>OX621204.1:0-10000000 GCA_951640565.1 Petrophora chlorosata | reverse complement strand
AACCTAAGATTCAAGTTAAGAAAACTGAAATTGCTCGAGTAAGAATAGAACCTACCTCTTTGGCATATCGTTTCGACGACATAACCACTGCTGGGCCACTGACTAAGTAAGAAAAGCTGAACAGATTTGTAAGAAGTTAACTATGTATTTGTCCCAAATTTACCTGTTTCGGGGTCTCTGCCTGCAAGATTGGTAACCTCCAAAGGTTTTACAGTGTATTCTTCAGGAAAATGTATGATACGTCTGTAGCTTTTACCCAAACCTGGTTTCGGTTTCTCAAGTTTAGGTTTGCTAGCAAACTGAACTGCGCAAACATGGAAAGTTCTCCGTGTAAGTAAAGTTGGGGTTATTGTTAAACTAGCAAATAGTCTGTTTAACGCCATATTACTACTACAGTTATTCAAAATAATTATTTTTCGTAAATTGATACATACATAACCTCAATTCTCAACTCTATTTATTTTGACAGCAGTGACAGTAACATGACAAGCGAGCGACAGCTATATGACATTTTCATCCCATCTATTCATTGAGGAATGACACCATCTATTCGAAAAGGACGACTTGGTTCGCCTTTATGTGCACCCAAAGGTGGTGTTTTCTATAAGAAACTTTTAGCGGGCAGTAATGAGTTTTTAATCCGCAATTATCTTTGCCGCGCACTTTTTGAATTTGGAACATCTTAGTGTTCAGCACCAAAGAAATCGAACGCAAATATTGTTTGAATAAAGACTGGCTGGTACGACGGCCCATAGTCACGCCGCCGGATGAATGAAAAAAAAAAACAAATTAAAAAAGCGCGAACTACAGCCCGCGTTTTCGTTAATTTTCACGGATTGTTAGAAATTCATTGTTTTGTTTTGTTTTGAAAAATGAGTTCTTCAAGTGACAGTGAAAGTATAGAATTAACTCCTGAAAGCATTAGAACTGACGCAAGAAATGTGATGGATAACCTATAGTTGTTTTAATAAAGGATACTATTTAATTTCAATTTAGTTGTTACTCTATGTTTTATTAAATAATAATATTACCATAAAATATGAGGCGCTTTTATTTTCTCATAGTGGGTGATGAAAAGTAGAGTGTATCACTCGGGCGCAAAATATATTTTTGGCTCGGGCGACGTACTTTGAATCCCTCGCTACGTTCAGGATTCTACTAAAGAATCCCTCGCTACGCTCGGGATTCTACTCTAGAATTCTTCACTTCGCTCTGGATTCAAAAAAGCGCCCTCGCCGTAAAAATATTATTTTGCTCCCTTATGATACAATCTACTATTAAAGAAGACTAAGGTTAGACCTCAGAGGAAGAACACCCTTTGAGGGTTTGTCGGTCAAGCGGGACCGAGCGGTGTGGTTATTTATGTGATTGTGTGGGTGGCGAGTCACCACCTACCGAAATATTTTCTTATGAGGCGGAACTGGCAGGTGCCGAGGTCTCATATCATAGACCGGCTCTCATCCATTAAAAATTCACCTCAATAGCCCAATCATAAGTAATTTTCATATCATTAATAATAGTCCTCGCACTGATCGGGGGCTGTCTTTGATTGTATCTTCTAATGATGCACTTAGAGACAGTCCCCGATAAGTGTTGTCCATTACATATCTAAATTAAATGCTCTAAGAGGCCTCTACGTGTTGGACTCATGTCCCCGCGCAAGCCTTCCAAAGGACCGGCTGTATAACCCGTGAGAAAGAGCGACATTAGCCTATAGGCTATAGGTACCTAAGAAGCAAACTAAATATCTGATTAAAGTGTTTATACATGATATACATCTAATATTAATTCATTTTTATGGAGAAACAGTGCCTGCAAAAATAATCATACTAACATACAATAAGTATACATCATTGCTTTAAAGTTGCTACCAGGCGTCTCCGATTAATTTTGTATTTCCTTTTCCTAAAGTAGTTTACAATAAAATAGGGCACAGAATAAGTACATTTCTTTCTTACACTTGAAATTAAATAGGATTAGGGATTTCATGAGATTTAAGGGGTGGTATATGCTGTAATTCGTAAATTATCGTGATACCTACTTTTTTTCATCTGGTACAGAATAGTACAGATGTCGTACATTTTACAGACCAACTACGACCTTCTGAAGTTATAGTGGCCGCGCCATAGCGCATTACACCAAACCCCTATATAAAAAATGTATATACGGAAAACCAAACCTTTTGCATACAGCACTGAATACAGGCCACACAAATTGTTCGCGTAGAAAAAAGTAATTTCGTCGGAACCTTCCTAAAAACTTCTTTTAGAAATGGACGACTGTTGTCACGGAAATTAGATTTTACGAATGAGTGATTTTAATAATACCGCTTCACCTTTATAAAAATTAAAAGGCATCAAAAGTTCAAAAGGCAGCTGTGAAACCCACGAGCCCGGTTTCTTTTTTTATTAAGTCTGGCTGCCAAATGCTTAGGTAGGTCTATAGGTAGGTACTTATGCCTACCCAAGGTACAGTAGCTCTGTCGGTCCATTATAATACTATCTACTTACATATAACGACATAGGTCTGTATATATATAGGTGTGGCTGTGGAATCAAGACCTACCTAAGAATAAATATTATAAAGTCGGTATATTTATTACAGCTAGGTAATGGCGATATAATGGCGGCAATAGTCATCATTGGAATGATTAGTCATCACACTCACTAATATTATATATGACAAAGTTTGTATTTTACTTACTTGTATGTTACTTCTTCACGCTGATGGCTCAACGGATTTTAGTAAAATTCCAAATGGAGATAGGTCCATAGCTTATATCCTGGATTAATATTAAGATTTGTTTTTATCCTGGGAAACCGCTGGGCGCAGCTAGTCATCAATATAATTTAACCCTTCGAACGCCAAGGTCGTGTACGGTAGGTACTTCACGTGCTAGTCAAAGTGCTCTCCATGGACAGTAACGTTTTGGTCGGCACAAGCCGATATCGTGTAGGTATAGCCGACCTTGGCGGTCCAAAGTTATGCCAAATACATATGTATGTAAGTATATAGGTACTTACTTACCTAATATATTAGGCTCTCTTTACGTTCCTTATAAAATAAGATTGAATTTAGCTTCCATAAATAACAAACTAATCTTAGGTAAATAAATGGGACAAGGTTCCATTTCGTATCTAGGATTGCGTCCAGAAAAAGTTTTCACAATTTCTCTTCCCCTAATTGGATCCTGGTCCCTTCTCCAAGTTTGACGTATAATTGTCCTGGCAAATTAAATTATAGTGTCTACGATCCGTTTATGATGAAACTTGAAACTTAAATGCAATTATATTGAAATTTGCTAGATGACCATGCATGGACGTATTTAAGTAGTCATGGTCGGTAAGATTGTAAAACTTCTGATAGGTATATCGTATAAAGGTCGTCGTTGGGAACCATCAACATCCCAGGCCAGGCACTGAATCTATTTATAAGCACAAAAGCTAGTGCGTAAAGACAGGTTCATAGGTACGTAGGTATACCTGCGCACTTGTCTACTATAGGTATACCTAGTAGGTGCTAGTAGTGAGTAGGTAGGTTACTAATAAAACCGCAGCTCTGTATTTTAAATTCAGGCTTCCCTAGGCCAAGTGTCCAGAGAAATCCGAACGTTTGGCAGCCTTTAGTAAGATAGCTAACAGCGAGCCCTAGTAAATATTTCATTTCAGTATTTATGAATATTCACGAAATCCACGGAATAGTTTCAAACTAAGTTACTTGAACATCCTTGTTGCTAATTTGTTTTGTGTTCCATGTTAACAGGTGACGTTAAGATTCGATAGATAAAAATGTTTGTCGTCTCTATGTTTTTCGAGTCAATGTTAAGGCAGGCCTAGCGCACTCCGCACTGTCCGCACAAAGCTACAAGTACATAGCCCATTGAGGAATGAGACCTCAATGACATAGCCGGACACCGACGGCAGGTCGCGCGTCGTTACACGTGCCGCGTCAGAAAAGATAAGAGCTATGCGATAGAAAGAGAGGCGATCTGTAGGTTAATATGACTGGTAGGTATGCAGCGCTACGCGAGTTGAATTGAATTTTATTGCGTCACATCACAGCAAAAGTCCTAATAAATACCTAAGTGGGACGAGACGATGAATCACTTATTGTTATTTCTAGGATTTATTTTTATGTAAATGATTGACGATACGAGCATTTCGTGCGCCTAATGCGCCTAAGCAATACGCCTACCCATAATAGTTTCAGCACCACCTAGAACATTATGTGGTGTGCAAAATCCTGCGCGGAACTACACTGCGCTCGTCATCCTGAGATAATTAGGTAGCTCTTAAGTCTCATAATGCTCAGTAAGGTATTATTTTAAGTTTATACTTAAAGCACATTTTATATATTGTGTAATGCTGATTCGAAATGTAAAAACCCTACCAAACCAAACCTAATGTAAACCTACTCGTAAAAAGAAGGCAAAGTCATCACGTGGCGTAAAGGCATGTGGCGTGGTCTATCTAAGGCCACAACTTCGCTTTCCATTAGGCGAGATGTTATCGAAGGCATCATGCCCGTTCACCAATAAAAAAAAAACAAAAGAGTTCTCGAATACATTATAATACCTAACTCTTTGTTCATTGAATCCTCTGGAAATGATAATAAAAAGGTAAACCAGGTTCAGAATTACTGCTATAAAAACTTGTTTATATATTTACATATAAGTATAATTAAGTATTCCATTATAGCGAACTCCAACCCTGTACTTTCAAGTTATTAGGTATTAACGAAATTTCAAACTCAAAATGTTCAAATTCCTTTAGAAATTCATGAAACTTCTGAACATATTGACGTACGATCAATATTGAATTACATTATGAAGTTTTGGGTTGGATTGAAAGATTATATTAAAGGTAGGTAAATCAAGTGAAGTACAAATACAAATAAAAAACTCTTTATTGCATACCAGTTTACAAAATAAATAAGATTATAATAATTAAAATTACTATTCTACGATCCAACTCTTGAAAAGTTTACTTTGAAATTCTTCAGATCTGCTAAATTAAAACGAGATTTTCCTTTCATTTAGAGCTGCTAAAAAAAGAACTGCTTAGTTAGGTAGGTACTTAAATATAATTCTAATTAGTATCTTTATTTGATAATGAGAACAACAGAGACCTACAATACCTAAAGCTGGCAGCTTTTTTATGTAATTAAGGGACGAGACGAGTAGGTCTTTCACGTGATGGTAAGCAATATACGCCTGCTCATAGCAATTGCTGCACCACCACCTACACATATTGTTAAGCAAATAGCTCTGCGCTTGTCACCCTAAGACAAGGCCCAGTCATTTCCCTAGTTTTGACCTTCAAACCGGAACACAGTAATGCTTGCGCACTTCTCATTAATCCTTGGCAGCGTAACTGGCAAAACAGTGGTACGAACCCAGATGGCCTTCCTTTTCCTTTCGCATACAAGAAACCTACTACCTTGAGTTTTCATGATGAGCGAAAACTAAATACCTACTCTCACAAACGGACTTTCAACAAACTTTCTTTAGACACTCGTAGGTATTACCAAAGTTTTTAGGTATCTCAGACTCAGATGACAGATCGTACATTTCACTACAAGAGCGAGTGTGGCTTAGTGGGAGCACGTGCGACTTTCGATCTGCCGCACCCGAGTTCAAATCCCACTGACCCCGCACCACTGACTTTTTTAAGTTATATGTTATATGCGGATTTAACAGTCGCTCCAAAAACGGTAAAGGAAAACATCGTGAGGAAACCTGCATGTCCAAGATTTATAGTTTATGGCCCATAATCTCTCTACGAGGGAAGGCTCGAGTCCCAACAGTGGGAACACAATGGGCTGATGTTGATGATGATGTCACATTTCACTCCGCCTTTGTGTCTCTACATCCATAAAATATCAAAATTTATAACGACTTGTAGTATCGAGACGGAAATGGAGAATCCCAAATTATCTCCACGACGACTTCTTTAAAACTTTGGCTTCGCTCGGTTATGCATTCAGCCAGTAACCTTGAAGTAAAATTAATTATTTCCACAAGCTGCACATTTGCATAGCTTTAAATAATCCAACTCTGTACAATCGAAATGAGCGTATTTTCATGAACTCCGGTCATATTATATAACAATAATGGATGACACAGACAGACACAGATGTCGTGTACACGCCACAATGAGATTAAAAAGTTTCCGTACTCCCAGCACCAAAGTTCTGACGAGACGAGAATGTTAGATATAATAAAGTAGGTATGGTTCATACAATGAACCTTGGTTTTTAGGTTCAAGAATGCACCGTACACCGAGGCGGAGTCATGTAACGAGCTTGTATTATTAATTATACGGTGTCACAGTTAAAGATTGTTGAAATATTTCAAGAATAGGGGCCGGATTCAACCAAAGCGGAGATGTTTTAAGCGGAGACGAGAAGAGATGTTTTTCAACAAAGGTGTATCCCCCAAAGCGGAGATGCGTGAGCGGAGATGCCTACTGACTATAGACTGTAGCGGAGATGTGTGCGATGTTTGGGATTGCAGTTTAGTTCGATCTGACACGAAAGTCCGACGTCTCCATGTCACTAATATTAAAACAGTATCTTCTTTTACTTGAAGAAGAAGAAACAGAGCCTGAAGAAGCAGAAGAAAGACACGTGTGCGCTGCACTAGGCGAGTAGCGAGAGTGGCAGAGGCACGGGGCGGGGCGGGGCTCGCGCATCGAGAGACGCGGAGCCGGGCGACCTAGCGGCGCCGCTCACTACACGCCGTTCACATCTCTTCTCGTCTCCGCTGCGTTCAGTCGGCCGTCGCCAGCTTGCGAGGCACAGCTCACATCTCCGCTAGCTCGATCACGCCATACAAAAATGATACATCTCCGATCGGTGGTATCCACTGAAGCTGAGCGGAGACGAGATGTGTGAATAACGAATTTCTATTGGATGTTAAAAACTCAGCTTCTCTCCTCTCGTCTCGTCTCCGCTTTGGTGGAGTCCGGGCCTTATTGTGGTAGGTGTATAGGCTGTTCACTATTCATTCTATTCGTTTATTCAAACTCGGCCGCTTATTTATGTTCATTTGTCAACCAATAACAAGGCTCTGTGAACACAGAGCATGCGCACCTTACTCGTTTCTGATTGGCTCCGGCGATCAGTGCGTGAGCGTTGCATGGAGTAAAGCAAAGACGAAGTGAGTGAAGTGTCTCCTACATTTGATGCAACTGATGAAACATTCGAATTCACGTCAAGCTGTAAAATCTATCTAGTTTCGCTACTAATACGAATTATTGAACACTGTATCGTGAAAACTATTGTTTGAGTGAATTGCGGTGCAATACGCAATAGTAGGTACTTAGCACAAATTCAAGTGAATCAACTCCGCGGGCGGAGCGCCCGCGCGGTGCCTACCCTACACCGACGAGAAATAAGACTTCCCTGAAGCTCTGGAGGCACGTTTGGAGGCTGGATTGCTAAAGTAAGGTGATGTATGTACTTGTTATCTGGGAATCTAGACAACTGAACCACGCTCAATAACAATTAACGGTTCTCTCGTTAAGTTCTCAATTTTATACGTCCTCCGACCCAGAGTGACCTCACGGACCCCCTTTCGGCAGGGTCGTTTCGTCACATAGGCGTAACTTGTATGCCTTAGGTACGTTCTGACACACCTGAATTCGAATCTTGACTAGGTGCAATGATGAATTATGATTTTGTACGTTCGCTCCACCGTGAAGGAAAACATCGTGAGGAAACACGCTTACAAGGTGCTTTGGAATGGTAATAGAAAAAACATAATGCTGTGTGCCGTGCGTGAGCCATAAGCCTATACTGCTTGGCGGCAGAATAAAATACTAAGGCTAACAATTTCTACATTTTAAAACTATTTTTATGTTTCTAGTTAGTTCATTCATTCATTCAATCAATGTAGGAAGTGTGTGTATAAGTAAGTACCTATACCATTGAGGTCTATATACGCATAAATTATACCTAAAGAGAAATTGCACAGAAAATGCTGCAAATGCCAAATGTGAAGGTTTTTTTCAGACGTCAAATACTGTTCACTTTCAATTGGAAGACTTTAATCGGTTAGAACAGACACAGTTTTGTAACCAAAAGTTATTTAGTCTACTCTTAAATTACGACTGAAATTCCGGTTGGAATTTTTTCGTTATGATGACGGTACTTTATGACAAACCATGTTTTCTCGTTTGTCTATTTTACATTATTTAGAGATTTGGAAATGTTACATTCACTTACGCAATTCAGGTTTATGTTTATCAGGCTTTATTTATATTTACTTACTATATTTATATTATATTTATAAAGTAGGGTCGATTCTGTGTTGCATTCTGTAAACTATTTTACATATTTGGTACTAGCTGCGACCCGCGGTTCCACCCACAGTTTCCCGGGGTAAAAAATAGCCTATGTGCTAAAGCCCTAAAGTACCTATATACCAAATTTTATCAAAATCCATTCAGCAGCTTTTGCGTAAAAGAGTAACAAACATACATTCTTACAAACTTTCGCGCTTATAATATTATTAGGATTAGGATTATGATTCTAGTTTCAGCGTTCTCTAAATTTAAATAACGTTTGACAGCGCTAAAGTTGAGTATTTTTAACTAAACTTACGTGAAAAGTAATAGTACAATCGCGCAGAACACAGAAGTTGAATAATTCTCTAAAAATAGAGATAGCGTGCGCGTCAGACTACGAAACATGTTTGACACATCTAACTCTAACTTAGTGCAAATTAGGTTTAGAGAATGCAGCATCGAATTAGGGCCAGTACATTTATAACCAAACTCGACCCCTATAAATAAGTAAAGAAAAAGGCATTATAATTATTAATCTAAACATCATGAAGCTATATGACAATTATTGAAATTCATATAAATATATTTATTAGTATTTTATACAACTGAGAATTTAGAATCCTATTATTTATAACTGGTCAATAAACCAGAGAGCCGAATAATAGCCAACAGAACAAAGTTCATGCACAATAGATTTAATTCCAAAGATAGCAATCTCCGATGGAAAAGTTTCCACAACTTGAACAATTACATCAATCCGTCTGTCTTTTGGCATTATTCCTTAATGTCCAACAGAATTGTATCAGCGTTGCTTAGAACAACTAAACCTTTACATAACTTTTTCAATTTGATTACGAAACGGAGTCCTGAATGTTGTTGACGTTCATTGTTTCCTTTTGCATCTGTCATTCCTGGAATATAATCAAGCCATAAATAACAGGCTCCAATGTAGAGAAAGAATTAACCTGACTCTAACAAGAACCTACGGGTGTCACAAAAGGTGTAGAAATACTAAAACGGGCTTATGTATTAGTACATCCAGTAACGAGGTTCTCGTTGCATATTATAACTTCTCTGAAAATACTAAATAGTTTACTCAATGATTTAATTGTTTTTAACCGACTTCAAAAAAGGAGGAGGTTCTCTGTTCGATTGTATTTTTTTATTTTTTTTATGTTTGTTGCCTCAGAACTCCGTCATTTATGAACCGATTTGAAAAATTCTTTTTGCGTCGGGTTCAGTATAGCTACGAAGTAGTTCCATATAAATTTCATCGATATGTGACCTTGGACTTCAAAGATACATTGAAGTCGGTTTTTGTTTTTTTCTAAAAATTAATTATTTTGAGTCAAAGTTGTTTAAACATAAGTACCTACCTAATTTTTTTGCAGGTTATTGAAAAGGGCTAATGATCCAAACCAGTTGTCACAAAGTTACCTACAAAATGTTTCAGCAAAAACAAAAACAAGAGCAAAATGTTAAGAAGCAGCAAGCAGAGCCTGGAAAATGTCAAATAAAACGAGTCGCCTCTTGAAACGTCCTATTAAAAAGTCCCACTAAGTTTATCTCCTCAATATAACGAGGCTACATTATAGAGGGTAGACAGTCGCAACGGGCATCATTTAACATGTCTCCTCTGGCCACGATAATTGGATTCATTGCCGGCCAAGAGAAATATCGGCGCCATTTATTTGTTGCCCGCGACGTATTGGCTAGAAATGTGACAGTGAGTAAAAAATCGATTTAAACGTATTTCTGGATATGCGTTCTAATGGATTGTGAAATAATATGTCAAATAGTCAATAAAACAGACCACAATTTGTATTTTTTAATAAGTATGTAAATGTGGCAAAGAAAAGAATTTCTGAAAGAATAAAGTGGTAAGTAGACTTGATGGTTCGTTTTTCAGACGCAATGATTACGCTTTTAAACAGTCACCTAGACATACTAAATCGAACTTGGGTAGCACAGGTACATTGATTTACATAGGTATTGTAATTTGATTAATTAAGTAAAAGTAAAATCGTAATAGATTAGATTGCTGTTGTTAGCTGAATCGATATAGAGCATTAAATGGATTAGGCACCCCAACCCTTTTATATTGTCGATGTCGAGAGTACCCAGTCTGCGTATTAATATCTCATGTTATCTGTGATTGTATATCCCCATATTGAATGATTACAATATAAATCTGATGGCTATCTTATCTCTATTAGTCCGAGGACGTCGAAAACATTTTCCTGTAAGAATTAGGTTGTATTGGATTCTTGTAAATAACGATATTACTTAGTAATCAATGTCCATAGATTAAGTTGTCGTAAATTGCGCCCGAGCCAAGAAAAAACGACGTGAAGAGCTCGCATACTTTTCAGGGTTCCGTAGGTATCAATTAGTATAAGCACACCCCCGACACTCCATACAAATGAACTGAGTTAATTACCTACTACTACCACCGGTGCACCAGCCTGTACGGACACGGTTTGTGTGAGTGGGTAATTATTGTAGGGATAAGTTGAGACAATCGAGCGGGACAAGGACAATTCTATACGTAAGCAACATAAGTTTTTTTCATTCTAACTACTCTGCATTGTGTACATTTTTAAAGAATTTATTGTTTGGTAATTTAATAATTTTGTTTGGTACCTATTTAACTTTAACAACCCGTTTTATTTTAATTATCAATATCATTAAACACCATTATTTTAATAACCAGAAGAAATCTGGGCAATACATGTTGGTTGTAAATTGTACATTGTAAAAGTGCAGTCAGAATTTTCAAGTACCTCAAAATGAAGTAGTTATTTCAAGTCGAAGTTTTTCATAAATCGGACATTTCGAACAAATAATCAAAAAATTCTTAGACTTTTTGCCTAGACTTGTTTAGTTTTAAATAATGAAATGAAAAATACATACCAAAAACTACTTTTACATGTCAGTAATTATTTCTATTAGGTTTTAATTTTAACAAAAGATAAAATTATATTTGAATTAGTCCGGTATAAAAGGTTTTCAACTTTTAATTAACCGACCATCAAATGTAAAGTGGTTTTCCATCTACTATCAAAACGACATTTAATAAAAGTAAAAATTTTACGACAATTTAAATAATTTTATAACTATGTGATACGTTTTTTGTTTAAATGGTGGAAAAAAATGACTCAATTCCGTGACACTATACTGACATATAAAATATACTGACTTTAATAAAATATAAATCAATATAAATTAAAATGACTAAATGTACTCTCGCACTGACTTGCAAACGCCCTTACAGGGCTCATGTACCAACATAAGATGTAATTTAAGACCTACATGATAAATATATGTACATGAATGCAATTAATAATAAATAAATAATAAATAATAAAAATAATAATAAATAATAAAAGCTTTTGTAAAAATGATTCTTTAATTTTTTTATGAACTTACTTGAATACATTTACAAAACTTTTACTCGTGGTTAACTTCATAATAAGTATTAAAACATTCTAAATTTAAACAATTCTAACAAAAATAACCAGAATAATAATTTAAAGTTATTCTGGAAGGTACGTTTATATGTAAATATACCTACAACAAATAAAATTGTAATTATATTTGCGTACGTAGGTACTTTAGGAATGTATGTATTAGGAGTTAATAAGATTTTTATATTAAAAAATTCAGCCTCCAATTTTCCTTGAATCGCGAAGAAGAAAATTACGCGATGTCAATCAATTGCCAACTAAAAATACATATAAATAAAATTTATGAAGCACTTTCGTTTTGTCCCGATTTTCTCTGCTTTCATTATTTACAGTTAAATGTACAATTGAATTTAACTTTCGCAACGATGATAAATACGAGCATTTTTGCGAAAAAAAATTGCAAACCATGCAGTGGTTTGCAAAACGAAAGCTTTAAAACATGTTTTTCAATTTGCATATACGAGGTTGGTAAAATAGTTAAAAACACTAGCTGTGCCCGTGACTTCGTCGGCATATACAGGGTGGAAATTTGATATTGGACATCGATCTGCCTTACAAAGGATCAGAAGACTTTCTGAGACTAACGTGGACTAACTGAGGTTTAGGTACTAGAAAAGTCAGATATGGCAAAAAACTATTCCCATACATTTTGTAGGGGAAAAATCATCAAATTACTATAATTATTAATTGTTATAATAGGTAGGTAATAATATATAGTAAGCAGGTAATTAGTATTTCTCTGTTTCTTGTGTAAGAAATGAAAATCCAAAATGGCGGCCGTGAAACACCATTAGGTATTTATTATTTAATTAGTATGCATTTAATTTTCTAAAAGTTACGGTAACCTTGTACCTACCTACCTTCCTACAATAATTTACATTTGTCCTAGGCTTCAGAGAAGAGCCTGATCAGTATATAAAGTATAAATTATCACTGTGACGGGCTGATTTCAAAGTTTAATTAGAACAACAGGTGTTCACACGAAAGACGCATAAATCACTGTTCCTGTTTAGAACTAGCTTTTTCATCCTGTTATGCCCAAATAATGACCAGCATAATAAGGAAAAATCAACAACTTTTTCCGAATGTAATAAATGGTCTACGCGGGTAGGTAAATAAATATATTAGTACCTATGTGACCTATCTGAAAAAATATAATAATATGTAGGTTAGGTACATCTCGGGACAATTTAAACTGTACTTAAAAGATTACCTAGTTATATCATGGACCAAAGTTATATTTGGCCCAAGGTTATATGCACAAGTTTGAAGTTTTATTGAAATTAGACTAACGTATTTAACGTTTTCACTTGAAATTCTATTAATTATTTTACTCTTATTAACTAATTAATATACCTACCTACTCATCACAAAATTACTCTTTTAATATGCAAGTAATGAGTAAGTGATGAGTATTTTAGGAAATACTCGAAATACCTATTACGTTTATCAAGCATAGATATTGACACAATGTCAGTGACATCAAGTATTTCACTAGCTGTTTTCACCGGCATCAAATTGAGTTTTCCTGAACATGACATAATGTCATATCAATTTATTTATCGAAAAGCTTAATCTGTGGATATCTACCATGAAAATGGTTTTCGACAGCCTATTCATTATTTACCTGGATATGAAATACGCGCGTTTGTAATAAACTCATACTCTACATGACTGTCGTTGTTGATGAACCTTTACTTTTTCTTTCG
Organism: Petrophora chlorosata; assembly: GCA_951640565.1. NCBI lineage: Eukaryota > Metazoa > Arthropoda > Insecta > Lepidoptera > Geometridae > Petrophora > Petrophora chlorosata. The sequence continues at coordinate 9,986,536 of OX621204.1, read as the reverse complement.
CGTATCCAATTTTTATTTTTATTATTTCCAATTAGCATAAATCCAATGGGAGAGTTATTCTGCCTACAGCCCACCAATGCGGGTTGGAGGAAGAAAGCACATAATTATTTATATTAATTTCTTTATATTAATTAAAAGTACATTGACGCATAGTAATTTATTCGTAGGCATGTCAATACACGCATCGTCGCCTTTAATAATAGTAAGGGAAGAAACAAAAATATAGGTATCTAATACCTACACACAACTAGCTGATATCCGCGCGCGTGCCTCCCTGTAGAATTAGGTCCTAAATTAACTACCTAACAAACACCGAAATCCGTTCTGTCGTTATGAAGATGCAAACATACATCCTCACACACACTTTTGCATTTATAATATTTAGTAGGATTAGTAGCTTTAAATTGAGAACATCCTCTTTTTTAAAGAAAAATATATGTTTCAAAAACTTATAAGAAAAACAAATAAACAAACAGTTTTCACCGTTTATAATGCTTGGAAAGTATAAATAGGTAGGTAATTTTGATATGCAGAAAGCGGAAAATTAATTCCGGAATGTTATAGCAACATGGGTGCGTAATATCAAGGAAGTTTTGATAAGGGTCAATGTTAATGGAGGTGGTGCTTGGGATATAGCGACTTCGCTTAGAATCATGAATGTGTGAGTATTAGGTTAGGATATTAAGCTTAAGTATCGACTAAGGTTAAGCTAAGTATACACTATGGTACCAATCTCGTCTCTTGTTGTACGAAATTAATTGATTTAAGCAGCGAGACCGCCGTTCCCTTCTGAATCTCGGTTCTTTCTAGTGCAGTGATGACGATTCTAAATCCCGGGTTCGATTCCTATTGTGCGAACAAAATGCTGAATCCGTGTTTTTGCATAAGTTTCTTACTACTTTCTTCACACCAATAACTTACATAAAAATGATTTTTCCCATAAATCCTAATAAATAAAGTAATGACGTATGTACTATCTATGCAGAATGTCTGTGTCTTCCACAGAGACTCGCAAACAAAATTTTTATATTTTAATGTGCATTATACAATGTGTGTGTTTGTGCGTAAAATTAAATAATCTTACGTGCACACAATATTTAAATAATAATTACAAATAAAATCATGAAAAGAATAATTAAATAAGCAATTTCAATTTATGTTTATTGCAATTGTATTAGGGTACAAATTGTAATTTACTTTTAAAATTATATGACATCAGCATTTAGTGTCGGCTACATTTAATCAGCCGCCTTCCTTTTATATAGATACGAGGAGAATAGACGAACCGTTAGTTTAACAAACCTTCAGTGTAATGGTGCATTTGCCAGGTCACGTATTGACCTGTACGTGAGGTAAGGTAATACTGTGCAACTCGCCTTGAGGTGTTACTGAAACGTATTGGTATGGGAGGCGTGACCGCTCACTGGACAGGTGGAAGGATGTATTTATTGGTATTGAAAATACGTGTCCACAAAATAATGCCAAGAATAGAGGTAATGATGTGACTTTTATAACATTTCTTTAGCTCGCTCACCCGCGCACGTGCTCTTAGGCTGACAGAGTCGCGCTTTGGAGTGGTAGGCTCTGGCCGTGGTTGTAACACCACCCACCGAACAAAGCCATGCCGTCAAACGACCTAGTCGTGTTTCGGGATGATGTTCGTTGAACCATCGGGGAGACGGGTCTGAGAAGCCGCTCAACTGCCGTCTCTCTCTAGATCTATGTGCTCCATCTTAGGCCACATCATCGCTTCACATCAGGCGAGATAGTGGCCAAACATAGATCTATTAAGAGTAAAAAAAAAGCAATTGGATATTTACTGCTCGCTCTCTGGCTGTTAAAATCACAACAAGCAGTTGTTAATCATGTAGACGGAAAAACGGTTTCCAAGTTTTGGGGATTGGTTTTTTAACCTTCAGCTTACCTCTATTATTGGGGCACAATTGTATTTCATCCTTTGCTTTCCCCTCATTTCGTCCGTGAATGATGTAATACAGGTGAGCATTTTTCTTACAAATGAAAGTCGATGGCGGAAAAATGTCACCTCATCAGGACGAAGTGGGAAATAATGTTCGTTGTTTCCTCTTTATTTTTCCCTATTTGCTCAATTTGAATATGCAATACGCTTGTTGAATCTTATCTTTGCGATTGAAGCACAAAGCGATCGAAATGTTGTGATAATTGGAGATTTGAAGAAGCTTCAAAAATAAAAAATCATTTCTTTTCTTTATTTGTTTCGGCCGACAGCGCAAACGAGGGATACGTTAATTTTATAACAAGTTGGGCTGCGTAAACAAAATTAATTTACGTACTTAAATTTGTTGGGAAGAAAAATATCACTTCTAAGAGGTAAGTACTTGATCCCGTATCACAACAATACCTACTTCCTAGGCGCGAGAAATATAGTCGTCAATTCGAAGGACGATTATCTACTTATTTCATAGTCAATATTAGAAAAGGGGATGACATGCATGACATGACATCAATAGAATTCTTTCGGTCTCTTCATCATTATCATCATCAATACGAGTACCCCGTACCTATGAGTCCACTGTTGGACATAGGTATCTCCCAATGCACGATATTGACCCCGATCTTCGGCTATCCTTATTAAGTTGCCGCTAGCGACTTTGCAATTACGGTTATACTAACGGTAATGTACTCCATCGGTTATTGGTTCGTCGTCATTCGATATTTTGTTTTAAGTTCCCAAAATGTTTTGAAGCCTAATAGTCATCCTATTGAGCTCCAAAAAAATAGATTACTTAGTACAGTCATTCTCAATACCCAATAAGCAAATAATACTGTTCATAAGTACCACTGTAGCTGTCCCTAAATAAGTAACTTAAACAATTTTGTTCAACTTTTAAACGAAATGAATGTTCAGTGACTTTTAGTTTTCTCAAATGTTCACACAGAATTTAAACAATATAGGAAAAGATGTTTGAGATTTCTGAGTTTTCTTGTACCTGAACTGCACTGTAAAGGTGTTTTGTAAATTTTCATATATTATAGACTTTCGTTGCTGATGGTACCCATGATAGCCACAGTGATGCTGATTGGCCTGAGTACTATAATAGCTTACCGCCAGCGGCATTTTTCCTTATCAGTCGTCATGAAAAACAAGGTATCGTGGTGGCTGATAACTAAACCAATTTATCTTAAACCTACTCACATTAACAAAGACGTTTTAACTTATGCTCATAGGAGCTATAAAACCTTATAGATAAGATCTACATCGTTTCAAATTCCTATTGATAGGTTTCTCACGTCTATTCTTACACTAGATACATCTTTAATGTATCTAACGTAATGAACATCTATCAACGGGTCATTAGTCTCTCGACTAGACGTTTGTTCGGGCATTCTAAATTATTTGGATTCCATACATTCCATCCAGAGATTGACCGTCATATGATAGATCGTAATGCAATGATTCGGAGCGAGTTTATAAAGTTAGGGGCAAAATCCCGAGAAGAAAGGAACGACGACCGGTTAGGTTCACTGTAATGCTCACTTTGTAACATGCACGTAAATGAAACAGCTTAGTTTCTACTATTACAATATAAAATATGTATAAAATATGATTCATTTCTAAAACGGTAAGTAGGTATACTTGTAAGTTGTATACTAACTAATAGTTAGTATATACAAACTAATAAAAAACTAATAAATAAGTAATTTATATATACAAACTAATGTATACTAACTAATAGTATACGACTTAGTAATAGTTAGTACCTAACTATTACTAAGTCTAATGGACTCAATGCTGTGGGTAGTGAAAAAAATATATTATCTTTGTTCTTGAGTGCTAGGCGTGGTTGTGTGCATCCACTTTTTAACCGACTTCAAAAAGAAGGAGGTTTACAATTCGACGGTATGTTTTTTTTTTTTTTTATTTTTTTTTTGTGTGTTTGTTACGCGATTACTCCGTCAATTATGCATTGATTTCGATGATTCTTTTTTTGATTGGTAGGTAATACTTCAAAGGTGGTCCCATATAAATTTTATCGAAATTCATTCAGTAGTTTTTGAAAAAAATAGCAAAAACAAAAAATATAAGTTTAATCTTCAAGTCGGTTCTTGTTTTTTTCGTAACCAAACTTTCTTAAGGTGGAGGTTTTGTATTCGACTGCTTCACCTGCTTCACCCAGGGTTGACTTCCGGTGAGGGAACTCCTCAACGGTGAATAGTACAGACACAACATTTCGTAAATAGATTAAAACATAATAGCCTGTTCTAAATTCCATCATGATATGGCAGATACACCCAGGATTGACTTCTGGCGAGGGAACTCCTCAACAGAGAATAGGACAGACATGAATTTTTTTTGTACATGCATTTAATTGTGATAGCCCATTTTAAACTTTGTCATGATGTGGCTTCTAGATCATAAAAGCTTGTCTTTAAAAACTTTTGGAATTAATTTAATTAAAACTTGTTTTTCACTAAAAAGGGTAAAATAAATTATTTTTCAAAAAAAACTAAACCGACTTCAAAACCACAAATGGCACTCAAAAGTAAAAAATAAATTAATATAATTATCATAAGCGCTACCCACTCATATATTTGAAGTCGGTGCCAGCCAAGTCTAAAAGGTAGTAGATAGATACTACCTACAAGTAGTACTTACTATATACATAGTATTTAATAATATAAGGTAGTAGATAGATACTACCTACAAGTAGTACTTACTATATACATAGTATTTATCTGCTACCTATTACACTTGGCTGGCACCGACTTCAAATATATGAGTGGGTAGCGCTTATGATAATTATATTAATTTATTTTTTACTTTTGAGTGCCATTTGTGGTTTTGAAGTCGGTTTAGTTTTTTTTGAAAAATAATTTATCTAGATGTGATTTAAATTCTTAGCAAAAACTTTTACTGTTTATGGTTAGAACTTTTAAGGTGCGAGCGATCTTTTTAACTGACTTCAAAAAAAGAGATGATTTTCTATTCGATTGTATTTTTTTATGTTTGTTACCTCAGAACTCCGTCGTTTGTAAACCGATTTTTGGAAAAATCTTTTTGCGTTGGGTTCAGTATGGCTACGAAGTGGCCCCATATAAATTTCATCGATATTTAACCTTGGACTTCGAAGATACATTGAAGTTTTTTTTTTTATTAAATGTGTACTTGTTAGGATTAAAAATGGCAAACAACTAAACCTTTGTATTTCATAATACTCGTAAATGTAACGCGAGGTAAGTTGTGTGCAGCGCATCATAAACTAATTTATTAACACATACTTTACAAAAATCCTGTTTTATTCCATCAAAGCCGATAAAAACAAAATTTTGGTGATTCTATAAAGTTGAATTCTAACGTTTACGTGCCATATTATACTGATTTCTCGTTATCAATCAAATCTCAAACTTTTAGGGCTACAGATGAGATAAATTAAAGAAGGCCCTTCTGGAATATTCACATTTAGCTAAAAGATCATTACGAAATCGTTAAATATTTATCAAACAACGCTGGCATAATAAAACATATTCTGTGGACGGAAAAAGCGAAGCGAAAAGTCGTTGTTGTATGCGCTCGGCCTGTATTTACCGACCATAACGATTCCCCGTCGACTTAATCGGGGAGGCTCACAAATATTTTTATTGCGACTACGTCGTGCGACTTGTCAACGGATTGCTGTCTGCGACGGCAATCAGCGCTGCGGATTTCGCGCGAGCGCTAATTGGTGCCGTTCACCTCGTTCGAATAATACAGGGAATTTAATTTTTATTGGCAGAGACTGCTGCACTGTCACGTTAATATTTTTCTGCCTACCACTTACTTCATCTTACTACAAAAATTGTAACAATAGAAGCTGCGATCAATGTTGTGCAATATATGTACTTTTATAGACGTTTATTCTGTGTACGAGTATTAAATTGTCTCAAGTCTATCAACGAATTAGCAACTACTTATAAACCACCCCGATATTATTTATGGTTTGTTTCGAAAGGAACGCTTCTACCCTTGACTACTTCGTCTTCTACCAGAAATAGATATACTTACCTACTCTCTAATCCACACATGCATCCTCATGCATTCAAATCGCCAATCAGAGACCGCTATACAGTTAGACGACTGAGTAGGTACAACGTCATGCAAAAAGGGCAATTAATCTACATCATATCAAACTCCACTGAACCGGCGGGAAAAGGCCACTAACTCATAATGACTTCCAGTCTATTTGCTAGAGATTAACTTCAATTATCACGTGCCTTATATTCACACGATTAAATTTGGAACGGGTTCCACGAGCGCTAATTACGAACGAGCGTAAACAATTAGGGCCGTTGAAAAATGTGTTTGTAAAACCAAGTGGAATGTTTGAGCGCAAAATTAGAGGTTATGAAAAATATACAAAGCTACGTGATTTTTATACGATGAGAGAGCTCGATGTAAGTGTGTTGAGAAAAAAGAGAAGACATATCTTACTTCTACCATTGATAAAATCAAAGGATAGAATAGAAGAATAAAATGGAGTTGTGACTTCAACTGATTCCGGACGGGACTCGAAGCTTTACTGAAGCATCCTGCCTGTATAGCCATATTTTAGTACTGTCCAAATGGTTTTAGCTAAGCCCGCGTATTTTCCAAAAACATTTTGCATTATTCAAAGGTATAAAGAAATTTAGTATTTTTTAAATTTTATACAAAAATAAGAGCGAGTGTGGCTCAGCGGGAGCTCGTGCGACTTTCGATCCGATGCACCCGTGTTCGAATCCCGCTGGCCCCGCACCACTGGCTTTCTTAAGTTATGTGCGGATTCAACATTCGCTTTGAAAACGGCGAAGGAAAACATCGTGAGGAAACCAGCATGTCCAAGTTAATCACAAAAATACAAGGTCATGTGACATCCACCAACACGCACTGGGCCAGCGTGATGAATTATGGCTGAGACTCTCTCTATGAGAGAAGGCCAGGGTCCCAGCAGTGGGAATAATGCTGATGATACAAAAGAACAACAGCGGTTAGTCTTATGCCTAGTTGTCTATTACAATACCAGCGCCAACAAGATCTTTAAATTACAAAGTTCTCTGTGACGAATCTTATATTTCTATTATTACGCTGGCTACAGCGTCCAATTAAGAAAATTAAATAATTATCGCAAAGCTCAAAAGTAGCAATCAGATGATTAATTGCAGCCCTTTATCTGATAATAATATACGACTTACAATTATAATTCAAAATCAAGGACGATTATTAATTCCCACGAAGCGGATTCCCCACCGTGAATTTAAATTAATTTTCTTGCTACAATCTCTAAAGGACCTATTCCTTTGAATCATTTATGTCATACTTGCTGACGCTCGCGACTTCGGCCGTGTGTAATTAGTTTATAGGTATTCCTATATGACTGTTACTTTTTTCGGATTATAACTATGCCATTTTTACCCGACTACGGCAAAGCCAAAAGGAAAGGTTATGATTTTAGGGTCAATGTTTATTGTAGTAGGTATGTTTCACCGTTGCGCCTAAACTACTCCCGGTCCGGGTAACATATTTTGCCATAGTATTTTTATAAGCTTTTTGGGCATTTTTATGTTCTGAAGAGCTTTTTGACCTGCTTCCGCCTTCCCAATTTTTCCACCGCACATCTCGCCATCGTCAAAAAGCTCACCCCCACATCTTACAAAACTGGACTTCCCACACCACACGCTTCACTCGCAATTTCCTTCCTCGCACTTGTAAGATGTGGAACGACCTACCTTTGTATTTCCTTTGAGCTACAACATGGAGTCCTTTAAAAGGGGAATTAATAGAGTCCTTAAGGGTCGGCAACTCATCAGCAATGCCTCTGGTGCTGCAGATGTCCATAGGCGACGGTAACCGCTTACCATCAGGCGGGCCGTCTGCTTGTTTGCCGACACCTTAAATTTAAAAAAAAAATCGGTTTTATGTTTACTGAAATCCGCTTGTTTTAATCGAGTTCATAGCCTATAATAACATATTCCAAATTGAATACTACCAGTTCTGTAGTTTTGGCGTGAAGGAGTAACAAACAGATAGTCAGGCTTTTGGTTTGGAATATTAATTTGGATTAGGATTTAACATACATTTCTAAAGGGAATTTATATGGGTTGTCACTGTGGTGTTGAAGGTACCCACATTTTCAAGTCCGGTTGCGACGTCGCGTCGTGTGTGGGTAGTACAATTTTAGTACATATTATATCATATTATACCTTTGTGATGTTGTGTTTGTGTGAAAAAAATGGTTAATGTAAATTAGCCATTTGCAAAAACTGTTACTGATTATTTAAATAATCTTTTATTATTTTTTTCATTATATATTTGATTATTTCAATTCTTATCAAACTGTAGTTTTTTTCGTAATATTAAGATAACGCATTATTTATCGTACTCAAAGAGTTCGTTAAGTACTATAAAAATGATTCAGTTTCCAAAATAAAAGTAATAATTGTTACAGTAAGTATCGATTGTTATCAAATAATCAAAGAAAGGCACGACGAGAGCCCGTTTTTGCGAACAATCCTTACAAAACATCATCTTTCTTCAAATGAAGAGTTACCTTACCACCTGATATATGGGGTACACGCAATAGGAACTAGAGAAACAAAGTAGGCTTTACTCTAGCGGTAAAATGGAACATCTCTATTCGCAGATTTATGCGTTCCGGACGGACGAAAATGCTTTTAAAACACACTGTATACGGTAGGATCGAAGTGAGTCCGGGTGTTTCAATGCAGCATTGGACTGAATAAATTGCAATGGAACAAGGAAAACAAAACCATGAGACCTACTGTTTTATGTAGGTATCTGAATGTACTTATTTGAGTTAGTGTTTTATTGGCTGGTCTACAAGTCATACTCGTGAACGGGTGCTGCTTGCAGGACTGGTCTGGTCTTGGTCTTTTTTATGTTTGTTACCTCAGAACTCCGTCATTTATAAACCGATTTGAAAAATTCTTTTTGCGTCGGGTTCAGTATAGCTACGAAGTGGTCCCATATAAATTTCATCGATATGTGACCTTGGACTTCGAAGATACATTGAAGTCGGTTTTTGTTTTTTTCTAAAAATTAATTATTTCAAAGTCATGGTATAAGATGATATTTCATTTTCATTTCATTTCATGGTAATATAAGTTAAAAAATTTAACATATTTTATTTGTATCATGTGTTTATGGCCTTTAAAAGTGCACTTTTGTGCCTATTTAATAAATGATAGTTGACTTTGACTATATTCTGAGTCGTTTTTAAAAGGTTCTAACGTCAGCGGATTGTGGTTCATCCAATCCCTTTGCAAAACAATAAAACAGTTCGCACCCAACGATGATTTGGAGTCCATTACTGAAGTTAAACGCGTCACACCGTACCGTATACAACACCGTATTATAAGATGCCTGTGCTAATGGCCGTTTTCATATCCATGCAATTTCATAATATTGTATCTTGTATGTCAAAGTCTTTCCGATACAAGGTTGAAAATACCGATCTCAGGCAGAACATTGCTACGTACTACTTAACTTACTACTATTGCTTTTATTATTCAAGGTGACGTGGAGGCGCGACAAGGTCGCATTAGACTCATGTTTGATTATGTGTATTATTTGTTTATCGTTATCAGGTACTATTAGGGAATGAATTGAGTTAGCCAGATTATGTAGGAGCAGTATCTTATTCATTGTATTGTCAATCTCTACGGATGCAGCAACTCGTATAATTTCGGTTGAATTTCATTTAAGGAATGTTCATTTAACCATAAATTATATCATATTGTACTAGCAGTTAGTGTATCACTACTGGGAAAAGGCCTCCCCCTCATTTTTTTCTCGTCCTTCTTGTATTATAAATACTTCGATGAGATCATTTATAAGTTTAGTTGTACTAAGAAATGTCATTTTAAAAAGCCGTGCCAAGTATATCCATATTCGGTCAGGTATTTTTGGCTCGAGTTTTGGATTAAGGGCTAGTCCAGGGTGTGTAAAATTATATAAAATCTTAAAAAATACCTTGTTATGTCGTTCTTATGTCTGCACACTATCGTCTATAAATTTTAATAGTGCCTTTATAGCATACGGTTGTCTGGAAGAGATCGCTGTTTAACGATAAGACTGCCTATTCCTTCTTAAGTGCAATAAAGTGTTTTCTATTCTATTCTATTCTTGGTGTAATAAGTTTATTACGTAATTATAAAGAAACGCACATAAAACATGATAGTGAGAGATATTTAAGCTATTTAGGTGCCGGTGGCACATTTTGTACCACCTAACTTGGTTTTTGCTACTATCCGCGTAAAATAAGCCAACTGGCAAAACTCGGAAACAATTTTAATCAAACATGAACCTGGTTTGAAAGCCTTCCATGTTTTGCTGAGCCGCGCTACACCGAGCTGAATGATTTGATCATTAAGTGTGAATATAGTGGGACGAGAATCTGAATAAAGGGTGATATTTAGTTGAGACATCAATGTCAGACGCAACGAAAGATATACTTCCACAGTTAAAAAGTCAAAGTAAAAAAAGTCAAAAGATATGTATCAAATAGCACAAAAAAAGCACCTTTAAACGTCATATGCACATAAAATACAAATCAATTAAAATACGTTAAAATCTGTAACATAAGATATCTTGACTTTGAAAAAAAAGGTAAGTTTAACTTCCCATTTCTTTCCCATACTCAAATTACTTAGATACGGAAACGATCACTTCCAAAATGCCAACTCCATTATATTGATATTTTCTCTAAAAATCAATTAAATTGTAACTGTCCATAAACCTTACCTACTTGTCTTGAACCAATATTTACAAAACGGGGTACCTAAGTGAACACTAGCGGTGAATACCCCGCAAACTACGGTTTATGTGCTAGAGCGCGGTAACTTTGTTTGCCAAGTACAAAATCTACGGGGAAAAGCTGATTTCAAACAGCTTACGATAAACTTTAAGTAGGTATAGCTTACTTATCCATCTCAAGCGATAGCGGCGCTCGGTAAGTTTGCCGAGAAGTAGCAAATAGTGGGATGATATAAGGGCGAGAAGACTAGACGTAAGAACAGACTTACTGCCTGTAGTTTTGCCGGTCGTAAACCTCAGCATATTGCAGAAACAAAAAAGAAATAACAAAAAGATTTTAAGTCCTCAAAAGTTTATTGCCCGTTTGCATATGCATGTCTATTTGCTACTGATAATTTAGATTGCTTAGATTAATTTGCACTACTATGATAGTCTAGAGGTAAGTGTTCTAAGCAGTTGGATTATTATTTATTATCTCGGAAAACTGTTGACGTGGGTGAAACCGCGTTACGTAGACAGTAATTTAACAAATGTACGTTTTATCAAACAAAAAAACCGACTTCAATGTATTTTCGAAGTCCAAGGTCAAATATCGATGAAATTAAATGGGACCACTTCGTAGCTAAACTGAACCCAACGCAAAAATAATTCAACGCAAAAGTTCTGAGGTAACAAACATAAAAAAAATACAATCGAATAGAAAACCTTCGCCTTTTTGAAGTCGGTTAAAAAAGTAAAGTTTCCCAAATCTGGTCAATATAAAAGAAACCATGGCTTAGAGAAGCGTCCGCTGGTTTTATTCTTCCGCACCGCTAGCTGCTTTTCAAACACGGCCATACGTCGATATACAACACGCCCTTGTACCACAGCGAACTAACAGTATCTAAAGTAGAACGAAAAAGTTCCAGACAGCGCAAAGAAAATGGTTGTCAGATACAGCAAAGCGACTGAGTCAACTGCTTCAGATTATTGCCTTTGTTTTTTTTGCGAACAAACAGGCAAACCAACTGAATCCAACGGAAGCGGTCACTGTTGCTTATCCGGACATCTGTAACATCAAAGGCATATCCGATGTGTTGAGTTGAAGGTGGGTCAGAGAAGAAAAGGGGGCCTCGAGCACTGCAAGTTGATTATCAAGAGATTCAAGAGAGAAAACGTTACAGTGAATTTTAAGTAAACAATAACAACACTGTCGCCTAATATTACATACGATAGAGTTGGCTCACGTACGACACCACAGTATTAACAAAGAAAACTAAATATGTATTAACGAGCCCTTGACCAACAGTAAAATTGTACAATGTTTTTATTGTGCAATAATAATGATTGATGCTTTCAACGCAAAATATCAATTATTTATCACATTGGAGGTCGCGTAAAGGTTTCCGCGTAAGCAAGATGTGGACAGTGTAATGGAAAATAAGGTGCAGTAAAATTTAGTCGCTCGAATTTTTGTTCAGTCATTGTGCAATCTTCAATAGCAAACCTCAACTCGCGGCAGGATATTGCTCAATAAAATTAAGCCGAAAACCTCACAGCCACAGAATATATAATACCACAGCGAAACATTGTAAAATTATAATGGTGTTACAAAGGGCTACAACGGTAGCAATCACCTACGTTCGTAGCAGAACGTAGAGCTTATTTCATAAATATTTTCATTCAAGCCTTTGTCATAACACCCCCATGTACTGTTTGTTTACCTATTACCCTGACCCTTCTACGCAGGCCCTTCATGTCATAACATGATAATCTACATGGCTCCTCGTTGACATGGGCGATATTACGTTAAATGAGCAAAATATTTAGCGACACAATCTTGTCAAGGAAATTCCTTAAGGGTTTAAGTCGGTACTCTATACTAACATACATACAATGTACATTTTGATGAAATGTATGAGTATGTTAAGTTTTTTAATTAAAAAAATATATACGTGTTCGACTATACTCGATACTGGGACCATTTGATTCACCGTGATCGCTTAAACAATTACCAATAAGCTACAAAAACAAAAAATTACATAAGTACCTACGAAAATAGGTATAAAATTTCATAACGCTCATGAAAGTCTGCTCCGACATTTTTAATTTGATGCCTGAATAGTCATTTTCCATTCCAGTCTAGCGTATTTTTTACAAAGATTAAAACCGAAAGGCTGACATTATAGATTAATGGAATTCTAGCCTCGACGCGAAGCGACGTATTGACCAACTTATACATGCACACCAACTATAGATCACGAGAGGCAGATTTATTTGTAAAGCAAATAGCCCGAGCTTCAGCGCTTTAGAGTTAGATAGAAAAACGCCACATACATCTATCTCTTGAATGCAACCCATCGCAAGCTTTATAATGGGCAGAGAAGCCCATAAAACACTTTAATAGGAAGTTGTCGCTGGTAGTGACCGGTTATATGTTACAGTTATCTCCACCCGCAGTCGCTCTAAAAACCACAAAAAATACACGCTCCATGGGATCACAATATTTAACGTACCCATGCAATATTTCTTTACCATCCCCTTTATGGATTGCAGATAGTAACATGTTTTAGGCATAAAGGTACCTAGTAACCTACTTAGTTACCCTTCGCCCGTCCTGTCCATTTATCACAGTTATGCCACCTATGTGTTGCGTAATACATTTTTCGTGAATATTTTTATGGTACGAGCCCGAAGCACGACAAGAGAAGTGTCAGCGGAAATTAAACTCTATAAATGTAGACTACTGGCTGTGTACTGAGTGCTTTGGCGATAATAATCGTTTTTGGGGTTCAGTACAACTTTATTGTCTCGGGCGGGCTTATAAAGGTATTACATACGGAACTCGGTTGGTTTGATTTCTCGTAACAAATGAAGCCTAACCGCATCCTATAAGGTTAAAACGTCCAGAAAGTATATTTCAGGAGGCCATCTGGGTAGGTACCACCGCTTTGCCAGTTATTCTGCACCAAGCAGAAGTGCGCAAGCATTATTGTGTTGTGGTTTGAAAGGCATTGTAGCCAGTGAAATACTGGGCGTATATCTGATGTGTCGCTGTAATGAGCGCAGTGCTACGCAGTGCTTTTTATGGTAGATATAAAAGCTCTGGGTGACACTGCAATTATTATTGGCAGGCGTGGCGCTTACTACTAACACGACTTGTTAGCTTCAACATACAGTTCCACAAAAAAAAAACTGTGTAACGGGTTCGCCGCGCGCAAGTTAGCCTGGTTCGCCGCATAAAAACACTGGGAATAAGTTCGCAACTAGCTAGTGTGATAAGTTTGAAAAGTCTTTGATATATAACGGGTGTAATTGACAGGTTGGCAAAAACTGAAACAGTAGCTTCAGACCATGATTTATGACTGAAAAACGTTGGAATTTTCTTCAGGAAAATTGTCGAATTTTCCGACCGTTTTTCAACTAGATTTGTTTTCTATTCATTTGTTACAACAAAATCCAGCCCTAAAAACATAATTTTAGTGAAAAAAAGCAAAAAACTCAAACTCGGCAATGTAAATAATAATGATGTAAAAAGAAAATTCGTACAACGCGCTCGGAATCAGCTGTTAGCTCTAAAAGTTTATTGCACTCCTTAGTGCCTACAGACTGTACGACAGACAGAGACAGCATACCGCTCGCTCGCTCGCACCCTCCCTTTGAGTGCTGGCCGCCGCCGGCGGGCGCGCAGCCCGCCGGGCGGCGGCGCGTCAAAGCAAAGGCGCCGCCCTTTGCTTTTACGCGCCGACACTGCTAGGGTTGTACCGCTTATGGAATTGAATACTTGTAATTTTATTTTTATTTATGTAAAATGTTTTATTAATAATTAAATACTCAGGAATGACTTTGTTCTTTCTTAGTTCCGAAAACCTTATTTTAAATCGTTAACCTTTCGAGTATCGTAATTAGAGACACAAAAAGACGGGGTAGGTGTGAGGACGCCGGCGTCCTCTGTTTAACAGTTTGATCTACAGTATCAATTACGAAGCCACCCGAACTGTACACACGCGTTGCATTACAGTAATGTAAATTGTTTGGTTTAGACAATTAAGTGGGACATAAAACAAAAACATCGCGTCAATATTGCCAGATTCACATTCCTTAAACTGCCAATCCCCGAGCGAACGCTGGCGTTCGAAAAGGTTTGCTTATTTTCGATATTTACAGACTACATAAGAAAAACTTCTTATTTGCGTTTTTAAATAAATACCCTATAAAAAAACGCTTATTTTATAATCTATGCGTTTGCTTAGTGTTTAGAAAATGGCGCGAAATCGCGTGCGTGCTGCTTGGGGATTGACAGGTCCTAGGTTTAAAGTTAGAAGCAGAACCACGAGTAGAAGTTACAAGAGATAGCGGTTAATAACAATCTTTATCATACGATTACGATACGATTCTTTTTTCAATACCTAGTTCTTCATCTTTATCTCAATCGCAGACCGACCGCGGTAGCTACTGTGCCATGGGCTCCTCGACTAACGTACCTACTAATTACCGAAATGAAAATGTTTCATTTCATATCATGTGGGCAGCCCTATGCTACAAACTACACTAGGTAACTTAGGTTTAGGTAAGCCACGTCGAGTCACTTCTCACTTCAGTTCAGTCAGTCTGCCGCGATTGCTGGTGCGTTCTTGACGTTTCGTTCTCTTTCAACTGTCGAGAGTTTGGGACTGTGTCGTTGAGTTGAGTTGTGTTTTTTGTGTTGTGTGATATCGTCATGAATCGGCGTAATGAAACGTTTAGTGCTCGCGAATATGGCCAGATGTTAATGTGCTTGGGTGAAGCTAGAGGAAACGCGTCTTTGGCATTAAGGCTCTATGTTCAAAGACACCCAAATGAAAGACATCCAGCTAATAGTCGTACTATCACACGGGCATATCATCGTGTTTTAGAAAATGTACCTATTGTGCCGCGGCAGGAAGGTGCTGGAAGGACAATCAATGCTCGTTCTGAGCAGGCGATTTTAGATGTTGTCCGTCGAAATCCGCGTTTGGGAACCCGTACTGCTGCAAAACTTGTACGGCGTAATAACGGACCCCGGGTTTCACATTGGTCTGTGCACAAAGTCCTTCGAAAGGACAAGCAACGTCCATATCGGATCCATAAAGTGCAGGCTCTGGTACCTGGCGACTCAACCCGTAGACTAGCGTACTGCAGATGGCTGATACATCGGCAGCAGCTAAATCGCCAATTCGTTTCACGGGTGATTTGGACCGATGAATCGACTTTTACACGAAACGGTATGTGGAACCGGCGGAATGCTCACATTTGGGCACGCCACAACCCATACGCAATGCAGCAGACGGGTCATCAGACGCGGTGGTCACTGAATGTGTGGGCTGGCGTGTATCATAACCGTATTTTGGGTCCCGTGTTTTTGCCAACTAGAATGGACGGCCGGCGTTATTGCGAATTTCTACAGCAGGATTTTGAAGCTATGATGGACACTCTGCGGGCTGAGCTAGATCAAGAATGGGATCGTATGGAGAACGAACCCCTAGCTCAACTACCTACCATCTGGTTTCAGCACGACGGCGCCCCGCCGCATGTGGTGCTCCCAGTCCGACAGCACCTGGACCGTACTTTTTCAAACCGATGGATTGGGAGATTCGGGCCACATGCATGGCCACCTCGCTCGCCTGACCTAACCCCATTGGACTTTTTCCTGTGGGGTTATATCAAAGAACGGGTGTATGTGACGGAGTGTGATACCGCGGCCGAAATGGAGCAGCGCATAAGAGACGCTTTCGCATCGTTGAACCATCAAATCAATGAGGATGTGACAATGATGCCTCGTCTCCATGCCGAAACCCTGCGTCGAGCACAACTGTGCGTGCAGCTCGGAGGCAACCACTTCGAGCCATTCCTTATACGACCCGAGAGACTTTAATTTAGGTAAGTGACTAAGTATTTTAATTTTTCATAGGTATTGAATTTGTGTTAAAATTTTTTTAAGGCGTGTTTGTGTGTGTATTGTATTATGTATTTATTCCAAACGTCCCGAAGTACCTATTAGTATGAATGAACGACGCGCGGGGTATAGGGTCGCGCGCGTATCGCAATGTTCGTTATACATTGCGTAGCCGAAATAAAATTGAAAATTGAAAAACGTTCACCTATCATTTCCGGGAAAATATTTCACTATCAACATGTTAACAATACCAGTCTAAATTCATACTTTTCGTTTTTGCCAACCTGTCAATTACACCGTGTATAGAGAAAGATAGCCTATGGATAATATCATTCAGAAATCTCTAGAGCACGGAAACGTGGCATGGCAACGTATTCTGATTTGAAATTACCTGTATGACGACAAATAAGTAATAACCTGCTTATATTTTTACAAGTACCGACTGCCTATTCAAACGTAAGGAAAAGCGAACTCAGATTTTACGAAGGACCAATTTGTTGTTCTTGTTGTTGAATATTTAGGTTCGACTGAAGTTTGGTACGAATTGAGCGAAATCAAACATTATATTCAGAAATTGGTCCATTATGAGATGTTTTTAAGATTTACCTAAGAGGATTTTGATTGTATGATTTTCAAATAAAGAGTTTCATTATGTGGCACGATTTTATAACTTCCGTAGGTACCTATCAAGTTTAGGCGCGTAGTATTCACGAGACCGTAACCCTTTTTGTAAGTTAATATGATTTACAAATCTTGCAAGTTGAATCAGAATTCGTAGAGCGAGTGTGGCTCAGTGGGAGCTCGTGCGACTTTCGATCCGACGCACCCGAGTTTGAATCCCGCTGACCCCGCACCACTGACTTTCTTAAGCTATGTGCGGATTTAACACTCGCTCTAAAAACGGTGAAGGAAAACATCGTGAGGAAACCGGCATGTCCAAGAATTTTTCACAAAAAGTCAAGGACATGTGACATTATAAATATTTAATAAAACGGCTAGGACTCACGTAGTTTGTCGAATTAGTCGACCTAGGTTTCGAGCATGTCCGATGCTCTTCATCAGGGGCGAGTTTACGCTGCGAGATCGGCGGCGACCACTGGCGGTGTCGAGGCGAGATGCGCGGGCGGCCGCCCGCACCGCACGACGCGAGGGGGGAGGTGGCGTCGGCGGCGCCTGCGGGGAGCGCCACGCGCCTCTCGCGCGCTGTCGTGTTGCCGACGACGACCGCACTAATGTCGGCACGAGTTCTTCATCATCGCTGACAGCGTCGTCGCCGAAAGTTCCGTCACACACTGTGCTGACTGTGTCACACTCTAGACTACCTACCACATTCTGTATCGAGGTAGCATTAAGAAGTGGTTTCCGCGCTGCAGACAACAACCATCCACGGTCCCGGTTGAAGTTAGGACATCGAGAGATCTCTATAGCCTCACGCACTTTTCGAGGTACGAAGAACTTCTCTCTGGACAGTACGGAGGCTTTGTCAAACCTGATGTAATGTTTGACGTCTGCGAGATGTGCATGCTCTGCCAGAGCCGATTTTGTTGTGTCCACATTCACACATCATTTCATTTGTGTTGACATGTGACATTCACCAATCCGCACTGGGCCAGCGTGGTGGATTATGGCCCATTCTCTCTCTATGAGAGAAATCCCGTGTCCCAGCAGTGGGAACGTGATGGGCTGATGATGATGATGATGAATCAGAATTCCTCAATTGAAATTTTGCATACTTGTCAAAGTCCGATAACAATGCAATATTATGGTGACAGCCAGCTAATCTGATGATGGAGACGGAAGTTGGGCAACGGAACTCCTTGACGGATGATCGTAACCTACTAGTGTTTGGGCTCATTTTAATCTGCTCGCGGTTCCGATTACGAATTTGTTAAAGGCTTGTTTTGATACGATAGGTACTTATATAAACTGGTTATTGTACGGATTTAAATCGAATTGGTTAGTTTTTTTTAATAAAATTTTACCGGGCTTTTTATTGTGCTTTAGATATTTTGACTTACATTTCGTTCTTTTTTGTGATTATACCTAGATATATTAGCTATTCCCCGCGGATTCACCCGCGGGTTTCCTGAAAAAATCACAATCTGTTAAATTGTTTTGGCATAATTAAGTAACAAACATCCATCCATCGTGGATGGATATAAAATTTCCTCACAAACTTTCGCATTTATAATATAAGTAGGATTTTATCTATTCAAATTTGGTATTTTTATGTATCCACATTGGGAGAAGGAGCTTGTCCTTGAAACACAGCGTCAAGCTACGTCGAGGGCTAGAGACTTCAATAATGAAATTGTAACACTTACTATGTCATCATCATCATCATCATCCGCAGCCATTTACATCCAACTGCTGGGTTCGACTCTGCGCCATTCGTGTCCAGGTTCGGCCCGCGACTTTTACAATATCGTCGACCCATCTTGCTTCCGGACGCCCAACGCTAATGTCAATAAATAAATTTTTATGTTATGTTTTATGTTATATTAGTAGGAATTAGGATTGCAATATCTCCAGACCACCAGCGTTGTCTTCCAGATTTTTGGTAAATAAGATAATAATTTATTTACAGTAAAAAATTAATCACGTGCTCCATATTATAGGGTAAAACAAAGAATAATAATATGTGATTAGGGTGCAATACGTGGCCTCGAACTGTGAAACGTCGAATAGTGTGGCACCGAAAGTACCACAACGAATAACGTGAAACGAATGATCAAAACTAAGAATATCTGGTGTGGCATAAGGCGCGTGAGTGATACATAGTATAACAGTAAAAATGAGTACATAGTAATATGTACGTATACATGTACGTAAGTGCATTAAAACAAATCATACTAATATCAAACAAAACTAAATATTACTACGTAAAGAAGCGACACTCCCACCCCCCGCTAATTTGTCGTCACCCGCAACAAACCGATGAAAAAATCGACAATGCCGTGCTTGCGTCACTCGGTTGTCACCGCTCGGTGCGAATGACTAATGAATGAGATTCAAATGTTTATTTTATATGTGCGATCAATTGACGTTATTTAAGGTTGTTATGACCTTTTTGGATGACGACGACGACCTGCTTTACAGAGGTAGAGCAGGCCGGCTGACATTTGACTTTGACATATGGGCGAAACATATTGAGAAAAGGATGGAGAACGGCTGAAGACCGTGGAGCTGACCAAGACCTGACCTGACTGACGGAGGTCTGCCTATCTCTTTTAAAATGGTTCGTTATTGTTCTGTGTATGGATGCAAAGAAAACACTTACTTAAATAAGAATCTAAGATATTTTGGTTTTTCGCGTCTCCCAGCCAAGCGATAGTGGGTGTGAAAGAGAAACACTTAGGTTGCTTACGTATAGCGTTGTCCTTGTCGCGCTCGATTCGTATTAGCTCATCCCTACAATAATTACGCACACACAAAACGTGTGCGGACAGGCCGGTGCGCCAGTAGTAGTACCAGACAGTTAGCTCGGAGAATTTGTATGGAGTGTCGGGGGTCTGCTAATATTATAAATGCGAAAGTTTGTATGTAAGTGTCTTCGTGTGTTTCTTACTTCTTCACGCTGTAACGGCTCAACGGATTAAATTAACGGAGTGAATTACGGAATGGAGATAGCATAGATCTTGGATTAACACAAATGCTACTTTTATTCCGAAAAACCGCGGGAGAATACCAAAACTTTACATTAACAGTGAAATTACTGGGCATTATGAGACTTAACAGCTAATTGTCTCAGGGTGACGAGCGCAGTGCAGTGCCGCGCAGGATTTTGCAAAACATAGCTCTGGGTGGTGCTGTTATTGTTAAGGGCTGGCGTATTGCTTACCATCAGGCAAACGACTAGTTCGACTCGTCATTCAGTTACATTAAAAAAAAACCTTTGGACATCCATTACTTGCAACCGTTACTTGCAATGTAGACGATTAATAAATGTCGTTTTACGTGTTTACATTGCACACGAAAAATACTCAAATTAAGAAAATATAACAAAAAGCAATTACTTTTCACATCCTGTAAAAAAGTGCACATCTTCGTTTCCTTTTTTGCACATAAGCGAACGTGTAATCGCAACTAAATATCAAAAGAGACATGACAAAAAATATTGGTAAAACTAACAGCCGTAGAAATGGTACAATCTTTGGGTTTTTATTTATTGGTTCAATTTATCGAAATCGGAAGAATATGGCGAGACCAATATCGATTACGTTCCGTACTATCCTGTCTTCCGCTCCAGAAATCAGAGCGCACACGTGGGTTATATTTCTCTTTTTCTAGTTCGCTCGTTGAAGGGTCAGCAACTTTTAGTTATTTATTTACCTGCCCTTATTAGGTTGAACCACGGGGGAAATGTGCAGGTAACTTATGGACTTTCCTGGAAGTGGTGGTTGGCTTGTGGTTGAAGCGCGTAAATAAGTTGGATTTCATATAACCCCTTGACGTGAGCCAACTAGACTCATGAGAAATCGGGGTCTGTGCTAAGAGCTATTATTTGCCCGGTTTAAACCATTATTTAGTAGCGCTTGCAGCGTAACTCACCTAACAGTTCGTAGCAGATCAAGGTTAAGCAACGTTCGTAGCGGTCACAATTTGGATGGGTGACCGTTTGTGTGTTATTTACATCTGAGCGCTATCGTGCTTCGGAGGGCACGTCAAGCAGGGTTGTTGTCTTAGGACAACAGTCGTTAGACCATCATTTAAATACATTATAGTTAAGTGCAGATTTTGCACGCTCGCTCTAAAACAGTGAAGGAAAACATCGTGATGAAACCCGCTTACGCGGTTTGGAGTGGTAGACCCGCTTACGCGGTTTTGAGTGGTAGGCTCTGGCCGTGGTTGTAATACCACCCACCGAACAAAGCCATGCCGTCAAGCGACCTAGTCGTGTTTCGGGATGATGTTCGGTGAACCATCGGGGAGACGGGTCTGAGCAGCCGCTCAACTGCCGTCTCTCTCTAGATCTATCTGCTCCATCTTAGGCCACATCATCGCTTAACATCAGGCGAGATAGTGGCCAAACATAGATCTATTAAGTGTAAAAAAAATTTTTTTTTATAAAGGCGCTATAATTAAGAATTAAAATTTCCCATCACGCACTTTACTGCACCGTTACCATTTTTTCTTGCATGTCCTGGATGACTGGTAGAAAAAATGCTATATAGCATTAAGTCCTCCATGTACACTGTTTTGTAAATTTTACAGGATATACTGTATTTTTATATCCCATTATTTAATAATTACTTATTTCAACTCCTTGTTCTAATTATTATTCCATTATAATGTATTAGGTATGTATAATTCACCATGTCTGTATGCCAATATGGCGGAACTAGAGATACTATCCTTAATAATAACTATGTATCATTGTAAATTGTAAAACATTCATATTGCACTACTTTTCTGTGCCCGTACTAAGACAGGGCAGGTTGTTAGTCGGGCACTACTAAACCTATGATAAGCCGCTAAAGGCCTGTGAGAGACGTTTTTCTTGACGATTGAAACAAACTGTCTAAATTCCACGTAGGCTTAGGTCTATACAAAGCATTTGATAAAATTCTAAGAAATTATCAAGCTCAACATTTAAGATATTTTCATGCTCACGATTTTTTTAAATATCCATAGAAACAAATTACAATAGAATTTCTGCTTCCACTAACTTCAACAATAAAGTCAGAACCCAGAGATATTATCAGACAGAGGTAGGTATTTCTGAGTATTTAGAATTGCTGTGTATTTGCAATTTTTATTTTGTATTATTAATTGTACACAATTCTTAAAATTTCTGATTATTTTCCTTATGACAAAACTTTCGTTACTTCCATTGTAGTGTTTAAGCACATTGAGTTCCTTTACCAAAATCATCGATACATTGTACCAACTTTTACGAATCTTTTTCCATTCCAAACTCTACAAAGAACCTTACTTATCTAACCTTACTACGTAGGTGTCCATCGCGGTGTCCTCTTGAAACGACATTTTTACTCGGATCTCTATATGCAATATACGTATGTACCTATTTAGTTGGTACGCAGTATAGACTAGCTGTTGCCCACGACTTCGTACGCATAGTGCAGTAATCTAACCTGTTCCCGACAATTTTCCATACTTCCTTATGGATTCCTAGGTGGACCTTTATCCCGCTCCTGATCCCGCCCCGCTCCTATCCCAATCCCGCCTCCGTACTATCCCTTAACTGTCCCGCTCCTGCTTTCTTACCGCTCCTATCCAGATCACGTTCTTTTCCTATGCCATTACCGTCCCGCTTCTATCCCCTTATATCCTGTTACCGACCCCTCCTAACCCAGAACTGTCCCCCTAATATACCGTTACCATCACCCTCTCGTATTTCATTACCATCCCACTCCTATCGTGTTACCGTCCCGCTCCCGTTATCATCCTCCTGTTACCTACCGCACAGCATAGGTGCAGCTAGTATAGAATATAGAATAGATTACACAGAACGAACTACTTTTTGACAGTACGAACAAATACAAACCATGCTTAAATCACTAAACGTCATTGTTTTGTTTCTTTCTGCAAAATATTATAATTGATGACGAAAATGAGTTCATACAATTCATTTACATACATATAAACATTTTTTTGGTTGAAAAATATATTTTTCAAGACAAGCTCATAACAAATTCGTAATTGGAGATCAAAATGAGCCCAAACACTAGTAGTTTACAAATATCCGTCAAGTAGTACCATCGCCCACCTTCTTCCCATCATCAGATCAGCTGGCTGCCACCATAATATTGAATTGTCATCGGACTTTGACAAGTATGCAAAACTTCAACTCGGACAAGAAAAAGTGAGCAAGAGGAAGTAGTTTTGATTCAGCTTGCAAGATTAGACCCAAACAAACAAACATTGCAAGTTAAATAAAAGCTTTAAACAAGTATAGGTTTTTCAAACAAAAAAACCGACGTCAATGTATCTTTGAAGTCCAAGGTCAAATATCGATGAAATATATATGAGGCCACTTCGTAGCTATACTGAACTCAACGCAAAAATAGTTTTTCAAATCGGTTCATAAATGACGGAGTTCGAAGGTAACAAACATAAAAAAAAACAATCGAATAGAGAACCTTCTCCTTTCGAAGTCGGAAAAGCTGTCCGTTTACATTTTTTTTTGAATATACCAAATACTGGCATCCGGTGATAATTTGACCCTACACGCGCATAATATCTTTATGTGTATTACTTTTTTTAAGGTTTGGCCACAGAATAGATACAAAAGCATTAACATTCATGGGCTGCAAAGGTAGGTAGTTATTTGACAAGGAAAACAAGTATTTTTTGTCCACCAAGCATGTTAGTCCCATTGTAACTTAAACTATTTATGTAACGCATATAAATAACTTCATAAAACAAATTAATTAACATAAACAATATTTTTAAAGATTATAATTGTGCGTTAATTTCTTGTTCAAAAGTGAAGTGCGTACATAATCTAACTAAAAACAAGATATCCTGTTATTCCAGTCTTTATATACATTTTTTAAATTCCAATATTTTTATTACATCTTTATTTTTTCTGACCGTGACCTAATTTAATTACCAAAGTATTGACATTGAACATGAAATAAATAAATAAAATTATGTTTAATAATAAAACTGTTTAAATATTTGTACGCCTACAACGGCCGAATTTTGTTGGAGAAAACCACTGCTATGTCACCTTGCAATATTGTTACCAAAATTCTGACAAATAAATTTATTTCATTTCATTCCTTATTGGCGTATTGCCACGTCGTTTATAAGATGCGAGCTGCCATCGATTTTCATCTCCTTGGGTCAGTTGCCAAATTTAGTGAAACCTGACACGTCAACTAGGTACCGGTAGGCCGACATGACTGTCAAGGTTTCCAAAAAATATAGTAGCCAGTATTTTTGAACAAAATCTTGCTAAATTATTTTTATCTACTACTTTACTACTTCCCTATAAAAGCTACTTCTAACATTGCTTTCAACTTCTATTACTTTTTTTTTAAGTTCTCCCGTTAGGGCAGGCTAAGGACCATACCACCATGTCTTACGTAGTTTTTATTTGATAGTTTAATAATCCATTTTTTATACTTTTGTTGAGAATGAGGGTCAACAGCAACAAGCCGGACCCTCTCCTAGTGCTTCAATAAAGTGGTGTAACATAATTCAAGCTTTCCATGGACTTTTTGGGAGAACTTAAAAAGCAATATTTTCTTTATTTTTTTTCATTTGCCTACACTCGTGCACGTTTACGAACACATAATGGTTAATATTCCACCGATATTACACATGATCACTCGAAATAACACTTGTTTGGAAAATAAAACAAAATCGAACTGTATCACTTTTCACTTCCCGCCAAAAAGTCTTGTATATAGCGTTCTTCGCAACCATGTTTTGTTGCGAAGTTATACACGCTCTGGCAACATTCATCCGTATCTGCCTGTCACCGTCACCACTTTACAATAAATATTGCAAACAACTAACTTCCGCCGAAACTCTTCAAACCAGCATGAATATGTCACAGTCAAGTTGTCAAAACAAACACCTCTCAAGTCTAACTTCGCCAATTTATTTCCTTCTCTCGCACCAGTTGAACTAGTTTCTCTCCGTATGACACATGACCATTGAACGACACTTTTTATTTGGGAACTACGCATGCTTCGGAATCTTTTACGCTATCACAGCCTACTCGTGGGAATAGAGAGATTCAGAATCATTTTTCTATTTCTTTTGTCGCACATGGGGCTCTTACAAAAGTTTGGCTAAGTTACCTAAAAAAGTCACATGTGTGAGATTGTAACTAATGGTTTGTCTTGTAGCGGTGCACGCTAAGGTAGGCTTTTACAGGAATAAATTATTTTTCTAAAAAACTAAACCGACTTCAAAACCACAAATAGGCACTCAAAAGTAAAAAATAAATTAATATAATTATCATAAGCGCTACCCACTCATATATTTGAAGGTAGTATCTTGTAGGTAGTATCTATCTACTACCTTTTAGACTTGGCTGGCACCGACTTCAAATATTACAATATTTATTTTAACCTTTTTAGTGAAAAACAAGTTTTAATTAAATTAATTCAAAAAGTTTTTAAAGACAAGCTTTTATGATCTAGAAGCCACATCATGACGAAGTTTAAAACGGGCTATCACAATTAAATGCATGTACAAAAAAATTTCATGTCTGTCCTATTCTCTGTTGAGGAGTCCCTCGCCGAAAGTCAATCCTGGGTGTATCTGCCATGTCATGATGGAATTTAGAACAGGCTATTATGGTTAAATCCATTTACGAAATGTTGTGTCTGTACTATTCACCGTTAAGGAGTTCCCTCGCTGGAAGTCAAACCTGGGTGAAGCAGGTGAAGCAGTCAAATACAAACCTCCACCTTTAGAAAGTTGGTTACGAAAAAAACAAGAACCGACTTGAAGATTAAACTTATATTTTTTGTTTTTGCTATTTTTTTCAAAAACTACTGAATGAATTTCGATAAAGTTTATATGGGACCACCTTTGAAGTATTACCTACCAATAAAAAAAAGAATCATCGAAATCAATGCATAATTGGCGGAGTAATCGCGTAACAAACACACAAAAAAAAAAACATACCGTCGAATTGTAAACGTCGAATTGTAAAAATCGCACAAAACGAACGACTAGGACGTTTTTTTTTTTTTTTTATCTTTTAATTGGCTTGCGTTTGACCACTATGTCACCTGATGGTGGACGTAGACCCTGTTTTTAACACCCGACGCAAAAGGAGGGGTGTTATAAGTTTGAGCAATATGTTTGTCTGTCTGTGGCACCGTAGCTCTTAAATAGGTTAAAAGATTTGGATGTGGTTAAAAAAAGGTAAAATGTATACTTGTAATAGCTACATTTTGCCAGTGTAATAAAACCAATAAATAAAAATACTTAACTATGTCCAAATTAAAAACAAACCTACTAAATGCCACGCGCATTCGAAACCTCTGATCCCCTGAACAAAGTTTTGAATTAACATCCAACGAGAATCGGATTTCGCTAGTGGTGTGTCAATATCCGCACTTGATGCTGCGGACTCGATGTTTGATCTACTCTTTCGAGCTTACGTTTCAATGTTTACGTATTATCGTAAGTTTTAGGTTGAATTTAAGTTCTTTGGATACTGTTTAAAACCTTCTTTTGATTATTTTAACTATACCTATTGAATATGGCAGGTTATGGGCAGGCGTGGCGCTTACCATCAGACGAACGACTTGCGCTTCTCATCACTCAGTTCCATAAAAAAAACATATATGTATGTACATGATAACACCTAAAATCTAAATTAAAAATAAACATTGTTTTCTTTTTCTTATATTTTTTTTGTAAAAGTGCATCAATAAAGCTTTGATTATTCCCTCCCACGAAAACCCTACGGACCGTCCCCCACTGGTGGCGAATTTGTGATTTGTTTTCCCGAAATGGCCAGTGCGGTAGACATATAAATCAAGTAGGGATTTCGGAAATATCTGTCCCTACTACGTATCAAAAAATAACTTAACACATATAAGAGTCGTACGAAAATTTATTAAGAAATGTTTGAAATGACATGCATACAGATGGTAGCGCAAAACATCAAGGCATACACACATCAAGGGCAGCTACCCTTTCTATTAAAGTTAGACAGTTCTGGTCTAGTGTCTAGGAACGGCTGTGAGACGGTCATTTCGGAAATAACCCGTATCTATCAATCTATCTCCAAAAAGCAAGCAAATAGTTTCAGCACCACATCTAGCACATAAGCTGTGACAACTATGCAGACAACGGGCGTCGAGCACAGAGATTAAACCAAATTAAGCCTGGAACTGGCACGGGCCTTATTTATTCAGATCGTTATTGGCAATACTGTGCGATATTGCGATTACAACTCTAACTTCAGGAAGATATTGCTCGAACCCGGAAACGGGTGAAGAGAATTCGGACATGGGACAAGTTGGGGCGCGTGTGAAACTTTATAATGGAATAAACTTTATTTAATAAGAAATCTTTGTTTCTTTACTTCTTGAGTTTCTGGAAGTGATATTTTTCGCGACATGTTTATATTATGTTTTTATTTAATTTTTTTTTGTGTAATAAAGAATTAATTAATTAATCAATCAATCAAACCTGATAAGGCTTCTATCTGTATATATTTGCATTATTTATAGTTGTTGCAGAGTAATTTAAAAAAAAGACGTGTGGCACTCGGAGACTGCCGCGGTAAAGCTATTGCATAGCATTCGGAATGGGCGGTGTTAGGTTATTTTCGTTACGGAATTTCTGGATTCGGTCTCCACGCTCAAGGCCCGCGATAGAAGCTATGCAATAGCTTAAAAAGAATACAAATTGAAAAAATTCAAAAAATTTATGTCACTCTTGGTCCAGGGCATTCGTAAGCTTCATAAATCGTATGTGCATAATAATTTTGGAGGCTACAGAACAGTGCCTTTCAAACTAAAATACATACTTAAAAGCGTAGTGTTCATACTCAGTTGTCTGGTTGCAAACAACTGACCTAGCAGACTGCAGTCAGGAATCAAATGGCTAAAATCAAGTGCCAATACTGTTTGAACGATTAAATACAATTTCGTTGCTTAACGAACTATACCATTATGGTATTTGTTCAACCATGACGGATATACATACATATATATGTATATGTTTGTATGTTAGCTATGTTTTCTTAAGTTCGGCCCGGGCTCACCGCATGTGATCCGGTAGTGATTTCCGCATGAACGGACTTGTAACAGACGTAAGCCGGATGCCGGACATCAATCCGTATCCGTTTTCCGTATCTATATATAGATACCCTTATCAACGTGGTGCCACAATATACACGGGTGGGGCCAATTTTCAGAAATCATTAAAAAACTAAATTCTAGGTGTTGTCCTCGCAATTCCTGGTTCCCTAGATACAGGAAATCCTACTATTTAGGGGCCAGGAGCTATGTGTATATGATCGTTAAATTTTATTATCATAGATGTAGACTAACACGAGTGGTTATTATTAGATAACGAAGACACTATGTGCATTGCTTTATAGGAGATCGAATATGAGTAATATTCAAGTCCCTTCTTCTGGGTAGCACTGAGGCCCATTTACGCTAACATGAAATTGCTAGAAATTGAGTTATCTTGTTCTTTTTGTATGAAAATTTACATTTTAACCGTACATTTAAAGTATAAGTGATCTATTGTACAATTTTTAAGCTATTGCATAGCTTCTATCGCGGGCCTTGAGCGTGGAGACCGAATCCAGAAATTCCGTAACAAAAATAACCTAACACCCCCCACTCCGAATGCTATGCAATAGCTTTACCGCGGCAGTCTCCGAGTGCCACACGTCTTTTTTTTATTTATATTTTTAAATACTGCCATCGATCACAAACATAGATTCTTGCCTCTTAACTAGGATTTCCTGTACCTATCTAGACACCAGGACCTATGAGGACCATGGTACCAAAACACCCAGACACGAAACACATGCTTGCGCTTTCTTTTTCTGTACACAAACATTTGTCCCGTCACGGGAATTGAACCCGTAATCTCAATGGTGTATGTTATTTGAGCTAACCTGCCTAATCACTACACCACAGAGGTTGTAGAAACCATTCACGTTACTTCATATAACTCAAGAAGCACGTGCAGTATTTTTCTTTTACGTAGCATCAAATAATATCACGAATAAATCTCATATACTTATACGAAGTCCTCCAAAGGCTCTGAAAGCTTGAGAAAGTTTCGAAGCAAAGCGGCTTAGTTCTTTCAGACGTGCTATAGAACAGTACCTAGAAATAATCTATTTGCTTGTATCACATTTGTAAGGGAGTAATATCATACTGTAATATTTAATGCGCTTATAATTCGGTTGGGTTTGAAAACAACCTTTTAAATTCTCTTTCTTTTAAGGTCTCTCGTGTGCGAGACCTACCACAAGTAGAGCGTCTGGGTAGGTACCACAGCTTTACCAGTTTTTCTGTCGCCAAGCAGTAGTGCGCAAGCATTACTGTGTCCCGGTTTGAAGGGCATTGTAGCCAGCGAAATTACTAGGCATATGAGACTTAATATCTGATGTCTCGGGTGATGAGCACAATGCAGTGCTACGCAGTGCTTTTTATGGTATGGCCTATTAAAGTTCTGGGTGGCACTGCAATTGTTATAGGCTGGCGTGGCGCTTACCATCAGGCGAACGACTTGCTCGTCTCATCACTCAAAATTGCTAAAATAAACTAAAAATTTAGTTCAAAGTATACCTAAACAGTAGCGCATGGGTTCTTCATTACACTCTATAAATACCGCTGCTGGTTTGATTGAAACAGCGCAGAGTATGAATGCGCCCTAATTATGGAAAAATCTCGGCCGAGAAATCATTGTTATAGCGTAACAAGGTGCGCTGGGAATTAGGTGAAACGTTAAATTGGTCAAACTGACATTTATAAATAGGGCACGATAGGGCACGTAAAATACGACTTGCCTATAGCAGGTCGGTCTTTATTTCACTCTATAAACACTGCTGCTGGTTTTATTGAAACAGCGCAGTGAAAGAATGCGCCCTAATTATGAAAAATGTCGTTGGAGAAATCATTGTTATAACGTAACAAGGTGCGCTGAGAATTAGGTTAAGTGTTAAATTGGTGCAAACTGAACTTTTTAAAATAGGGCATGCAAAATACGACTCCTGGCTGGAGCCGAATCCCTCACCCATGAAAACCCATGACCTCTTCCCTACAGCAAGCAGGGTAAAAATGATTCTCGCGAGCCGAGCTTTAATACCTATCAAAACAGTAAATTTAATATTTTAGTAAGCTATCAGATGATACAGAAGTTAATTACCTCTACACCAATATTTTTGTACTTAATTGGCTGAAAAGATAATAAAATATTCAGAAGTGCGAAAAGTTATAATAGTAGGCATATTGCAAAAAGTTAGCATTCAGCTACTAAATTAATCGGTATTATGATACTCAACCCAAATTTTTTTTTTTACGCTTAGTAGATCTATGTTTGGCCGCTATCTCGCCTGATGTGAAGCGATGATGTGGCCTAAGATGGAGCACATAGAGACGGCAGATGAGCGGCTGCTCAGACCCGTCTCCCCGATGGTTCACCGAACAAAATCCCGAAGAGCCTACCACTCCAAAGCGCGTAAGAGGGTTTCATCACGATGTTTTCCTTCACCGTGTTAGAGCGAGCGTGCAAAATCTGCACTTAACTATAAGTCATTGGTGCAGGGCCGAGTCGGGATTCGAACTCTCTTCGAAGACTATCATCCTGTCAGATTCACGACATTGGTCCCCTAGATATAGAAAATCTTACTTAAAGCTGTAGTGAATGTAGTCTAGTTTACTGGTGGTAGGTTTCTCGTATGCAAGAGGCCATCTGGGTGGGTACCACCGCTTTGCCAGTTATTCAGCCGCCAAGCATTAGTGCGAAAGCATTACTGTGTTCCGGCTTGAAGGGCATTGTAGCAGCATTCGCGCAGGATTTTGCAAAACAAAGTTCTGGGTGGTGCTGTTATTGTTTTTTGGCGTATTGCTTACCATCAGGGAAACGACCAGATCGTCTCGTCATTCAGTTAAATAAAAAATAAAAGTACCTACGCAGGTATTTAAGTGTGTACCTCTATATATCTCATACACCATCATACACAATGATGAGGTTGCAGGTTCGATTCCTGAAACACACAACACAGAAAAATAGTGCAAGCATTTGTTTCGTGTCTGGGTGTTGTGGGACCATGGTCCTCGTATTTCCTGGTTGGGCCACGGGGCCAAGATTTATGTATGTGATCGTTGGGCGTTATTTGTTTTTTATTTCTATTTATATTAGTTGGTAACGTGACATGTAACTATCTATTTACAGTTACCTAAATTATATTTATCGTGTTATGTTATATTATTTTTTATTGACTCTTTTGTGTTCAATAATTCAGCAAAATGTTGTGTACTGTCTTAATAAAATGTAATTATAATTTTTAAACTTTTGCGATTCGAACACATAGTTTATGATAATAAAACGGGACGTCGAGGTAAATAAAATTAATGTTTTTTGCACGATTAAGTCCCGTTTTATTATCATAAACTAAAATGTAATTTTTTTCCTCGTAGATGTAAACACACCCACAATGCTGGATGTAGATACATATACATAACTACATACTACGTGTAAAATAATAGATTTTCAATTTTGTTAATGAACTAGGCGTTCTTAGACGCTACATGGGAAGGAAGCAACGGTTTTCAGAAATACCGCTATTTCATAAAATTCTCATTTCCCTGTAAGCTCAGGGACTGTTTCAATCAAACAGCTCTAATTACGAGCTCGAGGCGGAGGTTGAATAATTAAAATTATATTGCTATCTGTAGAGCCAACACTGAAGTGGCATTACTTATTAAAATAGAGACAGTGGGTATTTGTAATAATAGCAACTAGCTTTAGGTTCCAAGGTTACGTTTTCTAGTGAAATGCTAAATGTCTCGTCATAAATTGTTCTATCAATTTATGACGAGACATTAGTAGTAGACAAAATTAGCTTTACTAGTTGCTCCTTGCGGTTTGCAGTATCTTAGGTCTTTTTCGATGACCTAAGTAGGTATAATCATCATCTTCAGCCCATCACATTCCCACTGCTAGGATGGACCTTCTCTCATACAGAGAGCATGGGCTGTAATCTACCACGCTGGCCCAGTGCGGGTTAGTGGATGTTATACTCGAAATTTTGTGATAAATTCTTGGACGTGCCGGTTTTCTCACGATGTTTTCCTTTACCGTTTTGTGAGCGAGTGTTAAATCTGCACATAACTTAACATAGTCAGAGTGAGTCGGGGCCAGCGGGATTCGAACTCAGGTGCATCGGATCGAAAGTCGCACGTGCTCCCACCAAAAAAAACTAACTATTACTTACGTAAAGAAGCGACGAAACATATTGAGGAAAAAAAGAACTGCGGAGAACGGCTGAAGACGGTGGAGCTGACCAGGACCTGACCTGACTGACGGAGGTCTGCCTCTCTCTTTTTTCATTAAAATTTTATATTGACTTTGATACAATATTAATATAACTAAAACAAAATGGTTCGTTATTGTTCTGTGTATGGATGCAAAGAAACCACTTACACAAATAAGAATCGGAGATTTTTTGGTTTTTCGCGTCTCCCAGCCAAGCGATAGTAGGTGTGAAAGAGAAACACTTAGGTTGCTTACTTATAGCGTTGTCCATGTCGCGCTCGATTCGTATTAGCTCATCCTTACAATCATTGAGGTCTCACTATTCCTCAATGCCTACAATAATTACGCACACACACAAAACGTGTGCGGACAGGCCGGTGCGCCAGTAGTAGTAGTAGACAGTTAGCTCGGCGAATTTGTATGGAGTGTCGAGGGTCTGCTCCCACTGAGCTACACTCGCTCTAGTAAGTAAAAAAGTAGGTATTTCATATCAAAACTCAACAAAATCTATTTTGTAGTTTTTTGTGTGATTGATTAACAAACATCCATCCATCAATTCTCACAAACTTTCGTATTTATAATAATAAACAACTGAGTGAAAAGACGACCTAGTCGTTTCCCTAATCTAAGTAACACACTAGGTACTGCGTATAACAGTTGCAACGACATGAAACTTTGCTTTGTTAAATTATGTGTGACACAGTACTGCGCTCATCGTCTTGTAAAAAATACTAATATTATAAATGTGAAAGTTTGTGAGGATGGATGGATGAATGTTTGTTACTCAATCAACCAAAAACCTGAACGGACATTGATGAAATTGTGTATTTTATACCTGAGGTCCTGGAAAAGGACATAGGATACTTTTTATCCCGGGATACCGCGGGTGAAAACGACGGGATAGAAAAAAATTAACTAGATAAATTTGTTCAGCAGTACATTGTGTTGTATTGGTTGTAAGCGTCAAAACATACATTTTTAATATATTATACTCGTATCTCATAACGTGACGATAATCCGAGAACAAAGGAAAGACTGACGAAACGGCTCAATCAAAATTCAAATTTCATTATTCATAAGCTCTTTATTCAATTTAGGCATCAAAGACGCACTTATGAACGTCAATTTTTCATAATTACCATACCCCACCGTTTCGGAAGAAGAACCACTCAGAATCACTCAGAAGATATGGCAAGAAACTGAGACGCGTTGTCTTGAGAATGTTTGTTACAATTATTATTATTTTTTCAATTATTATTGTTTTCTATGTCCTTTGGGTGATAGGAATTTAAAAGAAAATCATTAATAGATAAAAATGGTAACAAATAAAACTATTTATATATACGTTTTAATTATATGGCAGCCTCTGTGGTGTGGTGGTTGGGTAAGTTGGCTCAAGTCTGACACACCACGGTTTCCTCTCGTTTCGTCTGGTGCAGGTGTTATCCGGGCATGGTTGCTTCGGATCATACCTGCACCGGATCGGACGAGAGGAGACACCGGCGTGCCACGACTGGCGCCGCGGAGGACACGGCACAGCACACCCTCGAGGTGTGCCCGTCGTGGTCCGAGCTGCGCCGCAGCTTGGTCGCCGTCGTCGGCCGGGACCTCTCGCTTCCCAGCGTGGTCAACGCCATGCTGGGAAGCGAGGGGGCCTGGGCAGCGGTCGCCTCCTTTTGCGAGGACGTTCTCCTACCCCTTCCCGGTGGTGAATAGCGGGAGATAGGCGCGGGGGTGCCTTCTCCCGCATTGCACCTATTCACCACCACCGTCGGACGGGAATGGCCGAGCACTCGCGGTCATTCCCGGGCCCCTCCCGCTGGAAGGGGCGTGCGGGGCCCGCCGCGAAGGCGGGCGGTCGTCAGCGGGGGACTGGATGGAAAGGCTCTGCCGGTTTCCCAGTCCCCCTCCGCACAGACGATGCCGGAGTGCCACTGGGTTGTTTAGTGGGTATACCGGTCTCAGTGCCGGGAGTCCCACATAACCCCCCCCCCATCCTCCGATGGGGGGGGTATGCGTAATGCATTTTCCCAGCGTCAAAAAAAAAAGTCTTATACACCACCGAGATTGCGGGTTCGATTCCCGTAACGGGAGAAATGTTTGTGCAAGAACAAAAGGCTCTAAAGAGCCTGAATTCATTTTCCACCAGAACAGACAGTTCACATTTTCTTAAGACTAATAGTAATCCCTAGACGACGGACACTATCCTAAGATTAAGAATGATCCCTCCGCTGCCGAGAAAAAGATTTGTTGGAGGTCGTGAACTCAATGCCTAGTAATATAGGGCCTTGTGAGGGATAGCTTGATATGGATTTGGTGGAAAGTACCAACGCAGCCTATCTCATCAGATCATATAATACTGTCGTCAATAAGTAATTAGCGTAATACGTTCCTTACTGTTTTAATGTACTGACGGCTTCGAGTAGACGGCTGGATATTTTATCTGAGACTGACGGTGTCACAGAGCGAGTGTGGCTCAGTGGGAGCTCGTGCGACTTACACCCGAGTTCAAATCCCGCTGGCCCCGCACCCCTGACTTTCTTAAGTTATGTGCGGATTTAACACTCGCTCTAAAAACGGTGAAGGAAAACATCGTGAGGAAACCGGCATGTCCAAGAATTTTCCAAAAAAAAAGTCAAGGACATGTGACATCCACCAACCCGCACTGGGCCAGCGTGGTGGATTATGGCCCATTCTCTCTCTATGAGAGAAGGCCCGTTTCCCAGCAGTGGGAACGTGATGGGCTGATGATGATGATGATGATGATGACGGTGTCACTACAGGGAAAATGTATCAGGTAACGAGCTTAGTGCAGTGACTCGATTGCACATACAATTGTTATGCACGACCTTTTCTACTCGTCTCGTGATCACATACAGTTAAAAACAACACTATGCATAAATGAGCTTGATGCCTTAATTCCAGAGCCATCAAATTTAAGTTTAATAATGTCGGTGTTTGCTGTACTAAATATAAGCAGAAGTATATGATTACGAACTAAAAGAGCATCTTCAGGTACCACATTAATTAAAAAAAAATCATTTACCGTGAGTTACAATGAGCCTTTGGGTCCTTCAATCTGAAACAAACCATTTGAATATCATGCCACGCACGCGAGTGTTACCTCAAAAAAAGTCTCTAATATGAATAAGGATCGTACGTTTGTTTGCAAAATGTTCCCGTTTCATGCCTTTGAGTACGTGGCGATGAAAATCACTCTGCACGATTCCGTTGAAATTGCTTGGCGTGATTTTATTCCTTTCATTTTTATTTTATTTATTTAAAAAGGTCTACCAACGATTGTTACAATATTGCTTACGCTAAATTAACATTATCAAGATATGTTTCAAACTAATTGCACAATCAATTAACACCACTAATCCAAATTTAACTTAACATACTTTTAAATAGATATAATAGATTAAGTACAAATTCAATTCGATATTGCATCCAACTGTTACAGACGAAAATGATATAAAGACATGAAGTTAATGTCTAAGAGGCCACTAAAGTTATTTAATGATTTGTTCAATCTGGCTACAGGGGAATTACATCCTATTATATCCTTTTCAACAGCTTTAAAAGCGTGTAATGATTTTTTTAATATATAGTTTATAAGATGTGTTTCTATTTCAAGAGATAAACAATGCAAATCTTATCACAATACCTATAGCTTGGGTGATAAAATTCGAAAACAATCAAACAAGTAAACCAGGCTAATCTACCCAATCGGGTCAAATAAGCAAACAGTAAAACCAACCTCCCCATAATAACCTTTTTTATAGGTGATCTAATCCGGAATCCGGAAATATCGGTTTTAAATTCGGAATGCCTACTTTAAAAATCGATTGCCTGTGAAAAAAACGACGCGATTATCTCGCGTTGTCCCAGAAAATGGATGTGGAATGGATATTCGGACCCTGCCCGTTGATGGGGGGTTTTTATTATAGGGAGACGAATTGGCTGTATAAGCGGGTGCTATTTGTTTTATTTTACAACTTTCCGGCCCTACGCCGTAGGCTACTTACTGCCTAGGGTCACGCATCAGTCTTGGAATATCAGTCTCTGTGTGTATTAGATATCGGTTCATGACATGTTCTACGAAAGATGCGGTTTATTTGAATGAGACTTAATCCTATTTATATATATCCCGATTGGTAAAAAATAGGTATCAAGATGCACACTTACTTGATTCTTAGAAACGAATACACATGACTACAAAAATATACATCTATATATATAAATCTATAGCAGTATACAATGTATACAATGATTCCCTATGACAAGGATTGACATTTCCGGATCAAATTCTCATAAGTATTCCAGCATTTTTCCATAGCCATTGATCCTCTAAGGTCACGTACATATTTAGAATATAAAGTTATAATCTATGAGCGGTACAGTAACGGCCGACATTAGATGGAATTAAACTCTCACAGTGAGACTTTTAGAAGCCGGGCTTTAGATGAAACCCCACATTGAAACAACCCTGGCCTGATTCCCTGTATAAGCATACAAGCAACCAGGTCACACATTTTATGGCTTTTAGACATCGTGTACTGTGTCCAAAAAGCGGAAATCAGCAGGTTCCTATTGGTTTATTGTAACCGTTTTTAGAGCAAGTAAAACACGGACATTACTGGTTTTGCTGGAATTGGTTAGTCAGATCCAATTCTAGTTTTGCCTGCACGTGCGAGTGAATTCAGAAAATACCAAACAGTACGAACACGAAGCGGGTGATCTCTCCCAATTTCCTGATGCAGTAAACTTTCATTTGCACTGTATGCGCGCCGTTGCTGTTTCTCTACCCGTCATGTATTTGTTATAGAACACAGTCGAGTGTCAAGCATCAACAGTGTTGTACCTCCAAGTTTTTTTTTGTTAATACTCATTATCTTTCTTTGGACTTGAGTTAGCCGAATATATCCGAATATATCTACACATAGAATATACATACACGAGTATAATACGAGTGAAGCTTCCATACCCTCCTCAATAACGGTGAAGGAAGACATCGCGAAAAAACAAAAATTGGATGCATTTTATCTTCAACATCACCATCATCATTAGCACCATTGGAAATGCCCCTGGAGTAGGTATACCATGACCCATTAAAGTTTTACTCCGTAATGTAAAGGAGTCGGCTTGGATAAATGCTGGCGGAGAAAATGCACAATGCACCCCATGCGGGACGTCAGTGCAGGACTTATTGTCCTATACTAGTGTGGTACTTCCCAAGACGACAAGAGGCCTATACTATATTACAAAAGTATCAAGCACAACACTACTAGACTCGCGATTCATAAATAAATTCACGAATTTGCATTTCGTGTACGCAACACAACTCTCGACAAAATGCCCGTTATGAAAGCCAGGGGAAATAATGTGAAAAATGAAACGACAGGCGACTGACGACCTGGATATTGTACCGGGGCACTTAGCTTGTGGAGATGCTGCCTTGTTACATTACGAGTTGAGGTAGTACATATTGTAACTCGGTAAACAAAAACTAGTGTTTACAGTAGAGGAATCTCTTAATGAAACAAAAAACCATAGCGGACTTCCGAATGACTTAGCATCTTGAAATTGATCGCGATGGACTCATAGTACTGCTTCAAATCTTATTAATTCTATTTGGCCATATACTAAGTAAAAGTCTTACGACGTGCTAGCTCGTTGCAAAATTGTTAAAAAACTACATTTATTTTGATGAAAGTATATAGCACAGCCCAAACCTTGCCCATGACGTTTCATCGCAGCACCTAGTAATTGAAGTGCGTAATGGGTATCCACTACGAGATGTACACTAGTGAGCAAATTCTAGTGATACAACACCTTGCCGCAATATAGCGACAGATTCGTGCAAGATAGGATGCTGCATACATTACACGGGACAGTGGAGGATCTTCCCAATAGACTGCTTAGTAGAACAGACATCTATTTTATTTTATTTAACGGATAACTCCATTTTTATGGTATGGTACAAATGCAGTACCACTCAGAACTTTTAATAAGTACCATAAAAAGCTTTGCATTGCGCTCATCACCTCGAGACATCAGATAGGTACTAAGTGTCATATGCCCAGTCATTTCGCTGGCTAAAAGCTACAATGCCTTTAAAATCGGAACACAGATTACTGTGTTCCGGTCGCCGCTTAGCAGTAGTGCGCAAATATTTGCTTGGTGACCGTGTATCTGGAGTACTTGGTTTAATACTCCAGTTACACTGCCACCAAGCAGTAGTAGTAGACGGCCTCCTGCGTACGAGAGATCTACCACAAGAGTCAATGAATTTGAAATCTTCATAGCTGAAGGTAACTATAATTTTATTATACCATATTGTCAGTATTTTATTTCTGGTTATATTCGGCTGCTTTTCTTCAACATGAAACAACTCATAATTATGATTTATAATTATGAATACAGGGTAGAAATTTGAGATGGGACGTGAATGGCAGCTATTAGTAGCTACTTGAACTATTGGAGGTACAGGAAACGGTCTAAGCAGTCTATCCATAACAAGGACTTTATAATGAGCTTCAGATATCATGTTCTTCAATTTCATTTTATTTCCCTACTTGCAAGTTCATGAACCAAATTCTAGCCTCATCACGTTTTATTTTTTGCCAAATACATCCATCGAGCTATAGTTGGCAAGGTATTTGATTTGGTAAATCAGTTCTACCCCTAAAATAATAACATCAATAACGCATACAACCGAAGTACTCGAATGGCGAGCGAAGTGCGGCAAATAGAACGAAAAAATGTCATAAATTTCTCGGTTGGCTCGTGCGTATAAAATTATTCCTTCGCTTGTGTGAGTGTCATCAAACAACGTTTTATGTCGCTTACGCACACACGAGTTGTTTTCTGGCTTCATTTTTGAGAGGATTTTTATATGAAACTAACATTCCAGCTTTGTAAATCTAAGGCTGTATTTTTATAAAAATGTTTTGTGTAAAAGGATCAACGATCACTGAGTCAGAGTCGTAGTGACTCCGACGCATGTAATGTCCACGTACCTATATACAGGGTGGAATTGAATTCGATATTTTTCCGAAATGTATGTACTTAGTTTGGACTGAGAGAGCTTTAGATTGAATATGAAGCGTTAAATTAAAAATATACGACCAAAAAAGAATTGACAATTACCTAGCTGAAATGGCTATTTCAGTAAACAGGATACGCGAGGGCGACGCGGCGGGGCGCGGGTGCACGGCATGAACGATACATGAACGAACTATGTAACCGCAAACATGAACGGAGACTTTAAAATATTGTAATATAAGACAAATCGATGTTTTTGTTTAGTGCTATCTACATAGTTCACGGCATAAAAGGTAGCTACGCCTTAAGTTAAAATGTTTTAAAAATAACTCTGCGGTAAACGTGTTGTAGAGAAAGTTATCAGTTATACATAATTGTCAGTAAAGTTATACTAACAGTTGTAGAGTAGACTAATAGTTGAGGAGAGCCAACTGAAACAACATGAGACTACAAAAAATA
The DNA here is from genome assembly GCA_951640565.1 of Petrophora chlorosata. Classification (NCBI taxonomy): domain Eukaryota; kingdom Metazoa; phylum Arthropoda; class Insecta; order Lepidoptera; family Geometridae; genus Petrophora; species Petrophora chlorosata. The sequence continues at coordinate 9,946,418 of OX621204.1, read as the reverse complement.
ACACTTTATTTTTACGTTATTTACATATGTAAGTTTCCAAATTAGAAATAACATATTTGTATTTATAGAATACACGTGGGAGTCAGAGGGGAGCCAAAACAAAATGCTGGACAGTAAATATGTTGTAGAGTACTGACCCAAAATACGCAAATTACTTGAATCGACAGGACATAGAGGACTAATAGTGACAAAACTATATTTATTTATTGAACGCCAACACAATGTACATCATTACTATAAAATATGCATTAATTCAAATTGGCTCTGGGCGTAATACCATTGTAAGTATAGGCGAAGATTAGATGCAATTACAACAGCAAGCATACAGTCACAATCACAAATAAGTAAAAACACTCAAGAGAACAGATTGAGCGAATTACATAATAATAAAACTAGATATTAGAATGATAGCAAAGTTTTCGCAAGTAGAGCGCTTATGTAGAGCAGAATCAAAGTATCTCAGAAGAAAATGATTAAATACTTAAGTAAAGCAGATAGAGTTCAACCATACTTCACGAAGAGCAAAAATTAGGGCAAACAAGTATTACGTACACTCTCCTGCCATATTTCAATCAGAAGCTCTCAAAGAAAATATTGAGAGTCCTAATAAAATATAAGAGTTTGTCCCGAAACGTCCTCGGAAATGTTCAAATGTCCTTTTATCCGTTTTCGAAAGATAGATAGGAAGTGCTATCGACGTTTGTGTTTTATTAATGCAATGAATCTTCGAGTGCTAGACGTAAGTACTGCTGTAACTGTTGCGTGTAATGTGCCAGTGTTGAACAAAGGCGTTTTGAATGTTGTAGTGTTGTTGTAATAATTACCAGTGACGTTGAGTTCCTTCTATCAACTTATATCTGGTCTGTCTGTCTGGTGGTCCTTTCTGGTTCTGGTTTAGGTCGTCAGCCTCTATGGTGTAGTGGTTGGGTAGTTTGGCTCAATTCTCATACACCACTGAGGTTGCGGGTTCGATTTCCGCGACGACAGGAAAAAAAGCGCAAGCATTTGTTTTGTGTTGTCAGTAGTAAGAGCGAGTGTGGCCCAGTGGGAGCACGTGCGACTTTCGATCCGACGTACCCATGTTCGAATCCTGCTGGCCCCGCACCACTGACATTCTTAAGTTATGTGCGGATTTAATACTCGCTCTAAAATCGGTGAAGGAAAACATCGTGAGGAAATCGGCATGTCCAAGAATTAATCACAAAAAAAATTCAAGGACTTGTGACATCCACCAACCCGCAGAGGGCCAGCGTGGTGGATTATGGCCCAAACTCTCTCTATGAAAGAGAAGGCCCGTATCCCAGCAGTGGGAACGTAATGGGCTGATGATGATGATGGGTGTTGTGGGACCATAGTCCTGTTAGTTCTAGGTTTCCTAGATCCCTGTATCTATCCTTTGTATATCTATCCTATCCTTGCTTTATTTTTTTTTACCAGACGTGGTAAATCTTTTAGGAAATCCTAGTTAGGACCCAGGATCCATGTATGTGATGGTTGGGCGTATTAATTAATTATTTAAGAAAAAACTCTTGAGGAGGAGGACATTGGCGTGAAAAGACATGTTTTGTTTAATTTTCTTTAAGCGTAAACTTTTATCGACACCATCGTTTAACTCGAAAATTAAACAGATAACCGTATTTCAATTTCCATTTGCAATTTTCTCGCGGAACCATTTTAAAATCCATTATTGTAGGGAAAATAATTATGTCAGTCGTTATTAAGCATGACGACCGGCTCTGGTTAACTGAGAGAGTTTAAAAACTTTATTTCACTGGCGCAAAACTGAAATTGTATCGCGGCTACATAATTAAAAGAATAGCGGTGAAAGGTGGGAATGAGAAGTAGAAGTGTTAGAGAGAGAATGATGATGATGATTATGCGTTCCTAGTCGTTTTTGGCTACGGCGACTGACTTCGGTTAAGTTACTGTAGGTACGTGTTTAGTGCATCCTCACATGACTGACGTATCCAATTTTAGCTGTAAACTGAGAGAATAATTGATTACCTGTAGGTTGATATAGATATAGGCCGACCGTTTAACTCGCGTATCGCCTGCGCGGTAAGAAGGGAGCGAGGGGAGATGTTAGCGGGTGGGTGAAAGGGAAAGGACGTAAGCTCTCTGCTCCGCGCACCCCTTTCGCCCACCCGCTAACATCTCCCCTCGCTCCCTTCTTACCGCGCAGGCGATACGCGAGTTAAACGGTCGGCCTATAGACACCTATAGATTTTTGCTTGGCTATTTTGCCAGATGTCTTCCAATACTAGTTGGTGCCCGCGACTTCGGTAGGATAATACATTAAATTATAATATTACTGTTCATTATAAGGTTTTCTGGTAGAGATCGTTGCTTTGCGAGACTTCTGGTGGAGCCTAATTCACACCCGTGGTGTTTGTTTACAAAAAAACGAGTTTATTTACTATATTTGGGTAAACAATGATTTATTTAGAGTAATTAACTTAAGTAGGATAACGAGACGGTAAATTAGAAGAACATTTTACATTAAAATGGATGTTATATTTTAGGTGATCATTTACTATTTTTGGGAAAATATATTTTTTATTAGTTAGATTTTATACTATATCTGGTAGTCAGTTAAAACATAAGCCGAAATAAATTTAGTCTGTGATTTCTATGCGTAAGTATTGATGAAATATTTTTTTGTTAGCGAAAAGACGTTACTGTCCCATCCATAATCATATTACCTACCTACTATTCTTTCCGGTCTAACCTACAGTGTACCTAGATATGAAAATCCTCGTGTTCAGTGTGTTCTATTAGATATCCAATAAAATAGAGCGCTCGCGACCTACGCCGCGGCTTGATCTCATAACTCCCAGAAGAAGGACTTCTAAAATGTCCGAAACCTGGTCGGAGTAATTTTTGACGTTTACAGGGAGTCTTAGCCATTTTATATCAATTACGGAAAATACCTACGATTTTATTCAAAACGTTATTTTATTCAATCAAGTACCCATTATTTAAGTTACTCTATTGTCGATATTTAAAAAATGTAACTCTCTGAATCAAGATTATGAAAATATTATTTTTTATTTAATACAACATCCCCTACGGAGTCCTTGCCGAATCGTGTCGTGTTTGCTTTCAATTTCGCTTAGTGGAGCAGTTTCTTTGAAATTGATGTCAAATACAAGTGAGAAGCGGTGAAAAGTTATAGAAATTTAGGTAACTGTGTCAAGGGGCTTTCGGCTTGATTTGTTTTTTAAAAAAAGAAATTGTTGTTGAAGTGTAAATAATGTATTCATTGCTTTTTCAATCATGGACATTGATGAAAAAATATGGCCTTGACCTCAATTTGACATTCAAAACTTAGTATTAATGGAGTCCTTAAGGGTCGGCAACGCATCATCAATGCTTCTGGTATTGCAGATGTCCATAGGCGACGGTGACCGCTTACCATCAGGTGGGCCGTAAGCTTGTTTGCCGATAATAACATAAAAAAGCTTAGAGCGAGTTTGGCCGAGCAGTAACTCATGCGCCTTACGATCCCAAGCACCCAAGTTCGAATCCCGATTCGGAGGAAATCACCGTGAGGAAACTCGCTTATATACGCACTTTGGAGTCGCAGCTCTGGCCGCGGCTGTAATACCACTAATCGAACAAAGCCATGCCGTCAAGCGATCTAGTCGTGTTTCAGGATGACGTGCGGTGAACCATGAGGGAGACGGATCTGAGAAGTCGCTAAACTGCTGTCTACCTATAAGTTATAATAAAAAAAGTATATTTTGTTTGCAGGTATGGCTGATTTGTGCCTTTTTAACGAGTATGACTTAAGTTTGAATGGAAGATCGCGTTTGCACCAATAAGAATCAAAAGATTTTTATTTGAATATATCTCTAAAGAAATTTGATACTTTCCACCAAGTCATATGATGAAGATGGTCTTCGATCCATCAATTTATGATGATTTTTTTCATTTATTGATGGTTTTTTTGTCTTTTAAGACATTCTTCACTGCTTCAGTCTGGGTCCCAAGAGATGGGAAAGTAATACCTAGACTGATTTTAGCATACTTGCTTAGAAACTCTTACCGTCCCACTTCCATCCCGTTACCATACCCCTCCGACCCTGTTACCTATCCTTTCCAATTCCGTTACCGTCCCGCTCCTATTCCATTACCATCCCGCTCCTGTCCCGGTTCCGTACCCTCCTATCCCGTTATCAAGCATCTAGATTTGACATTTTCGTTGTCTTATATTCTAACTAGACCAGACACCTGGGGTCTAACTGATGCATTTTTAATTTTGTCTACCCTTAACCCATTAAAATTCATTCGGCACGTGCATGTGTTCAATGTGTTCAAATAATTGTTCAAATTACAATTTAAACGCGTCAAAGAGAGATCACTATATTATACGTGGCTCCCAAAACAGCTCAAAACTTTGCACTAACGTCATTTAGCAACAGCAGCGCCGTCTACATTATCTCCATTAACTAAACTTGATAAGCACTCATACTTTAGCTATAAACTTTTCTACGTGATCTATTGAAAATGCATCGGATGCTAAGAAGGCTTATATGAGACTTTGAAGCAGTTTCGAGCCTTAAGCGCTATGTGCCTTTACCCCCCCCCCCACCTTCTGCATAATTCAGTGATCGCTCCCATATCACAACAGTAGGGCTAGGGTTTCGCCTCGTTGCTCCTGCCGCTATTTCTAGTTTTTTCGCTGAATGTCCAGGTGCCTATGTTTTGTGGAATAACAATACAATACAATAATACTTTATTGATCACCAAAACAGGAAACAGAAGTTTATAGTTACAAATAATAGTGGTAGAACAATGGGCGGCCTTATCGCTATGTGCAATTTCTTACAGGCAACCTTTGGATGGACATGAATAAAATGGTAAAAATTTGCGGTCAGTTGGTGTATAAAGTAATTACCTAATATAAAAGATATAATTTAGTAAATAAAAAACTTCAAAAATATAATAGTATAGACATAATAATACAAACAAACAAAATAATACACATATATAAAATACGATAAATATTTCAATTTAATGTAATGAATACAATTATTAATAATGTATTGAATGTAGGTACAATGAATGCAATAAATAATTGAATAATATATTTATAATTATCAAAAATACTTAATAGTGATTATGATGACATGCAATGTACAGTATATTATATAAAATAATTTAACATTTACCTATTAAAAAAACAAATTTATTGAAACACACAGATAATTAAAAAAAAACACAAACAAAACAAATTAAAAATACTAATAACTAAAAATAAATATTATATATAATTATATTATATCAAACAAACATGATATGATTAACAGATACATATATTACGATATATAATTTAGCAGTTGTTGGACAAGTAGTGCTTCTTAACAACATTTTTAAAGATTGCGATAGATTTCGCCTGTCGTATATCCACGGGCAACGCGTTCCATAGACGGACAGCCTGAGCTGTGAAGGGGTTTTCATAAAATGAGGATGAGTAAACAGGGGTTTTCAACTGAAGAGTATCAGAGGAACGAAGGGAACGGGAATTGGAAAGATGCAGGAACTCAAAACGTTCTTTGAGATAGGAGGGGGATAATAACTTACCCGCTTACGCGCTTTGAAGTGGTAGGCTATGGCCGCGGTATTTATACCACCCATCAAACAAAAGTATTTCATCAAGAGACTAAGTCGTGAATCGGGATGATGACCAGGCAAGCTAGAGGCCACACATATAATACACTCTGGTGCAATGAAATCGCACATAGCAACATTTTTCGCAAAATTTCATTTATTATTCTTTAAATAAAAAAAAATATGTTTTTTTAATATGAAATTAAAGGTTATATCAAGACCTATCTAATGATACCATATAAGCGGTGACAAGTTCACTATTTTGCCAAAAAAAAAGAACAACAACAAATTCATCTTTATTAGAAGTTGTTTGCAGTTCGAAAATTGAGGATTAATTAAAAAAACACAAATTTTACTAAAAAAACACATTTATTAATACGAAGTGTTACCCCCTCTGGCCCGCTTGCTGCTGGCTTGACACCGGTTTTCCATAGACTCTACCAAATGTTTGATAAAGTCTTGTGGGATAGCATCCCATTCCTCCTTGATGGCATTTTGTAGCTCCTGTATATTGACTGGAGCAACATTTCTGCTTCTAACTCTTCTTTATATTCGTCCCACATGTGCTCGATTGGATTAAGATCCGGGCTGCGAGCTGGCCACTCCATCACCGGAATACCGACCTCTTGTAAGTACTGTCGTACAACAACAGCGGTATGGGGTCTAGCATTATCATGCATAAAGAGGAAGTTCCCTCCAATGAAACCAGTAAATGGTACGACATGTTCCTGGAGAACTTCCTCTATATACCGCTGAGATGTTAGTCCTCTTGCTTGTCGTCCTCTATTGGCCCCAGCAATGAAGACAAGCTCAGTTTTGGCTTCGAGAGAGATACCTCCCCAGAACATACACGAACCACCGCCATATGAGACACGTTCCGTGATGCAACACTGGGAAAATCTCTCTGTAGGCCTTCTGTAGACCCTTCCTCGTCCATCATTGCCATGAAGACACATCCTGGACTCATCTGGGAACAGGACTGCTCTCCATTGGTCGACAGTCCAATGCACATGTTCTTGTGCAAATCGAAGACGAGCCTGGCGGTGAGCTGGCGTCAGTTTTGGGCCATTTGCTGGCCTATGCGTAGTCAAGCCACTTTCAACAAGTCTTCTTCTGACCGTCCACCGACTAACTTCCACTTCACGCACCTCCTGGAGATGCTGTGCAAGTTCAACGGCAGTCGACGATTTCTCAATGCCGTCGTTACAAGAAATCGGTTGTCGCGCTGTGTTGTAGCTCTGGCTCGACCAGATCCTCGTCGTCGCCCATAGCCACCAGTCTCCCGATAGCGCTGGTACACACGACGAACGGAATATCGGCTGATATTCAGTTGTCGAGCTACAGCACTCTGGTTCTGGCCTGCTTCAATTAAAGCAACGACTTGAGCGGCTTTTTCTGGAGTAGTATCCATTTTCTTCTGATGAATGCAGCTGTAGTCACTAGACGTCCTTTCAGGTTGAGCGTTGAAGTGCAAGTGACGACATTTCACTCAAAACATGCCTTTTTATACATGCAATTGGTCTCGCAAATTGCGGTGAGCTAAGCGAGCAATTTTGGGGTATTTTGTTGTCATTTCTTTTCGAGAGTACGGTAAACTCATCACCGCTTATATGGTATCATTAGATAGGTCTTGAAATAACCTTTAATTTCATATTAAAAAAAAAATATTTTTTTTTATTTAAAAAAAATAAATGAAATTTTGCAAAAAATGTTGCTATGTGCGATTTCATTGCACCAGAGTGTAGTACAAATTTGAAAAAAATATGAATTAAAACGAATGTATGTGTGTGTTTGTTACCACTTAGCTTTGTGTCGACTAAATGGACTTTCATGAAATTTGGTATGAAGGTATTCTAGGTTCTAAAATGGTCCTATGAAGCCACTAAACCTAATCCTTATCTACGTGGACGAAGTCGTAGGTATCGGTTATGGGTTCAATGGCAAACTGAGAATGTACCAAATTGGGAGGAATTCGGCTAATGATCGCAATGGTGTTAAAATAAACATGAGCTGATTACGTACCTTACAAAAAAATCCGAGAAAAGCCGTCTTTCCGAACACACTAGTATTATAAATGCGAAAGTTTGTATGTAAGTGTGTTTGTGTCTTAGTGTACGGATTTGAGTGAAATTTGGAATGGAGATAGCTTATACCCTGTGTTTAGTAATGTTTGCAATATTGATGAGCTTACCATTTTTTAACGCAACTTTTCTTATATTCTTTATTTATAAACGAAGCCTGTCAACCTTCCTCTCCAAACTACCTTCAACCTTTCTTATAATTTCCTTGGCTAACCTGGGGGGTAGTTGGAAAAAGTTGTTGACGTCTGGCCGACACGCGATCGAGTCGAGAGCTCCGTACTTCTTCTCGAAATAATTGCTAAACCGACGGAATTGCAACATCAGCCGCGATCATCGCGCATAGAAACTCAGCGGGCATCAGCTCCATCGAAAATCAGCGTGCAGGGAAAAGAGACGAGATACTACGCGTCGTAAAAAGATTCAGCACGCGGAGCGAGTTGAACCAGGTAGCCTTTCACTTGTTCCTCTTTTTCCTAGCCACCCTGGATTAACTAATAGGCTACTTTTTATCCCAGTACCTGTGGATTGATCCGCGACGCGCAGCTAGCGTACAAATAAATTACTCTGTGATATACCCTATACCCGATATACCTAAGAAAAGTTAAAAGACTTTCGTTTCGAAAAGGCAAGAATTTTACCTGATTTCTTTGCACAAATATTTTGCTGCGCTACCATTAAAGTCGATAACGAACGGCGAGAAAGTAAAAAGTTTGAGATCTTACCGTATTTTAAAGTGGCACTATAACTGATCTTTTTTAGTCCCGTCCAAGTGTATCCAAGTATTATCTCGTCCATAAATCTATACTTGCGTTTTTTTTTTCTGTAATTCGTAGACTCACCCTATGTCGAACTAGTTGACAATCGGTGCTTCTACAAATAGCTTTACCTATAGACATTTCCGAACTGTTTGTATTTCGTAATGAAATGTTATCTTTTGTTGCAATTTCAAACCATAATCGATGCTTGTTTCTCTCATCTCAAATCATCTAAATTTATTCCCGAATTCCGACAATTGAGTGACAAGCATCCAAGTGTACATCATTTTGTATTTCTCAGTGTATTTTGTATAATGTAAACAAAAACAAAATTTGATGAACTGATGTACATCTACAGAAAACAAGCAGTGACGAAAACAAAACGTCTCTGTGGATAGGCGAGAGCAGAAGGGGGTTTTAGCCAGTAAGTAGCCTAGGCCAAGTCTGGCACTACCCGGGCCCTCCATTCCTGGGTGGGTGGGTGTAGGCTTTCACCTGTCTGGATAAATACCTAAATATATAAAACAGTTTTGTGATTGACTCACTAATTGATAGGCCTCTGAACCCCATAAAGAAAAACGAAATTAAGAATTATGTTTCTTATAGTGTAGAGGTGTACTAGAAAGGATTTTTCAAAACTCGCACGGGAAAACGGCGGCAGAAGCGAGGCGGGTTGGCTAGTATTAGATATAATACATGGTTATATTAGAATGATATTTTGCATGAGCACTACATCTCGACATTTTATTTATTCGTATCCACACAAAACTTGTAACCCTTTTAAAATATAACCAGATAAGTTTTAAAAAGTTCTGCGGCAGAGGCGGCAGTCGCAAAGGAGACTTCGGCACCTTTCTCAGCAGAATTTCCAGTTTTCACTATGAATTCGAATTTAAATTATACTTTGAAATAAGTTTCGTAGTATTCCTCACCCGTAATATATCATTTTGTCTGGCGACAATAAATTCTTCAGGTATAATTTAGTACCACCTTTTTGGGTGTATTAGAATGTTCTTTAGAATACTAAGTAGTGTCTTTGTCCTAAAAGAAAATATAATTATGTTTTCTGCGTTTCAAAGGTTTTTAGAAAGGAAAAGGATTTTAGGACACATTTCATACTTAGGTACATGTTTTGAAAAGTGATGATAATTACCAAATGATATGTTTCCGAGACAAAAAAAATATGAAAATTTGTATATACAGTATATGTAGTAATAGGTAATAGATTGATTGCTCTATCTTCTAATTACAAGTAAGAATGAATAATGGTTTAGTTGAGCGGGCTTTTAACCCGCGACATCGGCCGAGCCGGAACATAGCCGGTTTCGACGCCTTACCTGGCAGAGTTATCGAGCGTTACTGCTATCTCTTACGAAGAATTCTAAATAATACGTATATAAATGTCACGTAAGAAAACATGCTTGTTTGATTAGTAAGTATTACGAAAAAGGAAAACGAATGTAAATAATAAATAAGTATTATTAATAATGTACGGTGCAACCGTTCATCTTTTGTAAAATCATCAATTTACGCGACACGCGCGACCTAATTATGCAAATCAAAGACAGATCGCAATTGGCTATCAAGAATGCCGCGCGTGCTCGCGATCATTATCATTTCATCAAATTATCAAGTTTAATTAATACAGTTTTATACTAAATCAAGACTCTTTTCATTTCTAATGTACTGAGCTATCACGAGCTCGTACATTAAATGGTCCTTCGTAAAAAAGGACTCGCGTCGTAATTTGTGCCTCGTGTCGTGGAAAATTTGCTTCGTGAGTCAAAAAGTTACCAGTGAGCTACAATAGCTATCGAATAACTATCAAGTGAACTTATCAAGTGTTTAACGAAATATTAGTTACAATCTGATTACCAAGTATCAGTACAAATATCTCTGGATTGCAGTGTGGATAAGGTGACGAAGGAAGACAAGTAAGATCGTTCCTTATTTTTTCACTCATTTTTAAGTTTCATCATGGAAGCTATTCATCAAAACCAACAAGAGATTTTTGAGGCTATATCTAAGTTAGTCACAAACATTAGGAAAGATTCTGCGGATCGCAAGTCAGCAGACTATTTTAAAAGGCGCCTGGAGACTTTAGAGTCTTACTGGGCAGATTATCAATATAATCATGACAGACTTGTTACGGAAGAAAGTAGAACACATCCATACTTTATGAAGGGTGACTACGAGCAGGCTTTTGATACATACAAGTCGACTAAAACGTTCATCATCGAACAACATCAAGCCTTCATAAAGAAGAGCCTTGAACCAGCTCCGCCAGTGATTCCGGAAAAATCGCAACGTGTTTCTTATCAAGGTGAAACAGGTAAAGGTGGACAAACAGAACAGATGTCGAAAATTGAGGACAATCAGCGGACGTCACCTGTGAGAGTAGCTACAGGTTCATCAAGCAAGCTTGATGAAATGATGAAAAGACAAGCCAGTAACTTCAGAGCATTTCTTCGAACGGTCTCAGGTATCAATGTAAATGTTATCTGTCAGAAATGGGAATTAGAAGACGCTTTACGTACTTTGCAGTCTCGGTGGTCGATAGTAGATTCTCTGCATTTAGAATTAGACAGCGAGCTAGAAAGTACGGACGAGATATATGAAAGGTCTTATACAAAGCACGAGATAACATACAACGAGTTGAAGAGAGAGATTAACTCCAAGTTATGGTCAGTGTCTCACAGGGAGAATTCTACCCCAAAAATGGACATTCCTGTATTCAACGGTAACTACCAAAACTGGGTATCATTTAAAGATCTATTTACAGAGGCTATTCATAGTAATAATTCTCTCTCGAGCGCCCAGAAAATGCAATTCCTCAAAAGCAAGCTAAGAGGAGAAGCTGAGCGCTTGATACAACATCTACAAATAAGCTCTGAAAATTACCACGTCGCATGGGAAATACTGAATCATCGATACAATAACATAAGATTAATTTTTACGTCACATGCAAATACTTTACTCAGCCTTCCAACTGCTCAACAACCTTCAGTAAATCATATCAAGAAAATTCATGACACTACACAAGAGTGTCTAAATGCAATCAAAAATCTAGGCGTAGACACAAGTGGTTGGGATCCTTTAATTGTACATATTTTATTGCAGAAACTTGATACAGAGTCTCACAACCAATATCTAGAATCTCTAAAAAATCCACGAGAGATTCCAAATTTGCAAGAATTTTTGACTTTTCTAGAGAACAAATTCACAACTTTAGAATCATCAAGGAAGAAACAAGAAAACTTCAAAACATCTAACAATGTTACTCCAAATCCTAATAATTTAAAAACATCGAAACCGTTTAACTCTTATCCAAAACAGTCTTTGCCCGCGCATAAAGGAAGTCAAGCATTGCGCAATAATTCAGTGAAAACTTGCCCACTATGCGAAGATCAGCATGGATTATATTTCTGTAATAAGTTTTTAAGTATGTCACCTCAAGTCAAATGCAAAACAATTACGAAACTTAATTTATGCGAAAACTGTCTTAAAGGTCATAAGGGAAAAGATTGTATATCGGAAACACGATGCCGGGAATGCCAAGGCAAGCATAATACGCTCATTCATGAAGCATTTAAAAATACATTGTGTAACATGACGATTGATGACACCAAACCTATGAATGAAAACTCAATATTGCAACAGGATAACATTACCGAAATTTTATTGGCTACTGCAATGATCAAGGTCCAAGCAAGGGATGGATCTTACCATAAAATGCGGGTCCTCATTGACCAGGGATCTCAAGTTTCCCTGATCTCTGAAGGTGCTGCACAGATTTTGGCACTACCAAGAAATCGCTGTCAAGGAGTAATTTCAGGAATTGGAGCCAAGGAGAGCAGCTGTAAAGGTGTCAGCGAAATATCATGTTTATCATTAATTGGTGACTTCTCTTTCAAAACAGAAGTTTTTATCATGAACACATTGATCAAGAATTTGCCTAGCTGTACCTTTAGCAAGCCATCTTGGTCACACCTGGATGGCATTCAGCTCTCAGATCCAGACTTTAACGTCAGCCGTCCCATAGACATATTATTGGGAGCAGATGTGTACTCACATATCATAATGGATGGTATCAGCAGATCAGATCAAGCAGTGCCCATTGCGCAACAGACGCGTCTGGGATGGATTTTATGTGGAAATGTGCGCACACTGCATTGTAATGTAGTATTGAATCAGGTTGATGACCTACAAAGATTCTGGGAAATTGAAGACATATCAGATTCATCCACATTATCAGAGGAAGACACCCAGTGTGTTGAGTATTATAAGTCAACCACAACAAGGCGCCATGATGGTTCATATGAGGTCAGGATTCCGCTCAAGGAGAATTTTGAAAAGCAGCTAGGTGCATCAAAACATACTGCTATTGCGCAATTTCGTCAAATGGAGCGCAAGAATCAACATAATAAAACCATTGAACAACAATACAAATCATTTATCAATGAATACATAGCATTAGGACACATGAAACTGTCTACAACTGAACATGAAACCGAATACTACCTACCGCATCATTGTGTATTACGTAATGACTCGACTACAACTTCATGTCGTGTAGTTTTTGATGGATCGAGACGAACAACAAGTGGACGCAGTTTAAATGACCTTACGCAAAAAGGCCCAAATCTTCAACAAGATCTCCAATCATTATTACTCAGATGGAGACAATATCAATATGCATTTACAGCAGACATAGAAAAGATGTTCCGCTGTATCTGGGTACATGAAGACGATCAATGTCTTCAAAAGATAATATGGCGAGATTCTGCTGACTCAGCTCTCAAGGAGTATCAACTGTGTACGGTAACTCAAGGGGCAAAAGCAGCGCCATTTCAAGCCATGATGACCTTAAAGACGCTGGCTGAGGATGAGAGAATGAATTACAAAGAGGCTGCACAAGTTTTGGAACAATCATTTTATATGGATGACGTGCTACATGGCTCAAATTCCGTAGATTCAGCAATACAATTACAACAAGACTTAATAAATCTATTACGTTCCGGTGGATTTAATCTTAGAAAATGGAGATCAAATTTACCAGAGCTTTTACAAACAGAATCAGGAGACAACAAAGAAGATGATTTTGATTTCAAGCAACCCGAGTCAACCAACCGTATCCGATTGGGGTGATGCTAACCTTGTCAAGTTCAATGCAGCAAAAACCCAGGCGTGTCTTTTCTCCGCAAAGAAGAGTCAATTCCATCTGACTCCCACTTTCCGAAATGTATCTGTACCGATAACAAATCACCTCGAGCTATTAGGTGTCACCCTGTCATCTAACCTAAACTTTGGCAGCTTCATAGAGTCCAAGGCTAAAGTAGCAGCAAAAAAGCTGGGTATATTGGCCAAGGTGAGACGGTATTTCACACCGGGACAGCTTCTAACTCTGTATCAAGCACAAGTCCGGTCGTGTATGGAGTACTGTTCTCACCTGTGGGACGGCTCCGCCAAATACCAGCTCGAAGCCTTGGAAACCATTGAAAGAAGAGCCAAAAAGCTCATTGGTGACGATGCGCTGGTTAAAACTAAGCTTCAGAGTCTTGAACATCGGCGCAAAGTTGCCAGTTTATCGGTTTTTTACCGGATACATTTCGGAGAGTGTGCGACGGAATTACATGAACTTATTCCGCCATCTCCATTCTATCACCGGACGACCAGGCGTACGGCAAGCCGTCATCAATATATGGTTGACATCCCTCCTGCTCGCACCAAGCGCTTTGCTTCGACCTTCATAATGCGAACGGCCAAGGAGTGGAACTCTCTGCCGGCATCTGTGTTTCCGGATAGCTATAATCTGGGTGTCTTTAAGACAAGAGTGAACAGGTTTCTTCTAGGCGAGCGTGCTACATCTTCGACCGCATCGTCACTTAACAACAGGTGAGATAGCGGTCAAACGCAAGCCTATAAATAATAAAAAAAAAAAAAAAAAAAAAAAAACCAAAACATTGGGGCTCCGATGGAATCCGAAACAAGATTTATTTACGTTCCAATCACAAATGGAAATTATTACTAAGACGGTGACGAAACGATCTATGCTCTCGGATATATCAAAGCACTTCGATCCCCTCGGGTGGTGGACCCCAGTATCGACAAGATTGAAACTGTTATTCCAGAAGGTGTGGATGTCAAATATCGGTTGGGATGATCAGCTACCAGAAGATCTTGCCAAGGAATGGGTGAACATCAGAGAAGACATGTCAAAACTAAAACAATTAGAGTTACCTCGTTGGCTGGGTACCTCAGACGAATATGATCAAGTGGAGCTGCATGGATTTAGTGACAGCAGCTTAAAAGCTTACGCATGTGTAATCTTTTGTAAGATCAAATCGAAAAATGGTGACGTCAAAATTTCGCTAGTAGCAGGAAAATCAAGACTAGTTCCAGCCAGCAAAGTTATATCCTTGCCGAAGTTAGAGCTCAGCGGTGCTTTGCTCCTGGCAAAGCTGATGTCCAAGGTTCAGGAATGCCTCAATAACTATTCATTCCAAACATATGGCTGGGTAGACTCGATGGTAGTTCTAGCATGGCTTAAAGGCGACCCGTCAAGGTGGAAACCCTTCGTTGCAAATAGGGTGAGAAAAATATGTGAAATAATGCCTCCAAATAACTGGAACCACTTAAAATCTTCAGACAATTCAGCTGACTGTGCCAGCCGCGGAATGAGCGTTGAACAATTAAAAAATCATTCACTATGGTGGAATGGACCATCGTGGCTGGAAAACTATGACTCAAAACAAGCCAATCATTTAGAAACATTCACTACTGTCGAGGAAGCAAAAAAGGCAAAACAAGTACTAAAGCATGTTAATTACACACAAATGCAAAACAGCAAGGACAGCGTAATTGAAGAACTATTAACAAGACATAGTTCTTTTCAGAAACTAACAAGAGTTTTAGCATGGATTTTGAGATTTATCAAGCAAAGCAAGCAAAAACAAAGAGGGCATGGTACGTACATAACTTTACAAGAAATAAATACAGCCAAGTGTACAATAATAAAGTATGTGCAACAGACGGAGTTTACAGTAGAAATTGATAAATTACAGAGTAACAAGCCTTTAGGCTCCAGTTGCAAACTACTGCAATTTAATCCGTTCCAAGACCGCGATGGATTGCTGAGAGTAGGTGGAAGATTAAGCAAGGCAAACATCAATCCAGACATGATGCATCCGATTATACTACCTCATAGCGGTCGTTTAACCGAGTTAGTAATAGATCATGCTCATAAACTGACTTTGCATGGTGGAGCGAGAGTAACTTTGGCTGCCATTCGCCAAAAGTACTGGATCATCGGAGGTAATAGAGCTGTTAAAAAGCGATTACATAACTGCGTTACATGTCGCAAACAAAATCCAAACAAAATGACGCAATTGATGGGAGACCTGCCTTCACAAAGATGCAATAAAGCGAAACCCTTTTTTCATACAGGTGTAGATTTTACTGGGCATGTAATGATAAAGGCCAACAAGGGTCGTGGTATCAAGACCACAAAAGGGTACATAGCTGTTTTTGTATGTATGGTGACAAAATTGGTACATCTGGAGCTAGTGTCTGATCTCACATCGTCTGCCTTCCTTTCCGCTTTACGCAGAATGGCTGCAAGAAAAGGGACACCACGACATCTATATAGTGATAATGGAACCAATTTTGTCGCTACAAGTAGAATTTTGAAACAGGAATATGAAAACATATTACAGACATTTGATCAAGATTTCATTACCGAAATAACTAACATGGAGATTGAGTGGCACTTTAACGCGCCCTCTTGGCCCTCTGGAGGTGGACTCTGGGAGTCATGTGTGAAAAGTTTGAAGGTCCACACGCGGAGAGTAATTGGAGATCAGCGTCTAACTTTCGAGGAGTATTCCACGGTCCTAGCGCAAGTAGAAGCGATTTTGAATTCAAGACCATTGTGTCCGTTAACTGAAGATACTAACGACTTAGATTTCCTTACACCATCCAGCTTTATCAATATAAATCAGGACTTGAACATTTTGGAAACTGAGACAGACATGCGTACAAGATGGCATCTTACTCAAAAGATAGTGCAGGACATTTGGAAACGCTGGCGCTCGGAATATCTCAGTCAACTTACAGCAAGAAGCAAGTGGAGAAATCAGCAACCTAACATAAAGATCAACGATGTAGTAACAATCAATGATGCGAACCTTCCTCCAGGCAAGTGGGCAGTAGGCCGCGTCGTCGAGCTGCATAGTGGGTCTGATGGCTGCGTCAGGGTAGTCACATTAAAAACAAAGAATGGACTAATAAAGCGTCCTATAGTAAAACTGTCAGTGCTACCTGTACACAACCAACAAGACGACCAATCGTCTAGCAAAATATCACATGACAAAACAAACAACCAGAAAACAAGATCAAGTTACAGTTTCATGACCCTAACAACATTACTGCTATTTTTCATGAGCATTTTAAGCACAGGCAGTTGTAATTACAGTGTGACTCAGATCAAGAACAGTCAAGGCTTATATTTTGATAAGATATCTGATATGCGATTAATCAGGGATGAATGGAAAATAGTTTCTTATTACGACATGGATCCATACTGGCAAGGAACTGCAGCATGCAACAATTATCTAAATTATCTGGATAAACTTTGTAGCAAAATAAAAGACAATTCCCACTGTAACATAATAACATTACAACTGCGGCACGAGTACTCAGAACTGGAATACAATAACCACCTGTTGCTAAGTCAGCATTCCACCACGCGACGGGACAAGCGCCGGCGCAGAGGCCTTATCAACGGTGTCGGGTATCTCGCTAATAGTTTGTTCGGTGTACTTGATGACAAATTCGCAGAACAATATAAACAAGACATTCAACTACTACGAGACAGTGATAATCATTTGGCTTCGCTTATAAAAAATCAAACATCATTAATAGAAGTAGAGTACAATATTTTAAAAAGAACAGAAGACTCGATTAACAAGCAACACAAGATGTTAAACCAACTGTCTAACAGGATTGATAATTTTGAAAACGCTTGGAAAAAGGAAGCTGAGGATAGTGTTATGAGAAACGAATTCAGTTTAGGAGCCATAGCAACAACTAACATGTTGAGACAGTTAGGAACAATACAAACAACTTTACTAGACACCATTATGGATGTATATCATGGCAAATTTAATTTTCATTTATTATCACCAGATCAACTGAAGGAAACTTTAACTACTATTTCAAGTCATCTCACAAAAGACCTTTCATTACCCATCAATAATCTGCATACAGAGATAACAAACATTTATCGTTTATTGAAAGTCAAAGCAAGAATGTGCAAGGAGTTTTTAATATTTGAATTGCGATTACCACTTTTAACTCGAGACTCGTATGAAATTATGAAAATCTTATCGGTCCCTCAAGCTATTGGTAACTCCAGCATGGCCCGAGTTATACCGATTGCAAAGTACGTAGCGATAAACCTGAGAAAGGAATCATATATAATAATGTCCACACGTGACATTGATTCATGCGAAGACGACGGAACTAATCTACATATGTGTTATATACCTAGACCGATTTATCATCTAAAACAGGATGAAAACTTATGTCAGATCGAACAAAATACAGTTAAATGCGCAATCAGCATAACTTCATGTTTGAGTGAATGGACTGAGACAAGCAGAATAAACGAATATTTTTATTTCTGCTGCGGGACGTGTCACATTCGTGTGTTATGTGAACATCAAGCGATTGCAGGTCGTATAGAAAAAGCAGGAATAATACATATTGAAGGCGGATGTCTAATAAAAACTGATAATTTTACTGTCCATTCTCACAATGAAGGTTTGAGCAATCTGCGTATCAGGACAAATTTCTACACGCAAGATTTAGAACCTATCAACCATGTGATAAATATTAGCATTCCAGGAGCTGTGACACAAAATTATTCAGTTTCCTCCCATGACACAGAACTAGAAAAACTAAAAATACAAATAGAAAAGTTAAAAGCTAGCGAGAATCTAGCTCAGCAAGTCTCATATCACGATATACATCATTATACAGCAATATATGTGGTATTGGGAATCACATTGCTTATTGGAGCAGGCATCGTGGTGCGACGAGTCCGCAGCAAGCGCGCAGCACGTCAGGCGGCGGCGAGGGTTGCACAGGCGCGCCCTCTGCCTGCCGCCGACGAGCGCCGAGCGCCCCACACCTCGCCCCCTAGCCCAGTGTCGGTCACTCGTATTTACAGTGTTTGTGCGCGTGTTCGTGATCAGTGTGAACCAAGCACAAGTAAAGATAGTGATGTGCCTAAAGTGGATAAGTGCTTAACACCCATGCCAAGAAAAACTATATTTCCTTAGGGACTTTAAATGAAATAGATTAAAGTACCAGTGGATCACCTTGTTCTCATTTTCATCCTCACACTGCATTTTCATCTTTCTCCCCTGGGAGCATGTACGGTGCAACCGTTCATCTTTTGTAAAATCATCAATTTACGCGACACGCGCGACCTAATTATGCAAATCAAAGACAGATCGCAATTGGCTATCAAGAACGCCGCGCGTGCTCGCGATCATTATCATTTCATCAAATTATCAAGTTTAATTAATACAGTTTTATACTAAATCAAGACTCTTTTCATTTCTAATGTACTGAGCTATCACGAGCTCGTACAAATAATATAATAATTTACATGAAAGTATCATGATTGTATTGTGTTAAGTTAACCTACATGGTTAAAATTATATTGTGTTTTATTTTACTTTATTTATTTATCACTTAAAGTTTGGAAACTATCGTGAGTCGAAATATTCATTATAAATACGAGTATAAACGGCTACACTCACGTTATGACTGTTTCGGAATAACTCCGACCAGGTTTCGGACAATTAGGATGTCCTTCTTCCGGGAGTTTACGCTTTGGATTCGCGGCGCTGACTATTTATTACTTTTCTAATTATACTAAGTACAGCTTAAATATACTACTACTCCATTTGACTTCACAAAAGTATTTGATCGGTTCACGCGTTCAAGAACTCCGCGTGACCTGCAAATAGACTAAACCAAAAATGTACGTGTTATCCTGCCAAAATATAACTGGTTACAGAACGAGTATTTGGTTTCATTACCCTGTACAAACATAGCCTCATCATGACTCGTGGCAAACACGTAAGGATGTGGCGTAGCTAGCTGACATATGTATATCAGACATAATATACGTTTTGTGATACGCAAGCGCGTATCCTTTTAGTGATTAGATCGATGTTTTTGCATTTCAGTAATGAGGCGTATGAGCGAGTGTGGCTCAGTGGGAGCACGTGCGACTTTCGATCCGAGGCACCCGAGTTCGAATCTCGCTGGCCTCGCACCACTGACTTTCTTAAGTTATGTGCGCATTTAACACTTGCTCTAAAAACGGTGAAAGAAAACATCGTGAGGAAACCGTCATTTCCAAGTTTATAACAAAAATTCAAGGACAGGTGACAACCCGCACTGGGCCAGCGTGATGGATTATGGCCCATACTCTCTCTATATAAGAGGGAAGGCCCGAGTCCCAGCAATAGGAACGTAATGGGCTGATAATAAATGAGGCGTGAGAATCCACCGCTTGTTGGTATGCGCTAAACATAGGTTTATTTATTACTGTTGCAGCTATATCTAGCAGACACATACCATATTGAATAGCATCCTAACTGCTACTGTCATACCTATTTATATATTATTTATATTTTTCTGTTACTGATACTATGACTATGGGACTTCTCACTCGCACTTCTTGTTGGGCATTTGGTTAATTTTAATTTATACCTAATTGTTCATTGTTATTTATCGAGACATTTTAAAATTTTAAAGAGACATCCCCGCAGAGTTTCTTGGTGGTATCTTTTCTAGCGAGCTTATTTCCGAAGCACTGGTAGAGTCAGTTTTCACATTTATTTTCTGAGCCCTGACTTCAATCTGAGTATGGGAAAGAAATGGGTAGACATGCATACCTTTTTTTTTCAAAGTCAAGATATCTTAAGTTACAGTTTTAACGTATATCCTATGACTTGACTTGCAACATCGTGTCCGGCACTGTACTGCGCTCTGCACTGTGAAACATCAGTATTTAAGGAGCACATTTTGTTTCTTAATGAGGTTTCTTAATAAGACACCTCAATAATATTACGATCTAGCCTAATAAGACTCATAAGTAATTTGAGTTTTATTTAAGCTGCTAAGTAGAGTATACATACATATTTACATATATAAGGAGCACATGCCTAGTAATTTGTATATTACTATGACAAAACAAATTTGCCAATGCGAGTATTTGTGTTTATTAGCTTAGTACTTCTAAATTACTTGATGGATTTTGATGCGATTTTTACCACCTTTAGGCAATTACTTAAGTTAAAGTTTAAGCCGCATTTCACGTTGTATGTTGTTTGTATTCATTCGTAGTTGAAGTCATGCAAATAAGAAGCAGAAGCCAGGGTGGGTCACTAATATAATCTGATGTTTGACCGTGATACGCTTCACGTACCCAGATTAAAACCTACTTGTAAATACGCCAACACGATACGCGTCGGGTGGTAGCCGCATATACAGCGTAGAGAAGTTGTGTAGTTCATGCTAATATTTGACGAGGTTTTTGTGTGTAGTGTCGCGTAGTGAGTTATTGTGGGTGCTCCAAAAAGATAACACTTGACTTCGTGACCACGGTGGAAGTGGGTTGAGATTACATCGGGGTTTCGTGGTCAAGGAGACATGAGTTAAGGACAGGGGCTTGTGGAGATTCGCGTCTTTTTTGTTTTTGTTTAGAAGTAGAAGCTTGATAACCTTTACTCATTGACCATGAATTTATTTTGCTTTACTTGCTCTTTGTTGTAGAACTTACTTACTACGACCGGCAATAAAGGAAATATTGAAATTTTATTGTAGACATAAGTTTATACTATCATGTCACTGACATTAGAATTTGATTTATAAATGAGATATTTACCATTACATGTATTTGTTTTGTTTTAAGTTCTCGATATTTCGGGAATATGATCACGAAGATATTCGAGATTTTGCGGGTGGGATGTTGATGTCATAACGGGCAGATGTATCTATCTACCCGCTTCCCCTCGCGTTTTTTGCGCGCGGCTCTAGTGTTATATCAAACTAAAAAACAAAACAAAAACGTAGTAATCTAATGGAATCGGGCGTGACGTTGCGAAAATTTATTGATATTAACCAGAATTTCTAATTATATATATATTATATTCCTTTCAAAGTTCTGGGTGGTGCTGTTATTGTTATGGGCTGGCGTATTGCTTGCCATCAGTCAAACGACCAGGTCGTCTCGTCATTCGGTAAAATAAAAAATTAAAAATTACACAAGATATTTTCATTGCGTTTCTATGTAAACTCAACTTTATCTCTAATGGTACGAAAATAGAAGTCGTCAATAACTTCACACTACTAGGTTTAACTATAGACACGCATATTAGCTGGAAACCCCATGTCCAAAACACACGATTTGTGTATGCCCTGCGTGAAGTGAAAAAAACAACCGATCTAAAAACCGCGCTAGCCACCTACTACGCATATGCTTATGCATGGCTCAGTTATGGCATAATACTATAGGGAAACAGTACAGACGCGCCCACCCTTTTTACATTGCAAAAGAAATTAATCCATATTCTTGTTAATATTGAACAGACCGAGAGCTGCAAACTCTTCTTTATAAAACATAAAATACTTCCCCTTCCTTGCATATATATAATGGAAATTTGTAAATTTGTCAGGAAATATACAAACTTCTTTAGAAAATGAGCTGAAGTTCATAATAACCGTAATCTGAGACATAGGAATAGGCTAATGTTACCGACCTCACGAATGGCGCTTCACTCAGCTAGTCCTTTTGTGATATGCATAAAGATATTTAATAAACTTCCAGACTCAATAACAAATATAACAAAAGAGAAAACATTTTTAATCAATTAAAAGCACTTTTAATAAACAAAGCCTACAACGCAATTAACGAATATATGAATGATGCTTTACTTAAATAACTTATAATATATACTATAATACATACTTACTAAACGAAATGACTATCTTCCTCTTATCTACACCAATTTAGCTGTGCCCAACAGGGTCCATGATGATCATTTATTTTTGTAACCTACCACCTAAGAACTACATTGTGGAATGCTAATAAACTATATGAATATATGAATATGAATATGAATACCTAGTATATATTATCCCTTTTTATGATATAGGAATAAATAATTTGTTTGACACCTTTCTTATTCTTAGTTCTGTGCCTGAGACTATATATAAACAATTTTTTTTTAATATAGCAAAAATAATGAAAGATATGCTACAAACTGAAAACATTCTAAAACATAAATATGAAACTTCCCACAGTTTATTACTAAGATACCGTAGCTGGTACTCTTTCCGAACAATAGTCGAGTCCCAACTAGTCCCTAGTGACCGGGCTTTCCGTTCCAGCTAGAAACTATGCAAAATACAACAACTCAAGTACTAAAAAGTATTTCATTATGTAAGTATAAGTTATTTTGATAAAATCATAACGTGGGTGTAGCCATTTTTTATCATCATTATTTATCATTATTTATATCTTTATAAATAAAAATAAATGCCGTTCGTTTGTAAGCGAATCACTGCGAGAACACTGCGAATAGCTAAAGCTATATGTAATTTATTTTAAAACGTTCGTAGTAGTGTAAATGACAAACAGTTTATTAAGTAATAATTTTAATATAATAATTGTATTCTTTTATCCGGCGTATTTTTAGCCGAATCACACGCAGGTATTTATGCTAATTTACATCGAAGTTAGCACTACGACGGCAAGAGAACGAATGGCGCTCGGACGGGCCAACATCGGCGTTTTATAAACATAGGAGGGGATAGTAGACAAGATGGCGGGCCTCCGAGCGACATCGTTTCACAATTTCATTTATTTTAGTTTTTAATAAATGATTTATTTAAATAACTACTTGTGACAGAAATATTAAATTAAATCATTGAATCATATTCATAACATAACCTTAGTGGAAAACATTATATCTACTAATGACGTGATCGTTTGTTGTTTACGCAAACGATCACGGATCATGAATTTGTTCTAAAATCACAAATTACTAATAAACAATAAAATAATAACTAACAGATTCGGCCATCCAAAATTTTAAGTGTGTCCTTACACGAACAGAATAAACTTACGTTATACTTATCATACAAATGTATGTTAAAGGCAACAGATGTCTTTATTCTGTTTATCATAAAATTAATTTAACTTATGGTAATGGACCTCTTTGTTCCGTTTAAAACTATGGACGGACCTCTTTGTTCCGTTTTAAAATAACAGACCTCTTTGTTCTGTATGGGTAAATTGTATTCCAACCACCAGGCCAACAACAGCACAGTGGAGCGCTGCTGTTGGCCACAATGATGGCGGACAAAAATTATTTTTCAAAAAAAACTAAACCGACTTCAAAACCACAAATAGGCACTCAAAAGTGAAAAATAAATTAATATAATTATCATAAGCGCTGCCCACTCATATATTTGAAGTCGGTGCCAGCCAAGTCTATTAGGTAGCAGATAAATACTATGTATATAGTAACTATTGTACTACTGTATTGTACTGTATTGTATTGTACTACTTGTAGGTAGTATCTATCTACTACCTTTTAGACTTGGCTGGCACCGACTTCAAATATATGAGTGGGCAGCGCTTATGATAATTATATTAATTTATTTTTCACTTTTGAGTGCCTATTTGTGGTTTTGAAGTCGGTTTAGTTTTTTTTGAAAAATAATTTATTTTAACCTTTTTAGTGCAAAACAAGTTTTAATTAAATTAATTTAAAAAGTTATTAAAGACAAGCATTTATGATCTAGCAGCCACATCATGACGAAGTTTAAAACGGGCTATCATAATTAAATTTATGTACAAAAAAAATTCATGACTCTCCTATTCTCTGTTGAGGAGTTCCCTCGCCGGAAGTCATTCCTGGGTGTATCAGCCATGTCCTGGTGGAATTTAGAACAGGCTATTATGGTTAAATCCATTTACAAAATTTTGTGTCTATACTATTCACCGTTGAGGAGTTCCCTCGCCGGAAGTCAACCCTGGGTGAAGCATGTGAAGCAGTCGAATACAAACCTCCACCTTTAGAACGTCGGTTACAGCAAAAACAAGAACCGATTTGAAGATTAAACTTATATTTTTTTTTGTTTTCGTTATTTTTTTCAAAAAGTGCTGAATGAATTTCGATAAAATTTATATGGGACCACCTCTGAAGTATAACCTACCAATCAAAAAAAGAATCATCGAAATCCATTCATAATTGGCAGAGTAATCGCGTAACAAACACACAAAAAAAAAAAAAAAAAAAAAAAAAAAAAAAAAAAAAACATACCGTCGAATTGTAAACCTCCTCCTTTTTGAAGTCGGTTAAAAAATAACATTAATTTAATTTATGGTAATGGACCTCATTGTTCCGTTTAAAACTATGGACGGACCTCATTGTTCCGGTTAAAACTATGGACGGACCTCAGTGTTCCGTTTAAACTATGGACGGACCTCATTGTTCCGTTTAAAACTATGGACGGACCTCATTGTTCCGTTTTAAAATAACAAACCTCTTTGTTCTGAAAAATGAAGCATATTAGATAATTGTTGCCAATTGTTATACCATAAGCTTTTATTGTTAGTATTTTTTTTAATTACCTCTGTGTATTTCAATAAAGAGTTATTTTAATCAGATATATAATTTTTTATTATAGATATTAATTAGATTTTATTTCATGATTAGGTGGACACTTCTTGACTCAGTATTTGATCATGTGGTCTTGAAGAGTTTAACCATGGCTTTAATTTATCGACAGCAACCACAGTTGTATATTTCTTGTTACTTTTATTTATTTATTTTAGAAAAACTCTCAACCAATAAATGCATATGATAATTAAATTATTTTTAGGATAATAAGGCCAATTACAAATTTTCACAATTTTCAGTTTTGTACATATAAGCAGTAACGCACACCTTTCAAAAAAATAATAGTAATTGCAATAGTTGAAATAAATCTAAGTTTGAGAACCAAAGAATTGATGAACTGACCAATGAATTTCATTTAACGCAGACTACCAAAGAAGATGTCGAAATCATTTAGTTTCAAGTGGTTATTCATGAAATGTGGAGTTCAATAATAGAAAGTGTTCTGTTTGTAATTAGTCTTTGTAGAAGCAACAACAAGGAGTGGTCTATACCGAGAACCGAATGCTGGAGCTCGTAAAGAGTTTTATTAAATAGTTCCAAACTATCAATTTTAGAATTTACTAGCGACCCGCACCGGCTTCGCACGGTTATTATACATATAAACATTCCTCTTTAATCACTCTATCTATTAAAAAAACCGCATCAAAATCTCTCTCTCGTCTTAATTAAGTTATATGGAATCAAAAATTGGAAAAGCAGATAGTTTATAAAAAATATGTCTCACCGTAATTTTCAAAGTTATCTTAACAAAAGTAATTGTTTGTTGGTATGCTTGTGACATATAGACTCGGAAACTACTGATCGGATTTTAATATAGTTTTCAGGGTATGGTAGCATTAGTACTTAGATTATAGATATATGTCACATTAAAATCGGTTAGGCCACTACGAATATACAGGTTGACCTTTTCGTAGTACGCTCTCTAATAACTAAAACACTTTGTAACGTAATTTGAGAGTCGAGTTGTTCATCTGACAACAAAAGAGAAGTGTTAACGAACTTCACAATGAAAATCAGACGTCAGACACAAAACGTATTAATAGATACTTTTTGTATCAAATACTTTTGTTAATACTAAAACTTTTAGTGGAATGGTATTCATTGATAGTACCTATTCTATTTAATATTTCTATTCTAAATAATTGTACTCCTGGAGTAACTATTTGCCCGTAACACAGGAAATATTTGTATGAGAATTAGTGATACTTATCAATGCTTAGCATACCTAACAAATTGAGCTGTAATAATAAGTAGGTAATATGTCAAAATCCTACGTTTTTTGTAAAATCTTTTATTGTTATTTTAATAAATGTTATTCTTACTTATTATTACCGTATACCTATTATAATATGGTAAATTCTGCCTGTATGGCTTATTATATTTGCATTAGGGAAATTAAATGTTGTTATTTATTTGCGTTTTGAAAATCCTAAAACATAATAATATAAAAGTACCTATCTATACTTGAAATAGTAAATAAGTCTTTTGTGAACAGGTATGTAATTTTAACTAACGAGTAAAGTATCAATACTCACGAATTTTATTCCATTCACATTATTCATATGACATTTGGTTATGCCTTAGGCCTACCTGTTTGCCCACAATAACAATGTCAGCTTTCTCATCTTGTGACAGTTTAGCCAAGATTTTGGCAACATGGAGGGGCTGGAGAGTCTCATACTCAGCTCCAGCTATCTCCACATGGATGGCACGGTCTGCACCCATGGCAAGGGCTGTCCTCAGTGTTTCCTGAAAATATGCAATTTACATTATGTATTTAAGTTTAAAGTTTACAAGAGCAACTTAGACTTGTATAGTATTTAATGTAACTTTTATGCTAGAAATAAACTTTCTTTCACTCAATTTCGTGTATAAATAAATATGTAATATTATAATACTATAATATGTATATTGTAATATTATAAGAGCGAGTGTGGCTCAGCGGGAATTCGTGCGACTTACGATCCAACGCATTGGAGTTTGTATCTTGCTGGCCCTGCACTACTGACTTTCTTAAGTTATGTGCGGATTTAACGTTGGCTCTCAAAACGGATAGGAAAATATCGTGAGGAAACCGGCATGTTAGTGTAGGCCCGTTGTCCCCGTAGGCCTCATTAACAGGGCGTCATTAAATTTTCGTACCATTGTACCATTGTTTATGGAGATACAGCCACTAGGTTAGGTTATGCCAGAACTGTAACCACAATTGGCGAGCCGAGCGAGCGAAGCGAGCGTGCCGCGGCAGTGGCGAAGCGCCAGAAACGAGTTTTCCCATATAAAGTTTATTTCTTTATATCAACAGAAACAGAGTAAGGGGACATCGGGACATATTTTTAAATATATTATTAAAGTACCACTATCTTCGTAACGGGGACAACGGACCTACACTGGCATATCTAAGAATGAATCACAAAAACTTAAAGACATGACATCCACCGACCCGCACTGGGCCACCGTGGTGGATCATGGTCTATACTCCCTCCATGAGAGTAAGCCCGTGTCCCAGCAATTGGAACGTAATGGGCTGATGATGATGATGATTATAATATAAGTATAAAAACTCGATACCGTGTCTCTACGTGTAGGTGCCCTGTTCGTGAGGTGTCAATTACAATTGCTTCTGAATGGATAAAAAATATTGGTAGCTGGAATCGAAAATACGGTATGGTTTCTGTTTACTCTCGCATTTTTTGTATAATAATAGATAAATAAATAATTGATTTCAAAATATAAGTTTCATAAGGCCTTTGAAAGCATATCAAATTTTAGTTACGTTTATTTTTATGTCTGCAAATAATGGAGGTGGAGAACTTGTTATTGTATTTTCTGTAGCTTGACGTTTATTGTCATAGAATAACAAGTTGTCCACCTCGTGGTTTTACCTACTTCATAGTTTGCCTGTGATCTACAAGATTGTTGAAAAATTCATTCTAAGCTAGAATATGGAAGCCAAAAGAAGCATACCGATATGATATCATATTATTATGCTGATTAAGTATTTTGCCTTTAAGTATAGTTTCAAAGAATTCGTGACGATCTAATACCTACATAGGTATATATGTGTCCTCGTAGGTATGTATGGATCGTAAGTAGGTAGGTTATTTATCTTTCTTTTGAATAGCCTTTAAACAAAAAAGGACTACGTTATATGAATAAAATTAATTGTCGAATATAAACACAAAATTTGGAATATTAAAATGAACTTGACAAGCAGCGAAGCTCGTCAAAAGTTCACGTGCGAATAAATTGAAAGACGACACATTACGACTTTGATTTTTATTGCCATCTGGACATAACTTAGTAACAATATAGAAGGAAAGAGACGGAACTACTAATCACTAATCAAAGCATAAGCAACCAAACAATAGACAATCCGGTCAGCAGAAATTACTAATTCGTATCAATATTTACAATAGGTATAATATATACATAGGTATACCACAGCATATAGCCTGCAAGACAGACACTAAAGTACCTACACAAGTACAAATAGATACACTAGGTATGTACGTTCAGCTATCCATTGTAAAAGCATTCGAAGCGCGAAGCTACGGACACGGTTGATCAGTTCTTTAGTTCTAAAGGGAATATAGACGCTGCACCTAGAGCGGTAAAGCGCTTTATACACGCGCGGATCACGTAAGCTTTTGTGAACGTTTATAAGGATAGATAGACGTATTATCTATCCGTAGTTTATTATTTATGTAATAAAATCCACAGCAGGAAACAAATACACTTTAAGTATGATAAAACTTACAACCAATAAAAGATTTTCGAATTATGAAGGTATCTTGGAGTTTTACCAATTAAATCTCAACTTTTAACCTAAAACATACATATCTGTTCTGGTTGATATTTACCCAGTAGATTACATTTGAAACTCGGTGTGATTGCTTAACTTGAATCATGTAGAAAATCATCAAAGATTCGAAGACGTTGTAGATACCTAGTAAGATGAAAAATAAATCCTATATAAATCGATCGACTTCGAAGAAACTCGTTACTCGATACTCTCAGCGCAACAGATAAGTGGATTCTTAGATAGTGTATTACCCACTTTATTTCTATTCTCTCGACTTTTCGCTCCGGGTCGTTACCTCCTCATCTCGTGTGCCCCACCCTTTAAGTCTCGAGCTGATACGTCGTGTCGCCGTCCACTTCGTCTGCCATAACATTGTTAAAGAAAACTTTATTACAAGTAACCTCCTTTGAGAGTACAAAAAGTTAAAAACTGTTTCATGGGCGTAATTAAGAGGTGTGATTGGGTCCCTAATTCGCGCATAAGTCCTGTAGGGATGGGTCGATATAAAGGCCGTCTTACACGACTGTTGAAATTTTGGCTTAAACTTTTAAATGGATACTTGTGTAGTGAACTAAACCGTGCAACGTTAAAGTGTACTTGATCGTAGGTCTCTCGTATGCGAAGGGCAGTCTGGGTAGATACCATCGCTTTGCTAGTTATTCTGCCACCAAGCAGTAGTGCGCAAGAATTAATAATAATAATAATTTATAATTAATGCTTTATTGTACACCAAACAAGAAATTAACCAGGTGCTACATAAAAAAATCTAACAGACTATAGTACAACGGGCGGACTTATCGCTAAAAGCGATCTCTTCCAGTCAACCTTTAGATGGAAAGAACTAAAGGAGTGAGAGAGGACGGCGGTGTAAATAAAAAGTAAAAGAGGACGACTAAATCTCATAATATATATACAAATACGAATTAGTTACTATGTTCCGTTTTGAAGGGTGTATTGATTGTAAGTGCCACTTAATCTGATGTCTCGGGGTGACGCCTCAACGTAAAAGTTTAAACATTTAAAGTTTTGTGTAGCACTGTAATTGTTATGGGCTAGCGTGGCGCTTACCTCCAGGCGAACGCCTTGTTCATCTCATTGTACGTACGTAAGTCTAATTCCTACCAATACCATACCATGATTTACAGGTTAAGAATAATAGGATATTGTTAAGTGATTTCCACACAAACACAATCTGATTCTGAGTGGAACTAGTGGTTTGCTCCCTATGCGAATTTTTCTGAGTTAGTCTGCCAGCGTACCCACTGGTCCCTCAATCGCCAATGGTATATGGTGTTGAGCTCATATCTTCACTGCGACTAATGTGAGATACGGTCTAATTAATATCGATTCAGGCAAGAAATTAAATTAATCTCATTCATTCACACTAAGAAACGATAACTACAAGTTAATATAACAATTTTTCATGTAACATTATGGTATCGGAGAGCGTGTGGCTCAGTGGAAGCACGTGCGACTTTTGACCCGTCGCACCCGAGTTCGAATCCCGCTGGCCCCGCATCACTGACTTTCTTGAGTTACGTGCGGATTTTACACTCGCTCTTAAAACGGTGAAGGAAAACATCGTGAAAAAATCGCCATGTCCAAGAATGTATAACAAAAAACAAGGACACGTGACATCCACCAACCCGCACTGGGCCAGCGTGGTGGATTATGGCCTATTTTGTTATTTTTCTTTTTGTTATTATGTTTTCTGGTGGTGAAACAATAAAGAGTTACCTATCTAATATAGCTGCGCACCGCTTTTTCAACCGCGGTTTCTCTGGAATAAAAGTCTAATGTATAAAAGCCTTTATGTTTATTGAGTATAAACTATTTTCATTCCGAATTTAATTCAAACCAGTTGAGTCGTTACAGCGTGAAGAAGCACCTAACAAAAACATTACAATACTCAATACTCAATAGTTTATTGCAATCATATATGTATGTATGTACATTTAAAGAGGTCTAATGAAAAGGTTAGTTAACATACATATATGACCCTGACAGGGTATGGCAATAGGAGTAATCGGAGCGAGCGGACCGATCCATTAAATAAACATTGGTATTTTATAGTCGTAAAAAGAATTTATTTTATTTTAATAATATATTGATTTAAAATATCTATTTACTTGTCATTAAAACATTCGTCTAAGTTGTAGTAGCATTTGTTAATTAGGTATTGTTTTATTTTTTTAAGAAAATTGATTCATATTAACATACAAACAATCAATAAAATTAAATTAACATACAAACTTTCACGTTTATAATATTAGTGTAATTTCAATATGAATAATTACATTCATTTTATTTGAATAAATATCAAAACTCAGTTTTATAAATAGAACATATTAACATTTTCACGGAACAATAGTTATGTCCAACCTATATACCTATATACCTATATAGTTATAACCAAACATTTTTTGGGTGATGAAACAAACAAATTGTTCGGACTAATTTTCAATTTTGTGAAATTCGAGGGGCATCCGCGCATTGAATTCACATAAAGTGTTTCGAATACAATATTGTATCAATCCACGTTGAAAGCATATATACGGCTGCCTACACAAGGCAGCCGTATAATTTAAACGATGAATTAAAACCTTTCTCTGTTATAAATGACGTATTCTTAAAATATTTACAGTAAAATATACTTTTATTTATTTATTACTAGCTACATCCCGCGTATTCACTTGCGGTTCTCCGTAAAATAAAATAAAAAAATAAAAAGTAGCCTATATGTTATTCCATGATAGGATATAAGCTTTCATATTTCTGAATTTTACTCAAATCCATTACAGCATGAAGAGGGAACAAACACTTAAACACTAACACACTTACAAACTTTCGCATTTATAATATGATAGTGTGATTTTAAATGTTGGATCTCTTCGTTTTGGTTATATCTGATTCCAAATTCACATTCATTAGTTTGTCAACGATCAACGTCACAGACGCACTTATCAAAATGAACACAATGACTCTACCACCGCTTGGAAAAATAACAATAGCATGTACCTACTTAGAGAAACGGATGATCATCCTTCAATCAGCAAGATGCCTTATAGATATTTTAGGAAGCAGTAGATATATCGAATTTTTGTTTTCTAAGCTATCAGCCAAGCATGTTATATGCTTGGCTATAGTTTAACTTTTAGGCATAGGTACCTAAAAAGTTTGATAGATTCTTTTCGCTACTTTTAAGATTATTTTTGATGGGTGGTAGGGTTCTTTTGCAAGAGCCCGCCCTAGAGACGTAAACCTTTACCAGATATTCAAACGCCAAGCTGTAGTGTGCAAACATTACTGTGTTCCAGTTTGGAGGCACTATTTCAAGCGAAATTATTGGGCTTTACGAGACAAAAGCTATTGTCTCAAGGTGACGAGTGCAGTGTAGTGCTGCGGATTTTGCAAAACATAGTTCTGGGTGGTGCGGGAACTGTTACAGACAGTGTTGCTTACCATAAGACCGACCTGTTAGATGACCTGTTTATCTCTTTTTAGAAGTTGTCATTCGCTATTCAGCTTAAAGACAGTTTGTTAAGTCAACTAACTGCGCGGCGCGGTTTCATCCCCGTATAATTGGGCTTATGATTGCGTATAAGCTATCTCTATTCCAAATTTCATACAAATCTGTTAAGCCGTTGCGGTGTGAAGAGGTAACAAACACACTACACATACAAACTTTTGCATTTATAATAATGATAACTGTGATGGTCACTGTAATAAAATGCAGTGGTAAATGTTTTATATCAAGCAAGCAGCAGTATTAGATATTTTGTAATTTTCCTTATTCGTCGATCCAATAAACTGACTGCAATGCTTATTTTAACAAATGAAACTAAAAGAGATATATCGCTCCATATGCATGTACTAGCTACTCGTAAGTCCTGCCGATAGTTTTATTTACTCTATCATTTTGGGTGCAGATTAAACTAGCTGAGCGCATTCGGCAGTCGAAAAAACTGTCTGCAAATGCAAAACTAAATTGGAATGTAAATCAAGCCCGCCCGTTCTGTGTTCCTCTCGATTCTCGATACACCTGATTACAGAAACGAACTTTGGAAAGCAAATATCAACGAAACCTCTGCTGTTGTGGAACTGTAACAGGATTGTGTTTGTAAACGAAAAATGTATACTGTGGGAATAAAAAATGTGTGGGTTAAACGATAAATAGGCGTTTGTTCCTATTTAATAAAAATTATAATAGAGAGAACTGCCACTAGGTGAAACAAAAAAACGAGATGTTGCCATAATGCAAAAAATATCTCCACATTAAAAGGAGTTGCTAGTTGTAAAATGTATTAAAATCTATTATTATTATGTTTTCAGTTTTGTTCTTAACAGATACATAACTAAAGTTGTTGTTGTTGGCGTATAACCTATCTAAGAACGTCTGACAACAATATCAGATGAATTTCATAAGATTTACCAAAAACCGCAACGAAATCCGTTCAGCCATTTCGAAGATAGATGGAAATAATGAAATGTGCACAAACATACAATCTACCTACTTCTTACCACAAAGGTATCTTCTCCATACCGTCGTGGGTAAAAATATCTTTTGTTCCAGTGTCGTGCTAAAACCTACTTGATCGATTTTATTCATAATTAACTGTGCCCCGCAGTTTCACCCACGGTTTCCGGGAATAAAAAGTAACCTGTGTGTTAATCCAAAGTTTAACCTATCTCCATTTCGAATTTCACTCAAATCCATTGAGCCATTACAGCGTGTTACAAACATATGTACATAGGTACTCACAAACATTTGCATTTATAGTAGTAGTGTGGTTATTAAAGTTCACTATTATGTAGGTATAGGTACGCTCCAATAATTTCATTACCCTAAAGCAAAGAATACTATTACTTACGTACTCGAAAGTGTCCTTGTCATTGTTAAAATAATAGGGGATCGTACAGTAATCGAGAAAAAATATAAAATGTAGTTAGAACGAATGTTCGTCGAACCAGAAAGATCATTCAATCAATTTTTTTGTGAAATAATAATGATTTATATTTTTAAATCAATAAATAATTCTGACATTTTTAATCTGTTCTTCATCTCAAACGAAACAACAATCACAGCGCATGACGTCATTTTTAGGCAAATGCCGTGAGTCAAGCTTGTGTTTATTTGAAAAAATAAAATGTATTTTTGCAAATTTGTTCGTGCCATTACTACAATATCGTCCCCAAACTTCACAAAACATATTTAAATCTCTTTGCAAGTTATATTTCAAAGAGTTTGTCGTCTTCTACCTACGTATGACGTCACAAGTTTTGAGGTGACCTTTTGCGCGGCAATATTTCAACATAATATTTAAACAAAGTTTTAGGTATTTTTAGAGCGTTATTTAATTAAAATAGTATTTTTCATGGCTATATATATTCATTGTAGTTTTTTTAAAACACTTTCTGAAAAGTTGTCCGATCCGATATTGCGGCGCAAGAAAATCTTAAATGGTTTCAGTAGCTGACTCACAAGGACAAAGTCACAGGAACATAAGCTAGCTAAATAAATATTCGAGTACTTTGTATTCTTGCTTGCATACCATTGCTTGTTTGGAGCGGTGGCTGCGAATGTTTATGTGCAATCTCGAAATAAAAAGACACAGCGTCTGTATGGCTTGGAGAGAAGGAGAGTTATGAGCCCAATTTGGTAAACAAAGTTTTTTCAGATGGTACCTACGTATTTTGTGCAAAATTTCAATTCTAATCCACTTTTAGTGAGTGCGCAGTTACAAAGTAACGTCTCGAGTTATTCTAATGTAAAACACATATTCGCAAAAGAATAGGTACCTAGTAAATGAGAATTCAATATTGATGGTTGAACGGAGTTCTATCCCGCGTCTTTGGAATACCGTACGACCTTATTCGACTTGGCTGTCAAGCCCGAGGATCAAGAACTGTTGAAAAGTAATTTCGTTTAAGTTGAATAAAAGAACCTGCGCATGTGATGAATAGTTTGCAAAACGCACAAGGTTCATAAAGGAATCTAATCACTGTTGCGTTACAGCGAACGTTCGCCCTAGCGTACATGCTCTCATCTTTATAAACGGTTCGCCATATTGTATGTAGGAACGGATATATTCATGAGCGAATGCTCAGAGCTGTTGGCTTGGTTACGGTTCCGAACATTAAACGAGTAGTTTAAGAATTTCCATCCCATTACTACTTTGCTAAAGTTCGACAACCTTAATAACAGTAGCAATACTCATTCTAATATTAACTGAAAGAGTTACATTGTCACCGGGAGTCATTCAAACTTTTCAGATTAGAAAACTTCAAATAGGTCACGCAACAAAGCAACAGTCGTTTTCGCTAAAAATATCTATAAAGTTACCATTTGTTTCTAAAATGACAACCTTACACGAACCTATGCTAGGTAGTATTATTTAAACGATGGTAGAGTGTAACACGTACACAATGACGATTTGCACGTACACGATAAAAATTGGAACTTCGTTTCTTCTTCTTTATCGTGTGGTTGTGTGGCTAACTCTGTGTCGGAGTTATGTCCGACTCCGACATGGCCTAACAACTGTTGTCCTAATACAATAACCAGGACCGACGTCTCAACTTGCCCTCTGACGCACGGGTTCTCAAACGGGCTCGGAAGAACGGGGGTTTTGCTGCACGGGGGTGATGAAAATACCACAAATACGTTCACCTATCCAAGTGGTAACCGCAGGGACGCTGTTTAACCTAGCAAATATGTTAAAAATGGCCAACTGTTTTTGTCCATATTTTTATTTACCACAAGTCTCTACGTTGAAATGGCACCCAATTTAAATGTCATATGTGTTTATTCAACTTCATTCAGAACTTTTTCGCACTATATACATGCATGTATTACTGGGCATTTAAGACATAATATATGATGTCTCGGGATGACGAGCACAATGCAGTGCTCTTCTTCTTATGGTGCCTCTCCACTACTGGAGGTTGGCCGTCAGCTCGGCGAAATTTTTCCTATCTTGTGCCAAGCGAAACAGATGTTCCACGCTGGCAATGCTCGTCCTTTCGCGGATGTTGCGCAACCAGGACTTCTTTCTTCTTCCAAAGCGTCGCTTTCCCTCTACTTTGCCCATCATGATTAGTTGGAGTAGTTGGAATCTTTCATGTCTTAAGACATGGCCTAGATGTCCAATTTTTTACTTCTTGACGGTTTGCAATAGTTCCCGATTTCTGCCGATACGTTGAAGAACCCTTTCATTCAACTTTCTGTATCCAGCTTATACGGAGTATTCTTCGATAACACCACATCTCAAAAGCTTCGAGAAGTTTTTGGGTGTCAGCTTTAAAGGTCCAAGCCTCGCTACCGTACTACTGGCCACACGTAATAATGGATCATCCTCACTCTGAACTTTATGTATAGTTTGCGGCTGCACAAAATTTTCTCCATCTTTTTTCAATCCGAAAATTATTAATTAATCTTTCGTTTATCTTGACTATGTCTACTAATGCAGTGCTACACAGTACTTTGCTTGGTATTAAAAGTTCTGTGTGGCACTACAATTGTTATGAGCAAGCGTGGTGCTTATCGTTAGGTGAACGACTTGCTTGTCTCATTTCACAGTTGCATAAATAATATATCCGAACTAAAGGTCATCATCATCATCAGCCCATCACGTTCCCACTGCTGGGACACGGGCCTTCTCTCATAGAGAGAGTATGGGCCATATAATCCACCGCGCTGGCCCAGTGCGGGTTGGTGGATGTCACATGTCCTTGAATTTTTGGGATAAATTCTTGGATATGCCGGTTATGGAATAGTAAAGACGGTCAATAAAGCATTTTTAAAGTTTTAAAGACATCCCATCTTAACATTCTAAGCGTCTTAAAAAAATAGAATACAATGATTTATATATAAATCAACGGTACAACTTTCCGAAACGCAATAAACCGTTTACATAATTCGCTTCGCATAAAAAAGCGTAATATATTCCACCAATTTCTGAAAAAGTTTCAGTGCGGGCACAAATCGGGGCATGAATACAAGATCTTCGTTTACGAAGCACATAACTCCCAGACTCCACGAAACACATCGTCCTGCATTTGAATGAATGAGAATGATTACTTTCATGCATATATATATATATATATATATATATATTTTGAAACGTGTTTTTCGCAGCGAGTTTCCACAGATTTTTTTATATCAAGAGAGCGGAAAATTGCTTATGGCCAGTCTCATAGCCTTCAGCGTCGCGCTTATAGATATATAGTTAGAAAATTCTTTATTGCACAAACAAATTTGTACGTACCTACATAGGCGAACTTAATGCTAGTAATCGTACCTTCCAGTTAACCTCGCTGTACTATAGAGTTTAATAAGGTAGTGCAAACAAAACATAAAGTAAATTTAAAAGGTCATGCAAAAATTATATAGGTAAGAACTCAAAAAGTGAAAATAATTATAAACAATAATAAGATATATACATACAAATCAATAACAATATTTTTTAAAATACAAATGAGCAACGAGACGAGCAAGTTCTTCGCTTGATGGTAAGTGCCATAACATTTTTTTTCCTTCGTATGGTTTTATAGTCATTATGATCCCCATTTTTATTACAATCTAGCCAATTGATAACAATTGCAGTGTCATTAATAACATGCAAAGTACTGCGTAGCACTGTATTGTAGGTTTAAGTATATTATACGTCACTGTCAGGGTTTCGATTAAAAATCAGGGCTAAGATGCATAAAAACACTTTAGCTTCATGCTGAGTCGGAACCTTTTTTCTGACATCGGGCATCATTTCACTGTGTTTTAGTTTTATAAGTACTTATTTTGTGTCCTGTTTTGTGTTTCGTTTTATTATTAAATGTGTTTTGTATATAAATGTATTTTCTTTTTTTCTTTATACCTATGAATGAGGTGAGACCCACCTCTGCAACCGCTTAAGTGTTACCAATAACTTCTCTACCTGTAATATTCTTTCTCTAGTTCTCTAAATTCTCTACATAAAAGTATTATACGTTCGTATCTAACCAACCAAATCTTAAAGAGAAGGTGTATAACATGAGCAGTTACTCCGTGTTTAACAGCACTTAATTTAGATCAAACAGCAATAAAAGTAATTACTCTCACCGGTTCAAGTCAAAACATTCCTGGATTGAACAGAGTGCTGTTTAACACATCAGCCGCGCGCCAATTCCGTTCTCTCCTATTCCTTTAACGTACCACTCATTTTATGGCCCGTAAAACGCGAGCTGTATAAAGGAAATATTTTTAGCGAATGAATAACTAAGTACATACGTAAGATTTTAAATAATCAGGAAACAGAAATGAAATTGCTCGGTCAGGTGAAAGTATATACGTATTATTTTAAAAATTGTTTAACGCCGTCGTTTTTTTTTCTTCAGGCATACGTATCTAGTCCATCTAGCCATATTGAGGTATCAAAAAAAAGCTATCTACTAATATGAAAGAAGAATGACAACTAAACTTGTGGATGAAAGTTATTCTGCCTAACTTCTTCTGAAGATCGAGTTGTGAAATAATATGAAACGAAACGAAATGAGATGTTTGTTGCAAAAAATAATATACGATACTTAATTTTTAAGTATTGCCACAAAACGACTTCTTCTCAACATAATGCGCGTTGAAGCAACCAGCGATCTTTCGCAGAGACAACTACTGAAGCATACATCCATCTTATCATTGCGAAGCTAATTTATGGTATAATAGTATGGTAATTATATTATTATTATTATCAAATAATTTATTGTATTTCCTATTTAATCTTATTTCTATTTAATATCATTACTTATTATATTTTTATAACAATGTGCAATAGTGACTTATTTAATTCTGATTTGACATGTAATACATTTTAACCAATAAATTGATTATTCTCATTATTCTGATTATTCTAAGTAAGGAGTCGTGTGTGACGCATACCCTTCAGCAAGCTTGTGGGTTACAACGCCACTTGAATTTTAGTGGTAGAGCGTAACACGGTACCTACAATGGAATCGATTAACTCGAACACCATCCCGATCGCTTTCAATTTCAAATTTGCAAGGCGTTAGCATCCTTCAAACTGCGATATCGATCATTTTTAGCGATCGTGTTTGGGAAAGAGATTGGGACGCGGACGCTGACTTTGAGTAGAAGAGTTAGACAATTTCACTGATAAATACCGATCACGATAGAAAGCGATCGGGATCGGTGTTGGAGTAAGACAATTCCCTTGCTGGTCAGCGCTACCACTTTAAAAGATTCGTAGAACGCATGATTACCATTCATTAGTACATGTCGTGTGTGGAATTGCAATCTACTGTAATAAAGCTTATGGAAACCTTAAAATTACATAGAATGTTTCGTAGAAAATTAGAGTTTTGGAAAACTGCGAACTACGACGCAACATGGCTAGTTTGAAGCGAAAATAAAAATACATAAGTGCGAAATGGGTCACGGGCATTCCGCAGAGAGTGGACAAACTTTACAAGCACGTGCTTAAAGCTTAAGTTCGCAACAAATCCACGTTTACGGTCTAGAAAATTAATCGAAGTCGTATTCAGGAGCTTTTAGTCGGATTTACAAGTTTGAAACGCTTTTATAAAATACCCATACAGAGCAGAGGCGAGTTTGTGCTAACTTTTAAGCTGTGAAAGTTTACAGACTGAGTTAGTTTATCGCCGTTATTTAGGACATTGCTAATTTAAAGCAACGTGCTTAGCTGTCCTGATTCAATTGATAATGGGGATAACAGGGATTTCGGCGTCCATAGGCTCTGATTTTACTTCAGACCTATCTAAATACATAGTTAACAATACAACTATGCAAATAATACTAAATACTAATGAAACTTTGCTATTAAAAATATAATTCAAAGTGTGTAATTTTCATGTCATGGCAGTTTATATATACATATACATATAATATATATACCTACTATCTGTAACATTTCAATGCTTTTAATTATATTAAGTAATATTCTTTGATTATATGTCTAAAGTAAAACTATTATACCTACTTCATAAAAAAAATACACTTAAACAAAGTTTGGTTTCCTATCTATATCTGCGTTATATGATAACAAGGTAAGAATACATTATGTAAAGAGGTTCAGCGTTTTTATTGAGTGAAGAGAAAAATCGTAAAGAAGAGTTTTGCAATATCATGAGCCAGACCACTTTTATAGTGATCTACCCAACCTTATTAAGTCAGCTTCCGACCCTTCTCTCCCCTCAGTTAGGCTGAGGTTCCACTTGCAGTTACGATCATAGAAAACTATTTTAATGCTCAAGACATGTTTTTTTTCTTTTTTATTTCACTTGTTCGATGTGGTTTTTGATCAGTTTTGAAGCCCTGCATAAATATCTCGGACAGAGAATGCAAAAAGTTTTGCTTTTCTTTCACCATCGAAATTATATATATATATATATATATATATATATATATATATATATATATATATATAATTTCGATGGTGAATATATATATATATATATATTAATGTAACTGAATGACGAGACAAGCTGGTCGTTTGCCTGATGGTAAGCAATACGCCAGCCCACAAAAATAACATCACCAACCAGAACTTTGTTTTGCAAAATCCTGCGCGGTGCTGCACTGAGCTCATCACCCTGAGACAATTAGGCGAGGCCGAATCTTAATGTTAGAGATTGTGATTGATTGATTGATTGACTGTCAGCCTGACTCAAAAATGATGTTAATTACTGGAGAATTGGGTTCAATTTTGAATATCGCTGAAAATACACTCTGTCAATTATATTTTCCTACTGCGTTATTCTAGGAGTGGCCGTATTGTACCTCTTTAGATTCGTGTCTCACTATTTGTCTATCGTCTATTCGGCAGTGTGACCTCCACCTTACCAACCCTCTCCAAATGTTTATGAAAGTGAAAATGTCTTTAAATGCACCTGCTCCCCTGTTACGAAAGAAAAATTGAACTGGTAATTGTTAAAAAATATATAAGACTTAATTGCTTCTGAGTTTATGGTGAGTGCAAACGTTTATATAATTCGAGAGGTTTGCTTTCCATTTAGCTGGGGCGACTTCTGGCTTCAGGTCATTTTTTATGAGTTTAGTACTTGGCTCGGTATGTTTTAAACATTAATGTTTATTTGTTATGAAAAATGTTAGGTTAAATGTTTCGTGAAATTATGTGGAGTACGTTAGGCAATATAATTGACGACACATACCTTTAGAACGTAACCTAAACGTTGAAATGATAAGAAAAAGACGTAATGTTGAGTTAGCACCAATTTAGCTTAAACTAAAACCATTTGGCACATATTGAACTAGTCACTACAGTCTACCAAAGCGACTCCATTCCAATAAAGACTTTCAAATATTTTTTGACATTACGACAGAAAATCGTTCCCGCCCACACGTTCCTGGCAATATCTTTTTACTGGAAAAATCCCGAAAATTCACCGAAACGTTATAATCATAATAAAATTTGCTCTACCTCGCCGTACAAAGTATTAGCAGACGTCGGGAGCATTTATGTAGGAGTGTACCGTCAATTTATCGCCGTGTAATATCGGGACAATTGCTATGTGAAGCCAACGAGACTGAGGGAATGTTGGTACGTCTCTCTCTAATTTATTAGATGTAATATTCGCTCGGGCCGAGACGACGTTGCTCCATCTCCGCCGAGCTCCCACCTGAAACATGCTGGATACACAGAGCTTTAAGAACATAATCTTTATTACGTACCGGAGTACTCACAAAGAGTTTCTTTATTTTATTCCCGGTTGCGGCAGAGGTAATATATCCGGGATTACGTGTTGCCGTGAAATATGCAAAATCTCTGAGCGGGGACGAATATATGATGTTTCCTTAAGCAGCGTTGCGAGTTTCAAATCTGCGCTCTGTTTGCTCTTTTTAACAAGCTTCTGTAAAGTTTGCAAATACACTGTTATTATGTGTGTTTGGTGGATTTTGATACATTTTCGTCATGTTTAAATAATATCAAGAAATATTCAAAGTCAAGTAAAAAATTTCATGTTCAAGTTTTGTACGAAGAATACTTACCTACTACACAGGTATGTGTAACATTATTATGTAGGTATATACTTGACTTAACTTCTTGATATATGGCTTCTGTGGCTAGTTGCCACAATTCTGCCAATGTCTGTACTGTACTTACGTACTATACTATACTTATTGATAATCCAAAAGTTGTTTTCTTAGTTTGTGAGTTTTTTGGTTTGTTTCTTTGGCATGCCTATAAATGGTGAACTATTTAAATACATTTGTTTACGTAAACGCAATTAATGCGCGAAGACTAAAAAACTGTCACGGAAAACCCGCGATAATATTCATTAGCATGTAGCACGACACGTCAATAGGTAGGTACTCAATGACAAAGAGATTGCAGCTTCAGTTATCATTCTAATAATAGAAAAATATTAATCCATAGCGTTTGCATTCGTGCCACTTATCCTAATGAAAACGAGGAACCTAAAAATAAAACGCAGAGTTCCTTTGAAATAGGTAATTGCGTAGGTACGGCACGGTTACGTAAGTAGGTAGTTAATGCAGATTTTAATTATTTTTTATATCTCGTGACCTCGTTGGGTATCAGCTGTTGCTTGAATCATTGATTGCGACGGGCTCACCGCATCGCGAATGAATAATTAATTATTAAACGCGGTTTTATCAAAACGTGCCGAGTCGTGGTTTGATCTTTTCACTTGAAACAGATGGTTAAAGTTACTGCGGTGCGAATTTTTGGGTATCTATTTATTTTTGTGTGGATTGTTTGGGTTTGTATTATTATGATATCATTATGAGGGCATTGTAGCCAGCGAAGTTACTGCGCATTATGAGACTCAACAGCTAATTGTTAGTTTTTTGTAATTGGGTGACGAGCGCAGTGCAGCGCCGCGCAGGATTTAGCAAAACAAAGTTCTGGGTGGTGCTGTTATTGTTATGCGCTGCGTATTCCTTATCAAGACTGCAACTCAAACCACCATAGTGCAGTGTACTCGCAATGCTACCAACCGCCAGAAATGGAGAAGCATTGCGATAGCTGTAACCCTCGCTAAGGAAAACCACGACGCTGAATAATCAACGCATACACCATCTTTTATACCACGACCCCTCTGACAAGAGTGCCCGACTTAGGAAGAAGATTGCTTACCATCAGGAAAACGACCAGCTCGTCTCGTTATTCAGATACATAAAAAAAATATCCAATTCTCTTGCATGTAAAACTAAACTATTGTCTCAGACGAGCGCAGGGCTGTGCCGCACAACATTTTGCAAAACTCTCTGGGTGGTGCAATAACTGTAGTGTTATAGGCAGGCATGTTGCTTAACATGAGATTAAAACAACTCAATTCATTGATAAAACGTGACACCATGGTGAATCATAGCCCTATTTTTCTGAGAGAAGGCTCATCTCCCAGCAGTGCCAGTGGGAACGAAATTGGCCGATAATGATGGTAATGATTACTACTGTATCGGGTTCGCATCGCTTACGTATATCGATTAAGTACGTTTTTTTCATTTAATCTGTTACACATTTAATGTTTTATTTTGTTTTCTGTTTGTTTTTTATGTCATGTTTTTATAGTTAATAACATTTCTTTCTTTCTAAAATAAGATCTCACTGTTTCATGTAAAAATGAGAAGGTAAATATAGAAAAGTTACGCGTCCATATTTTCGTCGCATAATTTTAGCTTTGATAATGATATTTGATAGGTCACTGATCATGATCATGGTTCACTGGTTCGGATCGAAAGTATGCGTGTTACGCTTCGGAACTCACTTAGGAATTATGCGGTCGTAATTTATATTGTCTTTATATGCGATACTTATTCCTTATGTAGGTACTTAATTGCACACCATTGTCATGGTAGAATGTAATGACCTATTTTTTTTATGTACTATACTCTCGCAATAAATGATTTGATTGATTGATTCATTGATTACAATATGTATTGAAGACGTTGAAAAGTGTATTTTTGGGCCTATTTAATGAATATATTTTTTTTTGACTTTTTTCACCGGAATATTTAAATAGAAGATACGTCAGTCATGGTGCTACCAGGGTAGCACCATGACTGACGTATCTTCTATTACCAATTCAATTTCATCTACGTAGGTATAACCAATGAGTTCATCATCTTCATGACTCAGTGGAAAATGTGCTGTATCAGTGAGGATTTCAAAAAATTGCTTTCTTTTGTCATTTAATGCGTTTCCTAAAGATCCACAGCCATTGTTGTTGGATTAGCGCTAAGGCGGCCTTTAAAATTTGCGAGAATCCTGACAAAAATGTTACCAATTTATTTTAATGGTGGCGTAAATTATGTTGTAAGCCTTTGTTAGACATATCCAAGGTAACTAGTGGTTTTACTCTCGTTTCTGGACAAAGAAAAATATAATCAAAAATAAAAAAGTATATCTAATGTGTAATAACATGTACCTAGTATATGTGTGTTTATGTAGGCATTCAGAATGTTGATATTGCTTTGTAT
This sequence comes from Petrophora chlorosata, assembly GCA_951640565.1. Lineage (NCBI taxonomy): Eukaryota > Metazoa > Arthropoda > Insecta > Lepidoptera > Geometridae > Petrophora > Petrophora chlorosata. The sequence continues at coordinate 9,901,923 of OX621204.1, read as the reverse complement.
CTATTATTTTTGTATGGAAGTAATTTTTTTGACATTGTTTATCTTTTTATTATTATTGTAGACCTTACATCCCCGTCTTTAACATTTTGATAATTCGTCTTCATTAAAATGTTGCCTGGAAGAGATCACTTTTAGCGATAAGGCCGCCCATTGTAACACTTTCTTGAATTGTTTTTATGTAATGTCTTTAATTTAATGTTTGCAATAAAGCGCTCATCTATCTATCTACGTCCGAATATTAATAGGTACCTACTTAATTGTTACCTATACCTACATTTTTGTAAGTTTATTTATTATAGATGAGAACTATAAAAATAAACCGACAGAAAAAAACCTATAAAAAGTACAAAAACGGCTGAACCGATTTTAATAAAACATGTTTTTGAACCACCGGAAGAAAATCTAATTTCAAATAAAAAACCGCATCCAAATCAGTTTACCCGTTTAAGAGCTACGGTGTCACAGACAGACACGCAGACAGACACACATAGTGGTCAAACTTATAACATCCCTCATTTTTGCGTCGCGGGTTAAAAACGAGTCTACTCAAGGAGCAGCTTCGCATTGAACCTCTTAAATAAGTACCCATATTCATTCGCACAAAGTAAAAAAATAGGCAAGTAAACTTTTAACTAAAAAGTAAAACTTTTTAGTTAGGCATAGCAGTGATCAGACAGCGCTAACAAGACACTTTGCAACATCTAGTTATCCTATAATCATAAACTACGACAGTAATTCCAGCACTCAATCAAGACCCCATACAAAGATGCCATTCATTCATTTGTTTCCTTTGACACAGTAAATGAACGTCAGCCTAATTAGTTCTTGTAATGAGGCTGACATTTAACAAGTCCGCTTCAAAGTCATCCGGCTGAATAATTTAATTAGCACCAATTACAATTAAAATATTGTTGTGAATGAATTATTAATTTGATCGTATTATATGGATTATAAATTTATTTGAATGGATATGAAAACAATAAATTTTAACGTAAATATTTGTTAAAGCATTGCCGCAAGCCGTTTTTTGATGATACTATAATGACGGTGCTTTTTAGTTTTCATTTCCTGCACATACCTACAATGTTTCAATCAAGTTTTCGCTATTTTTACTAGCGAACATTAGTACAAATTAGCGAATATAAATTCTGTAGGTCTGAGAAAATAAAATGTTTATTTCCAGCGCTAGTGCATAACAAATAAATTATTTTTCAAAAAAAACTAAACCGACTTCAAAACCACAAATGGCACTCAAAAGTAAAAAATAAATTAATATAATTATCATAAGCGCTACCCACTCATATATTTGAAGTCGGTGCCAGCCAAGTCTAATTTCGATAAAATTTATATGGGACCACCTTTGAAGTATTACCTACCAATCAAAAAAAGAATCATCGAAATCAATGCATAACTGGCGGAGTAATCGCGTAACAAACACACAAAAAATAAATAAATAAAAAAAAAAACATACCGTCGAATTGTAAACCTCCTCCTTTTTGAAGTCGGTTAAAAAATACAATGCCACAGAATACCTAATAGTATTAAATAACAATGCAATGTTTTTCTAAATTAAATTGCAGTTTTTCGTTTATTATTTCACTAGCATATATATAGTTTTTTTTTTAAATAAATATTCCATTTATTTGAAAGCGTAATTTTGTCACGATATATTTTGTATGATAAATCTACATTTGACTAGCATCTCGCCTGATGTGGCCGACGATGGAGCACGTAGATTTACAAGATATCTACTCTAGCCTTGAAGATGCCAAATTATAGTTATTAGGAAACAGAAAAGACGGCAAGGAGTTCCATTCCTTAGCAGTACGCACTGTAGACGTGGAACCAAAACGCTTTGTTTGAATTAGCGGAATGGCTATATAGGGATGATATTTGGCCGACTTTCTGCTCTTCCTGTGATGGAAGAGGGAAGGTGGATTAAGGTCATGAAGTTCCTGTACACATTCCCCGAAATGTATCCTAAAGAAGATTGACAGACATGCTACCTTACGTCGATGCTCAAGACTATACATCTAAACTCTCAAACATTAATATGACATGGTACTAAAAATTATACTTGTTAATGTTTGTTGACTGTACCTATCAAAACTTGCGACAGTCAATCACTGAGTTTAATTTACACATCAGGTATTCGGCCAAAACTATTTGCGCTGGCTCAAACAACTGTTTGTACATTATCGACGCTCAAATATACTGATATTTTATCGAAATTATCGATGTTTACAATTATGTTTGTATGTATTTTGCATACCTACAGAATTGGGACATTTCCTGAAACAAAAGCCACAGTATTAACAGAATTAATAGGTTTTTCTTTAAGAGATGCATCAAAGTATAGTCCTAGATTGTTTATCTAAAGCGAGACCCAGAATTATGACGTCTAGTGGAAATCAGTTAAACGCGCTCATCAGTCGCGTCGGCAAGTTCGCATACGCTAAGCTTTAGTAATAACTCAACATGAAGAGTAATAACAATAATTGCAGGTATCACCACAGATATCTAGTTGCAAATAGTTAGTACTTACGTTAGTGTAGGCCCGTAGTCCCCGTAGGCCTTATCCCCGCTACGGGGACAACAGGACGTCATTAAATTTTCTTACCATTGTCCCCTTTACGGAGATACTACAGCCACTAGGTTAGGTTATATTAGAACTGTGACCACACAGCGCGAGCCGAGCGAGCGAAGCGAGCGTGTCGCGGCAGCGGCCGGCCAAGCGCCAGAAAGTAGTTTTCCCATATAAAGTTTACTTTACTATATCAACGGAAACAGAGTAAGGGACATCGAGACGTATTTTTAAATACTTTAATAAAGTACCACTGTCCCCGTTTAACGGGGGCAGGGCTTACGGGGACAACGGACCTACACCGTACGTTTCATTCTTCAAGTGTCCCACACAGAGCACAGCAAGTGGAAACCAGTTGAAGGCACCCATCCATGGACAAGTTAGCATACGCTAAGCACCAGTTATAATAATTGCAGGTCTCACCGCAGATATCTAGTTATATATAGTACGTTTAATTCCTCAAGTGTCACATACAGAGCACGTCAGTCGTAAGCAGTTAAACGCTCCCATCCGTCGGCAAGTTGGCATACGCTAAGCCCCAGTAATAACATAAGTGCAGCTCTCACTGCAGATATATCAAGTTAGGGATTTGAAAGCCGCGGGTCTCAACTTCGCCTGTTGGAGCCGGAACTTTCACTTTGTATGAAGCTCTACCTTCATGGCTTTTTGGGGTTGCTTTCACGGAATATTTTGTTTAGAGTTTATTTTTTTTATTTTTAATATTTATCCCCGTGTATTGAGGTGTGTTAGAGTAATCACTCATTATATATTTTAAGTCTTTCCTTTCTAACCAAACTTCTGCTTGTCAAATGTCAACAAAAGTATTTTAATTTGATTGAACTTTGTAATTGCTTTTTTCATTAATGTTTTTTAATTTACTAATTATAATGCAAAAAATAAATTTACTAAATATCAGCCCTGCTACATCTAAGGTGAATATTTAATTTTCATACAATAAACTAAAAACCAATTCGAAGAAACAATTAAAATATTCTCCGAAATTGCAATGATGAAAATATCCTATACATATTTTCCAGTTTTAATTGCTATAATTGAAATATAATGAGTTAGAAATGAAATAGCTTGTCGCGAGACGTCTGTTAGTGTTTTATTCATGACTGCGTAAGAGCACGTGAACGCTTCCATTTCACAAGTGAGCTAGCTTTGTGGCAAGCTGTAGGTATTTTATTTTATATTTTTTAGACCTTTTAGGCGGTCTTACATGTGTAGGTATACAAAATTCAGCGTGGTTGGATAACGGGTAGAGGTTAAAATTCAGTTGCAAGATTTGACCGAACACTAACTAAATAATACGTGAAATAAAAATAACATGTTTTTATTAAGCCGCTTTTTTGTTTGTGTCTGTCTGTCGTTCAAGGTGCAATCATGCAACTAAAATGTCGAGCACTCCCGATTAGCTATTCGGTTGAAACTTTCAAGGTAGCTCACAACTCGATGACAATGCATTCTAAATCCATCAAAACGTGGCTTTATCATTAGTATCACTATCACTAGTAGATATATCAGTATTTTATCTTTTACAGTTCCGGAAGAGTTAGAAACCTTACCTATTTAAAGTTTTCTTACTCCTTCATTTAGCATATTAGCCTATTTTCTACAGACTACATTTCGGGGAGTGTGCAAAAGACCTGGATTAGCTGATTCCTTCATCCCCATTCCATCTTAGGACCACCAGGCGAGGAGTCACTTCACCCTTATGTTGTGCACATACCACCAGTCCGCGCAAAGCGCTTCGCTGAGTCTTTCATTGTACGTACTGCTAAGGAGTGGAATTCTCTACCAGAATACTTATTTCCTTCCAATTACAACGTAGGTCTCATTAAGACAAGAGTGAATAGGTACCTCATGGGCAAACGTGCTCCACCTTAGATCGCAACTACGCTTACCATCAGGTGAGTTGTTGTCAAACGTGAGCCCATTTAATCATAAAAAAACAAGATAATAATCATCCTTCATGGTGACTTTACTTACAATTAGCAATGGTAAAGTGATTTCCATCCTAACTGTATATTTGTTTGGTCTCCCACGCCAAACAATTAGCCAAACCTCGTGACTGAAGATACGATTCCGAGCAAAGCTACAGACGGCATTACTTGCTAACTTAGTCATCCTAAGTTCCTGCGCCGACGTTAGACTTTTTTTTAGGTTCAATAGTCGGTCCGATATTTTTCAATGGCAATAAAATCTTTGATAGATTGTTTGACGTGGGTGGGCCGCCTAAACAGTTTTACCCAATATCGAAACTGTAGTGGTATCTGCCGTCACGTGCGTTTTCTGTATACCACTGCTTTTTGCCGTTGCAGTATCGGAACCGTACTTTAATTCTTACTTCGCAGCTCCGCACGAACCAATGAATACAAATTGTGTGAAGGAAGAATGAATAGGTAATCTTATCGTCCTAATCTGTGCACAATGTGAGGTTTATATGAGAAGACAGTAATGGAGATTTACTAAATTGTTTCGTGTTAATAGCATTAGACTTTTGTTTACATGATACGTGTAGATAAATTGTTCTTAGCGCAGGCATACATTACGCACATGTTCCTTTAATTTTGTAATATAGAATTTTCAAGGCCTGTGAAATCTTTTAAACAAATTTAATTCTTTTGATGTTAGGCATAAAGAATGTGTTTTTTAAAGTTCGCTGTTTGGGCCAGTTTGTGATATTTTGAAACTAAATTGGTCCTAAAATACAGCTGTAATACGTTTGTAAAATGTCGTTATACGTAGACCAATGTCTTCGGTCGTGCGGTGAATGATACGTCTGGATTATCATTTACTGCTGATCGCCACGAAGAGAAGACTGTCCCACGTTTTGTTCATAATAGTGTTATTAATGCCAGGTACGTTGTTTATTCGTGATTCTAGCTGTTATTGTTAACTTTTCAAATTATAAATGATGTACCTACCTATCGAATGAACATTGTCAAGTAAACTAGAATGTATTATTATTAAAACTAACGTGAGTATTATTCATACTTTGATTTACTAACCAAATACACTCACGAGGTTAAGTCGGGACACTCGACCGATGAAAATCCTTACTGAGATGCTATATTGGAATTTGTGATCCGACATTAGAAGCGTTGCGAAGACATATATTACTTAATCTAAGTTATATCCGAACCAACATCTCTCCCCAGAGGTAATTCAGGTCAGAACGCTACCTTACTTGTTCATTTCCTAAAACTAATTTCTCCGGTCCCCTGAGTCCTGCAGAGTCATGTCCAATAATAAACAAGCTACAAGGATGCGTTTGCCCAAAGCTCTAATTACTACAGTAAATTAATAGTATGGGAACGACTGACTCTAACCATCAAAAGTCTTACCATAAAAAAAATACAAGCGTCTTAATATAATGCGACAAGCTGCTGAACGAACGTAGACATAAAACCAACTTCAATTCTGATGTATCTTCGAAGTCCAAGGTCGAATATCGATGAAATTTGTATGGGATTTTCCAAGTAGGTTTATAAATGACGGAGTTCTGCGGTAACAAACAAAAAAATGGAGTACTTCCTCCTTCTTGAAGTCGGCTAAAATAGAATTACTGATCAAAGGCTGAGATGTGTCAACTATTGAAATACCGAAGCATCGATTCACGCTTGTGCAATTGGTACATGATACATATGTTATTAACTGATACATTTTGGTCTTCAGACATTAGTCTGCTGTTGCGTGGCAGTACCATGCTTGATGAGTCAAATTGAATACAAAACAGCGATACTAACCCAAAGCTAAATTATACTTATACCATTATACCTTTCTCTTAGTATTCTGTGCTTATACTAAATGCACCCCGCGGTTTCCCGGAATAAAAGTAGCTTATGTGTTAATCCAGGGTATAAGCAATCTCCATTACAAATTTTACTTAAATCCGTTGATCCGTCACAGCGTTTAGAGAGAACAAACACACTTACACACATACAAACTTTGGCATTTATAATATTATAGTGTGAGTGTGATTATCCAATTTTTTCGTTGTCATCCTCAATTATATTCTTAACAAAATTCCCATTAAGTCTAAATTAGAATAGACTCGCAAAAAATTTTACTTGTAAGATGTACATTTTAATTTCTTTCTCACACTTAGAAAAGACAAATTACGCCAGTGTCCATACTGTCTTTACTTATATTGCATTGAAACCTTACCTAGTCCGGAAATGTGAGATAGATATAGTGTAGATACCAATTAAATTAGTTTTGATTTGAAGACTGGAATAACAAATGTAGATAATTTCAGTGGAGAGCTATTATTCCTAAGCTTTGTCATTAATATCTATGAATTATTTATAGGTCTTCTTTTTCACGCCATTAATGAGATTCTCACGGCGCACATTCAATTTCTTCATTTGAATATTATACTTTAACCTCTCAGATATGAGTGTCAACTTGGGGTGACACCGTACAATTGATGTTTCTCAAAGACAAACTACTATATTTTATCTTTGATGTTTCTTCTATTATTAACCGTAGTAGGTACGTATATGAGGTAAAGCTACCATAGCGATAGTCAATCTTGCAGCTGTTTTTTTTTCTTTTCGGAACTGAGTGATGAGACGAGCAATTCGTTCGCCTGATGGTAAGTGCCACGTCGCCCATAACAATAGCAGTGCCACCCAGAAGTTTTTATCCCATATAAAACACTGCGTAGCACTGCATTGCAATCATCACTCCGAGACATCAGATTAATGTCTCATATGCCCAGTAATTTCGTTGGCTACAATGCCCTTCAAACCGGAACACAGTAATGCGCACTACTTCTTGGCGGCAGAATAACTGGCAAATCTTTGGTACCTACCCAAACGGCCTCCCGCATATGAGAGACCTACCACGACTGATATATATCGTAGTTACATGTATATATATTTATAAAGACGCTTCCGCGAGTCTCTCACATTGACTGACAGAGAGACAGATTCGCACATAAACAGATAACGCACAACGCAAACCGCTGCGCTGGATTGAAAGGACCAAAATTTAGAGGGAATATTTCTATTCCTTGGATAGAAGGGTTATTTTGAAATGCCATTCCTATCAGGGTTCATAGGAATGGAATTTCAATTCAGTTTGGTTATGGGTTGTCTATTTGCGTGTGAATCTGTCTCTCTATCAGTCAATGTAAGAGACTCGCGAAAGCGTCTTTATAAATAATACACATCCCTAAGAGTGTAGGTTAGAGTAAAAAACGATCTGCAACAGACTGACTGGGTTCTAAGGGATGCAATTTGGAATCATCTCTAGGCGACGAGTGCAGTGATTGATTGATTTTAAAATATCTTTATTTAAAAATAACAGTAAAGTGGTGTTAGATATAACTTATTATTATGTTAAACAGACTACGGTTAAAAAATAAATATTTTGTACAGGCTATGCAACACCTTTAAAACATTTTAAATATAAATTATTTGTTTTTAACATATGGGAGTTTGAACACTACTTGAATAATTAAATCGTTATGTGTAAGTAGACGCTTACACATTTGTCGCTACCTTTTTTTTATGAGCCTGTTTCGTCCCACTGCTGGGCAAAGGCCTCCCATCCCTCCTTCCAGGACCCTCTGTCCATTGCTGTTAAGTCTGTCCTTGTTATTTGTCGCTACCTAATTAATTAAAAACCCAAAAACATCAGGTACCTTATAAAGGTATCCTACACTATGATAACAGTTTTGTAGTATCAACCCGTTACTTACGTTATGATAGTATAGTACAGTAGTACGGTACAAATTATGCAAAAAGATAAGTTAGAAATTAAACAGTATCATAAGAAATAAAATATAACATAATCACAATAACTATGGAGGGTATTTGGGTCAATATGATGAGAAGAAACGAGCGCGCGGACAAGCCGGCGCTCGGTCATGTGATAGTGCGCCAGCGTCATTCGCAAGTAAGGAAGTAGTGATGGGGTAAGCGATATCGACAATATGTTGATTTGTATGACGTGTTATTTAATTTAGTTAGACCTATGGATGAAATTAAATTGTTTGTATAGGAAGCATTTTTAAATAAATAAAATCGAGGGGTAATGTTAAAATATATGTTTTAATGTAGGAAAATTAATGCAATCATGTAGTTTGCTTAAGTTTGTTCGAAAAGGCGTATTATAAGCGATTTTAACTGCCTTGTTTTGGATTATTTGCAGTTTTTATAATTGCTATCACAGATACTGTTCCATACAGGGGCGGCGTATGTTATACAGGGATGGACAAGAGTTTGATAGATTCTCATTTTAGTTTTTGAACTAAGATTTGCACGGCGATTTAGGATTGGAGTAAGTGCACTCATGGCTTTTATTCCCTTTGATTGGAAAACGTTTGTGTTACTCGTCCAATTAATTTTACGAAAGTTAAACCAAGATATTTTACTGTTGGACTCCAAGGAATAAAATGGTCGCCTACCTTTAAACACCTTTTTTGGTGCCGCACGTGTTGCGCTAGATTTTGCAAAACATAGTTATGGGTGGTCCTACAACTGTTTTAGACGGACGTTTTGCTTATCATCAGGTGAACGGCCTGCTCCTCTCGTCAGTCAATTATATAAAAAAGACGTGTGGCACTCGGAGACTGCCGCGGTAAAGCTATTGCATAGCATTCGGAGTGGGGGGTGTTAGGTTATTTTCGTTACGGAATTTCTGGATTCGGTCTCCACGCTCAAGGCCCGCGATAGAAGCTATGCAATAGCTTAAAATCTCATTATCGTCCAAAAAGACGTAATATATAAAACTTGTAGTTCGAAAGCTATAGTCGACAATAATTGTAGGCGCTTATCTCTATATTATGAACATAAATGACTTTCCTGTAAAATATAATCGAATCCCGGTGATAGCCTACCTTTCAAGGTAGTAAATTATGGCGATGCGTAACACAGATAGCTAAAGTTATAAGTAGAAGAAAACTTTCTAAAATGTAGGTGAGATAAGCCTAACTCTGAAAGTCTTTAGAGAACTCTATAGCAATGTCTCCCGGCTACTTATTCGGCTTGAAAGAGAGTATGGATATTGAATCAATTTACGATTTTTCTTATAATACACTAGCTAATGCCTAGCATGCGTTTCAATGCCTCTTTCATTTTCAGAAATCTTCACGCACGTTCTTAACAACAACTGTACAAAGTTTCAACAGAATCAAATAAATTATAGACGCATAGGGAACAAACAGATAAACATTCATTTTTGGATATGTAGAAAATGGACAAGTGCGAGTCAGACTCGCACACCGAGGGTTCCATACAAACTTTACCAAACATTGCTCTAACGCAACTTTCGTTTAGAGTTAATTTTTTTTCTCCCGTATATCGATATACGTCATGGTCAATTCTCCATCCGCAAATGTAAGTTAGAATTTGAAAAAAAGAAATACTATGTGATTTAATAACAAATTAATGATATTCGGATTTTTTCCTTTACTGTGTTGTGCTATGAGACCTTGCTTTCGAGTGCCGTATAGGTTTTGATTCCCTTGCGAGTGTCAAAATATGCGACATAAATGGCAGTATTTTTTGATTGCGCTGACTTAGAAACTTGATTTTTTACAGCTCCAAGGGTTTCGCCTAGGAGACATGAGTATTTGATAATAATTTCAACTTGATATCTTTACGCGTTCCTTAGGAAAAGGGTATTGACAGACAGACAGATAGATGGACAACGAAGTGATCCTATGAGGGTTCTTTTTTCCTTTTGAGGTACGGAACCCTAAGAAAAGAAGTAGAAGATTTTTTTGCAGAGTTTAACCAATGTACGTTTTTTTCATTTAGAGCCCATTGTTTAATCCTAAAATAAACAAGCAGATAATTGAACATTGGATAAAATAATAAGCGCTAAGTTAAATTTCTTCTTTTCCTGCTTGTTAAATGCTGCGTAAGTGCATCTCGCTTGCACAGTTCGGAGTGAAGTCGCCCTCGCCACAACTACCAGACAACATTTTCGGTTTATTTTGAATTGGAAAATTGAGCTTTAAATATTTTGTAAGATTTCAAAGTAAAAATTTGCTTATTTGGCTCAACGTATTAGTATTGCAATTCAACGGGGCAATGCGCTGCCAGTATCTTGTGGGTACGTTGCCAACTGGTAGTGGGCTGGAGCGTTGAACCTAAGCTGGAGCATTTAGGATATCTGTGGTCAATAAGTTGCTAAATTGTTTTATCTTGTATGTAGTTAAGTTAGTTTTAGTATATAGGTGTGTAGTATTTTTAGTCATAAAGGCAATAAAAGCATGCTTGTTTTTCGACTTTCCACATGGCCTGTAGAAGGTTAAGTTATAGGTAGTGTTAGAGGCAGATATAATTAAAACTCAGAAGCCATTGTAGTTGTTTATTCGATCAAATTCGAACGCACAAGAAGACCGTGCTATCCCCGTCACCACCCACCTTCGCATAAAAATATCTGTCTTGTCATATTGAAAAATCAAGAGTTGTGTCGTAAAGCTCATAGATGGCCCCACTAGGTGACATCTATACGTTTGACGTTTGGAATGAATAATGACAACTGACAGCTGGTGTGACAGAGACAACACATCTTATTATACCGATAGATTCATATACAAACACCATGCCTATCAGTAGCTACAGTATAAAACAAATTTGTGCTGATTTTGAAGTCAAGGGCATCAAACGAATTCGGAAGTTTTTCAGATGCCACGTTCCTGTGAAATATATTCCAACCGCAAGCCCCTGTCTGTCGGCTCCGAATTAGACGGCATTAGTAGGTTCTTACAGACAGCCTCCTTCAGCCTCAGTCATGAATATTAATTAACCAGATATCGCCCGAGACATTCCGTCTCTGCCAATAAGAGAATAATTTATAAATTCTATTCAGGAAATAGCGTGTTTTAAGGTCGCTGAATTGTTTGGAGTTCGCTCCAAACTTAAAGAGTTTTGGAAGTTTAAGACTCTCGTTACTGGTGCAAAATTCCAACCGAAAACCTAATACCGACGATGATTATTTCTAAAGGATCGTTTTGCGTTACTTTCACGCTACTCCGAAGTCCCGGTATTTAGATATTTTTTGATTTTACCTTTTCTATTTTGGTATTTTCTGCTGACTTTTCGATAACTATTGCAACTACTTCTCGTTGCTCTTTTAAAGAATCTGTCAAGGATTCCTAACAATTATAAGCCGGTATTTCAATTTCGTGTTTAGAAAGCATGAAATAATTTGCAGCAGTGTCATAAAAATACTACACAAGATCGCTTATTGCTATTATCATATGGCACTACGCGTCATGTCATGTGTAAGCTACCGTTAGAATAACATCAACGGTATTTAATGTATAAAGATGGTGATTGACATTTTTTACGCGTAATAGATCTATGTTTGGCCACTATCTCGCCTGATGTGAAGCGATGATGTGGCCTAAGATGGAGCACATAGATCTAGAGAGAGACGGCAGTTGAGCGGCTGTTTAGACCCGTCTCCCCGATGGTTCACCGAACATCATCCCGAAACACGACTAGGTCGCTTGACGGCATGGTTTTGATATGGTACAGAATGATTGACGTTAGTTCATTCTCCGGCCTATGAACGTAAAGCAGTCACACAAAATGTACCTACTAAGAACTGGTTTTACAATACACTTTGAGAATATCCCGGCCGGTAGTTCACACCTGCGTGGGAAGCGCGTTTAATCTCCAAGGTCTCCCTTAAGTTATGATGGACATTTCCCGCCTATTTCTTGCAACAATCTCATTACATTTGCCCGAAGGCCGAGGAATATCGCGACACGTTTCCCTGCATTTTGTTTTTATACGAGTAATTTAATTAAAAAAAGATTGGTAACATTTTGCGAGGACCGACGGACTGGCGATGGAGGGTAGGTTTGGATATTGCAGGGATCCTTGTAATACTGCCGGAGAGAAGGGAACGGCCCGGTTACGGTGGAAAACAGTAATAAGGCTGCATACCTTACCTACAAAGGTACGATAGGCTTAGGCATTCTGTGCCTAGGCGTAGATAGATGTGTGGCGTGTCATAACAAATTCATTTATTGATTGCATTCATATGTACATTAATTTAACATATTATGTCATAGGTCTTAAATATTGTATCGTAGGTACCTACCTAACATACAATATTTAATATAATACTCATTTACCTGATGAGTGTAAGTAAGGGCGTTTGCAACTGAGTGCGAGTATACATTTTATAATTTAATATAAATAATCTAATCTTTATAAAATTATAAAATTGTGTTTTGTCACACTAAATACAAAAATAATTATATCACAAAAAGACTTTTGCGAACGAGGTTTGGCGATTCTCTAAAATATGTAGAAGAACTAGGCCCTAGTCACAGAATACTTAATAGTACAAGTGATATACGACGCACGGCGCATGGCAGTGGCGACGGCACGGCGTCACGTCTATTGGGATCAAGAGAAATCCATGTCACTTCGATGGAGAGACGTTAGTCTGTACCTCAGAAAATCTCGCAAGCTTAAGCACTCACTAGATTAGTGTACATACTTGATACCGTACGGTCCGGGAAATCTCCGTTCGTACCGCAATTCGTCCGAACAACGAGAATTCTGAGCGTTTCCAAGTGCTCACGACCAATTGCGTCTGCCTTTTTATCACTCTGCTATTGTTCGACGGATTTCTTTTAAAAACTTTTGTGCTTGTTCAGTTCTGGGAATGAAATGTGGCAGGCCACAATGCTTTGTCGAGAAAACGCATAAAAGTTGTCTTATCGATTTAAAATTTAATTTACCATAGGTATAAAATAACTTACGGAATACTTAATATTCACTGGAACGAGGGGAGAATTCTCAAGGATATATAAAGAGTTGTCTAAATTAATTCCCGCTTTTTTACAGGGAGCACTGTACCAGATGGCGATTCCGGTTAGACAGGATTTCAAAGAAAAAATCTCGGTAGATCGTCCCTAATTTGCATTGTTTTATAGCGCGCCATTTACAAATTAGCTTTTTAGATACTTTCACTGAGTATCTTCAACATAATAAAATATAGAGGAAAGCTACTAGTGGTAGGAGAGTTTCTAACAACAGCGGAAGTTCTTTATAGAATTACATTACAGGGAAGTTGGAAGGAAAAATGCTATAAAATTGCAACACTAAACTAAAACAATTTGTGTAATTTGTTTGTTTTGACGTGGCTTCGTTGACTTTTAGTGTGATAAAGTCTTAAAAAATACATCGTGAGTGTATTTATTTCTAGTATAGATACCACAGAATACATAATAGTAAGTACTACGTACCGATACCTGCGACTCCATCCGCGAAATGAAATCTCTTTATTGAAACGCCCGTCTTACCGCTTAAAGCGATCTCTTCCAGACAACCGTACTATGAGAGGGATAACGTAAAAATACATGGACGTAGAATGAGATACTCGTTTGCTCGTGTGCTCGTTTTTCCGTGATTAAAGTATCAACTATCCTGTCTTTATCTAGGATCATAAGTACCTACATACCTAACTGGTAACAACACATATTTTATACCCTCAGACACACGCCCTTTACATTTTTTATATTATTGAAAATTAAGATTATCTAATAAAGATTTCTTACCGCTTCAAATGTTGATTGATCGAGTAACCGTCTTCAAAGAGATTCTCGAACCAAAATTAGTCAAGTAATTTTCGAGCTTTGAACCAATAGACAGAAATAGACATTTATTTACTAACATTAATTTGTTCCAGAGATAAATTGGAATAATAAAAACCCTAGTTAAAATGTAGAGCATGGTTCTCATACACTGAACACTATTCTAGCGCACGATCCGACTATCAACATAGGGATTAATTTTCAAATACTCTCATTAGCATTGTTGGCACGACTAATCGGTCATACTCTAACTACTCTCTTGTAGAGATAGAAAGTGGAATGGGCCCGCAGATCGTAACAATCCACGTTTAAACGTATTAAGTGAAAATTTTGACTCTTCAATATTTTCACCATTCCACTTTCCATCTCTACAAGAGAGTAGGTAGAGTATGGCCGTAAAGACAGCAAAGATGACGCTGGAAAAGCCAATACTCAAAACTCTATAATAAATACTCATTTTAAATATAAACAGCTACACTCACGTTTTGATTGTGTTGGAATAACTCCGACCGGGTTTCGGACAATTAGGATATCCTTATAATATGTCATGTAAAATGCTTTATAGTTAAGAGAGCAGGCAAATACGAGAGATACTTAAAATTGTGTATCTTCTAGACGCATTTTAGATGATAAAGAAGATGATAATATTGAAAGAGTTGTACTAATAGATAATAATAATAATAAATAGACCACACATTATTATTAATGAGAAACTCACTGCGACTACGCAAATTATTGCGTTAGTCAATGTAAGTCACATGTAACATGGTTCCATAGAAACCTTTTTTCCGCCCTAAAAATGAATGATTATGAAGCGCTAAAAATGACTATGAAGCGCATCTGATGGATCGTCTCAATTTGCCAACGAATAGCGCTTATTACTCGAATGAAAAAATATTTATTTATGACGACATAATTGTAAAAGTAACCGTCGACGCTGTTAAAATTTTTTCGAGACTAATATTAATAATAACAAGTGATTAAAAGAAATGTGTTTTCGTATTTTCATCGTCGCGTCATTAGTGCCTCCGCCGCTCAAAATAATATGATGAATACTCTCGTAAATTAACAGGAAAGGAGGGAAAAAAGCGATGTGGTGCTTTCGCGAAAACGCTTTCATTTTTCAAGCCTTGATAGGTACATTAGGAAGAAACTGCAAATGTTCTGGAAGGAATGTTGGATGGACGTTTTTTCTTCGCATTTTTTTTTCTTATGGAACTAAGTTGGCTGCCGTGCTGTGTTGCCAGACTTAGGACTTTACGCAAAAAAATTAAAAACTACGAATTAGATTCAAGAGAGATTAAAACTTTCCTTAAAACGTCTAGAGGATAATAAGTAATTTCTGATGCTTGTGCGCTTCTAGTACAAGTTTAGTTTTTTACTATAAAAAGGAACATAGCATGTAGCACACACACAATAAAGTATCTTATTGATTGAAGATTTATCTTGAAGTTCGCGAAGGCCCGCAAGTGCCCACTTACTACTTCTATCACAACCTCACAATTAGACCACAGGCAAACTTCTTTCAAGTTTGGCTTGATATTCATCATAGGACTTAGTAATTCAGTTACTAAGTGCACCAATTTTTATGGATTACCTAATAACTTAATGGTAACTCATACCTATATTCAAAAATAAAATAAATCAGAGGAAAATAAAATAAAATGAACAGGATTTTCTAAAAACCTAGCAACATCATCCTCAGATTTTGTTCGTATATTTTGTTACGAAACTAAGCTGTCGCGCGGAGTCAAGCAACTGGCGGAGGCCAACTTTGCCTAGATTGTGGCTTAAAGTCTAATCTTGCCGGTGACTTTATCTTTCATGAGAATCGATAGAAGTTTGAGTACTCTCAGAGACAAGTTTCTCTTGAGCACAGGTGAAAGCGGATTTTTTGCGTCGCGCACAATAAAGTTACGGCATGGTTACGGCCGACTTTCCTAACAAGGATTTTCAGGGATTTAGTTTCGTGTGCTTTCTTTGCTTAAGCAAAAAAGTATTGATATTTTATGGATAAAGTCGAGTTATTTTACGAGACGTACTAAATCGTATTAGAGTTGGAAGAAATGAGTACATTGGGGTTTTATGCGTTTATATTGTTACCATCTCATACAATCACAGTTTTTACGAGTTAGCATTATTCCGTGCTTAGTAAAAATTAACGCTTTTAATATCCGCTCTTAATATCCGCTTTTAATATCGCTTAATAGAAGAAAATTTTAGTCTATCTACATTCTACCAACAGCTTCTTATTCAATAGACATGAACCAAATACAGATAAAAGGTTCCATTTCCAACATGTTTTCATTAAAACTTCACAAGATAAAATGTTATTCGCCATCAGAATTTCCTTCAATCTTTTCAATTTCAAAGGCCATCCACCCTCAAATCCCTACGTCGCTCAAGCTCCACCTTGAAAGCCAAACCCTGTAATCCACACCCGCTCTAAAACATAACGTACAGTGACACCGCAATCGAACCGAGACCCTCCAGTTGCCAGCACGAACCTCCCCGGCTCCCGAGACTCGCTCCAAACCTCACGGGGCCATTATTCATTTCATGTATTGTTCTGCTGATATTTATTTTTTCAGAGAGACACAGGTATTTGTTGTAAAGGGAACCGCGTAACTGCGACCCAGAAATTTTATTACCAACTCGTGATTTCCTGCGTGCGGGGAATATTTACGTATGTGGTTAGTACCCATGTATGAGTTCAAACGTAAAATTCAATGTGAAACTCGATCTGGCTCTTTATGATCGAGCGCGACACTTTCCAATACATTGTAACTTGCAATCGTTTTCGGTGAAGTTGAATTGCGGAAATGGACAAATCGCCGCTTTTATTATGTGCATTCACATAGAAAAATATTTTATTTGGTAGTTTTATTCTGGTAAATCGCGACACACGTTTTGCGAAGATAAAAGGTTTGCGAGAACGCAGCGGTCCGGAGATTTGCGGAGGCTGCGGAGCTTTATTACTTTTATTGCGAGTTCCGGGTAGATAGGCAATGAAAACGCGTTTGCATGCCGGCTTCCACGTGGACGGGTTGTACAAGTAAAATGTGAGGCTTTCCTGACGTAGATTGTAATCGTCGACCCGCATCTATCCGATTGTGGCCGGCAACGGCCATCGGCCCATTCGACCGTTCGCTCTAGTCAATTCGCTGCCTCACAAAATTCTCCTCCTAAAATTCCAGCTCCCATTACACAGATTGACTCAGACTTGGGTAAAGTCGGAAAATAATTTCCGTTATCTAACGCTCGAAGAACGCTTTTTGTGCTTTAACGAGTCTCCTAATCACGTTTGATGAAATACTTTGATAATTTAATTGAAGTTATATTTAGTATTTTTACCAGTTATTCAGGAATAAAGAACTGAACTGTCTTTGAGCTATATGACTGCAAATTGTTACACTTTTGTTAAGTTTATTTAAATTTCTAGTCTATTTGTTTATGGTGTTTTTTAAAATGATTTTCATTTATTTAATGTTTCCTGCAAAGAAATTTAACAAAAAAGAAAATACAGAGATATTTCTTACGAACGTCCTCGCGCGTACTATCTCACAAAAACATTCTAATAGGAACTATTAATTTTCTTTATGAACCATTTCGAACCCTTTTTTCCTCATCCAGTTCCTGTCAAATAAAATTGCTCATATCCTGTACACAATAAATAAATAGCGGCCACTTATGCAAAGCGTTTGCGAGTGAAATTATTTGGTTGTGTTTGCACAAAAATGGCTGGCTTTTCGCTGTCCAACACAACTCTAGGGAAAATTGAACGCCGTACGAGTGCAGTCTGTGTAGAGCAACTTGTAGGCTGGGTGCAACGGGTGAATCTAGTAACAATGCTCAGTAATTTTTAAAGTCAATTTCCAAATATAATTATCTTTTAATAACCTAAACGTGTTACTACGGGTGTTAGAGTGTTATAGTATATACATAAAGTATTATAAAATAAATATTGAATTTACTTGTTAATTTATATACATAAACTACATATTTAAAGTTAAAAGTATTTATTAGGCTTGAAATGTTGTCACGGTACCGTTGTTTTTGTTCGTTCTTTTCTGGACAATGCAGACTGTGGTCGATTAAAAGAAAATTTAAAAAAAAAGATCAGATGGTAGAAAAAAAAGATACGGGCGGGTCAGTCTGTTCAACGGAGAAAGAAGAACGACTAAAAACCTAAGCTAGATTGGTATAAGCAGTGTTGTGAGTTGATTTGAAATATTGTGAATTGTATTAAATATAATTCAAGAACATATTTTGAAGTTTAAATTGAATAGTAGACTGTTTCACGGGTATGTAGATACTTTCTATGATAATGAAAACCCTTGGATGGATGAGACTCGGAAAAATAAAAAAAGAGCAACTGAACTAGATGGACAGACATCGTAACAAGGTAGATGAGTCGTAATGAGTTTGTATCATTTTCATTCGATTAAAATGTCGTTGCGCGATCAGTAAACAAGCCTGCCGTTTGCTCCCAGCTTGTAGTATCAAAGCTGGGCAAAGCAATGCAATGACATTGCTTCTGCAGGATTATTGCTGCAGTCACCCGCCCAACTACCGCTTTGCCCGAGCTTACCGCTCGGAACTGCGACACAGTGCCTTTATGACTGCAGTTGATTTATTCGCTTTAATACTCTGTTAAATACTTGTTCAACTGGTAAAGTTTAACTGGCAGTTACGTGGTGTGAGACTCAGGCATATGCAATAGGCATCACTTAGCATTTGCAATGCTTTGACTTAGCAAACAAGCTAAAGTACTCGTGTTCCAATAGAAAAGCAAGGCTTTGAATAAGAATAACATCTTACTGATCTCTATCCCCTTCTGTTAAAGGACTTGAATATGAACTAACTATTGCTAAGAACGCTCTCGAACATGATTACTTTATACCTGTCACTTTGATTGATGAAATGTATCTACACATGATCAATCCAATTCAGCACATTTTATCAATTTAATTTAATGCACGCGATTTTTAGTGACTAAAAGTTGCTGTATATTCTATATTCTGTTGTTTATATTTTTAGCTTAAGTATGGTGGAGCACTAAGTCAAAGCATTGCTTAACACTGTCTATTCGCATCGGCCCAAGTAATGACTGGCTTATTATACCTCTACGTAAATTGAAGAAACATTCTACGCAGATTTAATGTTCCGACCAAGCTTATCAAAATCCGAGCAGAGTTCACCTTAAATAATACATGTAGAGATTCCACACATTCCATGTAATTTTCTCATAACCGTGGGGAAATCAAGATGGCAATGTGATTATCTATCTATACGGTAAGTATTCGTAGTATCACGGAACTTGATATGGGTAATTAAGGCGCTATTTAAG
Source organism: Petrophora chlorosata (assembly GCA_951640565.1). Classification (NCBI taxonomy): domain Eukaryota; kingdom Metazoa; phylum Arthropoda; class Insecta; order Lepidoptera; family Geometridae; genus Petrophora; species Petrophora chlorosata. The sequence goes on along the minus strand of OX621204.1, from coordinate 9,882,408 downwards.
TCTAATTTGGTACATAGAAAAAGCTTTATTAATCATAACAAATATATAGTACCTAACATTACTTTTGTTATTTACGATGTTTATACCACGTGGATTATGGACTAGCAACCCGTCCCGGCTTCACACGGATGCAATTTACTAATGTGATGCCATTTTTGACGATCGATTAAAAAAATGTTTTTTTTCTACTATACAAAAACGTGTTATGTTAGATTCCCCATTCCGTCACCGGACGACCAGACGTACGGCAAGCAGTCATCAATTTATGATTGGCATCCCTCCTGCTCACACCAAGCGCTTTGCTTCAACCTTCATAATGCGAACGGCCAAGGAATTGAACTCTCTACCGGCATCTGTGTTTCCGGATAGCTATAATCTGGGTATCATTAAGACAAGAGTGAACAGGTTTCTTCTAGGCGAGCGTGCTACATCTATGACCGCATCGTCACTTAACAACAGGTGAGATAGCGCTCAAACGCAAGCCTATATAATAAAAAAAATATATATATATTAACCTTTCGTAAAAATATCTCTAAACGAATGTGATTCAGTAGAAGTACCTAAGTGGAAAAACAGAAATGAGGACGCAAATAGCGCCTTTCTTAGTAAATTGCATCCGTGCGAAGCCGAAGCGGGTCGCTAGTATTAGCTTAACTTGAAAAGTTAGTGTAAGAAAACTGTTACAATCCAGCCTACTACTAATTAACTCCTTGACGGAACGGGCAAGGTATTAGTTACATAAAGTAGATCTATACAAGTAGGTATCCAAGTAACACAAGTGCTGTACAGCAGCACATTCACAGTCCACCGTGGCTTTAGCCTTATTAACTTGCTGCATAACAGCTGATAATAGCTATATTATGCTCGTTTGGGTACAAATTATGCAGCATTAGTTCTTAACCACCTCCTAATTGCATCATAATAGCATTTTATCAGCAGTAATAAGGGTACCAGCCACCTAAAGAGCTCAACATCTTAATAAATCTTCATAAACGCTTAAATTTCTGTTGTGGACCTTATGTGACAACTTAAAATGCACTTTTGTGTTATTTGAGTATAAACTCTAGGAATACGCTTGTATCCCAAATGTTTTACCTCTAGATACATATACCTACTCTATTCCGACATATTTGGATTAAATGCAGACGTCATCTAGATACTGATGACTACTCAAAGCGTATCGCTATTTCCTTGCATAATTATTGCGGTAGCTACAATTTACATGCTCTGCCGACAGGTAGCTCGTGTTCTCTGGTAGCACTGAACAGATTCACATAATGAAGCCAAGTATGATGCGAATCTAAACGATTAATTCATTGATATAGTGTTATTCGTATCGCTATATATTTAAAAACAATATTACTATTCAGACTTAACAAGATTTTTGTTGTAAAAGTTATTTTTCAAGACAAGCTTTTAACAAATTCGTAATTGGAACCGCGAGCAGATTAAAATAAGCTTAAACACTAGTAGTTTACGATTATCCGTCAAGGAGTTCCATTGCCCACCTTCCGTGTTCATCATCAGATCAGCTGGCTGTCACCATAATATTGCATTGTCGTCGGACTTTGACAAGTATGCAAAATTTCAACTCCGTAGTATAAGAGGAAGCGGTTCTAATTCAACTTGCAAGATTTGACCCAAACAAACATTGCAAGTTAAATAAAAGCTTGTTTAACATGATATAGTTATAAATGAAACTTTTTGATATAAGAATCCAAATTCAATCTAATCCGCTTAACTTAATATGTGGTTCTTTTAACCAGGAACTTTATAACTTGTTTGACGAACCAAACGTAGTTAAGACAGTGAAACTTAGGCGCTTCCGCTGGTAAGGCTATGTTGAGTATATGGAGGAGGGCCGGACACTTAACGACTCCTAAAAGGAAAACCAGATGGTCGGTTAACCCGTGGTTGATCTAAGCTAAGGTGGCTCGATGGCGTGGAGCAAGATCTGAAGACGATCGGTGTCAGAGACTGGAGGCAGCAAGCCAGAAACCGACCTATCTGGAGACAAATTCTTGGCAAGCACTACCCTTGTAGCGTCTTAGATGATGATGAATCCGCTGAGCCACTATACCGCAGAGGCTGTCGAAAATAGTAACAAATTAAACAAAAGACTACTTAAAAACGTATTTTATGTATAAATATGAATAAGAAAATACTCTAAAATGTACAAAGTTAAATCCTCAAACATAGAAATAACCTAACACTTTCATACTCCACTTATTACACAGCGTTGCAGCTTGCAGATGAAAAGGCAGGCTTTGAACAAATATTTGCCTCACAATCTCAGTGCTATGTTGTGCTAAGCATTTTTTGCTCATTTCATACCGCGGCCGTCATTTCAAGCTGGGAAGCGAGAGGAAATCTGCATTTCTGAATGCGGCATATGTTACCTGTCAGCAAACACTAACCAATAGAACGTGCCAGTGTCTAAGGCGATATTGAATGAGAGATGACGGTTAATACACAGAAGGTCTTTAAAAGCTTTAAAGCACTTACTATCAAAGAAGACAACTTTGGTGGAGATTGTTTATACCTACTGTTACCATACCTACAAAAGATTTTTTTAATGATTTTTTACTATGTGCTGTGTTAATGTATTTAGACGAGCAGGTCGAGCACCTGATTGTAGGCAACATGCGTGCCCATAAAAGTTGCGCACCACCCAGAACTTTGGTTTGCTAAAATCTCTTCTTAGTAGACTATATTTATTTAAATATAAATTATAGATTTTGAAAAAAAAATTAAGTGTGTTTGTCATATGATTCTCAAGTTTTTTTATGATATCAATCGATTCTGTTTCTTATTATATTCTTATCAGACCAAATGAGGTTAGAGTACCTGCTTCAAACTGCTGAGCTCTAACATCATAGATTGCATGAAACCACCCAATTTCAAAGTATTTTCCAACGGACATAATATTACCTACCAAATTGTGCAATTGATAATATTTTGTACCTTATTGAAAATAACCGGTGGCTCTATAGGTAACACTCCGTGCGTCAAACCGTGTTCGTGTTGCATAGCGCGCCGGCAATGCTATGTATGCTAAATGGATTACATATTGCAGGAATTACAGATCCATCCCGTTTAACCATTTTTGTTTGTTTTATTCGTGGGATCATTCTCCTAAAATACTACTATTTAAAAGTTCCTTAACGGAGCTACATTGACTTGATTTTAATTCAATAATTACTTCCTAAATATTTTCTTTATATGGGTGCTTTTTTCAGATTACTTTATGATAATTATATTAAGCAGCTAGTGATGTAGCTCTCCTAATTGTCGTAGGTCTTGCTGACCATAAATAAACAAGCCAAAGTTCGAATCCTGCAGTCATATTTTGTTCACACAATATTATAGATTTTGCAATATATGCACATAAATAAATAATTAAATTTGATAATATACCTTAAGAGGTTTGTATAAGTTCAAACTAATACAAATAAAACTAGTGCTAAATTAAATATTAACCATTAAATTGGTATATAGAAACCACCACGAAGAAAAGTAAAAGTTAATGAAACAAGTTGTTTACTTAACACAAGCGAGAGCAAACTCCCTCTAGAGAACTCCGACTTCAATGAAATTCTGACTTCCAGTTACACTTATTTCTATTAAATATTGACGAGTCGAAAAGTCGTGGAACTTGCTCGGCGTATCTATTCAAAAGTAGGGATGGGTATCCGTATCTGTAGGTAACTGTATATCTAATTATCGTACAAAGAAAACTTATCGTTACAAAATAAAAGTTCGTTCCGACTCGGCCCTGTACCAATGACTTATAGATAAGTGCAGATTTTGCACGCTCGCTCTAAAACGCCGTAAACGGCTCTGGCCGTGGTTGCAATACCACCCACCGAACAAAGCCATGCCGTCAAGCGACCTAGTCGTGTTTCGGGATGATGTTCGGTGAACCATCGCGCATCGGGGAGACGTGTCTGAGTAGCCGCTCAACTGCCGTCTCTCTCTCTAGATCTATATGCTCCACCTTAGGCCACATCATCGCTTCACATCAGGCGAGATAGTGGCCAAACATAGACATACTAAGCGAAAAAAAAAAATTGGGATGACATTCAGTTAACCATCTGGGAGACGAGTCTGAGCAGTCGCTCAACCACCTTCTTTTAGATATATACGTTCCATCTTCGGCTACATCGGCACATAAGATAAGGAGGCAAGTATAGATTAAAAGTATAATCATCGCTAAGTAATTGTCAACGATACTATGTAAGATATGTAAGATTGCAGGCAACAAATGATATAATCAGTCCTAACATGAATACGCAAAAAACAAAACGGATTTTGTGAAAGGCCGGTTCCGCTCGTTTCCGACTCCCATTTCCGTATCTAATATAGTCTAACATTATCGGTAATGTTGTGTAATTAACGAAAACACGGTCGTTAAAACAAAACATACTTAATTATTAACATCCCTAACTGAAACTTTGTACCCCTGAACAACCCTATCAAAAACTTAATACTTGAAACAGCTGAAACTTGGAAAAGACACTAATTGCGTGTGTTCTTCCAGATTCCTTAGCTAATATTATATTTGGATATTTGTAAATCATTAAAACGGATTGTTTAAAGGAGGAAATTGGGTTTGGATTTAGATTTGTTCGAGAATATTCGGAATCACGAGTAAGATAGAAATAAGTTACACTGATCGAAGACGATCAACGATTTGTATATACATACATAGAAGCGGCATCCCGTACGCTTCCTTTATTCTTGGCGTGCTCCCGCTTCTGAACAATCAAAAGTGCGTGCGTATGCAACCTTTCGCAATCGGTAAGGCTCGCGGCGTATAGTAGAACCACATTATTTGTATGAGGTGATACAAAACTTTAATCAAGAAAGTTGGCGAATACTTCCGTGCTCATTCTAGTAAGTCAGTTTATCGATTTCATAATGTTAGTATACTTTTATCCGACATTGCGAAGTTGACGCTGAAGACGCTAAGTGCGTCTTGATATGGTTTGGTTTTGACGCTATCTAGCTGATCGGTAGATGAAAGAATACGGAATCTCGCTAAGCTGACAACTGAAGCATAGCACAATCTCTTTGGATGTGACGGCCGATCGGCATAACATGTGTGTGCACGAGGCTTGTCTCGCTAAGTATTGAATTGTCTTTGGCTTGTGTGTACGAGTGGACCGGCATATCTAGGTGCTACTATTCTGGATTTGGCGACCAACTTCGACAGGGATCCGTATTTTTTATCCTATCAAATGTACCTACATAATTAAGTTTGTATTATGTGATTATGGTCACACCAGAAGACGGGTTACTTTCAAAGATTCAAAAATGAAAATCTTTATTTATTAATAATAACATTTATTTATAAAACATCAACAAGTCAGTAACTAAATATATACTTTTAGACACTTTTATCTAATAATATACGAATACTATACGTAACCAAAATTAAATACTGACCGTATGCCCAAGCTTCAGTAGGTACAAAAATCATGCGGACTTTAAAGTGCTCTTCTTCGCACTACTTTTTGACATTGACTTTTTAATATTCTTGCTGGGTCTTTTATATTGGGCGAGATTTGACTCCAATAACTCATCAATCTGTTTCAACTCTACGCATTGCATGGGAAAACAGTTTCCTTCTAGGCACACGTTGACCAACCCCCTTGGGTTTCTATTTAACACCTTCTGATTTGTCAAAACATTTAGTACCTCTTTCACTGAGAAGTAACTAAGGTTGTTATAGGACAGATTGAGGTATGCCAAATGATTGTTACCATAAGAGTATACAAGACCACCAGTTTTGTCTAAATTTTTCGGATAGAACAGATCCTTGATATCGCTATTTCCAGCTAATTCTTTTCTTGCCATCAGTTTTGTGGTATGGTCTTTTTTTGACGGTACATAGTTGGGTTTTCTAACAATCTTCTTTTTCAGATGACTTATTTCTTCAGTGAATAGCTTTGAGCTAGCTTGAGATATTATTTCGTATTTCTCTTTCAAATAAAGAATGTGCCTTGTTTCGTATTCAATCAGTTCGTCGTTTGATAAAGGGAATACTTTCAAAACCTCCAAGATTGCCGTAGCGCCTTTATCAGTTATCAAGTTATTAGACAGATTTAAATAAGCTAGTTGTCGATTGGTCCTCAAAACTTCTGCTAAACACTTAGCGCCCCTGTCTGTTATGCTATTCGACGCTAAGTTCAGGATGCACAAAGTTTTCGATGCCGGTAAAGAATGTGACAATTTTGATGCAATTGCTTTTAGTACATCATCATCAATCTTGCACCGCGACAACGACAGATATCTCAAATGATTCTCAGTCTCTAGTAAAAGGTCATAATTTGCATCAGGAACTGTGGTATCATCTAAACATATATCTGTTATTCTTGATGAGGCTAGCAATCGGCTCAGTTCATGTATAGTTGCTTTATCCAAGCCTCTGTTTATTGTTATATTTGATAAGCAAGTGTGAAATTGTAAAAAAAGTCCTATGACTCTGAGCACTTCACTAGGTAATCTTTTGTTCTTATCAAATTTGAGTTGTACTAGATTGTTACTGCTGTCATATACGGTGAATAGTTTAATTGTGTCTGTAGTGAAGACTTTCTTGTGTATAATACCGTTGTTTGCTTTGTCTTGTTTAGTTGTGTGATACGGTTTTTGATATATTTTGCCTCTAGTGGTATGATTTCCACTTAATGTCATTAGTGATGTCCGTTGGTTCACGTACGTCTTTGCTAAAAGAAAAAAAACGTTCTTACAGTATATCCCAGTCAAATTACTGGGCATTATGAGACTCAACAGCTAATTGTCTCAGGGTGACGAGCGCAGTGCAGCATCGCGCAGGATTTTGCAAAACAAAGTTCTGGGTGGTGCTGTTATTGTTATGGGTTGGCGTATTGCTTACCATCAGGCAAACGACCAGCTCGTCTCGTTATTCAGTTACATATAAAAAATACGAGAATAAAATAATGAAAGGTTTTGAGAGCTTTGCACTACGTCTACAACAAACAACGACACATATTTTCATCGAAGCCAAAAGGTGGTTATTATATTTAAACACATATCGTTCCACTGCTCGGCAAGGGCGATTCAATCACACATGCGATTTCTGAGTAGGCGGTCCGGAATGTGGAAATCCGCAAAAGAACGAATGTTACTGATATAGCTTTCAAAATTAGTAAGCTCAAGTGGCAATGGGCCGCCCACATAGCTCGTAGAACCGATACCTAACCGTTGGGGTAAAAAGGTTCTCGATTGGCGACCACGGACCAGAGGGCGGAGCGTCGGACGGTCCACAAGGTGAAAGTCGCGGGGAGCCGCTGCATGCATACAGCGTGGAACCGCTCGTTGTGGTGATCTATGGAGAAGGCCTATGTTCAGCAGTGGACGCCTTCCGGCTGATTTTGATGATGATGATGAGGCGATATCGGAATTTCACCACTGCGAAGCAACGTCGCAATTGCTACGCGGCACCGGCCGTGACTTTGATAACGCCGCGATTCCGTCGCATTGTCGCCGCGACATTAGTATTGCGACGATATCGTTTGGTCAATGTATACGCTCATAAATCGCTTGTGTCTCTAAATCGGGCTAAATCTAGTTCTTAATTTTAGGATTCTTAGACCATTCGGTCATCGTTGTTCCCGTTTTATGACACTCAGACGCGAAACAAATACTTGCGCTTTTTTTTCTTTGCACAAACATTTGTCCCGTCGCGGGAGTCGAACCCGCAACCTCGGTAGTGTATGAAATTTAAGCCAACCTGCCCAACCACTACCTTCGCTACATAGGCTATCAAACATTTACACACAAAATTATACATAAACTTTTGAGTGAAAGATTTTATTTTAAGCTTACCCTGGATATTGGTTATAACCAGATTGACATTGACTTCTAAGTGGCGGCAAGCCCAGGGTAAATACTCATCGAAATTATCAGGAGTGGGCTTCACAAACTTATCTTTATCAGAAGCTACGCTATCGGTAAAATCGTTTTCACTTAATTCGTCCATAACAAAATTCGTGTATAATATTATTGTATATTTATTAGTAACTTAGAAAGTTCAGGTATAGTAAAAAAATATTGCATCTAAATTATGACATGTGTCAAACTATTAAAATGGCATTAACTATCGAGGAAAAGTCATGAGGTAAAAAAGTTCTACAGCAAGAAGTTCGTCGTTTCTAATTCAAACTAATACTACCATATCTTCATTAAATTATTTAACCACATTATTATCCTATTAGCAGTTTCCGAGTCTATACTCGTAGATAACAAATAAACAGACAAAAATTCTAAAAACAGTTTATTCCTGTTCAGTACCCTCTAAATAGTCGATCCCAGCTGGTTTTTAACCGACTTCAAAAAGGAGGAGGTTTACAATTCGACGGTATGTTTTTGATAAATATGTATATAGTAAGTACTACTTGTAGGTAGTATCTATCTACTACCTTTTAGACTTGGCTGGCACCGACTTCAAATATATGAGTGGGTAGCGCTTATGATAATTATATTAATTTATTTTTTACTTTTGAGTGCCGTTTGTGGTTTTGAAGTCGGTTTAGTTTTTTTTGAAAAATAATTTATTCAAAAATATCTTCAATGTACATAATTGGCTTAGTTCCATTTTTATAATAGTACCTATAGGTAGATAGATAAAAGGGGAATTACACAATTAAAATAATAATAACTTGGATGTTGAATATTACAATACAATACAAAAATGCTTTATTGTACACCATAGCAAAGAATAACAAGTTACAGAAATTGGCTTAAAACTACAGTACAACGGGTGGACTTATCGATAAAAGCGATCTCTTCCATTTCTTTTTCTTTTCTTTCTTTGTTATTCTTACAGTAATTTATAATTTATATGCTTGACGTCTAAAATACCCTCGAAATTCCTAATGACTATATTATTTAAACGCGAAGCGTCTGATATTAAAAGTTTGTTAAGATTCTGTCGGCATCAGCCTTGTCAAATGCTTGTCAATATATTTTTATACAGCTGAATAATGAAACGAGCATGTTGCTGATGGTACACGCTTGCCCATAACAATTGCATCGCTAACTTTTAACACCATGCAAAGTATTGCATAGCACTGCAATGCGCTCATTACCCCTAGATATCAGATATTACCTAAGTCCAGCGTAAGTCTCATATGCGCCCAGTAGTCATATGCGAACAGCTAAGGAATGGAACACCTTACCAGCATCTCTGTTTCCCGATACTTATAATCTAAGTTTCTTCAAGTCCAGAGTGAATCGGTATCTACAAGGCAGGCATAATCCATCGTCGACTGCGTCATCACTTTCCATCAGGTGAGACAGTGGTCAAATGTTTGCCTACCAAGTAATAAAAAAAAATAATTCATTAACTAATTCATTGGCTTCAATGCACTTCAAACCGGAACACAGTAATGCGTGCGGAGTGCTTCATGGTAGCAAAATTTCTGGCAAAACTAATATATAGGTATAGTGGTGCTCCCACCACATATGCAAAGGATATTAACTATTACCACAGAATACTAAGGGACAGAAACATTACTCCGCAAAGAATTTTAAACAAGTAGCGACTCTTGCTACGACGCTAAAATTCAATTCAGCTCGCGTAGCACTGCATACCTACCACTCATATTAACCTACAGAGCGCCCCTCTTTCTATCGCATAGCTCTTATCTCTTCTGACACGGCACGTGTAACGACGCGCGACCCGCTGTCGGTGTCCGGCTATGTACTTGTTACTACTGTAGCTTCGTACCTACAGTGCGGAGTGCGCTAGGCCTGCTATTACTTACGTACTTAGAGCATACATAATATACTAGTATAATAGACTATATATATATATATATATATATATATATATATATATATATATATATAGTGTAGTAGAATATACTAGTTATATATACTCTAAGCTTACGTACTAGGTATACTTAAAAATCGAAATCGGAGGTATAGACAACAAACATATTATATCAGTGAACTAATATAGAGCACACCAGCATTCGACGCATGCGCAATGGCTTTAAAGCGTCGTACAGCTGGCAATCGCTATCCTCCTCTGACAAGTGATGTTACGCGCTAGCTCTCTTTCACTCTACCTTAAATATTTACCATGTTTAACAGCCAGCAACCCTTATTTGCGGCTAAATTTAATTAGGCAACCTTATATCATAATAAACAGAAAAATTAGCTTTTATTTGATATATACATACTTCATAAATGTACGTTATGAACGTATAAATGTATCGAAATCATACCTGATTAAACCTGGCTGCGAAGAGGTGCGGCCATGTGCGCAACGGCAACCGTGATTTTTCAGAGTCTGTATGTATATTGCCGTGAAGTGGACGATATTTTATTTAAAAAACAAGTGAATTAAATTGTTTCCCAAAAATCAATAACAATAATTTAATTAAAAATATTAGCGGCCACATTTTGATAGGCAACCTGGTAGAAATATATTCTCCCAATCATAAATATGCGTAAAAAATTGGATTTTAGCAAATACTCGATGAGCGCAGTAATTCTGCAGCGAGATCTCGTACTATAAGGCAAAAACTGTCAAACACGTTAGAGTCACAATACAGTGAAACTTCACGTATATTTCATAGGGAAATTGCCGTTTTTGCTCCAAATGAAAGGAGAGTTGACGTTACTGCTCGCATTACTTAACCAAAGGTAATTCCTGACCCCTATTTGTTTAAGCTGTGTTCGTATGTACAATTAACAAAATAGAAGTTAGTCGTAACGGAACGTCACAGTATACCTCACATAAATTGAGTACTGAATCTTACATGGTTTCTGGAGATTGAGCGCTTTGCAGAATAACTAAGATGTTCTTGTAAGAAATATACTTATGTCAGCTTTCAATTTCTCATGAATTATTGGATACGGCACCCATACAAATTCATACTTTAACTATGCTTTGACTAGTTTATACATCAATTCAGTTTAGATCAATAGGTATTGGAATTTCAAAGCTATTGACATTTAACCCATTTCTTAGTAGGAATTTGTAGGGTTTGACATGAGAGTAAGTAGAAGAGTATAGTAGATCAATCAAAACTCTAGCCGGTTCTTTGTTGATCAATAAGAATAAACGCATATGATGGTGAATAACTAACTTGACTTTTAATTAGCCATAAGTATTTAGTTAAATTATCAAAGTTTTGTAACTAGCTGTTAGTTTCCCGAATAAAATAAAATAAAATAAATAAATTTCTAGTGTTGGGTTAAATAAAATCATTTTTTTTTTACTATTTATAGGCTTGCGTTTGACCGCTATCTCAACTGTTGTTAAGTGACGATGCGGTCGATTTTCGAAATGAATTATTTGAATTTTGGTGTTTGTCTTACATCTTTCTCATATGAGTGTCAGAACACGCCTAGAGTTTATAGATCGCCCAAAGGTTTCCAACATGGCCTAATGACTATTATCCTAAGATAACATCCGGGACCGTCCGAAGCACGGTAACGTTCAGATATTAATGTCGTGGCGCGATCGTAGATTTGATCGCATCGTGATGAACATCATTCATCATTTCATGAAATGGTGGAATTTCATGAAATATTACACTGTCTATAAATTGTCTACATCATGATGTGCATTGGTCCGATCAATGAATAGAAATCGTTTGTCGATATAGCCAACTAAACGCATGGATACTTCATGAGGTGGTCAAACATATATAAGCATTATTATTTATTTTATTTTATTATCATAGGAAAACTTACAGCTAGGTACAATAATAGATATACAAGATATAGTGGAAGAAAGATATGTAAAATAGTCACATTATCGCATTGACAATGCATTTTTAGGTTATACCTATTACATATTTGTACGAGGAGCACAAATAAAAGATATAGCTGTTTCGTGTCACTGATTTATTACTGATTCCTGATTCAGACGGCGTCCGTATGCAAACTACATAAATTTACGCAAATTGCGACAGTAGAAATACTGATTCTAGAACATGATGTGTGGTAGCCCTTACAGAAAGTAAGGGTGACCACGCAACGGAAGTCGGTGGACCATAATGACTAGCTTTCAAAATATGATATAATGAAACTATCTACTTAGTGCCATTGTAAAGAACTGAAACTATCAGGACTTTATATTAACTTATTTTTATTATTTTATTATTTTACTTTTTTCCCTTTTTTTTTCCCGGCCAAAAGCAGTTTTAACAAGTTTTGCAGTCTTCGGCAGGATGTAGGAGTGACATCCTGATGATTTACGTGATTTAGGGACGCTACGATGTGGTATTCAAAAGTCCTTTTGTCCGATAAGATTACAACTCAACCCAAATACCTACCAGGGATATGAAATAACTACCAGAAGCCTCGCTCGTCACTCCTTAATTTCGCTTCACCTACTTGACCTTCTTACCGCTGCTTCGGAGGTCGCCGGTTGGCTATGCTCACTACCTTTCTCTACGCTTACCACCCTTTGCTCCACTAGGCTTCGTACACTCGATAAACTTGGCTCAAAAGATAAGTAAATCTTCATTACTGTCTTCTAGTATGTTGCCATGACCGAAGTTGTCGTGTCGTAGTTTCATGTTCAAAAATTATGGCCAGTTAGCGTGTTGGGAACATTCGGCTCCCGGCCACTCCACGCGTGAAATACTCCTATAAAAAAGTCTAGGGCTGGAATTCATCCCGGTACGCCGGATTTTGTCCCGCTTTTCAAAGCTGCTTCCCGGTGTCGTCCAGTCAGTTGGTATCCTTAATTAGACTTTTTTTTATAAAAGTATTGTTTCCAAGAAATAACGCATGTTTGGCTATAGTTTCACAAACATTTTTTGCCGTGGTAGCTCAGTTGGTTTAGAGCATTTCCTGTACTGAAGGAAAAGGTCCCGAGTTCAAGCCTCGGCTGCGGTGAAATATTTTGCAAGTTTGTTAAAAAGGTTTAAGCGTGCTTGGTTTAGCATATTCATTTATTGAGTAGTATGCTTTTTTCATAAGGTTTATTTTGATAAATGATTTAAATCTACGCATTGGTAATTTGTCAATGCCCTCAGGTAGTTTATTATAAAAGCGTATACAGTTCCCCATAAACGAACCATTAACTCTCTGCAACCTGAATCTAGGTACATACAATAGTGTGACATAAGAACTTATTGTCTCAGGGCGACGAGCGCAGTGCAGCACCGCTCATCATCATCATCATTCATCACTTAATTACATAAAAAAAAACTTAATTTTGTTATTGACCCCTCAGAAGTAGCCATTCGCAACAAGGTTTCAATATTGATAGGAATGTCTTCGAGTAGATATAGAAGAATGAAATGAGCTTAATATTGTAAATTTTAATATTGTCTCCTTATAGCATATGGTTGTCTGGAAGAGATCGCTGTTTAGCGATAAGAACGCCTATTGTACTTATCATAGAAAGTATGCTCAAAATGTAATAAAGTGTTTTCTATTCATCTATTCTATTTTAAGCTGTGTTATAGGGAATAACTAAAGTAAGGTCCAAACATATTACTTTTTTATGTATATACCTAGTACTGGCCGATAGCCGCAACTCCGTCCGCGTAGGATTACTGCGTACTTAGCTCATTGGAACGGGATAAAAAATTAAACGTCGTCCCACTGCTCTTTTTATTCGTGCTAAAGAAGTATTTTCCGAGTACGCATTATGCCTAGTCATTAAACATGCCTTCTCTTACTACCTCCAAATTACGGAGTTTCTGCAAAAATGTTGCCTAAAAAGACTTTTTAATCAAAAGTTTGTTAATTCAATGAGCAAAGATTACGTATAAAATCAAATTATAACCATTTCCTACAGGTAAACGAATTATAAGGAAGTTCCTAAATTCAGAGGTACGGTCTCACATCCCTTCCGAATACGTAACTCAAACAGAAAGGACCCACCTGACAGAAGTGCCCAAAACTTTCACCTTTCCCAAACCTACTTACTGCAAATAGGTCTGCCGTTTATCAATATTCTATGACTTGAGATTTAGGTATAATAGGCAGCGGAATGAGAAAAGGAAGTAGAAATACTCCGAGCTTTTTAGACTTGGGAAGACCTGCCGGGTAATCGTCTAACTCGATTACCGATCCCGACCGCTTTTAAACATGTCTTGTGATCGGTATTGGTCAATTGTTTGTCGGCCGTTTGAAATTGTAAAACTTTTTTACTCAAAGTCCGCGTCTCAATCACAATAACTAATAATTAACATTTTTTTGAAAAAACAAGAACCGACTTTAAGATTAAACTTATATTTTTTGTATTTATGTTGTTTTAAAGTGCTAAATCAATTTCGATAAAATTTATATGGGACCTCCTCTGAAATATGACCTACCCATTGAGCTATTATTACTGCGTATAGAGAAGCTATCATAACCAAAGATCATGCTCCATTTTGTTAAGTGTTTAAACTTAAGTTCGCTGCAGCGCTGAAACAATAAATAGCCATCAAACCTAACAGTATAAACACGCAGCAATAGAGCACTTTTATGTTGTTTTATATCGAACAAAAGGTCAAAAGCGCCGTGATTTTTCATAGCACATACGCGTTTTGTTCAACGTTTTGCAACAGCTTGTCGTTCCTATAGACTAAACTGTTGGTTGAATGAGTACAGAACTGACATAGCTTCGTTTCTACCTAACAAGCTTCATTAGAATTCAGTTTTTGTTTTCTTATTAATCATAAATTGAATTAATTAAATAGCAAAAAATATTGAAGTATGAGAACTAAATTTAATTTATGTATTTAAGTCTAACTAATATTATAAACGCGTCTTCTCTATATGTAGTAATACGAGTAATAGCTCAATGGACCTACCAAGCAAAAAAAAGAATCATCAAAATCAAATCTTAATTGGCGGAGTAGTCGCGTAACAACCATACAAACAAAACAAACCATCGAATTGAGAACCTCCTCCTTTTTCGAAGTCGATTGAAAATGATTGATATTGCAGTTTGGACGATTCTAACGCCTACCAAATTTGAAATTGAAAGCGATCGGGATCGCCCTTCGAGTTACACTATTCCCCTGCGGTTGTAACTTTGATGAAATACTTGTAACGGCAGTTATTGTTTTTTGATATTGACAATTGCGATCTTTTACATTTATATACGTAATGTATACTCACAAAGGCACGCCCTCAAAAGCCAATTAACTATCGGTGTGCGTAAAATTTTGTAGGTCGTATATACGAGATGTCTAAATGTGTGTTAAGACTATAACAGTACAGATAGGAAAGCAAAATGCAATATAAATTGATGTAGGTTATAAGTTAACAACATTTATAACGGGTCGCGCCTTCGTGGGTAAACAAGTAATAAAATAATTCAAAACTATACAAGGTATATCTTACGATTATGATATCTTATGATTATGATACACATAGTATTTTTGTCTGTCACCGGCACTTGAAGTACTATTGAGTTCACTGTCTCCTTAGCTTATTTGTTTTCGGTCCATATGGCGAGTTGAGCTGTTGTGACCGTCAGTTTCTTCTTTATATATTTTTGCGTTCAAGAGTGCATTTGCCCACGTCCGTTAGTCGTTGCAGTTATAATATTTGCTGATTGAGTAATTATTGTATGTGACGCTGAGCAGTGAAAAGAACAGAGAACCACAGAAAGTGTAAACGCATGACCGCCTCCTGTCTGCAAAATCCCTTAAGTAAAAGTAAAATGTTTTAACCGTTTTTATGTTGAATTTGTAACAAGGACGTTGCTTGTGGCACCAGGTTGTCTAATGCAAGTTTTGTCATTATATAGCATTTACAAATGAAAATTCGCTTTATTACTCTCTGTTAGCAATGCGAATAAATAAGATTGTTAACTTATCGACGCGATTAAATATGATATTTTGTTATGTATAGATATAATTGGAATATTTAGTTACATAATAATAAGATAATTAGAATAAGTTTATAACAATAAATAAAGAATCCTATTAGATTAGGGCACATATGTAACATTAGCATAGGGTTGTTTTACTTAGACTGAGAAAAATTTAGTGAGCAGGACATAGATAGTTTTAAACAGGTTCAGACTTGTTCACAAGAAAGATAAAGATCGGGATAGGAAAGAGATCTCAAGAAGACTCTTATTGGTCTATAGGAACATTTTACTACTTATACTTAGCGATAGTTGCAGTATGTAACTTTTGAATATAAATACGCAAGAAATCTAGTCGAACGTCAGTTGATCGTTATACTTACTAGGAAAAATAAAATTAATAAAAATGAATCAAGAAAAGGCATTTTCACTTCCACCCCCCAGCGCCCAGTCCAACTGTAGCGTTGCAGATCCCAACAGTCACTTATATAAATTACCCAAATATTTGATACTCAGTATCAAATGTTTGTTTTTTGTTCATTACTTCATTAGCTCAGTGGTCGTCACGTGGGAGGAGACTACATAAATCATTTTGAGTGACGTCAACAAATACTGTGTGCTTCTCATTTGGGAATAAAGCAAATTGCCTGCATGGAGTACCTATAATACTTCCTCATCTAATACTTAAAGTTGAAGGAAAATATTAGATTTTCTTATAAAAATCTTACAAACTGAAAATCGTTTTTCTGAGTATGATCTCTGCTTAGAGCCTAATTATTAGATTATTTTTTTTACTTTATCATTAAATGAATAGTGAAGTAAAACAAGAGTGTATATTACGCGCCCCATGAAGTTTGGTTAAAGAAAACTATAGTTGTGCTGTACAAATAAAACATGTCATTAATTTTATTTACAATGATAACTAGGATGGCTTCCGTGCACGAACTGACTTAATTACATAAAAGGACACAAATCGCGACAGTAAAAATGCTGATCTATGAACTTAACGTACGGTAGCCCGTACAATAGTTGCTTACAATCATGTAGTCTTTATGTAGCTTGAGCGGCTTAGTGCTGGCGTCTTTACACAGTTACTAGCGGACCTGGCTTGTGCTACTACGTTAAAAAAAGAAATATATTTTGTTTATTTGTTCAAAAAAGAGGAAATTTTGTTTATTTTTTAACTTTTTATCTTAACGCTAGCGGATAAACAATATATTGAGTTTTTTTCGGTAGGTGTGTAGACATAAATCTTTTTCGGCGAAAAGAGGGAAAAGTCGAAAATCTACTTGGTGTCTATTTGTTTTAGTGATCTAAAACCATCTTCGCATTATTGCCTTTCTAATGAACCGGTTTGGGGCATATCGGTTGGATTGTTTCAAAGTCCACAACGGATATAGGTAGGAACAATTTTTGTGTTTTATATATGTAGATTTATTTTATCTCTCTATGAGAGAAGGCCCGTGTCTCAGCAGTGGGAACGTGAAGGGTTGATGATGATGATGATATATATAGATTGATAGGTTAATAAAAATGTATTGTTTTATATTAGCTAACATAAAAAAGTTGGAAAAATCTTCTGTTTCGTTTGTCGAATGCTTCCTTTCAAACATATAAGGTAATATTATAACTATGAAAATAGTTGCGATATATTCTGTTATATACAATGCGTATTCAACGGAAATCCCATCAAAAGAAAAAATGCGTATTAAATTCTGAGGTCTTCTCGGACAGAATCCGATAAAATTAAAGGAAAGTGGGGGAGATATTGAAGAAAATACCAACTCATATTGGATTTGCTGGACCATTTCTTGCTGCGTATTACCGCTTCTCAGTTTTGAGGGTGATGTTTTTATATTTATTAGCTGACACCCGCGACTTCATCTGCGTGGAATAAGACCTATGGAAACAGTTATTTTTTTCTGAATAAAAAGTATTTATATTTGTGCCACCAGAACAATATAATCTCTTCTGTAGGACCGTTAAAACGGATGTACCTACCGTTGGAGATATTATGGTATCATTAGATATAATAAATATAACTATCAAAACATATTACTACTACACCTTTATAGTTTATTAATTAGTGCTAATAAACCCAGCCTTTGTTGTTCAGTTTTCTAGATATTGCTTCCGTAATATTTATGTAGATATTCAATATCGAAAGTTTTCTCATTGGCAATATTGGCATACCTAATTTTATATGCCTTTTCCTAATAGTTTACCATTATGAACCAAATAAGTACACTAATTATATAATAATTTATATTCTTAATGTATAATAATAAAATACATTAATTACTGTTGCAACTCCGTTGAGTTCCACCCTCCAAAGTGATTGGTACCTGCATTCAAATTTCAATACCAAACTAAACCAATATGTCACGGAGTAAGCAGACATTCCAATTACATTCGAACAGCATTTCTCTAAATTCAATAGCTCTAAACATGGATGAAGAACATGGAAACAGATTGCCGGGACGTACAAAAATGAACGCTGGGTACACGACAGAACGACATGTTTCATAACGTCATTATTAGTGAACATAATATATTGACAATGCTACAACAGCAATAGGAAGTTTGGAAGTACAGTGCGTGAACACCAAAAAAAATTGTCAAGGTTTAGAAACTATCGTGAGTCGAAATATATTTCATTATAAATGGCTAATTCAAAATTTTACTTATTTGATAGATTTTGTATCTTTTGTACGAAACATCATTTAATGTAATAGTTTATTTAGTAACGAATAAAAATACTCAAAAAGCATAAACAATTCTTTAATTCTCCAAATTATGACACTTAATATCTTTTAAAATAATTAAGAAAATTACAACTTTGATAAAAAATACATGACACCGTCCTCATTAAAAGTATACCATAATCACGCTGTTTCCTATTAATTAAAACTTCTTAGCACCAAACGGATAATGCAGAAAAATGAAAAATAAAATTAAAGATAACGGGATAAAAACATTGTTGAATATTTATTATACTTTTTCTGTAAGCTCCATTATCGTCAGAGATAAGAGGAGGCGGGAAGGTGGCAAGGGCACAAAAGGGTCGCAATCACAAAGGACTACGAAGTAATGACGTAAATTTTTGGCATAATTTTAATTAAAGCCTAATTTGCGACAGTCGCAAACCAGAAAATTGGGCCCCGAAGGTAACAATTTAAGATGAAAGAGATAGCCAATTAGAGCTGTGTATGTGGAAAGAAGCCAGCACCACCTAAAGAATATCGTGTAATAATATACATTATCATTATGATATGCTGTGATAACAATCTGTGATGTTCAGTCTGACCCCCTTATTAATTTTAATGTTGCCTTCATTATCTTAACCACTTATTTTAGGAGAAAAATGAGTTTCTGAGATTATTTCCTAATTGTGTCTTAATTTATGTAAAACAAAAGAGTAACTTTATCTAACCGTTTCTTGCCTCGTAGGTACATTTTGATATTTTGAAATTCAGAAATAATGAGCGTTTTATATAGATGTTTTGTTAATAATAAAGTTTTAATAATATAATCTTGTAAAGAGCAAAAGCTTAAGGGCTAAATTGTATGGAATTTATGAATTTTTAAGGAGTGAGAAAATTGGTTTAATATAGGGTAAAATACCTACTCTGTACCCAATTTCAAAAGGGAATTTTAATATTAAAGTTGCTTCTCGGAGGCTATGGATTTGTCAGGCGAGAACTGTTGAAGGTCAGGACACATATTTAAGCTTTACATTTGATTAAAATTTCAAGTGCTATCAGAATTGTATTTAACCACGCGTGGCGTAGCTTAATACAGTCTAGTAAAGTTGTTGTAATAAACAAATACTTAATGAGTTGAACTCATTATTTACATCATTTTTTAACAAAGTTTAACTTCGTTGCGTAATTAATAGCCTAGATATTTTTAATGCAACAGTAACGAAACAAGCAAGTCGTTCGCCTGATGGTAAGCAACACACCTGCTCATAACAGTTGCACCGACACCCAGAACAATTATATTATCCGCAGATATATTTTATATACTTTGACACTTTTATAAATCGCAAGACCGTTGTAGCTAATACGATGACAATCCTACTAATATTATAAATGCGAAAGTTTGTGAAGATGGATGGATGGTTGGATGGATGTTTGTTACTCAATCACGCGAAAACTACTGAGCGGATTTTGATGAAATTTGAAATATTGTCTGATATAGCTGAGGTTCTGGAGAGGACATACTATACTTTATATCTAAAAAACCGCGAGTGAAAGCGCGGAGAGGAGCTAGTTTTGTATAAAAGAACTACACGCAGAGCTACGTCCCTTTTTCGTAATAAATACTTAATACCGTAGAGAGGCTTCATCATCATCATCATCATTATCATCAGCCCATCACGTTCCCACTGCTGGGACACGGGTCTTCTCTCATAGAGAGAGAATGGGCCATAATCCACCACGCTGGCCCAGTGTGGGTTGGTGGATGTCACATGTCCTTAACTTTTTGTGAAAAATTCTTGGACAAGCCGATGTTTTCCTTCACTGTTTTTAGAGCGAGTGTTAAATCCGCACATAACTTACCTTACTTATTTATACCTTACCTTAGTTATACTAAACTTACTTTTTTTAGAGAGGCTTCAAGTTTCACTATCCACTTATATATTTTGTTATATGCGGATGTATTTGATAGATCCCAAGCTTAGGGCGGTTTGTTCGGGTGCGGTGGTAAGTCACCTTGTAAGACGTTCTTAGGCTTATTCTATACGACATAGTATTTAAGGTTTTTTTTATTTTAATTATATAGAACTTAAACCTATTCATTATTCATGTGCCATTTTATATTTTTATTTTTATTTTTATATTTTTATTTAAGGTAGGTTCCCCTTAGCTCTACTAACGGTTGATTTTTTAATCGTCGAATAAGGCCAGGTATGGCTTGGCTAACTTCACTCCAACTGTGCAAGCAAGATATAAAAATAAAGGGGTTTTTTGACGTCTGTTGGATTACCCAGTCTTTCCACTATATCTACTTGGCTATCTGAGTGTTGAAATATCGGCCATAAGACGGGTTCGAGTAAACAGGTTTCTATTTACTGATTACACATTATTATTATTTACCACCATTTCAATTTTACCACAACGTTTTACATTTTCTTGAAATATATATATATATTCAGTTTTATTCAAGGTTTGAAATATCTATAGTAAGCAAACCTCTTCAGCGAAAACAGATTAACAAACATCCACACTGTTGAACTATAATTAATAAAACGTCACGAGTAATAAGTTTTTGTCAAGGACCACCAAATTAGGTACCTACACATAACTCAACATTGAACAAAGTTTCCTGTAGTTCTATAATTTCCATAATTTAGTTATTTCTAACTTACAAACTAAAATATTATTATTTGTTCTTACTACTTCAACAGAGGGATACGCTTTTCTAACAATATTCCCTAAAGAGGTTTCAAGTTTCCCTATCTACTATCTACCTTGTTATCGGTGGATATATCTATTTGTTCTATCTGAGTTTAGTCGGCTAATCGACAAAGGGTCAAGTTGAACAGCGTCCGATTTATTAGGTAAGGCTGTTTCAAAGGAACAGAGCCTAGTGAAAAGTGTTTGTGTGTGGGCTTATGTTAACTAACCATTAAATAATGTAAAAATCACATTATATTGCCAAAAATAATAAATTATTACCAAAAAATATCATCAAATAAAAAACAATAATCACCAAAAAATAGTGATTGATCACCAAAGTAGGAGACTTGACCTTCGCTCCACTCGGCCTCGTAGGCTCGCTTCATTCAGGACCTACTTTGCAAGCTTCTGGCTCCGCGCTTTTTAAATACACTCTAGGGGTAAGAGCGAGTTGGACCTCGGAAGAGTGAGGTGCAGCAATTCGGGTAAGATTTAGTGGGCATTTACTAAAGATCTGCCGGTACAATTTTTGGATAGAAGTGTATGGGATCACAAAGATTACTTTGATGGTCATTATATTTTTTCCCGTTATTTAATAAGGCAGTGTGTTTCTATCAAACTCACACTAATATTATAAATGCGAAAGTTTGTATGTTTGTATGCTAGTGTGTTTGATACCTCTTCACGCCGCAAGGGCTAAACGAATTTAAGTGAAATTTGGAATGAAGATAGCTTATACGCCAAATTAACACAAAGGATACTTTTAATTCCGGAAAAACGAACAGTACCCGAGGGAGCAACGATAAACTGAATTCTATGCGCGAAAAACTGGGCAGCGCAGCTAGTTGCTAATAAAATATGTAAGTAGCATTGGAGTATTACCTATAGGAACGGGACCATAATTGTCCTGATAAAGTCAAAGTTATATCATTTATTAAATAGGCACAAAAGTGCACTTTTAAACGTTATAAACACAATACAAATAACATTAAAAATATGTTAAAAACTGCAACATAAGTAAATTGAATGAAAAAAGGTAAAGAAATTCACCAAGAAACTCTGCGGAGATGTCGCATTTTTCAACATTTTTAAAATATCTCGACATATAACAATGAACAATTATTTGATTAAAATAAACAATTAGGTATAAATTAAAATGAACAGAATGTCAAACAAGAACATAGATGCTATAGGAATCTTATGAAGGGGCTAAGAACGATGTAAACTTCAGGCTACTTCTTTCAGTCTGCGATGATAATAGGTAGGTATTAATATTTAGTATTTAACCGACAAAAAAGGAGGAGGTTCTCAATTCAATTGTATTTTTTTATGTTTGTTACAGTTTCACTTTCGAGTCTCTATTATAAGTAAGTAGTTATAATGTTCGATAAAGCAATACTGACTTAAAAAGAAAAAAAGAAAAAACCTTCTCCTACCTCACTTTCGGTTACTCGGTAAATATTTTGTACAGATACTTCAAATAAAACAGAAACACATACCTACGTGGTGTTGTATATTATGTTTTCCACCTTAATGACCCTAATACTCGATGCTAAAAGCAGTAAAGTTTTGCAAATAGACGTATACTACTTAGCATAAAACATAGCGCTGCTCAACGCGAGGCTTTTAAGAAGATCCTCTTAACATAACTTTACGCCGTATTAAGGCCCTAGCCGGGCCTATTTTATTTCACAATTGTTCGCCGAAGTGCCCATAAAAATACTCAAACATTCCCCAAGCGATAAGCCCAAATCATAAAGATCGGAATTTATTAAATTTTAACTTAACAAGATTTTTATACGAATACAATTAAAGTTCATCCCCTCTTTTCAAACTTTGTATTCAAATAAAACACCGAGAATAACACGTAAAATGTTTTTATTTACAAACGTAATTAGTATTTACATTTTATTTTAGTATTTTACATAGATCTTAAGCTAAGGTCTTATAGACGATGGATTTATCCAGCTCGGCTAATATGTTTGGGTACATTATTTATTAGGAAAACAACGAAGACCTCTATTTTTTATATCTGATTGAAAAACTATGTACAATGATCCTTACTGACGATAAATACTTAATTATACAGTACAGTACCTAGCCAAAATATGGTGCGTTGTGAATACGAGGGTAAAGAAGAGTTAAGGAGTAACAACAATATTACTTTCTTATGTTTTGTGCAGTAAGAGTAGCCTGCTTTTTAGAGAGATCGTAAAAAAACAGCGCTCCAAAATCCACAACAAACTTGTTTGATAAGTTCATATTTGGAACGAAATCTAATAAAAATATGATTGATTTATGAGACAAATTCATAATATGTATTTTGCGATATCGAAATGGCTTCTGCTATTTCCATACTACATATTACATCTATTTCTTAAACATAATTTTGCGCTAGGTACCGTGAGTTCACAAGGAACGAGCCAGCCTTCGATCAAGGCCGTCACATACTAATGAAGTTAGGTATGCTTTTAACAATTAATAACGGAGAGGTCGCTGCAAATGGCGTATATAATAAAATAAGATCAAATCAGCTATTCTGAAATGAAACCGGTGGCGGCGGCAACATAAATAGAATGGGAAATTTAAAATACGGAAATGGTTAACTAATGCGCCACAATATTCCTTTGTTCGCGGCGTTTCTTGAAAGCATTTAGAAAGTGTATCTTTTTCTCGTGCTGTTGTCAGATTAATTCGTTATAGCATGAGCAAAAGATAATTAAATATTTATATAAGGTAAATTATGTATCCAGTAGTAACAATACATGTTTCGCAACACTGCGTCTGTTACACTGCTGAAGTCTCTGAAAGTCTTATACATCACGCGCGTTTACGCCCCAAATATGTACGTCGCGTACTCGTGGCGAATATATCGCGAATTCGCAGCGACCTTGGGGCATCTATTGGACAGTCACTAGCAGAATACGGAATGATACATCAATTAAAACGGGGACAGGCTTCGCTAGCGGCGGACGTTTGAGAGTTTACAATATTGAAGGAACGCGGCCAACTCGCCGCTAGTTCGAAGCGTTTCGCCGCGAGTTCACCGTGTAAAAACGTTCGGGACACGCCAGTGTAAAAGGCTGCAAGTGTTACTTGAATCTTTAATTACTGTATGGTCTTCGCTGGAGCTGCGATATAGTACGGAACATAGAAAAGTCTTTGTATAGGCTGGAGATTTTTATTTTGAGAAATATATGCAGCATCTATTATCGTTTCGTTTTCAGACGTAATACAACTACTGCTTGAACATCAAAAACGCTAAATGGGTTGCTAAGCATGGTTGTCCAATTGCTTCTTTTTGTAAGTATTTTAGTAAGTCTTAGTAAGACTAATAGAGTTTTGTGCTTTATGAAAAGCATCTTAACATGTTTGCAAAAAATAGCTACCAACTTTAATAAGCGAATTGTCGCACGATTTAATCTGATGGTAATTTATTTACTTGATAATATATTTACCTACGTTTTTTCGGTAAAAATAACAAGATTATATATCTTTTTTTAAGAAATAAAAAATGATAACATTATTTTTCACGATGAGACAGAAGAATTTAGATGCCTGAATTTTACGACCTTTATAAAAATAAATAAGGTAATCCTTTTTGCTACTCTACCATAAAATGTATAATAGAAGTAGAGCATATCATTATCCTTCTCTTTGGAACCAACTCTGAAAGTGAATATATAAGCTGCAACTTAAACCAGTCGTATGAGTTAAACCAGAAATTGTTGATTCAGAAATTAGTAACGGCAAATTCACTATAAACTAACTTAACAAAGGAAATTACTTATTACCATAATTCGTTTCTTTAAAGGTATTGAAATTACCTACTATTACATCAATAACTGTTCCAGATAATTTAATATCCGATAAATTCTGGTCATCTAGTGACAAACCGCCTAATTTGAAAGTCATCCCAGAAAGGCCGTGCCTTAGCGATATGCGCTAATGAGAAATTACGATGGAAGAATATGAAGAACTTTATCATGATGTCATTGAAGTATGCTCTACATTGGTATGTGGTGATGGAGATAAGTAGAAGTAAAGGACAAGATGGAGCAACTTTCCCAGCGTTGCTTTGCATGGCCGCAGGTCGCTCTCCGCTCACCACATGAACCACCACCGACGCTGAATCTGTTGATAAAAAAATATTGTTAGAAAGGCTAAAAGAGCCGAAGTAGTATTAGTTCTTAAGTTTACTGTAAATCAGCCACAGCCACCCGCGATACAGGCTTGCCCTAGTGCGGTGACTACCGCTAATACCTTACGATGATATTTTTTTTTGGCAGCAAATGATATTGTATTTTTGTACTTTGTATAGTATTTCGGTTCAAATGGTACTGCCGCCAGTGAATTTACGGGGCAATTGAGACAGGATGACTAGTGTCACTCAAGACTTTATATTTTAAAGTTCTAGGTGGCAGACACATCATCGTATCCACCGCATCTGATTAAAAGGTTTCTTTTTTATTTTATTTTTGGATCTGAGTGATGAGACGAGCAAGTCGTTCGCCAGATGGTAAGCGCCACGCCTGCCCATAACAATTGCAGTGCCACCCAGAACTTTTAATACCATAAAAAGCATTGCGTAGCAGTGCATTGCGGTCATCACCACGAGACATCAGATATTAAATCGCTTATGCCCAGTAATTTCACTGATTTTGAGCTTATGTTTCCTGCAACATACTTTGGTACAAATATTTCTTCAAATAAATAATGTAAATTCACTACCTCGCATAATATAAAGAAAGTAATAAAACCATCCATAAAATAAAAAGTACGTGTCGAACATCGTAAACCCATGAAGCTATTGATATTTTCTTAAAAACCTCGATTCCCGTCTTAACGTCGTTTATACCTACCTAACCTTTTGGAATTTTACGGTCAACACTTTCTTGGGATTAAATTCAATAAAAAGGACAAATGGAGTGAAAAGAATACAAATGGACGATAAGAGCGTACATTGAATCACAGGATTGGAATAGTCTTACGCGTTTTGCATGAGAAAACCTAATGTGGCTGTACTGTAGGCAGTACCATAGGACATTTTTTGAGTAAAAGCTTGTTTTAAAACCACTCTAGGTGGTAACTGCACCACACAAGAGTTTTTATTGCACAATCACATTTTAGTTCTTAGAATATACACAACATATATATAACAAATAGGTACTCCGTGACTAGTCTAGTGTTTTTTTACTCAATTATAAATATTTATGCATACACGTGGACACAACTTTCGTAGCAATTTTTTGAAATAATTAATCAGCAACAAATTGATGGAGGAGTTAAAACTAAATGTAGGTATTTTTTTATTGCATATTAATAACGACTAAGTAGAAAAGAACATAGTCCTTTGTGCTATGGCAATCAGGCCGCATTTATTTTATTGGAAAGTAAAAATCTACTATTCTGAGAGATACCTTGTACCTACCTACCTTTGGAGAAAGTGGCCAGAAATTTTAATTATTTGTGATTATTATTACTGTTAGGTAATGATACAATGTAGGTAGCGAGTGTGGCTCAGTGGGAGAACGTGCGACTTTCAACCCAACGCACCCGAGTTCGAATCCCGCTGGCCCCGCACCACTGACTTTCTTAAGTTATGTGTGGATCTAACACTCGCTTAAAAACGGTGAAGGAAACTTCACCGTTTTTTAAGTGAGGACGCCGGCATATCCAAGAATTCATCATAAAAATTCATAGACATGTGACATCCACCATCCTAAGTGAGGACGCCGGCATATCCAAGAATTCATCATAAAAATTCAAGGACATGTGACATCCACCAACCCGCGCATTCTGGCCCATAATCTCTCTATGAGAGAAGGCCCGTGTCTTGGCAGTGGGAACGTAATGGGCTGATGATGATGACAATGTAGTGCTATCACCACCAGCCACTGTCATCAAAAGCATATAGCGAGCTATTGTATAAAGCGTTTTAGATTTTCATAAAACGGTAGCTAAACTTAACTTTAACAAAGTAGGCTCCGCAGGCTGTATTTAAGTTATATATATCATACGGCTATACCCGGCAATTACGACTCCCTTGAGAACAGAAGCTATCACGTGAACAGTTCAAACACGTTGATTCAGTCCTTCGGAGGGAGCGAAGACGAATGACTTTACCGCAAATGTAGACAGAGACATAGCGGTGATACGTGGGTATGTTACTACTTACTATTGTAGGGAGGGAAAGTCCCATTAAATGAACCGTTAAAAATTGTTTTGAAAAGTTTGACGAGAACTCACGTATTCTTTTCGGAGGGGCTAATCAATGTGTCTTAAGACGGTTTCACACGTGGCTTGTCATGATGCATCAGTAGGTACATCAGAAGCCTATCGGATTCTTCATTAATAATATTATAAACGCGAAAGTTGGTATGTGTGGATGGATCTTTGTTACTCTTTCACGCAAAAACTACTGAACCGATTGTGATGATATGTGGTATGTAGGTACTTTAAGACTTGGAATAGCACGTAGGCAACTTTTTATCCCGGGAAACTGCGGGTGGCACAGCGGGGTCCAGCTAGTAATATATATTTGTGTAGAGGCGAGCACACAGCGTCAAAGCACATCACGTTAGAATCGTGTGCACGCCTCTATACAAAATATAAATGAATCCGATAGGCTTCTATATCGATAGGCTTTAATGATGTAGGTGCCTACAGATGCATCACGACATGATCAAATATACTCTACCGCTCTATAGTACACCGTGCACCTATCAGTGTAATATATGTATTATTCTGACCATTTTCAAAGTGCAAAATCAATAACCGTTTAATTGTCTGTTTATACTCGTACTATAAGTGGATCTAATTCGTAGAACCAGCGTGGAAATGTACAGACATGTCACAATCTCGAAATAGTAAGTATGTTGCTCAGAATACAGAACAACAAACTGTATTCTGAGTCATGTTGCTATAGAAAATTATTGATTTTCATAAGAAGTTTGTCAATTCCAAATCCAATTAAGGGTCTCTGAGAATGTGTTAGTTAGAAACTATTAATTTAACGGGAAAATGACAAACTACGCACCAGATATTAGTTTCTAATTCGTGTCTACCTTTCAGAAAGTTTCGTTTACTTTGCACCCAAAATAGGAACAAACTTCGTCAATTATGTACTTGTACATGATCAAACAACACGGAAACTAAATAAAAGTTTGTTACATTAACTTATATCATAGCTATTCGAAAACGGGCTATGTAAATGTTTTGTTCTTATATTCCGGTTGAAAATTGTAAACATTTCACAATCTCCCTTAGCACCGTACTCAACGTCGCACACCCATTATAAAACCAACATTAAGATACGTACAACCCGAAAATCAACATTGCCTCGAGCAAGAAGTCGTTCCAAGTGGTAATTAAGAAGATTTGTTCCGCTGTTTCCTGCTTCCCCGCATCAACTGCAAACAAAATATTCGCACGCCTGGGACAGGTATTTGGCTCGCACCGTTCGTGTTTGCGCTGCTTTATTCGCGGCCTCTATTGCACGGGATAATTTGGCAGTTAGCCACTGGATGCTAGCCGATTTGGCTACATTATTATAACTTATTTATCGCAGGCGATGTCCTGTTAAAGTTGTAGCCAAAAAGCTACGAGACGTTTAGTGTACAAAGTTATAGTAGGTTTACATGTTTTCACTTTTGTGGCTCCCAATCGAGACTTGGCATTCACTAGAGCTATTTTTTATGTAACCAGGGAGTCTAGAAGCTGTATTTTGAACGAGCCACTCCCCGCGGTTTCATCTTGTCTATAATTTTCCGATTCTATGTTCTTATTTCAGGGTCTTAAGTATTTACATAAAATCTCGAGTTGTTTTTGTGCGTATCGTATCATATCAAATCGTAGCGTATCGAGTAAGAAACATCCATAATATATGCGTCCTCAAAGACTTTGGTAGGATGAGTCGGAAACAGGATTGCCAATAATAATGTAACTATATATTTTTCATACAAAAAAATTATATTCCCGCTCTTAAATATATGAAATATTTTCTAGCTCAAAAAATATATACAGTAAAAAAAACAGTACAGTCTTACTTAAGGTAAGAATGCATCAGAAAATATTTACCGGAGCTGCTTGGAGCACAAGTATAGTTCCCCGAGTCTCGAGGCGAAGCTCTCGCGATGAGTAGCCGACTGGTGCGGGTACGTTGCTCTGTTTCCACGCTGATTCCTCCTCGTTGTGCGTAGTTCACCACGTTGGAACCACGGTACCAGTAGATAAAACTGTTGACAAACATTTTAAAGGTAATTTCGCAAAATGTGAATGTGAAAAAGCTTATGCTTACATTTGCAAACTATTCGGAAAATAGAATTAATGCTCTACGAGTGAGGGTGGCTCGGTGGGAGCATGTGCGACTTTCGATCCGACGCACCGGGATTCGAATCCGCTGCACCACTTTCTTAAGTTGATTTAGCACACGCTCTAAAAACGGTGAAGGAAAACATCGATCGTGAGGAAACTGGCATTAAATTACTAACAAATATTGAAGGACATGTGACATCCACCAACCCGCACTGGGCCAGTGTGGCGGATTATGGTTCATACTCTCTCTGTGAGAGAGAGAAGGCCCGTGTCTCAGCAGTGGGAACATAATGGACTGATGATAATGATGACAGTAATCTAATCCACAATTGCCCACCCTCTATAGAATCTTTTGTTTAATCTTGTATGACTAAAACCGAGATGAAAATTCTGGAAGGTCAAAATGATAAACGCGCAGACAAAAGGCCGTTTGCTAGACATGTCATAATTTGACTGCAGAGCTAGCCTCTCTTGTGACATGCCATTTGATCTTTATAATTTTATTTTATCTAGTAAAATCCAGACTGAAGTAGAGCTAACAGGACTAGAATAAAGAAAAGATCTAATAGAGAGACACTACAAGTAAATTTCATGTTGTGAATATTAATTTTGATATTGCTTTACTATTTGATTCGTTGAAGAGTTTAGTGAACGCAACACAGATATTAAAAGTGAAAAAAAGTCAAAAGATATTTATTAAATAGGCACAAAAAATGCACTTTTAAACGTCATATACACATAAAGAAATCAATTAAAATACGTTACAAATTGTAACTTAAAATACCATAGGTATACTATGTTCTTGACTTTGAAAAAAAAAGGTAAGTATGTTTACCCATTTCTTTTCCATACTCAAATTGAAGTACGAGCCTAGAAAATAAATGCGAATACTGACTACCAGTGCCGCTACAGAAGATAGCAACAAGAAACTCTGCCGGGATGACTCTTTTTTTCTAAATTTATTAATTATTATTAACATGACACAATGTCAAACTATAAGTGCGAGAAAGATGTCCCATAGTCATAGTATCAGAAACATGAAAATATGAGTAGGTAATATATAAATAGGTATATAGATACCGTAGCAGTTAGAGTGACCAGACCTGTCACAAGTAGCACCTGTTCACGAGTATGATGCTTGATATTGACTTACTTGATGAAAATCTTTGATATTGGCTACGTTAGCGCATGCTTGGCATAGATGCTCGAGGACATGGCTTGGCATCCTAGGTCTAGTCCTAGCGTCAAGACGGTGTTCCGAACGCAGGCTTGAATCCTGCACGAGCAATTCATTCTTAATTTTTTCTTAATATTAAATTAAAAATATTATTTTTTAAATCGTAGCCATTAGATGGTTACTAAAATTAAGGGTATACCGTAACGCAACAGTGTGAAAGTGAAAGCGTAATTTATGCGAGTTGCTAATTATACAGTTTCTATAATTATAATTATGGCATAATTTTGGGATCTTTGGGGTTAACGGTATCTAAACTTTTCCTCTGCAGTGAGTGTGTTTTGTTCTTAGGAAACGTCGGTTGAATTTGGGAGCAAATAAAAACTAAATCTTTAGATTTTCGAAGAAAGGAAAAATGGAACATCGAATCTATTTCCTATCAAAATTGTTTAAAAAACTGTTTCCATACATTTTCAACGGATGCTGGAATCATTCTGCCAGTAAGACATATAGGTATTAGAAACTGTGATAATATAATATCCGAATAATAACTTTGAATTTAAAACAAAATGTATTTACGTCAACGTTGTTGGTTACCAAAATAATTGATTAAAATATGATAGGCACGGCGGCACGTTTAACCTCGTAGTTTTTCTCGCACTTAGAAGAAAATGTTTAGAAAAATATTTTTTAATTTTCTCACCTTTTTTGCCCTCTACAAAAATCTCTTAAAAACACCTTGGTATTGAAATCAATATTTCAAAATGGTACTAAAATATTTACTTGTTATTGTTACTGACGGTACAAGATCGTTATATTCCCATCTCTATGCAGCGGTAGGCTGTAAACGCTGACATTGCGTTCCCACCGTCTGTATGTGGGTTGCATCCCAGACGCTAGGTAAGCATTTTTAGATTGTAAGCAGGGACTCTAGGCATAAGGTTTAAGTTAGTCTTAAAATAATTCTCAAACGGTTAACAATATAATCTTGTTGCCATTTTCAAATTAAATAGTTTTATTTTTAAAAACACACTTCCGCGTCCTCGAAAGTTATCTGGCGCAGCCGGTAGGTAGCTGGCTGTTGCCGTCGCGAAATTCGCGTTCGTGCAATCCGAACATCCAGGTGAAACTTCGCGAGTGGCATCCGATAGTGCGTTATACTTAGAATCAGTAAATCGCGCTACGCAGCTAACCTCGAACCAAATAAATACGATATACATAAAGGACGTGTAAAGGATGGCGAGATATTTGGCGGTCGGACGGTGAGTATAGTGAAATCCTTCTACTTCCTACCTTGCCCTAAACTCCCTGAATTTTGTGAAGTGTTAGATATAAGTTTGTGAATAAAATTGCACATAGGTTTTAGCCAGGCGCCTGAGCGAATTATATTGCGCTTAGAATTACAACAGGCGTTTAAGCGAATTCCATTGCGCTTCAGTTTAGCATAGGCGTCTAAGCGATTAATATTGCGTTTAGTTTTAGACTAGGCACCCAAGAGTTTTAAATTGCTCTTAGTTTTATGATTAGGCACCTGAGTGAATAAAATCTACACTTATAGGTATAATAGAATAAAATAAAATAGTGACTAAGTGAAAGGTGATTAGGAATAGTTTTGTTATTAGAATTTATTTAGTGATTGGAAATAATGCAGGAACAGAATACGCGCGCCACCGCAGCGGCGCCTGACCTTGCACCTGCCTTGGTACCGGGACAATCAATGGATAAGCAAGTATCGCGAGATATATTAGGATTAATACCGGAATTTAATGGTGACACAAAATTATTAAACCTGTTTTTACGGAAATGCGAATATGTGATTACACGATACCAAGGCACAGTTCAACGCAATGAATTTTTAATGCATTATGTAACAAGCAAACTATCAGGCAAAGCCGCGGTCTTAATTAGTGAAAGGGGTGATTTCGATACATACGATGAATTGAAGGAACTCCTTCTCCAACATTTCGGTGACCCACGAAGTGAAGAATGTGTCGCGATCGAACTAGAGACCTTGAAAATAAAACAGAATGAGTCTTACCTTGAATTTTGCGGGCGTATTCAGGACGTGCGAGCGATACTCCTTTCCAAGGTGAATCAAAATCATGCAAGTAAACTGAAAGAGGCTAAAGAAATTATTTACAACAACACATCATTAAACGTGTTTCTTTATAACTTACCGGAACACATGGTGAGGCTGGTTAGGCATAAAGAGCCGGCTACATTAGAGGATGCTTTGAAGCATGTGTTAGAGGAGGTCAACTTCCAGGAACAATATAATCAACGTTCCAAAATGTTACAAAATCGACCTCAAAATTCTGCAACGCAGC
This sequence comes from Petrophora chlorosata, assembly GCA_951640565.1. Taxonomy (NCBI): domain Eukaryota; kingdom Metazoa; phylum Arthropoda; class Insecta; order Lepidoptera; family Geometridae; genus Petrophora; species Petrophora chlorosata. Next base: position 9,849,381 of record OX621204.1, on the reverse strand, counting down.
CTATTTTCAGGCCATTAATTCCACAAAATCAATTTAAATTTGGTATACCTAACCAGGCAAACCAATATTTATTGCGACCACAATTTTTCAGTCAGCAATTTGGACGTGATCCCCAAGTAAGTGCTTTTGGTTACCGACCTCCAGCGCAGTTTGGGTACAAACCAAACCTTGGACAGTATCAACCTCAACATCAGCAATTTGGTCCTCGGCCACAAGCCGGTCAATTCGGCTTCCGACCTCAACAGGTAAGTCAATTTGGCTATAGACCTCAGGCGGCACAAGTTGGATTCAGACCTCAAGCAGGACAGTTTGGTTTCCGGCCTCAAGCAGGACAATTTGGCTTCCGGCCTCAAGCAGGACAATTCGGCTACAGGCCTCCACAACCTCAAGGTTATCGTGCTCCTCAATATGATAATGATGTATCAATGAGAACCGCTCCAGCGCTACCTCAAAAACTGAACATGCTGCACACAATGAACGAAGGTGAGTATGACCCTAATTATACAGACTATAATTATGATGAGATGTATACTTATGATGAATGTCAGTTTAATGACGTCATTGAAAACTCAGAGAGTTTTGAGAATGATCAGGTGAACTACGAAAAAGACGTTAATGACGGAACTGAAAATTTTTGTTTAACGGAGCCTCCGAAAATTCAGAGGTAATTGAACTTAATTATGACGCGACGTTAAAATTACCGTATATTTATATACCCGAGATAGACGGAAAATTCATGTTGGATTCTGGAAGCACTCGATCGTTTGTTAGTCCAGCAAAGGCAAACGAATACTATGCTGCATTAAAAAGCTATGAACCATTTACGGTTACAAGCACACACGCTTCTAGCACCCATAATGAAGTAGCGAACATTCCGCTCTTCTCTATTTTCAATGATGAAGGGTATCATAAATTTTATGTATACGACGTTGATAGGAAATATGACGGAGTGATTGGATGGGATTTGATGTCTCGACTTAATGCCAACATAAATTTGAAAGATAAGACTTTGCAGACAAATGAGACAATCATTCCAATTATTTATGACAAGGAATATGAAATCAATTTAGAAGCACGCTCTGAACATCGAGTTAAATTGCCTGTAGACATTGAGAACGGTGACGCAATTCTTGAATTTAAACAATTCAAAAGTGGTATTCGTATGCCATCTGCAATAGTTAAGTGTGAAAACTATTTTGCCACAACAATAATACAAAACACGACGGAGAATGACATTACTGTGATTGTTAAGAGACCTTTTAAGGTTACGGAATTGACGCATGACTTGTGTGACGTAAACTATACTTCTGACAGAACTGACATCGAGGTTGACGAACTACTTACAGACAACTTATCAAAACTACGACTAGATCACCTAAATAGGGAAGAGAATGAAACAATACGAGAACTGTGTCAAGAATATAAGGATATTTTCTACTGTGAAAATTTACCGCTTACCTTTACGAACCAAGTAAAACATTACATACGGACAGTCAACGAAGATCCTATTTATATAAAACCATACAGGCAAGCACCAGCTCAAGCTGAGGAAATCAAACAACAGGTAGAAAAATTACTCAAGGACAATGTGGTTCAAGAATCACACTCGCCTTGGAGTGCACCTGTTCATTTGGTTCCCAAAAAGATGGATGCTTCCGGTCAGGTGAAATATAGGATGGTTGTTGACTATCGCAGATTGAATGAGATAACCGTTGACGATAGGTACCCACTTCCCAATATATGCGACTTATTCGACAAACTTGGGAAGTGCAATTACTTTACGTCATTGGATTTAGCCTCAGGCTATCACCAAATCGAAATTTCTGAATCGGATAGACAGAAAACGGCATTCTCCACGCAAAACGGGCACTATCAGTTTTTGCGGATGCCGTTTGGCTTAAAAACGGCGCCTGCAACATTCCAACGTACGATGGATAATGTGTTGAGGGGTCTACAAGGCATACATTGCCTTGTATACTTAGATGACATTCTTATCTACTCGAACGGACTACAGGAGCACCTTCGAAAATTACGCGCAGTCTTTGATAGACTCCGTCAAACTAATTTGAAGGTGCAATTGGACAAGTCGGAGTTTCTGCGTAAGGAAGTCCAGTATTTAGGGCACACGCTGACTAAAGATGGCCTTCGGCCAAATAATGATAAGATACAGGTTGTTCTTGAATACCCTATCCCACAGACACAGACTGAAATAAAGCGATTTCTGGGCTTTATAGGATACTATAGGCGTTTTATAAAAGACTTTTCAAAAATAACTCAGCCATTGACGGCTTGTTTGAAAAAGGGCAAAAAGGTTGTTATTGACGAGAAATACACCGAAGCATTTGAGAAATGCAAGGAGTTACTAGTTAATGCACCCATTTTGCAATACCCGGATATGGACAAACCATTTGTATTGACCACAGACGCGTCTGAAGTGGCAATTGGGGCTGTGCTCTCACAAGGAACAATTGGCAGCGATAAGCCAGTGGCTTACGCCAGCCGCACCTTAACAGAGACCGAAAGGAAGTACAGTGCTATAGAAAGAGAATTGCTGGCTATAGTATGGGCAACCAAACATTTTAGGCCCTACCTATATGGTCACAAATTCGACATAGTCACTGACCATAAACCTCTACTTTGGCTGTACCAACTTAAAGAGCCCGGTAGCAAATTAACACGTTGGCGATTACGTTTGCAAGAATATGATTTTAACATCGTACATAAAAATGGCAAGCAGAACGCAAACGCCGACGCATTGTCCCGGCTTAAACTAAACGCGCTTGGTGCAGGTGAACCGAATGACGACAGATCCATGATTGTTAACGTAGATGAAACTGAAAAGAGACTACAAAGAGAACTAGACGAAGTGATAGGAGAAATTACCAACATTGCACGACGACGTGCTACTGATGACTCTAAAACTATAACAGTATCTGACTCTGAAAGAACTGCATCAATAAGTCCGATGACTGTGTCGGATACTGATACTGCCGATGAAACACCAAACTATCCAATTCAATCTGACTCCAGTGCCACTCAAACAATACACTCAGCTAGAGATGAAGAGTCAATAGGCATACCTATTTTAAATGAAGCCGTGGATACGAAGCCCAACCAAATTTTGGTATTTCATTGGTTTTCAAACGATATCCAAGTTAGGGATTTATCCAGAGATAATCAAAAGGTTCTCGAAGTCTTCCTACCGTTCAATAATCACGACCTTATTAAACAATTTTTGAAACGGTACATTAGGCCAAAAATAAAGTATTTCATATACTTTGAAAGCTCAGAGCACAGAAGGGATTTTAGTAACGTTATAATAGAACTGTTCAAAAAGGGAACCGTTAATTTTTACGAATGTACGGAACGTGTTGTCTATGTTGAAAACGAGGATGAACAAAAAGCTATAGTCAAGAAATTACACGACGGCAAAACTTGTCATCGTGGAATTACAGAGACCGTTAAACGAATCCGACGTAATTATCACTGGCCAAATATGCACGAGACAGTTGCAGCTATTATAAATGCCTGCGAACATTGTAGACTTTCTAAGTATGACCGTAAACCGATCAAGCCCGTGCTACAACTTACCGAGACGCAGAGCGCACCGTTTCAAGAAATATTCATTGATATTTTCTCAATAGAATCGAAATATTACCTAACAATCATTGACGCTTTTAGTAAGCTAGGTCAAGCTTTCGAAGTACCATCTCGATCGACACCGGAAGTGCTAAGGGCCTTGATGAAATACTTTTCGTTCTACGGAATTCCGCGAAAGATAAGTAGCGATCCGGGAACTGAATTCAACAATGAATTGCTAAAAGAACTAACGGACCTCTATAAAATAAATTTGCACATAGGCACACCCAATAACCCTAATTCAATGGGCATGATTGAGCGGTTTCACTCTACAATAACTGAAATTTACCGTTTGGCAAAATATGAAAGGAAATTTGCAGATGCTGCATCAGTTATGACATATGCGATCCTAGCGTACAATAACACTATTCATAGCATGACTGACTTGACACCCTTTGAAGTGGTATTTGGGCATACAGAATTAAACTCCGCATTCGACTTAAATTTTGACAAAGCATACAAACAACAGTTAGTCAAGGATCATAAGAAAAAGACACATGAACTTTATAAGTATTTATCAGAAAAGATGGGGACTACTAAACAAAAAATCAAAGAAAAACGAGGTGGGGAGACTGGGCCAGAATTAGGAATAGGACAAACAATTTATGCAAAAGTAGTAAACAAAAGGCAATCTAAAGATAAACCCAAATATCAAAAGGCTGTTGTAACGGGCGAAGTAGAGCGCAATATTGTGCCCATAAAGACCAGAGACAGGAACACAAAAGTTCCACTTAAAAATGTTAAACGTCCTCCACAGGTGGTGCTTACTCCTGATGGTATGGACGTCGATGATCCTGGCCCTTCAAGACCAAGGTCACCTAAGCCCGGGCCTTCAGGTGTTGAAAATCAACCAGAACCCTGGTATTCTGCCGGTTAAGCAAGGTCGAGCATTTTTACAGCACAACGAATGGACAATAATCAAAACTATTAATTTAGATGGAATCTCTTCTGATTTAGACTTTAATGTACAAAAATACTCCGAATTCAAAATAACTACTTACAACAATTCCTATTTCAATGAGGTAGAAGAGTTAAGAGCTCAAGTAGAATATATACAAGATGAAGCTATAGAAAAACTTCAACAATTAATTCCTAATAAAAAGAGATTTAGACGCGGCCTCATTAATCCGTTAGGTTCCATTATTAAGGTCATTACCGGCAACCTTGATCATGAAGACGCAGTTCGTTACGATGAATTGATTGCTGGCTTAGAAACTCGTGAACAAGAAATTTCTAATAAAATCACTATCGTATCTGAAATGTTGGACCACGTTTTAGACTCTACACAAATTATTGATTCTAACACTAAAATATTGGATGAGCGTTTAGCTAAGATAGAAGAGTTTGTAAAGAATGTATCCAGAAAGGAAAGCAAATATTTCATGTTATCCTACTTATTTAGCGTATATAATATGTTTATTGTTAATTTTAGGACTATCGCCATGAAATTGAGTGATATAGAAACAGCGCTGGCACTTAGCAAAGTATCAGTTTTACACAAATCTATTTTGAACTCTAATGAATTAATGTCTTTGTTAATGGAAATAGATGTTCATGACAATCTAATGTATCCTGTAAATGAACAAAACCTAATTAACTTGGAAGAGACATTTACAGTTAAGACTTATCTTAAGAACGCTGAAATTAGATTTATTATTGATGTCCCATTAGTTAATAATGTTACTTATAGTTATTATAAACTGTACTCGCTTCCTATGTCCCACGATCCTACCAATGAAACATTCGTCATTATTCCCCAATTTCCTTACCTATTAGTAGAAGGTATAAAATTTCGTCCGATCGCCCAAAGATGTAGAGAGATTACCGCTAATGATTACCTTTGTTCTGAAAGCGACCTCGCAGTATATGCCGAAATTGACCGTATGACCTGCATAGAACAACTGATGGCGTATCAGCAGAACCTCTCAATGTGTTCTCCCCAACGAGTTGACTCCGAAAATCTGAAAATACAGAAGGTAACCCAGAACAGCTGGATTATTTATTCCAAGTATGAGAAAATCCTGTCACATAAATGTGGTGATGACGTCATACACCAACAGCTGCGAGGAACATACATGCTGACTATACATAAGCCTTGTGATGTTTACATCGATACAGTGCAAATCTATGGAGGACGCTTTCACTCCTTGGGAGCTGAATACAAACACATCCCTGTAATAAACTTACCCGACTTGGAAGACTACAAACAAAAATCTGTTGCTGCGAACATGGAACCTGTAAATTTGAAAGGAATCGATTTAGACGACGTTAAACATTTGAACTACCTACTGAAGAAAAGTGTCAAAAGTGTAAAAAGTGATAAAAGTTTAAATCAAATTAATAGTGTCGGTATCGCTACCATCCTTCTCTATATCATTATTATAGTGGCGTTGCTTTTAGTAACTATCTATAAATGTAAAACCATTATTAAGGAAAAATTGTTTAAAAACCCGAATAATCAAGTAAACGATGTTGAACCTAATGTAGAAGTTAATCAGATACCTATGTTGTTGCGAGGGTAATTAAATGCGATTTCATGTAAACGAAGTTCTCGAAAAAAAAGCGATTTTTCCGATAACTTCGGTCTGAGGGGGAAGGCGTTATATTCCCATCTCTATGCAGCGGTAGGCTGTAAACGCTGACATTGCGTTCCCACCGTCTGTATGTGGGTTGCATCCCAGACGCTAGGTAAGCATTTTTAGATTGTAAGCAGGGACTCTAGGCATAAGGTTTAAGTTAGTCTTAAAATAATTCTCAAACGGTTAACAATATAATCTTGTTGCCATTTTCAAATTAAATAGTTTTATTTTTAAAAACACACTTCCGCGTCCTCGAAAGTTATCTAGATATTTGATACAGTTGGTAGTATCATCGTGTCAAACAGTGTCAGCGAATTCCGATAGTTCGCACGGACATGGCGTTGAAATATGTATGGACGAGTGTGCGGAATACCAAAAATATCTGCGTCGGCGTAAAATATTTACAAATAAATCTCTGGACACTACTAAGCGAGTGGCGCAACTATTCGAAGTGAGTCCAGAAAGTCAACCTCATATTACAAGCACAAGTCTATGATGTGACGAGTGCCAAGCATCTATGATGCAATCAAAAAATGTAAAGCGCCCAAATTTTTGTTACAAATGAAATAGATTAAACTTTGATAGATTACACTTTTATTGTGATAATTTTTCTCCATTGCTTCATTAGTGTTGCTTACTAAGCATTGGTAGTACCAGAGCTATCAGTAGTGGCAGAGCTCTTCTGCAAAACCTTTGGCTGAAAATAATACAGCATTGTCATATTTTCTTGTCGTCAAGCGGTAGCTGTGTTCTCTGTTCAGCTGTACCATTCAACCTTAAACGTCTGACGTTGTCATGTCACATAGAAATCGCTACAAGATTTCAGTCACTCAGGTTGCATATGTATGTTTGCAGTTTTATGCCTAACAAAATCGCAGCATACAGGCTATCTACGCAACGTTGAAAATTGAAAGATTTTTTGCGATAGTTTTGGATATACGGGATAACATTTGACGCGCAAAAACCTGCTGTGGTCCTATTTATTTGCATGAATTTATTTTATCCACATTCAGTTTATTTATTTATACTTTAGCATGAAACAGTTTGTACATGGAGGACTTAATGCTAGGTAGCATTTTCTACCAGTCTGATTTATTTTCTAGAACTTCTAAAGGCTTATTTTCATTGGTCGATAACTCGGTCGTTATACGGCATGCGGAGACTCCCCGAAGGAGGCATTACGACTAGTGAAATTCCACCAACCCACTCTGCACCAGCGTGGTGGATTATGGCCATTTCTCTCACTATCAAGCAGGCGAGTCTCCCAGCTGTAGGAACGTAATAGGCTGATTTGGATGATGATGATAGTAATTCATATTGTTTACCTTGGTGGGTCTGGTGCATGTCTGGCAATGCAAGTGAGGTTGATGTCAGATCCGGCGCGAACGAACAGCTCTGGCCCTGACAGGATTTCCGCTTTTGATACTGTAACAAAAACAATGGGATAGGCGTATAACTCTGTTATTCCCACAAATACTTCGAGTGTTAACACTCACGATCGACCACTCTCAATAACTTATTTTATGGATTTGTGTGACGTGACGAGCAGTTCGTTCACCTGACTGTAAGAAACATGCCTGCCCATAAAAGTTGCAGCACCACCTTCGTTTTGCAACATCTCCCTGACACTGCGCTCGTCACCTTGAGACAATATATTTTAAGTCACTCATAATGCCCAGTAATTGCGATTGAGCCAGTGCCGGATACCAGTCATATTTGCACACTAATGCTTGGCGGGTTAATATCTGGCAAAGGTGTGGTACTACCCAAGGCGGACTCTGGCAAGACAGGCCTACCTACCACTTTTTAACCGACTTCAATAAAGGAGAAGGTTTTCTAGTCGATTGTTTTTTTTTTATGTTTGTTACCTCAGAACTCCGTCATTCATGAACCGAGAAAATTATTTTTGCGTTGGGTTCAGTATAGCTACGAAGTGGTCCAATATAAATTTCATCGATATTTGATCTTGGACTTCGAAGATACATTGAAGTCGGTTTTTTGTTTGATAAAACGTATACTTTCGTTTTGGTAAGGATATGTTACCACCTGCAAATCTTCTAAAAAAAATATAACGGACTACCTTACAACTATTTGCAAGCGTGCACTTCTTTTCTGTAAAATTTTAGTATTGTTTTACTGTCTTGTAAAATAGCTGTAAAATGAAAAAAAAAAACAAATATTTTACCGTAAAACGGGGTGACATTGATTAATTTTAAACTTTAAATGGGAGTCACGCTTGCAATTTTAACGATAAAAATGTAAAAAAATACTGAAATGAAGACTCATCACGTAAAATAATTATTACAACAAGAATTTTTTTTTTGTTTATTCTTTTTTAGAAAAAAAGTTTTACATGCTTATCAAAGTTATATTGATAATGGGGCTACTTTGATATGGCACTTTTTTTAATTCCATCGTAAAACCACACCGATACATGACAAAAATCAAAAAGAAAAAATAATCTAGAAACTATGGTTTAGATAATATTGCGTTTTGAAAATTTTTGGGGCTACTTTGAGCTCAGGGGTGAATTCGATAGTAGGTATTACAATGTAAACAATCGACATAAGTCAAATATTGTTTTATTATTATTTAAGAAAATTATGTAACAATAGCTTAACATTAAACATTTACTTTGAGATTAATCATTTTTATCTCTTCGTCTAGGTCTTTCTGTGTAATCCTTTATACTTATTATAAAGTGTCCCATACGAAATTGTATATAGAAGTGAAGCAGCATTAATAGACAATTCGTCATTAGTGATTTTCTCTATTGCTACTTCCATTATCTCGTCAGTATAATTTTTATAATTGTCATTTTGTAGGTGCAAACCATGAGGCGGCTAAAACGAAACAAGATGGGATGAAATTGTTGACGTATACATTACTCCTATAAGATTGGGAACAACCACCATTGGGGTGAAATTGATAACTATCAAAGTCACCTCGTATGCCCTATCAATGTAGCCACGGTGAACTAAAGTGTTCATACAAAACAAAATGGCGACCGTAAACAAAAAATGCAATTATGCTCTTAATCTTAAAGAATCGTACAATTAAATTAGCGAAACACTACAAACCAAACATTAATACTTACGGTTGTGCCACTGAAGTTATTCATACACATTTTTTAATGCTATTTTACACTAAAGTTTGACAATTATTTTTATATGGTTCTGACACCAGTTACTAGTCGACGCTTCGGCTAAATGTGGCCGACATGTCAGTCCGGCCAAAAGAACAAGCAAAATGTTTGTGGCGTTCAGCATCACGCATTAAACCAAAAAAAAAACGTACCAAATTTAGCTATCATCAAAGTTACCGCAGTTCTCAAAGTAACCCCGTTTTAGGGTACCTGTTTTATTTAAATACAGTATACTCTCATCTCATGGTTATATTAGGTATAATAAATTTATGAACTTCGTCTAATCGTTCTACGAATTAAACTTATCAAGATAAAATTTTATACTGAACATTAATAAAATTATTTAGCCCTAGGCTAGAGTAAAAGGCTATTGTAAATATTTGATATTTATTTACGACAATATAAATATTTAATTTAGGTACATAATTATATCGAGCTCAATATTCGAAAGTTTTCACTCTTCTTTAACATTATTGACTCAGAGCCAGATTAATTGCGCGAAGTTCAATTTAACTGGTGTTATGATTTTACTAGTTTAGAATATTGATGGTAAATTCAATAATTTAAATTATAGTCTCTACTTTACTCTCTAAAACATAAAATATAAATTATTAAACAGATTTAATTGAACAGATTTGAATTTGATATTATTATTCACGTGTTTTATCATAACATTTGCCGTGCTACGTGTTTTATATTATATTAAGTTCTGGGTGGCACTGCAATTGTTACGGGCAAGCGTAGCGCTTACCATCAGGCGAACGATTTAATCGTCTCATCATTTAGTAAAATAAAATAAAAAATACATATTCGAGTTATACAGGTGTGGTAAAATTTTCAGGTGTTGTTTTTTTTTTTTTTTTTTGTCTTTCTATTACTCTTGCAGTGAGGAAATTTTGTTCTAAAAACATCGGTTGAATTTTGGAAAATATGTAAAAGCTGCTTTTTTGGGTTTTTGAAAAAATTATAGTCAGGCTCAAAAATGTAGTTTCTCAAAAACAACATGGGCAGCATGCATGATCGATCCTATTTCCGATCATGAACGGTTCTCCAAAGTGGCTTATCTATTATTATATGTATTTTAAGGGTGTTTTGTAATCAGTACTGTTCAGGGTATATTTGAAAACATTATTCTACTGACACTGCGGAAACTTCTATCAAAGATGTTTATTTTATTTTTGTAGCTTTCAAATTGTGTATGCTTATTCACGGTAAGTACCTACGTCAACACCTGAAAGTCCTACTAACCCTACCTCTATTCCGATAATATTTTTGACATCTACCTCTACTAATAATGCATTTTTTAATCCAGTCACTAGTAATACAAATTCTGTAAGGGATTTGAGACTGAAAATGCCTAAAATATATATTGAGTTAAGTTTACGCCATGAGAATCAATGACAAATTGAATTAGATCCATTCTCTTTTGCTTTTTGGTTAAGAAACTGTCAGAATCAGAATAAGAATTACAGGCTTCATTCTACAGTATTTAGATAGAAAGAAACCTCTTTATTGCATATAATAAATGAATTTATTATTATTATTATTGCGCATAAAAAGGGAATTCCAATAGAAACACATTTTCTAATGAAAAGTACAATAGACGAACTTATCGCTAAGCAGTGATCTCTTATGATTATTCTTATCTCGTTCGTCAGTCTTATGTAATGTCTTTAGGTGATTCTTAAATTACATGCAGGATTAAGTACAACGCACAACCAACGAAGGAAACAATCTGTGGCACCTGACGCCGCCATATACCTGTCTAGCTGATGCCGAGTTTAATAATACCCCCACAACGTGAGTTAAGCCGTAAACACCTGAGCGACCACGCGAATGCGAAGCGGGAGACTTTGCGTACCTGACTGAACTCGCGAATATGGCTAGATTACGTGAACTTTACTTTTAGTTTTTTACGATTACATCATGACATCACATTTTATTTTAGAAAGGTATGTATTTGAAAAACTCAACTTTATAATTAACACATTAGGTTGAAATTGGTACTGAAACGCACTAGTCGAAATTAGGTAGTAGGTGGTCTTTACAAAGAGCCACTCAACAGAGGGCACTCAACACTCAAGAGGGCTCAAGTGCAAATCTACATTTAAATATAAAACGTAGCATCGCTAGCGGACTTCGCGGTGGTCACTCCATTTCATTGTCACGTGGTCGCACAGGTGTGTTCCGAGCTTAATACCCTTACAACGTGAGGTAAATCGCTGGGTCTAATACTTTCTCAGCTCACGCCGAAGCTAAAAGCGTAATTTGTAACTATTTAGGAGGTTGTTTCAGGATAATGTGGTGTATAAAATCTTTGGTGGTCGATGCTCGTTACTTGGCGAATAGGTGGTTTTAGGGTTTTTTGTTGAGGTAAGCTAAATTATCTCGTGAAATAAATTGTAGCCTCAGTTCCTGGTTTGGTTTGTTGCGGTTTTCGAATAAAGAACGTGCGATTCTGTGGTCTAGCTAAGGTATGTGCTAGAGACCTTCATAATGCGAACGGCCAAGGAATGGAACTCTCTGCCGGCATCTGTGTTTCCGGATAGCTATAATCTGGGTGTCTTTAAGACAAGAGTGAACAGGTTTCTTCTAGGCGAGCGTGCTACATCTTCGACCGCATCGTCACTTAACAACAGGTGAGATAGCGGTCAAACGCAAGCCTATATAAATAATTAAAAAAAAAACAAAAAGACTAGTATAAAACATAATTAAACTATGGGATATAGGTGAATGATTACACAACAAAAGAAAAATAAAAAAGTAGGTACTTGCAATTCACAAGCAGATCATTAACGTTATTTGCTTAATCGATTCCCTGAAGTGGGACGATCACGGCTGATAGTAGTAATAGCACGATCTCACCCAATAGGAAATGAGGATCTGGTTGGACGAAGATGTAGTACGCTTGTCTAGTGCTAATTAACTCCGATTTGCACACACTTACAATTTATTTATTCGTACACAGACGATAGCAGGGTGTTCCACTCCTTTTTTTTATTCTTATTATGAAGCTATATAAAGGTGACCCAACGTGTGCAACAACTGTCAAAAATTGTCTTAACGACTTCAAGTGATTTCCAAATTACTTTTTGCTCCATAACCATACGTTATTGCGAGTAACCGAAGTTATAGGTGTTTTGATTGGCTTGATGCGAAGCCAGCGATGGAGATTGAACAATGAATATTCAAATTGTATGTTTGGGCTGAGATTGATCGATAATATAATCAAGATGGTTAGATTGAATTGATTGCAAATATTTAAATTCATTATTCGGGAATCTACTTGGTAATTGGCAGAGAAAGCTTTCTTAATTTATGGAATGGAACAACCAAATAAAGTCACTTTTTCATTGGGATTTTCTTATTTTAAGAGGAATGCAATACACATAACTTAATAAAATTATAAAGAAGATATAATGAAATCGTAGTAGCTTTCATTTTGATGGACTGCTAAAGTACAAAATAGATTACTTTGGCATCAGTGCGGCATCATAGAGACTAGGTAAATTACAATTTTGGTTAGAGTATGCCAAGTTTTAAATTTATTATGTAAAGTCCACATTTTTTTATAAGTAAAAATCCAGATTTTTTTATAGACGATCCCATTTCTTGAGATTATTATTACTTCTTACCTTAAATAAGGTGAATAAAAGAATTTAGGTTATAATTGAACCCATTTAAAACCTATCTTCCTCTTCTTCTTCTCTCGTGTGGGTGTGGCCAACCCTGGTGTCAGAGTTTTTAGACCATATCGGAGGCGAAGGCCTCCGATATGGTCTTACTCTGAAATGTTAAGCAACGCATCAAAAAATCCTCTGAAGATAACCACATATCAAAAAGCGGCCCGGAAGCTTAAAAGACTTAATTGAAAACCAAATATTAAAAGAACGTAAAATATGAACGTCACTTACCAACAACAGTAAGCCTGAAAGACAAGCTAATCTTCGGCTCAGTCGACACCTGGCACTCATAGGCACCGGAGTCTCTCGGCTGAGCCGGCGCCACTCGCAAAGTCCATTCGTCAGAGCCATCTGTGTGGAGTGCAGCGAAGCGAGCGTCGCTGCTGTACGTGTGGACTCCAACTGTTAGGATGTGGAGGTCGCGTTTACGGATCCAGGACACCTGTGAACAACGAGTAAGAGGCTTAATTGTTTTGTTACTTTCGACGATGATCCAAATTCTCTGATCAAAAATACTGTTTGATTCTGAGAAGTACCTATAACTACCTAAATTTAGTCCTGAAAAATTTCGTCAAATATTATATCGGGCTAGGTCATCGGATCGTATAAGATAGTTAGTATTCTTTGGTATAAGGGTGAGTCATTGATGATCATTTTTATGTTTTCACTGTTAGGCAATTCACCAGAGTTGCCTGTTTTCATTACCTTGTACCTGTATGTTGATGAAATGTTTTTTAAATTAGGTTCCTGAGCATGAATCTCTTCTTTTATTCGAAATTGCAACGCATTGCAGAATAAAAGCGTTCTCTTTGAATTCTATAGCTGCTCGTGGCATCCCCTTCACTTCGTTCAGCATTAAGAGGAATTCGATATATCGGTAAGTAGCCTCACAGCGTGGCTTCTAGAGAGTCAATGGAATGTATTTTATGTGAAGTATCCTTATCTAATGTTGCTTCATACACTAAATTAGGAGTAGGTATGCTTGTGCGATATCAAGTGCATTAAGGTAAGGGGTAAGCACGAGTACCTACAAGAATTAATTCTGTTAAGAATAGATAAGTTATCCATGTAATCATTTCATCAGTTATAATTTTTAAGCATTGTAAGCGCGTTTTCTTCGTCTTGCGTGGGCCTTCGCGGGCCTTCGTGAACTTAAAATTTTAATCTGCAATCAATAAGAAACTTTATGTGTGTGCAACATGGTTTGGGGTTTGGGGCCATTTTCTAATTCTCACCCGTTAGTGGATAACACGTTTGACGGGTCAACTCATACAAGGTCTATAAAATTGCATATAGCCATCAATCTTGCAGAGAATTGGAGAGGACTCGTACGAGGGCTATAAAAATTGCTGAAAACTATTTGACAGCGAAATAAGAAGAAAATATATATTATATTTTAAGAAAAAAATAGATTATGGCCAGCGTTGCGGGCTAGATGGAGCGACGACCTGCGAAAGGCGGCTGGAAGAAACTGGATTAGAAGAGGCAAAGACCAAGCTCAGTGGCATTCATTGGGAAAGGGCTCTGTCCAGCAGTGAAAGACTACAGGCTGATGATGATGATGAAGTGTTGCTTCGAGTTGCAAGATATAGCTGGCAACTCGACGGCTATTACAGCAATAATTGTCGAGAAACTAGCCCTCTTACGAAGGCTTTTTTTTAGTCGAAGAAATAAATTGCCATCTAATTATAAATGTTTACGTATAGTGAAAATAATGATAATAGCTTGTAAAAATCCAGTAACAAGGTTCGTTTTAAAAATTTACGCAGTTAATTAAGTTTTACACATGTTCGATATCTGGTCATGGTCAAAGTTACACTAAAGCTGGCCCACGTGGCTTTTTTCTACGAGAAAGTCCAAGTATCAGCAGTGGCATAACGTGTGAGGACTAATGATGATGACGTCAGAGATACGCAGGAGACACTGTGCTATTTATCAGAACATTACAATGATTACCTTATATCAATAGCAGGTATTCAATGTCTACAGACCGGAGATAAGCTACAGTATGCATTCACTACACGTGTCCTAATTATTCACATGATCAGCACACAATGTGCATTTGCCAGTAATAGTGCATTATAAACCGGACATCCCACGTAACTAATGGATAATGGCTCACACTAGCACAATACGCTAGTGTAGAACAAATAATTCGGAAATGGGGTTCTGTATTACACTGTGTTGCTTACTTTTGTTTCTACATTTTGTCTGTACTACAGATGCATGATAGTTGTCCTGCTCCTTTATGAATAAAATGCGTTTATTAATAAAAGCACTTCAAATCACTTATTTTCTTCAACTTCTAATTTGTATCATAAATATTTTTGGAGACGTAGAATACCCTAACTTCACACGTCATCAAGACAGAAGCAATTGGCATTCTACTCGGTGATCACCGTAGCTCAACCGGGCAGAGCAGTTCTATATGTATATATTTATTTATATATATATACATATCTTATATATACAATTCTCGTGTCACAATGTTTAAACAACCGTCCGAAACGGCTTTACTGATTTTTACCAAATTTTATATGCATATTCAGTAGGTCTGAGAATCGGCTACTATCTATTTTTCATACCCCTAAGTGATAAGGGTTGTTGAAACCGCGGGTGAAACCGCAGGGTGCAGCTAGTATATATATATATTATAGTATATATATATATATATTGAGATTTAGTCGTCCTCTTTTACATTTTATTTACACCGCCTACCTCTCTCACTGCTTTAGTTCTTTCCATCCAAAGGCTGACTGGAAGATATCGCTTTCAGCGATAAGTCCGCCCGTGGTACTATATTTTGTAAGAGTATTTCGTGTACTTTGTTAATTTCTTGTTTGGTGTACAATAAAGCATTAATTATTATTGTTATGCTTTTTCTCACGGGTTATATACACCCGGTCCTTTGGAAGGCTTGCGCGGGGACATGAGTCCAACACGTAGAGGCCTCTCAGAAACATATGTAATAGGCAACACTTATCGGGGACTGTCTCTAAGTGCAACATTAAGAAGATACAATCAAAGACAGCCTCCGATAAGTGCGAGGACTATTATTGGAGACAAGAATTTACTTATGATTGGGCTTTTGAGGTAATTTTTTAATGGATGAGAACCAGTCTATAATATGAGACTTCGGCACCGCCTCATAAAAAAATATTTACGCAGGTGGTGACTCGTCACCCATTAAACAGGCCTCTTTAAGGGCCGCCGTCCATTGGCGACGAGAGGGGCAACGTTGGTGTGTGTGGCTAAAGGGTGTCAAGAGGTGTCCTGCAGTTTTACTTAAACGTTACTCCCGGCTTTATGCCCTTTAACACTTTCACCCTTGGAGCTTAGTTCTTAGCTCTTGCATCTCCACCCCCGGACGGCCAGTTAAGGCAAGCCGGGGGTCAGGAGTCTCATTTAGCCCCAGGGAGAATCTCCGGGTAAGCTCAGTGTCGCCACGCACCGTCGACTCGCCACAAAGTCGCCTCTGGCCTTTATTATTATTATTATTACATTTTGTTAATGCTAATTAGCGCGATATTATTTTTAAAGTAGACTTACGAAGTTACAGAAGAATTTATTTTTTTTGAAACGTTATTATTTAGCGTATTTGAAAGGCATTACTATCTTGTTAGTTTCCAAGACATCAAACAATCTAGCATTAATGAGTTTCTAAACAAATTGCTAGGCATAATTAGGCCACGGTTCACAGCCAAGATTTGATAGATGATACCTATCCGAGGCCGCTAGGCTGTGTTTGAAACTCGTTTTAACCTTGACACCATTCCTGTGAATAGCCCATTATTTTTCCATTTTATTTTATTAAAAAAGGTTTAGGAAATGTTCTAGATTCTGGATAAGACAGACTTTAGGTATTATAATTTTAGCGCTGTAACAAAAAGTATGAAAACATTGTATGTAAAGAACCAGTCAATCTTCATAAGAGAATCACAGAATAAATAAATGTCTAAAGACAGATAGTTATGAAGTACCTTTGCCAGACATTCAGCTCCAAGTAGTACTGTGCAAACATTAGTGTTCCGGTTTGAAGGGCACTGTTACAAGTGGAATTCTGGCTGACACTACATGTTATGGGCAGGCGTGTTGTTTACCGCCAGGTGAACGACTTGCTCGTTTCGTGACTATGTATATAAAAAATATGAATTCGCTAACATTTTAAATGACGGTGAAACGGTAAAATTTTGATATAGGTCCGTTGTCCCCGTAAGCCGTGTCCCCGGTAAACTGGGACAGTGGACTTTAATAAAATATTTAAAAATACGTCCTGGTGTCCGACTCTGTTTTCGTTGATATAGTAAAGAAAACTTTATATGGAAAAACTAATTTCTGGCGTTTCGACAGTCGCTGCCGCGGCACGCTCACTTCGCTCGCTCGGCTCGCGCTGTGTGTTCATTATAACATAACCTAACCTAGTGGCTTTATCTCCGTAAAGGGGAAAAATATATAAATAATTATAAAATTTAATGACGTCCTGTTGTCCCCGTGGCGGGGACAAGACCTACGGGGACAATGCACCTACACTAAAACTTTGCTTGGTTGAACACATAAAGCAACTTTTAATTTCAGCCCCTCGTTACGAAAGGCTTTTTAATATGTTCACATGTTAAGTTGTGACCACACAAGTCTCATAAATGGGTACTACTTTACTTAGTAAGGGCAATGTAGCCACCATTACTGGGCATATGAGAGAAAATATTGGTTGTCTCGGGGTGACGAGCGTAATGCACTGCTACGCAGTACCAAAGAAATCTAAATATTGGCAGTACTATGCATGATATATTAAAATTCTGGGTGGCACTGCAATATAATAATGCTATAGGTAAGAGTGGCGCTAACTATTACACAAACGATTTGCTCATCTTATTGCAAAAAGCTATTTTCGTACCATGTCGCAATAATGATATCCATAACAAAGTGTTTGAGAGAAGCAAATGTCAAACTATTCATTATGACATGGTAATAAAATGTGTATATTCTCATTATTGATGTTGAACTCTGAAACTTTTCTAGGACTAACGTTTTTTTCCAATATGATAATATATTATCGATTTTATCATCCTCAACACAGTCTCGACTTCGCCCGCGTAGTATTATCTTTATAGCTGCTCCCTAAAGGGATGTTGGTTTTTCGGGATAAGCACTATTTTTTGCTTTAATCTAGGACAATGCGAGTTTTTTGGCTACATTCAGTTTCGTAAGTATCCCATTTGGTAAATCTCTAAGTGTACCTACTGAAGAGTTGCGTTTGGTAAACCTTTTCCCTTCCATACACCAAGTTTCGTATGATAAAATTTTAAATAATTACATGTATTATATCCCGTTTGGTAAACTTTCTCTTAAAGTAAGTACAGTCAAGTTAAATAGAAATAACACAATAAATATTTTAAATTTTATACCACAAATCTGTGGTACAAATCAGTTTTAATCATAAGAACATTTGGCACAACATGATAAATATCTAGGTTCTAAAAAGTTGCGTTGGTTAAAAATATTCATACATCTATTTCCATAACCTGCTACTTTTGTACATGACAGTCCAAGCCCAATTAAAACAAAATAACATGCTCATAATTATTATGTAGAAGCCATATTGTGCCATAGCTGCGAGGCTTCAGATGTGTAAACTTTAACTTGCAGTAGGTATATATATAGGCGTTATTTAGATTCTCGCAAGAATATTTTTTATTTCATATTAAAATGGTGTAGTTAGGCATCCATAGTACCTAAATAATATCCCTACGGTATCCTACCTCTCTCTAGGACTGGTTAACAGAAACTTTAACCTGCGGTTTGACGTATTTGACAACGACTTTACTATTCCATAATAATACCGAAGTTGTCAAACTATATAAATTATAACTTACTGTTTTGTAATACCTTTTGGGATTACAAAGTTACTGAGACATGTCGGGTATTCTGTTGATTGAAATTTGACTATATTATAAAGGTACTTTGTTCCGCACGTGTAACAAAGTTATTATTTTTAATTTTTGCTTTGAAGTTTGAGACTTTTAGGAACGTATTTAATGAAATAGGATGAATAAGTAGACGTTCACGTTGTTTAATTCTGTAGTCTCCAGACTGTAAGTCACTTCTGTTTTTGTAAAATATAGTATGTATAATAATGTATATTATTATACAGTACAAACTCTTTGCGCATTACAATATATATGTCGCAACCAATTAGCTTGATTCGCCGTTCAATCAACAGCCTAGCCTTTTTACTAAACAGCGCCGTTCAACTAGCAGCCTGAATGATATTCAGCCATTTGATCTAACAGCTAGGCAAATTACTTGGATCGGTGACGTTTAATTACAGAAACACGCTTTATAAATGAACAGCGTATGCAAGTACATAGGCTGTTCATTTATATAGCCTGTTTTCCAAAGTTTAATGAAAAATAGTACAATAGAAGAGTGTAGTGACAATAATAATGAATATAGCTGCAGCCCTCGGTAAGTTAGGGTGCAGCGGGGGTGGCCCTTGGGCCACTTCTATGCCGCTAACATATATGTTAGATACGAATATAATGTAAGTAGATTATAATCTACCGATAAATAATGCCATGGTTCACAATCTTTCGACAGTTTACAATCTCGCGTAGGATACATCTAAGTTTAACCACATGCCTAAGCATTAGCCAGCCAGTTTATTAAATGTTGTAAAAGACGCTATAGCTGAATATCATTTAGGCCGCTAGTTAAAAGGCGCTCTTTAGTAAAGTAGCTAGGCTGTTGATTGAACGGCAAATTAAGATAGTTGGCTGCGACATATACACTCGAGAGCAATGAATCCGGGTCACTTAAAGAATCCTAAAAATCTCGGAAACTAAAAATGCTAGGTTAATGCAATAAATTGTATTTAATAGACAATGTAATACTCCTTAAATGAAGGTATTAAAACTTCTTAGTTATTGTAAAGTTATATCATAAAAAAATCAAATTTGAAAAAGGGCCACTTTCGAAGATGGATCTACGAAATTACAGCATTTGGTTTTGCTTTTGTTTGTAATCTGTCATTTATGTGGGTACATAAACCATGTTGATAGTGCTCTATATTCATTATTCAAGCTGAAATTATGTCGCTTACGCCTGAAGAATGCACCAGAATACTTACAATGCTGGAAACCGGCCGGAGTCAGCGCGATACAGCCAGGACTGTCGGTGTGTCGCTGTCAACAGTACAAAGAGTTCTCCGACGTTACGAAGAAACTGGTTCTAACCTACGCAGACCAGGAACGGGCAGAACCAGGTGTACCACAGCACGAGAAGACCGATACTTGGTGAACACCATGCTTCGAAATCGCTTTCTCACAGGAACTGAACTCACCAATCAGTTTCGACGCCTCGGAGGAAGTAACCCAAGTGCATGGACAGTAAGACGTCGGCTTGCTGAATCTAACTTAAAACCCCTTAGACCTGCAAACGGCCCTAAACTGGAGCGTGGGCATCGTATTTCGAGACTAAGATATGCCCAGAGCCACGTAAATTGGAGTATTGAAGATTGGTCAAAAGTTATGTTCTCCGACGAATCAAAATTTATGCTCTACAAGCACGATGGAAGACACAGAGTGTATCGAAGACCAGGGGAAAGATTCAAGCAAGCATGCATCGAAGAAAAAGTAGCCTACGGTGGTGGGTCTGTACTTGTGTGGGCCGGAATTTCTTCTGAAAGTCGCACAGAGCTGGTGATCATAGAAAACGGCTCTTTAACTAGCGTAAGATATGTGGAAGAAATCCTCAATGATCACGTTGGTCCATTTATGGTCAATTTAGGTGAGGATGCTATATTTATGCATGACAATGCCCGACCTCATACAGGTAGGATTGTGAATGACTACCTTCAAGAGATGAACATTACTCGTATGGAGTGGCCAGCGCGCAGCCCGGATATCAACCCGATCGAGCATGCTTGGGACGAGCTAGGCAGATGCGTAAAACAACGAAACCCTCCCCCAATCACGCTTCGTGAGCTCAAAATTGCTCTCACAGAGGAATGGGAGAATATTCCCCAAAATCGTATAAGGAACTTGGTGTACAGCATGCCAAACCGCGTAAACGCAGTAATGGAAGCACGAGGAGGCAATACGAAGTATTAAAATTCAAGAAAATCGTAATAAAGTTCAAAAATTTCATGTTTCCTATTTTTGTTTTAAGGAGAGATCAGCAGTTTTTTTCTTTATGTAATTTTGTGTTAATAAAATGTATGGTGACTCATATTTTTTTTACTTTCATTTAAGGAGTATTACATTGTCTATTAAATACAATTTATTGCATTAATCTATCATTTTTAGTTTCCGAGATTTTTAACATTCTTTAAGTGACCCGGATTCATTGCTCTCGAGTGTATATCATAAACAACAGTATGTCGTGTCAACAGTAAACCGTCGCTTTTCCAAGTTACGTCAGTTTCTCTTCCTAAGTATCTAAATTTTCTATTGAAGGTATGTATTCCATAAAATGTTTATCTATTAATCAGTCAGTCGTCTCTCGTCACCTATACTCAACATTGTTTCAGCTAAACCATACACTCAAAAAAATGACTATGAACAAATACCTAATTTTTTCAATTATTATTATTTGGGTTCCTTTAGAACCTATCATAATTGCGGCTTAATTCAAATAACAGCGTTTGATGCACTAGCCACGTGTCTTGTATGATTTTATATAACATTATATTTCATCATCATCATCAGCTTATTATGTTCCCACCGCTGGGACACGGGCCTTCTCTCACAGAGAGAGTATAGTCCATAATCAGCCGCGCTGGCCCAGTATGAGTTGGTAGAACTTAAGAAAGTTAATGGTGCGGGGCCAGCCGGGTTTGAACTCGAGCGTGTCGGATCGAAAGTCGCACGTGCTTTCAATGAGCCACACTCACTCTATATTATATATAACCTTAAAAAAATAATTAACAGCGGTTAACAAGTTATCTTAGATCCATTAACTAAGTCAAATTATTTGATAGAATTAGTTTTTTAGTTGTTGGAACCATTATTTAAACACAAATATATTAATTTAATCTTTTTGAGCACTAATTGTTTCAGTGTATTTTGTTAGTTGTAGCTCTGGACACAAGGCCCGGTGTAATCTGGGCTGCACTAAAGCTTTGTTTGCATAAGCCTCCTGGGATGACACTAATGCTGAAGTATGCCATGCGCTTAAGTGACTAGAAATAACGTTTTCTCGTATTTTCAATAAGGACGAGGCGTAAAAATCATATAACTTTCATATCTAATATATATATTCATATCTATCTTCATAACTTCATACTTAATTCTCTTCTAGGCGACTTTTAACCATATTGGTTTTGTAATGGTTGAGGATAGAAAATAAATAAAGACATGAAAAAAAACGGGCAAAGTACCCCGAGTGGTGTGTCTTAATCCTACTAATATTTTAAATGTGAATGTTTGTGAGGATGGATGTTTGTTATTCAATCACACAAAAACCACCATTGAACGGTTTTTAACCGACTTCAAAAAGGAGGTTCTATGTTCCACTGTATATTTTTTTATGTACTTATGTTCACCGATTTCTCCGCCAACTGTTAACCGATTTCAAAAATTCTTGTTGCGTTCAGTTCAGTATAGCTACGAAGTGGTCCCATATAAATTTCATCAATATTTGACCTTGGACTTCAAAGATACATTGAAGTTGGTTTTTTTGGTAAAATGTATACTTGTTGATGAAATTTTGTAAGTAGGTACTACGTGCTTTAGATCCTGGAATAGGAAGGACATAATTATGTGGTATTTTTTTGGTAGGTACCATTTTGTGGCGCAGTAAAGTGTTTTGGCGCTTAGTAGATAGTTTAAGTTAGTTATAGTTTTGTTTATAGTTTAGTTTATGTCTGTCTGTTTGTGCTTTTAAAATACTTGGTAGATTTTGATGCAGTTTCCACCAAAATTTTGAGAACATCTTGAGACAAGCTGAGGGATATCATATTTATTACTTACCCGAGCAAAGTCGAGGCGGGTTGCTATCACTTAATCACATCACACTAACATTATAAATGCGAACGTTTGTATGTAAGTGTGTTTGTTAGCTCTGCACTTTACTTATAGAGATAGCTTGTACGCTGAATTAGGGCCATAGGACACTTTTTATCACGAAAACTGCGAGTGAAACCGCGGTGCGCAGCTAGTAAATACATAAAAATCAAATTGAAATTCATAGTGTAATTATACATAATAAATTAAAGTTCGATAAAAGTTACTCAGTCGAAGCTCCTGATCCAATCAATTCAATGTCATCAAATGAAGTGGTTCAGATCACTCAGATAAATTACATCGATACCATTCTATTTGATAAGCAATGAACCTGCTATTGATAGGTTATTTATACCTCATTATAATTTTATAAGGGTTTCATAAATTAAGTCTTGTTTGAAAACTCACGCACGCGTACCAAATATTTAAAGAAAACTTACTTAGGTATTTGAAATAATCATGTTAAAATGATAATATAATTTTAATTTTGATAATTTTTTTAAGGTAGGCAACGCACCAGTAATGCCCCGAGTGTTGCAGGTGTCCATAGGCGACGGTAACCACTTACCATCCAGGCGGGCCGTCTGCTTGTTTGACTACCTAGTCATATAAAAAAAAAAACAAAAAAAAAAAATTAATAAGTTTATTAAAATTTTATTTGTCGTGCTATTGGTTTGAAAAATTTCAGTTTGACATTTACTTTACTTACCAAAAGGCGCTATATTTCTACTCTAGTGCAGCGCACTTTTCCATTTTAGTAATTTTTGCATTTGGTAAAACGTGGAAAATATCTACTAAAAGTTGTGGGAAATCAAAATTTAGATTTAGCAACTTTAACAAAAAACTAGCAATAATATTTTTTATTATCTAAATATTTTTGAAGCCGGGTTGTATATAAAATTATACCTTATATCCATTTTTCATCAAGTTCTCGCACCATTAGTAAAATATTCCTATACATTTTTGTTCTTCATTAGTAAAATTCAAGCAGCCCTTGAAGCGTAGTTCACCTATATAGCCGATTAAAACAGATCTGCTAGGTTAAGCAACGTTCACTGCGGTCACTACTTGTATGGGTGACTGTTTGTGTGGTATTCATATCTCAGCCCTACCGTGCTTTCGAAGTGCAGGTTGAGTGTTAGGACAACAGTCTTTAAACCATGCCAGAGACTTTCAAACGGTCCACAACTCCGATAACATGGTTGGCTTATACTACGACACAAGAAAGAAAGAAAGCAAAATTTACTTCCTCGGAAAACATTTTTGAGCATATAGATAATCGAATGCTATAAGCAATAATATCGATTTTATAAAAAATCGTAAAGTCTCAAAGCTCACAAAAAGATTTACGAGTAAATATGAGGTTAATTCAACGTTTATTAACACCATTGTATGTTTTTGGCACGTGAAAAGGTATAATGATGATATTTTCAGTATTTTATTATATCGCGCTTTTTATAAAAAAGCATTAGAGAGTTATTGTAAGGAGTTATTAACGCTACGACAAAAATGCACTGGCTCTACTTGAGCCTTTTCATCTTTCCCAAATGAGGGGTCTTTGATATTCTTTTTGACTTGCTTGGTCGTCAGACCTTAATTAATAAAATAAAACCTTTGATCGCCCCTTCGGCTTCGTTTTTGCACGTTTGAAGGCTGAAACTCGCCACGGGGAATATGCTTTTATTTTCTTGCAGCATCATATTTTCAGGAATTTCCCAAATTGCGACTTGAAAAGGCAATTCAGTACCAATTTTCCTGTTACATCGAGAAGGCCGTTTATTTGAGCCAAGACAGAAAAACGCTGTACTTGCAACACATGTTGACATAATTTGACCTTTGGGAAATTCCCATGTTTTCTTACTCGGAATTAGATTGGCGCGACGTAATGGGGAACATTATTCTCGATTTTTTCATATGTTATTTGAAGCTATAACATGTTTGTTGGGTAAGCATCATTGTTTATAAGGAAAATTTATTATTGGTGGAATATTCATTATTTTCTTGTATCCTATATTGGAAATTCATATAAAATTTTATTGACTTGAAATATCAGCATAAATTGGCCTTTCTACCTGGATAATTACGAGCGGCTGGATCGAAGCCACATAATGTTTATAGAATTTTATGTTTTTAACTTTGATTGATTGGCTTAACTTTGATTTAGCTTGTAAATGATAAACAAGGCTTATATAACGATGACTAAATTAAACCTACTCGTAATTCGTTTCTAAAAGGTAGTGATTTATCTCTGCCAAGGCAAAATCGATTCAAATGCGTTATTTTTTTGCTTTAGATGAGTTTGTAGCAGGGTTTTGATAGGTTTGAATAAGCTTTTTTTCAGGGGGTTACTGCCGATATATTTCTCAATTTACAATTATTGGCAAGATAATTAATTTAACCTATTGAGCGCCACGCTATAGACGCAAAGCCGTGCCCTCCTCGCCAAGCTACGCGATTTTCTTACGTTTTAGTAGGATCAAGCCGATCTCGGCGTAGAGAGCACTTTTTTGATTGCCGAATATAGCCGAACTTGGCGGTCAAAGGGCTTAAATCGCTTTTTTAAATCTCATATGCAGTAACATAACAGGAAACTGAAGTTATATTAGCACTCTTAGCACGTGAATAACACGTTAATAGGTACAGAAGCGGCTTTAATCTCTAATAAACATTAGTTATGGTACGGATATTTTTATTTGGGCTTCAGGATAGCGAGCAACCGTTGGATAGCGAGCGACCGTTTGTTGGTGAGGCCACTTACAGCGTGACGTCATATAACGGGGTAGGATCATCCCCCGAATTATAAATGGATACTACAACCGCCCACAACCGCAGACCACAATTACCTACCAGCCTTTCGCTGTTATGCCACACATACGAACCTACCTAAAGAAAATGCGGAATTCAAAGTTCTATGTTTTTTTAACTAAATCAACTATTGTGCACTTTACTTTAATAATACACGAGCGCCGCTAAAGATTTATGTAAATTTTAGGCAAAATGAACATTAGAACTGGTTTATAGCTGCTTCTTAGACACAAACATTCAAAAACATAAAGACATATCTACTGTTTCTGTTGCAAGTCCGTATCGAAAGCCTGTATCAATTGCTACGCATTAAAATCTTATTCACATTAAGATCACGTAATTTTTTTATTCAGTTCTGTGTACTAGATAATATTCCAAGCAATATCATAACACACACACACACACACAAATACAACATTTTAGTACGTTATATTTAATATACAAATCCGGGGCGCCACACAGAATAATTCAAATTTTATTTTCATTTTTACAATCCATTTTTTTTCGCTTGGGCTCCAGTTAATAATTTTGTTTACGCATTAAACACAACCATAAAATGAGACCAATCATGCGCGGTCGTAATGCCTTTGTTAACCCGAAAATGGGGATGAAAAGTCGCCATTACGTGCTCCCAATAAGCACCATTAAGCGTTTCTCATAAATGGTACAATATTATTATATCCGCGGACACAGTTCATGACGATAATGAAACCAGAAGGTAATATTAACAGAAAGGGTATACTTCGGTAATTTTAATTTTACCTGAAGCCAAGTGTAAGTACATTTAGTGCGACAAATGAAATTATCATCCAGAAACGTTAAGAGAATCGCGTAATAAAATATATCTACCGTTTATATGTTTAGTTATGTAAATAAACGATATTTATTATTATGCAAGCACGAGTACCTTTCTGGAACGAAGACGAATATTTAATTTACCAGGAGCATTTTCTGTATAATATGAAGTCGGCACGAACCTACAAATGCAGTACAAGTTTCCCCACTGTCGATTCTCTGTGTCAAGGAGTGAGCCGTCACGGCTGTAACGAAATAAAACAAATTCTGCGGTTCCCTGGCTTTGTTCCAAAATGTAGCTTTTCGCGGTTGCCGACCCAATTCAGCTTCCTTTTGTAGGAAGCGACATTTCCTGCTGCACTTACTGGAGTTTGCTCGAATCAAATGTAGCAAAGTTCTCGCTGATTGATTGGAGCAGCGCAGCGTTTGCAAAATTCAAGAAACGTTTTAACTTCAGAAACAAGCTTCTCGATAATGATTTACAACGCAATTCAAAAACTCTTTGTTGAACTTTTTAGATATGCAAAATATTGCACGGTATTACTTCTACTGAGTTCAAATCCTATAGGCTCCAAGTTCTGGCGATGCATTAATAACCGTTTGGAAAGAGGCCTGTAGGGGCAGTATACTGGAGACAGGGAAGGAGCGAAATTTTTGAACCCTGTGAAGTAGTGTATGGTTTATTAAATTTTAGTTTTTGTATGTTGGTCTGTTAAGTATAGGTTAGATTATTTATGTTATGTATTCTATGGGCCTCTGTTAATTTTACATTGTTGTACTTTTACATTGCCTGAAATAAGGAGTTTCAATTGTAATTATAATAATTACTTACGGCATTATATACGGCATTGGAGCTTACCGTATTCAGACCTATCGTTTAATAAACATATAGAATATTTACAATAGATGTCGCGCCCGTCACCCAAATACGTCAACGAAAGGGGGCAAGTTTTTCGACCACCGAGGTACCTGCCGTGATAGCTCAGTTGGTTAAGCGTTTCCTGTGTTGAAAGAGAAGGTCCCGAGTTCAAACCTCGCCTGCGGTGAAATATTTTGCATTTCTAAAAAGTATATTAATCCATCAAGCATGCATTACTTCCTAAAAACAAAAAATCTATGAACTCTTTACTGTATACCAGTTTACAAAAAGAAACAAAACCAATACAAAATTCTTAACTATGGCAGTACGTTGGGCGGTCTTATTGCTTAAAGCGACCTCTTCCAGACAATCTATGGATGCACAGTATAGGAAAATTGACAAGGGCCAAGTAGAAGTAGACATGACATGCATGACAATTAAATACATAAATTACAACTAAAACTAATATTTTACGTCAATAAAATAATACACACGACAAACCTGTACATAGTTCTGAAAGGTAATAAAAAGCAGTATCAGAGTTATTATAAGAGGTGTGTATTTACCATGTATATGAAGTTACAAACGTGGCACGTCTGATAACTAGTGGAATAGCATTCCACAGACGAACAGCTTTTAATGTACCTAACAGATTTGTCATAGTACTGGGAAGTGTGGGAAGCTATTTTAAGTTGGAGAGTTTCGGAGGAGCTCAAGGATCGGGAGTGGGAAACATAAAGGAACTCGAAGCGTAATTTAGTATCTAATGGAGTTGCCATTTAAGTAATTGGAAATAAGGACTAGATTACGAGTTTTGGTTCCAAGATTTTGCAGCTTATTATTTTGAAACAAAACAATATGGGACAATTTTTTTCTTTTACTAGCTTCTCCGTGCACTTTCACCCGTGGTATTCCAGGATAAAAGTAGCCTGTATTAATCCAGTGTATAAGCTATATCCATTTAGCCGTTGCGACATGAAGAGGTAACAAACATACAAACAAACTTACACAAACCCTCACTAACACACTTATTCACCAACTTTCGCATTTATAATATTAGTTCGTTGTGATATGTTAGGCGCGGCTGTACACAAGATTTCTATATTATGTTTATATTTATTTAATTTGGTGTTGGATTTTAACAAAAGCTTTTGTATTTTCTTCTTTATAGCGTTAACTTTTTAAAACAATTCATTTGAATTCAGAAATGGTACTTCTTTTTACTGGGCATTGAACTATTATTATATTGAGCAAGCAGACTTATGTGTCAGATTTCCAAGATAAAGCCATAAGCTTTAAACGCAATCGATTGAAGTTATTGAAAAATGCCTACGCTTTGAAGCATTAAATACTTGATCAGCCTATCCCTTTATTCTTTATAACTCTATCAATCTTCAATGGTTTACATAATCATATTGTCTTCATTGTGCTCCCCTTATAGCGACGTCATGGGTTCCCTCGATTGAAGACTTTGTTGAAAAGATTTTATGTGAATTGACTTGTAGCTCGTAGCTATCTTCTATTAAAATAATGGTTATAAAGAATAGAGACCTATTGAACCTTGAAAATTATTTATAAAGAAGATACGCACATTTTATAGTGGTAGCATTAAATATGTTTTATGTTTTTTGCAAATAAGCTCTAACTATATTAGCTTTTCTACGACCTTAAATGATAATAGCAGTATTTAACGGATTTGTTATATTATTATGAAAAAATTTCAAATTATAATATTACTACGTTACTACCTACAACAAAATAAATGGTAACTTTTAGTTACCATTTATTTTTCTTCGTTCCTTTAGTCCGTGAGCTGATCGAGTTGCAGACAATATTGGCACACGAATTTCGTAATTTCGGAAATGATTTTATTTTCTGGCTCAATTCCCTATATTTGTTCCAATAAAATATTTGGTTCTCCGTAAATGAACGAGAAGCTTCTGAAAAACGTGTGCACAGACTTAATTGAACTCGGGACAGGAAATCAAACCACACAGCGGTGAACCACAGTTGCCAAAGCGCAGGGTTCAATCGACACTGGGATTATTTATATATTTTTGGAATTTTGTAATATTTGCTTTTAGAATTCCGTTTTGAATCGAATAGAGTATTCGGTGATTAGAAATTGTTGGAATATTTATAATCCGCTTTGAATCCTTAGAAACGCGGGCCGTATAGCCGTAAAATTGCTTGTATGGCTATTTCCAAACGTGTTTTCGTAGATTCGAATTGGACGTAATGCACAAACGGCTTAACTCGTGCCATTTTTATCCTTATTTTTTTGTAAGTTAATTATTATCTAAGCGTACCTAAACTGTGTTTTTAGAACCAATTTTATTATTTTTATTTTATTTTGATCAATTACAACGTATATGTATTGATAACCTAGCACTATGGACCTGGAAGTTTAAAAGTCATGGTTTTGCAACTTTCATATACTAATACTTGCATATGTAGAACCTATACAAATATTTGTACCATAGCGGGAATGGAACCCATACTTCCGTGTCCGTCCATGACCTGACCAGACTAACCATAACACCAAAGAGTTTATCAGTCTTCTTCTCTCATGTAGGTATGTGACCAGCCGACACTAGGTCGGAGTTTTTAGACCGCCCGAAGGCCTCCGACATGGCCTTCCAATTGTTGACAACAATCAGGCCGTCTAACGCACGGTAGCGCTAGGATATACTGTGGTATATGATATAGGTGTCATCCCTACCCCTACTATCCTATCCCTACTAGGAGTAAAACGCCCTGCCATCGTCTGTGTTTCTTATTAAATACAACCTGGGTGTGTTCAAATCAAGAGTGAATATACTTATTAGGCTAGCGTGCTTCAACTTCGACTACATCGTCGCTTCCCATCAGGTG
The DNA here is from genome assembly GCA_951640565.1 of Petrophora chlorosata. Lineage (NCBI taxonomy): Eukaryota > Metazoa > Arthropoda > Insecta > Lepidoptera > Geometridae > Petrophora > Petrophora chlorosata. The sequence goes on along the minus strand of OX621204.1, from coordinate 9,819,001 downwards.
AGATCGTGGTCAAACGTGGGCCTAGTCAGATGTAAAATAATACTAAAACTCAAACAGTCCTTGTTCTGACTACGGCGAATGTTGCTCGGTTACGAATGGCTGGGCATGCTTCTCTAAGAGCGTTAATACTCGTTGCATCGGCATCGTTGTTAACAGTGAATGGGATGAGTATTATCACCTTTTCCTGAGCATAAAGTTACATAGTGCTAAAAGAGCTTTTATAGCGTTTACTCAATTTTATGGCAAGCGCTGAGCTAATGGCACTTTTGTTGGTTATATTCTATGAAAATATTGCTACGTTGCTATTTTGTTTGTGACTTAGATGACTTTTGGCTTTAATATAAACTTATATAGATAACACGAAACGATGCTTATCGTCTAGGTAATCTCTTGTCGATAAGCGGAAGGAGTGTTCTAATAAATAAACACATACAAAATTATTATAAAAAAATAATTGACGAGTAAAATAACTAGGTACATCAAAAAATTTTCTGTCTCATTTTGACCCGGAAATCTTGCGATCATATAATCGAAGCGGAAATCAATCTGAATTAATTTAAAAAATAGTGAACTTTAAGAATCTGTAACTTACTCTGTAGATACTCATTTATCTCAATAAAATTACCTTATAAACTGCATGAAACGAGAATTTTATAAATTTCATCGAATAGTTAGTATTCTTTGGTTATACTACAGAAACAAAAGCTTCAGTTTATAAAGTAAAATATTTGAATTCTTTGAAAAGGAAGACGGAACTTGGGGAAAGTGTAAGTAAATATCAAATTATAAAGTTTTCTTATTCAATTTGTTCTTAGAAATGTACTGTACCGTACGAAAGTTTAAGAAGGTACCTATCGATTCCTATTGTAACAGAAAGTTTTCACTGGGAACAAGGAAGGTTATTAATAATTTGCACCTTTCACAAGACAAGTAATATCGAATTCTCGACAAGTGACGACTTGCTCGTCTCTTAGTACATATCTTCCATGTTAGCATCATCGTGTTCCAGTTTGAAGGGCAATGAAATGTTCTGTTTGAGGCTATATTGTTTTTGGCATGGCGCTTTCCATCAGGCGTGACTTATTACTTAAGAGGACTTTGTGAGCACGTTCCCCACAAACGAAGTTTGATCCTGTTTTAGATATAAACTAATTAAACTCAATGTAACTTTGTAGACACACTCTAGAAACTAATATCTGAGCCTGTGGTTTGTTAGTTTCCCGTTAAATTGTATTTACAAAATTACTCCAGTCTACAAGGGCCATACAAAAAGTACCAAATGTGTGCCAATTTTTTATAACAAGAAATATGTATTTAATAAAACGGGTAGGACTCACGTAGTTTGTCGAATTAGTCGACCTAGGTTATTTATAATGAATTAAACTCACGAAAACTTTCATACTAAGAAATTTGTGTTTAATATACAGAAAGGAGATAGAGGGACGATGTGGATGCATACCAAGTAGGCTGGTGCGAGACCGCGTCGGATAGCTACGGCTGGAGAGACCTGGGGGAGGCCTTTGCCCAGCAGTGGGACAGCATTGGTTAATAAAAAAAATAATTAAAAATTACAGGCATAGAAAAATTGATGATCCTACAACACTCGTATTATTAGGCACCTATTTCATCAACATCATCATCAGCCTAAACCAGTCCATTGCTGAACATAGGCCTCTCCCATAGCATGCCACTGAGCCCGATCTTCAGCTTTCCTTCTCCAGTCACTACTAGCAACCCTGGGTATATCGTCGCTCCATCAAGTCGCAGGGCGTCCTACACTACGTTTGCCGATTCACGGTCTCCACTCTTGAACGAATCTGTAACGAATGTACTCACCAGGGATTTAAAGTTACCGACATAGCTCAGCGGAATAGCAAGCTGAAGTCACAGTGGGCTGCTCATATTTGCCGCAGAGCCGATAACCGCTGGGGTAGACGTGATCTAGAGAAACGACTCACGCCTCACGCCACGCGGCGGCGCGCCACCGCGTGACATATAAATAAGTTCTAGTGCTGACTGCAATACAAAAAATGTGACAAAAGTTTAAAAAAATGCTATAGTATACATTTTGCACCCAATATTTGAACGAACCTATAGACGAACCTATATAACGAATCTATACTTTTCTAACAAATCTTTAGCCACTTAGATTTCCTGCATTTTAGAAACCAGAAACTACGAGGACCATGGTCCCAAAACACCCAGCCATTGAGTACTCGGCTGTAGTCATAGATTAATCTACGAGCTAGAGCCAAACTATTTTCACAATTTATAGTCTACATAGAAACTATGAATCAAATTTATGGGCCATGATAATGGTTTAGGGTAGCGAAGACGTGTAAATGAAACCAATTAGTGATTGGAGGGTAGTATCTAAGGGTTCGAGATGGGGTAGTTATCGAACTTTACCCTGTTATCTAACCGATAAGGTATAATTTAAGGGCGAAGTTAGTTAAAGCTTTTATGATAAAAACGATTGACTTGAAAACCACGTGTCGACTATTATAAAATTATAACAGAAGATAATAAAAGATGGCCAGAAGGCCCGTCTTCTCTAATAGTGTCACTATAGGCCATAATGAGTGTGAAATCATATGGTCCAGTCAAAATGTATATAGGTATGTTTTTAAGCTATTGCATAGCTTCTATCGCGGGCCTTGAGCGTGGAGACCGAATCCAGAAATTCCGTAACGAAAATAACCTAACACCCCCCACTCCGACCGGCACAGCGGTGATACTTTTTAGTTTTGCCATCTATCGATGAATAGCAGAACTTTTAATGACTTTTTGAAATATCACGCTTGTCTCTTTAGTTCAGCAACTCGCCTCTAGGTGGCATTGGTTGTATCGGCGTTACTGCGTAAGTATAATTGCATAAGTTGATAAAAAATGCTATGCAATAGCTTTACCGCGGCAGTCTCCGAGTGCCACACGTCTTTTTTTATGTAGGTACTGGGCGGATTTTGAAGATTTCAGAGTTCGGTAGCTTCAATCACGACTTAAATTATAAGGTATGTAACTTATCGATCTGTTCTTGCTACGCGATTTCATATACTGCGGAGATCTTGTTGTTAGAAAAAAACGACTTCTTCTGTCCACACGGACGAAGTCGCGGGATCAAGCTAGTCCTACTAATTCTATCCTATTTAGTAGGATGGGATATTACAAATGCGAAAGTTTGTTAGAATGGATTTTTTTCTACTGAAGTTTCTTAATATGACACCTCAATAACATTACAATCTAGTCTAATAAGACTAATAAGTAATTTGAATTTAACTTAAGCTGCTAAGTAGAGTAAAACTAAGAATGTGTCCATTAACACTTTTCTTACTGTCTCTGTTTAGGCGAAGACACTATGTTCTTGTGTTCTTTATAGGCAGCACTATTATACTACAATACACTGTCACTTCACTACACTAACTCAAAAGGTTTTGTCCGTTTGAGTCTTCTCACTATGTCTGTGCTGTCAAGGAGCTGGATAGCCTCGACGTTCACGTGGTGATGAAGTCTCCGTTCATGAGCTTTGGCGAACTTTTTTATTACACTAGTGACGAGGTCCACTTTCAGGTCCCGATGGAGGTCGTCATTTCGAATGTATCACGGAGCGTTAACAATACCCCTGAGTACTTTGTTTTGAAATCGTTGAATGATTGCTACGTTGCTTTGATTGGTACACCCCCACAGTTGGATACCATAAGTCCATATTGGCATGAGGACTTGTTTGTATAATAGTATTTTATTGTGCACTGACAACGTAGAATGCCTCCCAAGTAGCCAGTACATCTTCCTATAGCGAAGCTCTAACTCGTCGCGTTTCTTTTTGACATGTGCCTTCCAGCGAAGCTTTGCGTCTAGGGTCATGCCAAGATACTTGGCAGTATTTTCGTATGGTATTATCTTGTTATTAATGAACACCGGATGATAGTTAGAATGGATGGATGGATAATATCTTACTCAATATCACGTTAAAACTGTGTTAAGTTGGTATGTATGTTCCTTAGATGCTGGAAAAAGATACATGCTACTTTTTATCCCGGGAAACCGTGGGGCGCAGCTAGTATATTATAACTATATATAATATAATTTTGATCATTATGAGACTCAACAGCTAATTGTCTCAGGGTGACGATCGCAGTACAGCGCCGCGCAGGATTTTGCAAAACAAAGTTCTGGGTGGTGTCGTTATTGTTATTGGCTGGCGTTTTGCTTAACATCAGGCAAACGATCAGCTCGTCTCGTCATTCAGTTACATTAAAAAAAAATGTAGCAAGCATTACGTCTCAGTAAGTAGCTCACGTATTAACGTTTCATGTGTCAACTCCAAGCTGAGGGGAGATCACAGGAAAGAAGGTAGGTATATATAAAAATAATGAACCTCATTTCCCGAATTTTCCTCTGGGCTTATTATGAAAATGCGATAAAAGGTTTTTTAGACACGACTAGTATTATTATTGTACTATTTAATCCCTGCGGTTTTACTTGCAGTTTTGTGATCAGTTTGAATTCTCAAATCTTATACCACTGAGGTACTGGGTTCGATTCCCGCGACAGGACAAACGTTTGCGCACAGAAAAAATGATGCGCAAGCATATAAGTGTTTGTCTCATGTCTGGGTGTAAGATAATGGTCCTCATAGTTCCTGGTTCCCTAGATACAGGGAATCCAAGTAAGGATCCAGGATCTAGGTTTGTGATCGTTAGGCGCAGGTATTTAATAAAATTACTTAAAAAAAATATGGTATGCAGCTATCATGCAAACGTGTCGTTTAGACGGTGTAAGTCCTTTATTTGCAAAGGCACCATGCTATGCGGCAACTTGCGTCATCAATCCGTGCGAAGCCAGGGCGGGCTGCTAGTATGTTATAAATATTTCCAGCGCCATTGCATCACAGTAATGTGTACAAAAAGTGGAACTCATGTCATATAATATACAATAAAGATTTATTTTTATTGTATCAAATACGAGTAGGTAAGTCTCCCGATCGAACGTACGTAAGCGGTACTTATATTAATAAAATATCAAAAATTAATTCAATAATTTCTAAGAAATCTTTTCTTTGAACATATTAAATTACCTTTGGAATAACTCCTAATAATTGAAAAAGATCATTAACGTGTGAGTCTACAAGAACAATTACTTTTCAGCTGAAAATTCATGTTACGTTACCTGAAAATCACCCTAAAATTCGGAGCGTCTACGCTCCAACGTAAACTACTACATTGTCCTTAAAGACAAATCCCCTTACACATTGTTGTATGTCGGCAATTCATTGTGGCATTATCTCAAAGGATTTCGACGGATTAAGCCTTTAGCTATTCATTTAAACAATCAAAGCGACACGTATGCATGCTAAGTATTCCATATAGGTATGTTATATACTGGCACGTAGGTTTAAGCACGATAGCTTAGAGATGGTTAACTGATGTGTTTATGCAAGTTAAAATAAGTATAGACGTAACATTTAACGGTAGAGTATGTTGAAACAAAGTTGAGCGGTAAAGATTATGTGCTAAGTATTTTGGTGCTGATTAGTCATAAGAAATGCTGGTACAGCGATAAGGAAACGAATATATATATAATTACTAGCTGCGCCCTGCGGTTTCATCCGCGGTTTCCCGGAATAAAAAGTAGCCTATGTGTTAATCCATGTTATAAGCTATCTCCATACCAAATTTCATCAAAATCCATTCAGTAGTTTTTGCGTGAAAGAGAAACAAAGGTACGTCCATACATCCTTTCTTACAAACTTTCGCGTTTATAATATTATATATATATAAGTAGGATGTATCTATAGCGGAGCATTATTATCAAACAGAGCAAATACTATGATTTAAAGGCATTACTATTCGACGTGGAAATGATGCTAGCATTTGAGGAACGTTACCCACTACTTTTAGTAGTAGGTAGATAATAATAACATTTTAGACTATAAAAGTACACTGGTAATTCTCTATTTCATAAAAATAAGCATTTTATTTAGATTTCTGTGGTCTATTTCTATGTTAATGGGTAGTTTGTTTGTCCTTGTATTTAATTTGGAATAAAAAGTTATTTATAAAATCAATAATAAACTAAAAATGTTACTAAATCACAGAATGAAACTTCTAAATAAAAATAATTTATACGACAGAACGTCATTTTCATAACCGTAGAGCAAACAACGTCGCTTGTCTACATGAAAAAATGTAAAACAAAATCATATGAAACAACCTACATACAGAATATGTGTCTACAATAAAAGCATATAATATACACCATACAAACACGCTACGCTACATCAAAAGCGTAGTTTATAGTAAAGAGTTTGCGAATAGCATGTCTTTACCCACACTAGCGCTTCGGAGACAAACGTAACTTTACGGCGAGTAGGATGCGTACACACCGAGAGCTATGTAACAAACACCCCTTCTTCTTCTTCTTCTCGTGTGAGTTTGTGGCCAACCCTGTGTCGGAGTTGTAGATCGACAAAGGCCTCTGAAATAGCAGATAACACTCCGACAATCTCTCTATGAGAGAAGGCCCGTGTCCCAGCAATGGGAAGATGATGGGCTGATGATGATGATGATGACTCTGACAACGGTACAGGCTTCTGCTCTCTACACATTCACGTCACGTCTCACTAATATTAAAATGCGTAAGTTTGTATGTAAGTGTGTTAGTGTGTTACTTTTTCACGCTGTAACGGCTCAGTGAAATTCGGAATGGAGATAGCTTCCCTGGATTAACATATAGGTTACTTTTTATCCCGGGAAACTGCGGGTGAAATCGTGGGGTACTGCTAGTGTCTATAAAAACAACATCAAAACTTGTTTGTCACACAACAGAACGCCAACGACGGAACGCACAAACGAATAACCTTTTAGAAAATAAACACAACAAATATGGGTCATATAGGCTAGCTTTAATTTAACAACTACGAGTATTATCTAAATTATATGAAAACATGAGTTTTCAAATCAAGAAAAAAATGATAAATAAAGCGGTATAATAATACATTGAACAGTACAATTTAATTCTATAACCATAACCATTCTATAGGCATTGAAGCAACTGAAGAGTTAAAAAGGCTATTTGAAAAATGCACCGAGAGAAACGCGAAATGTTCCCTATTGATAGAACTAATACTCAGTCCATATAATGACAATAATTCCAAATGAGGGAAAGCGATTGTGGGACACAATGGCAACGAAACCGTCGATTTTTTCTGGTAAGAGACTTCGCTTGACTCGTGTAAGCGGTCTTGATTTCGCCGGATATATGTATTGTGATGTTCTACTTTAGAGTCCTGGAAACATCTTGCAAACCTTTAGTTAATGTTGATTGTTGATTAGTTAATGCTATCCGCATCATTATTAAAATTAGTGATATTTGAAGAAGAAAAAGAACTTGAATCTATCTTATGCTTCTCAAATAACCTGGTGGTAATTACACAGGCAAGACTTGATAGCCTTTACTATCATTGTTTGACATAATTTTACTTTTTACTTCATTTTTGCTATATTTTAGACTAATTTTATGAGGTAATTGGCTAAGGCCGTCTAATAAATAAATAAATCATTCTCTCAGTGTACACTTGGAGTTATAAAGAAATATTCATGTATTCCGCTTACGTAAGTCTTCGTATATTTTTATACTGGCAAACATAGCGGCAGCGAGTTGTTTGTTCCCAGTTTTTTATAACATCCCTGTTTGTTTGACTTGCATACTTCTAATGACATGTTAGAATATTTCTGTTGAGATACGATCATTTTTACTGGAAAATTGGGGATATTTTTGATGTAACGCTTTTAAACTTGTTTTGACTGAGGACGTAAATATTGAAATAATTAAAATATTGAATTATTGTGATGAATGCCGCATTGGACTGTGGCATTTATCACTACGTAATAGATTAGGGCCTAATTTTTCTCTTTGAAAAAAAGCCGATATCTTAACACTAGAATCGTAGTGGGCTGATAATGGTGATGAATGGGACAAAGAAAGTAAACCTAAAATATTGCTTTCAATATTGCGCGCAAGTAAGAGAAGTAGGTATGGTTTTTTAAATTAATACGAGAAGCAACTTTATGTATAGTTATCGTTCTGTTATACCCTACTATTCAATAGGCTAAGAAGCAAAATTCAGGACGCCGGAAAAAGCGTTATGGAACTCAAATGGAGATGGGCGGGACACCTGACTAGGCATAGTGACGACCGGTACTAACTGAATGATGGGCAAGACAGCGTTAGACATCCGGAAGCAAGATGGGTCGACGATATAGCAAAAATCACGGGTCGAATCTGAACACGAATAGCACAGAGCCGAGGCGAGTAGCATAATGTAAATATAAGAGAGGCCAGCAGTGGTATGTGAAAGGTGGTGTGTGATGATGATGATAATGATTGATTAGAATTATATTAAATTGTATTACATAATTATTATATTATAATTATGTAATACAATTTAATATTTCAATCTATCTATAGGTAATATATGGCACAGACATACATACGGACATAAAGCAGTCACAACCACGGTGCTTGGCCGTGATCAAAGTATTTCGCAGAATCGCCAACCAACCATGGCACCAATAATAAGTTATTCTATTCGAGTTTTCGAAAAATTTTAGTTTAATCGGATCATGTGTATCCTAATTATCTAAATTCATTAATACTAATTAGTAAATAACTAAGCCCTGATATAACCAGTTATGGCCTGTGACATTTTAGTTAATAATTCATTCATCCATCTGGCATTAGACGCGGAAACGTATACGCGGAACAGTGCACTGTAATTTTAGAGGATTAGTATGTAAATTGGGAGTTAATTCAGATATAAGCCGAAACAAGCTGTAACAAGCGAGACTCGCTAGGTCGGATTTGTGCATTATCATGTGTAGTCAACCGTTTGTTGGTTAGAATATGCACTATGTTTGTTATTTGTGTGTGTGTGTGTCGTGTATGGTTGTGTTGAGTTTGGACATTTAATTACGGGTTCATTCAACTATGATTCTCATGCATTATTAATTTGCAGCTGCGCAAGAATATGTTTTAGTTTGTCGCGAATTTTGGTAGATAAATCGTACATAAGTGTCGTAGCCAACTAGAATAACTTAACCAAAATTAGTTAGTTTTGGGTAAATACCTACATAGTAAAACCCATTTCAAACGTGACAAGCATTTTTATTATAAAATATCCTACTAATATTTAAATGTACGACCACACTTTGTTTTCGTTTTGCTTGTAATATAAAACTACCGACATTTTAGTTTCTAAAATTAGTTTTTAGATATTTTTTAAGTCTTTTTCATGTTATAAAGTACGCTAAGCCCAAAATTGTTTAACATTATGTTTTCTCATATAAGTGAATTTATTCTTCTGAGAAATAATAGTACATTATGGTACTAGTGTGTTATGTTGGTGATTACCGCTGAGGCGCCATTGAGACCCGAGCCGTTAGGTGAGGGTCTTAAGAGAGCCGAGGACGGTAATCATCAATACACACGTGTATCATACGACGTTTTTCAACACACTTGTGAATAAAATAACAATAAAAACTCATTTTATTTAAAATCAGTTTCCCTATGCGCGCGTATTGCGATCAGCCACAGACTAAAGGGTTGAGGTTTTTTTTTATTTTCCGCGCATAAGGTTTGCGCCTATTCTGCCACGTACGAAATTGAGAATTAAAAGTTTTTTTTTATTACAGAGAAAACAAAATTTATATTTGAGTGAAAGTTTTATTTATTAAACACGTACGACTTAAAATTATCTTATTAAATAAGAAGTTGCATGAAATGAGCAAGCAATGGGAACATTAATTTATTTGTTCTATTAAACACGATCTTTTTTTGTATAAAAACTTTTTTAAGAACAAAGCACCTCAACCATTAAAATTAAAAAAAAACTATAACTCACTAGTGAGTTATAGCAATGAAATAGTCACAGTTTGATTATGGGTGTCATTCTGTGCCTAATTGCGGTGACCATAGAGCCACTTTATGAGCAAGTGTGTTGAAAAGTATCTTAAACCACCATATACGAAAGTTTGTGAGGATGTAGAGGTGGATGTATGGATTTGTGGATTGTTTGTTACTCACTCACGCAAAAACTGTTAAACGGATTTGTCTGAAATGTAGCATGTTTAGGTCCTGAAAAAGGACATATGTTACTTTTTATCCCGACAAAACATACACGCGACTGAAGCCGCGGGAAGCAGCTAGTAATTCGTAACTGCATGCATTTCATGCGGTTACTAGACGTACAACTTTGTATGTTGTATGATGGTTATCGCCTGTCTATGTCCAAATGCATCATCACAAGACCTACGCCACGCGAAGGCAGCTTATGTGTCCAAAATTTCTTTTAATTTATTAACCAACATCAAAAGGAGAAGGTTCTCTATTCGATTGTTTTTTATGTTTATTACCTCAGAAATCTGTTATTCATGAACCGAATTGGAAAATTCTTATGATATCTATCTTACGATATATTGAAGTCGGTTTGTTTGTTTGATAAAAAGTATACATGTTATTCCAAGGATTACATCCACGCAGGCTCATTATAAATTTTCCACAGTCCTAAGGCACTTCATTTACCATGGATTGAATAATAAAAATCTACTTAATACCGAACACATAAACTGAGACCTTTAATAAACTTAACCAGTCGTCGTAAAAAAGTTATTGAAAGAGAAACTTTTGACGAGGGCTGAAAAGAAAAATGGCCCTATTTTTACGTAACTTATGAAACCTATTTTAATACAAATCTGCTTATTTTACCGAGCAACTGGGTTTTACGTCTATAAAAATATTATTTTAATAATTCAGCTGCTGCTTCTGAAAATCAGAATTAAATGACGTGTCATTCTTCAAATTGTTCGCTGTCTGCGCTAGTTTTTTGGAGTAATCAATAAATTGTTCATGTGAAACTGAAACTCAAAAACAAGATGTATAGTCAATTTTACTCTATATGCTAGGATCTGCACAATTTTTCTTGACAAAACTATTAAAATATGCATACCTCGTGAGATATTTTTTTGCCAAATCGCTGAGTTCACACTTTTTTGGAAATCTTTTTGAACCTATTATAGGTTCAAAAAAGTGTCAAAAAGATAAATACATAGTTTTGGATTAGGTCATCCAAACTTATCATTTAACTATGTAATGTAACTGATGTATTGTAGGTATATAATTAGTTTTACGATGAAAAAGCTGTCGCTACTGTTCAATGCCTACTCCACGCGCACAACGAATGACTAAATATTTAAATGAGGTCTATTACAAGTTATACACCAGCAAAGTACGCCGCAAGCTCGACTTTTTTCTATATCCCGATCATCACATACAGCCAAAATATGATACTTTACTGCCTACACAGTAACCCTTCTGATCAAATATCAAAGAGTTCCAATCCCCTTTGAAGCACAAAATCTTTTGACGTCGCAAAAATTCACTACACATAAAACATTTTATAACTCACCCAAATGCTCCGAAGAATGTATCATAGATACGAGCGACAGATACAAGTTTTTGTGGAGGGCCGGTGAAGGCTATTTTTCATTGAAATTAATGACTTTTCTTATCGCGACGTTACCTAACATTGTCTGGCGGGAACCTAGACTCTTCTGTTCTAGATAAGGTAATAACGTCGAGTCTGTCAGTTTCATTAGGTATCTAGACACGAATCCTGTCAAGATGTCTGTCTGAGTCGGGCTTAATTGTTGGAGCGTTTTGTCGTGTCCATGTATTATTTTGATTGTCATATAAAAGCAAGGGCCCTTTATAGCGCCTGTTTGTAATTTACATTAACAGGAATTCAGACTAGAATTTATTCATAAAAAAGCTCATATTTTCCTCTACTTAGCAGTTTAAGTTAAATTCAAATTACTTATTAGCCTTATTAGGCTAGATTGTAATGTTAATTAAGTGTCATTTTTTGACACGACATTATAAAAAAAAGCTCAGAAGAATCTAAATTATAGCTTTAAATAAACAGTATAAGTTTAAGAATTATTTAAAAACATAATATTAAAAATATCATTTTCATTAAAATATCGTAATAACATATACCTAGCTATAAGGTTAGGTATATGTTGTATTGTTATGAATCAATATTTATTACAATACGTGTTTTACTACGATTTAAATACAAGTTAAAATTACTTAATTAATAGTAAATAGATATTAAAAAATAAAAATGTTTCATAAAATAATAAGGATTTTCATAATGAGAGAGAATTTTGCTATCCCTTCTCATCAAAACTTACCACTATTTTAGTATTCATTACTTTATTCAGTTCTCGTTTATTTTGGCCCCAATTTAATGAAGCCCTAACTTTCCAACCGCGGCTCTTTCTATTCATTTGTAGTTGTTCATTACGGCATTACATAAACTACTTGTGAAGTTTGCTCTTCGTGCTTTTAGAAAGACAAACTTCACTGGAAGTTTCTATTCGCTCTCTGAATAAATCCTTTTGACAAATTTAATCGAACGGCTCTGTCGTCGTTATAAATTAACGCTGGGTAATCTCAGTGATTAAGTTGTAGCCTAAAATATGCCTTAACCTGTTGTGATTAGGTTGATAATGGAAAGAATAGCGGGTTGGTGAAATGTCAGATGGTTACAAGATGTCACTCACCTTTGGATCAGCCTTTACAGTATAAGCCAGGTACTTGCGATGTTAGTAATTCTAACGGAGGGATCTTAGCTGAAAGCGCTTAGAAAAATCGATTTGAGTACAGTTGGCGTGTCATATGATCATATCGAAGCATATGTGAGAGGAGACTTGTAGGTGCTGTCTTAGTGTTACGAGCAATGTGCAACGCATAAGATTTTGCAGATCGTTCTGAGTGACACTGTACATTCTAAATAGTTCTGAGCGACACTACACTTTGTAGATAGTTCTAGATGACATTTGCACATATTTTTGAGTAACACTGTACTTTCCACATAGTTCCGGGTGACAATGTAATTTGGAAATAGTTTTGGGTGACACTACACTTCACAAATAGTTCTGGTTGACACTGTCCTATACATATAGTTCTGAGTGACACTGTACTTTCCGCATAGATCTGAGTGACACTGTACTCTGTAAATAGTACTGAATAACACCATACTTTGCACAAAGTTCTGAGTGACACTGTATTTTGGGCTTAGCTCTTGGTGACACTATACTTTGCACATAGTTCTGGGTGGCTCTGCATTTTGCAGTTCTGCGTGATACTGGAAGTGTTTTGGGCAGAGGTCTAATTATGATGCCCTTTGAGACCATTGGCGATAGAAGTGGTTCCACCGTCATTGTGCGAGGCGCTCTGGTCACGCTTAAGTGGTTTGAAATTACTGACCATTCTCAAGAATTTCCACCACCTTGAGCGATATACAGCTGCTAAATATCCTACAGTACTGCGTAAGTATTATTGTGTTTCGGTTTGAAGATGCATTGTAGCCAGCGAAGTGAAGAGCGCAATGAAGTCCCGCGGAAGATTTTGCATAACAACGTTTTAGGTCGTGCTGCAACTGTTATGGGCAGGCGTATTGCTCACCATCAGATGAACAACCTTCTCGTCTCGTCACTCAGTCACATTCAAAAACATCAGTTAAATTGTATAACCAAATTTTCTAGTAGATGTTTATTTTAAAATTCGTTTATGAAGTTGAGATTCACTTAAAATATATAGAGAAAGAACACTTTGAAAATAATCTATCAAAGGGTTTTAAGCTGCTTGTAACTTCATATGAGAAATATTACATTTTGCATACTATGTTATTAAAAATACCCTTTAGGATGTATCAGATTTCTGTAATTTTATTTAATTTTAACGTTAAGTATAATTGTATTTCCTATCAACAACGTAACGTGGACAAACAAATAACCGGCGTTGAAAAGCGTTATATAAAAATAGCTATTACGGTCGTCTGTCTGTGCCATAAAAACGTTATTTATTATTTATGATAACCACTCTGGCAGGACAGAACAATAATTGGGTTATTTCAGCTTACGCTACGACGCGTAGCGCTTACGTAGCTTGGTTACGAAATTACGTAGCCTCGTAGCTACATCATTATGTAGCAGAAGCGTAGAATAACGATGACAGCGTTAAAAATGTACATTTGGTATTTCTTATGATACGTAATGATGTGACGAGCAAGTCTTTCACTTAGATATAGTATAGATAGGATAGAGATAGTAAGCGCCACGCCTTCCCATACAATTGCAGTGCCACTTAGAAGTTTTCTTAGGTACCATAAAAAACACATCGTAGCACTGCATTGCACTCTCAGACATCAGATGACCAATTCCGCTAAATTTAAATGAGAGATGACCGAAATAAAACTAATTTGTGATTTGAAGAAAAAACGGTATCCTGCTAATATTCAAATAAAATAAATACGCCCAACGATCACATACATGGGTCCTGGCCCCTAACTAGAGTTTCCTGTATCTAGGGAACCAGGAACTACGAGAATCATGGTCCCACAACACCCAGACACGAAACAAATGTTTGCGCTTTTTTTTTCTTTGTACAAACATTTGTTTCGCCGCGGGAATCGAACCCGCAACCTCAGTGGTGTATGAGATTTGAGCCGACCTGTCGAACCACTACCACGACAACATTGTGGTTAAAAGTCAACAATTAGTGAAGTGTGTAAGGTTTCATCAGTTAATATTGCAAGCACTAGAAGGTGGCCGGATGTAACTCCATTTTGTATTATTTTGTGTGTTTAACACTGTTTTAAATGTTAGATGTCCTCTAAAGTGTTTCTGGTAAATGACTACGTCTATCAATTTCTTCTGTCACAGATGACGTTTGACGTTATTTTTGAAATTAGCAGAATTTGAATTGTCACATTTATGAGATCGACACTAGATCGGAACTAGAATTTGAGTAAATTTATTTAGTAGAATTAGGCTTCAGATATTAAGTCTCATGTATGCCCAGTAATTTTGCTGGCTACAATGACCTTCAAACCGGAACACAGTAATACTTGCGCACTAATGTTTGGCGGCAGAATAACTGGCAAAGCTGTGGTACCTTCCCAGATGGCCTCCCGAATACTAGAGACCTACCACGAGTGATAGGCCAATAGCAAGACATTTAGTTATCTAAAATTAAAGATTGTATCATATGATCATCAGCCCATTACGTTCCCTCTGCTGGGACTCAGAGCTTCCCTCGTAGAGAGAGTATGGGCCATAATCCACCACGCTGGGCCAGTGCGGGATGTCATATGTCTACGAATTTTTGTGATAAATTCTCGGACATGCCAGTTACCTCTCGATGTTTTCCTTCACCGTTTTTAGAGCGAGTGTTAAATCCGCACATAACTCAAGAGATTCAGTGGTGCGGGTCTAGTGGGATTCGAACTCGGGTGCGTCAGATCAAAAGCAGCACGTGCTCTCACTGAGCCACACTCGCTCGCTCTGGTATTATATAAATTAACGAAAATATTATTTAGATATTGATATAGTAACAATTATAAGTGATGCTTTTATGGTTAACGAAATAAAAACGGAAATTATATTATGCTTAATGGTTCCCAAAAGGGCCATCCATCCTGAGGGAAATATTAAGTACTTTTCCATTGCTGAATACAAAGAATATTAGAAATATACCTCCATAAGTTCTAGAGTTAGCTCAGTGGCTTTTTATGTAGCTGCGCTAATACGTGACTGTGATGCAAGATGACTGTAAGATTTAAAAGTTTTGCAATGAATTTTCAATCAAGAGCCCGTTTGTATGCGTTTGTGTGTTGAAATTTTGCATACTTGTCGAAGTCCGATGACAATCAATATTATGGTGACAGCCAGCTGATCTGATGATGGAGACGGAAGGTGGGTAATGGAAATCTTTAACGGATAATCGTGAACTACTAGTGTTTAGGCTTATTGTAATCTGCTTGCGATTCCGTTTACGAATTTGTTAAAAGCTTGTCTTGAAAAATATATTCGCCACTATCTCACTTGATATAAAGCGTCGATATGATCGAACATGTTTACAGATTTATCTAGAAACGACAGTTGAGTGACTACTCATGCCCGTCTTCATGATGGTACACCGAACATGATATCGAAATACGAATAGATCGCCTAACGTTCAACCAATTTGTTTGTGAATTTGTTCAACTAATTAAATAGGCTTGTCACTCACCGCTCTATCAGATAAATTCTTCACCCTGCAATGGAGGTAAGCGGGTTGTCCCACAGCGGCGGTGTAGTCCCGCTTGGTGTTGTTGTCGAAATAGGGCTGCCCCACGCTTTCGGTCACGGTGGTCACGTTGCTGGGGTCCACCGTCGTGGTGGTGAGGTCTTCATGACTGTCGTCGCCTCCAGCTGATATTCCTGGAACAACATAATAAAAAAAAACTTAATTAAAAAGCTAGGGTATTATAAGCGGTAGCAGAGACGACACATACATACCTATACATAATTAACCAGATGCTTGCTTTGACCCATGTTTACGTTATAAGATAAATGTAAACACTGGCGTGTTTACATTTATCTTATTTTATATTTGAACTCTTAATGACAGTATAAAGGGATTGTGCGTACCAAGACAAACCTCCTTTGGTTTTTGTGGTACTATAAAAATATGTTTGTATAATACATTTTGTTTAATAAATAAAAAAATATATATATTTTATGAATAAAACCTCAGCGATGTCATCGGAAAAGGACCGTTGTCATTCTGACATTGTGGCTTATGGAGAAGTCAGTAAAAATGGTAAAATTTACTCTCAATTCGTACGTTTCCAGTGCGATCAAAAAATATAAGTTAAGGGGGGTTCTCAAGTGTCTACAACAATATAAATTATTATGTTTTTAGATCAATATTGTACATAAATATCTTCATGAAACCAGTTAAGATAATATCAATGACAATTTACAATGAATAATATTAAAGTATTTTCAATAATATTGACGACTCGAGTAAACATCAACGTCATTTTATATCTTTTTTAACCGACTTCAAAAAGGAGGAGGTTTACAATTCGACGGTATGTTTTTTTTTTGTGTGTGTTTGTTACGCGATTTCTCCGCCAATTATGCATTGATTTCGATGATTCTTTTTTTGATTGGTAGGTAATACTTCAAAGGTGGTCCCATATAAATTTTATCGAAAATCATTCAGTAGTTTTTGAAAAAAATAGCAAAAACTAAAAAATTTAAGTTTAATCTCCAAGTCGGTTCTTGTTTTTTTCGTAACCAACTTTCTAAAGGTGGAGGTTTGTATTCGACTGCTTCACCTGCTTCAGCCAGGGTTGACTTCCGGTGAGGGAACTCCTCAACGGTGAATAGTACAGACACAACATTTCGTAAATGGATTTAACCATAATAGCCTGTTCTAAATTCCATCATGACATGGCAGATACACCCAGGATTGACTTCCGGCGAGGGAATTCCTCAACAGAGAATAGGACAGACATGAATTTTTTTTGTACATGCATTTAATTGTGATAGCCCGTTTTAAACTTCGTCATGATGTGGCTTCTAGATCATAAAAGCTTGTCTTTAAAAACTTTTTGAATTAATTTAATTAAAACTTGTTTTTCACTAAAAAGGTTAAAATAAATTATTTTTCGAAAAAAACTAAACCGACTTCAAAACCACAAATGGCACTCAAAAGTAAAATATAAATTAATATAATTATCATAAGCGCTACCCACTCATATATTTGAAGTCGGTGCCAGCCAAGTCTAAAAGGTAGTAGATAAATACTACCTACAAGTAGTACTTACTATATACATACATAGTATTTATCTACTACCTATTAGACTTGGCTGGCACCGACTTTAAATATATGAGTGGGTAGCGCTTATGATAATTATATTAATTTATTTTTTACTTTTGAGTGCCATTTGTGGTTTTGAAGTCGGTTTAGTTTTTTTTGAAAAATAATTTATTGACAAACACAACTGTAAAGATTTTTTTTATGATAAACAACTTTTGTTATAATAACACATCTAATCCATGATAATTACAGGGTTATAAAATACTCTTAATACTCCTAATGTCAAAATAATGACGTTCTAAGCTCTGAATGTCTTAAATGATTTGACATAATTTATTGGACGACTAGACTGGAGTACGAGATATAAAATCCCACCGACGTTAACTTTCGAGTCAACGTTTAAGTCCTGTATGTAATCTGTTGAAGTCGGTTTATCAACTTGTCAGAACCATTACTAGCCGGGTTGAGTTTCGGAACTTTATAAATCACAAAGGCATTGTAAGAACGGAACTGTTATACGAACGATATGTTTTTTTAGTTTTACTGTATACAGCTGCTTAAAACTTTTGTGTTGTCCACATACAATGTACTTACCTACCTACTTTATTACATTTGCGTTGAATGTAAGTACTCGTTAAGAGTTATAATTATGCGATTTTAATGCTAGTGAGAATCCTCATTTAGCTGCATTTCATGTTCATGCAACTTCTATAATTTAATAAGATATTTTGCAAAACATTTTTTTCATCATATATCATGATAAAAATTTAACATTGTAATATTTAGTTAAATATCGGCTTCCAACCCTCAACTGGCTAATAACGTCACTGAATAATATTCTTGTATAGAAGTTACCTACTAAGCTAAAAATAAGCAGGTAGAAAACTATCGAACGGGGTACATACACCTTTACCTTTGCCAATATACCGACTCATTGGCCTTATTGAGGGATCCTTTCACAGCAATATGGACAAATGATTCGCCGAACTCAACTATATTTAGGTCCTTTATAGAATCAAACCTCCTTTTGTCGACGCGATAAGGAAACCAGCTTTACGTAAGTTTTTTAGGTCACCCGAGGTTCAACGAGTGAGAGTACCTTTTTAGCCAAATCCAATTGCTTCTGAAACAGACAATGGACTATTCTACGTCCCGTTCCATTTTATTGTTCATTTGAAGACGCTGAAGTCGGCTGTGTTTAACTTGTTCAATCAGAATCTCCATATCAGCGTAATCCAACAGAACTTTCATGTCAAGATAGTAGCAGAGCTGTACTTAAGTTCCGACATTGTGTTTCTAAGTGGTACGTTCATATTTGTGAAGCAACCTAGATCAATACTACAACACAAAGCTTAAGATTAAACCGAACCATCAATTTTCGCACACAAAGTAATAAGTAGAAATAGTAGCGTAGAACGAAGTATTGCAGAAGTACTAGCACCAAGATGGCGCGTATTATTCTCTACAAAACCACGTCGTTCATTTAACAAGAACTAGTATTTCTCAAAATCAGACAAGCTTCACCACTGCTCAATACACTGTCCCACAGTCCCAAAGTACATATTTGGGGACAAGGGTTTGATTGAGATAAAGATACATGTCTGATCGTCCGCAACCGTATAATGGATACGTTTGCGGGTATCTTGCAGCTTCGAAAGGGGTCATATGAGTCATAAGGAACTAGTGAGTCGTTGGTATTCCACATTGCACCTTGTACGTGACACACAAATTCAGGGCACCCCAGGTGCCGCGTGAGCTCAAAGAAAAATAACTCAAAGTAGAGGAAATATATGATTCTATACTTGCATACACATGGGGGTTTCACCCCATAAAAGACTATGTAAATGTGAAGCCACTGTTCGAAATGAATAGCTTTTGTCGAAACCAAAATTAGATTTGAACTCGTGTATCTATTGAAGTATTATTGATGTGTTTTCAATAAAGGTGCTTATTCAATACGTAAACTTGTTAGAAAAGCCATAAAAGCTGATATTTATTTGAAATAGTTAGCAATCTGTTATGAATCGTTTATTTTCCATACTTATCAAAGCCCGACCTAGTATATTACCAATTCAGTGACCCGACTAAGATGTACAGATAAATCTATCGCAGTCGGTTTTTCAGAAATATTTCAATGTGGATGAAGTACGAACATTAAACATCTAATTTAATTTCACACAGAAAATATAGTCGAGGTTAATCTTAAAAAGACATTTCGTCTTCCACCTTGTATATCTTAGAGACAAAGCAATTTAAAGACGTCATCAACTACTTTGCATAAAATGCGGGCTGCGGGATATTTTATTTGTTTTAAAGTCTATGTTCAATTTCACAGAATAGATCTATTTACGAAATATCCTTAAAAGTAATATAGATGTACCTACCTGCTAAAAGTGATATTAAACCAACTCCCTAATCTTGAGTGAAACTCCCACACAAACTTTTAGGATTATCGATAGGTTTGGGCATTAAAAGCGTGGGTAATCCCTTCTTCGAATTCATAACGCTACTGCGGCTTAGCCGTATATTTATAAACGGACTAGTTTTTTTCCGCTGACGTACCCACGCAAATAACAGAATCTTCAATCACAAAATTTCAAATTTACACAACAAATTAACAAACCTAACTAATTTTATTAGTCCCTGTTAGTTTCGCCAAAATATCTTCGACGTGTTACAGACATGGCTCAATTACAGTTTTATAATACTGTAGATACTATTGACCTAATAATTCCTCATTGCGACAAACTGGAATTCTAAGAACTTGTAGGTCTAATTCGCTTAACAGAAGTTAATTTGTTATTTCCAGTAGCTTGTCCCTTGGGGCGCCATTTGAACTGACAGTGAAATGGTAAGGTTCGGTCAGAGTAAACGCGTTTGTCATATATTTTAGTAGGACATTATTTTGCACTTAACGCGTTGTCTTTTATGTGACCCGATAGTCATTTGTCAATATTAAGGTCAGATTGATGGCGGTTCCAATAGGAGCCTTGAAACACAGATACAGTAGTAGGTACCTATTTCTTTTCATCGTTTTCTAATAGTTATATCTTTTCAACAGTTTAATAAATCATTTCTAGTGTTAATGAACATTATTAACTTCTGTCGCTTGTATTCAATATATAAACTATTGGTGGTAGGTTTCTCGTATGCGAGAGGCTGTCTGGGTGGGTACCATCGCTTTGCCAGTTATTCAGCCGCCAAACAGTAGTGTGCAAGCTTTACTGTGTTCCAGTTGGAAGGGCCAGCAAAATTACTGGGCATTATGAGACTCACGAGCTAATTGTCTCAGCAACAAGCGCAAAGCAGTGCCGTGCAGGGTTTTGCAAAACTAAATTCTGGATGGTGCTGCAACTGTTAATGGCAGGCGTATTGCTTACCATCAAGCAAACGACCTGCTCGTCTCGTCATCAGTTACATAAAAAAATATTGCAACAAAAAACGGCAATATAATAGGTACGTTTCTACAAAAATATAACTCAACAGCTAATTGTCTCAGGGTGACGAGCGCAGTGCAGCGCCGCGCAGGATTTTGCAAAACAAAGTTCTGGGTGGTGCTATTATTGTTATAGGCTGGCGTATTGTTTACCATCAGGCAAACGACCAACTCGTCGTCTCGTCATCCAGTTAAATAAAAAAAAAAATTACAGGTACCTACATATCACTAGATATATATAATATAATGCTCTCTTTGAAACCCTTCAATAACGTTAAACACCTAGGAGGGTAGGTAAAAAGGTACCGAGTGTTGCATATTTTAGCAGTCTCCCAGTCGTTCCGACCCTGAAGACGGAGCGTTTCACTTTCACAGCGTCGTCCATCATCCAGGCAGCTGTCGATAGCAGTAACCTCTTCTTTTATCACGAAATTTGTAATGAAATAACGTTCGCCCAATTTGTTTCAAAATATGGAGATTGAATCGGTTTTTGATGACTCTCGTTTGTTGTAAGCTGACGGTTCTATGATGGAAAACCGATCGGGAAGGCTACCATTATCTGAATCAGTATTCGAAGTTTCCTAAGCTCGGAAACAAGTTTGACAGATAGTCGTAAGTGAAAAGGTTAAAGCATCATAAAATATGTAGTAAGTACTTTTACGTAAGTAAGTGCAGACTTTCATTAATTTTTACTCTTTCATAATAACTGATTTAGTTGGTAAACTAAATCATCATAGGTGTTCTATCTAATTAGCCTAAATTTTTATAAATTTATGTTTGACAAGGAGTAATTTTTAACGCATTTGTATTTTGAACTCTCATTTCAATTTTTTTTGTACGGAAAATAATCCTTTGCCATGCGTGCTTTTAATCCGGTAAATTACTTTTATTTATCAAATCTAAGATAATAATTTTTAGTATTAGTAGGTTATATAAATTCAATCTCCCTCGTTTAATTCAATAGCGCCTAAATTAAGACCAGATAAAGCCATGAGGGCCTTTCCTATAACGGAAGGCGTTTAGATTAGGAATTTATTTCCGCATCTATTTTAAGGCAAAGCTTTCAATTGTTTTAATCTTAAACGGAAGCGGGCAAGAATAACGAAATTAAATCACTTCTCAATCATTACCATTACCATCATTACCTCGCAATCAACTGAATCGACTTATGCCCTGTTCCCATAGCCAACAAACGCCCCGTTTTTGCTTACGATCACTAACAATAGCTAACAATAACTAGCTCTAGCAGTAATGAGGCGTCGCGTTGTTAGATTATCTTGATCCAGCATGTATTGTGTTGAAGGCTAAAATGACACAGTTGGAAAATCAATCTGGCTTATCCTAATTAATTGGCAAGGATTTGATGGCTGCTTACTTGTTAATTTGTTTCATAATGTGAAATCGGAGCTTAACAATTTCTTTGGATAACGTTATGCACTTATTTAATTAATAAGGTTAAGTTAGGTTCATTATAAAAAACATAAGAACTTCTTTAAGTTGCTCGGTTGCAAAAAATGGTAACAAAATCTCTAAAAAAATGCCCTTCAGTTTCTTGCCGTATCTTCTGAGTAGTCGTTTTTCTTCCGATACGGTGGTTTCCGATAGGTCCGTTGTAGTGGATAATTTGACGAATAAAGAAATTTAGATTGATTGATTTTTTTCTACTAACCAAAGCGAAAATGCCGCGAATGCTACGTTCATATACATATAACAAACAAACCGAATTTTACGCTGAAGTTTACACCTTCCTTTAAACGGTTCCGACATAAAATGTGTCTTTCAAGACAATAAACCTTACTAATTGCGTCACAGCAATGAAGGTGGCACTTAACTCGCATTTTGGCTTTAAGCGCAGGCATTAAGCGAAACGCTGGCTGAACGCGCGTTTGATTAGAGCTTCATTAGGGGGAAATCTTCGGCGAAATGTAAAGACCAAGACAGTACTGAAGGACAGTTAAAGCCTCTTCCTTGTCATGTAAATAGTACAGTCGATTGAATTTTCCGTATTTCAAACAGTGTTACTCAATGCTCAATAATATCATACATATTTTACACAGTATTGGTTTCGAAGCGGTCAGGCCAAGTGTTTTTAGTTGACAATTCTTTGACGCTATACAATAATTGAGCTTTGTACTCGAAATGCGGTGAAAATGTTGTTCGCAATTCCAGCGGCTTTGTCCGCGTCAAATTCACGTTCAATGTATTTAAGCTGCATGTTCTCATTGCAAATGACACCGCAGCTCTCATATAACAGCTTCAGCTGAGTGAGGCAAATACATTAAAATAAGAGCTATAGTAGGTATCAGTAGAGCGAGTGTGGCTCAGTAGAGCGAGTGTGGCTCAGTGGGAGAACGTGCTACTTTCGATCCGACGTACCCGAGTTCGCATCTCGCAGGCCTCGCACCACTAACTTTCTTAAGTTATTTGCGAATTTAACACTCGCTCTAAAAACGGTGAAGGAAATATGGAGCGTAGTGTGCGAGATCGCAATGAAAACTACACTTCCACTTAATTCACAGTTTATTGCGTAGATATAAATGATGTACAGTTCTTTTGAAGGCGAACGGAAGGGGGAAGCCAAGATGTTGGTACAGAGCAAAAGATTGAAAGAATAGAGTGAAGAGAACAAGAGATATACGAGAGTGAAAGTTTATGCGCGGGAATGGAATAGCGACACAGGTCCGGCGTGCGTACGATTCCGTGGAGCACTCGCGCAGGCGCCGGTCGACTGGGGGCAGGTCTCAGATCCGCGCCACCCGCGCGCTGCCCGCACACCGCGCGCGCCTGGACGGGTTTCTGTTGTGCGTAGCGGCTAGCGATGCGCCGCCACACCACCCCCCTTGGAGTTTGGAAAACCTGCGGAAAAATAATCGGGAAATCTGATTATGCGTCCGGACCTTGTGGTCTTTACCGGACGTTGACCATCAGGGTTTTCAATCACCGATTTCGGTGCGTCTTCAGGTGAGTCAGTCTGTATGTAGGCAGGTTTTACGCGATCTATTGAAACTGTCACTGGTCCTCTATCCAATTCTACAGTGACGGTCTTGTTTGTCCTGTCAAGTACAAGATATGGGCCTGAATATGGTGGTTCTAACGATCCTCGAAGTGCGTCTTTTCTTATGAAGATGTGCTTGCAGGTCTTGAGGTCATCATGTACAAATACAGAAGCTGAGGAGTGTCGTGATGCTTCCTGAGGTCTTAGAAGTGACATGTTGTGTCTGAGTTGAGACACGAAGTCGACTGGTTTCAGCTGATTACTAAGAGTAGACTGAAGGAACTCACCCGGTATTCGTAAGCGCTCACCATATACCATCTCAGCTACAGAGCATTGCAGGTCTTCTTTCCAGGCCGACCGTATGCCGAGCAGGACCACAGGTAAGACGTCTGTCCAGCGCTGCTCGCCTTGAGCCATGATTGCAGCTTTCAGGGTGCGGTGGAACCTCTCGACCATCCCGTTGGCTGCTGGGTGGTATGCAGTCGTGTGGCGCAGCTGGACTCCGCATAGGTCTGTAAGAGCTTTGAAAAGGTGAGACGTAAATTGGCGACCCCTATCTGTAGACAAAGTCTGCGGGCAGCCAAAACGCGAAATCCATATCTCGTAGAATGCCCTGGCAACTGTTTCAGCTGTTATGTCCTGCAGCGGCTGTACTTCCGGCCATCGTGTGTATCTGTCAACTGCTGTGAGACAGTACTTGAATTCGCGAGATGGTGGCATCGGACCGATTAAATCAATGTGCACGTGGCTGAATCGTGATGGCGGTAGTTTGAAGTTGCCTAGAGGTGATGAAGTGTGACGGTGTACCTTTGACTTCTGGCAGGCTTCGCAGGTTTGAACCCAAGCACGACAATCCTTCCGAGCTGAGGGCCAAATAAATCTGTCGGTTACCATCTTTGTCGTTGACTTTGCTCCAGGATGACTCATCGAATGGACCGAGTTGAAGATCTGCCGACGCAGCTCCTTCGTAACAAAAGGACGGGGCCTCGACAGAGAGACGTCACAGTATAAAGTGATGTTCGTACCTGGTACAGGTATTTGTTCCAGTTTCAATGAGGTTGAGTGGTTGGAGAGAAGTTCCTGAAGTTCCGTGTCATGTTCCTGAGAACGAGCTAGCTGTTCTAAGGTCGGCGGTGACGCTACGGCTTCAATGCGCGTTAATGTGTCTGCAGGGATGTTGTCCTTTCCAGAAATGTGCCTAATATCTGTAGTGAATTGTGACACAAAATCGAGATGGTTAAATTGCCTGGGAGAGCATTTCTGCTTGTTCTGATGGAATGCGTAGGTGATGGGTTTGTGATCCGTATATATAACAAAGTGTCTACCTTCAATCATATAGCGGAAATGTTTGACGCTTTCGTATATGGCAAGCAACTCTCTATCGTAAGCGCTATAAAGTTGTTGGGATTTGTTCAGCTTCTTAGAATAAAAGGCAAGCGGTTGCCATTCTCCTTCTACCAACTGCTGGAGCACCGCACCCAAGGCTGAGTTGGAGGCGTCGGTCACAAGAGCAAGCGGTGCGTTCATGACAGGGTGTGCAAGCAGAGTGCTTTTGACAATACTTGCCTTGCAGTTGCTGAAAGCGACAAGAAGCTCAGGTGTCCAGGTCAGTGGTTGAGTACCCTTCACTTTAGGTCCCGACAGCATGTCGTGTAGTGGTGCTTGATCGGCGGCAGCGTGCGGTATGAAACGCCGATAAAAATTCAGCATTCCTAGGAACCTGCGCAAACCATTGACGGTTTTTGGTGGTGGAAACTCCTTTATAGCTGCAACTTTGTCTTCCAGGGGTCGCGTGCCATGCTGGGAAATGTGAAAACCAAGGAAATCTATCTCGCTCTGGCCGAATTCACACTTTCCTTCATTGATACGAAGTCCGTAGTCATGCAGGCGCTTAAAAATTATTTCCAGGTGTTCCAGGTGTTCAGATCTACTTCTGGAATACACTAAAATGTCGTCAATATAAGAAAAGCAGCAGAAATCCAGGCCTCTCAGCACTTCATCGAGAAACCGCTGGAATGTTTGGGCAGCGTTGCGCAAACCAAAGGACATAAATGGAAATTCCAGCAGGCCAAACGGAGAAGTGATCGCAGTCTTTGCTATATCCCCTGGAGCGACTGGAATTTGGTGGTAAGCTTTTTCCAGGTCTATTTTAGAGTATGCTGTACATCCTGCTAGCCTATGTGCATAGTCTTCTATGTGCCTAATAGGGTACCTGTCAGGTATGGTGCGCGCATTGAGTGCGCGGTAGTCCCCACAGGGTCTCCAGCCGTTTTTCTTAGGGGCCAGGTGTAGCGCTGATGCCCATGGTGAGTCAGACGGTCGCGCGGTGCCATCCCGAATCATGTCTTGAGACGATCAGGAGCCAAGCGTCGTGGTCTGCAAAATACTGGGGGTCCAGGTGTTGTATTGATATAGTGAACAGTCGAGTGCTTAACTTCGCGAAAAACTCCAGAAGGCTTGGTCAATTCAGGGTAACGAGACAATAATTTATGAAACTCGGTGTTACCTGATATCGATTTGATACTGGTCTGGTTGCAGGTCTTGACGGTTCCAGGTGTGACCAATGTTGTCACGCTGTCTATCAGGCGCCTGTTCTTGCAGTCTACCAATAAACCATAATGCGCGATGAAGTCAGCTCCGATGATTGGTCTGTCCACGTTCGCCACTACGAAGTTCCACACGAAGTCTCGCCTCAAACCTAGGTCCAGGTGCATGGTCATGGTACCGTAGGTGCTGATGATGCTACCGTTTGCAGCGGTAAGACTGTAGTCCGCGGGTTGTCTGGGCTGGTGCAGGAATCGACGCGGGAGGACACAGAGATCCGAGCCGGTATCTATTAAATATTGTACCTTTGTTTTTCGGTCGGTGATGAAAAGGCGACTGGTAACACCTTGACAGTCGTCTGTCGCCTCTACGAACTGCCGTTGTGGTTTCCCGACTTGTAAGTACAAGGAGATGTACACTTCTTCGCTTTATCCCCAAAATTATTGTGGTACCAACACACTCCAGGTGTTCTGCTGCGGCTACGGCTTCTCGATCGGTTGCCTCGATAAGTAGAACGGCCACGAGAATTTATGTTGAGTTGCGAAATCTGTTGTTTCAACTCCTTTTGTATGCGCGACGCGATCATGTCGTCGATGCGCTTCAATAAACCGTCGAAATTACTAGAAGTGGCGGTAGCGGCGGCGGTGGGCGTGGCGCTTGAGCTTGCAACTTGATGTAATGGCGCCGGCGCGACCTCACATATTTTATCCGCCAGTTCCGCGGCGTCTTCCAGGCTGCCGGAGGTTTGCGACACAATAATAGCTTGAACATGAGGTGGTAAGCGACTCGACCACAAACTACGCAAAAATTCGTCCGTTACTCCGTCTGCCGCTAGCGTTTTTAAATGGCGTAAAAACTGCGACGGTTTTCTATCGCCTAATTCTTCGTGAGAAAGTAGCTGCGTAATTTGGTGTTGGCGAGAAATAGACAACCGCTTCGTAAGCTCTTGCTTCAATTTCTCATACTTGTTGGTCGGCGGCGGGTTTTTCACTATGTCTTTTATTTCACGTATGTACCTCTGATCGAGCTGTGAGATCACATGATAAAATTTCGTGGTGTCTTCTTTAACGCCCGATATTAGAAATTGCGCCTCCGCTTGCACGAACCAAACTTCCGGGTCTTCTGGCCAAAATGGCGGCAAACGCACGGCCACTCTGTTCACCGCGGCACCCGCTGATGCATCTTCCCATTGTCCGTCAGCGTTGTCCGTTTTAGCTGCGTGTCCGTTCGTCATTTCTAACGTCGGTGGTCACCAATATGGAGCGTAGTGTGCGAGATCGCAATGAAAACTACACTTCCACTTAATTCACAGTTTATTGCGTAGATATAAATGATGTACAGTTCTTTTGAAGGCGAATGGAAGGGGGAAGCCAAGATGTTGGTACAGAGCAAAAGATTGAAAGAATAGAGTGAAGAGAACAAGAGATATACGAGAGTGAAAGTTTATGCGCGGGAATGGAATAGCGACACAGGTCCGGCGTGCGTACGATTCCGTGGAGCACTCGCGCAGGCGCCGGTCGACTGGGGGCAGGTCTCAGATCCGCGCCACCCGCGCGCTGCCCGCACACCGCGCGCGCCTGGACGGGTTTCTGTTGTGCGTAGCGGCTAGCGATGCGCCGCCACAGAAAACATCGTGAAGAAACCGGCATGTTCAAAAATTGATCACAAAAAATCAAGGACATGTGACATCCACCAACCCACACTGGACCAGCTTGGTGGATTATGACCTATAATCTCTCTATGAGAGAAGGCCCGTGTCCCAGCAGTGGGAACGTGATGGGGTGATGATGAGTATAGTAGAGTTTTTTATTAGTATAGGTAGTATTCCGCTTTGCCAGTAATTCTGCCGCCAAGCAGTAGTGCGCAAGCAAATTACTGGGCATTATGAGACTCCACAGCTAATTGTCTCAGGGTGACGAGCGCAGTGCAGCGCCGCGTAGAATTTTGCAAAACAAAGTTCTGGGTGGTGCTGTTATTGTTATGGGCTGGCGTATTGCTTACTATCAGGCAAACGACCAGCTCGACTCGTCACTTATTCCATAAAGAAAAACATATACCTATGTAGATCCGTTTAGATCCTTGGTATTTTCTCAGACACTTAAGTGAGTGAGTATAATATAATGACCCAATTTATGCTAATTGCGTGCGCGGTACTGCACTGCGCTCGTCACCGTGAGACTGCAGTTCAAGTCTTGAATACAAAGTAACTTACTGGCTACAGTGCTACACAGTACCTAATGTACTCATTTGACGGTAGAGTATCCTGACACGGGGATCGTAACTTTGTGGGCATGGAGGCAGTAAACCAGTGGTATTGCTATCTCTGTCACCCGTCTTACCTTCCCACTCTTCTTTGTCCCCCCCATTCCGTAACTAAAATCTTACCAGGGTCCCAATTCACTATGACAACTTGGCGATTCCTTGCTTCGAAATCACGTCGATTCCTTCATTAATAAACGACATTTCTATGACGCATTCATACATTCATATATATGACGCGTCATAGAGAATACAAATTTTGCAGATGTCGTTTATTAATAAAGGAATCGACGTTTCCTCGAAGCAAGGAATCGCCAAGTTGTCATAGTGAATTTAGGCCCAGTAGGGGAAATCACTTTTTCTATTTGGTTCTAAGCAGGAGATAGATAGAGTACCTACCAATTAAACTTAGTGGGTTTCTTACTTATCGCAGAGAAAAGATTGGTGATAGTGTTAACTGCTCGGTGTACGTCAGAAAGTTTGCTTAGCAGTGAACATAAAATCGCTCTTCTTATATCGCTTTTGAGACAGAATAGATAAAAGTACTCTGTACTTTTATTTATTTATTTTATTTTATCTTTATTTTAAGCAACATTACATAAGTAACATATGTAATTTACTTAACCTACGGTCCATATAAATGTATACCTTAGAACTAACATACATACAATTTATATTAAAATAATTAGTTTTTGGTGGTCGCGTTGACCTAACCTCTTCTATTCTGTTTGTCTAATCTTCTGTATCTTTTTCTTTTCTCTCAGCAGTATAAAAATAGAAAATCCGCGTCTGTTTTTATATTTGCTAAGTACTTAATCACTTACAGAAAGGTATTTGTCTAAAGTATAACCTCTGACTTGCACTGTCTTCAGTGAGTTTCGCACCTTTCAGATAATCTTTGATCGCAAACGCGCAAGATAAGGTTAAAGTAATTACGGTAACTTGGGTAAGTACAGCCTTTATTTGCAAAGTAGGCTTTTACGCTGCCAAATACAGGTGAGGTAGTAATTGGGAAAGATTTTGAGTGTTATCTCGCCTTTGATGACGGTAAGCAGTGAAGTTTTTAGCTTGTGTTTTCCTTCTCGCGCTGGCTTTGTGCGAGAAATGAAAGCACTCTATGTTGTGGAAGTGTGAAGAGTCGAGTTGTACTTAGATTTTATTGTGTACTTACGAAAATGTGTGAGTTTGTAGTTTTCTAGTATGTTGGTATAGTACATTTGTGTTTTCCTCGTCTGTCCAAGCGGTTCGACTAATTTCTTCCTATTGAAATCTATGTGGAGGAGTACAGGATAATCACAAGTTATCATACATAACATTTTTATTTAATCCGTCATATCCACGTAAATGGTGACATTTTTATATTGTTCTTCCATTGTTATTGCTTATTGCCGTATACAGTTAAAAATCCTAAATAAAAATGACGAAGGCTTACTGTTTTCCGAATTTAAAAGTTCGCGCTTTATAAAATATAATTGTTCTAATGTTTGAAGCAATTACATTATGAATTAGAATGCTGATTTAACAATATTTAGTTATAAAAAACAGCTGGTTAAGCACATTTACCAAACCTTGAAACCCGCTCACTTTTGTTTTTGAACTCTGCAAACATCCGGCACAAATTAAACATCTGAAGCCAACAAAAATATAGCATTGTTTTTGTACTCAAGTGAAAAGTTAGATTGTTCCGAGCACACTGTGAATAGAACTGAGACAGCTAAGTGCTTTCTATAATTTCCATAAAATGCGATGAAATATTTTACAATAACGAGGAGAAATAACGTTGTTGACATTTCCGCGATCAGTTTAAGAGAACTGAGAGTCTTTTTCATTTCATTTTCATTAAGAGAGAATGTTCTATACTTATTGCTATTCCTATAGTTACCAATTTGTAAAATAGAGATGTCATACTTTTGTAAGAAAACTTTATACCTCCACACCACACCTCACATAGAACAACATTTAGTAGCGTTTCTATATGTCTAACTTATCAAGTTGTCTGATAATTTTTTTCTTACCTATAAGGAAGAAAATAATTGAAATATATTATTTCAAAAGAAAAGTGAAAATGAAGCTTTATTGACGTTATAAAGGTTTTTATTGTGAAGTTTTTAAAATATCGAAACAAAGGCTGTCATAACAAAAAAATAGTAGAAGGTTCCGTAGTGGAACATGAAATTGAATCTCACATCTCGAAAATGTTTACTGCGGTGTGTAATAGGTTAGAGCAAATAAGTCAATCACTGTCGTTTCGATATTGTGTAACAAACGTGTTGGGAATCGGCTCTGTAGGATACTTCATCCTTGAGAAGTGGGTTATTTTTTCGAAGCACCGACCGTAGAATTTGTTTTTATTGTTTGGACCCGGACTTGAGAGACCGGAGTTTTGGTAAAAAAATGGGAATATTGACCGTTTTCAAGCTTTTATCTCTATATTTTTTTTGGAATTAGATACGTCCAATGATCACATGCATAGTTCCTGGCTTCTTAATAGGATTTCCTGTATCTAGGGAACTACAAGGACCGTGATACAAATACTTGCGCATTTGCCTAAAGATTTATCCGAAAGTAAAGTTTTATCGAACCCGCAACTCCCGAGGTGTATGAGATGAGAGCTGATTCGCCCAACCACTGCACCACAGGGGCTATCGATTATTTAAGAAAGATACTGTAATATTCGCGCCCGTGCAAAGCGGCGGATCGCTAGATTAGTATTAAAAAGACGCCCAATAATGTATTAAAAACGCTCCCTCACCCTACCACGCACGAGTCACGACGGAACTCCTAAACGCGGCAACTGAAAATACCGTTCATTTGGCATCCCATTTCGCTAATTTTATTTGAATCAGTCGGAACCAATGCCTCGGAAAGAAGAAGGGAGCCTAAATTGACCTTTATGTCTACAGGATCTGACCTTGTGTCTACATAACTGACCTCTGTGTCTAAAAAGGTCACACAAATAAAAATATTTGATCATTTAGCAACACAAAATCTGTATTCGTTTGGTTTCTGGAAATTTTCGCCTAATTTTGAGTTAATAAAGTAAGCTAAGTTTTGAGTTTAATAGTTCCAAAATATTAAATTGTAGAAATTTATTTGAAATCTTAATAGAAAATAGTTGCAAAGCAATCAAATTATTTTAATATAAAAAGTCTTTGGACATCGCTTTGAACATTAACGGAAACGTAGTGCAGAGCGCATGCAAGCAAAGCATTCATTTTGGCAACCAAGTTTGTCACAGTCACTTCGTCTTCGAATGCGCAAACAAATCTAAACTTACAAACAACAGAACAAACACTTTTATCAAAAGGGTGAGAAAAGCTCAACGGTCTACACGTGATCACTGGAGCTTAAGTTAAACTTGCTCTTAAGGACAACCATCTAATTCTGTTAAGGACTGCTTGAAGGACCAATTAGTTAGCCAAAAGGCGCAACGAACGTGAAAACAGCAGTTTTGGTACATTTGGCGGCTGTGTATGTATTTTAGGGTCCGCAGCGATTTACATAAATGCTCGGGCCTGAGAGGTCCTAGAGTCTAAGAGTTTAGGATACAGATTTACAGATAGTTTGAAACTTAGTTTGAAACCTAATATATATGTATGTTTATATGTAGGCATTTAGAATGTTGCTATTGTATTGTAGTTTATTTTATTGACATTTTATGTTGTTATTATTATTGTAGACCTTACATCCCCGTCTTTAACATTTTGATAATTCCTCTCCATCCAAAGGTTGCCTGGAAGAGATCGCTTTTAGCGATAAGGCCGCCCATTGTAACACTTTCTTTAATTGTTTTTATGTAATGTCTTTAATTTAATGTTTGCAATAAAGCGTTTATCTATCTATCTATCTATCTATCTGTTTTGAAGGTTTTAGGAAGGAAACGCAAGTTTTCAATTACAAGCGGAAATGTTAGTTTGACGTCGTCGCTTAGAACGTCTATTGAATGAAGTTAGATCATTTGCTGACCTTTTGTAAAATTATATATGAATATTAGAAACGAAACATCTACCACAAATTCTATATATTATGAGATAATTATAGAAAAGGCATCGAAATAAACTCGATAAGCAATTACTCATTCTTGTAAAAAGGACATGATTTTCTATTATTTAACTTTCCTTGAAGAATGGACCAAGTTCGTAACACCAAACTGCGTTCGAAAACAGGCATCGCTGGCGTAGGCAATAAAAATACCAGGCTGAAGTGGGAATGGGCGGGCCACATCTGTCGAATGCACTCGGAAAGGTGGGCCAAAATAGCTACACAAAGGGTGCCTGAAGACGGGCGTCGACGCCTAGGAAGGCCTAGAAAATGTTGGCGGGACGATTTGGACGCTTTCCTTTGACTGGCCTGAGATCGCAATGGAGAGGGATCCATGAAGGGAGATTGGGGAGACCTTTGCCCAGCCGTGGGATCAAATAGGTTAATAAAAATCTTTCCTTACAGCATAGTGTTTGTCTCCTTCTTTTTCTCTTCTCTCGTGAGTGTGTGGCTAAAAGTTGTTCGTGTGTATGTGTCTCCTACATATGTTAAAGTCATCACAGTGATATATATAGCCTGGTTACTGTAAGCAAAGTAAGTATAGTTGTAATAGCTTATATGACTAACATTAGACTGATCGTTTGCATCAATATCTATACCATAAAACAAATTATAATTAATTTATTATTTATGCTTACTTTGTTAATAGCCCTATAACTCTCCGTGACTTAATTGTTCAAAGTATCGTACTTACTTATTAAGCTCTAAATGCTGGAGTATGTTTACAACATCAATTAAACATTTACGAACAATTCGAGTTCACAAATAACGCTTTCGGTGCTTATTTACCCTCACGAACTTTTCAAATTGAGCGAAATGAAGTAAATAAAGTTTTGTGTTCACGTTTTGCCCTTCATTATATGTACAATACAACGGGGGTGAAACGTGTTGTGTGGGTATCGTACATAAAGTCTAATTGACTACGAGTCTGTAATGATCGACAGCTTTGGGAGTAACTATATAGTAACAATTCAGTATAGTTTGCCCAGAAAGAGTAGAAATTGAATATTAGACTTAATATATGAGATCTTGAGATGATGAGCACAATGCAGTGCTACGCAGTGCTTTTTATGGTATTAAAAGTTCTGGGTGGTATTGCAATTATTATGGGCAGGCGTGGCGCTTACCATCAGACCAATGACGAGCTCGTCTCACGACTCAATACCATAAAAAAAACGACAAATACCCGTTATAGTACAATTAACTATCGCCATCATGAGTGCCAATGCCTTACGATATTGCGTGTGCGGAATTCAATGGGAATGTCAATTATGACTTATTTTCAAACATAAACAGTATTTTAGTCAATCCAACTATTTTGTTTGATTTTAATCAAATGTTTAACCAAGTGTTATAGCAATAGCTTCCCAAAGTGAGGAATGAATTAATGTGAACGTACATTGAAGAAGAGGCGTATTTAAAATGAAGGGTGACGAGCTCAGATAAAGTATTGAAGGTGACGAGAAATAAAATATTTTTTTCTGTGTACACTGGTCTTGCCATAAATTCTAGTAGTGGCGCAGATTTTTAGACTACTCTTTTTAGACGAAACATACTGGTGATTGTGTAAGGTCAACGAGTCTCGAGGGTAGAACTAACTAATTTAAAAACTGGTTTAAAATTGTTAAAGTTTAATCTTGTCTGCAATATAAATCACATTTCAGACAATCTGATCTGCGTGCGCCTAAATTAAGCTTGGATTTAATATAACTAAACCTAGATTTCTCTGCTAGTTTAATTTGCTTATACGTAGGCCTTATACTCACTCGAGAATGTATTAAACCGTTTGATGGACGTAATCAGGATAACATTTTTGGGGTAAAACTGCCGAAACAATAGAAGTCTCAGACTTTTAGTGACAAAGCCTCTAAGCTTCAGTCTTCTTCTGGGACTGCAGTCAGGGCTGTGTTTTTAAACTAAAGGAATACATCGTGAGAAAAGCGACTACGAAAACAACTGCGAAGTTCAAGGACATCAAAAATTGACGAATTTTTGACCCACACTGGGTCCGCATGCTTGAGGGAGCTTCCCCCATACTCTATCTCTGAGAGATGACACGTCTCGTATTCGTGGAAATATAATGAACTAAACATGACTCGTATTTATGGAGAAAATTGATCATCAGAATTGGGTTAATGGATTATGAATTTCCTTAGAAAGCGGTCGCTTAAACGGTCACTTAAAATTGCCGACGCAATCAATACGACGTGGATTCCTAGAAAACAGCGTTAGTCACTGTATCATCAAATAAAACTGTTGAAAATAGCTTATACATATATACATAGGTTTGTCCAGCGTACCACGTCATATTGCGGTCGCTATGTTGCGGTATCAGTTTCCCATAAGATAGCGTCACAATGTGAAAGCGATGAAAAAATCAAAATACGATCAAGACGCTAAACCCACAAAAAAGGCTCTCGCTACGCTCATTCCGTTTAAAGATAACGAGCTAAGTTAGGCCAACTGCGCACTTTGCGACTGGTTGCTTAATTCAATTGCAAGTCTTGTTTGATTAGGTGGCGGGTTCTACTTAAACTACACATGTGCGTTTCCGTGCTCTTGGTTAGACTCCTGCGGTTGCTCCCATTTTACTCGTAGCTACCTTATTTTGTTTTATAAATAAGAGAATACTAAGCGACGACTTTTTTGCGGAAAAGTTTTTGCTTCGAGCGTGTGACCTTTCCTTCCAAATAAACTCACGGGAAAGGTCGTTAAATAGGAATGTTTAAAAATAGAGCAGAAATAATCAAATCCAGGACTGAAAGAAACCTTAAAGATGCAGTTAGGATATACCTAAACTGTACGTATAAAAACTACCTACGAGTATTCATATGCCTAAACTAAAGAAAACTAACTATTACTTACCTAAACTATGAATTTAGTTATTGCATGTTTTAATCGCAGCCTCGAGCTATATTAAAGCCGCTTGTTTGTGATTTTTTTTTTTTTTATGTGACTTAATGACGAGACGAGCTGGTCGTTTGCCTGATGGTAAGCAATACGCCAGCCCATAACAAAAACAGCACCACCCATAACTTTGTTTTGCAAAATCCTGCGCGGCGCTGTACTGCGCTCGTCAC
The DNA here is from genome assembly GCA_951640565.1 of Petrophora chlorosata. Classification (NCBI taxonomy): domain Eukaryota; kingdom Metazoa; phylum Arthropoda; class Insecta; order Lepidoptera; family Geometridae; genus Petrophora; species Petrophora chlorosata. The sequence goes on along the minus strand of OX621204.1, from coordinate 9,782,934 downwards.
TCTGAGACAATTAGCTGTTGAGTCTCATAATGCCCAGTAATTTCGCTAGCTACACATGCCCTTCAAGCCGGAACACAGTAATGCTTGCGCACTACCGCTTGGCGGCTGAATAACTGGCAAAGCGGTGGTACCCACCCAGACGGCCTCTCGCATACGAGAAACCTACCACCAGGAATGCCCTAAGCTTTGTCAAAATGTATGTATATAAACTTCAGTATGTCTTTTAGATATCGGAATAAAACCTAAGCGCGCAGGCTTTTTATGCAGAAGATGGTTTTGGTACCTAAGCAATTTCACGTTAAACTTTATTCATTTCGAAGCCTTCTGAATGTCAAGAGACGATACGCCTCCAATTTGTAATTATTTACTCCTACCTATTTTATCGCTATAAAATAGCTGAGAATATTATGGAAGGGATTCTGCCTACAGCCGCGGGCTGGCTTACGATTTTCTATTTGAAATATTGCATATCAACCACAATAAAAGGGTTCCAAGGGCTCGGATCCCGTCTGACTGAGGATAACAAGCCGAAATAGATATTCGGAACGGAGACGGTCAAAAGATTATGATAAAGGGAGATTACGTTTCAATTTTATATGTAGAAATGAGGTATCGTCTAGACGGGGATTCTAATCAATATAGGTATGGGCTATGTTTTGGGGATAAATCGGATAATTGGAATTGAGTTTATGTCAAAGCGTAACGAGAGTAACCACGCCTGCTTATATAAGTTGAAATATATCCCGAAAGCTCAGACTTGCAACTTGCGAAGTACTACTTACTGGGCTTTTCCATGAGATGACAATATTATAGCTTTTAAATCAAATTAATTTTTATTATTTAATAAATTTTCTACTACTAGGTATTATTCATCATCATCAGCCGGAAGACGTCCACTGCTGAACATAGGCCTCCCCCATAGATCGCCACAACGAGCGGTTGCTCGCTGTATGCATCCAGCGGCTCCCCGCGACTTTTACCAGGTCGTCGGTCCACCTTGTGGGGGGGCGTCCTACGCTCCGCCTTCCGGTCCGTGGTCGCCACTCGAGAACCTTTTTACCCCAACGGTTATCGGTTCTACGAGCTATATGGCCGGCCCATTGCCACTTCAACTTGCTAATTTTGAGAGCTATGTCGGTTACCTTTGTTCTTTTGCGGGTTTCCACATTCCGGATCTTATCTCGCAATGAAATCCCAAGCATAGCTCTCTCCATAGCTCTTTGAGTGACTTCAGGTATTATTATTAGATGCATAATCATCACACTAATATTACAAATGCGAAAGTTTGTATGTATACGTGTGTTATTCTGTTTGTATGTTTGTTACTTCTTCACGTAGTAACGGCTCAACGCATATGGGTGAAATTCTGAATGGGGATAGCTTATGCCCTAGATTAACACAAAGGCTACTTTTTATCCCGGGCAATTGTGAGTGAAAGCTCGGGGCGCAGCTAGAATTAAAATTATACCTATAACGTGGTATTCAACCATGACAAACTGAAAATGAGAACGTTAAATCAAAATCTCTTTAATCATTTTGGTATCACAGACGCACTTATGAACGTCAAATTATCACAGTGATCCAATTATCACAATGAATTATCACAATCACCACCGTATCGGAAAAAGAACCAAGTTATTCATAAAAATTTACGATTTATAGCCTTTTACAGACGTTTATTTACTTCGTTTATAATTTACAGAACTAAAGATTTAATGAATTAAAGATAAACACATAAAACTTGGTATAAGCAAGGAAACGAATTTGTAAAGCGATATTTTTTTATACCAGTAAACACAAATATTTGCTATTAAGCCCCTTTGTTCCAAAAGTTTGTTTTGTTTATCGTATTTTCATCATAAAATATAAAATACCCAACCAACATTGTTTGGCAATGTACATAAATTACAATAAATATAAAAAGGTTCATGATATTGTTTGGTAAACTGGATAACATGCGTTCAAATTACACTTAATACTTGAAAAATCAAAGACTAATGGATTTAAAAGGTTGGGTTCTAATAACGTTCCGAAGTGCTTAGGTTCCCACCATTATAAAGCTATAACTCTTTGAACTCTAATCTATGACTTGCTCAAACACGTATTTACATAGAAAATGTAAATTGAACTGAATTGGCCAGCCCTCTAATTTACTTTAGACTACTACTTTGAAAAAGTTGTCAGTACTTAAAAAACCTTTACAATCTAGTTGATTAAAATGCGGAATTTTGCCCGGGCGTGTTTTATCAGCCACAGTTTAATAAACCACTGAAAACGAACATAACTTTTTGATTATTACACTATGCAACGAGTTATTTTACCCAGAGGATTAATTTTAGCATTTAACAGCACAGTTATTGCCCATGTTAAAATATTTCCGCTCGCAGTATTTCAAAGTGGCGGGAGAAAACAGAATGGGGACGAAAAATATCACTTTTGTGTTATTTCGTGTCATATCTCTTTCATCCCTTGACAAAAACACAATCGTCCCAGTTTCCCTCTTTGTCGTCGTATTTATTCACATTTATCGATATTTACAATGCAATAAAAGCAAACCACAATAAAAATATGCTGTTTCCGCAATAATGGGTGCCGTAAAAGGATTTTATAGGCTTTCGACGTGCGGAGTGGCTTCTTGCTGCTAATTTTGATTTGTTTACTGTGTAATAGGAATTAGTTTCACATTCCTAATGGATTAAGGCACTATAGATGCTGTATAGTGTTATAAAGTATATATTAATATAAGCTTATTAGAAATTGAGGTCGATAGAATTAAGACGGGGTATTGCGACGGCTTGGCGTCTAGCGAAGCTTGGATAATAACTTAGTTCATTTGCTTGGATTTCGTAGACGAAATATGGACATTGCTGCTTTGCTGTTATTGCTATTTCTAGTTTTAACTTGAGAAATGGCAGTGTTCTATGTGACTTTAAGCGTTTACTGTATTTCTTCTTATTTAATGTTAGGTACAATGTTTGTATTTAATTTGTAAATATAAAAATTTACACTATTTTTAAGGGACAAACTTATTTGATACTCTAAAATCGTTTGTAAAGTTATTTACAAGAAATATGGTACAATAATACTTAATTTAATATAACAAAAGGCTTAATAATTTAAAAACTAAATAAAACTAAACTAAAAGATATTAAATACTATGTACATGCCGGGTAAATACATCTAAAATCTAATTGATGTATTGTAAATTACCACTTTTTTAATAAATGATATTATTTTAATGTTTAATCTTTATATTGATTATTGCGTCTATATTAGTCGATCTACTGATAAATTATAAATGAACTATATAAAAATTGAATTATATAAAAAAGTTTTAAAATTTAAGTTATTTAATGCTCATTTCTCTTAGTTTTGGTGCCCAACGAGTAACTATTAGACATAATTTCTACATCTAAACATATTAAAATATCGATTGATTCGATTTATTTTATGTCTTAGAGTAAGATCAATCATTACAAAGTTGACCGGTTTGATATTTTTGCTTGCTGTTTTTTCAAAATTAAAACAATCATTTATAAACATGCCTATTTTAATTTCAAATGACGCGTATGTTTCGTCGCTTTTAGATCAAACAATAAGATAATTGCTTTTAGATATGTTTGGTCTATATTTGATCGAAGTTATAGCATATAGATCCATAGGAAGACGGATGTTGAGCAACTGCTCAGATCCGCGACGCTAACTCCAACATATCTTTTAAAGTTTTCGTCTTTTAATTCGTGTAAAATAAATCTGATGGCACTTTATATGAAGACATTCATGACATTCGCTTGTGTTTGCATAATAATGTAAAATGAAATAACGTAAAACTATATATACCTACATACATAAATAATATTCAGATGATGTCTTTGAACAATAAAACAACCAATGTATTCAATGACTTTCACAAAAAGTATAATAGATATAAAAACGGAGCAATTATACTGGCGACGATCCTTCGAACCAATCAACTTATTCGTAGAGGTCATTGCATTTGTTGGCTACAGGCGAAGAAGGGAAGAGGTTGAAATCCCGTCCGGAGTCCTATTTTGCTTATCCTAGAATCTTAAAGAAAAGAAACAAATGCAAAAACAACTTGATCAAATAAAGTAAGTCAACAATATAGAAGATACTTAGTATATTTTATGTTAGGTATTCATTTATTCGTATAACTTCTGAATTAACAAGTTCGAAAGATAGACATTAACCTAACTCCGTATATGAATCGAATGGCCGAAAGTTCCGTGCCGTAAAAGGCCGTTCATTTATCATCTAGTCTAGGTCCTAGCCAGAAGTTAATGTCATTATTAATGTATGTTATCTAGGGTTAATTATTTTACTTTACTGTAAGAGAAACCGTGCACGAGAGCGAGTGTGGTTCAATGGGAGAACGTGCTACTTTCGATTCGACGCATCCGAGTTCGAATCCCACTGGCCCCGCATCACTGACTTTCTAAGTTATGTGCGGATTTAACACTCGCTCTAAAAACGGCAAAGGAAAACATCGTGAGGAATTTATCACAAAAAATTCAAGGACATGTGACATCCACAAATCCGCACTGGGTCAGCGTGATAGAGAAGGCCCGTGCCCCAGCAGTGGGAACGTGATGGGCTGATAATGATAATGATGAACCGTGCACTGATCACAGCCACAGCCAAGAACCGGCTGGTGGTATGCAGCCTAAAATAACTAGAGTTTAGCGCAATAAATGTAGCGCTTGTAGCGTAGCTCGCCTAGTCGTTCGTAACAGATCTAGGTTCAACGTTCGCAGCGGTCACATCTTGTTGTGGTCCCGGTTATTGCCATAAGACGATAGCAGTTAGGCCATGTCAGAGGTTCGAGTGGTCTAAAAACACCCACACGAGAAGAAAAAGACTTGAATTTAATATAGAAAAGTGGCCGTGGCCTTAGCCATGGCCGTGTTCAAGGCCGTGGGCGACCTATAGTGCGCGTTCATTCTTATATTTGGGAGAACAGTTTTTTTCTAGAACTACTACATTGTATACTAGTGGCAACTAGTGGTAACGAAATTGCCTTTAAGGAATTTCTAGTAAAATATAGGCTCGTATTTATAAACTAAAATCAGAATTGATTCTAGAATCAGGGAGAGTTTCAAGTCCAGCTTTATTTAATAAACGTAAAGTGTTTTTCTCTCTTCACGCCGCAATAGTTGAACGGATTTGTGTGAAATTTGGAATGGAGATAGATTATACTATGGATTACCACATAGGCTTTTTATTCCAGGAAAGCGCGGGGGGCAGCTAATAACTAAATTTAATTGAGGAGCAGAACGAGCAAGTGTTGTTATTGGAATGGAAACTGCCCGCAGGGCTCATTGTGCCACTAACCTCACGGTCGTAAACTGAATTCTAATCACAACAGACTGAAAGCTGGTCTAGAGATAAATTCGTTATTATACTGTAAGAAGTTTAGGTTTAGTCCCCTAAATGGAGCTTATAAGCAAGCTTAACCTATGAGTGTCCCTGATAGGTTAATGTAATATGTGAACGTAATGAAAACCAAAAATAATTCCTTGATACTATAACGACGTGCAAGTGCCATCCACAAAATACAAATATTTAGGTTAAGTTTTCAATCATCTGCCCATTACGTTCACACGGTTGGAACACGGGCCTTCTCTCACAGAATAAATAGGGGCCATACCACCAAACTGGCCCATTGCGGGTTGGTGGATGACATCATGTCCTTGAAGGTTGCTATTCGTGGACATGTCAGTTTCCTAAAGATGTTTCCCTTTACCGTTTATAGAGCGAGTTTTATATCCACACAAACGAGAAAGTAATTGGTGCGGGGTCAGTGGGATTCGAACTCCGGTGTGACCGACGGAAATTCGCAGGAGTTCTCGTTGAGTCACATTTACTCTTCGGTCTAGTCTTATCCACCAAAATATAGGTACTGTATGCATGAAGGATTAAGATCCATTTTTCAAAAAGAAGACCAAGGCACCAGCAGCAATGGCTAAAGCTATACAGACTAAGTACTGAGTACTGAGGGTTAAGTCAAGTGTAGTTATCGATTCTATAGCACTGCCACTTTTTCCTTTTGTCGCACAGAAATAATCAGAAAGCACTAAAGACATTATTCCTTATTAAAGAAAGCTAAGGTATTAATATCTGGTCTAGATGTCTAGACATCTCTAAAAGAATATAACAACGGTGCATATTAATTGGAGAGTGGCGAAGCGGGAGGGTATTGTTATTGCAACGGAAACTGCCCGCGGGGCCCATTGTGCTCCTAACCTTACAATCGCAAACGGAATTCTAATTGAGGATGAAGGGCCTTACTGTGAAAGAAGAGGTATAAAACTGTATTTGTATCGCTTTTGATATTTTTATAACAATCGTAGCTGTAATATATTTAATAAAATCCTCTTTCAGGAGTATTTCACTATAAATTAAACCACTATTCTCTCTTGTGGGTGTGTGGCCAACTCTGTTCGATGGGACGGTCATGTCGTTCGCCTGATGGTAAGCGCCATGCCTGCCTATAACAATTCCAGTACCGCCGAGAACTTTTGATACCATAATAATAATAATAAACTCATCAGCCCGAGACATAAGATATATTAAGTCTCATATGCCCAGTCTCATATGTCATGGGTCTTCAAATCGAGAGTGAACAGGTATCTTCTAGGTAAGCGTGTTACATCTTAGACCACATCGTCGCTTACCATCAGGTGAGATAGTGGTCAAACGCATGCCTATAACCAGTAAAAAAAAAAAAAAAAATTTCGCTGGCTACAATGCCCTTCAAACCGAAATACAGTAATGTTTGCGCACTACGGCTTGGCGGCAGAATAACTGGCAAAGCTGTGGTACCTATCCAAACGGCTTCCTGCATGCGAGAGACCTACCACGAGTAGTTTTCAGACCGCATGAAGGCCTCCGACATGGTCTAACACCTAAAACAACAACCGAGACCGATGTCTTAACGTGCCCTCTGAAGAACGATAGCGCTCAAATACCACTTTTAATTTTTATTTATTTAATTCAATTTAATTTTCACCACAAAATTAAACTAAAAAAATGTATGTAAAGTTTTTTATGCATTTATTTATTATTTAGATCATAACTTTTAAATATAAAAGGTAATCTCTCAGAGAACATCATCATACGGCCAGCATGTCGGCCAGGCCAACGTGCTCTGATGAAGCACCCTCGCTTTGAAGTAGGTCTAGGTTTTCCATTCTAGATGTTTAGCTGTGGTAGTGGGCTGTCAATACACAACTCCACATACAATTTTCTAGTGGTTTTAGAAATCTGTGACCAGTGCTGCCAAAACGATGAATATGAAAACGATGTTGTCAGAATTATACAATTTAATAAAATATTTTATTTCGGGTCCCATGCGACGAATTCTGAACATTGTTGTACTTCTTTTTTTAAAGTGACGACGCGAAATAAATTTTTACCTTCTTGTAAGAAATAATTAAAAACAGCTTTACTTAAAAAAATATAAAGATTACACACATTCATTCTGTAACTACTGATTCACATAAAATATATACGAAAAGCAAAGACAGTCGAACATCTCATCTCCATTTTGCTTTCAAGGTAGCCCACGTTACGACATCAGTAAGGGAGCGCTACGTCGCGGGCGCTCACAATTAGAACAACCTTCAGGGTTATATCTGAACTCCGCGCCATACATAATTCATTGCAAGATGTCATGTTATTTAGAGGAAATTACCTTTCCGGTAGGGACTGTCTTTGCTGCTTAGTGAGCGGTTTGGAAAATGAAATTGGCAAGATTAGTAAAAATGATTGAGATTTTCTGAAGTAAGCTAAGCAAGCCAGAGCGAATTTGTAGGTTATTTCTTCAATGCTGGGGTGATTGAAATAGCGGTTATTTTTTTAAGCATTAATTTTGATCGTAGAAATTGATACAGAATTATTATCACAGAAAGAAGAACAATAGAAACTCGTCAGAAATAAAATTTAAACTAGATACGTGTATAAAGAGATTAGGTATTATGCATATAAACCAACATCAAAAAATTTTCTAAAGATGGGTAAAAAACCACAAAAAGAGCTATCTAGTAGTTTAAAAGTGGGTACTATGCGAATAAACAGTATAACGCGTATGAGCGACTTTTTATTTTTAGATACATTTATGTAGGATAAAATTTTTAAATTAAAATAAAAAGTATAGACTATGGTGCGTAGATTTTAGATAGTCTATGGTAACGAGGAGGAGCGAGCCACTCCACGATGTAAGGGTGAAATAATTATTAAAAATCAAAAAGAAGTTAAAAAGCTGGTTTTATTCCAATCAATCGACCCCTACAAATTTCTCGTCCGGGATTGATTGGAATATTGTCGACGAAAACAGTGTGAGTGTGAAAAACGACGACGAACAACGACGTGTACGCACGCGGTAAGGGACGACGCCATTACCGGTGTAGACAAAAAAAAGACGAAACGAGGACGCGGTACATACGCGCTAACCACGCATTGTTAAGGGGAGAAACGATTTCCAACGACGTTAAAAATATGGACAACGCAACGCAGTGCGGTGTGATGGAGTCGGTACCAAAATTCAGCGGAGAGGATTTGACGTATTCATCGACAAAATGGTCGCAGGATTTGGAAGACAACGCCGAAATATTTAACTGGACAACACAGCAGAAATTGATTATAGCACGTAGATCTCTTACGGGCACTGCAGAGCTATGGCTTAGAACCGAGAAAATATACAAGACATACGACGAATTAAAAGCAGCAATTTTGAAGGAATTTCCAGAATCTATAAATAGCAAGCAAATGCATGAAGTGATGAGTTCGCGCAAAAAGAAACCTAACGAAAGCTATTACCAGTATATGCTGACTATGAAGGAACTGGGGAAGAGAGGTAAACTACCAGATTACGTTGCAATACAGTATATAATTGAAGGTATACCCGATTACGAAGCGAACAAAATCATGTTGTATGGTATTACGACATATTCAGTACTCAAGGAAAAATTATCTCTATATGAAACTTTCAAGCAGAACATTAAGCGCCAACATACGACGAAACCGACATCTAACAAACCCCGTAGTGAACGGAGTGAACCTGAAAGTAAGTTCAAGCATCGCTGTTTTAAGTGCGGAGAGGCAGGGCACTTGGCAACCAATTGCACGAAAGGAACGAAATGTTTTCGTTGCAATCAGTTTGGCCACATAGGATCGGAGTGCAAGGCAGGCAAGTTCATTGAATCGCCTAACATGCCATCAACAAGTCGTCATGCAAGCAGTACAAGCGTTGATACAAAGTCGCAGCAGTTCCAACGAAAGGCAATGTTCACAAAGTATCAGCCAGAGGGCGCAGCTGTCGAGAAGGAGCACAACGGTGACATTTGCAGCAGTCAAACGTCAAACGTCAACAACGTTATCAGCGAGTGTCAAAATAATAACCAAAACATTTTCAGTGTTGTAAAAAATCAGAACTATTCGGTTATTTCAGTGAATAAAGCAGTAAAAAGTGCAAAAATAGGCGCATATTCAGTAAATTCTTTGATCGATACAGGAAGTGACATTAATATAATTACGTCTGACTTATTTTCAAAATTACAGATAAGATGTTATGAAGCTGAAGAGATGACATTAATTGGATTGGGATCTTGTAAGGTGTACTGTATTGGTAAGTTCAACACAGATATTATAATTGATGGTCACTGTTACAATACTTGTTTCTACATTGTACCTAATGATGTGATACCTTATCAGATAATACTAGGTCAACCTTTCTTAGCAAGCACAATGATTTTGATTGATAAGGGAACAGTTGAAATAAGGCCACAGTCGTATGATAGTTCCTACCTAAAGTGTTTACTTTCTAGCATGGATTGTACCAATGAAAAACCTGAAGTTCAAAAGTTGATAGATAGTTATAAACCTTTGAAAATTAAAGAAGCACCCATAAAGATGAAAATAGTGTTGAAAGATGATATTCCAGTGTCTCAGCGTCCACGAAGATTGGCTCTGAAAGAAGAAGAAGTTGTGAAGCAACAAGTAGATGAATGGTTATCCAAGGGAATAATAAGACCAAGCTATTCTGAGTATTCAAGCCCATTGGTTTTAGTAAAAAAGAAAGATGGAAGTATTAGAGTGTGTGTGGACTATAGAAAAATAAACCAAAAGATGGTGAAAGATGAATATCCACTTCCAGTTATAGATGATCACATTGACAAACTGTCCAAGGCCAGAGTATTCAGTACTTTAGATTTAAAAAATGGATTTTTTCATTTACCTATTGAAGAAGAATCTATAAAATATACGGCGTTTGTGACAAGCAATCCAGAGGGTCAATACGAGTTCCTACGAGCACCTTTTGGTCTGTCAATATGTCCAAAGTACTTCATGAGGTATATCAACATAATATTCAATGATATGATAAGAAAAGGAGTTGTTTTGATTTTCATTGACGATCTGATTGTCCTGGCAGAAGATGACTTACAAGCGATAGAACGACTTCGACAAGTATTGGAGGTTGCATCACAATACGGACTTGAAATAAATTGGAAGAAGACACAGTTACTTCGGAGATCAGTGGAATATTTAGGTCATGTTATATCGGAGGGAACGGTGAAGCCTTCTACAGAAAAAACTGAAGCAGTCAGGAAGTTTCCAGAACCTAAGAATCTAAAAGAGTTACATAGCTTTATAGGGCTTACCTCATATTTCAGAAAATTCATCGCTGACTATGCCATGATTGCAAGACCATTGAGTGATTTATTAAAAAGTGGAGAATTTTATTTTGGTGACAAAGAAAAATGTGCTTTTGAAACATTGAAAGAAAAGTTGTGCAATGAACCAGTTTTAAAAATATTTGACATGAATCTAGAGACAGAAATTCACACCGACGCATCTAAATTTGGATATGCAGCTATATTAATACAAAGAGACCCAATAGACGGAAGGATGCATCCCATTCACTATATGAGTAGAAAAACAACAGATTCTCAGCAGCAAGCTAGTAGTTATGAGCTAGAAGCGTTAGCAGTAATTGAAGGAGTGAAAAAGTTTCGAAGATATTTAATAGGAATACCATTTAAAATAGTAACAGATTGTGAAGCATTCCAAAAAACATTAACGAAAAGAGACGTTTCAGCAAAGGTAGCAAGATGGATTCTATTTTTACAAGATTTTACATATACTATAGAACACAGAACAGGTGATAAGATGAAACATGTCGACTCACTTAGCAGAAACATATGTGTTATTAACTGTGAATTACACGCACGTGTCAAGAAAGCACAAGAAGAAGATGAAAATTTAAAGTTGATGAAAGAAATTTTGAGTAAAAACGAATATGAAGATTATTACCTAGAAAATGGAGTTATATACAAAGGAATAGAGAAAAAGTTGGTGATTCCAGAGATGATGGATATAGAAATAATCAGAAGAGTACATGGAGCAGGTCACTTTGGGAAAAAGAAGATAAAAGATATTATAGAGAAAGATTACTACATTAGCAAGTTAGATAGCAAAATCGAAAAAATAATTTCTATGTGTGTACCTTGTTTATTAGCAAGCAGGAAGTCAGGAAAGAAAGAAGGATTTTTAAACCCAATAGATAAAGGAGAACTACCGTTAGACACACTACATTGTGATCACTTAGGACCACTTGATGCGACAAAGAAAATGTACAACTATATTTTAACAATCATAGATGGATATACAAAGTTTGTTTGGATTTATCCAGTGAAAACTGTTACCGCAAAGGAAACCATTGAAAAACTACAACTGCATCAGAAAGACTACGGAAATGCAAGACGGATTGTGACTGACCGAGGGACGGCTTTCACATCAAAAGATTTTGAAGAATATTGTCAGGAAGAAGGAATGGAGCACATTACAATAACTACAGGAATACCCCGCGGAAATGGGCAAGTGGAAAGGATGAATCGGATTATTATCTCCGTTTTGACCAAGATGTGTTTAGAAGAACCTGCACACTGGTATAAGTATATTAGTAAACTTCAAAGAGTGATAAATAGTACATACCAAAGGTCTATTGACACATCACCATTTCAATTATTAACCGGTACTAAAATGAGACTTAAAGAAGATATGGAAATTATAGAATTTTTAGAAGAGGAAAACAGAAGAGAATTTATGGAGAAGAGGGAAGAATTGAGGAAAGAAGCTAAAGCTCAAATATTAAAAATCCAAGAAGAAAACAGAAAGTATTATAACAGTAAAAGGAAAGAAGGGCAAAAATATAAAGAAGGAGATATAGTAGCTATACAAAGAACACAATTTGGAAATGCCTTAAAGTTAAAACAGAAATTCTTTGGACCATATAAAATAATTAAAAATTTAGGAAAGGACCGATATGAAGTTGAAAAGGTAGACAGCAGTAAGGAAGGACCTAGGAAAACTACTACAGGTATAGATTTTATGAAACTATGGCCTTAATTTAACTGTACCTAAGTCTTAACCTAAATACTTACCTTTTGATACCTTTCAGTGATAGTAGTAAGATCTGATAATTATTACATCAATTTGTACTACTTACCATATCCCATGAAGATGTTGTCTAAAATAGTTTGTTAAATTGAATTGAAGTTCTTAATTTTGTATGTTATACCACCGCATGTACCATGTTTCCTAATGAAGATGACTAACTTAAACCATTTTATAAAAAAAAGAAAAATATTTAAAATTGTTCCAAGTTCATACTTTATGTAGTTCTGTATAAGAAAACAGCTGATGTTTATGATGTTATCACATTGATGATAAAAGCTATTTCTATTTAAGTTGTTTATGTTTATAAAGAAGATACCTTAAAATTGAATATTTTGCAATTCTGCATAAGAAAAGAGATGTGTATGAAGCTATCATGTTGATAGATTGTTGTATCAAACTAAGTTGTTGATGCTTAGAAGCTTAAAATTGTCTATAATTTAAATATGATGTAATACTGCTTACTGTAAAGAATATTACATTGTTGCATGATTATTAGTTAGTATGTTTATACCTACTTTAGGTCAAAGTGTAATATTTTTAAATGAGATTAGTGCAATAATGAGTAACTACTCAACTTAATACCTATTAGTGCATACCTACCTAAGTGTTATTTTGTAATAAGAGAGAAACTTTGTTTATTTTATTATAGTTCAAATACGAGTTAAATATGGTATTTTATTTTGAAGTGAAAAGTTTATTTTGTTGTTAAATTTACTTACCTATGAAGAGTAATAGTTAAGGATACTACCTAATATAGTATAGATTTTGTTTTGTTGATGTTACATAAAGAGAAGTTAATTTTGTTTTGTTATAGGAATTTACCTTACTTTAGTTTGCATTGTAAAATTATCTTATAAAGAGATGGTGATCTTATATTTTGTTGTAGTAGTAATAATATTCAAATATTTTGTTATGTTACCTAAAGTTTTAACATTGTATGAGTCTGAGGTCAGACTAATTAGCAGAATGGCCGAGTTGTAGGATAAAATTTTTAAATTAAAATAAAAAGTATAGACTATGGTGCGTAGATTTTAGATAGTCTATGGTAACGAGGAGGAGCGAGCCACTCCACGATGTAAGGGTGAAATAATTATTAAAAATCAAAAAGAAGTTAAAAAGCTGGTTTTATTCCAATCAATCGACCCCTACATTTATATTATTTACAGACAGATTGAATTGTATAGAGATACTCTGCACTCCATGTTCTAGCATTGTGCCAAATCATTTATTCATTTATTTAACCAGTATGTCGACGTTGTAAATCAAATATTATCTCTTCTAAAATCCAATGAGCTTAAACAAACAAACTAACAACAGAACTGTTAGCTGAATAAATATGTTTGAATTGAAACCCAAACCCAAAACATTTAGTAACACCTGCATGTCACATGTCAGAGGTTTAGTTTTATTAGTGTTCTGAAAAGCTTGAAATGCTACGACCTTAGAATAATAATAATGTTTATTGCAACGATTTATAGTTCAAATATTTCAGTAAGAGAGATAAATTACTAATTATAATTATAGGAGCGTTAAAAAATATGAAAGTGGCTGTAATTCCAAAACATCCAGCTAAATACATTTTTTGTATACGGTTAAAGATTGGCGAACAAGAACGTGCTTTTTAATATCATTATGAATAAACTCACGGAAACAAAAATTGTTAAAATAAAATTATTACAGCCATTTAAAATTCACTGTATGACAAATATTAAATTAAAAACTTAAAAAAACTCCCGAAACAAAAACCTATAAAAAGTAAACAAAAGAGCTGATTACCTTGAAACAGCTGAACAGATTTTGATACAACGTGTCTAAGAACCTCCGCTAGAAAACCTGCTTTCAAATAAAAAACCGCATGCAAATCGGTTCACCCGTTTAAGAGCTACGGTGTCACAGACAAACAGACTGACACACATAGTGGTCAAACTTATAACACGCCTCCTTTTTGCGTCGGGGGTTAAAGAGAACGTGACATCACAGTCTGCTAGCGGCATACAAGATGACACAAGCTACGGTACAAAAGACGCTTTTAGCTAGAAAAGGACGGAGCTTCCATTAATTATCATTGGTGATATTTCAGATATCGAAAACTAATTTCAGATCAATTTCTGCATGTTCATGAGAGTTGGTGAAAAAAAATGTCTGTCAAATACCTTCGAACAAACGTTCCACCCTTTTACGAACGCAGTCAACCAAGTAGAAACAAAATCAAAGACCGAATGTTTTCCTTTGATTCCAGAAGCGGCACATATGTAGATAAGGCGTACACCAACCAGAACGAGTATTCTATACGTTTCTATACCGAAGCACGATGATCGATCACATTACCAAGAGGAAATTGAGTTAGGCGCGCACCTTCCCGTCGCAGGTACGATATAACTCAGCGCTTCACACTTTACGCAAAATTTTGTGATGTATGCGAATAGTTCGAAAATAGTTTGCGCACTCGCTGAAGATGGTAGTCGTATAATAGTTTTAATTTTACCCATAAAGGAATTACTTTATTTACTGAAAAAGTATTATCGTATAAAAGTAGTATAAAATAAAAGTATATAGTAGAAAAGCATATTTTATTATTAAAACCAGCGTGAGTATTATTCATATTATTATTTACTAACCGGCTACACTCACGAGAATAAGTCGAGACACTCGACCGGTGTTCGAGCGGTACAGACGCTCATCATCACGGAGTACGTGCGGTCGCGGCGAGCGCTTGGCGCGAACACCGGTCGAGTGTCTCGACTTATTCTCGTGAGTGTAGCCGGTTAGTAAACAATAATATAAAGCATATTTTGTTAAAACTAATATAAAATATGCCAAATGTCAAAGAATATTTATTAAAGGCGATATAGGCAAAAAAATGGACTTCTAAACGTGAAAAAAGTCTTATGCACGTAATACAAATCAGTTAAAAATACGTAAAAAAGTAAAATAATATTTGATAATAAAAGGGAGGCATGTCTACCCATTTCTTTCTCAAACACAAATTGAAGTCCGGACCCAGAAAAGAAATGCGGAAAGTGACTCTCTATTGCTTTGGAAATACGTCCGCTAGAGAAGATAGCACCAAGAAAGTCTTAGAAAAAATCTATTTTTTTGAATCATAACAATAATAACGCCCAACGATCACATACATAGATCCTGACCCCTAACTAGGATGTCCTGTATCTAGGGAACCAGGAACTATGAGGACCATGGTCCCACAACACCCAGACACGAAACAAATACTTGCACTTTTTTTTTCTGTGCACAAACATTTGTTTCGTCACGGGAATCTAACCCGTAACCTCCGTGGTGTATGAGATTTGAGCCAACCTGCCCAACCACTACACCACAGAGGCTGTCTAATATTTTAAAATGTCTAAAAATATAACCAGGAACAATGAGTTATATAATATGGACACCTAACAACCTAAAAGTCTGTCAGAGCGCCTGATCGATGCGACGCGTGATCAAAATGCTGGGACTTATTTGGCTCAACGTATCAGTATTGCAATCCAAAGGGGCAAAACTGCCAGCATCTTAAGTACGCTTCCAACTGATAGTGGGTTGGAGCATTTGAGCTATTTATAGGTCTTTAATGGTCTATGGGTTGTCCAATTGCTTCTTCTTGTGAGTAGTTAGTTTAGTTTTAGTAAGTAGAGTGTAGAGTTGTTTTCAGTAATAAAGACACCTAACATAATATGTGCCAATACCTAATAATAATATGTACACCTAAAACTATAATAACTTGAAAATAAAACGAAATATAACAAAACTAATCTAAAACCCATTAAAAATTAATTGATAATTTTAATCATATTTTCAATTGTTATCGGAATATAAATTATTAGAACCTTAAAAACACCTATATTCGCTGGCTTAATGTATGGGAAATTCCCGTTTCTCTAGATATACGATAGACCAACCCAGACGTTAGCAACAACAATCTAAAAGTAAATCTTTATAGCGGTTTTCTCCTTCTGTTGAGCTTTATTACAAACATTATCGCGGCAAAACAGCGGCCATTAATAAAGAGATCTCAGCCAAAACAAATCACCATTAGGCTAGAAAAGTCGGATGAGGGGCATCAAAGGCCGCCCAAGAGGTCCCTTGCACCCCACATCCATTTACTGTTATTACTATCATGTCATCGCATCCCATTTAGACCCTCGAGATTCTACGAATGACTTTTTATTTCGAAGACACGGAAATCAGGAATCGTGTAAAACGTGTCACGGGTTAAGGTCCTACCTTCTGATGTCCCTAAGGGTTTACGAGTTCTATTAAGAAAGAAGAAATCCATGTTAAGAAATGTTATTTCTTGTAGGGATATCAAAGAGCTGGTGAGTCGAGAGTTATTCAATTTATAATTATTGATCTCTTTTCTTCAATTTGAGGACACAGGTGGAAGTGATCGTTCGAAACGATGATCAAAATTAGGTTCGGAGATAACAAAATTACAACAATTTATCAAGAACTCCACGAAAACTGTTGAAAGATCTATTATTAAATATCTATATAAAATATCTACATATTTTTAAGTACAACGTCAAAAGCGATGTGCAAAACTGTACCTAATGTAAGTGCCTACCTGGATTAGGTAAACAAGTATGTGTTATCCAATCGCTCATTTTCATTAATATAACTTGAAGTTTGGGTCCCTTTTTAACCCTTTTTGAGTTGCGGTTTTGGCATCCATGTAGAATTTTCTGGGACGAGGTATGGATCATTGAAACTTTATGTTGATGTTTAATTTCACGTTCGATATTCACCTCAACCGAGCTTTATGGGATTAAAAGATAAACTCAAAATGGTCATCATATAGAAAGCTACTTATATTATAGCTCAATATTCAGAAACCAGAAGTGCAAAATGTCCGTGAATCGTTAAGTTTCATGAACCTTTCAACTCATTGAGAGTTAGCAACCTTACTTGCTTTAGCTCCGAACAAATCCTCAAAAGACTGACATATTCTTTTAGACACGCTTCAAGTCGTATAAATAATGATAGCCTGCTCCTAAATAGTTACGTTTTATAGCTGACATAAAAACTTCCTTCCGAGTAATGCTTCCATAGAACTAAATAACAATGGCGATCCCGAAAAGTGTTCAACATAAAAAGGAATAATTTCGGCATCTGGTAAAGTTTGGAAGTAGCAAGAATTGGAAACGGGCTTGCAAATTTTTCACTCCGCTTGTTTTACGAACTAGTTGGCAAGCCGCTTCGTGTAGTTCTTTAGAGTTTGGGAGTTACGTAGTGCCGAGGATTTCAAGACTTTTATTTATTTACAGTTGAGTAAACGTGCATGTGTTTTCTTAATCAAGTTGTTTTCTTAAAACTTTATTGGCGTCTAGTCTGTGATTTTCAGAGGAAAAATATAGCTTAATTGGAGGCACGGAAATCAGAACGCTGGCAGCCTTTCAAGGATACAGTGGCTAACTATTTCATATGTTATATGTTTTAGAATAAAAATAAATTATGGATAACTAATTTCAGAACTATATTAGGTAGTAGAATATGTGTTCTACAGTTATTAATTCTATAGAATACATATACTATTTGCATACATTTTTAAGATACTGAAAATGATAATAAAACTACACAAGATTTAAACACTTGTAAGATCTTCGTACATATTCATCCAACCATATAAATGTTTTTTTTATAACCGAATGGGTCAGCGTTTGACCACGTTCTCACCTGGTGGGAAGTGACGAAGTGACGAAGTGGAAGCATGCTTACGTAATATGTACCTACTTGTTCCGAATCTTTTAACTAAATAATTTTATGGCGGAATTTTTAATAAAATGACTTACTTGAGACATGTACTTTAATTAACTTATTGTTCCGGTAATATTTTATTACCATAAGCCTTCATCGTTCTCAATTGGAAATTGTCCTAGTCTTCTAATTCAATACATACTTACTTAGGTAAAAATAAAATATTCTCTTTTCCTTTCGCGTACATGCAAAATTACCCTTTTCAATTTTTAATTTGTGACTCACCTGCTTTTTACTAAACACCATCTTGTTTTGTAAACTGTACAAGCCCTAAAATTTAATTTACTGAAACACGTTTTATTGTTTTTATGATGATATTTATTATTTTTTATGAGTAAAACTTTTTGTGTTTTCATTAAATTTATTAAAAATATATCTGTTTTCTCAATGATAACCTGTTTTGTACCCTACTATTCTTCGGAAGTTTATTTTAATAAGTTGTTCGTATTATCTATTTTGTGGTTTGTATAGAATGTATTCCAGAAAAACTTCGTATTCACGATAAATTTGGGACGGCTCAGCTAAGTATCAGCTCGAAGCCTTGGACTCCATAGAGAGGCGGGCAAAGAAACTTATTGGTGACGATGCGTTGGTTGAAGCTAAGCTTCAGAGTCTCGAGCATCGACGTAAAGTTGCCAGCCTGTCGGTATTTTATAGATTCATCACGGTGAGTGTGCGATGGAATTATATGACCTAATTCCTCCATCTCCTTTCTACGTATCACTTATAGTTATAAGTAATAAAAATAAAAAAGTAAAAATTATGTACTAGTTACCATCTACGCCCTGCGTCATGGTTAAAATAACTTTATGATAAATATCTTTTGTCTTATTCTTGAATTTAAAGTAACTTTCTAATCTTTTTTAAATCATTGAAAAGCTACCAAACCCTAAATGTTAGAGAATCAATTTGTAGTTGAATATTTTTTGCTTATCCTGAACAACATAGGCTTATTATGCGTTCAGTTAAAATACGTGGATATATCTAAAATCTTGGCTAGTAGCCATATGTTATGTTTTCTAAAATATTCTTTCATTTCTAAAGTTTATGAATTAGGTACTAGCCGATACCCGCGACCCCGTCCGCGCAGAATCAACCGCGCAGGAACAACTATAAACCGCGCAGAATCAGCGTGGTTTATAGTTGTTCCCTAATAAAACAACTCGTTTTTCCGTAAAATAATATCCTATTCAAAGACCTGAAGTACCTACATACCAAATTTCATCAAAATCCCTTCAGCCCTTAAGCACACGTATACACACACCAACACACCCTCTCAAAGACAAGCACATACTTTCGTATTTATGTTTTCTATTTTTTAGTAGAAAGTAGGATGGTTAAAGAACTTAATGATACATAATTCATCAGTGGCTGCAAAATAGGTAAAAGTTCACCATCAATTAAGCTAACATAGCATAACCTCAATTCAAAGTTTCCTAAGCAAATAGTTAAGACTGTATAGCTATGTTAAACAAACACTTGTACTTGAACTAGGCGGTTCTTCTATTAAGTTTCAAAGCTACAATGTGTTACTTGTAGGCTTGTAGGTAAATAAACAAGTCCTAAACTATCAGAACTTGTCCAATAAGCTAAGATCTTATTTGTCAATTCTAGACTGTTCCAGGCAACAGACTGTTGCGTCCGTAGCTTGGTAAGTATTAAGTAACTAGCTCTTCCCCGCGACTTCGTCCGCGTGAACGACAAGGGAATAGCGCGGAAGAGGAATAAGAGCGCGTACTACGTAGAGGTCAATTTTTTTTCGGATCAGATAACGAGATAAGCGAGTCGTGTGCCTTAGGATTGGACATGCCCGTCCATATATGTTGCAGTGTCAGGAAGAACTTAAATTACCTATTGTTTAATTGATATCTAATGAGCAAATCCACGTAGAGTAAATGAGTTTGAAATTTATTACATTTTTAGTTTGCTACGCAAGTTTTATTTTATTAACTTGCTGTTTGTTTGTCTGTCGGCATAAATTGTAATAGATTTAAAACTAACTTCCCGATGAGCTAGAGCCTTGAAACTTTAAACATAGCTTAAAACTGGAAGATAATGTAACATTCGACGAAATTTTTTTATTTTTGTTTAAGGCACTTACCAAAATAATTTGCAACATCACAGGTTAATGAATTTGGAAGATAGACGAACTTTGCTAGAGATGGCTTTTCTCCATGATATTCTCCTGAGTAACATTGATAGCTCTTATCTTATCAATACGATTTCAATACTCCCCGATTCAGAACCAGACATACGAAATTTTTAAATGAGGCACCATGCAATACAAACTATGGTTGTAACTATGTTATTAACAGGCTATCAAAACGTACAATAATTTATTCATGGATATGGATATACACCTGTCTAAAAACTTTAAATACCTACCAAGTCTTCAAAACTCTCCAAAACAAATAACTCCTCTCACCAATAATGTTAATATATAAATTTACTACTTAACTAATCTAAACATATACATCTACATACAGACAACTTTACATGCACACGCACATACACACCCTCACACAGACATACATAGACTCACACACATACACCTTTTATACATATTTGAATCCTCTGCTAGAGAGCACAAAACACATAATTGTAATAATTAGGAAGACCTGTTATTGTAACTCACAATTATGTATAAGCTGTAGATCATCTAATAAATAAATAAATAACCATATAGCTCGTAGAACCAATAATCGTAGGGGTAAAAAGGTTCTCGAGTGGCGACCACGAACCGGAACGCGGAGCGTAGGACGGCCCTCCACAAGGTGGACGTTCTGCTGACTCGCAGGTAGCCGCTGGACGCATACAGAGAGCAACCACTCGTTGTGGCGATCTATGGGGAGGCCTATCAAATCAAATCAAATCAAATCAAAATCTCTTTAATCATTTTGGCGTCACAGACGCACTTATGAACGTCAAATTATCACAATGACTCTACCACCGTATCGGAAAAAGAACCACTACTCAGAAGATACGGCAAGAAACTGAGGGGCATTTTTTTTAGAGATTTTGTTACAATTTTTTGGGATTTTACAATGTTATGTTTCTTATGTACCAGTTGGTTACTTTGCAGAAGTGGAATCTTCCAAGCATCTTTGTCTTCTATGTAATTACGAACAGTGTAGTATGCTTTTCTCATTAGAACATTCTTAACGCGTAATTTGAATTTACTTTCTGTGAGCTCCGTTATACACTTTGGAATTTTATTATAACAACGTACGCAGTTGCCCATAAAGGACTTATTCGTTTTAGTCAGTCTATACCTAGGTACAACAATCCTATCCTTATTTCTAGTGTTTATGTTATGATGGTCACTATTTACTTTGAATTTTTGGAAGTTTTTGCGAACATGCATTATATTTTCATAAATATATAAAGAAGGTAAAGTTAATATATTAACTTGCTTAAAAAAATCCCTTAACGAGTCACGTGGACCCAACTCGTAAATCGCGCGAACCGCACGCTTTTGTAATATAAAAATAGTATCTATATCCGCAGCAGGAACCCCACAGCAAAATGCCATATGACATTATGCTGTGGAAGTATGTAAAGTAAACTAACCGAGCCGTAGCTATATCCGTTAATTGCCTAATTTTACGAACCGCATATGCAGCAGAACTAAGTTTTCCAGATAGAGCATCAATATGAGGACCCCACTGCAACTTAGAGTCTATGCCTATACCTAGGAATACCGTCGCTTTGTCTGTATCGAGTTTATTACTATTAAGCATTACGTTTGGCTCTACATGTCTAACATTAGGCAAAGAGAACTTTAAACATTTCGTCTTTTTCGCATTTAGTAACAAATTATTCGCAGAGAACCATTTCGAAACAACATCCAATACGTAGTTTACATGCGCCAATTCACTGTCCTTTCTATATACTTTAAAAATTATTGATGTATCATCAGCGAATAAAACAATATCTGCAAGGTCTTTAACTACGAAGGGTAAATCATTTATATATGCCAAGAATAAAAACGGCCCCAATATTGATTCCTGCGGTACCCCCATTCTGACTAAGGATCCGGAAGATGTTACGCCATTTACCCCAACTTTTTGCTGTCTATCGGTTAAGTAGGACTCAACAAGATTCAGAGCAGTTCCACGAACCCCATAGTGGGAGAGTTTACCAATTAGTGTACGGTACTCTACACAATCGAAAGCTTTGGAGAGATCACAAAATACACCAATGGCATCCTGTGAACTCTCCCAAGCTTCAAGCACATGTGTTACTAGTTCGACCCCGGCATCTGATGTTGACCTGCATTTTGTGAAACCGAACTGACTCTCGTTCAGTATTTTGTGTTCATTGAAGTGGGATAAAAGTTGTTTAAGAATAAGTCTTAAAAATATCTTACTCAGAGCCGGAAGCACAGAGACTGGTCTGTAATTCCTATGTTCAGCAATGGATGCCTTCCGGCTGATGATGATGATGATATTATTTATTCTAGAACATATTATAAAGTTGTAGGTATGGTATCTATACATATAATAATCTATACATATAATAAAATCATAGAACCCAAAAAATCTGTGGAAAATATGTGGAATGAATATGTGGAATAATGTGTGGAAGATATTTGAAAAAAAAATCAAGCATGGCGACTTAAAATAAGTAACTTAACATATTAAAACAGTTTTTAAAATTTTTGTTAGTTTGTTTGTTTGGACTTCTATAACTTAAGAACCATTAACGGGATTTTGATGGTGTTTCCACAAATATGCTTAACTGAACCCTGATATAATATAGGCTATCAAAATTTTGAAAAATCTTCTTATGGGGGGTGAAGTTTGTATGGAAAAAAGTTATTAGATTGTCTTAGAACCTTGAAACTCAGAATTAATACTTATAATTACTAATTAATAAATTCGGGTTCGAGCATTTTTCAAAATTCAGCTTCTTTTAGCGATGACGACAGAAAATAGATAAAATTAGTCTGACTTTGAAACGCTGTGTAGTCTACGAAAATGAATAAAAAAGGTCTAAAATTATAATTACATAAAAAAATATCATGGTAGAAATATAATTTCAGCGTTTTTAGGAAATCTTACAAAATAACTTGGGATCTTTACACGAAAAAAACTATAATTATTACAACACTTGAAAAATAGTTTATGCAATAGAAAGTAGATGGCGTTAAAATTATAATTACATGAAAAAATATCATGGTAGAAATATAATTTCAGAGTTTTTAGGAAATTCAACACTTGAAAATTAGTTTATGCAAAAGAAAGTAGATGGCGGTAAAATTAAAACTCGCCAATAGTAATTTTATGAAATGCACCAGACTAGTGAATAATGTTAAAATATGTTTCTTTTCCAATTAGCTTAGGTCGACGTTACCTGATTTATGGTTGGTATATCAGTAGGTACCTCTGAAGCGGTGTAGCGAATTTTGGCTTCAACCGTCCGGCTCAAACCAGCTCAAACTGTCCAAAAACCTTTTAAAACCCTCTCCAGACTGTGGTCTGTGGTATGTGTGTTAGAAATGTGCTTTTGGCGTTTTTGAGGTTTTGTCAAGAGGATAATTCTGCAGAAACTTTAATGTACGACGAAGTGACAAAAAATTGATCTATCTAACAGATGACAACGCGATATAGTGGGGGCACCAAGTGTCTTTAAGAAGCATGCTTTAGGTAGGATAATATATACTGTCCTGTCAATTCCAGTAACAAAGCATGCTACTATTTACAGCTGCTAATACACGATTTCTGTCAGCGGCGCTACCTCATTTGCGTTCCTCAGAACAGTAGATAGTGTTGAACGCCGTACGCTCCATGCAGCCTGCAGATTAAGACGCCTCCTGAGTGACGACCAAATTTGGGATGAAATTTTAGCAAATGCAGTCGTGATACTTTACAACGTATGCGCCATTTGTTTGCCGGATGTTGGTATTTTATGGGCTTTCGAGCTTCGTGCAACTGTGGGAGAAGTCTCTACACCATCTTGCCGAAGATATCCCGCCTATATGCTCTGAGGAACTTTGAACAGGACGTGGACGTATCAGACGAGAGGGTGATAAATTGTTGTCTTACTTTGCTACAAAATGTTGTCATTGCTATCGGTGGCGATTCATTAGACCGCGTAAACCCCGTAAAATCACACACATCGAGTGCATCTGGGATTCCAGCGCACTTTATTACGTATGTAATTGCAGGTTAAATTATGCTTCTTTAAAATTGGACCACTCCGAAGTTGTGTAACGTAACTCGGCTAAAGGAAGTGTCGCTACAAAGGAACTTGCTTGAGCGTTAAACTAGAAATACGATCCTGCATGGAGTATTGTTACCATCTATGGGGTGGGTCAGCCGAATACCAACTGGCAGCTCTGGAATCTTTAGAACGTTGCCCAATTAATTTTATATATAACAATGTGCTGGTGGAGAAGAAACTGACAAGTCTTAAACACGGACGGAAACTTGGGTGTCTGTTGCTCTTCTATCGACAGCACTTCGGGAAGAATTGCACTAACCGATCCCTTCTTCTCCTCTTCACTTAAGGACTTCCAGGCGAGGAGAGTCGTTTTCCCGTACGTAGGTACTTGATGTCCCACCGATCGGTACGAAGCGTTTTGCAGATTCTTTCATCATGCGGACTCCTTAAAGAGAAGAACGCTCTACCAGCTTTTTGTTTCTAAATAGCTACAAAGTCTAGAGTGAATAGGCATCTCATGAGCAACCATGCTCCATATTCGCTTTTCATCAGGCGCGATGTCGTCAAAAAAATATAAGTAGTCGACGCGAACGAAGTAGGGACATTTCTCTCTACAAAAAAAGACTACATCAGCGTTAAACTATAACCCACGTGAACGAAGTCACGGGCAACAGCTAGTAATATTATAAAGTTGTAGCTGTGGTGGTGGTTGAAGTTGGAATAATTTTCACCTAAATCGTAGGTAACTAAATGAACTACTTTGCATGATATAGTAACTAAAATACCTTTACTCTCAAAAGTATTGCAAAGTTTACGGGTACATTTTCATCAACAAGCCGTCAGAGAATACTTGCTAAAATATTAACCACAACTCTTTTGTGCTACTTCACAGAAAGAGGGTAAGGTAGGAAATTACATATTGCCCATAAAGCGGCCGCTTTTCACAAGCGACCTAGCGCCGCATCTCACTTGACCCTTTGAGGTAAAATAAAACCCGTCAAGTGCGAGTATGTAGAACTGTGTGTCGAGGGTCTTGTGCCTACGACGCGTATGATGTTTCTGTCATATTCAACAATCCTACAAATGTTATAAATTTGAAAGGGAATAATTTCATTCCGGAAAAAGGAACAATTCCTGGGAACATAAACCGATTTCTACGCGGATGGAGTCGCTGGTATAGGCTAGGAATATTATAAATGCAAAGTTTGTAAGGATGTTGGATGAATAGGATGAAGTATAGACGTTGTTTATTTGGATTTTGATGAAAATTTCGAATTAGATGCTTTTAGATCCTAGAAATAGAAATGTAATTTCCGAAATAATTGTTCACACGGTTGAAACCGTGGAGTGCATGTAGTAAACATACAATCAGACTCCCGCTTAGGTATTTCTTACACGATACTTGCGTAGTTAGTATATTTAAGAATGTTCTTCTGACTCTAAAAAGAGAAACAAGACGATCATTTCAAATTAAAAGCTATGTTGTTCACTTTTCCAAGTTTCTGAGTTTCTTTTACTAATCTAAATCAAAGATTAGATTAGATAACTCTTAATTGTTTCACCACCAGAAAACATAATAACAAAAAGTACAATAACAAACTTAAAAACTAAAGTGTCACAATGGGCGGTCTTATCGCTCAAAGCGATCTCTTCCAGACAACCTTTGGATGGAGAGGACTTAAAGAAACTGTAAGAGACGGGGGTGTCAACATAAATGACATAATAAACAAATGTACAAATTGTTGACCTACATTTTTAAAGGTGCAATCTGATATTGTTTAACTCAGTCTCTGAGTCTGTTAAATTTCGAATCGATGGCAACACAATTTGCAAATAAAACCAGCTGTAACACAGACACCGATCGTAAATGGTTCCTTTTTACCTTTTAGGACAGGAACCCCAATAAAATGGCTTTGGGTCATACTGGCTTGCGTACTTGATGCAAAATGGAATAAGTCAATTTCCGTTAGGGCGGTATTCAGGCTGAAGGTTTATGAAATCAGCCGCGTCCTCTGTTGCCTGCATAATGTATGTGTACTCAAACTGATTCTGTGAAAATGTTGGCGTTATTTTAGGGAAAACGAGAGAAGTTCCAGTGCCGAACAGAATTTTAAATCGCAGTCCTATGCGGAACTACTGGTGGTAGTTACTCGTATGCGAAAGGCCGTCTGAGTAGGTACCACCGATTAGTAGTAGTGCGCAAGCATTACTGTGTTCCGGTTTCAAGGGCATTGTAGTCAGTGAAATTACTGGGCTTATGAGACTTAACAGCTAATTGTCTGTTGTTGGCAGGCGTGTTCCTTACCATCTGACAAACGACCAGCTCGCCTTGTCATTCAGATATATAAAAAAAACTGCGCTCGTCACCTTGAGATAGCTTTCCAATTTCAAATACGCAGATACATCGCTGACGGCTCTCTTAAAATTATATTTCCTATTAATTCTAATAATAATCCTATCCTATGATAAGTAAGAAAGTGTGCTTGTGTTCGTTTGTTAGCTCCATCATCATCATCAGCCCATTACGTTCCCACTGCTGGGACTCGGACCTTCCCTCGTAGAGAGAGTATGGGCCATAATCCACCACGCTGGCCCAGTGGGTCAGCTGGGTTGGTGGATGTCACATATCCTTGACTTTTTGTGATTAATTCTTGAACATGCCGGTTTCCTCACGATGTTTTCCTTCACCGTTTTTAGAGCCAGTGTTAATTCCGCACATAACTTAAGAAAGTCAGTGGTGCGGAGCCAGCGAGGTTCGAACACGGGTGCGTCTGATCGCAAGTTGCACGTGCTACCACTGAGCCACACTCGCTCCCTGTTAGCTCCATATCATATCCATTATACAGATTTTGACGAAATTCGGCATCTAAGAATATAACAAAAAAAAAAAAATAGCAGTATATAATTTTTGGCAATAAAAATAGAATAGAATTATTTATTGGCCTTATAACATTGTTTGTCACTCTGGGTAAGTCAAATTTACCTTATTGGCATTACATTATTACATTACATTATTAGAATTAAGAATTACACTGGTGGTAGGTTTGCGGGAGGCCGTCTGGGTGGGTACCACCGCTTTGCCATTTATTCAGCCGCCAAGCAGTAGTGCAGCATTACTGTGTTCCGGTTTGAAGGGCATTGTAGCCAGCAAAATTACTGGGCATTATGAGACTCAACAACTAATTGTCTCAGGGTGACGAGCGCAGTGCAGCGCCGCGCAGGATTTTGCAAAACAATGTTCTGGGTGGTGCTGTTATTGTTATGGGCTGGCGTATTGCTTACCATCAGGCAAACGACCAGCTCATCTCGTCATTCAGTCACATAAAAAAAACACAAAGGTAAAATAAAAACAACATGGAACAAAAATAAAAGACAACTAATAATATAAGAATTTGAATAAGATTATCAATAACACTTACAAGTACTACAAACAAGTGCATGTTTATTTAGTACAGCACAGTAGTATAAAAAAAATACAAGTACAACAACAGTTACAAGTACTTTTGATTATGGAACAGGACCTATAATACTTTTTATCTTGGAAAAATTAAGTGTGTCTTAGTGTATATTGTGCCAACGAGAAATCGAGGTTAACCAATGGGTTAACTTGATTTTATGTTAACCCCCGATGCAAAAAGAGGCGTGTTATAAGTTTGTCCACAATTTGTGTCTGTCTGTCTGTGGCACCCTACTAGCTCTTAAACGGGTGAACCGATTTGGATGCATTTAAAAGCAAATTCATTTTTTTTGTTTATTTAAAAGCAGGTTTTCTAGCGGTGGTCTTGGACATGTTTTATTGTTTCGGGGGTTTTAATATTTTTTAATTATATGAAAATAGACAAATAAATTATGGGTTAACCGCAATTTATATAATTAATACATCAAAAGTTATTTCTATGTACTTAGCCAAATACCTACACAACAGCCTTGGTGAGTTTTTGGAAAAAAGTAAACTGCGGTGTCTACGCCGTTTCTTACGTTGTCCACTGTACTACAGACTCTTCAATCTACATAGGAACATATCCTAGACACATTCAAATATGTACACACACGCTCTGTACTATTAGGTATTCTGTGGCATGGTACTCGTGCATTTCGCTCGCTCCACATACACCATACACGCCTACGTAAAACTAATCACAACGCATTCCATCTAGACATCCACTAAAGAACGCACCTCAGTTGGTTTGTAAATTTCTAAAACAAATGAACCTAGTTAACAAAAATGTAATTCTTATTGTTGGTTCGTGAACACGCAGTTGTAAAGAACTGGTAGAGTCTAGATGACATCTTGGCTTCTAAGGTTCCTGGGTAAAAATTTAGTTAAAATAGCGTGTAATACCGTTCAGACAGATTAATTACAGAAAAATAGTTTCTTTAATACAGAATTATAAATCTACAATATAGCGATAGTTTCAATAAAACAACTGTTAAGTGACAAAAATATATTTTGTTCTTTTGTTCACGATTTTCTAAGATAGTTAATACTCGATAAAAGCCTTAAGTCTTATAATGCTTAGTAATTTCGCTAGCTATAATGCTTTAAAGACTCCTAAAGGCGTTGGAAGTTATTATCTAAAATAAATAATCCTTGACTACGAGTACAAGCGTAGCAAGCAACATATATAGCGGGTAAGTAGAAGCCTTTTCTATTCTAAATTGCAAAGCTCTAGTTCAAATATTATACCTATTTAAAGCCTTTCGAAAATAAAATTTGAATGGTGCAGTGCAGTAAAAACACAGAATAGTAAATTAATTCAGCGATTTGTATTTAAGTATCTTTTACATATCTACTTGCGCCCCCCGTTTCCCCCTAAATAAATTCCTAGCTACGCCCATATGTCCTCGAGGTGACTTCGTGAAGGAATTAAGGTATTTTCAAGACTCGGTATTTCGCCGTAAATAAGGAGGATTCACGTCAGATAATAATTTGGTAGGAGAGAGTTCGGAATGTTTCCCAACTATAAGTATTTCAGAGTCTCAGAAATAATCGCGCGGAGATAGAAAGTGGAATTGAACGAGGGCTTATTATTTCCCAAATTTAATATTAAGAAGTTACATTGCAATTTTCTGTAGAAAACACAACTTTACCGTGAGCGTTTTGCTTGTAAAATGAGCATTTCTTTGTAAAGAAAAACAATTATTTCCTTTTTATCGAAACAAAATTAAACCCGTTTACACAAAGACTGAACTGTTCCTAAAATGAAGCATTTATAGCTATTTAACATAATATAGCAAACAAAATGACAAATTTTATTGTGTCAACTTAAAAAAAAAATTGAATGACAAAAATTGTACTCTTAGATGAACTGATTTGATTATATACAATAAGTAATTGAATGCAAGTCAATCAATATAAATACCTACCTTAAATATGATAAAGTAAAAAATTAAATATGATTTTTTAAAGATTATATTGATATAATATTATTATGATGTTTTAAAGACTTCATATTTGTACGCCTTTTAATGCCGAATTTTGTTAGAAGAAACTGAAAAATGAACAACTACAAAAAACGACGTGACTAAAATTAGGTATTCATTCAAAGTTCTTACAAATAAATTCATTTAATTAATTTTATAATGCAAAGAACCTTTTTCTAATAATTTTGTATAAGCCATCTAATAAAAGCAATAAAAAGGGTTATTTCCCATGCCATATTTTATCTTTACTATCTACACCTTTATCTCGAACTTTGTCTGAATAAAGTCCATAGAAACCACATCCAAATGTCGTTTACATAATCAACGTTCCTCCGACAAATCTAACGTGGCGTCCGAACGGGAACGTTCGGAAATGGAGTCAGATTTCCGAATTATAGTCTAGAGCTGAGACTAGTATTGACACCGAATACTTTGGTATCAAATCAATGGGAAACGGTACTGAAAAGTATCAATCAGAAAATATCCTGGTGTCAGAATTATAAATCCATTACAAATATCGTATCAATTAAATCAAAATCAGAATAAAATAAGTTACCAATCATTGAAAGTAATGTTATTTTTGTTAATATTTATCGTCCAAAGATAACTCATAACATGCACATTATAGATGTTGGTATATAACTAGGACCTTGTATCTAAGGAACCAAAACTACAACCTCTGCAGTTTATGAAATTTGAGCTGACCTGCTCAACCAATACACCAAACAGGCTGTCGAATCGAGTTACGCGAATTAAATACGCAATCGTGATTATAGTTGTATATTAACTATTTCAGAAATAATTGAGCAAGTATTGCGTTGTTGTTGTGTTGATACCACCTCAGGTATCTTTCGAATCCCAGTTAAATACAATATCAAATAAACAAAGAACAATACAAGTTTAATATCAAACTGATATCGAGTAGGTACTGAGTATCAGAAAGTATTTAGACATACTCAGTATCGGAATCGTAC
This sequence comes from Petrophora chlorosata, assembly GCA_951640565.1. Classification (NCBI taxonomy): domain Eukaryota; kingdom Metazoa; phylum Arthropoda; class Insecta; order Lepidoptera; family Geometridae; genus Petrophora; species Petrophora chlorosata. The sequence goes on along the minus strand of OX621204.1, from coordinate 9,752,131 downwards.
AGATTTCCGAATTATACGGGCCATGTCAGTGATTTGCTGATCGGACCATATGGAATAGAATTTTCCTCGTCGTTTGGCAAATCAACGCTGTTACGATGGCTGTAAATCATTTCTCTGGTTTTGATGTAGATATAACTCTATCCCGCTGGGGTCGTTTCGGTTTATTGTGTTTATTAATATTGTTGGCGCATCCGAGTCCTTAATATATTCTTGAATAAATTTTATCTTCATTGCTTTCCTGCTGCTAGAAGTAATACATACGGTATTACCAGGATCGAAAGGAAAATGAGAAGCATAGAAAATGAATTTGATAGGTACCTAAATTAAGGCTGCGTTTCGCTCTGACGATCTTTTTATTTGGCCATTTTTTATATCTTTGTTTCATAGCCGCTCATTCGACAAGGTGCAATCACGGTTGCATAAACGAAAATTTAACTAGTGAGTGGTTTTAAAATATTAATTACCCGGACCTGAACTTTGATATCACATAACTTTAGATAGCTTCCAACTCTCACATACGTAAAAAGCGTTCAAATTACATAAGACTTAGGAACGTGCACTATGACTTGACCTTCTAAAAGTGTTAAATCACGTCTCGCAGGCAAAGGGCAGGGATCCTTCTGTATATGAAGATTGAGGACCGAGTAACTGCGTTATGGTCGTCCATTTTCGGACCTTTTTACCTTTTCTGCTCAGTTTGTCCCATGATTTGTTGGAGAAATGAAATGAGGTAGGTACATTTGCGAGAAAATTAAATTTGTTTGTATTATTAGGAAAGTTACGTGACCTTTTGTGTTTCGGGTTAGAGCAGGTACATCGGAATTTGAAGTTTGGGATATTTTGCTAAGTTTGTACGATTTCGGCTTATAACTTTTTCAAATTATTTTGTTCAGAATTACAGCTGTTTTTTCCATTAGTTGGTTTTAAAATATACTTATTATTCTCATAGAAAATAATAATGTATCATTGGAAATGTTCTAGTGATATTTTTTTTTATATCGTTATGAGAATGCCTGTTTGAGCTTTTGACCTCAATGGTCAACTTTCACAAACATTTCCTAAAAACAATCTGATTTATTAAATAATCTAAGTCCATTTAATTTGTTTTCTTAAGCAAAATCAAGTGACTGTCGTCGTTCAGAATCATAGTAGGATCAAAGAATACTTACTATTGGTAGTATTATATATTCTGTGTCACAAAACCAGATTATTATAGAAATTGGCCATATTTTTTCGTAAAGTCATTTATCGTCTTTGAAGTAGACCTTATCTGTAGTAGTCTGTTGTCTCAAGTATTTCAAAACCTGCCCTAATTAAAACAGATATATTAGCTGGCCCCCAATAGCCTAGGAAATTAATCTTTTGAGGTAGACAGATGAGATATTACATGAAACTGTTTTTGAATATTCGAGGTAAGAGTCGATTTTCGTTATTTATTTTCGTCTCCCCTGAGATGACCTACATGACCGATGACCTACTCGTACACACATCTATACCTAACTGCTCGAAGTAGGGTAATTTATTGGTTAACCACTGATATAAATATTATAATATAGTTTATCACTTTCAAATGTGCGTTGCGTCATGATCCAAAACATGTGCCTACACAGTATACCTTTCAAGCATTCGTCGCGTTATGATCTCAGAGATGTACATAGTATAAATGGTTTATGGGCCATTATCGTCCCACTGCAGGAAAAAGGCTTTCCATTTTAGAAACTCAGTTCGCTCGTCATCATCTTTTTCTAAGCCTAACGTGACATTTTCTGACATCGCGTGTAGAATCAATGTATAAATTACACACGTTCATATTGTGCGTAAAAGTCACACACAAATTTAAACTGTGTGCAAGCAGTTCCCCTTTGTTTGCAGTTGAAAGTTATTAAACCAAGCTCACTTCACACGTGTTTTCGGCTGAAGTATCCAGGTGTGGTATGGGGCAGCATTCATCGGAAAATTACCGAGTCAGTGGCCATGAATCGTCGATGCTTTGCGATGCGAAAATTGCGCTGAGTTTAGTGAAGAGCATAATGCCGGCCTACATTGTTTAGAACGTATAGATAAAACCGCATTAGACTTTTTCGTTATAGGTATAAAATTTCTTTTGTAAAAAGAAGGATTGACTTTTGTTTTGGGACTGAAAAGTTTCAAATAAAAGGATTGATAATACGGTAAGTACACACTGCGTCCAGAGTAGGTACCTAATCAGTGCTTTTACAAATACTCAAAACGCTATTCTGAAAGGCTTTTACCTTACTCTGTAATTTAGTTATTATGTAGGTACTGTTGGTTACAGCCGGTTTGCCACGAAACTGCAATTGAAAGTGTCATTAGATAAGCTTTTTATAGGTAATACATATAAAAAATATCCTTTTTTGATATATTTAGTATCGTTTGATAACATATTCAGCATGGCCATTATTCGTAGCTTTTTAATACTTTGCAGATTGCACTTTTGTTATTGGTCTCTTACTCTCTTCCAAAATTAATTCTTCCACTTGGATACTACAAGAGCTATAATAACTTCGTAATATTTATTAAGTTACAAAGAGAACTGGCAAATCCAATCAAATAATCTGCAAATTAATTTCCTTGCCAAAACAAAAGGGAAAACCAAACAAATGTACAAGTAAAGGAACTTTAACTCAAACGAGGTCAAGAGAAGGCCGAGTTACAAGTAAACAAACGTTACCTTTTACGAATGTAGAGATGTTGGCTGGAATGTAAGGATAATCCTTAAATTAGGCCAATGCCTACGGGTCTACAGGGATTGATCTTTCTGTGAAGCGAGAGTGGATTTGATAACGATTAGATTTATAAGTACAGTTTTTGAACCAGCTTTTACTTTTGTAGCAGAAAGCTTTTTAAGAAGCATCTTCGAAAAAATAACGGGAAATTTATTTTTGTAAGCCACATAAAACATAAATAAATAACCGAATGTATGAAACCTATCGAAATAATAATTACATACCTAATATACAAATGGAAGATAAAGATAAAGATCTGTTTTGGCCTTATTTTCAGTTTATTTGTTTCTAGTTTGTATTATGTGACGCTGTTGGATTACCTAAATAAATAAAATAAAAATAAAAAAGATATCATTCCGCTTCTGCCAAATAGCCAACGGGCACAAAAACAACAAAATGTTGTTAAAAACAAACATATTGTAACAAAAGTTTTCGAAAAAGTGCCTCCCAGTTTCTTGCCGGGATAAAGGTAGTCATTGTAATTTTAATTGATTTTTATAAATGTGTCTGTGATGCTAAAATTGAATAAAGAACTTTTGAACTTTGATCTTGAACTTTGATGCCTAGATTAAAGGCCGTATCAGTGGCAGGTTGGCACCATCTCAAAATTAGCAAATATGTCAATTTCAATAGTGCTGTATGAACCCAGGTTCCTATCGAGCAGTTTGGTACCGATTGGAGCGTGTTGCGCGTGACGGGACTTGCGAACATTAGTGACTCATCATGACTTTTATTTGACCGCTTATTACATTTCAAACGCAATTTACCTGTAGGTCTATATATCGTGTCATATTTCATTATACGCCATGTCGAAATTATCCGATAGACTTGTACCAAAACCAATCACTCCATTTTCACAATTTACCTCTAACACGCAAATCTAGATATCAAAAAACAATCCACATCATGTCCTACACGAATCGGAACAAATACCGTATTATAGAAAACCGATAAAACAGCCTATCACGTAAAGACAATAAGTCATGTGGCCCTGGGATTGACATTATGGTACTCGTACGCGGCGGCGACGGTACAGAGACAATTTTGCACACGATGTGTATTCAACCTTACTGCCTCTGATCGACCCGTGATCGACCGTATTATATATATATTACAAGTATTCGATTAGTTCTAAATATGAATATATAGTTTAGATATTTTCTAATTTAGTGTCATAATAATATATTATACACACTCACATAACACACCCTCGAAAACTTACGATTTGATTTGATGGGTTACTTTAGTAGCGAAATAGGGTCGATTAAGACCATGTTGTTTCTTAGGGGTTTTAGGGGACTGTCCTGTCCTGTCCGTCTGTCTGTCTGTCTGTCTGCCTGTCCGTCTGTCACCAGGCTGTATCTCCTGAACCGTGATAGTTAGACAGTTGAAACTTTCACAGATGATGTATTTCTGTTGCCGCTATAACAAGAAATACTAAAAAACAGAATAAAATAAATGTTTAAGGGGCTCCCATACAACAAATGTGATTTATTTGCCGTTTTTATAGATAATGGTACGGAACCCTTCGTGCGTGAATCTGACTTGCACTTGGCCGGTAATTTTTAAGAAATTACATTTTTCTGTTTGCCTGTGCGTTTCTACCAAAATCCAAATATGCAGTTATTATTTTCTCAGAAATGCACCAGATCTTTCATTAGAACAAAACATCCTCACTGTAAAAGAAATGGTATTTACCCTGAAGGTCCCAAAATTTTGCCACATCCTGTATAAGTTTCATTACAATACATTTATTTAACATAGGTACTCATAGTCTTATTATTAGGATAGGCATAGGTAATAAGTTCCCCGAAGTATTATTAAAATTTTGGGCTTCGTCGTAATATTTCTAGAAATAAATAAAAGTTGTTTACGGATTGTATGTAATAAGATAACTTGAAAAATTTCATCAGCATTATTTAGTTATGTTGAAAAAGATCGCGGAGTTTATCATAGATTCCGCTTCTGCCAAATAGCCAGCTGACACAATATAAGAAATGTAATTAATAGAATTCGACATTTAGAACCGCTAGCTTCGACAGAAATATTTTCTTACATCATCATCATCATCATCAGCCTATCGCAGTCCACTGCTGGACATAGGCCTCTCCAATTGCACGCCATTGAGCACGATCCCCGGCTACTCTCATCCAGCTGCTACCAGCTACCCTGCGAAGATCATCGCTCCACCTAGCCTGAGGGCGTCCTACACTACGTTTGCCAATTCGTGGTCTCCACTCTAGAACGCGTCTACCCCAACGGTTATCGGTTCTACGGCTAATATGGCCGGCCCACTGCCACTTCAGCTGGCTAATCCTGTGAGCTATGTCGGTGACTTTAGTTCTCTGTCGAATTACTTCGTTCCGGATACGATCCTTCAGAGAAACTCCAAGCATAGCCCTTTCCATAGCCCGCTGAGCGACTTTAAATTTGTGGATCAGCCGTACCGTGAGTGTCCACGTCTCAGCGCCGTAGGTCATGACAGGTAGGACGCACTGATTGAAGACTTTTGTCTTTAGGCTTTGTGGAATAGGCGACGAAAATACTCGACGTAATTTCCCAAATGCTGCCCAGCCCAACTGTATTCTTCTGTTGGCCTCTCTTTCGAAGTTGTTTTTACCCAACTGCATTGTTTGCCCAAGGTAAACATATTCCTTAACAACTTCAAGAGTGAGGCCATTGACAGCAATCGGTTCCGGAGACACATGTTCATTGAACATTATCTTAGTTTTATCTAAGTTCATCCGGAGACCGACGCGTTGGGAAGAATCAGCTAGGCCGTCCAGCATCTGTTGCAAATCTTGCAACGACTCAGTTATAATGACGATATCGTCTGCAAATCGCAAGTGTGAGATGTACTCGCCGTTTATATTTATGCCTCGCCCTTTCCAGTCTAGCGTCTTAAACATATCCTCCAGTGCGTTGCTAAACAATTTGGGGGAAATAACGTCCCCTTGTCTTACCCCTCGACGCAGGTGGATATGCTCAGTCTGACTATTCTGGATTTGGACGGTCATTGTTGCGGCGTCATATAGACATCTCAACACTTGGATATATCGCCAATCAACTTGACATCGTTGCAGAGACTCTAGAACTGACCAGATTTCGATGGAGTCAAAAGCCTTCTCATAGTCCACAAATGCTAAGCACAGTGGCCGATTATACTCTTCGGACTTCTGTATAATCTGGCGCACTGTGTGGATGTGGTCTATGGTGCTATATCCTCCTCGAAACCCGGCCTGTTCCGGTGGCTGGAACTCGTCGAGTCTTCGCGCGAGACGATCTGTGATGACTCTTGAAAACAGCTTATATACATGGCTCAGGAGCGAAATGGGTCGGTAGTTCTTCAATAGGGTCTTGTCGCCTTTTTTGAAGAACAAGACGACCACACTCCTTCTCCATGCCTCTGGAGTTCTCCCAGAAAAGAGGACAGAGTTAAAAATCTCCCGGAGCTCCTTCAGCACCGGAGTACCTCCAGCTTTCAGAAGCTCCGTGGTAATTCCGTCCTCGCCTGGGGCTTTTCCATTTTTAAGCTGTCTAAGAGCCAACACAATCTCATCTAGGCTAACTTCAGGCAGGTCTTCGGTGAAGTGGCGGGTCAGTGTGGCTCTGCAATCCTCATTTTCGGGATCAGGTCGAGACGCATGTGAGGCGTATAGCTGGCCGTAGAAATGTTCCACTTCCGCAAGAATCTCCGGCTTCGATACGACGACTTTTCCACTAGTTGTGGCCAACTTCGTCAGGTGGCTTCTCCCTAGAGACTGGACGAACACTTTTGACCCCCGGTTCTGCTCGATCGCTCGTTCTATAGAGCGTGTGTTGGAGCACCGGAGGTCACGTCGTACCAGTTTATTTATTTTCTTATTGAGTGCCCGATGTTCTGACGAAGTGACAGGTGGAGTTTCACGTCGTTCCGTCATAAGCTGCAGAGTCTCTTGCGAAAGTTTGGACTTCCTGCCGGTTCGCCGCGTTTCACAAAACCTCGTACCTTCCTCCCTGAGGATTCCTACCACCTGTTCGAGGGCCTGGTCAACGTCATTTGTGGTTTCCACGGCAACAAATCGGTTCTCCAGATTTGTCTGGAACGTTTCAGATCCAACCACGGTTTGGAGCATGTTCGGTCGGAGCGTGGACTTCATCAAACGAACTCGCTCAAGCTTTAGGTCGATATTCAGAGAGCCTCGGACAAGTCTGTGATCGCTTCCGGTATTAAACCTGTTGATCACTGAGACGTCTCTGAATATATGCTTTTTGTCCGCTATGATGAAATCGATCTCATTTTTAGTCATAGTGTCGGGGCTTTGCCATGTCCACTTCCTCTGGGGCTGTTTCTTAAAGAAAGAATTCATTAAGAAAAGCCCCTCTTTCTCTAGGAAGTTGACAAGCATTTGCCCCCTATGATTCCTACTGCCGAAACCGTGGGATCCTACTACCGATTCGTTGCGATTCTGTACTCCCACTTTAGCGTTAAAGTCTCCCATGACAACGTTGTAGTGGGCCTTAGTGGTGAGATGTAAGGCTTTAGATATATCCTCGAACATATCTTCTACTTCCTCATCCGAGTGTGTCGAAGTCGGTGCGTATACCTGTACAACTTTGAGGCTATACCTCTCGCTAAGTTTGATGACGAGGTACGCTACCCTATTCGACACACTGGATATTTCTACTACGTTGTCAGAGAGGACTTTGTTAACCAGGAACCCGACGCCGCCTTGGGATAGTTGGTCTCCCTCTCGGAAGTATAAAAGGTGGCCCGATTCCAGGGTAATGGTGTCCTCCCCCTCTCTTCGGACTTCACATAACCCCAGGATGTGCCACCTTATCCCTCCGAGTTCTTCTTCGAGCTGCGCCAAGTGCTCGTCAAGCCGTAGCGTGCGTCCATTATACGTTGCCAAGGTCAGTTGTTTTTGGCGGCCATTCGTAACCCGGGGATTCTTCGCACCCCCTACCCTGCCGTTACCGTGACCGCCGCCGTGATCAGGGATAGCAGGGCGGCCGGGAACTGGGGGCCGTGGATTATTTTGGCTTGCCATGATTGGAGGGTTTGCCCATAGTCGCCACGCTGGGCATGCGGGTTGGCGACCGCAGGGAGTAGCTTTCGCACCGGTAACGCTGCTGCCCGTCACCGGCCTGGAGCATTTAGCTACGCCTTTGTTGTTGTGATGGTTATACCGCCATCGGTCGGTCGTCAGAGCCTCGTTCGCTGATCGGCAGGGTGCACCGCGAGCAGGTGAGGTTGACTTGGGTCTCGAAGATATTAGTTGAGACCCCTTACACCCCTTTCTTACATACAGCTACCATAAATAGTATATTATCTTACCCTACTTGCGAAGAAGTCACGAATTGATTAGATTGCTGGTGTTAGGCTTTGATAAAATTTGTTATTTTTTTTGTTGTGTTTTTTTGATTTTGATCTATTCTCTTTATGGGATGATGTGGTCGCTTATGGGCCTCACCACAGCTTCACCACAGTTTCGCCTGCGCAGGCCGGTTTGTACACGGAACACCGTGCGTGTAGTTGGTAAAACTGTACTGGTGTTCCGTGTACAAACCGGCCTGTGCAGGCAAAACTGTGGTGAAGCTTGTGCATGTGGAAGGCCCATCTTCATCAGTTCTTTTTCCAATACAGTGGTGGTAGTCTTCGTGATACTTTATACCAAAAAAGCTCCTAGCTATCAAAATTTACAATAATTTACCAGTATACCTAAAGCTATTACAGAGCTCAAAATTCAAAAACAAATTAAAGTAATAGTTGTCGTGTAAAGGATTTTATAATTTGAAAGAATATTTTGACAACTAATTTGTGTCTGGCTTAAGCGTTAACATTATCTACACATTTTTTACAATAAATGACATTCTGATTCTGATTCTAATAAAGAACTACACTTTATTGACAATTACATAGAAATTTAATATGAAATATATACTAGAACATTGAAACATAACTAAAAACCTTAAAAAATATAATACATATAATAACTAAAATATATTATTAAAAAAGCCCTTTAGGCCCTTAAGGCAGGATTCCGAAGATACTGTCAGCGTTCCCCCTTTGAATAGCTAGACTAATTCTTATTCTAGTTCTAATAAATAAACGTTCATAAGTGCTTTTGCGATGCATGTATAAACTGAATAACGAACATTTACCATTTTAATCAATACAGTGAGCCAAACCCTTTCTCTTGATTTTACCGAGTGTCAAACTACATTAATTATCGTAAACTCTTTAATTATTAGTCAGCATTGTTTTTTCTTAGTACATAGCTTTTAGTCAATGGCTCAGCTAGCTGCCAAAAGGCTGGGTATCCTATCAAAGGTGAAGAGTTATTTAACTCCGGAATAGCTGCTAAATCTCTACCAAGCTCAAGTCCGTTCGTGTTTAGAGCACTGCTCTCACCTTTGGGATGGATCAGCTAAGTACCAGCTTGTAGTCAATCGAAAGGCGAGCCAAGAAACTCATTGGCGACGACGCGCTGTTCAAGTGAAGACTCCACAGTCTTGAACAACGACGCAAAAAAGCCAGTGTATCGGTCTTTTATCGGATACATTTCAGCGAGTGTGCGTCGGAATTACACCAACTAAATCCCCCGTCCCCGTTTCATCATCGGACTACGAGACGAACGGCAACGCGCCACCGTTATATGGTGGACATTCCTCTTGCGCGCACTAAGCGTTCGTTAGTTCGCTTCCAATTTTATTATGCGCACGGCGAACGAGTGGAACTCCCTGCCGGAGTCAGTCTTTCCCGATACTTACAATCTAGATATCTTCAAATCTCGAGTGAATATCTAAGCACGCGTACCACATTGTCGACCGTATCGTCGCTTATCATCAGGTGAGATAGTGGTCAAACGCAAGCCAATAATGAATAAAAAAACATAGCTGATGTACTACTAGATAAAATAAGTACTGAAGAAAACGGCACGGATGACAGAGCAGACGGGGGTTGTAGCCAGTAGGTGGTCTAGGCCAAGTCTAGCAGTATCCAGGCCTTTTATTTCCGGGTGTTCATGAGGAACATCCCCCGTCTCGCAAAAATAAAAAAAAATATGTCAGTCTCTGGCTACATTTGAGGAACATTATATAACTTTATTTATAAATAGTTCATGTAAATTTCTGGAGTTGTTAATACTTTCATTTACTTATTAAAAGTGTTGACACTAAACAATAGATAGAACTACACAATAGACTGTTAATTATAATCTTCTATGCTGCTTAAAGTAAACTTAACTACTTTATGTATGTTTCATAATTGTATTGCAATATTAGTACTTTGAAAAGATTTTATAAATGTGAATATTACTAACGCATCTTAAATTAATATTTTATATGTCATAGTTCGTGGGTTGGATGTTTGTTACTTAATTACGCATAATCAATTGAACAGATTTTGATGAAATTTTGTCTGTCAACGAAAACACCTCGGGAGCACGTGTTCAATATTATATAGCTTAAGCCTCAACATCACGATGAGTAGCGTATTGAAAGGATGGGCTATCGCCCGGAGTGAACTGCCAATGATGACCTTTGACAATGCTTTCAACTTGTCATTAGAAAACCCTGCTCAGGTAGGGTAAGGCGTTAGGGCGTTTCGTGTTCCCATATTTACTAGCTAACAATTAATAATTATTTTTTAGAATAGAACAAAAACCGACTTTATCTTCGAAGTCCAAGGTCAAATATCGATAAAATTATGCAAATATATGGGACCACTTCGTAGTTATACTGAACTCAACGCAAAAAGAATTTACTAATTCGGTTCATAAATGACGGAGTTCTGAGGTAACAAACATTAAAAAAAACAATAGAACAGAGAACCTACTCCTTTTTTGAAGTCGGTTAAAAATTCATTACTGTATTAAATGTCTGTTGCTGGGGCTATCTTCAAAAGAAATAATGACTGTGTCGTGTCCTACCACTCTGACCCTTACAGATTAATAGCCTGCCTTGTCTTGTTAATCTTGGACATACCTACTATTTTCTATTTTCTAGAGACTGGAAAAAACTTTTATCTTAAGGCCAACTTGTTCCGAAAATGTGGAGTTAACAGATTTTGCGGCAGAATGTCGTTTATAACGTTTTGAATAAGCCGCGGCTCGTAACTCCCGACTGTACGGAAGTTGTTGACTCAACTTTTGAGATTGTGGCACAGTCAAGGCAAAGCGAGCAAACGTTTGCTTCGTAGCTACAACTCTTTATTGCATTTCATTGCCAACTCTTGTATGTATATTTATATCTATCTATGTTTTGCTTAATTTTGTCAGGTTAGTGCTGAGATAAATTTCTGTACTCATATGTTTCTTTACTTAGCACGATCTTTTTTAGTTTATAATTTTAAAATGAAGTTGTTGCCTTTCATGGAGCATTTTGCGTCTTTCTTGTGTTAATACTCTACCATATAGACATATATATGTACTTATATAATATATATATTTATTTACAAAATAAATTACTTTAAGGCATTGCTCCTAAAAGGATTTTCATCAAACTTTTCTACAGGTGTTTTATGCGTCATATCTTGCTTCAATTAATAGTATAAAATAAAATATTCAAAAATATAAAAAAATGACTTAAAAGCTATCTTATAAACTACCTTAAAAAGTACCTACCTAAACCAATAACAAAGAATATTTAATCTGTCTTTATTAAATACTAACAGCGTGGGGTACCGAAGTAATTGAAAAAAACAGTTTTCAGCAAATTCAATCAAACAACTTCGTGAAACTTTGAGGCATAAAAGGAATTATAGTTATAGAGCTTTTTGGCAGTCTGGCTAAAGTACCACCAGTGAAGTATCCGATCCTTACCTCAAGCAGTAATATGCATATATTCATTATTCTGAATCATATAAGAAAGTATAAAATTACTCTATACATATAGTTATAATACTTTTACGTAAATGTTACTTAGAAAATTATCTTAATAACACCGTCCATATATATTATTGTCTACATTCCCCCACTTCTGGTTTGTCTGGAAGGGATCGCTTTGAGCGATAAGACCAGACAACCTTTGGATGGAGAGGACTTAAAGAAACTGTCAGAGACGGGGGTGTCAACATAAATGACATAATAAACAAATGTATGTACAAAGAGTACAAACTATAATAACATATACTATTATATATATTAAGTATACAATAATATATACCAATTATAAACATACATAATAATATAATATACAAAATATATAAGATATATATAATTACAATTTCATATATAATACACTCGAGAGCAATGAATCCGGGTCACTTAAAGAATCCTAAAAATCTCGGAAACTAAAAATGCTAGGTTAATGCAATAAATTGTATTTAATAGACAATGTAATACTCCTTAAATGAAGGTATTAAAACTTCTTAGTTATTGTAAAGTTATATCATAAAAAAATCAAATTTGAAAAAGGGCCACTTTCGAAGATGGAACTACGAAATTACAGCATTTGGTTTTGCTTTTGTTTGTAATCTGTCATTTATGTGGGTACATAAACCATGTTGATAGTGCTCTATATTCATTATTCAAGCTGAAATTATGTCGCTTACGCCTGAAGAATGCACCAGAATACTTACAATGCTGGAAACCGGCCGGAGTCAGCGCGATACAGCCAGGACTGTCGGTGTGTCGCTGTCAACAGTACAAAGAGTTCTCCGACGTTACGAAGAAACTGGTTCTAACCTACGCAGACCAGGAACGGGCAGAACCAGGTGTACCACAGCACGAGAAGACCGATACTTGGTGAACACCATGCTTCGAAATCGCTTTCTCACAGGAACTGAACTCACCAATTAGTTTCGACGCCTCGGAGGAAGTAACCCAAGTGCATGGACAGTAAGACGTCGGCTTGCTGAATCTAACTTAAAACCCCTTAGACCTGCAAACGGCCCTAAACTGGAGCGTGGGCATCGTATTTCGAGACTAAGATATGCCCAGAGCCACGTAAATTGGAGTATTGAAGATTGGTCAAAAGTTATGTTCTCCGACGAATCAAAATTTATGCTCTACAAGCACGATGGAAGACACAGAGTGTATCGAAGACCAGGGGAAAGATTCAAGCAAGCATGCATCGAAGAAAAAGTAGCCTACGGTGGTGGGTCTGTACTTGTGTGGGCCGGAATTTCTTCTGAAAGTCGCACAGAGCTGGTGATCATAGAAAACGGCTCTTTAACTAGCGTAAGATATGTGGAAGAAATCCTCAATGATCACGTTGGTCCATTTATGGTCAATTTAGGTGAGGATGCTATATTTATGCATGACAATGCCCGACCTCATACAGGTAGGATTGTGAATGACTACCTTCAAGAGATGAACATTACTCGTATGGAGTGGCCAGCGCGCAGCCCGGATATCAACCCGATCGAGCATGCTTGGGACGAGCTAGGCAGATGCGTAAAACAACGAAACCCTCCCCCAATCACGCTTCGTGAGCTCAAAATTGCTCTCACAGAGGAATGGGAGAATATTCCCCAAAATCGTATAAGGAACTTGGTGTACAGCATGCCAAACCGCGTAAACGCAGTAATGGAAACACGAGGAGGCAATACGAAGTATTAAAATTCAAGAAAATCGTAATAAAGTTCAAAAATTTCATGTTTCCTATTTTTGTTTTAAGGAGAGATCAGCAGTTTTTTTCTTTATGTAATTTTGTGTTAATAAAATGTATGGTGACTCATATTTTTTTTACTTTCATTTAAGGAGTATTACATTGTCTATTAAATACAATTTATTGCATTAACCTATCATTTTTAGTTTCCGAGATTTTTAACATTCTTTAAGTGACCCGGATTCATTGCTCTCGAGTGTATATAAAAATCATAAGCGAAATTATAAATAGATACATATAAAGGCAGCAGTGAACTACACAGAGAAATAAAATTTCTTTAAATGCTCTTTGAATGCTCTTTGAATGCTGTCATTCAAAACTACGAAACATAAACATACAATGTTTATAGGTATATAAATCTACAGACAAGGACAACTTAAAACTACAGGCCCTTATGAATAAAAGATAAATAAAGTTAAACACTTTTTAATATGTCTTGTCATTGTTCATTATATTTAATTTTCTTTGATCTTACGTTGATATGTTAGAAAGAGACAAAATGTTAAACATTAAATAGGATTTGAAACAACTTTTATTAATAAGGGCCACAGTTATTAAAGTCTAGTTTATCTCCATCTGTGAGCTAAGCATTATGCCTCTCAACTCTGCCAAGTGTATTGTTATTAAGCCAACAAAATTACGATTGTCACCAATCTTCTCTTATCTCCGAGTTACTTATGAGCGCGGGTTATCATTCAAGCAGTAAGCGGTACTGGAGTGAATTATATAACTTAGTTAAAAGGCCTTTATGTACGCGTTATTGTTTTGTAGGCACTGCTAAGTGGTTCAATAACTTTTTAGATCACTAAATGTAGATATAAATCTGTATTTTCATTCAATTATCTTTAAATAATTTTTTATCAAAATTGATAAATTAGATTGAATATTTTTTTTTTGTATAAAATAAAACCTAGAATTATGTTGGACAGCCTATTACGGTTTATAGGACTGAATTCTTTGATGGCTCATTTCTCAGGCCAAATAAGGGCATATACACATACACAACTTATATAGCACAGCATATCTACATAACATAGACACAGCCCTTATATAAGCACGTATAAGAGCTTAATTGAATAATTAATTATGTCATGAAAATAAAAGAGATAACCTTAGCACTTTTTGAAATAATAAATAGAAATTTGTCTCAAGTCTATACCTACGATATTTTTACCTATAGGTGCAACTTAAATTAATAAACCTACTTCTTCTGCGCTCGTGTGATTTGTGGGTACTTCATGTAAAAAAATAACCTAGCAAATATACCTACTGCTCGCTTAGCAACGCAACAGGAAAATCTCCACACCCTCACAAAACCGTAACAATCTTACTTATATTTTGATCTGACGATAAACCGCCTCCGTAAAATATACTGACATTTTACTTGTGTACTGTACGATCATAAATATATATCGGCTGTGAGATAGCGCCTAGACAAAACCGACAACTACGTACGTAGGAATAAGTTCCTAACACTTTTCTTATCCGTACGGTAGAAAATTCGAAAATAATAGTGGGCCGCTCAGGGACCGCGCATTAATTTATTATTCAAAACAGGAGGTGAATCATAATCGATTTAGGAAACTTATTCATTGGTAAACAGTTTTGTTATTCAAACTGCTGTGAGTAATATCATAATATGATATTACATAATATGATATTACCGCAGGAACTTAATATTATTAAGTTCCTGCGGACGTCAGACTTTTTGTATATAATTTATTACAATTTTTTTCTCGGTCCAATTTTTCGACGTCATTTGTCACCTATTTCTATGACCGTCTTTTTGTAGGACGTGTGCGTTGCAATATTAAACTTCGTATTTTTCATTTTCACCGATAAAAGAAATGGTGACCGAATGTCTGACGTGGGCGGGCAGTCTAAGGCTTCTTTTTCTTCTTTCTTATATGGGTGTGCGGCCAACCCTGGTGTCAGAGATTATAGACCACCCGAAGGCTTCCGACATGGTCTTTCCACTGTTGTAACCACCGGGACCGACGGCTTAACGTGCTCTCCAAAGCACGGTGGTGCTCAGATGTAGAAACCACATCCTTTCAACTATACATTTGTTCGATGTATAAGAAACATATTCTATGTTAAGACATAGGTTTAGGAATGGTTAGAAATGGTTTTTAATGTAATTTGGTATGTATTGTAAAATAAGTTCTAGGACCTACAATTAACACCAAATTACATTAAAAACCTATAAAATTAAAATTAAATTAAGGTACATTTATTTCACTTTGTAACAACTTTGTTTGTGAGACCCTAACTAATAAACTAGGCTGTATGGCCTGTGCCTTAATAGTTAGTTTCTTCCCATTATGTTCAATTTCTTTTTGTTACACTAATTCACATTTATTTTTAACTTTTAGGAAATTAATTTAGCTTTATCATAAAACAATTAGTATTTTTAAAAAATTACGTCATTATATAATTAAGCATAACAATTACATTTAATTAAGCATTATATCAAATCTGTTGTCAAGAATTAAGAAGCTAAGTGGTAACAAACACAAACATCGTCACTCAAAATTTTGCATTTATAATATTATATTTGTAGGAATAGTTATGATTATTGGAATACTTTTTCTTAGAACGTAAACCTCGTTGAAATTTAGCTCTTTCTCAAACAACAACAAACATAATATTAAATGTTTACAATATTTGCTACTTACTGTAAGGAACTGTTCCGAGGCACCTTGTTATGTTTGTGCAAACATTTGGATTTGTCGCTTTAACAATTTCGACTACTTCTTACCTTACCTTTGAAGTTACGGCACTGGTTATGATGGGATTTGCATTTAAATAGTATGGTCGTTCATTTGCGTAAATCTTTTATTAATGATAAAATTTATTAGTGGGGCAGGCAGTGCTCGTCGACATCACCATCCCACATGATGAGAACCTCGTGAAGGCCAAAAAGGACAAGCTTAGCGTACTTGCTAAGTTTGTCCTTTTTGGCCTTGGCTTCGCCCACGAGGTAACCGCCATGTGGGATGTTGACTCGACGATCATTGCCCCTTTAGTTGTTTCGGCAAACGGCCTTATAGCGAAGAGCCTAAACCAACATCTCAAGAGGCTCTCGGAAGACGGTTAGATTAAGGTTCAGATGCAGAAGGCAGTACTCATTGACAAGACATGAAATGACAGGAGGTTCCTCACTCTGCAGCCCCTAACCACCAGTAGTTTGAAATCTGCCTCGCTGCCGGCGGCACTCTATATAGGTTTAGATTTTTTATAATATTAAGGTCAACTTTGTGGCGAGTCGTCGGTGCGTGACTACGCCGAGCCCACCCCGAGATTCTCCCTGGGGCTAAATGAGACCCCTGACCCCCGGATTGCCTAAACTGACCGTCCGGGGGTGGTGGAGATGGAAGAGCTAAGAACTAAGCTCCAAGGGTGGAAATGTTAAAGGGCATAACGCCGGGAGTAGCGTTTAAGTGAAACTGCAGCACATCTCTCTACACCCATTAGCCACCCACAACAAAGTTGCCGCTCTCGTCGCCCATAAACGGCGGCCCGATTAGTGGGTGGGAATCACCACCTGCATAAATATTTTCTTATGAGGTGAAACTGGCAGGTGCCGAAGTCTCATATCATAGACCGTTTCTCATCATTAAAAATTCACCTCAATAGCCCAATCATAAGTAATTCCCATATCTACAATAATAATCCTCGCACTTATCGGTGGCTGTCTTTGGTTGCATCTTCTTAATAATGCGCTTAGAGACAGTCCCTCATAAGTGTTGCCCATTACATAATATCTAAACTAAGTGCTCTAAGACGTGGTCCCTGCGCAAGCCTTCCAAAGGACTGGGTGTATAACCCGTGAGAAAAAGCGACATAATAATATTATAGAGGTAAAGTTGTATGTATGTATGTATGTTTGTAGAGGGTAGGGAATCTCTGGAACTACAGATCCGATTTTGAGAATGCTTTCACTGATAGAAAGCTACTATATCTTTGAGTAACATATGCTACATTTTATCATGTCGACGCGTACGAAGTCGTGGCTGGTTGCTGATAAATAATATTTGGCCAGGCGAAATTTACATTAATTGAACGCGTGACCTTGTTTATTTCGTTATCTCATAAGTACTTATAAGGCTATTACGTGAACAACTTGCTCGTCTCTTTGTCATTTGTACACACAAGTCATAATATCTTATTTAAGTTATATAACATCCTCCATCGGGACCTGAAAGTGGGCCTTGTCACTAGTGTAATCAGAAAGTTCGCCGAAGTTCATGAACAGAGACTTCATCACCACAGGAACGTCGAGACTATCCAGCTCCTTGACAGCACAGACATAGTGAGAAGACTCAAATGGACAAAACCTTTTGAGTTAGTGTAGTGAAGTGACAGTGTACTGTAGTATAATAGTGCTACCCATAAAGAACACAAGAACATAGTGTCTTCGCCTTAATAGAGAAAGTAAGAAAAGTTTAAGTTAAACTCAAATTACTTATTAGTCTTATTAGGCTAGATCGTAATGTTATTGAGGTGTCTTATTAAGAAACTTCATCAAGAAAAAAAAGAAGACGTCTTTTAAAAATCGTAACCTTCGCCTTGACATTTGCTACATCAGAACATTACTAGCTACGCCCCGCGCTTTCACCCGCAGTTTTCCGGGATAACAAACATCGATCCATCTATCCATTCATCCATCCCTCCATCCATCTATCTATTCATCTTCACAAACTTTCGCGTTTATAATATCAGTAGGAAAGATAGTGGGATAGTAGGATATCAGCAGTATTGAACGCGATTGTGTTGCTGACCCTACCCTACCTAAAAGGAGAGTTGGAATGAATGGGACACAGAAAAAGTGAAGAATCAATAGTCAAGAAGTTACGATATGAGATTCTTACATAAAAACCCCAGAAGCCCAACGTTTCGACGATGGTGCAAGCGCCATGACACGGGTAAACAGAAGTAATAGGGGTTGGTCGTATTTCTAGAGCGAACGTAATATGTGTCTATTCTATTTCGTTCTTGTTGATCTCGATCGGTACTGTTACCTTATAGGCAGGGTTGTAGAATCGTATATCGCTCAGGCGTAAAAGCCGTAAACTGTATATATATGTATATATATTCAGTAAGGCACTTTATGGCTTGAACTGAATATATATATTAAAATATTTAATAATATACATATTGAGCTCTAAACTGCATATTCACGTGGTCATACTGGTATGGCACAATAGTATGACCAAGAGGAAACAGCTAAAAAATAAAACATTTTTCAATAGCGCGGGTTAAAACGACCCCACTTAACACGATGTAGTTATGGCTTTAACTTCCAATTTATCCACTATGCTTTTTACTTCGACCGCGAGTTTTTTTTTTAAATGGACTAAACTTATGGGAACTACTCTAGTCCGCTTGTAAGGAGCTTATAATAACTGACGCACCTTAAGAGCTTGAAAGGTGAAAATAACTTTTTATTGTAAGTACCTTCAACATTTTTACATAAATTAGTGTGATTACACTAATATTATAAATGCGAAAGTTTGTAATGTGTAAGTATGTGTGTATGTTTATGCCCTGTTCACGCCGCAACGGCTGAACAGATTTGAGTAAAATTCGGTATAGATATAGCTTATTATCCCGGCTACTTCTCATCCTGGGAAAACGCGGGTGAAGCCGTGGGGCGCAGCTAGTATAAATAAAAAAGTATACCAGTGGGCTACTAATACTAACCGCGCATGAGCGTGTATAACGTTTAAAACGCGAAGCCGGTTAGTGTCAAAATGTCTTAAACGCATTATTTGTAAAGGCCAATCTTTTTGGCTGACTATTGGCCGATACAATATAAACACTGGTATGTGCACACAAACAAATCGGACCCAAATACTAACTGCAAAAGAATTTGGCATAAAGATGTCTCAGAGAAATCGACAATTGTTTACTGCAAAAAAACAAAAGCTGCCATACAACACTGATAACCGTGCTTAGACACGGCTAAAATTTCGTAGATATGCACGGCGGAAAAACGTGTATGGACAAGAGCTTTTACTTATTCGGTAGAGGTTCGGTATGTGACAGATTAAAAAAATAATCTGAAATCACGTAATTGTGGCAACCCCGCAGAAGCCAAACAACAAGAAAAAGTTGAAGTTAAAAATCACGTTTTTGAGGGTAGGTTGCATGCTAATAAATGGATTTAGATTGCATTGTCATCAAGTTGTAAGCTACCCTTAAAGTTTCAGCCGGATAGCTTACCGGATAGTGCTTGAAATTTGAGTTGCAAGATTTCACCCGGAACGTCAGACAGACAAACAAGAAAAGACGTGGTAATAAAATAAATAATGAATACAATCAGTAAACCCCTAACGTGTTTAATCGCGATAACAGAAATTACTCTTACCCTGCTATTCAAACCCTGCTCCTTTTGGTTGTTGCGGTATTCGAAACAAGGTGATGGAGCCATAAACTTTCCTGAGAGCCTCTTTGCGGTCTACTTATGTGAACGCAGATTATTTTGACTTAATTACATTGCGTTATTGAATTCAGAATGTAGCTTTCGCTAATTAAACTAAAGTAGAAGTGAATGTTTTTTTTAAGATTATGAAATAAAGAATTTAGAGTTATTCTTTATACTCGCTAACTGGTAAAAAGTATAATTATACTTTTTTTAACAGGAAAACGCCATGCCAAAAACGAAAGTGAACAAGCATCACAGGGCCAGCGTTTTGGATAATGGCCCATAATCAAAGATTCAAAAGTTCTTTATTTCAGTTTTGTCGTATCGGTATCGGACCACCGTATCGGAAAAAAAATCACTACTCAAAAGATAGATAAGAGTTAGGAAAGATTTTTATTTTTTAATTCCTTAAAAAGAAAAGAACTGTAATAAGTTATGTAAACGAGCTGCTCGTCGTTACTTTGTTGTATAAAAAAGACAGATTTGGATCTTTTTTGGGAAAAATATGGTTTCCGTTTCGAAGAGTTAAATACTTTTTCCACTTAAAAGCGTTGCTTTTCCAAGTTTTTAACTCGAAACTTCCTGATAAGTCCCCTAAGCAACAAGTTTAACCAAATTGAAACGTCCTTAAAGTGTCAAAGTCTCATAATAACGTGGTCAAAGGATTTTACAGAATTGCTTAACGAGCTGTGAATTAAGCTTGAAAATTAACATAATTAAGAAATCTAATTATTGAAAAATGAGATTAATATTATAAAATATGTGCGAAAAGACATCATACTAAATCATCTTCTCATAAAGCCTCGTACAAACATTTTTTTTTATGTATCTGAATGACGAGACGAGCTAGTCGTTTGCCTGATGGTAAGCAATACTCCAGCCCATAACAATAACAGCACCACCCAGAGCTTTGTTTTGCAAAATCCTGCGCGGCGCTGCACTGCGCTCGTCACCCTGAGACAATTAGCTGTTGGGTCTCATATTGCCCAGTAATTGCAACATGCAATGCAACGCAGACTGTATTGCAATGCATGGTTGTTTTTATGTTGCAAATAGTTCATACGCAACTTTACCTTGTTATAGGTTCGACCATTTAAATGAGATTGACTCAATGAATTCACTCAAGAATCAGATGTAGGTGTAGATCTTCAGATCTCACTTAGGTCATCCATGGTGCGGGTTATAGGGCACCAATGAGATTTTTATCCTATAAGTTCAGCTTACGCCTATAAATGCCGACAGCTTATAAACAAAAACAAAAGAATAAACGATGGCAAGTCAGAGTACCAATAAAATGTATGGAATAACGTCCAGATAATGTTGTTTTACATTTTTTTGTTTCTTACCCAACGACAAATTCTAAACGCAGTACCTAACTGAAAACCCCAATAATTGCAGTTTATTTTATACTACATCACGCAACATGAAATTCTATTTCTAAATAGATTTTTTACATATATGTCGTTATTACGTGTATTTATTTAAACATAGAAGACCTTGATTTTTTTCCACCTTTGAAAATCTGATCCGTTAGTAATACACGCAGACAAATAGAACATAGCTAAGCTAGAAAACACCACCAAAAGAGCGCACTAACTTTCAAAAAACTGCTTGTACATTTTTTGTACCAATTTTTATAAAATAAAATATATTTTGTAGACTTACCCGAGTGACAGAGCAGACACACCACCGCCGTAAGCCACATTGCGACTGTCTTTTTCACATCATTAGTAGAAACACACCCCTAAGTCACTTGTCTTCACGAATAACACTTCATATGTCTGCAGCACGCACTCACAGTTCTGTTTTATATTCACTGAGATTATCACCCTGAAAAAATTACATGAAAATGAAATGAAATGAACGAGCTATATTGCTAAGGATATTGAATAAAAACTGAAATAGTATCAAGTTATTGAATATTCTAAATCAACAGAGATGAATACCGAATGAAACAAATCGAAACGCTTTCGAGAATAGAATGTGTTTCTATTACTTTTTATGACAATTTATTGAAGAAACATACGAAATCTTCGATAACCTTTATAGATTGATAATATCTTTAAAGCATAATGTGAAAAACAAAATTAAATATTTTAATATAACAATTGACCTATAGGTACTTTGACTATACCTATGAGAAGGTGTTGTGTCCCAGTAGTGGAAACGTGATGGGCTGATGATAGGTACTTTAAAAGATCAATGGTTTCATGGAAGCGCCAGACCACAACATTTCGAAATTAACTAAAACAGAGGTTCCCAAACTTTTTCAGTTAGCGGCGCACTTACAGGTTTAGTATTTGGTTTCGGGGCTCTCTAGCTAGTTGAAATAGGGTACAATGATACTAAGTAGATAGGCACATAAATTAAAACATCCACTGTATGAAGCTGAGTTTTTATATTTATATACTAGAAAAACATTTATTATTTAAGAAAAATAGGAAATAAAATACAATGGCAACTTAGTTAATATGACGTGTGAGTTTGGTGATTACCACACATTTTTTCAATGTTAAAAGGCGTGGTATAAAGCTTGTCACCGCTATTTTCATTTGGCTAAGTTTAGTTTCCGGAGAATGGTAAAGAAGAGTGCCTCACGGCGCCCCTCTTTACTCTCTACGGCGCACTAGGGCGCCGCGGCGCACACTTTGGGAAGCCCTGGTCTAAAATATTCGTAATAAGACTCTTTGTGTCGCCAAGTCGCGAGGGAACATGTATTTTCTTTTCATCGATAGTATTGCCATATTGTATAAGGCGATATGCCCCGTCTTATCTCCATAAAACAAAAGAAGAATCATACACATATTATGTTACATAACATTTATATCTAAAAACATTCAACTATCTACTGGCAGCCAGTAGGCATGTTCTGCAGAAAAAGAAAATATTGTACTTGTTTGAAACTCCTTGAACCCACAAAGTTATGATAATTTTATCAATGCGGAGAATCGAGCGCTAACAGCGTCAAACTCTTTATAAACGGAGCAAATAAACAGAAATAATAACGTCTCGAAAGTGGGTTGTCTTGTAGTGGACTAACTTCAAGCTTCCTTTCATAGTTAAATAAAATTTACGGAGTTTGATATTTTATTTTTATTATTTTACAAAATATAGTGGCTGGAAGTTACAGTTATGCGAGACAGTCGATGTTGATGAGACACTAACCTTTAATTAACGGTTAATTTTGTGAATAAATTCCAGTCCACTTTTAATCATTAAATACCTTGGGAAATCAGGCATATGACTAAATGCCATCGGATCCTATGAATCCGATCCCACATTCCGAAAACTCAAATTAGATCCTAAAAAACAAAAAGCTTTATTCTCATCTAATCCAACCAATTACAAGTGTTTACTATAATGCATTTTCAACACAAAGGCTACCCACAAAGTACATACATTCTCAACTGCATTGGAGGCATTTTTCCTACATCAGCATCAATAAAAATGCTTACTTCTAAGTTCAATGTAGCCATTATGACTCCTAATAAATCATATATGTAATTTTATTATCCGACCAGAAAAATAACAAAATAAAAAAGAAAAATTCAACAATTTAGGTCTTTGTCACTATAAAATATAGTTAAGGTTCCTCCAACAACCGTCATAAACTTATTTTTCTCAATACGACAGGGCACTATACTGTTTACTTATTAATGCTGTTGACTCCAGTTAATTTAACTAAGCGATTGTATGCTTGCTAATGAAATGACATCATGATTAATTTGACAGCTTGTTAATCGCAAACAGTTCGACTCAATTTCACAGTAGACTATTTTGCGAAGCGTTAAATGTTGACATTAAGTAAATAGGTTATATAGTGAACGGTTAACTTATCACCAAGGATTGTGGACCAAAACATACCATTACCGGCTGGGTTTTGAACTGTCATCACACACGCGTCATAGTATTAATTTAATTTATAGATAAACAAACAGACGGCCCGCCTGGATGGTAAGCGGTTACCGTCGCCTATGGACACCTGCAAAACTCGGGGCATTACTGCTGTGTTGCCTACCTTTAAGGACACCTTTCACCCTTTTTAGGGTCCCGTACCCAAAATGTAAAACGGGACCCTATTACTAAGACTGCTGTCCGTCCGTCTGTCACCAGGCTGTATCTCATGAACCGTGATAGTTAGACAGTTGATATTTTACAAATAAAACAAAATAAAATAAATATTGAAGGAGGCTCCCATACAACAAACGTGATTTTTTTGCCGTTTTTATAGATAATGGTACGAAAACCTTCGTGCGCGAGTGCAACTCGCACTTGACCTGTTTATTCTTCTTACTAATAGAAAAATGAATTCTAGAAACCTATGCTATCCTACAAATATGATAAATTTGAAAGATTGTGAAGATGGATGTTTGTAGGTAGATACTTAAATACGCAAAAATGACAGGAAGGTTTTTGATGAAATTTTGTTAATACACAGAATGTAATACATAGTACTTTTTATCCCACAAAACAATTGTCTAGGCGGTTGAAACCTTAAGGCGCAGCTAGAAAAACTAGCCAAAGAACTCTTCAGTGAATGTGGTCAAAGATTATAGATCGTGTAGTTGATCGTGGAGCAACACTCTACATATGACATATGCTCGAGAGCCTCTGGATGCCGGGCTAATCATCTGTTATCATGTTAAGACTTAACATAACAACAGTAGTACGGTAGCACAGTGGTTAAGTCGTTAGGATGGTATTCCGAAGACGCAGTTTCGAATCCTGCCCAGACGATTTCATTTTTTATTTTTTCTGTATGTTTAAATTCTTAGATTTTTGCTAATGAATAAAAAATATCACATGTTATAGACTAATCCAATATCTTATAAATTTCAAAACACACTTTTATTGTATGTCAAGTTAAGATTACAAAGCAAAGATAAATGTATTTATTTTTATGTATTGTGAGGCCGTCTGGGTGGGTACCATCGCTTTGCCAGTTATTCAGCCGCCAAACAGTAGTGCGCAAGAATTGCTGTACTCAACAGCTACAAAGCTACAGCTCAACAGCTACTCTTACAAAGTCTCAGGCTGACGAGCGCAGTACAGCGAAACAAAGTTCTATTATTGTCATGGGCTGGCGTATTGCTTACCATCAGGCAAACCAGCTCGTCTCGTCATTCAGTTACATAAAAAAAAAATGTATTTGATTTTACTATTGATAAAGAACACGGTGTCATCAGGCAGAGTGATCAGTTCAGTCAGTCTGATCAAACCTCAGTGCCACGCGGAGCGGCTTAAGCTTTGATGTTGCTGATCTTATTGCGATCTTGTTGGTTTTGTTACGGAAGTTTGTTTGCTTACACGAAAGGAAAAGAGCTTACTTTGACAGTGGCGCGAATAATGATTTCAATAGATTTATGAAATAAACTTGCTTATAGGTATTCCATGTCATAAAACACAGTGAAGAGTCGAAAGAACTGTTACGGGCAGGCGTGGGAGCATCTCACCACTCAATTACATAAAAAAGCCTAAAGTTTATTATAATATTACTTATTATTATAATAATATACATACATACATATATCTACATATACCTACACATATACTACATAATATCATCTCTTATTGAAAAGGAAGTCTAACTCTCCACCAAGCAAGAACCTTGGTGTCGCATTAATTTCATAAATTAATTAAAAGTTATTATTATTTATTATTATTAAAAGCCTGTTTAGTCCCACTGCAGGGCAAAGGCCTCCCTACCTAATTAAAAGTAACTTTCGAATATCCGAGTACTAAGAGCACACTACGCGCGTTTATGTGGCGAACACGCGGCGCACTTGCGGCAAACACGCGGTGCACTCGCGGCGAATTCGCTGCGCACTTCGCTTCTCAAAAACGCTCGAAACACGTTAGCAAATCACTAGTGTAATAAGGCTATTATATATATAAGGTTGCTAATTATAAAAGCATTGACTTGTCAGATGGGTTTTATAAAATTCTCTAACTTTGTAATTAATTTCAGAGCACACGTGAATATATTAGATTCTCAATACGAGTCGGTTAATAGGATTAACAACAGTTCGATTGAACTTAATGCTCCGATTCGAGATATCCCCTATTCCTAGGTATGATTGTTAGATATATCACGAATACCAACATCAATTTGTGATCCATATCATTTGTTTAACAGAGCTTTGATGGGTACTGAATAGTAAAAAAACTCCTGGATTCAGGTCATATAAACAAACAAAACCACATCTAAATTAAAAAGAAGTCACTAACATGCTATATACCTACTTCTAACTGAGCACTGTCGACTAGGTGTAAGTCACAAACCTGATAATTAGAATATAATTTATATATCTCTTATATTCTAACTATACTCTTAATTGTAATGTATATAGGTACATTCCTTAATATTCATGGCAGTCATAATTCGAAGCCTTAAAATTAGTATACTTAGGTACACATCACATGAAAAACTTTAAAATTTAACAATCTCTTTTGAAGAACGAACCAAGGTCGGCACTTTAGGTACATAATGTGTTGAGGCTCGCTCGAGAAATTCCTTCGAGCTTCATTGTTAGTCAGGCCTGACCATGAGAGCTTTGTAGTTGCTGACTCATCTAGTTAACGACGCTGTTACAAGCCTACGCAAAAACAGCAAAATTAATTCCAGCAAAATCACCGCCGGGGTCGCATTATCTTACAACTATCGCACAAAGAGCAAAAAAACGCAGAAAACGCAGAAAATTTATTCCGCGCACGAAACTGTTCAGGAAGCTCCACAAAGAGGCATGAATTGTGATACTCACCTCAAAAAAGGCATTAAAATATCCGCAGAAGCTCGAGGCGCTTTTGATCAAGGGTGTCGGGTTTAAAGCTTATTCTACACGCGTTTGTGTAATCATCGCCGAGGAAATCTGTACCGTCAGCGATCTGAGCCGTCGTAATCCAACGCATATTATCTGAAAACTTTTCTCTTACGACACGGGAATATATTGGAAAAGTTATTCTTTGTTGCAAAGTATCGAGAGCCTGAACGTATTTCCGAATACTAAACAGCTTCGACTCGTTGAGGTCATAACGTAGCAATAATCGTAAGAAAACACGACAGTATTAATTTAATATGATAAGAAAAACGGGGAATAACATTATGAAGGAGCCCGTGTAATTGGGCTGTTACGGGCGGAACGTCTTCATGAAGTAGTCTTTATTTCGTGTATAAAACACCGGCTGTGTCCTCTAATAATTTTGCGCAAACTTGGCAACATTGGGGTAAAAATTGTTGAGGGAAAATTTGTCTAATCGCCGTCAGCGGTCGTAAAGACGTTAATAGGTCGTAAGAATTTTACATCTCGTTGTAATGTTGACGATAAATCGGAAAGGAACTAGGGGGTTTCGATAAAAAAAATGATCGGTCGTCTGTCGTTGGCCGTCCGCCTATCGACAGAATGGGCGGTAGTAAAAATTTTACGCTCAGGGTACGCGGCTAAAGCGTTTGTGCAATCAGGACGGATTGTGTGGGAATCTGCACTGAGCCATGTTACGAAGGAAAATAACTGAGGCCGATGCGAGACGAGATGTCAAGATAGTGAATATATGGAGTATCGGACTCATATCCCATTGAAATACATAGTTAAACGTTATTTAAATCCAAGTTTACCGTACGAATGGTATACAAATAGAATATCTAATTGTAAGTACTTTGACACCCCATCAAGTCGGGTATCCTAATTATCAGATGAATATCTTAGGATACACAACATCGACATAATATGTTATTTTGGGTACAAGTCTTAAATCTCTCTGGAAGTACCTACTGTCACTCCCATTATCTGTCTTACCATTCTTCTATTGTTACATAGTACGGTATTCTTATACGTAGTAAATTAATTTATTGGCGAAAAATAAGCAAAAAGTGTTAAGATATAGTTTGCCTTTTATGGGCGGTCTTATCGCTAAGAACGATCTCTTCCAGACATCATCGATCGACACTAGACGTGCATTTTTGGAATTACAATTACAATGAGGACATAGCGGGTTAAAATACATTTTACACGATATTAATCAGAAACTACTTCCTATCATGCAGAAAGCCACTATATTTAACTTAATTGGGCTGTATCTATGTCTACGTTATGCCCCTCATAATTCCTAACACCCAAGATATAGAAACCTTACAACGGTCAGCACAATACATGACCGTTGGGTTGTTACATATTACATTATAACCCGCAAATCGCATACCTTGCTACATATGACTACCCCTTACGCTACATAGGTGCCCTTAACTACCTTCTAACGTTATAACTATCCTATAATAGCCTTTCCAGTCCGCTTGCCCTTCCACTAAACGGATAGATATGATCCTTTCCGCTACAATAACTTAGGGAATAGGATATCTACTTTAATTTCAGCAATCGTTTAGGTAAATTGACTTAGGAAAATGACTGTTTCCGCTTTTGAATGTTTCCTTTGATGTCTCAACTGGCAAGGATTCTAATTTTTGTTTTATTTGGATCAATAAAATGTTTTATACGGCTGGAATGAATCTGGAGTAAGATTAAAAAACGAATGCGAAAGACGTAATGGCTAGAATGCGAGTAGTAAAGATTGGGCAAAAGCGGCAAAAGATTCTTTGAGTGGAGATCCAAAACGGATACCTACTAAAAGGCGATGCCTACCATCGCAAACAATGACGATGATCGCAACGCTGAATGGACGACGTCATCGTGAGACACGCAGGCCAGAACTGGATGCACAGGAATAGAGACGGAGTATATATCCTGGACTGGAAGGCTCCGATGATGAATAAGTAGTTCATGTTTTTTCTTAATTATATTGGTCACGAGAAACATTGATGTCCTATCTAGAAACCTAGAAACATAAAATTTAATATAAATATATATATTTTTATTTTAATAAATTTAAAAGAAATAAATGTTGAAATATATTTGCTGTTATGGTGAAATGACGCGTCATTTCACCATAACAGCAGATATATTACCGTAAGATTTTCAAATCGTATTTAAAAACAAAGACAAATTAACAAAAGTTCCCTTATATACCTAGAAATCTAGGTGTCTATTTCTCGATTAAGTTTACTCAGTAGTAGAAAATGTGTACCCAATTAGCCAATTAGATCACGAAGTATCTTATAATGGGGGCGCGGGCGTCCCATTTTGCCGTTCCAATTCTTAGATGTACCCATACGCCATCTATCAGCAATTGTCAACGTTGATCAACTGACAAATCCAATTATATCAAAATATTGATCACTGAATTAATGAATACACAAATCCTTGGAAATCTGCAAAAATATAGTATTCGCATTATTAGCGTATACTATAAAGTTAAGCTTCTGAAATGCATGAATATTTGCTTTTGGCTAAGTCATAATTAGGGACAGGGTCTAGGTTTACATATTACATATTAACACAATCATATAAATATTGTAATCATTTTAAATTACGAGTAGCTATAACAACTATACTAATTCCTTACTAAACATAATATTATTTAATCTTTTCGAAGCAAATTCCTGTTTAGTTATTGGTAAACTATCTCTCCCCAATTCAATAGACCCTCTAGAAAATACATGTTCACTCTATACTTGACACCAGTAGGTATATTTGAAAATGACTGCATTGGTTATAAATAAAATAGGCATTATTCTAATACCTATAATTTTGAGGTCAATTCTTTCCACAAGCCATCAATTATTATTCCAAAAGTTTGTAAACACTAACTTTACTTAGTCCGAGCGCTACATATCAAAATTTTCTTTTTTAGTATAGTAATATAATACGTATTTCTTTTGGCATTCAAATAGTCATTACAATTATTAGGTATTTTATATTCACCACGTGTTATACTAATGTCAGATTGACATGAAATTAAATAATTATTTGATTATTTATTGGTCAGTATTCAATTCAGTCGCCACGGTAATAAGCAAAATTAAAAAGAAATACTACAGCGGCCCTCAAGTGTGCTAGTAATAGCTGCTACCCACAAAAACCCTATAAAAGAAAACTAATGGCAGATAAATCAGTTTTTACTATCGTATTGCGTTCTTACCAAAAATTAGGCCCAATCTTAATTCATCCGAAAATAAAATATCACCACACTGTTCGGAAGTAATCGAAATAATAAATCTCAATGTAATACGTAATTAAAGTTGTTTAGTGGTTCTTAACACGAACACAATTTATTAAAAAGAAAAAGTATAGACTGGTTTTTTAATTCGCACTAGTTGGTTGATTTTTTTTTTAATTTGTTTGAAGCGCGTTCGAAACTCGTTTAATTTGTTTGGCGCGCACGGCGCAGGCCCGTTCGGAGTTAGCAGGAGCGTCGAGCGGACTGGAGGGCTCAAGCGGCGCGGCGTACGGCGCATGTGCCTACAAGCTCTTATAATTTGATATCGCACATCACCGCCCCTGTGACATTCCGCGGTAAAACGTACTCGTAAATTATTCAATTTTATTTACTTATCCGTGCGTATAGGGATATTATGACATCATCTGATTTTTCACCGAGAGCTCAAAGTAAACGGATTTTGAACGTGTTTTGAATATAAATTTGTGTAAATCTTATATAAACATCTTTAATGTGGGATTACATTTTCCTCAACCATTTTCATTGACTATATCTACTTTAAATGGAACTTTTACAACTCTTTATGTGGCATTTTTATTAAAATTGAATTTCAAATTTTAATTTCGACCGTCTCCTAAATTTTGCAAACGGACCGTTAAGTGAAATATATTGGTATTGAAATTAGCAATTACTATCGACGTTATCTAACTTTTTACATTAAAACAATTACATCTAAAAGACGCTTAACATTTCACAATCTTGCAGCGATAACGTCAATGTTTCGTTTAGTTAATATTTATTTTTATGCACAGAGACAATTTTTTTTATTTTCTGATGCCTATTTTGCAACATTCTAGGCAATGTAGATCTTTTGACAGTTGCAGAAGTAAAAAGTGAAACATCGCAGCGTATTTCTCGGAATAGTACCGAGGCATCGTTTCAGGTATTCCAAGTTCCAAGCTCTATACAAATCGAAAACGTTAAGGCCATAACTCTCTAAAGAGTTCGAGCCTAGAAAAACTATTCCGCTGTAGATATTTTATTAGAGGCATTATCTAAATGTATTGGAGTGAGTGCGGGCGCAAAGAGATTGTCGCACAGTAAGCCGACTACAAATAAAGGGGCGAAGCTGTACGATCGGTTTTGGCAGCACGCCACGATGAGACCCCTAGTAGTTACGATTTCTACTAGGTACCTATTTTCACGGACTCTAGTATCGGGATAGTAGTACATGGTAGTAGATAATCTAGATACAAGGTCGATAGACTTTTTTGTAGATTCGCTCACAACATATTGTCAATTTGTATTCGACCCATATCTAACTGATGTATGAGTAATAATTCGGTCGACGGTGACGGTTTTGCGGAAAGAGACCGTCTAAAAGGTATCCGTTGACTTGACTGACTGTTTTGAACTTCTGCAGAAGGAATGTCGAATCGTTTGATTTTCATAGAAAATATTACAATATCAACGCATATCTATATGTCTGTATAGGAACAATATACATATGGCCAGCCTTTAATATATT
This sequence comes from Petrophora chlorosata, assembly GCA_951640565.1. Classification (NCBI taxonomy): domain Eukaryota; kingdom Metazoa; phylum Arthropoda; class Insecta; order Lepidoptera; family Geometridae; genus Petrophora; species Petrophora chlorosata. The sequence continues at coordinate 9,720,783 of OX621204.1, read as the reverse complement.
TAGACATTGAACCTTTGTTTTATCAACTTCTAATTGAAGCTTTGTCATGTTTTTGACTAAATCATCGTCGTCATCATCAGCCTATTACCATCCCACCATTGGAACAGCAAAGACCTGTGCCTGTCAGAGAAAGGAAGAGAGAGCCTGTACAATTTTAATGTCACCGATTGTTTATAGCACGATTTTCAAATTCACCGTCATCCTTAAAATGCCAATTTGTTTGTAAATCCCGAGAACCGAGTTAATAGTTACGTGTATAGAATCCCTTACTGTTATTTATAATACTCTGTGGCTTACTCCGTGCAAAAACTAAAACCACCCGACAGTTTTGACGTCGGATCATTTACGGGACTGAGTATATACTGGGGACTAAAGCGAAGGGATTTTTACGCCAGTACGGTAATGGAAAAAGGACACTGTCTGGTTTTCTATCGCAGGCTTTTGTAACTCGCCTGAGACATTCAATTTACAAAATAGTTTTGACTGAGGAAGGAAAGCGAAAAATACAAAAGTGCTATTTTAACCAACAAGGGTATTGTATAGTTAACTAGGTTAAAATACGGATTTTGTTCTTTTATGTGGAGGTAAAGGGATATGATATGAGTAGGTGTGCAAGTCTTTGGCGCACAAAAGGATGGTTGGATGGACTAAATGAGTAAGTGAAAATAAGGCTTCAGTGTTCGCAGTGGCTCTATAAAAATGTACGTGCAGATCTGATACAATATTTTTAACAGGATGATGTCTCTATCTAATAATATAATACAAGTATTTTACTTAAATTACTCTGTGGACGTAAGTGCGTTTAAGGTGGATTTCAGTTTAAAATTGTTATACTGTAACTTATGCTTGCAGCTGCGCTCAAGTGTATATACAGTTATTAAACTCATATTGAAATTTGTTGACAATAGAGACAATTCATGTGAGCGATATGCACCCATTCTCTTTCTATACGTTAATGTTACATACTTAATTAAGTAGGTGCACATACATAAATCTCAACCACCCTCCGTGTAATGACCTAGAAAATGGATTTGCAAACTCAGCGAGCGCGGCATGTTTTTACATGTGAGACTCTACACACATTTGTAAACGCAAACATTTGCATACCTTGCTTACTTCTTATTAAAATAAATAAGATTTATGTTGAAAAATAGTTTTTTCAAGCCAAGCTTTTAACAAATTCGTAATCAGATCCGCGAGCAGATTAAAATGAGCCCAAATACCAGTAGTTTACGATTATTTGTAACGAGTTCCATTACTCACCGTCCGTCTCCATCATCAAACAAGCTGGCTGTCCATAATATTGCACTGTCATGGAATTATGACAGGTATGAAAAATGTCAACTCCGTAGGATAAGAGGAAGTGGTTCTGATTCAGCTTGCAAGATTTGACCCAATCAAATATACAAACATTGCAAGTTAAATAAAAGCTTGTAATAAAGAACAAGCTGGGCCATACGGTTTCACCTGCGCTTTCCCGAGATAAAAGTAGCCTATGAGGTATCTCCATTCCAATGTTCACTCACATCCATTGAGCTGTTAAAGCGTGAAGAAGTTACTAACACACAAACTTCCGCATTTATAATATTGGTGGTATTTAATTGTTGATATCTAATTAGAGATAGATATTTATTTTATTTAAATATTATGAGATAAATATAAAATAAAAATCCACTGACGGACACTAACGTTTTGTTTTTACATATTTTCTTTTACGCTTAATAGTTCTATGTTTGGCCACTATCTCGCCTGATGTGAAGCGATGGTGACATTTTATCAAAATATAAAATCAAGTTATCTATCGGAAGTAACTACCGAAATTATAAATGTACAAAGGAGTGTAATTAAAATTATTTGATAGCAATTTGAATAGAACACTTAAATATGACCTAGAAAGAAAAAACAATCACATAAAATTAAAAAATCATTCAAGTAAAGTTTTACCAAATAATCATTTTTTTAAATTAGTTATAGATAGTGTGACTCTCAACTAGAATCAGTTGATATTTATTTAGCTCCAAATGTTTTGTCACCTTTGCAAGTACCACGATCATGAAGTTAACTAATTTATGTTATTTATTTATTTTAATTATCAAAGCCGCAAAACTAAAATGGCACTGGGCTGGTCACGTCTGTCGCATGCCAGAAGAGCTGTGGGCCAAAATCACCACCAAGTGGCGCCCCGACACAGCAAGACAGCGTCGCGGCAGACCGCGCAGGAGATGGCGGGACGAACTCGACGCCTTTAGCAACTATTGGTCTACAATAGCGCAAGATCACGAAGCCTGGAAGTCATGGGGGGAGGCCTTTGTCCAAAACTGGGACGACACAGGCTTACAGTAACAGTAACAGTAACAGATTATCAACAGAACTACATGATTAAATGCAAACAGTTTTGATCTTAAAATTAGGTATTTCCTTAGAAAGTGCATAAACATTTAGATTCGTAATTCATGGATACAGATACATAAACCAAAGTAACTTTATGAAACAAACGAATACCATCATGATAATTTAAGATATGACTGGTTATATTATGTCTATCACTATCAAGCATATTCTAAGAAGTTTCTAAGCTATTCAAACCCGACAACCACCAACTCCACTAAATCTGTGTTCCAGACAGCTAGGCTATAGTTTGCTTACTCGCAAGAGCATCAAAGAGCTTATGTGCTTACTGCTGGCCTCAAATAGCTTATCTGCACTTTACGACATCTAACGGATGCGGCTTGCGTCAAAAATAGGTCAAGTGTTTAAGATAACTTATGTTAAATGGTTCCCCGCTCTGGAAGCGGTGACGGGAAACGTGGTGCGGAAACTGGCATGTCCAAGAATAATAAAAGGTCAAGGACGTGTGGCATCCGCCAAACCGTGCGGGACTTATTGAACATTTTGCTATGACTGCGGCAAAATCCCAAACGGGGATAATCCTCCAAATATTATAAAGTAGCGATCCGCACCGGCTTCACATGGATTTACTAAGCTGGTGTCATTTTTTGTCGATTTGCTTAGAAAACATTGAATTTTTTCTTCAATAATTCGAATGTATTGTACATATAAACCTTCGTAAAAAAATCCTTTAAATGACAGTGAACCGTATCACGCTCCGATGCATGGTTTAGAAGTAAGCAGAGAATCAGAAATGTGGACGCGGATAGCGACTTTGTTATAATGTAAACTATTTAGGTTAGAGATGCGAATGTTTGTGAGGATACGAAAACTTGTAATGAAAAGGCAATTTTGTTCATTACACATTTTCGTATGTTTTTCTTCGGTTTAAGAGTACATTATGGTTTTAACTTTTAAATTATTTTCTATCAATCATTTGCACAACCTCTGATAGGACACAGGCTTTTTTTCAAGACTGATACCTCATGTTATTAAATGTTTAACCCACGACGCAAAAAGGAGGGGTGTTATAAGTTTGACTACTGTGTGTGTCTGTCTGTGGCAACGTAGCTCTTAACTGATGGGTGAACCGATTTGAATGTGGTTTTCTATTTTAACGCAAGTTTTCTAGCCGTTTAACCATTTTTTACATTTTATAGGTTTTTGTGCAGGGGGTTTATTTAGTTTACTGAAATCCGCTTGTGTGTTCGCTTGCTTCTTGAGCGGGTTTGAAATCTGCGCATAACTTAGTATACTGTCATTGGTACTTCATAAAAAGTCAAGAGAATAAATTGAAACAAGTCAGTAACACCAACTTCTTCTTGTTTGAAAGAATGAAAGGAAACGCGGAAGCGGAACAGATTACAGAATATAATATTCAAATTCTCCGCTGAATTTTATGAACACTCGAAAACCATATCGCAAACGCTAATAGGGAAAGTTAAAAAGTGCTAGCACATCGCTTTACTTTTCTTTCTTCGAAATTTTTTTACCAACTGAAATCCGAAACCGTTTCTATTTAGAACGATTTGTACGGCTTTCTCTTTATTCAAAGCTTTAATTAAAACTTCAATTATAATAATAACTGTTAAAATGTCAATCTAAAAATGTTTATTAGAAATATCTGGAGCACATATGTTTTATATTCCCTATTATTTAAACTAAATTTAGTTGTGTGTAATTATAACTTACTGTGCCTACCTTATTAAAATAGGGGTTTTTAAGTGTTTGTAGTACACCCGTCATTCAAGGTTGGCTAATATATTTTATACAGTTACTTCATGTATTAATTTACGATGCGGTTACTTTAACACGTGAATCATGGCTCCGATCGGCTTGAAATTCCGGATTTTCTTCAATTTTGGGTCGGATCGGGACTGACCCATATTATACTGATTAAGGACGCGTACCAAATGTACATACACAAACATATTGTATTATAAATATGATTTTTAATTACTTTTATTCTTGATACATTTATTAGGAAGATATTTACAGTTGTCACAAAAAAAAAACTTTTATTAAGATACTAAACTATGTACAACTAGGAATTTATATACAAGTGGTGACCATGCGGCAAGGTGGCAAGAACGCTGGCTGCATTCCCGCGTTGAATGGCTAAAGCTAATCTTTGAGCCAGAAATGAGCCGGCACTTTTGTGACCTGAAGCTTCGACAAGACGTGGGCAAATTTTTCTATATAATTGTTATATTAATTATTTATTTGTTATATATATTTTTTTTTACTTTCTATTTTTTATATAAATATGTGTATATTTGGTACCAAAATTCTTACCATCACTGCAGACTTAATTCACAATTTTTGTTAATATTTAATAACGTTCCGTACACGGGTGAAAATATAAATATCACTGCAATAAATCTCAATAATCATAAATTGAAACATAACTCAGCGGCGGTGACGTAAAATTTCCATAACTTGAACGAACCCCGAAAAATTTGCTCCTACAAAAAAGTGTATAACAAAAGTCGCCGATTCAGCAAAAAATATCCGCAACATCTAAAAACCCGTTATATTTCTCGACGATTTATTTACTTTCCAGTGAACCAATTGGACGTTTTAATTTATAACTTTGAAAATATGAAAGAGCTCGTTAAATCTGCCAGGACCGAAAGGAATTGGTATGAAAATGAAGCTCTCCACTCTCCGTTAGACATTCGGAAGGCTCGTCCTTCGTTACTCCTCAGTTATAAGCTAGCATTGATTCGATTACTATGCAAATTTATGAACGAATTATTCAAATATTGTAAAGTAATAAACAAAACAAAGATTTATTTCCCTAATTCCTTAGGCTCTGATTGACTGGTTCGAAAAGTTGTAAGCTGAGTGAGAAATATTGATTGTGATGAAACACTTTAAAGCTATTTCTATTTAGGGTTTGTTAATAAACTTCAAGGAACTTTTGTCGTTAAGTTATCGGCATATTTTAATTTTACGTATAAGTGTTATGGGAATAACCGCATTGCAGTTTCCCTCCGAGTTTTTCCTTCATCATAATATACTCAAAGTCGAAGTTTATAATTTATAATGAACCTCGAAAGAGCGCTCATGAGCTTTAATGACTCCGCCGTGTTCGGGATACCGTCATAACATTTCCTTTACTACGTGGGTACCTACTTATGCTTATTATTCTAATATTAATTTCGTGAAACGATAGCTTCTTATTACCGAAAATTACGAAATAAAACGGCGTATATTACTTAATTAAAACAACTTTGTGAGGTTACTTTCGGGAAAATGTTTTGACTTTACTTTACAATACAATACAATTACACTTTATTGCATACCACAAACATAATTATATGAAAAACAGATAAACCTTAACTAGGGTAATAAATACAATTGGCGGTCTTATCGCATAAAGCAATCTCTTTGGATGGATAATACATTTATGTAAAAAGAATAGACGGTGGTGCACAGCAAATAATCAGAATAAACAATAATAAAAAATAAAAATCATACACTTAATATGATAATTCATATAATTACCTATGCTTACCATTACAATTAAAATGGGTAATGCTATACATACATACCTTCATATAGCATTACCCATTTTAATAATAGGCAATCGTTGAATGGACAGGCATTTGCTACGCTACTACTCTTCTGATACTATACATACGTAGTTAAGTGTGTGTGTGTGTGTGTGTAGTGCATTCACGGAACAAGTTATAGTGCTACGCTTTTCAGAACTGCGAATTCACGCAAATTAATGCATATTCAACTTATTCCCAAGAACTAGTTGACCACTTCCCATAACAATAATAATTAATAAACTTAAACTTAAATACGAGTATCTTCTAAGAACGCTTTACGATATGGGAATAGTTTCCAGGGAAAGCAGGTCCACAGGTTTACTTTTCTAGGAAACACTTATATAAGTCCTTTTTATACTAGTTTCCATTTTTTTAAATAATTTAATTTGTAGTAATAATTGTTATACTGTGGTAATCCACAGAATAACAATAATTGCTACAAATTACATATTAAATAAATATATATTATTATTATTTTATTACCTATATATATTATTATTTTGCTCTTTCTCGGGTTATAGACCCGGTCCTTTGGAAGGCTTGCGCGGGGACATGAGTCCAACACGTAGAGGCCTCTTAGAGCATTTAATTTAGATATGTAATGGGCAACACTTATCGGGTACTCTCTCTATGTGCATCATTAGAAGATGCAATCAAAGATAGCCCCCGATAAGTGCGAGGACTATTATTGGAGATATGGAAATGACTTATGATTGGGCTATTGAGGTGATTTTTTAATGGATGAGAACCGGTTTATGATATGAGACCAAGGCACCTGCCACTTCCGCCTCATAAAAAAATATCTAGGCAGGCTTTTATTTTTTTATTATATATATTATTATTTTTGTGGTAATTAATTAATTAATACCTAGAATTTGTATCGTGTTTCATGCATAATATTGTGTTTATTTGGCCGGTTTTGAAGGTAAGATATTATAATAATACTAGCTGCGTCCCGCGGCTTCGCCCGCGTGGAGATTGATATGTCACAAGTAAGAAAACTATTCGGCTGCGCTGTTATAATTATTTCTGAATCTATCACGAGTCTTTATTGTGAACTCGATTCAGTTGTTAACCACGTGTTCGACAATTTGTTGTCGTATTTCCCGTGCCAAACATTGGTTGCTGTATACTCGTAAAATATACGAAATTGACCTAAACAGGCATGCCCCATCACCGATTATGGGAACGACGATGTGCTGCACTATTACGCCATTCACGTCTAAAGTTTATATATACCGAGTTTGAGTGATTCGAACCAAGGAATAAAATGTTCCATAGAAACTTTACCACCCTCTTTAACCACTCTCAGGGGTTGATTTTCAGAAATTAAATAAGCCTATGTGTGATTTCAGTACTTAAATTATCTATATTTCAAAATTTTATCAACATCAGTTCAGTAGTTTCGGTGATACGTGATAACAAACATGACACACAAGAACTTTCGCATTTATAATATTATTAGGATCACTGTTTTTTAGTTACAAATTTGTCGACTTAAAACTGTTTCTGATGTGAAGATGACATGATAAATATTTCCGCCAACATTATGATGCCGTACATATACTTTAAGATTTTAAATACGTAATTTGGAAGAAGAAAAATGAAATTTGGGTCGGGCGAATCGAACCTGCGTCTTCGGAATACTGTCCCGACGCCTTAAACACTGGGCCTATTCCTCGAGCAACCAAATTTCTTCTACCCTTCTTATATCGTCTTACGGGGACGTTAAAGGGTAATTTTTTTTAAGTGGGCGTGGAGGGCCAAATGTGAAACTAAAAGGACCTCTTCCATCAACTTAAAACTTCATTCATGTTCTTCTCCTCTTAACACTGCATGCGGTTGTCCAGAACTAGAGTGCGTTGACAACATTAAGTACCTAGGCGTCAAAATTGATCACAGGCTAACGTAGGAAAACCAAATAATTACCCTTAGTGGTCGCATCCGTAAGTTGACACACATCTTTAAAAGATTGGGTTCCGTGGCTGATCCTAAGACGCTAAAAATAGTGTACCAAGCTCTATGCCAATCCCTGCTTAACTATTGCATCGTATGTTGGGGATCGGCCACTAAAACGCTGTTCCTTAAAATTGAAAGAGCCCAAAGAGCTCTCCTACAAGTCGCCTACAAAAAGCCTTTTCGTTACCCTACAGATCGACTATATCAAGACACTAAATATCTGAGAGTCCGGCAGCTGTACATACTGGCAGTAGCCCTACGTTTCCATAAAAAAGCCCTAAGTACAGCCTCCCTAACCAAACGTTCGTCGCGTCGCAATTCCTGGGTAGCTCCCAAAACGAAGACCCTTCTAGCACAACGGGCATACTCATATAAAGGTCCAAGCCTGTACCAGCGACTTGACAAAAATGTAAATATACTAAAAGCATCGCGGTATGTCTGTAAAAGGAAGCTTGTGTCTTGGCTATCCACGCTGGGTTACAATGAGACTGAAGACATTATTAGAACAAACATATGACATTAGGGGGCCTGTTCCGTGACCAGTCGATGGTCTATCAGACAGCGCTAAGCTTGACTACGACCATAATTAATCTTGTTACCAATCTTCTGCCTTCTTAGGGCTTGTCTGAAATTCTATCGACGGGTACAGGCCCAGGCCCCTTATCAAACAATTGTCTCACGTGGAAAAGTTTCGCACCTACCCAAATCTAATAACATGTTCTGCATATCATCCTGTTAAAACTTCCTTTAATCCTGAGCACCTGATAAATTATTACACTTTTTCAACCAGCATATGCACTCACACCACACACACGCAACATTTATCTTTTGTCCACAACACATGACACAGTCACTATACGCTCGCACACCCACACATTCATAACACATACATACCTCGTAATCACACACGTAGCTTAAAACCTGAGATACTTCTTTAACCTTATTTATCCACCTGTTATTATTATATTAGACTTATTTTAGACTTATTATATTATATTAGACCCTAAAACGGAAGAGACTGAACCCCACGACACAGGTCACCCTAGTGTGGGGTTCAGGGTTCTCTAATGATACCACCAGACAAGTGCTAATTTTCAATTGATATTCTTTTGTAAATACTAGGTGTAAGTATCATACTGTTACAATGTATTTTAAGATTCAATAAACGTTTATTATTATTATTATAACAAAAAATCCTCAAAGGAGTCTCGGGACCGATTTTGATAAAAACTTAAACTACATCATTGAATTTTTGAAAAAAAAAAACTATTTTCCCAGCTAGGAATTGAATACATTGATTTCGAAAATAAGTAACACGCTGTCCTTTATAGCCTGTATACCTAATTGCCGTATTCGAATGCTGTATAAAATAAACTTTAATTTGTTAAATATGTTTTTAATGCAATAGTGAACTAAAATTCACTACAATTTATGAACCCTAATGAATTTAAAATTAGTGTTCACATTCTTAAGACCTCTAAATTCAACTGAAATAAATCTTAAGTAACGTTATAATTAATTGTAATGACTCTAATTCTGTTCGTAATTTCATTTATTCATGATATTTATTCCAAAAGTTTCGAGTATAAACTTATTACTTAGTTGAATATTCAGAAAGTTTCTTGTCGGCAATAGCAATCAGAATATTTAAGAAAAGCATTTAAACAACTTAAACGAAGCACAACTTTATTAATTTAGCACATATTTTTAATCTTCATTGATGTTTTTTCTTGAACTCTGAACTCGGTAAAAGTTTTGCAGGAGGTAAGTTCTAAATGAGTTTAAAAATTTAATTAATATTTTGCGACTAATGTTTTCAATTGTTTGACTGTCACAGTTTAATTAATTGAAATAGAACGGTTACAAAATAGTTAGTAATATTTATGTGGGGCAATTTGAAGCTATATTATTATTACATATATTATTATTATAAATTATTACATTGCTGGAACGTCATGTTGTCCTTTGCTATAAATAAAACAGATCCCTATGTATTTTGCAGTGCTGCAGGGGAATCATGTAACTAGAACGCCGATCCCGGTCGCTTTTAATTTCAAATTTGGAAGGCGTTAGCATCTCTCAAACAGCAATATCAATCATTTTTACCGATCGTGATTGGGATAGAGATTTGAAAGCGGACTTTAATTACAAAAGTAAGACAATTTCACAAACAAATACCGATCGCAAGACTTGTTTGAAAGCGATCGGGATCGGTGTTTTCGTTTGTAGATAACTTAATTTCTTGATTGCAGTGATTGCGGTATTCGAATAAATTTGGATTATTGGAATATTTCGCAGCAATTAAAATGTTTTGAGTATGTAGGTACTTAAAAAACTGATTTAAAGTTTCTGAATTAAAGTTTAAAATACTATTTGAGTTTTATAGGTTTTTGAGCGTTATAAAAGGTTTTTATGATCATGCAATAAAAACTTGTTGATTTAATATCGTAGCATAAATATGTAACCGTTTCGTTAAAAAATAAATAATTATAACAACCATTTGCAATGCAGTGCTACGCAGTACTTTTTATGGTATAACAAGTTAAGCGTGATAATGCAAACATTATAGGCAGGCTTGGCGCTTGCCATCTGGCGAACGATCTGCTCGTCTCATTACTAAGTTCCATAAAAAACATATTTCAAGTTTTACATATTTCAACACCCACCTGCAATTATTTATATTAGTTATGTCATGGCCCTTGCAACAGTACCGAAACATCGGGATATCAAAATAAAAACACATAAAGTCCTCGTTTCTTATAGAATACTAGCTTTTTCCCGCGACTTCGTCCGCCTAGACGACAGAAGCCCAAAAAGACGACTATGGGTAGTCGTCTTTATTCCAAAAGAGATTTTTTGACAAACGATTTTTTTATCTTTCGTAAAAAATAAATATTTTTTTATTAAAATGTATCCTATTAATACCTCCAAGAATATGTGTACAAAGTTTCAAGATGATCGGTAAAGTAGTTTTTGCGTGAAAGCATAACAAACAAACAAACTTACATTCACATTTATAATATTAGTAGGGATAATAGAATAGGATAGGATGGCCAGTCACCCCTGGAAGCTTCAAACGGAGATTCTCGCCGAAGTGTAACACTTCGTAGCGGCGAGGAAATCCCGAGAAGAACCCCAAGCGTGGGAGGAGAGCACACGCATGCGGTGGCAGACCTGGCCGCACTGCTGCGGTGGTGGACGGAGAAACTGGCTCCACCTGTCCCTGGGCAGTGGACGGTGGAGGCCATCCGCCCGGTCCTTCGAAGGTGGGTGAGGCGGCGCGGCGATACGTGTCTCTGACCATCAGACTGGTGCAGATACTTTCCGAACATGGATGTTTCGGAAAGTACCTGCACCAGATCGTGAGACGGGAGGTGACCCTGGCCTGCCACGGATGTGGGGCGCCGGAGGATACGACGCATCCTATATATATAACGCTTCACATATAACACATAGAACATAGTTTTTATAGAATAAAAAGGTATGGTCTATGTCCTATTCCAAGACGTACCTACTAACAAAAATTCATCAAACCCGTTATTTGGTTTTGCATGATTGAATAACAAACATCCATCCAAACGTCCTCCTCATAAACGTTATTTGTATATTATTCGTAAGATAGTAAGATAGAATATTCTTATGCTCTAAACTTGAGTCGCAAAACTTCAATATTTATTTATTTTATTATATTATACTGCTTTAAATAAAATATTGTAACAGACAAACTAAAAAAATGGCGTACAATAAAGTGTTATCAATCAAGTCCAGTTGAATGGGCATTAGTTTTATAAAGGTATAATAAAGTAGGTAACTAAAATTACATGTAATATAATAATAACCCTAATTTTTCTACAACAATACCTTAGAAGCCGAAAAAATAAAGAAATATACCGAAAACGATGCCACAGCCTAATTACTTAATTTGAACACAATCCCATAGACCGCCCGTTAATTACAGTTAATTAATTTTCAAGACTTATTAAACCAGCTTTCCTTTTTCAGGTCATGAATTGGGCTTACAAGGGTTTCGCTGTCATAAACGAGATGAAGTGATTGTGGTTTTAAGAGGCTTACATTTTTGTGTATAACAATGTTGTTCTTAATTTTCTTCGTTAAAGTCGTTTATTCATTATGCTTTGTTTTATGTTATATCGGGTTATATCGGGACCGCTTGAATGTAATCTTGATGACTGTATAACCGTAATGACATTAACTATAGGCACAAAATACTAAATATGATTCTAGTATAATAATGATAGCACTATATTTATTACTTTACATCAGACAGGTATGTAAAATTAATTACAAATATTTGTTTTACCTATTATTCAGATATTTGGTTTCCTTCTTAGTTATATGGTCTTTTTACAATATTTATATTGAATCATAATATATAAAAGAAGGCTTTAAAAATCTGAGCATAGAATTCCGCTGGCAAAGAGGCAGGACCCAAACTACCGGTGGTTAGGGTTGCAGAGTGAGGAACCTTCTTACAATCCGTGCTGAGTCAAGGAGTATTGCCTTCAGCAGGTGATCCTTGATCCGACCTTCTAGCGAGAGCCTCTTGAGATGTTGGTCGTGGCTCTTCGCTATAACGCCGTTGCCGAAACAACTTTCGGGAAAATGATTGTCGATGATCCCACATGGCGGCTACCTCGTGGGCCAAGTCAACCTATTATTAGTATTAGTTACCTCGATAAATGGCTAATTCGACAAATTCTAATTATTTAAATACGAAATAGAACGAATTCGTTGGCAGAAGCATATAAGCATCAGCTCTTTGGGCACCTTACCCGCAGACGGCGATCTAAATTCAATTTTTTATCCTAATGGTATATACATAATAGCAAAGAAAACTGATAATAGTGTCAGTTTTAAGATCATCATGGTCATCATCACATTTATAAAAAACATTATAATTTGGCTTAGAATGATGATTGACCAAATTGTTACTGCTTATCTTAGCTGCACCCCACGGTTTCCCTTGCGTGGACATTTTTCCGAGTTTGAATAAATAAATACGCCCTACGATCACAGATCAGAATCTATGATCGTAGGGCGTATTTATTTATTTATTTATGGGGCCAGGGCTAGGGCCAGAACCAGGTAATATTAACTTTGATTCCATGTATCTAGTGAACCAGAAACTACAAGGACCCACAACACCCAGATACAAAACAAATGCTTGCGCTTTTTTTCTAAGCACACACAATTTTATTGTCCCGTCGCGGGAATCGAACCCGCAACCTCAATGGTGTTTTAGATTTGACCCAACCTACCCAACCACTACACAGAGGCTGAGGAATTTAAATGTATTCTATGTATTAAATCCAGCTTTTAAGCTGCTTTCCAAATACAAACCTGTTCAGCCATTGCGGCCTGAAGAGGTAACAAACACACTAGCAAACTTTCGCATTTATAATATAAGTATTTTTTTTTTATGTAACTGAGTGACGAGACGAGCTGGTCGTTTGCCTGATGGTAAGCAATACGCCAGCCCACAACAATAATAGCACCACCCAGAACTGTGTTTTGCAAAATCCTGCCCGGCGCTGCACTGCGCTCGTCACCCTGAGACAATTAGCTGTTGAGTCTCATAATGCTCAGTCATTTCACTGGCTACAATGCCCTTCAAACCAGAACACAGTAATGCTTGCGCACTACTGCTTGGCGGCTGAATAACTGGCAAAGCGGTGGTACCTACCCAGACGACCTCTTGCATACGAGAAACCTACCACCAGTAAGTATAAGTGTAATAGTGTGATAAAAGTTTTCAGGGACTTTTTTTAAAGCTCAACTTATTTTTTAAGGTAAATAGTCTGCATTAAAATAGCTGACAAAGCATTTATATGTATAAGTACGTGTTTGTGGCGCTTGTAACTGAGAAAACGACCAAAATATCTTTAAAAATTAAACAAGACCGCCCATTGTAACACCATTGTAAACATTTAACTTGTACTTATTGTCCCACTGGCCCGCACCACTGACATTTCAAGTTATGTGCGGATTTAACACTCGCTCAAAAAACGGTGAAGGAAAACATCGTGAGGAAACCGGCATGTCCAAGAATTAATCACAAAAATTCTAGGACATGTGACTTCCACCAACCCGCACTGGGCCAGCGTGATGGATTATGGCCCAAACTCTCTCTATGAGGGAAGGCCTGTATCCCAGCTGTGGGACCATAATGGGCTGATGATGATGATGATGATGAATGTCTGTGCTTAAGGTAGATAGTAATATTTAGTTAAGGTGAATAATAATTTGCTTAAGGTGAATAATAAAGTGTTCATCTATCTATCAATACAAAATCTTATTAAAAAATGACGTGCAATGCTCCGTGTAGGAAAACAATAGTATTGGCGTGGTCTATTCAGGTAAGGCTGAGAGTCACTTGTAAATGACAACCACTCTAGGCTTCCAGTAAAGGACCCTTCAGACCTCGTAATATGGTAGCGAATGATTTATTATCTGCTCATAACGTTCCCACTGCTGAGACACGAGCCTTCTCTTATAGAGAGAGTATGGGCCATAATCTGTGACGCTGGCCCAGTGCGGGTTGGTGGATGTCACATGTCTTTGAATTTTTGTGATTTATTCTTGGATATATCGGTTTCCTAACGATGTTTTCCTTCACCGTTTTTAGAGCGAGTGCTAAAGCCCCACATAACTTAAGAAAGTCAGTGGTGCGGGGCCAGTGGTATTCGAACTCGGGTGCATCGGATTGTAAGTCATACGTGCTTCCACTGAGCCACACTCGCTCTCAGCGAAAGATTAGTCGTGGTGATTTGTATGAGCGTCACAGCAAGGGTAGGTATCTCTTCCGATACCCAGCTAATTGTATTAACCCTATAATATTGAAGACATATACCATAGCGGAAAGTACCTACCTATTTCTGCGCTGCAGTGGATCGTGGCTTGAATATTCAATTGGTGAAAATATACGAGACCTAGGACATCCAAGCTTTCCTGTTTGGATTAATTGTACTAAATTGTGAAAAATCTTAGCAAATAGGTTTTTAACATTGTAGATGTTATTCGTGTCATGTTTGTATGTACTGTACGTATAATCGTGATTCTTATATTTAATTTCTGAGTCTGGAAAATTAGACGGCGGTTTCTGCGCAGAAATTTATTTCCGATTTATAACTTACACCAAACTTTTCGTACAACATTTTCCTTAATGTTAATGATATTTATAAACTTGATATTTAATATTGATATTTATAAACATAGCCTCGTTCACAAACGTTGATACGTATACCGCTGTCGAATTATGAACAATAAGCGATTCGCCCATTAGCGACAAATGTTTACTGCAATCAGACGTTGCGGACGGTTGCCATTAATCAACAGCAACGAGCGTGACCAAGCGTTATCTATCCACATTGACAAATAGCGCTGTATTATTAAATGTATTATGGTGTTAAATTATTAAATGGTTGCTCATAAGATACCAGTAGGTTATATTAATACGTTTTGTCGAATGATGAGAAATAAGCGATGCGGCCATTAGCGGTAATATTTGCTGCAATCAGATGCTGCGGACAGTTGCCATTCATTAACAGGAACGAGCACGACTGCGCACGTTATCAGAATCTATCCGAGTATTTGACAAATTGTGCCATATTAACTACTAAAACAATAAAAAAATATTAGGCCACTGGTGTACCAAACAACCATGAAGACCGATGTGTTGGCTGTTATGTTGCACTTGCTGGTAACTGAGAAATGAGATGAGCAAGTCATTCACCTAATGCTAAGATCCACGCCTGCCCATAACAATTGCTATGCCACCTAAAACGTTTAATACCATAAGAAGCACTTCGTAGCACTACATTGCGCACATTACCCCGAGGCATCAGATTTTAAGGCATTTGGCCAGTAATTTTGCTGGCTACAATGCCCTCTAAACCGGAACACGGTAATACTCGCACACTAGTGCTTGGTAGCAGAATAACTGGCAAAGCGGTGGTACAATCAAGACGCCCTCTCGCATACGAGAGTAAATCTAGTATCACCTAGGACACAAAATGTGTTTGCTTACGTGAAACATAATTAAGTTAGCAAAGCAAGCGCAAATTAGCATTTTTAATTACATATGAGACACATCAAGACTCCGAACATTGATAACATCCAGTTTTGCTATGAACTTTCTTATTTGTGAATTTACTTTATAAATTACTTTATCAGTTTCTTGCCGTATCTTCTGAGTAGTGGTTATTTTTATACGGTGGTTTATTTAATTTTTTTATTTAATATGTCGGCAATCAAGCAGACGGCCCGTGTGATGGTAAGCGGTTACCATTGCCTATAGGCATCTGCAGCACCAGAAGCATTGCTGATGCGTTGCCGACCCTTAAGGACTCTATTAATTCCCCTTTTAAAAAAGGACTCCATGTTGTAGCTCAAATGAAAGATTGTGATTGATGGACTCATTGTGATAGATGGTAGAGTCATTGTGATAATCTGACGTTCATAAGTGCGTCTGTGACGACAAAATTGAATAAGGAGATTTTAACTTTCAAAGGTTGTCTGGAAGAGATCGCTTTGAGCGATAAGACCGCCTATTGTTATGCTGATTACTGTGAAATTTACTTGTTTTTCGTGTACCTATATTTAAGGTTTTTTAACAATAAAGTGTTTATCTATCTATCTATCTTGTTAATCATAATTTAATATCCCGTTTTTACTGTATAATTCTGATGTTATTAACCTACAGTAGTTTTTGTAATGTATATCTACGAAAGAAAATAAAAACAATCTTATTATATTATGAATGCTAAATTTTGTGAGGATGGGTGGATGTTTGTTCTTCAATCACGGAAAAATTACGGAACGGATTTTGATGTAATTTGGTATGTACCTATACTAGTCAGGTACTCACCCGTGGTTTAAGTTTAGTAACATATGTCCTTTAGGTTACTAAACTTAACTTACTAGTATAAAATTTCAATACAACGCAAAACATGATTGAGTTCGAGAATGCGTCGACATACCTATCGAAACGCATTTTTAACAAAGAATAATCACCGACATTTTTCTTTCAATCTGTTAATGTTTCACGCGCATTTTTATGACTTGTAAATTCACAAATCGCGTGTAATGTAAAAGCTTCAATGTGAAGCACACCTGAGCGACCGACGTTTGAGTCAAAAACGGATATTACAATAATTTGTATAATATGGAGTTGTCGAAAAATCTGGAAATTACTGTTTACGATAGATTACTTCTGTAAACATTTAGTAGTAATATAATAAGTATTATTAATTCCGTTGTTTATTTGTATTTCAACGTTTATTTTTCTTATTTTTGTAGAAATGGAACGTAATCGCAAAACGCTTGAGTACATGCAACCACTATCTGACGTCACGCGCCTCGCTGCTTATTGGCCAATTTTTGACATAGAGCTCGCCCTATTGATAAATTATTGACATACACACACATTTAGCATAGATGGACCAATGAGGAGATCCTAGGTTCCCACGTTGTGACGTCACACGCAAATGGCGCGTTTATGTTGATTTAAATTGATTCATTTTTTCATTTAGTTATTTTATTGACAAATGATGCCGTAAAATTTTTAAACATTTTTTTTTAGTAATTGAATCGATTGAATCGATTCATGCATTAAAAAATATATGCATATTCCTTATTCTAATTGCTTGCTTATCTCACGCAAATTACATTTTAAAAGTGACTTGTCCAGCTATTGTGACTACTGTCAAATTGCAATTCGAATCACCTTTTGTTTTATAGCTATTCATTTATTTATCATTATAGTAGTCCATTGCTATTTTGGTAAATTCTCTTCATCCAAAAGTTGCCCGGAAGAGTTCGATTTTCGCAATAAGGCCGCCCATTGTAGCACTTACGAAACTGTTTTATTTTTCTTTCTTTGTAATTTTCTTTTCTTTTAGCTTCATACAATAAAGAGTTAATCAATCAATCATTACTATTCATTACGTACCTATAATATGCGTCAAGGATATTTATATGAATACTTCAGCCAAAATTGGAACTAATGCAAGCGTATGCGCTATATATAGCGATAATTCTTACGTGTAGCTGACATCAACTACAAGCAGAGCATTGTACTGACTCTTCGCTTGAAGAACCATACCATACAAAATAAAAAAAAAACCGACACGATTTGGCACGCAGTTGGCAATTTACACTAAGTTAAAGTTAGATGTGTCAAATACAAACTTCATAATTCTGACGCACATGCTATCTCTAAACTTTACTTATTTTTATAGAGAATCATTCAACATCACTTTTGACGTCAGTTAAGTTTAGTTATATAAAAACACTCACCTAATTTAACACCGTTACGTTATAAAAATTTACAGAAAGCGGAAACTAGAAAACCAAATACATAATTTTTTGATACTTTAAACTTAAAGTTAGGCTTAGAGAATGCAACACAAAATCGACCCTATTAGCTACCTATTAGGTACATATACGAGTAGCCTGTTGTTTCGCAGTCTTGTTGATCGCACATATGTTCGCTGAGCTTAATAAGGTCGCCTTGTGACCTCCCATTATGTCAACTGACCTTATCGCACTCCCTGGACTAATCACAGGGCGGATTCGATGAAAGTTATGTTCATTACGGCATAAGATTTAATGGTTTTTGAAGTAAAAAAATGGTTAGAAAATAGGTAGTTGAGCACGAAACTTTAATCGGTTGTTTGAAAATGAGAATCGTTTGGCCCGCTTACGACAAAGTTTAATAAACACCGATAATAACATACCACGAAGGCTAAATTAAACTTAATTATCGGAGACTATAGAATTTACAATCTCTATGACAAAGAGAACGAAGGAAATTAAGCTACTTACACCTCCAAATTCACAGTTCAAAGTTAATTTAACTTCACCATCTTGAAGCTCTGTTCCAAATACGCAAACTTGGATCGGAACACTATGATTGTCACTGGCAGGAACCGGCGGAATACTTTAATTTCAGAGCCGAAACAATCCACCAGAGAATTTCGGTTCAATTCCACTGAACGATCTGCTACGTACCAACACTTCACAACTTTGCCTGGCAACTCTAGTCATGCAGAACCAGCCTTGTGTCCATAGTTGCCAAAGCGATGCGATAAAAAACTCAGAACTGAATCTTGAATGTTGGACAAAATCCACGTTACGTTTTGACAACAGCAACAGACTGGTACGAGGAACTGGCCAATGTGAAACGATTTTTGGCACCTACACCTCACATCTTTTTGCGGAAAGTTTGTTCATAGGTACAGAACTGTCGCCATAATTTATAGTTAAAACAGGTGTTAAGAAATACTTTGCAATTAAGTTCTGAACGGCGGCACAGAGAATTTATTTTCGAGCCATTTTACACTTTACAACTTTACTAGTCAAAACTATTCATGAGTAATAAGCCTTATGCCCTTTGTTGGCAACTACGCCTTTACAGTTCAGAAATAAATGATTTCAATTTCTATTCTACCTTTTTCAAGCTGTTCTAATGCTTTTGTCCATAATTGCTTGATAAAACTTTTAAATTAACGTTACTTTAATAATGGTTTTGAGCACCTGTACAATGGTTGTATTGGTTTTCTCATACCGATAGAAAGAATGTTTTATTTTTTGTCATTACTGTGTCAGCGTTAAAATTAGCATTACATCTACCACCTAGGGCAGAGCACCAAACTCTATTTCGAAATCACACCAAAACGGCCCTTGAACTTCTGACATCTCTTCCATCTTTGCTCAAATGTATAAATATTTCATCCACTATTGTATGGCTAGCCCGGACATTGATACATTTCCTTCTGGTAGAAGTTGGCACGTTCTTAAAATAGCTTAGATGTATTGGATACCGCTTCCGTGAGCGTGTTTACCTTTAAATGATGGAATGGGCTAATGCACTTACGTTTAAGTGGCGAGGGGACAAAGGTTTTGGAAGTATATTACTGGAAGTATTTACCTATTTTTCTCATAAAGGAAGACTTTTAATCATATATTATGGAAGGCGTTTTGGAAGGTTAAGCGCAAAGGGTTCTGTCACGAGAATTACTTCTCGTCTCGGTATTATGAACACAGCTACAGTGTGGGCGTAGACTAGATTTTGAAATGATATGGGTGGAGTTACTGTGAAGAATCACAATATAAATTGTATCCGTCTATATCCATGCTCATTTCGTTTTTTAAGCAGCATCAAGTGTAAAGCTAATCTTTGAGCCTTAGAGCATGCGCAAAACACGAAAGTATTGAAATATAACTTCATAAAGCAGTGGGCGTAATGTGACAGCGACCGTGTAAACGCGTAGTTTGTGCGCGTAAAAAAATGTACGGAGTAGCGGCGAGTTTATGAATCATCCCGAAGGGTCGCTGAAAACCAGCCCTGCATAAACTCCCAAGAGTTTACACAGAACGACGCTGAGCTTACCCCTATTACCAAATATCATCATGTAAAATTTTACTTTTTTAGATTTTGTGTATGTTAGTTGACAACAAAACTTATTTCTATTCCATTCTATTTCAAACTGACATTTAATCATAAAAAAACTGCGCGTTTATGTACCGTAGAACGCAGAATATATCTAAAACTCGCGCAGAACTTGTAGAAAAATATACTAGACCGTTTACAAATCGACTGAAAGGCATTAGACTTAGCTTACGTGAGAAGTGAACAAACATTTCTGAAGTTTATGAAAACATACAAAACACCATCAATTTGGTTCGTCAGCAGAAGAGTCATGTGTTGCTAAAGGTGCTATATTTACGACTATTCTGGCTTAGTGAAATCTGAAACATTACATACCTACAAGGTGTATACAAAAGGCTTCCAACAGTGTTTTAATGAGCCACTCAATCCCAAACACGTAGAAGCAGAGTACTCATCTTTTCCCAGTTGGCCTTTATTACACTTCTACGGACATGTTGAAATCAGTTGTTTGCGGGCCTTATAGAGAACACTGCCAGCGTAGTAACAGTAAGGATAATACATATGTACAAGCTTAGAACCAACACGTCCACAGAATTTAAGATCCCATGATTTAGAACTTTTTTAAGGATTTCGTTTTTGCAAAGTAAAAATTATTTTGAATGTCGAGTAGGTAATGAGAAATTACTTATTGTCGAAACATTACCTCGCGGATCAAAGGCCAACTTTCTCGAACCATTACGGATTTTTAAGTTAATTGCTGACTCGAATAAAATGGTTAACATGACTTTACGTTTATCTATTACGGCAATAGTCATTAATAATTTATTCATAACAACAATTACATCTTGTGTCTCTACATCCTACGGTTACCTGAAAAAGATCGCTGCTTAGCGATAAGACCATCTATTGTACTTATCATCAGAAAGTGTGTTCCAAGTGTATTTTTAAGTGCAATAAAGAGTATTAAAGAGTTTAATATCTATTCTACATTTGACTTGAAAAGTTACTATCACAAAATACCAATTGATGTTTATACTTCAATTGCTATTTTGTGATAGTAATTTTTATAAACAAGCATAAGTACAAACTAAATCGGAGTTCATACTGTTGATTCAATTTCGTGCACCACCATTCCTGTTTCAGCTGGTTTGTTGCCGCGTATTTGTGACGGGTTGAACGCCGCAAATTGAATTGTCGGCGCGAGGGGGGTAGTAGTGGTAGGAGGGAGAGGGGGCAGCCATGTGTCCAATCCGCATGCTTTCGACAGCCGCCGACGCTTTTCATTTCTCTCTAATTTGTTGGGCAGTTTATTAAGGTGCTCACATATGAGCAAATTGGTGTTCAACATGGAATTGATTTAAAAATTAATACACGTTGGTAATGAGTGCACATTTATTTAAAGTAGAATAAACTTAAAAGAAATAAAAATGTCGTGAATAATTTATATTATAGACCTGAAGCACATATACATATATATATTTTGCTTTGCTTTCAATTTTTGTAGCTACTCCACATTTTCCATGAAGGAAGCTCGAACGAAACACATCAAAGTAGGAAAGGAGGAAAATGATTGAAGACACGCAAAGGGTTGTCCCGAACGAAGTAACTCAGAACCATTTTTATCCCCAAAAGGTTTTAATGCTTAAAATCTTCAAGTTCTTCATTAACAAGGTACGACCGTTTTCTGTAAGATCCTTTTGTAAAAGGTATCAATTGGTGCCTCAAATGAGGTTTTGCTTTTTCCAGTTGTAGCCAGATACAAAAAGTATTCACTTAGAGGTATTGTTCGCGTTCTATAAGTATGTTTGGTCAACTTGGTTGGCTATTTGCCTTCAACATGTATGTGTACAACAATGTATACATTAAAATGAATCAAGACGAATGGCGGTTTAATTCTTGTCTGGAATGTGGTGTTCTAGCTATTTTTAATGAATAAATATTTACAAGCAAACAGAAAAAAACTAAAAACTAAGTCAAACTGATTTTTTTATATTTACTTTTGCTTTTTATATCCTCTTTATATTATCCTTATATTATCTTTATATTATCCTTATATTATCTTTATATTATTTATATTATCCTCTTTATATAATATATTATAAGTAAATTTGGATTGGGAAACATTTAATTTTAATTATCGGCTTATCTATTTACATTATTTTTATTTACCTATTTATGTTTAAAAAAAAATAACATTTCAAATTCAACGTCAAAGTCAAAATCAAAATCTCTTTATTCATGTTTGGCATCACAGACACACTTATGAACGTCAAATTATCACAAGACTACCATTAATAGATACACCCAACGGTCACATACATAGATCCTAGCATATTCACGCATGCTTTACCTACGTAAGTAAAAGTGAGTATTCTTTGCTTTTGCGTTCTGATTACTATAAATTTCTTATAATAACTACATTCCTCGAACAAAAGTTCATGGTGTTCTAACTAAGGCAAATATAAAATCAACGCCAAAAACCAATACGCATACCAATCAATAATTCCAGTTTCAAATTTTAATGAGGAAGTCGTTTAATTAGAGACTGTTACATACAATGCACCTATAACGAGCGCATCAACACGACAGCAACTGTGACGTGTGAAATTAATTGCGAAACTAAAAACTAGGTGTCATTACATTGTTTATATTGGTTTGCATCATGAAGCTTAATTTTACTTCGTATATCAACGAACAACAATAACGTTCAACGTGTGTGTGGCAAGTATACTGGCAACGGCGGCAACGTAAAAACAAAAGCTAGCGTAGCACGAAACTTAGAAGTTAAGATGATGTTGACCAACACTTAGGCTCGAATTTATAAACTAAACTTCAGAATCTGAGTCTAAACTTAGGGAAAGTTTCAAGTCACGCTATGTTCGGTAAACGTATCTTGAAACTAGGTCCATTATAACTCAAGTAAACGTCAAATGTGATCTCTATTCAGTGATTTATAGACGATACTTAAAACTTCATTTACAATTACCTGTTCTATGAACAATAGTTATTGATTCTAGTTAGTATCGAATAGTGATCGCGGCACCCAACCCGCACCCGCGTCTAACATTTTTGTATAGAAAATGGTCGAACGTAGGCGCCGCGGTCGCTATTTGGCACGCAACTCTAGAACATAGTAATATGACGAAATCAGCTAAGTTTCACTTGGACGTTGAACTTGATTTAAGACTCAGGTGTAATCACCTGAGTCTGAGGTTTGATTTTGGTTTATAAAATCGAGACTCAAGACTAGAATCAAAACGTAAGTCGAGATCAGGTGATCGCAGATCAAACGTTAATCAAGTCAGATCCACAGATACGAAGCTTATACTTATCTGTGGAAACTATGGTGTAGCTACAAATCAACGAGCAGCAGAAATATAAAGAACATAGGTAGTAGTTTCGTGGCTATACTGATGCAAGATCTTTGTTCCACACATGTTTTCGCAGAAAGATTTTATCGATTGCGAGTGATAATATCATGGGGACGTTAAGATTTTCATAGTTTTACGTGCGAATGCATTCAATATGCAGTAAAGTTAACGCCAAGTGCCCGCAGTAAAACCAGCTAAGGCTTTTAGCACCTCCTGGTGATGTGGTGTGGTGGTGTAATGCACTATTATAAAAAAAATACTGAATATTCTCTCAAAATGATAAATGTGCAATACATATATTTTTTAAGAAGATAACTATTTGTCCTACTTTGAGGTTTATAAATGGAACGTAAAAACGCACCCTAAGATTCAATCTCCTCAATTTTGAAACGGTTTTTTTAATGGTTTATTGATCTATGTTTGGCCACAATATGTTAAGCTAAGCGGTAAGTATCTAAGTTCCGGCCCTGGTGTGTCTCCAGGAAGCATTGCATGCCAGAGACCACTCTAAGAGAGTGTTCTAAACTGTTCGTAATTACATAGAAGACAAAGATGCTTGGAACAATCCACATCTGCATAGCAGCTAACTGGTACATAAGAAAAATAACATTGTAGAAACACAAAAAATTGTAACAAAATCTCTGACAAAAATGCCCCTCAGTTTCTTGCCGTATCTTATGAGTAGTGGTTCTTTTTCCGATACGGTGGAAGAGTTTTGTGATAACTTGACGTTCATAAGTGCGACTGTGATGCCAAACATGAATAAAGAGATTTCGACTTTGACTTTGACTTTGACTCGGAGGAGTACTCTACGCGTACAGCACTCGTAACGCGCATCGGCTACGCGCGTTGCCGCAGCGTCTGACGAAGACGTCCAAACTAGTGCACGTTTGGCACCGGGCGGCGGTCTACAATCGGCTGCCAAACGATGTTACAAATGCACAACCGAGAAATATCTTTAACTATCACCTCAAAAAATTACTTGTTGAACAGTCATTCTATAAATTTGAAGACATGAATGTTGACATGTAACTAATTTGTTATGAATGACTAACTATGACAGACATACTCTGAACTCTCACTTTCAGAGACAGCTCAATGAAAGACTACAAAACCACATACATAACTGCGCATACTGAACCCCTTACTCACGAAACTTCACCTAACGTGTTTTACACTACATTATTTTCTGTACCTCTAGCATTACTGGTTAGAACCACTTAGAACTAGCTTACCTTCCACAGAATTCCAACCGGCGACCGTTTCAGCCACTACAAACAACTAGATTTCAGGTCCAGACTCAAAGGTTTTTTTTTTTACGCTTAATAGATCCATGTTTGGCCACTATCTCGCCTGATGTGAAGCGATGATGTGGCCTAAGATGAAGCACATAGATCTAGAGAGAGACGGCAGTTGAGCGGCTGCTCAGACCCGTCTCCCCGATGGTTCACCGAACATCATCCCGAAACACGACTAGGTCGCTTGACGGCATGGCTTTGTTCGGTGGGTGGTATTACAACCACGGCCAGAGCCTACCACTCCAAAGCGCGTATACGAGTTTAATCACGATGTTTTCCTTCACCGTTTTAGAGCGAGCGTGCAAAATCTGCACTTATCTATAAGTTATTGGTGCAGGGCCGAGTCGGGATTCGAACCCAGGTGCGTCGGATCGAAAGGCGCACGAGTTCTCGCTGAGCCATACTCGCTCTTGACTCGAAGGTCCAGAAGAGATGAGAATTTGGAGATATTAATTTTGTCTTCGCTATGGGACTATTTTGCTGAGGAAATAACTGACTATTTCATTCATAATTATACTACCCTCTGGTCGTTACAAATCTATAAAAGTCGAATGACACTCGCGTGTGTTCAAGATGCTGGTGCCAATACTGCCACGTAATGGCAATGCTGATCCGTCGATTACATCTCTTAATAGCACATTTCCAAGGATTTCACATCATATTCTATTTAATAGCTAGCCTAAGAAAATAGTGATAGATAATTGCGCATTACAGCATACGATATTTTCCTATAGCATGGCGCGAAAGCCACTTATTCCCGGCACTTTATTCGGAGTTAATGTGTTTGCAAATGGATCTTAGCTCAGGAAATAGGGATAACATTGTTTGTCGATAACCTATGACATTAGTTATATCGATAAGAATGTTAATTTTAATGTTAAGATTGCCGGTAACAGATTTGGACTAACTGAAATTATGCCTAAGCGATGCTGATATGTAGTTTTTCAACATCGCTTGCAGGCTTAAATTATCTTAGACAGTTTTCATTTTCATTTTCATATCTTTGAAAAAATGCGTCCTTGTACTAAGTATATAAGTTGCGATGCGCAAAGCGCTTTAGATACACTTCGTACTACGTTGACTCTGATGCTGCTTCAGAGTTTACGTCGTACAGTAAATTGCGTTTACTACTACATTGTTAAAGTTACCATTAGTATATATTTCTCAATTAACTGACAAAAAGTACGTTTTTGCGTATATTTAATAATCTTCCTTAGTAATATAATGAACTGACCATCGAATATAAATGTTACGCCTCCCGCCTCGGCGGTACAATCTACAGGGCTACAAGAAAATGATAACACGTTGATAATATTTATATTATTAAATATTTTATCGATATTTTAAGACTACCTCTATTTGGAAGGGCGATTAGGTGTGGAAGCCAGGAAATATAATATCAATAGAGGAGATTATGGTTATCACATTCTGTGCAGATGACTCGGATATTTAATGTTTTGAATGGGGCTAACGACTGGCCCCGACTTTCCACGCCTGTTTGCGCTGTTTAATGTATTGCATGAGAAAATTAAACGAAGATTTTCATTTCCAAACAACCTGCATTGTTGAAAACTCTTTCGAGGTCTTTTACACCAGGTGTATTGTACTTGCACTGATAGAATGATTATGTTATAGCCTTCAGCCTTCCCCCATTAGAGATCATTTGAACACTTCGTTTTTTCAAAGAAACGAGGTTTTCATCACCAGCAAATTATTCTAATACATAAATGAGATCTCTGCAATATTCTTACGTCTCCACGTTAATTTCTGGAATGGAATGGTTAATTCATAGAAATGATATAAAGACTGTGTACAACAGGGATGTTTTTCTTTTCCTCATGTTGGTTAATGTAATTTTCCCCTCTCAACTCAAGATTAGTACATATTACTTTCATACGTCATTGTCCTTCAAGCGTCATGTAACTGTACCAAGCAAGGGTTACGTAGGTATTAGATTAGATAGATTAGATAACTCTGTTACACCAACAGAAATAATAACAAAAAAGGAAATTTACTTAAAACTAAAGCGTTACATTGGCCGGTAATATAACGTGAGTAACGGCGCAGCTAGTCCTGCGGCGGGGCTCCCGCTGGTGGCTCTCACCTGTTCCCCCTGTCGATGGTGAACATGGCGTTCCTGGCGACGCGGCGCAGCTGGTCCTGCGGTAGGGCTCCCCGCTGGTGGCTCTCACCTGTTCCCCCTTTCGATGGTGAATACAGCGGTCTTGGCACGGTAGTGCTCATATGTAAATACCACACAAACGGTCACCCATCCAAGTTGTGACTGCTGCGAACGTTGCTTAACCTAGAAGATCTTTTACAAACGGCTAGGCAAGCTACGCTACGAGCGTTACCAAAGATGTAGAGGAAATATAAAATCATAAGACACGGGGTGTCAACATATATTCTTATTGTATCAGCCTAATAATGAATAAATAAACAACAATTATTATTTTATTGACGAATTCACAAAGGACTTTCATGTTAAATCACATGTCTTGTAAGTGACAAATACCATTAAGAGAAAAAAGCATTTAAATAAGTTGAACACACTGAACGTTTTGTATTTGTTAAGGCTAAGGCACATAGGAGTATCGTCTTAACTACTAAGACCTTTAGGCTCCTTTCACGCGTCCTACTTTTAAACCCCACCATAACAACTAGAAATATGAACAGCCGGTATTACATCTGACTGGTCACTTTAGAAGCTTATAGTTACGTCAACGGTCCCACTCATGGTGGTTGCAATACAGCTGCAATGTGGTCGACATTGACGACTCGTTTTCGGTTTGAAAACATTTTTGATAGCTTTTGGCGCAGAATCCAACTTACAACATGTGTTTTTATTATAATCTCACCATTTTATATACTTTTTTGCTATTTTTGCAGTTGTGGTGTGGCTTGAAAGTGTTCAGACTGTAAGGAACCTTATAACTACCAGACGGCAGAACTACCTTTTAAGGGAGATGAAAGGCAGTTTTGTTAAACTTCGCACGAAGTCATTGCTCAGATTTGAAGACTTAAATAGACGCCTAGAACTTGATTCTTCTAGAATTTGTAAGCAGAAGCTTGAACTTTCTTTTTTCTCTTTGTAGAAAAACTTACGGTCAATCAAATATAATATCAAAAGTAGGGTAGGTTGGATTATAAATGGAGAGCTCATTCACCCGAAAGATGACCTCAAAATGGTTATTTGTCCATCGTTTCAGGAATTTCTTTACTTTAACTGTTTCTACGTGATGAGTCATGACCTTAATCTTCTCTGATTAATAATTCATATGATTGTAAATGATTTTTTGAACAGTAAAGCCAGATTCAAAATATCTCTTTTTGACTTAAAACTGACTTTGAAATTATATAACCGCATGAATACTGAATTGTTTAAATGTGTCACAATAATTCTGAATTTGGTGATCAAGAACACAAATTATTTTCGAGCAAAAAACATTTTTTGTTACCGAAAAACACAATATCGCTTTATGTAGGTAAACTGTAGGTCTAATACGCGAACACGCTTTTGATGTTCAAAAGAAAAACAATTGTTACAAAAATGTCGTAATTTTTCACATGACCTGCGGGCCCAAGTGTACAGTGGGGGAATTAATGTGTCTACCTTTTTCATACAGAATAGGCAAGCATTAATTCATGTCTTTCTTGCTGGAAAGATACTATGAAATAACGGATTTCACGGGATGTTGGGTAATAACGGGATGATATTATTATGTAACGCAATTATGCGTTTATCCGTAAGCATCATTATGTTTTTTCTGCAGAAAATATTTAAAGTTAGTAATTATCGCCGTATAATATTTTCGCCAGTTATTCTGCCGCTAAGCAGTAGTGCGCAAGCATTACTGTGTTCCGGTTTGAAGGGCATTGTAGCCAGCGAAATTACTGGGTATATGAGACTTAATATCTGATGTCTCGGGATGACGAGCGTAATGCAGTGCTACGAAATGCTTTTTACGGTCTTAACAGTTCTGGGTGGCACTGCAGTTGTTTAGGGCAGGCGTAGCGCTTACTTATTTAATTATTTATTTATTAGATGATCAACAGCTTATACAATAATTTCAGTTACAATCTTAAGTAATCATAATATAAGCTAATGAAAGATCTTCCTAATTATTACAATACCATCAGACAAACGACTTGTTCATAAATATAAATTGAATCAGTATTTTAATGACCACGTGATCTGCGTGGTGGTGATACGAGTATATAATAAATGCCTTCACCATACTAACACCGTTAAACATCTCAAAGTTCTGCTTACTGCCACCTAATTGGGATAACAAAAAAGGAAATATTTTCGTAATGCCGTTAGCATATTAAATTCTAATTTTATTTTTTGTCAAGAGCTCGGATGCTAAGGAATTTGACCTTAATATCACAGCGGGAAGGTCCCGCGTTTTTATGTTGAATATTTAAGTAGCTACTGGCAAAGTGGAAATATCTATTGCATAAAAAATGCTTTCATTACTAAAAAAACATTTGAAAATTGGATACATATATAGAAAGTAAAATGTATATATTATATAGTAATTTTGATAGATTGCAAATATTATGAAGTCACTATTTATAAAAAATAACAATAAATAATTCCAATACAGTTTAAAGAGACCTGGGCCCTAATTCACTATCACCATGTAACCCTGTTGTGTGCGTAACCGTTGTGAAAGGACGCGTCATAGAGAATACAAATTTCGCAGATGTAAGTAATCAACGTGAAATCAAGGAATCGACGTGATTTCTAAGAAAGGAATTGCTCTGTGGTCATAGTGAATCGAGGCCCTGTATGGAGATCACAAACAGTTTCGTTTTTATTAAAAAGTCGTGAAAGCGAACTGATCATAAAATAAATAGCGAAGCCTACCAAAACATAAGCATCAGCCAATGACGTTCCCGCTGCTTCCCTCGACGGCCTTCCCTCGTAGAGAGAGTATGGGCCATAATCAACCACGCTGGCCCAGTGCGGGTTGGTGGATGTCACATGTCCTTGAATTTTTCTGATAAATTCTTGGTTCTCTCACGATATTTTTCTTCACCGTTTTTAGAGACCAAAACATAATTTGAATAAAATAAATATTTTTCATGCGAACTTTTCGAAAAACAATGATTGGTTCTTCAATAAATGCAGGCAAAGTAGGTCTTTTCAAATATATCAATGCAATGATGTAACAACCAACAAAAGTTAATTCAAAAACACAAATAACCCTCTACTGAGTTGGTTGAAAGAAACAGTTATGTATGATGCGGGTTTTATTGCATGCGGTCCTTCCCAACAGACTTGAATCTCGGTACACAGTCTTATATAAGTCTTGGTTCATAAAACATTACGGTTCAACACTTCTTGTTATAAGTTTATTTAAGGCGTTTCAATATAGAGATCGTCGTTTCAGTAATTGAGCTGTTATTAGTTGAGAACAAAATAACAACAAGTTTATAACATTAAATTGGATCCCAAGAATTTCTCGATAACAATAAGCTCTATTTCTTATTAAAATGGGAAGTAGATAAATAACTTTCGTATAGACTAAATACAATACACAAAAATTATGTGTATATGACTTCACTTATATGAAACTAAAATTGATAAATGGAAATTGGTTTAAGAAACATGCACATTGCACACTGTGATAAGATTCTACTACTAGCTGTTTATTTGGTTATGTTGACTTATTGATTTTCTATTTATTGTAATCTAAGGGTAGGCACAATTTAATAAAGTTAATTTATTTGTGGGAGTAATACTCTTACCATTTTTTTCAGATCTAACCTTCTAGCACGATAATTCAAAATGTCTTGACTGTGGCTTCCGAAAATTAAGGTAAAAATTTACACAGTTTTACAGTATTGAGCACAGTTTACTATTTATAGAGCAGGTTTTGACCTTTATAATCTAGGTAAAAATTTACGAACTTAGAATTTCAGAATGTCAGGGGAATTTTTTTTCAGCATTGTCAATATTCGATGCAAGCATTGCGCATTGTATGCATAACCACGTTGATTGTTAAGTATTAATACGAATTTTGCGCAATTAAGAAGTGCTTGGACTCAGGACTTGGACTTGGACCACTGGTTGCAAAATTCACATGTATTTTAACAGCAACATTTTCTAGAGTGCTGGCTAAGTGGGCAAAGACCCAACTGCGTTCCCGTTTGCGATGGCAAATTATTTCGAAAAATCCTAGAACAAAAGATGCTAGATTTTGGTAAGTAAAATGAACACTCAGTCTTACCAAGTGAGAACTATTTATTCTACTAGACTGCAAATACAGTGTTAACAGTAGGCATTGTTCGTAGAACAAATCTTATTCTACTCAAAAATAAACGTGCCTCTTGTCCCTACACCTAAACGTGTTGTCTCTACACATAGTCATTTCTAGAACTATTTATATGTAGAGTAGTATTAGTTAAAGATATTCTCGACCCTGTTCTGCAGTTTTATTATAGAAATCCATAAAATCTAAAAGGTGAGAGCAGACTATGATTTTCCCAATCGAAGCATGTAGATACAATGAAAATGGGTATGAATATCGACCTATATCAGCAGCTGTCAAGCTCAAAAAATTGACGTCGCCCTGGGAAATGCAGTGTACATTCTGTATGGGACTTCTGCTAAGTGTTCTCACTGTAATGCTACTGTGGTGCCAACTTAGAGGCAATCTTGGTACTCTACGTTTTACTTAGCTAAATAAACTCTGTTTTCTTTGTGAATCGTGTAGGTGTAATACGCGTTAGGACGTGATCTGTCTGGGTTCTAAGCTCTAATGAAGTAGATAGTGTGTTGTTTTTGTGGATTGTGCGATTTTTTGCTTTAGGTGGATAGTTTATCTTTAGCGCTCTGTTGTATCCAATCCTAGACGTCTGTTGTCTGTGTATGCTGTGTAATTTAACGTGAGGTGTGAGGGTGTTCTGTGATTTATAAGCGTGTTTTTGATAATAAAAGAGGCTACATCATGTGGAATTACTTAACAACACGCTTTTATGAAAAAGTAAATACGATGTATACGATATATATTTATGAATAAGTACAAAGACTGTTGCACGCCAACAATATAAAATACAATTCATAGATAGACATAACCAGGGCAGTACAATATAGGCGGTTGTATTTGTATCTCTTTTCTCGCTCTTCCAGACGTCCTATTGATCACGTATCGAAATAAATAGACGACGGTAAACAACAATTTTTGTTTTGTCTTTTTATTGTTAATGGAGCTCGTATTATATGTGATATAAATAACTAATGCTATTAAAATTAATTGTATGAGTTCACATTGGGATGAAGCAAATATGAAAGTTAGATATTTTTAAATAATTAGATGAAAGTCATGTTTGAAAAAATGATTTTAGTAACTAGTTCTTTTTTTAATCCAATATATTTTTTATTGCAATAGGTCTATGTTTGGCCACTACCTTGCCTGATCGCGTCGATACGGCCGAAGATAGAGTAAGGCCCCTGGACTTACTCTGAAAAGTAATTACGATCTTCGTTCTGTCGGATGAAAGGGACAGCGCTTTGTAACAGGCACAAGAGTGTCGCTTTTAGTCCGCATGAACGAACGAACGAAAGCAGCTCGGAGTAGCATATTCCCAGTATTCGCAGTGGTAAAAGGTATCAATGTTCTCGTCGTAGGTATATAAACTTCGACGAAATCTTTGCACAGCAGCAGACTCATCTAGATCTTCCTTTGTAGATTTTATAAAAATAAAAGTTGTTATGTGAGAAAGGTTTTCAAGGCACAGTAAATGCAGTAAATGGAAGAAGAAGAAGTAGAAATCACACTATATTACTAATATAAAAACGCGAAAGTTTGTATGCATGGATGTATGGATCTTTATTGCTCGTTCACGCAAAATCGATTTTATTTGATTTGATGAAATTCGGTATGTAGGTATTTTAGGACTTGGTATAGCACATAGGCTACTTTTTATCCCGGGCAACCGCGGGTGAAACCGCGGGGTAGTACTGCGATATAAATGCGAAAGTTTGTATGTAAGTCTGTTTGTTACTTCTTCATGCTATAAAAGCTCAACGGATTGGAGTGAAATTTGGAATGGAGATAGCCTGGATTAACACATAGGCTAATTTTTATATCTTGAAACGGCGAGTGAACCCGCGGGGCGCATCTCTGCCAGTATAATATTATAAATGCCAAAGTTTGTATGTTAGTATGTTTGTGTGTGTGTCTGTTTGTTACCTCTTCACGTCGCAGCTGCTAAACGGATTTGGATGAAATTTGGAACGGTTATACCGGAAAAACAATTCCCGAGGGAGCAATTAACCGAATTATACGTAGGTGAAACCGCGCAGCACAGCTAGTAGAGCGATATCTTACTTAGTCTTGTCAGAATGAAATTAAATGTTGGTTCGCAATTTGAGATTTCTAAGAACTGAAATAAATTCAATGAGCAACACGTTCAAAGGAAAAGTTATTTCAGCTTTGTGGCTGAGCATTTTTTATGTCAATTGAATAAAAGCAGTTTTCCTCTTTGGGTACATATTATATTGTAATGGAACCGTGAAGCTCTAATTGGTGACCAAAGAAAATACTTTTTGTCGTTGGTTTTCTAGACAGCTGGAATAGTTCTTCCTATACAGGCATAATTGGCAAAATGTTAAAGATATCTGAAAATTTTTGGGGCCTTCACCTGAACCGTTAAAGATTTCTTAAAAACTTATTATTTGATTTGATGGGCAACATTCCTGATTGGAAATAGGACCGATTATTCCCATGTTGTTTTTGTTGAGAAATTACATTATTGAGCCTGATTGAGGGTTTTTTTTGCTTGTACCACTTGAGAAATTTTATGGACTTTCTTTCTCAACGTACATCGTACGTAACGTGATTTGGATGTTTCTTACTCAACGTACAATAACTACTGAACGAATTTTGATCGAATTTGACATGAAGATTGCACACGCGGGTGAAACCACGGGGCACAACTTGTCATCTCTTTAAGAAATTCACTAATTGACTGACACTAGACATTTGTGCTGAGCCAAAATCCCATTTGGCACCACTATTCCATTTTTGTTTTCGTTTATATTGTTTATCATATATTATTATGTATCCATAAAATATTTTCCTTGTTTATTCTTTTTCTTTACTATGATTGTTCTATAATTATGTGGTACTCAAATAAATTTCTTTGCTTTATTTCTTTCTTTCTTTAATTAAAAGTGAAAACCGAAACAAAATCACGAGAGGTTAAACTTTCACCCAAAAAGATTAATAGGGACAGGGTACTAAATGTCAGTGCTCCGACGCGGGTACATGAACTTTACTGTGACAAATTCTTCGTACGAGAGCTTATCTTGGTAATGCCAGTAATAGGGAACTTTCTTTGAAGATTAGGTGTACGAAGATTGTAGGAAACAAGCGTATCTGACTTTGTTTCCAGGTATTTCAGTGAGTGAAGTACGTTTGAGAAGTCCACAGAAAAATCTTCGTCAACTATGAGGTATGAGTAATTAGGTTAGTTTATTTATTGGTGGGAAACATTGAGAGCTCTGTAAACTTATTATTGATTGTTTTATCTTTTAGCAATTAATTCTCAAAGGCGGGAAGTGAAATGCGGCGGGAATGGTACGTACCTAGCTTAATAAATTAAATATTTAATCTAGCTGAATCTGTTGTACACAAATTGTGTGGCTGAATGTATAAATCGGGCAAAGCCATTTTCTAAATATATTGTTTTTTGTTTCTTCGCGTCACGCCTGCTTTTAGCCAGTTAAATAATTCAATAATAACAAGTTTAAAAGTTTTTATAAACGTTTAGGGTCTTCGGCTACATTACCCACTTACTATTTAGTTGATTATATAAAATAATAATAAAAAAATACCTAGCGCTCCACTCACCTCTAAAGCGCTTCAGTACCTACCTACAGTAGTGGTGGAACTTTACATGAAGCTTCCTATGGACTTCTGGGAGAACAAGAACAACAATTTGATACCTATATACCTACTTGGTAGATCTATAGAGGATTGTGAAATTTTTGATTCATTGATATATTTTGACAATAAACATACAAACTAATTTCATTGAATGTATTATTTAATACAATTTTACACTATTTTGTTTCTTTGCCTACACTCGTGCTTGTTTACGCACAATACTTTACCAACATTATACTTATATAAACATTTGTTTTGGTAAACGAAACAAAATCGAACATGAGTTTATTTTTAATTACGGCTACGCCCAGTTTGCGCATTCAGCCAGGTTTAAGCCGTATTAATCACACTACACACACTATACACTGCTGTTTCTGAATGACGAGGTTGTTTGCCTGGTGGTAAGCAATACGCCAGCCCATAATAACAGCACCAGTCAGAACTTTTTTTATAAGTGTGGTTGTCTGATAGTGTGTTTTATATTTCTTCACGCTGTAACGGCTCAACTGATTTGAGTGACATTCGGAATAGATAAAGCTTATACCGTGGCTTAACACATAGACTTTTATCCCGGAAAACCACGGGTGAAACCGCGGGGCGCAGCTAGAATTTTTATATACCATGACGACACGCAGCGCTACAACTTGAGTCAACGAATCGGACTTAAATCCTTTGATTTTGTTTTGCTCGTCTACTTATAACTCAACGATTATGTTCTACTTCCGCGTAGTAATTATGTATCATCATCATATCTCTCATATAAAATCAGGGATAGCAGCTATCGTCTGCAAACAAGGGGGTGCGGAGCTAAGGGCTGCTGTGTAACTGGACGCCTTGTTTGCTCTTTGGCTCGATAGCTCAGAGACAGAGATAGGTAAGGGTCAACGGGGGCTGAAGAAAGTAGGTCATGCTCTTATGTATAGATCAAAAGGTAAGGTAAAGCATAAAGAGGTCCTGTCTACGTTAATTATATATTGTTTCTGCTGGATATTTTTATAGCTTTGCAAATATTAAATTAATATAACAAATAATAGTTTGCTAATAAAACTAGTGTACTTAGGTGAAGAAAAGACAAACAATTATATTACAGCATTCAGCCTTGTTTCTAAATATTCTAGGTACACTGACTAAGGATTCAAGAACTTTGTCAAACCCAGGCCTTTGATGAAACCGCTTTGATTATCCAAACAAAAAGGAAGTTGAATCACCATCCAATCACACTTATTGACCAAGATTAGGGTTCCCATTTTGAAACGCCGAAAGCGAATTGCTCTGTGCTGAATTTTTCGATTGCCTTTCTCGGTCATTTCAGGATTTAGGGAGCTTAGTGACAAAAACCAGTGCCACCATAACGACGAAATACAGTGCTAAAAACCAAAAAATGTGTCACAGCTGTAATTGGTCATACGAATTCATCAAATACGGGGAAATACTCTTGACAATTTATTTAACAATTTATTTTTGATAAAATATATAAATTTCTCCTAACATTTTTTGTTGGTTGCTTTCTACGTTGCTGTTTGTTTTTTATATATTGACAATTATTATCTTAAACGATTTCTGGGTCGATGGCCTTTAATCCCATTCCTAAATCTATCCCTGCAACTTGGCCAAGAATATATCAACGTATCTCAAAATGTACGACGTCGCAATCCGACAAAACGCGCTACCGATTGCACTTCGCAATGGCAGTTCGTTGTTTTGTCTTTTATTATCGAATTCCACTTTAGTAGTTTTGGATGTGTTAAGTGAAACTTCTCCCTTTTCTTCTTCTTCGTGTCGATGGTCCATAATATGTTTTAATTTTTATAATTTTAGCCCAATGCTCGGCTATTGCTACCCAAGGAGGAGTAGCTTCATACAGGTCTTGTAAAGTGGAGGTGTTGGGGCACTGAGGACAAGCTGCATTGTTTGCGCTGGAGCACCGTAGTCATCGTGACCCACCGGGTCAATGTAGCCCCGTTGGACTAGGTTGCGAGAAATATGTTTGAATGTATAATAGAATGACCATTAAAAGTTATCTTAAAATGTATTGAAAAAAAATTTGAATAAAGAAAATTTGAATAATTCTCGATAAAGGACGTTTTTATAATACAGCGCCTCCATTTCAAGATTATAACGCAATTACTTCTCCAAGACCTTAGGAAAAGATATTTGTTCTTTTGTAATTAGCCGAATATTTACAGCGAAGAACAGCTTTTTCTGTGTAGCTAATAAAGTGATATGATACTTCGATATTTTAAAAGCAACTAGGATAAAATATTTTATAATTTTAAGATAACGTGAGCATCAAGACTGAAACAAGTACGGCCTCAATTGAAAGTTAAAAATTGAACAGCAAATATTCTTGAAACTTTTGACTAAACAGCTCAAAATGATGACGGCATAATTAAAATACTGAAACCACGGCACAATTACCTAAATATTAAGAACTTCTTGAACCTTGAAATAAGGGAATAGATTCTGACAAAACAACATACAATCTTGAGACAAAGCGACCAACTTTCGACTTATCTTAAATTATTTGTTTCGTGAAATGTTCAAAAGAAAACCACTTATCTTAAAGTCGTCATTTACAGAAAGAATAAATAGGTTTATACTTGAGATTATATTTTAGCTGAGATTTTTCTTGTAAGTATATGTAAGTAGTTTAAATACAAAGTTAGATAACAAAAAGTAACATTAATAATTCAATATTAAAAAAATATAGTTTTTATATATAGGGATATTTGCTTGGATCAAAAATAAAAGTATAGTTTTATTTTTTTACACGTTTACAATAGTATAAATGACACACGGAGCAAAAGTGAAATGAAAATGTTATCGTATACCTAATGTTTTTTATGTAGCTCATTGACGAGACGAGCTGATCTTTCGTCTGATGGTAAGCAATACAACTGTCCACAACAGTTGCAACACCATTCAGAACTTTGACTTGCAAACTCTCCTGCGCAACTGCACTGTGGTAGTCATCCTGAGACAATTAGTTTTTAAGTCACAGGCCCAGTAATTTCGCTGGCTAAAATGCCCTCAAAACATACAATCAGTTACAAAACTAATGCTAATAAAATATTATTTCATGTAATTCTTCAATAATTATAGAAGCTCTATAAGCTAAAAATTGTATTACCTAAGCATCTTTAGAATCAACGTTGTAGCGGCAGAAAGCTTCCCAATTCAGCACCGAAGGTTTACTGATGTTTTAGCTAGTTAACTAGTTGAGCCAGTGCTTAGTACTGACTGCTAGTTGGCTACACGTAGAATAGCCGAACCAATTCCGGAGAATCCCGGTGTATGCAGTGTGCATTACAGATGTACGGAATGGCAGCGTATCATGATCAAAATCCATTAAGTGGTCAGCCTATGTGGTGTTGTGGTTGGGCAGGTTGGTTCAAATCTCATACACCACTGAGGTTGCCGGTTCGTTTCCCGCGACGAGACAAATGTTCGTGCACAAAAAGAGATAGCATTTATTCGTATCTTGGTGTTGTGGGACCATGGTCCTCATAGTTTTTGGTTGCCTAGATACAGATAATCTTAGTTAGGTGCCAGGATCTATGTATGTGATCGTTGTGTGTATTCATTTATTATTTTTATTTATTTAGTTTGTTCCAAAACCTACTTGAATTCAATTGACCGTATATACAATCCCCTTATTCATCCTCATCATTTAATCGTCATCACTATCGGTCCACTGCCGGACATAGGCCTCTCCCAAAGTATGACAATGAGCCCGATCTTTGGATTTCCTTCTCCAGTCAATACCAGCAATTTGTATTGTCACTCCATCTAGTCGAAGGACGTCCTACACTATGTTTATCGATACGTAGTCTCCATTCTAGAACGTCTTTCATTTGATATAGGCATATATTAAATATTGCGTTTGCTGTATGCTAAACTAATGCAGCACTTCAGATCATACTATTCACTAAAACTTAGTTATCACATTGCCTTTTTATTGCCGACTATTCACAAGCGCACCTTCTTCCTCTGCCCTCAGCGCGCAATGTTGTGGGAAGTTGTGCTCATAAAGAAATAGGCAGACGAGCTCTGCAATTCAGACACTAAAATTGAAAACGTGAATGATGAGTAGGTATGTACTTAGTTGAGCTTAGCAAAAAATAAAGCTCAATATGACATTAACAATTACGTTTAAGTTCTGGTTACGCACTGAAATTCCTCGAACACATTATATTACTCGCTCACAGTTATTTTAATGACGACATTTGCGTAACGAGAAAGCTCGTTGCATAATTGAAGTTGGTCGCTACAACGTGCGACGTGTCGTAACAACAGAGATTTATAGTTAACATAAACTTTGTTAGTTTAGTGTTGAGCTTGATACGGTTTTTCTTTTATACGGCATTTATACGACCCTACGACCTGCACTTGACAACAGCGGTATCAACCAAAAGTGTGCATATTCCAGATTCCAAAACTTAATATGCGTTGGATTAAATAAAACATAAAACATAACAATTTATTTGTTGACATATACCTATATGTGTTACAATTTCAGTTTTGAAGTCTAATCTAGTCTAGTCTAGTGTTGAAGTCGACGTAGCTTAACGCTGTGTATCAATGACTAGCTCCTTCTCCCAATTTAGATACAGAAAAATGCAAAATCTGAATAGATAAAATAAACAAAGAGAAAATTAAGAAAAATAGAAAATGCAATACAAGTTACCGTTTGGTAACACTCTTTCTTTAAGGAAAGTGAACATCTCAACTTTGAAGGGAGATCTGAAAGTACCGCGGCTTCTGCGGTTATGTATACTATGTGGTATACAATGTGGCTTGATCGGTATGCCTAATAATAGCGATGAATTTACTAGGTAGGTATATCATGGTCTAGTGGTTAATTCAAGAGAAGTTTGCCAGATATTCCGCCGCCAAGCACTAGTGCGTAAGCATTGCTGTGTTTCGGTTTTAAGAGCATGCGCAGTGAACAGACTTGGATGAGATTTAATGAAATATATAATGACACTAATGTCTCAGGGCGACGAGGGCCATGCAGTGTTACGCAATCTTCAAATAAAAGTCAAACCCTCAAGAGACCTAGTAGTATTTTGAGATGACGTTCGGTATACCGTCAGTCGGAGGGGACTGAGTCGCTCGTCTGCTGTCTTCCCTTAAATCTATGTGCTCTATCGACGACATTAACATCAAGAGAGAAAGTGGGAAAACATAAGAAATATATATTTTATGTGTAAAAATATATATTTAAGAGCCCGTTTAAAAAAGCTCAACTAATTCCAAAACATATCACATTCTTAGTTTATTTTCTCAAGCTTAAGAACATATCCTTAGAAAATATTTCTAAGAATCTTCGGTTCATTCCTTAAGAGGTTGCTTTTAGTAGTTTATTTACCCTGTGGGGTAAGTGTTGCGTTTCTGGCACATCCGGCGGGCGACACGCCCTTTACATTAGCTCTTTACTGATTAACTATGTGTAATATACTAGAGTTTGTTGTGTTCTTGCGTTGATGTATACGAGACCGTGCTAACTAGCTATCGGAGTAAAATATAGAAAAGGTGCGAGGGGAAATATTTATATTTCGCTTGCAAGACTCGCGATTGGTAATATAGGTAGTAGTTCTTTTGCAGAAGCCCGTGTAAATAAGTCTTAGATAAATTGCCATTCAATAGTAAATTTTACATTTCTCTGTTTCAATAACTCGGTTATTATAGAAATTACTGGACATTTAAGTCTAGAAATCTGATGATTCAGGGTAACATTAACAATAATTTTTCAATTGTATCTAAGTGGCTCTCTTTGACGTCTATGTTTATCTGTGGCTTCGCGACTCATAAACGGATAGACCTATCCTATTCCGCCTATGTCTGTCAATCAAAACAGATTTGACAAACAATATAGGTATAATCTGTTTACACATGACACCGCTGAATCAGCAATAAACGAAGCTCATGACTCAGTATTTGTGGAAGGCTGACAGCATTGGCTGTAACCGAATTACGGACTACCTTAACGTTAATATTCCTGAAATTTGGTGTAATTGGACTATATTAGCTGGAATATATATCATTAATAGACTGATAATCACAGCCTAATGGCTCCCAAATTACAGTTGCCACGGTGTGGTGATTGAACAGGTCGGTTCTTAACGTGGGAAGCGAGTTCGATTCCTTAATGTAGAAACATATCTGCGTAATATACGTCGCCGATTTTCTTTCGCTTACACAGAATTTCAAATAAACATCTCACACGGCACAAATTCAACCGAAGATGCGTTTAAGTAAACTGCTGGAAAAACGGTGCAACAAAAGGTCGGCGACATAAATTACGCAGATGTGTTTCGCTTAGGTATAGATAA
Organism: Petrophora chlorosata; assembly: GCA_951640565.1. Lineage (NCBI taxonomy): Eukaryota > Metazoa > Arthropoda > Insecta > Lepidoptera > Geometridae > Petrophora > Petrophora chlorosata. Next base: position 9,679,558 of record OX621204.1, on the reverse strand, counting down.
TTAAGCGTCGAAAAATAAGCGCAACTTTGCTGTGTAGGTGCTATGGAACCAAGTAGCATTACTTTTAGTTTCTGATTCCGTTTATACCCACTCGTAGTTACAAAAATCTTTGCTATTGGGATCTAACTTGTTGTTGAAAATAAACAAAAACGTTTCTAGTATGAGAAGCCGTCTTGGTAGATATACACCGCTTTGCAAGTTATTCTGCCGCCAAGCAAGTATTCCAATTTGAAGGGAGCAAAATTAATAGGCATTAGGATGCACAGCGCAGTGCCACGCAGGATTTTGCAAACTTGCAAAAACAAAGATCTGAGTGATGCTACAACTGTTAAAAGAAGGTGTGTTGTTTATCTTCAGATCAACGACTAGCTCAACTCGCCGCACAACAAAAAAAAATTAGAATCTGTTAACCCATAATTATAAATTAATTACCGCAATGCTGGAAGTACACAGTTGCAGCGATGGTCAAGGCATACATTTCGCAGACCTAATAAAACTTCACTTAGTTTCGGCACGACGGAAGCTTTTAACTCAAATTAACTACTGCTTTTCCTGGCTTTGACATCACAAATGTAAAAAGTTCTTTGGCTTCTCGACTCGCACATGTTAATTAATTTTATTACGCTTCATTTACTTTCTGTCATTATGTTGGATTAGAAATGATACTTTGATTATGAGCTATGGGCTGTTAATGATCCCTACTTTATATCATAAGTGCGAAATTGTGAGAATGTGTGCTTTTATATCTCATGTTTTGCACGGATGAAATTTACTAATGTGGTGTAACTTTTTGACGACTTCTTTACAAAACATTGAATTTTCTCAACTATACAAAAAACTTAAATTAGAATGTATTGTACATAATTTTAACCTTTTGTAAAAAATCTCTAAATGATAGACACCGTAACAATATCTGTTGCGAGATTTAGAAGAATTGAGCGGAGAAACAGAAATGAGGACGCGGAATGCGACTTTGTTTTATATTATTAAGAGGGTCATATATTACGTAAACCCCATCCAATACGAGATAGTTCTCGCTTAGTTCGTGGCTTTAGTTCTAGTACACGATCGTCCCCCACTCAAACAATCTATTATTCATTAGCACACAGATTCGGTACTTATTGAGTCATTGACACATACCTCTACAAGTAAATCTATGTATATACCTATATAGGTACATATTATATATGAATGAATTGTTGTTCGTTAGTCTCTCTAAAACTCGAGAACGATTAGACCGATTTGGCATTATTTTGTGGACGTCCAAAAAAAGATTAAATAGTAATAAAATATTTAAAAATTCCGAGGAATATAGTAAAAACAACAATTTTAATGTTTCCTTACAAACTGTTCCTATCTGTCAAACATGTATGTACATCTATTTTATGTAGCTTGATATCTATAAGTTTAGTCAAAAAATAAATTACAGTAGCTGACACAGAGAAAAGGTTGCTTGATATTAAATTATACCAACTAGATACCAAATACGTTTCATGACCTAAATGAAACGTCTGAATAGACTACCCTACTCGAACTTACGCGTCCTATCTCCACATGTCTACACGATTAGACCTATCTTACTATTTCATATGCCCCACCGTAACCTAGTCAGGGCGTTGAAATAATTATAATATATATTTTAGTATTACTGAGTGATGAGACGAGTAAATCTTTCACCTGATGGTAAGCGCCACGCCTCCCATAATTGCAGTGCCACCCAGAATTTTCAATACCAAAATAATCACTGTATTGCGCTCGTCACCCCGAGACATCAGATATGAAGCCTCATATGCCCAGTAATCTTGCTGGCTATAATGCTCTTCAAACCGGAACACAGTAATGCTTGCGCACTACTTCTTGGCGGCAGAATAACTGGCAAAGCTGTGATAACTAACCAGACGACCTCCCGCATTTGAGAGACCTATGTACCTCGAGTAAAATCAATTACTTGATTGACTAATTACATTTTAGGTAAATGTATTATGTAACTAGTTACTCCCCACGGTTTTAGTTTTCCGGAATAAAAAGTATCCAGTATATTCCAAGACCTCAGTACCAAACCAAATTTCATAAAAATCTAGACCATTCAAACAAAACAATCTAACTTACGCGCCATTGTATTTTTTTCTTTTTTCTACAAAACAAAACGCTTGGTCCATTATTTTGCCGCGAGATATGAACATTTTACTTGTAACCTAGTTTTTTTTATAATGTGGCTGCATGCAATTCAAGTAGTTTAAAAAAGTTACTGCAATTGAATCCCTAGGGTTTATAAGTTTCACTCAGTCCGCCTGTATGCAACATATATAATGTCCCACTTTACGACCATGTAAAGTGAAAAGGTTATTATTTTACCGTCCTTTACTCGTACATATACATATCTAGAGTATCCATGTGTAGTGTGTACAATCACTATTAGACCTTTAATTAAAGAGGACACTTTGTCCCGAACGTGGGTGGATACTTTGTTAAGGGAAACTGGGTGAGAAAAATTCACCAAATTGGGAACTGCAAATTTGAATTCTCCTTAAATGACGTCATCGTCACAAAAAGTAAATTGGTACATAACAATTGGAAACAGGGAAAATTGCGTCTGTATTTGTTGTAGCAAAAGGAACAGAACAATCTGTAACTTTTGATAGGCATTAAATGCACATGCTAGGCCAAAATCTTAAGGTTTTACATATTTAGGAAGAATACAAATCATATCGCGTGGGCGTGTACGGTCAACGACAAAAGTTGCAGAACATTTATGAATCTTTGATTGACTACACCATATTTGAATGTTGCACTTAGAAAGTCTGTTGATATCTTGTGCAAATAGGGAAATTGCAAAAAATTGCATGTAATGTGTGTGTTTTTGGTGTTATTGACGAGACACCTGCCTTGGTAGTTTAGAAGGTTTAGATTTTTGTTGGTTCGTCTCCTGAATTTAAGAAAAAGGTCCCGACTTCAAACCTCAGCTGCGGTGAAATGTTTTGCATACTAAAACTCATAAAGTTTGTTTTAACTACAATCAAGCATAAGTGTTATTTTTATAAATAGCTCTTAAGTCTCATAATCATAGTTTTATCAAAGAAAACTAAACATTACTACGTAAAGAAGCGACACTCCCACCCCCCCGCTAATTTGTCGTCACCCGCAACAAACCGATGAAAAAATGGGCAATGCCGTGTTTGCGTCACTCGGTTGTCACCGCTCGCTGCGAATGAGTAATGAGTGAGATTCAAATGTTTATTTTATATGTGCGATCAATTGATGTTATTTGAGGTTGTTATGACCTTTGTGGATGACGACGACGACCTGCTTTACAGACGTAGAGCAGGCCGGCTGACTATTTGCCTTTGACATATAGACGAAACATATTAAGAAAAAGACGGAGAACGGCTGAAGACGGTGGAGCTGACCAGGACCTGACCTGACTGACGGAGGTCTGCCTATCTCTTTTGAAATGGTTCGTTATTGTTATGTGTATGGATCGAAGATTGTTTGGTTTTTCGCGTCTCCCAGCCAAGCGATAGTGGGTGAAAGAGAAACACTTAGGTTGCTTACGTGTAGCGTTGTCCTTGTTGCGCTCGATTCGTATTAGCTCATCCCTACAATCATTACGCACACACACAAATCGTGTGCGGACAGGCCGGTGCGCCAGTAGTAGTACTAGACAGTTAGCTCGGCGAATTTGTATGGAGTGTCCGGGGTCTGGTTTTATTTCGTAAGGCCTATTTACATGTCAATATTTAGATTATTAATTATAATTCATATTAAATGAAATGTAATAAAAAAAAATGTCAAGTAAAATTAAATACAATTATAGTAATTGTATGTATTAAAGATAAAGATAAATTTATTTGAATTTCAACAAACATTATATATCATATACATTCAGAAGTGATTGTAACAAGTTTTTATTTATACCTGGTTGGAGAACATTGGTACCCAAACTAGGAGACCTGTGTTTTGGCATACCAATACCCCTCGCCTGACATAGTTAAAAAAGTATCTGATAAAGAATACAAAAGAGTTTGTATTTAGTAATAATAGGTAGGCATGATTCTATTAACCATAATACATTAGGAACTCTTCGTTGTAGACGAGACGAGACTTACAGCAGGGCAAACTTGTTGTATACGTATATTATGCCCAGCAATTTCACTGGCTTCAATACCACCGTAACATACTAATGCTTGAAGAGAGCTACTCTTGAAAAACAACAGCTTTAAATTACTAATGAATTAATGTTATCAAAATCATCATTTCGGTCAAGCAAATCCAAACCTGTCCAATCTAGTTAAATCACTAATCTTCTCAATTTCCTATTTTCAACAACAATCCACCTGCATAATCCAAGTTCCCGGCGGGTAATTACACACTGCATCATTGCTAAACATATTACACGATTAGTTCAACGCAGCGTTCATATCGTTCGTAGCGTATCATTAACAGATCAATGGAAAGGCCTAATTCCACGTATAATGAAATTGGCAACTGTAGCAAGCTAAAGTAAATCGCGTTAAACGTATGAAACGGATTGGTGATTTGGGGGAAGGGATAACAGTATTATCATTAACAACGGGCAATGGTGGATAACTAATGACCTATTTGATGGAACGTGTGATTATGATCCTTAATGGCATGCTCGAACCAACGCGTCCAGCTTCAAGTCAAAAGCCAAGTCAAGTCAAAAAATATTTATTAATAAAGCACAAAAAATGCACTTTTAAACATATACACGTCATACAAATGAAATAAAATACTTTAAAAATTGTAAATTAAAATATCATGACTGAAAAAAAGGTAAGCATGTCTACCCATTTCTTTCCCGTACTCAAATTGAAGTCCGGGCCCAGAAAAGAAATGCGAAATGACTCTACCAGTGCTTCAGAAAGAAAAAAAAGAGAAGAAAGCACCAAAAATCTCTGCGGGGATGTTTCTTTTTTAATCTTTTAAATGTCTTAAAATATAACACTGTACAATGAGATATAAATTTTATACTTAACATAACACAATGTCAAACTAGAAGTGCGAGTGAGATGTTCCATAGTTATAGAATCAGTAACATGAAAATATGAGTAATATATAAATAGGTATATAGATGCAGTAGCGGTTAGAGTGACCAGACCAGACCAAAGCCCTAATTCACTATGACAACTTGGAGATTCCTTGCTTCGAGGACACGTCGATTCCTTCATTAATAAACGACATCTGCGATTTTTGTATTCTCTTTGACGCGTCATAGAGAACACAAATTTCGCATATATATGAATATATGAATGCGTTATAGAGACGTTGTTTATTCATGAAGGAATCGACGTGATTTCGAAGCAAGGATGTTCCATAGTTATAGAATCAGTAACATGAAAATATGAGTAATATATAAATAGGTATATAGATGCAGTAGCGGTTAGAGTGACCAGACCAGACCAAAGCCCTAATTCACTATGACAACTTGGAGATTCCTTGCTTCGAGGACACGTCGATTCCTTCATTAATAAACGACATCTGCGATTTTTGTATTCTCTTTGACGCGTCATAGAGAACACAAATTTCGCATATATATGAATATATGAATGCGTTATAGAGACGTTGTTTATTCATGAAGGAATCGACGTGATTTCGAAGCAAGGAATCGCCAAGTTATCATAGTGAATTGAGGCCCTGACCAGACCAGCTTGCGGCTGCGGTACACGACTCAGATCAGTTATTGCAATAGTACCTACTTTTAGCGTGTTCAAACCAACGCAAATGGCCTGACTTTTGCAGCTAAATAAAGTATATTTAAGTGCAGGCCAGTTGCGTTGGTTGATCTTATCGCCGCCGCGCAAGCCACCGCCGCCACAGGCTCGGTTTGAGCGTAAGCATTGGTTTGAGCTTCGCTTAAAACAGTTTTTGACGTAATAATATAATAACAAGTATAAACTATTTCAAGTGTTGCTTTTAGTACTAACTGTCCAAATTCGGAACAAATTTAATAGGAATTTACAACGAAATCCTTTCACCAAGACAACCTATTCTTTAAAAATATAACTTAAAATTAATATAACTTTATTGTAACTTCGCTCTACAACATATCTACGTATAAAACTCACAATTTGAAAAAGGAATGACAAATATACATTTTATCACAAGCGCGATAAAGGTCATATTACCGTCGTTAATGGTGCGCGGTCCAGCGAAGCGGCACAGCGCTGAATTGCTGGAATTGCAGCGGACGGGACAACGGACAATGCTGAGATCCAATATAGTAAAGGTAATATTTTTATTTCCTTCATTTTCTTTCTTCTTACGTATTGCTGTGAGATTTTAGCAATTAATGATAAAACTTAGCTACGTCTCGTAGCGTTGGCTGCATGTTATATTATTAATTACTACTTTCTAGAGATCTAGTAATAAAATAACCCAATCTGAAGCCTTGTTTTTACAAAGTATGCCGAGTAATTTAGTTCCTCCTCAGCCAAACGTAGTGCAGAAAGACATGTTCAGTAATAACTCAATGGGAATCAAACCTGCAGGTAAATAGTGTAAATCTAAAACCGATCCTGATCGCTTTCAATTTCAAATTTGGAATGCGTTAGCATATTTCAAACTGCAATATCGAACATTTTTAGCAATCCTGATTGGGATAGGGATTGGGACGCGGACTTTGTTTGACAATTCTACAAACAAATACCGATTACAAGAAATGTTTTGGCAACGAGCGATCGGTATCGGTGTTTGAGTAAGACGATTGAAACAATGATCTGTAGGGGTCTGATCATCGTTCCTTCCACTGCATTGGAAGAGAAAAAAGGAAAGAGGAAAAAAATAATAAAAAGTTTGAACTTATAGGTCGCCGGAGAAATCTCGCCTAAATAGCCAGAGGGAAATAATTGAAACCATCCAAAGACGGACATTACGGTATTCTTCTCCATTACATTACGGTATAAATCCCGAACACAAACGTAGGAACTTTCATTAAACTAATAAAAGGTCACATTCACATTACCGTCACTAATGGCACGTGGAGAAATTAACGGAATTGCAGCGAACGGAAGAATATTTTTCAATTTCAAACGAAAATATTAGAAACATTATGTTTTATTGTTTGCTTTCTTTAAATTATATTTTAAGCTATTAATCGCAGTAAATTAACATTTACAATTTTATAGGTGGATTCTCATACCAGATACCTATTAACCCCCTATTTACATTAAATCTAAATAAAATCCCATATTAATTAAATAAACGGCCAAAAATCTTAAACTACTTCTAAAATACTATCGACTTTATTTTAAAACCTTACACTACCTTTTCGCATACCATGTTTTTTTTAATTAACTCCTTGTGGATTTGTGTTTTGCTATTATTTCGCCTAATGTTGAGCAACGATGTGGCCGAAGACGGAGCACATAAATTCAGATTTAGAGGAAGTCGGTAGTTAAGCGCCTGCTCAGACCCGTCCACTTGATGGTTCACAGCAACCCGAACCCGACTAAAAGTTCACATGTAAATTAAAATTCGCAAAGATGCAATCTAGCTACAAATAATTTAACAATAATCGGGGTAATTCTTGTTTTATTATGAAAACAGAGCATCTTTCCCAAGGAAAGATAAATCAAGTAATAAAACCAATCTCAAGGCTTATTTACATAAATTTATTAATGCTCTTCTTTTCCTTTTTATTTACGAGCTAAGTGTTTTGTATACGCCCTAAGGAGATGTCGTTTAAATAACAATGTACAAAAAGTAGAATGTTTTTCTTCTAGAAAGAATAAACATGGCAAAGTTTTGTTGAGTGGATACCTTATATTAAGAGCCTCTCGCGTAGAATCGAGGAGCAAATACGGCAAGTAAAAGGTACTTCTTGACGGCAACTATTGCGGGAGAAGAATGTTAATTCGTGTTTGAAAGACAAATAAATACAATACTATACTACAATACAAATACTACCGTTCATATGTTCATTCTATGTTCTTCTGTTTATGTTCGTTTTGGTCAAGTGCCTAATTCAGTGTACACTGCACAAGAACAGGCACAAAGTATTGTAGGTACATAACAAATTAATATAATGTTCAAAGCTTGGCAAAGTGGTGACAGGCTTTACCCTCCAGCTTAAGCTGGTTAATTATTGCCTGCTTGCTTTCTTGTCTTGTGTCGTATTTGTACCTATTTTGTTCGTCCTTCTGCTGGGAAAATGTGTTCACTTTTGTGACACTGACATGTGGCATAATTTGTGGAGGTAGATTTGTGCTCTATGGTGCCACGTACACTATTCTAACCTCAGAGTAAGACTTTGAGGTTGGAATGGAGTGCGTGGCGCCGTGGAGTATGAATTCGCTTTTATAGGTGATGTAACATGTTAGTGTCACCGCCTATGAATAATTATTTTAATTTGCTTTATGTATATTTTGTTTACTCTTGTTATATATTTGTTTATATATTTATGTTGTATTCGTCTCTTATCTTACTGTTCGTGATGTCACGGTCATAGGTTCCGGCTGAAAATCAGTACTAAGGTATTTATTACCTTAGTTTTTATGCTGAGTCGGAACCTTTTCCTAACATCGCGCAACATTCCATTATACTATAATTATATTATGTATATATTATATATGTTATTACATGTGTAATTTTTTTCTGTTGTATGTATAGTATAATATTATTTGTTATGTGTAGTATAGTATTATAGCTTAATGTAATGTTGCGTGTATCTGTCTTGAATAAATGTATTTTCTTTCTCTCTTTCTTTCTTTCATTTGTTTTTCTGTATTTTTTGAGTATTATTTTTATATGTATTTTTATGTGTAGTTTGGCGAGTATAATACTAAATGCATTTTTTATAGAACTTAGTGATGTGACGAGCTGTTCGTTCGCCCGATGGTAAGCGCCACGCCTGCCCATAACAATTGCAGTGCCATCCAGCACTTTTAATACCGTTAAAAGCACTACGTAGCACTGCGTTGCGCTCATCACCCCGAGACATCAGATATTAAGTCTCATATGCCTAGTAATTTCGCTGGTTACAATGCCCTTCATACCGGAACACAGTAATGCTTGCGCAATATAGCTTGGCAGCAGAATAACTGGCATAGCTGTGGTTTCTACCCAGACGGCCTCCTGCATACGAGAGACCTACCACGAGTAATACTAACTGCGCGGCGCGGTTTCACCCGCGTAGTATTCGGTTCGTGGTTGCTCTCTCGGAAACTGCTCTTCAAAAGTTGGATAAAAAGTATCTACCTTATGTGTTAATTCAGTGTAAGTATATCTATCGTAATCTAATCGTAAGGTATTTTCATTACAAATTTCATCCAAATCTGTTTAGCTATTGTGGCGTGGGGAGAGATATACACACTTACACACAAACAAAATTACATACAAACTTTTGCATTGATAATATTAAATGTGACAGTGTGATGTGATTTGATGTAATATTCCTTTGATTAACAACCAAAATCAACCATTATCATAACATTAATAAATGTTACTTAAATTTCTTTTTCAACTGGCAAGTCCTTTTATTACTGAAAACAGATTGACATTCTACTTACTAAAACTAAACTAACTACTACAAGGAAAAGCAATTGGACAACCCACAGACCATTAAAAGCCTATAGATAGCCCAAATGTTTAGAAATTTAATTTCAAGAAATGGTAAAATTCATTGGCCACCTAAATCTCCGTGTCTGCCTTTGATGTTTTTGGGGTCTCTTGAGGGACGTGTTTATGTCATCCCTCCAATGAATATTGAGCTAGCTGATTATTTGGGACACTGTAGGCGAAATAACAACCGTCAAAATCATATACCCATCTATATGATTCGAATCTGATGTATGATACTCATCGTTGAGTATCATCTGTAAAAAATTTCCTTAAAACACCACTCACAAATTGTAAATAGCTTCGAAATCCACCATCCACACTTATAAAATGCGAAAATAACTCTGTCCGTCTGTTTGTTAGCTTTTCACGACTAAACGGCGAAACCGATCTTGATGAAATTTGGCATTTTTTTTACGCTTAATAGATCCTTGGCCACTATCTCGCCTGATGTAAAGCGATGATGTGGCCTAAGATGAAGCACATAGATCAAGAGAGAGACGGCAGTTGAGCGGCTGCTCAAACCCGTCTCCCTCCCCGTCATGGTTCACTGAACATCATTCCGAAACACGACTAGGTCGCTTGACGGCATGGCTTTGTTCGGTAATGTAAGATAATCATCCCAATTTAACACGTGGTTCCTGGCGAATATCAAATTTCACGCGCATGAAGTCGCCCGGCAGCAGCTATAGTTGTTTATAAAATGTTCTTAAAAATTACTTCCTATATAAAAGAAAGCCAGATTTTCATATATATTTGGTGACCATCATGTTTATTCTCAAAAATCGTTATTGTATTGTATTTTGTCCACCCTGTATATTAATTTTGAAGAAAATTAATATACAGGGTGGACAAAATATAGTATTATTTTGTTTGTTGTAGTATTTTGTCCACCCTGTATATTAATTTTGAAGAAAATTAATATACAGGGTGGACAAAATACAATACAATAACGATTTTTGAGAAGAACGACGATTAACGATTTCTCAGAAGTGAGAAGACTTCTACTGTCGGAGTTTGTAGACCAGGCCTCCGACATGGCCTAACGACTGTTGTCCTAAAAGAACAACCAGGACCGACGGCTTAACGTGCCGTCAGCATGGTAGCGTTCAGCTGTAAATACCTCATAAACGGTCACCCATCCAAGTTGTGACCGCTGCAAACGTTGCTTAACCTAGAAGATCTATTACGAACTGCTAAGCGAGCTACGCTACAAGCACTGAGACGAGAGCCGAGAAAACTGTAATACTAATATTCATTAAAATTTTGCCTCTTTGGTTATTGTTAGTAGTTACTAGTAAAGTTATAGAAACAATTATTTATAATAAGTAATAACGTTGCTGAGCTCCTATTTGTGCCTTATTACGATTTTATGAAAGCCTTAAAGCTCCTGAATACCTTAAAGAGCCCTTGGAATACCTATTTCGGAGATATTATTTATTACGCGAGTTCTGAAACACTATCAAGCGCTAAGAGATATTATAAAATGATGGTTCATTTATTTTGAATGTTCAATGGACCTTTATTACTGAAAATTACTTAACGTATACTTTTTTTAAGCTATTGCATAGCTTCTATGGCAGGCCTTGAGCGTGGAGACCGAATCCAGAAATTCCGTAACGAAAATAACCTAACACCCCCCCCCACTCCGAATGCTATGCAATAGCTTTACCGCGGCGATCTCCGAGTGCCACACGTCTTTTTTGTATACATTATTGTCTTGCGTTTGACCACTATCTCACCAGCCCCCTTAGCATGGACCGGAGACAAAAATTGTATCCCCTGTTTATTCTCCCCTTTTTCTTGACGAAAGTGGATAAAACAGGGGATACATTGTTTTGTCTCCGGTCCGTGCTAAGGGGGCTGATGGTAAGCGACGATAATGAAACTTATTTGCTCAATTGACGATTTTCTTTCCTCAAGGGTTTGCTGGAAGAAAACTTTTCTTAGGGTTAAGCTTGCCTTTGGAAATATACCTTATAACTCATTATGTTAATGTATTGACTGAATAAAATATAATTATTTCACACTATGCGATGCAATTAAGAGGGAACGGCACGCAGAAATTTTCATACAAAAAGAGAAAACTTTTTTCTACCCCTAAACATTAACCAAATTCGATGAATTTGGATATGTAAGGGAACATCCCTTACATATCCTCATCATTATTGAGGTTTGTATGTTTTTTTTTTGATAATTTCTATAGAATTTGAAGAAATGGACCCAAAAAACTTGATATTTACTCGAAAATTTTTTTGAAGTTTGGAAGCTTTTAACTTTAAAAATAGACATAAACTTAGAAAAAAGAAAACCTACAAACCTAGTTTATTCTCCATTTAAGAAATTGAGACTAAAATTACCAAATTTGGTTGAGATTTAGTGTGGCAGAAACGTTTTCTACCGAAACGCTAATTTTAACAAAAATCTGAAGTTGATACGAATTTAGTTAAATTATTATTATTATTATTTGGTTAATTTATTTAATTTAATTTACGCATTTTCTGCGAGACCGTACACCATTATTCAAATACCTAGTGCTCGCTGGCCGCGGCTGTGCCATATCTTCTTAATTTTCACGATTTACAATTAGGTATATGTACGAGTTTGTGAAATGACGGGCATATTGATGTTTAAATTAGGTTATATATTGTGTAGGTTGTATATTTTATATGTTATAGTTTTTATCATTCTATATATTTTTACATAATTGTTAATTGGTTCTGTAAATAAATTTATTTATTTAGTTAATTAGGTTATTAAGCTTTTTCGAATATTAGTGATTTTGCACTTTTTTTTTTAATTACACACACATCCAACAATCACATAGATCCTGGCCCCTAACTAGGGTTCCCTGTATCTAGGGAACCAGGAAGTATGAGGACCATGGTCCTACGACACCCAGACACGAAACAAATGTTTGCCCTCTTTTTTTCTGTGCAGAAACATTTGTCCCGTCGCGGAAATCGAACCCGCAACCTCAGTGGTGTATGAGATTTGAGCCAACCACTACACCAAAGAGGCTGTCGGCTGTATATAAATATAATATAATCAATCTTTATAATAATCTTAATAAAACAGTAATTATGAATGTGTGTTACTTTTTGATTCTAAAACTGCGGATAGGATTTTAATTAAGCTAAAAACCGAATTAAAAAACTGTTCAGTAGTTTTAGGATTGTTAGCATAAGTCTCAACAGATTATATGTTAAATGAGTATATGTTAAATCAAAATCCTTGGGTGCCTACGAGTATACAACTTGACCTCTTCATAGCACGCGCTCTCATATACTGGGGAGATCTTGCTAAAATGGTCTTTGAAAAAAGATGCCTAAGGGCTTGTTGTTGTTGATGGGAAAATAGTAGTTAAAAATAAATGACGCAATTGGTTTTTTGCGATATATGACTTTTCTAGTTCCTCAACCTCAGTTGGTCTCTTAGAGTGATTTGATTCTTATTAGAAACTGGATCAATTGGTATCATGAAAAAAAAATCGGAATTGTCGTTTTTCTTGCTGACCGTACAAAATTTTCAAAATCTGCGAATGCAGCATCGATCACTCCAAAATAGTAACATCGATTTTCTGTAGCTACAACCATTCATGTAGCTGCCCTCCATGTCCCATCTAAAATGTCCACCCTATATACAGATGACATGCTTCCGTGCGCCTTTTTGTTCGATTGTGAAAGGGACACGAAAACTCCCAAAAAGACATAATGTGACTTTTAAATCATTTGTGGTGAGGTTTCCAACTGAGTTTTGGCCGCGGGATGTCAAGTTCCGACGATTCTTACCAGGAAACCGGCACGTCTAAGAATTACAAAATTCAAGGATATCTGACATTCTCAACCCGCACTGGGCCAGTGTGGTGGATTTTTGCCCGTACTCTCTCTATTAGAGAAGGCGCGTGTCCTAGCAGTGGGAACATAATTGGATGATTATAGACTAGTTAACTCCTGTAATATCTATCTAAACGTATCTAACTACATAGTTAAATTCACCTTAACTACCTTAATTCTGCCAGCAACCCCCACAAGCACCAACCAACACATAGCTACAAAGTTATGTAAAATGAATTGAAATGTTTGTCTTTTGGAATAGTTTTGGCCATTACCGCCGGTTGAGACTAACTTCAGCACCTTTGCCCAGTTTACCTGCAGCCGGAGTGCTAATATCCAGAATTAGGACTCCGGTTGCAGGTAAACCGGGCAAAGGGGCTGAAGTTAGTCTAAGGTGCATAGGTGTATTTATCTATAGTTATTAGTTATATCTACCGTTGATTATATTAGTAGCACTCTCTCATTTACGTTACCACTAATCAACGTAACGCATCACTCATAATCAGCGCAGAAAGCTATGCATGATTAGACGTCTGAAGCACGTACGGTACGCACGGTACCACAATTATAGGTCCGATTGAACTTTTGCTTTGACGCACCCACGCTTGTTTACATCACAACAAAAGATTTATAAATTTAAATTGGCCACACGAGTGTCAAAAAGTGCATCAGCAGAGCATAGCGTAACAAGACATCGTAATCAGAGCTAAAGCCAAAAGGGGCCTGTGGCCTCGGGCCAGTAAGATAAGTTTACTTTTTTTCTTAAATTCTGGGGTCTGGACCTAAAACGCGCCTATCTAAAAATCGATCACCTTCATACACCCTACAATTTTACTTTAATATTTACAAAGGTATATTAAATAAACAGAACAGTTCGCGCAAATTAACAGGAAAATTAATCTCATAGTTACCTATGCTAAGGAAATATTACATTTCACAGTTTACTTAAAATATATTTTCAAAATAATAATTCCTCAAATATAAATACAATATAAACATGCAAAGTATAGTCGGCCTTTGTTATTTTATTTCCCATCAAAACACGCGTAATCTACTGTTTATATTTGAAAGTGAGTTCAGAAGAAAGTTTTGTTGACTGAAATAACGAATACTAGGCCACATGGTACACGTTTATATACACAATAGGCACACATTTAGTACGTTTCTTTATCGCTTGTAGACCTATGTAAGGCCATTATTTTGTTTGATGTTACGTGACGTTGTGATCCAAGATGAAGCACATAGATCTAGAGAAAGACGGCAGTTAAAAGATGGCCCTGATGATTCACCGAAAATCATCCCGAAATATAGGTCAAGAAAGAAAGAAAGAAAAAAATATATTTCACGACCACAAAATACGACACGACATAAAACTAACAAAATAAAGAAAACAAATACAAAAAGAAAAAATAAATAAATAAACAGTATATAGAGACAACAGTTTAAACTTATATGAGAACAAAGGTACAATGTGGTGCCAAATGGGGTTATGGCTCAGTACAAATGTCATGTGTCGTTATTATAAACTCTCAAGGTAAGTAATAAACTACTTAGTTTAAGCTGAGCCATGTGCACAAAGGATCCGGTATGTTCCGTGGTTCAACTTCTAGTGGACACGTATATTATTTTAATAAAATTAAAAAACTAAATTGCGTCATAACTTTAATATCACTAGAACGAAAAAATAAATAAATAAATAGTATACAGAGACCACAGTTTAAACTTATATGTGAACAAAGGTACTATGTGGTGCCTTTATGTTATTGGGGTTATGGCTCAGCACAAATGTCAAGTGTCGTTATTTGACACCCGACGCTGGTTTTCAGCAAGACCCCAAGGCGTGTGGATATACTTGGCTTCAAATATAAAATAGAAGGTAAATACACTATTATAAACATATATATTGTATGTAGGTATATATTGTACCTACTTATATTATATATAACATAAAAACATTAATACACAATAATTATATAAAAATACCAAGTAACGCTTATATACTTGAGAAACGCCATGTGTCTCATACAGAGTAGACTAATTACCAGCGACCATTGTCAAGTCACGAAAGAATTAGTTGATGTTGTTGCTTCTTAACTGACCTTCATATATTTCCTATACCTTGGTCACTTGACGGCATGACTTTGATCGGTTAAGGGTGCTCATAATGTTCATGTTCAAGCTTATAACTAGGACATCTAAGTATGACAGACTCAACAGTAAACGGATGTGTTAAAAATGATGATTGTAATGACGACAATTACTGCTACAGTCACATCGATATGTGGATGTATAACACGTAAACCTCTGTTCAACGTCGAACTGATCGACTTTGTGAATATATCTACTAACGGTATGGTTAAGCTCATTCCAATCACTCAAAACCAACTTACCGCCTGAACAACTCCCAAAGCGAATCACATCGTTTGAAACGTAACCGATTTCAAATAACCACAATACACGCCGCAGCGCTATAGTTAGGTATTTCCTAACTGTCACATGCACCAAACTACCGATCAAACGTGGGAAGCCCTTGGGGAATCGTATTACGCGAGGAAATGGAATAATGAACAGTAACAGGTTAGTTTACACATTCTCGAAAATCAAAGGTTCTTTCAAATAATCACTAATCACGCCACCGTAACCAACTTTCACATACACACCAAACTACGTTCCTAGTTTTATAAATATAAACAGCTATACTCACGTTATTTGTCTTACACGATATCCGCAGACAGCTGTCTGCGCCGCGAATCCAATGTGTGAACTCCCGGAAGAAGGGCATCCTTAATTGCTCGAAATCTGGTCGGAGTATATTTATAATGAATATTTCGACTCTCGATAGTTTCAAAATCTTAATTACGTTCCTAGAGTTTAAATTATAAGCCTTTTGAATCCACAATACAATACTCTTTCGAGTAAGTACGACGGCAAAACTGAGAGGATTTAAGCCATTTGAGCCCTCATTTAATTCGGGGTACTCCCGTCATTCGGCTCAACTAATCTCTCCTTGTGCTTCCAATCGTTGTCTACGATTACAGCCTTCACTTTTCCGTTCGAGCATGATTGGGTTGGAATAATAACTTTTGCCGTCATCAGGTCATCACCGCACCGGTCAGTATGTCGTAAGAACATTCTTCTGTACCTTATCTCAGACTATATTGAACGATTGATTTTTTCGCGGCGGCCACTCGACTCATCGCGCCCGTCGGATTCCTGTCATCCTTAGTCTAACGCCATAGTAAAAGGTTGGGAGTAGGTGATCTTTATAAAAATTAGACATGCAGTGCGCAATTTAATTTGCGTCCATGTCTATATGACCGAAAAACAATAGAGATAAACCTATAAAACTGGTAAATAACATTAACCCGTCATATTCAGGAGTCACATGGTGACACCGTTCAATGATTGTTCTATCATTGCTAAAATTAAGTTACTCCAAAAACTATCATCTTACTGCTCTACTTTTACTATGGCCATAAATTCCATATAAATCCAGTAGGTATTACTCGAGGCGGTATTTTATTGTTTTCGAGGGAAAAGAAAGCGCAGGGATTTTTGCGGATTCCGCTATCATTGAAAGGGGCTGAAGTTAAAACGGTTACATTCATTGTCCGGTTCGGAGATTGAGTAAGATGAAGAGCTTTAGCGAAATATTTCACTTTACGTTCGAGGTGTTTCATTTAAGAAGCTAATTTTATCGGTGTAGTGTTTTTATTACTGCTAAAATATATTTTTACCATTCTATTTTTTTATTTAAATGTTATATAATGTAAATACGCGTTCCATTTATTCGTTTTATGCTAATCATATACATATGTTACTAATAGAATATATGAGAAAGTCCTATGTAGGTAATATATTCAGGTAATGATATAAAAAATAAATATAAATAATAGGTACAATAATTACTTAAATACCTGTTCTGTTCCAAACTCAAACTGAACCGTACTTTGAACACACATCCGCTAGAGAAGATAGCACAAGATTTCCATAGGGAAATCGGTAGTTTCCATGTGCTTACCTACCTATAACTAATAGGTAACTAGCGACATAACTTACTTAGACAGGTGTAGGCACTCATTGCTTACTCAAAACGCTATGTGTAAATAAGCGGGTATTGAACTTCGTGGCGCAGCGGAAATATCACCGCGATAGATTCGCCCGTGGTATTCCCTTAGCACTGAGAAATGAGAAGAAAAGTTCAGCGAAGTTTCGCTTGACTGCTCGAGGTCACACGCGACAACTTAATTAGACGTCTCTGTGGAACGAAAACAAACTTAGTTCTTTGGAAAAAATGTTCTTTAGTGAGATAATGATGAAAAATGTCAGTGGGAACTTTCATTTAGATATTCTGATATTCACGCTATGTTTATACGAGTTATGTCACTAAGAGATCTGCCTTCACGAAAGGCACTTGGGCCAATCCAATTGCACCGAACTAAAAAAGTTACCATTTTTATTTTGGTTCTTCGCGAAAAAAGTGTTTTCATGTAACCAACTTCACGTAAGTGTTCTGCTCTGGTTACTGAAAAATAAGTCAAGACTTGACATATCGCACGTACACTCCACCATTGTTTTCTTAAATTAATTAAGCTATGTACAAAGTCTCTAAACTCGCTCTAAAATGGTGCCAGATAACATCGAGACGAATAAAAAACAAGCTTTCTCTCCTTCAAAAATCCGATACTGTAACGCACGTTGCTATAAAAATTAACGAGCATGTTTGCTTATTGTGTAATGCCATGTGACCCGTACTAACTGACTAACTGCGACCGACGAGCGAAATTTTTACATTTGATATCGAGGCGAATAAAATACTCGTTTAAAGAGACACTGAAAATCAGTTACATAGCGAACACTGCTTACTTAATACTTTTGTATATAAGTGGGTGTGTTCGGCTTAACGTCCTCACCTTTTGCTCAAGAAGCTACTTACCCCTTATTACACGGACCCAGAACGCATCTTACAACATACTCGGCAAATGTTTTCTTCCACAAGCTTCATCAAAATCATTTCCTTTTGCCAAATTAATTCCGAAGATAAAGGAAAAATAAGAAGCATCTCAATGAGCGTGAATACGATTCAGATTGTAGAAAAGCTCTTCGCAAAATTGATACTTGAAATCGTTATACACGCTTTTGACGTTTTCTCATTCTATTTCAACAGAGTAAAGGGAAAATTGCTGGCCTTAAAATTTGTTTCTCCGTTACACAATGGAATGGAAGGAGTTTTCTTTTTATTCATCTAAGTGATAGTACAATTTTTGCTCTCTTAGTTGGAGCCAGAAATATTCAAAATGGTCCTTCTTTATAACGTTGCATGATCACTTTGAGGTTTAATGTTTATTTTGATCCTATATAGGTACTCGTTCAAATGCCCATGTCGCACCTATACCGGTAATTGTTGGAGATGATACTTTCGATGTAGCTCGTAGAACCGATAACCGTTGGGGTAAAAAGGTTCTCGAGTGACGACCACGGACCGGAAGGCGGAGCGTAGGACGGTCCCCCACAAGGTGGACCGACGACCTGGTGAGAGTCGCAGGGAGCCGCTGGATGCATACAGCGAGCAACCGCTTGTTGTTACAAACTATGGGCAGGCCTATGTTCAGCAGTGGACGTCTTCCGGCTGATGATGATGATGATTTACTCGCTCTCGAACTAAACATCGTGGCATCTGACCACGAAACTTTGTACACCAAATAATTGTGATGTCAGCATTTTCATCGTAATATTGATGAACTAAATAGAAATATAGCTATTTCAGATTTAAAGTTCTACTCATCATCTATTATTCGGTTGGTATTCTTCCAAGAAAGGTATTTGACAAAGATTTTCACTTAGCTAAACTCGATTCATAATTCAGTATAAATGTCAAACCCCTTCGTAATTCTTGATCAAAATTTTCATTACTATATATTTTTAAATAAAATTCGATGTAGCTCGATTCATAATTCATGTGTTTCATTCGCAACCTTAATAAATGGACGAAGAATACCAAAAGACCTTTTTTAGTTTATTTTACGATTTGTGTGTCATAATATTGAATTCTGGACAACTGAATAACTATGAAAATTTGCCTATAATAAAAAGAGTTAACATCACATGTACTTAAAATGGTTGCGCCCAGTTTCTTTAGAGAACAGCTTTAGAAAAGCTCTAGTTTGAAAAAAAAATCATTACGCATAAATTTCTGAATGTCTCATACCCCTGGTTCAGTTTGATTTAATACCTGTGTAGGGGCAAGCTGCACTGATTAATTAATCACCTACATAATACCTGCTTTTGGATCAGAGTTGCCAGAAGCGTGACTTTACCACAAAAGTTGATTATTAATAGGAGAACATGAAAAGTGTAATAGATATTGTTGAAATAAAAAAATGTGACTGAAACATTACAAAAATAAAAAACAATTACACATCTGAGTGACATAGTTCTTGACGAGACTCACAGATAATATCACATGCTGGTAAGTAACACGCCATTTCAAGGGGGCGTTCAGAAATCACCCAGTGAATGTAATTATTACCTTAACGCCGTTCAGAAATCACTCAGGTGAACTTTGACATTTACTCTGAACCGGTCAGAAAACCAATCGGGGAGTAAATGTTCACCTGACAGTTTAAAATATTCACCGATAAAAAGCGGGTTACGATTCTCACCTGTCAGTTACTAGTTGCCAGTTGTCATTTTCCTTTACATTTTGCAATATTTTTGCATTGATTTTTTGTACATATAAATAAAATAAGCAAAATATAAGGTAAAATTCCGATATATATATAATCTGATAAATAAAAGCGCGGGAAATCTCGATCTTGAAAATGATTGGCTTGGATTGGCTGGCATAAAGTACTGTCCGTTCAAAAATACGTTAGTTAATATTTAACTTGACATTTCACAGCAATTAATTGACAAGTCGTACCTTCGGTGCTACAAAGTCACAACAGCTCAGTTTTGAATTTTACAGGAGAGGACTTTGAAGATTTTTTTCGCATTTATTGCCTTATTACTGGATATCTAATTGTAGTAGGTTTAAAATCTGTATAAAATTGATGCTTTATTGTGTTTTCTATAGTTTCATGTCAAAAGTTTAATTCAAATTACTAAAATTATTCTAATAAAACGCAAAACAAAAAAAGTGTCCTGAATTGTGACTTTGTTGCACCAGGAATTATTTAGTTAAATGAGTTATGCCTTATTATTTTAAACTCATCTACATCATTTGTGTGGTTTTAGCTACAACGCACGTCATAATCTCGCAGGCGCGGGGGCACAACTGTCTAATCAAACTTTGTTGGCCCAAAACGAATGGAAAAATGCACCAATAACCACAAAGGCACTCGCGCCATTTAGTAGATTTTTGCGATACTTTCGCGGGTGTTTTTGTTGCCCCGATATAGGCATGGCTCTAAGACAATTTGGCATACTTAACTCAATTTTGCAGTTTTGGCTATTTGTGACTTTGTTGCACCGAAGGTGCGAAGTATTCACTGGTGAACTTTTACCAATTTCTGAACGCTACCCAAAACAGTAAAGTTGCAGCGCCACCAAGAACTATGTTTTGCTTAATCTAGATAGGTACCTACTGCGCAGTAGTATGTAGCGCTCGTCAGCCTGAGATAATGGTTCTTCTTAAGTCTCATAATACGTAGTTATTTCACTGGGCATTAAAATACTTAAGAAGGTTTTCAAACTGGAACACAGTAATGTTTAAATACTGCTGCTTGGCGGTTGCCTATCTAGGAAACGTGTGGTGCTTCCCAAGGCGGACTCTTGCAGAAGAGGCAGGAGAGGTAGAATAGCAACCCCATTCTAGTAAATGAACATTTGCATAAAAAATATGAATTTAAACCAACCACCGACTAGTGGTCCGACATGGTTTTTCTATTATTCCAAATCATTAAATTTCCCAAATTTTCCAGTGAAACGTTACTAATCATTTAATACTAATGACTGCGGTTATTATTGTAAAACGAAGAATATTTGTAAGATGTGGAACCTACCTTCGTCGGTATTTCCTTTGAGCTACATTATGGAGTCCTTTAAAAGGGTATTAATAGAGTCTTTAAGTGTCGGCAACGCATCAGCAATGGCTATGGTGCTGCAGATGATCATAGGCGAAGGTAACCGCTAGCAATCAGGCGGGCCGTCCGCTTGTATGACGACATTTTAAAATAAAAAAATCATGTTAGAAATTCCAACATAAGGAGAGAGCATTTCGGCCTCGGAGGGAAACCAAATTGTCGCCCTGACAACACCGCTGCGGGTTCCGAACACACACATTAGTTATTTACAACGTAATAAACCCGCCTTCAACACGATCCTTTTAATTTCGTTAGCAACCGAGTATTTTGATTTATTTCACATTCGGTTTTAGGGATTAAATCAGGGACCTTTGGGGATGTGTTTAAACATAAATAGAGCATGCTTTTAATATTAATAAATATATACACACACACACACACACAATAACAAATACAAACACATCCAACAAGCTGTTTTGTAGTTTGTATAAGTATTCTTTATCTGTATTTTAACGACTAAGTTTTAATATTGATTGTTTTAAAGACACTGCCCGATGCAACGCAGCTAAAACTAATATTCTACTACTAGCAGACCCAACAGACGTTGTCCTGTCTTAACTATTAGCGCGCATTCTGTCAGTTATGTCAAACGCCATAAAGTTACATTAGGTAAGTTAATATGGTCGTTAAGTTTCCTAAATATTTCTAATGTTCCGTGCAACTTTCTTAATTTTTTCTTCTATGAGAACCTTTTCCTGACAATAACAAACACAACAAAAAAGAATTAACGAAATTAGTCCAGCCGTTTATGCGTGATACCGTGACCAAGAGAAATAGGGATTCATTTTTATATATACAGATATAATTATGTAAATAAAATCAATAAAGATTTTATTTATATATTATTTGTAATATAGTCTATATAATTATAAGTATAAGTTTAAAGATACTACTACTACCAGGCCTAGCGCACTCCGCACTGTAGGTACGAAGCTACAAGTACATAGCCGGACACCGACGGCGGGTCGCGCGTCGTTACACGTGCCGCGTCAGAAGAGATAAGAGCTATGCGATAGAAAGAGAGGCGCTCTGTAGGTTAATATGACAGGTAGGCATATTATTTGAAACTATAAACTTCTGTTTCCTGTTTTTGGTGATCAATAAAGTATTATTGTATTGTAGGTATGCAGCGCTACGCGAACTGAATTGAATTTTATTGCGTTATTGCAAGAGTCGCTATTTGTTTAAATTTCTTTGTGGAGTGATGCTTCTGTCCCTTAGTATTCTGTGCTACTACTAAGATGGCTAGCCTCTAACAACAATAGCCGCCTCTGGTCTCGGCGTTGGGCGGTCTCTTCCCAGTCAAACAGCTGCAGTTCGCGAAGATCCTTTTTGGCCTCGCCTAGCCAGCGGTATTGAGGCCGTCCGACCGGGCGACGACCCGTCGCGTTGGTCGACACAGGAACGCCATCTTATCTCTTTAAGATAGGGCTCTTCTTTTAAGCGAATGATTTTTGTTTTACTTTCGTCACTAAACTATGATGACAGTCACTCATATGACAACGTCATGATATCGACTGACTCCTCCTCCTCAGTCGTTCCCTCATTGTTGAGGATCGTGACTCCCTCCATGCAGGGTACATATAGCGTGTCTCCACCTACTAACTTACGACTGACTTATGACTGACTTATTGACTGACTATTTAATTATTATTTCATTTCTTATTATTTTCTCTCTCTACACTAATTAAAATAATTCACGTACCATGCGTATCTCTACGGTCTCCCACGGTATTATTTAAGCCCTGTCCAGCGCCCGATAAAACTGATCGCATTAATTAGTAAGCAATTCTTCGATACCTACACAACGATTAGCAGTATCGTGAATAATGTATAGGATCGCACTGATTTATTATGTAAGCTATGCCTTCGGTTCCAATTTGCCTTGTTCGGGACTAATGGCACTACCTACTTGACGTAATAAGATTCACGCTTACTAGTTGGTACTTCCAATACTAATTTGATGGCTCTTTTGTACGTGCTCGTCTTGTGAAATGCCATCACTAATATATTAATGATATTTTTGGATCTATGATCTTTAATGTTTCAGGCCCTCACCTTTTCTTCCTTTTTCGATAAGTACGTATTTTTATTACAAAACAACAAACTCAAAATCAAAGTGAAATATCATTGTCGTTTAATAACTTCAAAATTATAATACAAATTAATAACATGAAACTAAAACTAAAAACCTTAAAAAATATAATACTAAAATATATTATTAATATCATTTATTTAATAGGCACAAAAGTGCGTTTTTAAACGTCATAAAGACGATACAAATAAACATGACCTGAAAAAAAGGTAAGTATGTATACCCATTTCTTTCCTATATTCAAACTGAAGTCCGGGTTCAGAAACGAAATGCGGAAACTGACTCTACCAGTGGCAGTGCTTCGGAAATACTCCCGCTAGAGAAGATAGCACCAAGAAACTCTACGCAATGTACATAACACTACACTATAAAATAAAAACTTATTACACAATCTTAGCTAAAGATTTTTTTTTTATGGAACCGAGTGATGAGACGAGCAAGTCGTTCACCTGAAGGTAAGCGCCACGCCTGCCCATGACAATTGCAGTGCCACCCAGCACTTTTAATACCATAAAAAGCAATGCGTAGCACTGCATTGCGCTCATCACTCAGAGACATCCAGATATTAAGAACAAAAACGAACTAAAAACGAAACTAAGCCTAACTAAACTAAATAAAAATAAATATATAGTATCGGTTGGACAAACTGAAAGGCCTACGAGTATCGGTAGGTAAGTAGAATATAGACAATTATACATGCAGTTATAACTCTTGGAATGATGAAAATTATAAAACAAACGAGACGGAACAAGATAATATGTAATAATTATGTCAAAGCTCATTTTAACCCTTTTCCGCAAATAGCCCCTAAATATCCTCTTTTATAACAGCAATAAAATTCTCTTCCAACTTCAAAAATGTAAGTTAAACGAGCAACGACATTATAAATGGCCGCCAGTGGGATCTTTAAACCTACTGTGCGAGTTTCACACAGAGCAATGCATTCGCTTGAGTTGGCTGCGTTATGTCAGTAAAGATAGTGAGTGAACAACTACACGTTGCGCTCTACTCGCCTACCCGTTCGTAACAGATCTGCTAGATAAAGTAACATTCGCAGCGGTCACCACCTGGATGGGTGACTGTTTGTGTAGTATTTACATGAGCTAACGTGTCTCGGAGGGCGCGTTAAGCCATTGGCCCCGGCTTAGCGTGACCTTCGTGTAACGGTTGTTAAACGGACGGCAGTCGTTAGGCCATGTCGGAGGCCTTCGGACAGTTTATAACTCCGACACCAAAATTGGTCCCACACCCACACGAGAAGAAAAAACTACATACGAGTATGTTGTACTCATCGATAAGCTTTGGAAATGTCGTGAAACGTACCAGGAAACCAATGACAGTAGAGTGTTTTGTCGTGACCTGATGATGGAGTCAACAGTTAGAGTAGGTATACTTACGACCTCCTCGTAGAACTGCTTGAATATAACCACAGAATACTAAGGGACAAAACCATCACTCTGCAAATAAATTTAAACAAATAGCGACTCTTGCTGCTTGACGCAATAAAATTCAATTCAGCTCGCGTAGCGCTGCATACCTACTAGTCATATTAACCTACAGAGCGCCTCTCGTTCTATCGCATAGCTCTTATCTCTTCTGACGCGGCACGTGTAACGACGCGCGACCCGCCGTCGATGTCCGGCTATGTACTTGTAGCTTCGTACCTACAGTGCGGAGTGCGCTAGGCCTGATACAACTAAGTACAGAATGGTCCACGAATGACGGTAGTTTATATACTATATTCTGACCTCGCCACTACTATCCACATACTACTCCTAGACTAACTGTAAATTGAGTGATCGCTATTATTCAGTTGACAGTTAGCGTATAAACTGCACTGGTAAGTGGTCACGTAGGTTTGAGACCGGGCTTGCTACAGTAAACGGTGCTGCGGTTACAATGCCAGCATAAAATGTAGGTAAAACTTTTTATATACCTAACTGTAAATATAAATAAAGAGAAAAAATATAACATAGTTTAAATTTAAATGGTAAGTTCATTTATTATTAACTTTTATTGCTACGAAAGGTTTAACATTCAGCCAGTAGGTAATATTTACAAGTGGAACATATTTATTATTCAAGTTATCATAAACATGTCAGATTTATTAGTTATTTATTGACCGCACACAATGACCGCAATATTTTTTATTAAAATTCCTGTCCATCCAAAGTTTGCCTATAAGAAATTGCGCATAGCGACAATGCCGCCCATTGTACCCACTGTTTATTGACTTTGTTGACTATTGTTTTTCCTGTGTGTTTGATATTTAATAAAGTATTATTGTATTGTATTGTTATCACTTTCTGCCATAAAGAGCATTCTTAACAATGAATGAATATCTTATTTAATATCAACTATTGCATTATATGTTCCTCAGTGTCAAGTATTTACGAGTACCGCAGATAAAACGTTAAACATGGGAGCCATCGGCGTAAAACTCTTATTTTCTAACAAACTTTTTAGATATGCAAAATATTTCTCCGCAGCTGAGGTTTGAACTCGGGACCTTCTCCTACAAGAAACGCTCTTAACTAATTGAGCTACACCACGACAGGTACATCGATGGTCGAAATACATGCACACCTTTTTTTTTACCGTCTAGGATCGATAGATGTCGGGCACTAAATATTTCACTTATTTTTTTATTTTACAGCAACGTGGTATGTTTTAGTAAACCGACTTCTTAGGAGAGAAGGGATGTCAAGTTCTGCAACTTTATTACCACAGAATCTTTGTTACTATTTCCATTACTCGTGCAACTGATTAATCCAACAGCATAACATAAAAACACTTATTTTGGTCTCAAGTCTAGCTCTATCACATTTTACTTGCCTCTAAAAAAAATCTCAATTGCTTTTTCCGCGATCGGAAAAGATTTACTAAAGTAGAAATAGCAAACACGCGTAAATTTAAATTTAAATCGAAGCAAACCGTTAATTGTTTTGTGTGTTGTCGGAATGGGAATGCTGCAATTTTTTTCAATCAGTAACTTTAAAGTGACGTAATAAAAACCTAATAATACTTCTATTTTAAACTCGCCTTGATTTGTTTGCTATTTCTTTAACTTTTTAACTTATTTTCCCAAACGTTTCCTGACAGTCAATGGTCCGGGAATACACTGCACATGTTTCGTCCGGATTCTGTTGTGTCGGTTGTCATTTATCGGATTTCCCTTTGTGACCGCGCCGCGTATTAGGGCCGGTGCACAAATACTGTATCAAAGCGTTTCGTGCTCTGTGCACGGGGCTTTCACGCTTTTGTCGCCGCCACGTGAATAATTCGATCATGGGGGCGCAAATCGAGCAGGCAACGAATCGTGCTTGGGGAATTGTTGAGTGAGAAAAATAATATATTCGACTGAATGGATAAGTTCAGGTAAAGAAAAAGTTGGGAAATGTAGAAATTTGCCCAACTGTGTAGTAACAAGCAACATTTAAATGTTAAGTCAATGAATTTATAATTGATTGATTTATTTAGAGGAATGTATAGTGCTACATGTCAATTCTTTATAGATCCATCATAGATCTGGCCAATGGATCTACTGACGAGAATGATCAGCAGCTTCTTTGCTGTCCATGAAATTCTTCTGTTCTGCTCATCAGCTTCTGTACCTATTTGGTGCTATAAATTGTCATCGTGTAGAACAAAAAGATTGCATTATCTGTTAAAAGTGGTAAGCTCATTTTACTGAGCCACTTTTGGCTTAAGTTGTGAGAAAGATATCAAATATCACTGAGCGGGAGGCTTAAATTGGCTCCAAGATTGATTTGGCTTCTTTGGTAAACTTGAAACAGGCAACGGAAATTAAAGAGCTATACGGACTCACCTAACATAAATACTTCATTACAATAACACTTTATTGCACACCAAGTAAAATAAAAACACAAAATAAATAATAACAAAGAACATAATAATATTAGGTATATTTGATGATGGCTGTACACTCTCACCCGAGGCTCTCGGACGAGAGGTCTGGGCCCAACAGCGTTCATGTACACCCTCGCCATACCTTGCCCGAGGCTACCGACACAGGATGATGGAGAGCAAGGTCCGACGGGACGCACCGAGGACATGGGAGCGTTCCCTGTCCACTCATACGAGTGGTTTTGCCAAACCTTGGCTAGGACCGCCGAGGCGTACCGAGTACGTGCAAGCAAAGCATTCCTGTACACTCTCGCCCTCGCCATATCTTTGTCTGTCTCGCCGAGAGTGTTTTATTTTTATGTCACTAAATAACGAGACTATTATGGGTAAGCAAAATTATTATTATTTATTTATTATTTACTAAAATTATTATTTATTATCCAACTGTTATGGGTAAGTACTACCCATAACAGTTGGAGCACCACCCAAAACTTTTGCAAAATGCTGCGTAGCCATGCACTGCGCTCACCCTGAGACAATGAGTATACCGGCAGGACTAGCGCACTCCGCACTGTAGGTACGAAGCTACAAGTACATAGCCGGACACCGACGGCGGGTCGCGCGTCGTTACACGTGCCGCGTCAGAAGAGATAAGAGCTATGCGATAGAAAGAGAGGCGCCCTGTACGTTAATATGACTGGTAGGTATGCAGCGCTACGCGAGCTGAATTGAATTTTATTGCGTCATAGCAAGACTCGCTATTTGCTATATTTTGCTGTATTTTGTCGCTATTTGTCGCTTCTTTCTTTGCGGAGTGATGCTTCTGTCCCTTAGTATTCTGTGGTACCGGTGGCATGAAGTATAAGGGCGTCTTTGTCGCTCAGAGCCTATCTAATATTACTTACCTACGACTATTTATCAATTTGCTCACCGTACTAAACAGGAACTGCAAAATAATTTTGTGACAACTTTACTTGGTTATATACACAGCTTTGGCGAACTGAAATAGGTAAGCCTGTCGTGAAACATACTACAGCAGCTTTGCGTCAACTCAAAATATATAAAAGTAACTCCGCCTCGAGGTTTTAACCTAATGGACAATTTTCTGGAATAAAAAGTTTCCTATGTCTTGTTTCAGGAGAACAAATGTGTACAGAAAAAAAAGCGCAAGCATTTGTTTCGTGTTTGGTGTTTTGGAACATGTTCTTCGTATTTCCCAGCTCCGTAGATACAGGGAATCCTAGTTAGGTGCCAATCTATGTATGTAAATGTGGGGTGTATTTATTTATTTAAAGTACTACCTATATACCTACTTACAAATCATCATCTTCATCGTCATCTCATTTCGTGACGATGTTAATGATGATCATTTCATGGAAGCTCATTTCTTCCACTGCAGGCCATAAATCTTTTCCTCTTCCTCTTAGAGCTTTAGAACTATTATCACGATGTCTTGAAAAAAAAGCATAATAACTGTTTATTATGCTTTTTTTATTCAATTTTTCATGTTACAAAAACTTAAAAAAAAATACTGCGCTTAAAGTGTAATTTCTAAATCTCCATATAATAGACAACCGGTTACCAAAAAGTCGTCAGCTTACTTTCCGCCACAAAACATAAGCTTTTTATTATAAACATAAACCAGGCAATCTGTTTTGATAACGACCCGAAAAATCGAACAAAAAACCCGAGGCTGAAATTGCAATTGCATTGTTCAAGCAAAGTTTGTGGTTGCGGCGGAACTTTTTTGATTTTTTTTCTTTCAGTGGTATTCTCCTCGGTTCGTACGTCAAAATGTTCCGAAACGTGGGTTTTGGTACGCAGCCAGTTTCCTGTGAGCAGTTTTATATTTCACTTGTTCTACATACAAACTCTTCCTTGTGTCGCTTTGTTAAGTTGTTGAATGTTTTGGACAAATTAAAAGTTGTGTGACGGAGCGAAACATGCGAGTTGTAGGCGTATGACGTAAATAACAACTTGAGCTATTTTGTAGGTACTTGTATCTCTTGTTTGTACCGTGTCTGGTCTTTGTGTGACGTAACTTTTGCCATATAATAATCTTATGGTGAGAAAGTGAGTACGAACCCGTATACCTTTAATATTTATAACAATAATAATATATTTAGCGCTTGAGTTGCGTCTACGGTTTCTGTAGTCACTTTCTAGAAAAGTCTGTATAAAATTACTGGATGGTTCTGTATCTGTTATGGGTAGGCGTGTTGCTTACCATCAGGCTAACGAGCTGCTTTTTTGTCTTGTCACTCAATTACATAAAAAGAAAAGTCAACACTGCGCTTAAGCAAAATATGCCCGCACTGTAGCATATTTTTTATTTTATGAGATTTGCTTTAGTTTTTTGGTTACATAGACAAGATATACAGTTCAACTGAAATAATACAAGCACAGTGTCATTTTGGCACCAAAATTATACCACAGGGTAATTGCGGTAAAGCATCTGTCAATCAAAATTGAATTTTAACCGCACGCCTCTGTTATTCCGAGTTTAAACTTTTAGCTGTTAAAAGCTTCCGATCGATTTCGTTAATTATTAAATTTTTACGTTTCAATATAAAAAAACTAATAGTTAATTAATTTCTGTTTTTAAATTCTCTTTTATTTTTATAAATACAATATACGACATATAAACGGTAGCCTATTTTTGACGATTAAATAAAACATGCGGAGTTCCATATTGCAACGCACACGTCCTACAAATAAACGATCAAACAAAAATGGAATGCTTGGAAGAATGTGAGCTAACGAAAACTACACCCCGACAGTCAGTAAATCCACAACTAGTACTTCACACGATATTCACCTCTAAAATGACGGCCGGTATGCGTTGAGTCGAGCACAAAATCGGTGACAAATATCGCTGACAAATTCGACTCGACTATACCTGTACAAAATGTCTGTCGTAGCAACCACTTCCTAGTCTGTGGAAGCAACTTAATTGGACTTGAGCTCGGACCTATTGACCCGCATTTTTTTATGGATCTGAATAATGAGCCGGGAACTTCGTTTGCCTAATGGTAAGCACCACATCTGCCCACACCAATTGTAGTGCCATCCAGAACTTTTAGTACGGTAAAAAGTACTGCGTAGCACTGCATTGCGTTAATCATCCCGAGACATCAGATATTAAGTCTCATAAGCCAGTAATTGCAAAATAGATACATTCACATTTCTGATTCTTCTCAAGTAACATAAGTATGTCGCATGGAAACTGATACCATAATGATAATATAATACGTCTCTTGGAAACTCAAGGGGTTAAGAATTGCCGTTATATGACTTAGGTTAGGAAGATTTGTAGCGCGAAACTAATCAACCTCGCAAATTTGATATTGACCTATTCTGTACAAGTGTCGCATCGCCTAGACAGTTGTTGAGCAGTGATTTTTTCAATTAAGTAACATTGCACCTTAAATCTATTATAGATAGTGTGTAATATTAGTTAGTTATACTCAGTTACTAAGTATAGGTATGTTCTTATGATGTTCACATAAGTTACATTTTATAATATTTTGTAACTATCCGTGAGGACATTTAATTGGCTCACTGTTACTATAAGTTATTTATATCCATTTAACAGCTGTTGGTCTTCCATAAAAATAAATAAATAAATGAGACCTGCCGAAACTTTTGCGTAGTGGTTCTTGTTCCGATACGGTGGTAGAGCCATTGTAATAATTAACGTTCATAAGTGTGCCTGTGATACCAAAAATGAAAAAATAACTTTGAACTTTGGACCACTAGTTCCTACTGTTTACCTATGTATGCTTTTTCTGGATTAATAGAGATTATTGTAGATAATCCGATTTTTAATATCTGTAAAACAAGGAAACGTAATCCAAACTTCAAAGGAATCCACCAAAATAGAGATTTTATATCCCAAATATAATATTATATCCGTGCACGTGTGCGCGATAAGATAAATAATCTCGGATACTTTTAATCTTTGTTGCGGTTAACTTTGATATTTGGTTTTCGTGGAATCCGAAAAAGAGGAAAACATTTAAGAAATAATAATGTTTAATGTAATTTTTCTCGTTATTATTTTGTTATTGCGTTAGCTAAATACATTTATAATAAGATAAATATGATAATGAGTTAGCTCACAATAAATCAATAATCTATTCCAATAATAATAGGTTCCTATAGGTACATGTTTATTTTTGATGTTATAAAACAGTTTGTGTTTCTACTTATGTAATAAAACTGTAGTGTGTAAAAGTAGATACTTATATATATAATAAGAAAAAAGTCACACTTTAAAATTACTAAATAAATCTCTTCATAGTCGGGCACTCAGAGTGGTCGTGGTGTAATAGATGGTGTATGCGGTGGGTCTTTAGCGTCGTAGTTCTTCTTGGCGAATGTTACTGCTATGGCAATGCTTCTCGCTTGGGCTAAGGTAGACTGAGTTTCAGCCCGCATGCTCTTTTTCCTGCCACCTGACTATGCATTACAAGTTTCTCCACTGAATCCTCGTTTCTGAAGATGTGACCAAGGAACATTGCTATTCGTAGCCTTTGATTTGAAGTATTTTTTAACTATCAATATAAAATAATGTAGCCTAAGATACTCTGTCCACCTATTTGTCCAAAGAGTACATTTTAACTCAATGCTAAAAATATGTACTACTATTCCGTACAGTTGAAACTGAACTTTTAATTAAAGCTGAACAATTATGTCAATTGCGGTCCCACGCAACGCCACCTTGACAAGAATAAATCGTTTTGCAATTTTTAATAAATTCATTTCTGTAGTCAAGTCTTGTAGTTTGCCAAATGCGATAAATTCAATTACGAATAAATAAGACTTGATTGATCAATAAGTTTATAGTTAAAGATTTTGCAAGACCATACATAGTTCACTTATAGATTATATAAGGTTACGACTTAATAAGAAAAGCTTGTATCCCATAAGTGATAATTATCCAATTAACTACTAACGAGAGCTACTTATGGAATTAATATTAATTCTAGCAGTCAATATTAATTACAAAATTAATATTTGCGAACGACACATTCTATTAATACTTACTAGAAACATATCGTGATTTAACAAGACAGACGCTGTTTGCCTATTGATAATTTAATTTCTCTGTGTAATTAGTTTCCTCAAAGGTTCCGAGTTGGCGTTTCAATTTGCGTACCAAACAAACTGTGAAAAGCATTGATAGAACGAAAAATGGAAGATGTGTCTGTCGAACACTGGGATATTAAAGAGTTAATTTTGTGTCGTCGTTTTAGGTCTAATGATGAATTTCAAGCAAATCCTAAGCTCTCGAGTACCTACGTCAAAAGACGCCTAGGACCGTAACAGATGGTCGCCAACCTGCTCCGGTGATCGATTCGGATGGCTTCACACTAGTGGAAAACCGAAAACGATGCCAGCAACGGAACCATAACAAACGCGGCACCGCCTCAGCAGCTTCCTGTTCTCTGAGAGCTGCCGCCCACGCTTATCTACATCTCGCGCTTGGACCTGAAGACGAAGTCGGAAGCGCATATTCTGAAGATGATAGGAGGCCAAACTGAGGGAGCGATAGACATCGATATCAATCACCTGGA
This sequence comes from Petrophora chlorosata, assembly GCA_951640565.1. Classification (NCBI taxonomy): domain Eukaryota; kingdom Metazoa; phylum Arthropoda; class Insecta; order Lepidoptera; family Geometridae; genus Petrophora; species Petrophora chlorosata. Next base: position 9,646,521 of record OX621204.1, on the reverse strand, counting down.
ATCCAGTAGACCAACGACTTTCAAGTCGTACAAGCTAAGGATTCCAGCAGCACTTACGACGAGGTTCCTTAGTTCGGACTTCTGGCCAGAAGGTGTGGTCTACCGACGCTACAGGGAAGCGAAGCCGCCACTTAAATTCCCTAAACTTAAGATATAGTGTTTTATAAATTTTATATAGTACCTATATGTTAGTCTCCCTGAAATAAATGAATTTATTATTACTATTATTTTTCACTTATCTCTCGAAAATCAACCCAGTAGTAAAACTCTCCTCAAGTTTTATTGTTTACGCTTTTAGACTACGCAAAACGTGTACTTGTATAAATTTTGCCTGACCTAATGTCATATTTTTTTGTGATATTTTAAATTCTAAAATAGTAGGTATGCAAAGTTGCTAAACTCGGTGCCGCATCTCCACAAAATATCATCGCTGTCAAGTATTATCTATTCTCCTAAACAACTTGTCCGTTTGTCTGCGATAAATCCCTTCACAACTTTGTTTTTGAAATAATACTTAAATTGGGTTTCAACTTTCACGTTAATTGAATCACGTCAAAGGATTTCAACAAAATGTTGTTTTTGTTTTTATTATAAACAATAACAAGATAAAATGTTTCTTTCTATTAGTATCAACCATTACATTATAATTAAGCGATGAGTATAAATTAATAACGCTTAACAATCACATGACATAATTCAAGTTCATATTTTCATTTCAGATTTTTCCCTGCATCTAGAGAACCAGGAACTACTAGGACCTTGGTCTTGAAACAAATCCTTAAAAAATATTTGCCGCGAAGCGAAATTCTGACCCATAATTTTTTAATTAATCCATTTCGCAATCTCATCCCATCATCGCGGCTGAGTGAACATGACAACAAGTGTAGATAGATAGATAGAAAAACACTTTATTGTTAAAAACCTTAAAAATAGGTACCTACATGAAAAACAAGTACATTTCACAGTAATCAGCATAACAATAGGTGTAATGTAAAATAAGAAAGAAGTTTATATGTACCTAAGCTAATGGACAACAAATCCACGTGCGATTAATTTCTTAACTAAGATAACCAGAATCCAAGAAACAAATGAATAAACTGAGTAAAACACATAGGAATATAATGTACACACACTTACACCTATCTCCGTGTAAGTACATTGTTTACGCTACTCGGATAAGTATTATTCCATGAACAGTGACTAAACGGCGGAGAAAGATTCGAGATCTCCTGGGTCGATACACCCTACATTTCTACGTGTCGGTGGATTATTGCCAACTTGTTCGAGAAAATAAAGCCTATACTCACTGTATCCGATCTGATCCTTACGATAGTTAATTTTCTGTGCCGATACTGAGCGTCAAAATAGTCCTGTGCCTATAACTCAACCTACTCGTACGTTGGGTGTAATAATTCAATGCTTAAGTAGCTAATTCAAAACAGTTTAAAATCTACATCTGCAGGAGTTCTCTTCCTACAAAGCGGGCGTAAATCTTAGCTAGCGTTCGAGAAAAATATTGGGTCTAGTGCGTACAGGTCTTATTGCCAACTTGCTCTAGAAAATACTGCGTTCTCTTTGAAATGTAGGGCCGTGATATTTTATTCGCGGAGAAAATGCCTTTGCCAAGACATGGATGTTTTGTTTGCGGTTATGTAATGGGGGATTCGTCGTTTTGTGTCGACTTGATTGCGAATTTACACAACAATGCGACACGCTTTGTTTTTTATGCGGAGCTTGAGATTGTTTGAAAATTTCATATTAGAAGCTGTGTTATTTTTTGCATATATTTTTAGTTTTAGATGTGATATGCGATAAAGCTACTCGCTCATCCCACAGCCTTTGATGGTTTAGTTGTGTGACTTTTTCCAGTGAAAGTTTGTGAGTTACCGGCTAAAACCATATAACAACACTTAACTGTATTTTATCCAGAAATAACCAAAGTTTAAGTGTACGTTTTCCATATTATCATACTAGCTGCGCCCTGCGATTTTCCGGGAAAAAAAGTAGCCCATACCTTATATCTTTATTAAATTTGAGAATTCCATTCAAATCTTGAGCCGTTACAGAGTGAAGTTTTTTTCAAAGCTGAGTACACAGTGGGCTGAGTCATTGAATCTGCCGTTTCCATAACGAACATAATTAAATTAGTGTCAAAATTATACGCGCGTAAATGGTAATAGAAACCCTACGAAACCCAACTGCAATTGGTCCAAGAAACTTGAAGTTTAATAATAATGTAACTAATAGTGGAATTCCACACTTCAGCATACGTCCCGCGGTTTGCTACTTCCACATGAAGACGTCTTTATAATTTAGCCGCGAAGTTCAACCCTTCCGGTAGGAAAGTTGGCTCGGCAGCGTGCCAAGCATTCCGCCACTGGACTGACCACAGATCAAATTCCTTTGGTAACACATTGCCTGCTTAAGTTGTACGTTGTCAGATTTAAAGGAATATTCGTTCTGCATAGCATGACTTTGTCTACTTAGTGATTTAGTTTGATGCACTATTTAAGTTTTGACTGTAGGTTGGTTGAAGTTTTAAAAACGGAGAATTCTAATGAAAAATGCATAGGTATACTATACCGTTAGTAATAACATAGAAGACAAAGGTGCATAGAACATTCCACTTTTGCCAAGTAGCGAATTGGCACATATGAAACAATATTGTCTAAAACAAAAATAATGTAACAAAAGTTCAATAAAAATACCCCTTAGTTACTTGCCGTATCTTCTGGGTAGAGGTTATTTTTCCGATGCAGTGGTAGAGTCATTGTAATAATTGTCGTTCGTAAGTGCGGCTGTGGTGCCAACATTGAATAAAAAACTGTTCAATTTTGACTTTTGAACGGATTTGTGGTTTGTCAGTTTCTCGTGGTATATACATAGTTTTATAATGACGAGCTCAAAGATTAGGTAATTTAAGTTTCGTAATTTTGGTATGAATTATCTACACAACTTTGCGCCAAACAAAATAAAGCATGTCTAACAATTTTAGAGGAAAAAAGGGTGAAAAAAACATCACCTCTTAATTCTTACATAGTTCCCAATAGTATTTTACTATAATAAAAACAGACTATCAACTAGCGAAGAAAAAACAAGAGAGAATGGCTCAAAAACTACTAGCTGACTAATTTGTCTGATAATTACCTAGGTATTAGGTATAACTTGGTCTGAATCCAATGAAAGAAAATGAAATGAAATAATGACACGTGTGAACTATACAGCAGCAGTACCAAGTATAGCAGCTCAGCAGTACAGTCACGAATTAAACTCACTTTGAGTCCGCACACTTTACTGGTCTCGTTTTAAAAGCGTCATTTTAAATTTTCTCCAGTCGTTGCCACTTCCTCAAAAGGTACTGCGAAATTTTCCGTTCTTAAGATTAATTCGATGAAATCAATTCAATCTCAAAGTTCTTGAAGTGTAGACTTGAAAGTGACACTGTGACGATATTTTAAAGTTCTAAGTTCAAAAGTTCTTTATTCATTTTTGGCATCACAGACGCACTTAAGTCAATTTATTACAATGACTTTACCACCGCATCAGAAAAAGAACCACTACTCAGAAGATACGGCAAGAACTAAGAGGCATTTTTTTAGGCTTTTGTTACAATATGTTAAGTTTGATTATGACAGTATTGTGTTTTATATGTACCAGTGACCTACCTAACTATGTACCTACTTGACAGAAGTGGAATGTTTCATGCATCTTTGTTTTCTATGTAATTACTAACTGTTTAGTATGTTTTTTTCTTTTGAAATAAATAAATGTGAAAATTTGTATGTAGTTATATGAAGAGACGCCACAACACCTGAACGGATTTGAGTGAAATTCGGAATGGAGATAGCTTATACCTTGAATTAACATATAGGCTTTTACTCACCTAGTACCTAGCTAGTACCTGTTATCCCGAGAAACCGCGGGTAAAACCGCGGGGCGCAGCTAGTTTATAGGGCGCAGTATATCCATTCATGCTGCCAGTATCTTGGGCCCGCGCCAATATTTGAACTATTTATTGACGGCCAAATTAGATAGGTTTTAATTAGTAGCGGACATACGCTTACATTATAAACCTGCTGATGAATTCTACTGAAAATATAATTATAATAAAAACAAGGAACAACCAATAAAACAATTCTGAATGTGGAACCAAACAAAAAGCTTCAGAAAAACAATATAATGAATCCAATCTCGTTCCCAAAACTACGCGGAGAGTAAACAAAGTCATTACATATACAGATAGGAACCTAATATATACAACACTTCTGTAATTCGTTGTAGGACTCCCTCGTTGCCTTTACACAATCGCGAGTCATCTAGAAAGGCAGACATTTCATTGCATATTTAGCGTATCGTTGGATCCGCGTACCATGTGATACGCGTATCCTAAATGATACGACCTTCTGAAAATGATGACATTCTGTTATCCATTTTTAACCGACTTCAAAAAGGAGGAGGTTTACAATTCGACGGTATGTTTTTTTTTTTTTTTTTTTTTTTGTTTTTTTTTGTGTGTTTGTTACGCGATTTCTCCGCCAATTATGCATTGATTTCGATGATTCTTTTTTTGATTGGTAGGTTATACTTCAAAGGTGGTCCCATATAAATTTTATCGAAATTCATTCAGCAGTTTTTGAAAAAAATAGCAAAAACAAAAAATATAAGTTTAATCTTCAAGTCGGTTCTTGTTTTTGTTGTAACCGACTTTCTAAAGGTGGAGGTTTGTATTCGACTGCTTCACCTGCTTCACCCAGGGTTGACTTCCGGTGAGGGAACTCCTCAACGGTGAATAGTACAGACACAACATTTCGTAAATGGATTTAACCATAATAGCCAGTTCTAAATTCCATCATGACATGGCAGATACACCCAGGATTGACTTCCGGCGAGGGAACTCCTCAACAGAGAATAGGACAGACATGAAATTGTGATAGCCCGTTTTAAACTTCGTCATGATGTGGCTTCTAGATCATAAAAGCTTGTCTTTAAAAACTTTTTGAATTAATTTAATTAAAACTTGTTTTTCACTAAAAAGGGTAAAATAAATTATTTTTCAAAAAAAACTAAACCAACTTCAAAACCACAAATGGCACTCAAAAGTAAAAAATAAATTAATATAATTATCATAAGCGCTACCCACTCATATATTTGAAGTCGGTGCCAGCCAAGTCTAAAAGGTAGTAGATAGATACTACCTACAAGTAGTACTTACTATATACATATTTATCTGCTACCTATTAGACTTGGCTGGCACCGACTTCAAATATATGAGTGGGTAGCGCTTATGATAATTATATTAATTTATTTTTTACTTTTGAGTGCCATTTGTGGTTTTGAAGTTGGTTTAGTTTTTTTTGAAAAATAATTTATATAGGACTCAATCTACTCGCGCGCAATCGTGAAGTATTGTATTAAGGGTACTTTCATTTAAACAATACTAGATATATGTAGTCTTTCTCTGTAGCCAAAATAACGTATATCATTTCAATATTATATAACAAAATGATGTACCGGTACATAATTTTGTTACAGATTATACTTTGATGTAATAAACAAATTAATATCTTAGAATATTTATTCCAATCACAATATATAACATCCTTACAGCTAAAACATACCAATACGATGGTATAGGTACTTTATATAATATTCAATTTAAATATAATTAATTATTTTAATATACATAAATATGTCATGATTGATTTGATTGAAGTAATACATAAGTATTACACGACTATATTTTATAAATTAATCAAGTCTAATACCAATTACTCTATTATAAAAAAAAGAAAGTTTGTAAATAAGTGTGTTTGTGTGTTAGTGAATTTGTGTCTTTTTTACTTCTTCACGCTGCAACGTCTTAACGAGTTTGAGTGAAATTTGGAATGGAGACAGCTCATATAACACAGGCTACTTTTTATCCCGGGTAACCGCGGGTGAAACTGCGGGAAAACTGTGAGCGCAGCTAGTTTGTAGATAAAGAATTAGAGATAATTACTAGAAGTACCTAGTAGATATCAAAGAAATGTACTTTATATGGTAATTATTGTTACTGCGGTTCCGATTTGATGGCTATATGGTTTCAAATAAACCAGCATCTATACCTACGTCAAACAATACTTATGTAATATATCACTTTTACGTGAACTCGGTACAAAATTCCAAGAGCGGGGGAAAGGCTTCATGCAGTGGCACCTTTAGTTATTTCTCACGCGTCTGATTTTCCAATTGTATATTTTATTTTCTCATGAACGTTACGTAATTCAGTTATACAATGTTTATTTACCGAAAAAGCGCTACAAAAACATCAACGAATGTGAAGCGTTTATTTTTGCTTTATTGAACATTTTTACTTGGCACTTTTGTAATATTAAATGCGGATCATTTTTTTATCAAAGCATATTATATTTTTAATGATAATAATAATGATAATGTGATCCTATAAAGATCATTTATAGAATTATTTATAAAAAATATTTTTGCTTTATGCGATTTTACTTTAGAAAATAGAGTACCTACTTTAACAATATTATGAACGATAACACAAATCAACTTATGTAGATATATACAGGTTAAGTTATAAATTATCTCGGTATCAGGATTACGAAACAGACAAAAACATATGTTAAATGACTATGACTTACAATTTTTGAGGGAAAATAACTATTTAAGTCATAATGAGGCAACACATTAAAATTCTTAAAAAATCTAAATCATTAGTAATTTTTAAAATTATTTAAAAAAAAATTAAATTCTTTTTATGATTTTCAGTATAAAACCAAAATAATTGTCTGTACTACAAAATGTGTAAGTGAAATATGAACTTCATTTAACTGCATAAAGTTCATACATTGAAAGAACATCAGTAACAAATCTCATGTTTTGCTGCAAGTTACAATTTACAGCAGTCGTAAAATTTCGTCTGAAAACACGAGCAGTTAAACGGTTTAGAATCGCAAATCGTTTATGACCCGCAAACACCAATAACAGAGCAAACATTCGAGGGTAGCTTGGTAGGTGGTGTCGTGTGTAAGGACCGAATAACCTTTTATACTTTCAGTTATTACATATGAGAAGAGCCTGAACACGAATCTAAGTATAAAAGGAAAGACAAACATAGATGATTTATTTTTAATTTTTCTAAGTTATTTCCTGCAACTGAAATACATTTGTGACATTTGCCATCTTGGGCGTCAAAATGGTCGTTAACAGCGTCCGTCATCTTTTTATCCGTTGAAAATCTGCGACTTTTCTAAATTTATAATTAAATTTTTGGAAGAAAAATCTTTAATTTCCTTTACAATTTAGTTTAGTTAGACTTATGAGGACTTGGGGGATGTGAGAGGTCGCAGATTTTCAACGGTTTACGATTATTTATGATGTCACTAGTTGACAAATTATATACGATGCACGTATATAAAAATATAATATGTATAATATGGTGAAATATGATTGTATTAGTAGTTATTCTGCGGTCAAGCAAGAGTTACTGTGTTCTTGTTTGAACAGTATTGTAGCAAGGAAAATTGCAGTGCATTATGAGATTTTAAAGCTATTGTCTTAGGGTGACGAGCGTAGTGCAATGCCACGGATGATTTGATTTGGCAATTGATTTGGCATAACAATGTTCTAGGAGCCGCAACTGTTATTGGAAGAGGTGTTGCTTACCATCAAGTGACCTGCTCGTCTCGTCATTCATTACATAAAACATATATTATTATTAAGGTCAGTATGTACTGATGGGGTGATGGGTTTTAGTCGTTCTTTTTTGCGATATTATCTGACATTTCTAGCAAATTGGTCTCATCGAGTCTTTTGATCTGTAAAAGAAAGATTGACAACATAAAATGTAAACGGATTTTCATTTTCACTGCGTATGTTTGTTAAATACCGTTTACATTCAAAGATTTCAGTCCTTCTATAGCTGCGACCGTAACAATACAACGCTGACTCAGCGGAGTTTATGTACACAGTGGGTCAAAGAGCACAATAAATAATCTGAACTGTATCACCACAGGCATTTCCGAGTAGAATCAAAATGTAATGTCACTGTTTTTGTCATTGTCTAATAGATACTCTTGCTATCACGCTGTTTTGTTATAGATAAAACCAAATAATGTAACAATAATTCATAAACATTCAAAATCGTAATAACAATATAAGTTCTTTTAAAGCGGTCTTATCGCTAAAAGTGATCTCCTACCTAAAAGCATAGCAATAATGTACAAAATACATGGACGTTTGTATTAATATTGTTTTAATTTGACGTTAGCTCTAGGATAAATAGATAGATAGAAAAGTATTTGTTGCACAAACAAATTTGTAGGTACATAGGTGAACTTAATGCCAGTAAGCATTATCCAGTTAACCTCGGTAGACTGTAGAGTTTTATAATAGGTTTAGGATAGTTATATTGTTCGATTTAAACTGTGTAGCTTAGGCAAAATTCGAATGTCTGATTCTTAGATAAAAACACTAGTCAGGCGAGCGAATTTTGAGACGATGAACTCAAAAATAATATTTTCGAGCAGCTGTGTATTTCAAGGAGTAGTTACATTAAACTACTTTTACGCCCAAGTTATACTATCTCGTTATAATAAGTCATAGGTTTATTAAGTTAATGTTTTTCTTTAGCGTAATAAAACTAAGAATAAAATTATTCCATATATCCATAAGGGTCTGAGAAGCCGCTCAACTGCCGTCTCTCTCTAGATCTATGTGCTCCATCTTAGGCCACATCATCGCTTCACATCAGGCCAGATAGTGGCCAAACATAGATCCATTAAGCGTAAAAAAATATATTAATTTCCGCACTGTATTCCCTGAGTTGATGTTATGATTTCATGTTAGTATAAAGAAAAACCATTGAACGTATTTGTATGTAAATAAATACAAAACGCATATATCTGAAATTGTGTAAAATATGTCTAGTACACGGTACAACGGACGCGAATCGAGGCTCATAACTCAAACGTTAGCGCAATACGTTTTACTGCTTTTTCGGAGCAGGTTCAAATGAAACTATTATGAACATTTTGAAGCGAAACACACCTGGCGTCCGTTTCATCGAGCGTAATAAATTGCGTTTGCATCGCGTTGCGCGTGTGGCTGTCGAGGAATATAACTGTTTAACATAATTCAATTTCCTAGATTCAGCTAGATTGGGCTAAATGATAAATGTTTTGGAAAGTGGATGCGTAGGTAGGTCTAACCTTCGGAAGTACCAGACTTGTTTCAGATAGTTTTTTTTATTTATTTATGAATTATAGGCTTGTGTTTGACCGCTATCTCACCTGTTGTTAAGTGACGACGCGGTCGAAGATATTCAACCGCCAATAGTACGTAACTAATAGTTAGTATTCTTTGGAAATAGTATGCATACATTACTATGTTCCGGTTTGTTTGAAGATTACTATTTCAAGTAAAATTACTGGGTGTTATTGTCTAGGGTGAAGAACGTAGTGCAGTACTGCAAAAGATTTTGCAAAGCAATGTTCTGGGTGGCGCTGCAACTGTTATGGGTTGCTTATCGTCAGGTGGACGACCTGCTCGTCTCATTAATTGGTTGATTAAAAACGGAACTAAATGATTGAAAATATCATAATATTAGTTACTGTATGGCCTTGCGTGACGCTTACCGTCAGGCGAACGACTTGCTCGTCCCATCACACAAAAAAAAAATCCCAGCCAATACCGTCATATTGCAAAGCGTGCGCCGCCTGCCACACTCTTAGGCTGAGTCACGGTGCATGCGGAATCCGTCGCGCACGAAACAAATACTCAACATTTTTGAATCTGTCCGAACTGCGAGCGGGCGCACACACAATCCAGCGCATTATGCTGGCGGATTATTCCAACGCTCCACAATTCGCATGTGTGATGCGCCGTGACTCAGGACGCAGCCTTAGAGTACTACGGAGCTAGAAGTACATATAGTCAGCCGCGTATGCGCTCTGTAAGACTTTTTTTGGAGAAGCGCATTTTTTTGGGAAAATTATAATTTCTGGTGTACAACTAAAATTTGATGTGTCGATTCCACACTTACTACTGCGGTAGAATTATTGCAAAATTATATATCTAATAGATTAGGTGTGTAAGTCCGTTAATTGCACCACGATACTATGTAGGTTAAGCAAGATATATGTCAATAGCACAGCTAAGTTATGTATTACTGACATATTCAGACCACACACCACATACATTTGGTCCCAGTCTGCAGTGGCATCATACTGTAAATATTAATTTTTAATTTTTCCGTGGTTGACCTGTTCGCTGGACCAGAAGCGGCCCGCGAGGGAAAGTGTCTAGCGAAGGTGACTTGTTGTAGCAAATGTTTTTTTTCGAGGTTGATCGGTTCGTTTGATCGCAAGCGGCCCGCGAGGACAGTGTGTATCGAAGGCGACCTGTGGTAGCAAATGTTGACTTTTTTCGAGGTTAACCGCGTTGGGCCGTAAGCGACCCGCGAGGGCAAATGTGTCGCGGAGATAAGCTGTGGTAGTATTAGTTGGTTCTGTTTTTGAAGTTACGCGGTTCACTGCTGTAGCTACAAAAATATAAAGGGAGGATTCGAGAAATTATTATTCTCAGCATTATACAATAGTGTCCTATAAATAACTAATCAGCTCAGTAGCAAACTGACTTCTCACACATCACAAACAAAATCCCGTTTTTCTCTAGAACAACGCGGTCAAAGCCGCGAGTAAAAGCTAGATTTACTATAACTTAACCTCGTCAGTTGAAAACATTAAACACAATCCGCCTGAAACCTTCCTGTAAGTACAGGATTACGTGGAGCTACGAGACTTGCTACGACAATGCCCGTAGCTTATTAGCTACGTGCTACGCTCTGCCGCGGCACATCTACGAAACTTACATTTTTTATATTTTCCTTCTACCTCGTAGTATTTTTAGCTTTTCTTTTTATGGAACTGAACAACGAGACGAGCGAGTCGTTCTTCTGATGATAAGCGCCACGATTGACGATAACAATTGCAGTGCCACACAGAATATTTATTATTCCCCTAGATACATTGGGAAGAGTACTATTTGAGATAATTAAAATAATATCAAAAACAAGCAATTCATCAACAAAAAATATATATTCGGGTTTGATTGCAATTCTCCATGTTGATTTAACACTCAATGACATACTTGTATTTAAATTATAAAATTACTAGTTGCGCCCAAGGTTTTACCCGGCTGTTTACCGGTAACCGGGTTTTTTTTTTTTATGTAACTGATTGACGAGACGAGCTGGACGTATGCCTGATGGTAAGCAATACGCCAGCCCATAACAATAACAGCACCACCCAGAACTTTGTTTTGCAAAATCCTGCGCGGCGCTGCACTGCGCTCGTCACCCTGAGACAATTAGCTGTTGAGTCTCATAATGCCCAGTAATTTCGCTGGCTACAATGCCCTTCAAACCGGAACACAGTAATGCTCGCGCATTACTGCTTGGCGGCTGAATAACTGGCAAAGCGGTGGTACCCACCCAGACGGCCTCTCGCATACGAGAAACCTACCACCAGCAGGGTCTCCAGGTTATCTCCATTCAGAATTTCAATAAAATCTGTTGAGCCATTACAGCATGAAGAAACGAGCGCACTAACACACTTAAAAACTTTGTCATTTATAATATTAGCACATATTAGTGTGATCTGTTTCAAACTTAATAAGATACATTTCATGCACCTTAGTAAACTCAACAAAAGTGTTCGGTACACTTGATGAAATGAAATGAAATATTTATTGTTACCTGATTGTAGGTTTGATGGGTGTTACATAGAATCTACCCTAGATTCTATAGGAACTAATTTATACATATTATATATATACTTATTATAAAGGTGTGCAACATTATGAATTTTATTATTTATTCTAGATTATAATATAACATGCAATCAACAATTTCATTACCTATTTATAAGTCAATGAGTCAAAATAATCATCATAATCTAAATGTCAATTTTATAAAAATATGAAATAAAGAATAGAAATCTTACATTTAAATTTAAAAGGTAACTAAAAATAAAATATATACCTACCTGAAAATAAATTTAAAAATAATATATATAATAAAAAAAACAAAGTTAATTTATAACTCAAGAACGGCTGGACCAATTATAATGATCTCTTATTTGTTGGATTCGTCTCCAGCCCGAATAGCAAATTAACTATTAGAATACGGGAAAAATTCACGAAAAAAAATTATACAGAAAATTGTTTTTTTTAATAGAATAGGAAATTAATAGAACAACTAATAAAGAAACAAAATAATTTTATAATTAAAATAATAATTTCTTTTCGCCATCTTCCGCAATTGACATCTCACGTCACGCCCGCTTATAGCTTACTTGTAAGGATTGATGTCCACTGCAAATCATAGACGATATAGAATAGAAATTCAACGGGAAATAGTTGAAAAATAGCTAAAAGTTAACACGAATCCATTAATTGTTAGGGGGTGCGAAGTTCGCGGGGTCAGCTAGTATATGTATACCTAAAATAACTATAATATATATTTCTAAACCTTCTATACTATACTCGATATAAGGAAGTGTTTCTGGAATAAAAAGTGTTTTATGCTCCATTCTAAGATCTAAAGTATAAACATACCAAATTTCATCAAAATTCGTGCAGTCAAATTTGATCACGGAGTTAGTGTAGTAAAAACACAAACACATACAGAGACAGAGACAGAGAGAGAGAAACTTTCGCATTTATAATATAAGTCTATACTATAGTATAAAGTAGGAACTGAGCCATGTCTGTAAATTTAAGATATTTTGGAAAAACAACTATAAATTAACTGAATTTTTTGAGTATTACCTTTACCTGCAGGTAAAACTAAGAATTGTTAATTTGGTTTAGTAGTCGGCGCGTCTTTAATCCCGGTCTTACCAGACCAGGAATTAGGTAATAAATAACAGCCTTGAACCTAAGGTAAAAATTTAATAGCGGCTTGGTTATACTTGTAGTTAGGTTGGCGTAGTATTACAATTAAACTATTACTTACGTAAAGAATCGAAATTTCGTAGCTTTGGGTAATTCTACAAGACCTTATACCACCGTCTCCATTCCATCATAGGACAACCAGACCAACCGGCTATGCGCCATCCATACATGGTAGACTAACACGGCCAGCAAATGAGTGAAACGCATTGCCAACGTTTGTGTTTCCTGACAACTACAACAGGTATCTAGGCGAGCGTGTCCCATCTTACACCACATCATCGCTTACCATCAGGTGAGATAGTACTCAAACGCAAGCCTATAACAAGTAAAAAAAAATCTCATATGAGCTTGAATCCTCCTAGAGCCTAGAATCCTTATAAATCACCTTTCACTGCGCCGCGCAGGATTTTGCAAAACAGTTCTGGGTGGTGCTGCTATTGTTATGGGCTGGCGTATTGCTTACCTTCAGGCAAACGACTAGCTCTTCTCGTTATTAAGTTACATAAATAAAAAAATATCATAGGGTACATGATCTAGGACCGATGAGGCTTGCGGCATGCCAAAATTAGGAAAAACCCTTATATTAACTAGCAGCGCCGTGCGGTTTCATCCGCGTAGGATTTTGTTTATAGTTGCTCCCTCGGAAACTGTTCATTTTCCGAGATAAATAGTATTTTATTCAGCATGTAAGCTATCTCCATTCCAAATTTCATCTAAATCCATTTTGCTGTTGCGGTGTGAAGAAATACCAAACACACTAACACAAAAACAAACTAACACACTTACGTCTTACATACAAACTTTCGGGTTTATAATATTAGTGGGATATAAAGTTGAGAACCCTTGGCTTGAATATAGTAATGTAATCTTATCCACATTCAATACCTACTTATAACCCTACTTTGGCCCCGTCACTAAAAGACAAACTCAGAAAAATGGGTCAAACCTAAGTACTTTTTAATGGGTCTAATGCAAAGAATATGCGTAATACCGGTATAAGGTATTCACGGCGCGTCTCCACCCGAGCCTAACTTCGAGTTAAGCTCACAATCCCACATAGCCGTAACAAAGAGGGAGGGTAACTTCCGTTGTAAAACTTTACTACTGTACGAGCGACGTACCTACTACCTACATAATTTCCTAAGCAAATTGGTGTGTCGGTGCTGACATGTCGCGACTGCGTTCTGCTATACCTTGTAGGCATATGTGCTGAAGCTTTCTCCGAATCACTTGTTTGGTATCCCTTCTTATTATTCTAATGAGACTAATCCACAAATTTAAAGTTGCTCAGCGAGCTATGGAGAGGGCTTTATCTGAAAGACAAGATCTGTAATGAGGTAATCCGACAGAAAACCAAAGTAACTGACATAGCCCATAGAATTCGCAGGCTGAAGTCGCAAAGGGCTGGTCACATCTCTCGAAGGACGGACAATCGTTGGAGTAGGCGTGACCTTGAGTGGAGACCGCGAATCGGCAAACGTAGTGCAGGACGCTCACCGGCTAGATGGAGCGACCACCTGCGAAAGGCGGCTGGAAGAAATTGGATGAGAAGAGTCGAAGACCGGGCTCAGTGGCATTCATTAGGAGAGGCCTATGTCCAGCAGTGGACGACTACAGGCTGATGATGATGATTCTTCTAATGCAATGTCAACTGTTTATAACCTCCCAACTGCCGGACCGGGCAGTTCATCTTCGATATCCATCCACGACACACGTCTTCACTCTTGCTTCAGTATTTTACCGAGTTATAAGTTAGTAGAGTTAAAGTTATAAGTTGTAAAAATGATTAAATTCAACCTATGATAATATTGAATAAAAATGATTCTATTGAATGTTAACAATATCACAATATCAATTACAAATGCTGATTGATTGATTGATAACACTTTATTGTACACCAATAACATGACAAAAACAAATAAAAATACAACTTAAAAATTTATTTATACAAGGGTGGTCTTATTGCTAATAAGCGATCGATTATATAATATTCATTGTATTGTTTCGTTATTTAAAGTCGCGTAGTTTAGGCGTGATAATTTTTACAAACCTTATAAATAGGTACATGAAAATCAAATACATTTCACAGTAATCAGCATAACAATAGGCGGTTTTATCGCTCAAAGCGATCTCTTCCAGACTACATCTTATTCGTTTTTCCATTTTTGTGTAAAGATATTCGGGGCTTTGACCGTTGTCACATTATTCGTAATGAAAACTTTTGGGACCGCAGATTCGACGATACATATTTATGAATGACATGTATATTCTTTTTTTATATAGGTAATAACTACTACGTCAATGCTACTACGACTGCACAATCAAACACAAAATACGATATTAAAAAACCGAGTAAAATACAGAATAAAATCACATTAATAAATTTTTAAACAAAAAGTAACATAAGATTTTTAAGTAATCCGGAAGAAGCAAAATGCAATCGTTCGAGCAGAAATGAACTATCATCCCCGTAAGACGATATAAGAAGGATAGAAGAATTATGGTTGCTCGGACAGTATGCTCGGTGGCCCAGTGGTTAAGGCGACGGGACAGTATCTCGAAGGTGCAGGTTCGATCCCTATCCGAGCAATTTCATTTTTCTTCCCGTTTATTTAAAAATCTTATCATTTTCTCCTAGCATGAGCTAATCCATTCGATATCAAAAATAGTAACTATAGTAACAATCGCAGTAGAGACATAAAAATTAAGGTTACCTAGGAGAAACATAAATAGTAGAAATATCAATCACAGGAAAATCTTAATATACTGCCTTCGTTCATGAGCACGTATTACTTAATATCATTATTACATAAGTATGCATACAAATAATGCAAAACAATCAACAACAGTGACCTAAAAACACCCCGATAAAAATACACAAAGGTTGGCTTTAAACACGGACCGAGCTTTTCCGATGCAAATACTCTACTTTTATTACCCGCATTAGAATATCGAGTATCCCCCTTTGGTCGGCGGAATCCTGACGTCATTACCATCTCATCTGCTTTTAGATCGACTGATCTCTGCTTTTTAAAGCGTGATAAACCTTATATCATGGGGTCTTAATTACTTTTTAAATGTCGCTGTAGCAGTGAAAAGGGTGTATAAAGAGAATCGGTTATTTAGTAGTGTAGTGTGTCTACAGTTTAAGTTGTTGTTAGGAGGGAATGGTAGGTATGTAGGAGATTAACCAAACCCAACGATCGCTGTTTCGACACTGATTTATTGTAATAAAACTATGATGACATCTATTTTAATATGTAAGCAAATTAAGTAGGTTAAAATTATGAACGTCGCACCAAAACAATAATGCTTGCGTTAACAAATCAATATGTACATAGAAATATAGAACATCTGTACGTTGTCTCGTACAAGTAGATGTTAATATAATGGGCAGTGAAGGGTTATATAGTTGGTTATACCAAATATTGTCATCTTATCTTATGTTGGCAATAATTTTACGTTGATTTTTAATCGGATGGAGTTTAAAAAAAAGAAATTTTATTTATTTTATTTTATATGAGACTTCTACAGGGCCAAATTCAGTTCACTCATATTGTTTGCCTATTAATAAGTTAATATAAAATAATAACTTGCTTTTTTAGGAACGCAAATATTAGGTATATACTTAAGGTCCATTCACACGTACCACAACCTTTCCAGACCACAACCACATCATAACGATACGTGGGCGGCTGTAAACTCGTATAAAGAATCGGCCAAGTGCGAGTTAGACTCGCGCACGAAAGATTCCGTACTACTATCTATAAAAACGGCAAAAAAATCATGTCTGTTGTATGGGAGCCCCGTTATATATTTATTTTCTTCGGTTTTTTAGTATTTGTCGTCAACAGAAATACGGAACCCTAAACTAAACTGTTACTACTTGACTATTGTAATTAGTTTTAAGACCTTTATTGTATGTATTCTTGCAAATAAACGATTGATTTGATTTGATAAAAACGCAGTAGTTTTCTCCACACGGTCCATTTTGCAATCCACATCAACCGTTTGGACGATACCGACTACATCGCAGCCACAACGCATTCACCTGCAACATCGCACAAGATCGCCGGCATCATCAGAAAATCCGTTTCAGTAACGCACTATATCTGTCCGTAAATACCAATACGGGTGGTAGGTTTCTCGTATGCGAGAGGCCGTCTAGGTGGGTACCACCGCTTTGCCAGTTATTCAGCCGCCAAGCAGTAGTGCGCAAGCATTACTGTGTTCCGGCTTGAAGTGCATTGTAGCCAGCGAAATTACTGGGCGTTGTGAGACTCAACAGCTAAGTGTCTCAGGGTGACGAGCGCAGTGCAGCGCCGCGCAGGATTTTACAAAACAAAGTTCAGGGTGGTGCTGTTTTTGTTATGGGCTGGCGTATTGCTTCCCATCAGGCAAACGACCACCTCGTCTCGTCATTCAGTTACATAAAAAAACCTACTAGTAACACCAAATGAACAAAATTATAAAAAGTCGCACTTTTGTAATTGACACTATACAACTACAAAAAACTGCAGCAACACTATTCACGCGTAACCACTAGTTGCCCACTTTTTGTCGCTGTGATGTGGTGGTACTGTGGTACGTGTAAATGAACACTTATATATTATGGTAATTCCACGAGCCAACCGGCGAAACTTTTCCAAGCACCAAGCAACACAAGCAGATGTTTTGAATCCCAGCCCCTCCCAGGCATTCCTAGAAAGCTCCAATTTAGTTAAATGTCACTTCACAAGGTCTATTAATATGTTATTTGATTAATGAAACTTAAATGGAACTAATACCAATTAATTAATACTTTATAGGTTAAAATTAAGTCGTTTGTAGATCCATAATATTTATTATCCAAGAGTGAAAACCATAAAACGTAATACATTTTTAATCTGTTTGCCACTATATTACCTGATTATAAGCAATCATGTGGCCGAAGATGGAGCACATAGATTTATAGGGAGACGGTAGGTAGTCGAGCGACTGATCAGGTCCGTCTGCCTGATGGTTCACCGAATATTATCCCGAAACACAACTAGGCTTTATTCGGTGGATGGTATTAACAGCCGGTGTCTACCACTCTAAAGCGCGTAAGCGTGTTTCCTGCGAGTGAGTTATACCCGCATAATGTCCGATTCTCAAAATGTCCATTTCTAAAAAAGTCCAATTATTAAAATTACCCATTCTCGAAATGACCAATTTTCTCAATGCCCTCTTCTCATAAAGTCTACGATTAAAAGTACATTAAGTTACCCTAGACAGCCTATTGTACTTATTAATTATGTATTACAAACTGTAATTCTGTTTTCTTTTTTTAAGTGCAATAAAGTGCTATCTATCTATCTATCTATCTATCTAAGCTAATACCCCACAACAAAATAATATATAGAACCTTTCAACAGAAAAATGAACATCCCAGGTAATAAAATCCTATTTTCACGGAGAAATATCGAAATGAAGAAAGTTCGAAAGTTTAATGTTGGATTTTTTATCGACTGTGCAGAATCTGAAACTAAGAGTTTTAGATTGAAGCATATTTTTTTCCTTTTTTTGTTAGAAAAACATTCCGGCATCGCGGAGCTGGGTCAAAGTAAAGCCTTGATTTCTTATAAAACTTCGTCCGCACTTGGAGCTGGTGTTAGGAAATTAATATGGGAGTAATACTATTTATTTTGAACTAGCAACTCGCTCGGCTTTGCTAGGTCAAAATAAATAGCTGTTGCTACCATTTTCATTACTTACTTTCATAGTAAATTTAAGTTATGATAATAATGGAGTTAATTCACCGCCGGTATAAGGAACTTAGGCAAAAGCCATGCCCTGCTGTGTAGTGCAGTAGCGTAATAAAAAATTGTTTTATTGTAATATATATATTTACATACAGAGTGAGCAATTATTTTATATACAGAGCAAAATTTTGGACCTTCAGGGTATTCTAGGTACCTTCTAAGAACCTTTTCCTCTGCAGTGTGTATTTTTTTTTCTTTTCTTAGGAAACATCAGGTGTATTTGGGAGAAAATAAAAACAGCATTTTTTTGAATGTGTGAAAAAAGGTACCTGCCTAGTAGCCTGAAAAGTGAGATTTTTTAAAAAACACCATGGGTCGTATTTTCAAGGAGAAATGTTGCCCCTAAAACAATCCAGCAAAACAGATCGCTAGATTTTGAAAATAAAAGTCATTTCATAGGTCAATTGTCGCTATGTTTTGTTTTTTTAATTTTTCATATAGTTGCCATTTCTTTTTTGTTTCTTTCTTTTCTAAGTATTATCACCATCACGTGGAACCAAACCTAAATCGAACCCCGATGTGTTGGATTGAAAGTTGCACCAGTTCCCGCTTAGCCATACTTACTCATAGAAGTATACGAAGTAGTAGTAAGTATACGAAGAAAGTATTATGTTTACACGATAGAAGAACGTCAAAGCTATCTAACATATGGCTTGCCTTTTATTACACAATAATTTATCTACACCTATCTGATTCCATTCCTCTTTGGTTATGAACGCCTTGTCGGACATAGTTCGAGAGCTAGTAACATAAATACACAACTACATGGTAATTTTTCTTTCTGAATAATATCTTACTTGGTATTTTTCAATTACTATTCTTAATTTCGTGTAAACTTGTTTTCCTTTGTCATGGTATCAAAACAAGATTGATAAATACATAAAATTCATAGCAAAAAAATATTTTGAAAACCTATCGCCAGTCTTCCACGAAACTTTGCATCTTCATTAAAAATACTTAGCACAAATTTATATTTGAGGTTTTTCGGTAGTAGGTCCCCGACTATAATATGTATATACACATATAATATCTAAAGCAGGATGTTTACTCAAGTAGTGATTCATTTGGCGATTACGTTGTTAATAAGTAAGCTATATTTACCATTGTATATTGTAATATTAATACATATTCTATATAAATATGTACATATACTTCAGACTGGTTGGGTCACTCAACTCTGGGTACTTCAGACTGGTTGGATATTACATATTAGAAGATTGTTTCAGTTTGAATAGTAATGTTACATAAAGTATAAGATAGTAACGTATTAAAGTATTAGATACAGGGCGTGTTTTTAAGCAGCATATCACAACACAAAATATGGCAAATATGCCAACTTCCCTAACCGTTACAGATAAAACAATTATTATTTATTGTTAGAAATCCTTCAAGAGTTTTCCAAAGGCTTTTTAGATTTGTTTTTTATAATAGAGTTTTAAAAAATTTCAGCCCGAACAGTAACTACTATATATTTCAACAGAAATAAACAGCTTTTAATGAGTCAATTATTATCAGTAAGTAACTGTCAAATAAATAACTAAACCTCCCAAATAGCACAAAGCACATATTCATATATAGAACTAAGACATATCATATTACAAAGTAAAAATTATTTATTTTATAATAGTACAAATTACAATTTGTTGCGACTCTAGCCACCAAACTAGGTGTTGACACAACTGTATCTTGGCAGTTAGCTTCTTCCCAGCTTTAAAACGCCAGCATATGAAATAAATACCGTCTACTTGTGCTAATTAATAATGATAAATATTGTTAATGCAGCGGTAATTGAGCCCCCAATTTCGACAAGCCACATCAAACACGAAAGACTGTCCAATAAACTCCATTTCAAAGTTTGTCACCGATCTAAATACTGTTCCAGCAAGATATGCGTATCCCAGTTTTTCACGAGAGGATTAAAATGAACCGCAGTTTTTGGGAAGTTCATTTTCCTCCCCTCTGCGGGTTCATTTTCCTCTCTATTTTCATGCGGATATCGCTGGATTTGAGTTAAACGGATACTAGAAAATTTATAGGTTTTTTATCGCTGTTTGCGTTGAAAAATGAGTGCGAGCCAACACTGTGGTGCAATATAACAAATTGAGATAGATAGAGAGATTACGTAACCGAAAAATAAACTTTGTTATAAAGAGTCCATTCAGAAAGAAACTGATTCAAATACCAATAATACATATTATGTACTAATACCAAATTCGGAGAAGCTACCAAATTTATTTTTATTATGTTTCTGGGTATGCTAGCACTCATAATGGAAGAAAAATACTTAATTACCGTATGCCTTGTATATAGTAGACTATGTTTGATATTCCTTTGTGCTTTTAAGACTACATAGTTACATACCAACGTAAAGATCACTCAACAACATTTAGAAGTAGGTCTTACCCTAAAATGCTTTTTTTATATAATGATCTGTCTCAGAAAGACATCCCATTAACATTACAATCTAGTCTACTATGACTAATAAGTAATTTAACTTTGACTTAAATTGCTAAGTATAGTATAACTAAGAATGTGTCCATTCACACTTTTCTTATTGTCTCTATTAAGGCGAAGACACTTTGTTTTTGTGTTCTTACGGGTAGCACTAAAGTATGTAGGTATACGTACTACGATACACTTTCACTTCACTATACTAACTCAAAAGGTTTCCACTAAAATGTAAACTGTATTTTTATAAATAGTATTGGTTTAAGAAGAACTTTTCCAAATCTGACTTTTTCTTTCTTTATTACGTCGCAGCTTGAGTATTCGCGGTGAAAAAATATGTCGGTGAGATTGGTGGTAGCTCTCATTCGCCAGTACCGACAGACAAAAATAGACCAGTGACTATTTGTATCTATTTATTTCACAACATATTTTCTCTGTTTGGTTTGAGACTCGGCATTGCTATTTTCAGCTTCATTTCGGGCTTTGTCAGCTGCCCTTGAATCTAGAACAGCTGCCTTTTAGGATACTAGTACATGGCCGTATTTAGTGTATATATGACCCCTGGTTGTCCTTAAACTACTTTCTTCTAGTTTTAGGCGCATATAAACGGCTACGGTGGGCGTTGAACGCTTACAAAGAGGCCGTCGTCGGTTCAAACCGCTCAAAATAGCGACAAGGCCGATCTGTTTGCATGGGCGGCGAACACCGCGTGGGCCTTTAATCGAAACCGCATCCACATTGCAAAAGGTTAATTAATTTCCCAAAACGATTTTTTTAATTCGTCATTTTATAATGTCAGAATCTCGATGTTACTAACCTAATCTTAATCTATATCATATCTACTCCTACTTATATTATAAATGTGAAAGTTTGTGAGGATAGATGTATAGACGGATGGATGCATGTATGTTACTCAATCGCGCAAAAACTACTGTACAGATTTTGATGAAATTTGGTGTACCTGGAAAACTGCGGGTGAAACAGCGGGGAGCAACTAGTCTTCTATACTAATAAAAACTGTGTTTCAATAAATGAGTACTTTTTGCAATTAAAAAATAAGTATTAATATTAATCGAAAAAATATTATTATTGGTAAATTATAGAGAGATTCAAGAATTATAGAATTCATACGAAGAACAACAAAAAAAAAAAATAATCTATACATGATGATAATAATAATAAAAACTGTAATCATAATGTTATAGTAATAAATATAGATAAGTACATTGAAAATATTTTGTAAAAATAAACTTGGGTTGACTATTATACATACTATTGTACATACTTATTGCGTACTTTCTGACACTATTTTAACACCGGTCTGTAATAATATATGTATGAGCATGAATAAATGAATATGAATATCATAGTTACTAATCGCTGACGCCAATATTTTCAATTCGTTATCTTAATAGTATGCGGTATTTAGGGTATGGGACATGAGAGAAGGTTGCATCACCGGCAGGTGAAGGTGTCCCTCACCTTCCGGTAATGCAACCTTCTCTCACGCCCCATAGTACCGGTGTAGTACCTATTACTAAAGAATCACAGCATTTCGAAAAATATATAGTTTCCTACTTTGTTTAGTTACCTACCGTGAGACGAATTGTGAATTTCTGGAAGAGCTAAAGTGGCCAGTCAACAAAGAGGTACCCTACAAAGCCCATTCTGTTTACATGCGACGAACGGACGAACACTGCAACGCGTAGGCCTTTAATCGCTTAGACATTCAAATTGAGTGTCAATTATTCAACTGCCAATTAAGAGCTCAAACGGATACAATCTTTGTTGTTTTAGGACGTGTAACAACTGTGAAGTTGGGGTAACTATAGCTTTTGCTGCTGGAAATGTTTAATGATAAGTCAAAAGTAAATGAAAAATGTGCCTTTGTCAAGTACCTATCTATATACGAGATAAAATTTATATTCGAATATAAGATTACTATGTTGTTTTGCAAAGATTTTTGCAAACAAGCTTTTGCTCATTTCAGGGCCCTAATTCACTATGACAACTTGGCGATTCCTTGCTTCAAGGAAACGTCGATTCCTTCATTAATAAACGACATCTGCGAAATTTGAATTCACTATGACGCGTCATATACAGCGTGTAACATTAATGTGTAGTAATAATTAAACCACGCATATAGAAGCTTATTAATAATTCAAGTCCAAGTGCAAATCACCAGAAACTTTTTAAAATCACAAGATATGATCATTTAAACATTTCTGGTAATCAAGTTCATTTCAACCCTAACAATCAGCTGATAAAGAGCAATGAACTTGTGACAAAGAATATTAGTGCGCCGCGTGTACAGATCTGACAAACAAATTTTATCTTCAGTTAGCAAAGCCAGCTGTCCTACCAACCTTACTTTACAACTAACTTTTAAGCAAACTGCTTTTTACGCGACTCCCCAAAAAAAGAATGTAATGTTTTCGGGGTTAATGTATGTGCGTTTTTTTATTACACAATAAATGCCTTAACAGATTTGGATGTATGGGGTATCCTCGGAATCCTTAAATCATCCCAAGTGACATAGGCTATAATGTTTTTGGCAGGGTATTTTTTTTATTTTTCTTTATGCTTACTTGTTAATTACAGCATTAAACATCATCGCTCCAATTAACATTTAGGAATAATGATCTAATCAGTGTAAACGCCTAATAAGAGCGAGCATGGCTGATGTTCTTAAAAAATACGTGAGGTCACCAACCACCGTAGGAATAGGATGTAAAAAACATCATGCATGAATTTCAACAGTAGGAATGTAATAGGCTGATAATGATGGTTAAGACATTTCCAACATTTGATTTCATTGCATAGTAAAAGAGTGTTCGTAAGTCAGTAATCAATAAAGCGTCTTTACTTAGTTTTCAGAAATAAACCTGTTTAATCTTTGACAAAACGCGGCAAACACTAAAGCTATCAAACATTCGCCGCCGCTTCAAGATTCGCTAGCCTTGTTTCGTATTGCACCAATCATAAAGATGTAATTCTAATAAATAATAGCCGCTGCTCCTCATTGGTCGAGCGGCACAAACAAAGTTACCTTCTAACGCCGCCCCATAAAACTCCACCGAAAAGGACCGTTTTCGTTTCGGAAATTCTTTTTAGGTTATTTCTGAATATGAATTCTAAGACGTCAAAAAAGTTGGATAAAAAGTTGAAACTGATCAAGGCAAGGCCAAGTCGAGTACGTTAAGGCATAGATTAAAAGTACCGTTCGCGGAGATTTTTTTGTATACCGGTTCCCGAACATGCAAAAAAAAACTATGGTAAAAAAACTTAAACCCATGTTTTTATTATGGTTTTAATGCATTCAAATCTGTCCAGGCAATAAGAAGTAATGGTGGAATAAATAAATACATACATACATACATACGTAAACCCTGAAATACTCCTTTTTGGGCAGTCGTGTAAAAATGTGGAAATACCTTTTTTTTACGAGTGGGTTCCGAAACGGAACCGACCGAGTCCAAAGATCCGTTCAGTATGAAATTCCGGTATTTGAGACTCGAAATCAAGCCCTTGTAAAATGTTCGGCGTTTTCAAAGACAGAGCGCCTAGGCCACAAAACAGATAAATACAGAAGTTATACTCATGTATGTACTTTTCATACCTTTCATACCGGACGGCGCAGGAAGTTTTTGGGAGGAAAAATTAATTGATTTAAAAAAAAATAAGTGTACAAGATATCGACATAATTTTTTCGCAGTTACTATTATAACTGAATAAAGTTTTTTTGAAGACAAAACAAATGCGATTAGTTTACATTAACATCTTTCTCATTAGATTATTGAACACAAGGCTAACACAGCTTATACTACAATAAATATCTAATTTTAAATTGTAAAAATATGACAAGGCCACAAAGTCATGTTCGCTTGTTCGGCGCAGGGCCGGGGGCCGGGGCGCTTACCTACCTACCTAACTATTTTGTGTTACGTGAAAATGAACCATCGAAATACAAGCAAATACCTACTTACCTCTCTGAAACAACTGGTAGCTTAAAAAACGACAATTCACCGTTTAATGTTGAATTTAAACAACCGTCCACCGAACAGTTATAATAACCTTTTTTCGTTGCTCCATTTCTGCACAAAAATGTTCACAGACGCGTGTCTCAAGCGGATGGCACTCGCGCTCGCATCCCAACTGTGCCCAGATATCGTGTCCGTGAGCGGTGTCTATGTGTGCGTTGCTCGAGCGCACTTTGTATGTAGATTGATTTCTGTACTTATCTGTTTTGTGCCTAGGCACAAAGTAGCTCGGTCAGTGACCCGTACTACCTCGACTAGGCCACAGTTTGTTAGGATTGTCCAAAATAATTCAAATAAATAATTTTTGAACTTTGTATGGAAAATATAATAGTGTTTTTTTGGTTGTATATTCTGCCCGATGATTCATGACTAGATACCCATACACACCTTTCAGTATTACTACACATTAATGTTATTCCCTGTATATGAATATATGAATTCGTCATAGAGATGTGGTTTATTAATGAAGGAATCGACGTGATTTCGAAGCAAGGAATCGACGTGAGTTCGCCAAGTTGTCATAGTGAATTGGGGCCCAGCTTTTTTCCTTATGATGGTTTCAGATAGATGAACTTGCATTCTATCTAAACTGAGTTTGAACATTCGACTCCTTTGAGTATGTAAAAAAAGGTAAACTCATCCTCTTTCTGTCCCTCTCTCTCTCTCTGTCTGTCTTTCTCGCGTAGGTGTGTGACCATCCTGGTGTTCTGAGGTAACAAACATAAAGTTCTAGACGCCTGAAGGCCTCCGACATGATCTAACGACTGCTTAACGAGCCTTCCAAAACACGGTAGCACTTAGATGTAATATCACACAAACGGTCACCCATCCAAGGGGTGGTTGCAGCGAATGTTACTTAAACTAGCAGATCTGTTACGAATAGCTAGGCGAGCGCTTTCGAGCGCTATACTTAACCCAACAACAACTGAACTATCACCTTCTACCAAAATATTGTATCCTCACTTTAAATTAGTGGAAACTAGAACAGTTTATTTAACCTTATACCTTACCTAGCGAAGAGACGTCTAACTTACGTCAGGTCGATATAAAGCAAAAATAGTATTCAGAGTCAGTGAGCGAGGCGTAAACTGTGCTTCAGTTTCCGAGTCATTTTATTTTTAGATGTCTGATCGTCAGAGAAAAGTTCCGGGAACAAGAGTTTTTCAGAAATGTTTAATTCCTACTAATATTATAAATTTGTCGTGTGAAAGTTTTAAATTTGTTATGTAGTTTTTTTAGGTCCTAAAAAGAACATAGGCTACTTTTTAACCGACTTCAAAAAATGAGGAGGTTCTCTAGTCGATTATATGATTTTATGTTTGTTACCTCAGAACTCCGTCATTTTTGGACCGATATAACTAGGAAGTGGTCTCATATACATTTCATCGATATTTGACCTTGGACTTTGAAGATAATTTTTTTGAATTTATTTTTTTGTTTTGATAAAATGTATTAGTACTTGTTATCCCGGGGAACCGCAGGTAAAACCGCGGGGCGCAGCTATTGTTATAGTTTTACTGAGAATTATATTTGTTATAATCACTCGCAAAATTAACTGATCGGGTTACAAGTTACCAACAGATATAATAAAATCATTGCTTAATAGCAATCAGCAAATATAGATATTAGCAATCATCAAGCACGTATTCCCGATTCACTGTGATTACGTATCGTTCGTATTCATTACATAGGTACGTTGTCCAATCAACGTGTTTAACTACTATTACCAGTAAACGTTGTTTTAGTATCCATATCTTTAGAGCTCGTTTTCGTTGCTATTATTATAATAAAATATATCATCCGGCTCAAGAACTCATCACAATGATTTGCCAGTGTAAAAATTTCTGTTGAAATGTAGGTTGAAACTCCATTCAACTGATTTGTCAATTCAGCCTACAGCACATAATACTAAAGAACAGAAGCATCACTCCGCAAAGAAATTAAAACAAATAGCGACTCTTGCTACGACGCAATAAAATTCAATTCAGTTAGCGTAGCGCTGCATACCTACCAGTTATATTAACCTACAGAGCGCCTCTCTTTCTATTGCATAGCTCTTATCTCTTCTGACGCGCCACGTGTAACGACGCGCGACCCGCTGATGGTGTCCGGCTATGTACTTGTAGCTTCGTACCTACAGTGCGGAGTGCGCTAGGCCTGCCTAAAGACACAACATGCATCAGCAAAAGTAAATTTCTGAAATTACATTCAACTTTGCTAACATTCTATCGTATTCGTTTAAATTCAATAGAACGTCCAATGAAAATTGGCTCAACGTCCGGTATAGCGAAAACAATCTCTCCGTGTTGTTTTGGCGATATGACAACGTATTATCATGGGAGAGCGCTTCTAATTAGGCGTGAAGGGTCAATACCCATCATGACTGATGTCGAGAGATGGTAATTAACAACGACTTGGGTAAGGGATGGATGTAAACAAATAATACCTACTCAATTTGGAATTTCTCTCCGTTAAGTGGTAAAGCTGTCAATATCTATTATACTAACTTTAACTGTGTCTACTAAAGCTAGACTTTTTTAACCAAGGATTTGTGTATTAAGGGTTATTGTATTTCATCGTGGATAAGTGACTCTCTAAAAACTTAAATGCGCACGAGAGATCGCAAATGAGTTGGACAGACCAGATAAGGAAGGCCATTGAACAACCCTTGCACGAATGCACGAGAAAGGCAGCCGCGAAGCGTGTCACAACACCAAATAAAGACTCCAATTTATGTCCACGATCACTCTCCCAAGAGTGAAATAAATGACTAAGAACAATACTGATTCAAACAAAAATGTTTTATGGACTACGTAGTACTTATTATTTATATATTTTGAGAATATCACAGATTTTGTCTAACAGAAATTGTATTTAGGGCTGCGTCTAAAACAGACAATACATATCTAAATATAATTGTTTGATCTGCGGTCGACCGCTTATCTAACCTATTGTCCCAAGACAACTAATTACGTCTTCGACTAATAAATCAAGAGAGGGCAATTACTCGCGAGAAGGTAATCCGAGATGCAGAGTAATTACTTGAACAAAACTGCGGAAACAGCGATCCATCCTGAAAAGATGTCGTCTGTTGCAAGTCACTACAGCGCTTCTTAATGAAGACGCAATGGTAAGAATTTGTAGTGCCTTTTAGTGCTATAGTAGTTTTCTCTGAAAATACCTTATCTGCAATTTTTTTATTTAAATAGCAATGCTGCCATTTCAACAGTCCTCTGGTTTTCTCTCTGTCTGTTAGATCTGTTAGATTGTATGGCTGTGCAAAGATCGTCCTAATCTCCTTGTATTGATAACGCTCCATTGCGTTCTCAGGCTAGTTACTTCGGAAAGCGTTAGAAATGTCACGGCCAACGCTATCTAAGGCCTTCCTCGGCGTTGATTGTTATAGGCACCCAATACGTAACCTCTAGCCATTGTAATGCCCTATCCTGATGCGTGCTTTAATCGAGTATTAAACTATACAACCAACTAGCATAGTAACTGACTCTGATTTTCTAAAATTAAAGAATCGGAAATATTAAAAAATAAAATTAAATAAACTTAATTTTTATCCACAATGAATGAACTCCAACATCCGCTCTCAGCCTATTTAAATCTCTCTTGAATTGGCATTAATTAAAGCTGTTTCAAATTCATAAAATTATTATTGCTTCAAAGATAAATGTCACTGATAAATAGCTAATAAATCTCCAACAGCTGAAATTAACCTGTAATTAACCGCACTAATAAAAAGGCTAATCAATAGAAACCATCTTGAGAGAGAGAGAGTCTTAGCTGCTTAATATTATGCTAATATTATGAAAAGCCGTGAAACTCTGGACTCATCTAAGCGAATGGTGTGACTACGAATCGAAAATTTGTAAAACGAACATTAATTTGTAAACCTTATTGTTGTGCAAAATAGAGGCAAACAAGTATACCTACAGCCCGCCCAATGATTCGATGCGGTCACCTATAGACATCTGCAACACCCGAAGTCGTGTCGTGTCGACATCGGATAGAAAATGTTCTATCCGTTGTCGACACGACAGAAACTATAAAATTCGTAGTAATTATTAGTGAAAGTCTCGGTAGATAATATAACGGTTGTAAAAAGATACTTTTTGTTTTTGTCTATTTTGATTATTTTGTATCAATTCAAAATGTTTGATATACCTTGATATAAGCGCGTCTGTAATGCCAAAATTAAATAAGGAACTTTTGAACTTTATAAAACGCTTCCACTTAGTCGCGCAGTTTGGTTAGGTATGTCTAGAGCTTAAGAATAAAATTATGAATATTCATTAGGACGCTCATTAAGGAAGCTCTACTTTTATTTGTAACAGACACTTGTTTACGGTAATGTCTCGGTAGGTCTTTCCTTCCAGTATGCATAAATAGATATGCATATATGTGTGTGTGTCTCTCTAAACATGGAATATTTTACAAACAAATATGATTGAAATGCCCAACAAGATATTTAACTTAATGAGAGAAGCTCTTTTCTTGCGTTTCTTTGATTTTTAAATAAGACTTATTGTTTTTAATATTTTGAAGAAGAGTAGTTGTAGTACCAGGTACCAAGTTATTATTTTTTAATTAATTACCTACTTTATTTACTACCGGCTACAAACACTCTCACCACTTAACACTGAATTTTAATAATTAGAAGTGAATTAGGAATTGATTAGTCAAAAAAAATGGATATTTATGATCTAAAGTACATAAATATTAAATTTCATCAAAATCAATCGTTCAGTCTTTCAGTTGTTATAGAACTAAGTGGTAACATACACATACTGTCACACTTTCAAATTCAAATAGGTCAATACTTTGTTTAACTCATGTTCGTGATCCAATCTTTCGGCAAAGATCCCAAATTCATTTACCTAACTTTACTAAACATATTCCCTATTATTTTCCGTTAAATGACGTGTGCTTGTAATTTCAATAAGATCAAAAGATCCTCATTCATTTCACATTTACATGAGTAAGCTAAAGCAACCCTCATACAAAGAAGTAGGTACCTATAGAAACAAAACTTGATTTTCTGTTTTAATCGTCAAGACTTCATTCCTCGTCCAAACAATCTGTCTCAGACAGCCGTTTAAAAATAAGTGAAATAAATCGACACGATATCAAATAACACCCAATTCAATAAGATGTCTCCCTGCGGTCTAGCTCAGATCGTTAAACGCGCTCGGCACACTTTAAACTTAATGTTTCGGTATTGTGGTTTTTCAACTGCATTAAAAGCTGCATCAACGCCACAAAAAAGAAACATTTACGTATCCTACGGAACCAGAAAGGGTAGTAAATATTTTTGATAGCACCGTTTTGCGATAAGAAATTGTTCGGTTGCGACGGTAAATGTCCGGCATTGAAGCTCCATTGGTCACAGATAAATAAAACACCATGAAACATGGGTTGCTCATGAATGTGTATTACTCGGAACCATAGACTCTATGGCATAGAGTACCACTTCTTAGTAAAGGATGGAATATGTCTTTGACCCAAGCAAAAAGTTGCATGCAAGCTACATAGACCCAAAGCAGTCTTGTGTGTTTCTTCAATTTCTATATACGCACTCGTATGTAAGCCGACGCCGCCGCCGCTACGCAGTTGGTTCAAGTTGCCGCACTAGTATAGAGTGTGCGTTGAGCCTACGTTTTGTGTTGCCAACGTACACACTCGCTACATCTTGATTACCCGTGGAGTTGGCCGTGGCACGCCCTCGAGATTTTTCTGAACCAACACTGAAATTGTACACCTCATTGTATTTTCTTTTCACTCGAAGTGAAAGGTGATTTCGTTTGAATTGAAAAAGCCGATATATAACTGATTTGGAGCTCGTTTCTTTAGTTTAATATACGATAATTTTGCATATAAACCAAGAGAACAAAGAGTTTTCTTTCAATCTTTAGTGAAGTAATGTGAAAAAGATTTTCAACAGTTATATATGAGGCTGTTAGGCCGTGGGAGGCATTTGCCCTGCAGTGGGACGAGCACGGCTAAAAATAAATAAATAATTAATAATAATACACTCGAGAGCAATGAATCCGGGTCACTTAAAGAATCCTAAAAATCTCGGAAACTAAAAATGCTAGGTTAATGCAATAAATTGTATTTAATAGACAATGTAATACTCCTTAAATGAAGGTATTAAAACTTCTTAGTTATTGTAAAGTTATATCATAAAAAAATCAAATTTGAAAAAGGGCCACTTTCGAAGATGGAACTACGAAATTACAGCATTTGGTTTTGCTTTTGTTTGTAATCTGTCATTTATGTGGGTACATAAACCATGTTGATAGTGCTCTATATTCATTATTCAAGCTGAAATTATGTCGCTTACGCCTGAAGAATGCACCAGAATACTTACAATGCTGGAAACCGGCCGGAGTCAGCGCGATACAGCCAGGACTGTCGGTGTGTCGCTGTCAACAGTACAAAGAGTTCTCCGACGTTACGAAGAAACTGGTTCTAACCTACGCAGACCAGGAACGGGCAGAACCAGGTGTACCACAGCACGAGAAGACCGATACTTGGTGAACACCATGCTTCGAAATCGCTTTCTCACAGGAACTGAACTCACCAATCAGTTTCGACGCCTCGGAGGAAGTAACCCAAGTGCATGGACAGTAAGACGTCGGCTTGCTGAATCTAACTTAAAACCCCTTAGACCTGCAAACGGCCCTAAACTGGAGCGTGGGCATCGTATTTCGAGACTAAGATATGCCCAGAGCCACGTAAATTGGAGTATTGAAGATTGGTCAAAAGTTATGTTCTCCGACGAATCAAAATTTATGCTCTACAAGCACGATGGAAGACACAGAGTGTATCGAAGACCAGGGGAAAGATTCAAGCAAGCATGCATCGAAGAAAAAGTAGCCTACGGTGGTGGGTCTGTACTTGTGTGGGCCGGAATTTCTTCTGAAAGTCGCACAGAGCTGGTGATCATAGAAAACGGCTCTTTAACTAGCGTAAGATATGTGGAAGAAATCCTCAATGATCACGTTGGTCCATTTATGGTCAATTTAGGTGAGGATGCTATATTTATGCATGACAATGCCCGACCTCATACAGGTAGGATTGTGAATGACTACCTTCAAGAGATGAACATTACTCGTATGGAGTGGCCAGCGCGCAGCCCGGATATCAACCCGATCGAGCATGCTTGGGACGAGCTAGGCAGATGCGTAAAACAACGAAACCCTCCCCCAATCACGCTTCGTGAGTTCAAAATTGCTCTCACAGAGGAATGGGAGAATATTCCCCAAAATCGTATAAGGAACTTGGTGTACAGCATGCCAAACCGCGTAAACGCAGTAATGGAAGCACGAGGAGGCAATACGAAGTATTAAAATTCAAGAAAATCGTAATAAAGTTCAAAAATTTCATGTTTCCTATTTTTGTTTTAAGGAGAGATCAGCAGTTTTTTTCTTTATGTAATTTTGTGTTAATAAAATGTATGGTGACTCATATTTTTTTAACTTTCATTTAAGGAGTATTACATTGTCTATTAAATACAATTTATTGCATTAACCTATCATTTTTAGTTTCCGAGATTTTTAACATTCTTTAAGTGACCCGGATTCATTGCTCTCGAGTGTATATGAAGCTGTACATTATTATTGGATTAAAAAATGTACAACCATGTACAGCTTTACGATACCTACCTACTAAAATAGGTTCTACGTAGTATTATTATATATTATGTGTAGGAATAAATATAAGATATAATAAGAAACGCATCCAATATTGAGTTAACCTGAAAACTGCAACCTGCTAAAACTAAGGTGTTAAAATTTTCTTAAATGTCACTGTTTTCTTCGAGCTCTAATCCAATTGTAAAAAAGCACAATAAAACCATACCATGAAAAATCATAAGGAACACGTAATTACCATGACATAAAGTTATTAGAAACATGATGGATGATGTATGTACCTACTACTGTAGTTAACTATTCAAAACATTAAGTACATCGTATCTTTATCCTGTTATTGTAATGTATTCAACATTCCGCTTCTGTCAAGTAGCCAACTGGCACATAAAAAAAATAATATTGTCAAAAACAAACATAAAATATTGTAACAAAAGTTCTAAAAAATATGCCCCTCAGTTTCTTGCCGTATCTTCTGAGTAGTGGTTCTTTTTCCGATACGGTGGTAGAGTCATTGTAATAATTGACGTTCATAAGTGCGTCTGTGACGACAAAATTGAAATATAAGACTTTTGAATTTTTTGTGTGTAATATTTATATATATTAATGTATATGTATGTGTTTTATATTTTAAAAGTATTGTATGTATTTAGATTAATTACTATTTTATGTAAGTGTATTGAGATATTGAAAACCACCGTCCATTATTGTTGCGTTATTCCTCTCCCTGCACGGTTGTCTGGAAGAGAGCGATAAGACTGCCAATTATAGTGTGTTTCAATAAAGAGTTATTTCATTTCAAGTACAGTCCACCACAGAAGTGCCTGAATACCTAAATGTTTTACAAACTTTAAAAATTGACATTACGTGTGAGCTAATGAAGAATTTAAAATATTTATTTATTTATTTATTATTATTTATTTATTATTAGATGATCAACAGCTTATACAAGAGATTCAGTTACAATCTTAAGTAATATTGGCACGTTTTTGTTGTCAACTGTACCCATTAGCTAATTTCCTTAGGCCTGATTAATACAGTCATCTTGTTATGGAAATACGAGGTATCTCAGATGATTACATTTTCCTTACGCCGATTACTTCTTACAAGATACTAGGCGTAGGTGTTCTTGCTTAATTTTTTAATTAAATACCAGTTAAATTACATGTGTTTGTGTTATATCATAATATCTTACAAATAACAAAGTATTACGAGTAATATAATACACTTTATATATATATTTATTTATACCTAGATATATACTTTATACTTTAGAGATTTATAAGGATTTGGCGGGGCGGCTGGTGGAATCCACACGTGACCAGTATGCTGGCGTGTATTTTGGCCAAAGAATCAGCCTCGCAATTCAGCGAGGCAACGCCGCCAGCATTTTGGGCACGTTACCGGACGACGGGTATCAATTGAATTATCTGTAGGCCATTCAGTTGGCTCAACCGATACCCGGCATGTACATAGTATTTAAAATCTTTTAGTTTAGTTTTAGTTTATTTAGTTTTTAAATTATTAAGCCTTTTGTTATATTTTATACCTTAGCACAAAACAGTTGGTACATGGATCACTTAATGCTAGATAGCATTTTCTACCAGTCATCCAGGACGTGCAAGAAAAAATGGTAGCGTTGCAGAAAAGTGCGTGATGGATTTTAATTTATTCTTAATTATTGCCTAAAAAGTAACATAACTATAGTCTGTAAAAATATATATTATTACTACCGCATAAACTTTTACCACCTCCACGTCTTACAAAACTGGACTTCCCGCACCACTCGCTTCACTCGCTCTTGTAAGATGTGGAACGACCTACCTTCATCGGCATTTCCTTTGAGCTACAACATGGAGTCCTTTAAAAGGGGTATTAATAGAGTTCTTAAAATTCGGCAACGCATCAGCAATGCCTCTTCTAGTGCTGCAGATGGCCATAGGCGACGCTAACCACTTACCAAAAGGCGGGCCGTATGCTTGTTTGCCGAAATACTAAATAACCAAATAGCGACCTAGTCGTAGTTTCGGGATGATGTTCGGTGAACTATCGGGGACGGGTCCACGGACGGACTCAGACGGGTCTGAGCAGCCGCTCAACTGCCGTCTCTCTCTAGATCTATGTGCTCCATCTTAGGCCACATCATCGCTTCACATCAGGCGAGATAGTGGCCAAACATAAAACTATTAAGCGTAAAAAAAAAATAAAAAAAATGAAAACAAAAAACCTCTTAATATAAAAATAAAGTAGCATCACAATGAATCGACTCAGAAAATATATGACACAAACATCACCACGGGTACCTATGGTACAAGTATAGAATACAGAGTTACAGAGAATAGAAGAATACAGAGAGTATTTTTTTTATTAGGTAAGTTAATTATGTTTTACTATACATATAGGTTGTAGGTATCTCGTTTGCGGGTGGCGGTCTCGGTAGGTACCATAACTTTACTAGTTATTCTGCCGCCAAGCAGTAGTGTGCAAGCTGTGTTCCGGTTTGAAGGAATTGTAAAGGAATTGTACCCAGCGAAGTTACTGGACGTATGAGACTTGTCTGATATCTCCGGTAACGAGAACAATGCAATGTCTCGCAATACTTTTCATGATATTAAAAATTCTAAATAGCTCTGGCAATTGTTATTGGCAAGCGTGGCCTTTACGATCAAGCGAACGACTTGCTCGTCTCGTTGCTCAGTTCCATACAAATATAGGTATGATATGACAGCTAAAATACCCTTTACTATAATTTCATAATACGTCTATGTCATTCTGTTTTCTCACAAATATTCGCACTCCACAAGCTCTGCTCGCCGCCGGTTTTTATAGTTTTCAATTTGAGCAGCGACATGGTAATTTTATAAATCCCGAAAAAATATAATGCTACTATCGCGGGAAATATATAACATATTTTATTACTTCCGTCGCTTAACGATGGCGCCTATAAATCGGCATTGTTGCGGCTGTTTACTTGAAGGATTTAATATTGAGTGCTATACGCCTATAAACCTATATGAAATTTTCTTGTTTCAAATTATTTTCAAAGCTTGTAGAGGTAATTTAGTGTCCGGTAGCACAGAGATTAATGACTGTAGGGCGGCGAAATGAAACAGGTGTGCTGGAACACCGAATTACTTTTATTTTCCGTTGTTGGGGACAGGAAGTTGTGGTAAAAATTTAAAACAGCTCATAATGTTGCTTAGAAACTGGTTTTATGTCACTTACGGTAAAATATTTGAAGCTAAAACGCTTAGCTGCATCGTTTTAGATACTTTGTTATTTCTGTTCTTTTTTTATTAAATTTCGTTTTAAGCGAAAATAGTGCGTGTAAATTTTTAAGAAAATATATGAAAACGTCTTATCGAAATGCATGAAAGTTTCACTAAAATTAAATTAAGTACTTTCACTATTTAAGTACAGCTTAAAAGGTAAAAACAAAAAATATAAACAATAAAATAAAAGATAAAATGGTAATAAAAGGTAGGTATATATTATTATAGATATGTTTTACTAAACTATTATTACCACATACCCTATACCATCATATACCTTTATATATATATATATATATATAATATATATATATATATATATATATATATATATATATATATATATATATATATAAACTACTCTTTTATTAACATATACGTTTGTATATATATGTATACAAATATATGTATATTAATTTTTATTTGTGTTTCTTTTTCGTATGCACTTATTAATATAAGTTACTTGTGACTATTATATTTGCTTATTATGTACACCACCAAACCGCATTAAATCTTATACCTGTTCTACCTATCCAAAGGTTGTCTGGAAGAAATCGCTCTAAGTGATAAGACCGCCCGTTGTACGTCAAAACTACGATGTATTTTGTGTTTTTTTTTCTAATAAGTCTAAGTTATTTGGTGTACCATAAAGTGTTATTGTATTGTATTGTATTCTCTATGTTAATTATCACTTTTTGTTTAGTGTTGAGGCGAGGATCTACGTTAATAGCGGTTTGGAAATAAATAACCAGCTTACAATACAATACAATACAACAACACCTTATTGCACACTATAAAGAAATACATTTTTTAAAACAGAAGAAAAGAGCACAATGGGCGGTAGTAACACTAAGCAGCGATCTCTTCCAGACAACTTAAAATGGATAGGATATTATAATAATCATCTAGTGATCGGTGGTGCAGCAATATCAATATATAATACATTTCCCTAGTTAAACAATACCTATACTCAATATATGTTATGTAAAATAATTATGAATTTATTAATAAACTAATTATATAAATATATTGCCACAGAATATCATGATCAGAATATTAGATTACATACGTAGGTAGGTTTAGGTTTCTCGTATGCGAGAGGCCGTCTCGTTGGGTACCACCGCTTTGCCAGTTATTCAGCCAAGCCGTAATGCGCAAGCATTACTGTGTTCCGGCTTGAAAGGCATTGTAGCCAGCGAAATTACTGAGCATTATGAGACTCAACAGCTAATTGTCTCAGGGTGACGAGCGCAGTACAGCGCCGCGCAGGATTTTGCAAAACAAAGTTCTGGGTGGTGCTGTTATTGTTACGGGCTGGCGTATTGCTTACCATCAGGCAAACGACCAGCTCGTCTCGTCATTTAGTTACATAAAAAAAATATACATACGAAAAGATTTCCAGAAATATCCCTGTTAAACCAAAAGGCTGACACTCTTGCCTAATATACTATAGTAACAATTACTGGAAGTGCACCTTTACCTATACTCTACCTACGCCCACCGACCACTACCAGCTCAGCGGTTGCCAACCACTTCAACTCACTTTGTCGCACTGAACCAACCGTATGTAATGGTAATAAAGACCAAGTTTGGTCAAACATTTAGTAAGGTATTCTTAGAATTGAATAGTGAAGACTTGAAAGCAGTTTCGGGAACTTTTGCATTTTAAAGTTGGTTGAGAGTGTACTGTAGAGGTTTTTATACGGAAAGGTTCAACGTTTCTGAAAACTCATATAAATAATTTGAAAGTTTATTTATCTACATTCAAATTATTCAAGAAATTTTTATTTATGTCATTCTTGTTTTTTTTTCAAGATAGGCATAGAAATCAAACTTAATATTCATTTACTTACTTTTACTTAATCAGTATTTTAGGTTAGGTAGCTTAGGAACACATACATTTTATAAGTTCCAATGTCTGACTTCCATGAAAATTCTGTGATAGCCACGGACGCCTTTTACTTTCTTCTAAGGAAGGACTTTTATTAATTCCCACGGGCAAACCAAGGGTAAATTCGTTGCGACAAAAGCTAGTAATAAATAATTCTCAAAGATAACATAGATTTTATCTCAAAAAATCTATGTTAAATGCGAGCCGCGTCGAGGAGGACACGATATTTTACATAAAAACAGTGAACAAATAACAATAGGCATCTATTCAATGTTTGTGCACAGAAATAAAAGCGCAAGCATTTATTTCGTGTCCTAGTAAGGTCACAGGGACCTACTCTGAGTTGTTTTCATTCGTTCGTTCGTGCGGACTAAAAGAGACACTCTTGCCTGTTGCATAGCGCTGTCATTTTCATCTGACGGAACGAAGAAGGTAATTACTAATAGGAGTAGAGACTCCAGATTCTATGTGTGTGATCGTTGGGCGTATTTAAGTTAATTATCCGCACTATACATTCTTAATATGACTGCTATCCCTCATTCTGTCATACTTGCCATTCCATGTTTCATTCATCTTTCAATGTCACAGTATTTATTATTTTAGATTTTAGTACACGTTGCTTATCATATTGATAATTCTCCATCCAAAGGATTCTTGAATAATCTTTATTGGCCAAAGCCGTTTAATTCTTTTCACTGGCATTTTTTGTAATTTGGTGTGTAAGTACAATAAATCTCAATAGGAAAAAAAAGAATTTTCGTGTATAAAAGAACAACTCGACAGTATTATCAGACCCCCGACACTCCACACAAATTCGCCGAGCTAACTGTCTAGTACTACTACTGGCGCACCGGCCTGTCCGCACACGTTTTGTATGTGTGCGTAATTATTGTAGAGATGAGCTAATACGAATCGAGCGCGACAAGGACAACGCTATACGTAAGCAACCTAAGTGCTTCTCTTTCACACCCACTATTGCTTGGCTGGGAGACGCGAAAAACCAATTAATCTTCGATTCTTATTTGTGAAAGTTGTTTCTTTGCATCCACACACATAACAATAACGGAACATTTTAAAAGAGATAGGCAGACCTCCGTCGGTCAGGTCAGGTCCTGGTCAGCTCCACCGTCTTCAGCCGCTCTCCGTCTTTTTCTCAATATGTTTCGTCTATATTTCAAAGTCAAATAGTCAGCCGGCCTGCTCTACCTCTGTAAAGCAGGTCGTCGTCGTCATCGGAAAAGGTCATAACAACCTCAAATAAAATCAATTGATCGCACATATAAAGTAAACATTTGAATCTCACTCATTAGTCATTCGTAGCGAGCGGTGACAACCGAGTGTGACGCAAGCACGGCATTGCCCATTTTTTCATCGGTTTGTTGCGGGTGACGACAAATTAGCGGGGGGGGTGGGAGTGTCACTTCTTTACGTAGTAATATTTAGTTTTCTTAGTTTTCGTATTATACAACTAAAACTTACGTAAATAAAAAAAGAGTTTCTTGATTTGTATAGAAGCAGTGGGTCTTTTAAAATTGAATTGCAATGTAAATGGAGGTTTGTTTCTATTTCTAAACCAAATACATGTAATTAAAAATGTTTCCAAACATAATTCTAGTGTTAGCGACCATGATAGTTTAGGTAGAAACGTTTTACATTTATTTTCAGTAAGCTCGTCTACATTTTATCGCAACATCTTGCCTAAAATATAACATGTAATTAGTAGTTCAACACGCCTGATGGAGGTTTCAACTTCACCGGCACTCATTAAGGAGCTTAATCACGTCGGGAGTGAGGCGCTACAAGCGGAGAGCATTTATCAAGAAAAATGAGCTGGTCCGTGTGCATTTATCTATGCAATGATAATAACTATTATGGCGATAGATAAGATAAGAAAGTCTTTATTACTATAACAAACAACAGGTACGGTGGCGATCTATACGGCGTTTGCTTTATAGTTTTGTTCTTTTTACAACCTTTTATTTAACTTGCAATGTTTGTTTTTTTGGATTGAATTGAATTGAATTGAATCATACCTACGGAGTTGAAATTGTGCATACTTATCAAAGTCCGATGATAATGCAATATTATGGTGACAGCCAGCTGATCTGATGATAGAGGCGGAAGGTGAGCAATGGAACTCTTTGACGGATAATCGTAAACTACTAGTGTTTGGGCTCATTTTAATCTGCTCGTGGTTCCGATTACGAATTTGTTAAAAGCTTGTCTTGAAAAATATATTATCAACAAAAATCCTGTTTATATTTTATTCATGAAGCCTTGTACTTATTATAATTATTTTTATCCAATAAAATCCCATACAACAGGTACACAGCTTCTTCAAGTACTTAGTATTTACTTAAACACTACTTTTACATAGGCGATTCATCTTTAGTCTGAGTGCAATAGGAGTAAATTCAGCATAATGCTGATGGTTACGTTCACATCGTAAACGTGAACGCAGAGCTGTTTTTCAATTCACTTCTGTGATAGTGATGATAGTTCTTCAAGTTCTTCAAGTATGTTCAGATTTATGAATCGTGACTAAATTGTGACGAAATCATTAAGCAATGTGTGCGTTTCGTGTAGAATCTGCAGGAATCAACATAAGACCGGAACGTATTTTGCCTCCCTATATTGCTCTTAAAATAATTCATTTTTAACAAAAACAAACGCGACTTCTATTTTGATGTATCTTCTAAGTCCAAGGTCGAACGTTGATGGAAATTGATATGAGACCTCCTTGAGGCTACACTAAACCCAAGGCAAAAGTAATTTTTAAAATTAGTTTATAAATGACGGAGTAATTGCGTAACAAACATACAAAATAAACATACAGTCGAATTGAGAACCTTTTTTGAAGTTGGTTAAAAAAGAAACCTGCTGTCTTGTCGTCTCTTGTTCTTGTCTCAGATTTTTGTTTGTCCATCTGTGAGTATAAAAACTTCCTAGAGCTGAACGCAAGAAGATAGAGCTTTAAATATTCTTGTTATGAATTCACTGAAATATTTTAAAAACAAGTACATCTTTCTATACCCAAATGTAACCAAACCAGGGACCGAAGTGAACCCATAACCATATTGCAACTAGCCTAGCCCACCACACTACCATTATCTATGCTGTGGCACTACTAAAGTTTACGTCAGCTGTGTAACAAAACACTAACTTAGCTCAAGCCATGTTATGGTAAAATAAAAAGTACAAAGTTAAAAAAGTTACCTTCCCAACCAAGCTAATTTTACCTCACCGCAGAGGTTCCGGGTTAAACTTTTAAACTGCATAAATAACTATAACAATTTCCAAACTATTACAGTTTACTACTTGATAACGTGCGCGATTCATAATAACATTCTAAATTACTATTTAGATAGCTTTTCTAGCATTAACCTTTAATTAAATAAGTTGGTATGCAACTTGGCCTGAGCATATTCAGATTAATTGTACTGTAATTGGTAAATGTTTTGGTTTAACAAAGATATTAACGGTACGCTTTGATGCTATAATTATTGTTATATTTTGTTATTAAATAGAGCGAGTGTGACTCAGTGGGAGCACGTACGACTTTCGATCCGACGCACCCGAAGTCGAATCCCGCTAGACCTGCACCACTGACTTTCTTTAGTTACGTGCGGGTTTAACACTTGCTCTAAAAATGGAACGGAAGGAAACAAAGTGAGGAAACCGGCATGTCTAAGAATTAATCACAAAAATTATATATATGTATATGGCCCATACTCTCTCTACGAGGGAAGGCCTGAGTCCCAGCAGTGGGAACGTGATGGGCTGATGATGATGATGAATCAATATTAAGGCGTGGTTTCTCGATAGTTGCAAGCCTCTCTTTAAGAAATGTAATATCCTTCCGGTTCCTTGCAAGTACATTAAAGATTGTATTTTGACCCGAGCTCATTCCAAATATTTTATTAAACGTAGCCAAATTATTACGTGACAAAATCAAGCAAAGTTTCAAAATGTACTGTATCAACCATCTAATCATAAACAGATCTATAAAAACAATGTTTTGTAATACACAATAGTATATGTGCATTTTGATCTATGATAAATTACCGGAAGAGATCAAATTGTTGCAGGGTAGCATTTTTTAAGCTAGACTACACAATTGGTTGTTAGAACATTGTTTTTATTTTTAAAGAATGTTTAGTTTATAAATAATACGACATATAATTAATGCATTAGCATTGGAATGATGAAATTTTCATCATCGCTTCACATCAGG
Source organism: Petrophora chlorosata (assembly GCA_951640565.1). Taxonomy (NCBI): domain Eukaryota; kingdom Metazoa; phylum Arthropoda; class Insecta; order Lepidoptera; family Geometridae; genus Petrophora; species Petrophora chlorosata. Next base: position 9,604,235 of record OX621204.1, on the reverse strand, counting down.
CGAGATAGTAGCCAAACATAGATCTATAAAGTGTAAAAAAAAATAAAAAAAAATTATTTTGTCATTCATGAATACTCATGACATTTTATTTTGTATACCTACAATAATTTGAATTTCTTAATAAATTCATTTTGATTACAATAATATTTAGCGCTTGCTTGCAGGCTGAATACATTGCGAAATCTAATTAGTTGCACGACCTTATGTATAATTGTATTCTTGGCAATAAATGATTGATTAATTGATATATTTATGCAAAATCAACGTAAAATTTTACCTATCTACTATATATACTAACCTACTCCAAACTTATCAAATATACTTTACTACGAAAAGCAGACGAGATTTCGTGCGTCAGTTTTACGGCTTCCTTTGATGCATAAATGAAAGAGTGAAACCTCAAAACGCGAACTTTACACAAACATATAAAACGAAATTGCGGTGTGTAAAAGTATATAAACAGCAGTTAGTATGTGCAGACAATAAATTTGATGTAGGATCGTAACTGACTTGTAAAATTATTATGCGTAGAGCGCATAAAAACAAATATTAATTACATTTTTGATAATTACAAGGATAATTTAAAAAAAACAAAAAAACCGACTTCAATGAATCTTCTAAGTCCACTGTTAAATATCGATGAAATTCATATGGGACCACTTCGTAGCTATACTGAACCCAACGCAAAAATAATTTTCCAAATCGGTTCATACAATATAAAATAAAATAATTCTCTTTATTTCAGGAAATATTCACGGAACGGAACATACATTTTAATGAATTTATAAAGCTGAGGCAGACCAGCCCAGACCTACACCGTGGAGATGGAGGTCGCCGTTCCCAAACTAAGTATAAACTTGTATCTCGGTACACGGCACCCCACCCACAGCTGCAGGAATGAGCTGACACCACCACCTCGCAGTATTACAGTTTGTGAGCAATGGAGAGAAGGATAAAATAAACATTTAATATGACATAAGTACCAAACTATGAATTGTCCTCTAGAGGAATTGGTGCCCATTGCAAGGAAAGAATCCTGATTTGTGGGCACCAAACTTACAACTAAGTACAGCTATACCTATCGTTCTAACAAACGAGTGCTTAGGTATCTACTTATTTCTTATTTATATTCAAATCTACTGTATCACATAACCGACTTCTTTGCGAGTATGTACCTATGTGGATGTGTATGCATGTATGTGTTTATGTATGTATGTATGCATGCATGTATGTATGTATGTGTGTATGTTTGTGTAGAGGCAGGGTGAGGAGGTGTGAAGGTGTATGTGAGGGTGTGTAGGGTGCATAAGTGATAATGTGTATGAGTCTGAGTTTAGAGTTTAGGATGTAAAAACATATTTGTAAACAAACACCTAATAAAAGCAGGAGCAAGAAGTCCCTCTATAATGAGTTGTGTCAGGCGTCAAATTTAATGAGTTCCTCTGTGTCATTGTAGTTAAGGTTCATAAGCCATGTGGTAATTTTATGTTTAATTTCGTACTTTATAAGAGGATATATATTTAATTCTTTATTTATGCGATTGTATAATTGTGCAGCAATTATTGGGAAAAAGCGACTGTAGAAGTCAGTTCTGTGCTTCTCAACGACACAAACCCGGTCAGATCTGCGTTTGATAGCAGAAAACTCTGGGTTGTAAGGTAGGTTGGAGTGCTGGCGCATGATGGTTTGGAGCACAAAGAGTCCTCGGACAGATAGGACATTACACTCTGCGTGTAGTTGTGACGTAGGGAACTGATAGGGTTTCCTCATCATAACCTTAAGGACTGCCCTTTGTGCTCTCTCTAGATTTAATAGCTTGGTTTTTGCAGCCCCACCCCAAGCAGGTATACAATATCTTATAATTGATTCGCACAGCGCGTAATAGACCATTTTTAGGGTTTCAAATCTTGCTGAAGATCTGAGGTTTCTCATGATGTATATAAGTTTGCGTGCTCGGTTAGTTAGGGAGTCTACATGCGTGTGCCAGTTTAAGAGTTCGTCGATAAAGATTCCTAGGTATTTTATATTGTTAGTTCGTTCTAGGGCTGTGCAAGAACAGATTATGTCTTGAGAATTAGTGCATTTATGGGCTTTGATGATGAACGAGTCTCTTGGGGGTTGCGTGGAAGATTTCAAGGAGGACGTGATAAACTTGGATTTAGCTACATTTAAAGTAAGCAAATTTTCTGCTAGCCAGACAGTTACTTTTTGCATGGCTGTTTCTGCATATTGCTTCGTTTCAGTCCAGTTCATTCCGTGTATCAAGAAGGCAGTGTCATCAGCATAGCAGAAAACTTGACAGCTTGATAAAGATAGCTTACATAGATCGTTTATGTAGATTTGAAATAGGGTCGGACCCAGGATACTTCCTTGGGGGACACCGTAGTTGACATTTTCTTCGTCACTCGTGATAGATCCAATTTTAACCACCTGCTTGCGATCTGTCAGATAATCTCTAAAAATATCAAGCGCCAACCCCCGTTATACCGATACTCTCCATCTTTGATATTAGAATCGGAACAGAGACAGTGTCGAATGCCTTAGACAGGTCAAGGAAGATGGCCAAACAGGTAGCCTTTGTGTCCAATGTCTTGGCTGTAGCGTTAATGAGACCACATACGGCATCCTCAGTCGACTTTCCTTTTCTGAACCCATACTGATTTTCGGCAATGATTTTGTTAATTTCGAGGTATTTTACTAAACGATTATTTAAAATTCTTTCCAATACTTTAGATAATGACGTCATAACCGATATAGGTCTGTAATTATTGACACTGTCTCTGTTTCCTGATTTATGGATTGGGTGTACCAAAGCCTTCTTGAAGGCATTAGGGAAGTCTCCTGTATTAATAGAGAGGTTGAAGATATGGACAAGTATGGGGACGATGGTATGGCGGCATTCCTTAAGGACAACAGCCGAGATGCCATCCCATCCTGTAGCACAGTCAATAATATAACAATATAAAACATAACAAACAGAAAAATAAATAAGTAAAAAAATACAATCGAATAGAGAACCTTCTCCTTTTCGAAATCGGTTAAAAATAAATATATGTATCATTTATTTTAATTAATACTAGCGGATACCAGCCGTGTGCTACTACGCTAAAAAGAGAAATACATTTAGTTTATTCCTTTAAGTGGTCTAAAACCATCTTCGCATGATTGCCTTTGTAATAATAATATAATGAAATCGGTTTGGGGCACATCCGTTGGATGGTTTCAAAGTCCAGTCTACGGATATACTATTATTCAAAGTGAATTATCTAAGCATTGTAAAGTGCATACTAATACATTTATGATAACTGCTATCTAACTATAATCTCGCGCTCTGTCCTTAAAATGAAATATCTTATGAGGTAGCTATGGATATATAGATTATGACTCTCTTACTCTTTCTTTTCCAAAAATGGTCTAGACATACACTTAGATATTTGGCGTGCGCAAAGATCGCTGCGATTAGCTAACAAAAACTACAACCTATCACAGAATAATATAAGTTCTATCACAGAATCTTACATATTCGACCGTAAACTGTAACTGAAGTATTGGCGCAGCCAAAAGGTACTTAGAACTTCCGAAGTTCTATCGAAATCGAATCGAAATTCAAAATAGGTCAATTTGAATAGAAAGATGTTTCCAGCCAGGCTGGAGTCAAACAAAACTTTGTGATCTCAGACTGAGAATTTAAATGCCAAGGGTTAAATCTTTATTTACTTTTAAGTTTTAGTTTTCAGCTTGAGTACTTTGTTGTTTGTTAGTTTATGAGATCTCATTTAAATATATGTAGTTTTATGAGTAGTGTTTTCAATATATGCCTGTTTGTGTGTGTGTGTATTACTAGTAGGTAGTGTTTTTATATCTTATATGTTTAAATATTTGTTCGACGAAAGTTGAATCTTCGTAAAATGTTGTAGGCTTGTAGATCATGTATTGATATTACAAACAATTTCAAAGATTGTAAATTTATATAATAAGTTACCAAAGGATATAAAAGATTCTAAATCTGCACTAACATTCAAAAAACGATTAAAACATTACATCTTGAATACACTCCCCACACTATGATAAATCAGTACGAGCCACTTCCAGCTACGCTCGATCGGTGTGTTTGTGCTTTGCTTATCTTTGACCGCGCGCGTCGAACCAATACTGGCTGCGTTTAAAATAAACTACCTCCAAATTATTAGTTTTATTTACATTTTGTTTTAATTGTATTACGTCCAAAAAAGAAATGTATTGTAACTAGTTTCTCATGTAAGTGAAGTAATTCTTTATGAGAAATAAATGATCTTAACCTTAAATTTGAAAATGTATTTTAATTTTTTGTTTTAAGTTCGGTCGCGTTCGGGGCGATCTACTATTTATATTTTCATTATGTTCATGGTGCGAAGAAATGGACACCTTTCCAGCTTCTTTATCTCACGATTCTATTTCTTCAAGAAAACCAGAATGCCAGAGTGAATCGGTATCGGCAAGCAGGATCCATCGTCGATGCGTCGTCACTTTCCATCAGGTGAGACTACGGTCAAATTAGCTATCCTCTATGTACCTACATAGGTATCTACATAGGCATGACCTTAGAAATTCTTCTCCAGAGTCGAACTCGCTATGAGATTTCCGTAACTTTCCCCCTAGTATATAACATAGATTTCAAGTGTGGTATTGTTGTCAATAATAACAGCCTGACGGTTTTTCTCTATTTTCAGTATTTTTCCTATTAAAAGTTTGGACAAACAGGAAGAAAGCTCAGCGCTCGATCCAAGTTGAGGGAATAATTCTTTATTAACAGGTTTGTATTGGTGAAAACTTGGTAGAACTTCGATATGTTTTCCAAAACTTGGTAAGTACGGATCCGTAATAATGTTTCATTTCTCTTTATTGACTGCTGTTCAGCCCTCTGGGTTAATGGTACAGGTATACCGATAAATAAACATATTTATGTTACCTACTTTTTTATGATATGTCAGTAATGTTGAAGTATTTTTTACGCAAAGTAAAGAATAATGAAATAAGAAATATAGAATACTTTTTTATATATTATCTTCTTATTGTACCTATCGTTGATTTAGCTTTTATATATATAAGGCCGTTAATAGCATCATGGAATAGTATGGACTTATTAGAGAAAATAAAGTGCATAGCTGATGCAGGTACGTCCAGAGAAAACAAGAAGTGACGACTATGGCACAGACGTCTGCTCTGTGGATAGACAAGGTAGACAGGGGTTTTAGTCATTAGGCCTATGCCAAGTCTAGCACTACCCGGGCCGTCAATTCCCGGGTGTCCATGAGGATTACCCCCGTCTATATTACTGGGCAAAACATTTTTAAATTGAATCTATAAAAGAAATAGATCACAATCACTGCATGGTGAGCAGAGCTGAGACATTTCTTATTCAAAATGAGACGATAAGAAAAGAAAGTGACAATATCTCCGTAAATTGTTCGTTCACTTTACAATTTACAAAGATGCGACAATGTGCTCCGCTCTTTAACCTCACAAGCATAAATATAAAGTGCACTGTTATGTGAAACCCGATACTTGACACCATTTCATGCGGCGGGTAATCTTTATGCACCGACCTTAAGGTGTTCAGACGGCCATTGTTACTCTAGCAGAGTTGCCTAGTAATGGTGAAAATATCCGCAGGAAATGTAGTTCACTTTGTATTTTAGTAAATGGAAAAATGAATGAAAAAACTAATGAAACAACAATTTAACAACACGGTATTACAGTAAGTGGACTGGATAACTGGATACTGGATAACTGGTAGAAAATGCTTTAGCATTAAGTGCTCCTTTTGTACGTTACTTGTAATAGTGCAATAAAGAATTAAATAAATAAATAAGTAGGTAAATAATTAGGTATATGTTTATGCAGAGCTTTTTAAAAATAATCATAACGATCTATCTAATGATCCTCACACTAGGCTAAGCCTGTATCGTGAGGACCTGGATACGATTAGATAACAAGTTCGTTATTTGCTGTAATTATTAACTCAAAAATGAAACATTCTCATCCCTAATTTAATTAAGATTTAAAATCCCTGAGAAATAGTAATAATAACAACTCAGAAACACGCTCCGATATGTTTTATCCGCCTTTCATTATTTTATTTTCGATAATGTTCTACGTACATTTTTTGACTATGTCCCCATGCACACAAGCCTTAAAAAAATCGAGTGTAGGTAAAACCCGAGAAATAGAACGACAAAAGAACATAACGTTAGGTCAACCCCTTGCAAAAAATGATTTATATTAATTAAAAATAACTGTTTGAAAGAAGACCCATGTTTTTGACTGTTCTTTGTAGATACAAAAGTATTTATATGCTCCTTTGATACCTCCTATTTCCCTATTTGCAAATTTCGTTCATGATCAGCTATGAATTCCTGAAAGTACGGGAACTCTCTAGATATGGCAAGGCTGCATACTTGAAGGCATTCGTGTTATCCACGTTCACACTTCATTGAATCAGCTCAATGGGAAATATTCCACTGCATGAGATATTGACTGGCATTAAATCAGAAATACATAGTTGTTATTCTGAAGATACTGGCATTTAATCCCCTTTTATCTTGACTATAGTATAAACATAAAAATAAGCAGTAACAGTAAGTATTCCCCAGGCGTAACGTAGGAAGTAAGTTTTCCTAATGGCGGTAACGTAATATTCTGTGAGAAATATTTCCATAAATATCCAAAATATTAACTGGTTCAAATTACTAGAGTAGATAGATAACGCTACATATTTATAATTCTTTGAATATCATTTTATTTTTCATATATTTTACAGCATTATGAGTGTGTGTATCAAGATATTATACAATTGCAAGGATCATGATCACTAACACTTTAAATTTTGTTAAATAAACAGGATACCATACTATGTATTGGTCTCGTTATCTTCATAATCATGGGTGCTAGCAATATTGCCAAAATATCCTAATCTAATATATAAAATTCTCGTGTCACAGTTTTCGTTGCCATACTCCTCCGAAACGGCTTGACCGATTTTGATGAAATTTTTTGTGCTTATCCGGTATCTATGAGAATCGGCCAACATCTATTTTTTTTTATTTTTTTTTCATTTATATGGCAAAACAACGTTTGCCGGCTCAGCTAGTAACTAATAAATAATTAAGTACTAACTAACTTTAGTTTAAGTATGTTGTTAGAATACATACGTTTTTATGTCTGCACTCTATCGTCTGTAAATATTGTCTCTCTCATATTGTCTCTTATCATAGCAGACGGTTGTCTGGAAGATATCGATGTTTAGCGATAAGACCGCTTATTGTACTTATCATAAGAAAGTATGTTCAAAATGTAAATCCTTCTTAAGTGCAATAAAGTGTTTTCTATTCTATTGTACTAACATGACGAATTCATGACCATAATTAATTGCATTAGTTTATAGTATAACGAAACTAATATATTCAACCGAACTTGCTATTAAAGGTAAGCCACAGCCTAATCGACAATTAAAACATCATAACAATAAAAGGCAAACAATCAGATCGACCGAGTTTAATTATCAACTATTTAGAGACTATCAACTATTTAGAGACATTAATAATGCAAAAGTTTCATCAAATGTGGTTTTATAAACAAATATTCGAGGACGTCTGTGTAATTAATTTCTTTATCAATTAATCGATTCATTATATTTCAAGTAGGTAGTAAGCTGTTACAAACGACAAGGCTAGCGTCACTCCTAACAGATTTGTTAGATTTAGCAACTTTCGCTACGGTCAGCACTTGGATGGATGACCGTTTGAGTGGTATTTACATACGAGCGCAAAAAGTCACGTCAATATTTGGTTCTGGTTATTGTCTTAAGACAACAGTAATTAAACTATGTCGTAGGCCTGTCTATGGGGAATCTCCGACACCAGGGTTGGCCACACACCCACACGAGAAAAAAGAAGAAAGAAGAAATTATCTCATGTTAAGAACTTTAGAAAAACACTACACAGAAAAACACACACTTAAGCAAATACACAGAGAGATGCGGATGACCAACTTTGTTTTAGAGGTCTGTAGAAGCACTAAAGAAACATAACAAAAGAAAATGAAAAAGTGTTTGGTGCTCTGCATATATTTTGTTCTCTCTTTCTCTCTCACTCTTTAAAGTTCAAAGTTCTAAAGTTCTTTATTCATTTTTGGCATCACAGACGCACTTATGAACGTCAATTCTTATAATGACTTCCACCGTATCGGAAAAAGAACCAATACCAGAATATCAGAAGATACAGCAAGCAACTGAGGGGCAATTTTTTTTTAGAAGTTTAGTTATTTTATATTTTGTTTGTCTTAGACAATATTATGTTTCTTATGTGCCAGTTGGCTACTTGGCAGAAGCGGAATGGTCCATGCATATTTGTCCTCTATGTAATCAATTACTAACTGTATATTATGCTTTTTTCATTAGAATATTTTTTTTTATTATGGCTCACAATAAAATGTATTTAACAAAACTTTATTAATTGCAAACAGATAATACGCACATTACGCACTTTACGCGAATTTGATGACGAGTAAGCACCCACTGTAATTGATTTCAGATACAATTTCCATTGGAGTTAGTTAATGCAGAATTCATTTTAATTTACTGAAAACAAATGATGCCGACAAACAAGATTCAATCAACGTGTTATTGTCGACACAACAGATATGTGTTCTATTTCTAATTTAAATAAACGAGGTATAATGAAACTTTAACCAACTGATTAGCAGCTGTACTTTTCGAATTACTCTATGAATGAAATGTGTGTTTTCGCGGTGAATGTTAAAATTAAGTCAAATGTGTAGCGTTCGTAGAGCACTTACTTAGTTACTTGCCTTGCCGTTCGTAATAAGAAACTCACAACAAACAAGTCACAAATTGTTTAGGTGACCGTTTGTGTGGTATTTACGTCTGAGTGATACCGTCCTTCGGAGAGCATGTTTGTCCCGGTTGTTGTCTTATGACAACAGTCGTCAGGCTATGTCCTGGGCCTTTGGGCGGACTCTGACCCGGGCTAACCACACACTATGAAAATAGAAACCACACACCCACATGAGAAATAAGAAAGAAAGAAATAGTACATTATATAATAAAAAACCGACTTAAATTCTGATACATCTTTAAAATCAAAGGTCGAATATCCAAGTAATTTATATGGGACAACCTTGTATCTATATTGAACGCAACGCAAAAACTAAAAAAAAAAACAATTCGGTTTATAAATGACGGATTTCTGAGGTAACAAACATTAAAAAAAATGATTTGAGATGACAATCTCCGGTTTTTTTTAAAGTCAATTAAAAATAATGTGAAAGTTCATTTGTTTATTACTATTCAAATCACGTAGAAACTCATTTGAATTAAATTTTGGATATTGATAGGTTTTATCCCAAATGATCACTTGCTATATTAATTTAATTTCTAGCCGCAGCCCGCGGTTTTACTTCCGTGCTCAGTTTTCCAAAGTAAAAAGCATCAGTCCCCTTCTAGACTTTAAAATCAAAATCCATTCAGCCGTTATAGAAAATTTAACAAACATACATAGATATACACAGACTTAAAACTGAAATGCGATGAAAATATGCAGTGTAGTTGCGAAAATATTTAGTGGATTTAAACTACATATTTTCATTGCGTTTCAGTTTTGAGATGAATTTCCGCAACGTCACGCCTGATTCCATTAGATACACAGACTTTCCCATTTATAATAAAGAGTAGGATATCTCGAAAAATAAAAATCTTAACACAATTTCTATAACTGAGATTCAGGAGGTATACAATACGAAAAATGAAAATCTATAAAACTTAAGGCAAACACTTATAGGTTCAATAATCAACGCCATCTAGAAATAATAACAAGTTGAAAAGGGTAAGCATATACAGAAATACCAATTCACTGATCAACGCATGGAGCTGCGACGTGACCTCTTTGTTTGCTCTCTTTCCTTTTATTTGCATAACGACAAAGAACTGTAAAAACGCGAACGAGCAGTTCTTATCACACTTTCGTTGTGAAAATGCAGTTGCAGTTTCTGGTTGCAGGTCCTTTCAAATATCAGAGTATTTTGTGCTTAAAAATATTCATAGTTATAACGGTTGAAAAACATGCAGATGCACTTCAGCAGTTCTCACTTGTAGTAACTTAAACAAATCGAAAACCTGCACTTGTTTTTTATGTTTAAGCTGCTAGGCTAACACTGCAAGAAACGGGCGGAAGGCAGTTGAAATGACATGTTGATATTTGCGAATAGTGCAAAAAATTGGATCAAAGCTTAAAGCGTGAACAAACTGTAAATTTATTGGATAATTTACCTCACCCGCAAAATCGATATATAATAATAATTTCTATAAAGTTGTAAAGGCATTAAACACACTGATTTCTGTAAAATCATTTCATCTATAGTCTGTATAAATACATACTACTTATATATTATATTCATTAGTGAAGTGAATATATCACCGCTACAGTATATGATTGTATCATTTTCTTAGGATCGCTCAATGTAATATCGTTGCTTACTTCAGATGTGAAGGAATAACTGCACCCGACAGGCTTTCAGATCAATAGGCAATAATATTCTCACCAATAGCTCGGCAGGTATATGTGTATTAGCAGTATCTAAGCTTGAACAATCTCTGGGTGATTTTTCGAAAGAGTGTTTTCGACTAATCTATTTGTCATTTTTTAGTTTTAGATTTTTTCCATATTAGTCTTAATATCTATAATTAATCAGGATAGACAAAAAATATATGTTAAAAGCACCGCTTTGCATTTACAGGTCGAAGATTTACAGGTTCCTAATGAATGTGTCGTACAGATGTCGACACAGTTTTGGGTGGTGCTGCCACTGTAATGGGCAGGATGTTGCTTACCTACTATCAGGTGAATAAACTTGATTGGTGCTTCGTTCGTTGGTTTGGTCCCTATATAAGTTCTAGAAAACGACAAACTCTAATTGCAAAAAAAAATACGCGCTCTACAAGTAACAAACTACCGTAACGCTTTCAGCCAAACGCACGCTTAACACGCCCGCTGCCGATCTAAACGCGCACCAGATAGTTAGAGATCGTTCACTGATTTACAGTACTCTAGATCCTACAATGGGTGCGAACAGCGTGACACGTGACGTATGACACGACAGCTCCATATGCGGAAACAAATTCCTGTATTGAATAGACCTTTCACGTGATAATGGATTATTTTAACATTGTTTCTGGCGCTTTTGTGGGACTTCATCGGAAAAGTCTATAGCGTGAGGCTTATTACAAAAGCATAACCCGAAAAACGGAACACGGTAACTGTTTTGTTTATAAATTCATTCCTTATCATTTAAAAAAGACAAGGAGCAATATTGTTCCAATTCTATATATAGACGTGTGGATGAAGAACATCAGTTATAGTAGATACTCATCTTTATATATCTACCTCACATTTTCGTGTTTCGACGAAGTATAACTTGTTTAGGTTTCCTTACAGGCAAGAATCAACTAACTAAGTAAGTAAGCTGTACCATCAGACATAGGACATGGCAATTGAATTATTTGGTTGTATTTATTTTCTATATTATGAGTGGTGGAGGTGTCCATTTTTTCTATGATAATGCGCGAACATTATCGGCCTTGAAAGCGATACAGTGATAATTTTGAATTTACACAAGCAATATGAAGGACCGGTTATATGAAAGAAGTCAGTGGCAAACCATGGAAAAGGTAGTATAATGATAAAGAAGTATGGCTTCTTAAAAAAAAAGTATCCCTACGTCACAAGGTCTATATAATCAAAAAAAGCCTTTGGAGATACTCTATCAGCTCCGGCTTTTGCATTCCCTAGCTCTAACTGCCTAAATGCAATTACATGGAGTTTCTGTTGAAGTCGTTGTTTATGTCAAAAGACAATTTACACCATACAATCGATTCGTATAACTACAATAAATCCAATTACAAGACTAAAGGCAATTTTCTCTCAAACTAAAAAAAACCGAACGAGATTTTACAAACGTTCCTACGGTGCAGAAAAATAGTGAGAGAACAGTTAACTATCTCACAGGAAGTTAGCTTAGAGTTCTGTTGAGCACGAACTAGTTCGAATTCAAGGTACCTATATACAATGTAAGATTTCTATGTTTAAGAACTAGTTCATAAGTAACTTGGAAGAAGCCTCTTTACTCACTTTAAATCTTAAAAGTCCCGGCGTATGTACCACAATAGAGACAGCCACTATACAGTTAGTATGTTTAACATTTTTACTGTGGTCTGTGGTTTAATTATTTTATTTTATTTGTTATTTTTGTAGTGATGTGGAACTAATGCCACTAGCGTAATATTTGCTTCACACTATTTTGTCAAAATGCAGGCGGGACTCCGCATGCTATGCTTACTCAGCTTAGCTCACGTAGCTGCGGCTTCTTTTCATGATTCGGTTCACTTCGCGAACTTAGCTCGCATAGCTTTACGCTAAACTAAGTAAGCTTCACTAGGCTAGACTAGGTTAACCAACTTTTATTTGCGCTTATCGATCACCGGACTAACTTGTTAAATCTATAGATTTAGAACACAGTGAATATTGCATAATGTGTTAAGGCAACTCTTAGAGTACATACACATATAATTGTATACTCTAAGAGGCAACTACAAGCTTATAATTATAATATATTCGAAGAGGAGCCGTTTGTCCTTAACCCTACAAGTTTGTCAGGAAATGAAGTGACCGAGGGTTCAGCCTATTGATAGACCTACGGCAAGGAATATATGATAGTCCTACGGTATAATTCTGGTACAATTTTATTGATAAATATGTAATAACTATAGCGACCTGCTCCGGCTTTGCTATGATCTATCGATCTATCGACGCCGAAGGAAGAGGCTTTATATTAAACTGTCTGTCTATTAATTACGAAAACTAGGTAAAAGGTGCAGAGGTATGTCGTGGATGGATGACGGACATGAACTTCCCAAAGGTGGCCCGGCAATATGAAAGGTCAGTGCCATTATAATATGTGGTTCGGAGACAGCATAGCATATATACACCTATATTGTAAGGGCATAACAGTATGTGGGAGAGTATCATGATTAAAAATAAAAATATTCATTTAAATTGTTTGACAACGATTGTTTTTCAAATAAGTTGCGAAATGACTAAAAGACTAGACCAACCTCCCACCGAGCTATTCCCTATAAATACGCGTGGCAGTATTTCAGAGCAGTCAGTCTGTGCGTGGCTGCCGGCACAGACGGAGCTCCGATATAATTGGATGTCAGGTAACTTATATCGTTACTATGTCCGTGTATGTATATAAATAATCTATATAATAAATAGAAATCTTAATAAATAGATACATTAATAAATAATAATTAGCGGTATGGTACGATAATGATGTAATATTGAAATATATTGTTTTTATTGGTGTTATATCTACCTATATTAAATTTTGAATAAATATAATTATTTGATTTGGAAGTATATCTGGTTTTTCTTAAGCATTCTCCCACATCAGAAGTGGGATAAAATAGGCGTTTGTGTATTAACATATTTTGATTGAGTTTCAGTAACGATGTCTCGCCGTGATTATGACAAATCAGCCGCAATTCTTGAGACGTATGATCTGGTCACACCTGATGAAAAAGCAAGGCCCTCTGTTCACGGGCCACGTTCAGAAACTCACCGGTCGAGTGACGACATAGATGATGAGGTCGCTTCACCTATCCCTGAAGTACTCTCTGAAACTCAACCAACGAGGAACCAAATGGACAACCTGCCCGGCACTACCATCAACCATAGTGGACCTTCTACGGGTGCCACTTCTCCTGGAATAAGCGTACAGGGCGGTAACTTTGTTCCTCTTGAATTTATGAAATCTATGATGAAAGAGGTGATGAGCACATTCCTACAAGCGAGCACAAGCGCTGCCCACACCCACACATACAAACTCAGTAATGCAAGCTTTACCAAGGGCGAGGAATTAAGATAACATCCACCTACCAACTTTCGATCCTGATGACCGCACCGATACGGTTCGAATATGGTGTCATCATATAGAAGAATTGAAGTCGGAGTATCAGCTGAACGAGCGTGAAACACTGAACTTGGCTAGGAAGAACCATAAAAGACGAGCTGCAGATTGGCCCGACGCAACTATACAACGCTGACAAGTTGGGAAGAAATCAAACCTAACCTTATTCAAACTTTTGCACATGAATCCCGATATTATAATGACTTGATTGCGTTCCAAGGGTATATGAGTGACAAAGCGGAAAGCCTCTCTGAGTATGCATCCTGTAAATAGGAGCTCGCTAAGAAGGCTATTGGCATCAAGGTGATCGAGCTGCATTAAATGGACGCTGTGTTATCAGCCACCGTCTTTCAGGCAAGGAGGATTTAACGAGCGTGGCACATGGTAATCAATATATGGACAGAAAAACAACGATCCTAAAGGGCTAGAAAGGAACGGGTGAGCTGTATTGTTTTCTTATGACTGTGTTTTTATGTCCTCGGCACAGTAGTTTAGGTCGATAGTCAATTTATTTGCTACTATGACCGGCGCGGTTGACCAATCCGTGCTTAGAAAAGATGTGTGTAATCCAGCCTTCATGTAAGCAGATTTATTTCGAGATACTTCCGTGTGTACGTTTACTCGCAGATACCTTCACCAGATGGCTGTATTTTTTAGTGACTGTCGAAGGAGCACATCCATTGACAAAATGGAGAAGAAATGAAAGAAATGACCAACTCCACGTGCAACGACTTGTCAAATCTAAGTTTATTCCTCTAGACAATTTTGGAATATTTGCGTTGAGACATGTTTTAATCAAGATGTACAGACAGTACATGAGGAGAACACGTAATTTTTTAACTTTTTTTGTTATCCGATTACCAAGCTATGATTTAATTTTGAAGTAGGTAATGTGCTACCTTTGTGTTGTTGGTTTCCTATCGCGTTTGATATCGGTGATAGCAATAAACACATTCAAATCTATACTCTACTCCTACCGTTCAAATTTACAAAATCCTGTAGTATGCATAGGCATAGGCCTGTTCCAGGGCACGCAGCCACTACCAGCTACCCTGCGTGTAACGTAGCTCCATGTAGTCGCAGTATGTCACACAAAGGTTGCCAATTCGCATTCTCCACTCTAGAACACGTCTTCCTCAACATTTATCAGTTCTGATGACCAGCCGTTTCAAATTCAGCTCCGTAATCGGCAGAGCTATGTTGTTATTTTTTTATCTGGCATGCCATAAGTGCAAATTTGATCAATAATTTAAATCTCACCTTTACCAGGCATCTCGTTCAAACACTTCTCACACGGTATCGTGATATTTATTTTGTCACCGGAGACCAAAGGAAATTCCAAATTCATTGGCCAGAAACGTTTTCGCAAAGTGTTTATGAGCCGCAAAATCGTCGACATGGACTGCCACCACTATCGGCAGTAACACTTTATCAACTGTGTTGTTCTGTCTTCTCAGGATCATTATTGTCCATGGGTACCACATTTAATTCGATCGAAAGTGTCTGGTCCAATGTACAGCGCTGCGAACTTGATGTCGAAGATTTTGAATTTCACACTCTGCGCTTTTGTTGCAATTTATTTTCAGTTTCAACATTTCATCTTTTAGTTTCTTAGTTTTCTCGCTTTTTAGTGAGCGGCGGCCTCAATAAATTTTCAGAGCAATTTTCCGGAGGGTATGACGTCATTAATTATTAATATTCTTTATTGAACCGCATACTTTTATTTTGTCGCCGAATAAAACTTTCAGGCAATATAAGTATTATTTTATTATCTGCTATAGTTTAGTCGTACAAAATACAAAGACGACAAAAACACATAATACTCATCTGATGATTTTCCCGAACGTTAGACGTTCACCTAATTCACGTCAAAATGTATGCCTTCCTTCCAGTCGATGGGGTTACAATATTTTTAGTGTCTATCCACTAAGAGAAAAACACTGCATTAATTTTGAAATTATAATATTATAAACCTCTTTTGGTCTCATAATAGAGTAATTTCCCGACAACACCTTTCCCTGACATCGCGCAACATTTCACTGGTTGTGTTTATTGTTTTTGTTTTGTCCTTATTCAAGTATGTTCAGTGTAATGTTGTGATGTCCCGAATAAATGTATATTCTTTCTTTCTTTCTAATTTGAGATCGAGATCCAGTAATAATGACCATTTGACTACTGCCATAAAATAAGTAGTATCTACAGGCTTCTGCTTCCAAGTGATCTTAATTAAAGATCACTTGATAACTATTGACAGACTCCAAATAGAACTCAGAAATTGCAACTTGCTATTCTTCACTCCAACTAAAGCAACCGGTTTATAGGCAAACAATATTCTGCTTCTTCCATTGAGTAAATTACTCTTGTAGAAAGCCTAATAGATAGACGAACTTCGTGCAAACGGTCAAGTCGAAAAACTTATGACAGTGCTGACTGACTGTTTTACCTTAGTCGAAAATACTACTAAAAGGAGCTGTATCCTGAGTATCCTGTTGGCGAAGTGCAACTTGCAATCAATTGCTCATTTAATAAAAGTACTAGGCAAACTCCATTCCAGCTACTTATGGGTTGCAATCGATCTCCTCCTGCATTTCTCCCCTTGTTAATGACATTGAACGCTTGGACCTGGATGCTTGCTTACAGCTGGCAAAACAACGAATGGACGAACGTGCATCTAAACAAAGACATATTTGACAAAGCTAAGGCAAAAGTTGTTAAAATCGGTGATATTTTTGTGGTTAAACAAAATCCTCGTTCCATTACCGAACTCGATAGCAAATATAAAGGTCCATGCGTCTTTGTCGATATTTATGGCAAGTACACATTTAAAAAAGAAAATCCCAACTTCAATGTATCTTCGAAGTCCAAGTCAAATATCCCTGAAATTTATAAGGGACCACTTTGTAGCTATACTGAACCCAACGCAAAGTATTTTCCAAACCAATTCCAATAAGAATTTTCCAAATCGGTTCTTAAATGACAGAGTTTTGTGGTAACAAACAACAAAAACAAAAACCTCCTTTTTTTTGGAGTTGTTTCTCCACATAATGGATGTGAACTTACTGAATCACTAAATAATTAGTAACTTATTGCTCTGTAGAGACCAATAGTGTCCTGGCCAGACATTGGGTAAATGCTGAGTAATGAGTATGCTATAGTTTGGCCGTGCCTTTATGGCGTTTTTACCGAGGCAACTTGATATTTTGCCGTGCCTTTATGGCGTTTTTACCGAGGCCACTTTGATATTTGTAATGAAATTATATGGTGTATTGACATTTCAAATAATAAGATTTTTATTAAATACAATATTATAAACATTTGCACGCTGATAAAGCAATAAAACATGTGTAATGACTAAACATTTAAGACCTGTGTAATTTAATGTACCATGTTTAAAGCAAATAAATATTTTGGAATTTGGAATTTTGCCGTGCCTTTATGGCGTTTTTACCGAGGCAACTTGATATTTTGGCTGTGCCTTTATGGCGTTTTTACCGAGGCCACTTGATAATTGCCGTGCCATAATATTTGGCTTTTTACCGAGGCAATTGTGACAAATTGAATGACTGTACCATAGTTATTATTAAATCGTTTATTTCAGATAAAAATCCATATTAAACATGTCAAATAATTAATCTACAATAATTATATTACATTGAATAAACAAAATCAAAATTAAAAACAGTCAAATCAAATAAAAGTATAAAAATGAACCAACTTAAATTAAATCAAATCAAATTAAATTACATTAAATAAATCAAATCAAAATTAAAATTAATTCAAATAAAATTACATTAAAATAAACCAATTCAAATTTAATTAAATTAAATTACATAATAATAAGACATGTTTTTTTTTACCGAGTCCACTTGACAATTGCCATGCCATAATATTTGGCTTTTTACCGAGGCAATTGTGACGAATTGAATGACTGTACCATAATGAGACATGGTTTTTTTTTACCGAGGTCATATAGTTAAAATCGCTGATTTTTACATTGTATTTAATTATTGTACTATGGATATTATTGTTTTTGTACCTATGTACTGATTGTTGTACAAAAATTAGGATAAATCCTAAGTTCATAATTAAAAATATATTCGCGAGCCTGTTTGTGCTGGCTGCTCGTCAGAATGGCCGTGTGGGAGAGTATCATGATTAAAAATAAAAATATTAATTTAAATTGTTTGACAACGATTGTTTTTCAAATAAGTTGCGAAATGACTAAAAGACTAGACCAACCTCCCACCGAGCTATTCCCTATAAATACGCGTGGCAGTATTTCAGAGCAGTCAGTCTGTGCGTGGCTGCCGGCACAGACGGAGCTCCGATATAATTGGATGTCAGGTAACTTATATCGTTACTATGTCCGTGTATGTATATAAATAATCTATATAATAAATAGAAATCTTAATAAATAGATACATTAATAAATAATAATTAGCGGTATGGTACGATAATGATGTAATATTGAAATATATTGTTTTTATTGGTGTTATATCTACCTATATTAAATTTTGAATAAATATAATTATTTGATTTGGAAGTATATCTGGTTTTTCTTAAGCATTCTCCCACAAGTATGTACGCTAAAATATATACATATAACCATCCTCAATAATTTATTTTAAAATTATAGCAAATACTGCATCAAAATCCATTAGGTAATTTAGCAAAAAAATTAGATATGCGCAGGTGATGACTTTATTTTATACTTTTGAAATATTTCAATAAACGCAGTGAGATTTATTTTATTACTAGCTGCGCCCTGCGGTTTCACCCGTGACGTGATGTTTCCCGGAATAAAAAGTAGCCTATGTGTTAATCCAGGGTATAAGCTATCTCCATACCAAATTTCATCAAAATCCATTCAGTAGTTTTTGAAAATATTTAATGGAACTAACCAACTCAAAAGTAAGCTTTAACTATAAATACAAAAATTACAGAAATTCTGTGAATTTGCGTGAAACTTTCTCCTACGGGACTATATGGAAGGTTTCATGCACGTAGCGCGCCTGCAGCTTTAGTCGTACACCAGCTTTCTGTCCCTTTATCCAAATTCCTAATAAATAAAATACTTTAGTTACCTCTACGATACAGAAGCAGTATTATGAGCTGAAAAATGAGGTCACCGAATTGCGAAATGCGCAGTCGAGTCGTGAGTCTCGTGTCTCGTGTCAGCAAATTCCAATGCGCTGTTACCTGTCGCTGCATTCAACACCGCGTGTGACGCACAGACCCGCCCCGCCTCCCCTGTAACAACGGAGTCGCCGAGAAATGCAAGCGCATCATCTCCTCCATGCGATTTTTCAAATGCCGTAAAGCAACCGAAGCTGGAGGGCAAACAACAAAACGTAGTTGTTCCACCACGACCCACACCCACAAAACGGAACCAGTGCGGTACCGCACTGACAGGGCCTAAACATCTGCTGCGCCCGCTGTGCCGACGACATTATTGTACGTGTCGCGGCTGCACTTCGGAAGAAAACCTGGTGCAGTACATCTCAGTGAAGACGAAACTGATGTTGATGGTGGTGCCGTTACAGTCACGCCACAACGTCAATTTCAAATCATTTGTTGTGCGAGTTCCTTCACACGACCTTGGAACCTTTACTAAGGAGGACTTTTGGCCTAAGGGTGTAGGTACTGTACAAACAATTCAGAGGCAGGCTACGAGACACCACTGGCCTCCAGAGCGGCGCGACGGTATTACGTGCTCAATAACAGTGTTTCTCATGAAATTTATAAAATATATATGTATGTTAGTCTGTAAGGTATTTAGCCTCTAATGCATTTACTTCAAAGTACTACGTTATTATTGCCTGAATTAAATTTATTAATTAAAAAAAAAATTGATAGATATCCAGCGCCTGGATATATCACACAACTTTTGTCCTGCCTTGAGTATCCTGCCATCTGTACGCACGAGGATCTGTACAATGCCACGGACAATGCTGCGCTTATGGCGGACTGGTCCAAAAAATATAGAGCCAAAGAATCGACTCGCTAAAAAGAAGAAGAGACTTAATATTATTCTAAAACATGTCAGGGTGACGAGCGCAGTGCTGCCCCAATTTCTAAATGGTGCTGTAAATTTTATGCGCAGGCATGTCCTTTACCTTCAGACACTCAGATATATAAAAAAACTATTTTTTACAGTCTATTGTAAATCGTTATTTGTACGAGTTCGTAGAATGAGCTATGGAATTGTGCAGTTATCTGAAGTAAATATTGATTACTATTACATTTTCTAAACAAGCTACAAGATTACCTCGAAATGCTAAACTCTCTGGATTCCACCATTTTCCTTTCCTAAATGAACAACAATACAGTGTTTGCTAGGTGCCCGCAAACAAGCTAGCAATCGTCTAGTTGTTGGTATTCCGAAACGCGTATCGTTTGCCAACTGACCCGACGTCGTAAAAATGAATTGTATCAGGAAACATGCATAGATTTTATGACGCAACTAGAGCGGGGCTATCAAATATGAATTTTAAGCAGTGTATGAATTATTTACATTACACAATTCTTAGCTCGTATTATAGATAGATCAAATCGGTAGAAAAAAACATTGTTTCACTTATGCGTGCCACATATTTAACAACATCGTCACTTCCCATCAGGTGAGATCATAGTTAAACATAGTTAGTTTTCTTTGGTCAAACGGTGACCCAGTCCGTTTTAAAAAAAGGATGTTATTAGCTGAAGCCTCTCCTGAAGTATATTGCAAATCTTAGATAGAAAACGTGTAGTGTTCAAGATTTCAAGATTCAAGATTTCGGGTAAAATTGAACACCAAGAACCACAAAATTCGACATCTTCCAAGTTGGATTAGGACCGCGTGGATAGTAAATTCAGTCTGATTCTGTCTCATACTCTCCTCAAGGATCAAGTTAGCAATGAAAACGGGATAGGCTGATGATGAGCTTATTTTGAGAGCAATTTCTGAGAACCCAAAAAAAAAACCACCAGCCCCCATCAACTCACGATAACGAGTACCGAATCGATTCGATTGGATATAAATCTCAATTACGCAAACACACATATGTATTGAAACCATTAACAATGATCGTAAAAGACTTGTTTCTATTAAACGTTTATTGTTTCACCAACAAAATTAATTACTCGAGCGCACGGTTATCGATAGAAATCAAATGGCGCATGAACGTGGCTAGAGCCCTTTTGTTATGAGAAGGATTATGTATGTTTCATTCCTTGGCTTGGAACGTATTTACCTACTAGATAATTTGAATTAATCGGGTTTGATTTCAGTTTGGAGTAGGTACGGTCATTTGTTGTGAAGTTCGTTTCGTCTTATTTCTTGGTGATCCGATAAATGTGAATGTTTGTTTTTTTGTACCCAACTTGAACCAATTTGAATGAAAACGTCATGCAGTTTATAATTATTAGCCATTTTCATTGTCGGAGTTTTCTTTAAGACTAAGAGGGTATTACTTTTATTAGTATTGCCTGAAAAAGTAAACCAAAAATAAAACGTTCACCCAAAAACTGTCATTTTTCAAAAAAAAACAAGTTGGTCTTAATCGTTTCTATTTCCAACCAGGAACACTTTTCCCAAAGAATACTTTTGACAAATGTCATTTTTTGGGTAAACCGTACTTATTTTCAAAAAACTAAAAATGGCAATATTTTTTTCTTCAAAATAAAATAGAATGTTCCTAAAAACAAAACCTTCTAACCACAAAAGAAAAGGTAGCTACCCTTAAGGAGCCAAACATTTGCCCCACCCTGTATATGAAACTTATAAAAAATCATCATTTGCAACCAGTTTTTTTCAGTATTCATATCAATATTTTTACTAATATCCAACAAGCAAGAACTAAAATAATTGAGACCCTTTTATCTAAAGTCGTTTTAAAATGTATTTGATTTTATACTTCTAGTTCTAGCGTTCGGCGAGTCGACACCTAATACTGCCTTGTGTAGATCGGAACAAGTGTCGTAGAGTAAAGTAGGTAAGATTGTTGTTAGGGTCACTTTTGGGCGTTCTTTATTTATTTTATATTATTTCTTCAATAGATTTTCATGCATTATATAGGTACCTGATTTTTAAATACAATATTAAACTTGCTATCATATAAAAAATAAGCGGATAGAATTTTATTTATATATATTTTTATTTATTTATAAATTAGTTCTACATATATTATCGATCTCCATACATGTTATATTATTCAACCACAATATTCAGCGGAATAGCACATAGATATTTTCATTGCGTTTCAGATTTTTGTATTTCATTTATAAAGCAACCTTTAATTTTTCAAGGAGTTCAAAATGCTTGTGAAAATCTTTCACCTGTCCTAAACTGTTCCACGCGAGACAACAAAGCATAAAGTTTTCTCCCCCAAACATTCCGTTATCAAAACTACTAACGATAGTGTTCTCGCATTTACTAAATAGCTGCAGCAGTATTTTTTCAACGAGCGAATGGAAAGTTCCGGAACAAACGCCTTGATTTATTTATGACTCTCTTTTTGTTGCAGATGCTTTTTCCATCTTAAATATTTGCTTGTTTACCTTTCTAGTAACGTTGTGATTACTCTGGAGATTTCTCTGGTACTATGCAGTATGTTTGAACCTGTGAAAATTTTAGCTTTTGTGTTTTCCAGGTTTGAGAGAATGTACAAACTACAAACTAACCTACGCACGTACATTGGTCGGTGGAGTTCTAGGTTCCCGCATTCACATAATATATTTTATGTTTCTAGTTGTCGTATTATTCTGGTGAACAAAACTGGACAAGTATCAATAAAATTAACAGGAAAAGATAAATTATATTTTTAATATTTTTTTTTTTCAGCCATGGTCGTCCCACTGCAGGGCAAAGGCCTCCCTACCCTCCTTCCACTCCTCACGGTTCAATGCTCCTTGCGGCCAATCCTTCCAGTAGGAGTCCAGCTCATCCCGCCATCTCCGTCTGGGCCTGCCGCGTTGTCGTCTGACGTTATGTTGGATCCACTCAGTGATAAGTTTAGCCCACATCTCGTTCGACATGCGGCAGACGTGTCCAGCCCAGTTCCATTTCAAGCTAGCAGCTTTTTGTCCCACGTCGGCGATTTGGGTTTTGGAGCGCAGCTCACTGTTTCTTATTCGGTCCGACAATTTGAAACCTAAGATGCTACGCTCCATAGCTCGCTGGCAAACCCCGAGTGCGGACTTCTTAATATTATAAGTATATTATAAGTATAAGACTTTTTAATATTATAAGTAACAAAATAAGTTAACTAACACCATCCCCCGAACAAAGCCATGTCGTCAAGCATATATATATATATATATAGATCTATGATGTTGATGATGGTAGATATTGATGAAATTTGGTATATAGGTACTTTAGGACCTGGAAAAATACGTAGGCTACTTTTTATCCCGGGAAGCCGCGGGTGAAATGGCACAGCTAGTATAACTATAAAACCTCTTAATAAAACAACCGGTCAGTCTATAAGTCTATTTGTTTACTTTTTATCCGCCTTTCTCAAAAGAGAAATTATTAAGTTTCGTTTATCATAAAATGTTATTGTGATTATTAATCCAATTTGTGTCACTTTCCCTTAAAAGTTCACAGGTTGACTTACGTACCTCTACTTTGCTCGACGTTATGTACCTACCATCAGTATAAATTGAAGCGCAGAAAGGATTAAATTTTTTAGTAGATGTCACTTTTCATCAGTATAAACAAGAGCAAATTGTGGTTCCCTTGGGCATTTGAAATTAAAAGCTACTTCTGCGCTGCGCCACTTCATTAACATACTTTGCCTTCAACAACTAATAATTAAAAACTTTTATAGCATCACAGTGATTGGAGTAGTCTACTGTATGTATTTGCACTCTACCCTGATTTACCATAATGACAGAAAACCTTTTCCATTGAAACAATTATCTTACACATAAATGACGCCATTCAACTTAATGAACAAATAGATAAGCATTCAGCAATTAATACAATTCACTTAAAAATCGACCAATAAAAAAAATAGATGATGTGGATTGTACCAGCTATGATTGTAATGATTTACTTCGATGACATAATGGTAAACGCCGTTGCCATCTCGCATTTCGGCGCAAATCCAATCAATTCTCTAAACATAAATTCCGAAAGGCAATAGGTACGCAATAAATATCACAATGAAGTTGAAATGGCTTCTGTCTCAACAAATAGTCAGCATTGTGCCTTCCGCATCGGATTAATAGCAATACAAACAATACGGGTAACACTACAAATAGTTATTCAAAGCGCATCTCAAACAAAACACGAAGACAACGAGGTCGGCGATGTGCGAAGGAACTGGAGGTGACATAAATAATTATCACAACAGATTTTAACGCAAATGGCGTATTTTTAACCGACTTCAAAAAAGGAGGAGGTTCTCTATTCGGTTGTATTTTGTTTTTTTTTAAGCTATTGCATAGCTTCTATCGCGGGCCTTGACGTGGAGACCGAATCCAGAAATTCCGTAACGAAAATAACCTAACACCCCCCACTCCGAATGCTATGCAATAGCTTTACCGCGGCAGTCTCCGAGTGCCACACGTCTTTTTTTATGTTTGTTACCTCAGAACTCCGTCATTTGTGAACCGATTTGGAAAATTCTTTTTGCGTTGGGTTCAGTATAGCTACGAAGTGGTCCCATATAAATTTCATCGATATGTGACTTTGGACTTCGAAGATACATTGAAGTCGGTTTTTGTTTTTTTCTAAAAATTATGTTCTCTATGAATTTGATAAGTAAGCCCTATGTATAGTAGATTCTTCTATACATAATAATAATAATAAAGGTTTATTTGCAATAAAGGTTTACAGATGCAATACAAAACAAATTACAATTTACAATTTTTTAAAATGTTTTGCACTTATTTACAAACCTGTGTGTTTTGGCTGTTTGAAAACCTTCCTCTAAACTAGGTATAAATACTTGTGAACATAGAGGAAGGAGATCTACTTAGGTCAGAACTTAGCAGGCACATATGATTAAGCTAGCTGGATAGTCATGGATTTTTTTAGATGTTCTTATCTTGTTATTTATTTTCTTGTTCTCATTCTCGTTTCCGTTTCCAATATACCTATTATTTAGAAAAAAAAACATTCAGTATTTATCTGGGTGTTGTTTTGGATGGTCTTCGTAGTCCCTGCTTTCCCAGATACAAGGCCAGGATCTATAGGAATATATTATGATAGTTGGATGATAGGCGACAGTAATGGCAAGGGCTTTAAAAATCATATCATAAGCCAGTACTATATCTAAACCTAGGTATTATAACACAAGTTCTGACTAACAACGTTAATAAAAGCGATAGATTTTCTTTAGGTACATTTATTGAAATTCTAGTGAAATTAGGCAGACGCAAATCCTTGCACAGAATGTCAAATCTGGTATTACATTACTACTCCATGTAATTTCCTTCACTGTTTGTTATTCAGTATGGTTCTTCTCGCAAAATGTCTGACTTCAATTAACGATGACGCGATTTATATTCATCCCGTGGATTATCCAGCTTTTACTCCGTTTTATTTGCATGTTTATCAGTAACTTTATTCACTCTTGGGTTCTTTGCCCACCGGGTTATGCTAGGCTTGAATATAAATTCAGAATTGGTATTAAATCACAGTACTTTCTATTGCAAGTATTTGTTTATGTTCTCGTCAACTCGAGCCCGACGTCTTACATGAGTCAATGGATGGTCTTTGAGGGCACAAATCTTTTTAAATATCGGCAAACAAGCATACGGCTCGCTCGATGGTAAGCGGTTACCGAGGTCTATGGACATCTCCAAAACCAGAGGAACCTGTTCGCGGGTTCGAGTCCCAGCCGGTGGTCGAATTTTTTCTTTCCGAAAAACCTTGTTTGATTTGTTCGCTTGGCATTCGTTAATGCTTGATGTAAATAAAATAAGAATTAATATGGGTTCGCGTCATCACAGAACAAGTATTCAATTGTAACATTGATCTAGCTCGTTGAGAAAAAGATTCACTCCAATCCAATGGCGTACGCGTCACCCTTAAGATGGTTAAATAGAAAGAAGAAATTCGACTTTGGTGACCACCGTAGCTCAATTGGTAGAGCGTCCCGCGCTGAGGGAAGATTGGGTTGCGGGTTCGAGTCCCAGCCGGTGGTCGAATTTTTTCTTCCCGAAAAACCTTGCTTGAGGTATTTTATATAAATTATGATTTATTTTATTTTAAGTCTGTGGGGTGTGTGTCGCAAAAAAATTATAAAAATCAAAAAATGTGTTTAAAAATCAGATAATTCGTTTTATATGACACGAACATATTTCAATCTTTGCACTGATCATAGAAATATCCAAATCTGTTACATTCCTACGTAAAATGTATCTACATTGTACAACGGTAAAAAGATTTCTTGAAAGCACGGTAAAATTGCGAAACCACACAAATAATATATGAAAAATAATCAGCTGGTAAAGTGAGCCGGCAGAATACAAATAGAACCGCCCGGTAAGTTTTAGGGCTTAGTTGGCTTGGTCGCGCAATTATTCTTTCTCGAAGTGTTAGCATAGTAGTTTCTAGAATCTATGTTTTTCTTTTGTAAGTTATAATAGTGATTCTTTATTTTTATTAACCTAGAGCTTTTCGTCTACAATTTCTACTATTGTCACAAAGAGAAGATTGTGGCTACGAACCTCGAACAAAAAGGATTTGAGGATTTGACATACAATAACAAAGCTTGAAATCCTTACTTTGGCAGGCCCACAGCAGATTATAGCTTAGAGACCATGACTTTTCACTCTATAGTATTTGTCCGAGGCTTTTGCGTGTTACCGTGAATACTTTCTTAAGGATATATAAGGATGAAACGTGCCTATAAGTTACTGCGAGTTTCTGAATCAATCAAGCTTTAATAATAGATTGCCATTTTTATTACTTTGTCTTTGTTTATTGCCATGCTTTTAACCAATGACGTGTACTTAATGTTTCTAATCAACTATTAACATTGCCGTATCCCTACAAAATATCGAAAAAAGTTATATTCTAGCTATCATCTACTGTAAACGCTTGAAACGCATCTACCATTTCGATTATTCTCAAAAGATATTCTGATTCTGACCTTGGCGGAAACGGAACGCTACTCATTTTTATGTTTATGTTTGATATTTCATAAAACTGTGGCATGGTCACTGGCCAATTTATTTTTATGTAATTGACGAGACTAGTGACGAGTGATGGTAAGCAACACACCTGCCCATAAGTAGCAACACCACCCAGAACATTCTCCGCAGAAATCTCCGCGGCACTGCACTTCGCTCGTCACCGAGAGCTCTTAAGTTTATAACACTCGTAATTTCGCTGGCTACCTATGCCCTATAAACCGGAAAACAATAATGCTTGCATACTGCTTGGTGGCAGAGTAACTGGCAAAGTAGAACCAACCCAGATAGCCAATCGCATACGAGATACCTACCACTGTTGTGAGAATCAGTGCACCTATTTCCTTAAAAACACTTGAGCAATTCGTTTAACTCTACGAAGTTTGAAATGTATACTAAATATTTACGAAAACATTCAAAATGGTGAATACCTAGCTGTTTTCCAAGATGATAATAAATAAGCCCGACAGACGTTATAACATTTGTATGCAAGTGCATAATCTAGGGCACGCAGTGCAATAGCCTGCACTAGTGTAGGTCGCCAAGCAAAAAATATGTTTTTGTCAGGAAAAAATATATTATGAACGTTTTAAAAAAGTTGGCGTACGCCCAGCAACCCTAGTTAGCGGTTACGTCTGACAACATAAACTTGTATTCTATGGAATGTTTTTCAATACAATAATTACTGCAAAATATTGAAGAAAATTCATTTTGAAAACTTTATCAGGACATAATGAAATCAATAGATGATATTCTCAAACCAACACTTTGAGTAATGAAAGACTGATGAAAAAGTAACAACAAATGATATCTTAACTAAAATTGAACTCATATTTGTTTGTAAATTTACAGTGTTTAATCCTCTAGAGATTCGTCACCATCATTATCAGCCTACACCTGTCTACTGAGAGACATAGGCAAGAAGATATTATATGTCGGTAAGTATACATGTTTATACCGAATAATTGATGCTACAATGAAAAGCGTAAATCGCAAAACAAATAAAGCTTCTAAGTATGGATGTTACGTCGACAGAGACATGTTTATTCCTATTGGTAAGAGTCTATCTGAAACATGCTTATCTGATTGGGGCCAGAAATACTGCCACAGAATAAATAACAATAAGTACGTCGACTGCTACTGTATAGCGAGGTCCAATGAATCGAAAGCAATTAGAATAGCAATAGACTTTACGGATCACCCTCCATATCACACAGTGAGAAATGGCCATCCACACGTAGAACAACAATAAATCTGCGACTGCGTATAATAGGTCTAAACCGATCTAAATTATATTGTCCGCGTCCCACTTTGTCCTACATGATGAATTATTGAGCCGTATTGACACGGGTCAGGACTGCATGTAATCCGCATTGCGGACAGATAGACCTCATATACGATATAGGGTAAAGTCTAAATAGACTGTCTAAATTGGAACCTGAAGTGACTTTGAAAGTTTGAGCCGTAGAAACGGAAATATGTGATGAGAAGAGAATCAAAATGATATAATATGAATGTAATGTTTTGAAACCGAAGGTGAATATGGGCCTGCGCAAACAATGAACTAGTTCGTGGTGGAGTGGTTGTTCACATGTAAAGATCTCAACGGACACTATGGATATTTATATTTATCGAACTTAATTTTTTATTGATACATCCGTTGCGGGTGTATAGCAATCTGCATATATATCATCATCAGCCCATCACGTTCCCACTGCTGGGATACGGGTCTTCTCTCATTGAGAGAGAATGGGACATAATCCACCACGCTGGCCCAGTGCGGGTTGGTGGATGTCACATGTCCTTAAATTTTTGTAAAAAACTCTTGGACATGCCGGTTTCCTCACGATGTTTTCCTTCAGCGTTTTTGAAGCGAGTGTTAAATCCGCACATAACTTAAGAAAGTCAGTGGTGCGGGGCCAGCGGGATTCGAACTCGGGTGCGTCGGATCGAAAGTCGCACGAGCTCCCACTGAGCCACACTCGCTCTTATCTGCATATATATATCTACAATCTATCGTGTGCGTTAATGCATGCGCGTTGAGTTTGGCACTAGTAAAATTTTTCGGGGAACTTACGCATTTATATATTATTTTTCGGTCCATTGTACGCCCTTTACCTATGCTACGGAATGTATCGCACCTTCGGTAAGACAAGGGCATAATTGTAAAAACAAATTTTGAGTGTCTGGAAGAACAAAGTCACATTTTGTGTATATTATATTATATATTATTAGAAAGAAAGAAAGAAACGTTTTTTTCTTTCTTTCTAATGATATATGCCTTATATGTATACGTTTCTTTCTTTCTTTCTAATGATATATGCCTTTGTTCTTCCAGAAACTCAAAATTTGTTTTAACAATTATGCCCTTGTCTTACCGAAGGTGCGGTATGTTGTCCGCACTGGCCCTTAGGCGATTTCGTAGACGATGAGTTGGTGGCACAATCTCGTAGCTCACTCGTAGCTGTAGATCATCTCGTAGACGTCTCGTAGATAAATTCGTAGTACTTACACGCGTTTGCTAATATCATCGCAAGATTTACATAATGCACGTCAATATGAGGAAAATAAATGCATAAAATGCGTGAAATGTATTAAATTTCAATCTAACTTCCAATAACAAATCGGTACCAACACAGATTTTTGCCGTGTTCGTCTAGAAATATGCAATAACTCGTTCTTGTTAGCTGTGACAGGCTCCAAACGAGTTAGAGTTCGACCCGGGAGGCTGTAAATCATTAAATTTAGTTCCGGAGCGACATTTTCATTCGAGACGGGCCTCTAGTTTAAAGCCTTTAATACACCTGCAGCAAAACGTATTTGGTGCAGCGTGAGAAAGACTTACTAGCGAATAGCCAATCTATCTATCGGATGTTGTTTTGTACTATTGGCGCGCTTTTGTTCCGGGTGTAAAACAACGGAATAGCATTACTTAAGGATCTTAATTTAGCCATTTTTATCCGTAAGGCTCATTTAGACTTTAATACGATGCAAGTTGCTTGCCTGTTGTATACCATTATAGTAAAGCAATAAGTTGACGTCAAAACGTCGTTTTTTGGAGTGGTAGGCTCTGGCCGTGGTTGTAATACCACCCACCGAACAAAGCCATGCCGTCAAGCGACCTAGTCGTGTTTCGGGATGATGTTCGGTGAACCATCGGGGAGACGGGTCTGAGCAGCCGCTCAACTGCCGTCTCTCTCTAGATCTATGTGCTCCATCTTAGGCCACATCATCGCTTCACATCAGGCGAGATAGTGGCCAAACATAGATCTATAAGGCGTAAAAAAAAAAAAAAAAAAAACATTGTTTAGACGTTGCAATTGACGTGCAAGGCGTCCAAATCAATTATTATTCATCCTTTCTACTAAAACCGGATAGATACTTGGTCGCCACTCATTTGTTAAACCGGCAACCTCAGATAAAGTGTCTACTCGAAGCCGGCAACCGACCAGCGCTGCCTCACCTCAAACGTCCACGTGTTGACGATGTGCCACATAACATCACCGCAAGGATGGAATGCCTTCGCCTAGTTGGCCACCCGTGGACAACAAACGGACGTCAAGCTGTGAGGCGACGCCGCTCGAGCGACGAGTTGATAAATCAGTGCCTTTACTTTTACATAACGAAACTTTTACAAGCAGTAGGATTTTTAGATACTTTGTGAAAGAGCTCTAGTTTGAATAGAAACAGCGCGTAGGTATAGCACCTGATTTCGGTCATCAAACATTTTCATTAAAAAAACTTAAGGCCACAGGTGGTACGGTCAGGCAAAGATAGATAATATAATTAGTATTATGCTCAGGCATGAACAAAATGCATAGAGATATATCTAGTAGCTCATAGTAGCGCAATCAGCTTACGTGCTATAATATGTATAGTGGTCCGAAAGGAACTCACCGTTGCCGTTTTTATTCAGTGTGATAGAGCCGTTATTGAAATGTCTAGGCTCTACCGATACGAGGCGAGATTCAATTTTCTAATACAAACACCCAATGATCCAATTTCTAATCTCCATGTGCAAACAATAGGTACCTACGTTTTACGGTACGGTTGATTGTCATACAATTTTCACATGAAATTGAGGATAAAAAATGGGTTTTTGTTTTAAGTTTTGTGATTAGAGTTCTTGGTAGGCAGGATTACATGAAATTGCTTTCCTATATTTTATCAATAGAAGATGACTGATGAACTTGTATGAATAAGTAGTGGAAAAGTATAGTAAAAGTATAAAGGTAAATTATCTATTATAAATATTAATTATCTTGTTTTCATTTTCATGACTTGCTTTAGAGACAGTCTCTGAAAAGCTAATACTAACTGTTGCACTTCGTGCGCGTCCGCGTGGGATTTGGTTATATCGCAGTCTCTCGGGAACTTCGTGTGTAATTGGGATTGAAATTATCCTATCTCCGTCTCTGAGTTACAACATTTCTTCATAAAGATCGGTTCAGCCTTTTAGTAGTGAAAAGATAACAAACAGACATACAGAGTTATTTTCGCATTTGTTTAGTAGGTGAAAGTTAATTTTGAGGTACTTAGTAAGGCGCCTTATATTTTGTAAAGCAAAATTATTGACACTCAGACGAAAAATGAACTGAGTGTCAAAACATTGAAGTTATTTTTAACCCCCGACGCAAAAAAGAGGGGTGTTATAAGTTTGACCACTATATACTATGTGTCTGTCTGTGGCACCGTAGCTCTTAAACCAGTGAACCGTTTTGGATGCGGTGTCTTTAATTTGAATTTAGGTTTTCTAGCAGTTGATTTGTTTTATTAAAATTGGTTCAGCCGTTTTTTTTACCTTTTATAGATTTTTTTAGTCGGGGTTTTTTATTTCAGTTTATATTACACATAAATACATCATCAGCTCAATCAGGATGTATCAAATTTTAATTGAATTGATGTTTTCATTCACAATTAGAGTTACACGATGGGTTTTGAAGGTTAGGCCATCGACAACCTCGAAAAACGTTATAATACAATTCAATAAATACGGCATCTATCAGTTTGGCGTTGATGTAAATTCAGAAGTCTCTGGCGACTTAATTGTCTAGAAAAATCAAAATTATTTAATGCCACGTTCGTTAAAGAAATACAGTAAAAAAAATAACTGAAGAGCTATTATTCTCGAATCGAAGAATCAAATGGAGGTGTGACGCCTCCATCTAGTTCGAGAAATTCATCTCAAATCTGAAACGCAATGAAAATATCTAGTGTAATTTCGCTGAATATACGCTGGACCGCAAAGAAAAAGGGTCGGTTAGGAAATCTTCAATATCTTCAAAAGTACCTGACCTAGCTTAATGAAATAAAGACTAAATTTAAGAATATTTAATGCCACATAAAATAATATATAAAACCTTTTTATTTATTTTTGATAGTTTTTTTTTTTTTTAATCTGTTTTATTTTGGGGGCTTTTATACATTGGTACATGTCAGCCCCATCGTATATGCTAATACTATAGTGAAAGGTCTTTATAGACAGCCATATGTAGACCTATTTATTTATGGAGACCCATAATTTTGAACAGGTCTCTCGCTGCATCAGACGTTGGTTGAGCCAAAATTGTATGGTACCCACCTACATCGTATCTGTTCAAACCGTAAGTGCTCATGAGCACCTGTCTTTCATTTTGAAACCGGACACACTCCACCAACAAGTGATGTACATCTTCCACAGTTCCACAAGTTAAGCAGTTAGGTGTTTCACTCTTCCGCATCATAAAGTAAAACTTGTTCAGAGGCATGTGTCCTGATCTCAACCTATGAGCAATAATAACCAGCTTTCTAGGGAGCAAACTATTACAGAACCAAGGAATATGAGGAGGCTCACATTGAATAGATTTGTACCAAATTCCCTTTTCTAGCGACCTCACATTAAAATGTTCTTTCCAAAGATCATAACAACGTAATTTATATTTAGGTAGTAGTTCCGAATAGTTAGGTAAAATTTTAAAATCCTGTCCCTCTGCTATACTTTTCTTAGCCAGCCTGTCGGCCTCCTCATTGCCCTTAAGCCCAATGTGCGATGGAACCCATTGCAACCTGATATCCTGTCCTCTACAAGAGAAGTCAAACAGCTGTGACAATACAGTATATGCTATCAAATATAATACCAAATTTCAGTCAATCTGTTCAGTCGTCAAGGAAGACAGTAATTTGCAGTGACAGCAAGAGTGCCTTACAGCATATTGCTCGTTGCGCCTCTGGTGTCAGAGGTGTATCGATAGCATATACTGTATTTTTGATAGTATGTTTGATGTATAAAAAAACTGAAAATATAAAATAATGGTCGTTTTTTAATTTAGTACAAAAAAATCTAATCAATTGTTTCACGTTTGTTTTACTTTTGCAATAAAAAACGATTTAAATATGGTGTCTCTGCCTTAAAAAAATTATAAAACAAAAATATTATTATTCTGAAGTCATCATGTCGTTAACCCCTGAAGAATGTACCAGGATCCTGACAATGCTTGAAGATGGGCACAGTCAGTGAAACAGAGCGAGAACTGTTGGTGTGACTCTTTCTACAGTTCAACGAGTACTCCGGCGTTTCCATGAAACTGGATCCAATCTTCGAAGACCAAGAACAGGCCAAACAAGGTGCATGATGGCGCGGGGTGATCGCTATATGATGTCAATAATTTTAAGAAATGTCTTTCTTACGGCTGTTGAAGTAAAGAATACGAGCTGGAAGTAACAATCTAAGTACGGATACAGTAAGGCGGCGTCTGGCTAAAGTAAATTTATAGCCATTAAGACTTGCAAATGGCCCAAAACTAGAAAGACACCACAGAAACTCAAGGTTGAGTTATGGTAGAGAACACGATAATTGTACTCTGAATGACTGGTCAAGAGTAATTTTTTCAGACGAGTGTAGATTCTGTTTATACATGGACGACGGGAGAAAAATAGTGTACAGAAGACCGGGAGAAAGCTATAACCAAGCCTGTATAGAAAAAAAGTACCGTACAGCGGAGGCTCTGTTCACGAGTGGGCTGGGATTTCTTCCGAAAGCCGCACAGAGCTAGTGGTGATAGAAAATTGAACTTTAACTGCAGAAAGAAATGTCACTGAAATTCTGAACGTTGGTCCATTTTTAGTGGACATGGGCGAGAATGCCGTTTTTATGCAAGACAATGCCCGCCCGCATACAGCTCAGATAGTGTTTGCCTATTTTCAAGAAGTCGGTATCACACACATGGAGTGGCTAGCATGCAGCCCCGACTTAAACCCTATTGAGCATGCATGGGACGAACTGGGACGACGTGTACGTCAGCGGAATCCGCCGGTTATATTGTCATTGGCCGCCAATCACGCTACGTGAAATGAAAGAAGCTCTATCAGAGGAATGGCAGAATATTCCGCAGCATCGCCTCAAAAACCTAGAGGAAAGTATGCCAAATTGCATAACAGCAGTATTGCGTGCTCGCGGAGGCAACACAAAGTACTAAAATGCGTGAAAACGGCATATCTGTAACCAATCTACATTTACGAAAATACTGGAACAACTTCGCATTTTTATTTATTTTATTTTTTATATTTTCATTAAGCACATTAAAATATTCTTTAATTTAGTCTTTATTTTATAAAGCTAGGTCAGGCACTTTTGAAGATATTGAACATTTTCTAACCGACCGTTTTTCTTTGGAGTCCAGTGTTTTTTTCTCGAAAATACTAAAGCATTAGTATTCTAAGATTATATAAAATAAAACAAAATAATAATAATAATTAATATCTGACGCAAACGTCGCGGCAGACCGGGACGAAGATGGCGAGACCAGTTGAATACATTCCTGTTAGATTGGCCCATTCTATCTATATCTATTCTATCTATATATGGGAATATAGATGTCACAGGGCGTAAAATAACTAAATATTTCACGGAAAAGCTACGTCCACTCTACATAAAACGAGTACAACCCAGTTTCCATTACAAACACGCAAATAAATGTGTCAATCTGGACATGTCCCGCCATAATTCAATCGGAGCTTTCACTCACAATTAGAGCCGAGCGCGATGAGATTCAAAGGATTAGGCTATTGATAGCTGAGTGTGATTTGAAACGGCTTGTGTGGACTGATTGAATTCACCTGTGTGGAGCGAAAACATATGGTCGAGTTATTACGTGAGAGCATTTGCCCACAATTGGATAGTTTGCGCTATATTGCGGACTGGTGGTAGGTTTCTCGTATGCGAGAGGCCGTCTGGGTGGGTACCACCGCTTTGCCAGTTATTCAGCCGCCAAGCAGTAGTACGCAAGCATTACTGTGTTGCGGTTTGAAGGGCGTTGTAGCCAGCGAAATTACTGGGCATTATGAGACTCAACAGCTAATTGCCTCAGGGTGACGAGCGCAGTGCAGCGCCGCGCAGGATTTTGCAAAACAAAGTTCTGGGTCTGGGTTCGGGGATTGTTATGGGCTGGCGTATTGCTTACCTTCAGGCAAACGACCAGCTCGTCTCGTCATTCAGTTACATACAAAAAACACATAATTAACACAGAATAAATACGTTACGTTTATAGCCATATGGGAGAGGTATGTCAAGTGCGTGATTGTTTGGTGACCAAATTTTACTAGATTATATTGTAATTTAGTTTCGATATGTAATGGGCAACACTTATCGGGAACTGTCTCTCAGTGCGTCATTATAAGAAGATGTAATCAAAGACAACCCCCGAAAAGTGCGAGGACTATTATTGGAGATATGGATATTACTTATGATTGGGCTATTATTATTATTATATTATTTCGGGCAATAATCAATGTGAAGCAGATGGCAAAATAATATGATTAGCGCAGTACATAACGACAAGGCTTTTAATAGTACAAGGGAGAGGAATAACGCAATAATAATGGACGGTGGTTTTCAATATCTATATATAATACACTTAGGTACATAAACCAATTACATAAAATTCTCTCTAATAAAGTACGTTCTTCGTGTTTCTTTTTAAGTGCAATAAAGTGTTTTATTTAGTGACTTTCAAATCTTTTGTCATGAATGTCATGATCATGATCCAATTAGCTGACGAGTTTTAAAATAATATGGTAGGTAAGTCAGTAAATGATAAATATTTACAAAGCACCGTCCAACGTCTTCCCAGTTCACCTTTCATCTTTTCAATTAGCAGTTGCGCTGAAAGTTCCCGGTCGTCAGCAATTTCTTCAAATTGGGCACTGGCACCAGGCCAGGCGATTAACAACTTAGTGCAAGCTGTTTAATTTCATGCCTGGTCGCCGTTCTACCATCCCCCTCTCATCCCTCCTGTGCAAAAAGGTGGGTCCTACGAGCGTCTATCTTTCTGTTTTACAACTGCAGTTTCTTAAAGTGAAATGGCCGGAAAAAGTGTTTTAGTAATGTGCTTTGTGCCATTGTGCCGTCGTACCCTACATTTAAAGGAAATTATAAAATTGGATCAATAACAAAAATATAGCAACAAATAACTTACAAAGGTAAGAAAATGTGTAAAAAATTTACACAATACCACTGTACCGTTTCTTATCGCATAGAAAATAAATGTTTCCCACGCCCTGTATCTACAGATAATCTCTTCAATGAACACAATATTAAAATATGTACCTAAGTATACTTTGTTTTGAAATATACATTCACTTCATCTCTGATCAATTCAAAACATCGGTTAGCTCCCGCGAGTTCCCGAAGGCAAACCTTGAGCTGGAACTGAAAATGTTGTCCGAGATCGCTAATTGTTTAGAACTTAGTTAAAATTAACCGGCTCTTTGACAAAGTTAATTAATGTGAAACGGGCCCTTCATCTTAATTAATTTCAAAAGGGTTTATTGGCCCAACTTCCACACAGTGTTTTACGAAGTGCGATTAGCGCAAACAGAGGACTGTCGTTCACGGGTTCATTAACAGAATTACTTTTAAAACAACTACAATGAACCTTTTAATCTCAAAGTTAGAGAATAACAGGTTTTTATGGCAACTATGTTTTGGTGATAGTTTTAGACAACAAATTGAAACTGTAATTGCAATTCTAATAGTAAAATTGATAATATTTTATTGGTATACAGAATAATAATCTTATTACAAAATTATACTAGACATATTAACAAGGTCGGAAATAAAAAAAATGTATATTATTTCAATAAATAGTTTAATCAACGAATAGTTTATATATTCGAATACTTAAACTATTCATTAAACTGATCAAATTGTTGGGGTTCGCAGTTAAAATTCCGATTCACATTATGAATTTCACAAATGTACGCCATCATAATTCCAGGAACGCCGTAAATTAAACCATTAATTATTTGTCACCAATATATAATTAATATATATTATCATTATGACGAATATTAAATATTGCTCTGAAAGCCACACTCTGCCAAATAAGGAAAATTATAATTTAATGGAAATTATTCATGCGTTTATTACGTTAACCATACGTACATATATAATCATATTGTGTTAGCATAAATAACTTAACATTTTCAGAGGTATTATCGTTATATTTTGAGCTTTTCCAGAAATGGGCGATATGATGTGGAACTAGTGGTTTAAGCGGTATAACAAGTGATAATTATGAAAAAATTTAATTAATCAGCCAGCTCCAAAGAGGTTCAGTGAAATATTTCGTTTTTACGAGTTGAGATGGCATGAAATACATATCAAAAGGAATTGTGTTACTATACTGTGAAATTCTAGGACGGCATGTCCTATTTGTGCCTACGGGAATCTGAAACGCCTAAAACATTTTGTCGCTGTGTTATCGACCCTGTAAGAAGTAAGAGGGAAGAGAGAAGATGGGAAGGGGGAGGCTGGCCTCCAGTCGAACCACATCGATGCGAGCGTAAATTGACATTTGAAGTGTCCGTCAAATGTTAATTTAAGCTTGCATTGATGAGAGTGTGTTAGAATTTTAGGTCCTCCATTATTTGGATATCAACATAGTTTGTCATTATGTCTGACTGGCAGAACGATATCAAGTATCATCAACTGAAAAAGTATGGAAAACATTTTTTTTTTAAATTCTTAAAAACTTAAGATTTGATTTGATAGGTTGGTTGCTTTGGGGGAAGCATTCCTGATGGGAAATAGGATCGATTAAAACCATGTTGTTTTTTCTAGAAATGCTATGTTTGAGCCTGATTGTACCTTTTTTTCAAAAATGCAGTTTTGTTTTCTAAAATTCACCCGATGTTTCATGAGAACAAAACTTCCTAACTGCAAAGGAAAAGCACCTTGTTAAAATTGTTATAGGCAGGCGTGGCACTTACTATCAGGCGAGAACGACTGATTCCTCTCATCACTCAGTTCCATAAAAAAATCCTGAAGGTCCCAAAATTTTGCCACGCCACTTTTTAGAGCTACAAATACAACTAACCTAAAATACTGGATTGTGAACGAGCGGTGACCAGAGCCGTTAGGTATTTGTAGAAATGTCTTGTCAACCTCTACAAATCTACACTGTTTATTTAGTGTACGTATCGCCCCCGGCTGCAATGTGCCAATACGCTCAGCGCCTGTTCGACTTACCACGACATCGACCCGGTGGGAATTTAAACTTTCTTATAAAAGACTTAAAAATGCTCACTGTTTAGTATTCAACTTGTAGTGAAGGTACTGTATACTTGCAGCTCTTTGTTTAGTAGCCGAGGCGCTTGATTGGAAGGTTTCTATTGCATGTAGGTATGTACAGTCAGCGATATAAGTAGCTGAACTTTTACAATCTGCCAATTGTCAATAACACCGAAAATATACAAATTACATGCAATTCTTTGCAATTTCCCTGTTCGCAGTTGATATTAACAGAATTTTTAAATGCATAATTCAAATATATAAGACAAATATTGAAGGTAGTCAATCAAAGATTCGCAAATGTTCAGCTACTTTTGTCGCTGACGGTACGACTGGAACACGCTATTCTTTCTCAGTTATTATTGTGCATAAATGTAATCGTATAGGTACTTAGGTTTCCACGACACGGGCCTAAAGCCTAGTGTGGAGCCGCCCGCGCCGTTCTAATCCACTGGAAATTATATTTTGTTATAGGTATGTAACTATATTTATGTAACATTAAGCTTCCGCTGTAATATTTGTTTTTGGTAATACGAGTAAATATGTTACCTTGCGAGTATCTGGTTATCGCTACGTTGGCATGGATCTCCTATATTATCTGAATTCATAAACGCTGGTAGGTACTTTACTTCTTGAAATAGGACTGACACTTTACACCCTGGTAAAACCAATGGCATCTTGTTATAGATAAAAACCTATTTCTTCGAAATCACGGACTTAAGCCACTGTTCATAAATGTTTTAGAAAAACTAGTAGTACCAAACTACAATTTATTACACTTCTAGATTTTCCTAACGTAAGATAAAAGTATAATATACCTACTCTACCTACAATAAAAAATCTTTGTATCAGTATAGGTACTTATTTATAGTACAAACGGCAAACAGCTCAGACAGTAGTAGAGTTAGAAAAGACGTTTGAGAATTGATATTCCACAAAGGAAAGTTACAAGTAATTACTTAGGTATTCTAAAGTACCACAAAAATTTGCTTCTATCCGTCAGCCGCGGGCAGTTGAATAAATTCAAGTTTGCGGGTAGTTCAGTAACACGGCCGCCATAGTACGTTACAAACTTTGGGCTAGTTCAACCAATTCCATTTTAAGTCTAATTGAATTAGAAGTACATCAATACAAGTCCGTATATTTTAGAAAACCCTACGTGAATTAGAACGCTAGGATAATTAAAAAAAATTTATACTCCATAAATGATGATTAGACGACAAAATTATGATTATATTGACATTGTATAGTTATTCAGATTTAGATTGTGTAAATGCCAATATATATGTTATACTTACTATCTGACATAAAACACTTATTATCTGACATATTTATTGACTTACACCCGCTACTCAAATTGAATTTATCATCTGACATCCTATTTTATTATGTAATAACTTTAATGACTTAATAAATTTAAGTTAAGTTGTTTAAATTTATAATTTTATAATGTTTAAATTTGTATTTTAGGATTAATAATAAATTTGCATGCCAATAATGGTGATGTGTAGAACTAATTAATTACATTGTATTATCTTATAATGACAACATCAAAGCAAAAACATTTCAGTTAATTTCATTTCAAGAATATGCAATATTGCAATACAAGCAATAAGTATTTTTTTAATAATTACGCCCAACGATTCTACATAAATCCTGGCCCCTAACTAGGATTCCCTGTAACTAGAACCAGGAACTACGAGGACCATGCATGCGGTCCCACAACACCCAGACCCAAATGATTGCGCTTATTTTTTTAAGCAAACATTTTTTCGCCGCAGGAAACTAACCCCGTAACCTCGGTGGTATGAGATTTGAGCCAAACTAACAAGAAAAGGTAAAGTTTTAAACTAAACAATAAAATATAAATTGTATTTAAAGTGTTGTTTTGATGAGAGCTCGATTACAAATTATAAATGACGGGCGCTAGCTGGCTTATAAGTTGTCACTCTGTTGTACTTGCTGGTTACTCTGACTCTGAGTCTGAGTCATGATGTTTAATAATGAATCCAAAATCTTATAATATTTTTAAAATACCATAATGTGCTCCAGTTGACAGTTTTTAGTTTTATTAATTGTTTATATCAATGAAAATATGATCCAGAATAAAAAAATAGAACAAAGTATGGT
Organism: Petrophora chlorosata; assembly: GCA_951640565.1. Taxonomy (NCBI): domain Eukaryota; kingdom Metazoa; phylum Arthropoda; class Insecta; order Lepidoptera; family Geometridae; genus Petrophora; species Petrophora chlorosata. The sequence continues at coordinate 9,563,410 of OX621204.1, read as the reverse complement.
CCACATCCAGAAAAGTTTAATATCATTTAAATATTTTTCAGTAAGCTCTTTGTCATTGATACTACTCATTATTCCTAGGCATCAATCAGTAAGACACATACGAGCTCAATAAGTAGATATCTAATTTAAAATTGAAGGCAAACATCCGCATTGGGGTGTAGCTGAAAACCAGCGTCGGGTGTCAAATGACACTTGACATTTATGCTGAGCGAAAGCCCCATTGGGCACCACATAGGTAGTAGTCATTTAAACTTAATTATCTCTTTGTACTGTATCTATATACTAGCTGAACCGGCAAACGTTGCTTTGCCATATAAATTTAAAAAAAATGTTAAGGGTGAACAACACTTATCACTTAGGGATATGAAAAATAGATAGTAGCCGATTCTCAGACCTACTGAATATGCATATAAAATTTGGTAAAAAGTCAGTAAAGCCGTTTCGGAGGAGTAAGGTAACTAACATTGTGACACGAGAATTTGATATATAAGAAGAAGAAGAAGAAGAACATATATTTTTCATTTTTTAATTCTGTTTCCTTTTCTTTCTTTATTTTGTTAGTATATGACTGTGGTCGTAAATAAATGATTTTTCTTTCTTTCTTTATATTAAATGTGTATTTTCTCTGGAGAATTGCCATAGTCAAGGATTTAGCATTTATCCTACTCTGCCTTTAAACATAGGTACTAAATCGACGCGGCACGTTGCTACTCAATATTATATACCAGGCGAGGAATTCTTATAAATCAGGAAATAACTATACAACGGAACTTAAATAACAATTTTTCAAATCTTTTTACTTGTACCTCGCTGCAATAAAGTTGACAAAAGGTAACAGAGCAAATAAACGTAGAGCGGAGAAATTCCTTGGGATTCTTTGTGAAATCTGTTCCATGCATTGTTGGAGGCGTGTGGACCATAACTGGTATTGATAGCTGCAGTCGCTGTCTTTATTGCTAGATTCAATAAATATCACTGCAGAAATACCATAATATATGTGCTTTTAGTAATGTGATCTTCTAAAAATGTTTGTTTTCCTATATTAGGTACCCCCTCATTACCCCGAGACATCAGATATTAATCTGATGTCTAATCTAATGAGCGCAATGCCCTAACCGAAAAAGTAGGTACTGCGTAGCACTACCTACTTTTTTCGGTATTAAAAGTTCTCGGTGACACTGCAATTGTTATGGGTAGATGTGGCGCTTATCATTAGGCGGACGACTTGCTCGTCTCATTACTTGGTTCCATAAAAATATAAAATCTATTTTATTCCACTTGGATCGGTGACAATTTGTGTGGTGTTTACCTACAACTGAGCGCTACCGTGCTTCGGAAGGCACAATTATTGCCTTAGGGCAAGAGTCGTTAGACCATGTCGGAGGCCTTCGGGCGGTTTAAGAACTCCGACACCAGGGTTGGCCACACACCCACACGAGAAAATAAGATTTAATATTGTTCGAATAAAATCAGAAGCTAACGTAGATATTTAAATTAATAGTATAGCTATTTAATAACGAATAAGCTAAAGGTATTAAAATAAATCCTACTTAATATTATAAACGCGCAAGTTTGTGAGACTGTATGGATGTGTGTTTATTACTCTTTCACGCAAAAACTACCGAACCGATTTTAATGAAATTTGGTATGTTGATTTTAGGACTTAGAATAGCACATAGGCTACTTTCTATCCCGGGAAACCGCGGGGCGCAGCTAGTTAAATATGTATTATGATTGTGGATGGTAACATTGTTAAATTAAACTTAAGGGGCTGTGTCCAAATATTATTCAGGGCCCTGTTTGCTCCCTCTGTTATCAAATTATGTACCTGCACACGAACATTTAATTTATGTACCTGCGCGTACCGACTTGTAAATTGTTTGAGAGACAACACAAACTAATTTTGTATTTTATAATCGTTCGCCTACAGCTTTTTGACTGAGGCTCATTTCAGACTCAGTATACTACCTAGTCAGGTTATAAATTCTGTCACATATTTAAAATAAAATAATTGAAACAAGTTTATTCATTATGTAACCGTTTATATACCAAAATGAACTTAACAAAACATAGATTCTTATGACAATAAAGTTTATTCAAAATGACCTCCGTGATTTTGAATACAGGCCTTCAATCTACGCGGCCAGTCGTCTATCGCAGCACGAACGAGGTCCATGTCAATATCGGCGGCTGCCTTAGTCAAGGATGTCTTGAAGACTCCAAATTGGGATGAGGCTTTGAGCACGCCTTTTCCTCCAAGTGTTGCCATATCTTGTAATCTAACGGACTCAAATCTGGACTGGAGGAGGGCCAGTCTTCGTGCCGGATGAAGTCGATTTCACGCGCCGCCAGCCAGTCTTGTGTGCTCTTCGCTCTATGAGCTGGCGCCGAATCTTGTTGGAATACCCAGTGCCTGTTATTGAACATGGTATGAGAAACAGGTTCCACAAGGTTCGTCAGGACTGTATTTTGATACACAACTGCATTCGTTTTTACACCTTTCTCACAAAAATGTATCTCTGTTAAGCCCCAATAAGAAACTCCCAACCATACCATGAGCGAGGATGGAAAATGTCCTCGTTGGACACGCGGAATACGGTTGCTCGCTTCTTCACTACTATGAGCGTACACCTTATCATTTTGTTTGTTGTAGCTCTCTTCTACGGTAAAAATTTTTTCATCCGAAAAAAGAATTTCCTGATATTTTTTTCCCGCGTACCGCTTCAACAAAGCGCGGCATCTCTTCAGTCTCAGGTCCATTAGACGAGCATTTAAACGATGTCCTGTTTTTCTTCGATATGCCCGAAGCCCTAAGTCTTCATTTAACACCCTTTTCACCGTGGTTCTGCTTAACCCCATCTGAAGGGCCAACAGTTTCTGCTTACGTTTGGGATTCCTTTGAATTCGCGCCTTCACAGCTTTTATCACTGCTGGAGTCCTAACAGACCGAGGGCGACCACTTCTTGACCTGTCATCTACACTAGAGTCTTCATTGTATCGTTTGATGGTACAATAAACGAATCTTTTGGTTATACTCAAATTTTTCAGTATGTCAAAAATTTGAATTGGCGCGTAACCGCAACGATGCAACGCAATAACTGCAACACGGCGTTCTTTAAGCGGTAAGCCGGTTCTTTAAGCGTCCACTCCATATTTAAAAATGAGTAAAATTCTAAAAAGTATACATTTTTATTTTCATGAACAATTCGAAATTCGAATTCAATAAACTTTTTTGTGGCCAGCATTCTAAAAGAAAAGTTTTTACTGTGTGACAATACTTATGACCTGACGGTGTATTCACAAATCTTTCCTGGGATATTTTCTATCCTACTACTATTATAAACGCGAAAGTTTGTAAGAATGGATGTACCTTTGTTACTCTTATACGCAAAAACTACTGAATGGATTTTGACGAAATTTGGTATGGAAATAGATTATACCTTGGATTAACATATAGGCTACTTTTTATTCCGGGAAACCACGGGTGAAACCGCAGGGCGCAGCTAGTATTAAATACAAACGTAATACTATTTTTAGAAATTAATGATGTATAATTTATGTAAATAAAATGTCTTTATATTTCTTTTTATCTTGATAAATCTATATTAAACAGATAAAACAACAAGTATAAATTTCATCAAACCAAAAAGCTGACTTCATCGATGAAATTTATATGGGACCACTTCGTAGATATACTGAACCCAACGCAAAAACAATTTTCCAAATCGGTTCATGAATGACGGAGTTCTGAGGTAACAAACATAAAAAATACAATCGAATAGAAAAGCTTCTCCTTTTTTGAAGTCGGTTAAAAAATGTATTACTTTTTTATGGAACTGAGTGCGACAAGCATGTCGTTCGCCTGATGGTAAGCGCCACGCCTGCCCATAACAAATCAGTGCCATCCAGAACTTTTAATACCATAAAACACTGCGTAGGACCGCATTGCACCATCACCCCGAGACATCAGATAGTAATTTCGCTGGTTACAATGCCTTTCTAACCGAAACACAGTAATGCTTACGACTACTGCTTGGCGGCAGAATAACTTCATTTTCATTAATTCAAAATTATACCTATGTATGTAGGTATCTAATTTCAAAACACACCCGTTACTTTTACAATTTACAAACAGAGCAAAACTCCCATCCCATACAAAGCCTGAAATTCTCATTAAGCCCCATGCATATTCATCGAGTCGTCATTAATGCCGGCGGTTAAAACTTGGCTAGATTCCTAGTTAACTTGTAGTACCCGTTTTAACGAACAAAAATAGCATAAATCAGACGTCTTCCTTGAGTCGTAACCTTGGGCGCTAACGTGCACTGGCGTGGCAATAGTCACGACCACGACTCGGCCAGCAGTTTATGGCCCACAAAAAAAAGACTAACCCATCACAGTGTCACGTGCGTTTCGCAATTATTTCCACTCTGTTTTTAAAGTTTTATAGAGACACGTCCAGACGACTCGTGGTCGTGGCCGTGGCCGCACTAGTGCGCGTCTAGCCTAACCTTAGCTAAAGTTTTACTTGCCTTCTGGTGAATTCGTAACTCTGGAACTTTAGGACTCGGTTGAAGAAGCGGGTTCGTTTGCAATAAAATTCATGAAGTGGAAAGAGTTGGGAACACCGAACGTGCCATTAGAGTTATCATGGAAAATGTTTTACCTGCTATTTGCTCTAATTATTGCGCTGTGGCTTTCGGCTGCAGAAATGACTCTTACGTTTGATATAAAATATTCTTGCTTAAAGCAGATTTCTTCATTTCTTGCTGTAAAGTTAACAGACGAATAACACTGCATAGGGGAAATAATACTACGCAAGATAAAACTGTTTGATTGAATGAAGTGATTTTCAAAGCACGACACCGTATGGTACGAACTAAATACATTTTTTGCCTAATAAAAGTTTAGCATTATTTTAATTTCAAACATTTCTTGGATTACGAAACTTTATTATCTTTATTATCATCCGCCTATTACGTTCTCACGTTAACCGTTGAGACTCACATATAGCGTATGGGCCATAATCCACCACGCTGACCCGGTGAGGGTTCGTGGATGTCACAAAAAAAAACAACACTTGCTTGACAAAAAAGATAGGAACAATTATAAATTCACTTGCAGTAAACCATTCAAACATAATGCAGGTAGGTACCGTATCTTTCACGATTTGCTGGCTGCAATATTATGGCATCTAAATTACTTTAGAATATCAAAACGACGCTTAAGATTTATATGAGTTTTTTATAAGTATTTAGGTTATCGTCATACTGCTACATATCATATTGCCTACCTACCTCTATATAAAAGTGTAGGTATCTATAGAACGGACAATTCAACAACAATTGACCACGCCACCTCTTTACAAAACACACAGATATCGGCAGCTATCTACGTACACGGACGCATTATAATTATTGTATACATTGTTTCTTGTTAAAGGACCCGTGTATTTATGTGTTGTTGTGTGCAGTTTTGCGAGAATAAATAATTTTCTTTCTTTCTTTATTTTCAGATACGTACAACTCCAAACCGTTCGCAATATAAACATGTGCAGACAAAAAGAAGCATTTTCTAGAATAATCCATTATTCTTAGCACGTCCGAGTCGCAATTAGCTCGCGTCGACTCCGCTTTATGTTGCCACAATAACCCGAAGCCGGGTTAATGCAGGAGGCGTGTCTAATTCTACATCAAGTGTTTCCTTAAAAGCTCCAGCTATCAGACAGAAACTACGGATGGCGTAAGGAAGAAAATCTGGGGGTTGTTTGCCTTGTCATTATCAATATTACATTATATACTTAGGGGTGTCAGGTAGTTCTTTTTATAGGGGCCGTAATGATTATTTACTGAACGGGGCGATGAGGTTCTGTGGAAATCCCGTTTGAATTATGTAGCGATGTGACAGTTTCTAAACGACGTCTTCTTTTAAAAAAAGAACGTATCCGTAAAAAGCGTTTCCGTATTGTAAAGCGAGAAATAAAAGTGGTTAGCTTAATCAATGTATAATATTTTATGTATTAAATATCCTACTGTCCTTCTTTATTAGTTCCTACTTTAACAAATTACATCAAGCTCCGTTTAGTAGTTTTTTCGTGATTAAGTTACAAATATCCATCCATCCTCACAACTTTCACATAGACTTTCACATTCACATTCACATATCACAATATTACTAGTACGAAGTACAAAATAGAAAGCAAAAAAATAAAAAAACGCCCAACGATTACATACATAGATCCTGACCCCTAACTAGGATTCCCTGTATCTAAGGAACCAGGAACTATGAGGACCATGGTCCCACAACACCCAGACATGAAACAAAATTTGTCAGAAAAAAAAGCGCAAGTACCAGGGTCAAACTGAAAGTTTTTAGAACTGGCCACTTGTAAACAAAAGAAATAAAAAATAGTTTAAATTTTGAAAATGGAACTCTTTGCCAATATTATTGAGTATGAACTTCATTCAATTGTCATTTGTTTTACGATTTGGCGACAAAATTGAAAATTGTCTGTGTCACGTCAGCATGAATTTAACGCGAGAAAATTTTCGTGCTATGATTTTTCATGACTTTCGATTACATTTAAGTCAACAAGAAAGTTATGATAGACTACGAATGGCCTTTCACGATGAAGCCCCATCTCGTGCCACTGTTTACAACTGGTTTAATGAGTTTAAGCGTGGTCGCACTAATCTCACCGATGATTTTCTTGAGGGACGGCCTTCTACGGCGACGACCGAAGATAACATCTGTGCTGTGCGTCGTATGATAGAGACTGACAAAAGAGTGACCTGTCAGCAGATTTGGACAAGCTTAGGCATCGGTATGAGTCAAGTTCACAAAATACTCCATGAACATTTAGCGGTCAGGAAGTTTTGTGCCCGGTGGATACCTCATATTTTGACCGAGGCCCAAAAACTCCGTCGTGTTGATTGGTGCCGTGAAATGCTTGAAAGATTTAACGGAGGTAACTCAAATGCTGTGTTCGACATACTTACGGGTGACGAAAACTGGATTTACTTTTATGATCCCGAAACCAAAAGACAGTCTGCTCAGTGGGTGTTTCCTTCCGAGGAGTTGCCAACTAAAGTAAAGAGAGGTCGAAGCGTGGAAAAAAAGATGGTAGCGTCGTTCTTCGGAAGGACAGGTCATTAGAGGATCGAAAAACAGTTTCTGCGAAATGGTACACTAACAATTGTTTGCCACTTGTCTTGGAAAAAGTTCGGAAGAAACGACCTCGCAGTAGAATCCTCCTTCACCACGACAACGCCTCGTCGCACACCGCCAGGCGAACGATCGACTATTTGGCGACGTCAAACGTGGAATTACTGGGTCATCCGCCGTATAGTCCCGACTTTGTGATTTTTATTTATTCCCAAAAATAAAAGAAAAACTTAAAGGAAAACGTTTTATGACGCTGTTTTATGGCAGCGTTTCAAAAGGCCGTCGAAGAGACCCGTAAGGACGAGTGGGCAAAGTGCTTTTCTCAGTGGTTCCATCGGATGCAGCGATGTATTGACGTGAACGGACACTATTTTTAAAAGATATAATAATAATAACTAGCTAGTTTAATCAGTTTTTGATTTTCTAAGAACTTTTAGTTTGACCCTCGTATTTAATACTTGCGCTTTTTTTTCTGTGCACAAACATTTGACCCGTCGCGGGAATCGAACCCGCAACCTCAGTGGTGTATGAGATTTGAGCCAACCTGCCCAACCACTACACCACAGAGGATGTCAGTAGGATTATGATAATGCGTAACTTGCCTTTAAACCGTACCTATACTTACCTACGAGGTAAGAGGCTTTCCTACCTACCTAATGAGATATCCAACAAAAAATACTTACTTTCAAACCCGAGAAGCAAACTAAAAAACATCTAAATATCCTATTTACAAATAAATCAGAAGAAGAGTTCATGACAAAGCTATTACAATGACGATTCCCCACGTCCTAACCCTTGAGTCCTCTCTGTAGAAATACACTATAGAATTGAATAAATGGTCTGCGTTGAGCTTCCATTATGATTAACTCTTTTGTGCCGGACTGTCAAATGGTAGCCGAGATTGCATAGTGTTGATTCTTAGAATATAAATGAATGCAAGCTTACATTTAACCTTTTTTATTTTTTATGGAACTGAGTGTTAGTAGAAACTAGCAAGTCGTTCGCCTGATGGTAAGCGCCACGCCTGCCCATAACAAACGCAGTGCCAACCACAACATTTAATGCCATAAAAAGCACTGCGTACTGCATTGCCCTCATCACCCCGAGACATCAGAAATTAAGTCTCATATGCTCAGTAATTTCACTGGCTACAATGCCCTTCAAACCAGAACACAGTAATGCTTGCGCACTACTGCTTGGCGGCAGAATAACTGGCAAAGCTGTGACCCAGACGGCTTCCCGGCATACGAGAGAACTACCACGAATAATTACTACCCCTTTCCCTTGTTTGCAACGGTAATAGGATACGTTTCCTACATATACCTTTATTGTATTTATCCCGACTAGAAGGCATTGCCGCAGGCCCTGTCGTTTTTTTGCTACTAATCGCTGTCGCACTAATGCTGGTAAGCGCTCTCCGTTGTATCGGTTGGTAGAATCATACAACACTAATTTTAATGCTATAGACATTGTGGCAACACGAGCTAGTACATTCAAAAAAAAATTACTTGATATACCTACTAAAGTAGTACTACTGTATTCTTTCTTTAGCAGACCTTTAGTAAAACTATATAGGAAAGTAATCCGTGGTAAATGCTGTTGGTGTTACAATTAATCCTTTTTTCATAGATTATTCTTTATTATATCTTTATTGTATCACTGTTTGTTTATACAAATAAATGAAAAAAAAAATGTATCTACTTACAAATGGATGTGCCACAGGTCGCATCGCGTTAATCATTATGTAGAGTCTGTAGCATAGTTCAAAAGATATCAAGCCCTACATACTTAGTACCCTACTTCAAACTATTCTACTTCCTACTATCCAATGTACTTATTACTGTCATTTAACTGCCAAGATACAGGTGTGTCAACACCTAGTTTAGTGGCCAGAATCGCAACAAATTGTAAATTGTATTATGAAATAAATAGTTTATAATTTTAATTTAATTTTTCCTTCCTGAGTTGTTACTATTCTACATCTTACTAGATATAGGTCAGCAAAATTCCTGGCCATTATGAGACTTAACAGCTATCTCTCAAGGTGACGAGCGCAGTGCAGCGCCGCGCAGGATATTGCGAAAACAAAGTTCTGGGTGGTGCTGTTACTGTTATGGGCAGGGGTATTGCTTACCATCAGGCGAACGATCAGTTCTCACGGACACTACTATCATTTTAATACTTCCTAGCAATAAAATTTTCCTAGCAAAAACCTTTTCATTCAGCCTGTCTTCTTAAAGATTTCTTTGAAAAAAGTAAACCATTAGTGGCTTATTACCATTTTAAAAAGTTTTGTAAGTAAGTACCTACTTATGTAGGTATCTACGTAGCTATGCATCTTAATGTATAATTCATGTCTCCTACTGACGTTGTTGATAAGTCTAGGAGAGTGAGCACGTTGAGGCCTTGCTTAACATAAAGTTAAGGTTGTATGTAATTGTATAGGTACCTACTACCTACGCACCTATCTAATTTGATCATCTACAAGAGAACAAACAACCTCGACGAAGTTTCTGTGCCGTAGTCTCTACTAGTCCCTAAACTTCTAAAATAAGTTAAGTAAACACATCCTAAGATCTATTATACATACTCAATATTCATTAACAAGGAAGCTTATTCGTTATCAAAAATAAATGCAAGGGACATGTACAAGTTCGAAGAAAATTTAAATGCATTTCTTAAAAGGTAGTTTTGACAGGAAACTTGCAAATGTCCCCAAGTTTTGCGAGTAAAAAGATATTTCGCTACGCTTTGCCCGTTAGTTTAAAAGTTAAGTGTTAAAAATTTACATTCAACTAGTTTCAGTTTCACCTTTGAATATTCAAGAGAATTTTAATAGCGTTTTCGTTTAAGTGGTGCTGCTGAGCGATTTAGTTTTGCCACAAAATAATTAATAGTGGTTTTGCTTAGGTAGCGTGTAATAAAGTATCTATATGATATCACCCAGTATTAGGTCTCAGTGGAGGACACGCGGAAGATTTTTTCCGAGTGTCCCCCACTTTATAAACTTGGGGGTATCAGGAATTACTTTTCCGAATGTCCCCCACTTTATAAAAGTTCAAAATGGTGAGGCGAACGGAGAGGCGTTATTCATCAGGAACAACTGTACCTAAATTAGGGATAGGTAACGTAGAAGTACTTACACACATAGGTACCTACATAGTAACGAAAAAACTCGTTTCCGATGATTCCGTTAGTTGCAGCAGTTTTTCTAACTTTCGTTTATTCGTTTTTCATCTGGTAAGTACCTACCTACCTATAAGTGAATATTTTTTGTAGCATGTAAAATGTCTCTACCTACCTAATATGTAACGTCTGACCTGGTAATTAGGTACTTATTAGGTACCTAAATATAAAAATTAGTTGCTTACCTAACATGAAAATTAACGATTGACCCGTAATGATCCTATCATCGTCGGCTTTGTTAGCCAACCTGCGGACTTACCCTTACCGGACTTCCAAGCCTAACCTACTTTAATTTAATATTGTTAGATTGTTTTTCCTTATAAGTACCTAATTATGTACCTAGAATGTCTTTAAACAACATAACAAAAAAAAACTATCTGTACCTGTTTACGTACCTACTATCAATGTTGCTACAAGAAGCGAATACCAAAATAAAGTAGGTAAGTCTTCGGTATTAGCACTCACATTGAGACAGGCGCGACGCCTGAGCTCGAGCTAATAGCAACGTTTAAAAAGACAGATGGGTCACATTACGTCTAGATGCTTTCTAGTCTCGAACTCTGAAGCAGAGCTTGTGAATCTCATAATGATTATAGTCTTCCCTACCTATGAACTTAAAATTCCGTCGATAAATTGGATAATGGGGTATTTGTATCTCCAAATTATGAAACATAAATTTAGATTGGAAAGATAAAGATAGTTATTTTTTCCTCGTTCGAGAATGGCATAAAGGCCAAATACAATTTTTATCTTGGAGCCAATACAACCTGCAGCTTACTTCATCCACAGAATACATAATAAACCTGTACGAATAGATAAGTATTATCTTATAATTATAAGTCGACAAATAGCTTTAAATAAGCTGAGATGTTCAGGCGACAGTTCTGAAATGTTTCTACATTTTCTTGCATTATAAAATAATATGACTTGCACTCAACAATAAAAAACATGCACAATAGGCAAATCAATAATAGGTTAATGGGAACAAAGAAAGGAAGTGGTCACATAGGTATACATTATAGAAATAAAACCCGTTGCCTTCCCCTATTATTGTAAAAAAAAGGTTTCTGAACGAACGCAAAAAAAATATGTAGGGCGCGTTCAGTCAAAGATAAAATATATTTTTTCTTTGCGTTCAGCAAAGACGTATTATATAATACTAAATCTTTGGCGTTCAGTAACTGAGCTCTGACAGCAACTGACAGCAACTATGGCGTTCCTACGTCAGACTCAACCGATCAATGCAATCAACCGTTCTGTGCCTCCGCATCGCATCGGTTTCAATAATAACCATCAATTCGCTAGAGACTTTGGCGGCAAGTTTAAATAAATTTTCTCGATAAATGTTTAATAAAGAAGTACGTTTATAATGTAACGAGAGAGGGGTTGATATAAGAATCACTTTAAAATCCGCGTAACATTTTGTCAATTATATGGACAATTTGTATTTTTTCTGATTTTAGGTTGCTCAGAGCAAAGTGGAAAAACCTCAGTTAAGGTATCCAACTAAAAAAAATGAGGAGTAAAACAACCAAACACCGCAAGACTGTAGGTATTGAACGCGCCTCTAATTGTCAATATCTAAGTTGTCAATGTCAATGTACCTTGTTGAGGAAAAGGCGGGAACCGCAGAAGTGGAAAGGCGCGTTTTTTGAACATACATTTTGATAAAATCTAATTTTTGAGGAAAGTGCTCGAGGATGGGGAAAAAAAGGCGAAGGAAGGAGGATTCGCCTCCCTTGGACCCGGAGCCGTCTTCGAAATCGCTCCCCGAGTCTTCGGATTCGGATTCGGTGAAGTCGGTAGTAATGGAATCGCCCAAATCTAAAAAAGCTGATAAGTATGATATATATAAGGTTCCAGGCTATTCTCGTCAATACCCTGAAGACTTGAAAAAAAGCGACTTTATTGTCTTCTTGAGCCACTCAGCCGATAATACTGTATTCAGCGATAGGGATCGCATGGCCCTCTCCAAAGGTTTGCGAGACCATGGAGTCTCAGGCGTCATGCACTTGAAGTCTATCAACAAATATAAAGTGGGCATAACATTTGATCTTCCCAATAACGCAAACATGTTCTTGAAAAATAAAAAACTACTGGACCAACTCTCCCTTAAGGCAACCATACCGGCTGGCGACACCGAAGTGACTGGGGTGCTCACCTCGGTTCCGGTGGACATGTCCAACAAGCAAATATTTTCTTTGATCGGTTCTTCAAAAAATGTCATTCAAGTCAGGCGCTTTATGCGTAAAGTAAGAGGCGACGGAGGCGCAGCCTTTGTACCCACACAGGCGGTCGCTGTGACCTTCGCATCTACCATCCTCCCTGAGTATGTATATCTAGATTCATGGCGGCATGAGGTGAGTATGTACGTACCGCCAGTGAAGCAATGCCTCAAATGCATGCGGTACGGGCATATTGCCAAGTTCTGCCGTAATGCTGAGGTATGCTCCATATGCACGGAAAACCATAATTTTAAGAACTGTCAAGTTGATCCTAATAATGCCAAATGCGCTAATTGTAAGGGCAGTCATATAGCCATCTCCTCATCATGCCCATTAAAAAAAGAAAAGATAGAAGAAAACAAAATTAAATCTCGAACGGCCACCTTTTCAGAGCTGTTCAACACAAAATCTTTTCCAGCATTAACAGCACGTACACTGGATGTACAAGTAAACAACCTAATGAAGTCAGAGATTTTTATTAATCTTTTAATAGAAACAATAACCAAAATTATCAGTAACAAAGATGTAGTACCTATCAACTCAGGGTCTATTCGAGAGACTCTAAAAAAAACTCTCAGCAACAAATTACCTCCTACCTCATAATGGATTCATTAAATATAATACAATGGAACGCACAAAGTCTTAACAGTAATAAGCATATATTTATTGACTATCTATATAGACATAACATTCATATTGCAATTATATCAGAAACATGGCTAAGAGCCACTCAAAATTTTAAAATTAGGAATTATAATATTGAACGCAATGATTGTGGCAATAATCATAATGGCGTAGCTATTATAATTCACAAAAATGTCAATTATTCTAAAATAAATACTTATTTTGATAATTCTTTACAAAACATTTGTGTCAAAATTACAGTAAATAAAAAAGATCTGTGTATTGTCAGCTTTTATAGTCCTACAAATTGTAATCCTACTTTCAACAAAATTAAATTTGATTCATTAGTAAAGTCGGTTCCTGGTCCATTCATATTTGCAGGTGATTTTAACGCCCACCATACTTCCTGGGGTTGTGGCACTGATTCTCCTCGAGGTAGGGAAGTTTTGGAAGTCATCGACGACAATAATTTGGTTCTTCTTAATAACGGACAAGCAACTACAATTGGTTCATTAACATGGCGTCCAAACGCACTAGATTTATCATTTGTTTCCCCATCATTGGCACTTCAATGTGAATGGTCTGTTCTCGATAGTCCTCTTGGGTCTAGTTATCATCTTCCTGTAATTATTAAAGTATCAGTTAGTAATAATAGTGAAAATTCAGATGAATATTGTAATGGTAAACATTTGCCCATCTACCCTAACTATAAACGGTTGGATTGGAAAATGTTCAGTAGTTGTGTAGATATATTGCTAGACGAAGTTGAATTAAATTTTTTAAATCCTCAAAACGCATATTCGATCTTTTGTAAAATTTTGCTTACAGCTGCTGCCAAATCTGTTACTAATAATAAAGGTTCAAGTCATTTCATTCACGCTTCACAGTCATGTCACAGAAACTTTGATAAAAATCCTCACATTCCATGGTGGAATCAGAAATGCTCAGAGGCTGTTTTGAATTTCAAAGAAGCATATTTGAAGTTTAAACATAACCCAACAGAAGAAAGCTATTTGGAATTCAAAAAACTTCGAGCTCTTAAAAAACTCACATTAAAAATTGAAAGACAAAATAGCTGGAAATCTCTTTGCGAAACTTTTAATCGTTGTACTCCAATATCTATTATATGGAACTATATGCGTAGATTCAATAAAACAAACATCCCTAATAATAATAACAATGACTCGTGGATTTTAGATTTCCTAATGAAATTTACTCCTGATTTTGTGCCTAATAGTACCAGGAAACTTAATGCTACTAATTTAAGCTCCACTATCAGTTTTCTTCTTGATTCATTCTCAACTAATGAATTAACATCAGCTATTTCCTCTAGAAGAGATACTGTTTTTGGTCTTGATGGATTACCATACATTATATTCAAGAAACTAAGTAAAAAGAGTCTGGAATTTTTCTTAAAATTGTTGAATTTACTCTGGGAAAATAATGTTATACCCCAAGATTGGAAAATTGATTGTCTGGTACCCATTTTAAAACCTAATAAACCTAAGTTATGTCCTGACTCGTATCGTCCTATAGCACTCACTTCATGTGTGGGTAAGATATTTGAACAATTGTTGAAACAACGTTTGGAGTTTTATGTGGAACAAAATAACATCTTACCTTCTAATCAATATGGTTTCCGTAGAAATCGTTCAGCTAGGGAGAGTATTTGTCAGTTGCAACTTGATATCCATAACAGTTTAGTTGCAAATAATCACATGGTTGCTGTTTTCTTTGACATTGCAGGTGCATTTAACAGTGTAAATATTGATATTCTTTGTCATGAACTGTTACTAACAGGAATTCCTGAAAAGATTATAAACTGGATTAAAAACTTTTTAAGCAGCAGAGAAGTCTTCGTTAAATATAACAGGCATCTCTATGGTCCTAGAGTTTCTTCAAAAGGAGTTTGTCAAGGTGGTATTCTGTCACCTTTACTTTTTATTCTCTATATACGTCGCTTAAATTTAATATTAGGTTCAAATGTTAAAAATCTACAATTTGCAGATGATTTAGTTGTTTATGCATCAGGAAGCAATTTGCCTCAAGTAGTCGAAATTGTTAATGATGCATTAACAAAGCTTAATGAATATTTTTCTTACCTTGACCTTGATGTCAATCCTGCAAAGTCCAAGGTTGTTATATTTGGGAAACGATATTCTTATAAGCCTGCTGTATATTATAATAATTCTGCTTTAACCATAGAGCTTGATGTAAAATTTTTGGGTGTATTATTCTCCCGTAACTTATCCTGGAATAATTATATAAAACATATAATTAATAAAGCTAACAGAGCCTTTAATGTATTGAAATCCCTGTCTGGGTCATACTGGGGTGCAGACCCCAAAATCTTGTTAATATTGTACAAATCATTAGTTCGTAGTCACTTTGAATATGGTTTTTTTTGTTTTGCTGCAGAAGAAAAATTTGTAAATACTTTAGATACTTTTCAAAATAAATGTTTGCGTCTAATTACTGGGGCATTCAGAAGTACTCCTATAAATGCAATGCAGATTGAGTGTAGCCTTCCACCAATTGGCATTCGTTTTAAGTATTTAAAAGAAAGATTTCTCCTAAAACTTTATAGTGTTTCTAACAATAACCTTATAGCCAATTTGTCCAGCACACACACTCAATCAACACTTAAACCATTTTACATGCTACAAGGATTTCAAAGTTTTTTGGAGTTTCTTAAAAATCTAAACATTTATCAATCAAATCATATTTTACCCTGTTACGAAGGGTCATTCATTAGCAAATTCCCAGCAATGAATATAGTCATAAACAGTAATTTGTCCATTAAAGAAGAGGTATATTCAATGTTGGCTGAGTGGATAAATCACAAATTTGTTTACACAGATGGATCCAAGAACGACAGTGCTGTGTCTTATGCTATATTTGAACCATCTTTGAACATAGGCATTGGTCATAAGATTGATAAACACGCCAGTGTTTTTACTGCTGAAGCTGTTGCTATCTTGAGTGCTCTTAAACACATTAAGAATAATAATCTAGGGCACACTAAATGGGTTGTGGTAAGTGATAGCATGAGTGTATTGAAAAACTTGGCAAACAACAAATTACATGCTAACACTAACTACTTAATTTATTTTATAAAACATTTATGGGTAGAATTAACAAGATTAAACATAGATGTAAGTTTTACATGGGTGCCTTCACACATTGGCGTTGAAGGAAATGAAAAAGCAGACTATCTAGCCAATGCTATAATTAAATTTGCAGATATTATTTCGAACAACACCAGTGGGAATGATGCAAATGTCTTATTACCATACACAGATGTTGTAAGTATTTTAAAACAACGAATGTGTCATTCTTGGGGAAGACATTCGTATCATTGTACACAGGTGGAAAACAAAGGATCCTGGTATGCTAACTTAGATGTACAGATTAATTCCATACCATGGTTCTGTAAGAGTAAATCTTTCTTGAATAGAAAGTTTTACTCGACTATCTGTCGTATGCGTTTTGGTCATTGTCGGTTGAATTATCATCTCCATCGTCTTAGAATGGTCAGTTCGTCAGACTGTTATTATTGCCAGTCACAAATGGTCCAATCATTAGATCATATTTTCTTTGAGTGCCCGTCTTTTAACATTCAGCGCCTTGTGTTGATAGATGAGCTTTTTCAAGTCTATGATGAACCTGAATTGGTCCCGCGTTGCATTCAGGAGTTACTTATGAATGCCTCCACATTTATTTACTTGTATAAATTTATAATAAGTACGGTAAAAGAAATTTAGTTTAGTTTTGTAAAATGTAAATAATTAAAATAACAATGTGTATATTATTATAATAACAACATATTTGATCTCAGTATTTGATGAATTCTCAGAGTAATTAATGACTTATTCATGTCATTGTCATCACGACAATGACAACAACGAAAGAAATGACTGTACTTTTCCAAACTATCAATAAAAAACTACGTAAGACAAGGCGGTATGGTCCTAGAGACTTTAGCCTGCCCAAACGGGCGAATTAAAAAAAAAAAAAAAAAAATCAATGTACCTTGTGTTGATTTGTCAAAAGCCATTTCATAAATATATGTCAAAAGTAGTGCTGCTTTTGACTCATGTTGTGCAATTTATCTTAAAATTTTCGCAATAATACTCATATTTCTTTACTCACTATCTTCTCCACGTACTCCTAAATCATACGCAAAGTTTACAGTAAAGTTTGGTGTTGATATTTTCAAAATGCGGCTCATAGACTCATCGAAACTTTCAGAACTTCAAAACACGCCGGAGAATATTCGAAATATCTGCATTGTAGCGCACGTGGACCACGGGAAAACTACTTTGGCGGACTCCTTGATATCTAGCAATGGGATTATATCTCAAAGAATGTCGGGAAAGCTCCGTTATATGGACAGCAGGCCGGACGAACAGCAGAGAGGTATCACCATGAAAAGCAGCAGTATTTCGCTGTATCATGCTGTAGAACAGAAAGAATACTTAGTAAACTTGATAGACTCGCCTGGACATATAGATTTTTCGAGCGAAGTCTCTACTGCAGTGAGATTGTGTGATGGAGCGATTGTTGTGGTGAGTGACAACTTAATTTTTATTATATTTCAAAAGTTTGTAAGTGTTTACTTATGCTTTTGACATTTCCTAAAACTTAAATATTAATGTAATTGAAATAGAAACAGAAACTATAGTTTTGGACAAATATTCATGGTTGTTTTGAATGTTGTAAGTGACCCGTAAACTCTAAATGTCAATTTGTAAACCCTGTCACACTTAAAACAAAAAAAGCTAACCAAGGTTTCTAAAATTGTAATTCATTAATTTAGAAACTTACATTATATTATTTTTTCACATAATGAATTAAAATCCTTTCAGGTGGACGTTGTAGAAGGTGTTTGTCCCCAAACTAGACTTGTCCTCAAACAAGCGTACTCAGAAAACATGAAAGCTGTACTAGTACTTAACAAGATTGACCGACTCATCTTAGAAATGCAACTGACTCCACTGGATGCCTACGTCCACTTGACCCAAGTTCTGGAACAAGTGAATGCAGTAATGGGAGAGCTTTTCGCAACTGAAGTGTTTGTCAATGAAGAAAGTAATATAGATAAACAGGTAATACAACAATTTTTCTCCAAAATTAATATCACATAAGTTTACGAAATAATCAAAGGCATATTCTGATTATGGGAATCCCTAGCTCATCAACTTATATCATAATGGCTAGAAGTAAAGACAGAACTCAAGTCCCAAAAAAGGATATATGTATAAAGTTTCTGTTCATATCTCCATCTTTATCTCTACTTGCAAAATGAATGTTTATTTACCACCTATAATTTCACTATTTCCAGGAGCAAAAAAAGAGTGAAAAAAATGAAGATAACGACTTCTACGATTGGACCTCAGCTCTTGAAGACTCTGATGACTCAAATCTTTATTTTTCACCAGAGCAAGGCAATGTGGTCTTTGCCAGTGCAGCTGATGGCTGGGGCTTTACTACCCATACTTTTGCAAGGTTGTTCTCCGAGAAACTTGGTAAGAAACACCACTACTAACAGATATTCATAATATAAGCATTCCTTTTAAGTTCAGCCATCTGGTCGACATTCTCGGTGAAATTTAGCTGGCGACTAAAGAAGGAAAGAGAGAAAATTGGGCTCAGTGAGAGAGGCCTACTATATTCAGCAGTGGACTGATGATTTGGCTAAGTAGAATAAAAAGCGAGAATGGTACTTATTTATGCAACACCAACTGTCACTATGTATATAGAATACCAACCACTTTATCTCTTTCACAACATAGTTACTAGCAACAAAATGGTTATGCAAGTAACCTTGCTGTGTCGTAATTTAATTCAAATATCCTTAATGTAATAGTAATAAAGTCTAATTTTCAACTGAATGAACCTTTTTTAAATTAAACATAACATGTTGCTTAATATTTTTCAGGAGTAAAAGATGAAATCCTCCGTAAAGTTCTATGGGGAGACTTCTACTTGAACACAAAAACGAAACGATTTATGAAAGGTGCACAAGAGAAAGCAAAGAAACCTCTATTTGTCCAAGTCATACTTGATAATCTATGGAATGTTTATGAAACAATAGCCATAAGGAATGAAAAGGAAAAAGTTCCAGTCATTTGTGAAAAATTAGGAATAAAGTTGACCACAAGAGATTTAAGGCATACAGATTCTAGAATTCAACTCCAATCCCTAATGGTCCAATGGTTGCCACTGTCTAATACAGTTCTTAACATGGTCTGCGACAAACTGCCATCCCCAAAAGAGTTATTACCAGAAAAAGTAGAAAAACTAATGTGTTCTAAGATCCATGACTTCAATTCATACTTACCAGAGACTCAAAAACTTAGAGAAGACTTTTTAGCCTGTGATAGTAGTGACAATAGATCGTTAATTATTTTTGTATCTAAAATGTTCAGTGTAGATAAATCTATATTACCGGAAAACAAGCCGCAAGCTTTGACAGCCGAAGAGATGGCTCTCAGAAGGGAGCGAGCGAGACAAATGCGCGAAGAAAAGAAACAGAGCACTAACTCGGAGATCAATACTCTACCAGAGAAAACTGATAACGATCAGGAGAAGAGCATAGAAGATGAACAAGAGAAAGAGTATGCAGAGCAGCCGGCTTTCATAGCTTTTGCTAGAGTATTTAGTGGTAAAGTTAAGAAAGGTGATAAAGTTTACGTATTAGGTCCAAAACACGATCCGTCCAAAGTCCTTAGTTGGAAAGATTATATAGTAGACCCAAAAAAGAATTTGAAGGATTTGCAGAGCGATGAACATATCACTTGTGCAGAGTATGTATCTATTTCAAATAATTCTTTGTTAGAAATATATGGGATTCTTATTGGTATTATTTATGTTATTCTTGTTTGATTTCAGAATCAAGTCTCTATACATTCTAATGGGAAGAGAGTTGGAAGTCATTGATGAAGCAATAGCTGGCAACATAATAGGTAAGTAATTCAGCATATACATTTTTATATTGTTAATTGAAAATGTGAAAACAATGAGAATTTATACTTACCTCTCACAAAGAATTGCCGTATTCATGCACTGCACTGCTTGTAATTTTTAGACTCCAGTTTAAAGTTTCTTCAAATTGTTTTTCAAATTTACTGGTAAATTGCCATTTAAACAATAATGCAATTAATGTAAGTTATTGTATGCTTCATGATTGATTGATTGATTCTCAATAACTAACATAACACTGCGATTGTATATTCAGCCCAATAAGCTCTTGCTAAAAGCGTATATTTATCATCTTGATTAATTCCTTCCAGGTATTGGAGGTCTAGAAGACCATATACTAAAGACAGCGACGCTTAGCAATACGATCGCCTGTCCAGCTTTCAGTGAGATGCAATATGCTGTAGTTCCTATATTACGAGTGGCTTTGGAACCTACATATCCTTCGCAACTACCTCAATTAGTCAAAGGTAAAAATGTTCATAGCTATCTTATTATGAAATCTGTTTGACAAAATGCGACTGACAACAAACAAACTACAAGTAGTTTGATTGCAAGCGGTCACCGTCGTCAATATTTGCAGTACCAAATGCTTTGCCCATCCTGTAAGGGAGAGAGAGGGTAGACGGTATTTTTAAATAATTTTAGTCTCATCCCGAGGGAAATATTCGACATTATTTGTTGTGATTGGTCATCGGAGAGGACGGAAATAGCGTCTTGATACTTTTTATGGGCTTGAATAGCATTACGCCGCCAAGCAGTAGTGCGCAAGCATTACTGTGTTCCGGTTTAAAGGGCATTTATCTGATGTCTCGGGTGATGGCGCAATGCAGTCCTAAGCAATGCTTTTTATTTTTTTATTTGGTTGGCACTGCAATGGTATGGCCAGGCGTTTAGGCGCTTACCGTCAGGCGAATGACATGCTCGTATCATCACTCATATTCATAGAAAAAAAATGTCCGTAATGAACCTGTAAAAAAATGCCTTATGTCATTTATGACTTAAATGAATGACGTGGAATATTCGCCCGCTACCGGTCGAATTTTTCAATAGCATACTTTCTCGGTCTTTCCAAAAATATTAACTTCAGGTGTGAAGGGAAAAGTACCAATTCTATTGATAATAATAATTCCAGGTTTAAAACTGCTGAATCAATCAGACTCGTGTGTTCAAGTCTTACTACAAGAGACAGGGGAACACGTATTAGTGACGGCTGGAGAAGTTCATTTGGAAAGATGTCTAGAAGATTTAAAGTAAGTTACACTCATGTCACATTTGAAAGTATATCTTATGTATAATACATACAGTAAAAGTTTCTAAAACAACTTCAATTAAGTCTGAAATGGAATGATAAACTTCCGTTTTCCATTGATGCGAGATGCCATTGTAAATACTTATAAAGCTATCCCATTCAAAAATATACTTTTACATTGAATATATTGCTTTGTTACAGGAACCATTACGCCAAGATACCAATCACAGTTTCCGAGCCAATAGTTCCCTTCAGAGAGACCGTCATAATACCGCCTAAAATCGACATGGCCAACGAAAATATCGACTCGCAAAACATTGACAAAGGCGACAAAGAAGAGGACCCAGTCATCACTCTCTATACAAATAACAAGCAATGCCGAATAAGAATATGCGCCAAGCCTTTGCCAAATGAAATCACCAATTTGCTAGAAAATTCCACAGATTTGCTCAAAGCCATATCACAGCATATAAAAACATTACAAGCGTTGTCGAAAAACGAAAAGATAGAAACCAAATTAGAAGGTCTACAACTCAACGGAAAGCATAAGCTATCAGACAGGATGCTGAAACTAATACAAGTTTTCAAAGATAAGCTAGAAAGTATATGCTCCAAGTTAGGTCCTGAATGGAAAGATATCGTCAATCAGATATGGTCCGTAGGGCCCAGAAATTGCGGTCCCAATTTGCTTCTCAATCAAACTGGAGATTACATAACAAAGTACCTTCATCATGAAAAGGAAATCAAAGAAGATCCAAGATTTGAGTTTGAGAGTAGTTTTGTAAATGGATTCCAGTTGGCTACTTTGGCTGGGCCATTGTGTGAGGAACCAATGATGGGGGTGGCTTTTTGTGTGGAAGAGTGGACGTTGGAGAAAATCGAAAGGGATGAAGTGTCGCATGTTTTTGGACCGCTTTCAGGTTAATATAATATATTTTTCTAGTACAATTAGTGACAAAAGTTGCAAAACATATAAGTTGCTGAACGTTTAAAATTTCCAATACACTGAAACATCGATAGTTGTGTATTAAACATGATTTTGGAGTTTGTTTTAGGTTAACACAAGAATTAAAGTGATCAGCAACTTTTGTTGCTGACTGTACAACGCCTGACAGAAAACAGATAAAAAATAGTCCTGCGTCCTGTTTTAGTATTTTTCAAATTAAACACCTTTTCAAAAGTATTATACCACATTATTAATACTGTTTCAGTGTATAAAAAACACAATACAAAAGTATGCCATAAAACTATGCCAGCTAACTTAAAGACATGATTCGATTGCAGTTTAAATTCTATGCCATCTAACTTATAGACATGATTCGAAGTCTTGTAAATTGTTTTTTTTATATAGGTCAAATCATGTCAACTGTGAAGGACGGATGTAGGAAGGCCTTCCAAGTGCAGCCACAGAGACTGATGGCAGCGATGTACTCGTGTGATATCGTCGTCGACCAGAAAGTATTAGGTAAACATTGTTTATCATTGAATTAAATTAACGGATTTATCGCGTATGTATATAACATTAATTATTTATGCCTTGACGTTTCATTTTGCAGCATTCGTAGTCACCAACAGTGGTTGCTAGATGACATTATTATTATTATTCAGCCTGGTTTGTCCCACTGCTGGGCAAAGGCCTCCCTACCCTCCTTCCACTCCTCACGTTTCTGGGCTATTGTTTGCCATCCCATCAAATAGGATTCCAGTTCATCCCGCCATCTTTTCCAGATGACATTGATTGACATTTATGATAGCGTCATTCTAATCCTACTCTACTACTTATGCCGTCTGTACTCTCTCGGCGAAGATGACCGAGATAAGCCGAGGACGAAAGTGTACAGAGATACGCTCGCGCATCCTCGATGCGTCTTTTTTTTATTTTTTTTTCTGTTTATGGGCTTGCGTTTGACCACTATCTCACCTGATGGAAAGCGACGATGTGGTCTAAGATGTAACACGCTTACCTAGAAGATACCTGTTCACTCTCGATTTGAAGACCCCCAGGTTGGTCTCTTTGGTCTTCGCCCAATTAAATCTCTCTTGCCGCCTGTACACTCTTGGCACGACAGACTGAGGACGAGATCATACAGGGAACGTCTCGGTGCGTCTTGTTGGTTCCCACCTGACCAAACCTATCGTCTGAGAACACTTGGGCGAGGCAAGGCGAGAGCACTAGGGCGAGAGTGTACAACCGGCATTACAGGCATCTAATATTGCAGATAGGCGACGGTGACCGCTTTCCATCAGAAGGGTTTGGGTGTGATTTTTGTACCGTTGTAAATAATATTCACCGGTGGCGTTGTTCGAAATCACCGATGACCATTTGGACCTTTATATTTCTCAAACGGTATTTTTACATAAATTGTTGTTGTACCTAGGTATAGACTGACTAAAACGAATAAGTCGTTTATGGGCAACTGCGTACGTTTTTATAATAAAATTCCAAAGTGTATAACGGAGCTCACAGAAAGTAAATTCAAATTACGCGTTAAGAATGTTCTAATGAGAAAAGCATACTACAGTGTTCGTAATTACATAGAAGACAAAGATGCTTGGAACATTCCACTTCTGAAAAGAAGAAACATGAACAAGAAACATAACATTGTAAAACCCCAAAAAATTGTAACAAAATCTCTAAAAAAAATGCCCCTCAGTTTCTTGCCGTATCTTCTGAGTAGTGGTTCTTTTTCCAATACGGTGGTAGAGTCATTGTGATAATTTGACGTTCATAAGTGCGTCTGTGATGCCAAAATGATTAAAGAGATTTTGTTTTTTTTTTATTGTAAATATTGCAAAGACGATAATATTTTATAGTGATTTCTTTGTTTAATTTAACGATCATCGGTGAGATTCAAAAATCGCATCTCTGGTTGCTTGCCTATTTTAAAAGTCCAGAAACTTGTGTCACGTATATCATCATGCAAAGTTTTTTACCTTAGGTCACAGTTCCAGGAGGCATCTCATTTTCCGCATTATACGAGTATTGTTTGTATGAGTTCTAGAAAGTGCGTCTGGTCATACGCAACAGCGTAGACGTACAGACTGTACGCATCCGATGATCGGCAATACCCAGATACAACTGTAATATACATAGGTTTTATAGCGGTAGGCCTGCAAGAGACCGCCTTGGGAAGTACCATATTTATTTGCAAATATTCAACCGCGAAGCAGTAGTGTGCAAACATGATTTTGTGCTAGTTTGGTACTGGTGGTAGGTTTCTCGTATGCGAGAGGCCGTCTGGCTGGGTACCACCGCTTTGCCAGTTATTCAGCCGCCAAGCAGTAGTGCGCGAGCATTACTGTGTTCCGGTTTGAAGGGCATTGTAGCCAGCGAAATCACTGGGCATTGTGAGACTCAACAGCTAATTGCCTCAGGGTGACGAGCGCAGTGCAGCGCCGCGCAGGATTTTTTAAAACAAAGTTCTGGGTGGTGCTGTAATTGTTATGGGCTGCACGCAGCACGTCTCGTCATTCAATTACATAAAGAAAAATGGATATCTCTGTTTCAAACAAAATTACAGGGCATTATGAGACTTGCGAATAAAATTGCATTAAAATTGTCTCACGAGCTCAATTATGCAGTTAAACAATACATCAATATCAGTTAAATTTTATTTCCATAATTACAAATATTGTAATTCTTAACGCTAATATTTACAACATTTTATTCTAAGTATAAATATGGATACCCTAAATAAATAGTTAATTATTTCTAACAAATGCATTGAAAGTTACACGAAAAACCATTGGAAACACACTATCACATCATTTTGTGTACATCATTTTATAAATAATTTATATTTTTTAATCACCTTGTATTGGTGGGGAATTGGGAATCATACGTGCCAATTATTGATAACCCAAAACTTAAAAACTAAAATCATGGTTAGATCTAATGTATTGGCAGTTTTAAACTAATTTAACATTGAGAAATAAATTACCTATGTGTCTTTTGCAGTTATAATAGAAATAGTGAAACGATGTCTTGTGAATCATGTAACGGACTAAGTTAGATCTCCATTTTGGGAAACAATGGTAGGTATTTAATATGTCATATGGTACCTACCTATGTGTCATGTTAGGATTTAGAGACTTCTGGACAATGGACTATTATGATAATCACGTAAGTTTTAAAAGGTGGTCCAAACTTAAGTCGAGTGAAATCTCTGATATTTGTATGGTCTTTTCGCTTCTGAAAGTTAATCGTTAATCAAATCGGTTGCCGTCAATTACTGTTTAAATCTCATTGGTCGATACAATCATTCTTTAAGCAGCAGTTAACATTGATTAGGCGGTAGTTTTTAAATTTTTGCGATTCGAACACATCGTTTTTATGCTTGATTAAGCATCTTTAATGTCATGATAACCTTATAATTTTACACTAAGTGCGGGTAGTTGGTTATAAAGCACGTCGTTCCCGATGCTGATACCCTCATTCACCAGTCTTTTCGTGACCACGATCGATGCAACTTGATGCCGAAACGACAGAATAATAATGACTACACCGTAACTTCGAGGTACACAAACTTAATATTTTTAGCGCGATTAGGCTCCCGTTTGATAATAAATTTAGGATTTTATCATTTCGTGTTTCCCCAAAATGAAGACCTTTCATAAAGCTATTCCACCAAATAGCCTTGGCCCGTTAATTAAATCTAACATCCCTTACAAATAAAGTTATTGACAGTTAAATCTAATAAATGCACTGAACACTGAGTATTAGGCGTATAGAGTTTTCACCAAACTAAACACAGATTTAGAATGGGAAAAGTTGAAGCTGTTAAATTAATTAGGATACGCAAGCGACAAGCGTTAAAGTATGCGTTGAGTCCAAGAAGGCGACCGGCCTTGGTGGAACCAACAAACTTTTTTTCTAATCTAGTTATTCTAAATCCAATGTAAAGATCTTGCTAATTCTTGTACTTTGTACCATGGGAAAGGGGGGTATTCTAATGTCGACCGCCTCATTCTTGATGCTCGAGACCGCCTGTTGTAGTAGTTGTATCGGTTGTATACAGGCTTGTCAAGGTACGTGTGGGGTTGTGAATAGTCCACTTTGTACGACATCGTTGTGCTTTGGAAACCATTTGTGTATCGGTTCGCGTTGTAGCCTGAAAACAAAAAGTCAAATGTTGTAAATATTGTATTGGAAAAGAAGTTCTTCGGAGTTCGATACTCAACCACCGGGTGAAAGAAACAGTGCTATGCAACAGGCATAAGAGAATCTTTTTTAGAACGAACGAAGTCGGAGTAGACCTTAAAACGGGAAAGAAAACATCGCGAGTAAAGCCTCTAAAAATCTCTATCAACACATCCTATACTATTCCATATCCTATCAACTACAAACATTGCATGTTATGGGAATACCCATTATTAAAAATGATGTACTTATTAAAAAGTCTTTGATAGTTTCAAGGACAATTCTTACCAGAATGATAAACCTGAGTTGTGGGCTTAACGCACATCATTCCAAACACCCTGATACCTGGGACGGACGCGTAGGTTGGCTGGTCGTGGGACATTGGTCCTTCTGTGAAAGCAGACAAGATTTATAATCAAGTAAATACGTCCACGATTGCTTCGCAGATTCAATAATAATCATATAGCGCGACAAGAAACTGATTAAATATGGATGACGTTTATTGACGGCGCCAGTTTCTACATCGCGATGACGTAAAGAATCTTGACCAATGATATTGCAGGAAACTTCTTTAAAATTATCATGTCTTTATTACATTTGTAAAAAAGGACCAGGATGTTGACCTTTATACACTAAGATTGATGTTAATTCCCTTAGAGTTAACGCTTAGGGAATAGTTAGTTCGAAGTAAATAAGTCAGTGGTTAAAACTGATTTCAGAATGAGCTCTTTGTGTAAAGTACATAAGTTCAAAAATGTCTTACCTAGTATATGATTCTCGGGGCATCTGCAAATGACTAGGTAGTGGGACTTGCCCGTCCTAATGTTTTGCAAGGCGAGGAGCGACCAGTCTCTGGGTGCTCGGCATTCACGCATCTCTGATACGGCTTCGCATGTCTTCACTAGAGTCACTGCTTTGTTGGCATACTGCAATTAAAAACTGGTAGTTGTAGTCAAATAACTATTGGTGTCCTGCGATAGCTCAGTTATTTGACAGCAATGCCACAGCTGGGCCGAATCGCATATATTTCGTTCTCATAAACATTTTGAATAGGAAGAAGAAAAATGAATCTGCTCGGGCCGGGCGATCCCTGGCGATTTTCAGATTTTATAACCTGCGTCTTTAGAATACCGTCCTGACGCCTTCACCACTGGGCCACCGAGCCTACTCTAGCAACTAAATTTCTTCTATCCTTCTTATCTCGTTTTACGAGGACGATTCTACGCCATCTGTCGTCAATCTTTACATTTTTCTTCTTCCTAATTATTTAAATTTTAAAGATTTTCAGTAAGCATGCGCTAATGCATTCAATATCAAATATCATAAAGACTAATAGCTAGGATTGAAATTTAGTATTGTGCAGTCAACCCGCACTGGGCCAGCGTGGTGGATTATGGCCCATACACTCTCTATGAGGGAAGGCCCGAGTCCCAGAAGTGGAAACGTAATGAGCTGATGATGATTGTGCGGTCTTTTAAAAAGCTAGATTTTTTTTACGCTTACTAGATCTATGTTTGGCCACTATCTCGCCTGATGTGAAGCGATGATGTGGCCTAAGATGGAGCACATAGATCTAGAAAGAGACGGCAGTTAAGCGGCTGCTCAGACCCGTCTCCCTGATGGTTCACCGAACATCATCCCGAAACATGACTAGGTCGCTTGACAACATGGCTTTGATCGGTGGGTGGTATTACAACCACGGCCAAAGCCTACCACTCCAAAGCGCGTAAGCGGGTTTCATCACGATGTTTTCCTTCACCGTCTTAGAGCGAGCGTGCAAAGTCTGCACTTAACTATTAGTCAGTGGTGCAGGGCCGAGTCGAGATTCGAACCCAGGTGCGTCTGATAGAAAGGCGCATGAGTTCCCGCTGAGCCACAGTCGCTCTAAAAGATTCAAGGAAGTTACACAAGACTGAGATAAGTGTCGCCTAATGATCGAGTTTCTCTTTTATACTATTTTTAATACTGATTGTTGAATATTAATCTATTAGATAAATATAAATTTTATGTATTTATGAAATATCTCCACTAAAATATATCTCCTCTCTAAATATCTCTTCTACTTAAAATTGAATCACTCGGAGCCATTCCGAACACAAAATGCATAAAAAACGGACCGCAGTGTTTCTGCTTACTTTGAGGAAGAGACTGACAATATACTCGTATATGATACACCTTATAGACTCAAGTACACTTACCTTTTTCTTAGAATCAGTAGTGAGCCTTGTAGTATGTAGATCGTCCGCGTTTAAACTGGCAGAGCAAGGGTCGCGGTACCTCGCTGGACAAGCGCAAAGTGGTTGAGTGTAGTTCAGTCTTACGTATACTGCGTTGCACACCTGGAATTTATACATATAAATCTTAGTAAATAAAAGTATTGCGTGAAGCTGCTACCTCGGTCTTGCTGAACAACAAGATGTCTATAAAAATTATAAGATTTCTTTTAATTCTAGTTATCACGAAGCATGAGAGTTATTTCATTTTAATTAAGTACTACCGCATACTAAACTATTAACTTACTACTTTACCATCCCTCTATATAAATGAAATTGCCGTATTTATAAAATCCAATCCTGAGCTCTTCGAAACGTGTGCCGCGGGTAGCCGTCGGGACGGTAATTTGCGGCATCGGCCATGCAGAACCCAACTGCTAAGAATGAGTGTGTTCTGTATGGCACCGATAATATTTAACAAGATTCCGTCAGCCATCCGCTCAATAAATGACATTAATATTTTTAAAAATACCCTATCTATATTTCTAATAAAAAAAGCTTATTACACCATTGAGGAATTTATAGATGACAAAACAGAATTTGACTAATATATAATGTGTAATTGGTATACTAATAATTTGACAATTTTAAAGTGTTATAATTTATTTTCATTTTGACATTTGTATTATTATTTTTTGATTGACATCGCAATTATAAATCCTTTTATTATTATTATTCATAATTTAGTCAATGTCATTGTTGTTTTATTATTGTACTAATTAACTTGTGACCATGTCTGTATGCCAGTATGGCGGAACTAGAGAAACTATCCGTTAATAACAATTACATATGTATATACCTAGATTCGCAGACTAATAAATCATTGTATCATTGTAACTAATTTAATTAGTAGTAGTATTTACTAAACTAACTAGATTACATTTTAATCTCTAATTTGGTCAAAACTCCAACCTAAAAACACTCATTCCTTCTTATTCATCTTAAGTTCTCAAAGTGATGAAGCATTGCACTTTTTTAAGAGCAACAGTAATTTAGTGCTGCCAAATGGACATTAGAATTACAAAAATAATAAATGAGCAAAGTTGTCCACGTTTACATCTAAAATCTCTTTAAGTCTCTAGAATCTAGACAGATTTTTGAATTAGGTACAGAGTTTTGATTCGACGCGCATGAGCACAGCGTCCAAAATTTTTAAGCTTCGCCTTAGTCTTTTTTTTTATTTCACGAAATTGTGATACTGATTCAATAACCTTTAATTTGTCTGACTTTGTTCTTGCCAGAGAGGTCTGCTATTAGATAACACTATATTTTCCATCTCATTTCTATGTGAGCTAGATGATAAATCATTATCTGTGACTGACCACCACACACAATTAGCCGAATTTGTCGTTACCACAAGAGCCTTTGTGATGTCAATAGAGTAATACGATGAATAAAATTAGAAATTACCTGCTGAATAGCGCATTCTGGTAGTAAATAGATGTGTTGATTGTGCGGGTAGTAGTGGTACTTTGTCGGCTTCGCCAACACTGACGTCGACCCAGCCGGCAAAGGAACCGTCTGAAACCAAAGTTGAAATATTATATAACATTGATTTATGATGCCAAACACAACTTATTTCTCTAGTAGATATAATTAATGAATACGTTGAAAGCGCTAATTCATCCGAGATGTCATTAGCCATTGTTACAATGATGGGAAACGTCTCGGCTGGCAAAGCACAATCTCATTCATTCCCGTTCAGCGCTTTTCGAGTTTCTGTGTCAACGCTCTTATCTGTCCTCTTATTGATTTCACCTTTGGCCACAATTTGGTTCTTAATCTTGATTTCGCTTTTCGGTTTTAGATTTTGGCATATGAAAAGGCATTCGTGCGTCGATCCCTGCAACAATGCTTCACGGTCAGGCACCTTGCGATTTGCCGATTACGTTGTCACGTTCGCTGCTGCAGACCAGGTTAATAAACCTGTTAGCTGACAAACGTCCTTTGTCTCTTTTTTGTTAATACAACATTTACTCTGATTTTAGGATAATAATCTTTCAATTATAGTAACGTGTTATTTTACAATATCAGCCACCTTCGAGGTTAGACTTACGAATCTAAAGTTTCCATTTTTATTATGAGATTTCGCTGGCTAATTAATAATAATAAGTTAGTGTATCTAACTTATTATTACAAATGAATGGGCATATGGGACTTAATATCTGATGTCTCGGGGTGATGAGCGCAATACAGTGCTACGCAGTACTTTTTTTATGATATTAAAAGTTCTGGGTGGCACTGTTTATTATGGGCAGTTGTAGCGCTTACCATCAGGCGAACGACTTGCTCATCTCATCTCTTAGTTCCATATAAATAATCATATATATAAAATTCTCGTGTCACAATGTTAACCTTACTCCTCCGAAACGGCTTTACTGATTTTTACCAAATTTTATATGCATATTCAGTAGGTCTGAGAATCGGCTACTATCTATTTTTAACCGACTTCAAAAAGAAGGAGGTTTACAATTCGACGGTATGTTTTTTTTTTTTTATTTTTTTTTGTGTGTTTGTTACGCGATTACTCCGCCAATTATGAATGGATTTCGATGATTCTTTTTTTGATTGGTAGGTCATACTTCAGAGGTGGTCCCATATAAATTTTATCGAAATTCATTCAGCACTTTTTGAAAAAAATAGCGAAAACAAAAAAAAATATAAGTTTAATCTTCAAGTCGGTTCTTGTTTTTGCTGTAACGACTTTCTAAAGGTGGCGGTTTGTATTCGACTGCTTCACATGCTTCACCCAGGGTTGACTTCCGGCGAGGGAACTCCTCAACGGTGAATAGTACAGACACAAAATTTTGTAAATGGATTTAACCATAATAGCCTGTTCTAAATTCCACCATGACATGGCTGATACAACCAGGAATGACTTCCGGCGAGGGAACTCCTCAACAGAGAATAGGAGAGTCATGAATTTTTTTTGTACATAAATTTAATTATGATAGCCCGTTTTAAACTTCGTCATGATGTGGCTGCTAGATCATAAATGCTTGTCTTTAAAAACTTTTTAAATTAATTTAATTAAAACTTGTTTTGCACTAAAAAGATTAAAATAAATTATTTTTCAAAAAAAACTAAACCGACTTCAAAACCACAAATAGGCACTCAAAAGTGAAAAATAAATTAATATAATTATCATAAGCGCTGCCCACTCATATATTTGAAGTCGGTGCCAGCCAAGTCTAAAAGGTAGTAGACAGATACTACCTACAAGTAGTACAATACAATACAGTAGTACAATAGTTACTATAAACATAGTATTTATCTGCTACCTATTTTCCTCTAGTCTTTGAAGGTTTCCCGTCCATTTCCACTTAAATTTCAATATTTGATTGACCGCATCTTTTGTTTTTTTTTTTTTTTTTTTGTTTTTTTTTTTTTGTCGGGTCAGCTAGTAAAATATAAATTTATTAGTTCTGAAACATAGTTGCAGTATATTTAGATAATGGTTGATATAACTTTTAGGTAAGAATATAAGCAATGCTTATTGTACCTTTAGGTACTCTGTCCCACGCACTAGGTCTGTGTTGAGCTTGTACCCTATTAAATTCTGCATAAGAACTCCGTGTCTGTAAAGTTTTCTGTAAGTTCTTAAAGTATAGGTAGTTCCTCTATTGAAGGAAGAAGACCCGAGTTGAAACTTCGGCTGAAATCAAATATTTTGCATAAGTAAAAAGTTTATTAACCTAGTATAAATAAAGTACTTGGGCTACTTTTTAACAAATCACGTTTTATGTTAAATGTTATTTTTGAAAAATAGTCTTAAATAGGTACATATCTTGTTTCATAAAACATCAAGGTCGCTCTGTTTCTCTGATTAATGTTGCAGTTACAACCAAAACATCTAGTTACACTGTCAATGGCTACAATACCCACCCGCTGTGAGATTTCATTCCGATAAATATCAGTCCCTGGTTGATCAGTACACCCATCTGCTCCAGTAACCTGTATACTGACATCAGATGTTAGTTCACAACAAAGAGCCTTTTTGTACTTGTAAACCGAATCCATTCAATTCTATTTTTACTTTTTATCTCGTATAAAAGAACTGATTCTCTTAAAAACGACACTTCAATTTCGTTAACTGTTACGGTAGTCATCATTTTTTATTTTTGCATCTTGCTTGTTAAACCTATCGTAAAGGTTTACGTCCAATTAATAAGGAAAAAGCTTTATAATATTTAAATTCCGAAGAGCCCTTCAAGGTACTTTCTTTTACTTTCACTGAGACGAAGTCCCTTTGAAGTACTTAACTTTTTCCAATTACCGGTCATGATTTGACGATCTCCACTTTATTATTGGTCTTTTGAATTCGTCGGGATAGGTCGAATAAAGCGTTATTACGATTTATTAATAATCTTGTTTGTTTAGTAAGATTATATATCTCTTCAAATTTATATATTTCTGTGTTTAAGCTTTAAGCTTGGAAGATGCCTAGTCGTGACTTGGAATGTATCTAAGTTATTGACACATCTTAACTCGTTGCCTTATTTGTACTAGCACGTGCAAGGATAATATAAAACTTTTTCACACTCTCAACCGACCTTTACGATTGTGCTTCACAATAGGAATGTTTTTGTAATCGTTAATTCAATTGGTTTTTATATCTGCCTTTTATGTAATCGCAGGCCGACTTTCTCTCTATTCTGTAAATTTACTGAGCGATCTGATTAACTTTTTTTTGTTTTATCACGTCTTGCTCATATTAGTTGATTCCGTCGGAATTCACTTTTCAATGTAAGCTTTCACTTTGATCAGCCACCGTTTATTGATGCTAATTATTTTATGACTTCGATTTACCGAGATTCATTATAATTGTTAACAAGTGTTTTTGAAAAGGCATTGATATAATCATCTTTGGTAAAGTTAGCTCTTTCATCCGGCGTCTGTACCGTACTGATTTTTTCATCGATAACAAAGTCTGTCGGCATAGTTAAATCAAAAGAAGGCAAGCTTTGCCCGACTTGATCCTACGACTTATTTTTTACAATAAAACCTTACCGGACGTCACGTTGTAGTTGAACGATCTAAATTGTCTTAGCGGTTTCGGGTTAACATCTTGTTGAATGCTGTTCCTTATAATTTACTTTGTAAATAGCGGGACAATGTAAATGGTGCACTTGTTGCTGTTATCATACTATAATCAATTTCTTTAATTTCCCTCTGAACTATTACTAAATTACTATAAGCTGAGAGAGACGGCGAGTATGGAATTTAAAAGATCCCACGCATAAGAGTTCGAATCCCCGCTCGGCATCGTACCAATTATTTCCGACATGAATAAAGTTATGTGCGGATTTAACACTACACAAAATTCAAGAACATGCGACATTCAACAACCCACTGGGCCAGTATGGTGAGTTATGGTCCATACTTTAATTCAGAGGCCCGTACAACATAATGTGAGGATGATGACAGTTATTCTACCGCCAAGCAGTAGTGCGCAAGCATTACTGTGCTTTGGTTTGAAGCGCATTATAGGTATACCTACTGTCACGATTTATTAAAATTTATATAAAATAAGTAATATACCTAAGCACCTACAATTACATTTAGGTACCTAAAAAATATTTAATAAATAAGGTTGAGCTAGAATGTCGTTGACTGAATGGAAAAGCCTTTGCGATTAAAAAAAAAGAAAGAAAAAAGAAGGTGACAGGGCGGTGACAGGGTTACAAAGCTTTAATTGAGAAATAGTAGCTCTACAAACGCATGCAAATAAATAACTGTCTACCTATATGAAATAAGATCTCATGTCATTCGTAGAGAAGTACAATTAAAGCGTCCATGACCTTTCTGCTCCAGAAAAACCTTATGCACCGTTAAATCTAATTCTTAAATAGATCACTAACATTTCACGGTCCGTTATTAAAAGGTCGATAAGTCATTCCAGGGCGTTTACTCTAGTCCCGATAAACCGCCATCTCAAGTTCGCCATCTTGACATGATCATGGCTTCGTGATGTAAGAGACAGACAGATCGCGATAACTTCCAAGTTTAACTGTAGGGTAGATAAATATTACGGTTTACTATTTTGTAACGTCTGCATAACCGATAGGCACGAGCTGATGGTTCTGAATGTATATGCCAATGCCAATGATTACCCAATCAGGTTCAGTTAGACAAAGGTCATCACGAATTTCAAACCTACCGGTTGATCTCTTTTGAAAGCTCTATTTTGATGTAAGATGTCTTACTTAGTTGATTATGTTTTATCGCCCATGTTTTTTAATGATCATCCAGGTGATTAACTAGAAACATTGCAAATTGAAAACTAGGAACGTAGACTGGTCTCATAACATCCTATATCACCATTCACCACCCTAGTGCAAATATTATGCAAAGCATAATTGATGAGCACTTCCGCGGTAGCTTATCAGCATTCCGAAACACGAATAACCGGTGGCAACCAGTTCCGGCTGCTTCTAATTTAATATGAGTAATCACTTGCACTGGAATTAAGTTATCTTATAGAAAACATTGATGAAAATCAGTATATCTAGGAACTACTAATCGTTTGTGATGAGCGGTCAATTGGTCACGTGGTGACAAGTTGAAAGTAATAAATAGAGATTCATGAGCATATAAGCTTAGCTTAATTGAGATGTCCAAACGTTTGTTCAAGATAATATATATTTGCTAGATCTTTTTATAATAACTGGTAAATAGGTTTTTCATAAACTCGTCTGGCTGAGAATGCGCAGCGGAATGCATTAGTTATTTAATATGCTTTCCAATTGTTGTGTATGTACTGTGTTTAAGTTAGAATTGCACCGTTTGTGTTGGCATATTTGCAATATGAAACTCCTATGTGGCATAAGCTTGACTTTTTTACAGGAGTCACGCTTACTCCTTAGAAAAGAAAGGGTCCTGTATTACCTCTTTTGAGCCCCTAAAGTCCCAATGTATATGCAGAAACTAGATCTATAAAGGAATTCATAACTACATTCGAACAGATGTACAAAGACCAAATGCATTAGGTATAGAATTTTAAATAGAAGAAAGTAAAGCAACATCGCGTATTAGTTATAATTTCTTCCACGTTCCAATGCCTGCTTTGACCTCAAAATATGTTGAATTTATTAATTGAGAGGAAGGCTGAAAGCCTATATTACATTTTAGTTAGTTGGTCTATATATCGGAAAGCCAAATTAAAGGTCCTCACGTTTAGAAACATTTTAAGCATAATGAGCGTGAGCATACCATTTGACTTAAATACTATACAATTAATAATAGATCGGGATGTTAAGCACCGTGTTATACGTGGATGTTAAGCAGTCTTAAGTATAGTAACTAAGAAGTAAACTACAAAGTTGCTACTTAACTGTGATTTGTGAGTGAGTGATTCAGTCAGTCAATTAGTAGTTGTTTTCTGCCATTATTTATTTATTATAGACTACTTTATACAGGTCCCTAATACTAACTTCCCAGTTATAAAACGACATATATCCCGTTACCGGAAGGCGGATATCACCATTCCACGATAGTACCACGTTTCACGCTTACTTAGTACATGCAAATGAATAGTACTAGGAAGTGCCTAAGACATTGTAAAAGCCTTTTCATACGTCTAATTGTAATTTCTCATAATTAATTTTCCTTTGAGAAATGACCTCGCACCGATAACCGTGCATCAATAGGTCGATAGCATCTGTCTGTACCGCGACTATAGAGTTTTGATACTTTAGCTTTTTAATTCTTGATTGTTATACACCAGTTGAGCAGTAGTTTCTAACAGTACCTAAGCATTATCCCGAAATAATGATCATAAAACTTTATTTCTCATCCTAACACCTAAACTAAAAAAAAATATTTTCTCTTATCAAGAAATACTTTCTATGCCATGCTTTAACAAATAAAATCTCATGGAAACTAGAAAGTACCAATTTTATATAGATACGCAACATTAATGTTAGGTCTGCCTGAATTCGATCAAGTTCGTGCATTACCAAACGATTTAAAATAAGAAATTGTCAATAGTGAAACTGCTAAAATTGTTGAGAATATTTAATTCAATATCATGCATCAACTAAAACTCGTCTAAGAAATTAATGAGACGCGTGCTAAACGATCAACTGTTCTCGATCCGAGCCGTTCGTTGGCCGCGACCATACTCAATACAGGTTCTAGTTCAGGGTTCTCTTACGCAACGATCGCGTAATAGCTTCCGACTGCATCCAGATTTATTCGCATGTCCGTGGCGATGCATGGAAGTTTGGGAGACAATGCGATGCTTGTCAGTCAATTCAATATCTTAGTTACATATATAGTTGGTACAAATCTAATCAATGGAATCCGATTGGTGACGTAAAATTCAGACAAAAAATACAGGTTCTAGTTCAGAGAACTTCAGGGTTCTCTTACGTAGCGATCGTGTAAAGTTTTCGATTGCATCCTGATGGAAGTCAATGCAATGTGTCACAGCCAATTAAAAACTATAATGGCCCGTTAAATAAAGGTGACAAAATATCTAATCATGAAATCAAAGAAGAATCAAAGTAATAGTATCACTTTTTTATTAATTTAGAAATTAGAATTTCATAATGATATCAACTAATACAGATTTTGGTTCCGTATTCTCTTACACAATGATCATATATTTGCTTCCGACTGTATTTTAATTTATTGAGTGTATTGGATTAAAGTTAATGCGATGAATCAATATAACGCTTGGGACGGTTGGTACCAATCTACGAAATGGATCTCACTACATTATCAAGTCAGCTTGATGATGTAAATCCTTGCCCTGGGTGAAATTCACTCACAAATCTTAAAAAGCGATATCAATATTATTAATATGCCTTTGAAAAGATTGATGTACAACGGGTTCTTTGGCGTTATAACGTCTTGATATATTCCTGTGTCCGCGGTAATGCATGAGACTCAACAAGATGCAAATAACATAGCGCCCAGTAGGAGGATATCTACATGAAAATATGACTATGGCCGTTGCTACATGTAAGTCACCTAACCACTATGTGCTTTTCTTTAGGATAAGTTAACTCATTCATATGTGATACTTATAGCGTTACTATTACTGGTAATTTATAGTATTGCATCCTCATTTTAAATTAATTTTAGTTTAAGTATAATTAACGAAGGCGGTTTTCATATTTCTTTTGACCCTAATTTCCATCTTCACATGTTCGTATTGTCGTAAAGGTCTAAAAGGCATTATCTTCAAGGTTTAATAATGTATTATATCAGACTACTAGCAATTCACAACGCTTAACAGTTTGTACCGCGAACAGAATTTTTTGGGAAAACTTTCGCGGTTTTAGCGCAGATGGTGATATTGTTTGATACAATTTAGGAATTATTGTAGATCTTATAGGTCTTTTGCCACCTCGTCCTTCTATTTATACTTGAAGCGACCAACCGGCTGTTAACCATTCGGTGTACCGAAATAGGCGCGCTTTACTGCACGATCCCCTGACCTCTCCAATTCTGTCGAGGTGGCTGAGCTATCAGCGAAGTCTGTGGCATTTAGTCTGGCCGATGATGTTGGGCTCGAGCACTAACTTTTCTATGATGGTAAAAGATCTACGAGACCTACAAATTGATGCCTGGTAAAAGCTTGCACTGGATAGAGAGTAGTGGCGTTCTTTAGTATCGAAGACCAAGACACAATTTGAGTTGTTGCGCTAACATAGTTCAATAGTTTAGAAATTAGTGTGCTGTCACCGAGATTTCTTATTACCTTATCTTATCGTCACTTAGCAACGCTAAATGTGCAATACCACTCTAAAATTCAACGTGTACTCGTATTGCCAGGCTAAATAACACGAACAGTTACCTTCTCCGCACCTGTAGGTGCGGAGAAGGTAACTGTTAGCTCCTGTGGCTTTACATGGAGATTGTTCGTCAATCACAACACTTTATTAACAAGTATCAGTATCCGTTACGGTACAAATAGCCCAGACTTATGCTACAGATACTGGTTTTCACTTAGATAACTGTTTATTTACTGAATATCTTAACGCTGTTCCGGATGCAAGTGTTAGCAGTGTTACTGACTACCAATCGATTTATCGCGTTAACTTGATTAACAAACTATTTTACCGACCCACATTACTTAAGTCTAAATTAAATAGCTTAACGTACACGATTTTCCATACTTTCAATTTAATACAAAAAAATTTAGCCGGCACTAAACTATAAATGTTTTACGTGAGAAGCCCGGTAAAGTCGAGTGAAAACTGATTACACCGTAGAGTTATAATTTTTTAAGCTCTATTTATTTTATAGGAAAATTACTTCTATACATATGATTTATTCCAAACACGCTTAGAGGTAATTGAATGCATAAAAACTTCATTTTAGATTTTGCATCAAAGTCGCTACTTTGTAAAAAACAGGCTGTGGGCTGTGACATATCCAGTTACTGAATGATATAACTTCTATGAGGAAACTTTATATCGATTCCGCAATAGTCTAATTGGTTGGGATTCTGAGTGCATTTCCTGCGATTGGTAGTATACTCGTATTTATGGAGAATATTGATAACACAGGTTGGTATACTACATCTCCGCTCTGTATCACCTTGATGTTGATTACAGTAGTTTTCGCAATGACAGCCAATCCAATTACTCACATAGTACCATATTAAATAGCTGTGGGATGTTACTGCGCAAACTTATAGTCAATTACTTTTACTGTCGCATAATATATTGTTAAAATTAGTATGTCTTGGTTAAATCGTTCTTCAACTTTAATGTTATTGTCTAAATATTTTATCAGTGCTATAATACTCTGTCCCCATTAATTTCTAAACTCGTACACAGGCCGGCCGACCCAATAATTTATCACCGAATTCTTAAGAATATATAATTATGTATCAGTTTTTCATATTTTCCAATGTTAAAATTCGGAGCTATACGAGTATGAATGTTTTTAAATAAAACACCTTAGGACAGTTAAAATTATTTCAACAGCAAAATCAACTATTCCTGCATCTTGATATCCCAAGATGTCGGTACATCCTTTACCATGTACGTTTATCTGGCACAATCATCTTAAAGGCTTAATCACTAACCAGGCGCTTGATTACAAATTTTTTGTAAAAATATTTGTAATCAAGCGCAATTTTTGTAATTGCAACAAGCGCTTTTCTAGCTGATGTTTTACAACTAGTAGCTATGGAGATTAAAAATAGTACGAGCTTTGAAGTCTATTTAATGCACCATCTAGCAATCATGACATACATAGTCCTAACTTAGTATGTGTATCCACAAGGTTCCTCAAATCTTACTTTATTGAATAAATTATATCATATTTATAGTTTTCTTCATACAACAACAATATATTTGTACGACGTACCTTGTTTTTTCTATTAATTAACATGTCATACATTTTCAGTTATGTCTTTCACTCAAGAGAGTGAAAGATACTACAATTTGAAAACAATTTTCTAGTGTCGAATTTTTTTAAATTTTTTTTTTGCCTTTTTACCAGTTGACAGGCCACTAAACTCTAAAATAGAAGCATTGTTAAGCAGAAAACATAGACGGACTAGATGCTATCGGATCACGAATATAAATGTTTCTCTTAGTATTTAAAATTTTCTTTGCGCTGCGGAGAAATCTTTTGTTAGAAATTATATAAATGATAGTGTTCTTGAAAGCTTTCATTTGTTTGTTTCCATAATCTTGATAGGTGTTTAATTTACTTCCATAATACGCAATCTCAATCATCTACGTTCCCACAGCTGGGACTCAGACTTCTGAAATAGAACGGAATATGATCCACAAATGACATACATACAACTAAAAACCAATATTCAAATCACTTTACATATCACTTTTATCTCTTAACTATTTCTCCTGCATTTTCCACTATTACGATAGTTATAATTAAGTAATTAATAGATTATTTAGTTGAGTAAATTATATAAGTTGAAACTACAGGTATAATGTATACCTGTAGTTTCAACTTATATAATTTTTTTACTACTTGAATGTTTTGTAATTGGCAGCATTGCAGCTAATAGGGTTCTTGTTGAAGTATAATTCCCTTAGGCCTATTAAACTTGCTCTAAGCTCATAACCAGTTTATTTTATAGACTTTTTATTGTAATAGTATGCACATCGCTTACTGTAATTTATTAAGTCTAATTGGTAGAGTAAATAAGCATGTTACTACACTTCTTGACTTTTCAATTCGACTGAAGTAATTCTGTTTTTTCGACGTCTGAACCTTTATTATTTTTTACTCTATCTGACTTCTTACCAACTGCCTTTCCAGAATGTTGTTGTATGTCTATTTTTTATTAGAAAGTGAAGTTTGCGCAATAATGTAGTATATTATATACCTACTATTATAAATGTAGAATATATATCAGTTATGTATTTCAATCATTTAAATCATGATCTTTTGTTTGCCTTCGTACATCTTCTATACCACCCACGAGGTTAAATATATATTGTATAATATAATTGTCAAGAATAATAGTGTCGGTTCAAACAATTCTCACTCATTATGGTATATTATCGTTTATAACGTTAGGGCATGTTGGCTCCGCAATAAACTTTAGTTTTCTTATGGCACAGTGAAGGTTTAAATTTAATTAGCTTAATGGTTTCCCTTGTGTGTGCAAGTCGTCTGAATGTTTTTCATAAAATTATGGTGTTTGTCTTAAAATGTTGGATAGTTTTTTTTAAGTAGCATCGTACGTCCTTGTATAAGATTCGAACCCTCCTTTCTATAACCGGCGGGTGCGATGACGCTGTATCCAATGTTTATAGGTGCTTTTAGTTGTATTGATAGTTCGTCTAGTAAAAATAAACACTTGCCAAGAAAAAAGTTATAAAATTATCTCTCATTATTTTTCAACTTAAAGCTTAAAGCTTCAATTACTTAAGATGCAATCTTCTAAATCAGATAAACTGCAATCTTTCAACAGAAAACCACGTTAGATCCCGCGATCGGGTTCCAAGTTTCGTGTCCACGTCGTCTTAAATCCGCATTATCTGAAGTAACTGACTTTAACAAGACCGACGGTTTATTAGCTTTTTGTTCAGAACTAACAATAAACAATCGTTCTATGGTTTTATTTTTATCTAAGCATGGGTACTATATATTTAGTACTAGCCGATAAACGCGCAACTCCGTCCGCGTAGAATTACGTTTATAGTGTTTTATTTTATGGAACTGAGTGACGAGACGGGCAAGTCGTTCGCTTGATGGTAAGCGCCACGCCTGCCCATAACAATTGCAGTGCCATCCAGAACTATTAGTACCATAAAAAGCACTGTTTAGCGCTGCAGTGCGCTCATCATCCCGAGACATCAGATATTCGCATATGCCCAGTAATTTCGCTGGCTACAATGCCCTTTAAACCGGAACACAGTAATGCTTGCGCACTACTGCTTGGCGGCAGAATAACTGGCAAAGCTGTGGTACCTACCCAGACGGCCTCCTGCATACGAGAGACCTACCACGAGTAAGAACTTACATAACGCAGTGGAATGCAACAGTAACTGCCCGCTTTCCCGGTGTGTAAAGTAATAGAACGTAGGATACGTTCTATTCCAGGGCCTTGAATACAAAATTTTACTTAATTCCGTTCAGTCTTTTTGGAGCTCATATACACACACACACGCACACCGTTTCACTTTTGTAAAAGGTATTAGTAGCATATGTGATACTTTACAGCAACATTATTATTTTGTTGTTGTTATTAAGCGAAAGCGTCCTAATCTCTATTTAGAAGACTAAATTATCATACTCATTTATTTAATCTAATTTATTTAAATTAAACTTATTTTTAAATAAAATTCTTTGATAACAAGTTTCAGTTTAAGTGTGTCTGCGATTTTTAAAATAATTTTAACAAGAGCAATAAAGTCTTTTAAAGTCTTATAGAAAATTGAGAGCAAACAATGAAAGCGGTGCAGGAAAAGTGGGTTCCATAAAACGAAAGTGGCCGTTGAGAGAGGAATATTGAACAACATAATATTAAAACATAAAATATTGCTTAATTCGACAAGGCCTCAAGTAAAAGCCATTCGAACCAAA
This sequence comes from Petrophora chlorosata, assembly GCA_951640565.1. NCBI lineage: Eukaryota > Metazoa > Arthropoda > Insecta > Lepidoptera > Geometridae > Petrophora > Petrophora chlorosata. Next base: position 9,520,540 of record OX621204.1, on the reverse strand, counting down.
TATTTGCACTAACTTCATACTTCGACAAAGTTTCTGCTAAAATGCTATTCCATTAAGCTACAAATAGGTAAAACTTAGTATTCAATAAGATGCAATTCAGAGCGTTGGAAGTAAGATAAGTACGGGAATGCGTCCCTAACAACAGAGCAACTGATCTAACTTGCATGATAGAACCGACCGGCCCACGCCGACTGGAGACACCGCCTTACGATAACTGACTTATAATAAGATAAATTGAACTTATCGCCTTTTAATCTTAGAGAGCAACACTTCCCACGTAGTCCACTCATAATATGCCCTAGAGTTACGATCGTGCTAAACGAACATACATTTTCCTTAGAAGCTCCGCGAGGCGGTACTCGCCCGAGAAAGATTAGCTTGTCGAAACCCAACCGCTCGGAATCGCATTCATAAAATATATTCTAATACCTAATAAATTTATGATTTCCAACATAATAAACGCTAACTTTTCCATAGGTACAACCCTCACGAAAGTCGGAGAAATTCGCTGGGATTGTATCGTTAAATGGAACAATGCTAACCATTGAAAACGAGTGGTTGCATGGTTCAGATTTGCATCTGAACAAGAGTCAGCGGTCTTCATTGTGTCGTATTCTCGGGACTTTGTAATAGGAACATGACTGTACGTGGAATTAGGTATCTGCTACTTCATCTAAATACTAGTATGCAAAGGCACGCAGTGGTACCGCTCAGATATCTCCATAAGGACTTTTAACGCTTATCCGGGCCATGTTCCAGCGCCTTACACCTATGCATTATACTGAGATCTAATGAATACTTTATCGATACGTAATTGGCTACTGTGAAACTTGTAACCCGTAAATGGTTCTAAATCAATGCAGTTAGCACGAACTTCGAAACATATGGAGTACAATCTACTTCCGCCTCTGAAAACAATCCTATTGTACTCGTATACGACTTTAGTTTAATTAGGCATTGTTAATATGTTCTAATTGTTCTAATTAAATACAATATTAATTGATTGATTTACAAATTTTAATGAATACTCAGTAAAATATCTGTTAATACTATTCTTTTTATAGTTGTTCCCTAAGGGACTGTTCGTTTTTCCGGCTCGAAAAGTATCCTATCCTATTGCAGGAACTAAATTACCTACATACAAAATTTCATCAAAATTAGTTTAATCCTTATGGAGTTCTATGGTAACAAACACACACGCAGATACTTTCGCATTTATAATATAAGTAGGATTTCGTTCGTTCGTTCCGTTGTGCATTTTGCGTTAAACTTAACGAGCTGTCCACGCCATATATCCGACCAAGGCTGCGGTGGTGCCCACAAAGATTAATCCCGTTTTAAGAGAGTTTACGGTAATCAGTCTAGTCTTGAGATGGGCAAAAATAGCTTTCCATCATACCCATTGTCTTCAAGTTTATAGGTCTTCTTGTTCGTATGTCATATTAACGGTGTGCCTTATGCAATTCATTGTGTGACATCGTCAGTTTTTGCGATCGCTCTATTCATCGTGATCGTTGAATTTTGTGTCAGATATCGGTTAAAGTACTGAGAACCAACTCCATAATGTTGGCGCCAAGTAATGACTCGTACAGTTAAGAGCTTTCTGACTCACGGTCGCTATTTTCGAGTTTTCTTGGAACCTCGGCTCGTGCTATTGCTTTTTTGCTACAACGCCAAGCTTAGTTTTGTTTTCACGATGGCATCTCTTTTGAACAAACGAAAGTTTCTCGCAGTGAGCCTTCGATAATGGCTCGTATATCTTGGCTTGCGTGCCTTTAGTTAGAAAGTATTTTAGCAAATATCTGCTGTATACTACATTATTTATGTGGGTCTCGCCCATTGCCTTTATGGTTTTCCTAAATGCCAACTTCCATTATCTTGTCTTCGCTATAGCTTTTGCAAGTGTTTCTACATCTCTAAAGCTCTATACGATTAGTGTTTGTTTACATCTGCAGCCTGCATATCATTATCATTCTCTTTTCCAAGTAAAGTGATTCCCGTAAGAGTATCAGCCATGTCTAACCAATCTCGATCTACAGGGGCTTAAGCCATGAGGCTGTTCTTGGCTATCAACACGATTGCTGTTAAAAGCGGAAATCGTTTTCACACATGCGTAATGGCCAATAGTGCATATCGAGATACCATCGTGCGTGCAAAAGGAATTTAAGTGCTATTGTTTTACGATTAAGTTCGTTTTACTCATGAAAATTGCGTTATATAATAATGTTGGCACACTAATTTTCACTTCATTAATTTTTTTCTGTTACATTAGAAACTCCAATCCTTAAATTGCAAAAAGAAGCAGCAAGCAAAAAACTAATTTGCCTAATGATTTCGTGCATGTAACCGTTCTGTAACTATTTTTTTTATTTGTACCATCTGTAACATTGTTTGTACTCCATTAGTATGTTTTGTTTTTGCGACGCTATTTGTAGAAAGTCCACTGTCAATATATTAAATGGCCTTAACGTTTTGATCACGATTAGACCCGTCCCTCTCTGAGGCCAATGCCTGTGTGCAATAAGAAATCGAATTTAATTCCTATCGTGATGCCTTTTGAGCCCCCAGTTATTAATTGATTGAATCGCCGTTATTAAATGTTTGCTTTGCCTACGATGTTAGAACAACGGATGTTCTCACCAAGAGCTAGCCGCAAGAAGTGATTTTAATACACCATTTCCCATAAGCCATCACGTTTTATTACAATCGTCTATAACAGTTAATATTTCTGCAATCTGTATCGTTTCCTGGTAATGTATCTTATATTGCCCTCGAGCAATTGAGTTTAATATCAAAGCCAGTAGCGACAGATTATCTGTTACGAGATTTGTATAATTTTATGTTTAATGGCGTCTTTGAGGATCAACACTTCATATAACCGTAATTAAACATTTCAAATTATCGTTTGAACTGAAGTGCGAAGTTTTTTATAATTTTTCAACGATTATTGTGCTATCATCTCTTATACTGACGTTATCTTCACGATCTTATATTCAAGTAATATCTTAATATAAACAGTTCGATACATTTTGTATCATAACCGCATGTTAACATCACTGTTAAGAGAACAATCTTAATGATAAGGAGCTCATTAATTCAAGCGGTCGTCTCGAGACCAGGTTCTTAACAACTTACTCGTTTACTTGTTTTTCAATGTAATCGAGTGATGAGTTCACCTGATTGTAAGCAACACGCCTGCCATAACAGTTGCAGCACTACCCAGAACATAGCTATGCAAAATCCTACTCGTCACTGCACTGCGTAAAATACACGAGTAAATAACCGTATTATACTTTTTAGTTCTGGGTAAATATCTTAGTGTGAAATTATGATCGGACGCACTATAAATCTTATCGCATCGCTATCATTATGGTGATTTATTATTTCATCGTTTCCGTAGTCTACAACCGCGGGATCTTCATAATTCGAGGCTCGTGCTTTAAGTTAACAGAGTCTAGAAAATTGCCCATTCTCAGACAGAGATTGCGACTGGCTAATGGTACTCGCCGCCTGTTCAAATAACATGGCGGTGGCTTCCGCGTGGCTAAAGAAAATAAAGTACCTACCTACTTCAAAAAAGGGGTTTTTTAATTTGTGTGCTCTACAATCATCAGCGAGAAAGATAATTAACTGTATTTTACAAATGCATTAGATTAGATATATGAAATCGAAAAATGCATGCAATGTATTTGCAATGCATTTGTAATGCAATATATGTATATATTATACAAACAAGGAAGTAAGTAATAATTTCTTTCATTTCTAACTAAATGCTATAAGGATATGTTTATAATTTGCATTTATTCAATTATATTTTACATATAAAATGTGGCACCATGTCATTGTATCAGTAGTTCTTTTGGCATGTTTTATGTAAGCAATAAATATGAAGTACCTGTGTACTGATTTCACAAGCCTAATTTTCAGTTTAAAATAGATGATATTTTTGTATTAATTTTAAATTATATAATGTAGTGATTGCAATCTAAAAACAGAAGTAACTCTTTTTATTTTGAGTACCCTAATTTATTTCCTTCAACAAAATTGTTAGTTCCCGCAGTCGCTGGGCCATCATTAGTTAGTAACGTGAACCCATCATCGTCGTCGTCTTCACTTCTGGTTACTTTGTAAAATGTTACTATTATTTTACCTTACCTAACTGCTTCCGGAACTACCGTGGGTTCTTCGAGTTAGTTTCTAGTACGCGACTAGATTATTTACTTTTTAGTGCTTAACGTTTAATCTTCAATGTTTAATATGACTTATCTTGACATTGATTCAGATTTATTAGCTTGTTCTAATTTGCGTCGATGAATGAATCATTTTTTAGTCTATCAACAGCTCATATTACGTATGCCATATCGCTGGGAACATCACGTCGGTCTTGTTGTCATGTTTTTGCTCGTTGCGTGCCAGCGCTCCGCATTGTGAGATCGCGACGCGACGTGCGTAAAGCGATAATAGTTCTTTGACCTGATCCACTTCTGCATCTCTATGTTGCGTTTTTATTTTATAATCATAAGGAACTTCTTGTCCTTTATCAGTTTCGAAGAAAAGCGGCTCCATAATTATACTAAGCTGCAGTTACATGGAAAGTTCTTGGCAGTATGAAAAGGGAATGTTAGCTTTCCCTTCTGTCCCTTTCAAATAGCTGGCAGCATGTACTTAGAACGTGTAGTTGCTCCTACAAGTTTTATCATTTGTATCGGTTTTGTGACTCTACTTAACCCAGTTGCCTAAACGTTTACGTGACGCGACGGAATTTGTACCACATTTAAATTATCATCATTCGCTGTCTCCTTCGACAAGAAGTTTTGGAAAAACTCCGCACAATCTAAATATTGGTCACGTTACAAAAATAAACTGAAATCAGTCAATCTTAACATTGCAACGTGGTTCATTTTCTGTTTCTGCAGTTTGTGTGTTGTTGTAATGTTTTAACTGCTTTAACTAAACTATTATCGATTAAATGTTTTTGTTTCATTATAAACATTGCAATAGATCTCGAACAAATGAACGAATCTTCATTTCATAACTAAGGAACTAAATGTTATCGCTTTATTTATTTTTATTTATTTTTTTATTTATTTATTTGAGAAGACCAACAGCACTTCTTATAAAATAATAGTAACTTATTTATATATATAAAAATACAGCCAATTATAGGTCTCCGATGAAATATATAATTTTAAAACTAATTTAATTTTTATTATTTAATTAAATTTTAAACCGAAATTTTGAACTCCTACATAACAAAACAAATTATAAATTTAGGTACATATCGAAATAAAAGTAGGTAGGTAACAAAAGGTAAAAAAACGTACGTAACATTAGGTTGAATAGGGTGAATTATGTATAATCTCTTTATGTATCACAAATAGAAAAACACAAAGATTCTGCATATAATCGGAATACAAGATTCTAATTTTACAAGTGTTCTACGAAACTGTAGATGACATTGGGTATATAGCTTTCAGTAGACCAGCCATTAATCTTAGTCACAGAAGTTGCGTCTGTGAAATTTTCTTTGTTTCGTTCCAACAGTCTTTCATTACGATACGGTACGTAGTGACAACAAAAGCAGCGTTACAAATGTTACAATGAGCGTTTGCGCCGAAACTGAAAGTCAGTCGACAGGTGCCGGACCGTGCGTGAGTCCGCCTCAAGTCACATCAAATAGCAATCAGATCGATTCAAGGAGTGAAACGGAAACTGACTGCACCGTTGCATCTTTATAGCCTTAGTTTTTCAAAGCTTCTTATTGCTAATTTATCTGACACATTACAAGATTTATTTGAAAATGTCCCCGCTTTACTAAAACGGAAGCGAAAACCGCTGCCCAGTTTATTAATAGCCTCCGTTGACCAGTTTTTGCAACTAACATTTTCAAAGGAAGTGAAACGGGATTATATTAAAAGGACTCGCCAGTCTTGTTTGGGCGTAACTGTCTGCTTTTGCACTAATTAATGGTATTCCTTCCGTAGCTAATTAGATGTTAAAAGTCGTGCCCTCTTTTCTTACATAGAAATATCAGCATCTGCTTTGCTGTAGATTTTTTCACAAATTTTCTTTTCTAATTTGTCTTAGTTGTGAGTTGTGAGAGTAAATAAAGGGTTGACTCATGCTTTTGAGATATATTACATTATATTATATGTACAAATAGGTATAAGTAAATAGAGTTCGTTGTAAAATACTAATGCTTGTTAATATTAATGACAGAAATTAAGCTCTTAAAGCTTTAAACAACTAATGCTGTATATCATTACAACATTTCATAACTAAGGAACTAAAATAAACAGAAGGATCGTAAATGTGCTAATAAACTAAATAACGAGAATTCCTGCAGACTATCGGTGCGATAAAATCCAGCCAAAGCTTATCCATATCCCTTATCTCTACGCAGGATATATTAAACTTGGAACAATTTTTGCGTGGGGTAATAATGAGGGTCATTAAACTTTTATGCGATTATTCAACTTCATAACGGTATTTGTTACCTAGACTGGGAAAATTGCTGCTGAAATAGCAGGATGTGAAATGCCCGTCATAATGAGAACACAGAGTGCCTACCTCGATAAATTCTTTGAAGATGGCTAATTAAAAATGATGGAGTTATTAAGGCAATTATCTACGCATGGATCAAAATATGAAAGTAAAAGTGATAAACATACTAGAATGATTTTATATCTACAATATGTTTTACATATACTTAGGTACCTACGAGCAAGTTTGATTCAGTAAGAAACTCGTAAGAATTAAGCTTATGCCATAATACCTACAACCCGTCCAAAATGTTCAACCTGTTTACAATATTATACAACAGCTGAGTTTAAATGGTGATAATTACCTGAAAATATACAAATACCTTCCGTCATCACTTGGAAACGGCCACACCAAAGTGTTATCATTTCACACCACTACAATGAGTTGTAAATCGTGGTAAGAATCACATTACTCAAGTAGCCAAGAATAAAATAATATAGCTTTCCCTTCGACCTAAGTTTCTAGTACCTACCCCAAAGATTTAAACTGTGTAAAAATACTTGTAGTAGAAGATCTCCAACTTCTAAGGCGTATCTGTTACGTATTTTTCTTTTTAGAGTTGGAAGCAACTATTTCTTGACTAAGCTTTACTTCGATAACTTAGATCTGAATACAATAAATCTGATAAAACCGTCAATACAGAGAGCGAAGCTTGCGATAATTTTCATAAAATATCTGATCTAACGCCATTGTCCATTCAAAGTCATTTTGAATAATAACCTCATTGTGTGTTTAGATACTCATGGCATAATGCTGTCTTTAGTGTATGAAATGCGAGAGCTATTTCAATTTCACACTCCATTCATTAATCACATACCGGGATCATTTGCTTTAGTACCCTATCGCAATAAATGTTTCGGAATGTACATACATTCGATGAAGCAACTGTGTATTCTGTTAATGCGACAGGGTACAGAAGTGGTCAAAAAGGAAGTTGTATTTAAATGAATTTATTTATGACCTCGAAGCACGCGACGGCTTCATCCGAATTTTCTTCGGGAACCACCAGACAAATTGCTTTATAATGAAGCCTAATTGATCGTTCGCTATGATTTGAACGACTTTATAGTTCATATTTTAGTAAAGAGGTGCTTACTTGAAAATTACTCGAAGCATCACTCTAATAAGTTACCAAATTATTTTACCTTTCAGAATGTTGAGTTTAATTATATATTTTTATTTGACATACACGAATAATAGCTTACTACTTAATGATCTCATCACCTAAACTTTCTTTTGCCTTGAAGGTGTAGTTTAAAGTTAAAATAAAAAGGCTCTCTTTAATTCAATCATCCAAAAGAATGCAATGGCTTTTGCGTGAAGATAATTTCCAATGCATGTAAATATTAACATGTTCTGGACATAAATCAACGGGACGTAATGTTGCAAGTTGACATAGTAACATTCATTACATTCCTTTTTGTATCAATGTTCAGTTTGATATCTGAAATTCACATGTAACTAAATGGCAACTAATATAACCCCTTAACAGTCAATTTCGTTTTCTACCTTAACACTACTGAAAATTGCGAATAGAAAGCTAATTGGATATGATCTAAAACACTACTTACGAAAACAGTCGTGCTTACCATTTTAGGAACTGTCACGTTATACAAAATTGGCACTTTAATACACCGTTAACTGCACATACTTCCCAAATTAGGTGAAATCGAAATCGTGTCTGCAAGAGTTCCAAATTCTTTCACAAAGCGTGTGTTTATAAATGCGGAATAGAATTTCCTTAATGAATGCGTATATCCATCAAGCTATTTCTCATTGTGTACTACGTTATTACCATCACAGGAGCTTGTGGGAACCCGTCAGGGATAGTGCCGTACACTGAACCCTTGCACCCGTTTTTCTGCATCATGCTCTTGTGCGACTGCTTTTTGTTTTCCCTTATTAGTTTTAGTATGACTCATTCTTACACCTGATGTCAACAAGTATTTTATTTTAATTATTCTCACGTCTCACATCCCCTATCCCTAAATTAATCAGAAAAAAAATTAAGGCGCCATTCTACTGACCTAATGTTCCATAGTTCTATTTGCATACAATTGAACTTGATGATCGTTGACCTATCGTAACTTCTTACCTCTCTTACCTTTCGGAAGCAAAACACATTCTGAGCAATCAAGATAACATCGAAGTGAAAGGTTTTTATTGCTTTTGTTTCTGAAACATTCGATCGGCACTTGTACTCCTATAAAACGTACTCCATAAATATTTGCAGCATGCGTTCATCGCTGATAAATATCAATGATAAATGTTAAGGACTCTTCGTGAATTCCCGTTGGTCCCACCGCCGTCGTCCCACCAGTATGACAAACGGGAATTTAATAAAAAAAACTATTAAATTGTTATTGTTATTCTTGGTACTAATAAATTAATAGACGTTCAAAAAACTGCACTCTTAACCTGCGACTGAGCATTTTTTTTAAATAATGAAACTAGTCTTTGATCAAAAACTTTACAATTGAAATCAGCATTATCAGCTGCCGTCAAAGTCAGATAGTGAATCATTTCTGGAATCATTCGCATCACAAGTAGTTATTTATATCCGCCGGTAGTAAAAGTCGTTGAATCAATATTAATTTACTTGTAATCAAATCGTAGGACTTAACCCATTCATTACCGCATTCAATTCAACTAACACTTGCAATGGGAAAGTATCGAGACTAATTTCATAGTCGATACAGTCTATTGCTTCCACGTTATATGTACGTACATACCTATGTACTAAGGCCCGAAGTAACCAACATTTAATCTGTCCGTTTAAAGAGTTAGTTTGAAATCGATCTTGATTTCTCGTGTTAACCAGTTGTTAAAGTCGTATTAAATGTTTGTAAATTCAGGTTAGCTGGTTAACCAATCACATTAACTTCATCTGTACCTAAATAGGGTAAAAAATGTTCAGAAATAATCAGTACTCTTACCAATTGAAAGCTATTATTAGCCCCGGTTATTGTATGGTAATTAACATTACGTTGACGTTTGTATAGTCGGTATTCAATCGGTTTCGTGTCACTTTTACCATTTCTATGTTTATATGCTGTAAGATCTAAAAAGGGTAATACTAGAAAAATAAAATCTATGATTTATATCGTTGTCAGCTGGTAAGTTGGACATCCCTATTGCTTTAATTTTTCGCATTTTAGCTCCAATCATTGCGGCTTCTGCGGTATCGCAAACACCTTTTTCCTAACTTTCTTTTATTTATTTATTGTTGTTGTATTTGCAATCTTCGTTTCTTTTCGCAGCACTGATTGCCTCTGTGCAACGCAAGCACGTAAAATAAACGAAACAAACTCGAGGCGAAGGAACAAGCAAAGTTGGTTTTATCGATCATAGTTATTTTGCCTACGCATTGCTCAACACACTCCTTCGTTGGACCGTACAGTACGAACTTAATAATATTTCTAGCTGATTTATCAATTTAATATAATTCTCTTGACACACTTGAAAATCAATTGAATCTCATGAAACACAGCTATCATCTCCTTAAATTATTTCGGCATCAATCGCGTAAACTATCTATCATCAAATAGTGGAAGGATCGCGTTATCTTGCAATTTTCTACGTGCCATGCATCATATTTGCGGGTTAATCGTTGGTTTCTTGTTCGTAAGTGGGCTACAGTGCATTGTAGGTCATTGGAACAGAGCTCCGCACGCGCTGCGCTTTCCTACATTTGTCTTATGCAGATGAGAACTTAGTACGAATATTCCTTGTGCACACAAATCTTTGTCTAACCAGACTTCCACAGAAGCTTTATTTGCTCTTGCGCAGTTACTAGTTAGCACTTCGTTGAATTTTGATTATTGCGTTAAACATAATTAAAACTATCGTTGTAGTATTAATGATACTACATATGTATCTCTAATTAACACGTGAAGTCGACAGTAGGAATAAAACATTGATGGAAGATCAATTTTTTATTTCAATTTGCAATAAACTTAATTGCGATGTAATTAATTTATTTTATTATGTGCTTACTGTAAATTGAGAGTGTAAAATAAACAAGAGTCTTAAATGTGAAAACATCATGGACGTTTATTGCAATCACCGTAATTTTGAACAAGTTTAAATCGAAACGGTATTTAACCTAACAAATTGATACTAACGAAAGTTGAACTTTAAGCAAATTGGAACAAAAGAAGTCTGTATGGGTACCCAATTTTGAACTTCCGTTCTCAGACATATCTAGACCAATGAAACAAAAGGAATAATAATGATCGTTTCCGGTACCCATTTCACAATACGCAATAATTCTCCCGAGAAACTGGCAAGATAATATAATTATGTAGTAGGTATATCAGAGGTACTTCGATTATCCGTTAGTTCAAATCAGTTTAAATCGATTACAACTTGCTGGTCAGTTAAAACGTTTTCGATACGTTTGCACGTTCCCAATAAACACTTCTCGGCATTGTTTTCTCATCGTTCACAACGAAATTTTGATTCATTACTATCTGATCGGCGATCATTCAGATAAAACCATTTACTTTCTTTCAAATCATAATTACTACCGAAAGTAATCATATCGGTTTCGGATTAATTCGGTTAAACGATGTTCATGAAACGGAAGTGAAATTTTTTTTTAATTCTCATAGCGTATTTGAATGTAAACAAAAATTTGCTTTGCTGAGTTTACCCAAATACAAATTTATTTGTAAAATCTTTAATAGTTCACTAGATGTAGACGCCACATCGAAATCACCTGTTTACGCATCTGGGTCAGTTTTTATTTCGTTTTCACTATTCAGACAAATACTTAGACGATGCCGCTGCGTCCGCATCAGCTTTACCCGCCAATGTGACTGACTCATTCCGCTTAATTGTTTCAACAGTGAAAATGTTACTTCTACGCTCATTTACCAGAGTCTTAATAACCAATTCGTTTCATTTATGTAAAGTTTCATTGCTGTCATTAATAAAACCTCTCAACACAAGTCTATTGCTGGCAACTTTGCTTTTTACGTGTCTTATGTTGCTAGTTCTAATTATCGCGTAAACAATTAGCGTTTTAACTAATATCGCGCATGATTTTGCAGTTTCTTGTTATGTTTTAGCTTTGCGTGGCTCAATTGGACGTGACAATCCGTTTTGTCGGATGCTCTTGTCGATACGGTCTACATGCGATGCAACATCCGGCGTCTAACCCCAGGTTTAGGCTTCGAGTTTTCTTCTTCCAAGGGAAAGCTATCAGTTTCTTGTTTGTAATCAATATCTTATTTTACTTTCTTATTTGCTTGTTCTGTCGTTAAAATAAACATAAGAAGATAAAATTTATTTTAGTTAGTATCTGCGGGTATGTTGTGTATAATAAGGTCATCATTTGTTTACAGATTATTTAATTAAGCTCGCTCTGATACTATATTTCAATTATTTTCCCACGTGCTATTGAATATTCAAGTATTGCGCATTGTGATGTGTGAGTGTTGCATTAGTAATTATTCAAATTGTGTTCGTAATACACGTTTGCGGTAACCTTTCCTTTTTGTTCTGACTGCGTTAGAGTAATTTAATGCACGGATAATAACCAAATGCCTCGAAGCGAAATGTACAACGTTATTAAGCTACCTTAGGCTTACAGAAGCTATTTTAGTCCAGCGAAATTAGAGATAGATAGAAGATAGATAGAAAGAAAACACTTTATTGTTTATTTAATGATGTGTTTGTGTAATATGCACCGGTGACTTTACATAAAGATTTGCCCCGCTTCAGCAAAATTTAATTACATTTTATAATAAAAGTAATGCCGCTAACACGGCAATATCAATAGGCCCGAAGTGTAAAGGGTGGGTGTCCATTGACCTTGTTTAAATCTATAATAAACTAAACGTATTTCATTTTCTTTTGTGACGATGGTTACGTCTTTGATAGAGCGGTACTCGAAACGGTATTGGAGATGCAATTGAAACGTTTAAGTGAAGTAGGAACATCTGGCACGACCATAGCCCAGTTCCGAGGTGAAATGCAAGGTCGGGAAACGCTATGTTATTGTGTCTATAACCTTTTTGTCATGAATCTCACCGAGTTGTATTGTTGGAAGCAGCCGAGTTGCTCCATTGAGACAGATATGTCGTGCGATACTCCACTCGGAAATGACGTTTTTTTTTGTTCTTCCGTGTTAGTTGACGGTCGAAAGCCCCACTTATTATGTAGCAAATATGCGTTTGTTACGCTGCGATTAACTCTTAGGAATGCTACTGCGTTAATAACATCGGCAGTTTATATCCATCTCTCATTGGCGTAATTAATTATTCTGTCTTATACCACACTTGAACGCTTCCTCTCTGATCGTTGAAAAGAACGTAATAGAGCTATTAACTAATTAAAATCACCCATTTTGTTAAAGACTGCATCTAGTCGTCTTCGCTTTAAAAGTTATTGACTTTTGATGTCTCGCCGGTCAATTTGTTATTGGTAGTTGCAGTTCTGTCGAGACCGTACGGCGTGGCTGCGGTTTGCTTTAAATCCGAAGTGGAAATGAGCCCGCACTTAGCGTCTGTCCCCTCCTGTTGCAGTAACCGCAAATCGTCTAAAGGAAGACGGCTCTTTATAGAGGCGTTTTGTAATATCTCTTCAGAGTTTCCGTCGTGGGCTCTTGATGTTCTCACTCACCTGTCGTGCGCCGTTACAAGCTAACATATAACTTTATCGTCAGGCTTTTCTTCAGATTGGTTTATCATATAACAGAGTTCTGTTACTGGCCAGTACACTTATATATATTAAGGGAGCTCTACTTTGCAATATTGTAATAAGAAGACGCGCGTAATAGCTAACAGACTCCATCATTTACGAAGTTATTACCGGTCTTAATGGTAGGTCCGTTAATTTTGCAACTATGGCTTGTGAACCTCTTCTCAGGGGCTTGTGTTGTTTTCAAGGTGAATGAAGTTTATATCCCTTTACAAACAGTGTTCTACGTTTAGAAATTTCTTCGATGTTATGATATTGTACGCGTACGAAAGGTTTATGTAGTTCATTATTGTTTGTAATTATAAGATAACTTTTTTGATTAGTCTTAATACGCATGTTGAACTAAAATTTGTATGACTTGGTTCACAGCTTGTTTGGTTTTTATAGAATGTTTTTTTTTATAAAACTTGGAATAAATAACAAGTTACTTGTAGTGTTTTTTCAATCTCGTTCGTCTTTTCTGTTGACGTTTTATATACTATTGCAATATTATAATAAAGCTAGCTTCTACGTAATCTACGAAAAGGTTAACAAGTAATTGCTTAGTATTGTCTACGCGTCTTGATATTTAAATTTGTACTATCATTACATTTTGCCACAAATATATAACTAGGTATATAGAATAATAGACCATCTGTTGCTTTAGTACTAATCGTGCCTCAAACATACCTCATCAAACTACTCTAAAGATTCCCTAAGCCTGTGCCTAAGCCCATATCAATTTACCCAAGCGGCCATGTTTCGCTCGAGTCTGTTCCAGTAATGATCGCTTGTCCCCGTCACACAGATTGGCCGCCCGCGTCTAGTCCTCGGCTTGACATAGACGTATGATTCGGTTGGATTAAAATGACGAGACGGCCAGTTGCAAACATGTCGTTTACAAGACTGTTAGTTGCAGTTCCTTGTATATTATCATAGTTTTGTTTAACACCTTCTTAATTCCACAAGAGATTTGTTTATCTAACACAGCAACAAAGAAGCTGACTGTTTAATTGTTCAAATTATGGTAGAAAGAACGAGATGGAAATAGGGGCGCTACTCCATTCTTTCTTTCATTTCCAGTAGTAAAGCAAAGTCCAGATATGCATGACGTATATAGTCATTAAATAAATGTTTTCAGCTAACAGAAGGTAAAGGTTTACAAATGTATTACGCTACATTCCCTAAATTAAAAAAAATAAATAACGCTAGATCCTATGGTTGTGTCATATAATGTGTGAAAAAGGAATATACGAAATAAGAGAAAAACTAATAAAACCATTAATTATTTAAAAAAGGCGCGTGCAAATTTTGATTATGATAACAATGAAACGAAAGTGAATCAGGTCGCCGCTATTTCGTTTGTTATTGAATCTAACGTTATGTTTAGTGTTTTAATCACTAGCTTAAATCTTACATTCGCACTTAAATTTTAATAATCATTCAGTACTTGTACGGTTCGTTAATTTTGGTTGTAAAACTTTTGCTCTCAATACCATCTCCACGATTGCTCGGCTATTCCCGAAAGTGGGCTGTCATTAGCAATCACTACAATGATGATCATGAATTGCAAATTGAAATAGCTTACATTGAAATTGTAATATTTTATACCCAGTAGCCTAAAAAAGCGCCACAGTCCTTCCCAATTACCCGCGAGCACGTTTGCGTCCGTCAAAGATCAAGCAGCATCGTTTCAATGGTCATTTCCATCGGAGGTCGGGAATGAAAAGTCACCAGTATCAATGATTGGCTTGTGCAATTTCACGGTACCGCGTGAACCTCGCGTAACGGCACTCTCCGCGGGTCTCTCGGATTACTATAACCTCATGACATAGTTACAGTCTCTTCGCCAAATTGATTCCAGGCAAGCTCGCCGGCCTCACCCGCCGTAGGGTCGATGTGACCTGATATCTGATTTAAACTTAGAGCTCGGCAGGTCAAGTTCGTGCGATATGTAGGTCCAATGAAATGTCGCTTCATTACGGTGAGTTGTACAAAGATCATTGTTTCAGAGCTAGAGAACTGATTGTTGCAGTTTTCCTTTGTTTGAGTTTATGCTAAATGTTGGTCTCTCAGTCTTTCCGGCACTGGTGTTGTACATACAGTTTCAATTAGGTCTGCAGATAAACTTACTATCTCTATAGCTATGGTTGATGAACGTTGATCATACTTTTTAGGGTTCCATACCTCAGAAGAAAATAGAAACTTTTATATAATCACTTCTTTGTCCGTCTGTCTATCTGTCAAGACTATTTTTCTCAGAAACGCGTGGAGGTATCAAACTGTAAATAAATCAAGCTAATTCAATTGCAATAAATAGATACGGCCATTCATGCCACATATTTTCAGTATTTCCGTTGGCCTAGAATCATTAAATTTGGCAATAAGGTTTCACAGCACAAGTAAAGGAAAAAAGACTAAAATCGTTAATTTGTAGTTATATCGCACAAAAATAATATTTTTTTGCGATTACGAACTTACATTTGCAGTTAGAGAATTGACCGTGACGTATATTAGATGTATGGGAGAACATAGGACATTCACATTTTTTCAACTACAAAGTTAATTTCTACCTTCAATCCGACTTATTTTTTCGTTAGAGCAATTTTCGGTGTTTTTATGGTATATGGTAGAAGAACTATCTACAAGTTTGTACGGAATATTCGGTGCGCGAGTCAGACTCGCACTAGTCTTGTTTTTAGTTAAGCTTTGCCAAGATTCAAGCTGCAAGCAGTCAATTCTCCCTTATTATTAAAAAAAACTCTCCATTTATCATAATCATAATTCAAGTACATTTCTTTTTACCACACATGAGTTTAAATGTCTAAAAAGCAACTGTTTTTTTCCACAGCCACGTGAAATACAAACAGTATAAATTGATACCGAGATATCGATTTTGCATGCTGGCATGCTCTAAGCTCTGTCTGACCTGATGCTAAGCACTGATATCTGATAAGCTTTACAAACGACGCTGAAGCAGTCAAGTCGTGCACCCAGTACATGCAATAAAACGCTCATGTATTACTCTAGAACAGTCAGTCTAGATCAGTGCTGATCCTATATAGGGTATATGAGAGGCCTATTCCATGTAACACTACATGGATTTTGAAAAGTTTCGTGAGTGTTATTCATAATTGATATAAAACGGCTAAGACTCCAGTTACGTGCGTACGCAAGCGACGTACGTCGCGATTTGATCTCATAACTCCCAGAAGGACTTCAAAAATGTCCGAAACCTGGTCGGAGTAATTTCGACGTTTAACCGTGAGTCTTAGCCGTTTTATATCAATTATGTAGTTCTATATGTATGGCTCGTTAAAAGATAATTCCTTTTAGTAAAAGTATAGAGCTTTCCCGAGCAGTGTTTACGAGAGAGTTTATTCATTCATTCGCTCCTTAAAGTCATTAACCTTAAATAGTAACCAACCCTTCCACCACGATGACTAGACTACTTCCGAAATAGAACCAAAGGCAGAATTATAAACGCGCTTAAACACAGGTATCTCAGTTACTTAAGATTTTTTGTGACATAATTATGTATGTAACTTGAACCTAGAAGGTATGTAAGCACTTTCGTCAATATATTCCTAGTGTGACTGCGGCGTTTTGACAGATCTTTTTAAACTTTGCAACGGCCAAGGTCGTGCGGTACCATAATGTGATACGATGGTTCAAATGTTACTTAATTAGAGTGATGTCAAGGTTTCTTGGTCATAAGAGAGATTTTATTTTCTGAAAGCTCATAAATTATTTAGAAATGTTATCTCGAAATTGTTGCCAAGTAAGCGAAATATGCTTCAAAAGTAAGACTGGTATCTGGGACCTTGTAACTATTAACATTCATCTACATATGATGTGATATTTGCAGGCACCGCTATGTTAATCATCATGCTATAATCCTCTGGTAGGGCTATAAGCCTTAATAACTTGGGCAAAGCCGCACTTAAGAATACTCCATATGCAGGTGATAATTATATTAGTGATAATTAATGACATCAGAAATGTATCTAGTGTAAGTCTGTACTAAGCTTAGGTTACGATGGGGCTGACTTGCGATGGTGGTCAAAAGTCCCTTAAGTAAATAAAGATATAAAAAAGTTTGTACTAGGGTTTTAATGTTACTCTACTAAAACATACAGGTTCTGACAAGAACAGTTGATACAGTACAATAAAAATATTACAGTTGCAACACGACTGTGATTCAACTAGGTCAATACTTCTTAACGAGCTCTCTTCAACCTTAATTAGTTCTTACTGACACTTTTATAACTTCATTACACGTATTTTAGTTTACTTTAACGTTTCGTCTAACTGATTCGTATTCTGTGACTTTGCCAGGTTTTCTCCTCGTAAACCGCACTATTTAATTTCCTTTATATATTAAAGCCTTACTATTAAGACTTTATTCATATCTTAACGGCATCGTAGTCTTTTATAATGATATATGTGACAATGTGTGTGAATCAAATTAATGCTCAATGTATTAAGTAAAACAGTGACACAATTGTGTATAAAAATTTGACTTGGACTGTGCAACAACATGCAATCATACACACACGTGCTATTTTCGCCTAGACCCTAAGGTATAACGTCCGATTCTTGATTTGATGAATGACATGACAACAATGTGATACTACGTATGTAATAGTTAATCTATATGAAGTAGATGCCGACAATTACCAACATTTTTTAAATTTTCTAATGGAAGCACATGTATAGTTCAATTCATTAAAGTTAAAGAGGCATGCTAATGAATGGTTACAGCCTTATAACTAAGTGCCGTTCTTCTCCTTCGATCCCGGAAGGGAGTACGCGTGACGCTAATCATTACCTTACCTGTAAAAGACTTATGTTATGCTAGTGTAATAGAGCTCGCGTCTGTGTGCGTGGGTCGAATTAGGCCCTTTAAAGCTAAGTCACTTTCTTCTGGCTACATTGTGACATTTAGCACCTATGCATGCATAAGAAGTGATATATCGCTTAGTTCGTGACCAACGCATTAGCACTGCGCTGACCCGCAGCTATTCTCACGCTATAGAGACCATATCTGGGTTGAAAATGCAATTTGGTTTTCAAACGCTATTTGCTTTAGCAACTTCTTCCTGTCCGCGTTGTTGCAAGCAACTTGCAAGTTATGGCGCTCTCGCCTATTGCTTTACGTATCTTTAAAATCAGCTATGGTGGACGCAGGCTCATTATGGATAAAATTGATATTAACTCTTTTTGGGTCAGTTTTATGAAACGTTTCTTGCTTTCAGATTTTCGGATTAGCAATGTCAGTACTGCGATACCTGTAACGAAAACCTAAATTGGGCTTTAATTTTTGATGTGATGTGAAAAGTAGAATATGAACTAATTTTTAATAATAATTACAATAGGTGATCATTTGCAATAAAAACCAATTCGGCCCTAATGATACACCGTTCAAACTTTATCGAACAACCATTTCTGCCCATTAAAACATCCCGTTACGAAAATAACTACGTACAAACTGTCATCGAACCGCGTTTTAATTACCGTAAGAACATTAAAATAATCCAATAGGTAAGTGGATGGTCAAGCCATCGTCCTATTGCTTCCGCTATTTCAGCTGATATATACCTCCAACCGTTGGGGTCTGGCCTCATAAATTTACAGGATATTGAAGATTTACTCGCCTACGACGAAGGATTAGATAGCTGTATTGGACATGTCGATATGCCCTTCGACGGCCTTTGGCCTGCGAACGGGATCTAAGATGTTATATGAACTGATATAGCTTGTTCTTACGGGGAGCTCTTCAATTCTTCGACGACGCTTATCAACCTATTGTTAGATAAACTATCTGAAATATGGCCCGAAGATTAAATATAAACGATTGATGAGACATCGTTAAGCAAATAATAAACGACACGCCTACCCACAACTGTAGGAGCACCACCCAGAAAATGATCATACAAAATCCTCCGCGGCACTGCACTGCACTCGTCACCCTGAGACAAAGCTCCTAAGTCTCATAATGCCTATAATGCCCTTTAAACCGGAACACAGTAATGCTTCCACACTACTACCTGGCGGCAAAATAACTGGCAAAACGGTAGTACCAACCCGTATGGCCTCTCGCCTAGTAAATCTAGCCAATCTTCATAAGAAATGTCCATGTATTTTCCGCGTCTTTTACAACAAAATATCTGCTTACTTTCTCACGACGATTTTGTAATCTCTCCGCAGTATAACCTATAGTTTTAAAGCTAGGATCATTTAACAGGACTCATCATTTCTTATAAAAACAATCTACTTGGACCTCCAACGAACACGACTTGGAAATTACAAGGATGACAAAAAATAATTAAGGTTGCCGCCGTCACGTCGCCCATGGCGGTACACGCCCTCTTTCTCAAATAGAAAAACAGGCGAAGACTTTACTTACAGTACAAATGATTGTAAAACAATGGGAATCAATGCAATAAACCCTAAATGTGACCACGCGAATTTAAGCAAACATGTAAGAGTAACTAGGGATAGCCGATTTTTTCTAAAAGAGCGGCTAAGAAGGTAGGATTTCTCCCATTCTAAAACCTCCTAGTTATATACTTATATCTCTGGTGGTTGGAACTGTGCGCTAAAAAAAGCCACACGATAAAAATAATGACAGAAACATTAGCGCCTATAAATTTAACGGTACCCAATTTATCGCGAATACCTTTAACAACTTTTCATTTTGTACGCGCACCTCGTCGCCGCCAATTCCAATGGCTTTACAGCCTTCGTAGATTTCAATTAAAATTTTAAAGAAAGGATACAAAGAAATTACTTTTATTTCCGACATTCACAGAAAATTGTATTGTAAATACAAAAGCATACGAGTTATAATACCTAACACAAAAAAAACACAAGACCAAGAAATTACTGGGCATTATGAGACTCAACAGCTAATTGTCTCAGGGTGACGAGCGCAGTGCAGCGCCGCACAGGATTTTGCAAAACAAAGTTCTGGGTGGTGCTGTTATTGTTATGGGCTGGCGTATTGCTTACCATCAGGCAAACGACCAGCTCGTCTCGTCATTCAGTTATTTAAAAAAAAAAATATTTGCCAAGAGAGGCACAAGCCAAGTAGATGAAGCTGTTGTAAACCAAAATTCATTATCATAAATGTTCACGTTATAGAGTAGGCGTAGGTGAGGATCATTTACGAAGAATAACTTGAAATTTATCAGCTCCTGTAGGTACTGCTGTGTTTACTCCGGTGTATGGATTAATGAGTAGCTTTTTCTACATACTCAAAAATACTGGAAGAGCCTTTTCTATTTTCATCAGTCATAAACCAAGTCAAGGTGACCAAAATATAAGCACCTGTAACGGTACCCATCAATTTCATCGTGACTTTATTGCTTTTACCATCGCACTACCCAAGCAATTCTTCATTTTGCCCCATTACTGCGATCACTGCGATGTCGTTGAGGTACGCGGCTAATTCCATCTGTTTTACTAGTTTTTTCTGCGTTTTTCAATTAAAGTGTCGTCGACGTGTTTTCGGTCTGATGGCCACTCGTGTTCGGCTGCCTTTTCACGCCTTTATAGCCCTTCGGGTACAGTGTTTCTGAACATTTTTACTACTTTATTAAGAACATTTATTTTATAGCAAAAGTGAACAATATCAGTAATTAAAGGTGGACGGGGAGGGTATATTGTTTCTTAATAAAATCTCCTACTTCATTCTTTACTAACCCTTTCTACTCTAACACTTTCAGCATAACAAATAAAGACAAATATAAATGAGATCAAATTACCGTTATCGTCTCACCAGCTTCTCTTAGTAATCTAGGTACAGCAATTAATACCAAATCCGACTTAAATTCCTTTGCCGCACATTTGAATCCATTGTTTCGTTTTCCGCTAGCATGAAGTATTCAACACTTGAGAACCGACACACTATGGACCCAAATTATCTATCGATGGTGATTCCAAAGACCCATTGTGCGGTTTCGATAGAATTCGTAAGTAACGGGAAGATACCTCGCACTCTACAAATAACAAATACTCATGTAGCATGAACTGCATTTCGATATGCTATCGGCATATATCATAAATACTACAAGTGCGATATCGACAATGTAAGGTGGAATGCCATGTACATTGTTCTCGCACTACGCCATACAATACAATGACTAGATTCGTTGCGGAGCACATGTTGAGTCTGTCTGAGTATGCGGTATGTGATTTATGATTTAGCAGCTTGTCGCTAGGAGCAAGAAACCTTAATGAAGAAAGCTATAATTCGTTTTGAACTGTAATAACAGCCTTCCTCGGACGCAGACTGGGTATCGTGTTCACTTTTGGAGTGTCGTGTGTTACAAATAATGTGTATTTCTCAGTTAACGATATAACATTTTCCCACCAGGTACTTATGGTAAACAAAATTAAAAAAGAATCAAGACAAAAAATTCTCTGAGTGTGCAGAACATATTCGCAGTTTTTTTATATAACTATGTAAATGGCGAGACGAGCAGATCGTTCACTTTATGGTAAGCAACACGCCTGCACATAACGGTTGCAGCGCTCCTCAGAACATTATTATCATTCATTTAAAAAAAAATGAGTTATGTGCTGCTATATTTGGATTTTACAAAAGCAGCATAGCATTTTGCTCGTCGTTACATTAAGAAAACACGCACAAATCGCACAATTATCATGTACGTGGTATTGTATCGATATTGGGTAATATTTTTCACTATAAAACGCCTCTAATAAAATCTTTACTATTATCTTTCACGGCAACAAAGTCATACTCAGTTATGGTGTCGAGAAACACAGTCGTTGAATTTTATACCCTCATATAGACATAATACAAGGGCAAGGGCCACTAAAGACACGGCTTTCATACGTTGATAGACCCTATAAGGGCATGCTAAATGTCCAGGCTTTGTGGGCCACAGAAGGCGTAGCGTGATTTCACATTTCAACTGCACCGTTCAAATGTGTGTCGTACTGCTGACAGATCGCCAGCCTATTCATTCCGGTAGCACATTCCAACAAGAACAATCAAAAATCACAATCAGTGAGAATGCGCGACCTTTCACTAATTTAAATATCACAGTATCCAAAGTCAACGATGAATTAACGACGCGCATAGTCATTACTGCGTTTGAAGAATATCTTTATTGACAGCTCAAAGGCGAGAAAGCCGCCATTGTAGCCGAAGCAATGCATTATAATGCTACTTACCACCCGACGCCTAATAACCCCACTGTGAGGCTGAAGTGGCAACTCATTTTGGGAAATGAAAAGCCCCGACGCATCTCTCCACTCTCCCTTATTGCTGTTAAGCAAGTCGCTCACTCACAATAGCCGCTAAGGTTATCAGACCGGATGATGAGGCCTTCAGATTCTAATGCTTTCACCGATTACGTCGCCTTTTGTATGAAACTGTTTCGTCGTTAAAAAGTTATATAACGATGTGATTGGAAAAGATTTATCCTTGGCCGATAATAAGGGGGTTTGACGTCGACCCGGTGAACTTTCTCCCTTGGGATTAAATAACGCTCGAATTCTCTAAGCTCGGATTTGAACCCGGGGTTAATTACAAATCTCTGGAGGTGTAAAGGGCAATCCAACGCCTGTTCCACACTTTTCGTGTTAAGGATAAGGATAAGGAATTAATACGTTATGAATAAGTCGTTTCGTGATCAATGTAATTTTGTACATATTGCAACGGCAGGCACCGCAAACTTTTTATAGACCATCAACGCCGCATATTCTTAGACTAGTATTTACCTTGTCACTTGATAAATGAAGGAAATATAATGAAATTGCATTTTCTTTAGATCTGCAAAGCTGAGCACTCTCAAGTTTTGATTTATAACACCTGATGACACACTCGCCGATAGATCATTATAGCCACTCGCCATAATGAAATGCATCTACACGACCTCATAATGCCTGCGGGCTTTGAATGTCAGATTTGTGACTTATTATTTTATGTCAAGTATCGTACCATTTGGGATCTCACGATCGTTACCGTTGTACAGTGGGCGTTTGACCTCATTCTAAAACAAATAGAACCTTATAAGGGCTCCATTAGGCCACTGACAAGAATATACAGTTTTCTGCATTGTTATCGATCAAGTCGGAATACAATCGTGCAGCTACGAAATTGCATATCAAAGCTGTTGTGTTGGTCGTTCAACCCTTCGAAAATTATATGTTAGATCCTGAGCAAGAAACCTCACGGTCTATGATGTATTTGATATGCAAAACATTATGTTACACGTAACGTAAACGTTTGAGACAGGAAGCAATTGAATGCATCCTATCGGCGAATGCTGAACCGCATGGAAATTATTCCGCTACGCCGATTTTCTACACGCATCTCTCCGCCGGGGCGATGCAGAAACTATAGAGTTCGCGATCACGTACTGCAAATCAGATGGAGATATATGGGATAAGATTAATCGAAAGGCGTGAATTTGTAGCGTGAGCGATGCAGAGAAAGCCTTTCCGTGAAATTCTCGTTCATTCCCAGTTCCGAGATAGTGGTGTCACGATATAAATAAGGCGGTTTTGTATTTGTTAGTCTCGCACGTCCATCTGATTTCCACCGTGATACGCGCTCGACCGCGTCGTGTGTAGCCCGTCCTGTTATAGAACCAACATTTTTAATGTTTTTCGTAGAATTATTATCGCCGCTTTTCTAGAGTGGCCGTTATGATTCCGTATCTGCAGTCTACCATGCCTCTGGCTTGAAATCTGTTTAGAGTGTTACTGGTAAGCGTGTCTTTTTATAAAGTTTTCTCGTTCCTGACCTACAGGTCGTCGCTTTTATATCCGTGGACAAGGCAACAAACAGATTAACAGTCATCGTTAGTTGTCCGGCACGAGCCTTTCGCACGCGAATTTCGCATCGTGCGGCGCATACTCATCACGGACACACGGACTTGGACCGGCTTGGCATTCAATCCGCACGCCAACACACTGACATATAATCGAGTTTGACCCGCGACAACGCAGGGAAATTGTCCACTGATACATACGTGCTCAAATGTAGGTTGAAACTTTCGTCCGCTTACAGTCATTTCAACCGCAATGCAAACAAGAGCGGGTGGTCACGTTTCCGAGATCGCCATGCCTGGGTGTCGATGTTACCACGAGCTTTAATTTGCGGTGGAGAATAAACCAACACTATTGTATAATTGTTAATCTATTCTGATTTCTCATCGTCCATTATTAATACCGGGATGTTAAATTCCCACGTTCTCGTGCTCCGAATATTGACGTTTTCTCGCTCGTTGCTACCTACATCATTCGTACTAGATTACTGTGGCATATTTCAACAAGCTTTGATTAGAAATTCTCTACATACCTTTCCGTATAATGTTGCTTAAACAAACCGCAATTCTTTCTTTCTACTGTCTAGATTTGCCTCGATACCTAACCAAAGAAACGAGTCGTAAAACTTGGTTTACCCGAATTCCTACTTTACTTTTTTATCATAAACGATCGAGGCTACATCTAAATCTTCTAGCTACCGCTAAACCACAGCATCTTAATGCTAAAACGGTGCAAAATATTTCATACGTAAGTTGTTGAATAAAAAATCAAACTGCACGCCGTTTATAGTAATGCATGTACAAATGATGAGATGAAGCTTGTCTGTATAACTGTCTCTCTGTTTCCAAGTCATTCCGTCGGCGACGATATAGTCATACCTACTAGATTACGAGATACAGTTACAGACAGTGAGAGGTTTCCATTTAAGTATATAGTAACGACCATTCGCTTTTTGTGAACGCCATAACTGCCAGATATCGCCATTTATCGTCGGATGCTATCATTAAACGAAAAGTGAACTTGTTTGTAACACCTTTGTTTTAATTTGAACTCTTGCTTTCTAAATAGTCAAATTATCGCATGGTCACGCTCAGGCCGAACACGCGATCCTTTTGTATCACGTATTCGTAATTCTCTATTATCTAACTGACTGTAATAATGGTTTTTTAACAGCACATCGTGCCTTTGTATCCGTGAAGGGTTAAGGTATCAGAATGTTGCGTGTTCAGTTTTTTGTGGTCTCATAATTCATTGGTAAATAAAAAGGTATTTGAATTGTGTCTATGACATTCTCGTATAGTTCTTTCGGTCTCAACAAAATTTTCTTCAAAATATAATATCAATTGAGTAAGTAATTATTATCATGTGATATATTTTAGACTAACTTAGGTAGGTAATTCATATTGACAAAAATATCTTAAATCGTCCTGTATCTATTTTCCCAATAGTTTATACATCTACCTATATTCCCTTACCATTAGCAATAGGTACAGTATCGGCTACTTGTCGAATATTTCATGAAAAAGACATCAACTCGGTCAAGGTCCGTAAGTCTCAATTAACTAAGCGCGTGTAAGTCGTGAAATAAAAAACCCTGGGAAGGACAACCTTGCAACGACAAGAATGTCTTCCCTGTTTCTTTGGCGCCTCTAGCTGCTTAACATGGCTTGGTATCATGCGGCCAACTCTATAAATCCTAGGATTCCTAGCCGTCTTCCTCGAGCCGCACAAGGCCTGCCTCCGTAAGGCGCGTCATCCAACGGAATTCTGTTCAATAAAGCACTGTGTCAACTAGCGGTACGCACTTTTTTCTTATTTTCCTCTCCGCTCCAACTCCGATTCGACAGGCCGCGGTAAACGCAGCTAATAGCTGCAATATGCTTTTTTACTTGACATTGAAAATGCGAAGCTTGGCTGCAATACATTTTTTGGTCAGCTCTTATTGAAATTACAAGACGGTATGAAAGAGTCATTGATAAAAAAAATGTTTCAACATTCTTGGAGTATACTACAAAACTGTCATCGAACATTCCAACGGGATAGTGACAAACTGCAGTGGAAAAAAGCTTACGCCACATTGCTTAGGTATTTTTTGTACCAGAAGGCCAAATGTCAGCATTATTGTATGATGCAAGCTAGCAAGGTATTGAAAATTCTGCCCTAATGTTCAAGGATAGAACAAGTATATATATAAAAAAATAAAAGAACGACTTCAATGTACCTTCGAAGTCCAAGGTCAAAAATGTATATGGGGCCACTTCGTAGCCATACTGAACTGAACGCAAAAATAATTTTTGAAATCGGTTACTAGTTGGTCGAGAAATTTGTGAACACACATAAAAACAAAATATGCAGTGGAACATAGAAATCCCCCTTATTTGAAGTATATTTGATTGATCGCGTCGATCGCATTACTTGATTTAATGGGAAACTTGGTCATACCCAATGCCTGTAATGTAAATTGTCCCACATCAGTAACATTCCGCGTCATCATATTATACACTCTCCTATCGTCACTATAATAGACCATGACTATTGCATTCAGATTCTAAGTAAATGTATATCGATTCAGTGCTTGGAAACTTTCTTTGAATAAAATTCTATAAACGATTAAATCTCCATGCAAAATCCACTTATAAAGTCTCGTAGATTCATAGAAAAGTTTTTTTTTTTTTTACACTTAATAGATCCATGTTTGGCCACTATCTCGCCTGATGTGAAGCGATGATGTGGCCTAAAATGAAGCACATAGATCTAGAGAGAGACGGCAGTTGAGCGGCTGCTCAGACCCGTCTCCCCGATGGTTCACCGAACATCATCCCGAAACACGACTAGGAGGATTAATTGTAAATTCAATATATTCCATAACTCAGACATCTGTTTGAGTAACCTTTTTTTTGTAACTGAATAACGAGCTGGTCGTTTGCCTGATGGTAATCGCCGGCCGCCAGCGGTCGCCAGCCAGCAATCGGACGCCAGCCCATAAAAACAACCGCACCACCCAGAACTTTGTTTTGCAAAATCCTGCGCGGCGCTGCACTGCGCTCGTCACCCTGAGACAATTAGCTGTTGAGTCTCATAATGCCCAGTAATTTCGCTGGCTAACTTATTATAATGGTAGGAAAAGCACACTTCCACCAAACTAATTGACTTTAAACCACGTTAATTATAGTTTATTAGAGAAAATTGAATATCTGATTAAAACAACATATACATTACCAGGTTTGTTTGCAATTATCTCTTTTAGATTTATTTATGAACAAGTATACTACGTTATATAGTAATACGTTTTATCAAATAAATTATTTTTCAAAAAAAACTAAACCGACTTCAAAACCACAAATAGGCACTCAAAAGTTAAAAATAAATTAATATAATTATCATAAGCGCTACCCACTCATATATTTGAAGTCGGTGCCAGCCAAGTCTAATAGGTAACAGATAGATACTATGTATATAGTAAGTACTACTTGTAGGTAGTATCTATCTACTACCATGGACCAAATATTGGTCCATGCTACTACCTTTTAGACTTGGCTGGCACCGACTTCAAATATATGAGTGGGTAGCGCTTATGATAATTATATTAATTTATTTTTAACTTTTGAGTGCCTATTTGTGGTTTTGAAGTCGGTTTAGTTTTTTTTGAAAAATAATTTATTTTAACCTTTTTAGTGAAAAACAAGTTTTAATTAAATTAATTCAAAAAGTTTTTAAAAACAAGCTTTTATGATCTAGAAGCCACATCATGACGAAGTTTAAAACGGGCTATCACAATTAAATGCATGTACAAAAAAATTTCATGTCTGTCCTATTCTCTGTTGAGGAGTTCCCTCGCCGAAAGTCAATCCTGGGTGTATCTGCCATGTCATGATGGAATTTAGAACAGGCTATTATGGTTAAATCCATTTACGAAATGTTGTGTCTGTACTATTCACCGTTGAGGAGTTCCCTCACCGGAAGTAAACCCTGGGTGAAGCAGGTGAAGCAGTCGAATACAAACCTCCACCTTTAGAAAGTTGGTTACGAAAAAAAAACAAGAATCGACTTGAAGATTAAACTTATATTTTTTGTTTTTGCTATTTTTTTCAAAAACTACTGAATGAATTTCGATAAAATTTATATGGGACCACCTTTGAGATATTACCTACCAATCAAAAAATCATCGAAATCAATGCATAATTGGCGGAGTAATCGCGTAACAAACACACAAAAAAAAAAAAAAAAAAAACATACCGTCGAATTGTAAACCTCCTCCTTTTTGAAGTCGGTTAACAAAAAAACCGACTTCAATGTATTTTCAGTCCAAGGTCAAATATCGATGAAATTTATATGGGATCACTTCGTAGCTATACTGAACCCAACGCAAAAATAATTTTCCAAAAGTGTTCATAAATGACGGAGTTCTGAGGTAACAAACATAAAAAAATCGAATAGAGAACCTTCTCCTTTTTTTAAAGTCGGTTAATGAATTGCAGTATTTTTTTTGTTTTTTAAATTAAATATAGTAGCAATACTTGAAAGTCAGATAGCCTGATTGAGCAAGACTGAATTTGCCTCTAGAATGATGTACTTTAACAAAATAAATAACCTACTCTAGCTACATAGTTCAAACTTTTTAATATTTTTCGGACTTGTTATTTATGGAGTCTGTTAATAATAGGCAAAGAAGCTGTTTCCCTGCCAACATAAATATAGCTTTACTGCTTTTAATATTTGTAAGCGTATTATTAAATTACAATAACAATACAAATATAGATCCGTTTCCATGTCATAAACATGTGAAAAGCACGTCGAATGCGTTTTACCATAAAATTCCATAAAAACTGGAGCTACTTAAATTGTAGGCATTTGCTTGACAAGGTGTTTAGTAAAATAACAGTTTCACCGTGTCAAGATATGAACACTTTTACTACGTGTTGATTTTACTTTAGTGGACCACACGTTTCGGGTGCACTCTATTTAAGAGGGAAATGTGGATGAGATGCATAGTTGTGATGTGGTGCAGAGCTTTTACATTAAGCTTGTTTTTGGAAAGGTTCTTATCCTATATACCAGGATCGACACAAACACATGTCTACAAAAATTGTTTTTTTGTCGTTCTGAGTGATGACACGAGCAAGTCGATCGCCTGATAGTAGGCGCCACGCCTGCCCACAACAATTGCACAGTGCCACCCAGAACTTTTAATACTATAAAAAGCACTGCGTAGCACTGCATTGCGCTCATCACCCTGAGAAATCTGATATTAAGTCTCATAATATATGCCCAGTAATTTCGTTGGTTACAATGCCTTTCAAATCTAAACACTGTAATGTTTCTGCACAACTGCATGGCGGCAAAATAACTGGCAAATCTGTGTTACCTACCAAGACGGCCTCCCGCATACGAGAGACCTACCACGTCCCCATTTAAATTGTACTTAAACTGGTAAGACAGTAGAGTTCTAGTTCCCGTGGGAACAGTTAAATTTCCCGACTATATCCTACGTTAAATAAGGTACGTACCGGGCGCTACATTTTCAAATAAAAAGTCATGGAAATTGTGCAACAAACAACATATCTTCATAGAACGTAGACAAATCATTTTATCAAACGAACCGACAAGCGCGAGTTTTTTTTTATCTTACAATCGTAATATCCGTAAATTAGCAAACAATAAAATATTTCACAGGCAATTATGCCCATGTCACTTTTTTCTCAAGACGATATCTTAAGCCATAAATACGGATTTCACACATTAGTCGGTGATAACGATCTTCATAAACTAACACTTTAAACAGTGGACTAGAGCTTAAAATCGACCAATTTATTTTGACCCTGGCCGTTCTGGATGTTTGGTACTGATTTTGTGTATAAATGTCACAGAATAGGTAAAAGTGTGTATGGCACATTGGCTCATCGTAAGCTTAAAATAAAATGATCACCCAGTAACTGTATTTGATTATAAACGATCTTAATTTGCATGTCCGAGACGTTTAGACTGTACATTGCTATTTTTAAGACGTTCGTGACGACGATATTTGCGACGATATTTGCATTATAACATCTATATCAAAGTTGTGTCGTAAATCTAAAAAGTCAAGTTTAAAGCTTCATAATAATACATAGAAAGTCATAAAATCATCAACGATGCTAATCTAATTTACAACGATAAAAGAAAAATGCGCATTTGAATACCGTCATACAATCTTACAGGTGGTCATAACTGATCGGCCTCGCCCCGCCACATTTCTTTGCTATCTAAATCGAATTCAACAAGTGTTAATTGCCCCTAAGATTAGTAATTAATTAAAGCAAGTCAGTGCCCGGAAACACTGATTAATTACGAATCAAACGCATTTAAGACGATTAGAACCGAGTCTCGCCATCTTTTAATCCGGCGTTAATCAACGATTACCGCGATCAAGTAAAAACAGAGACTAGAGACTTCGATTTATCTGCTTAAGATTATGGAACGAGAATATTCGAGCAGTGCCTAAACTTCTGCCTTATATACCGTGTCAGGCGCTTTAGCAGCGTACCGATGAAGAACCTATTTCCTCTACGAAATTAACCCTTTTTTATAAACTGTTGGTTAGCAATTTATTAAAATGTTCGTGAAATCGATCCTGATGACTACTTCGATTACATCTTCCATCGAGTTCCCATAGAGAATTCCCAACGCGGAAATGCCCTGTTTCACCGCTAGATAGAAACGCTGGCCCCTGATACTTATTTGACAGTCGATTTGTTAACAAGTAACCGAGTCGATTCAAAAGGGAGTTAGTGATTTTTACGTTGATTAATCATAGAAAGTTTTCTCTTTAAGCTACTGCAATATTGACATGATTGTTTCATTGTGTTGGTGATTGTGGTCAGCGTTTTAATCTTTTCGATTCGATTGCTGTCGGTAGAATGTTTGGGTATGCCGTGTGTGCTTGAATGAAACATAACAAATAAATGCGAAGCAGTTGGTCTTGGCTCTTTAAACTCTACCGTGAAATCGAGTATGCCGCTACAAAAAGTACTACCTACCAACGCTTTGCAAGTTATTCTACCGCCAAGCATTACTGTGTTCCGGTTTGAAGGGCATTGTAGCCAGCGAAATTACTGGTCAGAATGAGACTTATGAACTATTGTCTCAAGGTGACGAACGCAGTGCAGTGCCGTGGAGGATTTTACATAACAATGTTATGTGTGGTGCTGCAACTGTTATGGGTAGGCGTGTTGCTTACCCATCATAAATGACGTACTCTTCTCGGCACTCGATTACATTGGTTTAGTCGCACAATGTCAAAAGCGCATAATGACAACGGGGCGCAAATTGACAAAAGAGCAAAATATCCAAAGAGTGTTACGTCCAATTACAATGACCAGAAAGCAAAAGGTCCAAAGCTTACAAAGATCAAAAAAGTAAAACGTCTATAGCGCAAAATGACATGCGACTAAACCGATAACATTGATATAATCTCGTAAAACGTGTTAATATTGCACATAGAATAGAGGTCGCTTATTGACTGTGTTTATAGTAGTTATGTAAATATTACTTGAACCCACGTCTTCGGAATACCTTGAACCACATAACTGGGCTATAGAACAGTGTGTCCTAGCGATCTAATTTCATCTATAGATAGTTTTTGTCTCGTCTCACTGAGACAATTAATTGTATAATTATTAACTTTCAAGAAATGTACTTCGCTCATAACATCACTTGTCCCTTGAGATGTTAAAACTAAATATTTGGTTTGTACCGGGAGTATTATAGTTAATAGTTAAGTCATTATTTGTAACGATGTAGTTTCCTTAAAAGCATTATCATGCAGCTACTATAAATTTACTATTGATTCTTTAAATATTGTACGATAATCACTTTGGAACCGGAACCATACATTTATTATTAGCGGTCTCTACTAATTTTTATATATCACTTCGATGAACCATGAATTGGTAATTATACCTACTATTATTTTAATCTTTATGTGTTTTAACAAACATTTTAAAACGGCAGCATATTTATTCATGCAGTCGTTATACATACATTTTAGATATATTTTAGGGCTAATAAATTACAAATTATGTTTATCTGCCGAAAAATGACTTCCAAGATTTTGTATTTGTTTTTATAAATATTGTAATATGAATTAAATTTTAATATATTCTTAGACACTTCACATATGATATAAAAATAATAAGATATTCAACATGAGAGAAGTACCAACCCTTTTTTAATAAGTTGAAATCCATTTATCATTATCATCAACTGCTCGTATTAGTCCACTGCTGGACATAGGCCTCTCCCAATGCACGCCACTGAGCCCGATCTTCGGCTCTCCTCATGTAATTGATGCCAGCTACTTTGCGCAGGTCGTCGCTCCATGTAGCCGGAGGGCGTCCTACACTATAAACGTGGTCTTCACTCCAAAAAATCTATTAAAATCCTGTGAAATCCATTAGTGATATAAGACGGCTGAGATTGAACGAAATTTCTAGATAAGGTTTCGGACATTTTAGAAGGTCTTCTTCTGGAAGTTATGAAATCAAGCCGCGACTATTATTATTTTATGTATTAAACAAATTAAGACGAAGTGACATAGAAGGAAAACTATATCTAGATCTATCCCAATCTTGACACCCTCCTAGTCGGGATCAAAAAGTTGGTAATTATCCCTGAATTCTCTTCTACACGAAACGCTATGATTCGTCCCGTAACCGTCCCAAATCGTAAGTATTACGAGCATTGTTATAAAGATCTCAACAACGATCATTTCAACAATAATCCAAGTTGTTGCACAGCTTTTACGACGTTCCGACATACAATGTACGAGATCACAAGAGATATGAGCCCAACTACAATTGCAACGGTACATTTCGCTGATACACGTGAAATGTGCGCAAATATTCGTAGATTTACCTCGAAATGATGTCCAGTTTGGAAGTGGAACAGTGGAGCGTCTTGTCCTATTCTAGCTACTCTCTAATCGCATATTGTCATGTGCGATAAATAAGTCTCCGCGAAAGTTCTCATAAAGTTTACTTATATGGTTCAAGCTGACATTGATGGCTCACAAAATCTTTATGATATATGAAAAATATAGTCGAATATCGTTATCTGTCAAAAGCGCTATAACAAGATGAGCTGTACTAGTTTCTCCAACTTTAGAGATCCTTAAAAAGAAAGCTAGAGGAGGACAAATCTTTAATGTCAGAGTAAGTAGTTTCTATCGCAAATGTACATTCATTCTATTAAGATACTTAAATAATTTAAAACGCGTTAGGAAATAGTGACATTCCTTATAAACTAAATCGTTTGGCAGCGGATTTTCATTACGAACGAACGTTACGACGATTACTTTTGTAGCGGTAATATCTCCATATGGATATTTTATGTTACAGGTTTCTTGAACGGTTGCAATATTATAAGAAATAATGATACTTGGAGAAGTTAAGCTTTATATTGTATAAGTATCACTAAATTAGTCTTGAGACTTGATACACTTTTCTATCTCTTACAGAACATTTTTAAAGTGAAAATCAAATTATTGTAATCGAGTTCAAAATATGCTACATCAACCTGTGATTGAATAAGTATAATCATCAAATCAAATTAGAGTGAACTCAACAGAATAACTTTATATTTCGTTGCACTGTCATTTTCTTTTAGGCAATATTCGAACATGCTCTTCGTATAAAATTACCACAGGCATTTTGATCCAAGTGAAATTTTATGGGCTTATAAAATTACACTAGCATATCAGGTGTCATATAAATAAACATGTCTAAACGTTTTTATGGTACTTTAATGACGACAATTATAGTAACAGCTATTTTATGAACATTCAAATCTCTATTTATCACTTTAAAATGTTATTATTAAACTAGTCAGTGACATAGATAAAGTAAGCCCTTACTACAGTAAGTCGTTCGTGGATCAATGACCGAGCAAACAACTTCCATTGCCATGATGTTAATGATTATGTTGACTACGACCAGATATTGTTAAACTGTAAAAGTAAACGGCGTAGCTCATCTAAAATACGCAAGTCAACAATCAACTAATTGTTTTCAATCGTCAAAACCAATCCAGGTTGTACATGTAACAACACTTGTTAATGAATAAAAAATAATCACGGTGGTCGAATTAATTTCACTTTCGATTATCTGGTAATGAATAGAGAGGTCAGTGTTACTTGTATAGTGAATACTTTCGCCCGGGGCCGTCAATATAATACTGTTAATGTTACTCATGCGGATAAATAACAATTTGGTATTTGGCTGTTATGTAACGTTGTTTTGCATTGCATTGTTTTGGTTCCAGGTATGTATTTACTGAGCTGGATCACGTATGCGGATTTGGTGAGTAATTTTCGATAAGTGCTTATTAGATTTGATTGTTGTAACTCGTGCAATAGGCTGGTTATGTGTTTGGTAAGTGTGTTGCTTACTTTTGATTTATTACTCTTAAAGATATTTTTTTATAAGTATAGGTAGATGATATTGCACTGCCGTCTTTGGTGGATGATGAACATATCCTTAAAATTTCTAACAATTTCTTAAATCTTCTAGTACTTACAAGATCAGCTGCAGGTTTTACAGGCATAAACGACATGTGCACCTACATTATGAAACTATCTTCATATTGTTCATTGTACTATACTAGGCAATCAATTTCTGCTAATCATTATTCTTTTAATCTTGTCTTCTCTTCCTCACGGGCTATATATGGCAGTCTTCATCACAATAAACATTCCCATGAATAGAGAAATCAGATTGACAGTAGGGTCAAAGACTACGACCGTTAAAATCTACATTATGACATTGTAATTGATTTCAATGAACACTTTCACTTAAAAATTGACTTCTGTAAATAAATATTTGTTTGTGATCTAGAAGATGTATTTATAGAGATATGTGCTTTGTAAACTAAGTTTCTAGTTTAGCAAACACTCCGTGCGTTCTGTTTGTATGTGACAATTTAACTGGTGCTCTGAATGCATGGGTAATTATTCGCGTCTTGCTGACATTGAATCATTAACACACTTAGTTTTGCTTTCTAACGTTCAAAGTGGTAAATATTTCGAGAAAACTGAGTTCTACGAGTATGTAGGTGTGGAAAAGATTTTTAAGAAACAAGAGAGCGTTGCTTATTTATTCGATTAAATGCTAATTGTAAATGAAACCTATAGAAAATGGAAAGCAAGGAACCTTTTTATAATACTCTCTGTCATTAGTTACTTTTATTAGTTTAGATACCTACTGATTTTCTGTGTGTTAAATGATCAGAACCGACTGTAGACAAAACATTAAAAATGAGTACTGAGTCATTAATCAAAGTTATTGTAATGGCTAAAAGCTAATAATTGATATAACTGCATAACTAAAACACAATCAGGAATCAAATAAGCTTAATATCATAGAACAATCCGAACAGTTATTGAAACTAATTTACAAAACGCAGAACGTTCACCGTTGATTGCGGATACATGAATACGATTGTAATCTAAACTGAATATTCATCGTAAATCGTAATATATTTCCTACTGTGTAATAGTCAATGTACAATTGCAATTTCACTTATCGTACAACTGCTATGATTTGCAATGACAAACTTTGAGATCACATATATTTAAGCTATAAAAACAGTTTTCTGTTTCAGTACCGAAATTTTGCATGCATAGTATACTGCTTTTGTCCATCTTGCCCATTTTCCAGGCTTATTTGACCAATAACTCGACTCTACTGTTTCCCGGCGCATAGCTGGCATTGAGAGCTTCCCAAGAAGCACCACCAACAAATCTGGAAATCTCTCCAAAAAAGCCGATAGCCCAAAGTGCCGTATTATACAATGTACTTCCTAAAGGCTCACAAAGTCTCTCTCAAAAATTTCGTATGTCACTTACCGAGACTCGAAAGACAGGCGGTTTCCGCATTAGTGCTGGAACACGTCGATCCTTGCGTGCCGATACTTGGCGGCACGCATAACATTGATCCTAACTTTATAGGAATAACTACCATTACATGGGCACGGCCACTAGTTATCAGAGAATCGATGAAGAGGATTGCATATTTTATGATGTAGTGTCTCTAGCTTTTCACTCCTTAAGGTATTTTTACTGATATAATCTCTATCCATCACTTTTAAATAATAATTGGCATTCGGCTTATCGAAAAACACACCAAAATAAATTCTTTACACTTTCTACGATGATTATTTCATTAGATTCGCTTTCGTGTTTGATACCTTTATGACTAATGATGACGCAGCTACTATTCCATCAATGCTATTGTTAACGTCAGAATTGTAATTATTCTTTTCGGCACTCTTGTGTTTACGTACTCTACTGTATTACTACTGCTTTCTTTTTCGTCTACTACTATTATTACTAAACGGTTAACTTAACTCGAAGAGTTTTCAAAGCTTTGATTTTGATTTACTCAAAAATAAAATTAATTTGAAAATTGTTTCTGGTGTCGGCCTCAATGTTGAAAACCTTTCTACCTCAGATTTGTTTACAAAAAGGTTACTTTACGACTTACAGTTATAATATTAACATATATAATTATCTTTAACCTCATTATTAACTCTGATATATAATCAGAGCTTTTTTGAATCTTCAGTATTGGACTGGAATGTCTGTTCATCGTATCCGCAAGTCTACGTGATTGAATACTTTGCCACCAATTTCATCAGTTATATCGAAAACGGTTACTTGAGATAAGTTACCGTCCGTCTCGCATTCGCGTGTCAAGTGTAGCGGATGAGCGGATACGGTAAAATACTGACGCCATTTCTGATTGGGTGAGACGAATCGGTTGTGTCATATGAAACGTTTTTTCGTTTATCCCCGCCTAATTTTTTTCAGTGTCTAGTCTGCACTGTAATATCTATTGTCGATAGTTTCCGGTCTATTTCTACTTTAGTTATTGTGTTTTTCTCACTTCAATGATATTAATCGATTCGCAGTTACTCACATTATTGCCGTAAAGTTCATTATTTTCAAGTTTTCTTAATAAAGATGAAATAAGTGTATGCTCGTTCTGTAGCTGTTATCATTCAAACACCTACTCAACAAGCCAAGGATATCCATATTCTATTACTATTTTAGAATATGATAATATTAGTTGCATGCACCACGCGCTTAGTCAGCATACCATATAATTTCTCCGATAGTTCACAAATGAACAGCTAGTTGTAATTACAACTTATTATGGGCAACACTTAGTGCGTAGAGCACGGCAACAATTAATTATTATACATGTTGCATATCAAACGTAAACAATTTTCAGTTCAGTAACCATTGTACGTAGTATAAATTGCCAGTACAGTAGGGTCTCCATTTTTTCTACTTTATTAATATCTACGTTGTTCTTATTATTGAGTTTCTGTTGTTTAACAGTGATTTTCTGGATACTATCCAAAAAATACAACTGCACGCAGTTATTCAAACTTTAACAACAACCGCACCTTAAAGCTTTAAACTGACTATAAGTTTAAGTTCATAAAAAAGCCGCAAGCAATTTTGTGTTCGGTTAAAATAAATGTTAAACAAATAAGCCAATTTGACAATCAATTAAAATGCAGATTGTCTGAAACCATCCATTACTCCGGCCTTCATTGTATTTTATGCGGTCTATCTTATGCGATCGTAACCCCTTAGTAACATGAATCAGTTCAAGCAATAACAGGTGGCCTTGAACGACCGATGGCAGTCAATGTCGTTCGTCGACGGATATACAAATTACGACAGGCGGAAACCAGTCTTGAACTTAACTATTTACGTTCATCAGTAGATGTTGATGCTGACACGGTGTAATTATGAATGTTACTGTCTTTCTGTTCATTTTACGACGTTTATTGAGCTATTTACTTTAAGTTTATAAACAAATACATATTATAAGCGAGTCGATTTTAACCGTAATGTCATCTATTGATTCGAAATTTTACAAATGATATGTTATGGTACCATCGAGTTCATGATCATCATGGCCGTCAGTTAACGTCAAATTTTTTGATTCTCAGATTAAATTTTATTTTATCTTTAGATCTATGCTGCCACACAAAAATTGCAATTTTAAATCTATATATATGTATATGGGTAAACTTGGAAGAGATGCCTATACTTGTGAAAAAAATATGTATAAAAATATATTTTAACTGGAGATAGAAAAAAACAATTAAAATACTTTAATCACATATTTTTGTGTGAATTGAAATGAAAAAACATAATTAATTAGCCTTATTTCTAGGAACTACAGCTATTTATTGTTATTTATTGGGCATCTGTCCCATTTATATAGGGGAGATGCCTAACGGTATTAGAGAAAGACGCCCATACAAGTAAGGCATTAAAAGAGGCGTTTTAAAGTTTTAATTGATGCAAGTCGAACATTTTGCTGGATCTTCACTGCAGTCCTCGTGGAACCATTCTTTGCATTGAATACACTCCAATTAGTCACATATCTTCTTAGTTGCGAGATGCTGTTTTTCTGTATACTTTCTTTTTTGAATTTAACTTAATTTTTTTTACACGCTTAGTTTCCATTTTCTTTTCAGTCTTAATCTTTATTTTTTTTATGTTTTTTCAAGAGCTTAGCATGTTATTTTCTTTTAGAAACAGCTCGAGTAAATAATAATAATAGAAATAATTTATGGGTATCTTACCCCAAAATGTCATAGGCATCGCTCCCAAGCGTCAGGGATAGATGCGTAATATGTTTTGAATAAGTGAAACGGAATGCACTTTAAAAATGGCGTCTTTTTGGTAACTGCTGATGACCGTGTCAAAGGTTATTGACGAAAAAAGTATGAATCGTTATCAGCAAATATCGTAAAATATAAGACAAAATGTTCCTAGGATTATTTTCAGGGCTCAAAATGGCAACACTTACCTTTTTGAATAAAATATCTTCAAAGTACACAATATTTTTTGGCAAAAAATGTCTAGTATTTTTCCCGCGGAATGTTAGACGAAAGACTGACCCAGTAAAGGTGCGCTCAGAAGTTGTCTAATACTTTTTTTTGTTAATTTAGTTTTTATAGGCATCTCTCCCAGGTTTACCCTACCTACTCTATTATTATTTCTGTACTAGGTATGAAACTCCACCAACTCGTTGATCATTTTACCGTAACCGAACTGACCATGCACAACTGGAACGTAACCTTTCACTGAGAATCCTATTATTTCCCTCAGTATTTCATATTTATAAATCGTGACTTTCAGTACTTATCCAGCTTTAACGAATATAACAAACTGATATACCGAGATTTCACTTTAGATAAAAGCATCATTAGCTTTGCTATAAACATACCCTGTACACTAACCCTGCAAGAATGAAATTCCTTTAGTATGCGCATTACTCTAACAAGCTCACTAGGTCTAGCTTATTTAGAGATGTTGCGGCCTCAGTAATGATATTGGTAATTTAATCTGAGTCATTTCGATGGCTTACTTTATCAATTTCTCGATTTTCTCCGACTCCTGCTCTATTAACACACATATGACATACCATGTCATATCTAGACTCATTGGTAATCTCAGCGATTGGAAAATTAATGCAACTCTAATCAGATAATGCTAAGTAACTATTAACAGTACAATCACATTAACAAGGTATGTTAGAATGAAATAGAACCATCATACAGATCGCATTTCACTCGATACGAAATTCGTATTTCATGATCTAATTGAAACTTTATTAGTCCGACTCTTATCTCGTTTCTAAATTGAATTTCACTATTGAAATCGTATTAACGAACGTTACGTAATACATTATTTAATATACTTTAATGAAAGTAAGATGCACGCTTTGTTAGAATCGATTCGGATAAATGTGACAAAACGAATAATTCGTCTCGAGTTACATAAAGTGGAACGGTATTGCTTACATAAGTGAGACAATGTGCATTACTTAAAGTAATATCGTCTATTTTTATCTAGTGCCAAATAACTGTGTTCCATAATCCTAATTTTTTCAAGCTCGTGTTATGTTCATTTTCGTCTCAAAACATTTTAACTATACCATAATATATTTTCGCTTACAACGGCTGGTCGTTGATAGATCTTCTTGTGCTGCTACAGTAATTCTGATACATTTTGAAAGATTCCGGCTAAGTCCAATTTCAATTTGCGACTGCCTTTGCCACGTTCCTAAGGTACTGTTGCCCCTTTCTCTTTAAATCGGCAATAGATAATACCATCGGCTTTCCATCAGTAATGCGTACTGATTAATTAGCCACGATTAAAATAGATTTAAAAGACCTTTGAATCGATCTATTCCTCGAGAAAGCGAGATCTATTTTGGTCCGTTTTGTATCGATCTCTATTAAACACTTAATTAGAGTTATTTACAAATGCTTTAGTAGCCAACGTTTCTCGTTTGCTCGTATTTGCGTCTGCTAAATCTTCATCAGTCTTTTTATTAAGATCGATATCATCATTAGAAACTTGGGCTATTGCCGTTTAAATCTCTAAACGTCGATTGGTGTTTCTATCACGTCTCACGAATAAAAGCAGCCCACATAAAACTGAGAGAACTGCTAGATAAAATTATGAACGGCAATAATAAAGTTGGCTTGACGACCTTTCCCAACGTTTAACTCTTCTCTCGAAAGCATCTTTGCATTACAATGGGCCTATAAAATGGCAATTAAGTAATGTCATTATACGAAGTGTTTCTTAGTCGGCCGCCGTAACGAATTTGACCTTGCTGTTTATTTTGATACACTTCCAAAATCGTTTTTATCTTGTTAAAAGAGCGAGCACCATTAAAAATAAAGCCTTTATTACTATG
Source organism: Petrophora chlorosata (assembly GCA_951640565.1). Lineage (NCBI taxonomy): Eukaryota > Metazoa > Arthropoda > Insecta > Lepidoptera > Geometridae > Petrophora > Petrophora chlorosata. The sequence goes on along the minus strand of OX621204.1, from coordinate 9,479,738 downwards.
TACTGCTTGCAAGGTACTTAAATAGTAAACATAATTGAGATAACAACTTAAGGCGTCACAGATAGCGGTGCATACCCATTTTATGGCTAAATGATACCAAATGCAAATAGCTGTGTATAAACGGCGCAAGTGCATCTCAGAACCCTGAGTCCGTTACTCTTTACCGATGGCGCTAGTTTCAACGGTGCATTGGATAGGTTAATTTTATAACTTTCAGGAAGCTATTTATTTACCTTCCTAGGTTAATTATCAATCAACTCTCTACTTTCAACAATTTTCAACATGCGGCTTGTTTTCTTCGCCTCGTTGAAATACATGACGTAATAAGTTTATTTTAAATATTATCAAAATATAATATAATTATCAATCAATTCTCTACTTTCAACAATTTTCAACATGTGGCTTGTTTTCTTCGCCTCGTTGAAATACATGACGTAATAAGTTTATTTTAAATATTATCAAAATATAATATAATTATCAATCAATTCTCTATTTTCAACATGTGGCTTGTTTTCTTCGCCTCGTTGAAATACATGACGTAATAAGTTTATTTTAAATGTTATCAAAATATAATATAATTATCAATCAATTCTCTACTTTCAACAATTTTCAACATGCGGCTTGTTTTCTTCGCCTCGTTGAAATACATGGCGTTATAAGTTTATTTTAAATATTATCAAAAATATAATATAATTATTAGTAATTGAGCAGTAAAATATATCAACGTGACATTATATGATCATGTTGTAAAAGCATTAAGTTTGACAGGCAACATAATATAGTCAACATTGTAAAACTTTTTACTATTATCACCAATACAATATAATTATGTAAATAATAATTATTATTAACATTCTATAATCGACTTAGACAAGAAAACTTCCAATACAAAATGACACAAGGCGTATGTCATTCAGTAATATCACTTTAAAGACGGACGCAATGCAGTAATATCATGTACTAATGGTAAGACTAATTAGTGACTAAGCCAAAACTGCCACAATGGAAGATGTAACATCAGATACTGTCCATTCATTATCCATGATTGAACGAGTAACAGCGAAAGTTCACAATGAACACTGTCCACAAGAAATAAATTTTCTTATGAAAAAATGTGAGCTACTCAAAAATGTATTTACGGGCGACCACAGACACGCTAATGATCAGAAAGTTTCCTTAATATGATGGAGACCTTTTTTAGATGGACGTCTGAGATTTTGCATAACCGAAACTTACTTTCGTTTCACGCTGAGTAGTCAGTACTAAGGGTTTAATTTTCATTGTTACATGGCTTTTGGTTCTTTTTTTTCCTCTAATGACTCTAGATTGGTATGTGTGATGAGTTTGTATTGGCGTATGAAAGCATTTCCTTTGCAGTAGGTGTTAAGGTGTGAATTTTGTTTAAAGAGAATTATGTAATTTAACAGGTAGTTTGTGAATATAACTAGCGCTTTTAGTGAATTTCATAAATTTGATCGTTTTGATCTATTTTTCGACATCCAACCTCTCTGTCTAGTCTCTTTTTAGTCATTAAGCCTCATCTCCAACGTACGGACGAGACTCTTTTAGATACTTATCAGGTTTACCTCAGCAATTTACTACTTATCTACAAATGGCTCTATAAAAAATGACAACGCAATATATCATCTTTTTCCATGTAGAAAATTTTATATAACTTTTTTAGTCTGAAAATACTTTATATTATCTCTTGATCGAAGATTATAATCAGATAATTTATATTTTCTTGTATTTACATTAAGTATTACCATTGTTAGATAGCTTTTTGTGTAATTACTGTCGTAAAGGATTGTATGCGAAACACTTTTTTCTTTGTATGTATATATTATTATGTAGATGACTTGATATTCGATGTTATCTCTTAAATCAGTAATTAGACAAAACTGAATAGGTATGTTAATGGTAACACCTTTATGGCTACGTTACAGTACAATTAAATTTGATTTGTTTAGATCCTCAAGATCAATAGAACATTTCATACATTAAAAATCGTGATATCAATCATAATATGTGTGAAAAATGATATCCAGGACTTATTGTACTTCTGTGTAGTGTATTCAACACGCTTTTTTCAATTCTTCGTTGCAGTCATAGAACATTCAACAAAATCAAATTACTAAACTTTCTTCGCTAGTGTATGTTTTTCTGTTGTAAATTAATTCACCCCATGTTGTTAGAATAATTCAACTGCCGCCATTAACAACCTCAGGGCAATATAAGCTGTGTAACTAATAACTGCGTGTATGTACCGGGAGCACAGGGCGTAAAACATCGCGTTTTTATCGTCAAGCTTTTTTCACAATATTAGTACACTTCATCGACTTAATAAAACATACATTATTCATAACGATTAGCACGAATAATGTGGGAACTCTCTTAGCGCTGCTGAACGCACAGTAACCTTTCTCTTAAGCCTCCTAGGGCTCATTAACTCCAATTTATGTGAACCCAGCTCATTCTGAATAAGGCTATATTGGGAAAAGCTTTTACGTCGGCGTATTTTACGCCTACAAAACGCTCTGTGCAGCGACTGTTTATTTATCGATGCGTTTACTTCAACGATTAGAAATTTACGATCGCTCTGAGAAAATAGGAAAGTTGTAACTATTAGACTGTGAATAAAATTAACAAGAAAAACAAAGCTCGAATAGTGGTATTAAATCACTGACCTCTTTCTTGGTTTGATCGTTGATTTTGACATGGGTCTGCTGGGGCTTGTCGCGGAGCGGCAGGTAGCCTTCGCGGCTGTCGGCGGGCTCGGTGCTGTCTGTCGGCGTGGTGGACTCCGTGGCCGTGCTGGCGGTGCCGGCGTCCGTGGACCGCGTATCGTCACCTGTGCTCAGGGTCGGCGCCGTGTCCTTAGGTCCCTCGGCCGTTGTCCCCGCCGTATCTATAGAAACCGTCTCCGTACTATCGCTGTTCGACGTCATCTCCGTGTCTTGAACCGTTGGCGTCTCCGTGGTCCGCACCACGGGCCGTATCGTATACTTCTTCGTCGGCCGGTAAGTCGTCGCGGTCGTGTCCTTAGTAGAATCGGTTTTGGTTTGCGTAGTTTTAGGCTCCAGCGTAGTCGTTGGTTTCCGGGTGGACTTTTTCGTTTTGGGCGGCGTCGTAGCGGTCGGATTTGTCGCGGGCACGGTCGATTTAGTTTTAGTAGAGATTTTTTTCGCGTAGGTCGTGGACCGTTCCTCGAGGGTTGTGGGAGCGAGCGTGCTCTCGGTTTCTCGGGCTATTGTCGTGGGTGGTTTGCGATCTGCCGGGAAGTCTTGGGATTGTTTGGGGGATCGGGACGGGGGGAAGAAATAGTCCATGACTGATGGGTTTTGGTTGCGGTTGACTGGGAGCCATGCCCAGGGGTTGAAGTCGATTAGGCGCGGCCGCGGTGCGTCGGAGGCGGCGGCGGTGAGGGCGGCGAGCGCGAGTACTGCGAGCGAGAGGCGGGACATCGCGGCGTGCGCGTGCGGCCGCGGCGACGGTTCGAGCGGGACTGCGCGCGCGCCGCCCGCCGTCGCTCACCACAGCCGCCCTACGGGGCATACGGATATCAGCTATGCTTCCTGCAAAAGGCTCTCCTCTCGCTGCGTTTTCCTTCTCGTGATGTAAACCACGGTGAATCCGGAAGCTAGGGCAGTGAAACCTGGCTACAGCTCAATTTAACAGATATTGAATATCTGGCTTAGCAAATAATTTATGCGAAAGCCGCTGGCAGGTGTTTTCCTGAAAACTTGTATGTAGTAATCTAGATCAAAATTCACTTTCCTATTTATGTAGAAATTTTGTCAAGCCTGTTATTAACTGTCACTTTTCAACAGTATTTAGATTTTTTACCTCATGTTAAAAACTTTAAACGCAAGCCTTAACGAGTCAAATCATTTTGTGATGTCAATGCCATTCTTCATCACTAACCACTGATCTATCACAGTAAGATTGAGCCATAACACCGACATGGAAATCTCCCAGCATCTAAATGTGTTTATTAAAATCGTAATGTAATGTTCACGCCTGATATTTTCCCCGTGGTTTAGTTGTACGCTCAGAAATACCGCTATTCAATCGTCGCCACTTCGTGTGGCTGCAGATGCACGTATTTATGAAAATCTGTGTTGCTATTTTGTGAAGCTTTTACCACATTTAAGGGGAATTTACGGATATTATTAAAATTGTTATGTCTGTTTCAGATGCTTGTATTTTTATGATTCTGTTTTGACGTGTGCTAGATTATAACTTCGTTAGAATGGCATGAAGAGTAGAAGCAGATCAATAAATAAAATATCTATTCCCATCTACTAAAAATAATATTGCTATCTCGGCTACCAAAATTATGCACCGCCGCAGGTGCACCAAGTAATCATTATGATATAGAGCACGCTAATTTAGTGCCAATTAAATCCAATTAATTATTAAGGATTAATATAAAAATACATATTCTGGAATCCGTCACAAATCTGGCAACAACTATCAAAACTCGACCAAAAATGCCGCACCACCGCCAGACCATGTAATCTCTTCGGGTCGGGTCGTCGGGCACGCTCCACTTAGTGCGAACTAATATTTTCTATAAATATTAGTTCGATACATAGTTACCTTCTCTGCGGTGGCGGTAACACCCAAACAACGAGAGGAAAGGCGGTCATTTCGCGATTTGTTTGTTTGAACTCTATAGGCTTTCGGCAGTCTGTATGAGCATTAGAACCATTAGGACTATATAGACACTGATTTCAATCATTTTAAATGTTATATCGCTCCAAATTCAAACACAACACTTGATTTACTCAGAAATGGTTGTAGAGATCACAGAAAATACTTACGTCCGCGTAACGATTTGTAGAGATCACGGTACCATTGAATAAGTCTATGCTCTACCTAGAGCAATTTATATTATTTTCACACCTTACAATTGATAAAGTTAGCGCAAACTAGATGCAAGACACGCAAATACCCACTTAGTCGGCTTAATAAAGATATCGCGAAACAAGTGAGGTAATAAAAATTTGTTATTTTTAGCATATAACACTAACATGCAATATAAACTGTATATTTAGTTCACTTTAATTGGATTTGCTAGATTAGTGCAGCATGGGAACTGTTTTTACTTGGATAGGTCTACCTTTCATTATATCCCAGTCTTGAAGCTTAGAAAAAGGAGATGCGCTGAAAGAGAAAACAAAAGATTTTTCTTTTAGTTTTCTTCTAAATAGGTCAATCGTCGGCCGTTGCACATTGCATTATTAAGTGCTCAATTATCCAATTTACATATGTCATTTGAATATTGTCTTCCATAATCCATTTACTTATCAGGTACCTATGAAGTGCGCTTTATTGCGGCACCGTCCAAACTTAGAATTTATTTTATTTATTTCGATAAATTGGAACTAGCGGTTACACTTGAAACAAAATGCTAAAATACGCCAAAATTATTTGCCTGTTTCATCGATAACACAAAGCAGATTATTTTGATTACACAAACTGATGCAAATGCGAATTTACATGGAACTCGGAAGCGAAGAATCAATGACAGTATGCTATCTCTATTCTCTTCGTTTCTTAGTTCCACGGTCACACTAATGGATGTGACAAGAAAGCTATGCAGCATGATTGTCAGGGAACATCGCACGGTTGCAAATAATGAAGTGCAAACGTGTGTTGTTACTTTAATTATTAAAAAAAGATATGCAGAAAACCTACATAAATAGTGTTCGTGGTAGGTACATACAGACTTAAAATAATACAAATACTAAAAATAGTTTCTAAACCTAAATTATATGTAAACTAGCGACCCGCCCCGGCTTCGCAAGGAAGAAGAGGAAGGTTTATATGCATATATAATAAATATAAACCTTTGTCTTGGATCACTCTTTCTATTGATGAAAACAGCATTAAAATCCGTTGAGTAGTTTACAAGATCTAAGCGTACAGACGGCGGGAAGCGACTTTTTATACTATGTAGAGATACGCATGAACAACGAACTCAGTTTAGAAACAAATAAGAAATACTACCGACAAAGTATGTAGGTAAGTACATGTCTAATAGGACGAGCTATTGATATATACATTGCCCATAACATAAATTAAGCTTAAAATATAAATCATCGCATTTTTGTATTTCAAAATCAAACTCGTTCAAAATCAAGATCGATTTTCGACAGCATTTACATAAAAATCTAGCCCTGTTTTATTATATTATTTTTTTAATTGCTTATGTTACTTGCTCAGTTAAAAATCTCGTGATTTCATTTTAAATTAGTGCCATACGAATAAAATTTCCTTACCACCGTATTACGTTTTGCTAAACACCGCGTGCCTCATTCAATTCATTCCTTTTCGAATTTTTTAACTCCCAAGCAGTAACTTTTGCAGCTGACTAACGGGAACAGTCGTTTTCACCAACACAGGCTGAATCCGGAAACAAATTGGTCATTTGACATTGAATTCGCGTGGAACTTGTATGGCATCAGACGACCAATCCACTAAAAGCTTTAAAATATCAAGCGTACCAACAAAAGCTTTCGCCAATTTGAAAAGCAAATTTTATGTTAATAAAAAAAAATATAATTTATTATACAATATGCAATATTTAACAAAGTTTTTGAAGCAATGTCAAGAAACAAGTAGATAGTGAGCAGTGGACGACAAGCTATCATATAATAAAAGTGTTTACTGATTATCAGCAATTATTTCTATAACATAAGGCTCAGAAACTGGGTGTTAGAATACAGCAAACCCAGTTACAGCAGTAAAATCAGCAAAAATGTTTGTCCTTTACCACTTGAGGAAACCATTTCTAAGCAAAGATTGTAGCTACGTTCATCGTAAATATTACCTAGTAACAAGAGAGCGATAATGTTTTCCATTGTCTTGTACCAAGCTGCGTAAAATTATTGTACATGTGTACTTGTTTATGCAGTGTAAGATAGAGATTCGTTAAAGTAAAAGGTTGTTTATGCATTTCTCTGTTATCAATAATTTCGGCTTGTAATTGAATCTGGTTTTGCGTAGGCGGTCACATTGGCAAGTCGTGCCGAAATATCTTATTGATGTTCTAAACACTGCCATTTTAATATTAATTCGTCTGTTAGAGAATGTTTTGATTTTCGTTTTTAAATTTAAATTAGGATTTTTTTCTTCATTGCTATCAATACCATTTGAAAATAGCTATAGCCTAGCTTATTAATGGACAGCAATCTTACCATCCCACAATATCTCTTGTTTATAAACTTACGCATGTTTTTCGCACAGGATTTGGCACATATTGCCCATTCTCTGTCGCCGTATTAGCTGCTACTGCTTTCTAATAAGGACTTTAATGGCTTGAACTTTCTATTTGCATACAAGCAGTGCTTGGCATTCTTATACAGTTTCGAGATCATTTGTATGGGAGATGGCTCGTAGACTTCCTTTTGTGATTAGATTAGTCCAAGGTATATATTTACATTGTTTGTTTTCTTTATATCATTATTTATTTTGGAATACTGTTATACGCTTTTATTGAGCTTCATTTATTCGTTAAGACCAAATTTTGAAACGCTTTCTTAAACTACACTTGACCTTAATTTTTGCACATTTATGCCATACCGGTGTAATATTTCGATGTGACCTAATGATGGAGTCATGAGCCACAGAAAGCCTAGAAATAGCTCAGCAGTAAAAATGTCCCACTTTTGCTCATTCATGATACTTATTCAGTTTATAAAATGGATAGAGACTACGAGTATCTTGATGGTTATACAATACTATCTCAGTACTGGTACGTACAATAAGATCACCAAGCTGCAAGACAGTGGTATGAGCCAGGAAACTAATGTAGAGCAGTCTCCTGTCCAACTTTTTTAACTTGGACATGGACCTCCGGCTTTTTATCACGAAGCAAACTATGAAACAGTTATGTACTTATTTATTTAAAACATTACCTTAAGTGCACTAACAACACAGTTATAGCAAAAAGTTTCCCTGTAGATGCAAATCTAAACTTTCTTCCTTACAAGTCCCACAGGCTATTTCTCTATGCGATCTAATTTACATACATTGCATACGAGGAGCACCGGTACCCTTATCTTTACATAATGCTTGGTCCGCTCGGGAACTATCCTATACAGATAATTCTCTTCTTGGAAACTATTAAACAAATTGTAAAATAATAACTATATTACATGACCATGACCAGGCTTTGATGGGACCATATTCCTCGTATTTTCTTGAAAATATAGAATCGAAGTTAGGGGTCAATATCAAGAGGCGTACAATTCAAAGACTTTAAAATGGCTTGTGGTAGTTTTCTCTCCTCGTGCTGGCCACGGGAGCGTAATTGGTGTTATTTTTTTTTTGTAATTAAGATGTTTATCACCGTATGTTTTCCGAAGAAAATAATATAATATCTATTCAATCTGTAGTAAATGATAATCGCTTATCGTCATGCTGCCCTGTCACATCTTTAACGATGACCTAAATTTTGCTCTTCACCTCCTATTAACTGACCGTAACAAAGCCCCATTACACTTTAATGCAAATGTAATCTTTAACATTGTGGCCTTATAATAGCAACAGATAACATGGAAACTATTTTCCTTTACCCCCCTTTTTACACGTACCCATTCTCATAATAATCAATGTTAGATCGTCATAGGATAACTGAACATAATGGCCAGCTACCTCAGCAATTCATCTGGTAATGGTGCGAACACACAGCAAACACTTTTACTGGAGTCATTACGAACGAGAAGTAATTATTATTATTTGTGATTAGTTTTGTGGCGGGGCGCTGAGATGTCCCCATGGCGTAGTGTAGATAAGGTAAAGACAGTGGGGAAAGTTGATGGAATTGGCGAGCGACTGAGTAGGAGAGTTTTTCAAAGAATATGGAGATAAAAATAGTAGCCATCACTGACTATAACTAACCAGTTGCAGAAAGCTCATCATTAAAACTTCTTTTCATAAAGTCCCATTAAGTTTAATGTAGCGTTGCCAGATGAAATGCGGCGAATCCTACGAACGAAAAACCTACCTAAAAAGGTACGGCGCTGATACGCCGCTGACTTACGTAATGGCCCAACCATTACGTAAGTTAGCGGTGTATCAGCGTTAGTTGCATTAGTTGCATAACCCTCAGGTAAAACCCTCTCCCTCTCGCTCCATGATTTAATATTCATCATAACTCTATATGTATGTATCTATGCGCATTAACTTCCATTGTTTTCGCACCCGCTAGGACTTAGGGCTATGAAACGGTGATAATTTCTATAACACGTCCATGGAGAACGGTATTCATAAGAGCTAGATCCAAATATATATATATATATATATATATATATATATATATATATAAGTAGTATTATAGGATGATTCAATTTTTAGGATGGTCAGGATACGTTGACGCTGCGTGCACTATTATTTATAATATGGTCAACTAGCATTCTGCCCCGCGGCTTTGCCTTGTTTTTCTTGTTTCCCGTGAGAATTTAATACCTACAAGCTAATAGAATCTTATGTTCAAAAGTCATTTGCCCTTCCCAAAGACCGTAGGCACTAGGCAGACATTCGAGGTGACCAAATCCTTAAAGATAAATTGTGCAAACACTTGACTCAGATTGTTTCGGTTAAGTTATGTTATGATTCTATTTTTTTAAATCATGCAAGCAGTACTGGACATCATTATTCTATGCCCTCAGAGTTGATTGGAAATTGATTGTTTCGTGTAAACTATACTTAATGCTTTTGCGATTCGCGACACGCTTTCTATCGGCAGGTGTTATTATTGTTAACTTGAAATGACTCGACGAACCGGAAGATGCACAATTTTTTCATTTATTACGTAAGTGTAGAAGACGACTTTCCTATTTCTTGTTATAAGTAGCCACATATATTAGTAGCGTTTTTGTGGTAGTCTGACAGAGTTATCATAATTATCGGCATTGTTATTATAACGTCAGCTTCATTTCATTTAAGAGCGAGTGTGGCTCAGCGGAAACTTGTGCGCCTTTCGATCCGACGCACCTGGGTTCGAATCCCGACTCGGCCCTGCACCAATGACTTATAGTTAAGTGCAGATTTTGTACGCTCGCTCTAAAACGGTGAAGGAAAACATCGTGATGAAACCCGCTTACGCGCTTTGGAATGGTAGGCTCTGGCCGTGGTTGTAATACCACCCACCGAACAAAGCCATGCCGTCAAGCGACCTAGTCGTGTTTCGGGATGATGTTCGGTGAACCATCGGGGAGACGGGTCTGAGCAGCCGCTCAACCGCCGTCTCTCTCTAGATCTATGTGCTCCATCTTAGGCCACATCATCGCTTCACATCAGGCGAGATAGTGGCCAATCATAGACCTATAAAGTGTAAAAAAAAAAAAAAAATTTACTTCATCACAGCTTACTTGACCTCTGTCAAGGCTGTACTGTAGAGACTAGACTGATCAAAATAGCTTTAGGAATACATATGAAACTTTCTAATAGGAAAATAGTAAGTTGACGGCTACTAGATAGATAGAACTTAAAAGGGGCAAGCCCTACCAACGTGCCATCAACCTTTTCAAAGTTTCCGAGCTAAATATAGTCGGCATGTAACTAAAACAAACTGCTAAACCAATTTGCTAATAGTTTATTAGTTTCGTTCTCTCCATAAATCCATGATAATAAATCTAATCCCGAACTGAACAGACTAGACTTCGAGGAAAGATATTTGCTAGTAAAATTCTTAATGATCCATAACTCTTTAACGAATATCGTCGTTTAACTCCCTTGGCAATAAGTTTGTCGTCCGTAATTCTAAAGTAAGTAGTAATGAGTAAAGGCCTCCTAGAATCCTTTAAATCACACACACGCACACACACACACACAAATTCACACAAATATGTACATTTTCATCACAAATATTGTTCCTATGGTCATTACGATACACTCTAAGACTCGAAGACTCCTAGATTATAAGAATCGGGAAACAAAAACAAAGAGAGTAAAGGCCTCCTAGAATCCTTTAAATCACACACACGCACACACACACACACACAAATTCACACAAATATGTACATTTTTATCACAAATATTGTTCCTATGGTCATTACGATACACTCTAAGACTCGAAGACTCCTAGATTATAAGAATCGGGAAACAAAGACGCTGGTAAGTTATTCCAATACAAAATCTTAAAAAAATTAAGAAAAAAGATTCAACTCCATCACTTTTAAAATTGACTCAGAGACAGTTCTCACTTCCCGCCAAAACGTCCCGCGCGTTTTACATTCGCCTCACTACCGGACGCTCAGCTCATTGTGTCAGATGAAAACTGATTGCGCGCCATCTATAATTAAAGTTGTAGAACGCGCTCAGAACGGTGTAAGTGCCAGCCGCGCCCCCGTGGGACCTTTTTAACCTGTTGACATGAATTGAAAGCTGTACCGACATTTTTATTTTGCAATCTAATAAATAAGTCTTAAATCTCATCTTATCATAAATCGCGAGTTGTTATCTTTATCTCCCTTCGCAGTTTTCCGATTATCCCGCGACACCTTAGCATTTTTACCCACTTGCCGTATCCTGAAGTAGTGCAGCACTACTGAAAAAGCAATTTACACTCTTTAATGACCAAATACAACTGCCCTTTAGTGTTCTGTCTCCGGCCGCATTGGGGTCGGCTTTCAGGGAAAGCTTACAGACCACCTCTACATGTAGGTACTCCATGACACAGATGACACGAAATGCGGGTGCCATTTTTAAGGTTCCGTACCTCAAAACAAAACTCTTGCAGACTTTCTTTATTACACAAATAATGGGAAAAATCCGTTAATCATTAATGTATGTGAGAATTAATTGCGCGAAAAACATCGTGATAATAAGCTTGTTCACTTATGACGCCATATTTAGCCCTTTAATTCTTCCTTCCTCCGGCTAGATATGCTAATAGTACTAATATACGGCTTCCGTCATAACTGGATAACCATTACACCACCGAGACTGTCATAGACGACTTTATAGGCACCATAACGCATTTGGCAAATCTCATAATGGCATTCCCGACGCTCAAAGCGGAGAGCAATCAAACGGCGACATCATTCATCGGACGGTCATTAAAATTGTGCATTGTAACCAACCAGCAGCTCCTCGAAACCATAAATAGGAAATGCATTGAAGCACCGGTTGCCGCGACTTGAGAATTTCTGAACACGAATTTGAAGTGATGGGGTGACGGTCTTGATCTTACTAGTAAATACATTCATAGAATTTGGATTCTAGAGGCACAACCTATAAAAATAAAAGTATTGGAACGAAAATAAGTACGAATTTCTATAGAATTCAAATTTGGACCCTAATTATGTTTCTCTACAAGCTGGATAAAAATCATACTCCAAAATATTAAGCAGAGAAAAACTACCTTCCTTATCCTTAAGAAAAGTTACCACTTCTATCTGACTTTCCAACCAATCTGGAGGATACTGCCATATAAAAAAGCCTTTCTTATCAAAAATACCAAGACTGAGCCACCAATTTCCAATCTCTCAAGATACAAAATAGAATCTCGGGTGGTCGCCCCTAATGATTGCTGGCCACAAGCCGCTAACTGAGGATATATACGTACCCTAGTCACGAGGGAAGCAACCTATTCACTATTCAATTACTGCATAGCAATGAGACACGGATGGGAAAGAGTGGTTTTAGAGAACGCGACGCCGCGCCGCCGCCGCGACGACGGTGGTTTGTCGTTGAATTGCGTTTTGCTTTCACGAATGCCATGTTTTGTAAGATAGCACATTCACAGCTCCACTTGCTGGAATGTGCCTTCATTGCTAATTGGTGAAGAATGAAATGTTAGTGATGTTATGCTTTAAATATAACCTAATAGTAATTGATCATGCCATTACCAAGCGTTTTTGTGTAGCTTAAATAGAGACACATACGTAGAAAAATACGTAATTAATTTTGAATAGGAATCGTATCGCTAATAGTAAATAAGGCTTAGTTTTACACAAATTAAGGGCATGGGCTAGTCTAAAAAGATAATCATAACATTTAACAATTTAATTCGTCTGCTTGCAATCCATCTCTTATGGTCTGGTTATGCACAAATTGCACAAGCGAAACCAAATCTCTATAATTATCATTGTGTTTGTAAGGCTTTTTCTAATAAATAATAAAGAAACAAGACAACGCAGTTCTTGGTATTCGCAGAAAAGTCCTTAACTTGATATAAAGAGACCTTTAGAAGGTAACATATTCGAGCGCAGCCAGAAGTTTGAGGATGGGACAAATACATCAGATATTCTGTACGCTAATCAATTGGTTAAAAAGGAAATCAATTTCGCAAAAACAATATTCTTTCTTTAAGCTTTTATAGAAACGAATTTAAAGTTATTAAGTAGGATTGAGAATATGTCGTGAGAAGTGAGTACTGAGTATTTGAGTATTGCTTCGAGGATATTCTTAAGCTCCCGGTATAGTGCCATTGTTCTTACTTACAATTACAACCACAATGTTCTACAACATTCCTTAGCATTCGAAATTGTGACCCTAAGTGTGGATAAATAAGGAAACTTTTCGACAGAACAATATTGAGTAGGATTTTGTCGAAATACAGAGGAAATCACGAATTATTGAAATGACTTTAGTACGATTACAGTTTAATTCAGTAGAGTCGTGCCCTAACTGTACCGATTGTTATGGGCTATGAAAGCCTGCATTTAGGTTACCGATCGCTGTTAAAAAAAGATCTAAGAGCTACTGGATTTTTGAAAATGAGGTTTTATGAATTTCCTTTCACGTACAGTTAGGAATAGCAACAGTACAACTGTTTAGTTAATAAACAGTAAACGTTAAAATGAAAATTTAAAATAGTTTATTTCCACGAAACGTGGTAAGTAGTATCTGTCTTGTTATGATAATAGTTGATCTTGGCGGTTTTCCGGAATAAAATAATTCCTGTTCTTTTCATCAATATCCTTAGCACAAACATCTATCCATTCTCACAAACACATTTATTTACAACAGGAATTAGTAGGTTAGTCCAACATGTTTCACGCAGTTGGCGATAGATGGCGCTTTACCTGAACAACCTGAACCAATTCTTTATATCTTTATTATTTTAATTTTGTTTACGGGCGAATGCCTTAATACTTTTATTATTTTAGTTGATTGTCTATTTGATGTGAAAATAACCACTCGTATGTTCAGGCAACAAATTATGCCTAAAATCATTACCGTTCAAATGTTCGGCAACAAATGAGGCCCAGAACTGTCAAGTCACAAAAAACTATTTTTTTTGCTGTGGAAACTATTTTGAAGGTACTACTACTCGATGCCAGATGGCGCTGTTTGAAATTTCGATTCCATAGACACATCAAACATACCAACTTTAGAAAAAAAATATTGAAAAAAATATTTTCGAAAGTCTCTTTGTAACCGCGGCCCGGCAAACATTTTACGGAGTAGGTAGATAGTTTTAATTTATTTGGATAGATACCTCCTTGCTCATGTTATGATTTTGGTATCATTTAAAAGGGTAGATCGTCTACTTTTTTTTCATGTAATAATTCTAGGCAAGAAAAATGGAGTTTCAAGATAAAAACTTGAAATACAAACTAGATAGATGTTTTTATAGGGAATTCTTTAGGAATTCTTTTGAAGCCCTATTTCACGACATTTACTGCAATTGAGTAATAAACGTTCAGCTTAGCTAAATTCTAAATTTCAATAGCATTCTGTAGGTATTTTTTGATCTATTATAGGTCTCGTAGTTGTTGAGCTATAATGATTTTTTCGCGCATAGGTCACGTGCTGGATTCGCGCATCGCGCATCGCGACTCGGCCGGACACATGCGGGGGTCACGCGCTTACGCGCGGGACATGAGAGTGGATAATACAGTTACTAAATAAAATAGAAGTTTTTATTACGCAAAATTGAAAACGAAGAAGCTGTTACTGATTAAGGACAAGGACCTTTGTCTGTCTTTCTACATATATGGCATACATAATGCAGTGAACCCAGTTAAGACGATGAGCGAAAGTATATTTATCATGATTGTTTGAGCTAAACCAAGGTAACGAGAAGCACGTTATACTTATAGGAAATACTTCAATAAGAATGCGTGTCGTAAAAGGAGGAAATTGCTGTGAGCGAAATGGCCCGTCCATTATGGTCCCTCGAATATCCAGTTAGGTGCAGTACTTATTTAACAAACTAACGTTCACACTATGTAAATACTGATAGTTGGGCCATGGATAATCGAGATAATAAATGAACACCTTTATCGACACACCATAATATTACTTGTACCTAAACTCATACCAAATTTTTAATGAGAGATTGAGTAACAAATATTCATCCATCCTCATAAATTTTGTAGGCAGTCAGATGAACGGTGGCTTTCAATATAAGCGTTTACCGGGTTTATCAAGGCGCAATTAAATCAGGTACTGCTCTTATATAGGTCTTAGGACTTTTTCAGAAACACACAGGAATAAAAACCCATTGGACTGGTGAATTAGCGAAATTCCCGAGCTTTTTCTGGAGTTATTATATCGTAATCAAGCATTAGTTCCGCTCTGTACTGCAGACTTATTCTATTCGGTGCAGTTTGAAGTAGGTACCGATATTATAAGTAATACTCTTAGCAACTGCCAAAGATTTCGATATCAGAAAAGGAAAATGAAAAGAAAGTGAAACTTAAAAAGAAATTAACACGTCTGTCGTATCATTTTCCTCACAGTGTCGGCCTCTACCTTGGAATAGTAGTTTCAGGATTTCAAGCTTAATTCAAATCTAAGTTATAGCATAGTGCAAAGATTATTACCGTTTGGTTTGTGACTGAAGTATTGGTTGATTATTTATTAATAAGTTATGGTCACATGGACTTGTTGAAGATAATATTTGATCTGATCTATCTATGATTTGATCTAGATTGAGCAAAGATATAATACAGTCGTCTCTTTCATAACCGTGGGTTATGTGGATGTAACACTTATTGTAAACCGGTGAAAGAAAAGGTCGTGAGGAAACGAATCCCAAATTCGAGAACATGTGACATTGCACGAGAACTGTGGATTGTGACATACACTCTATCTCTGAGAAATGACTTGTGTCCAAACACAGGGAACGTTAATGGGCTGATGATGATGATACGAGTACTTATGAAATTTACTGAAACGCGCCGATTCATACACATTATGGGCCCTCTTCAAAGTATAACTGCTTTGCTATGTAAATAAAGTATATTCTGTGTGGTAAATAATGAAACATCATAAACTATTGTTATATCGTTCATATCACCAACATCTCAAACAGTAGGCTGGCATAATAACCTACTCCAATGGTACTAATGATGAGCATTCTCACTGATTTATCTATTTATCGTTGAATCTTTACTACTACAAGATTATGGCAACAAGACTTCACTATGTTTAGTTAATCGTAAAAACTAGAGGTAGAGAAAGCATTTCAAAACTAACTGCTAGCAAATGTTATTAAATACACTCGAGAGCAATGAATCCGGGTCACTTAAAGAATCCTAAAAATCTCGGAAACTAAAAATGCTAGGTTAATGCAATAAATTGTATTTAATAGACAATGTAATACTCCTTAAATGAAGGTATTAAAACTTCTTAGTTATTGTAAAGTTATATCATAAAAAAATCAAATTTGAAAAAGGGTCACTTTCGAAGATGGAACTACGAAATTACAGCATTTGGTTTTGCTTTTGTTTGTAATCTGTCATTTATGTGGGTACATAAACCATGTTGATAGTGCTCTATATTCATTATTCAAGCTGAAATTATGTCGCTTACGCCTGAAGAATGCACCAGAATACTTACAATGCTGGAAACCGGCCGGAGTCAGCGCGATACAGCCAGGACTGTCGGTGTGTCGCTGTCAACAGTACAAAGAGTTCTCCGACGTTACGAAGAAACTGGTTCTAACCTACGCAGACCAGGAACGGGCAGAACCAGGTGTACCACAGCACGAGAAGACCGATACTTGGTGAACACCATGCTTCGAAATCGCTTTCTCACAGGAACTGAACTCACCAATCAGTTTCGACGCCTCGGAGGAAGTAACCCAAGTGCATGGACAGTAAGACGTCGGCTTGCTGAATCTAACTTAAAACCCCTTAGACCTGCAAACGGCCCTAAACTGGAGCGTGGGCATCGTATTTCGAGACTAAGATATGCCCAGAGCCACGTAAATTGGAGTATTGAAGATTGGTCAAAAGTTATGTTCTCCGACGAATCAAAATTTATGCTCTACAAGCACGATGGAAGACACAGAGTGTATCGAAGACCAGGGGAAAGATTCAAGCAAGCATGCATCGAAGAAAAAGTAGCCTACGGTGGTGGGTCTGTACTTGTGTGGGCCGGAATTTCTTCTGAAAGTCGCACAGAGCTGGTGATCATAGAAAACGGCTCTTTAACTAGCGTAAGATATGTGGAAGAAATCCTCAATGATCACGTTGGTCCATTTATGGTCAATTTAGGTGAGGATGCTATATTTATGCATGACAATGCCCGACCTCATACAGGTAGGATTGTGAATGACTATCTTCAAGAGATGAACATTACTCG
Organism: Petrophora chlorosata; assembly: GCA_951640565.1. Classification (NCBI taxonomy): domain Eukaryota; kingdom Metazoa; phylum Arthropoda; class Insecta; order Lepidoptera; family Geometridae; genus Petrophora; species Petrophora chlorosata. The sequence continues at coordinate 9,462,185 of OX621204.1, read as the reverse complement.
TATGGAGTGGCCAGCGCGCAGCCCGGATATCAACCCGATCGAGCATGCTTGGGACGAGCTAGGCAGATGCGTAAAACAACGAAACCCTCCCCCAATCACGCTTCGTGAGCTCAAAATTGCTCTCACAGAGGAATGGGAGAATATTCCCCAAAATCGTATAAGGAACTTGGTGTACAGCATGCCAAACCGCGTAAACGCAGTAATGGAAGCACGAGGAGGCAATACGAAGTATTAAAATTCAAGAAAATCGTAATAAAGTTCAAAAATTTCATGTTTCCTATTTTTGTTTTAAGGAGAGATCAGCAGTTTTTTTCTTTATGTAGTTTTGTGTTAATAAAATGTATGGTGACTCATATTTTTTTTTACTTTCATTTAAGGAGTATTACATTGTCTATTAAATACAATTTATTGCATTAACCTATCATTTTTAGTTTCCGAGATTTTTAACATTCTTTAAGTGACCCGGATTCATTGCTCTCGAGTGTATAACGAACACCACCTTCACTCACTCATCGCTATACTCACGGTTATCATAAAATTAACAATCATCATTAAATTAATAATCGCTGTAAAACTTTTGCCGCTTGGTATATGAAAACTGAGCCACCTCCTGAGTGCAGATAAAACTGGACAAAAGCTTTTGGCTTACACTATCAGGATCAGGCATCACCCCGAAGTTGCACCGTCGTTCTACTTCTTTTATTGTTAAAATTAATTCATACTGAATTACACAGACGATTAGGGACATACAAGAGTGTAACAGATTTTAAGGGTAAAAGGACAATAAATACGACCTCTGTTAATACTTAGGATAACAGAATTAAAAACTGTCCCATAAAAAATACTCTGTCATAGAATATGACCTCAAATCAGGAGTTATCTCCCGCTACACCTCTACACCTCGTGCCCTTGCCTTACCGTGCGCGTAATTGTTCGTAAATGCATGGTGCTTTTATAGGAACTCTCACGCGCCCTTTAATACCCGTATTATCTACTTTGTCGAACTCAATTTATAATTCATTATGGTGTTCAATTTGCATTTACGAGTAAGTTATAGGCAATAAAATTACGTGTTGCGTTGCGCAGTTAACATTCTATCAAGTTATATGTCTATATTTTCTATGTACATTTCACTGGCTCAAGCACAAAGTTAGCTGTTAACATAATAATATAATAAAAATAATATATTTATTTGCGCACAATAAACGTGGCGCATCGATACCGAAATATCGAAGATTCAAAATAAGATACTTAAGGGCTGTTACACCAATCTAACAATAAACTATTGATTACTTAAGCGTGATCGGCGATTTTAGATATAGTTTAATTTTTAACAATTTCTTCCAATTTTAGTATGAAAGTTTTCGTGAGTTTGATTCATTATAAATATTTAATAAAACGGCTAGGACTCACGTAGTTTGTCGAATTAGTCGACCTAGGTTAGGTGACCTAGGTCTCACAGCGTAAACTTGCCCCTGATGAAGAGCATCGGACATGCTCGAAACCTAGGTCGACTAATTCGACAAACTACGTGAGTCCTAGTCGTTTTATTAAATATTTATAATTTCTTCCAATGTACCTATGTATCATTATGGGTCACTTTATTCGATCTTTGTTTACTTATTCGATTAAAATATTAAGAAATATATAATTATTCTGTGTTTATCCTCTTAATTAATAAACATTATTGATAGGTGGTGAAAAGGAAATTTTACCTATTCAAGATTAGTTAGCACATTTTTTAAAAAAGGAGAATAGGCTCCAGTCTGTAAAATATTGACTTTAGTGTAAGTGACGGTGTCTGCAAAACTTATATAATTAGTTATTAAGCACTTTACATATCTAGTAACATGAAAAATTTCGTTGTCTTGCGTCATGTTGTTCGTGACTTACGTATTTTAATGAAAAATATATTATTAAAACATCACTAATTGATATTGAAACATTTATTCATTTTCTTTCAATAATTTAACTTAATGTAATACTATACATAAAACAAAGGAAGACGTACCATATCAAGGCAGTATTTTAAAACAAACATGCGTCCATATTTACATAGATATATAACTGGGACCCTAAAAACAATATTGTTTTGATTTGGTTTAACCAAAACTTCGAGTTTTACCAAATTACAAAGCCTTTTGATCCAACTCTACCACCGTTAGAGTGCTGCCCGCAAACAATTCGCAAAGACTTAAGGCTATAAGCGGCAAACGGCACTATTAATTAGATAAGATGGTAGTAAAAAGTTGACCATGTAAAATGATGTATCTATTTCCCGAAAATGTTATAATACCTAGCGCATTTTCACATAACTTAAAACAAGAAAATTATTTCTCCTAAAATGTATATGGAATGTTGTCTTAATTTAAAAAAGTTAAACATGGTTTGACTATTAGCTCAACATTAATACAAAGGTTGAACAATAAAACATAAAATTTAAAAAGCATGATAGAGTAAAAAACCTAAAAGTATACGTTAACTATTTGCATTTGAAAATGTATTATGTAGTCTTTTATTAGTTCTGAAACATATTACACAGTTTCAAAATATTTTCAAACATTGTCAGCGATTAAAGTGTTTAAATAAATACAACCGCAAGATATGGCTATGGCGATAGCTACTCGTATAATTAGAATCGTATAACAATATAGTTATTATACAATTTATACATAAACAAACAATGAACGATTCGTCTCCTTGACTGCTATGGAAGACACGGAATAACACCCTACGCAATTATGGCAAGTAAAAATAATATTTAAAATATGAAAGATAATAATTTAAACTAAACGTTTGGAATGATAGTACTTACTTATAAATAATAATATTTACACAATATAACAGAAACAATAAGTAATACCGGGTTACTAACGTAAGGTATTTACACGATCTGAATCACTTAAATCGTTGTACACTATTGTGTTTTATTCTGAAGACACTAAAAATGTTCCAAAAACTCAAACCTTTTTAAATGAAAATTAATTTAGCTTAAAATCTTACGTAAAAGTCAACATTTTCTCGACTTAGGGTGAGAAATGCCTTTCTCACCCTAGGTCGGAGTTTCGCACAAACGTATATTTTTAAACATGAAACAGCTCTGACCCATTTCCAAGCTGAATGCTTACAATATCTTTAAATAACTCAAAGTGCCTTCAGAAAACGTCATAACATAAACATAATATAAAAGATTTTCATTGATCGTATCGCGTCCAAAAGTATTTAACACTAGCGCCTGATCAGATTTAACAAAATGAGCGATAGTCTCATTATTGTTACATTATCAACAAACAATTCAAAAAAAATTTATAACCAAACATTTTCATACATTTTTGTACTAAACAGGTAATGAGCAAAGCGAAGCCTAGTGCCTACATAACCATTGAAATATCCATGTAATTCTGTACACATTTTAGAGCCGGCTTCCCGAAAAATGCCATGTAGAGACAACCAATCAGTATACTAAATTATCACGTTATTTCCGCAAGCGCTTATTGGTCGTTTCCACACACCACTTGTTCTTTGCTAATTGCAGGCCTTAGAATTTAATGTACACATTAACAATATCAAGCCATATCAATCCTTATCGCCTACGAATCTGTATGCGTCCGGGGGCGGTTCTGGCATGCAGTACCCGTGGTACGTGCGTATATCTTCAGAAGCATACGTCACCCCAGCTAGTACTCCCGGTTCCGTATGGTGCCTGGGGCAGGTGTGGTCTCTTGGGCATTGGCAGATGGTATTAGCGTTCACTTCGTCGATTTGTTCGTGACGTCTGCGAGCGCTGAAGAGTTTGCAAGGCTCTTTTCTTGAGCAGCGTAACCTCTGCAAAAAATAAACATAAAGTTTGCTGTAATTTTATATTCTATATCTATGGTAATACTATCTGGGTAATATAAATATTATAAAGGTATGTATAAACCTCAATCATTTCATAAACACTTTATTTATTAATCGTGAAAAAGCTAACTTAACATCACACTTCTATGTTATATTTGGTATAAATGCGTAAGTTTCATGAAATTTTCAACACTTTACAATATAACAACAATCTTCAAAAAATATCATGGTTCAATATTTATCTAGACAACTACTAGCGCCGCCTTACAGCTTACATCAGTACTAGTAGCTAAGTTAAGCTTTCAACTTACGCTTTGTGGCGAGCACGCAAACTGGTACTGGTTCCCTTGTTCTCCGCTAGGTGTCGTGTACGCCAATTTCTTGAGAAGATACGTCACAGACAACTTGGGGCAATGGCAGTTCACGATCTGCTGCGTGGCGTTAGTATCGGGAAATGAGTAGATGATCCAGGCGGCATCTTTGAAGTAGCGGCACTTTGGCAGGCGCTTCACTGGTTCGCACGTCTTGTAGAGGGTTGTTTTGTCGGCTAGGGTATGGTTGTCGTCACTTGTTATGTCACTGGAATTGTTAAAAAGTTCCTTTTATTAATCAAGCTTAATATTGGTGACAATGTTATCCTTGAAAATACAATGAAAGCAAATAAAACCCGGATATAAATATATGTATAAGACTATTGTATACATGCAGGCGTGTGTAGAATAACCAAGGTTTGTCATTTTTTAATTGTTCATTTTATTAAATCTTTATTATTAATTGTTACATGTATACAATTTATTTTTTATTCGCCCCTGCTAAGTTTAATGTAAAACGTATTCTTATTTCTTGAATTCTAAGACTACGTCAATGTTATTCCATACAGTGGACAAAGACTGCAGCTTATCAAATATATAGTACCTATATGAAAACATGAAAAAAAAATAATACTTATACGAACCTCGAACAAGGTCTGTGTCCCAAACACCGGCACTTCCTTTCGATCCAAGGCTGCGCTGAATCGTAAAGGTCAACTTTGCTGCAGACCTGCCTCGCTCTGCAGTCGGGAAGGTCGTCTTCTGTACCCTGGAAGTAAAAAAACATTGACTTTGAGTAACAGGCAACTGTATATTTTCAAGTACCTACCTAGCTAAGAGTTCCATATAGAGAAATAAACAAACACAGTTGAACGGTAGAATAAAATAAATTGACGTCAAGTCAAACACTTTTATTCCATGTCTCGCACTTTGGATGCAGCATAATTTAATTGCGTAGCACTTGCACAGTTCGGAGTGAAGTTATCTACGATAGATAATTGTCTGACCACTTATTTCAAGATTAGGAGATCGACTAAATAACAACACAAGAAAAATTAAATTGAAATAACTCTTTATTGAAACACAGATAATTAAAAAGAACTAACAATAAAAGCTTATTACTAGTGTAACAATTGGCGGTCTTATCGATAAAAGCTATCTCTTCCAGACCACCGTGCAGGGAGAGAAATAACGCAAAAATAAATAGACGGTGGTTTTAATAAGGAACCGGTCATAATTCCTTGCTTTATAGGTAATTACATCATTCAAATCACATCAGTTCGCATTCATGCGCTGCACCTGACATTCGTATACCAAAGTCAAATGGAATAAATCGAAAAATATCATTTATTACCAGAAAGGGGCTTGATATACTGCGTGGGAATTTCGTAAGGTGTTCACGATTAGATCACACCTGCTCGATGAGGGATGGTGTTACCAGATGACTCGTTCGAAATCCCTCCAAAAAATTAAGAAGTCAACCTGCTTGTTCGAATTCCGACAATATGACAATAGTTTGAAAATGTGTCATCGAGTTGTTAGGTAATCAGGGATAGTGAATTTTAAGTACGCGAAAGTTTGTATGTATGGATGTATGGATGTTTGTTACTCTTTCACGCAAAAACTACCGAACTGATTTTGATGAAATTTGGTATGTAGGTACTTTAGGACTTAGAATAGCAAAGAGGCTACTTTTTATCCGGGAAACCGCGGGTGGAACCGCGGGGCGCAGCAAGTTATTGAATAAAAAATTGATGTAAGATCTATATTATCATCAGAAAAGTTTCAGAAAAAATATTGATAAAAATGATCGAAATTCAGCTTAATAAAGAAAAAACAAAGAGCAACATATTATAAATATGAAACGGCAACCAAAAGCTCCCCATCATTTGAAAAGTTTCAAACTTCCAACGTTGTACGATAAAATCGTCTAATAGCAGAACTGAACCCGAAACACACGTTGTAAGATGTTAATCATAGCGATCTAAACTTAGCTTGAATACAACATGTGTGCTCTGAATCCATTCATTATGTTTTTTCGTCTACAAAAAGGACCATTGGTCTTACTTCCGACCGGAAGACGCGCCATTCGGCAACCTGTTAGCTGTGGGAACATTTTTTTTGAGCGCACACGCATGCTTTGCCTTACAGGGCTGGCACTTCATCTGCTGTAAACTGTAATTGAATCGTTTTAATTACGACTGAATCAGGTATGTGGTAAAACGTGTTTAATTTTTTGTTCGAGTAGTGATGCGCCAGAAGGATTTAATTCGAGCGGGTTGAGAAGCAAAAAAAAAGCCCTTTTTATATTATAAGGGTACAAAAATCATGAGGCGAGAGAAGATAGGAAAAGTGGATTTCTTCGAAATATTTTATTACCAAAGGAGACTGATCATTAATAATGCTAAACCAATAAACTGATAATAAAACGGATATCGGAACTAAGATAAAATACTAAGTAAAATAAAAGCTCGACCGTGAACCGATAACAAATTTTGCGACAGCCCTGTTAGATCTAAGGTGTGAAAAAAGCCGTGTTTTTTTCGTTGTTCCGGATATACTTCCCGTTTCTTGTGTGTTGCGATGGATTTCGCGGAAACCGGCCCGGAGCCACCGGAAACAGCCCTTTTGTGTAACAAACAAAACGCGCCATTTGTGTACTACAATGTTGTGTACCGTTTGTGCTCTAGAAATCGTGTACTATACCCATCTAGAGATAATGCATAGAAATAGAATGAAGTCAATTTAACATTTCCATCTTTAGAACAGCCGTCGTTTTGGTCCATTGCTTTGATTTATTTGATACTAGCAACCCGCCCCGGCTTCGCACGGTTATTATACATATAAACCTTCCTCTTCAATAACTCTATCTATTAAAAAAAACCGCATCAAAATCCGTTGCATAGTTTTAAAGATTTAAGCATACATAGGGATATAGGGACAGAGAAAGCGACTTTGTTTTATATTATGTAGTGATCTATAGATTAATCTTCAAAGCTACCATTGAAACATAACACACTATTATTATTATTTTTAACAATAGATATTATTATGTGACTAGCTCAGGAAACGTTATGTATAACGTCTCGTCTTGAGGGCTTTGCCAACAAATGTATGATTCCAGCTGCATGGAGATCGTCAAAAAGATCTGAAACCTATATGATTCATGTTTTAGATCATTTATAGACATGAACATGAACGAATTACAAACGATAGCTAGTATCAGTGATATCGGTACCGATATGACAAACAACGGGTTGTTGACTTGTACTACAGTTTGGCTTTATTTAACGGACCTGACCACCGCGTCTTGAATCACAATGCGGTAGAATGCCTTCCTAAGAAACATTTGTAACTACAACGCTGAATACCTTATACGTATGTCGACTCAAATTCAAATTGTTTATAAATTATAAATAGTTTACAACCTTGTTACAATGAAATCGTATAGATATACTCAGTATTACCTTTTGGGCATTCGTCTTTTGCTGATGTAGGTACAGCCAGATGTACAGCATTTTCGGATGCCTGAATAAAGTTTTCATTTTTAAGGACTCTTCTCCAGTATTTGTCATTGCGACAAGGAACTCTATTACTCCAAGCACAGTATTCGTTGTTGTATGATCACGAAAAAGTAACAATAGATGACACGATTGAAATATTTAATGATACCAGCCAGGAAACGATATTATGTTTTTATTGGACGAAATTGGCATATCAAAATAAATAATGTCTGTGAGTAAAAGATATCGTCATATCGCGTGTACGTAATTCGAGCTCTTGAATACTGAATAATAGATTTTGTGACCATTCAAAAAGAGCTAGTGAAGATGAAACCCATATTAAATAAGACAGACAATCGACGCCTTAGGATATCAGACAAACTCATCTTCATCTCTTATAACGAATATCTTGTTGAATGATTTTGAGCTTATGCGCTATTGTTATTATGTTCAAGTTGAAGAAAGAAAAATTTGTTCACCTTGCTTAAGCGGATTTGTATATTTGACAACAGTTTAAACCTCCACGATAAAACGAAAGCTGTTATCCAAAGGTTGTCTGGAAGAGATCGCTTTGAGAGATAAGACAGCCTATTGTTACACCATTGTAAACATTTGAACTAATTTTTTAGGCCCAACAATCATCTTCACTAGTTTTTATAGTAATTTTATAAAGCTAGCAAAGCGATTCGTTATTGGGGAGTTATTCGGGAATTTAAATATAGCCCAAAATGTATGACGCATGTTGCATCTGCCTACGTATATTATCATCAGATCCTAATTACACTGCTGATAAAACTTCTATGCCTTTCCCAAGGCACGCTACTCTTCTTTTCTTGGTTTTGGCTTCTCACTAATAATATTTGAAGAATTCTTGTTATAAATGGTATGTTTCGCATGACGAACTCCCTTTACACAGCCTTCTTGTTTCCTTTTTCTCATATTCGCGATCCGAGTGACCAGGTCCCTAGAGGGGGAAAGGCGAGGGTCGCGGGACGCAGCATCCGGCCATGAACAGGTGTCGTCGACGCGAGCCCAGCGCCGCGCCCACTCTAATGAAATAATTTGTTACCCGCTACGACCTTCCACAACCTTCTCCGTCAACCATCTCTTTTTAACTCTTAAACAAATGTACAACCCTCTCGCTCTTGCTCCAGGCTAACAGGACTGGTGGAGGGAAGTTTTGAATGAGTCGATTGTTCTTGCTTTGATTTATCGATACGGCGAAATTGTTGGCTTTAATTCTTGGTTGTTTAACATTTTCGATTTGTGGAGCTAATATTTGAGCACAGGTGCTATTCAGGGTGCTATTCAGTTCATAAGCGAAAAAACACAAGTAAATATAGTCTTTTAGATGACTTTTTATTGTATCGAATTCCAGCTTGATATTGATGTTCATAAATTTAATGGTATGTTTTAAAATACTATTCTTCAATACAGAATCTTAAACCTTTTCTCATAACTTAGCAACACGTGTTACATGTGTATAATATAATTCAAAAGCTCCACAAGCCCGTGCAAAATCCAAATCATTTTAATTCATTCGCCCTCAATTATATCCTCTAATTACACCATCCAATAACCACAATTTATATAAACAGCCGTCCGGGCACCGGCCGGCGGCCGGCGACGTCCGGCCGTCCGGCGGACGGGCCCGTCCGGGAACGGTAGCCGAGAACAAATTAACGATCCCGGTGATTGCCGCCAGTCGACACGTTATATTATAAAAGCTATCCGAGAGAGCTTAAAGGAAGCCTTAAGTTTTTATAAAATTTGCATTAGTTTGATGGGTGATCCAAAATGAATTACAGGGAACTAGATCTAGAACAAAGTTAGAAACGCGCTATACATAAACCTACCTCAATATGAGGATCATTATTAGTAAAATATTATTCTATTATCATTTGCATTGTCTCTGTCTCATCCAATTCCACAACACAATCCTCTCTTATTTATCCGTGTTCACAATTTACTCGAAATAATTCCAAATCGAGAGCAGGCAGGCCATGTAGATAAAACAGACATTCTATTTAAATATCCGACGGTATCTAATAAATCACCTTGACACATAATTATATCCAAACATGTAGGATGTCTACAATATGGTTAACGTACAATATGTAGGACGCCTCTACCTATTTACTAAGCCTACGCTCGTAGTACACAATCGCCCGTACAAAAGACTTCAACGACGCTTGTATGCTCTTGCGCATATCGGAAGTTCCTATTTACAAGCTAATGACTACCCATAGCTCAAGTTTTGATTTTTCGAACTTAACTATAAATAAAATTGTGAAAGTAATCAGTGTCGCAATGAAACGAATATCAAAAGTGGCTCAGTTTCTAACAGGGACATAAAAAACGCTTCCTGAATCTTTTAGTAAAATGTGATACAAAATACACTCAAATATTGATAAATAATATCCAAAGTTCCACATATATCCTGGCTCTTAACTAGGATTCCCTGTATCTATGGAACCAGGAACTAAGAGGACCCAGCACGAGACACAAAACAAATACTGCGCTTTTTGTCGTGCACAAACATTTGCGCCGTAGCGGAGATTGAACCCGCAATCTTCGTGGTATATGAGATATGAGCTTACCTGTCCAACTACTACACCACAGAGGCTAGAATTACTTCACAGTGTAATCATATTGTAGTTAACGATACTGATGGTAAAATAATAATATTTCATTGTAAGAACGCTTTCCATAACGCAAGCAAACTTTCAATTTCTCTATACTATAAAAATCCGTGTAAGCTTACGCTCCTACGCAATGTCCGTACTAAAAACTTCAATGCAGATCAGCGGTCGGAAGTATTTGGGCAACGCGCTCTCTATTTGGCCTGCGCACGCGCCGTCGAATTGCCTTGCCTTGTACGGCAACAGTGATATATTATCTTGTTAGCATGACAGGATTAAGGAAGAAACATTCTGATAAAGAAGTTTTAGTCTACGTAATATAATGAATGATATACTGCAGTTATGAATATCAACTGAAATAATAAAGTCTGGACGAAATTGTTTGAAGTGGTTATTATATGTACCATTTATGAGAAGGCTATGCACGAATATTAAAAAAGAAGGCCCGTATCCCAGCAGTGAGAACGTAATGGGCTGATTGATGATGATGATGATGATGCAAGAATAGATTGAAGTGGGCTTTTTTATAGTAATCCAAACTCTGCATTGAGTGTACCAAAACTGCGTTAATGACGCCTTGATATGTAAACTATCATAGTGCATGTCCCAAGCCCTACTAATTAACTACTTATATAAACCAGTATATAATGGCGCCGTCATTTTTGAAACTATATAATAAAACAATTACTTAAATTAACCATTCGGACATGACTTAAATAATTAGTATAGAATTAGTCATGGGCAAGTAAGAACCGAATGCTATTACAGATTATAAAACTCCATCACGTGCAACACAAGACATGTATGCGGATGTGTTGATTATTGACAATTAATTAAATTATACAATTCAACATAACACACTGTATTATGCATACTTATGTAATGCAATAACATAAATGATTTACGATAGCACAACCCCAGTGTCATTTATCCTGCTATCACTAGTCTCACTAGTCTTATATATATATACATTAATGTCAGTCTTGGCATCAAAATGAAGTTAAACGATATCTAATTTAAGAATTTAAAATTGGCGAATTTTTAGGACTCTTCTACAACTTTCTATGGTCGCACTGCTTTTTGTGTGGACAGGATTGGCGCGTTACCTCCGTTTTCGTTACCTTTCTGCTTTTAAATAAAATTGTAAGTGAAGATCATTACATTTAAATTAACAATTGAGTATGCTCTCTCGACGTAAGACGACATCGTCTTTACTCAATCAGAAATATAAACCCGACGTACTTACATATTCTCTCGACCATGCCATCCAAGCTAAGAAATGTCCTCAACCCTCTCATTCCAACATAATACTGTATGACAACATCCGCATGTACATAATATCTGTACACCGTGTCCCCATTGTAGGCTGCGCATCCGGAGTGGGTCCATTCAATACGCACGTGTCCCCAGCGGATGCTGGGTTTGCGTCTTTAACACTGATAGAATGTAAGACAACGTTGATAAAAAACGTTGACGGTTGACGCGAAGTTCAATAAATGACAATAGGATGCAATACCAATTACCAACCTCGCGGGCCAGTAGGACGAACTTACCAAGTTACCACTACAATGTCAAATTAATTTGATAAAATTCTTATCAATCGTGTGTGTGTGTGTTTGCCACTTAACTCCATACGTACCGCATCATCATAATGACTTGGCGAACTTTGATGAAATTTGTGATATGTAGGTACTTCAGGCACTGGAATGGGATGTAGGACAGTGTTCAATCCCGGGAAAACGGACAGTTCCCGAGAGAACAAATGTAAATCGTACTACTAACGTAAGAAAACTGGAAAATATCATGCTGAAAGTTGGTAAAATCCACATCTATAGTTTTTGTAAATGTTTAGATTCTTCATTATCTGTTCAATCTAACTGGCAGTTTATTACCCGGTCTTTTTTGAGCTTATTTTTTTAACGGTAGACATTGTAAAAAGAGCGGCGTATTTATATTTTTTGTAGCGTAACGCAGGTGCCCCACGTCCTGGTTTAGTGTAACTTTTTTTTCTCGACAGTAGATTATAAACTCTGATTGTGGAGATCTGATATAAATAAAAACTATTATGTGGAACGTAAAATTAACCCTTCCAATAAAACTGATAAAAAATATCTAATAGACATAAAATATAAAGCAGGAGTAACAAACCTTTTTAATTTTATTTTTAAAACGATTATAGAATTTGAATCCTCCAAAAGCCTAACTACCCCCAAAAGATCAAGTTTTTTTTTTCACAGGTTATTCCTATATCGTTTCCAAATTCGCCTTTCCAGTATCGGTGGTTAACTTAAATCGACCAAATCCCTGTTCAACCTTTTTTGTATATCTATTTTTTTTTGTACATTGATATTTTTTACGCTCACTTTTCTTTGTTGACGCGTGTCTCGGTGTCACGGTGTTTGTAATCGTCCTACCGAGACGAAGCGTAAATTAACTTATTGTTCCTGTGTAATATTTTTTACTCCGTTTTGGACAGTTTTTGTCTGTGTCTAAAAAGGTTTTATCTGTGCTTGGAAGTCACTACAAAAATAATCAACAAAAAAGAAATCAAGTTGTGTCCACGCTGTTGATGATACTCGGAAACTTGACCTATCTCATTGAAAGTTATAATGCTATTTTAAATTATCGCTGTGCCAAAGGTGCAGCTTTTCTGATCTACACTTACTTATATTACAAGTCATTAATGTTTTTCTCCATTATAGAAATATTTCCACGTACCCAAACTTCTTTATTACGGCAAGTTCAACATTATCTACAATATCCCATTTCTTCCACCACATGAACCAACCACTAAATACGAAAACTAATCAGAACTTTTTCTCGACCATCTGCGGTCGCTATCAAATATTCGATTTCATACAAAAAGACAGCTAAAAAAGAGGTATTCGTTTCTCTTATTACCTTGCAATATGCAATTAAGGTAACCCAAACCCATTTCCCTCTTACGACATGGCCTTTTCAATTCGAGTGTTTTGTCGATCGCCTTGGACCGATTACGACTGTTTTACGTACTTTAATTGCGACTTAATGTAATTGTAGCAAATCAAAAATAAACTTTGGAACCGTGATTGAGTTAAATAAGGCAGAAAGTTGTCATTTGTTTTAATTCCGTAAGTAATAGTTAGTTTTCTTTGCTAGTATTAAACTCAAATAAATTTGTTTTGTAATTTTATTAAGCATTGCGTTGCGTCTGTCCGGTAGAATAAACATCAAAACGGGATATTGTCTGCGAGTCAAGGGATGAACTTTGTATAGGGTTCGTTCTAGAAATTAAGCCTCGTAATCCTAGTCAAGCTAGTTCCTCGACAGGATTGCTTTCCATCAGTTTACCTACGGTAAATGCCCTTCATAAAGATATGGTATACAGACAAGTATCTACTCAAGGTCTACTGTATGAAGTGGCACTTGAAATATTAACCTACACCAACGTGCTTAAATCCTTTTCTAGGCATCAAGATTACCTCATGGCCCTGAATATAAATATGAAATGAAATACCTTGAATATGAATGTAAATAAATATGCCTTATCAAAAGTGACCATCATAATTATCAGATTTCTGAACAAAACAATATTTTAAATGATCCTGCAACTAAACACTTAAAACAATTTGAATCGTTTATGATTTACTATTATTATATTGTGATTTATTATGCTAATGAAAAATTTATAATAATAACTCTGTTGCTTTAATGTAAAAAAGTACATAAAGAGAAACAAAATAGTACAAAAAAACGATACCTAATAGTCAATAGGAATAATAGATAAATAGATAGATAAACTCAATATTTAACAATTAAAACAAAGTAAAGTTAACTCAGAGAGTGCTCCTATCGCTCGGCATTTCTTCCAGACAGATATAAATAACAATATTGTAATAAAGTAATAACTATAAATAAAACGTATATTTAGTATAACTTGACGTAACCTAAACCAGTTTGAAACAAACGTTATTCAAATCAAACCTCCAACTTCTATAATATTATGAAAACATTTTGATTATACCTACACTATTATGTGGCGCCAGATACAAAATGCTAATAATATTATTATATAACTTTTTTTATGCAAATATCGTCGAGAAGGTGCTAAAAATAATTTAGTAATGTACGATTTTTATTTGATTCCAAACTAGATAGTTTTATTGGCGTCAAGATAATGGTGAAAAAAACCGCATCGATTTTCCCATTCAGTCTTATTTACTTGAATGTTTTAGTAGAATTCGGTTTATCACATATACCTAAACCAAATTCTTGTTGTAGAGTTTTTCCTTAAAGAACTTTTCGTTTTTCCGAGATGAGTAGTATCTTATGTCCTATTTCGGTACCTAAAGTACCTAAACTTTTAAGTATTAGTTTATTGATCATAAAAAAATACCTTAATTGCTATTACAATTTTAATGTTAGTTATTGACATGTATTGATTTTAATCAAGATATGAACGGCTAGGTTTAACAATATTTTGGACCACTTGTCTTACAAACTAGTTCGTAAACTGTATCTTGCAAGACAGTGTTCCTACAGTCGTCGGCCAGGGGGGGTTAGCCCAATAAAGTGCGACTATTAGATTGTTGAATTGAGTCGTGTAACTGCTGAGCATAAAACTATATGATGAAAAAAAACAAGTCTAAAGTTTCGAGTAAGTATTCTAAAAGTATCTGAATACTATAATTTATATAGAATTCAAGACTTGATCACCATGTGAATCCAAATAAATTATACTCCGTCCAACCATTTATTTAACTTGTCATATGCACGCCTATGAAGTTCCGTAATTATTGAAGTGATGACCGTTTTTTTTTTACAATAGAGACGAGACGTGCTTCTTCGATATTTTTTGAGGCTATAGATTGACCAAAATTATTAAAGTGATTTTTCCATAAAATAATATAAAGGATTGTTAAATATTTTCATTTTTACATAATTACTATCAATCATAAAAGGTTAAATATTAAGATATAAAGTAAAATAAAACAACCAACATAATTAATATTATTTTTTTATAAATACATGCAATATAGTCAGACACCTGATTATTTCTATAAAACAATACAAAACGTTAAGCAAAAATGGAATATCAATTTGTTTAATCGATGAAAACGTATTCATAAATAAAGTCGATTGTTTTCTGAAATCGAATCAGTAACGCAATCAGGACATCACTAATGGAGCTGTCAAAAGTTAAATGTTCGGACGGAGTTGAATATAAAAATCAGCTCAGGAAAAAATATTACATTATGGATCAATACGCCAGGTAGCAAAAAGGGAGCGACGCATTTAGGCCAATCTACACTAATATAATGATGATTAATTGCCAAGGCTACGATTACACCTTGCTACTTCTTAGTATTATCCGAAAAGCATCGTATAATTTATCTTAGTTATGAGCATGCTTTTTCGCGGAAAATATATTAAATTGATATAACTGCCCATTTGTGGTCAGCAACCACATTATTGCGATTCACCTTATTTGGTGAATCAGATTATCAAAATATTAATTTAACCTTGGAAAATCATAAAGACGAAACTCTTCTTTTTCAATTACTTAAAAAATCTATTTAGAATCTGTTTGATTAAAACTTTCGTGAGTTTTATTAACTTTTATTTAAAGCTACTTAAGCCATTTTTTAGGTATTTAAACTTCGTGAGTAATATCGTCTAAAATTAAATATATAGAATCTGTTAGTAACCGTTTTTTTTTCAATAAGTTGTCACTCATAACAATATTTATCTTTGCAGAACTGTGTATTTATAAATTAACAATAACATTTACCCCAAACTTTAAATTAAGAGAACTTTATAGCTGTAGATTCTACACCGAGTCGGGGAGTCAGTAGTATTTGGCTTTTGAATGGTTTATCAGACAACAGCTTTTACAACAAAGGTCGAACTTCTCTGCATAATGGACGGAATTTAGGTAATTCTACATCTAGCACATAACACATCCTGGACCTTGAACTAGTAGCTTCTACTGTAAATGCAGAATGCATGCAAACGAGGAATGAAGGGAGGTGTCGCGCTGTGTCGCTCTGAATTTGTGATAGCACGCGCAAATTGACGAAACTTAACTTTATATATAAACGTTATATAACTTTATTTAAAAAAGGGTATAGGGATTAAATATGTATTAGTCTTTTCTTTGTTAAATTTTACATCAAGAAATAACGTCTTTACTATGAAACTGTTGAATCAATTTATTTCCTTCCTTAAAAATATAGATTTCATCAGAGTAATTATTATTATAATGAAAGAGACTGAATCCTAAAACACAAGATTTACCCTAGTGTGGGATTCAGAGCTCATACAATTCATTGTACCACACGATTTGTTTGTGTATACAATACAAATATACACAAATAAGCTGATTGGAATGGAAACTGAAAACTGATTGAAATTAATAAATCCATAATAGGTGTGGCTTAGTTGCTTAATCAGGATGCAGGCAAAGACCTGAGATCAAACTACGTGTCGTAGATTCGTATTTTACGCACCCAAAAGTATTACCCACAGAACAGTCCTAGAAGATTAGAAGTGCATCCTTTTTACACCTAAATTGATCTTGACTCCTAAGGTAAGGAGGGTGTCTGAAGAGAAGCAATTTGCAAAACCATTATTCTATTCGGTTCACAATTGAAGCGATCGTGATTTATCCTTGTTCTAGATACCAGGACCTCTGAGGGTTCTGATTGGTAAGATGTAACTGCTAATATATAACGTATATTTCTTTCTTTCATTCCAAGCGAAAATAGTCTGTCTATGATTGTTACAAACACTTTTTAGTCTATGGCTGGTTTCATTCATCTACATTGAAATGTATTCATGAGTGAGCTTCTTCAGGCCTAAAGCCACGAAGACTGCGATGTTTGTCTACGGAACACATACAACCGACCTTTTCAAAGCACATTGTTATTTAAATTGTTGGAGCTCTAAACTCCTCATCATCTTCCTGTCGGCACTTTGACACCCGTTGCGTAACTTAACGCTACATCATTGCGAAATCTCCTCTGCGCCATCAACAATGTTCCTTTTACAGGTTTCCTTAACAAAAACCCTTGCAAAAACCAGTTAAAAAAGCATCGTACTCGTATATCTGTCAAGATTTAAGCCCTCCCATAAAACGAATTATGAATACGACGAGATAACTTTAAATTCCAAAGAGACGAACGATCGAAAAGACGGTTACCGTTACGAATGAGCTTAAAGGCAGTGACATAAAAAAAGGTTTTTTTAATCAAATATCACACACGGACCGTGCGCGGCGGGGCGAAGCTCGGGCCGTAAGTCATCGAAGCTGTCAAGATAAGAATGAGTGAATGAACACCTGCCGCTACCGGTGTTACGCGCGCGCCTACGCACCCGTAAACCTCATTCAACACACAATTCCAACTTTAAACATTTTAAACTTATTCCAACTTTAAATCCTAAAGCTACTTGTCTACAGTCGCGTTTCGAACGCGGGATTGCGCGTCTTAAACCCATAACCGAACGAACGCAATTACAGAGATAGCTTAAAGCGATTATCTTCTTGAATCGACTCTAAAATTAGGTATAATAATGATTATCGTTGTTTTTAAAATATGACCGACAAGATTTGACATCCGGAACTGGTCATATTTTTATTGGTTTAAAGTGTAATTACTTTAATAAGTACCCTGGAGTAGTTTTATAGGAAACGTGTATAATTTCGTCGTCGGCCGGCGTCGTACTTCGTATCCGTTGCTTTAGATGTTTAGTTGTCGATTTTCCGCTATAAGCTGCCCGGAGTTGCGCGTTTCATTTCTCGGAATAGGTACCCGGCCCATTCGTGTTTAAAAAAATTAATATGGTCGACATTCTCGTGCTATTTATCAGTTTTAATTGGGTTAATTGTTGGGTGGATCAGTTCATAGAATCTCCCACATATGGCGACTGACATAGCATACTCATAATATATCTAGTGTGTATGCGTCATTCATTCATGAGATACGAGGATGATACGTTGTTTAATTTACGCTTTAATATTACGCATTGTTTTCGTTCGTAATATTGTAAACAGATATCCGGATATCTACGATGCGATGTTAGTGTACATTCACATGTTTATTTACGAATAGGAGTTATTACTGCGTTGTAAGAAAAGCGTTGTTGTGTTGTATAGTTTCACAAAGATTAAACTTTTAAAAGATAAACTTAAATAGGTGAAGTTCTTGTGATCACACTTTTTAATATCTAGCTATTATAATTACAAAAGTTTGTAAGGTTGTCTGTACCTCTTCACACCCGCAACAGCTGAACGGATTTGAATGAAATTTGGAATGGAGATAGCTTATACACTGGATTAACACATATTATAATAGTTTAAATTCCGGAAAAACGCCTACTATAAAAAACAACGGGGCGCAGTAATAAATATTTCTAAAATTTTGTTATATTTTCTATTTTTTCGACTCGGTTTCGATATCCGATGCTCTTCGTCTTGACAAGTTTTCGCACCGAGACCTCTTCGTTATGACGACTTTTCACACCGAGAGACGTAGATAATGTAGAAATGTGTGCAGGCATGCAATGCTTACTTAAAAATGTTACTTTAAACTGTTTGTCCACAATCGAAAGAGGTTTTCCGTATAAAACAGACTAGAATAAAATAAAAAAGCACTATTATCAGATTCTCTAGTCACCTACACAGTCCAAGAACGAACAGATATCTTTCGATTCAGCACTCGTGACGGTCGTCACGATTTTCATACTAAACATTCATTCAAGCGAAGCTGCTTATTCCTTCTTAGTAGGTAGATACTTGAATTAAAGACTCATTTGGTTATGCTGCCACAGTCACTTGAGATTATAGTCAACATTTATCACAAATATTTCTAAGTTATACTGTCTCAGTTCAGTCGATCGAAAAAAAAAATACAACCGAATAGAGAACCTCCTCCTTTTTTGAAGTCGGTTAAAAATACTGATACGGTAGGGTAGATCAACACTTCATAAGATCAATACTTTCATAGATCAACGCACGACTACATCAGTAGTTTATATGACACTAGCTTTTCCCGCGACTTTGTCCGCGTGAACGATAAAGCCCATATTCGTATTTTTCCAAGACCGTCCATAGAATGACCTTCCCAGTATATGAGAGCGCGTACTACGTAGAGGTCAAGCTGTATCTTCGTAGTTACGATAATAATCTAGTTGGGGCTAATACTACCAAACTCTGAAAAACGCATTAAAATCCTTTAAGCAGTTTCAGTTTATAAAAACATCTTCAATGTACAGAATTAGCTCAGTTCCATTTTTATAATATAATTTAATTAATTGTATATTATTATATATTATGTGTACCTACTGACATAACTAACTGGTACATGCTTGAACCAATTTAAAATTAATAATTCTTATGTATTGTTTTTGACATTTAATTTTTATTATGAATAAATAACTATTGATAATAGTATATTGTATAGATCTATAGGTATAGATCAGCATTTCCCAAATCATGGGTCCAAAGTCAGCGAACTTTGGGTGGACTCTAAAAAATAGGACGATACATCGACTCATTGATTTATCAGAAAATACTTTACTAAAAATAGTTTCAATCGCAGGCAATTAACAAAATTATGGCTCTCAATTGCAGATACGACAGTTTTTAATATCGATACCTGGCGATTTTAACTAAGAATTAATTTGTTTTAGTTGGAAAATAAGATTTTGCTATAGAAAATGTGGATACTCAATTAACCTCCAGGTGCTTGTTGCTTAACGTATAGGTAGTAATAAGTATTAGTAACTTGAGACAAAATTAAATAAAAACGCTTTCACGCTTTCAACTCGCATAGCAATCTAAAAACTCACCCCAGTCTGATATAAAATCTTCAAACCGCTTTTTGGCGGCAAAGTCGTCCTCCTATGCGGCAAAAGCGGCAGCTTATCCGGCCTCCTTATGTGGATCTCTCCTGACGGCCTGAACGCTTCCAGAGGCGTCCTGATCACCGCCCGTACGCCGCTGAACACCCAAACTAGTAGAATGAAAGCTAGCACTTGCATACTGGCCACTTGTACACAAATTTTTCGAATTTGGAAGTTCGATGTTTGAATGTTCGCGTGTGTTCGGTCGCGAGCTGCGTGTCGCGTCGTCTCGTCGGACAAGATCGGACTGGCAGCGGGCGAGGCGAGTCAGGTACGTCTTTGCCTACGCCCGGTATAACCACCTTCTACGGCGAACGAGCAGAGTTGATGCTTTAGAGGCTTTTGGGTGTGTTCGCCCGTAACGGACTTTTTTTGGGCGTTGTTTTAAAGTTTGTTATATATAACTTTTCTTTTGTTATACTCGAATATAATACTAGCATACTATTGCATTGTGTGAATGTCATAAATAAAGAAGTCGTCATAAACTTTATTAAACATAATTAATTATATTGTCATTTAATTGTATATGTCATTTAATTGTACATTTAATTGTATAGTCAATTGTTATTGCCATATTCAAGGTTTATTATGCAAATTAGCAAAAAAATCAATTTGACAAGATAAAAAAACGTAATTTAATAGTAATCATGTATAATGTAATTAATAATCGGAATGTCAACAAATTAGGATTTTGGAAAAAAAGTAAGTTAACCCATTTCATTCACTTAGCCTGACCTGTTCAGGCACGGAAAATAAATAAGAGAACTTTCGAGCTTAAAGCTTTTAAATGAAACTTGTATCATGTAGTACTTACTTATAGATAAAAATCTGACTAACAGATACAAAACTGACTAACAAAAAACTGACTAACAGATACCAAAATAGATACTCAGTTTCAACATTTACTTTCAATGTTATTCATTCAAGTTTTTAAGAAGCTACGTTTGAAGCCAGTCTTGTAAGGATCAAGACTGTTTTGTTGCGACGAGTTGACTTCCTACCGACGATGTTTTTTTACACAATCTTGTTGCTCAGATATAAGGCTCCGTCTACATTTAATTTATTATAATTACGAAACATTTTAATTTGGAAGAAAAGGTTTATATTACATATTGTGTGAATATGTTGTTAGATACTGTAGGTATCCCGTCAATTTAGGGTACTTAGTTTATAATAAGAATTAATATAATATATTTTGAGTTTTCTAATATTAGATTGTATTTTTTTAAATATTATTTTACACTAGCAGCGTCCCGTGGTTTCCCGGCATAAAAAGTAGCTTTTGTGTTAATCCAGGGCGTTGTGGCGCGAAGAGGAAACAAACACACCAACACATTTACATACAAACTTTCGCATTTATTATATTATTATGTATATATGTGATGTTAGTGTATATTGCATAGCCTATATTTTTAACCCCTGACGTAAAAATAAGGGTGTTATACGTTTGGCGCCTGTGTGTGTGGCTTCATAGCTTCCAAACGGATGTCCCGATTTGAATGCAGAAGCTAGTTTAATCGGGTTAGTTCCTATATGTGTTTGATGTAAATTTCTACAACTGTTTAAAAGTTTTGATTTAATAATTATTAATTGTGTTTTTAATGTTTTATTCGTATTTGTACTAACAACAACTTCCCAACATTACACATTGCAACAGTAAAGTGAATAATGTAAAGATATTATAAAACTCAAATCATCACAAGTCATTCATGTTTCGCCCATCAACCATCAATGAAGTTGACTGCACCCACTCAAGGAGACAACAAAGACATTATCACCAGAATTAAACAGTCAACAGTAGCATAATGCAAGGGGTCCCTGTTCCCGTAATCTCCACTTCAACAACAATACCCACGCTTACACCAATTGTTTTAAAAACACCATTCACCTATTCGTAGAACAAGATTTTCAAATCAATGGAATTAAAATTCCATTGTCACTGTAACGCGAGCTTTACATCACCTGTCTCGCTCGCTCCCATTCACCTCGCCAAGGCATGAATGAACAGTTTCTTATGAATGGACTGGTCGCTATAGTACTATACATACCTGCGGATTGTAGGTATATCTATACCTGTTTATGTAGAATTATATGTGTTGTGCCTGTCTATAGGTACGTTGGCGGCCACGTCACAGATAAGTCGATAGTTACAACCCTGGCACGTGGTCAATCGTCTTTTTATTCTGTTAACGTAATAAATGTTCGCTTGCTGGCGTGGATCGCTGGCTTTTAAAATATTAATGATATTTACATATTATACTGTCGCGGTACGGACTGATTGTTATTTATTATGTCAGTAATATTAAATTTTTATAACTGAAATCTTTTACTACACGATATTGACGATTATTTCATATAAACTTTCTCGTGATCCTGGCGCCTGTAACGGTGCCGGTACCGAAATATCATGGACACAAATTAATAAATAATCATTGAAAATCCAGATTCGAACTTGGGTTTATAACTGCTGAGTAATCTGTGACTTGGGCAATGAACTTTTGTCACAGTCAGTTACAGGGCAAATAATTAAGCTTATTCGCCGGGTCTTTTTACCAAATTATGTGTCATTAAAATCTCGTAAATATATTTTATTATTTTTTTTACGTTTTTACATAATTATATTAACATACACAAACAAGGTTAATTTCAATATAAATAAAACACTCGCTGTTTTGTTGCGTCTTGGTTGAATTTTTTTTTTATGTTTAGATTGTTTATGGATATGGGATAGTCTTACATTTTTATACAAACTAGGTATCATATATATAAAATTCTCGTGTCACAATGTTAGTTACCTTACTCCTCCGAAACGGCTTTACTGATTTTTACCAAATTTTATATGCATTTTTTTTTCAGTAGGTCTGAGAATCGGCTACTATCTATTTTTCATACTCCTAAGTGATAAGGGTTGTTCACCCTTAACATTTTTTTAGTTTATATGGCAGAACAACGTTTGCCGGGTCAGCTAGTAAGTATGTATATTTGTAATATAAAAACATTTTATTAGTGTTTCAAATATAGAAGGTGTAATAAATAATTAATTCATAATGAAATCATTCCTACACGTATTTTAAATATTACCCAATGCATTTGAATTAAAAAAATAAAAGAATTAAATAAAATGATTACAGCGAAACATCTTACGTTTCTACTAATTTAATTTGCTAAGTCTTAATATGTTGAAGCAATGAACCCAATAGATATGTTCAACATTAACATTTTAGTTTTATGTTTGGTCAGTCAATTTAATATAGTATACGGGTATGTTATAAAAAATACTCGGAATAGAATATTTGTTGACTAGCTGCGCCCCGCGGTGGCACCTGCGGTTTTCCGGGATTAAAATAACCTATGTCCTTTTCCAGGACTAAAAACCTACAAAAACTATATATTTATATATATATATACATATATATATATTAATTAATTAATTAATATAATATAAAACTGGAAGACCACTGACTGACTGATTGACAGAATTGATCTCCCACTTGCCGTTATGGTGGGGGGGAGTGTTTGGTACTGTTGGATAGAGGATGTTTTGAAACCAACCAGAAAAATCCGAAATCCATGGAAAGGTGTCTCCGGGAACTGCTCTATGGATCTCGGAAACTATAAATCGGATGGGGGTACCGCTTGAACTAAATATGACCCAAAACCTGGGCCATTTTTGAAAATTTGAAAAAAAAGATGGCCGCCATACAAAAATACATGGCCGCCATACAAAATAAAAATGCAAATAACTTTTAAACGGTAAGAGATAGATATAGAGTGCTAAACCAAATGTCATAGAGGGCGATGGGGGAAATTAGGAAAAGTTGGAAAAATTAAAAAAAAGAAAAAAAATGGCGGCCATTTTGAAAGTTGCTCCGATCCGACTGAAATTTAGCATCGGGGGGTTTTCTGGGTCGTAGATCACGATTATGAAAAAAAAATTTGGATTCCGCCATTTTTCAAGATGGCTGCCATACAAAAGTTTTTTTTTCGGAAAAATAAGCCAAACAAAACTTTTGAACCGTAGTCGATAGGAAGCGTCTATAAAAAAAAGCAACACCCCCCCACGCGAGCTGCTTTAGCAGCTCGCGCACGCCACAAAATCACTTGGATTCCGCCATTTTTCAAGATGGCCGCCATACAAAAGTCTTTTTTTCAGAACAACTGAACTTAAATAACTTTAGAACCGTAATCGATAGGGAGCTTTTATAACAAAAAGCAAAACCCCCCCACGCGAGCTGCTTTAGCAGCTCGCGCACGCCACACAATCACTTGAAATCCAGCTTTTTTTCAAGATGGCCGCCATACAAAAGTTTGATTTCAAAACAAAAAGGGTAAACAAAACTTTAGAACCGTAATCGATAGGAAGCTTTTAAAAAAAAACGGCAGCCACCCCCCCACGCGAGCTGCTTTAGCAGCTCGCGCACGCGGCGAAATACTAGTATATATATATATGAGTATGTGTGTGTATACATATATTGTTATAGGTCAATGTATTTGTATTATCTTTAATATTTATGATACATATTTATATCAGACCCCCGACACTCCATACAAATTCGCCGAGCTGTCTAGTACTACTACTGGCGCACCGGCCTGTCCGCACACGTTATGTGTGTGTGCGTAATTATTGTAGGGATGAGCTAATACGAATCGACCGCGACAAGGACAACGCTATACGTAAGCAACCTAAGTGTTCGCGTCTCCCAGCCAAGCGATAGTGGATGTGAAATAAGCGATAGTGGATGTGAAATCTCTTTCACACCCACTATCGCTTGGCTGGGAGGCGCTAAAAACCAAAAAATCTTCAATTCTTATTTGTGTAAGTGGTTTCTTTGCATCCATACACAGAACAATAACGAACCATTTTAAAAGACAGATCTCCGTCAGTCAGGTCAGGTCCTAGTCAGCTCCACCGTCTTCAGCCGTTCTCCGTCTTTTTCTCAATATGTTTCGTCTATATGTCAAAGTCAAATAGTTTAAGTAAGTAAATAGTCAGCCGGCCTGCTCTACCTCTGTAAAGCAGGTCGTCTCGTCATCCAAAAGGTCATAACAACCTCAAATAACATTAATTGATCGCACATATAAAATAAACATTTGAATCTCACTCATTAGTCATTCGTAGCGAGCGGTGATAACCGAGTGACGCAAGCACGGCATTGCCCATTTTTTCATCGGTTTGTTGCGGGTGACGACAAATTAGCGGGGGGGTGGGAGTGTCGCTTCTTTACGTAGTAATATTTAGTTTTCTTTGTTTATATTATGTGTTAGGTACAATAGTCTAGGTATAAATATGATATTATTTCTGTATTTGTACTTTAATTTAGGATAAGAACACATAATTTAATATTATTTTATTTACACCGCCGACCTCTCTCACTCAGCTATTTAACTCCATCCAAAGGTTGACTGGAAGAGATTATCGATTTTAGCGATAATTCCGCCCATTGTACTTTAGATTTTAAGTTGTTTTCATGTACCTACTGATTATTTTTGTTTGGTGTACAATAAAGTATTGTGTATTGTAAAAACTGAAGCATTTATAATATTAGTAAGATAGGATTTTAGTATTAATAAGAATATTAATAGGATTTTTTTTTCATTTATAAATATATTTATTTATTGAAAAAATTTACAATTGTCACAAAAAAAAAGAAATTAAAAATATACTAAACTATGTACAACTAGAAATTTATATACAAGTGGTGACCATGCGGCAAGGTGCCAAGAACGCTGGCTGCATTCCCGCGTTGAATGGCTAAAGCTAATCTTTGAGCCAGGAACTAGCCAGCCCTTTTGTCACTTAGATATATAGGATTTGAATATCATGAAGCATTCCCATTTAAGCATCTATTTTTCGTGCACTAATGAATTGAGAACCTGAGTTATTCCCATATGTGCATCTACCTACTAATCAAATGTAAAATTAATACGCTGAAAAGACTGAAGCAAAACATCGCGATTGCTAAGAAAACACAAAAAACATATTTCTTCTCAGGCCAGCACTATGTACGATTTATAAAAAAATTTGAAAGCAGATTTTCCAAGACCAATTCATTTATGAAACATCTCTTTTTAAAGACAACCTAACATCTGCCACTGAGCCCACGTGTTGATGTAATGCATGGCCTATTCTCTCTGAGTAAAGGCCTGTGGCCCAGAAGTGGGAACATAATAGGCCGGAATTAGGTTAACCACGTTGAACAGCACGTACCAGATCAACTAAAAACTCTTCTGTATCAACTATAATAATAATAATTTATTTATTAACTTAAATTGTTGGTTCAAAAAAAACTTAATTTCAAAGCACTACGTAAGTACTTAATGTTTACAAATAGGGTAGGTGTAATAATTAAGCTATTTTAGGTCCACTAGTTCCCACACTAGGATTCCCTGTGTCGTGGGACCCTAGTCTCTTCCATTTGTTAGTCTATATGGATCTATATTAATAGCTAGAACTGAACTAAAATAATAGGTATGTACAGATTTATACAAAATTAAGTAACTATTTTTTCTACTTCAGAGTATAGTATAGACAGTAGGTATTGCCTGTAGCAAAAGGTAGGCATTATTTCATTAAATTACTACTAGGTGCGCATAATACGAGTATCACATCTACATAGTTAGGCACTATGGATGTAGGTAAGTTACCTATAGGACATACCTACCTAATCCGTATAAGCGTACATACAAGCGTAATTCAAAACCAATGCCTTCCGGATGTAACAATATTACCTCAAAAACCCACAAAAACACCGAAATCATTTATCACCTTTTTATAACGCACATAAGCTACTTTTCCATCGGCCATCAAGGCGTAATAAAAATCCTCTTTAAGCCTGGACCTTTTTTAAGAACCAGTTTATATTAACAGTTAATAAAAAAAAAGTTTATAGCCGCGCGAAGTCACGTTCTTAAGGATGTTGCTGGACATTCCTGGACAGGGCCGTTGGTAGGTTATGGGTTCAAGTTGAAACCACGTAGGAACTATCTTTCGACTAAGGTGTGGTTTCGACCGAGTTGACCGATCAACTACAAATAGGTATGTTCTATGAACAACACGTTTGGATCTGAGTATAAATCGTTCAAAAACTAAAATATGATAAGACTTGTAAATTGATCAGCATTATATTTCAGAGTATAGGGTTAGTTTTATAAATATCACACAAGCTTGAGGAAGGCGAGAAGTATTTGAAACTGCAATCTCTACCAAAAACGTCAATTTAACATATTTATCCCGAGGATCGTCCCTGCCTACGTCCCTGCTTCTGAATCTTCCTGGCAATAAACAAGGTAGATAAGAATGGAGTGCCCCATAAGTGTCTGCATTGTGGTACCTTGTGCTAGACAATGGGGCTAAGAACGCACTCGAAATTTTCGAGTGGTCAACTTTTTGCAGCGTAGGCTGAGCTGCGGGCAGTACGGATTGTTACGGAGAATTACCGGAAATTACCGGATACGGATAAATGTGTAAGTTACATAGTGTAACTGAAGTGTGTAGTGTGGGAATTTCCATTTATAAGTTTCACTTGTGGTAGGTCTCTTGTACGCGGAAGGCCGTCAGGGCAGGTACCACAGCTTTGCCAGTTATTCTGCCGCCTAGCAGTAGTGCGCAAGCATTACTGTATTCCGGTTTGAAGGCCATTGTAGCCAGCGAAATTACTGGACATATGAGACATAATATCTGATGTCTCGGGGTGATGAGCACCGCCATGCATTGCTTTTTATGCTATTTAAAGTTCTGGGTGGCACTGCAATTGCTATGGGCAGGAGTGGCGCCTACCATCAGGCGAACGACTTGCTCGTCTTCACACTCAGTTCCATAAAAAAAGTCGCAAATGTCACATTTGTTCTAAAATATGTTACTATTGTTAAGAGATATATTAAACCCTATAGTGTTTACTTATACATTTCTTTATTTTTATCATAAAGTATGAGTTTTTCTCAAAGAAATCGAGTCTGCTGTTTCAGATTGTCCTCTACTAGTATGCCTTTCCGAAACTGTATATGAGCTGCATCCTTAAAACCAAAATTACGGACACGACGTCACTACAAAGAGCAGGGTGCATTCATAGGCACGCGCACTCAAAAGCCTTTGTTATAAGAATATTTCCTTGTTATAGGCAACGTTTTGTTCCTTACTTAGAAGTGCTGTGAGAAATCCGGTTAGGGCATTTTTTTCTCAAGGATGTGCGTTGGTTAACGTACTTAGCGTGATAGAGTTTTTTTTAGTAGTTTCGGTGTGAAATTGCAGATGACTTTTTTTCTTTCGGTTGAATGGTGCTAGTATCGCATAATATAACTGAACTTACTGAATAGGTACCTAGAGGGTTCAGTAAGTCAATCAAGAGTCCAAGATTTTAACAAAAAAAACCTACTTACGTAATATACAAGTAATCTAACATTTAACACTGATAATTCCTCTTTTTCGAGAACTTTGTTCACTATCATTGACTAACAAATACCAGCCCCCTGTTTATCATAATTCATAAACAATAACCACTCTTCGAAGTTCGAAAGAGCGGAAAACTCCTTACAAAGACAAGTTTCCATAAATTTGCATGTCTATGTCAATCTTTCAGAAACAAAACAACCTATACTACTTATTTAAAATTCAAAATCGAGGACGACGTCAATCACGTTCCTTATCCGAATCACGGAAAGCTAATCTTGGTAGGTATCGTGCTAATAAAATTTACGCGAGGACCGTTTTCGTTCGATTAATACCGGTGCCAGTACAATCGGTATAATATTTCGTACCGTGGCTAGTTAATTCTAAACATCATGTATTTGTACTCCTTATATTTTATTTGAGCACGTATATTATATACCGAGAAAAAGTCGTGCAGATTCGGATACCTATGGGTAAAGAGAGTAATAGCAAAGAAAACTAAATATTACTACGAATAGTGACGAAGGGAAGGGCAATCGAGTAATGTTCACAGCCCGTACGCTTTCAAAGCTAATACACTTACAAGACGTCAGCGAAATAATATAACGCTATCAAAATGAAAAACTGCGAACGCGATGTTGCCGGTTGAGACCACGAATGTAATTGAAAACAGCTATGCGTGCTTGTTTATTACGATAGATAGTTAAAAAGGCAGTAATGTACCATACCGTTATTGAAATAAATGATGGCGATCGCGTCGAAATGTAACGTTATGCAAACCTCAAATGTTAGTATCGTGCAAATAAAAATTACCACAGGCCTGTCCTCCCTATCTTGATGGTTGAAACACGAAAATGATACCCCGTTTAATTACTTTATATAAACTATACTCATTTGTTTGGCTACAGCTCTTGAAAACACGTTTAAAACTCACGAAGTCATAATAGCTGAAATCACGCGACGCTTCAACTACAATAAAACTAAGTTTCCTTTATAGATAAAGTAGAAGAGTTTGTTTAACTAGTTCCTGATAAATACTGGGCCCTGATAGCTGGTTCAAACGCAATTTGCCTGGTCAAACCAAAACTCAATACTCAAAGCTTTGTTAAATCCAGTAAGAATAGTATCCCCCAGTGATACCGTAGTTTCGTAAAAGGCCACTACGGTTAACATTAGCCCAGACACTGTCATCTGTAATTGCAAGGATAAGCGTAGAGACGAGGCCATTTCGGGAGTTGCAATTCCACAGTGCTTCATTGACATCTAAGTATATTATATTACTGTGTACCCCAAGCGTCTAGTGTCAACGACATTAGACATTTGTGCTGAGCAATAATCCTCTTTGCC
The DNA here is from genome assembly GCA_951640565.1 of Petrophora chlorosata. Classification (NCBI taxonomy): domain Eukaryota; kingdom Metazoa; phylum Arthropoda; class Insecta; order Lepidoptera; family Geometridae; genus Petrophora; species Petrophora chlorosata. Next base: position 9,432,274 of record OX621204.1, on the reverse strand, counting down.
ACCACAAACTTATATAGTGACAACAACATTAGACATTTGTGCTGAGCAATAATCCTCTTTGCCACCACAAACTTATGTAGTGTCAACAACATTAGACATTTGTGCTGAGCAATAATCCTCTTTGCCACCACAAACTTATGTAGTGTCAACAACATTAGACATTTGTGCTGAGCAATAATCCTCTTTGCCACCACAAACTTATGTAGTGTCAACAACATTAGACATTTGTGCTGAGCAATAATCCTCTTTGCCACCACAAACTTATGTAGTGTCAACAACATTAGACATTTGTGCTGAGCAATAATCCTCTTACTTACCACAAACTTATCTAGAGTCAACGACATTAGACATTAAATTTGTGCTGAGCAATAATTCTCTTTGCCACCACAAACTTCTGTCATTTATTTCATCTTGTTTTTGTTATATTGTGTCTCTGTATATTGTATTTTATCTTACGTGTGTCCTTTTCATCTATTTTCCTTGTGATTGTCAAATAAATGTTTTTTTTTCTTTCTTTATAGGTATTTTCTTCACTATCTATCTATTGATAAACTAGCTTTACCAGAAATTTCCTTATTGTAATTTCCTTGTTTTGGTAGTTCCTTATCCGGCAGTTAATTTAAAATAATCTCAAACTTGTGAAACACAACTTCACAGTTATTTCACTGGCTTGTTCTCCAAGCTATTAAATGACGTCCTTCCAACCTGTCAACTGCGAAGTAACTTTAATTTACGCGTACCGTAATTCAAGGGTTTTGGTACCTGTTTAATTCAGAGTTATTCTACAGCAGGCTGTAAAACTTTATCATCAAAATCACAGTTAACTTACACACTTTAACCCTGAAACATTTGTTTTAAATAAAAAAAATAGGAAAATGTATTATAAATTGATATTGCTGTACCACCGACCACTACATAACATACCTAATAATTATAATAAATCAATAAGATCGCCTATTGTGCTTTTTTTCTTCAAGTAATTCCAAAAGTTTATTTCTTTGTGGTTCAATAAAGTGTTGTTGTATTGTATTGTATTTTTTATAATAATTTCAGGGTTAATTATGGGATGAAACTATTTGCGATTGAGACTTAATTTGATGTTCCATCAGGGTAACGAAAGCATCGCACTGCCAGCCCTAGTATATGGCCGACTTTACAATTTAGGGCGTGACGGTTAACATCAGGCGTACTAATATAGTTTCTAATCCAATGCCAAGGGTCTAGCAACATACATAAATCGATATCATTATCTTTTATTGTACAAATAATTTCCTGGCAAACTTTTCATATTATTTCTTTTCTTTTCTTGCTTTCCAGTATCCTCAGAAATCTTTTTGTCAGAGCTTCGTAAGTACTCTATACTAATATGAAATGTTAAGTCAGCTACACGAACCTTAGCTATATTTTAAATAATAAATTATTTTTCCGACTTATTTTGCCGGCGCGAACAAAGCCGCGATCGTATTGCTAGTGGTTAATACTTGTAAAAAATAAATATACTGTACTTATATAATCAAGTCCTTTCTTTCCCATAAACCTTCTCGTTGCCCTTCGCTCCCACTGTGTCACTCACCGATACACGTGCAGCATTCCTGCCCACGTGTGACCTCCGACCCTCCCGCGACAAAGTCCCTTATGCAGGTTACCAAACCTTATGTGTTTCTTGGGACATTCCTTTCATCATCATCTTCTATATTTAATCACTGCAATTCACGCACACCAAATATTCTCCGAAATCATAGAGCACGACCAGCGATAAAAGTGGCTTAACAATTTTTTTTTTAATCATTAGCTTTTTCCCACGATTTTACCCGCGTCGCGTGGTCGGCAGAGGAAGCCAATAGTTGTCATTCTCCATACCACTACTACTATGACACTACTGTAGGTGTTAAATCTCTCGTATGCGGGAGGCAGTCTGTGTAGTTACCCACCTACCTACCTTGTTACCTAGTACTTACTAGGTACCACTGCTTTGTCAGTTTTTACGCAGTGCTACGCAGTACATTTAATGAAATTGAAAGCTCTGGATGGCACTTTGTTGTGGGTAAGCGTGGCGCTTTAACATTAGACGAACAATGTGCACGTCTCGTTGCTGAGTTCTATAATAAAACTATTTTAGTAAGACCTCCCTTTATAATATATGAGAGCACGTACTACAGTTCAGTTCAGTAAATAAATTATATATAAATTCAGTTCAGTAGTTTTCGAGTCTATAGGTAACAAATATGACTACAGTGCAAACCGGTAACGCCTGCCCATTACTGCTTGGCGGCAAAATAACTGAAAAATCGGTGGTACCAACCCAGACGGCCTCTCGCATATGAGAACCTACCACCTAGCAATTGCACATACGGCAAAATCACTTGTTTTCTTAGAGTCTTGCATTTCTAAAATAGTTGACGGTAACCCTAATCTGATCGAAACTTTTTCGAAGAAAATAGTCCACAAATATCTTGTAATCAAGACTAACAACGTTGTTTGCTATTCATTCAAGAGAATGCATAATTTTATTTCAATACGTCTATATAAATCGATAAAGGTTAATTTTCTATTGAGGTTCATTCGGCAATGTACTCGAAAAATTATGCAATGTATCTTATGATACATACGGAGCTTAAATTGAAGTGAATTACTTCAAAAACACAGTTTGGTTTAAAAAGGTGGACAAAGATAAAAGACAAAGACAAAGACTTGGTGCGCGTGCGATTCGGTTATATTACAATCCCTCAGGAACCACGCGTTAAACTGCAGTTTTTTTTTTCTGGAACTGAGTGATTGAACTAGCAAGTTGTTTGCCTGATGGTAAGCGCCACGCCTACCCATAACAATTCCAATGCCACCCAGAAGTTTTAATACCGTAAAAAGCACTACGGAGCGCTGCATTGTGCACATCAACCCGAGACATCGGATATTAAGTCTCATATATCCATTAATTTCACTGGCTACAATGCCTTTCAAACCGGAACAGCTTGGCTGCAGAATAACTGGCAAAGCAGTGGTACCTACCCAGATGGCCTCGATCATACGAGAGACCTACCACAAGTAAAAAATTATATGTCCTCTTGCGGGCTACAGACTATCTCTGTGCCAAATTTCAATCAATCAATCACTTGTTTGCCAGAATACATCATATATTGAGATTAAAAAACGTTTGAACTCGGGATATTTTCCTTCAGTACAGGTAACGCTCTCAACCAACTGAGCTGCCTTGTCAGTTGTATTCAGCCTGCAAACAGGTGTCATCAAGATCGGTTTATTTAGTCGTAAAAAGTAACAAACAGATAGAGTTACTTTCGCATTTATAATATTAGAATAAGTAGGTATTAATATTGATAAACAAACAAAACAAACCATACTTTACCATACCATATCCTAACTAGGTTTACAACATTAAATCCTTCTGAATACATTTATAAAGAAACTTGTTCGCAGCTGCACACTTATGTAACCGACTTTGTTTACACCTACCTACCCACGTGGGGTAGTAAAGTAGGCAGCAGGCTGTGGGCCGTAGTGGATTCGATTCTCGGCCCACTCCAGCCCACTACTACTACTTATTAGGAATGATAAATAAAATATCATACAAGTTTACACAAGAAATTGGCAGAATGCCTGAATAGCTCTTTAACTTAATATTGCATTATGCAAGTTACGAAATTGAGGACAAAATGTCCGTCGCTTACGACATTTGTCGAGAAAAAGATTTGCTCTTTACCAGCTTTAGCTTTTATCAGCTACCCACTGTTTTAATAGACCTATCGCATAAAATATTTACAATCAATGCTTTTACACATCACCACGATACCACAGACGATAGGTACCTACTCTTGTAATAGGATAAGTTAAGTAACGAGAAAATAAGTTTGTACACCTGTGCTGTTATAAGCAGCTCATCAGCTTAGGGGTCTACTCTGAGTTGCTTTCGTTCGTTCCCTTGTGCGGACTGCGGACTAAAAGAGCTTATGCCTGTTGCATAGCGCTGTCCCTTTCATTCGGCATTCATAAAATTCAGTCCAATATCCACTAATCTCGTTATCGATAGTATCATTCAATCAAAAATATAGTATATGCACCAAGGAGCTTAGAAGCCCTACCGGTATCTTATGCACTATTATTTTGACAGCAAAACAGACACAACCTGATGTATTAGATATTTCAGATTTGAGAACTGCTTAGCTAGCTAGGTAAATTAAATTCAGCTGACATCCGCTACATCATTGGGAAAGTTGTTAATTTCCACAGGAAAAAGAGGAAAGTGCGGGCGGACGCCAAACACATAGTATAATCTTAATGATCACTTCCTTTTACAACCTGCAGTCAAACTAACCACACCAGCTGTTCATTCATTAACTAAGCCGCCTACAAAGCCTACTGCTCCGATTAACTATATATAGAGGTAACTTATAAGGCTGTAGCGATTAAATGTATTAAATAATAAGTACCTATACATATTGTGACCTATGCTTGTTTACTCGAGTGACTCAGAGTACGTTACAAGGACTTCACCATAAACGGGGGTGAGATTGAACGTGGTATAAATTATATGAAATCTAGGATACTTTAAGAAGCAAGAGGATGTATTGATCGTAAATAATGCGTCTTGGGTTAGAATAGGTAAACAAGGTGTTCCATTGATATAGGTCAGTAAGGCGTCTGAAACTAGATAAACTCTGTGGAAGTAGACAATTAGAGAGTTTAGAAAAACTGCTTTCGAAAACTATTCAAAAGACGCGTTTTTGAGCCGGTATTGGAATTTAATTAATAAGTTACATACAAACAATACATTTTCTTAAGCACACATATTTTTCTCAAAACTTCATTTCCAACACAAAATAAAAAAGACCAAAAGCATTAATTAAAAAGCTCGGTTCCCAGTAAATGGAACTCGGATTTCCGCGCAGACCTTTTTTTTCATGTACCTACATAGTTTTTCCCAGAGACAGTGGGAAGTGTCTCGGGGACTGTCAGGGACCAGATGCCACTAAGAGCCTGTTTCCTGCGCTGCACCTGCCTGTAGTTAACCTGCTGAGCTGAGTAATTTAGCAACTGGTCATTATCATTAGAGCGTCCATCGGAATAGTAGTGTTTAGATAACATTTTATTTATGTTATTAATAATGGAACGAACTTCCTAACAGCTTTCGTGAGACTCACGAATTTTTCTAAACAATATGGAAGGAAGTGTCTAAAACATATTAAAAAGAAACAGCACCTATACGAAACAAACATATAAGTATGAATTGAAGTGACATGTTGTACAAATATAGAATAAAAACGAATAATTGTATCAACGACGAACAATTACACAAATAAACACAATGACATTTCATTAGTATGTCAAAGTTTACCAGCCTGATCAATAAAAAATTAACGCGCAATTGGATACAATTCTGTCCATTCTGCCCATCCCGTGAAATCGGAAACCAGCTCGCAATTTGTCACAAGCCGGCGAAGTAAAAACTCACCGGCCGGCTCTGTACATCCACCGACATAACATTTGTGTGCTTCCTGCGCGTGCTTCCCGTCACGATAACGCATAACACAAGAACAGATTAAATTCGATCGTCGAGGATATTAGTTCATAACACGCCGATCTGGACCCTTCCGTTCATGTGGATATTGATGTTGAATAACGTTGTGTGAGTATTGATAAGTTACACACACATATGCAAGTTCTGAATGAAGTTGTAGTGTATTCGTGTTTATTATAAGACGTATTGAAATTAATAACAGTGACACAGTGGTCATGTATATTGTATTCTTTACAGAGAACATACAGCTTTTATAGCAAAAAATCATGATCACTTTTCCTTATTCTCGTATTACGCGATATAAACTACAACGACAAACTCGTGTTCATCCTAATCCAATTCTTTAAATTTATAACATTTATTTCGTAAGTATAAAAGTATGTATAGATGTTTGTTACTCAATCATAAAAAAAGTATTATACCTATAGATGGATCTGAATGAAATTTATATTTAGTATGTAAGGACCTTACTTGGAAAAGGACATTGGACACATTTTGTGCCGGAAAACCGCGGGCAAAACCGCGGGGTGGAGTAACGGTGGAGTACTAATTTATAATCCTAGCGAAATTGTGTTTTTTGATATTTGTTGCTCAATCACGTCGTATCTACTAACTAATAAATGGATTGGGATAAAATTTGGCACAGATCATGGTTTAAATGAATACTTTTAGCCCGAAAACGAACACTTCCTTAAGGAACAACTATATGCCTACTAAGGTTTATTTTTAATAAACTACAAGCCTAATTCTACGCGGACGGAATCGCAGTAATCGACTACACAAAATAATATAAATTTGTTTAGTCTTTTTTAATCTCCGAGTATGACGACTGTAGGCTCAATAGAACTACTTAATTTTATCGCTAACAGTTTCCTACAACCTACTGAGTAAAGCAATTGCGTACTCAGGCGGATAATTAACAGATTAAATTACACCTACGGTTCCGTTATTATGTCTCAAGTTGTGATTATTCACTTTTTCTAGTCGCAAGGAGTGCGACACGTATTAATGGTCGGCTGATTGTGTGAGTTACAATTACAACTGATTGTTGTTGATTTACTTCTATGCTACTTTAACATTACCTTTGAAAAATAGAGATAAGTGAAGTTTTTTTTTAGGTTTGAATATTTGTTCATTATGAAATTTAATTCCATGCATAAAAATCTTTTGTTTTCGAGGAAAACGCGCGTTAGTGGTAATATGGGTTTATTTGTCATTCTTGAAAAACGCATTTATGATTGTAATTTCAGTTCAGAAAGAGAAATAACTGGCTAACAACTCTTACTAAATTATCTTATCAAAAATGTTCAACCATCATTTATTTTTAAATCAATAAACGACAAACCTTCTTGTGCTTGCGATTTCAATTTACGTGATAAGCCTGTCGGCGGATGACAGTGACTGTCCTTACTGGAAGCGATCCCGTATTTATTTATTGCAATGCCTGCCTAGCCCTTCAATCAATTCTAACTGGCTGGCCAAATGGGAAATCTGCGTGTGGAAAAACAACCAGTTCGATGAGTTAGCGGAATTTACATAACCTAAATATTATCAGTTGGTATAGATAGATCTAGTACGTACTCATAAGTGTTTTTTTAATGGATCACGCATAATTACATAGATCCAGGTTCATAACTAGGATTCCTGCTTCTAGGCAATTAGGAACTGCGAGGACCATGGTCCCACCCAGACATAACAAATAATTGCGCTTTTTTTTTCTATGCATAAATATGTCCCGTCGCGGAAATCGAACCCGTAGCCTTGGTGGTGTATAAGATTTAAGCCAACCTATTAATACTACAGAGGCTGTGCCAATAAAACGCGGACTGGGCGAGGACCGAATCGTAGACTGGTGCCATTATTAACAAACCCGTTAAGACCAATTATATTGTAGTGAAGTTTATTTTTTACTAGTTGGTACGATTGTGAAAACCAGAAGCTCCCGGCATGTGTCAGCATCAAATCAATATAAATGTATCTGAAATTGTGATTCATAAGTAGTTCAACTTTGCATGGAGAATGGAGAGTCCATCACCCATTAATGAGTCACTTCAGGACTCCAAAAGGCCCATTCACATCCAAGTCACACTCCCATTAGTCACGCTATGTAATGTAATGATACCACCGTGGATTAGTAATATGTAGTTGAAAATAAATTAATTGTATTTATGTGTAGTACGCGTTTGCTGGAACGCCTGGTTGAGACGTGAGGCGATTGCGTACTGGTAGCATAAGAACATGATCACTTTATACCATAATTGAAACTCGATACCTTTTTGTAGGTTCTATAGGTTTCTGTATAATATTTTTAAGCTATTGCATAGCTTCTATCGTGGGCCTTGAGCGTGGAGACCGAATCCAGAAATTCCGTAACGAAAATAACCTAACACCCCCCACTCCGAATGCTATGCAATAGCTTTACCGCGGCAGTCTCCGAGTGCCACACGTCTTTTTTTTTTCTTTTAATCCGACAGATCATTCGCTGACCAATAATGACAAAATGGCGTTCCGTCAAGGTTTTAACTGAAGTATTTGTAAGTTAATAATTGTCAGTTCTTTCTCTTGTAGGTATGTGATCAATCCTGATATCGGAGTTACCTATAGGCCTCTGACATGGCCTAACGACTGTTGCCCTAAGACAACAACCCGGACCGACGCAACGGCTTAACTTGTCTTCCGAAACACGGCTGCGCTCAATGTAAATACCATAGAAACACATCCAAGTGGTGAACGTTGCTACTTAACATATATTTTACAAACGGCTAAGCAAGCTACGCTACAACAATTTTTTGTAGCGAATTTTTAAATAAGTAAAAATTAGGTTCATTTCGCAATTCAGAGAGAATCTTATTCGCTGACGCTATTCCATCATATCGTGGGAAAACTGTAAATCACGTAAAGAGCACGTCAACCTAAGCAACATGCGTAAGTGAACCAACACCTAACTCATATTATTTTGTACCTTACTACGTCGAGCTAAATACTATTCTTATACAAATAGGTGGGAGGTGTTCCTCATAAGTTTCGCTGCTTGCATGACAATGTACGGTGTCAATTTCTGTTGTTTCCTGTCTTTTGTATCAAGGAACTTAGGTACTAATCAACTCCGCTAACGTATATCACTTTCATAATTTTATAAGAATGAAATACCATTCTTAAAAAACTATGAAAGTGTTGTACTAGGAATGGTAGGTAGGTATTGTAATTTGGTTCATAGGCTACTAGCTGCTGCCCGCGACTTGTGCGCAAGGGATTAGGTTGTTTTTTTTTGTCCAGACGGAGGAAATCCTCTCCGGGAAGAAAGGGGCCCGGGTAGTGCCAAACTTGGCCTAAGCCACCTACTGGCTAAAACCTCAGTCTGCTCTGCCTGGCCATAGACCAGACCGTGCCGTTTTCGTCACTTCTTATTTTTTCAGGGCGTGCATTAGCTATGCACTTTTTTTCAATAAGTATTTTTTATATATATATTATTATACATATTTTTATATATATATTTGCTATGGTTTTATTGCGATTCCTCGGGAACAACGTGCTAAATTGGGATACAAATATCATTCGGGCTAGACTTGTCAGGGCTATCTCTGTGCCTGAAGATTGATTCAGCAGTTTAGTCGTGAATAAGTAAGTAACAAACAGACAAACAGAGTTACTTTCGCATATATACCTAACACTAAGTGTGGTGTAGTATGTGATATACGTTCAAAGATTGATTCACCAACTAACATCCAGACTCCTTGAACCTCATCAAAAATACAATTAAATGTTCATCTTTATAAGTTAATATGTGATTCTTCCAAATTGTTTATCCTTTCTGTTGAAAGGTTGTCTAAAAGAGAGTGCTTTGAGCGTTAAGACCGCCTATTGTTCTGATGATAACTTGGAAATGTTGCATTTCATGTATTTTTAAGGTTTTTAATAACGAAATACTATCTTTCTATCTAGCTATCTACCTGAACTTTTAACTATAGTTTTTCTTCTTAAAGGATATGAACACGCCCTTGTGTCACTGTACAAACAACGAGTCCCAACGTATTCTCAGTAGGAAGTAGGATCAGTCCAAGTGCACCGCATTCCCGCCAATACTGTTATCTCGATAAGTATAATAACCGTCGGCGCCGCGACACCGTTGCGTCCTATATCTCCATCCGCTAACGGACAGCTTCCGAGGACATCCGTCAACTGAGGAAAGCAAGGGCTATTTGTGGTAGGCCTAGATAAATAGCTAAGAAAGCATCTTAACAAAGTAATAATTTAGTATCGTAAGTTCTGCAGACATTGCATAACGGCCCCTAAACTATTAGGTATTGCTTTAGCATGACCCTTTCGATTTCTTAAAGATAAGAACAAAGCTGAAACGCAATGAAAATATGTAGTGAAATTCCGCTGAATATGATGTAGGTGATTTCATTAGATAAGAACGAAGATAAACGAATACTGTTGGGCTACGGTGGAACATACGTAAGTACAAACAAACATACATACATAGACTGGTAAAACTTTACCCTTCCTTTTGGCTATGCCGTAGTTGGGTAAGAACCATCTCAGATTCTTAGTTGCTACTTGAAATAGTAGTAGGCTGGTCATATTTGCCGCAGAATCGATAACCGATGGGGTAAACGTATTCTAGAATGGAGACCACGAATCGGCATGGCACGGTCGCTGGCTTTAACAAAAGCGAGCGACGATATTATTCTCTGGGTAGCTGGTAGTGACTGGAGAAGAAAAGTCGAAGATGAAGCTCAGTGCCTTGCTTTTGGAGAGGCCTATGCCCAAAATTTGACTAATATAGGCTGACGATGATGATAATAGTTTTCCTTTGGTACATTACTGAAAGTACTCGAGAGAAACCTTCATTCATTCAAATGCGGTCACAAATCGGTCGATATTCACAGACCTAGTTGAAATTCCGGCCGGTACAAGATATATTCAAAACGTATCAAAATCCAATTTTCACGCAATTTTTTCTTCTTTTTAAAGTCGTGTATAAAATTCTACATTCCATCTAGCGTATAATCAACGGAATGTAAGAGAATAAGCATTCACACAACCTACGAACCACGGAGCACATTGAGATCTAGTTAGTAGACTTTTTCTGCTTGAACACAACTCCTACCACTGAGGGCCGGAGGTAAAGGAAGAAATCGCATTTGTAGTTGGCCGGTAAATAATGTGACAATAATGTGGCCGGTAAATAACAGTGGGGTAACCACGCACATTGCTACCCCGCTGTTGTAATAAGTAATGTAAACATATCGAGATTACAAATTAATAATCATGACGTTTCAGGTTCTGGATCTCTTTTGTCACCACAGTTTATTAATCGCTAACAAAAGACTTAAAATTATAATTATATTATCTTAAGATACGGTATTGTAATTACTTAACTTTAATTACCATATTATCTTTGAAAATTGCTACGTTCGAGTATGCTCTCGCAAATAGTACGTGCTTACCTCACTGCTCCTTTAGTAGTGCACTACGTTAGCATACAGCAAAAGCGGAAATATATATGGTAAAAATCACTGATGTTTTATGACTAAAGGGACCGGGTATGCGTAGCCAAATGGTTTTATAGTATTTGATAGAATCTCACAAAAAATACTTTCTCATAGTTGGCACTAGCCGCCGCACCGCGCGCTTACCGTTCATAAAGTATAATTATATTTACTGAATGAAACCACAGGAAATGGTTGTGGACTTCCCGCGGCAAGAACCTTTGATTACGTCAAAATGTAGAGTTATCACAAATAAAAATTTAATTTTATACAAAAATCAACAATATATTGAAGACATTCTTCTTTGACACTTATGTTCTCTCGTATTTCTGTTCAAAAGATGTTTTGATCTTGTAAGATCAAACCACCTTTTGCACAGAAATACAACAACAACAATGTATTGTTTAAGCTTTTTAAAATAATGGTACTATACCCAAAACGTAGATCGCTTTAGCGGTTCCAATATTCCAAATGTTTTAAAACAAATAAATTCAATTCAGTCAGCAATAATTCACACATAATAAAACTATATTAATTGAACCATTATGTAAAGTTGTAAACATTTAAAAAGCAGATCGAATTTTTTAAATAAGATAGCTAGACCAATTTGAAATTCAAATTATTAAATACTCCATAAAATAACGCTGTAATTTGCATAAATCATTAATCTGTAATTAACACATACTAAAACCATATATTTATTACTGTTTAGATTATAATACTACTACATAAGGTAAGGTTTATCTCTTCTTACAAGAGTTAGTTCCAATTTCCAAACTAGATGGCGCCAGTGGAAAAGTTAGAACGCGCAAACGTTTGTCGCAGAGAATTTAGGAGGCAAATTTGAAATTTCAAATAAATTGAGCTTGTACCACACGGTTAATTGTTTCATTACACTGACCTAGAGGGCGATACTATACAGTACGCGAATATTCATGGTCCTTCTGAAGCCGGATGTGGCTAAGAGGTTGACCTCGGTTCGGCGCGTTATCTCTGGGATCAAGGGACGGTGGATTGCTGTCGAAAAATCCTTGACGGAGCACGGAACGGCTGCAGCGGAGCGGAGCAGAGCGGGGCGGATTGGAGCGGAGCAGCAGCGGTGGCGACTACACATACCAGGGACGGGCGAGGATTCAGCGCGGACGAACCAAGGGAAGTGTCAAAATAAATACAAGTGTGAAAAGTGGACATAGAACTGTGAGTACTCTTTAAATATTAGTAGATCAGGGACTTAGAAAAATCAGTGAAATAAGAAGCTAGGACTTAGAATAGTTTCACTAAAACGGAACCAACGGGGAACCTATGCCCGATTTCTTAAAAGTGAACTAAGTCCGAAACACTTAGAAAAATTTTGGAAATTTTTCATTGACTTAGAATATTTTGCTGATTGATCCATTGACTTGTACGGACTACGGGGACTTCAATTCAAGTTATTTAACTTCTATACATCATGGATCTCATCAAAGTACAAGAGAATATAAAGTCACAACTTCATAAATCAAAAGTGAACTACAAGAAAAGTCCTAAAGATCGACTAACTAAACATTTCCTTGAGACAAGACTGCAAATGATAGAAAGCAAATGGATAGAATTTACAAAATTACATTACGATATTATTCTCAAAAAGGACACGGCAGGTAGCAGTTACTTCGTAGACGATGTATATGGCGAGACAGAAGAATTTTATATGGAATTTAAGGCCGAACTTCGAGAAATGATTGATAAATGCGATAGAGTTAATACCAGCGAACATCAACAAGATGGATCGGGAAAGGAGGCCCACAAGTCTTTTGTCAAACTGCCGAAGATCAGCATACCGACGTTTTCCGGACAGTACACAGAGTGGCTCAGTTTTAGAGATTTGTTCGTGTCACTCATTCACAGTAATAAGTCAATCGACGATGTTCAAAAACTTCAATATCTGAAAAGTCACCTCTCAGGAGAAGCAGCACAGTTGATTATGCATGTACCTATTACCAATGATAACTATGAGCAATGTTGGACTTTGTTAGAAAATAGATACAATAATAAACAGTACCTAGCTAATTGCATCTTAAAACAGTTTTTCAGTCAACGTAACATTCTGACAGAGTCTGCCACTGCAATCAAGCAACTGCTTGATAACACCACCAATATGTTGCAATGTCTCTCTAACTTAGGAATTGATACTAAAACTTGGGATGTTATAGTTATATACATAGTGAGTATGAAGTTGGATAACGAGTCTAGAAAGGGTTGGGAAGCTAAAGTGAGTGAACTCACCAGCAATTCGGACAAATTACCCAACTTCGATCAATTCAGTGAATTCTTGCAAAAAAGATTCCATTCATTGGAATTTTTAGATCCTAAGCTCCAATCTTGTAAAGGGAAACCGCAATTAAATAATGTGAAGTCGGCCAGTGGAACTCATGCTTTACATGTATCGCAAATATCATGTGTCTTTTGCAAACGCGATCATAGAGTAAGTAGTTGTAAAGAGTTTGCTAAGTTAAGTAGTAACAACAGGCGTAACTTTGTCCAAGAGAACCGTTTATGTTTTAATTGTTTGGCAAACAATCATTCCGTAAAGAACTGTCGCATCACAACCTCTTGCCAAATTTGTAACAGGCGACATCATTCATTGTTGCATTCGAGTAACGTTCCTCAGGCGACTGTAAGTAAGGAAACAGTCGAGTCACTGTCACCAGATGGTGCAGCGATGGCGCATGTGGCACAAGTATCCCAACCACAAGAAGATGAAACACCAGCAAAGAGTAGTTTTTTGTCACGGGGTTTATGTCAATACTCTTTGTTGGCTACAGCATTAGTCGATGCTGAGTCACAGGCTGGATCAACATCACAGTTGCGAGCACTCATTGATCCAGCATCACATCTTTCGTTTATTACTGAAGCAGTGGTTCAGTTATTAGGGTTAAAACGGACACATATTAAGGAGAATTTATCGGGATTGGGGGGAGAACCGTCAGTGGTAGCGCGAGCAAAGACTGAGGTGATACTTCACTCCTCTCAAAATCCTCAATGTACAATTCAAGTGGAGGCGTACATATTGGAAAAACTTACAGGCCTTTTACCACCGCGGAAGGTAGAGGTCGAATCGTGGCCCAGATTGACTAGCATCAAGTTAGCTGATCCGGAATTTCATGTTCCAAACAAAATTGATTTGTTGCTTGGTTCAGACGTGTACGGACTCATACTGAAAGAAGGGTTGATGAAGGGTCCTTCAGGATCATTGTTAGCACAAGAAACAATATTTGGATGGATTTTAACAGGTAGAAACAAATGCGGACCCCCCTCAGGGAATATGGTTAGCATGCACGTTTGCGCAGATGATCTTCTAAAATCATTTTGGGAGCTAGAAGAGCCACCAAAATCTACAAAAAGGATTATGACCGAAGAAGAGCAGCAATGTGAAGAAATCTTTACATCAACCACAAAGCGCGATAAAAGTGGTCGATACATTGTTAAACTGCCCTTCAAAGACGAAAATCCCGCTTGTATTAAGGGGCAGTCAAGAGAGATAGCGTTGAAGAGATTCTTGTCGCTGGAACGGAGATTAGAGAGAGATCCGCATCTGAAAACAGAATATAAAAAGACATTTGAGGAATATATAAAGCTAAATCACATGCAAGCCATAGACAAGAAAGAATATAACAAAGGTTTATACTTACCTTATCATGCTGTCATCCGAGAAGACAAATCGACAACGAAGGTACGCGTAGTCTTCGACGCTTCATGTAAGGGTTCCAACGGTGTAAGTTTAAATGATGATTTGATGGTAGGACCAGTACTGCAACCGGAGCTTCGACACATAATAATGCGATGGCGGACGTATGCAATTTGCTTCACTGCTGATATAGTGAAAATGTATCGGCAAGTTAAAGTTGATTCCAGTGATGCAAATTTCCAACGCATTTTGTGGCGAGACGATCCAAAGGAAGACATTGGTGAATACAAACTTCTCCGCGTAACGTTTGGAACATCTTCAGCGCCGTACCTTGCAGTAAGAGTCTTGATGCAGCTTGCAGTAGACGAAGGGGAGAAATATCCGCTAGCTGCTGAAAGAGTCAAAAAAGATTTTTATATGGACGATTTTATGTCAGGATGTGGAAGCATACAGGAAGCGATTGAGATTCACAAGCAAATGAATGGTTTACTAAATGAAGGGGGATTTATAATGCAAAAGTGGTATAGCAATAATGAAACCGTAACTAAAGCGATGCAAGCAGAAGCTATAGAAGAGGAAGCGGAAAGGAAAAAGCTAGTAGAGCAATCGGAAACTAATAAGATACTAGGACTTACCTGGAACCGCAGACACGACGAGTTTGAGTACGCAGTGAAGTTGCCTCCTCGTTCGGAACCTGTAACCAAAAGAAAAGTTATTTCAGATATCTCCAGGCTGTATGATCCGTTAGGATGGATATCAGCCAGTATTATCAAAGCGAAAATATTCATACAGAAATTATGGTTGTCTGGACTGGGGTGGGACGACGAATTACCGAAAGATCTTTACCAAGAATGGATAAAGTTCCGCGAAGATTTAGAGCAGCTGACTAACTTTCGCTTACCTCGTTGGATGATGTGCAGTAACGACGACCAACTGGCAGAACTTCACGGATTTTGTGATGCCTCAAATGCAGCATACGGAGCGGTGGTTTATTTGCGGGTGGTGGACTCTACTGGAAACGTCCATGTAAGTTTAGTTACGGCTAAAACAAGAGTTGCTCCGGTCAAACAAGTTTCGATTCCGAGATTGGAATTATGCGGGGGAGTGTTGATAGCAAAACTTTTGACCGAAGTGGCTGAAGTACTGGACATTCCCAAAACAAACCTTCATGCATGGACTGACTCGGAGGTAGTGTTGGCGTGGTTGAGTGGACATCCTACAAAATGGAAAACATTTGTTGGAAACCGAGTATCCGAAATTATGTCCCTCCTCAATCGTAACCAATGGGCATACGTGAAATCAGAACACAATCCCGCAGATTGCGCGTCACGTGGTGTCAACCCCTCGGATATTTCTACCCACCAGTTATGGTTAAATGGACCGGAATGGTTAAAGAATGAAGAAATAGAATATGTCAAGCCAAAGAAGGTTCTTACTTACCTGGAAGAAAAGGTTGCTTTAGTGCACGTAGCAACTACGGACCACGACGATGATGAAATGTGGGCGAAGTTTTCGTCATTGACAAAACTTTTGCGGGTATTAGCCTATTGTAGACGATTTCTGAAAAATAGTAAAGAAAAAGAAAAAATAAACCATACTTACCTTCTGAAAACAGAAATAGAAGCTGCATTAGAAATAATGATACAAAAATGTCAAAGGCAGGGTTTTAGCGAGGAAATACAATATTTAAAAAAGGGAATACAAGTTAACAAAAAATCAAAGCTTACCTCACTGAATCCATATATAGATAGTCACGGCATACTGCGAGTTGGTGGGCGGATCAGCTACGCGAAGGTGGATCAAAACCAGAAACATCCGATATTGATACCGCATGACTCCCGCCTAGCAAAACTTCTGATTGCAGATGCGCATATAAAGACACTGCATGGGGGTCCACAGCTTATGCTGAATTATTTGAGATCGAGATATTGGATTGTTGGTGCTAAAAATTTGGTGAAATTTCACTACAGGCAATGTGTCATCTGTAGTCGTTACAGAATCCACAGAAACAACCCATTGATGGGACAATTACCAGCAGAGAGAGTCTCTCCAACCAGAGCATTTTTATTTACTGGGGTAGATTACGCTGGCCCCGTCAACATTCGAGTCTCCAAAGGTCGTGGGAACAAGTCGTACAAGGGCTATATTTGCCTTTTCGTTTGTATGTCGACTAAGGCCATACATTTAGAGGCTGTCAGTGACTTGTCTTCCCAAGGGTTTTTATCGGCCTTTAAGAGATTTGTGGCAAGAAGGGGACATTGTAGCGACTTATACAGCGACAACGGTACAAATTTTGTCGGTGCATCGCGGGATCTAAAGGACATATTTGAAGAGCAAAAGAAATTTATTCCAGAATTGTCGGATTGGTTGGCAACAAATGGGACAACGTGGCACTTCATTCCGCCACATTCGCCAAACTTTGGTGGATTGTGGGAGGCGGGGGTAAAGTCTACAAAGAATCACCTCAAACGCACGATTGGAAACTCTACTTTGACGTATGAGGAGATGTCAACCGTTCTGAGCCAAATCGAAGCGTGTTTGAACTCCAGACCGATATCCCAAATCAGCACTGACCCAGGTGATCCTATGCCTTTAACTCCCGGTCATTTTTTGATAGGCGAACCGTTGGTACTGCCACCTGATAGAAGGTATGAACAGTCTACCGTAAGTTCGTTGAGAAGATGGCAAGTTTGTCAGCGCATGGTACAGGAGTTTTGGAGACGGTGGTCCCAAGAGTACTTAGTGCATCTTATGCATAGGTACAAATGGAAGTTTAGGACTTCTGAGCCAGAGTTGGGAGACATAGTTCTTGTGAAGGAAGATGGTTTGCCACCCGCCAGATGGCTAATGGGTAAAATTGTTAAAAAACACCCTGGCGTGGACATGGTTACTCGTGTTGTTACACTTAAATGCAAGGATTCATTGATAAAAAGGCCTGTATCGAAACTTTGTGTCTTACCCACTACGACTTAAGATTTGTTATATCTTACGCACCGGTACTTAACTTTAAGTGGTAAATATGTTGTTGTTTTTATTAGATTTCGTTTATATTCAATTGTTAGGCTATAAATAAGGACAGTCGTCCTTGGTGGGCGGTTATGTTTAGATTATAATACTACTACATAAGGTAAGGTTTATCTCTTCTTACAAGAGTTAGTTCCAATTTCCAAACTAGATGGCGCCAGTGGAAAAGTTAGAACGCGCAAACGTTTGTCGCAGAGAATTTAGGAGGCAAATTTGAAATTTCAAATAAATTGAGCTTGTACCACACGGTTAATTGTTTCATTACACTGACCTAGAGGGCGATACTATACAGTACGCGAATATTCAATTACCAATGTTGCAAATTCAAAAATATGTAGGTATGTTTGTATGTTACTTTTTCATGACTATTACTGAACTGTATAGATTTTGCATGCGGCTTCGCGTGAGTTAGCAAACACGAGAACATCATAGCAGTCCACGCGTACCACAGAATATAACAATAGTATGTAATAACGGAAAACGCGAACGAACCCGAGGCAAAAGTAAAGTCATAGTTTCGTTTTCGTCAGTAACGTGTATCAAGTTTGTACGGCAATTAAGTAACAAATTGTGCGTTTCCCGTTACAAATTTATATTATTTTTTCGTTAACATTCTTGGCGTGTTGAGAGTTCAAATATCTGTGTACACAAAAAGCTTTATCGGGGCCGGCTTCCACTGTAAGCTACTGGAGAACTTTTGGAGGTAGAGCTGCACTATTTCAGAATAGATCGCTTACACTTTCTCGCTTAGTTCTAAAAATGTTATATCTGTTGTAGATCCGAATAATTAAAAAATACATCTATGTTTACATTTAAGCACAACCTTATTGATTGAATAAGATTTGTTTGTATAAGTATAGTGCAGTAATTATGTAAAATATTTTTATTTCAAGTAGTTGCAACACAACACCCCAGTGCAGCAGGAAATTGCATTAGCCATTTAAATTTAAACGGGTCGTTGATGCTCGGTATCGTTCATTGCAATATTTTTGCTTTGTTAACAAAAATCACAAAATAGCTGATTTATGAATCGGTATTTAAGGATTTTGAAACCTTAAGAGCATAGTCTTGGATATGTATAGAGGTAGACGTGAAACTAAGTCTTGTAGTTATTTCCGGTCGTCGTATTATTAATATGCGTCTTATTAAGTGTGTTCTCGACTTACTTTACCTATCCTCAAGTCACATCTCTCGCCACACCTCATGTTGACGCATATCGCCATGGCTCTTCACTGGACAGTATCCTAACCCACTGTACAAACAGCTCAATGTTGACAGCTCAAGCGGACGTGCCGGCGGGCCGGATACGCACCCGTGACCGGAAGGCCCCCTTTCATCTCGGGTCTCGGAATGACCGCGACGAATCCACTATGTAAGGCAGCGTACCGGAGTTAGGAACAGATGGGTTTGACGCACGCACACTAACACACACAGACAGAACTGATAATTGGTGCGATTTTGGGAACTTATGTTAAATGTCGATTACTTTTCCAAGACATCGTCGTCCGTCTCTATCATTCCGATTCAGAATTAACAAGACAAAATTAGTGTGTATAAAGCGGTAGCATCAACTTTGGCGATTAGTACCTACACGTGCGAAAATTACCTGCCTTATCATAATTTTGTGATCTTGGGCTCCAATTAAACTTATTATTTCCAAAACCGCGAGACTTGAGTTACTGAGCGACGAGATTATTCTCTGTGACCAATCCCTGACCGCAAGGAATTTTTCTACGCGACTGACCACTGGATATTTGACAAATACCTCAGAAGCGAACTTTTTTCGAAGCTTTTTCAGTTTCCTTCGCGAGTTGCGGATACAATTTTGTTCCGGTGATTGAACATCTTCGGATTTTTTGCTGTGTCCGAATTTACAGATTTTGAGAGATTTTTTAGCTTCATTTGATATGAAAAAAAGTGTTTAAGCATTGCTAATCTTATTTACTTTCTGCTATTCATAATAACTTAGGCTTTTACGACTACTATATTTACGATATTTATTAGATTAATCATGATCCCCATCATGATCATTTCAGCCCGTGTCCACCCACTGCTGGATATAGGCCTCCTCTCCCTCACGCCATTTGTTCCGGTCCTGTGCATTCCGCATCCATAAATTTCCTACCCCCTTCACTATATCGTCGAACCTTTTGGCTGGTGGTCTGCCTACTCGTCTCCGCCCGTCTCTTGACCACCATTCGATAACTGCCCTGGTCCATCTACCGTCCTCTATTCTAGCCAGATGTTGATTTGATTAGATTAACGACATAATAAAATTATAAATATATTTACCTATTAGAGTAGGACTCATTTCTTACATATTGAATTTATTCAGTAAACAAAATGATTTAGGGGTTTGAATCCAGTGCGTTATACGACGCCGTAATCCACAAGACTATAGAACTTTTTCAAAAATCCTACGAAATCAGCAACAGCGACCATGTTGCATATGCCCTGTTTTTCTTAGAACATCCTTGTCGTATATCGATAAAATAATATCTAATTTTGCTTTGCAATTTAACAATCAATTACTTTCTCTCTTTCAGGAAAACTCTACGCAGCACTCGGGCGTCGTGGCGGTCGCGTCGTCGGCAGCGACCTGCAGAGCGGTTCGGCTTCCTTTAGAGTGCAAGCACTGCTGCCAGTGGCCGAGAGTTTCAAGTTCGCTCTGGAACTCAGGACACATACGTCTGGGCTGGCCGCGCCTCAACTGCTGTTCAGTCATTGGGAGGTGAGTGCTCTTTTGCTTTTGAAAAGGAAGAGGAAGAACTTATGCTTTGATTAAATTGCTCTAAATTACTAGTCATTCCCCGAAATGTAATGATAATGTTTATTTATTGCAAAGATTAATAAGCTATGGTGACCGTTCAATGGTGTTGCACTGAAAAAGCCCCAGCAAATACTTAGTGTTCATGGCGCTTATAAACTGGAAATAAATAACATATTTAGTACCACCCCCCAGGGGGAGGTAGAAGAGCGAAGAAAAAAAGGAAAGAAATAACATATTAATTTAGTAAATACAATTCTACATAATTCGCGAACTACCTAAATTCTAGTCTATAGTAGTCTTTTACTATGCTAGTCTAGAAAGAACCAATTCTTTACCAATTCTATTGGTTTCTCTTTTCCGTTCTTAACTTGTCATTGACACATTCATATTTTGCCGCTTATCAAAAGTTTTTTAATATCATTGTTCTGTTCTGTCAGGTGATAGACATCGATCCGTTCTGGCGACCTCGCACAGAAGAGGAGTACCTCCATTGGGGCGAGAAATGGGATGGCGTAAACCGTGCGAAGGCATACATGGACTCGGTCCGTGCCAGAAAAGGCTTGGCCACGGACAAACAGTTAGTACAGCATGCTGAGAAGCAGAGAACGCTGTCAAAGAATAAATAGGCGTTTTGTGTGAAACAGACTCTGTCGAAGAAGAAATACGTCTTTTGTGAAAAACACGAGAATCAAACATTACAAAGATTATTTGTGAGAAATGACGGTTGCAATTATAAATACAAATTGCGAATAGATAATACTATAGGGAAACAAACTAGATGATTTGTGAGAAACAGAATTTGTGAAGCAGCTTATTAACAAATATAGCTTTTTACATTTTTAATTTAATTTTATGAAATTTTACCTTCAATTTGTGAGTTGGCACCCTAAATCTAATTGGTATAAATTCGACTAAAATGATATATGTACATATACTTACAATTAAACACTAAAAAAACAAAATAATATAGACCTACATAAACCTAACTAAACGCCCATACTTAGGATAAATTTAGTTATTTATTTAAGTTCCAAGTTTACGAGTTTTTTCCGATGTTTAAAATCAATCAACTCACAGAAGTTGTATAAAATGCAAAGGTCACACACACCTACACAAACCCTAGAATCATTATTATTACTTTTGAATAACTCTGATGACCTTAAGGTACATTAGATTAGGTAGTCTTTTGTTGTCCATTTTTACATTGTGATAATAACTAATAATTTTATAACTAAGTGTTTTGTGACTTCAACGAGAGGAGAACGTATTCAGTTGA
This sequence comes from Petrophora chlorosata, assembly GCA_951640565.1. Lineage (NCBI taxonomy): Eukaryota > Metazoa > Arthropoda > Insecta > Lepidoptera > Geometridae > Petrophora > Petrophora chlorosata. Next base: position 9,410,515 of record OX621204.1, on the reverse strand, counting down.
AAAAAAACATTTAGTGATGTGTTAATTGTTACAATAAGTTAGTATTGAACCAGTTAATGTTTTAAAATTATATGTAAGTTAAACATTGTGTCAAAGTATGTCTTCTATAAATTTTTTGCAACATTTGTTGCAGGAACCTATTGTTTATACGTATGATGTTTTAAATGAACACTATTATATTTATGAAAATAGGTCAAATAATACATCTTAACATGTAATTTTTTAATGTATGTTTTCATTTCAATTTATCTTCAATTTTGTTGACTGTAACGTATTCCGAAAAGCATTTTTTTTAGTTTTTAATAAAATTACATAAGAATTTCGTGTTTTTTATTTTATGATCTCGATTGAGTTACCCAGTAAAATAAGGCCTCTTACATAACGAATCTATTAAATCTAAAATGTAAACAATAGACTAAACAGTTTAAAATCATATTTGTTATTTAAACATTTGTCTGCTACGGAACAAATGTTCGTGGAGTGAAAAAAAGTATGTACTTTTAAGCTTTTGTTTCGGGTCTGGGTGTTGCAGGACCATAGTCCTAGTAGGTGCTGGTTCCCTATATACAGGAAATCCTAGTTAGGGGCCAGAAACTATGTATGTAATCGTTGAGCTTTATTTATTTAGTAAATAGGTGGTACAATGACTAAAACATTGACGCGAGCTAAGTTTGTCTCACTAAAGTATCGCGGCAGCATAAATGGCAAGATGTGGCAATCATAAAGTCACTATAAACGCAAACACGATAACAGATGGCGCAAATATCAACACAAGTCTAAAAAAACCATACTTTGCATCGCGCGCAAACTTATATTTTCATGCTTGCAAACATGCCCGCGTCTTGATAGTGCAAATTACCAGGGATTACCTGTTACTTCAGTCAGGTGTCATAGTATTATAGTGGCAGGAATATGGTCCGGCCCAGACCGACACATTATAATAGGGGATCGGACAGTAATCGAGAAAAAATCTAAAATGTAGTTAGAACGAATGTTCGTCGAACCAGAAAGATCGTTCAATCCATATTTTTGTGAAATAATAATGATATATATATTATTTTTAAAACAATAAATAATTCTGACATTTTTAATCTGTTCTTCATCTCCAACGAAACAACAATCACAGCGCATGACGTCATTTGTAGGCAAATGCCGTGAGTCAAGCTTGTGTTTATTTTATGTTTTTGCTTTTAATAAAATATATTTTTATAATTTTTTCGTTCCATTACTACAATATAGTCCCTAAACTTAACAAAACGTATTAGAATCTCTTTGAAAGTTTTATTTCGAAGAGTTTGTCGTCTTGTACCTACATATGACGTCACAATTTTTGAGGTGACCGTTTGCGTGGCAATATTTGAAACATAATATTTAAACAAAGTTTTAGGTACATTTAGAGCTTTATTCAATTAAAATAGTATTTTTCATGGCTATATATTCATTGTAGTTAATTTAAAACATTTTCTGAAATGTTGTCCGATCCCCTATTAGTTACCCGTGAAAAAAGGTGTTGATATTTGCGCCATCTGTGAACGTTCTTGTGCGGAGGTCAACAAACCTCTCTTTCTGGCCGTAGAAAAATAATACTCCTTTCTACCTGTGGATGTGCATCCCACGTTGTGGTGGTGTCAGCCTTCTCTTTTTTTCTTTACTCTCTATCCCGGATATCGTCTTCGCATAATATGCAGGCTGTTAGACCGTTTTGCAATAATGTGTCCTGTTGTAGTCAATAGTGTTACTTTTTTTTTATGTAACTGAATGACGAGACGAGCTGGTCGTTTGCCTGATGGTAAGCAATACGCCAGCCCATAACAATAAGAACACACAGAACTTTGTTTTGCAAAATCCTGCGCGGCGCTGCACTGCGCTCGTTACCCTGAAACAATTAGCTGTTGAGTCTCATAATGCCCAGTAATTTCGCTGGCTACAATGCCCTTCAAACCGGAACACAGTAATGCTTGCGCACTACTGCTTGGTGGCTGAATAACTGGCTAAGCGGTGGTACCCACCCAGACGGCCTCTCGCATACGAGAAATCTACCACCAGTAAACTTGTTGAAATAACACGACTTCCCACTGTATGCCTGTACGGTGACAGAGTTGAGCCCTTTGATATTTATAGGATTATTACATAGGATAGTGTTTCCACTTATCGACGGTTTGGTCAAACCAAAAAACAAAATTCGTCTTTTTAAATACGTGGTTCAAGCATTCGATGAGTGGATCGCAGTATGCAAGAGTAGTAAAGGTAAGAAAAACCACTTTGTTCATTGAATTAACTCATCTATCTATTTATTTACAATAAACAATAAACGAATCACAAGTAAACAAAAATATACATAAAAACATAAAATCACGTTAACAATTCCTACGCGGTAGAAATAAATTAACAAATTCCTATCACCCGAATATAAGCCCTTTTGGAGCTACTTAAATAATAATAATATTGCATGTACTTTTAACCAAAAATGCACAGTACCTAAGACTCTTGACCACATTATAAGAAACTGAACTTTTGACATATTTCAATTTTTAAATGCAGAAACATATTTTGTATGTCAATATTTTTATATAAAAAATTATTTGCTGGTAATTTTAAGCAAAGAAAACTAATTTTAAATGATTTCTTGCATTTTTATAGCGTCATATTATGCTCTAATAATTTAATAATCAAGAATCATTTTTTTATAATTGTATTTAGCATGCAAATAATCTTGGTTTTTAACCTATCAATTTATCACTGGAATCATGTCTATTGCAACAACAACTTACGTCTTAACAAAACAAATACATGAATAAACTTAATTAATAATAACTGTACTTAATCTAGCTATATTGTACAAACTTCTCTATAGAACTAGTTCTCTGGACTCTCTTTTCTGAAAATACTCTGCAGTTGACAGCCTCCGTGGTGTAGTGAGTGAACAAGTAGGCTCATAACGTTTATACCACGGAGGTTGCAGGTTCGATTCCCGCTTTTGCGTTTGTGTACAGAAAAAATAAAGCAAGTTTGTTGCGTGTCTGGGTGTTGTGGGACCATGGTCCTCATAGTTCCTGGTTCTTCCCTTGTGTGACCGTTGTCTATGGTACATGTTCGTTTGACGCTATTATTTTTGTGCTTTTATTAGGCGACTGAGCGAGTGTGGCTCAGTGGGCTCAGTGGGAGCACGTGCGACTTTCGATCCGACGCAACCGAGTTCGAACCCGCTGACCCCGCACCACTGACTTTCTTGTTACGTGCGGATTTAGCGGTTAGATTTAGCACACATCGTGAGGAAACCGGCATGTCCAAGAATTTATCACAAAATTCAACGACATGGTGACATCCACCAACCCGCTCTGGGCGAGCGTGGTGGATTATGGCCCATACTCTCTCTACGAAGGCCCGAGTCCCAGCAGTGGTAATGTAATGGGCTGATGATGATGACGATGATTAGGCGATTAGGTCGTTCGCCTGATTATTAGCACCGCGTCTGCCCATTACGACTGCAATGTCACACAAAATGAAAAATAACACTGCGTGAAAGTGTGTTGTCCTTTTTTGTGGAACTGAGAAACGAGACGTGCGCGTCGTTCGCCTGATGGTAAAGCGCCACGCTTGCCCATAACAACTACCACCCAGAACTTTTAATACCATAAAAAGTACTGCGTAGCACTGCATAGCGCTCGTCACCCCGATACATCAGATATTAAGCCGATTTAAGCCTCATATGCCCAGTAATTTCGCTCATAGTCACCTCTATTTATATACGTTAGTGATACTTATGTGTCAACATCATTTAAAAAATATAATCGTTACTGTCTAATTTAATTCTGAGGTTGAACTCTAACAGAGCGTTTTCAAAAAAAACAGAGTCCCGATATTTTTAACTATTCTAGTGTGTTTGTCTTTGGCAAATACCGTTCCGTGATCTTTAGGATAAATAGGATACTCGTAGTTCGAAAACAGACGTTGTTTTGAATCGAAACAAATACATTTTGAGCCATACTTTTTAGAATATCTTTCTAGATAGTAACGTATAGACAATCACAAATTGATGACAGATGTAACGACGAAATAAGTTATAAAGATTTAACAATTGAGCTACATGATTTTATTTAAGGGAAAAACATCTATAAAAGCATTGTTATTCTGAGAGATTTAAGAACCTAATTTGTTGATAATTGTTATAGAAAGGGACATCCGCTTTGGCACCAATGGTAACCTAAATACACCAAAATTAGGCCTCTTACAAAACTTTAAGGGTAAAATTTCACGCGATGTCGCACAAAGACGTGATAATTTATTTTAGCATGAAAGTTTTCGTGAGTTTGATTCGTTATAAACATTTGATAAAACGGCTAGGTTTCGCGTAGTTTGTCGTATTATTCGACCTAGGTTTCGAGCATTTCCGGTGCACTTCTCTAGTGGTTCTTTCTCTTCAGTTGTCGAAATGGAACTCTATCAGAACAACCACTATGCACAATTTCTATTTAGTTAAAATGACGTGAACGTGTAATGACTTTGAGGCATACCCTCTCACTCAAACAAACGTATGTCACCAGTTTTGCCTCTTAAGTTATTTTATATTTTATAACATATTAGAAAATGACGTTTTTCTTTTTGTCATAAAAGAATATGAATCATTTAGGAAGGAGGTCCCCAAGATACAGGTTTACCTAGTTTGGGGACCAATGGACTATGTATTTGTAAGCTAAGTATTTCAATAAACGTTATTATTATTATTATTATTAATGACTCTGAAGCAAAACGTCTGGAACTTATAAAGCCATCGTAAACTGGCCCCTGGTGAATAGCATTTTTTTTTTTTTACGATTAGGCAAATATTTGACCGCAGTCTCACCTGATAGATAGTGACGACGCGGTCGAAGATGGATCATGCTTGCCTAGATACCGATTCACTTGAGACTTGAAGACACCCAGATTATAAGAATCGGAAAACAAAACGCTGGTAAGGTGTTCCATTCCTTAGCTATTCGCATTAAAAAGGTCGATGCAAAACGCTTTGTTCGGGCACGAGGAATGTCAACCATGTATGGATGCCGAGTATCCGTGCGTCTAGCGTCATATAGCATTGAATTTACTCGAAACCTAGGTCGACTAATTCGACAAATTCCTAGCCGTTTTATTAAATATTTTATTATATTAGTAAGGTGATTATTTGCGCGACGTCGAGTGATAGTCAACTTTGCCTAGCCTTTAACTCGTGTACTAAACAATAATTTTCTACAGAATATAACATAGAAAGTTTTGATTACATTTTGTTCGAATACAATTTAAACAATTCACTAGCATTTAACTAAGTATATTCAATTATGGTGTAAATATAACCATGACATAAAATAATATATTCGTTAAATATAGTATATATAGGAGTGTTTGAACAATTTTACACAATTTCTGACACATTGACTAGATGTTCTGAAAAATTTACTTAAATGTTTTCTTATGAATTTCAATTATTTTTTTATGTTGTTTAGAAATAATTACTGAATTCATGGTTTATTAAAGTTGGTGTGTGTACAACCTGACTAACTGCGAAAATCATGCATATTCAACTAAATATAGAAACAAAACAGGTAACATAAGTATATTTGAAGAAAATATTTACGTTTTTGCATCTGCGTCTAACAAAACTACTTTAAATCCTAACATCATTTTGCAAAAATATCGCATTTTCAATCACTAGAATTCTTTCCAAATGAAAATTCCAAAGTCGTCCTAAGTACATACTGACCAATATCAAATTAAAACTAAACCCTTGAGCTTTACCGAAGACTAGAACAATAACTTAACATTAAATTACACCAACTTTACATAGTTTACATACATTTTTGACCTTTAAAAAGATTAAAAACTGTTTGCTTTAGTAATCGCTTAGGATTTACCGATTTTGACCTAAATACTTACAATCGACCGAGCACTCGACTAAGATAAAAACTGAAACGCAATGAAAATATATAGTGTAATCCCGCTGAATATTATGTAGGTTGTTGTTAGTTCCTAACAACAACACTCTTTGTACGACACGTGTTTCGCCGTCTGCACGAGGCACCATCAGGTATCGACTCGCCGAGCGCTGGAACGAGAGTAGAGCTGGCGTTCGGCGAGTCGACACCTGATGAGGCCTCGTGTAGACGGCGAAACACGTGTCGTACAAAGAGTGTTGTTGTTAGGAACTAACAACAACCTACATAATCATCATCATCATCAGCCCATTACATTCCCACTGCTGGGACTCGGGCCTTCCCTCGTAGAGGGAGTATGAGCCATAATCGACCACGCTGGCCCAGTGCGGGTTGGTGGATGTCACATGTCCTTGAATTTTGTGATAAATTCTTGGACATGCCGGTTTCCTCACGATGTTTTCCATCACCGTTTTTAGAGCGAGTGTTAAATCCGCACATGACTTAAGAAAGTCAGTGGTGCGGGGCCAGCGGGATTTGAACTCGGGTGCGTCGGATCGAAAGTCGCACGTTCTCCCACTGAGCCACACGCGCTCTTACACCTACATAATATTCAGCGGGATTACACTATATATTTTCATTGCGTTTCAGTTTTGAGATGAATTTCCGCAACGTCACGCCTGATTCCATTGCATTCGACTAAGATAACTTAGAGTATACCTATAATACACAGCCGTTGCCTAGTCTGTGTACTCAGTACTAGTTGATCAATTTGGCTTTATTAATCGAGTACTAGATGGATGTAAAACTACATAGGTATATATATGTATAATAATAACTAATATAAACTCATTTTTCTAATTACTGCAATGTCATTACGTATTGGCAAGAATTAAAAATCTATATTTGGCAAACCATTTCGAATGACAAGCGAATGGGGGTCCCGAAATGACTTGACCCATTTTGATTGGATTTTTGACGATTGCGAAAGAGGAATGTTGGCTTATCCTTACCTAATACTAGCACCACTGCCCGATTATTCCACATTTGCAAAATTATAAGCTAATTTAAGAAAAATATCGAGATGTAATGGTGCATTTTTATTAATGTATTATATCGTCGCCAAATACGGAGGTAGTAGAAGTACCTACCTGAAACTCTGTAATATGTCCTCAGTATTTTTACATAGTAATGGTATGTAAAAACACACCACAATATGTCATCGACCTCTATATTCCTGGGGAAGTCTCCATATAATAATTTTGGAGTGGTAGGCTCTGGCCGTGGTTGTAATACCACCCACTGAACAAAGCCATGCCGTCAAGCGACCTAGTCGTGTTTCGGGATGATGATCGGTGAACCATTGGGGAGACGGGTCTGAGCAGCCGCTCAACTGCCGTCTCTCTCTAGATCTATGTGCTCCATCTTAGGCCACATCATCGCTTCACATCAGGCGAGATAGTGGCCAAACATTGATCGTAAAAACACCATTGGCGTAAAAAAAATAAATTAAATCACAGTAAATATTTTTTTGTATCTCCATAAAATATAAAAATATAAGTTCCCAAAAAAATAACATTGTAATTATTATATTATATATTGTATGTATGTATATTAATTAGGTATATAAGTTTATTTAAGTAGTCATATATATATATAAGTAATTAGATTATATATATTTTATATCATATGTAAGCCCTTAGTATGTCTATTATAATTTCTACCACCACCGTCTGTGTATGTTTCGTTATTCCTCTCCATCCAAAGGTTGTCTGCAAGAGATCGCTTTAAGCGATAAGACCGCCCATTGTTACACCATTGTAAACATTTGACTTGTACTTTATCTCTATTTTTAAGGTGAATAATAAAGTGTTTATCTATCTGTCTATTGTAAAAAAATATCACTCAATTGTCTATTGTTTAAAAAAAATACGCCGAATATCTCTTAATATTTTGCCGAACTGATGGCCTTATAATATTGCAAATGTGGATCTACAACGTACGTTTCAAACACACCGTACCTACCCCTACGTAATTCTAACGTGTTTGACACAATGACGTAGAAATGCCTCACAGTCCATACTGCTGTTTTTCACGTATTTACATTATATAGCGCCCGAAGGGTTTAAATAATATCGACCAAAATTGGTCGACATTATTCAAACTAGTCCTTTCTGACCATATTATTGGGTTCAAATCTGCCAAGTCAAAAGTGGCACTAGGCTGAACCAGACCTGTCGGCCCGGATTTGCATTTTCAACCTTTTCTATTTAGAGCGAGAAAGATTGCTTGCAAGCGCCCGCGCTCTTCTGCATCAACGATTTGTTTTCTCGCTCTGTTAAGGATTTTATTATTGACAGAAAGGAATAGCAGCTAAAAACGCCTGAAATTCAATCCGTTGTTCAAGAAAACCTTTGTTTTTGTATATTGGGGCCGTTTGATCCCGGTTTTCAACCGGAAACACCGAATCTTGCTCGAGTTTCTCCGGCCTTACGAGAAAATGTGAATCCGGGCGGATAGGTCTGGTTCAGCCTTTGCCTAGACGTCATCTAGGTTCATTCACATTCTTGTAGCACTGGCTTTATTTGTTTCTATCAATGGAGGTAGTATGATAGGTTCCAATCGAGTGCTCAATAAATGTTTTAAATGGTATTTCATAATTTAGTTTAAAAGGAAGAAGATAATTAACTACAAATATTTTAAATGCGAAAATTTGTAAGGATGGATGTATTGACGTTTGTTAATCAGTAAAAATTACTGAACGTACTTTGATGAATTTTGTAAGTAGTTACTTTAAATCCATAGGACATATGATATATTTAACCCGGAAAATTTACCTTAGGGTGAAACTGCGGAGCATAGATAGTCAAAAATAAATTGGTTAGTAAAATTGTCAATGAAATATCTATACACAAAAATGACCCTCACATCTCTTATTGACTCCACTTTTTATAATTGTCAGACGAAATTGTGTAAGCACTAGTCTGATATATTGATTAAATTTAAATAGTATTTCATAATAAAACAAATACTTCACACTACTTCCATTGATTATCACATTTCTTTACATCACCAGGGCAGAGCAAAAAGTACCTTTTTACCAAGTACAAAAGGTCTACAAACTAATGAAGGGATATTAAATCACTTTTACGAACCTATCTTATTTTGTTTTTACAAGCATCTGCAATAGCGACATCGTTTACACCTTATGTCCTTGTAACAAGGTCCTTTTTTACTCCACTTAAAGTCACATCGCCAAAGTATGCATACCAAACAATCGTATCCACCGAGTCTCCTCTCAACCAATACCAGCTTTTCACCGTTCTGATAAGGTACATTTTCGCCTGCACTTTACGTAAGATTGCGCTAACTGAACACGGGGTCGGCGGGAGCGTGGCCGGCGTTTGCCGCCATGTCGGTTAGTATCACGCCTGATAATGCTTCTAAGGATTGACGGACCTGGAAGAAAAAAATAGATTTTTGTTGAGTACATTTCCTGAGGCACTGGGTAAAAATTCATAGGCCCATAGCCCATCTAGTCACACAACAAATTTAGAACAGACTTAAATTAAATTATTATTTTATATTGACTTTGATTTAAAATTATTTGTTGACATATTGATTATTGTATTGATTTTATTGACATTATTGATTATTTTATTTTGACATTTTTAATGAAACAAATTGATTAATTGCTTACTAACATTTTATGAACTTGCATTTTTACTAACAAATATCGATAATAATGTCTGAATTATTAATAAATGAATTGAATTGAAAAACATTTTTTCAGGACAAGCTTTTACAAATTCGTAAACCACTGACAATATCTAAGAACCACCGCTAGAAAACCTGCTTTCAGATAAAAAAAAAACCGCATCTGTTTACCCGTTTAAGAGCTACATTGCCAGAGACAGACACACATATTGGTCAAACTTATAACTCCCCTCCTTTTTGCGACGGGGGTTAAAAATAAACTTTATTGTAGTATAAGAATGTCTTATCGCTCAGAGCGATCCCTTCCAGACAATCATGCGTAGCGAGGACTAACTTACAATTCTCAGATGGTAGGTATTTTTATTTTATTCATTGGCGGTTGAATAGCGGTACGCTTTATTACAAACATAAATTAAAACATTACATAAAAAACAATTAAAGAAAGTGTTACAATGGGCGGCCTTATCGCTGAAAGCGAACTCTTCCAGGCAACCTTTGGATGAAGAGGAATTATCAATTGTATATTGTTTTATGTAATTTATAAATAAATAAATAACGCCCAACGATCACATATATAGATCCTGACCCCTAACTAGGATTCCCTGTAGCTAGGGAACCAGGAACTATGAGGACCATGGCCCCAAAACACCCAGACACGAAACAAATGCTTGCGCTTTTTTTTTCTCTGCACAAACATTTGAAATGTCGCGGGATTCGAACCCGCAACCTCAGAGACATATGAGATTTGAGCCAACCTGCCCAACCACTACACCACAGAGGCTGTCAAAATGAAATACTGCTGTTATATATGAAAAATACATAATTTGTACCTTTTTTTTATGTAACTGAGTGACGAGACGTGCTGGTCGTTTCCCTGATGGTAAACAATACCCCAGCCGATAACAATAACAGTACCACCCAGAACTTTGTTTTGCAAAATCCTGTGCGGCGCTGCACTGCGCTCGTCACCCTGAGAAAATTAGCTGTTAAGTCTCATAATGCCCAGTAATTTACCTTAGTAAGCAACAGCAGGTTGGTGGTAAGGAAGGAGTGCAGCTCGCCGGCGGCGCGGCCGTGCAGCCGCGAGCGCCACCGCACCAGCTCCGTATACAGCTCCTCACCCGACAGCTTCATTAGATCCTCCTGCATAACGACTATATCTATGAACACCAGGTTCCACTCTTTTGTTCGTTTTTTTTTTACACTTAATAGATCTATGTTTGGCCACTATCTCGCCTGATGTGAAGCGATGATGTGGCCTAAGATGGAGCACATAGATCTAGAGAGAGACGGCAGTTGAGCGGCTGCTCAGACCCGTCTCCCCGATGGATCACCGAACATCATCCGGAACACGACTAGGTCGCTTGATGGCATGGCTTTGTTCGGTGGGTGGTATTACAACCACGGCCAGAGCCTACCACTCCAAAGCGCGTAAGCGGTGACGATGTTTTCCTTCACCGTTTTAGAGCGAGCGTACAAAATCTGCACTTAACTATAAGTCATTGGTGCAGGGCCGACTCGGGAATCGAACCCAGGTGCGTCGGATTGAAAGGCGCACGAGTTCCCGCTAAGCCACACTCGCTCTAAAGTAAAGTAAAAACCAAAATAATCTCTATCTCTTTTAAGAAAAAAAAAAGTCGCTCCCGCCGTCTGTAAGGTTAGATCTTTTAAACAACGAGTGGAACTCCCTGCCGGAGTAAGCATTTCCCGATACTAAAAAAAAATAAAAAAATCGGCCTTTCATTCAGACTAGTAATTAAATTTACAGTGATTGCATAATAAATTCTAATCATATATATAAAATTCTCGTGTCACAATGTTAGTTACCTTACTCCTCCGAAACGGCTTTACTGATTTTTACCAAATTTTATATGCATTATCAGTAAGTCTGAGAATCGGCTACTATCTATTTTTCATACCCCTAAGTGATAAGAGTTGTTCACCCTTAACATTTTTTTTATTTTATATGGCAAAACAACGTTTGCCGGGTCAGCTAGTAATATTATACAAACTTAACTTAAATTTAGTTGAATTTTAATTGAATTTAACTTTTTTTAAATTGTAATATAATAAAAAAATGCATGCATTATATGTATGTATATTTTTTAATTATTATTATTGAGTTTTTAGGCTCTAGACACCGGTCTGTGTGCCCTTTGGCAAAGGCCTCCTCCAACTTCTTCCACCCATTACTATCCATTGCTATCCTTGTCCATAATCTCCCTGATGTCTTGTGATAAATGATAAATAATAAATGATAATTTATTTGCAAGAAATATGGTACAATTAAGTGTGTCTATATCGTCTCTCCATCTTTTGCTGTCTTCCTCATTTCCTATTCATGGTTGCCACACAGTGAGCCTTCTGCTCCACTTAAAACCTAGGAATCTTCAAATCTCGAGTGAACAGGTACTATGCAAGCGTGCTACATCGTCAACCGCATCGTCGCTTACCATCAGGCTTACCAAACGAAAAAGAACTACGCAACGGATTTCAATGCGGTTTTCATCAATAGTGATACAAGAGACTTATATGTATAATGCATGCATATTGTGGTAGAGAAAAGACGAGAATTTTTAAACAAATTAGATTTGTAACTTCCATCTCATCACATAAAATTGTCGTGTCACAATGTTTGTTACCTTACTCCTCCGAAACGGCTTTACTGATTTTTACCAAATTTTACATGCATATTCAGTAGGTCTGAGAATCGGCTACTATCTATTTTTCATACCCCTAAGTGATAAGGGTTGTTTAAACCGCGGGTGAAACCGCAGGGCGCAGCTAGTAAAATATAAAATAGCAGTCCCTGGTCTTAGTTCCCGCTACCCGAAATAGATAATTTAAACGCGTTATTTTATTAATATTATAAATGCGAAAGTGTGTGAGAATTTGAGAATTATGTGGTAACAACCACAAAATTCAATACCGACTGAGATTTTTATGAAATTTTGTATGTTTGGTATACTTTATGTCTTGAAATAGGACGTTGGGTCTCGGAAAAACGAAACAGTTCCTTTGCCTACAAACCTAATTCTATGCAGACAGAGTCGCGGGTATCGGCTAGTTGCTTATAAAACAGTAAAGTATGATATACCCAAATAATTAATTATTAGAAAAAAACAAAAACCGACTTCAATGTATCTTCGAAGTCCAAGGTCACATATCGATGAAATTTATATGGGACCACTTCGTAGCTATACTGAACCCGACACAAAAAGAATTTTTCAAATCGGTTCATAAATGACGGAGTTCTGAGGTAACAAACATAAAAAAAAAAAAAAGTACAATCGAACAGAGAACCTCCTCCTTTTTTATATCTAATGTAGTTTATTTACTTACCGGAGGTTGAAACCTCGATAAATAGAGTCTGTACGCGAGGTAAATGGCCGTGAAGGTGAGAAATACCGCGAAGAATATCAGCATCGCGTGCCAGTGCGTCGCGCGCCGCTTCGGGGCAGTGCCGCCGGTCAGCAATGCCGGCTGGATTACTGCCGCGCCGGCTGGAAGGAAAAAATAAGATTATGGAAGATGAAAGTGTTTTAGGCAAAAGCATCTATACATAGTATACAAGCAAATTTCCGTAAACTAAAATAAAAAAAAACCCCGACAAAGTTAAAAAAGGATGAACCGATTTTGATAAAACATGTTTAAAAACCACCGCTAGACAAAAAACCGCATCAAAATCGGTTCACCCGTTTAAGAGCTACGGTGCCACAGACAGACGCATAGTGGTCAAACTTACAACACGGGGGGTTAAAAACAAAGTCGGTTCCCGCCGTCTGTACTGTACGTTTAAATCTTTTTTCTTTTTTTTATGTAACAAAATGACGAGACGAGCTGGCCGTTTGCCTGATGGTAAGCAATACGCCAGCCCATAACAATAACAGCACCACCCACAACTTTGTTTTGCAAAATCCTGCGCGGCGCTGCACTGCGCTCGTCACCCTGAGACAATTAGCTTTTAAACTAACGACGGATTTTAATGCGGTTTTCATCAATAGACAGAGTGATCTCAGACGAATGTTTATATGTACATAAACCTTCCTCTTCTTCCGTGCGAAGCCGGGGCGGGACACTAGTAAGGTATAACTTGCAAAAAAAACTAACACCTATGAGGAAAGACGCTCAAAAACCTCCGAAAGTCAAAACCAATCGATCAAATTAAAGATTATGGCAATTAATTAGTGATAACGAGTAAATTAATCAGTATAAGCAGTATTGGTTATCCGCAGGATAAATGAGATAATATACAATTTATTAAGAACATAAACATAAAATATATTTATTGACATAGTTTTGAAGTCTCTAGCCTTCGACGTAGCTTGACGCTGTGTTTCAAGGACTAAGGATAAAAGTATCTATTCAAACATATTAAGCTTGCATACTTATTCATCATCATCATCATCATCATCATCATCAGCCCATCACGTTCCCACTGCTGGGACACGGGTCTTCTCACATAAAGAGAGAATGGGCCATAATCCACCACGCTGGCCCAGTGCGGGTTGGTGAATGCCACATGTCCTTGACTTTTTGTGAAAAATTCTTGGACTTGCCGGTTTCCTCACGATGTTTTCCTTCACCGTTTTAGAGCGAGTGTTAAATCCGCACATAGCTTAAGAAAGTCAGTGGTGCGGGGTCAGCAGGATTCGAACTCGGGTGCGTCGGATCGAAAGTCGCACGAGCTCCCACTGAGCCACACTCACTCTTCATGCATACTTATTATAACTAATAAATTGGCATATTATATTGTAGCTTATTTATATTGCTTATATTTATTTTCGACTTGATTATTATTTTTATGTTACTGTTATTATGTTATTTCAATGTATTATTATGTTTACTCGTATTATTCCAATTCTGCTACTCTAAAGTAGCTCCGATCACGACTGTCAAAGAGTTGAGTTTGCCAGTTTTTCTGACGCCAAGCAGTAGTGCGCAAGCATTACTGTGTTCCTGTTCAAAAGGCTTTGTAGCCTGCGAAATTACTGACATTTAGAGACTTAACAGCTAACTGTCTCAAGGTGACGAGTGCAGCGCCGCGCAGGATTTTGCAAAACAAAGTTCTAGGTGGTGCTGTTACTGTTATGGGCTGGCGTATTGCTAACCATTAGGCGAACGACCAGCTCGTCTCGTCACTCAGTTACATAAATAATTAATAAACACAATTATAAAACAAAAACCGACTTCAATGTATCTTCGAAGTCCAAGGTCACATATCGATGAAAATTATATGGGACCACTTCGTAGCTATACTGAACCCGACGCAAAAAGAATTTTTCAAATCGGTTCATAAATAACGGAGTTCTGAGGTAACAAAAAAAAAATACAATCGAACAGAGAAACTCCACCTTTTTTGAAGTCGGTTAAAAACAAGTTGACATTGACCTGTGGTAATGATAGCCTCCGACTCCCTCCTGACGACGGGTTCTGGCGCGTCGAGCCGGTCGCCGCCGGCGGAGCTGCTGTCGTCTTCCGGAGAGTATTCCGACGCGTCCAGTTCTACTTCTGATACTCTGAGGTCCTGGATAGTAAAATGTTTAATTAATAAAATTATATATGACAAACAAGTCCAGCCAATCTGTGACATTTGGCATAACAACTAACTGTCTCGGGGTGACGAGCGCAGTGCAGCGCAGGATTTTACAAAATGAAGTTCTGGGTGATGCTTACGACCAGCTCGTCTCGTCATTCAATTACATAAAAAAAAACCTTTATCAAGGCATAGCGGGCTAGTGGGCCCATATTCCATAACCTCAAACGCTACAGTGCGCCACAACTTAGATCTAGATAGACAAGGGTCAAGAATATAGAGGTTCGGATGAAAATCGGAGGTGAAACAGCCAAAAAGTCAAGCAATCGCTTAGTCGCACTCGCTATAACCTCACATATTGTTTATTTTTGAGTAATTTACGAGCTGTACACCAGCGTCTATTATTTTATGCATAAATACAATACATCCAAGCTTGTCTGTAAGAGATTGCTTTAAGAGATAAGACCGCCAATTTTATAACCATAGATACGTTTTATTTCTTGTTTTTATGTATGTGGTATACAATAAAGAGTATTTCTATTCTAATCCATTCTCATCATCAGCCCATTACGTTCCCATTGCTGGGACACGGACCTTCCCTCGTAGAGAGAGTATGGGCCATAATCCACCACGCTGGCCCAGTGCGGGTTGGTGGATGTCACATGTCCTTGAATTTTTGTGATTAATTCATGAACATGCCGGTTTCCTTACGATGTTTTCCTTCGCCGTTTTTAGAGCGAGTGTTAAATCCGCACATAACTTAAGAAAGTCAGTGGTGCGGGGCCAGCGAGGTTCGAACTCAGATGCGTCTGATCGAAAGTCGCACGTGCTCCCACTGAGCCACACTCGCTCACGCTCAATCCATTCTCACCTGTACTTTACTAGGCAGCACTAGTTCCGGCGTCCGCGCAGACTTCCACACGTGCGTCATGAGTTTGTACGTAGAGTCGCGCGACAGAAGCGACCCGAACACGTGTCTTTCATCGCGCGTGCAAACGCCCACTGCGTTCGGGATTATTCGCGCGACTTTCTCTTTTGTTATCCTTAGCACGGAGGTCGTTGGGATAAGTAGCTGGAAATTTAAATGAATTTTATTAGTTGACGGCAATGTTCCTCTGTTATTGCGAATAGGATTTTTTTTTATTAGGTTTAAGCTTTTTATTTTTATTGACTGACGAGACGAGCTGATGGTAAGCAATACGCCAGCCTATAACAGTAACAGCACCACCCAGAACTTTGTTTTGCAAAATCCTGCGCGGCGCTGCACTGCGCTCGTAATAGTAGTTGTAGTAATTTTTGAGTTAATCAGACTAGTTCGTTACATCTCTTTGCATTTGATTTTTGATGCAAGTGAATGTCAAATTAAAGCTCTAAAAATTATTTTTCAAAAAAACTAAACCGACTTCAAAACCACAAATGGCACTCAAAAGTAAAAAATAAATTAATATAATTATCATAAGCGCTACCCACTCATATATTTGAAGTCGGTGCCAGCCAAGTGTAATAGGTAGCAGATAAATACTATGTATATAGTAAGTACTACTTGTAGGTAGTATCTACATAATATATCTACTACCTTTTAGACTTGGCTGGCACCGACTTCAAATATATGAGTGGGTAGCGCTTATGATAATTATATTAATTTATTTTGTACTTTTGAGTGCCATTTGTGGTTTTGAAGTCGGTTTAGTTTTTTTGAAAAATAATTTATTTTACCCTTTTTAGTGAAAAACAAGTTTTAATTAAATTAATTCAAAAAGTTTTTAAAGGCAAGCTTTTATGATCTAGAAGCCACATCATGACGAAGTTTAAAACGGGCTATCACAATTAAATGCATGTACAAAAAAATTTCATGTCTGTCCTATTCTCTGTTGAGGAGTTCCATCGCCGGAAGTCAATCCTGGGTGTATCTGCCATGTCATGATGGAATTTAGAACAGGCTATTATGGTTAAATCCATTTACGAAATGTTGTGTCTGTACTATTCACCGTTGAGGAGTTGCCTCACCCGAAGTCAACCCTGGGAAGTGGGTGAAGCAGGTGAAGCAGTCGAATACAAACCACCTTAAGAAAGTTGGTTACGAAAAAAACAAGAACCGACTTGAAGATTAAACTTATATTTTGTTGTTTTTGCTATTTTTTCAAAAACTACTGAATGAATTTCGATATATATATATGAGACCACCTTTGAAGTATTACCTACCAATCAAAAAAAGAATCATCGAAATCAATGCATAATTGGCGGAGAAATCGCATAACAAACACAAAAAAAAAAACCGTCTAATTGTAAACCTCTTCCTTTTTGAAGTCGGTAAAAAGAGGAAATATTTACATCATAATAATATCTTACACATTGGCGCACTTTAAAAGTAGGCAGGTGGCTTGATTTAATTAACTTATTCGGCGATCGAGTATCACACATGCCATTTAATTAGTCACGAAGGTGCTAAAAGGCCGCTAATTAAATTGGCTAAGTATGACAAAGTTGGACTTTCTAACTTTGTTACATTGGTTCCCGATTGCACAGAAAAATGAGTACGATAAAGTTACCCTTTAACACTTCGTTGGAAATCCGTTAAGACAATAACGTTTAAAAAATTAAAGTATAGCTGTGTTATAGATTAAGAGCATGGTTATTGGATCATAGTTTTTACTCTTTTAATGACTACTTGGCTATAAATGAAGTTGTTGTCATTTAAGATTAATGTACCTATTAATAATATGTGTTGCACGATATGGATAATTTATTCATTTAATTTTTAAATTGTTGCTTGCTACTCCGTTGGCCAAATGTTTCAGGTTCCTTGCATTGTTTACATGTATTTTACTCACATTTAAAGCAAATAAAGTATATTCGATTCAATTCTATTCTAACATAATGACATTAGAACTCGTCAGAAATTCTAAAAATAATAGATATTCATTTTATCATCAAAAAATGTTTAGTTTGAGCACAGTATACTAAATTTGAGTTTGAATGAATGGTAAAGTTCAAACTATTTCGAGTTCTTCAGTGTATATGGACAGGAAAAACAGTTTTGTATAAAAAAAACACGAGGGCACTGCATGCCATGCCCCCACATGTTTAACCGTGCTCAAAATTTCGTACTTGGATGTAAGTTAATTAAATGACTTTACTCGAGTCAGCGATTTTTCTTATGACTAATAATTTTATTTTATTTTCAAAGGAAAACTAACGGCTAAATCAGTAACTAAGTACCAAGGTAAGTATCTAGCTGAAGGCCAATTAAAAGTTTTCACAGAAATAATTTGAGACCATTTAACAAGCTACATCGATCGAAATTGCTTTAGACTGTGCTCAAGAATCTAGGCTGATGCAATGACTGGGTGGTTCACCTTGGTCACATATCCGAACACGTTGGAGTAAAACGCGAAGTAGTTCTTGGTGATGTACAGGTGACCTTGTAGAAGGAGATCACCCACCAGCGCACAGGAGTAGTCTGAAATTAAAGAATAATAGTACTTAATAAATGGAAATTAATATTATTTTAGCTTCGGCTACTGTAAGCCAAAGATATGAATTTCACAAGCTATTGTTTGTATGTAGATATATCGCATATTTATGTGAGACTAACAACCGCCCGCGACTTCGTTCGCGTCGAAATGATAAAATATGCCTATGCCTATGTTACACAGGGATAGTTTAGCTTTTTATCAGTGAAAGAATTTTCAAAATCGGATCAGTAGTTTCAGAGATTACCCCCTTACATACATACTCTATATCCTCTTATACTCTTTATTATATTAAGTATAGATAAGTATTTTATTTTATTTTTATTTTCTTCGGAAAACTTACAGTGATATATATCTAAGTTACTAATAAAACAATTATCTTAATAGTATAGTATAAGTTACCCTTGTTGTTACTTATATCACAGATTACTTAATATCTACCTATATCTAAAATTAAATTTATTTTTTAATGTTGACGTAGCGTTCTACCATTTTTAGTTTTCGTTTTTGACTATCTGCGCTGTCACTAGGTAGGTAATAATTTGAAATTAACCTAGTTTTCTAGCAAACTAGGTTTAAAAATACGACCCTAAAACCAGGCATGTAACCATTCATATAAATAAATAACTTTAAAGCGAATAACTGTTTAGATTAGAGCCACCGGATTAGTTGCCCGTGCTTGCCTCGCTCCAATATTATGTTCTAATTTTCAACATACCTACCCTCAATTTTGGGTTGCCAATTATTCCAAAGGAAAGTAGGTAAATATGTTTTCACTTTTTTACTAACAATTAAGTATAGCCAATAAGTATTCACTAATTATATACCTATGCTTCTATAGTGATAATATATACAGGAATATAATTATTATAACTCCCTCCAACTCTATGGCCGCTGACCGCGCTGGTCAGACCACGTGACCTGCTCAATATACGATTATGTACTGATTTTTGCTACTGCGCAGGTCACGTGGTACGCCGGACAGCGGCCCATAAAGATTAGCACGAGTTATAATTATATATAGTACGCCGAGAATCTGAATAAACATAGCTGATGCGAAACTGTCAACGTCGAAACACAAAATCGATTATTATAATTATATACATAATATATTTGATTATTATAAATACATATCTATTTAGTGGTTGAAGTGACTTTGAGTGTTGTGGTAACCAATGATATTAGTTCTTATTTTAGGCACGTTTTAAATTATTTACGCACTAATTGTAGGTTGACGGCAGCGGCAGCGGCGGCAGTTGGTAGAATTAATTCCACCAAAGCGGAAACCCTATTACACGGTTTAATCTTGAGTACCTTGGGTTCCAGTAATTAAATATACGAACATTTAATCCTCTACAGAGGTACTGTTCCACCAATTCGTTTGAACAGACATTGAACCAATGATTCAAATTTATATTAAAAAGTAGGAATAAAATGGATATAAAACGGCTCGTATGGACGGATTATAAAAAAAACTTGTAGGCGGCAATCTTGCTGAGAATTAGGGCTATCAATATTGAATCTTGCTGAAAACTATTGAACAGCTAAATAAGAAAAATATGGATCAGAAGAATATTGAAATATTTGTCGAATACTAATAATTAAACTTTAAGTAGTAATATATAATTAAGTATATTTTAGTAATATATGTATATTTATATTAGTATCATTTTGCTTTCTTCGGATTGCACGCTTTCATGTTAACTACCTACGCCTATATGGGGTGGGATGGAGCTTATTTTTTTTCCTATTGTTAACGTCACTATTAAAAAAACTATAAAATTACGGTAATAGTAATCATCTAACTATCATTTTTTTAAATGTTATCGACCGATTTGGCTGTGCCCTTGAGTATCCGGCAGATAGTTTATCTATCAGGAAGTTGTGATGCAAGCACCAAAAGTTATATTGGCACTGACCTGGTTAAAGGCGTGTGGTGTTATTTTAGTCGTATACATGTAGCAGTAGGTGCGACGTAGTAGTATGTACGTATCTATGGACATGTATTTTTAACATGGTGTCTGATTAGAAGTTAATCGTTAGAAAAAGACTAATAATTCGGGATTTGGGACAGCAAGACAGCAAATATAAAATACAACTCGGGAATCATTTTGTTTATTTTACATTAGTCCAAGAAAATTAGTCAAATTAGGGAAACTATCTCGGAATGAGAGAAAGTCAGCTATACAGTTGTATAAACCTTTTAAGTTAACCTTAACTAACTTAACCTTACCTTAACCTTAACTTTTAAGTTAACTTTTAAGTTTTTAGTTTAAGTTACCTTTAAGTTTTAGGGTGTCAAAATAAAGGTTTATACAAGTTTATAGCTGACTATCTCTCATTCCGAGTTGAAACCCCTAATTTTTCTGGACTAATTAGAAATTGTAAAATAAACAACTTTTGATGGGACTTCTTATAATACTAACTATCAAATACTACATAAAAATACCTTAGAGACCTTGGAATAAATAAAATAGCCCCTTGGCAAGAATGTGGATTACTAACAAGTTTGACTTGCATAAGCATTGAATAAGACTAGAACACGACATCTCGATCTAGGTCATCAAGGTGGATAGAAATTGCTTAGTAGTTCTCAATATGTTCTGCAATGACTCTTGAATCGAAGGTCAGAGGCAAAACAGGAAATTTTGGTACAGCATGGGGAATTCCAATACTTCATCGTAATGACCTTAAGTTTACGTCATTTTGCGTGAATTTTTTGACCTCACTATCCTTATTTCGGTTTTTGTTCGTTGATTATTTATTATTTTAATCATGTTTATGGTTTAAGTAAGGTACATAACATATCGATAAAAAACGACACGGTCCATGTACAAAATAACAAGGTTCTTGATATTATATTGGACAAGGGTTTTGTTGATCCTTTGAATTATTTAACCCAAAAATTGTTGAGTTGTGACTCCGATCCCATAACGTAAACAACAATTACAAACTGAACAGACTTTTTCTTCTTCTTCTCTCGTGTGGGTGAGAGGCCAACCCTGATGTCGGAGTTCTTAGACCAACTGAAAGCCTCAGACATGGCCTAACCACTGTTATCCAAAGACGACAACCGGGACCGACACGACATAACGTAAATATACGCAATGATTTTACTTTTACGATTGTAGCGCTCCTAGCGTAGCGTAGCTCCTCCTAGCGTATCGTAATAAATCTTCTAGGCTAAGCAACCTAGAAGATCTATTACGAACTCTTCGCAGCAGTCACAACTTGGATGGGTGACCGTTTGTGTGGTATTTAAATTTAAGCGCTACCGTGCTTCGGAGGGCACGCGACGGCTGAACGTATATTTACGTTATGACTTTACGATACGATAGACTAAAGATTAACTTACAATTGAGCACTCTCTCCTCCGGCCCGACCTGCGGGAAGTGTCGCTGGAACTTCTTCTGACGTGCTTTGCTAGGCTGCTTCCCTTCCTTCGCATCTTCAGACACCCGGACGGACGGAGCCGACCCTGACAGCGGCTTGAAGGCATGTCTGAAACAGAGGAAAGGTTACGTAAGTTTCCTTTCAAATGTATGGTGTGATAAATGATTTGGAGCAAGCCATTAAACAGTGAATTTATTGTAACTAATGAAAAAACACTTCATGGTACATTATAGCCGAACTTTATCTTTCATTACTAGAGAAGGCGAGTCGTAGTATTGGTAATATGATGATGATCAAAACATACAAAACATAACGACAACAGTAATATTTAAAAAATCTATTTAAAATCCGAATGGAGAAGAAAGAAAAAGTTCGGAAGAAAAGTAGGTTAGCAGATGTAAGCTCCGTGAGCCTTGATTTCCTCTTTTCACTCTTGAAAACAAATTGGCTCAAAACGAAACGAAATTAGAGTACCTTTTGGCACCAAAACTGACGCCACGAATCATCGTTTAGACAACAAAGATCTCGGTGAATCGAGGATAAAATCTATATTATTGGAGGAGTTTTAATGACACGAAACTATAGCAGAATAGAAAAATAACATTGATTGGTTGTAACAACTGACATTGATATAACATTATTCGCGTGTGACCATCGACCTGTGCGAGTTTGCGACCCTATTTGCATAGAATACTGTATTTGCAGACCGGTGATTGCGCCTGCCAATCTGATGTTGACTTTGGTGTTTGTGGACGAATGACTTCTACATACACTAATGTATACTATTCCTGAGATTTTCCAAGTTTATATCTAATGTAATAAATAGCACAAAGACTTTGGTGTTTGTGGTGGAATGACTTCTACAAACACTAATGTATCTACTATTGCTGAGAATTTCTTTGTTTGTATCTACTGTAATAAATAGTACAAAGATCCTTGCAAGACTAATGCAACTAGGGTTGGCTAAGCCCATGACAGGCTAAGAACTAAAGAATTGCGACAATATTACATTCATAGATTGATAAAACTGCTGCAGGAGAATTCAAGGAATTAGGTGCAGTATAAACATTTGACAAGATTTGATCTGAAATCCATATTAATAAAGAAAAGTAATAGTAATCTAAGTATATGTTTGTCTTGAAGATTTTAATTCCATCTTACTAAACTAAGAGAAATATACAGGTCTTTTCTCAGAGAGAGAGAAAGGTAGGGTGGGAGAGCGAGAGGGAGTGAGGGAGAGATAAAGGGAGTGAGGGAGACAGAGGGAGTGAGGAAAATAGAGATGGAATAAGGGGGAGAAGAGAGAGAGGGAAGGAGAAAGCGGGAGTATGGGAGGGAAAAGGAGAGGAAAAGGGAGAGAGAGATGCCCATAATCTGCCACCCTGCCGCTGGCCTGTTGCGGCTCGGACTGGATGTCATACCTATATCCTCGTATTGAATAGTTTTGTTCCGCCAGTTTTCTCACTTACCATTTCAGATTGAGCAGCACAATAATAAGGGTATAACCTCAAATCCTGCATTTTATGCATGATAGTTTTAGCTTACGACCGAGGCTTACGATATACACTCGTGAAGTTTACGTAGTACTATCATTTATTCTGTGGCATAACTTTTTCGCAAACCCGCATTAGCAGTAGTTATGTAACAATGACAATAATGACCAATTTTATAATACACTCGAGAGCAATGAATCCGGGTCACTTAAAGAATGTTAAAAATCTCGGAAACTAAAAATGATAGGTTAATGCAATAAATTGTATTTAATAGACAATGTAATACTCCTTAAATGAAAGTAAAAAAAATATGAGTCACCATACATTTTATTAACACAAAATTACATAAAGAAAAAAACTGCTGATCTCTCCTTAAAACAAAAATAGGAAACATGAAATTTTTGAACTTTATTACGATTTTCTTGAATTTTAATACTTCGTATTGCCTCCTCGTGCTTCCATTACTGCGTTTACGCGGTTTGGCATGCTGTACACCAAGTTCCTTATACGATTTTGGGGAATATTCTCCCATTCCTCTGTGAGAGCAATTTTGAGCTCACGAAGCGTGATTGGGGGAGGGTTTCGTTGTTTTACGCATCTGCCTAGCTCGTCCCAAGCATGCTCGATCGGGTTGATATCCGGGCTGCGCGCTGGCCACTCCATACGAGTAATGTTCATCTCTTGAAGGTAGTCATTCACAATCCTACCTGTATGAGGTCGGGCATTGTCATGCATAAATATAGCATCCTCACCTAAATTGACCATAAATGGACCAACGTGATCATTGAGGATTTCTTCCACATATCTTACGCTAGTTAAAGAGCCGTTTTCTATGATCACCAGCTCTGTGCGACTTTCAGAAGAAATTCCGGCCCACACAAGTACAGACCCACCACCGTAGGCTACTTTTTCTTCGATGCATGCTTGCTTGAATCTTTCCCCTGGTCTTCGATACACTCTGTGTCTTCCATCGTGCTTGTAGAGCATAAATTTTGATTCGTCGGAGAACATAACTTTTGACCAATCTTCAATACTCCAATTTACGTGGCTCTGGGCATATCTTAGTCTCGAAATACGATGCCCACGCTCCAGTTTAGCGCCGTTTGCAGGTCTAAGGGGTTTTAAGTTAGATTCAGCAAGCCGACGTCTTACTGTCCATGCACTTGGGTTACTTCCTCCGAGGCGTCGAAACTGATTGGTGAGTTCAGTTCCTGTGAGAAAGCGATTTCGAAGCATGGTGTTCACCAAGTATCGGTCTTCTCGTGCTGTGTTACACCTGGTTCTGCCCGTTCCTGGTCTGCGTAGGTTAGAACCAGTTTCTTCGTAACGTCGGAGAACTCTTTGTACTGTTGACAGCGACACACCGACAGTCCTGGCTGTATCGCGCTGACTCCGGCCGGTTTCCAGCATTGTAAGTATTCTGGTGCATTCTTCAGGCGTAAGCGACATAATTTCAGCTTGAATAATGAATATAGAGCACTATCAACATGGTTTATGTACCCACATAAATGACAGATTACAAACAAAAGCAAAACCAAATGCTGTAATTTCGTAGTTCCATCTTCGAAAGTGGCCCTTTTTCAAATTTGATTTTTTTATGATATAACTTTACAATAACTAAGAAGTTTTAATACCTTCATTTAAGGAGTATTACATTGTCTATTAAATACAATTTATTGCATTAACCTAGCATTTTTAGTTTCCGAGATTTTTAGGATTCTTTAAGTGACCCGGATTCATTGCTCTCGAGTGTAGTAGCTGTAATTACTATGTAGTTTTATTTTTTCATTAGACAGTTTTAACAATAAAATTGACGTCACTACGGAACTGTTGGATTAAATGATCTTTTATAAAACGAGTTTACGAGATAAAACTGAACAGGAGGTAATTGATGCTAATTGTTCTGATGACTGCTGATCAGGTAATTTAATTTGCTAAATAAATGATAAAAGACACATAAATAAGCGTAGGTTTTTTATTCTGATAAGTATACACATAATTAAAGTCAATCAGCGAAAACAGGGTGGGTGAACGTGTATATAATGGAATTTAAATATGGGCAGTACTCGTCAAAAACAAAAGAGTAAACTTCATTAAATATGTAGGGCAGTGACCCTTTTTATTCAATTAGATGTTGCAGTTGCATTTGCATAAACAGGGAATATAAATTCATATCAGATAAGAATATACACAAGCTTGCCTAAGTTTGTGAGTAGGTAATTTCTTCGAATCTATTTATGTACTGCTATGGAGATATTTTGAATAGAAACGGTATGGAAAGTTTAAATACGCGCTCTATATACAACGTTTATCATAATATGTATATAGACCCGAAGTTGGGCTATTCTGACCGAGCATACGATTAACTTGACGTGTACAAAGGTTGGATATAGCATATTCGAAATCCCCATACAAAAGTAAAATTATTTTTATCGCAGAAATTTGCAACAACCCTAACTTGAATCAGTGTTAACTATTATTGCGTCTCCTGGCTAGCTGCTAGGCACAAAGCATACGCTTCTATCGCGCTATGCCACAAATTAAAAGTTAAAAGTCCACTTAGGATCTTACGCATTTAATAAGTTAAGTAAGATATCATGAAAGTTTTTACAGGATCAACAATCGAAAGGGAAGAGAAAAGTTATGAAAGATTAGGTACCTTTTTAACGTTCTCGTCGGTTGGCAGTAGCTAGGAATACGGCCTAGGAATATCGTTGACTCGGTTTTATCATTGCATAATCACCACGTAAACATACATGTATCATTGTAAATAAATCATTGTATTGTTTTCACAAATAAATGTTGACGACGATAGGTTTTGCTGTCAGTTTTGCTACAGTCACTGCCATAATTGACGGATAACCGATACCGTCTAATGCAAAGATAAAAAGGTTTTATCACGTTGTGTCAATTTGAATGATGAATATCTGAGGTGCGTTTAGGCAAGCCAGTCGTATAAATTTTAGCTGGACAAAATTATTTATACGGAGCTCATGAAACGGCGTCATAGCTTTATTTTAAATTCAATAGACAGGTACAGCGTAACCAGACCAAAAAGTACGGTTTTTGCTACCATTCATCATCTGACTGTTCACCGTACTACATCATTCATACTTCAGCTTTGACCGTGCTTTTTGCCTTGAAAGTATTTTTGACACAGCGCTTGATGTAATATCTCTCTAGGCCTAATAAATTTATTAGTATACTCTGTATACACTTATTCTTTATTTCGTACTAACTTGTACCCCCGACTTCTGTTAAAGCATGCAACCTCCGGAGTTGACATGCAAACTTTTTTGATGTTACAATATGCGTCCATTTTAAAAACAAGATTGATATTTTAAAGCTGTCTTGTCCGAGTTATCAATAAAAAAAATGTATTACTTAAAGGAAATTGTGTTTGCATGTATTTGAAATGTTAATTTGTTCATTAAATCATGAGGAATTGTAACCCGTAAGTACTTCGTCCACGTAGAATTCGGTTTGTAGCTGTTTCCTAGGGAACTGTTCGTATTTTCGGGATAAAAAGTATGTAATTCGTTTAGTTTAAATTTTAGCCAGTAATTTTCACATCTTGGACACTCTAAACGGGCTATTTGATATTTATCTAGTGTAAGTTTTATCCAAGTTGGCTGTCCTAAACGCACTCCTGGATATTGTGATTTTGTTGACTTTTAATTGAATGTGTGATGGCATTTTGTCAATCACGCGTCTGTCAGCGTCCGGATAGCGATCATACGTCATGATAGGCCTACGTCATCCATACTAAATAAAGACAACTACAAACAGAAGTAACAACTTTTATGGCGGACGTAATTAATTGCCTAAATAGTTAATTATTAGGAGCTTTTATTTATCTTACAATGTTTGGGTCAAATCTTACAAGTTGAATCAGAACCACTTCCTCTTATCCTACGGACTTGAAATTTTGCATACTTGGCAAAGTCCGATGACGATGCATTATTATGGTGACAGCCAGCTGATCTGATGATGGAATCGGAAGATGGGTAGTGGAACTCCTTGATGCTTACCACCTCAAAAATAGGCACATTATTTATTGGTGGCTCTTCTGTTGTTAACTGTTCTCATAATATGAGAGCAAAGGTCATTGACCTTGTCACAAAACAGCTGTTACATGGTTATCACGTTGTGGTTTTTACATTTCGCGGAAAAAAATTTACGAGAACTTTTCATGAATGAAAAACTGCGAAATTTCAAAACTCGTAGAACTAACATTGTTCGCCGTGACGTGCAGAATTTGCACCCTTCGGGCTTATACACATATTATGATACAAATTGTATAAATAGTAATATATTATTCAACTAATATTATAAATGCGAAAGTTTGTAAGAATGGATGGATGGACTGACGGATTTTGATGAAATTTGGTATGTAGGTACAAGTACCTCTAAAGATCCTGAAAAAGGACATAGGATACTTTTTATCCCGAAAAACCGCGGGTGCAACCGCGTGGCGCCTTTAATATAAAACATTTTTTAAACGTCGCCGTCGCGTCAGCCGGCGCTGCGACTCGCGAGGATCTCTTGAAGGAAATAGGTAAAGAATTTATTTCTACGAATATAAAGTCATACTAATAAATCATAGTAATATTATAAATGTGAAAGTTTGTGAGGATGGATGTATGGATGTATGGATGTTTGTTACTCAAACATTCAAAAACTATTAAACGGATTTTGCGGTATGCAAGTTGTTTAGGTCCTGAAATATGACAGGCTACTTTTTATCACGGAAAACCGAAGGGCGCAGCTAGTAAAGAAAAAAATTGTATACCTAACATCAGCTTTCATGGTGTGTGTGTAAGTTAAGTACTTTCAAATCGTTACATTGTGGAACTAACGTAGAACTAATCAATCATATTTGCGATAAAAAGTTTAAAACTGCATCACATCATCGACATTTTATAGCTGTTCGTTACGACCGGGACTTCCTCAACTGAACCACAGAATAAAATAGTAGACTGATTTTTAGTTATACAACAGAATAATTAATAGTACAAGTAGTTATACCTCTATGACAAGTATGTGTTAACTAGTAATTTATCGCAACAATAGCTAATCATAGTATGTAACCAGGGGAACAAAAGGATTGTTTGCACTGAACCAGTTGACGACCGGCTGGGTTATTTTGTAATGGCAATCGCTTGACAAAAAGCAGAAAAACCTAAGACCAATGTTTAAACCAATGTGATCAATGATCTAAGAAAACAGCGTAGAAACTACCGATTTATTCTCACCATCTAGGCAAAGACAGGTTAGCAAAATAACAGATTTGAGAAATTTGAGATATTGAATTAAGAAATTGGAATACACAATGCGATTAAACACCAAATATAACAAATTCGTAGTCAGAATCGCCAGCAGATTAAAATGAGCCCATGTAGTTTACGATTATCCGTCAAGGAGTTTCATTGCCTACCTTCCGTCTCCATTATCAGATCAGATGGCTGTCACCGTAATATGGCATTGTCATCGGACTTTGACAAGTATGCTAAATTTCAACTGCGTCGGATAAGAGGAAGCGGTTCTGATTCAACTTGCAAGATTTGAACCAAACAAACATTGCAAGTTAAATAAAAGCTTGTAAAAATAAATAACCCTCTGAAAAATTTAAGATTCACATACCTTTGTGTTAGTAATAAATAACAATACTGTATCACAGACGAGAACTATACTCCCTATAGCCCTATACTATAATACAGAACTAGACTCTAGTTCTATATTAAGGTACATAATATAGTCTAGTTACTAGACTATACCAATAAATGATTACAAGGCTGTGGTGGGCGATATGTCCATAGTCTATACAAACGGAGTCCTCTATTTTTCCCCAGGTTTATGGCGCCGTTTTAGATAAGTTAGTCGTATGAATAGCAATTTTTTCATTAAATACAATATAGAAGTAGGATAGGACTATCCAAAGAATCCTTAAATTTTCTAGCAAATCGTCAACACGTTCAGTACATAAATTATTACAATATAGTAATACTAATTCCAGATACCTGTTTAAAAATATAAAAAGAACAAAACGACAGGCATCTAATAGGAGTAAAAATATTTGTATATGTCTACTTTTGAGAAAAAAGTAGCTTGCTCAACAGATTTTTCAAAATACCTATTCTTGAATGTTTTCGCTACTGCTTTTCCTCTCAATACTACGCACTTTCTCAGAAACGACACCCCCATTTTCATGAAGCCACTTGAAGTACTGAAACAAGGGAATCACAACACTGACTGAACTGAAACCGTATTCGTCTTAGGTTATATGCGCCCATATTAAATCGAAAACTGAAGAGCAAAAACATTCCTTTATTTAAATCCCAAAATAGACCATATCTCCAAAGGCATAAGAACCAGGGTCGAGATGATCTAAATACATAAAATCCATAAAGATAGGATGACGCGTGTCTACATAAGTTATTGAATTTTAATAGATAGGACTGAATAAGTGTTGACCGCAATGCAAAACATGGTCCCAAGGAGTGTCACGTTAAAAATAGCTTTTCTTTAATGCATACATGATCCAAAACCCCAAACCATCAAGTTCAGGTAGTCCCCAAAAGTGGATCGCAGCAAAATTC
The DNA here is from genome assembly GCA_951640565.1 of Petrophora chlorosata. Taxonomy (NCBI): domain Eukaryota; kingdom Metazoa; phylum Arthropoda; class Insecta; order Lepidoptera; family Geometridae; genus Petrophora; species Petrophora chlorosata. The sequence goes on along the minus strand of OX621204.1, from coordinate 9,380,398 downwards.
ATATTTAAATATTCCTCCAGGAAACCATTTGTATTTGACAGGTTCCTGGATTTGAAAGTCATATTGCTAAAAACAAATTTCTTGTTGCCAATATTTTGTGATAGTTCACATATTACTTAATTATAATTAATGAGCCAGGCGTGAATCACCGGGATAAAAAATGTCTACAAAACTATGTGGTGTGTAATGTGACCTTTTCTTCAGGGATAATTCACATAATGAGATTTCGCTTATTTCTACGTTTTTTTTTTAATTCCTGAAGGTTTGGGTTTGACGTTTGACAAACTTTAAACTAAAAACCTTACCCATTCGTGGCGTGCTCAACACCTTAGTTTCCTAGCCATACCATTCAGCCATTCCCGGTGAAGTAAGGCTACGCTTCTGCTCAATTTTGGTCTAATAATTCTATTGAAATCATTAGAAATCTGATGAACTGCTCATGGGCGAATCCGGAACGGCTTCAAATTTCTTATTTCTATTCCAGTAAAGTTATAGTAGTAGCACTTTTTTATAGGTTTCCCGAAAGTACGAGTTGTAACTGAAGTGTTACAAATGAGGTGGCTAAATGAAGGATTTAGTTGGTACTTGGTGTTAACATAAGAAGTGGAACTAGTTGAGAACGGTTGCTTGTACAATAGAAAATCTTACTTTTATTAGGGAGTATGGTACATCAAGCAATGTTACATCTGAGAAAGAACAACATTTTAAACTTGTTTTGTAATTTGGAATTAACAGTCTTAGGAAAGTTTAAAGTATTCGTTCTCCCAATATCATCCACTCACCGGTCATTATGCTTCTCGTAGTTACTTCCACCGCTGGATTCGTCTGAATATTCGAAAGAAGCGTTATCCACCATCTTCATTTTATCTTCGTTGGTATATTCACCGGGGTCAACAATTGTTATCACATGTCACTATTTTATACTAACTTAACCCAGTTTTGCATCAAAACAAAGTAAATTAGAAGTGGATGCTATACGAAGGAATATATCATAATGTTATATATATTACAATAACGTTTTACTCCGGAACCTACACACGGCAATCGCAAAGATAAAACGATATCGAGTTAACGCAGGTGTCTCAAATAAAGTATTAAGATAACCATTGATTAAATAAGGATCAATATCTATTAATCACGACGATTTATTAAAGACAAATTAAATAGGTAGTGATATAGTACGTCCAAGCACTTCACAAGCAAACAATGTTACTATGTAAGTTTGTTTAGAAATGTATCTGACCTGTTCGATGATTAGATAAATGGATTCGATGACAACGAAATTTTATAACACGCGGAGCACGCGGTTATCAACAACTTATAAAAGGAACATGTAAATATAAATCTGATATAGTCATGGCACAGATGACCGCCGGAATACGATGCGGGGTCACTGGAGATTTGTTCAGCTGAGCAAAATAGAACGGTTGAAACCGACCGAGAAAACATCACAATATAATTTATATTACGTTGCTTATGAATTGATTGAGCTATTCGACGATCAATTTAAGAGCGACAAAACAGCGGGTCCGGTCGCATCCTCACAATTTTACCGGTATTATTACGAACACAGACACGTCACAAACAGAACTGTAAATATATGGACATTATCACTGTGTAGTGCACATTTTCACATGTTTCCACGTGTCAGACGATAGAATCGGCAATTTTATCGCGGCATTAGAACTTCGCAAACGGCGAGCGACAGTCCCGAGCTGCGGTCTGCACGCGATCGCGAGAATAACTGTTGCAAACATTATACATATTTATGTGTCTTGTTATAATATCGATTGTGTATCGAATAGGCGGTAATTTATCGCGACGATAAGATAGCAAGCGAGCGCTGGCTGGTAATAAAACCTATTCATTACTGGTTAATTTTCTAAAACCACAATTTCATTCCGAGGGAAAAAAATATGGTTGAAAAATTGGGTACAACGACCTTGCGCTTCATCGAATCAGAACATCGATGAGAGATCGCGGTGTAAAAGATCGAGTGCCATTGACATGAATAGCCGAGAGAAAGGTAGCGCTACTATATGATTGGCGAATGAAGAGATCACCTGACGTCTCCACATTTGGTCTGCGCGATGAGAACTGTCACTGCTCTGGGCCGCGAAAACACTAACAGCAGGAATCATGCTAGCAATGGAGGAAAAGAGTGAACGTTTATAAACATCGTGTACGGTCAGCCTCCACAGTAGGCCATCAATTTTGATTACTACATAGACAGCCGTGTTATGAAGTCAATGTAAGTGATTAATTTATTAAACATACCCGTATGCTTGAGGGTGCCAAATACTAACCAAGTTTACCAATATATAAATTGAAAATGTATAATATCAGGTATCACTAACACAAAACTACCGAGGCGATTTAAGTGCCAAATAACATTTTATTCCACTCATATCGACTATTTTATGGTCTTCAAGAGTATATTCCGACAATAAAATATTTCACGTTTACTTAAAATTGAATTTTCCAACTTTGTCATTAATCTGAACCTGCGACTAGAATACTCATCCGAAAGTAGAAAGTAATTTCTTGTATTTTACATATTTATAGATAATACAAATAAACCATTCAAACCTAACGCATAAAAGCAAAATGATATCCGAAAAGAAGTCGTTAGATAGAACTAATGAAAATTGCAGAAAATTAAATAGGCGAGTGCGTATAGATTAGTTTTATAAAAGGCTAAGTTTCAGTTTTCCTTTTTCCATTATTACTTACCTCCAAACTTCAATATGAAGAGGAAGACGGCACTCTACGATGATGATGATCCTATTTTGCCGGGAAGTATCATAAAAAATGACCTTCTACGCCCATATGTACAAAAATCTATCGAATCGTACAGTTCGTTTCGTACCTAATGCGAAGGGCGGACAGACAAACAAATATTCAGACAGCAAAGACTAGACTAACTCACACATGGGTCATTATCATAACCACCGTTTCTGTTTTTGTTTCTATTTTGTAACCGACCTCAAAAAAGGAGGAGGTTCTCAAAATGGGTAAAATAAATAATTAAAAAAATTAAACTTACTTCAAAACCACTAATAGGCACTCTAAAGTGAAAAATAAATTAATATAATTATTATAAGCGCTACCCACTCATCTATTTGAAGTCGGTGACAGCCAAGTCTATTAGCAGGCCTAGCGAACTCCGCACTGTAGGTACGAAGCTACAAGTACATAGCCGGACACCGACGGCGGGTCGCGCGCCGTTACACGTGCCGCGTCAGAACAGATAAGAGCTATGCGATAGAAAGAGAGGCACTCTGTAGGTCACTATGACTGGTAGGTATGCAGCGCTACGCGAGCTGAATTGAATTTTATTGCGTCATAGCAAGAGTCGCTATTTGTTAAATTTTTTTTGCGGAGTGATTTTCCTGTCCCCTAGTATTCTGTGCTATTAGGTAGCAGATAGATACTACCTACAAGTATCTACCTACTTGAAGGATTAATTGGCACAGAACAACAATGTTACTGACAATATAATGTTAAAACTTACTAGGCAGTTATTTTGCTATCGCTACTAGTATCATTTGAATCGAGGGCGAGCCGGGAACATCAATATTATCTGTGTTGATTGGACGAATGGGTCCGCTGGCTAGTACACGTGACAATAACACGTATGGAGTACTTTACATTATGAAATGCGATCCTAATCCGGGTGTAAAGTGACTGTTTAATTATTTTGTTTACTTTCATGTTTGCCTTTTACCTATTTTGGGAGGAAAATGCAGGTAATTGCGACAAGCTGACATTAAAAATAACGCATTTTTATACATAAGAGGAATAAAAATAATAACTACATCTAGGTTGACATATATCTATTTCATTACCTATTTAGGCATAGATATGACTTATTTACCACAGGATAAGATAGGAGACTGAAGAATACAGTTTAGGACGATTTAAGAATATTACACCTAATCGGATGAGACGTCATAGGACGAGAACGGAACAACCCAGAATATTCTATACATACGATACTTATAAAAATAAATGTTGCTAGAGGTTATTATGGTGATATGTTCTCAAACGGATGTTTTTATGGTACACTGCGGTAATCACTCACCTTTATTGCCTAATACGACCACCAGCGGAACAATAAAACATTGCAAAGATTGTTGAAAGCGTGGTGGCCGTAGAAGAGTTTTTAATGCATCATCTTTAAATACTCTATCATTAAAGGTAATAAAGATTAAAGACGTAGCAAAAGATTGTGTGCGGTCTTGTCTTAGCTGATGTTATTTCGTTTGACTTTAGGGCTAAGGAGCAAACTCAATAAAATCTCTTACCGAAAAGTAACATTTGTGGAAAACGAGACATTCAAGAACAATTTCTTCTCTATATTCACCGGAACAAAATATGGGTCGATGATAATTGGAAACACCAAATCCAGATAATAGGCTCAACATAGAAAACCAAAGACGTAAAAGAGATGATGATAAGGTAAGTACTTCAGTGGGTAAAATTACCTACCAATGTGGATAATAATGATGCCTGGTAATATGAAAACTGCACGGGCAAAGTCGCAGACTATAATATTAATTTGGTAGGGAAAACGATATGCTTAGGAACATATCTGATTAATAATTTATAATGCTGCAAAAAATAGAACACATGTAAATGTTTGTAACTGAACACTGTTGTCATATCACAAACGGAATGTAGCATCAGGGGTACATATACTACATATACCTAACCTTTAATACGTTATTATTCCCAGCGAATAATTTCATCGACACAGGTATCTGAAATGGGGGATTGACCTCGAATCTCGATACCAAAGACGCCACTTCTCCCGCAGCCTTTAGTTATAAACATCATTATAGTATAGGCTTAGCTTATTAAGTTACGTTCTCACTGCCGTAGAAAAGGAGAGACATTCCTTTATTTCATCTATGCATTTCCAAATACAATGTGTCAATCTGCTTTGCTCTGAATTTCGTTACACTGGCTTATTCTTGTGTATGTTTTTATGTTATTTGATTTTCCATTTTCCATTTAGTCTATGATTAACAAGAATATCTTCAACGCCGACTTGCGCAGTTTCTAGAATAGCATTATCCTTAACGACATTGATTTTATTCAGAAGGGTCGTTCCATATATTCATAACTGTTTATCCTATGAATATTAATTAAAACATGAGACGCGGTTGACGTCAGTCTCCCGTTGTATGTTGATAACTTTTATAAATCTTGAGATTTATAGTGTATAATAAATCGAATATCAATGATGTGTAATGAATAGTCACGTTTCTAGATAAAAAGGACGCAACCATGACGACATTATAACCCATGTTATTTGTACCTATTACCTAATTATTATCCAGTGGGTATGTATGCTGCCAACATTTACCTCTAGAAGGGTGCCAAGCCAACTGGTAGTGGTTTGGAGCATTTAGGCTATCTATAAGCCTGTAAAGACCAATAGGTCGTCCGATAGATTTTAGCAGTACAGAAAAGATTAAGTAGAACGTACGTTCTACTTAATCTGTTTACGTTCTACTTAATCTGTTCTGTGCTGTTTTACGTAATACAGGCATTTAGCGAATCAAATCATTTTGTATTTAGATAAAGTTCTACAACAAATAGTATGAATTTGTAGCCTAATTTGTTTAAAGTTTTAGGAAGAAGATAATCATAAAGCCACTTCTTTAAACTATGAAACAATCAATTTTGCGTACGATACGAATGCCATACTTATCTCGTTAACATACATTTGCATAGTGATCATATACAAATTTAAAGGCACAATTTTCATAACATTCAACATCAGAAGTAAATCAATTTCGAAACAAAACTAAGATTTTTTTATCAGCACGCACCTTACCTACACAGATACAAATTGAATAATTAACATATTTATAGATTTTTTATTTGTCGTATGTTTTTATTCAAGTCGAAAGCCAGAAGGTTTAATAAATAATGTCCAATGATTACATGTACAAGTGTTGATTAAATAGTTAGTATACAAGTAGTAGTTCTTAGTAGTCTTGCTTGGCACGTAGGCAAGTAAGTTTCCTGGGGTAAATTCGAGAGTTCAGCACCAATACTATATGGTCAGCACGTTTCTAAGCACATTGATAGGGTAGGTGTATTTGCCCCTTAGTGTAAATCGTACAGAGCGAGTGTGGCTCAAGATCGAGTGTGGCTCAGTGGGAAAACGTGCGACTTTCGATCCGACGCACCCGAGTGACATGTGACATCCACCAATACGCACTAGGCCAGTGTGGTGGATTATGGCCCATATTCTCTCTATGAGAGAAGGCCCGTGTCCCAGCAGCGGGAACGTGATGGGCTGATGATGATGATGGAAATCGTTCGTGCATCAGCTGTTGCGGTCCTGCCCGCCACTATGGCTACAGAATATATGGTATTTTATTTATTTCACTATGTTAATGGAGTAAAGTTGACTTCGATTTTGTTAAAAATAAACAACTGCTTCAGAGGACATGTTAAGCCGTCGGTCCCTTTTGTTGTATTAGGACATAGTCATTAGGCCATGTCGGAGGCCTTCGTGCGGTCTAAAAATTCCGACACCAGGGTTGGCCACACACCAACACGAGAGAAGAAGATAAAAAAGTAATGAAGCGTGAGTTTTCGAGATAACGTTTTATACCTAATAATATTTGCCGGTTTTTTTTTACGCTTAATAGGTCAATGTTTTGCCACTATCTCGCCTGATGTGAAGCGATGATGTGGCCTAAGATGAAGCACATAGATCTAGAGAGAGACGGCAGTTGAGCGGCTGCTCAGACCCGTCTCCCCGATGGTTCACCGAACATCATCCCGAAACACGACTAGCTTGACGGCATGGCTTTGTTCTGTGGGGGGTATTAAAACCACGGCCAGAGCCTACCACTCCAAAAAACCGGTTGCCGGTTACTTGGCTTTTTAGTAGTAGTTACCATTTGTCGGATCACTATCAATTTGTGATAGCGATAAATATATTTATTTATCATCTGAATCGATACGACCTTCTCGATGCAATTCAACGATAGCAGCAACCTGGCAACATGCGGTAGTTACATTTCTGATGAATGCAAAAGGGTGTGGGGGTGTGTAACCGTGTGTGTGAGGGTGTATGAATGCTTGTTACCACTTAGCTCCATACGGCTGAACTGATTTTTAATTTAATTTGGTTTGGTACTAGGTCTTGGAATAGAACAATTATGATTTATCATCCCGAAAAAAGAACAATTTCAAGTTCAGGAAACGAACATAGGATACTTTTACCCCGGAAAATTGTCCGTACGAGTGAAACTGAAGGACGCAGCAGTAATACATACCTAGCATAGAAACGTTCCTTTCTTACAATATTTGATTAGTTGAAGAAAATTTGAAGAGCTGATTAATGTTGTACATTCCAAATTGTGTTTGTCTACTTTGTTTGTGGTTGGTAATTGTCGACTCTCTATAATGTTTCACATCATCATAAATTAGAAGCTTAAATCCGGAAATAATAGATAAAGTTATTCAAAATTATCAAGGGAAAACGAACGTAGTCGCGGAGCGAGAACAGTCGATATTCCTCCTACACTGTAGTTCAAGTTTCAAGTATTTTTTTATCATTTATTTATTTAATGTAATACAATATAATATCTTAATTTTATGTTATAAAAATAGCTCGTATATAGTTCTGATACATATGACTACCAGGACTAGGTAGTATCAGGATAAACCTGAGTTACGGTGCTAGTTTGTATTTTCCCTATTTAGATAAGATAATATAATTTACTTACATTAAGAACGATATTATAGCATCATACTATTTATTTATACAGCACATGCAACTTACAGACTATGTCCAACACGTCGCCCTATCATTAAATATATCTAGATCTGGTTGTTGAGCTAACATGTCGTTTAATAACTTATCACTATCACTTCTACAGTATTCTGTGCTTCTACCAAAACATCTAACTATTAAAAAGGTACAGTAAACGGACAAAAGTGCATTAGCACCTTAAAGTCGATAATCGCCCACACGGTGTAAGCCCGCGCATGCTGCATATTTTATCTCTGTGTGTATAATGTCCTTACGCACACAACAAAACGTCATACGGTATAACTATGAGGAGGTGCACTTCGTCAGATGCATGTGGTAAACATTAGAAAAAGATAACAGTATATACTCGCTTTCTTCTTAGTGAGTTATCCGGTTTTTACGCCGAGCCGACTCAAAACAACAGCTTAAATTCGTTTACTTAAAAAATGTGACAATGGTGGAGTGGAGTAAGTAGTAAACTCTTATACGATGGTCAATAAGGGTATGGGTTCAATCCTGAGTGCCGTGATCACTTTTTGGTATTTATTATTAAGTTTAAATCCCTGTTAATATAACAAACTATAAGTTGCAGCCTTTGTTAAACATGAATTAAAATAGTCGTTCATAAGGGAACATTTATTAAAATCCAAGTTAAAAAACATTTTGTAATTTAATAATTAATAACCTACTTATGATAAACATTTATTTACTTATAGTTTTTAAAAGAAATATAAACCAATACATCTCTTATTACCTATTGGTTATTAAAGGTTTATATAAGCTTAAAATATTCATTTTCTCAAGGAAAAGAGGTTTGAAGCTTAACCCCTTATAACCATAAACTACAAATTTTTCTTTAAAAAATCATTCAAATTTACCTACTAACTATTACTATTACTAACTATGACTTAAAAGTTTTATCATCGGTAAATATTGTAGTAGTCTTCCAGTTAAAATCCATATATTCTCGAGCAAAACGCAATCATTCCTGTTTATATGCCTTCGCGTCAAACATGATTTCTTAGCAGGTATTCGGTGATGTAATCCTTCGGCATGGAGTCCGCGGTGGACAGTGCGCAATTACGTTTCCACTTATTGTTCTGTATTCGTTTCATATTGTTCCACCATAAAACGTCGCTGAGACTGGTTGATAACCAGCGGGCTTCACTCCATACACGACTGCCTTCCTCGTTGTGTCGTTTTACCCAACGACTCACAGTATTTCTCTAAAACAGAGTAATCTTTATTATATTAGAACACTTTTAAACTAGCAATTTACACCACAACGCAACTATATTAATATCATCACATAATCTATTATAACTTACACATAAGCCGGTTTCATTGGAAATTTGAGATATATTAAGTCCATTTTTCTATAAAAGGCCACTATATTTGCCCTTTCATCGATATTTCTATTTGATTGCATTTGTAATAATAACTATCAAACGAAACAACACCAGTAACAATAAATCTACCGCTCGCAACAAAGTTCACCAACCGACAAGTTCACTATTCTATTGCAGCTTGTTTCAAATCTACCTTCATCTTTTGAGAAACTGGTTAAAACATTAAAATAAAGAAACAACACCACATCGATGACATTTCAAACAAAATTCTAAAAACTAAAATGTAAAAACGATTTATAGTACGAGAGGATTCGAACCGACGTGTCGCATATCATGATTTATGACATTTAAACACTGTGTTAAACCACTGAGCCAGATTGACACTTATCCAATGTTTCGAAATTAAAAGTTATTAACTTGAAAAGTTTACGACAGGAAGACGATTGATAATTTCGCTCTTTGATTGGTTCATAATGAAAGAATACATTGTATGGGTGTGTGTGTGCCTGCAAACGCTTTGTAGAAGAAGGTCATTAGTGCGATTTACTTTGATGCTATTGCTTTGTGAGACTGCTACTGGATTTTTGACCGCCACTGTACATTCTTGATTAGAACACTCAGGTACACAGTCAGTAGCATTCAAAGTCACAATCACAAACAGCGATGGAAAGATCTTCGACACCGTCTTTGTTCCACGATCTGTGCAATCTGAGTCTTTTAAACGTTAACAGCTTGTTACCTACACTACCTACGTAATCCATCGTACAGCAGCATTGTTTGCTTTATACCCGAGTATTCTCAAATCAAATCAAAATCAAATCATTTATTTGCAGTACATGTTGGTACATTAAAGATGTTAATTCAAATATGGTCAGATCCGAAACACATAGTCAATTATAAGTGACATGCAAAATATTCAATACATAAAATAACATCTCGCCGTTATAGTAGGCAACTAGGAAGCAAGCCATGACAATGAATATTTTCGGACCTAGCTGTATTATGGAGACTACAGTAACATTGGTATCAATCATTGCTATTATGGTCTCGTGAGCCAAATTATATAGTATTGTGAAAGACTTTCTGAACTTCTTTTTTTTCTATCGCTCGCTTTTTGTTCCTCATTTTTATCAAGTTTTTGTTTTAAGCGACGGTGTGCAGTTTTTGCAATTACAAAATTTACGGAATTACGTAGATGGAAATTATTGAGATATTTTCACCAAATCCCCAACTACAAAGAATGACGTAGGATGTTGAATCACTTTCGACATCCATGGTAACTTTTTGTGCAAAGGAGAAAAAACTCTAGATAATAAAGATAACATGTTTGTGGGACCAGTTTCGCAAACGTTTGCTCACGGTAGTTTTTATGACTACGATGTTGATGAACGACTAAAAACGACAGATAAGAAGATTTATTATATTTAAGGAAAATATTTGTTTATACTTTGAAAACCTATGATGAGCAACTGGTATAGGTATGTTGAGAAACATCTTTTGTACAATTATTGAAATAATTTTGCAAAAATCTTAATATTATGACAGGTTATGGCAAAATATTGGGACTTACAGGTTAGGTTATCTTTTCCTTTGCAGTAAGTTTGTACTGAGCAAACATCAGGTGCAGTTTTGAGAATATAAAAGCTGCATATTTGGATTTAGAAAATATTTTATATTTACTACAAACAGTGAATCAAGTTATCGTTAAAAAACAAGCATGTCCAAAAACCTCAAAATTGGATGACATACCTACCATGTAAAAAGCTAAAGGTATAATTATAAAGGCTTGATCTCTTAAAACTCGTTACAAGAAGGTCGCGCAATTTGAATACAGTCTGAAAGTTTACTGACAGATGCCAGTTTGCAGGCACACTTATCGCGAAGTACTTAAAACAGAGTTTGAAGGCAACAAATAAGATGGAGTCAGCTGATACAAAGTTTGAGAGACTTTAATTGTCTAAGCTAAAAAGTTCAATAAAACTATAGGAGTCAAGTTATCTGAAGGCGTCAGGCTTCTATAATAGACGTAGGATAAAAGGTACATTTAGCTTTGTAATCTTAAAGCTTAAGTACAGCTTACAAAACGAACAAATCCAGCTCGAAACTATGTATAAAAAAATCAGTCTTTACAAGTGGCTCGAGCTGATGGAAATAGGCGCGATCGAAGTTTACTGACAATAAAATGTGCCGTAGGCCGAGACGCAGAGACATTTGATAATTACAGATAGATCCGAATAGCGCAGCTAAGAGTCGCTCTTTTCATGTACCATATAATAATAGGTGCACATGAGTCAATACAAAGTAGGAGGTAATTTTTTAACAAAGATTGGTAATAGTATTTGATGAGATCTGACGTGCTCGTAGTCAGTATAATATACACGAGGGGTTATACTCGTATTACCAATATGTATGCTCGTAGGTACCTGCAAAGTTTGATGAAACACTTTTGCCGTTATGGCAAAATTTTGATCAAAATATGATCTGACATATTTTTATAAGGACGCTTTTATTTAAGTCAACATCGTAATAAGTTACAAATCATAGTTATTACATCCTCTTAATCCACGTTTAAGGCAAATGAGTTGCAGTCGGTTAAGTCAAGGTCATTTTAAATTCTATAATGATTCTCTCTTTACATTGCAGCTATTTGAATATGATAAGTAAATTATCCTCACACGACGAAGTAAAAAGAATAGAAGGAAGTTGAGGCCGTAAGGCTTAAATCAGATAAATAATCATATCTTCAATTTTTATTAACTTACGCGACGGAACGATATTCCGATTCCGATAGAATCCTGGTTAGATGATTCGATTCCTGCTCGCATCGTTTTCTTTATATTTAAAATCATAGCACAGAATACATCATAGTCAAGTTAGTTCAATATTTAGTCGAAAGTTCAAAGGTGATGTTTTTCTTATCAATAAGTACCTTACAGAATCCGACACCGTGTCCAAGAACCTTAACGTCCTCAGGATCGATTGTTCAGTTTCCTCCTCCGCTGTTATAGGCATCATCACCATTGCGGTTATAAACAAAAATTTTCCATTCACACATTATACTGATTCGTAGACAATATAACTAGTTTTAGTGTTTTTGCAAGACCGTCGCGTCGGCACGTTCCGTTTATTTCGCGTCGTAACCAGCACTGATGTCGGTAGAGTTAGAGACCAAAAACACTGTAATAGCCTAATAATCACGGATAATATAAACACGCTTGATAAACAATACATATCGAAATTTGCCAAATAGCGTCGAACGCCTTATCTTACCCGTTAGTGAATTATCGACCCTCAATAGCGAATCCATAAGCGTAAAATGAATATCTTTAAAAAAAACAAATGAACAGGAAAACATTTAAACAATTCTTGGAAAACAGAATTTGTTGCGCTGAACAGCGTTCATTGAGTTTGTTTTTATATGAAAAAATATGGGGGGGTTATAACTAAGAATAAGTTGTATATTTAACTGGGCGTTTTCAAAGGATACCAAGAACGCAAAGCCCAATAAGACTGATAAAGTAAAAATATAGATCTTAATACGCATAGGTACTCTTCTGAAAACAATAAATATTTGCAACAGTCCTAGGAAAACTATTATGCAAGTCGCGTTAGGAAAGAACCCAACTTCCAGTGCGATTGCAATTCAGTCTCGATTACAATAATATTTTTTTTCAGAACATGCCGCCGCGCGAACCGTTTTATTTTTGTTTGCAGTGAGAAGGTAAAGATCAAATAACCGCATCGTATATATAAACGGTACCTACCTTCCGATTAATCAGAAATCCTAAGTCGCAGGTGTACTCCCCATACTATGTAATGATTAAGGATGATCGCCCTACACTTGATCAGATAACTAGGATCGGAAGGTGTAGGGATCGCTTAATTACTTTGGCTTTGGAGGGTACTCACTTCTCGTGTTTGGCGCGTGGCGTTGGCTCGAGTTGCAGCGGGGTGGCGGGCGCGGAGCGGGGCACGCCACACCCGCCCCCCGCCGCGCCCGCTGCGAAATTGCCGGTTGACCTGTTGACAAACAAACAAATGTTATACTTATCATCTTGGTGTGGCACGGCACCAGACTGGCTTGTAACAATAGATTTTAACTGTTTAATTTAACTAGGCAGATTAAACAGCTTCCAGCGGACTAAAAGGCTTATAAAAGCTTCCGTGACACACTTAACTGACAGACAACGCACAGCCTAAGCCGCAGGACCTTTGAGACTAGACTTTTGAAGAAAATATGTCTAGGGTAACTTAAGGTGTGCTAAATAGGAAAGGATCCCTAAGGAAAGAGGGGCGGGAAAAGAGAGAAGGCAATACAGTCTTGCCTTATTAGGCCTCTGTTCAAGAATTTATCTCCAAAGAGGTATGATCCTACTATCTCTAGTATCTGACAGAAGTTTCTCTAAGCCCTTGATCCATCTTAACGTTAACTGTATAAAAATATGAGTATTCAGTCTTTAAAAGATAACGTGTAAGGTTAATCATATTTTTCTAATGGCTATTCCAAGATTGAGGAAATTGGACTCACGAATTTACAGAAAGGAAAGTAAGTACCTACACCTGAAGACTGAATAAAACATAAAAAGATTGTATATTTTTTATTAACGAAGCCATACATATCATTGAGCAATCATCAGTATAAACTCCAAACGTACGTGTACACAACCAAAAACTCATTACCCTTTCCGCCACAACGACATTGTTTCAAAAAGAATAAAACAGCAATAAACGTAAAAGGTCGAAATACTGCCCGAATCACGAAACTTCCGAACCCTTAACATATAACATTCTCGAGAACTTTTATTGCTCCACACACATAAAATATACATATTACATACCTCTTATATTTGTAATTTTTACGCCTTACTAAAACCGACTGAGGAGCCACCACGAAAGAAGGATGTGACTTTTTCCTTGTCCTATTCCTTGTCATGGCACGAGCTTAACAAAACTGACACACGAATACGAAGGACGACGTCGAAGAACTAAATTTAATAAAAAGTTCTAGCATCACCACAATCCTTAAAGTTAACACATATCTAACAAAGAATGTTAAAACATATTATGTTATTGTCCAGGGAATAAACTCAGCAATGATTGTTTGACGCACGTGGTCTGTTTGACCTAACACATAATATTTAAAAAAAACGTCCACCGTATTCTAACAAAGAATTTAACAACAAGGATGAAATATTGAAGCCATCGCAACTAAACGATAGCAACAGACGCGGGTATGGAGTGGAATATAAATGGTAAAATAGTGTACATAGGTACATTTGTGTAAATACAATCGTCCGTAATGACATACGAAACTCGGCTTTATGATCAAATGTATTCATAATTGCTGACGAAATTACTATATGCTATTGTTCGAATTACAGTTTTTCCTGTAAATATATGCTGAAATATACCTATGTAACTGACTACCTAATCTGATGTTTTATTTAATACTAGCGACCCGCCCCAGCTTCACATGGATGCAATTTACTAATATGTGGTGTAATTTTTTGACGACTTTATTACAAAACATTGAATTTCAACTAAACAAAAATCTTAATTGTGCATATTAACCTTCAGTAAAAAAATCTCTAAATGTGAAAACCGTATCAAAATCCGTTGCCTGGTTTAGAAGTAAGCGGAGAAACAGAAATGAGGACGCGGATAGCGACTTTGTAATTTTTTTTTTACGCCTTATAGATCTATCTTTGGCCACTATCTCGCCTGATGTGAAGCGATGATGTGGCCTAAGATGGAGCACATAGATCTAGACAGAGACGGCAGTTGAGCGGCTGCTCAGACCCGTCTTCCCCGTCCCGTCCTAGACACGTCTCGTATACTATTTAGAGAAGATAGAGAATCGTATAAACTGTGACTCATCATCTCAAATTGACTGTGTCTGCACGGAAAACATATTACGGGTTCTTAAATCCTAAGTTATTATATAATAGAAGATTTAGAGGTACCCCGTTGATATTATGAACTGTTGATCTGCCGTATCAGTCCCCCAACAAACACCAACGGTGTAACTTTAGTTTACTGGGGTCCTGAAAATAATGAACGCGACAATTCAATTAAATTGATTTTTTAATCTGATAAGTGTAGTAATTTTATAGTATAGTGTTCAGTGGAATTTATATAGGTATAAATTTATCCTTGAAGTAAACAGTAATAACAATATTTCGTTTATATTACGAACACAATTCCACGTTATTGTTAGCTCTTCATATTGTTATCTTTCAAAGACGACTCAAATCTATAAAATATGAAAATAAAGAAAACTACAAAAGAATGGCAATAACGTGTAACCGTTGAAATAAATAAAACAGCTGAGTAAATCAGTGATGTCGATACAATGCCTTTCAATGCCAGTGTTTCCGGGCAAGACAAAGGCCGTTTTCCTCAATGCCGTATTCTTCCGACCCCATTATTTGGGCGACCTTCACGGGGACGCTTAAGGGTCTAGGCCGGGTAAACAAGACGCTCCCGGGATGCTCAAGGCTACATTACACTTCAGCTGGATCGAAAAAGCTTAAGAACAACTTTATTCGAGGCCATTGCCTAAATTGCTATTGAAAAATTAAGATTTCGCTTCGCTAGGTACTTAGGTACAAAATTAGCTAACGCCTTTCATTTCAGTGGGTTTTATTTTTGTTAACTCTTGTTTTTAAAACTTGATACAATGTTGATTTAAATTGGTTCAAATTAATCGTGGAAGTTATATCATCATAATATGTATTTGCATTTGTAGAAGGTAGTAAAGCAACTTTCTATTGTAGAAGTGATGTAGAAGGATCCGGCAGTTGTTTATTGAACCTAGAAATTATGTTTTACAACTTAATTTCTCGGCGTCCATTTCAAGTTTAAGCTTTGAAAGTGCTCGCAAAAAAACGATCAATAAAGGAAAAGGAATGTAAATATTGAATCTGGATCTGGGTGGATAATCTAGCGGCGTAGTAAAGATTCAAGTAGATTTTTTTTATAATAAACTGATTGATGAGACGAGCATGTCCAATGCTGCAATTGTTATTGGTAAGCGCCACGCCTGCCAATAACAATTGCAGTACCACCCAAAACTTTAAATGCCCTAAAAAGCACTACGTATCACTGCAATGCGCTTATCACCCCGAGACATCAGATATTAGTCTCATATGATAGGAGTACTTATAAACAAAGCTGAAGATTCACACCGCCTTGGTTGTAGGTAAGTACTAAAATAAACTAGCAAAGGCGCCTGCTCGTCTACCGTGTTGTTTCACGTGTTTCATCCACATCGCTATTAATAACAATACCTCTTAAAACAGTTTCATTCTGAGTTTTATATTGAACTTACTTGTACGAAATCTGTATTTGATAAGATCAATTTGTATTTTTCATAATCATAAGTATCTATAAATAGTTTTATTAAACAAAAAACTTGCGAAACCATATCAAGTTTCCTGAGAAATTCTAAAAAAATAATGTACAATATCCGAAATCTTGTGTTTATACCTGTAACTTTTAACAATTCATCATGTGTGTGAATAACAAGAAACTTCGAGGAAAAAACGCAGACGTTATAATTAATACGAAGTTTGAGGACAAGGCTACTAGATATTATAAATATACTACGAGAATATAATATTATATAATAATACTTTTTGGACTAGCGTAAATATTATAAAATAGTAGGTGTAGAAGAAATTTTAAGTTGCTTAATAGTGCAATGCTTCGGCCTCTATAAAATACCGTAATTGCAAGAGTCATAACCTGGAGACTAGCCTCTTAGGTCTCCTTGAGGCATGGCGCAGAAGATGCGATTAATATATATTTTCACACTCCATGCATTAATCATACTTTATCTCTACTTTATCGCTGGATAAAGTACGATTAATGCAATCACACTTAATTTATATTTATATCACAGAATAGACATAACGTAGTGAGGTACAAAATTCAAGGACATGTGACATCCACCAACCGGCACTAGGCCTGCGTGGTGGATGGCCCTACTCTCTCTAGTATGAGAGAAGGCCGTGTCCCAGCAGTGGGAACGTAATGGGCTGATGATGACAGAATAATTAGTTGTACAAGACAATATTAACATAACAAATAGTTAAACAATGTCGCAAATATAACTACAACCACGAACCATTTGTACAGTCAATGTTCATTCTCGAAACTCACATTGGGCATACGTACAACAATAACAGAACACATCTAAATAAACTTAACATTAGAACTTACTAGGTACTCGGTTTTCGATGTATTCAACTGTCTAATACAACTCTTACTGCAATCAATTTCATTTCAATTCAACGTCTTGGTGTTTAAAACTGTTTCAAAATAAAGTATATTTGATGCAGGGTTCTCGAATTCAAAGAAACATTATTCAATGTTAAGACAACTTAGAAGCAGAGGCTTTCGATTCGAGCTACTCTATCATTTCACTAGTGAAAGGACAGGTTGACAGACATGACACTTATAGGAATTTTAATTGTGTTGTGCTTGAAGATTCTTTTTGTGGAAAATGTAAGTTTTTTTATATGTATATTATAAAATAGTGATGAAATAAAATATTGCTACGAACACTAAACATTATTATTATATCGAATTATCCATCTTAATCGCTATCGCTGCTTAGCGATAGGACCCATTGTGCTTTTCTCATATTTTATTATAAAATACTGTATTTCTTTATGGTGTGAATTGGAGTGCAATACATTGCGGTTGTATTGAATTGTAATAGTGTATAATTCAAAATTCAGTGTGTTTTACATTTAAGGTAATTTAAATGTTACAGAGAACGTTAACAGCGAGCTTTCTCCCGAAAAAAAGTCATGTTCGTGAAGTGCCACTTACGCAAAAGGACAACGAATACAATGATCAGAACCCATATAAAAACGAATTGAGAGTATTTGAAGGGAACGATATAGCATCAGTAAATCCCATTGACGAAACTTCCAATAGGTTTCGATCATTTGATAGGAAACAAATCAATATAATTACAACTACGAAGGTTTGTGACTTACATCCATAAATGAACAACACTTGTCACGTTAGAGCCGAAACACCTGGATAGTTAAAGCTTTCGCCCGATGACGATGGTGGTAGAACCGCCGGAAGAATAAGATGGAAAAGTTTTCAGAGCATTCCCCATTATATATTTATAGATTTTGTAGAACACAATTTTATCTAGTTCTTACCAAAATGATCTGTTTAGTTCATAATTTATTTAGCTAGACACATTCCGTTTTTAGGTTTATTATAATGTGATTTGCATTTCAGCCTTGTCCAGTGATGCTTATCTCCAATATACATAACCCAGCGGTGCAGTCTCTCCTACGCAAATACAGATATGACGCCAACGGTTAGATTTTCAAGCGTGTTTTACGAACCGAATTCGCCGTTATTACACGCGATTTTATTACTAGAATAAACGTAATAGCGTTTCTTAAATTTCAATATTTAATTATAATTTTTTTCGTTTTACCGCAGAGTTTTTCGGGATAAAGTAAGCAAAATATTGATATGATCAAGGGTATAACCGTTTCTAAGACATTAATTTAGCTTCAAACATCCAAACTTTTGCTATTCTTATATTTTTTATAATGTATTTTCTATGCATTTCGAAGATATTATCTTGCTAAGACATTTCTAGATAATTATTTAGGTTTTGTATTATTTTAGGAGTCTTGATACCAAGCAGCGTGAAATATTATATGAAGTTGCTGCAAGGTTACGGGTCTGCACCGATTATGATACCGTTGGATAACAATACTTTTTCACCCTTGGGAGGATTTATAAGGTTAGCGGATATTACAGTCAAACCGAAAATTTTATTATTTCATGGAAAAATCATTAATATATTTTTTTTCTGATTTTAGATACTACAAAAAAGTGCCGCCTGTACCATATACTTTGTAAATCTACATATCTATTATTATGCCGAATGAAACAAAACAAGAAAAAGCCAACAAAAAAGGAGCAAGGTAAAAATACCTTTAAACCACCAGTTCAGTACAACACAACACTAGATGTGTCTGATCGTTGCCAACAAATCTTGCTAAAAGCGTTACTTCAGTCTGTAGACACAGATGAACAAAACTGTGTACTTAGTATTCTGTGAATAGGTATTTCATTGAATTCATTATTTCCAACCTACAAACGCCCAAGTATTAAATAATCATAATCACCTGTTATTTCTTATCCCCGAAGGTCGAGTCTTGGCAATGCTAAGTAGTTATGTGGGAAGAAACCATCTGTGGCATTGAATATGCCATTGATTAGTGTAGAACGCTTATGTTAAATCGATACCTTGCACTTGCTTGTGTTGTGAAGCCTCGACATTGATTAGATATTATTTCAAAGGCAAAATAAGTATATATCTGTAAAAGCTGAACAATGCAACTTATTAAATCATTGTTTCTAATTGTTTATTAAACCTAAATACATATCATTTATTATTAATGCAATTAAAATTATAACAGTACAGTACTACCATTAGTAAACACAAACAAAATAATTGACGGTCTGAATAAAGGATTAAGAAAAAAATTATCAGAACCGTTTCGTTATCAGAATAATACTACTATATTATTATGGGTATGCTATAATTTATACTTTTGTATTGTAAATTAGGTATCTATTCTAATAGGGAAACCTAATTGTCTATGTAAACAGCTTGGCTACGGAACAACGTAATAAGCCTTAGCTAGCGTTTTATCGCTAATGTATTTTGATACCCACCTTATCTGTTTAGATATTGCCGATCTAGGCGTTTGTCAGGCCAAGTTCAAAGAACCAGACAGGAAATTTAATAATATATAATAGCTGATGAGTAAATTAGTGATTATCAAAATACATATGTCTGGTCTCTTGAAAATTCTGACGTCCCGTTAATTGTTTCAGCATTTTTAATTCATTTATCGTTAATTTTCAAATAGTGATAGATACCAAAACAACCTTACTGGTACTATTATGTACTTTGTGCTAGTGCCACTACCAACTACCAACCTTTAGCCAAAGAATACTAACTATTAATACGCTTTAGCTTTGCAGCTATCCACTTTTATCTGACTGAATCGTTTTAGCGACGCGCCATTTTTAATATCATGAACAAGAACTACGTTTTTGTTATCATTTTGTTACAGTTAGATCCTGTGTATTGGCATTTTCCTTAGCAAAAAATTTTTTGCCATGTGAATAATGTGTTATCCGAGTTATCTTTGGTTATCTATAGCAATACTGATAACTGGATCTCTAACATCGAGTGACTAAAATGTTTTTATACATATTTGCAGATTAGTTTACATACATACATAATAATATACATAGCACCTATTCATTCAGAGAACGACGTAAAATATATTAATACTCTCCTTCCTTACCCACAGCACATTACCAAGCCATATTATTGGTAGTTTCGCATGTAGGGAATATTTTTTCCTTTTTACACTACTGATATTTTGTACTGAAAACTATTTTTAATTACATTTTTGCACATTTAATTTTACAATTTATAATAAAATTATATTATTATGAAAAACAGTATGCTGACTGTGTTTGTATTTTGTATACCTTCCTAGTTATTACTAATGCACAAGATCGGGACATAATAGGGGATCGGACAACTTTTCAGAAAGTGTTTTAATTAACTACAATGAATATGAAAAATACTATTAATTAAATAACAAATATTGCCGCGCAAAAGGTCACCTCAAAACTTGTGATGTCATATGTAGGTAGAAAACGACAAACTCTTCGAAATAAAACTTGCAAAGAGATTCTAATACATTTTGTGAAGTTTGGGGACTATATTGTAGTAATGGAACGAAAAAATTAGCCAAATACATTTTATGAAAAGCAAAAACGTAAAATAAACACAAGCTTGACTCACGGCATTTGCCTACAAATGACGTCATGCGCTGTGATTGTTGTTTCCTATAAGATGAAGAACAGATTAAAAATGTCAGAATTATGTATTGATTTAAAAATATAAATGATTATTATTTCACAAAAATATTGATTGACTGATCTTTTTGGTTCGACAAACATTCGTTCTAACTACATTTTAGATTTTTTCTCGATTACTGTCCGATCCCCTATTGCGTTAGGAAGAGGAGGCCTATACCCAGCAGTGGGTGGACACGGGCTGAAATGATGTTGGTAATGATTTATTACTAATCTAATCTTCAAACTTTCGGTTAACACGGATTACGCGTAAATTTTCATACGAAAACCAAGTTTACCCATGGGTTAACCTCAACTTCACGTTGGTACAGTGGCACAAAAATATAAAAACAAATTAATGATCCGTAAATCTGGTTGTGTTCGTTAGAAAGATCGTAACTGTTATTTTACGCACTCTTGGTTAGTATCTGGTAAAATAACGCTAGCCAAAGCGTAAATCTTGGTATCTAGATAGCATAGCAATCAACGTAGCCAAAACACTGACTGAGCAGATCTGAATATTTAATCCTACTTTAATATTATAAATAAGAAAATGGGTAGATGGTATGGATGGATGGATGTTTGTTATTCAATGACACTAAACGGATTTTAATGAAAATGTAGGTCCTTTATAGGTCCTGGAAAAGGACGCAGTCTACTTTTTACGCTGAGAAATCGCGAGTGAAACCATGGGCGCAGTTAGTTTTATACAAAAATATTTTGAAGTTTTCCGGCAATAAACGTAGTATATTTATTATGTACAGTATTTACCTAGTATTTCGTTAGAATATAATATGTACTTGGATGGAATATCCCCGAAACTACTTCATTACCTTACGTAATATAAATGATTGGAGTAAATATATTGAAATATTGTGAGTAAGACAGTAATTAAGTAACTTACTGTCTTACAATACTTCAATTAAATAAGGTATGTAAAGAGCTATTGAGGTATGAAAATATGTGCACAAGGAGCGAATTCGGATTAAAAATAAAGATAGTAAGTTTTTTTGGGATTTCAGAATGAATAAATATCTTACAAACAGCCCGGACTAAGAAAGGACGAATGAAAACCTTAAATTGAGTAAATATTATTAATAATAGAGAGTCGGTCACTATTAGATTCAATTTTGAGTCATTAATTATCACGATAACTTATACAGATGAAAGGGATTTTAACCCATTTCTAGAGGCGCCATTTGCCTATTTCTTACCCATTAATCATGTGAGCATCGCAAGCAATTATAGACCAAATGTCGGACTGGCAACGTGCCAACTTCCATACAAGCTAGCGGAGCTTGTACTCCAAAGATAGCTGAAAGCAGAACCTATAAAAATTACACCACCCGACAAAGATCGGCAATATCAACAGAGCAAGAAGTCGTTTGCTCATGTTTAATTCAGCAGGATGTTAGTCACGAAGTGCGACGGCCTTGGTTGGAGGCAATTTATTCCCTATGAAAACAGTCACGTACCTACTAAATATTATTTAATAAGCCATACCACCATGAAGAGGCGAGACGGCGCGCGGCCGGCGGCGGCGCGGCAGTTAAACATCATCGTTACTCAAATAAGACCGAACGGATATTTTTCAGCTGTAGGTTTTAACAAGGCGTAAAGGATCATAATGGTGTATAGATACTGCTATCGCAAAAGTAAATTATTGTATGTAAACACGACAATGTTAGTATGAATAAATTTGTAGTGGGTGGGACCTTAATAACAATTTTAATAAATTATGTACTAGGTAACACTAAATTCTTTAACATAGGCAGGCTTATATTTAAATACTTCAGAGTATTTAGAGAACGTTTTCTTTTTATTTGACTATTCCTTAATCGTATGTATTTTATATAAAATATCATGTGGTTTTCCGGCAAAATTAAATTGCAGTTTTATTGTTATATTCATATTTTCCTTAATAAACTAATAAAATATGGACAGAGCTTCAAGTTGAGTCATTGCAGACAGCAGGCATGAGTTTGACTACACACTGACTATGTAAGCAGAACTCAGATACAGGTAATGTTATTTTGGGAGCCTATTGTCCAATACTGCTTTTTACAACTAATCGTAAGCATTTTGTCCGTTTTGCGTTTTCCAGTGTTATCAACTAGAGTCTTCAAGTCGGTCTCAGCTTGCTTAGAACTGTGCGATTTTGATAACGATTAGAGTTCTGTTGCGCTCTTATATTGGTCTAGTGCCACCATAATTCAGTTTAAAATAAAGTTCTTTGCTAATAGGTGTTTCACCATCACACAATTTGCAAATAGAGGCAAAAGAAACAGGACAGTGAGTAAGGTACGTCATAATTTTTTACTGAACAATCTATCCTATATGCTCAATTAAGCCTGTAATAGAGAGAGCGAGTGTGGCTCAGTGGGAGAACGTGCGACTTTCGATCCGACGTACCTGAGTTCGAATCTCGCTGGCCTCGCACCACTGACTTTCTTAAGTTATGTGCGGATTTAACACTCGTTCTGAAAACGGTGAAGGAAAACATTGTGAGGAAACCAGCATGTCCAAGAATTAATCATGAAAATTCAAGGACATGTGATATCCACCAACCCGCACTGGGCCAGCGTGGTCGATTATGGCCCATACTCTCTCTTTGAGAGAAGGCCCGTGTCCCAGCAGTGGGAACGTGATGGGCTGATGATGATGATGATGAAGCCTGTAATATTAGTTTATCTTAGACCAGAAGTAGCTGATAACTAGTTGAAGCCAGTTTCAATAGAATGTTACTACGCAGATTATGGTTTTCTTTTCCGAAAGCAATTGGAGTGAAGATGAATGTGAAGCTGTAATGAAAAGACAGTCTCAAGAACAGATTCGTCGCGCTCGTCTCGTTGTTTGACATAATGTTTCTTTGAACAGGCTTTTCCATTAGATTTCGCGCTTAAATGGAAATGTAGTCGTTAACCGTTGCTACGCGAAAACAACTACGTAAGTACGAGGATAATCTATTAAAAGAATTTTACAAAACCAAAAACTACGCAAGTTCAGTTTATTTAACGTCATTAATATCAGGAATTTATAGTCCATTCGGCTTAAAAAAGCGATCTCATAATATAACGGATTTATTAGGTAGTCGCTACAAGGCTATTGGAAAACCTTAGCATTTAATTCAATAAAACAACTGAACTCAATAAATGTTCATGCGTTCGTTTAGTAAAACTAGATACGAATTTGATCGCTTCGAGATGTACAAAGCGAGCTTGATAATCCCAGGAATGTTATTATAACAACGGAGCCTCTAATCCGATGTGCCAACTTTTAAATAGAGCTAAAGATATAGGGTTAGCTTATTTCCGTACAATGACATTGAACGTTTGCGATAATTGCAGAGGAAGCAAATATCCTCTTGAAGATAAAAATCTTACATAAATACAGCTAAAACGAAAAATAGGTACCACAATGCATTAGCAAGCACGTTAATCAAAATAATTTGTTGTAGGTAACACTCCAGAAAGACCTTTTTTATTCTATTTCCGCATAAATATCCATTTTCCACCTATTATAGAAAAGGTTACTATGGAATATTGAAAACTGAAATCAGTGGAAGGTACACATTTTTCCATGATTCGAGTGTATTCCATCTCTTTCAAAGTAAGGTATTACATATTTAGTCCTAGTATTCATTATTTGCCCTTTCACGTCAAAGCCGGCCCATATCACAGCTTAGTGCAAGCCTCTTCAAGAATCTAGGCCACAGCGTCGCCGCTTTTAATGAGAGCGAAAACGGCATTCGACCACGTGTCTACGTATCATAGCTGGACGACATCATTGTTCGCCGAACACCGATATGCGACCTCCTACGACAAATTAGGAGTTTCCGTCACACTGATGGTGACATCATCGAACGCTTGTAAATTTCTATTTGGTACCTATGCAATAAGATTGGTCGTACATGTTAAAAATGTATCTATCAATGAATCTTGGATAATTTTTACCACAGGCATGTATTTTGTAGACAAGGGAAGTGGTAGTTGCAAATAATGTGAGTCAACAGCAACTCTAACCGGTGCGTTTTTCGCATTCAGTTGTAACACAAATTCCTATGTATGTCGACACCGTTTGAACTGATGCGTTAAATGAACGCCATATTCGCTAACATGAGTTTCACGACAAGTGGGTCCTCAATGTATTAGCCATAAAATTACCAATTACCTGGTATCTAAATAGGTGCATCAAGATTATGTTGTCGAATTTGCTCTTACATTTCTGAGACATAGGTACCTTTCGTCTTGAAAAAATACGTCTTGTATAAAGATTCGTATTCTAATATCAAATTCTGGATTGATTTATAGTCGCCATAAAAAAGGTTTCAGGATATTTTGGTCTCATCGTTTGAACTAAAGTAGGGCAGATGCGCAACATATGGCATGAATCTATCAACCTTTGAGGTTGTGACATCTGGTCAGATTTTGCATTTTTTTTAGTAAAGATGGTCATCAATTAATCAATTTTTTTTATTTATTAGTAACAATGTTCATCAATCAATCATTTTTTTTATTTATAAAAGAAATTTTTTTTGAGTCCTGCCCCCGTACCCATTTGTACCTCAAGTGCCAATCGTATATCGTGTTGAGCTCAGATTAAGGTGTAGATTCACTGCGACAATGTCTTATGACGCCATATATTGTCTCATTAAGTTTATCTCAACTCGTAGTCATCGTATTTTGGTATAAATGAATGAGATTAATTCGATTTTTTGCCTGAATCGACAATAGACCGTATCGCATTAGTCGCAGTGAAGTTATACCTTAATCTGAGCTCAACACGATATACGATTAGCGCTTGAGGGACATATGCGTTAGGGGGCAGTTTTCATTATTAACACAGACAAAAAACATAATTATAATTACGTAAGTGTTGTACACATTTATACCTACCTACTTCCGATTTCCATTCCGCTGCTTTTAACTACTTCTCAAATTAGTTTGTCTATTTAGGTATACCATATAATATGTTATTTCAGAAATATCTATTAATATTAAAAAGACATGTGAGCAAATAAAACAACCTTCAGCACTAAGGGGCCTATAGCCCTTATCTTATGTCCAAGTGTTTATCTTATCTTTTAAAGAAAATATTATTGACATATAAGTAGGTGAATATAGCTGTATTTATTCTTTTATCAAAATGTGGCTTAGCTCAAAGTTACTCATGCCTCTTGGGTACTTGTGTGTCAATCAAAACAAAAATAAGTTAAGCAAGTATTCAGAATACTAGAGATAAGTAGACACTTATCTCTAGTATTCTTCCAGACGGAAAAGATTGCTTTGAGTGATAAGACCGCATCTGTACTGATTAGTGATTAGTAATGCTGATTACTGTGAAATGTAATTGCTTTTTACATGTTTTTAAGATTTTTAACAGTGTTTAACTAAGGACTTCCAGGTGGGGAGAGTCGTTTCACCCGTACGTTGTTAATATCCCACCTATCCGAACTAAACGTTTCGTAGATTCCTTTATCATGCGAACTGCTAAGGAGTGGAATGCTCTGCCGGCGTCTTTGTTCCCAAACAGCTACAACTTCTCTGTCTCTGTCTCTTTAAGGCTTGAGTAAATAGGCATCTCATGTGCAAGCGTGCTCCACCTTAGACCGCATCTTTGCTTTCCATCAGGTGAGATGTTGTCAAACGTATGCCCATTTACCAATAAATAAATAGAAATTATCTCTATCTATCTAGATATTTTAGTACCAAATATTCAACCAAAGACGTTATTGTGTAACAATCTTATCTATCCATACATGTCAATTTCCTGTTTATCATAACACCTGAGGGAGGTGAGATAGTTTGGTATTGTAAGCGTTGTATCCAATAACAATTTAGTACAGGTCTTTTCTTAAAAGTTACTAGGTATGCTGATGTTAATATAAAATCTATTACTGCTTTATTTTATCTTGTATGTAAACTAAAATGAAACTAATATAAGAAAAAAATCTTTACAAAGATTAAGTAGATAAAATATAGTATTTGCTAAAAAAAACTATATTTAAATATAAACAGGTAAGTTTCATATCGTCTTAGTATTAAAATGAACATAATTTTGACATTTTCAAATTACTCACATATTAGTCAGATTGTCCGACATAGTTTCAACTACATTTAGTGGCTTTTTTCAAGGAGAGAAGAGGCAGAGAGTATTCGTTTCTAAATTATTCTTATTCATAAGGTCATGTTAAGTCATTGCTTCTTGTTGTTTATTAGGATAACATTTTTTAGGCCATGTACGAGTCCTATAACTCTGACACTAGGATTGGCCTCACCCACCCATGTGAAAGAAGAATTAAAGTGAAACTTGTGTCCCTAGTACTTGCAAGGACCAGATAGGCTTAGATATTAAAACAAATTGTTAGGAAATAACTTTTGATGTTATTGAATTACTATTATGCCTAGCTTTTCTTTGTAATGGATAAAGGAAAGTTAATAACAATTTGCCTGCCTTGACTCGAGGATAACTCACAAATGTTTTTCTTTGGCTTTGAGGTAAAAATATTCCTTTTGCTGGATATCATACCCCGATGCCAGCTTCTTCACCAAGATAAAAAGATCTACAATAATTTGACGGTGCTGTATCAGTATGTGACTTTATTTATTATTTAAGTCTTATTTACAAATAACTTTATTTATAATATTGTGAAAATCTACTTAATCCAAAAACTAAAAATGTAATATACTAGATGATAATACAGATCTAAATTTTGTTTAAGTATCATTGATGGATTTCATATATTTATTTATGTAGGCTTTAAGACAAAAAACAATAGTTACCAAGTTTTCCGAATGGTCAAGAGACCTCTTGCTGGCCGTTTACCACCCGGGTCAGTGATGACTGAGAACCGATCACTGAAGCTCCTCTTTACTTCAGGCAGCCTGGCGCCTGACGTCAGCTTTAAAGACTTCCCAGTAACTAGACCTTCAGACTTCTTAGCCTTCGCCTCCAAAGGTAAAACTTTAAGTGTATCTTCAAACTGCAATGACTCGCGTTTGGACCGCTTCTTATACTTCAAATTGGAATCAGGCACATTGCAGTCATTGAACTCACGATTTTTATTATATCCGTGTTCTCCGTCTCCAAAACCTTGAACGAAACACAGCATAATTCCGTCAGGCAACCTTTCCTTCATCTAGAAGGCCATGCCTGCTTTCAACCGTGCGCAACACTCGATTATAGCCGTAGACCAGATCATTCACTTTAAAAAACAGTCAGCACTCATTTTCGTCCGCGAATAGCCTCATCTTCAAGATAGGAACAGGTATTTCGCAATAAATAAACACTCATCAGGGAATCAAAACAGTAAATCACTTGGAAAACGTAACGGTGCCTGTATGCTATTCACACACACAAAGTCCGTAGTACCAGCAAAGATTTTTAATGGTTTTATTTTGATTTTAGTGCATTTTATGCCTGAGAAAATCAAATGTAGGCCGCTAAAATATTACAACCACAAATGACATTTGTTTCTGTCAAGTCGCTGCCGCCCGCCATACGGGTAGCGTTCCGAAACACAGTCATGCACGACCTCGAACGGCTGTTTGCGAACTGAGTTTGAGTCGGGCGGGCCTCGCCTCGGGCGATCGGCGATCGTTTGGTTGGGCCGCTCGCTGCTGTCGTGTATCGCCTCCGCTAGCCTACAGCTCACAGGCGAGGGCCACGCACGACACGACACGAGACAAGAAAACGAATGACGACGAGCGACGGACGGTGGACGGACGTCACACTAGGAATGAAAATGACGTCGCATAAATGACCAATTATCCAATTAACCACTACCTGCCAATTTTTAACCAAGTAGCTAATTTTGTAAGGAACATTACAGGCTAAATTGTTCCATCTCGTGTTTGCTTTCTCGTCTTCAGTGTTGTTTTAATATAGTTATATTATGTAGATAAGTAATATTTATATTATAGGAATTTACCACGTTCAGTTCAATTTTATTTCTTCGTATTCGCACAGAATACTAGTATTATAGTCCACCTAGGTCAACTAGCAGGTATTTATTAGCTTAACTTAGTAGGTATTTTTTTATCTAGGTAAATAGGTAGTTAGTTCTTTTTTTTTAATGCTAGTTATTTGATATTAATGGATGATAGAAAGTAGAAACAACTAAAGTTAACAAAATAAAATAGCTATAAATGTCACAACAAACTGTCTTAGCCGTCCTATCGCTCAAAGCTATCTTTACTAGTTTATGAATTTTCTTACGGGTAGGTATCTAAAATGATATGAAAATGAGAAAGTTTGCCCTGCAGAGTTTATACCTATTGCAGTGAAATACAAAATATTATTATTGTGATATTATCATGTAAGCTTAGGCACACCTTGGCGAGACCAGAGCTATTTCTACTGAAAACCACTATAGCAAAAATCAACCATTAAACCACAATAACATAAAACTATTCTTCATTGTTATCAAGATAGGGGAGTCCGGGAATCGGGAAGCCCCAAACGGATTTCGTCAGTTTCGTGTCAAAACTTCAGGGTAGACAAAATGGGATCAATACCCGGGATATTTGAAAAAGGAATCACCTTGGCAACCAGGTTCAAAACATGCACTTTCCTTTGCATTTTCCACTTGAGTAAGCGGACGCAGGATTTATGTAGGTACTACCTACCCACTTAGAAAACAGAAACACGGTAGGAAGTAGGTAATAGGGAAAATTTGATAATATATACCAAGACATAGCTATATTATTATACGTAAGTAGGTAGGTAATGAGTACTTTTAGAAGTTAATTATTCTGTGCACTACATGTACCTACTTTTGTATTACTTGGCAAGTTTCGAAGTGTGATATAACTCGATCTTGAACAAGAGCTCGATGTACAAACCTACATAAATGCACAACATGCTTTCCTTGTTAATTATTCTAGAGTACCTATTCTCTAACGATAGTGATCTCATGAGCATGCAACGAACATTGGCAGATTAATTAGTTAGGCTAGGCCGCGTCCGTACCCGCGCCTAGCATGCACCAATTTTATTGTGCCTACTCATCATGCCCATGCATGCACCTATCAAGGAAATTATACTTCATCATTGTCAATTCGATACAAATAACTGGTAGAAAATGCTTTAGCATTAAGTTCTCCTTGTATACATTACTTGTAATAGTGCAATAATAAATTAAATAGATTAATTACTTAATTTATTCGGAATAAAGGTAGGTTATTCGGGTGAATTAAAGCGTACACGAATACTCTGTGTCTTCTGTATTATTGTGATCAAGAAGTCCGCCGATGACCAAACACGATTTTTTATCGCGGCAACTCGACACGAAAGCCCTCCGATAGTGTAACCCGTGCACTACGATTACACTGGTACCTACACGCGCCATGCACCTTGATGGCACACAACATCCCAAAAATCATGCAACATAGAATTAGCGTTTAGCTAATTATCATAGGTAATTAATTTAATCTATGTCTAGGTAATATCACAAATTACGAAGTTAGTACATACCTATTACCTACCGAGACTGATAGCTTATATCACAGATCAACAGTTCACTAATCAACATTATACCTGTATGAACTGTATCCTAAGCTGTCATATCTGAAATCCTATCCGTACGAAATGAGAAAGGTCGTTCGCTATTAGTAGCGTAAACTGTATAAAAAATGTTCACTTAATGGAAATGCCAGAAAGTACCCCAGGCTCAGGGTCACAGGTAAACATAACAGGGGCGCGCGGGCGGTCAAAGATCAAAGAACGCCCCCCTAATAGCCTAGCCCTCAATCTCCGTTTATGAGATAATGAGTTTTTTGTCCTTATCTAAAGGACGCGAAAGTTCATGAAACCATTTTGGACTAGGTGCTTGGAACTGAAACATCTACCTACTTAGAGGTATAAGTACTAAAATTACCAAATCGATTTGACAGATCGGGAAGAAACTGGAAAGGAAAAAAATAGGATAGCTAGTAGGTACCTACTTAATTTTAATGCCTTTTTATAATATTTTACAGTCGCCTAAAACTTCGTAGTAATCCTAGTAATAGTTAGTATTCTTTGCTAATTACCCTACTCATCTCTTATGTACTATAATTACCCCATAACTTTTTTTTATCTTTGTTAAAGCGCTATTCGCTTATGTGAAAATGGCACTTTGGTAGGATTAATCAATCCCATAATTTCTAAAACGTAATTTGGATGACATTTAGACAACGTTTAATAGGTAAAAGCTGCACCTAAAATAGTTAACTTTATATGTGCCAATAAAATCTACTGTAAAAGCATTGAGCTATTATTACTATAAGACCTCAATGAGCTAATTTTACTATAATAGCTACTACTACTATTATAGTAATAATAGCTCAATGTGTAAAAGGGAATCATTTAAAACGATCCGAACCACATGTGGTTCGAAACGCCCCAACACCTGGAAAATCTAGATATAACATATTTAACCTGTACTTACTACTGTATTAAGTCTTCTGTGTGATATAACTAGATTTTATAGACGCAGCTTGGACGCAGGCAGGAGGCAGGTTAAACAAGTTTAACTGCTGGCATATCACTTCCTCAAATTAATTTTATTTACTCTGTATGATTAAAAAAAGCAATTCCGCGTAGTTACCTATATATGGGTAGGTACATCGTAAAATATGAGATTAAATAAATGCCGGAGAGCTTCGGAATGTGTTTACGAAAGCTGACGAATATCCAGAGAATGTACCTACCATAAAAGAGCATAGTTTAACATCAAAGTGCGTTCGAAGTAGGTACTTAGTTCGAAGACTTCGAAGAACTTGGATTGTTCAGGCCTAAAATTAGAAATTACTTTCAGCGTTTCGCAGAATCACCGCTATTTGATCAGAAAACAAGTTTTATGAGTAAACATTGAACCAGGCTCAGACTTTATAACTGGATTTTATTAACTATCTTTGTTTTATTTTATATATTAAATGGCAGCTATTTAGTAGATAAGTAAGTATCTATAAAAAGCTTACAAAAAGATGGTAGGTATACGTAACTACGTAGGAGGCATTTTTTGCGGACTTTAAATGCGGACTGCTGAGGAATGGAACATTTTACCCTTTACCAGCTTCTTTGTTGCCAATCAACTACAACACACTTAAGTCTAGATTGAATAGTTATTAATAGACATCTCATGGGCAAGAGTGCGCAACCTTGGGCCGCATCTTGGCCTTCCATCAGGCGACATGTCAAATGCATGACCATTTACATAGAAGAAATGTTAGTAACAAATCGCAATAACCAGGGTTAAAAACCAATTAACTATGTAGGTTGGTATGCTGTTTAAGTATGTAGAGTAGGCTATCCTACTAAAGTGGAACTCACAGCAGTAAACCCAATTCTTACGAACAGTAACCAGTAACCATTCAATATATCTGTGCCTCTTTCTGTAAAACCGGAACAGGAAAATTTTCAGACTCGTTTACGATAAAAGTGATTTCTTACTAAAACACAATGTTTAAATGTGTCTGTGTGAGAAAATAAAAATGTCACAACATAACAAGGCTACCGGATTCCAGTTACTCGTGCGGAGTGGAAAAGATGTTTATCGATGCGGAAAATAGTGCTCAAGCCCAAGCCTGCGTTTAACTGGAATTTATAAGGGAAAATATTATTCTTATTTCATATGTTTTTCTGGGATAATTCTTGTATGTACAAATAAAGAGCGCGTGGGGCTCAGTGGGAGTACGTACGACTTTCGATCCGACGCACCCGAATTCGAATCCTGCTGGCGCCGCACCACTGACTTTCTTAAGTTATGTGCGGATTTAACATTCGTTCTAAAAACGGTGAAGGAAAACATCGTGAGGA
The DNA here is from genome assembly GCA_951640565.1 of Petrophora chlorosata. Taxonomy (NCBI): domain Eukaryota; kingdom Metazoa; phylum Arthropoda; class Insecta; order Lepidoptera; family Geometridae; genus Petrophora; species Petrophora chlorosata. The sequence continues at coordinate 9,347,539 of OX621204.1, read as the reverse complement.
AACCGGCATGTCTTAGAATTTATCACAAAAATTCAAGGACGTGTGAAATCCACCAACCCGCGCTGGGCCAGCGTGGTGGATTATGGACCATACTCTCTCTATGAGGGAAGGCCCGTGTCCCAGCAGTGGGAACAAAATGAGCTAATGATGATGATGACAAATAAAATAGGTAGTTGTACCTATATGTTAATTTTCCTACAAGTTAGTAGGTCATGCAATTGAACATTGTTCTTCAAATAAATTAGGATGGGTCATGGGTGGCAAAAATCGCTGACATCATCTTCGGGTATTGACACAAGTTCAGACTTCAACGGTAGGTAGGTTGAATATTGTTGTTTTTTTCAAAATACGAATAACTAGGCAGGTAGGTACTTAGGTACTGATTCACTGTCAACCTGCGAGATCGTCCTTTGAATCATCATCACTTACAAAATGTCAAGTATCGATATAATAGCAACAGCGCATTATGTTCCTTCGTCGACCTTGTCATCACTTTCCATCAGGTGAGCCTGCGGTCAAATGCTATCAAATAAAAAAATCATAACGCATAACGAGCGTTTTAATTGCACTGCAGTCATTAACGCATTTCATTACGTCAACCGGCGATTAAGAAGTGGCGACATAGCAAATAAGCATACCTACCTATACCCCAGTTTTGTAAATAAACCAAGCCTACCATACTATGTAGATATTTCCCATGGGTGAAGCAAATTCAAGAAAATTAGTAGCAATACCTAGATAGTTAGACTATGACGCTGAAGCACAGAATACTTTAACAGTATAAGTAGTATAATCTGTACCTACTGAATGTTATTGGTGGTTTTTGTTCACATTGGTCCCTGGCAGGCTCTTACAAAAGTTATGTGAATCCTATTATAAGACTTATAAATCTATCAAACGTACGAGGGAAAGAAAAGGAAGGAAATTCAAACTACGACCATATCAGATCAGAGCCTTGTTTATTTCACAGACAAAGTGACGTACCTACCATTCACAAGTTACCTACGATATTGCAATCCACATGGCTAACAGAAAAACAACAAATGACGTGCGCAGCTGCTGGTATTTGGCACCAAGTGGAAGGAGTGTCGCACACGTCAGCCTTGGACCAATGCCAGTGGAAGTGACGTGAGCCTAGACAGGTCTAACACTTTTTCTTTATTCTTGGATGTTTATAACACCTTGAGTATTTAAATTGACATTTCATATTATGTGTTGGGTTTGTCAACAGGTTTTCACTGCTGTTCAGCGTTAGTCACTATGTTGTTATACTGTGTTCCGAGTTCGACCTGAAAGGCACCAAATTACTGGGCATTAAGTATCTCAGTGTCACACAACCTATAGGTTATACTTAATATTTAGTAGCTTCCAGGTTGACGAGCGCAGTGTTGTGCTCCGCAGGATTTTGCAAACAACGTTCTGTGGGTGGCGCTGCAACAGGTTTCTGTCATGGTAAGGCGCGTTGCTTCAGGTACCATCAGTACTAATAGGTTAACGACTGGCTCGGCTCATGTTTTATAAATAAAAATAAATTTCTAGTAACGATTTATAGCACGTCAGGAAGAAAGTAAAGGAAGGATGTAAGAGTATCAAGTAAGCCGAAAAGATTTTTGGATATTCCCCTTTAAGCGCCGATCCCACAGTAAGAGTTCTGAGTTCTGGAGTTCTCGTAGCAGTTCAAGACATCAAGCTGTCGCCACAGAATAGACAATATGTGGAACTAACTAGCGTCGCATAGATTATCTACAGTGACCGCGTAGCTTAAAACTCTACTCTAGCTTAGGTACCTACTTCATGGCAAATTTAAAAATTCTGGAACAACAAAAGGGCTGCTTTTTTCCTTCTTTTGTTGCACAGAACCCTAAAAACACTTTGGTATTTTTAAGAGAGAGAAACTGAATTAACGATAATACCTATATTATTTCATAAGAACAAGCGGTATGTAGTTAGAGGTGAACGAGTTTCCCTTGCGCTATTCTCTTGCCTGCACAATGACAAACGAGTATATGTAAGTATAATCACATAATCATAAGTTTGTACAGAATCTTGGTGTTTTGGATTTGTAAGTACTTACTTAGCTAATGGTAGTAGTACTAAATACTGTAGGTATGTGGGAAAATACATTGGCTGACTGTCTTGAATTTATTGACCTCAGAGTTAATTGGCCAACTGCAAAGTCAGACGGCGGGTCGAAATTAGCATATTATATTATTATGAAATCATTTTACGTAGGTAGTAATTATAAGTAATCGCAAGTCTTATCGGGAAAAGGAAGTAATCCACAGCAAGATATTATGTCCCTAACCTGTCGTTACATATCGTACTTTTTACTCAAAGCTACGTCTGAGAGAAGATGACGATAAAAAACACCTGAGTAATTTTCCAGATGAAAAAGACAGGACCTTCTTTTTTCTAGAGAAGCAAATATAATTTTAAAGCTAAACCACCCACTGTAGAGTGTAGACCCCCGCATGGAATACAAATAAAAAAGTTTTTTCGAATATGTTTCAACACGTTTTATTATCTCCAATCGTCCAAATAGAATAGAAGATATTTGCTTTTATAAATTCTAAGCTAAAGGTAGTCTATGAATCTTGCATTTATCTTCAACAGCAAACAGAATTCTCTATCTTTTGTTTTGTTATGCTAAAAATAAATTTGTAAAAGCTACTTACCAAGCTACTATTTTATCAACAATTTCCGATCTAAAAAAATGGAGTTGTTTTTAGGTCATCCTTATCGATAAAAGGGTGCGGTTATTTCGGACCTGAAGGGAAGTTAATTATAATTACATACCACTAATAACTTTTTAACTAAAAAATATGTATAGTTAACAATCAGTACTCCACTTAAAACGAATAATAAAGAGTAATTAAAAGTTCGGTAATCAAAACTAACTTTCGAATATTTTTTTTTTTATCGTAGTCGAAGTTGTGAGTAATTTGTAACTCTACAAATCAAGTGAATACAGTTAAACGGGCATTCAAAAATGAATTCCAGATAGGTGAGTACAATTAAAAGCAGTAAAGCCACTCGTTTTTTCGCCGTGAAAATCTACGTGTATATACCTACTCGTAGACCGGTCATCAGACTTATCAGTGTTGTATGGATTTAGTTGCTTTCTGTATCGTATATATACCTTCAAGCACACTCCTAACCCAAAATAAATACGCGGAGCCGTGGATAAGAGTATTTACATATCATAAGTAAATATATTTATTCATTTGCAGTTATTCAAAGTTTTTTTATACATAATATTGAAACGGCTGTGGGACTTGGGCTGGGGAACCGGTGGATCATCAAATTTCTCTAATCTAGGTTTCGACGCGTCTTGACGAAAAGCATCGAAAATGCCAAAACCTACCTACTGAATAGAATGGAATGGATGTACAATGGAGAATTTTGACAAAGAATGTAGGTGGCACTTCCATAATTTAGAAATCACGTGCTTTCGTTTTAATAATATTTACGCGTATATGATACCTTACGTTAAATCAAACTAAAAGCTGTACTAAAAGTCATTAAATAAGCGACAAGAATTGTTTTACGAAACTGTTGCAAAGATTACCTTATGTTTGGTATCTATTTTATTATATTACTAAGGATAAAATATCAGTAAACAACGATAGAAATATACTGGACACGGCAGTGATCCATAATGTTCAATTTTAGACTTGTTAGTCATCGAAATCGTTCAGTTCGCATTTATCTTATCGCTGTTCTAATTTAAATTCGATGAATGCGATTCCTGGAGCTTTGACAGACAGGCTGTAGGTACGTATTAACTGTATGATCATGTCGTACTGTACTCAGTATAATATATTCGGGTTATGCCACTTCGCTCCACGAAATTGTAGAGTTTAGTTCACGAGCATTTTTTTTTAATTAGTATCCTACTAAATTCCAGTCCTTACTACGGTCCAATTTGTGTCTTTCCTTCCTTTGTGGCAACGACATTTTCGAGGTTACATTACAATACAATCGATACCTATACCGACCTACAATATAACTAGGTATACATCATATAATCTGAAAAATACGGCTATTTCAAGAGAATAAATAAGTAAAAGAAAGTAGGTAGAGAAAGAGAAAAGACATACCTTCGTCGCCATAACAAATTATCAGGTGAAAGGTTCCGCCTTTTCAACAAAGCATTCCTGATGCTTACCAGCGGAAAACTGTCCCGTCTGATGGACCACCTTAATAACTTCGTACTACCCGGCACTTGTTCCTTCTCCTTCCCTTCCATTGATTTTGTGCAACCCGCAATTTGTTCCTTCTCTTTTCCTTCCATAGGTTGAGCTTTACTCGAAATTTGTTCCTTATCTTTCATCGGCTTCGCGCTACCTGTCATTTGTTTCTTCTCCTTCTCATCAATGATTCTCACGCTGCCCGATATTTGCTCCTCTATTACTTTCAATAGTTTTACACTACCCGACATTTGCTCCTTCTCTTTTACGTCCATTAGTTTCGTACTATCCGACTTTTTTTCTTTATCCCCCTCTTCCATTAGTTTCGCGCTACCCAACGCTCCTTCATTTTTCATCCCTTGCTCTTTCGCATTATCCGACATTTGTTCCTTCTCCTTCCCTTCTTTTGGTTTTGCGCTACCCAACCTGTTTTCTTTCTCTATTCCGTCCATTGGTTTCGGTCTACACGACATTATCTCCTTCTTCTTCGCTTCCATTAGTTTTTCACTACCTAACATTTGTTCCTTCATCTTCCCTTCTTGTGGTTTCGCGATACCCGACGTACGATTTTCCATCCCTTCCATTGGTCCAACTTACGTAATTCAAATAATAGTTAATCTGTTTATCTCTTATGGACAAATTTCAACCCGCGATGACTTAGTTATTCCTCATCATCTTAGTTATAGGCACCAACAAAAACGTGATCGTTTAAACACTTCAGAGTCTATTAACTATTTGCACGAACATTGTTCTATGAGAGTTAGAGAAAACTGAAGCCTTTTCAAAGCGTTATCAGCGCGAGCGTCTTGAACTTATTTGCATTTTGATATAAGTAGTAAATAAACTGCTTTGTTATTTGGACAGTTGTTAATTATTATTAACATTCTGTGTGTGCTAGCTAGAGTGTTGGTTGCCAGATTGGTACTAATTCTATTCGCAGTGTTAATTTAGGTAGGTATATTTATTTATAAGTAGGTATGTGTACATTATTCCAATTTAATGTTTCGATCTAACTGAATCTCTTATAAATATAGGAAGGTATGCATAAGCATGACTTATTCAACACAATAAACCATTACTAATACCACTAATAAGCAAATCTACTTAAATAACTACCTACTAAACTAAAATATTTATAACTCGTTGAACCAAGGCTATTAATTATATTACTCAATGTCAAGGTTACAAAGTACCCCAGTACGTATATTATTATTGTAAATTATAATATTATTTAGATTTCTGTGGTTACGTAGTCACCTGTACCTACACAAGTAATCAAAAAAGTGCTTGCGATACCTGGTCACTAACTGCGTGGCACTGCACTGCGCTCGTGACCCCGAGGCTTCAATATTTGAAACTGACTGTCATATTTAAACTTATTTTTCCTGGAAATTTGAGTCCAGGTAATGAGTGCCACTTTTTCCTTCTATCCATCTGGACTGTGTGACTGTGTCTTCCTTCAGGCTTAAAGATGGAATTCCTTACGATAACGCGCCGGCTTGTCAGTTTTCAATAGCCATATCATCTCTTCAACAGTATTTTGCACCAATGATTTCTGTTCCGGGCCACGTGGCCTGCCGGCTGAGTTTGACATTATTTTTGCCCATATCAGTAGATTTTTTAGGTGAAGAAATTATTTAAGTGAGTTGGTACTTACTGCCCCACGAAGGCCGGAGTCGGGACCCTGAGGTGGTGGGACCTCCTCTGGCGTTCTGCGTCGCTGCCGTCGCTGGTTTCTTCTAAACCAACGTGACTGCTGCCACCGGCCGATCTGATAAAGAATTCCAAATTATCAACGTATACTTACATATACGTATACCTACCTATTTTGCGAAAATTTGAGTAATTTTTCGTTAAGGATATGGCATTTGTCTTTGTCGAGTAAGAAAGAAAATGAAATAAAAAAGAGAAAAGGTCAGACGCCAATACGGCTTCAGCTTAGCAGATCATTTTTTTGTGGGTGTGGGTTATTAAAAGTGATAACTCTCTAGGGACTAATAATATCCAAAATGACACGAAAAGCCAAGAGAGGAATGGAAATAAAGAAAAAAAATGTTGCATTTAGCATTGTGTAGAAATTGTTAGATAACGAGCTCTCTACTTATCCAAAGTTACACAGGACGCCAGGAAACACACGAAAACCAGAGATATGTACATACGTGAGCAATAAGATTATGAGAGTGGAAGAATATTGAGTTTATCTCTTTATCTAGCTCAGAACTCGTATAGCGAGCCCTATCCTTCTCACAAGGTCACAAGCACCGAGATGAGTTGAATACATACCTATAAATTAAATAACGTTGGATGGAAATATCACATAAAAGTATAACAACTAATTAAGTATCAAAATAGCAAACAGTGGTCTACACCACTATTTGCAATTTTGATACTCCCTACGGAGGAACGGATACATTGTGTGCAGGGTATTCCAGACTGTAAAGTGCAATGATAGTAAATAAAAATAAAGTGGTTATTTAAGCCAAAGGATTAAGAATAACAGCTAATTAATAACACAATTAAAGCACCTACGTAATCATGATCACGACAACTTTAAAAATAAAACGATGAAAAAGAAACTAAGCGTATATTATTCCTTTCCGCCATAAGCTACCTTTTACAAACAATATCTGACACTAAAACAATAAAATCGATCATGACAATAATAACTAAATAGAAATCAACGATAAAAAAATAGAATGCAGAAGCTAATTATCTTTCTTTTCGTCTGATAATATGATGCCTAATTCATATAATGTGGTCTGATATTTTTACAAGTTATCGACATACTCAAGTGTCCTTCAACAGAAAATCATTATGGTGGTATACACACATGTATCATAGACTTAAAAAAAAAAACACTTTAATTTTAGCTAACAAATTACTACTTCGAATAAAGACCCATAAATAAATACCTAATGAATACTTTTACCCTCAATTTCTCGGTCTTTATCTATATGTACATACATAGTACCTATTCCAATGATAGATCTACGTTCTCTTGATCAGACCCGGGTTGTGATGTAAGCACAAATTTTAAAACACAAATAGCAGAGGAACATGCACTTAAATCTACTGGTTAGTACCTTCGCATTGTAAGCTCTGATAAGCCAGAAGCAGGGTCTAAGCCTCGTTTCTATAATCGTTAAAGTCATCACGCGCCATGCTGTTACCTAGAAACAAGGGCATACTGCGTAAAGCTTCATGTATAGGATTTTAATACACTACTATGTACCTATAAACTTAAAAAAAATCTGAACTGGATGAGGGAGGTTCTCTTCTATGTACACATATTTGTTTGAATTCCACTTCATAAAAGCATAAATTATCACTGGTGCTAATTCTTAACGTCACGTAAAGGTTATTATTATTATAGAGGTTGATATTCTAAAACAAAATACTATTAACGTATTGAAACTGGTGGATGATAATAGGGTACTTTCAATGATGATAGCTCGTATCTTAATATCAATTATATGGATGTAAGTATATATGTATTTCTAAATAGTATTCTGCAAGGGTGATACTTTACTCGATAATAAAACAATAAAAAAAATTATCGAAAATCCAAGCTTTTATGCGCATTTTACGGTTAAGTCGGCATTGAATGCTAATAAATGGATTTAGAATGCATTGTCATCGAGTTGTGGCTAGGGTAGCTACCCTGAAAGTTTTACCCGGATAGCTAATCGGGAAGTGCTCGAAATTTGGGTTGCAAGATTCCATCTGGAACGACAAACAGACAGAAAGACAAACAAGAAAGTGACTTCATAATAACGTGATAAAAAAAGAACGACTAGATCAAAAGTCAAATAAAAACATCGAAAGTTATGCAAACGTCTGTAAGGCACGAATTTATCTATTTGTATCTGATCATCTGATAGATACAGTAAAAAATTAAATTACGACAGGAAGCATCTGCACCTACATTTAATTAGAAGTTCCTATTTTTAAACTAGACTACTGAATTGATGTTGAAAAACTTACCGAAATATTCTCTTCAGTCGACTAATGACGCGGTATTTTATATACACTTTATAGTTAGTTCCACAACTTTTTATACACACATTCTTGATCTAATACCGCCATATTTATTTTAGGTTGTTTAGTGAGAGATAATTGAACTTTTTCATTCATTAGTTGATTTATTGTTTGATTATAATTACGTCTTTGTTTTATATCAGTTATTGATAGTGTTAAAGAGAGCTTTCGGTCTCACGCGCAGGAGTTCGTTTGACTTGCTACAACGGTGAGTGAAAACATCGTTACGAAACCGACACGTCTAAGAATCACAAAATTCAAAGACATGTGACAACCCGCACTGGGCCCATGTGGTGGATCAGGCCCCATACTCTCTCTGTCTGAGAGAAGGCCCGTGTCAGCATCAGTGGGAACAACTAATATTTTACATTTCTAGTGTGCAATAAATGGTTTATCTACCCGTATCTATATTAGTACATAAAGTTTATGAAAAATGTCCTGAATGTTCAGCTTCTTAGAAGTTCACTGACTACCTACATTGCGCTAGATCTAGAATCTAATACTTTTACGAGTACTTATGTATGTAGGTACCTATTACTGTTGTCTTAAATTTTCAGTAAAAAAAACATTTTATGTACTTTTGTCGCTGTCTGTACCTACTTTGCTCTAGAATTTATATTTTACGATATTTTCTGTTCTTACTTAAATTAGGTTATAGATAGACTCAGTGAAATATCTTTTTTAAGACGTAGAGTAGAAATTGAAGAAAATTCGATTGAATAGGTCTTCCCTACTCTATAACATGTAGAGTTTACGATGTTAGCGTCTCTACATAACATGCAACACAATGTGAATTCAGGATGGCGTACAAGTGCAATGGATTACATCGAGTGACAATTGATTCGATTTAAAACTCGCTGTATTGACTATATATTTTTTGGCTCATATTGATTATAGATACCTACATAATAATAATATATATAATGTGTGTTATTATTATAAAAAGACGTTCTTAGACTTAAGTTACTTTTTAGTAAATCACGACACATTCTAATACACATTGATGGTGTACCAATAGACATAAATAAAATTTTATTGTCTTTATTTACTAACTTAATAGTGTAAAATGTTTTAATTGTCATGACGGTTTTATTTTATAAATAATTTTAATACTGAAAACGAATCAAATGACCTACATTAAAAACGATTTATATTGTTTTAAATAATTTACATAAGGTATTAAAGTAATAAAAATAACTTCATTTTTGGAAAAGGTTTTTGGAGTCATGGTCTACCTATCTATACCATTAAGTGTTCTATGCTCATGGTGAGAAAAGATTTTATACAGGTTTTTTACCTATATAAGGTTAAATTCATGTACTGCCGTAAACCTATCGATCTTCCTATTAAAATTGTTTAGATAAATGATATGAGGTCCTCGGAAACTATTAGTTATATTGGTAGGTACCTGAATTATCATTAAAATAGGTAAGCAGTAGGTACATGATGTTAAAACAACCCTGAAAAACGGAGGTAATCCTCAAAATTAGGTTAAATACTGAAATAAGTAGTACATGGAAGGAAATGGGAAACCATAAAACTGTCGTAGATAATGCGGCTGGCTTTAGCTTATTCTCGTATAAGCCATTTTCATATATTTACACTTGTAGTTCCCCACTATAACTACACTAAAACTTATTGTGCTAATATAATCAGTATATAACTATGTGTATATATATAATAGTCAGTATATATCTACATATGTCTACATATTTTACTATATTTTTTTATATTTTATTATATTTCTACATATTTTATTTTTTATTTGGTTTTCGCTTGGCATTCGTTAATGCTTAAAAATATAATAAGAATATCTACATATATATAATAAAAAATGTTGTTTGAGAGCATTAAACAGTTAGGTATGTCAATCTATGAATAGATTTTAAGCTATTTAAACATTTGACATGCGACAACCGTTTCTATATAGGAATTCAGAAATATTATTGTAATTACATAGCTCATTAGAATTTTAAATTCCTGCTACTATGAGGATATTTAAAATACAACTATTCAGAATAATTCGTTATGTTTTTAACATTTTAATCACGGTAGGTACGGGAAAATATTTAATTGTTAAGATGTGGTATAGGTATTTGAAATATATTTTAGAGAATGTGTTTAAGATTGAACTGCGCACGCATATTTTAATGCGAACTAGTGCCGGTGTGTGGGCCGTCTGTAACTCGGTTATAATAATTAAGAATGGCAGTCCCTCAGGCCGAGTATTTTAAAGAATTATTTGCACTCACTAGCACAGAAATCAAATGACCTGGGACATAATTTTACGCACTTTTACAACGGTTTCAATAAATTTACTTTTGTAACGTTTCCAACATATTTACCAGTTTTATTCAATGAACACTTTCTGAATGTCACTCGAAATTTTTACAACCGTTCGCACGTGAGTTTTGATTTAATGTTTGGTGTGGTTGAATTGGGTCACTGATGTTTTTTTGTTAGATTTTTGGAATTTTCGTCTTGACAATACAAATCACATGCACACTGTGTTTCAGTCTGAGCTGTCATCTGGGCTTTAAATTAAAATACTTCCTCACACAAATTCCAACTTTAAGTTAAACGAATTAGGTTCAAAGTCAAAGAACTTGAGGGTTGTGGTAGGGAAACATGCGCAGTGGTGCATTGCGCATAATATCGATTGAAATGTGTATGATGGAAGAAAAGGCGGAAAATTTTGATTTTATATCATTTTTATTGTCCATTATCGACTCTACATCAATAGGGTGGCTTCACTACCCCTAAGATCCAAGTACTAACGAGAGATATAAACGGGATACATACGATTTTGTAACTTGCTAGGAATTTGCGACTACGAATGCATTCTTAATAGTAACAGTGAATTAGGTAACTAGGTACCTATACTTATCACCTACCTACCTAACAGATTTTTTGCTACCCATCTCAGTTTCGGCAGAGATAGCATGTTACAATAAGTGATATCAACCTAAACATATTTTATGTTATAATTTCATACGTTACAATAACAAGAGTGGCGTATTTCAAGATTTGGCGCTTTGGGCCTATCAGGATTGCCTATCAGGATTTGAAAAAACAACAAAAAAATATTTTAAAATAAGAACGGCCGTCAATAGAAGACACACTATTTAATAAACTTATATTTATTTGCGATGCACAAATTGGTCGAAAATTTCGTCAATGCCACTGTCTGGGACTTTATTGTTCAATAATAGGAAAAAATAAAAACAAATAAATCAAATTTATTTCAGGTTACACAAGACCCATACATTTACAATATATTATGTACTTGTTAAAATTTTAGATTACATTATTATTACTCTATTACATACATCAAATTGAAAGAGCGAGTGTGGCTCAGTGGGAGAACGTGCGACTTTCTATCCGACGCACCCGAGTTCAAACCCGTTGGCCCCGCACCACTTACTTTCTTAACTTATGTGCGGATCTAACACTCGCTCTAAAAACAGTAAAGGAAAACATCGTGAAGAAAAGACATGTCCAAGAATTCATCACAAAACTTCAAGGACATGTAACATCCACCAACCTGCACTGGGCCAGCGTGGCGGATTATGGCCCTCTCTCTATGAGAGAAGGCCCGTGTCCCAGCAGTGGAAACGTTATTGTCTGATGACGAATAATTAATTATTCCTATTTAATAACATTGTATCGCAATTATTCAGTTTGTATCTAAATATATGAATAAGTACCTATCCCTATTTCCTGTTGTGACTCCAAATAATAAATGAATTTCTGACGTGTCTAGCGTCATCACGCCTACGCAAGCCCCTACGCTCACAAAGTACCTAGTACCTATACTTTCACACCTTCCTGACGTCATGTTGGTCGCAACTCACAAGCTTATTTGAAACTAGCGAATTTAGTACCTTGGTACTTTAGACGAAATTATATTCCTAGAGGCATAGAGTTAACATTTTTACTCTAAGCCTAGAGGCATAAGATACCTTTAGGTACCTACGAGACAAGAAATGAAAATGAAAAATGAAATAACTTTTTATTGAAACACACATAAAATTAATAATAATAAAAACAACTCAACAAAAGTTACAAAAGTATAATAGTTGGCGGTCTTATCGCTAAAAGCGATCTCTTCCAGACACCCGAGCAGGGAGAGGAATAACGCAAAAGTAATGGACGGAACATGAAACCTTATGAAAATATTTAGTGTATAATTCCGCCGAATTTATTTGCTACAAAATATGTTTTGCTACAAATTTTGGAAACGTTATCTAAGTTAAGTGAGTGAGTTAAGTAAGTGAGTTAAGTGAGTGGATAAACTTAATTTCTCGCGAATGGATTCGAACCAGTGTCTCCGGAATACCGTTCCATCACCTAAGCCACTGAGCTATCGAGCTAATCAATGTTCGCCAAGCATGCACTAATGCACAAAGATTAAGTAATCATTGCGTTTTACTAATGAATTCAACTATTCAATATAAAAACATACTGCATAATCGTAAAGATTTCAACTCACGTGACATCAAACAAGAACTCCCGATGCAGAGCTGTTGTTGTTCTTTTGCCAAGAGTCTGCAGTGAGCGCCGCGACGGGGGCAGGGGGATGTCCAGGTAAGCGGGATCTACGCCAAGTAAACATAGTAAAAATATTATTTGAAGTAAGATTACTTTTTAGATTAGATGCTTGTGTTTTTGACACTTTGCTTTCTAAACTAATTAGGTATCTACCTACCTACAAAAGTAGCATACATAGGTATGTGTTAAAGGATTAACTAAATACTAACGTCGTATATGTAACGACTCAACGGATTTGAGTGAAATTCGGAATGGAGAAAGTTTATTTGTATACCCTCCTGGGTATACAAATAAAGTTGAGTCGTTACAGAGTGAAGAAGAAACAAACACTACCTGATTTTAGTCTATTAAAGATTTAACTCTTCAGTAAAGTTGTTTTAACTGAAATGTAAATAGTTTAATTACGATTATCACAGTTTATATATATATATAATCTAGGTACGGCTTTGTAGGTATTTCAAAATATCGGACCGTACATATTTGTAGGTACTATTATGTATTCTATGCCGTAACAAATAGAGTATTAACTATTAACAAGTTATAAGAATTGGTAACGTCTCCAAAGTTTCGAAATGTGAAAGTGAATGTAATTTCTCAAGTGCGTCACAAGATCAAAACAATTAAGGTACCTGACGCAGTTCTAAAACATATCAAAGAAATCTTATAATAAAACGCGTCACTGAATTTCGCAAATTAGCAAACAAGTCAACGAATCCTTAGAAACAAACTTTCCGTTTTCCGTCAGTTTGCCCTTTATATAGGTACCTTTATACTAGGCAAGGAACGGGTACACTTAATTATTAATTTTGCCGTAAATAAACAAGCCATTATATAAGCAGGTAAATCTTTACCTTCTCGAAAATACTCGGCCATCGAATCCAATTAGGTCAAGGCATCTTAGAAATGAGTTAAGTAGGTACCTACATATATCAACCTTAATTAATGAAGGTCCTCTCCTCGATTCATTGATGTAATGTACGTTCATCGTTGATTTTCCAATTATAAAACCTTCGTTTGTCTTCTAAAGGATTAAACAATTATAATCAATGCATCAATCAAGCCTCGGACCTACTCAACGGTATATAAATTGGTCTCTGAGCATTCTTATCTTCCCTTTCAGCCTGGAAAAGAACTTTCTTACGATACTATACGGTGGTAGAGTCATTGTTATAATTGACGTTCATAAGTGCGTCTGTGATGCCAAAACTGATTAAAGAGATTTTGATTTGATTTGACCCGCCTTAAAAAAAGGAGGAGGTTCTCAATTCGATTGTATTATTTTTTTATGTTTTATAGAACCTGTGAACTCCGTCATTTATAAATCCATTTAGTAAATTCTTTTTACGTTTGTTCAGTATAGTTACGAAGTGGATAAGTCTCATATAAATTTAATCGATATTCGACTTTGGACTTCGAAGATACATCAGAATTGAAGTTTATTGTCAAAATGTAGGTATACCTACTTGTTTTTCTCTTATACCTTGTCTATAGCTATTACCACTATTACCTACTTATTACCAACTATTAAATTATTCTGTGCTCGGGGTGACGGACGCAGGGCAGTGCCGCGGAGGATTTTCCTTAACAATGTTCTAGTAGGTGGTGCTGCAACTGTTAGGAGCAGGCATATTGCTTACCATCAGGTGAACGACCTGCTCGTCTCATCACTTCATTACTTTAAAAATACCTACTTGGATATCAGCTTGTGATAATTTGACGTCGTGTCGCCTAAACTAAATAAAGTTTGTGTTTCAGCTGTGCAAGCAAAGGGTAAACAAACACACTCACCATGATCAACAATGGAACAAAGTCCTGCATCAGACACGGATCTACCCCTATCTCTGAGTGTTGGTGCATCTTTCTTGAAGTACGCCCAATGGCGTGCCACAGAAAGACGGAGAATGCGGTTAAACCTGGAACAGAACTTACACTATGCAGTTATGAAATCTACACCTATTTGTCACTTGTGTAAGCTTCAAAATTCTAAAAACATGTTACTTATGTTAACTTGTTAACACTCATTAGGACTATGATTTATTAATCTATTAATAATCCGTAAAAAAGATCTCGACGGATATGTTTTTGGCGTAATATGTTTACAAACGGCTGTTCGCTTATGGACCGTTTTGGCCATGATTAAAAGTTCACAACAACATCAACAGTTTCATGAGATGTGGACCTTATAAACTAAGATCTATATACAAAGCAGTTGCTAGAAGAAACTGTTGATTTAGTGGTGTTGATATTATGAATGTTGATATTATATAAACTGCTGATCTACAGTAAAGTCTGTGCAGTCTACCTTTGCTGAAATTACTATGTTTAAACAGGAGAACATAAGAAGAAGGTAGCAAATACCCAGCACTTCTTCTAAACGGTAGGTATCCCTTCTATCTTTCGATGCACTCTAAGTTGGTCTATTAACATCGAATGCTTATATCCATAGATTTATTTGGGTATTTTTCCGATTGGGAAAAATACCGATGAACCTTCCGCAAGTAGGTACCTATTGTCGACCTTACGCAAGCCTCTAGTACCGACAGTTCGTGTATTTTTAAACATGAGTGAGTACTGAATGAATTTAAACGCATCATTTTGTTATTTCAGAATGGTCTTGACCTGAAAGCATGTGATATCATGTTTCTTGGAACCGCTCGTTTGTATCAAGAAGTCACGTGTAAACAAGCTTTCCGCCTACGGCTTTCATGGAATAAAAGCGTTCTATATTGCAACAAATGATGCTATATAGTGAAAATCCGAAGAAAATCTGTTTAGTAGTAAAAACATCTTTGAGCATAAGTATAGGCCTAACCTACCTATAATAATAATAATATATGGGCTTTATAAAACACCGGTCATATACATCATGTTATGTTAAATATCCACCTACCATCATAAAGTATTTAGTTAAAATTATAATGGAAACAAATAGGAAGCTTTTATAAGATTCTCTAAATAAATAGCATATTTTTCATAAGCTCGACCTTGTTTATAGAACGTAAACAACTACATGTGTCCGCAAACAACTTACACGTGTTTTAACACGAGATCCATGAGAATATCTATCACCGGGTCATTTAGAACCCTCTCAAAGTGTGATTTTTAGAAATGAGGTTATGGGCCCACAAACAGAACTGTGGAAAGCTTTTCCTATGATAAAGTTCTTTACTACAGATGTTGACACGAAGTTAAGCAAGTACACTGATTTACAATTTGGGAAATTCGTAATCGTTTTGTTTCGAGAAAATGGAGCAAATAAGTAGGTAACTAACTTTCTTAAACATTCTGACCTTTTTAAGAAAGGAGTATTTCTGTTCCAGTGCGTGACTCGTGATGCTTGGAAAGGTGAACTCTATTTTAACCTCATAATTTTGATACGTCACCTTTTCAGACGCGAATCCGAATTTTCCGACGACGAATTTGTAGAAGTATCACTACTGCTTGAAACATGGTTATACACTTGACAGCTTGCGCTTTTCGGAAGCTTTTTAATTACCATCACTCACACAGAATAATCAACTTTAATTACACGAAATAATCACTCAAACCGCGTTAGTAAAACAACACAGCTTTTAGTCGAAAAGCTGTGTTGAAACTGGAGTTTGCAGAAGATTTTGAATGAAATATCAAGACTCCTGCAATTTTGTCACTAGCTTCTAAATATAAACTGTCTGTAGATTTGCGCGCGCGCCGCCTTCACGTGTTACGAGTAAAATTGACTCATTGGCAATTAGACCAGATTGGAAAATCGGAATGCCGAATATTTTTGTGGTTCCAGTTAGGTATTCCATTTCGTAAGCATTGGGGCATTGAATTCCTTGCTGACGTTATAAAGAACAAACTGGTTTGCGGAGCCTTTATAGGGCAATTTGTGTTAGGTCAGTATCATTTAATTAGAACATAACATTATGTTATGTATCTACCTAATCGGATAAAGTTGACCGACTGGTTTCTTTACGTTATTTTTTTGTGCAAATGACCTTTGTCGTTCTTATTTTAAGAATCTTACAACCAAAGTCTAATTCATTCGCGGTCTGCGAAATTCTAAGATAAGTGGACTAGATATTTGTTTGTATTTGATCCTGAAATATGTATATAAAAATAGGCAGGTGATCTATAGGTATTTATAGCCAACATAGTCCTGCACTTATAATGAAAATATATTGATCAGTTTATAATAAAAGCTGATCAATATTTTTTTATAGTACTGAACAACGAGACGGGCAAGTCGTTCGCCTGATGGTAAGCGCCTCTGTTAAGGTGATTATTATGCACCTTGTGTTAAACGAATAAAAAGCTAAAATGCTTATCCGTAACAATTTCAGTGTAATAGTGCAATCTTCAGAGTGGTTCTTTTCCGATACGGTGATAGTCATTGTAATAATTGACCATCATAAGTGCGTCTGTGATGCCGAAGCTGAATAAAGAACTTTTGAACTTTGAAGTGCTACTAAACATTTACGCAAACCCATGTACAAGCCTACATTTACATGTCAATGTAACTATACTTCATTTATACACTTACCTACCCTGTGAGGTAGGTAGCCTAAAAATTAAAGTAAAATTCAAACCAGCTTAGCAATTTTAAACGTTTATTGAAAGAACAATACCTTAACTACACTTAAAATTACAGCAAAATGGAAAATTGGCTTAATTAATCTCAGTTTTTCATCAAGCTGTGAAATACCAAAAATGACACAGTAGTTCGATTTAATAGAAGACGTTTCATTGAGGACACAACTGATTTGGATTTATTTATATATAAAAACATGCATGCATCGATGGGATAGGAAATGAAATTAAAACTAAATAAACAGTAAGTACAAGCAAAATAAACAAAACGAGATGAACTTCGGACATACCAACCAAAAGAAGGGTGCTGATTCACCGAACTGATTGTAACGAAAAAAAAAAATAACCAATATACTTCCTCGTTCGTACCCAAGCGAGGTTCACCAATAAGTGAACCGTAAATTCGCTTTTATACGTCTAGCGATTTTAGCAATTCTATTGATTTAATTTAATTTTATTGGTTAGTTGTGTGTACACACAGCTTAGGTACACCGCCAGACTTATAGTCCGGGCTGCCATTGCAAGAAACCCTATCTATATATAGATAATACTTTCAATCAATCAATCATCATCAGCCCATCACGTTCCCACTGCTGGGACACGGCCTTCTCTCATATAGAGAGAATGGGCCATAATCTACCACGCTGGCTCAGTGCGGGTTGGTGGATGTCACATATCCTTGACTTTTTGTGAAAAATTCTTGGACATGCCGATTTCCTCACAATGTTTTCCTTTACCGTTTTTAGAGCGAGTGTTAAATCCGCACATAACTTAAGAAAGTTGCCAGTGGGATTCGAACTCGGGTGCGTCGGATCGAAAGTCTCACGAGCTCCCACTGAGCCACACTCGCTCTTCAAGCCACACTCGCTCTTATACGATAATACTTTAATAATGCTTTATTATTAAAAACCTTAAAAATAGGTACATGATAAACAAGTACATCTATCTAAGTATAAGGTAAATTGACAATATCACACAAAATGTAATTTTTTAACTTTATGCATAGGTATACACTTTATTAATTTCGGGTGTCTTTTTTCTTTACAGTGGCAGTTAAGTACATGCCAAGATGCGCGTAGGCCAACTTACTTTTTAAAGCTATTTAATCTCTACTTTCCATACAAAGTGACCTTATTCGTATAGATAGGGTTTCCGACAGCCGGACTATTAGGCCTAGATACATATCTGCATACATTGAGAGCAATTGATATGAACACTTTCATATGTGTAATATCAAAAATGAAAAATATAACTATGCAGCCTTTACTCGGAAGCGTTGGCCGATATGTATCCTGACCTTTACAGTTAAAAGACCATAGATGTATGTTTTGTTCAATACCTAACACCGTTTAAAAAATGCTTTCGGAAAAAATACATTAAAAGAATTACGTCTACATCTTGTTTTCATTTAGTAGTACGGTCTTCGAGGATTGTTCTGTAAAGAAAAAACAGTATCAGTTAGGTTTGTCAATACAAAAGCATGTTAAATCTATAGGAATAAAAATTAATGTTTGTATATTTGTCCTCTATTACTCTATGGCATATAAAGTAGGGACAAGATAATAGGTCACTTTTGACATTTCATCAAAATTCAACAACGTAACCTTGTAACGGCGGGCATAAAATAAGAACTGCACAATTGCTTAACTTTTTTCAATTACGTTTACATATTTATTGTAATAATGACCGATACGAGTAATTTTACGATTTGCTTTCACTAATAAACCATTCTAAACATAATAAACAATTTCTGATCTAAAGAACTGAACGTCGTTACAATGTTGCGTCAGTCAACCCTTTTTCTTTTTAAACACTAGGGATGTTACTCTAAAAATCGAAAGCTGATAGGATTGTAAGTTGAATCGAATGCAATGATTACTTGTGAAGAAAAATCACCATAAATTTATAACCGCGTTGTGATTATAATAAAACCTAATTATACATATTTATTATTCTTTTAACTAACTATAAAAATACAAAAAAATAACTAAATAGAAAGGTCATTGATGTTGGGTGCAATTTAGGTGGATGTTGCTGGCAACACCAGTGCCTGTCGATGACGCATGTCATGTCGCCATTACATGATGATGACGCAGTCTTTTGTTGTTGTGCGAAGTGACTGTGCGTTTTTGGTGTGCTCTCTGTTATTTTCTTCTGATCCGGCTTTTTCATTTAACCTGATCTTACTGACTACGTTTACCTGGCTATAAATTGGACTCCGATTGCTTAACGATTATTAAACAAGAAAATCATTACAGTCTTACTATGTCGAAACGGGGGAAAACTCTAAACAGTCAATCTCGCGAACTAGTGCTGAAATTGTACAATTATTTTGGACGTGAATCAGTTAACGATGGGCCTCTTTTACCATTGAAACCACCGAGAGAACGCGTTGCCGAAGCATTGGGAATAGGGAAGAAGACAGTAACTCAAATTCTGAAAGAGAAATACGGACCATCAGGCTCAGAAGATAATACTTTACGTACACCGAAAAAACGAAAGAGGGACAAGAAAATTGTTGACGTTGATAATTTTGATGCTGCTGCAATTCGCAACCACATTTATGGATATTACTCGAGAAAAGAATATCCTACACGGGAAAAGCTATTGAGTTCGTTAAAAGGCGCAGGCTTATTTTTTGGAGGGAAATCGTCTCTATCAAAGGTTTTGAAATCGATTGGCTTTAGATTTAAAAAATCCGACAAGCGGAAAATCCTGCTAGAACGCTACGATATTATTTTGAAGAGAATAACATTCTTACGTCAGGTAAATAAAATTACGGATTGGGAAAATGTCGTGTTTATTGACGAAACATGGTTGAATGCGAACCATACGGTTGCGCGGACATGGACCGATGATACAGCGGCCTCCACCTCAAAAGTTCCATCGGGAAAAGGAGCCCGACTTATTATATGTCACGCGGGATCAGCTTCTCAAGGTTTTATTCCAGACTGCCTCCTCGCATTCGCCTCTAAAACTACAACAGATTACCATGAGGAAATGAACTTTGATGTTTTTAAAGAGTGGTTTGAGAAGCTGCTAGTCAGCTTAGAAAACCCATCGAACCAATCATTCTGTACAAGTTGATAAACCACCAACTCAAGCAAATAAAAAGCAAGAAATTGTCTCGTGGCTGGTAAGAAATGGTGTGGAGGCAAGTCCAACTTTATTAAAAGTTGAGTTGTTAAATCTGGTAAAAGCAACTAAGCCGTCCAAGCTCCGCTATGTAATCGATGAACTAGCCCTAGAGCATGGACACGAAGTTATTCGATTGCCTCCCTACCATTGCCAGTATAACGCCATCGAGCTTATTTGGGCACAAATAAAGGGTCATGCAGCGCGGAACAATACTGAACCACCCTTCAGTACTGCTAAAATGATGACTCTGCTACAAACTGCATGTGCAGAAGTCACTACAGAAGACTGGCGAAAAGTCGTGGAGAAGACAAAGAAAATAATTTTACAAGATTTTGAACGAGATGTGAGAATAGACAATATTATTGAAAATGAATTAATAAATAATATCTCTGAGTGCTGACAGCAGTGATGAAGATAGCAGTTCCGATAGTTCAAGTGAATAAAAGCAATTTTTTTGTTAAATTACGTAGGTACTTGTCTTATTTTGCTCCTTTAATTTATGAAAGAAAAAATAATAATGGGACAGGGATTCGCATGATCATTTTTAAAATTCACATATGTTTCAAGTCTGTATCGATTCATTCGATTCATTCATTTAATCGATGTTTTTAAGCAGGTCACCTCACTATGAATATAAAACTGACATCTGTCAAAAGTGACCTATTATCTTGTCCCTACTTTAGTAATGAAAATTTGGTGGGTTCTGGAAAGGGTTCCTTACTCAAACCTTGCATTGCAACGCATGCCGGATACAGCTAACTTTCAATTAAAATAGAATCATTTACACATAAAACTCAAGATTATAACTGACCTTAACAATACAAGGTAATACAAATAAAAATCTATTTATTATAAGCCAACAGAAGCAACAATCATTTTTGAACAAAGTCCAAGGTCAAATGTCGATGAAATTTATATGGGACCACATTGTAGCTATACTGAACCAAACGCAAGAATTTTCTAAATAGGTTTACAAATGACGGAGTTCTCGGGTAGCAAAGATAAAAAAATACAATCTAATTTAGAACCTCGTCCTTTTTTGAAGTCAGTTAAAAAGGCGCGGTACTTCCCAAGGCGCCCTCTTGCGGAAGAGGCTTAACACTAAATTTTAGCCAAGAACAGACACTCACCAAAGGGTTAGGCCTGAACCGATACGCCAGCATCATACGTTTCCTGTAGGCGTCAAATTCGTCGTCCTCGGGCGAAACGTTGTCGGACGAATTCGCTCCGAGACCCAGGTTTGCTACCGGTTGATTCGCCCTGAAAAATAAACGTTATTAATATAAATGGGATGAATACCAACTAAATTTTAGTTTATGTACATACATGTGAGCGATTGTGGCTCAGTGGGAGCATATGCGACTTTCGATCCGACGCACCCGAGTTCGAATCTCGCAGGCGCCGCAACACTGAGTTTCTTAAGTTATGTGCGGAATTTACACTCGCTTTAATAACAGTGAAGGAAATCATCGTGAAGAAACCGACATGTCTATGAATTTATCACAAAAATTCAAGGACACGTGACATCCACCAATCCGCACTCAGCGTGGTGGATTTTCGCCCATACTTTTTCTATAAGAGAAGGCCCGAGTCCCAGCAGTGGGAACATGATGAGTTGATGATGATGATGATGATGATGTCCATACTGTTTTTTTCATCTCCGACACAATAAGATTGTTGGGGGCCATATCTGTCTGTCTGTGGCTTCGTAGCGCCCAACGGATGGCCCGATTTCAATGCGGTATTTTATTGAAAGCTTGTTTTTTTATCTGGATGGTTATGTTATTAGCCGTATTTGATGACAATCTGTCCAGCTGTTTAACCTTTTAAAGCCGCAGTTGTAAGAAGCAAACGCCAAACTACGCAATTTTCATACGTTTTACGACCTCGACGTAGAGGGCACTTTTTCGTTTGTTGAGTACAGCCGACCTTGGCGGTCTAAGGATGAAAGTAATGAAAACGAAAAAAACCGCATCGAAATTTGTCCATACGTTTAGTAACTATGAAGCCACAGACAGACAAGCATCAAATTTATAACACCCCTCTATGCGTCGGGAGTTTCAAATAATGAGACGAAACATCGCGATTAAATGACAGAATAGAGTCGTTCGGCCACATTCGTCACTGTATACTCTGAAAGGCATACTTGAAGAAAGAACAAAGAACTCCTTACTTATTGATTGGATCCACAATCCCTGATCCCTCGACGCCTAAACCTTGACCCTCGCTCCAGCCCAGCTTTTGTAGCATTTTGAATCCTGTAATGTACATTAGTATGATTCTTCTAACCTACGACGACGTAGTGATAAAGAATGGAACTCTTTGCCGTCTTCTCTGTTTCCTGATAAACAACTAGGGTCTCTTCAAAGTTAGTGATTAGGTATCTTTTAGAAGCTAGATCTACATTTTCTTTTTTTTTTATGTAACTGAATGACGAGACGAGCTTGTCGTTTGCCTGATGGTAAGCAATACGCCAGCCAATAACAATAACAGCACCATCCAGACCTTTGTTTTGCAAAATCCTGCGCGGCGCTGTACTGCGCTCGTCACTCTGAGACAATTAGCTGTTGAGTCTCATAATGCCCAGTAATTTCGCTGGCTACAATGCCCTTCAAGCCGTAACACAGTAATGCTTGCGCACTACCGCTTGGCGGCTGAATAACTGGCAAAGCGGTGGTACCCACCCAGACGGCCTCTCGCATACGAGAAACCTACCACCAGTTACCTACGTGCTCCAAATACAGCCACATCGTCGCTTAACATCAGGTGAGATGGAGATGAATGGTATTTTTTTGTGTTTAACTAACATTATTACAATATTATAGATAGATAGATAAACGCTTTATTCCAAACTTAAAATTAGGGACATTACATAAAAACAATTATATTACACTGTGAAGGTATACAAAACCAGATTTTTATTGAAAAATACGTTTTTCCAGACAAGCTTTTAACAAATTCGTAATCAGAACCACGAGCAGGTTAAAATGAGCCCAAACACTAGTAGTTTACGATTATCCGTCAATGAGTTCCATTGCCCACCTTCCGTCTCCATCATCAGATCAGCTAGCTGTCACCATGTTGCATTGTCATCAGACTTTGATAAACTTAATGCAAAATTTCAACTTCATAAGATAAGAGAAAGTGGTTCTGATGCAACTTGCAAAATTTGACTCAAACATTGCAAGGTAAATAAAAGCTGGTAACAATATATTTATGATAATTGCAAGACCAACATCGTAGACCACATATTACTTTAACAGATATGTAAATCTAAGGTACGTAAAAAGACATCAATGGTATAAATAAAAAGTAAGCACTTTAAAACTACTTGATGGATTTTTATTAAATATTTAATCATTTACATTTTTTTGGGAAATATTTGGGTGTAAACCATATTTCACTCATATTTCGCGTAGTCATACGTAATTATTTCATTTTTTCTTTGTTTATTACTATTAACGTTTTGTATATGTCTCAAGTGTGTGACATAAAACTCACCGACATTATCCTCCTTCAGTTTGAATTCTTTGTAGTCACTCAGATCTGGCTCTTTGCCACTTTTCACCGCTGAATACTTCTCCATGAATCTGAAACATTCAAAGAGCGCTCATTTATAAATGCATCATTTGTCGACAAATATTTAGATGATGCATGTAGCCAGCGCAATGATATAAATCTATGTGGACATAGTTATTTATGTAACTAAATATAACATTAGTTTTTATTAATTCGTCATAATTATGAGACTGTACCAATGCACAGTGGTACAAGCCTAATTGATATGGCTACGTTGTGGCATTTCCTACCGGGTAAACGACTTGCTTGGTTGCTAATTGTACAAAGAGGTTAGTAAAAAGCACAAAGGTGTGTTTTTTTTTGGATAATAACACCACGATGATGACCATGCAGATATGTCATCATCGTGATGTTTTTTGGTGATTTCTAACAATATTTTAATATATTTTAACATAAATTGGGCGGAGCTTTTCCCGCGCTTAGGGAATGTTGTATTGCCGACAGAAATCCCAGCCGTAGGCCCGGTAGTCGTATTTTTTTTCTAAATTACTGAGTTTTACGCTAGACATGCGTCAATACCTAATAAAAGTAATATATTAAGAACTTAATAAAACACTTAATAAAACAATATACTTACTTCTTGAGCTCTTCAGGCGGTAAGAAGTCCCCGATGTGATGTTTACCAGCAGCCTGCTTCGTCAACTCGTCCGCCCATTTCTCTGTTGCGCTCATTTCACGCGAACGTAGTCTGTAATACAGTTGATATTAAGAATACAATGGCATCAATATGTCACCATATATTTATATTGAAATGATATAGATTTAATTTCTGAGAGTTATTTTACATCAGCTCATTGGATTCAAAGCACCTCCGCTTTATTGCGCCATCAAATAAATTCTTTATTGAATACCAAATATCAAATACATACAATCAATAAGCAGGGGTTTCCACGGGTGGCCTTACCGCAATGTGCAATTTCTTACAGGCGTATTGTGCATACGTTACTAAGTTTGGGCGCCAATGGCACTGTCGCCAAAAAAGGACGAGGTCTTTCTGATTTGCTAGCTGTTGTCTCAAGCTAAGAAACTCGTTGCAGTGCCGTGCAGGGCATTGCAGCCGGCATTGCAACCTTTACTGGCAGGTACGGCGCTTACCAGCAGGCGCAAAACGTGCCGCGTCTCGAAAACTTATCGTATAAAAAATCTATTCGTTTCTTAGTCTTCTTTCGTTTCTCTTGTGCATGAGTGTTTGGTTGTTCCGTTGTCGGAGTTATAGACCACCCTATGGCCTCCGACATGGCCTAACCATTGTGCGACAAAAGCCGGAACTGACGGCTTAACGTGCCCTACGTAGCACGGTAGCTTTGATGTAAATACCACAGTGCACACAAACACGACCACTCATACAAGTGATGACCGCGACGAATGTTGCTTTACCCAACAGCGAAAGGTTACGCCAGCTACGCTACGAGCGGTACATGGAGCATTTCATAATAATCCCTTAAATGAGAAATTTCATAACATATTAACAGATATACAAACTACAATCTCCCTAACCTTGTCAAGGGGTTAGATACGTACTAATTAGGTAGTTATTTGGACCAAAGCCAACTATCTATACACCAACATACATCAAACAAGTGTCAGAATTAGTAATATTCCTAGAATTTCCAATGTCATTTAAGTGACCTAGGAGGAACGGACATCTCGGCAGATTAAACCGTTGAAATCATCGCCGCGCGTGTTACCGTAACGAATTCTTGCTCGCGATGCCAATTGAACATTAGTATGATGATAATAATTAGTTTATTGCAGACTACAATGACACAGAAAATATAAAAATTAACCTAAAATATTTAATTGCTTAGAAAATAATAATAAAAAATGGCAAGTTTTGTCGGCGAGTTGAAAGAGTCTAACTATTTTTATATTTTTTATGACTTATTGTCTCAGGGTGACGAGCGCAGTGCAATCACAAAATAGTGTATCTATTTTGTGGTGTACTGGCGCACAAGATTTTGCAAAACAACGTTCCGAGTAGTGCTGCAATAAAATTGTTATAGACAGGCGTGTGACCATCAGGTGAACGACCTGTCTAACTCGTCAGTCATTAATCCGCCATTTCACGTTAGCGCAAGTGAGCTAATGGTTAAAACAATAGGGAATCGGACAGTAATAAAAAATCTAAAATGTAGTTATAACAAATGTTTGTCGAGTCCAAAAGACCGTTCAATCAAAATTTGTGAAAAAATGATTTTATATTTTTAAATCAATAAATAAAATCCAATAACTCTGACATTTTTTATGTTCTTTATCTCAAATGAAACACCAATAAACGAAAAACCGAAACCAGTGCATGACGTCATTTGAAAGTAAATACCGTGTACGAAGCTTGTGTTTATATTATGTTTTTGCTTTGGCTAGTTTGCTTTCGTAGAGCTTGTCGTTTCGTTTGCCTTCATATGACGTGACACGTTCTAAGGTGACCTTTCGCGCGGTAATATTTGAAACATAACATTTAAACATAGTTTTAGGTACTTTTAGGGCTTTATTTAATTAAAATATCATTTTCCATCGCTATATAATACATTATGGTTAATTTTAAACACTTGCTGAAAAATTGTCCGATCCCCTATTATCAGTTCAGTATTCATTTTAAGATCACTTACCTGTGTTCCCAAGTACCTTCAGAAGTGTCTTCGTCACTGTCATACTCGTACTTGTGTTTGCCAGCAGCGGCGAGACGTTCCACCTCATTCCGCTTTTTTAGCATATCCTAAGAATAAAATATATACATATATGTAAACTATATATTAAACATTAATTTTCTATGATAATACGAACATTGTAAATATTGTTTAAATTCATGGGGAAGCGTAGATGTAGATGCATGCTGAGGCTCAACAACTGCTAGTGTAACTGTTGTTTGTATAATTATTGAGGCAGTATGTTGTTTAGAAATGTTCTTTAATTTGTGGCAAATAAATTATTATTTTATTTATTTATTATCACAAAGTCCACAGCTCTTAATCTATTTTACAATGAGAGAAAACAGAATTTTTTATATACTAGTTCCGCCCTACGATTCACCCGCGTGGACAAATAATTTTCACATATTTTGCATGCATGCGTTTAATGTCGAGTTCTAATTTGTTGCTGTGCCTAAGTTTCGACAAGTGTTGTTTATGAATACTTATAGAATCGAATCATCGCTTCACATCAGGCGAGATAGTGGCCAAACATAGACCTATTAAGCGTAAAAAAAAATTGAAGAAAAGAATATTTATAGGAAAGTTGGGTGTCTTATAAATTTCCAGGAGATAAGTTTTATCATGATAGTGGGCATATTGAGACTTAATATCTGATGCCTCAGTGTGACCAGCGCAATGTAGAGCTTCGCTGTACTATTTATGGTATTAAAGGTTCTGTGGCACTGCAATTGTTATGGGCCAGGGTGGCGTTTATCAGCAGGCGAACATCTTGCTAGTTTCGTGTTTCATTCCATAAACAATAATTCATTTTTAGAAAAAAACAAAAACCGACTTCAATGTATTTTCGAAGTCCAAGGTCACATATCGATGAAATTTATATTTTTCAAATCGGTTCATAAATGACGGAGTTCTGAGGTAACAAACATAAAAAAAAAATGCAATCAAGCAGAGAACCTCCTCCTTTTTTGAAGTCGGTTAAAAATAACTTTTAAATCTGGTTTAGAAACGGGATATATTTATCATGTATTCTGGATGTTTCGGCACTATTGCAAGCACCATGATGCAACCAACACGACTCACCTGGTACAGCAGATTGAGTTTAAAGTTATCCTCACACTTCTTCCAGTCCTCAGGACTCAAGTTAGTCGTGCCATAGTTAGTCATAGCATATTGCATCAACGCGTGGTTGTTACGATTCACAGTGGACAGTTTCAAGCCGTCTTCGGCGTCAATCTTGGATAGTTTTTGACCTGCAATGTAATAAATACATATTTTAACACATGTTTAATAGCTATTTCATGTTATGGTTACCGAAAAAATGTATTTCCGTTATTTCATTGGCAGGTTAATCTGGAAAAGCAATTACATAAGAGAATAAGATAAAGCAAGTTTGTGTAGGCATTTGTAAAACCTAGGCTTCATCCAATTTTACACCTAATAACAGTAAACAAATACGGAACAAAAAAGCCTGTCGGCAATTAATTTATTTATTTGTCAGAAATAAATTAATGGCCGACAGGCTTTTTTGTAGTATAGTGTAGTCGGACGGACGTCAGAAGTTTACAGAGGTGAAAATTTTTATTTTAATTCATACATGTTTTATTTTTTTTTTTGGTTCAGCTTACCATCTGAATAATGCTTTATGAAATAATTATATGTAAATCATGTAATGTCGATATAGCGGCGCAATTTTAATGAAATAATTTTAAAAAATAGACTTCAGCTACAGTTGATTCACCCGGCTATTTTAAAAGGAAGAATTTTGTAAAGCCATACCTGTCATTCCTGGTATAGGAGGCATTCCCGGCATTCCTGGCATTCCAGGCATCCCTGGCATACCCGGCATCCCTGGCATAGGGGGCATCATTCCTGGCAGAGGGGGCATTGAGCCCGGTATCGGAGGCATGCCTCCCGGCATAGGGGCTACAATCCCTGGCGGTAACGGCGCCACTATCCCTGGCGGTTTGATGTCTGCCTTGGGTGGATCATCGCCCCATCGGGATTTCTTCTTGCGCTTACGTCTTTCTCGTTTGTTGTCCGAATCATCGTCGCTTTGAGAACTGGGCTGTTCGCGCTTGTTCGTAGAAAACATTTGCCAGTAGTGGTAGTTTGAGCTGCAACTTGAAGATTGAGATATAAAAAAGTAGATATAGAAATAATAAAAAGACATACAGGTGACAGCAATAGGGCTTGTGTGAAGTGTTTGGATATAGGACACTAAAAGAAATGCATGAGAAAATCTGCAAGGTTTTGTTTTAGATCACAAGATTTTCAAGGGTTTTGTGTTATGGTAAACACTATGTTAAAGTAAATTTTATTGTTCATGCACACGTTTGTGCTGTTTTATGCTTTTACGCGAGAGTGCCAGCAATATATAACATTTCTATGGAAAACAGGGACACACCTGTTAGAGTTTTCCTCCTTAACTGGCTTAGCATCGTAGCTGTCATCGTCTTCAAGAGAGAACTCCGGTTCATATTTATCTTCATCCTTGATCACCGGTTTCTTTTCACTCCTCTGTTTGTTAACTAGCTCCCTGAATTTCTTGTATTCATTCGAGTTCGTATTGTGCAAAAACCTGTAACGAGTCGTAGTGTATACTTATACATACAATGTGAAAAAATTAGAAAGGTTGCAAGGTTTTATTTTACCTGGAAATTTGATGAGTGGAATAGTATTATTCAAACTTAATTGCTACCTGGTATAGATTTAACAAGTTTTGTAAGGTATAGTAAGGTTTTGACAATACCATCCCACTGATCGTCATTGGTAGTGATGAGGTCTTGATAAATTAAAGTAAATAAACACTGCTATGTAATGTTTCGTTTTGTATATTATTATTAAATACAGTGGTTTCAGTCAGTAATTAATACATTCAGACATAATTTGGCTGCGGAGATAAGATAAGATTATATTATGCTGCTTTTGTGGTTATACTATATATTTTAAGTGATGTAATTTTATCATTATTAATTATGTAGATATCATGGGTTTTTTTTGGTAAGAATGTTATAAATAAGGTGAAACAGTAGTCTTAATATTTCACACAAACTTTGTCAAAGTCCTAACAAAGATATCTACAACAAATAGACAAAGGTATCATCAGCAATCTGTAAATGTTTGCCACTTTGCAACTGCAATATACGAGGGTCAAACTGAAAGTTTTTAGAACTGGCCACTTGTAAACAAAATAAATAAAAAAATAATATACATTTTGAAAATGGAACTCTTTGCCAATATTATTGAGTATGAATTTCATTCAATTTTCATTTGTTTTACGATTTGGCGGCAAATTGAAAATTGTCTGTGTCACGTCAGCATGAATTTAACGCGAGAAAATTTTCGTGATCTATGATTTTTTTATGACTTTCGATTACATTTAAGTCAACAAGAAAGTTATGATAGACTACGATTGGCCTTTAACCATGAAGCCCCATCTCGTGCCACTGTTTACAACTGGTTTAATGAGTTTAAGCGTGGTCGCACTAATCTCACCGATGATCTGCGTGAGGGACGGCCTTCTACGGCGACGACCGAAGATAACATCTGTGCTGTGCGTCGTATGATAGAGACTGACAAAAGAGTGACCTATCAGCAGATTCGGACAAGCTTAGGCGTCGGTATGAGTCAAGTGCACAAAATACTCCATCAACATTTAGCGGTCAGGAAGCTTTGTGCCCGGTGGATACCTCATATTTTACCAAAGCCCAAAAACTGTCGTGTTGATTGGTGCCGTGAAATGCTTGAAAGATTTAACGGAGGTGACTCAAATGCTGTGTTCGACATACTTACGGGTGACGAAAGCTGGATTTACTGTTATGATCCCGAAACCAAAAGACAGTCTGCTCAGTAGGTGTTTCCTTCCGAGGAGTTGCCAACTAAAGTGAAGAGAGGTCGAAGCGTGGAAAAAAAGATGGTAGCGTCGTTCTTCGGAAGGACATGTCATTTCGCGACAATTGCTTCAGAGGATCGAAAAACAGTTTCTGCGGAGTGGTACACTAACAATTGTTTGCCACTTGTCTTGGAAAAAGTTCGGGAGAAACGACCTCGTAGTAGAATCCTCCTTCACCACGACAACGCCTCGTCGCACACCGCCAGGCGAACGATCGACTATTTGGCGACGTCAAACGTGGAATTACTGGGTCATCCGCCGTACAGTCCCGACCTCGCACTTTGTGATTTTTATTTATTCCCAAAAATAAAAGAAAAACTTAAAGGAAACTGTGGCAGCGTTTCAAAAGGCCGTCGAAGAGACCCCTAAGGACGAGTGGGCAAAGTGCTTTTCTCAGTGGTCCCATCGGATGCAGCGATGTATTGACTTGAACGAAGAATATTTTGAAAAGCTATAATAATAGTAATAACTAGCTAGTTTAATCAGTTATTGATTTTCTAAGAACTTTCAGTTTGACCCTCGTACAATGTTATAAATTACTGGTAAAATCAATAACCTGTTTTCAGTACTAGATAAAGATGAACGTTGTCACTATGGGAACAATAATGGTTCTGAATTCTTAGATTCAGACAGAGACTGATTAAATCGTTTGCAAGAGATAACCAAAGCTGATTGACATGAAAACCAGCAGTAACCAAACTCAACTGATGTTTTTAGCGCTCTGAACGATACTAGCAGTGTTTATTAACTCGTCAAGACATGATAATAATAAAAAAGGAATACAGCACATATCCTCGCTGGTTACTACAGTGGCATTACCACATATTATGGTCTTGTGTGTGTATTGCTTTCAGCACGTTTTCCCAGTGGTCGCCGTTGGTGGCTACCTCGGCCGCTGCTGCCAGCACGGATGGCGGGAACGTATCTGAAGAGAGAACTGCGCAGGGCGAGTCAAGATATTGTCTGGTGGAAGGTAAGGCGTGCGGGCAACGGTGCCGTTGCGAACTGAGGCTTCTGATGTTTAAATGCAAGAACTAGTTCTTTAGATTCTGAAACTTTATTTTTTGGTTCTTGAAAGTCGAGAGATTAAAAATATTTGGTTTGACAAATTTCTTAATCAATTAATCCAAATTGTTACAGCATGTCAACACAAAATCTCCAAAACTCTAAGAACTATAAACTTGAAGTATGACATGTATGTGTCTTGGCTTATAGGTGTTTTTAGAACGTATTTTCTATATTACCACATGACACAATGAAAGGACATGGGCAAGAACAGCTGGGTGGTAAGCTATTAAAAATTTATAGTTGAACTATCTTTTATTAAATAACATTTCCAGTTTAGTCATTATAGAGAAAAAATATTAAAGATATTAAAACTTATTATATATTTAGATATTAAACCATTTTAGTTTAGTTTTTTGCAATAAAAACATTAGAAACCTCAAAATGTGCGACGAAGTAAAACAAAAAGTGCTATTACTTCACCCACAAACAGTGCCTTTTAATCTTATCTTCTTAGGTGTTTTTTAAAACATTGTTTACCTTGCGATGATTGTGAAGGAGGCGGTATTTTTCCCGGTTCCATGTCTTTGATCTTTGGTAGTGGCAGGGGAGGTGGAATGTTCTTAATCTGAGGTGGTTCCGGAACTGATACAGAGCTATCCAACGACTTGTGCTCAGACAAAGTATGATGGGATGAATGAGACGTTGGTGGCATTGAAGTTGGAGGCATAAACGGTGGCATCGGAGGACCATTGCCAAAGTTAGGGGGACCATTTGGACCAAATGGTGGACGGGGCATAAATGGCATATTGCCACTGTTCATAGAATTTGGCATCCCATTTGGACCCATCATGGAGTTAGGAGGTCCACCCATCATGGAGTTAGGAGGTCCACCCATCATTGGATTAGGTGGCCGATTGTGATTATTAAAGTTTGGAGGGCCATTGGGACCCATCATTGGATTGTGTGGGCCATTTGGGCCCATCAAGGAATTCGGAGGACCATTAGGACCCCCCATGGAATTAGGAGGACCATTTGGACCCATCATGGAGTTAGGACCATTAGGACCCATCATGGAATTAGGAGGACCATTAGGACCCATCATAGAATTAGGAGGACCATTAGGAGGACCATTAGGACCCATCATAGAATTAGGAGGACCATTAGGACCCATCATGGAATTAGGAGGACCATTAGGACCCATCATGGAATTAGGGGGACCATTAGGCCCCATCATTCCAGGATTGGGGAATGGAGGGCCAAAGAATGGTGGCATTGGACCATTAGGGCCACACATGTTAGGTGGCATCGGCCCACAAGGTCTTGGGCCATTGGGGCCCATAAAATTTGGTGGCATAGGGAAGTTTGGAGGACCTCCCATGAAAGGAGGCATAGGGGGCATATTGGGTCCTCCTGGTCCCATCATTGGGCCAGGTCCCATGTTTCCGCCTGGACCCATATTAGGTCCCATGCCAGGAGGTCCAGGGCCCATCATACCTGGTCCCATCATTCCTGGAGGCATTGAGCCTGGAGGCATCGGGCATGGGGGCATTGGGCCTGGAGGCATTTGGTTATGGCCCATATAACTTTGGTCATTAGAGTCTTGGTTAGAATTAGAATCACTGGGCCTCCATGGCTCAGAGTCCTCATTATCAGGGAGTCTAACTGGGATTTGCATGAGGGATGGGATGTCGGGTTTGTTCTCAAACTGCTTCTTTCTGTCCTCAAGTGCAGGGTTCATAGGACTGTGTGCCCGGTTTCTGCCTCTCTCGTTCCAGCGGCGTTGCTTATCTCTGTAAACAAACATCAGTCCAAGTATAGCTCAAGAAAACTGAAATAATTTAAATACAGTCAATGATACATTTTTCGTTAAAGAGTATATATAAGAGTATGTATATATAATAGTCAATCTCTTTTGGCACCAAAAACTTCCTGACATTTATTTAACTTGTACTCTGTGTGTTATTTACTCTGTAAACTGTTGTTTTATGTCTCTTTAATTATATATTTGTATCACTGCTAAATAAATATTTTCTTCTTTCTTTCTTAAATAGGGTAAACATACCGGTTAACCGGCCACTACCCCTTTTCGGCCACTTCGCACGTATTTTGACCTAATAGACAGTGTTATAGACCGCTCCTATCTAATTTCGCGGCATTCGAACCGGACGAACTTCACGGTTCATAATCCAACAGCATGACCACGAAATTTGCGAACTGAGCCCTCAGTCGTCTTTTCAAAATTTGGTGTGTGGACGCGTGTCAAATTTAGCGAAAAAAATAGCAGGTGGATTGTTTTTAAAACGTAAGTTTTTAAGTGTTGGTTTATTGTTCATTGCTTTGGTTTGTGTGTATTTAGCATGTTTAATTTCAATATTCAAGTGCCCAAACTCACCAAACTTTTCATAATTTGTGATATTTTTAGTGGTCGGACAATACGATAACGATTAATTTCAAAATCTACCTTCCCACCGGGTGGTCGCATAACCGGTTTATTCACGTCATTTCACTTTGCCTTTATTGGAGAAGCCTTAAATTCACCAACATAGATTCCATTATATTTGTGAACAGCTAGAATTTTGTAAATTTACAACTAGATTCCGGCCGCCAGTTTTTTTTTTTTGATGATGTGAAGCGATGATGTGGCCTAAGATGAAGCACATAGATCTAGAGAGAGACGGCAGAGACAGTTGTGCGGCTGCTCAGACCCGTCTCCCTAATGGTTCACCGAACATCATCCCGAAACACGACTAGGTCGCTTGACGGCATGGCTTTGTTCGGTGGGTGGTATTACATTCACGGCCAGATGCTACCACTCCAAAAAAGTATACCTCATATTTTCATAGATATGACCTTCAAAAATACTGAACGTTTAGCGGCCGATAACTAGTATAAATAAACCCTGTCTCCGGCCGATTAAAATAAAGGACGGCCGAAAATTAGTAAAAATGAGACCTGTTTCCGGCAGTTTTAAAAAAAGAGCGGCCGAAAATTGGTTAAAATTACACCTGATACCGGCCTTTCCAAAAAAGAACGGCCGATAATAATAATTAGTAAAAAGTAAATCTGTTCTCGACCTAGGAAATTAAAGGCGGCCGGTTAATGGTAAAAATGTAATCTATTTCAGGCCTTAATATTTGTTTGTGACTTTATTTTTCAAATCAAATCAAATCAAATCAAAATCATTTATTATCAGATAACTGTGATCCATATTGTGTTAGTGCAAAGGCATTACTTTTTGTTACCCCTTTCTGCCTTGATGCTTTATGATACGGCTACATGGGTTTGAATGAAATTTGGCATAGCCTTACTCTGAATTAATACATAGGCTACTTTTTAACCGCGGGGGCGAAGAAGCTTATATGTTATATATGTGATAATGGATGCATTTTGGTTAATGTGTTTGGTGTTGGAATTATGCTTGTTTTTTCAGATGGCTCCTGTCAGTAAAGGAAATAAAAAGAAAAAAAATAAAGACCCTTCCCGATGGTTTGCTTATAGTGAAGAAGCACTGACAAGCGCTCTTTCAGATATACGCAGCAATATTCCTGGAATCTGAGAAGCATGCCGGCAGTACGAAGTTCCAAGATCCACTATACAGGACAGGCTTTCCGGTCGTGTTGCTGATCACAAGAGAAAAGTTGGCCCGGACCCTATATTTGGTTTTGATGGAGAAAAGAAAATCGTTGATTGGATAATTGAGTTGGCGAAAGCCGGAATTCCAATCAACAAATATGACCTTCTAGATACAGTTGCTGAGCTTGCAAAAGAACTGGGCATAGACCATGGCTTTCCAGGAGGTAAACCTGGTATACGATGGTATCTCAGCTTTCTCAAACGCCATCCCAACATAAGCATCCGAGAGCCAGAAGCTATTAATAAGGCGCGAGAAGCTATCAAGGAAAGTTCAATTTGAAAATGGTTTGCAGACTTACATACTTTCTTGGTTGAACGAAATGCGTTAGATATTTTAGATGAACCTAGTCTCCTAAATCAGGGAAGGTTCTAGCTCCTAAAGGCTATAAAAATGTATACGTTGTCAAGAAAGGCAATGAGAAAGAAAACATAACAGTGCTGGTGGTAATGTCTGTATCTGGGGAAATGTGTCCGCCATTAGTGGTGTTCCCATATATAAGACCACCTAAAGCAGTCGTCGACAGCATGTCACCTAATTGGATTTTGAGGAAATCGGAGAGTGGGTGGATGCGTTCGGATACATTTTTCGAATATATATCTAACGGGTTCAACGATTGGCCCACGGAACAAAATGTAAAAAAGCCTGAACTATTTTTCGTAGATGGACATAAGTCACACATGACCATGCCACTGAGTAAGTTCTGTGAGGATAATAATATCATTCTCTACGCTTTACCGCCTAACACCACTCACATTTTACAACCAGCAGATGTAAGTGTCTTCAAGCCACTGAAACAAGAATGGAAACGCACCGTAACAATTGGCAGAGTCGGTCTGAAAACCTGAACAAATGCGTAATAAAAACAAACTTCTGCCAAGTTTTTAAAGAGACGCTAGATATGGAGATGACCCAGACGATCAAGAATGGATTCCGTAAATGCGGCGTTTATCCATTTGACGTAGAACAGGTAGACTTTTCAAAATGCGTAAAAGACGCGCAAATACGAAGTTCACAAAAACCTCTGAACAAGAGGCATTTTGAAATAGCTAGAAAAGTGTTTTACCTGATGGAAGAGAATATAGGTAAGCTGGGTATAAATCCAAGCATAATCTTACGTGAACTTGATCGCACAAAGGAGTCATATTTACAAAATCGGCGATCTAAATCGAAGGCACCACGAATTTCACAAACCAATTCCACTGCCAGACGCTCGAAATCATTAGAAGTTAACCAATACTCTGACAAGATCCGAAGACACCACAACCTTCACAATCCGGTTCAATCCTGGAAAATTCAAAATCGTTTGAAGTTAAGGGAGCTTCTGATATGACATCGAAGACAGTTAATGCAATTGGACAACCCGATAATGATTTTATTACGTTAGTAGACAAACAATCAATAGCTTCTACAGAATCTTCAAACAATACATCGAAAAATGGCAGTAAAATAAAAGTCACAGAAAATATATTAATAGCATCAGCTCCAGAAACATCAGCAACTCTTGTAGATGAGGATCCATTTAAAAAACACCTGAAATTTCCTGATGTCGTCACTAAAAACAAAGGAACTCATTCATTGAACCAGTTTCCGAATGCTATAACATCTAAAGCTTGGCAACAATACTACGAAAAAAAAGAACAAGCGAAACAGGACAAAGAAAACCAAATTAAGAAAAGAAAGTTTGAAAAAGAGCTAAAGAGCAAAGAACAACCACCAAAAAAGAAGAGAATGAAGAAAAATAAAGTAGAAGAAACTCAATCCCGTGTTAAATGTAGTTCTTGTGATCTTGACCTTATAAGTGACACTGAAGAAGAGGGCGAAATGAATATTGGCTGTGATCAATGCATTCGTTGGTATTACCTAAAATGCACGAAACTAAAGAATTTATCATACAATCAAGCAGCTACCGCAACATACGAATGTATGTTGTGTGAATATGCTAAAAATGTAAGGACAGAAGTTTTGAAGACTTTCAATAACAATACTGACTGACTGATTGATAGACTGATTAAATAAGTTACCTCATCAAACTTTGTGTTGATTTATTTTGAAATACTTATTTACTTTATATAAGAATTATTATATTGTTTATAAAACATTTATATGTTAATAGCATTGGTACCTATTTTCGTTCCTCTTAAAGTCTCGCTTTTAATCATTAATGGCCATTGAAAAACAAGGTAACAGTATGATACACTTTAAAGGAACTATAACTTTTCCCGCGAATAACCGTGTATGTGTTTGATATGAAAACAAGCTTAAGGTTTTTTCACCAGAATAAAAATTTAAAAGGGTTTTTTAACAATATCTTAAAAACGAATTACATTTTCAGAAAAAAAATTATACCAAAAGACAGAATTTTTTTTTTCTTTAATTTTGTAGTACATTGTATTAACGTATATCTAATGAACAGGGAGTAATAATTTTTTTTACGCATTTTAATTCTCCTGGAAAGGTGACGATTTGAACATGCATGTTTATTCGTGGGAACCGTCGATATCATGTTATGTTTTAATTTTATTTTTATATGATTGTGTTAAGATATTTTTTATGATGAAAGCCAACAGTAACTATAAGTTGTTAGAAGAGAGTAAAAATATACCGTTTTTTTGTGAATTTACTAATTGTTTTACTTTCATACTATTATAAGCCCTATGAGCTACTGAATAAGAGTATTTTTCTACCTTTTATTAGGTGGCCGATAACCAGTGCACTGGTGGACGATAACTGTATGAAAAGGCTAATGACCCGTATATTTGCTATTTTTACGAATATATATTTTTTATAAATTATGTATCACTGATACATCTATAATCGTTAGGTTTTATGAAACTACACTGTTGTAGGATGAAATATATATTTTTTTAATCTTGGTATACAGCGTTATGATAGAAAACAACTCTAAAGTCAACAAGCTGCTTAAACGGCCGATAACCGGTATATTTACCCTAATATTTGTATTGCAATCATCATATTAATGAATGCTGACAAATTATGTAATCTTGTATGTGCATGTGGCTAAAATTATTTAAATAACTTGCATAGCAAAAAACTTAAGTAGGTAACACACAGGTACATTGAGTACCTTTTACTACATTAGTACTATCTGTTAAAATAAAAGTTAGTTTTTTTATTTTATACTGTAAACACTAAAATGTTTACACAATAACGAATCAAATGAGTCACCTCCACCATCAGGGCGATCACGTATCTTTTATTTCAATCAATTTCAATAAGAATCTAGTTTCTATGATGGTTTTGCGATTATGTGACCCGTTTGTTGCAATCAAACGTCAACGAAAGTTCAATTGAAATAAAAATACGCTTTGACAAAGTTTATATTGAAATATAAACCATAGACAAGAACCGTATTACACAGTAAAATTGAATAGATTGGGCCTATACCTAACGATTCATAGCACAATCTCGCTTTGTAAATTTGTCGGGTAATCGATAAGAGCACATTGAAATCAAGACATAAAAAGTTAGATGATCGCATTTTATTGATTGAAATAAATTTCTGTTGCATGTGAGTCCGCAACATACGATGTTCGCAACAGACTTACGTGATAGCCCTGCAGATCACTATATTGTAAAGTATATTACCTTGCGCCTCTGTCTCCAGACCTTCTATCATCATAGTAATCATTTTCATCACCATGGCCATCTCTATCACCCTCATGGTAGTCTCCATCAACATGGTAAGTTCTCTCATCAGCGTCTTCCTGGCTATCATGTGGTTCCTGGTCTTCATTCTCATCCTCAACATCATCATTAGTCTTTTGTCTGTCTTTTAGTTCATTCTCCTCCTTGTCTTTGTTCTGTTTCTCTAAGAGTGCTTTGAATTGGCTCATAAAGCTGCCATCGTTAGAGAATATGTTTTTATCGTCTTTGGTGGTTGGGCTGAGAGTTGAAAAATTCTATCAGTAAAAACAGAAGTTGTCTTACAATAACAGTAAAAATAAGGAAATTAAGTATTTTTCTTAGTGATTTTGTAAAGATATACAAGAATGCGGTCAAAATCGGCGAAGCACGTAAATTGTCATACTAATAACCTTCATGACCGAAAGCCATTATTTGACCGAGGTTTGCCTTATAGAACCTCGTTGCAATTGGATACCCATACTAAACATGTTACAAATAATGGGATGAATTTATTATCTAACGGTTCACTATGGCTTACTTGGCGAGCTTAGCCTGGGCAGCCAGTGCAGCCGCCTGTTTCTGAGCATCCAACTTGGCTTGGATCTCCATCTTTTTCCTCTCTATAATTTGTTCCTGCTTCGTCATTTGGGCCCATCTTGTATTCAGGGGCGATTTATTTTTGTTGTCTTTGAAATGAATCATTTATCTTCAATAATAGCACACAAAATTGAAAAATAAAACACGATTTACGAATACGCATTCCCTGTTTTCCAAATGAATGAATGAACATGATCTTAATCCATAGATTAAAGATAGTAATTTCCGTAGACAGAGAATAACTCTGTCTACGGTAATTTCGTATTTCGCACAGACTTGCGTTCCACACATTAAAATTCAAAGAAAAATATCTTTGTTAAAAGTCATTGAGGTCTTACACTGTCGAGGACTCTATAGTGTCATTCCTCAATGTTAAAAGTAGACCAACTTGTGGCAAGTACAGATAAATAATTTTAAGGTTTGTCAACATGGAGTCAGTGCAACAGTAGAGGACACAGATTACGTAGTTTTGACACAACGCAAAACTATTATTGTATTTTTTTATCTTTCTTCGCAAGCTCCTAGGAATATACTATTTGGTTTGACTTACTTGACTCTCAGTCGACGTTACATATCTCTTCTTCCTCTGAGTTGCATATCCTAATACTCCGATCAGAGATCTGTGACTTTATGGTATAACTGTACGATTAATAGCATCATCATCATCCACCTTTCACATTCCACGGCTGCAAAGAAATCTTTGCACGGCTGGGTATAACCCTCTCTCATACTATGCCGTTCGCTTCGGCTCTGTGCCAATAAAATATTTTAACTTGAATTGTGAATAATTATAACAAATTTTTCAATGTTGGCGAAACATGTACGCGACCAACAACGTACAAAAAACTCTACTCGAAGACAAAAAACAGTGAATTCTAATGCTCGTATGAAGAGCCCTATGTACATAATTGGCCATCCACTGTGGACGACTTTTCCACTGATTGTGAACGCATCCGTGGTTTATTGGAGCTGGTAAAGGCACAGTAAAAGAAAAAGCAAAGGGTATTCTGTGCGTTCGGCTTTCGGTTAAAAATATAAAAACCAGCGGTAAGATTTAAAATTAATTATTGCCATAGAAAAAAAAATATTATTTAGTTGATTAATAGTGACGCGACGGAGGCACCCGCAGGCTTGATAATGACTGGTTTGGCCAACAATATCATTTAGATCAAAGATAAAGTATTTTTAAATTTTATATCTTTGATTTCGATACTTTTAGCTTACTTTTTTTTACGTAAGTAATAGTTAGTATAGTATTCTTTGCTTTTAGCATCGGCGACCGGCGTTTTTGCGATGGCGATTTAAATCGCGCAACCGCTACTGTACAACTTAGTACTATAATACCTTCGATCATATATACCCTAGATTCCGCGTAAGCGTCAAAAGTAACCAAACTAAACAGTGCTTAGATTCATACTAAGCACTCTTTCGTCGTCAGTGTCGCGTCGATCGTCAAGCGGAACGATGCCTAAGTGCTCTGTGAAAAGTTGCAAAAATAACACGCTTAGAAAGAGATAACAACATGGGATTTCGTATTTTCGGTAAGTTTTATACTTTTTACTAGTTCT
Source organism: Petrophora chlorosata (assembly GCA_951640565.1). NCBI lineage: Eukaryota > Metazoa > Arthropoda > Insecta > Lepidoptera > Geometridae > Petrophora > Petrophora chlorosata. The sequence continues at coordinate 9,306,476 of OX621204.1, read as the reverse complement.
AACAGTTATTAACATTTAAAATAATCTAGTTATCATCTCCAAATTAGTATTTCAAGATTTTATTTCCTATTATTTTTGCTTAGGAGTTGTCTCTTTCATACGCATAATAGCGTCTACACGCAAAACAAGAACAAATTAGGCCTGATTGAGAACAAGTGTATGGAGTCGCCTTATTATTTTATTTTTCTTGAAGTGTAAACTGGAATTGGTTTTACATTTTTACAGATTTCCTCAAAATGAGATACAAAGAGAAAAGTGGCGTTTAGTAATAAAAGAAGAAAGAAGTGACGACTATTTTAAGCCTTCTATTTTATAGCCTTGTTCTGTATGTTTTTATTTTCTTGGTGTGCAATAAAGTGTAAAAAAGTAATAATTCACAATTCTATTTCTTGCTCTTAGATCCCTTTGCCATCTCTCGACTTCCACATGAGTATTAGCCCCTATATCAGACATTAATTTAAAACGGACTCATCGTATGATTACGAACTTGTACAAAAAATGGGCTAAACCATGGCGAGTAAGCTAGTTCTTTAATGTAGAGTAAATAACAGTTACAAATTTGATAATTATATCAGCTACTAATTATTTATAATACGAGAAAACAAGTAAGCGACTCCATTGGATTCCATGTTCTGTCACAGTTTTTCAGTTAAAATAATAATAAAGTCGTATGGGACAAGACATTTTGAGCGTTAGACTTGTGAAGATAAAGTTGAATTTCACTAGGCGCCACCACGGACGCAATATTTTTTTTGTTTATGTTACGTTATTGATGAAAACTAAACAGCGCACTGCAACAAGGTTGATTATTATTAAAATTATTAAATGATTTTGTGACATTTTTTGTATTATTCTCAGGATGACCCTACATCTAGTACATCTCAATAGGTAGGAAGGTATAGTAAACGCAAGCCGTTTTCGTGCATTGTATCATTAGGTAATGTTGCATCTAGGGTATATATGATCGAAGACTAATACTTTTGAAAAATTATTTACATATAGCGTCCTTCTGTGTAGCGTCGGCGACGGGCGCTTTTTACATCGTAGCATCAAAATCGCGCATTGTTTTAGCGATTTGATCGCGGTATCAAAACCGCTGCAATTAATGTACGATTGACTAAACAAGAGAAATTTAATTAAAAGACTAAAAACTACATACTACTAGCTTCCGAAAAGCGATCTAATTGTCGATCACCGATATATCTTGCGTGCGGTTTGGCCCTTAGTATAATTTCTAGGTTTACCTTCTTACCTTTCTATGGCAAGTCCAGTGTTAAGCAGCCAGTCTTCAAAAGTTAGCCTATGCTTTAATTTTTTAAATACGTAAAACTCGTAAAAGGGAAGAATAAGTACATACTCTGTGAGTGCACAAAGCATTTAACTTGATGTAGATAACTACTTATGTATCTAACAGAAATAAAAAAAGGCTTGTTTCCCAAGCTAAGATAGAAGTGCGCTGTTTATATAGCGCACTTCTCTAAAATCTATGATGTACTAGTAAGATTGAACAAAGAATGTATTTTTTACGTAAGTGTGGATCACAAATGAAACATCAGAATTCATTGCATATTATTCTTTTTTATATTTTTTTCATCAGTTTAAATGGAAAATACAATTTCATTTATTTATAATGTTGTCATTTATTGTAAACAAATATATTATAAAAGATTTACATATTACTATCAAAACAAAATATTCACAAATGGCAGACTAACTAAACAATTACTTAGCTGTTTCTTCAAGCATGCGAACAATTGCATCGTTTTGAGCTAAACAAGAAAGAGAAAGTTTGGCACTGATCTTATAATTCAAATTAACGTGTGAAGATGGCATAAATGCATATTGCAGCAACACTATCTGTCCTCTTTCAGATAAGTTAGTCTGTTTATCCAGATTTTGAATAGGTACCTTTTATAACGATACTCTTCACAACCTCTCTTCAGCTCATGTGTATTGCATGATCTAATACTGACTACCTAACAAACTCTCATGTACGCCAGTCGACTCGCGAATGTGTACTGCCAAAGCTTCCGAAAGCCGAAACGATAAAAAGACAACGCCAAAGAGAGCCTACATCTGACTATTGTTTCTGTGGTAACTTGACAGTTAAATTAACTAATCTGCTGCCTCATATAAATCGAAATTCATGACTTAATTACAAAAAAAAGAACTCTGGCTCCTTTCATAACAATACAAATTCCATTGAATGGATAAAATCAACTCAATTTAAAACATTCAAACAAATCATCATCAAATTAAAAAGTACCTCTTCACATTTCTGCATTACCCTGCCATAACGAAATCATACTATACACTTAGACAGTTGACAAACAAAAAGCAATGGAAGAGGACATGAGCAAAAGAAATCACAAAATATATAGAAACATTCGACATTGTGAAAGTGGACTATGATCGATGGATGAGTGTGCTCGAGAACGTCTCCAGCGGACGTTCGAATATACACTACTGTTAACAGAATAGCAAAAAAGCTAGGTTCCCTTCCACTGTTACATGAAATGCCGAAAAGAAAAGTATAATTAATAAATTGTACCTATACTTTGTTTATAATCTAATTTTTTTTTACATTTTAATAATTTAAAAACAACCAGTACTTGGTCGAGAAATTTATATCCATTTTTTTTGTGTATTTTATATTTTGATGAAATATTAAAAGCTAATTAACGTGAGCCGATGTCAGGATTCATAGCTAGTCGTCGTTCGCTCGAACCGGCTGGCACCTCCGTCCGCCCGACCCGAGCTTCGTATAAACGCATCTATACACATTAACACTACCTCATCGTCTATACATCTTGACTCAATATTTCGAGGGGCACAGGGAATATCGCAGCATTGTTCCATCGCGCCGAGCGCAACGCCGCCGCCGCGCGCCCGCTTGCACGCCACATCTACTTTTATATCAAAACTACCCTTCATATACAATTCATATGCAAAAATTAAAAATAATTCACTACGCTTATACCCCGATCGTCTAAATGTCTAATTCGTACTCTATTTACATTGACATAATTGTTCTGTGAGTCGACAGTCTTGTAAGCGAGTCGGCGTGCGACCGGAGCGCGGCGGCGGCCGATCACTGATTACTGTACACCAACATTTACAATAACATTTGATCAGAATACGCAAACTCAAACGATCTACATCTAAAAATATAGGTATGGATCATCGTGTAACGCCCGCCTTAAGCCGCTATAATATCAGCTATGTTAAGTAATAACGTGTTAGGTTTGCACATGACAAAAATGCCACTCGATAATAATAATAATAATATACATACTCTGTAAATAAAATAGGCCCAAATTCATTGTTACGATGCACACGTGGGGTTAACACAACCAGACCGATAATACATTTACAATAATATACATATTAATTTAAAATATACAATTAAAACTGGCAAACGTAACATTAAAAACAACCACTGTGGCTTGTTTGTCATGCCGCAAAGAACGATACATATTTGGGGAATTAGTATTACTAATATATTACTAACTAGGATATAAGAAAAATGATGACGTCACTAGTAACTATATATCGGCTACACTGTACACATGGACTATGATATTTTATTGAGATATTTTTTCCTTTGTATAAACATGACAAAATACAAACATTTCTGTCCAATTTACTAAATAACTTATTCGGTAACAATCGAGCAACATTTTGACAATATAATTACTCCCTTTGTGACATTTATACATTAGATATTATTTTAGAATTACGCTTTTAAAGGGACATCTTATTCGTAAGTGGTCTGGTAATTGTAAATATTTGCCTAACAACGTTTCCTCCATTTATACAAGTATCAATTCTCGTTTCATTAAATGGAGAGAACATATGTTCGACGTTATTTCCTACGGATACTCAACGCCTGTAAAAATATAGCTTTTATAATATTTTCATACACTATTCCAAGTATTAAGGTGCATCGATGAACAGTGCTAGGTCAACGGTTTCGACAAATGGAATGCATCTTTCACAGTATCCACTTCATATAATCAACAACCTCCCGATAACATAACACGTATGATATTAGTATCTCCTCATGATAAACAAGTAATTCATATTACGCGTTTTTATTACGAATTACGTTAAAAACAACTGATAGCGCTTAGACTAGTGGTAACAATAACATTTCTCAATTGTTTGTTCTAATTTATCGAATTGAGGGTTAACTTCTAAAAGCTGATCTGAGTAAAGGCAAGCAAAATCTCAAGTCGATATCTGTGAAGGGAAGTCGTTTGTTATTAAATCCTTATTGCATTATTATCGCACAATTTTACGGAAACTAAAAACTATATTTCCAAGTTCCCACGCAAGCATTGAAGTGCGAAAATGCATTGAGAATGTCTAAAATGAAGATAAAAAACGTACACAGTTGATAACATCTGAACACCTGCGACATTATACGAATGTATTTGCATTTTTTTATCTGTCCGCACTATGCTAGGTTTACTGATAAAGAACGAGTTTTTAATGCCACGGAGATTACAAATAACGAAGTACCTAAGAAACTCAATTTGTCCGCGGTTATAACAGATGTTACTACAAGTTTTTTTGAGTGATAAATAAAATAAATAAGAGAAATAAATTAAACCAAAAGCAAATTTAATCATCTAATATCATGACCATATAATATTGAGCATTATACTTAATGAGTAAAAAACAGCGTTAAAACACAAAGTGTACTCATGAGCAACAAAAGGGCAATTATTTCTGAATTGACCAAATAACTTGACTTCAATGAAACCTACTGCATTTTATATACATAAAACAATTGACGATTATGCCGCTCGCCCATTGCTGCGTACGCTTTGCACGCTCCCACCTACATGTTGACACAAAGCCAAGCCAAGTACTCATGGCCGTAGCTACGCGTGCGTAGCAATGGGCTAGCAGCTTTAAAAGAGAAAATGAAATAGCAATGCCGTTTTGGCATGATAATTGACAAAAATAACTCTGAAGTTAACATTTTATCCTTCAACAAGGTTTCGTAAACCTACGCATATGTTTAAATTTTTACACTAGAATAGTATACGCATTTAATAACAAATAAGTATGATACATCAGATGAAATGAAATGACAAGTTTAGGACGCATATGTCATTTTCAAATCGAAGCTATAACAAATTAGAAATTGGATTCGCACAAATTATTTGTAGTTTTTATGATATTAGAAAACCAGAATCACTTAATGCTAAATCATTTTCAAATATGGACGTTACTTTCAGGACAAAATATGCAAGACGGACCACACATTTGGACCAGAGAAAGGACAATGCTACGTAAAAGCGTTTAAAAACCTAAGTTTCGTGGAAGTATCTACTGGCCCAAATGCATACTAAGATTACTAAGAATTTTATTGTGAGTTTGGAGGGTTTTACCAAAGAGGACCAGAAATCTTATTTCCTAGTGGATGTTCAACACTGGCCGGTTGTTGCCAACTTCAAGACGTTTCATTTTGGCAAATTTCAAGAATAAAAATTATATTTTGGCAAATCGTATGACCACTGTTCGCGCACACTCGATCTATGCCGTGCTATCGCCGCGTCGCCTACATTCTATAACTACAATATCGGTAACCTCTATCGAAGAGTGAGTTTGTGACACAGATGAGTTATCTTTAAAGCCTTCGCGATATTTTCAAGATCTTCTCGCGCGTTGAGATGGCACGGCATAATCCGACGTACGATTTATTAGGAGAATAATAAAAAATACTTTGAAAAATATTACACTACCCATAACAAAATTTTAACAAGAACACGATATAATAATCTTTTTATACAATACTACTATGTACAACATGCAAGCTGGGCAAGACGAATAAATAAAAAGTACGTCCGACATCATTATATGGATGGATTGTTTAGAAGCAAAAGGGACGATATTTGGCTAAAATTAGTTAAATTGGAAGGGCGTTTTTAATCGTTTTTAAGGCCAATTGACTTTATATTGATGACTATATTGGGTCGAATGTGACACTAACCATGTATCTAAGTTATTTTTATTTAATAGACATTTGTGTACTTAACCACATTTATGTTCTGAATTGACCACAAAGTTTTTTTTTTTTATGTAACTTAATGACGAGACGAGCTGGTCGTTTGCCTGATGGTAAGCAATACGCCAGCCCATAACAATAACAGCACCACCCATAACTTTGTTTTGCAAAATCCTGCGCGGCGCTGTACTGCGCTCGTCACTCTGAGACAAGTTGTTAATAATTGGCGTTATCAATTACAGATTGACCTTTTAATTAGACAGATATTATTACAAAATGATTCAGTAATCAATAAATATAAGCAAAAGTTCAAATGGACAACAATAACATTAGACGGCAATACTTTTCGAATGGAATTAAATGTGGACGAACATATATCTATTATTGGACTATTATATAATGATAATTTAATATTTTTTTATACATAATATACTATTTACATTAATAAAAAAAACTCAATCGGACTAAATTGGATAGATATGTTAATCTATCGAGTGACGACGGAATGTTGCTTGCGATTGTCATAGGACTTAGGACATGATGACAACGACAAACAACTTTATGTGACCATCCTTGCTTCCTTCAACTTAAGAGTTAAATCAGAGTCCCATCCACTTATTGCCAAACCCTAGGAAGTAATCTAGCAACATGACAAACTATTACAAAGAAACAAGAAGCGAAATACAACACCGAGTCGTGTATAAAAAGTTTTAAGTATTCAGTATGGGCCCTCATATCCGGATTTAGAATTATTCTTTAATAATAATTAGCCAGATGGTTAAGGTCGATGTTCCGTTTAGAAATAATGGAAGAACATTAAAACTTAACATACTTCTATGTAACATAATATTTTGTATTACTTATCTACATACGTCGAAAGTGACTAATACAGAACGTACCTTAACCATGCGTAACGTAGTTTCTATTGCTCGTCAGCCAAATTGGCAGGTTGCCTGATAGCTATCACTGATATCTGATTATACACTATATATTCCTCAAGTTCATTAACACGTCCTTTAACTATATTTGTAACACTTGTCATGATACAGTGACGATATATATGGTAGTCATAGAATACCAATTCGCAATGATATTGACATATTTATGATCGGAAGTTGACAGAGATATGTAGTAATAAAAGTTTATAAAGTAAATAATATTTAATAAAGAAATATTTTTAATGTAGAATTAACCTATCATTATTTTTAACAATCAATAATAACAATATCACGATAGTTAAAATTTATATCAAGAAAATAAAACTCGAGAAGGCCGAGAGATGAGGTACAAAATGCAAAAGATTTAGAATGCATGATCGCATAAAACTATCGAAAATCTAGTAAGGCAATATTTGACGTCCTTGATAATAGACTGTATGGTCATATTTTGCAATCCTGCCAATTGACTCGAGCTGCATACATAATGTGCGACGCGCTGTTTTGCGAACTCACCGAAGTTATATCATAATGCGAATATGAATTAGGTACTAGACTTTGAAACCAATGAAAAACTTGTTAGCTTGGCGTTTTTATTCTCGCCGGCGAAAATGCAAATTGTATGCGTCTTCGCAATTTCGAATTACATTTGACTCATCATACCAAAGAGAACCAATCAAATATCAATACCGACTGGTTTATTTTAAGCATTGAGCATAATGTATCAAATATACCCCGAGTACAAATCCACCGCCAAACCAACAAGCAAATGCGTCAACAATAAAAAACACAGAAAACAACGCGTCGCAATCGATCCGTTCAAAAAATCGCATAACAGTCAGCGCGGCTTTGACAGGACCGTTATGAGTACTTTCCAAAGGCCTTACAATATAAAAAGCTTAATGTATAATAATATATAACTCTTGAGGGAGGCACTGTGTAACTATAGTACTATAAATTGTCCAGTAATGTATTGCGTTGGTGTGTAAAGGCGCGTTATACCGATACTAACTGCAGCGGACGGCGGGCGCGGGCGCGGGCGCGGGCGCGGGCGCGGGTCAGTACGCCTGCGTTGTGCTCGCCGTCGCCACGCGGTCGGGCTTCAGGTTGCGCTGCTAAAGAAATAAATACTATGTTACACGAAAATACCTTCCAACACATTACTTGATCTTGTAGGGCTCGTAGCGTAGCTCGCCTAGATCTTCTAGGTTAAGCAACGTTCGCAGCGGTCACAACTTGGATTGGTGACTGTTTGTGTGGTATTTACATCTGAGCGCTACCGTGCTTTGGAGGGCATTTAAAGCCGTCGGTCCTTGATGTTGTCTTCCGACAACAGTTATTATGCCATGTCGGAGGCCTTCGGGCGGTCTAAAAACTTCGAAACCAGGGTTGGCCACACACCCACACGAGAGAAGAAGAAGACGACTTTGTGTATGCAAATATCCAGTTAGTCTCGGACGCATACATCACAAGACTATGGTAGATGAAGAATAGACGAAATGACCGCAAAGACGCAGAGAGGAGCCAATCGATGTTCTAAGGCTTCACTATGACTATTTATATTTACTAACATCTACTGAATATATTAGAAATTATTATTGAGAATACATAAAACACAAAAAAAATACATGAATCATTTACATAAACACAATAGTACTATAAAGAAACATATTAAATAATAAACATAGAGGTCGAAATATATTAGAAGTCACGTTGACGTGCACATGTTTGTAATCTACTATCTAAATCTAACAAATGTGAATTACAAAACAAATAAAGATTCTAGAGAATGTACTACAAAAATACTACACAAAACTCATGCATACTTCTTTAACCTAGGATCATTTATTGTGGGTGAATTGGTGTTCTACTAAACATTTGTGCGATTAGTGCCAACTACATAACAGTGCGTAGCTACATCTCTATTATAACTCACCGGTGGCAGGCTTCCGAGGTCTTTTAAATGCGTGCCAGACTTGAAAGGTAGAAGGAAGAAAGAATAATACCGAATGTATAGGCGTTTTCATACGAAAAGAGCATTTAGTTCATAACCGTTCATTGAAACATCGAATTGGTGATATGTAAGTTCCAAGTTCAGATGTTTCACAACAAACCCTTTCTTATCATCACTACATAGTATAAAACAAAGTCGCTTTCTCTGTCCCTATATCCCTATGTATGCTCAAATCTTTAAAACTACGCAACGGATTTTGATGCGGTTTTTTTTAATAGAGTGTTTGAAAAGGAAGGTTTATATGTATAATAACCGTGCGAAGCCGGGGCGGGTCGCTAGTATGGTTCATATTCATAATTTGCTGTTGTATTCTACCCGACTTCGTGAGCACTGGGATTTGGTTACATCGCTAACCCTCAGGAAGCACGTGTTAAATTGGGATGAAAATTATCTTATTCGGGCCATTATTAAATGCGAAAGTTCGTCAAGAGGGTCGAATGGTTTTTTTATGGCACTGAGTGATGAGACGAGCAAGTCTTTCGCCTGATGTAAGCGCTTCCTGCCTATAACAATTGCAGTGCCAACCAGAACTTTTAATACGATAAAAAGCACTGCGTAGCATTGCGCTCACATTGAGCTCATCATCCCGAGATATCAGATATTAAGTCGAAGTTATGCCCAGTATTTTGCTAGCTACAATGCCCTTCAAACCGGAACACAGTAATGCTTGCGCATTACTGCTTGGCGGCAGAATAACTGGCAAAGTTGTGGTACCTACCCAGACGGCCTCCCGCATACGAGACCTACCACGAGTATATGTTTGTTACTCAATCACGTAAAAACTACTGATCGGATTTTGTTGAAATTTAGGTCCTGGAACAGCGGGTGCAACCGCTGGGACCAACTAGTAATACGTAACGTGTGTGCTGACCCGTGCTGAGCTTACCCCCATTTGCTGCTGTTTTTTGTATTTTTGTGCTGATAAATATATTGTGTTCTAATTTAAACTCTTTGTGTACAGTTTGGCAATAAATAATTTCTTTCTTTCTTACCAGTTGGTCGTACTGATGCACCATACGCTTGATATGCGTGAGCTTGCGGTGCAGGTAGTTGACCCGCCGCCGCGCCTGCTGGTATTCCGCGTCATTGTTTACGCGCCTGTACTCCTCGACTATGCGTTGTTCTATGCTCTGTGCAAACAAAAAGCCATTTAGAAAATTAATTTTTAGAAAAAAACAAAAACCGACTTCAATGTATCTTCGAAGTCCAAGATCACATATCGATGAAATTTATATGGGACTACTTCGTATCTATACTGAACCCGACGCAAAAAGAATTTTTCGAATCGGTTCATAAATGACGGAGTTCTGAGGTAACAAACATAAAAAAAAAATACAATCGAACAGAGAACCTCCTTTTTTGAAGTCTGTTAATAAATAATAAGATTTTTGTACAATTTTTTTTTACAAGCTTTTTACAAATTCGTAATCGGAACCGCGAGCAGGGACCTAATTCGAGGTCACATCGATTCCTTTATTTATAAACGAAGATCTGCGAAATTTGTATTCTATATGACGCGTCATAGAGAATCATATATATGAATATATTCATATTCATTTATTAATGCTCATACATATATTATTACAGACAGGTGTTAAAATATATGAATACGTCATAGAGATGTCGTTTATTAATGTAGAACTTGACGTGACTTCATAGCAAGGAATCGCCAAGTTGTCATAGTGAATTGGGGCCCTGATTAGAATGAGCCCAAACACTAGTAGTTTTCGATTATCCGTCAAGGAGTTTAATTGCCCACCTTCCGTCTCCATCATCAGATGAGCTAGTTGTCACCATAATATTTTGTTATAGAAAATGTTATAAAGTATGCAAAATTTTAACTCCGTAGGATAAGAGGAAGTGGTTCTGATTCAACTTGCAAGATTTGACCCTAACATTGCAAGTTAAAAAAATCTTATAAATAGAAAAATTAAACACTGATGCAGTGGTGGGTAGATTGTAGGTTGGTTATTTCATATCTCATACATCTCGTAGTTTGCGGGTACGATTCCCGCTACGGGACCAATCTTTGTGCACAGAAAATAAGTGCAAGTATTTCAAGTATTTGTGTCTAGGACCATGGTCCTAGCAGTTCCTGGTTCTCTAAAAACAGGGAATATTAGTTAGGGACCAGGGATCGTTGTTTGACATCAGGCGAGATAGTGGCCAAACATCTTATTTTCTAATATTTATCTTCTTCTATTATTATAAATGCGAAAGTTCGTGACGATGGATGGATGGAAACTACAGAACCGATTATGCTTGAATTGGGTATCTACCAGAGGCCATGGAATAAGGTATATATGATACTTTAATCCCATAAAACCTTAGTTTACAGAGCTAGTAAGCGATAAAAATAAGTGTGTTACCTGATGATGAGGCGAAAGCGGTTGCGCCCGCTTCAGTTCATTCTCGAGGTGAGTGAACAGACACGCGACTCGTTCAACGCGCGCGTACACATTCTTATACTCAATGTACAGATCAGAGAACTCGTTCTTATACGCCCGGCGCATGTTCGCACTCGTTATGGGCGGATATAATCTGGAATAGGAAAAAATGGTTAACACCCATATTCATGAACAAAACTCGTTGAAACACTTGGCTAGCACAGCAACCGATCAGAAATTATGAATAAATTACTTTATAAAGAACTCGACATTGGCACGCGCATGCGTGTGGAGTTCCCATTGGTTAGTGACAAGTGTTGTCCATGAATACGGGTGTAAGAGTTTGACCAAAACAGCGGTATATTGTCTCCATTCGGGAAAGTGTTAATGGTCGGGATCACATATTGTATGTTTTTAACTCCGCCTTTAACAAATGTGCGGCTCTGCACTGCGATCGTCACCCTGAGAAAATAGTTCATAGTTCTCATAACGCTTTGTTAATTCGCTTGAAATAGTGCCCTTCGAGCTAAAAATACTTCTTCAGCCATGGCGATTAGTGGAGTAACTGAACTATGGCGGACTGATCGAGTAGTTTTTTTAGAGAAGTTTTTCCACATAGTTTGTTTGTTGCCTAATTTACTTATTTGAAAAAAAACATGGTCGTAGATGGTGTTTATTATCTATTGTATCCATTCTCTTCAGGTATAGAGTTACTCCTTACCTTTCAATCTCTTCCGTTTCATTAACAGTTTCATCAGGCACTGACGATAATTCTGTATTTTCTAAGGGTTCTGTGTTTGTGATGTCTTTTTCTGCAAAAACAAAGATTAGCATATATTAATAATGCTAAATATCTGCACTGTAAAAGGAAGTAAGTCCAGCCCAAACATCAAAATGTTATAAAAGATAACCTCCACCAGCCGATTGTAGGATCTTACAAGCAATCTATATGGCTGGTCAAAAACCGTTTAAATATCAATAAGCCATTCTGGATCTGACCGGGTAAAGATGGATTCCCGTCAAAAAACTGACGGAATCTTACCATAAACGTGCACATGTACATTAACTTGACCCATGACTTTGTATGCCTTAGTGAAAGAGAGATTTGATTTGGAGAAGTTAGTAAAACCAGGAAATGCTGTGACTTTTATAGTGCTATATTTTGTTAGTGTATAATTTTACCCCACACCTTATCAGTAAATTTCTATAACACCATAAAACTCGTTTATCGTTTTACCTGTGATATTTTGCTCTACTGGCGGGCTAGACCTATAACCGTTCGTGACTCCGTTCTTAACAGGACTTGGACAGAGTTCCTTCACAGTCGTGAAATTGAGGGTGTAGCCGTTATCTTTCTTACTATTTACTGCAAAAACAATAAAAAGGAGAGGTCAAATAAAAAGGTCAGAAATAAAGTAAGGATAAAAGGTAAACTGGAAACATAATATAAATGCAAAAATAACTAATCAACGAGGTATAATTAATAATATGGCAAGGAATACAAAACAAAACACTGTTCTGATAAAGCATTTGTAATTTTATCGCCTATTTTCATGTACAATGTATCGACAAAAAATTGTCTATAGTTGTCTTATAAAGAGAAATAAAATAGCATAGACTTGTCTCTAAGATATCTTGAACTCGAATAGTAAGAGCCGTATAACGATTCCCGAAATGATTTGAAAATGATTTTGCCGTAGATTTTAATTAGGTACTCATACAGTTTATTACGTGATTTATGCAGTTTAGCATTCAAGAATTTTAATGACTGCACTACCAGTTGCTACAAGGTATAAAATCATCGAGGTCAATTAAGTAATAACGGGAGCAATAAAATATAGATCAAGAAAACTGGAAACCGGTATGCTAGGCAACCAAATTAAGGAAGTAAATATGACATCGCCTATAAAACAGCAGGGGTCGGGCCTCCTCATTACACATGGACCCCATGTGTAATGAGGAGGCCCGACCCCAAATAACGGGACCAGGGACGAAAGAAGGAAGGGTGGGTCCATGTGACGAACCTACAATGATTCCCTCTCCCTCAATTTCAGGAGAAGGAAAGGAACATCAATATTATTCGATAAGGTAATTTTTTTATGCAACTTAGCAATGGGACGAGCAAGTCGTTCGCCTGATGGTAAGCGCCACGCTTTTCCATGGCAATTAAAGTCTTATCCAGAGCTATTAATAATACTACGCATGTGCGTAGCATTGCATTGCGTTCATCACGCCGAGACATCAGATTTTAAGTCTCATAAGGCTAATTTCACTGGCCACAATGGCCTTGCAAACTGAAACACAGTAATGGTTGCGCAATAATTGCTTGGCGGCAGAATAACAGGCAAAGCAGCTGTCTAAACCCTCTCGTATACGAAAGACCTAGTACCAAACAGTGCTAATACATTGTTTTTTTTAAATTAGTCAATTGTCGAAGTGTTTGCATGATAAGCAAACATTTATTGTTACTAGGATTGGTGATAAAGGTCCTTGCAGTTGATAACGTTCTAGAAACAAGGTGTTCTAGTTACATAATTTAATACCATAAATATTCTGTAGATATGAATTCTGTTTACGTTTATTTTAGCTTCCTGACGGCGTAGTTCCAAGTAACGTAATAATGTATTGTTTTCCTGTTACTCATACTCATTTGTAAATAAATAGTCGCTTTTCAAAACCATATATCTAAGCAATTTTTTTTTTTTTTTTTTTTTTTTTACACTTTATAGATCTATGTTTGGCTACTATCTCGCCTGATGTGAAGCGATGATGTGGCCTAAGATGGAGCACATAGATCTAGAGAGAGACGGCAGTTGAGCGGCTGCTCAGACCCGTCTCCCCAATGTACGAGATTTTGTGTACTACAATATCAATAATATTGAATAGGTGTTATCTTATAGACAAATAATAGTGTAGTCAGTACACTCTTACTGATGACGCATAGCGTTTAAATCCGCCATTTGTTTTCCTAGTTTCAATATATTTCGACATCATAATTCATAACTATAAAATATCTATTTTGTGTAATTTATATAAAGACCATTAGCAAATTCAAATTCATTAGCAAACAAAGTTTGCGACGCTGCAACTGTTATAGACAGAGGAGTGTTGCTTACCATCAGGCGAACGACCTGCTAGTCTCACCACTACGCATTTGGACTATTAAATGTTCTGTAACTTAGTTCCAGAAAACTGCCGTGAGCAGTTTAACGTTATTAGCAAACTTCTTTAAATACAGCTCTTTGCGTTGGGTAAAAACAGTTTGTGCTACTTTCACCGCGGCCGGCGTTTGGTGCGACTGCTATTTTATAATAGTTAGCACCGTTTCACATCCGACTATAATAATAGCGTCAGAAAGAAACGTAATATGCGTTCAGAAAAAACAACACAATTAAATCGCGTCTAAGATAATTTGACTTCTAACAACTACGGAGTTATGTATATGTATTTTATGAACTCATGCACCTAGTCTTTTGATAGGTAGGACCGCTATTTTATAATAGGTAGTTTCACATCCGATTAGCGTCAGAAAGAAACAGATAATCAGCGTTCAGAAGGAACAACACAATTAGATCAAGTCTAAGCTAATCCGACTTCTAATAACTACCGGAGTTTGTGATTTTTTTAACCGGCTTCGAAAACGGAGGAGGTTCTGTGTTCGATTGTTTTTTTTTTATGTTTGTTACCTCAGCACTCCGTCATGTATGAACCGATTTGAAAAATTCTTTTTGCGTCGGGTTCAGTATAGCTACGAAGTGGTCCCATATAAATTTCATCGATATGTGACCTTGGACTTCGAAGATACATTGAAGTCGGTTTTGTTTTTTTCTAAAAATTAATTATTTTAAATATAATCTCGTGCACCTAGCCTTTTCATAGTTGGCGACGCTTTGCCTTGACATACTAAAATTATATTGGTGCTACTTTTTCGATGTTTAAGTGGCCTTAGCCAATGCAACACTAATTGTCTAAACATTTTTTGAATTAGATTTAGTAACGTGCAGATTCAAACACACGTTCTAAAAACAGTGAAAGAAAACATCGTGAGGAGACGAATCAAAGAATCACTAAGTTCAAGGATGTCACACCCTCAGAATTAAAGTGGAGATATATGCAAAGTTAGACTTTAAGAGAAGCTTTTCATCGACAAAATATTAAACTATTTTGTTTAGAAAAAGAGTAGGAAAGTTAATTTATTAGTTAGGTTACCTTTCATTCTGAGGGTACGATAACATGCCAAAGGATGATCTCGCTAAGAAAAGCTGACATCAGCTTTCTCTGTACGAGAGAGAAGTCCCGTGTCCCAGCAGTGGGACGTAATGATGATGTATTTACCTGTAGTCTCACCTGTAGTCCGATCGTCTTCGTTATCGGAGGCGTGTCGCTCGCCAGACGACGTCGTCGCGTATCCCGAGGAGGGCGGCGAGGGGCGTCGGTAGTGAGAGATCCTTTGCTTCTTAGCCGCGGGCGGCTCGTCCGCTGCCACGGTGATGTTGGCCAAGCCGCCAATGTTGGCCGCCAGGTTGGCGCCGGGCCGCTTGCTGGCGCTCGGCGACGCCCGGGGTGATAGTGAATTGGCGGAGTCACTGCTCAGCGGTGGCGTTAGATTTTGAGGTTTCCGCCTGAAATATTGGTTTGACGTTAGCTCGACCCAAATTTTAGCATCGGTAAAATGAATACAAAATCGTAAACTGCACGGCCACGTGGTAAGCCTGTCGGCGGCCATAAAGTTCGGCGCGAGGTATACGCCGTATGGGATTCCCTGTTAGACCCACGGAATCCCGAATACCTTGTGTAGGTATTTTGTTATATTTAGTTTGTATTGTTAGCTTAATTGTCTGCGGTGTTACAATAAATTGTTTCTTTTAGGTATCGCCAGGGAATCCCAGTTAGGAGGCCCCTATCTGGGATTCCCTGTATCTAGAAAACCAGGAACTATGAGGACCATGGTCCCACAACACCCAGACAAAACGTTACTCTCTTTCGCTATCAGTATTAAGAAGGATGATTATCATGCGGATAAGTGAAGGCGTTGGGCCGTTTTGTTGTCCGATGGTGAAATGTTGATAGGGGATCCAATTGAGCAGTTCTATAGCACACTCTCCTTAGTGAATTTCGTAAATACCGATCCTATAGTGGGTATCGAACCTGTTTGTTATGAGTCGACTTGCTCTAGCAACACACCATGGAGGTTGTCAATGTAACTTGAATTAAATCTTAAACCTCTCTTCATAACCAGGAAGGTACTACAATCTATCAATTGTGCAGTTCCCATTAGTCAATTCATCCACCATGATACCCTGATACCTATGACGACCCTGTCATCCTAGACAGTATTTTCTGGATTAAATAAAGGAGCTTAATCGTCCGACGACACGTACAATCTTCTTCATTTCATTTCTACTACAATAATTCAAACCGTAGAAAGTACCTTCTACAAAACAAATCTTCAATACGTACCGGTTAGCGATCGCAGAGTTATATCATTGACTATTTACGTCGAAGGAAACTGAAATTCCAATCGACATACGGCTCGTTGACTCCCGTAAGTGTTGTGAGCACGAAGCTTAGAAATTCAGTGAATTACTACTATATAGGTATATGTCGTAAAATCGCGTCGCGTAAGAGAGAATTCAATGTTGATAATACCTTCTCTTACGTGTTCACCTGGACTTTATACTCTTCCTGTATCGTAAGTATGTATTTTATTGAAGGCAACTTGTCCTCAAGATACTAAGCCCTTTTTATTTTTTATAGCTCTCAACAGTTGCCAAGGAAAATGTCTAGATTTTCAATGCCTTTAGCTATTAATTTCTGTCCATGTCTTTCTAAACATTTTTTTTATAATCTATATAATCGATAATCTTATTAGCAGACTTACGATAGACTTAGCTACCGATAAGCCAAGAATATAAGAGAAAAACGTTCTCGAATCTCCCGTTTCTAGCACGTTCCTATAACGTTTAAAGGTACACTTTAACCTAGGCGTCCAAACTGCGTTCACGGTGGTGGCCGCGGTAGCTATTTGAAGTCAAGCTAGCGGCAGGACGTATGGGTTTAAACATGTCGCTAAAATGACTATTGCAGTAACTGATCGCTTCTGTGCACGCCACCGTGGCCGCAAGCTGGACGCGTTAGTTTGAGAGTACCATGAGATCTTGTTATATACAAACCTTATTAACCGTAAGAGGCATCGTTACGTCGCTGAATCCTACGCTCCACTTTATGTACCTAGAAGGTCCTTATACATTACTAACCTCTTGAGCATACGTTTCTCCTCCTCAGTGTAGAATGGCCAATCCTCATTGACGTCGTTCCAAATGTGCCTTCGTAAATGGTAACAGTTGTCCTTTAGCGAACTGATTTGCCCCAATATCTTGCCGACGACAATTTTCTCCTTGTCCTTCATGCCTTCTGTAATGTTAGGCCGAGTGTCAGAAGGGTTTAAGTCCCAAATTCACCGGGAACCTAATCGACCAGTTGTTAAGGGTGATTATCAGTCAAGTTTGATGCCAATAGGGCTACGGCTGCCGAGTAGTGAAAACACCTTTCTCTTTCATCCTTCGATATTATTTACGTCGAAAGCAAATTGATTAAAAGACCTTAGACCTGCCATATCGCACATTTACTTTGTATGACATAGGAGTTAGGTTTGCAATTGAAAGTTGTATTCATGCAATAGCATATTTATCATGTATGACATACTTTAAGCACGCTTTGAACAGCATAGATTTCTTTTCTCCTCTGGCAAGACACAGCCCTATCATACAAACTGACTGATATGACTCCATAACGTACCCCCAAACTTTTGAGACAATACCAAGAAGTTTGTTGATGAATTTGAGGCTGGATAACAAATAGTGTGTTGTCAACTTACCACTGAATAGCCGCGAGTACAATTCAGGCTTCTTGAAGGGTTTCAACGCTAATAACTGTATAAGTCTTTCTCTGTAATTAAAGAAAAAGGATTTTGTTAATATAGTTACTTAAAATTTTTATTGCTGTTACAAGTTTATGATGAATCTTCTATAATAGAGTCAATGTAATGTTATGATAATTAAAAACATTGTGGAATGTTCTCGAAGCTACTGGAAGTGTATTGATATTTATATCATCTCTCCGCCGTTTTCCATCAACCAAATACAAAAAAGAATATTAAGAAAAACCCGATAAATAGTTAAATTCATAACTTTTCAATAGCTTGCCAGATTTTCATCAAATACAGCTAAGAACTACCTTTATTAAACAAGCTTAAAAAAAGTGAGATGATATAGAAAGAGGGCGGTGCTTATCCCAGAAGTAACATTTTGCGGAAAAGCGAGAAAAATACGTAAGAGAAAGACAATGCAGTGCCTATTCGAAAAATAAAATTACAATTCAGGAAATAACGCAGGCGGAGGCGCAGGGCTAAAAGCTTATAGTAAACATTAGTTTTTTTGTTCAACAAACTGTACATAATGAGCATGTATGACTCTATAAATAAGATGTTTATAAAAAAAGTAATTTACGTCATTGTTTGTGTCGATAGTTGGGAAAAAACTTTGTAAACAAGTACCTACGTACGTATTTATTAGTAGCAAAATGTTATCAGATATCAGTAGAAACAATTATCCTCCTGTTTTCTATCAATCATTATTTATTACGTGGTCTGGTATTTATCAAATATTTACGATATGCCTAAAAATTTACGTACACATATTTATAGCGTTAATTTGGTATTTGGAACTTTAATCAGTTCAATTAAGGAATAAACGATTATCATAGTAAAGATATCTTTTTAATCTAAAACTGGTGACATGTAAAAAAACATAGATATTGCACAATAACAATGTTTTTTAGAAGATCTCGCGAGAATTATTAATAGTGATTGGTATAATTGTGGAAATAATAGTGATTGGTATAAATGTGAAATAGAAGAGGGAAAACTGATCTGACATTGTTGACGGGTGGTTCAAGGATTATACCGTCACACAAAATAACATCAGTTTATGTAACAAAAATATAGGTTCAAAGGGAGTTAACTGCGGCTAAAACATTTGTTTTGTTTGCGTTGACGTTTCCGCCAAAGTGCTTCTCGGGACACGAATCGTCTCCAAAGGGGTAGCATGCGCGCCGCGAGAGTATTTAGTCGATTTGCGGATACAAAGCGAATGCACAAGAAATACGCCGATGTAGTCGTGGCGAGTATAGGTATAGATAAATAAATTATTTACTTATTTCTTGCCGTATCTTCTGAGTAGTGGTTCTTTTTCCAATACGGTGGTAGAGTCATTGTAATAATTGACAAGTGCGTCTGTGACGACAAAATTGAATAAAGAACTTTTGATTGATTTGATTGATTGATTAGTATATTATATTGCAACACGTTCGCAAACGCGAAAATTATTGTCTGGTAAAAAAAAAGAGCTACTATTTCCAGAATGTAAGTTGTGATTGAATCTTTCAGTGTCGCGTCAATCGTAACATAAATAACCTATAAAACATAACCAGATTTTCAAATAAGGTAAATTGTTCAACTAGTAAAGGCTACAAATTATTAGCGGCAGGTAATGTAGGCACTTATTTGTATTGTACGTTTTTTTTTCTAACGTTTTTTTGCCCGTCGTATGTAATTTACGGTTTATTCAGGCTATATAACAACATAATTTACGGTTACTGTGTGTATGTATGAAGCCACAACTTCCATTGTATATGTAATATATGTACCTACATACCTATCTCGTATCACATTGGTTTTACGCTGATAACGATGTGACGAAATGTTTATCAAAAGAATTACTTCTAAAAAGAACATGTACGTGATAATTAGCAATTTTAGTAGGAATAATGAGGAAATATATGTATGTTAATCAATGTACTTATATAAATGTATATTTAATAAATATTTCGTATGTATATTTGAAAACATCACCTGATTTAGCAAAAATAAAAGCATTTGTTATTAAGTTTGTTATGTCATTCATCCTCTGCCTATTTCTTTAGGTATAGATACTAATTATTATTGTGATAAAGAGTTCAAGTTTAAGAGCCAGACAATTATCTAGCTCAAAGTTATCTCGGATAATAAAGGTATTTTATGTATTATATGCTGTTATCTTTGCTGATGGATAATGAACTTCCGGTTTTTAAACACTACTTTACTTACCATCGAGAAGGCGTTCTATGATGTAGTGGATTTCGTTCCGAAAACCCGATGAATTAGTCATAATGATGAATTTAATGTTATATTATTGTTATTATAAAATATTTTTTAAGTATTATAATTTTATAATAATGTGCAATAGCGACTATTTTAAAGTTATCCAATTCTGATTTGACCTGTAATACATTTTTACCAATAAATTAATTATTCTGATTATTCCTTAGAGGCTTGCATTTCACCGCTGTCCAAATGACGATGCTGTCGAAGATGTTATTACTATTAAATTTGAATATTTTATGTTTGCACACCATTTTTATGGTAGAATGTACAAATCTTATTCTATTACCATCTGCTATACAACATTCTGGCAAATTAATGATGATTATGATGTAGCACGCTCGCCTAAAAGAAACCTGTTCACTCTAGCCTTAAAAACACTCAGATTGCAGCTATCTGGGAAGACAGATGCGGGCAGAGGTCCACTCCTTGGCCAATCGTATTATGAAGGAAATAAGCGAAGCGCTTAGCATATATGTGACATACTGTAGATACTTTAAGGCCCACTTGTGCCGGCGTGAAATCGCGGTTAACCCATGGATTATCCTGTCAATTTTCATACAAATAATCAAGTTAACCCAGGGGTTAACCTCGATTTCATGTTGGCGCAAGTGACACTCGGATAATTGAAAATTGGCCTCAAGTGTCGTCGAATCGCTGGTCTACATGTTTTATATGCATGTAAAGTTATCAGTTATTGCTTAACTCGTAGGTATACGACTAATATATGATATTGTTACGAACTTGTAAGATATCGGGAATGCAATAAATAGAATTCATATTCTTGAACTAATTAATTAAACTTGGTTTTACCTCGATATTTATCTCTCTTTCAAATGTGCGCGTAATTGAGATTAGTTGATTGCAATAGGATGTATGAACACCGAAGAACAATTTCATGGTATAATGGTACGACGATACCGGAATGAAATACTAATATTACAATTGTGAATAACTGAAGTAATTAGCAAAACAATTTTCCCTGGTTGTAAACTAATGATTATTGTAATTAAGCGAGTAATGCATATGATTAAAAATGTCGACTGTTTCAATGTTAGACATGTAACCCCAAAATTGATTTTATCAGTAGCAATAATTTATGAATTTGCTTGTTATAATGCAGTTGTATTTGTAATTATCTAGTAGGTTATTGGACGATTAAAAATCTTTGAAAAGGCAGAAGGTACACTTTAAGGAAAGTTAAGAGTTGAATGAACCTGCAATCTACCTAACCTTGTTGTCATCGAATTCATGATCTGCTAGCTAGACTTGAGGCTTTTCCTGACGCACACTGTGTATTATTTACATTAAATCCTACTAATATTATAAAACTTAAACTGTGTGTATGTATTTGTTATCACTCTAAGCTTCTTAACGATTAAACGGATTTATGTAGGTAACTATGTACTAGGCCCTGAACTAGGACATAAAATATGTACTTTAAAAAATACGAACAATTTCTTAGGTAACAACTAGTGTTGCCAGGTGTCCCGATATGCGCGGAACGTCCCGATTTTTAGGGGTCTGGTCACACGTCCCGATTCACTTATGATCGGGACGCCAAATGTCCCGATTTTTCACTAACCACTTAAGTCTGTATTTTTTTTTAAACATAGAATAGTCTGTACTTTATTCGATAATTTTGATAAAACAAGACACAAACTTAATGATTATGATTAGTCGATATGGTTACGTTTGAATTTTGTTATATATTTGTTCTACCATTAAAAAAACTGATTACCCGATATAAATATATACGTTGATTTACAAAAACCAGTTTTCTTTTTTAGCCATTGTAGTTGTCCCGATTTGGAAACCAAAATCCCGATTATTTAAACTTTCCGTTTAGAAATTTCACACGCTGGACCTGGCAACACTAGTAACAACTATAGTTCAACGTAGACGGAGTCACGGGTATCTGCTAGTAAATAAATAAAGTTGAAAGTCGCTGTACGGTCGTCTAAAATATATGAAACGGCTGAATTAAATTGATGAACTTATATAGATCATATAGGGTATTTATATTTAACTAGCTGACCCGGCAAACGTTGTTTTGCCATATAAATTAAAAAAAACACTTAGGGGGATGAAAAATAGATGTTGGCCGATTCTCATAGATACCGGATAAGCACAAAAAATTTCATCAAAATCGGTCAAGGCGTTTCGGAGGAGTATGGCAACGAAAACTGTGACACGAGAATTTTATATATTAGATAAGTATCCTAAAGGTTTAATTTATGGTTTTCCAAAATGTTATTGGGTAAAGTCGCGGGCGGTCGATAGTGCATAAGCCCACTTCTGGACAATGGTATCTCCTAGTACTACTACAGGACTATGGTATGATTTATGCTTAATCCTGGATGTCACCTCCAATATCTTTAGTCTACTTCTTAACTAGTTGACCCAAACAGTTATCAGTGCTTCGACACCTAGTTATATATTTATATATATTACGATTTATATATTATATATTATGACTTTGCAGTGAAAGATTTATCTGTAAGTTCAACGCCTTCAAACAACGACTGTTTATGAAAACACTTAAGCGTGTTATAGGTAAATGTATGTTTCTAAATGACTATGTAAGTAGTTATTTAAAACTACATTCACGCAGATACCGTTGGAGGTCAACGTATTAACCAATTGAAAATGTTAGTTATCATTATTTAAAGTAAATATTTTAGATGCCCGAGAATCATTAAAAGGGGTTAATTATTGCATAAGGTTAATTTAAATTTAAGACTCAATCGTAACAAAACTATATAATAGGAACGCATGGACTTTCCTTTAGAAGATGGATTTTTATAATCCTTTCACATATTCCCACATTACGATTCAGTGATATTATTCAAGTTTTTATATAATTATCGGGTCTATTCTCGCACAATCAAAATAATATTTTGTCTAACCTCGACGTATCGATCAAGGTGCATTGACCGTGATCACGAGCAGACTCTTCAAATTTCGCAATAGACCTGATTATTGCAGAAAGTAAAGTTCGCGAAAGTGTAAAAACTGATTTTATTCAAGTTAGTTCATCAACCGTTGGCTTAGGATAGGTTGACTCCAATTAACTTCTTAATGAAATATTCCAGTAGTTTTCTATTGATAAGTTACTATACTGGAAACTTGGGATCCACACATATAATAATAAAAGCTACCAATTGAAATATATATGATACAAGATTATATTTGGCCAAACGTCCATTTAACAAGGCCTCTAAAAGAATTTTGTTAAAAAAGGTTTACTACTCACTTCAAGGACCGCCTAGTGAGATCCGGATTGGGCGGCGGCCGTTGGGCTTGGTGTGGATTGAGTTGCGGCTGTGGCTGAGTGGGCTGGTGCGCCGGCTGCGGGGGTTGCGGGCGGGAGGTGGCGGGAGCGGGCGCGGGCCTGTCTGGCCGCTCGGTTCGCTCTAGTCGCTCAGGTCGCTCGGGCCGCTCGGGTCGCTCGGGTCGCTCGGGCCGCTCGGTCCGCTCGTTACGCTCCGCTCGCTCTAATCGCTCGGCAATTTGGGCTGCAACTGCAGCGGGCGTGGTAGGATACGGATGTGCGGCGCGTACTTTGACTCGACGCCCGATGTCCGTTTGGTTAGGTTTTATCACGCGGGTGCTGAAATATTATTGTTTTTCTTTTAATATGTGATGAAGCCAAGAATCCCCTACTATTTTCAAGTTTCTTATCATATAGGTACAAACATATTTATCATTGTGTTAAGTAGTTTTGAAACGAGTTTGCTTTTGCATCAACAAGTTTTCAGATTTCTTTTTTTTGTAGAAAATTACAATCTTGTTACTAGGTAGCTACATTACATGCCTTTAAAATGTCAAGTGACACAAACAAATATCAACTAATGACATTGCAATTTTTATAGAACATGTTTACCTACTCTTATCTAGGAACTACCTATATGGTATGTCATTGTAATAAATGCATAGGTTCAGTATTTCCAGATTAAAGCAGAAAAAACGTAAAGGAGTAGAAAATTAGAATGATAGAATGAGAAATTAAAATAGATTTTGGAAGAACTCTGCGTGGGCACGCAGAGCGAACTGAATAGAACACCATCCAAACTTGAATAAAACGGGCATATAACTTTCCGAGATATATAACTTAGGCGTTCTACACAGGAACAGTTAGATGGTTACCATTTACTCTGCTCCGCGGCGACAGTTCTCGCCATCCTGTCCTTCGTCGCCTCGTACGAGTCGTCGTTGGCCTGCACCCGCATCCTTCGCGGCAGTGGCCCGCACGACTCCAAGCGCTTATTGGCGTCACTCCTGACGCACTCGAACGAACCCTGGAAACGTGTGGTGAAATCTTTAGTTTGCGTAAATAGATCTTGAAGAGATCTCGGACAATGTAGAGGCAAAAGGAAATTCGCGAAAAGTTTGCAGTCTAGATTTAGAGACGTTCAATTTATAACATTATTTGTTCATTTCGGGTAATATGCAGTTATCAATAAACATACTTATCAATAATTTTATTTCATGAATTGTAAAATACATATTTTACAATACAAATAAATATTGACATTGTAAAAAATCGCTACAACATTCAAATCTAGTTCTATAAATAAAAAATTGTTGCTTTGAAAATTACTAAGATCTCGAAATAATTCCTCGAATCTGTTATATTTCGCCTTGTGCCTAGTGCATTCATTTCTTTACACACTTAAACTACTTGTAATAATAATTAATCTGTGCTCAGACTAAAGTTAAGCAATACCTTTGCAGTGCAATTTGATCCTCGGCAATGTATGTAGGTATATAAACGATATTTATTACATGAAAGTATAATTCCGTACCAAAATTCCGATTTATGGATTTTAAGCTTATTCTTTGTAAGCGTCGAATGTTGGTTTATACAAGGGTAACAGGTTGTATTATACAAGAAAATTGATGTTTTTTTTACTATAGAAGCTTCCTTAAACCAACCTGTATTGAACGAAAGCTCGTGGGAGGGTGAAATTGCTACGCCCACGCGCCCGTGTCATTTATAGCCGATGAATCTTTTCAAGTAAGATTACCTTACATTTTTACGTGACGTCATTAAAGAAACGTACTGGCACCTATATTAAAAATAGCAACTGGTTACAGTCGGCCACTGTTAAGATTGCCCAATGCAAGTGCAATTCTAGAACAGTTTAGAACGCCTGAGACGTGAAATTGAACTAGTAACCTCATTGCATTAGAAGGTTCTCGAAGAAAGAATGAAAAAATTAAAATTAAGGATCTTAAACAAACTGTTTATGATGCAACACAAATGCTCAGTGACTGAAATCGCGCTTTCTACCAGCCATTGTGTAACGTTCTCGGTAGCACGATGTCCCCGTGGCATCCGACTTCATGTATTTTCCATTTATTTGCGAGAGATCGACGAAACGACCAAACTCAAGGTATTGTACAATTTCCTTAAAAGGGTATCTGGCAGACCGAGCAATGATCTCGTGACCAATGCAGAAAAAACGCACCTTTACTGTCCTGCAATAGAGGGCGCTATGTTACAATCGGATTCTTCGAAAGCAGAATAGAACTCGAATAATGTTACCGTTTTGATTGCTGGCCGTTTAATAACAAGGCAAGAGTGATTATGTTGTAATGACCATGCAATTTAAAATTCATCAATGGTCTTGCTTCGTATCGTTCTCAATTTTCCTAAAAATACATCAACGCTTTACAGTTAACAGTGGTCAGTGCTTGGTCAACAATAACGTGTTAAATACATATATTGTTGTAATAAGTATTCAGGGCGTGGTTCGAATGGCTTTGCAATGCCGCGAGTAAGTTTGCTCTTACGAATTTGTCGGCCATAGCTTTATCGGATGCCACCGTTCCGCGACCTACAAAGCCAAACCGTGTGCATGAGGGGAGCCATAGAGAATATTAATAAATCCGCGTTCGATCTTTATCGATCAGCTGAGCGGTTCAAAAATAAGTTTATATATCACTCGAGTTTACAACTTTCGCGTTGAGGTAGCCAAATGCAATGTGATACCGCATACGCGTAGCAAATACCATTATCTGTGTCATTATTGTTGAAGTTGTTTTAGAGCAGGCAAATCCGTTTTGTATTCTGTTCTTATCACTTGCTCTGCTTGCTGATTGGCCATGCTCAACAGAACGGACCCCGAACGTGTGTGTGTATGGCACATACAAGGTTCGTATTAAATTCAGACGTCCCCGGTAAGAAAGGAATACAAAATGATATGCATCATACCGCGCTCAGAATAAATTCACTGCCTTTTTTCTTGATCCTCTATCCAGCCCTAAATGGGCGTTTTGTCATCTTTAAAAGCTGAGGGGACTGGACAGAATGGTGAGAAAGAATCGGACAACTGAAATAATGACACGGTGCAAATATGGTAGAAGAATGCTGAGTAGATTATAATTACTAATGAATTACTTTATATAAGTGCAGCGTGCAGCGGGCAATAATAGTAATAAAGGTACCTAAATGAAATGGTAATATTCCTTCAATAGCCATTTCCACTAATAGGCTAATTAATAAAAACGAAAGTGGTAAACTGTCACCAGTTCGATGTCAAGTTAATAAAAATATTTTTATTACACCGTTGTTGCATAAAAGTCACACAACGTAAACCTTTTTATAATAATTTAATTCTTAATAAACAGTAAATTTTGACGGTGTCTTGTTGAATTAAAAATTGTTGACTAATGTTACACGTGTTTTATGTTTAACAAAAAAGAAGTTGCTCTTTAGTATTATAAGAGATATTTTTTGCGATTTGGAATATATTTATAGCTTAAAATTTCATGATTACAATAGTCAATATACTTTTCACCGCACTTGTACAAATAAACACAACTATGAAGTAACATAAGTCATACTTTTAATTTTTATCGACTATAGCAAGTTAGCAGGTAAACATCACATAAATCCATTACTTTTATATGCTTAACATAACACTTACAATTTATTATGTCAACCTTGAGATTTCATCTGAATAGTAACATAGTAGTTAATTAAGCCTGATGTTGACTGTACATGGTACAGTAGTTGTAGAGTGTACTGTACGTTTATTTGGGAATCGAGTGTTCTATAAACATGTAATAGTTCAAATAAAATAATACTCAGTATGTTTTCTCTTCATATACAGGTCTTTTGTTGTGGTTTTTGTGGTCGTTATCTGTTACTGACCCGCAAAATGTGGTATTGCTTGTCATTATATATTATAGTTGCCAATCTTATTTGTATAATAAAGAGTTCATGAAGTCAATTTCAAAACTGAATGCTTAAAATGTGTTTAGCAGCCATTTAATCGGTAACCATAATCAAAATATCGTTTAATGTGTGAGTTTAAATGAGATGGTGAATATTATTTATTTCTGACATAAATTAATTATACATGTATTCATTCGACATGAACAAAATCCCTATAAATATTTTGTTCACTTGTTTACATGCAGGCGATAAACGAGTAAGAATTTAAGCACTTATAGTCGTCACCGGCGAAGTTTTGTTGATAATGCCCGCATGACGCAAACAAACCGCGGATCATGGAGGTGAAATGGGATGCCACGATAAATAGATAATAATGACATTATTTTTGCAATTGTTTCTCTCTGGATAGTCGTATTCAATATTATATTCACTGGTATTTATTACTGGATACGCAAAGCGGTTATTTATTTCTCTAAGCCTTTAGAACGCCAACTCTGACTCTAACTTACTTTCTGTGCTCCCATTCAAGAACAAAATTGACCTTGTTATTACCAAAATCTGGTCCCTTTCTTTATATTCTTATCATTAGATCATACCTGTGGACCCTCCATTTCTGCATTGCTATTAATGGTGAAGTAAAACGTAGCCTCGCCCGTGGGCCCCGGAATTGTGATTTTCTGAAATAAGAAAATTACAACTTTAATATTGTCATATTATAACTACTTCTGGAAGATCTTATGACAGTCACATACGTTCAAGTTTATCGTTTAATAGTCAAACAGAGAGAAAGTTTCATCGATATTTAAAAATTAATGGGGACGAATGTAATTTTTAACTAGATCAATAAGTCGAATCACCAGGCTACCCGAAGTTGGTTTTCGATGAAGGCGTCTTCAGCATGCGAATTCTTAAATAACCATATCATATGAACAGAGCTTCTGAAGCATTCAGACTGTCTATCAAACGTCTTACATGATCCAGTTTGCTCTTCATTAAAAATCATTTCAAAAACTTATATATAATACTCTTGGGCTTTATCTGTAGAGCGTTGGAGTAATAAAACTGTAAGTATCCGATGTTTTCTTTTTGTCGAATAAAAATAGTATCTGCACGGAACGTGTGTGAATAGTTTAAACGTCGTCGGTCGGGTGATTTGACGTAAGAACGCGACAAACAAAATGTATTCTGGGGAGGCGGACGAAGAAGAATACAAAGATACGCCCCTCTCGATGTAGAGACCGCCAAAAGACAAAGAAAAGTTCCGGGAGGTTGTGAGATTTTGTCAAATACAGTATGTGAATATTTTGTAAAGAATTCACATGTCGCGTGTGAAACATGTTAGAAGTTTCAACGTGGGTAACCTGGCACGAGATATCTGCGTGAATCACACAAACAACATGGCTAGCGTGCTATAGTTTCAGTTCAGATGTGTGAATAGTATAAAAATATTTCTACAGAGTTTATGAATATTAACACGAGCGATTCACCTGCGCTGTCCGCTCAATTGAACGCTCTTGACAAAAGAGCAGAATAATCCCACGAGATGTCTACGACATGTCTTGTTATAGGTCCAAATAAGGGTATCGTGGGCTCGTAGTAGGCTTAATGCTATTGCAGCCGTATACGTATAATTATGTGTACAGCTCCACATGTGATTAATGACTTTCATTGCCTGTAATGGCGAAGTCGTCTGTATCGTCTACGCAACACGAGTTCAGTTCAATAGTACCGTTTCTCTATCAGGTAAGTAGTCCAGGTATTTTTAATTATATCAGTAGAGAACTCGTGTTTCTCTTTTCGCAGTTTTTAATATGAACTGTTTTGAGAAAATGGGCATGACTTTTATTTAATTTGTTTATTGAGGTCGCTACGAGTTCTTCATGGCAACGTAGCAAACTACATTAATCGAGTGCCAGAAAAAGCAAAGCGGTCTCATTTTACTTCCTCTACAAATTTCAAATTCGTTTCTCTTGAAAATACACGGTAGCGTTTTGATTTACATCAGGTAGTTTATTAGTTGGATGAGATGCAGAATGTTCGTGGCCGCACTGCTAATGAAATTGTCCAATCGAGGGAGCGTAGTGATACCGAGGCGTGCCTCAATTGGTGACGCGTACACCTACATGCGTGGCGTGGCCGCGAGTCGCTTTAAGGTCGCAGCTGACGATGTGTGCCAGCACCACAATGCCAGACAATTAACCTATTAAAGAGTCAGCCACAAAGCGCAGACTGATGGGAGAAATAACCTGACTTTCCCGTCACTAAGACTACAAATACCTACCAGGATAAGTATACAGTAAGAAGAAACGAACTAATCCTTAGGTCACAAATTATGGTAGGTATATCATCGTTCTATTGTTATTGCAAGTGAAATCACAACTGCTTACTCCTACATATTCAAGGAAATTATAACGGCGATAGACATATTATAAGATATTAGTTTTGCTACCCAGTATTGTTTTTATGTCGACTTTATATTTGATATCATTAAAAGGCTAAGTCAATAATGCTCTGACGTCCATTGCACGAGGCGACGCTGATAAACACAAAGTAAAGCATAGAACATAATATGGAATTATGGAGCTAATGAGGAAAAAACCCGCTACGAGTGGAGGCGCATAAGGCGCGGGGCGCGCGGGACGCGGCTTTCTCTGCGGTACGACCGACCGATATAAAGAGCGCCTCGCGATGGAATACTTCGGCATTCGGTGAACAGCCGTCTCGCCCGCATCATCTGTTCTCTCATGGCCTCATCCATTGTTTGGTTTGCTGCTTTTATTGACCGATTTCTTTCTACTGTTGTGACTAATACAATAACACACATTATTTATAGGCAATTAGCCCAATAAATTTTCAGATTGTATCATGTCAAGGTCGTTGGGTTTTTATTGTTTGTCTTCTAGCGAAGGTCGGAGTAGCGCCTCGGGTAGGCCGGAAAATAGGTATGTTCGAGGAAATCCGTCATCCGTATTTCAAGGCATTGTTCGAATGCCATCTAGTCAATTAATTTGTGGAGGTGTCTTATCAGACTACACATGACAGCGTTTGTAAATCGTGCTCTTACATCATTCTAATGCGTAACTGTCTATTTTCAGCTGTTTTCATATAATTTTGCAGCCGTGGGGAGGGGTTTCTTTATCGTGTATTGCCGTCGTGCGCAACGACTGTGGCTTTTGTTGGTTACCTAATTTCACAGCAAGCGGCGAGCGGTAGACGGAGTTGCGAAGTGAGAGGCCGTCACAACCGGTCCGTACGGCTCACTCGACCGAGAGATATATAAGTCAGTAGCCACGAATACAACTACGTCGCAGGCTCTTTGTCAACTCTACAGTTCTATTTAAAACTTCTCAAAACGTTTCGAACCAATAACCCAATAAGATCCGTTTCATTTCTAAGAACTCGTTCTAAGTAAACTTTAATAATAATGTTCCTCGGAGGGACAAACCCGGACGCAAAATAAGCGGTCGTGCGCCCCAGCCTCGAGTTAACGTGTTGTATCTTATTGACGTAACGTCGCGGAGGTGGCAATATGTTGTCCATTGCAAATTGAGCTTTGTGGACTGGTATATTTTAAATACAAAATTCTTTAATGTTGTATCATCGTACGTCAGCAATGTACGATAATAAATGGTTTACTTCAACACGAATCGTAGCGGGAAATCCACGCGACCGGGTTGTGATCGCCTCCATGTTAATTGCGTATAGTCCTCTTGATTTTTATGTTATGTTCAATAAACTTATTTAATTGATTAATATAATTACATCGATATTGTTTACAGCTCAACCTTCAAGCTGACTATGACAAGAGTGTAGTGTCGTTCAAATAAGAGGACAAGAGGCGATGCATTTGGATGGATGACTAACAATACAAAGAAGTAACGGCTGTCACTAGAATTTGGTAAACTCGAAATTCCATTTTGCATCCAAACCACAAAACCATCTTGAAATGTTAAACAACGTACCTAACTATAACTTAAATTTATATGAACGTCTTGCGACAACAACATGATGACTAACATTTATTTGCAAATAATAACATTGTTAACGACAATGATTATTGAATATGCTACAACAATTAGGCCATTAATCAACGTAAATAATATGGAGTCGCCCGTAATATCATAAGAGCTAAAAACAAATCGAAACTTAACTAGATGAGAACACCATAAATAAGAAATCGTGAGAATTAGTACATAGGGCTTCGTATTTATAAATAAACAAAACGCAAGTATCCGTACAAGTAGCAGACGTGTTGATAAACACTGTTCTGTGTTTAAACAAAATGTTTTCCATTTAGCTGTACAACAAGAGACGCTGTCTTTTGAAAAGGGAAACTTGAAAACGGATAAAGATGCTTGCGGTAGAGAATGAATTTGGTAACACGCCCGCGGATGAAATTATTTTAACACAATTTACTAACGGTAATAGTCACTTTCATCGCAGACACATTTAAAGGCGAAGTGAGTGGCCAGCTATTCGTGAGGTTTCTACGATACTATTTGCATATTCGCCGACTTTCTAATGGACGATGCGGCCGCTCTTGTCGCAATAGTCGGCAGCGGTGAGGTAACACCGATTCATTTAATTATATGTGAAAAAAAAAACATTCGAGTCTCGCACATTGTTGCCATTGAACACTCTCGTGTGTGCGCCGGACTAGCTTGGGTTTTTTCGCTTCATACGCCGCTCTCTGATTGGCTGATGCTAGACTAATTAAAAAGTCGCGCTCGAACCAGAATACCTTGCATTCACGTTCATTCGATTGATTACGATTTCAGCAAACTAACCGATGCAAATAAAAACGTGCAATCTAATTTTCCATCAGTTGGCAAACACTTCAGATACGGTTGCAAAAATTTTGCGGTCGTGTCATGAACAATTGCCTTGTCGACCATGCTAGGTTTTCCTACCATATATAAGTTTTAATTCCGGTGAATGAACTATATTATGTTAATTGCTATTTTGCACGTGTTTAACGATTAGATTACTTAGTATTTGAAGTAACTTGGACGCGTGTTTTGTTATCGCGACTTCCTATGGTTGGCGTGTGTGATTACGTCAAGAAGATAAAAAGTTTGGATGTCAGAACATACATTATTATTGTAAGCTAAATGGAAAGGTACCAGAGTTGTTTTGTTTTAAAATGCTGCATCGGTGTCGTCAGGCGAGTTTGAGTAAGGATTCATTCTGGTGCCGTTCTCCTTAGCTCGCGACCTTCCGCCAGAGGAGGGGCACCTCTCACCGCCGACGTGACTGCAACCACGGCCTTACGTCGCGAGGCTGTATCGAAACCTCTACGTAACGAAGCTCTTTCCAACGCGCCGGTTACCCAACGCCCGATAGTTCCGTCGATACATAGCATACTCGCTTCGGCATATAACCACCACTAGATCACGTGATCACCTTGCGTAATCAAATATTGCTTGGCACTCCTTTTGATACAACGTGAAATACATAGAAATCTTTCATTATTGAGCCACAAATGGCGAAACTCTTATTGAAGT
The DNA here is from genome assembly GCA_951640565.1 of Petrophora chlorosata. Classification (NCBI taxonomy): domain Eukaryota; kingdom Metazoa; phylum Arthropoda; class Insecta; order Lepidoptera; family Geometridae; genus Petrophora; species Petrophora chlorosata. Next base: position 9,273,232 of record OX621204.1, on the reverse strand, counting down.
TGCGAAAACTAATCGAGCGTTGGCACAATCGCACATCGTTTCACTCATCATTAGAGGGAAATAAATATTGGAGGAGTTATCGCTGTGATTTGTAGCTGTTTTATGAACATGAAGCTCATTAGTTGGTATGTATCAGTATGAATGTTTCTTTTTAGCAAACTCTTAGTTCATAAACAATGGTAAGTAAAAGGCGAATGAATGTTCCCACTGCAGTGAAGATCCCCAGAGCTATTGTATTCACTCTTTACTTTTACTGACGACCAGACGCTTCGAGACGAATACAGCATTGTTTTATTTTTACACAAACACATTTATATAGCAAAGGTCAGGTATACAGGTTATTTTTACTTCAAAAGTAGAGCAACGAAGTAATAAAGCTTACAAGGCTTTTCCTGTACGCAATTCAATACATGTATATGTAACTCAAGTAGCCAATTATTGAACTTAATATTTAACATTCATTTGTAAATTCTTTTGAAACAAAGAAAATCCTTCACATGTCTATAAAAATACATCACAAAAGACAAACACCTGCGGATAGCCAACACCTCTATCAAAAGGTGGCAAAGTAATATGAAAGGGTACTGACCGAGGTTATTTCCCTCGGGAGTCAAAAGGCTCAGGTCAAGTAAGGTTAAAAGGAATTTTTGATATAAGTTCCTACACACGGTATAATATCAGGGCTCGTAAGACATAATAAACAACTAAGTAAGTACCGATTTATCGATTGGTTGGTAGATGATGTTTAGGATAATGAAAAGTCAAATAATTATGAAATCAAGACTTTTTGGGTAATAGTTGAAACTGCAGTTAGAGGCATTGAATCGAAACTGTCGAAGCAGTATGATACGCACATTGTACGACGAGACTAGATAATGTCGCAGGTATTTAGATCAAGGCGCTAAACACGCGTTCGAGAGTTGAGATCGGATCCGAGGAATTTTTGTTGAAGATCACGCTCGTGCTCATGTTGGAGCGCATAAATTCATTATGAAACCAAAGCGGAATATACAGAGAAATTAGCAACACATGAATAAATATAATAGTGAAAACGCTGCTGAACGTAAAGAATCTACAGAAGAAAAGAACAACCGTGGATTTTACTATAGAAAGTAATGAATCCTAAAATTTTGCAAAACAAACCAGCTGGTATAACATTTGCCAAGAAGAAACGAATATTCAACAAGTGGAGGCAGATCGATTTATAACAATTTAGTCAAGTTAAAAGAGCTTTTCTCTCGTCGTTATAGGTGTAGGCTGTAAGGATGAATGTGCAAATAATGGAACCAGATAATCCAGAACAATCGAGTAGCAGAGTCGCGGCGCCGGCGTGACGTGACGCCGGCCACGCCTCCGACTCTACGGGCTATATATTACGTCTGGGTTTCTACGCAATTACTCGGTGTAGGGGGAAGGCGAAATCCATACAAGCCCCATTAACATTCAGCTATTGAGATCACTATGTATATTTTGTTACTAGGACATTGTTTATCGTTCTGATAACCTCATAATTCGCTTAAGACCGTACCTAGAACATGGGCGAATTTCATGGTGATAAATAAATAACCAATTATATATTAGTAATCGATAAAAACATAATGGCTATTTAACAATAACAGGTTATAACTTGGGAAACTTTAATTTTAAGTCATTGTTACGTTATGTAGGGTTCTTTGTTTGACAGTCGATTTATGTATCGGGTACAAAAGGAAATCCAACAAGTGTTTAAACTAATTAGTAATTATGGAACGAGCATAATGAGGCTTACAATACGACCGGTTTTCATGATCATTGGCTTTTACTCGAGCATTATGATCACATAACTTGGGGCAATGGCTATATGGATAACAAATTGTGGCAGCCATGGCAAGTGGTGAGGGCACGAGCCGGAATCGAAAAAAATGTATCGTATATCTATGATAGTTCGAGCTTGAAACGCAAACAAGAGGCGCACAGCACACCCAATAAAGCAGACAAATTGACTGCAAAACCACGGTCGGTGGCTAGATTTAATATATCGAGTCGTGTAGGTGCGCCGTTTATTGTTTCCAGGCGGATATTTCTAAACTATATTTATTACTATGTATTTCCACCTGAGACTATCATCGTCAAAAAAGAGGAGAAACAAGGAGTTCTTAAAAAATACAGTACATACCTTTGGGATATACTGTAATACCTTTGTACCTACTATGGCCCTCAACAATTATTTTTTTCTTTTGGCTCAAATGTTGTTTTGAAATCGAATGCAAAACAAAGCATAAACTAACCACACATCATCATTCAAAATGCAAATCGCTTTTGAAAAGGCAAACTTGACAATGTCAATGAGCAACACAAATTACATGTACGCCTAATTTGCGTCAACATGTTAAAATTTCACTCTCAGCAAACAAGGCCGTTCACTTTGATACGGTAAAAAACTATGGCAAAGAGTGAATGAATACAACAGCAGGTACTGGATTAACCAATATTTTAAAAAGAGTAATTGAATAATTGCATGTCAGACATTGAAACAAAACAGATGCAAAAGTAAGGCTGCTTGACGGAAAAGCGTAAAAGAAACAGAAAACTGGACATAAATGCTGCAAGTCTCACAGAACCGAACACAGCCAATGAACAACATGTTATCAAGTGTTTTTGTCGTGTTTCGGGATAATGTTCGGTGAACCATCAGGAAAACGGGTCTGAGCAGTTGCTCAAATATTGCCTTCCTATAGGTTTAGATCTACGCATTATCTTCCGAGATATAGTGGTCAAACAGATTTTATAACCTATAAAACATGTTCACTACAATCAGTAATATGACCTAAGTCAGAGTGTTGGCATGGGTAGGCGCTAGCATTTGTAGAAAACCAAAGGACTGGAACAGCATAGAACTTATCACTCCCATATGAATAAGATGTACGGATTCAAAGAACTACTTAAGCTAGCTTTCTTCTAATACGGTTAGCTGAGACTACAAAAAGCGTGGACGTCCATTGTGTACATAATGATTAGACATGATGTGCAGGAAATTGACCACGACGGGCCGTATAGATAGATGCTACGTAACTGTTAGTCTCTAGTTGAGCTAATAAGATTTTGTTGTATAACGGGCATTACGAAGCTGGCAGCCAGCAGGGCGAAAACAATTGTAAGCAGACCGGTTTCTAGTTTATTCCGTGTTTTATCCGTATTAGGTGTGTTCAGGTGATATTCCTGAAAACCGGTGAACAACAATTAAATGTACGCATACGCGGAACATTTATTTTTTCTAACAATAACAATATATATGTAGGTGTCAACCTGTGAATTAAAGAGTAAAATACTATGAAAATAGTCATTACAATATTTAAAACGCTACTTTGTTAAAATACATAAGTTGAATAATTCCAGCCCATTGTTTTAAACGTCACTCTCACAGCTAATTGTAAATGTTGAAATCGGACATCGGTTCGATAGCCCATATTTTGTATTCAAATAGATTATACGAGTACGAACAACTAACGACCGGCCAGCGACCCATCTCTATATGCTATAGGTTTATGGATTAAATGTATTTACGTTAAACGATTCTAAGTATTCTCACCAAAAACTAATTAGTTTTAAATGTCAACCCTGACTCATTAGTGTCATAAAAAACCTTCCAAATATGAAAGAGATAGAGCACGCGTCACAAGAGACAAATATACATTAAATTAACTAAGTAAATAGGCCATATCATTAAAAGAGGCTTAGGCAACAATCGGTTTAGTCACATTCGTTGGACGTGTCTCTTTCAAATCAAAAATAGGTTTCGGGGTGAAGGCCACGCAGCACGGCTTGCACGTTGCATTTAATTTTTTTGAACTTTACATAGATGATTCATTAACATTATCATTACTAGGAACAAACTTTGAAAACCAGTAAAGGATCTATTGTGTGGAGGATTTAACAATAAAATTGGCGTATAGTTTTAATTTGCGAGTCTCTGTTTAGCTGAAGTTAAGAATAATGCTGTGAGTGAGCGGTAACTTTTACCGGTTTACGTAACACTGTCAGGTACTATTTATTTATCGGCTTCAATACGAGCTTTCGTAATGTAGCCAATGCTTCTTACGCACCATACTTTGCTTCCACTTGATCTCCTCTTTCTTAGGCTACCCGGATGTTCTGGGCCTTGACTAACGTGACACGATGACAAGCGGCTTAGACAAACACATAAACAAATACTCATTAAACTCATATTTATAGTCATATAAGTAATTCATAAGTACACCTATGATTTAAAATCAGAACAAGACCAAAACGCATGTCTGAGTAACAAATATTTTTATTTCCGCAGTAAATTCAATTAGAGCCAAAAGATCATCAAGAGTTTCATTTGGGAGAAAGCGGTTTTGTTGTTACTAAGGCTGGTGTTTTCTGGGTATTTTATTGTAATTTCAAATTGAATTCGACACCGTTAGTGCTTATTTACCGAGTAGAGTGGATATACCTATTGTCTTTAATGTGGAAGTGGAACAAATATGTTTTTACTATTTATCTAATTAGAGCTATATGTATTATTTGTGACGTTTCTAAAATATGTATCAGGTCTTTCAATGGCTTATTTGTCAACATGACCTCATTTTTTTAAAGGGCTTATTCCTTTTTTACTGAAAACAACTCTACACTCAACTTACTAAAACTAAACTAACTACTTACAACGAGAAGCAATTGGACAACCTATAGACCATTAAAGGCCTATAGATAGCTAAAACATGACCTGAATTACATTATTCACATAAACCTAGACTATTATGTTATATGTTTAGCACTATTTGTAGTAATATATAGTTTAGTAGCACAATTGTTTTAGCCAGGTCAATCAAATCAATTTTCTTATAGAGGTCAACTTTATAGTTCCCTTTGGTTATACCAGTTAAAGCAAAATAGTAAATTGATGTACAAATAAACGAGTTCTATGAACACGTGACACATGGGTCTGAAGACATATAAGTGTTGGTCTGATCTTTTGCCCTTACAGCTAGGTATCATATATAGTAACCGTTTAATTTGTAAACAGGTTTCTTATAATAATAATCATGAGTGATTGGAAGGCCCAAAAATGAGTGAATTTTCGTCGTTGTATTAACATAATAATGAGAACATAAATTTAGATTATTCAATACAAATCGATTTTACATTAGTAATTTGCAAAAAAAATATCGACAAAAAAATAATTCGTGGAGCCTGAAAATTCAAAGTGTGACAAAACTACTTACAATCTCAAGCGTTAACAATTCTGAGTAAGTAGAATAATTGTAATATATAAAAGCAGATATAAATTATGAACAAAACATTCCTTTTTTTATTCATGTGATGTGTTACTTTATAAATCTATAAAAATTTAGCTCTATATATATAATTATTATCCAATAACAATAACACTGGCAGCCGTTATCGGCGGGCTATAGGTAAATACCTAAGTTTATTACAATGTCACATTGCACGCATCATTGCATACAGTGATCTCATTCGACGTCCAATCGAGAATATTAGAATATTTAAGTTTAAATAAAATTAGTCTCAACCTAATAGATCTAAAAATATTAGACTGCATAGTAGAAATCTGTTCAATTTATTGCACCAGCTTGTAGTATCCATAAGTTAGGTCATATTTTCAACTGGATTTTCGCGTTTATATTTAACCGTTATGTAAACAAGATTGAATGGAAAATGTGAAATAACATTTATCAAACGCCAGTGACGGAAAACATCGCGAGGAAAACGACATGGCTGAGGAGAAATTCAAAGCATGCGTAAAAAGTGCAACAAGTGCGAGTAGAGTAGCGAGTGATGTAGTTAAAGTTTGGATTGATATTAAAGGTATACATAACGTTATACCAGTCTCAAGTTTTAATGGCAAAATTGGGTAAATAAATATTCACATAACACATCTAGGACTGAACATCATGGTAAATATAATTAATTATGTTCAAAAGGCCAAAGATATTTAGAGTCTACACTAATTTAATTAAAACAATAGGTTTGTGTGTATAATGTGTATGTCGCAGCTCACTCGAGGTATACCCCGGAACCGATTAAAAATAACAACCCAAGACAATTTTAATGATTCGAATACTGTGGACCATAATAACTGGAAATCTATTCTATTTGTAAATAACATTACCGTACATTTAAAAGAGAGTATATCAAATACCTTTTATACCTTAAACGTAAAGAAGGCATTTACAACTAGCGGCATATATTATTTTCATGTACACTTCCTCGTTAGGCATCGAAAGCGGTATTAGCTATGTATGATGGACACGAGGCATCAACGCACACGACAACTTTCCCTTCTTTAATGGAAAAACAGCATTAAAGCGACCGCCTTACGGATAAAACTTGAAAGGCACACGCATCACGCGTGGGATACCGGCTTGACCACCACTCTACCGCATCTCACTTCAGGTGTTAATAAAAATTTAAAAAGACTGCTGATACTACGTTCTTGATGGTATTTGAGGAGCATTTCACATTTTTAGGACCAAATTATTTTGAAGCATTATTGCTAGGGCGAATATAGTTTCTATTGATTTGGACCCAAGCTCAACAATATACACAATCATGAATTTTGGTATTGTATTAGCATAATTGCCTCAGCGTTGATCACGCCAGACCAGACAATCATTTAAAGCAAGCGCTGCAAATTATAATAGTGCAGCCAGCGCTTTAATATTAGTATTCACAATACGGGCACTATTCAAAGCAAAATCAGAAGCGATCGAAGCATACTTCTGTTGTAATGTAACGGTTGCTGCAGTGTCCTTAATGCTCGAGTAGAGCTTGCGCAAAGGTCGTTTCTCAAAATTGTGTTTCATTATTATTATTAAGGTAAAATAAAGGCGAAATGTGACAGTCGTGTACTTAGTAATCGTCCTTTTAGTATAATTGTTAAAAGCTATGCAATAAGAAGCAATCGGATATAACTAAAATCCGAAAAGTGAAAGCTTAAGAATGGGCTTCGATAATGATCAAGAGTGGCTTTAGGTATGATTGTCAATGGTTATATAGACAGGAACACCATATCGAATCAGCTCGTTACCAAGCCGTAATGTATAAATATTTGATCTATCTACACAGGTGGTTTTTCGGAACTATTGAATGAAGTCGTTGTTTGAAATCATTGTCAAGTTCATACATTTTCCGATAACATTAGATGAAACTGCTATGTAATCACGCATTTTATAAATGAGTGTCACGGTTTGTTTTATAACCATTGAAACTGTAGTAGTGCACTTCACATGACGCAAAGCCAGGTCATGAAACACACGCTATGTCTTTTTACATTATTCTGTTTAGACGGGGACAGTTATTTTATAGAGACACCGTTCATCCCTCGGCTTGGCCTAATTAAGAACACGTCTTCAATAACACCGGCAGATACACCTAAATGACGTCTGCTCGGCCACCAATAGTTGAGGCACGCGCTGCAAGTGAAAGTGAATAGCGCGCACGTACGACCGGCCCGGAGCCCCAATAAGACGACACCGTCGTCCGCATACTGCAGCAATTACCACGAGGAAATCGAGCACCGTTCCGCCGGTTCGCTCCCGCCACCCTGCTTCAGTTTTTTGACGATGGAGCAACTCATTTTAATTAGGGGTAACCTAAACTTTCGCTCTCCGGCCCGTCCAAAATTCTCTATCCACGTTAAAAAAACGCCAACTCGAAGATAAAATTATAAGAATTCGATTGGAATTGCTTCAAAAGTCTTTGGATTTTGGGGGTTCCGGGCGTGATTGTCATTACATTTGTTTTTTGGCTGTGTAAAATATGACTTCAGAAATCGAACCCATGATCTCTTACATCTACCCAGGACTAACTATTAGGCGACTATAGACGAATTTCGTACACCATTTTTACAAGAATTATTTGGCACACCCATAATTTAATTTGTTTTGCTATAAATAAGAATCTCTTAATAGAATCTCATAATTGCAATACAAATGTGTCATAGAAACGTAGTTCATATTATTTCCTTTTCCCGTTTACTAGATAAACTGAGATTTATGAACTCGTCTGACTTTCCTCTACCAAAACACGTTGACCTAGACAATATCCGATATCATATTCAGGGATATCAAATGAATGTAACACACTGCATGAACCCTGACACCATGGCCACTGACCAGATCCGAACGCGTGAATAACCGACCGGCCTCAGCATATTCTAAGGTTCTTCTAGATTTGTTCCGCTTACTGCGATAGGTCGTGCAGATTTCGGTATTACGTGATCAATTTGATTAGGTTATTTCTAAAATGTCCATCCACGTTGGTGTATTCAATGCGTTTTTCAAAATGAAAATGGAAGTATAAGAAGGTACGTAATTGATGGTGTCACACAGCACGCGCCAATAAAATGATTTAAAGATAAATTATTTTTCAAAAAAAACTAAACCGACTTCAAAACCACAAATAGGCACTCAAAAGTGAAAAATAAATTAATATAATTATCATAAGCGCTGCCCACACATATATTTGAAGTCGGTGCCAGCCAAGTCTATTAGGTAGCAGATAAATACTATGTATATAGTAACTATTGCACTACTGTATTGTACTGTATTGTATTGTACTACTTGTAGGTAGTATCTATCTACTACCTTTTAGACTTGGCTGGCACCGACTTCAAATATATGAGTGGGCAGCGCTTATGATAATTATATTAATTTATTTTTCACTTTTGAGTGCCTATTTGTGGTTTTGAAGTCGGTTTAGTTTTTTTTGAAAAATAATTTATTTTAACCTTTTTAGTGCAAAACAAGTTTTAATTAAATTAATTTAAAAAGTTTTTAAAGACAAGCATTTATGATCTAGCAGCCACATCATGACGAAGTAATAAAGTAATGCGAACGGCCAAGGAGTGGAACTCTCTGCCGGCATCTGTGTTTCCGGATAGCTATAATCTGGGTGTCTTTAAGACAAGAGTGAACAGGTTTCTTCTAGGCGAGCGTGCTACATCTTCGACCGCATCGTCACTTAACAACAGGTGAGATAGCGGTCAAACGCAAGCCTATAAATAATAAAAAAAAAAAAAAAAAAAAAAGTTTAAAACGGGCTATCATAATTAAATTTATGTACAAAAAAAATTCATGACTCTCCTATTCTCTGTTGAGGAGTTCCCTCGCCGGAAGTCATTCCTGGGTGTATCAGCCATGTCATGGTGGAATTTAGAACAGGCTATTATGGTTAAATCCATTTACAAAATTTTGTGTCTATACTATTCACCGTTGAGGAGTTCCCTCACCGGAAGTCAACCCTGGGTGAAGCATGTGAAGCAGTCGAATACAAACCTCCACCTTTAGAAAGTCGGTTACAACAAAAACAAGAACCAACTTGAAGATTAAACTTATATTTTTTTTTGTTTTCGCTATTTTTTTCAAAAAGTGCTGAATTAATTTCGATAAAATTTATATGGGACCACCTCTGAAGTATGACCTACCAATCAAAAAAAGAATCATCGAAATCCATTCATAATTGGCGGAGTAATCGCGTAACAAACACACAAAAAAAAAATAAAAAAAAAAATAAAAAAAAAAAACATACCGTCGAATTGTAAACCTCCTCCTTTTTGAAGTCGGTTAAAAACCTAACAAGCCGACGAGCATTCACAGGACACTAGATGACGTCATTGCCTATATAATACGCAAATTGAAATATATACAAACACATAATAAATGGCAGTTTCCTCAACGATTTGAATCTATGTGAAAATGTGAACCTATAACGTAAGTTTATTCATTGTGAAAATTAAACAGCTGCCTACTTACGTAAGGTAATTAAGTTCCGTTTAGATGTTAAAAAGTAGGTTGTAACACATTGTTAAGTTTCTTTTTGCATGTTGAAAAATGAATATTAAGGCCACCGGTTGCGAATTTAAATTCATTCATCAATGCAAACTACTTGATCTTTAATAGTGACAATTATGAAGTAGGTAGTCAGCACTATAATTTTGTGCTTTCATTGACAAGGTATAGTTAGACGAGAGTGGGCCAAGTTTAAGCGTGGCTGGTTTTAAAAACAATGCATTAGCGTGTTCGAGTTCTAGCATTGGACATAAGCACAGCACGTCGTCCTTGCGACCAGTGTAAACACTATTGTTTGATCACGTGGCTGCGCCCATTATGATCTGATAAAGGGGTTCACGCCAACACACCTTTGTTCCAGTCACTTTAGCAATATAAAATATCGTGAAACTCCAAATGACTACAATCTCAATGATACTTGATTGATGAGGGGTTTGTTGAAATTTGATCTCTGTTATAATCATGACATGACATTGCAAGAAGTTGAATAATAACTGAACGTCATGATTTTGTGTGGTTCCTCAGTGACTCAAAACAAAAACATAACTTAAAATCAACTTTGATGACATCAACACTACTTAAAAATTAATAACGGCCTATCAGATAGATCAGATCAACCCTAATATTTATTATTTACGCTAATATTTATTTATACTTAGCACAAAACAGTTTGTACATGGAGGACTTAAGTCATTAAGCATCTACCAGTCATCCAGGACGTGCAAGAATAATAATACGTCTTTATTTATTACGATAATCGTAGAAATTTATTTAGCAACCTAAACCATAACAATAGCTAACCCATTTTTAACAAATTAACACACTGCCGCCCTAATACTCACTATAATCATAGAAGACTTAAAATAGAGCTACATTTCAAAATTAGTGACATAATGACATATTTTATTTACGTCTCTAATAAAAAAAGCATTATTTTTTTATTAAATATTACAAGTTCTTTTCCATTATAGTAGGTACAGTTCAGCCTGACCAATGGTTGTGCGCGCTAGGGTTTGATTAAGTCTTCTGTGGTTATGGCGCATACGCTGCTGGATTCTGGCACCATAAAGTTATATTATTAACAATTAAGTAGGTAAAGCCTATTTTAAAAAGTTTTTTCTGAAAGGGTTCGTTCGTCGGTGCGATTTTCAGTTTGGCTATTTAGCGAAATAGCTAACATTATTTGGGCCGCTTACGCTAAGTGAAATAACGCCATGAAAAGAGCTTGACCGTCAATAGAATGGCCGAATAAACTAGTTCGCTCCGACATATATACATATTTAGTAATATAACGATAATTAAATGCGAGCCTTTTGTGCTCAAAAGTATTATCGAGTGTCCAACGCGACAACAACGGTATCGATATGTTGTTCCTTTTCTGACAAATTCAAAATTAGAATGTGTGACAGTGACGGAACGGTACCTGAATATTTTAATTTCGACATGACAACAGCATGGGGCGTCGAAGGAGAAGTAACTTATTACAAAAACAATATTTGCCTTCATTTACTCTTTAAAATCGAATCCTGTTTTCAAGGACTGCAATAATGTTCCGTAAACCGTTGGTGAAGGTAATAAAGTCTTGGGAGGACAACGACCTGACCGAGTCAAATCGTATTCCAAGTTACAGTGTGATGAACATTTATTTTATAATGCAGAACATTGAGTTCATTGTACACCAGTTGTAGATGATTCATTTGTTGGATAGATAACAGTTGATACGAGAACTTGAAATTCGCAACAAATAGAACAGTACGTATCGGTGATATATTAGATAAGGATTGATGGAGTTAACGTTAATGAAAATACTGAATAGCCGGCCAAATGCAACTCAGACTTTGCGCATTAGATTTATATAGATTTCGTAAGGTCTTTTAAACTTTTAGATTCTGTTGTTATTTGGGTTATGTTTCAATTACCCAAATGACGTCTCTGTGAAAATATTACGATTTTAGATCATAATATTAATGCAAAATGCCTATGACAGACGGACAAGCACATAAACATTTTTATAAGCCACTCTAATAAAGCTCTGTTGGGTCCTATTAGGCACGGAACCTTAAAAAGCAGGGAAAAAATTGAGTGCACAGGGGACAACGTCCGCACACCTGGAAGGTGCAATTCACATGCGTCCACGAACGACTGGAGCCGTATCTATTTTTACACAGTCCACTCTATCTTATTTACTATTCTGGTCCGCGACTCATTGAATTGTGGTTATTATGTGCAAGTTGGACAAGTGCCAAAGACTCTCGTACCTAACGCACCGATACACAGATATTCGAGGAATGATGGCTAAGCGTTTTCAGAGAACAGTGTTAACCGACGGTCTCTCGCGATTATTTTTATAGAAACTCACAAAGCCAAGGTTGAACTTTTATTGACGGCAAATATAATTTGCATAGGTTTCGTAACGTCACTTCGCAAATTGATTGTAGTACCTATGATGAATGTTAGTTAAAAAAAGTTAAACATGATCTTTTAGTTTTTGAATAACTTTGCCGGAGTTAAATGTGATCTTTTAGTTTTTCAATAAGGTTACCGGGGTCGTTTACATACGATACGGGCAAGTGACTCTCAACGAGCAAAGCGAGAAGAGATCACGTCAAACCGGCAGGCAAGCGCGCGGTGGCAACGCAGAACCGGTCGCAGGCGCCGCCCGCCGGCGCGGGGATCGACCGGGGATTATCACCTTGTAAACAAAATTGCATTAGCTATGTTTTTAGCGACAGAACTTAAATCTTTCAAGCGCTTCGAACAATAGATCTATATAAACAAATGGAACCGATGAATATCAACAAGATGTAGTAAACAGAAAGTATATCAACTTGACGAAGGGTGCGAAGAACGATAAGTAGACGTAAAAGAAAATTATTGAGTAGGCCAACACCACAGTATTACAATAAGGATTGTAAAACTGAGCCAAGACATACAAAGATTGTGGCGCCAGGAAGTGAGAAGTAATAACATCCGATCAATCAATGCTTACTAATATCTCACATAGAGACAAATGAACACGAATATGAACATAGAAGCCGTAAGGAAAAGCATGAAGGTGATAAAGGAACAAATGTTACCATATGTAAATACAAATGTAAGTGTGCATGTCGCAATTAAAAACAATGACATGGGCGGTCGATCGATCGGCATAAAGCCTCTGAGTTGAAGCCTAAATGGCGAGGCCACTGCGGGTGCGTGAAGGCGCGGCGACGGCGACGTCTCGCTTTTCGAAATAGGTGATTCGGGGTAAAAGTTTAATAGATCGCCGACCGCGTCGTAGCAAATCGCACTTCACTAAGTGGGTCAACATAATTTTGCAATAGTATCGAATGCCGCAAGCGTAACTACGAGGCAAGTCACGGCCCCTGACGAAGAGGCCCCAACTCCCTGATGATGTGAATGTCCCTGTTTTTATTGTTTTCATCATTACTATTCACTTCAGGCGTTTAAAAAAAGCATCAAAGTACAATTGTTTTAGGCGAAGAAGACAATTAGCATACCTAATGTAAATAATGTTTAAAATTCCATGATTTTATGTATTTAAGTAGCATACACACATTGGTTTTATTACTTTTATTTATTTATATATTTGTCTAAGCAAGCTTTATAATTTATGGGTATGTTTGGTAGTCTTAAAATTTAGATTAGGTTTGCCTAGATCTAGACGTACAGTTTTATAAGGTGGAAACTTTCATCGATGTTTTGTTGTTTTTTTAATGATATGATTTGGAAATTACGTATTTTCACCTGTAACGATCCTCAAAATATTATATATATATTTAATTTTCCAAATTAAACAACTAGAACTGGGCCACCATATACTATCTTTGTGCCAAATTTTAACTCTCAATGTCAAATACTTTCGGAGAAAATCGGCTGTGACAGACAAATGAACAAACGCCAAAACGGTTTCCTAAGTGTTCAATGTTTTCAATTTTGGAATAGAACACTGAAAATATGTTACAGACATATTTAAATGAATGGTGTAAGATACGAGGAAAACATAATAATATAATCATAAAAAATATTTCTCAAGACATTTCAAATGTCTGCAATGATAAGGTCGCGGGAATTATGTAAACCTTATTTATCAAGTACGTGCATTAGAGTAAATTGTTATATCACCAGCATTAAGAAATCTCAACTTAAAAACATATGCCTACGCAAAAAGTATTCTATAATATACTAAACAAAGTATGTTGGTGTAGTTGAGCCTTATTAAAATTAAAAACCCATATTGATTAGTTAACATTATATGATCTAGGTTCGTAAAACTTACCCCTTCATTGCCACCTAGGAACTCTATTGTTGGTTTTTTTAATTTTTCCTGAAACAAAAGAAAATTAAATCAGTATTTGTTATGCCTACATATTCTTCGAAATTCGTTCTGTCAGGAGATACAAATTACAAACATATTATATTCTAATAATATTATAAATGCAAAAGTTTGTATGTAAGTGTTTTAGTGTGTAGGTGTATTTGTTCCCTCTTCACGCCGCAACAGCTGAATGGATTTTGATAAAATTTAGTGTAGTGATACTCTAGATCCTGGAATAACACATAGGATGCTTTTCATCCGCGAGTGAAACCAAGGGATGCAGCTAATTGTAAAATGGCAACAAGAAGTCATCAATGTAAGCAAAAACATATCAAACTCTAAACACAGAGGTTCAGCTTAAACTCTTCCTGGACAAACTTTATTCGGTCTAGCTAAGCTACGCTATTTTCAACTTTATTGCTTTGACTGTCAGAATTAGTCATTAGTAAAAGCGAAACAAAGCGTTCACATTGCTGTCTGTAGAACTTTTGTATACGAGTAAAACATGCATTTGCAGGCAATGTAGGAAAACACAGTGACGCAAAACACGTACGCGGGGGTTTACAAGGTAATAATTGAATAATATCGTACTAATGGAGCGAATACCATATAGGTATGTAAAGTTAAAATGGACGGAGTACAGATTCTAACTTCAATATCTTACACACTATGAATCATTTAATTTTATAAGTTCCATTATACTTGTTACAGTTTACACTTACACAATAATCGAGTTCAAATGTGTTCATAACATCAAAATAACTAAAGAATATTAATAAGGTTCATTGACAACATTTTCCGCGTCAGTTAAGTACGAATTACAGTTTTTTTAGGAATCAGCAATAAAATGTCTTATTAGCAAAACAATATTCAATGTCAGATCATGGAAACAAAGTTTGCATGATGACATCAGAATCAGAAAACCCCTTTACTCGTCATTTTACGAAAGTAATTCTTTACTATAGGTACTCCGATTTCTTCTCTACATATCGTTATTATGATAACGTTTTATTTAGATATTTCGAGCATTTATTTTTCAGATAAGTCTCGCTAAAGTAAAAAACAAGATCGGATGAAGACGCTAATTTGATTCTAAGAAATTCTGACAAGGAATACATATAGAATTAAAATTTCTACATAATTATAAGGCCTAACCTAATGAAACGTAGTAATTAGACGACAAGAAGCCAAACTAGTTGGGCAACGAGTCGGGTCGGCTACAATAAGCAAGTGTCGGCAAGTCTTGGTCATTGCACAACCAGCGATGGTCGAACGCGAGAAACATAACTAGGCTGGGCGGCAGTGTTGATGATGTAAACTTAAAAATTGCTTTAGTTACTTACTTAACCGCACAGCTCAATGTGAAATTCAACAAGTTGCATTGCATTCTAGACGCAGCGAGGAGTGGGGACGACCCGGAACTGGAAACATCCATGGCCGTGACTCTCGGAGATTCGAATGATAGCTCAGAACCCCATAATAAAAATAATATTTCCCGACTGCAGTGCACATTATGATTAAAAACTGCCTCGATGTTACGTCACATTGTATCGCTTTATTACTTTTGGACACATTAATTTAACCTAAGATAAAATAGTCTAGATAGATGAAGTTTGAAATAAGTTGTGAATACTAAACCAGTTTCATCAAGCAAGGTCGAAACTTGTGAATAATTTAAACCAATTCTAATTTAGAACACCCATAAAAGATCATCAGTTTTAGAAGTTTGAAGCTGTGAGGATTGTTAAAATGCAAATGAAATTATTTGCACATTGTCGCCTGTTATGCAACCGTGAGAACACAAAAGTTATATTGTTATTAATGGATGTTCTAAATCCATTGATGTAGATAATAGATAATGCCTTTTTGGCGATTAGGCTTTGGAAATTACTTATTAGGATATAAGATAAGACAATTCCTCAGAAGTAATAAATCGAATGTTCCAAAACGCTCAACGTAAAATTGT
This sequence comes from Petrophora chlorosata, assembly GCA_951640565.1. Lineage (NCBI taxonomy): Eukaryota > Metazoa > Arthropoda > Insecta > Lepidoptera > Geometridae > Petrophora > Petrophora chlorosata. The sequence goes on along the minus strand of OX621204.1, from coordinate 9,257,136 downwards.
GACGGTATTTATTCAGAGAGGCATTGCACGCATGTTTACATGGAAATCTGGACATAGGCAAATTACACAAAGTGCAAATTGTTCAAAGTAGGTAGATGTAGTTTATAATATGTATAATTTTGTTGAGTAAAAAATATACAAAAGCAATTTCGGCCTTGCGTTGAATTGCTACGTTGTACAGAGTGAGGCAATAAAATACCTGCACAAAGTGACCTTAGCAGAATATGCCGGTGACCTTTAGCGAAGCAAAAATATAAGCTTTTACAAGCTTATGTTTTAGACGAAGAGAAAATCAATTACACTGGACTTGACTGGACCCCAGACAAGTGTTATTTACCACTTACTGCTCGCCAGGGGTGGAATAAATGGGAGAGATCTGTTAAGCAGTACATTAACGTTAAGGCTACAAGTTCTACAACCTACAACAACAATTATGCTTTACTATTAATGCTACGGAGGAGCTAAGAGCAAAGGTGGCTCAATGCAAACTCGTGCGATTTTCGATCCAACGCAGCGTAGTTGGAATCCCGCTGGTCTCGAAGACTCACCTAAGTTATGTGAGGATGAAAACTTGGTCTAAAAACGGCGAAAGAATATTCAACATTTTATGACATCTGATATTCGCCAACCCATACTAGGCCAGCGTGGTGGATTAAGGTCCATACGCTCCTTTTGACAGAAGGCCTATGTCCCAGCAGTGGAAACATTAAGGGCTGATGATTACTGCTACGATACCGTGGTTAGTTAGAAAATACAACTTTTCTTGGCAATAAAAATAAAAACAAAAATGAATTAGGACAAATGTATGCATGTGCTATTAAATCGAAGCAGTAACATTTAATTAAACCTTCGATAGTTTTTTTCGGTGTAGAGGTCAGTTCAAGGTACTGAGTGGTCTGACGAGATAAGAAAGCGTCAAATTGCGAGTTGCCGCCCAACACCGTTGTTCGAAAACTCAGAACAAGCCGCTTGGTGACACACATTCTTTCAATAACTATGTCATTTCCCTTATTTATCAGTAATGCTTTAGCTTTTTCTGATAACATTCAAGAACGGCCAAATGTCACTCTTGTCTAATTTTTCTGAGGTAAAAGCTGTAGCGTGCTTAAGGAATTAAAAAAATAAACTTTGAAATAACTATGCCAAGAAGGCCCGTTACAGAATTCAAAATGATATCCGAGGTGTCGGGGCGCCTACCTGAGAAACGGAATTTCAAGACAATAATAAAATGAAAGTTGTTCTTGTCTAGTTTTAACGTTACCTAACAAAACGTTCGCTATGGCTCTTTTTCAGTACGAATATAATCTACCTAATTAATAATAAGTTTGTTTATAGGAAAGTAATATTTCTACATGTTTACACCACGGCTATGACTATACAGGGTGGAAGTGATGGGTGTTTTCAAGCGATTTCTCCGGAACTACATAGTAAGTTAAAAAAATTATATCCATACCCTGTATACATAACCCCTATTATCCTACTCCCTACTAATATTATAAATGTGAAAGTTTGTGAGGATGGATGGATGTTTGTTACTCAATTACGCAAAATCTACTGTTATGATTTTGAAGAAATTTGTTATACATGTAAATTCTTTAAGTTCTGGAAAAGTACATAGGCTACTTTTTATTTTTTTTATAAACTATAGCTAGTTTTGATACGGTTTCTTGCTATTTGTTGACAAGTGAACCGTATCGAGTTCCATTTGGACTTACATCAACTTTATTTATAGGCATATTAACGATCTTACATGTTTGTTATTGAAGAGTCAGCTGATAAACTAGCCAAGATATTTTAAACTCTATAGTCGGTTATGATAAGGCTGATATTAATTGAAGAGGGACTGAACTATTATTTTATCACTGTACATTGAGTTTTATTTACCGTACGTAGTGCTTCTAACCTCTATTTCTAATCTTCTATCTCTTTCTAAGTAGATCCCGTTTTCGGGAGTGTTCCCATTGCTCGTATATATAGGAGCCTCCATAAAAACTTCACATGATTCGTAGATCCTTTTCTTTACCACCACCACAACTTCCCCAAATCATATCTCCTATAAACACAATAACTAATAAAAACTAGTTCTCTATAATTTGATTGCAATAAACCAACAACTAACAGAATATAATTTAAACCAACAGACGTTTAAATACCTACTAACATTATGTTTGCGGGGTTTTAAACTGCATTTCAGGTCATGCACGTTAGAGGAAGATAATAATTATTATTGTTTCAAGTTAAAAGTATCGAATAAATCAATAAGTTAAAGGGGAACTGGCAGTGTCTAAAACACGTTAATAGAATATAGGGACCGAAGGATTTCTTGGGAGAGTCAACCATCTGTTCGCAAGTGAGCTTAGCGAGGGACGACCAGGTGCCAAGGCTTGGGGGACGAAGGGTGCGACGACCCCGGGCACTATCGGGCGTGTACTCCATCACGCATACGTCACTATACGTATCTATCACGACTCACGACCCAATATTAACCTTATCCTTATGCGAGTAGAGATAAAGCGAAGAACGAGAATTAATACCGACATGTGATCTGAGCCTTGACCATGCTAGGAGGACTTTATCGTCTGGCCGCATTAGGTGTTTCTTACTTTAAAGACTATTAAAAAAATATGGTTTATATGTCTATGTTTTATGCCCGTAGTATTTAAAAAACCAAATAAATAATATACAGTCGTTTGCTAGAAGGGCAACCTAACGTAGCCAACCTAAAGTATAAGATGCCTTTAGAAAATGTCTGATTCTTTATTCTAATTTGGTATCTAATCCTTTTCATCGTTCAGGGACAGCTCTTTTTTAGTTATATTAGAATTAGAAGTAATTATGAAGTTTTTTTTCTCTAATCTACCTCTATAACTATTTTGTGTCTATACGGAGAAGTTATCAGCTCTTATCTTATATAACTGATATTATACATAATTATAGCACGACAAAGACACGTATCGTAAAAATTACAAGATTTTAAAATTGTATGTCTACTGCAATCTAGTCAGAAATTCTGTGATTAAATTTAAGATGGGTAAAGAGAGAATGTCAATATTTGTGAAATAGCACGGATATCCGGTATAATTACCTATTTATGGAGATATGACAAAACTTCATAATTACACCATAAGACTAAACAAGTCATGAGTAAGCACTAGTTTTCCTTACTTCAACGCCTTAATGAAACTGAAACACGAGACATAGGAAGGCTACCTAATTGAAACAATAAATGTAATGCACTAATAACTTTACGGTGAATGGTGATTCACCCAATGAAGCAAAATGTATTATTCTTCTAAACCTATAATAATCGTATATGCTGGACACTCATTCGGGTGCCTTTCAAAAGTGATTCATTCTCTTCAATGGACTCTATGGCCAGGAAAAAAGGCCAGGTGGCACGCTTACAAAGCGGCGAGAAAAAAGTGGCATCCAAACCTGCCGCGGCGCAGATCAGCTCTGTCAAGGAATTTTCGAATTTAGCGAAGGAAGGGAGTGTTTAAATTCGTTTGGCAGACAGAAAGAATGGGTGCCCGTGATCTTAGGCAGCCACAAAAGATATACATCGTTGTCAAACACGTGCGTGCACGGACTAGGAAATCACAAATCAGGTGGGCGACCGAAGACCGGCTTTGCGTTGCACTACGTAAAAATAATTGTTTACGTGGGCAAATTGACGTTTTAGTTTAGGGGAGTAACATCTGCTCTGCCAGGTAAAAAAATTAAATTCGTATCGTACCAAGACAGAGGACAAATATATATATATATATATATATAAACAATTTAATGTTACAAACCTTAAAAATACATTTATATATGTAGTTCATTAGAATTACTTTTATTAATTTGATATATTATATAAAACTTAGGTGGTTTCTATCTTTCTCCATTTGGATCTTTTAGAGGTTCGCATTGCTAAAACGATGAATCTTGGAACCCAAGATTTATGAATGTCAATTTAAACATTATTCACTTTTTATACGTCACATCCTACTATCCTATTCTATACCATTCCTATCCTATTCTACTTAATATTATAATTGCGAAAGTGTGTGCGTGTTTGTTACCACTATGTTTCATGAAAACTGAACGGATTTTGATGAAATTTGCTATGTAGATTCTTTGCATCCTGGTATACAAGGAAAATGAACAGTTCCTTAGGAAACAAATTCTACGCAGACGGAGTCGCGGGTATGCCAATGAGTAAATTATAGCATTGACAAATTTTGAAAACTAGCTCTATATTTTAATGACCAGGCACCAGTTACCTAAAAAAAAGAAATGACATACAACTCGATTGTATTCATCGATTATTATTTTTGTCAAATTTTAAAATGTATGCATAACTGTGAAAAAGAAAACAACTTTGAAATTTTGATCAAAGAATATCAATCACAAGGGGCTGTTTCACCAACCTAACAATAAACTATTGGCCACTGAAGCTAAGAGTGATTAATAATAATAAAAGTAGTATCTCCAATTATTTTCTCACATTTGTTTTATAATGGTAGATCATGCTTGATTCAATTAATTTTTTAATTAATAATCTGTAATTTATCTTTATTGATAAACATTATTGACAGGTGGGAAAAGCAAACATTACCCATCAAACAGTTATTAGAGCTCATAAACTAAGGATAACGGAAAAGTTTTTGATATGGAAAAAGTCCCTAACTATACGAAACAAATAATGCGTTACGTATTTAGTAACCGACCCGTACGTATTTACGTACTTACAGAACATAAGACTTGGTCACGAAAGCCTTTAAAAAAAAATAACATAATAGTTATATGAGTAAGGACATTTAATTCTATGTCGTCCTGTTGCCACAATGCCTACCTCTTTATTAACCGACTTCAAAAAGGAGGAGGTTCTCTGTTCGATTGTATTTTTTTTTGTTACCTCAGAACTCCGTCATTTATGAACCGATTTGGAAAATTCTTTTTGCGTTGGGTTCAGTATAGCTACGAAGTGGTCCCATATAAATTTCATCGATATGTGACCTTGGACTTCGAAGATACATTGAAGTCAGTTTTTGTTTTTTCTAAAAATTAATTATCAAATGACAGTTCGACCTGAATTCCACAATCGTAACGAATTCGATAATGCATTATCAGTAATGGTAATGAAATGAAAGATGAAAGCTAATTGACGAAAAATAAGTCGTAATCAAGTCAAGGTTAACGTAACATACATTTCCACAATGTATATCAGGTTTTGAACAGTATAGATCTTTGTAAAGTTGATTGTTATGTCTAGCAATAAAACTGAAATTCATGATAATGTAGGCTTTTGGCTCTTTCATAAATCATAGGCATCATCGACAAAAAAAGCATTCTGAAATAGTTAAGTTATAAACGCAGTAAAAGGCATAATTTTGGGGTGGTGCGTTGAGACACTCATAAGATAAACATTCAGGACATTTTTGAACAAACGGACTTTGCTAATTCGAAATATTTTTATTCGACAAGTAATCCAGCAGCTTGGTACTTTCACCTGCGCGGGCGCCGCCGCCCCAACATTGTCATTGCGGCTGTGCGCCCGATTCGCTTACCTAATGTACGGAGTTTGCGAAACTCGGCCCAAACGGCACGACACGAGCCGAATGCCTACGTTTAGAAATAGGAGCAATCTGATGTTGAATTCGTAACTAGCCAGACTGGCAAATTTACTCGGACACTCGCCTTTACTCTCTAGTGGCCTGATAATGATAAGGTGGCTGATAAGAAGCGAGCGATAAACAAAACGACCTTTCCCAAAGTTGGATGAAAGCTAAAAACAAAAGATAATAGAAACTATTGCTATGTGACAATAATGTATAACTGCTTTGAAAATAGATTTTAGCAGGATGGGCTTCGCGCTGCCTGTACCGCTATAAACCGGGTTCGCCCTCTACAGTTTGTTTTTATGTACAGATAAATTATCATATGTCACTCGTGTTTATCGTTCATTCAATCACGTAATTGTTGTTTAAAGATAAAGCGTTTCAGCCACCAAAACGATAAACCTACGAAACATGAAAACGATGAGCGAGTGGACTCAGTGGTAACGCGCCAGAGTTCGAATCCCGCTGGCCCAATGAATTTTTTTAATTAGGTGCGGGTTTAATAACACTTGCTTTAAAATCGGTGAAGGAAAACATCGTGAGGAAACCGACGTGTCCACCAGCGTCTCTCTATATGAGAAGGCCCGTGTCCCAGCAGTAGACACGTAATTGATTGATGATGATATTTTTTCACGTACAGAAGGCCCGTCTGCGGCAAGGATACGTAATGGGCTGAATGCTGATGACGATGAAAGCCTCTAAAACACCCAAAAAAATATACTTTATAATTATACAACTTTGTTTGGTGAATTAGTATTATGTATTGATTGCCGTGGAATTTTCTAGAAACTTTTCAAATGTTTGTCTTGAAAAGTTTGGGTCCTGCTCCACCATGGCGGAAAATCCGATATGACATTTTTTTAGAAAACTCGTCACATAACATTATTCTACAGAAGGGTGAGAAGGCATAACACAAAGCAAGACATGACAAGTAAAGGAAAATATTGATAAGAGCAAGTGCTCTATCAATACTTAAAAAAATGTTTAGAAGAAACATATATAAGCATATAGATAGTATATAGAGAAAGATAAGGAGTGTGATTTCTACAAGTGTAGAAATTACACCCTCTCTCTTTCTCTCTTGTTTAGATACTAAGTTTAGAAAACCTGAAGATTAGCTGTCTGAACACATATATCAGCAATCACATTATACATGTATAACGACGCTATTTTACAAAGTAAGACAATCGACATTGATAACTGAACTAAACTCATTAATCATTACCGAGGTGCCACCCATCAAAATGGTAAAGAATAAATCATGTTTTATTGCCAAAAAGCTCAATAAAGAAAATGCAAATCTGAGTCCAAAATTAGTCTTCATTATGTAATTTAATTAGGATTTTTAATTTGGCAACAAAATTAGCGGCAAATGCAATGTACATACTTATTTATAATGCGTGTTTGAAATGCAAAATTACTTTCTTGGTTATGTATTACACTCATAAAATAATTTACAATTTTATTTAACTTAACAAAGAAGTTGTGTTATTATAGCATGTTTCATTGAATTTAGGACCACATACTAGCTATTCCTTTTTGTTTGATTGGTTTATTAATCAATTTATTATTTTTGGAACCATGCTTAACATTAATTAGTTTGGTATGCGAGTTTTTTGTGGATTTTCATATACCTGCTTTATATTATAAATTAGTTGCGCCCCGCGAGTAGCCTACGCGTTAATCCAGGGTATAAGCATAAGTTATCTCCATTACGAATTTCACTTAAACCGTTCAGCCGTTGCGGCGTGAAGAGGTATCAAACACACTAACATACAAACATTCGCTTTTATAATATTAGTGTGAATAAGTATAATGTCCAATACATTGTATATATGCTAGTCTGTAAGGTATACATATATTTTATGGGCCTCTGGTACTTTTAATTTGGTAACTGTATTAATGTCTGAAATAAATGAATTTATTATTATTATGTCGCTCTTTCTCACGGTCTATATACCCGGTCCTTTAGAAGGCTTGCGCGGGGACATGAGTCCATCACGTAGAGGCCTCTTAGAGCATTTAATTTAGATATGTAATGGGCAACACTTATTATTATTATTATTATTAATAAGGCCAATTTTCAATTTGGGGTTGCTGGCAATATTGGGTCAAATTTTAAGGTCAGTCAGATCCTTGAAGGTTTAGGTTTCAGTTTAAATAATTGACTGTATTGCTAACACAACAATAGTTAGATTGAGGAAACAGTTCAAGGCTGCAAGTGAGGAAATTATTATGACTTAAAGTAGGAATAATTAAGATTTAGAATGAGGAATTGGAAATGTTCAATAATTGAAGAGGTTTGCTTGGGTATATAAATAATTCTAACAATAAACTCTCAAGAAGACCGTAAAATACTTGTTATTTTAATGCTACAAATAATTAGTTACATCTTATCTTATAGATATAAAACAGTTCCATGACTGACTGACAGAAAACGCACAGGTTTTACCACTGAAGACAGAAACATTAAATTTTGAATATCATCTAACACATTTAAACGAGCAATTCTTGTATATATATTCTTAATCTAAATCTCGGAAACGGCTCCAACGATTTTCATAAAATTTAGTATGCATGGGGTTTCGAGTGCGATAAATCGATCTAGCTAGGTTTGTAGAAAACGTTTTAAAAAAAAGAAATACCGAGCAAAGCTAATAGTACATATATATAATATTATATACAGTACAAATATATAACGCACAAAAGATTGTCAAACATGTGAAACTGTGTGAAAATTAGAACTCCCAATAATTCATAACTCATGCGCCTATCGATTCGACGCACCTGGGTTCGAATTCCGACTCGGCCAATGACTTATAGTTAAGTGCAGATTTTGCAAGCTCACTCTAAAACGGTGAAGGAAAACATCGTGATGAAACCCGCTTACACGCTTTGGAGTGGTAGGCTCCGGCCGTGGTTGTAATACCACCAACCGAACAAAGCCATGCCGTCAAGCGACCTAGTCGTGTTTCGGGATGATGTTCGGTGAACCATAGAGGAGACGGGTCTGAGCAGCCGATAACCGCCGTCTGTCTCTAGATCTATGTGCTCCATCTTAGGCCACATCATCGCTTCACATCAGGCGAGATAATGGCCAAACATAGATCTATTAAGCGTAAAAAAATTTTATGAAACTGATTGCCCTAAATGACACAAGACAAGAAGGATATTTAAGCACATCGTTTAAAATATATAACACGTGTAATAGATACCTACCTATTTTGGCTCTCGTAATAATTTGACTCAACAGTTTTCCAATGCAACTTATTGACATTACATTCATAACACAGAATAGGTGGAAATATAACAATACAAGGTCAAGCTGCAGGTATCGTCCTGCACATAGGTATATTTTTATTCATTGAGTTGAGAACTAGGTATATTATTATTGTATTTATTGCAGATAAAGACAGTAAACATTATTTTAATAGACAAGTAATATAGTTCTTTGATTGAATTAGGTAGGTACCTAGTTTAATCTGTCTCAGATGCTGTCAATTGTCGGTTTGTGTGCAGGTTAAAGTCTTAGATCATTCCATAATTAACTAACCTATTGAAATCGCTACCTTACGCATATCGTAAGGAATTCTAGCTCGCGACGCTGACGGGTGGGAATGTAATGCTGATAGATACGCCCAACGATCACTACATAAGATCCTGGCCCCTAACTAGAAATCCTGTATCTAGGGTTTCTGTTTCTGGGCTGGTTGGTACGCAGTACTATGTTCCGGTTTAAGCCAGCGAAATTATTGGGCATTATAAGACTTCAGAGCTATCGTCTCTGGACGACGAGCGTAGTGCAGTGCCTTGAACGATTTTGCATATTAAAATGTTCTAGGTAGTGTTGTTAGGGGCAGGCGTGGTTGCTCACCAACAGGTAAACGATCTGCTGGTCTCGTCTTTCAATTACATATAAAAACCAGGAACTAGGTACGAGGACCATGGTCCCAACAGCTTGACATGACAAATACTTGCTCTTTTTTCTTTTTTAATTAGTTTAATTAATGAAATTTGTTCCATAGCGAGTACCATAATTATTCATCTCTTCTGTGCCCGTAGCGGGAATCAAACCCGCTATCTCCGAGGTGTATGCGATAAGAGAGGCTATATGTGTATGAGGCTGTCAATTGATGATACCTAATATCTAAACATAATGTTTAGGTTATTAGAGCCACTAAACTCATCATTTACCGTTATTTTTAATTTAAAACAGAACTTTTTTACCCAATTTTGGACAAATTGTGTACAATTGCTTATGTACAAATTAAAAGTTGCAGATTTTTACATTTCTTTGTTGCTATGCCACATATTTCATTGATTTGTTTCTACTTACTTAGCAATACTATCAATTAGTAATACTTTATATATTGCAATCAACCTCATAAGCCTGAATTCGTCCACTGCTGGACATAGGTCACCTAATGAACGCCACTGAGCCCAGTCTTCAGCTCTTCTCATCCAGTTTCTTCTGGCCGCCTTACCGGTTATCGGTTATTATACATCTGAAATTTCTATGTCAGATATATAATAACCGACTATATGAGTTAATTGAGTTCTAGAGTGGAGACCACATTAGGGAAACAGACCTGCTAGATGGTGTGACCACCTGCGCAAAGTAGTTGGCAGCAATTAAATGAGGAAAGATCAAGCTCAATGGCATGCAAATAGGAGATCTGTGTTCAGCAGTTGACTAAAACAAGCTGATATATGTTGGATGATAATACTCCCTTTGATGGTTTAATCTTATTTAAATATTTACGTTTCTTATAATTTCAGGTTTATATGTTGGTACATATAAACCTGAAATTATAAGAAGCCAAATGTATCTCAAATATACATGTGTGTAATTACTTCTTTGAACTCCATTTTCCCTCTAGAATGCATATATAAAGTATAGTATGTTATTTTGCCCAAATCAATAAAATCTGGGTGTAGAGCTTTACAAGAGTTATTGGTAGGTACTGAGTCTTAATTGTCATAAATCATATTCTTCTTGTTTATAGCAGAAATGCCAGCATTAATGTACTACATGCCTATACCTTTTCCAAGATAAATCAGCCAACACCATCTCAACTTCTTTTCAAGTTATTTGTAATTTCTTGTATGTTCATGACTGCAATTATAGAAATATCTGTCATATTGTTTTCCTGTAATATTTCAAGAACTGGAATATGGTTATCACACCATTATTATAAATGCGAAAGTTTGTATGTTAGTGTGTTTGTTCCCTCTTCATGCTGCAACAGCTGAACGGATTAGAATGAAATTCTGGATTAATGGAGATAGTTTCTACCTTAGATTAACACATAGGCTATTTTTTATCCCAAGAAACCTAGTTAGTGGTTAATAATTATATAAAGTAAGTAAGCAGGATTCTCGTAACTAGACATCGGATTATATGCATTCACATATTTGCATATGCAAATGCATATACCTCGATATTTATAGCGTTATTGCATAATTTTGTAATTTTTTGCTGATCATGCTTATTTTGGCCATTTAAAGCTATAAAGCAAGTAGTTAGTCAATTTGACTGTTCTGAGTCCATTGCAATTAATTCAAGCTATTTGAAGACGCTTCCCTCAAACAGAATGTTACTCTCATTGCAACACATTTCAGTAAAATACCCGCCGTTATAGAGAAATTGGAGACAAAAAACCTTCCACTGTTCAAAATATCAGAAAATTGATTAAACAGATTGACACCGTTACCGATTATATATCGGAAAAGATCCGTAATAAATTAAATGCTGTTCTGTATAAAAACCCGGGTCTTGAAGCAATTAAAACAATTAATGCAATCAACAGCCAGGTCAAACCCAGCCTCAAAGAGGTATCTCATGAAATGGCGCCTTATTTCGGACTATAAATTAAAATTAGGTTCCTAACGTCACAAGTTTGCTCTAGAAAATATAGAAAAATACCTGGTAGGGTATAACAAGAATTATGCATGAATTCAAATCATGTATATGACACTAGACTAATTTTATTACCGAAAAAAAACAAAATTTAAATTAAAATTGACATTTCGATGGTGCATATTTTGTGTATATTTGGTTGTTTTTTGAACATAAATATTTGCATGCATATTTTGCCATTTTGTTAGTGCATATTATCCAATGTCTACTCATAACATTGATAAGTAAGTGTATTTGTCATATTGATAATTCTTGATTTATTTGTGCCTTAGATTTATTCCCAGAGGGGAATAGTAATGAACCAGACTTATGTGTTGATGACCCCGAACCAGTAGATTCAACAGATTTGGTATGATAATTAAGTATAGTATTGTCAGATAATTCCTTTAAACCAGCAAAAGCTTAATGTGGTTTTAAACAATTAACTTAATTATTATTTCATTATTATTGTATGTCAAGGGAAAGAAAAAAATAAAACCACTTTCAATATAAACTCAGGACAATTTCTGCTACTTCTCTTCTTCTTTGTTTTCTTCTACTCCATAATTAATTTTAAGTATCATTAACTTATATCATTGTCTACATGAGAAACTTATTCCTATTGCTTTCCTCCTTCATGTACTTTCTATTATCTTTTATTTTTTTTACTTTGCCTTTGTTACAGTTATCCCAAGAATAAGAAAATGGATAAATACTGATAAAAAAATCCATAATACACTAACATGCAGCGCCATCTTTCTGAACAATAAAACACTAGAGCATGCTGAAGCTGTTTACCAAGTGTTGGCAAAAATTTGCTTGTAACCTTGAAACTTAATCTTTTAATGTTATAGGGAACTACTTAGGCACTGAATCAAAGGCCAGTTTGCTTAGAAATAAACATAAACATGAGTTATGTTTTAGATTTCATCACTTCAAGGCTTTGTTGAAGAACCAACCATTCATAACTCAAGTCCAATTTAATTTCACTTGCGACTGATTTCAACATTTGTCCTTCATATTCATCTTGTTCAAGTTGTTTTAACGGGTCCATTTTGTGGGGAGTATTCTATACTTAGTTAATACTGAAAGAGATTAAGATGTGGTTGTGATGTAAGGACATATAAATGTGGGCGGAGCCAAGGATACCAACTTTCTCTCTTCTTCTGTGTCTTCAGAATATTATTTGTATAACCTTCTTGTCTTGATATGCCTAGTTGTTAATGGCTGATAATGGAATGTGACCCTATTGCTTATATTTATATCTGTTCAACTTTCATGATAGATAACAACACTGTTGCATTATTTCTTAAAGATTAAGCGAAAGCTGACAGATCTTTGATGCATTGAAACCTTTATATTGTTTTTAATTTGATTATTATACTCCTAGGTATAATAAAGTTGCCTTGAAAATGCCAAATAAGCATAAAAAAACCTTGAATTTTAATATCAACTATGATTACATTGCCAATTTATCTACAGTCACTTTTTGAGGGATTTCCAGAAGATTGCTATGAATATTTAGGTTAATTTGAACTTGTTTTTAAATTAAAAATGAGAAAGCTATTAGAGGTGCTTCTCCAGTAGGATAACAGACTATGTAATGTTTGTTGATCTTGAATGTTTTCAAAGTTGTGAATTACTTTGATAAAGTTTCAAGTTCTTGTCTCATTTCTATACTTGTTAATAATGATAATGGAGGAGGTGGCACGCATTGTAACGTAACCCCTCGGTAAACGTCGAATTCCGCAACAATAAGAACGAATTCTCTAATTATAGCCGTAAGAAATGTAAATCTGTGAAATAACAGAGCAAATTTTCTACATGTTGACGTGGCGTGACATTGTAGGGGAGAATCTATCGCTACACAACCTTCATAAGCTTGTAAAGAAGCCAATTATCGAAACTATAAAAGCGATTTGTAGCTGTAAAACTCCTAAATTTGCAGTTTCATTTCAATTAGTGTAATTTAAGTATGGCGACTGACATTGTTGGCTTATCTTTATTTTGGTGTAACAATATGGCGATTTTACTTACCCTGTTAGTTCTAAGGAAGTCTTGTATAGCTTTTAACGCTGAATCCGTCAATTTGAAGAAAAATAGTTCCTTGTTTTCTTTATTACTAGGCTCCGATGATAACCCATACTGAACACCTGCAGGCAAGGCCGCCATTGCTTATTCACTATTCGCACTGTGGACCAGCTGACTCCTTGCTAGCCGTCACAATTCATATCATTCACACATTTCTTAACCGTAATCACAGATTCACAACCTATATAAAATTATAATTACAACAACAAAAGGGTTTAAAAGTCCAAATTAACAATCTTTTTGTAACCCCATCGACTCGGCCTTTGTTGGCAGCGCTCTTCAGTCTGCAAGGCCGCACTGACTGTCATGCGCAATGGCGCTTTTGACAGGAAACGCAAGCATTCACTGGCTACACTAGCGCCAATTAGCAGTTGGCAACAAGTAATTTGACTCGCTGCTTACTTCACATTGAACAAAAAATTACAATATTTTTTAATTTTTCGCTGATATACCCTGAAAACTCATAGTCCGTAGCATCAAAAAGTATCAAAAACAACAATCCCTTTGCTGTGAAATTTTGTTTTACTCGTAGAGCATTTGTTTTTATTAATAACTTGAGGTTAAGTTATTGAAGAGGTTATATCAGGTTATATTTCGCCTAGTGTCGTAAGCCTCTACGTGTTCATTTCTTTTTCTCTCTCGAGTGACCATTATTATTATCCTTTTCTACCAGACACGGTAAGTACACATTAAGTACACGTAGTAATAGGGTTATAAACACCGTAAATTTGTATAATAATGCAGTGTCAGGTAACAAACTCAAAATCTAACCTACTTTGGAAATTTCTATTTTCAGGTGGTTCCGTCTTACAAATTACAATGGCAACATGGGAAGAGAAGAAACATCTAATAACACGCAATCTGCAAGAAGTTTTAGGAGAAGAGAAGCTCACTGAAATCATAAAGCAGAGAGATCTTAAAATCTACTGGGGCACTGCCACAACTGGACGTCCTCATGTAGCTTATTTTGTGCCTATGTCCAAAATAGCCGACTTCTTGAAAGCTGGTTGTGAGGTAACAATATTATTTGCTGATTTGCATGCTTATTTAGACAATATGAAAGCACCATGGGAATTATTGGCCCTGCGTACTCAATACTATGAAGCTGCCATAAAAGCAATGTTGGAATCAATTGATGTACCTTTAGAGAAACTTAAGTTTGTTCGAGGGACTGAGTACCAGCTCAGTAAGGAGTACACATTAGATGTTTACAGGATGTCATCAGTGATCACTGAACATGATGCGAAGAAAGCGGGTGCAGAAGTAGTAAAACAAGTTGATCATCCGTTGTTGAGCGGTCTCTTGTACCCTGGACTGCAAGCCCTAGATGAAGAATATTTGAAAGTTGATGCTCAGTTTGGTGGTGTTGATCAAAGGAAAATATTTACTATGGCTGAGAAGTATTTGCCATCACTGGGATATGCTAAAAGAGTGCACTTGATGAATCCTATGGTACCTGGCCTCACAGGGGGCAAGATGTCGGCTTCTGAAGAAGACAGCAAGATTGACCTTTTGGATAACCCTGCTAATGTAAAGAAAAAATTGAAAAAGGCTTTTTGTGAACCTGGCAACATCGCAGAGAATGGAGTCTTGTCGTTTACCAAACATGTAGTATTTCCTCTGTTAACTGCTGGAGAAACATTCAAAATTGTTAGGCCAGCTGAATATGGGGGTGAAGTTGAATACTCTAATTTTGAAGATGTAGAAAGTGCGTTTGCTAAGAATGAAATTCACCCAGGAGATTTGAAAGCTTCTGTAGAGCAAGCTATTAATAAACTCTTGGCTCCAGTTCAAAAGAAATTTAGTGAACCCAAACTGCAAGAGCTAACTAAGAAAGCTTACCCACCACCAACAAAATGTAAAGGTAATAATGCCACTACTGATGAAATAACGCCATCTAGGCTGGATATAAGAGTTGGACGTATTGTTGAAGTTTCTAAACATCCTGATGCTGAGGCTCTTTATGTAGAAAAGATTGATTTGGGTGAGGTAGAGCCAAGAACTATTGTTTCTGGCTTAGTCAACTTTGTCCCTATAGATGAAATGCTAAACAGAGATGTAGTAGTTCTGTGCAACCTAAAACCTGCTAAAATGCGTGGAGTGGAGTCCAAGGGCATGGTGCTATGTGCTTCAGTAGATGACCCCAAACAAGTAGAGACTTTACTACCCCCTGAAGACAGTAAACCTGGAGATAGAATTGTAGTAGAAGGATATGAAACAGGTAACCCAGATGAAGTATTGAACCCAAAAAAGAAAGTTTGGGAAAAATTGAGTGTTGACTTAAAAACAAATGACAATCTTTTTGCTGTATGGCAAGGAAATAAGCTGATAAGTAAAAGTAATGGTAATCCTGTTACAACAAAGTCCATGAAAAATGCTCCTATAAAATAAGAGCATTTCTTTACATTGAGTAATAAATACTGCAACATTCTTAGAGCATTTTAATTTTTGAACAATGGTTTTTTTGTTTATTTTATTAAAGAAGCTTTTATTTCATATGAGCATATATTTAGTGTTACTAATTAAATTAACATTTCACATTCTTTTTTGCATTTTCATTGTGCAAAGGATTCATGATGTTGTATTTATTTATTTTAATTGTAAAATTTCTATGTATATATAAGATTATAAAAGATTATTTTTGCTGTTTAGATTTTATTTCCAAATAGGGATGTCACCTTCCACTTCTTAGTTTGGGTTACTAGTATATAAAATACGGCTTTAGATTTTTTACGGGGACAATGAAATAAAACAGCTTTGTTTAATTGACAGTTCTCTTTCTCAAGAGTTTACTGGAAGAAAACTCTTCTTAGGGTTCAGCTCGCTTTTGTACATGTACTTTATAATCATGATGTAAATGTATTGACAGTGTACATATAATAAAATAGTACATTATGGTACTAGTGTGTAATGTTGGTGATTACCGCTGAGGCGCCATCTTAAGTAAGTTTTGTAAGTTTCGTAAAAAAACACTAGATTTTTTTAATAATTCCAATATCCTGTGCGTATAGTGACGAGAACTCTATCCTATTACCTTTATAAGTACTTTTTATATGTTATTCAATTTATAAATCTAGTTTACTTATGCATGCGGTGTTTACCTGTAAAAGATTATGTGTTTAGCAATTATATTTATTGAATATTTATTAAAGTATGTTCTAATGTAATAATTGTTGGTAAACCATAAATAAACAAAAAAAATAAAAACAAAAATTAAGAGAGCCGAGGACGGTAATCATCATTACACACGTGTATCATACGTTTTTCAACACACTTGTGAATAAAATAACAATTAAAACTCATTTTCAACAGTGAAAACGAGCTGTGAAAAATGATTCGCTATGGCGGGAAAAATTAATCAGTTTTCCTATTAGCGCGCACTGCGATCAGCCACAGACTAAAGGGATGAGGTTTTTTTTTTATTTTCCGCGCATAGGGTTTGCGCCTATTCTGCCACGTACAAAATGGGGAATTTAAAGTTTTCTTTTATTACAGAGAAAACAAAATTTATATTTGAGTGAAAGTTTTATTTATTAAACACGTACGAGTTAAAATTATCTATATAAGAAGTTGCATGAAATGAGCAAGCAATAGGAACATTAATTTATTCGTTCTATTAAACACGATTATTTTTTGAATAAAAACTTAATAACAAAGCACCTCAACCAAAATTTAAAAAAAACTATAACTCACTAGTGAGTTATAGCGTGTCATTCCTCAATGGTTATAGCCATTGAGGTCTTGGTTATAGCAATGAAAAAGTCACAGTTTGATTATGGGTGTCATTCTGTGCCTAATTGCGGTGACCATAGAGCCACTTTATGAGCAAGTGTGTTGAAAAATATGTTATGAGAATATAAAACAGCATTGTTGACGAAAGCTGTTCTTTTTTAATTTATATGAATTTTTAATCAAACAGTTTCCAAAAGCTCATCACTTGTAAGAAAATGTATAAACAACATTACTTATTAACTTAAAACTATATTTTACTTTTGTAGCTCTGCCTTCACTTTATCAGTATATAATCAAATAAAAACATTTGAAGCTGGAATAATACATTGTAAGAAATATTGTGATAGCGTAGCCTGAAAAATGTGGTATGTACCGTAAAATACTTGTATTCTGGCAACCCTTTTTCCTATGTACTTATAATACCATTCAAAATACGACTATAAATCGAGTAGACAGCCAAATATTATGGCTGGATATTTTATCTGAGCAACAATAAATCAATTGACTGTTCTGTAATATTTGGCCATCATTTTTTTCGTTTATTGTTATGTTTCTGCCAAGTCGATATGTGTATTAGTGTTGATGGTACTATTAACTATTAAGTTTTCTGTGGTAGTGCTGAGTGCAGATAAATTCATAACAAAAGAACGTTACCTTATTTTTCTGTTTCATGAACGATACTTATTTATTCCCAAGAAAGTGTCATAAATGAAAATGTTTAGAAATTATGAAATAGACTCGCTCTATACCAGTGGTTCCCAAACTTATTTTGTCTACTGCCCACTTTGAGAATAAATATTTTTTTAGCGCCCCCATTTTTTTACCTATTTAAAAACCACTATAACGTCAAATTAAATTAATTAATTATTGTGACCTATATATGTATATTATGTATATTAACGGAGAATTCTAAACGAAACTTTTACTATAACCCGCAACTTGAAACCTGAGCGCAGTAGGTAACATACAACGGCGCTTAGGTCTCAAGTTAACTCTTACGGGCTCCACCTGCCAATAAGAATGATTATTGAAACGCAACTTTATAGTATTAAAACAGAGTATCTTTTATTAAAAATATAACTAAAATAATCAATCCTTATATAAAAACTAATGTGAAGGATGAATCTGATGCTGTTTAATAAGTTTGCTGATATCAGGTTCCAATTTACTCAAGAACAGTCGCAAGACGCCACGTTCGGTAACAAGCAAACGATTTCTCTTTTTAGTAAGCAGTGTTGTCACAGCACTAAATCCACGTTCACACAAATATGACGATGGGAATGCTATCAAGAATCGTTGAACGATTGACCACAATCCAGGGTACAATTGCGGGATCGGTTTTTGTAGCCAAAATTCTTGGTAACCATTTTTGAACTTGATTTTTATTTCCTCGTTTGTTGTCAATTCTATAAGTTCTTCTTCCAGCTGAGATGACATTGCTGTGTTGACATTTGAAAACGGATCCAACACCCAGTCTGGTATTTCCAAGTTCAAAATGTCCTGGTATCGTTCGGTGAAGTCAATGTGGAGGTTTTCCAAATGTTGGCAGTAGGCAAACAATTCGTCGTTACTGCATGATACTGATAAATTTGGAAAATTGTGAAACTCACGTCTGCCCAGATTCTTTTTGTGTAGAAGCAGTTTGGCTGCGAAAGCAGCAACGACGTTTTTTGTTTTAATTAAATTTAGTTTATCGCCTTGCAGTTGGAGATTCATGTCGTTGAACAATTTATACAGGTCTGTCATGTAAGCTATATCATTCTTTGATGTTATGAGCTTGTCGTGCAATTCTGTATCTTTAGTTTCCAAGAACTCTATAACAGAGTCAAACAGGTTGTAAAATCGAGTCAGACAATTGCCTCTTGATAGCCAACGAACTTCAGTATGAAACAACAAACGGTTGAAATCCTCGTCATTAGTATTACAAAGCTGATGAAATAATCTATCATTCAAAGAGCTGTTGCGGATTTTATTGACTGCTTTGATGACATATTGCAGTGATTGAAATAGTTTTTCACTTAAGTTTCTAGCAACTAAATGTTGTCTATGAATAACGCAATTTACACCAAGGACATCTGGAATTTTATTTTTTAAGTACGCTATGAAGCCTTTATGGCACCCTGTCATAGCCGGAGCGCCATCCGTAGCAACTGAAATAATATTTTTCAAAGGAATCTCTTTCTCATCGCAAAACTTTTCCAATGTATTGAATATGGTTTCACCTTTTGTATCGGTCTCTAAATTTCTAGCAAATAATAGTTCTTCACATATTTTCTCATCTTTAATAAACCTCACGTAAGACAACAACAATGCTTCATTAGTTGGTAAAGTGGACTCATCGAGCTGAATTGAGAATTGACTTGTCCTCAGGTGATCGCACAGATTCTTCAATGTTTTCAGCCATTTCATCAATTCGTCTTTGCACAGAATTATTACTCAAAGGAATTTTTCGGATAATATCTGCGGCCGGTTTATGAAGCACAGTAGTTATTACTTCATTTATTGCTGGCAATATTAACTCTTCTCCGATGTTATGTGGTTTGCCTTTTTGAGCAATTAACAAAGAGATATTGTACGAAGCTCGAAGTCCGTCGTCATCTTGCTTAGCAGCCGCCGAAAATAGTTTTGCTACACTTGGCTGAGTATTATGCTTCTTCTCTAGGTCTTGAAAATATGCTACATTCTTGTCTTTCTTATCTGCATGCATTTTATTCAAATGAACTTGCAGCCTTGAAGGCTTCATTGCTTCATTCGAAAATGTTTTAGACATAGAAGACACAAAGGCGACGATGGGTTTGTGGGATTTTCAATAAATCCGAATTTAATATATTCCGCACAGTATTGCCGTCTCTTCTTTTTTACTTCCGACATTGTTTTGCTTTGAGAAATACGTTCAACTTCGCGAGTAGTGTAGAGGAGGCGTAAGTACTGCTCATCTATTGCGCGCGAGACCACAAATGAAAATAAAATAAATATTACATTGTTTATATAGGAATGCTTAAGCAGCACGCACCGACAGGAATAAAACAAACATGCATAAACTCGTTTATCTCATTCGACGCTCAATCGTACTCAACAAGTCCGAACAAGTATTCAATGAACCAGCCGACTGATACAGGAATGCACAATTCGGGTTATTTAACAAAAACTTGTTAAAACATGATAGATATCTACGAGTACTAATAACTATTAAAATGCGAAAGTGTGTCTGTTGCCTTTTTATTTGTTTGTTTGTGTCTACTTTCATTACGAAACGGAGCGACCGATTGACTTGATTTTCATTTTCTATTTATTTCTATATTCAATAAAATAGGCCAGATATATGAACTACGCGGAGAGAAATATAGAACCGAGTTTGAGCAATCTTTTAATTCATATTAGTTGATGTTCACAAGTTGTTGTTGTGAGTCGAGAGCTCTTGCAGTCGTTGTTTAAGAGGCCTCCTAGCTAAATAAAATTACAAATCACCCCCCCCCCCCCCGCCTCTACACAACGCCCCCATTTTCTTTCTGGGTATCTTACCGCCCCCCTTGAGACCTGCAGCGCCCACAAGGGGGCGTTATCGCTCACTTTGGGAAAGACTGCTCTATACTATAGCACATTAAATAAAAATATTCTCGGATAGATTTGCACGTAGGCCCGCGTTTGTAGAGTTCTGTTTGGTTCTGTAGTGTGGTTCCTGTGGTTAATAGTCTTGTTCATGAATACGGGTGACATTCAGTAGCAAACTTTGGTTGCTCTGAACTTAGACGCTAGTCGCTACGCAAAAAGAAGCAAAGATAAAATATAGTAGTAATTTTTCTTTGAAAAGAAGTATATATGAAATTGTCAATTTTGCCAAAATGCTCTGTCGAATACTTTTTTAATTTCTCTATTTTCCCACGGTTTATGCATTTATTAATTAGTATAATGTACATATGTATATAAATTCTTTCGATCCCGTTTTTATTAATGATTTCGATAGTAGTTTTATTTTTTTCAGAAAGAGAACCCAGAATGAAATAATAGGTATAACCAAAGAAACATATATTTTATCTTTGGGTATAACTGACTATGCTTACTTTTTTCTAAATTACCCCTTTATTCTAAACTGATGAAAAAGATCTTAGGTGGATCTAAGCTCAGAGGAAGAACACTAAGCATGCGAAAATCTCGAAATAGTTTCGAGATTATAAGTATGTACTATATACCTCTCAGAGTAATCATTACTCTGAGATATACCTTATTAAAATTGACACCATTAAGTACTTTGGCACATCACTCGAAAGGAATTTGCGAGGTCACAGTTTGGAGCAAAGATAAATACTTCGTCTTTGACATTAATAATGTGGCATACTTTTATAGTAGAGTAGAGTAGATCAGTAGAGTAGTCCTGTAGAGAGAGAGAGAAAGTCGCGTTTAATTTTGGCTCCCACATAAAAATAAAAATAAATGGTTAATAGTAAGACTTTCTTTACAATTTTGTGATTATAGACAAAAACTAGTTACAGTTTATATGTGAAGTGATGTACAGTAAAAATCAGCAGTGGATTTAATGGTTTTTCTATAGAAATAACAAAAAGTAAACAAACTTTGACTTCGCTATACGCAAAGTAATACAAGAACGCGTAAGCGCCGCGAGATTCCATGGCGCTTAAGCTCTTTTTATCAAGCACTTTCATTGCCTGCTAAGTGTAGATGTAAACAGTTATATATTTTAAAAACTTTTGATTTAACGGTCAAATACCTTCTTATCACTTGATAACATGATGGAGTGTTCGTCTGCAACAAGAGTAAATCCTATATTGGACTGTGGAAGCTGCCCTAATAAAATTACGAACAGAGAATACATGAAATGTTCTACCTGCGGTGTTATCTACGACTTAATTTGCGGTAATGTATCAATTCAGAGATTTCTGAGAATGACGCAAGAACATAAACGTTCTTGGCGGTGTACACCATGCATTATTAAGAAACCAAAAAAGGATAACACTAACACTCCAGTTGGTATTCACTATCACAACACCGATAACAACATTACCTTTAGAAAGCAAAGGGGTAGACAAATAACTTTAGAAAATATATCGTTGTCTAGTGACTCTACAGACGAAAGTTGCTTAAATAAGACGCTGTGTAACAATTCTTTGTTAAATAAAACACAAAATGAATGCTCTAAAAAAGCAAATCTTGAAAACGAACTAACAGAAATAACAAACCAACTTGTGAAAGCCAAAGTAGAAATAAAAAAACTCCTTTCAGAAAATATGGAGCTCAAATTGCAACTTGATCAAATAAAAAAAGATAACTATAGTGATAGCAACATAAGAAATAAAAGCACTGAAGAAACTAATAAAAGGGAATATGAATATAAGAAACTCGAGCAAAGCTCAGAAGTGAATACATCAACACCTTTGTCTTCGAAAACCAAGGATAAAACTCCGGTAGAGAAACTAAAACGAAAAATAAGTAAGAAAACGTCGAAACCACCAAAAAATGGATGTAACATTTTAGAAAATAATGAAACCACAAATGAAACACTGTTAAAAAACAACGGAAGAATTTTTACAGAGATAGATGTTGAAAATAAAGAAAAAGCAAATCTTACAGAAGAGATAAGTAAACACACAAGTACAACTCAAATCAGCAATGATAAAGATATAAGAGATGCGAATATGAAATTGAAGTCGGATACAAGAAGTACACTTGATGAGAGACCAAAAATAATTATACTCGGAGACCAAAACTGTAAAGACATGTCCTCAACACTTATAAAGCTAAGATCAAGACACAAAAATGCTAAAGAATACAAAATTGTTAACTATACTTTTCCAGGCGCACCAGCAGAATATATTCTTCAATCGATTAAATTAGAAGAACAAAACTTTAATGAAGATGACTGGATAATTTTGTCGTTAGGGTCAAATGATACTAACCCGACTAAACTATTAATTGAGATTTCTGCTATATTGAAAACACTAAAAAAACCAAATGTTATAGTAATAAGCATTACCCACAACCCGTACCTGAGTGAGGATAAACTTAACCTTAATCTGAAAACCATAGCCAATAACCTGATTAACTGTCAATACCTACATCACACAATGACAAACAACAAAAATGTGATAAACGGAAAACTACTATGTAAACAAATTAATTACGTTATTAACACATATGATTACAAAGCATGTTTTCTTGGCAAAAATATAACACGCTATAAAAATAAAAAGGATGATGACACAAAACCTAAACCTGGCATAATAGCCAATAAAGAATATGAACTAAAACCTGGCACAATACCATACTATTTTTCGAAACATAATAAAACAATTTCTAAAACTAATGAAATGCAAGAAAAATGTTTCACAGACAATTTTGACCATAAACGTGGTACAATACCATATTACTTCCAAAAAAAAAACGAAAACAAGCAGTTTTTTCGAGACTAATGACCAAAACTATATTAAAATAATGCATTTAAATGTGCAGAGCATTAAATCAAAGGCTGATCAATTAGAGATCCTAATGAATGAGCGAAATTTCGATATTAGTTGTTTCAGTGAGACATTTTTAAATAAAGGTGAAGTTGATATATTACAAATTGAGGGATACATTAACGCTTCGAATTTTTGTAGGAAAAATATATCCCGAGGTGGTGTAAGCATTTATGTGAAAAATTCAATTAACTTTAAGAAACTACACTGGATATCGGAGATGGCTATTGAACGCCACTTCGAATGTTGCGGTATTGAGATTCCCGAAATTAAATATATTGTTATATGTTTGTATAGAACTCCTGACAGTAGCTTTAATTTATTCATACAAACCTTAGAAACCCTATTGCTTAAATTAACAATAAGATCTAGAAATAATAAGAAAAGCATTTATATATTAGGTGATTTAAATGTAGACTTACTACATAATACAAAAACAAGCAATCTGTTTATAAATACATTGGCTACATATAATATACATGCCACAATAAAAGGACCCACCAGAATTACGACTCATTCCCAAACGTGCATAGATAACATCCTGACAAACGTTAAGCATTACAACACAGAGATATTAAACTTGGGTTTATCTGACCATACTGCACAATCAATAAAAATGTTATCCAGTTTAAGTTTCAATGAAAAATTTTGGTTTGAAGAAAAGAGGCATATAGACAAATATTTAGATATATTTTTGAAATACATATCTCAAATTAGCTTTTGTGATATACTAGTCCAGAATGATCCAAATATAGCTTATACGAAATTTATACAACTGTTTAAGTTGATATTTGATTTATGTTTTCCAGTCCATAAAATAAAAACGACTCATAAAAGGAAACCAAATTGGAAAACAAAAGGCATTATTAAAGCGAGTAAGAATAAAAGACAAATTTATCAAACAACTCAATTAAATAGATGTCAAGAAAACATAAATAGATATAAGACATATTCGAAGACATTAAAAAAAGTTATAAAGTGTTCAAAGAAAATTGCAAACATACTATATATAAATAGAAGCACAAACAAAACAAAAGCTACGTGGGGTGTTATAAAACAAAATACATCTGCAACTAATAATATACATACAACAATACAAAGAATTAAAATAAATGAACAAGAAATAGTAAATCCGTTAGATATTTCTGAAAAACTTAATAACCATTTCATTTACCTAAATCAACATTCGTCATCTCCTATACCAAGCAAAATACAACATTTAACACAGCCCACCAGTAAAACAATTTTCCTAAATCCAGTTGATAGTTCTGAAGTGAAAAATATTGTAAAAAACTTAAAAAACAAAAAGTCTTCAGGTTATGACGATATACCCATCCAAGTTATTAAACAAAGTATTAACTATATAGTCGATCCACTAGTCCACATTATAAACTTAACAATATCTACTGGTTGTTTCCCAGATGATCTTAAAACTGCAATCATTAAGCCTCTTCACAAGAAGGGCCCTAAGCACGATATGCAAAACTACAGACCAATTGCACTCCTGTCAAGTTTCTCAAAAATTTTTGAAAAAGTAATTTTAAACAGATTGACATCCTTTCTTAACTCTAATAACATCCTTAGTCACAATCAGTTCGGCTTTCAAAAAGGGAAAAACACGTCAATAGCTATCTTCAAAATGCTCAAGCAAGTATGGGAGCAAATAAATGTAAAAAAATCAGGGGTTGCCCTATTTTTAGACATGTCAAAAGCTTTTGACTGTGTGGTCCATCCTATATTAATGTCGAAATTGGAGCATATTGGAATTAGAGGACAAGCATTAAAATTAATAAAATCATATTTAGAAAACAGAACACAATCAACTATGCTACAAATATACAACAAAAATACTAAATCTATCGAAAAAATATATTCAAAGTTTCATAGTCTTGTATTAGGTGTTCCTCAAGGTAGTGTGCTTGGACCGCTACTATTTTTAATATACGTAAATGAGCTACCACTACTTTCTAAACACCTGTGCGTTATGTTTGCTGACGACGCAACTATTTATATATGTAAAAAAAGAAGCAAACTTAAACCAAACTGATTTTGAGCTAGAAATAAATAATACTCTTAAAACAGTTGTAAATTGGTTAAAAGATATAAATCTAAATGTAAATATACAGAAAACAAAATTATTAGAGTTTAGTAACTACAGACAAAATCCATTGCAGCTCAACATTCACAATAATAACAAAACAGTTCTCATAGTAAAAGAAACAAATTTTTTAGGAATAACTATCGATTCACATCTAAATTGGAAAGCGCACATTTGCAATGTTAATATTAAATTGTCGAAATTCGCCTATTCTTTATCTGTATTAACAAATGTATCATCTAAAAAAATTGCTATAAATGCATATTACGGTTATGTATATCCTATATTGAGTTACGGAGTAATATTTTGGGGAAATTCTGTTGAGGTAGAGTCTACGTTTTTATTGCAAAAAAGATGTCTTCGAAGTATTTATAATCTTAATAGCAAAGATACTCTCCGCAATATATTTAGGGAAAATGGTTTTCTGACATTGGTTTGTATTTACATATACGAAATTTGCATATTTGTAAAGAGTAATAATAATTATTTTTTTGATCTCAAATCTAGTCGATCAGATATATTGCGTTCTAAGTATAAACACAATATATGTTTACCCCAAGCAAACAACACACTTTATCATAGAAGCTCCTTTTTTACCGCTATTAAAATTTATAATAAATTGCCAATAGACATCAAAGCACTGCAAGGCTCACAGTTCAAAAATTATTTAAAGTGTTGGTTAATTAGTAAAGGTTTTTATAATTTAAATGAATATTTCGATAAATAATTAAATTGTTTAGCTTACATAATAATTTGTTAATATAAGTTATTTATATTTCTAGACTAATGAGTAGTAACATAAAATAATTATGTTATACCAAAACAAGCTATTTATATTAGCTGTTACTTTTATTGTACACCCGAAATGGGTAAGCTGTTGAAACTTGTTTGTAACCAAATAACATCTTATGTACACAGTTTTTACGCAATAAACGATATTCTATTCTATTCTATTCTATTCTATAATTTTCCAACCTAGTACATTAACACCATTGAGGAATAGTGTGAGACCTCAATGATTAACACACGTAATATATAGATAATAGACTTCAGCCTTAGAGTATACATAACTAGTATATATACATATACTCTAAGACTTCAGCTGATATCGGTTAGTTTTGGAGCTTAATAATGTAGTACATAGACTTCACAGACTAGAATAGATAAATAATCCTTTATCTTTGCTCCAAATGGTATTATCATTGAGGGTGTCATTCCTCAATGGGTATTATACTTATGTTAGCTGTGGCAGCTTTTGTTTAGACGTTGCAGTTTGAGAACTAGTAACGCCATCTAGCGAGCATTTTTGATAATTTTACCCTCAACACTTTTGTACTGATGTCATTGACCTGTACATAATGAGATGGTCTCTCATTATCTAACATTGTAATGACTGTATAATTGCACAGATGGCGCTTATATATGATTTAAATAAAGTATAGAAGAAACCATAGTAAAAATACACAAAGAAACAAACAGTAGTAGTCCGATGAACTAGAAATATGTTAGTACGTACACCCTGACAATAATTCCTCTGTCACTGAAACTTTACAGTGTGATAAAGTAATGAATATAGGGCGAGCACGAATCACTTGCAAACGTTAAAGTAAACATTTTGTATGAGATATGTTTAGCTCTTGTTCAGAAAACGCTCTAAACCGACTGAAGGTCTCAAGTTCAAACCTCAGCTGCGCCGAAATATTTTGTATATTGGTACCGCCTAGAAAACATAATAACTATTGTTGTTATATTATTAACAAGTAAAAAGACTTTTTCATCAGGCGCTTTGATTATTTTTTTCTTGTAGGATAAGTGCTTATTAATGATTCTTATATAAGTCTATCAACGCTGTTATTGTTTTGTTATTTCAAACTTACGTAGTTGGTTCTTTACCTTTATCCACATCTACACTAATCCATATTAATCCATAATCCATACCATCCACACTAATCCCATACAAATATTATAAATGCGAAAGTTACTGTCTGTTTGTCTATTCATTACATTTTCACGAGGAAACGGCTGAAATTTAGCACAGAGATAGCCTGTTATTTCCCGGAGAAGGACATAGGATAATTTTTATCATAATAATAAAAAAGACGTGTGGCACTCGGAGACTGCCGCGGTAAAGCTATTGCATAGCATTCGGAGTGGGGGGTGTTAGGTTATTTTCGTTACGGAATTTCTGGATTCGGTCTCCACGCTCAAGGCCCGCGATAGAAGCTATGCAATAGCTTAATAATATAATTTTTGTCTCGATGTATCCAAATTTTATTCGTATAGCTAGGGAAAAAGATTGGTTTGCAGTAAGTAGGATCGTAGAAGTTATGTACCTACTTACCTACCTAAATAAATGAAACATATTATAGATTATACATCCAGCAAATTTACCCTAGATGTGATAATAATAAAAAAAACAAAAGCAACCCCTCAAAATATGTAGTTCACAATATAATAAGAGCGCAGACATTAAAACACGTACCTACGATGGACTAAAACTGAATAAATTATAGAGCGGTCGTGTGCATCGCAGCTGAGGTACAACAATGAATGCAGGGCGATAAAATTAGATATTCAATAACGGGAAGGGGGTCGAAGGTCCGCCATTTTGGAGCCCCGGCAACGGGCGAAGGGGGACCGCGCATGCGTACTCCACAAACCCGCACCCTGTTAGGGCCGGGACCTCCGCAAGTGTATGTCAAAAACACGTTTATTCTCTCCCCTAATTCTACTAACCCAGTACGTCTTAATAAATGGAATAAAACGATACACGCCCTGATATCTATCGTTCACCAAACGCATAAACAAGGACTTTCAGTGACGGTCGAGTGTTGCATCGCGCAAACAATGACAGGGAACGGCTGATCAGACAGTGATTCATTAGTGCTATATTTATTAGTGCCTACTTCGGACATCTAACGACACAGACCGCTGATTAAAAAGATAATTACTAACCGAGTGATATGTGCCCGAAATACAAACAACAAATGTGAGTTTTGTGGCTGTTCCCCGCTGAAAAACATTAAAAAAGTGTGCGAATAACTATGGGATGACATCGAATACAGATGGAAAAGGTTTGGCGTCGGGTCGGTCTCCATTCCTCCCGCAAGAAGAGGGATGGAAGCGGGGCTAGCCGGGAGCCGACGACGTCATCACGAACCGATACAACACCGGCACCGGTTCAAGAAGCCGAGTACCAGAACATACACACGCTAAGAACAGCTGATTTGATAAGACAAAGGCAGGGCGAGGAGAAATCGACGCTCCGTTCCTCGTACATTATTAGAAACGGGGATAATTTTATACTTGTAGAGAGGAGACGCCGGCGACGACGTCGGAGTGGGACTAGGGCTTCTTCTGGTGGTAGACATCACACACCGCCCGTTGAAGAGACAGCACGTACGGAGCAGAAGCGCCGGCCCCCAGCTCGTTTGAAGTTATTCGGAATTCAATGGCCTTTGCACTCCAGTGATTCTAGGTAAGCATTAATGTATTCAAACTAATATAGGCTAACTTGAAGTTTATGCCGCAGCACTTAGCAGATTGCACAACCTAAGCAAATAACAGAGCTCGAGTATATGTAAACCCGTAATTTGCTGCATTCTGCGGTGATCATAATAATATGCTGATTGGAGGCATGCTCATGTTTATGGCGATAATGATACGAATGAACTCTCGTATCGTAGTACTAAGTACTTAGGTACATTGTACGTGTACTTCTTTATTATCCATGCGTAACGAAATAAATAATTATTGCTATAGAGAAATACAACCTATGAAAAGGATAGCTTATTAGATGCTAAATTCTTTAGAACCCAAAAACAAAAGCAAGAACTATTGTGGCATTGAAAGATAATAAAAGCTGTGATTAGTCCATTTAGATTTCAGACGGAGCACGCATTTTGACCAACGATGCTAACAATCGGTCATTTTCAACGTCATAACAACCGGCAATAAGCTGAAGTTTAAATTACATCTACCAAAATATTTTAGTACCGATAAGAGTTAGGTATGATACCAATACCTACTACAATATTTACCTACAAAGGTACGGTTAATTACGTTTGTTCCCTCGGCATATAATTTGCCCCTTTATGCCACTTGAGGCCGTAACCCTACGGTAGGTAGGGTCTCTAGTCCCTATCCTACCGACGCTTAGGTAAATAAACTGTCTGGAATTGACTTTCCTTAATATCTACTTGTACTCGATACAATTGCTTACTTGGGTGTTCCATAAATTTATGCGTCTTTTAAATCGAACCTTAGGATAATCGGCGTTATATATATCAGATAGAGAAACGTAAATTACACGTTATGAAAAATTCGGGATTTGTGTATGATCGAATTAAAATCCGGATGTAGTTAGTGCTAACAATTTATGTAGACACCATTTATATCTCTATTCAACTCTCTAGACCCGATATTTTTTAATCAGAAAACTGCCTAGAATATTGAAATCCTGGTAAGTTATAATACAGATACGCTGGTACTAGACTAAAAGTAGGGCAATGGGTAGATTGTACTTTCTACATTGTTGTTAGATAGGTAGGACCTCTACATACCTATTACCTCTACTTCGCGAGAGCAGTACCGCAAAACACAAAAGCTTCGGTTTGACGCGCAGAGTCAAGATAGGTTGATGAACTTTCGAAGATTCGTGTGAGAAGCCGTATTGTTTTTCAAATTATATTAAATTTCAGATAGGTATTTGTATTATCTACCTTATTTTGAATAGCGAATAAGTACACCGTTTTACTTATTAATTAGAGTACTTGCTCTCTTATTCCAGACACACTTCGATCACACGACGATTCTGCCGCGGCAGGCGGTCCCGTGAAGACAACGAGCTCTACCGGTCGAACAGCTTCAAGTTTGAGAGGTTCGCGCGAGAGACGCCGGCTGATGAGTTCGCTACTGGCTCTCAGGTACGTGAATGCTACGTCAAACATAATTCGATTCTGTTCCGATTCTGCCGCGCTGTTAGATCACAAAAATAAGAACACCACCGTCTAAACAGCTGCATGAAATTGATGAAATTTTCACGTTTTTAATGTATGAAGTCAGGCACTTGGTGTAGGTAGGCAACCTACATGGTGGGGTAGGTATACCTATGTAAGTACAACGCCTGCCCATAGTAATTGCACCACCTTATCAGAGTTTTACGTGGTTTTACTTTGAATGGCAAAGTGTTTCGCGGCACTGCATGGATTTACTGTAAAGCACCTTTGAAGTTTCAAATTATGGTCATTGATAAGTTTTCGCTGGTGAGATGGATATTGCTACTCAATCTCTCAATCACAATCTCAATCTCAATCAATAGAAAATTCTTTATTGCACAAACAAATTTGTAGGTACATAGGCGAACTTAATGCTAGTGAGCATTATCTTCCAGTAAACTACCAGTAACTTCCAGTAACTCGGTGTACTGTGGAGATATATAAGCATAATAAATATATTCTATTTGCATTTGACAGCAGAATAACTTAGGTACCTACTTACACTTACTTTTTTCAGTCAAACGAGTTCCTGTGAAGGACTCTCCATTACCAAAGTAGGATGATCTAATACTTACCCTTTCTGTATAGTTTGGCTAACTTCCAAGGAAAGTTAGATTCCTTTTAACATTAAGTAGTCGAGGTTTCCGCCTATGACTCATAACCCTAAGATAAAATATGGGAGCTAACCCATCCCTAATAAATCAAACGATGAAGTCATGAGTCACAGTTCTGTTCCACAGCCAATCAAAATAGATTTCGGTAAAATTGTCCTATAAAAAGCATCTAAAACATTATCTAATAAATCATAACAATTTTTACCCAGTTATTATTATTCTTGTGAGTCTGCGATGTCCCACTGTAGAGTAAAGAACTCCTTCCACTTTTCTCGATTCTGGATTAGGTTGACCAATCTTTGAGGTAGGCGTCAAGGTCGGTTTTATGGTAGGATACCTTACCTACACCAGTAAAAATACTTTGCACTTACAACTATTATAAAAGAATTATAATGAAACCTAGATGTGTCATCCCTTTAGACTTGTCTATAAAGTCAAGTCTAGCCTAGGTTCAAAGCTAGCTCGCAAGGATGTGATAGCGACGCTTCACTCTCAAAGGTTACCCACTTATCTAGATGAGCCATCTTTCCCTACAAAGGCGCCTTACAAAGTCTGCCAAAAGGATTTCCTTCAAGCAAGTCGCCATTGAACTTCTAACAAGGTAGCGGCACCTATTCGACTGGTGATGGAGTTTTGGGGTTTGGTAAATTCGTTTAAGGTGTATTTGCATTTGACGATAGCTGAATCGTAAACGTGTAAAGTAGGTATAATGATACTTCATACTTAGGTAGGTGTGTGAATTACAAGACAATGGTACAAGTACAATTTTCAATATTTTGTACATAAACGTTACATAGGTATACGATCAAAGTTTCTCAGGTGGGGTTTAGGTAGGCAGGTACTAACTACTGTTATAATTTAATTTTTCAGAAGACAAAATATTATAAAATATTTGATTTATAATATATAACAAAAATGAATTCTACGCGAACATAATTTTCCAGAAATTAAAAAAAGCGCCACCTATCGGATAGCTCTGTAACTACTTTCACTTCTGGTTTGCTAATTTGGCAGCCCGTTTGTAGTTCGTACTGCGATTGATAGATGGCACTGCTTGTTTGAGTTTGAGAAAAACTTGAACAGATAGCGCTATTATCAAAAGTTATAAAATACGTTGAAATTCATGATTCAGGTCACTGACCTCTTAAAATTTATATGTAGGTATAATTATTATATATATATATATATATATATAAGGTATAATCAAATCAGTTCACAAATGAAGGAGTTCTGAGGTAGAAAACATAAAAAAAATTAAAAAAAAACAACCCAACAGAGAACCTTCTCCTTTTTTAACCGACTTCAAAAAAGGAGGAGGTTCTCTATTCGGTTGTATTTTTTTTTTTTTTTTTTGTTACCTCAAAACTCCGTCATTTGTGAACCGATTTCAAAAATTCTTTTTGCGTTGGGTTCAGTATAGCTACGAAGTGGTCCCATATAAATTTCATCGATATGTGACTTTGGACTTCGAAGATTCATTGAAGTCGGTTTTTGTTTTTTTCTAAAAATTAATTATGAAGTCGGTACTTCTTCTTTCTTGTGTAATTTAAAAAAAGAACCATTGTCTTCAGGAAATGTTATTACAATACCTATTGTGGTAAATTACATTATTAACTATCCCTTCCGCCTATTTATCACACGTTGGTATGAAAATTGCCATGTTGAATTTCTGTCTACGCCAAGGGTGGCCATGTAGCCCGCAGGTCGTATTGCACCATAAATTGCAAACCCTATGTAAGGGTGGGCATTAATATCTCTGTCCTATCAATTACGATGTGGTCACCGGATCGAAGGAATATGTGAAGGGTTTGACGGACAAAGGGTTTATTAATTTATCCTGAAATAAGATAGGTACTTAGGTAAATACTCGTCTATTAAGGCCTTCATTACTTAATCCCATTTTTTTGTGGAACTAATTGATGAGAAGAGCATGTCGTTCGCCTGATGGTAAGCGCCCTCCTGCCCATAACAATTACAGTGCCACCCAGAACTTTTAATATCATAAAAACTGCGTAGCACTGCATTGCGCTCCTCACCCCGAGACATCAGATATATGCTTGCGCACTACTCCTTTGGTATAGCTTTGAATACTTTGATAAAGAAGCTATAATAGGTATAGGTACCTGCTATTCTGCTGATGGATTTATTACCTTTTGTCTACTTTAAATACACTCGAGAGCAATGAATCCGGGTCACTTAAAGAATCCTAAAAATCTCGGAAACTAAAAATGCTAGGTTAATGCAATAAATTGTATTTAATAGACAATGTAATACTCCTTAAATGAAGGTATTAAAACTTCTTAGTTATTGTAAAGTTATATCATAAAAAAATCAAATTTGAAAAAGGGCCACTTTCGAAGATGGAACTACGAAATTACAGCATTTGGTTTTGCTTTTGTTTGTAATCTGTCATTTATGTGGGTACATAAACCATGTTGATAGTGCTCTATATTCATTATTCAAGCTGAAATTATGTCGCTTACGCCTGAAGAATGCACCAGAATACTTACAATGCTGGAAACCGGCCGGAGTCAGCGCGATACAGCCAGGACTGTCGGTGTGTCGCTGTCAACAGTACAAAGAGTTCTCCGACGTTACGAAGAAACTGGTTCTAACCTACGCAGACCAGGAACGGGCAGAACCAGGTGTACCACAGCACGAGAAGACCGATACTTGGTGAACACCATGCTTCGAAATCGCTTTCTCACAGGAACTGAACTCACCAATCAGTTTCGACGCCTCGGAGGAAGTAACCCAAGTGCATGGACAGTAAGACGTCGGCTTGCTGAATCTAACTTAAAACCCCTTAGACCTGCAAACGGCCCTAAACTGGAGCGTGGGCATCGTATTTCGAGAGTAAGATATGCCCAGAGCCACGTAAATTGGAGTATTGAAGATTGGTCAAAAGTTATGTTCTCCGACGAATCAAAATTTATGCTCTACAAGCACGATGGAAGACACAGAGTGTATCGAAGACCAGGGGAAAGATTCAAGCAAGCATGCATCGAAGAAAAAGTAGCCTACGGTGGTGGGTCTGTACTTGTGTGGGCCGGAATTTCTTCTGAAAGTCGCACAGAGCTGGTGATCATAGAAAACGGCTCTTTAACTAGCGTAAGATATGTGGAAGAAATCCTCAATGATCACGTTGGTCCATTTATGGTCAATTTAGGTGAGGATGCTATATTTATGCATGACAATGCCCGACCTCATACAGGTAGGATTGTGAATGACTACCTTCAAGAGATGAACATTACTCGTATGGAGTGGCCAGCGCGCAGCCCGGATATCAACCCGATCGAGCATGCTTGGGACGAGCTAGGCAGATGCGTAAAACAACGAAACCCTCCCCCAATCACGCTTCGTGAGCTCAAAATTGCTCTCACAGAGGAATGGGAGAATATTCCCCAAAATCGTATAAGGAACTTGGTGTACAGCATGCCAAACCGCGTAAACGCAGTAATGGAAGCACGAGGAGGCAATACGAAGTATTAAAATTCAAGAAAATCGTAATAAAGTTCAAAAATTTCATGTTTCCTATTTTTGTTTTAAGGAGAGATCAGCAGTTTTTTTCTTTAAGTAATTTTGTGTTAATAAAATGTATGGTGACTCATATTTTTTTACTTTCATTTAAGAAGTATTACATTGTCTATTAAATACAATTTATTGCATTAACCTATCATTTTTAGTTTCCGAGATTTTTAACATTCTTTAAGTGACCCGGATTCATTGCTCTCGAGTGTAGTTAAAAACAAAGTCGCAATCCGCGTCCTCATTTCTGTTTCTCCGCTTACCTATTTCTTCTAAACCACTCAACGGACTTTGACACGGTTTACACTGTCATTAAGAGATCTTTTTTACTGATTTTTTATGTAGGTACCATAATGGAACTTCAATGTTTTGTTAACAAGTCGTCAAAAAATTACACCAGATTAGTAAATGACATCCGTGCGAAGTCGGGGCGGGTCGCTAGTTTTTGTTTGATGGTACGTGTATCAGCGTCAGGCCGGGCGTAATACGAGTAGATAAAAAAAAACTAAAAACCACGTTTTTATGGATTTAGAATGCATTGAGTTGTGAGCTACCCTGAAAGTTTCAGCCGGATAGCTAAACGGGAAGTGCTCGAAATTTAAGTTGCAAGATTCCACCCGGAACGACAGACAGACAGAAAAACAAGAACGTCAATCGCAGAAGTTTAAAAATGCCTAAACCACAATTTCTATAGAGCGTCAATTTATTCTACACACTCAACTAACCGTTGTTGCTAAATGTCGAGTTACATTTCTTACACCGGCTAAAACAACTTCATAAATAAATCTGTTTTCTTCTGTGTTCTTTCCCCACTAGTTTCAGAACTGAGCAGCTGGTGTACCACATTAGTATGTTGATGAGGCAATCACGCACAGTGCACGGCAAAATGTGATTTATATTGGCTCGTAGGGCTGCTACTTCGGGTATTGATCCAAGGGGATCAGGGCCTTTTCACAGTTTGTATTTTTCAAAGGAAATGGACCTTTCGATCCAAATTACATCCTTAAGTACCTACCTTCCTAATTTGAGACAATTTGAAATTTTGTCGTAGTGGTTTTGTAGTGAAGCGAACGCTTAAATTGATGTCAAAATTATACAGTTTTGGTAGGTTCCATTTGTTTTTATAAGTATTTCTTCATAGTATTTTTCTTAATTACCTTTTTACTGTAGTTAAGTAACTTGGTTGACACTAAAATATAAATGATATGGTGGTTAATATGGTTCATATCTTTTATTATGACGCAGTAATTTCAAAGGATCAGCAAAAATGAGGGCACTATTCATAAAACGGGCATGCATTGAAAGAAAACTTAAAAAAAACTGTTGTATATTTGTAGTCGGCTCATGTATGTTATGTTTACGTATATAGGTACAGCATTTTCGCTATTTCCATATGAGAAAACTTGATACATTTCTGTGCCTCCCGTTGCCTCGTTCAATTTTTCATGTGAAATATTTACAGCAAACGTTTTCATACCTAGTTCAAAGTTTTATTGGAATTTGTTGAAACTTTCTACGAGTTTCGTAAACAGTTGTTATTCTTTGGGCTCTTGGATAGTTGTTTGCAGTTGCCATACAGATTTGTCACAATTGGCTAGAGGTGCCGAAAAGTCTAGCTAGCGTCTAGGCCATACATATTTTGTTACTCGTATACAATGGCACGGGTCAAGATCGTAAATAGAACAGCTTGTCTTATTTGCTGACCTGTTTTTATGATGTCATCCATAATATTTCATCTGTGTAATTTCGTCTTCTGTACTAATTGTAACGAATAATATCTCTCAAGAATGGCTGTAATGTAAAGACCTGGTTTTGGTATGAATATTTGTGCCAAAGTCCAGTATTTTTCAGTAAAAACCATAGATATTAAAAACGACACTCAGCAATATATACATATAGACTCACCGACTCTTTTGTCTCTTATTAATTTTAACATAAAATTCAGAACCCGTAACCCATTCACAAAAATTTTTGGTTTACAGGTATATACCAATAATACCTCATTTTATAACCCAATAGTCAGGATGTGTCGCCAATACAATGATATAATGACCGAAAATAATAGTGATGTTGATATATTTAATTCCAAATTGTACAAATTTAAAAAGGACATTTCGTCAATTATCACTGGTGACGCTGCGCTACAGCGGCAAGTCACTGGAAGCACAAGTAGTAATAATAAGTAGTTATTGTTACTACTATGTATCCTACTGTGTATTTAATTTTGTATAATTATTTTACTATTACTGCTCTTGTTTAGTCATGCTGTGTACACATGGTTAGGGATACTTTCTAGATCGCAACTTCATGTTTAAGTCCAGCATTATGTATATTTTTCGATTGTGTCCTGTTTTGTGTACCATAATAAATAAATAAATAAATATAAATAACAGATAAAAGAGTTACCAAATAGATTTTTTAGGTAAATAAAGTAACTTCCTACTTCGTTTACAACCCCACGGCAAATCCCTGCCGCCCTTCAATCGAAGCCATGACAATACCGATCGAGGGACGACGGGCGTCATCAACTCATCACGCCGATTAATTAGTGGAAAATGAACATCGCCGAGTTTTCAATTACAGCGTATGTAGCTGAAACACGAAGTGATTACAGCCCGGTGGGACGTAGTACCTACCTAGCTCTACCTACAACGCTAGTGGATGATTTGGTTATAGCCGGGAAGGTGGAAATTATTCCGTGATTTAGGAATAAGTACATAATGTAGACTTGACAAAAAAACTAAAAAGAGTGTGAGATTTTTTCTGATTCAATTTTTACATTGGAGGGTGTAGAAAGATGCCTTTAGATTGGGGATTAATTGCAGGGTTCACTTATGGAGCAGGAAATGATCGATGACCCATGAAAGTTTTTTCTTAGCTTTGTATATTTTTTATTCAGTTAACCTAAAACGAAATGATTACTTTACATTTTTAGGGATCCAGTACACTTATTATTAATATTTGATAACAGCTACAGTTGATACCAGCGACTTCGTCTGCGTAGAATTAGGTTTATACTTCATCATCATCATCAGCCGGAAGACATCCACTCCTGAACATAGGTCTCCCCCATAGATTGCCAGAACGAGTGGTTGCTCGCTATGTGTATCCAGCGGCTCCCCGCAACTCTTACCAGGTCGTCAGTCCATCTTGTGGACCTTGTGTCCTACGCCTTCCGGTCCGTGGTCGCCACTCGAGAACATTTTTACCCCAACGGTTATCAGCTCTACGAGCTATATGGCCGGCCCATTGCCACTTCAACTTGCTAATTTTAAGAGCTATGTCGGTTACCTTTGTTCTTTAGCGGATTTCCACATTCCGGATCTTATGTCGCAAAGAAATCCCAAGCATAGCTCTCTCCATAGCTCTTTGAGTGACTTTGAGCTTATGAATCAGGCCAATAGTCAGCGACCACGCTTCAGTGCCGTAAGTCATCACTGGCAGCACACACTGGTTGTACACCCGCGTCTTCACGCTCTGGGGAATTTTAGAAGAGAAGATATTAATAGCTTCCTGAACGCTGCCCAGCCGAGTTGGAATCTTCGGTTGACCTCTTTCTCGAAGTTGGACCTACCTAATTGTCCATTGTTATTTGTATCTTCCTAGGTAAACGTACTCGTCAACAACTTCGAGAGTATCGTCTCCAACAATTACCGGTATAGGTGCGACATGGGCATTTGACATGAGCTTTGTCTTGTCAATACAATACAATACAATACAATAATACTTTATTGATCACCAAAACAGGAAACAGAAGTTTATAGTTACAAATAATAGTGGTAGAACAATGGGCGGCCTTATCGCTATGTGCAATTTCTTACAGGCAACCTTTGGATGGACAGGAATAAAATTGTAAAAATTTGCGGTCAGTTGGTGTATAAAGTAATTACCTAATATAAAAGATATAATTTAGTAAATACAAAACTTCAAAAATATAATAGTATAGACATAATAATACAAACAAACAAAATAATACATACAAACAAAATAATACATATATATAAAATACGATAAATATTATATATAATTATATTATATCAAACAAACATGATATGATTAACAGATACATATATTACGATATATAATTTAGCAGTTGTTGGACAAGTAGTGCTTCTTCACAACATTTTTAAAGATTGCGATAGATTTTGCCTGTCGTATATCTACGGGCAACGCGTTCCATAGACGGACAGCCTGAGCTGTGAAGGAGTTTTCATAAAATGAGGATGAGTAAACAGGGGTTTTCAACTGAAGAGTATCAGAGGAACGAAGGGAACGGGAATTGGAAAGATGCAGGAACTCAAAACGTTCTTTGAGATAGGAGGGGGTTGAGGGAATGAACAGGATGCTGTATAAGAGGGAGAGGACATGCGCATCCCGGCGACGTCGGATTGGTAACCAATTGAGCTTGACTCGGAAATCAGAGATGTGGTCATACTTGCGCAAACCAAATATAAACCGGATGCAAAAATTTTGAATACGCTCAAGCTTATTCAGCTGATCTTCGGTTAAATCCAGATAGCAGGCGTCGGCGTAGTCTAAAATTGGGAGCAAAAGAGACTGTGCTAAAGCAATTTTGGTAGATGTTGGCAGAAAATTCCTAATTCTTCGGAGCGATGCCGCTGACGCAAACACTTTTCGGCTGATCTCAGCCAACTGCGGCCCCCAAGATAATTGACGATCGAAGAAAACGCCCAAGTTTTTAACAGTATCACTAAATTCTATGCTAGTACCGTCGAAGAGAACTTGTGGAAGTCGGAACCAATCTATCCTTGAGATCATCCTGGAACTACCAATTATAATTAACTGAGTCTTTAAGGGATTTACACAAAGGCCATATGATCTACTCCAGTTTGAGACGTGTTTTAAATCACTGTTTATTGTTTCAATGGCTTTGTGTAGGTGGTCTAAAGGAGCCTGCGTGTATATTTGTAGATCGTCTGCATAGAGGTGGTAGGAAGAAGATAATTGATTAGAAATTGAGTTGATAAAAATTGCAAAAAGTAGAGGGGATAAAACGCCGCCCTGAGGGACTCCAGCAGACGTATTACACCAGGACGAATAGGTATCCTCAAGATGAATACGTTGCCGGCGCCCGAACAGGTAACTACGAAACCAGTCAATAGCCGTTGGAGATACATTAAGAGAGCAAAGGAGTCCTAGTAAGATATCGAAATCAACATTGTTAAAGGCGTTACTGAAGTCAAGCAGTGATAGCACAGTCAGTTGTCCGTTATTCATGCCATACCGGATGTCGTCAGTAATTTTTACTAATGCGGAAACAGTGCTATGACCAGGACGGAAACCGGATTGGAAAGGGTTGAGGAGAGCGTTCCTGTTTAGAAAAGAGGAGAGTTGTTGATGTACAAGACGCTCGAGCACTTTGGACAAAAAAGGGAGAATGGAAATAGGACGGAAATCTGAAAAAGAAGAAGGGTTGGATTTTTTGGGAAGAGGA
This sequence comes from Petrophora chlorosata, assembly GCA_951640565.1. NCBI lineage: Eukaryota > Metazoa > Arthropoda > Insecta > Lepidoptera > Geometridae > Petrophora > Petrophora chlorosata. The sequence continues at coordinate 9,216,649 of OX621204.1, read as the reverse complement.
GTAATTTGGGCTTCTTTCCATAATGATGGAAATAAACCACAGGATATGGAAAAATTAAGTATGTAACAGATAACTGGGATGATTTCATCTAGTATGGGTAGAATCATCTTACGACTAATGCTATCACTGCTGACTGCGTTGGACGTGATGGAGCTAATGCTTCTCTTAACGTCACAATCGGTAAATTGACGGAAAAAAAAAGGAGAGTGGTCGGGAGTTGGAGTCGCATTTAACAAATTAAGAGTAGCAGATTTAGTAAGTCCATCAAAGTTGGATGAAGAGGAGAAGTGTTTATTTAACAATAAACACTTCTCCGTCAATGTTCATTGCTCTCTGTCAATGTTCATTTTGAGTCCTACCTGTTGAGAGATTTTACTGAGATCACTAAGCATAGTACCGAGTTCTTCCAGCGACTTCGACATAATCACTATGTCATCAGCAAAACGAAGGCGAGTGATGTATTCGCCAATGATGTTAATGCTCATGTTGAGCTTGAAAACGTCCTCCAATGTGTTCGTGAAGAGTTTCGGGGAACTTACTTCTCCCTGTCTCACGCCTCTCTGTAATTAAATTGGTTCCAAGCTCTGGTCTTGTAGTCGAACTGACATGGTTTATACTTACTCCCTTAAACAACCTATTTGTGTTTCCCGGATTAAAGTAGCGTTACATTTTATAAAATCTATAAGTTTTTTGAATTTAACATTTATTAATTACCTAGTGTAAAATTAACAAAGCATGACATTCTAATTACACCCATAGCCGAAAAACCTTCCTACTTACCATGTTGATTTCAGCTTCCTGTACCGATGGGACCGCTGTGGGGATACACAACCCGTGATTTGGTTAAAATCATCCAGGTGGAAATTATTAGGGAGCTTCGGAGTGGTGGGTAAAATACTTTTAATCTCTTAGGGCTAAGTGCTGCCCCGAGTCACAGAAGACTTAATAGTACAAGCCCGAGGTACCATCATGCGATTGTTTTTCCATTGTTAAAACGAACTGGAAGTAATAGGTTTACTGCAGAGGTTAATGGCATGTAGAACTTTTAACTAGTAGGTAACTATTATAAATATAAAACGGCATCACAACATTTAACTTGTACTCAATTTCTATGTTTAAGGTGAATAGTAGTGTTTATCTATCTTTCATCATCATTCACGTTATGATTGTGTCGATAATTCGTAGGTAATTAGTAAGTTAACTCTTGTTAACTTTCCACTAGACAGACAGGGACGAGTGGAAAGATTGGGGGGAGGCCATTGCCCAGCAGTGGGACACTTACGGCTAAAAATAATAATAATAATAATTAGTAAGTATACTACTTTTAAGAAGTATACAGACTGGGTTTCAGCCGGAGCAACACGACCACGGGGCCGGCCCCGCCGTAGGTGGCGCGACGACCTAGATGCCTACGACAAGGAATGGCCCTTAACAGCAATGGACAGAGGGTCATGGAAGGAGGGAAGGGAGGCCTTAGCCCAGCAGTGGGACGAAACAGGCTCATAAAAAAATCTATACCTAGCCATATTTGATGATGAGGAGTACCTATCATTGCATTTAGAAGTTGCTCTACCGTAGAGTAAAGATATGGAAATACTCTCTACTATTCTGCTTAGTTTGCGGCTTTTGATAAACAAAAAGCTATCAAATGCTTATACTTAGATAAATTGTATTTCATACACATATATAAATACTTACGTACCTACTAATTTATTTACTGGAATGCTCGAACCCGAAAACGTCATTAAAACTAGTTACCAAAAATGTTCAAAGCCGGACCGTTTAGTATTATCTACATAAATCAAACCACATCTCTTTTAGGTAACTAACTAACTCGACATTACTTTAAACTTGTAAATTCGAAGTTCCCATAACCTAAAACATCATTCTATGAGTCATTTAATGAAACAATTACCGTCCTACACAGAAATTAACTTAGTTAACTAAATCCGTAGGTAGCCGAAAACTGGTTACACTGCAACTTCGCAAAAACACCATACTCGAGGGAGATATCATCAAAAATGCTAAGAGTTTATACGAAATTCAACCTTACTACACTCGTTTTTGAGTGCTTGAGAGCCTAGTCAATTTACGAACTTTTGTTTCAGGGGATACAATCAAAAAACTTGTACGTACAGTATTTAATAAAAGTAGTTTCACCACGAATTTATATCTGTTTTTTTTTAAAGCCTATGTCACAGAATAGATGATTGTACTGCCTAAGCTAAAACATGACGGACGGACAGAGTGGTTATTTTCTTTGATTTTTTTTTCTTCAGAGAAACTTTTAATAAATCCGTTGGTAAAGCAGGTAATCGCAATATGCAGCTGCAGCGCAAAATTGAACTTTAACTTCCTGTCTGTAAGCCCTAGAAATTATAAAGACTTTTGTTCTTACCTGTTTTGGACCGAGGCAAGTTAAATTAATATCACCAACATGTGAGAATTTGGTGTGTTTTCGGAACCGTTAGGCAGACAAAAGATTGTGTGAAAGATAGCATCATGTTTATGGAGCGTTGTATTTTCAACATCGGATGTTAGACATTTTAGGAGGATGCTGATTTAAACTTTGGCAGTAGGTAGAGTCACCCACGTACTATTGAGGACGTTTTGTGATGGATCGTATTGGGTCCTTGGTACAGAAGCATCACGCACCATTGAATTTGCATACTTATCTCTATTCTTTCAAAAATGTTTTAAGTTAAATAATTTTTCAAAAAAAACTAAACCGACTTCAAAACCACAAATAGGCACTCAAAAGTGAAAAATAAATTAATATAATTATCATAAGCGCTACCCACTCATATATTTGAAGTCGGTGCCAGCCAAGTCTAATAGGTAGCAGATAAATACTATGTATATAGTAAATACTACTTGTAGGTAGTATCTATCTACTACCTTTTAGTGCAAAACAAGTTTTAATTAAATTAATTTAAAAAAGTTTTTAAAGGCAAGCTTTTATGATCTAGCAGCCATATCATGACGAAGTTTAAAACGGGCTATCACAATTAAAAGCTTGTACAAAAAAAATTCATGTCTGTCCTATTCTCTGTTGAGGAGTTCCCTCACCGAAAGTCAATCCTGGGTGTATCAGCCATGTCATGATGGAATTTGGAACAGGCTATTATGGTTAAATCCATTTACAAAATGTTGTGTCTGTGCTATTCACCGTTGAGGAGTTCCCTCGCCGGAAGTCAACCCTGGGTGAAGCAGGTGAAGCAGTCGAATACAAACCTACACCTTTAGAAAGTCGGTTACAAAAAAAGACGTGTGTCGGAGACTGCCGCGGTAAAGCAATTGCATAGCACTCGGAGTGGGGGGTGTTAGGTTATTTTCGTTACGGAATTTTTGGATTCGGTCTCCACGCTCAAGGCCCGCGATAGAAGCTATGCAATAGCTTAAAAACAAGAACCGACTTGAAGATTGAACTTATATTTTTTGTTTTGCCATTTTTTTCAAAAAGTGTTGAATGAATTTCGATAAAATGTATATGGGTCCACCTGTGAAGTATGACTTACCAATCACAAAAAGAATCATCAAAATCAATCCATAATTGGCGGAGTAATCGCGTAACAAACACACAAAAAAAAACATACCGTCGAATTGTGAACCTCCTCCTTTTTGAAGTCGGTTAATAAATCCGAGATGCATTCATACTGAATTAAGCAAAATAAAGCTTTTAGAAACGAATTCACTAAGAGCGAGTGTGGCTCGATGGGAGCATGTGCGACTTTCGATCCGACGCAACCGAGTTCGAATCTCACTGACCACTGACTTTCATAAGTTAAGCGGATTTAAGTTATTCAGTGTTTCTCAATATAAGTGAATTGTATTCTGTTTTTGAGATATAAATGTCTTAAACCATATATATAACTCGCTATAAAAACGGTGAAGGAAAACATCGTGTGGAAACCGGCACGTCCAAGAATTAATTACAAAAATTCAAGGACATGTGACATCCACTAACCCGCACTGGACCGACGTGGTGGATTATAGCCCATAGCTCTCTCTATGAGAGAAGGCCCGTGTCCCAACTGTGAGAACATGATGGGCTGATGATGAATTCAATAAAGTCCTGTTGCAACCAGTTGGGAAATAATTTTTTGACAATGTATCCAACAGAGTATTTCACCAAACTTCGCGAATCCACCAAATCAAAGCCTTTCAAATAAAGCCAACAGTGTCGCACATTTGTTTGAACATCTCGTGTAAATTGATTCCTGCGATATTGGTAAAGTTTGTTTCGGCAAATCCCTTGAAAGAACCCTGGCTTGGGTAAGGGGGCCCAACATTCCTTTGCTTGTCCTCGGATATTTGTCCCCGTGAAGTCCTTATAAATCACATGCCGTTGGAACTTACTTGTAAGTAACAAGGAACTTGGGGTTGGTCTTTGAAAAGTTTCGTCCATACATAACCCGTTGTTGCCAAATTTGAAGTCAATTGTTGCAGTGCTTCCCCTACATACACTTATTTCAATATAGGTATACTTATATGTACATGTAATTCATTGAATTCTAAACTATTGAAACTATTCGAAGGTAGAGAAAATAATTCCTAAGAAACTCAATCACTGATTTCATTGTTTGAATTATTGTTTTCAAAAATTTATTTAGTAGCGCATGTATCGTGAAAAGTGTACAAAAAATGTAGCCACGAAGTTATGTTAGTATAAGCTTTATACCCAACTAACTATAATATCTTCTGCGTATATACCAACTCAATAAATGGAAGTAAAATATAAATGTAAATGTTTTATAAATATAAATGTTTGGGCGCGTCTTTCTCGGTAATCGCCAAAACGATCTCATCGATTTCAAAATCAGTGGCTTGCTCCAAATGCTCGAGGTTTTGCTTCAAGCATAAAGCCTTTTTCTTAGAGCAAGTGTGAGTGAGAGAACGTGCGAATTTAGATCCGACGCACCCGAGTTCGAATCCCACAGGCCAATGACTTTCTTAAGTTATGTGCGGAACTCGTACTCGTTCTATAAAACAGTAAAGGAAAACATTGTGAGGAAACTGGCATGTCCAAGAATTTATTAAAAAAAATCTAGGACATGTGTGACATCTAGCAACCTGCGCTGGGCCAGCGTTGTGGATTATCTCTCTATGAGAGAGTATGGGCCTTAATCCACATAATTTGTAGATGTCCCAGCAGTGGGAACGTGATGGGCTGATGACGATAAAACCTTCTTCTATAATAGTCATATTCGGTATCTTCCCTTAAATACTTCCCGACACGACAACACCGCGTTCACCTAATCTTTACCGTCCAATAAACGATAATTGCCAAACTTTGATCGCTTTACCCTAAAGGGCCTTTGAATAGCTTTCATGATTAACAGTCAATAACATTGAATACTACCCTATTATACGTGATAATGATTTGGTAAACTAACATTGCTGTTGTGTTAGTGGTAACTAAAGCGGTGATTAAATATACTGCAGAATAAGGTCGAAACTCTTGCTAAAAGTTCTCGTACTTATGGTTTTGTGGTTTCGTATCTTTGTGTAAAACTATTAAGCAATACGCACTGTTACCACTACCACATAGACATACCTATACACATATACACACCCTCACTCTCTCAACACCTACACCCACACTGCAACACATTCAAGACACATTGCAAGATTCTTTTTCTTAATTTTATCTTTGTTTATTTCATTTCAACTATTGACATTTAGCATTAAAATAAATCAAAATTGGGAGAAGAAGCTAGGCCTTGAAATTGAAACACAGCGTCAAGCTACGTCGAGGGTTAGAGACCTCAAAACTAAAATTGTAACACTTACTAAGTCAATATTTTTTTTAAATAGTGTCGGAACGGAGAAGATAACTTTATGCATTTGGGGTAAGAGCATAGCATGTGGCATAGGCATATACAAAAACAGGACACGTTATTGTCTATCCCCATGGAATTAGTTTGTTTGTTAGTAGGTACCTACTAAGTATATACAAACTTCATAGAGATGATCGATCAAGCTAGACTAAATAATTCGTATTATATATAAGTGTCGTTTTCAGTTTTTCACTCTATACCAGCGCAGCGACTGCCTTACCTTTCTTATTAAAAATACTCCTCAAAAACAGACGCAACTTTACAAAACGAAAGTTTAGGCTCGCTACAACACAGAGACCATTTCATCAGAAACTGTTGAAGCTAAAAGCGCAGTGAAAATGAAAGAGCTCTTACCGACACAATCGGGATAAAAACGTGAAATAGAAACACCGATGATGCCTAAGAATCACTCGCTGTCGCTTTTTCAATTCGGAGAAATGAATAAAAAGCGAAAGGATTCCGAGTTATTGTGGCAAATCAAAATTATAAAGAATAAGTAATAACATTTTGTACGAAAGGAGTAAAAGACGTAGGGGACAAATAGTTTATGAACACCTATAACATTTTTGATTTACTAAATTACTTGTTTCATCTGTTTTTGATAATTATAATGCGTCAAAAACAAGGAAATGCTCTACCAATGTTTTCTTTTATTCTGAGTGTTTTCCAAATGCGCAAATGAATATTAACATCCTTTATTTATAAACATAATAATGTAGAGTTTAGTAAAGTTTAATCTAACTTATTAAATCTCAAAAACGGGAGTGCATCTCTATAGGTATTAGAATTATTGGAATGGAGGCCTAGCAATCATTCCTAGTCCTGTTCAATTCATCACTTTACGACAAAAAGGGTCTAATAATTACTTATCATATGTCCATTGAAAAATGACTATGTACCTAGTCTATCTACCTAATAAATCTAATCATTGAAACTGACTTAGTTCGGGTACTCAGTTCTCGAGGTCCAAGTCATGCTGTGATTTTTTCTTCTATTTTCAAATGTTTTACTTTCAGGCCCGCTCCGTGTTTTTGATTCTGTCGCTGCCTTTGATCTTGCTGTGGCATTAGGATTTACATATTTTTCTCCTGCGCCACTATTTGCGTTTGCACTTTGATGTTCTCAACGCGGTTTGAATCAATCTGATTTTGATATCTTGTTTACATAAATCACTATGATATGTAGTTATGTTGTGGTGTTGAAAATTTCTGGGCAGAATATTTTTGAAAAAGACTAGGGAAACCTTTGTTTGCGGGCCTTTTAATTTATTATAAACAAAACAACCCACGCCTTGATTTTGAATGTTTTATTCTGTTTTCTCATGCATGACTCGTTCTTCAGACCTTTAGATATTAGCATAATAAAAACCTTAAATGGTTTTAGCAATGTAATTTAATAGAAATTGTAAATTATTTGTAAATTAAAAAGTGTTATATTAAACTAAAAGGCAAAAGTGAAAAGGAATAAGAAACTTTGAAATCTCAAACAGGATTTGAGGTGCGGGGTACCCACTGGTACCTCAAGCGCCAATTATATATCGTGTTGAGCTCAGATTAAAGTGTAGATTCATTGCGACCATATCTTGTGATGCTATATTGTCCTATTTAAGTTAATCTCAACTTTTAGTTATCAGCTTTTCTGTAAATTAATGAGATTAATTCGATTTCTTGCCTCAATCGATATTAATTAGACTGCATATCATTAATCGCAGTGAAGCTATACTTTAATTTAAGTTCAACACGATACACGATTGGCGCTTGAGGGACCAGTGGATACGGAGGCAGGATCAGGCCAGAATCGTTTAAAAGAGTTGAAAATATGTTCATACAAAAACTCCGAAAACTCGACAACAATAGGCCTCCTTCAGATGGAAAGTCCCATAACGTCCCATATGCTTCTTCAATTGTACAAATTTTCTCTATAAAATTTCCCTCCGTCTGCCTCGTACAAAAGGCGAGAGGCTGCATGATTAGGAGACGAAACAAACTAGGTTTCACGAGACACGATGTAATTTGTCTGTCGCGACGCAATCAGCTGTATGTATTGTCAGTCTGTTATGAAAAGATGTATGGAAATGATACTTATTACTATAGATAAAGGTAGGTTTACACTTTGTCAGCTAGGTAGGCATTGAATTGAATTACTTGTAGAGGCCGGAGGGCGTACTTTACTAAATATAGGTTCTGAGCTTATAGCATTTTAATATCTCCACGGGACAGATATTTGCAGGTCGCTGAAAATTGCCCAGTAGCAGCAAACAACCTGATCAGGTCAACGTGTTTACAGCTTACTATCACAGTTTGGTGTACCTTTTGCTATGCAATCAAAGTGGTGCTACATTACGGTACTACATATCTTTTAGCACTCAGTTTGTAGAGGATGCTTGTAGAGTATAATTTGTGAGAACAATATTATAAACCTTCCTTTTTTTTATTATTTATAAAATAATAAAAATAATATATTATTTTTATTATTTATATATTTTTATTATTTATTTTTTTATTTATATAATAGCGTGGCATCAGTGTGGTTTCTAGTCATGTCACAGTCTCGCCAAGTTTGTTAATGAAACTTGTTATTATTTTTACTCACCAGTAGTCTCCGCTTTCATATACTGGGGAGATATTACTAAAATGGCCTTGGAATAAAGACGACTATATGTGCTTCCTCCCTGTCGTCTACGCAGACAAAGTCGCGGGAAAATGCTAGTGGAATATATTTATATAAAAAAGCTTTTCCTACCTCCAATTTAGTTTATCCTATTACAGTACTGACTGGTAACATAATGATTAATCTGACACATACTATAGGTAGAAAAAGCGTCATATATCTACTCTAGAATATATAAGACAGGCACACGACGTGACATGCATAGTTTACCAGCATTCTAGTTCTCCTAAGGTAATATTTTTTACTTGTATTACCATTGGAATTGTTTTATCACCTGATGGTACTGACTGTAGACGCTTGGGATGTTGTTATAACGAATATCATTTGAAGTTTCTTCCAAGAAAAAGGCGTCCTAAGTTTTCGCGATATACTTTGAGATGGATATTACTGAAGTCACTTGCGCCATTATCTACATGAACATCATAAACGTTCGGTATTAAAAGAATTGACTAATGGCTGATGAAAATCTAATGATGTAAGATAAGATTATATCAGATACAAGATTTATAATTAGATAACGGAACGGAACGCGGGTTCGAGCCCCACTCCAGAATTTCCATCTCTCCGAACATTAAAAAAAGTAATACCTACCGTTGTTGTTCGCAGATGTTCTTCTTTATGTTCTTATGTGCATATGTACCTACTGATATTTATAAAATCAATTATCGGTTAAAATTCCTCCATCCAATTTTGTAACAGAATATAAAATAATAATTCACCTATGCCTATAATTATACATATTTCCCAGAACACATTTTTTCATCTGTTATTGTTAATTCTATTTTCTTTTTATGGAACTGAGTAAGTGTCGTTCACCTGGTAAGCGCCACGCCCACCCATAACAGTTGCAGTGCCACTCAGATTTTTTAAACCATAACAAGGACTGCGTGGCACTGCATTGCGCTCATCACCCCGAGACATCAGATATTAAGTCTCATATGCCCAGGGATTTCGCTGGCCACACTACCCTTTAAACCGGAACACGGTAATGCTTGCGCACTACTGCTTGGTGGAAGAATAACTGACAAAGCAGTGGTACCTACCCAGACGGCCTCTCGTATATGAGATAACTACCACGAGTAAACACGAGTAGAGTCTATATTGTGGAGTGCACTAAATAACAAATGGAAGTAACTAGATTTTTATTTAAAAACTAACTGCGCCCTGTGGTTTCAGCCGCGGTTTCCCGGGATAAAAAGTAGCCTATGTGTTATTCTGATGTGTAAGCTACATTATTGTAAAGTTTCATCAAAGTCCATTCAGTAGTTTTTGCGTGAAAGAGTAACAAAGGTACATCCATACATCCATTCTTACAAACTTTGGCGTTTATAATATTAGTAGGATTAAATTGTTACTGAAAAAGTCACCTAAATAAAACTAAATGTATTTTGTGTTCCATCTTTAGGTACAGAGATACAAAATTACTTCTTTTGTGAATTAATGTTATATGTAACGTTTCTCTTTATTTGAATAATAATTGCAAATTAGACCGTTTGCGAAGGCGTTCAAGCTCTTAATTAGGGTATTTTACTGAGAGGAAAATAATTTTAGTAAGCTTTAGTTCAATGAAATAAAGCTGAAAATGGATTAATTGAAAATATATTCATGGCAAATGTTTTTTGGAGTTCTCCTGAATTATGCGGACTTAAAAACAAAAATATAAGTACTCCTTAAGAAAATTAATAAATACTACAACATTGAACGTTATAATTGAAATATTCGCAACACAAAAGGATCTTTGAATCGTCCACCAATATTTGATTTTTAGGATATTATATTGAGTTACCATTGCTGGCTAGACGTTGATTGAATTTGCATGTGTAAATAATCCAGACAGATTGGTTTATAAAATCTACATTCGATCGGTTGTCCCTATAAAATAAATGTATTACTGTATTATTTGCGAAACAGATGCAGGAGCGAGTGGGGCTCAGTGGGAGCATGTGCGAGTTTCGATCTCACGCACTCGAGTTCAAATCCCGCTGGCGCCGCACCACTGACTTTCTTAAGTTATGTGCGGATTTAACATTCGCTCTAAAAACGGTAAAGGAAAAACATCGTGAGGAAACCGGTATGTCCAAGAATTAATCACAAAAATTCAAGGACATGTGACATACACCAATCCGCACTGGGCCAGCGTGGTGGATTATGGCCCATACTCTCTCTAAAAGAGAAGGCCAGTGTCCCAGCAGTGGGAACATGATGGGCTGATGATGAATTCAATAAAGTCCTGTAGCAACAAGTTGACAATTTTTTTTTGATAAGCTGATGATGATGATGATTATTCGTTTTTATTTCTTTAGTTTTTTAAAACTTCTCAAAAACCTTCGATTTGATTTGATGTGTTACTTTTTTGATGAGAAATAGGGTCGATTAAGTCCATGTTGTTATTTTTGAACAATTTCATGTTTCTAGTTATTTCTAAAAATTTTAAAATTTATTTTCTAAAAAAAATTGTTTACATTTTCTCAAAAATGCACCCAATGTTTCCTAAGAACAAAACTTCCTAATCGGAAGGGAAAAGTAACTACACACTCTGTATATGCGATACCTAACCTAAATTTGTATAGTCTCTTTTGTAGGGTCCTAAAGATTCGTGCCATATCTCCATCGCTACCCAGAAGGTGGGATGTAGGAGTCTTTTGTTTTATGATCTTCGTCTGGGTTTTGTGCTTACGACCTTATTAAATCCAAGGTAACCTTCGAATGACACGTTTCACGTTTTGATCTCATTTTATACTGATAGGGGCCTACTTCATCTTCACGCTCTCAAACGTTCAAAAGGTTTAACGGATGTAATATTTTTTTTTTCGAAGGAATTAACAAATTTATTGAAACACACAGATAATTAAAAAAAAACACAAACAAAACAAATTAAAAATACTAATAACTAATCTAATCTAATAAACCACTGCCAGTGGGCAACGTTCCCAAAATGCTGGCAGCATTGCCACGTTGAATGTAATTAGATATTTTCCTAAAATACTGTTATTAAGTCTTTCAGGTAATAAATTAGCTGAGATTGATTGTTGTACTCTTATTTTTTAAGCTCTACATTAAAGTACTTGTAACGTAGTGTAACTGCGAATAAGGATCTCTTCTACTCTAAAACTAGAGACTCACATATAGTTTTTAGTTACATAGTAATTTTATTAATGGCACATTTATCTCCTCCAAAAATAAAACATAGGTACTCATCTATAAAATCGTAGTTCTTTTACGGGCTAATGTTTGTATATTAAAATTACAACTTTAAATAACACTTTAATTTGTTGATTGAAATGTATACTTATTTTTTTTTTATAAAATATGTGGTGTTCCAATAATGTTTTTATTAATCGCTATCGAATTTAATATAAATACTCCTAGGCCTTGTTTTATTTTTGTTTATATTGGCACATTAATGTATCTCTGAATAAGCCACCGAGACACAACTTCTCCAACAGCGACGCACTACCGCAATAAAAACGGCAGACATCTAAATGTGATAGTATCTGATTACTCTGATTAGTAACAAGTCAACCGATAGATCCGCCATCAAAACACCGATTAGTGATGAACGCTAACAATTCGTAGAAAACGTTTTCTCGTTACGCTTTCAGTGCAGACAGCGAGATGATGCACCATTAATGTGCACGCGATCTGTTCTACTTATGCTTTCGGAGTCAACTTCATTTGTTTGCTGTTAGCTTCTTACGTTCAATTCCTTCAATGAAAATTATTTTATAAAATGTATTTGTCATTAATTTTTTTTTTACTTTTGTGACAAGTATTATTTTTATTCCCTATCGATATATGTTTTGACCTATTATGTCATGACAAAATTCTCACACGACTACAAAATGTAATCTATTAAATTAAGATAAGTTAGTAACTTATAAGTTACTGCAGCTCAATTGAAATACTTACGAGGACGTCTTTAAAAATTAAGAAAATAATTAAACGACCCAAAGACAAATTTAATTACTAACGTAAACTAATAAATGCAGACTGCAGAAAATATTTACAAAATGAAACTTAAAAACCAACTAATTTAATCACAGGGCTTTGTTTCATACGTATATCGGTGGCAGGTAGCTTTTCATGGATGGCCCAGCTCGCCCTAACGGTGGTAAATTTGATTGTGATTTTTTAACAGGTGGTGGTGAAAGGTCCCTTTTCAATTGATCGACATCTTGATTATTGAAAGCACTGTTATTTCTCTGAAGGACTTTGTAATTCTTAATTATTCCTCGTAACTCTTCCGGGTGGTAATAACTGGTTCGATGATTGTTCGGATTATGCTCCATACTTTCTTCCTCGTCATCGTTATCATCCGTTTCATGCTCATGTTGGACGGGTATAAAGCGAATCTCGCTTCTATGATTGTAGTTATTAGACCCATATTTGGACTTAGGTTTTACTTTAATTGATTCGAAGTGATTTTTGGCAGAAATGTAGTTCATGATGTCCGCTATACCAATAGGTTTCTTTGGTATTTCTTTGATGTCGTTGTGAGGTTTTGCTTGCATTTGTATGAACTTTGGAGCTTTCGAAGACTCAAGTTTACGTTCTATGTGTACTTTAGGTTGATAATAGTTCTTACTTTCTTCTCGAATTTTATTTCCTTCGTTCTGGTCGTTCTTGTTGCTTCTGAATATGTTCTTTAAGAAAATGTTGCTTTCAAATATGTCTTCTACACTCGCTTCCGTTGTGGTAGTTGGTTCTTCGCGCTTTGGTTCTGGTTGAGAGGGACGTATTGGCTTAAAGTTATTTTTGTTTTCAGTTACTATGAATTCATTGAATTGAATGTTTCGAATAGAACTGCTAACTATTGGAGCTACTGTTGTTGATACTTTTTGTATATTTTCAATTTGATTAGAGTTGGACCATAACGTATTTTGTGTTCCTGCTTCGTAACTGTTCATGTTATTGTAAGTAAAATTAGATAAAGTGGCTGGTGTTAGAGTAGATGAAAATTTGCTTATTCTTCTTGGCTCATATGAACTTTCTTCGTAGTCATAAGACTGTGTTATCATTTGACTCTGAGGTACAAAATTATTTTGTGTTATTAGTTTTGATCGAGAAGCCTTTGATTCTTCTGGATTTTGTCTGGATCTAGTGTTTTCATTAAATTGGTAAGAATTTGTATTTTGATATGGGTTATAGTTGTCAGTTTTGTGCCATTCTGGAGTTTCTGTAGAAACAATGTTGCTTTCCGTAGATACTACTACTATTTCCTTTGGTTCCGATATCATAGGATTTTGAACTTTTGAGCTGTGGTGAGGTTCTTGGTATATATTCATGATGTTATTAGGTTGTGCAATTTGATCATCTTGAGGTGCCTCCATATTTGGTTCCAGTTGAGATCTTATCATTTTAGTGTACTGATCGGGTGTCATATTGTTAAAGTTAATCATTACATCGTCATCGCTACCGGAAGATCTTGAAATCGTATTTTTTTCGGGAGTTTGATTTCCATTAGCGTTTAAGCCGTATTGCCACCTCCAAAGCCCTTTATTGCTGTCTTGATCAGGTCCCGATTCTTTTACGGCTGCTTCATAATTGATCAATTGTGGTAACGTTGTTCTGTCGGTTGTAAATACTCTAGATATTGATTGTTGTGTGATGGGAGAAGGAACGTGAGCACCTTGAGATGCCACAAAAGTTATTTGCGGTGATATTGTTCCACCATTGTTGCCAATATTGGCATTACTTTTCATTTGTTCATGCACTTGTTGTGCAAAATCATTGTTCGTTCTGATTGGATTCTGTGTACTAGCAGCTGGCATTAAATTGTTTTGTGTATTATGTGATCCTTGAGCAAATCCAAACGAGAAAGATTCTGGCGTTTTCCCAGTAAATAAAGGACGAGGCGGAGGTGGAATAGCGAAACGATGATATCTTTCACTCTCACTTATTTCGTTTTCTTTTTCTTCGCTCCATGTCTTTTGGCCAGGTGGCTTTTTTGCTTCTTCAGCTAGATTAAATTGTACAGCCCTGAAATATCGTGTTAATTCTATAACTAATAATTTATTAAGTTAGATTAATTGATTCAAAATTTATATTGTTAACAAATCATACCTTTGAATAATTTCGGGAATAGGTGGAGCTACAGGCAAATGATCTCCACTGGCCCTGAATCCCTTAGAGTCGGCTATGTAATGAACTGTATAAGTCTGTCCATTGTCACCAACATACGAGTATGATCCTTCTACGACCTGCTCCTCTTTATCAGTACCCGTGTTCTCCATGCGACTGTGTTGCACATAATGGGTCTGATCTGCTCCCAATGCCCTAAAATGAAACATACAAATTAAATTATTACATAACCTAGAAAATAGAATGTTGGTACTAGTTTGCTGCCTGCTATACTTACTCGTAGCTGAAGCTTCCATCTAGATCCATTTCGTTAGAGAGACGGAGGATAGGCACTGCGGTTTCTGTGGTTGATGAAATATAAACACCCGGCGCGTTTGGTGCTGGCAAATACTGAGGGCCTGTATAGGCAGCAGAACCCCTGATTTGGTCGATCGCATCATTTCTTTGTTGGTCGGTCGATATTATCATACTTCGTGGAGTTGCTTTTTGCTGTGTAGGATATAGTTGATTAGGTGAATTATTATTCAAAAAACCAAATGGACCTTTCATGTCAATCCTATCAATCGGTTGGTAGTTTGACTTCGGTCTCGATTCTCTCCTCTCTATATTTTCAAAACGGCCTCTCTCGGTACGATTTACTCTTTGAAATGGCGGTGGTTGTTTCTCATCTTCATCTTCATCGTCATTGTCAACGGGTAGTAAAGTCGAAGAGATCAATAATGGAAAGGGAGTCGGGAGCATTACAGGAGCTTTTGTGCCAGTATGCGGTAAATATGGAAATGGAAGATTGTTGACATTTTTCATTGGATAGTAAGGAATAGTAGTCTGAGATTCGGGAGGTAAATATATTGAACTATCTGAGGTCAAAATGACTCCTGAATTAGGTGGGTGAAATTTTGGAGGAAAAGTAAAATGTTCTGTTGATTTCACATCCACTGCTATACTGATAAAAAATATTAGTTTTATCTGAAAAATAATACGGAATGCATTAGACTTACAGTTATCAGTCCAAAAATCTCCAAATTCGGAAAGCACAAGCACATGTCACTTACCAGCTTCATATTTCCTGAAGCTGTGTCACTTATTTTGTTTTCAATTTTCACGTTACACTTGCACCCTAGTAGAAAATAGACTGATAATGAAAATGAATTCCGCATATATTTATACGCACGCGAGATGATCATGTCCAGGCATTTGTGAAAGATACCGCTCGGTCTTGAACCAAGTTTCTCTTTGCTTTAGTTGTCTTTAGTGAATCTTTTACTTGCTTTTCGCTTGAGATAATTGAGTAATTAATTACTCTTGTTGTTGTTATACGCAGTTCACTGAAAATTTTCAGAATTTCAGCTGCCAAATAATGGTGATTGGTCATTATATTATTTATCATATCTTACTTTACATTACAAATATTTTATATTCTAATAACTATAACTATATTAAAAAAAACCGGCCAAGTGCGAGTCGGACTCGCGCACGAAGGGTTCCGTACCATTATCTATAAAACGGCAAAAGAAACATGTCTGTTGTACGGGAGCCCCCTTACATATTTATTTTATTCTGTTTTTTAGTATTTATTGTTATAGCGGCAACAGATATTCATCTTCTGTGAAAATGTCAACTGTCTAACTATCACGGTTCATGAGATTCAGCTTGGTGACAGACGGACAGACAGGCAGAGGGATGGACAGCGGAGTCTTAGTAATAGTGTCCCGTTTTACCTTTTGGGTACGGAACCCTAAAAATATTATTTTTACAGACAGCTTTTATGTTAGGATCTTGCATGTTGCCATGTGTGTAATGCCATGCTAATGCAAATAATTTATCTTTAACTTCATTAGTGATTTTACTAAATGCTGTCATTTAATATAATGAAATAATGAGATAATGAAATTGAAGACTATTCTAATGTGCTTACAACATTCTAAAGATATCTTTTCCTTTTTATTAACTTAACAATAACTTGGATACACATCCTTTTCATGAGTCAAGCCTCACAGTAACTGATAAATTACTAAGAAGTAAATCACTGGCTGCATCTAATTAAAAGGAACCGGCTGTCGATTCACACCAAGGGCAGTGTTCGATAAACGAGCAGATAAATTGTGCGGTTGTATGTGGTCATCCCAAATTCAAGTCCGTAAAGTGATGCAAGGTTGGTAATGGTCAAAGTCAAGTCGATGACCTCCACAACCAGTTTTCGGGAATTTTGGACACCCTTCGCGCTTTGGTACTGCCGATTTTGCCGTTTGATAATATATTTATGTAACTTTCCTCAAATTCCGCCGCAGCGTCCTTTATATCCAGCTTGTTTTTTGGGTCCAGGTTTATTTTTTGTTTCTTTTATGTCCAGTTCTTATGTTGGTTTTTATCGCGGCTGAAGTAATCTTATGTTATCTCATGCATTACGTAATGTCAACCACCTTGCAAAGTATTTTCCTTAATAAAATTGGGAAAGTTCATTAACTTCCTCCAAAACCGTTATTTTATATTTACCATATTGTATTTATACAGCTGTAACTGGCCTCTTATAGTGAGTAGCGTTTTTCATAAATTCTATTTATTGCCTATTTCGAGCTGTCGTCAATCCTCCTCCTCGGGCCTCCTACACAAAATCTAAATACATAAATATAAACAGACTAAATAGCTGTGCAAATCTACTATTTCAAGACTGGCATAATGAGTTTGTATAATTCTAGTTCTTTTTCATTTCAGTACTTTTATGTTGCATTACTGCTTAAAGTCTGAATGATAATTATCTGGAAGGGATCATTTTGAACGATTTCCTTTTTTGCGTACGTGTAAGATGTTTGAAAATAAAAATGGATATCATCATTCTTTTTGATTATTAGACGAACTGTTACTATTACTTTTGTATTTTATTTTCTTTCATTTTTATTTATAGATTTTGATAAAAATTGTACTACCTTCATTTCAGGTAAGTGATCATGATCATCTTTAAAACTACCTACGTCTGCTTCTTCAGGATAAGGCAAGGTAAAAATAATACAACTTACTTACATTCTTTGAATTAATTATTTTATTACGAATACATCACATATCACTGGCTTTGAACATACTTTAATTATTATCACAACCATTTGCAATCCATTCATTTTCAGTAATCAACTTCACAATATTCAATCGTGAACTAGATCACTGCATTTTATATCACTCGAGGTATTAAAATTATTCGTATACCTAAAGTAATAATTACAATCTTTACTTAATTAGAATAAAATTAATAATGGCTAAGAAATACTCCTTAAACATTGGTAATCTCAATTTCATTGTTCGAAAATATTTCGTACAGTCATCGTGGATTGACTAAACTACTGATTTGCTTAGTAGTTTTGGGTATGCTGAGTAGGGTAATAATTAGTAGGATGCTGAGGTTGCTGAGGGTTGTAAGTCTGCTGAGGTGGCTGGTCCTCGTAAGTCTGGGTCCGAAGATACTCAGGATCCTTTTCGAGAGCTCTGAAAAAAAAAACTGTAGGTAACTGATGTTCTTTTTTTACATTTATATATTTGTTCCAAAATATAGTAGCGGTATATGAAGACAACAGTTAGTATAACTTTTACAAAAGAATAAACAGCAAAGTGTGCTCTATCGCCCGCACTAGGTCTCTGTTGAGCCTGTATAGCGGGGTTACAGTGGATCACTCCAGCTATTCCTATCTTCATTTCATTGCATTCATATAAAAGTTAAATATCATCGAGATTTTATAGACTATATGATATTTATAGTTACATGCACTCTGTAAAGGTGTTTCCGACTGAGTCCGAGTTACTTTTAGAAAAAAATTTATTAGTTAAAAGCTTAGTTAAAATGCTTTTAAGTAATAAACATTTTTGCAATCAAAAGTTTTCTAACTTTAGACTTATTTGAAAATAAATCTTCTTGGCCAGTTCCTAACGTTGTCTAGTTCAAACATGAATTATAGTTACAGCTTAATAAATTACTTAATGAGACGATTTTTTCTACAGTAAAATATGTTGCAATTAAAAAACGGTAATAAGATTCTAATCTTTAAAACATTAAATTAAATCTAACATCTAGATTTAGAATATATTTCGCATCTGATATTTTTTGTCGGTCTTCTAATGGATGTTTATGTTAATTCTTGGCATTGTTGACCTGGAGCCCATTGTTATGTTATTATGTTTATGTTAATTCGATCTTGATTTGACTGATAGGTGTACCTTTGTTAGCTTCATTCGTTCGTGCTTATAACTCATTCATTCTTTCATTATTCAAGTAGACATGATGAGAACAACCAATTTACAGATCGTAAATTTTACTCAATGATGTTTTCTTGTGCGATAGAGGTTCATCTTTTAGGTTGAGGGGTATATTTTATTTATAGTCTACCTAGGCTATGTCGGAGGCCTTTGGGTGGTCTATAACTCTGACAACAGGGTTGGATACACAGCCACAAAAGAGAGGGGGTACACACACATGTTAATTGATTTAATTATTGTTCAATTTTCGTAGTAAAGATAGACCTTTCTTAGGTATAATAAAAAATATGTAAATATGTATCTACTATAGCCACGCAAACACTCAAGACCGACAAATATGGAAAAACAACTTACGCCTTAACATACGACGGTACGGGAGAAGCACTGGGCAGGTGGGCACCGTAGGCGTGGTAACCGGTGTGGTCGGCCCAGTAGGTGACAGTGTACGTCTTGCCGTCAGCTCCCCGGTACGAGTACCATCCAGTCTTCACAAGGCTCTCCTCAGTCTTCCTGGGGTCGGTGAAGTAGCCCTGCTCTCCAACGTGAGTGCCGTCGTTAAGCTGGTATCTGTAAAACAAAAGGTAAATTAGAATTTTTGATTCTAAGCATGCTTGGCGCATAGTTTAACAAATTTTTTAGGTATGCAAAGTATCTAAGTCACCGCAGCCGAGGTTTCGACTCGAGACTTTTTCCTTCAGTACAGGTAACACTCTAAATCAACTGAGCTACCACGGCAGGTACCTACCAGTGGTCGAAATACTTGCTCACCTTTTCTTTTACTATTCAAAGTTCAAAAGTTCTTTATTCATGTTTGGCATCACAGACGCACTTATGAACGTCAATTATTACAATGACTACCACCGTATCAGAAAAAGAACCACTACTCAGAAGATACGGCAAGAAACTGACGGGCATTTTTTTTAGAACTTTTGTACAACATTTTATGTTTGTGTTTGACAATATTATTTTTCTTACGTGCCAGTTGGCTACTTGGCAGAAGCTGTGTTACTTGTGTTACTGTCTTAGGGCGACGGGCGCGACATCTATTGCATAAAAAGTTTGTTAAAAGATTAATTATCATGCGTTGATCATTAGACTAGCAGAATGCACTTGAGCACTGGATTAGCACATCTTTTTTCGTTTTACAAATATTTGATTACTACTTAAGTAAAGATTTTCTGAGACGGGAGAGCTAAATGTTGAAGATACCACATGAGATTGGAAGGATAAAGCATAATATCTCGCTCCTACCACAACTCCTACAAAAAAAAAACCTAGTATTTTGCCTCGTAAACGGGCGACGCAACAAACTATTGCTATTAGGTCATGAAATGCTATTGTGTCTGATAACTTCCGTTGCCACAAAATGATGATGCGTCCAAAGCCCGACTAAGTCTCTGGCAGGAAAGACACCCTACAGCATCACCTATTTCACTTTCTGAAAAACTCCCCCTATAGACACATTCTGCCTGGACCGACATAGATGTCTTTAAACGGACTTCGGACTCAAGTCGACTGTAGCAAGGTCTTGCCCTGCTTATCCTACCACTTGTATACGCGAGGTCCTGTACAATGCCACGGACAATGCTGTGCTTGTGGCGGAGTACTGGTCTAAAAAAATATAAAGCAGAAGGATCGACTCGCTAAGAAGAAGACTGTTTAGTAAATGTTTTCTTGACAGTCTTCTTGTTAGCGAATTAACGATTGACTAATTGAGATACCTGCGTAAGGTTCACGTTCCTACTTAGAGTCTCAAATACAGAAGCAACCGCACAATGATCACGTAAACTTTATTTAAACACTTCATAAATTACCATACATTCTTGTTTTGTTTCATGTGGTGCCGACAAGTCCATTACACGAATTTACTTACACAGTTTTAAGTCAAATCCTTTTCAAGGTTGACAAGTTAAGTTAGATTAACATCAAATGGGTTTATCCTCTTTACCGAGAATAAATGTCATGTGGGTTAAAACTGTTCTGTTTAGCTACCGACAATTGTTTTTAGTTACTCGTGGTAGGTCTCTCGTATGCGGAAGGCCGTCTAGGTAAGTACCACCAAATTGCGAGATATTATGCCGCCAAGCAGTAGTGCGTAAGCATTACTGTGTTTCGGTTTAAAGAGCATTATAGACTTAATATCTGATGTCTCGGGGTGATGAGCGCAATGCAGTGCTACGCAGTTCTTTTTATGGTATAAAAAGTGCTGGGTGGCACTGCAATTGTAAAGGTAACTTTATGGGCAGACGTGGCACTTAAAATCGGGCGAACGACTGACTCAAGGTTTGTATAGGGGAAAATAATTAAGATGCGGCAAAAAAATTCACTTTGTTGAACTACTATCGCGAGATGGCGGATGCAATGAAAATGTATCTATGATTAAAAATAATAATTTACATATTTCCGTCTCCTTGATTTATTATTTAATTTGACTCTGCATATAAAAAAACAATACTATAGAAAAAAGTTTTAGTTGTTGATTGTAAGAAACAAACGAAATGCTACTATGAAGTAGAGTCACAGGATACATACATAGTAGAGTAGAGAAACTTTATTGATTTGCTATAAGTATATAGCTTTTTACATTATGCATTTCGACTGACTGGTCTCGACGATTTATAAAACGCGATCAATAAAAAACGGAATCGGAAAACGGTAAAAGGTGCAAATTTTAAACCCAATGATGACTTAACATAAAAAACCGAACCCATACATAAATTATGCAAACTTAGGACCTCTTTTGTGGTTCAAATGTTTATAAACAGTTATTATTGGCACTAAAATAACCGGATATTTTAAAACATTACGTACAATGGTCTGGAGACCATGGGACCGTTAGGGTCTCCTCTTAATTTGCTTGACACAAAAAACGTGCTTCACGTCATCCACATTTTAAGACTTCCGTTTTTTAAAGGCTATATTATTGTGATATTTCTATTTTATGAATGGGTATTTTGTGTAGGTATTTAAAAAATATAATACTTGAAATAAAACTCGTTTTTGATTTTGCTTTCAATGGGAAAAACATCTCTATTTAATGTTTGCTGAAGTCTTTTACTGCAGGTCGTTTAAGGTATATTTATTTACATCGCTGTTTACATCGCTACACAACTTAATTTGTTGTATTTATATGTAAAGTTCGGCCGCAACAGCTTTATAAGATTTTTTAATTCATGCATGTAGGTAGTTTACCTTTGTTTTTTGTTGTTTACAAGATGTACAAGCCTTTTACAATGATTGTTGTTATTATATTTTCAGATTTCTGGCTTTTCATTTGGAGGGCATTAAACTCTCTAAAGCTAGCTGCACGCCGCGGTTTTCCGGGATAAAAAGCAGCCTATGTCTTTTTCAGCAGTTTTTATGTGATTGAGTAACAAACATCTATTTTTACACACATTAAATATATTTTTGTTTTAAAACCAACGACACTATAACAAAATAAATCCTATTCTTATAATGTTGCAAATTCTATCCTACTTAATATTGTAAATGTGGAAATTTATAAGGATGAATTTGTGACTTTGTGAAGAATTGGTTACCCAGACACACAAATACCACTGAAAGTGATTTTAATGATATGTTTAAGTTGGTACTTTGGTTTCTAGAATAGGACATAGAATACTTTTCATCCGGAGAAAACGAACAGTTTCTTGGGGAACAATGATTATTATAATCCGAATACGATGCGGACGAAGTCGCGGGTAGTGTTTAATAAATTTAACACGATTTGTATTTTAGGCATATTTTTAGTACATTTATTTTTTCTAAAATGATTTGGGTGTATTAAACCGTTGAATATGCTAATGTCGCGTGGTAATGCTGTGTCGATATTCAATTTAGAACGAATTTTTCTCCAAAATAAATCGCTTCTACCGTTACCTCTTGCCATAATTCCGCGTATTAAGAATATTTTATTAGGAATCGCACGATTTAAGATTTATGCGGCTTGACATTATTGCTAATTTAAGTCATGTAATAAATTAATAAATATGGTTTTGATAAACACACATATTTTTAATAGATTAGTCTTTACTAGGAGTTATACTCATACGATAGATTTATTGCACAAATAAATTTTTCGATTTTAATGTTGAATTTTCATCAGGAGATTTTTAAAATTAATAATTTATTTGATTAAGCCATGATTTCCATTGAAGTACTATGCATTTGTTCTAATCTTCGTGATCGTAGTGCTTGCAACACTGTCCAAACATCGAAAAAACAAAACAAAACATGGTAAATAAGATGGTTTTTAGAACTTTTTCATTTGCCAGCAGTGATAACACTCAAACATCCATCCCACTTCTTCCTAATATTAGATGCGAAAGTTTGGGAGGATGGATGAATGGATATATGTTACTGAATCTTGCAAAAACCACTAAAAGGATTTTTATGAAATTTGGCATCTAATTACTTTAGATCCTGGAAAGGAACATTGGATACTTTTTATCCCAGAAAACCGCAAAACGCAGATCTCTTTACATTCAAATAGGAATTTGAGAAACATTTATGAACGTAAAATGTATTATTCTGCCGCCATTCTTAGACTAAAATATACGAATTTGGATAACTTACTCGTATTTGTAGTTTCCGTTTTCACCAATCCATTGTTCGTTCTTGATCACAGAGACCGGGGTGGTGGAAGGGATGTGGACGTGAGTAGGGGGCCATGTGTAAATAGGGTAGTTGTTCTGGGGATAGTCGCTCTGTACGGGAGGCACGTAGCTAGGCGGTCCAGATGTAACTGGATGCACGTAGGGCGGGCTAACTGTCACCGGTGGTGATGGAACATAAGCTGGATTAACTGGGGTTGGCACATGGGTATGAACGGGCTGGATCGGGTCCTGAGGTTTCCACGTTGGCACAGGCGCGGGAGGCACATAGTTCTGGTTCTGGTTCCAGTGAGGCGGCCTCTGGCTTGGCTGTATGTAGTTGTACGCACTTGCCGCTGGAGCCAGATCAGCTAATTCTTTCTTAAGCTCCATCGTCTCCATCGCCTCTAAGTCTTCATAGACTTTCTTTTCGCTACTCTCGGCGAGAGAGACAGCCAAAATGGCAGCAAATACGTAAATCTGTAAAGAATTTGCACGTTAGAGTTTTGTCCTATTAATTATGTAGGTACGTAATTGGGTTGGAGCAGTCTCCGAGTTGACTTTACGGAGAGCTAATTGAATTTTCTTGTGGAACATAGACTATTTTGAGAATTTATAAAATATGAACGTGAGACGGTGCTAATCAAAGGCTTTTCGTTTAGAGCTTTAATTAGGGCGTCCGTTGATTTCCGATATAAATATTTTTTAAATTATATTGATTTCAAAACTAAAACACGTAAAAATTTTAATCTTTCAAAAAACAATTTATAGGAATTTTCTTTAATTTTTTTGCACTTGAATATATTTGCACTGTCACAAGCCAAGGACTCACCAGCCTCATGTTATGTCCTTCTGTGTTCGTGGTCCGTTGAGCACTGTGTCGAAACTGACTGCCGCCATACATTTTATAGCGAAAAGATCCTGGCTGAACGCTGATGCGCGCGCGCAGCCTGCGGATCCGTAACACGATACAATGACCTCGCCTGATGATATATTTAATGAATTATACGAAGAAGAAAAGCATTTTTTTGGGTTAGTTTTCGAGCATAGATTTAGGGTTCCCTGTTTTATGTTAAGCAGGTGCAATGAATCAGTTACTTATTGTGTGTTTTTTATTTTTATTCTTAAATATATTTAGTACCTATTACAAAAAGTATTTCATTTGTATTCACTACGAATTCCTTGGGACCTATAAAACAAATAGATAACCTTTCAGTTTATTTAAGGCTGGGTACTTGAAATTCTTAATGAACGGACATCACATTATGGAATAGAAGGAAATATTATCACCAAAATTAATTGTAGTTCCTAAAACAGCATTCAATGAAACTATTTATTACCAATCGTCGTTAATTGAGTTTGACGCCCATTCACAAATCGTCGTAGGCGGCGTAAGCTTATTTAGATTTATGTTTAACGCTGACCATAATATCAAAGTCATGTGAATAAGTCTAATTGAACTTAGAGGTCTATTGCTATACTGAATCATGTGACATCACGCTGGAAGCACTTTTTTGCAGACCTTAGCGAGATTTTAGGGTGAGACATTTAGGGAGAAGAGGCCTATACCCAGCAGCGGGCGGACACGGGCTGAAATGATGATGATGATGACATTTTAAACATGTAAGCCAAAATCACCACCACGTGGCGTCCCAATACAGCAAAACGGCGTTGCGGCAGACCGCGCAGGAGATGGCGGGACGAGCTTGACGCCTTTAGCGACTACTGGTCAACTATACTAACTATATAGCTCAAGATCGCAAAGCTTGTAAGTCAAGGTGTCTAAAATTAAGACAACACAAGCTAACAGTAAAAGTAACGACAATTTAAACTGCTTACAGAGAAACGAATTAGAAGTGACAGATGCGTCATATTAAATTTAAGAAAAAGTTACACACAATGACGTCAAGCATCCGATTAAATTTTCTGTGACGTATTCTGGATTAAAGCACAAATGACATCTTATTTGCAGGCATCGGTTCAGTGGTTTGGATATTATTAGGTGACAAACTACCTCACACAAATATTCATAGCTTACGCGGCTCCTACTTTTGGCTTTCCAGTAGTCGAGTTTAAAAAGCAACTTGATCGAGGTTGAGGTAGATTTAAGTTATTGTAGAACGCCCACCAGCCCGCTGGAGCTACGACCTGCGAAAGGCGGCCAGAAGAAACTGGATGAGAAGAGCCGAAGACCGGGCTCAGTGGCGTTCATTGGGAGAGGCCTATGTCTAGCAATGGACGAATACAGGCTGATGATGATGATGATAAGGAAAGTTCCTAGATTCCAACTGTACTGTACTGATGTAGGTAAAGGTTTGTTGCTTAAATGAATCATGGTGTGGTATTTAGCTATCATGTGATAGCGTGTCGCAGGTGATTTTCAGTGGTTAACGAGGATTTTATGTTAATTATTCTTACTTCGACATTTCTCAAGCCTATTGACAGATGCCTGGTTTAGGATATTTCTTCTTGTATATAGTTAGCTTAGCTTAACATTTGACATTCTATTAATACTTTGGTCAATCTTCTCGATCAAAACGTTGCCTAGAAGAGATCGCTTTTAGCGATTAGGCCGCCCATTGTTACACAGGTTACACTTAAAAATGTTATTATTGTTCTTTTTCTTTTATTTTTAACGTTTTGTAATTTGGTGTGTACAATCGGGTCTTCATATAGTTCATTCATTAATTTCATAATCATTTTTGGTGTAAGAACTTTGCACACTATTGTTAATACTAGTATCCTTCTTTCTCTTGCAGTTTATTTTATTATTCGTTATTGTTATAATTCTTAGTATGACTATTTTGCTCGTATTATGTTACGATCCTTGCCTTCCTCCAAGTTCACTAGGGTTTTCTGGCATATTATACAGATGTATATAATTCTGAACAAACCCATAAAAATATAAGTTTAATTTTATAAAATTCTCTTTTTGGCCTTTGTAGACCGCCCGCCGTTCATTGCATTCCTAAGTTCTCGATTAGATTTACAATTTAAGACTTTCTTAAATTGCATATTTTTATTTTAATAAACTTTTTTTACTCTGTCATGATAATGATGTAGTTAACTATATAAGTACTTACCTTCCACTTTTTTGTAAATAACATAAATTTAGCTTGAACTTCCTTTCAAACGTCCGACTTATTTTTCAATGTCATTAAGGTATAATAATGTCTTTGTCGGTGTAATATTATTGTCCTCGTGGATTTAGATATATTATATTTAGAAGGATGTGACATGATATGTTTTTATACGTGAGATTCATACAAAATGTACTGGCAAGGTTGAAAGGTTCAATGCATGGTACGACGTAGGCGCATCACAGTCGTTCGTGGACAAGTCCTTGGTTCTACTCGTCTATCCAGTAGCTTTCTATGCATCTGAGCAATGGGACGAGCAAGATGTTCACCTGGTGTCCATAACAATTGCAGTGCCATCCAAAACTTTTTATAGATATCATCGTGCTCATCACCCCGAGACAACAGATATTTACTCTTATATGCCCAGTTTTTTTACTGGCTATATTTCCCTTTAAACCGGAACCCAGTAATGTTTGCGTACTACTGCTTGGCTGCGAAAAACTGGCAAAGTTGTGGTACTAACCCGTGATGGTCACTACCACCTAGATAAAAGAAAATACTTAATGAGCTACGTAAACGTATACGGAATATATTCCAGCTGTCAAAGTATGCTAACAAGTTGATGATTATGCTACTGCTAACTACTTTCTATCTGATTTTTTTTTAATGTTTATATGGCTCACGTTTAACAACAACTCACCTGATGGTAAGCGTAGTTGCGGTATAAGGAGCACGTTTGCCCATGAGGTGCCTATTCACTCTTGTCTTAAAGAGACCCAGGTTGTAATTAGAAGGAAATAAGTATTCTGGTAGAGAATTCCACTCCTTTGCGGTACGTATAATAAAAGAGTCAGCGAAGCGCTTTGTTCGGACTGGTGGTATGTGCACAACATACGGAACGATAATTTAACGAACTATCTCAACTCCTGCAACGCGGTAGGCAGGATCCTCCTACTTTCTGATCTTACTTTAAACTTTAAAGTTTACTCCGGACATTGAGTACCTACCTCTACTAATACCAGCATAAATTCGTCTCAAACGGTCCTTCTTAGAGCCTTAGCAACAAAAGTTTTATTTTTATTTTTAAGATATAAATTGTAAAGATTATGCGACAGCTACATTTTGATTATGACGTAACCGATTATCTGAAGCCCGACTTAGGAATCTTGAATTTTTCCTCATTTTATCATTGATGTTATTGCTTCGAATCAATAACGGGTTAAAATTTACAAATTCCCTGATTTTTTGTTTCGATTTTTCCTCGAAAATCGGTTGCAGTTTTTGTTGAATCATCAGGACTGCACCTTTAATAACGGTTTCAAAGATATATATGAAAAGCATTTAAACCTGATAATGGCTTACATTAACAAGTTGTATTACTCTGCTAAATATTTAATAAGGCCCTCAATTGAGAACATTGTCCATTCACTTTTATGGCAAGGTGAAAGGGATAGAATTATAAAGAAAAAGTGAATCATACCATTTATTAAATAACCCACATTTTTACATTTCTTCTTCTTAGTGATTAGATCTTTGGTTTTTCTGGACCAGTACACAGCTACAAGCACAGCATTGTCCGTCGCATTGTACAGGTCCTCGTGCGTACAGGGGCAGAACACGCAATTCAGGACAAAGGGTATGCCATAGTATGGGGAGAGACACCGCACTCGCTTTCACTATACGAGCTATAGCCTCACATGCACGTGTTGCCTTGCTACAGCCAGCTTGGGTCCGGAGTCTATTTAAATATCGGCCAGGGTAGATTGTGTCCATGGGAGAGTTTTTCCAAAGTGAAATTGGTGATGCTGTAGGATATCTTTCCTGCCAGAGACTTAGTCGCACTTTTTTTTTTTACTCTTTATAGGTCCATGTTTGGCCACTATCTCGCCTGATGTGAAGCGATGATGTGGCCTAAGATGAAGCACATAGATCTAGAGAGAGACGGCAGTTGAGCGGCTGCTCAGACCCGTCTCCCCGATGGTTCACCGAACATCATCCCGAAACACGACTAGGTCGTTTGACGGCATGGCTTTGACTTGGGAGGCATCATCATTTAGTGGAAAGACTTATCGAGTGTCGAAAGAAATGAGAATAGGTACACGTATCATGAAGGACGACAGGTGACTAAAAGGTAGTGCAAACGATTTAATAGTTACATCTGAAGCGAAAGAAAGTGTTTATGGTCCAAAGTCTAGTGGTCCTAGTCAGTTTCTCTCGCTTGTGATAATTTTCCGAACAACGATGGAATGTTTTATTCATATGTGCTTAGGAAATAAAAGGATTCTGAACGTGAGGACCTTTAATTGTCTTTCCGATATATAGATCACCTAACTATGTACTATGTAATATAGGCTTCCTCTCAATAAATAAATAAAACATATTTAAAAATATTTTTGAACCATTTCAGATTTCAGAGAATTGTGACAGAATTTAATTTTACCAGTTTAGGTACTTCTAACGATATCCTCTTATGTGTGTTGATACAAAAATAATAAAGAAATACATTACGTAAGGGAAAATATTTTATTAAGAAAAGTCAGTGGAGCGCGTAGTGAGTTTTCACAAAGAAGCACTTGAGAGAAGCTTTAGAAAGAAAAACAAGATTATATTTTAGCGTAAGTATTACATTCGGGAAAATTCTAAGCTTTTTTTTGTGAACTTGACGAAATGTTTGAGTTGCTGAAAGCGCTTTTTGTGTATGTTTCTCGACTTTGTTCAATAATATTACGGGACTTATGTATATACCGGAGCATGTTTACCAGATATTAAGAACTTTGGGTTGTCAAGATTTTATAAATTAAACATAATTAGAGCGAGAACAGAGGGCATTGTCAATACGGGCGAATGTGTTGGACTGCAGGTTCGTGCGGTGTCCAAGGAGGTGAAGGTGACGCTTTTCCGAGATACTGCACATCTCTGTACACGTGCAGCCTGGAGGCGAAATACACTGTTTAGTCCTACAAACAACGCCTTCCACGTCCAATTTAACAAAGCGTTTAGGGTGGTGATGGGACTGCCTCAATTTTGTAGCGCTTCGGGTATGTTTGCTGAGGCGCGGACCGATTGCTTTCATGCGACCATGCGCAAGCGCGCCACGTCCCTGGTGCGCAGAGTGCGGGCCAGCTCCAACACCGTCCAAGCAATGATTGCCGACAGGGTAGATTGCATATATATTAGACACTGTTGCAACAGGCATGTTACTAGCAGCTCCGGGTAGCAACTAGTGACAGATCTGTGCAGCAGGGTCTACTAATTATGGGTTAGGTTACATTTTAATATTTCGTCCAACATATGAGTTTTTTGTTACTTGAAATAAAGAAATTTTATTATAACTAATTACAGTATTTCTGATTTTAAGCTATAACGTATACTTAGGGTAAAAAAATAATATGTAAGAAAAGTCCTCGCTAACTTAGCCACAGGAGCTACTTATACGTCGGCGACGTATTTCTCCAGCCGAGGTTGTCGGCCACCGACGCGTCGGTGATATTAGATATTTTGCATACAGAACGTTGGGATTTGTGGTATGGACAAAAATTTCGATGGCAAACTGACGGTTTTACCGAATTGGGATAAACTCAAAATGTATTAAATAACTTCACTTTAGTCTTCATTTTATGTATCTATATTAAAATTAGTTTAATATTTACATAATAAAAAACAATATGTACAAGGATTTATGAACAAAAAAATATAGTAACAAAACTATAAGGCAAACACGCCGTGTAGGTCGCCACCGTCCGGCAGGGTTCCCAGAATACTGGCGGTGTTACCCCTTTGTATCAAAAGGCTTATTTTTTGGGCTAAGTACGCGCCAGCTCTGAGATCCCACGAAGCGAGGACCAGTCTCGAAATATCTTTACAAAATTTTTTGGTGTCAGACGACTACGTTTATTTTATTATATTCTTACATAATATACCTATATGCGCAATACGCTTATATATTGTAGATTGTAGACTTTGTTCCCGGTGTGGTCTCAGGTAGAGCATTATCAACGACCGTTTTTTGTAATGTAATTGAGTGACTAGACGTGAAGGATATTTAGGGTATTGAGGATGAAAACCGAATGACTATTTGGGGAATTGATATCATCATTCATGTCTTGAGTGATACTGATGACACCCACACATATCCAGTACATGTACACATTAACAGAACTATTAGGCTACATTGCAAGGTAATAAATGCTTGGTTTTGGACTAATGTTTTCGACCTTCGATGTCTGCAGTCTTGAATTCCCCAATAAAGAATTTTTATAGCAAACTATTGATGCAATTTTCTACAAAAATAAAAAAACAATCAGACTTATTGAATGCCTTTTAAAAACATGCGTTTTCGTCATGGCGATCTAAGTTCTTTGTAAGAGGCCCCATAAATAAATTACAAGTGTTGCTTTTCATCTTCGCCTTATAAAGTCCGGTAATGAAGCACATAATTCGATTTTCGGTTTATCATCACTTTAAGTGGATTTATATCGGGAATAATAAAACAAGGGTCAGTATCAGAATGAATACATCAACCATTTAGAATATAACACATTAGTAATGGGCACAAAGGATGGATGTGAGGCTGGGAAGGGGATTTTCGATAATCGTTGGTTGTCATAATAACACTGTTTAGCGGTTTTTGATATTACTCATAATTTAGGTTCCAATTAAAAAGGGCTGAGGAACATTCTGATCCGTTTAATTTCAATTAAGACTGAGACATCAGAGATGCAAGTATATACTCGTACTCTCTGTGTGCTGTACTGCGGCGGTATGAATATGGCACCGGGGTGGCGGCGTTTACTTGTTCTACGAATTATTGTAAACTTTAATTCGTAAAAAAAGATACCCCTCGAAGAAGCTCATAACTTGGACTGCGATGTGACGTCGACAAAAAGGTCCATCATACCCATAATCCAAAAAGCTTTCAACATCAATTGCAGCTTTGTAACTCTTTGCCATTAAAACATTATTGAATTCCTTTTCTTATCTCCAAATATTTTTATATAGGAAATAATGAAGGATGTGGATAATATTAGGATGCGTGGGGTCCCAAAAATGTGATTGAATTTTATAAATCTCCGTGTTCGTAAAATGATGACGAGGTTATGGCGCATATATTTTTTTAAGGATTTATATTACGATTTTGAAAATTATTACCATGAGGTTATATTTCTTCTTTCTCTCAAACGAAGCCTTTTATTTGGGGTAATTCACGAAACCCTGAATGCTCGGGGTCACGTGGTAGTTTTAAATATGTAGAGATAAGCCGCTGGTTGTTATTTTATTACAGTTTTAGTGATGATTGATGTGGTGGGTGGGTGAACCATCAGGAAGATGGGTCTGAGCAGTCGCTCAACTGCCGTCTTCCTATGGATCTATGTGCTCCATCCCCATCAGGCGAGATTGTGGCTAAAAATAGATATAAAAGCAATAATAAAAGATGTTTGTGCTTTATAAAATGGGATTGGACTAGGTTTGTACCATAAGAGGACAAACTAGAGCAAATATGTACTAGACAGGACATCGTATCTACCTGCTACCACAGATTGACTTGATAATAACGATACGAAAGAAAAGACGATTGTTTAGAGTTAATGCTTATATTTTTTTTAATTCTTGTCAGTGTCTGATTAGGTAAACATTTCACGAGTTTGCTGATATGCATGTGAAGTAGTATTGTAAAGTGATAATGGCTGAGTAATTTCTTTATCTCCTGCTTGTAATGATCTACGTAAATAGATATAACTGTCAGATAAGTATTTGGCGAAATCCTCGAGAATCTTTATGCTTGTGACTTTAGCAAATATCACAAGTGCTAGCATATACACCATCTGTATAACAATGAAGTTAACGGTTCAAAACTGAGATATTAGAAGGAGCAAGCGGAGCAATCTTTCTTGATCATCTTAGAACTTTGTCTTAGTTAAAGAAATACAGTTTCTTTGACTATGGAAATATTACTGTGCAAAAGTGATCCAAATAATTCTTAAATTATTTCATACCTAAAGAGTTTCATTAAATTGGCTACTAAGTGCCATGTCTCAGTTAATACTCCCACGTTAAGATTAAGGCAAGCTCAGAGGCTTAAGGTGTCTTTAGAGTTTCTCATTACGACATGATACTAAACCGTTTAACAATTCACAAAGTGTTTACACGATGTTTCTGTTGACATAACCACCCCAAATTGTTTGCTTGTGTTCTTTACGTTTCGACAAAGGCTCCCGTTTTAAGAGTTTCCTTCTTTTACCGTTTTGTTTGATTTCCCTGTATTATGTAAGCTTTGAGAAATTTTTATATTTATTTATTAACTCTATACCTAAACATTTTGTTAATGGTTCTAAGTGTAAACATCTATTTCTCATAAAAATCTGCTTTTTTGTTAGGCCTTTTCTATTAAAACTTCCTCTGCTTTAAATTATGTCCCCGACAGGTTCCTTTAATGAACTATTTACAACTTGACTCTCTATTGTACTTACTGTTCTTCTTGGATATTCGGGCTAGAATATATATTTTTTACTGTTTCTGGAATGTAAAGCAGATGAAGTGAGATAAAGCAGATAAGGTTGTCTGTAAGAGATTTCTTTATGCGATAAGACCGCCTTTAATTTCGCGAATTGTATTACCCTAGTTAAGGTTTATATTTTTCTCATGTAATTATGTTTGTGGTATGCAATAAAGTGTAATTGTATTATATTAACATTGTAGAGATTCGAATCCCAATGTGTTCGATAGAATGTCGCAAAAATCAGCCCAACTCACGGGATAATGCGAGCTTTACCATATTAAAATTAAATATGTATTTAGTAAAATTAGGTATTGTTGCATGTTGCACACAGAATACAAATTTTGTTTTCCGTGTCAGATATTTCAGATGCCATGCGCATCTTTATCTTCATTTCATCGCTGTTTAGCAGTGGGGCAGTGCACAACAACACACATATTTTACCTGTACATTACCTGACATGTGCTACATACTGTTTTTTTGTTAAACGAGCAAAAGCTTATGTAAGTTAATTATAAGTTGTATTTGTTAACATGTTTGTAGTTAGTTGTGGAGAGATGTAGTATATGTCAAAGTCACGTGTCGACGTGACAGTTTGTATAAAACGTCAGGTTGTTGATTTCCCGCTATTACAAAATGAAGTACTAGTTTGGTTTTTAATTTGGAAATATCCCTACATATCCTCAAGATACAGTATACTAACTAAATAATATACACTACTTACTAAAACGTTCAACTACTTTCAAGCTGAAGCAACTGGACAAAGTATTGGCCTTTTAAAGCCTATTTATATATAGCCCAATTTCCAGGCTACTACCGATTGGCAGCGTACCCAGGATGCTGGCAGCTTTACTCCTTTGGATTGCAATGATATGTTGAGGCAGAATAAGTCCCATCATTGTGGTCACGCGTCGTATCGAGCAGGCGCTCTGACAGACTTGAAAACACGAATGCTCTCGGTCCCAACGAACGCAGTTTCGACACCAACCACCAGTATTATTTCTACTTGCCCATCCTCGGACTTTTTAGCCATTTTAAGGCTTGTTTCGTAAGTCATGGAATTTCTTTTGAATTAGTCCTTTTTATGTTTTTATGTGATAGCGTGTTCATGCCGTTTGATATTTTAATGTATTTATTTAGTAATTTCAAGGCATTTTGAATAAAAACAATGATTTTCATAATTTTCGTACGCCTAAGAACGAGCGCCACGCCTTCTTGTCTGCTTGTATACTTCACTCTCTCTTCACTTCACCTTTCAAGTTGGTCAGAAATAGCATACATTCGAACAATACTACTTTTTCAGAATTACCCAATACGTACGTATTAGGTAATTCTGGTTTTGCCAGTTTCAACCAGCACAGCTGCTGAAAAAGAGCTTTAACTCCACCAAAATTCTGTTTAAATATTCTAAAAAACCAGCTTTTAAAATATCAAAAAGAACCTACAAAGATGTCGACAAACTGTAATCTTAATAAGATTCATTAGTGCAACCGCAAGCATCGCAATCTGCATCCCTTCCAATAATCTTCAACTTCATGACGTCACCACTCACAAGTGTCGCCTCGCCTCGTCTCGCTTGTATTACGAATCCTCCAATCAATAAATAATGTTACCCTTTCCTGTAAGAGATATATAACAAAGTGCGCCCACGTCTGCGGTTACGCCCTGATAACTTTTAACAATGTGCGAATTGTCGAACGATATAAATGGTATACGTACCTACATTAAATTAAACCACGTCGTGTATTATAGATAACTAAACATCTTTTATTCATTAATGCCTTATTTTAAAATAAATTATAATAAAAAACACATAAATATCTTATTCTCATCCGACGATGCTGATTCATTTCGCATTCTCCAAGAAAGTAGGATGTTATTGAAATTGATTTTATCAAAGGTGTCCTGTTAAATGTAAAAATGTTTGTCGTTTAAAACATGGTTCAAACAAAAAGTAGACCTTGTTTTTCTATTGTAGATTATACATAGGTCGATAAGTATTTATTGTTACACCACAATTATAATGAATTTTATTCTGTTTATTGATGTTATTATTGGTCTGCCTAAAGATCTTCTTTAGTTTTGCTCTTCGAAGTCGAAGAGGTAATCTCCATTCCGTTAATTGTTATCGTATACGATATCTATCTATCCTATATGTTTTTCAAAAATTCAAAAGCTTTATTAATCAAGCTTTGCAGTACCGACAACAGACATAGCAGAAACAGTTTTTTCATGCTTACGAAGAAAACATACATCCGGCAGCGAGTTTCGTCTCTACACGTAAAAACACGGCTCTTTGCTTATTTTTCAAGTATAATTGAATTGTTAACTTTTTTTACTTGTTGTCTTTCTCATCAACAGATATCAAAACAGCTCTTTCAAACTCTATAAATCTCACGAAGGAGCCATACTATTTGTTTGAGAAAAATATAGGAAGATTTACGAGCTTCAAAGTAGAACTTCACTTGAGTTATGAGTCTCTTAAAAAGTACTTCTATCTATCTTCACAGTGGTAGCACCTCGTGATGTCGAGGAATTTTTCACTTTATTTTTAGTAGAGAACTTAGTAAAAGGAAATATTCCTATAATAAGATACGTTTTCTTAATCCTCTTATCGTACTTTGACACTTTTGTATCGGGCTATTTAGCTGTATAACTAAAAATACGACTATTTTTATTATATCACTAATTTCAATAAAATAATGGTTTAAAGATAACCGATAGCCTAAATGCATATTACCAGTCAGCAGAGTATCCCAACCCAAGATACGTACTGTAAGTTTGATCTTTGAATGTCAAAGACATGGATTTTGGGTTTTGAAGTTGTTCATTAATTTCGATGGAATATTTTATTATAATATTTTGTTGGGTTTCATCTCCTCATACCTCGGTTTCATCTCCAGTCATTTTTTGTCTGGTCACCCAGATTCTCTGATTACAATTGAAGGGGTACTTAAATAACTGAATTGCAGTTTCCTACATTGTTTGTTTTTAATATATTTTTAAAACTCTCAATGAATATTCCAATTGTTTTAACTTACGCAGAGCGTGAAGATCATTTCTATTTCCATACACGCTTCAAAATTATACAGACTGATTCAAGATTCATGAATAATAATGTTCTCAATACAACACTTGTCTTCACATTCGCAAATTCTTTTCCCATGCTTTTAAATTTCATTAGCCATATCTTACAGAAAGAGGATGATGTATTCGCATTGATAAGGAAGTAGCACGCAGTAAATCAGACACTTTGAGATACAAAATATTTTTGGACGCACCCCAATTAAGGTTCAATTAAATGAATCTTAAGAGATGCCTCTCATACGATATTATATAATTGGATTGGAGTTTAGCATTAAGAAATACGTTTAGCTTGTTTTAACCACCTAATAATACAAAAGGACTATTTAGGAATTATTTAGCAATCAGGGTGACAGCTCAGTGCAGCGCCGCGCATGATTTTGCAAATCAAAGTTCTGGGTGGTACTGTTATTGTTATGGGCTGGCGTATTGCTTACCATCAGGCCAAACGACCAGCTCCTCTCGTCATTCAATTACAAAAAAAAACAGAAAATCATTAGATGGGAGTACCAATTTTTTTTTAGAATATGTATTTTCATTAACTTTTCTAGCGTTCTTCAGAGTCATTTTATTTTCTTCTGTTTTCCTTATTTTAAATTATCGCAAGTGATATGTACCTATAGATATTCTTCACGTTTATGTAGATATTTTAATTGGCAATGGATAGAGATAAGTGGAGGGAGGGTAGGGAGGCCTTTGCCCTGCAGTGGGACTAAACAGGCTCTTAATAATTTATTATCAGTCAATATTTTAGATAAAATTAAACAGGACGTTATTAACCAACAAACATACACAACTAACCAAAATGAAACCGTGAGTAATCAAATAAACAACACACAACAAATAAATACAACTACCCGACAGACTAGAATAAGATGGACAGACGATATCAACGAAGCTATCATAAGAGAATACTATAAAATAACACAATTAGAACAGAACAAGACGGCGTACCGAAAACAACTTCACACTAGTATAATAAATAAATTCCCACACATAGCTCACGTTTCGGAACAACGTATAGCCGATCAAAAACGTGTGATCATACATAATAAATTAATAACAGATCAGAAACTACAAGACATACGACAGGACATTGAACGTGAATTAATAACACACACTCAAATAACAGACATACAAGAAAATAGTAACCAATCTGACGTGAACCAAGAATATATAGAACTGACAATAACAACGACACCAAATATTCAAAATCACACACAAAATCATATTGACTTAGAGAATAATAATAGAACAGCACAATACACTAACACAGCACTTAATAGCAAAATAAATGACGTATTTCCTATAACCTATAAAAAATACAAAAATACCGATCCAACAACTCGGCCCTTCATACCAAAACAAGGTACATCTAAAAAACTATCGTATATAGTAAACTACATAAATACAGAAATATTACCGAACTACTTACACCGTGACAATGATTTCACTGCTACGCAGACTATTATATACTCGGCAGCTTACACCGCAGCTATTTGTAATGGAACAAAAATCAAAGAAACAACATATACAGTACAGCCTCAAACACCTTTCATACACCCATGGCAAAAACGATTAAAATATAAAATAGAAAATCTCAGAAAAGATATTGGAAGAATGACACAATATATAGCTGGAATTAGAAGTCGGAATCTGATAGAACAAATAGACAAAATTAAATATAAATATAAAACACATTCACGATACGAAGAACCAAACTTAACAAACGAACAATTTTTAGACAGTTTAAAACAAAAGCTTACCGCCACTACAAGTCGATTTAGGAGATATAATAATTGCACTTTACGTAAAAACCAAAATTCGCAATTTAGTAAAAATGAAAAACTGTTTTATAGGAATATAAGCACACGAACACAAGACAATAATAGTAATGTTGCAGACACACCCTTGCCAACGCCTGAATGTATGTATACATTTTGGTCAGATGTATGGGGCAGAGAAGTACAACATAACCAAAACGCTGAATGGATTAAAGAAGATTTAGTACACACAGAAAAATGCAGTGAAATGCAATTTGAATATATCCCCGTGGATACATTCAAAGAAGTTATTAAAAGTACACACAACTGGAAATCACCCGGAACAGATAACATCCATAACTA
The DNA here is from genome assembly GCA_951640565.1 of Petrophora chlorosata. NCBI lineage: Eukaryota > Metazoa > Arthropoda > Insecta > Lepidoptera > Geometridae > Petrophora > Petrophora chlorosata. Next base: position 9,178,444 of record OX621204.1, on the reverse strand, counting down.
CTGGTACAAAAAGTTCACTTCTACTCACCCTCTGCTCCATACCTATATTAACGAGTTTATCGAATCACCGATTACAATGCCAAATTATATCACACAAGGAATAACCTACATGATACCCAAAGACAATGATCAAAGTAATCCAGCCAAATACCGACCTATAACTTGCTTACAGACTATTTATAAAATAATTACATCGTGTATTTCTCACCTCGTTAATAAACATATCACACAAAACAATATTTTGGCTGAAGAACAAAAGGGATGTCGAAAGTACAGCCAAGGTTGCAAAGAGCAAGTAATTATCGACGCGATTGCAATGAAACACGCTCTGTCAAATAAGAAAGACCTTAACACCATGTACATAGATTATCGCAAGGCATATGACTCGGTTCCTCACAGCTGGCTAATTTATGTACTCAAACATTATAAAATTCACCCTCTTATAATATCCTTTTTAGAAAACACCATGAATAAGTGGAGAACAAAATTAACAGTAAAAAATAATAATGATTGTATTCAAACTGACGAAATTGCAATAAAACGAGGCATTTTCCAAGGTGACGCCCTCAGCCCCTTATGGTTTTGCCTCGCATTAAACCCTCTGTCCAGAATGCTAAATAGTTCAAGTGAAGGACTTCACATCACTTCTAATGTTAATGACAGTCACACGCTCACACATCTAATGTATATGGATGACATTAAACTTTACAGCAACAACACTCACTCACTACACCACCTTGCAGACATCACACAGACATTCTCAAACGACATCGAAATGGAGTTTGGTATCGATAAGTGTAAAACTTTTTCATTATTGAATCAATCTGTAGCTCTCTGCCCTTACAGTCTAAATACAGGTGAAATAATTGAACCCATGGACCAAAATAGTTTTTACAAATATCTTGGATTCCAACAAGCCCACCAAATATCTCACACCCAAACAAAAGATGAAGTTAAAAGAAAATTCAAACACAGACTTAACTCTCTACTCAAATCTCAGTTAAATGGACGTAACTTAGTTAAAGCAATAAACACATATGCCATCCCTGTACTCACATACACCTTTGGTATCATCAATTGGTCACAGACAGATCTCAAAAATTTACAACGCATTATTAACACCTCGATGACAACCTACCGCAAACACCACCCACGATCATGCATTCAAAGACTTACACTACCACGAGCAGAAGGAGGCAGAGGAATTATAGATATAACTAATCTCCATAACAGGCAAATCTCTACTATACGGAAATTCTTCACCGAACGAGCAGAAATATCACCCCTACACAAAGCAATAGTTTTATCCGATAAAAGATATACACCTCTAAATCTCTCTGATAACAACACACAGCGTAACGAGCGTATAACAGAACCCAAAGAGAAGATGACCACATGGGAGCAAAAGTCTCTTCATGGAAGACATTTTCACGATCTGCAACAACCACATGTCGACAAGACAGCGTCGAACGCGTGGCTGAAGCATGGTGAACTCTTCCCCGAGACTGAAGCTTTTATGATGGCTATTCAAGACCAAATTATTGACACGCGTAACTACCAAAAGTATATAATACGATTACCCAACATCAGTGACATGTGTAGACGGTGTTGTAGTGGTTCTGAGACGATCCAGCATATCACCGGGGCATGTAAAGCAATAGTACAGACAGATTACAAACATCGACACGACCAGGTTTCCGCTATAATCCATCAAACTCTTGCTCTCAAGTATAAACTAATATCAGAATCAGTACCCTACTACAAATACAAGCCGGAATCCGTGCTGGAAAACGGCCACTACAGACTCTATTGGGACAGAACAATAATAACAGATAAAACTATACATTACAATAGACCGGACATAACTGTACTTGACAAACTTACCAAATCAGTTCTTCTCATTGACATAGCCATTTGCAATACACACAATTTACAGACAACGTATACAGAGAAAATTGCAAAATACACTGATCTATCTATTGAAATAAAAACACAATGGCAAATTAATAATATAAGAACCATCCCAATCATAGTATCTACCACTGGAGTCATACCGAAAACCCTACTCACAAACCTCGAGATCCTTGAAATAAATTCAGCTACTTACAAACTTCTCCAAAAGGCAGTAATATTGAACACATGCCGATTGGTTAGAAAGTTCCTTTCGCTTTCATAGCACTTGGCTTCGGCCCGTGCAATTAATTATATGTACCTCCAACAAAAAGGAGAGAAAAACAAATAAACACGATAATAATAATAATAATGTAGATATTTTACTAGCTATTATTTACGTAACTGACTGGTGCTAACTCAGTGGTTGCTGCAACTGTTATGGGCAGGCGTGAAGCTAGTGACGACCAGCTTGTCTCGTCACTCAGCTCATAAACTGACACTTGGTACTTAAATGTATACCTACTTACATAAATAGGTATTTATATTAACGCTGACTGTACAGCCGCTTTAAATCCGCAGCTTTATTTTGATCTAATGTGACTGCTAAAGATAATCTTCTATTTAATTTTGCTTGCGGTTTGCGGTTTTAGCTTTCCTTCGTATTTATTGAGCCGCCTCCGGTCGCCGACGATAAAGTATATTTATTTGTTTGTGCTCAAATGCGGATGTTTTGTTAATGAACCGAGGTTACTTTAGCATATTAATATATTTTGTCTAAAATAAATGAACTCAATTGAATTGAATAAACATACCTACTTATTTTTCCTATTTATTTTGGTTTGATATTGTTGTGGTTTTTTCACTTAGCAATGAGTAGATTGGCTAGTTAAACAACAGATAAAATTACAAAGCTCTTTACCGTATTCCAGCTTACAAAAAAATAATCACATAACATCATTAACTGTAGTAGTACAACGGTTAGTCTTACTTATCGTATAAACCGGTTGGTTCTAGACAACCTTTAAGTAGCTAATTCTATTTTTTCCCAACTGTATGTATTTTATACAGTTATAGTTAAAAAGCTAAATTGTTCTGGCAAGCAATTCGTTTTGAGGTCTCTTGTAGAGATCATCTCTACGGATCGAAATATATCTTCTTCTTTTTTTTATTACCTGATAGGCTAGCATTTGAGCGCAGTCTCACCTGATCATGCTTGCCTAGAAGATACCGATTCACTCGGGACTTGAAAACACCTAAATCTATAATCTCTCCATCGCTTCTCTGGTAAGGTTTTAGCATAACTTAATCTTTGGGTACCGAGTGATATCGTTCAGAAGTAACTAATTACTATTGTTTTGTAATATTTCCCCAGTTACACTCGATTGCGAATGAATAATTATACGAGTAGTTCTTGATGTCTTGGAATTTAGTGTTTAGTTCTTCAGTTAAATCAAAACCTAATAAAACTATGGAAAATCGATCAACTAGTTCTCGAAATTAGATTGCGAAGCAAACAACACATCTATCCTCTTTACTAGAACAGATAAGCTCACGGTATGACTACTGTTTCATCTGATAGTAAGTGACATTCCTCGCAAGATTTCTATTATCCATACTTATATACCGTAGTCGCTTGAAACAAACGCTGACACAAACCCGACACTTAATAGAGCGCAAGATTTAATACAAATATTGTCTATTCAGAAATGGTTAATAATAAATTCGATACATGTAATAAAAAAAAATCAAAATTCATTTCAGATCTCTTCTTCCTTAAAATTTGCATATGTTATATTTAACTTGCATGGTAATTCACAGCGTGGTACTTTAGATTTTAAATCACACCCGTGCCTTCTCTTGAACTTGTGGTCGACCTATTTTGAGCATATTGTAATATCTGCGGCATCTCCGGAACAAATTCAGAGAAGTGTCACTCGTTTTGATATATTCCTCCAAAATGTCCTCACGCTTGGAAATTATGGCATTTTTCGTAACTGGTTTCGGGTGACGTCGAGTTAGTGACCTCTGAGATGAATCATCGGTAAGATGTTTACTTAACTTAGTAAGTTTTAGTAGGTGACAGACGGAAGAGCAAGCTCGCGATCGTAACATGTTTGTGGGTTGCTTTCGATATACTTTGTATAAATGGTACTTGATGATATATGAATTTTATATTTATATAAATTTTACAATTTCTTATATCTAACTAACACCTTTTAAACCTTTAATAGGTTTGTCTTGTGTGTCGCATTCCTCTACTGCTTACTTACTTCTAACATTTTATATTAGACTATACAAGGTATTGAGACTTTACAAGGTATGTTGAGATTATTAATCCAAAAGTATGGCAGAATGTCGGTACTACTTTAGTGTCAACTAGCCGATACCCACGACACGTCCGCGCATAATTCAATTTATAGTTGTTGCTGTATGTTTTTCCGGTATGAAAGCGATGGACCTAAAGTACCACCTGGCAACAACTACATAATACATTTCATCGAAATTCGTTGTCGTTATTAAAACTGCAATTCTTATGTTAAACTGTATTTCGGTTTAAATGATAATGTCGTTAGCGTATAGCAAAAAAATTAAGACTACTGACTGTTTACTGATGTATTGATTTGAAGTCACGAAAATGCAACGCATGCAGGAGCGCAGGATTTTGGTGGTGACAGATACCTCTGCAACCTGTCTTGGTTTGTTACCTCATTCTGAAAGGCCGAACAAGCTTTCGAGTTTAAAATACGCCTGTGTGTCACTTGCTTATGTCCAAGCGAAGCCATTAAAATTAATCTTTACTTAAAATTAATACATTTAAGATAACACTTAAACTAATAACTTACGCATGTGTTTTGTGTGTTCGGTATAGTTTCCAGTTAGTTTGAGTTCGTTAAACTTGACTGCTATGATAAGGAAAAGTGTTATCACCATCACCATCTTCAGCATGTCCTTCGTCGCTTTAGGTATAGGAGGTCTTCTTTATTTCGCCATTCTTTGCTACCGTTGTTCAGTAGAAATACCAGATCATGTTTAGCTTTTGCATTAATGTCTAACACTGGAAATTAAGTCGCAGTAATAGGTACAGTAAACGGACAAAAGTGCATTAGCACCTTAAAGTCGATAATCGGCCACACGGTGTAAGCCCGCGCATGCTGCATATTTTATCTCTGTGTGTATAATGTCCTTACGCACACAACAAAACGTCATACGGTATAACTATGAGGAGGTGCACTTCGTCAGATGCATGTGGTAAACATTAGAAAAAGATAACAGTATATACTCGCTTTCTTCTTAGTGAGTTATCCAGTTTTTACGCTGAGCCGACTCAAAACAACAGCTTAAATTCGTTTACTTACATAATGTGACAATGGTGGAGTGGCGTAAGTAGTAAACTCTTATACGATGGTCAATAAGGGTATGGGTTCAATCCTGAGTGCCGTGATCACTTTTTGGTATTTATTATTAAGTTTAAATCCCTGTTAATATAACAAACTATAAGTTGCAGCCTTTGTTAAACATGAATTAAAATAGTCGTTCATAAGGGAACATTTATTAAAATCCAAGTTAAAAAACATTTTGTAATTTAATAATTAATAACCTACTTATGATAAACATTTATTTACTTATAGTTTTTAAAAGAAATAGAAACCAATACATCTCTTATTACCTATTGGTTATTAAAGGTTTATATAAGCTTAAAATATTCATTTTCTCAAGGAAAAGAGGTTTGAAGCTTAACCCCTTATAACCACAAACTACAAATTTTTCTTTAAAAAATCATTCAAATTTACCTACTAACTATTACTATTACTAACTATGACTTAAAAGTTTTATCATCGGTAAATATTGTAGTAGTCTTCCAGTTAAAATCCATATATTCTCGAGCAAAACGCAATCATTCCTGTTTATATGCCTTCGCGTCAAACATGATTTCTTAGCAGGTATTCGGTGATGTAATCCTTCGGCATGGAGTCCGCAGTGGACAGTGCGCAATTACGTTTCCACTTATTGTTCTGTATTCGTTTCATATTGTTCCACCATAAAACGTCGCTGAGACTGGCAAAAAAAATTACTCCTGGCAGATCTGCAGACTGCCTTCCTCGTTGTGTCGTTTTACCCAACGACTCACAGTATTTCTCTAAAACAGAATAATCTTTATTATAATTATTAGAACACTTTTAAACTAGCAATTTACACCACAACGCAACTATAATAATATCATCACATAATCTATTATAACTTACACATAAGCCGGTTTCATTGGAAATTTGAGATATATTAAGTCCATTTTTCTATAAAAGGCCACTATATTTGCCCTTTCATCGATATTTCTATTTGCTTGCATTTGTAATAATAACTATCAAACGAAACAACACCAGTAACAATAAATCTACCGCTCGCAACAAAGTTCACCAACCGACAAGTTCACTATTCTATTGCAGCTTGTTTCAAATCTACCTTCATTATAACATTAAAACATTGAAATAAAGAAACAACACCACATCGATGACATTTCAAACAAAATTCTAAAAACTAAAATGTAAAAACGATTTATAGTACGAGAGGATTCGAACCGACGTGTCGCATAATATGATTTTTGACAATTAAATACTGTGCTAAACCACTGAACCAGATAGACACTTATCCAATGACTCGAAATTAAAAGTTATTAACTTGAAAAGTTTACGACAGGAAGACGATTGATAATTTCGCTCTTTGATTGGTTCATAATGAAAGAATACATTGTATGGGTGTGTGTGTGCCTGCAAACGCTTTGTAGAAGAAGGTCATTAGTGCGATTTACTTTGATGCTATTGCTTTGTGAGACTGCTACTGGATTTTTGACCGCCACTGTACTTTCACACTGTCCTACATTATAGCTATGATATCATATATTGCGATCATAATATCAGTATGACAGTCTTCCAATGTTATTGTTAGGTATCAATATTTTAGGGATACCGGATATCACACATCGTATTTTTTTGGGTTTTTGGGTAGTGGGTTTCTTTACGATGTTTTCCTTTACCGTTATTAGAGCGAAAGCCTCAAATTTCAAACTGATAAATAAGACAAAAATGATTTACAACGAGTCGTCTGATGACTCATTTAGAATGTTTTTTTTCTTATATCATATCGCGGACAATATAAAATTTGATTATTTTATGGATAACGTAAAACTCTCAGATATTTGCGCAGATATATTCTAATTTTATTCAGCTCATTAGCATTATCCCTAAAATTCTTCCGTTTCAACAATAAGAGTAAAAGTAAAAGAAGGACATAAAAAGAAAAGCAAGTTCTCCGAAATTGTTTAATTCGAGAAGGAACCGCAAGCAAGGCCGTACCGTTCAAGTTCTAGGTTACTGACCTCAAATACTCACGATATTATTTACTAATTTAAATAAAATACTATTTAAATGCAAACAGTTAGATGTCATAGTGCCTTAGTTGAGACATTTATTTTTAACAAATATGACTAAGAATTCTGGTACCTAATAACATTTGTTTGGTGATTAAATCTCTTTCACTATTGAGTAATTGAACGACTAGCGCTTATTAGTTGAATTAAATTTCTATTATAGGTACATAGAAACAAATAGACCAATCAAGTATAATACATTTTTATCTACGTCTTATTTTGTAGCAAGATAGTGTCACATCTAGTGATTCTAAGATTTTTAATGTTTTTCTATTCTTCCGACTCTTAATTTTTTTGTTAGATAGTTCCGCTAACTTTTCTTGAAATATTATCTTTTAGTTTGACAGCATGTATGCAGAATGTAGAGGGAAAGCGCTCACGTGGCAGATCCCCAATACGATGGTCGGACTAGCTAAAGGAAAGCAAGAAGTCCAAGTTTGAGACTGTAGTTCGAATGGCTATGGACAGGAACCGATGGAGACGTGCAACACATACCTGGATGAAACATAGTGATCACGATCTTCAGTCATGAAGGATCGATCGGAGACAGAGACAGAGTTTAACAGCTATTGATGTCTAAAATTTGATTTAGAAACGAGATATTTACCATGTATTGTTTTGTTTCGAGTGAGAGACGGTGACCTGTAATACTGCTTTTATAAGCCTACTTCAAGTACCAGCCTCTCACAATACATGTTTAAATGTTTATATCTACATAATACCTTTATATAAACCTAAGACTACCTATTATAAAGAGAGAAGATAAACAAAAGTTTTGAATTAAGATGGTAAATATCCCGATCCTAAATCTAATTCTAATGACAATGATCATGATATTTTAAAATTTATTGACGAATTATAAACCACATCATACACTTTACCTATCATTCGTTCAAGCCTTCGAGTAGACAGCCAAATTTTTCTGAGGTTCAAACACGTAAATATATTATCTGTCTCTACCTTACGGTAAAGTAAGGTGTAAGTTATAAGTTCTTGAACTGTTATGTATAACTTTATCTTTTATGTATTAGCGTGCCCATAATATAATTACTTTGTCACGAAATTTTAATGATAACCCGTTAATATTCCGCCTGTGTCAGCTATGCAAATTGTACTGTTGATGACAAGAATGTAATCTGGGACGGAATTATCGATCGGAAAGCAATTTGGGCTCGGATCAACATACAAGATTACAGCCGGGTCTCAGTGCCTTTGACTTCTTTCTATTTTGGAATGAACAAGCAAATAAAGTAAAGATCGAAGCGTTGATCATTATCACTGTTGGTTCCTCGATGGTCTCAGAATACATTTTATCATCAACAGCCTGTTATAAGCCAGTAAAGGCTAAGATTATGCTAAGAGGGATGATCTTTTTGTCAAACTCCTCAAACTTCTACACCACTGATCCTAAATATGTCGGCAAGGAGGCAGAAAGAGAGAAAATACTAAAGAATACTGAATACGACAAATTACTTTACGTCGTTAGTTCGACTGAAATATAGAGTTTTGGAAATCTTGTGACCTTTTAAGAGTTTCGTCTTTTCCATTTATGGTTGAAAGACACGTTTTTCTTAAAATCCTGGAATATTCTTAAGACTTAGTTTCTTTGTCCATTGGTTATGTTATGAGTAATCCTCCATTTTCAGTCCCTTATTTTCTTGACACGGACCCAGCGATGAGTGCGCAAATTCTTGCGTTTCTAGACACGTTCGGTTCTAGATTATGATCGGCATACGAATGACGGTAGATGGTGCTTCAGCCGTATGATGCCCTTGAAGGATGAGTGTTACTCTAGGGCTACAATCACTGGAAATATTACAGGAAATTTACTAGAGCTTTTGAATACCAAAGACTATAACTGTTCTCTTAGAGTAGTGAAGCATATTCGACCACATTGACGTTTAACATCAGGCGAGATAGTGAACCAAACAAAGATCTATAAAGTAGTGTAGTAGTATGTAAAAGAATTAAAAAATTTCTTTAGAGATCGCAGTTGAATGTGGAGCATATTGCATATGCTCCACATTCACCATGTTAACATATACAGTTTAGTATTCAGTATGTTTTGGCAGGTTCATCATACAACATCAGGCAGTTCTCACAGCTTCAGCTGTTCAACGAAATATTGTTTACACGGTACTTATGTGACTGTAAATTTTTTATTATAAAAAATAACGTGGTTTATACACATTATTAATAATGATTTACGGGAGACACTCATGTTTCAGTAGGAATACTCCAACTATAGTTTTAACCAAATCAACGGATGTATACTACGGACGGTAACGGATGTATAGTTTCAACCATATCACTTGTAAAAATAGTTTGTTGATATTTTTATAGACCTGGTAATGAGATGAGCAAGTTATTAATGATATTTTAAGGATGAGACTCACGTTTAAGTTGGAGTAGTCCAAATATAGTTTTAACCACATCATCGACCGTCATCATCATCCGTCTTTGTTCCCAAATGGATACAACTTGTGTCTCTTTAAGTCTAGAGTGAATAGGCATCTCATGGGCAGGCGTGTTCCATCTTAGGCCGCATCTTCGCTTTCCATCAGGTGAGATGTCGTCAAACGTATGCCCATTCACCAATAAAAAAAAACGAATGTATATAACTATAGTTTCAACCATGTCACTTGTAAAAATAGTCTGTTGATATTTTTTATAGACCTGGTAATGAGACGAGCAAGTTATTAATATTAATTTACGGGTGACACTCACGTTTCAGTTGGAGTAGTCCAACTATAGTTTCAACTACTACAGATTATTTTTAAACGTGTTAAAAGACAAACTAAGCTAACGTTTTAGGAAAGTAGACTGGTTGGTAACCCTTACTTAATAGTGCGTGAGCTATCTTTACAGCTTCCCAAGTAAGGAATGATGAGTTAAAATAAAATGCGGGGTCTCTGAGGTATAGCGAGCGTGGTTGGACAGATAGTGGAGTGCTTGACCGAATGTCGTGCCGAGACATTATTGTTATGTAATAATTCTATAGCAAACTAGAGTTCACTTAAATTCATTCGGAATACTTCTGCAATGTGAAATAGACAAAGGGAGGTGCAATAAGCCAATACGATTCAGTATAATACAAAATGCTTTATTGTACACCGAAAAAAACGAAACAGTAGGTATATGTATAAAAAAGTAGGTATATATATATATATATATACAACTTACAAACTAAAGTAGTATAAGCGGACTTATTGGTAAGAGCGATTTCTTCCAGTCAACGTTGAAGAATACCAATATTAAAGAATGGAATAAAAGCTAAAGGTGCAACATTTCATGAAATAGCCGGTTTGTCTGAGTATAAACAAATTAAAATAACGTATTACGTCACATTAACATTATTAAAAGAAAAGTTTTCTTCAAAAGAATCCTCGGAAGGCAACGCACCAGTAACACCCCTAGTGTAGCATATTGTTTATAGGCGACGTGATGCGTTGACCGTTTACCATTCAGGCGTACCGCCTGCTTGTTAAAGTTTTTCTATTTATAAAAAACTTTTTGTAAGTACCACAAAATAATTACAAGTATACGTACTAAATGTTATTTTGCAAGTCAGTAACGTTATGTGGGCGTTCAACACAACTGCCCCACCTCTTTACACTTGTTCACATGCATTTTATCATCAAGAATAGGTACAATGACTCAAAGTACTCGTATGGTAATTTTTATTGCATACGGTTTTGGCTTTCGTTGAGTTCAAGGTTCTGTCGATTATTGAAAAATGCTTTATGCTAATTTAACGCACTTCGTATTCTAATTTTCTCTTTTATTTAATATATCTAAATTATGCTTTTTTTGCAAAAAAAGTCAAAAATGTATGTTTATAATTTGTAGTATACAATACTCGATTGATAATAATCGTACAGAACATGAAAGATTCGGAATGAATGGACAAATGTGTGTAAAAATTGAAACCCGAACGCCGAAGAAGTATGTATCTCTCTCAATTATTAAAGTTTTTCATATATAATCTTGAGCAAAAGCTGATAAATACTTCTATTCCTATCGATTTTTGGGTAGTATTTTGCATGTCACTTTAGTTTTATATAGGTCATATTTTTATCAATGTTCAATAAAAGAATTATAATCAGGAATTATAATCATTTAAATCAGTTCAATAATCAGGATCCAGGTTATCTTTTCCAATATCCACAGTTTCATTCCTGTTGTGCCATTCTAATATAAGTATTTTATTCCATTCCACCTGTCTCTCAAGACACCCTGACCAAACATCCTCGCAGGCTTGAGGTGTAACCTTGTAATCCTCGCACAATGGCTTGTAATGATGTCGGTGTCATTGTCATCGATCTTTCGCTCTGATCTCTTCGATATCTGCATTAATGTTGGTGTAGAGCTAACAATGGACGTAGACCTGTTTGGCCTAATGACAATTTATACTTATAGTTCGAGTATGCCATAATGTCAATAAGGATTATGTAACAATTCATTTTATGATCCAGCGTTTCTCAGATGCAACCATAAAGTAACGAGTCATAAAGTTGAAAATCGATGACGTTAGACTTTTTTTATTTATTTCGTCAGCCGTTAAGTAAAGTTTCATAATTTGTCAAAATACAGTTCAGGCACTTTATCATGCTACGTATTAATTTCGTATATAATGTCGTACTTAATTCTTATAGTGCGGCATCTAACTTGGCTTCAGGTCTTGAGCGTGTCGTATCCTACTCAGCATCCAGACGTCCAACACTTTTATCCTCGGGGTCCCAATCTCTGCACACAAATATCAGGAATAGATTTTTCGAATTCAAACGGTATTGAACCGATATTGAATGGGGAACAAACTCATTCCCCGTGTAAGTGTGATTTTGTGCAACGGCTGATGCATTTTATTCACGTAAAACCTGAACTGCGGAATACCATGCAAAAGATATATCAAAGGATTCGTTATAATGCTGAAAGTGACTTTGCATGTAATGCGCTAAGCTTTTTTTGTCAGATTATACGGTCATTGTTGATTATATGAATTGAGCTAAATCGTTATTTGGATATGTTTAAGTGGCAATAAAAGTTTTAATTGCGGTTAACCTTTGCAAGTAAATTTTGTTGAATCAACGGCTGTGGGTGCTAATTATTACAAAATAAATTGATAGGTGACTAAGAATTGTCCAGAATAAGTCTACCAATTTATTATTACCTACAACTGATTGTATGAAAACTTAATTCCGAATATGTATTTCATAAATATTTATTAGTGTACAAAATGCTGAACAATTATTTGTTTAATGATCCTTTATTTTGTCTTATACGGAACGACATTGCATACATATATATCCCAATTGGTTTTTATGATTTTTAAAGAAAGTTTGATTTGCTGTTTTAAAAGTATTTTACTCTTCTAGTAGACTATCATCTCTACATCATCTTTTATTGTTCACATTTGCATGACATCGCACATCGATCTGTATCATTACCGTTTCTTACATTTATTTGTTCTGTGTTCTGTCAAATGTGGATTGGATTCATATCAAACGGTTTAGCATATCTCCATGTCTATCCATCATGTTGTTTTTGTTAGTCTGTAGTTTTTTATGGTGTTTAGGCTACAGTGGCTTATTTATCGCGATAGGCTGGAATTGTGCTTACTTTTTGCAATTTTTTGTTGTTGCTATATTCTTTGCTGATAAAGGAATAATTAACGAGAACACATTTATTTAGCACTAGCTATTTCCCGCGACTTCGAGTTATGACTTTACACAATTGTACTACCAATCCAGGGAGACTATCTAAATCTTTCCAGAACTCTGTAAACTTTACTAAGTTATAATAAAGGTAAAACTTTAATAAGTACCTAAACAATCAAACAGACATAACATATATGTAATTGTTTTCGGGTTCTGTAAAATGTAAATTATGTCCCAGGTCACAGTTAGTTTTACCAATGAGCCGATTAGTGTGGAGACTTTGGGTCCGTGGTGACCGGGAGCTCATCGTATTTTCAAAAGTCTGTCAGAGTGACTGATCGATGCGACGCGTAACCAAAATGCTGGGACTTATTTGGCTCAACGTATCAGTGCAATCCAACGGGGCAATACTGCCAGCATCTTGGGTACGCTGCCAACTGGTATTGGGTCGTTCTTCCTCCTCCAGACAACCTAGAGGAGGAGGAGGAGGAACGAAGTAAATAATAAAATTGAATAATAAAATTGACGGACGATTGGTAGAATCGTAATATTTAATTTTTTTTTGTTTCATTAAGTTTCTAATGTAATGTAAATTATTGCTGTTTCTATACTATGGTGTCAATAAAGAAAAAAGAAAATAAAGAGTTAATCTAGCTATCCTTATTTATATCAGGGTCAATAAACTTTCTATTACGACTTTCAATACCTATCCCAAAAAGTAATAATGAGACATTTATTTTGACAGCTAAGCCATTAATATTGACGAATGTCCGCCGCAACGGGGTGAGGTAAATACCGAGAATGAGGTAAATTAGCCATGATTTTATTTTTCTTTATTATGTTGTTTAAATTTCCTCGCTTCGGTCCGACCCAGGTCTAAACAGTTTTGCAGGCGAGGTTTCAGCTAAAAAAAAACCAACCACCAAAAAACCAAAAAATATATATGTAGGTATATTATATAAATTTATTCTGTATCCGGGATTCCCGAAAAATATTATGAACTTTATCTCACGAAATATATTTTAGGCCTCCGATCCCTGTCTCATAAAGTACATCGGTGTGGTTTAACCGGTCCTAACTTTGGGAAAGGTTAGCATAAATATGGGATTCCTGGGTTGGATTATCAAGATTGTCTTTGCAGGTTCACTCGAGTAAGGAATCTGAATTAGACATGTGTAAGTAATGCGATTGATGCATTACGCGTAATATTACCCGATCGAGTACTGTAGCATTACATATTACTCGACTAAATTAAACATTACACATCACACCATAGCATCACACAGTGCACTGTTCTGTTCATTGCATTATGTCTATCGAGTCTATGCCTCACTGACACTATTCGCGCGCGCGTCTGAGAGAGAGGAAGCGAGCTTCATCGCACGTGCGCCCTGCCTGCCACTTGATTGAACTTCCATTTAAAACCGTATTACTAGAAAATTAAGGCGACAATAGGTTATTTTGGCACCGCCCCCGCCCGTAATATTTGAATGTTTTGAACAAAGACGTAAATCTTTGGTTTTGAACCTCTCGCTCAAAACGATATTGTTATTTTGATTTGATGTACTCGCTCCAGTCACAAAAAAATAAGTAACTCGCTATCTCATGTATATGCGCTATAACTATCACTTGCTATTGCATTCGAGCATTCCATTACAATATCACACAAGTGATAGATAGTGCGTCCGACGCGACCATCTCAGGTGATGTTTGGGGTGATGAAGTAATGAAATATTACTCGGTACGAAATGTGATGCCATATCACATTACTTTTCAATGCACTGTTTTGCGCATGTCTAATCTGAATACCCACAGAGATTTTGAGGAAAATATTAAGCGAGATCGATGTTATATTACTCAGTTTTAAATATTGTGAAAGAAAATTAGCTATATGCACGAGCATATTAAAACTACCCTTATTTTGTAACTAGTAATAAGCTTTAATAATATTTTTAAAATATATAAAACGTATTGTTAGTCCCGTAAATTGTTTATTTTGTTTTTCTCATATAAGTAAATGTATTCTTACGAGAAAATAAATATCTTAACATAATAAATGAAAATTGGCAATGTAAATTTATACGATCACATATTTTAAGTATATCGACTTAAAAAAAAAAATTAACACAACTATTATCGGCTGCTGTTTTAAAGCTTTATTTAATTAAAGAACAACCGAATTTGCAGGTGATTACGAATGATATATGTACCTATATACTATGGATAAATTCAGCATCGTACCATCGTCAACAAAATCAATATACCCGTTTCTGTTTCTGAAATACACTAATATTTCCAATCCATCGATGGTCATTAATTGAACACCGAATTGAGCAGACTATTTTCATTTACATTTCCGATGACGCTCGAATTAAGTTCTCCTCTGTACCCAGATCAATTTATTAATACCCAAATGTATGTAACGGTCATCATTATGGTATTACCGTATATTTCGGGAGCTTAAAATCCTGCGTGAAAAGGGGAATTTTCAATACACTAATTGAAATGCGGGTTTCTGTTTTTTGTGCCTGTCTGTACCTAATTGAAGCGGGAGATGCAGATGAATTGGAGATTATTCATGTTTTTATATTTTATGTGTCTACTACAATACCTTAATTGTCTCTACAGATCTTTCTTCCGGTAAAAATAAACACGACGTTTTGTAAGATGGATATAAAAAAGCAATTTTACACGGACTATGCCTGCATATAGAAACATGTTTAGTTCTTTTAGCGTATTGTCTGGGTTTGCCCTCAGTCTCAACACAGAAATAACTAGTGTTAAGTTGAGGTATCCTCCATAAATATATACTCTCATGGTTTGCCTCAAGGTCATGCGTGCGTGGAATTGCAACTGCTTCATATCCAATCCTATGTTTTGGTAGCATCCATTTATTGCGTTTATTATAATCACAGTTTCAGTAATCTTGCCTAGAATTTTTTTTTTTACGTCTAATAGATCTATGTTTGGCCACTATCTCGCCTGATGTGAAGCGATGATGTGGCCTAAGATGGAGCACATAGATCTAGAGAGAGACGGCAGTTGAGCGGCTGCTCAGACCCGTCTCCCCGATGGTTCACCGAACATCATCCCGAAACACGACTAGGTCGCTTGACGGCATGTCTTTGTTCGGTGGGTGGTATTACAACCACTGTAGTGTGTAAACACCCGACCTACTTATAAGGAACGCCGACATAGCATTAAGTATTAGCAATAGCATAGAGTAGTCATCATGTAGCCTTTAACCAATACACACGTATACAGACTACCGGCCTTTCACTAAGATCCACCAACATCATCATCATCACCTACTCCACATGGCGACCCTACCACAAGTACATCCCTAATGGCGACCACCTACAACTGTACATGGCGACCCATGCCAGTTCGAACCATGGAATCTGAAAGAAAAATATAAAGTCTGAAAAAGTAATAAACTATAATATGAAGACTGCCAATCGTGCCCAGGAATCTAGAAGAAAAAGTCATTTGAAGCCTAAAAACTAAGAAAATATGAAGATGCAGAAAGAAAAATATTATAAGAAGAAATCACTATTGAAGAAAGAAAATAATCAAGAAGGAAGACGAATTTTAAGGAGAATAAATATGAAAAAATAGAATATGAATTATATGAAGAATAATTTATGAAGTGTTACGGAGAATTATTAAAAAGAATAAATATGAAGAAAGAAGATAAATTATGTGAGAGAAAATAATATATAAAATAAAATGAAGAATACGAATATATTACGAATAATATAATAAAGAATAATAAAGATATATATTGAAGGTGAAATAAATGAAGTATAAAAAGTGAAAAATATATTCTAATAATAATTAATACTGAAAGAAAACGAAAAAATATATTTATACGGAAATAAAGGAAAATACTGATTGAGAAGAAAAAAGGGAAATAATTCGGTCTAAAATAATCTGACCCAATATAGTGCCTTTCATCACTACAGGCCTATATATTCTAATATTCCCTCAACGTGACAACGACGTGACGACGTGTGATCTTCGGCCTCATGGAGCACGGGAGCCAGGGATTGGTGTCCAGGGTATAGCCCGGCCCATACGCAAGAGGATTCGGACAACACTAGCGAGCATCATCACCAAGGACCAGCATCCAGACTCCTGTCCAGCTGATCTCGTGAAGCACGCCTTTCCAAGTCGTAAAATTGAACTTTAATAAAACGTGATTTTGTGCGTAATTTGTGACGAATAAAAAACTGTAAGTACTCCTTTACAGAAAGGTAAATAGATTCAAGATATTATTATAATGAATGAAATGAAATCAACGTATGTGTTTTATGGAAGTTATATTTTATGAATTTTCTAGAAATTTTCAATTAAATTGTTTTTAATGAAAGGTGACGAATGAAAACTTGATTTTTTTTATTTTACAAGCATGTACAATTTTTATTATTGAGTTTTACATTAACAAGTTTTGCTTTATTTTTTTTTTCTACCGTTTGCATTTTTTTATTCAAAATGGAATCATTTGATTTTGATACAGCCATCGCATTGTTACCTGCAATGACAGGACAAGAGCAAGTAACGAAATCACTAATAGATAACATCGAATTTTATAGTAGCTTGATTAACGATAATTCACAGCAAATTTTAATAAATTTTGTCCTTAAAACGAGACTGACTGAAACTGCAAAATTTTATTTAAAATCAATGTATTCGAATGTTGATAGTCTGTTACACGACATGAAAGAGTTTTTACTAACTAAAAAATGCCCCGTCGCTTTACAAAATCAATTACTAAACTGCAGACAGGGCAATAGTTCAATTCAACAATTTGGCTCAAAAATTAAAAACTTATTGACGGATTTGACTTTAGCTCAATCAGAAGGTGAGAGAAAGAAAATAGATATTTTGTACCCTATTAATGAGAAAATGGCCATCGATAGTTTTGCAAATGGACTTAACAACTCAAGGTTAAGTATAATTATTTCAAGTAGACAGTTTAAATCTATAACGGAAGCCATTCAGACAGCTTTAGACGAAGAAATTTTTCTCAACTCGTCCCAAAATAATACATTTCAAAATAGTAATTTCAATACATCATATTATAGAACAAATAATATCCCACGTAACAAATATCATACAACAAACGTGAGGAATAATTATAATATAGATGAGCAAGTAATTAGTAACATGCCCTTATCGAACAAGTCTCAGGTATCCGAACGCGTACCGAGTAGCAACCGTATTTTGCGCGATCAGCGAACTTCGCGAGTAGTTGAAGCTCAGTGCACTTTGGACGACACTTATAAATATAATGTAATGAAATTTGAAGCGACTCGTATGGACGGTCGAGTAAATGGTTTATTAAATAGTAGCAGTTCGAAAGATTTGAATGTGATTTCTGAATTAAATAATTTTGTATCGCAGAAAGACAGTGGAAATGAAAGTTCAGAAGTTCAAAAGAAAAAGTGTGTAATTGAAAACACGATTTTAAGTTCTGGTACTCCCAGGCCTGATCAACCTGCGGTAGTTAGGAAAGAGGACACATCTAAGGATATGGAGAGTTCGTTATTGAAAGAATGTATGAGATGTGATGACGTAATAGATAAAGAGATTAATTCTGAAAAGAGTATAAATCGAAAGAAAAAGTTAAGAGTGAAATTAAATATTGGTCTGATGAAATACGATGATGAATATATGGCGATGAAAACCGATGATGAGTGTGAGAATAATTTTAATAATAATATGCCAAGTGCAAAACGTAGAAAAGAACGAAAGGTAATGTTAAGTAATTGTTTAATGAAAAATGATGATAATGTTAAAATGATGAAAAGTGATGATGAATATGAAAATATAAATGGGTATAATAAAGAAATTTATGAAAAACGTAGACAAGAATTAAAGAAAAAGTTAAAAATATTTTTGAAGCAATGTGATGACGATTTAAAAATGAAATATAAAGGGAATTATAATGAAAGGTTAAGATTAATAAAAATATACGGTATTTTATTGAGGAGTAATGAGATGAAAGATGATTTTGGAAAATATGAAAATAAGAGAAGAAGAATTTATGTGATTTGGCCAACGGAAGAGGACTTTAGGAGATATTATGAGAAGTATGACGCGAGATCTGTAGGTATAACTTAGAGTAAATAATATAAGTAACAGATAGATAGAAATGGAGTACATAGTTAAATAGTAAGCAAAAGTATAAAGCATATAAATAAATATTATATAAGTAAAACTAAAAGTTTATGGAATATACGATTAATTTTCATAGAGTAAAATTACATTGATTTAATAATAATATAGGTAATTAATATGAATATGATTTACGAAAACTATTTTTTTTATTTGTGTTAATTGACTAGAATTTAAGTAGGAGATAACAATAACCTTATGTATAATTTATTATTTTGTAAGAAAAAGTCGGCATTAGAAGGTAAAAACAAAAAATTATTTGAATGATTATAAAATGTATTGTGGTTTGTAAAGTTTTATTTTTGAATTTGTTTAGAAATTTTATTTGGCTTAAGTTTTTTTAATAATAGTAATATATGTATTAGTTATAAAAAAAAAATGAACTTTATATATATATCATTTTTTTTTCCAATAAATCGGGTGGTGTAGTGTGTAAACACCCGACCTACTTATAAGGAACGCCGACATAGCATTAAGTATTAGCAATAGCATAGAGTAGTCATCATGTAGCCTTTAACCAATACACACGTATACAGACTACCGGCCTTTCACTAAGATCCACCAACATCATCATCATCACCTACTCCACATGGCGACCCTACCACAAGTACATCCCTAATGGCGACCACCTACAACTGTACACCACGGCCAGAGCCTACCACTCCAAAGCGCGTAAGCGGGTTTCATCACGATGTTTTCCTTCACCGTTTTAGAGCGAGCGTGCAAAATCTGCACTTAACTATAAGTCATTGGTGCAGGGCCGAGTCGGGATTCGAACCCGGGTGCGAAATATGAATAAAAATAAACACTGTTCCACTTCTGCTTCACATTACTCTGAACTTCGCGAATTTGCGAAATTTGCATAGCGAATAGGTGTCAAATAATTCATGCATTGTTCATTAAACCCTAGTTCCACGCACATATCTCGTAGTCCTATGTGCTCAGCCCCCTTTTGTTTTGGGATGATAAATTAGGCCAGCTTTACCTGTCTGGATTAGGACCCCTTGCGCTGCGCGATGAATCAGCACCACAGTGTAAACAATCAGTAGCGTAGGTACTTTGTTTATGTTGCAGTTGTCAGTTAAAACAGTACTCAAACGGTGCCCGATGGCTTTCCAATCTTCTTCGTGTACTCCGTTGACTCTGTATCTGGACAGAATATTGTCGGTTTGAGTGAAACCATGACGTGCAGCTAGCTACTATTAATGCATTTTGCCTGATATCAAATCAAGATATAAAATAGTGCTAATGATTAGTACAAAACAGTTTCTCTTGGGGAATTTTCTGAGTTATGATATCAATCAACATAGATTTGCAGCAAACTGCCAAAATTTGAATCACTGCTCAGTGCAGAAAACAGCCGCCTAAGAGAAACAGCAAGAAACTAGCGAAGCATTTGTGCTTCACATCCAAAACATGACAAGCTCATTACTCTAGCTCGGTCGTGTTCTGCTTTTAGTAGTAAGTAAGAGGTAATGAAGCGCTACTATGACTCCGCTTAGGCGGAGTTTTCCAACTGTTTATTAACTGTGGCGTCAACTCGTCACCCTTCTTCGATATCGTTTGTACCTTTTTATTTGCGTTTGATTATTTGATTAATTTGTTTTTGAATAATGGGCTTCGTATCTCGTTGTATTGAATGGGTGGGTAGTGTGTTTGGTTGTCGGTAGTTAGTTTTATTTGAACAGCGTCATTTATAAATATTTGCTACTCAGTTACGGCACGAGACCACCCAAGAAATTTTTATGATATATTGATGATTGAGACGAATCTATTAATGACGGCAATATTACGCTATTTAATAAAGTAACTTAGTGATTGAAACACTTTATTCTCATAATTTGCAATCTTAAGAGTACATAATATCAAATTTTGTTCCCCAAATTCGGCTGAGATTACTGAATCTACAGAAGCTACGAGTTGAGTATTTTAAAAATATGAAATTTTGAAATTTTTTCAATGATCACAAAAAAGTAAGAACGCGATTTGAATAAATAAAAATGATATCGATAAGAAAAAAATTAAAAATCTCTGTTTTGCACACGTTTTGTGTGTGAGCTTAGGAAAACTACGATATTTCAAGATGATTTTATTTCTATAATAGTTAGGTAATAACTATATCTTCAATTGTGTATTCCAACAAAACCAGCAAATATTATGGTAAGTACATCATTTCTCGGGCGTGTGTGTGCAGCACTCTACTAACAACTTTATCCTTTATCTAACGGTGAAGATTTTCATTTTCACTCAGGGCGCCTACCACTTATCTAGAAGTCACAACAATTACGTCTCATTCTCGAGCGCGTCTCGCCCACTTTTTGCTCCACTCCTCGCCTTATATGAGTTATGACGTCGACGTCAGCTATCTTGGCGATAAATCACAGGCGACTGAGGATCGTAGGCTGAGAGCTAGCAGACGAGCTGGTCGTTTGCCTGATGGTAAGCAATACGCCAGCCCATAACAATAATAGCACCACCCAGAACTTCGTTTTGCAAAATACTGCGTGGCGCCGCACTGCGCTCGTCACCCTGAGACAATTAGCTGTTGAGTCTCATAATGCCCAGTAATTTCGCTGGCTGCAATGCCCTTCAAACCGGAACACAGTAATGCTTGCGCACTACTGCTTGGCGGCTGAATAACTGGCAAAGCGGTGGTACCTACCCAGACGGCCTCTCGCATACGAGAAACCTACCACCACATTGGTGGTGCTTTACAACTGTAATTTTATGTTCCTTATTTGTGAAGCTAGAGATTTAAGATAAGAATCTTTTCCAATAAAGTTGCTCAAAAAGTGTACAATACATGGACAGTAAACATATCTTAATAGTTTGTTTTAACGCGGTAGAGCAATTTCGTTACAATTTACAGCAATTTCAATTGAAACTTTTTTTTTTAAAGAACTTGCACTAAAGTGCAAGTTGTTTAAAAAAAAAAGTTTCAATTAAGGATTTACTGTGTAATTGCGCACTTAGAAATCGCAAAACAAAACTTTTTTATGACTTAAATAGTTGTACTTGTAAAAATAACTTAAACAAACCATTTATTTACAAAATTTTAATAAAGTTTTTATTTATGTATATAAGGCAATAATAACAGAATACAGAGTAATTGTATTAAAGGACCATATGACAAATACATTAAAGAATAACATATAATATGAAATTCACTTCACTACAATTCACTACATCTTAAATTTAGGAAAGTGGCGGCTTCGCTTTCCTGTAGCGTCGGTAGACCACATTCCTCTGGCCAGAAGTACAAACTAAGTGAACATAGCCGTAAGTGCTGCTGAAATCCTTAGCTATGACTTGGAAGTCGTTGGTCTACTGGATTCCAGGTGACTGATATCGATTTCTATCGGTTCCTCAGTTTGGCGTCCGATCATCAGTAGAATATGCGCCTGGAGGTCCTCCGACTTCGTCTTCTGGTCCAAGCGTGAGATGTAGATGAGCGTGGTGGGCAGAGCAGCTCTCTTAATAAATTAAAATACTATTTTAATAAATCTAAATTATTTGAAACTTTACTCAACAAAACGGTTATTAGCTCTCAGTCTATTTTACAATCTCTACCAATCCCGAGCAACCGAACATTATGGATAACGACCTTCTTGCAGGAAAACTTATGTTACAAAGAGTTACCTTATGGTAACATGGTGGAAAAATGTCGTCTTGGAGAAAACTAAATAGATATACTATAAGTGTAGGTGGAGTCGATGGGAGTTTCTACTGTTATTCAGTCTGAAATAATATCATTAATTTACTTGTGACATAGGTCTAGGAATAGTATCTTCATTATTGTGCTTGCTATGCCAAAGAACAAATATCTTAGCTAATTATAGGTTCAAATAATATAATTAAATAACTGTTGGCACACAACATCAAATAATATCACTTATATAACAGAATTATTTTGTTTTGTTTTTAATTTTTTATTTGGGGGACTTACAGTTATCAATTTCAAAAACATGAGTACAAGTAGCTAACAAAGAGCCAATTACAAGTCTCCACACATAGTAATAAAGTAAGTTAAAAAAGATAACGTACAAAATAGTGTCTTAATAGTATTTTTTTTAGTGATTAACATGCATAGCCACTTCAACTCGTAGGCGGTGGTATACTTTTTGAACATTATTGCATTTGCTGACGCTATACTACTAGTAAACAGATCTATACTGGAGAGTTCAGACTTCATGATGCTGTTAAAAGCTATAGATGATCGAAGAATATAAGAATTTTGACGGTAAATAGTGCGTGCAAATGGATGCATGGAACAGGTTCCGAACACGACAATGCCTTGGAGGTACATAGGACAATTTGGAAAATTCTGGACAGTCAACTTTAGATTGTGCTTTTTTCATCAAGTAACGTAAATCAGAGATATTGCGACGGGTTTCGAGACGTAGTAGATGGAAACGTGAGCAACGTTTTTCGTAGCTTAATTTAATTTAAATTTGTGTGAATCGCTGTTACCTATTTTTCAGAAGCATCATAGTACATACATTATCGTGTAAAAATACAATAATATAGAAAGTCTATGAAAGTCAACTCTTATTTCGTGAGATATCATATAAAACGTGACTAGGAAAACTGTTTTATTAAGGAATAATAGTTGTGATATGTGCGTGAGATGCTTGTTAAATAAGAAAGACTATAAAGCCGATTGACTGTGAATACAAGGCCCTCATGAAACGTTAGCTGTTATTAACTATTACAAATACATACCCCGCATTTGTCGTATGCATAACTATAAATTAAAAAATTAAAACACACAATAAAACATGTCTAAGAACCACCACCGCTAGAAAACCTGCTTTCAAATTAAAAAACCGTATCACCCGTTTAAGAGCTACGGTGCCACAGACAGACATACATACATAGTGGTCAATCTTATAACACCCCTCCTTTTTGCGTCGGGGGTTATAAAGCAATAGCGCTAAATAGAGCACGATATTGTGACGTCAACCACATGTCGCTTGTGTGTTTATTCTGCGAAAGCTACAATGTTTTTCCTGTTTTTCGGCATTATTGTTTCGCGAAAGCCTAAACTAAAAACTAGGGCACTCACACGCGAAACACGCAGCTCAACAGTAATGGGTATTATATTTTTCTTGCATCAGTATAAAGTATGTGTATGTACTATGTATATAATATCTAGTATGTTTTTCAAAGCTAGTACAACAGATAAAGTAACATCGTATGAAGCTTAGAAGAAATTCTGATGAAAAGTAAGGAGTTTACGTTTCTCACCACAAAGTAGGTGAGCTGTAGCGTCACATTGTTTCACAGTCACATAGTTTACATGGCAAGATTGTACCAAGAAAATGCGAAGATTATACTAAAGGAATTTTGTTACTATGACTTTGAAGTAGTCAGTTACATTATGTGCATATATACACAAGTATTTATATCATAGAACCTCATTTCATGCTCATTTATATGGTAGTGATAGGTGACATTATATTTAAACCAAATAACTTATCATGGATGACATCCCTCTTTTCAATAGACATCAATTTTGCTAAATTGTAATGTTATTGTTATTTTATTTATGTGTCAATGGCTATTATAACTTTACTCTATTCGAACAGTTATTTGTTAGCCCAGAATACCTAATAATTTTAGTGAAAATTCATGTTAATTTATTTATTGCAGTTTTATTATGGTTAATTTTATTTTATTCATGGAGAATTACTCATTTATTAATATTTATTTGTTTAGTTTGTCAAAATATTTAATTTTAGGTTTGAATGTGTTTTATAGTTACGAGTATTTAATTATGTCATTTGCATTCTATTTGAAAAATCATGTATTTATTTTTTTATCATGTATTTTTTTATCTACCTTTTTCATTGACCATGACTAATATCAATGATTTCCATAGTGTAAAAAGTAGTAAGTTGAACTACTCGTAATTAAATCGGTAAAATACTTTCACAAAATACTACGTGTCCATTTAAAGATAACACATAATGCAGATTATTATATCTTAAATAATCGATTTAAATTTCTTTTACTTTTAATATTTACCCACTACTACCAAAGTTACAATAACTACCGACTACTTGTTCAGTGTACCTAATAACATTTTAATTGACTTACATATTATGCATCTGCCAGCTTTCCTGAAATTAAATTTCCGTATAAAATTAGGTCAAACACAGATTTAGTGTTGGATAACCACAACTTTAGCCGCTCTAAATAGCTAACATACGCAAAATTATTCACGATGCTGACCGCCTGAACCCACGACATTTAGCGTGTGTCCCTTACTCATATATTTTACATTCATTAACGAAGCGGCACATAAGTAGAAACTGAGTGCTAAGGTTCGTTTATATTTTACTTGTCTGGTTGTAAAAATAGAACGATGCATAAGCCCCAACTGGAAAAATGTAGGGACTTTTGTCTCGGTTAGTGCCAACGTACTTAGCAGAAATAAGTTTCTTCAGTTTTAGTAACAAAAGTACGGCAGAAGTTAGAATAGGTTTATTAGAGGTTGCGGTGAAAATAGTCAGAATATCCTATTTCTATGCAGATGAATTAAAGTAGTGCTGTTTATATTTACATAACAAAATGATTACTTTTACTAAACTTATTTTCTATTTCAGTTATAAAAGGGACAGCAAACAACGCTGATAGGATGAGTCATATTATAAAGTGGAAATGCTGATAAGTGACAAAAGCGGAAATCATTATTGCTCATAAATTGCTTAAATAAATGTTGGTTTTCTAAAGAAACTTCACTTTCGTTGTTAGTTAGTGAAATTTTAAAGACAAAATGATGCTAGAGCAAGTATAGGTAGCAATGCGCAGCTCTCTTGTTACGCACAGCTTCATTGTTTAGCTCCAACTATGAACGAATAAATCTAATCGTCAGCAACCGCAACATACACCCCTACTTCCGCCATACATAGTCCATCAAATAAACTAGCTTCACGCCAAACCTGGCGTCCTGGCCATACGCTATCGATACAATCTGTGCCTACAAGGGTACAAGACGGATGGCAAATTAAAGACCTTCGTGCGAGGTGATTGAGTATGAAAAACTGCCGAATCGAGATTAGACGGCTATCGGATCGTATCCATCAGGGCGGCACGTCAAAGAATTGGCAATCGAGGAATGGACTCCTTAGTGTTGGAAAGATGTAGTACTAACGGTAGATCTGATATTTTCGTTAGAAAATACAATATATATATGCTGGCACTGTAGATTTGCCCACAGACAAGACGATATAGATAAATAGAACTGAATTTAAAGGAAAACATGTTAGCAAAAAAATAACTGGAAAATATCCAAGATAGGTTTAATGAATAGAAAACTAACTTTATTTAAAAAATATCCTTTCCAATTAACCATAGACTTTGATGTTAAAATTGGGGATGTATTTTCCAGTCCCGACTGTAAATCCTGCATTGAATAGACTGCGCGCATAAAAATATCACGGAAGCATTCGGCAAAGTGAAAAGGGCAAATTAAATCATATACCGGGCGTCTCAATTATTAGAAATGCGCGGTGCACGCCACAGGCAGTTACAAAAAGAATCGTGCCGCTCTGGTCCTTTGAAAGGCGCATCGGGGGCGCTCTCAAAGCTGTCACCCCCAGAAGCGTACTTCACTAAGAACGTAAACATCTACCGAAACCCCTAACTTGTACACATCGCCAGCTAAATACACGCGTATTGCGAAGTACAAATAATCAACGCAGCAGTGTAAGCTACGCGCCGCGATGGGACTCTCTAGATGGGGAAGAGGCGCCGCGGCGGCTGGAGCGACGCGCATGCGCGAAGAATCCCACCCCATTGGTCTAGGATGACGTCATCGGGGTGAACTCCGTCTGAGTGACAGTAACAGTCACCCCTGAGCGGTCGCAGGGATACCTCGCGTTCCCTCATAGTGTTTAGTATCACACAAAAACAAACGTTTCATAAACTGATTTTCAGAGACAGTGAAAACTGTGATTTGTGAAAGAACAGTGGTGCAATTCCCTACCTACGATTGCTGTCGTGCATCTGCTTGCAGTCAGGTACGTTTCTTGTTTACAATTTCAGCCTGTGTCAGTGATCTCGATGATGCTAGCTCATGCATGACTTAGATACATGAAGTGGGTGTAAGATATTCATGTATATTTTTTGGACCGTTGAACTTTTGTATATTTTCTCGTGTATTATGACGTGGGGATATAAAATGCCGAGTTTTAGCGGAAAACATCTTGTTTGTTATCTGGACGAGAGGCATCGAGAAAAACGAGCAACGTGAAACCTGTATAAACATTTTAATCTTGCTTTTACGGCTGTTACGTATACATAACCTCGTGGCCAGTGAAGGATCACAATGTGATCTTTTATACAAAATATATAAGGAATGATGGGTAGAGATGATAATACCCGTCAATTTTTTGTTGAAGTATTTGATGATGAATCAATACAAAGGTATAAACAGTTGCGAGCCTGAGGCAGATGAGTTTCCGAGATGAAAATGTGTCACGATTCACGGTTCAATAATTTTCGATATCTTCAAGGAGAATTTGTATCTCCTCACCCCTCCAAATAATAATCTATCAGACACCAATTCGTTAACTCCAATACCAAAGTCGTTTACAATTTGTATCAACATTGGTATCACGTTTTAGATACAGAGTGCTGTAACCCGATACTTTACATAAATTAATGCAACCGCCAAATCCATCGCTGGAGTAACCAACCATTACTGGCTTTCATCTCCCATTTGAATATTTAGGAGGAACAAAACGCGCGGTGGAAACTGCTGGGGGAAATTGGTTTTTAGAAAGCTTTCGGCGTTTGAAAGCTGGGGTGTTGGGCGCATTGGAGTTAATTCGCGGAGTCTATACGCTCGTGAATGGTATTGCTTTAATTCTGTAGATGAGGTTCATGAGGTGTTAGTATTTGAATCAATAGGAAGTTTGTTGCTAACTTTCTTTCTTACAGTTTCTTATGCTATAGAATACTATCGATGTATTATATTCTATGCTATTCTTTACATTGTAAGAATGATATATCATGGTTTATATGTTCAAATAAAACATACGAGGCTGGCTGTCCTTCATAGCATTTACGTCACCGGCTAGCCTTATTGTTATGGATTGTCTGTTTTGAACAAAACCTCGCGAAATATGGATTTTGGAGAACTTAATAAGAGTGTTGCTGTCCAAATTTGTTTCACAGAACCATTACAAATGTCACATCTGACAAATATGTCCTTTGGGAGATATTTTATACTATGTGAATAATTTACTTTGAAATTCCAACTTTGTACCTCAACGAAGTCTGTTGGGACAGAAATTCTTCTACTTTGACTGGCAAATGCAAGTATGTGTCTGTAGTCAGTAGCTGTACAAATTAATGAGACGTTGCTTCAAAATAATGTAGTCTAGCTTCGTACCGTTAAAGCTGCGAAAAAGCATTTCGCCGCTCTTATTAATTTAGGTAAAATTAAATTTACTGCGTACTCTGTAAGATCCGAAGGCCCCGGGACCCTGACCCGGTACATGGCGCAGAAGTTACATCTTGCTTTTAAGTGCTAGTTGGCACTGAGAAGTTACTCAACAAGGTTTTTGGAATAAATCTCACTGCAGAATTGGAGTTATATTATCTGCAGTGCATCACATATTGGCTCTTACAATAACTTACGCGTTTTCGAACCGTATAAAGAGTAAGTGCGGCTTAGCAGTTTATGATACAGCTTTCTTTTGACAAATCCCTACTCGGCCCCACACCTATGACTTGTTATTATTATTTATTATAGTTATTATTATTTATTATAGCTTATTTATTATCACTTAAAAAAACAGTGCTAATTATACAAAATGGTGTGCGAAATTAGCGGTTACCTCATAATATGAAAATTGGCTTGTGTAACAATCACTAGATTCTACAAATATTTTGAATGTGAAATTTTGCGAGGATGAATTATGATGTTTAAAAAACTACTAGATGGAATTTGTTGAAATTTTAGAAGTACCTATGTACCTACTTTAAATTCTAGAATAGGACATAATCAAGAATAGGTAATTATCCGCAACCGCGGATGCAGCAAGAATTTTAAGAGAAAACATACCAACTTCTCAAATAAGGTTAACAGCAAATTATATAGCTTGGGTAATGGATTCCGTGGATAAAGTTTCGTATTACACACTAATAGTAATGGCCGTGTATGTACTTAAAATAGAGCTTGTGTCATTATTACAGCCGTCGTAGAGTCTCCATATCACCTCCACACGAAAACTTTTACTACGTTTTAACTTCCAACTTTACAATAGAGTATCTCTACACGGCGAGTAGAGTATCTCTAAGACGTGAGAAGGTATAAACTTGTATTCTTATTATCTCGGCACGTTTTCGGGGTACTTTACGACGTCAAGTCTCTACGATATCTACTCTAGAATCTCGTTTCACGCCTCTACAACAACATTTTATGGCTCGGTTAGTTATCTTCGGGAAGCTGCTGAGAGGTTTTCTTCACTGATGTAAATGGATTTCGTTAAGTGCAAAGTTTTGTCCCAAGACTGCGAACTAGGATTATGATTTATTAATTCGTATTTATTATACTGTAATTATTCTCCCTAGTTGTTTATAGAGTAGTATTCAGATTATTACGCTTCTTGATTTAAATATTATTCAGAAACGATCTAATTTATTGGACGGTCTTAATTCTAAAAAGCTGCAGAAGGTTAATAGGATAATCATTATCAGCCCATCACGTTCCCACTGCTGGGACACGGGCCTTATCTCATAGAGAGAGCATGGAATATAATCCACCACACTGGCCCAGTTCGGGTTGGTGTATGACAAATCCTTGAATTCTTGGACATGCCGGTTTCCTTAAGATGATTTCCTTTACCGTTTATAGAGGGAGTGTTAAATCCGCACATAACAGAAAGTCAGCAGGCGGGGCCAGTGGGATTCGAACTCGGGTGCATCGGATCGAAAGTCACATATGCTCCCACTCGCTCTTGAGCCACACTCGCTCTATCGATAGAATAATATGTCATTGAGAAGGTGAAAGAATCTTTAAAGTAAGCCAGTATCCTTCTTAGCATCATGTAGAAAATGAAAAGTTTATTGATATAAAAAGATAAAGTCTCGATTTCAAGGTTCATGTCATAAATAAAATTAATTTCGCTTCAATCTTTAATACATACATATTTTTATCCTATATGCGCTATAATTATTTTTATCCTTGTGAATACAATTTGAATACCTACACCTCAAAACTTAAGTCCATACGTAGATTTTAAATGTTGTCGTAACAATTTAGCAGTTGTAACTTTTTAATCTCGTGAAAGGATTTCTTCCAGATAAAAGAAAACACGTACCGATACATTCTAATAAATAACCTAAGACAGTTCTAATTATCACCAGTCTTAGAACTAAAACCCAATTTTACACAATAAAACGGGTGCTTTTTCCTCGATAAATCCAATTACAAGGATGGCGGTCGCATGTGCGCCGAATGCCAATAATTGGAAGTAATCACCGGAACTAAGCCACCCAAGCCGGTCTAAGGGACGCCGTATCAATTCTTTCGATACTTTCGTATGTGGTACCCATTTTCCTTTACTAGCTGTTATTTGTAAGTTTCATACGGTAACTAAAGTTTGGCGCAGTGACTCAATTAAGTTTAAGGTTCTGTTAATATCTAAAAGACTCCTGTCTCTTTTAAGTTACATTATCGTTCAGCATTTTCATATTTAAAATGAGTTAGGAGTTATGACATAAAGCTTCGACATATCTATACATATACGTTGCGAGCATTCCTACGTACGTCGCTCACGCTTTTCTTACGAACGAATTAGGAATATTATTCAAAATTCTAAACGTATATTGACATGTCTTCAATATCAGTGATTTCTCAAAGCTCTCCGTTAATCAGTCAATCACAGTGCTGAGCAGAATCGAGCGAAAGAATTTAATCCATAGATTAGCCATGCCATCGAGCTTCCGAGCCTCGTTCAAACGCGCCAGTCGCGCCAATCGGCTAATTCGATTGGCACTAGAGCAGCTGCCAACGACGTGAACACTCCATTACAAGCGGCAGGATTTTACCACCATCGCAGGATATTGATTGGCGTGCTTAAATTTAATTGTGTACGTTTTGGAAACTTTCTCTTGGTAAAAGTAGTAGTAAAAGCTATACTATATATATGTACATATAATATATATATGTACTTACCCCTTTTTCCTTTTTTTTCTAATAAATAAGAGAACGACAATCTTATGTGCTGTGCTGTGTACGGGTGCAGTAGGATGAAGAAGAACTTTGTATTACAGTGTCGCGTGTATTTTGTCTTTCATATTCGACATAAATTTACGTTCACAATACTTTATTCATCGCTTTGTTCAAGTTTAATGAGAAGCTATTGCTGACATTAGTTAAAAATATATTATCAAATAGCTGGCTTGACCTGAAATACTGTAAAAAATATGTAAATTTGACATATTTTCGTCAGTTATTGAAAGTTACACATATAAAAGATTTTTCTAGACCCAATTTATTAAATTTTTACTCCTCTCTCTCTATTCGTGTGTTACATGTCGGAAATGTCTCAAATTCTAGATCATTCCAAAACCTTTGCACAATTCCTATTATATACAATACCTATAGATATAGAAATAGATGTCAAAGTCGTTGATATGTCGATTAGCCAAACGATTTAGATTCCATTGAGGCTAAAACGCTTCAGTCGTCTTACTCAATTGGTACTAAAGCAGCCCATGACGTGTAATCTGTAGGTATTACAAGATTTACAATTAGTAGGAATTTATCGACCGAAGTTATAGGATATTGATTGGCTTGCTTCAATGACAAGACTACGAGATTTAGGAAAACGTAAGAAGGTACTTCTAGATTTCTGGGGATTTCTAGTTCTTTAGAGCTTTAGGAGCATAAATAAATAATGTTAATAATAATAACTTAAGGAAGAAAGTTTGGCAAGTTTGAGTATCTTTGTCGAGAATAGTAACATTTCGGTAGTTACCTACATGTTGGAATTGCTAGCTGTGGGTTTTCGTAAAAAAATTTAAATAAAATAGGAACTCTATCTACGTATTAGCTATTAGTAAGTTTCATGAATAATGAACCTTTTTGTAGATTAAAGCAGTAACACGTCTTCGTCCAGTCCAAAACTTTGTTTCTGTTACTTGCAACACCTTTCCTTTCTTTAATCACGTAGTTACAAAAACATTGAGGTACACAACAACCTGGTCGGAGTAATTTCTTAGCCGTTTTATATCAATTAATAACATCTATGTAATTTCTATTTGTGATTAGTATTTTTGCGTCAAGATTAAATTAGTTAATTATATATTGTCGACAGATCTTATATTATATCCTTATAATAATAACGCATAGATCAAAAGAACTCGTGCCGAAATTGGCTTGGCGTACTTGTGAGATTTAAAAAAAAACTTGAACACTTAAAAGTAGCTTTTTAATATAATAAAACTGATTCTATGGCGGTATTATTCTACGTTTTTCGCATTAATCTGTGCTGTCAAACGAGGAATAGAACAACCGATACCTACCGCTAAGCATTGATACATTCATCAAATTAATTGCCTAAATAGTAGACTTGTAGGTTAACGGCCCAGCACCGTTATGTCTCCAATATTAGAATAGTTTTGACACAAAACATGTCCATATATAATCATTTCTGCAGTTTCCTATTTATCTTTCTTAGAATTATATTACTGGTGTCAATACAACGATTGATTATTATTATAAAAGTTACCTACGTGTAAGTATATGTACCTACCTAGTATATGTATGTGCGGGTATAAAGCCCGGCTGATTGATGTGATTTAACTTGCTATGTGTTAAGGTTAATTCTATTATACCACGATGTAAAAAAAACATCTTGTAGGTATTTCAAGTTTATTTGCATAAAATATAACGTTAGTAAGGCATTTTCTTATTTGGCCCGTAGGTATTTTTCTACAGACAAGAATTATGTCAAATAATATAAGGTATGTATAAAGTGATTTTATCAATATATCAATGTAATTAATGAACAATATTATAAAGGGATAATATTACAACAAAATTTTGTATTACCTTTTAGCTATGCATAAAAACCTCTTTAAACATATATATAGGCATACCTACATATACATGTTTGATATTTCATCGGTATGTATATATATATATATATATATATATATATATATATATATATTGTATATACAAACCGATGATATATATATATATATATATATACATACCGATGAAATATCAAACATGTATATGTAGGTATGCCTATATATATGTTTAAAGAGGTTTTTATGCATAGCTAAAAGGTAATACAAAATTTTGTTGTCTGGGTGGGTACCACCGCTTTGCCAGTTATTCAGCCGCCAAGCGGTAGTGCGCAAGCATTACTGTGTTCCGGCTTGAAGGGCATTGTAGCCAGCGAAATTACTGGGCATTATGAGACTCAACAGCTAATTGTCTCAGAGTGACGAGCGCAGTACAGCGCCGTGCAGGATTTTGCAAAACAAAGTTCTGGGTGGTGCTGTTATTGTTATGGGCTGGCGTATTGCTTACCATCAGGCAAACGACCAGCTCGTCTCGTCATTCAGATGCATAAAAAAAAATATTATGCTGGACAAAGGTGTAAAGTGTAGTTTTTGTAAGTAGGTACCTATTTTTTAACGGTTTATTTGTATTATTTCTTATGCAATGGACTTGTTAGATGCATTTGCTCTTTCTTAGGAGCGTATTTCTACATAAGCAGATAATTTACGCGTACATACTTATCAGAATAATAATTCATTTTATAACAAAAAAAGCCGACTTTTATTCTGATGTATCTTCGAAACCCAAGGTCGAATATTGATAAATATAAACGGGACCACATTGTAGCTATGCTGAACACAACGCAAAAAATTAAAAAAAATCTTTATTAATTTTCCAAATCGGTTTATAAATGACGGAGTTCTGGGGTGATGAACATAAAAAATACAATCGAATTGAGAACCTCATCCTATTTTTGAAGTCGGTTAAAAACCATGAACAGACATAAAAACAAACCCCAATTAATTTTTATCGTATTTGGATAATTGCATCCTCTTCGGACTGAACCTGCATACGAAACCCAACGCTAAATTACCAGACACCATCTAATTAATTGGATCACTACAAAGGAAATCCTCAATAACGTTTCCTTTTTAGTAAACACGAAAAACCACTTCCTTTATTTTTGTTAAAAGATAATACTTATACCTATAATTGTTTAGCAATTAGTACGGAAAAGGAATTCCATGATTGATGATTACTCATGGGGTGAATCAGTTTTGTTTGAAATGACATTGGATGTCTTTGCGTAGTAATTTTTCTCGTTTATTAAAGAAGATTTTTCCGATGTTAGATGAGGATGTGAGGGCCTATACTTGTCTATGCCATAAAGGCTGTTATCATGGAATTAATAAGTACCTAATTGTTTACTCATTAATTCCGTGGTTGTTATAGCTAGGTGAAGGGAGAAGGTTTATTATTTCGAATTTCTAACGTGATGCTATGATGTAAACTATTGTTTATTTTTATTGATTTTTATTAGTTATAAGCTTGCGTTTGACCGTTATCTCACCTGTTGTTAAGTGATGATGCGGTCAAAGATGTAGCACGCTCGCCTAGAAAAAACCTGTTCACTCTTGTCATAAAGACACCCAGATTATAGCTATCCGGAAACTCCCACTTCCACTCCTTGGCTGTTCGCATTATGAAGGTCGAAGCAAAGCGCTTGGTGTGAGCAGGAGGGATGTTAACCATTAATAGATGACGGCTTGCCGTACGTCTGGTCGTCTGGTGATGGAATGGGGATTAATTCTATTTAGGACATAATTATTATTACGATTACTCGTATGGTACAACAGCTAATATTATATTTGAATATAATGCTGAAATAATCAATTAGAGATGTGCAGAGATAAAATGAAAGCCTAACTAAGTTTAAAAAGATATTTATATTTAATTCTTTACAAAATCCTTAGCTTTCGAAAGCCTTCAACTCCTTACATGAGTGTAGACTGGAATCAATCAACCAAAATCACATCACAGCACTCATCGCAATATATGCATTACCACAAAATCATTGCCGAAACCACCCTCTACCGAATCATCATCCCCCTTAATATCATTTCGGTGCCGCATGGAATTCGATGGCAAAACATTACGTAATTGGCACAATCACAGCCGTGACAGGTATGCCTCACGGGACGCGTTACCCTCACGTGTATCCTAATCATTAGTATGTAAGTGTTTGGTTGGCACATGCACATACCTATTATGTTTATTTTTAAGCGCTTACATGGAATAAGACAATTTTTTTTTAAATATCTTATACCTTTCACGTGTATGTAGCCACCCGCGTTTCACACAGGTGCGAGTATGAATGTTTTATTATTAACTTACTAGAAATTATCTAAATTTGGATATCCTATCCTATCCTACTAATATTATAAATAGAAAAGTTTTTGAGGATGGATGTTTGTTACTTAATCACGCAAAAACTACGGAACGGATTTTGATGAAATTGGTAATTAAGTATGTTACAGATACCTTAGGTTCAGGAAAAGGACAGTGGATACCTATTTTTTTATCTCACATCACTATTTACGAAACATCTAGGTTTGTTATAACACTGACTGTAAATGGACTAAGATTACCAGGTCTGAAACTAAGACGATGGTCACAATCCCATTTCTAAATAAGTTCATTTTTTTCATCCCAGACGCTAGAATCAGATCTTTGCACTACTATCTATATCTATGAATCTTTGCGACTCAGTGCGAACGGGATGGGGTGAAAAATAATTAATCATGTAACTTAATGAAAAGAGAGAATATATCAATCTTTTGTCTCAAGTTGTGACGGAGAGGGAAATTAAGAGCTGAAAAATGGGGCGGCCATTATCAAAATTATTATTTGTTTGTAAATAAAACGCTGCATTTAGGGAACAAACTTAAGTGAAGAAATATTGTCTCTTTGCTGTAATTAAATTACTTTGTGAGCAAATAGACGCGATTTATTCTCAGGCAATATATCTTTTGTTATGTGTGAGAAAAATATCTTTTTTAAGATTTTAAATAAAAGACGAAGAAGAAAAATGATATTGCTCGGGCAGCGAACCTGCAAAGCAATGGAAGCATTGACGACAGATGACGTAGAATCGTCCTCGTAAGACGATATGAGAAGGATAGAAGAAATTTGGTTGCTCAAGCAGTAGGCTCGGTGGCCCCGTGGTTAAGGCGTCTGGACGGTATTCCGAAGACGCAGGTTCAATCCCTGCCCGAGCAATATCATTTTTCTTCTTCCAAATTATTTAAAATCTTGTGATTTTCGCGTAGCATGCGCTAATGCATTTAATATCAAAATATCTTTTTTTATGTCATTGTTTACAGAAAACCTGTGTAGATAGGAAATAAACTTGTTTTTCCCGGTCTTCTATTGAACAACTAATAGGAACCACTTTCTCAGAATATAGAAGCAAAAAAAGATCATACTTACTCAATTTGGAAGGTATTTTGAAGGTTCATTTTGATAAGTTGTAGTTACTAAAACCCCAAAGCATGATCTATAATTAGCAAACAATATTCATCCTGGCAATCAATTAACCGATTTATTACCTAAAAAATCATGACTAACCATCTTCACTAAGCGGAATGAGCGTACTGAGCGTTTACGCTTCGAGCGATACTCAATTGAAAAATTGTTGCGATCGCTCGGGCTTACGTAATACCGAGCCCTGATGCCGCCCTGATGGCCCCAGGGCGGGCGGGGACATGGGACGGGTTTTAGGCGGTGCCACTATTATATAGGGAGGATAAATGAAATATTTTAAGCGTCAAATATACTGTGTTCTACACTTTCATAGTATAAAATGGTGCGGGAAATTGTCGGGTGAGAATAACATAATTTGTGGGCTGGGTGAAACTAAATTTTGCATGTATATTGTTAGTTTTTGGTGCATAGGTCAGAAATTGTAAACTGCAAAGTAATTTCTGTGCTCTCCAATTTATATTTTTTTCGTAATTTCAAGGTCATTTCGAGGATTTTGAAAATAAATGCTTCTCATGACGAGTATTAAAGTTTATAAAGGAAATTAGGCACTAGAAGATCCACTAGGTGCTGAGTAAATGTTTTTTAATTAGGTCTACAAAACAGATTAGATTAGGATTATACACTCGAGAGCAATGAATCCGGGTCACTTAAAGAATGTTAAAAATCTCGGAAACTAAAAATGATAGGTTAATGCAATAAATTGTATTTAATAGACAATGTAATACTCCTTAATTGAAAGTAAAAAAAATATGAGTCACCATACATTTTATTAACACAAAATTACATAAAGAAAAAAACTGCTGATCTCTCCTTAAAACAAAAATAGGAAACATGACATTTTTGAACTTCATTACGATTTTCTTGAATTTTAATACTTCGTATTGCCTCCTCGTGCTTCCATTACTGCGTTTACGCGGTTTGGCATGCTGTACACCAAGTTCCTTATACGATTTTGGGGAATATTCTCCCATTCCTCTGTGAGAGCAATTTTGAGCTCACGAAGCGTGATTGGGGGAGGGTTTCGTTGTTTTACGCATCTGCCTAGCTCGTCCCAAGCATGCTCGATCGGGTTGATATCCGGGCTGCGCGCTGGCCACTCCATACGAGTAATGTTCATCTCTTGAAGGTAGTCATTCACAATCCTACCTGTATGAGGTCGGGCATTGTCATGCATAAATATAGCATCCTCACCTAAATTGACCATAAATGGACCAACGTGATCATTGAGGATTTCTTCCACATATCTTACGCTAGTTAAAGAGCCGTTTTCTATGATCACCAGCTCTGTGCGACTTTCAGAAGAAATTCCGGCCCACACAAGTACAGACCCACCACCGTAGGCTACTTTTTCTTCGATGCATGCTTGCTTGAATCTTTCCCCTGGTCTTCGATACACTCTGTGTCTTCCATCGTGCTTGTAGAGCATAAATTTTGATTCGTCGGAGAACATAACTTTTGACCAATCTTCAATACTCCAATTTACGTGGCTCTGGGCATATCTTAGTCTCGAAATACGATGCCCACGCTCCAGTTTAGGGCCGTTTGCAGGTCTAAGGGGTTTTAAGTTAGATTCAGCAAGCCGACGTCTTACTGTCCATGCACTTGGGTTACTTCCTCCGAGGCGTCGAAACTGATTGGTGAGTTCAGTTCCTGTGAGAAAGCGATTTCGAAGCATGGTGTTCACCAAGTATCGGTCTTCTCGTGCTGTGGTACACCTGGTTCTGCCCGTTCCTGGTCTGCGTAGGTTAGAACCAGTTTCTTCGTAACGTCGGAGAACTCTTTGTACTGTTGACAGCGACACACCGACAGTCCTGGCTGTATCGCGCTGACTCCGGCCGGTTTCCAGCATTGTAAGTATTCTGGTGCATTCTTCAGGCGTAAGCGACATAATTTCAGCTTGAATAATGAATATAGAGCACTATCAACATGGTTTATGTACCCACATAAATGACAGATTACAAACAAAAGCAAAACCAAATGCTGTAATTTCGTAGTTCCATCTTCGAAAGTGGCCCTTTTTCAAATTTGATTTTTTTATGATATAACTTTACAATAACTAAGAAGTTTTAATACCTTCATTTAAGGAGTATTACATTGTCTATTAAATACAATTTATTGCATTAACCTAGCATTTTTAGTTTCCGAGATTTTTAGGATTCTTTAAGTGACCCGGATTCATTGCTCTCGAGTGTAGATAGATAGGTAGATTATTTTCGAATGCCTGAGAAACACTCAATGAACTTTGATACATCACATGCTATATATGTAGTAACACAGAATACGTTACTAATACAGATAATAGAATCGGCTTAACTCAACACTGAGGCAGTGATGTTTGATATACACGCCTGAAACCCATGGTGTTTTGTTTTGCGATGCCCACTGGTTTTGACGCTCGCTACCCTTTCACGAAGGGGATTTGGATGATGGAAAATTTAAATTAACTATAGACGTAGTAGAACAACGACGTAGAGTCAAATTGTTAGCTAAAATTTATTTTATTACATTTTCACCTGACGATGTAGAGTCGAAGAACCGAGAAACGTCTTATTTGTGACACAAATATGACGTAGCAATTTTTTTTCCCTACCATGATGTAAAAAATTTCTTGTCCATTGTAAAATTCCAAAGCTTTTGACCTTAGGTACCTACTATTTTTTTGCTTCTATGTATCGTCTTTGCGTTTGGACGATGGATAAAATACACAAATTACGTTTTACATAATATAAGTGGGTATAATCTAATTTATAATCAACATCATCGTTATCATCATCATAATCATCAGCCCATCATGTTTCCACTGCTGGGACACGGGCCTTCTCTAATAGAGAGAGTATGGGCTATAACCAAATGCTGGCCCAGAGCGGGTTGGTGGATGTTGCATGTCCTTGATTATTTGTGATCATGTCTTCGACATGCCGATATCCTCACGATGTTTTCCTTCACTGATTTTAGAGTGAGTGCTAAATCCGAAATAATTTAAGAAAGTCAGTGGTGCGAGGCCAGCGGGGTTTGAACTCGGGTGCGTCGGATCGAAAGTCTCACTCCCACTGAGCCACACTCACTCTTCACTATTGTGTATTTTAGATATTTATAATCTATAAAAGTCTTTAATTGTGCTTCAACTAAACAATTGAACACCAATCGATCGAATAAACAATCGATGGTTTGACAAACAGAATCGATTAAGATAATAAAACGCATAATCGAGACACATGATGTTTGATTTGATATGTTTGCGCACCGCGATGTTTTGTTTAGTACTGCCCACTGTACAGGATGCCTGGCTTCGACGGTCGCAACCCCTTTATGAGCTATATGATTCCCCTATATATGGGGCTTTGAACGGAAAATTTAAACAAACTGCGCTGGTTTATATTTGAATAATAGGTACTATCAGATAGAGAGTTTAGTGGCGATGATTGAAAATATTTCAGTCTATTTTATTGAAAAAATGGCAAATATTGATAGTTCAATATGCAAAGTGGTATTTCAACAAAAGATAAGGAGAATGGATGAGAATAAGGGTAAGGTAAAGATACGCAAATACAGTCATTGTCTCAATTACGAAAGGACTAATAGGTCAAAGAAAGCAACTAAACCAGCTATCAAAATTACAGTAAGATTAAAATTAAATGATTCAGTTTACTATGTTTCAAGTTTTTACATTGAATGATTTTTACAAAGTCCAAATATATTAAATATACGAATAGATTGGATATTCTAGCCAATGACCAGCTTAAAATGCTGCACACACAGCTTTGTGCTTAAAATAGCCGAATTCAGCTCTAGTCGAATATGGCCAGTGTTAGTCTAAAATTGAACTTTATCCAATTTGCTCTGAATAATTAAAACACCGTAGGCAATATGGATTTACATCAGATTGCAGAACCAAAACGTGCTAAAATTTAATTAATTTTATATTGAAAAAAGGTCTCTTCTTTTGGCGTTCAAGGACTGCTACAAAAGCTTTTCTCAAATTACCGTCATTACTTTTCAACATCTCATTAAACGTCTTTTAAATCTTTATATCGTCTTTTACTGGTGGCAGGTTTCTCGTATGCGAGAGGCCGTCTGGGTGGGTACCACCGCTTTGCTAGTTATTCAGCCGCCAAGCAGTAGTGCGCAAGCATTACTGTGTTCCGGTTTGAAGGGCATTGTAGCCAGCGAAATTACTTTGCATTATGCGAATGAACAGCTAATTATCTAAGGGTGACGAGCGCAGTGCAGCGCCACGCAGGATTTCGCAAAACAAAGTTCTGGGTGGTGCTGTTATTGTCATGGGCTGGCGTATTGCTTACCATCAGGCAAACGACCAGCTCGTCTCATCATTCAGTTACACAAAAAAAATATTTAAACACTAGTCCCAAAATATTCTAAAACGTACCTACTCGCAGAACACATGTTACTAGTGGTTGTCTCAAGGGAAGGGAATGCACACATTTATGCATTTACATAGGTCTCGTAAGAGGGTTGCCAAAGAAATACATTTTCGGCTAAGAACCTCTCAGACATTCTAATGAGGGATCCTTTTTGTGTTACGAATGAACATTTTGAGCGCTGAGACGTTTTGGCTTTAGCTAGATTTTAATGAAAATTATTTTTGGGGTGTTAAAGTGCCTTTGTCATTCGTAACTTAATATGTGTGAGAATACTCTAAACTGTGCCTGTTTTATATATAAAAACGGCTACACGATTGTGTTGGAATAACTCCGTCCAAGTTTAAGCAGTTTTTATTGTACCTGTTTTGTCACTTGTCACTTGAACGCTTTGTATACGTATCTACAAGATATATGTTTTATTTCGCCTAAATTTGCAAGAAATATGCGAAGACATTTTACGATACTTTAGTTTATCATTAACGTTCGTGTAGCTCTAGAAGTTAAGTGATAGGCTGATAGAAAACTGCAGGGTATCTAAATATTCTCCTCAGTGTAACAATCATAATGCAGCACTATTAAAGATCATTTCTGATTGTTTTGATAATCCATAAGCGCTACATGCTTACAATATACAAATCGCTTTGTCTATTTATCTCTGCTCATAATATCATTTTTATCTGTAACTAAAACTGACCCTTCAATCTAAAGTGCTAAAGTACTTAGTGACTCATGTGTCAGTTTGCTATGCTATTATGAAATGATGGATACGCCACACCGACGTTAAGTAGTCCATGACCTATCACAATTTTATATAGGGAACGCATGACTCACCGCGCTTTTAAATAGGTTTTTATTCGAAGAACGTAGGGCGTTCGCGTTTTAGATCGTAATCAGCAATTATAGTATTATAGGAACATGCCGATTCGGTAAAAGTATAAATAAAGCTAAATAGGCTTATTAATAGTCGAATGAGTAACTCAAATCGTATATGCTTCGTGCAGAGGTGACGTGAATAATGTAGGTAAATTGGTAGAAGGATCTATATGAATATAGCTAACACCTACATTTATAAAGATGCTAATGTTCGTTGGTGCTTACCAACGTCACTTGAGAACGGCCGGATAGATAAACTTTATATTTGAAATAATTAGGAAGATGACCAAAAATATTGCTCGGCACGCGCATGCATCGAAATTTTGTTTAAATGTTCGTAATAGTCCGAATTAGACTTCTATGGAAAGAAAAATTAGAAAAGTTACCCGAAAAATTGGGAAACCCGGGTAAAATTGAAAGATAAGGCCGCCTATTATAATTTAAACTATTCAGTTCTATAAAAAATATCTATCGGTC
This sequence comes from Petrophora chlorosata, assembly GCA_951640565.1. Classification (NCBI taxonomy): domain Eukaryota; kingdom Metazoa; phylum Arthropoda; class Insecta; order Lepidoptera; family Geometridae; genus Petrophora; species Petrophora chlorosata. The sequence goes on along the minus strand of OX621204.1, from coordinate 9,135,985 downwards.
TAATATACTCGTAACTCGATCTACTGATCTTTTACTGACATTTCAAACAGCGATTCTCAGTAACTACTCCCTCAAATTCAATATTTACAAAATATTTCTGCCGTTCCACCGAAACACGAATAAAAATACTTTTACATCAAACAAGATCAAGGTTTTTCTGTTCCTCCCCTACACGCGGTCCTCTAGTTTAAACAGTTCACGTAGCTTGCATGCAATATTAAACAGAATGCAGTCACCCTCCTGGTCCCTAGTACGTGTAGTGGGAGAGGCAGTGGTAAAAACAGTAAAGGTCGTTGGGTTAAGTTGTTACTGCATAGTAAAAACAGCATTCTGTCCAGCTATGCCCCTGTTTTCAAATTTTTCAAATGCAAAGATAATAAATATGTGTCAAGATATCGAAAACCGCATTAGGTACATCACTAGACTAAATTATATTATAGAAAAAATACTTAACTGCACTTACCCTAATTTTATTAACTGACTTCAAAAAAGGAGAAGGTTCTCTATTCGATAGTATTTTTTTGTTTGTTACCTCAGAACTCCGTCATTCATGAACCGATTTGGAAAATTCTTATATATAGCTACGAAGTGCTCCCATATAAATTTCATCGATATTTGACCTTGGACTTCGAAGATACATTGAAGTCGGTTTTTTTGTTTGATAAAACGTATACTTGTTTTAATTACTGCTGACTGTCGCAACCTGAGCTTGCCAAGTTTTCCATGTATATTTTACTATTATTATATATATTTAAATATATTTTACTTACTTAGAAGCCTAATTTTTTAAATTTGTCTCTCGCTATCTTTTTAAGTTAACTTTTTGAACTATTTTTGAAGGTCATGTTAGTAGAAATAAATAAAAATACTTCATATTCATCTTTTGCCCGGTTCCTATCGCTTGTCGTTTTAATAGTTTACGGACAGTAAGATGTTGATGTTTTCAGTATGAAAGCCATGTCAAAATCTTACCGTTTATGTCATAAACGATTCTTTACTTGGCTAAGATCTGAGGGTTACTCAAACTGACCACTGTTTCTTCAACTAATAGGCACCAGAAGGTACGAGATAGGGCGGTTACTGGATACATGACTTGTACTAAATACGAGTGTTGGGCGTTGGTACCTTGTGCAAATGTAAAGTAATCCGTTTAATTGAATTTATACATTGACGCTTAGATGGATTCGTTACTATATAGAGTGAGAGATTCGTTACTAAGGTGCTTGACTCCTTTGATTATTGAAATAGAAAGTAAATAATAATGTCAGTGGAAATTGTGTTTTTTTGTATGGAACTGATGATGAGACGAGCAAGGCGTTCGCCTGATGGAAAGCGCCACGACTGCCCATAACAATTGCAGAGCCATCCAGAAAAATTAATACCATAAAAAGCACTTCGTAGCACTGCATTGCGCCAATCACATCAAGACATCAGATATTAAGTCTCATATGCCCAGTAATTTTGCTGGTTACAATTCCCTTCAAACTGGAAATCAGTTATGCTTGCGCACTACGGCTTGGGGGCAGAATAACTGGCAAATCTATGGTACCTACCCAGACGGCCTCCCAGATACGAAAGACCTACCACGAGTATTTTCTTCGATAAAACATTTTGAATATATTTTTTCAAATAAAGTGTGGTTTCTCTGAGAAAAAATATACAATATGTTAATAATTGTATTATTAATAATATGTTGTTATGAAACTAATGCACTTTATTTACTTATTTATGAAGTGGATACTATACTTCACAACAATTAAGTTTTAAAAATACTTAATTATTTAAAAACACAAAGTAAAGATCAAAATCTCTAAGCTCAAAGTTTTAAAATGCATTGTTAAAAAAATATGACTCATTCACACCCGGCAGGTGCTTGACCGGCCTTCCTCAGTTTTATTGCATCTCTAAATGCATTAGCGTTCGTCAGTTAATGGTCAGTCAGCACTGTGCAAGTGCATCCCACGCGACGCATCATTATTCAGTATGGCACAAATGTCTGTGTTTTCCGACATGCAAATAAGCGTTTGCACGTGGCGAGCCGACTGGAATTCATGTCAAACCTGAAAGGGAATGAAAATATTAAGTGTAATTCCGATGAATATAATGCCGTGAGATAAAGTTACAACTTATTTTGCAGACTTATAAACTTTATTAATCCTCGTAGTTTCGAAAAGAGTAAAGAGTAAATCAGTGGTAGAGTCCTCTTTTAGCGCAAACACAGCGTCTACGGTAGACATTGTTTGTTCGCGTATCATTACTCTGTTTCCATCATACATTCCATTGTTTGTACAATGGGTACTGTATTTAAGTGGATTACACCCCGCAACGGACGATGCTTTAGTTTTTATGACCGTTTAGTTTACGCGAAAGGGGGATGGATGGGTACTTTTCTATGCTCAATGGAAGGGCTTTATTTACGACTATTGTTTGTTCGAGTCAAAACAATACAGTAAATTACTTGAAAATTGCTTTGAGTTTAGATTTGTGTACGAACGTCAGTCTTTAATTGTTGGTTCGTAGACGTTTGTGGCGGCAACGTTTGATTGTTTATGCGATTTGTAATTAGAAATCATTTATGTAAAAAAAGGTCCTCGTATTTTGACAAAAGCTTGCTAGGATTTGCTTTGTAGAAGAATGTACGTGGTTTCACTCGAAAGTAGTTTTTAATTATTTTTTTTTATCTTACTGTAGGTGTAAAATAATTTAAGAAGAGCTTTGTATTGAATCACAGTAATATTATAAATGCGAAAGTTTGTATGTAAGTGTGTTTGTTACTTCTTCACGCTGTAAGAGCTTATCGGATTTGAGTGAAACTCGAAATATATACGCTAATTTTTCACGTTTCGTTCACGTTTTAGTAGTTACCTATATCTAAATCAAATGTGTTTAAAGGATAGTGACTCAATTCATGGAGTAAAAAAGAGTAAAAAATAATTAGGATTAACAACACCTATCATTTATGACGCTTTGTAAAGTGGGATAAGCTGTCAGTCAAGATAAACGTTAGACTTAAGGTCTTACGGAAGACTTACATTAGTAATATTGCGTATGAAATTACTCAGTCGTACGATGAGATCAAATCTACGTCAGACTTGCTACGTGGAAACGCAGCTTAATTAAGTCTTAAGACGCTTCGTCGAGATGTGTTGTGTTAAGATTGAATTGAGTGTTAAATCGCAATCTGATTCACTGTAAGCAGTAAAGTTCTCAGGGCTGGCAAAACACTGCAAAGAAGTGGCATAATACGCTCTCTACTACTCGCCTTTAAATGATAATGCCTTCTAGTGCTTATATAGAACATGGTTGACGTTATCCCTCATTTTCTACTTCTTCGTGTCAGTCTCTTATATGCGAGAGGTTGTCAGTGTTGGTACCACAGCTTTGCCAGTTATTTACTGTTATTCTGCCGCCAAGCATTAGTGCAAGTTGTCCCGGTTTGAAGGGCATTGTAGCCAGCGAAATTACTGCTGATGTCTCGGGGTGACGACCGCAATGCATTGCTATGCAGTACTTTGCATGGTATTAAAAGTTCTGGGTGCTACTGCAATTGTTATGGGCAGGCGTGGCACTTCAAATCAGGGGAACGGCTTGCTCGTCTCGTTGCTCAGTTGTAGAGTATTATTATTTTATTTCATAACTAACATTGGTTTGTAAATTCCTGGACACCTGTTCTGTTGTAATGCCCTGTGAGAAATCAGATTTCCAATCTCAAATGTCAAAATAGTGATTTTGCTCGACAACGTTGGTAATATAGGAACCTTTTCCTGTCATCGCGCAACATTTCACTGTGTTGTATTTATTGTTTTTGTTTTGCTCTTACTTTAGTATGTGCAAGTTGACACTGCTGTTTCTTTTAGCCAGATGAGATTTAGCAAAAGAGCACTGCAGAACTTTATGGTTAATGACTGGCTACACTTAGGTGTAGCAATTAAATTGAACTGTTGCTTCCATATTGCGCGTCGATAACTACGAGTAGGTACCTACGTCGCGCGTCGGTCGGGTCGTCGTTCGCTATACGGACTACAGACAAACAAAACTACGAACATAGTACCTACTAGATATGCATCAAAGGCTTTATAATACAAATCTGGAGCACGCCGACACGTGCTTGTATATTTTATTCATAGGGACTGCAGATTGCGCTCCTGCACCGATCGATGGTTTGATTGCTTGAGGTGAGTTTGTTATGAATACGTCCTGGATCCCAATTAGGCTAGTGTTTTTGAACTTTATACTGGATTTGGCGAACCAAAAGTGCTAGGTATGCATCTAATTTCAGCAAGTTAGTGGTTAAATAAGTAAGCTTCTACGAAAGAACACTTTTTTAAATTACCGGCTTAGCATAGCTTCTGACGTCATATATCCTGGGACATTAATCTAGATCACGACAGATGTATGAAACCTCATTTGTTGCACGCGGTTCAGTGGTTTACGTTACGGCGTACGAAGTACCTATAAAACTATCTCGAATACTTGCATTATAGGTACCTATAATACGAGGTGCTTTAACAATCACAATTGTTTCTATGAAAACAAATCTTCTAGGTACCAATGAAAAACAATGGCCTTTATCATTCAGAACCTTATTTACTGTTTGAAATTTTGACTCTTTCTAACAGATACATTTAATTAGTATCAATAACTTTTATTTACCCGTTATGAATATTAACCAATGACTTAAATTTTCTAATGCTATCATGGTGAGCACAATCAATCTAAACACCCAAAAAAGGGAATATCTGATGAATGGACTACTAATCTAAAAACCCACAAAGTCGGTTCCAAGTCAATCTGTCAAGTAATCCAGGATCTACGTATCGTAGGTACTTACCAAGGGATAATGAAAGGCTTAGACGTCCGCTGACGTCACCGAGTGAGTTCTGCGGTTTCTTGAACCGGCAATATTAAAGTTTCCGCGTGGAGGGACCCTTATCGCAGTGGTGTGTCTATAAATTACGTGGGAACATTCTTACTTAGGCTGGAATTTACATTGTTTTGGACAAGAACGAAGAACGACGAACGAGAGAACAGCTGATAAAACAATTTTTGAGGTCACATGCTTGTAATAAATTTCAAATCTCTGTAATTTCAAGTATCTGATAATAGCATTGATCCAGGCCACCCGAACTCGGTCTGCGCCTCGTCATCTTAAAGCGTATTAAGCTCACAGAAGGACATCCTAATTGTTTGTAATCTGGTGGGAGTTATTTCGACAAAATCATAATGCGAGTAATCATATTAATCATCAAGCCATCCACATTCAAGCGTATAATTATAAGTTCTACACACATTTTTGGTGATGTCGGAACAAGAAAGAATCGTTTGAAGAAGGCTGTGGCCCAGTTTCTACCCCACAATCCTATTGTGAATACTCATATTCAACGACATAAGACAAAAATAATTGTTTTATCGCCAGCTTGCACATTCCGGTTCCGTGAAAATGCTCGTTTCACAGACGCCTGCACGCTTATGCATGGCAATAACGCTCTTCTAAAGCGTAATGTCATTTTTCCGGCAGGCGTTTTGTCGTTCGTGTTTTCTACTCGTTTGGGGTGTTATTGCTATGATCTTATTGTTATTAGGTAGGTACATACTACATTCTTGCATTTTGGTATCGCTTTTTCTCTTCATAAACAACTTTCAATTTATGTGATGTGTACACAATATTATACGAAGTAGTATATCTGAATAAAATGTACGTAGAATTAATTTACCTGTTGACCAAGTATAACAATTTATTTTCAATGAAGAGTATTTTTTGGTATGTTGTGATTGTGTGAAGCTAAAAATCAAACGTGGATTCAGATTGCCATAGGTAAATTAAGAAAGCTGAAGGTGTTTTATATGACTTAGCCAAAATCTCCATACATATAAACTAAACATCTAGACTCTACGACTATATATCTACACTCTACACGCCACTTCAAACCCTTATCTAGTTCGTAAAGGAACAGCCGACGCAAATTACTGCACGTCCGGGCACGTCACGTCCACGGACGCGATACAACTTGATGTAAATGAAAATCCGAGTTATTTCACAGAGAACTACGAAAACGCTCGTTAGGTCACCTTGTTCACTACTACGTCGTTTATTTAGAGGACTCGACGTTTACCTACATAGGTATAAGACGTTTCTGCGACATTGTAAGGCTTTCTAGGACGAAATCGAGTAGGGATTCTATTTTTTGTGACCTCAATTTTCGGTTAAAGCTGACTGAAAAAGTTTTTAGCATACTTATCGAGGCTGAATGTTGGGTCTTTGGTTTTGGTTTTATGGACATTTTTTATCGCTTATAGTATTAAATGCAGACCTTACATATGTATGTGGGTAGGTACAACTTGTAGCTAAGTTACAAAATAACATTTTACCTTTCCATTTTACAGCAGCAAAGCCTTTGCATAACATAGCTTTTGTCATTTTGTCGTACGCCCTATTTCGCAAACACATGTCACACATCCCTAACAGCAGCCAGCACATGCAAAACGCCTGCACAATTACAAATAGCAAAAGAACAAAAACGCGTTAATTTATTCGAGACTAAAAGGGGACCAGCCAGCGGGATGGTAGCATTAAAATTTGAACGTTGTCAGGTGCTAAGTCCATAATTTCCCCGGGGAACAATCCTGGATCGCATTTTAAGGGTATGAATGGCAACTCTAATTTCTACTGTCGGTCGTCTTCTTTAGACTTAAAAGGGCCCGTTGTTTGAAATTTGTTTTGACCGTGAAATCTTGGGTAATTTCAAATTTTAGACTGTTTAATATTAATGCTCATTTGCAATTTCGTGGTGGAATATCAAGTGGAGTGGCGGGTAGGGACATTACTATTTGTTTCAAGCAGTGTCAAATGTTATTCTGGGAGAGATACGAGTACTAATATCTCATCTGCTTTTAAAAAGTTTTAGTTCTCTATGAATTCTATTACTTACATGAAACTTAAAGACCTTGCGCGTATCTAAATGTATATTCTCTATTATTTTTAATGATCACTAATACATTACATACCTAAATTAGAATGAAAATGGTTTTATATTACACATAATAGCGTTATAAACATTTCTAAGTTTACAATTTAAATACTATTGTTACAGGTAAGCAGACGACGGAAGTCATAGGTGCAATATTTACCAGAACCTTTGTAATCGACGTTGGTAAGTATCTAATTCAATCGTTCAATGAATGGATGACTGTGTTTGCATCTGAAAATACGTATAAATAGGTAATATTCAGCTAATTAGGATCCTTTTAGCAATGATAACAATTAGGATTACAATTTGAGTCTGCAGCTCTGGAGACAGGATCGTATTATAGTGAAAAAGGTGCGGTACCCAGCCTCTGACTTAGGTACGCCAGGGTCTTTATGAGACTTACAAAGTGAACAAACTAGGTATTTTCAATATATAGAGGAATTTGATTCACGTTACCTTCTAACAGTCTATGTTAGTACTGTTTCCTACATAAAACAACCCATTAAAACAGCATACAAACTTTGTAGCCCCCTGGTTCGTTAGGCTGTACAATCCACATGCAAAAGTTTGTACGCCCGCGCTAGTATCCTCGACATCCCACTGGTGGAGTCGTGACCACAGGATGTTATGAACTTGTCGGGTGCTGTTGATTTGTAGTTTTATATATTATTATTTGATTATATCCATGTTATGCTTAAAGATCAAATAATACAGACCCATTATCATCATCATTACAACTGTTTCCCTTAAAGTGTAATATGGTCCATAATCCACCATCCTGACTCAGTATGGGTTGACGATTGAAACGACATGCCTCACAATCGATGTTTTTTAGAGCGAGTGTTTTTGCTCATTCGTAATTTGAACTCCAATGCATGCGTCAGATAGATAGGTAAGCAGACACAATCGTAGCGGATTGCTTCAAAATTTAAAGTGAGATTGATAAACCTAGTTCAAGCAGGCTACGACCGTGTACTGAAAATAAAAGTTTTTTCAATTGAAAAAACATTATAATATATACATACTTACATAAACTAACAAGTACATAGTGTTAGGAAGAATCGTTCTTATATCAATGCGTCCAAGATCACGTACGAACTTAGACGAACATTTCTAGTTGTTTGATCCCGCAGCACCCCTCAAAATTCTTGTTATTCAGAAGTCGACGCTCGTCACTAACTTTGTTTCAAGTTCTACTAAGCAAATGACCATTGAGAAGTTGCAGATACAGTCGTGGATAGAATTCAATTGATTGTTTGGCCCAGCGGCGCTGGTGGCTCATTGAAATATTCGAAGTTGTTTTCTGTGAACTTTGATTTCAATAAATTATACAAAGTCTTAAAAACTTTTTCATGAAAATATTTTTTGAAACAACAAATCAATATAATTATTATTGTTATGATTTGCTTACCTACTTCTACTCTAGAGACTGGCCATTCTCTTTTTGATACATTGCAATGTTGTCTTTCGATATCCCTTTTCAATTCTATTCTATTTTTTATTTACAACAACATAAATAAAGTTTTGCGATGACAGACAGATAGGGAATAAGCATGCTTAACAAGAAAGAAAGAAAAAAAATATTTATTGCCAAATTGTACATATAGAATTGAATTGAAATAACAATATCATAAGTTCTCATATCAGAACATACAATATCATACAACTTAACATAACAACTGCAACATAAGGCGATAATCTTCCAACACTAGCTTATTACAACATAGATAAAAAACATATCATAGCAGCTCTACTCAACTGTGACGGTAACACTATTATTTTGTTGGTTATAAATTAAATCGAACTATCCGAAAGCTTCTCTCGCCACCTGTACATTGTTAGCGCGCATGAAGGTTCGTTACGCGTCGGACATGAAACTTCGTCTGGGGTGGATGGAAATTTTACAAGAACTACCTAACTACTCGTGCCTAAGAAATAAGTTTGGCGCCACGGTCAGATTACCAGCATCTCAGGGTCTCTTGTTAACCTCGTCTGGCAGTTAGCTGTATACCTACTTACTAAGGTTAGTTGTTTCATTGTTTTGTTGCCACTAACGTCGATTTGTAGTTTGGAATTTAATACAACCGATGATGCAAGCAAGTGTACATGGTCTTACAGCATTAAATATATTTTATCATATACATAGGTCCTACCAGAATCAGTGCCCCATCAGTGAACACAAGTGCAAAGGTGCACATACCTATCAGCTTATCGAGCGGCCAGTGCATCATAAAATAATTGTAATAATATTCTTTCTTTAATAATATTGTAATAATTAGGCTTTTTTATAACCATTACGATGTTATTTCAGTTCCAAACAGAAGATTTTTTAAATGTTCAGAAAGATTATTTGCTTGAGCATGGTTCGAGCCCGTCTCCTAAATAGTGATGACTTATCCAAATTAGCTATCGAGCCCTCTGCTGGAGTAAACAAAATTTTTAGATTTTCACATTGAAGGTATGTAAAAATACAATTTCAAAATGAATGTTTTAACATCATACGTCAACAACATGACAGTGATATATTTACTTAGACAAGATTCAGATGAATTTTGGTACAATTAAGAAGTTTAAGGATAACTTGATTGGTAAAGTTCCTTGAGTGGTTCACAAAGGAAAACTTCGCGTTGCGCAATATTTCGACTCCATAAAACATTTGTCTTTTGATACAATCAGAAATAATTTCATAAATGACTTATCTGAAATACTTAGGATAAAACTTGATAACTAAAATTTGATTGAAGCATAAAAAGCGTCAATTGTCGGAGGTGAAATGTATATTTAAAAGTTAGAGGTATGGTCTGCGAATAAAAGGAATTATTAACAGACTCGTTGGCTTTATTCACTCTTGTGACGGTTGATACTTTTGTATTGAAACTTTTGTTATTTTTATCCCGATCCGTAATGGATGGCCGTTTTCGAAATAGTCCTATATTGTGCAGTCGTAGTTAAAAGGTAGTTCGAGTTTTGTTTGATGAAGAGTGTAAAAAACAATTTTATATTTGAGCCTCAGTTTTTCGAAACAATGTACTGCTAATAGTACACTTTTGTAAAGATTTGAGTCTATCAGTTTACTTGTTCGCGTGAATACTGACACAAGACGAAGTGACACATGATACGCACATCCATCGTTATGGCTTCAAAATATCAGAACTATGAACTATCATTGTTTCAGAATATTAGATCACTAAGCAATCCATAAAATTCAACAAAACATGAATAATGTATGAACCACCTAAAAACTAAAAAAGAGTTTTTTCAGGAGATGTGATGGCGAACTATGATGATGTTGATGACTAACATAATAGACCGATGTCAGAGCAATTGTGAGCAACTTACGATCCGACGCACCAAAGTTTGAATCCGTTATGTGTGGATTTAAGACTCGTTTCAAAACGTTGAAGGAAACATTGTAAGGAAACCGGCAGGTCAGACGTTGTGACTTCCGCCGTGGTGAATTAAATATCGCCTGTAATCTCTATGACAGAAGACCCGTGTCCCAACAGTAGGAACGTAATGATCATGATGATCAATATTTTTAGGTTTTACTATAAAAAAAAATCCAATTAAGACTTAAAAGAAACTAGTGCAATGCCGTGCCGCAAAGGACATACGAGTAGACATTCAATGTAGAATTCAAGATTTGAGTTGCAATACAACTGTAACAAATAGGCGCGACGCTTATATTCAGTTTTGACTTTGAATGATGTAGTTAACTAACCAAAACTGCGCTTTCATGGCACATATAAACAAGCATCCAATTATGTAATAATATGAAAATTAATTCACATAACTACGATACATGCATCAGCCTGTTTACGATGTTTTAACAGGTCCATAGCTTTGCCCATTCGACTGAAAAATCCAGTGACCCACATACTGACGCCCATCTCCATCCGCTTTGCTCTAAAATGTAGATTAATAACATCAATCATCTTCCTGTTAAGCGGAAAACGCTAAACAGAAGGGTTTATTTCAGTAAGGGTCTCTAGATATCTGTCATTTTTATTCGTTTCTATTCGTGGTCATTAAATGAACCCAATCTAGACTTTCTCACTTGGCTGCCTAGCTAATCCTGATAATGTCTTTGATATTGTGATATTTTGCAACGTTTAACATAGCTCGTCCCTAATTAAAAATAAATACTATGTCGATCTCCAATCCAACAACGATACATGACTACATAACATCACCGACGCGACGCCTACGTTTCAACGCTCTTGCCCACCCATCTGAAAAATCCAGTGACCCGTTTGCTGAGAGCTCGGTCCGTTCCAAAACTTGGATTAATAACATCAATTAATAACTTCCCTGTTATAATCAAATCAAAAGGAATTCTTCTGCAGGGGTCGAGATTCCAATTGCCTTCGGTTTTTAATTAGTTAACTCGACATTTTCTAACAGGGGACGTCGCCGTCAAGACACTTTTGATTGTAAAGTTTGTTTGGAATATTTTCCTATGAATTTTTGCGATTGCATGTTGGAAAAGAGTTTTGACGGAGACATTTTATGAATAATTTCATGATTCCAGGAAGAAAAAGTTTGCTGCGATTTAAATAAGTTTTCTTGATGATGATGATGATGGACATTTTCTCAGGACATCTAGTCTAAATTTTAGTGTGCTAGAAATGTAGTGTTCACATTGAATAAAATGAATATATATTGTTTGCTTTTAAACGTGTCATTGTCAACTATCTTGAATGAATTTCCCGAATTTATAAACAGAAGTGTAAGAAGCAAAAATGTTTTCCTCTTCGCTTTCATTTCCACAATCTCTTCGCCACTCTCGAGAAAAATTCCAATTTCAAATGCGCGTCGCCCATTCGTCACTTGAGTACTCGAGTACACATCTCGCAATCACCGTCCCATACTCAAGGGCGTACGTAGCCAGGTCTTTACCAAGAGTTGGGGCAAAACTAGCTGTTGTTCCAACGATCAGTTAGCCCCTCGCATCGTAAAACTCATTCTCACTAATAGAATTTAAGATTACTTTGTATAGCATGGTACCTACCTTATAACACTAACTAATACATAAAGGATCGTAAATTAGTTCCCATTTATAGCTTAGTAGTGCGCTTAGTCAATAAATTTTAGGTTAGGTAAAAGGAAATCCAAGAAAAATAAAATGCTAAAAGATTGAGCTAATCGAGCGCGTAATCTTAGATATTATTCATAAGTAGGCAGAAATGAAGAGTCGTTTGAGCAAGGGCACTATTGTGCTCCACTGTAGTGTATTGCTCATGTTGATAAGAATACTTTATTATTGTGTAGAGCCGCATATATACTGACTGTATTAAAAATAAGATCCTAAATCCTCGCAGGGGCAAAAGCCCAACGTACCGCATCTTAGCTCCGTTCATACCATGTTCCTTATATTTTTCTTAGAAATTGCAAAGCGGACAGTTTTTACGAGTTTCTCGTAAAACAGAGAATGGTTTCATTGTTCACTAACGAATAAGACCGTCCCATCTCCGCGTCTTTGTGTGGTTGACATATGATGATTGCTAAGCTTTTGTATGTTTGAAACATAAAGTAGCAAATTGCAATATAATATGGTCTGATCTAAAATTTGTTCATGTAATGTATAAAGTAAGATCCGGTACTATGACATCCTGAAAAACAGTTTATATATTAAAATATTTAATTATAAATTTACAATATTCTTTGCATTTTATTGTACATTATTTACACTTGAAAACGGAGCAGCTTATTAAGTGGTATTGCTTATGTTGCTTACTGTTTATCTCAAATAAATATGTTATAGGACTTAGTGCCTTTTAATATATTTTCTTTAAAAAGTAACTTATATAAACTAATCACTCTATTTTTGTGTCCCTTTGGAACAGTGAAAAGTTTGTGAAATATTTTTTGCGATAGTAAACTTCCCCAAATCGATTTCTCTTCAAATAAGATGAAATTAAACTCTAAATGGCTTAATATCCTCCTAAATGACGCAGCAAATATTTATAATGGCCAAAGGGCGAAGGGCCAAGCCCTTGAAAATCACTTGAAGCGCGTCTAGGTGGGTCCTTAAGAATGCCTACTCAGGCTGTTGAGATCTCTGAGCAGTAAAAGCATAGTATTGATAGGGCAATGAACCTTACGCTCTACAATACTATAACACTATAACACACTAAAAAAAACATTAAAAAAAGTATCGTCGTTGCGCAACATTAGAGATACGTAAGTACTTTGTACTTTGTTTTATTTATTTAATATTTATTTTAAGCAACATTAAAATAAGTTACAGATGATATTTACTTATTCTAAGGCCCATATAAATATATGCCTTAGAACTAACATACATACAATTTATATAAAAATATTTATTTATGTTTTGTTGGCGACGTGTGCCGCAACTGCGCGGTGTCAGCGGTGACGCTTGCTTTGTATTACCACAGCAGGTAATAGATTTTATTCTGTGTTATTACTTCAAAAAGTACAATAGATAATTTTATGACTTGAATGCATGTCTTCTTGATAACCGGTGGAAAAACTTGTATTATCGACTTTTACGACAGTGATCTCAATAACTGTTATGTAGAGGAAAAGACAGTTTTAATAACGTGAAGTTGTACAAAAGTAGTACACTCCTATTACTCATAAAAGGGGATGTTTTATATGTTTGAAACATTTCTTGTGATTTACGATCGCCCGAAAATGCAGAGGAATGTTGAGGATAACAAAAGCATCAAATATTTCTGTTTTATTTATAGGTTAGACAAATTAACGCCGTGTCCAAACTTTTAAATTTTTGCGGTGTTCAACTTTCACGGAGTATTTTTGGGGCACATTTTACATTGTTAAAGTTTATAATGTTACAGATTATACTTTGTTGTTTTGCGCAGCTTAAAAGCTTCTAAATAAATAACCTGAAATCCATGTGCGTTTGTTGCTTTGCGAATTTTTATATGAAAACTCTCATTTGTGTCCATAAATAAATAATTAAAATATATATATATATATATATAGTAGATATTAATATTATATATTTAAATTAAATGATCTAAGGGGCTTCTTCGTGTTGGATCTTGTCTATACGCAAGCCTTCCAAAGGACTGGGTGCAGGTATACCTACTGTATAACTTTTGGGAAAGGCTAAATAAATGAATGTCCTTATACCTACATAAATAAATAAATCTTTATTACTCCTTGAAACTTACAAATAAATAGGTAACTATAGCAAATATCAGTGTATTACTTGTTTTATTTTGTTCTGCTACACTTGTGTATGGTTTTGTCAGTATAAATTGTTTATTTCATTCCTTTCTTTCTTTCTATTACCACAGCAGGTTTGGCTGTCTACTCGAAGACAGCAGGTAATAGTTTTTATGTGAGGAGCTCCAATTCTCTAACATGTCGTTCAAAATCTATATAAGGATAGGTATGTATAGCAGTATCATAGAGCCGACAACGTTCGTGGTGTAGTGGTTGGGTCTCATGTGCCACGGATGTAGCGGGTTTGATTTCTACAGTTGGTAATGGTACATGTTTGCACATATAAAAAGTGCAAACATACTTGTTTCGTATCAAGTGTTGTGAGACTATGGTTTTCATAGTTTTCTAGTTCCTGAGATACAGGTATTCCTAATGGCAAGGATACAAATAAATTTATGTACCCATGTAATTATTGGATACAAAAGTAATTTTAATAGTATAATAAAAATGTTCACACCGTATTCCTCCAGTATTGCCTTATTTCACCTGAATTTCAACGCGGCTTCGTAAAAAATACGTCTTCCGTTGGCACCTCTAGGGATTTGTACCACGAACTGAACTCGATTGTGTTTGTTCGGTTACAATCATGTTCCTGCCATCTTGTTGGAAATGAAATATGTATCTCGATTGGATTTACTATTGCAAAAGTTGAGAATTGAGATAAAAGCTGGTCAGGTGTTTTATTTTAAGTGGAATTACTTGGCATTATGAGACTTAAGAGTTGTCTCAGAGTCGCGAGCGTAATTCAGCGCCGCGAATGATTTTCGTAAACAAAGTTCTGTGTGGCACTGCAACATTTATATGCAGGATATTGCTTACAATCAGGCGAAAGACGTGCTCGTCACTAAGTTAAAAAAAAATAGGCTTTTTTATGTTAATATACTTACAGGGCGCAGAGTTATGTTTTTTTTTTGTAACGTTACAGCAAAGCAGAGCAGGTCAACCTGATGGTAAACACGCCTGCCCATAACAGTTGCAGTACCACCCAGAACTTTGTTATGCAAAATCTTGCACGACACCATAGAAGACTTATGGAGACACTGGACTGCGCTGGTTACCCTGCGACAAGGTCTCATAATAAATAGTATAAAAAACAAATACGCCCAATGATAACAAACATAGATCCTGGTCCCTGACTAGGATTCCCTGTATCTAGGAACTACGAGGACCGGGATCACACAATACCCAGACACGAAACAAAGGCTTCCGCCTTGTTTTTCCATGCACAAAAATTTGTCCCGTCAGGGGAATCGAACTCGCAACCTCAGTGGTGCATTAGATTTGATAATGCTCGGTAGATTTACTTGAAACAGTGCCATTCAAACAGGAGCACATCTCTGCTTGGCGGTTGAATATATGGCACTTCCCAAGTTTTCAAGTCTTAATATGCGTCGCTGGGATTTTATTGTGATCGTGTAATGAAAATGAAACATACTATAATGTGTTAGAACAGCAGTCTTTATCCATTGTCTCCTCCGCTAAAACAGAAAGTTTTAATATAAACTTGTATATTGTAACCCACAAATACAAACTGGGAGAAGTTCAGGAAAAGTTCTCAGCAATGTCAAGTCGATAATCCTATCAGCTCATCAATAAGATAAGCCAGAGACAATCTCGAAGACGTTCCAAACAAAACTTCTACAAAGTTATCTCTTACCAAACATTGAATAAACTTTATCTCTTACATAACATGCAGATTGAAAGAATACGGAAATCAATGACACTTTTTCGAAGAATTCTGGAACTTTGGTAGAATTTCAATAAAGTCTCGATACGGAATATCGGTCGTGGGGCGTTTCGTATCTTTAGCTTAGAGTACTGATTAAACCCTATTGAATTCCCTTTGCAATAACCGAATGTAGGTATTCGTCATGCTTTCAGCTATCCTTAAGACATTAACATAACCTATGTATGGTTAATTCCCTTGTTGTTGCTTTAGTAAGAAATGATGTTCCACTTCGTAAGAAAATATGGTCCTTCGGTGTTTTTATGATTTTCCTCTATCCACGATAGTCTGAAATAGATCGCTCTAAGCGATAAGACCGTCTATTATATTACTTTTATCTAAGCTGGTTGTCACTTTTCTGTACTGTGTACTGTTTTGTATTGTGTGTGTTACAATTGTGTACTGTTCTATCTATCTATCCTAGTGATTTCGAAAAATTTTGAGAAACTTTTCGTGGAATTTCAATAAAGTCTCAAAAAATAATATCGGTATTAAGATATTTAGGTATTAGGTATTAACTGAATGGATCGTCGTACCTTTGTATGACTTTGCCCTGAAGTTTCGCTGTAGAATTATTCGTGGTCTTGATATTTGTTACGTGATTCGCTGATGTAATATTGCGGTAACATGTTATTCGAATTTTGAGAATTCGGGTACCAAGTAACACACTCACTACGTGAAGTGATTTTTTGTACATAGGTTTTTTTTAATGTAACTAAATGACGAGATGAGCTGGTCGTTTACCTCATAGTACGCAATACGCCAGCCCATAACAATAACAGCACCATCCAGAACTTTGTTTTGCAAAATCCTACGCGGCGCTGCAATGCGCTTCTCACCCTGAGACAAGCAGCTGTTGAGTCTCAAATGCCCAGTAATTTCGCTGGCTACAATGCCCTTCAAACCGGAACACAGTAACGCTCGCGCACTACTACTTGCGTAGGTTATCTTACTACAAAAATTACGCTTTCATTGCGAACTGCCAAACGTAATAAGTATTTTAGTACCAATCTCACTCAGTACTTGCACATTGAAATAAACTGGACAGGACCGTCCATACGCAATAACGTTGTAATAACCATAACCAATGGGTATGTTTTTATGAGGAATACGCGGTACGCAATATGTTTATTTAATGACATCGTAACTCCCGTAAGGGACGTGATTCCTCATCCGATGGTATTATGCTACTCTATGTAATTAATGGGGAATCTAATGGCAAACCTGTTAATGGTAAACTTGGTAATGAAGCTGTCAATGCTTCGATGCCTTCATAAACGGCAAGTTTATGCTTCATTGGCTTTGATGTTCTACCGAACTATTATCAATTACAATGTAGCGATTTAGACACTTTACAGTTACGAGTAGCCGTAGATAATAAAATTTGAGTACTCGTAAGCAATTAAATTCTTGGCAAGTTTGTTAGTGGGCTCGAAAATAATAAACTGTCACTTTATGTAAACGCATCTAGTTGGGCGTTTTACTTATTATGACAAATTTTGGAATTCAACATTTTGTGATTTCCACATTTTGGGATTTCAACATTTTGAGAGTTCAACGTTATGGAGGTAAAGGAGTTTTACGGACATAACTACAAACTATTGTATCATTTTTAAGAAAAAGAAAATATTTTGAATTATTTCAATTAACAGTTCTCATGCTTTATTTGTATTTTTAACCGACTTCAAAAAAGGAGGAGGTTCTCTGTTTGATTGTAGTTTGTTACCTCAGAACTCCGTCATTTATGAACTGATTTGGAAAATTCTTTTTGCGTTGGGTTCAGTATAGCTACGAAGTGGTCCCATATAAATTTCATCGATATGTGACCTTGGACATCGAAGATACATTGAAGTCGGTTTTTGATTTTTTTTCTGAAAATTAATTATTATTTATTATACATGTTATTTGATTTGTATAATTATGAATTACGTAATCTAATGTCATTAATTATATGCTCCAATAACTCAATAAATGTACGCTCGATGCTTCATTAGTTTCGATAAGTGCACGCTGATGGGATTTATAGGTCACTAATTTGTGATGGATGGAACATTATGAAATAGAGTTTACATATTACCTTTTGTCGTTAAGAACTGGCGGTGCGTATATAGTACAGGCTATTTGAAAGTTAGTTGTAATAAAATGAGCTTTTATAATAAGCACTGGGTCACTACAACAATAAAATCTGTTTAAGCAGTACTACTACATTTTTCGTTTGACTTTTATATGAGCTTTGGACAGAACTCTTCAGTGATAGACTTATCGGTGTTTGAAGTGCTTAACCTTCATACTGCCATAAAGTTCATATAGGTATATATTTCCAGAGATATGGAGAATATGGTTCTCCATTTCTCAGCATATTTTCATTCCGTCGTAACATATTCTTCAAGACGTGCCCGCGTAGACGCTTTAAGAATATCTAGCGCACCAACTGCACCCAGCACAATTTATTCAGAGAGAATCGTACTCAGACATGAAGCACATTCGTACACAGAACTGTACCCTACCATAATAAATCGCTATTTAACTCTCAGTTTTCCCGCTTTAATACGAGGACATCGGTATTTCGATAATGTCCCCTTTATCTTCTATATATCTCCCCTCCACGACGGGAATTTATCAGGGGTGAGCTTGCGAAAAAATGCGTAATAATGAGCATGGGGACAATAGTAGTGTCAGAGTCTGCAAGCATGCTGAGTAAAACGCTTAAACGAGGCATGGAATGAGTTAAAATTCACTATTCTTATATGCTTCATATAGTTGCATTTTTTTAGATCCTTACAGTTCTCCATTTGCTGTAAAATAAAAAAGACACGTTCTTGAGGTAAACTTAAGTACCTAGTTAAAAAGATAAATAGAAACTTCAGTTTTTACTTATCTTACAGAACATTTTTTTAAGTTTCATCATGGTAGTAGTAAAATGAAATAATTTTGAACTTTTAATATCTACACGCCAAAAACTTTTATTAACGTGTTTTAAAAGCCATAATATTATTTCAATAATTCCACTAAAAGTATTAAACAACTTATACATTTTTAATAGTGGCTTTCCAACACATACCTTTTAGATGCTCTTGGTGACTGATTTGCTGCACAACTATTCCGAACTCCTATCTCCACAGAATTGGATAACTTTCCTTCTACTCCAAACAAGGGAATAGGAGATACTTGATCTTTGTTAAGTCATCAGAACAACTTGAAGAAAACAATGTAATGATTTGTTTGAGTGTTTTCATTTCATTTTACTCAGGAGATGAGCGTTTATTGGTTACGAAAAACAACAATATTATTCTGAATTTAAAATAAGGCTGATGGATACGGTACTATTTCGTTTATGTTTGAGGTATACAAGATTTCGTAATTTATTCCTTCCAATTATTTATTTTTTAATTTTCAACAATATTTTCAAGATTTTTTAAACCGACTAGCTGGCCCCGCGTTTTCCCTGGATCAAAAGTCTATGTTTCATTCCAAGGTATATCAGGGTATAGCTATCTGCATATTATGTATTCCGAATTTGACTCAAAACCGTTGAGCCGTTACAGCGTGAAGAAGTCACAAACACACATACCGCTTAACCGCTTACCATCCAGGTGGGCCGTCTGCTTGTTTGTCTATATATCATATAAAAAAAAACTTACATACAAACTTTCGCATTTATAATATTAATGTGGTATCTGATATTTTTTGAAGTTAAAAGCTTTTCGTTTTCGTCAATCGCGTTATCATTTTTCCACAGCAATAAACTTGCAGATAGGTAACCAATCGAATCGACCTATCTCGGTTATAAATTCGAAACGTCAGCGAAAGTCATAAAAACAAATCGATAACACGAATTTAACCCTCCGTTAAAGTCCCCACGCCATTTTCCGCGTTTTGATTTTCCGTTGATTAGGGATGTAGCGATATATCGAAAAACCAATATTAACGTTGTAAAACTGATGATTTGAAGCAATGATTTGATGGCACCGATTTGTGATTTTGACGCCATGAAGTGTTAAGGTAAAAAAATTGATCTTTCATAAAGTTTTACTGAGACGATGATGTTTTCTATTTTTTTAATATTATATTTTTATTTTTTTTATTATGTTTGTGGTATGCAATAAAGTGTAATTGTATTGTATTGTTTTCTAACGTATTGCTCTATTTTCACAATTTAAATCATACCATTATTATGTATTGGTTTTGTTCATAGCAATACAATGAACTTAACCCGATAGCGTTAAAAAAAGAAACAAAATGTCGTTTTTCCGTAACATTAATCAATAAAGTATATAAATAACATGACGGGCGATAAAGTTATCGATATTATTCGCTATGATCATATACATTTTCGAAACTATCACCCCTACCCTTGATTGGGTTTAAAATGCCCTCCCGCTATGTTGATAGAGCCCACAACAAAATGAAGGCTCTCTCGGACCCTCTGAATGTGAAACGGATATTGATACCAATGTGTAAGAGTTTAGTAGTATTTAGTATAGGATCGGTTATTTGTAGTGGCGACTTTATTACTTTTACGGGTTATCAAGGTAATTATTCCATAGTTTAATTGTTTTTATTATAGCACTCTTAGCGTAGCTTGCCTATATAGTCGTTCGTTACAGATCTGCTATGTTATGCAACGTTTGCAGAGGACACCACTTGGATGGGTGACCGTTTGTGTACATCTGAGCTCTACCGTGCTTCGGAGGGTACGTTAAGCCATCGGTCCCGGTTGCTTAGACTAACAATTGTTAGGCTATGTCAGAGGCCTTCGGGCGGTCTAAAAGCTCCGATACCAGGGTTGGCCATACACCTACACTAGACAAGAAGATAGTATTTATTCAATCAATGTTGTTTAAATAACTAGGTTACACGACGTAGATTATAACCAAGCTCATCATTGGCCTTAAACGTATAGAAATCTGAAGTTGTGTGTTTAAACGTCATAAAAAACCAAATGCTCAAGGTAAAAGTAATTATATTTCCAGATCTTGAAATAAGGAGCATGCTCAAATTTCTTTCACATTTCTTTCCTCACACTGAAATCAAAGTCACAGAAATGAAATGAGAAATCTGGCTCTACCAGTGCTACCATAAGTATACCCATCTATATTATAAAATGCTTGTATTACTTGCTTATTTTTATATTTTATGAAGAAAGGTGCTTTGGTATGCAAATCATGTTTTGTTTTTTCTTAGATTACTGAAAAGTTGCTACTAATTTACGTACCACAATAACGACTTTCGCTGACGTCTACAAACTTTTCATTCGTCGAAACCAAATTTCATTTGAAATATTTTTTAAGGAATTTCACCAAGCTTTCCTGTGTTGTTGTCAAAATGTTAAAGGTCTTATGAGCTGAAGCATAAGGGTGTGTTTTGAGATGGTTTTACAAGATGATGCATGTTTTCATTTTCGCGTAGTGACAGCTCGAGGGGACGTATGATGGGCGGTCTCCTCGAAAATCCAATATGACAAATTCGGAAGTACGTGATTGGAATGAATGTGGAAAAGAATTTATTTTTGCACTGTGGTGCCGAATACCGGGACACCTGGGTCGTATCACGGCTGGATGAATAGATGAATTTCAGATAAGATATTGTAAAATGCGGGTAAATATCAAATCAGGAAGGCGGAATTTGATCAGGGAGAATTTGTGTATTATAATTTTTGCTACAAAATTATGTTGAATAATTTATTTAAATGCTTGTTAGATCATGTTATGAATATCGTTTTATTTAAATCTGAGACAATTTTAACCAAAAATTATGTTAGTAACATATGACGTATATTTTACGTTTAATTCATCCTTTTTAAGATGAATTTATACTTAAATATAAAATTGAACTTAAAGAGCATTATTACACATACTTACACTTAAATTAGCATCTCTATTATAAAAATACATGTATATTACCGAAAAGTTTGTCCAGAACCCATTAAATAATAATCCTCTTATCCCAAACACGTAAACAAAACCAACAGCCCCTAACTGCTATTTGTGAACACCGCAATAAGAGTAGGTATCCGAAAAGAGCCCCGGCATAAGATAAATATTTGTTCCGGGCAAGCGAATCGAAAAACCCGAATATTTCGGGAATCGATCGCTGAAGCTAAAAGTAACACTAAAGGCCTAGTGCAATCGCCTGAGGGAAGGTTTGAAAGGTTCCAGTCTTCGGCTTTTAGTGTGATGACACACCATGCTACACACAGATAGTCCTTCACGTTCTTTTTGTTATGGCTACGCAAAATACGTGACATCTACGATCCTTCAAATAGAAGTTAGGGAGTTAGGAGTTTTTCAATAAAGTCTTTATGTAGATGTAGCAGTCAATCTAATAAAATAAAATCAATTTTGTTTAAGCTATTACTTTTCGCGTACCTTATACCATGTTTATCGATGCATTGTAAGATCAGCGATCTACAAGGCGGCGGCGGCGGCGTAACTCCGGCATTGTGTAACGCTTAACTTATTTAGGGAGCCGATTCACTCAATGTATCAGAGTGAAAGATTTAGAGGCAATAACGTACGGTGTTAGCAAGGAGATATTTCGTCTTATTGTTCGAGCCATCGGATTAGCCGTAACCGAAGATTGGACTCCGCTATCGGATTGAATACGTTAGGTGCGCTCTATACAATGTACCTGGAAAATACAATCAGACAGTGAATCTGAAAATACTGCTCTGTATTTTGAAAGCAGTCTCAAGGTCATGACCCTAAATGCTTTAAATGATTGTGATGTAACTTCATCTAACTTCATAGCTTCATAACAAACTAACTCACAAACTTAGTCTTGATGTTGCAGTAGGTATACTATACTATAGTATAACCTATTGAACTATCTATGTCCGTAACGTTTTGTATAGTTTGAATCTGTGTAACATAGTGGTGATGTATTGGCATACCGTAGTTGATGCATGGGATCGATTTATATTGAGGTAATAAACCGATTGCCATCAATCAATAAAACAAGGAGAGCGAAACGTGTTATTGGAGCACAACAGGATAGCTGGTGTATAAACACTTACGAGTAAATACAGAACAGAAACTGAAACAAAACAAAAAACAACGGAATATTAGAGTCAAGAGCTAAATAAATATAATTTACAAAGATATGTGGACTCAAATTTCAAGTACAGTGTTTCAAATAATAATGAAATGATCATGATCATTATGACAGCGAGTATCTGAATAAATAATTAATAAATAAATAAATGATACAAATTCAGCCTTTTGTAGGAGTTTTTACCAATATTTCCTAAGTGCACCATTAGATCTTAACCTTTGTATGGGACCACATGGCAGGTATACCTACTCTTTTAACAGATAAAAGAAACACACAATCAGAAATTTTAGTATTATTAGTTTATACATAAAATGTAGTTAATAATTCCACGTTAAATTGAGAATCTCCTCCTTTTTTGAAGTTCGGTTAAAGATGAATATTGTCATAAACGAAAATTAATATTTTACTAAAGTTATTAACGATACTTATTTGGATTTCAGAATGATTATCATTTTCTGAAAATTTAATCGGACGGATAACCTCAGTTATGAAAATCCTCTCTGATAATAAAGGGAAAGTTGCGACCACAAATTTGAGGAATCCATGAAAGTTCTAATGAAATAAATCCAATGGAATATATGAACTTTGGTCTTGGTTTAGCATGAAAATATGACTTTTCATAAAAGTCAGCATTGAATTCTTAAGAATATAAAGTTTCCCTAAGTCAGTGAAGGCGTTTAATAACGGGACCAAGCTCGTTCAATGAGAACATTACTATTGTCTCCCCTCTTTCATTTCAAACGGTAAATGGAAGAGATTCGTTCATAAAATTTAAATAAAGGTCATTCTCTCTTTTTAAAGTCCAAACCCTGGTGCTGTTCTTGGTTCGGGGATTCTTTTGAAGGAAAATGAAGAACGGCCACTCAGCGTTTTGTTGATTGTTCCGCACTCAATTGCGTTAAAGAAAAGATTTTTGTAAAAAAGCTTCTGGTCAAAAATAAAAAAGTCAAATTAGTTGTAGGTCTCTTTTGCAAGAGTCCGCCTTGGGCTGTACACACTTTTGTCAGATATTCAACCGCTAAGCAGTAGTGTGCAAAACTGAATGACATTCGGTTTACAGGGCACTGTTTCAAAATAAATTACGGGGTATCATGAGGCCTCAGAGCTATTGTCTCAGGTTGACGAGCACAGTGCAGTTCCACACAAGATTTTGCAAAACAAAGTTTTGGGTGGAGCTGCTTCTGTTATGGGCGTGCGTGTTGCTTAACATCGGGTAAATGACCTGCTCGTTTAGTCACTCAATTACATAAAAAAATAGGTTTGATTAAAAAAGGACGATTTTAAATAATATATATCTGAATCAACCACATTTATAAATACTGCCGTTATAACAAAGAGCGCGTACTCAAAGGAAAGCCTCTATGCAGCAATATTTTAATAGCACAGCAGCACCTAACTTACTCTGGCCTCTTCTAGAAATCATGGAGTTTACCAAAGTACCTTGCTTCCCATATGATTCTGTTTTGAATTACAAGATTGATTCAACAACAATAATAAAAGTAACTTTATGAATGTCACAGAATGGAATCATTCCAAAATGCATGAATCCGAAATGAACTCCTGACTCCTGAAGTATTTTACATTTACCAACGCCTCGTTTTTATACATAAACCATTAGGTCATGAAAAGCAGATGCTTATAGCTCCTAAATTTAATATCTCCAGGTATTCAAATGACTATGACTTTAGTATTTTGAAAGTTTCAAAACAATTTGATTGTAATATTTTAGATTTGACAGTCGAAATATTCAGTTTAGGAGCGGAATCACCAAGTTTTGAGATTAAGATTTAATATCTAATATTTCAGTCTTTTCATAAAATTAATGAAACTTGATTTTAATGCTGTAGATATAATTCATAATGTAATCCAGATTGATTCTTTCTTAAAACTTTGCTTGAAAAACTTCGTCAAGAACTGAAATTTTGCCCATTAATTATTACAGCGGAGTTACAATTATCTACTAACCTAGAGTGAAATATCAAAAGTAGAGCACTTTGATTGATTTTGCGGCTTTATGCGTCAATAAAAATCATTTTACTTCCTCAATAACATTTTATGTCACATTACTCTACTGAATTGTAATAACTGTCGAAATCAGAAAAAGACATTCGGTCCGACCCTTTTCAATTCACATCTTCCCTAAACTTTAGTGTCAGTCAGTCATTATTTTCTTAAATACTTGTCGCGAACTTGGAACCACACACCAAGCGGCGCATTTAACCGTTTACGAAATGTTCAAAACTGTAGGCGATCCGACAGATGAGAGAGTACCTTTTAGCGAAATCTTACACGTATCTCGTGGCGAGGCATGTGACACTTCTGCTAGGCGTCCGCTGAGCGACAGTTTGGGGCTATTCTTTCTTTTCTTTCTTATCTTCAAAGACGTCCCGCTAAACGATTTTGTCGTGGTATAAATGGTTTTTCTTTCTTCTTTCTTTCTTTCGTGGCCTATAGGTATTTACGTTGTCACTTTTCTTTATAGCAAGCGAAATAAGGTCAAATTAAACACTTTTTCTCACAGATGTTGCGAAAAATGTTGTGAGACTATGGGATTCACGGGACTTATTCATGAAATCCAAAAACATCTCAGAAAGTTACTATAGTGCGCATTTCGCGCCTGTTCTTATTGAGACAGTTTACGAGAGGGTGAAAATGAAATTAAATTCTGAATGAAAGCCGATCTCACCGTGAGATAAAGGGGATCTTCTATGAATTATATCCCTGCTAAGATCCCTTTGGCTCTTGCAGGAGGGTTTGGAACAATAGTGTAATCGTCCAATTAAGTGTTTGTATGAGTTCAAGACGCCTGGAGAATGGCTTAGAGAATGTGGACAGAGCGCAAAATACTGTCAGATTTAAGGCGCCAACCTTCTTTGAAATCTTTATTTGAACGGTGATGAAGGTGTTATAATTAGGGATTGTTTTTGCTAATGGTTGCGTAATTTGATGTTGTAGGTGTTCACGCCGTTTTCACGCCAAATTTACTTTTACGCCATCTAGGGTTTAATGCAAGCACCCAAGCTGGTACATTAGTTCACCAAATGGCTGCCTGCGGCACTTGCATGTCCGCGCACAAGAAAACGGTGAAAGGAAATCAGTCGTCGAAAATAGCTCATGTAATCCAGAAGTGACGAGCGCTGAACGCATCTATTATATTTTGTCCGCATCCCATAACCTTTTATCTTCGTCACTTCTCCTCGCTATATTTATTGCCCACGCGTGGGACCCGTTCTTGCCCTGTCAACGTCGCCAACACCAACGCAGCTTGCTCCCGTACGCAGACCAGGAGGAGGACGATTGGCCTAGCTTCGTTGAGTGCATTTGCCCTTGGCTTTCTTAGGTAGATTTGGCGTGAACTGGTCTCTCCAAGCGGCCTCCGCATTCTCCCCCGCATCACCGCTCTTTTTATACATCTGCGCCACCAGTAGGATTTCAGATGTTTATTTACGATATGATGATCGGACTCTAACTAAGCAAACACTGCGAATTGTAATAAAATATATTAAATCAGGTTAAAATTGTAATTGTTGTATTATTGACTTGTTTAGTATGTGTAGGTCAAATCTTGTAACTGAACACTGAACTGAACTGAAACAGCTTAGATAGGTATAAATATAATTAGCTCCATCTGTTAAATCTAATCGGAACTATATAGCCATATGGGTGGCGGCGGCTGATTATATCGGATTTTATTTATTTGAAATTAATAATACTTACTCAAGTTATCTACCATCGTAAACCAGTGTTGCCAGATTATAACAGATGTCGCTGTATTAACAAGGTGCTCATGAAAAAAACAAAGTAACTTTATATTATTATACTCGTATTAGTAAATTAAAAAAAAGCTTATAAATAAAAAGATTTTCTTACTTATTTTTTATTTTTTTAATAAATAACTTTTTATTTACAAGAAATATGGTACAATAATACTTAATATAATATAAAAAAAGGCCTAATAATTTAAAAACTAAATAAAACTAAACTAAAAGATAATATATTAAATACTATGTACATGCCGGGTATCGGTTGAGTCAACTGAATGGCCTACAGATAATTCAACCGATACCCGTCGTCCGGCAACGTGCCCAAAATGCTGGCGGCGTTGCCTCGCTGAATTGCTTACTTATTATGTCTTCCTTTCAATATTGCTTCTATACATTAGGTTCTAGATGAGTCGTATGCGAGAAGCTTGTCTGGGTTGGTTACACCGCTTTGCCAGTTATTCTGCCGCCAAGCAGTAGATGCTTGGCAGGCGTGTTGCTTACCATCATGTGAAAGACCAGCTCGTCTCATGAATCAATTTTATAAAAATACCGAATACTAACTTCAGAGTATAAATCTTCTCTATGTCAATATTAGAAACATCTAGAAACTTCATAAAGCTATGTGAACACTTCAACCAAAACGTTTCCATTCATATTCATAGTCTAGCGCATTCACACTAAAACACCATAAATTCAACTCCGTTTGTGTTTTGGACGTACCGGTTGGAATCGGTCATAATTTCCGATTTTCCGTGCAATTGAGCAAGATCAACACCTTTTAGATCTATTTGGTCCAATGCTGCTATTATAAACGGTAAGAGGGGATGATAATTATATGGGAAAGTTATCGTTTGGCACGCTGCTGTCTCATTGTATACGGCTTTCATGTGCGATGTTCATTTGTTCCAGAGTTGGACAGATAATTTATAAAGCTATTTCGATTTTGGGTCACACGCATCCAATTTGAGAATGGCTCACTAGACTCTTTCAACACTGACCTAGTTGCTTGAAAAAACTTAAATGCAATACGCGGTGTCTCAAGGCCAAGATATTATTATTTCTGGCATATTTGTTTTAATTTATATCTACATTTTCCTAAAACATTATCACTCACAACCACGTCTTCTCTCTACCCCACCTAAATGTTGCCAAAATTCAATTCACCCAGTAATTCACACTTTATTCCTGTTTCTGGCACCAGGCAGTTCTGGTTTTCGTGCCAATGTTTCCTTAGGAAGCATCTCAGTGTTTGTTCCCACTGTTTTAAATGCATGGATAAAAACAGAACGAATTAATAGACGGTAAATGTAACAAATACCATTTTACTGAGCAGTTCGTATTGACCTGGTATTAAGCCACTATTCTTGTGTAATAAAAAAAATATTTAGTTGAAGTGTCCCATAATTCTGCTGGTTACAGGTTTCCTAAAAACGGAGGAAAAACTTGATCTTATGTTACGTGGGCATTGATCTGACTTTGTCCTGTTTAGCATCTGCCAACTGCCAATAGTCAGCTCACTGCTCATATTAACCCCATGGCATTGCAAGTGGCAAGTCCTTACCATAACGCGCATGGCACGAAATTCAATGAGTTAATTACTAACTGCGCCAGCGTTTTCATCTGCGTTTCCAGGAATAAAAAAGATACTATGCCCCATTCCGCTGTATCAATAGTACCCCTACCTTGTTATAAAATTTACCTAATGAACAGTTTTTGAGTAACAATCATCCATTTTCACAAATTACTGTTCTTTTCAAAGTTACAAAGGTCTTTCTCAGGACGACAACGGTTCTTTTAAGACCTGAGTT
Organism: Petrophora chlorosata; assembly: GCA_951640565.1. Classification (NCBI taxonomy): domain Eukaryota; kingdom Metazoa; phylum Arthropoda; class Insecta; order Lepidoptera; family Geometridae; genus Petrophora; species Petrophora chlorosata. Next base: position 9,107,448 of record OX621204.1, on the reverse strand, counting down.
ATCGGCACGAAAGTCGCCCGACTATTTATCCAACATAGTGGAAACAGTTTCTGCGGGTACTAACATCCTATATCTCAAGCATTTCGTATTCAAGTCTTGAACGGGAACATCGTAATGTGGCCGACCTATTTGTCAGCTCGGATGGATTGCGACCAGAGTTTTGGAACTAGAACGTTTACTGAAACGGCTTTAGTACCGCCGTTTTATGAACTGATTTATTTGGAAGCCTAGTATTTTGGGAGTCTATGTAGAATTGTTTTAAGTGTTTGTTTTATACACTGAAGCGTTGGGTGTACGGGATGTATAACCGCGGCATTATAAATAAATATGAAAACGGTAGTAAAATATAATATTTTTATTCAATAGAGAATAATTGAAAGAAAAAAAGAATAGGTAATAAAAGGTGATAAGGAGAAAAGGTATAGATGAAAAAGGAAAGAAGGAAAAGAAAAGGAAAAATATTCTTCGTGTACCTACGAGCTCTAGGTATTATTTACTAGATGATAAAAACCACATCAAATCGCATCCAAAGTTTACTAGTGAATTTCACATTTTAACAATATTCGGAACCGACGATAAAGGTATTGTAAATCTATACCTAAGCGATGATTTCGACTATATTGATTATATTTAAAATTTATGTTTCAATATGAACCGCTTATTAGCAAAATTAGTACATCAATACCAGCAACACTTAAAATATCCAAGTTTGCCAGTTAATATTAATTTCTCGAGAGATAAGCCCTCGTAACTCATTAATTAAGTGGTTTATAGCTGGCAACACAGCCTAATCGCATTAGTGTACGTGGTTGTACACAATTTAAATATATTACTACATACGGGCTTTATTTTGTAACGACACGACTTTGTTCACGAAACTTAAATAACTCATTTTATATTTTTATTTTAATTAAAAACTTAAACAAGTGAACTCTCCGGGTATAGTACAAGCCGCAACGCGAATATTCGGGTAATTCTCAACGAATCCCAAAACTCGAATCGAATTTATTATTTGTCGCATCTAAGCCCAGATTATATTATCTAGAGCTCCTAACGAATCCCACTCAAATTTTATTTAATTCCTTTGGCCACAGAATAATTAATAGTACAAACCGCAACGCGAATACAATTTGGGTAGCTCTCAACGAATCCCAAAAATCGAATCGCAGTTAATATTTGTCGCATTTAAACCCAGATTATATTATTTTGAGCTCCGAACGAATCCCACTCAAATTTTATCTAATTTCTTAGACCACAGAATAATTAATACTAGAAACGACCGTGGTCATCAACTCAAGTTTTCAATAAGGGTGGTGTGTTCTCTCTTTTTCTGACTTAAGCATATCCTGGACTGAGACCTCCACATCCAATCTACACGATGACTAAAGATGCCACGTCCTTCAGCACAAGAATTCTAGTCGTTCTCACGACAAAAAAAAACCTTTTCATGTCGCTCATCTTCTTTGGAAATATGTAGATTAAATGTATAGACAGTTTTATCGACACGCAAAGAAATAGAGTTTCTTCTCTTAACAGTGGTATTTAAAGGTTGAGCTTTCTTTAACTCAACTCTGCTTCTAAACTGTATTCAAATATGCGCTTATTAATCAAAATGCATTACCCCCTTTGACTTCTAAGGCAACCCCTGCTGCGCTAAGCATCCAAGATTTTGATTGCTTTGAATTATTTTCATGAATAGCGTGTCTCAAATTAGATACGACGGTATCCGCAATAAATTGTCGGGCTAATGGAATTTAGTTTAAATATCTTTGAAGTATTTAGTTTGCGAAGCCTCCTTTATTAAGCATTGCTTATTAAACTCACTTTGAACTATAAAACAACGTACCTCGGACAGTAAGTGATTCCACCATTCTAACTGGCCAACCCTTCCATCACAATAACTCTGGTTGTCATTATAAACGATCCTTTACAAGTCCAAATAGAGAATCTGAATTGCTGATACGGAATAAATTAAATTCGAAGTAGTACTGTTTTTATCAGGTCATACATGTAGGAATGTTTTCCCCACTCACTGATTTGAAATACTTTACCCAGCTCCATGTTTTTTGTTGACTCTGTGGTTGCTCTCGTTACCATCGATATCATAATGAATAGTATGGCTCTTTAAACTGTGGTAGCTGTCTCCGTTATACAGACATCTTTATCACACACGTTGTGCACTTCTGCCCCAGTATTAGTTTTAACACGTACACTTTTTATAATGTACTAAGTTTCTTGTTTTAAGTGTAAGGTTTGTATTACTGGAATGTATTACAATATTTTGTCGTCGTTCCTAATTTGCGACACATAATGAGTAGAATGTACGACGGCGACGTCAGAATAAAGACAAGGGCTCTTTACAAAGTTAAACATCGCCTTGTTTTGTCCATTTGTTTAGCGACTTCCGTCCCTGATTTAAGGCTTTAATCCTTTCTTTTGTCTGCGACTTTAAATTGGCTCATTTTATTTCAAAATGAAATCTTTCAAGACTGGAGCAGATTGTTCAAAGAACGTCTTCGTATTTTTTGCTGTTTACTCAGTCGAGTTAATAAGTGCTCGGATGAAGTGGTACTTATTGTTGTAAAGTATTGTTATCATGTAATTATTGTTTTTAATTTTACACTTAGTAGCGCTGGCTAATTGACTCATTGGCACTTGCAATATAAGCAAACGCTGCCTCAAGTCATACCTACGGACTTCCTATTTACAAAATTTATGTGTGGCTCTCGTATACTAAAAATAATGAAGTCGGAAAGAAATTTAATGCTTCTCAGTATTGGCAACGGTTCTACTACATCTTTCGTTAGAAACAACAATTAAACTGGAATTATAATCACGTACAGAAGCTCAAATTCAATTTCTTCCTAAAAAAGAAAAACAAAAAGAAGAACTTTTATTTTCATGTTTCGCGGCCTTAACATAAAACTTTTGCCTGTGCAATCATTATAAATATTATTAAATCTCCGCATACCATCTCAGATAATTACAAACGAGTTCCTGAAACTCGAAACATCATTGTTTTCCGATGGTTACCGTTACAGCTCCTGCATAAATCTTGATTATATGCAAATTTTATTTCATTAAAGCGGTTACTATAAGCAATATTGTCGGGGTGAAATACGGCCGGGCCGCCCTTGGATTAACTAATGGCTATTTATCTTGAAAAGATCCCGTTTCGGGTCTCGAAGATGCGGCGGAATTATTAATTCGACGGCTTGTAAGACTGTTACGACTACTTGGTAATGTTTCTGAGCTGCTTACAGATACTTATGGCAGATGTTCAGGTAGATTCAATTGTTGGAAGAGTTAATTAAGTATTCAAAAGTTACTGCTAATTACATAGTTTGTATACGGTACGGTTCAACATTTCGCCATGCTCATCGATAGTTATATAAATACTCCAAAAAAATTAAAGCTGGCACGCAAATCCTTTTCTTTCAGATAACGTAATGTTACAGGTTGCAAAAGCACCCAAACAACTTTGAAAGTGACAGATTGGTCTGGTGCCAATTTTAACCACAACATAGACTTGGCTAATTGCGTATGGGAGAGGCTAATTGTTCCATCCCAGTAAAATGCTGCTCAGTTATCCGTTTAATATATGCACCTCGTTAAATAGCCAATCAAGGTTCCAGACAGGTCCGGAAATCGTACAACAACACTCGATACTGTGTCATAATCGGAACAATAGCTCGCTCCGACCGTATTCATTTCACCCATCGCGCTGATTTGCGTTATTGAATCACGGTGTCGATTATTCCAATCGAAAACTGATAATCGAATAGGGCCGTATTAATTCGCGCTTCGAAATCCGAAAACTGGTTATAAATCTTTGATGCGACGTCATTTTTTGCGAATTTATTGCGTCTGTATGAGAGAGATACGGATTTGTTATGCGTATTTGTAATTGAATATGACTGTGCTCATATTGAAGGTGTAAATAATGCGTTAACAAAAAATACAAATAGACTAATAAATTGTTTTTTGTTTAATCGCTATCGCTATTCAATATTTGGTTTGAATTTTTCAAGAGATTTTTTTAACGTTTGTATATGACATCTTGAGTCAGCATCGTTTCATGCATTTTAGCAAACTGTTTAGGAAACAATGAATACAAGAGTGCGGAGCCTAAATGATAGACCTCAAGAGGTACGAAGAAAAGCAATTTTCTCGCGGGCACAAAGGGTTCGCATATTCACTACACCTCTTCTATACCTGAAGAGCACTGCTCTTTTTGGAATGAGAAAGCGACTGTTTATGTTTTCACACAGTGATTAAAGTGAAGTGTCGAAAACAAAATGGCAACACGTTGCCCCTGGAGGGGATATAGGGGGTATGAAGTCACCCCTGAATGGGGTGCCGTCATTTTTGCGCCTCTTCAAAATGCGGGGACGTTATGGCTTTGACGGGGTGTCGATAGTGGTAAAGTCTGAAGGCGGCAATTCTTCTTTGTTTTGCTCTCGCGTTTTAAATTTCAAGAGACTTTGTCTTTTATAGGTGCTTTGGATGTTGACAAGTTTGTTGTGAAGCGGTAGAACTAAATCGATAACGTCTCATGTAATAGAGTCGTTCTAAACGTGCATAGGTATAGTTACAAACAGTATTTCTTGCCTATATTCTTTACATCCCTACCCCCGTAAACGGTGGATAAGTTGAATAAAATGTTTTGTTACAGTTTTAGTGTGCTTCCTAATTATTTAATCATTGTTTCTTTAATTTATTCAGATTCTTGATCATTTAAGTTGTTATCTTACTATTTAAGCAATTGAATAAAGAAAGAAAGTAATAAAGGATCTATTTTTTTCTACGATTTTTTCTCTCTAATTAGCCGTCATTTGGAAATTTTGGTCATTGACATCTTATTAAGTTACCACCTTCAAAACGGTATCAATGTCACTCACGAATAGATTCCCCTTTTAACCTGACACAGACAAGAAAATCCACTTCTTATCTTCAACCCGCAGTCTTTTTAAAAAACAAAAAGCTGGGTTTACACTATCTTAAGGGCGCAGAAAATCCTGAGAGATTACGTACTGAGTGATTGCTGTTTCCAAACTCTTGTGGTAGCTTTCGCCAGTGAATACTAAGACTTGTGTGTGCACCCTATGATTTACCTCCAGTAAGTTTCCAAAGCAAAATAGACTACTTCATCTAAACGATAAGAATCATTTTTGAGTGGTTATGTATGACATTATACAAAATTGGTGAGTTTCGTCGTTGCCATCTCTCGATGTCTTGCATAGTATGATGGGGAAACTTTTCTTATTATTTTTTATTTATTATATTCCCCGCTGGTAGGCAACTTCGGCATTTAATGGTTTCAAGTATAGGGTGTCTTATCTTCGGCGAAAGTTATCTTGAACTAGTGCTTGGTGGAGAAAAATCACTGACAAAACTATTCAGTTTATAAATACATGTTGAGTGGTATATTTACTACATTTAATTTAAAGGCATGATGTTGCTTATTCCCACGGGCTATATACATTACAAATTATACCTTATATTTATACATGGGTCTTTTGGAAGCTTGCGTAGGAATATGGGCGGAACTCATTGAGACCTCAATTTTCAATATGTAGTGTGGGCAGCATTTATAGGAGACTCTCTGATCATGATGATAACGATGGTCAGTATGATGTCATTATAATTTATTTCAATTGAATAAATGGTTTATTAGGAACGTAAAATATGTGATGCCCACAAGATTATTTATTTTTCTATTGTTATACAATTTATCATATTAATTTGATGTAATTTATTTAGTATCTCTCAACGTACTTTTGCTCAAAACCACTCAAAACGTAGCTGCACACCCACTATATTTCTTTCACGACCTGAAAGACTGGTAGATAATGCTAAATAGCATTAAGTCATTCCTTGTACCATTTTGTGCAAAAGTATTAAATAAATAAAATAAATAATATTGTGCATTCCAAAGTTAAAAGAGCCATTGTCCAAAACCAAATAACTCACTTTAAACACAATGAAACTGAATGATTTACTATAAAAGCAGACCAATGAAATAATTTCAATTGCAACAATCGCAGGCTGCATATCAATTCGTTGCGCCCGTCATGTTGCAGTGACATGAAGACAGGGGCCAACCGCAGTCATGGGGTATAATGTCTGTCGCAAAAGTAAACCGACTAGCTTTATAAGGACTCCATGCCAAACCGTGCATTGATTTGACTGCAATGATTTTACAACGGCAATAGTTCAATGTGTAGGTACCCATTTATTTAAAACTAGCTTTTCCCCTTCGTCCGCTTGAATGACAGAGTAGGAAGGCCATATTCGTATTTTTTCAAAGACCATCTTAGCAAGTCCTTTCTAGTAAATGAAAGCGCGTAGTACAAAGAGGTCAAGTTGTATTTGTTGTATTTTCGTAGTCACTCAACTGATTTTGATGAAACCTATAATCTGAGTTGGGGCTAATTCTACTAAACCCTGAAAACAGCACTAAAATCCATTCAGCAGTTTCCAAGTTTATAGATAACATACAAACAAACAGACAATAATTCAAACAATCGTGGATTCGTGTTCAGTACCCTCTAAATAATATAATACCTTCAATGTATGTAGAACATATAAAATCTTCAATATACAAATTTGGCCAAGTTCCATTTTTATATTAGTAATAGATAAAAATGATAATAGTAATGAGACATACAGCTCTACAGAATAGGTACACCTACTTTTTTGTTACAGAGATAGCTTATCAGCAGACGCTACGGGTTCCGGTGTCATTGGACAATTCAATTAAATCGTTTAGGTTCAATGTCCCTGTCCAAAATGTTTCTTCATTTCAAAATAAAATATCTTTTCATTTGTGAATGAGCATAGAATATTTAATAAATTTATGAGAGAGGAAAATCAATTTCGGCGGATCAGACAACCAAATCTAAAGAGAGTCGTGTCACTCGTGGGAGGTCTCTTCTATGCGGGAGGCCGTCTGGGTAGGTACCACAGCTTTGCCAGTTTGTCTGCCGCCAAGCAGTTGTGCGCTAACGTTACTGTGTTCCGGTTTGAATGGCATTGTAGCCAGCGAAATTACTGGGCATAAGAGACTTAATGTTTGATTTCTCGGGGTGATGAGCGCAATGCAGTGCTACGCAGTGTTTTTTATGCAATTAAAAGTTCTGGGTGGCACTGCAATTTTTATGGGCAGGCGTGGCGCTAACCATCAGGCAAACGACTTGCTCGTCTCATCACGAAGTTCCATAAAAAAAGAGCAGTGTTGACCAGAACCTTTTTATATAGATTAATGTTAGGCCTGATATAAAGCTGCTGAAGATGTGAAAGATGGAAAGCACATATATCTAAATAGGAAGACGGCAGCTTTTAATTGAAAAATGTCTACTGCACTTCGTCATTCTGTGACATTAGCTTTCCAGCCTCAAATGATAAATGGCAACAAGTTATACACAATACTACTTTACTGCAAAATTAGGTGACGACTGGGGAGTACTTTAAGACAGACTAGCTCCTGCAAAAGAGCTGAATAAGATAGCACTTTATTGACTTCACATGATTTCTAGAATTACTTCTAGCTCTATCAACTGCTAAGAAACTATGCAAGGTTGTGACTAAGTATATGTAGGTATCTACAGGATTTCAGAAAACGGTATTTTAGTGCAACTTTCGCCAAACTAAAAGTTACTTTTATCTTGTGGTAGTTTTAAACAGTTTTTAGGTACCGCACCGGAACCGAATCCCCGACACCTGATATCGGCGACCGCATCCGGCGGGCGCACCGCTTCCGCTCGCTCTGATTTTACTCATTGTTTGTTTAATTCGTAATCAATGTTTATTGTGTTTGTTCTGTATACCTATAGGTGTAAATATATTGAATACGTGGCTCTTTGCTAGGGTGAGGGAGGTGGTAAGTGTGATTGATTTGTTTCCTGTGACTAGATATATCATCCTTTAATCTTAATCGTGTCCTGTCATCGATGCAATTGCTACATATCCCAATACATATTCTCAAAACGTTTTTCGTTTTTAAAAAGACCTTTCGGTTGTGAGTGGTATTGTATCGTTTTGTTTTTACCAGAACTTGATTTATTTGATGCAGTATGTTAATTCACCAGTAGTTGACTAAATCGCAAAATATTTTTTGTGGTCGCGGTCTCAGAGAAATCAGTATATACTACAGCCACATTTACCTATAATAATTAATAACTAAACAATAGCAACAGACGTCGTAACAGTAGATTTTTTAAATATTTAATTCATGTTAATACTCGCAAACATTTTAAAATACTTATGAACATAAACGATTGAGCCAATGTTAAATATTGAACCAACTTAGCAAACGAGTCCCCAGAGTGAAGCTCACATGTGGTGGTCCTCGGAGAAAAATATTTTTCGAACAGATATGGTACAGTTCTAGTAAGATGAGTATTATTTTCTGCACTGTGGTGCAAACTAGGTAATTAAGAGAAAAAAAAAACAAAAAGAAAAATAAACAATTAATTAATTAATAATTAGTTAATACATTAAGTTAACTGCTACTGTATTTATTTTGTTTCATGTACGAGTAGTCGTTCATCAGCTAAAATGAACACTACATCTAGGAGTAACGTTAGGTACTGCAAAGCACACACATAACTATACTAAAGGTTGATATAATATAATACAATTATATATTTACCATGAGATATTAAAATTTGTAACAAAAACATTTACCACGCAACCAGAAATGATTCCTATTCATAACCGTCATCATCCTAAAGGTTCCTACCAAATCCGTTCCGGCCAATCTCGCTCGATGAAAGGTGCCCAACGGGTCATTGTTAAAAATATTCGGTCACTGACGATAAATATAGAATACATTTTCCTGAGATGAGAATATAATGTGGATTTAGAAAAGTGCCGCATTTTGCCGGACGATATCGTAGGGGTGGAGTTGAAGTTCAAGCGATCTTATTCAAATATATATTTTTTGTACACAGTGCGATAGAAATATCAAAATAGCCGCTACTCAAAGTAGTAGTGGGTTTGAACCCCTGTCGAGAGTATTTTTATCAACGGTTGTTATATCGCTATATAATAATCGCTAGTCCATACCCAGACACTGAATAATACCTATGTTGTACAGCCATTATGGTCAAATAAATATTTCATGACCATTCAGGTTTGGTCATCAGACCATTTATCTAGGGTTGGTATTGGTAATCAAAGACAATAAGGTAACCGCTGCGCTGATCGTTTATATTGTCACCACGACTCATCTCACGACAGTTACGAATAAATTCTACGCTTTTTGCGGTCAGCCTTCTTTTGTGACAGGCATGATAAGAATACATTTCTCGAATAATAAATATAATTTCCTTTGAGCTACAACATGTAGTCCTTTAAAAGGGGAATTAATAGAGTCCTTAAGGGTCGGCAACCCATCAGCAATACCTCTGGTGATGCAGATGTCCATAGGCGACGGTAACCGCTTACCATCAGGCGGGCCGTCTGCTAGTTTGCCGACACATTAAAAAAAAAAAATATATATATATAATCCAGCATTGTGAAAATGTCTTCGAAACATTTTTTTTCTCATACAAAGCTTACACGATGCAGTAAGATTTTAGGATAATCGCTTATACTAGGACTCCTCAGCAATGCTTATAAATATGCGCATATCATAGGACAGAGAAAGGACAGTTACGGGTAAATCTCGCGCTTTGTTGCGGCCAGCCTTCTTTTGTGGTGGGCATAATAAAGAAATAAAATTTTCGCGTACATAAAGCCGGATTACCCTCGTTTTGATATTAATGTGTTTTTTTCTAGCTTTGTGGTAAATTCTCATGAATCCTTAATATGATTTTGCAGAAAGAAAAAGATAGTAAATTTCAGGGCTAATTTAGCAGGTATTAATGTTGGTACTTTGTAAAAACTTTAAGGTTGCTTCCACAATCCTCTAAACTTACTTTGCATACCTTAATGATACTGTTAAGACTTCTTTCATGCTTTGCCTCAATAGCCTTCTGATTTTTAGTGTTATTGTCATTTAGCACAGAATCATTTAGCTAGTATTAGCTATTCTGTGATTTAGCACTAGGTATAGTTTCGAACCATACCTACTTCTGTTGATTAGACAACGTCGTTAGCGAGAAGAAAAGTGGTACCTATATCTACCTATATATACTTAATGGGTAAATTAATGATACTGTAATTCACTAATTACAGCATTAATTTCTTACCCATTAACATAAAATTAAAAAGAAGATCTAACCATGTAATCTACAGCGAGTATTGTTACTGTATGTTTTCAGTTCAACAACTTCAGTATCGATATTATGTGCATAACCATATTATTTTAAATAAGATACCTACTTACTTAAACAACCATAAAACGGAATTATATATCACGGATTTCACTGGCACATAAAACGAATGCGGTATTTTATACAAAAACATAATAAATCCATAAAATAAACGAGACAACTCAAATATATTTCATGTAGAGTCGTGTGTTTATGACAACAATCTACCGTCTGTGTACCTGCCAAAAGTAATTAAACATTTAACGCACCACTTCAACAAAACATAACATTTTACGTATGGCCAAAATCGTCTATGAAACTCTCATTATTTCGCCTAAAACCATTATTGCCGGCATATAATAAAAGGGCGGGCCACCGCGGAATGTGAAATTGCTATAAAAACAATTAGGAGCGCGATTTTTTCCCGAAACACGTAGGAGCGTAATTACTAACAGATGGCGCTGGTCGTTAGGGCTGAAAGATATTAGTCATTCATTCATTTAACGGGAAAGTGGGTATGAAGTTTCAATTAGGGTCAGTCTTCATAACACGGACCTCGGCTATTTGTACGCGTATAGTCTTAATAAGTATGTGAGAAAAAGAGGAAACCTGACGTATTGAAAAATTGTTCATGATATTTGTTCATGAGTTCTAGTTATATTCATGATATATCAGGCATGCTTACCTAAGTATCCCTGAAAATATCATGAAAAATCTCAATAAACTTGGAATTTACCGCGTGTGCTTCTTTTTCTTCTAAACGCTCGATAAGTTTTCAATTTTTTTATGATTCTGATGTTTCAAGGCTGGGTAATCACTGGCGACGAAAGTTAGTTATTACTAATGACGACAACATTTCCTCTCAACAGACCAATTTTGTACATTTCGCGAGTCATGTCGAATCAGGCTGACCGAGCCTAAAGGAAAATAATTAATCTCCCAAAGTTCATTATAGCACGATTAAGGCTAAAGGGCGCGCGACGAAATAGAAAGATAAAGGGATTTGTTGACTAAGGCCTTTCGGCGATCCAGTAAACACTGGTGTGTTTGGGTTTTGCTAAGTATCTATGAAATCATTATAGAGCTTTTTATATCAGTTTTAGTATAATCCGTAAAAGTTATGCGTAATCTGACCTCTAACACTGCCCGTGTTTGGAAAGGTGCTTTTTGAATAATGGGAAAGTTTTCCTTGATCCGGGCTTTTGCCTGCAAACAAAGTACCCAACATTGATGTGGTTTCGTAGATATTTTAGGTAAAGTCTACATCTGTGTAAAGGTTTTACATAAATCTCTGTCAAAACAAAACACTGTTTTATAAAATCACCTTCACGTGAAAGTGTTTCGGAAATAACCTTTTATATAGCATTTGTACCTATAGAGATTAGAGTTCACTGCTGAAGTTGGGCCATAAAATGGTTTTAAATTAAACATATTGTACTTGTTTACCGAATAGAACTTTATTAATGAGTAGTCGCAGTGAAAGTATGCCACTGAATACTTGTGTAATTATTAAATTTCATATAGAAAGGTTGACACTAACATTTCTTACATGATGAAAAGAGACATTTTGTAAAACGAAATTTTTGATATAGTACCTTTCACAAACATTTTTTATTTTCCTATCACTCTTGTAGCATTAAAATTGTATAACACCCTCATTTAGATCACCACAGTGACTTGACTCGCCTATGAGCTTTTACAGTGTTTCAGGACAAAAATGAATTAATTCACTCATAATTCATTTACTGATTGCATTCATATACATTAATTAGTCATATATAGGTCTTACATATTATAAAGTTGGTAGGTACATGAACCCTGTAACACGGCGAGGCCGCTTGGCATGACTTTTTCGGTGGGTGGTCTCGCAGCCGCGGCTGCGAGTTTTTAAAGTGTATTATTAAAGTCAAACAGCGCATCTGCTGAAATTATACACAGAGGAAGAGATGTGTCTATTGAGAAAAGAGAGCACAACTTTATCTTCTTGACTACATAAATATGGTCTTTTGTTTAATCAACACTAGCTTTTAACGTTTCTTGGTATTTTTTGTACCACGGTATTCGGCTACATCCTGATTTCTATGGATAGGTCCATAGACGTTCTACAGCTTCGAAGAATTTGTAGAATATAAATTATGACATAAGGAATGCAATGGAATCAGGCGTGACGTTGCGGAAATTCATCTCAAAACTGAAACGCAATGAAAATATATAGTGTGTGGATATTCAGCGGGATTGCACTATATATTTTCATTGCGTTTCAGTTTTTATGACATAATATTGACTTTTAATGAATTTTGTATTACTAATTGTATATTGTTTAATTTATTGCATTATAATATAATCATTGTTATTTTAATGTTAATTTTGAATCTGACTTCTATTGATTATTTATTATTTTGTAAACTATAAGAAGCATTCACAGAATAGGCAAGATATTATATTGTTATGTTGTGATTCGTACCTCCAGATCAGTGGACAAAACTTATTAAAATACTGACAGGTATATGGGGAGCAGTTTGACTCCTCCCACCTTCAGGTAATAAGCTACTTTTATAAATGCGTCTAATCGATTTGCATCTCTTTAAAATAAATTATTTATTTAGGCCGCATAAATTAATACTGTTGACGTTGGCCCTTTTAAGTTGGCCCTTTTCCAATATCAAATCAGGGGTGTTTTGATTTCTCTAAAGGTGCTTTACTAATTTTTTTGACCTTTTATAGACTTACGAGTACGTTGTCGTATATTTTATATATTTAAGATGTAATTTACTAATGTGGTGTAATTTTTGACAACTTAAGTACAATACATTGAATTTTCTCTACTATATATAAAATTAATTAGAATGTATTGTACATAGTAACTTTCCGTAATTTCTCTAAATAACAGTGTTTTAACCGCATCAAAATCCGTTGCGTGGTATAGAAAAAGTAAGTGGAGAACCAGAAATGAGGACACGGATATCGGCTTTGTTTTATAATATTTAGAGAAGATATAATAATATAGAAGATATAATAAGAGATTCTGTGGTACAGTTCAAAATTACGACTTAATACTTAATTGAAACATGCGAGTTTCGTGCTATTACAAATGTTAAACCTATGTTTCAAATTGTTCATTATGTTCATTATAAAACAATGATGCACTTGTTTTGTCCTATTGTTTACTGAGACGACCCAATTATGAGTCAATGAGCTGCAGTTGTTATAATTCAAAATTACTCATACGCAGTATTCATTCATATATAATACAATGAGTGATTAATACGAAGTAGGTACTTTATTTATTATCATATCGAATCTTTAATAACAATGCTATCTTAAGCCAGCTGCACTGCGTCTAAATTTATACAATCTTGACTTATCAAACATATTACTTATGTTATCTAACAAATAATCCAAAAACAAACGTCAGTAAAATTGTGATTAAAGTGTGGAAACTATCGTGAGTCGAAATATTCATAATAAATATAAACGGCTGAAACCTGGTCGGAGTTATTCCGACACAATCATAACGTGAGTGTAGCCGTTTATATTTATAATGAATAGTAAAATTGTGGTTTTACATACTTACTTGACTAATTCAGAACGTGCCAATAAATTCATACATAATTGAAACAGAATAAAAAAAACAGTCAGTCTAGTGTAGCATCAATACATAATAACATCTTACCTAAAATAGCATCTTACCTATCCCATGTCTCCCTTGATTCTTTTCAATAAACTCCAAGCTGAAAGCTATTCAGAATATTCATGAAATGTCTCTTTCTTTTCAGGTGGGTGCACGATTTTCAGCGGTGAACAATTTAAGCTCCTGCACACCTAAGCGATTAGCGCGTTTGCAAAGCAGACGAACAATCAACAGCGACAAAACGTCGTTGTTTTCTTTGCGAGAATTTAATGCATGTGCGGCAGTGTGTGCAGCGTAAAATAAAAAAAAAACGAGAAGAATCTGCCTGTTGGTCAGTTTCTGCATTCGCACTGGTCGCTCAGGCGTATCTAAAGCTTTTTTCAACATCAAGGTAAAATTTAGTTAAATAAAACTTGGCAGACTAAGTAGATACAGTCTGAATTTTAATTGACCGGTTCTGGTAAGAACAGTACTTTTGAGGCGCAAGAAAAAACTTAGTGCTTAAATGAATAATAGGAAGAAAGTTCGGAATAAACTGAATGAATTAAATAGAAAAGCAGAGACACAATCAAGCCACGTGGAAATTAGAGTCCTTTAAGTCAGATTGTACTTGGTTTCTTGATAAAACTGCAGACTACAGAGGCCTACTTGCGCTACATAAAATCGTGGGTTAAAGTCGAACTGAGTGTAAATTTTCCGCAAACAAGGTAACCGCGGTTTTCATTGGCGTAAGTGCGCTTTGAACGTGTTATTTTATGTCATCCAACTACCAAGTGAGGCGGTCGACCAAATAACCGGTTACGCTAGTTTGTTACATGTGATTTGTCCCAACTAACTAGCTATAAAAGCTTACGTATATGCATAAAATTCCCAAACGCGCGGATGGGATAATGAAGCTAATTATCCTATATCGTATTACCTAATCACCTTTTCGTTGATGGATGAGCCGCCGGGAATGCTGGTAAATTATAAACCTTATGACGTCACAATGTCTGTAATTTTAGACTAGGCTGTAAATTATTTAGACTATATATAACAGTAGAGGAGGTAGAAAGCAGTGGTAAAACTTCATATGAATAGAAGCTCGACAAACAAGACAATTTTTGCTCAATGCTTTCTTTTCTAGTCGCATTATACAGGCTTCCTTTTGGCAGTGTATGGAATGGGTATGAAGGCCATGACTTTAGTTTATTTGATGACACTGATTACAATAGAAATCGCATAGGAGACGGTAAATACAAATACAAGCTAGTCATGCCAGCAACCACCCCTAATATTGAGGCTGTCACTGTACCTAATATTGTGGTCAGACATTCATAATTAAATTATATGACTGGTGCACAAGCACGGATCGTCGACTGTGACCTATTTGCGGTCTCTATGGAAAATATTAAGGTTGGATCGAAAATAAACTCGCCCAAGATATAATATTAAAAGGTTTATTCAGCAAAACCACACAGCAAACTGATGTACTGTATAAGTAGGCAACTATTTTCTTTCTGAAACGGGCTATAAAAGCAGACATGGTAAAACGCTGAGTAGATGAATCCCAAAATAATCTTTATGCGGCGCATGACAGAGCATAATGTCGCCCGTACGTGTCACAGAGTGTCAAATTCGGAACTTTGTGTTTGGTCTGCTATCTGGTGTTTTGAGTAGGCCTTTACCCTATTAACCTGTGACCCCATTATGTGGCATAGGTGTATTTTGTAAGTTATGTTATGCGGTAAGATGGTTTGCGTTGGGTTGCTTATGATAGACGCGGTCAGCTTAATTGACAAGAGGTGGATTACGCATGATTAATGCTAGGTAGTGAATCAAAGGTCAGCTTGAATCAACAATGACAAGATTCAAGTTAGTCAACCTAATCCAACCTGGTGAATTATGGTTTGTACATCGCAGACCCCCAACCATTAGTTGACTAAAGACACTTACTAAACATATTTATAAAACAGTTATAAAAAGCAGCTTAACAAAAATGGGTTTAATTGGTGATCTTATTGCTAAGAGTATTTATTATTAATATCGTAGGTTGGTTCTAGTGCATGGACCTTCGAAACAGTGGGTATCGTTTTCGAAACAATAGGTTTCAAAGGTACCTACTAAATGGGTAAAATATCAATAGCAAAATCAACGCATAAAAAGGCGTATAATGCTCGTAAATATGAGCTCTAAATTAGTACTTTGTACCCGTACTTCGCGACACGGAATAAGGTATAATTTGCCGATATTTTGGTGGTTCATTTTTTCACTTGCATAGATCACTTTATAAGTGAATTGTTTCCGGGAACATAATAAGTAGGTAACTAAAATCAAAACACTATCTAAAACTCCAACAAATGACCTCTACAAATCAATTCATCGACGTTTTTTGGACGTACAGAAGTCACGTTTCGTCCCCTGGTCCGAATGACGCCCATGGGACTGACGACGGCGACGTAAAGATTAACGTAGCCTGTCTGTCCTCTTTCTTAAATCACATTATGGGCCCCTCACTCTTTGTCTAATGCCACCTTAAGACAGACACTTTCGTTGAAACTGATTTTTACGGGGATTTTTAAGTGAATTAAAGTAGATTTGGGTGTTTTAAATGGCAATATAGTTAATGCATCTACCTAAATAAAAATAAGAAAGTTATTTTATTTAATATATTGAAGCTTTACGAATTAATATTTACAAAAGCTTTCCTGTGATTATTAAACGAACAATTTTTTTTATTTCATTTAGCCTGTGTTGTCCCAGTGGTGGGCAGTAAAGGCCTCCATGGCTTCGCGATATTGAGCTATTGTTGACCAGTAGTCACTAAAACGGATTAACTGCTACTACTATCATTGAGCTGGATAGAAAAAAAAACATATTTTTTTTCTGTCTTTGTTTCATCACTGAACATGTGAACATCAAAACATAAATTTGACACATCCTAAACTTTTCCCAATATCCATTTCGGTTGTTTTACCACCCCTGATTGCGAAAGTTGCACGGTGCGGGCAAAAAACGTCGAGTGATTTTTTGTAAGGCCGCATCCGAACTGGTGTAACGATATATTTATGGGCACACGCGGGGTCATTGGTGTGGATGCCGTGTTATTTGGCAAATGTTATTTAAATATAGGGTGGTCAGATAAATACACGCAGTAGTCTCCGATGTTTTACAGGGATGCTTAGTAGATCGTAGTATTTTTTAAATATGATGAGACGTTTATGGTCTTGAACTTGATATTAAGCACGTGTCCACAGACAGTTTCAGTGCCGAATCTTGGAGCTTCAAGGTCTTGCAATGCGCTCGTTACCCTGATCCGTCACTTTCAATGTCTCAAATACCTATGGAATTGCCGTGAACTGAGATCAGATGAAAGACCTGCTCGCATCTTAGTTACAAAAAAACAGGACGGCACGTTCACTGGCAGTGCCAGAACCGAACCGAAACTCAGTAATGTACAAATACGTAGGTATAGGTAATTCTAAACAGCATAGATACATTTAGGAAAAATAGCATTGTTGAAAACCCAAAAAAAATTAACAAAATCGCTAAAAAATGTCCTTGCGTTATCTTCTGAGTAGTGGTTCTTTTTCTGATACGGTGGTAAAGTCATTGTGATAATTGACGTTCAAAGGTGCGTCTGTGATGCCAAAAATGAATAAAGAGGTTTTGACTTGACTTGCTTAATCCAACGGTCTTCGGCAAAATAATTTTCTCATTACCAAAACTTAAACAAACCTTTTCAAAGAATAAAAAGATTTCGTCAGTTTTATTGAAACATCCTGTAGCTGTTGAAACGGTTGTAGGTTGTAATACTGGCTGTAATGTTGTTATTTATTGAATTTTGTGGGGTTGGTTTGGCAGATATCGCCAATGTCATTGTATGTTTAATGAAAAGGTATTGTAAGGATAGTCGGCTGTCTGGACAACATACTATTAGTACGCGTCTAAAGATCATTTATATTTATTTGACTAGCAATCTGCCCGGCTTGACATTAATGCAAAATTTCCATTGAATAAAAATTCCTTACACTCACACACATTCAGTCACTCACATATATACATATAACTTTGCGGTTACGTACAGTATGTATGTAATAAATACATACTGCCCCTAACTGCAAACTGTTGTAGTGTATTAGCCACACACCCACACAATCAAAGAAGAAGAGGAAAACCTGTATTGTCCTTTTTTGTCTCACTATACTTACCTATGAGCTATCTGAACCACCATATCTCTGATCTGAAGAAATTTGTATGTAAGAAATAACTTTTGTATTTATAAAGGGACCTATTTTTTTTACTTGTGATAAATCTACGTTTGACCACCATCTCGCCTGATTTTAAGCGACGATGTGGCCGAAGATGGAGCACATAGATTTAGAAGATATCTATTCACTCTAGCCTTGAAGATACCCAGCTAATTGTCTCAGAGTGACGAGCGCAGTACGGCGCCGCGCAGGATTTTGCAAAACAAAGTTCTGGGTGGTGCTGTTATTGTTATGGGCTGGCGTATTGCTTACCATCAGGCAAACGACCAGCTCGTCTCGTCATTCAGTTACATAAAAAAAATCCCAAATTATATAGTTATCAAGAAACAGAGAAGACGGGAAGGTGGCTGAATTAGTGTTTATTTTTTAAAATTAGTACATACATCTTACCATAATGCTATTAATTTATGGTAGTCTGTAAGCGATAAGACTGTTGCGATTATTATTACCACAGTTAAGGTTTTTTGTTACTACATTTTTTGGTATACAATAAAAAGTTTATAAAAATGTTAAATACGCTCCAGACGGAATTGGAACCTGTGCCCTATACAGTTCTCTACTCTAAAAATTAAATTATAAAATACAGGGCTATTAGGTGAATACATTAAAATATAACAAACTACGTGTTGCCAGATTTGGTCGCAATAAAACTAAAAAGAAATGAAAATAAACCTAGACGCTCTTTGAAACGTGGCTAATAAAGCCGGCAGTCCACATGTGGCCCCTTATATCGAGTTATTCTCTCATTAACTGTGAGATAAATAAATCAATATTACCTTCACGTATGTTTGCGCAAAGAGGGTGTATTAACGGCACATGCGGTGGAATGGACATGTAGAGTCTGTCTTTGTAAATACGAGCATTTTTACTTTCTGCTAGTGTATCTTACACTTTATATGCAATTGAAAGACGAGACGAGCAGTTCGTTCACCAGATTTTAAGCAGCAACCGACCATAACAGCTGCGGCACCTACTAGCACTTTTTTCACGGCACTGCACCGCGCTATAACAATAACTCTTCTGAGATTTTTGTCAAAGTACTGCTTTTATCGTATTTTTAGTTTTTTCGCGCTTTATGCACATATGTTATTGATAAACTTGCATTTAATAAATAACATCGATATTAACAATTGCGCGAGATTAGCCCAGATTTAGCCA
This sequence comes from Petrophora chlorosata, assembly GCA_951640565.1. Classification (NCBI taxonomy): domain Eukaryota; kingdom Metazoa; phylum Arthropoda; class Insecta; order Lepidoptera; family Geometridae; genus Petrophora; species Petrophora chlorosata. The sequence goes on along the minus strand of OX621204.1, from coordinate 9,088,150 downwards.
GTCATACTCGTATACTTTTTATTACATTCTTCATTCTTATTTAATTTTATTTTCACACTGCTCTCGTCATTTTGATATTAACTTTTAAATATCAGATGCCCAGTAATTACACTGTAAGCTTAATTGTCCTAGACAGCTTATCTAATGATTGAACAAACATCAACTTTCATAAGCTGAAGCTTTGATAATCCTATTTCTGGCCAAACTATACTTATAGGTAGCTTTATGGTAATAAATCTGAATCGGGTAGCTCCAAACAACATTTGAACAAAGCATTTGAATTTGAACGAGCAGATAATGGTATTAGAAGCCCGATAAATACCATCATAGATACTAACGTTCGAAATACTAAAACTATGTCCAAATACCGCAAACATAAACAATAATACTCCCGGAAATATTTCCGTAGTTGCTACGCCGTAGGTCAATACACCCTTGTAGCAGTGGCGTAGCGTTTGTAGGCGGTAAATCAGGGGATGACGTCACACCGTTGCTACGACGTAGATTTCGTAGCACGTAGCATTGTTTTCCAAGTCAACTGCTGAAGCGAAACTATGTGACTTCGAAACAACATGTAACGTATTGAACTGGATCATAAGATGCGTATAATTTTTTTTTACTGTTTTATTTGGTGTCTTTGGATTTAGTGTAGACAATGAAGCTTTAAATTTAGTTTAATTTGAGAAATCATCAAAATAATATAAAAGACATTAGAAAAAAAAGATAACTTATGTCCCCATATTATTTGAAGAAAGGGAGGAGAAGTTATAAGAGCTTGCGAAAGATATTAAAACTCATAACTTAGGAATATTCTACTGATTTTTAATCTCTTAATACCCATAACGAATGCCATTTAATTGGATTAAGAGAAAATAACAAGAATTCCATGTTATTTATTTTCCGTTTTCAAGCTAAGAAACTTTTTTCTTTTTTCTTTTTTAACATTGGAAACCCTTTATGAAGTTGGTAAGGAAGGGAGCATTCGGACCCTCAGTCCCTTTTTAGAGTGAAACTTGGAAACGAAACACTTTTAAAACTTAGGGGTCGTGTGACTAGTGAACTTGAAAACGAAACATATATATTGAGAAAACTCTCGAAAAAGAAATGGATCAGATATTAATTGAAAATCCCGTAAGTGATATTCGCAATAAAGAAGAGATCAATCAATAAACTGTTCGACAACTTGGCATTAAATAAATAACGTGTAAAAGGTAGGCCTATGACATAAAAAAATATTGATTCCAAAGTGTCCATTTTAATTTTCAGTAAAATGTTGTTAATATTTTTATTTCTTAAAAATCATGTTGTCGTAATAGGTTAACACGTTCAATTGCAACCGCGTAAACGCGAAATGACGTACCTAGTTTGGGTAATTCATAATCTAGCCGCTTGGGGCTCTGTATGTTTCTTCATATAGGTAAACTACGCGCTTGTAGCAAAACTCAGACTAGGCCTACAATACATTATATTCGTATAGAAACATTATCTTCATTTATCAAAGAAACTACCTACGTGTGACCCTAAATTTCATAATATATTAATAACCTTCAGCAATATAACCGCTTCTTTGTGATCCCAATCTTTCATTAAACTAATTTATTAATAAACTGTTTAGGTATATAAAATATTTCACCGCAGCCAAGGGTTGAACTCGGTACCTTACAGGAAACGCTCTAAACCAACTAAGCTACTACAGAACGTAACTCGATCGAAATATTTGCACACCTTTTCTTTACCGTCTCAGGGTGACGGGCGCGACATCTGTTGAAAATATTTCACATATTTAAATATTTTGCATACCTAAATAGTTTGTCAAACAATAGCCAAGCATGCGTAATTGCTTAGAAACAAAAAATATATAATCAATTAATGTTAAAACTTTCTTTATAACGAGATAATAACATTAACATCACCAACTTGCGAAACCTCCAAAGCGTATATAAGACACAATGACACGTCTATTAGCCGCTCCCTAATAACTTCTAAGCGAAAGTCATCAAAGATGTCCATAACATTAGATGGCTAATAAACTTAAAGATACTTGAAATTTAACTTTTGATATACAGTCTATACAGATACCACTCGAGATGCTCCAACCTGGCTTTAGACCGTTGTAACAGGATACAGTGCTGGTGGCAGTGTGAAAATTGGGGCGTTTGACTCTTGACTCAAGTCATATCAAGTTATCATTTCATATTTATATAATAAGGCTTATGCAATATGCAGGGTCTTAGCAAGAGTTCGGCTTGGATATATTATTATGATGGCAATATATACAAAAAAATACAAATACAAAAACGTTTATTTACCAAAAAAAGAACTTACAAGTAAATACAATAATTACAATAAATTAACTACATACTATGTGGTTACTAATGGTCCCCGCACTAGGGCAAGCCTGAATCGCGGGAGGCCTGGACAGATTAATAGGTTCCTGTTTTTTGAGAACTACAGTACTAATTTTAATAACATTAAGGTAACTAACTAAATATAGAGCATGAGTGTAGAGTTTGCAAGGTTACGTGTATTATGTTAGGGTAAGGGTGTGTGAGGGTGTGTGTGTGTGTGGGGGGGTGTGTGTTTGGGTGTGAATGTGAGTAGATATTGTAATTATATAATCATTTCTGAACGATCATTAAGGACTCAGTTTCGTCGTAATCTAGTGTTAGAAGCCATTTCCTCACTTTGACTTTAACACTATGCAGGGACATACTGTCTGTGAGATTGCATAGTTTCATAGTTCTCCTGTATAGAAAAGGAATGGCTTAAAAAGTGAAGCGACTTGCAAAAGCTGATTTAATATTGGGGACTTTAATCTTGGTTCTACGTTGTTTTGTCATTGAATTGGGATTATCCGAAATATATTTATAATTTTTTTTGTAGATAATTACAGATTTATGGACGTAGAGTTGGCGGACTGTCAAAGTTTGTGTATCCCTGTACAAGGTCTTAGTCGGACAGCGGAAGGGTCTGCGATACATTACCTTAAACTACTTATAAAGATATGATAATTTGTAGTTAGAAATCCAAACGCATGAAAACTGCGTTTATAGATTTTTTGGTGATAATCAATTCTGCTGTTTATAAGTAACAAGAAATTGTTGGGTGTATTTATCGTATTAAAAATTTATTGAAAATCGATATTATGATCGTTTAGGCGCATAATGTGCAAATCGCAAAATGTCCAATGGGTGAAATGCCCAAGCCACAAATGTAATGCCCATTTCTAAAAATATCTATTCCTTAAAATGTAAATTTTTCAAAATTTTCCATTCTTTAATTATCTATTTCACTAGGTTACATTGCCCCCTTTATTCACAAAACTGAGTACGCCCTAGTACCTGGTCTAAGGTATAGAGTTACAACTTGAATGTAAAAGGGGTATTTCATCGGTAGTGGTTGTAAACAAGGTGGTTGCCTCATTAAATTAACATTGTGAAGGTGGGCTCATAAAATTAAGCTTAGTTTTGTAGGGAGCAAATGGAGCTTTGATGTTTAAAAGGAACTTTAGAAGAGAGTTAACATTTTGGTGGAATTAACTGTTTTAGAGGAAGGCTTTGTTAAGGAGGTAACAGTTAGGTGGAATTAAATGTTTTTGACAATCTAGCAGGTGGCTTATTAAAAATCATACGTTTTTGGTTGTGGTTGAATGCCACCTGGCCAGCTATAAGAAGTTGGTCTGCCCAGCACGGAGTTATTTTGCAAAGTACTTTTTTTCAGTTAGAGCATCTCATTTATTAAGCGTCTTTTCTATTTGAATATCTTTTAATCAACATCACATTTTTTATTGTAATTGGCTTGCCTTTGACGGTACGGATTTGATGGTAAGCGACAATGCGGTCAAAGATGTAGCACGTTTGCCAGAAAACCTTTTCTCTCGAAAATTGAAGACCTTGTTGCTCAAGGAACTTGATAGCCGGCTACAGATAACCAATTGGAAGAGCCATTCTCACGTATATAGAATTTTGAACATGTTGATTTGAATCACATGAATATTTTGTTTTTACAACATTTTAAGTCGATGGTCGTGGAACATATTCACAATTAGATGTTTTATCGAAAGAATATCTATTATATTGTTTGAATAAACATCAAACTATGAAACGCTTAACGCGGCTGCGTGGCGATAAACTCGTATTATGTTGTACTTACCACCTGCTCCAACAATGTCAAATTTCCCCCTAGACGTATAACTGTTAAGAGGGTTTGGGAAAAGCTAAGTTTTCCTTCAATAGTATAACCAAACTTTCGTATTAACCATGCAAACTCTTCTAAGCAGTTTTTATAGCTGATTGGTTTTTAATGTTTTGCTTCTTGTTTTTTTCTTTTCGTTTGCTTTCTTCTCCAACTTCTCAAAACGAAGTAGCAACTTCTTTTCAAAACCTGTATATATGTATAAAGTTTGTTGTTTCCTTTGTAGAGGTTTGATTTGGCCTGAACTATGCCTGCGATAGTCAAAGTCAAAGTCAAAGTCAAAGTCAAATATCATTTATTAAATAGGCACAAAAGTGCACTTTTAAAGGTCATAAACACATGATACAAATAAAAAATGTTAAAAATTGTAACTTATGTTAACATGACTTTGAAAAAAAGGTAAGTATGTTTACCCATTTCTTTCCTATACTCGAATTGAAGTCTGAGTGCTGAAAAGAAATGCGAAAACTGACTCTACCAGTGCTTCGGAAATACGCCCGCTAGAGAAGATAGCACCAAGAAACTCTGCGGGGATGTCTTTTTTCAGCACAATTACGTATAAATTAGAATTAACAGAATGTAAAACAAGAAATGCGAGTGAGATGTCCCATAGTCATAGTATCAGTAACAGAAAAGTGTAAATAAAACATAAGTAGGTATGACAGTAGCAGTAGGAGTGACTAGAACAGACCAGTCCCCGCAAGCAGCACCCGTTCACGAGTATGACTTGTGGACCAGCCATCACCCCCCTCAACCATATTGGAGGGAAGGGAGTGACCCGACACACAGAGCCGCCGCAAGCAAAGACATTTGAGTGAGCATGACTGTAAAACCTAGTCACTTCCAACTCAAATACAATTTTTATAGCTTTATTTGAATGACTAACTACATTAGACATCTCACATAGCATTGTACAATCCAAGAAGAAATGAAATATAAACATCATGCACACACTGATGTGTTAATCTTCATCATCATGGGGCTTAAGGCATACAGGCCATGCATTTTTGTCATTAACATATTCATTTATTGAGTAGTATGCTTTTTTCATAAGGTTTATTTTGATAAATGATTTAAATCTACGCATTGGTAATTTGTCAATGCCCTCAGGTAGTTTATTATAAAAGCGTATACAGTTCCCCATAAACGAACCATTAACTCTCTGCAACCTGAATCTAGGTACATACAATTTATTCTTATGTCTCGTGTTAAAATTATGTAAGTCGCTGTTTTTGTTAAAGGTGCTAAGGTGTTTGCGAGCGTGCATTAAATTTTCATAAATGTATTGGCAAGCCACTGTAAGAATGTTGATCTCTTTAAACCGTTCCCTAAGCGAGTCACGAGCTTTCATGTTGTAAATGGAACGAATTGCTCTTTTTTGTAATACAAATATGGATTGAATTTCTGCGGCTTTACCCCATAGTAAAATTCCGTAAGACATGATACTATGGAAGTAACTGAAATATACTAATCTTGCAGTGGCTTCGTCAGTGAACTGTCTGATTTTACGTACTGCATAGGCTGCTGAGCTCAATCTCCCAGCTAGTGATGTTATATGTGGACCCCACTGTAATTTAGAATCTAAGTTAATGCCCAGGAATGTTGTTGAGTCAACAAGGTCTAGAGGGTTATCGTTTACTAAGATATTTGAAGGAGCAGAAACTCCCCTAACGTTGGGCAGAGAAAATTTTATACATTTCGTTTTTTTTGCATTTAATAGTAGATTATTTGTTGTGAACCAATGTAGAACTAGCGAGATGGCTTTGTTCACATCGTCAAGGTTATTATTGGTTCTGTCTATCTTAAATATTAGAGATGTGTCATCTGCGAACAAAACAATATCGCATAAGTCCTTCACAAAGAAGGGTAGGTCGTTAATATAGACTAGGAATAGAAATGGTCCTAGTATTGAGCCCTGAGGGACTCCCATTTTTGTGAGAGCTCCGGATGACCTAGACCCGTTAACATCAACTTTTTGGATCCTATTGCTAAGATACGAGAAGACAAGATCAAGAGCTTTTCCGTGAATTCCATAATATTTTAATTTACAAATTAGTGTGTCATGATTAACGCAGTCAAATGCTTTAGACAGGTCACAGAAAACTGCAATAGCATCCTGTGACCTCTCCCAAGCATCAAAAATGTGCTTTAAAAGTCCTATTCCTGCGTCTGTAGTGGAGCGACCTTTAGTAAAGCCATACTGTTGATCGTGAAATAATCCATTTAGATTGAAATGTGACAACAGTTGGCTTAATATTAATTTTTCAAAAATTTTGCTTAGTGCTGGTAGTATAGAAATAGGTCTATAATTAGTCGGATCACTCTTATCTCCTGACTTAAATAATGGAATCAATTTGCTATACTTCATTATGTCAGGAAAGACTCCTTCGTCTATGCACCGGTTGAATATCATAACTAGTAAGGGAGCAATCAATTTTATAATGCTGATTAAAATTTTGGTTGATATTCCCCAAAGATCCTCGGTATTTTTTATATTAAGCAACTTGAATGTCCTCTCGATCATATGGACATTAACGTGCCTGAATGCAAATACTACATCACACTCATTGACGTTATTAGACAATAAAGATGAAGCTTCAGTCGAAGATGAATTTAGGGGCTGTGTGGTTGTGATTGGTATATTAGAGAAGAAATTTTCAAAAGCGTCAGCAACTTGGCTATCGTTAGATATTAATTTATTATTTACATTTAAGATAAAGCTCCGGTCCCGAGGTTTGATCTTGCCGGTTTCGGTGTTAATTATTTTCCAAGTTGCTTTAATCTTGTCATCAGCTTGTTTAATTTTCCTACTCAAGTGGAGCGATTTTGCAATATGACAAACTGTTTTAAACATTTTTGAATATTTTTTTAAATATTCCAAAAAAGTTACATTACTTGCATTAATATTTTTTAAAGAGTATAAATAATATAATTTGCTTCTACTCTTGTAAATACCCGGCGTAGCCCAGTCATCAAACTTCGGCCTGACGCCCCCTCTACATATTTTTTCCTTAAATATATTTTTGTACTCTACCTCTAGCAAATCGAACAAAGTTTGGCAAAGCTCATTGGGATTTTCATTATACGGTAGAAGTGCCAGTTGGTGGTCTACGTTATGTGAAAACTGTTCCAGGCGATTGGTGGTGATAGGCCTGTAGCTGAATTCATGACATATTTTACTTCTCTTACAAGGGAAAATAACACTCTGTCCAAGATGATCTGAGCTAAGGTTGTCTATTATTGCCATACCTTGTGATTCACAATTACAGAATATATTATCTAAGCATGTTGCAGATGAGCTTGTGATTCTCGTGGGCTGATTGAAAAGGTTTTTTAAGTCAAAGCACAAAAATAGATTTAGCAATTTGTCGCATAAAGGATTGTGTTCGAGTATATTGACATTAAAGTCACCACAAACCACAAGGTATTTATTACTATTAAAAGTTTTCCTTAATACTTCCTCCATTACAGACTCAAAAACCTTAAAATCACCAGATGGAGGTCTGTATACACAAACAATAATATGCTGTTCAAGCTCCACACATGACAGCTCTATAGAACGTTCAACAGACAAAGACACAATGTCCTTCCTTTCTTTAAATTTGCAATTATTAATAACATATATTAATGAACCACCATGAATAGCTTTTTGCCTGTTGAACGAACTCGCAATTTGATAATTTACAATATGAGGCATTAAAGTATTAAATTTGAACCAATGTTCAGTTATACACATTATGTCTACTTTCATACATCCTAAAAATAACTCTATTTCTAACGCTTTGCTGGAAAGGCCTTGTATATTCTGATGGACAAGATTTAAGTTACAAGGTCTGCCCATTGTCTTAGCCGTCAGTTTAAATTGGCTGATATGCAAGTTTTATTGCTGCTCTGATTGCTGATGACTGCAGGAATATTGCAAACTACAGTATCATCACAATGATCCGTTGTACAACATAAAACGGGATCAATTATATTATATGCTAACAATTTAGCAATCTTCAATTTGTCATTTTTCGACAGGTACAATGTATCCTGAGTCAATATAAATTTACTAATAAACTTATTAGTGTCAAAATACAATATGTCACTATGACGACATGTCAGATTATATAAACTCATGTTATATTTAAAAATATCATTATTTTTGTCTGTCTTTACTGTGTGTGAGTATGGTAACGCACATAAGATTAGCTTTCCTAAGCCTGAATCTAGCTTACGTGTCAAGACATCAATTAACCTTACTACATCACGCCTATTTACAGACAAACTATTACCTAACTGTACGATAAGCGTTGTGCCTTGGTTGAATTGGTCACATTCAATTTTTTGTATAATTGTATTGATTGGGGCCTTTGGAAAACAGTTGTTTATAACATCCTGCTTAATACAGTTTTTGAGTAGGTATCCCAGACCAACTCCTATTTCATCTGTATATAATACAGTTTTATGAGTCAATGAACCAGTAGCGGCAGGTAATTGATTTTGTTTATCGGCTAGTGGGACTCCCAAATTCTGTTCTGTGCTCACAGTGCCTGCAACGTTAGTACAGCTGGAATTCAGTTCAGAAGATATTAAAGCAGACTGACTTAGTACAGGTGATGGTTGAGCATTTATGAAGCCGTTAAAACATTTGATGGGGCTATCTAACAGTTCAGAACTCTTTGAATTAGTGGTGCTAACTTGAAGCAGGCTGGACATGGCTGCCACATGCTCATTAATTTCCTTTTTTGATTGTTCATATTTCCAACTAACCCCTCTAAGTGACCTCTGGAGGCTGTGAGTTTTAGCATTTAAATAATCTAACTCTCTGGAGTTTCTTCCCAACAAGTTATAACATGACTTTAGCTCAATATGTAGATCTATTTTTTCCTGCCTAAGTTTATTTGACTGCAGAAACTTTTTTTGTGATTTTAATGTTTTCTGAGTCTTTTTAATGAGCTTACTTAGTTTAATGTATTTTTTAATTTTGTTGGAACCTCTTATAGGCATAACCTTATGTTTGGAGTTAGGTGTAGTAAGGTCAATGATGGGAATATCAGCAGTCTTACTTGTAACAAGCTCATTATATAAGTTTAGAGTATTTACAGAATCATTACTCTTTATGATACTCTCTAGTTCTTCTATTTTGGTTTTAGCTAAGAGCAACTCTTGGTCCTGATCCTTTATTTGCTGGAGCGCTTCCTCATAGATGTGATGGTCCTGGTAGGTGGAGTTTAAAGCATGTTGAAGCTGATCACGTTGATCTCGCATGTCCTCAAGTAATATGTCGTGCTCAGCAAGTTCATTTTTCAGGGAGGAGTTTTTACAGTTAATCTGTTCTATCTCAGCCTCGCTGTCTTCACGTTCTTGTAGAAGTTGGTCACGAAGCCTGTTGCTTTCTTTTAGTTCTAATAGGGCCGCCTTCAGCTTGGACTCCAGGTTGCATGCTCTTCTAGTCATCATTGTAAAGGATGTAGTACAAACTGAAAGATGTAAATAATTCAAGTGAATAACACTGTAACCAATTTAGTTTGAACTAAGCTTACTTTACTATGTGAAGCACAGTCTTACAGATAAAAAGAAGAAAAAGAAGTTAGTAGTAAATAAGAACAGATAGAAAAAATAGAAATAAAGAAAGTAACAAATAAGTTAGAAAATAAGTTAGAGACTGAAGTATGAAGCTTCTATCTGTAACTGTACAAATAACAAGTGAAAAATGATATACAACAACACTTATTATTCACTGCTATTTTAATTAGTTATTAAAGGTGTTTCAGCCTATATTAGCACACAATTTACATTGATTACTTAACGAGTAAGAGGTCTGTACCAATACCTACATCACCATAATTATTCATTCAAGTATTAGAAAAATTTTACCTAACCTGTGAGCTACCTAAGAATATACGAATTAACTACTTAGATATAGATTTATAGGATGGAAAGCTTTTGTTTAAAGTTATAAAATACAAAGTTATGTACACAAATTGTTTAACCTAACCTTAAGAATATTACCTACGAGAACATACAGTACAATTGCCACACAATTATTGCTAACCCATCTACATCTAGGTATCGCAAAATAATAGTCTTAGACTTAAAATAAACAAATACTTCCCCGGATAAGGTGTAAAGATTGAACAATCTTTTCTCGTGCGATGACAGTTCGCCGGCCGGTGTCCAAACAAAAGTCCCAACGGTCAGCAAGTTAATATACAATTACAACACAAATGCGTCGTTGAATACACTACAAACACTGACACTAATTACTTATGCACTAAACTTTAAAGTAAATGCCTTAATGCTATCCTCAATTCGAAGATATCGGTTTTTACTCACCCAAACAGTCTATCTCTCTCTACCTACGCATCTCTACCATATTGTCAGACGCTCTTAAAGTATCAGGTGTGCACCATGAATATCTAATCTTAATGGAGTAAGTACACGTACAGTCGGCGACAAAAGATGCTGATCAATTTCAATTGTTCATTAACCTTATGTCGATGGTTAACTTTTATAAGCGTCATTCACGTGGCATCATTGTTGCACTACTAATAAGCTTTTATTGTTAGTTTTTTTTAATTACCTGTGAGTGTTTCAGTAAACAATTATTTCATTTCATGTTTTCATTTCATCATCATCATCATCGTCAGCCTCACATAACAAGTGACACTGGCTGGCTTATATACTACATTTAAGATGAGATGTCTGATTTGCTGTGCTGTGTAAAATTATTACACATATACGTCTGCAATAAAGAATTATCAATACATATAAAACAGTTCCATAACAGAAAACGCAAAGTTTACACCACGATTTATCAATGAAACTCCAAATTTATGATAGAATTATGAAATTTGGAATATAATATGGACTAAAAAAGGATATTTCAAAATTCCAATGGAAAAATAGGAAAATCTCGGGCGTAGCCGCGGGGCGGGTCGGCTAGTTATACAATTTTTTAAGACTTACGAGTATTAGCTATTTTTTAAATATTCAGTAATGTTGCTGACTGTATCTACCAGATAAGAGGCCGAATAAATCATCGAGTAAATGTTTTACAAAGTACCCGGTGGGAAGAAGCAGATTGTACGCAACTTTGCCGTGTAAAGAACCTACAAGAACCTTTTATTTTATAGGTTTGAGAACTGTTTAAGAAAAATGTTTTCGGAATTTTTGCGACTATAAGAATTATTTCTTAGCGAAAATGAAATGTCTAGGTATTTCTTAGAGCAAAGTTTTTAATATTATATCTCCTCAGAGATTGAATGCTAAGAAGTTTTATCAGATTTAATCGTATTCAGTGCATATTTAATCGTAACTTATTAAAGAAGTATGTATTTTGATCTTTGAATTAGTATTTGATTTATTTTTGCCAATTTAATGCTAGAGACCAAGTAGTAAGTAGTTAGATATAACAGCAAAACTTTGTATATTTTCCAGGGAACATACTATTATACTGTAGAGGGGCAAAATTGAATTAAACCTAGAGACTTGCTTTATAAATTGGCAATTCCAAACACAACTTGACAATATTAACTAAAAACCAATTTCGTTCTACTGAACTAGTTAAACGTTTCGTTTCAATCACCAAAACACCGACCAGCAAAAAATACAGGAACAATTTCATCCGTATACTGAAACGGTTCAGATGTCGTCCGAAACGAAATTATTTTCTAAAAAGTCTCGGTTAGATAACGCGTTCCCTCCTCCTAAACAATCAACAGCCAAAACAGAACTCTATTTGTATACAACTAAGCTGTAATCTTTTAAAGCAGTTGATCATCTGTATCTTTGATTCTACCTTATTCGTGAATATAGCTCTAAGAAGTATGAGAATAAAGTAGCTTATTGTGTATTTAGTTTAAGGGGTTTGGGGCTAAGAGCAGGCGCCACCGTTCGTCACGTTTAAATATGATTTATGCAAGTAATTTAGTTAAGTACATATAGACATTACGAGCGGTGGTGGATAGATTAAAATGTTCAGCGTTTGGAACCTTTGTGATGATATCTCAGGGTGGTCTTGTCTCTGGCACGTTATAAATTATCTTGAGGTACAATAGATGTCTGCGATGGCATAATGTAAATGTGAACACGGATATAGTCATTTAAGGTTGAGTTTGATGTTCTAATTTAATATTTATTTGCTACTTTACCTAATTTGTGGAACAATATCGGAAAAATACCTAAATCATTCATTTTATGTTTTTTAAAGTGTTGATTTTAAAATTTCGATGATTTTATTTTTGAGGAAAACAGAAATAATTTAATTCCACTAACGAATTTGTATAAGGCGCCATCAGTTATTGCAGAGGTCAACTGCTACTATTATAGAAAGAAGTACCTATTCTAGAAGTGCGCCAGACAACAAATATTAAAATATACTAAAATAAATACCGAGTAACAAGTAGGCGGAGTAGGTATGCTAGTAGATATTTATAGTGGAAAGAATGCAAAGTGTGAACAAGCTGTACGACTAGAATAAATTTTCCATGATAAAGTACCGAGTTCAAGGCTGCACTGTATATGTAGTTGTTGTGTGTGGTCTGAATAATAAGCGATGAGCATAGATAAAATAATCAATACGTTCTAACTGTAAGGAATTTTCCTACCTCCTTGCTACGTTCTACGTTCTATTTGTTTCTTTGGCAATGACGTTGCTTTATTTACTATCGCTGTGTTATTTGTAAACAGAAAAATGCCTAAATAACAGTCGTCCATACACTTTCACAATTTTTCGTTTTTTTTTTAGTTTGTAACACTTTGCCTATATGAATGAATGGCAAGAAATTCGCCAAGTAACGTTTGTCGTATTTGTTGTTCCAATGATTTTTATACTAAGTTTTATTGCTTTTTTTGTTTTGTTTAATTGTTATTTTATTTATTTTACAGTTCTTTTATTTAACACTGAGTATTAATATAACCATCTTTATCTTATAATTTCTTCTATACACTGGAAAGTTTATCTATTTATTTGTCATTCGACATCGCGATCACCTAACAACTTGCGCCATCCACCAACATGAGTCACCTCGCTAGCTCGCCTGGAAAACTCTTCAGGTCATCACGTGATTAGCACGTGGTGGTTCCATGCTATTATTGTGTTATCGACATGCTGCATTGTAATACGCACTTGTATGCTAATCACTGTATACATTATATAGTGTTTACGAAGTCATGCATTTGCATTTTTAAATACTTAAAAACGTAAGTAAGACATTTTTGGTTGCCCAAATTACAACTCTACACAGGCAGGATTTAACCCGTAACCTTTTGCAAATGGCCGGCAAGAGCTATGACCGCTTAGCGTTTGATTAAAATTTATAAGTTTCGTTTAGAAAGCGGTATTTGCTTATAAAATAACAGTAGAAGTAAGTTGAATTCGTCGATGTGAGTAAAAGTTCAAGCACGGCGTGAGAGTGCATAGAAGGAGAGAGTTGAGTGTGGAGTTGTTTTCAGTAATTAAAGCATTCGCCCGTTGAAAAAAGCACGGCGTTCAGCTGATATACTAGATAATACGATATTAAAACATATCGTATCGAAGTTTATCGATACAAAATATCGAGGTCCCCCATGTACTTATAGAATGTCCCGTATACACAATCACAAGATATGACTTGGAACAAAAAAACTGGAATAAAAATGGATGTAAATAATTTAAAAATGTTTTTAGTAGATAAGGATTACTGTGAAGATTTTATAAACTATTGTGTTAATATATGTAATGTTAGTAAATAATAGTAATAAGACTAGATAGATGAGCAATTGGTAAATTATATATTAGAATATATATAAAAATTAGCAAACATTAAGCATAAAAGATAAAATGTATAAAAAGTAAAAATACGATAGTATTAAAATAGAGATTAGGAAACCTAGAATATATGTACAATAAAATAAATAGACATAGAAATAAAGATAACACCTCTGAATAATTTTATCAGAGAACTAGCTCGCGGGCCCGGCCAAGGCGCCGGGACAGGGAAAAAGAAATCGAGGTATCGCATTGTCTTGTATCGATACATGAATATATATATATATATTTATAACTACTTACTATATTTATAATCAATTCTGCTAAGTCAAACTGTGTACGCTTTTTTACTACTTCATACTTTTTTTCATTACTTTTTTAATACTTCGTACTTCATGTTAATTTAATTGAAAGAGGGAAGATTCCAAGCTTACTTGTGAACAAATATTTGTTTTCTCATTATACCAACTTACTTGCACTAATATTTTTTGATGGCATTTTTCTATGATTAGTCACGGCGAAGTGCGTCGCCTTTTGACACACATAATGCTTTTAGGATTGTTTGCTTTCGATATTTGTGAATGAAATTTAATATTTGAACTAGCACGTCGCGGGTAGGCCATATTAAATGGACTTATTGAACTTATAATACATAATTACTTATAATAGATGAAAATACATAATTTACATTCAATTCTACAATTTTAACATCAGCCTTAACGGTCCACTGCAGAGCTGGACTTGCCTCTCCCAAAGTACGCACCAATCTTCGGCTCTTCTTCTCCCTTCAGACGCTGTTACTCTGTAACTACTCTGTGCAGATTCTTATATATGTATGTTACACTATGTTTGCTGATTCGCGGCTTCTACAGTTGTCGCTTATATGATATATTATTTAAACATAATAAATAATAGTGTGTTAAACAAAGTTCTATACAGAATTGAAGTAAACAATGCATCATCTTAGGCAAATAGTAACTAAGAAACAATTTAATACAAGGATTTGCTATCGCATGTTTCGCGAAATCTAAGATTTTAGTTTTTCAGAAAAAATAAAATTATGTATGTTATAGAGCAAGTTGCCTGCCCTGCCCGAACAATATCAATCATTGTCTTACCCAATATTTATTTAAAAATCACACAATATGTTGATGGCACTTTTTTTTGTTCTGTCCTTGTACTCAGTAATAAACCACAAAAATATACCTAACCTATGCCATTCCATATAAGGTAAGATAAACAACTTTATAAACATGCCACCCTCAAATGATTTACCGATGAGAATGTTAGGTGTCCGAGTATTATAGGGGCTAATACACGGACGCCTTACTCGAGGCCCCCAATGATGTATGGCTCTAATACAGGGCGATTAACTTGCAGTTCCTGATGCCCCCGAAAGTGCAGGGATAAGAATGTTTCTGTATCACGCGATCGTATTTTAGGTAAATTAAGTGGTTCTTTTTGCAACTCGCGGGAAGTTGGAAAGATAACATGAAGTAGGAATTTTTGTTACGTGGTTTGAGGTACCTAACGAGTTGTGCAAGGTGGTACATGTGAAGACACACACAGACTGCAGTTTTGTTTATCGATTTATAAGTCTTTCGTTTTTAATAACATTTTCGTTTCATCAAAAACTGTTGTGTACCTACTATTTTAAATGAAAATTAACTTGCCAATTGGGTACCTATCAAGCAGAAAGGAGCGGAGAATAAACTTTGAATTGTGTGCGTAAATGCATTGCGCTCGTCACCGTAACACATCGCCTTCTAAATCTTAAATACCCAAATTTGCTAGCTACATTGCCATTTGGTAGAATAATGAAGGTTATTGTGAAAATTTTTAAAAGCCAAAATCTTTATGCCAAGAACTTACTCTTCACTTATTATGTATTTTATACACATACACATAACTCGAATAGTGTATTCTTAAAGCTTTATCATCATATGGTACAGTGATTAACTTGCAACTGAGATGACCCCATGGTACTGCAAAGATTAGAATGGTGCAATCTCACGCGATCGTATTTCACGAAGATTAAGCGGTTTTGGCAATCGTGGCTAATGATTATGGTGTTGTAATAGCTTGTTCAATTTGAGAGAAAAATAGCAAGTAATGGAAAATGTTGAGAGCCGTATAGGGTAGCTTTTTAGACGGACAAAGTTGTTTATTCCACTTCCGTGTTGTTTCCTTGCCGTTGCTTTTGACAACCATTAGTTCTGAGTTCATTGCTGAAAAGCTGAAAAATATGTGGGATTTTTTCCGTGTTCTTCAAACGTAAGTAATGCCTACAAAAAATATGGCATATATATTTATATACCTATGTCTCTAAAGAATTCAACAAAAACGAAAAACATAAAAATTTTAATAGAAACATGATTTCATGTTTAATTAGAGAGGGACCAGTTGTTTTATTATAAATTGTTCTATTAAAACAGGTGAAAGACTGTTGATTTTTAATACTTATTATTTAAATTAAATTACAGGGACTTTTTACTACATACACATGTACACTAATAACATCAAGCAAAAAAACAAAGAACAATGCGAAACACGTTTATTAAATTAAAATAACACCAAAAAGGTATTCACTGATACTGGCACTCAACAATGCTTTTTACTTTTTTGTATTTTTTTTTTCATTCGCAGCGCATGCAGTTTTCAATTAGCTTTATAGAGATTTTCCGACGCTCGACGTAATCTGACTCACTGTGTAATGGAGCGAAAATCCACTCTACGTAGACTGCATTGGATTGGTTGGGTGGTTTGTTGTTCCTTTGTAAAATTGGTTTTGACCACTTATTGCATAACCCTATACATAGATACCACAACGTAATTTCTTTAGTTTTAGAAAAATTAACGCGCAAGCCGTGCGTGGCCGTTTAAAATATTTATGTACTACTGAAAACTTTGGTAAAACTAATTTCCATATCTCCCTTATATGCTCATACGTATCTACACTGATATACCAGATTGCCTATAAAATACCTCATCATCATCAGCCTATATTAGTCCACTGCTGGACTTAGGCCTCTCCCATAGTACGCCACTGAGCCCGATCTTCGGTTTGTCTTCTCCAGTCACTACCAGCAACCCTGTGTATATCGTCGCTCCATCTAGTCCATCTAGTAGTATATAATACCTATAAAATCTTAATTTATACCAGTCCATTTGCTCACCCAGACACCATAACATTCAGTTACACGTACCTAGATAAGTAATAATGAATGCTCTATTCTAAATCGTATACGTGTGAAGTCGAGTTTAATTTTACGATTTGGCCGCACGTTTTCTGAATTCGAAATTCGAAGTCTCTTTTTAAGTTTTCCGGACATAAACCGGTTTCTATCCCGCCGGTACTTAAAAAAGCGTCAAATGATAATGGCCCATAACGAAACCTCTTTTTGGCCGCCATTTTGAAATTACTCTAGCTCATGATTCGCTATTCGTATGCCTCTCAAATCTGGAATTTCAAAATGGTACGAAATGGAAATGGAAACAAATGACTACAAAAAGCTTGTTCTGTATCTGTACCAAAGAAAACTAAATATTACTACGTATCTGTACGTTAAAAATTCTGTGTTTGAAAGTTCTATTCCTTTTTAGGCTCATGTTTCAGCTACGTGCCAGATTGGCCAATGACCTATCTTTTCAGTGATACCCAGGGTAAGTTGATAAAATTTGATGACGGTTATTACGATGATCACTTAAATCATGAACTATTAGAAATATGATCACACAAACCCTAGACACGAAATAACTTTGCAGCGTTTTTAATAAGGTATTTAAGAAGTCTAAAGGTGCTAATTGATCTTATAGAACAGGTATACTTACTTGGAATGAAGCCAATAAAAATCCATCAGTCATCAAATTAATAGTTATTTTTGTGTGCCATCAAGCTAACTCAGATGTTTTCTGTACTCGGAGGAAATCCCTCAACCTTGAGACAGGCGCATTGCGTATCTCACGCAACAGGATTGCGAAGCAAGGAGGGGGTGAAAGATTCTCTCAATGAAAATTATTTGAAAGCATTCAAGACTTTTCATTTAGGCTACACTCCATTTGTGATTAATTTAAGAAATCAGAGAGATTTTCAAAGTGAACTCAGACTTTTGTCAGTATTTTGAGAGTTTTAATGTCGTGCTAGTACTTACTTACCTCTAGTTTTGTTTGCATACTTATGATATTTACCCGTTTTTTATAATTTGTTATTTTTTTATACTTGTTGATAATAAGAGTAGAAGGGACAACATATTTGCAAACGTTGGTATATTATATTTTGTTGATAAACAATTGTATAAAGAAAAAACGTTACCTATCATTTCTTATAATTACTACACAATTGCTTCTATTGTAATTATAACTACAGGCACCCAGTAAACATATACACATATAATTATATATTGTATATAAAAAATATACAGCAAAATAAGTACATACACACATATTATAATGTACTATGGTGTGTAAGTGCCAAGTAGGTATCTAAATGACGCCACATATGTTTAAATGTGCATTATAATAATTCATTGACCACATTTACATTTGCATTGACGTAAAATGTATGCATAAGTTTTTATATAAACCAAGTCAAGTTCACCTTTTTAAATTGTTATGTTGTCTGAGTTTCTTTGTGACTAAGAGACAAAAAATAACGTGAGTTGTTTTTATGTTTAGTAAAGTTGTAGGACACGAAAGGTCATAAAAGAGAACTGACACAGGTAGAACTAATTAGTTTTAAATGAAAAATGCGATGCAAGAACATTTAAGTTGGCTTGTTGGGTTAAACCTGTGCTAAGGTGCTGAAGTAGTCTTCCTGTGATTTTCAAGCTCTTGGGTTTACCATCATCATCGGCCCAACACGGTCCAACTGCTGGGACCCATGTCCCAGCAGTGGAACCGTATTGGGCTCTCTCTCTACTATATCTCTACCCTAAGGCATGGGCCTTCGCTCAAAGATAGAGTATAATATATGCCTCATTTACCTCGCTGGTCCCAGTGCCGGTCGGCGGAATTGGCGAATATCACATGTCAATGAATTTTGTACTTCTTGGACATTCTTACACTGTTTACTTTCACTGATAAAGATCTTTAGATAGCCTGTAAATATTATAGAAGCTCAGGTATTGATATAGCTAATAAAATATAATATTAATTGTCATCACAAATCTGCTCAGAAACCTCGCTGTGTTATATTTTCTGCAAGACCGGCTCAAAGAGTTTAATATGATAATTCCCGTGCCCAAATTCTTTGTCCTCGCGCTAACTGACCCGAAAATGTTGTCCATTTGGCTAACTTTACGGCCTTATTTGCATAGCTTAATCTTAAAGTTAGAAGTTATTATGGCAGTTTTTTTCGGGTCAGAGAATTGACGTCACTAGCTTTTGATGGAACCGTCGCATTTTTCTTGGAGTCTTAATAGTCTTTATATTTTGTGCAATTAAGTGGGTATTATTAGTATCTCTGTGACTAATGTATCTGATATGTCATGGTTTATAGATGTCGTACACGTCTCAGAAAATGGAAAATCTGGTACCTGGATTAGTTATTCCCCAAAGGACACAATAAAAATTACAGAAGAATGCTTGTTCGGACGGTCTAAAAGTGCTTAAATAGTTGGAACGTTTTTTTTTTATGTAACTGAATGATGAGACGAGCTGGTCGTGTGCCTGAGGTATATACAATACGCCAGCCCGTAACAATAACAGTTTTGCAAAATCCTGCTCGGTATTGCGAAGACTTGTGGTTTAAATCCTGCTATTACAATTTTTTTTTTAGATTTTTTAAAGAATCTGACGGCTTACTTGTTACCGTATCTTAGTTGCATAATGTGGTTGTATCATTACAAACTTTCGCATATTTATGATATATTATGATTTTTTAAATTTTGAAACTTAATTCGTTATCGCATTGATGAATGCTGAGAAACGGGAATCATACGTGATAAGTGAGTAATTACCATTTCTTTCTAAACATTCTTAATAAATCTTTAAATAATAGAAGATTCAGCCTTCACTTCTTACGCATAACAATGGCCCGCCTGAACCGAGATGAATATTGTTAAAAACACACATTCATCATCCACATTGCTGAGGCTGATCTCTTGCTGGATCAGTGAGATTTATTATGCTCTATGGTGGAACTGATAGGTGCACGACCCCCTTCCTATGGGGTAAGCGTTTTTGTTGTGAATATTGTTTTAGCGCGTCTATTCTTTTGATTTATCTCGGTTCGGTGGAAAATTATGGGAATACAAGCAGCGAGAAAAATAAGGTGAATAAATCTTTGATGAGAGGGTATTATAGAAATACAATTTATTATCAAAAATACAATTATTTACAAATATATACAGTATACAGTGATAATGACTAAAATTTACTTTCTAACTTTGTTGTAGGTTAACAACTAAGTTAGAAAGTAAATTTAAAGATAGAAAACAGAATTTAGGTCGCCGTCTGTGTGTAAGGTGCCCAAAAAGCTGGAGACGCGACTTTACCTCGTTGAATGATTATGAAAAAGATTATCTAATATTATAAAAAAAGTTTACAAGTCTATGTGTGGGTTACCACTTCACGCCGCAACGGCTGCACAGATTTGGATGAAAGTTGGAATGAAAAGCTTATTTGTATTCCAGAAAAATGTCTACCCGTACTTGTACTTGTACTTAGGTATACATTGTAATCTACTCTAAATAGTCACCACGTGTGTCTCTTTCTGCACTTAGTAGGGTATTAGGCACTTAAATGACTTGATAGATATTAATGCTATTTGACCTTCAGGCGCATATATTTTGAAGATGATCGAAGGCCGGACTGAGGGACCGATAGAAATCATCATCAGTAACCTGGAATCCGGCAGACCAACGACGTTCAACATATAAGCATGAAGTCATATAAGCTCCGGATTCCAGCAGCACTTCAGAAGATGTTCCTTAGTCCGGACTTTTGGCCTGAGGGAGTGGTCTATCGACGCTTCAGGGAAGGGAGGCGCCGAAAAGTCCTGACCTGTGCAGTTAATATTATAACTTGAATTGTGTATATATGTTAGTCTCTAAGGTATTTATAATATGGGCCTCTGATAATTTTACTTGAATGTAGCTTTATTATTGCCTGAAATAAATTTATATTATTATTATTAATTAGGGCCAACGGAAACTGGAAATGCTAACAAATTTTCCTTAGGATGTATTGGAAATGGATTCTAAAGAAATGCAAAAATGCATAGAGACATGACAACAAGATTCTTGTACTTACTTTCCTAAGGTTTCTTATCATGAAGGTTCATTCAATTTACAAACGGCGAGTGTGTGCGTTACAAAGGCTTACTCATGTCACACCCTGTATATCATGTCTGTAGCATACTAGAACCTACGAGGCTTTTACGTAAAATATATATTATACACTCGAGAGCAATGAATCCGGGTCACTTAAAGAATGTTAAAAATCTCGGAAACTAAAAATGATAGGTTAATGCAATAAATTGTATTTAATAGACAATGTAATACTCCTTAAATGAAAGTAAAAAAAATATGAGTCACCATACATTTTATTAACACAAAATTACATAAAGAAAAAAACTGCTGATCTCTCCTTAAAACAAAAATAGGAAACATGAAATTTTTGAACTTTATTACGATTTTCTTGAATTTTAATACTTCGTATTGCCTCCTCGTGCTTCCATTACTGCGTTTACGCGGTTTGGCATGCTGTACACCAAGTTCCTTATACGATTTTGGGGAATATTCTCCCATTCCTCTGTGAGAGCAATTTTGAGCTCACGAAGCGTGATTGGGGGAGGGTTTCGTTGTTTTACGCATCTGCCTAGCTCGTCCCAAGCATGCTCGATCGGGTTGATATCCGGGCTGCGCGCTGGCCACTCCATACGAGTAATGTTCATCTCTTGAAGGTAGTCATTCACAATCCTACCTGTATGAGGTCGGGCATTGTCATGCATAAATATAGCATCCTCACCTAAATTGACCATAAATGGACCAACGTGATCATTGAGGATTTCTTCCACATATCTTACGCTAGTTAAAGAGCCGTTTTCTATGATCACCAGCTCTGTGCGACTTTCAGAAGAAATTCCGGCCCACACAAGTACAGACCCACCACCGTAGGCTACTTTTTCTTCGATGCATGCTTGCTTGAATCTTTCCCCTGGTCTTCGATACACTCTGTGTCTTCCATCGTGCTTGTAGAGCATAAATTTTGATTCGTCGGAGAACATAACTTTTGACCAATCTTCAATACTCCAATTTACGTGGCTCTGGGCATATCTTAGTCTCGAAATACGATGCCCACGCTCCAGTTTAGGGCCGTTTGCAGGTCTAAGGGGTTTTAAGTTAGATTCAGCAAGCCGACGTCTTACTGTCCATGCACTTGGGTTACTTCCTCCGAGGCGTCGAAACTGATTGGTGAGTTCAGTTCCTGTGAGAAAGCGATTTCGAAGCATGGTGTTCACCAAGTATCGGTCTTCTCGTGCTGTGGTACACCTGGTTCTGCCCGTTCCTGGTCTGCGTAGGTTAGAACCAGTTTCTTCGTAACGTCGGAGAACTCTTTGTACTGTTGACAGCGACACACCGACAGTCCTGGCTGTATCGCGCTGACTCCGGCCGGTTTCCAGCATTGTAAGTATTCTGGTGCATTCTTCAGGCGTAAGCGACATAATTTCAGCTTGAATAATGAATATAGAGCACTATCAACATGGTTTATGTACCCACATAAATGACAGATTACAAACAAAAGCAAAACCAAATGCTGTAATTTCGTAGTTCCATCTTCGAAAGTGGCCCTTTTTCAAATTTGATTTTTTTATTATATAACTTTACAATAACTAAGAAGTTTTAATACCTTCATTTAAGGAGTATTACATTGTCTATTAAATACAATTTATTGCATTAACCTAGCATTTTTAGTTTCCGAGATTTTTAGGATTCTTTAAGTGACCCGGATTCATTGCTCTCGAGTGTAGTTTCTATTGCCATACCCTGTCAGGGTCATATATGTTTACTAACCTTTTCATAAGACCTCTTCAAATGTACATATGTGATTGCAAGAAATAATTGAGTATTGAGTAGTTTGGGAAGTCTCAACATTTTCGAAGTCCTAGGACACGAGACAACCCAGTGTCAAAGTTCCGGGTCAACCCGGAACTTCGTGATTTATTCTAAATAAATGATTGGAATTTATTTTTGGTGGACGTGTCATTAAAATTACCGTTTTAGCAATAATCAACATTTATTCAACACAAGCAGCGCCCCGCGGTCTCACTCGCGCAAGAAAGCACTCAGTTTCCCGAATTTCCCAATTTTCCCAATTAATTAATCCACAAAGAATAAAACTTATTATGGCCTTTTGTTAATAAAATTAATACATAAACGGTGTTGACAAGCGTATCTCGAGTCTCGATTCGAATGTCCCGAGACACGAGACAATTCAATTTGGAAAAAGTCCCGGGACTTCGAGACACGAGACGTCTCGGGACCCAAACCCTAGTATTGAGTATTTAACTAGAATTGCCTAATTGGAATGCTTCTGCAGTCTTCAGTACTCTTATTATTATGCCAAACTAAAATCGTTCACTAGTCATTAAGAAAAGTGGGTCAAACATGCTCACTTTCCCACTTACAAGTAAGGATATTACAAAATACCTAAAGCATTAATCATAGAAACTTGCACAATACTTAATAATGACTATATCCTGAAAGTCTTATGATACCCTAACCATCAGTACCAGGAACTCCTTATGACGCATATTGACGGATGGACACAGATTTTTTCTCAATGATTGTTGTTATATGTAAAAACTTTGAATCATCATAAACCGTCAAGTCGTGGGAAGTTGGTAAAGGAAGTTCCTATTGTATGGTTAGCAGATAAAAGTACGTTTGATCACGACATTTTATTAGTAAAAATGCAACCAGTAATAGGGACTTATAAACGTAGGCGTACAATAATTG
Organism: Petrophora chlorosata; assembly: GCA_951640565.1. Lineage (NCBI taxonomy): Eukaryota > Metazoa > Arthropoda > Insecta > Lepidoptera > Geometridae > Petrophora > Petrophora chlorosata. Next base: position 9,064,261 of record OX621204.1, on the reverse strand, counting down.
TTAAGACAACTCCAGATAACTTAATAATTTATTCTTAAAAACTTAGGTACCTATACTAATGAACGTGAAATGTTAAAAAACGTCATAATTAGATAATAGCTCATATATTTGTAATAGCTCCACTTACGCGGTCGTTTACGTAATCAATAATAGAATACAATACAATACAATACAATAATACTTTATTGATCACCAAAAACAGGAAACAGAAGTTTATAGTTACAAATAATAGTGGTAGAACAATGGGCGGCCTAGAATTTGAGATTTATGAATGAAAAGTGTGCTTAACACGTTCGAGGGAATAAATATGTCAGTATCATCAGCTGATTATAGATAGATCAATAATTTATTGTTAAAAACCTTATAAATAATAATATGTAAATGAAATACAAGTACATTTCACAGTAATTAGCAAAACAAAAGGCGGTCTCCTCGCTCAAGGCGATCTCTTCCAGGCAACCTTTCTACATAAAGGACTAACATATTTTGGATGGACGGTGGTTTTTTCGAAATTACTACAAATTATTATATTATGAAGTGAAAACAATGTTTATTAGGTAAAAGAGGCAAAGGTACATAATTAAGAGTATGGAGTATATATGCTATAATTTAATTAATGTGTTTTACCCTATCATTCAAGATGTTGGTTAATTGCAAACTATTTTGCAAGTACACTCTTAAGCAAACTTCTGCGAAGCTTAATGAGTAAAGGTGGTGACTAAAATATTTTCATGAATAACATCTGAACCTTTGACGGATTTGACTAAAAATAGTATCATCAGAAGTGGGATCGCTCTGCAGTTTTAGGAAACACTTTGTGAAGTGAATACGATTTTAGGAAACGTCGCCGCATTTAGATCTTACTACATAAGGAAACTTCTCGTTTTAGCAATGACAAGGAATATTGAAAAATTTAAAACATTCGGTTCATTCCCAGTTTGCCATCAAAATTAGTATCTCATACAACCTTTTCTTTTGAACTAAATATCATGTGCAAGAATCTGACTCACCATGGCAATAATGAGGAAATGTTATAAATAACGGCTTTAAAATAACAAGTTGCAAACATATCGTTATAAATAATGTTTGTTGTAAATAGCATGCTATATTTTTCTTAGTAAGACCGATATTATGCAAAAGATATCATTTATAACCGACGAAGGTCGAATCGACCTGTAGCAGTGAGTCATACAGAAATTGGGGCATTTCGTTTGTGCGGTTGAAGTATCATCGATCAATAGTGTTTAGCTGGAGGCCGAATTTAAAGACGAATCTGGCTTCGGTCATAAAAATAAATAAACTTTGCGGTGTGTCAAATTAAAATTTGAAAATAACTAGTTTTTTGTTCATACCATTTAATGGTTGTGGTTTTGCAATTTTTAGCTTTCGGCTTCTCAAAGCGACTTTCGGGTACTTGGTTTAGACTCATGTGGTATAAAATGCAGTAGATCACATTTTTCTGAAACCCCTAACTCGGCTAATAGATGAGATGGTGCTTAGGACATTATGATATTTATGATTTAGAAAGAACATAGGTAGTGTACATTTATCTAATTTGATGACTTTACATGTATATCCTCATGGTGCTTTTATTTACCAGTAGTCAAAAAAATTATAAGAAATACAGGAAATTGTAATTGTCTCGTATTTTCCTTTTTCAATGATAAATATCATCTATATGAAATGAAATTCCTTTTTCAAAACTTCGGCCAAATATAACCATGACCGAAAACAGCGCAACTCTAACTAACATCGTTAGTTTAGTTCTTATTACGTTCACTTAAAGCTATTTCAAAACTAACATGCCTAGACCGTTTGTAGCCCATGACTAATATTAGATAGGTATCGTGCTAAAACTACCGTCATTGTATTTCCAAGTTGGAAAAGGGACCTTGACCCTTCCCTTTGTAGTAGGAATAGTCGGCGTGAGTCATAGGACTAATGGGTAGTTTGTATACACGTAAACATACACAAACACTACTGTGTGTATGTAAGGGATAATTTTGTACGATACTTTGTGATAATGCGGTAGACAATGTTAAAATTCATAGGTTAGATACATTTTTAGTGACAAAGTTGTAAATTGATGTTATAAATGTTATTGTGGTTTCTCTTAAAAAAAATATCATCCTTACTTACCAACCTTATGATAGTTACCTATTAAATAATAATCCAAATAAAGATCATACAAAGCAGAAAGTGAAAATTTTGTTAAAATTTTTATGTGCATGCTTTATGCTCATATTGATAATTAATAAAACCATCCTCTACTATATTTTATATCCGAAAGTTTGTAAGGATGACTATTTGTCGATCCTAGTTTTTTATACATATAATAAATAGACAAACAAACAGTCAGGCAGCCTGGATGGTAAGCGGTTACCGTCGCCTATGGACACCTGCAACACTCGGGGCATTACTGGTGCGGTGCCTACCTTTAAGGACCCTTTTCACCCTTCTTCTAAAGTGCGCCATCTTATAGCTCCGCGGGAAAATCTCGTGCGGTAGCCCATTCCATATATTTCAGGTGTGCGGCAAGAAAGATCTAGAGAACCGAACAGTATGTGATTTCCATAGATCTTATGATATGTAGATGGGCTTTCGCACGAATATGACAAATAATACCTTTATCCCGGAAAAATATCTTTGCGGGTTTAAACGCGTGGTACAGCTAGTCTTACCGTCATTTCAAAACGATAACAAATCTCTTTAACAAAAAAGCCCAAACGTATTTATTACGCAACAAAAAAGGAAACCTTTATTTGCAGAAATGACTTTGACGTGAAATTAGCCATTTATTTGAAGCACGACGACTTGCGCAAAAAGCTAAGTCATTTACATACAAAAAGAGGCTTGACTCGGCCTATATGCGACTGAAACACGCATGCCTGAAAGTAAATGATGAACACGTACAATGGCATTGCTATGTATAAGCCCACGAGAATTTTGCTAGCTTACAGTAGGTGTTTATTTTTATTGCCTGGAATAAAATGATTACCTAAAATTTTATTTAATGCAAACCTTGAATAAATTGTATTTAAAACAACAATGATGACTTCTTTTTCTTTTATATATTATTCTTTTTTAACTACCATATTGATTATTACAACTATGGACCGTTAAATTTCTAAGGGTCAACTGGATCAACTCAAAGCTATCATGTATTCGTCATAATTTTGTGTACAGAAACAGTGATATAAGTAATTACTACTCTTACAATGCGTGTATACCCAGCAAAGGCATAAAACTTGCTATAAATAATGATTTAAATAGTTGAAAATTTCACCAACCTTAAAATACTCAAGCGGACAAAATCTTTTCAAACAAAACCAGTGTTAATAGGTCACTGGAAAATAGTTCCACTTCTTATCCAGTCCAACCCTAGAATTAAAAGAAAATTACTGTAAAAAAAATAAAGGGGAAGCGATTGCCGTAGCTAGGCAATCGCTTCCCCTTTATTTTAAAAATAAAAATCCTTTTTTCATTGCGTGCGGACTAGAATTAACATACTAATGAGATTCTTGTAGTCTAGAAAAGTTCACTACAAAGGTTAGGATATGCTAAATAGTTTGCATAGGTTATGGAGTACACCCACTTTTGCAAGTCAAGCAAAATGCTCATAAGCGACAGTTCAGTGCAAATGTTTGCACAGTGGAGCGAGGCGTTGACTTTGTGAGTATGTGTATGTAAGTATGTGAGTATTAAAAAGTAAATCTATATAGATTTACTTTTTAATATTCTATTCATCTAGGTTAGTTTTTATCTACCCTTTCCTTATTTGTTTATTTATAAGAAAAAGTGCCTGTCTTAATCGTAACCCATAAAACGAGACAAAAGGTTAAAGCTAAAATATTTTTTACAATTATGTAATGAAAGTACATAAATACATATGTTCGCTAATAAGTAATATTAATTTTATTTGTATTGTTAAAATTATCGACATTGAAAGACAAGAAACAGTCGTTATCACAAATACATAAGCAATAATTTCACACCAAGAAATTTACACAATCGATAAACAGAATTTTCACAAGGGATAAAAAAACACTTGTTGAACGAAGTTCAATCCTTTTACGGACTAGACGTAGTCGCGTTGGATTTTCTGTTGCTCTCTCAATGACGAATCGAATAAATTTTTAGCTTCCTTAATCGAAGTGTCCAAGTCACCTTGCGAGGTAGACGGAGGATACAAAAGATAAATACCACTATCTCGAGTTAATGGCTTTCTGTCTCGCGTCTTAGGGGGGTGTCCATCTGAAACATGCCACTCAGGTCACCGGGGTTTGATTTGTCTTCGTTACGTGGACGCACCACTTCGTGCGTACTGAATTTTGATCTTGGGGTTTGGTATTCAATTTGGGCGGTTGAGACCACTGTGTAGCTTAAGAATTCAATTATATTCTGTTTGTTTGGAACTCTCATATAAACTATTTTCAAATCGTAAGTCGTATCTTTAGGTATTATGATAAGTACTAATGTATTGTTTTTATTTCTGGTTTTCATGGTTTTTCTTCTTCTGATAGATATGGCGTCATAAAAAAATAAATTTTATTTTGTGATTTACTTAAGCAGTAGGTATCACTTTACTATAATCGTTCTAACCTCAAAAATATACAGGTCTAAATGCTAAATGAAATTTCAAATCATGAACAGATGGATAATTCTTTTGATGTTGCCAGTTGCATCCAGATTTTTGAAGTGCAAAGCTGAGACCTCATTTTTCAAGTCCTTTAACAACCACCTAGCTACCTTATGACTTGCTATCTGGTTTCAATGACAAAACTATCTATCACTTCAATATTTAAAGCTTGGGGCGTCTGTCTAGAGACTAAAAAAGTTATTTATTTCGCGCTACTTTTGTTCCCGCGAACGATGTTTGTACTCAAGACTGTGCAGGGTGCATTTTTCTGGCTTCTCTCTTGACGATCAAATGTAGACTGTTACTCGTTGGTTGTTGGGTCTGAATTCAATTGTAGCAAATAAAACAAATAAGTCACCGTCGTCACCTGAACAAACGGAGCGTGCCCCCACAACAGGTTTATATCAATTTTCTGCCGACTGCGTCTGGAACGTGGAAAACACTTAACCGTGGATGTGAACCTTTTTAAAATCATTCTTATTTCTCGAACAACTCTTTTGAAGCTCCATTTCAAGATACACGAACGAGATTTAAAATTTAGCTCCGGTGTTGAAAACGGTCGAATTTGTTTATTTTTGTCTGAATGCAAATAAAACACGTGAAATTCAATGTCCTTTAATTTTTTTAGAACTGTGTTCGTGTGGGTGGTTAATTTAATAACTGTCTGGATGTAAACATTATTTATCAAAACGTATTTTTGCATTGTGTCTTTTACATGAGTCATGTTTTTGCGATGTATTATTTGGGTTTCAGTAGGTGAAGTTTTATTTCAGTAATACGTGAGTCATGTGGATATCAAAGATCAATTTAAATTAAATTATAGCGGTATTAAATATACCTACCTAATAACGTCATCGATCTCTCAACATTTTCATTTGGTAGGTGATTTGTTTATTTACTCAATGAAAAATGGTCCTTCAGTAAAATGTTGCACATGATTGCTTAAGAATCCTTAGTGCATCGGGATTTAAATAAAAACAGAATCATGTTCAGCAGTTTTAATTTACACTATGTTTTACTCGTGGTAGGTCTCTAGTATGCGGAAGGCCGTCTGGGTAGGTACCACAGCTTTGCCAGTTATTCTGCCGCCAAGCAGTAGGGCGCAAGTATGACCGCTTTTCGGTTTGAAAGGCATTGTAGCCAGTGAAATTACTGGGCATATGAGACTTAATATCTGATGTCTCGGGGTGATGAGCGCAATGCAGTGCTACGCAGTGATTTGGTATTAACAGTTCTGGGTGGCATTGCAATTGTTATGGGCAGGCGTGACGCTTACCATTAGGTGAACTACTTGCTCGACTCATAACCCAGTAATATAAAAAAATTACGAAATTTTGCGGTTATACAATATTTATCAAAAATTCGTGTTTACCTAATTATTTGATTATATCCAGTTAGCTATAGCTATATTTATATCGGATTAGAGGAGAATGTGGGTAAACCAATCATCTCAGCAAACGGTCTTGGCACGCGTTGTGTAAACATTCTTATTACTACGTTTACATTTATTATGATAGAGAAAGCGGTTTATGTTTATCTGCAGAGTTTTGCTGGACAACCTTGTGTTGTTTAGATATTTTTGGTATATATATATATTATAGATAGATACTATGTATGTAGTAAGTAGGTATACTTGTCGGTTGGTTGTTCTTTTTTACTATGTAGGTAGATACTTGTAGGTAGTAAAATTAAAGGACCTTTTAGACTTGGCTGGCACCGACTTCAAATATATGAGTGGGTAGCGCTTATAATAATGATGTTAATTTATTTTTCACTTTTGAGTGCCTAACTATGGTTTAGTTTTTTTTTTTTAAATAATTTATTACTGGCTAAAATGGCTGTCTTGGAAATATCGTGAAGGGGTTTTTTTATGCATGGAAATGTAGGATAATTATTACGAGCGCAGGATATGTGACGCGAAAGCGAGTGTGGCTTAGTGAGAGCACTTGCAATTTCCGATCTGACGCAGCCGAGTTCGAATCCAGCTGGCCCGCACTTTTTTAAGTTATGTGCGGATTTAGCACTCGCTCAAAAACGGTGAAGGAAAACACCGTGAGGAGACCGGCATGTCCATGAATTAATCACAAAAATTCAAGGACGTGCGACATCCACCAACCCGCCCTGGGCCAGAGTGGTGGATTATGGCCCATACTCTCTCTGAAAAAAGGGCCCGTGTCCCAGTAGTGGAAACGGCTAGTGATGATGATGATGATGATTTATATTTTCATTATTAATACATTTTGTTACGTAACAGTTTAGTTTAAGAACGTAGTACTACAAGTGCAAAGATATTCATAAATATCGTTTGTTAGTATCTCAGTGACCTTGTTTACCAACTCGGCACCAAAAGAAGATAAGTCAATCCGCAAATAGCTACTTACTACGCTTTTATATACTTTCCTGTTTCTTACTTTCATTCTAGCACTTACACGACGTCCTTGGTACCCTTAACCACAGTATCTTAAATAAATATAGGTAGTAAGGGATCTGATTAGTTTTTGGGGAAAATGGAATAGGTTATGGTTTAATTATGGTTTACTGGTGGTAGGTTTCTCGTATGCGAGAGGCCGTCTGGGTTAGCACGGCGGTACACCGCTTTGCCAGTTATTCAGCCGCCAAGCAGTAATGCGCAAGCATTACTGTGTCCCGGCTTGAAGAGCATTGTAGCCAGCGAAATTACTGGGCATTATGAGACTCAACAGCTAATTGTCTCAGGGTGACGAGCGCAGTGCAGCGCCGTGCAGGATTTTGCAAAACAAAGTTCTGGTTGCTGTTGTTATTGTTATGGGCTGGCGTATTCCTTACCATCAGGCAAACGACCAGCTCGTCTCGTCATTCAGTTAAATTAAAAAAAAAACCGTAACGGACTTTGCATTCTGCTTATTTATTTTATGCGATTTCAATTCAACTTATTTATTTTATTCCATAGGCTCATACAATGAATATTTAAATTAATATGTCATATTATAAATTGTCGTTAATAAAATAAAATGTTAGCTTACCCAAACTGCCATTTAAGATTCGAAAAATGTCAGAGGTAAATCTGCAAAAACTACATCATACATTATCTCAAAAAATTTAAACATAAGGTATAGTTACAATCCCGTTGTCAAAATGTTAAGTTTTGATCGAGGATACTTTCAAGTTTCCTAAGTGCTTTTAATTTTTTCACAGACCAATCTTTTCACTACGATGCATGATTGCAGTCTGTCACCATAGACGGACGTGGTCATAGCTGAAACTGCTTAAAATTTCTTACTGGTTTATCTGCACTAGGTACCTCAACTTATTCCAGTTCGCCCAAGTAACTTCGTCCACTCGAATAATGCTCAAACTACATTGGGTCGAAGTACCTTGCTTGCCTAGAAAAGATTGTTTGCTTGAATCACAATCCGGCTTGTCCTTGATTCCGAACAAAAACGATTCAATATTCTCGAATATTTTTCTTAGAGTTACTTACCTACTTACGTTTGTATGTAAATATACGTAAGCGTTTCTGCTCAGAGTTCGTGCGTGCGCATTTTAATAATATTTTAGGTGGAATCGGCGTGGGAAGGACTTTTATGTTTATTGAAATATTTTGATATATTTTATATGGAGACGGTAGAGCCTATAACATATTTGGAAGTATTTTATCCTTAGGGTCAAATAATAAGCAGACGAAAATCTTGCTAAACAAAACAAATTTTACCTACCTACCATGGGCTGATCGTGTATTAGGTCAAATACAAATTAGTAAAATGTCTATTATCAATACATGAAAGTATTTGTGTTTAAAAATTGTATTTAGCCTAATAACGTAGCCAAAGGTAATATTCGCAATCACTTCCTTACTATAACATACATATACCTATAAGGAGACTTCATATAATAAAAAAATTAATTATAAAAAAATATTTATATAAAGGCTAACTTTCACATACCTTTTTGTAATCTAATATTTCATGCTTTGTATAACCACGTGTATCGTTAACAGTAGACCTCAAGAAAAAAAGAGATAATCTCCAATAATAATACGTGAAGGCATATTTACCCTTACTTACCTAGCAAATAATGTTTATGTATGTATACTTCTATATCTTTTTTCATAATTATAACTTACGCCAAAACACATTTAATGTCTCAATTATTATTTATGACGTCGTGCTAACATCTACATTTACACTATAAATAAATGTACATAAAATACAAATACAGTACAAAACAGTTGTATAATAGTAGTTTTACAATTACACGAGAGAGCCTGTTGAGTTAAAGCAATTGAAACTTTTTGCGGCTGCAGCCATATTTAAATGGAATAGACGAGGGGAAAAGCGGTAGGCTTAAAAACCGGGAAAGATACTTTTTTTGAACAGGTACTACAGGTAATTTAGTTGCTTTTAGTTGATTATTTGACGACACAACTCCTAGCCTAGTTAGCAGAATCTTAATTCTATTGATCTTTTTCAAGACATTCAATTTTTTTTGAGTAGAAATTTATTTCCAAACTCGTTTTCTTATAGGCATACATTATTATACATCTAGAATATAATACAAGTTTTACATTACACAGCCCAGATTATAGTAGCGATCTATCTGGTTAAACACTTTCTTTCCCGTCTGTACATACCGTACATAGCAAAAGCGGTATGCAGGAAAACGATTACTCTCCCTTCAAAAGCGGGAAAAATACTTATAGTGGCAATTGTACACATGTTGGTTCCCTGAGCATTTCGATTCGCCTTTTTGCTTCGAAGTGTACAGATAATGCTCTTTTGGTTTCGTCCTTTTTTTTTACTTGGGGTGATTGAAAAGATACCTTTAAGCGTATGTGGATAAAATTTGCGATGTCATGACTTTTAACATGTAATTTATAATGGTTAAGCCTGAATTGATGAATGTCTCACATGTTGAGGTAGGTAAAAAATAGAAGGAAATAACATTACGAGTGTCTTGTAGGATTGCTTTAAAATGTGACTCATAGATTTTAGAGCTGACTACTAATACATGTGGTTTAGTGTAATTGAATTAAACCAATATCTATTAATTTATACCTATAATTTCATATTATGATTGTGTTATATTTATTAGTAGCTTTTTCCTGTGACTTCGTCCGCGTGAATGACAGAGAAAGCCCATAGTTGTATTTGTTCCAAGTCCATTTTAGCGCGTACTACGAAGAGGTCAAGCTGTATCTTCGTAGTCCCCCAACCGATTGTGATGCAACATAATCTATAATCTAAGTTGGAACTAATAAAAACCGCATTAAAATCCGTTCAGCAGTTTCCGTGTCTATAGATAACAAACGAAAAGACAAAATTTCAAAAAATAGTAGATTCATGTACAGTACCTTCTAAACAGTCCTTCCCAGACGGTTTTTCTAAAATATCTTCAATGTACATAATTGGCTCAGTCCGATTTTTATAATTGTAATATAGATAGATAGATGATATATTAAAATAAAAGACAGCATTCAGCGAGAAAAATGAGACATAATTATGATTGTACTTAAAATACAGACTAATCTACTAAAATTCAGATTCGTATAGCAAATTATAAGCACATAATAGTTACAACTTTAATGAAGTACACACACATTATAAATAAATAATTTTACGCATTTGATGGCTTTTAAAAAAATCTAAAAAAGTAGCAAAAGAACACAAGTAAACAAGTCCCAAGCGCGGTAAATTAAAAAACCGAAATAAAAATAAAACAATGTCATGCGACGTGACATGTATGTATATGAAACTCAAAATCTACCACCACAGCCAACACAGCGAAAAAATAACATTTCGCGCAATTAAGGTTTGCCTGTGTACCCAAAAACGCTGCGTTTGCGCTAGTTAGCGCAGGCAGAGTCGGAAATATTACCGGTGCAATTCGTCGACGATATCGCAGTGGATAACTGAGGTTTCAACAAACGTAAAAGAAACTTCTTCGTCTGTGTCATCCATTTGATACCAAAATATTACGTAGCACTGCATTGCGCTCGTCATTCCTAGACATCAGATATTAAGTATCCTCATATGTAATTTCGCTGGCTACACTGCCCTTCAAACTGACACCCAGTAATGCTTGCGCAGGAACATACGTATGTTTAAGTATGTACGAATGGTCCTATATATTAAATAAAACGATTGCTGACTTAAAATTTGGGATGTAAAAACGTTTACAAACGTTACGATATTGTTTCACAGTACATTAGTAAGCGATATCTGCTAGTTTTCGTATAGCTGCTCAAGGGCAAGCGAAAATATTCTAACCTTCATTCCACAAAAATCGCTTGAACTCAGCTACTGTTTTGATGACTATAACACTACTTTGTCGAAGTGTGTCGCCGGCCAATTCGCTGGTGCTTTGGTGGAACAGCGTAGTGTTAATTGAAAATGGCATTTTTCCTAATCCGACGATGTTCGGGTTAATCGAAAATGTCCATGCTGGATAGAGTTACGAGTGCCTATACAGCTTTATCGGCAATAGTGTTCTCGATTAATAGATTTCAACACTTCTATGTATTTTTTAATTGGTACAGCGGCGAAAATGGGCGTACAATTGAGAGTGGCGTAACTCTATATCTTTATTTCGCCTTACGAGCAGAACAGTGCTATGAGTTATAGTTAAGATATTTCTACAATGGTAATTACATATCATACACTAAATATTGTTATGAAAATATTTAGTGTATTACTGTTTCAAATTAATTATTTCTTGCCACTTTTAATACTAACGAATGTGTCTAGTAATTTGTAATCAGTGTTATGTAGGTATGAAAATGGCACTTCTACAAAAAAACAACAATTTGTTCAAAACAACAATCTGTTATCCAGTGCAAATAGGTCATTAGAAAATATGGAATGATATTTTAATAGCTACCAATCGTAAAATAAATGAAGCTTCATTCGGCCCCATCAAACAATCTTCAACTCGTAGTGAATTTATTCACGCGTATGATTTTACTATACCCATACTAATAAAACCCGACTTGGAGTACTATCGAGCTAATAACCGGGGGTCCATGTTGTTATTTAACCTGGCAGTTACGTAATATAGGTAAAGGCAATAAAGTTTTACCTATATAACTTTAAGATAAGTTTAAGGATATTTCCATATGGGCAGCCACAAAGGATTAATTAGATATGTATAGCACCTACCAATTCATTTGGAAAATTAAAAGACTCATTTAGATCTTATTTTAACAGATTTGGAAATCGATTGGGTTAGGATAGGTTGCTATCTCATGGCGCTACTTTTAGTATAGCCATAGTTGGGTAAAATAGTTAAATCTGAAGGACAAGTAGGACTATCTGTTAAGTCTCGTGGTAGGTCTCCCGTCGGGTCTCCCGTCGGGAGGCCGTCTGGGTAGGTACCACAGCTTTGCCAGTTACTCTGCCGCTAAGCAGTAGTGCGCAAGCATTACTGTGTTCTGGTTTGAAGGGCGTTGTAGCCAGCAAAATTACTGGGCATATGAGACTTAAAATCTGATGTCTCGGGGTGATGAGCGCAATGCAGTGCTACGCACTACGCAGTGCTTTTTATGGTAATAAAAGTTCTGGGTGGCATTGCAATTGTTATGGGCAGACGTGACGCTTACCATCAGGCGAACGACTCACTCGTCTCATCATTCAATTCTATAAAATAAAGTCTCTTTTTTAGATTTTTCTTCTTTTCAACCATGTCGATTGGTTACTGCTTCACCAAGTTCAATACTCACTACTCAATCATTTATTGCAATCATAAAATATGTATACAATCATTTTAACTAAAATTTTCCAAAAATCACTGTTAAATATCTGTCACCATTGACAAAGACATAGAAAGTATATAACTTAATGGAAACAACGACTAACAACTTCTGCTCAACGGTAGCTAAGTATGTTAAGCATTCAAGTCTCAACAATTCATGCAGATACGCCCTCATTTTGACAACCACTTACATTCTAACAAAGTAAATTTTCATTCGAAAACTGTCACAAAACTTGGCGTTACATTCATCAAAAACATTGTCAAAGAACAAAGAGGCAGCCCGCAGATGTGCGAAATGCGAAGGCCTAGTGCCTACGAGACTCGAGCCTCACTGGAGCTTTTTGTCGAAGTGCGCTCAAACACCAGACTCTTTTGTCATCACAGTGCTTTCGTAATAATCCCTGGCTCTTCTAAGTCGGCACAATGCAAGCGCTGACGTTGACTCTCTGTCATCCTATTTTATAATCTTTGGAGAGTGCTTGATTTAATTTCAGTTCAATAGCGGCAGTGGTTTACGCAAAAGTTCTAAAGCTACGGAAAGTTTTCCAACTTTGAGACGCACCGTTTGCAAAACGCTTTATGCCACTCATACGTTTAAGTAGATGTTTGAGATGTTATTATATACTTTGACAACCTTTGTAGCTTAGTCGAGTAGGGTAGGTCGAATACCAAACTGAAGAATATGGGAACATAATTTAACAAAGATATATCTATAAGGGCTTACTGTGTACTACCGTCTATTGTTTTTAATGTGTTCAGTCCATCCAAAGGGAGATAACCATAAGCAATTTTAATTCTTATACTGTCAACTTACATTGTAAAGAACATTATAAAACCGCAAGTATATTCTCGTAAAAACTTTAAATCATTATTCTGAGAATAGAATGACAGATGTGCGAACGATGGTGTCAATTACGGATAATAGTTGAGTGTCATAATTAGCACTTATACGTTGATGAGAAGATCATAAATACCAGCCTTGGCAGTTGCCAGTCCTCAGGTCCATAGAAAAACAGGATCATTTTTATCCCAATTTAACATGGTTCCCGAGGGGTCGCAATTTTTTTTTATCTGTCGAGTGACGAGACTGGCTCGTCGTTCTTTGCATATAACCAAATACCACGTGCACCAAGTCGCAGGCAGCAGCTAGTAATGTATATGTATGTTGTAATGGAGACTTACTGTTACGCATCAAAAATAATTTTTAGACAACAGTGAACATACACTACAATAACTACAACTCTGAGAAAATAAAACAATCTTCTTTGCACTAATCAATTAGTGCGCTGCGCTTTCACCCGTGGTTTCCCGAAATAAAATGTAGCCTGTGTGTTAATTCAGGGTTTGAGCTATTTGCATTCCGATTTTCCCTCAAATCCGTTTAGTCGTTGCAGCGTGAAGAGGGAACAAACACACTTACACACTAACATATAAACTTATCATTTATAATGTTATGATGTGATACCGTGCTAACCGTAAATACTTTTAGGTACCTAGTGATTTTCATGCTATTTACTAGAAACACGCTCACGCGTGGCATTTCTAATCCGTATCAATATGTAAATCTATCTCATAAATATTAATGAGCTGTTTGTCAGCATTCCCTTTTATTTTAAGCTTTTAAGAATCGTTTAGTAATGTTTACAATAAAAGCAGCTGAAAGGCCCCTAATTTTGAGCACCTACGCCCTGCCAACCATCCCCCAGCCACGCCATGTCAGGGGCTTCCATCCTTTAAATAAGAAAAATAGGATATTTCTAACTAACATTTATATAGCGAATAAGTAAAAAAAAAAAACCTCAAATAATTTTACATACGTATAATGATATACAATTTGTTTTTATAATTCCTACCCTAGGTGAACCTGTGTTGTGGGAGGTAGTTATCTTTCTTTAAGCTGCCTGTTACAAAGCCAATTCTGGGTTTAGTTTAGTGATGATATCAAAACCATGGTCTTTGAAGAACTTAGTTTCTTACTTAACTTAAAAATAGTGAACTGCGCATCAAGACAACGTTTTATAATGTATTTTACTTCGGTGTATCTAATGATACATGTGTTTGGTTCTCTAAAGTTTATATGACGTTCAAACACTTAACAGCACTAAAAAATTAAAACAAATTCAACGTATGCAAGTCAGCAGAGTCATAGTATTTTTTATGATATTGAGTAACGAGATGTAGGTACAGTTCGTTCACGTGATAGTAAGCAGCACGCCTACCCATAACAGTTACAGCACCACCCAGAATGTTATGTAAAGTCCACCGCTGCGTCTACAGGCGCTTGTCATCCTGAGACAATAGCGCTTACGTCTCATATCGCCCAGTAATTTCACTGTACGAGTATACGTGTACCAGAAACACTGACTCAGCTAAAAAGAGAAGTGGAAAACTCAAGTCCCATGCAAAAAGATAGCAAGCCCACCTACGCAGGCTGTATGCCAACACTCCTGCCCTTTGCTGACAAACATGAAGGGTTAACAGTCTGGTAGGTAGTCAAATTTCCACGTAGGGGAAACAGGTTTTTAAAAATTAAAATAAAAAATGAAAAAGCGTGTAGCCGATTTGGAGGCTCGATTTAATCTAACTTTCTTAATAACAATACAAAGATGCAAGCAAGTGCCACTGTGTGGGCGTAAATCTGAGAATTGCATCAGGTTATGCATAGTCAGCGCTTAATCTAATACAGACGGTTCGGGAGGATGTATAACTCCTCCCTCCCTAAGAGGGAAATTATCGGTTTGTTCGTTTTTCGTAGCAATCCGATAATTTCTCGTACACAATAAAATCTTATGACGAAATATCAAAAGTACAATAACACATAGCAACACTACACTAAATAAAACTAACAAAACTACACTTAAATTAGAGTCCGGTTCTCTCATAACACTATTCACCATTTCACTATGTTTTAATGCATGTGCCATATAGTTCACTTCGTCTAAGTTTATTCTTCGCATGTTCAGTGCATGTGCACCTGATAGACGCGCGTTCATATCTTTGCTCGTACTTGTATCTAACTGAGGTAGGTCGATGATCGGTATCGGTTCTGCAAGGTCGCTCTCCGTAAAGGCATGATGATGTCGAATTCTGATGCCATGGATTTCAAAGTCACATGGCTCGGTGAGGGTCAAGAGGTATGTCCCGAAGACTGAATGCTTAGCAACTTCTGTGTTGCAATACGTGGTTACCACAGTCTTCAGTCTTGTGTACACAATCCAATTCCCACCAACTATCGGTTGTACTCGCACTTCTTCAATTTGGATTCGATGCTGCCTGCAGCTAGTGAGGTTGTTTTCGAATTTCATCAGTTGTTCGATGCAGGTGGGCTCGGGGTAAGGATCTTGGTTCTCATCAGCGCAGAGGTAGTGGTCTCCAGCAGCGAGGGATCGGCATGGTTTATCAATCGGTTGGTACTTCATTCCCTTTGCCAAAAGGTAAGGGTGTTGTGGAAAAATGGATAGGGTTATATTTTCAGACTCGCGAAAAATTGGTAACGAATATAATTTATAATAATTGTAGGTATTATTATCGATAAGTGGAATCTCTATTACAAACGTAATCTGGTTGTGCTTAATGTAAGACTTAACTTTAACAGTTTCTTCTATTTTAACTAAGTTGCTTACAGTTGCAGGATATACCAAGTTTTCAGTATCAGAAATCAACCTTAAATGATACAAAAATTCTGTAGAGTTTATTATAGACTGGTGTAGTATGGATAATTTGCTAAATGCTAGAGCAGTTTCAATTTCACCTAATTTTACAAATATGGTTTGGAAATTACTTATGAAAATATTATAAAAGCTTACAATATATGTGGAATAGTTCCAACGCTTGTTTTGAGAATTTAACTCTTTTAACATGGATTCAATAATTTGCATGCGTTCCTCTAACAAAGCTGAATTTTTATTAAGACTATCAGTTGTATTTATAAAACTATCAATTATTTGAGATATCAAAGTGAGTTTCTTTGAAATGATAATATCATTATTGCCAAGTTTGGAAATAAGTCTGTCATATCTTAACGCATCCTCGTGGTCCAGGTTTCCTGTGACTACTTTAATAAGTGAACCTAAAGGGTTTATGATACCTCTCTTAAATCGCCGTAGCGGAACAAGCTGTCTAAATTTTTGAATAGTTATATCACGTAAGTATTTCAAATGTGTATCCAAAGTTATAAAATCACGAGAATATGATTCGTCTTTTTTAATCAATTTATCAAACTCCTTATAATGATGTATTACAGAATTTAAATCGTCATAAATTCTTTCTAAATTCAAAGTCTTGATAATAGTCCAATGATCAGTTTGAACATAGGCTTGACCTCTTTTTACCGGAAGTATTCCTGGGTTGCCTTCAAGGGACCGCAGATGAAGGGCCAGCGCTGGCATCGCTACCATCAGGACGGTCCACCTGTGGAGGGCGTTTTATGTTTTTAATAGGTGCTTTTGTAATTCTTTCGCCTATCTGTATCGGAACTACATTTCTTTCAACTTTGCCCGCAACCTTTGCTTTATTGTATCGGGGTTTATCTTTGCTTTTTCGTTTATTAACATCTTTTGTGTAAATAATCTTTCCCTCTGGAAGATCTATTTCCGCCTCACCGCCTTTCTTTTCCCTAATCTTTTCCTTGCTTTCTAACATTTTATCTGCCAATTGCTTATATAACATTTTTGTTCGTTTGGCATGGTCTTTTACTAATTGCTGTATATACTGTTTTTCAAAATCTATACCAAAAGGGCTGCCTGAGTCTGTGTGTCCAAAAACAATTTCAAATGGGGTAAGTCCGGTCACTGAATGAATGGAGTGATTATAGGCCAATATAGAATACATCATGACGGATGCTACATCTGTACACCTTTCTTCATACCTGGCACACCTATAGGTTTCACTAATGGTTGAGTGCAATCGTTCTATCAAACCCATGGAATTCGGATTATTGGGGGTCCCTATATGAAGTTCTATCTTGTGCAAATTCAAAAATTCTTTGATTAGTTCATTATTGAACTCGCTTCCCGGATCTGCGCTTATCTTTTTCGGTGTTCCATAAAAGGAGAAGTATTTCATGAGGGCTCGGACTACTTCAGGGGTTGATCTATTAGAAATCGAAATAGCTTGGCCTAATTTACTAAAGGCATCGATAAGGGTTAGAAAATAATGTCCTTCAATTTGGAAAAGGTCTATGAATAATTCCTGGAATGGAGCGTCTTGAGATTGGGTTAACTGTAGAACGGGCTTTATGGGTTTTCTATCGTATTTCATTTTGCGACATATGTCACACGCGTTTATTATAGCAGCGATGGTCTCTTGCATATTGTTCCAAAAATATGTCCTACGTATGTTAGCTAAAGTTTCTTTAATGCCACGGTGACAGGTTTTTCCTTCGTGGTACTTTAACACTATCGCTTTCTGCTCTCCTTCCTCCTCTACAAACACTACCCGCTCCGTACACTCAAATAATTGTACTGTACCTTTTCTGAACAATTCTTTAGCTACACTGCCAAACTGCTTACGGTGTTCAACGTCTTCAAAATAAATGAAATATTTAATTTTAGGCCGCACGTATTCTTTAAGAAATTGTTTTATCAATTGTGGATTATCAATTGGTAAAAATACTTCCATGACCTTTTGCTTTGTACGAGAAAGGTCTCGCACCTGTATATCATTTTTAAGCCATGTATATATCAGAATCTGGTTTGGTTTAGTGTCCACAGCTTCTTTCAGGATTGGTATGTCAGTTGTGTCAATGTCTATAGCTGAATGTATGGTGTCGGATTGAATACTTTCAGATGGTTCTCTAATAGGATAGTTAGACTCTCCATCAGAACCGGGGATTGTAAGTGTTTCAGAATCTGAAATGGACCTTTCGCTTGCTGTTGCCGTACCACTCGAATCTGTTATCGTGATGGTAGAAGAATTATTACGTTCTTCTTTCCTTTTAGAGTTCAGTTTTACTATGTCGTTGATAACTTCTTCCATCTGCTGTTGTAATATCTGTTCCTTATCGTCAACATTTACCTTCATTGACTGTTCGTCATCAGAGTCAGAGAGAGCATTAACCTTTATTCTGGATAGGGCGTCAGCGTTGGTATTTTGCTTTCCCTTTTTATAAACTATATCATAGTCATAGTCCAAAAGTCTAAGTCTCCACCGTGTAAGTTTGCTACTAGAGTCTTGTTGAGCTTCAAGCCATGATAAGGGTCTATGGTCAGTATAGATAATAAATTTACGACCGTATAAATACGGACGAAAATGTTTTACTGCCCAAATGATGGCGAGACATTCACGTTCAATCGTGCTGTAGCGTGATTCGGTGTCACTCAAGGTTCGACTAGCATATGCGATCGGTTTGTCGCTACCGACTTGTCCCTGGGATAACACCGCACCAAGTGCGACATTTGAAGCGTCTGTCGTGAGGATAAATGTCTTGTCAAAATCGGGGTACTGAAGTAGTGGTGCGTTTGTCAGTAGTTCCTTACATCTTTCAAATGCGTCAATGTAATTCTGGTCAATTATAATTTTATTGCGTTTTTTGAGGCATGCTGTCAATGGTTTGGTGATATGAGCAAAATCTTTGATGAAGCGTCTGTAGTATCCAATAAGTCCGAGAAAGCTTTTTATTTCAGTAACCGTCTTAGGGATTGGGTAATTCAGTACTGTTGCAATTTTGTCGTCATTAGGTTTCAGTCCTTCTTTAGTTATGGTGTGACCTAAATAAAGGACCTCCTTCCGAAGGAATTCTGACTTGTCTAGTTGAACTTTTAAGTTGGTCAATCTCAGTCTTTCGAAAATAGTTCGGAGTTTTTGTATATGCTCATCTAAGCTTGCAGAGAATACAATGACGTCATCCAAATAGACCATACAGTGTATTCCCTGCAGTCCCCTAAGGACATTGTCCATGGCCCGTTGGAAAGTGGCCGGAGCAGTCTTGAGACCAAACGGCATTCTCAAGAATTCAAAGTGGCCGTTTTGGGTGCTGAAAGCAGTCTTCTCTCTGTCTTGCTCCTCCACCTCGATCTGATGATAGCCGCTAGCCAGATCAAGCGTGCTAAAGTAACAGCTCTTCCCTAGTTTGTCAAGCAAGTCAGTGATGTTAGGTAGGGGATATCTGTCGTCAACGGTGATGTCATTAAGTCGTCTAAAATCTACAACCATTCGCCATTTAGGCTCTCTGGAGGCATCCATTTTTTTTGGAACCAGATGCACTGGTGCGTTCCAGGGTGAATGCGATTCCTGGATCACATTATCTTTTAGTAATTTATCGACCTGTCGGTTAATTTCATTTACTTGTGCAGGGGCTTGTCTGTAGGGTCTGATAAAAATGGGATCTTCGTTTTTAGTACGTAGTTTATGTTTGACTTGGTTCGTAAAACTCAAAGGGATTTCCTCACAATAGAATATGTCTTTGTACTCATTACACAGTTTCATTATCTTTTCACGTTCTTCATTGTTAGTGTGGTCCAGTCTGAGTCTTTGTAAGTTTTGTTCTAACAGTTGTTCAGTCTCTATGTCAGTCCTGTGTTCAGTAAAGTTGAGGTTACTGTCAGTATCAGTCGTGTCGTATTTTGCTACCATGAAAGGTTGTCCTATCGTCAATGTCATTGGTAGATCTAATGTATTTTGTATGATAGTAGAGGCGTAACCATTAGTGCAATTCACAATTGCACTAGGCATTCGTAAGCCGTCAGCGAACTCCTTGAAATCCAGTATGGCTTCACCTGAGTATTGATCAATGGGCAATTTGACCCGTTGTTCAGATCGTGGTGGTAGTTCAATAACGTAGTTCAAATTGTTATTGATTATTGGAATACATGCCGTATTCGTATTTAAACGTTGGTCTTTTAAATCAATTACCGCGCCTAACTGTTGCAAAAGGTCGTTTCCAATTAGTCCGTCATAGCGTGCGTCTACGTCATACAAATAAAATTTGTGCCAGTCGTCGCTGTTAAAAGTAGGCAAGAGGGGAATCTCTATAACTTCATCATGTCTACTGGACGCATGAGTACTAACCACTTGAAATGGTTCTTTGCGTATGAAGTCACCGAAATATTGATAGGCTTTTCGGGGGCTGATGAAAGATCTCATACTTCCGGTATCTATCATCATTTTTGCATCTATCTCCTCTAAGTACACATAAGGAAGCTTTAAATTTGGATCACAATTTAATTCTAAGACTTCTTGTCCTTCGAGGCAATTTCGCGAAAATCCGCAGTCTGTACATCAGTCTGTTCTGTTTCGTCACCTTGTCCGTTCATATTAATATAATATTCGTCATCGCAATGCGCTCCGTTCATATCGTCATAACCGTAGTACTCATCCTGATAATAACTTTCATCATAATACTGTCCTACATTCTCGTCAAAAGTCAATTCATTCAACCTAAAACCTTGCTGTGGTTTGCTAAGCGGTGGCGCCGTCCTCATTGACACGTCAGTGGTCTGAAGTTGAGGCTTTTGGACCTGAGGAGGTCTGTAACCAAATTGTTGTGGAGCCATACCAGAATTTAGCTGAGGTCTATAGCCAAATTGTGGTGGAGCCATACCAGAATTTAGCTGAGGTCTATAGCCAAATTGTGGTGGCCTATAACCGAATTGGGGCGGCCTGTACCCGGACTGTTGTTGTGGGGCAAATTGAGGGCGATAGCCTAACTGCGGGGGACGGTAGTCTAATTGAGGCCTAAATCCGAACTGTTGTTGTTGTCCAAATTGAGGTCTAATGTTTTGTGTATTTTGTGGAATACCAAAGGTAAACTTTTGTGGTGTGCCAATATTTTGAGGCACAAATTGTTTAAAACCCGTTGGCTGAAGTGACGTCATTTGAGGCGTGTTACCGAATTTAAACCCTAGTCCCGAAACTGCGGGCGGCTTTTGTACGGAACTGTTACCGTACATACGATTACGCAACGTATATTGTTCGTGAAAATTCACCTCCTCGAGCACTATGCTAAGGGCGTATTCAAGTGTTGCTGGTGATTTTTGTCTGACGATGTGAACCATATTCTCCGACAAATTATACATAAATACATTTAAAGCCATGTTGTTGTAAATCGCAATTTTGGCGCGTCTAAGTTCGGCATCATGTAATAAATTTACTTTTGAGATAAGTAGCGATCGAATATTTTGCACTCTATTACAAAAGTCCAAATACGATTCTCCGGATTTTATCCTACACGACTCTAGTTCTATACTTATGCACTCTTCACTCCGCGGATCACCGAAGTGTTGTTGTAACAACTCCTTTAAGGCGGTCCAACTACCCACGTCTTCTCTTTCTGATAAGAGCGCGGCTGCATTATCAGTCAACCGGCTTGTAATAGCGTGCAACAAATATATGTTTTGTTCTTCGTGACCCCTAAAACGATTGATCACATATTCGCACTTTCTCAAAAATAAACTTAACTGTCGCTTATCACCGCCAAAAAACGGGATAAGCTGTAGCATTTCCCTTGGAATGGGTATAACTGTCACCGTCGTAGTAGTAGGTGATGGGTCCGGTATCGGAGCATCTTGTGGATCGACTGGATTGCTCATTTTGGTAGAGTAACGCACAAACTAGAGGCGAAAAATGCCAATAGAATTCCGAATAATTCGAATACGGACACAAAAATATTATAACACAAAACACAAACACGTAAAAACACAATAAAGCAATATAGTATAAAACACAGTCAATAAAATCACATAAGAACATAAAATGTAATAATCCTAAATAAAATATTTAATTTATATTTCCTCTCTATAAATTTGTTACTCTATGTCTCAATCAGACTTTCTTAGAATTAGATAAGGCACTTGGTAGAGGCTTATACCAACCAGATACGTTTTAATGAGAGATGTTTGATCTCAAAATAACAATGAACTATATTATAACCCTGTTATGAAAAATATAGGAGAGATTATGGAAAGGAAGGCAAAGAGTCTTACTTACCAACCGACCGCTACTCCCATACTCGACACCACCATAAGAACTTTGACGAATTTATTTGGTTCGCGGATCGTTCCACGACTATATCGCGCCGAATTTCGCGTTTTTCGGGTATATTATGAGCACCCGAATTCACGACGAAGGACGGGCAGCCTAAACGATCCGACCCGGCTGCGCCAGTCAAATTTCCACGTAGGGGAAACAGGTTTTTAAAAATTAAAATAAAAAATGAAAAAGCGTGTAGCCGATTTGGAGGCTCGATTTAATCTAACTTTCTTAATAACAATACAAAGATGCAAGCAAGTGCCACTGTGTGGGCGTAAATCTGAGAATTGCATCAGGTTATGCATAGTCAGCGCTTAATCTAATACAGACGGTTCGGGAGGATGTATAACTAGGTAGAGGGTGTGACGAGAAAAAAATAAAAAACACAGCAACAGTGGTACTTGTTTGAAACGTTGTTTCTGACATGGGTCGGATCAGCAGTCAATTTGTTAGGGCACAAAGTTCTGGCGTGGACGTCATACATAACAGTATCTAGTGGATATACATTGTGTTTGTCGAAGGTATTGTTATATTAATTATTGCTGACTTATTTGCATAATTTGATTGGCTCCGATTTGAACATAATATTATGTAGTATGGCAGATACATAATTTAAGGCATCTATTTTATTAGTATTGTCCGCCATGATAAAATACTTATACCGCTCAATAAAAATAATATAAATAGCACAAACATAGTTGATAATATTTAAAAGTTAAGGAACTTAAATCTTCATTGGCTTACCTAAGTATATGTACAGTCCAAAAGGTTTTGAAAAATCACACATAATCGCAAAAAGCACTAGAATTTTCCGTGCACTCTGCACGGCACTTCCCAAAAAACGCATACCAAAATGCTCTGCATATAAGTATGAAGCCTCGTTGACCGCTGCCGCTTCATCATCACTTCGCATATAGCAGCAACCCGATTGCCGCACCATCCATTTTGAGTCTTAGCACGCAAACATAACGTCGACACGTCAATGCAGTTTTCATCTCCGTAGCTAGGTCGTATGATTATTTACAACTACCCATACAAATGGACGACAGGGTTTTTCTGACGCGCGTGTAAATCATGCCTGCGCGCTGATACCGGCGGAAAGCTATCAAGTTGATAAATGAGTGTATAGCGAGTCTAAAGTGCGGAGGGATGTTTTGAAGTATGGGATGAGAAACTAACTAGTTAGGTATTATAAACTAAACGATTGAGAATTGTACATTTTAAGAGAGGGTAATTTTGAAAATTGGACATTTTGCGAATTTTATTTTATACGAATTGAACGTTTGGACTTTATGCGAATTGGACAATAATGTCCAATTCGTTATATTCCATTTCGTCTTATGACCAAATGGAATATGGTTGATGGAAATGGAAAATGGCTCCAGCAAATTAAAAAAATAATTCAAAAGACATAAAGAAAAAACTAGTGGTTTTAAATTCTACGTAATACAACAGAATAAATAATATAATACAAAAACTCTTTATTGTGCACCAATAACATAAAAAACTATTAACCTTATAATATGTTCGATAGAAATTCGAAACAAATACGCGGACTGAGTCTGTATGAAAATAAAAATGTTCGTGGGAAATCTTCAATACAATCTATAAAAATCACGAAAATCTAAGAAGCTTATGAAAAGCTTGATCTATACCATAACAGTCGCAATATTAATCTACCGGCTGATAAAACGGCACTACTTACATCGAGTCGTAGAGCTATTATAGCTATAATTTATCTTATTCTATCTAGAGATTTCATCGACTGGTTTTCGTTAGGGTGAGTAGTGTTATAGCGGTGTGTTGATAAATAATATTTAGATACCATTACGTTCAATGCTCATATTGTCAATCATGATAACACTTAGATTGAATCATCATCGTCACCCTAAAATATTGCTATTAATAAAATATATTTATAAATATAGATATTAAGTGGATATTAGGTGGAATTTAATTATATGAACGGCTAGCAACTCGAATATAAATTAAATTGAGGTGTTAAATATATAATCACAAAATAATAAAAATTAAATAGTCACGTCAAACTTCGTTAAAATTTTTCTAAATGATAAAGAAAACAACATCAAAAACCATCAAGCACATAGCTAAGCTGTAATAAAAGAGCAAACAAATAGACGTGGTTGAGTGACTTTGTTTTATTTTTTAACAAGATTTAGAAAAACTAAGTTCTGGATGGTGTTTACACTGTTTTGGGTAGGTGCTTACAATCGGGCGAACGACTTGCTCGTCTCGTCACTCAGTTCTATATAAAAATGTCCTATTTTGAAATTTAAACTACATTAATCTCAACGACGTCAATATAAATAAATGTATTCAACATAAATAATTTGAAACAAAAAGACTAAAAATGTGAACCTTGCATACTATAATTTAGCCCAGCTGCTTTAAATAAAGTTCTGACAAAATTCTTCAAGATTTTTACTTTCTGAATAAACTTCTCCATCCCCTTTCTGACCATTCATTGCGATTGCGATCCCACTTGGTAAGGGGTTGCCAACAAAAGAAGTCCGTTCTTATTTCAGTACATTGTGCATGTGCAATACACCGTCGGTTTGAGATGGATGCTTCGGAATCCTGCACGGCTTGGGGGTGAAAACGCAGATTGGATGCGGTGAGGGGACAATACTGACCATTATACATTTATCAGACGTGATATATGTTTAATGGTCAGTATCGTATTTATCTAATATTATACATGGTAAAATTCCTGCCTATCCGTACGAAGCGTTTTGGCTCATCCTTCTTAAGCTAAGGAGTGGAACGCTCTGCCATCATCTGTGTTTCTTATTAAATACAACCTGGGTGGGTTCAAATCAAGAGTAAATAGATACTTACTAGGCAAGCGTGTTTCATCTTCGACTACATCGTCGCTTCCCATCAGGTGAGATCGTGAACAAATATTGGCCTAGTTGGATGTAAAAAAAAGTATTCTTTGTATATACGAGTATGTAACTATCCATGTCATTTATATGACAACACATGAAAGCTAGCTAGAGATTAAATAAATGAAAAATTTGAAAAGTTTTGATAGATATATTTCTGCGCCCATCAGATTTACCGAAATGAGAAATATCCTGTCTTTTTCAGGATTTAAATTACTTACATATCAAATTATCATCAACATCTGTTTAGTGGTTAGTTTTTGCTTGATTTTGTAACAAACATCCATCTATCCTCACACAACTTTCGCATTTATATTATTAGCAGGAAATACAAAATATTAGTTGGAAGTAGGAAAACATGTTATGGAATTAAAAAAGCAATATTAGAATTTATTCCTCGAAAGATTTAGACATTTATCACAAATGAATGATTAATACTTAAATGATATATGAGTATCATTTATATTCTCATCCAAAACTTAAGTATATGAATCACAAAACAACATCATGGGAAAATGTTTCCTCGAATGATATACCGATAAAATTGTAAGATACGACTGAAGCAGACAGTCTAAAGTCGAATCGATCATACAGTAGTGTATTCGATTTCGCTAATACCAGATATAATCTTGGAACAATGGGACGTAATTAGGGTAAGATTTCAGGAGGGCTACTGAGGGTTATAAAATAACTTCAAGATCATTGTGGCTATTGAACTCAAGAATTTAATTAGAAATAAAAAATGACATTGCTCGGGCATATATATATATATACAGTGTTCAGTTACCTTACAATCGAGACAGTTTTCTGAAAATGGTTTGAATCCTACCCGAGTAATTATTTTTATTTTCTCTGAATATTAAAATTTCTTAAAATGATCTTAATTCTTAAAATAGCAGTTCGATTGTATTTGCGTTGAATCTTCCCTAGCTCCGTCCACACTTGGACTTCACTTCGGCCAATACTTTGGATTCCCCAGTGGACTACCATCGGAATCGAGTATTGGAATGAATACTGAATAACGAATAGCAGTCGATTCGATAACCTGGCAGCCAATAGGTATTTGGACTGGTCAAGTTTATTATGATTCTTATTTTGGGTTAGGGCTTAGTATAATGTAGGCAGACTAGATTGCGGAGCTCATCTCAATTCTCGAATTTCTGCCATGTTTAAATTATTTCTGATCCTTTCTCCGTAGTTGGAAAATTATTGATGAAACATGTTATGAGGCTGCAGTAGGTACGATTACTATACTGTTTAGACAGTATATTTTCTACGGTTCTGTAACTGTGCGAATAAAATAGTGAAGATTGCCCTGTTGATTAGAAAACCAACCGTTAAACATTTTCCATTTTCAATTAATCAGTGTACCGGACATCGGCACCGCAGCCTCTGTTGAAGGAGCCTATACATTTGATGTATACCTCCCAGTCCATCCCCTAGTGGCATACCACATTCGTCGTACCCCTACGCACCCTTACCTTTAAATTATTCTGAAGCCTTTGTTAATCGGGGGTTCCGATTGAATCTTTGAACGATTGAGAATTAAATAAATAAATCAATAATAAATTGGAAGTAAGCATTCGTTTGATGTGTCATAAAGATCAGAAAGAGCTAGAAGGTAAAATACAATGATACAATGATAAACCGATAAAAAATACCAATACAGTAGGTAACAACACATCATCGGCTTGTTGCTAACTGAAAAAATATGCTCAGCATATAACTCGTTAAATATTTTAAAAAGGATTCTTAAGTTAACATATTCGGAATTACAGGAGTAAAACCAGTAGGTAATTATTATTCGTTAATATATTTATAATAAAAGTTAAATAACGATACTTCAATAAAATACTAAAGTACCTCTTTACCATAAGATTCTCCGCATTCCAAAAAGGGTCTGCATTAACTCAAAGGGCGCGTTTCCTGTCTCCACTGTCGAAATGTTAATTCACCGGAAATTAAAGTTGTTTCAACTTGTTACCCTTTGGACATGACTCTTTTACTTATATCCTTGTAAGTTGTCCTCATGAATAAAGTATGTGGACTTTTGCTGAGTTTTTTGTGACAAAAATAAAAAGTGTGTTGTATTTACATCAAGCTAAAACGGCTGAAATGACTTAGACTCTCTGTAGTTCGCTAATTTGTATCATTGAGAAATCAAACTTCCACGGGACAAGACGAAGAATCTGCAAATGATAAATACAAAAACAAGAGCTTTATAACGCAACTCGATTGTATTTTGTTTCTGTTATAAGAACTATGTGCTACTTGGTAGAACTTTGAAACAATAGATTTGTCACGTATTTTATTACTGATCGTTCTCAGGTTTAAGTGATGACTTCATACGTTTGCCACTGGAATTCAGTTATTATTCATAACTAAATTCCTTTGGTTTTATATCAGTGTAGGATTTCTCCAATTCTTTCTCGATGGAGTCATGTAACGGGATAATCAACCTCTTATACAAAATGTATACATATTTAACATATAATTCCAATAAATCCCATCCACGTGTCGTCGCTTACATGCTTTGTATATAAATACATGGATATAAGTAAAGATAGTGTTGTACAGTAAATGCCTAATCAGTAAAGCTTTTGTTGAATATGATTTTTATGAACCAAATGTTTATGATACTCTCAGTTAACGAACAAAATCAAACACGTTAATATTGTTTTCAAATAAACTGTTAATATTAAATAAAAGAATCGAGATAATAGGTACTCTAAAACCTATGATTATAGCTTTCATTATAATAAGAGCCAACAGAAGTCTTAAAAACTGTAAATAGTAGTAAAACTGTAGATGACAGTTACCGTTTTTCAATCGCTATCAGGGCTATTATTCACTATGACAACTTGGCGATTCCTTGCTTCGAGGAAACATCGAATCCTTCATTAAAAAACGACATCTGCGAAATTTGTATTCTCTATGATGCGACATATATATGAATATATGAATGTGTCATAGAGATGGATTTGGATGAATCGGACTTATCGCTCTTAGCGATAAGTCCGCCCAGTGTACTTTAGTTTGTAAGTTGTTTTCATGTTCCTATTTATTCTTTTGTTTGGTGTACAATAAAGTATTTTGTAATTGTAATTGAATCAACGTGATTTTGAATCAAGGAATCGCCAAGTTGTCATAGTGAATTGGGGCCCAGGTGGCTAATTTTGGCTATAAATATTATAATAAAAATACATCTTGGCAATGGCGATGTGTAGTTGACCCTGTCAGAATTTATCCCTATTCCTTTATTCAATTTAGTAGCTACGTAAAAAATGGCTGTCAGAAGCTCGTTCCAATCTTACAAGTTCTTAGAAACTTTACAATGGTAGGAAATCGAGCCACTGAAATGCTCAAATACCGAATCTTATAACGCGATGCAGTGCAGTGAACATGTCACATAAATATTTTTAGTATAAATTGTATGTATGTTAGTTCTATGGTATGTATTTTATATGGGCCGTAGAATAAGTTAATAACATCTGTTACTTATTTTAATATTGCCTGAAATAAAGATTTAAATAAATAAATAAGTGCAACTTATCATGTTTAGTCACCTGTTACGTATGACGTGGTGCATACCAACTGCCCGCAGGAACGAGTCACAAGGCGCTGACGCAGCACATCATGCCCTCTCTTTCTAACATTTTACATTATATAGCTTTCCCCCACACCGTCACTTCTGGTTCTCACATCGAACCGTTGTCACCCATTACGATAATTAGCATGTAGGAACTTAAATTGTAATTTTTATATTTAAATAAATGTAGAACCAAAGCATTTTGGTTTCTTTTGCATCCTTCTGCCTGTAGCCTACATAATTCACCAAAACGCTCAATACAGTTGTTGCGATCGTCCGTAAACTGTTGTCAAAACACTATGCAACATAGATGCAACGCATGCATTGAAAATTTAACATGGGTGGATGGATTATGCATAATGGAGTGTTCATTCGCACGGTGGTTACATACTGTTTACAACCATCCATTAGGCTGTGAATAAATAAAGAGGCTGAGGTTAACTGAATTACCAAACTTGGAAGTAGATATCTGTGTTTTGTAGAGGGATTTTGGGATTTACCTAAATGCCATTTTGTCTCAGAGACTGCTGTGCATCTTACATCTACATATATATACATTTTAACTATTATTTGATGTACATGTCTTTAAGTTGGGCTACATGTAACGCGTTAAATATATTTAGATTATCGTTACTTATTATGTAAAACGGATTGCCGAGACATCGGACGAGAGCAGTTAAAAAATTGAGAAAGACCCTTGCACAGCAGTGGACGGTTCAGACAAAACAACCACAGAATAAATAATAGTACCTAATGCACAACACAACAAATATGTGTTATTTATTTGTTTATACATTATACTCGAGCATAATAGAGTTAGTCACTGTACTTTCGTGTTATCTTCAGTATCAAGTGATATTATGCATCGGTGATAATGTATTACCAATATCTACAGATTATTAGATGAGTCCACCATTATCTTATCAGTTCAGTTCAGTGATTCACAATGCGAGTACTGTAAAACAACGAAACAAATAGATGGATGTTTTATAGAGGGTTTTGTACACAAGAAGTTTTATTATTGTATACGTTCTACAGGAGTTCATTTAAGAAGTAGTGTATTCATTATTTTAATACTATTGTTTGTCTTAAAGTTAATCTTACCTATAATCCTTTACTTTGTACTAATCCTAACAGTTTTTAAAAAGTCGTTAATAATTAGATATAAACGGGAGCTTCTTACTCAACCACGATGTAGCTAGCTTAAATAATATACACAGGTAAATTACATTCTGGATTAGCATATTATGAAGTAGCTACTTTTTACTAAAATCGAACATAGTTAAAAAAAATTTAGGCAATACTAAAATCACGTAGAGAAAGGCGTTAGTTATTCATATTTCCTTTAGTTCAAGTTATTTTCATCATTAAATAAGGTGTAAAATTTACTAATTGGTTTGGTAAAATATTAGAACTAACGTCATATGGAACCGTCGCGTCGTTTTGTTCAATTTATATAAATTTACTCAGTAATCTTGGCTAACTTACTTCATATATTCCGTCAGACTAAATTAAGCTTCATAGATGTGGAACTAATACTGCTCCCTGAGGCAGACCGCCCTTTCATAGTCTGGCTGGCTAAGTTACACGCTTGCAACATCTGCCTTTAATTGATTAAAGTGTCTAACTTACTCTTAGTTGTTTAGGCATTCGATATTGATATATATAAAATTTGATATCTCCTTGTTTTTCTAAAGTTTAAGTAATACTTGATCAAAAGCTTTGGATTATTCCGATAAATATTCATATCCGGTATATTTTTTTTTATATTTACCAACCCGCACTGGGCCAGCGTGGTGGATTTTGGCCCATAATCTCTGTATGAGAGAAGGCCCGTCTCCCAGCAGTGCGAACGTGGCTGGTGATGATGATCTTTTTTCCTTACACAGTAAATACAGTACCTACAGACAATAAAACTTTTAAAATTAAAAAGATTGTATATTTGAAAAAATAAATTAAAAAAAATGTTTAAGAGTGCTTAAGTTAGTGACGTAAGTTTGTTGGTTGTCGTTGATTCATAAACTATATTTAAGTCTTTCTACAGTTTTACCATTGCTTAGTAAGAAAATGAGGCATTGTTACGTTTAATTGTTGTTGTCTTCGTCTGATTGTTCGTGATGTCATGGACAAGATAATTTAATTACTTTATTTCAAATTTGATGACAATACTAATACGAGTAATACTCTCTAAAATGTTATTTTTAAAATTTTTATATTTTTATTACATTGTTGTTTTTTCAGAACGTGACCTAATCTAATTAACAAAGTATTGACATTTAATGTGAAATAAAAAAATAAAATTATGTGTGACAATAAAACTATTTAAATATTTGTACGCCTACAAACACCAAATTTCGTTGGAGAAAACTATAGCTATGACACCTTGCAATATTGTACCGAAATTCTAACAAATGAATTTATGTCATTTCATTTCATTTCAGGGTTCCGACTGAAAATCAGTGCTAATTAAGGTACTTTAAAAAACCTTAACGTATTGAATCGGAACCTTTTCATGACATCGCCAACATTTCACTATGTTGTATTTATTGTTTTTGTTTTGCCTTTATTTTGTGTGTAATGTCGTGAGATGTCTTGAATGTGTTTTCTTTCTTTCTTTCTTTTCTTTCCTAATGCTTGCTGTCATTACGACGATTACCACGACAGATAACGTGATATTATGATCAATAACAGGATTATGCGTTATAGATAATTAAATAACTATTTAGATCACAATGGTTTATCTTAATCGCCACAGCAATCCCCGTATAGGGTCCCGTATGTATGGGGGTAGTTAATTAAATTTCAGACCGTCTAGTATTTCAGCTATGGCCGAAACAGGTATGTGGAGACCACCACAGCCATCCCCATATATGATGTACCTATGTATAACACAGCTATGCACATAATATCTCTATCACCATGTACACTAGGTAGTATATATGGAGATGTATCACTGTGCACAGGTGTGTACGATAACGTATGATGTTTACAGATGGTGATGTTTACGTGTAGGGCTAAATACAATCTTCATTTAGACCTATACAACAAAAAATACCTTGACGTAGGATTGGCGAATTTAGGAAGTTAACATTCAACAATTGTTTATTATGACATTAGAATATTATGACAGTTACAGTGATACATCAAGGTACTTTAAAGTTAGAGAACATAATGTCACCACCTCATATAATATAACCCCTGGCATATATCTTAGTATAGCAATTCAAAAGTATTTCCTGTTTTAAAATCTTCAGTTTTGGCAAATTATATCTCGATATCTCTTAAAGATTCGTTAAGTTGAAGTACCAACGTACTACGATCTCCTATGTACAGTACGGCTAGATAATCTCCTCGCTCGGTCTGGCGTCGGTCATAGTGACAAATGCTTTGTTACACGAGACCAAAGCGCCGACGTGTGGACGATATCTCGGATTACTTGCTGGTCAATCTAGATTATAGCACAGATAAGTATTATGTTGCTATATTGAGACGTAGTGCATTATAGTCTCCAATTTCTTTTTTATTGTTGAAATAGAGATTGATGACATTCTGGCTTCAAGATGGCCAGTTTATTAGTTTGTTTCAAGACTGGTGGTTGTATTGATAACCCTACACTACATGCCATATATATACAACACATACACATATAAGCGACAAATATTTAGATAGAAGCGAAAACGAAATTGCTTAGGCAGGATCTAAAATTACGTCTTTGGAATACCGTTCCGACGCCTTAACAACTTGGCCACTGAATCATCTGTTTCAGCAACCACATTTCTTCTATTATTTTTATGTCGTCTTACGAGGACAATTATTTAAAAACCGAGCAATTTCATCTTTCTGAATATTTTTTAAATTTGATTTGCAAGAAATTAAAAACTAAAATTTATGTACTTAGACTATACAGCTTTAAACGTAATCATGTTGCAGTATATCGACCCTCATGCATTTTAAATTATATCAGAAGGTTATCCCAAAAAGGTCGCACAAAAACTCCCATTTTATCCAATTCTCATACCCCATCCAAACCATCGACTCACCATTATCGGCAGAAGTCAATCCCAATCTGAAATTCGAAGTTAATATTCATGAACTCTAATCTTTATCGTTCATTTCGCACCATTAAACGCTCAAACTCGTAGGTTAATAAATCAACTACAGTTGCACTGATTCTGTCTGGATCCTTAGCATAGGATTTAATAGGTATAGGGGGTTTAATTTTGGTTAGGATACGGATTAGAATTTCTATACTTAGGACTTGGTCGGTTATTAACGGCGTCTGTTGGGTAACCTCATTCGGATAATAATATTTTAGTGTGTTCGTGTGACAATCGGTAGGGTAGGGTGTCGCCGCAAAACTTATGTTTATTAAAATAGCTGCTGTATGTAATTGAATGTTGGATTTAATATTTTATGTTTTATTTTCACAATCTGTTCTGTTCTTACGTACAAGTACGAGTATATTTCTCATAGAGTCAATTAGTTAATTTTTCAGTATAACGATTTTGCTAAAAAGGGTCGTATCATAATTATAAATAACAATAATTTTAAACGGCTTTACTTACATTTCACTGACTCATTCCTGTGAATCACACTGAAGTTAAAAATGCCAAAAGGAAATATATTTAGCATCAGATGCATTTTCGAAATCAGATGGTGTGTCACCAACAAAGTTAAAAGATTAATTTTACCTACTCTGTCTGAAAAGTGAACCTGCATGAAATATTGGGTTACTTTAAAACCACGGTGTTAGAAGATAAAAAAATATTTGAGTTGGGCTTGGCAGCGTCGGTTCTAATTTTAGACAGGCCATATTTCCCGCATAATCACTTTTGTCCCGCGTCACGGACCCGTGGGCAGTTTAAAATCATTAACTACGACAAAAGGCTAAATTACCTTCCCTTTGTGTAGGACAATTTTATCTATCCGGACCACTGGGCCGAACCTTATGATAATCTGATTGTAGGGGCGGGCCCTAAGTGGAACATTTACGTTTGACTTCCGCGAAAAGGAAGAAGAAAAGTTCTCAAGGAAAATATAGGTGGAGAAAACTGCGTTGTCGTAAGGATTAAACTTAGTTCGTTGCCGCCTTATGATTTAATATTAGGGAGCACTATCAAGGGTCAGACGGAAATAACTTTTAAGGAAAAACTGGAGGTCCACGTATTGTTACCTATTAGGTATATTTTCCAAGAACTGACCGGTCACCAAGTAAAAGTTAAAGAATCTGTTGATATTACTCATACCAATTTTTATTTTTCGAAATAAGGATTTGTCCTTATATTCCCGATATCACACTTTACGAGTAAAGATATCTACCACGAAATCGCAAAATCTTTCGTTCATTAGATGTACTCCTATGTCACAAGTTTTTCAAAAGAAGTGTACACTAGGAATAGGATTATAATGGTCACAAAAGACCCAAAGATCCGTGTTATATGTATTATTTTAAAAGTTAAAAACATTCTTGTAATTTATTGTCAACGAAGTTTAACAGTGTCACTACTACTCCCTTGGTTGATATTGTTTTTTTTTTCTATCATTATCCTATGTATGTATTAATACTTGTATTATTATCATCAAGTGAACAACATTGTGTTGTTTTAGTCCTTGCACTAGGGTCACCCCCATCAACCACTCCACCATTCTGAAATACCGATCCTTCCAATATCACCCCATAACAGGCTCTGTCTGCATAACTCAATATCAAAACTATTCGCCCTATCACCATAAAGCCGGAGTGTACAGACGGCCTAACGATCCATGTCGTTATCTTATATGGAAGCTGAGAAAGCCAAGTTTGAGATGAGAAATTAAATTTTAATGCTGGGTGAAATTGAATTTCAGCACTAAAGTCTGCATACCGTTGGCTACTTGGCTAAGAAAAGGCGTTTAGATGTAAAAAATAATTTTAGACGTAGATTACAGTTAATTTATATCAATTATAATAATTTAGAAGATTAATTATGCGTCATAATAAATATTTATAAGAGTCTTTTTATAAGAGAGATATTCATTATATTTTTTTTCAAGCATTTTCAGTATTATGTTTGGTTTCATTAGTAAATTGTACAGCCTCAATGTCAAACCAAATTAATTACTGAAATCATTGTCTCAAGGTGGTGTGCGCAGTACATTGCCAATCAAGATTTTGCAAAACAAAGTTCTAGGTGGCGCTGCAAAAGTTATGGGCAATCGTATTACTTATCTTCTCGTCTCACCACTTAGTTACATGACAACTTAAAAAAAACAATATTTCAGGAAGATATAACAAACTTGAAATTTTTGAGATGATATATAGTCCAAAAAATTCGAGCCTAGTGCCCGAATTTTTTATATATCATACGTTATATATCAGGATAACCGAAAAGCAAGTCAAGGTATGTGACTAAGATTACGTGTACAGACTTAGACCATAAAAACTATTCACAAGAAATTCCCTCCCATAAACCATTGTTTTATTAAAACTTTTACATTCCAAGCTTAACAAATGTATTGTGAAGGGATACTTTAACTGTTAAACTTGGCAGCGTTTCGCAGCTTTATAATTAATGGCCAGAGACGGTTTCATTTCGGGGGCAAAACAAAAAGATAATTGTGCCCAATTAATTTCGCCTCCTTGCAAATGAGGGCGGACTCCCTTTACGTCCTTTCCACGTTCCAAGCTCTTATTGGTTTGAGGCGATATTTAGTTCGTCCGATTTGTTTGTTTTACGTTGAGAGTAATGGATTTTCTTATTGGATCGGCTATTGAAAACATTTATCTAAGCGACCCTCAACGCTATAATAATTGAAAACCTAAATGCAAATCAAGTTCGTACTTTCTCTTGTTGGGTCAAAGTTTATTATGATTACTGCTATCACAATCATTTTCAGATCAGATTAGACTCGTTATTGCAGTTTCTATTCATTAATTGGATATTTATACTTTACCATTAACATCAAACGTATATCACTATTGTTTCTTTTTGTTTTAGGCTGCCCTCTGCGCCGACTACAGTGTTCCAGTAGACTGCGTGTCAGCAGGACAGCCAGCGCCGCGGCCAAGCTCCTTCCATGAGATATCTGCACCGAAGGTAAGAATCGCTGAAATCATAAACTAAAAGAGACATTGCTAGAAATGATCTGAGGGGTGCGTAATCTGGCAGATCTGATCTTAAAAATCTAAAAAATAAAGATATATAGATAGATAAACACTTTATTATTCACCTAAAAGATAGAAAAAGACTACAAGTTAAATGTATAGAATGGTACATCGCTTTGTTTACAATGTTATACGCGGTCTTATCAGTTGAAGCGATCTTTTCCAGAAATTTGAATGGACAGGAATAACGTGATAGAAACGGCGGCGGTGATAGAAATTATGATTGTACTAAGGGCTTGAAGATTTCACCTAACAGTGTAGCATTTCCAGCGATATGTAAAAAAGATTAAATTGAATTCAATAGAAAAGAATAGATTTGAATAAAGAGCAGGAATCCTAGTATTTTTTGCAAGTGCAAATATTTACTAACCTAATTATAAAAAAAAAAATGTAGATAATTAATTTGATAGATAACATCTAAATTGAATATTTACGTACATTATTACCTAAAACAAATTCAAGCAGATAAATAAATAGGATATCGATTAATTAACAACCGTTTAATAAGTTGCTACCACTAATGACGATGATAATAATGATAAATTAACGCACACCATAAATATATAAGATGATTAGCTTTTGCCCGCGACTTTGTTCGCGTGGACACACAGCGAATGGTTTATGCTGCGGATTTTTGCCATTTTCCAGGTTAAAATGTAAACCATAAAAGTTTCGGGTAGTTGATACATTCCTTATTAGCTTTTATCGGAGAAAGTCACCTCAAGCCATTAAAATGTGATAGGTACTATAGTCAAAATCGGTTCCTTATTATATGTTCAGAAAGACGAATTTCATATTCTTTCGCGTTCTCCGAATTTCTGGCGGCAGCTAAATTGTGTTTAGAAGAATTTGAGCGCTCGTCTTCATCAGATTGACTTTCATTTAAACGAAGGCGCATTCTCTTCACGTGCAATGACAACGAAAAGTGTTCTCCAAAAAAAGGGCCCATTCCAGTTGCTACCTTCTTTTTTTAGTGTATTAATACCGATAAATAACCATCTTGACCTTCTAGAAATCCACCAAAATGGAATCCAATGCCATAGATGCTGCTATAAAATTGATATTTTTTCCAAGGTCAGGCAGTACAACACATCGGTTTAACTTTTGGACGTATTCCAAGCACAGGTCCGTTCTTGTATGAAGTACCTTTGGCACGGGTCTGCCAAGTACCAGTTCAAGTCTTTAGAGTCGATCAAAAGACGCACTCATCAAGACGACACGTTGGTGGAAACCAGACTTCAACCAGGCACATCAACGTGAAGTTGACAGCCTGTCGGTATTCTACAGAATACACTACGAAGAGTGTACTCAGGAACTGCATAATTTAAACTCCTATCGCCACTCCACCATTGGATACCAAGATGTACGCACCGGAACTAAGTAAAACGCACCGCCTAATCGTAGGAAGAATTTTGGCTCATTTTTCTTAATACCAAATAGCGAATTAATGTATTTCCTGTTATATAAAACCAGGGTATATTCAAATCAAGAGTGAATAGATAGGTACTTACTTCGCAAGCATGATACATTTTCGACCGCATCATCACTTCCCAGCAGTTGAGATCGTGGTCGAACGCTGATAAGACGTAAAATAAAGCTAAATCTTTTTGGAGGCATGTTGAAAAACCTCAACTGAAAACAACTGTTAACTGGGTGGCAGTGATCGTATCACAGGCTACTATTGCTTAGCCTGCCTACTATTTATTTTAAGCAGTTTCTTCTTTCTTGTTATAAGCAAGCGTGGCGTTTAACATCAGGGGAATGATATGCTCGTTTCATTAATCAGTTCCACATAAAATACTTTATATCACTCATGGAAGCATTCTAAATAATTTTATGTTATCCTGACTTCAAGTGAGTCAAGATATAAATGAATGGTAATATTATATTCAGTCGTGGTAGGTCTCTCGTATGCGGCCATCTGGGTAGGTATGACCGCTTTGCAAGTTATTCTGCTGCAAGATATCTCAGCATTGCAATGTCATAGCGCTATGAAATATACACCAGATTTTAAGTTAAGATATTGGCTATCAAACAATGAGAACCGCATTAAAATCCGTTAGATAGTTTTCGTGTCTATAGAAGCTAAACATGTGGGAACTTGCTTTTTCTGCATGACTTCGTACGCTTATGTGAAGATATCTCAGCATTGCGATGTTATAGCGCTATGAAACATACACCAAATTTTGAGTTAAGATATTGGCTATCAAACAGTGAAAGCCGCATTAAAATTTGTTTGATAGTTTTCGAGTCTATAGAAGCTAAACATGTGGGAACTTGCTTTTTCTATATGACTTGGTACGCTTATGTGAAGATATCTCAGCATGGCGATGTCACAACGCTATGAAACATACACCAGATTTTTAGTTAAGATGTAGGCTATCAAACACTGAAAACCGCATCAAAATCCGTTCGGTAGTCGATAACAAACACACAAACAAACAAACAGACAAAAATTCTAAAAACCATGGATTCGTGTTCAGCACCCTCTTAATAGTCCATTCTAGTTGGTTTTGACAAAAATATCTTCAATGTACAGAATTGGCTCTTTTCCATTTTTATAATAATATAGAAAACAATATGATTAATAATACACTACAATAATAATGATTAAAAATAATTTTTATTTTACTGTAATGGCCCAGACAAAGAATAATTATTTTATGCATTAAAAAATAAATCAAAATAAATAGAAAAATAAATCATACTTTTCTAACATTGATTGATTGGTAACGCTTTATTGTACATCAAATCATAACAAGAACAAATAAAACTAGAACTTAAAAAAATTATTAGTACAATGGACTGTCTTATCGCTAATAAGCGATCTCTTCCAGACAACCTTTGGATGGAGAGGATTTTAACCACTACCTACATTTTGAAAATTTTAACTAAATTCTAAAGCCGTGCTTTGGAGTGTGTGAGAAGTCCTAGAGTTTGTAACACATGTTTTATATTCACAATATAAATAATACAAACATTGTAAATCTACACAAAGGGAGTAAAACAATGCTGTAGCAGTATTTAAATAAGAATACCATATTTTCATACTGTACTAGCAGACACGTTGACGCCTATACTCGACATTAATAGAATATAGAATCCGGCCGCCGCGTTGACTACAGAGTTTATGTTCATTATGCACTGGACACTTTACTCATTACTCATCTTGCAGATGTTTAGCATATTAGTTTAAATTTTAAAATAGCCTCAGACATGTCAAATACAAACGTTTCATTAGTATCCTTAGCTCAGTCTTCAGTACTTATGTAGGTAATGTATTATTACATTGAATATTGTTCAAATTTAAGAATTACTGTGTTCCGGTTTTAAGGGCATTGTGTCCAGCGACATTACTGGGCAGGTGAGACTTATTATCTGATGTCTTGAAACGCAATGCAGTGCTACGCAATATTTTTATAGTATATATTAAAAGTCCTGGGCACAGCAATTGTTATGGGGAGGCGTAGAGCTTACCATCTGGCAAAAGACTTGCTCGTCTCATTACTCAGTTCCAAAAAAACGAAATAACTAACAGAATTATATTCCAATGGGTCTGCGTCTGCATCTAGGTGAGATGTACTTATAAAAACATAAATCTAGCGATGTTCTCAGCATTAGTAGATTGAAATTATTATAATATCGTAATGTTATCCGTATTGTGTTTCATATCAATGCAGTCGATATAAGTGGATTTATTGATAAGGCATCACTTTGATCCACGTCGTGTACAACATACACATATTATGTGTACGTATTGGTACAGAATAAGAATCAGTAGATTGTATTAAAAACAATAAAGAGCGCAGTAGACTGAGGCATGTTTTTCTTTTTCTTCTGTGACAGTGTTGTGCATTACAAAAC
The DNA here is from genome assembly GCA_951640565.1 of Petrophora chlorosata. Classification (NCBI taxonomy): domain Eukaryota; kingdom Metazoa; phylum Arthropoda; class Insecta; order Lepidoptera; family Geometridae; genus Petrophora; species Petrophora chlorosata. The sequence continues at coordinate 9,024,428 of OX621204.1, read as the reverse complement.
TTAGTAAACGTTTCTTTTTAACTTCTTTAACTTTCTGATATTCTTTGTTTTAGTTGTGGTTTGACTATGGAAGAATAAGAAACGAACCTTATCTTCTTAGATAAAGCGGTAGGCAGGCGCATTCTCACCTCCTGATATCTGAATTTTCGACGATTTAAACTTCGTTTTATATTTGAAGTCTCTTATTATTTGAAATGAACATTTAAAATAGTTTTGAAATACCCATTTAAAATACAATTTGGGCTTTAGTCACTAAACGATCGCAAACAATCTAATAAATATGGTAATCTTGAATCTTCATGCACCAAGATTCATTTCAATAAAAATAAATATATGATACTTATATTTTTTATTTAAAAGCTATCTTTTTAACAAATGCGTCTGTCTTCAGCTTTCGCATTATCTATCTATACTCAGTCCTATTACATACCCTCCATACACCGCAACTACCTTCTCTTTATATTATTTGTTCTTTGACTGCAAATAGAAATTAAAGCCGTCTGCTGTCAGTACAAATTTAACACTTCACTCCATAATAATAAGTACGCTCATTTAGCGAAAGTATGTTACATGTTACAATCTTAGCAATTTCTCTTATCCACACCCACGATATTAAAAAAATCAATGAACAAGCATCTTGTGACCTTTTCAAGAACGTAGTGTTGTGAAAGAATGAGTCATACGCTCACAAGTCATTCAACTCGATGATCGTATCTTTAAGTTCGTTACTCGGTCACTCAGATTGCTTGGTCGACTTAAGTATCTATCCTTTTTAAGTTTTATGACTCAGTTATGCTTTTGTAAGAGAAGTGTTGTCAGGGAGTTATCTGAGTAAGTATACGTGTCGCAATTGCATATTTGTCGAGAATTCTCAAGGTGACTTTTCCAGTTGGCCTTTGAGATTTAATATGATTCCAGGTGGTTTGTAGTTTTGACGATTTGTGGTATTTGATGATAAAATAGCAGTATTACTAGCCGACGTTTACAGGTGGTTGCAAAAGTAGCTTTTTATATCTATATATTTATTTAGGTTTATGTGGAAATCTGATACTTTATTTGATACATTATTATACTAAGTCGGTACAGGCCTGCTTCAGAACCTAAGCATTTCAAGTATATTCGACCGCCGAATAGTATTGTAGATAATATATTATGTACTGAGTTTCAGTTCAAATGGCGTTGTCTCTAACGACGGAACAACTTTTTATCAATCTCTACAGTCTTGGCCTATCGCTGGGCTAAGTCTGGATTGAGACTAAGTTGATATAAAATAACGAGCGCACCACAATACCACGAATGATTTTGCAGCTTAAAGTTCTAGGTAGCACTGCAGCTGTTATTGGCCGCCGTAGGTAATAAACTTGCACCTATTGTTATTTCATTAACTTTACAACAATTTTATTATTATCATTTTTTATTGAATAATAACTCCAATGACACATTAACCACCTTAATTGCAATTATTATCTTTCTTTGTATAATCAGACGTACCTTACCGTGGCAAAATGCTATCATTTATAAAACTGACTCATTCGGATTTCAATGCCGTTGCAAATCATAGCTGTCCATCTACAGAATGTTGATTAACAATAAAATCATTCATAACTATGCTAATTGCTAGTTAATGATTCGTAAAATAAATCACTAGTGTTATTCATCGTAATTATAAAACAGGGCGATTGTTGTTCCCGTGAGTCAGGATATGAGTCAATTGGTACATCCCGATTTTTACACGTCATGCTAGCGTGAATGAGGGTGTGTCATTGTTTAGACTAAGTTGTTAGTAAGTTACCTACCATTGAGTACCTACGTGACTAATTTATGTGGTGCCGGGGCAGTCTCTTGTTTTCAGCAAGTTGCATACTTGACCGCAATGGTTTTGTCTTTGACGTAATAAGGGAGCTTGTTTTAGACGCGTCATCATTATCATCACTGTACCAGTTTTAATTTTTTTTATATAATTGTGTGACGAGATGAGCAGGCCCATAACAGACGCAACACTACTCAGAACTTTATTAAATTTTGCCCGGAACTGCACTTCATCATCCTGAGACAATTAGCTCATAAGTCTCATCATGCCTTGTAATTTTGCTGGCTTCAATGCCTTTCAAACCAGCACTCAGTACCTAATGCTTGCGTACTACTACTTGTATAATACGAATCGAGCGCAACAAGGACAACGCTATACGTAAGCAACCTAAGTGTTTCTCTTTCACACCCACTATCGCTTGGCTGGAAGATGAGAAAAACAAAAAGATCTTCGATTCTTATTTGTGTAAGTGGTTTCTTTGCATCCATACACAGAACAATAACGAACCATTTTAAAAGAGATGGGCAGACCTCCGTCAGTCAGGTCAGGTCCTGGTCAGCTCCACCGTCTTCAGCCGTTCTCCGTCTTTTTCTCAATATGTTTCGTCTATATGTCAAAGTCAAATAGTCAGCCGGCCTGCTCTACGTCTGTAAAGCAGATCGTCGTCGACATCCAAAAAGGTCATAACAACCTCAAATAACATTGTTGGGTTTTTTTACGTAGTAATATTTAGTTTTCTTTGGTTTGCCACAAACATAAGAGATTCTATTTTAGAATATGACTGCGGCTCTTGCAAATAAAAAAAGTAGGCAATATCTTCAAAAAATATAACATACATGTATTATGCGAGTACAATATATATATAAGATACAATACATTTGTAAAACATACCTATACCAGATACAGACATATCGTCCCCTTACTGCAAAAACCAACTAAGTGCGCTATTTAACAAAAATGAGTTACAAATACCATTAGAATCTTCTCTTCAAGATCTACATACTAATGTTAAAATGTTAAAAGCGTTAAAAAGCGCACTTAGTTGGGTTTTGCATTAAGGGGATGATATGCTCTATTGCACTAATCAGTCATAGAAACGTTTTGTTGGGCTGTTGAATACACAGCTCGTTACACATTCGTACCTAATTACGAGTACTTCAACGTTAGGTTACAGAATAATTGGGAACTTGAAACACGAATAACATTTGGAATCATTATAAAAGTTTCATATAACTTTCACAGTATTCCCCTCACAATGGCCGATGCGTCATGATTCCATTTTAAGCTCCAACTCAACAGGTATTTTAAGTTTAGTATTTCGACTTACACCTTGCCATTCAGGTCGGGTGAAGTTTATATTATGCGTCATAAAAGCTTCTTTGGGTTTCTGATGTCATCATGACGTGAATTTTTGTATCGGGGGCTTGTTAGAAGATTCCTGTGTTTTTCCAAATAATATTGACGTCATTATACGTGTGACGGACCCCGACACTCGACTGCGTCCGCGTAGAATAAGGTTTAACGTTGTTCTCGAAGGAAATGTATTTTTTTCCGGAATGAAAGTATCCTATGTCCTGTTCAGGACCTCAAGTTCAAAGTACCTACATAAGTCTTTATATGTAGAGCTAAGTGACGCATTCACAAACGTCAAATGTTGGTTGACGTAAGTTCAAGCCACGAGATAAAATCTACTATAGATGATTACTACGAGTAGGTATAGTGCGCATGAAGTCTGAAATGTTATTATGACAAGTTAGTTTATTATACACTTTTTTATCCTCATAATACGTCATCAAGGGTTATAATAACAATATTACAGCATACACAAAATCCCCAGCCAATTAATATTGTTTTTATCTGCGTGCATAATTTGTTAAAAAGAGTAAATGTGTATACTGTGCATTATGATAAATATATATACCATCCTCCTACAAACTACGTCAAAGGACGATATTGACCATTGGATGCTTCATCCACATGCAATATTTCCTCTATACAAGTAAATAAACAACGCAGCGTAATACTAGCAATTCCGAGAACGGTTATTAACGCAGTAATTCCGAACGTGATACCTAACTTTGTGAAGTTTGTGACCTCAGAGCTCGGAAGCATGCCTTTGACATGACATATGCGTACAAATTACTCGTTAAGTCCCGTCGGACAGGTGACGCATTTATAAAAAGTTTGTTTCATACGCTCTGGTAATTTTAGGGGCAGTAATTTGTCGCGCATGCCCCTTGACGTTGAACGTTGAGCATGGTTATGGTTCTATATCTATAGATTGGTTTAAGTGGTAGAAACCAGCGGTTCGATGAGATGACTGAAGATATTCGTAAGTATAGTTAGGTTGACGTTAAGGCTAATGACTTATACAAATATTAATGATGTTAATAATAAAAAAAACTCCCTTAATTTCCTACTTTAACTTCTTCAATTTCAAACAAAACTAATAAAAGATTTTGTTATTCAAGGAATATAAAATGCTGCTGACAGTAAATTTGATAGAAAGAATCTGAAGAACGTGAGACGTGCCATATCTTCATTGAATAGAAATGCGAGTACAAGCATGTCTTTATCTACGTGACATAAATTCCAAAATTAGTATAAGCATACATTTTTATATAGATCACGTGTGTCATTAGTCTGCGCCTATTATGTGGGTTAAAGACCACAGAAATATAAAACCTTTTTATTTAGATTTCTGTGGATGAAAATCAAGCAAATGGTTATGATAATAAAAAGGCATTGGAAAATAATACCGAAACTCTGCCACCTTTCCCTTGCAGCCACTCGGCACCGCAATCAACAGACATGTAACGTTCGCACACCTGCGCATGAGTCAGTCATATGTATGTGAACTACCGAATTCGATCCATATGCTACCGAAACTTTGGAAACATCTGTATGACTCACCGATAAGGTAGGCGCTCACCGTTCACACATGGCATTGGCAACAGGAAAGTTAGGGGCAATTAAATGATAGCAGAGAACGTTGGTGTAGAAATAATAAAACCGGCCAAGTGCGAGTCGGACTCCCGCACGAAGGGTTCCGTAACATTATCTATGAAGACGGCAAAAAAATCATGTCTGTTGTATGGGAGCCCAACTTAAATATTTTTTATTCTGTTTTTAGTAATTTTGTTGTTATAGCGGCAACAGAAATACATTATCTGTCAAAATTTCAATTGTCTTATCACGGTTCATGAGAACAAAGCCTGTTGACAGACGAATAGACAGACGGATGGACAGCGGAGTCTTAGTAATAGGGTCCCGTTTGGATACGGAACCCTAAAAATGGGTAAACGTGGGAACAAAATGGCTGTACGAGTAATTGATTTGATAGAATTTTATAATATTTCTATACGCAACATTGAAGTGGACCTTGTGGAGGACGGTGGTGAACATAATATGTTTCTTTTTGAAGGCAAAAATCTAAATTGAATACTGTAAAAGCTACCTATTTATTTTAGATATTAAAATAAAATTATTTGTTTCACGATGTAGATTCTGTTAGACGAAATACATATAACTGCAAGAAAGTGGATTATACAGACTTGCAGACTGACTATAAATGATAGGAAAATTAAAAATATGTGGTAACCCTAGTGATGGAGTTATAAACCACCGGAAGGCCTCCGATGACCTAACGACACTAAAACTAGGTTGTCCTAAGACAAGGAGCATTCCTGGACGGCAGCGTGCGTGTTAGCCGGTGATCCCCCTGGGAGCTCTTTGTGGCGGCGAGGAGATCCCAAGGAGAACCTTCAGCGTAGGAGGAGGTCACACGCATGCGGTGACCTCCTCCAGCAGGCGCGGGACGGAGGACCTGGCTACACCGGTCCCTGGGCAGTGGACGGTGGAAACCATCCGCCCGGTCCTTCGGAGGTAGGTGAGGCGGCGATTCGGGTCGCTGACCTTCAGACGGTGCAGATACTTTCCGGACACGGATGTTTCGGAAAGTACCTGCACTACGCAAGATCGCAAGACGGGAGACAATACCGACCTGCCACGATTGTGGGGCGCCACTTTCGTCATAGTCACAGGTGTCATAAAATCGTTCTGTTTTTGAAATGTTATAAAAAACGTGATGGTTACGCAATGAGAACATCGTCGCTCACGTTACAGATTACAGATGTACCTATCTCATAAAAGTAAAAAAATAGTTGAATGTACAAAAATGATCTTTTTTATGTTTTGTATCGGCACAAATATGTGTTTCTCTAATTATTTTCGTTCTCAAAATACTCCTAAAATTATAACGAAAAGCAGTGTCAGTCGTCGTAAAAAGTCGTGGTTTGTGTTTTATTTTTTTGAAACTGAGATACGCCTGTATGTACTGTGAGCGGCGACATGTACTTCCTTACAATAATTATGTATCTGTTAAGTAACATAATACAAAAGTTAATAAATTCTTGTCTCTACAATGACAACTGTCTGTCTGCCAGTCATTAAATAGACTCTGCCACGAGTGAGGTCATCAATAGGAGAGTTTCAATTCTTAAGATCGTTCACCTTGAAGCTGAGATCATCAAGGCAATACTATTGATTAAGATTTTAACACTTTAACTAATATTTATTAGAGTAGATTGCAGAATCGCCATTGAATAAACAATTGCGATGATAAAAATACCTATTCAGTAGTGTAAACTAGAAACAGATATTTCTCGTTATATTGTTAAAATCTCAAAAAGTTATATAATGTTTTTTATTTGAAATTGGATTCAATGACCTCATTCTTTGTCGATCTAAACTATAAGGAGCTGAGTCAGTCAGAATAGAATAAAACAGAAGTTATTGCCTTTTTCTAAGATCATAAATCATGTTTATTCGTATTTAGTTTTTTATAGTAATTTTACTTAAATAACACCAATATATTCTTTGATATTAAAAACATGAAAGTAAAATTTAATGCAATAATTACATAACATCCCAAAATATTATATATATTATAAATGCGAAATTCTGTGTGTGTGAGAGAGTTTGTTATACTATTGAACTCCACTAAATGCTACATGAGTTTGATTTCATTTGGTATGTACCCGTAGGCCCTGGAATAATACATAGGCTTGTTTTGATCCTACAAAAACGAACACTTCTCGAGGGTGCTCTCGCGGTATTATAAACCGAATACTACGCGGTGATCCTGCGTGGCGCAGCTTGGTCACATATATCTTTAATACATTATATATTTTGGCGATATTGTATGACGCAGGATTGGGTCAGCTATATGATTCTAAATAAGTATAATATATATTTCGGTGCAATAAAACGATTACCTATTATATATTTCATTCAGGATTGTAGTTCAGGTTTTATTTTTAACCCCCGACGCAAAAAGGATTATTATAAGTGTGACCATCATGTGTGTCTGTCTGTGGCACCGTAGCTCTTAAACAGGTAAACCTATTGGGATGCGGTTATGTTTATTTGGAAGCAGGTTTTCTAGTGGTGGTTCTAAAACTATTTGTTTTCTTAAAATCGGCTCACTCGTTTTTTTACTTTTTATGCATTTTTGTGTCAGGGGCTTTTTAAAATTTATGTATTAAACTTATAATGAAGCACTAGAAAGTCAGAATCGCAACATGTTTTGTTGCTTCGTATTGTTGTGTATCGTATGTTAGGTATGTGCAATTTTACATTAGATATGTCATAATACTATACGTAAATCAATTATGTAAATACCTAAGTACACACTGCAGCTTTGCAGTGATGTCATTGCAAATATTATCTTAGTTAGTTTTTCTTCTAATGGAAAAGTCAATATTTAGTGATGTCACATAGATGTATTCAATAATGACATCTTGAAGGTTGCTATCGTTTGTATTATGTATTATCGATAGAGATGGAATTGTCATGAGTGGGTTTTTATTTGCGATATTAATAAGATTTTTATGTTCTAGAACTTTACGGAATGACAAAGTCCATGGTCAAGACATGACTGATATCTGTTGTACTATTTCGGGTTTTATATATATGTATATCCGATTTTAATATTTTAGTCTCAGCAACTAAGACAATTTAAGTAAGTACTATAGAGTAATAAACTGAATAATAAACCTATTTTTATTTATAGTAATTTTGAATTGATTGGTAGTCAGCTATTCCAAGTATCGCATCGCTACAAAAAAATTATAGTTCTGTTTATAAAAGTGAGGATCACAACTTGAAAAGTACCTATCTACTCAGAGATGTGAAATATTTACAGCTGGTTCTCACATGGTTACGCAAAAACACGATGTCCATAAAAGGTCGCCTCGTAAATGCCAAACGGACAAACTTAGCCCACGATATTCTGTATCAGAATCTACTATTCAGCTAACTTCATTATCGCTTGCTGGCCAACAAGGCACTTGGATTTAACCGTCCCACTAAGAGAACCATTGGTCAGTAAATCTAATTTATTGTTGGCAGTGTCGTTAGCACAGCCACAATCACCGTACGGGCTTGTTTCGAAAGCGTTTGTAACTATTTCTAACCTAGTTCGAATCTATTTTAATTATGTTCTCAGACCTAAACCCGCATTCCAGCAACTGCTCAGATCACCAATGTCCAATGCTGTTGTTGTTCTCTATTGTTGGATAGTTCAACGTATCGCGCAAACGACCTCAAAACGGCATTCGGCCTAGTCAAACCGGTCGAGCGTAATCTAACATAACTTGAAGTCGAATCGAAACCCAAACGCGAAAGTGTACGTTTCGTTACCCAACAGCAAAAGATAATGTTTGTGCTCTATGTCAAAGAAGTAAAGTCTAAAATCCTTTACCATGAAGTGGGACACGTGCGGAATCGAGGTATTAATGGAGACGGTGGTTCGCAACAACGCTTTCCAGCGCTTTAATAATACGGGTGGGTTTAACAGCTTGTTCGATTTCGTTCCTTACACGCAGCGCTGCAGCGCTGTTGAGTGTATTTTTACCGCGATGACTCAAGCCTCGGTAAACAGTATGCGGGGCGATGAGTCACCGTTTTACACATTCGCGTATAGCGTTTGAGTAGTGTTGTCAGTCTACAGTTGGACTCGTCAGAAGTATCCAACCAAATTATCCTAGGCGTTTATATCGCAGTTTTACTGCAAAATGCCTGGCTATTACACATCATTGGAAATATAAGCTACTTGTGATAAACATTGAGTGTACAAGAACAAGTTTGTGAGAAAGTGTAGATCTAGTTTTGTAGTTTAAGTGTGCGCGTGTCAGCAGTGAAACGGTCGATAGAATTGGTGATCGTGTTGTGGTATTTGTGGTGTTCTAAATACTTTTGGATTTATTTGTGACGATTTGGATTTATGACAGAATAACAATGCCTTCAAACAAGAAATTGATATCAAAAATGCGGCAAATTGCCCAGTGGATACTGGTTGTGCATGTGGTGAGTTCCTAACAGTATTCCATAATTTGTTGAATATCTCTATTACAGAAGCACATACTTTGATGTATGCACTGTATACTATATAATGTTTTAGGCTTCTATCCCTGTATGTAAGTATCTATATAAAATATATAGATAATGTTACTGTCAGTACTTTTGTCAATATATTTGGTTCAGAATATAGTAGATAAAGGATTAGATATTAGTAAGTTTATGTATGTTAATAAACGTTGAAAAGGGATTTTGTGACCATGTCAGCCCCTTCCGGAATAAATAACGCGAATAAACTTATTGACTACAACTATTGCAATCACATTTAGAGTCGGAAAAAGAAAAAAAGAAGTAACCTTTAAACCAGTTAATAAAACGTTATAATACCTAATGTTAAAACAACGAAGTCGAAGCAACTTTGCACTTTTGCGCAAATGTCTCATGACTATAAAATGCCAAAATCGAGACAGTAGTCAGGTAAATATTGATTAGGAGCGCACAGATCCCAGGGGTTGACTTAACTCTGTTACGAGTTCAGTTCAGAGAGCAAAGTTTGCCCGTCGATAACAGTAGCGCTCAAAATATCTTAAGGAAACCTAAAAACTAAATTTCATAATAGAATTGGAAGTAAATCTTCTAATCAATTTATTTCATATGAAACCTACTACTGTAGATAAATTGAATATAACTAATTGCAAAGCCAAATTCAAAACTACTTGTGTGCTGTACCACTGCTCCTTGGAGAGTGTTTACGCTAACATTAGCATCTGCTGGTTGTCAGAGTATATAATAAAGTCTTATCAGATATAGATTTATTTTTTTCGCGTTTTGTCGCTATTCAAAATCTTACGCCTCACATCTAACAAAAGTTCAAACCTTATACAGATGAATAGCACGACAAGTAAAGAATTTGATTTGTTACTCTTTCTTGTTCTCACAATGGAGCATAAATGCTATTCATTCAAAGTTTAAGAAAAAAATGTTTATCTTACTTATCAAATCCTCGTGGAAGTTAAATTTCTGCCACTACAACATTGATTTTCATTATAATTGACTTCGATGTATATATGATCTAAGATACTTGCAAGCAATGTCTTTGTAGAGGAGGTGTTTGAAATGTCTTCCATAATTGCTCCCCTCATTGAAACATTCGTAAGGGCCTACTTAAAGAGACTCCAGTCCCTTTAGGCGATTCGGACGGGCAACTTGGTAATTAAGCTTATTTCCTGCTTGTATTGTCAATTTCAACAGTTGTTAACTAAGTTGATTAAAATGGATGTCACCTGAAAGACGACGACTTGCCTAGACACATTCTATCCATTTATAGATTTGAACTTCGACATATTATTACGCTCGTTCCAAAACAAACATTATTATTATGAAAAGTCGCCTGACTAGACATATGACAGACATCGATTCAGGGCTTTGAGCCAACAGACTTGAAATAATTTCAAATGACGTCCTAGAAGCCAATAAAAGTAAAAAAATAAAAACAATGTGTTTAATTCTCCAATACCGGGACCTGTTTGCGGTCCCTGGTTTGCCGAACGTGACCAGACAGTGTTTGGCGACGTTGTAGGTATGACCGTGCCAATTGTCGACTGGCAAATGCAATTTCCTACGGACGAACTTTTACTTTGTTCTATTTCATACCGTGATTCGGTTAGGGTATTGTTTAAAACAAGTTAATGCTCACGGAGATGAGAGTCCCTAGACATAGGTAGCAAATGCGAAGTATTGAGATGCATTATTTCGTGCAAAGAATAATACGTAGGATAGCAAGTATATTTACGTCATCATTGTTATTGTAAACAAAGCGAGTACGAGGGTATCTCTCAGAGACGTGACTCATTGTCTTGCCTTGGATCTTCTTAACTAATTACAAATGACCGCCTCTATATAATATCTTCATCTGAGGATGTGTGACTTCTCGCTTTGCGTTTCTATATAGTTAGTCATGTGCAGGCCTGTTTTAGAATCACATTACATTACAGAAAATTTATTGCGTGTTGCCGTTCTTATGAATGAACTCTATTTCCTCTATTTAGAATGAACTATCCTTGGATAACACTGACTCATAATCTAAGAATTCAAATACACTCGAGAGCAATGAATCCGGGTCACTTAAAGAATGTTAAAAATCTCGGAAACTAAAAATGATAGGTTAATGCAATAAATTGTATTTAATAGACAATGTAATACTCCTTAAATGAAAGTAAAAAAAATATGAGTCACCATACATTTTATTAACACAAAATTACATAAAGAAAAAAACTGCTGATCTCTCCTTAAAAGAAAAATAGGAAACATGAAATTTTTGAACTTTATTACGATTTTCTTGAATTTTAATACTTCGTATTGCCTCCTCGTGCTTCCATTACTGCGTTTACGCGGTTTGGCATGCTGTACACCAAGTTCCTTATACGATTTTGGGGAATATTCTCCCATTCCTCTGTGAGAGCAATTTTGAGCTCACGAAGCGTGATTGGGGGAGGGTTTCGTTGTTTTACGCATCTGCCTAGCTCGTCCCAAGCATGCTCGATCGGGTTGATATCCGGGCTGCGCGCTGGCCACTCCATACGAGTAATGTTCATCTCTTGAAGGTAGTCATTCACAATCCTACCTGTATGAGGTCGGGCATTGTCATGCATAAATATAGCATCCTCACCTAAATTGACCATAAATGGACCAACGTGATCATTGAGGATTTCTTCCACATATCTTACGCTAGTTAAAGAGCCGTTTTCTATGATCACCAGCACTGTGCGACTTTCAGAAGAAATTCCGGCCCACACAAGTACAGACCCACCACCGTAGGCTACTTTTTCTTCGATGCATGCTTGCTTGAATCTTTCCCCTGGTCTTCGATACACTCTGTGTCTTCCATCGTGCTTGTAGAGCATAAATTTTGATTCGTCGGAGAACATAACTTTTGACCAATCTTCAATACTCCAATTTACGTGGCTCTGGGCATATCTTAGTCTCGAAATACGATGCCCACGCTCCAGTTTAGGGCCGTTTGCAGGTCTAAGGGGTTTTAAGTTAGATTCAGCAAGCCGACGTCTTACTGTCCATGCACTTGGGTTACTTCCTCCGAGGCGTCGAAACTGATTGGTGAGTTCAGTTCCTGTGAGAAAGCGATTTCGAAGCATGGTGTTCACCAAGTATCGGTCTTCTCGTGCTGTGGTACACCTGGTTCTGCCCGTTCCTGGTCTGCGTAGGTTAGAACCAGTTTCTTCGTAACGTCGGAGAACTCTTTGTACTGTTGACAGCGACACACCGACAGTCCTGGCTGTATCGCGCTGACTCCGGCCGGTTTCCAGCATTGTAAGTATTCTGGTGCATTCTTCAGGCGTAAGCGACATAATTTCAGCTTGAATAATGAATATAGAGCACTATCAACATGGTTTATGTACCCACATAAATGACAGATTACAAACAAAAGCAAAACCAAATGCTGTAATTTCGTAGTTACATCTTCGAAAGTGGCCCTTTTTCAAATTTGATTTTTTTATGATATAACTTTACAATAACTAAGAAGTTTTAATACCTTCATTTAAGGAGTATTAAATTGTCTATTAAATACAATTTATTGCATTAACCTAGCATTTTTAGTTTCCGAGATTTTTAGGATTCTTTAAGTGACCCGGATTCATTGCTCTCGAGTGTAGTTTGTTGGGTGCTATAAAGAATTCTAAAATTATTTTATAGCCCCGTCATGTCATGCTCGCTGTATTCGGATATCGATTAGCTCACTCAGTTTATGGCTGGTTTTAGCTTTACCATGGGAAATTTCCATGAAGTTAAGGAACGCATATTACCATATCGCAGTCACGCAACACAGCGCGCTATTTTAGCCATCCCAGGAGGCGTGTCTCTGGTATTTATACGTCGGGCCTGGCCGGTGAGTCATCTGGTCGTCTGAAACTTTCGTCTTGCCCCACATCCTTCATACTGCTCGTATTACTCACGCTGGGTGAACCCGGAATTGTTTATATGGAGGATATTTTAGTTCTTGTTTTTGTTTCTTGTTCTTGGCGTTTGTTTTAATGAACTCTCAGACAATAACGCATTGTATGACAGAGATGGAAATTCTATCAGCAATGGGAACAAATATGAACTCGATGTAGAGAAAAGACAATGCTATTGCAATAACTGAGACCTATGAAGATTTCTCACTTGATATCATTGTAAATACTTGATAAACAATAACAATTCAACAACGCAATGTTTCTGTGGCTTAGTGATAACAAAATAGAAATTGATCTTATCTTATGGAAATAATGATTACTTCAGAAGATACATAATTAAACTCCCGTATACACAAACCAATGTTAAATATAGTGAGTCATAATCTAAGGACGTCAGACTACACGTGCCTGGAAGTTTTGTATTCGAGTACAACAGGTGAATATAGATCCTGAATTCCAATTTGCTGATCCAATCTTTTTTAAGAAAACATTTCAAATCTTACCATAAAATGCTAATCGTCGGGCAAATGATTACTTCTAGCGAAGGATTGATTTATTTCTATGAGTTGATCGTTCCAAGCTAGTTCATTTTGTTTGATTTAAGACTTTTATGTTAGTAGACTTTATTAAACAAGAAAAGGGTGAGAAATTGGTATTAAAATCATATAAACTACAATGGCAACGTTGACAAAGACGTAAAACAGCATGAAGAATACATTACAACTTGAAACCAAATAACTAAAAAAACTATATAGAAACTAAACTACAAGGTGGCTAATCCGTCGTTCACAACTTCTTTAATGAAACTAATGAACATCGTCACATCCCATCATATAAGATTGTGGTCAAACTCTGACCCATACTGTTGACAAAAAAAAATAAACATGAAATAGTATTACAACGTAAGGTCTTTGTCATGAATAATGAATGCGGATTTTAATTCCTGCCATAGTACAGGAAGTCAATTAAGAATAACATAATGCAGAGAACATGCGGCTGCATTATAAATACCTACACACATAAATCTGACCGTCGTCGGTTGTCTGTATACAGGAAGTGAACTGTTGACTATACTATTTCCCCATTATACGATACAATTGATGAATGGCCAGACGTGAACATGTGTGCTTGAGCTGAATTCAATTTGATCCCTTTCAGAGTTAACCCTTTTGCTTCAATACCGGCATTGATTTGAATCTGTAACTAAAACGAAACTCTAGTCTCTCATTCGCTCATCGATTTGTTGTTGCGCCAAAAAACAAGTGAGACATTACTGAAAAATTATCGAATATTTTTTTAAAGGATATCTTGTACTTTTTACCTTAATAATAATAAAAAATAATCACACTTTTTTCTATCGTTGTTAGTTATAAAATAAATATTTAAGCGTGCATTGTCCCTTTAGATGATATTGTTTTAGATAAAAATTAACATTTTTACCAGTAGGTATAGTGAAATATGGCACGCCCATACTCACTCTGTGAGAGAAGGCCATTGAGAACATGATAATGGGGATGATAATGTGAAACTATGTATCATATCAGTTTTTAGCTTACGACTGTGTATTGTAAGCTGTGCTTAACTGTTGAAAAAAAATGGGCAATTTTAATTAAGCAGTATAATATGCAAATGACGAAATTTCTGTAGACATCGCAAATCAAAACGAAGGGGTGGCAACCCCGACGTTTAATTATGTAAATAAATTTTCATGCGTAGCAAGGAATCATAAAACAATGCGCCAGATGAGGCGAGTCTACCCTTCTAAAGTAAAAGTTTTTTAAGGACTGCCCTCCGGCAGTACCGGGTCGGAGTTCGTTTTGTTCTCTCTAGAGCTGTGACTTTAATATGCATTGTTGATTGGCAGGATTTGAGCTTATAAAAAATTTTGAATTCGCTTTGCTTGCACTGAATAAACGTATCAAATATTGTCATAAAACTCTTGGGACATCGATTACCTAAAAGCACGCGCACGAAACGTTTACGTAAACAACTCTTGAGAGTGAAATCCATCTGAGCCCGTACTAATTTAACCCTTAATGAGAACTCTTGGTACGAGAGACCCTTCGTGTCCGGAGGCGCGGAAGCGGGAACTCATCACCGACTCTAATGGCTTGAAACCACCCTTGGGTTAAATAGATATCATCTTATTTATAAACAGATTCGCAATAAAACATGCGAACTCTCGTCTACTCATTATTTTGGTTAGACACCCACCAATTAAGAAAGGGGTTTGAAATGGATAGATTACACTATGTTTCAGTAATATTTATAGGTCTGCAATTAATTTCAACTGTCATCAAATTATTTGAAATAGCATTAAATAACGATACTGATACTGGCCTTTGTACTATAAAATTGTTAAGCATTAGAAAGAAACACAAACAACGTAATGAAAAACATTTGAAGAGAGACTCGTAAAAAATTGTCTTCACCCAAACTAAATTTGAAGGCGTCTCTCAAAGTGTTATCACCTCATGGTATAGCCCATGCTGGGACAATATCTCATAATATTCTTTATATCCGTCCCCATAAACAGAAACGGGTCGTGGTAATGACGTCCCGTCGAGGGGAGACGACGTCTAACCGGCCGTTACGGTCACCGAATATGTGACCGCTTGCATTTTATTACCACTTTACTCTGCCACATAATCGACCTTCGTGATGAAGGGCTCCTTTTTAGCTAATAGCACCTTGGTGCGCTGAAGTGTCCTCTTTTTAGGCGTAATTGCCTTGTATTGTTTCTAATGCCAGATTTGGTTAAAATACTCGTGTAACTAAAAACTTAACTCAGGAGTCAGTTATCCCTACCTAAATCATGTTTTTGAGTCCATAAATTTATTAAGTACCTAATAAAAGTGTGTCTTGATGACCCCAGTTTTAATAACATTATATCTCGTTGTCCTAGGTTGAATTCATAGAAGCCTACTGTACACCACGAGACACAGCGCGGAGGTCTCCACAGCGCAGCCGCCGCTCCCGCGAGACGCGTCGCTCGCCCGAAGCCACCAGATGGCGCTACGATTCCCGCCGTACCAACTACGACTTTGACTCTAGCCGGCGTCCGTACGACTACGAAGATCGCAGGCACCGGGAATTTGACGGCGATTCGGGAAGACGACCTGACTTTGACGCGGAATCGGCGCGGCGCCGCGCTGACTACGAATCGGCGAGAAGAACAGATTTTGACTTGTCGGCTCCTAGTGGTTCTAGGCGTAGTCCTGACAGTGCCCCGGAAGGGTTGGCGGATTCTCCCCCTGAACCAGCTCCATCAGCACCCTTGAGACAAGAGAGGCAGACTCGTCACAGATCGCAACCCTACTACGAATCTGGTAAGTAGCACCTCTTATCTAATAACTGCAAACTGACATTGTTTTTCTTGATGTTTGTGAAAAATTTTTAGTTTACCGATATTTTAATTTATTGCGCATGTTATAATGTGTTTTAACAACTCTTTTTTTAGTGACACTAAGTATTTACCTGATCAATTAGTATTTTCGAACAAATACCATTTCGTCCTTGATAAGGTTATTATTAATCCAGTGGTGATCGATTTGTGTGTTACCGCAAAGGTGCATGTTTTGATATATCAAGCGTAGATTATACTTTGATAAGACGCACCGAATCTGCACAAAATTATCTTAAGGTTGAATGAGGACATATCGATTGATAAGTGGTTTATCAAAAGTAACCTAAACCACATTGATTGTCTAGATTAGTCATCGTATAGTATGTACTACATAGGCACTTTTTGTAATAATGATCATTGAATGAAATGTAATACGAGTAATATGTTGATTTTGATGGGTTTTTTTTAGTTTCCTGAAATAAATGAATTTTAATTTAATTTAATTTTAATACTAAACTCTACTTCCGATGGAAGCAATTTGTGGCAACAATTGGTATCGCAATGTTGATTGGCAAAACATCCTAGCGGCGCTGCGTAACTAACAAACACAAATGAATTACATTACGAAGCTGCAGTTATACATAATTTCAAGCATGCACATTTTACACCTGACATTTTTGAAATAAAATGAGCTTATTCAACACTATTAATGTATTAATAAGACTTTTTCGTTGTAACTTGATTCCTTTAGAAATAAATACACATTCAACGACGTGTAAAAGAAGTTTAAGATCAGTCTGTTTGTGTGCGTCAAGCTCCTTAGAGTGTATCCTAACTCATCTCCAGAGGCTTGCAGGACAAAAGTCTCCTCTCTCAGCTTAACAATCGCAGTGGAGCCTAGTTAGTCCATTGTTCTATCCGCTAGAACGAGTCTAAAAAGTCTTGACTTTATTAAAATGTAAGACAACGCCGTGGTAATTTTAGTAAGGTCTAAATTGTTGGTTAAAACTTTAATGTTAGTAGGGAAGGTTAGATTGGGTAATGGTAGTTAACAGTTTGCATTTGAATGGGTTTCAATATCCGAAATGGTGTTAGATTTAAAATAATCATAGGTAATGTAATGTGAGAACAAACATATAGGTAAGAAACTTATCTTATATATATTATAAAGTCTAAGTAAATTTCGTAGTACATGTTGTTGGTATTTTTTTATAACATTAATTTTAGTATGTTCTAATCTCGGGCTAATTCTTTTTTATTACCTATCAATACGAAAAGTTCTTAATTATCTATTTTAGAGATAATATTAATAATAAAAATTTCGATATATATCACTATCACTACATAGTATAAAACAAAGTCGCTTTATCTGTCCCTATATCCCTATGTATGCTTAAATCTTTAAAACTACGCAACAGATTTTGATGCGGTTTTTTTTAATAGATAGAGTGATTGAAGAGGAAGGTTTATATGTATAATAACCGTGCGAAGCCGGGGCGGGTCGCTAGTATTTTATAATATAAACTTTCTGAAGAATTTGATTACTTTTATCAATCTTGTTATCGGCGGGCACCGCCGAATTCCTATCACATTTTAAGAGATTTTCATTAGGTAATTAAAAATGTACTTTTATCATCTATGGAATCATTGCTTTTTGTATTAACTGGGAATTGCCAGCTAATACCAGCCGGTATTGCCACAATAGCAGTTTTTAATCAGTTCTTTTGTCGTTTGTCCGCTGGCGTAGATTAATGGAAAAATGTCCAGGGAAATAATAACTTTGCTTTGACTATGTCAACTAGATGAATGAGAATGTAAACTGATTTCATATCTATCACCATCAATCAAAGATTGATATGTCTGCAACGGACATAAGAAAAGCATGTTAGGTAAGTAACCGACTTTATAGATTTTTAGTTCATACTAGGCATACTATACAAAACCTTTATGTATCTAAGATCATATATGTATCATCATCTATATGTATCATGCTGAATTTATGCACCATAAAAGAATATGCGTTTCTTTTCTGCTACATATTAGGTACCTACACTACCTAGCTACTAAAAATGTCAAGAGTGAAGACATTATGAAAACTAAATCAAAGCTCTAATATTTTTCCAATTGTTAATCAATAGCAAGCCCATTACTATTTTGATTTTCAATAATCAACTTTCTCAGTTTGTATATAAAGTAAAAAATCCGATATCATCATATGTGCAAGGTGATTGCTTCTAACCTTTCACATCGAACACGTTTCAGAAAGACATTTAACACGTTAATCGCGGCAATTTAACAAATTTCGAGTCTCGGCACCTGGTCATCCACGCGGAAAAGTAATTACGTCACGTAATGACGTCACTTACCCCCCCTATCCGCCCTTCCACGCCTTGCTAATAGACAATTTGCACGATTTTTCAAGCCGTTTAGCGAAGGGGAAGCGAGAACTTGCAACGTTGACATTTTGGCTATGAAGTTTACTCAATGGGTGGTACTTATGTTTTGTCCCAAACATACAACAGATCTAAGTGATACTGCTAATTTGAGTGTGGTCATCTTCAGCTAATTTGAATTTCACATAACAATATTGTACAAGTTATACAGAAATAACTAGTTAAAACTGCACAGATTTAGAAATTGGACAGTAAAATGATTAGTCCATGGCATTTCACTTTTATAATTATGCCCATAAATAGGAACTTAGATGTTTAAAAACTTTACAAAACGAAAACAATACGGCACAAGCAAAACGGAAAATGCGGAATTAAAACAAAAGCCTTTTGAACATAAGACTTGTAGGAATGGCATTTAAAAAAGTTATTATAAAATGGCATACCGTGGTCTACGATTCGTTAGTTCTTTCCTATCGTCGCAGCTGGAGGGCTCGAGGCTTTTTTTGTGCTCATGACGCATTCAGAAGGTTTCCTTTGTTGCGCCAAGCAAGGATTTCTCATTAGGGTATTTTGTGCCTTTGAAATAACATTAGCTCCGGGAACCTAGTAGGGGGATGTAATACATTCATTAACTGGCTTAATGGTCCTCGAATTTGATTGAAATGTGGTTTGGATTTAAAATGTTCGGATGTAATTGAGTGTTGACGTCTATAAAACTTAACATTTAATACCTTCGTTTCAACTTTTCAAAACAACAAAAGCTAGAAGAGAAAAGTTTTGACTTAAAGAATATCACAGAATATCACACGATCACGATAAACATGTTATATCTAAGAGGCGACTAAATAAAATGTTGGTTACAAGCACTTAGCAGTTCTTTGGAATATAAAAAAGGAAAATGCTCTCCAATTCTTTACAATCGATTGCGTTCTCAAGTGAATATGGAAAACCCCAACGCTCATTTAAACGAGTACTTGAGACAAGTTGAGGCGACCTCAGACGTAGGAGAGTTGCGAGTCTGCGACTAGCTCGTTATCACCACAAGTTTACTCGCGTCTCCTAAAGTCTTTAAAATGTACTCCGGTTCCATAAAAAATATTCGAGATTTGAGGGATTTTTTCTAATCTCAGTTTCTTTTGTTTTAGAATCATCATCAGAAGATCGTTCGTCAACCTCAGAAGAAGAAGAAGACGAGTTCGGTGAATTCGATCCATTTGCAACAGCACCGTCTCTGCATTCGCCAGACAGCGGGCGCTCAGACCCGCGTTACGCAAACGCCCCGCGTCGTAACCCGAGCCCCTATTACTACGGCGACCTGTTTAAAACAGCTCCGCCTCCACCTGCACCATCAGCTCCAACGGCATCGACAACATCGTCATCTCGTACTCCACGCTACAGAAAGTCTGCAAGTCTTGACGCTCCTCACGTTGCTCAGCGACCTAATCTGCCCAAGAGATTCTCAGTCGCCGAAGATGGCTTCCGTGAATTAGAGCGATCATCTTCTTCGTCCGGTGAGAGCGCGTGGATGCCGCCAAGGCGTCGCGGGCGCGACGCGGCCGGCTGCGCGTGCGCCGCGCCCGAAGATGTAGAGGAGCATCGTGCTTCTCGAAGCGTCTTTTACGTGCCGGCGCCTCTGCCACGCTGGCCGCAAGAGATGACCACCAGACAGATTTATGAGACTGCTTTCGACTGCAAAATCACTCGCTCCGACGATGACTTGGACGATTTCGACCGGGTCAGCAATCACCCAGCGCTCCTGCAAGCCGAAGAGCGCAAAGTTATTTCTTCAGCATCGTCCGCTTTCGAAGCCGTCGAGCGCAGTGAACCAGATTACAAAGGTCGACGCAAGGTAACAATGAAGACAGATAGTGTCCGGCGTTCGAAGATCCCAACTATTCGTCAAAAGAGAGAGAGCGAAAATAATGCATGCGCTCTATCGGAAGAATTGGAAAAGGTTCATATTGAGGAAGAAGAACGCACGGCGTCAACCTCTCATCTGCCGTTGCGTGGCTACACCCCATCACCGCCTTCAACAGCTCCATTGCCGACAAAATTTCAACAAAAAGATGCATCTGCTATGAACAGCATTAAAAGCGCACCAAATTTGCCCCAGTCGCAACCTGCACATCCCCGTCTGAAGGACCTTAGGTTACCAGTCAAATCACTACGTGCTCGTGATAGCGTAACTAGCAGTGAAGCGAGTATGGCTGAAGTGAAAGGTTCGGCTGAATTGGATATCGGACAGCGCCTTAGAGATTCGAGCCGCGAATCGCGCGATGGAGACGATGAAAGGGGGCAATCAAAGGACGGTATTTTTTTAGAGATTAAGGGCCGGCCCACCTCCGATTCTGACACACCTGAATTGAATCGGTACACTGGGCCCAAGGGGGTCGGCCCTATAATGGAGTTTAAGGGAAGGCCTAGCATAGCTCGCCCGAGGCGCAAGTACTCCAGCACAGAGAGCATGGCAACCAGCAGTAGCGGAGGAAGCATGGAGTCACTGCGTAGTAGCAACAGTGAAGGAGACAGGAGCAGCAGTAGTTCAGAAAGCCGCCACTCGTCTTCTCTAAGTTCACACAGCTCGGACTCAGGCAACGTTCCGTTCACTAAATCGCACCATCATATGCAGCTTTCGGGGTTTGGGCACCATCCAGCTAAGCTTCATATTTTAAGCCCAATATCGGATAAGTCTTCGCAAGAGCCAGCATCGGAAACGTCCGATAACAACAAAAATAATAACTCGCAAAAGGTGTCCCCAGACGACGGTGAAACCGGAAACACAACAATACAGACGACTGTTGAAATTGTTGCCAAACCTAAACGCCGAGCATTGCAAAACAGAAATCTTTTAAATCTTACATTTAGACATTCGACTGGGGGTGATGCAGAAATTCAAGGCTCAGATAGTGGTATTTCTATTCATTCCCGAGAGGGCGTTGATTCCCGGAATGCATTTATTAATTTCAAAAACAGCAACACTGAAGAGGAGAGGAAGACCGACGACGTAGATTTGTCGGATCTTCCTTTCGACATGCCAAAATTGAGGAGACGACGAGCCGAAGCCGAAGCCGACTTACGATCCTTGCCATTTGACATGCCAAAGCTGCGCCGAAAGCTGCGAGGCCAGTCTCTGCAACTTAATAATGACTTCGGAGGGCCTATCTCTAATGCCTCATCCAGCCAGAGCGTACAGAACTTGAATCAAGGTTGGTGTCACTATTTATTTTCCATCAGCATCAATTCATCATATTACTGTCAAATCTGTTGCTCCTGTGGGTATTGTCGATCATTTTCATTCAAAATCCATTTAAGTCAGAAGGATTTAGTTGTCAATCTTAGGAAACAAGTGCACGAAGGGTCTGTCGAGTCAATTCTTCGCATCCTCGTAACTCGAATCGACCGCGGCCACATTATGCCGATTAAGACATATGACTTGGGATTACTCTACACGGGATTTTCTGGTCCAACGCCCAATATTTAATTTGCTTGAGTGCTTTTTGAGGGAAAGTTTTTCCTGTATGTTGAGAGCAATTTGTATCCGTTACGTTGAGTTAGGAGTTAGCAATTTGTAGGATTGCATGCGGTTTGACGGGTAGTAGAAAAAACCATCTTGGTTCGTAGCTCTTTCTTTTTCCATTGTGATTTTTACCTTCGCACATGTATATATACGAATACTACTATGTTAGTAGCTTAAATGTCTAACGATTGCATTTTTTCTTTTATAGGAAATAAACACAAGCCGAATTTGAAGTTGAACTTTGATAGCGGCAGCGGTGGTTCGGGGAGTTCGAAAGGATTGCATTTGAATTTGGGACCCATAGCTCCGCCACGTGATCTCGTTGATGCAGCACTGCCGCTTGACCGCCAAGGGTAAGTTCTATTTACTTTTTACCTACTAAAAAATCCCGTTTAGTTGTTGTATAGTACTTTCTAAAATAACATTCTGATGTCCATTAAAGCTATAATTAGGTAACATAATAATAGTAATATCAATTTTTAATTTTGGTAAACTGAGTAATTTTCCGTGCCCGATAGCTGCTGCTGATAATGGTATCTGAAATTAATATTCATCAAAACAAAATAAAAAATTAGATGAATACGAGTGAAGATACCGAATCAGAGCAATAAATGTGTCGCTGTACTACTAACTAGTAGGTATGTAAATATGATTTAACATTTTGTAAATTAATATATATTTTTGTAATATTTCAGGTGGTACCACGGGACCCTTTCTCGCGTTGAAGCTGAAAGT
This sequence comes from Petrophora chlorosata, assembly GCA_951640565.1. Classification (NCBI taxonomy): domain Eukaryota; kingdom Metazoa; phylum Arthropoda; class Insecta; order Lepidoptera; family Geometridae; genus Petrophora; species Petrophora chlorosata. The sequence goes on along the minus strand of OX621204.1, from coordinate 9,001,297 downwards.
CTACTGAGGGAAGCAAATGAAGGCGCATTTTTGGTCAGGAACAGTGAATCAGCGAAACACGACTACTCGCTTAGCTTGAAGTAAGTATCTACCAATCTTTTTTTAAATTAGATCATACTAGTTGTGAACCAGATAGATAGAACGAAGTGGTTAAAAATGTACATATTTTCTTCCATGTTGCTTCATAAATGTAACTAAAAGTTTTCTTCTTTTCAGATCAACACGTGGTTTCATGCACATGCGCATCTGCCGAGGCGGCGAGGGCTACACTCTAGGAGGAGCTGCCACAGCATTCCCCACCGTACCAGCTCTCATGAGGCACTACGTGACAGCTCAGAGACTTCCAGTAAGGGGAGCCGAGCACATGGCCTTGTCCACGCCTCTGCCCGCTGTCCTTCTCTGAACAAACCACAAAGGTACACAGAACTATGACATGTTCTGTGTGAAGAGTTTTGTTTTGATTTTCGAAAGCGCCATTTCTTGGTGAAAAATGCCAAGCATAGGGCGAGACAAGGTGTACATATAGAAGAACGCAATCAAATTTATTGTTCTTTTGATTGCTACGAAGCACAATCGCATTATTTATTGTATTCGCATAGCTTTAGATAAAAAAACCAGTGAATAATACCAAAGATTTAGGTTACTTAACCGTGTCGAAACGGACGGAAAGCAGCACTGTATTTATGCTAGTCCCAATTATCGCAGCCAATTATAGTTATTTATATTTATTCGCATATAATCATTTCATAATCTGTGTGTATTGAATTGAAATACCTAGTTCTTTTTAGTGTACGCTTGATATTACTCATTGTTTATCTTAGAATGTTATAAAGGTTTTGATTAGTCAGTGTTATCTGTATTACATAATATGGTCTATTAAATTATTCAGTGCTATAGTATGTTTAAATGTATTGACGCAAACGATGATATTTCTTATTGCTTGAGGACAGATAACCCGATGTACGAGTATATGAGATACCAGTTCGACTGGTTGCTATGATTCACGCAAAACATTCATCAATCTGACCTCTACAGTATGTAAATATTTTTTGCAATAATGTGGCCTATGTTACAGATTTAAAGTTGACTTCTATGTTTGTAGGTTTAACGTATGCTCTACTTAGATTAAAATTACGGACTACGTACTATTAAGACATCATTTATGAGAACTTTATCCCAAGCGCTTCTTGCGAAGTTTGATCCCAACTTTATCAAAGTCAATGTTTTGTAAATACGTTATAGAAACATCAACTATGAGCTTGCGCTGCTTGGTGATAAAGTTCTTTTCCTATGATACTTACAATGTTCTAGACGTTGGCCCAATATAACATATTGGGATTTTACAAAATCATCTAACCCAATCCGGCATTGTCTTCAAAAACACGACAATGACTCACCACAAAGTGATTCGCATAAAAATAGCATGTTTACGCGATTTTTTATTCTGTAATATTCCGCAAGGCCGGAAACAAAATGGCAAATGGTAGTTTATTTATATCAAACATTTGTGTAGATACTAAATGTGATTGGCACGACCTTCTGCTTATTGAAATAGAGTTGAATATAGCCGTTAGAAATACCATAGTGACTCATGTAACATCGTTCGTAGACCCGGCCACGATACCTATCGATGTTAGTACATACCTAACATAGACTTCAATTCTCATTCGATACGAAAGTAAAATTACTCACCAATTAGATTTTTATATCTTTTCATACGAACAGCGTTTTAAATCTAACCCCAATAATATAGCACACGTTTATTATAAGAACATAGATGAAAAAATGCACGTGTTATGTAACATTCACTATCTTATTTATATGTTTTGTTACATTAGATTTAGGTAGGACTTATGGGGCCCTTATTTATATAGGTTTGTGTGTCCACGACAGATAACTTTTAAATATATTAATTCAAAACAACGATAAGGAACGAAATGTTATCTTGAGTGGATGATGTAGCAGCTATTTTAAGGTCTGTTTATACTGACATGCGTCGTCATGTATCTTATATTTAAATACATTATTCAGTGAATATTTTATGACATAAAATATACATTTTTGGACCTTGAGCGAGAGTTAATTGTCATAATAAACGGACATTCATATTACTCTGTGATTTTCAGTTTCAAATATGATAAACGCCAAAAAACCATTTTAAACTTTATGTTCGTATTTATCGTAAAAGTAAAAGTAAACTACTTTGTAATCCATTTGTATACTTCACTAATAAGTTGGTTAAATAACATGATCTCAATTGATAACTTCCTGTGTATGGTTCAGTTACCTTAGACTTAATTTTGATTGATTTGTACCTGATTTTTTGAAAACGTTGTTTGTGACTTAAAATTACGTTTTAACAGATTTATTGTGTTATTATAATGATTGAATTCGATTGTAGTATTAATGTGTAGACGTGTATGGGAATGAGCGAATTTGTATGTGAAACAATTTTGAATAGGAATAGTTATGTACGTAATATTAACCACCGCAGAAGCAGCTTTTGCAAGCATGCAACTAATGTTTTTTAAATTAGATTTAATGTATGGTAATATTACTGTGTAAAGGTTGTTAAATATTAGTGGCTTTACATGTTAGGGTCCAGTACAATGACAATTTTTATCTTCTACAATTTGTAGTCAACACTCTTAGAGCCACTAGTGTGTAGCAACCTTAATAATGATTATGTAGTAAACGCATAATGGAAAGTAGAGTTAACGATAATGGAAATTCATATAATTATTTGGAAGTTTCAAAAACGTGTCAAAATTTTTTGGAAAACGTATTTAGGTCCAGATCGGGATGTAGGTAAAATTATAGCTTAAAGTAGTTATAATCAAGTGTAATTTGAAGGCGTAGTTTGAAATTGATGATGAAATAAATTCCAGAAACAGAAATATATTTTTTAATTCAAAATATCCTTTGAATCCTTTCTTTCTTCCTATAATAAAATATGGTTCATGCATGAACTAATTCCAATAGGTGGATCAAACGGACAGCAAGTTTAAATTGATGATTTGATTGGTAAGAGATATACTAATTGCAAACACTGGAAAGTACCTAGGTAGGTTTACCTACATAAAATCACAGAACAAATATCTAATAAAAAAAAATTTAAAGTTGAAACAAGTTTAATTAAAACAGGAAACATTGAACTTTTTTAATGGTACTAAATGATTTGATGATGAAGTCGTTCGCCTGATGGTAAGCGCTACGCCTGCCCAAAATAATATGCTTAGTAATTTCGCTGGCTACAATGCCCTTCAAACCGGAATACATAAATGCTTGCGCACTACTGCTTGCCGGCAGAATAACTGACAATGCTGTGGTACCTACGCATACGACCTCCCGCGTACGAGAGACCTACCAAGAGTAAAAGATAGTGAGATGGAATTATATTTTGGGGTATTGTGGTGTGTAGGGTGACTTGTAGAGAAACACCTTGCTGTTAGACTTGTTAGTAAGGTAGGTAGCTCTGAAAGGTAAGATGTTCTCTCGACTTGAGGTACTTACCTCAACCCTTACCTTAATTCTTATAGGTACTTAAGTACCTATATGCTAGCAGGCGATGCTTCTACAATATAAATATTTTACTATATATATATATATATATATATATATATATATATATATATATATATATATATATATATATTTATAAATTTGTATAATACTCAATATTTAGGTACATACGCTTTTATGTTGGGACAAATTTAAAAAAATATATAGAAGCTCGACTTTCTAGTTATGTTCTAGTAAGGTTTCCATAAACGTAAATGAAGCTGTTATGCAAACAAGGGATATTTATAATGCAAGAAGAACTCCTGTAGTATGTAGTAGTACTATTAGATATTTTGTGCCTGGAGTCCTATAGTAGGTATAGGTTCTATAAAAATAAGTTCTTAGTACTATTAACTACGTGAAAGACCGCCATCTGTTAGATATAGAAAGAAACTTTAAATAAATTAAACGTTACTTCTTCACGATAGAGTCGTTACTAGCGCCACCTAGAATGACGATTTGGACTCCAGATGACAAACCAGTTTTCAATAGTTTTATTAGGGTGTGTAGTTCAACGTTACAGTTGTAGATGGCGCTCTCATATTCTCTCTCTCGCTCAGTCGTAAAGTTACAAAAAAGATTTTAGAATGAAGATACACCTGTATAATTTTTAATATAATTTTTTGAGGAGTTGCGACTCCAGAAGAGGACCAAGGTAAAAAGAAAACAAAATTTCTTTCTTTCTTTCTTCTTTTCTTTCTTTTCTTTCTTTCAAAATAAAAATTGTGCTTAAGGCGAATAGTACTTACCTACTTTTGTGCATAAATGATATATTTTTCTATATGCAGTGGACCGTGACCACATAACAGTAATGGGACGGAATAACGATTTCGACAATATTTAAAAATTAGGCGTGTCACATTTTTAACGGTATTTCAGTAGGTATTAAGTTTTCTTTACCTAATAATAACAACCTTTAGCCATCGGGACCTTTTTTTATAAACTGAAAGACAACAATGTGATGAATCGAAAATTGTTAGTGACAGCTCTCAGGTTGCGCTCTGCACACATCCCATCAAATAAGTTTGGATTTTTAATGAAAAAAGTGTCATCTCCGAATTGTAATGAGTGTGGAGTTATAGAAGACGTACAACATATTTTGATGGAATGTGTGCGGAACGAAAACTATAGAAGATTTTGTTTTGGCCAATACAACATAATTTTTGATGTCGGATTCTGCAATTCGATCTTAGCTTGCCCATTGTCAGATATAGCTCAACATTTATATAAATTAGTAGATCTAGGACTGAAAAAGAATTAATTTATTACCATTTTCCTTACCGGACGATATGGTCGCACAGCGACAAAGTCCAAAATAAATTAAAAAAAAAAAAAAAAAACTGAAAAACTACGGGAATCCCAAAATTTTTTAGAAATACGTTGACAAAAGCCGGGTTAAAAAACCATAACGTATAATTAATATCATAACTAAGTACGTCTTTCCAGGTAAATAAAATGGAGAATATTAATCCCTACTTCCATGTTTTTAATTAAGCTTTTCGAGCTTCTGTTTTCAATTGTTATTTTGGGAATAAATTTGTAATTAATATCCTCTACATTAATTACAAATTTATTAAGGCGTAATAGCGTAGTAAGAATAGTAATAGAGTTTACTGTACCATGATGAATAATTGACGTAGTCATTTATTATTGCTGGTATATGTCTTTTTATTTATGTAAATATTTAATTATATATTTTATAATTGGGCTTATAATAGGTATATATTAAGTATATGTGGTTTACTTTTAATAATAGATGATATATATTTTTACATATTAAATTTCCCATTACGCACTTTACTACACCGCTATCATTTTTGCTTGCACGCCCTGGATGACTGGTAGAAAATGCTATCTAGCATTAAGTCCTCCATGTACCTTCCTGTTTTTTGTGCTAAAGTATAACTAAATTAATAAATAAAATAATTAAATTCATTAATATAGACGTACCTATTATTTAATGGGAAGCACAAATAAATAGCCAGTAGCTAGAGTCAGTATTTATTTATTTAGTATTTTAGTTAATTAGATAGTTGCCTATGGTTGAGTTTTACTAAATAGAAGCACAGAATACTAAATAGAAGTCACTTCGTACTTTTATTTATTAGCTACATACTAGCAACCCGTCCCGGCTCCACACGGATGCAATTTACTAATCTGGTGTAATTTTTTGACGACTTGATTAGAAAGCATTGAATTTTCTCGACTATAGAAAAACTCGTGGTGGGTCTCTCGTATGCAGGAGGCCGTCTGGGTAGGTACCTACCACAGCTTTAACAGTTATTCTGCAGCCAAGTAGTGCTCAAGCTGTGCTGTGTTCCATTGAAATTACTGGGCACATGATACTTAATATCTGATGTCTCGGGGTGATGAGCGCAATGCAGTGCAGTGCTACGCAGTGTTTTTATGGTATTTAAAGTTTTGGGTGGCACTGCAATTGTTATGGGCAGGCGTAGCGTTTATCATCAGGCGAGCAAATTGCTCGTCTAAACACATACACTCGAGAGCAATGAATCCGGGTCACTTAAAGAATGTTAAAAATCTCGGAAACTAAAAATGATAGGTTAATGCAATAAATTGTATTTAATAGACAATGTAATACTCCTTAAATGAAAGTAAAAAAAATATGAGTCACCATACATTTTATTAACACAAAATTACATAAAGAAAAAAACTGCTGATCTCTCCTTAAAACAAAAATAGGAAACATGAAATTTTTGAACTTTATTACGATTTTCTTGAATTTTAATACTTCGTATTGCCTCCTCGTGCTTCCATTACTGCGTTTACGCGGTTTGGCATGCTGTACACCAAGTTCCTTATACGATTTTGGGGAATATTCTCCCATTCCTCTGTGAGAGCAATTTTGAGCTCACGAAGCGTGATTGGGGGAGGGTTTCGTTGTTTTACGCATCTGCCTAGCTCGTCCCAAGCATGCTCGATCGGGTTGATATCCGTGCTGCGCGCTGGCCACTCCATACGAGTAATGTTCATCTCTTGAAGGTAGTCATTCACAATCCTACCTGTATGAGGTCGGGCATTGTCATGCATAAATATAGCATCCTCACCTAAATTGACCATAAATGGACCAACGTGATCATTGAGGATTTCTTCCACATATCTTACGCTAGTTAAAGAGCCGTTTTCTATGATCACCAGCTCTGTGCGACTTTCAGAAGAAATTCCGGCCCACACAAGTACAGACCCACCACCGTAGGCTACTTTTTCTTCGATGCATGCTTGCTTGAATCTTTCCCCTGGTCTTCGATACACTCTGTGTCTTCCATCGTGCTTGTAGAGCATAAATTTTGATTCGTCGGAGAACATAACTAGAAGAAAAAGTAGCCTACGGTGGTGGGTCTGTACTTGTGTGGGCCGGAATTTCTTCTGAAAGTCGCACAGAGCTGGTGATCATAGAAAACGGCTCTTTAACTAGCGTAAGATATGTGGAAGAAATCCTCAATGATCACGTTGGTCCATTTATGGTCAATTTAGGTGAGGATGCTATATTTATGCATGACAATGCCCGACCTCATACAGGTAGGATTGTGAATGACTACCTTCAAGAGATGAACATTACTCGTATGGAGTGGCCAGCGCGCAGCCCGGATATCAACCCGATCGAGCATGCTTGGGACGAGCTAGGCAGATGCGTAAAACAACGAAACCCTCCCCCAATCACGCTTCGTGAGCTCAAAATTGCTCTCACAGAGGAATGGGAGAATATTCCCCAAAATCGTATAAGGAACTTGGTGTACAGCATGCCAAACCGCGTAAACGCAGTAATGGAAGCACGAGGAGGCAATACGAAGTATTAAAATTCAAGAAAATCGTAATAAAGTTCAAAAACGTCATGTTTCCTATTTTTGTTTTAAGGAGAGATCAGCAGTTTTTTTCTTTATGTAATTTTGTGTTAATAAAATGTATGGTGACTCATATTTTTTTTACTTTCATTTAAGGAGTATTACATTGTCTATTAAATACAATTTATTGCATTAACCTATCATTTTTAGTTTCCGAGATTTTTAACATTCTTTAAGTGACCCGGATTCATTGCTCTCGAGTGTATAATACGCAATAGCGGCGAGTCACACCTTCATTTTACCTTACTTTTAGCAAAGAAAACTAAATATTCCTTTAGTATCTCGATAAGTTCACTATCAGTGACTAAACTAATTCTTACCTATAGATTAGGAAACTTCCGAGTGGTAAGTATACTTTAAGTTTCCTGCATGTTACTAAAACAAAAGTTAAGCGTAGTCTGGCAACTGACTGAATTTCAGAAGTATAGGGACTCGGGGTAAGTTTTGTGATTATCATAGCACTGATTTATAGGACGGGATACGACAAAAGTAGTGAGGTAACTTCACACAAATTAAGAAATATGTCGTTAAGTTTATGTTATATGTCCATTGTGGTAATTTACATATAATTGGAGTTTAATAATGTACACTACGCACTGACCGCAATATTTCTAATAAAGTTCCTGTCCATCCAAAGGTTGCCTGTAATAAATTGCTAAGGCCGCCTATTGTGCCACTGTTTCTTTTTTATGTGACTGAATGACGAGACGATTTAGTCGTTTGCCTGATGGTAAGCAATACGCCAGCCCATTACAATAACAGCACCACCCAGAACTTTGTTTTGCTAAATCCTTCGCGGCGCAGCACTGCGCTCGTCACCCTGAGACAATTAGCTGTTGAGTCTCATAATACTTAGTAATTTCGCTGGCTACAATGCCCTTCAAGCCGGAAGACAGTAATGCTTGCGCACTCCTGCTTGGTGGCTGAATAACTGGTAAAGCTGTATTGAGTATGTTGACTACCTATTGTGTTTCCTGTGTGTTTGGTATTCAATAAAGTAAAGCTTAAGTATAGCTTTCTATCGGCGTCATCATCCTACATTCATCAACCAAGTTATACACAAAGCCGCACCCTATGGTTTTACCTGCGGTTTCTTGGGAAAATAAGTAGTCTATGCCTATAATCGACAGGGTATCAGCTATCTCCATTCCGCATTTCACTCTTATCCGTCGAGCCGTTACAGCATAAAATAACAAACATACTAACTATATATATAGATTTTTTCGCCTATACAAAACCAACTGAAGTATACACAAGTTTCAGCCCGTAAGACCACCTCATGTTAGTTATAGGTAAATAAATAGGTAATTAATAAATAAATAAGATAAATAAATATGTAGCTCCAAGAGGCTCTTTGCAATTCCTATACTGTTACCTACCTACTTACCTACCATAGTGTGTAAAACCAACTTCTACCTTGTAAGGTTATTTTCTGAAACTGTGAAAGGTCAGTGACTTTGTTTATATTTAGTGAAAGGTTGCGTTGAAAATAGAACCTTAACATTGAGGTGATGCAGATAGTTTCATTTTTTGCCCTTACAGACTGAAATATTGTTAATATTTTGTTTCTCTTTTTACTGCCTACTTTCAATCCGATCCTTTCAAATCCAAGGTACTTTTTTTCTACTATCTGCTATCTCAGGCTTCTTCTATGCTTTTATCCTACTAATATTTTAAATGCGAATGTTTGTGAGGTTGGATTGTTGTTACTCAACACGCAACAACTAATTAACGGATTTTAAAGAAATTTTGGAAATCTAGGTTAGATCTTTGCATAGGACACTTTATTTCTAAGGGGGGTTCCGAGGGTGAGATCGCGGGGTGCAGCTGGTATCTAGCATTATTAAATGCTAGATAATATGCGTAGTATAAGCAATAAGAATACTAGTTTTAAATGTTTATTTTCACAAACAAGATATGAAAGGCAAAATTTAATATAATTTTCAATATTAAACATTAATAAATTAGCAGGGGCGACGAAGTGTATAAATGAAATTAAATTTTGAGGGAGGTGTAGCTAGATATTAAAATGTATAAATTCATTTTTATAATTCTTTCACTCTTTAATTATAGGAGTGGTAGACTACGGCCGCGGTTGTAATACCATCACCCACTGAACAAAGCCTGCCGTCAAGCGACCTAACCGGGTTTCAGTATGAAGTTCGGAAACCATCAAAGAGAAGGGTCTGAGCAATCACTCAACTGTCATCTTCCTCTAGTTTGTGCCCTCTTCGGCCACACCATCGCTTAACGTCAGGCGAGATAGTGGCAAAAAAAAAAGTAAATATGTCAAAAACCAAAACAAAATATTCAAATAGAATGATGGAATTGAGGATCTTTATTATAATTTTGCGAAATTGAGCGTAGTTGTTCTGAAAACTGCTGCGCCCCACGGTTTCACCCGCAGTTTCCCGGGCTTGAGTGAACAAGTAGCTTATTTTTTTGTAGCTATCTCAATTTTAAATTTCACTCAAATTCCTTGAGTCGTTGCAGCGTGAAGAAGTTACAAACACACAAACACACTTACATAGGACCTTTCGCATTAGTAATTATTAGTGTGATAGGTATGTTATTAACTAAGGAGCGCCGTCAAACCGCAACAATATACGAGTAGCTTTCAGGAGTTTCAGACGATGGCTCCGTCTGACACCATCTGTTTGATAGTCTGCTAATTAGCTTTGTGGTTTCCCGTTACCACGTGATTTTAAGACTAAAGCATGACTATAAAAGTCTTGTGTGAAAGATTTGCAGATTTGTTTATATGTTTTGACCGAGCCGGTCTAAATGTACAAGTTCAAAAGTTCTTTATTCATGTTTGCCATCACAGACGCAATTATGAACGTCAATTATTACAATGACTACACCGTATCGGAAAAAGAACCACTTCCTACCTATTGTACCGTTGTATTTAGAAAGAGTCGTAAAATATATAAATTATATGTACCTAAACAACGAATCCAATTATACAGGAATAATGTTTATTGTATGGCCATTCGTATTTATAATAAGTTACCAGACATCATTGGTGGTAGGTTTCTCGTATGCGAGAGGCCGTCTGGGTGGGTACCACCGCTTTGCCAGTTATTCAGCCGCCAAGCGGTAGTGCGCAAGCATTACTGTGTTCCGGCTTGAAGGGCATTGTAGCCAGCAAAATTACTGGGCATTATGAGACTCGACAGCTAATTGTCTCAGAGTGACGAGCGCAGTACAGCGCCGCGCAGGATTTTTCAAAACAAAGTTCTGGGTGGTGCTGTTATTGTTATGGGCTGGCGTATTGCTTACCATCAGGCAAACGACCAGCTCGTCTTGCCATTAAGTTGCATAAAAAAAAGACATATACAAAGAACTGAATTTGAGTAGGTTTAAATGTAAATTGTTTAATTTTTTAATTGATAAATGTTATTATTCAGTCAGTGAGTTTTTGGATGACAAGTTAGAAAATCAAATCTTAATTGTGACTTTTTATAATCTTATTTACTTTTGACATATTTTTAATTTTATTTGACATGACATAGATATTATTAATTTCCTTTTATTTACCGAATTCTAATCTAATCTTAAAACCTTGACATCTAATAATGACATTACTAACTTTGGACTAATAATATTTTGTATTTTTAATTTATTAATTTGTTTGACATTTGAAGCTTTTTGAAATTAATTTAATAATAATAATTTGTTTGTATATGAGATCTAATGTAATTTAAATAATTAATAAGACATGTTATTGCACACAATTGTCATGGTAGAATGTAAGGACTTATTTTTAGAATTTTATCACCATTATGTACTATATTCTCGCAATAAATGATTTGATTGATTGATTGATCAATTAAATAAATTTAATAAAAGTGATAAATTTAAATAAATTTATTGTGCTGTTATTTTGTAAAGATTTATGTTACTGTTTATTTTAATAACTACGTTTTTCTAAAATACCTAAAAACCCACTAAGGTCTCGAGGCAACGTATGAAAATCTAATTGATTTTCATGTCTTTAATTCAGCTAATCGATTTCAAACCTTATTACTTAGTGCAGCACTTGGTTCAAAACGCATATAATCTTGCTCTACCTCGCCTTATGTAATGTGTAAAGTTTTCACACACGTAAAAGGCTGTGAAGAAAGATTATGATAAAAAATGTTCTCTATATGTAGGTATGTATTTTTATATTTACTCTTCAATTAAGTTTTCGTCGTTATTAAGTGATCGTACAATTATCCTAAATTACGTAGGTGTGATTGATGGTTCTGATGATTTACATCGTGACCTTGAAAGGTAAGTCAGCTGAAAGGTAAGTCGCGCGCCCTGCTGTGAAAACGTGCTCTTATCAAGAAAGGCTATAAAATAGATTTTTTGTTTGGCTTCCATCATAATAGGTCCCAAAATAGACCAGAAACAATAAGGAAAGACATACCTGGCGGGTTATGTCTTTAAAAGAATGCCCCACTTTATTGCATTGGGTATTGATTCTAAAGATAACAGACCTGAGGTAATTTGTTAGACAATTGAATTGTGCTGAAGTTTTATATGAATTTAGTTTTTCAATATTTAAACTACAAAATCAGTGGTGGTTAAGTCAGTGGTGGGGGGAGGCGCCGCCTCTTTCTAACAAAACGTTTTTTGTACGTAGCTTGTCATCTTGTATGCCGCTATCATCAAGGAGCTACACTAGATTTCCATGGCCGCTACCAAACAGTGACGTCATAAAAGCTATTGCCATTCCTTTCTAACTACTTTTTTATTGAACTGATTGATGAGACTTTCACGTCGTTCGCCTATTGGTAAGCGCCACGCCTGCCTTAACAATTGCAGTGGCACCCAGAACTTTTAAATTTTGAATACCATTAAAAGCACTGCGTAGCACTGGATTGCTCTCATCATCCCGAGACATCAGATACTAAGTCTCCTATATCTAGTAATTTCGCTGGCTACAATGCCCTTCAAACTGGAACACAGTAATGCTTGCGCTCAACTGCTTGGGGGCAGAATAACTGGCAAAGGCCTACCCAGAGTTCGGATGTAACTGTATTTTATTTTTAACAGTTTTAGTATCGTTTTTACATTCGACCATTTTTACCTTTAATAGATCTATGTTTAGCCACTATCTCGCCTGATGTGAAGCGATGATGTGGCCTAAGATGGAGCACATAGATCTAAAGAGATTTTATGTCTACCTATATTTAATGACTTTGAAAGCACATCATTTTTGATTCTTGTCAAATACCTATTACCAACCAAACCAACCCATATTACAAAATTCTAAAAACAAAAGGGTTTACCCGGAATTCCTTATAAAATTTGCAGTGGCATTCATTATGCAATATGTCCTTATTTGATGAGCCGAGTCCCGGAAAGTGGGACGGTCCTATGTTCCGGGTTGATTGTTCTGTTTCGTTTGAACAAACATTTAGGTTAGGTTTAATATATATATATCAACAATCAACCCGGAACTATATATACAAAACTAACTATATATAAAAATTCTATTGCAAATTACATTTATTACTTTTACAGTGTGTTAGTTTAATACATACCTAAATATAAAACAATTTAAAATATAAAAAGCTTATTCGAAGTGGTCTCCATTGGCTGCAATACAGTCCTTTAAACGTTGAGGTCAGTTATCAATAGAAGCACGCACTCTTTCCATGGGAAAATTCTTCACTGCCAATCGTACGGATTGTTTTAGGGACTCCAAATTATCACGGCGTTTAGAGCAAGCCGTACTCTCTAAAACTGACCATAAATCATAATCCAGTGGATTAAGATCGGGACTATACGACGGCCAGTCTTCAGCTCTGATGAAGTCCGAAACGTTCGTTTCCAACCAAGACTGCGTAACCGAGCTTTATGACCCGACGCCGAGTCTTGCTGGAAGGACCATTCTTGGTTATTAAACAAGGTGTCCAAACTTCACCATTTATTTTTTAGTTAGTTAAACGAGTTGCGTGAGTGTTAATTTCTCTAAAATAAACTAGATGGCGCCACAGGAAAAGTTAGCACGCGCAAGCGTTTCATTCGTGGGCCATCTAGTACTTTTGATATCGTAATATGTTGGTGGGAAAAATTTGTGCTCATTCTTTGTATAACGCAATAAAAGAGGTGTTATAAATCAAGTGCAGTTTATCTTCGTATCACTGATAGTATTATCAGTTATCACTGATAACGCATCTTATCAGATAAGGCAGAAGGCAGATTTGGACGAAACAAAAGTTCATTGGTCCTTCTACGTCGGATTCCGCCCTATGGAGTAGGGTTAACCGACGATTTTGTGAGATTCTCGGCACGTTAGGCGACCCAGCATCGCCGTCAATCTCTTGCTCCTGGCAACAGGAGATTTGACATAATACGTCACACAGGAGTAAGAGAGGAGTTCCGCCGCTAGCCACTAGAGGGCGCGGCGATCGCGAAATACGCGGGCAACGGCGAAACATATCAGAAACCTGATATCTGCATCACACTGAAGTTCGAGCAAGTTCGGTGCCAACGGACGGCGCCGCTAGAGGGCGCTGTGAGCTGAGCAATCAATCGTCGGAGGTGGCAATAGAAGAAAATTGGAGTGGACTTAGTGAAATGGTTAAGTGCAATTGAAACCGTGAGTACATTTAATTTATTGGCAGTTCATTGAAGTTAAAAAAAAAAAAAAAAATCTTGGAAGTTATTAGAACAATTTAATTATTAACTTAGTAAAATTTGCATGCAGTTTGTTAAAGTAAAATTAGGACTTAGAATAGTTGTGCATGTTAGTTAAGAAACTTGTTCCGACGGGGAACCTATGCCCGATTTTTTAATTTGTATTATGTGCTAAAACACTTGTAAAATTTTTTCGAAAAAATATAAAAAATAAATAAAGTTATTTTTGTGTTGTGTCTTGTCGCATTTCACGTTTGATTTTAAATTTTGTGTTATTTGTTCAAACACTTGTAAAAATTATAAAAAATAAAATAAAATTGAGACTTGTAAATTTTTTCTGAAAAATTGAAACTTCGAAAATTTGACTTGATTTTAAATTTAGTGATATTTGCTCAAACACATGAATTTTTTTTCGAAAAATAAAGTTGAAACTTAGAAAAATTTACTAAATAATACTCACGTACACAAATAAGTTTTCTGTTGTTTTATAACTTTAAAAATGGAGTCTTTGTACAAGTTGCAATTTAACAAAAAAAGTGTTATTGAAAGGGCTAGGTTGAATTTTAAGAAATCGCCCAAAGAACGAATCAGTCGTTCTTATATTGACACTAGGCTAGACTCACTTGAGACTACGTGGAATGGTTTCATGAATACGCATGAGCAAATCATTCAAACTGTTACCAATGCTCACGAAAAGGACAAATATTTTACTGAAGACACTTATGATATCACTGAGGAGTTGTACATTAATTATAAAAGTGAATTGAGGGAGGTTTTAGAAAGTATACGGTCGGTGTCTGATGAAAATAGTCAAAGTCAAAGGTCTCAAGTCAAGTCAAGTAAGAATGACAGTGTCAAATTGCCGAGGATAAGTATATCGCCATTTTCGGGCCAGTACTCGGAATGGCCAACTTTCAAAGATTTATTCATTTCGCTTATTGATAAGAATGATACATTGGATGATGTACAGCGCATGCACTACTTGAAGGGAAGTATTTCACGAATACATCGACCTTGGCCATGTAGAACGCGTACCAGATGATGATCCCAAGTTATCTTCAGCAGTTTATTTGCCACACCATGCTGTCGTACGCGAAGACAAATCTACAACTAAGGTCCGAATTGTGTTTGACGCTTCTATGAAAGGTTCGAACGCAGTGTCTCTCAACGACGATCTAATGGTAGGCCCTATGCTGCAATCACCGTTACGTCACATCATTATGAGATGGAGAATACACCCCATAAGTATCTGTGCTGACATCGTAAAGATGTACAGACAGGTAAAGGTCTCTCCTGAAGATGTTGATTTTCAGAGAGTAGTATGGCGTGACAATCCGGAATCTGAAATGAAAGAATATAGATTACTAAGAGTTACCTTTGGTACGTCGTCAGCGCCTTACCTTGCGGTGAAGACTCTGCAAAAGATAGCAGTCGATGAAGGTGCACGATGTCCCGAAGTAGCTGGAAAGGTAAAAAATGACTTTTATGTAGACGACCTCATGACGGGTTGTCAGACAGTTCAAGAAGGAATCACAATACGTAAAGAAATGTCAGAGTTACTTACCAAGGGAGGATTCCATTTGCAAAAGTGGGTGAGTAGCTGTAAAGAGTTAAATGAGGAATTTTCAGATAAAAGACAGGATAGGATGAAAGAAAAGGAAGGGGATGAAGGAAGGAAGGATATTAAAATAGATGACGTGATAAAAATCCTAGGGATATGTTGGAATCGTGAGTGCGGTGAATTCCAATATGCAGTAAAACTTCCGCCCCAACAAACTCCAATCACGAAAAGAAGAGTCATATCTGACATCTCCCGATATTTTGACCCGTTAGGTTGGGCAGCACCATGTGTCGTCACTTCCAAAATATTTATTCAGAAGCTTTGGCTTTCGGGCTTAGATTGGGACGAAGAGCTTACACCGGAGTTAATAATGGAGTGGCAGACTTACCGTGACAATTTAGAAGAGACGAGCAGATTCAGTGTTCCTAGATGGGTTAACACAAGCGCTGATGACGTGTTAGTAGAGCTGCATGGATTCTGTGACGCCTCAATTTCGGCTTACGCGGCGGTTGTATATCTTCGAGTTATAGACAGAAGTAGAGACATAAAGATAAGTCTGATCACTTCTCGCACGAAGGTCGCACCTGTAAAACAACAATCTGTTCCTCGGCTAGAATTGATGGGAGCAGTATTGGTGTCTGAGTTAATATCAGAGGTGGCCGAGGTGATGAAGATCCCGCAAAGCAACATCCACGTCTGGACTGATTCAACAGTTGTCTTGGCTTGGCTCAGTAGCCATCCAAGCCGCTGGACTACTTTTGTAGGTAACAGAGTTTCTACCATTCTCTCCCATTTCGACAACACTCACTGGGCCCATGTCCAGTCATCTCACAATCCAGCGGACCTAGCCTCGAGAGGATTAACTCCTCAAGAACTGTCATGCAATGTCTTGTGGGCTCAGGGACCAACGTGGCTAAAACAGGAGACAATCGAATATTCAAGACCCAAGTCTATAGCTACGAGCATGGAACAACGATCAATTAAGACCCATGTGGTCACTGAGAACTCACAAACTGATCCTATGTGGACTAAATTTTCAACATTGCAGAAGCTAGTGAGAGTAGTCGCTTACTGTAGAAGAGTTTTAAAGTGGAAGAGACAGGAGAGAGATTACGAAACCTATTTGGATGGGAAAGAAATAGAAGAAGCCAAAAAGGTTTGCATAAGACAAGTGCAAAGTCAAGAATTTAGTGAAGAAATCAAGGATATAAAAAGAACAGGTTATGTAAAGGCAGGAAGCAAGTTGAAATCCCTTTGCCCAGTTATTGATGATGACGGGATTCTACGCGCAAGTGGCCGTGTAGAGCGAGCCAATTTAGAAGAAGATAGCAAACATCCGATCATCCTGCCGCATTGTAGTCACTTCACTAATTTGGTGATTGATGAAGCGCATAAACGGACCTTACATGGAGGACAAACTTTAATGTTAAGTCATTTGCGTACGAAGTATTGGATAATTTCAGCCAAAACTCTTGTTAAGGCACACGTACGCAAATGTGTTGTATGCAAACGGTATTCAGCTAAAACTCAAACCCAGTTAATGGGACAACTACCGTCTTGCAGAGTCACACCAGCGAGACCGTTTCGACACAGTGGCGTTGATTTTGCCGGTCCCATTAACATTAGGACTTCCAAGGGTCGAGGTCATCAGTCCTACAAGGGCTATGTATGTGTTTTTGTGTGTATGGTGTCTAAAGCCATACACTTGGAAGCCATTAGTGATTTGACCTCCCAAGGATTTATTGCGGGATTTAGGAGATTCGTTTCTCGGCGTGGATTCGTTAGTGACATGTGGAGCGATAACGGAAAAAACTTTATCGGTGCGTCGAAAGAGCTTCAGCACTTGGTTACGATAGAGAAGTCTTCCGCAGCTGCAGACATACGCGAATGGCTAGGTAATAATGGTACTTCCTGGCACTTCATTCCTCCTCACGCCCCGAATTTCGGAGGGCTTTGGGAGGCTGGCGTGAAGTCCACGAAGTATCATTTGAAGCGTGTGATAGGTGACTCGACACTCACCTATGAGGAGATGTCTACAGTCTTGACACAAGTCGAGGCCTGCCTCAATTCAAGGCCTTTATCAATTATGCCTGACAGTCCTAGTGAACCTACTCCTTTGACTCCAGGTCATTTTTTAATTGGAGAGCCTCTTCTAACGGTGCCTGGCAGAAATTATGAAGACGCCAATCTTGGTTGTTTGAGACGATGGCAGCTGACGCAGCGCATGGTGCAGTCATTCTGGCGACGATGGTCTGAAGAGTATTTGACACACCTCTTACAGCGCCATAAATGGGTCAAACAAGTTTCAGAACCAAATGTGGGGGACTTAGTTTTAGTTAAAGAAGATGGCTTGCCTCCTGCAAGATGGCTGATGGGTAAAATCATCTCAAAACATCCAGGTGCTGACCAGATTACTCGAGTCGTGACTCTCAAATGCAACGGTACAGAAATTAAACGGCCTGTGTCAAAACTTTGTATATTACCTGTTAGTAACTAGCTATAGTTGTCAGTAACTTTGTTTTTATATGTAACTTCATTATTGAAACTGTATTCATGTTGAATGTAATTCGATGCCCCCATCTCAGGGTGGGCGGTTATATATTTGTATTTTATGAAGGACATAAACTGATGTCCTTGGTGGGCGGTATGTCCAAACTTCACCATTTATTTTTTAGTTAGTTAAACGAGTTGCGTGAGTGTTAATTTCTCTAAAATAAACTAGATGGCGCCACAGGAAAAGTTAGCACGCGCAAGCGTTTCATTCGTGGGCCATCTAGTACTTTTGATATCGTAATATGTTGGTGGGAAAAATTTGTGCTCATTCTTTGTATAACGCAATAAAAGAGGTGTTATAAATCAAGTGCAGTTTATCTTCGTATCACTGATAGTATTATCAGTTATCACTGATAACGCATCTTATCAGATAAGGCAGAAGGCAGATTTGGACGAAACAAAAGTTCACAAGGTGTTGTTAAGGGGCTTCACTACCTTCTCAAAAATGGTATCTTGATACACTTGTGCCGATGTTTTGATACCTTTTTCACAAAAGTATGTCTCAGTCACTCCTTCATAGCTAATACCCCACCAAACCATCACTGATGTCGGATAGTGCCCACGTTGCACTTTGTTGACTATTTGGAAAGCTTCCTTAGAGCTTTGAGCATAAATAAGGTCATTTTGTTTGTTAAAATGTTGCTCAATTGTAAAAATTTCCTCATCCGTAAACAAAATTATTCTGTGACCTCCCTTTGCGTACCGCTTCAGTAGTTGTTTCGATTTTACCACCCTATTCTTTTTTAAATTATCAGTTAAGAAATTACCAGTACGTCTCTTATAGGCTGCAAGTCCTAAGTCATTTTTTAAAATACGTGACATGGTTCTAGGTGCTGTCTTCATCTCCCGAGATAAAATCTTTTGCTTTCGGACAGGATTTCTTCGAATTCTTTCCCTTACTGCTTTGACCACCTTTTTCGTACGAACACGACGTGGACAGCCAGATCTTTTTCTGTCACAATCAGAGGAGGTCTCATTGTACCTATTAATAGCCCGGTACACAAACATTTTACGAATACCAAGCGTATGGAGAGTTTTAAATATTGCATTTTGCTCCATACCTACTTTGTGTAATGCAATCACAGCGATTCGGTTCTCTTTATCACCCCACTTCATTTTAATATCGTAAATATTGTACAATGTATTGGCGCCAAAACGAGAAAACTCAATGAACAATCATGTAAAAATGACAGATTCCAAATACAAATGTAATATTTTGTTTATTTTTAATTGTAACAGTACTTATGGCCAGACTAAGTATATACAGAATATAACATCATATGATTTCTTATTATTCGACTTTCAATCAAAATTGTCAATTATTTTACCTTAATAAGGATTGGAATTTATCTTACTATTATCATCACACTAATACCATAAATGCGAAAGTCTGTATGTAAGTATGTATGTTACTGATTGAGGCTGTAACAGCTCAGCAGAGGATTTGAGTGAAATTCGGAATGGAGACATCTTCTACCCTGGATTAACACATTTAGTAATTTTATCCCGGGAACCGCGGATGGAACCGCGTGGCACAGCTAGTATTCAATATAACTATTGAGAGTTTTATCAAAATTGATACGTTTTAGAGTCAAATCAAATCGAATCAAAATCTCTTTATTCATTTGTGGCATCACAGACGCACTTATGAACTTTAAATTATCACCATGACTCTATCAACGTATCGGAAAAAGAACTACTACTCAGAAGATACGACAAGAAAAAGGGGCAACAAGGGGCACAAAACGTTGAGATTTTGTCGCATCGCAAACAAACTAGCATACTTGATATGCCGTATTCATGATGATTTTACCAACTCGGAAGAAAAATAATATCTTAAATTTCATAAAAATACATACAGTTGTTACAATGTGACCTACTTGATAAACAACGTTCAAAATCATTTTTTACATTAGTTGGCTTCCTGCAGTAATTCCCTCTGGTAATATTCCTAAGGCACTTGCTACGCACAGAACACCGGTCAATCACATTATTCAGATTAAACATCAATCATGTATTATGTTTCCTTCCATGTGCTCCAATAAAGGACCTTTCAGCAAAATTAATAGTAACAGAGTATCCATAGAATTTTCTAGGATTAACCTACCTGAAAACTTGGGTTGGGAGTGAGGGAATAATCTTCTTACTACATTTCTACTTGATTATTGTAAACAAAGCTCTTTATTACACACTCTTGAACTTTGTTCTCGAAGATTTTGGTTCAACGCGAATCTCGGGCCAAAAAGAAAAGAAGACCTCACATCTTGATCTTGTAATAAAATTTCATTCTGAAGAAGTTTTTAAAAGTGTATAATAATAAAAGCACAGATTTCTCGGACTTGGCCGTTGTTGCCTCAGATCAGATAGCTGATTAATCGATACAAAGGAATTCCTAGATTACTCACGAATGACGTCATAAATCAAAGTGTCTACATACAATATTGGATCTTTAGTTATAAATTTATGTAACACCCTGTCTTATTCTTGAAAAAGATGTCAAGTACCGGTCGTCGCCTCGGGACGCATTTGTCTTTTCTCAATTTATACGGGTTCCTTGAACGCTCTTCTCCCCTTCTCTTGACTTATGAATCTTACAAGACAAGTGGTCTTGTGTACTTGACCTCAAAATGATATTTTTTGCACTTTCTATTTTCTAAAGAATACCTATCGCATACATAAATACTAACTCAATAATCTGCATGTATGTATATGGATGACGTTTATTAATGACGGCGCCACTTTTTCACGGTGACGGAGACTTATCTTGACTAATTGCAAGAAACGGTTAGTTCCAACTTTGCCCGTGTTTATCAATATCCTTGTTGCAATTTAGGTAGATACTAATTAATTTTGCATAACATTGTAAGTACCTACTGTAAAATAAATGTATTGTTTTGTTACCATAAATTATATTTTTCAATCGCTCGTAAATTGCTGCGACATTGTAGCTTGTGGAAATAATCCCTGGTGATATAATTTATCTCATATGGCTAAATTGTGATTTATTCCTAACCTAACCTAAAAAAGTAGGTAACCTAACCCACTAGCAGGTGAGATTAGAGATGATGAGATTAGAGTGAGATACCAAAAATATACTAATTTTCATTCCGAACCTAACCTGATTCCAAACATGCCTATTTCGGCGACCAGACGCGTTCCAAATGTAACCAAACCCGAATTGCTAATAGGCTTAAAACAATTGAAGCTTAAGAAGTTAATAAGGTACAGGAGACACAACAAGTCTCAGGAGAACAGAACTAAAGAGCAGATAAAAGCTAAATTATTGGGTTGTGTTACGTCACAGAAGTCAAAAAAGAAAAAGTTACCGTTAAATAGCGATCGGGATCGCTTGCGACTAGAATCACTGCACTGCCCTTATTAAAGGTACTAAAACTTGGTCTGAAATTCAAAGCTCGTGTTAACAAAAATATTCCCCGCACTCATGTTGAATTCATAGCTTGCGCCGATTCCGGCATAATATTGTTACTGTGTTTTAGATACCGCTTCCCCGTTGTATGTCTGGTTAGTGCTGGGATAGGAACTAGCTAACCTATTTTAGCTGGCCTAAATATTTAAAAAGAATAAGATTTTATTTTAATAATTTATAATCTCTATACCAAAGAATACTAGTATTAGTTACCTATGTATAGGTACTATGGCATTCAAAGTTCTGGTTGACACTGCAATTGTCATTGGCAATCGTGGCGCTTACCATCAGGCGAACGACTTGCTAGTCTAAATGTTCAGTTAAATAAAAAAGGTATCTCATACGAGAGACTTACCACCAAGTCACATTTCCTAAGCTTGCCCATTGTACAGTTAGCGCCGAGTCTTACGGAGATTATCGAACTCGGTCGGTTCATCAAACCGCAAACGCAAAACTGCGTTCTACCCAAGGGATATAGACTTGCTAACGACTTTGTCGTGGTTTCCGGTGCTTTGGAAATAGTTGTCCCGTAGGCAAAAGGAGCGACGCCATTTTTTGTATGAGATTTCGGAGTTTATTGAAGTCTCAATTGTTTTGTCTTAAGAGATATTCGTAAGTTTTTTCAATATAATCGGCTTTGGAGGAAGTACATAGAAACAAGTTAGGTTAGTGGGAATTAGTTGGCAGAGTTTTGTATACCTAATAATATTGGTTTAAGTAAGTACTGATTTAGGATTAGTTAAATACCTATCGTTTGTTCCGGTCGTAATCCAATACGCCGATGTGAGAAAAAGAAAAATGATGTATTTCCTACTTTTCGTCTACTTGAGAAATAAAAATTAAAAAGGGGGTAAGAAAATTTCAATGTTATCAATAATAAAGTAGCGGTTACCAGTTCTGCCCATTACTTGTCCAATTTAGCTCGCCCGGTAGAGATTATCGATCCCAACTCGCCCGCAACTGCGTTTGTGGTTTTATCCAGCGGATATCAACTTTCTAACGACTGTGTCGGCTTCCGCTTTGACAGTTGTGGAAATAGTAAGCGGATAAATAAAGGGTTAGTGCGGTCAGATGTTTAAATTTAGATAACGAATGGTTAACGCTCAATCTAGGTTCTTATATTCATATAACGAATAGTTTTGCCTAAAGACAGTCATATCAAAGAATACTAACAATTGGTCATATTGAGATTTTTTTATGCAACTAAGCATTGAGACGAGCAAGTCGTTCGCCTGATGATGGTAAGCTCTACGCTTGCTCATATCAATTGCAGTGCCATCTAGAACCTTGCCATGTAAAATCATGCATATAATTTTTGTCTTTACCCCAAGCTTTGAGGTTTCAACGTTCAAGACAGTCATCATCATCAACAGCCTGTACACGCAACTGAGCCCGATTTTCAGCTCTTCTTATTCAGTTGCTGCTAGCAACTTTGTGCAGGTCGTCGCTCCATCTGGCCAGAGTGCGTACGTTTGCCTAAACGTGGTTTCCACTTTAGAACTCGTTTACTCGTTATCAGTTCGTCCACAGTTGTGACCGGCCCATTGGTACTTCAGTTTGCTAACTCGGTGAGCTATGTTGGTTCTTTAATTCTCTGTCAGATCACATCGGATTTGATCCTTCAGAGAAACCGAGCATAAGTCGTTCCATAGCTCGTTGAGTTCTAGACAGTAAACAACTTGAAACACAATGTACCTTTAGATTTAGATATGGTTATCATCAATGCCTCATACAAAAAATATTTCTAATAAAAAAATTGAGTCTGCCTTTTTTATTTACTATCGCAAGAATCGAAGTCGCGTAGTGGCAGATCTCAGTGAACCAAATGAATAGCACGTAGTACAAAAGTAACTGTCGGCTCTTTCACCTCAACTTTCGCTCCAATGCGATATTCGACTTGACATTTGCCTTTAGAGATGTGATTTTCTTTAGAGCAAACAGATTTTCATAAAGTGATTTCTTTAGTAAAGAAGAGCAAATAAACGCAGTTTTTACTTTTCTAACACTCAGGTATAAGTGGAATACTTATATGCCATGATATGTGGAGGGTCATTCCGCTGGTTCTAGGTCGAGTAATTGGGAGCCATTGGATTTAATTACTTTAGCACCCTTTTTGTACATCTTGAATGTAAGTTGCTTGACTGTTTTACTAGTAGTATATTCAATTCAATTTATTTAAGCAAAACAATGTAACACAATATAATATCTTAATTGAGTAAAATAGCTAATTTTATGGTATTTTTAACCGACTTCAACAAAGGAGGAGGTTCTCTGTTCGATTGTTTTTTTTTTATGTTTGTTACCTCAGAACTCGGTCATTTATGTACCGATTTGAAAAAATCTTTGTTCAGTATAGCTAGGAAGTGGTCCCATATAAATTTCATCGATATGTGACCTTGGACTTCGAAGATATGTACATTGAAGTCGGTTTTTGTTTTTTCTAAAAATTAATTATATGGTAAATATAAGATAATCACCAGCATTCGTACTTGGATAGACCTGTGTTACGATGCTAGTTAGTATTTTCCCTATTGAGACAATATACTCGTAATTTAACTCGTAATTAACAAAGATATTTAACATCATACCACCACGTCATTTTTACCAAAACATTTAACTATTTAGTATATACTTTCAGTTTTACTTTTAATCAAGCACATTTTAGAGATGATTAGGTTGCTATAGGTAGATGAGTTGTGGCGCATGGCAATGAATATTGGCAAAGCGCCAGGAAGCTCTTGAGTCTTTATACTTAATTTTTTTGTATGGGGAGTAGACTTATATGTTACTTCATATTTGAACGCTGTGTTTACCTTTGATTGGTTGTGAATTTAGCATTATTTAATTTTGAGTAATCTTTTTTTTTGTATAAGAAACAATGTATCTACTGTTGGTGAACCAAATAAAGAAAATAAAAAATAAATTTCAAAAACTTTCATTATAAATAACATAATTATATTTTATTTCGAAAATTTCTGTAAATAATATCAAACACAGTAGGTAGTTATATAAGGTCAAAGGTACCTTCACAATTAATAAAAAATAGCGCAAATAGCAGTATAACGCCCGCGTAAATTGTATGGGGATGAGGCTCTTGTTGAAAACTTATCCTCATGCATGTACTTAAGGCCACAGGAATATTTCGTACATAGTGGCCTGTCTATCGATTTTTAAAGGCATAATTGCCCCCACACCTGCACTTAACAAGACCTGTATGAATCTACTCCTCCTGGGGTAGCAGTGGCCTAGCATTGGGCTAAAACTATTTAAAAATTAAACATATGGACCATCGACACGAAGAAGAAGGCATCATTTTGAGGTGTTTGCGCAAGACCTGCATTGCAGCTAAAACTATCATCCCCCATTCAACTCAGGATCACTATATCACCAATCCACATTTTTATATTTTACAAACTTCTAAACGATCGGAATGTACTACTGGTATTCTTGTTTCCGAATAACTTTATTTGGGTGTGAAAAGACACCTAATGAGCAGACGACTATTTCACCTTAGACCGCAACTACACCCATTCGATGAGTTGTGAAACGTACACCCATTTTAATTTTAGATTAACAAAAAATCTCGTCAAAAACTTACAAAAACATAATGTTTAACGGTGCTTAATAAACTTGTCAAGTTGCTAAAACCCAGGTGCTCGCACAATGCCTGGCAATCTGTCCGCTGCCGTGCCCGCCGCAGTAATGAAGACACGTTTCACAGCGCGGCTTTTACGGAAATTAAACTCTGCATAGAAGACACAGCTAACTCAGATCGCCTCTTCATGAACATAGTTTTTCTATTTTATCTACTACGAGTATTATTGACATTTTAGAAAGACGAGAATGATATGTGGTTTCTAAATGTTTAAAGATATGATAATTTTTAAGTACCTATGTATGTACTTTTCAGTTTATACTTTTATTTTGACTTGTACCTAGCTTAGAATAGAATAGAATGACAAACACTTTATTGCACTTAAGAAGGAATTACATTTTGAACATACTTTCTTATGATAAGTACAATAGGCGGTCTTCTCTTCCAGACAACTGTAACTATATGACTAGCTTAATATAACATACAAATACATACATCCATTTTGTAAATCTTACCAGGAACTACGATGACCATGGTCCCACAATACCCACACACGAAACAAATAATTGCGTTTTTCTATGCTCAAACATTTGTCCCGCCACGGGAATCGAACCCGCAACCACGGTGGTGTATAATATTTGAGCCAACCTGCCCAACCGCTACACCACAGAGGCTACCTGTCAATTGAAATGTCTCCAATATTTGTTGTTTATTATCAGAATTAATTTCAAAGAAAAAAAATTTGGACATATCGACATTTGGCAGAAAAATATACAATAATCTAAATGCCAAAAATGCAGTTTTAAAACTTTAAAAATCGTTAAATGAATTTCTAACAACAAATTATTCTATCTCTATACGGCTAGAGCAGTTGCCCTCTGTTCAAAAGCTCACCTTGGCAAAATCTACTAGAAAAATAAAAAATCTACAAAGAAACACTATCATCCCCTTTGTTACATCTCTAATGACTAAAATATTGCATCCACTATTCTATGTGTCGGAAAGAAACAGAGTTTATTGCTCAGAGCAAAACTACTGACGGAGATGAATATTTCATTTAAAGGGGAAGCTTGTAGGAGCGTCAGTACCTAGGTACATAAATGTGGAACATGTTAAAAATTGTTTCACATCAGGTAACTATTAACAATATAAATAAATAGGGACTGACTTGAGCATTCACGTGCATGCGTGAGGGTGTGTGAGGGTATGTGTCTCTCTCTGGGAGGGTGTGGGTGTGTGCGTGAGGGTGTGGGTGTATGTGAGAGTGTGTCTAAGGTGTTAAAAAATGAGTACTGCAGTTCATTATAGTTAGCCCAGCTAGCACGTGGCAACTTTTTCTGCTGATCTTATTATCACCGTAATTACAGAAATATAAAGCTTACTAGGCCACTTGAGATCGAGAGATTACTTGGCACAAGAGTTATATGATCTGAAGGTGACGACCGCAATGCAGTGCTGCATTACTTTAAATGGTACTTATTAAAAGGTCTGGGTGGCACTGCAATTGTTAAGGGCAAGCGAGAAGCTTACTATCATGCGAACCACTTGCTTCTTGTCTCACTGCTCAGTTGCAAATGAAAAATAAAACCATTACCCTCGTGATTACTCAGGTCAGTACTCTTAAACGTTATCTCGTACGTAGCGTAACGTAGTAAGTCCAAAACTTTGTATAGGTCTTATTTCTTTTTAACAACTGTCTAGACTAGCGTTTGACCACACTCTCGCCTAATGGGAAGTGATTTCAGAAGGTGTAGCACGCCTTTCTAGTAAATACCTATTCTCCGTTTACTTTTACACACCGTGGTCAGATTTTAACGGAATCCCAGATGACGCGACGCTTATACAATTTAACATTGAAAAGAACCATTCTTTTCTCAAAAGAAAAATATTTCTGGAAACATATTTCTAACTGGAGCACAGAAAACTCGAAATGTGGAGTAACGATAAACGAATTATTTAACCGCTTTGAATTCAGACTGCAGCTACCGTGATTACAAAATTCGATCTCGCGAAACCGAATGGTTAAAACTGGACTAATATTACAAATTGTTTTTATGTAATGACTTGACTCAAATAAAGACCCGTCATTAAAATTACAATCTAGCCTAATAAGTAATTTAAATTGACTTAAACTGCTAAGTAGAGTAAAACTAAGAATATATCCATCAACACTTTTATGATTAAGGCGCAGACACTATGTTCTTGTGTTCTTTACAAGTAGCACTAACTGTTTTTTACTACGGATTACTGACACTTATAATAATAATAATAATTTCTTGTGACATAATTGATATTTTTACAGAGTAGTATTGAATCCATAGGCTCTCGAACTAGTTTAAACTGTGTTTCGAGAGCCAGTGGCTTCTCCCAAAAAAATGTGCTAGTTACAAACTATTATGTAGGTAAAATTATTATGTAGTACAAAAATATTTAAATGTATTTGTTTTAAATTAAGTTAACAATTATTAAACTCAATATTAAGTAGAATGAAAGGGATACGTCACTTAACTAACTAAAAAAGTTTTCGTCCTTTTTAGTCTTCTCACTAGGTCTCACTATTTATTCATAACTAGCTGTTGCCCGCGACTTCGTTCGCGTGGACTTCGTTTAACGCTGATGTAGAGACTTTTTTGTAGATTGTGTACAACACATGTTATTTGAAAAACACACTGTACAGGGAGCAAACACGAAAAAACTTTGGGATCACGTCGCCCGTGAGAAGGTTCGTACAGCTGTCTCTGTGAGAAATATCCTGTCCTCAGATCAACGGCCGTGGCCTAGAGAGTCTGGTCTTGCGACTTATTGATCGTCATTGCAAAGCTGACGCTCACACAAAACTGCACGCGTTTGAATGTGAACGGAAAGTGGTTCGAGATGAGAGAGATGAATACTAATATATGTAAACTGACTCACCAGCGCCACGGGCTATCAGTATACTTCAGTGAGGTTCAGTGCCTCAGTGAGGTTCGTCTCTAGCGACAGTATCTTTAGCCGAGTTCTGTGACACAACTAACCTCCCCGAAGTTACCAAATTCGGCGGGGTCTAATTTCAAAAAAGCATAATTTTGTATTCCAAATTTTTAATCTAATAGAGTGCGCTGGAAGTCCGGGTGGACTCAAAGAGTTCAAAAACTCTACGGGATACGGTAGTGAATTGCCACCATCCTCACCGTCGTCATATACATCAACGTCATGTTCAATGTCCCTCAAAACATTATAGGCTGGATTTCAACAGTTGCACTGGGCCCACAAAACACCAAAATTAAAGCGAACAAATGGCGCATACGTCGTGAGCATCACTTACGACTGCTTTTGCTAGTTTCGTCCCAATTTTAGTCGTCATTCAGAAGACGCCTTGCTTTGCAGGCTACGTGGAAAGTTGTGGAAAGTGTTTAATACCATCGTTGTTCTGAGGAACAGTTCACTGTTGTGAGAAACGCAAATGAGGTAGCGCCGCGGACAGACAGTGTGTATCAGCAACCGTAAATAGTAGCATTCATTGTTACTGGCATGGACGGTGTACATACATACTGCCAAAATCATGTTCCTGATAGACACCCGATCCCCCACCAAGTCGTCGTTTGTTAACTGGACCAGTTTGTTTGTCGTTGAAGTCGTTGTTTGGCACTTCATCATACATTAAAGTTTTGGCAAAATCATCCTCTTGACAAAACCTAAAATCCGCCAGAATTGTGGTCTGATGAGGGTTTTGCAGAGGTTAGCTGAAGGACCGGGTCGAAAAAAAAATCGATCACTTTGCAGGTAAACGACCATGTTTGAGTAAAGGACGGTGGCGTAACTTTACTCGTGATAGGTGTCTCGTATGCGGAAGGCCGTCTGGGTAGGTACCCCCGTTTTGCCAGTTATTCTGCCTCCAAGCCGTAGTGCGCAAGCATTACTGTGTTTCCGTTTGAAGGGGATTGTAGCCAGCGTAATTACTGGGCATATGAGACTCAATATCAGCTGATGTCAAGACAATGACTCAGATCTGGGTGGCACTGCTATTGCTATGGGCAGGCGTAGCCCGTACCATCAGGCGAACGACTTGTTAGTCTCATCACTCAGTACCATAAAAAAGCAGGTAACGTCAAACTAAACAAATTTAAAAAAGATGTTTTATTTATATTCACCGTGTGTGGTGCACTACATAAAAAAATCGTTTGCATGTTTTAGCGACCCCAGCGCCATCTAGTTTCAATTGCATAAATGAATTTTCAAAAGTTGAAATAATTATGGTTCTTTTCATGTAAAGTTTGCGAGTTGTTTTCTAAGAGTTACTAAAAACGCTGAAATTATATTTCTATCATGATATTTTTAATTTAAATATAACTTTACTTGTATGCATTTAATTTATTTTCATAGTGTAAGCAGCGTTTTAAATTCATACTAATTTTACATTTTGTCTATCTTCCTCGCTTAAAGAAGTTAAATATCAAAAAATATTGAACCCGTTTTCGTTAATTTTTAATTATATAAACTAATTCTGAGTTTCAAGATTTTAGGATAATCTACTAACTTTTTTCCATACTAACTTGGCCCCCATTTAACCCCCCATAAGTAGATTTTTCAAAATGTCAATAGCCTATATTAAAATCAGAATTTAATTAAACATATTCGTGGAAACGCCATTAAAATCCCGTCATTGGTTTTTAAGTTATAGAAGTCCAAACAAACAAGCAAACAAAAATTTTAAAAACTATTTTAATATGTTTAGTTACTCATTTTATATCGCCCTGGCTGTTTTTTTTCGAATATCTTCCAAGTACAGATTTTTTGGGTTCTACGATTTTATTATATGTATAGACATAGATTAGGATTAGGAAAGGATTAGGAAGTTTTTTATGTGGCCTAGGACTCTACAAAGCATTTTTTAGAATACCATCATGTCAACCCATGTACAAACCAGTTTAAGCTGAGCCTTGTGCACAAAGGGTCCGGTATATTCCGTGGTTCAACTTATAGTGGACATGTTTATTTTTTCTCAAATTGCGTCATAACTTCAATATTACTGGACCGATTTTGATGAAACAAAGCCTATGTGTAGCGCCGGACTCCACAGAACATATTTCAAAAAATTGCATTCAAATTAGTGCCCTAGTTTCTGAGTTTATCCCGGACAGACAGACAGACAGACAGACAGACAGACAGACAGACAAAAATTTTAAAAATTGTATTTTTGGGTTCTGTTGCTACCATATACTCCTAAAAAAATAGATTTTCAAATATATCTTAACAGTAACCGCTTCGTTACAGTTTTATTATAAGTATAGATATAGATAATATTTAAAAAAGCTGTATATTGCTTGAAATTTATTTAACCCATGTAAATATCGAATGTCACTGCGAGATAGTAAAAATGAAAGATCGGCATATATTTCATTTTTATGTTTTACATAAAACAGGAACTGAGTTCCTAAATTACTTTCGGCGTTCCAAAGGATATCGTTAAAATATATTATGGAGTAACTACTTTAATATTTTATGTTGAGATGATAATATTAGATATCTGTTGTAATTGGATAGTATAAACTGTTTTACAAAACCTTTAGTCATTTTACAAAACAGGAATGTTATGAAAAACAGATAAATAATGTTCAGTTGGATTGTCTTTGCGTTCCATTCGACAATACTGTTACCGACATCATCATCATCATCATCAACAGCCCGTATTAGTCCACTGCTGGACATAGGCCTCTCCCAATGCACGCCACTGAGCCCGATCTTCGGCTCTCCTCATGTAATTGCTGCCAGCTACTTTGCGCAGGTCGTCGCTCCATCTAGCAGGAGGGCATCCTACACTATGTTTGCCTAAACGTGGTTTCCACTCTAGAACCCGTTTACCCCATCGGTTATCGGTTCTTCGACAAATGTGGCCGGCTCATTGCCACTTCAGTTTACTTATTCTTTGAGCTATGTCGGTCACTCTGGTTCTTTGCCGAACCACTTCGTTTCGAATCCGATCCTTTAAAGAAACTCTGAGCTAGTTCGTTCCATAGCTCGCTGAGCGACTTTGAGCTTGTGGACCAGTCTCACCGTTAGTGTCCACGTTTCGGCACCGTAGGTCATTACTGGTAGGACGCACTGGTCGAAGACTTTGGTCTTCAGGCATTGTAGGATAAAAGTAGAGAAGGTCAACCGTTTTTGGTGGCCTTCCGTAGCCCGGGGGTTCTTAGCACCCCCTGCCCCGCCGTTACCGTGACCGCCACCTTGGTCAGGAATAGCAGGGCGACCGGGAACTGGGGGCCATTTATTTGTGGTGTATTGCATTTTGAGGATCAATCAATCAATCAATCAAAAGTTCTTTATTCAATTTTGTCGTCACAGACGCACTTATGAACGTCAATTATTACAATGACTCTACCACCGTATCGGAAAAAGAACCACTACTCAGAAGATACGGCAAGAAACTGAGGGGCATACTTTTTTAGAACTTTTGTTACAATATTTTATGTTTGTTTTTGACAATATTATTTTTCTTATGTGCCAGTTGGCTACTTGGCAGAAGCGGAATGTTCCATGCATCTTTGTCTTCTATGTAATTACTAATTTTATAGTATGCTTTTTTTATTAGAATATTTTTCACCCTAAATTTGAATCTACTTTCTGTGAGCTCCGTTATACATTTTGGAATTTTATTGTAAAAACGTACACAATTGCCCATGAAGGACTTATTCGTTTTTCTCAGTCTAAACCTAGGTACTGCAATTCTATCCTTATTTCTAGTGTTTATGTTGTGGTGGTCACTATTCACCTTGAATTTGTGCAGATTTTTACGAACATACATTATATTTTCATAAATGTACAGAGAAGGTAAAGTTAATACATTAATTTGTTTAAAGACTTCTCTTAATGATTCGCGAGGACCTAACTCATAAATAGCGCGAACCGCCCGCTTTTGTAAAATAAAAATTGCTTCTATATCCGCGGCAGACCCCCACAGCAAAATGCCATATGACATTAAGCTGTGGAAGTATGCAAAGTAAACTAACCGAGCCGTAGCTATATCCATTAATTGCCTAATTTTACTAACCGCATATGCAGCAGAACTAAGTTTTCCTGATAGAGCATCGATATGAGGACCCCACTGCAACTTAGAGTCTATGCCTATACCTAGGAATACCGTCGCCTTGTATGTGTTGAGTTTATCACTATTAAGCATTACGTTTGGCTCTACATGTCTAACATTGGGCAAAGAGAACTTTAAACATTTCGTCTTTTTCGCGTTTAATAACAAGTTGTTGGCAGCGAACCAATTTGACACAATATCTAATACATTATTTACGTGTACTAGTTCACTATCCTTCCTATCTACCTTAAAGATTATCGATGTATCATCCGCAAAAAGTACAATGTCTGCAAGGTCTTTCACCATAAAAGGCAAGTTATTTATGTACGCTAAGAACAAGAATGGCCCTAAAATTGAACCCTGTGGTACACCCATTTTGACCAAAGATCCAGATGAAGTGACGCCATTTATACCAACCTTTTGTTGCCTGTCAGTTAGGTAGGACTTTACAAGATCCAGAGCAGTTCCACGAATTCCATAGTGGTGGAGTTTACGAATCAGAGTACTGTGCTCTACGCAGTCAAAAGCCTTGGAGAGGTCACAAAAAACTCCAATGGCATCCTGTAAACTCTCCCAAGCTTCAAGCACATAGGTAACTAAATGTACCCCGGCATCAGTTGTTGATCTGCTTTTCGTGAAACCGAACTGATTCTCGTTCAATATTCTGTGTTCGTTAAAGTGACACAATAGTTGCCGTAGTATGATTTTTTCAAATATCTTACTTAAAGCCGGAAGCACAGAAACTGGTCTATAATTTGAGGGGTCAGTTTTGTTACCTGACTTGAAGATGGGAGTAACTTTACTTTTTTTCATCAAATCGGGAAATGAACCTGTATCAATGCACAAATTAAATATAGCCATGAGATGTGGGGCGATGATTTCTATTATTGACTCTAACATTTTAACGGAGAGGCCCCATAAATCTTCCGTAGCTTAGGAAACCCCTAGTGTGTTTAAAAAAAGGCTTCCACTCTCTCCTCAACGTCTACAACTGAATAGTCAGAATGTTTATTGCATGGCAATCTGAATTTTTAACAAACTATCTGACATATACTTCGATCATATATACCCTATGATCGAAGGACATACATATACATAAACGACAGTCTAAATTTATTTTAAAAAAGTGTTTAATTTTCTACTTAATAAATGTTATTATTCAGTTGAAGACTTTCCTATAAACAATAAATTAATTACTTGATTTCTAATTGACATGATTGATGATTATACCCTCTGACAATTTTTTTTAATTTATGTTACTTTTGTCATTTTTATTTTTTTTACCCTGATTTTACCCTGAATAAAATTGTGAAAATGTTAAATGTTGGTCCGCCTACAAAGGCCGAATTTTGTTGCAGAAAACTACTGCTATGTCACCTTGCAATATTGTAACCGACATTCTGACAAATAAATTTATTTTATTTTGTTTCGTTTAATTTCGTTTCGTTTCGTTTGGTTTCGTTTTGTTTCGTTGCGTTACATTTTAATTCCAGGCGGCCATCAAGTGAATGTTTGAACCATCAGGGATATACGTATGAGCAGTCTCTTAACTACCGATGTATGATCCTTTAGAATCTTTAGATCTATGTATATATATATATGCCCTATCTTCAGCTTAACATCAGGCGAGATAGTGGCCAAACATAATAAGGTCTCATAAGCCATAAAAAAGTCGACTCAATCAATTTCCGAGGATCTCTTGGTTCGCTTCCCACACTTTCCAATTCAGCGGATATTTTGCTTCGTCGCGGAAAATCATTTTCATTTTAATATCCATACAAAAATATTAAGTGGATAATCTTGTGACGACAAGATGGAAAGACCTCGATCATGTATTTTTAGAGGTATTTTGCGTTATATCCGGTGATTTTGTAGCTCTTAAACTTCAAATTGGTTTACTTAATGCTTTCAATAACAATTTGAACAATGCTGTTGTAATTTTGAAAATAGATTGAAGAAATAATAAAAATATAATCAATCGTCTGGCTGAAGGCTTTTTAATAAAGCAATGAGACGTGTAAGTCATTTGCCCGTTGGTAAGCGCCAGGCTTTCAAAAAGGTACCGCACTTTAGCTATTTTGTCATCAAGCAGTAGTGCGCAAGCATTACTGTGTTCCGGTTTGAAGGGCATTGTAGCCAGCGAAATTACTGGGCATTATGAGACTCAACAGCTAATTGTCTTAGGGTGACGAGCGCAGTGCAGCACCGCGCAGGATTTTGCAAAACAAAGTTCTGGGTGGTGCTGTTATTGTTATGGGATGGCGTATTGCTTACCATCAGGCAAACGACCAGCTCGTCTCGTCACTCAGTTACATAAAAAAAAGCAGTATGATGTTCATACATAATTTTACGGCGTATATGATAATAATAATATTTTTTAATAAAAAACAATAATATAATTCTCAACAATATACCAACATAAAAGAAATATTGACCTAATATTACAACGACAATCAAGTAAGGAACGACGGGGGTTACAATGATAATGCGAAATTAATTTAATACAGCGGTCTTGAACGTTTACTTGGTTGAACATTGAATTAATTAAAACAAGGGAGTGCCCTACATCGTAATCAGCCTGGTTAGGAGTCAGCAGGGACAGACAAAAGTTAATCGGTTTTATTAGTTAATGAGAAGTATAATCTACGGTTACGGTTAATTACAGGTACGGTTTTTTATGGAACTGAGTGATGGGACGAGCAAGTCGTTCACCTGATGGTAAGCGCCGCGCCTGCCTATAGCAATTGCAGTATCACCCAGAACTTATAGCACCATAAAAACTACCACTGCATAGCACTGCATTGCGCTCATCACCTTGAAACATCATATATTAAGTCTCTTTTGCCAAGTAATTTCGTTGGCTAAAATGCCCTACTAACCGGAACACAGTGATGCTTGCGCACTACTGCTTGGCGGCAGAATAACTGGTGCGGTGGTACCTACCTACGAAAGACCTATGACGGTACTTTAGTAATTAAAACATTTCGACACAATAAGTTTACTAGCCAATATCCGCGACTCCGCGTAGAATCAGGTTTATTTGTATTATAGTATTGTATTTTTTTGTATTTTATTTATTCAATAATATATTTGTTTAAGGCAGTATTAAAGTACAACAAAGTAAAATTAACAGAGGCCTATAGAATACTTATATATACCTTACATTATATTATTATGCCTTATAGGCTTACCTACAATATATGTATATCAAAAAATATAACACAATAATTAAGTATTTTTTACGCTAATTCACAACACAAACATATAGTTGCTCTCTCTTTCATTCATAATATCCATTTTTATTAATGACAAATCGTGAGTAAGGTTCGTAAGAAACAAATGAACAACGTAATGATCAACGTAACATGACGTGTCTACTTTTCTAAGTAAGTATAATATATATATTATCTGTGCCCGCAACTACGTCCGCGAAGAGATACTATGAGAGAGATACTAAGAGATACCTATATGTTTACGTATTTTATTCCCCTTCATTTTTTTCAGGACGTAAAGATCCTTCGTCATCTTCGAGTAGACAGCCAAATACTTTATCTGAGTTCGTCATAGTCCAAGGCGTAAAATACATACTTCATTCGAATCTGTTTCACCGCTACAAAACAAATGGTATATAGGTACTTATATGTATGCAACAAACACATATACATACAAACTTTTGCGTTTATAGTATAAAAAGGGCCCTTCATTTTTGGTTTACCGTTTATTTATTCTATAAAACCTTTATCTGAAATCAAACAGATTTCAACGAAGCCTTTTCTCAAATGAAACCTTAATCCACATTAATCTCAATGCACAATAAAATTGTTTGCCCTTGCCTACACAAAACAGAAGCTAAACCACCGCCGTGAACTTCCAAAGATTAAATGAATTTGCGAAAACAAACACCACAGTTTATTTCAATATAGACTTAAACTTTTGGCTTTCTTAGTTGATTAAGAAAATTTCTTCTCGAGCGCAATCTGCATAAACGAAGTTTATTACTATTTTGAATATTAATTTATCAAACTCTTTGTAGACAGGATTTACGAGAGAGTAAGAGCTTATTCAGACGTACTGCAAACACACCACATTGCAGCAATAAGTTAGCAAGCAGTGGAATTGTCTTGCTACATATTGTTGTTGCTTTGTGGTAACTACAAACCGTGTATTTGTGGTGTGGCTAATGTTTAGACAGGCTGACTTTGAAATTGAAACAGAAGTTATAGAGAAAGTATGTCTATAACGCAACGTTGTGTTTGCGGTGTGACTAGCCGCTCGTGTACAGTGTCACTGGTGGTTGCGTTGTAGCTGCGATGTGGTCGGTTTCCTCTGAAAATTTGGTCCGTCTGAATAAAACTATGCGTTTTCATGCGTTTGCATCCGCCACGTAGTTGCCGTGATAGAGTGGTTGTAGTACGTATAAATAGGCCCCTATTTGAACAAATCAATATGTATGTACTTATTGGTATGTGGTTTGTCAAAGTTCAGAGTTCAACAGTTCTTTATTAAATTTTGGCATCACAGACGCACTTATGACCGTCAATTTTTACAATGACTCTACCACCGTATTGGAAAAAGAACCACTACTCAGAAGATACGGCAAGAAACTAAGAGGCATTTTTTTTTAAGAACTTTTGTTAGAATAATTTATGTTTGTTTTTGACAATCTTATAATTATGTACCTGGAATCGTCGTCAACCTCTTTTGATTAGATTTTAATGAGTTCCATTGTATTCTTTTTTATCTTTGTTACCTCTGTCTCGTCCTTCAGATCTTTACTAAGGACATATCATCAGCTTATACCAGTATACCCTATCATACTATCTTGTTCTTTTACTGCACTCCACCGCATCTAAAGCGTAGTTACTAATTGTTACGAGCCCAGATAAATATATGGATGACAAGCTATGAATAATAGTTTGATCATAGGCTACACTAATAAATTTCGGTCGTAGACTACAAGACATCCTTGCTCCAAACTAGATATCATCTTGTTAGGTTTGGGGCAATCCGGAATACTATTGCTACATCACATAGCTGCTTCTATTTTCACTTTGCGATATTTAAGTTTGTGTCGCGGTTGAGGCTGGCGTACGCATGGTAGGAACGAGTCCACCTAATTATGTTTCTAATTAATTCTGTGGCTAGTTCGCTCTGAGTTTGCACTACGCAGTGATCACTAGACCGCAACAGAGATTGGTAGAAGTAAATTAAAACATGTTTTTAAATTTATATGAACATTATTTTATATGAAAGCCTCACTTTATTTTCACATATTTTCTTACAAATAAGAGTGTCTAATCTTTTTACTAAAATTTTTTATGTAACTTATGTCGAAAGTCCATTTTAGCGGTATGAAGTAAAACTTAGTAAAATGAAACGAAGTCATTTTTCAAGATTTTTCTACAAACTTTCTACTTTACAAGAAAACAAAAACTCAGCAGGTCGACGTTAGTTAAAAAGGATTTACTAGTTCTCATTAATTTATCATTCGATTTAACAATGAATTTCCACTCTACACATTATATAGGTCGACATTACCTTAGCTATTTATGGTACAACGTACACAGAATTTTGTTGCGATTGTCTCATCAAACCTCGTTTTGGTATGCATAGCACTCTCGCTTCGTAATGGCACCAGAATGCCGGATTTACTGGAAAATCTGATACTTTGTAATATGTATGACTACAGCAACTAAGTCAAATTTGTCCTTTGTCTACTAACTTATAGAGTAGACAAACAATTATTAAACACTGGGGCATATCTTATTTTGGTGAGGTGAAAAGATTAATTCACAACTAAACTCACATCTCACTTCAATTCCGGTTCATGTAATGCGTTATTCAAGCACAATAATGGACGAGATTATGGAATAGGCACAGAGATTAATGACATTAGCTATGACTACCATGACATGTGCATGTGCAGCACGGTGTCGAGCACCGGTTAAATATAGCTTTAGATCGTAATGCATTTTCATACTTGATTCATTGATAATGATTAACCATTATTTAAAATAACTTTGTTTTCTCTGTGTTTTCTTTTTCTTTCATAAGTAAGGAAAGTCTTCCCCGTTTCATTTTTCAAATCATTTACAGTGTCGTTTTTGAGCTTCATATATAAGAAGTTATCGCTTTGATCAGGGCATGAGTAGCAATCAAGTAAAACAGCCCTCATTTTGACGACGGCGGTTTTTTCATCTTGAGTTGACTTCGAAAGTATCTTTTAGAGATAAATTGCTTTTGAGAAATAAATGTTATCTGGCTTGCGTACCAAGAAGGTAAGTTTGGCAAAAACGATAATTTATGTACATACTTAGAGTATTAATTATTCTATGAATCATATAAGTTTTTATGCCAATTCTTTCTATCTAAATATATACGATGAGCGACACCGTATATATTTCTTTCGTATTTGTAATTATCGTCTCTGTAATTTTCGCAAATAAATGAAATTTTCTTTGTCCTTTTACTGGAAGGAGAAGACTCACAGAAATTTTCATGGTTGCTTAATATTTGTAATTTTCGCAATATATGGTTTTCATAGTCTTTTTACTCGGAGATTTGCGGTTCCTATATTATCTAGCTCTTCTCTATTCCTCTCTTTTTACTTACTGCTGTTGTATTTACATGGAGAATCTAAGCATGGTTTAAATCGGTTGGGTATCATTTGAAAATAAATTGTGAGAAGGCGAAGGAACCAAGCAAAACATGATGACTATTTAAATAACACACACAGTTTTTGTTGTCAGTTAAATCTATCTAACTTTATTTAAAAACTAGAACTGGGGCTAGACGATTTCTGAGTCGGGCCGACTAGACGACGGTATCAGCTAAAGGATATCCGCCGACTATAAATTAACAAACCCTTAGGTATGTGGTGCCGTAGAGCAACAAATTTATGTGAGCTCCAGTTAGAATTATACACTGCAGCAGGTTAACTGCACTGGGAATTGTTAATTATTGAAATGTGTTTTGAGAATAGGTACCTTTCATTTTGGAATAGGTATATAACCAGGCCTAGCGCACTCCGCACTGTAGGTACGAAGCTACAAGTACATAGCCGGACACCGACGGCGGGTCGCGCGTCGTTACACGTGCCGTGTCAGAAGAGATAAGAGCTCTTCTGTCCCTTAGTATTCTGTGATATAACTGAGAAAGACCTCAACATAACGCGACAGCTGCTGTTTCGATTCCTGATACAATACTGCAAGACACAGAAAATAATACATTTCATTACAAAAAAACCCAACACAATTCTGATGTACCTATCTTCGAAGTCCAAGGTCGAATATTGATGAAATTTCTATGAGACCACCTTGTAGCTTTTTGTAGAATTTTCCAAATCGGTTTATAAATGACGGTAATCTGAGGTAAAAACATTAAAAATACAATCGAATTGAGAACCTCCTCCTTTTTATGAAATCGGTTAAAA
Source organism: Petrophora chlorosata (assembly GCA_951640565.1). Taxonomy (NCBI): domain Eukaryota; kingdom Metazoa; phylum Arthropoda; class Insecta; order Lepidoptera; family Geometridae; genus Petrophora; species Petrophora chlorosata. The sequence continues at coordinate 8,961,603 of OX621204.1, read as the reverse complement.
ATGCAAGCATTTTTTAATGTCTGGATGTTCCTCTTTATTCCTGGTTTAAAGGGTACCAATTTAAGAGCATTGATCTATGACATAATTAGATCCGTGCTACTAAATAGGGTTGGTTTAAATAATTTGTTAAGCGAAATAAATACCATAGACGCAATAGAGAGAAACAATTGTTTTCAAATCGGAAAAGGGTTTATTGTTTATTTATTATTTCTGAGAAAGGAAGGTCTGTTGTTTTCCAATAATAAAACAATAGTGTTGCCTTACTAGGCATGTATAAATTACGTAATTTGATATTGGACAGGAGGAAAATTATGATTGATAAAGGTTTAGAAATCTCTCCTGTTAGTTTTTGCCTTTAATAAATAATTTCTTGGTGAAATTGAATGGATACGATTGAAATCTAATTATTCCTTTTTATTATATTTAAATTCCAAAATAGGTACATACTGATTTTGAAAGGACGATTATACAGCTTTTTGTAACGCAGTTACAAGTATATACATTTCTTATAACAAAAAGACGAGTAGCACAATAACTCCACATGTTTATGAAATAAAGAAATTTGTATATTTGTATCTACATACTTTACAAATTAAAATCATTTTAGGTATTTGCAAAAATCAAACGCTGTTTATTTATACCTTATCAAACCCTGACAAGCCAATGATAAACTTTTGATTATTGTATGCAATATTTAAAAAAAAGCACACACTAACGCACAGTAAATAAAACGACGTCTTGAGAACGTGAACAAGTTAATCTAATAAAAAAAATTAAAGGCAAAGTAAATGAAAAACTAAACTAAAGGAAACAAAACTAAAAAATATGTACATACGGGTATCGGTTGAATTCAACCGATTTCGACCGATTTTCGAACCGAATTCGTCGTCTGGCAACGTACCCGCAAAGGTGGCGGCGCGGCGTTGCCTCGCTGAATAGTAAGGCTGATACTTAGAGCAAAAAACAAGGATAGAGTAGAGTCAAGGTAGAGTTAAAAATTTGATTAACAGTGCTGTAATATCAAGTTCTTAACATAAATATAAAATATGGTAAATATCATATAATTCTGATGTTAGTGACCGTGAAATTTTTTAAATTTAATCTATGTTTTTTCTTTGTATGAAATAAAACCCAAGATAAATCGGGCTGGTTGGTGTAATTTGAGTGACAACGAGTATTTGTACTATTAGTTATTCTGTGACCGGGGTAAGCCACCAGACGTATTATTTTTAGCGCGTTCCTTCATACATCGCTGGTGTTGCAGTCTAGCGCGCAATACAGGTTGGTCACGCGAGAGTTCAACCACCCCTGACCCGTGCGAACAAAACCAATCTAACTCATTATTGAACGTGCTCCATTTAGGCGTTTCGAGGTCTGTTCGTTGCACTTTGCAGCCTTGTGGATTTGGATGTGTGTAGTGTAAAGTTAGTTGAGTTATTCTTGGGAATGAAGAGTAAGCCTACTATCCTACTTATATGTTGGATGGATGGATGGATGTTTGTTACGTTGATTAATCACGCAAAAAATATTACATAATGGTTTTCTACAGACTACTTTACACTTATTTTAGGTTAGGATTACTTTAGGTCCTGGAAAAGGACCTTATCCTACTAATATAATAAATAAAAAAGTTTGTAAGATGGATGGATGGATGGATGTTCGTTACTCAATCACGTAAAAAATACTAAACGGATTTTGATCAGATTTGGTAGGTACTTTAGGCCTTGAAAAAGGACATAGGCTACTTTTTATCCCAGGGAACCGCGGGTGTAACCGAGGGGCGCAGTTCGTAAACTACACTCGAGAGCAATGAATCCGGGTCACTTAAAGAATGTTAAAAATCTCGGAAACTAAAAATGATAGGTTAATGCAATAAATTGTATTTAATAGACAATGTAATACTCCTTAAATGAAAGTAAAAAAAATATGAGTCACCATACATTTTATTAACACAAAATTACATAAAGAAAAAAACTGCTGATCTCTCCTTAAAACAAAAATAGGAAACATGAAATTTTTGAACTTTATTACGATTTTCTTGAATTTTAATACTTCGTATTGCCTCCTCGTGCTTCCATTACTGCGTTTACGCGGTTTGGCATGCTGTACACCAAGTTCCTTATACGATTTTGGGGAATATTCTCCCATTCCTCTGTGAGAGCAATTTTGAGCTCACGAAGCGTGACTTGGGGGAGGGTTTCGTTGTTTTACGCATCTGCCTAGCTCGTCCCAAGCATGCTCGATCGGGTTGATATCCGGGCTGCGCGCTGGCCACTCCATACGAGTAATGTTCATCTCTTGAAGGTAGTCATTCACAATCCTACCTGTATGAGGTCGGGCATTGTCATGCATAAATATAGCATCCTCACCTAAATTGACCATAAATGGACCAACGTGATCATTGAGGATTTCTTCCACATATCTTACGCTAGTTAAAGAGCCGTTTTCTATGATCACCAGCTCTGTGCGACTTTCAGAAGAAATTCCGGCCCACACAAGTACAGACCCACCACCGTAGGCTACTTTTTCTTCGATGCATGCTTGCTTGAATCTTTCCCCTGGTCTTCGATACACTCTGTGTCTTCCATCGTGCTTGTAGAGCATAAATTTTGATTCGTCGGAGAACATAACTTTTGACCAATCTTCAATACTCCAATTTACGTGGCTCTGGGCATATCTTAGTCTCGAAATACGATGCCCACGCTCCAGTTTAGGGCCGTTTGCAGGTCTAATGGGTTTTAAGTTAGATTCAGCAAGCCGACGTCTTACTGTCCATGCACTTGGGTTACTTCCTCCGAGGCGTCGAAACTGATTGGTGAGTTCAGTTCCTGTGAGAAAGCGATTTCGAAGCATGGTGTTCACCAAGTATCGGTCTTCTCGTGCTGTGGTACACCTGGTTCTGCCCGTTCCTGGTCTGCGTAGGTTAGAACCAGTTTCTTCGTAACGTCGGAGAACTCTTTGTACTGTTGACAGCGACACACCGACAGTCCTGGCTGTATCGCGCTGACTCCGGCCGGTTTCCAGCATTGTAAGTATTCTGGTGCATTCTTCAGGCGTAAGCGACATAATTTCAGCTTGAATAATGAATATAGAGCACTATCAACATGGTTTATGTACCCACATAAATGACAGATTACAAACAAAAGCAAAACCAAATGCTGTAATTTCGTAGTTCCATCTTCGAAAGTGGCCCTTTTTCAAATTTGATTTTTTTATGATATAACTTTACAATAACTAAGAAGTTTTAATACCTTCATTTAAGGAGTATTACATTGTCTATTAAATACAATTTATTGCATTAACCTAGCATTTTTAGTTTCCGAGATTTTTAGGATTCTTTAAGTGACCCGGATTCATTGCTCTCGAGTGTATATAGATAGTTCTTTTATCTCGAAAAATGGTGGGTGAAACTGAAGGCTTAGCTACAGCCTTTTTAATAAATGACGAGTAAAGGACTTACATCCAACAACTGACTGATAGCTGAGATAATATTGGTTGTATGTGTTTTTTATCATATAACTCCATAAGCATAACGGATTTTGATGAAATTTGGTATGTAGGTACATCCTTATGTTCTAGGTCTTTTCCATCATGAAAAACGAACAGTTCCTTAAGGAAAAACTATAAACTGAATCTACACTTGAGTCACGGGTATCGGCTAGTATGTTATCTTTAAAAAGGTTAATAGGCTTACATAGGTATACATAGCTCTACATCGCGGACGTTTCATTGCCTTCCAGTAAGAGTACCGAACTATTCTAGGTTTGCGTGTCGACGATTGCTTTTCCTTGTTTTCGTTTTGCAGTATCTTAGTAACGTTAAGTTTTAACGTTAGTTATTATGCTGAATTGGGAGGTTTGATTGCGTATATGCAGAAATGTGTTTCGCGGCAGTGAGATTCGAAACAACATATTTTATCTAGTAACCTTAAACTCTACCGTAACAGAGCTAATGCTAATTATATTTGTCAAAACGGAGTGAAAGGGTTTTTCATTTAACTATAGTATTTTTTATCGAACAATCGAATGGGTTCCCTAATGGACACCGTGGCAGACCAAGACAGAGATGGCGAGACGAGCATCATACATATCCTAGAAATTGGCCCAATTAATATCTCAAAACCGCGAGAAATGGAAGGAAGGAGAGGAGGCCATTTCACGACATGGGCTGCATATAATATTTTTTTTTTTTTACGCTTAATAGATCCATGTTTGGCCACTATCTCGCCTGATGTGAAGCGATGATGTGGCCTAAGATGAAGCACATAGATCTAGAGAGAGACGGCAGTTGAGCGGCTGCTCAGACCCGTCTCCCCGATGGTTCACCGAACATCATCCTGAAACACGACTAGGTCATTTGACGGCATGGCTTTGTTCGGTGGGTGGTATTACAACCACGGCCAAAGCCTACCACTCCAAAAAAATAATACTATTTTTTATCGATTATAGGTCTATGTTTTGCCACTATTTTAGCGTCAATGTGGACAAAGATGGAGCACCTAGATATAGACTAAGATGGGAGTTAAGTGGCTGCTCAAACCCTTCTCCCCCTGATGGTTCACGTAAAATCGTTTTGCAGTGACTGACCATTTATTTTATTTTTATTTTCAGCTTATCTCTATCGTTTAGTTATATTAATATAAAGATGTGAATATAAAGTGATAACCTTATGATAATGATTCTCCATTGCTGGATCTGAAAACAGTGTTGTCCATTAAAACTTAGATTCGGATGCCTACGCATTACATGTTTTTGAATTTCGTAGTTCTTGCATTGAGGTATGTATTAAAGAGTTCTTGACGGTATATTTCCTCACAATGTTTTACTTTCTATGATAATAAAAGCTAAAAATAAAAACCTTCTACTACTTTTCTTATTTCAATTTGTTTCAATCCATTTCTTTAAGTGGGTACTTATGTATATCAGGCTTACCGATAAGTAATTCCTTCCTAAGTCGTATGGACTAAGATAGAACGAAAATAGACTGAACCTTAGACATGTAGTAGTTTAGTGGATTTGCCGGAGACAAAATTCCGGCAAAATGTGGGTGGAACGTCCACTAAAGGCTGACAGAAACTGTAGATAAATAAAACAGTTATTAGATAGCTTAAAGAATAAATGAAAAAGTACCTCCTTTTTGAGCAATCCAATATTTAGAACTAGAAGCCATAAGTGCAACTTTAATAGTTCTGGAGATGAATTATGTGGGACAGTGAGTCATTTTTCCCTTATTTGTGTGTTGAAACCATAAGCTATCTGAAGGCCTCTGACATGGCCTAACAACTGATGATTTAAGACAGCAACCGCTCCAAAATATGATAGTGCTCAGATGTAGTGCACGGCAGCGTAGAAAGCAGACATAGGTGTTAGCCAGTAGGTGGCCTAGGATAAGTCTGGTACTACCCGGGCCCTCCATTCCCGGGTGTTCATGAAGGATTACCCAGTTTACGCAAAAAATACCTAGTTGAGATTTTTTTCGTAGGTCTATAAGAACGCTACGTCAGTCAAATATCAGTTTACTTTTCTTTGATTTCAGCTTTTTGGTGAGTGAAAAGTAGTAGTGCCGGTAAAATCCAAAAGGACATCGTCTTCTCTAATAAAAATCTATCTACCACCTACAATAGTCAGTCAGTCGAGAACTCTGAGCCAAACAGGATTTACTACGGTACACAATAGAAAAACAGAACGATGGCACTCTCTGGGGTTCTAAAAGTGACCTCAAATATATTGGAGAGGTTTTATTGTCGCGGCTTACGAAACCTATAGGTATTATTGATTTTTGCGATACATTTTTATGTGGAGTTAAGATAGTTTTTACGAAGAATAAATTCAAGTAAGACACACAACAACTGATACTGTAGTGATTAAATTCTAATAGAACACCAAATTAGAATGTCTAACAGTTTACCTACTTAATATATAACACAACTACGACGTATAATATTGATCTATTTTTTATTAATGGATTTTGAAGTGAATTTCACAATTAATAAGATTACCTTACTAATTATTATTATTGATTATTGCTAAGATTATTATTTTACCCTTGTAGGTATATTATTATTAAATCATTTATTTCAGATAAAAATCCATATTAACATGTCAAATAATTATATTAATCTATATATACTTATAATAAAACTGTAACGAAGCGGTTACTGTACATTGAAGATATTTTTGAAAATCAATTTTTTTAGGAGTATATGGTAGCAACAGAAGCCAAAAATACAATTTTTAAAATTTTTGTCTGTCTGTCTGTCTGTCTGTCTGTCTGTCTGTCTGTCCGGCATAAACTCAGAAATATATATATACTTATAATAAAACTGTAACGAAGCGGTTACTGTACATTGAAGATATTTTTGAAAATCAATTTTTTTAGGAGTATATGGTAGCAACAGAAGCCAAAAATACAATTTTTAAAATTTTTGTCTGTCTGTCTGTCTGTCTGTCTGTCTGTCTGTCCGGGATAAACTCAGAAACTAGGGCACGAATTTGAATGCAGTTTTTTGAAATATATTCTGTGGAGTCCGGCGCTACACATAGGCTTTGTTTCATCAAAATCGGTCCAGTAATATTGAAGTTATGACGGAATTTAGGAAAAAATATAGGTGTCCACTATAAGTTGAACCACGGAACATACCGGACCCTTGTGCACATAGCTCAGCTTATACTGGTTTATTACTTACCTTCAGAGTTTGTAGAACTAAGGTATTGGTTCACATGATGGTATTCTAAAAAATGTTTTGTGGAGTCCTAGGCTACATAACAAACTTTGTTTTATAAATATCGGTTTACGAAAACTGGAATTATTACGCAATTTAACAACGTTGAGTACCTACCGATTAGCAATTTTAGTATGAAAGTTTTCGTGAGTTTGATTCATTATGATTATAAATATTTAATAAAACGGCTAGGACTCACGTAGTTTGTCAAATTAGTCGACCTAGATTTCGAGCATGTCCGATGCTCTTCATCAGGGGCAAGTTTATACTGCGAGATCGCGGCGACTATTGGCGGGTGCCGGTGGCGGTGGCTGGTGGAGTGGCATAACGTTGAGTACCGTTGCAAGGCAAATTAGCTGTTTAAATCGAGACACCCATAGATAGCACGTCTTATCAAGGGGCGTTTTTCTGACTCGCGGTGACGGGTTTTATGGACATGGCGCCTGGACCTGCACTGGAGCTTTTTTTTGATCAGTTTGCAAAACGCTTTTTTGCTGATGCTATTATGTCGCCTTGGAAAGTAGTAGAGGAATTTTACCTAGCGGTTCCCAATTTTTTTTAGCTATGGAACATTAAATTATGTACCTAATTTTGGCGGAACCCCAACTCATATTTGTAACCGACTTTAAAAAAGGAGGAGGTTTTGTTTTTTTTCTATGTTTGTTACGCGATTACTCCGCCAATTATAATTTGATTTTGATGATTCTTTTTTTGTTTGGTAGGTCATACTTCAGAGGTGGTCCCATATAAATTTTATCGAAATTGATTCAGCACTTTTGCGCGGGTCTGTATATCGATAAAAATGCCGGCCAGCGTCGGCAATTCTCGGAACCCTAGGGTTCCGTGGAACAACTATTAGTAACTGCTGGTATAGACGAACAAAAAGCATAGCAACACCGTACCGGGCCCGGAACGGCCGCGGCGGCTAGCGTGGCACCACGGCGCACCGTCACCGTCAGTTTTGCGTACGAATCGTAAAGGGTCCATGTCAGTTCCCCCCGATGGCAATCCCACCCGTGTTATTTCAACCCGGCCTCCGTGGTCCCGTAATATGTTTTTTTAAACTGAACGATGACATTTGATACGTATACTCGGTCAAAGAAACTATAACACATTTTTCACCAATTTTTAAACATCCCTAAAAGAACTTGCTAAAATGTATATATCTAAATATAAAAATAATCCACTCCCTCAGACACAGACACACACACACACATCACACCTCGAAAACCAAAAACCTATGAAGCTGTTTGGTATGTAAGTTCTATAAGGGGATCATTACGAGAGCGGACAAAAGGAATGAGAGTTTATGTTTTTAAAGATAGGGCTATCAACTTTGGTAATTAGGATTGGGAGCGGAACGGGATGATAACGGGATAAGATGGGCATGGAAATGGGATAAGCGCGAGAGTTACAGGATAGGAGCGTAATGGTAACGATATAGGAGCGGGACTGGAGCAGGAGCGGAGCGGTACGGTAACGGGATAGTAGGGAGCGGTAACGGTATAGGAGAAGGACAGGATCAGTCCAGAACGCGGCGGTTACGGAATACAACCAGGACGATAACAGGATACGAGTGGGAAGGTAACAGGATACGAGTGGGAAGGTAACAGAATAGAAGTGGTACGGTAATGAGAAAGGAGCAGGATGGGAGCTGGAACGGGAGTATTTTGGGACAGAAAATGGTCGGAAGCATGATGAATTACTACTACACTACGCGTACGAAGTCGCGGGCAACAGCTAGTCTACAATAATTATATTACATTATATAAACAAAATCAAAATTAAAAACAGTCAAATCAAATAAAATTATAAAAATGAACCAACTTAAATTTAATCAGATTAAATTACATTAAATAAATCAAATTAAAATTAATTCAAATAAAATTACATTAAAATAAACCAATTCAAATTTAAATAAATTAAATTAAATTACATAATACTTAAATTAAAATGAAATGTCTTCAGTCATAACAAATGGCAGAACACTATGTTGGATTACCCATCAAAATGTTTATGAATGGGGCAGTCTCGTCGGGCTACAACCATATAAGTCCATATAAGTCGTGCCAAATTGTATGACCACTCACCTATGAATCAGGTGACTTGCGCAAAAAAAAAAATGCATAAAATCGTATACTTACGTAAGAAAGGCGCGGGCGAGGCGGTGGGGCGCGGGCGCACGGCGCGGCGCCTTATTTTCCTCGCCACGTCCGTCGCCCCCGCGTAACGTGTTTAGTGAAAACCACATATCAGCTAATTGTTAATTAATTAGTTGTAGGTTTAGACTGAGTAAATTGAATAAGTCCTTTGGGCAATTGCGTACGTTTTTACAATAACATTCCAAAACGTATAACGGAGCTCACAAAAAGTAGATTCATATTCATAATCATTTTTTCATGCTCATAGATATATTATTACAGACAGGTGTTAAAATAGTGTCACAAAGTATGCTGTATGTAGCCTATAAGGGTGTTGCATAATGAGTGCAGTTCTATTATAGTTCAACATAGAATATAATAGAATAGAAAAACTCTTTATTGCATACCAAATAACATAAAGAAATAGACAATAATGGTAGTAAAATGGGCGGTCTTATCGCTTGAAACGATCTCTTCCAGACAACCTTTGGATGGACAGTATCGGAAGAAGAAAAACATAATTCAACATTCTGATTCTAAATGTTTATAATAAGTGTCTACATTATTACTTTAATTTAATGTCATAAGTAGTCTGTGGTTAGTCACTATAGTCAATTTCAATTTAAATTTACATAATAAAAAATCAGAATCAATTTACATAATAAAATATTCAAATTGGGTGTGAAAATATTCTAATAAAAAAAGTATACTATAAGTACAGTTAGTATCTTTGTCTTCTATGTACTATAGGTAGGTACATAGAAGACAAAGATGCATGGAACATTCCGCTTCTGCCAAGTAGCCAACTGGCACATAAGAAACATAATATTTTCAAAAACAAATATAAAATATTGCAACAAATGTTCTAAAAAAAAATGCCCCTCAGTTTCTTGCCGTGTCTTCTGAGTTAGTAGTGGCAAAGAAAACTTAATATTAGTGGTTCTCCTTCCGATACGATGGTAGAGTCATTGTAATAATTGACGTTCATAAGCGTCTGTGATGCGAAAACTGAATAAAGAACTTTTGAACTTTAAACTTTGTCATATATTTTTTTTAATTAAGCGCTATAGATAATATATGTTCTTAACCGTGGACTGAGTACATATATTTCGGAAAAATATCGAATTCAATTCTTCAGACAATTTGGTAAATTTAATCGACGGATATCGAAGTTAATCTACTCATTCCGTTGCTAACTATGGCTCGGGCAGGGCTTCCCTAAGGTGATTAAGGTTGCGTGTTTGTACCACTAACGATCATCTTAACCTCTAACAAGTTACGTAATATGGCAATATGAATTAGCAGCAAATTGCTACTTGATTAGTGTAGGTCCTACACTCCCAACAAAAACTGGTTCTTAGTATATTATAGTGTAGGGTATGTACTAAAAAAGTTGTATAATTAACTAGCTATGTTCTGCGGATTCACACGGCTAGTGTTAAATATGTAAGTAGGTATTTTTCTATTTTTACAAGCTTTTATTTAACTTGCAATGTTTGTTTGTTTGGTTTAAATCTTACAAGTTAAATCAGAACCACTTTTTCTTATCCTACGGAGTTGAAATTTAGCATACTTTTCAAAGCCCGATGAGCATGCTATATTATGGTGACAGCCATACAGCTGATCTGACGATGGAAACAAAATCAAAATCAAAATCAAAATCTCTTTAATCATTTTGGCATCACAGACGCACTTATGAACGTCAAATTATCACAATGACTCTACCACCGTATCGGAAAAAGAACCACTACTCAGAAGATACGGCAAGAAACTGAGGGGCATTTTTTTTAGAGATTTTGTTACAATTTTTTGGGATTTTACAATGTTATGTTTCTTATGTACCAGTTGGTTACTTTGCAGAAGTGGAATGTTCCAAGCATCTTTGTCTTCTATGTAATTACGAACAGTGTAGTATGCTTTTCTCATTAGAACATTCTTAACGCGTAATTTGAATTTACTTTCTGTGAGCTCCGTTATACACTTTGGAATTTTATTATAAAAACGTACGCAGTTGCCCATAAAGGACTTATTCGTTTTAGTCAGTCTATACCTAGGTACAACAATCCTATCCTTATTTCTAGTGTTAATGTTATGATGGTCACTATTTACTTTGAATTTTTGGAAGTTTTTGCGAACATGCATGAAAGGTGGGCAATGGATCTTCTTGACGGATAATCGTGAACTAGTGTTTTGGCTCATTTTAATTTGCTTGCGGTTCGGATTACGAATTTGTTAAAAGCTGGCCTTGAAATATATTTTTTTAACAAAAATCTTGTTATATTTTTAGCACACAAGCTGAAAACGGAAACTAAGCTAGGCTTCTAAGAATATTCTTCGGTGTATCCTTGTATCGAAAGTAAATTCGTTTTTCCTGAAAGTTGTTCTTAAAAGAGTTATCTAAGATATTTCTGCATATTTATTGCCCTAAGGAAAAACGAAAAAGGGAAAGGGTAGAGTTAATATTAATATAGTTAATTAAGCCCGTAATTTCATGCCTACATTTACGAGTATGTATAAACATAGAAGTTATTATCTAATTTTATGTAAGGCCTTTACGTACAACCCTTTTACATAACCGTAATCGTTTACTCGTCCATAACGTTTATGACATGAACGTTTATACTGGTTGAATGTCGTCACTATGATGAATAATTTATTTTATAACAAAAAAACCGACTCCAATTCTGGTGTATCTTCAAAGTCCAAGACAGAGAGAATATAATCACGTCGAATATCGTTGAAATTTATATAGGACCACTTTGTAGCTACACTGAACACGAAAAAAATTATTTCCAAATCGGTTTATAAATGAAGGAGTTCTGAAGTAATAAACATAAAAAAAATACCTACAATTGAATTGAGAATTCCCTCCATTTTTAGCACACAGCTCTATAAGAAAATGGCATTTAAGTGACAGGTCAGGCTCGTCGAAAAATATTATAGTTTACATCCTTGAAAAAATAAAAAAGGCGGACGCGTCATTGCCAAATACAAAAGTGAAGCACTCATGCTTTGCGGGTCTATTCATTCGTACACAAGCCTCATTACATCATGCTATGTCGATCAGCAGTCACATCGGCTTGACAACGGCCCTCCGTCCACTCACATAAACATAACGCCACCGCCATTGCCATACTTCAGTGTTGCTCAGCGAAATTCTGTCCATCTTTTTTTATTCGTTCAAGTCTACATCGCTAAACACTCACGTTTGCTAACATGAACGTAACAAAATAATAAAACGACTTAGCTGTGTTAAGTCAGCTTAGCTCTCAGTGGATTCCGCGTATTAATAGGTATATTATTTTCAGATTAAAGTGAATGACAAAAGGGATGGTTTATTTGTATTATTCTGTTACCGAAGATTTTTGAGGAAGATTTAAAAAACGAGACCTAATCAGGTTTTTTTAAAAAGTATTTAATAAACGACCTGAGTTTTGAAGTTTCTTGCTCTTTTTATACGAGAAGTCGTTTCGCAGATTTAATCAAACTAGATGAAAGTTAGTACCGAAAGAGTTTCGGGCTCCGCTTTTAGACGACAAAAGTAATTGTATTTCTAAAGTAAATGGAATACATTGAAATGTTTTATCAGTTCTGGTTAAAAGAGATTTTAGTAGATTTCCATTTGTTTCATATTCAGGCTAAAACGCAATCTAAAAACCATTTGACAACTACGTATTCTACTAATATTAAAATTTTTATAAATATTATTCTTATCTAGCTACGCCCTGTGGTATCATCAGCGGTTTTCCTAAACAAAAAAAATTGCATATATCCCTTTCTAACACTGAAAGAACTAATTACTAAATTTCATCAAAATCCGTTTAGTAGTTTTTGCGTGCAAACATCCATCCATCCATCCTCACAAATTTCACATTTATAATATTAGTAGGATTAGAGACCAAATCCAATTTAAGAACAAATTTGATATATATGTATCTAATCTTAGGTGTTTTTAGTGAAAAACCAATAAAGCGGTCCTTCTGACAATCCCGTTAGGTTTAAGGCCTTGGCTTTACAAGGGCTTCCTTATTCCAAACAAATTTACCCTGATTTTCACCTTTACGTCTACGAGCTACGTAATAGAAGCTACAAGGTGCTACGAGGTACTACGTCGTAGCTACTACGGCCGCCCACAAAATCTCCGATACAATCTCCATAAACGTGACACGCAAACTTCTGTCGCTGAAATAAACGTTACCCATAATAAAAGTGTCATAAATACCGGTTAGTGTGACATTCTTGCGTTTCTGGCTACAAGTTTATAAATAAGTGTGAATGGATTCGAACTCTTTTTTCACTTCCACTTGACCTAGAAGATCTATGAAATACAAGTAGGTACTAGTAATTTCTATAATTATGCTTATAAAGTTAAAAAACTACATTTTAAATGAATCTTAAAAAATGAAATTAAATGAATCTACATCTTAATCATATCATTGCCACTATTGTACATTTTTAATACTGATAATTTATTTTTTGCCTAACGACCTTATTCTTACGTATTTGTTTTGTGCATACATTTAGGTATTCCGTGGTAAGAATAGAACCTGCGACCTTAGTTATTAGCTATCATTATTAACTTAAAACATAGTTAAATGATTCTAATGTTTAAAATTAAAAATCCATAAAACAATTACCCATTGTTAAACAAAAATAAAATTAAATAAAAAAGGAATGTCGTAGTGATATGTGCATCGATTTAATTTCTACCTCTATAAAAACAAACAACATAAGTTTCTTAAATAATAGAGTTCAAAAACGGAGGAGGTTCTCAATTCGACTGTATGTTTTTTTTCATGTTTGTTACGCGATTACTCCGTCATTTATAAAGTAATTAGAAAAATTCTGTAAATTATTGAAAATTTTGCGTTGGTTTGAAGATCAAGATGGTCCCATATAAATTTCATTGATATTCGACCTTACACTTCGAAGATAGGTACTTACTTTAGTACTTACTTTGGTTACTGAAGTTGTTTTTTAGTTGTATAAGGAATTATATGCTTATATTTATTGAAATCTACTAAACAGCCTGTACGGAGAATGTGGGTGGCCAAGTCTTCAAGGTCAATCAAAAATAGTTGCTTCGGATGAGTGAGTCTGTCTGATCAACCCGAAAAACCCTTAGCCCGTGAATGAAAATATACTCCTAATGTATACCCTAGAGTAGTGGTTTACTAATAGGGTTTGCCTTGAGCGGTTTCAGGCTGCCAATATATTGATATTAATATTGTATCCCAGATGGTCTTATGGTGATGATGATAATGATGACACTATTTCACTCAAGGGAGGGCGATATACCGATATGCCATCATTCACTTGTTTTTATATAATTTTAAGTAATTGCTTAGGGACTAAAGACCTGTAATTAGATTACCGTTTCACATAATTTCTCTTTATGTTAGTTCGCAACCCCACCTCAGTTTATTGTTTTCCGATTTCGACTATGTTGTTTTTTGTAGGAATACAAAAAATATAACAAAATCTGTAAAAAAAAATGCCCCTCAGTTTCTTGCCGTATCTTCTGAGTAGTGGTTTTTTTTCCGATACGGTGGTAGAGTCTTGTGATAATTTGACGTTCATAAACGTACGTCTGTGATGCCAAACATGAATAAAGAGATTTTGACTTTGACTTTGACTTATTATGTAGGATATATTCTCTTTAATAAAATCTGTCCGATACGGTGGTAGAGTCATTGTAATAATTGACGTTCATAATTGTAATAATTGCGTCTGTGATGCCAAAATTGAATACATAAGTTTAAACTTTAAACTTTGTCGTAACTCCTCCATCGCATTGATATTACTATCAATAAAGTAGTACCTAACACCTACGTTACTTGATATCGTTCACGGGGTTATTCGGTCTTTCGATACTTAGGAAGGTTCTATGTCATACATTATTCATATCCCAGTTCGAGTACAGTGTGCTAATTTCTAGGTAGTACGTAAACTTGACACGTTTTTAGATATAAATAAAAGTATAAAGCTATGACTACTGCGACAACTGAAGACTGTGGCAGACAGCTGCGGCACTTCTGATTTTATGTACTTCAGCCTTCAGAAGACGTTGACATTGTCTACGCTTCGTCTACGAGGCGCGCCGATTTTAATAAAAATCATAGACATCGGTAGAGTTCGTACGTACTGCAGTTCGTTCGTTCGTACGTTCGCGCTCCGAATCATACCATAAGTTCTGTAACCTAACCTTTGGTGTGCCTCAGGACCAGAAGATGACTTAAAACAAAACTTCATATTTAACTGGGCAAATTTAAAGGATATCAACAGCTTTATAATTAATAGCTATTATAACTCATAATAATATTAGCTTTAACAAAGTGGCAGCGTGGGTTTGATGTGGGCTCGGTGTTTTTAAGCCGCACTCTAAATGTGAGGCAAGTTTTTTTTAATTTTTTTTATGTAACTGCATTCAGTGCACGAGACGAGCTGGTCGTTTGTCTGATGGTAAGCAATACGCCAGCCCATAACAATAACAGCACCACCCAGAACTTTGTTTTGCAAAATCCTGCGCGGCACTGCACTGCGCTCGTCACCTTGAGACAATTAGCTGTTGAGTCTCATAATGCCCAGTAATTTCGCTGGCTACAATGCCTTTCAAACCGGAACACAGTAATGCTTGTGCACTACTGCTTGGCGGCTAAATAACTGGCAAAGCGGTGGTACCCACCCAAACGGCCTCTCGCATACGAGAAACCTACCGTCTCTATTTCTATTTATGTCAAATTTGACATAAATAGAAATAGATTGGTCACTGTCTGCCACTGCAATTCGGGTGTCGCTTATCGACTCAGGTCGGCGTTGTGTCGAATGTCAAGTGATTAATGGAACCTACGGTCTCGACACGTTGCATGTTTCCGGAACAACCTAGGCGAATGCTGCAAAATGTTTTCAAAGGTTATAGAAATATTTTCAGTTGCATATGAGGATAGATAAGGTTACCGTCATTGAAACGGGATTGGTAAATTGTTTTATTTTTGGTTCTGAATCGTGGTACGTGTTAAGTGAAGCAGTTCGGATTTGGAAAATATATATATATATATATATATATATATATTGTAACGTTACGGAGGTCCCCCGGCTAGCTCTACCTAAGACCTCCGCACGTACAGTACCTTTCTGGGAGAGAGAGAGGGACTGGAAGCTGTAATGAAATTATGTTAATTTGGTGATACTTTTAATACAGTATATAAAACAGTGCTGCTGAGGAAAAGATCTTCGTAATGGAAATTGTCGATAGAGGGAAATGAGAACGTATACTTTGTCGATAGGCTTCTTCTGCCTGTCGAAGAGGGTAAATGAGAACGTAGTACTTTTTCCTTGTCGATAGGCTTCTTCTGCCTGTCGAAGAGGGTAAATGAGAACGTAGAACTTTGTCCTGGGTTTGTCCTTCTCCCAATCCAAGGGACGTTCGACGGCGGTGAGTGGGCCTTTGTTCGAGCCACCAACTTGTGATACCTCACAACAACGGAGCCACAAAAATAATATGGTTTTCCACCTTTAACAAATCGTGAGAGAACCTTTCTCTCTCCAAGCTCAAGTTCAAGTCCTGGTTTTTCATCTTTTTTTCGTTCTCTGTCAGTTTATCCAATTTTGAATTCTGTTTTCTTTTTCAAGGCAATAAAAGTAGGTCCATTAGATATAAATAAGAAATAGGTTTGATGAGTCATGAAAAATGAATGAAGATGATATGTAACACTACAATATATATATATATATATATATATATATATATACTACTTGTTTTAGTACTAAAGGTAACTAATCGATGCTACTAAAATATAACATAGAAAGTGTTTAGATTTCTCGACTTAATCTGAGAAAAGTACGTACGGTATAACGTATTTTCTCTGATTTTATTTCTGATTCGATTCTTCGGATTTGATTGTATGTCCAATTATTTATTTTCGTTGACACAATAAGTTCGTGCGTCACCAAGGGCATGAGCTGAAAACGTTCTGGATTCTTTAAAACATTATGTTGAGGACAGACCTTTTTTTACTGCACTGTACACGCCAGAGATTGCCATACACATACTGTAATTGTTTGCTGTGGCTTTATTACTTTGTTTTATTTGTCCTCCTGCACTTGTGTGCAGTTTAGTCAAAATAAATCGTTCTGTCTTTTTTTTATTCTTTCTGATTCTTCAAGGTAACGAAATATATCTAAGGGTTGACCAATCCTTTGTTGTATCGGCTGGTAAAGTGAGTTTTTGTCTCGCATTTATCTTTCATAGTCGTCAGCGTATTGGAATTTGATTGGTTTTTGTTTTGTATATTTTATGTTCATTCTTTATTCACTTTCGGTATGAATTCCGTATTCGCAGTTCAACACATGACTATCGAACCAATTGTTTACTTTGAGCATTGTACTGGTACGATCTTATTTTGTTTTCCTTGACATAAAGGCATACTTGTACGATCGTCATTTACGCAGTCTACAATTTTACATGCCTTTACAGCTACGAAAGACGTCAGTTTTGTTATGTACACTCAAGATTACTAAGTTAAGATTTCAAGAGACATGTTCATGTTCAAGAGAATCACAGTGGGAATGAATAATAAAGGCCTATGAAAATATAAAAGCGGGAGCACTCGAGTTCATTCGTTCAGAGTTGTAGCGAAATAAATTATGACAGTGTAAGTGAAATGCAATATAAAGTATGAAGAGGATATGCGTGGTAATAAAAGTTTTTGAGGTCATAATTAAAATAACATTTTCGATTGCTATCTAGATTCTAGAGTTAAAAATACATGTATCTTGTGTAAATTTTTTGAGGGTATGTGTAATTTGTATTGACTTTAGTTGCAATAAGAAGTATCAATAGATATGATCACTAACATTGGTAAATACTTCAAATTTTATTTAAGAACTAGAATGATAAGCTTTTAAATTAATTTTATTTAAAATTATATCAGTTTGTAACAATAACTTACATTGTACTATAGATAAGAGGAACCCTGCCTAAAACATACCTAAACTATCTGGAACTATGTTGTAAGAAGTAACGGTCAGTATAATCTCAAGGGATGAGAGAGCCAATAAATATTAACTGGAAGAAACAAAGAATACCGCCGAAATATACACATTTTGACTTCGTATTAAATTATGATATTAGCCCACCTATTGTTATGCTGTAAAATGTCCTTGTTTTTTATGTACCTATTTTTAAGGTTATTAACAATATATAGATAGATAGAAAATTCTTTATTGAACAAACAAATTTGTAGGTACATAGGCGCACTTAATGCTAGTAAACATTATTTTCCAGTTAACCTCGATGTACTGTGGAGTTTTTATAAGGTAGAGCAAACAAAAAAAAAGTAAATGTAAAAAAATAAAAGGTCATACAAAAATACAATATAACAAGATATATGCATACAAACCAATGAAAATGTATATTAAAAATATAATAATAATATAAATACTTGAAGATAACATATATAATATATAAAATAACAAGATGAAAAATAAATATATATATATATAATAATAATAATAATATAGCCCATTTATTCCTTAGAAATTAAACAATTAAATTAAAATTTAAAAATATGTTTAAGTAAGGACCCCTCTTAGGGTAAAGGCCTCCTCCATGTCGAACCATTTATCTCTATCTTGTGCCATTGTTAGCCAGTCTTTGCCCACCGCTCTGTCTATTTCATCTACCCATCTTTCTTGTGGTCGGCCTCGTCTTCTGTTACCATTTGGACCCGACCACAACGCTACGCGTTTAGTCCATTTTTGATGGGTAGTGCGCGCTATATGGCCTGCCCATTTCCATTTAAGCCTTTGTGAGTATTCTAGTGCGTCTATTAACTTTGTTTTCTTACGAATTGTTGTGTTTTTTATTCTGTCTTTTAGCTTTATGCTAAGAATGCTCCTTTCCATAGTGCGCTGACATCTTTGTATTTTATTTCTAATTTTGTTGTTAAATGTCCATGTTTGGCAACCGTACGTCAGGCAAGGTAATATACAAGAGTCCATCACTTTCTTTTTCAGTTTTAGTGGAAGTTTTGATTTTAATTCTTCTTTGTGGCTCCAGAACTTGTTCCAAGTTATAGCTATTCTTCTTCCAATTTCGTCCTCGTTTCTAGTGTTTTTAAATGACATTTCTTTTCCTAGGTATATATATGTAGGTATCTACATAGTCAAGTAGAGTTCTGTTTACCTCTATTTGCTTCTCTATACTGTTGGTAGCTACTTTTGTTTTTGACACATTCAGTTCTAATCCTATAAGCAAGCTGGCATTATTGAGATCATTGATCATATTTTCCAACTGCTCTGGTGTATCAGAGAATAGGACTATATCATCTGCAAACCTGAGGTTGTTAAGGTATTTTCCATTAATTTTAATACCTTTTCTACTCCATTTGAGGTTTTCAATTACATATTGCAGTACAGCTATAAAAAGTTTTGGAGAGAGTGGGTCGCCCTGTTTTACTCCTCTGCCTATTTTAATTTCTGGTCCTGTCCGGTCTAGCTTCACTCTACTTGTGCTTTGTTCATAAATGTTTTTTAAGATGTCTATATATGTGTCAGGTACGCTTTGGCTTGTAAGAGCGCCCCATATACTTTCGTGAGATATAGAGTCGAAAGCTTTCGTGTAGTCTATGAATGCAAGGGGTTGTCTTAACTCTACATATTTTTCAATGATCTGGTCTAAGGTGTAAATGTGGTCCATGGTACAGAAACCTTTGCGAAAGCCAGCTTGCTCTACTGGTTGATGTTTTTCTATGAGTCTTCCAATTTTTTTATCTAGACATGACGCGAACAATTTATATATTGCAGGTAGCAGGCTTATGGGACGATAGTTGCCAACGTCGTCTGGATCTCCTTTCTTGTAGAGTAGGATTATTCTTGACTCGGTCCATACTTTTGGAACTCTACGTTCTTTTAGTATTGTGTTGAATAATTTGGTAAGATGTGGTGTTAAAACAAATTTGCCAATTTTTATAGCCTCGTTTGGTATATTGTCTGGGCCGGGGCTTTTTTCATTTTTTAGTTGATCAATTTTTGTAAAATCTCAATTTCTGTAAAGTTTTCTATTGTAGTAGGTGAAGTTATCATCACTGGAGAACCTATGGGTTTTTCTGTATTTGTTTTACGGGCTTCATATAGGTTTTTGTAGAAATCTGTTGCTGTATTGATTATGTCCTTTCTGGTTTGTGTTCTGTTTGTGTTTGTGGGTATTTTTAGATGCGTTATCCAGTTTTTGTCTTTGTTTAGCTGTTTATTTGCTTTTTTGAGGCTTCCTGTGTCCATTAAGTGATTTTCTACAGTTTGGAGTCTATAATTTTCATAGTTTCTTCTTAAGTTTTTATATGCGGTTTTGTAGAGGTAAGAAAACTCATTTTTCTCTTCCTTGTTAAGGGATGATTTATGTTGTAATTCTGACCGTCTTTTTATTAAAGATTGGGTGGTGTCTGAAATAATACTGAGGTTTTGAGGTTTACTGTTGTCTAGACTGGATTTTATAATACACTATTTTGATCTGTACAATGCTTCTAAGTTTTTGTCTTCATCGAGAGTGAGTTGATTTATTTGTTGCTCTAATAGGCTAATATATGCTTTTTGTTCTTCATTATCTTTTAGATTTGAGTGAGAGCCGTCGTAATGTTTCCTTGACGCTTTTTGTACTTTAAGATTCAACGTCCCTCGCACAAGTCTATGGTCCGATGGGAACATCTTATTGTTTGTAACTTCTATGTTTGTAAATTGTTTTGAAATGTTAGTAAGTATAAAATCTATTTGGTTTTTAGTCTTTCTATTAGGGGAAATCCATGTCCATTGGTGTTTGGATTTTTCTTAAATATAGAGTTTATAATCGTAAGTTTGTACTCTAATGCGTGTTGTATTAGTTGTTCCCCTCTGTGATTTCTTTTACCGTAACAATACGGTCCCATTATCTTATTCTCTCCTCGTTTTTGGAATCCTATTTTGGCATTGAAATCTCCCATCAATATAACATTTTTTCCAGCAATATCGTGCGCTTCTCGCTGTGTTTCATAAAATAAATATATAAATACCTACTAACAAAATAAAAATAGAGAACTGTCATTATAGACAAAAAACAATAAGTTTTTGTCTATAATGATCTATATATCTATGATATCAAACTTTTTATGAGTTTACATACCAGATTAAAACTTTCTTAAAAATGTATCTGCCTCAATGAAAATATACAAATATATAATGTATTCTATTTTCTATATAGATACATGTCTATATAAATATTGTGTAAAACGCATTTATTTTTACAGTTTTAACAAAAATAGGTTAAAAAAACAATATGGCCGCAGGATTGATACAAGCCGCAAAACAAGATGGTTGACTCTCTCTCCGGAAACTTGCACCGTACTATCCGAGATAATCCTGTGCCATTTATAGCGCTTGGAGGGTAAGCGTTCCTATTGGGTATAGTTCGGACGTTGGTATTGGCGTAGGCCTTTGAAAGCCTACCTATTTATTTATTTATAAGATGATCTACAGCTTATACATAAATGTGAATTACAAGATTAAGTTATCATAATATAGGCCAATGACAGATCTTCCTAATTATTACAATTTTGTCTTTAGTGCTCTCTAGCAAGGGATTCAAGTAACGGGTGTAAAGGGTGAATGTGTGCGAGTCTGTGTAAGGGTGTGTGTGAGTGTGTGTGCGCGTGTGCATGGTAGAACTGTTCAGAAAGTTAAAGTTTCTTCCAAACGTTACACTTATATATTAGAATACGTACCGCGTTTTTGAGTCATGTTATGTTCTCGAGTTCTTAAAAGGTAACTAACTCTTTTTAATTGAGTTATGAGGTGCAGAATTAGGCATTTAAATAAAAGGACTAAATACTTAAGAAAAATATCGCAACTC
The DNA here is from genome assembly GCA_951640565.1 of Petrophora chlorosata. NCBI lineage: Eukaryota > Metazoa > Arthropoda > Insecta > Lepidoptera > Geometridae > Petrophora > Petrophora chlorosata. The sequence goes on along the minus strand of OX621204.1, from coordinate 8,939,861 downwards.
TAGTTTAGAAGGAGAAATATAGCCTGCATGATAGTGTATGAATCAACTACTATTTACTGGTGATAGGTTTCTCGTATACGAGAGGCAGTCTGGGTGGGTACCACCGCTTTGCCAGCTGTTCAGCCGCCGAGCAGTAGTGCGCAAGCATAACGGTGTACCAGTTTGAAGAGCATTGTAGCCAGCGAAATTACTGGGCATTATGAGATTTAACAGCTAATTGTCACCGCGCAGGATTTTGCAAAACTAAGTTCTGGGGTGGTGCTGTTATTGTTATGGGTTTATCAATTGATTGTAAGTTTAAAGTGTTTTACCTAAGCTAATTGAATAAAAAATAACGGAAATGAACGAATATATCCAAGATTGAGCTCTCGGTAAATTTTTAATATTACAATTTTTTCATGGTAATGTATCTGTATGACATTATATATTTAATAATTGTTTATTTGCATAAAAAAAATGTCACTCTTACACTGGACTAGAACTTGCGACCTTCCGTTTAACCGTCTTAGTAAAAGCAAAGAAAACTAAATGTTATGGTAAAAGTGTTTACATATAATTTTCTTATCGGTCCATCGACGCAGTGACTCCCTTTTTTTTGAGACAAAAGAGGAACAACTCTTATATATTTACACAATTATTTTGTAAATCAGATGCTTGAGAGGTTAAAATCTAATAGTATATAAACAATATGCAAAATAATTCATCTTTTCCGCAGGCCGAACAAAAAGAACTCGCCAGCGGGATCGTCAACGGCACTTGTCCCAGTTGTTGGACGTCCCACTTTAGCCCAAGTGGGGCCGAGCCCAATGTTAAAAAAAACAAGAATTTGGATAAGATATGCAGGTTTTAAAAACCTTACGCTATAAAGACAAAGAACTACTGAAAATTGGGCAAGGTTGCCGTATTTCTAAACTGTTGTCATTATGTTATTGATGTATACTAGCTGCGTGCTTTGAATTACACTCGAGAGCAATGAATCCGGGTCACTTAAAGAATGTTAAAAATCTCGGAAACTAAAAATGATAGGTTAATGCAATAAATTGTATTTAATAGACAATGTAATACTCCTTAAATGAAAGTAAAAAAAATATGAGTCACCATACATTTTATTAACACAAAATTACATAAAGAAAAAAACTGCTGATCTCTCCTTAAAACAAAAATAGGAAACATGAAATTTTTGAACTTTATTACGATTTTCTTAATTTTAATACTTCGTATTGCCTCCTCGTGCTTCCATTACTGCGTTTACGCGGTTTGGCATGCTGTACACCAAGTTCCTTATACGATTTTGGGGAATATTCTCCCATTCCTCTGTGAGAGCAATTTTGAGCTCACGAAGCGTGATTGGGGGAGGGTTTCGTTGTTTTACGCATCTGCCTAGCTCGTCCCAAGCATGCTCGATCGGGTTGATATCCGGGCTGCGCGCTGGCCACTCCATACGAGTAATGTTCATCTCTTGAAGGTAGTCATTCACAATCCTACCTGTATGAGGTCGGGCATTGTCATGCATAAATATAGCATCCTCACCTAAATTGACCATAAATGGACCAACGTGATCATTGAGGATTTCTTCCACATATCTTACGCTAGTTAAAGAGCCGTTTTCTATGATCACCAGCTCTGTGCGACTTTCAGAAGAAATTCCGGCCCACACAAGTACAGACCCACCACCGTAGGCTACTTTTTCTTCGATGCATGCTTGCTTGAATCTTTCCCCTGGTCTTCGATACACTCTGTGTCTTCCATCGTGCTTGTAGAGCATAAATTTTGATTCGTCGGAGAACATAACTTTTGACCAATCTTCAATACTCCAATTTACGTGGCTCTGGGCATATCTTAGTCTCGAAATACGATGCCCACGCTCCAGTTTAGGGCCGTTTGCAGGTCTAAGGGGTTTTAAGTTAGATTCAGCAAGCCGACGTCTTACTGTCCATGCACTTGGGTTACTTCCTCCGAGGCATCGAAACTGATTGGTGAGTTCAGTTCCTGTGAGAAAGCGATTTCGAAGCATGGTGTTCACTCTCTTCGCGGCGGCGCACGTGCATTTCGGTCGGCCGATTTTCAGCTACAAGCACGTCGAAATGTTGTGAAAGCGGTCAAACGCCAGCCCGATCAGCAAATTACGTAATCTTTTCGATCAAATAAAGCTTGAAATAAATTAAGCGCACTTCACAAGGTGACTTCAGGTACCTTCTTATCTAAAGAGTTTAAAAGTCAGTGTACGAGCGACCTTTAAAGGTGAGCTCACAAATCTTGGCATGATAAGCTAAACAGTACTGCGAGATATTTCAAAACCATCAATAACGGTTGTCGTACGAATACAAATTTATTTTCTTCAGAATGTCTTAAGAAACCAAGAAAACGTTGGAAAGTGAAAAGAGTTTTTCCAAGCTTAAAGAATTGAACTATTTTGCGATAATGTGGACTGAAAAGTGATTTATGAACTAAAGCTTCAGCTTACGTCGAAGAGATGTACAAATTCTTTGTAAATCTCAATAATAGAATACTAAGGAATGTGATGGAATCAGGCGTGACGTTGCGGAAATTCATATATGCTATTATATTCAGCGGAATTACACTACAAATTTTTCATTGCATTTCAGTTTATAGAATACTAGCTGCTTTCCGCAGTTTTAACTGCAGATGTAATTTATCCTATACTAGCTGCGCCCCTCGGATTCACCCAGGCTTTCCCGGAATAAAAAGCCTATATCATGATATTATTATTTTATGCTTATACTGGTTAGTTTGTTTATGCACAACACCACCGTCCCTTACAGTTTCTTTGGGTCCTCTCCATCCAAAGGTTGTCTGGAAGATATCGCTATAAGCGATAAGACCGCCCATTGTAACACTTTAGCTTTAAGTATTGTTTTGTAATTTATTTCATGTTGTTGTGTAACAATAAAGCGTTATCTAATCTAATCTAATCTAATTTAATCTATATCCTTTTCCAGGACCTAAAAATACCAAATTACGTTAACATGCGTTCAGTAGTTTTTACGTAATTGAGTAACAAACATCCGCCCATTCATCCATCCATCCATTAATCCATCTTCACAAGCTGTCGCATTTATAATATTAGTAATTGGATGTTATTCCAGGACCCAGATTGTCACTATACGAAATTTCATCAAAATTATTTTATCCGTTGCGGCGTGAAGAGGGAAAAAATCTCACAAACTTACACGCTTATAAACTTTCGCATTTTTAATACTAGTGAGAAATTTGATGTGATATACATAACTGTGACATTTGGCATTAAACAACCTCACGCTTTGGTAAGACAAGGGTCTGCATGAACATGGACCAGGGGCTCTGCTTTGCCATAAATTTGCATAAATTAGGGTTACAAGGTGACAGCGTTAGCTGTTCCAATTTTGGCCGTATCATCCATACCAAAGCTGGTCCATTGTCTCAGGTTGACGAGTGCAGTGTAGTAATACAAAGGACTTTACAAAACTAAATTCTTGGTGGTGTTGCAACTGTGGGGCAGGTGACACAGGCGTGCTGTTTCCCATCAAGCGAATGCCCTACTCATCTTGTCATACAAATACATTAAAAACATTATATATTTACATAAAAAACCCTTATATTGGCGGAGTTCTAAAAAGTGTTCATTAAGTAGCCGCACACGTTAATTTGTCCAACCCCTGGTATCTCGACAAGTAAACAACAAACATTTGGAGTCCCTTCCCAAATTAGCATCGTACTGTACTGTCAGCAATAATAAAAAGTAGTAGTTTATGGTTGTATTTTAGTACTTACCATGTCACAGTAATGATTTCAATAAAAACTATTTGGAAGAAGCAAAAATCAGCTAACAGAAAGTGGATTTAAATTGCGTGTGAAAAATATTTTAGGTAATGAAAAAAACATACTTTACAGTTAGTAATTACATAGAAGACAAAGGCGCATGGAACATTCTGCTTCTGCCAAGTGGACAACTGGCACATAAGATACATAATATTGTAAAAAAACAAAGTATTGTAACAAAAGTTCTAAAAAAATATGCCCCTCAGTTTCTTGCCGTATCTTCTGAGTAGCGGTTCTTTTTCCGATGCGGTAGAGTCATTGTAATAATTGTCGTTCATAAATGCGTCTGTGATGCAAAAACTAACTATAGAACTTTTGAACTAGAACTTTGAATGTCATACTAGTGATTATGATATGGTACTAATATATATGCTTATACTTACATTGAAGCTGATTGTACCACAGATGGTGATATTCGGCTGGTTTGACCTGCTTTATTCCCATGGACCTGTTTGTTCTGCGAGGGTTGAGAAACACGAATGATTATACACGTGCTCATTAATGTGTTGACGGCTAAAACGTCGATTTTACAGCTAGGAGTACTCGGTAACGACTGCATTTGTGATAATTAAGGCAGAACAGGGCGCAGCAAAAGCCCCTTTCTAACACGCCACAATGTTGCTTAAGTAGTAGACGCTGAAAACGTTGCTGCTGTCTTTAAAACGCTATTGTTTTAATTTAATTTAGATATGAACAAAATTTACCACTGTACAGTCTTTGTATTTTGTAATAGTTAAGCAACCGCTTTTACGTCGCTTGTTAGCAGTGCTTCGTCCTGTAAACGGATGATTCTAGCTGTAAGGTAGTCTTATCACAACCGGATAAGAAAAAGAACTTTCCAAGAAGTTTCCGTATAAAATAAAATAAACTCTATACATTTCATACAACCGAGAATTTAAGTGTAATACGTTAACCTACATCTTGTATTAAAGTAAGAAATGATTATATTGCAGGAGGGTGAAATAATGGTACAGGAAAGAGAATTGGAGTGACTTGCGGAAGAGGTTTGCCCAATAGTAGGACAAAGGCAAAAAACTGACTACAATAGCTAAATAAGTAAGAAAAGTTTAATGGACACATTCTTAGTTATACTCTACTTGGCAATTGAAGTCAAAGTAAAATTATTTATTAGTCTTAGTAGGCCAGATTGTAATGTTAATGGGACGTCTTTCAGAGACAAAATAGCTATATAAACATGCAGATAGGCAGACAGACACTCCGTCGGACACATTAGATAGATAAATAACGCTTTATTGTTACACAACAACAAGAAATTATTACAATAAAGTGAAAACCATTTCACAATTGGCTTTCAAAAGAGGAAATATTTTTTAATTCTATCTATTGAGCAGACATTCTTTTTCCCCGAGGCGGGGCTGCCCCTCTTTACAAGATACTAGCTACGTCATCTACGCCAGTATATATATTTGGGTCAGTGTATCGATTATGTCATGCAACATCATAACGGCAGCACACAAGCACTAAAACGCCAAGCAGAGTGCTTTGCAATTGCATTAGTGTTGTCGGTCATGAAATCTGTTACTTTATGTACCAGTTTAAGTTCAGGTCAGTCAGCACTCCGCTGTACTATAAAGCAGCGATAACACAGTATACTCTGGATAATATTATTTATAATGTGGTGGATACCTTTTCCACACAGATAAAATACTTATTTATTGTGTTCATTTGCAAGTCAAAAAATTTGTGTTTTTTATGGTTATCAGTCAAAGGCCACATAGTTCAATGTACTTATATTAAAAAACCCCCAACGATAGCATACATAGATCTTAGTCCCTAACTAGTTTTTCCTATATTTCCTATATATTTCCTATATTTTCTATAAGCAGGAACTACAAGGATCATCGTCTCGCAACACCCAGACACAAACAAATACTTCCGCTTTTTTCTTCCTAAGTTTCAAGGTTGATTATCCTTAGGTTTTCATGTGATAGTAGAAGGTGTGTATCCGACCATTTTCAAACTACGTATTTCATAGCTCACTTATTAGACATCAATCATGGTTTTTATTTTATGTTCGAACACATACTACAAGGCGATAAGTGTCGCTCAAGTAATGAAACTACAACTTCTAATTCATCACTCAGGCGACTAATGGAACATAAGAGTTACTTAGCAATATAATCATGTCGTAACCCGCAATATTTATCGTAAAACTTTTATAGTATTACGCTTAAGTTGGCCACAAAAATATTAACAATAAACTATATTGAACTGTAGTATTCTTTGCTATAGGTCTCGTATGCGAGAGGTCGTCTGGGTTGATACCACCCGCTTTGCCAGTCATTCTAGTGCCAAGCATTGCTGTATTCCGGTTTGGAGGGAATTGGAGCCAACAAAATTTTGGGTATTAAGCAATTGTTTCAGGGTGACGCAGTGCATTGTCACGGAGAATCTTGCATATAAGAATGTTCTGGGTGATTCTGCAACTGTTATAGCAGACATGTTGCTTACAATCAGGTGAACGAACTGCTTGTGTTGCTACTCAAAAATATTTAAGCGATTTAAGTAGGTGCAATTTATTAAAATAAATTTATAACGCCATTCACCGAAGCGTTTTTTTTAATTGAAGAAAATGTGGCAAACAAAGGATTCAAACCAAATATGCTTATATGAATTTTACGAAGGAATAAGGCTTTTCTAAGTAAATAAAGGCTACAAAAATAACCCTTTTACAAGCAATTTACTTGTCGGTACTTTTTTTAATCATTAACATAAATAATTTGCTTGTATGATTAAATATTTTAACTAATACGGAGCTGACCTTCTACCTATATACTGCACCAGTAATAAATGACAATTTTTATTTGTCAGCCACAGGTGTTTTTCCAGATTGTCACTATTCTATTATTTTTCCATTGTTAAAAAATGATTGTGAGGAACAGAACAATAATTGGGGTATTGTCTTCATACATCCAAGATCGGAACGACATGACGATGGCTCACAACCATCAATTTTTAATAGGGGACGTTTCCTTTCATAGGGTTTTTAGGTCACGTATCATGGCGGCCCGTAAAATATGTATCAGGGAAACTTTACATGGCCTTCGTATTGGTAAGCCTGTCCGGAACGAATACCGACATGGAACTGTTCCAGTATAAGGAAAACCTTGGTATATTAGTTAAGTGGCTGATCGGTCGCGTCTGAAGTATTCTTGTACTTAGCCAACTGGGTAGAATGTGTTTTGTCAGTATAATCGGAAACTTCGAAGTAGCTTCTATTTTCGGTGTTCGTTGATAGGAATTATTGAAAAAGCGTGTTGTGATTGAACTTACTTTGAATCTATAATTACAGTCAAAAGTCTACAAAATAAGAATAAGGACAGTTTTGAGATCTAGAGATCTCGAAAAAAATTTGTCTTGTCAAAAAACTCAAACTAACAGAACCTCACCGGTTCCCCAATATTAAAGTAGTTTGAACCGAAAAACATCCCAAAATTTAAAATATTTTTCGCATCGACTGAATTGAATTAGGTAAAACGGAACGCGGTGAGGTCGTTATTTGGGTCAGCTGTTTGTGAAAATGCAAATATGTTTTATTATTTGAATATATTTGATATTTTATGAGCACGCTATCGCCGTTGTGTTTTAAGCGAACCTGTATATGAAGTGCCTAAACATCGGGTCGCGGCCTAGTTGCAAAATCGAATGAATTGCACTGCATTTTTTCATAAAAAACTTTGTGTAACGTGCGTAGCATAAACTTTATGAAATTGCAAAAGTGCCTACTTGATATTTTATTATATGGTAGTTAATTATTTATTATCTTGCCATGCCAATTAGTATATTTTATGCTTCTGTATTTGCCGGTTTAATGCATAATATTTCTAATTTTCTATAATGAATAAATAATTACTTATTATAACTCGTTGTCATAAACAACTGAATATTCAACAAGAACACAGCATTAACTACAAATCGATAGCGTAGGTTGGACGCCCTTGACAAACTGAACACTGTTTGAACAAAACCTTTTATCTGTAACCTATACAGTAACTTAAGTCATGCAAAAACCCCGATACAATAAATTCATGATGAGGTTCAAAACTAAACTTCTTGTCATATTGTAATATTCTATTTTTTTTTCATTGTCAAACCTTGTTATATATTTTATAATTATTATCTACAATTTTATATTATGACACTAAAACTAAAAACCTTAAAAAATATAATACTAAAATATATTATTAAAAGAAGTCCCTTTAGGCAAGGTTCCGAAGATACTGGCAGCGTTCCCCCTTTGGATAGCTAGACTAATTCTTTGTCCGAGGTAGCTGCCAGCTCTTCGGTCTCCTGTGATGTCGACTAACCTTTTTGCTATTTCTTTAAAAAGCTTTATAGCGCTAGGACCCCACGGACCAAGGGTCTCGACACCGAATGGGACAAAATCATATTCGGAGCCTAGACCCCTGTATTTGTATGCCTTCGCTTTTTCTTTTTCGCTATATTCTATTGTATGATCCAACTTAATTTCTGTCATTAATCTGTACTAATAAAATGATTATAAAATAAATTTCAATAATACTGTATCTCTATCTATGATACCTGATAACTAAAACAGACCACCCAGCCGAGGCAAGGTTAAAACTGTGGAAGCAAAAACACCGAGCTCCACCTTATTTCACAACTTTGGAAGAAAAGCTTCCCCTAAGATATGATGATCATTGGCCTTTATGGAAGTCGTTGAACCGACTCCGAAAACAAGTAGATCGATGTAAATACAACTTGGTTAAATGAGGTATCACAAATCCACCACAGGAGCAATGTGATTGCTGTACCTCCTCTTCAACCATAGAGCACTTGCTTCAGTGTACATTGTGCCCTAACTCTACACTTTGGACGACCTCAAAGCCAATGCTGTCGCAATTACTATGGCCGCCTATTGGTCAAACTCTATTGACTAATCGTTGGACCGTGTTTGAACCATTACTTTGCAAAAAAAATCTGATAGACTCCTCGTGATTACTTCTTAACATAGGAATTATTAGAGAAATACACGGACGAACGAACAGACTACACTGAGTGTGACGTTGACACAAATATCCGTAAGCTAAGCCATGATACAGGTTGTTTGAAGCTTCACCACTGTTTTACATAACATTGTTTATCTTCGATAAAGCGAGCAATTTAGCTACCACAGATTAAATATCAAGCCATTACGTTTAATTAACGTCCACTGAACCGTTGCTAATTGAGTATACATAAAGCTCTTAAGTATATGTTATATGTTAACTGGTAAAGTCAACAAGAGGGTCAACTCCACTCCACATGACATGATATCGTCCTTTGATGTGATTGGGAATAGGCTCTCATGGTAATAATTTTGTTATTATTGTATTCAATTTTATAGTTCAAACAAAATGTAACTTAACAAGTTAAAATTATAAATGTTATGTAACATGATCAATTAATTAATTTGTCTAAATTAATTAATTTGTCTATTTTTTGGCTTAATTAATTTGTCTAAACTGGAAAAACTTCTATCAGTAAAATACTGCGGCAAAATTACTATCGGTGGTAGACATTTCTGTGTTCCGGATTGGAGGGCATTGTAGCCAGAAAAATTACTGAGCATAATATGAGACTTAATAACTCTTGGGATGCGCTCAATGCAGTGCTACGCAGTGCTTTTTTATTTTAAGTTCTGGATGGCACTGCAATTATTATGGGAAGGCGTGGCGCTTACCGTCAGTCAAACGTCTTGTTCGTCTCTTCATTTTGTTCCAAAAAAAGAAAGTCGACCTTCAAAAGAGCTTTTTTACCGGTATGATTCATTAATGTCTCAACCCTTAAACTTTTCTGATGTAATAGCAGGCAAGTCACAATGAGTGCCTTTATTGAAGTAAGACAAAGGGTACAGTTGAAGGTTGTTTATACTAAATCAATAGATGTTTACACACTATTCAGGTGGTAAGGCTTTCTTTCAGTCTTTGTCTTGTTGACATTATAAGTTTTCCACTCTCACTATGGTAAACACGAAAAGAGGCTCTGTAAAGGTACAACATTTATATTATTGTTATTTCATTTCTTCTTCATACATAACTTACCACTGCGGAAGGGGCAGAGAAGAGATTGACCGGTAAAAAGTATGAACTGCTCACAGTATTGCTGCACTTTAGCATACACCAAATGCGCGGATTTATGAAGTAAATACGCAAATATTCCGAGACTTAGAGAGCTCAGTATGTGCATGTGCATGTGAATCAGGCGCCCGCCGCGCCGCTAGAGTATGTGTAGAGCGATGGCCTAACGTGTGTTCTCTTCCACATTTTATGTTCGCAAGTAGTGCTCAATAACTGCCCAGTTTTGAACTGGCGTAGGCGTTTTGAAAGGATGTTAGGAATAAAAATATACAGATATATAATGAGTGCACGCAGTATGCGCAGTTTCGTGGATTTATGTACATACGACCAAACATGTATTATTATTCGTAGAGTCATCTATACTTAGCAAACATTTCCATGGCTGAGTGACTGACAGACAACTCACAGTCATACACAGCCTTAACCACTGAATACAGAAACAATTTGGAATATATGTTCCTGAAATATTGGAAACCTGGTCAGAGTTATTCTGACACAATAATAAAGTGAGTGTCTGAATGTAGCCGTTTTATATATATTATGTAATAAATATATGTTCCTTATAGTAGATATTCCATTGGTATTGTTTCTGTCTGATGTTGAGGTGCATTAGGAAAGGTTTTGACAATGCGTTCGATAATAGATCATGTTTGATTTATAATCAATTGCCACGGGGTAGCTATCATAAAAAAATATCCTAATAATATTATAAATGCGAAAGTTTGTGTGTGTGATGTTTGTTACCGTATCACCGTAACTACTAAACCGATTTTGATGAAATTGGAATATAGATAGTTTAAGTACTGAATTGAAACATAGGCTATGTTAATTTTTAAAAATCAACCCCCAAAGGGGTGAAAAAGGGTGGTAAAACTTGTATGGACAATTTTTATTCCTTGGTTCAATTCGTTTTAAACTCGGTACAAATAAACTATAACATAAATAACCAAACATATACTTTTTATTTTTTCAAAACTACCCCTAGGAAGGGTCAATGGTCGTTCCAAAGTTTGTACGGTTTTTTTCACTGTATACTTTATTCCGTGGCTCGATTCACTCACAACTCAGATCAAATAAACTGTAACATAAATTATAAAAGACGTATTTTTTATTTTTCGAAACTACCCCTAAAAATGTAAAGGCGTTTTAAAGTTTTTTCTTATTTTAGTTTTATTCATTCAGAATTCGGTACAAATAAACTTTAAACTAAATAATGAAACATGTATTTTTTATTTTTTCAATACTACCCCTAGGGGGTGTGCAATAAAGTTCTAAACTTTTTACGGAAAATTTCATTGTTTGGTTCAATTCACTCAAAACTTGGTTTAAATCCTAATACTAATATAGTATCATATAATATAAAATCTATTATGTAACATAATATATAATATACAAAAAAAGCTAGCACAACGCTTGACCAGAACAATTATTGCAGTGCCACCCAGAACCCGAATAAGTACCATAAAAAGCAATGCGGAGCGTAGAGACATCAGATATTAAGTCTCATATGCCCAGTGATTTAACAGGCTACAATGTCCTTCAAACTGGAACATAGTAACGCTTGCGCACTATTGCTTGGCGACAGAATAATTGGCAAAACTGTGGTAAAGTTTGTATGACATGTAACTTCCGGTATGAATAAATGAACTATGAACTATGATATATTTTTATTTTAGGTTGATTCAATCAAAACTTGGTACAAATAAACTTTAAAACAAGTGATAAAACACATATTTTTTATTATTTCAAGACTAGCTTTAGGAAGTGTGCAAAGGAGTTCTAAAGTTTGTATGTATTTTATTTTATTTTAGTTCGATTCACTCAAAACTCGGTTCCAATATGTAATATAATACATAATGTAATATATAAAAAAAATTTCACCGCTCGCCTGATGGCAAGCACAACGCCTGACCACACCAAACAAATTTAATACCATTAAAATCACTGCGTAGCGCTGCACCCCGAGACATCATATATTAAGTCTCATATACCCAGTAATTTTGCTGGCCACAATGCCTTTCAAACCGGAACACAGTAATGCTTGCGCACTACTGCTTGGTAGCAGAAGAACTGGCAAAGCTGTGTTACCTACCCAGACGGCCTGCCGCATACGAGAGACCTAACTCGGTTTAAATCCTAATAATATTATAAATGCGAAAGTCTGTGTGCAATTAGACACATGTGTGAGTTAAGACGTGAATGACGTAATAGTGCAATACACTGTCGTCGTTTCCATAATCGGTGATGGGGCATGCCTGTTTAGGGCAATTTCGTAGACTTTATACGGCAACCCATGTTTAAGCACGGGAAATACGAGAACAAGTCGTCAAACACGTGCTTAACAATTAAAGCGAGTTCGCAAATACAGAATCATCATAGATTCAGAAATAATCATAACAGCGCAGCCGAATACTTTTCTTACTTGCGACACATCAATCTCCACGCGGGCGAAGCCGCGGGGTGCAGCTAGTAGTTTTATAATTAACAAAACTACAGACAAGTTTAAAAGAAATAAAGCTCCCTTCGTTTCCTAGCTTGACATTTATTAGTAGTTCTAACAAATATTTATGAAACTTGTAACTTTAACGAGTAAAACATTTCTTACCTTGTCTCATTATAAAGGTGCTAGAATTTAAGGTTTGTTCAAATATTTGTAATATTTGTTGTTTTTGTTGAGAAGGGTCAACACATACAAAAGATTGTAACACTACAAGGCCTATTTCACCTGCAAAACGTGAAACGCCTAATAACAAAGTCGACGTGACCACATTTTGGTTGGTTCAACATCTGACACCTCCGCAGTCGGGTAGTTTAAAAAATGTTTGGCTTTCACCGAAAAATTCCGAGGGAAACGGCCCGCAATAAATTCTTTATCCACATACCTTTTTTGCAGCTGTGTAGGTAAAATGTGGTATAGTTTTAACTTAGCAGGTAGATAAGAGTATGGGGGAGCGAGTGCGACTAAGTAGGAGCATGTGCGACTTCGATCTGACGCATCCGAGTTCGAATCCCGCCGGCTTCAACTTTCTTAAGTTATGTGTGGACTTAACACTCGCTTTAAAATGGCAAAGGAAAACATCTTGACGAAACCAGTATGTCCAAGAATCAATCACAAAAATTCAAGGACATGTGACATCCACCAACCCGCACTAGAACTAGAGCGTGACGGAATATGGCCCATACTCTCTTTATGAGAGAAGGCCAGTATAACAGCAGTGGCGGTTTCCTAACAATGTTGGGACAGCTTAGTGAATATTAAACCCTCACATAAATTAAGATAGTGATTGGTGCAGAGCTAAGCGCGGGGTTCAAACTTCGGTGCGTTGGATCGAAAGTCGCTCAAGTATCCGCTGAGCCATACTTGCACTCAAACTTCAGTACAATTATCTACCTACTCAAAACTTAAATCAGTTTATAAAAGTCATACTAATAGCATTACCAAAAACAAAAAGTCATTACCTAGTTCAAGTTATTGCTGCCATTAGAATGACTTGCTAGTTATACGAGGAGGGATCAAAAAGTGGTGAGAATGAGATAGAATATAATGACTATTGATAACTTAATAATTTATTTTTCTACATAGTCTCCGAGTCTTTCTACACACCGAGTCCAGCGCTTTTCCAAGGCTTCAATCCCTTTCAAAAAAAAGTTTTGTCTTGGTCCTGCAAAAAGCTCTCCACGGCATCCATCACCTCGTTATCGTCTTCGTACCTGTTTCCCCTTAAGTATTCTTTCAATTTGGGAAACAGATAAAAATCGCTAGGCGCCAGATCTAGTGAATAAGAGGGGTGGTCAACCAATTCAAAGCCCGCTTACTGAATGGCAGCCATCGCAACTGCCGAACTGTGTGCGGGTGCGTTGTCGTGATGAAACAGTACGCCCCTTCGAAGTTTCCCTCTCCTTTTCTCTTTGATGGCATTCCTCAACTCGGGAATTAAAGCTGCATTATATTGGCCTGTAATAGTGGTTCTACGCTCCAGGTAATCAATCAACAATATCCCTTCTGAGTCCCAAAATATTGAGGCCATAACCTTGCCAGCCGATGCCACGGCACGAAACTTCTTCGGGGTCGGTGATGATGGCCGTTTCCATTGCGAAGATTGCTGTTTTGTCTCGGGATCGTCCATTGTTACGAAACTAGACAAAAAGTTTTCAGAATCTTCTTGAAACTTGTCCAACAATGTCTTCGAAATGTCAAGTTGATTTTGTTACTGACTGTCGGTTAACATTCTCGGCACCCATTTTGCGGAGACTTTTCTCATATTCAAAGATTGTTTCAATATGGATTGAATACTTCCATATGAAATGCCTGTTTCTTGAATTAAGTATCGGATGGTAACTCTTCGATCGCTCAATACAATTTTCTCGGTTTTCGCAACATTTTCTTGGGTGACTGACGTCGAAGGACGGCCGCAACGATGTTCGTCTTCCGTGCTCGTTCTCCCTACTCAAAATTGAGAAGCCCACCTTGCGACAGTGAAATACGGTGGAGCAGACTCTCTTAATGTTGCCTTCAAATCGCAATGAATCTCATGCGTTGTTAACTTTTTTAAACAGAGGTATTTAATAACGGCTCGCACTTAGTTTTTCTCCATTTTCGAGAACACGTTCCAACACGAAGCAAACAAATGACTACATTTAGAAAAAAACAAAAGAGAATCGAAGATTTTTTCCTTTATTAATATTACAAATATGTATCTGAGCTATGCCTGCCAGTATTTATTTTTTTACCAAGGAGTATGTCGTTCTCACTACTGTAACGTTTTATACGTACATGTATATTTCTAAGTCATCGTAAGGTATATTAATCTTAAATTAGAAGCTTAAATACCTACGAAATTATTTACATTTAACTAAATATTTATAATTAAACTTAAAAACTACTTACTAAATAATAATTTAATACATCATCAACACGTTATATATTGAAAGTAGCATTTTAAAACGTCCAATGGACGAATCTATTGTTCTCCGCATCGCGCAATCTTGCGTCATCGGTGGAGTCACAGTTTAATGTATAGTACGCTGCGCAGGCACACCGGCCGTGCGCCGGCGCCGCACTGGTCGCCGCCCGGCCCACAGACGCCCGATATCTTTCATTTCGAACGCACGTCACTTTGATGCTCGGTCTCTAATACGTTCGCAATACCCTTTTTTTATTGTGTTCGTAACCGAAATTTATTAGTTGTCGTCACTTAGCGTTCCTCGAAACCTAAATATATGTGGTAGGTGTGATTTTCAACCCCAGATTGGGTAAGTGGTGCACATTTTTCTAAATGATAGGTAGATTGTGTGACTTAACGTAGTTTCTTTTCTTTGCTTGGGATTTTTTAGCAATTCTTTATAAAGTAATAACCATTTCGTAGTAACCATTTAAATCCATCATTTACATATTATTGCTACAGTAGATAATGGTTTTCTATGCAAGTGGCTTATTCACTCTCTTCATTTCTTTTCACTTCATTTTATTTCCACCCTCGCATTTTCACAAAATAATTTAATGTAGTATATCCTTTTGTTTTTTATCTCACAATCATTATTGTAATCTCCGTTTCTGATTGTGAACATCCACGGCAACACCACTACTTTCCTAGTGCTTTCCATCTGCGGTTGCCGTGGGCGCTCACAGAAGTACTGGGACAGGCCTTAACACTTTTTTTAATGGCGCGTTCCAGGGTTCAAAGATCGGACTCCAAGATTTGGGTTACGTAACCGAACCCACCATCACCATCCTGCTTTGCTTCCATCTGGACTGTACAGCAAGCAGAAGCTACAACCCTGATCCTGGTCTTCACGACGAGCGCCCACCTACATCTGCGGCCGCCTTCAGGATAGTACTGGACCAGTGAAGGAAAATAGAATCAGCGTACCTAATGTATGTCGCTCGAAACCCACTCTTGTGACCCCTCTGGCCGAGCTTACCGCCTTAATAAATTTGTTGCACGAACTCTGCCTTCTCACTTAAACTCCCAAATACACAGGGTAGTTAGGAGGTAGGGAACCTATACATACACGTGACACTGGCGCCCCTATACGTGGTAAACATACATACCTGATTCTATCTTTCTTCTTGGTTGTAGTTAGTGTGTGTTTGTGGTTTTTTTTGTAAAACGTAATTTTTATTTTTTTGGTTTTACAGTTACTAAAGTGTACGTAAGTCTAAAAATTAATATATTTTGTAATTCATAATCGTTATCAGTCCTATTACTTATTGTTATCACTTAATCGCAGAATTTTATAATTTTTATTTTTGGTGCCTAAAATGGCGCTTGAAAAATTTTAGTAATTTTTTTTTTAAATTTCAATTTTAATTTTTTTTGTTCTTGTTATACCGAAGCTGTACACATTAGTAGCAATTGTTTTTCATCTCTTGTTACTAACTTGTCTTCATTTTTGCTGATTTTACTAATATTAAAAAAAAACCATACGTTCAGTAATTAAATTTGTAACAGAGCGGAGAACGTGTGTTTTTTAACTTTTACTTGTCACCACTTGTCCAACTGGTTTATTCTCAACGGTCACCATGTTATCTATTAGGTATCTGTCTCTTCAAAAATCGGAATTGGAATATGAAGTTCGGATTAGAGGTGTATATTACGACATTAAAACTAAATTATTATTATGACGACATTAAATTATTATTATGACTTAAAACTTGTCAATAATAATAATTTTCGATAGATATTGTTTTCATTGTTTGTTGTTTTCATTGTTTTGTTTCATGTACGTAGATAGAATGTCAATATCCCACTAGTTGTTTTACCATCTTGCAATTAATATTGGTCAACTGTGCAATATATCACAGGTGCCCTGTCTACGAAAGAATGCGTCGAGATCATCATATTGTTATGATCTCGTTGCTTGTATGATTATTAGGTGAATTTTGAAAGGTTGAATGTTAGGTGATAATATGAATGTGTAATGTTAATTGCTGTCGAAAGTTTTTAGACGGGTTTTATTTAAGAATAAAACCCTTTTCGTGACGAGGGGGGTAATGTAACGTTTTATACGTACATGTATATTTCTAAGTCATCGTAAGGTATATTAATCTTAAATTAGAAGCTTAAATACCTACGAAATTATTTACATTTAACTAAATATTTATAATTAAACTTAAAAACTACTTACTAAATAATAATTTAATACATCATCAACACGTTATATATTGAAAGTAGCATTTTAAAACGTCCAATGGACGAATCTATTGTTCTCCGCATCGCGCAATCTTGCGTCATCGGTGGAGTCACAGTTTAATGTATAGTACGCTGCGCAGGCACACCGGCCGTGCGCCGGCGCCGCACTGGTCGCCGCCCGGCCCACAGACGCCCGATATCTTTCATTTCGAACGCACGTCACTTTGATGCTCGGTCTCTAATACGTTCGCAATACCCTTTTTTTATTGTGTTCGTAACCGAAATTTATTAGTTGTCGTCACTTAGCGTTCCTCGAAACCTAAATATATGTGGTAGGTGTGATTTTCAACCCCAGATTGGGTAAGTGGTGCACATTTTTCTAAATGATAGGTAGATTGTGTGACTTAACGTAGTTTCTTTTCTTTGCTTGGGATTTTTTAGCAATTCTTTATAAAGTAATAACCATTTCGTAGTAACCATTTAAATCCATCATTTACATATTATTGCTACAGTAGATAATGGTTTTCTATGCAAGTGGCTTATTCACTCTCTTCATTTCTTTTCACTTCATTTTATTTCCACCCTCGCATTTTCACAAAATAATTTAATGTAGTATATCCTTTTGTTTTTTATCTCACAATCATTATTGTAATCTCCGTTTCTGATTGTGAACATCCACGGCAACACCACTACTTTCCTAGTGCTTTCCATCTGCGGTTGCCGTGGGCGCTCACAGAAGTACTGGGACAGGCCTTAACACTTTTTTTAATGGCGCGTTCCAGGGTTCAAAGATCGGACTCCAAGATTTGGGTTACGTAACCGAACCCACCATCACCATCCTGCTTTGCTTCCATCTGGACTGTACAGCAAGCAGAAGCTACAACCCTGATCCTGGTCTTCACGACGAGCGCCCACCTACATCTGCGGCCGCCTTCAGGATAGTACTGGACCAGTGAAGGAAAATAGAATCAGCGTACCTAATGTATGTCGCTCGAAACCCACTCTTGTGACCCCTCTGGCCGAGCTTACCGCCTTAATAAATTTGTTGCACGAACTCTGCCTTCTCACTTAAACTCCCAAATACACAGGGTAGTTAGGAGGTAGGGAACCTATACATACACGTGACACTACTTTTTGATCCCTCCTCGTATATACAAAGTACATAGATATATCCTTACTAATATTATAAACGCAAAAGTTTGTATGTTCGGATGTTTGTTACTCTTTCATGCAAAAACTACTGAATGGATTTTAATTAAACTTTACAATAATATTGCTTATACATAAGCTAAGCACAAGCACAAGCCAAAGCCAAAACCTTGGCCTTGGCACAGCCAAGGAATGGGACGCATTGCCAACGTCTGTGTTTCCTGATAACTTCAACCTGGGAGTCTTCAAATCGAGAGTGAACAGGTATCTTCTAGGTAAGCGTGTTACATCTTAGATCACATCGTCGCTTACCATCAGGTGAGATAGTGGTCAAACGCAAGCCTATAACCAATAAAAAAAGAAAAAGATTACTTTTTATCCCGGGTAACCGCGGGTGAAATCGCGGGGCGCAGCTAGTTCTATTATAAATTGGTCCAATTAACTATCATAATTATGTTGTTAGTTCTAAATACTAAGTCATCAATTTGCAACTCTAAGTGGAGCAAACTGAAATTTATTGGTCTTGAAAACCTAAACGCTTGCAATATTGATTTGCGTTTAATTGTTCAAGTAATTTGCATTTATTAATTTTCTGTTTCTGTGGTTTTTTGTCGGCTTTTTTGTTGTAGGCGCTCCGATTGCAGAATCGGACTCGAAATATCTGACCCTTGCATCCGTGGTCGCATTTTCGTCAATCTGTAGCTGGCGCTGTAACATAAGAAACTCGTTCTTTAGTTATTACAATACAATACTAAAATGCTTTATTGTACACCAAAACAAAATATATCAAGGTACAGTAATTGATATTCAAACTACGGTAGAACGAGTGGACTTATCGCTTAAAGCGATCTCTTCCAGGCAACTTTTGGATGGAAAGAACTAACTCAGTGAGAGAGATCGGCGGTGCAAATATATAAAAATAGTTAAACAAAATAAAAAATATTAATCCTAATTATTATAATACGTACTCGTTTACTCATATATCTACGGTTATATTAATATATTATTATTATTATTTTTGTTTTAACGAATAACGTTTCTCTCCCACAACAGGAGGTAAATGAGGCACGGGCCGAAGCCAAGTGCAAAATTATAGAAATAATTGCAGTAGTCACCTATCTACATACTTAAAAATTTACGTAAAATGCGGCAGGTGTTTAAAATAGCAGCTTTTTGTAGGAGTATATAGCTTGTCAAAGGAATGCCTAGCATGGTTAAACTTGTGTGAAGTGTCTTTGGTATGACGCCTGTGGTCGAGATAATTATGGGTAATGTTCTAGTGGTTTATAATTATTATCAGCCTGGTTTGTCCCACTGCAGGGCAAAGGCCTCCCTACTCTCTTTCCACTCATATTAATATATACTTACAAATATCTACAAATTGTAAAATACATTTACTACTCTCAGATGATTCAGATCAGTCTCTATCGTACCTCGTTAAATTGCTGTGACTGGTCACATTCAAGTCTCTGCTTCACCCTATTTCCTTCTATTACCAAATCGTATAATCTACTGGTCGAGTGCTTCGGACTGCAGGTCCGAGGTAGGATAATGTTTGATTTCCCTGCGGGCAGTCTTCGTTGGCAGCCAATCTAATTATTCAGGATAATGGCCCAAGCGGGGAAAGACACGCAGTTTGACAGAATATTCCATCTGCGCCGGTTTTATTTTTAGCAATTCAAGTGTGAATGCATATTACACGAGCATGTTAGAAAGTTTGGCTGTTGGGATGAACCACTTGTTAATATTGTATCAGATTATAAAATAGTTGTTACATAGTTAATTTTTCGTATACACCTTATTTTATCTTATTTTACCTATTTGTTTCCACTAGCAAGCTCACTCGTCCGTTCATGATTATTCGGTTTTCCTATAGGAATTAATAAAAATAGCGTTCTTTTCTCTTTTTCTTTGGAATCTGATCAAAACCATCAGCTTTACGATTCTGAGAAAAGAACTTTTCTGATCCTAGAAAAGCCTAAATTAAATCCTAAATTAACATAAAATACATTTTCCTCGTAACTTAATGCAAAGTTAAAACAAAAATCAAGAAAGACGAGGTGAAGCCGCTTTTATTTTAAAACTTGATTAATAAAGTTAATTTTCAAATTGATTGCATAGCTAATTACTTTTCCAGGGATCTAATCAATTAAGACAATTAAAACAATTAGTTAAAGGTTACACAGAAAATTACGCGCAGCTCGAACAAGACTATAAAATCAAATGACAAAGAAAAAGTTCGCAAATAAATTACATTGCAACAATGGCATCTGAAGAGTTAGCAAGGTTCGTATTTTAACAAAATCTATATTAAATAATATTATTAGAAACACTAAATTTAAATTAAAAAACGAATCCTATTTTAAATACGGACATGAAAAACAAATTTTACTAAATTATTGATATAATTTAGTGTTCTAAAATTATAGTATGGCATCGTTAAGTCTGAGTGTTATTTTTAATTCTGCATATTTCTTTATTTAGCTAAATGACGTTTTTTGCGGTTAATAAAATAAAATGCTATAAAAAATCAGACAACGAAGACTAATTAAGGTTTTTTTCAGTGACTACTCGTCGCCATTGGATATACCATATATAAAGAAATTGATATTCTCACTAAGCACCTTTGGGGCGTGGCCACACGAGGTTATGGGACAAAAGAAATGGTTCTCTAGGAACAGCGTAGCGCTTTTTATTTGGTGGTTAATCTGTCTTCTAACTGCCATAAGTTATTCAATAAAAAATGCCAATGTTTTACCATTTCTGGAACAAGGACGCCTATTTATCAACTTACTTATGTGTTCTGTTGGCGTGGTATGCATATTTTGATTTGGCACTTTGTTAACGATTTTCATGTAACAAAAAAAACATCATTGAATCTATGTTACTTTACCTATTTGAAACATACAAAAGTACTTGTACTATTTAATTAAAAATTTCTACATACTTCCTAAGAAAATGCTACTAAATTTATTAATAATTTTCAGCAAAGAATAACCATATGTTGGTTAAAATCGTATAAAAATATGACAAATACTTTCATCAACAAAATGCATCTGTTTCATCACAAAGATAAAAACGATTTTGCATTGAAGGTATAATCTATTAATTTTACATAAACAGCTTTATATTTTTTTATATTTAAAGCTTTTAAATGTAGCAAATATAATAATATTACTGTATGACGAATATAATATTGTTGTGTTAGATGAATCAACTGATTATCATTTTTCATTTCAGACTTACAACAAAGTGGAAAAAATGTCAGAGTTCTTATCCCAAGTACTACACTTTGAACTTTACTTCGGTTTAATTTTCTTTAACTTAACTCCTTTGTACAACAGTTACCGACGTGGAATGTTTCGATCCGTCAAACCTATGAATGCAACCTATGACCAGGCTTGTTTCTACGACGTGCCTTTCGATTTCACAACCAATTTCACCGGCTTTCTTATTATTTTCATCATAAATTGCTCAATTTCATTCGATGTAGCTTCTTCAGTATCTATACTTGATTTATATTTAAGCGTAATCATATTTCATTTGTGGGGACATTTGAAAATTCTCAAGCATAATTTGATGAACTTTCCCAAGCCGGAAATGAGAGGACATTCTCATTCATTTATGTCTCCGCCTTGGTATAATGAAGAAGAATCACGACATATTAATGAATTGCTTGTAGAAAGTATAGAACATTACAAAATTATTAAACAGTAAGTTCAATGCGTATATCTTATCGCATATATGTTTGGTCACTATCGTTAAGCGTTTTTGTGGGCGTAGATGGATCCGTGATCTAAAAAATGCGTCAGTTGAACAATCGCTCAAACCCGTTTATAGCTCCCCAACAATCAACAATATACATCAACCTGAAAAATGACTAGGTCACTCGACCATAATTATTCACCATGTATATTAAAAAATAAAATATGCCTTAAATATATTATATAACATATTTAAGGCATATTTTACTAATCTGTAAATACACACAACAACACTTACAATCTGTAAATAACCTAAATTTGGTTTTCTGTATTTTAGGTTTATGAAAGAAATGTCGCAGGCATTCGGAGCTGTAATTTGTTATTGCTTTCTTTTTCATCAAGTAGCTGAATGCATTTTGCTTGTTGAGATGTCTCAAATGGTACCGTATTTTTTAATCTGAACCTGAAGTTAATACATTATCATTGTCAATGTTCTTTTGATAATGTTTTTTTTGCAGAGTGCGGAAGCGTTTGGAACATTCGGCATTCTAACGTTCTCCTTGTTTCAGCAACTTATTCAATTGTCTACGTTTTTTGAACTAATAGGCTCACTGGTATGTAACATATAATACCTTTAACCTATATAATATATCATACAATATATCAAATCAAAATCTCTTTAATCATTTTTGTCAAATTATCACAATGACTCTAACACCGTACCGGAAAAAGAACCACTACTCAGAAGATACGGCAAGAAAGTGAGGGGCATATTTTTTAGAGATTTTGTTATAATATTTCATATGCTATACCTATCTATACCTAATATATGTACTTTTGTGTTAGTAAATTAATTATAATTGTATGATTGAGGTCATACTTTTTATACGTAGAAATGTTAATTTATTTACTTTTATAAATATACTATTTTTATTCTTTTAATATTTTAGAGTGCAACAATAAAAGACGCATTGTATGAAATACCGTGGGAATGCATGAACAACAAAAACCGAAAACTTGTTTTAATTTATTTATATAACGTCCAGAAACCTATGAATTTGAAAGCATTAGGGATGCTGCCAGTTGGAGTTCAAACCATGGCGTCGGTAAGAATTTTATCGTATATAAACTATCTGAATAAGTTAATAAATTGTTGCATGATGTTGATTAATACCTTTATCAGTTCAATCGTAAAGTTTTCGTTTTTTCAGGTACTGAAAACATCTCTTTCTTATTTTATGCTGCTGCGTACTTCAACTGCTCCCCATAATTAAGTCGAAAGTTTTGTATTCCGTTACTACATATTTATTTTTAGTATCAAATCATTGTATACCTATCTGTACCTAAAGTTAAGTTTGTAATGATCATAATACAAATTTCATTTTATAATTATTTCTTATAACAGTAAACAGCGTCACAGCTTATTTTAGTAAATTACAATTTTGAGTATAAATATTTAATTATTTTTTTAGATATTAATGTATTGAGAATTGGTACTAAGTAGGAAAAAATCATAAATTATTATTTTAGTGACAAAAGTAGTTTATCACAGAATTTTGGAATCTTCTATGATAGAGACAACTTTTAATACAATCTGCCGGATTAGAAAATTGTATCGTATCAAATTGTATTGTATCAAAAGTCAATCACTATATAGTATGATGAGTTGGGCGATATAAATTTAGGAAAATCATTTACCATATATGTTATTCAAACCATTTAAAAAAAAACTGAGATTTGTTTTTAGGGTTCCGCACCCACAGGGTAAAACGGGGTTTTTATAGATAACGGTACAAAACCATTTGTGCACGAGTCCGACTCGCACTTGGCCGGTTATTCTATATTATCTAGATCAAAAGAACAACAAGCTAAATTTCATTTCATTTATTTCATATATTTACAGCATTATGAGTGTGTATATCAAGATATTATACAATGGCAAGGATTTCGAATAGGTATGGGCACATAAACATATATATATAAATCAACCATAAGAAGAGGGTAAGCTTCAGCACAATATAAACCACACACAGTTGTTTCTTCTTATAAGAATTGTACATTAATTCTTGTTACTTCTCCTGATCGCGGGCTGAAAATAAAATTTATTTAGGAGCCCAATTTCAGTATGTGAAATACAATAACAGCCTGAGCATTCCTCGCTGCAAAGTCGTAGCCATTTATATTACAAACATACAATAGTATGTACAATCTCGCAAAATCACTTTTTCTGTTCATAGAGTAGGGCTAGGAACACAAAAACCAGTATTTGTCCTGATGAAGTGCTGTAGGCGTTTTTAATCTCGTTGAACTATCTAAACGTTCGGAGCTACTCAAATGTAGTCTTCATTTATTCACCATCTTCTATAAATCATCGTTCATAACCCCGAGTAAACCCCAAGTGAATTTATAAGATGTAATAAAGGCCTCGGTACACCAAAGACTTGTCAGGAGCGGCGCGGTTTTGAAGTAAACCCGCGCGTATCGTCAATACAAGGAACAATTTAAACTGAAACATATCAAACGCACATCGCAGGTCTTTGGCAGGCATCTTTAATGGATTGTGCTGCGGTTCAAATTGTTTCTTGTATATTTTATTATAACCAAGTGATTAGACGCGAGCTTGTCATTCACCTGACGATAAAAGTAACACGCCTGCCTATAACAGTTGTAGCACCAAACAAAATTTTGTTTTGTAAACCCTTATCTGGCACTGCAATTGACACTTTGAGACAATGTGTCTTAAGTCTCATAATGTCCAGTAAATATTACAGCTCTTATGTGCTCGACGTCAAACCGCACCGTTCCTAACATGTCTCAGTGTGCTGAAGCCTCAAGAATTATGCGAGCGCTGCGGTTGCATTATTAACGTTCTTATTACGATGTCGCTTTGTAATCTTGAAAAGGGTTATCTATCTTATTATTCATACTCAATGCTTAAACGCTTTGGCGAGACGAAACTATTTATGTTCCATAATTAATTGGTTTAGTTGCAACAAAACAATGTATCAACCCTCAGTCTGAGATGAAATGAATTAGGCTTTATTTTAACTGTTTTAGTCATTGCTGAAATTTGTACACACGTGACGAAGGATCAGAAAGGAATAGGTTATTGAAAACGTCCACCGCTAAGTAATAAAACAAAGTCATTCATTCGCGTCTGCGTTTATACCCCTAGTACTTAACTACTTGATGGATTCTGATGGGGTTTCTGCTATCATTTAGTTTCTGAAGAAATGTGTATAGTTCAATCATGTTGCACACTTGCGAAATTTCTAGCCCTTTATAAATATAATTCAATATTTGATATAATACCAAATCTTCATTTTTCGGTGATTATGAAAACATTATAGAAGATTAAGTTTTTATTTGAATTCCACAATACAGATTTACGTAACATAGTACAATTGATAAATAATACCCAGTTAGACGATGCAAGCTTCTTGCATTAAAATTGACAATATTTAATAGCAATTTTTTTTTTGCCGCGCATATACTTAATTTAATAATTAAAAGCAACTGTCGTTAAGATGTTAAAAGTCAATTGCTTTACGATTATTTTATGCAATGTCCATAAAAACATATGAAGCAATAAACTTGTATCGTCTAAATGGGCTTTATATTCAGAACATTTTATATGCTGAAGCCAAGAAAAGAAATACATCAATAATACTTATGTATATTTTAATATTAATTTTTTTAATTGACTTTGTGAAAGTCATGTTATCAAAGTATAGATTAGTGACAATAACGATTCTACAAGTACCATCTGCGCCACAACCCTCGCAACCCTTTAAGCTCATAACGTGATTACAATATCGTGAACAGTTAATAAACTTGTAAATTATGCCGTCGTCGATCTATAAACTTATGAACAATTGGCGACAAATTCTGAAACTTCGCCCCTCTACACTCTTTGACTTTCGACGGAGTTGAATAAGTTAGTATTCAATGCAGACAAAGGAATAACTAAACGGTCCGGTTGGATCTTTATAATTAACCGCTCCGTTTCATAGAAGTTTTCTTCAGACCACTTTTTATACTATTTATAACGAAACAGTGACGCGTTTTTCTGTTCAATAATTAGTGTAATAAGTTTACCAGCTTGCAGGTCTATAGATATATATAATTAGTGGAGTTCATTCTGATGTCAACCCGGCCCGAACCGAACTTCTTATTAATATGTATGTCAAATGCTACTAGTGGAGGTGACCATTCTTCTCCCCTCCACTTTGTTCTCCCATCCTTTTCCTCCTCCTATGCTTACAAAGTCTGCAACGCTTCGGTTATGCTTCCAACCATCCGACGGGCCGTATTGTGATTTGCCATATTCAATCATATTTAAAAAAAACTATATAGTGAATTCTACAACATACTGATATTTCCCAGTCTTCGATGTGCAATGCTGAAATTTTAGTGCCTATATTGCCGTGACTAAGTAAAAGCAAAATGTTGATAGTGATGATAGAAATAATAAGTTATATATTATATATATACATACTTAGGTTACTTCCTAATTTGCCCGGCATGCAACACGACAGCGACACGACTCGAAAATGAGTGAGTTACCTGGGGGCCTCTGAGTTGCTTTTTTTCGTTCGTTGGTGCATATAAAAGAGACACTTATGCCTGTTGCATAGCGCTGTCTCTTTCATCCAACGGAACTAAGATATTATATGTAATTACGTATCAGAGTAAGGATCCTATTATAATAGTTAGTATTCTTTGCTATTTTGTCGATGTCTTACCAAGTACACGTCAAACCGCTGTCGAATCCCTGCCGTGTCGCTGTCGTGTCATCCTTATAAGAAGGCGGACTTAATAAACTTGGACGGATCAAACTAATACGGTTCTTGGCTTTTAATTCCTAAGTGGTTGAAGTTCGAAGAAACATAAAATATGAGATCGAAGTTTTAAGTATCTGAAAAAATAAGAACAGGTTGTTGAAAACAGCAAATAATCATTTTAAATGAGTTACCAAAATAAAACCATTCTTTAACACCATGAGATTTTATATAACTCTGCCAAGTGCAAATCTGCCGTGCT
The DNA here is from genome assembly GCA_951640565.1 of Petrophora chlorosata. Lineage (NCBI taxonomy): Eukaryota > Metazoa > Arthropoda > Insecta > Lepidoptera > Geometridae > Petrophora > Petrophora chlorosata. The sequence goes on along the minus strand of OX621204.1, from coordinate 8,912,912 downwards.
TTTAAATATCGATACATGTGTAAATTCTGTTAAGTTGTAAAAAAAGTCTTACTGATGCCATTGTTTGTACTCCGACCGGTAAAATGCCCAGTGCTTTTAAATGTAGAGGTTTCTGGACGTTGCAAAGATAAATCAAAACTATTCTTCTATTTTTTGTATCCATACATTCCCATGGCACTTCGTACACGGCATCTTTTATAGTTTCGCTCTAGAAAATAAAATGTTTTTTTTTTTGCTATAAATCAACCCGACCCGAACTTCAGCATTTCTTCTCCAGTCACTACCATATATATATATATATATATACATATATATATATAAATATATATATATCGTCACTTCATCTAGTCGCAGAGCGTCCTACACTATATTTGCCGATTCGCGGTCTCCACTCTAAAACACGTCTACCACAGCGGTTTTTGTTTCTACGACTTCAGCGGCAAATATGACCAGCCCACTGCCACTTCAGTTTGCTAATCCGCTGAGCTATGTCGGTAACTTTACTCTGGCGAATTATTTCGTTCCATAAATAATAATAATTTCGTTTCGCTTCGTTTGTTAAATAAGTTTATTTAGTAGGTATGTAATATGATGATGAATTGATAATGAGCACGAAAATTTTATTTTTAACCATTGTTAATAAATAATGAGCACGAAAATTTTATTATTAACCATTGTTAATAATAAAATTTTCGTGCTCATTATGAATTATTATTATTTAACGATTATTTAAATATTATCTATTATAAGTTTTGTACAATTTCGTCAGGGTCAAACTAACCTGAGATCCAATAAGTTCAAAGACAATTGACATTTGAATTAGTTGCTGAAATAAAGTAATTGTTAAAATTCCATACGATCCAAAAGCTTGGGCACTCTGCAAAAAGGAAAATTACTTAATAATTAGATAAAAAAGTATTTTAGATAGTTAAAACCAAAAATAAAGAATTAAAAAAAACAGTGACCTACCATTTGAGATATTTCAATGAGCAAAATGCATCCACTTATTTGATGAAAAAGAAAGTACAGGCATATCGTAGTACCTAATGCCATTGACACTTCCTCCATAAAACTGTAAAATAATAAAATGTAATGTATAATTTTACAATTAAATAATTAATTTATGTATTAGGTACATTTTACAAAAATTACTTGCGGCAAACATAACTTACTTTTTTATTAATGAATAATGTTCTATGCTTTCTTTCAATAATTTGGTAATAATTTGCGATTCTTCTGCGTTGTACCAAGGAGGAGTGTTCAAAGAGTCAGATAAGCCATTCATTTCTGGTCTTGGGAAATGTAAAAGGTTATATTTAAGTATTTTCAAATGTCCCCACAAGTGAAATACAATAACGGAGATAAATGCATCAACTATAGTGAAACAACCAGCAACATCATACGATAAGACGATGTTGACGAAGAAAATAACAAGATACCCGTTAAAGTTGGTAGTATAGTCAAAGGGCAAGTCATAGAAACAAGCCTGATCATATGTTGCATTCTGTGGCTTTATACGGTTAAACATTCCACGACTGTAGCTATTGTATAAAGGAGTTAAGGAGTATAAAAATATGCCGGAATAAAACTCAATATGCAGCAGTATGGTAAAGAAGGTTGATATTTTTTCCACCTCATCAAACATCTGAAATTAAAATTGTAGCAAATTACTATTCCTATATGTACTTGTTTTCTTCTTCTCGTACAGTTCAAACTTTTGAACAGTAATGACTAAACCATTTCTTCCTGGCCAGCGTAAAAATGCAAAGTATACGTATAAGTATTAACGTGCTTAAAAACTTAATTGTTATCTTGATAACAAAAAAGAACAATAAAGATGGGTTAAGCGTTATTTCATTAACATTTATTTACCTTCATTGCAAATTCATTTTTATGCTTGTGGTGAAAAAGATGAATTTTATTGAAAAACTCTTCTACCATCTTTTTATACAAATTTGTCCAAATCAAAGTCAGTCTTTGCTGAAATAGAGAATACAGTAATTAAACTCAGTAAGTTAAAGGAATATTTACATTTGACGTCGATGCAACGTATTATGGTGCTGGTGCAGGAAGCCAGTTTCTCTCCCTTTTTCTCGTATTTTGCCATCCATTCTTCCTTTACCTTCCTAACAGGGTGGAAACGTCTGAAGTGACGGTTACCGCTTCCATCAGGCGGACTGTATTTGTATGCTTATTTGCCACTATTTTACCTAAAAACTAACAGAAACTTTCAAGAACCTTTGGGTTAATTCTTACCAAGATGACAGTGGCCTGCAGTGGCCGCACATTACGTATTATCAAAGTAAAGAGTAAAATGTTTCGTATATTTGTGCACTGAAACAGCTCGCTGCTTCGCTGCAAGCCGCTGCCATCTCTGTTTGAACTAAGCCCTTTGCAGACAAACTAATAAACGGAATTAATACGTACCAAACTAACGATACCCATAATAGTGTTCATGTAGCAACGCCCCAGGTCAAAGAAACTTAAAACACTAACATTTTTAACCAAGTACTTTATGCCCAAAGAAACTGCGACAAATAATACAGTAAAAATCATTTTAATATTTCTATAATCTGCAAACCATTGCTTTTCGCCCATTGTTTTGTACGGCCAAATTCCAAGGGTGCTAAGAGAATGAATCATTTTCTTTATGTATGGTATATCCTGTACAGAATCATAGTGACTGAAATAATAGAAAATTTAATTACAAGTCAGTTTTCAACCTTCACCTACAAAAATGTCCTGAATAAAAATACCACATACTAACAAAAGAATGTTCGTCCATTGATATAAAAAAATAGCAAAAGTATCAAGCAAAATCAAGAAGCAATGGAAATTTGAAGTTTTAAATAATAAAATTCATAAAATCATTCTGAATATTTTCATTCATAATTTTCATTCTTAATAACTTCAAAGCATTGTTGCTTAAAACACGAACCTCGTTGGTTTCTTTTTCAACAATACGGAAAACATGGTTGCCAGTGTTGCCACTGCTATGAAGATTGAATGTTTAGGTAATGAAAATTATCCCTCGTTTCTTTATTTTTTATACCCTCGTTATAAATCGAAAAGCTCTTGGTTATTAAATAATTGTTTTTAATTTAACTTAATTACGTTTAATTTGGCTAATTATCAATTAAATAAATAATCATAGAACATTTTTATGATTATTTATAAAAGCGCACAATTTATTTTAATAGATTAATAAATTACTAATTTTAATGCCTCCATTAAAGTTATTACCAGTAATATGGAGCTTTTGCAAAAGTACTCATACTCTGTTAATTCATTATTTATTTATTTATTTATACATTAGCACAAAACAGTTTGTACATGGAGGACTTAATGCTATATACCATTTTTTACCAGTCATTCAAGACGTGCAAGTAAAAATGGTAGCGGTGCGGTAAAGTGCGTAATGGGAAATTTAAATATAGACTTAATTTGCCTAAATAAAAGTTACGTATGGTAGGTAAACATATATACATTATCAACTAGGTACAAATAAAAAATATGTATATTTACATTACATAGGTATAAGAACACTAGATTAGTGACTAAACTTGATAGATGTATAATACTACGTAACTTAAAAAGTTAGAAAATCAACTCTATATTTATATCTCCGCCTTGGTATAATGAAGAAGAATCACGACAAATTAATGAATTGCTTGTAGAAAGCATAGAACATTACAAAATTAACAAACAGTAAGTTGAATGAGTATTTCTTGCCGCTTATTGTGTCCTAGGTCTCTGTTTGGCCACTATCTCGTAACCTGATTTTTATCGCATAGAAATTAACTGTATAAGTAAACAATTGCCCAATACCTATTTCAGTTCAATCATAAAGTTATTGTTTTTTTAGGAAAACATCTCTGTCCTATTTTATACTGCTGCGTACTTCAACTGCTCCCCATTAATTAAGTCGAAAGAATTTTAGCATCCCATTAACACATATTTCGTCTTAGTATTAAATCATTTATTGTGTATACCTATCAGTACCTAAAGTTAAGTTTGTAAGTCTGTAATGATCATAATAAAAAAACATTTTAATAGCGGCGTTTTACCTACCAATAAAACGCTTATTAATTTACTTACTGTAACATATTGTTTATTTTAATTTATGTTTCTTGAGGGTATTTCACTCTAGGTGTACCCTACTCAGAAAATAATAAAATCAGTCGTTGTCTAGCAAGCTGTCGTTTTATTTCATGGTGACAGCGGTGATTTAAATAAATATTAATACAGTTCAGTTCACGGTAGTTTTTGGGAAAATCACGGCCAGGATATAGTGTGTGTCGTGTTTAGTAGAAATACGTTGTAATGGAGCACGCAAGACCACCGTCAGAGTTAGTTTTAGAAGGCGGGCCCACGTGCCGTGCCGACGCATGGCGGAAGTGGCAGAGACAGTTTATGATCTTCATGAAGGCATCTGGAGTACACAAGGAGTCACCGGACGTTCAAGCTAGCTTGCTAATTAATCTCATTGGGCCAGAAGGTTACGATATTTATTCCACTTTCAAATTCATAAAGGACGAGGATCGTGATGACGTCAAGAATATTATGGCAAAATTTAGTGAGCATTTCACCACGAAGCCTAATACAACTATGACTCGGTTCAAATTCTTTACACGGAACCAAGAAAAAGGCGAAAACATTGGCGAATACGTCACTGCACTGAGATTATTGAGTCAACATTGTGAATTTGAACATCTGGAGGACAGTCTCATTAAAGATCGGATAGTTTGTGGCGTGTACGAGTCATCCGTACGAGACAGATTGTTACGGACCGACGACCTAACCTTAGATAAGGCGGTTAAAATATGCGAAGCCAATGAGATGTCAAATGAAGAGAATCGACAGATAGAAGTTGCAAAAGCGAGCAGTAGCGGCGGCGAGGCGATGTCGTCATCGGTCGCTGTGGATGCGTTGTTTGGTGCAAGCGCACCGCGTCGGGGCGGCGGCGGTGGCGGCGGCGGGGGGCAGCGAGGACGCGCTGGCCCTTATCGGCCCCCACAGCTGATGCAGAGCTCCGAGCACGTAAACAATGCGCCAAAGATATGCGATAATTGTGGTTATACGCGCTGTGATAGTGGGGCACGGTGCCCAGCTAAGTTCGCGAAGTGTTTCGTGTGCAATAAAACTGGTCATTTTAGGAAAATGTGTTTTATGAAGTCTAAATTGCGCGGTAATAGCAAAAAAGTGTATGAGCTATACGACGACGATGAGGAAGACCGTTTGTATTTCGTATCGACGCTCGAGGAAGTGTACACTATACACAGTAAGGACACTAAACATAGTAAGTGGTTTGAAACATTATGCTTGGCTCGTAATAACATGCAGATGTCTTTTAAGTTAGACACTGGATCTGACTTTAATGTGCTTTCCATGAAAAGTTTTTTAGAATTAGGTTGTAGTACTTCAGATATCGAACCTAAACAAATTAAAGCCCAATCTTTTTGTGGAAACTATTTACCCATAGCTGGGACGTGTGAAATGTCATGGATATTTAAAGACGAGACTTATTGCATTAAATTTGTAATTGCAAATTTTAGCTGTCAAAATGTGCTAGGCAAATATACATGTGAAGAAATAGGTGTAGTTAAACGTGTCATGTCTTTATGTATGAATGATTACGATGATTTGTTTCGCGGTTTGGGCAAGCTGCCTGGTAAATATAAAATCATTTTGGAAAAAGACGCAAGCCCTACTGTGTGCCCCGTCCGTAAAATACCGATCGGCGTTAAAGATAAATTGTTAAATTCTCTTAACAAAATGGAAGAAATGGGTGTGATACGCAAGGTGACCCATCCTACGCCGTGGGTAAATGGGATCGTTCTAGCCGCTAAAAAGGATGGTGACTTGCGTTATGTTTAGATCCTCGGCCATTGAACAGAGTTATTCGTCGCTCGCACTATCCTTTGCCAACGCTGACAGAGATCGCCACGAAGCTTGAGGGGGCACGTGTATTTAGTAAGCTGGATGCCAGGTCTGGATTTTGGATGGTTGAGATTGACAACGACAGCGCCGACCTTTGCACTTTTGGTACCCCATTTGGCAGGTACCAGTTTTTGAGGCTACCTTATGGAATTAATTCTGCTTCTGAAATTTTCCATGCTAAAGTCAGACAGCTGCTGGAAGATCTTGATGGTGTCGACTCATTTGTCGATGATGTTATAGTTTGGGGCCGGTCAGTGGAAGAGCATGACTCGCGATTGAGGAGTTTATTGGACAGAGCGCGCGAGGTAGGAATCCGTTTCAACAGAGAAAAATGTGAATTTGGCGTCAAGGAAGTCACATACCTGGGTCACACATTCAGCGCCAGCGGCATGCATGTTGACAAAAACAAACTAAAAGCTATTAACGAAATGCCGATACCTCATGATAGACCGTCTCTTGAGCGGTTTTTAGGTATGGTCAACTACCTGTCAAAATTCATTGCTCATTTTTCAGAACTAACGGCGCCTCTGAGATGCTTGCTGAAAAAGAATGCCGAATGGTCGTGGGATGCAGGGCATGACGCGGCGGTATCACAGCTGAAGGAAGCGTTATGCAGCGCGCCGGTGCTCGCGCTGTATTCTATTGAGAAAGCTGTGCTGATATCGGTGGATGCCAGTTCAATCGCGCTGGGTGCAGTGTTGCTGCAAGAAGGTCGCCCGGTGGAGTTTGCATCTCTGACACTTACCGATACTCAACAGAGGTATGCTCAAATTGAAAAAGAGATGCTCGCGATCGTATTTGCGCTCGAGCGTTTTCACCAATACACGTTCGGCAGAGTGGACGTCACCGTGGAAACGGACCACAAGCCCCTCGAGGCATTATTCAAAAAGTCTTTGAATGCAGTTCCGGCTCGTTTGCAGAGGATGATGCTTCGTGTGCAGGGGTATGATTTTAAAGTAAATTATAAGCCAGGGAAATATCTGTTTCTGGCGGACACGCTATCCCGTGCGGCGCTTCCAGAATTGTTACCTGATAAAATATCGAAAGAACTAGAAGAGCAGTCGTGTTTTTTATTAGAGAATATTGCAAGATTCAGTGTAGATAGACTACACGGCATCAGAGAGGCGACGACGAGCGATGAAGAGTGCCAAACTTTGATAAGATATATTAAAAAAGGATGGCCACAACACAAATCTGATGTGGAACCGGCAGCCAAAGCTCATTGGGCTCACAGAGAGTGTTTAGAATATGTCGACGGAATAATATTCAAAAGTGATTTAGTTTTTATTCCAAGATCGCTTCGTAACGAAATGGTGGAGCGTGTGCACGAAGGACACCTCGGCATTGAACGTTGCAAGCGTCGCGCACGAGACGTCATGTTCTGGTGCGGCATGTCTAAGGACGTGGAGGCCAGCGTGCGCCGCTGCCGCGCCTGCGCCGAGCACGCCGCGCGCGCGCCGCGAGAGCCCATGCTGCCGCACGCCGTGCCCAGGTTGCCGTGGACTAAGGTGGGCTCGGACATATGTGAGTACGCTCAGAAATATTATCTGATACTTGTAGACTACTTTTCGAATTTTATTGAAGTTAATGTTTTGAGCGGCATAAGTTCCAGAGCGGTAATTCGAGCTTTAAAGGAACAGTTCGCTCGACATGGGATTCCCGAGGAGCTGGTCACTGATAACGGGCCGGCATACTCTTCGAAAGAGTTTGGTGAATTCTGTAGAGAATGGGGAATTGTTCACACGACGAGCTCACCTAATTACGCGCAGTCGAACGGTTTGAGTGAGAGAGCGGTGCGAACAACAAAAAACATTATTAAAAAATCATTATGTACAGGTACTGATTTTTATCTTGGGCTCCTAAATTTACGAGCTACACCCAGAGACGGAATAGGTTCACCGTCGCAGCTATTGATGGGTCGACGTTTGCGCACAAAATTGCCAGCGCATGACAACAAATTGCAAGCAGAGCGCGATAACAGTGCTGACTATACTAACATCATTAAAAAGAAAGAGCGCTGTAAGGATTATTATGATATGCACTCACGCGCTCTGCCCGAATTGCAACCGGGTGACGAAGTGTTAGTAGCAGACGGTACCAAAAAGAAACGAATGTACGTAACTTCTAAAGCCCAACAACCTCGGTCTTACTTCCTTACCAATGAAACTGGTAAGGTTTACAGACGTAATAGGCGTCATATTACAAAGTTGGTAACCGACTCGACCGCTGCTAAAATGCCAGTAGTGTCATCTTCTGCTTCTTGTAAGGAGAAGGAGATGGATGATGGAGGTAGTGATGGCAGCGAGCAAAGTCGTGATGGACAGTACATATCAGCGGACGAGAGCGATCTAGAACTCCCACCGCGTCAGAACATGCCGGTTGTACGCGTTTATAGGGAAGCTTCACGTAGGGCTCGCGAACTATTAAAATCTATGCATAACAAATGAGTCACTTTGTATTACTTGTAACTGCCTATGCATTCTTATCTACTAGTTAAATATTATAAAGATTTCATAACTATTTTCATTAGTTGTAGTATTGTTATAAAACTCAGTTTAAATGTTACTATCGTATTTTTATACTGTAGCTCTTGTTTGTTTCTTTAAAGGGAAAGATGTAACATATTGTTTATTTTAATTTATGTTTCTTGAGGGTATTTCACTCTAGGTGTACCCTACTCAGAAAATAATAAAATCAGTCGTTGTCTAGCAAGCTGTCGTTTTATTTCATAATCGAAGCTTATTTAATTGAGATAGGCACTGCGGTTCCCGCCTTCTCTTTCTTTCCTGTAGCTGTGTCCCTGTCTTCTACGTCACTTCCACTTGGCAGAGGTGGGGAGATTCGTGTTTCGATCGCCACCATTTTATATCTTCATTGAGTCTTTATTTATTTACCAGGCAGAGATTGTTTATAAGCTTCGAATAAGGTAAGTAAATTAATAAGCGTTTTATTGGTAGGTAAAACGCCGCTATTAATTTGACTTGACCATTATTCGAAGCTTATTTAATTGAGACGTGTTTGTTATCGCCTGGTGGAAGTGATGGAGACGCCAATGTGAAAGTAGAATTATGATATAACTAAGTAAGAGAACAAGTTATGTATGTTCCACATCAAAACAGTGATAAAAGGTTAGTCACAGATGATCGAGTAACAGCAAGATTGACCTTTCTGCTAATACAAATTGGCGAGAATTTCATAAAGAAGATAATTAACTATTTAGCCAATTTTTTAGGCCACCGCTAGCCTGATATTTTCAGCAGAGAACCAAGCTATGAGAGTTCTCGTTATAGGTTTAGGCTAACTCCTTCTATTAACAAACAATTTACTATATTTAATTTACTATATTACTATATTTAATATATTTAAAAATCTTCTACGATTTCCAAGAAGAGAAATAGTATGCTTGGATTGCTTAGTCCCTGAAAACTGGGTGTAGTTTTTCAATTTCGAATATAAAATAGTAATAGCCGGATTGTCTGTAACGGGCAGAATTAGTTTTCGATCCAAAGGCAGGCCAGAATATTAATATATCTTGAGAAAAAATATTATTATTATTTAAAACACCGTAGTAGTCAGGCCATGAATTTTACTTCCTGCGCACAGCAGTAATAAGGCATCTGTACTGCACTTGAACAATGTTATTTAATCAATACCACAACTTTTAGAAAGTTGCAAATAACTAGCAAAATCGTCTATGTACCAATCTGGAGACTTGGCATTGTTAATTTGAGTAATTGGCTTTGAAATGCTAAAGATTCTTTGAAATTTGAGCCGCTGTCACCGTCGTTGCGTAATCGTATCTTGTTATGCTGACAGATTAGTACAAATTTTACTAGGACATCAAAACTTATTTGACCGGACGTTTCCAGGCGCCAAAGAGTCGAAACTGCCGATTTGTAAAATGAGATGGTATCAAATGATAAATACCATAATATTACTCACTCTTGGAGTTAAGAGGATCACCTCGTGTGACTCGCACCAGGCAAGCCGAGGTGGCTTGCCTGATTCCAAGCTGGCGTTATATACCTATAGCACCTTGGGGATTGAATGCCATATTTTTTTCAGAATATTTAGCTCATACTATCCCACGCCTATTGCGATTCTGACCAATCCTGCTTTAAAAACACGTCCAGGACATTGGGTGGAGAAAGTGCTATCGCTGTGTCGATTAGGAATGTGAAGAACAAATGGGGGAGCCAGAGCGCGCGTATTCATATCCTGACACCAGAACACCCGCTCCTTTTCGCAACAGAGTTATAGTCCATCAGATATAATAATTAATGACACGTCATTTGTTACCTACCGCATCGCCTGGATGCAAAAAATCTTTTATAGGTTTCAACATATTTTGTTGGTATAATATATATTCTGGGGCTAAAATGCTACTCAAGCGTTGCACGCGGTCTCGAAAACTGGCCGGTGTGGAAGTTGTTAGTTCCGGGAATATGAAAGACGTTCACATGAATGCTGTTATCTTCTAATTTGGAAAGCTTGGTAGATCAAGTTCAAGAAAGGAGCTGATTTGGTCCCGACCTCGTGACGAAGATAGGTCATCAAACGCTTGTGGTCGCTCTGAATCAACCCAGTACAGTAACACTCGTAGCATAGCTCGCCTAGCCCTTCGTTACAGATCTGCTAATTTAAGCAACGTTCGCAGCGGTCACCACTTCGATGGGATGACCGTTTATGTATTGGTCTATGTTTAAAAATGCTAAATATGTTTTAACTTTTGACTTTTGAATTTACATCTGAGCGCTATCGTGCTTCGGAAGGCACGTTAGCCGACTGTCTCCATTGTTATCATAGAGCAACAATTGTTAGGCCATGTCAAAGGCCTTTGGGCGTCATTTGGGCATCCACACGGGTGAAGAAGGAGAACACTGTATTCCTTTTTATGAGTTAAGAAGAATCTAAAAGATTCTTCTCTGCTTCTCACCACAAGCCTGCAGATTATATTGTACAAGCGCGCTACCCTTGCGATATCGGATGCATCATTTGTTAAAAAAGATGGGCGGTACACGACTGTCCAACACATCTGTAGGTATGATTCTGACACCACCATGACCATGTGGAGGTGTGGTGTATAAAATTCTGCGATCTGATTTTAGAATTTGAACTAGAAACTTCAATAGCGCTACGAAATTGAGTCTGAATTGACAAAATTTAGGAGACAAGGATTTGTAGTTCTCTAAGTTTTGTTTGTTGAGTCCAGAGCATTCGTCTATTATGTTCAATATTACGAGAATCTTCTCATCAGGAAGGTGCTTGACAGACCAGATTTGGTGCTTTAGATGTCCCAAAAAATTCCCAGAAATACTAGATTGTTAGATGGTGCGTAAATCGACTTTTTGTGATGGATTAGCCATACCAATGTATCTAAAGTATTGATCGATTTCAGTGTTTATTTTCGTCATGGTGAGCGAAAATCGTCGAATTAACTATTATAGATACTCCAATAATCCAATTCAATTTATGAATGCAGTGTAGGTTTTGGGAGCTGTATTCCGGCCGAATCATTTATAGCAGCAGGGCATGTCATTTACAGCAATTTCTAGCAATAGATCAGATACAGAAATCATTTGTGGCTGCAAGCCACATGTAAGTAAATAAAAAATATTCAAAGCCAATATTTTGGCTGTAAAAAATCAGGTACAACAGTGAAAGGAAACTTGGCGAAGCTCACACTCACTCTGCACTTTAATTTTAATCTATCAAGTGAGTAGTTTCTGATACTTTCAAATTTATTCCAGTTGCCTGTAGATAATACCAATGGTGGTCGTTGCAAAAAAGGTATGCGATACCTTTCGTGTTTTCAAACAGGAATCTGGCCTCTGGCCCATCCATTTGATCCTATTTGTCTTACAGACTCACAAGGCGGCCAGCTCCGTCTAGCATTGAGTCTAGCATTAGCATTGAGTCAATACTTACGTCACTTATATCCTTGTTTTGGCGATATGGCAAAGTTAACGTTACTTTTTTGGCCATACTTTGCCTGGCCCTCATCTCGCATTTGGCCGAGTAAAACCTCCTCGAAAGGAATTGTGATTATTCGGTGGCACCGAAAAATTATGAGATGATGGACTATGAGCACTATAGAGCCATCTAGTGGAGGTGGGTAATTTATTACTAGCGCAATGCCCAAGCACAAATATGGTGAGCGAGAGCACCTTATTAAAAACCCTGCGAGGGTTGGTGTCGCCGAGATGATGTGGGCCCCTGCGAGGGGCCACGAGATTTCTTAGACTCCGCCTGCAAGGCAGAACAATTGTTACCAAGCCTACGTATAGGCCAGAAACATTTTCTATAGCGCCTATCTCAATTACTTATTTTTTTATTTTTTTTATTTGTTAATTGGCTTTGTTTATTTGTTTTTTACTGCAGTAAACCTCTCCGAGGTGAATAAACTGATACATGTAGACGGATTTTTTCTTAGATTGGTCCTTATGAGCGGGTCCTTTCCTTGTTTTGGTGACGCAGTCTCTTTATATTTGTACTATTTCAACACAATATCCATTGATAAATCTGTAATAAATCTGAAGAGCATTTACGGTAAACTACCTGTGGAAAATGGTTGTTAACCTTTTGATGCAAGTTGTCCTAGTTTAAGGTGTTATTATTTTTCACCCATAGTAAGAAAACTTAAAAAAGAATTGAACACACGTAGTCAAAACTGCATAAGTTTTATGAGCGTATATAAGGTGATTGGAAGCATCAAAAGCGATTTGACTTCCTCAGTCATTTCAATATCTGCGAGTAGTTGTATTATCTTAATATTTTATTTTACCCTATATATTAACAAACTCTTCACCAGCTGTTCAAATATGTTCACTGACACCAGATCACAGCTTTATTATTTATACAAATTTTGCACTTTATCAAAGTTAGTACTCACATGACAATTGCCAGTATGGCAAGCATTTAATCGCTAAGGTTGCGTATTTCTTGTATAATATTTATGCACCTTACAGGAGGAGTGATGTTTTCTTCTGCCTCCCCTTTTTCTTGGTGCTTGTACTAGATTATAAGCCCGAAACTGTTGCTGCAGAAAACGAGCTGCTACTCGAGCCGAGCTTGTCACCTCCTCAGTGACGAAGAAGTCCCTGGCAGCACTTTGGAAGCACTTAACCAACCGCTTTGTTGGTTTAATTAGTAGATGCATCCTTAGCGGACGCTTCACGTTTTAAAATTTTATCCAAAATCCGTTAGATATTTAGATTTAAACATGTTAAGCAATGTACTTTTATATTTATCTACGAAAACGTTAGATTTTAAAATATAATTCGTAATACTGGATAGGTCTTTTTGTTTTATGTGTCGGCGGGAAACAAGACGCCAATGAAGATATAAAATGGTGGCGATCGAAGCACGAATCTCCCCACCACTGCCAAGTGGAAGTGACGTAGAAGACAGGGACACAGCTACAGGAAAGAAAGAGAAGGCGGGAACCGCAGTGCCTATCTCAATTAAATAAGTTTCGAATAATGGTCAAGTCAAATTAACATATATTTCTTGTAAAAAAACATGGCGTCACAGCTTATTTCAGTGACACAAACTAAATTAAAATATTGAGTATAAATATTTCATTGTTTCAAACATATTCATGTATTGAAAATTGGTACTATGTAGGAAAAAATATATATAATGTTACGATAGTGAAAGAAATAGTAAATATCACAGAATTCTGGAATCTTGTATGATAGAGCCAGTTTTTAAAACCATTTCCCGGATTAGCAAATTGTATCAAAAGTTGATGGCTCTATCAAAAGATCGAAATGTACTCGCATGCTGAGTACTTAATTTTATCCTGTAGGACGAGTTGGGCGATAGAAATTTAGGGAAGTCAATAACCGTAAAAAAACATAAGGACCATTGACACGAAGAAAAAGAAGAATAACCGTATATGTTACATCGTTTATAAAAATAATACTGTGATTAGTGTTCTATATTGTCTAGACCAAAATTATACTTTTTAGAACAAAACAAACAAGCTAAATTAGAAATAAGAACAGGTAAAGCTCCAGCACGATAGAAAACACAATTAATTAAAAGCTAGATTAAAAGTTTATGGTTCACACACAGTTGTTTCTTCTTTTAAGAATTGTATATTAATCCTTGTTAGGTACTTCTCCTAATAGTGGGGTGAAAATAAAATTTATTTAGGATCAGCGTGTGAAATACATTAACTGCGCTGAGCGTTTCTCGCTGCAAAGTCGTAGCCGTTTTATATTACAAACAACATATGTACAGTCTCGTAAAATTAAGTTTTCTGTTCCTGGAATACAAAAATAAAGTGCCTCGAACACAAAAATCGGTATCTGCCCTGGCGAAGTGTAGTTGGTGTATTTCATTTCGTTGAACTATCTAAACGTTCGGAGCTACTCAACAGTATTCTTTAATTATTCACCATCTTCTTAGTTCATAAGCCCAAATAAACTTGAATTTAAAAGATTTAACAAAGGCCTCGGTACACCAAAAGCATGTCAGAAGCGGGTTGGTTTCGAAGTCTAATCTGCGCGAGTCGTAATACAACAAATTTCATAATTTAAGCCGAAACATATCAAATGTACGCTCGTCGCAGGTCTTTGGCAGGGACGTTTCTTCAATTGTACCGCGGTTAAATATGTTTCTTTTATTTTTATTACAACCAAGTGACAAGCTGAGCTTGTCATTCACCTGCCGATAAAAGTAACACGCCTAGCTATAACAGTTTCAGCGCCACTGCGGGATGCGGCATTGCACTAGTCGAACATCATCATAATGCGCAGTAATTATTACAGCTTTTGTTTGCCCGACTTAACCCGCACCGCTCCTAACATGTCTCAGTGTACTGAAACCTCAAAAATAAAACGAGCGCTGCGGTTGCATTATTACCGTTCATATTACGATGTCACTTTGTAATCTCGAAAAGGGTTATCGCTATAATAATGCGCTATGATAATGCTTAAACGCTTTGGCGAGACTAAACTATTTATGTTCCATAATTAGTTGGTTTAGTTGCAACAAAACAAGTCTCAACCCTAAGTCTTAGATGAAATCCATTAGGCCGTATTTATACTTTGTTTTAGTCATTGCAGAAACTTGTCCACACATGACGAAGGATCAGAAGGGACAGGTTATTCATAACGTTAACCGCTAAGAAATAAAACAAAGTCATTCATTGATTATACCCCTAGTACTTAACTACTTGATGGATTCTGATGAGGTTTCTGCCATCATTTAGTTTCTGAAGAAATGTGTATAGTACAATCATGTTGCATACTTGCGAAATTTCTAGGCGTTTATAAATAAAATTTAATATTTGATATAATATCAAATCCTAACTATTCGGTGATCATGAAAACAGTATAGACGATTAAGTTTTTATTTGTATTTCACAATACAGATTTAGTGTTTGATATGCTACGGAGCTACGGGGTAAGGGACGTGACTAATCAAAATGCCAGCTAGATGCGCACTGATTTATTAACCGAATAGTGGCGCGGGCGCAGCCGCGCGTAGCTACTTAGGTACTTATATCTAAATACATAACAACTCCTCCCTCTTTAAATGCAGGGTAACAAATCAGAAAAACTGCCTGTAATTAACTTTGGTTCTATCACGTTTAGATCTACTAGGTTCCAGAATTGGGGCAGTGGTCGGAGTAGAGAAAATGAGGGCTTCATCTTGAGCGCTAGATTCCCGCGATCTTAGATCAGCTGATTCAGGTGTGCGCGGCGCGGGCGCGGGCGATCCCGGCGCCTCCTCACTCCTCCCTTCCAGGTCTAGTAGCTCGGCGTCGTCAGAGACGCGTGTATGTGAGTCACCGGAGCTAGCGTCATCAACACAATAAACTTCTGACGCGACCGGCGCGTTGTTGTTGTTAGTGTTGGACTGATAATTGCATTCAATAGAATCCGGGGACCAGTTGTGATTGCAATCGGGGGCCGCCGGAGATGCGTTTTCCTCTTCTTTACTCAACCATAATTGGTTTTTATGTTTCTTTACTACCACGTTCAATTCAGGGATGAAAACTAAATAAATAACACTACCTAAAAGCTCCTTGATTATACCTTTGAGCCAGTAGAATTTTTTGTTACCGGTAAATTTTTTAACCCAAACTATATCTTTAACTTTGAAATCGGGTCGCACAGTTCCTTTATAGTACTTCGCTTGTAAACACTGTAACGTTACGGAGGTCCCCCGGCTAGCTCTACCTATGAACCTCCGCACGTACAGTACCTTTCTGGGAGAGAGAGAGGGACTGGAAGCTGTAATGAAATTATGTTAATTTGGTGATACTTTTTAATACAGTATATAAAACAGTGCTGCTGAGGAAAAGATCTTCCGGGTAATGAAAATTGTCGATAGAGGGAAATGAGAACGTATACTTTGTCGATAGGCTTCTTCTGCCTGTCGAAGAGGGTAAATGAGAACGTAGTACTTTGTCCTTGTCGATAGGCTTCTTCTGCCTGTCGAAGAGGGTAAATGAGAACGTAGAACTTTGTCCTGGGTTTGTCCTTCTCCCAATCCAGGGAACGTTCAACGGCGGTGAGTGGGCCTTTGTTCGGGCCACCAACTTGTGATACCTCACAACAACGGAGCCACAAAAATAATATGGTTTTCCACCTTTAACAAATCGATAGAGCACCTTTCTCTCTCCAAGCTCAAGTTCAAGTCCTGGTTTTCCTCTTTTTTCCGTTCTCTGTCAGTTCATCCAATTTTGAATTCGGTTTCCTTTTTCTCAAGGCAATAAAAATAGGTCCTAAATAAATAAGAAATAGGTTGGATGAGTCATGAAAAAATGAATGAAGATGATATGTAACACTACAACACTGTTTTATTTTAACGTCGCGAGAAAGGTCAGTGGATGATGAGTCGAGGACGTCGGAAGGATTTAAAAGATCGAGTCTGCAACGTAATGAACGCCCGAATAATAGTTCAGCCGGCGATTTGTCGGTGGTGCTATTTTTAGAGTTCCGGTAGTCAAATAAAAATTTTAAAACCTTTTCATGCGAGACATTTTTATAGCCGCCCGAAATTATAATCGATTTAATGCCTTTTTTTACAACCTTGACTAGACTCTCAGCCTGGCCGTTACTAGCTGGATTATACGGAGGCGATAAGACATGACTAATTCCATTAAATTTGCAAAAATCTTGAAACTCCTTAGAAGTAAAAGACGTGCCGTTGTCGCTCACTATGGTGTGAGGCACCCCGACATGTGACATTAGATCATTCAATTTTTCGATAACGGCTTTCGAACCAAAATTCATATTCATACAATAACATTCTACCCATTTAGAAAAAGCGTCCACAACGATTAAATACATCTTATTATAAATAGGACCTAAAAAATCCAAATGTATTCTATAGAATGCATGCGGGGGGAAAGGCCAGCAGGCGAGGGGTGCGCGCGGAGGTGCGGGGCGGAGCTGTGCGCACACGGCGCACGCACTCACTAGCTGCTCGAGATAGGCATCGATGCCCGGGAACCAGAAGCGAGCGCGAGCCGCAGCTTTCATCTTTACTATGCCAAAATGAGAGCTGTGCAGCTCTGTGCATACTTTTTCACGAAGTGAGTCCGGAATAACTACTTTATGACCCCGCATTAAAACGCCGTTTTCATACGACAGCTGGAACCGACAGTTAAAAAACGGTCTTATTATTGAATCCGTAATGTTCCTTGGCCAACCGTTTCGAACGTAATTAATAATTTTTTTTAGAAGATCATCTTTGTCAAGAACGGCACGCAACTCTTGAAGAGTGATCGGCAGCGTACCATCGACGACAAAATTGACGTAAGCGGCGCGCTCCTCGCAGCGGTGCTCGTCCTCCCGAGCCTCAGCCGCCGCGGCCGCCGCCAGCTCGCCCCCACCGCCGGACGGCAAGGTCGAGCGAGAAAGAAAATCTGCGCTATTATCAGCACTTCGTACAAACTCAATAGTGTAATTATAGGCTGATAAGAATATTGCGTATCTCTGAAGACGATTCGCGGATACTTCCGGTATACCTTTATGAGGGCCGAAAATGGTTATTAAAGGTTTATGATCAGTTCGGAGGAGGAACGGCTCAGCTCGCCCATATAAATATTGATGATAGCGCCTTACCCCAAATATAATAGCTGTCGCCTCTTTTTGAATTTGGGAATACCTATTTTCTGCGGACGTCAAAGTCCTGGAGGCGAATGAGATGGGCCTTTCTAAACCGTCCACACCTATCTGGGACAAAACTGCACCTAAGCCATAGGGGGAAGCGTCTACAGTTAATATAAGCTTGGCATTCGGGTTATAGTGAGTCAGAACCTGATCGGATGCGAGTATTGTTTTTACTTTATTAAAAGCTTCTGTATGAGTAGACGTCCAAAGCCATTTTGTGTTTTTGTGCAATAAGTTGTATAATGGGCTTAAAATTGAAGACGCGTCCGGGATAAAATTACGATAGTAATTAATAAGCCCTAGAAAGGATTGTAACTGCGACACATTGGTAGGCACAGGCGCATTTACAATTGCTGCTACCTTGTCGGTCGACTTACGCACTCCGTGGACATCAATAATATGTCCAAGGTTAGGTTAGGTTAGGTTAGGAAGATTTATTTCAGTTTTTAGGAAATCACATTTATTTTTTTGAACTGTTAGGCCGGCATCTTGGAGACGTTGTAAAACAATGCGTAACCTCTCCAAATTTTGCGATTTACTAGACACCAAAATATCGTCCTGGAAACATAGAACGCCATCCAGACCCGCTAACACACATTCCATCGCGCGCTGGAAGATAGCGGCTGCGCTGGACAGTCCGAACACCAAGCGCGTGAAAGTAAACAAACCACGATGTGTATTGATGCAAGTTAGGTTCTGTGACTCCTCAGATAAGCACAATTGAGCGTATGCCATAGAAAGATCTAATTTCGAGTAGTATTTACCTCCATGTAACTTCGAAAACATTTCATTAATAGTAGGTAAAGGGTACTTCTCAATAACTAAATGTTTGTTAATCGTTACCGAATAGTCAGCACATAACCTTACGCTGCCGTCATTTTTTAATACCGGAACGATAGGGGAGGCGTATTCGGAGTGCTCAACCGGTTTTAGGACTCCTACTTCTACCAGGCGATCCAATTCTTTGTCGACCTTTTCTTTCAAGGCAAACGGTACTGGTCTAGCTTTAAAAAATATGGGCTTCGAGTCCGGTTTTAAGTACAGCTTGACATCATATTTATTAAAACACCCTAAATCACCAGAGAAAAGCTGAGGAAATTTGGCAATTAGATTAGTGATTAGGGGATCGTCAGATTCATTGCAATATTTAATTTTCGATGTTGTGCGTGCTATCTCTAACCCGAAAGCATACATAAAGCTACGTCCTAGGAGCGGCGGCCCACCGTCACGGACGACGTACATATCGAGTGCATGTGTACTCCCGAGGTACGTGACGGGGACACGAATGTACCCACTAATAGGCATTTTATCGCCGGTGTAGCTGTTAAATTTTTTCCTAGTATGTGACAGCGTTATATGCGGGAAAAATGTCTCGTACGTTGTATGAGAAATAGCATTTATAGGGGAACCACTGTCTACTTCGAACTCTAATAAAACACCCGCGACATCGACACGCTCGACCATAGGTTTATCACGAGGACACCTAATATTGTTAAAAGACTTACCGTCGTCATCGCTTCCATCCACTTTACCTTCCTCAACGTGCTTTATCTTATTATTAGAACACATTTTGCGGAGATGGCCCTTTTGACCACACTTTTTACACTTGTAATTTTTAAACCGGCATTGCACGCTTTTATGGTTAGAATAACCACACACACTGCATTTCTCCGAATTTCTCGTTATGTTGAACACGCCGACGTCTCGGGCTGCGGATGCTCCCGCGGTGGCGGGCGCTGACGCTGCGGCTTCGCGCGCACAGCGCACACTCTCAGCCAAATCCACTGCCTTACTGAGAGTGAGTTCCTTCAGGTCCTGAGAAAAAAGCTTATCACGCTCGTGTCCAGCTGCCATGCCCATGACAAAACGGTCTAGCAAGGCCTCTTCGAGATTTTTTAATCCACAATGAGCAGCCAAGCCTCTGATGCGGGCCGCCCATTGAGAGTGCCCTTCCCCTGGGTTCTGCATCGCCGAGTAGAAGTGGTATCGCTCGGCGAAACCACAACGTTTAGGGGTGAAGTGGTCGTCCAAAACTTTAAGAAGAGCTTCAAAATTTAAATCTGCCACGTCTTTTGGCAAAGCCAAATCACTTGCCAACTTGTATGTTGTCTCGGTGAGTGCGCTAAGCAAGATGGCCTTCCTTTTTACGCCCGCCTTGTCCGTGTTCTCGGTAAAGTCGTTTGCGATGAAAAATTGCAAGATTCTGCTTCTGTATGTATTCCAATCCTGGGAGAGGTGGTCAAAGCTTGATAAAATTCCAGAAGACAAGGACGCCATTGCACTGTGAGTTCGCTCGTCGCCAGTGTTTGATATGCTACGGAGCTACGGGGTAAGGGACGCGACTAATCAAAATGCCAGCTAGATGCGCACTGATTTATTAACCGAATAGTGGCGCGGGCGCAGCCGCGCGTAGCTACTTAGGTACTTATATCTAAATACATAACACTTAACATAGTACAATTGATAAATTTAATAATACCCACTTAGACGATGCAAGTTTCTTCTATTTAATAGCATTTTTTTTATTGCCGCATAAATATATTACCATTTAATAATTAAAAGCAACTGTCGTTAAGATGTTAAAAGTCATGCAATAGCTTTACGATAATTGTATGCAATGTTCATAAAAACATATGCAGCAATAAAGTTGTATCGTCTAAATGGGCCTTAGTATTCAGAACATTATAATATATGCTGAAGCCAATAAAAGAAAAAAAGAAAAAATATATATATTCTTAATTATTGTTTTTAAATTGACGTTGTGCAAGTATTGTTACCAAATTACAGATAAGTTACAAATACCATCTGCGCCACAACCCTCACAACTCTTTAAGCTCATTACGTCAGTACAATATCGTGAACATTTAATAAACTTGTAGATTATGCCGTCGTCGAGCAAACTTATAAACAATTGGCGGCAAATTCTGAAACTATGCCTCTCTACACTCTTTGACTTTCGACGGAGTTGAATAAATTAGTGTTCAACACAGACAAAGGAATAACTAAACGGTCCGGTTGGATCTTTATGATTAACCGCTCCGTTTCATAGATTATTTCTTAGAAAAAATTATTAAACTTCTTATAAGGAAAAAGTGACGGATTCTTCTGTTGAAAGTGTAAGTTTTCCAGTTTGCAGGGCTATAGATATCTATAATTGGTGGAGTTTATTCTGAGCCGGCCTGCGCCGAGCTTCTCAGTGATATGTATGTCAAATGTCACTAGTGATAGTGTTAGTAACTATGAAAATGAATTTAACAATACAATTAATGAAGTGACAAATTGGTTAAATACTAATCATTTAAATGTAAATTTGACAAAAACTAATTATATTCAATTTCAAAACTATGGAAATAAACAACTTAGTCTTAACATCAATTACAAAAATACTACTATTAAAGAAGTACATGAAACCAAATTTTTGGGTATATTCTTAGATAGAAACTTAAATTGGAAATGTCACGTAAAATATCTTTGTGGTAAACTGAATCGGTATGTACATGTTCTCACCCGTTTAAGACAAACCTCAGCCCTTAGTACGGTGCTAACGGCGTATCACGGTTATGTATCCTCAGTTCTTAAATATGGCTTACTAGTATGGGGCAATTCGACCGATATTAACAAGGTGTTCATTGCCCAAAAAAAATGCATTCGTGCAATATGTGGTGTACCCCCTTTTGAGTCGTGTAAACCTTTGTTTAAGAAGCTAAATATACTGCCACTTCCGTGCATGTATATTTTCGAGCTCGCTACCTTCGCAAAAACAAATCCTTAATTTTTCAAAAAGGCTTCTGACATTTACCCCCCAAATACGCGGGATCCGGGCAGACTGGTCTATGATACAATTCCTAGAACTTCACTCTACCAAAAACAATGCCATCTTATGAGTATAAAAGCTTTTAATGCACTCCCAAAGAATATTAAAGAGATCAATATTAAATCGTTTAAAAGGGAATTATTCTGTTGGTTACACAATCAAAACTATTACTCTATAGGTGAGTTCTTAAATAGAGTGTAGCTATCAAATCAACCGTACTTATTACTGTTCTGTTATATTAAAATGTAAGATTTCTTATTTCATATTTTTATAAAATTGACATTTAGATTATGATGATTATTTTGACTCATTGACTTATAAATAAGTAATTAAATTGTTGATTGCATGTTATATTATAATCTAGAATAAATAATAAAATTAATAATGTTGCGCACCCAAATAGGGTAGATTGTATAGGAACTAATTTATATTTATGTAACACCCATCAAACCTACAATCTGGTAACAATAAATATTTCATTTCATTTCACTAGTGCAGAAGACCATTCTTCTCCCCTCTTTTTCCTCCTCCAAAGTCTGCAACGCATTGGTAATGCTTCCAACCATCCGACGGGTCATGTAGTTGTTAGCCATATTCAATCACATAAAAAAAAACTATATAGTGAATTCTACAACATACTGATATTTCCCACTCTTCGATGTGCAATGCTGAAATGTTTTAGTAATGCCTATATTGCAGTGACTAAGTAAAAGCAAAATGTTGATAGTGATGACAGAAATAATATGTAATACTACTATAATTATATACATACTTAGGTTACTTCCTAATTTGGCCGACATGTGACACGACAGCGACACGACTCGAAAATGAGTAAGACACTTGGGCCCCAATTCACTCTGACAACTTGGCGTTTCCTTGCTTCAATTCAATTCAATTCATTTATTAATAATTCAGACATTATTATCGATATTTGTTAGTAAAAATGCAAGTTCATAAAATGTTAGTAAGTAATTAATCTGTTTCATTAGAAATGTCAAAATAATATAATCAATAATGTCAATAAAATCAATACAATAATCAATATGTCAACAGATAATTTTAAACCAAAGTCAATATAAAATAATAAATTAATCTAAGTCTAGGTTCTAAATTTATTGTGTGACTAGATGGGCTATGGGCCTATGAATTTTTACCCAGTGCCTCATGAAATGAGAGTTAAAATTATTTGCTACAACGCTCAGGATGCTGTTGGTGCTGTCATAGAGCCGGGCCATCAGGGATGCAGTTCTGCTCCGCAATATAGCAGAAAAATTGTATGTACAACATTATATCATATATTGTATGTTGAACATCAGCAAACATACCCGATGCGCTACAGAACCACGGCAGCCCCAGCAGCATCCTGAAACCGTTGTTATATTGAACTTTCAGCGTGTTATAAGCTCTCTGCGTATATTTCACCCACAGGCTGCATGTGTAGAAATTTTGACAGTATGCCTTGAAAGCGTCAACTTGACAGGTACAGAACAACGTGCTAACCTGCGGGCCAATATGTTACATCTTACAGATAACGCTCTACGCTCTCTGTCCATGTCCATGTCATCACACATGTCCTCTGTGACCCAATGGCCCAAGTACTTGAAATGTCTGACCCATGTGAGAGGTGCTCCACTAAGTGAGACTGAAGGTACGTCATAGTTTTACTTCCCGCCTTGCACAGCATTAGCTCACTTTTTTAGTATTATACTTGAGTCCGTGGGTCACAGCATAAGACTCACAAATACTCAGCAGGCGCCTGAGAGCATTGATTGAGGGACTCAGCAGAACCATATCGTCTGAGCTTAGATTATTAACAACGGTTCCGTTAATCGAGCATCCGACTTTGGTTCTGCTAAGTTCCTCCATCAGGCGGTTGATGTACAGATTGAACAACTTAGAGGACGTTATACCCTAATTCCCTATGACAAGTTAGCGATTCCTTGCTTCGAAATCACGTCGATTCCTTAATTAATAAACAACAAATCTGCGAAATTTGCATTCTCTATGACGCGTCATAGACAATACAAATTTTGCAGATGTAAGTAATTAACGTGAAATCAAGGAATCGACGTGATTTCGAAGCAAGGAATCGCTAACTTGTCATAGGGAATTAGGGCCCTGGGGGCCTCTGAGTTGCTTTCTTTCGTTCGTTCGTGCAGATAAAAGAGACACTCTTATGCTTGTTGCATAGCGCTGTCTCTTTCATCCGACGGAATGAAGATTTGTAATGACGTATCAGAGTAAGGACCCTGTTTTGTAGATGTCTTACCAAGTATGTATACGTCATACCGCTGTCGAATCCCTGCCGTGTCACTGTCGTATCATCCCCATAAGAAAGCGAACGTAATAAACTCAAACGAACCATATTTATATATTTCTTGGCTTTTAAATCCTAAGTGGTTGAAGTGCGAAGAAACATAAAATATGAGATCGAAGTTTTCAGTATCTGAAAAAATAAGAATAGGTTGATAAAATCATCAAATAAACATTTCAAATGTGTTACCCAAAACAAAACCGTTCTTTAACACCATGACAATTTATATTCTCTGCCAAGTGCATATGTATCTGCCGTGCTTTCATATATCGATGTAAATTCTGTTAAGTTGAAAAAAAATCTTACTGCTGCCATTGTTTGTACTCCAACCGGTAAGATGCCCAGTGCTTTTAAATGTAGAGGTTTCTGGACGTTGCAAAGATAAATCAAAACTATTTTTCTATTTTTCGTATCCATACATTCCCATGGCACTTCGTACACGGCATCTTTTATCGTTTCACTCTAAAAAGTAAATTGATTTTGTTGTTATAAATACCATTAAGTGTAAGAAAATTTCATGATCATCATCCGCTTATATAAGTCCACTGTTGGTTATAGGCCTCTCCTATAGCTCGCCACTCATCTTCGGCATTTATTCTCCAGTCACTACCAGTAACCCTGCGTGTATATGTAAAAGTCCGTATATTGTATTGGTAAATCTTAGGTTTTATTAGTAAATCTTAGGATTTGCCAACATGGGTTGGTAAATGTAAGGATTTTACAAAATAGAGACTATTTTTCGGGTTTTTACCATTAGCGTTTACAACATGCTAAGTTTTATCAATGACGGTGGGTAAATGATGGTTTTGGGAATAAAAAAAATACTATTATACATACAACTAGAGTGTACTACTGATCTAAGATATGTAGATAGAACGCGTTTTAACAATATGAACATTCTTCTTCTGGCGCTTCGCCGCCCGCAGCGGCACGCTCGCTTCGCTCTCCGGCTCGCGCGTTTTGGTGGTCACAAGTAACCTATCGCTCCACTTATATATATATGACTTTGCCTTAGATTAGTAGATGCCCGTGAGAACTAGCAGATGTGCAGACACTTCACGACTTTTTTAACATTAAGCGTGTCTTAGAGGTAAAACCTAAAATATACCGAGTGAATACAGGTAAAAGTTCAAAATTAACGATGATAGCAGAACATTTCGGACTTCTACCATAAAGAGTAGGTAAATCTTAGGTTTTACTTGAAAATCTTAGGAATTACCGTACTTCTAGTATTACGTATATATATTGTATATATCGTTGCTCCATGTAGTCGTCCTACACTACATTTGCCGATTCGCAGTCTCTACTGTAGAACACGTCTACCCCAGCAGTTATCGGTTCTACAACTTCTGCGGCAAATATGACCAGCCTATTGCCACTTCAGCTTGCTAATACGCTGAGCTATATCAGTAACTTTAGTTCTCCGGCGAATAATTAAGTTCCATAAATAATAACAATTTGGTTTCACCTCGTTTGTTAAATAAGCGAATTTAGTAGGTCTGTAATTTCATGATGATGAATATTTTATGAGGAGCACGAAAAGTTGATTATGAATAATATAGCTATTATTAGTATTGGTCAATTTCGTCAGGGTCAAACTAACCTGAGATCCAATAAGTTCAAAGACAATTGACATTTGAATTAGTTGCTGAAATAAAGTAACTGTTAAAATTCCATACGATCCAAAAGCTTGGGCACTCTGCAATAAGGAAAATTACTTAATAATTAGATAAAAAAGTATTTTAGATAGTAAAAATCAAAAATAATGAATTAAAAAAAAAACAGTTATCTACCATTTGAGATATTTCAATGAGCAAAATGCATCCACTTATTTGATGAAAAAGAAAGTACAGACACATCGTAGTACCTAATGCCATTGACACTTCCTCCATAAAACTGTAAAATTATAAAATGTATTCTTTTACAATTAAATAATTAATTTATGTATTACATATTACAAAAATTACTTGCGGCAAACATAACTTACTTTTTTATTAATGAATAATGTTCTATGCTTTCTTTCAACAATTTGGTAATATTTTGCGATTCTTCTGCGTTGTACCAAGGAGGAGTGTTCAAAGAGTCAGATAAGCCATTCATTTCTGGTCTTGGGAAATGTAAAAGGTTATATTTAAGTATTTTCAAATGTCCCCACAAGTGAAATACAATAACGGAGATAAATGCATCAACTATAGCGAAACAACCAGCAACATCATACGTTAAGACGATGTTGACGAAGAAAATAACAAGATACCCGTTAAAGTTGGTAGTATAGTCAAAGGGCAAGTCATAGAAACAAGCCTGATCATATGTTGCATTCTGTGGCTTTATATGGTTAAACATTCCACGACTGTAGCTATTGTATAAAGGAGTTAAGGAGTATAAAAATATGCCGGAATAAAACTCAATATGCAGCAGTATGGTAAAGAAGGTTGATATTTTTTCCACTTCATCAAACATCTGAAATTTAAATTGAAGCAAATTATTATTCCTATATGTACTTGTTTTCTTCTTCTCGTACAGTTCAAACTTTTGGACAGAAATGACTAAACCATTTCTTCCTGTCCAGCGAAAAAACGCAAAGTATAAGTATTAACGTGATTAAAAACTTAATTGTTATCTTGATAACAAAAACGAACAAAAAAGATGGGTTAAACGTTATTTCATTAACATTTATTTACCTTCATTGCAAATTCATTTTTATGCTTGTGGTGAAAAAGATGAATTTTGTTGACAAACTCTTCTACCATTTTTTTATACAAATTTGTCCAAATCAAAGTCAGTCTTTGCTGAAATAGGGAATACAGTAATTAAACACAGTAATTAAAAGGAATATTTACGTTTGACGTCGATGCAACGTATTATGCTGGTGCAGGAAGCCAGTTTCTCTCCCTTTTTCTCGTATTTTGCTATTCATTCTTCCTTTACCTTCCTAACAGGGTGGAAACGTCTGAAGTGACGGTTACCGTTTCCATCAGGCGGACTGTATTTGTATGCTTATTTGCCACTATTTTACCTAAAAACTAACAGAAACTTTCAAGAACCTTTGGGTTAATTCTTACCAAGATGGCAGTGGCCTGCAGTGGCCGCACATTACGTATTATCATAGTAAAGAGTAAAATGTTTCGTATATTTGTGCACTGATTACTATAGTAGACCAAAAAAAAAACCTTACTTAATGCTTTTAATGTTTTGTTAAATTATACATTTTATTGTTACCTGACGTTCAAAAGTGTACGGATGTACCAAATTGAAACAAATTATTTGAATTGAATTGAACTGAAACAGCTCGCCGCTTCGCTGCAAGCCGCTGCCATCTCTGTTTGAACTAAGCCATTTTCAGACAAACTAATAAACGGAATTAATACGTACCAAACTAACGATACACATAATAATGTTAATGTAGCAACGCCCCAGGTCAAAGAAACTTAAAACATTAACATTTTTAACCAAGTACTTTATGCTCAAAGAAACTGCGACAAATAATACAGTAAAAATCATTTTAATATTTCTATAATCTGCAAACCATTGCTTTTCGCCCATTGTTTTGTACGGCCAAATTCCAAGGGTGCTAAGAGAATGAATCATTTTCTTTATGTATGGTATATCCAGTACAGAATCATAGTCACTGAAATAATAGAAAATGTAATTACAAGTCAGTTTTCAACCTTCACCTACAAAAATGTCCTGAATAAAAATACCGCATACTAAAAAAAGAATTTTCGTCCATTGATATAAAAAAATAGCAAATGTATCAAGCAAAACCAAGAAGCAATGGAAATTTGAAGTTTTAAATAATAAAATTCATAAAAATCATTCTGAATATTTTCATTCTTGTTTCTTCTTTCTAAATAACTTCAAAGCATTGTTGCTTAAAACACGAACCTCGTTGGTTTTTTTTTCAACAATACGGAAAACATGGTTGCCAGTGTTGCCACTGCTATGAAGATTGAATGTTTAGGTAATGAAAATTATCCCTCGTTTCTTTATTTTTTATACCCTCGTTATAAATCGAAAAGCTCTTGGTTATTAAATAATTGTTTTTAATTTAACTTAATTACGTTTAATTTGGTCACTTATCAATTAAATAAATAATCATAGAACATTTTCATGATTATTTATAAAAGCGCACAATTTATTTTAATGGATTAATAAATTACTAACTTTAGTGCCCCCATTAAAGTTATTACCAGTTATATATGGAGCTTTTGCAAAAGTACTCATACTCTGTTAATTCATTATTTATTTATTTATTTATTTATACTTTAGCAAAAAACAGTTTGTTTATGGAAGACTTAATGCTATATAGCATTTTCTACCAGTCATCCAAGACGTGCAAGTAAAAATAGTAGCGGTGCGGTAAAGTGCGTAATGGAAAATTTAAAAATAGACTTAATTTGCCTAAATAAAAGTTACCTATGGTATGTAAACATATATACATTATCAACTAGGTACAAATAAAAAATATGTATATTTACATTACATAGGTATAAGAATACTAGATTAGTGACTAAACTTGATAGATGTATAATACTACGTAACTTAAAAAGTTAGAAAATCAACTCTATATTTATATCTCCGCCTTGGTATAATGAAGAAGAATCACGACAAATTAATGAATTGCTTAGAACATTACAAAATTAACAAACAGTAAGTTGAATGAGTATTTCTTGCCGCTTATGTGTCCTAGGTCTCTGTTTGGCCACTATCTCGTAACCTGATTTTTATCGCATAGAATTTAACTGTATAAGTAAAAAGTTGCCCAATACCTATATCAGTTCAATCATAAAGTTATTGTTTTTTTAGGAAAACATCTCTTTCCTATTTTATACTGCTGCGTACTTCAACTGCTCCCCATTAATTAAGTCGAAATAATTTTAGCATCCCATTAACACATATTTCGTCTTAGTATTAAATCATTTATTGTGTAAACCTATCAGCGCCCGTACCCATATCTCCGTCAAGCGCCAATCGTATATCGTGTTGAGCTCACTTTAGGGTATAGATTCACTGCGACAATATTTTAGGATGCCATTTATTGTCCCATTAAGTTTATCTCAACTTGTAGTTAACATATTTTGGTATAAATGAATGAGATTAATTCGATTTCTTGCCTAAATCGACAATAATTAGTCGGTATCTCATTAGTCGCAGTGAACCTATACCCTAAACTGAGCTTAACACGATATACGATTGGCGCTTGGCGGAGATATGGGTACGGGGGCAGTACCTAAAGTTAAGTTTGTAAGTCTGTAATGATCATAATAAAAAAACATTTTAATAGCGGCGTTTTACCTACGAATAAAACGCTTATTAATTTACTTACCTTATTCGAAGCTTATTTAATTGAGATAGGCACTGCGGTTCCCGCCTTCGCTTTCTTCCCTGTCATCTACGTCACTTCCACTTGGCAGTGTTGGGGAGATTCGTGTTTCGATCGCCACCATTTTATATCTTCATTGAGTCTTTATTTATTTACTAGTCAGATATTGTTTATAAGCATCGAATAAGGTAAGTAAATTAATAAGCGTTTTATTGGTAGGTAAAACGCCGCTATTAATTTGACTTGACCATTATTCGAAGCTTATTTAATTGAGACGTGTTTGTTATCGCCTGGTGGAAGTGATGGAGACGCCAATGTGAAAGTAGAATTATGATATAACTAAGTAAGAGAACAAGTTATGTATGTTCCACATCAAAACAGTGATAAAAGGTTAGTCACAGATGATCGAGTAACAGCAAGATTGACCTTTCTGCTAATACAAATTGGCGAGAAATTCATAAAGAAGATAATTAACTATTTGGCCAATTTTTGAGGCCACCGCTGGCCTGATACTTTCAGCAGAGAACCAAGCTATGAGAGTTCTCGATATAGGTTTAGGCTAACTCCTTCTATTAACAAACAATTTACTATAATTTAAAAATCTTCGTACGATTTCCAAGAAGAGAAATGGTATGCTTGGATTGCTTAGTCCCTGAAAACTGGGTGTAGTTTTTCAATTTCGAATATAAAATAGTAATAGCCGGATTATCTGTAACGGGCAGAATTAGTTTTCGATCCAAAGGCAGGCCAGAATATTAATATATCTTGAGAAAAAATATTATTATTATTTAAAACACCGTAGTAGTCAGGCCATGAATTCTACTTCCTGCGCACAGCAGTAATAAGGCATCTGTACTGCACTTGAACAATGTTATTTCAATCAATACCACAATTTTTAGAAAGTTGCAAATAACTAGCAAAATCGTCTATGTATCAATCTGGAGACTTGGCATTGTTAATTTGAGTAACAGGCTTTGAAATGCTAAAGATTCATTGAAATTTAAGCCACTGTCACCGTCGTTGCGTAATCGTATCTTGTTATGCTGACAGATTAGTACAAGTTTTACTAGGACATGAAAACTTATTTGACCGGACGTTTCCAGGCGCCAAAGAGTCGAAACTGCCGATTTGTAAAATGAGATGGTATCATATGATAAATACCATAATATTACTCACTCTTGGAGTTAAGAGGATCACCTCGTGTGACTCGCACCAGGCAAGCCGAGGTGGCTTGCCTGATTCCAAGCTGGCGTTATATACCTATAGCACCTTGGGGATTGAATGCCATAATTTTTTCAGAATATTTAGCTCATACTATCCCACGCCTATTGCGATTCTGACCAATCCTGCTTTAAAAATAAGTCCAGGACATTGGGTGGAGAAATTGCTATCGCTATGTCGATTAGGAATGTGAAGAACAAATGGGGGAGCCAGAGCGCGCGTATTCATATCCTGACACCAGAACACCCGCTCCTTTTCGCAACAGAGTTATAGTCCATCAGATATAATAATTAATGACACGTCATTTGTTACCTACCGCATCGCCTGGATGCAAAAAATCTTTCATAGGTTTCAACATATTTTGTTGGTATAATATATATTCTGGGGCTAAAATGCTACTCAAGCGTTGCACGCGGTCTCGAAAACTGGCCGGTGTGGAAGTTGTTAGTTCCGGGAATATGAAAGACGTTCACATGAATGCTGTTATCTTCTAATTTGGAAAGCTTGGTAGATCATGTTCAAGAAAGGAGCTGATTTGGTCCCGCCCTCGTGACGGAGATAGGTCATCAAACGCTTGTGGTCGCTCTGAATCAACCCAGTACAGTAACACTCGTAGCATAGCTCGCCTAGCCGTTCGTAACAGATCTGCTAATTTAAGCAACGTTCGCAGCGGTCACCACTTCGAAGGGATGACCGTTTATGTATTGGTCTATGTTTAAAAATGCTAAATATGTTTTAACTTTTGACTTTTGTATTTACATCTGAGCGCTATCGTGCTTCGGAAGGCACGTTAGCCGACTGTCTCCATTGTTATTGTAGTGTATGAGGGTAGGCACTGTCTTTACATATAATAATTGTACTAGAGGGTAGATCGTGGTGTCGTTCATTCGAAATACATCTGTGCTAACGTATACTGGTTTTTCCTTTGCTCGCTCCCAGGCTAGGTATTTCTCAGTGGCGACGAGTAATTTTTATTTAAAAACATTTAAAAACACCGTGCGTGCGTGATTTACCATGTCGATCAGTAAAATCGGCGAGTTCGACGTCAAAAATGGTACGTGGTCGTCGTACGTGGATCGCCTTGACATGTACTTCAAGGTCAACAGTGTAGCGGCGCAATTACAGCTACCAACTCTTATTTCCCTCATGGGGGACGAGGCGTACGAGCTGTTGGTGAACTTGGCCAGTCCCAAGAGGCCGGCGGATTTAACGTATTCCGAGGCGACGGACATGCTGAGTCAACATCTACAGCCGGCGCCTTCGGTGCTCGCGGAACGGTATCGGTTCCGACAGCGGAGGCAACGTGTGGAAGAGTCGGTGAGCGAGTATGTGGCGGAGCTGAAAAAGTTAGCACGATATTGCAAAGTCGGTGACGCGTTGAATAACAATTTGCGGGATCAATTCGTGTGCGGCATAGCGAGTGAGGTCATCCGTCAACGGCTGTTCGCGGAGGCGGACACGCTGACGTTTGCGGAGGCGGTGAGAATCGCGAGCTCGCTGGAGGCTGCGGAGCGCGATGCGGCAGCTGTGGAGGCACGGGCGGTGCCGGAGGCGGCGGAGGCCAGTGCGGTGCATGCGCTGCGTACGAGCGGTCGCGGAGGGCGCGCGCGCAATTCGCGCGGGAACGGCGGCCGGCAGCACGGGGCTGCGGAGACGGCGCCGGAGACTAGACAAGGGCAATCAGGGCTGTCCAACTGCAAGGGCTGCGGAGCGACGAGTCATGACTACGGGAACTGTAGGTACCGTGACTACGTCTGCAGCCTGTGCAAGCGCCCTGGTCACCTGCGGCGAGTGTGCTCGGCGGGAACGGCCGGCACGGGCTCCGGTTCGGGCAGAGCCGGTTCGAAACAGGCCGGGGGAGCGCGAAAAGGCGCTGGAGTTCATTTCGGGAGTACCGACCCTGAGGAGCCCGAAGAACTAAACCTGTCTTGGGATGATTGTGTGGATTTACATCAGTTGAACCTGGGAGATTACAAACCGGTGAGTCTACCGATATGTATTAACAACAAAGTGATAAAAATGGAAATCGATACGGGAACGGCTATATCGTGCATTAGTGAGGCTACGTACATAAAACATTTTAAAGAGAATCCGATTATCTCTAACGACCTTCGTATTAAGTTTTATGATGGGTCCAGTATTCGACCGTTAGGTATCATAAAGCCTATGGTGAAATATCGAGACACTATAAAAGAGCTAGAATTGTTTGTGATAAAAGGAGGCACGACGTCGTTGTTGGGTCGCCAGTGGCTCAGCGAGTTAGGTATCCAAGTTCCTATATTGAGTTGTAACAACATAAGTAGATTAGATAATGATATGAACAGGGAACTGAGAAATGATATACATGTTTTATTACACAGATATAAGCAGCTGTTCAACGGCAGTCTGGGAAGGTTCACGGGGGGCAAGGCGACGCTTCGGGTGCGGGAGGGCGCAGTACCCGTGTACCACCGCGCGCGGCCGATGCCGTTCGCGACCCGGGAGCGCGTGGACGCGGAGCTGGACGCGATGCTGGCCGCCGGCGTCATCGAGCCGGTCGACAGCTCCGACTGGGCCTCACCGCTCGTCCCCGTCAACAAGCCGGACGGCACGCTCAGGGTTTGTGTAGACTATAAGGCAACTCTAAATCCCGTTTTGCTGGTCGACCGTTATCCGTTACCGAAAATTGAGGAGGTGCTTGTTGCGTTAAATGGTTCGCAATATTACAGTAAAATAGATTTATCGCAATCGTATAATCAGATTGAATTGGATGATTCGAAAAAGTACACGGTGATAAATACCCATCGAGGGTTATTTCGCTATAATCGATTGGTGTTCGGGTTATCGTCTAGTCCGGGAATTTTCCAACGTATTATGACAAATTTGCTGAAAAATATACCTAACATTGGCATATTTATTGATGACGTCATAATTGGGGGCAAAACAAAACGGGACCATTTAACCGCACTCGAGATGGTATTCGAGCGATTACAGTCGAGTGGATTGCGGTTGAAGGAAAGTAAATGTGTCTTCTTGGAGCGGGAAGTTACGTACCTAGGTTATGTCTTGTCTAAAGAGGGCATTAAGGTCGATCCGGCAAAGATAGAAGCTATTGAAAAAATTCCTAGACCGAAGAATGTCCCGGAACTTAGGTCATTTTTGGGCTTAGCAAATTTCTTCGCGAGGTTTGTAAAAAACTATAGTCTCCGGTTAGTACCGCTTTTTAATTTACTAAAAAAGGGTATAGACTGGGCGTGGTCCGACGAATGTGAAAGTGCTTTTCAAAGTATGAAAAAGTTGTTAGCGAGTTCACAGGTGCTAGCGCATTATAACCCAAACAAAGCGCTTATCGTAACCTGCGACGCGAGCGCGGCCGGCATAGGTGGGGTGCTATCGCAGCCGGACGCGAGGGGGGCGGAGCGCCCGGTCGCATTCGTGTCGCGCACGCTTACGAGCGCGGAGAAAAATTATTCGCAAATTCATAGGGAAGCATTAGCGATAGTTTTTTGTATGAGAAAATTTCATCAATATTTGTATGGTAGGCGTTTCACCTTACGCACTGACCATAAGCCATTGGTATCGATATTTGGCCCATACAACAATATTCCAGTAATGACAGCGAGCCGAATGTCGAGATGGGCCGTTATCTTGTCCGCGTACACTTACGATATTGAATTTGTTCGTACCGATAAAAATAGTGCCGATGGACTTTCGCGGTTGCCCGTGCCTTACAAGGAACCGGTTTTACCTATTGTTCCGGAACAGACGTACCTGCATTTCGCGCAGGATGCGTTGTTATTAGATTATAATGAAATTAAGAAAAGTACGGCGCGCGATCCGCTTCTAAGCAGGATATTAAGTTTTGTTCGGGACGGCTGGCCTTCGGAGTGTGAGGTAGTCGGTATGCAGCCGTATTTTAACCGACGAACGGAATTATATGAGGAGCTAGGCTGTCTAATGTGGGGTCATAGGGTTATCATACCGGAGAAGTGTAGGAAATGGGTTTTAAAAGTATTACATGAACCGCACATGGGAATAGTGAAGTCCAAGGCCCTGGCACGCAGTTACGTATGGTGGGCTGGCATCGACGAAGCTATCGAAGTTTTGTGTCGGGGCTGCGAAACGTGCTCTTCACAGGCGGACGCGCCGCCGCGGCAGACGCCGCGGCCCTGGCCGTGGCCGAGCCGGCCCTGGTCAAGGCTGCATTTAGATTTTATGGGACCCTTATTTGGTAAAACGTATTTAGTAGTTGTTGATGCGATGTCTAAGTGGTTAGAAGTGTTCCAAGTACCTAGCACGGCGGCTAACTGGACCATAGAAAAACTAACGGAGTTATTTGGGAGATGGGGGCTTCCTAGGCAGATTGTTAGTGACAACGGACCCCCGTACACAAGTGAAGCGTTTGCGTTTTTTAACAAAAGTAGGGGTATTGAACACATTTTTACCGCCCCTTACCATCCGGCTTCTAACGGTGCCGCGGAAAATGCGGTTAAGACGTTAAAAAGGGTAATTAAAAAAGCCGTTCACGAGAAGGAGGACGTCAACAAGGCACTTAATACGTTCCTTATGTATTATAGAAACACAGAACATACATCGACGGGTGAGAGCCCAGCGGTTCTGATGCTAGGTAGGAGACTTCGTACGCGCTTAGACGTCTTGAAACCTGACCGGGAGGCGCGGGTAAGCCGCTCACAGCAGCGGCAAGTCGAAGATGCGGCCGGCGCGGAGAGGGTTATTGACCCCGGGGATGAAGTGTGGTACCGCCAATATTTAAAAGGGGAAAAGTGGTTACCGGGCAGGGTGGAAAGTAGATTAGGTCCATCTAATTTTAAGGTTATAGGTCAGGAGGGAAATCAGGTACATCGTCATGTCGACCAGCTTAAACGTAGGAGCAGGAGTTCGCTGGTCTGCCCGAACCTTGACCGTACTTTAGCAGGTGGATCGAATTTAGTATCGAGTCCAATTCCAGAGACCCTAACCGAGACCGCGGAAGGGGACCGGTCAAAGCTGGCGGCGGCGACTAGTCCAGTCGCTGAGCATTTGGATTCGCCTGAACCCCGTGAACCTTCTCCAGTGACCCCGCCTATCATGAATACCCCCAAGGGTAGGCCACAGAGGCTTTGTAGATTGCATAAACCTAATTATAAGTTGTGATACATGTGTAAATTGTTATTGGTTGTTATATACTTAGTTACAATAAGTGGCTACCATATAAGTGCATATATTGTAAATAAGAACCTAGTTACCAGTTGCTACCACCCCAACCAACTTACTGTTCTAACCTAGAGTTAAGTTTATATCATTGTAAATACTAATCCATAATCTAGTATGTTCCTTATTTAGTGTGGAGGAATGTAGTGTATGAGGGTAGGCACTGTCTTTACATATAATAATTGTACTAGAGGGTAGATCGTGGTGTCGTTCATTCGAAATACATCTGTGCTAACGTATACTGGTTTTTCCTTTGCTCGCTCCCAGGCTAGGTATTTCTCAGTTATCATAGAGCAACAATTGTTAGGCTATGTCAAAGGCCTTTGGGCGTCATTTGGGCATCCACACGGGTGAAGAAGGAGAACACTGTATTAATTTCATGAGTTAAGAAGAATCTAAAAGATTCTTCTCTGCTTCTGACCACAAGCCTGCAGATTATATTGTACAAGCGCGCTACCCTTGCGACATCGGATGCATCATTTGTTAAAAAAGATGGGCGGTACACGACTGTCCAACACATCTGTAGGTATGATTCGGACACCACCATGACCATGTGGAGGTATGGTGTATAAAATTCTGCGATCTGATTTAAGAATTTGAACTAGAAACTTCAATAGCGCTACGAAATTGAGTCTGAATTGACAAAATTTAGGAGACAAGGATTTGTAGTTCTCTAAGTTTTGTTTGTTGAGTCCAGAGCATTCGTCTATTATGTTCAATATTACGAGAATCTTCTCATCAGGAAGGTTCTTGACAGACCAGATTTGGTGTATTGGTGCTTTAGATGTCCCAACAAATTTCCAGACATACTAGATTCTTAGATGGTGCGTAAATCGACTTTTTGTGATGGATTAGCCATACCAATGTATCTAAAGTATTGATCGATTTCATTGTTTATTTTCGTCATGGTGAGCGAAAATCGTCGAATTAACTATTATAGATACTCCAATAATGCAATTCAATTTATGAATGCAGCGTAGGTTTTGAGAGCTGTATTCCGGCTGAATCATTTATAGCAGCAGGGCATGTCATTTACAGCAATTTCTAGCAATAGATCAGATACAGAAATCATTTGTGGCTGCAAGCCACAGGTAAGTAAATAAAAAATATTCAAAGCCAATATTTTGGCTGTAAAAAACCAGGTACAACAGTGAAAGGAAACTTGGCGAAGCTCACACTCACTCTGCACTTTCATTTCGATCTATCAAGTAAGTAGTTTCTGATACTTTCAAATTTATTCCAGTTGCCTGTAGATAATACCAATGGTGGTCGTTGCAAAAAAGGTATGCGATACCTTTCGTGTTTTCAAACAGGAATCTGGCCTCTGGCTCATCCATTTGATCCTATTTGTCTTACAAACTCACAAGGCGGCCAGCTCCGTCTAGCATTGAGTTTAGCATTAGCATTGAGTCAATACTTACGTCACTTATATCCTTGTTTTGGCGATATGGCAAAGTTTACGTTACGTTTTTGGCCATACTTTGCCTGGCCCTTTCATCTCGCATTTGGCCGAGTAAAACCTCCTCGAAAGGAATTGTGATTATTCGGTGTCACCGAAAAATTATGAGATGATGGACTATGAGCACTATAGAGCCATCTAGTGGAGGTGGGTAATTTATTACTAGCGCAATGCCCAAGCACAAATATGGTGAGCGAGAGCACCTTAATAAAAACCCTGCGAGGGTTGGTGTCGCCGAGACGATGTGGGCCCCTGCGAGGGGCCACGAGATTTCTTAGACTCCGCCTGCAAGGCAAAACAATTGTTACTAAGCCTACGTATAGGCCAGAAACATTTTCTATAGCGCCTATCTCAATTACTTATTTTTTTATTTTTTTATTTGTTAATTGGCTTTGTTATTTGTTTTTTACTGCAGTAAACCTCTCCGAGGTGAATAAACTGATACATGTAGACGGATTTTTTCTTAGATTGGTCCTTATGAGCGGGTCCTTTCCTTGTTTTGGTGACGCAGTCTCTTTATATTTGTACTATATCAACACAATATCCATTGATAAATCTGTAATAAATATGAATCATTTACGGTAAACCACCTGTGGAAAATGGTTGTTAACCTTTTGATGCAAGTTGTCCTAGTTTAAGGTGTTATTATTTTTCACCCATAGTAAGAAAACTTAAAAAAGAATTGAACACACGTAGTCAAAACTGCATAAGTTTTATGAGCGTATATAAGGTGATTGGAAGCATGAAAAGCGATTTGACTTCCTCAGTCATTTCAATATCTGCGAGTAGTTGTATTATCTATATATTAACAAACTCTTCACCAGCTGTTCAAATATGTTCACTGACACCAGATCACAGCTTTATTATTTGTACAAATTTTGCACTTTATCAAAGTTAGTACTCACATGACAATTGCCAGTTTGGCAAGCATTTAATCATTAGGTTGCGTATTTCTTGTATAATATTTATGCACCTTACACCTTTCTTCCTTCCTTCTTTTTTTCCTTTCTTCTGCCTCTCCTTTTTCTTGGTGCTTGTACTAGATTATAAGCCTGAAACTGTTGCTGCAGAAAACGAGCTGCTACTCGAGCCGAGCTTGTCGCCTCCTCAGTGACGAAGAAGACCCTGGAAGCACTTTGGAAGCACTTATCCAACCGCTTTGTTGGTTTAATTAGTAGATGCATCCTTAGCGGACGCTTCACGTTTTAAAATTTTATCCAAAATCCGTTAGATATTTAGATTTAAACATGTTAAGCAATGTACTTTTATATTTATCTACGAAAACGTTGGATTTTAAAAAATAATTTGTAATACTGGATAGGTCTTGTTGTTTAAAGTGTCGGCACGTCCAAACACGGCGGAAAACAAGACGCCAATGAAGATATAAAATGGTGGCGATCGAAGCACGAATCTCCCCACCACTGCCAAGTGGAAGTGACGTAGAAGACAGGGACACAGCTACAGGAAAGAAAGAGAAGGCGGGAACCGCAGTGCCTATCTCAATTAAATAAGCTTCGAATAATGGTCAAGTCAAATTAACATATATTTCTTGTAACGAAACATGGCGTCACAGCTTATTTCAGTGACACAAACTAAATTAAAATATTGAGTATAAATATTTCATTGTTTCAAACATATTCATGTATTGAAAATTGGTACTATGTAGGAAAAAATATATATAATGTTACGATAGTGAAAGAAATAGTAAATATCACAGAATTCTGGAATCTTGTATGATAGAGCCAGTTTTTAAAACCATTTCCCAGATTAGCAAATTGTATCAAAAGTTGATGGCTCTATCAAAAGATAGAAATGTACTCGCGTACTGAGTACTTAATTTTATCCTGTAGGACGAGTTGGGCGATAGAAATTTAGGGAAGTCAATAACCGTAAAAAAACATAAGGACCATTGACACGAAGAAAAAGAAGAATAACATGTTACATCGTTTATAAAAATAATACTGTGATTAGTGTTCTATATTGTCTAGACCAAAATTATACTTTTTAGAACAAAACAAACAAGCTAAATTAGAAATAAGAACAGGTAAAGCTCCAGCACGATAGAAAACACAATTAATTAAAAGCTAGATTAAAAGTTTATGGTTCACACACAGTTGTTTCTTCTTTTAAGAATTGTATATTAATCCTTGTTAGGTACTTCTCCTAATAGTGGGGTGAAAATAAAATTTATTTAGGATCAGCGTGTGAAATACATTAACTGCGCTGAGCGTTTCTCGCTGCAAAGTCGTAGCCGTTTTATATTACAAACAACATATGTACAGTCTCGTAAAATTAAGTTTTCTGTTCCTGGAATAATGGGGCCTCGAACACAAAAATCGGTATCTGTCCTGGCGAAGTGTAGTTGGTGTATTTCATTTCGTTGAACTATCTAAACGTTCGGAGCTACTCAACAGTATTCTTTAATTATTCACCATCTTCTATCTTAGTTCATAAGCCCAAATAAACTTGAATTTAAAAGATTTAACAAA
Source organism: Petrophora chlorosata (assembly GCA_951640565.1). NCBI lineage: Eukaryota > Metazoa > Arthropoda > Insecta > Lepidoptera > Geometridae > Petrophora > Petrophora chlorosata. Next base: position 8,873,028 of record OX621204.1, on the reverse strand, counting down.
GGCCTCGGTACACCAAAAGCATGTCAGGAGCGGGTTGGTTTCGAAGTCTAATCTGCGCGAGTCGTAATACAACAAATTTCATAATTTAAGCCGAAACACATCAAATGCACGCTCGTCGCAGGTCTTTGGCAGGGACGTTTCTTCAATTGTACCGCGGTTAAATATGTTTCTTTTAGTTTTATTACAACCAAGTGACAAGCTGAGCTTGTCATTCACCTGACGATAAAAGTAACACGCCTAGCTATAGCAGTTTCAGCACCACTGCGGGATGCAGCATTGCACTAGTCGAACATCATCATAATGCGCAGTAATTATTACAGCTTTTGTTTGCCCGACTTAACCCGCACCGCTCCTAACATGTCTCAGTGTACTGAAACCTCAAAAATAAAACGAGCGCTGCGGTTGCATTATTACCGTTCATATTACGATGTCACTTTGTAATCTCGAAAAGGGTTATCGCTATAATAATGCGCTATGATAATGCTTAAACGCTTTGGCGAGACTAAACTATTTATGTTCCATAATTAGTTGGTTTAGTTGCAACAAAACAAGTCTCAACCCTAAGTCTTAGATGAAATCCATTAGGCCGTATTTATACTTTGTTTTAGTCATTGCAGAAACTTGTCTACACATGACGAAGGATCAGAAAGGCGTTTATAAATAAAATTCAATATTTGATATAATATCAAATCCTAACTATTCGGTGATCATGAAAACAGTATAGACGATTAAGTTTTTATTTGTAATTCACAATACAGATTTACTTCACATAGTACAATTGATAAATTTAATAATACCCACTTAGACGATGCAAGTTTCTTCTATTTAATAGCATTTTTTTATTGCCGCATAAATATAGGTATCATTTAATAATTAAAAGCAACTGTCGTTAAGATGTTAAAAGTCATGCAATAGCTTTACGATAATTGTATGCAATGTTCATAAAAACATATGCAGCAATAAAGTTGTATCGTCTAAATGGGCCTTAGTATTCAGAACATTATAATATATGCTGAAGCCAATAAAAGAAAAAAAGAAAAAATATATATATTCTTAATTATTGTTTTTAAATTGACGTTGTGCAAGTATTGTTACCAAATTACAGATAAGTTACAAATACCATCTGCGCCACAACCCTCACAACTCTTTAAGCTCATTACGTCAGTACAATATCGTGAACAATTAATAAACTTGTAGATTATGCCGTCGTCGAGCTATAAACTTATAAACAATTGGCGGCAAATTCTGAAACTATGCCTCTCTACACTCTTTGACTTTCGACGGAGTTGAATAAATTAGTGTTCAACACAGACAAAGGAATAACTAAACGGTCCGGTTGGATCTTTATGATTAACCGCTCCATTCAATAGATTTTTTCTTCAAAAAAATTATTATACTTCTTATAAGGAAAAAGTGACGGATTCTTCTGTTGAAAGTTCCAGTTATGGGCTATAGATATCTATAATTGGTGGAGTTTATTCTGAGCCAGCCTGCGCCGAGCTTCTCAGTGATATGTATGTCAAATGTCACTAGTGCAGAAGACCATTCTTCTCCCCTCCTTTTCCTCCTCCAAAGTCTGCAACGCATTGGTAATGCTTCCAACCATCCGACGGGTCATGTAGTTGTTAGCCATATTCAATCACATAAAAAACTGTATAGTGAATTCTACAACATACTGATATTTCCCACTCTTCGATGTGCAATGCTGAAATGTTTTAGTAATGCCTATATTGCAGTGACTAATTAAAAGCAAAATGTTGATAGTGATGACAGAAATAATATGTAATACTACTATAACTATATACATACTTAGGTTACTTCCTAATTTGGCCGACATGCGACACGACAGCGACACGACTCGAAAATGAGTAAGACACCTGGGCCCCAATTCACTCTGACAACTTGGCGTTTCCTTGCTTCAATTCAATTCAATTCATTTATTAATAATTCAGACATTATTATCGATATTTGTTAGTAAAAATGCAAGTTCATAAAATGTTAGTAAGTAATTAATCAATTTGTTTCATTAAAAATGTCAAAATAATATAATCAATAATGTCAATAAAATCAATACAATAATCAATATGTCAACAAATAATTTTAAATCAAAGTCAATATAAAATATTAATTTAATTTAAGTCTGTTCTAAATTTATTGTGTGGCTAGATGGGCTATGGGCCTATGAATTTTTACCCAGTGCCTCATGAAATGAGAGTTAAAATTATTTGCTTAAACGCTCAGGATGCTGTTGGTGCTGTCATAGAGCCGGGCCATCAGGGATGCAGTTCTGCTCCGCAATATAGCAGAAAAATTGTATGTGCGTGCATCAGCAAACATACCCGATGCGCTACAGAACCGCGGCAGCCCCAGCAGCATCCTGAAACCGTTGTCATTTTGAACTTTCAGCGCGTTATAAGCTCTCTGCGTATATTTCACCCACAGGCTGCACGTGTAGAAATTTTGACAGTATGCCTTCAAAAGCGTCAATTTGACAGGTACAGAACAACGTGCTAACCTGCGGGCCAACATGTTACATCTCACAGATAACGCTCTACGCTCTCTGTCTATGTCCATTTCATCACACATGTCCTCTGTGACCCAATGGCCCAAGTACTTGAAATGACTGACCCATGTGAGAGGTGCTCCACTAAGTGAGACTGAAGGTACGTCATAGGTTTTACTTCCCGCCTTGAATAACATTAGCTCACTTTTTTTAGTATTATACTTGAGTCCGTGGGTCACAGCATAAGACTCACAAATACTCAGCAGGCGCCTGAGAGCATTGATTGAGGGACTCAGCAGAACCATATCGTCTGCGTAGCTTTGATTATTAACAACGGTTCCGTTAATCGAGCATCCGACTTTGGTTCTGCTAAGTTCCTCCATCAGGCGGTTGATGTACAGATTGAACAACTTAGGGGACGTTATACTCTAATTCCCTATGACAAGTTAGCGATTCCTTGCTTCGAAATCACGTCGATTCCTTAATGAATAAACAACAAATCTGCGCAATTTGTATTCTCTATGACGCGTCATAGACAATACAAATTTTGCAGATGTAAGTAATTAACGTTTAATCAAGGAATCGACGTGATTTCGAAGCAAGGAATCGCTAACTCGTCATAGGGAATTAGGGCCCTGGGGGCCTCTGAGTTGCTTTCTTTCGTTCGTTCGTGCAAATAAAACAGACACTCTTATGCTTGTTGCATAGCGCTGTCTCTTTCATCCGACGGAATGAAGATTTGTAATGACGTATCAGAGTAAGGACCCTGTTTTGTCGATGTCTTACCAAGTACACGTCAAACCGCTGTCGAATCCCTGCCGTGTCACTGTCGTATCATCCCCATAAGAAAGCGAACTTAATAAACTCAAACGAACCATACTAATACATTTCTTGGCTTTTAAATCCTAAGTGGTTGAAGTGCGAAGAAACATAAAATATGAGATCGAAGTTTTCAGTATCTGAAAAAATAAGAATAGGTTGATAAAATCATCAAATAAACATTTCAAATATGTTACCCAAAACAAAACCGTTCTTTAACACCATGACATTTTATATTCTCTGCCAAGTGCATATCTGCCGTGCTTTCATATATCGATGTAAATTCTGTTAAGTTGAAAAAAAATCTTACTGCTGCCATTGTTTGTACTCCAACCGGTAAGATGCCCAGTGCTTTTAAATGTAGAGGTTTCTGGACGTTGCAAAGATAAATCAAAACTATTTTTCTATTTTTCGTATCCATACATTCCCATGGCACTTCGTACACGGCATCTTTTATCGTTTCACTCTAAAAAGTAAATTGATTTTGTTGTTATAAATACCATTAAATGTAAGAAAATTTCATGATCATCATCCGCTTATATAAGTCCACTGTTGGTTATAGGCCTCTCCTATAGCTCGCCACTCATCTTCGGCATTTATTCTCCAGTCACTACCAGTAACCCTGCGTGTATATGTAAAAGTCCGTATATTGTATTGGTAAATCTTAGGTTTTATTAGTAAATCTTTGGATTTGCCAACATGGGTTGGTAAATGTAAGGATTTAAAAAATAGAGACCATTTTTCGGGTTTTTACGATTAGCGTTTACAACATGCTAAGTTTTATCAATGACGGTGGGTAAATGATGGTTTTAGGAATAAAAAAATTAGTATTATATATACAACTAAAGTGCATTACTGATCTAAGATGAAAATCAGTTAAAACTAGGTAAAAATATGTAGATAGAACGCGTTTCAACAATATGAAAATTCTTCTTCTGGCGCTTCTCCGCCCGCAGCGGCACGCTCGCTTCGCTCTCTCGGCTAGCGCGTTTTGGTGGTCACAAGTGTCAGCAGTTATCGGTTCTACAACTTCTGCGGCAAATATGACCAGCACATTGCCACTTCAGCTTGCTAATACGCTGAGCTATATCAGTAACTTTAGTTCTCCGGCGAATAATTAAGTTCCATAAATAATAACAATTTGGTTTCGCCTCGTTTGTTATATAAGCGAATTTAGTAGGTCTGTAATTTGATGATGATGAATTTATTATGAGGAGCTCGAAAAGTTGATAATGAATAATATAGCTATTATTAGTATTGGTCAATTTCGTCAGGGTCAAACTAACCTGAGATCCAATAAGTTCAAAGACAATTGACATTTGAATTAGTTGCTGAAATAAAGTAACTGTTAAAATTCCATACGATCCAAAAGCTTGGGCACTCTGCAATAAGGAAAATTACTTAATAATTAGATAAAAAAGTATTTTAGATAGTTAAAATCAAAAATAAAGAATTAAAAAAAAACAGTGACCTACCATTTGAGATATTTCAATGAGCAAAATGCATCCACTTATTTGATGAAAAAGAAAGTACAGACACATCGTAGTACCTAATGCCATTGAAACTTCCTCCATAAAACTGTAAAATAATACAATGTAATGTATAATTTTACAATGAAATAATTAATTTATGTAATTTATGTATGTAATATATGTACATATATTAAAAAAATTACTTGCTGCAAACATAACTTACTTTTTTATTAATGAATAATGTTCTATGCTTTCTTTCAATAATTTGGTAATAATTTGCGATTCTTCTGCGTTGTACCAAGGAGGAGTGTTCAAAGAGTCAGATAAGCCATTCATTTCTGGTCTTGGGAAATGTAAAAGGTTATATTTAAGTATTTTCAAATGTCCCCACAAGTGAAATACAATAACGGAGATAAATGCATCAACTATAGTGAAACAACCAGCAACATCATACGATAAGACGATGTTGACGAAGAAAATAACAAGATACCCGTTAAAGTTGGTAGTATAGTCAAAGGGCAAGTCATAGAAACAAGCCTGATCATATGTTGCATTCTGTGGCTTTATACGGTTAAACATTCCACGACTGTAGCTATTGTATAAAGGAGTTAAGGAGTATAAAAATATGCCGGAATAAAACTCAATATGCAGCAGTATGGTAAAGAAGGTTGATATTTTTTCCACTTCATCAAACATCTGAAATTGAAATTGTACCAAATTACTATTCCTATATGTACTTGTTTTCTTCTTCTCGTACAGTTCAAACTTTTGGACAGTAATGACTAAACCATTTCGTCCTGTCCAGCGCAAAAATGCAAAGTATAATTATAAGTATTAACGTACTTAAAAACTTAATTGTTATCGTGATAACAAAAAAGAACAATAAAGATGGGTTAGCGTTATTTCATTAACATTTATTTACCTTCATTGCAAATTCATTTTTATGCTTGTGGTGAAAAAGATGAATTTTGTTGACAAACTCTTCTACCATCTTTTTATACAAATTTGTCCAAATCAAAGTCAGTCTTTGCTGAAATAGGGAATACAGTAATTAAACACAGTAAGTAAAAGGAATATTTACGTTTGACGTCGATGCAACGTATTATGGTGCTGGTGCAGGAAGCCAGTTTCTCTCCCTTTTTCTCGTATTTTGCCATCCATTCTTCCTGTACCTTCCTAACAGGGTGGAAACGTCTGAAGTGACGGTTACCGCTTCCATCAGGCGGACTGTATTTGTATGCTTATTTGCCACTATTTTACCTAAAAACTAACAGAAACTTTCAAGAACCTTTGGGTTAATTCTTACCAAGATGACAGTGGCCTGCAGTGGCCACACATTACGTATTATCAAAGTAAAGAGTAAAATGTTTCGTATATTTGTGCACTGAAACAGCTCGCTGCTTCACTGCAAGCCGCTGCCATCTCTGTTTGAACTAAGCCCTTTGCAGACAAACTAATAAACGGAATTAATACGTACCAAACTAACGATACACATAATAATGTTAATGTAGCAACGACCCAGGTCAAAGAAACTTAAAACACTAACATTTTTAACCAAGTACTTTATGCCCAAAGAAACTGCAACAAATAATACAGTAAAAATCATTTTAATATTTCTATAATCTGCAAACCATTGCTTTTCGCCCATTGTTTTGTACGGCCAAATTCCAAGAGTGCTAAGAGAATGAATCATTTTCTTTATGTATGGTATATCCAGTACAGAATCATAGGCACTGAAATAATAGAAAATTTAATTACAAGTCAGTTTTCAACCTTCACTTACAAAAATGTCCTGAATAAAAATACCGCATACTAAAAAATGAATAAAAAAAGAAATAAAATTTTCGTCCATTGATATAAAAAAATAGCAAATGTATCAAGCAAAACCAAGAATCAATGGAAATTTGAAGTTTTAAATTATAAAATTTATAAAAATCATTCTGAATATTTTCATTCTTCTTTCTAAATAACTTCAAAGCATTGTTGCTTAAAACACGAACCTCGTTGGTTTTTTTTTCAACAATACGGAAAACATGGTTGCCACTGCTATGAAGACTGAATGTTTAGGTAATGAAAATTATCCCTCGTTTCTATATTTTTTATACCCTCGTTATAAATCGAAAAGCTCTTGGTTATTAAATAATTGTTTTTAATTTAACTTAATTACGTTTAATTTGGTCACTTATCAATTAAATAAATAATCATAGAACATTTTCATGATTATTTATAAAAGCGCACAATTTATTTTAATGGATTAATAAATTACTAACTTTAATGCCCCCATTAAAGTTATTACCAGTAATATGGAGCTCTTGCAAAAGTACTCATACTCTGTTAATTTATTATTTATTTATTTATTTATACTTTAGCAAAAACAGTTTGTACATGGAGGACTTAAAGCTATATAGCATTTTCTACCAGTCATCCAAGACGTGCAAGTAAAAATAGTAGCGGTGCGGTAAAGTGCGTAATGGGAAATTTAAAAATAGACTTAATTTGCCTATATAAAAATTACGTATGGTATGTATACATTATCAACTAGGTACAAATAAAAAATATGTATATTTACATTACATAGGTATGAGAATACTAGATTAGTGACTAAACTTGATAGATGTATAATACTTCGTAACTTAAAACGTTAGAAAATCAACTCTATATTTATATCTCCGTCTTGGTATAATGAAGAAGAATCACGACAAATTAATGAATTGCTTGTAGAAAGCATAGAACATTACTATTTTAACAAACAGTAAGTTCAATCAGTATTTCTTGCCTCTTATGTGTCCCTATCCCTAGGTCTCTGTTTGGCCACTATCTCGTAACCTGATTTTTATCGCATAGAAATTTACTGTATAAGTAAAAAGTTGCCCAATACCTATTTCAGTTCAATCATAAAATTATTGTTATTTTTAGGAAAACATCTCTGTCCTATTTTAGATAATCACAGAACATTTTCATGATTATTTATAAAAGCGCACAGTTTATTTTAATGGATTGATTATTAATAACCTCAAAGGGGACCAGGAATACGGAGCTTCTGCAATAGTGTCCTACCACGTATATATGTTAACTCATCAACTACACATAAAAAAAATACATTACATAGGTATAAGAATATTAGATTTGTGACTAAATTTTATAAATGTATAAACTTAAAAAGTTACAAAATCAACAAGTACAGAAGGGCAGAAACAATTTATTATTATGCTGCACCTTTAAAGCAGCAAGTGATATTTATTTAATAAGTTAAACTTTACATAGTTTTTTCCTTTGATATCACCACGTCAACAGTTGTTCGGTTACCGAATATCTTTAAGGTGTTGCCATAGCAACGCTATCAGAACACGATAGTTTAAAGAATATCAATTTAGTCAAAATACCTTTATAGCAAATTGGCAGCAAACCATCGCCCTGTGATCGAACTAAATAATGACCAGACTACGAAAACTGTTAGTATTGATGTTTTTCATACAATTGACTTGCAATAACGTATATAGTTCAATAGATAACAGATTTGGTTGCATCTTTCCAAAAGTGCTCAAATCTTTGTAAATACACACAATCGTAAGCCCGACAGGCTTAAATGTATCTATAGGTTAACCAAAACCTATATATACAGGTGTGAGCCGTATGGAATTCCGATATAACAGCTGAGCAGGTCACATGTCAACCTCTTCGATTAGGTACCATAGCAGGTATTACCACAGAATACTAAGGGCAGACCCCCGATACTCCATACAAATTCGCCGAGCTAACTGTCTAGTACTACTACTGACGCACCGGCCTGTCCGCACACGTTTTGTGTGTGTGCGTAATTATTGTAGGCATGAGCTAATACGAATCGAGCGCGACAAGGACAACGCTATACGTAAGCAACCTAAGTGCTTCTCTTTCACACCCACTATCGCTTGGCTAGGAGCTGCGAAAAACCAAAAAATCTTCAATTCTTATTTGTATAAGAGGTTTCTTTGCATCCATACACAGAACAATAACGAACCATTTTAAAAGAGATAGGCAGACCTCTGTCAGTCAGGTCAGGTCCTGGTCAGCTCCACCGTCTTCAGCCGTTCTTCGTCTTTTTCTCAATATATTTCGTCTATATGTCAAAGTCAGCCGGCCTGCTCTACCTCTGTAAAGCAGGTCATCGTCCCCATCCAAAAAGGTCATAACAACCTCAAATAACATAATTGATCGCACATATAAAATAAACATTTGAATCTCACTCATTAGTCATTCGCAGCGAGCGATGACAACCGAGTGACGCAAGCACGGCATTGCCCATTTTTTCATCGGTTTGTTGCGGGTGACGACAAATTAGCGGGGGGGTGGGAGTGTCGCTTCTTTACGTAGTAATATTTAGTTTTCTTTGCTAAGGGATAGAAGCATCACTCCGCAAAGAAATTTAACCAAATAGCGACTCTTGTTATGACGACTATTAACCTACAGAGCGCCTCTCTTTCTGTCGCATAGCTCTTATCTCTACTGACGCGGCACGACGCACGACGTGTAACGACGCGCGACCCGCCATCGGTGACCGGCTATGTACTTGTAGCTTCGTACCTACAGTGCGGAGTGCGCTAGGCCTGGTATTACGCAGACAAGGTAGTTTTAAACGTGATCTAAGAATTATTATTCGCGTTACACGGAACGTGTTGATGAAGATGACTGTTAAAGAAAGTAATTTTATAATTTCACATTCTTCTAGCGTCTGTTTTTTCAGCATTCCGCTTCTGATGAATACTGAAAAGCCTTTGTAATTAGCCATCGTAATAAATCAATTCGTTCAAAGCTGCTGAGAAAAAAAACTACGTGATTTCAATTTCTATTACTTTCGATTAATTCAAAAGCTAACAATTTGAGATTCTGAACTTGATTTAACATCAAAATCTATATGTATAGGAATACAAAATTGTATGGATTTATGTCTTATATTATTCATAAGGTAAATATTTTAAAACTGACCTATTTATTTAGTTTTAAATTTTTAAACACGTTATCACGATATATTTGTTTTTTTATAAAAAAACATTAGGTACAAAAATGAAACACCAGCGTTTAGGGCCCAGCCACGCCGTCTGCTGGTAATATTGTAACCAAAACTGCTAAAATTGAGCCATTACCACCAAATCTTTTGTCACCTGGAATCTCGATAAGGCGCTTTAAACAATTCCTTAATGAAAAAACGCGTGTGTACCTCAAACGGCAGAAATAGTTTTTTCACCGAATTGAAATTATATTGGATCGGATTAGGAAAATCTCTAAATAGTATAACACATGCTCGCTATCCGCGATCTCATTTCTCGTTCTCCGGCTTTCTTCTTACAAACCACGCAACGGATTTACTGTCACTTAGATTTTTTACGGAAGGTTATTATGTACAATACATTCTAATTCTTGTATAGTTGAGAAAACTCAATGTTTTGTAATCACGTCTTCATAAAATGACACCAAATTAATAAGGTGTATTGCATCCGTGCAAAGCCGGGGCGGGTCGCTAGTATTTAATATAGCCGAAACGGACATCTATGAAATGCTCATTCATTGAATATTGTATACGGTGTCGTATAGGCGGGTTAAGTGTACACAATAGCACAAAATAAAACTGTCAACCCTCTTTTTAAAAGTTCGGTAATATCTTATAATGCTACCTGAAAGAACTTACCTAAAACTTCCGAACAACTTAGAAGTTGCGCGTGTGTTTTAACCTTAATTAAGAAGTTGAAGCTCCGAGAAGTTGAAGATGTTGAGCTCCGTGGAGTTACCAACTTGGAAGTCATAACCGATTTTTAAAGAATTGGTAGAGGAACTTATGAGTAGGTATACTGGATAGTTATTCTACGTTGACGTCGCATGAATGCATAGCTTGTCGTAAAATTAAATAAAAGTGATTTAAGAAAAATCCGTATTTTGTAAATACTACTTTTGTATAAACTATTCCAGGTCAAATTGATACTAAGTGATAAAAGTATATTGTTCCGTAACTACAGAAAAAACGAGTAGTTCAAAATAAGAACCTGAGATCTCTCTAGCTTAAAAGCGAAACAGAAAAATATTTTTCTTGTTTGGGTTTAGTTTTTTTTTTGGTGCTGTTATTGTTATGGGCTGGCGTATTGCTTACCATCAGGCAAACGAGCTGAACGTCTCGTCAATCAATTATTTAATTATAAGGTAAGTCATAAGCACAGAATAAATAATAGTCATATCATCAATCCTTTATGTTCCCACTGCTGGGACTCGGGCCTTTCCTCATTGAGAGAGTATAATCCACCATAATCTACCACGCTCGCCTAGTGCGGGCTGGTGGACATCACATATCTTTAAATATTTGTCACAAATTTTTAGAAATACCGGTTTCCTCACGATGTTTGTCTTCACTGTTTTTAGAGCGAGTGTTAAATCCGCACATAACTAATAAATAAATAAATAGTACTTTAAAAAAAATTGCAATAGTTTTTGAATTTATGTAAGCCACGTTGGTATTATTGTCTCAGAATGTTTGAGGTTCCCTCAGCTATATTAAACATGAATAAATCTAGAGCTGACAAATAGGGGTAGCGGAACAGAACGTAAGTTAATAAATAATTTAGTTTCGCAGCAGTAAACTTGGTTCAAGACTTGTGGCACGATGCTAAAAACGGTGCAAGTAATTTTGCGGCAAAAATTAACAAGTTAGCTCAGGATTTGTAAAAATAATTGTGTTGAGATATTTTTCATCACATTTAGCTTTTTTACTATTTTTTTATGGGTCTAAGTGACGAGGCAAGCTAGTCGATCGCTGATGTTAAGCACCACACCCGCCTATAACAATTGCTGTGGCACCCAGAACTTTTAATAAAAAGCACTGCGTAGTACTGCGTTGTGATCATCACCCCGAGAAATCAGATTTTAAGTCTCATATACCCAGTAAATTCACTGGCTACAATGCCCTTCAAACCGGAACATAGTATTGCTTGCACACTATTGCTTGGTGCCAGAATAACTGGCGAACTAATCTATTAAAAGAATCTGAAAGATATTTAGAATATAAAGATATTAGTATTGTGGAACTGAAGCAATTCTGTACATTGATGATTCTGTACATTAATTTTGTACTTTGTTTTGAAAAACCAACTGGGATCGACTGTTTAGAGGGTACAGAACACGAATTCACGGTTTTTAGAGTTTTTATCTGTTTGTTTGTTAGTTAGTTCGTATGTTTGTTATCTATAGACTCGGAAACAGCTGAACGGATTTTAATTAAGTTTTTAGGGTTTGGTAACATTAATCCCAACTTAGATTATACATGTTACATCGAAATGACTACGGAGATACAGCTCGGCATCGACGTAATAAGCGATCTCATATCCTGGGGAGGTCTTGCTAAGATGGTTTTGAAAAAATACGAATATGGGCATTATCTGTTGTAAAAAGTTAGTTAAATCATATTTGTATAACAATTACATAGCAATTGCAATTCAGTTATTACACAACAAAAGCCTATATATATATATATATATATATATATATATATGACTATCAGTTGGAACTTGAACCCGCATCACAATATTGCCTTGGCAGCAAGTCAAAAGCTGAATTATATATATATATAATATTACTTTCTATCTACATAAAACATGTTTAAATGCAATTATTTATTTTTTCAGCAATAACCGCTATTTACCGATAGATTTATGTTATTTTTTCTTTATTTATGGAGCCTTTTCGCCAAGACGAATATGTCGCTCCGTATGGCAACAATCAAAATTCAATACCACCAACAGTGAACTAGAAACTAAACACAAAACAATCACCTATTTTTTAAACAAAGTTTCACTAAGTTTAGTATCATTCCGGCTCTTTTTCTGATAATAATGGAAATAAGTATTACATAAACCAAAAAAACCAAGCCAAACAATCAATGGAACTGTCACCAAATAGTAGTCGCCTAGACCTTTCAATTCGAACACATTCCATTAAAATGTGGTACGTATCTTCTTCTCGGTTACAAATGCTACAAAGTCGGAGCAATAAAACCAGATCCTGCCTACCTAGCGGGCTGTTATCAATCCATGGCGTTTTTAGCGGCTGCGGATAAATTGTCCTCTACCAAATTATTTTTTCTCGAGATCGTTCGTCAAAATACTCGTTCCATATAGTGAATAGAAAGAAAAGAAAGAAAGAAAGAAAAACCATTCATTCGGCATACAACAAACAAATGATACAAAAAATAAAAACTTAAATATTAAACATATGTGCCGAATGGCCTCAGCTCAGCATAAATGCCAAGAGTTTGACACGACTCGGCGCTGATTTTCAGCTAATACTCGTTTTGCTATAGGAACAATGAAAAATTGACTGTACTTGTCCATAAAAAAAATATCTATCCTTATACATTTAAAATAATAATATCCTACAAATAATGATAACACACTACTTATAATAAACATACATATATATGTATATATAAAATAAATAGTTTTTTTTTATGTAACTTAGTGACGAGACGAGCTGGTCGTTTGCCTGATGGTATGCAATACGCCAGCTCATAACAATAACAGCACCACCCAGAACTTTGTTTTGCAAAATCCTGCGCGGCGCTGCACTGCGCTCGTCACCCTTAGACAATTAGCTGTTGAGTCTCATAATGCCCAGTAATTTCGCTGGCTACAATGCCCTTCAAACCGGAACACAGTAATGCTTGCGTACTACTGCTTGGCGGCTGAATAACTGGCAAAGCGGTGGTACCCACCCAGACGGCCTCTCGCATACGAGAAACCTACCACCAGTAAATAAGTTCAAGTTAAGTTCCAGTTCTAAGATAAGTTTATATATTTTAACTGTTGTGTTACACAAAACCACAGAAAATTACGTAGGAGTTTCCCCAAAATCCGTGAAATCAATCTCCATTGACGACAAACGCGCTTCGGAAAAAATCACTCGCACGCTCGTTGGATGGTGATTGAAAGACGTGTTTTTTGTACAATTTTGTCGAGGGAACAGGAAATAGGTGACTATTGGTTCTATTTGACTTTTGTGAAACATGTTGGAGTCATACGTTATTGAAACTTTTGGATAGTCTCAGTGCGTTGTTACTCTGTGAAGTACATAGTTTGCGTAGTAACATTATTTTAATCTGTGATATAGTTGAGTTCAGTGTACATGTGAATGCAGTGAGTGTCTAGTTTTATTAAGAAATGAAGTGTCTGTTAAAATTTACTTGTGAATTGAAGAGAGAAATATACGATATATCTGTTTATCGACCTATATTTGGTCTAAACATAAAAAAATACATTATACCTTTAATGATAACGACCTACGTATATTATTCAGTAAACCAACCATATTAAAAACCTAAGCAACACGCGATTAATAATTTATTAAAAACCATACTGTTTAATAATTTATACACATAAACTCAAATCAGGAAAGTTTAAAAGTTTCTATTATTGAATAAATAATAGAAACTATTGATTTGATTCTTTATTTTCGAAAATTATTTATGACCTCAGATCACATAACAAAAATACCTAGTATGTTTAATGCCTCATTGCCCTACTAGGTTTTATTCCAATGGAGTGTAACCTACATAGATAATTCAATTACACTTCAAATAGAAGCATTAACCAAACAGCCATTATGGCTGTAATACCATTAGAACCATCATATGATGTGTGCTTAGGTAATATTGGGTGATATCATGATGACGCATAAATGGCAAACCAATTATACAGGAAATGGACCGTACTTCCAAAGCGCATTTGTTCGTGCTTAGAAAACCAGACAGTTCAATGTTCAATGCATGTTTATTTTGATACCGACACCTTGGCATTTCCTGACAGACAATTTAAAACGAAATTTGCTACTTATATTCGTCTCTGTCACTCTTATGGGGTATATTGGAAATATTGCGAGCTTTTTCAATCATGCTTCAGCGGTCTGAGAAGTGTCGGAAAATCCTTCAGTCCGCGTTGAGGCGGCAAGGCGAGTGGTTGTGTCACTCCGCCGCCGATAACTTGCCGCGATATTTGAATTAACGAATTTCTTTCGGAAGTATTTCATATATTTTGCTATTTAAACTAGCAATCTGAACATTAAGCGACGCTCTTGACACGGACGAACTTTCTACTAGTTTTAGTAATACATCATATGTTCCGATAAGTGAATGCGTTCCTGATGAATTGAACAAAGTTTATTTTCGTCTGTAGTTCTGTGTACGTGTATACGCCATCCCAAAATATTTAGCCAAAACCTAAACCAACTTCTGAACTAATATACCCACCCTTTGGTCCAAACCCGTGACTTATTAGCAACCCTTGATATCAAGCTTCATATCTGAAAAACTTTAGTGTAAATATATTATATTTAATAAGTGTGTTTGAGGTGTGAGGACCAAACTTTTGGACAAATTAGACATTTAATGGTAGTGTTAAAGTTAGTGACATAGTGCATAGTGTAAATAACTTATTCGGACATATCTAACTTAGAAGCTACGGGCGACAACGAACACTAATTGATATCGATTTTTCACACATACAAGGTAAGGGCATATATAGGTAAATAGGGCATGTTAATAAGCTTAGTTGTATACACACATGTGGAGTACATTAAGTTAATAATGGTAGGTACTTATTAAGTTTCTGAGTAGTTATACTTGTGTATTAACTATTCTGTGGTTATAGGTTACGGCCTTAACGTTTGGGAACTTAATGAGTTTTCAGTGAAAAATGGTTTTAATATTCACATGGGAACCCTTAGAGGAGTTAACTGCGGATGGTTTTGATTTTGAACTAAATAAGAAGTGTTGCAGATTTAATTTCCTACATAAACATCACTATAGAATCTATATGAAAACTTTTTTTTGAATGTGAAGATATATGTAATTGTACAATAAAATCACAATGACGTTAAGCCTAGACTGATTTATTCTCCTGAAGTAGATAGTTCAAGTAAATAGTATAAACATTAGTTTTGCAAGTACCCCACTGTCTACAATAAACCTATTATTTGATAATAGTTCTCATTCTTATTCAATATATTTTATGCTTCACTGTTTTTCCAGGTCATATATTTATATTTACTATATAATGTATAATCATTTTATATTCTAGTGTTGGCGTAAGGAGAATTAATGGTTGAGTAAAAAATTAATTCTTACTTTGAAAGTGGTAGTCTAGGTTTCTGACCTGGGAAGGTCAACAGCATAGTACCTAGGTATTTTTTTTTATATTGTGTCTTTTTTTAGTAGCAATCCATTATTAAAAAGCAGGCACTTATTTGCACATACTACGTAGTATATTTATGTATATAAATGATACATAAGCAGGGACAGGGATTAGTTTAGTCATTAAATCATAATATTCACAGGCAATAGGAAAAGCAAAAAGTCATTAATTTTAATACGATTTTATGCCTTGAAATATTCCAAGAGCTTTTAATCTGTGAATTTTATAAGCAATTCAAAATACCTAGTACAAATGACACAAAAATTTACACACATAATTTAGGTAGAGGTTTCGGTAAATATTGGGATATAATATAGGAATAAATTAGGAACAACCCTTTCATAGAACTGTATTACTTTACTCGTATTTTTATCATTTGACTCAACGTCGACGACTTATATTAATATGTATTTCGTGACTTATTTATACTAGTATGTAGTACGTACTTGTATGTAGGTAGTAAGGTACATATAATATAGGTACTTACATGTAATGAAACCTATACCATACCAAACCAAATATACAGAAGCATTAATTATGTTTGCATTATTGATTTCAAATCGGTATTTATAAAAATCGAGAAGCTTCTACTCGTACCTATTGAAACCTTTCAATAATACCACCGTCCTTGTTTTCTACGAGTATTTTACTCGATCGGTTCAGTTTTAAGAAACATTTCCGAATAACACGAAGGTTCTATAAATGTTAGGCATAAATGCCAAGGGCTTTCGACGTCGCCTACCATTTAGGATTAAGAATAAAGGCTGGTACAGAAGCCCAGAAAGTTGACAGTAGATAAATTACGTGCATTAAGGGTTTTCGCCAAGAATGTCTCTAATGAATGTTGTTGGTTTATTTCAAGGATGTACAATCTAAACGAGAGAGAAAGAGAAAGATGAAACAGGAATATACCTACTTCTAACTACTTTTGTATAAGCATCGTCAACATCAGCTCATCACTATTAGTAAAGATGTAAACAAATGTAAAGGTCATACACACAATGTTAAATTTATGTGCATAAGACAACACCGAAATTCAAGCTTATCAAGTTTTATGTCGTACCACTTGGTTTGGGTTATCAGATACCTAAGGACGGGTATTGCCAGATAGCACCCTTTTTATTGTCAGGCTCACGTTTGACCAATAACCCAACCTGAGCCACAGAATAAATAGCAGTACTGCCTCAACCTCAATCTCACCCTTGGTCGCTATTTTGCATTTTATTATATTTCCACGACCATTCAAAGCTTTGTATTCGTCGCCTTGTCTAAATCAAAAGCACGGAATATCTAATAGTATCAAAGGCCTCCGTGGTGGAGTGGTTGAGCAGATTGGCTCCTAGCATAGAAGTTGCGGGTTTGTTCGTGATTTCTAGCTCCCAGATAAAACGAATCATATTAAAGCTCCTAAGACCTCTACATTAAATATTTTGACGTAGATTTTACAGTTAGCAATTGGATAACCCACAGACCAATTAATACCTATAGATAGCCCAAATGCTCCAGCCCACTACCAGTTGGGTGTGTACTTAAGATGCTGGCAGTAGTTTGTATAGTATTAAGTTGAGATAATTCAATTATCAGTAGATTAACGCAACAAGGTTAACAAAACCTTCTACTTAGCATTTCAAATTCCATTGTCTTAGCTCTCCGTTACCATAATAACGATGACATAAATAATTTAATATATTCACTTAATAACAAACAATACATAACTCTCATCAAAATCAAGAAACCTTTATAAAAATGTAATAAATGTATGAGATAATTTGATCGCCGTCCCGCCAAATTCCATTATATTAAAAAAACCTCTCATAATGAACATGTCACATGTCAAATATACGACCGCAAGGATATGTTTGGAGTGTGTAAATAAATCTCTAATGACATAAGTGAGCTCGCGTGGAAATGAGGGCTTAAATCATAACATCAAAGTTAAGCTCATGCTCAACCAATTTAATAGTCAAGTGGTAACAAAGGAGTACCTGTAATATATCTACAGTATCTACTCTTCAGGGATTTCAGGATAACACGGTTTTCATATCTATTCGCATGTAACCAGAAGTCACTAAGTTGTTAATGACAGTTCATTACCAATTTTGTGACTTCTGGCAACTAGCTGACATTTTCAGTACATTTACTTATACAACGTGTTTAGGTTAAATAAATAAAAATAAAAAATACGCCCAACACACATAGATTTATTTTCATAACTAAAAGATTCTGACCGAAATATTACTTTTAAAATTCCTGTCCATCCAAAGGTTGCCTGTAAGAAATTGCGCATAGCGATAAGGCCGCCCATTGTACCCACTGTTTATTAACTTTGTTAACTATTGTTTTTCCCGTGTTTGGTATTCAATAAAGCATTATTGTATTGTATTGTATTCTGGCTCCTAACTATAGGATTACCTGTAACTAGGGAACCAAGAACTACGAGTAATGTGGTCCTACAACACCCAGACAAGAACAAAAGCGTGCGTTTTTTACAAGATTTTATTTAACTTGCAATGTATGTATGTTTGTCCGAGTGGAATCTTGCAAGTTGAATTAGAACCACTTTCTCTAATCCTACGAAGTTGAAATTTTGCATACTTGTGTTGAAATTTTGCAGTCCGATGACAATGCAATACTATGGTGACAATCAGCTGATCCGATGATGGAGACGGAAGGTGGGCAATAGAACTCCTTAACGGATAATTGTAAACTACTAGTGGGCTCATTTTAATCTACTCGCGGATCCGATTACCAATTTGATAAAAGCTTGTCTTGAAAAAAATATTTATCAACAAAACTTATTTTCCTATGCACAAACATTTGTCCCGTCGTGGGAATCGAACCCGCAAACTAAGTTGTGTATGAGATTTGAGCCTACCTGCCCAGTGCCAAACCACTACACCACAGAGGTTGTCCCGAACTGACCAGATATTGAGCCCTTGCTAGGATTTCCTGTATCTAGAGAATTCGCTACCATGTAAACTACCGCGTTTTTCACCGGATGTATAATAGTTCAAGAGTTTGTTCATTTGCATAGCTCTCTAATTCTGTTCTAATTTTATACAAGAAACAGCGAGCGGAATAAAAGTAACGTCGTCACTTGTTATGCAAGAGATTACGCCTATAGCATAAGGGTCACTAATTGTTACAGTTCTTGCAAAACTATGCCATCTTAATCTAAATATATTAACTTTTTACCAAAACATGCAAATCTTATAATTAGAAAACAGAGCTTAGGTCACTGTCCCCGGGTAAGGTGGTAAACGGTTGGCATTACCTCGTTGAATAGCGATGCTGATTCTCTGGTCGAGGTATGCATCAGCCCATAGGTCGTTTGCTCTTTCTATCAATATATTGTTTTTTTGTATCTTTTTAGCAAGCACCTAGTTAATTCAGCATACGCGGTCGATCGCTCGCAACACTCAGCCACGGCAAAGGTTCAAAGAAAGCTCCATAACTTTCAGTGGGTCTGAAGGTTTAATCAGACGTGGAACAAATACTTCAAGCTTATAGGTTCAAGCTTACTAGTTTCTGTTCCTTTGCAAATACTTTATCCACTGGGCAAATTGAACTGGCATCCTTTTGAACCTATTTATCGAAGCACAAAATTGCAGTTTAACCAGTGATCCGACATATTTATTGACTTCCTCTTTAAATAGGTCTCACTCCACATGCTTCAGGAGCTTTGAGGCATCTCATTCCAATTCTGTTTCCGAATATTTACGTAATCAAATTGTTATTTATTTCAGTCTGCACAGTTTTTATTGAGTCACATGGTGTAAAGCTCGGATTACACTGATATTATTTAGGTTTTGCTGAAAAAGCCAGCAGCGCATGATAAATGATTGCCCATAGAAACAGGAAAAAGCAGTGAAGACCTTGACGAATTATTACGTCGTTGATATTGTTCCCCATTTAAAGTTGTACATGTACGAACAAAACTGCGGTACAAAAATTCTCGTCATGTACATTGGTACGTGAACGTTAGTACCTAAAATTGATTACACTAATAAGGGTCTACGATCCCTTTCGTTAAAATTACATTTAAGGAACGTGTACAATTAGTATTTGTAACAGCCCTCGTAATTACGGCTATTGGAACAATTTCGGTGTTTTTTGGAACACGAACCGGTAGCAAATGAGGGTTTCTTCTTTCATGTTGAAAAAGTAAATTGAGCAATTACAGTAAGACCTTCAAAATTGCAAGGTTTTAGTGCAAAAATATGACTAGTCAATTGCGCTGTATAAAAAAAACGAAAAAACTGGATTGCTAACATTATAGTTTACCCTATTAAAGGTCCATACTTAATATATCTACCTCATTCAATTTTAAACGTCTTGCCTTAAATATGCAAGTAGGCGTTCGTTATGACACCAGACAGTCACGTAGCATTTTGGCAAATTACGCAGATGAAATCAATGGATTTTTTTTGTAACTGGGTTTGCTATGAGACGAGCAAGTCGTTCGCCTGATAGTAAGGGCCACGCTTGCCCAAAGCAAAAGCATGGCTGCCTAGTAATTTCGCTGCGTACAATGTCCTTTAAACCGGTTCACGATAATGCTTGCGCAATACTGCTTGGCCCATTCTCTCTCTATGAGAGAAGACCTGTGTCCCAGCAGTGGGAACGTGATGGGCTGATGATGATGATGATGATGATGAATACTGCTTGGTGACAAAATAACTGGCAAAGCTGTGGTACCTACCCAGAGGGCGTCCCGCATACGAGAGACCTACCACGAGTAAAACTTTTGGTTTTGAACCAAGCCAATTTGTTTTGCCACTGTTAAATATGTACTCCGTACAAGTTTTTACGGAAACTCATTCTTACTTTTGCGTCGATATTTTCAGCAAGTCTATTTTTAAACATCTAACCTAGTGAGTAACTACGTCAAAACCCCACAATCTGGGGCTTATAAAAGGATCTCAGTAAACTACAGGGGTCGAAATCTAAGAACACAATCTTTCCTAAAACAGTATCGAGGTCACCTTTTGACATTATAGACTTCCCTATTACGCAGGTGTTCAAAAGATTTACGGATACAGCCCTGACCCCCTACTACGAAGTTTAGTGCAAACATATCGATCAAGAAAATACCATCGTCAGCCAACCGTTAATACTAGTAAATTTCTTCTTGAGATGACGTTATATTTAGACCATTTAGCGAAGTGGCGGTGTAAAATATCTACGCTCAAAATATGTAGCTTGCTTTGCAGCGTTGCGTTGGCGGGATGATTTAGACCCTTGGCGTTTTAAGTCTATACTTTTTGAAGTTTTGTTTGAAGGTTGCAAAGAACAGCGATCATGTAAGTTTTTTAATAAATAACTTTTGTGAGCTTTCTTTCAAACTGATGATGAAAGAACTTGAATACGGGCTCAGGTCGAATTAATATACGTTGTGAACACGATCTCGAAGCACAACCGTAATTAATTACAAGCACTCAATTTTGAACTTGAATAGCCTTGCTTTCTCTTTATCTATCTTGTAGGTGTGTGGTTAACCCTGCGGTGTTGGAGTTTTTGGACAGCCTGAGGGCTTCCAAAATGACCTAAAACTGTTGTCCTAACCGGAACTGACTGATGGCTCAACGTGACTTAAGACGCGCGGTAGCGCTCATATGCAAATCACCCATTAAAATAGTGACCGCAGCAAACGTTGCTTTACCTAGCAGATCTTTTATAAACGGTTAGGCAAGCTAAGCTATAGGCATCTTGCTAATAATAGCTATCAAAGTATTGACTATAGTGCGACAATCTGAATGACCGAGTGTATCAAAACGAGATTTTAAAAAATGCAAAATATCTAATTATTTTGCTAAGACACGTTTTTAGCAACGACTGTTTATATTTTCCTTAGTTTTCCCGTAATTATGCAGAGCTTCAGATAGGAAAACAAGACTTGATCCACTGAGTAAATGCCCTGGCTTACCATTAAACGAGGCCAAGTTACTTATAGAACAGTTAAAAATAGCTTCAAAACTGTTCAGTTTGATTCATCGTATAATAGTATTATACGATTACGATACGATACCTAATTCATTATGAGTATCACGATGCGAGTTGTAACAATTTATTCTGCATTATTTTACAGTCGTTTAAATACGTACCTATAGTGACACTAGAAGGTATAGTATAATATTCGTAGTAATGCTTGCACACTACTGCTTGGCGATCTATATCCGTTCTATATAGGTACTTCCACTACGCAGCTTAACATCAGACAGGCAGATAGAAGGCAAACATAATACTTAATAAAAATAGAGAGCTTTTTAAAGCAGCCTTCCAAAAAAGATTTAAAGAGTGTCAGCAGTCTTACCATTTTAGAAACGGAAGTATCACTTTTTCACAGTTAATAAAATGGTCCATGTACATCAAAAATGCTGAAAGCTACGTCAGCGAAGCGAATAGCAAAGAGTTTCCTTAAATAATAAATATACAAAATCTTTATTTGCTTTTACATCAGGGCAGAAACCTTTTAACACGTCTTCGTGGTGTTATAATAAAACATAAGAAAAAAAATGCAAAAATAGCAAACTATCAAGACTCGAATCAACGGTTTTTTGAATTGTTGTCTGTTTATTTGTTTGTATATATAGTATCAGAGTCTACATATATATATATATATATATATATATATTAAAAACATAAAAAATACCCATTAATAAAGGTAATGAAGCAAATAAAGTATACAATAATAAATATATCCCTGCTTGAATACGTTCATTGTATTTATAAAATTATCATTATCTCTTATATTATTTGATAAATTTAATCAATTTAAATTTTCATAAAAATATAAATAAATTATATTTATAGAGATTATATATATGTAGACTCTGATGCTGCTGAATAGATTTTGATGCGGGTTCAGCATTTTTCCCAAATTAGATGAAAGGGTATGTTACATCAAAATCGGTTGGGTTAGGTTAGTAGTACTACAGAGATATAGCTTGTCCTCATTGTCATACGTGCTCTCATATACTGGACTACAGTTGGAAAAAATACGAATATAGCCTTTCTCTGTTGTTCTCGCAGACGAACTTGCGGGAAAAAGCTAGTACCTAAGAAGTAAGGTTTTATTGGTGGTAGATCTCTCGTATGCGATAGGCCACCGTCTGGGTTGATACCACCGCTGTGCCAGTTACTCTGACGCCGAGAAGAAAAACGCAGAATTACGGCGTTCTGGCTTATAGCCTGGGTATTGTAGCCAGTAAAATTAATGGGCACGAGCTATTGTCTCTTGTTGAGGATCGCAGCTCAGTGTTGCACAGGAATTTGCAAAACCAAGTTTTTGTTGATGCTGCTATTGTTATTGGCAAGAGTGTTGCTTACCATCAGGTGAACATCCTACTCGTCTTATTACCCTCTTATATATATTACTATATTACTCTATATTACATAAAAAAGTAGAATGTGTGATTGATGTTTATACATTTATAGCTCTCCCAATAAAAGATTTCTACAAAAGAAGTTAGGCAAACGAAAGTACAGCAAACATACTGTGTTTAGAGAAGATGTTTGTTAGTTTCTTTGGTAGACTTAAATTAAGTTGTAAGTAAATACAAATGAAAAGCAAACAAAACAAAAGCAAAGAGAAAGTTTTTAATTCAAAGGGATAAAAGGGCTTGACTTTTATTCTACTCTTTAATCTGATATGAAGAAAGTTTTAATCTAACTCTTTTTTGTATTATAGGTACGTACATAAAACATGCTATCTGCATAAGAATGAAAAGAAAAAGACAATGTCTCCTTTAAGAAGTTCTTAAATAGTTGAAGGTACTGGCAATTCAACTGTAACAATGCGACGTTTTAAACAATCCAAGAGTGACAACAGATACATTTTCGTAAACCCAGAACGAAAATAAAATATACCATGAATATAACACTTGACACATGTACTGGCATCAAAATAAAGCTACGTGTTACAAAGATTGAGGAACAAAATGCCATAAGACAGCAACTTTTTCAGTCATGATTAATTTTACGAACAAAAAGGAGGTAGACTGACGAACGTCAGATTGAAACTTTCTCTTTATAAACTTCTCTAAAACTGTAAAAAAGCATTTATAGTTTACAGCAGAGAAATGGGGAATGTTTAAAGCCTATACAGAAATTTAATAGAGAAGGATGGATATACGCCTGCTGATGAAAACGCAAAAAAAATAATCTGTGTTTTCAGGTCATAGCTGCGTTTTGAATCTACTTCTTAAGTTTCTGGATAGTTCACATAATATATAAGAATAAATAAAAAAAATTAAGCATAAAATATTATAACGTTTTTCTTTCATAATGCTGAACTTTTGATAGAGGACTATTGGACACATATAGCCAATCGTATATATGTAGTGTTACAAAATGATTGGTCTTCCAATAAAATGTAGTAGGTGTTTGACACGACATAAGTAAAAGGTTCTGTAAAATTGGAAGGAAAGCTTCGGCCCATAAGATGATGGCCTCAAAGAAAATGATCTTGAACGTCTGTGCGGAAAGAGAATCGACACGAGAATGGGTGCGCTATATAATAATGCAATAGGGGAGACATTATTTTTATATAAAAATAGCTTGAGTTTCAATTCTCGCCACAATCAGCGGTCAGTATTGAGATTGTTTGCCACTTTCAAAGAGAGCAGTAGTTACTGTGCAGTTATTGGACAAGCCACTCAAGTAATTGGAACATGCAAAACACGGTAGGCGAGCGTGCGTGGAAACCGTTTTCCGAACTCTGAACCATTTATGTCGAACAGATAGCAATTGAGTAGAATGGAATGCTGCATGTTTGCTTTAAAATGTTTGGTTTTACTTATAAACTTAAATGATGCATCACCATGACTGCCAGTTTTCGCCGGCAAACAGTGGTGCACAAGAATTGCTAATTATTTCGGTTTGAAGGGCATTGTAGCCAATAAAATTACTGGGCATATTAGATCTCAAATCAGGGCCTTAATTCACTACGACAACTTGGCGAAATCACGTCGATTCCTTGCTTCGGAATCACGTTGATTCCTTAATTAATAAACGACATCTAATACAAATTTCGCAGATTTTGTTTATTAATGAAGGAATTGACGTTTCCTTGAAACAAGGAATCGCCAAGTTGTTATAGTGAATTAGGGCCCTGATGTCTCAAGACGATGAGCGTAATACAGTACATGGGTAATTCAGGTATTAAAGTTGTGGTTTGCGCTGCAATTATTATTGGCAAACGTGGCGCTTATCATCGGGCGAACGGCCTGCCATCCCTGCTCAGTTGTAAATTTGAATTAAACGTAGATATGCCTAACACACGCTGAATGTTCCAATGCTGAACAGAAAAACTCTGACTAACAGTGATTTGAGAATATTCCTAAAGACAAAATTAAGATAAGAAGTAGTGACTAAGCCAACAGATAATTTACTAAGTAGACATGAAACTTGTTTGCAATGAACGGTCACCCTTCATTAGGTTCTACGTATAAATATTCAGGACGCGTTTCGTTCGACCCTTGGTTAGCTACGGTTGCTAGTTTGTGGGTAGACTGGGTAGCACAATCGTATATGGTATTATTATTGATATGAAATTCATGTGTCTCATCATGAATAGATAACTAAAGCACAGCTATCACACACAAGGAGTTTGTTTTCTATTTCTATTTATTACTCAGGACTCTATCAAAATTCAAATGATAAGCTTCTAGAAAGCTAGCAAATACAGTGACCACTTTACTTCAACTTTCAGTACTATCACTACGTTCTTTATAATTATTAATTAGTTCTACAGAAGGAATCCAACTTTCATAGTATCATGGTCACTAAAGAAAAACTGGTTTTCAAGAACAGTGCTGAAATATCGAGTTCTTAAAATAAATAAAAAAACATGAAAAATATCTTTTTCTAAATTTAATTCTGAGTCGTAACTTTTTATGGAGCTAATATCATATATTTTCGCCAATAGGAAAAAAAAGGTCCTTACCGCATTTTGAAGATGAGTTCCATTAACCGGTAAATTGGAAGGGAAAACTGCAAAGCGGGTTATCCCTGGACCCTTGGGCATCAAGCCGAAGTATCACCAAAAGCTTAGACTTTGCATGATGATATTGAGTTTGCTGAAATTTCGTTCTTAATGACTGACGTTTGATTTAAGTAGATGTAGGTATTATTGTAGTACTGTCTGTCTGTCAGTCGTTCCGGGTGAAATTTTACAACTCAAATTTCGAGCACTTCCCGATTAGCTATTCGGCTAAAACTTTCAGAGTAGCTCACATCTCGATAACAATGCGTTTATTAGCATGCAATGCCGACCTAACCTCAAAAGGCATATAAAAATTGGTTTTTAGATAACTTTTTTAAACTGTTACTTTCTTGTTTTAATTAAAAATTCGCTGTAAAAACTGTAAAGCAAAACATTGTGTTGTAGCCGATATGTCCAAGAAATACAAAGTTCTAGGACATGTGACAACCACCAACCCGCACTGGGCAAGTCTGGCGGATTATGGCCCATACTCTCTCTGAGAGGAGCCCGTGTATCAGCAGTGAAAACTTAATGGGTTGAAGATGATCATGATGGTTAGCAAAAGTCCAACATTGTACTGTTTTTTATTAATAGGTAGGTTAGTTAGGACAGTAAATTATCAAGAAAATGAAAAATGAAATGAAATAACTTTTTATTGAAACACACACGGATGATTAAAACTAACAATAAAAGCTTATTAGTAGTGTAATAATTGGCGGTCTTATCGCTAAAAGCGATCTCTTCCAGAAACCGTGCAAGAAATACAACAACTGATAAAATAACCGGCGAAGTGCGAGTCGGCTCACGCACGAAGGGTTCCGTGTCGTTATGTAAAAAAACGGCAAAAAATATCATGTCTGTTGTATGGGAGACCCCTTAAATATTTATTTTATTCTGTTTTTTAGTATTTGTTGTTATAGCGGCAACAGAAGTATTATCATCATCTGTGACATACACACAGACGGGCAGCGGAGTCTTAGTATTGGGGACCCATTTTCCCCTTTGGGTACGGAACCCTAAAAAGTCACTTAACTTAGCAGCCAAGCAATCAATTTGTGTAGTAAAACTACACAAGTACTGATATTATTGAAACTAATAAGTTTTTGCCTTGAAGATGTGCATCACATTCTGATGGAGTGCGTCCGGAATCAGACTGAGAGAAAAATTGTTTTCAACGATATTGGTGTGAATGAGGCCAATGTGGGTGTGATACATAGCATATTATCCAACCCAGCCTCAAAAAATGAAGCTAGAATGATTTACGGATTAGTGACTCCGTGTCTTAGTCCGTAAATCATATCTAATCATTTGTACCATTACATTTAAAACATTATTATTGTATTTTTTTCTAGTATGTAAGTTAATCTTTTGGTTTATCTAATTATAAGGCCACGATGGGACTTCCGCAACCAGAATAAAGCAAATATATAAATATATCGGAAGTTTACTAGCAATGTCTGAAAAAAAATTGTTCTGGAATACGGATAGGTATAATAGTTTCTATGAAAAAAATTACTTTGTCTTTGAAGAGAACTGAACAAGTTAGCGCTTGATCTTTAATATGCCAAATGCTAAATGTTAGTAAAATAGCCATTAGTTGCATCAGAAATAAGTTTTTTATTGTTTACTAAACTTATGAGTCAAATAGAGGCAATAATAGAGGCAAACATGACGACCAACAAACTATCAAAAACTATACATATCAGAAACTTCATAAATACAATTTACCTGATCAGCAATAACTCGTCCATCATTAGAGTTTGTGGCGATGCTCAAGTATTTCAGGCTGAGTTACGACAAAGGGTCATGGCCTTACGGACTCTTGACCGCTTTGTTGCACCTCGCACATGTTAATGTGGGTATCCAAACATTTATATTCATGACTTCTCTGGTCCAGCAATAAAAATAGGTGGATTAATGTGAAGGTTAAAGTGAGGTAGCACGTAGTGGCTTGTAAGTGGGATTCACTGACCCTGAGTCGAAAATGTCTAGTAATATTTTAAGAGAAACAAGCTTTTGCTGAAAACCAGCGTTTGGTGTCAATTAATGACATTGGTGCTGAGTCAAAACCCCATTAGGCACAGCACAAATGTCATTAATGTCATATTTCATCTTTGTTTTTATTTATTAATATAATATGTAACCGTTAACTATTTTCGTTATTTGTTCTATTTATTTACTATGTTTGTTCTATAATTGTGTGGTGGTCAAGTAAATGTCTTTTTTCCTTCCTTTCTATAAAACTTTTTTAGTTATAAGACTAAATCACCTGGGTGTGTTAACAACCTCGAGGCAAATTGGCTGATATTCAATGTTCATGGGAGAAAATAGCTAAACGAGCTAAAAGAAAAAAATATATATAAAAAAACATTAAGAGCCATGGCATTCGTAAACAGTATTCGTATCCATATAAGGTATTGCCACCTTATATGGATACGAAATACTGTTGTAAAAAGCGATAATGGCAACGGAACTCTTAAAGGTTCTCTTACTGCTTATTATCAGGTAATAAACTAATTTCATAGCGATTAGTAAAGATTATTTTTGAAAAATCTTCTACACATCTTCTATAAGCCTTTACAATTAATGAAGGAAAATAGTACAGGTTCCTAATCACCCTTGATTAAATTATTTTTAGACTTATCCTTCGAAATCATTAACTAGAAAAGGATTAGTAATACATTGCATTACAATTTATCTACAACCCATCCAAATAAGTCGCAATTATTCCGCAATCACCACAAATGTTCCTCGAAGTTCAATATGCCTCCTACAAACGCCCAATATATTTTCAGCAAAGGCTGTTGCGGCAAAGTCAAATGAAAGCTCAAAACCAAGGTGAAAGGCTTGCACAAACAAAGAAAAGTGGCTCAACGAGCGCACGGGTTTAGAACTAGCGCTTTGAAGTGTTCTCTGGATCTTGGAACATATACGATCAGTAACAGCTTAAGTGATAGTCAACTGCGTGAAGCCTACGAGATTTTTTCTCTGAGATATATGGAGTTTTTAAATACTCAAAAAGATGAAGCATGAAGTAGCTCGGGCAAGGTTCGATCTTGCTTATTCTGTATTCTGAACTATCAAGCCATGTGCTTTAGCAACCAAATTTCTTCTATCATTATTATCTTGTTTTATGTGGCCCATTTATATGGATTGAAAATGGATGACGTAGAATTAATTAGAATCTACGATATCATATACGTCACTCGCATTGTATTATATTATTATCTTCCTCCATTACAATTCTCGGTTTAACATGACCGAAAAGTCTCATTGGCGTCCTTGGTGTTGCAGACGTTTGAAGGTGAAGGTGACCGCTTACCATCAAGCTATATATACCACAAGCTTGTCACTATCGCTTACCGATCATCACCTTATAAAAAGATATCTGGGTGTGTTCAAATCTAGAGTGAACAAGTATTTACTGGGTAAGCGTGCTGCACCTTTGACCACATCGTCACTTCCTATCAGGTGAGATTGTGGTCAACCGCAGACCCAGTCTGTTGTAAAAATAAGCTAAAATAGAAATTTCAACGATTAATTCTTCATAAATGATATGAAAATAAGGTTAAAATTGGGTATTACAATTTCTCAAAATTGATATTGACAATAACCATATTATTTCTGTAACCGATTTGTTGTTTTCAAACAATCACGAATGTTACGAAAAACGACGCTTGTGAATACATTCATTCAACTTATTTCTTTACAACATAATTTGCCGGCAGAGATTGTTCGGAAACTCTATTTATATTTGTGAACGGCTTTGGAATTGCGTTGTAATTGATTTGTTTTTAAGATATACGTTTTCGTTCACAATAAGAGAAAAAAAAGATAATTGCGACGTGTTTTAAATGACGTGTCAAAATGCTTTTGAAGCTCGCGTTTGTGACGAGGGTTTTGTGCCTTTTGCACCGGAAATATTGTTTACGGTTTATCTATCTTTTTTTCTGTTAAAGAATAAACGAAGGATTTCTTAAGAATAAACACTACCAATAGTATTACTACTATCTTCTATCTAGATATTTGTTTTCCTTCTTAGGTTTTTAACAATATTTCTATAAACAAAATTATCAAAAATGCTATAAAAAACCTAAACCTAGAGTGCCGCTGGCAGCGGGGCAGGGCCCAAATTACCGGTGGTTAGTAGGACTACAGAGTGAGGAACCTCATGACAATAAGTGCCGTCAAGAAGTATTTTTTTCTGCATCTGACCCTTAATCCAAGCGTCTAGCGAGAGCCTCTTGAGATGTACGATTATTATTATACTTAGTGGTTATTCTTTGAAAAACTAACCCGCATTTATTAATACAATGGTGTTAAAGAATAAACGAAGGAATTCTTAAGAATAAACACTGCTCATAGTAGTATTATTATCTAATTATAGTGTTTATTCTTTGAAAATCTAACCCGCATTTATTAATACTAAAAAGCTAATAATTACTATTTTGTTAATTGATTTATAGAGTGAAATTGTCTCATTTTAATGGCGTCAATAAAGATAAAAACCCTGTTGGGCCCGTAAAGGGTGTTTGCACTCCTGAATAGATTATAGAAGAAATTAAAATGTTGATATGATTTTAATATCTAGTAAAACCAAAATAGCATGTGTATACAAACAATAAATCTAAAATGTCTTCATTTACTCATACTCATACATTTATTTAAGACCATAGGAACATTTCGTACACTTAAGTACGTCATATAGGTCAGATAGGATTACGTCATCTTCTAGGTAAGCGTGTTACATCTTTTACCACATCATCGCTTACCATCAGGTGAGATAGTGGTCAAACGCAAGCCTATAATCAGTAAAAAAAAGGTAGAAGTTCAATAGAAGAAAGAAAGTCACGTAAGTTTCTAACAAATCGCATGCGTCAATAATAAAAATTATATATATGTTAAATCAAAAAAAAAAATTCTATAGGTAAATACTTTTTTCTTATAGGTCAATCACATTTACGCGTCTACTTTAAGACATCTTCATAATACTTATAATTAATATAGGTACCTATCAAATCATTATGTTTTCAATTATTGACTTTGACCTTCAAATCGAGTTACTACAGAACTAATTTAAGTTTCTAGGCACAGTCAAATAGAGAGCTTTTTCAAGAAAATCAATATCTTGCCTCTTTCAATAACTGCTTTGCAGGTCGATTATTTCAACAACACGTGTCCAGCGGATATACTCCGGATTATACTCTATCCGACCTTTATACATATTATATATATAACTAGGTTTTGCCCGCGACTTTCTTTTTATACTACGGTTTTATTTACTTCTTTTTATTCATATTCATATTCATTTATTCATGCCTATACATATATTATTACAGACAGGTGTTAAATTAGTGTCACAAAGTATGCTATAAGTTTGTACCCTGTAAGGGTGTTGCATAGTGGGTGCAGTTCTATTATAATTCAACATTCTGATTCTAATTACTTATAAGTATTTACATTATTAATTTAATTTAATTTAATGTCATAAGTAGTCTGTGCTTAGTCACTATAGTTTAATAATATATAACACTTTTACCCTCAAAGAGGTGAAATTCAAAGAAATCTTATAGTGCAACTCTTAGTTACCCACGAAATATTCCTCCGAAACGTAATATGTGTTGTGTATGAGTACTTAATTCATGAGTCAATGGAAGGTTCCAATTATATTTTTTATCCCCAAAACGATATCACAACTTTTCCCTAACAAAGAGGTTATCAACACACACGCTTTGAGTCAACTCGGGGTCTGCACGTGTCTGTACTATGACATCACTGTTTCTACATGATGTAGGTAGCATTGATTCAGTTCCTTTCATTTGTCCCCTCCGACCTAGATACAACAAATCGAATTACTCGACCGATATACAGAGTTCCAAAGAGTTATTCAGAGGACTTGACCAACAACTAATAGTAGAAATAATGTATTTGATTCTAATAGTATCTACTTTTTTGATTTGGTTGAAGCTTATATTACTTATGTTTATTTAGCTTTGTTTCTGCAATTATGTTTGGAAGAAATCATGTACCTTTTATAATGTAATACCTTTTTATTTATTAGGAATAGATCTTTAAAGTGTTCTGTAAATATCAATATCCGTCTAATTTACATTGATTTGAAAATGAAACATAATCACAAAATCCTACTTATATTATAAATGCAAAAGTATATTAGAATACATGGATGAATAGATCGATATTTGTTACTCAATCACAGAAAAACTAATGGATTTAAATGAAATTTTGATACGCAGTTTTTAGGTCCTGGAAAAGGACATAGACAGCTAGTTGCTTATAATAATAATGGTTCAGAAAGAAAGAAACCTCTGCCGGTCTTATTCAACACGATTATAAAATAATTTACAAACCTTAATAAATTTCATTAATCCAGTAGAACGTAGTAAAGTTCACTGAAGTAAAGTTCAAACAAATCTAACAAAACCTTGCATAGACTTACACGTGTCTAACAAATGTCGCTTTTCTGTGTCAATTCCTTAAGTCATTTACGATAATCCAATTGTAATGGATATGGTAAGTTATATACTCGTAGTAGGTACTTATCAACTAATTTTATTTTGAATACTTCTATACGGAGGAATAGGTACCTCTTTACAAAACTTCTTACGGAGATTGTTCGTTCGATTCTCGCTACGGGTATTTGCAGTTCTTGGTTTCCTAGATACAGAGAACCCTAGTTAGGGGCAAGAATATGATAGTTGTGCGTTATTTTATATGCAATGCTATTTTAAAGCGTATTGTGAATTCAAACGCAACATAAAAATTTCTTTGGCATTCACTCCAGCCATTCGCAATTTCATTGCGCGCGTCATAAAGTCGCAAACCTTATTGCATGGCAGCCATATTTTACATAAACACAGACGAAAATACCTTTTATATGTGCTTCAATAAGGTTGGTAATGCTTGGTTTGAATGTATCATGAAATTATCGATAGAGCGTTTGATCAATACTGTTTGCATGGACTAGCCATGCGTGGATTTTTCAATTAAACCTCGCAACCGTATAACAAGTGGATTAACACGTTAAACAAAATATAGGTATTATAATATTTACTCATACAGACCTACTCGTGTTTAAAAATTATCTTCAGAGCGGAGTTATGTCTTTTATTTAATGTGGAACATTACATACGTTTATGAACGTGGATCAAGGCTGTCAGACACAAGAGCCACAAGTTTTTAAAATTTCCCTAATATTTTTATACAAATGTCATAAACCAAGGAGAGTGCTTTCATAAATTATGTTGTGGCAATTCAAAGGAAGAAAAAACCGGGAGTGGAGTAACTAACATAGGAAACGTAGAATATTTTACCACTTCGACTTATTAAATTACAAAAGAACAGTGTTTCTTTATTTTAATTTTTCAGTTAAATATTTTAAGTGTAATTGATAAACGATAATTTTAAATGCTTCAAAATTTATCTCAAATGAAAACAATACTTTAATCAAAACAAGATCAAATTAGCAATTCAAAATTTCTTAATTAAACTTTGCAAAGACGATCATGTAATTAGAAAGACCATTGTCATTAAATACAATTTCCAAACAAACGAATTATCATTGTTAGAGTATACTTTTGAGAAAGTTAAACAATTATTTAGCTAATGAATTTGCAAACGTGGTTTGGACAATAAAAAAACAAAGGCGTGAATGTTTTACCAAACTCAGCCGTGGAAAAATTTATAGTACTAGATTCAACAAAACAGATGTTTATAGGTTTTCCGCCGAGGATTAAAACAGCCCGCCCATCTCAATAAAGGCTGTTTTACGGGGCAACCATTTTGATATATTGACTACGATGGTAATGAATAGATCGTTCTGACAACCGTTGTGGAAATGCTTAGGAAACGATCTTGATAAATAGTGAGTTCGCAGTGGGCCTGCACTAATGGCTCACGCGGTGTGTTATGGCCCCGCAGAGCCTCGCTAAGTAGACAAAAACTTGTGTCTGACATAGAGTGCTCCTATAAGCAAGTCTGGAGTGGGGACGACTAACTTGGTCCAATTTAACCCCACTAAGACACAAGTCTGCGCCGCATTTACCACCAAAATAACCCATTTTCCAAAGCTCTCCAGTTCCAAGGTGTTCTTTAAACTATTTTGGAGAGTCTCGGGATCTTTGGCGTCGATATCTATAATGAAATCCAGTTTAGGAGTAATTTGGAGAGTAAAGCTGGTCTCACTTTTAAGAAATTGGGTGTACTTAACAGAGCGAAGCGGTACTTCACGCCTGGTCAACACCTAACGCTCTATAATGCGCAGGTTTGGCCCCATATGGAGTAATGCTTCCATCTCTGGGACTTAGCACCAAAGTACCAGCTTCAGCCTCTTGACTCTTTACAGAGGCGAGCCATTAGACTTGTCAGCGATCCCGAGCTCACAAAGGATTTGGAACCACTGAACCAACTTCGAGTTATCAGTGCACTCAGTGTGTTCTATAAAATTTATAATGGGGAAATTATGAGGAACTATTTAATCTTGTTCCTCCATCACGGTTTTATCATCGCACTGCCCGACATCGCCATCGTGCAGATTTTTCTTGCCGCATACCTGCAAGATATGGTATTGACTACCGCACGAAGTTTATGGGGCATTTTAAAATAATGGTAAAAAGGGTCCTTTAAAGGTAGGCAATGCACCAGTAATGCCCCAAGTGTTGCAGATATCCATAGGCAACGGTAAGCGCTTACCATCTAGGCAGGCCATCTGCTTGTTTACCTATTAACTAGGTATATTTCCAACACGATAGCCAGCATATTGGCGTACATATTGGTAAGAAAATCAATACTTTGTACGAACGTTGCAATGTCACTCAATTTTTGTCAAACCTACCAATATGACGAATGTCGCCCTCTTCACGTTGGGCTAGCATTGAAATATGTATGTGGCATGACGAGAAAGTATAAGAAATCGATCAAATAAATTTATATGATTTTCTCTATTAAATAGTATTACAAAGTCATTTTTGAACTTATGAATTCTGATGCAAGTTTCGCCATCATTTAGATAATTTCCTAAGCAAACTTTAAAGGTATAATACATTCAAACTTAACAATATTTCACAATATGAAGCCGAAGTGGATCGATAGTATCTTATTTATAAGTTGGAGTCCTGGTATCAAGGGAATCGGAAACTACGAGAAATATGATCACATAATACTCAAACGAGAAAAAATATACAAATATTTGACAAGCAGTGGGAATACAAGTGCGCAGAAGGCTATAAATATTGGGCCGACCTATTGAAGTGGTAGGCTCTGGCAGTGGTACCACTGAAGAAAACCATGCTGTCAAGTGACCTAGCCGTGGCTAAGGATCAGTGGCGTAGCTACCGGAGGGCTAGACGGGACAGTGCCCTGGGGCCCCCAAGCTCAGGGGGCCCCTCAGACTCTGACTTACAAACTATAAATTGAACTAGTGAAAATTTCTCCCCCGTTCGGAATATAAATAAACCAGATTCCAGGAACGTGACTTTAATAATGGCAACTTATTTGAAAAAATACAGGAGAATTCCCAACAAGTCTTTCATTGTTAGAAACTGGCAGGGAATTCCTCTGTATTCTTAGGCTGGTTTTACAGTCACGCCGTCGAACAGCGCGTTACAGCACGCGCTCGACGCAAGGCGGACCTATGAGAAAAGCGGCGCGCTTCAACATAGTGACTATAAAACGCTACTAGTAAATCTACAAGCGCGCGAGTCCATTGACGGTGCCGCTCGACGGCGCGACTGTGAAACCAGCCTTATATTGCACACCGCGAAGCGGTGGTACTTATAGTAGACTGATTTTAAAAACGACTGGATGAATCTGGAGTTCGACGATTCTGGATTACGATAAATCTGGAGTACGTCGAATTCGGAACACGACAAAGACGAAACAAACGATTTTAAATACCTAGTTCAGTTGGGGCTTTAGTTTATTTTTTGCCCCAGGGCCCACCCAGCCCAGCTACACTACTGCTCTGGATGATGTCCGTTCAACCATCAGGGATACGGGATGAGCAGTCACTTAACTGTCATATATCATCATCAGCCTATCGCAGTCCACTGCTAGACATAGGCCTCTCCAATTGCACGCCATTGAGCACGATCCCCGGCTACTCTCATCCAGCTGCTACCAGCCACCCTGCGAAGATCGTCGTTCCACCTAGACTGAAGGCGTCCTACACTACGTTTTCCAATTCGTGGTCTCTACTCTAGAACGCGTCTACCCCAACGGTTATCGGTTCTACGGCTAATATGGCCGGCACACTGCTACTTCAGCTGGCTAATCCTGTGAGCTATGTCGGTGACTTTAGTTCGCTGTCGAATTACTTCGTTCTGGATACGATCCTTCAGAAAAACTCCAAGCATAGCCCTTTCTATAGCCCGCTGAGTGACTTTAAATTTGTGGATCAGCCGTACCGTGAGTGTCCACGTCTCGGCTCCGTAGGTCATATATATATACTTAATTTTTTGACCTTTTCCTCTTTTAAATAATGAATTTATTAGTTTAAAGATAGGGCGGAGAATTAAGGTGGCAACCCCTGCTCCTGCTCCGCCTTCGTTCCTGGTGCAAAGGTTAGCCATAGCTATCGCGCGGAAATGCAGCCAGTGCACCAGGTACAGTTAGGGGTGAGTTATTTGATTAGTGGTGGTTTTAGTATAAGACTTATTTTTATTTAAGACTACTATGTTATTTAGTGCCAATTGAATATGTTTAAAGAGTAGAAAGTATACTCAAATCTGTCAAGGTCCGGGAGAGTATTTAATCTATTGACTAAACAAGTCATTCAAATGCTAACTGTTTAAAATCAAATGTTCTGGTTCCGTTTGTTCAAAAGGTTTTTCAATATAGGTAGTCTTTAGTAGTTTAAAATGTAACCGTTAGTATTAAAAAAAAAATCTGTAAAGTTTTTTTCTATTCGCACAAATATTTGTATTTTAATAACTAATAAAATTCTTCATATCTGCGCTTGGAACTTAAATGATATGTAGGTGACAATAACACAATCATACTATGGTTACTTACACCGTAAGTAATAGTTAGTTTTCTTTGCTTACATCATCAATCAGTCTCGATCTTCTATTAATTTGGCAGTAATAGTATTTCTTCTCAAATCACAAGGCTATCAAATGAGCCAGTTGTAAGTAGAACGTGAAAGCCATCGAGTTACAAATACTCTATAATAATCTGCTGAAGTTTGAGAAGGTAATCCGAACACCTATTGCACAAACGTATAGAGTCGCCAAACAAAAATATTTTAATGAAGCATTCGACAATTAATACATGATTACTACTTTACTGTTAAAACATTATCATAGCAGAATTTATATCCGTCTATAACCGACAGTTTTCCTAATAAGATCAATACGCTGTAAAGACGGTTAAGATAATAAAGGCTAGGACTCAATAGTAAGCACTCACCTTATGAGTTGAATGATTCTTTGAAATGAATTATTTACTAGTGGTAGGTTTGTCGTATGCGAGAGGCCGTCTGGGTAGGTACCACCGCTTTGCCAGTTATTCAGCCACCAAGCAGTAGTGCGCAAGCATTACTGTGTTCCGGTTTGAAGGGCATGGTAGCTAGCGAAATTACTGGGCATTATGAGACTCAACAGCTAATTGTCTCAGGGTGATAAGCGCAGTGCAGCGCCGCGCAGGATTTTGCAAAAAAAAGTTCTGGGTGGTGCTATTGTTGTTATGGGCTAGCGTATTGCTTACCATCAGGAAACGACCAGCTCGTCTCGTCATCCAGTTACATAAAAAAAAAACTCACTACGTTTCCAATATTTGGCTCCTCTCACAGAGTATAGAGAAAGGAAGAAAGACAGAGAGAGTGAGAGAGTACATAGATGTCAAATTTCAGTTTTGTGCACAGATTAAATAAAGGGTTTTGTGATTCTTGGACATACCAGTTTCCTCACAATATTTTTCTTTGCTATTTTATGAGCAAGTGCAAATAACCAAGAAAAGTGTCGGTGCAAGGTCTAGTGAGATTCAAACTCTTATGCGTCGGACAAAGAACGCATGAGTTGCGCTGAATGTCCCAGAGCTACGATTAATCGTTTAATGCGCTTATAAATAAAATTGTTTTTATAACATTATAAATATTTAATAAAACGGCTAGGACTCGCGTAGTTTGTCACATTAGTCACGTGCTGTAGTGTTGACAACGGAGACCGCGTTTGCACTACTATCGGCACGGGTTTTTCATCATATTACTATATCATAGGTCAAAATTATAACTAAAGTGTTCCTAAACTAAACCTAATTAATATTTGACTATTTTTTTCTCGTTTGTTTTGTATATTAGAGACATGTTCAATTATGATATTGTATGTTCGAAAAGGACACAGCTGTTGATACTCATTTATACATTATATTTAAGATCATTTTTGTACACAGTGAACAATAAAGTATATTCTATTCTATTTCATACCAAAAGCAGCAACGACTCACCTCTCGCCCACATTCGTACTTACCTAATGATGTGGAAGGGAAATTATAAGTGAAACACTTCACACGTGCCAATCCCTGTTGCTGAGTTTCTTATTGATAACGAGCGAAGCCTTGCGTAGGTGTGGAACTGTGGAACACGTGCATATTATTACGTGATTGAGTACAAAAGGCAATTAAAGCTGTTTTCCTGAACGTTAATTCACTTGGAGTAAAGTCCTTATAGGGTTTAGCTTTGGATATTTTACGCCCGATTTAACTAAAGTGTGTATATCGAAGAACTGGCCCTAAACTCTTTTATAAAACTTAGTTAAAGAAACTGTTAATTGATTTAAAAACAAACTGGATTGGGAAAGTGTTAAATTGAAAAGATTTTAAAACTATAATATTTATTGTAAACAATTTAATTTTAATAAATGATGCAAAAAATTGTTATAATTTATCCCTATAGTTAGATTAGATAGATTAGAAAACGCTTTAGTATCACACAACAACATGAAATAATTACAAAACAATACTTAAAGCAAAAGTGTTGAAATGGGCGGTCTTATCGCTTTATCGATCTCTTTCAGACAACCTTTGGATGGAGAGAACTCTAAGAAACTGTAAGGGACGGTGGTGTTGTGTATAAAACAATATAGTAATATCATGTAAATACTACATATTCATAATAATATATAAGTAAATGTAATTAGTTAGTTTTTTATGTAACAAAAAATTAAATAAGGTGCAGTAAATTGTTACAAACTATACGGTTAAATTTGTTATAGTGTGTACTACTAAATGAAAGAAAAACCTATGAATACGTCAAAGAATATGCCAATTCGAGACCATGCATGAAATGGCTGTGGTATATATTGATTAATAAAATCACCTTGAAACATAGAAGACAATTTTAAAAGGTCAACAAAGGTTGTTTAGCCATGGGTTTTATCGGTACATGAATTTCATTCACTGAATTTCATTACCTACAATTTGTCTATACGAAAGAATTTATTGTCTAAATGTGAAGATAAAAAAACACTTTGTCAGGATTAGTAACTCGTTTAAGAGAGGATAGAGTTGCTAAGTAAAATCTTACAAAATGTCTTTCGGAGTTGTAGGATCCGAACAAGGCTTTTCGGAAAAAAAAATACGATCGCCGGCTGGGACTTGAACCTGCATCTCAATCTCTTCCCTCAGCGCGTGAAGGGCTCTACCAATTGATCTACGGTGGTCACCAACTCGAGTGTCGAATTTTTTCTTTCGTTATTTAACCGTCTTAAGGGTGACGTGTACGCCATCTATTGAGATTGGAGTGAACCTTTTCTCCTTTTTTTTGTAGGCTCCGGTTGCGGTTGATATACAACCCAAAAAAGAAAGTTGTTTTCGGGGATAATATTTGGTGGACCATCAAGGAGGCGGGTCTGGGCGGTCCCTTAACTATCATCTTCCTCTAGATATCTACATATATGAATTACACTAATGTAATGTCTAACGTTGTTGAGTGCAGTTGTGTCATTCATATATAAATAATAACCTGATGCTAATATTTCCCAAATGCTGTTCAGCCCTGCTGTAGGCTTGGCGAAGTGGTTTTTCCCAAATCAATGCTTGCGCATAGTAAACATGGTAATATATTTCCCTATATATTTGATTTATTATAGGAAATTTGTTTATTTGTCGCAGATACTTAGTTTAGTCGCTAATAGCCTGTGACAGACGGACATACAAACAGATAAGCGACTGCAATAGTACACTGTTTGGACCCTTTGGGTCCGGAACGGAACCCTTATTATGAACATTGATAAGACAATCTTGTTACTTAGCTCCAGTAGTAAATATGTACCTACAAAACCAAAAAGTACAACAAAATCAAAATCAAGGGCCCATTATTTATTATAATTGGTACATCAAGGTTAGGATCAATCATCATTTTGTAATTCTACTATATTTTTGTTATATTTTTACACTCATTTTGCTTTGTTTGTCCAATACCTCGCTTGATGTGGTAAGAAACACACAAACACATTAACACATATACACACTAATAGTGTGATGTTGTCAAAAATGTGTGACATACTTATAACATAAAATTTTTAAAGAATATAATAGTATCAGCCAAAAAAATGACTTTCTATAAACTATGCAACCTTGCACAGCTGTGAAGTTGAAGGTTTATCTTCTATTTTTATAGAGAATCATATAAATGCTGTAAAATTGTTAGATTTGTAAATAATTAATTTCTTTTTAATGCGAATAAAATTTTAAAAATTTATTTTCCAAATTTTCGAAAAATAAAAATTAGTAGTAGTAAATGAAGTGGTCCGTAGTATATGAACTGCTTAGTTATTACAACACAGAGGTTGTCAAACAAACGTTAAAAGGACATAACTCTGTTTAATGAACGCTAATCTCCTCAATTTGCTTACAGTGTTGAATGTAATACAGCGAAATGGTCGTAACATAGCTATTAACGGAATTGACTGTGAATCGAGTTTTCAGTGTTTTCACTGCAACATAATTGCTGCAATGTAGAGGAATACACAAAGTAACTAATTTGATCGCAAGAATAGTTTTTTTTTAACGTACGTATTACTTTCGATATTTTTTTAGGATGATTTATAAATGGTCTTGACCGAAACAGCAAAGCGGCTTGCTATTAAACTTGTTATTGTTCTTGTATGAAATTTCATATCATCATTACTTACTATATGATCATTTTATGTGTCACTGGGATATTACCACAAACAAACATATTCATTGTTAAAATTTTTTTTATAAAGTAAAAAAATATAAAAGTACCTAACATAAAATAGACAGAAAGATAAATTGTTAGCTATATTATGTAGTGTAAACAATCATGAAAATAAAGAGAAACCATCCAAATGAACGTCTCATCAAAAAAAAAATTACATTTCAATATACATTTTTAAGACCCGTGAATTCCTTAGTCTTTCTATAAAAAATCTATTAATGAATAGTGAGTGGTATTATGAATTTATGACACCTAAATAAAGAAGTAAAATATGAAGAAAACAAATTTCATTAATCATGGAAAGATAATTAGTAAAAGTAACTATTGGTTTAAATTGACGTTACAAACAAAAATGTTCATCATTCATAAGTGCAGATATACTATGGTATTTCTTTTAAAATATTCTAATTTTTCTGCATTGCTTTTTTATGATTTTAATAGTCCAATTATTTCTTCACAATTAATTTTTAAATATATGGTTAACACTCTTATATCTTAACCTCAATTTGAAATTTCAACAACTTACAAGAAGCAGGAGTCCGCTCCTTAATGTACCAAAATGGTTGAACGTTAAATATTCTTCAGCAAAATAACGAGTCAGATTCGGAATTTAAGTCAAGGACCTACTTCAGCGCTCTCGAGCCTTCAGCCATACTTCTGCATGGTTTGTATTTGAAGGAGTATTGTAACGTAGGTATCTATAGAGAAGTGAGACTGATGTGTGCATATCAAATAATATGTAAAAGAAATATTCGTGGTTTCTAAGTAAATTATATTTATTTATTCAGTCATTCCCAGTGCCGTGATAGAGTATAATTAATTTTTAGAAAAAAACAAAAACCGACTTCAATGTATCTTCGAAGTCCAAGGTTACATATCGATGAAATTTATATGGGACCACTTCGTAGTTATACTGAACCCGACGCAAAAAGAATTTTTCAAATCGGTTCATAAATGACGGAGTTCTGAGGTAACAAACATAAAAAAAAATACAATCGAACAGAGAACCTCCTCATTTTTTGAAGTCGGTTAAAAATAGCTTAAAATTACAAATTCTATTATTGTTTACTTTATTACTTACCCGTAAAATAGGACCAAAAATTCCTTTAACCTTTCAAAAAACCCTTTTACCAGCCCATTTACACCAAAACAATGCACCAGGCTTTAATTTTTGCAAAGAAAATGTATAGATAGAGTGCGCCTAAAAGAGACAGCGCTTTGACCAAGTAGAGGGATGTGTACACTTTTGAATACACAATGCTTGAGATACTGTGTGACTTAAGAATACACATGGCGCCGAGGGTGTTAATATTTTCTTGAAAATTGCCTCTACTCTATACCGTCTAAAACTTCATTATATATCTATTTCATCATCATCATCAGCCCATCACGTTCCCACTGCTGAGACACGGGCCTTCACTCACAGAGAGAGGATGGGCCATAATCCACCACGCTGGCCCAGTGCGGGTTGGTGGATGTCACATGTCCTTGATTTTTTGTGAAAAATTCTTGGACATAACGGTTTCCTCACGATGTTTTCCTTCACCGTTTCTAGAGCGAGTGTTAAATCCGCACATAACTTAAGAAAGTCAGTGGTGCGGGGCCAGTGGGATTCGAACTCGGGTGAGTTGGATCGAAAGTCGCACTTGCTCCTACTGAGCCACACTCGCTCTCCTAGCACACTGCTACTATACTATATCTATTTATATATTATTTATTATACATCTCAGACTTTTATGGTTCCACCCTGTCTAGAATTAATCGGTTTGATCACGATAAGATCGCCATCATACCACTTCGATTAAATTTTTTGTTTTAAGTATCTTTTGGTTAACAATTAGTTATATATCTACGTAAAAATTACTATGATAAACAGCCCGCCTACAATAATTAAATGATCGTTCACCTTTAGAAAGAAAGTGTCTACTAAAGCGTGGGGCGACGAAGGTATTTCGATTCAGTGAAAGGTTGATAATTACGTAATCGTATGACGCTTTTCAGTGTGAGAACGAAGTGCTTCAATATGCCTCAGAAATGTAAGAAACTCTGCGAATAAATTTTAAATCTCACTCTTTGGTCTGTAAGTGTGAAGTTATTTAAGTCAAGTGTTCATTGAGTATCATCTCAGTATTTTGATATTTACTAAGACATTTCAAAATGTTCAAGAAGTGTTGTACTCTATTTCAAGTAATTGCGAATTGCTTGAAAGTTTACATCAGATTAGTTGACAAGATATAATGACAATTTGACAGCCTCTGTGGTGAAGTGGTTGGGCAGGTTAGCTCAAATCTCATATATACAACACTTTGGTTGCGGGTTCGATTCCCGCAACGGGTCAAATGTTTGTGCACAGAAATAAAGCGTAAGCATTTGTTTCGTGTCTGAGTGTTATGGGACCATAGTCCTCATAGTACCTGGTTCCCTAGATACAGGGAAGCCTAGTAAGGAGCCAAGATCTATGTATGTGATCATTGGGCGTTATTCATTTATTTATAATAAAAGTTTGAAGCGATTTGTATATAGAATTCTTTTTCTTTTTCGTGTACATAGTCTATAGATAAAGTGATATATATTTTTAGATAATTCATTGTATTTTATTATTTTTTTTATTAAGTTATGATACACGCAACACAGTAAGTTTAAAAGTGCTTACAAATATGAAAGGGTCCAAATTATGCGCATAGAAATGAGCCCTCGCGGAATACTTGACCTATGGTATACTTGCGTCCATGGAGACAGACACGGAACCTTATGTTTGCTATTTGACCCTTACTTTTCATAATAGAAAGGACGTGAAACTCCCAAACGGACGGTGTTAAGTTAATTTACTGTTTAACTTATGCTTTAAATAATGTTTAGGTCTCTTAATTAGGGACGTAATAAACATAAGAGGGTTGAAACGTACTTCTAATTTTGCTTATAAATTGCACCATGCCATAGCTGTACAGTGTAGCACAGTGGTTGGGCTTCACATAAGCATCCAAACTACAGCATCGCTTGTTTTCTACGGTCTCTATATCTCATACGCGTTTTGGTTGACACGTTTATTATCTCCTATGTCCAATAGTCAAATGTATAAGTCTTTCACTTTACGAATATCATCTTTCGACGGAATAAATTTGATATATGAAACCTTTCAACCTTAATTCATATAGCATAGAATCTCTCCCTCAAAATTCTTGATCACTTATTATTGTAATAATTTAGTTTTAAGTTGTTATAATATAACATCCGGTGGTGTACAATAAAGAGTTGTCTTATGAAAAAAAAAGACAAATATATTATTCTAGTAAAACCGTATTGTGCTTAACTAATCTAGTCAGACCATCTCATACAGCTACAAAAAAGGAAAATGTAGT
Source organism: Petrophora chlorosata (assembly GCA_951640565.1). Taxonomy (NCBI): domain Eukaryota; kingdom Metazoa; phylum Arthropoda; class Insecta; order Lepidoptera; family Geometridae; genus Petrophora; species Petrophora chlorosata. Next base: position 8,828,493 of record OX621204.1, on the reverse strand, counting down.
CCCTCGAACTAAGTCACTGTAAGCAGTCTTAAGCTATATTAATGGATATTACAGACCACAGTCCCCAGTTTTTCCTTCAGCTAGATAAAAGTCGTATTGGAGCGAGCTTTTTCACTGTTATTCCTAATACAGTATCTAGGCCGTGTCGTTCTAATGAACATCTGGAGTGGGTACCGGGTTACCCGGAAAGAGATTCATTACACTCGTAACTGAATACAGCGAAGCTTGCGCAGCGGCCTTTAGTAATTATCTTTCGTGCGTTGTTTGGCATTGTGAATTGGTTCGTTCAATGTTGCCATTCATTACGGGTTTCCGATTTTGTAGTGGAAGTTTTTGAGCTTTTTTATATACAGTCAACGCTTCTTTACTATAAGAACAAATGAAAGTTGCAGAAAACCTGCCGAATGAATGAACTAAAGATAATGAGTCTTTTTTATATACAGTTGAAACTTATTTACTATAAAAATAATATAAATTACCTGCAGAATGATGATGCAGGTGTTTAAAAGAATATGATATAGAATTGTTAAAATAGAATACCAGATTTCTTTAGTTTTAAGGACCTTCGTCTAGCTGATGTTTTCATGTCAATCAAAAGTTTTTAAGCTTAGTAAAGTAAGTAGTAGTATATTAATGATTTTGCTGTAATTTTTTTTATACTAATACTTTTGCAGACATAACGAATTCATTAGTGATAATGAGACTTTTAATGCTGACTAAATTTTAATGATGAGCTGGGTGATAGTGTATTTGGTTTTATTTAACTGCTAAAAAATATAACAAACGCGAATTAAACTTTGATTGGTACTCGTTGGGACTTGAAAGTAATATTTTGTGTGGATTAGAAAAATATTAAAATATTCAGTGGGATCGCTATTTTGGGATTCGTTGGGAAAACTTCACTGGGTATTAGAGACTTGAAACCTGATAACTTAGGGTTGGTAGCAGTACCAAGGAGGGAGTTTCAAATTTCTAATTTGCAGTCTTCTTGTAATCTTGATATCTGTGACCTGCATCCACTTATTGTGTGGATTTCTCAGATATGATGATGATATTTCAATACTTTAGTAAGATTACGTGTGCTTACATTGTTTTAAATCATTACAAGATTGCAATGAACTTTGTATATCTTTATATCATATTTTCCGATATGTTAAATACAATAAATAACGATAAAGTGGATGCATTATCATAAGAATATATGAAAATTTACTAGAAAAGTTTCTCACAAAATATAGAACTCTTGGGATGATGAAAGTATTGAAGTGTTTATGTATTTTCTGAAATGGAATATTGTAAAAGTTCGAAGTTTTTGTACTTCGAGCTTTTAGAATATTATATATAATGAACAGCAAAAGTTACTCTTGAAAATCACTTGACTGATTTTCATGTAAATAATTTCATTAAAAACATCAGACCAATTCAATGCGATACTTCTACATAGGTACCTAAGATTTATAGTAAAAAAAATAAATGTTGCGTGAGCTTTAGTGAATTGTAGAACAAATATACATTATTAACAAAGTAATATAGTAAGTTGTCCTTTTAAAAGTGTCTTACTTTTAATTCTGAAGATTAATTTACATTTTTAAGTGTTCCATAAAAACAACGGCATTGAAAAATATTTTTACATTATAATTAGTTACTTGGCAAAGTTCAAAGTTCAAAAGTTCTTTATTTCAGTTTAGTCGTCGCAGACGCACTTATGAACGTCAATTATTACAATGACTCTACCACCGTATCAGAAAAAGAACCACTACTCAGAAAATACGGCAAGAAACAGAAGGGCATTTTTTTAGAACTTTTGTTACAATATTTTATGTTTGTTTTTGACAATATTATTTTTCTTATGTGCCAGTTGGCTACTTGGCAAAAAAGTAAGCCACAAAACGATGAAGCTGCATGGTCATTAAAATTATTATAGGGGTGCCATGGAAACAAAAGAGGTAAAAGAACCTAGTTATTCTTTTATTAAATAACTCAGAAGGTTTTGTAATTGGTCCTGTAAACCCTATTCAGCTTAAGTTATGATGTCGTGCTAGAGCCAATATAACTAATTACCTACTTGTAAAATAGAGTGACAAAAATATACCAAATTGGTCTACGCTTCTTTTTTTTTTATTGATTTCTGGAGATGTCATTGATATATTTTAACGCTAATATGGAATTTCGTACCACATGCAGCCAGTCAAACCACACATGCCTCGAAGAGCACGATCGCTCCTGACAGCTATTGAAACCTACTGATGTACTGTGTATATTAGTTTTTTTTTTTTAGAGTCGTTAGTAAGTAGTCTGTTATAGTATTTATTAGTCGTTGATACTTACAATGTTCATTGTGATCCATTTTCTCTCCGCCACAATGCTAGTGCCCATATTTATTATCAACGGTAGTTTCCACTCATATTTATAATCATCTTCACTATTTTCACAACATATGCTTACAACTTCTTTGAGACCTTCATGTTGGATTTAGAACCGGATTTAACCAGATACCTACTTCTATATCTCCCATGCGGACCTAGTGGGGTTTGACTAACACAATTGGCGAGTATCTATGTGATTTTTGACCATATCAGTTTCCACACAATGTTTTCCTTTATCATTTCATAGCGAGAAACGTGTAAGCTCCGCTATGTACCTGTATTTTTAAAATCTTTTCAACAATAATATGCTCCAAACGTTTTTTGTAAGCGTAGTATTTTATAATCGTGGGCCATAAAATTTCCCAGAATATTTAGATTTCCAGATATAAATAAATCAGTTCAAGGTGAGCTTCCAAATTAACATGCCATAACAGAGGGGAGTTATTATTAGCAGTTAGCTTTCGCTCTTTGGCAACGCTCGCAGTTTTTCCAGTTTTTTTGGTGAGAACTACGTTCTTTTTACTTACACTGATTTGTACCTAGATTTAAGTGGCAGTATTTATGGTTGTTCACGACCTTGTATACAAACAGGAACAATACTGCAGCTTTGAGATTTTTATTTGGCGATCTTTTTTTAACAGTTTGTAAAAGTATGAATAATGTCAGTATTACTTTTCTCAAAAAAGTATTATGTTAGTGGTTTTGTTTTCAATATAAGCATCGCTTGTCACCTATAAAAACTACTGGAAATTATTAATCTTGGGATATCGCACCCAGTGCAGTCGCGCAGAGGGCCAGGGCAAGTCAACTGTATGAAAATCGACCATTTTTACAGTTTTTGTATCTAGTTTGCTCGCTATTTAGTTTGATTGCAGACCGACGGCTTGCTATCAATTTATTGAGCTATTTTGTCTACATTAGTATTCGGTTGCTATAGCGTTGCTATGGCAATCGTACAACTGCAACACGATAACACTAACTAGGTACTACTTGATTTGACAGAATACTTATTTTGATTCGAGACCAATATCAGTCGAATCGTAGAAGTGTTTAATAGTATGGTGTTTTGACAAAAAAATAAAAAACCGGGCAAGTTCGGACTCGCGCACGAAGGCTTCCGTACCATTATCTATGAAAACGGCAAAAAAAGTCATGTCTATTGTATGAGAGCCCCCTTAAATATTTAATTTATTCTGTTTTTTTAGTATTTGTTGTTATAGCAGCAACAGAAATACATCATCTGTGAAAATTTCAACTGTCTAACTATCACGGTTCATGAGCATACAGCCTGGTGACAGACGGACAGACAGACAGACAGACAGACAGACGGACGAACGGACGGACGGACGGACGGACAGACAGACAAACAGACAAACGGACAGCGGAGTCTTAGTAATGGGGTCCCATTTTCCCTTTTGGGTACGGAACCCTAAAAAGAACAAGTTTTTAAGGACGTTAATTACTTACAATTATAGCTCATTACACGACGCGAGCTATCACGCACCGCGTAATGTTTATTTACCCACATGTTACTCAAAATCTGCGCTCGCAGAGAGGTTTGTTAAATACGTTAGCTCGCACGAGATAAACGAGATTAATGATGTTTCGCTGTCTAGCGGAAAGCCAGACAGATTGACTTTAGCATTTGGGACTGTCACGAGGAAATTGAAAGCACATGTGTGTGTGCTTTTTTAAATAAAACATATAGGGACGAATGTTACCGGGTGACACCGTTATATCTTTTGTTTTAATGATGCAGTACACTAGTAGTTAAAGGCAGTTGAGAAAATGAATACAACCAATTGACATAAAACCTAAGGCTCAATTTGTAAGACGAATACCAAATGATACTATATCTCACCCACTTGAAAGTTTTGGCTGTATAGCATAAGTGAAAACTTAAATAATAAGGGATCAACATCTAAAATGCTAACGTAGGCATGAAACAATGTGCGTGCTTTAAAGTTATGTCAAACATTTTATTTAAAATCTGCGCTTGCTTAAAGATAACCAGACTGATTAGTGTCAATTGAGAACGCCAGGGTGTGTAAATAAGGAACCACAGAAATATATAAAAATAATACAAGTAGGTAGAACACTAAATAGTATTGTATTAGATGTAATACGTATAAAATGTCAAAGCGATGGTTTGAGACACGCAAATTAGAATTTTATATCAAGGAATTCAAAAGCGCACCCCACAAAATTTGCTCAGAATAAACAGGTTAAGCCGGCTTACTCTCCAAAGCCAAAGAAATTGTCGCTAGCCTTTAGAACTATCACAGTAAAATAGATTATAGATAAGAAAATACTTCTAGGTTGAAGTTTTTCTACACACAGATAAAAAGGCTTAACTCGTTCGTGTTAATTTTACCTCAAGGGGAACGACGTAATTCTTAGCTTAGTTTAGCTCACGTGGCAAAAAATCGTTTGCATATCATCACCATAGTTTGCTCTTTCGAGGTGAAGACGCCAGGTGGAAATAACCTAGTTTTCTCAAAGTGAGCATTTTGCTTAATATGGAGGTTAATAGGGCATAGAAAAAATGCAAGTATAATTTATATCGTGTCTGTGATTCCTGGTTTCCTGGACACAGGAAACCTTGTAGGATTAGTAAATAGATAAAGGGTCTGGGTCAGGATCGTTGAGCGTTATTTATTGATAACCACCCCCGATCTGCCTTTGTTGATTGTTTTGTTAAAATAAATAGGCATACACCTCAATACAAAGTTTTATAGTCGCTAATCGTATCCCTAATTCATAACCAACTCACATCAAGTGTTATAAATGTATGGATTACAAAAACAAAACAAGCAAGCATTAAGCAAGTACTTTTACAATTCTTGGCCTATTTTGACTGAAAAGAGCCCGCATAAATTTTGCCTCACATCTTCTCACAAGGAGAATATAATAAACATTATGGAGGCGGGTCTGAGCAGTCGCTCTACTGCCGTATTTCTCTAGATTTATTGTGTTGCGTTTTCGGCGATAGTGGCCAAACATCAAATCTCTAAGCGATAAAACACAAGAGGATTTAATTCATAATATTATTTACTTTTTTATGTACGTCACTGAATAATTTAATATTTTTTTATTTATATATATATATATTCCGGTCCATCCGAAGGTTGGCTTCCATCTAAAATTTCACATAGCGATAAGGCCGCCAATTGCAAAGATAATTATAATAAATAATGGATTCATTTATTTCAGGCAATAATACAATTAAACAAATTAAAAGTACCAGAGGCCCATAAAATTTATATACCTTACAGACTAGCATATATATAATTTATAAACACTAAAGCTAAGATTAGGGAATTAATTTCGGCTTCCTCTCCCTGTGGCGCCGGAATACTATGCCTTCGGGCCAAAACTCAGGAGCTAAGAACGCCCTAATGCCCCTACTATGCAAACGTAATGAGTTAATGATGAAGGAAATTGCAGAGTATTTATTACTTATTCATAGTAAACAGCATATAATCATACTTTTAATTTATACGTGGTTTAACGACATGCTCGCTTACCTGGTTCAGCATCTTGCATCGTTTAACAACCGAATCTCATGATTGATGACTTCATGATGGGGCAGGCAGGATCATAACTTGTGAACTTTTTGTTTACCTTTGTGTTGCACTGAATGTAATACACATAAGTTGAGCATATATTAAATCCTGAATAAATTTGAGATAAGCTTCGAATAAAATATAAGCTTCTCATAAAATAAATATTTATTTCTGATAAAATAGTCTGTACATTACATACCTCTTACATTAGAACGTTGAAAAAATAAAAATTGCACTTTAATGAAATTTATAAACAGTAAAGGTTATTCGAGGTCTCTACGGAACTACTCCGGATCTTGAAAATTATATAAGTCTTAGAATGGTTACTTTAGAGTTGAATGAAAGCGCTTGAGAACATAATTTAGAGTAGGTACCTCGGGAAAAACAAGTAGAATGCAGGCGTATTTCCGATTGGAAATACAAGATTTATATGGAAATATGTATTATCCTCTTTAAAAGCTATTATAAAAGCTAAGCGACGATTACCAATATAATACATACCTCCAGGCTCATTCTAGAAAAACCATATTGGGTATAAAATAAAAGAATAAAAATAGTCTATATTGTATACCACATAGGTACATAAAAAGAATATGAAATAAAACTTATCCAAATTGAAAAACAAACAAACTTATCGAAATAAGCCATGCCGTCAAGCGACCTAGTCGTGTTTCGGGATGATGTTCGGTGAACCATCGAGGAGATGGGTCTGAGCAGCCGCTCAACTGCCGTCTCTCTCCAGATCTATGTGCTCCATCTTAGGCCACATCATCGCTTCACATCAGGCGAGATAGTGGCCAAACATAGATCTACTAAGGGTAAACATCATTGATATATAATCAATGCAATATTTTACAGACAACCTTTGGATGGATTGGATTAATGCTAAAAAGAATAGATAGGCGGTGGTGTCCAGCTCGTAAATTGATCATGACTAAACAATTTAAATAATCATATCAGATAGTAGGCTATCTGGTACCTTCTAATTCAAAAATGGACGGTTATACATTGACCAGAATCATAAAAGACATGCAATATTAATAAGCTGATGCGCGTCATCATCATTAATAGAGCTATTTTGTAATTGAAGTCCCTGTCAAAGTGTACTAAGCAATTGCCAAGCGATCGTCAAATACAAAATGCGGAATGTTGTCGTCACTCAGCGTCCTGCATATTAGCACAGATACACGTATTAGTGAAGTTTCGGGGTCAGAGAGCAAAACTTCTTGCAATCTCATACGGCGGATGACGACGCGGTATTAGCACATAACGTTGTGTCATCTTCGGCTTCATTACTTATACCGTAGGCGTAGTAGGTACTACTATATAATATATGTGTTTTTATTTACAAAATACGATATTTAAGGATAAATGTTGACGAAAAAAGTAATTATATATCGGTTCGCTTCTACTCATATTGCTATGCCCTAAATTGGGTACGTATGTGACTCTGTATTATATTAAGATCCCTGTTACATGTATGGTGCTATAAATGATTGAATGTAAATATGAAATAACTGTAAGCATAATTAACATTATGATATTCTCTCTAAACATTTCATACAAATGATTTAAGATATCCAAAACAATGGATAATTATTAACTTTACCTATTTTAGATACAAGCTAATCAAACTTAATGAAACGTTGCAGACATTATCTAAAAAGTTGTAGCGTGTTTGTCAATTTTCCATTAAATGCTACTTCTAGCTCTATATAGTAGCCAAATTTTAGTTTTGTTATAATACTAGTAAACAATTGAAAGTAATTGAAAAAAAAACATATCTCTTACATAATTTCCCACAGTAAAGTTTGTGAGGAGGGCTGTATGGATGGATAGTTACCTGGAATATGACTTAAACTCAAAATTAACATTAATTCCTGCTGTCTTAGATTTTAAACAACAGATTTACTTGAAAGCTCAACAAAAATAGGGCATTTATTCATTAAGCACTCTAGTAGGTACATATAGAAAAAGAAGATGTTTATAATACAATTACCTACAGAGTTACTTATGTAAAGGTTAAGAGACTCAGCATCCTAAGGTTATGCCGGCTGTCATGGCTAGCCATGCCACGTTAAATACACACTTCTATTAAAGTTTTATGGTTTGGGTTTTTTTTTACTGTGTGATGAGACGAACAAGTCTTTTGCCCGATGGTAAGCACCACGACTGCCCATAACAAATGCAATGACACACAGAACTATAAGTACCATAAAAAGGTGCAAAACTGCAAAACTTCGTCGCACAAGTAGTGTGTGTTTGTATTGCGCTCATCATAGTAATTTCGCTGCGTAAATTGATTCATAATCTTATTTAGCTATTTACCTTAAATGCAGTCTTAATTTTAAGCTAGATTAGTAATACGCTGTGGTAATACTTTGGTTGACGCTTATCCTCTATACATAGAATTTCAATTTTATTACAGTAACAGTAGCATTATGTTCACGAGAAACTAAGCGTGTGATAAAAATTTAGGCAAAAATAATAAAAATAATATAATTATGTAGAGAATAATTAGAAAGAGGTAAAAATGACATATATAATAAATCGTATAAGGTGCGGCAGAGTCTCGCTCTAAAACAAATCAAATTGTTTCAGCTGTGCAATTAATTTATTTTTATAAGTAAATAACTTTCTACCCCTTCTTAACCCCGTTAGGGGATGAATTTCAATAAAATACGAAACACGTCATCCATCAATTCTGTTAAAAAGGTTTATGCAACGTTTGAAGTAGATTGGACCAAGGAATCGCGTTGTCACATACAAACTTTGCCCCCCATTTTCACCTCCTTAGGGGTAGAATTTCTAAAAATCATTTCTTATCGAATGCCTACGTCATACAAAGAACGAACCCTCCAAGTTTCAGGTCTCTACGATTAACGGTTTAGGCTGTGTCTTGATCCGTCAGTCATTCAGGACAAAGCCTTTTATATGATTGTTGAAATGTTTATAGCTTGCATTCATACTGTCTGCGTTTCACTATATTGTCGACTCTTTCGTTGTTGTTTTTATTAAAGTAGTTGCGTTATATGAAAATATAAGACAGACCCTAAAATTTTCGCTTAGAACGTAATTATTCAAAATTCCAATCTTACTGACCATATTTTACTGTCTGTTTATTTTTCTTAGGTTTTATCTTTAAGTAAGTTTGAGACAGCTATAAGAAAGATTTATGAAACTGTTATTCGACACTAGAGACGCGTTTATATGACACTGGATCCTCAACGGACCCTGACCGGACCCCCACCGAACCCAAGACGTAAACTCATAATTGCTTAGCCATAAAAACGCCGCGGCGCGTGTCCAGCGTATGTGATCCAGGAAATCCAGAATCAGAGTATAGACTTGAAATATTACAAGGACGCCACTTTTATATAAGATTTCTTTATCCAACGCATCATAGTGTGTTGGTTCAAAACGTAAGGACAAAACGTTTTACTTACACGTTCATCTTACTAACCAAGAGTTGACTCTTGGTGCACTTGAGTGCCAAGGAGTGGAACGCATTGCCAATGTCTATGTTTCCTGACCTAGGAGTCTTCAAATCGAAAGTGAACAGGTATCTTCTAGGCAAGCGTGTTACATCTTAGACCACAACATCGCTTACCATCAGATGAAATAGTGGTAAAACGCAAGTAAAAAAAAGGTGAAAAGTTCTCTAAAGCGTAAACACAATCACCTTGCTGTGTAGGCTCTTTACAATCCATACGCCAACTATGAAGGGTTTGTATATATAGCGTATACGGCATCACTTTGCTGTGTAGGCTTTTCAGAACGTAGCCTACCCTCTCTTTAATGAAGACGTTGTGCAATACTACTCTACAGTAGATGCCATAACCATGATGCATAATTAGACCCTCTACCAATTACATCGCTATAATTTTGTTGCGTAGACTCTCTACGTAGACTGCATCGTAGGCTTTTTAGAGCGTAGGTGTCACTATCATGCTTCGTAGGCTTTTATCGACGTCATGATTAGTTTGCTACGTATACTCTCTACGATGGCGTAGACGTCATAACCTTGCATAGACATAAACTTTGGGTAAATAATAAGCAGTCAAGTCTCTAACTAATTATATCAAACACTTTGATATGATTCCTTTTACATTGTTCCTACGAAAAAGAAACTATTTTAGTCCAAGTGTACTACAAATTTCATGGCTCCAGTTTTATAGTTCCGACATTTACCATGACCTTTCAAGACAATGAATGGTATGTGTTAGCCAATAGCAAGGTGTATTTCCTCGGTTATAGGAAAAAGTTGGTATTTGATTCGGCCCACGTGTTTTTTAAATATCAATGTAAGTGTGAATTATTGAAATAGTCTTTATTTATACAAGGTTACGCTTCTGACTAGTGTTCTACAAATAATATTAGCGTGTAATAATATCAATAATGTCATTATGAGTAAAAAATATTGTGCGTTAATTATACCACTTAAACACTGTGGGTATTGAGCTCTCATATGGACAATAAAAAAAACAGAATAATAATTAAATATTTATCGTCTGTGCAAATAACTCAGTTAAAAACGCACATTATTTAAACAAAACCTTTTTTTTTTGTTTATTCTAGACAAAACGAAACTTAAGGATTTGAAAATAAGTTTAGATTTTTTTAAAGTAGAGTTTATGTATAAATAAGCCTCTTAGTTGTTTAACGTGTTATATATATATATCAGAAGAAGAGATAAAATTATAAATGAAATTATAAGAAACAAAACAAAGTTAACAGATGCGTTACAATATGTACTAAGGCTAAAATGGAAGTGGGCAGGGCACATAGCTCGCATGGACAATAATAGATGGACAATTGAAAGTACGAATTAGCCGGGGCCATCAGAAAGAAAGAGGAAAAGAGGAAGACCAAGTATGAGATGGGAAGACGACTTGAAACAGATACTTGGAAACAACTGGATGGACATAGCACAAGACAGAGATAAGTGGAAAGGACTTGAGGAGGCCTTTACCCAATGAGGGATCTTTAACAAATATATATGTACATATATTTATATTATATTTATATATATAGATATAATTACTTAAATAATACGTGCATATTATAATATAAATGCTATTACTAATTTACTAAAAAAATAATCTAATTTATATTTGTATTTTTTTAACTGTAAACTTTTTAATGTTAAAGATTAATAAAGGCTTATTATATATATATATATATATATATATATATATCATTGTGTATATACGAGTATAATCCAAAATTAGCGCCCCCGATCCATGTATTCAGAATTTTGTCACCGAATGCAAAGAAAACGAACACTCAAACATGAATTTTGATATATCCTACTAATATTACAAATGCGAAAGTCTTTTTGAGTACTGGATTTTGAGTAAATTTCAATTTTTAAGTCATGGAATAGGACATAAGATACTTTCATCTCGGAAAAACGAACAGTTTCCGAGGAAGCAATTATAAATCGAATTCTACGCGGGTGAAAAAGCACGGTGCAGCTAGTTTCAACGCAAACTCACCCCGCACCCGACACTATATCTATTAAGACCCTTGCGGCACTATACTGTCAAATACCTTCTCTAACTTTATTTATCTGTCAGATGAATTGAAATATATTGGAAATAAATATTTCCTACAAGTAAGCACTAAACACAGCTCTTCATTTCAGCTTTGTTTGCTTAGCAGATATAAAATAGATTGAATGGAACGGTATAAAGCCTAAAGACGGGCTATAAAATGAAAACATCAGTTTTACAGTAAGGACTTATCCATAAAGAAAATGTTGATTCTGAAAGCTGGGTTTTATATTCGGGTTTTGTCTTATCGTTTGTTGTAAACCTGGCATGACGAGGAAGTCGCATGCATGAATGTTAAACCTATATCTGTTAGTTGTAACAACTTGTTATTTTTTTGGTTTTCTCAAATCTGAAGAGCTACTTAATACAGTAAAATATATCCACTCATGCAAGGATTGAGTACAAAAATAAAGAAAATCATGATTTACCTTTTCAATGCGCCTAATGTACAAATCCCATCAATTTCACCACAATCTCCCTTTTTCCAATCCTTACTCATTGCAAACCCAAAAGCTATCTGCCTTCTATCCATTTGTGTTATCCATTGCCTTGACATTTTGTTCCATTGGGGTTACCGGTCTAAATTTTAATTAATTTTACCATAAATTAGTATAAAATAATTCATAACGTTACACTAAGAATTTCAAGCACGGCGGCGACTACAAACTGCAGCGACAGGCTACAGTTTTCTATGAATTTATTATTCTACTGATTTTTATTTGAATTCCCAAATCAGTGCGATGCGGAGTTCGGTTGCTCCGTCTTCTAAAATACATAAAATACAGAAGTGTATCTGCTGCTGCAGTTTGCAGTTGCCGTCGTGCCTAGAATCCTTACCTTATTAATATGTCGCTATTATTTATTTCCTAAAGAAGCGTTCGTTCGATCTGATTAAAAGTAGCTACCTAAAAGGTATTGGCATCAAAAATCCTAAAGTCAGTAGTTTAGGCATAAAGGCGTCACAAAGAATCAAAGCAACAGACACTTTGAGATTTGTATCTTAATTAATTAGGAATAAAATTTGAACTAGGCAAACGCTGGAAAATATGAATATCTATACATATAATAAAATCGTAGAACTAAAAAATCTGTACATGGAAGATATTCGAAAAAAAATCAACCAGGGCGACTTAAAATGAGTAACTGAACATACATATTTAAACAGTTTTTAAAATTTTTGTTTGTTTGTCTGTTTGTTTGTTTGAAAGCGTTAAACTTAAAAACTACTAAACGGATTTTGATAAAATTTCCAGGAATTTGTTTAATTAAATCCTGATTCTAATATAGGCTTTCGAAATTTTGAAAAATCTACTTATGGGGGTGTTAAATGGGGGGGTGAAGTTAGTATGGAAAAAAGTTATTTGATTGTCCTAGAATCTTAAAACTCAGACTGAATACTTATAATTACAAATTAATAAATACGGGTTCGAGCATTTTTCAAAATTTAGCTTCTTTAAGCAATGACGACAGAAAATAGATAAAATTAGTCTGACTTTCAAACGCTGTGTATACTACGAAAATGAATTAAATACATAGGTGTAAAATTATAATTACATAAAAAAATATCATGGTAGAAATATAATTTCAGCGTTTTCAGGAAATTTTAAAAAATAACTTGGAAATTTTACACGAAAGAAACTATAATTATTTTAACACTTGAAAATTAGTTTATGCAATAGAAAGTAGATGGCGTTAAAATTAAAACTCGCAACCATAAAATTACTTTATGGAATGCACCAGACCAGTGAATAATGTTAAAATATTTTTCTTTTCCAATTCGCTTAGGTTGACGTTACCTGATTTATGATTGGTATATCAGTAGTTACCTCTGAAGCGGTGTGGCGAATATTGGCTTCAACCGTCCGGCTCAAACCAGCTCAAACCGTCCAAAAGCCTTTTAAAACCCTCTCCAGACTGTGGTCTGTGGTATGTGTGTCAGAAATGTGCTTCTGGCGTTTTTAAAGTTTTGCCAAGAGGATAATTCTGCAGAAACTTTAATGTACGACGAAGTACCTTTGTTCAACGAAAAACAAACTGATCTATCTAACAGATGACGACGCGATATGGTGGGAGCACCAAGTGTCTTTAAGAAGCATGCTTTAGGCAGGACAATATACACTGTCCTGTCAATACCAGTAACAAAGCATGCTACTATTTACAGCTGCTAATACACGATTTCTGTCAGCGGCGCTACCTCATTTGCGTTCCTCAGAACAGTCGATAGTATTGAATGCCGCCTTAATCTGCAGGAGGCGCCTTAATCTGCAGGCTGCATGGAATGTATCCATGCAGCCTGCAGATTAAGGCGCCTCCTGAATGACGACCAAATTTGGGATGAAATTCTAGCAAATGCAGTCGTGATACTTCACGACGTATGCGCCATTTGTTTGCTGGGTGTTGGTATTTTATGGGCTTTCGAGCTTCGTGCAACTGTGGGAGAAGTGTCTACACCATCTTGCTGAAGATATCCCGCCTATATGCTTTGAAGAACTTTGGACAGGACGTGGACGTATCAGACGAGAGGGAGATAAATTGTTGTCTTACTATGCTACAAAATGTTGTCATTGCTAGCGGTGGCGATTCATTAGACCGCGTGAATCCCGTAAAAATTGGCGCATCGACAACAATTGCAGGTTAAATTACGCTTCTTTAAAATTGGGCCACTCCGAAATTGTGTAACGTAACTCGGCTAAAGGAACTGTCCCTACAAAGGAACCTGCTTGAGCGTTAAACTACAAATAGGATCCTGTATGGAGTACTCTAGCCATCTATGGGGTGGGTCAGCCGAATACCAACTGGCAGCTCGGGAATCATTAGAACGTTGCCCAATTAATTTTACAAATAACAATGTGCTGGTGGAGAAGAAACTGACAAGTCACAACGTGACACGGACGGAAACTTGGGTGTCTGTCGCTCTTCTATCGACAGCACTTCGGTAAGAATTGCACTAACCGATCCCTTCTTCTCATTTCCACTTAAGGGACTTGCAGGCGAGGAGAGTCGTTTCCCTGGACGTTCTTAATGTCCCACCGATCGGTACGAAGCGTTTTGCAGATTCTTTCAACATGCGGACTCCTTAAAGAGTAGAACGTTCTACCAGCTTTTTTTTTTCAAATAGCTACACATTCTAGAGTGAATAGGCATCTCATCTCATGGGCAACCATGCTCCATCTTCGCTTTCCATCAGGCGAAATGTCATCAAACAAGTGCCCATTTACCAATTTTAAAAAATATAAGTAGTCGACGCGAACAAAGTAGGGACATTTCTCTCTACAAAAAAAGACTCTACATCAGCGTTAAACTATAATCCACGTGAACGAAGTCGCGGGCAACAGCTAGTAAATAATAAATGTGACATTTCTTTTTCAGGTACACCAATTAAAATGAAGAACAAGTGAATAACGGTAGTATTTTAAATTATATGTGTTGGGTCACGTTTGTTAATCATTTGATAAGTCAAACTGACTGACTAGGTGCAACTTTCAATCACAACTGATGTATCGCGTATACCACGCACCAATACATCAGTCGATTGTAATCGCTACAAAACAAAACAAAATCGCAATAAATATACACTTACACAGTACAGTGAAGAATGTTTTGTTACTTGTTCAATAGTGTAGGTATGTTTATATAATATACAACCTTAATAAAATTATATAAGTAGATCTTTATTTTTTTATTGCATTCATTGTACATTCATTATATTATTCAAGTCAAATTAAATTTAGCAGAGTTCTTATATGCTATCATACAGGGTATGTACAATGACCCTGTGAGGGTGTTTGCAAATGAGTGCACGTCAGTTGGCCATAATTGTCTAAATATTTACAATGATTCATATTATTTTGTATCCAAATCAATTAGTTTTTAGAAATATTGCTATGTTAATGTAATTTTAATCAATTTTTCTTGTTATGTGTCAGTACCTATCTATATTATAATTATGTTATTATTTATTGAATATTTATTATAGGTACATGTCATATTATTTTATATAAGATACTGTACATTGTATGTCATCATAATCACTATTAAGTATTATTGGTAAGTATCATAACAGTTGGTGGGACGACGATCTATATAGACGACGAACAGCTGAAGATCGAGCTCAGTGGCGTTCGTTAATCTTGGTGAATTTAGATAAAACTCACTATCATTTAGAGATATTTTTGAGAAATGTTATACCTTATAATACTTTCATATTAGCACCCGTGTAAAGCCGGAGCGATGGTGTTTTATATAAAAGCTGCTAAATATATGTGTTAAAACTAGCGACAATACCATCAGTCATCAGAGTTCACCGCGTGTCTCGGACGCAACCTTTCAGGAATGACTGATGGTCGTCCCAAAACCGTTCATTTTCCCGTTTTTTTAACTGCCCAATTTTCCAATTTCCTTCCTGAGCTTCACGTAAATAAGATTTAGGCTTATTTTGATTAAGGCGATTTTAAGTACGAAATTTCTCTGAACCTTTTCTTGACAGTTATTAATTAGCGTGTGATATTTGAATTCATAATTATTTATGTACATTTTAAATCTAGTTTTTTTTAAATCTAAACCGATACATAAAATGACGATTCTGCTTCATTCATTCTCAGAATTTGCAGGTCCTAAAAAAATTGATGAGCTGAATTGTATGAAAATTCTTACCACATTGTAAACTTATATTTTGAGAAGCCTAGAACTAAATAAGTCCTATACTCAGTTAGGCATATAGCACTGGGATCAACATTCAACAATAATTACAATGTTACCATTATTTAAGGTAGAGCTTGCGACCGTTACGTGAATAATTAATGTAAGGTTTATGCCACGCGTGGAAGCACGTATTGATTAAGTAAAATGGCAGCCGTACACCCACCGCAACTACACTACATTGGTTACTTAAATAATTTATATTTGGACTCTATTATAATAAAATAAGACTACTATTTCAGTCTTTACCGATACTTATAATATAGGAATCTTCAAATATCGTGTGAACAGGTACAATCTTGGCAAGCGTGCTACATCGTTGACCGCATCGTCGCTTACCATCAGGTGAGATAGTGGTCAAACGAAAGCCAATAATGTATAAAAAAAGACTCTATTAATATAATAATAATAAAATAAAAAATATTAAATCATTTATTGTAGGCCTCGCGCTTGGTTTACATTTGTTTGTATATGATTACATATTTTTAATTAAATATGTAATCATATAACATTACTTTGTGAATATTATAATCATACAAACGGAACACCTGCTGTAATATTTTCACAATTATTGTGATTTTAAGAGATATTAGGCACCAGTGAACAATAATATTATTTATGGTTCTGGGTGGCACTACAATTTATTATCAATATATTATCTATTATATGTACAATATATAATCTATTACAATTATGGGCAGGCGTAGCTCCTATCATCAAGTAAACGACTTCCTCGTCTCACCACTCAGTTCCAATTCCATCCTCAGTTTTCAAAAAAACATGTCTAGCCTAAAATTTTACAGCGCAGAAACACTACAGCATGTGTTAGGATACCAAGTGGTCATAATGATCTACTCGTATACCTGTGATTATATCTATCAGTGATCAAAAACTAAAAAATACAAAAGAAAACTTTACATAATAACTTCTCTTAAGAGTTCACTACACTACAAAGAAATGTTTTCGTAAGCTTAGTAGCTACACATTAAACCCACTATTTACGAAATTATTCATAACTAAGCAGTATTCAGACCCTCGCCGGCAGTAAGTGTGTTTTATGTCTCATAGCCAGTGATCGATATAGGTAGAGTATTTCACTTAGGACAGTGAGTAAGAATGAAGACATTCCTTTAATTTTTTATCATTTGGCATTGAATAATAAATAAAATATACTCAGGGGCCTTTTGGATAAAAGGCCCCTGAGTATATTTTATTTATTATCTATCAATAGCTGTTAATTAGCCAAATGTGATGTCTGAACTATTTTATAGGTCATACTGCTTATGTTTTATTAAGTTTTCTAAATAGCTTAAAGATTCTTAATATTTTTATTGAATAATTACCAACAATGAAGTATGATAAAAGGCAACAATAATAAATGAATAAAGCGTATAATTTTGTTTCTTAATAATTCTAAACATTGAAATGTTAAATTTTATGCTGAAGTTTTTTAAATCAATATTGAATTGATAGGTAAGTGGAACAGATTCGTAAACCTTTTTTATTATAAAGTTTATGTTTACTTCTTACATGATTTTTGGGAAACCCGAAATTTATGTTTGTATCTCCTGGCCAATCTATTCTATTCCTGTGTTATATCCTATCACTACATAAGACACTTGTTACGTAGAATCCCTCCACTAGTCTTGCTTTACGGCGTTTTTCTCACCTGAATATTTTTCACATTTACGTGAAAAATGAGGGCAGTAAATGGATTGTATAATAAAATAATGTTTCCGAAATGTTGTTTATGATGTTTTGAGCAAGGTTAAGGCCATGGCCGTGTTTTGTTAGTTACTATTCAAAACTGTGAGTTTGTTTGTGATTTAGTTGATGTTGATCCAAATCTTAAAATACCATCTGATTTTCACAGCATCATCATCATCATCAGCCCATTACTTTTCCATGGCTGGGATATGGAATTTCTTTCATAGAGAGAGAGAAAGTATAAGGCCAGAATACGAGTACACCACAGTGGCTCAGTACGCGTTGGTGGATGTCACAATGTCTTTAAATTTTGTAATTCTTTGTACATGCCGGTTTTCTCACAAATGTTTCTTTTCGCCGTTTTAAGAGCGAGTTTTCTTTCCGTACACAACTTTATAAAGAATATTATTGGATCGTCGTTAGAATATTGGAGCCTAGCGGGATTCAAACTCCGGTGCATCGGATCAAAAGTCAACTTAAAAGTCAGTTCAAAAGACCCCGTTGAGCCACACTCGCTCCTTAGAAAATGATATTAAGATGCTATAACTTCTAGAATAAACTTTTTCCTCCCATTTTCAAGTTTTCTTCCTTTGCGCCCTTCTTCACGTAGACTCCATGCTGACTCTAAAAGATTTTAAAAGTTTTATCTCGGGAAACTGCGGATGAAGCCGTGGGGTGCAGCTAGTAATAAATAAATAATAATGCATTTTTGTAAAAAAACCTCGTTTATTTTACATTAATAATTTTATATTACGTCTTGTTAACTTTTTTTTTACAACTTGCAGAGTCTGCTTTTGACCACAATCTTACCTGATGGGAAGTGACGATATGGTTGAAGATGTAGCACGCTTACCCAGTAAATACTTGTTTACTCTAGATTTAAACACACCCAGATTGTATTTATGTGGAAACAGACGACGGCAAGGCATTGTAATCCCTTGACGTTTGCACTAAAACGGATGACCCAAAACGTTTAGTAGGTACGAACAGGCGGAACTTCAACCATGTATTAGTGCCGTAACTTACCATTAAAATTGTCAACAGTCAAACTACCCTCACAACGTTAACCTTTGAAAAGCCTGCCAAATCTGCCATACACAACTCCATTAATGTTCAAATCTATAGACACAAAAGGTTCCAAATCGGTCCGGATTCCAAATTGTTCGACTGGACGATAGACGCACAGCTGTTACCGGTCCCATACTCTGTATTGGACTTTCTCTTTCAGGGTAGACTTTTTTAAGTTACTTTTTGCTTTAACTGCCTACAAAGTTACACAATAACTTTTTATTGAATAACGATTGGGTCATTGTGAAACTCTTTACTGATACATTTTTTATTGTGTGATAAACGCTAAATGTAAGGCTGTGTTGTAGTTAACTTTTCTGATACAAAAACTTATATAACAAATAATATTTGCCTATAGCTTATTGATGAGAGATTTTGCCATTTGAGTTTGCGAGCAAATATGGGTGATATTTGGTTTTAAACGTTTCAGGTCGGCAATTAAATCGTGATGTTTAAGCAATGGCAATTATGATTGATGTTTTCGATACCAGTTATTTACGGTGTTTACCAGCAACATTACCGAAAAAGCATTAGTAAGGTATTCTACAATATAAAGTATATATATAGATATTTAAAAAATAAAAGCGAGTGTGGCCTAGTGGGAGCATGTGCGGCTTTCGATCCGACGCACCGAGTTCTAATCCCACTGGCCCCGCATCACTGACTTTCTTAAGTTACGTGCGGATTTAACACTCGCTCTAAAAACGGTGAAGGAAAACATCTTGAGGAAACCAGCATGTCCAAGAATTAATGACAAAAATTCAAGGACATGTGACATCCACCAACCCGCACCGGGCCAGCTTGGTAGATTATGGCCCATACTCTCTCTATGAGAGAAGTCCCGTGTCCCAGCAGTGGGAACTTAATGGGCTGATGATGATGATGATGATGATGATGATGAAGCTTAATATTATTATTATGTATTTTTGTAAGTGTTAGTTACCAAACTGATATTCTACAAGCATATCCGTTCACCAACTCGTAGTGAGCTAGAGTGTGATGGATTGTCATTAAGTAGTAATTGTATTTTATTAATATAAGGTCAAGATTGTAGCTGTCACAAAGACATTTTTTTATGCGATTGAGTCCCGCCTCTCTTTACACACATTCACATATCAGATCATATCGGGCCTTGTGCGGGTGAAGAGATGGCAAAACATCAATTTATTCGCAACGCTTTTGCTATAACGTTTAGGTACTAAATAGAACAATCTGTAAAAAGTATTTTAAATATTCTTTGAACTCCATTAAATGTTCATAGCTACTTATATTCCATGACAGGATAGTCTAATTTTTGCATTGTGGTTGTAACTCGGTCAAGGTTTAAAAATATTTTAGCTTTTCACGGCTCCCTTTTGGCAAAGTAGATAGGTATTATAATTTGATCATTACGAGTACCTAGGTGGTTTTACAATGTTCATTTTCATGTCCACGTTCTCCAGCATATCATCGCAAATACAGTGAAATGGTTATACGTTTATTGTAAATGTCACCATTAGAATTTGATCTTAAAATAGCTTGCAAACTTTTCCAGAATATTTACCGAATTTATAATAAAATTTAGGCAAAAACTGCCAACATTCTTCTTCATTATTATTTAGACGTACTAAAACTAGACTAGGGTACATATCGCTCAAACTTTAACGTTCGATCATTCAATTTGCTTAGAAAAAGGTTAGTGTTTTTCTTTGGAAATATCTTGACGGTTTTCAAAATTACTTATCACCAAAGTGCTAGCTCATGTTCCGCGGCTTTATTTAGTTCCTTCCATTATTGATATGAATTCCCCAAACTGTTGTTGGGGTCAAACTTTCTAGCCTCCTCGTACCTTTCAAAAGTTGCTCTCTATGGAAAAATCAATGGGAAAACTTGGATAGATCGAACTCATGTATATACTAATTATGAAAGTTTGAAACTTTAGCAACATAAAGCACTATAAGGTAAAATTTCTCAGGAAAAGAGTTTGCCAAAACATAGGAGCTTTTAACACTTCAACAAGTTTTTTAGAGTGCTGTCTTGAAGTGTGTTCTATTTTTATGAGTTTCTTTTATTGAACCTACAAACTTTTACTGAATAAAAATATAGAAGGATTCTTTTTGTAAAATTTCAAAAAGTCAGAGTTGAATAAATTTGATTATACCTACTGTTGAGATTCAGAAACCCTCTTGACCTTTGTGAAATATTTATAAGTTAAATCGTCGATGTGGATTTTTTGGAAGTAAGCACGTAAGTTTTTCGTACTGCGAGAGGCACATTGACGGATTCAAATCAGCCTAATAAATGGGCCATACAAATAGGTATGTTGAGCTTTTCTTAATGAGGCCGTGTCCGGGCCGGATATTCGACCTTGGCATTGGCCTAATGATCCAATATCTGGCTATGAATGTAAGCTATTTTTCACGTCTTTGCTGAGAGATTTAATCGATACCTATTATAAACGATATTCACGTTCACTCATTCAATAACGTCAAAGGAAAACATCGTGAGGAAACCGGCTAAAAATACCAAAAATTCAAGGTTGTTTGCCATGCTGGGCGCTTGAGATACATAGCTCTTATTCGCTCTCTCGATGTGAGAGAAAGTTTTAGTAGTGGGCAGTGAGAGCGTACAATTAGTTTTCAGTTCAATTAGGCATCAGTAGCCTCCTATTGATGCTGACTTTATGATCAACATATTGATGTTTTATAATTACAGCTTATATTTAACAACTTATGCTTATGCTACCGTACTAAATTAGGTTAAACTTGCGGACCGTCGTTGGAGAACGAGCCGGAGAACGGTAGCAGATGTCAACAGCCAAGGTACATTGAGAGTGCCTCTGCCATACGTTATTTGCTTGATGTTAAATGAAGGTGGAGCACATAGGTCTAGAGAAAAACGGCAGTTAAGCGACTTGCCAGACTCATCTTTAATAACTGTTCACCGAAACTCATCCCGAAACATGACTATGGTTTTGCTTGCTGCTAATACCACTCTAAAATCACTTTTTGAAGTGGTAAGGATGAACAAGTACGTATGGCTGCTAGTATAAAAATAATTAGGAATGTAACTCTACTTCTTCTAAGACCTGCACTGCACTACACTCAGCTTTAAGCACCAAGTAACCTACCCTCATTTTACCCTCATTTTGTCCCCTAAAATAATCAGACTGAACTTTATATTATCTTTGTTTTAATCAACTCTTTGCATAGTATTATAAGGAAGTTAACTTAACCTGTTAAACATTTTACGATGCAACTAATTACAAATTAGTCGCGCCGGGCAGATTTTATGATCTTGAAACTCATAAACAGGAAATTGGGTTGAAAATTTGTTTGCACATTACAATTTTACGCCCGTTGATTTCGAACTTTGTCGGTTAGAAAGTAATATGGGAAACAATATGGAATAAAAAGTTTATCAAAACGTGGCAAATTTTAGTTGGTTTTTATTGAACTTGAATAAATTGTTAAATATATTCAGGTTAATGTTGTTGATGTTTATTACAATTAAATACATCAAAATAACTCTTTATTGTACAACATTGATAAAAAATGCAATAAAAAGAAGACAGAGAGCACATTGATGGATAACCTTATCACTCCTATTTTTCTATTGAGCACGTCTTTTCCAGACACCCTTGAAATGGACGGGACTTTTAAAATTAATTTTAATATATTTTATATTTATTTCATAATAGTACAATTACAATTTGTTGCGACTCTAGCCACCAAACTAGGTGTAGACAAACCGGGATAATAGAACGCAATTATTATTATAGTTTACATTTGCATATAGATTCCTCCTGTTTATATTTATTGTTAGAATAAATAAACGATAAAGTTTGGTAGAGATAAGTTTTTTGTTGAAAAATATTATTTCAAGATTAGCTTTTAACAAATTCGTAATCCGAACCGTAAGCAGATATAATTAATTTTTAGAAAAAAACAAAAACCGACTTCAATGTATCTTCGAAGTCCAAGATCACATATTATATGGGACCACTTCGTAGCTATACTGAACCCGACGCAAAAAAATATTTTCAAATCGGTTCATAAATGACGGAGTTCTGAGGTAACAAAGATAAAAAAAATAAAAGAAAACATACAATCGAACAGAGAACCTCCTCCTTTTTTGAAGTCGGTTAAAAAAATGAGCCCAAACACTAGTAGTTTACGATTATCCGTCAAGGAGTTCCATTGCCCACCTTCTGTCTCCATCATCCGGTCAGGTGGCTGTCACCATAATATTGCATTGTCATCAGATTTTATTTTATTTTATTTTGTTTGGGGTGCTAACAGCTGTTGTTACAAAACATTTTGACAAATTAATATAAGAAGAGCCAATTAAAAGCCTCCGCAAGTAACAATTAAATAGAAATGAAGAATTTTTACAATTAAATGAACATAGAAATAAGAAGTGCGAGATGGCACCATGCAATGCCATTTACAAATTAGAACGATTAGGTAGTGATGACGTTAGGGCTGTATTCACTGCAGCCAGACTGCTTGTGAATAGACCGATATTGGAATGCTCAGACTTCGAAAGCTTATTAAATGCTACAGAAGAACGTAAAACATAAGTGTTCCTCCGGTAGGTGGTGCGGGCGAAGGGTAAATGCAATAGGTTTTTAGGTCTGGAGTGTCGAGGTGGAACATTCAAAGATATTTTAGCAATAAGGTCTGGACAGTCAGACAATTTTGACAAGTATGGAAAATTTCAACTCGGTAGGATAAAAGGAAGTGGTTCTAATTCAGCTGGCAAGATTCCACTGGGACAAACATACATACATTGCAAGTTGCAAAAGCTTGTAAAAACGACGGTAAAAACGACGACTTTCCTTTGTCAGTTTCGCGTCAAAAATTCAAATGATAAAGAATCACATTTTTGAGAACATGTTTATTCACTTGAAGAAAGAGCTTTAGAGGAGTGTTTCTTCTTGATGTGAAGCCTGACATTTTTATGACTGCTAATTATATTTTGTTTGCTTTATGTTTATTTATATCCCACTTGGATTTAATTTTTGTGGTTGGTAAATTTTTTTTATCTAAGTTTTTTTTTTAAAGATACTAAGTAACATTATCATCATTATTGGCAGGATAAAAAATTCCATACTGTTCAAACACAACAGTTGAAAACTTAGTCTCTGAAAATACTTAAAGTCTAGTAACAGTGTCGGAATTCAGTTTGTGATTCCAAAAACAAACCTTGTCTTCAAAACAGAAAGAATACGTGGGCCCAGCTGCTACTTGATGAAGATTACCATGTATTTTTTCTTAAAATTTTAACGTTAATTAATTAATTTTAATTACTGGGCATTATGAGACTCAACAGCTAATTGTCTCAGGATGACGAGCGCAGTGCAGCGCCGCGCAGGATTTTGTGAAACAAAGTTCTGGGTGATGCTGTTATTGTAATGGGCTGGCGTATTGCTTACCATCAGGTAAACGACCAGCTCGTCTCATCGTTCAGTTACAAAAAAAAAGTTATCTTTACTGTTTTTCCAAAACCCAAACAAAAAGCAAAACCAAGTCTTTTGGCGCAGAGCTGAGTTGAGATTTCAATACTTGTTATAAATGCGCACTAATTAAATAACCATGCAGTATTATGATTGAAGTTGAGGAGATTTATTTATTATATATTATTATCAATATACATTAGAGGTACACGTATAACGCTGATGGGTCTTGTTTGAGTCAGAATCTTTGTATTGGAACTCATCTACAACAAATAGATAAAAATAGATTCACAAATAATTTCGATATACTATAGAGATAAAAGGCATTGTATGTTTACAGTGTTTTCCTGGGCTTATTGACTTAGATTTCATACCCGTACTTTAAAAGGTTAGCCTGATAGGGTTGACAAAGATATCCAAAGCCATTACTGCGGGAGACCGATAATGTCCGATGTAAAGGCGTAGCGTGATAACCCTATTTTCGATCCAACGAGACGGAAAATGGACATAGGATTTCTTACTGATGATGCGCTACCAATAACAGACATCTCATACTATTTAGGACCTACGTTATATGGTGATAAGGGTTAAAATTGCGTAAATGGTCTCAATTAGAAACCCATAAGGGTTCTAAATTTGTGAGAATTATTAATAAGCGTAACTGATTTCGTATAGTATTTATAGAAAAATGGTTCATATTTTGTTTGGCTTATCTACTTGCAATTGCGATATTTGATATTTATTATTTCATATTTGACGTCATTTAGCAAAATCAATTCGGCCAGAACGTTCAAGAGACCATGCGTATATGATAATGAATTAAAAACTATTCCATACTTTAGGCCAACGCTTCAATCAAATAAATCCGTAATTAAGCCGCCATTTCTGTCGTCAATTTAACAATAGTTAGTGACGTCCGTTTCAGAGACCGTGATTTTGGCACTAATATTTCTCCAATACTTTAACTATATCTGTAGTTGTAGATATTTGAGCTTAAAGTTTGCACGATTCTTAAACAAAAAACTTTAACTTGATAAAAATCATGGATCAGCAATATTATCCTTGAGTCTGAATCAAATAAGCCTGTAATAAAGGTGCAGAACTTGGAGAGCTATGTTTGGTGGTTTTTACAGAGGACATAAAATGATTTTTAGTTAGCCGGTTTGTTTGTACAGGCATCTTTAGAATGAGTGTTTTATATTATAAAGGTATTTTTTTACCTTGCCAAACGTACATGACAGATAAAAACTCGAAACTAAAAGTTATCCAGCTATAAAAATATTGCAATAATAAAATGCCAATAACAGGGGTAGTTAATTCGATTGAGTGGATTTTTTATACGTCTGCGCACAAAAATACTTTAAGCGTCCCTTTTGTTGGTTTCAGACGGCTGACTTATTGCAAAGTTTAATATTTTTTGTAACAACTTTACGTTTTTGATATTGAATGCATTAGTGCATGCTATGCGAAAATCTGAAGATCTTAAATATTAAGGCAGACGGGGTGGTATTCCAAAGATGCAGGTTCAACACTCCTCGAGCAATATCATTTTTCATTTTACTAATTATTTTTAAACTTCAGGAAGTTTCGGTGAGATGAGGAATTGATTTTATTTGTAATTGTGTTGCATGGAGTCTAATGATAGTAGTCAATTAAAAAAAAGGAATTTATATTAGATTTAATTTTTAAATAATAGTTATCTAACAAGCTCTCTGCCCTTCTCTGAGCGCTCTATGGTCGCCGTTTCTGTTAACTAAATGCTTAAAAGAGGCTAACCAATCAATGAATAAATATTCTTGTGTCAGGAGAGATACTTTAAGTAAATTATGAGAAATTATAATAGATTCCATAACGCAAAACAAAAATAATTTAAAAAATGCTAATTAAAGATTCTCCATACTATATTTTTAACGTTTCGTGTATCCGAACTATGTTGAATCAGTTTTGTTGATCCGAAAAGGGTGAAAAATGTTGGTGTTCGGATTATCAAGGCCGTCTAATATTTCAGCTTCCAAACTTAGAAGCTTCAGATATTACCTGTGACAAACACACAAACTTTACCTCTTCATTATATTATTAAGTCAAGTGTAGTGAAAGATTTATTTTAATCGGTTTAGTACTTCAGACACTTTTCAGAATCATGAAGTACATAGAGAGAGTACTTATGCCAATATTTTCTCTAAACACTATTAAGAGGGTTGCAAAACCGCGCAATCGCATCAGAAATCGCGACCAAGCGAAACGAACGGTAAAATACGGTATGATGGTATTTTTCTGTAAGACACATTTCTTGAAGATAAATATTTATTTTTATTTACTATAATTTACTATAAATTACGTAATATACTGAATCTTACCGTATATAATCAGGGTTTTTAACGATTTATCTCTAAACACGACCACTGCAGCTGGCGGCAGTATTGGACTGCTTTTACAGTAGCGCTACAATATTTTATCATAATAGTAAATGAGGGAATATATTAGGTAAAACCTGCTGTACACGCTAATTTTTCTTCAGTTAGGGGCAACTATGCACAGGCCGGTGGTTGTATAAAGAAGTCATTGCATGCAATGAACTAAGAAACATTTCTACTAACAATAAGGACTTTCAATCAGAAAATTAATAAGAATATTTTATTAACTGGAAATAATTCAACATTTTAATTTCCTCTATTCATAAAATTCATCCCATAACCGTTTCTCTTTTGTTGTGGAAGGAATCAATCGGAGCTTTTGTCCGTTAGCATACATTGTGAGCACAATGCTCTATATTTCCTATCATACTTGCTCGTCTCACGAGTTTGAACTCTACTTCCTAGACTATAAGGTAATCTAGTAGATTGCAGTTGTAATAAAATATTTTTCTTTTGATTTTTTTTTATTTATTTATTATTACAAAATCCACAGCTCTTAATCTATTTTACAATGAGACGTGTTGTAACATAATGCTTAAAGCCAATTACGGATTTACAATTTTTATGATGTTTCACTTAACAATTTATACATAAAAAATGTTTGAGCTAGTCATAACTAAGGAGACGGGATGTGGTTGTCTTGGTTTTTAATAAAGTAATAAGTGTGCGAGTGGGTATGTTGGTATCTGTGTGAGGCTGTATGTGTATGTGATGGTATACTTTTTTTTTTTTATCATTTTTCGCTGTCACCGTTTATGATTTTTATTATTGTGTTCCTAAAAGTTTGTTTACTGAGATGGAATAAATTTGCAGACTGAAAGATTTTGTTGTATGATGTAAGTATTCTGTTTCCTACAGAATTCTGGCCGTAGTTAGTACGCGAGCTCAAAACATTAAACAATTTTGCGTGTCTTGTTCTTGTTTTGGGAACATAAAACTGTAGAAATATGGAGGATAATTCTAAACTGTCGAAATGGCCTGTTATAACATTGAAGAGGAGTAGCATGTGTAGGAGCTTTCGCCTGTTCTCTTGGCTTATCATATGATGATAATCACAGGACTCCTTATAATCAGTTCTAATGTGCCGTGTCCGATAGTCCAAGTGTTTCAGAAATTTCGATTGGATTAGCTCAATGCTCTGATTGTACATTATGTAGTTAGGATTCCATATACTGCTACAGTACTCTAGAATGCTTCTAATATATAATATAACAGCTTAATACATGCTAAGTCTGAAAAGGGCTTATTTACTCGTAATACAAAACCTAAGTTTTTATACGCTTTACTAACAATATATGTAATATGTTCCGAAAAACTTAATTTAGCGTCTAGCATTATTCCGAGGTCTTTAACAACTGTAACTGATTTGATAGGTGTCCCATTCAGTAGATAGTCGAATTTTATAGTTTTCTTTTTTCGCGTATATGAGATAAAGAGACATTTACTAACATTAACATTAATTTTATTGTTAATATAATATTCCTGAAGGCGTAAAAGAACGTCTTGTAATTTACGACAGTCATCTAGGTTATTGAGGCGGGAAATGCTTCATTTCCATATTATCCAACAAACGTTGAAAGATAACAGAATGTTGGGCGACCAAATTTTTGTTTTTTACCTTTGCTACTCCCAGACGCGATACAGGGACCGCTAGGCAGATAACCCCTTAAATAGTTTTATGCTTCGAAGGACCTGCGGTTTTAGCGAGAAATAAAGTAGGCGCGAGATTGAGGAAAAGAGGCAACACAATGAGCACACCTGGTAATCCTCGAAAAGCTGGTTTGCTGCGTGAGTCCCGACGTTCCCGGATGGTGCCACGGCCGTGACTAAAAGGCGGGAACGGGTACAGAGGTCTGGATCTGCTTTCTTGGTGGCGCGAGCGCGGATTAATGTCATGAGTTGACAGATTTTCTTGGCGGTTAGCGGCGGGAGATGCGTGAACTTCGTGATTATGTGAGTCTATTCAAAAAGGATAGGGTGGGAGTCATCCTCGCGTCAATTTCACGACTTTTTGTAAGGGTGTTGTGTGTGCGTGTGTGAGGGTGTGTGTGTGTGTGTGTGTGTGTGTGTGTGTGTGTGAACTATTTTAAAATGTAAAAAAACAATCTTTAATATGATGACTAATGGTAGGTCTCTTCTTCAAGAGTCCGTTTTCTTAGTAATCATTTCGTTGACAAGTGACCGTCAAAGCATGGTCAAAACCGAAACTAATTTGTATTTGAATACTCCTTGATAACACACGTTCTCTCATTTTTGTGAAATTACCTTCCCGGCAAAATACTTGCAACATAAAATATAGCAGTAATGAATCAGATTCAATCATGTTTTACATTAATAATATAGAACTTTTATTAAGTTTCAAGAAATTAATAAGGTAGTTCAAAAGTTCATTATCGTACTTAGATTACGTTCGCTGTGTTTCGGTACTTTGGAAACTATATAGCTTATAAAGTACTCTATTAAGCGTTAGTAAGTTCTGCTCTTAAATGAACTTAGTTTAATCGATCAAATTCCTTTTTTGCGAATATAGTGTAGTGGTCTACTAGGGTCAGGGCTGGATTTCCCATACCTGGATTTCCAATGCCAGATTGAAAGTAGAGTAGACCGTAAAATGATATGTGTCAATTTAATTTATTATCTAGTGCATCTTGCTTGCACAGTTTAGAGTGACATAAGATTAGATTAGACAAATGTTTATTGTACACCAAAAATCATACAAAAACATACGGAAACAAATAATAGAATAGAATGAGCAGAAATGATAGTACGAGCGTTCTTATCGCTAATAAAAGATCTCTTCTAGACAACCTATAAATAGAGAGGTATAGCTTGATACGGCAAAAAACGGTGGTGTATATACTTTAGCAATACCAAATATTTATATAAATCCATTGAAAGGCGGGCAAAAAAGCTTATTGGTAACGATGCGTTGGTTGAAGCTAAGCTTCAGAGTCTCGAGCATCGACGTAAAGTTGCCAGCCTGTCAGTATTTTACAGGATACATCACGGTGAGTGTGCGATGGAATTACATGAGGTAATTCCTCCATCTTTCTACCATCGGACAACAAGACGCACGGAAACTCGGCATCCGGTTTTGGTTGATATTCCTCCTGCCAGAATAAAGCATTTCGCTTCAACTTTCATAATGCGAACAGCCAAGGAATGGAACACCTTACCAGCGTCTCTGTTTCCCGATACTTATAATCTAGGTGTCTTCAAGTCCAGAGTGAATCGGTATCTTCTAGGCAAGCATGATCCATCGTCGAACGCGTCATCACTTTCCATCGGGTGAGACAGCGGTCAAATGTTTGCCCATCAGTTATTAAAAAAAATAACTAAATCGAAGATTTAAATCAGGGTTTACACTGAAGTAACAAGCATTTAGAATAAAACTATCATCATCAATTCTTTTAAACTTTATTGCTGAAAAGAAATAGCCAACAGTATTTGCGTGCCGCTTGGAATGTTCCGCATACATTTT
Source organism: Petrophora chlorosata (assembly GCA_951640565.1). Classification (NCBI taxonomy): domain Eukaryota; kingdom Metazoa; phylum Arthropoda; class Insecta; order Lepidoptera; family Geometridae; genus Petrophora; species Petrophora chlorosata. Next base: position 8,798,201 of record OX621204.1, on the reverse strand, counting down.
ATGCTTTAGAACCTGTGCAGCAATGAAAGGAAAAACTTAAAAGAATGCGGCTAATCTGGACCAACGTAAATATTAAAGATTTCATAGCATTTTTGGCCTACAATGATCGGAGCGCGGCCATCTTTAAGTGAAAGAACAGGGAAAGAAAGCCTACTGAATTATTTGAATGATAAATAGGAAATATGCCAGCAGGGATTCGAAGGATTTGGCCGTCTGACGTGATGACTTGAGACCTACGGAACAAAGACATGCCAAGTTGCCGTGAGGTTCTGTTATGTTCATGGTTTCATACCTCAGGGAAAAACAGAACTCCAATACGGAATTACTTCGTTATCCGTCTGTCTGTTGACATAATTTTGGAAGGGCTGACCTATCAAGATTTTTTGAATGAACTTATACGATTTTTTTCTTTTTATAATAATAATAACAGGCCAGGGGCGACTTTGTGGCGAGTCGTCGGTGCGTGGCGACACTGAGCCTTACCCCGAGATTCTCTCTGGGGCTAAATGAGACCCCTGACCCCCGGCTTGCCTTAACTAGCCGTCCGGGGGTGGAGATGCAAGAGCTAAGAACTAAGCTCCAAGGGTGGAAGTGTTAAAGGGCATAACGCCGGGAGTAGCGTTTAAGTGAAACTGCAGCACACCTCTCGGCACCCTTTAGCCACCCACACCAACGTTGCCCTTCTCGTCACCAATGAACGGTGGCCCTTAAAGGGAGCCCGTTTAGTGAGTGGCGAGTCACCACCTGCCAAAATATTTTCTTATGAGGCGGAACTGGCAGGTGCCGAGGTCTCATATCATAAACCGGCTCTCATCCATTAAAAATTCACCACAATAGCCCAATCATAAGTAATTTTCATATCTTCAATAATAGTCCTCGCACTTATCCCGATAAGTGAAAATTACGAAAATTACTAAATTATAAAATTATTAAAAAAATATTAAAAAATTAATAGAAAATTATTAAATTATGAAAAATACTTATGATTGGGCTATTGTGGTGAATTTTTAATGGATGAGAGCCGGTCTATGACAGCCCCCGGGCTGTCTTTGATTGTATCTTCTAATGATGCACTTAGAGACAGTCCCCGATAAGTGTTGCCCATTACATATCTTAACTAAATGCTCTAAGAGGCCTCTACGTGTTGGACTCATGTCCCCGCGCAAGCCTTCCAAAGGACCGGGTGTATAACCCGTGAGAAAGAGCGACATAATAATAATAAAGGTTTACATATGCAATACAAAACAATTTTTTTTTCTTTTTAGTTTCTAATATTTTGAAATTTACTGCGAGTGAAGGTCCTACCATCTTTAATTCCTTTCTACTTTTCTTTGTCCTAAAAATTAAAAATCATATCCCACGGTGTCAAGCACAACTAAAGTGTTATCTAAACTTATGCAAGAAATAGGCCAGCTTTGTTATGATTGACGTGTCTTTCAATAAATTGTTAAAACATATACATCATATCTTTTTCTCATAAGAGCTGGAGCTCAAAACAAAACCTTTTTAAAATTAGAAAAGTTCATCGTATTTGGCCCTGTGGTTTCTTTTTCACAACAGTCAATAAAACCGTACAATTTGTACAAACACCCCCTAAACATGCGATGTTTCCACGAAGTTTTGTTTCGGAAAATATCCAATACGGGCGAAGTTTTAAAGAAGTATTGTTGAAGAGTTATATTGCCTACTTGAAATTTATAGGTCAGGACTAGAGCTTTTCTAGTATCTGGCATCTAGTTTATAAAATCTCCTGACTTTTAGCTGAAAAGGAAACCTGTCGTAGATTTTATTCAATCCACCAAAACAAGGTATAACTCATGTGTTTCGGCAATAGTTCAGTAAACCAGCCCGTCTCTTCCTACCTTCCAATTTCTAGATTTGAACTAAATGGAATTTACGAAAGTCACTGACATAGTTAGAATTTAAAAAACCCATTTCTGCGCTGGGTAGGTTGAAATATACGTGCGTCATGCCTGTTTTCCATACAGAATTGTGGGAGAGAGTAGAAATACAGACTTCACACAATTCAATAATTCGGTGAACTGTAGATTTATTACGTGTCGAGTAGGGGCATTTTGTAGAGGAATCCGCCCTTATGTTCAGTTCTATTTAGAAAGTTAGCTCTGAGCTCGTATCGTATCTCATATTCAAGTTAATATTTGAGTGCAAAATTTTTTTAGTAAAGTCTAGCAACTATACACTCCCACGCGGAGGTTTATAAAAATGTCTTCTGACAAAACTCCGTGAGTTCAACGATTATCCGAAAAAGCTGCCTAGTCTGCCTTGGTTGTCTTGGTTGGACTGAAACGTGGAAATGTTAACCGATATCATAAGGATTTTAGTTTCACTTGGGTTTTTAATGATATTTAGAGCAATTCTATTGGTGTATTTACTACGAGAGTACCTCAAAAATAAACTTAATTTAAACTTTATGTTTATAGTAATGTAATGTTTATAGTTATGTGAACAGATTCTTCACATGTAGTACATGTACATACATACAAGTACATTCACGACAAATATTTTTTGTTTTTCAACGGGCAAATACCTTTATTACTGAAAATTTCTCTCTCAGCTAAAATTGCATACCATGTCAAGCATGTGAGGACACATAACACAAAACAACTTTTAGGAAGTCAGTCGCCATAGCCGATTACGACAAAGAATCATTGGTTTTCTTTGCTCACTTGTGCCCGATAGGCCTTGCCAGTTTTAGTGGTCCCTTTACAAACCCCATTTTAAAGTACGCCCATTTAAATTATCTGATTAACCGTAAATCTTACAATGAGAACGCTTTTGTCAGCCGAATCAGTTGATAAGGAAGACAATTTAAAACACCGAAACTCACCATTTACGAAGCTGTCAATTATTCGAGGAGCCGAAATCTTTCTGATAGCCAATTTCCTTAGATCTTCGATATATTTAATCAGGACTATGGGCGTATTCAGACGAAAAGCTTAGGGATTTAACGAACAAAACATGGAATCGTGTGATTTACCCCACAAAATAGCTGAGAAGATAATAATATTTGTTCGAGGTAAAATCTAGTTTGTTTATTTACGAAGGCACCAATAACAAAACTCATCAGCCAGAAAATACATTTGGATCTCGGAACAAAATGTGGGCTCTGCTGGGCACAAAATACAAAATCTACCGTTTTTGTGTTGATATATTTAGTTTGAGTAAAACGTAAAAAAAATTATTGCAATGTTAATATTGCACATTAAACCATATTGAACACTTCGGGTGATCAATAACTCCTACACCAGGGTTGGCCACACAACTCTCAAGAGAAAAAAAAAGATTATTAATAAGATAGGATAGACCTTTAAGAACTATCCATATTTTAGGCGCAGAAATCATATTCACATAAAAATACCAACAATTTTCTTATTTATCTTTGAAACTGTATAATTATATTTTATGGAGTTTATGCTTATAATAAATATATAAATAATGTATAGAAGTGTATATAAATAATTGAATATTAATTGAATAAAAAATGGAATATGTATATAAATAATGTATTGACGTAGGTTATTAAATAAATGAACTCTGTGTAGTGGATCTTTGCTCATTTTGTTTCTGTTATTCTGCGAAATTTTCAGTTGTCTCATTTGTAGGTACATAAGCAAACTGAAGCGCATTATCGATCGTTCATCTATGCAAAATATACGGTGGTCATTTACTTCGCTGCGACATGAGAGAAACACAAAACTCTTTAAACACAAATTTCTAGTTGTACATAGTTTAATATCTTATTAATAGTTTCTTTTTTGTGACAATTGTAAATATCTTCTTTGAATTAAAATAAATTTAAAAGGTTAAAAAAAAAAAAACTCTTTGTCGCATTTATGATATTTGTTTGGATTATTCGTTCCCCTGTTATCAATCTTTCACTACGTCCACACTCAGGGCCTTGGAAAGCGATTCGAAAATTATTATTATCTGATGTTCATTCTATTCGTGATGAGAAGATCTATACAAAGTTGGAAGTCAATTGTCAGATAATTTGATAATACTTAGAAGTTGTTATATTTTGTGTCTAACAATTTGATGATAAAGTATTGAAAATTTTGATTGTAAAATTATTAACTTTTGACATTGGTACGTTGTTTATTTGTGATAAATTAAACTGAATTATAAGAAAGTAAAACTTGAGCAAAATAAAGCAGTGAAATTAAGTATAAGTAGTGGAGTTTATTTAAAAAAATTAAATATGTCATGTATCAACTTTTCTACATTAATCAACTTTTAGTGATCTGCTTTAAAAGAGGCAAAGTCTTTAGCTAAGGCTGAGTTTGTACAATAATATTGAGTGATCATTTTATTTGTTTATTTTATAGGCATGGCAAAACAAAGAGAACTATGAATTTCATAGGAGATTTTTTTGAAGATAAATAAGCACTATTAAAATACTGATTTACACTATGATGCCATAACAAAAAATATGATCATTGCAAGACCAACATCATTGATCACATATTACTATACCAGATGAGTTATCTACTTTCGACAACTTGACTATTTTACTTGTACCTACTAAATGAGTATTTGTTCTACTAATAAATATAAAAACAAATGTTACTTATTAATGGAATTAATTCTTAACTGACCCGAGTAAGCGCGGTACTTTCAAAATCTGAGGAAACAACATTGCTTGAATATCAAAAATTCAGTTCCTACCTAGACCCCACTATGTAATGGGGGAGTTAACATTCAGAGACACGAACACTCGCATCCCACATTCCATTCTTACAGAATAGCGTAAAGTCATTTACACCAAACAAATGTACCACATTCGCCTACAAAATACTTTGACACAAACCAGGCGCAAAATACAAGCCGTCGCTTAGAAGGCCGTAACTTTAATTAAATTACTCCGTTAGGACGTCAGCTAAGTAAATTAAAAAGCTTAGCTTCAATATACCAACCTACATAGATATGATATACAATGAACGTACTCTTATAGTACAGTGGTATAGGTATATGTTGGCTGTACAACATTGTTAGAATTACCGGGTTTAGTTACACTTTATAGGGGAGGTTAAGAGTCCCGATGGGATTACTGCGTCTAATAGAGCAAGAATTTCTAGAAATAGGAACCTAGAAATTACTGATACTTACTACAACTGAAATTACTGGGCATTAGAACCATTGTCTCAGGGTGAGAAGCGCAGTGCAGTACTATGAAGGTTTTGTGATACAAAGTTTTGAGTGGCTTAAGGCGCTGCGTTTTTGGCAGACATGTTGCTTGCGATCTAGTGAACAATCTGCTCGTCTCATTATTGGTTACATAAAAATCATTACATTTTTTATGTAGGTAACTGACTGACGAGACGAGCTGTTCGTTTGCCTGATGGTAAGCAATACGCCAGCCCACAACAATAACAACACCACCCAGAACTTTACTTTGCAAAATCCTGCGCGGCGCTGCACTGCGCTCGTCACCCTGAAACAATTAGCTGTTGAGTCTCATAATGCCCAGAAATTTTGCTGGCTACAATGCCCTTTAAAATGGAACACAGTAATGCTTGCGCACTACTGTTTGGCGGCTGAATAAAAGGCAAAGCGGTGGTACCCACCCAGACGGCGTCTCGCATATGAGAAACCAGTACCAATAAACATTCATTTGATGAATAATATAAATTATTTGATAGTTTCTAACACTCGAAGAGTTGAGTTAGTTTCAAAAGAAGTTTAATAATTATCAATATAATAATTTAAACTAATTAAATAGGTTAAATTATTATCCATTTACGACGCACTGTTACTTATTATACTAAGTTGAAGTTGATGAACATACGCAGTAGCATGATGCAAATTATTCCTCTTATTCATTTTGTAATGGACAATGATTGCAGACCACTGACCACAGTGATCAATTACTAGTTTATCGCTGAAAAAGTAATAAGGTCAGTAAAACCCACTAATTAGAATTCTATTGGGTAAGTATAGGATTAGGTAATTTTCTGGAGGCGAGGCGGAGAGTAGAAAAAAGTCAGACGGAGTTACGCCTAATTGAAATGTATTTTTGCTGCCTGTGTTACTTTTCGAGGTAGAAACAAATGTATGATAAAATACAATGACTTTCTTATGACAATAAACAAATTGTCGGACACGTGGTTAACAATTACAGCAAGTTCGCAATACAGACTTATGATAGACTCCGAAAAAATTATAACATACTTTGTACTTTTTACTTTTTCTGAACACTTTTCTCCCTTGCGACACATTAATCTCCACGCGGGCGACGCAGCGGGGCGCAGCTAGCTGAAAATATCCAAATGCAAGCCAATAATGTTTTGAAACAAATTTTCAATAAGTCTAAATAGTCTAATATATAAAATAAGCCTAAATACAATACAATCCTTTGAAGCTAAGCCGAAAGATTTTGCTTGAATACTAATCCCTAAGCTTAGGCTGAAAATTTCAGTATCTTTAGATACATTTCAATGGCTTCAATCTGTATTTAGTATTAAGTTTTATCCTGCAATCTACGTTTCGATAAGCTTGAATAATAATTAAATTTCTCTCCAATTGAAGTTTATCCACGAGACTAAAATGTAAAGATTGGTAGATAGGTAAGTAATAAGTAGATACCTATTTACATAAAAACATCGACAAAGTAAAAAAAAATATGCAATATTAAAAATACACTACTATTATATGAATATATATATATATATATATATATATATATATATATATATACACTCGAGAGCAATGAATCCGGGTCACTTAAAGAATCCTAAAAATCTCGGAAACTAAAAATGCTAGGTTAATGCAATAAATTGTATTTAATAGACAATGTAATACTCCTTAAATGAAGGTATTAAAACTTCTTAGTTATTGTAAAGTTATATCATAAAAAAATCAAATTTGAAAAAGGGCCACTTTCGAAGATGGAACTACGAAATTACAGCATTTGGTTTTGCTTTTGTTTGTAATCTGTCATTTATGTGGGTACATAAACCATGTTGATAGTGCTCTATATTCATTATTCAAGCTGAAATTATGTCGCTTACGCCTGAAGAATGCACCAGAATACTTACAATGCTGGAAACCGGCCGGAGTCAGCGCGATACAGCCAGGACTGTCGGTGTGTCGCTGTCAACAGTACAAAGAGTTCTCCGACGTTACGAAGAAACTGGTTCTAACCTACGCAGACCAGGAACGGGCAGAACCAGGTGTACCACAGCACGAGAAGACCGATACTTGGTGAACACCATGCTTCGAAATCGCTTTCTCACAGGAACTGAACTCACCAATCAGTTTCGACGCCTCGGAGGAAGTAACCCAAGTGCATGGACAGTAAGACGTCGGCTTGCTGAATCTAACTTAAAACCCCTTAGACCTGCAAACGGCCCTAAACTGGAGCGTGGGCATCGTATTTCGAGACTAAGATATGCCCAGAGCCACGTAAATTGGAGTATTGAAGATTGGTCAAAAGTTATGTTCTCCGACGAATCAAAATTTATGCTCTACAAGCACGATGGAAGACACAGAGTGTATCGAAGACCAGGGGAAAGATTCAAGCAAGCATGCATCGAAGAAAAAGTAGCCTACGGTGGTGGGTCTGTACTTGTGTGGGCCGGAATTTCTTCTGAAAGTCGCACAGAGCTGGTGATCATAGAAAACGGCTCTTTAACTAGCGTAAGATATGTGGAAGAAATCCTCAATGATCACGTTGGTCCATTTATGGTCAATTTAGGTGAGGATGCTATATTTATGCATGACAATGCCCGACCTCATACAGGTAGGATTGTGAATGACTACCTTCAAGAGATGAACATTACTCGTATGGAGTGGCCAGCGCGCAGCCCGGATATCAACCCGATCGAGCATGCTTGGGACGAGCTAGGCAGATGCGTAAAACAACGAAACCCTCCCCCAATCACGCTTCGTGAGCTCAAAATTGCTCTCACAGAGGAATGGGAGAATATTCCCCAAAATCGTATAAGGAACTTGGTGTACAGCATGCCAAACCGCGTAAACGCAGTAATGGAAGCACGAGGAGGCAATACGAAGTATTAAAATTCAAGAAAATCGTAATAAAGTTCAAAAATTTCATGTTTCCTATTTTTGTTTTAAGGAGAGATCAGCAGTTTTTTTCTTTATGTAATTTTGTGTTAATAAAATGTATGGTGACTCATATTTTTTTTACTTTCATTTAAGGAGTATTACATTGTCTATTAAATACAATTTATTGCATTAACCTATCATTTTTAGTTTCCGAGATTTTTAACATTCTTTAAGTGACCCGGATTCATTGCTCTCGAGTGTATATATATATATATATATATATATAAAGTTTAAAAATACAATTATGTAGTAAGAAACGTTCAGTTTAATACAATATTATTTCAACTGCAAGGTTTATATCAGCTTAACCTATTTCTCTGGTGTTAATTAAACCTTGCTAAGAGATGCTAATAAACTTTTTATTAGATCTTTCTCGGCAAAGTCTTTACTAACCGTCCTTTTTACATAATGTCTCTGAAAAAAAAAATCATAATGTTTCATAATAAAATAACTATTAAGTTTATTAATCAAGCTAACTTCTTTCGTCGTAACTCTTTGTTTTTGTCGATTTAAACACTGAGGAGGAAATATACGATGTGTCAGTTTTCTTGTGTTTGTTTGACTATAAAATAATTGTTCATCGATCATATATTTACAACAAAAGCAAAAAATACTTGACGTTGTTTGAAGACAGTGGTTTTACTGAATTGAACAAAGAACCCATTGAAATTGAAATCTGACTGAACTCGATGTTCTTTCAAAAAACAGTTCATAAGGTGACAACTTCAAAATGAGAAATACGAACGTTTTGTTTGCCTAAATCAAAAAGGAAATTAAAAATAATTTCTAAAAAGGACGGACCATTCAAGTGTTGAATACCTAGAGCAAGATATTTAATTTGTCGCTCAAAAATCCAGCGATTAGAGTCGAATGATTTTTGTCTCTCAAATACTAAGTCAAACGGAATGGTGAGACTCGTGGCTCGTTTGCTTTGGTAATTGGATAGCTTGTTTGCGCATTTTATTACCTTTGGGGATAAAATTAGTTGGCTTTAGGTATAGAGAGGGCCGACGGGATTTCACGCCATGAATGTCAAATCTTGCTGAATCCTGGTGACTGAATTAGGGTAATTTTGTTTTTATTGCATCGGTACTTATCTCTCCTCAGTTTTACTGTGATTGCAAGGACCCTTTTAAAAGTTTAGAGGGAGGGAATTGCAGATGATGCCATAATCAAGGTTTACGGAAACCTTTGGATTCTAAATGAGGTATTTGCCTTTAAATTTAGGCATAAAACGTCTTAGAGAAGGACGGATTTATTTGATGGGAAGTAAATGGTGGGAAAGGTCTGCCCGATACTCCAACAGACGGATTAAACTCAACAAACATTTATATTCATACTTTGTGTAGTTACAATGATGCTTTGCTTACCACATTGCGTTAGTCAACTCGTAATCACACTAATATCACATACCATAATATTTTTATAGTTATTTTGAGCGAGTGTGGCTCAGTGGGAGTATGTGCGACTTCCAATACGACGCACCCGAGTTTGAATCCTGCTGGCCCCACTACTGACTTTCTTAAGTTATGTGCGGATTTGAAACTCGCTCTGAAAACGGTGAAGGAAAACATCGTGAGGAAACCGATATGTGCAAAAATTTATCACAAAAATTCAAGGACACAAATTCACAGACATGTGGTGACATCCACCAACCCGCACTAGGCCAGCGTGTTGGGTTATGGCCCATACTCTCTCTACGAGGGAAGGGCTGAGTGGGTATATATTATAGCATGTGGTATATAACTACACAAAATGTTACAGCCCTTGAGACTGGTAATTGCGGTTGCCGCCCATCATGCTATATTTACTTCGAAATTATGTAATAGCAAAGGATATATTTATCAAATGAGACAAAATAGATAGCAGTTTCAAGCATAAAAATTCTGTCAAAATTTAAATATAACAGCAACATGTTTTCACACAATCATCCGTCGAGAATGGTCAATATTTTCACAACATATGTACCATAGCTCTGTTATGACACAGTTATAAAATAATTTCCGACACATGAGGTTTTATGACGACATAGTGAGCCTAAATGATGAGCTGTAAAATGGCCATCCGTTCATATTTCCCTTGGGAAAATTGTCACTGTGCGTACTTGAAAATAAAAATATTGCTGATATTGTTGAATTTATGTTATTAACATCATGATTAGAGATGTACCGACTATTCACCGATTAGTTGAGAAATTCGACTATTCGGATATATTTGTAGTCTGCGACTGGTCGCCGATTATAGCAGACAAATATAGTCGGTCATTAATAAGAGGGTGATTGACATAAAATCGTCAACTTTATTCAGCTTATATGAGCTGATTCAATCTATATTAAATAATTTCACTATAAACTGTTTTATCTAAGTCAATTTCAGATTTTTTTTTAATTTCTAAAAAAACACTCAGTAACACCGGTTTGTTCATATACAGCACAAGAAAAGTAACCAGTTTCGGCATCAATGCACAACGCGGCGGGTGCCAGCGGCTCAGCTGTAAAAGAAACACCACGGATATAGATGATGCTACCCGAACTCTACCGAAAGCAATGATCGGTTTGGCCGACTAATCGGCCGACTAGTCGGTCTTTTTGCAACCGACTAGTCTTCGTCGTAGTCGATCCATGTCATAGTTGGCCCATCTCTAATTATGATTAAGTATTTTCAGTAGCTTATCGTTAGTTACATACTAGCCAATATCTAATCAGAAGTGCTTATACTAAAGGTTACATATGACCAATGCCAATGTCAGTTCTGCTAGTTTGTAAACTACCTTTTCCAGTAAAGAACTAACCAATGATAACACAGCAGATGACGTAGAATCGTCCCCGTAAGACGAGTAAAAAAAGTATAGAGGAAATGTGATCTTTAAAGTAGTTGGCTCGATGGCCAAGTCGGTTAAAGCATCGCCACGATATTCCGAAGACGCGGCTTTGAACCCCGCTTGGGAATTTTTTTCTTCTCACTGAAAATGTAAAGCCATAGATAATTAGTCAAGCATGCGCTAAGGCATTCAACATCAGCAACAGATTGGAGTTATAAAGTGGAAGAAGGAGTAGTAACTTGTGGAAGATAAATGCAAGCCACGGTATACCATATCAACAGGTTTATCACAATCTACAAATCTTACTACGTAATAAGTTAGTGCAAGATGTGCTCTACTGGACTACAGAGCTTGCAAAACCGCAAGTGAAATGCTAATTAACGTCGGCTTTGTGGTGCACCCTGGGCCAATTTCCCAAACCACTAGCCAATACGTATACTCCTATGTTTGAATTTACAATTAAGCTTACCAATTTGCAAGAGGGTTGCCAATCCTCCTGTAGAACATTTTCTTGTGAGAAAAATAGAATATATATTTTTTTCGTTGTGTGTTTTTTTACCTCATTTTTTCTGTGAGCAGATAGAGTGGCGGGACTACTTTTGAATTTCAATTCCTTGAGCTTACTGAATCTTGGGGGAGCAACAACTCTTCAGTTACGAAGTCTATTAAAGCTCGCTAAAGTAATGGGCTTCACTACAAATAACCTGTTTACGATTACCTATGCACTCATACAGGCTTCTCTATTCGGTTTTCCTTCTTCTTAGTCCCATCCCGGAGTCTAAATGTTCAGCCGATGAAGTGAAGCCAACCCAGTGGTCAACAGCATAAGTTTTCATGGTCACTTACGTCAGAATTAAGTTTAGAAACGGAATATTTACCATGTGATGTTTTACTTAGTAGTATCAAAAGTAAACCATGATTCAATCAGAGCCAACAACTAACTTTATATATTACTGTATTCATAAAGGCAAGGGTTTCCCAAACAAGTCATTCTAAATTGAAAACCCTTGTGACTCTCGACTTAACTATATACTATAGTTTTTATAGATACGGTAAAATCGAAAAAGTTTTTACGAGGGATCTCAATCCTTTCTCTCGTAATCAGTTGTATTTATATTCAAAACGGAAGGATCTTTTTCTAAGGAAGATATAGTCGTACTAAAGTGCAAAAGGTCCGGAAAGGTCAAATAGGTTCATACTCTCGCGGGCTGTAAAATGAAGGTTTCCACATAATTTTATGCGCTAGTTTCAGAGGCATAAAGATTTTATTTTATCACCGTATGGGACATTTTCCGGGAATTTTAAGCAAGCGTTAGGTCAATGAACTGATGTTCAATTCAACTTTTAATTTACAAAGCTTTGTTTCTTTCTTCATCACGTAAGCGTATCTTCTGTAGTATAAATAAAGTCGCAATGTGTGTCTGTTTGTTTATGCGGCTAGTTATTCTAAACTACGCAACGGATTTATATAATTTCGTAAACATAAAATATGACTATTTAATAAGAGAACTATTTTGACAAGTCTTCTTTTTCATAAGATTATTTATCGATGAGAGTGGAATCATGTTTGGCTGCGATACGATTAGCTAATATATTATAATTATGTTGGTACCTAGTGATGTTGCCATTCTGCATTTGTCGGGACACATCCTGAAAGAACATTATAACTAACTAGTTATTTATTTGGGGTTCTAAAAACACAAAACACTTCTGTGTTACGTTTCTTACGCTTACATAGTCTATGTATTGGGTTTATACCACGCGTAGGTGTTCCCGTCCTGAGTCATAAAAATACTGCCATAAAATTGTGACATTAGTAAAACAGAGATACAGACTAATCTATGACGAAATTTATTTTTCGTCCCGGAAGAATTCTAGATAATAATATGTTTAATCCTATCCTACTAATATTATAAATGCAAAGGTTTCTCTCTCTCTCTCTCTCTCTCTCTCTCTCTCTCTGTGTGTGTGTGTTTTTGTTATCACTTAACGGACGACTAAATGGATTTTGATAAAATTTGGTTCGTGAATTAGGTTAAGGTGCTTTAGGTCCTGGAATAAGATATATGATGCTTTTTATTCCCGGAAAAATGAACATTCCCTCCTGAATTTAACGTAAGTGAAACCACACGGCGCTGTTAGTGTATTATTATAATGAAATGAAGCCGAACAAAATGGCATAGCCAAGGATTGCGTATGATTTGTACATATTAAAATAAATTTCTTACCTATTATTTATTTTTCAGTTAGTCTTCAACTTACTTTAGACATCAATTTTAATTATACGCGATATTAAGCAACCATTGAAACAAATTTCTTATTATTTTTATATATGCCAGTTGGTTTCCCACTGACATTAATTTCAATTACACGATACTGCGCAAGTATTACACAAATTCCTCTCATTTTTGCATATATTTCAGTATCTGGTCTTCCGCTGACATCAATTTTAATTAGGTTCCTACGCAATATTACTTTATCTTTAACTAGCTGCTCCCCGCGGCTTCATACGCGGTATACTGGGATAAAAAGTAGTATGTCCTTTTCCAGGTCACTTACTACATACCAAATTTTATCAAAATCCGTGCACTAGTTTTTGCTTGTTTGAATAACAAACATCCATCTATCCATCTATCTAACCTCACAAACTTTCACAATAATAATATTAGTTTTAGTAGGATTTAACTCAGTTTTTAATTTAGAACTTCTTCAAAACATTTCGTGTGTGTATATTTAACCGATGATTCAACGTAGCGTAACTTCTTGAAAGTGCATCGTACTGTTTGTATAAATAGACCTGCCGGATGAACTGTCACTTAGTACAAATGTACAGCGACACTCTTAGATATTTATAGGTTAGCGGGCGAACGGTGAAAAACGACATGCACTATAAGTTTTTTGTTGAAAAATATATTTTTTAAGACAAATTCGCAATCGGAACCGCAAACAGATTAAAATGAGCCCTAACACTACTAGTTTACGATTATCTGTCAAGGTGTTCTATTGCCCACCTTCCGTTTCCATCATCATATCAGCTGGCTGTCACCATAATATTGCATTGTCGTCGAACTTTGAGAATTATGCAAAATTTCAACTTTGTAGGATCAGAACGACTTGGTTTTGATTCAGCTTGCAAGACTCCACTCGAACAAACATAGTTACATTCATACATATATAATATACATTACAAGTTAAATAAGCAAGCTTGTAAACAGAGACAAGCTGTTTGTATTGGTTAGACATTCATCAGCAGCAGCTTCTGCGACTGGATTCCACCATTTCGTTCAATGCCATCCAAATAAAAAGAATGTCTTTCTTCGTGTTCAAAGACCGACCAGTGTAACAATGTGACCATTAAAAGTCTGGTGGCTAAAGTCATGTTGACGTCAATATAGACCGTGTGACCTAATAATTAATATTGCCACTGAATTTTTTTAACAATATTGTTGTGTTTTTTTATTTTTAGATGTACCTAATTAGTTTTAAAACTAAATTTTAATTTTTTAAATATTTTATGTAGGTATGTAGATATGATTTTTTGTGTATGCAATAAGGAATTATTAATTACTAGCTGTTGCCCGCGACTTCGTACGCGTAGTGTAGTAGTAATTCATCATGCTTCCGACCATTTTCTATCCCACAATTCTCCCATTCCAGCTCCCGTCCTGCTCCTTTCTCATTAACGTACCGCTTCTATTCTGCTTTGTACCTTCCCACTCCCATCCTGTTATCGTCCTGGTTGTATTCCGTAACAGCCGCGTTCTGGTCCTGATCCTGTCCTACTCCTATACCGTTACCGCCGCCTACTATCCCGTTACTGTAACGCTCCGCTCCTGCTTCAGTCCCGCACCTATCTCGTTACCATTACGCTCCTATCCTGTAACCATCCCGCTCTTATCCCATTACCATGCCCTTCTTATCCCGTTATGATCCCGTTCCGCTCCCAATGCTAATTACCAAAGTCATCTTTTGTCCGCTTATAGAACTTACATACCAAACAGCTTCATAGGTTTTTGGTTTTGCGAGGTGTGATGTGTGTATGTGTGTGTGAGGGAGTGGATTATTTTTTTATTTGTAGATATAAATTTTAGCAAGTTCTTTTAAGGATGTTTAAAAATTGGTGAAACATGTGTTATAGTTTCTTTGACCGAGTATACGTATCATATGTCATCGTTTAGCTAAAAAAAACATATTACGGGGCCACGGAGACCGGATGGAAATAACACGGGTAGGATTGCCATCGGGGGGAACTGCCATGGACCCTTTAAGATTCGTATGCAAAACTGACGGTGACGGTGCGCCGCCGCGGCGCCATGCCGGCCGCCGCGGCCGGTCCGGGTCCGGTACGGTGTTGCTCTGTTTTTTTTCGTCTATACGACTTTGCGGTGCGGCACCGATCCAGCTCCGGCGCCTGTTGATAGACGCAATTAGTAGACATTATATAAGGTAAAATTCTTTTACTAATTTCCAAGGCAACATAATCGCATCAGCAAAACAGCCTTTTGCAAACTGATCAAAAAAAAGCTCCGGTGCAAGTCCAGCGTCCATAAAACCCGTCAGGACGACCCATAAAGACCCGTAAAGACGTGCTATCTATGGGTGGCTCGATTTAAACAGCTAATTTGCCTTGCAACGGTACCCAACGTTGT
Source organism: Petrophora chlorosata (assembly GCA_951640565.1). Lineage (NCBI taxonomy): Eukaryota > Metazoa > Arthropoda > Insecta > Lepidoptera > Geometridae > Petrophora > Petrophora chlorosata. The sequence continues at coordinate 8,782,646 of OX621204.1, read as the reverse complement.
TAAATTGCGTAATAACTCCAGTTTTCGTAAACCGATATTTATAAAACAAAGTAACTCGGACGGACTGACTCCACAGAACATATTTCAAAAAATTGCATTCAAATTCCTGCCCTAGTTTCTTAGTTTATCCCGGACAGACAGACAGACAAAAATTAAAAAAAACTGTATTTTTGGGTTCTGTAGCTACCATATACTCCTAAAAAAATTGATTTTCAAAAATATCTTCAATGTACAGTAACCGCTTCGTTACAGTTTTATTATAAGTATATAGATGAATTTTATTTTTATTTATTAATTATACATAATTATTATTTTCTAACGTTTTATCATAAAACGCGGTGAAAACCAGAAAGTGCAATGCAGTGCCGTGCAAGATTTTGCGATGCAAGGTTCTGGTGATACTGCAACTGTTATGGATAGGCGTGTTGCTTACCATCGGGCGAATGACCTGCTCGTTTCGTCACTCAATTACATAAAAGAACTAACTTTTTTATTCATTTGAATGACAGTACAAATTCTTTTAAATAAATTATTATTCACAGATAGATTGGGGCACATAAAAATAATTGTATCCACCGTTTCAACGGCTATCTTCATTATCGGGTATCCCTCATTTTGGAGTGGTAGGCTCTGGCCGTGGTTGTAATACCACCCACCGAACAAAGCCATGCCGTCAAGCGACCTAGTCGTGTTTCGGGATTATACTAGGTGAACCATCGGGGAGACGGGTCTGAGCAGCCGCTCAACTGCCATCTCTCTCTAGATCTATGTGCTTCATCTTAGGCCACATCATCGCTTCGCATCGGGTGAGATAGTGGCCAAAAATAGACCTATTAAGTGTAAAAAAAAAACACCATATTAAAAATTCATCACAAAAAAGAATAGTCTTAATAAATTATTTCTTAGGAATCCTTCAATTTCAAGATGCCTATAAATAGAACTCAAAACCGACTCTGAGTATTTCCTCGAAAGCCTTTTTGCTAAAAGCCAGGGCACAAAAAGTAATTCATTAAATCTCCTTTCTAAGACGCCACCACTTTCCTGCTAAATAATTAACAATGATACCTTGAATTTCGGAGACATTCTCAACCCATTAACAAAGCTGTCAATAACCTGAGCAAATAAAGCACGGACCAATAAGCGGAGGTAAAGCAATTAGTTGAACGTAATTGTCATTTTAATATGCGCATATTTAGTTCAATTTATGGAGTCGTGGGCAATATGTCGCTTTTGCCAGCTTGGATTGTGACCTGAGAGTATATGTATATATATAAATTTGTCAAAGTTCAAGTTCAAAAGTTCTTTATTCAGTTTTGCGATCACAGACGCACTTATAAACGTCAATTATTACAGTGACTCTACCACCATATCGGAAAAAGAAAGGAACCAATACTCAGAAGATACGGCAAGAAACTGAGGGGCATTTTTTTGAACGTTTGTTACAATAATTTGTTTGTTTCTTATGTGCCAGTTGGCTACATGGCAAAAGCAGAATGTTCTATTAATCTTTGTCTTCAATGTAATTATAACGGTATAGTATGCTCTTTTAATTAGAATATTTTTAACATAACACGTATCATTACTGATGTCATGACATGAATCATAATCATTCGTCAATAGATTGATGTGTCTTGGCAATAATATTGATTTCTATGAGAACGTAGTGATTAATTTATCTGTGATCTCAATGGCATTTCCTTGCATAATGAGATCTCCGCGTTTTTATATTCATATTCATTTTTGATGCTTACATGTATTGTACCAGACATCTTAAAAATTATTAATACCAAAAATTAAATCTTGCCATAAATACTAAAACAACGAAAAAAAAATCTATTGTAAACAACATTTATTACTTTTACAGTGTGTTAGTTTGCTTTCGTTAGTTTTGCTGTCGGACAGGATTTCTTCAAATTCTTTCTCTTACTGCTTTGACCACCTTTTTCGTACGAACACTACGTGGACGGTCTGATCTTTTTCTGTCACAATCATCAGAGGAGGTCTCATTGTACCTATTAATAGCCCGGTACACAAACATTTTACTAATACCAAGCGTATGGAGAGCTTTAAAAATTGCATTTGGGTCCATACCTACTTTGTGTAATGCAATCACAGCGATTTGGTTCTCTTTATCACCCCACTCCATTTTAATATCGCAAAATATTGTACAATGTATTGGCGCTAAAATGAGAAAACTTAATGAACAATCATATAAAAATGACAGATTCCAAATTCAAATGTAATATTTTGTTTCTTTTTATTTGTAACAGTATTTATGGCTAGACTAAGTACATACATGTACCTTGTAGCCTGTAAGAGCGCTGCACAAGTTCTGAGTGAAGTTACCTACTTAGGAGCTTAATAATGTTAGGTTACATTTGTCAATTTAAATTAATTATTATTCATTTATAAATTTTATTAATGTTCATCATTGAAATTATTGTATTGTATTTATTTTGTTTTGTGCTGGATACAAGAAGATACAACATAGCCTACGTTACTTGGGGCTAGTATAGCTTTCTAGAATGAAAGACGTTTTTGAATCGTATCAATAGTTCCAGCTCCTTATGAGTACATACTTGCAAACAACTTGACCTTCTTATAGTATTAGTATAGATGTATGATAATAATACTTACACAAAATGGTAGAAAATATTGACAAGTAAATAAATACTTACATCACCATCCTTACTCAACTAAGTCCACTTGGTACTATTAAGTATTCGGCGGCCCAAGTTCTCAGATATATCCAGCTCGAAGCCCAAGTTAGATGTTACAATTTAATTAGTTTTTCGTGTTATAATTTTAATTAATGCTTTTAAAATTTCTGAAGCTAAAATATTTTCACAATTCCATTAAAATTGTTTTGCTTATACTACAAATGTTTTAAATAAAAAGTAGTTAATTTCGCTACTTGTGCGTGTGATTCATTTCAAAGAAAAATACTTCTTAGGCTTCTGATATTTCTTTTAAAGCAGAATTTCTAAGAATGTGTTCAAATTAATTCATCAAGTCTAGACATGCCACCCTGAACAGATTATTAATTATGCTTAATTTATTATTTTAGTGCTATAGTTTATTAAAATCATATAGATATATATACCTTAATTTCTAATTTTATTCTGTCATTTGGTTTTATCCTTAACAGAAGTGATAATAACGATTGGCCACATTCAAAACATTCATATTCATACAATAACGTGGCAGAATAATGAACCGCATAATAGTCCGCCTATAAGCCTTATACGAGTATGACGCACAACAAACCAAACCAAAACCAAAACTAACCAAATTCAGCCAATTAATTTCTTTGGTATTCTCTAACAAAGAAATAGTACCGTGTTTTGTGACGCTTAGTCTGTGAAAGTGTTTATTTTTAAATAATGCCCTGGTACTAGATAAATGAAATTTGGTGAGTTCATTCTCCACAGACAACAGTAGTTTGAAATATATGATGTAGAAAGAAAAGTTATGCGAAAAAAATTAACAGCCCTTAAAAGATAGAGATTAAAATATATATTGGCCCCTATGAGGGTGACATGGTCTTTCTGACCAAACTAAATAAATACATATTAAAAAAAAAGGTGTAGTGGAATGAAAGGCCAACTATTGAACTAGTTGATAAAAAATATCTCGGTTCTAGTCTCGTAGTTTGGACGCACTGGCAAAAGTCAGTCAAAAATCCGAAATTTTCACAAAAATTCAAATTTTTTTGAACAACTGAAAATCGCAGATCGTACATGGGGGCAAATCGATAGTTATTGAGGTCCCCCCTCGTGTCACCGACGATCCACCCCTCCATTTACACCGTATACAAACTATAGGTAGTATTGATACGAGTATACCTACCTACCTAATATTATATTTCAATCACACAGTTATATCGATTGAAAATAATTATTTTCATTCCAACGTTGTTCAAAGTACAAAAAGACGATCGGTCCTTGAATAACTGTATAGCAAATGTAACACAAACATCTCTTTTGAATACTTTAACGTTATCCCATCCCGCACCGTCGACAATAATTTTCGTATTATGTCGTATTTTATAAGGATTCACATAAGAGTCTTTATTATTAACACATCCTGCTTCGAACATAAAAGTACCACCGAATATTAAAATATACTCCTATAACCAGTATCTCAATATCAATAATTTTATTGTACGTAATGTGTATTATGTAAAAGTGTCTTGTGCAGCTATACCAACTACCATCAAACCATCAAGAAGCATAATCACATATGTTATCTTAAAAAAATAGCTAAAACATGTTTTGGTTAGATGAAATGTTTCCATTCTAGTAAAAATATTTTGCACACCCAAAAACGTGTGAAAATGTGAAATTGTACTATTTTATTGTTATTGGGTACGCTTGACCGCTTTTTCATCTAATGTAGAAGCCAACGGTATAGCACTTTCGCCTAGAATAAACCTGTTAAATTCCCTTAATGGTTTTTATGGAACTAAGTGTTGAGATGAGCAAGTCGTTCGCCTGATGGTAAGCGCCACGCTTGCCCATAACAATAGCAGAACTTTTAATTATAATAACAGAGCCAGAACTTTTAATACCATAAAAAGCTCTGCGTATTACTGCATGGCGCTCATCACCCCGAGACATCAGATATCAGTTTCATATGCTCAGTAATTTTGCTGGCTACAATGCCCTTCAAACCGAAATACAGTATATTTTTAATTTGTGTTTCCTAAATACCAATGAGATATCGTTTATCTCTAATGAGATCTATAGTTTTCTCCTTCTTGGAACAATCACCGTCCTCCTTTATAATTCATCTACAATCTACAACTATTGGTAAATCTAATTTTTGATTTTAATTTTGTTGCAGGTAATTGAAGCGGATTGAGCCGAAAACGAAGCAAAAACAATCATCCAAGATATTGAAAATGCGAATTCCAATTTGGAACTCAAGTTGACTAACTGTTTGTATAGGAAGCGAGAGGCCTATAGTGATATAGATTAGATTTATTATTTAGACGTTAAGGGGCTTACGAGATCAGATTTGAGAGACAATATTATTAAGCACTTTAATGCTGGTATAGGGCAACGGTTATTAAACAAGATAATATTACGAGTATAACAAATATTGTTCTACTTAGTTAAACTTTTGGTACCTTCAAAATTGAGTATTAGTTATCGGCTTTAAGTTTTTTTTTTTTTACTCTTAATAGATCTATGTTTGGCCACTATCTCGCCTGATGTGAAGCGATGATGTGGCCTAAGATGGAGCACATAGATCTAGAGAGAGACGGCAGTTGAGCGGCTGCTCAGACCCGTGTCCCCGATGGTTCCCCGAACATCATCCCAAAACACGACTAGGTCGTTTGACGGCATGGCTTTGTTCGGTGGGTGGTGTATACCACGGCCAGAGCCTACCACTCCGGCGCGTAAGCGGGTTTCAAGCGTTTTATCCCTTATAGAGCTTCTAGCTGCACCCCGCGGTTAAACCTGCGTTTTCTGGGATAAAAAGTATCCTATGTCATTTTAAACTCTGTTATAAATTTGACCACTGTGCGTCAGTCTACGGCACGCACTGTAGCCCTTAAACGGGTGAACCGATTTGGATGCGGTTTTTTTTATTTGAACGCAGGTTTTTAGGGGTGGTTCTTATATATGTTTTATTGTGTCGGGGGTTTTAATTTTTTAATTAATTTAGGACCTAAAAAATCTACATACCGAATTTCATTAAAATCCGGTCAGTAGTTTTGGCGTGGTTGAGTACCAAACATCCATCTTCACAAACTTTCGCATTTATAATATTGGTAGAATGCTTTGCCACTATCTCGACAGATGATGGTCTGAGATAGAACACATAGATCTAGAAGAAGACAACAGTTATGCGACTGCTCAGACTTGTCTCTCCGATGGTTCACCGAATATCATTCCAAAACACGATTAGGTTGTTTGTAGGCATGATAACAATTATGAAGGTAGTTTATCATCTAAATATTTAATACTACATAGCGTATTAAAGTAAAATATTGCAGATTAGTATTGTTAGAGGTACCTGCTACACGAGCTTTTCACCCAGAAGTTTTTCCAATTTTTATTTTCGAAGTCCAAAGTCAGATATCAATGAAATGTATATGGGACCACTTCGTAGCTATACTGAACCCAACGCAAAAATAATTTACCAAAACGGTTCATAAATGACGGAGTTCTGAGGTAACAAACATTAAAAAAAAACATGCAACAAAGAGAAACCCCTCCTTTTTGAAGTCGGTTAAAAGTTCTTAATTTAGTGTTATCTGCAAGTTGGAAGATGAGCTTAATGGGTCCAGGGATTGTTTGTTAAGATTAAGAAAATAAGCCCAAAATTTGGAAAGCACGAGGTCTCATTTTGGGGCTAATTACTAGTGAGTATGACTTACGTGCCTCATAAATTGTAGAGTAATGAAAATCTTTGCCGGTCTTGAAAAGGTCGGAAACTTTAGCTATGAGTTATAAGTTCTTTGAAACTTTACCACGCTGCCACACAATATGACTGTAATTTAATATGAGAGTGCTTTGAAACTGAACCAAGCCTGCATACTCGTATATTTTCATGCAATTTTTGTTGGAAAGTTTCTTTATACAAATTTTTTACTGCTCTAAAATATAATTCTAAAAAGGCCCAATATTACTGTAAAGAATAATCTACTTCAGTTAGTATGACTTTATATAAACAGAACTAGTAACAACATGAAACAAATGACTAAATAACCTAAATCATGCATTTGCAGTGGACTTTGTGGTAACTAGGCCAGATACAATACTATTTTATAGTTTATTAAGTCGTCTGGGAATAATGACATAAAATCGTGATTATATGATAAATAAATAATTATTTAGTGTCATTAGCACTCTAATTACTGTAGTTGTTGTGTTATTTTTCTTTGAACTAAGACTAATTTTGTATTGCTACCTTAAAATAAGCTATTCTTAAAATAAAGTGAATCCAACTCTATTGATCGAAAAAAAGTGGTTTGGTTAGACTACCGGACTTCGGTACCTATTCCAAGAAAGCAGTGGAGTAGATGATACGATGAAATACATGGGCTCTGTGGTAATGTCGCACAAAACGCATGCTACGCACGACCGTGGTTACAATCTCATACAAGTATACGTTTTATCAAACAAAAAAACGACTTCAATGTTTCTTCAAAGTCCAAGGTCAAATATCGATGAAATTTGTATGGGACTACTTTGTAGCTATAACCTAACCTAACGCAAAAATAATTTTCCAAATCGGTTCATGAATGACGGAGTTCTGAGGTAATAAACATAAAAAAAACAATAGAATAGAGAACCTTCTCCTTTTTTGAAGTCGGTAAACAAAACGAAACTGAGTACCACCACAGAAAAGAACTTATCTACATATTTTGTGGTAGTCATATTGCGTACGCATCGTAGCATGCGCTGTTTACGTAGCGTGAATTTAGCTTTGAGCCCATTATAGTGCTAAATACTTATAACTAGTATGGGAAGCATTTAAGATCACTTTGCCTAAATTATTCAAAACTGAGTAACTTCTGCGTTTCTGTATAATTACATTAAACAAATCTACAGTTGCACTTGCGGCGCCATTACCAGTTATTACCACTGGTCGTTTGAAATGCAAATCTTAGCACTTTGTTATCAACTGTAGTGCAAGCTATCTAGAGTTCCTTAGTGTATAATTTTATGCCACTCGTATATTGTGGTAGAAGAGTTGGCTATTATTGTAGGAAAGCTATGCAGAGTTGGCTTAGTGTCTATTTATATAGATACTTTAAAAGTAGAACTTTCGATAATTATAATGTACGTAATGTGCCTTATATAATCATTATTTACACTTTAACCTTTAAAAATGTCAAATCAACAGACTGTTTTTTCAGCGCTTTTTATAAGTTATGTAAAAGAATGCCTTTGGATTGTTAAAAATATAATATTATATGACTCACAGGTAATAATACCAAATATGCCCAACGATACATAGATCCTGGCCCCTAACAAGGATACCCTGTATCTAGGAAACCAGGAACAATGAGGACCATGGTCCTACAATACCCAGGCACTAGACAAATACTTGCGTTTTTTTTCTGTGCACAAACTTTTGTCTCGTCGCGGGAATTGAACCCTTAGCCTCAGTGGTGTACAAGATTTGAGCCAACTTGCCCAACCACTACACTACACAGGCTGTCATTACCTCTGGGTGACACATAACATACCACTGAAATCAAATACCAAGATATTTTGTGTCACTTACATAGCACTAGAGGGACAAATAACCATTTTACTAGAGCCCGCCAGCTAGAAAGACAAAACTACACGCCAGCTACACGTACAAAAGCTGAAATTTTCACAACGTCAAAATATAAATAACGTTAAGAATGCGCGATAAATTCCGTTAAACTGTTAAAAATCTATGTAAGTGTTACAATGTTAGTTTTACGTGAATCGATGCCGCTATTTTTGCATGTTTCTGAGAAACCGAACTGGTATTCGACTTTTTGTTTATAAAATAATATTAACAAAAATAATAGATTTTCAAACACATTTCAATTCGCAGAAAATAACTAAAATGTTTCGTACAAACTAACAAGTATACATAATATAAAAAAACCGACTTCAGATGTATATTCGAAGTCCAAGATAGAATATCGATGAAATTTTTAAGGGACCAGTTCGTGCTTTACTGAACCCAACAACAATTTTCCAATTCAGTTTATAAATGACGGAGATCTGAGGTAACGGACAAAAACAATCGAATTGAGAACTTCTACCTTTTTTTAGAAATAGCGGTTAGAAATGGCTACAAATGGCTAAGCACTCAAATCAAACTAATATTCCTTAGATTAAACATATCAATAAATGACGTTTTTACGTTGTTACGATAAAGCAAGGACTTTTAAAAGTACGACTATCGATTCGACCTTATAGGCCCTCTAGTAAGCCAGCAAATTACTAATGAGTAGGTAATAATCATTATAGCACCCGACTGTATTAGATAATGAAAAAAGAAAAGCTGGCACAAATAACACCAGCTGACCAGGCATCTCTAATTACGGCATAGTTTTTCCTGATATTATTAAAGTGGCCAGAAATGAGTTTGCTTTTTTCGTTGTTTTGCCAAAATTATTAGAGAAAATGAATAGTTCTATGATAAATAAAAGTCTATATATAAAGGTTTCAATAAAACATTAAATTTGTCAATTTAATATCAGATTTATGAAAAAAGCTCCGAATGTGAATGAAATGTATGTAAACGAAATCTAGGAAACATTATTTATTCTGCAATTTATTTATAGGATTTGATTCTCGTGTAGTAGAGATAATTGTATCTATTATAAAAATAATGTATTAATGTAAAATTAGATGAATAAATACTACAAAATTGCGGGTGTGATGACCTTGGCATACAGTTTCACGCTACTTTAATAAGTCGGTATTTTCATAGTAAATATTTGTCTTGTTTATACATTCTCTCAGCAACAGTAAGCTTGTTTTAGATAAACAACTTGAATCAAGAACATGAAATCTTACTCATCTGACCACCTGTAAGAAGGTCCGTAGTCATTCTGTCTCCATTCACGTATGTATGTTTTTCATTATATTAGCACGCTCGTCTAAAAGAAATCTGCACATTTTTTCATAAAGATACCCAACGTCGTCTAACTTTTTATCTTATCAAACCGTGGGTGAAACCGCGGTGTGCAGCTAGTTTTGACATATTTTTATGTCTAAAATAATACAAAAGTTTACAGTACCACTGTATAACAAACAAAGCTCCAGGCTGACACTTTGTCACTTATCATAAACAGCTGTCGCCCCTTTACAGAGAAAATAAAAGCCTACAGGTTCTTAGAACGCCTGAAGGGTAGTGTAGTTTCATTTAGGTCTTTCATCCAAGTAACCGTTTCAATATGACTGAACCACTTGGTGGGATATTCTATAACATAATACATATGTTATTATCCAGACCGTTCACATAAGATGCGAAGCGCTTTTGTCGCTGTAATGTTGCTTTTAGTAGTTGTAGTGTCTTTTTTATTAATTGAACATCTTAATTTATGTAACAACAGGGTTGACCACACACCTACACTAGTGAAGATGGTTACTAAGTAGCAACAAGTCGTTCCACTGATGGTAGGTAAGCAACACGCCAGCCTATAATAGTCGCAGCGCCACCCAGAACTTTATTTAGCAAAATCTTCCTCGCCACCCTGGTACAGTGTCTAATAATCTTATGTCTTATAATATCCAGTATAATTTCACTTGAAAGTGGAACACAATAATCTTCGCACACTACTGCTTGGCGGTTGAATATCTGGTATGGTGCTTCCCAAGGCGGATTCTTGCAGAAGAGGCCAAATAACAAAGTTAACGAGGGGTGTGACCTTCGACAGTTCTTTATTTGGACACGGCACTTATGTACTTCGAAAAAACATAGTTTGACAAGTCATTGTTTCGACTGAACATAATTCGACAAGTATTAGTTTGACAGAAATAACTTCGACAACACTTAATTTAATTTACTTTCTGTGAGCTCTTTTATACATTTTGGAAATTTATTATAAAAACGTACGCAGTAGCCCATGAAGGACTTATTTCGTTTTAGTCAGTACAATAATCATATCCTTTATGCACTAATTTTAAATAAGCTTAATTAGATAGATAGAAAGATATTTTTTTGAATGCGCAAACAAATTTGTAGTTACATAGGCGAACTTAATGCTAGTAAACATTATCTTCCAGTTAACCTCTGTTTAATAAATAAAAGATAAAGAAAAAAACATCGCAGTCATTGATGTGTCAAAGTCATAGCGCCGAGACATAAAAGAACACAACATCAATTTATTATTCGGACATGTTTTACGATTGCTGCTATTATTTTGCTCTCGTTACTCGTAAAGTGAGTGCATTTTATGTGTACACTCGCTTTTACAACTCCAGGTAATGGGTAATGTAGTGAGACGGGTGAATTTACTTGCAATTTTCGGGATTTATAGCTCTTACATCATGTTTTAGTTCGTACGCGAGCAAAGATTTATTTACAAGGAAAAGCTGCTTGCTCTTTTCACCAGTATTCATTCATAAGCGTATGAAGGGGTTATTGAAGTGAATATAAATTTTGTATTCATATTATTTTAGGTCTGCTTCGTGTTTTAAATGTGGCTATGACATATGAAATATTTTTTGTTGTTGCAATGGTCACTTTCACAATAAGAAGTGAGTCTTTTTAAATATTGTTTTGTATTCAACCTCGGATATTCGAATTATAACGTACTCTCAGGCGCCGAAATATCAGAAACTCCAAACAAACGCACTATTAGCACAGCATATTCATCGTACCCCGTTCCTATATTAATCTAGTTTTATATAAAATGAAACATTAATACATACAATACAAGTAGATAAAAGTTAAACCTGAAATATAGTACCAATATTCTCGCGAAAACCCTTTTAACTCGTTAAACCCAATTTGTACGAAGAGGAACATTTCCAGCTGCACTTTCATACAAAACATGAAATTGTACGCGTTTTCTCATATTTGGGCGGTACATTCATTTTGAATGTTTGCGAGCTGTTTGGATCTCGTATTTGGGTCGAGCATACATTCAACATTAGGTAGGTTAACTCGGGTGGATGTCCAACAAAGAATACGGCCTTCGTTGATTAGAAATCCAAATGAATGTGGCTTAAACCTACATAGGTATATAAAAGCCAATGGTTAGACAAGAAATTTATTTCCCGGAGCGTTTAAGAACATAAGGCAAAGCTATAGGTAAAGTAATTTTGGGTACGCTAGGCAGTGGTTTCGCTATAAATTAAATTAAAAAATAACATACAAGGAAATATAATTTTAGAGCTTGCAACAGTTGCAACTTAATTGTTTTCGGAAGGTTGGCAGTCTTTCCTTTTCCCCACACCTATTCCGTCAAGATTCCCGGCCGCGCACGCGCCAGTAGCTTCTGTTCTCTCGGCGGCGAATTGCGTCTTACGGAGTAAAAATTAAAAACTGATATTAACTGTGAAGTGAAACGCAGTAGTGCAGGTGACCAATCTGTGTCTACCGCGAGTGATAACCGCGAACTCTGCCTGAATCCGGCAAGGATTTCAGGAGAAAGGCATCAAAGGAACAGCGGGCCCGCTGGCTCGCTCACCCAGGAGAGGAACCCACCAGCTCAACATCAAGGTACGCGTGCATCCTTTCTATTTCTATTCCCTTTGATTGCCAACCGACCATTTTTTCACACCGCGAATCAGTCCGCAAGGATATTTAAAAATACAGTCCACAACCGCAGGAGTCTCATGTGAACAGCTTGACTCCGCGCACCAGGTTTTAGAATCTGGCCGATTGAGTTCAATAACTTAATCTCTCCCGCTTTTCATTGGAAGGCTCGTGTCCATATCGGGCGCTTCCATTTGGTCCTTCTGACCGGACGTTCGCCATCTTGTCCTCTGGGATCCCCGCTAATTTAAGTCTAGATTCGTCTAGCTTACTTCCACATAGGGTTAGATTCGTCTAGCTTACTCGCATACCTAAGTCTAGATTTTTCCGGCTAAGAATCGCATAAAATCTTTCGCATTCAACCAAAACCTCGCCATTATAAGTGTTACCTACCTACTTACGTATTTGTTAAATTTAACTACAACATAAAAACCGCATACTTACTTATATTTATATTTAATCTTTTACGTATACCTAACCTACCTGAGAGTCTAGAAGCTATTCGATTTAGTTAAACCGTCTCGTATGATCTATTCCGCACGCAAATATCCATAGATATATCTACCTACAAACCAATTATATTGTTTACCTACATTCCGCGCTGTGACCGGCGACCGCTGCATCGCAATAATAATAGGTATTTTACAAGTAACTTGTTGATATCACTCGTTTGTCAAAATGGCGCCTACAAAAAAGACAGAAATCGAGTCAGAACGAGATATTGTTCTTTTAGAGACTAAAAGAGACACACTTTTCGAGTTTATTCAAATCGTCTATGATAACTCGAAGGCTGCTCACAATAGTGAAGAATGTATGGAAAATTTCTTAAGTTCCGTCGAAACAATCGATGATATTCGGTCTGAGTTTAGAGAAATTGTCAATGAGCACAATCGAGCGCTTCTTATTAAAGATCCTACTACCAAGCCTAGCTATAAATCTTTAAACTCGTTTGAAGATTTATATTGTCGTATCAAGCGCACGCTAAAACGTGTTGTACCTAAACCTTCGGAGGTGGACACTGATAAAGATCATAAATTTTCTATTGAACGCTCGGGTTTAAAATGTAGAATGCCATCTTTGCCACCAATTGAAATAATGTCATTCGACGGTGACATTCGTAATTGGCCCTTATTTTACGCTGGTTTTACTTCTATGGTACACGAAAATCCAATGCTGACGAACGCTGAGAAGTTGTACTATTTAATAGGGAAGCTCTCAAAAAAGGCTCAAGCCGTGTTCTCAGGTTTCACCCCATGTTCAGATCAATATGACATGATACTGAAATGTCTCGTTGACAGGTACCAAAACACTCGCACGCTCGCATCTACCTACTTAGATCAGATGATAAATCTCAAGTTGAACGGCAACGATCCTACATCTAAGTTGCAACTATTTTTAGATCAATTTGTCACCGCTGCTAGTGCGTTAAAAAACTTGCAACTTGATAACTTATCGGACTTCATGTTGCTTCATATCGCGCTAAAGAAGTTAGATGAAGGTACGGTCCGTGCATTTGAGTCACAATATCGCGATGTTAAGTTGCCTACTTTCGTTCAGCTGACAGATTTCATTAGAGGACAGTATAGGATATATCACAACATGCAATCAAGCGTGACTACTTCAAATTCTTCTCGTAATAATACGAATAAACCGCGAAGCTATGTACCTAACCCGCAGGCTTATGTAGCAGTCTCAGCTTCTCACAAAAAATGCCTTTGTGATAACTTCGTTCATGACCACTTGTTTAAATGTCCTAAATTCAATGAATTAACGCCTTCCGCTCGTTTTAAATGTGTTAAAGAACATAACGCATGCATTAATTGCCTAAGTTTAAAACATAAAGCCCGCGATTGTAACTCAAATTTCAAATGTCGCAGTTGTCAACAAAGACATCACTCCTTATTGCATTTTAATAACGCACACAATCAAACCGCATCGCAATCGCAAGACAATGGAATGGTGTCCGCGTCGGGAGTCGAACCCGCGCTCGCACTGTCACGCGCTATGCCAGTGAGCGGCGCCGGCGCAAGCCCCGCGCCTCGCGCTCGATCGCCCGCTTCTACGCACGCCGTGAACGTATCGTCACTGCACACATCCATTGCTGCGCCGCTAGTGCCGAACGCTTCCAGTTGCTTTGAGCGCAACACGCAATGTATGCGACCAACAACGATACTGTTGTCTACAGCTCAAGTTGTAATTTATGATAGTAAGGGACAGTCGCATTTAGTGAAGTGTTTGCTAGACACGGGATCGCAAAGTAATTTCATAACAAATGAATGCTGCTCGCGTTTGGGTTTGAATTACAATAAAAATACGCAAATGATTGTTAAAGGTTTCGGTGGTTCTGAAAAGGCAATTAAAGGTTCCACGGATTTTAAAATATACTCACGCTTTTCAGATAACGTTCATTATGACGTATCGGCACTTGTTGTCGACCGCATCACGGATAACTTACCTACGGTTCCCGTTGACGAGTCTGCGTTCGCGCACATTCATTCGCTTCCGCTCGCGGATAGTACGTTCGCCACGCCCTCAGAAGTGCAAGTACTTCTAGGTGCAAATATTTTCCCTCACTTGTTACTACCTGGCATGGTTAAAAACAGTGGGAATGGAATGCCACCCGCTATAGAAACAGTTTTAGGCTATATTATTATGGGATCCGCCCCTATCTTAATACCTAAACATACGTTGAAGTCGACATCGGCTTGTTGCGCCGTTGTCGAGCAGCCGTCCTTGGACAACCTTATTAAAAGGTTTTGGGTGCTCGAGGAGGTTTGCGCTCCGCCCGCCCACAGTCAAGATGACCTTGAATGTGAGAATCATTTCCGCGCCACTACTACGCGCAATGCTAGTGGTAGGTACACCGTCGCTTTACCGTTTAGTGACGATGTTTATAAATTAGGAAATTCGTACACTACCGCTCATAGACGCTTTCTGTGTTTGGAAAGAAAGTTGGAGTCATCGAATACGTTGCGCGCCGCCTACAACGATATCATTCGTGAATACGTTGCTAAGGGCTATGTTAGCGAATTAGGACCTATCTCCAATGTATCTCCCGCCGCATCCTATTTCGTACCGCATCATTGCGTGCAACGTGACGACAAGACGACAACTAAGGTGCGCATAGTTCTGGATGCCAGTTGTAAGACCAGCTCAGGGCTGTCACTTAATCAAATACTGCATGCCGGACCCAATCTACAGGGTGATTTAAATTGCATACTATTGAATTTCCGCCTTTTTAAAATCGCGATCTCCGCTGACTGTCGTCAGATGTTCTTACAAATCGGCATGCACGAATCTGATCGCAAATATCAGCGAATTCTATTTAGATTTAACCCACAAGACCCAATATCGGTTTTTGAATTTAACAGAGTGGTATTTGGAATGAGGTCAAGCGTCTTCCACGCTGTACGCATTGTTCAGCGTCTCATTGCTGACGAGAAGCATAGGTTTCCGACTGCTGCTGCGATTGCGTCCAGTTCAACATACATGGACGACGTATGTTTCAGCATAATGTCAGATGACTCATCACAAAATGATGAAGCTGTCGCAATTGCCGCATGCACTCAGCTCATTGAGCTTTTCAAGTGCGGTCAATTTGACCTTGTAAAGTGGACCAGTAATTCCGCCGCCGTCTTGCGCGAAATACCCGCGTCACATCGTGCCTCCTCAGATCTTGAGATCGATAGGGGTGCCACACCGCATAAAATACTGGGCACCCATTGGGACAGGTCAGACGATGTTTTTAAATTCAGGGTTGCCGCACCTGAACCGGGATGTACAAAGCGCATTATATTATCTGCTGTCGCACGCTTATGGGATAATTTAGGTTTAGTGGCTCCCGTTATATTGCATGCTAAGCTGCTTATACAAGAGCTTTGGCTTCTGAAATGTGACTGGGATGACACGCCCCCTAAACGTATCGAGACACTTTGGTCGCAGTTTTGTAACGAGTTGCCTGCGTTGAACGAGGTACGTATACCGCGACATCTGGGAGTGGTTCAGGGCTGCGTTGCTTACCTTCTTGGGTTCGCGGACGCTAGTGAGCGGGCTTACGGTGCCGTTATATACCTCCAGGTTGCCGTCGGGGACCATAGAACTGTTACACTTGTGTGCTCCAAATCTAAGGTTGCGCCACTCAAAACACTTTCGACTGCAAGGTTAGAGTTGTGTGCCGCGGTCCTTATGTCGAAGTTGATGCGTAAGGTGATTGATATTTTTCAACCGCGATATAAAATATCAAATGTTTTCGCTTTCACTGACTCAAAGGTCGTTCTTTGTTGGATCAACTCATCCCCGCATCGCTGGCAAACGTTTGTTGCCAATCGCGTTGTCACGATTGTCGACAACGTTCCGGCCAGTTGTTTTCATCACATAGCAGGAATAGAAAACCCTGCTGATTGCCTGTCGCGCGGGCTATCTCCCGCGATGCTTGTCAACCATCCTCTATGGTTTTCGGGACCGCCGTGGGTTTCTAAAGATCCAGCAGAGTGGCCTATCGCAGAATTCAGTCGTGATGACGTCAGTGAGGTGCCAGAACAAAAGCCGCTTGCACATACGGTAACTTTACCTGCAACTGAATCGCCAATTTACGAACTCGCCAATCGTATATCTTCGTGGTCGAAGTTTTTACGTATTGTTGTTTTCATTTGTCGAATGTTAAAATTATTACCACGCCAATCAACCGTGACTCGCTCAGACTTAGAATTTGCTGAAATTAAAATTATACTCGCGCTTCAACGCGTCCACTTCGCTGAAGATATAAATAAATTAAAAAATAAACAAAATTGTTCCCCCGCATTGCAAAAATTAAATCCGTTTTGTGATGAAAACGGCATCATACGCGTCGGTGGCCGCTTGTCAAATGCTGATATCAGCTATGCACAAAATCACCCGTGTGTTCTCCCGCGACATGATCACGTGGTCGATATGATAATCGATTATCATCATAAAAGGCATTTACACGCGGGCCCCGAACTTTTGATGTCCTTACTCAGGCATCATTATTGGATACTCGCCGCGCGGCGAGTTATTCGTCATCGCATACACAAGTGCAATACTTGTTTCAGGGCAAAGCCGCGTCCATCATTCCCAATGATGGCGAATTTGCCTGCATTTCGCGTCAACCAGGTTGACAAACCGTTTTCGCACACAGGCTGCGATTATGCAGGCCCTCTGTCATACACGCCCGTGCGTGGCAGGGGCGTCAAAAGCCGTAAGGCATGGCTCTGCATTTTTACGTGCCTCACTACGCGCTGTTTGCACATAGAGATAGCCACGGAGTTGAGCACGGTGAATTTCCTCGCAGCGTTTAAAAGGTTTCTTTCACGCCGCGGTCCGATTCAGTGCCTCTACACTGATAACGCCACGAATTTCGTAGGCTGTAGGTCATATCTGCGCGATCTATATAAGTTCTTGGACGATTTCAAGCCGCACCTCGATCACGAGCTCTCGGAAAGTCGCATCGACTTCAAGCAGATTCCGCCAGTTAGCCCTCATTGGGGTGGATGCTGGGAGAGCATGGTAAAGGTTGTGAAATCTCATCTTTTCAAGGTTATAGGTCAGCAGATATTATCTTACGAAGAACTCTTAACAGTGCTTGCTCAAGTCGAAGCGCTAGTAAACTCGCGTCCGCTCACCGCTTTGAGCAGTGACCCCGCTGAGCCATCGGCGCTCACGCCGGCTCATTTTCTTCATACCGCGCCATTGTTTTCATTACCTGCGCCCCACGTAGAGCCTAGCTTAATTGAAAGACATTCTCTATTAAACAGTATGGTCCAGTCCTTCTGGCAGCGATGGAGAGTCGAGTATTTGCATCAATTGCAAGCTCGAGCTAAGTGGACCACACCATCCACTCCGATTCAGCTAGGATCAGTAGTAGTTATCATAGTCGACAACGCGCCACCTCTTTCTTGGCCTCTCGGTGTAGTAGAAGCTGTCCATCCTTCGAAGGATGGAACAACGCGTGTAGTTACAGTGAGAACTAGTAAAGGGAACTTCGTGCGCCCAGTCGTTCGACTGTGCCCATTGCCAAGTCAATAAGTTCGCGTATGTAGAGTTGATACACTGCTCTACATTCTCATTTAGATTAGGTATTCGCATTTAAGTTTATAATTTAAAGGTAACCCTTTAAGGCCGGGGAGATGGTTTCGCTATAAATTAAATTAAAAAATAACATACAAGGAAATATAATTTTAGAGCTTGCAACAGTTGCAACTTAATTGTTTTCGGAAGGTTGGCAGTCTTTCCTTTTCCCCACACCTATTCCGTCAAGATTCCCGGCCGCGCACGCGCCAGTAGCTTCTGTTCTCTCGGCGGCGAATTGCGTCTTACGGAGTAAAAATTAAAAACTGATATTAACTGTGAAGTGAAACGCAGTAGTGCAGGTGACCAATCTGTGTCTACCGCGAGTGATAACCGCGAACTCTGCCTGAATCCGGCAAGGATTTCAGGAGAAAGGCATCAAAGGAACAGCGGGCCCGCTGGCTCGCTCACCCAGGAGAGGAACCCACCAGCTCAACATCAAGGTACGCGTGCATCCTTTCTATTTCTATTCCCTTTGATTGCCAACCGACCATTTTTTCACACCGCGAATCAGTCCGCAAGGATATTTAAAAATACAGTCCACAACCGCAGGAGTCTCATGTGAACAGCTTGACTCCGCGCACCAGGTTTTAGAATCTGGCCGATTGAGTTCAATAACTTAATCTCTCCCGCTTTTCATTGGAAGGCTCGTGTCCATATCGGGCGCTTCCAGGCAGTATCAAAATAAGCCAGCACTTCTTTAAAGGAAATGAAAATGTTGTATTGTCATGCAAGTACTTGAGTGCTTAATTTATAACTATAACTATAAAATTAAATAAAAATGTATAAAACCAGACACCTTTCCCATTATGCGTCTTTGATCCCGCAGCTAACAAAAGAGCTAATGACCTAGATTGTTAATCCGATTTTGATAAAATATATCTAAAATCATAGCTAGAAAACCTGCTTTCAAATAAAAAAACCGCATCTAAATCGGTGGAGCTACGCTGCCACAGACAGACACACATAGTGGTCAAACTTATGACACAAAAAGGAGGGGTGGTTTTGTGTCGGGGGTTAAAAATAAAAATGTCATCAATGTGTAATCAACAATAAATATCTTTAAGTTAAAGCAAACTTTTTTCTGATTGTGTAGAAAATAGAGCGAAATTGTAGCTGCACTTTCATATGCTAAAATCATATGCTAAAACTGCTCGTATATATAGGTATGTTTCATATTCATTCGAGAGCGACATCATTTTAATATGAACTAGCTTTCTTTGATTAGAAATGTCCATTGTGGCTCTTTAGTTAGAATTCTTCATTGTGGCTCTTACGTACAAAGTCAAGTCATTTTGAATAAAAAATTATAAGGATTGTCTCCGCAGATCATGATATCATATCGTTGTTGTTGGTATTTGATATCGATATCACAGAGACAAACCATATATTTTATTCATAAATTGTTTTATAATTAAAGTTTTTAACAGTGTAAATACACATTCATTTAATGTTTGTTACAGTGATTTAGTTTATTCAAAAAAGAAACAATTATCAGTCCATACGAGCAGAAACTGCCAATAATTTTTCGATAGTCTTTAGAATTTAGGAGGAGTATTTTCATCACCCATTAATGAATGATTTAACGGAAGGGCAAGGAGACTGTAAGGTTAACCACACATCAGAAGACAGACATTATACATTGTAGTGATAGTCCACGTCGATCTAATGGCCGGATCGCGTGCCGGCCTCGGCACAGTTTCAAAGCTTTAGCATTAACCGCCAATACTGATACTTACACCACGAGTGGTTTTATTGATCGACGGCACGTGTCTTTTTAGATTTATTTAATAATTTTGGGAAGTACCTACCTAAGTTGACTATTCTAATGTAAGATGGCTTGATGGTAGGAAAGTAGTGGAGTCCAGTATGCACTCGTAGGACAAAATAGAAAGAACTATAGAAGGCATTTATAGGTAAGTGAATAAGACTTCTGGTGGAGCCTACTTTGGCGATCATATACTATTTTTGGTGATCATTTACAATTTTTTGGTGATTAAATTTTTTTTATTTCGTGATATTTTTTGATAATCATGTAATGGTTTTGGCAACGTAAAATTGATTTTTGGCCGTTACATTTTACTAGTTCTGGTGATGAGTTAAACATAAACCATTCCAAAAAGCATTCCATTTTAAAATCAGGATGTCTCCGCGAACATGCTCTAAGTACTATATATCTTCATAATCTTCGCTTCTTCATGATGTATTGTTATTTGTAAATATCTAATAAAGCAGTAAGCATTTAACTTTGACGTCTATAGTACATGATAATGATGTAGGCAGCCAATTAAAAAGCAGGACTAAAGTTTTTATAACTTTCTAAGTGTTAAAGACGTTAAAAGCTTCATGAATTTGCAGTAATCAACTACTAAAGAAACTACGAGTACAACTTTCAAAGGTGTTTAACTCAAACGCGCGACAGCACAAACTTCGATCGACAGACTTGAGCTTTATTCGCAAGATGTTTAAAACTAACTTAGGCTCTTTTTGAATCTGTTCCAAGTTTTAACACTTATATTTTAGTAGGTAGGTATTTGTTAAATTTAGAGTTGATATCAGTGTCGATTAATAAATACGACTTACTCATAATTATAACATTTTCCAATAAATTATTGTTAGATTCTTCAAGTTTGCCAAACTTGTTTATTAGCTCCCATTTCTGGCACAAGTCTTTTCTCAGGGATGGACCATAATCTACCATCATGCAGGTTGAGTACATAACATTATTATTAAAATAACTATGTGGAGTTTCTGCGGATTTGTAACAAAGCCAAAAATAAATCTCAACAATTCAGGCTTTTTCTCAGCAAATAAAAGTCAAACCTACGCTTTATCTTAAAAATAAATGTCAAATATCTGGATAAATTAAACGTCCCTCACTCATCGTTATCTCACATTTCCAAGAAGGTTATTCATATATTCTGAATTCCCAAGCAAACTTGTCAATTCCAAGCGTATGTGATCCGAGACAAGTCTCTCCCAAGACATTAATAACACGTTCGATGCACTTAATACGTGACTGCGCTGCCTTAAAGTGTGCTCATCGAACTCTATTGAAGGTTCACGCTGTTGGAATTAAACTGCTGACTGATAGGGAACTTGTTATGAGCTAAGTTGAAAAGTGTTCATTGACTTAGCAAACATTAAGAATATACAATGGACTAGACTAATATATGAAGGAAATGGCTATTCACGCAACATGGTGACCACGTCAAAGAAACCAACCCTTGGTCTATATAATATTGTTTTTTTTTTTTTTTTTTTATATATAACTTTTGTCCATCTTACTAATAATCCTACTAATAGTAACCATAAATGCAATAGTGTATGTGTGTATGTGTGTGTGAGCGGGGTATATGTGCGATTGTATGTGTATTTATTACCACTTAGGTTCATAACGACTGAACGTATTTGATGAAAAGTAGACTTTACGTCCTGGAATAGAAAGTACAATATTTTTATACCGGAAACGAAAAGCTTCTCAGGGTACATCTTCAAACCTATCACCGCGCGGTCGCGGTCGTCAGTTATGGCTAGTGAAATAATCAGATATAAAAAGGGTAGACCGTTTTGTTTGCCTTTAGAAAAACCACCCACCCGCAAATACTTCAGTTCATTCATGATCATGGCGCCTGTAACGATGCCGTAATATCGAAAACTCAGAACAGAAAATAAACATGGTAAATATTCCATTAATAATATACTTATATACAAAAATATTGTTAGTGACCATGATAGTTTAAAAACTTTTAATCAGATATAATGTAATAATTATCTTTGTGTAGCTCGTCTGTAAGACCGAATAGATTAGGTCGTAATAAAATTATTATGGTTAATCAAATAATCCAACTGAATTTAGATTCCGGCACCATTATTCGCCAAATGTTTTTGTTGTACGTGGAGGTATTTAATAGCGCTATAACACTACTAGTTTAATCATTTGTAACAGCACAGATAAATTTAAACGTATTAGATTCCCGAGTAGTTATATGAGAGCTTTGAATCAGTAATCTCGTTAGGGAAATCCTCTCAGAAGCCAGTGCTTAAGCACTCCAAACTGTAATACTAGAACTCGTAACTATGTGTTTTAGTACTTATTATTAAAATTTGAATAATAATAATACGTATATCAATACCAAGAACGAGTATGTGAACTAAAACTGAAAATTAATATGCAAACGATGTAAGACGCAGAGAACTAGGTACTCGCTCGAAGTTTCCGCAAACAACTTTCATATTCAATTTGTCTTGAATACTTAGTTTTGGTATTTAATTATTTCAACTGTAACTTGATTTACTTACCAACTCTACTTGGAACTAAATAATAGAAAATTCTGGAAATACATAACTAAACATTACAAAAATGTATAAATATTTTAGAATAGCGTCGGAGCAAACCGGTTCTCCGAATATATCGAACAACATACGATAATCTTGAACTTTCGATAGAATCCTCATTAAAAGAAGATTTTTTTTCCTTTAGTATGGTTTCATAAGTATTATGATCCCCATTTATATTACAATCTAGCCAATTTATTAGGCTAATGAGTAATTTGCATTTAACTTAAACTGATAGGTAGGCTAAAACTAAGAATGTGTCCATTAACACTTTTCTTACTGTCTCTATTAAGGTGAAGTCACACTGTTCTTGTGTTCTTTATATAGGTAGCACTTGTACTACATATTATCACTAATTCTCTTATCACTACACTAACTCAAACGGTTTTGTTCTTTTAAGTCTTCTCACTATATTCGTGTGGTCGAGATTGCCTCGACGTTCACATGATGATGAAGCCTATGTTCGTGAGCGTCGGCGTATTTTTTAATAACTTTATCGACGAACTCTACTTTGAGATCCCGATGGAGATCGTCGTTTCTTATGTACCAGGGAGCGTTTACAATTTCCCTTAATACTTTATTTTGAAATCGTAATATAATTAATGTGTTGCTTTGTTTGGTACAGCCCCACAGCTGTATACCATAAGTCCAAACTGGCATTAGGACTTGTTTGTATAATAATAATTTGTTTTGTGTTGACAGCGTAGAGTGTCTTCCAAGCAGCCAATATATATTTTTATAGCGTAAATCTAGTTCTTCTCTTTTCTCCTTGACGTGCGCTTTCCAGCGAAGCTTTGCATCGAGCGTCATGCCAAGGTATATAGCTGTATTTTCATACGGGATTTGCTTGTTATTAATGTAGACTGGCGAATAGTCATGCATCTTGTTGCAAAACAATGTTCTGGGTGGTGCTATTATTGTTATGGGCTGGCGTATTGCCTACCATCAGGCAAACGACTAGCTCGTCTCATTATTCAGTTACATAAAAAAAAGAATACACATCTCTATAACTTTCCTCTTCAAGGAGATGGGAAGGTCTACCTTCATGAGTTCCTTCATGCACCAATAGCTCCTAATGTTCTCCTTCGATTTAATGTTTAATTATATAAATAGCAGGTAAGCATACCTAATGAGAAGGTCATCGTTTCGAAGTATATTATGCGACAACGTGAGTCAGCTCTTGGCTATAGATTAGAGGTAGAGGAACCTTTTCTCCATAATGGTGAACGTCCATTGTAAGAATGTGTATTGACATGGAAAGTCGGCAATGATTGGCAATGAATCAATTATATTGTCATATTTTTTAGACCAATCTCGTACAAAAGTCTTTTTGGACTCGTGAAGGGTATGCACACTTGGTTAAGTGCCAACAAAAATGATAAATTTTCTTCAAAATCATAGTTATCAGCATAAAGTTAAAACCAACGAAAAATCGGATATTTCACCAACAGTGCCACATGTGACATGCTAGACGCGGGGCGCATTTATCGCCGTGCTGTCTGCGCTGTCTTACCAACCAGTGAAAAACAGAATTTTCTTAATGTAAAATATTATATTTATCCACTTCATAATAATCTTTATTATGTTTTGCTATTGTATTATTTGTTTTATCCGTTCACTTTTGGATTGTATAATATGTATGTGTATTAATTAGATATATAAGTTTATTAATGTAGTCATATATATATATATATATAGGTATGTACATATATATATATATATAATTAGATTTTATATTTTATATCATATGTAAGCCCTTAGTATGTCTATTATAATTTCTATCACCACCGTTTGTGTATGTTTTGCTATTCCTCTCCATCCAAAGGTTGTCTGGAAGAGTTCGCTGTAAGCGATAAGACCGCCCATTGTAAACATTTGACTTGTACTTTATTTCTATTTTTAAGGTGAATAATAAAGTGTTTATCTACCTATCTATTTACGATGTTTTTATAATTACACTTACCTAGTTCATAATTTATTATAACAAAACCGAATTAAGATTAAAAAGAACAAGGGCATTTGGATCCTACATCGATACTGATTACTCTTTTTACGGGTCATACTAGGGTTTTTGTTACATACTGTATAAGCTACAAATGAACAAAAAATAACGCCATCCAAACAAGACATTGCCTCTACCTCTTTGCGACAGAAGTAGCTTATTATTTACGTTTTCATTTGCTTCTACAGGTTTTTTTCTTTATTTTACCTGTAAGCATTCATTTGAATACTTTCCCTAAGGTTCTCATTTATCGTGAGCACGTGAAAAGAATTCACCTGCGAAAAGTAATGCTTGGCACATTTTTTCATATATTTCCATAGCGAACATGGTTTCCGTGTTTTATCATGCTTACCAAGCGTTTCGCTGCAATAATTCCCAAAAATACTATGACTCTAATGATACGAGTTTGCAGCTCATTTTTTTTTTCTCAAATCTATCGATTTGATTTTATGGTTACTTCAGGTAAAATATTCCTCCATAAAACATTCCAGGTGAAAAATAGAGTCGATTAAGACCATGTTGTTTTATGAGAAGTATAAATTTTCTGCACCACCTTTTTTAAAATGCACCTGATGTTTCCTCCGAGCAAACCTTCCTCACTGCAAAGGAAAAGGTCCCCTGGAGGTCCCAACATGTTGCCACAACTTGTATAAAGATTTTATTTTAACTGTATATTTTTTAA
The DNA here is from genome assembly GCA_951640565.1 of Petrophora chlorosata. Lineage (NCBI taxonomy): Eukaryota > Metazoa > Arthropoda > Insecta > Lepidoptera > Geometridae > Petrophora > Petrophora chlorosata. The sequence goes on along the minus strand of OX621204.1, from coordinate 8,757,330 downwards.
CCAGTTTGGCAAGCATTTTGAGATTATGACCGCAATCTCACCTGGTGGAAAGTGACAACGATGGATCATGCTTGTCTAGAAGATACCGACTCACTGTAGTTTTGAAACCACCCAGATTATAAAAATCGGAAAACAATGTCATTAGCTGTTCGCAAAATTTTTAATTTTGATAACAATAGGTATACTTTCATCCTTGTTTGAAAACAAATTTATTTTATTAAAAAACTAGCTGCTTCCTGCGGTTTCCCGGGATAAACATTATTTTATGTGTGTCCAGAGTACAATCTATGCCCATTCTGAATTTCACTCAAATCCCTTTAGCCGTTACAGCATGAAGAAGCAACACAGAAACACATTAATACACGAACACACTAAGACACAAACACACTTACAAACAAACATTCGCATTTCTAATATAAGTGATACTGATATTTTCTATCGCGTACTCACCTCTACGACGGCTATTATACCTGGCTGTGAAGTGTCTCGTACGGCTCAATGAACACACAAACGTTACACTGCTACGAAATTCGAGAAGGTATAATAATGTAGCTGTACGTAATATCATTGAAGAAGTACATATTCATACAGTTCAATTACTCAAACTAAAATTACAACCGTTAAAGTTGAACTATTGGAATCTATAATAACCATCTCTACCTACATGTAATATAAAAGAAAAAAGTACTATAGGTAAATGAGTAGAATAACATTGCCACTTCAATGTCATGTGATATAATTTCTATGACCAACATTATTATCTAACCTACATACATTGCATCCCGGTCTATGTCATACCAAAGAAAACTAAATATTACTAAGTCATACATACTTCAATGACATTCAATCATCATTGTCTCCGTATAATAATGTACTGCAATGAAACATGCTTACTGTAATTACGTAGAGGTCTGGTTTAAGCTCATCGTAGTTAATATTTCATGTGGAAGCGACATTGATGGCGCCGAACTTCATTGTGCGCTCTTCGATGTACGTGTAATTATTTCGTGTATGTGAGTGAGGGTTTGAGTGTGTGTGCATACGGAATTAACAATAATAAGGTATTCATGGTACATACAAGCTCGGCATCGTAGCCACTGGAACCGTTATATACAACACACATAATAGAAAAATCTTATGGCATTTTTAATAGGACATTTGTTGGAGCATTCAAAAATATACTGACTCCTTGGTTGTAGATTGTCAAGGAAGCTATGTCTCACCAGTTTCTCATTTACATTTTAATCTTAACAGTTGTTACGGGATATCAATTATATTTTTTTAAACTATCGAACGCGATCTTTTGGATAGAGTTTAGAGGAGATCTAAGTAAGAAGTTTATTAATAATAAAACATTTTCATAATACCTATATATAGAGAAAAAATTAATATAATAGATCGCTATGTTATGAACGTAAGGTGTGCAAATTTTTATCACAATATGAGATAATAAATTAAATACCTATATTTTATGAGGTACATATAAAAAAAAGATTTACCAAGATTTTAAACACATCGCTGGTTTTATTAAAATATCATACACAAAAAGCTAGAAATATTTAAGTTTGGGTCACCCTCTACCACTATAAATGATTTCAGTAAATCTCAGAATGTATATATATATAAATAACGATAAACTTTCGTGACACAATTGCTTTGTTTGACGCTGGAAATCCATAATTCAAAAAAATATTGCACGTCACTTGTTGCAAAATATAATAGACCAAATTATGAAAGAAATGTAGAAATAAATATTATGTATTTGATATATTAGATAAAGGATATAATTTCCTGCTTTTAACCAAGTTATAGGATTTAGTAGTATCTCGCAATCTCAATGCAGTGCAATTGAGATTGCGAGACGGACGACGGGCAGTCGTGGCTCTTACCATCAGCCAAATGACATGCTCGTCTCGTCACTCAGTTCTATAAAATAAATCTTTGTGAATCATTGGATGATATTTATCCAGGGATGTGATCTTTACTGGTGATTAAAATTCTCTACTGCGAAAATTACGAGTGTGCCGGCAAGGGGCAAGAGCGCAGACCAACTACTGTTTAAGTGTCCAGATAGATACTAACTGTCATATTTATTATTGCCAACATACGTATTTATAAACATGAGAATGAATATATACAATGACTTACTAATACCCCTATAAGTGTTTCCTTCCGCTCGTATTCAAAATCAAAGTTACACTAGAGTTATCCTAACAGCATTATGGCGCCATCAGTGCAATGCAGGATTTAGGTGGGTCGTGCCATAATATGTTTTGGATTCAGTATGTGTGAGTAGCTCTTCCAATCAAAACACTAACAACTAGTTATTTGTTATAAACCCGCAAAACAAATTATAATCAAAATACAGCCACACAATCAAAATTCATTTTTAACTTTCACATTATGAAAGCACTGAACATTTGACTCCCCAAAAATGTTTTCATTTACGCAAATGTTTCTGACCCCACAGCGTTTCCGTATCCAGTTAAGGTTGGTACGTTGGTAGGGAGAACAGTTCAATAACTGTAGTTAAAAAAGTCGTAAAACTGGATAATTTTCGCGGAACACGCAAAAAGTTAAAATAACATCTTTGAATGCGACTACAGTGTATTTTTATACTGTTTTTCAACACAGCCGATCACTGCCCCATGTTTTCAATCAATTACAACGTATTAATAGCTTAAGAAGGTTTCCAGTAATTTTTTGTAGAAACTTGTCCTTACAAGACATTTTAATTTTCTCATAACTTGTAAGTGGTATCCGAAAAACAATGGAAGAAAAAGTAGGTAGGTATATGAAATTCGGAAAGACTTGAGATAAAATAAAAGTTTATTCCTTTGAGATAAACCTTTAGGTACGAAGTTCAAAAACCTCGTTGCAGTTTTTTGCCATCGAATATAAGTTTAAATTACAATTTATTTTCTCTCAGAGGTAAAATACATCTAAAATCCACTAACGACAAGTATGATGGATTGGGCAAGTTGAAATCCATTAGCGGGATATGAAATATTACTGCAGCGCTCGTATTTCAAACAACAAAATAAAACTATCGATAAGCACATACCAGGACATATTTTCAATTGTTTTTCTGTTGCATGATTTATAGTTTGGGATATTTAATTTATATTTTATGTTCCCGCAGCTAATCTAAATCAATATTTTAGCGATCATAAGAAACTTTGATGTTATTTAATTTCAAAAGAATTGCTTTAAAAAGGTAAAAGGTATTGCTTTATAAAGTTAAAGGACGATCAAAATAAATTGAGTTTTAACTGAAAGAGTCCATTATGCCACGTCATGAGTACAAAAAAAAATTGGTTTGTCACCTAAAAATTGTCACCTATAAATAGAAATTAATAGCCATATAAGCCATTATTATTTGGCATGAATGGCCTCTTTAATCAAACTGTAGGCAATTAATTTGGCACTTTCTTTTCCAAATAAACCATTGGCCTCCTATCAAATTCAACAGACATACCTACACATAAAAAATCTAAGTAACTATACACATTAGTCACGTCGCCGTCAAGTCGCCGATCAGTCATGTCTACGTTAGGGAAATGACGTGGTGTATATTAATAGGTGGTCAGTCACAGCAACGTTTTGGTCATCCATATATTATCATATTTTCAGTATTAAGTATCTATGTATAAAGATAGATATTAATGATTTCTGACAGCATCATATCACAATTTTTTCGTTTGCAACAATGCCTATTATGTTGACTGTGCTGTTCAAGCAATTTTGACAGAGATGCGCTGGTCGTGGCGTGACTGACGTGTGAGGCTGATTATGTCCTCACGTCTACCACAGAATAATATTTAGTAAAAATTCTACAAATTATAGTTTTTGACGTGACTATGTGACTGACCGGCGACTTGACGGAGACATCGTGTATGTACCTTTGATGAGTGTGTATGTACCTTTAGGTAGGTCTTGTTATAGGGCAACCATCTGACGGACAGCTAATGTAAGCGGCATGCATCATAAGCTCTGATATAATGCTAGGTATACCTACTATAATACCTTGGTTATGTTGGTACCATTATACGCTGTGCGGATCAGTAGATGTTCCGACATCTGTTTGGATTCCCGGACACGCAAATAGACTAGGCGAGTACGGTTTGACATGCCGCGTCATTGGTATAGGAATTGCAGGAACCAAAGTTTACATGAATACATGTACAATGTTATTTTTCCCCTTTCTGTATCCGCAGGGCAAGAATGTAAATAAAATGACATTCCATGTAAACAACCCCGTGATAGGTAACTTCTTTATTTTATAAAGATGAGAAACGAAGATTATAACATTGCAACCTTTTGGTCGGCGGGTACCATTGCTTTGATAACTTGCATCACAACAACTGCAATATTGTCGTAGTTCTGACTGTCTAGATAATTATATTAAACCATTGTGTGATCTTTACCGTCTCCTTGAAACAGCAGAATAACACTGATTTATTTCAAAATAAATCATTTTTCACACAATCACCAGCACTCACCCAGGTATTGAAACATAACTTCTGAATGATTCAAAATCGTATACCATTCAATACAGATGCAATAGCAGAAGTAATTTGTACCGGAGCTATTTGAATAGATATTGTCCTACGATACCACTCGGTATTGACGGTATAACTTCGGTATTGTGGATTTCCATTGAAATGTATTGTATTGTTGAAATTCGAGATCTTACAATATAAGGAGAATGCGGTAGTAATAATTTACATATTAGGTATAAATGTAAAATATCTGATATCGTTCAGCTGTTTTAAAATCACATTCATATTTGTAAGAAAGGTAGTGTGTAGTTTTAAGTGATCTTTTAGGTATCTACAAGGTACTCGTATCGATAAGTATATAAGTATAGAGTATATAAGTTCTCGTAACTTCCTGCTAATTGGGTTAGTCATATACCTACTCGTAACTATCTAGGTACAGAATGAACAAGACATATGTAAAATAAACCTTGTTTTTGATTTATTTTAAGCAATTGATATTTTGGCTTTTTTGCAAGTATGAACAAATCGGATCACGAAGAACTGACGAGTTCCCTCAATAAATCAAACAAACATGATAAATATTTTTCGAAAGTTAATTATTCATTAGTTAGTTAATCATTCTGAGGTTAGTGACAATGACCGTTTAAGAACTTAAACTACATAACTACGTGTATTTAACATTAAGGAACATATTTTATAAACAACAAATCAAATTCTCTTTATACAGTTTTGGCACCACAGACGCATTTATGAACGTCGAATTATTACCATGACTCTACCACCAGCACCGCATCAGAAAAAGAACCACTACCCAGGAGATACGGCAAAATAACTGAGGGGCAGTTTGGTTTAGAGATTTTGTATCATTTTTTTGTTCTCTACTATGTTATGTTTCTTATGTAACATTTAAAGTACCTTGCATAAGGTCAATAAAGTCAGTCACCAATATATGATTCTTTGACGTACTGTTATGGTATTTCAACCCCCGAGCAAATAGTTATAAGTTTGACCACTATGTGTGTCTGTCTGCGGCACCGTAACTTTATATCAAAATTGGTTCAGCTGTATTTTTACTTTTTAAAGGTTATTTGTGTCGGGGTTTTTTATATTTTAGTTCATTGAAATACGCTTGTTAGCCCTTATCTCTAAATAGTATGAAACTAAAGTGCTATCTACGTCCTCATTTCTGTTTCTCCGCTTATGTATCGTAAACCACGCAACGGAACTTTAATTCGGTTTTCACTGTCATTTGGAGATTTTTTACGGAAGTTTAATATGTACAATAGATTCTTATTAAGTTTTTGTAAGCTATATTTCGTAAGTAACGTTAAATGTATGTTAATATCAAATGTACCTTTATGTCGTCAAAAAATGACATATTAATAAATTGCATCCGTGCGAAGCCGGGGTGGGTCGCTAATAAAATATACCTAAATTGTGGAGTAGATTGCCTTCGATAAGAATCAGTTCAGAATTTCGAACACAATCTAGTTGGTACTGGAGCTATTGTTAATTTAAACTTTACGAGTTATAGAATTCTGCTTCAATTGAAATTCAACATGCTTTAACATGGAAATGGAGTGTGAATGTGAATTTGCATATACATTTAGAAGTCCTTAATAGTATTGTAGTTAATATTTGAATAAAGACGTTTGAATTATTTATGTAAATATCTTTTTGTGTTTATGTGTATGTAAATATCTTATAGTTATGTAACTGCTGCGTAATTATGTATCTCCGTAATTCATTTTTTGCTGTTTATAAATTCGCTTATGATTTTTTATATACTATATATGTAATTGTCATTATGTACATATATATTCTTAATATAATTTGTATATTATACTATAATTATTTAATAATTGGTATAAATTATTATATATTTAGTATAGATGTATAGATCCAGGTATATGTACGTAGGTAGTATATGATATTATAGTTTATACACTTTGTACATATTATGTATTATATACATTATTATGTACATTTCATAATTATGTCATTTATGTTGACACCCCCGTCTCTTGCACCTTGTCCTCTCCATTCAAAGTTTGTCTGGAAGAAATCGTTTGAGTGATAAGACCACCCATTGTAATATATATACATATATATAATATTTAAGTTCATTATTTTTCATTTTGTTGTTATGATTTCTGGTGGTGTAACAATAAAGAGTTATCTAATCTAATCTTATCTAATTTTCTGCAATAAAGGACCGTTAAATAAAACTTTCAACATATAATAATAATAATATTATATAAAACTATATAAGTGATATAAAATGCATACATGTGATATACTAATAATTGAGACGTCACGTGCGAGATATGGATTAAAAAAAAAATATTATATATTTTGATACCTGTTACACGAATGAAAATGGTTGACCAATGTTGTAAGTTCATGGGGTATATAACTTGATTAGTAAATGTACTCGGACTCATACTCAGTATAAACACGAAATCATTAGCGTAATAACAATATTCTTGTACAGCGCAGCTCATCTAGTCGTTCATGACAGATTAAGCAAGTTCGCTGCGCAAGTTGGATGGATGACTGATTGTGTGTGATTGGTATTTACATCATCATCATCAGCCATCTGTCCCGGTTGTAGTCTTAGGACAACAGTCACTTGGCCATGTCGGAGGCCTTGAGGCGGTCTCTTATGTTCACTCGGACACTTGTGTTGGCCTTACACCCACACGAGATAAAGGGAGAGACCTAATCAAAGTACATTTCTACTATGATTTTCAGTCCATTACACCTGTCATATTATAAATCATTACAACATTAATGATAATATATTATCATGTATATATGTTTATACATGATAATATATTATTTTATGCATCAGTTTGATATATAATATAAGTAACAACTTATATAATAAAATGATTCAAACTCGAACTATAAACACATAAGTTTTACCAAGATAACTCAAACTCAAAAGTTTATAGTGTACCTACATGAAAATGGGCAGCTGCGGAATGATCGGAAGGTGTATTTTGCAAAAGTCGGTAGCGCCAATTCAAAGTTGAACTAGAAAAGTTGTGCTATTGTAAATATTGATTGTCGCGTTTGTGTTGTGATTTTAATTAGGTATATCCATATTTACTATTTTTGTTGAACAATACTGCCTGCTCAGAGAAAACTAATAAATTTAAGAGTTCGCAAAATATAACTCTACCTAAGTATGGCCACCTCTATGTGTATGACTATAGGTAAATATCTATACAGTCGGCAGATCACTGGTTCGAATCCTGTCCGAAATGATTCCTTGAACCTAGAAGGTATATTCATTGTCAGCCTTAAAATTAACTTGATTTATTCCCAAATTTAGAATGTCATCATGTTTAAATTCTTCCGTTATCTCATTAAAAAGTACTTTTTAAAGCCAATTTTAATTGATTCAATCAAACTTGATCGAGAATTCCAATTAATTTATTGGACTTGAAAGGAAAAGGGTTCGCAAATTGGATTCCTTTTAATGCAATCGAACAGAGTTTTAAAGCGTACAGGTTAAATGGGAATTCTTATCACTGTGAGATACGATAGTGGAAATATTTAAAGATTTACCGCTCTCGCACACAGATGTAAAAGTTCATATTCCGTACGGTGAGTTCGCCTGAACAAAGCAAAAAAGTTGATTTCACATAGGTTTGCATCATTTTGCGTGTTGGTCCAAATGCTAATGCGTCAATATCCAAATGAGTCGTATTACTAAAAACAGAAAAGGACACTATTGGTTATGCTTCAGAGCATAGAAGACCTTCAAGTAAGCAACGTTTTCAATATTCTGGCTATATCAGTGATAAGAAAGAAGCTATGTATAACTGGAAAAGAGACATACTCAGTCCGAGAAGGCTATGAATTTCTGAAGTGATGTGCACTCAGCGCTAATGTTTACCTACTCAAAGAGAGCGGTTCTTAAAAATCACGTGCAATAGGTATTCTAATATTTTCTATTCATACTCTCACCATTCTAATATTTTCTATTCATACTCTTTGAGAAAAGTTAGTCGAGAATGGTTTAATTTTATTTTTCAGCATAATTAATAAGTTGTTGCTTAGCATTCGAGTAACGTTGGATACTTTTAATATCTGAAAAGGGATCGGAAACTCTAAACACTGCTATGGCATGCTCTTTTCACGATTTACTTCAAGGTCAATAGCAATTTCGCATAATGAAAAGCTACTTTTGTTGAACTTTTTCCTTCGAAAGAGCTCAGATACTGTTAAAGATACTACGACATTGGCCCAGTTAAACATACCCTTGTTACTCTGCTTATCTGTATTTGAAAGGTACAATTCCAATTGGTCTCTTTGTATGAGGGGTTGATGTATTTGAAGGTGTGGACTATGGGTTCGGTTCGAAGCAATTTCTTGGTAGGTTCCTTTGCAAGTTTGTATAGTGTTGTACAATGTTAACATAACAAGGGCCTGGGAAATTGGGATGTCCTTTAAAGTTTGTACCGGTTGTTAAATTGTTACGGTATCCCTGAAGTCATATTATATGTTTTATGATTAGGTACTTGTAATAGATTTTTGCCATTGAAACATATTAGTTAAAATATTATGAAGAATATTCTCTTGACCACGGTGGATACAAGTTGTCCAAAACGCCGAGCTTCACAAAATGTATGTTTGTTTTATAAATGTTTAAGCGCAATTATGTCCAGTTACAATAACGACGAGTATATAAATATATATATATATATACATACTCGTATTGTTCGTAGGAATACTTAAATAAAATTCGTGGTAATTTATCTTTACAATGTTGAATTACTTTTTCCTTTACCTCACAATAAAATGTCGTACTCATCACAAGCGATGCAAAAGCTGTTCTTTATAAATTGTTGTAAATGATTGAATGTTTGAAGGGTTAAAAGTTCGACCAAATCCCCGTTTTTTATGCTATTATGATTGTATCTCTCAAAACCATTGTATCGCAAACAAAAAACAATTTTGCTCCAGTTTGGTAGTTAAAATAAGTTGAAAGTCGTGAAACGCAAACAAACTATGCATTCAAAAGTTCTGAATGCACCAAACAATTCTTTAGCCGGGAGGTACTAGGGTCCTTCACAATCTCGTGACCTCCGACATCTCGCTATGAAACTTCCACTCGAGTGTCAGTAACAATGTAAAATACAAAGGTGACTGGGAGCTTGAAACTACTAGAAGCTCTAGACTATTAGAGGCAATAGAAGGCTCATAATTTTTTTTTAACATGAAAGGTTTCGGTTTTTACAGTGTGATGAAATCGCAATTCGAAAATTTTTACCTTTTCTAATTTGTGCATTCAGCTAACGATAAGTGTTTTTTTAATAATAATGTTACGCTTCTTATCGGCCAAGCTAAAACCAGGTTGAATAATGTATGTCACTCATTCCTGTGGTTTATAGCTGGAGCTTGAATGAATCAGATATTGGACAGATTAATAATTAACTAGTACGTCACCTTCTCGTGAGTATGTGGCCAACCCTGTTGTCAGAGTTATAGACCGCTTGAAGGCATGCAACGTCGACATAGTACTCCAACGTAGGCTATTTTTTTTTTAATTATACTGAGAAATGAGACGAGCGTTTACCTGAAGGGCCTTTGCCTGATGGTAAGCGCCACGCCTGCCCAAAATAATTGCAGTGACACCCAGAACTTTTAAAACCATAAAAAGCACTGCGTAACACTGGATTGCGCTCATCATTCCCAGATATCAGATATTAAATCTCACATGCTCAGTAATTTCGCTGGCTACAATGCCCTAGTTTTACTTTATACCTCAGTTGTTCTAAGACAACAATTGAGAATAAGACGAAACACGGTAGCACTCAGATGCAAATAACACACATACGGACACCTATCCAAGTGGTGACAGCGCCAAACGTTACCTAACCAAGCAGATCTGTTACAAACGGCTAGGTAAGCTATTCGTAAGCTTACCTAGCGTAGATTCGTACTACAAGTAGGTACGAAACATGGTCACAGATGAGAAAATGTTTACTAGATCTCAGTCTACAAAGCAAATGATACTGCCAAAGAGCACGACACGCTTTTAAGTCTAGTAGTAGTCACTACACTACAACTGAACAAACGGCCAAGTTTGAATACAGTCCGGCAGCACGGCAGTCCAAACGTCTAGTTATCTTAGCTGTGCATTAGCAGATGCGACGACGAAAAGGAGTTTCTGACAATTGTTCCGAAATAGCTCTCATGCTTTTGAAATTGAAACTGGCAAAAAAATGAGATGCTTTTTTAATAACACAACCGTTGAATTATCTTATAGGTTAACGAAACGTTGCTTCTCAGTGCATGGAATAGGAAAAGCTAATTAAAGATATGAAAACTTCGGGTTTGGCACTAATGCTAACTTTAAACTAGTTGAATTAGAGCTCAACTATATTTTACAGTGGTTGTAAGATGTCGCATTAAGTAATAATGAAAATTTAATTATAAGACATTTCATTAAGTATGATGGAATAACTTGGATATTCCGGTAAGTACCTATTTAATTTCGCACCACAAATTATTTCTTTACTGTTATCAATTTAACAATCTAATGAAGTCTGAGGAACCTTTATCAAGCTGCCAGAATACAGTATATAAGATTACGCATAACATCATACAATTACATTGTGCATGCAGCTGTGGCCTGGCATTTACTGAGAAATGCCACTCTGTAGACTGTTTGATTATAATTGAATACGCCCGTCCATTAGGACTTTGAAAGCTTTTAGCATAGTCAAATACTGATAAAATGAAGCGGCGCCGCGGCGGAGTAAATAAATTACAGAAAGGTTTAGGTGAAACACTATAGATATATTCAAAATAACGAAACTTTAACTGGTAGACACCGAGTAAAGTACATTTTCGTACATCGCCGTTTCGTTTGAACTATCATAGTCATCATTGTTAAATATACATTTTAGTAGATAAATGTCGCAATAATGATTTTTATTATTTTTGATAATTATTGATTTTTATATTGATTACATAATATTTGAGAGAAGCAAATGTTAAACTAGTAATCATGACATCGTAATCTACGACTAAGCTATATGGTTACTCAAAGTATAGGTACCAACGTATGCTGGATGTATCTAGGTACCTATATAACAATGGTCAGAAATAATACAGTAATAACAAATCGTAATTATTTTATACTGTTCAGAATATTTTTAAACTGTTGATCGCCTTAGCACCAAACGTATATTCACCAATTTTCGATATCTTGAGTGATTACTGTCTGAAAAGTCTGCTAATACTATCTGACGCTGCAAACCGTACAGTGTTATCCAGACGATGTAAGAGGCAAATCAGATAAAGTTATATTTAGCCTCTTTCGAAATCATGTTAATTATGTGTTAAGTCCACTCGTAAATAATCATTGCAAGTGCTATCTGACACCGTAAGGAGCCAGAGTACTTCATGCTTTTCATCTCTAGTCAAAAATACATAAATAAAAGAAAATGCAGATTTCTTACGTTGGTCGGGTTACCCTGGCCGCTAAGTTGATGTCGCTACCTTCACACCGGTTATTCTAAAACCGTATAAGTTTAGATACTGACTTCATTATTATTCAATGTCGTTATTGCTTCCTACCATTAATCCACAGTTAAATGGAGGATTAGATGAATCTGCGCTGTGTCTTAGTCTCATTTAACGTGATCATGACTAATCCTCGATTAGCCTGAATTTGGTACTTAAACAAAGTTTGATTAAACTTCCGGCGTTAATAGAAATGATTATTATAGTAGTGACGTATGATATGACAATAGTAGATAATATGACAAATTGAGCCACCATGGTCTTTATTGCCGCCGCAGTGCAGGTCGACTCTCACGCCACGCCGCCCTTAATGACGTCATTCGTCGGGCACTTGCTACCGTTCACGTGCCGGCTGTTTTAGAGCCGAATGGTATTTCTCGTGACGATGGCAAGAGGCCCGACGGCATGACGTTAATTCCTTGGTGCCGTGGAAGACCGTTGGTGTGGGACGCCACTTGTGCCGATACACTAGCACCGTCCCACCTAAACGGTACTTCAAGGGTGGCAGGAGCGGCGGCAGAAGCAGCAGAGAGCCTCAAGCGGAGGAAATATGCATCACTCGGTGAGGGATACATATTTCTTCCGTTTGGGGTTGAAACTATGGGGCCTTAGGGGCAAACGCGCGGCTTCTGTTTAAAGAGCTGGCCAGACGCCTCATCAAGAATCAACTGGTGACCAAAGAGCTGGCGCTTACTTCGGCCAAAGAATTAGTCTGGCCATTCAACGAGGTAACGTTGCCAGCTTTTTGGGCACCCTGCCCGCAGACGGTGACCTAAATTCTGTGTTTTATATTTAATTTCATTTTTTAATTTTGTTGTAGGTTAGTTTAGTTTTTATCATTCTATATGTTTGTACATAATTGTTAATTAGTAGATAATTATTTCTGATCATTTACAGTAATTAGGTAACCTCACTAGAGGTTACCTAATTACTGTAAATGATCTTAATATATATATAATATATCTCTTGGTAGATCTTAATATTTTTTAGACATATACCATAGTCACAGTCTTAAAAGATAGTTATTAATACTGTGCCTCCGTCATATATAGCCTATAAAAAGTAAACAGCTGAACCGATTTTGATAAAACATTTCTGGTCTAACAACCACAACTAGAAAACCTGCTGTCAAACAAAAAACCGCATCCAAATCGGTTCACCCGTTTAAGAGCTACGGTGCCACAGACAGACACAAAGACAGACACAATCATAGTGTTCAAACATATAACACCACTCCTTTATTTTGACCATCAATAGGATAATCGGGATTTGAAGTAATGACTTATAATTAAGGAATACGTATCATTATTGTATTCGTACATGTTCTGTAATCATATAACTTTTTCAATACGTTTCAACTTTATGTATTTCACAAACGGTTGAACCGAGCATCCCTAAAAGAACACGCTCAATAAAAATAAAATATCCTTCATGGCAGGTGCTTGTCGGCGAGGTAGATTTTAGACTTTCTTTGATATACCGTTATTCTAAAAGTATTGAAACTGAAGCCACTGGCCATTGACTTATTTTGAGACAGGTTGTCCCTAAGCTAAAATTTTAGGGAATTCGTCTCTATAAAACTAACATATTGTTTACATATATAATATATAACTAATAAACATTGTAAATTTTCTTAGTGTGGTGAAATTATAAGTCTGTTTTTTTCTTAGTTTATTCGTTCTTTTAGAAAGTCTTTAAGTACTGTTCAATTCTAATTACTTATATTAGCTACGTAAAAAAATTATACTCGTTCGTAATATGAAATAAATAATAACCTGTACTTATATCTATAAGAACATATTAAGTTGTTTTAAAAATAAATAAAACTTTAAAGTTTTGATTTAATTTAGTTTCTTAAAATAGACGTATAGAAGTGTTATATTATTTTGTGAATTTTGTTTTTTTTCCTTGTTGTCATATTTTGTTGATAAACAGAAAAACAAACGCCTTTTCTCTGTATTTTTGACATATTGGACCTTTTGAGACGGGTGTGTATTTTCTTGAGTTCTCTAGGGAAATCTACTTTAAAAACAAAACGCTTCACCCTGTCACATACCAGTTACTTTTAAAAGCGAGCAAAAAAATATCACTCTAATAACATTTTACATTTTCGATGTATCCAGTTTGGTGAAGTGTATTTTTTAAGTAATGAGTTTCGCTATCACAAAGTTTTTGAAATGCTATTATGTTGTATCTTTGTAGTCAATGTGGTTCTTACGGCATGAGATTTGTTAATTATTATTGATCTAGCCTATTCTGATTCATTATTTCTTAAATCCTACTAACATTATAAATGCGAAAGTTTGTAAGGATACGAGTAGATGGACGGAGTTTACTCAATTTGTACTGTTTATTCCTGAATCACGCAAAAACTACTGAACGGATTTTGATGAAATCTTGTATGTACCTAGGTACTTTGAGCCTTGAAAAAGGACATAGGCTAATTTTTATCCTGAGAAACCGTGGGTGAAACCGCGAGGTGCAGCTAGTTTATTCATATTGTTTCCATATATCACTTATTCGTATTTAGACTATCAGCCCATTATATCACCATTTTCTGATGAAAGTGGAATAAAAATATCAATTGCTAAAAGATCCATGCTGGTTTTATGTATGCGACAGGTGGCGCTACCTACCCGCCGAAAACTGTTACGTGATGCCCATTATGTTATGTGTTAAAGTTTTGTATCACTATTTATTTTCACTTCTGTGTTTTCATCATTTAATGTTTTAATAGTTAATCATTAAATATGTCAAAATCACAGTGGATTAAAAAAATAACACAATCTTCACAAACAGATAACAGTTAACTCGTGCTCTACTCTGCTTATAAAAGCAACGATTAATAAATGACAAAATTACTCTAATGAGACTTCTATTCAATTTGGACTAAAAAGCCTTATCGCTTTTTAAAGAGTTCCTTTCAATAAAATGTACGTACAAATGCATACATAAATCATACTTTAAGGTATGTAAAGAGTATATATTGATCACTAGTGTCATCGTGTTAACAAAACTAGAATGGGTTCCTTGATTAACACTTTCGCATTGGGAAAAGCAATCACTGTCCAACTCACGACAAGTAGATTTAAAGAGGCTTGTTCCGTACCGCACTACAGCATCATTATTTCTCAATACAGAACAATCAGTCTTTAACAAATCACTGCCGGTACAGAACTCTAGGATTCAACCCCAACAAATAATACTAGAGTTGACAAAGGTCTCATCGTAATATATTTACTTTTCAATGACTTGAGGCTACGTCGAACGACGGACGCTCTGAATATATTACTTTATTTATATATTATCACTATATTATTTTTGAGTTATTTGACTATAACGCATATAGTGTTTTAGATGAACGAGTCTGGGTGGGTACCACCGCTTTGCCAGTTATTCGGCCGCCAAGCAGTAGTGCGCAATCATTACTGTGTTTCAGTTTGAAAGGCATTGTAGCCAGCGAAATTACTGGGCATTATGAGACTCAACAGCTAATTGTCTCAGAGTGACGAGCGCAGTGCAGCGCCGCGCAGGATTTTGCAAAACAAAGTTCTGGGTGGTGCTGTTATTGTTATGGGCTGGCGTATTGCTTACCATCAGGCAAACGACCAGCTCGTCTCTTCAATCAGTTACATTACAAAAAAAGATGAACAGCTGGGTTAAGACGGAAAATAGAGATTGCTGATAGTTTTTTTATTACGATGCTGCTGTGCATGATGTATGTATGCATACGAATGTGTTTACTAACATGATGATCATCTCCTAACACTCAACTCTTGTTTTAAGCTTTTAGCAGGTAGGTCAATATTTTATCTCAGTGTGGGGTTTTCTTTATTTACCATTTACCAGTAGAATTAAAGGTTTTAAGTGGCAATAAATTTAAGTATAGTTTAAAAAAATGTTATTAGAAAAACCCCACTATAACATAGCTGAATTTTTCGCACCCTAATTAATATTTTTCTTTTTTCTCGTTTGTTTTGTGTTTTAGAGGAAAACATTGTGTTCGAAAAGTTCACAGCTGTTGATACTCATTTACACATTATATTTAAGACCATTTTTTGTACACAGTGAACAATAATGTATATTATATTCTATTCTATTCCCTACTACCTTTCGTATTACTTAATCATACTTACGTTTTGTACTCTTACCTCGGAATCCCTCGAAAAATCTCACCATGTACTTACTGTCCCCGGTACCTGGTGCTTTAAAGCTTACGCTGAAAGCGTCGCCGCTATTTTGTTTTTTTCACTTTTTATTCTACTCTTTATTTAGGCCACTGACTTTTTGGCCGGATTAGATATGTTTGAGGCACTGTAGAAAAAGATAGCGCTGGACTGATTTTATGTAGCTATGACCTAAGGCCACGGCGGACGTTAATAAATAATATCCCCTATATTGATATTGAACTAGGTATACCACCTAAAATAGGTATACGCTCTATCTTCTCGCTATTCTCGGTGCATCTTTTATGAATAATTATATTTTATGTTCTGCTCGTAAAATCGCAGCTTTATACATTTATTCCCAGATGTTTGTGATGGATATTTCACTTGGACATGCCTTTTGTATGACGTTTAATATTGTAGATCTATTCATAATATTTAAAGGAAATATTTTTGTAGTCTCGTAAAACAGACGTCGTTTATAAGAAAGAGATCTGGATGTATACTCCGTTGATTTTGCTGCCATCGCATACATGTTTGCGAAGCCCTATTGCATTGGCATCGTTAGCACGAATTCATTACTATAAAGCGCATTGTGGTGATTTGAACTGGTTAATGTTAAAAGTATTTTGGTAAGCGCATCATGTACATTTTTATTTTAGGCTCCCGGAAAATGATTATTCATAGCTCATTAGGCTTTATAGAGCTAAAAATACTAATAATGAGAGAAAATTAAGAGACACCACCAGTTTCCAGAGCAGCTCGACAATTTCGCGTGCTCAATTACATTGTTTTTATTTTATATTCAGGGTGGGTTTTTGAGACGGGACAGTATGGGAAGGTACCTTAACCAAACCATCCATAAGATCCATTGGGAAACCATACATAACTTTTTGAGATATTCTGAACTGCATTCACAGATTTTGGAAAATAATTACATTCAGTGAAAAAAATGCTAAATTACCAAAAATATTTTTTTTATGCCAATCGATCCTGTTTCTTGTAGGACTACTAGGTATCAAAGACTATGGGACCATTTAAGGTATGTATGAGTACTAGAAATTACAGGAATCTCTAAAACTTAAGTAGCAGGTACAAGTTTTTGGTGATGATGATATTTATTATAATAATAAAGTGCAAAAAAGTGTTAATGTATTGTATTGTTTTGTGACGTTGACACTTTATATATATGTATGACTTTATTACCAATCACATTTCCAAAAACGATTAGTTCCACTTTTTTATTGGAAATTGAACTGCATTCACAGATTTTGGAAAAAAATTACATTCAGTGAAAAAAATGCTAAATTACCAAAAATATTTTTTTTATGCCAATCGATCCTGTTTCTTGTAGGACTACTCGGTATCAAAGACTATGGGACCATTTAAGGTATATATGAGTACTAGAAATGACAGGAATCTCTAAAACTTAAGTAGCAGGTACAAGTTTTTGGTGATGATGATATTTATTGTAATAATAAAGTGCAAAAAAGTGTTAATGTATTGTATTGTTATGTGACGTTGACACTTTATATATATGACTTTATTACCAATCACATTTCCGAAAACGATTAGTTCCACTTTTTTATTGGAAATTTTTGAACGGGCTCTGTGGTGCTGTGGTTTAGGAGGTAGGCATAGCATAGGTCAAGAGTTCGAATACAAATCCAGGAAATAATATTTCTTCATACCAGTTTGATTAAAAAAAACACGTTAGTTTCGAACCCGAGTGTTATGAGATCATGATTGTTGTTGCCTTTCTAGAACCAGATGCATGAAATTGATTAAAACTTGTTTTTTTGCTGAGCGAAAGTTGCAGTTAATATTTACTTCCATTTAGAACGAACTAAAAATAATAATTGGACAACTGCCCCTACCGGAAGCCCGTTGACAAACTGGACAGAATAGTTGGACCACGACCCCGTACTCGGAAAAAACCATGTTGCAAACTTACCGGCTACTTTATTAGCCTATTACAGATACCTCTGATGACCTAAATTCCCCTTTGTTTAGCACAGGGAGGGGGTTTTATGTTACGTACATAAACATTATATGCCCGGTGGTCGGTAATAGATACGTTAAAAGCCGAAAAAATATTTTGTAAGGATATAAGGGCTTTGTTTGTTTTTAGGCTGAGTAAGTTTTTTGTGAAAATATTTGCTTTTTGACCTGGATTTCAGTGTTATCTCAACGTATGAAGAGTGAACTTCACCATCTTCATCCATTGCCTTTACTTTTTCACCTGTTGAGAAAAATCTAATTTTTTGTTGCTTTCAACGTCAGTAAACGTTGCTTTAAATTTTTTTTTCAAGGTTATCAAATGAAGGCTCGATGGCCGATGTAAAAATACACTTGACTTTTGGCGAGAAGTGAAAAGTGATTATTTACGATTTTGCTTTATTTTCCATAACAGTGTTACATCGAGTGATATTTTTTTATAATTATTGGTAAAATATTAACCGTTACGTACGTGCACACTAATAATATAAATGCGAAAGTTTGTAGGTAAGTGTGTTTGTTACTTCTTCACGCTGTAACGGCTCGAAATGGAGATTCAAAATAGGTTAATACCTTGGATTCTACTTTTTTCTCCAGGGAAACCACGGGGCGCAGCTAGTGTGCTTATAAACAAACCCAAGCAATTGAAACAAAATTGTGTAACATTGCTTATCACGAAGTTTCTTTCTTGGGAATCAAGAAGTCCATAATAAGCTTTGTAAAGTTCCACCACTGTACTGAAGCGCTAAAGAAAAAGGTCTGGAGGTTGATATGATGTAGCCTCTAAATCACCCTCAACACAATTTCAAGTACATTTTGAAAAACTTTTTTTTAAATTGCTTGAACTGGCTATATACTCGAACCGTGTGAAGCCATAAAGAAAATTAACACATATTATACATCACAAGTGATTTTTGATCTCCATCAAAGTGTAGGATTCTTTGCTAAGGTACGTGAAAACTGAGTTTCTCACGTTTTTGTTATTATTTTGACTTGGTGTGTACCTGAATTACATATACATATTAAAAAAACTGTCTATGAAGCAACGAGTTTGGTGTTTTCCCCTATGTATCCATAACTGCCCATTCCAGTTCCATATGGGTTGCAGATACAACCATTTATTGTATTAGTACCATAGGAAAACATAGATATGTTATTCCTATGTTACTAGTATAATAAATGCAACTGTATGCGCGCGTGTGTGTGTTGTGTGTGTTCATAACTAGTTAGTTTTATAACGACTAACTAAATTTGGTAGGTATGTAGTTAACATCCTGAACATAGGATACCTTTCATTATGTACGCAAACACACAGTATCCTAGGTAACAACTATAAGCTTAAATTTACGCGGACGATGGCGGGTACCGGCTAAACTGGTAACAACAATATATATATATATATATATATATATATAAAACAAAAACAATGTTTCTACTTATGTCCGCGGTACATCGGTTGTTACTTCATCGGATGGTAGATTCATTAGAAAGACAATAATGCGAAAATAGTTTTAGACTACTAAAACAACGCATTAGGCACATTCAGTCAATTCATGAATTTAGCGCAATAGCTCACGCTGAGTGTCCGTTAGTATCAAATATTTCTTTTACTGTGAAAATTGAAATATAGTTCTATAAAATTGCTCCTATTTCGCGATGTGCTCTTTCAGATAGTAAATATTAAAGTACCCAAGCGTTCTAGTTTATTTACTACATTTTGAAAACAGTTTTCTATCCCTTGAGGTTAAATGAAAAATTCAATTTTCGATACTGAAGCCGCTTGCAGCGGTTTCTTTTAAGATCACAGCTTGTGGAGTGATTTCTACGGAAACGTTATGTAAAAGAAGTGAAGTTTTATTATTATACTGTACGGAATAATAAATACCTATTAGTGTAAAGTAAAACACTATTTAGTCAGCTATGAAGCTTTTAGGAACCATATATTTACTTTCAATTTTCTGGGATTAAAGTACAGAAAAGGGGTAATAAGGTAAACATACTTTATCTTCCTGTTTTCTATCTCGTTAAATTTTGTTACTTAGCCTCAATAGTCCGAGCAATAAATTGCATTTTATCCACACGTCGTGTTACTCGAAGATCCGAAAATCCTCCTGGTTACCCGATAATCTCACCGTAACATACCTTAACCCTGGGTATTCCCAACGGACAACGTGAAAAACGTAATACGATAAATATGAAGCAGATAAAGTAGGGGAATTTCCCGTGTCATTTTCGAGATGTTATCCGTTTTCAGAGATTCGCGATGCTCTTTAATTAGGCTATGAACCCTTTTACGTGGTTTACCGGGCTTAACTTTGATTACTTTATTGTTGTTTTTTTGTACTTTATTTTTGTAATAACATTCGGTAACCGCATTTATTATAATTTTACATTTTATGTTACGCATACAAAAAAAATGTTTGTTTTTGTTACAGATTTAATCATATCAAGATGTCAGCACCAACAACTGACAGTACAGAAGCCATCACAAATTCCGGGTACGGAAGCAGCGACGAGACTGCAAGCCTCCTGGTCACCGGAGCGGCAGTCACCGTCATCGTCCCAGCAGAGAACCGATCTGTGAAACCAGTCCTGCAAAGACAAGATTGCACCACGCATCTGAGGCCTCAACTCTCAGGCGGACCCGGAAGCGAAGAAAGCGCTGCCTCGGTACGAATAGAAGACGCCGCCGCGGCCACGAGAAGCGTCCCTGATATAGAATTACAATGCCGCGATCAACCGGCAGACCGCCCTCAGACGCTCGTATCACCCGTAGCGACCTGCTCCCACCGAGGGTCAGTGACCACCTGCCAGCTAGTTCCACACACGTACTCCAGATGTCGTGTCTGCGAGCGGAGGCAATCCACGGCGCCAATATCGGCACTACAACTAGCGCGCTCTGTGTCGCGGGAAAGTGTACGATCCGCTTTGCACTATCCTTGCGGCTGTAGTAGTTCACTCCACGCTGTCAGTACGTGCCCTGTCATCCAACCACCGGCCTTGCTGCTGCCTACGACAAGTACGAGAATCATCCGCCAGAGTTCACAGCCGGAGTCTAGCGCATGCGCGACGCACTGCCCGCACCACGCCCATCATCACCCTAGCGCCTCACTGCGGCAACTCAGGGAACCAGGCGACGGTATTGCTGGCATCGCGGCCGACTCGCTGCGTATCAACGGAGGGATGCGACCCTTCAAACAGGTAAGTTCCGAAACCGGTAGGTGGCACCACCAGTCCGAACATGTCAATCAAAAAAATTCGCGTCATCTTATTCATAAAAAATAACCAACGAAAGAGCAGCCTTACAAAGGGTATCACGGGTTTAGGTATCAATTATGATTTCAACCTTACTGTAAAATTCACGAGATTCTCAAGAAAATTAATGGTTTGTATAAAACCTTGTCTGATTAATTTGTTTTTTACCTGAGTTGGTATGGGCCGGAATATCCTACTTAATAAAAAAATATTTGGGTAAAAAAGCTTTAGCAAAAACAAAACAACGCTGAGCATTGCCGGGCAAGCACTTAGGAAAGGCTGTCTAATTAGGAGGCCATGCGAATTGCTACAAAAAGCTATTATTTAATTTTCCTAAATGGCTTATTTGACAAAAACAAAATAGAGCTCGTACCGTCATGGTTCATATCACTCACGCAATACTCCAAACATTGGTACAACATTTCTGCTTATCATAATATTATTTTGTAAATAATTCACTACGCACAATAATACGTGTTAGGTTCATTAGTTTGTGTGATTTCCAGATTTACTTGAGTGTAAAGTGTGAAATGTAGACTACATTAGTTTATCGGACTTTGACAAAGAGCGAAAAATCGTTTCTGTCCTCATTAAAATCAATTTTCGCTTTAATGTTGTAATTTTTTATGTACTAATAGACTAATATATTTTCCAGGCTAGTATAAATACCTATATGTTATAATTATTATTATTATATTATGATTTAACCACTGTTAAGTTAATACTTTCATGTCTGGCATATGGAGCTATTGTATTGGTCTTAAAAAACAATTCTTGACCCAATTCAATTTTATTATTATTTTTTGTTGTTAGAGTGTAAGTGCTGTGTAGGGTTCCGAGATGGGTGCTCCCTAATTAAATCAAATCAAATGGTCGATGGCTTATCAAAATTTGATTTGATTTGTATTTTTGTACAGGGCCTGCTCCTATGTCCGCAAACCCTGTCGCAGACGCGCCGAGCCCGGCTGAGGCGAGCTTTCACTGAAGCCACGGGGGATACAGTTACCTACGTTAAAACGGTGGGCTTCAATATTGGATTATGCACCGCCAATTCCCGATGACTGTACAATCTTTTCACTGTTATTACTGCAAATTGAACCTAGAAATCGTTTATAAGTATTTTAATGACAATAAGAGTACTTAGGCCTAAATATCAACATTCGATTTGCCCTTAACCAATAATTAAGATGAAATACAAAGCATAGATTTGACCTAATCTTTGGTTAATGACAGATAAAAATGTAATTGATTTCAGGCACAAAAATGTCAACGCATGTTAGCAAATAGAAGTAGGATTAGCCAAATAGAACTTAGATTACTCACACTCTCACCCAACCCACGTCAGGTTGTACAGTCGAATCGGTATCTCTGGACTCATCACGAAAGTAATATATTAGTTGGCGAATGTGTCGTCCCTATAGCTTCGTTTAATGACCACCGATAGTCCCCCCACGCCCCTGACATTTTACCCTGGCACCAAAACGCTTGTCACAAACGAATCGTTTTCTGTATCACGGCGAAACTTTCATGATCATTGAGCACGTTTGACGGATCGGCTTTGGAAGTCAAGTGATTTGACATTGTGATTCATAATGGGAACAATCATCTCGACGTTTGGTTCATGGAAGAAGAGAGAACGTTTTGTCATCGCTTTGGGGACCCCACTCAGGCAATACACAGCACCTACACTGTCATCAGCTATCCATCCTTTCACACGGATACGGTAGCGCAATGCACTTTAGATCGATGAATAGATTGCACTATGTTGCTTATTTACCTATATGTAGAGGTTTATGTTTGGTATCAATTCCATCTCGAATGGACAACTCGTTTCCACATAGATACTACGTAGACATGTTTGAGTTTCAGTGTAAAGTTTCTACGAAATTCTTCTACGGATTTCACCATTTGACCTAGATATGTAAAGCATTATAAAGTAGCAAAGCGATAATACCAGAAAAGGAAATTCCGCATTTTCAGGTCACGTAATCTTGTAAAATTGTACCTCCTAAGTTACACTTGGAATTTCGAATTTGGTAAACACAACATAACACTTACTGAGATTTTCTGGCTACGCATTTACACAAAGAGATTTAGAGCCAGCGGTTATCCTTTAATGTATTAGCCTATAAAAACCTTTGCACGTTAAAGAGCTTATTTTAATCTTTCTCATTAATAATGCGGGTACAAAGCGAAGTAAAGATTTGGAAAAACAAACGCTTATTTCAACAAAAGTAGGTTACGCACCTACTTATCTTATGTTCCTCGCCGATAAGAAGTCGCTCCTTTATTATATTTCTTTCGTGCGCGTACATTTTAGATATTCCTGTCATTTTTCTTTGGTATAAATTACGTGTGATATATTTTGAGGAAGTGACTCTTATGCAAAGTTATCAAAGCATGATATTGAAGATTATTCTGCATCAAAGCGTCGCATCAATTTTATTGTCATCATACGATAAAGCTACCCTATCTGATCGCCACGAGAACTTTGATTATTCGTGGTCGCAAGGCATCTCATACATAGATAGTTATTTAGAATTCGTGTAAGGTTATCAACTGAGTTCAAGGGTATTGCGTAGTTTTGCTAGATATCCTGGAACCACTTATTCTGCGTCGCGTTGCGTATTATGACTATTTTTTATTATGCCTACTTTTAGACACTTCGGTAATGTTACTTGTATTTTGGCAGAATACCAGATGCTGCGGGGTTCGACATTGTTTATTGCGTGTTGTATTTTGTCTAGATACAAAAAAGGATTTAGGTTCTATATTTTCGTCGCACGCGAATTGTGACTTTCTCAAAATAACGGTCAATATTGAATTTGTAATGACCATGACCACGTCTGTTTTTACTCATGAAAGATAATTTGAAAAAAAGTTTTAAGCTTTTTTCGTTTAAGTATTATAATTACTATAAGAAAAAATAGTCCAACAAAACCCTTTCAGTCTAACGAAACCCTATTGCAACTTCTAAACAAAATAATTCCAAAATGTATCACTATTCTGCAATAATTCAGTTTTCCAATTTCACAATTTACCCTTCATTTTCTCAGCACTAAAAATTCTCACATTCCACCCGTGACCTCTCTAGCACCAATAACTCTTCCCAGATCAATCTCAGCGAACTCGTATCTACCTCAACGATGGGTATCCGAGAGCGCTTCTAGCAATAAATTATACACGTAATCTACTGTTCGACGTCTGCCCGTCTGCTCTGAAACTACTGTCTACAAACTAGAGCACGTCGCGTCGTGGTATGTAAACAGTATGTCAGTTAATGCGATTTTGAAGTTAAGTTGGTTAACGCGGAGTTGTGACAGCACCTGTATATTGTGTCGAGTGTAGGAAAGACGTTAGAACGTGAAGCAATTCAATAAGTTAAAGTAACTTGTTCACTGAATAATAAAATAATTTATTTATAAATAATATGAGTAATTTAGTATAATAAGTCTATACTAATACAAATTTCCATAAAAAAGATAATAATAAATTTGGATCTCTATAAACTTATTAAATAAAATAATTTGATTTGATAGAGGTATGCTTAGTATATAGAAATATGTCACAGTAAGCATTTATGTTCGCGTACGGTGTGACGTCAGAATATGCGTGTGATGTTTTTCGTAGACCAAAGTCGTTATCGCTACGTCTAATGTAGAACCTGCTACGAAAACGCTACGGACAAGTGCTAAACGGCTACGGATATAATTATTATGTCAAAACGTAGTTACAATTATATTATACGCTTAACCATTACTTATTTAGGTATACACATGAAATTGCTACTCGTCAGTTCGAGAAAAGGATCGATTAGCTTTGCACTTCTGCCATTACTGGACACATTATTTTGTATATTTTGATCTGATAAGTACAGTTAGAGCAAGATATTCCCAGTTCTGGCAGGCGTCTAGTAACGCCTGCCAGAATATAGCTTGAATTGGAATTGTGTTACTGGTTTCCATTTTGTCCATAGTCTATCGTTTTCCCCGAAGTAACGATATTTCTAGATGAACTTGGAAAAAGAGAATTTTATTTTACAACATATCTAATTATTTCATTTTACAAGAACGTAAGACGCAAAGAGTTATTTTATAAATAGCAAAAAAAAACATAATTTTACGTTTGATAGAATAAAAATCGGCTGGTTTCTAAAGCTCTGTATTTATTTACTAAACGTACCTACAATTTAGAGAAAAATAAACCGTAACGTTATTAAAATACTAGCTGCGTTCCGCGGTTTCATCCGTGATTTCCCAGGATAAAAGTGAAGCTGTGTGTTAATCCAAGGCATAAGCTTATCTCTATTTTTATTCTTTTTTCACTCAAATCCATTCAGCCGTTGCAGCGTGAAGAGGGAACAAACACACTAACACATTAACACATACACTTTTGCATTTATAATATTTATAGGTGTTAGTGTGATTCTTTTTTTGGGTATTTTTATATACATTAATACTTGGTGAAGATAGACCAAAATTAATAAGTATTAAGCTTGCGTCATCATCTTTTCTTAAGGGTATACAAAAACTGCCTTCATTGAACAAAGCCCAAATTACAGGTTCAGTTTCAGTTTGAACAAAAACACACAAATACATGCTTTTAATAATTTAATGCTTTGTTAACCACAGCAATAGCGTTAAACCAACCGGCTACTTGTTAGTTACCCAAAGTTAGAGCCACTTATTTGGGACTGGCAAATCGTTGTGTTCCGTAACTGGACAACAGTGCTATTCAATATCGTTTCAAATGGAATGCAGTCGTTCAATTCAATTAAACGTGATAATCAAATTAAGCACAACTGCACCGCACTGGATTATGCAAAAATAATTAACCTCGGAAATAGCTACGCAAGCAGCATGACGATGAATTGGGAAATACCACTGGGTGAGAAGAGATATATTACTTTTATGACTATGTACGTTGTTTGTTTGATTTTCTTTTTTACTATGCCTAAACAACACGAGTGGCAACATCGAAATAGGTTAAACAACTGCGACGCTTATTAGTCAAGTACATACTGATATTTTAAAGTGCTAATTTAATCAATTATTTATTTTATCGATGACTAGCAACCCGCCCGCGACTTTGTTCACTTCGACTCAATAAAAATATTATGGGATAGGGAGGGATAGTGCAGTTTTTAATAGTTTCAGAGGCTATTTCCTACAAATATACATATTTCTTTATAATGTAAGTATAATAATATAATAAATGTAAAATTTAGTTTGTTGACAAATTAATGTCATTGTGTTGATCCTATAAACCTATAGTCACATAGTTTTGATGTAGTTTTAATCTTAAATTTGTTGATTTCAGGTATAAATCCCCTCTATAATTCTTTTTTAGTTTGCTTAGGTGTGGCCGGTTTTTACTTTTGACCACAGCGCTCGTTTGCAAAAACATTTCGCGTTATCCGACAGGTAAAATCTGTTAGGTATGTGCATATTTAGTAAGGTTCAAGAAGATAATTAGATTGTGCACATCTCAGTGTTGGATTCTAGGAATATTATTTTGAGAAATTTGATATTTCAGCTGCACAAGTTTCGTTGCTTGCATTGTATATAGTTATCTCATGGTGCCGTTTATCAACTCCTAACAAAATTTTAACATTAATTTTGTTAGCAGTTCATAAATGGTGTATCTTCTCAGCTATTTTAAAATGGTATGGAAACTGAATTAAAAAGAGGAAAGTTGTAATAGCTAGTTAAAAGCTTATCGTTGGAAAATCACTCTATCAGTTTCTTACTTTTTGCCTCAAAACTCTAAGACATTATTCTAGCTATTATGTAGCTTCATTCTTGGCACCAACTCCTAATGCTGACAAAAACAATAGTTATTATGCCAGAAACCAGTGTGTTAGACGGTTACGGTTCCGTAAAGTCCATCTTGTATCACCTAATGGTCTAAAATGGAGCGCGAGATATCACACCCCAGAGGTCGATTCGGTATCTGTATTACCGCGGTTGTTTTACAAGGATTATTTAACTGCTAGGTAATAAAACGATGCTGCCTATTTATGAGGGTAAGTTTTGTTTTATGAAGTTACATGAAAGTTAGGGAACTTGTCGAAATACATATTTCGTACTTGCTCCGAGCTTACAAGAAGCTCTAGGCATGTTTTAGAGTAAGTATACATACATACGTATATGATATGTTAAGTTTCCGTTTATTTAGGTTAGTGCGCTACAAAATGGAGCTTTGTTCACAATATTTTGTAAATTTTCTTTTTTAGTTCAGCTGCTCTAAATTAATTCTTACGGAATTTGTGGTATTCGCAAAGGATTTGTTTTGAATGTGTGTATAAGTCCATGTAGTGTCTAAATCTTAGCTTACTATTGGAAATTATCCTAAAGGTTGCTTGGTGATGATATTATGGCGTTTTTTGTTTAAATTCTTTTGAAATAAACCTCTGCACCAATCAAAAGCATCTGCTGTTTCAGCGCCCGCAATATCGGTTATCGGATGTAGTATGGCAGAGTTCCAATAAACCACAATGGCTTTTCAGCATAGGATCTTGTCACTATAAATCATAATTTGGCCACAGATTTGCAATGGCTTCTATTTCGGAATTGAATCCTATTATTATTATAAATGTAAAAGTGTGTGTATGCGGTGTAGGTAAATGGTGGTGTGTGTGTGTATGAGTGTTAATTACCGCTTAGTTACGACTGAACGAATTATTATGAGGCAGGTTTGTGGGTAATAACTTTAGGTCCTGGAATAGAACAAATAACTTGATTTCGGAATAACGAATAGTGCCTTAGGGACCTTAACTATAAACAGAATTCGACGCAAACAAAGTCGCGAATATCGACTAGTATCAAATTATGGTACGGTAAATATAAAGTAACTTAGCATTAACGATACATTAAAAAATAATAATGCTCTTTTTAATTATTCGTCACGCTGTAATCTTTGCCCTCTATACTTCCTGCTTTTTGCATTGCTTGTGCCAACCCCTTTAAACCTTTTATTTTCTTATCTAAATGAAGATACATAAGGCCGATCATCTCAAAGATTGAGATTACGAGGGGTTATGGGAAGATTCACCCAGACCAGTTTTTAAGAATGGGCCAGTTGTACTACCTTCTTCAAAAAAAACTTCCAAATTCCATTTTATTTTCATCAGACAAAATTTATGTTTTAACTGGCATCAACATTCTATTTAGTTGATTACGTAATACCGCATAATAATAATTAATTTTTAGATAAAAACAAAAACTGACTTCCATGTATCTTCAAAGTCCAAGGTCAAATATCGATGAAATTTATATGGGACCATTTCGTAGCTATACTGAACCCAACGCAGAAATAATCTTTCAAATCGGTTCATAAATGACGGAGTCCTGAGGTAACAAACATAAAAAAATTACAATCGAATAGAAAAAAAATCCTTTTTAGAAGTCGGTTAAAATAAACATTCTATATCATAGAGCCATATTGGTAAATATTTTTAATTGATGAACACAGCGTTTGTTTTATCCGTCTGACAATAATCGCTCTCTTTCTTTCTCTCTCTTTCTGGATAAGACCAATTGTACGGTGCGGATGTCTCTTATAGTAATAATGTATAATTTTATTTGATGTCAATAAAACACCATCACCAACAAAGACACCCAAGTTGACAATAATACACCCAAGTTACACGACAGGCAGGATTCCTACAAACGTTGTGACTGATTAGACCACCCATTGTTATACTTTTTGTATTTAATAATGTTACCCTATTGCCATTTTATCATCATGTTGACCGGTGAGGTGTTTATCTAATTATTCATTTATACACATGTGGCAAGAACTATCGACTGTTGATACAATAATTATAATATATATCACGTGTGGTATAATAAAACAAAAACTAGGTCAAAAACGTAATACTTAAAATTTATTAAACCCGCTCATCGAAAATTGATGTATGATGAAGAAAATGATTACGCGTTACCCTTACCCTTGTGTTTGTATACGATGTAACTAACCTATTGATTTATGATACGAATGTTACGTAACTCTAGGTAACGATTATGGGCAACTATTGAAAGATTTATTCATGGGAAGGGTTGGAAATATCTGCTTAGCTACTTCTTTATCAAAGGTTGTTCAATATCCCATTATAGGGTAGTCGGAATACCTAATGGATTCAGTTTGGATCTAAAATAATATTTATAGATGTCGTAGAAAAATGTTCCTATTTGAATGTTTGTGTATCTTAAATTCATAAATATTCTTGTCATATAATAAAAATATATATATATACGTATTTCATTCAATAATGCAAATTGGAAATATTTTTTTATGATTTTACTAACTCTCATTTTTATTAAAGCGATAAAATACTTGCTTATATTGTTACCGTATTTAAAAAATTGTCGCGAATTGTCGTAAATAATAGTAAATAATAGGTATGCAACTAAATGCAACTGTATAAAATAATTTAAAGTGTCTTCATGTTATTACTTCACTTAGGTATAGACATTTTCTGCGACCTTCAAAGTGTCTTGTTCCTGCGGCACCGCATCAACATGTTAGGTATGCATTTGATCATCAAAACTCTTTACTAAATATACCCTTAGGTATCCTATCGAATAGTGTTCGGAACTCGGATTCTGATTTCTTCTTTCACAAACTCTTAAAACGTTTGTCTCACTTAAAGTTTTATAGTATAAAAAGTGCTGAGGACAACAAACTGTGTTCGTTCTAGTCATGTGCGCCTGTATTATGTTTTTATATAACCCGGTTTATTGCTGTAACTTGGTGTTACCAGATGTGTTTAGAGAAATTTTTGAGATTTTATTAGTAATCTATAAAATTGAGAACACTCCTAGTGGGCTCTCTTGATGACAAGTGTCACGACTTTCACAGATTTTACTGATTTGATATTGAAATATTTTACTTAAACAAATGAGCCCATGTTTTTGGCTTAAAAAATTACGACAGCGTTAAAGTAATTATAAAGAAAAAGTACAATGGTAATTTTCAATTTTCCAACATTGCAACACCGTTCTGACCGGAATAGAATACTCACCTATATATGACCTGCCATAACTTTAATGCCGTACGGCTAACCTACTAGAATGGAGTCCATCCATTTAGATTAGGTACGTAATAAGCCGTAAAATTTTACAACCCCTGGCGATGCCTTCCGTATCCGGGGCCCATTCGGTTTCAAAGAGCCTCGTCGGAGGTGAAGATGAAGTTCTATATTTAATTGTCGTTTTAATGTACCTATTTTAAGGATGCGTTATAGGAAACGATTTTTTTTTTAGATTAACCGTTTGTGTAATATCCTGATAAATCTATATGTATAGGAGTCGTTACATATACAACTAGCATCAGTAGATTCTTTTGTTAATCAGACTCTAAATAACTTTATCTACATCAAAACAATAATGTCTATGCTAAACTAACCATTCCAGAAACCTATTCCATCAATTACGCTGTTTACGCAAAAAGAGAATAATAGAAATAATTTTGGACTCGACCTCAAATATTTTGTACACAAGTGGATATGCAAAATTTCGAGTATTATGTGTATGCTTAAAGGTTAACCGTTTAAGACCTTTATACAGTATAAAAATATCTTCAGTAGTTAAACTCGTAAATCAGTGTGCACTTTGGTGACTTTCAGCTTAACCAGTTTCTACAAAAGATTTGACTGTACTATTTACTCAAACTACAGTTCAAATGTAGAAAAACATATAGGTCATATAGGTCATATAGTGATGATGTAGATGTGGGTTTTTCTATTTGAAAGCAGCTTTTCTAGCGGTGGTTCTTAGATATGTTATATCAAAATCGTGTTCAGTTTTTATTTAACTTTTTATAGGCATTGGGGGTATTTTTAATTTTAGTTTACTTTTAAAAGTCATTCTTTGGAAATTCGCTTGTTAGCAATGTGTCTAAAAATAAAAGCGCTCGCTTGATTAGAAAGTTCGATACAGTTTGGGAAGGTCGGCGTCGCATTTACTTTGTTAGAACAGTGCTTGGCTTAAGAACACTTTAATGCATTGTAAATTGTAAACGGAGAGTGTAACTGTGTGTGTCAAATTAGGCTATTTGTTTAAAGGCTTTATACTGTTTCGCACTGTGACCTTTTCCTTGGGACTCCCAAATTGCTTACCTATGCTTCGGGAGTATCCTGGGTCGGTCTCGTCCTTTACGCAGAAATGACTTTATTTTGCTCCCATTCTAAGGCATTCGGGGCAAGTATCCTAAAAGCTTATCGTTTTGGAAAACTCTATTTTGAAGCTGACGCTGTTTCATTTATACAATTTATAAGGAGTTTTTGCCGAATGTTGTAGTAGAAATACGAAGTATAACATCCATTGTGTATAATCCTGCAGAAAGTTGATTTATATAAATTTATTATATATAATTTATTATATATTATTATATATATATACAAAGCTACCTTTGTTTGATATAACTATTCTAGTTTTAGAAGTAAAGGATTTCATAGATATATCCGTGATGGGAAACATAGTACAGACGCAGTTTTAAGAACTGTTGTTTGTGATCGCAATTTTGTTGTATAAGAAACTTCTCGAATTATTTGAACGCTTAATTAAGATAGTGTACAAGAAACGTATCGTACGATTGAGCGATTTCCAGTAGAACATATATTGTTAATTTTAAAATTAACCTTTCTTATACTTATGTAAAATATATATTGGAGATTTACCTAGTAGAGGTCTAGAGATACTACCATACTTAGGATAGGTATTATAGTTCACGACCACTAATGATCTAAGTGATTGGCATGCGTTATCAGATTTGTGATATCACTGTTGGGACTGTTGCTTCAATTAAGTTGGATAACTTCCGAGGAGGCTTGTCGAGTTTCAGATAAACTACTTTAGATAATTTTGAAATGTAGGTCATGACTTAGTTTAATGTTTCAATGGGTTTGTCGCATAGCATTTGACTTCTATTTCTTTGATTTATTGCCCCTCGGTTTCACTCGCGTGAATAATTTTCTAGGATAAAAAGTCTTCATAAGTTGTATAGTTTATATTGACAAGAAATTAAGTCACTCATTTTAATTTCATAGTATCAAAGAAACAAACTAATTATCCATGCAATTGAATCGAATGAATCGGTATGGTTTCCTCGGAATTCTGCGCTTGAAATAGGTAATATGGACTGCTTGAATTTATTCGACCGTGTATCTATTACTTGGTCGGATTCCAGGCATCGAAATTTGCACCATCCTGGACTATTAAGCTGCTTTATTGTAGTTCCTTCTTCAATACAATGGCTTGCTTTATAGGGAAACAATAGTGATTTGTAAGGAATACATCTATACTTAGTACAATTTAATTTAAATTTTTAAACTATGAGGGTTCAAAATAAAAGTTTCTCAGCAAGCCATGGAAAAATTAATTTTTGGTATTACTCTGAGGGATCATTACCGGAACGAAATTTCACACCAGAGAACTAAGGTTACCGACATAACTCAGCATATTAGCAAGCTTAAGTGGTAAAGGGCTGGTCACATTTGCAGCAGAATCGATATCCGTATGGCGTAGAGGTTTTCTAGAGTGGAGAGCGTAGTGTAGGATGTCTTGCTACTAGGTGAAGCGACGATATACGCAGGGTTGCTGATGATGACTGGAGAAGAAAAACCGAAGCTCGGGCTAAGTGGCGTGCTTTGGGAGAGGCTTATGTCCAGCAGTAAACTGATATAAATTGAAGAAAATGATGATTATGATTCGTAGGAGTATTTCGTGAGCAGGTAGTGTTTACTAACGCTTATTTAAAACAATTTTCTTGTTTCAACAATTTGTAATAAATTGTCCACCTCATTTAGAAATGAAACCATCCGACTGAAGAAACTTGTTTCAAGGCACTGTGTCGAGAATTTAAATTGTTTGCTCATGTCCGCCCATTTTAAGTACTAAAAGTTTGAAGTTGAACTTGTTGTACTATGTAAATAGTAAGAACAGTAAGCGCGACACCGTGTTAGTAAGTCAAGGTCTAAACTGGCACCAAGGTTCTAGGAAGTTTATGTGTAATATGAAACAAGGTTGCGAGTTCATTCCGCCAAAAGGGTTCAATGTAGTTGATACTATCTTGTTGCATTTTATGGTTGTACATTTCTGTTTCATTACGGAGATAGGTCAGTTTTATTCGGAATACAAAAGAGCGTAAAAAAGTAAGAGCTCCTCCGCCGCTGTTTTGTTTTACGATCATTATCATCTGAGAGCAGGCCCGCAGCTAAGATTAGAAGGTCGAAAAGGCTTACGGATTTTTTTCTTCTTTTGTCAGTAAGGAAATCCTTACAGAGAATAGAAGAAAAAACATCCTCGAGGGTCGAAGATGTTTTGATCACATTAAAGCTTTCGATATACTGGTAATAAGGATCGTGGTCAGTACAGTGTTCAAAAAGGTAAGTTCTAGTTTAAAATACACGAAAATCTAATCTTGCTTGTTCCACAAAAATAATAATTTGCAGAAAATTTAAAATGCTGTTAAAAGAAGCGTCCACTTGGAAATTGCAAGTTTCAATATCGAATTTTTCATATCCCCTTTAGAATTGTTAGAATTGAATATCAAGGCAAAGCATAAATGACTAATAAAGTTCTGCACTGTTGAAAACACAGTACGAAACAGACCAGTAGTAGACATCGCATAAAAAGTAACATTGAAACATTGACTATACCAAAGATGTTATTCTCTAAACATAATTTCTTATTCTGCTTGTGGGTGTGTGGCTAATCCCTGCGTTTTAGTTGGAGTTTTTAAATCACCCGAAGATTTGTCGAGGGGTGTCCCTCTGAACTTCGATAGATTTTTATTTCGACACGACACTTACTTTGAAAAAATATAGTTCAATAAGTCATTGTAATAAGTCATTGTCATCTCATACATCACTGAGGTTGCGGGTTCGATTCCCGCGACGGGACAAATGTTTGTGCACAGAAAAAAAAGCGCAAGCATTTGTTTCGTGTCTGGGTGTTGTGGGACCATAGTCCTCATAGTTCCTGGTTCCTTAGATACAGGTAATTCTAGTTAGGGGTCAGGATCTATGTATGTGATCGTTGGGAGTTATTGTTTCAACTGAATATAATTCGACAAGTGTTAGTTTGACAGAAAATACTTCGACTTCGACATTCAGTCGAAACAATGACTTGTCAAACTACATTTTTTCAAAGTAAGTGTCGTGTCAAAATAAAGAACTGTCGAAGTTTAGAGGGACACTGGTTGTCGAGACTGAACCGAGGCGGCGACTTAATGGGCCCTTCAAAACTCAAGACGAGGATATTTATGAATTAGAATGACATTTAGATTAAGGTGCCACCGTCAAGATCGAGTTAACATACTACCTATTTCGGCTAGTTTCATAAGATCATTATCGCTCTAGTTATATAAATACAATAAAACTCATTTGTAAAAATTGAGTAAATACAATTACTGGCTTCATTTAATTTTTTACGTAACAGGGCTTGGTGCTTTTATTTTTATTTGTTTACCATCAGCTTGAGTAATTTGTCTAATAGTGCAGTAGCATATCTTATGCTTACTAAACTAACACTCCTGAAGTATCTATGAGGTTGGCTAGTCTATGGTCGACAAATAGTAGGCGAGGTCTGAATACTAAAGGCTTTATTTATTTTGTGCTTGACGTTGTTAACTTTGATGATTATAGTGCCCCAGTCCCGTATTTTTGCTACTAAACTCGGGAGTATACTTATCGTGTTATGATAAACTTGTAACATACTTGTAATTTTAATCAAACATGACCTAACTTTTCAAGCACACGTAACAACATAACCGTACTCCAGGACTTTTATTATTAAACCTGTATTTACTTAACCAGAAACAACCTTTATATGGTGAATATTTTGATATAATTTAGTTTAGCTAAACTTCGCAAGATTAAATTTTTATACTAATGTTTACAATCTTAATTGTAAACATTAGTAAAATTACTAAATAATGATAATAAATAATGAATGAGATGTGTACAATTAAGATAAAATTATATTATTATTATGTAGCTCTTTCTCACGGGTTATACACTCGGTCCTTTGGAAGGCTTACGCGGGGACATGAGTCCAACACGTAGAGGCCTCTTAGAGCATTTAATGGGCCACACTTATCGGGGACTGTCTCTAAGTGCGTCATAATGAAGATGCCATCAAAGACAGCCCCCGATAAATGCGAGGACTATTATTGGAGATATGAAAAGTACCTATTTATTGGGCTATTGAGGTGCATTTTTAATGGATGAGAACAGGTTTTTTTTTTTTTACACTTAATAGATCTATGTTTGGCCACTATCTCGCCTGATGTGAAGCAATGATGTGGCCTAAGATGGAGCACATAGATCTAGAGAGAGACGGCAGTTAAGCGGCTGCTCAGACCCGTCTCCCCGATGGTTCACCGAACATCATCCCGAAACACGACTAGGTCGCTTGACGGCATGGCTTTGATCGGTGGGTGGTATTACAACCGCGGCCAGAGCCTACCACTCCAAAGCGCGTAAGCGGGTTTCATCACGATGTTTTCCTTCACCGTTTTTAGAGCGAGCGTGCAAAAACTGCACTTAACTATATGTCATTGGTGCAGGGCCGAATCGGGATTCGAACCCAGGTGCGTCGGATCGAAAGGCGCACGAGTTCCCGCTGAGCCACACTCGCTCAAGGTCACACAGGTCTATGATATGAGACTTCGGCACCTGCCAGTTTCGCCTCATAAAAAAATACTCTGACTCGCCACCCACTAAACGGGCCCCCTTTAAAGGCCGCCGTTTATTGGCGACGAGAGGGGCAACATTGGTGTTGGTGGATAAAGGGTGCCGAGAGGTGTGCTGCAGTTTCACTAAAACGCTACTCCCGGCGCTATGCCCTTTAACACTTCCACACTTGGAGCTTAGTTCTTAGCTCTTGCATCTCCACCCCCGGACGGCCAGTTAAGGCAAGCCGGGGGTCAGGACTCTCATTTAGCCCCAGGGAGAATCTCGGGGTCGGGCTCAGTGTCGCCATGCACCGACGACTCACCACAAAGTCGCCCCTGGCCTTTATTATTATTATAATTATGACATGGTACTAAGATGTACCTACACTTATTATAGATGCTAACTGTACAAGTAAAATATGGTCCAATAAAATACTGAAGTACTTAACCACAGAGCTTTGTTTTGATTACTTTTAACCTCTATCACTCCCACTTTCTTATCTTCTCAGCTGTAGTGAAAATAGGTATACTAACGTGAATAAAATATATTGAATGAGGTTATGAATCAGAAATGAGGAGAACCGCGAAAGAATGTTGGAAATTATAGCTTCTTTAGTACTGAGATACGACGCTTAGAGTTTAAAGCTACGTAGAATAAAAATAAATAAGAAAAATAACAGGAAACTCCATGTTCTTGCAATAAGTTATTTATTTATTTTATTTATTATTGCCGTACAAGCTGTGCCTTGCGGTTTTCCGGGATAAAAAGTAGCCCATGTGTTATTCAATTATTGTTTGCGTAATAAGGTATGTGACATTGATATAAATTTCTTTTTTATTATTTATTTTCGTGACATTTTACTGTTATTATGATTAAATTCGTGTAATTGGTCTTATGTAATCAGGTAAATTAAATTAAATTAATTCAGGGTATCTCCTTTTCGCATTTCACTCAAATCCGTTGATACATTACAGCATGAAGACGAAGAGGTAACAAACATACATATAGGTACTTAAACACTCACAACCTTTCGCATTTATAATAATATATTAGTGTGATTACGAATTAATTACAAAAGGATAATAAATAATAAATAACGCCCACCGATTTAATGCTAAAGCATTTTCTATCAATTTTCCATTGAAGTGAAAGAAGACAATTTTTTATTTTATAATTGAGTGACGAGACCAGCAGGTTGTTCACTGGATGGTAAGCAACATGCCAGCACCATCCAAAACTTTGTTTTGCAAAATTCTGCGCAGCACTGCACTACGCTCGTCACCCTAACACAATTAACAGTAATGCTTGCGCATTACTGCTTTGCGGCAGAATAACTGGCAAAGTGATGGTACCAATCCAGAAGGCCCCCTCACATACGAGAAACCTAGTGTAGTATAAGCTTTGTATTTTAAATCGGTAATAAACCGGCCAAGTGCGAGTCCGACTCGCGCACGAAGGGTTCCGTACCATTATTTATTAAAACGGCAAAGAAATCATGTCTGTTGTATGGGAGCCCCCGTAAATATTTATTTATTCTGTTTTTTAGTATTTGTTGTTATAGCGGCAACAGAAATACATCATCTGTGAAAATTTCAACTGTCTAACTATCACGGTTCATGAGAAACGGCCTGGTGATAGACGGATAGACAGACAGACGGACGGACAGCGGAGTCTTAGTAATAGGGTCTCGTTTTACCCTTTGGGTACGGAACCCTAAATAGCAAGGGTAAGCTGTTTCGTTTGATAGCACGGTGTAATTCAGTAGTTATCTTCACGTATGAGCGATATTTATATCGGTATCTTTTTTATTCATCTACACAAGCAAAAACGTTACACAAAGGATACATTGTCGTAAAGAAGTCTTTAGGTCTTATATCAGCACAAAGTGCATCTAGGGAAATTCAGTTTTATAAATTCCATTTTGTATGGTTCAAATCCCATCTGCAAAGTTCTCAAGCGTATCGTGTATGCAAGACTGTAAAATGGTACTCGGTGTATAATAATTTTATTTTAAAGTTATTCAGTAACCTTTTGAGAATATTTTTCCTACTTACATTATAAATGTGAAAGTTCGTAAGGATGGATGGATGTATGTTTATTACTCAATCATGCAAAAACCACTGAACAGATTTCTATTACCTTCATCAAAACCTGTTCAGCGTTTTTACGCGATGTAGGTACTTTTAGGTCATGGAAAGGAGATAGGCTACTTTTTATTCCGAGAAACTGCGGGTGAAACCGCGGGGCGCAGCTAATAAGGAAATAAGTAGGTACGTTATGTGATTTTTATTATGCTTTTTAACAGCCTCGTTGATGTATTGGTTAGCCAGTAGAGGCAGTAGATACCACGACGGTTGTGGCTACGATTCACACTAGGTATAGGACAAATGTTTGTACTTAAAATTAAAAAAAGCGTAAGCATTTAGTAAATACTGAAACCATTATTGCCCTCGTAGATCGTTGTTTACCTGATCGAGGTACAAATAATCAGGCATATTAAGGGCTGGGATCAATGTGTATGTTATGCGTTTCATAATATATTATTTTATTTTATTTCATAAAGTTCAACAGGAGCCCCTACTTCCGACCAGGGATTCTGTGACAAACTTACTGCACTGGAAAAACAAAACAAAATCAACGAAAGAAGGGTGGAGGGAAATTGATAAAAAAAAAATACAGAAAGAAATGTTTTAAGCGAACATGGTTATTTAATTCAGTAGGTAGCTATTTAAGAAATTAAATCTACATAAGAAAATGTTTAAAAAATAGCGTAGACGCACGTTTTAAATTAAGTTTAAAATTGTAATTATTAGTTACGTCAGGATTGATTGGAAAAATATGCTCACTAAATAATCTTCTTAAACGATAACATTATTATTAAGATCCTTATAACACCGCGGACTCGCCGCGAACAGGCTGCGCACCTACGGCGAACACGCCACGTACTCCCAGCGTCATTTGGACAGTCACTAGGAAACTGCGGAATGATATAAGTATCCACCAAAACCGAACGTCGATTTCGCGAGGGGCCGTCGCCGTAGTGTCGCGAACTCACAGTGTATCCGCCGCAAGTTTACCGCGTAAAATTGCCAGTGTGATAAGGCTCTAATTAGAGCCGTTTTCAATACCATCAACTAAAACATTATCACAGTAAGTAATGTACAAAGTTATTGGTGTATCAAAAAGCGGAAAATTAGAATACTTCACTTTATCGTTGTAGCCCAATTCAAAAGCAATGGAATTACGAGAATCGCTGCTAAGAAAAACATTACATGCAAATTTGCTTTCTAAAATATGCAACGTTGAAAATTAGAAACATCAGGCGAGCACCTGCGATTCAGTTTAGTTCCTTAGCTAAATAAGTTATGAGCTTTCTCGTATCCGTGCTGTTACCAAATTCAGGTATGCGTGGCTGGTACCTACATGAAAGAAATTTCACGAAAATCTTAAGAACGTACGAAATTGGTTTAGCTTCAATACAATCTTGTTCTTGATAGCGTTCTTTTGGATTATATAAGTATGTCTCTGATTAATGTTTCTACTAAAACCTACTTTCTTTACTGGTGGTAGGTTTCTCGTATGCGAGAGGCCGTCTGGGTGGGTACCACCACTTTGCCAGTTATTCAGCCGCCAAGCGGTAGTGCGCAAGCATTACTGTGTTCCGGCTAGTAAGGCATTGTAGCCAGCGAAATTACTGGGCATTATGAGACTTAACAGCTAATTGTCTCAGAGTGACGAGCGCAGTACAGCGCCGCGCAGGATTTTGCAAAACAAAGTTATGGGTGGTGCTG
The DNA here is from genome assembly GCA_951640565.1 of Petrophora chlorosata. NCBI lineage: Eukaryota > Metazoa > Arthropoda > Insecta > Lepidoptera > Geometridae > Petrophora > Petrophora chlorosata. The sequence goes on along the minus strand of OX621204.1, from coordinate 8,717,393 downwards.
TTATTGTTATGGGTTGGCGTATTGCTTACCATCAGGCAAACGACCAGATCGTCACGTCATTAAGTTACATAAAAAAAAACCTACATCTTTACAATAAATGTAAATATTTGTAGGTATGGATGTATTTTATTCAATTACGCAATAAGTACTGAGGTATAAAAATTTTGTAAGTTGGTACATTATATCCTGGAGTCACATCACTTCACATCACACTAATATTAGGTATAAATGCGAAAGTTTGTATGTTAGTCTGTTTGTAGACGCTGCAATGGCTGAACGGATTTGAGTGAAATAGAATAGAATAGATTATGTATAACATTGTTTGTTACACTGGGCAAATTTTTCATTATTGGCATTAGATTTAAGAGTTATATGAAATTCGGAATGGAGATAGCTTTTAGCCTGGATTTGCACATAAGCTTCTTTTTATGTCGGAAAACCAAGGGTAAAATAAGGGGTGCAGCTAGAAGAATATACCCCGGATAATTGACCTCCCAGGTAAAACTGCGGGGCACAGCTGCTAGCATAAACATATTACTTGAAAATGCAAAGGACCCTGGTAATGCTTTTTATTTATTGTTCATTGTAGTAACGTCTTATGAGAAAAATAAAACAAATACAAAAGTAAATTTAAATGTACTTATCTAAGGGTATATAATACCACATAATACCAAGGGAAAACGGATATTTCATCAGTTGAGATATGGCAACTACCAGAGCGCAGAATAGCTTGGAATCACACTGGAAATATTTAGTTTTTTTTGCTAATACCATAAATGCGAAAGTTTTTGAGTTAGTGTGTTTGTAACTTCTTCACGTCAAATAAAAAAATGGAGGAATACTCTGGATTAATGCATAGGGTACTTATTTCCCGAAAAAATTGCAAATCACACAACAATTTTAGAAAGTTTGTATATGAATATTAGAGTGTTTGTTACTTCTTCATATTGTAACGTCTCAACGGATTTGAGTGAAATTCAGAGTGGAGATAGCTTATTTTATCTGGAAAAGACGTTGGTGAAACCGCGAGACGCAGCTAGTGTCATATATTTTTCGTCAAATTTTGTAGAATTTATATATAAGAATGTCTTCAATATTTTTCAATATTTTTTTCTACTAAACTAATAGGAAATACTAACCTTCCACATAAAAATCTCGAAATGACAGTGAAAATTGTATCAAATCCATTGCGTGGTTTAGAAGAAATAAGCGAAGAAACCGATATGAGGACGTGGACAGTGACTTTGTTTCATGCTATTTAGAGATGATACCGCGTAAAACTAACGTATATAATTATATAAGTCATGTTTTTGCTATATATTAATACACATAGCAAACTCATAATATCGCCAAATTGTGTTTTTGGACACACATGAAAACTTACGGTCATTGTAATAACCCAAACAAAACTAAAATAACCTACAGACGCCCTATTCTCAGAAAATATCAGCCAATAAAATTTATCTCAATGCCCTAGGCTCATTGAGAAAAAAATACGTATTGAGTTGTCTCAGAGAAAGGATTAAATGGTCGTTTCAAGCTTTAACGACGCTATGGATGTATAATTTTAAAGTTTAATCTGGATATATCTCTCTTTATCTGATCGATTTTATTAAGGACAGCCGTTTTTTTAATAGAAATCGTTTTAATATTTTAAATAATTATCATATTACTCGTAACAATACACAAACTGTCGACGGGAACACGAAATGAAACTCCACAGACGGTGTTTTAAAAACTCCGGGCACTTAACGTAGAACTTTATAAGTATTTTTGATTTTTTTATACTGAAGATTCCAGATGAATTCACCAAATGTGTTTTATTGATCCGATAAATATTTAAATAATGAGTACCATTAAGAATTGCAATAATCCTTTGCAACGACATAATATTATGATCACATGGTTTAATTAAGCATTTACAGAAAACATATTTCTTTAAGAAGTTGGTTAACGTGTACCTAAGCATAGGCTAATATGATGATGTGTATATTGAAACCAACTATGGCAGCTGTACCTAATCTAATATTGCCTACAAACGCTTGATTACGAAAATGACGTCGCAAATTGTACCTAATCCTCATTAATTTTAGTCCATCAGTTTGGATTAGCATAAATATTCGACGTGGCATTCGTGTACGGGAGATAGTGACGCAACGTATTAGCAATGGTAATGCCAATCATTGTTTTAATTGCATTGTTGGGATAGGGCGGTACAGCGTTATTAAAATCATGTTTCAGCTGTATGATGTATTGCTTCTAATCGGGAATTTTATCCGCAGCGAAATTTGAATCCAGGTGATTTATGCTCCATATATTATACAATACGAACATACAGCCTTAGCATATAAAGGGCTTCGCTTCGACCTTAATAATGTTAATGGCCAAGAAGTGGAACTCTCTGTCGGCATCTGTGTTTCCGGATAGCTATAATCTGGGTGTCTTTAATACAAGAGTGAACGGGCTTCTTCTAGGCGAGAGTGCTACATCTTTGAGCGCATCGTCACTTAACTACACCTGAGATAGCGATCAACCGCAACCCAAAAAAAATATAACAATACACATTTTGAATACCTACTGGTGGTAGGCTTCTCGTATGCGAGAGACTGTCTGGGTGGGTACCACCGCTTTGCCAGTTTTATTCAGCCAAGTAGTAGTGTGCAAGCATTACGGTGTTCCGGTTTGAAGGACATTGTAGCCAGCGAAATTACTGGGCATTATGATACTCAACAGCTAATAATTTTTTCAGGGTGACGAGCGCAGTGCAACGCCGCGCAGGATTTTGGAAAACAAAGTTCTGGGTGTTGTTGTTATTGTTATGGGCTGGCGTATTGCTTACCATCAGGCAAACGACCAGCTCGTTTTTCATTTAGTTACATAAAAATAGAATGTAAGAACAGTTTTTGCGTTTGTGGATTTAAGGTAGAGTCAGTGCTTCTTCTTAGTCACGCACGAGAGATAAATTTCGATGTGTCAGGTTGCGTTCCAAAACTTTCATGTACTTGCAACGCGGTTCAATGTGGTTTAACGTAAAGCGTAGAAGATAAATTTTGTAAGATAGAAATGTCATGAATTTTCTCATTCTAATTTTACTAAAATGCTTTCTGATTTATCTCACGTAATTAGGTCGAGTAGGTCATTTTGAAAATATTATATGGTCAAGTAGTTAAGTCCAGCTCATTGCGTTTGTACTGCTGGGATACCAGCCTAATCTTACAGATGGAGTTTGGGTCTTTTATAATATATTAATACGGACATACGGATTTCATTACAATATTCTTCAACATTTTTAAAGTCAGTTTAGCGTGTATTGTGGATCTTTATTTCTTTTAACATTCATCGGTCTTAATTTATGTAAGAAAACTTTACCTATTCGAAGTTATGAATCTACTTCTAGTAGTAGTCATGCGTTTTCAGAAGACCAATATAAAGTAAACTCGCAACCCAAGCACTTTGCCTCATTTCAAAAATAGCCGGTTCCGGTCACAAACAACGTAAAAATTTCTGATGCGTTTTAATCTTTTAACAAACATTTTTACCAGTTTTGTCTGAGTTGTTTGTTAAAGTGGAAGCTATGACATTTTATAATATTGCAATTGCATTAATGGAAATTATGAGAAACAACGAACAATTATAATCCTTACACCACTTTCATTCATCATAATAATTATCACCCCATTCCCATTTAGCACAGCTTTACCTCAATGAGAGTAAGGGCCGCAAAGGGACTATGCTCAGAGCAGATGCATCAACTGTGATGAATCAACGTCTCTTACCACTTTCTACCACATGCACGTGTACCTACATTTTAATTGAATTGAGTGACGAGATAAGCAGGTCGTGAACCTGATGGTAAGTAATACGCCTTAACATTTGCAGCACCATTCAGAACTTTGTTTTGCAAAATCTTTGCGACACTGTACTACGCTCGTCACACTAAGACAAATTAAAACCATGCCCTTCAAACCGAAACACAATAATATTTACACATCAATGATTGGCGGTTAAATATCTAGTTTGTCAGAGTGAATTTTTCAAGTGGGCGTGAACGGCCAAATACACTCGAGAGCAATGAATCCGGGTCACTTAAAGAATGTTAAAAATCTCGGAAACTAAAAATGATAGGTTAATGCAATAAATTGTATTTAATAGACAATGTAATACTCCTTAAATGAAAGTAAAAAAAATATGAGTCACCATACATTTTATTAACACAAAATTACATAAAGAAAAAAACTGCTGATCTCTCCTTAAAACAAAAATAGGAAACATGAAATTTTTGAACTTTATTACGATTTTCTTGAATTTTAATACTTCGTATTGCCTCCTCGTGCTTCCATTACTGCGTTTACGCGGTTTGGCATGCTGTACACCAAGTTCCTTATACGATTTTGGGGAATATTCTCCCATTCCTCTGTGAGAGCAATTTTGAGCTCACGAAGCGTGATTGGGGGAGGGTTTCGTTGTTTTACGCATCTGCCTAGCTCGTCCCAAGCATGCTCGATCGGGTTGATATCCGGGCTGCGCGTTGGCCACTCCATACGAGTAATGTTCATCTCTTGAAGGTAGTCATTCACAATCCTACCTGTATGAGGTCGGGCATTGTCATGCATAAATATAGCATCCTCACCTAAATTGACCATAAATGGACCAACGTGATCATTGAGGATTTCTTCCACATATCTTACGCTAGTTAAAGAGCCGTTTTCTATGATCACCAGCTCTGTGCGACTTTCAGAAGAAATTCCGGCCCACACAAGTACAGACCCACCACCGTAGGCTACTTTTTCTTCGATGCATGCTTGCTTGAATCTTTCCCCTGGTCTTCGATACACTCTGTGTCTTCCATCGTGCTTGTAGAGCATAAATTTTGATTCGTCGGAGAACATAACTTTTGACCAATCTTCAATACTCCAATTTACGTGGCTTTGGGCATCTTAGTCTCGAAATACGATGCCCACGCTCCAGTTTAGGGCCGTTTGCAGGTCTAAGGGGTTTTAAGTTAGATTCAGCAAGCCGACGTCTTACTGTCCATGCACTTGGGTTACTTCCTCCGAGGCGTCGAAACTGATTGGTGAGTTCAGTTCCTGTGAGAAAGCGATTTCGAAGCATGGTGTTCACCAAGTATCGGTCTTCTCGTGCTGTGGTACACCTGGTTCTGCCCGTTCCTGGTCTGCGTAGGTTAGAACCAGTTTCTTCGTAACGTCGGAGAACTCTTTGTACTGTTGACAGCGACACACCGACAGTCCTGGCTGTATCGCGCTGACTCCGGCCGGTTTCCAGCATTGTAAGTATTCTGGTGCATTCTTCAGGCGTAAGCGACATAATTTCAGCTTGAATAATGAATATAGAGCACTATCAACATGGTTTATGTACCCACATAAATGACAGATTACAAACAAAAGCAAAACCAAATGCTGTAATTTTGTAGTTCCATCTTCGAAAGTGGCCCTTTTTCAAATTTGATTTTTTTATGATATAACTTTACAATAACTAAGAAGTTTTAATACCTTCATTTAAGGAGTATTACATTGTCTATTAAATACAATTTATTGCCTAGCATTTTTAGTTTCCGAGATTTTTAGGATTCTTTAAGTGACCCGGATTCATTGCTCTCGAGTGTATAAAACTAGAAGGAATAGCAAAACATTCTCAAAATAGTCTCGGGGCCGTTTTGATAAAAACGAACAACATAATTGGATTTTTGAAAAAACTTTTTTCCTCGTAGCAAATCGAACTCGTTTATTTTGAAAGATCACATTCTAGGAAGTAATATCGCTATCCACGTCCCCATATAAGTTTCTCCGCTTATTTCTTCTAAACCATAAAACGGATTGTAATACGACTTTCACTGTCATTATATGTCGGAACCTATTTGCTCAAGTGACAGTTTTCTTTCCTCAAGGGTTTACTGGTAGAAAACTCTTTTTAGGATTAAGCTAGCCTTTGTACATGTAGTTTTTAATCCACGATGTTAATATTCTGACAGTGTACAATAAAGAATATAAGAGTACTAGCTTTTTCCCGCGAATTCGACCGCGTAGACGACAGAAGCCTATAGATGTCTTTTCAAAACCATTTTAGCAAGGCCTCCCCAGTATATGGGAGCGCGTACTACTAAGAGGTCAAGCTGTATCATCATAGTCACCCAACCAATTTTAATGTTATATACCCTATAATCTAAAATGGGACTGATTCTACCGAAAAAATACCGCATTAAAATCCGTTCAGTAGTTTCCGAGTCTATGGATAACAAACACACAAACAAACAAACAGACAAAAATTATAAAAACGATAGATTCGTGTTCAGTACCCTCTAAATAGTCCATTCCAGTTAGTTTTCCAAAAATATCTTCAATGTACAGAATTGGCTGTTTCCCATTTTTATAATAGTATAGATAAGAATAATATTAATATGTACAATACATTAAAAATTCAGTTTTGTAATCAAGTAGTCTTAAAATTACACAACATTAGTAAATTGCATCCGTGCGAAGCCAGGCGGATTGCTAGTGTACTTATGTATATAAATTGTATGTCTTAAATTACGTTTCTTAGCGAGGCCCATATTGCTTTCGTCCTAAGTGGCCTATAATACAGATTGCAATCGCGATGCGGAAATGATACAATAATACACAACTAAACGCAGCGTCTGTTACCACTATTACTTGTCGTAACGACTTGTGACGTCATTATGGTAAAACCAATGCTAATGTTACATGTTTCTCATACTACATATAGAGCTCCTTACATTCACAAAGTGATTGGTATAAGCGTTGTATTTTTGTAAACATTTTATTTTATTAATTAAGTGAAGTGGTACTAATTCATGATTGGAACTCTCTGTACTAACAAAATGAGAAAAGATATAATAATATCCAAATTCGTAACAAATTAATGTTTAAGCTTTCATTTTCTCTACAAATATTTGTCTCAGGGTAGCAATTAAACGATACGACCTTCGCTTCTCTTTATTTTTGCTTTAAGAGGCTGTAATTATACTATGAAGATTGCAATCGAAAGTGACGTGATAATACGCGACGCCTGTTTCTACCATTAACTTGTGGTAACGACGCGTGACGGGTGATGGTAAAGTGAATGCTAATGTTACGTCATATATAAGTAGGTACCATAGTTATAAAGATTTCCACACCGAAACCTTCGTCAATGAGTAAATAGTTTAGTAAAATTAAATACCATTTAATCCAGATCTGATATGATCAATGCACGGCTTCGATGGTGCTGCCACGTCGTGTGGATAGAGAATAACTGGGCAGAAAAGTTAGCGTGCTTGTTTTACTAGCTGCGCCCCGCGGTTTCCCGGGATAAAAAGTAGCCTATGTCCTTTTCCAGGAGCTAAAATACCTACATACCAAATTTCATCAAAATCTGTTCTGTAGTGATCCATCCTCACAAACTTTCTTATTTATAATATTAGTAGAGTAGCAGAATTATGAAAATTAACGTAGTTTGGACACATTATTAGCGTACTTGGGTCACCCGGTTGGACGGGGTCGATACCGTTGGCTGGGGACCGCAAAACACTGAGATCTGTGGCATTTTTTGATGTCAGAAGCCAGTTTGGGATTACCGCGCCATCTTAGTAGTAGTAATTGCTATTGTCAAAACACAGGCTTCTTCTACAAGAGTCAGTTTCTGGCCGTATCTTCTGAGTAGGGATTCTCTTTCTGATATGGTGGTAGAGTCATTGCGATAAATTTACGTTCATAAATGTATGTGATGTCTAAATAAAGAGCTTTTGTGATTTGTATAAATATTTCTTCAGCTGAAAGGAAATCGCGCTCTTCACTGCAGTTAATTCTACTACCCCTAAGCACTTACGTCTTTGATTACCTGTCTTGCATTTGATTGCTTTGCAGAACTGCTTTGTTTTGCTTTCAGAGAGCTGAGTCTTAACGGAAATTAAAACCACGATACTGAACAAAGCAGTAGAAGTATAAGTATACAAGAAAACATGTAGAGCAAAAACGAAATCAGCCTTACATGAAACAAATATTTGTTAATACTTTTTCTGTGCAAATATTTTTCCTGATGCGGCTTACGAGCTTAGTTTCGTTTTGCCCAAGATTCTTATTATTACTTTCAAATTACAATCCGTAATTTAGGAAACGAGGAAATGACGCGATAATAGGCAACGTCTGTTACCACCATTAAAGTACCCGTTTCCATCGCGACAAACACAGAGACTCACAGAGGCCGTCTGGGTGGGTACCACCGCTTTGCCGCTTTTTAGCCGCCAAGCAGTAGAGCGTAAGCATTACTGTGTTCTGGTTTGAAGGGCATTGTAGCCAGCGAAATTACTGGGCATTATGAGACTCAACAACCAATTGTCTCAGGGTGACGAGCGCAGTGCAGCACCGCACTGGATTTTGCAAAACAAAGTTCTGGGTGGTGCTGTTATTGTTATGGGCTGGCGTATTGCTTACCATCAGGCAAACGACTAGCTCGTCTCGCCATTCAGTTACATAAAAAAAGACTCAAAACTGACATCAGAATGAGACTATACAATACAGTGAAGACATAATAAAATTAGTCTTATGAAGATAGATAAGACTATTTTGTTTAATTCAGTAGAGTATCATGCATGTGGTTTTGGAATCAGCAATCGGCGTTTTTGCAATCCCGGTATCAAAATATTGCGATATGCATTCAAAAATGATATCGAATGATTGTGATGATCTTTGACGTGGAAAGTTATGTTACATCATTTCTTGAACTAAATAGAACATAATATTAAATGAACAATGTGGCAAAAGACAATTAATCGAGTAGTTATTAATAATGCATAATGCAGCTAGTGGCACCCTGTTAATAATAATTACACATATCTTGGAGACGTGGTTAAGGCGCCGGTATTCCGAAAACGCAGGTTCGATCGTTCTATCCCTGCCCGAACAATATAATTTTTCTTCTCCCTTAGAATTATACATATCGTTGAAGATAAAGCTCAAACGTGGTTGTAAATACAGCTTACAATTACAAAATATAGACTTCTAAGCTCAAGATTTAAACTTGCACATAAACCACGCAATTTTCCAAAACTTTGACAGTCTAAAAATTGCTTTTTTAAAATTTTCTACTCAAATCCAATTAATCAAAACGTCAGCCCTTAAAAGAGTCTTTATACTTCATCATCATTAAATCAACACTAAAAGTTAACTAAAAGCAAAACAATATCCATTCTGGTGATGCCAAAGCCGTCAGTTGTTCGCTGCACAAAGCTCTCGGCTCGACCATTAACGAACTATTAGTGACGTACGGTTCGGAACAGTTCGTTTTAATGAAGCCAAACGGTAAGGCTTAAAGCTTATGTAAAAGGTTAGTTAGTTATTTGGAATATATCAGGTTTGTCAAAATGTTTAATGGGTTTTACCGCTGGAGTTTATAACGTTTTCTGTTTAACAACAAATATTTAAACAATAATATTACAAAACGAAAAATGGTAAAAGGATGAAGAAATTAACTGATCGAGTTGGATGTAGATCAGTTAATTTCTTCATCCGCAGTTTATTTCTGTAGTGCGACAAGAATTTAAATGAACTCGCCAAAAATTATTAAACTAATCGATTTCGTCAATGTCATTGGTCACAAATCTTGCCACAACCTCAGCGTTGACAGACCCGATCCAATCATCTAAACGTCTCTGTGTTCATGTCTCATTATAACTGGACTTTGCATAATAAAAACAAAACGAGCTATCACATCCATTACATGTTTTTTAAACATTCTTTATGTTATGAAATTATTATTACCATCGCTAAATTTCGAGGAACATACATTATTTACATAGAATACTCATATTTGATATTTACTTACTAAACTCCAAACGTCCTGCAAGTTTGAAGCACTCTCGTTTAATATTACATCGGTTAAGTCGAGTTCACAAACTAATTACAATTTCATGATCTGAAAGTCGCGACTCTTGCATTCTTGGGTTATCGCTCTTTTTCTTTAGTTTCTGGTCATGAAAAGAATTTTTACTTCTTTTAAGAAAATCTCGGAATTCTTTTCAAGTAAGACTCTTTGTTCTCAATTTAAGTAAACTCGAAGCAGCAAAACATTACATTTTCCTTTCGCAATTAGATAGAGAGGTAATGTAATGTGTGTAAACAAGCGGTGACTAATTTCACGTAATCCTAATCTATTGAGAGTGCAGCATCCTAAATAAATCTGATATTGTAAATTTATGGGACTACTAAAAGCAAAGAAACGAAGATAAACAAACCTATTATAGCAATTCAAATAATCTTTGATATAGAGAGCGAGTGTGGTTCAGTGGGAGTACGTGTGAATTTCGATCCGACGCACCTGAGTTCGAATCTCGCTGGTTATGTGCGGATTTAACACTCGCTCTAAAAACAGTGAAGGAAAACATCGTGAGGAAACCGGCATGTCCAAGAATTTATCACAAAAGTTCAAGGACATGTGTCACCAACCCGCATTGGGCCAGCGTGGTGGATAAGGGCCCATACTCTCTCTATGAGGGAAGGCCCGAGTTCGAGCAGGGAAAACGTAAAGGCTGTGGATGATGTTGAATAATCTTTGAGCAAAAGGGAACTAAGCGATAACTTATGCGTTTGACCCGTCACACTGGATTTCAAATTCCAGGTCTGCCCCGTACCCACTTATGAGTTTCTGTAATGTGTACAGTGCACATTCACCACACTCGCTCTAGAGAAGGCTAACTTTGTAAGAGCAATAAAATAATAAAGCCTCTATGGTGTAAAAGTTGGGGCAGGACAGCTCAAATCTCATATTATCCGCGGAGGTAGCGGATTTCATTCCCGCTGCGGAACAAATGAAAACTGGTACAACGCACACGTACATCTCATCATCTCCGACTACACTATTTACATAATGTCTCTTCTAAATATCTCATGCCACTTGAGTATTCCAGCAGAACTTGCACTATCCAACATAAACTTAGAACAACGTGAAATAATTATTTTCCAGATAGAGCTCATTACAGCAAAGTGTACGAACACAGCGAGACATTTCGCGAGACAAAGTGTTCTGGAACCCTCGAGCAACGCTGAAGGTTTGAAACAATTACAACCACGTGCTGGAAACAAATTAGGTTTAGTCCAAAGTGCTATTGAGCAAAACCTAGGCGCATGTGTCGTAACTTCTAGAGTCAACTGCTGAAAGGTATTGTTTCCCAGTACCAATAAAATTCCAATTAGCTTATATGTTCGCTTTGTAAAGCTAAAACCAGTTTGCTAAATTAAGTTAGTAAAAAACTACATATAACGTTTCGAAATAAAGTGGTGAATTTTTTTTTAAAAGCCATACTTTATCCAAATTAAAACTAATAACGGGAATAGGGAGAAAATAGCTCAAATGGGACAAAATTTTATTTCCCTTAGTTATAAATAGCTACTCGTAGTGGCGTTTTCTTCCAAATGATTTGGGGTAAATAATTGTTAATGGTTGCTACGAATCTAAGCAAATTAATTAATACAATGGAATCAGTTTTTCAAATTAATTAACTAGTAAGTATCGTTTCTGAAAAAGGTAAACATGAGTTGTCATGATTCTTTCAGTCGTTATTGATGAGTTAATAAAAATCGCTAGAGCTAAGACAATTCAAGGCTAAGACATGCCAATGATTACGAGCATATCACAGGATACGCGCATTTGTTCGCAGAGCATAAAAACAAGTGACATTCAGTCCGTGATATGTGTTACAACCCATGAACAGTTCATTGTTATAATAAACATATTTATGACCCTTTCATTGGGACACTTTCTTTGTTTATTTATTGTACCTTTACTTTAGTTACGTGTTACGTGTAATAAATTGTAAGTACATATATAAAGAAGAAGACGCGGTTTGAACCTCATATTGAGGCGTTACATGTCTACGTTATTGTGGAAAAGTGTAATACAACGGCAATCGTCAACAGATGTCGTATAATTCTCAAGAAACTCTGAACCTTCAGTTGTTTTTGTGGGGTGCTTTTTGATAATAGACTGATTTCAATATTATACCTACATAGATTCGTTGATACCCGCGACTTTATTCACGTAAAAACTGAAATGCACGCCGTCACCGCTGACCCCAAACAATACTTTTTTTGTAGTGTCTGCTGCGTGGCGTTCAAGTTCTGAAAAAAACCTATAGTCTCCACTTTGGAACTACTTGTATTTCCGGGAAGAAAATTCGATTCTACGTTTTAAACTCGAAATGAGCTCGACAATTATAAGTGAAATATAATATAACTTGCTGCATCTCACGGTTTCCCCCGCGGGTGAAAAGTTCCAATGTGGTAGTTCCTCCACCTAGAGTATCGAGTAGAGTATATATATACCTTTACTAAATTTGATCAGAATCCGTTCAGCCTTTGCGACATGGAAAGGGAACAAACACACTTACAAACTTTTCCATTTGTAATATTTGTGTTATCTATTTATCAAATATTGTCAAATTTCATTTCGCAGTGCCTACGTAAACAACATGGCTTGCAACACACAATATAACACACAGGCGACGACAAGCTCTATGTGATAAATAAGTCTATGCAAACGTATGGCCATGTTGGAAATCTGTGCAGCCATTGTACAATCTTGGCAATTTGCCAGCAGTGCGCCGGTGCTGAACCACTTAGAGTCAAGCCGAACAGTGAAACTTCTTTTCATATTGTTCTAAAGAAAACTGTTATGGTTTGCGGATTCGCGATGATTACAAATTTTCTGTCGAAAATAGGAACGAAAAAGATGTAGGAAACATACCAAAATTCTGTACATTGCGTAAACTTTTTTGTGTAAACGTATAATTTAAGTAAGAAGGCCGTAAAATACTGAAAAACACGTTAAAAGATTTCGTCTGTTAGATGGTTGTTTGTTTGAGGATTCACGGAAAAATTTAACTTATTTTATGGGTGTTTCGTAATCGTTTATAACTCTACAATGTCTAGAAGAGTTATGAAAGAAATTGTATATCACACAAGAATAATACACTCATCTCATGTATTAGGTATGTTCTTATGCCACAAGGTTCATGACGCTTGAACTTTTATTTTACTTCACCTGTTAGTATGCTTGGGTCAAATATTGCAACTAAATATTAAACCACTTATCCAATCGAGCTGAAATTTGCATACATGTCCGATGGCAATGAAGTATAAAAGTGAGCTGATCTGATGATGATCCGGAAGGTGTCCTTGGTGTTGGGTTTCAAAAACTTATTTTTAAAGACTACATGCCCTATCAAGATTCAGGAACTGAATGGAAAAATGCATAATGACTTTGGTAATATACATAATACTTTCGAAGTCATCGTTTCAAGAATCCTACATAGGTATAGAATTCCAGACTTTTATGAGAACGGAATAAAGCATGATTTTCATTACCAGGTAGGATAAAGTTCTCTAGGAAATTGAATTTTAATAGAGTTTGACAGTTCCAAGTTATTATACCGGAAAAGTTGAAATGGTTATAACTCTAAGTGCAGTAGTACACTCATATACAAATGCTTTCAGTTTAAAGCTAGCTCGATGAGTTCACTGATATTGAGCTCATGTCTTAAAATAAGTTTGGTCAAGTAGAATTAATAGATACATTTCAAAAAGTATTTTTTTGTTATGTGCGCATTTAACACTCGCTTTAATAACGGTGAAGCAATACATTGTGATCAACCGACATATCCAAGATTCATATGTCTCAAATTTTGCAAAGAGCTTTCATTCTTATAAAATTGAAAAACATCGCGGGTGACTGTCGCCATTCGGTGTATTCATGGAATCGGTGGAAGATTGTCCACGATTGTCATATTTTGTATCTAAGAAGGATGTATAGCATTGAAAACTTCATATTATATTTTACTCATACACGATATGATATGCTTCAGAAAATTAAATGTACTCAAATTCATTTATATTTATGCCTTGTAATTTAATATTTATACTAAATATTTTTTATTTATTAACACGAGTTAATTAATTATAGATTGGCTCGTCTATACCTCTTTGTGATATCCAATATCATATTGATGAAATTATAATAGTAGATTAGATTGATGGTTATTAATGACGAACTCTAAAATCATGCTCTGTAATTATCGTATCGTAAATTACCCCCACCGATATAAATTAATTTTAAATGTTAACTCAGTTGAACATACATAGAAGCACTCTATGGAATCATTTGGAAACGACTCTCATTTTTGTTAATTATAATATCCCCAAAATATTTGACTATACAAATTTAATGTCTCTTCAGACAACTTAAAGAAAGCTTTTACAATGTCCCCTTCAAATTCTCTTTGCTTGGAGCGAAAACAAAATTAAATATCGATCGCAATATCATTATACAAAGTATCTTTAAATTCTGTTTTAGGCCTGTTCAGGACCTCGGGATCAGATGACACAGGTAAACCCCAACATATTTTACAAAGTAGTTGATGCTTCTAATATTATTTAGCGTGTTCACGGCTTTAGATATAAATTTTGGAGTTCCCTTTTGGAGAGCTCATTTGCATCGTTTACATATAATCTTCCGCATGCGTTTGATTTATTAACGCATTGCAGACCGCATGGCATTCATTTATTTGTTAGCCCGCATACGCTGATAAGTAGTAAAAATGATATGAAATATCAATCGCATGACCGAATTCTTTTTATCACCGTCGTTGATTCATTTGAGATGAACTTGCATTTGATGGGTAATGGAAGTAAGCTCTTGATAAATATATAGTAGTTTCGATAAATAAAGAAACTTTTCGCATGCGGAGTATGTCAAAACTATCGACTAATGAAAATGAGCTATTATAGTAATTATTGTAGGTTATAAATTAATAGAATGCGGTTACCTGTGTTATCAAGCGGCATGCTTCATCTGAAACCATTTGATTAGTTGCATCCAAAATAAGTTCATCATAACTTAAATTTAGTACATGCCTTGCGTAATGAATGTTGTATGATATTTTATACAAATCGATACATATGAAGAAAGCGATATGAAATTGTTTAAGGATCAAAATATTTTCACAGATCTTGTATTGTGATTGAGTAATCAAATTTTGACTTATATTAATATGGTTCGTGAAAATGACTGTCGAAGTCACGAGTCATCAGAAGCCATTGAAGTTTTCAAAAGACAATGAATATTATATTATATAATTTTTTTTATTAATAGTAATGTAAGCTATCATGGTCCCTGACATTAGAATTTGATATAGAAGACGGATATTTATGAGTATTATGTTTTGTTTTGAGTTTTAGGCTTAGCATCTTCGTGGTCATGGTGCTTATAAGTGTGCTGAAATATCGAGAGATTAACACAAAACAAATACTTAGTAAATATAGCGTTTCTAAATCAAATGATAAATATAATTGTTCAGATAAGTTAATCCAAGTTGGACTTTATGAAAACACCAAAGTTAAGGGATTTTTTTAATATTTTTTGTTACGTAACTTCAAGTATCGGTATGTAACTTTAACTGCAGGCGGAAAATTAAGTAAAAGTACCTATACTATACACATAGCCTATGCATAATTCCAAGCTTGGTGAGTCTGTTATTAAATATTTTGCATTAATATATACAATATAATACTGGTTATATTAAAAAAGAACCGATACGCACGATACCTATGCCTGTATTTTTATATACAACATTAACATTTTTACGAAGATAACTTTGATGTCGTATTCATAATTGTATTTTGTTTAGGTACTGTGGTATATTTACAGTAATAATATTAGGTTTTTGGAACAGATTATAGATACAAAATTAATAAGTTCTTGAAAAATAACTAGATACTTTGTAGACGAATAATTATTATAAGTAAAGAAAGAGGTTATAATCAAAATATTTTTTAGCTATATTATCAGTCTTACAGGCAAGAGTAAAAGGAAAGAAAAAATTTAATTGCTCGAGCAGATGACTGGGGAGCTCAGAAGTTAAGGCATCGGGACGATATTCCGAAGAAGCGGGTTTGAATACTGCCCGTGCAATTTTATTTTTCTTCTCTCCGTATACATAGATTTTTAGATATTTTATCATTGTATATAAAAATCAAGTTGCTTATTTCACTGTACATTATTTCAATAATCCATAAAATCTTTTACAAGTACTCAGGATTCCAAAGTTGTTATATTCGAGATAGTGTTTCAAATGGAGGCTTTGTAGTAGTGCGTACATACGTATTAAATAAAGTCTTTTTTACGCGTTGCGTCGATTCCATAACAATAATAATTGTTCGGTTCGATTTTATGCTAACATTTATCAACTAGAAAAACATCGTGTAAGCTCGATATTACCAAAGAAAACTAAATATTACTACGTAAAGAAGCGACACCCCTACCCCCCCGCTAATTTGATGTCACCCGCAACAAACCGATGAAAAAATGGGCAATGCCGTGCTTGCGTTACTCGGTTGTCACCGCTCGCTGCGAATGACTAATCAGTGAGATTCAAATGTTTATTTTATATGTGCGATCAATTATGTTATTTGAGGTTTTTATGACCTTTTTGGATGACGACGACGACCTGCTTTACAGAGGTAGAGCAGGCCGGCTGACTATTTAACTTTGACATATAGACGAAACATATTGAGAAAAAGACGAAGAACGGCTGAAGACGGTGGAGCTGACCAGGACCTGACCTGACTGACGGAGGTCTGCCTATCTCTTTTAAAATGGTTCGTTATTGTTATGTGTATGGATGCAAAGAAACCACTTACACAAATAAGAATCGAAGATTTTTTTGGTTTTTCGCGTCTCCCAGCCAAGCGATAGTGGGTGTGAAAGAAAAACACTTAGGTTGCTTACGTATAGCGTTGTCCTTGTCGCGCTCGTATTAGGTATTCTGTGGTAGTAGCTCATCCCTACAATACTTACGCACACACACAAAACGTGTGCGGACAGGCCGGTGCGTCAGTAGTAGTACTAGACAGTTAGCTCGGCGAATTTGTATGGAGTGTCAGCGACAAAAGTAGCTGAAAATTTATGTATCTTTGATTGAGTACACCTTCAATATTTATCTTGTTTCTCTGAATGTTGTATTTAAAACTCTGTTAATATCCTATGCGTATCGGGAAGTTGTAAAAAATTGCATGTGTTTTGTATATTTTTGGTGTTACCGACAATTTAAAGATTGTAAAAGTTCAGCTACTTATGTCGCTGACTGTACCACCGAGTAGAATATTACTAAAAATACTGCTGCCAATAAAGACACTGTGCAGAATAGAGTAACCGTGCAAGCAGTAAATCCTATTTTCTGTACTGTAATTCAATGGTAAATATAAATAGGAAATTTTCGCTACATACAAAATTTCGTCTATGGAGGCCAATCCCTTAGGGCTTAGTGAAGCACCAACGCAAAGAAAATATTTACAGCTATCATATTTGCTGGGTACAGGCAGACCCAATATTTTATTTATGAATCGTAGTGTTGTTATGATCGCAAATCACAGCAATTGGATACGATAAAAGTACTGTGGATTACGCACCAAATCGAGTGAATCGCACATGCGTGAATCACGGGTTATATACGACTGTTGTCGTACGTACAAAGTTGACAGCAATTTCTGCAAGAATGAGAAGGTCGTTTATTTGGATCAGAGGTGAACAAGAAGCCAGTACTTTTGTCGTCAATGTTTACATTGATCAATTCATTGATCATTGACGACAGATGACGTAGAATCGTCCCCGTGAGACGATATAAGAAGATAGAAGAAATTTGGTTGCTCGAGCAGCTGGCTTGGTGGCCCAGTGGTTAAGGCGTTGGGACGGTATTCCGAAGACACAGGTTTGATCCCTACCCCAGCCATTTCATTTTGTCTTCCTAATTATTTAAAATCTTACAATTGCAGTCTGACTAAGAAATTTAAAAATTTAATAGCGGTACTGAACTTTGTGCCTGCTAGTCACTAGTTCTTGTAAAAGTTTAAATAAATAAGAGACCTTATAAGAAGACCTATCAAAAGACTAATCAAAATGTGAGTCTTAACTATCGCAAGTAATTATTACACCTTGGCGTCTGGAACACAGTAAGTCGCTGTAAGTGCAGCAAGCACTTACAGCACGTCTCATCATTCAGTAACATTGAAAAAAGTAATTGAAAAGCTGCTGCCTACTAAAACTATTATTTATCTATCAACAAATGAAGGCTGTGATAAATAATCCGAAGAAAATTTACTGCGTGAAGTTTCTCCTGCCTTTCGAAAATGGGAAGAGAGAATTTACTAGTTTCCCGCTGGGGATTGCTTTATTACCTTTTTTGGGAGGAAATGAAAAATGTATGTGTATTATCTCCAATTTTATTACCGCTGCATGAGGTTTCGTGGTTATTTCTTAGAAGCAGGTTGTACGTTTGATGTTATTTAGAGGTTTGTTATGACTTCTTCTTATTGGATGTTAATGGTTTGACCTTAAACGAATAAAAAAGGCGTACAGAATCTTGCGAAGCAACAACTAAAGCATAACATTCCTCCTGCGCGCACTAAGCGTTTCGCGTCCACTTTTGTTATGCGTACCGCTAACGAGTGGAACTCCCTGCCGGATTCAGTCTTTCTCGATACTTACACTCTTCAAATCTCGAGTGAATATGTACTATCTTGGCAAGCGTGCTATATCATCGACCGCATTGTCGTTTACCATCAGGTGATATAGTGGTGAAACGCAAGCCAATAAGGAAGGAAAAGAATACAATAGCGGTGGCGTTATTTTATTTTTTATGTTACTGTATGACGAGACGATCTGGTCGTTTGCCTGATGGTAAGCAATACGCCAACCCATAACAATAACAGCACCATCCAGAACTTTGTTTTGCAAAATTCTGCGCGGCGCTGCACTGCTCTCGTCACCCTGAGACAATTAGCTGTTGAGTCTCATAATGCCCAGTAATTTCGCTGGCTACAATGCCCTTCAAGCACAGTTATGCTTGCGCACTACTGCTTGGCGGCTGAATAACTGGCAAAGCGGTGGTACCCACCCAGAAAGCCTCTCGCATACGAGAAACCTACCACCAGTATGTGGTGGTTATGCTTGTTTGAGTGCCACAGGGCCGACGTCAAGCCGATGTGATGGCCGATTGGCTTGTGTACGAACAAGCGGACCGACATAGCTTGAGTGCTTCACTTTTGAATTTGGTGACGAGGTGTCCGTCTTTTTTTATTCGTTCAAAGGCTTGATCTTGTTTTTGTCTAAATCTAATCATACAAGCTGTTATTGCATGAAATGTAATATTATGTGAATATAAGGAGATCAGCATGTTCAAAAACTATAGACACTATATACGAAGAAATATGAATGTCCACTAATCCGCACAGTGCTGCTAACAAGGTGAGTCTTAGACAAAATTTCTTAGTCATAACAGTAAAGACCTAAAAGCCTGGTGATGATGATAAAACATACAAACCATGACATGAGCTGTTTCTATTGAGAAAATAAACCGAAACGTGTAAGATTTATGTATGACTACACCTTGCCAAGTTCATACGGTGTCGTTGTTGTTGATTTATTAACACACTTTCAAGGTCAAAAGTTTAATTGGAATTGAATTTAAAAACATGCATCATCTAATGCAAAAGCTATCAGTTTGAAAGAAAAACATACTGATTATCAGAAAAATAGGAGCTATTACGATGATTGGTTTAAGCACGCTACGTCTGGTTTCAGAAGTGACTCCATTATATAATTATTTACATTCGAAGTTCGAGTTTGGAAATAACAAAAATGTTAGTTAATTTCTTACTACGAATTTAATCACATAAATGAGCATTGCGAAAATATTTTACAAAACTTTTTTGAGATCGTTGTCCTACAAATACAAACAGTTCAATTAATGAAAACGTTAATGATTGAAATGAATGCTTTCAACACATACATTGCAGTACAAAAAGTTTAATGTAAATACGATGCAATAAAGAAGTGACAAGTATTTCTGACAATTTTCACCAGTCATTTATATGAAAATGTATTTATGCTCAGTAAAACACGTATTTTTACTGTAATAACCATATTCTAAAACTCTGAATGGTCACTAAGACTATGGCAATATGCATAATGAATTCCTTTATTCTGAGCTTCTGATATTTCGAACCGTTGCAAGGGCTTTCTATTTGATTGACTATTGATTTGATTGTTTTTTGCATCCCACTGTTTTAAATTACCGGTATTTATAGAAAATCTTGTTAAGTTTATATAAACAATCATGTGATCATTGTTGTTTTATAATTAATTAGCAGAAAATAATATTCTCGGAAACTACAATCGCTGTGTTGTTTGTAAATTGATTTAGTTGCAGTCAATCTCGCTACGGAAATGTTATGACACCTTGAATAAATACGATTTACGATTGTACGAAGTATTTTTTATAGTAATATGATAAGTCGGTGTTTCTGTAGTATAACAATCTGGGAGTTCTCATGTTTCGACTGCATCATCAATTGCCATCAGGTCAGATAGTTTAAACAACGAAAAAAGTAAAAACGTAAACACATAGCACACGCCTATTCTGCAAAAAAAGTCTTCACGCTATTAAACGTGCGGCAAAATAAAACTACATCCAAGTTTAATTGCGTTTCCTTATGCATTCTTAAAGCGTACAAATAAAAAAAGGCTAGGGACCAATTTTCTAACTGGGGCGGGAGACGGCGGTTGACCGTTTAATTATTCGGCACGAATACGGCACGTCGATGACACGACATCGGCTGGCGATAATGAAGTCAGTATCAAATCTACCATTCTTTGGAATTAGTGAGAAAATACAAATAATTATATAGGCCAAGAAAAGGAGTACGAAAAAACTACTGTCGTTTTGAAAAAAATGCTTACTCTATGTCAGTACATCGCAATACAAAACTGTCATTTACATACAAACTGTACTAAAACTGTGAAACCTACATAATAAACTCAGTTTTATACGCAATCGCAAGAGAGGGAACTTGCAGCCCTCTTTGTAAATATCTCATTGAATTTGTCCGCCTACATTGATTGTTTGACTACATTTTAACATGCATGGCTAACATAGCCCAATTTGGTTTAGAGCATTTATATGTGTGTGTTTGTCAAATTGAGCAACTTAAAAGAATCTTCAACTTCATCAGTATTGTGACATCGATTCTCGATAGCAGTTACGTAACTCTAAAGCCGTATTGACACGATACGACGCCGTCGGTTTGTCGGATAGTCTACGGTTATGTCAGTAGGATATTGCATACGCATAGGCCAAGTTGGCAGGCTCACAGCGTATATAAATTCAGGACATTTCCCGAAAAAGAAGAGCAAGAAAAACAATAACAGAGAGATATGAGATTGCGAAATCTTGCTTCAGCACTTTGCCAGGCACTAACAATTGCGTGCGCAGTGGAAAAACTGGACAAAAAACGGCTACTTGGTGAATTTACGCTTGAAATAAAAATGTGTACTATACAAGAATTTATTGATAAAAGCAAGAAACGACATAAGTATAAATATACTCCAAAGTATACTTCTATATCAACATCTGCGTGACAGAAACATTAAACATAATTATTTAGTGCCTGATATTTGAAGTGTTTATTTGACAGCATATTTTAGTTATAATACTTAACGGCTTAACTTAACGTAGGTGCTATGACTAGGCAACTTTCTAGTTCATTATCCTTATAAACTGTCTTGAATGAAAAGCTTTAGTTTTTGTGCTTTACACATTAATTACTCTCGAAACTGATTTGTTTAAACAGCAATAATTGTCAGTAGTTCTATACTCTGCACTTATCATATCCACAAAACGTTATTTATATTTCTTATTTATCAGAAACAGAGTCTGACGTCATCGACATTAGACATATGTGCTGAGTTGTAGTCCCTTTTGGCACCACGTACTCTATCTATTCATGTTTTTCATTTTTTTATTTTGTTATAAGTATTCTTTCTTTCTGTTTTTGTTTTTTATCCAACGTGTGTCTTTTTCATTCATTTCTTTGTGGTTGTCAAATGAATGTTTTTTTTTTCTTCTTTCTTTCTTTTCTTTCTAAACAATTAGATTTGTAACAATTCAGAAAAAAGACGACAAGAATAAATAAAACACGGTTATTTAAAGGAAACACAAAATTCAATAGCAAAATAACTATAAAAAAAACAAGAACTAGTTCTAACTAAACTTTGTCTAGAAGTGGCAATAACGTGCAACTGTTGCCAAATTGAAATCAATTACGAATTGCATTGTTTAATTAGATATTGAATTCTTTTAGTTGGAGAAAATAGTATATTTCACCCTGTATAATGTTTAGAGACATAATATTACAGTATATTTTTTCGTATACCTAATGTGTCTAGATATTCTACTAAAGTCGTTACTCAGTACACATCACAGCTGTTGGAAGTTAGTTGATATTGAATTACAGCATAACATTATTTATATTAGATGCTTGTTGCCAAGACAGAACTTAACCTTTAAACTAAGATTTTCAATAGTCTAAAACTGCATCTGTATATAGACCTTTTCTATAATTGTATCAGGAAGAGAGATTTCAAAAATAAACATCTTACAGACTAATGATAAAAGTCCAAACATAATAAAAAAAACAAACGCGACAGAGTGCAGAAATAAAAGGGACGATCAGCTAAGCTTACCTACTTATGACGCCCAAGTTTTAACAAAGCTTTCTCGAAGGAAATTCAAGTAGGATCAAAACAATGGTATTCGATGCATTT
Source organism: Petrophora chlorosata (assembly GCA_951640565.1). Classification (NCBI taxonomy): domain Eukaryota; kingdom Metazoa; phylum Arthropoda; class Insecta; order Lepidoptera; family Geometridae; genus Petrophora; species Petrophora chlorosata. Next base: position 8,694,731 of record OX621204.1, on the reverse strand, counting down.
CCAATCACGTTCTGATGAGTTTTATTTGCAGTTTCGAGTTATGTAATCAAAGCGGGCTTTAGACGGTGTCCCGCGAGAATCTTGAAATAGTCGGGTGATATTCACTGAAACGAATTGAACGTCCGACGAGATTGAAAGGATTAAGCGATTGCACTCAATGATTCGATGAATAATCCCTTTTGTACCTTATTGGATTATGAACTGACTGATGATTTTCTTTCAGCACTTAGAGTTTAAAATTGAATTTGTTTGCTCGTATTTGAATGTTTGGTTTTACAAGTATATTATCTGAGTTTTGTGTGTCTAATTATTTGTTTCGTGTCCGGGTGTTATTGGACTATGGTCTTAGTATTTCCTGGGTTTTTAGATAGGGTGAATTCTAATTAGGGTCTAGGATCTATGTGTTCTTTGGGTGTATTTATTTGATTCGGAGAACGATGAACGAGAAAATAAATTAAGCTAATTGCGTTATGATTCAAAGTCACTTTAAATCCCGTAAAACCCTTGTTGAGTTAGAGGAAACAAAGGGATTGTAGACGTTTCAAAATTAAAGTATCAGGTTATTTATTCCATCCAGACAAGTCTGTAAAAAACATATTTACTTATAACGAACTCTTGTATTGAAAATGTAAAATTCATCATTTGTATTCATTGAAAACTCCAATACCTCCAATATTACCATATTGCAAAGCAAGGTCAAATAAATGTGTCTATTTTTCCAAACGAACTCCGTTTTATAACCGTTAGCTACATTAATACAATAAAAAAAGGAAGTGCCGATAAACGAACTGTGAAAACCTAGCAATTAATGCATACCGTTTTATTTACATTTTGTTGCTGGCCAAAGTTCCTAAACATGAAATGTTGGAAGCGCCATATTTATTTTTAATCTATGAATGCTCTAATATAAAGCAATAGAGTTTATTTTCTCAGTGAAATGGGCGTCGATTTTAGCTTTCTGGTTCTGTTATTGGCGAACATTTCACTTGGGTAGGGCTTTCTGGGTAATAAAACAAATGCTTTCCTGTTTGGACATCAATATGTATGCGTGGTTTGAAATTTTTTGCAACTACGAGTATTTATGGTATTTTATTGTTAGAGTGTACGGGTTTTATCGACCTATAATTTAATTTTGTATCCTTAATAGCATTAAACAAAAATATGATTTCTTCCTTATATTTTTTCAGGGCACATTCATATTTTAATAATGAGGCCATGAGCCAATTATTATAAATACATATATATAATATTATTATTTATTTATGTATTATAATCGTATGATATATACTAGCTGCGCCCCGCGGTTTCGGTAGTTTTTGCGTGAAAGAGTAACAAACATACATCCATACATTCTTACAAACTTTCGCGTTTATAATACTAAGTAGGATAATTTTACTTAAGTATTCAAAAGTAGTCATAATATCAGGTATACATAAGTACATTACGTCTTTTCACAAATCTTCTCCATCCAAAGGTTGTCTGGAAGATATCGCTTATTAGCAATAAGACCGCCCATTGCATTATTAATTTTTAAGTTCTATTTTTTATTTGTTTTTGCTTATTTATTTATTTCAATTCAGGTGCCCGTTACACTTACAACACTACAACCAAAGCGTGTAGCGGGCCAATTACATGTTAGAATACAAATAATAATAATGTCAATTAATAATAAATGATTAAAATTTTGGCGTGTCAACGTAATTTTAAATATAAATATGCAAATTTAACAAAATCTCAAATTCTATTCGTAAAAATGTCAATATTTTCATGCCGAACTATCATGTCGCCGAACATATTGCGCGCACGCGCAGTGGGCACGTTACGGGCGCGGGACGTACGAGTTAGCAGCCTTGCAAAGAGCCGAGGCGCACAGCTTGTTATGTTATTGTGTGTACAATAAAGTGATATCAATCAATCAATCAAGCCACGGTGTAGCTTAAAGTTCCACCAATGCCTTGTAAATGGACCGGATACATTTATTTTATTAACTAAAAATATAACTCAAATCAAAATTTATATTTGGTGTTCAAGAAGTTTCTAAAACGTTAAATGCTCCGGCATTTAGAGACCACCAAATCAAACACTTATTTTGGGTCACCGTGTGACTCGACTATAAATATTTCAGTCTAAAAGCTTCCCAGAATATTTGATAGACTTCGTCTACGGATCCGGAACAATAGAAATATCGCTTATATTATATGCGATCGACCTTGGCAAGGTGAACAATAGATTTGTTGAGAATAATAACGTGCAGGATGAAATCATAAGTGCGAAGTACGAACTGGGTACATAGGTGGATATCCTGTTAAGAAAAAACTATGTTTTTTTACATTTAATTCCCATTCAAAACAGGGTGTAGGGCTGGGCTAAGATCGTGAATTATTTCTTATCGGGGTAAAGGATGAAGACGTGCATTGTAAGCGATTTAATATCGGGTGAAACCGTGAGCAAAAGCTCATTTAGAAAAATCAGACGCGGAATTCGGGTAAATCTTCCAAATTACTTTAGTATGACGTTGCCAAAAATGCCTTTCTCCCATCATTTATTTTATGACCCTCGACTTCGAAGCTTCGGTCCATTCTTGAAAGGTCTTTACCAATGACTTTGTGGACCGTAAATCAAAAGATCTTTCCGATTTTTATGTGTCAATGAAATCTCTAAAAATCCGTTTCACAAAATAAAAGTTGGAGGGATTCTCCTTATTTAGATTGTTGCTAAAGCGGCACTCATCGCTAATAGCGATTGATTGGGTTCATTCTAAGGCAGCTTTTAATTTTGTTTCTGTTTTGGATGAAAATGTATTTATTGCTTTTTTACACGGTTTCAGACTGTTGTTAAGCGCTTCACCTGCTACATTTGTGTTATCACTTAAAAGTCAAAGGGTCTTAAATTCCTTTACCTATATTCTGCGTTATTCAAAGAGTTTTCGCATATGGACCACACGTGCTTTCAAAGCATGTACATTTAATTTTAGGTATAGATATTGATGTTTCAGTCTCAAACGGTGAGTAGAGCCCTACATGTGAAGAAAAGCTCTCATGTTTGAAAATTTGTTGTTGACCACCGCTTCGCTCATGGCATTTTTTGATTAAATAAACGTAGGTATAGAGATAAAAAGCAGATTTAAACACAAATGTAAACTGTTTTCGCGTACCTAGACGAAATCCGGAATTATTAGAATGAAAGAAGAAGGCCTTAATAAGAAAAATAGTTCAATCATTGGCGCTATCGTTCATGCTAGGACTCGTCAGCTAAACTTTGTATTACGGAAAATGGTTCATATTCTACTGTTGCAAAATACAAGAATCTCTCTATTAAATAAAAGCCATTGCTAAATTATATGTCTCGAACGGCTGTTACGTCATGAAACAACAATTAATACATCAAACCAAGTCTCAAAATCAGACAAAAAATCAAACCGGTTTCACCTTAATTACATGCGAACTTTGTTTTCGATATCCTTCATTAATTCCGTAAATAAACCGGTTTCCACAAAAAACAATAAAAGTGTCAGGGACAGTTCTTCGTATTCTCCATTTGTAGTGAAGGAAGACGATGTTTCAGATTACCGAGACTTAGTTTTTCTCTCTACTTTACTTTTTTAGGAACTCTCTTTATACTACACCACCTGAAACAAGTCCCATCCTGGTACTCACTTTTTATAAAAAACACACCATTTTTATCTTCACTTTACCAATACCCAGACCAGATTAAAGCCATATAACTCAATCCTTAGCAATAAAACAAAGTATTTATGATCAGATGCACAATGATAATTAACACGTACTATAGAAATTACAAGTGAAGAGAAAAGTCACGTCCCAGTGGAAACGTAATGGGCTGATAACGGTTATACAAAATTATAATAAATTATGCCAATGTTAAGCTTATTTGATGTTGGAGCCCAGAGTATGATAATGTAATCGTAAACTCCACATTATTACTGTTTTCATAAACATTAACGCCTGCTTAGCGAGAATAACTAATTTTTGGGACCGCTAAATACGACTTTAGATGAGGATCGTCCAGTGACGGAGGGCTTGGATTCTCCACTGGTTAGGAAATCAACCAATATAAATAAATAAATAAATAAATAATTTATTGTGACATAATAGATATTTCTACAGAGTAGTATTGAATCCATAGGCTCTCGAACTAGTTTAAACTGTGTTTCGAGAGCCAGTGGCTTCTCCCAAAAAATGTGCTAGTTACAAACTATTATGTAGGTAAAATTATTATGTAGTACAAAAATATTTAAATGTATTTATTTTAAATTAAGCTAACAATTATTAAACTTAACATTTTTTTTTTTAATTATTTTTTTTTTTTTTCATAAGGTCAATTTACATGTCAATATTCAGATTATTAATTATAATATCTACACATTAATTAAAAAGTAAATAATAAGATGAAATCGTCATAAGAAATCAACCAATATTATAAAAGTTTCATTATCATCATTAATAGCCTGTACAAAATCACTGGCTGAACATCAATTGGTCGCCGTAGTTCTTTTACCAGTTCCTTAACAATGAGGCAGGTGAGGTTGTAGTGCATGTACTCAGAACAATCTATCTATCCGAAGTTCTAGGATCCGATAGTAGTAGACTATATCCGATAGTGGTAGTGACTTATTCGTGGCTCAGTATACAAATAAAAAAAAAGTGTTTGTGTGATTAATTATGAAATTCATCAGTGTTACTTATACACTTCTTAAGCTACGTTATTAAAATTAATTCACTTATCTCGAATAGCCTCCCGTTTCAGCACTTTGCAAAGTTTTTTTTTGCTGGCAACGAAATAATGTAAAATACTTATAAGCAAGGTAAATGTTTATATCATGGAGACTCTTGGCAGTTGATTGTCAAGTATTCTATTGAAATTTAAAAGCCTACATATATATCAAAGTATTCGGTCTAGGAGTTTGTGCGAGATAGCACGCGAAGTGAGTCTGTGGAAGCAACTGCTGCAAACACTTATTTTCAACGATAAATCTGATTTATTCTCCACTAGTTTAAGGCTAATTTTTTTTAATTAATAATGATATGACGAATCAAGATGCTGCGATTGCTAATGAATGCACCGGTCGCCGCTCGGAAGTGCACTGACGCGGGCCGTGACAGACGCGGGCCGCGTCCAGTAAGTATTGCTGCCTTAGCAGGTGATTGATTGCATCGAACAGAGTTTATGTTTAAAACGGGATTTCAGTTCTTCATGTGCTAAACTTCCGCACATATTTTGTTCAGAAATAAATACATATTTTCATATATTTTCAACCTCAATTAATGTTGCACATATTAGTATGACCACAATAGATCAATGAACATCAAACAGTTTAATTTTTTAAACTAAAAACATCGTCAAAACGTCTACAAGTTTGTCTTTTTTTATAGAACTGAGTGATGATACGAGCAAGTTGTTTGCCTGATGATAGGCCACGCCTGCCCATAACAATTGCAGTGCCACTCAGAACTTTTAATACCATAAAAAGCACTGCGTAGCACTGCATTGCGCTCATCATCCCTAGACATCAGATATTAAGTCTTATATGCCCAGTAATTTTGCTGGTTATAATTCCCTTCATATCGGAACACAGTAATGCTTGCGTACTAATGCTTGGCGGCAGAATAACTAGCAAATCAGTCAGTATCTACCCAGACGGCCTCCTACATACGAGAAACCTACCACGAGTAAATTTCTTATAGTCTTATATAGTCAGAAATAGTTGAATATACTAAAGGCTTACCTCTAACGGTGGACACTAAAATTAGGTTAATCCCACTACAATAATGTTTTCTCAAAACAAAATAAATCCAGTTAATGTTTAGTCGTATTTTTTTTCTAATCTCTACGCGCCCTCTCACCCACACACAGATTTACAAACCAGACAAAATACGCTAAAAGGGGTTCAATGCGCTTCCTTGCCAAGTTGGAAAACAACAAGAAACATTTGCCATAAATAGCCTTTGCCCAAACAGGCCGAACCTAAACTAAAAACATTTCGCATTTGTTAATTCCGATGCAGGAAATTCAAATTTTCACTCATGACCGCAGCTCCAACTCGGAATCAGGATGCTACCCAGATTTGGCCGCTTTTGGCGAGTGAACCCGCTTTTCGGCGAGTTTTTTGCGGCCACGCGGCCGGGGCAGTTGGCAAGCCGCAGCGGCTGACAAACCGAACATTTTAAATTTTTTACATTACGTAAATACACTTTGGCGGATTAACAGTGGTCGGGATTTGCAGGATGACTTTGATGTGGCGAGAATGCTATGAAAAATAAATAACATCGGGCTATTTTTGATGAAGATTGACGTCAAAATTAACGTTTCTGTCCTGAAAAAGGTTCAAAAGCAGAAACGTTCATACAACTGCCTAAAATTATTACAATATTATATAAATTTTAGTTTTCAATTAGTAGGAGAATAATATGTACGGAAAAACCGTCAAAAAATATTTTACAATCTAATTATTACACAAGATAAAGTAGCAAAAATAAGATATAGCTAGTCGTTAGCAGTAATTAGTACCAAATAAAATAATACGACCGACTATGAACTTTATGCCCACGTAATACGATCTTGTATGGCAAATGTAAAAATAAATATGTAATTGCCATCTCGGGAAAGTGTAGTCAAGTGTTTTCGACTAGCTTGCAAGTCTTTGCTAGCTCAAGCTCTGCCTTGTTCTAGTTAATGCACTGTAAGGAAAGCAAACGCGTCCAGAAACGAGATAAAAGGTATTGTACCTACATATAATCATATTTATGTATTATTATTATTATTAGAAGCCTGTTTTGTCCCACTGCAGGACAAAGGCCTCCCTACCTCTACCTCCCTTCATTTATCTCTACCCAATGCCACGATAGACCAATCTTTAAGGTGTGAGTCTAGCTCATCCCGCCATCTCCTTCTTGGTCTGCCGCGAAGTCGTTTGCAATCGTGTGGGGCCCACTGGGTAGTGGTTTTGGCCAAGAGATCATCCGACATGCGGCAGACATGTCCAGCTTAGTCTCATTTGTGTGCATAATATATAAGTCCATATTCATATTATATTATTATTACACAGGTGTGGCAATATTATCTATAGAAAAAGCTTATGAAATTTCCCAAAAACTTTTGATTTAATATGATAATTTGGGGAAAACATTCCTTGTGGGAAATAGGATTGACTGTGGAGTTTTTCTTACAAATGCACTCGATGTTTCCTAATAACAAAATCTCCTCACTACAAAAGAAAACGTATAAACGTAACATACCCCTAAGATCCCGAGATTTTGCCACACCCTGTATTGGGAAAATAAACTATTTACAACAAAATACCCTGGCAAACGTTTACATAAATGGCCATACGTGCCCGATTCATCCTGGGGCTAAATGAAACTCTTGAACCTTACCTTAGCTGGTTATCCGGCAACATAAATAATAATTTTAGTAGCTTTATCGAACCAAAAGTATATTTACATACTCCTTATAACTTTTATAATTTCAGATCGAATAAACTTTGTAATTTATGGAAACAGATATCATGGAATGTTTAGATAAAGTTACCCCAAAAACAGTTTCCTTTTCTAGAGCCCAAACAAACTAGATACTAAAACAAAAGACAGCTAAATCAAACATTTTCGTACTGAAAAGCTACAGCAATTAGTGGTAAAATCCCACAAACCTGGCAACACTGCAACGGAAAATGGTCCAAGCTGATAACAAAGGCATGTTGCGTGCTCTATCTAACAATCGACTGAGTAATGAGTAGACTTCAATTCTATCTGTACACACTGGCAGGCACCGCTGTGAACACAGCAAAATAAATTGCAGTAAAGAAGACACCATCTGTGCTGTAGTATCAACTACTCACAGGTTGGCTTATTGTAGGCATAATCACAGGTCACTGCAAATTAAATCATCACCTATATAAAACCGGAGCTACTGACAGCCCCTTATGCCGAGGCTGCATGCTGGAAAATGAAACAGTTGAACACGTGTTGCTACACTGTGCGGCCACGGATAACATTCGAACAAAAACAACAAAGCCACTAGAGGGTACAGTAGAAACCGGACGTATATCATCACCTTCATCACCCTCATCGTCTTCCTCATCATAATGTACCATTAGATTTAACACTGGAGCAGCTATGCCAGAGCCCCAAAGCCTTCTGCACACATCAGACTTGCACTAACAATGACTGTAGCAGCATGGTGGCAGTAAGTTAACTGTATTTGACGTGGATGTGATAATATAAGAGCAAGTGTGGCTCAGTGGAGAACATTCAACTTTCGATCCGACGCACCCGAGTTGTAAAGGAAAACATCGTGAGAAAACCAGCAAGACCAAGAATTAATCACAAAAATTCAAGGACATGTGACATCCACCAAAACGCACTGGGTCAGCGTAGTGAATTAAGGTGAGAGGACTGAATAATGCTGTCTCTATGAGAGAAGGCCCGTGTCCCAGCCATGGGAACGTAATGAGCTGATGATGATATGACTCTATATTGTTTCTTACATTGTGAATGGGTGACATTGTGAATTGGCTATAGAACACCTCTTTAAACGCTACAAGCTGAAATATTAAGAAACAATAAATAAGGCAATATTTTAAAGCTCAAAACGCTGAAAACTATTCAGAGATTTATGAATTACATTATGAATCACATTATGAATCACATTATGAATCACATTATGAATCATCATCAATGAAATCATTGAATCTCTGAGATTCAATGATTTCATCACATTCATAATGTGTACTGTGTGAAAAATATCTTGAATTTAATTGAAGAAGATCTGTGTGACTCATATTCTGTGTCGCAGCTCTGAGCTTTTCACTGTCTAGTGAATATAATCGCGCTCTGCACTCGGTCCTTCGTGCGCCTCGAGAATTAGGTATATCGTCCTTATATTTGTATAAGAATTTCAGCATATAAGTGGTCTAGCGTTTCCCAATGGATTATGAAAATTACATTTCTTTTTGTTTATTACATATAGCGAGTCATACAATCGTAGAATTTTATCGTCGTCCTTCAATTATGCTATGTGACAACTTTAGTTAGTTTTGATAAGAGCTTTAATGCTAAAATAATATTGTCCAAAATACTGACTAAAAATAAACTACGGTCATTAAATTCATTGAAAATTCTGTACAACATAATCATATTGTGATATTGTTACAGTACCTTAATTAAAACTATGTAAATTGCATTATTAAAACAATTTAATCACAATTAAAACGTATTTAAATCAACTCGCGAATTGCTGAAATTCTGACTGAAAAGGTTAATTGGCGACAAAATAATTCTGCCTATTCATAGAAATAGCTTGACTGAAGGTCTAATTCATAGATTTCAATGTTACATTCCAAAATACATCGAGAATTTTAAGAGCAAAACGAAACAAGAAAATATTAACATTTATTAAGCTATTCGTCCTTATTATTCGTTTTGGCACGAAAAAAAATGTTTGTTTTTCTCAAACTCAGTTGTTGGTGATATATCAAGAAGTTTTCGTACAATTTATGGGTGGAAAGAAATAAGTCTCTTACATTAATTGGCAATACGGAATACAAGTTGCGGGTCATTTTTGTTTTGGGTTTGATCAAAGACGTATCAAAAATATACCTATTTAGGTCTGATGATCGGTTAATATTTACAACGTGAGATACCTAAAAGTGAAAAAAAAGAGACTAAACTTTATTTGTGTTCTCTTTTGTAACTACACAATTTAACTTCTTTTTGAATAAGAGATTTACTGCTAGAGTAATTGTTGGCCGATCGGTAATTTGTCAATTATCATCAATTATCAGTTATCATCAGACGCACTAAATTCGTATTCAGATTTAGCCCTGCCCCAATAACTTATTTTGATTTCTAACTTTAGAAATAGCTAAAGAATCCTGTAGAAACCTGCTTTCACGCTTTGGAGTGGTAGGCTTCGGTCGCGGTTGTAATATACAAACTAAGCTTTCAAATAACCTAGTTGTGTTTCGGCATGATTTTTGGAGAACCATGACCATGTCTAAGCAATCGCTCAACTACCGTCTTTTTGTAAAACTAGGTGCTCCATCATCGGCCACATCGTGCCTTAACATCAAGCAATCAAAAAATGTTTAGCTTGGTATATGGAAGATGTTTGTTTGGCTATATCCGGTTTCGTAATTACCTATTTGTATTTGATCCTGTAGAAAATTCACTCATTAAAACAAGACAGAAGACCCTTTTTCGAAATAAATAATATCGATTTTGACATTTCTCATTATACCTACTACTTAGTGTAAGTAGATATAGTGAGTCCTTCAATAACGAAAACCGTTTCCACTTAAACAAAAACATAGAACACAGAACAGCTCTCACATAAAACCCAACACCACACTTACACATAATATTTTCCCAAATAAAAGTAACTCGCCTTCTCACATGGCATAGGAAATATTCATTACGAAGAAAGGTTTCCCGGGAACGCTGTGCATTAATATTGATCAACCAAGAATCACGGGTGACCTTGTGTAGTATAATACTGAATGTCGTGGAAAATTGCCTTAAACCGTTTAGGCTAAATTTGAAAGACACCTTTGAGGGTCTGGTATTGTGCACTTTGGTTAGAATTGTCACCAAAGCAATTTTCACTTCCTTTGTTGTTTTAGTTTTGTAGAAGCTCATTTCTGCCTATTTAGCATTCTATCAATTTTAAATAGCAATAAAATCTTGAAAATTTAATTTGCGGGAGGCCATTTAAAAAAAAATTACAAATATACCTCAAACTGAAACCCGTTTCATTTATTACTTACTCTCTTCGTAAAGTACTTATATCTATAAGTGTATTATTTACGAGCTCGTCTTGCTTCAACTCTGCGAGTAATTGATTAAAAATACTCAAAGAACTCATATGAAATGTAGACCTATTATAGATGTAGGTGTAATGTTAGATTTCTTTAGCGCCGCTTCCAAAAGGCGGTCGACCTTTTATGTTACGTCTGTAAAAAGCAATATAAATATTATTGATCTGCAGAACGAAAACCACATTTTGTGTGTTAAGTTGAAATAAAAACAATGAACCATGTAGGTAGAAAAATGTCTTACAATCTAAATGTACGTACAGTTAATAATGAGTTTTCACTGTTCAGTTTTATAATATTCATTTCTTTTTAGGACTTCGAGTAATTTTATTAACTCCTTTGATTGAGTCATAACCAAACATATACTGTATATATATATGTTTATATACATGTCAGTTTTGGAAAAGGTACTTAAAAAAGGCGTATAATATGAGTACAAAATAATGTAGCATTTTGCATACACTTAAAGAAGCCAAGATTCTACAGCGCAGCGAGCATGTTCGAGGCACGGATTCCTGATTTCTTCGCTATTATAAGAGCTCGTATTACGTCTTTCTGGATTAGGGTACGGAGTTCTAGAAACAACATTTTAATATTCAAGGTGTAAGCTATTTACATTCCGAATTTCACTTAAATTCGTTCAGCCGTTGTGGCGTGAAGAGAAAACAAAGACACACTACACACTACATATAAACTTTCGCACATATAGTATAATAGTGTGATTAAGAAAACGTATGCTTACTTCTAATAGCAATCTGAACGGTGACCACTTTCCTCGGAAAAGAGAGCCTATCAGATGGAAAAATTGTCGCCAAGTGATTTCTGGCTATATTACGTCCGGCGGTAATTGTGCCTCGGGCAAGCTATCTGTTAGCTAAGATAGGGTTAATGGAGCCGCGTACATTAATGGTTACTTCCAGACCCTCATAAGTCCGAAGTAGGCTACTAGACGCAGCGAATGAACGTTCCGATTTTCGGTCACTCGCAGTTCACTCTAGTGGAAACTCGCTCTTGTGAGTAGGACATAACAGCTTCAAAGGTCAACAAAGCCTTTTTCTATGTCATCTTTGACATTTAAACCTTCATTTTAAACCTTTCTTCATGGAATTCACACGCGGTAGGTCTCTCGTATGCGGGAGGCCATCTGAGAGGTACCACAGCTTTGCCAGTTATTCTACCAACAAGCAGTTGTGCGCAAGCATTACTGTTATCCTCTTTGAAGGACATTATAGCCAGCAAAATTACTGGGCATATGAGACTTAATATCTGAATTCTCGGGGTGATGAGCGCAATGCAGTCCTACGCAGTGCTATTTATGGCATTAAAATTTCTGGGTAAGCGTGGCGTTTACCACCATGCAAACGACATACTCGTCTCATCACTCAGTTTTATAAATCTAAACTAAATCGTATCTAAACGTTCTTTAAGATTAATACAAATTATAAGATGAACTATAGAAAAATTATCGCACTAATTTCTGTAAATCTGTACTTTTTGTTTTTGATGCTCAGTGACTTTCAAATGTATGTTTATAAATTATTACCAATGCCACGAAAGACACGTTAAATTTGGATAGCACTGAGATTATTATAAATATTTAATAAAACGGCTAGAACTCACGTAGTTAGTCGAATTAGTCGACCTATGTTTCGAGCATGTCCGATGCTCTATATCAGGGGCGGGTTTACATCGAGCGAGCACTGAGAATATCCATGATTTCAGACAATACACAATACAGTTCAGTCATAAGGGTGTTATGGAACCCTTATGACTGAACTTTTTTTTTTACGCTTAATAGATCTATGTTTGGCCACTATCTCGCCTGATGTGAAGCGATGATGTGGCCTAAGATGGTGCACATAGATCTAGAGAGAGACGGCAGTTGAGCGGCTGCTCAGACCCGTCTCCCCTATGGTTCACCGAACATCATCCCGAAACACGACTAGGTCGCTTGACGGTATGGCTTTGTTCGGTAACTGTATTGGGATTTGTTGTTCCTTACAACCTTCAAAAAATCGATAGAAAACTAGGATTGTACCGAATTGGTATGAACTCGATTGTTCTGTTCTGTCTCCTTTGCAGTCTCATAGCTTCTACAGTTATAATCGTAAGTACATAAAATTCTGTACAATGATTAACATTAATAATACAATGATATTAATCCTAATTTCTAATTTTAATATTCTTTTTGTCGTTGAACACGTCCTCCAAAATAAAAGCAAGGTTTGATACATCTCTTTTCTATCAACTGTACCGTTTGCGAGATATTATAGTCTGCTGAAGTCGCTAACAAGTGCTCCCACCTCCCTGGATTCATCATCCATCCATCAGCAGGCCATCACGTTCCCACTGCTGGGACACGAGCCTTCTCTATTAGAGAGAGAGTGTATGGGCCATAGTCCACCACGCTGGCCCATTGCGGGTTGGTGAATGTCACATGTTCTTGAATTTTGGTGAGTAATTCTTGGATATACCGTTTTCTTCCCGATTTTCCTTCACCGTTTTTAGAGCGAGTGTTTAATACGCAATAACTTAAGAAAGTCAGTGGTGCGAGGCCAACGGCATTCGAAATCGGGTTCGTCAGATCGAAAGTCGCACATGCTCCCACTGAGCCAGGCTCATTATTACTTTCCTCCCTAGATAGATATAAACTACTCCACTAAATATCAAGTGATTTCCCACACTGATAGACCATGCTAAAAAAAACTCATTCTACGCACTTGATCCCTTTTATAACGTTAAATTTGTATCGATATGTTCTTTCTTTCTTAACGGAAATAAATGAAAGCGTTTAAGCTTTTATGCTTTTTAAAGCTTGTTGTAATATTTTCCGTTCTTACCTCTTCACTATTTAATAACCATCTTAGTGATTTTGTAACGAAATTTAATTACCAAAAAAGTATTTTCCTTGTTATTGCTTTTATATTATTAGCCCGAAATTTTATTAAGAAAATAAAAACTCGGGTTAACTTTTGCTCATAGTCCACAGTCTCTTACAAGAGAGAAACAAAACCTTTTCCAACACAACGGAGTTTAATTGTTTTTTTATTAAAACTGAATTTGTGTTTTCTTAATTAAAAACAACTTTTAGGCTTACGTGTAATTGATTAATTTTAAGTTTCACTATCTCACTCGCGTAGAAACAAAAAACCTTCGTGGGGTCTAGTTGGTAAATTAAAAAGTATACTGATATGGAGCTTAAACCACTCGCCCACTTAGTGTGTTCTATTAAATCTATAATTGGTAATGTTCTGAGGAACTATTTGATCTCGTTCCTCCATCGCAGTTTTATCACCGCACTGCTCAACATCGTGCAGAAGCCACTCAGTATATCATAGATATATGGAAATCGCATTCTGTCGGATTCTCTAGATCTTTCTTGCCAAACACCAGCAAGATATGAAATGGGCTACCGCCTGAGGTTTTCCCGCGGTGATGTAACGTACATGGGGTACTTCAAAAGAAGGGTGAAAAAGCTTCTTAAAGGTTGGCAACGCACCAGTAATTCCCCGAGTGTTGCAGGTATCCATAGGCGACGGTAAAAAATTAAAAATTATAATACACACACATCTCCCTCCCGCACAGCTTTTTCTAATGCTTACATTTTTAAGCTCGTGATATCTTTCGAATGGAATGTCCGAATCGAATAATTCAAAAAGTTATATAAAGGTATTAAAGCAGTTATTTATTTTGATAAAGATTAATACCCAGATACAAATAAAGAGCCTTTTCTAGCGGCGGCATTTCAATTACATTTTTAAAATAAAAGAACTCTTATTATGGCCTATCTATAATAGTTAGACATATGCTGTCGCGACACTTTTTGTAAATAATGATGTGTTGTGTCAAGTCTTAGTACATTATTTTATGCTATCATCTTTCGCAGCGCACGCGATGTAAAGAGTATTTGATTTTTTTACAACTTGGTTACATTATTGGAGTTTTAGTAAGGATCCCTAATTTTTTTTAAAATATAATATAGCCTATTTAACCCGGGGATAGCGTATCTTTTCAACAGTGAAAGAATTTTTCAAATCGGTTTAGTAATTTCGGAGCCTATTCAATACAAACAAACAATCAAATTTTTCCTCTTTATAATATTAGTTTAGATATATATATAAACCACTAGCCCAGCGTGTAGAGTTCCGCGGGATGAGTTGGTGACTAACACCAATGATCTTTAGGTTGATATATATATACGCACATTGGCACTTGGAGTTGAGGGCCGGAATTTTCGTCTCGTGTCCTCGAATATTCTCTTGCCACATACATTATCATAGATGACTCGAACTCTTTTTGATAGCTGGTTTTCCTTATTGGGTCAGCGTGTTAAGTTGTCAAGGACTTTGCCCCTTCCTATTGGATGAGATAGCGGTCAACTGCTACCTTATCTACAATAATTCATATAGATCAGCAGTAAATTTTATAATAACAAATTTTCTTGCGATTTTACGAGTGCACAATTCCGCTTTTTACAAATCGAAACTACACTCGAGAGCAATGAATCCGGGTCACTTAAAGAATCCTAAAAATCTCGGAAACTAAAAATGCTAGGTTAATGCAATAAATTGTATTTAATAGACAATGTAATACTCCTTAAATGAAGGTATTAAAACTTCTTAGTTATTGTAAAGTTCATATAAAAATCATTCGTATAAGTATCATATTCAATCGTTCATATAAGTATCATAAAAAAATCAAATTTGAAAAAGGGCAACTTTCGAAGATGGAACTACGAAATTACAGCATTTGGTTTTGCTTTTGTTTGTAATCTGTCATTTATGTGGGTATATAAACCATGTTGATAGTGCTCTATATTCATTATTCAAGCTGAAATTATGTCGCTTACGCCTGAAGAATGCACCAGAATACTTACAATGCTGGAAACCGGCCGGAGTCAGCGCGATACAGCCAGGACTGTCGGTGTGTCGCTGTCAACTGTACAAAGAGTTCTCCGACGTTACGAAGAAACTGGTTCTAACCTACGCAGACCAGGAACGGGCAGAACCAGGTGTACCACAGCACGAGAAGACCGATACTTCGTGAACACCATGCTTCGAAATCGCTTTCTCACAGGAACTGAACTCACCAATCAGTTTCGACGCCTCGGAGGAAGTAACCCAAGTGCATGGACAGTAAGACGTCGGCTTGCTGAATCTAACTTAAAACCCCTTAGACCTGCAAACGGCCCTAAACTGGAGCGTGGGCATCGTATTTCGAGACTAAGATATGCCCAGAGCCACGTAAATTGGAGTATTGAAGATTGGTCAAAAGTTATGTTCTCCGACGAATCAAAATTTATGCTCTACAAGCACGATGGAAGACACAGAGTGTATCGAAGACCAGGGGAAAGATTCAAGCAAGCATGCATCGAAGAAAAAGTAGCCTACGGTGGTGGGTCTGTACTTGTGTGGGCCGGAATTTCTTCTGAAAGTCGCACAGAGCTGGTGATCATAGAAAACGGCTCTTTAACTAGCGTAAGATATGTGGAAGAAATCCTCAATGATCACGTTGGTCCATTTATGGTCAATTTAGGTGAGGATGCTATATTTATGCATGACAATGCCCGACCTCATACAGGTAGGATTGTGAATGACTACCTTCAAGAGATGAACATTACTCGTATGGAGTGGCCAGCGCGCAGCCCGGATATCAACCCGATCGAGCATGCTTGGGACGAGCTAGGCAGATGCGTAAAACAACGAAACCCTCCCCCAATCACGGTTCGTGAGCTCAAAATTGCTCTCACAGAGGAATGGGAGAATATTCCCCAAAATCGTATAAGGAACTTGGTGTACAGCATGCCAAACCGCGTAAACGCAGTAATGGAAGCACGAGGAGGCAATACGAAGTATTAAAATTCAAGAAAATCGTAATAAAGTTCAAAAATTTCATGTTTCCTATTTTTGTTTTAAGGAGAGATCAGCAGTTTTTTTCTTTATGTAATTTTGTGTTAATAAAATGTATGGTGACTCATATTTTTTTTACTTTCATTTAAGGAGTATTACATTGTCTATTAAATACAATTTATTGCATTAACCTATCATTTTTAGTTTCCGAGATTTTTAACATTCTTTAAGTGACCCGGATTCATTGCTCTCGAGTGTATTTGGCGTCTACGCCGTAGACATCGTAGACGCCGCCGTAGACTCTATGTGTTGCCAAAAATTTTATGTGCCAAGATTGGTATACATCAATCTCTTCATACCATTGACCTCATCAACAATCCAAAAAAAATATTGTCACATCCGTAGTACCTTAAGATCGATGATGAGTTTCACCATACCAATTCCTCACGTAACTCGATAGAGATTCAATGTCCAAAAACTCAAACAGATAACGTGAAGTCCTTGAACTCAAGAAAATCCAAATGTACAGGAAAACTATGCCCTCTATACGAATTTATATACAATGTCGTGGACATGCGTATTGGCCACTATACGGACTGAAGCACGAATCTTCTTCACCACAAATAAAGAAACCAGCTAATTTAGACTTAAAAATGTTGGAAGTAAGGTTGAAATTATTTTTGAGAGGTAGTCGAGCAAGCGCTCTCTGTTGGGCGGAGGCATCGAGTTAGGGTTGATTCAGTTGGTAACGCGGCGTACACGGGGTCGTATCGCGTCAGCCCCTTTCGAAACATAATCACTGATAAAAACCTACGAGATGACATCTACAACGGAGACAGTTGTTTAGAAACGTCAGTGCCATTTTTAATTTTAGTAAAATTGTTTTAGTTTTGCGAGCGACGCGTTTCGAACGCCGGCTGTCAGTTACACTGGGACGAAAATACGTGTCACTTGAATTGAAAATACTGTAGTGTTTATTTTACATTGCGTAGTGACGGTTCTCTATAGAAGTTCAATAAATGAGTGGTTATAGTTTATTTGTAAGGATAAATACTAATGCCGGTGTGCGACTGTAATGGCTGTGATCTAAATCTCCGTCGCTGGGTATAAAAATTCTAAATTATTTCGCTTTATGGCTTATTATTATGATGATTCAAAAGTAATTGGCTTTCTTAATTCGAAACCATAGCAAATTTAATCAACCTATACGCTAAGCCTAGTTTTCTTCCAATCATGCCACGTGCAGCATTTAATAATATTATTATTAGATTTGAAAGCACAGTCTTAATTCGTATAGCTCTGAAATAGATTGTTCAGACGTCATAGTCTGCTTTTATTATTAGAGACAAATTATGTACGTACTATTCATTTTTGACGTATTTAATGTTATTACTAACAAATACTTTGTTCACTGGTACTACTAATACCAACATATACTAAACGTTCTGATTTTTATCTGAACACATTTTCAACCACTTTCCTTGTTTCACCATACATTAGCAGATAAGACTGAGCGAGCCAATAGTATCACGTAGTTTTACTATCCCATATAAAAACCCCTGAAAACGACCAAACCCATATTTCTCTACAACGTCATTTTATTTTATAGGGTCATCACACACCAATTAGTGCTGTGACCACTTTACTGGCAGTAAAAATAGTTCCGCACTTTTACTTGTTCGTCCTACATTTTTATGGTTCCAACCTAGCCGTAATATGTGACAAAGAATAAAATATAATGACAGAATGAAAAATTATATTGCCCTCACTCGAATGTGACGTTTTTATTGAATCTCCCGTGTAGCGTATACGGAACGGGCACGTCACTTTGAATTCGAGATTTTCATATCTGTGAGGATTTCATACAAGCATTATGCTTCTGGACTGCTGTTGGTTAAATTTATCTTCCTTTTGCTTGGTTTAGAGACCTTGTGTTCAGTTGGTCTGATACAAGTTATGATTAAAAAGTAAAAGATGTGTCAAATATTTTATGATTTTTGAAAATATTTAGGAAAAAACATTCTTATAACATCTAATAATGTATAAAAATGAAATTTATTTATCAATAACCAAATCTAACGAACTGACATGCTCCGACATTATGAGAACGTGACCTACGTTCTTATAATGTCGGAGCATTGGCGTTGGATGACAATGCTTGATATTTATGTAATTATTATTACACAAAACTAAAACCGTATGATATAAATAAGTAAAATATTTTAGCCTTTGACACATATAACGTTAAAATGTTAGTGTCTGGTTACATGCAAAAGTAAGACAAAAACGTCATAAAAATGTAACGAAACATGTTAACTTTTGGTCTGCTTGTTTGTCTGCACTTCGTTAATATTGTCAAGTGGAAATTGACAGTAAAATCACAGAGGGGAGGTACAATAAAAGACAGGATAATTCTGTCACAGTAACGCGGCAGTAAACGCGGATGGGACCGCTAGAAGGAAGAAAAGCTAGTTATTAATTTTGAAGTAGGTACACTCAGGAGAGCAAAAACCAATTAGTGAGCCAAGTTAGTTGGTGTTCATTGATCTTTACCAAATCACGCGTTGAAGGAAATCAATCTATTTTAATTATTAAATTCGATAAAATATGTATTTGAATTCCGCCTAGCCTTCTACTAATGATTTGACACTACTTTAAAAACCAGTGAAGGACAACACTGTAAAGAAAAACCGACATATTCAATAGTTTTAAAAATTCAACATACGTATGTAACAGCCGTAAAGCAGTACTGTGTCCGTAACCGACTGATAATGAAATTATCTTTAAATAAATTTATGACTAATTTATTCAGTTAAAAACTGTCTGATACACTTAACAGACAAAACGCTATCATGACCTAATCGAATTCCGATATTTTTCTACTCTGACAATACTTTAATCCGACATGACTTAACTAAGTTACTGTGATTATTAGAATATATTCTACTCCGACAGTAAGTTACGTCGCGTCGTGCAGTTGCCGCACCTCAGTCCTCCGTGGTCCAACTCTTACCCAAAGAGTGTTTATTAAAAGCGCGGAGCCAGAAACTTGCGAAGGAGTTCATGAATGAAGCCAGTAGGTGAGTAATTCTGGTAGAGCTTACTTTATACCCCTGGTGTTTGGGTAATGCCGACATGAAATTCTGTAAAAATAGTTTCTGTAAGAAAATGGAGAACCATCGACGAAAAGTACTGTCGGTGTACAAAGTATCCCAAATAGTGCTTTAGAAAAATTACATTACCCTCACACGAATGTGACGTTTTTATTGAATCTCCCGTGTAGCGTATACGGAACGGGCACGTCATTCATTCATTATTTCGGATTAAAGCTTTGTGAGAGTAACGGAATATCTAAGTTCAATTGGGTCATGATAGTAATGTGTGTCGGAATTCAGTTTGTGACTATGTAAGGTTGAGTATAACTAGGTGTTTGCTAACAAAATGTCCATGATAGAATGAGAGAACTCCTCGACACGATCTACGTAATTATTTCAATAAGTTGACTGTTTTGCAGAGACATGAGAATTTTAGGAAATTTAAAACAAAGGTAATATGTATTATTGACTATGTAGTCAAATTTCCACGTAGGGGAAACAGGTTTTTAAAAATTAAAATAAAAAATGAAAAAAGCGTGTAGCCGATTTGGAGGCTCGATTTAATCTAACTTTCTTAATAACAATACAAAGGTGCAAGCAAGTGCCACTGTGTGGGCGTAAATCTGAGAATTGCATCAGGTTATGCATAGTCAGCGCTTAATCTAATACAGAGGGTTCGGGAGGATGTATAACTCCTCCCTCCCTAAGAGGGAAATTATCGGTTTGTTCGTTTTTCGTAGCAATCCGATAATTTCTCGTACACAATAAAATCTTATGACGAAATATCAAAAGTACAATAACACATAGCAACACTACACTAAATAAAACTAACAAAACTACACTTAAATTAGAGTCCGGTTCTCTCACAACACTATTCACCATTTCACTATGTTTTAATGCATGTGCCATATAGTTCACTTCGTCTAAGTTTATTCTTCGCATGTTCAGTGCATGTGCACCTGATAGACGCGCGTTCATATCTTTGCTCGTACTTGTATCTAACTGAGGTAGGTCGATGACCGGTATCGGTTCTGCAAGGTCGCTCTCCGTAAAGGCATGATGATGTCGAATTCTGATGCCATGGATTTCAAAGTCACATGGCTCGGTGAGGGTCAAGAGGTATGTCCCGAAGACTGAATGTTTAGCAACTTCTGTGTTGCAATACGTGGTTACCACAGTCTTCAGTCTTGTGTACACAATCCAATTCCCACCAACTATCGGTTGTACTCGCACTTCTTCAATTTGGATTCGATGCTGCCTGCAGCTAGTGAGGTTGTTTTCGAATTTCATCAGTTGTTCGATGCAGGTGGGCTCGGGGTAAGGATCTTGGTTCTCATCAGCGCAGAGGTAGTGGTCTCCAGCAGCGAGGGATCGGCATGGTTTATCAATCGGTTGGCACTTCATTCCCTTTGCCAAAAGGTAAGGGTGTTGTGGAAAAATGGATAGGGTTATATTTTCAGACTCGCGAAAAATTGGTAACGAATATAATTTATAATAATTGTAGGTATTATTATCGATAAGTGGAATCTCTATTACAAACGTAATCTGGTTGTGCTTAATGTAAGACTTAACTTTAACAGTTTCTTCTATTTTAACTATGTTGCTTACAGTTGCAGGATATACCAAGTTTTCAGTATCAGAAATCAACCTTAAATGATACAAAAATTCTGTAGAGTTTATTATAGACTGGTGTAGTATGGATAATTTGCTAAATGCTAGAGCAGTTTCAATTTCACCTAATTTTACAAATATGGTTTGGAAATTACTTATGAAAATATTATAAAAGCTTACAATATATGTGAAATAGTTCCAACGCTTGTTTTGAGAATTTAACTCTTTTAACATGGATTCAATAATTTGCATGCGTTCCTCTAACAAAGCTGAATTTTTATTAAGACTATCAGTTGTATTTATAAAGCTATCAATTATTTGAGATATCAAAGTGAGTTTCTTTGAAATGATAATATCATTATTGCCAAGTTTGGAAATAAGTCTGTCATATCTTAACGCATCCTCGTGGTCCAGGTTTCCTGTGACTACTTTAATAAGTGAACCTAAAGGGTTTATGATACCTCTCTTAAATCGCCGTAGCGGAACAAGCTGTCTAAACTTTTGAATAGTTATATCACGTAAGTATTTCAAATGTGTATCCAAAGTTATAAAATCACGAGAATATGATTCGTCTTTTTTAATCAATTTATCAAACTCCTTATAATGATGTATTACAGAATTTAAATCGTCATAAATTCTTTCTAAATTCAAAGTCTTGATAATAGTCCAATGATCAGTTTGAACATAGGCTTGACCTCTTTTTACCGGGAGTATTCCTGGGTTGCCTTCAAGGGACCGCAGATGAAGGGCCAGCGCTGGCATCGCTACCATCAGGACGGTCCACCTGTGGAGGGCGTTTTATGTTTTTAATAGGTGCTTTTGTAATTCTTTCGCCTATCTGTATCGGAACTACATTTCTTTCAACTTTGCCCGCAACCTTTGCTTTATTATATCGGGGTTTATCTTTGCTTTTTCGTTTATTAACATCTTTTGTGTAAATAATCTTTCCCTCTGGAAGATCTATTTCCGCCTCACCGCCTTTCTTTTCCCTAATCTTTTCCTTGCTTTCTAACATTTTATCTGCCAATTGCTTATATAACATTTTTGTTCGTTTGGCATGGTCTTTTACTAATTGCTGTATATACTGTTTTTCAAAATCTATACCAAAAGGGCTGCCTGAGTCTGTGTGTCCAAAAACAATTTCAAATGGGGTAAGTCCGGTCACTGAATGAATGGAGTGATTATAGGCCAAGATAGAATACATCATGACGGATGCTACATCTGTACACCTTTCTTCATACCTGGCACACCTATAGGTTTCACTAATGGTTGAGTGCAATCGTTCTATCAAACCCATGGAATTCGGGTTATTGGGGGTCCCTATATGAAGTTCTATCTTGTGCAAATTCAAAAATTCTTTGATTAGTTCATTATTGAACTCGCTTCCCGGATCTGCGCTTATCTTTTTCGGTGTTCCATAAAAGGAGAAGTATTTCATGAGGGCTCGGACTACTTCAGGGGTTGATCTATTAGAAATCGAAATAGCTTGGCCTAATTTACTAAAGGCATCGATAAGGGTTAGAAAATAATGTCCTTCAATTTGGAAAAGGTCTATGAATACTTCCTGGAATGGAGCGTCTTGAGATTGGGTTAACTGTAGAACGGGCTTTATGGGTTTTCTATCGTATTTCATTTTGCGACATATGTCACATGCGTTTATTATAGCAGCGATGGTCTCTTGCATATTGTTCCAAAAATATGTCCTACGTATGTTAGCTAAAGTTTCTTTAATGCCACGGTGACAGGTTTTTCCTTCGTGGTACTTTAACACTATCGCTTTCTGCTCTCCTTCCTCCTCTACAAACACTACCCGCTCCGTACACTCAAATAATTGTACTGTACCTTTTCTGAACAATTCTTTAGCTACACTGCCAAACTGCTTACGGTGTTCAACGTCTTCAAAATAAATGAAATATTTAATTTTAGGCCGCACGTATTCTTTCAGAAATTGTTTTATCAATTGTGGATTATCAATTGGTAAAAATACTTCCATGACCTTTTGCTTTGTACGAGAAAGGTCTCGCACCTGTATATCATTTTTAAGCCATGTATATATCAGAATCTGGTTTGGTTTAGTGTCCACAGCTTCTTTCAGGATTGGTATGTCAGTTGTGTCAATGTCTATAGCTGAATGTATGGTGTCGGATTGAATACTTTCAGATGGTTCTCTAATAGGATAGTTAGACTCTCCACCGGAACCGGGGATTGTAAGTGTTTCAGAATCTGAAATGGACCTTTCGCTTGCTGTTGCCGTACCACTCGAATCTGTTATCGTGATGGTAGAAGAATTATTACGTTCTTCTTTCCTTTTAGAGTTCAGTTTTACTATGTCGTTGATAACTTCTTCCATCTGCTGTTGTAATATCTGTTCCTTATCGTCAACATTTACCTTCATTGACTGTTCGTCATCAGAGTCAGAGAGAGCATTAACCTTAATTCTGGATAGGGCGTCAGCGTTGGTATTTTGCTTTCCCTTTTTATAAACTATATCATAGTCATAGTCCAAAAGTCTAAGTCTCCACCGTGTAAGTTTGCTACTAGAGTCTTGTTGAGCTTCAAGCCATGATAAGGGTCTATGGTCAGTATAGATAATAAATTTACGACCGTATAGATACGGACGAAAATGTTTTACTGCCCAAATGATGGCGAGACATTCACGTTCAATCGTGCTGTAGCGTGATTCGGTGTCACTCAAGGTTCGACTAGCATATGCGATCGGTTTGTCGCTACCGACTTGTCCCTGGGATAACACCGCACCAAGTGCGACATTTGAAGCGTCTGTCGTGAGGATAAATGTCTTGTCAAAATCGGGGTACTGAAGTAGTGGTGCGTTTGTCAGTAGTTCCTTACATCTTTCAAATGCGTCAATGTAATTCTGGTCAATTATAATTTTATTGCGTTTTTTGAGGCATGCTGTCAATGGTTTGGTGATATGAGCAAAATCTTTGATGAAGCGTCTGTAGTATCCAATAAGTCCGAGAAAGCTTTTTATTTCAGTAACCGTCTTAGGGATTGGGTAATTCAGTACTGTTGCAATTTTGTCGTCATTAGGTTTCAGTCCTTCTTTAGTTATGGTGTGACCTAAATAAAGGACCTCCTTCCGAAGGAATTCTGACTTGTCTAGTTGAACTTTTAAGTTGGTCAATCTCAGTCTTTCGAAAATAGTTCGGAGTTTTTGTATATGCTCATCTAAGCTTGCAGAGAATACAATGACGTCATCCAAATAGACCATACAGTGTATTCCCTGCAGTCCCCTAAGGACATTGTCCATGGCCCGTTGGAAAGTGGCCGGAGCAGTCTTGAGACCAAACGGCATTCTCAAGAATTCAAAGTGGCCGTTTTGGGTGCTGAAAGCAGTCTTCTCTCTGTCTTGCTCCTCCACCTCGATCTGATGATAGCCGCTAGCCAGATCAAGCGTGCTAAAGTAACAGCTCTTCCCTAGTTTGTCAAGCAAGTCAGTGATGTTAGGTAGGGGATATCTGTCGTCAACGGTGATGTCATTAAGTCGTCTAAAATCTACAACCATT
Source organism: Petrophora chlorosata (assembly GCA_951640565.1). Lineage (NCBI taxonomy): Eukaryota > Metazoa > Arthropoda > Insecta > Lepidoptera > Geometridae > Petrophora > Petrophora chlorosata. The sequence goes on along the minus strand of OX621204.1, from coordinate 8,669,821 downwards.
CGCCATTTAGGCTCTCCGGAGGCATCCATTTTTTTTGGAACCAGATGCACTGGTGCGTTCCAGGGTGAATGCGATTCCTGGATCACATTATCTTTTAGTAATTTATCGACCTGTCGGTTAATTTCATTTACTTGTGCAGGTGCTTGTCTGTAGGGTCTGATAAAAATGGGATCTTCGTTTTTAGTACGTAGTTTATGTTTGACTTGGTTCGTAAAACTCAAAGGAATTTCCTCACAATAGAATATGTCTTTGTACTCATTACACAGTTTCATTATCTTTTCACGTTCTTCATTGTTAGTGTGGTCCAGTCTGAGTCTTTGTAAGTTTTGTTCTAACAGTTGTTCAGTCTCTATGTCAGTCCCGTGTTCAGTAAAGTTGAGGTTACTGTCAGTGTCAGTCGTGTCGTATTTTGCTACCATGAAAGGTTGTCCAATCGTCAATGTCATTGGTAGATCTAATGTATTTTGTATGATAGTAGAGGCGTAACCATTAGTGCAATTCACAATTGCACTAGGCATTCGTAAGCCGTCAGCGAACTCCTTGAAATCCAGTATGGCTTCACCTGAGTATTGATCAATGGGCAACTTGACCCGTTGTTCAGATCGTGGTGGTAGTTCAATAACGTAGTTCAAATTGTTATTGATTATTGGAATACATGCCGTATTCGTATTTAAACGTTGGTCTTTTAAATCAATTACCGCGCCTAACTGTTGTAAAAGGTCGTTTCCAATTAGTCCGTCATAGCGTGCGTCTACGTCATACAAATAAAATTTGTGCCAATCGTCGCTGTTAAAAGTAGGCAAGAGGGGAATCTCTATAACTTCATTATGTCTACTGGACGCATGAGTACTAACCACTTGAAATGGTTCTTTGCGTATGAAGTCACCGAAATATTGATAGGCTTTTCGGGGGCTGATGAAAGATCTCATGCTTCCGGTATCTATCATCATTTTTGCATCTATCTCCTCTAAGTACACATAAGGAAGCTTTAAATTTGGATCACAATTTAATTCTAAGACTTCTTGTCCTTCGAGGCAATTTCGCGAAAATCCGCAGTCTGTACATCAGTCTGTTCTGTTTCGTCACCTTGTCCGTTCATATTAATATAATATTCGTCATCGCAATGCGCTCCGTTCATATCGTCATAACCGTAGTACTCATCCTGATAATAACTTTCATCATAATACTGTCCTACATTCTCGTCAAAAGTCAATTCATTCAACCTAAAACCTTGCTGTGGTTTGCTAAGCGGTGGCGCCGTCCTCATTGACACGTCAGTGGTCTGAAGTTGAGGCTTTTGGACCTGAGGAGGTCTGTAACCAAATTGTTGTGGAGCCATACCAGAATTTAGCTGAGGTCTATAGCCAAATTGTGGTGGAGCCATACCAGAATTTAGCTGAGGTCTATAGCCAAATTGTGGTGGCCTATAACCGAATTGGGGCGGCCTGTACCCGAACTGTTGTTGTGGGGCAAATTGAGGGCGATAGCCTAACTGCGGGGGACGGTAGTCTAATTGAGGCCTAAATCCGAACTGTTGTTGTTGTCCAAATTGAGGTCTAATGTTTTGTGTATTTTGTGGAATACCAAAGGTAAACTTTTGTGGTGTGCCAATATTTTGAGGCACAAATTGTTTAAAACCCGTTGGCTGAAGTGACGTCATTTGAGGAGTGTTACCGAATTTAAACCCTAGTCCCGAAACTGCGGGCGGCTTTTGTACGGAACTGTTACCGTACATACGATTACGCAACGTATATTGTTCGTGAAAATTCACCTCCTCGAGCACTATGCTAAGGGCGTATTCAAGTGTTGCTGGTGATTTTTGTCTGACGACGTGAACCATATTCTCCGACAAATTATACATAAATACATTTAAAGCCATGTTGTTGTAAATCGCAATTTTGGCGCGTCTAAGTTCGGCATCATGTAATAAATTTACTTTTGAGATAAGTAGCGATCGAATATTTTGCACTCTATTACAAAAGTCCAAATACGATTCTCCGGATTTTATCCTACACGACTCTAGTTCTATACTTATGCACTCTTCACTCCGCGGATCACCGAAGTGTTGTTGTAACAACTCCTTTAAGGCGGTCCAACTACCCACGTCTTCTCTTTCTGATAAGAGCGCGGCTGCATTATCAGTCAACCGGCTTGTAATAGCGTGCAACAAATATATGTTTTGTTCTTCGTGACCCCTAAAACGATTGATCACATATTCGCACTTTCTCAAAAATAAACTTAACTGTCGCTTATCACCGCCAAAAAACGGGATAAGCTGTAGCATTTCCCTTGGAATGGGTATAACTGTCACCGTCGTAGTAGTAGGTGATGGGTCCGGTATCGGAGCATCTTGTGGATCGACTGGATTGCTCATTTTGGTAGAGTAACGCACAAACTAGAGGCGAAAAATGCCAATAAAATTCCGAATAATTCGAATACGGACACAAAAATATTATAACACAAAACACAAACACGTAAAAACACAATAAAACAATATAGTATAAAACACACAGTCAATAAAATCACATAAGAACATAAAATATAATAGTCCTAAATAAAATATTTAATTTATATTTCCTCTCTATAAATTTGTTACTCTATGTCTCAGTCAGACTTTCTTAGAATTAGATAAGACACTTGGTAGAGGCTTATACCAACCAGATACGTTTTAATGAGAGATGTTTGATCTCAAAATAACAATGAACTATATTATAACCCTGTTATGAAAAATATGGGAGAGATTATGGAAAGGAAGGCAAAGAGTCTTACTTACCAACCGACCGCTACTCCCATACTCGACACCACCGTAAGAACTTTGACGAATTTATTTGGTTCGCGGATCGTTCCACGACTATATCGCGCCGAATTTCGCGTTTTTTGGGTATATGATGAGCACCCGAATTCACGACGAAGGACGGGCAGCCTAAACGATCCGACCCGGCTGCGCCAGTCAAATTTCCACGTAGGGGAAACAGGTTTTTAAAAATTAAAATAAAAAATGAAAAAAGCGTGTAGCCGATTTGGAGGCTCGATTTAATCTAACTTTCTTAATAACAATACAAAGGTGCAAGCAAGTGCCACTGTGTGGGCGTAAATCTGAGAATTGCATCAGGTTATGCATAGTCAGCGCTTAATCTAATACAGAGGGTTCGGGAGGATGTATAACTATGTTGCTATTGTGTCAAGAAAATATTTATCTGTTTCGTTATTTAAAGTATACCAACACTTAAAAAGTCATCAGTATTTTACTTAATAGTTTATGAAATTGCTACAGAACTCATACTCGTAGCTGTTTACATATAGTACTTAAATTTTTATAGATTCATGTTGATGTATTGAAACATTATTACTTTTGTATACAGTAAAACTAGCTAAGAGTAATGAATATTTAGACTTTTTAGATTGCATAAGAATAATTTATTTTCCATTTCTTTTTAAAAGTCCTTTTTGTGACTTTTGGAATGCCTTCTTCACGGTGTTTTCCTTCACCATTTTTAGAGCAAGTGCCACCTTACTAAAATTCTTTCAGAGAGAGAAGGAGAGAAAGAGAGAGCATAGGTCATACAGTACGCTATGTCACTGTCACAAGTGTCATAGAAGTGGGTCTCTCACGTTTCTCCTCATGATCCTTAAGATCACCTGATCTCAGTATTTTAATGGTAGGTAATATTTTCTCTGCCTTTCTCTTCCAGTATAATTTATAACAACCGTCATTTACGCAACTATCCATGCACAACTCTTGCTCCAATAGCGATTCTTTATTCAATGATCCATTTCTGAGTCATGAATATCAAAGGAACCGAATCAATCATTCCTTCAGTCGATTTTAGAGTTATGATAAATTGTCTTCGATGAGGATAATAATACCTACAATAAGGTTTGCGATGTATGTTGTGGGTATCTAGCTTGATGACAAAATCAATACGTAGACAAACATCGAAGCGAAGTCACTACAAAAATGTGACTGGTCTAGTGAATCCCATAATAATCCCATTCATGGGATCAGAATAAAATTATATGGGAAGACGGCAGTGGGACAGTACTAGGAGAAACATTTGGAATGTTTCCCAAATGGGATGTAGCCCATTTGGCGTATGTCTTTATTTTGTAATATTTTGAAAAATACTGAGGTGGCTCAATAATCTGAAAGTATTTTAATTGACGGTACGATAGTACGGTTGTCAAACACTGGCAAACCTCCGACCATTTGAATCTACAAATCTACCTACTTTTTGCTTATTTTATAAGCCAGTGCCTTAATTCACTATGACAACTTAGCGAAATCACGATTCCTTTATTAATAAACGACATTTCTATGACGCATTCATATATTCATATTTATGATTCTCTATGACGCGTCATAGAGAATACAAATTTCGCAGATGTCGTTTATTAATGAAGGAATCGAAGTTTCCTTGAAGCAAGGAATCGCCAAGATGTGTTAGTTAATTAGGGCCCTTAGCTTATATTATTATTACTCTTTGTGGTACTGTAACTGTTATGGGCAGGCTTAAGTTACTTGCTATTAGATAAACGACGTGCTTGCACAGTTTCGTTAAGTTTTTCTTATATCGTAAGTCTTTATATATCGACTTCCTTATTGTTCCCGACAAACCGTTATCGCCTATTTGCTATAAACCGAAAACAAAACGCGCAAACAGAAAAAGTAGTTCTATAATAACATATTTCCAAGTCGGAAGATATTTGGGAGGAAACGCGAGAATATCGCTGGTATAGTATAAGATCCTACTGCATTATTTTTTCCGTTATGCGGTATATCATTGACTGCGTATTGTTATATAAAAACGTATTGCCACGAAACAGAGAAGACGGTAAGGAGTTCCATTACTTGTATTTTCGCTATACGAATATTCAAACGATAAAATAAATTCAAAATTAAAAACGGAATATTTACTTTGGAATATATTTTGAGTTAGTCTGTGAATATGGCGCTTGCAACAGAGTCAAAATATCAGGAACTCAATAATAAAAGAATTTCATGATAAATATTCCGTTTCTAATATTGAGTGTTAGTGACCATGCCAGTTTATAAACTTATATGCCTAGTTAATTTAATGTTCAATATTATCATAGGGGAAGACAACACAATTATAACATTACTAGCATTTTTGCCTAGTTTTTAAACATAAATCAATCTGATGTGTTGGCTTTAAGATTTACTTAACTAACAATTAAAAATAAAAATTGACTAAACCGCTTCTTACAGTAAATATTTAGAGGAATCTCGTACTAGAATTTTATTGCTCGGGTTCTATGTAGCATTGTGTGTCGCCAACCAGTCTCTCGCAATCGCAGATTGGTACAACTCAATAAATACACAGACTATTACCACGACCAGACGTGTAATTTCGTTTTACGTTCATTGGCTGTGAAGAGAGAGAATTGAATCTGTATCGATGGTTTACTGTTGCTTATTTTACTGTAAAAATAACGGAAAAGTTATTTTGACAAGTGATCTAGTCGACATATAATAATTTGTGTTAAAAAAAAACTCGCATTCAAAAGGTATAACATGGGTAAAACATCACGCAGTAGGATCTTGAACTAGATTTGGTTTTATTTCACGTCGCGCGTCGACCCAGCTATGATGCCGCCGACGCCGGCCAGTCTCTCGCAATTTGGGATTGGTACGTAAATACATAGACTATAACGCGAACAGATGTGCAATTCCGTTCCGCTACATCTGTAACTGTACCTACTAATGGTGTTAACGTTATCCTTGTAACGTAATTTTCAACAGCGTTTTGTTTTATGAGACAAACTACGAGTTGAATCTCCTTTTACTTGCATTATTATTATTATTATTATTATATCAACCTATTGTGTCCCAATGCTGGGCAAAGGTCTCTCCCATCTCCCTCCAAACATCTCTGTCCACAGCCACTTCCATCCATCCGGGTCGGTAGGTTTTGATATCGTCACGCCACCTTTTCGGAGGCCGGCCACGTCGTCTCCGCCCGTCTTGAGGCTCCCATTGAGTGACGATTCTTGCCCACCTCTCCAGATTCATGCGAACCACGTGCTCTTTACTTGCATATTAAAAGAAAAATAAAACAGTTTAAGAATGAAATTTGCAAGTAACATTTATTTTTATCATCTCATTTCAGTTGTCAAAAATATCAAGGACGAAAGGACGTCCTTCATATTTTCGAGAAACAATTCACAAGCGAAAATTAACTTTACCTGTATGGTTTCAAAATACACACTTTCCTCTTGGTCAGGTTTCCATAAACTGCGGGTACATGATACGTGAGGCGATGAGGATTAATTAGGCTGTTGACTTAGAGGATAAAAGACATGGTCTTATCTAATATTCAATACTTATCTATGTATGTAAATCTTAAGTAAGAAATTGAACCCTCTAACAAGCCGTGAATAACGCTATCTATATATATACGGCAGTCAATTACGTATGATGTATACACATTCATATGGTAAAACGGGTTATTTTTTACAGACAGTATGAGCCATAGTCCAACACGCGCGGTAATGGTGACTTGGCGAATGTCACAAGTTGTGATTCTTGGACAAGATAATTTCAACTTGATACAACTTTATATTGTGTTTATTGAAACACAAAAATTGAAAGACGCTGTGCCAAATATTTTAATGGTTGCCTAAAATTCAATCGTGCCATATTTAAGTGTCACTCAACTGATTAGATCGTAAAGATTTTATGTCATTTGAGTATTCTAAACGAAAATTTCATGTAAATGTGCGCAATTTGAATGCGGGTGAATTCCATGAAAATATTTTATTCATGAATCTTACTTGTTTATCTAAGCAATGAATGCAATCGTTGGATGATTGCGAGTGTTGTGTAGTTTATTAGGTAAAATTTTAATTTTGTTCGGAGTGTCATATCTGTGTAGTTCATTGTGATTTACTCTGTGAGGATAATAAAAGCTTGGCGCCATCCAAGTGCGGGTAAGCAAATTGGGAGTATACATAGAGTAGATATATTTGTTTGAGAATGGAAGTGGTCCATTTATGATGTCAAATTGAGTCAAGAGTGCTTGTTATTTGATTTTGTATTTTTGTCTCGTTACCTATGTGCATGCATAGTGTTAGCTCGAGTTTTATTAGGGGTAAGGCATTATGTTGTAAATAAATTGAAATTGAAATACGCCGAACGATCGCATACGTAGATCCTGAACCTTCACTAGGATTCCTTGTATCTAGAGAACCAGAAACTACGAGGATTATGGTCCCACAACACTTAAAAAAAAACAAATGCTTGAGCTTTTTTTCTGTGCAAAAACATTTGTCCCGTAGTGGGATTCAAACCCGCTACCTCGGTGATGTTTAAAATTTGAGCCAACTTGCCCAACCACTCACCACAGAGGCTGTGTTTTGTTTCATAATGTTTTACAAACAAAATGTTTTGTTCATTTCACCTATCTTTGGTCAGGTCATCATTGGTCAGGTCTTTAGCAAGATATTAGATTACTATGCATATGTGTGTGAAATTGTATATCATCGGCTAATTGTAAGTTGTGCATCAATCAAAAAGATTTACTGGTGAACTCGTTATAAATAACAGACACGTGTGCAAGGAAAAATAACAATAATAAAAAACAGCTTGTAAAAAGAACATGTCACGTCGAGTCATAAAATAGGGTTGCGAACGCCATCACAATTTACGTTTGTTATTTTTGTCCCCTCGCATAAAATGTTTAATCGATGTCGAGTCGAAAAAAGATTGGCCCTTACCATGATGTAAAGGTTACTTTAGTTTCTGTAAGCTTTAGAAATGCCCTCAGATCTTTTTACTATATCCTATTACTTCCTATAAGATTCTTTCTCTGTGTGTGTGTTTGTTACCACGCCTTATCTCCATAACGTTCTATGCTGAAGGATTCGCGTGTAACGGCTAATATTTTATAAAAGGGATAGAAGAAATTTGGTAGCGCGAGTGATGGTGCCCAGTTGGTTAAAGCGTGGGTTAAGCGTAAATAATATTACTAAGATGCAGGCTTAAATCCCGCTTTAGGAAATATTTTTCATTTTCTCTGATTTTTTAAAATCTTTTTTTGTCTTTTTACTTTCATATATAGTTTTAACAAAACACCCCTTAATTATTTTTGATACAATACTTGGTTAGAAAATACATTTTAGACAGCCTCTGTGGGGTAGTGGTTGGGCAGGTTGGCTCAAATCTCATACACTACTGAGGTTGCGGGTTCGATTCCCGCGACGGGACAAATATATGTGCACAGAAAAAAAAGCGCAAGCATTTGTTTCGTGTCTGGGTGTTGTGGGACCATGGTTCTCATAGTTCCTGGTTCCCTAGATACAGGGAATCCTAGTTAGGGGTCAGGATCTATGTATGTGATCGTTGGGCGTTATTTATTGTTTTTATAGGCTGCTCTATTGATTTGAATCTAAGTTGAATGAGTTGCTCTAAGTTGCTGGTTGAATAGTTTTATACTACGAGTATCAATACTTTGCTTCGAGCTAAAGTTCTATATAAGTATTCTTAATTCTATACTGAAGTAACGACAGCAAAGCAAGTCTACATCTGCTCATAACTGTCACAGTACCGTTCAGAACTTTAAATTTTCAAAGTCCTGTAGCACTGCACTACGATCGTCACCGTGAAACAGTTTTCAAGTTTTCTTAATTTTGCTGGCAACTACGCCGTTTAAACAAAATCAGATTAATGTGTTCATAATATTATTCGAGCCATTGTAGCTTAGGAAAAACTCCGACGCACCAGAGATCGGATCCCCGCACGGCCGAGCACCTAGACTGTCGATAAAGTTGTGTGTAGATTTAGCACTCGGTCGATAAAAACATCGTGAAGAATCGCCGTGTCCAAAAATCACAAAATTTAAGGACATGTGACATCCATCAACGTGCACTGGGCCAGCAAACGTGGTGGAATATGGCCCATACTTTCCCTGAGAGAAAGTCCGTTTCCCAGCAATGGGAACATAATGTGCTGGCGATGATGATAATGATGGTGAATTGTATTCAGTGGCAGAATAATGTAACACTGCAGTGGTATTCATATATTCAACCAGCAGAGCTCCTTGTGCATTTGAAATCAGGAATTTAAATATGTACATTAAATTTTCAATTTTGCCTTCACCGGTCAGCCCTCGTTCGGTCAACTATAATATTCTAGCATATTTCTTTAAACGCCATAACAAAGGTCGAGTTCCTCGAATAAAAGCAGGTGATAATATCAGTCGAGAATATTTTATATTTGCCCAACAGCTGACTTCAAGAAATAAGGAATATTCTCACATTCGACTCTAGCATACGATATCCTGGGCCTTCACCGTTCAATAAATTCTTCTTGCAACCATCTTGTTAGCTTCCCTGATTATTTTAACCTCATAAGCTCATAACCTCATAATTGATTAGCGGTGTTTACCTATAATTGATTGTGCAATTCATTAGAAACATATCTTGATAAAGTTAATTTAGCGTAAGCAATATTGTAACAATCGTTGGTAGACCTTTTTAAATAAATAAATAAATTAAATAAGGCGTGAGATTTTCTCGAATACGCGCAAACGAGAATATCAGTGGAGAATATTTTTATATTGGCCCAACAGCGGACTTCAAGAAACATGGAGTTTTATTCCATTCTAGTCTCGCATACCATAGTCTGAGCGAGTGTGACTCAGTGGGAGCACGTGCGACTTTCGATCTGAAGCACCTGAGTTCGAACCCCGCTGGCCACCACTGACTTTCTTAAGTTATGTGCGGAATTAACACTAGCTCTAAAAATCGTGAAGGAAAACATCGTGAGGAAACCAGCATGTTCAAGAATTAATAATTAAAATTCAAGGACATGTGACATCCACCAACCCTCACTGGGCCAGCGTGTTGGATTATGGCCCATACTCTCTCTCTACGAGGGAAGGCCCGAGTCCCAGCAGTGGGAACGTACGTAATGGGCTGATAATGATACGATAGCATTTGACGTTGAGAAACTGTTCTTGGAACCTTCTTATCAACCTCCCTGATTTTCGTGGAATTTATTATAATTAGTCTAAAACAAGATATAACTGTAGGCGCATTTTTTGTTTCGGTGTAAATTTGATGTAGCACATTTTCTCATTTTAATATTATGCCAATGCTAATGGTACGTCGTTTATCATAATTAGTTAAACATTTCAATCTCCATTATTTAAAAATAAATACTCATATATACAGAGATAAAGGTGAATATACAAATATTTAGTGCGACAAAAATATTAACATGGATATGGATGATATTAATTAGAAGCGCCACTTTCAACTTTATTATTCTTTTTACTCGTCTGGATGTGTAATTAACCCTTGTGTTGAAGTTATAGGCCGCCTAAAGGCCTCCCATATAGCTTAACGTCTGTTGTCTTAAGATAACAACCCGATTAACCGCTTAACGTGCCCTTCGAAGCACGGTAACGCTCAGATGTAAAAACCACACAAACGACCCATCCAAGTGGTGACCGTGGCGAATATTGTTCAGCAAATCTGTTACGAACGGCTAGGCACAAGCTACGCTACGAGCGTTTCTTTTACGAATGGCCAGGCGGAGCTACTCTACAAGCGCTTCGGTGGTGAATGGCTAGGTGAGCTACGCTATGGGCGCTTTGGTAATGAACGGCTAGTTGAGCTACGCTAAGGGCGCTTCGGTTATGAACGGCTAGGCGAGCTACGCTACGAGCACTGTTGTGATGAACTACACGTTGCGATGACGTCGATACTCGTGGCAATGATATTGACGTAAACGATTAGTCCCAATTGTGGCCGTTGACACGTAAAAGTATGTACCATTAGTCCTACCTTAATATATTTTTTAGTTTAGCAACATCTCTCAAAAATTTTGGGAGTCTGTGCAAAGAAAAATAATGGTAGCTTCACTTTCCTAAAAATAATTAATAAAATGATTCTGAAAACATCAGCTCCTCAACAACAGTGTTCATTCAAATCCTTGTGGCACTTAAAACTCCTATTGAACTATGCACAGTTTAGTACAAAAACTCGAAAAAGTGCTTTTCGGAATCCTGTTAAGGGGTACATTTGTCAGAAAACTTCTTCTTACAAAAGAATAAACAATATTAACGCGTACCAAAAAGTTCCGGGATCTAACAATAACAATTCTAATGAATAAAAACCTTAAAAGTTTTTATTTGATGTGTTTCTTAAAAAGTTTTTCTTGTAAAAGTTTGCTATTGTGTATTTTTAGTAGGTAGACGGCAATATCGATTTTCCCTCTTCGTCTCTCACCTTGGGGCGTTGAACTACAAGATGAAATATTACAAAGTTTTATTTTAATTACAACAACTCAATTTAAGACTCGTTTATAAGTCTCTTTAGGTCTTAAAATTAAGATATACCAAGTAGACTCTGTATACGAATAAAAAGAGTCTAATCAAAGTCTAGAGATTTTAATAAAATTCAGTAACATTTTTCTACTAATAACGAATATACACTCGCATTTATAATAGATTCAGTAATATTTTAAGGCATTCCACTATGCTTGACATTTTCTTTTTTCTATCTTTGACTATGTTCTACAGTAGACTGTAGAACAAAATTGAACTCTTGTTCTACTCGTATATCTCATAAATCAGTGTTCAACAGCTATATATTTTGGTAGAGCATGCAACAAACATATAGTGCAGAGCTGGTGCAGACAGCTTGTACACACAGGGCATCAATCAATCGCCAGCGCCTATAGAAGCGTGGTCTAAGAGCAAACGGCCGTGTTAAGGTTCAGTAACAAAGTTTTGTAAGGATGTCGACGTGACTAGAAAATTATTATACTAGATTAAATACAAGCCGATACCCGTGTCTCCGTACGCGTAGTATTAGGTTTATAAATTGTTTCTTCGTTTTTCCGGGATAATAAGTATACTGTCCTTATTTTCTATGGCTTTTAGCTGCATATCTAATTTCATTAAAAATCAGTTCAGTCATTTAGGAAAACAAACACACACTAAGTATTAGTAAGATTGAATTCAGAAATTAGGACATAAAACAAAATTAAGCTTTATTCCATTATAAATCCTCCCTTCATACATAAAAAGTCCATATTAGGATCATTACAGATGCTTGTGATAGCCTTCTCCGATAAGTGAAATTATACAACATTTATATCAGATATAAAATAAATTATGATCATCATTGATTATATACATGGATTTCATGAATAATTATGTTATACTTTTTAAAAATAACTGTAATGTTCGAATCTAACAAGAATAATAACTTAGTAAAAGTTAAATTTTTCATCACCAATCACGAGTCCTAAAGAAACTTTTCAAATTAATGCATTTTAAATTGAGAACATCTTTGTTAGGCGACACCTAATTCCGTTCTAATTTAGACCTATTTAAATTTGAATAGGTCATGAAGTTTAATGCGTAGATAAATTAAGAAAGGCCGGAAGAGATGCAATTACCCTGTCAGCCTTGCTACATAGCCCTAGCTGAAATAACCCATTGTCTTAGGCTATTTGGCTTATGGCTTAACCAAAATGCTGGTAATGGACCTATGTATTTAAATTTGTATTAGACTTGAATATGATTCTGCAATAGTACTGCGTGCCATTACATAGTAAAGGTTACTAGATGTCTTAATAAATTCATAATAAACGGTTAATCCTTTAATAACAATATCACGTTAAATTGGATTATGATACTTAAGTTATAGATAAATTTGCATTTAAATAGGAGTTTACCTACAATAGAATATAATTTATAAATCAGCCAGATATTCCTACTCTTACTCCTTCATATTAAAAGTTATATTATATGTCTAAAATATTATGCTTTTGGTACTATGAAGATTTGTTCTTCATTTCGTTTCCAATTACAATATATTTGTAATACAAAATTGTATTTGTTTTCCTTTTTTCAAATGGTAGAAACTATTGAAGCAATAAAATGGCATCGTAAAACTTTACAGCTTACCAGCAATCGTCTGCAAACTATGTTTTTATTTGTCTGCTGTAAATAAATACTTTTTAGATGAAGTATTTTATGTGAGCTGAAAAGTCGCGTGTCCTTAAGGGTTTGGGTGTATTTGCTATGAAAGTGCACTGAACTAAACCGAACATCATATTTTTGGGACATGTTGAATAGGTTTTAATAAATAAGTAATAAATACCTGCTGACGTAATTATCGAGTATATTTTGTTCTCAAAAAGTTTTATTGTCACATTTTTACATCCAATCTAATATATAAAAACCTATCGAAATTTGATTTGGACACATACAATACATATTTACAAAATATCAAATCTTTCTAAAGAAATTCTATGTTGTAGGGAGACATTTCTTTAAACAGTTTTGCTTTGATTCTTACAGGGCCTAATACATCGCTAATGCTAGGAATTAAATTGCTTATAAAAGTACAATGTAACAAATCGCTCGTAAAACGTGTGTAGACAGCCGCATAGCAAGCCATGCTTTATATTGTAACAGTTATTTTCTATTTGAGCAATAAACTTACTGATGCATGAGTTAAATAGTTCTTATTGTTGCTAGTAAAACGAACAATTTGCTCTAACGCCTTCGGGATTTCTTCATTTGGCGTTGTTAAAGCACCAATTTTTAATCGCCTCAAGAAATGTATCGTAGTTAATGTTAGTTTTCTGTAACAATTCAAATGTAACTATGTACTTAAATATTTAAAAAACAAAAATAATATTACAAATAAATGCATCTGACTCTAGTTATTATATTCACCAACAAAGGGATTTGAACATTTTTGTAAGGAGGCTGGGCTTGGTACAGATCCACCATGTTGATTTCTAAATCCAAAAGTTTACAAACCCCTTTAGAAGAATAGCGATTTTATTAATTTTTCCTCAATTTTTTTAGTGAAACTCATTAAAAACACTGACAAATAGCTCTGTTCAAACTACCAACTCAAAGACTTTATCTTAACTACCAACTTCATAAAGTAAGTGACACGCCGTAAACATTTTAAAAAAAGTGTTCAATAGTGAAGTGACACGTACGAAATCGATTGACACTATCGATAGTCGTGAATAATGATGCAAGGGAGATGAAGGAGTGCAAGATCAATGCACCCACGACAACACCGGAACATGACCTGTCGACGCCAGCGCCGACTTATTTGTACCTCTAGCTGATGCAGCGATATAACACTGTCGATGATAGTCTGCTTTGTCGCTGAACTCACGTCGTTTCAGGTATGTATATTTCTATGATTAAAGTGAACATATTTTATTCTCTTTTTTTTAAGAAAGTTAAACGTTTGTACCTCTTTTTTTAACATGAAGGCGTTCATTATAATGTATTTATCTTAACAATTTATATTTTTATTTTCATCCAGGGCCCTAATTCACTATGACAACTTGGCGATTCCTTGCTTCAAGAAAACGTCGATTCCTTCATTAATAAACGACATTTGCGAAATTTTTATTCTGTATTACGCGTCACTTATATGAATATATGAATGCGTCATAGAGTTGTCGTTTATTAATGTAGGAATCGACGTGATTTCGAAGCAAGGAATCGACGTGATTTCGCTAAGTTGTCATAGTGAATTGGGGCCCTGCTCAATGCATTGTAAAACCTGCCATTGTAAACCGACGATAGTCTTGTCATTCGTAAAATTTCTTCAACTTCTAGCCTCATAAATGAAGAATTATCAAAACCTCTAAACATCAATTGCCTGGCGCAATTGCAAAGTACGCGTTTATCTTGCATCTTCTCATAGCTTAGATCTCGGCAATTTTCGTGTACGACATACGGATGTCATTTTACGTGAATCTCATCTGAAGAAGTGTTTATATTTTTGCATATCGTTACAAGGCTACGAGGTACACCTAGCTTTGTACCTACTGAAATTCAAAAATAGCGTAGTCGCTATGAAGTGTATTTTAGAGTTTTGCAATCCCGTTATAAACGAGTCACTGTATAACGGTAGCCAAAATCTAACGAATACTTTTGCATTCTATTCTGTAATCTCTCTCTCTACATGAATTTTTTAACCATGTTTTTTTATAATAGTAGCAAAATCTACATTTTTGAGTGACAAACTAACGACCAATTTTTTATAGAGCTGGGAACTAAATTAAGGAAAATAACGAATATTATGCAACAATGGTGCTCGCGATGACAACGCATAATCGCCATAAAAAGGAATTTTATAAAGTCGACTTATATTCAAAGCTTTGTCGCATCATCAAAATAATAGCCTGGCCGTTTCACCTCCCGAGACTTGGTATTGTACGATGGATAAGAATAAAAATTGAGGGCCAAGCTTTAGTGACGTAACTGTTCCAATGCCGACGAAGTATCTCTTGGTCGTGAAACTTTTTTTAAACTTAAGTTTGCATTGGTAACAACATTTCAGTAAGAACTAATTTTATTTAATTAAAAATAAAATATCAAATGTAATATACAGCTACCCTCAGTATATCATACATCATCGTGTTAAGCTATGATTTCATTTTTACTATTTCTTTTTACCAAAGTGTAGTGTAACTAAACTCGCCAGTTCAATCAACCGCGAGCACTTAGCAATCTCTTTCCTCAGAAGCCTTACAAAATCTTGTTTAACAACGTAACTTGTCGAACTGTGACGACGTTGTTTTTCATTAGGAAAGGAAACCTTCACAAACCGGTATTTTCGCTGTGATTTATAAGCCTTTTCTTACGACTTCGTAACGGGAAAAGTTTTTGCGTTTTGAGTTATGAAAATTAGAATTTAGCTTGACGAAGTAGTAAAACAAAAGTTTGATGTAGGTAGATAGTTAATATTGGAATTGCGTACCGAGGTACCGATTTCGTGATTGAACCTGAATGTAGAATGAATTTGGCTATTAAATTTATATTAAAACTGTGGCACGTGCACTGCAATTAATCTAATGGCTTAGAAGCAGTCGTTTGTTTTATAACTCAACTCATTTGATTTGGATTCACTATTATATCACTATTTGTAAATATGGATAATGTTTTAAAAACTTATTACAAAACTGTTATTTACAAATAGATTTCATCAACTCCAGTAGGTATATAAATGCCAAAAAAAGTATGTTTATAAAGTAAAAACCGATCTAATGAATTTTCCATATCCAGTCTAATTAGTAATTTGGTTAAATGCCTTTCAGCAATTAAACTCTTTATCAAACCTTTTTGTAATAGTAAAAATCAAATGTACTCGGCGTATTCCATTACAACGGAAGCTTTCTTGAAGTAATTTCATTATCCTCTGTTTATAAGGTTGCTTATAAAACAAAATAGCCACGCCACTCTATTCCCTCAGGCACATACAAATGTAAAGCTGCGTGCGCATGAAATGTAACAATTTTAATTTCGATTTGGGGCAGGTAGATGTGGCAACCTACCTTCGTCGGTATTTTCTTTGAGCTACAACATGGAGTCCTTTAAAAGGGGTATTAATAGAGTCCTTAAGGGTTGGCAACGCATCGGCAATGTCACTGGTGCTGCAGATGTCACGACTTACCATCAGGCGGGCCGTCTGCTTGTTTGCCAACATAATAAATTTAAAAAAAAATTAGACTCAAGATTCAAGCCGGAGCATTCGCTTTGCTACCAGCTACAACCGTTTGTGCCGACCATAGGAAATTATATGTATCGTTATCGTAGTATATCAGGTTGAACTTGAACTAGAGATTCTCGTTTGGTAAACTATTACGGGCACTAATGTTCTGCTCAATTAACTAAATGTATCATTTATTCGATAGTTGCGCATTGCCATGCTCACACTGATATACCTCGTCTGTAACCGAGCTGTAATATTACAAGCAAATGCTCCCTGTCTATACGGCTTTAAGGAAAAATAAGAGGGAACTCTGCAAAGAAAAACAGTGATAAAAGGTTAATCATCCAGAATGGATTCCTTACACCAATAAAATGGATCTTTTCTCGGATTAATCAAGCCTGCAGAAATAGAGATACCCCAGCATCCTGACAGAAAGATGAATAGGTGTTTGTACAAGGTGAATCATTTAAAAAAAGTACTTTATACGAATGAAGCGTAACTTTAAGATATCTATAAGGGAATAAAAGTGCAGATTTTGCACGCTCGCTCTAAACCGGTGAAGGTTTTCCTTCATCGTGATGAAACCCGCTTACGCGCGTTGGAGTGGTAGGCTCTGGCCGTGGTTGTAACACCACCCACCGAACAAAGCCATGCCGTCAAGCGACCTAGTCGTGTTTCGGGATGATGTTCGGTGAACCATTGGGGAGACGGGTCTGAGCAGCCGCTCAACTGCCGTCTCTCTCTAGATCTATGTGCTCCATCTTAGGCCACATCATTGCTTCACATCAGGCGAGATAGAGGCCAAACATAGAATTATTAAGCGTAAAAAAAAAAGTCTAAATTATGGTGGCAGAAAATATTAGAATCCAATAAGGTAAGTTCAAAATAGTTGCTTAATAACTTTAAACCTTCGTAAAATGTTATTTTTTTAGTTAAAGGTTTCCTTAGAATATATTTTATGTTTATATGTCTTTTTCGACCAGTAGTATATGTTGCCATTTTAAGTTATGATTATTGTCAGTCAAGTTTTGAGTCAAAAGGTTTGGTCTTAGTTATTAAACATTCCTTTGTTAATTATCCTTTTCTTTTTTTTAATGCTCTAGAAGTCTACAAAAAGTTTCAGAAAGAAAAAGTCTTCTATATTTTTGTACTTGGATGTTTGAATAAGCAATGAGCAGCATGTGTACAAGCACTTCACAACGCAGAAAGTGTTAAATTTTCTATAACGGTTCATTTATATTTTGACCATCATCGCGTGTTTATATCCTACCCAGTATAAATTACTGGGTGGCATGCGTGCCTGCGACTGTATCTTGAATATTTTAAGACACGTTGTATATTTGTGCTGAAAAGTTTTTCAAGCCCTATATTTTGTAGTCCTCAGAGCTTTGCGCTTCATCGCGTTAAAAGCGCCTCGGAGGGAATGAATATCAAGGAAAAGGATTCAAGGCAGTTTCGCAACACCCGTAACGATCTGCGTTTCGCTTTGAGTTGTACTTGTCAGAACTCCGTCTAAAATTTTGGGCGTATTTTCGCTAGACGTTAAGAACAAAAGGTTTGTTGAGTCCGCATCAACTCTTGCTTTGCAAGAATCTTGTTCCATGGAACCGTTTTCTAGGTAAAATAGCATTTTAAACGCTTCAGTGCCTGGTTGAAGCATATTTATAAAATTGCTGGGTGTTAGTCGTAGTCGTAACATTAAATTCTAAGGAAAATGTTGCTGAAATATATTATTATTCTTACACAAACGAAAGCTTAGTATTGTGGAACTGTTAGCTCGTAGTCTTATCCTAATAAATGAGCGCGTCACCCTTTCTCGTTAGACTCAGAGAAGCGCACTGTAAGGTTGGACTAATTTCAGCTAATAAGGCTTGGCAGGGTACAAAATGTCAGTATTTCTCTACAAACATCCATTTAATTAAGCAAGAAGTTCCCAGGACATTATTCACATTTAGACACGCCGTTTGTTACTGAATCCCATGTGCTTCCTTACATAAGTCGATGACAAATACCGGTATTGCGTGTGTGAGCATTGACTTTTTTTAAAACCTTCCTGCTAACATGTGCCCGCTGAATTATTGCGCATTGAAATTGTATCGCATATTTTATTAGCAAAACAATGTACAATTAAAGCTGGGAAGTCAAAGGATTTATTGTCCGGTTGTACAGGCTGCCCTCAAAATGAAATATGGAACCTTATCCCGTATTTGGTTTAAAATACCGGAAACGCTGCAAATAATTCAGCGGTGAGGTCATCAAAAGCAATACGCCATTAATCTTGGTACCAAATGATAAATAACACGACGTCGCAAAAGACGTTTATAAAAATTAAGATGCAATATTTCTTGGGGGGACAACATATTCCCACTTTATTTTTCTTTGACAGGTTTATTAGGTACAATATTATGTTCAAAAATATTGATCGTTATTGATAATTGCGTTCTCATGTTGATACCTTACTATCAATAATTGCAGTTTCGATTAAAACAAAATTATAACATTATTAATTATATTATATAATGTTGACAAACTACGCCCCGAGATGAAAACGGAATTTTCATATATCCTATTACAGGATCTAAAGTGCCTACTCACAAAATTTTATCGAATTCGTTCAGTAGTTATTGCATGATTAACTAACATTCATTCATAGATCCTCCGAAACTTTCGTATATATAATTTTACATTATAGTATTTACCGTAGGTATTATATTATAGAAGGACATTGGAAGTGAAACAAATTTAGAAATTGGGTTGTTAAAACTTTGTGACAATATATCTTACTTAAGACAAATAACTTGTTTATCTCCTTACCTCAAACGTCAAAATTCAAAAGATATTTATTAAATAGGCACAAAAAATGCACTTTTATATACATACTACACATATTATAGGTACACGTAATACAAATCATAAAACACGTTAATTTTTTTAACTTAGAATATCATGAATTTTTAAGGAAATATAGGTAAGCATGTCTACCCATTTCTTTCCTATCAAATTGAAGTTCGAGCCCAGAAAATAAATGCAAAAACTGACACAACCAGAGATTCGGAAATATGCTCGCTAGATAAGAGGACTCTGCGGTTCTTATATTTACTGACTATTAAAAACGTTATCTAAAATTCAACCTGTAGATTAACCTACTCTCAACATAGATGGGGAAAGTCCGTCTGAAAAATCTCATTTAGTTCTACCCGTCAACTTGTTTACCGTTGACTCTCCGCGACTCATTACCTGCTTCATTAAAGCGAGTGTACTCTCGGAAAAGCGTTAACAGTCTTTACCGGCTTCCAGAGGTACCTGAAACCGTTTTGAGAGTTTGCATTAACATCGTTACGATTGGGAGTTGAGTTTTCCTTGACATTTTTATGATCATTATCTTTTTGCCAAAAGTATTATTAACTTTTTACATTCATATATCTTTTTTTTCGTGGCTTGCTGGGGTATTTTTTTCTATATATTCTAATTTGTCCACGTGACCTCCTCCTAACAAAGGGTATGTTATTTACTATTCCATCATAAATAACACGCCCTTTTACTTATTTTACGAAACTGAGTGTTGAGATGAGCAAGACGTTCGCCTGATGGTGAGCGCCACTCCTGCCCATAACAATTGCTGTGCTTTACTTCCAATATTATTACACGTGCTCACAACGTATATACCTAAAAATACATAAGTATTTCTCTTTTCTCTTTCAGTCCCTTTGGAAGCTCAAGACCTTTTCTACTTATAAAATCAAAGTTCGGATTTGAGGACAGCAAATCCTCGATCTGAACTTTCAACAAACATAGTTTCGTCCTTCAAAGTTATTTCGACACCAAATTGCCTGCAGTGTTTCGAGAATTGTCGCTAGTAGCAGAATGTTGTGTCTATACGTACATGCTACACGTGACTCGAAGACTGAGCATTACAATTCAATACGTAGGTAACATCTTCATCCACGATTTCACAAGGACAAAAGACAATTTTCAATCATTCTTTTCTCCGTTTTATTTTTTCCTGACCTTTTTACGAGCACAGTAAAGCCGAAAATATGACGTTTGTTATGACCTTTTTACGTTTCATTTTGAGAATCAAAAACGTTAGACGTCATTAGGTTGTTTTTCATAGTGTCCGAAACGTTTTGCTCTGAAAACGTGGTACTTAGAGAACGTAAATTATTCGGACAAAGTTCTGTTAACGGCTTTTAAACAGTCGTTTGCGTGTGATGCGAAGCGAGGTCTTTTATGTTATGTTTAATTTACCCTCAATGTATGCTGGGCGGTCGTCAATTATTTAAACTTATTCATAGGCTGTCATTATTTTTCATTTTTCGTATTAGCATATTGTATGTTTTTATCTAAAAGTTATCAAAGAAAATGGATTGAGCAAACATGTTGCAAATAATGAATATCAATTCGAAATCAAATTCCAAATTTTCGGACAAAGAATAGTTTTTTAATACCAAATAAAAAAAAAATATTTTACCAAAAACTTTTCTTCAGAAGTCGTTACTTTCAGGCAGGCATAATCCTCTCAAATAAATTTCTCTGAATCTCTAAACTAATATCTGACTCGAGATAACTTTCGATTGCTTCGCCGAACTTCAATGGCATCAACACCTTTAGGTATCACTTTACTTAACTTTAACCTCACAATTGACTAACAAACTCGAATTTTAATAGACTTGCATAGCTAGAGGGCTGCTATAAGGTGGAGCAGGAAGGAGATATTTGCATTATTTTGTTGACGTTTTATTCTAGTTAGGCTAGGAAAAGCAAAGTCTATTTGAACAGTTATAGTTGGCGATGCATAAAACAATGCTTTACGTAAAAAAAAACCTTAAAAACGGGCATTCTACACTACGTTTGCCGATTCCCAGCGTCTACTCAATAACATATCTACTTCAACGGTAATCCGTCCTTTGAGAACCGTGACCTAACGCCGTGAACTAATGCTACATGAGCGAGTTGCAGAACTGCAACACGACAAAGGCGATTGTCGAATGAATCTAACCAATTAAGAGTGTCATGATATGCACCAACCGAGTTTCCGGTAAATGGTAGCCTTCGGAAACAGATACTAACTGCTTAACCCATAGCATATTATGTAATCTGTACCCCTAGTGGCGTAGTAGGTATATAATATAAATAACATAAGTAATGCCCAACGATCACATACATAGATCCTGGCCCCTAACTATGATTCCTTTATCAAGGGAACCAGGAACTATGAGGACCACAACACCCAGGCACGAAACAAATGCTAGCACTTATTTTTCTGAGCATAAAGAATTGTCCCATCGCGGAACTCGAACCCGAAACCTCAGTGGTAATAAAACAATAGAAAAACGAATATCTGGTAACGACGAGTTTAAGACCTTATAACATCGTTAAGAGAAATTGTACTTGACGTACTGAATACTTGACTTTAATTAATTCTAGTGGTTACAGATATAAACCACATGAACTCACTCAAGCGTAAACAAGTACGTATAAAAGATGGTAGGTACCTTGTCAACCGCGTCTTAGTCTGGATTATAGCTATTCTTGAATTTTTCGATTTTCTGGTATTAAAAGCAAAAAATAAAATGAAATATATATTATTAACAATGACCTATTATTTAAAATGCTTTAAATTATCACCTTGACCTTATCCAGGAAGCGTAAAATAGTAACAAAGAAACAGAAACTCTGTATTAACAATATTAATCATGGCTTATAAAATAGTATGGTCCGCGGTGTAAGGGGCTTGAAAATAACCTTTTATGTTTTTAATCAAGTGCGAATTAGAGCAAGCGTGTGTTTTAGTGAGAGCACGTTCGACTTACGATTCGACGCACCCGATTTTGAATTCCGCTGACCCCGCTCCACTGACTTTCTTAAGTTATGTGCGGATTTAACACTCGCTCTAAAAACGGTGAAGAAAAACATCATGAGGAAACCGACATGTTTAAGAATTAATCACAAAAATTCAAGGATAAGTGACATCCACAAACCTGCCTGGGCCATCTAGGTGGGTTATGGCCCTTATCATCTATATGAGAGAAGGCCCGTGTCTTAGTGAAAATGTAATGGACTGTGATGATAATGATTTTAATTGCTTTTGTCTTCAATTAAGTAAATGGACCAGCTGTCTTTTATGTTTACTATAGCCATAACAAGCTAACTTGAAACATATACCTAAGGTTCGAAACCAATAAAGTCGAAACTTCTGTCGCGGAATAGCTAAATGTTCTGTGAGCTCACTCTCTCTACACGCAAATACGAATTTTGTCGCCGTTATCCGCTGTTACGTTCGGCCAATTGATTTTATGGCTTGAGTGGTTGTAAATAATGCGTTTTATTGTAAAAAAGGGATCTGTATAATACTTGTCAAATATTGTGGGTTATTTGTTGTAGATAAGTGTCACTACCCATCCAAATCGTATTAACCTAACAAACATAATGCTTAATATTAATTTATAATATATAAATTCATATATATATTTTTTTAATTATTTATTTTTGTAGAAAATGAATTACAAACTTAAGTCAGCTCGAGTGTAATGGACCCCTTATTATATAGCTCTGGTATTTTGGTTACGAAATATATTTTATACACGCTGTTTTTAGTTAATGTTCGTGTAATAAGATCCCTCGACTCGACTCCATCTGAGTTAGGGCAAAAGGGTACGGTGAAAACCAACCCAGCGTAAACTCTCAAGAGTCCACGCAGCTAAGCCCACCCTCTCGCCAAGTTATTGGATGTGTTTTGTTAAATTCTTTTTATACAATCAAAATATATATTTTTATTCTACATCTATAATAATATTAGGCCATTAAGCTTAACAGTATGTGATGATATGATCACTCTACATTTTGTGTGACTTTCAAATCGGACGCACGAATCAAATGTAGCACCATACAAATGACCAGTGTAAATTTAACACTCGCTCCAAAATTGTGAAGAAAAATATAGTAATAATACTGGCGGCAAGTTTTTTTTGAGAAAGGAAAAGATAAAAGATGAAGGCCCGCTGGCCCCGCACCAATGACATTTTAAGTTATGTGCAAATTTAACGCTCGCTCTCAAAACGGTGAAGGAAAACATCGTAAAGAAACCGGCATGCCCAAGAATTCATCACAAAATTTCAAGGACATGTGATATCCCTCACCCGCCTTGGGCCAGCCTGGCAGAATATGGCCCATATTCGCTCTATGAGAGTAGGCCCGTGTCCCAGCAGTGGGAACGTAATGGGCTGATGATGATGATGATCAAAAGAGGGTGGGGGAGAGGGTTTGGCCTCTTGCTCCAGTGCCAAATCACGTCGATGCAAGTACATCGACATTTCACGAATTTACCTCTAGAAGAGAATGGATTAAACAGGATTTCCAATATCGAAATCAAACAAATAAAAGACGTGTGTGTCATCCACTAAACCACACACAAATTTTTTTATACTCTCCTCATGTATGACCGCTGATGATGAGAATGAAATTAGTTAATATGTTTTTATTTTAGGCTAAAGATTTTGAACTCGTAGCAATGGAAGATTTTGAAATACTATATTTTGACTTTGATGAAGACGTGATTTGGTAAAATTGCATAAAATTTTCCTATCACGAAAGTATGCATCTTTGGTCATCAATTTTTCTTTCTTATTTTTTTTTGTAACTTATGATGCAATAATGCAAAAGTGGTTCAAAAATCAAACAGTTTTTACAGAAAATACATTTTTAACGCAATTTTCTCTTAATCTTTACTCTAGAGTATTTTTAAGGGAAAATTCCCAAATAACCCTTTCTCTCGCCGTGGCTTCATTTCTTTTTTACGATTCTTATCTTCTCGCTTATCTGCCATGAATTTAAAGACTTTACTTTTAACCTTTTGGCTGCATTGATGATACCTCTTAATTTTTTTATTTCATAATAACTATGAAAGTATCTTTAAAAAAGGACAAAAGAATTAAAATTTGATGTTGTTTACCTTTACTTTTCAAAGGAGACGAATGTGTCGGGATCATACTATCAGCATTTTATATATATTGTTCTACCATTATAAAAATTATTTGACTGTAGTAAATGGTTAAACGTTATTTAAATTACTAAAGAAATATCTTACTTATACTTATCATGACATTAATTACGTAAGTGACATGATGACGTGGTTTTCTAATTTTGGAATGTTTGATGTCATTATGGAAATTAAAGACTCAACGGGGAGTAGTTTAATATCAGTCAATAGGTTTCAAATACGTTGCTCGTACCATTTTACTTGAGCTTTGACTCCAAATCCTCAACCCCTAAACAAACCCCAGCCACACAAGCAGCATTGACACTCCACGATGTAAAGTGCGTCTTGTGTCATATTATACTAATTACACTATTGTATGACATGTATCAGCTAATTTATCTTTATGGTACCTCCTTTTTGCGTCAGGGGTTAAAGAAGGATTTATCATACAAAATAAAATGCATATACGTAGGTAAAGGTATGCATTTTATTTTGTATGACGAATCCATCTTTAACCCCTGACGC
Source organism: Petrophora chlorosata (assembly GCA_951640565.1). Lineage (NCBI taxonomy): Eukaryota > Metazoa > Arthropoda > Insecta > Lepidoptera > Geometridae > Petrophora > Petrophora chlorosata. The sequence continues at coordinate 8,644,812 of OX621204.1, read as the reverse complement.
AAAAAGGAGGAGTGTTATAAGTTTGACCACTATGTGTGTCTGTCTGTGGCACCGAAGCTCTTAAACGGGTGAACCGATTTAGATGCGGTTTTTTATTTGAAAGCAGTACTTCTGGCGGTGGTTCTTAGACATGTTCTATTAAGTCGAGGGTTTTTAATTTTTTTAATTTATAGTTATCTATATAAATACCTACCTAAAAAGGACTTGTTCATTACTTATGTCCTATATTAGAATCTATTTGATACGTATCTGGATTCTATAAATATTTGAATATTATTAGTCTAGCGAGACATGCCATAGATTCTTGCATACTTAAAAACACCCAGGTAAAACACGAAACGTACGCGTTCAACGTACATACATGTTCAACTCACGCACGTTTTCACACACAAGGTTGTTTCTCATAAAATAATTACAGTCGTCACACGGAAAAGGCGTTGTGCTCTGCATAATGTAGTACACAAACGGAGTGAAATATGTTCACATATGTTCAAGATATGTTCACGTGTGTTGGTATGTTCACTTACAAACACGTGAAAAGTGATATTTGTGTTTACACCATTTGCTGTTAAGTGAATAACAAACATAAGGTTACTGTTTCAAGGCTGACTTAAGTCGCTGGCTTGAATTTAAACGGGTACAAACGTATGACTTACAGCATAATCCAAATTTAGACGTGGAAGCCAATTTCTTGAGCAGTCTTGAGTCGTTCGTTTGGGTCATCCTTTTTAGTGCGAACGTCAAAGGAGTGGAATGCCTTGCCGTCGTATGTGTTTCCACATAAATACAATTTGGGTGTGTTCAAATCTAGAGTGAACAAGTATCTACTGGGTAAGCGTGCTACATCTTCGACCGCATCGTCACTTCCCATCAGGTGAGATTGTGGTCAAACGCAGCCTGTCTGTTGTAAAAACCTGCAGTTTACCTGCATGAATTTTTCTTGTGATATATATATATATATATATATATATATATATATATATATATATATATATATATATATATATATATATATATATATATATATGTGTATATATACATATAAGCCCTTCATAGTTATGATTCGCCGAACGCTGGAACGAGAGTACTCTCGTTCCAGCGTTCGGCGAGTCGACACATGATGCTGCCTCGTGCAGACGGCGAAAAAAGTGTTGTACAAGGAGAGTTGTTGTTAGGGCTTTCTTTATTTAACATTTTATATTATTTACTAAATTAATACATTATATTACACCTTTTCTTATATATAATAATAAACTTTACCATATTTATTATTAAATACTTATGCATATTTAATAAAAAAAAAAGTGGAGGGATTATTTAAAAATATATTTTAATTTTAATTCATTTTACATTTGCCATCTACACCCATACACATTATATTATTCTAACAACAACCTTCATAAAATTCAGGGGAATTACACTACAAATTTTCATTGCCTCAGTTTCAAACTGTATCTGCTCTTCCCGAAGGTAAATAGTAAGCAACACTAAAATAAATAATAGTAAACTGTGTAATTTATCTCTTTATTAAAGAAAACAAAAACGTATTGCATTTACGTTATTGCTAAGTAAAAATATTATGGTAACACGAAGAAACACCAAGTGCGCAATCTTCGCATAAACTAAAAAGCTCGTTGCACTGAATATATTATATTGCATCTTCGGAACTACCGCTAGTTCACATAAATAGTTTTCTTGGCTTTTTAGTCAGCAGCAGCGAATTTTTATGGACCAATATTGCAGTATTTACCGTATCCCATTTTAATATGAAGGTAGCTCGCTGTATTAACTGCTTAGAAATATTGAAGACGCTCTCTCTTTGATAGTAGATGATTAATTTTGTGCCTGAAAGCCGTAAGAGAAACCTAATAATATTAAACATAAATATTATGTCTAAGAAATGACTAACAGCTTTTGTAATAGCATTTGTAAAATATTGTCTCACTAACATTATAAATACAAAAGTTCGTACGTGAACTGATTTGAGTGAAATTTGGAACGGAGATAGCTTATACTCTGGAATAACATATAGGTTACTTTTAATCCAGCAAACAGCGGGTAAAACCGCAGGGCGCAGCTAGTGATGCAATAAAACATTGTACAAATAAGTCTGAACATATATCCTATAAAAGAATTATATAATGTTATTCAATTGAAGGCAATTCTGCTTGCTTGGTAGATACATTATTAATTTTAATCGGCGAGACACATCATTATATTTTAAAGCATCTGTACGCACTTATTTGAAGGCTTGGGTTGTATTGCGCCTTACAAGTGTGTTAATAATTTGACACAAAATCCTATGATAATATATAGCAGAAGATATAACAAAAAGAGTGAGTTTTATAACCCCGGAGTCAACGTAAAAGTACGTTGACTCCGCCAATTTTCACATAAACAGCACTTTTTGAAATACTCATAAATCAGTAGGTATAAAATTCTTTGTAAACAACTGTTGTTGTACAAATAAGGTATAAATAAAGTTAAACTCCGAGGGTACAAAAGCCGAGAGGTGACCAGCAATGCCCTTTGTTGGGTGCAAAGCGGATTACTCGCATATTACTTATTTACTAGTAGCTTTTCGCTCCCTGGTGGTGGCTGTGGTTTCCCACGGATTAAAATGAAACTTTATAAAATGATAGATGAATGCTTCAGAATATTTTCTTTGTTCAGTTACAGTGAAATACACATACAAAACGAAAATCTTTATTGTACACCAGTAAATTATAACTCAGTACAAGAAAAAAATGTAATTCATTTTATTACAAAAAAACTTACTTCAATTCTTACGTATCTTTGAAGTCCAAGATCGAATATCGATGAAATTATATAGGACCACTTCGTAGCTATACTGAACTCAATGCAAAAAAGCAGAATTTTATAAATAGGTTTTTAAATGACGGACAGGTAACAAACATTAAAAAAATACAATCGAATTGAGAACTTCCTCCTTTATTGAATTCGGTTAAATATAACTCAGTTCAAGATAATTCACATTCACACTAAACCCCATCCACGTTATATTATTAACTCTGTCGTTCTGTTTGTTGTGTACTTTAGTATGGAGAAGGACATAAGAAAATTTTCATCCCAATTTAACAACGTGGTTTTCGATGGATCGCGATATACTCAAATCCCATGCACATGCACAAAGCTGTAGGTAGCAGCTAGTAACTTATAATTACAATGAGAGGATGAGAGCGAGTATGGCTCAGTGAGAGAACGTGCGACTTTCGATCCGACGTACCCTCACACCACTGACTTTCTGCGGATTTAACACTCGCTCTATAAAAGGTGAAGGGAAATCGTCGTGATAAAACCGGCATGTCCAAGAATTAATCACAAAAATTCAAGGACATGTGATCCACCAACCTCCACTGGTCCAGTTTGGTGGATTATGGCCCATACTCTCTCTATGAGAGAAGGTCCGTGTCCCAGCAGTGGACACGTGATGGGTTGATGATGATGATGATGATGTTGAGCTTTAGTTTTTAGTTGACTTATCGCTAAAAGTGAACTGTTCCAGTCAACCTTTGGTTAGAGTGGATAGTAAAATAATTAAGTAAGAGAGGTATGAATAGAATACACCAAATGATAAAAATAAATAACTTTATATCACAAACGCTAACTTAAAGGAAAACTCTCTGCCATATATAACTCACTTGTAGTTCAAAAGTAGGTGGAAAACATTTTTGAAGGAAATAATTTTAAACAGTTAAATTAATTCCTTCAATGCTTCATCTTAACTCTAAGGTTCAATGAAAATTCAGACAATAACGTAATAGTGTTACGCGTTGACAGAATGTACTTAACGCTATCATAACATAACATTTCAACACCAGTAGCAATGTGGCGTTATCAACAACGGCCAGCGAAGCAAAGTTCCGTTTATTTCCGTCGTCAGTTCTGGATTTAAGAGCAAGACATAAAATAGTTCCCACTGACTCTAAATCTAAAGCAGTAACTCTAGCTTTTATCTAAAGCAGGGTGATATTGATTACCTACTCGCCCACAAAAGCAAACTCTCGACTTTCCACTAAAGCGCTGAGAATTCATCACGTGGTTATAAAGCGTATGTACCGAAGGCGGTACCATGAAATCAGTTGAACTTTAACAAATGGTTGGCCATGAAAATAAATAAAGCTTTGGGCCTTTCTTTTATCTAGCTCTACGAAGGAAACGGAAATTCTCGAGGTCAAGTTTCTGAGAATCTTTTGCAGTTTCGCATTCCGCGGTAATAGATCTCGTGTGATAGGGGAGGGTGCTACCCCATAACTATCTTTATTTCGATCTGTCGTACTGGTCGAAGTATTTGAGCTTTTGTTCGGACATTTCGCAGTGTTCATGACGCTGCAAACCTTCTATGATCTGAAATACCCAATAATTATATCAAAGCAGATGATAGAAAAATATCTTCTTCTGTTAATTAATGTTTAATTACATTTCAGAACTAGAAACATGACGCCAATTCCTCAACTTTACTTTACTTACATTCCTTTTTTTAATAAAAAATATAATTTTTAATTAAAAAATGTTAGAATATTATCTGTTTTAATAAATTTAATCAGTATTTATACCTAATTTATGTGGGTTATGTTTGTGGTGACTCCATTATTTATATTTACTCGTAGCTTACGTAATATTACTGATCATAAAAACGCTGATTTTGCCCAAATAATAAAAATAACTTCTTAAATTCACACAAAGTTGTTGTATACAATAAATCGATACACAAATAGATTTTCTAAAGCAATTATGACTTGAAATAAACAGAAAGTTCCCAGTTGATTTGAATATTCAACACCGTGTCTTAGTCGTTCGAGAACGAGTTTGAATTCGAAAAGTTCGTTTGGAATTGCCTTCAATTAATCAGTACAGTGTCGTTTTCAAGTTTTGTTAATGTAATTAATTAATCTTGTCTGATTTACTCCATAGGAGATGAAATAAAATAAATCAAAGTAAAATTGTGTAGTAAAAGTAGGTAACAACCGGTTACTATTTAAAGCTCCGCATTCTTACCGCTTTTGTTGTGGGCTTTGTGGTATATTTAAACCTGGGTACTTGAGTAGACCCTTTCAACAATGCAAGTATTTTATAATTAGCCCAGTTGCGCCGGAGATAAATTTATATAGGAACTTCATGGTCGGACCGCACTGGCGCGTGAGATATATGAGAAAACTTCTGATCTTCTAATAAACCATAACGCGCGTCAAGGATTTTAATCTAAGACAGCGTATACCGAGACGGTTCTTTTCAAAACCAACCAAAATAATCCTTCGCAAGTCCAAACGCTCCTATGCTTGGGATCTGATAGAAAAGTATTATTATTACAAATCGAGAGAAGATTACTCTACCTGCGTTTAAGTATAAAATTGCGGTTATCACACCTACCGCATTTTACAATCTCAACTTCTACCAATTCCAAATTAGAAGCATCTGATAACACGGCAGCTCCGGGCACAAACTTTTTCGTTTGAAATATATTCATTCAAAGCATGGGGCGTAGCCAGGATTTGACAATAAGGGGGTTCTAAGGTCGCCCAAATTGAACGAAAATAAAAACAAATGCTATCACAAATATTGGTGACCTTTTATCATGATGTACGTTTTCACCTCCCCTTAATTTTCCCCAGTCCGTCACCGTGGCAAAGGATTAAGGTGTAGCTACAAAGATAAATTGTTAATCCGGAAGTTTCCTGTTTATGTGCAATTAAGCTTTTGAAGTTTAGGGAAAAATCTTTATTGTCTGAAGAAATAGATAGAAGAAAAGTCTTGAAGCTATTTAACAAAATATGTGAGACACTGAGTCCGACTGTTTTTACTTCTGGCAGAAATTGATTTATTTTCTTACATGTATGAGGAAGTTGTATTGAGTTTTGGTATAACAACCGCTTTGAATTTAAATGCCCCGTTACTTTTGCTGTTTTTTTTTCTCGTTTGGGTGGCTAACCCTGGTGTCGTAGTTTTTAAACCGCTCTAAGGCCTCCGACATTGTTTAACGTCTGTAGGCCAAAAACAACAATCGGGACCGACGGCTTAACGATGCCTTCCGAAGCACTGTAGCGCTCAGATGTAAATACCACACAAACGCACCAATCCAAGTTGTGACCGCTGCAAACGTTGCTCAACCTAGAAGATGTGCTACGAACGTCTAGGTGAGCTATGCTACGAGACTACTAATTATGTATCATCATCATCATCATCAGCCCATCACATTCCCACTGCTGGGACACAGGCCTTCTCTCATAGAGAGAGTATGGGCCATAATCCATCACGCTGGCCCAGTGCGGGTTGGTGGATGTCACATGTCCTTGAATTATTGTGATAAATTCTTTATGCCGGTTTCCTCACGATGTTTTCCTTCGCCGTTTTTAGAGCGAGTGTTAAATCCGCACATAACTTAAAAAAGTTAGTGTTGCGGGGCCAGCGGGATTCGAACTCGGGTGCGTCGGATCGAAAGTCGCACGTTTTCCCACTGAGCCACACTCGGTCAGTTAATTATTTATAATTTTGTATAATTTTAATGGTTGCAGTGCCGTTCAAAACATAACAGTAATGTAATCGAATACGATGACGGCAAAGTAACTGACTCTGGTTATGACGGCTGTTGGAGTGTATAGTGTTTACCTATCCTATGTACTCGTAAGTTTGAACAACAGACTACTTTATTACTGAAAACAAACTACGCTCTACTTACTGAAACTAAACTAACTACATACAAGGAGAAGCAATTGGACAACCCATAGACCATAAAAGGCCTATAGTTAGCTCAAATGCTCCAACCCACTACCAGTTGGCAGAGTACCCAAGATGCTGGCAGTATTGCCCCGTTGGATTGCAATACTGATACGTTGAGCCAAATAATTCCCAGCATAGACTACTTGAAGAACAATATTACATTTAATTTTATTTATTAATCTTAATCTTTATTTATTTAATTATGATTTTTTATTTATTTAACATGTCTAATTTTAGTGAAGAATCTAATGGAATCAGGCATGACGTTGCGGAAATTCATCTCAGATTTGAAAAGCAATAAAAATATTTAGTGTAATTCCGCTGAATTGAGTAGTGATTATTTTTTTTTAGGAAAACTTACAGCCAATACATGCATATGATAATTTAATTATGTTTAGGAACTAGGCCAATTACAAGATTTCACCTATAAGTAAGTATTAATATATTAGTTTTGTACGTAGTGTTATTCGTTTCAGATTTAAAATGAAGAACAATACTTTATTCAGCTGAATTTCAGTAGTTATTTTCATTGCGTTTCAGATTTAAAAGACTAATTCAAAAACAAATCGCTTCGTAAAATAAGGTCAATACAAACCAAGATGAGTAGGTTATCACCATGATATCACATAAAAGTCGTAAATACACCATTTTCGAACTGAATGGTAGCATAAAGACAAAAACAAAGTCATATATTTCGGAAGAAATATACTGATGTTTATCGAAATTAAGGTCGAGGACATTTTCCGGATAAATATCAACGAATACGTTTAGGGGATAGTAAAAAGGTTTTCTATATAAATAGATATAGAGTTATAGAGGCCCTTTTGAAATTGCGAAAAAAGTTTTTAGACCATAATAATATTAACTATTAACTAACAGATTTTGTTCTGTCTTAAGTCTTTTATATTTTTCTTTAAACGGTATTTTTAGCAATATAGAATAAAAAACTTTTACTTTTATTATAATTATTAAATAATGATACTAAATACTACCTATTCAAACTAATTAATACTAATTTCTTACTAATGTAAAATTGTATTATTTCTTTGTTTGTTTTCCTTCACAAAGTACCGAACCAAACCGAACCGAACCATATTCATATTTTGCAAAGAAATAACTTAATAAAAGAGACATATGTGTACATATGTTTACATATAATATATTCTATACTTTTTATCAAGGATAACTTTGTGCGGGCACGGGAAACATCACATTTATTTGACATTCGATTCTTATATTTCGGAATAAGTAATACGAAAAATTAAAACGCTTATACATCCTATTCCTTTTATGTGGTCTCCTTATTTCGTGATTTGATATCTCTTAATCTAGTTAGGCAACTAGGCCTCCAAAAAAAAACAAGTTTTCTTAGATAAAATTCAAACAAATTCTTTGTTCTGACACAGAAGCCTTATATTAAAACAACTTGGTAGATTTCTTTATATCTTCTTTATATGGTTCACCAACTACTCTGACGTGCTTTTATCTGACACTGCAATAGTGTGAACGCCTCTATACAAAACATATGAATCTGATAGGCTTTTGATGTACCTACTGACACATCACGACACGACACGTGTTAATATTGTGAATCCGGCTTAACATGAGGCCAAATGGTGGTCAAAAGTACTAGATCTACGTTTGACCACTATCTCGCCTAATGTTCATATATAAAAAAATATATATATTTTAAGGAACTGTTTGTTCTGAAATCGCAATAAAAATGTGCCAGTCAAGAATATAATCTACCATTTTCATCTAAACCCATTATAATTATCTTAATAGCCATCCAAAGTTTGTATGGTAGACGTTTATCTCGATATGATTGCCAATTTTACGTTGCTAATTAAATTTAATTTCTCGGTTTTTCTTAGTTAAGTTTACCGTAAAATGTAAGATAGGTACCTATTGTATTTGTAATAGTGCTTGTAAGTAACAGTCTCCAGTAAATTTTAATCCAAATGCGTAACATAATCTTTGAACTCCGGATATGACTTCCAGCTTATCACTAATGATTATACCTACCTGAGATCAAATACACGTCTAATCAGTAATTTGGGTTAACCCGCTTTGAGGTAATGAGGTTAAATATTTGCTTTCGGGAACTAATATCATCAATCCAAAATCGTATTATGCTTGTTTTTATGTAGGTACTTTTGGATATTTTGTAGTCTAGGTTCATTTAAAAGTAGTAGTTTGCCCCGAACTGCACATTCCATCCCCTATATCTTGACGTGAAATATCCGATTTTTCATAGGTTTTAGTTTGGTATATTTATTACTTTGATTTTATTAAATGTAATACTTTTTATATAATGTGTTTGTCGACATCAGAATTCCCGGGTCTGACAGGGAGTGTCACTTGTGATTAACGAATAATCTGTGTTTAACTCATCGAGCCTAGGAGCAATGGCTTAGGAGATTGGCGTTTAGAGATGGGGTGACTTGGGGGCTAACTGACAACACCAAGCTCCCTTAATTACACACGAAGGGGGCAAACTATTTTAAGTCACGAAACGTAGTGATGTCTTTATCTATGATCGTGAATGGCGTTATAAATAAAGTTTATAAAATCATCAATTTGAGATTCACATTTGACGGTTAGATGAATATTAATTCGTGAATAGTTCAGATTTTAGTTTATGAATACGAGCTCTTTTCTTTTGGAGCCATCAAATAATCAATGATTTTACACAATAAGTACGTCACTGAATTTAAGTAGGTACCAAGTCTTCGCGCATAACAAAATTCACTCAGCGCAAGCGATAAGCTTTATGCATCAAATGCAACGGTTCCATAAAACGCAAGGCTTATGTGAGTCTTAGATAGAGATATAACAAGTTCTCATTTTGCCGGATACTCAGCTTTAGTAGATATGCCGGATCTTATAGATCCAAGTAACTGGTTTAACAAATAACATTACGAATTATTCTAAAAGTATTAAAGTTGCATTTATGGTCACGTTATATGCCTAAAACTTTACCAATCATATGTGATATGTGATACCATAGATGTAGCACAATTTAGTAAATAATTATGATTTCCGAGGCTGTGGCTGTAGTCATTAATAACTAATCGAGAGGGCTGTAACAACTTTGAATACGGATGTTATTTTTAGCAAATAAATAAAACCAGAAGTTTTCAGAAGTGACAAATCTAGCTCAATGATACACAGTATCATTGAGCTGGATTTGTCACGCTACGATACCTACCATCTTTCAAGTTTAATTTACTATTCAATATAATAATAAATTTGTTAAGTAAGATATATTTTTCAACCTCTGGTGCAAAATTTAAAGAGCAGGTTCTAGTATATATCTATAATTATTTTCTCCTTATTTTTTGTACAAGTACGTTTATACAATTATATAACCTGTTAAACCTATGTATTATTACGTTCTTGAAGCTTAACTCAAATGTAAAACCATAACTTAATTTATGAAGTTGGTACGTTTATAATGTTATTTATCTATCTAATCGATATAAAGAGCACTTACACAGTAAGTCTGATATTTGTTGACGTAATTCGTGTTATCTTGTAATATATAATTTTTTGCTCATCAAGTTTACACTATGATGTTAGTTATTTTTTGTAGTTCAAATAAATTAATAAAACATATCTGAAAAGTTCATTACAAATCTAGCCGGCATTTTAATTCTGCCGGATTCTGGAAGTGTCCATCCACAACCCTAATCCTAGCGTTGCACATGCTTTACTACGAAGCATTGGTGCTTTTATGATAACCATATGCATGCAAATGCGCTGGATGTGATTTTGAATGAGTGTTTTCGCCGTCTGCACTGTGACCTACGAGTTTTCTTCCATTTCACAGCTCAGAGCTGGAAAACTAAATCAGGTTGTACAGAGCTTGAAGCTCACACAGCATTTTGCATAACTAAATTTTATGTTGGAATGGCGTTGATGCCAGCAAAATCATTGGGCTATTAGGACTCGAAAGCTGTTCAGGGTGACAAAAGTGACAACAATTGTGCAGTACCCAGCTGGACATAACGATTTGAAGTTTTAGGTGGCGATGCTATTATGGGTTGCGCTTTCTAACATATACAATGCTCCAAATGTCTCATAAAAACAGCAGTAGCAGAGGTTTAAAGAGCAGTCGCAAAAACCTTTTATTTCCCTTACAAAGGAAACAAAAGTGGCAATATTTGGAAGCTGACAGACAGGCTGACGTCAGGACAGATAGATAGATAGATAGATAGATAGATAGACAGATATATATTTAAAATTATAGGGGATTCACTTTTATCATTCGTGCTATGGGATCTTTTAAACAATATCCAACTATTATTACTTTAATTAACTTTTAGTACTTATTACTTTATATACCTAACAAATTGTATTACTAACATTTCATTGCCTCAGTCGATTAGGTAAAATTCAAACTCTGATTACACGAATTTTGAAATGTAATGCTGAGGTAGCGTGATGCCCTCAGCCATCGTCTTATAAAAAATGTCTTCAGTATTCTGGCCTTTTCACAATTAGGCTGTTATCTGATGTAAAATAAAAGTAATCTCGAAAGATCACGACTTTCGGTTGGGACGATAAATTTAACATTTTTCAAGTCAGTTCGAGTTTCTCCAACCATGTCTGATTCATGACTCAAGTAGATAACGTCGAGTTGCTTAATCTTTTGGATTATTCTCATGGGACTTCTTTTTCTACTTTTAGTAATTATAGTAGACTAGGTTTCCTCGAGACTTCGTCCGCGCGGAATACAGAGGAAGCCCAAAGTCGTCTTTTCTCCACGACCATTTTAGCATGACCTTCCCAGTATATAAGAGCGTGTACTACGAAGAGATCAAGTCAATAAATCTTTGTAGTCACTCAACCGTTTTCGATGTAACATATGTGGATTGGGACATAGGCAAACAAAACGAACAAAACAAAACTCTAAAAAACACAAAATCCGTTAAGCAGTTTTCGAGTCTATAGATAACAAACATACAAAAAAACAGACAAAAATTCTAAAAACCATGGATTCACGTTCAGTACACTCTAAATAGACGGTATCACTACTAGTTAGTATTCTTTGGTATCATTTGGTTTTTCAAAAATGTCTTTAATGTACTGAATTGGCTTAGTAACAGTTTTACAATAGTATTGATTGATAGAGTGATAGAGAAGAAGTAGCAGAGACACAAAGAAGCTTAATTAACATATTATTATCTTGTAAACGTTTTTGTTCTCACGTATTAAAATTACAATGTTCAAACACTACCAAAAATTAAGCCAATAGTAAAATGTCGTGTTTTTAAAGTAAATAACAAAATCTTCTTTTCTTCTTCTCTCGTGTGGGTGTGGAGATTTTTAGACCACCTAAAGGCCGCACGATGGCCTAACAATGGTTGTCCTAAAACAAAAACTGGGACCGGTGGCTTAACGTGCTCTCCGAAGCACGGTAGCGCTCAGATGTAAATATTACAGAACCGGTCACCCATCGAAATTGTGACCGCTGCGAACGTTGCACCTAGCACGTATCTGTTACGAACGGCTAGGTGAGCTACGCTACAAACGCAAGTCAACAAACTTGCTGCATAATGAACTTAATGATATGTAATGCACTTACGCGTAAAATATACGTGTAGAGGTGACCAATCCAAATATTTAGTCCTATCAATTATGGTCAAAAATGTATATCGCCATGTTAGGTTTGTACCTATATAGCATATTTCCATAGAAATTGAAAGTTAATTTTACTACTTAAAATATCCATGGACCCAGCAAAAAGGCTTATATTCAAAACGGGTTTATCCAAATTAAACCACTTGACGGGTTTGACGCGAGGTTGTCAGACATTCCGACTAGGCCTCCCTGCCTTTGGAGAGCTCGGCTAGAGAGGGTTTACCACGGGGAGGCAGATTAAAACTTCGCTGCTCGTTTAGCGAGTGCCTGCTGGCTTTCCTGTGAAAAATGCGATGAAGGCATTCGACAATATCTGTCGTTTGTTATATACATTGCAAACTGTAATAAAAACGACGACATATAAGTTAAAGCAATTGATAATTCGTAATATTTTTTGACGCTTTGTGTCCAAACAGTAGCGATCTCCGATAGTTTTGCCAAAATGTCAAATACTTATCCTATCCTATCCTTCCTAATGTCCTGTCCTATTATTATTTCTATTATATTATAAATGTAAACGGTTGTGACGATGGATGAATGTTTACCACTCAATCATGCACTACTGAACAGATTTGAGGTCCTGAAAAAAGACGGAATACTTTTTATCAAGGAAAACCGCGGGCGTAGCAGTATTAATAAACTTAGTTCACACGTCACTATTTTTTTAAGTACTTTTAAAGTAAATGCATAGTTCCGGTTATATTACACTTAATACAATATAGAATATAGTATAGCAGTGTTTTCTTATTTTGCCATTATACAACTTGGACTCATGTCGAGTGGTTTAATATTGAAGTAAACACGTACTGAACTATGAAATACTGCAGCCCACTTCCTCTTTGAAGTTTAATGGCCAGTTTAAAATTGCTAGCGATATTTCTAATAGCTCTACCGAACTTCACAAGAAGATTTAGCTACCTACTTTATTTCTTTTTAATAATCAGTGTATGTTTTATGATAAATAACTCAGAGCATAACTTGATGTAACTTTGTCCAGCTAGTCTCATTTAAAATAATGCAAAATATCTGATCTGTTTTAAGCTTCTGGAATTTCTTAAAATGACTTTCTGTGTTTCCGGATAGCTATAAATAAAGTCTTTAAGACAAAAGTGAACAGATTTCTTCTAGGCGAGCGTGCTTCATCTTCGACCGCATCGTCACTAAACATCAGATGAGATAGCGGTAAAAAGCAAGCCAATCATTAATTTAAAAAAAAAACATCCATTGAAACCTTCGACGTTATCAATAAAAGATTCAGCACATAGCAACATACGAGTACATACATTTTTTAAATAATATTTCTACTACATACGCAACTATATGAAGCTGATATAGTAAACTCACACTATTCATATGTTTGTGGTGGCTGAGTTTATGGTTGTGAGAAAAAAGAGTGTCTGAATCCTTTATCCCGCTTATCTATGACGTCATTATTTTGTTTAGTGTAGGCTAACAAAAGAAAACTAACATAATATCTTTTCTATGTATACGATAGTTCTGCTGTTTTATTGCTTTTTCTCCAACTAAATGAGCGTATAATCATGGTTATTTGTTTTTCCTCGTATGTTATATGTAATATTCTTCAACTGGAACTGGTCTAAACTGTCTGTGGAACTAGTCTTTTTTCCTTTGAAATACGTCTAACTACTGAGGCGGCTATATTAGCCGCAGAACTGATAACCGCTGCGGTAGACGAGTTCTAGAGTGGAGACCGCGAATTGGCAAACGTAGTGTAGGACGCCCTCAAGCTAGGTGGAGCGATGATCTTCGCAAGGTGGCTGGCAGCAGCTGGATACGAGTAGCCGAGGATCATGCTCAGTGCATTTGGAGAGGCCTATGTCCAGCAGTGGACTGCAATAAGCTGATGATGATGATGACTGAGGGGTGAGCGCGGAGGAAGAAAGTTCGGTTGTAATATAAACTGCAGTGTAATCGTTTAACTTGAAAAGCAATATCGATTGCTTTCACATTAAAATTTGGAAGGTGTTGGCATCCTTACAACTGCGATATCGATCGTATTTAGTGATCATGGTTGAGATAAGTATTGGGACGCGGACTTTGAGCAAAAAAGTTAGTAAATTACTGTTGATATTAGAAATTTTTGTTTAGTTATACGATTCCCCTGATGCTCTAATAGTAGTGATAGTAGAAAGAATACGGTAATGGATCGCAAGTGAAATATTCATATACCTATAAAATGTAGACATTGGTTAATGATAAACGGACTTACATTAAAGTCTCATCTATGTTTTTTCCTCAAGCCGTTTCGATGCAAATAAATGTTTGGCTAAATATTCTCCACGTGCGACGGCTATAACTAGTTGTAATTATACTGGAATTAATACAGGAGTAATGCAGATCAATTTATTAATGCACCATTTCACTCAAGAAAATCTCGTCAAACACCAGAGTGACATGTATTAAAATCGTTTACGAAGTATCCCAGCGTTTTTGTTTACCTTTTAAGTTTAAAACTTGGAAGCAGAAACATGAGAGTTTTAAACTTATTATTTTAATTCCAAAACATTAAAAGTTTGGTAAGTGAACATTTAATTAAATTTGAATGTTAATTGTTCCTTATAAATGTATTTCTAAAATAAAAAATGGTATTTTATTAATATAATATAACCTCGCCAGTTAAGGTTCGAATAGCTCACGGATTAATCTATGTTTAGTTCGTACCATGTAATAGGTATAAAAATACTCCATATAAACAAATAAAACGTATTTTCCTAACAAAAGACTATTTAACCTTACAATACAAAAACGCTTTATTGTTCACCATAGCAAACAATAACAAGTTACAGAAATTGGCTTAAAACTACAGTACAATGGGCGGCTTACCTTGGTAAGTACCTACTTTGCTTTATATGCTTTATAACCACATCATTTTTTTTCTGCAGCTGTCATCAAAGTACCTAACACTTTGCCTTGTGGCAATAGTAAATGCCAATCAGCAGCTCAGAACTTTCAGAACCTTCCAAAATGTTGAATAATTTTATAGCTAAATAAATTTTATAGCTTGTCTGTTTGACATACAAAAAATATTTTGGCCAGTTTGTTTCTAAAATTTAAATGAGTATTGGGAGCTTCATTATTACTGTGTCAACTAAATTGAACATGCAATATTGGAACTAAACATAACCACACGCCACCCAGTGTGGTGTGAAACCGCTAACCACTGAATAACGAACAAATCGAATCAATTACACCTGCAGTTACTGTTTAGAGCATTTGAATATGATGTATAATTGTTACAATATCACTGAAATGGAACTGCGATTTAGATCATCAAAATGTAGGTTTGTTGTAACTTTGTTGTTACAGTTGAACGCAGAACTCTACAAACAAGTATCTAACTTAATACATTTTAGAGAACGCTAAACAAAGTTGTTGTTAATTGAAAAAGTAAATCAGTTTTTAACTAGTCAGTTAAAAAAGTACCATTTTTTTACCTAAGCCTTCCGGTCAGTTCACTAAAACTATATATAGAGAGAAAGAATAGAAATTATCTGAATATTATTAAAATATCCATTACTAGAACAGCTTATGAGACCATAGGCCTGTGGTCGAAAATTTAAGGGGATATCAAAATTTTCAGACCGCGGGACTGTATAGAGGACCTTTTCAGTCGATCTCGAGTGTTTTGTGGGGACAAATAGAGGGAAGAATTCCTGTTGGCCAGAATGGTTCACTTTTGAAGCAAATACATAAAATGCAGCAAATTACATACCAATCCAGCGTCTATATCCAGGCTTCCAGGGGCGTCCCGGCGCAGCTATCTAACACAGCCTGTTCTATAGCACAGATCACACGACACAGTTCAAAATGGTATGTAGCAATTATCCCACAAAGTGGATTTTCACACGCGGGAAGAATATTAAATTCTATCAGGAGTCCCTGAGATCTCCTACTATGAGGAGCAGGCGCGGAGAGAAATTCGGCCGATACGCGGCCTATTTCTATAAGATGGTTTCGCAGACTGGTGCAGTCACCAGGCGGAAGCGGATACCATACGTTCGATGACACACGCGACGTCACATTTGAGTGCGTTCAAAAACGTAAATTGGCATGTTTAATTTGCACAAATTAAGATTTACCTCAAAAAGAACCATCCCCCCGGCCTTCAGGAGATAAAGATGTCTCCTGAACCAACAAGTACAGGGAAATAAAACGATCTCTAAAGGGTAGCGGTGTGAATAAAAGAAATAGTACATAAATATATATTAGGATATGGGTGTATGTTGCGGGTAGGAGTAGTCCTGTACAAAGGATGAACTCAAAGTAAAGTGCGAAGTTAAATTAAACTAAAAAATAGAAGCACCTGAAGGGTGCGCGTAAGTTAGAAAAAATGGTGTAAGTTATTGAGTGGGTAAAACACAAAGTTTTACCACAGGACGAACATAAATACCATTATTCGTGCGTACCGTTACAACCCTCACAATTCCGTCTCCAGAAGATGCATGTACCTCTTCAATTACGCCAAGAGGCCATTGCAGCGGCGGTGAATTTTCAGTTTTGATTAGAACTATCGTTCCTTTCTTTACTGCATTAGTTTTTGTATTCCACTTAGCGCGACTTTGTAAGGTATTAAGATACTCTTGCCTCCAACGGTTCCAATATCTTTGAACAATTTGGTCAATCATATGTTTGTTGCGAATTAAATTTACCGGCACAGAGTTGAAATGAGAATCGGAGTGGAATGAGTTGAGCGGTTCAAGGGTTAAAAAATGCGCGGGCGTTAAAGCGACAGGCTCCGCGGGGTCAGAACTCAAGACAGTCAAGGGTCGCGAGTTGAGGATTGCCTCAACTTGGGTAAGGACAGTAAGAAGCTCTTCGTATGTCAGTAAGATATCTTTAATTGTGCGTTTTAATAGAAGCTTTACAGAAGAAACCATACTCTCCCAAATCCCTCCAAAATGAGGAGCACTAGGTGGATTTAAGTGCCATTTAACACCTTGAGCGAGAGATTCCTCGCTAAAGGAATCGCAAAAGGATTTGGATTTAAGAAATCCATTTAATTCGTCTATTTGAGACTTTGCGCCCAAAAAGTTACTGCCGTGATCCGAAAATAATGCTTTACAAGTTCCACGTCGCGATAAAAAACGTCTAAAAGCGCGCATAAAAGAGTCCGTACTTAGGTCTACAGCTAACTCTAAGTGAACGGCGCGAGTTACAAGACAAGTAAATAAGCAAATGTAAGCCTTTTCCTTACGAGCGCCGCGGTACCTACTTATCACAATATGTATAGGACCGGCGTAGTCCACGCCCGTATTCAGGAACGGTTTGGCTTCATTGACGCGCGGTGCGGGGAGGTCTGCCATAAAAGGCGCTTCGGTACGCGGTTTCGCTTTAAAACAGCTGTTGCAAAGACGGAAACGTTGTTTTACCGAGCTACGACCGGAAACAATCCAAAATTTTTGTCTTATTAAAGACAATAGCAGCTGAGGGCCGCAATGTAGGTATTTGATATGAAAGTAATCGATTAAAAGGTTAACGATGTGGTCTTTCTTGGGCAAAAGTATAGGATGTTTACCATCAAAGTTGAGTGACGATTTTTCTAATCGACCACCAACGCGGAGGATACCATTTTCCATAAATGGAGAAAGTGGTAGCAATGCTTTCGATACCTTGCGATTTTTAGCAATAGCTTTAATGTCATCGAAAAAATGTTGTTGTTGAAGAGCCTTCACGACAACAGTTTCAGCATATTCTAGATGTGAAAGTTCCATTCGCTCGGAACGCGGGATTTTACCTAAGAAACGGTATATATAAACTGTTATGCGGAGAAGCTTGGACCAAGACGACATTTTCGAGGCCAGCGTAGAAATAAAGTGAGGGGGTACATCGGTACTTATAAAAGATTTTGTAGGTTTTTTAATCTCTAATAATTTGTCATCGGCAGACGAATCGAAAGTATATCGGTTGATGGGCCAAGTATGTGGTTCATCACGAGCCCAGGGCGGGCCGTGAAGCCACAGAGGGTGATTCAGTAACTGCGCGGGAGTAAGTCCCCTACTTACACAGTCACTCGGATTCTGAGATCCTTCTATATGAAAAATGTGTTTAGGATCCAGATTATCTTGAATCTGTGAAATACGGTTCGCGATAAAAGTATCGAAACGATGCGGTGCGGAGTGAACCCAATGCAGGGCTACTGTTGAATCAGTGAACGCGAAAATTTCATCAACGCGACAGCGGGAAGAAACCGTATCGATAGCAAATCGAAACAGCTTAGAAAGCAATAAAAGAGCGCATAGCTCCAGGCGCGCCAAAGAAACAACTTTGAGCGGGGCGACTTTACTTTTAGCGCCAATCAAATTAACCTTATTAGGTCCGGATGCGGTAGTCGTACATAGGTATACCGCTGCTCCCATCGCCTTTTCACTGGCATCAGCGAATCCTAATAGGATGACATGCGAGTGGGGTTCGATACCTAAAAAACGCGGTATTTTAAAGTTTTCCAACGCGGAAAGTTCACTAAGGAAACGATTCCAAGCAGTACATATAGGTTGCGGGGGTTGCTCGTCCCAACCTATCTGGGCAATCCAGAGTGCTTTGATAAGCAATTTAGCGAATAGAATCGCAGGAGCGCAAAACCCGTTTATGTCCCATAACTTAGCGATGGTCGAGAGCATCAAGCGTTTAGTACATTTAGTTTGCGGATTAAATTTGAGCGCGATCGAAAATTCATCCTCCACAGGGGACCAAATTAATCCTAAAAGCTTTAAGTTGTCGTCTTTATCAAATTCAATTTTTGAGGATAACCGGTTTTCAAGAGGGATCGCGTTTAAAACATCGGGCGAATTACTCATAAATTTTACTAAGTCGAAACCTCCTCGTTTAAATAAACTTATCAAGTCGCAAGCTAGCTGCGCTCCCTCGGAGCTCGTAGGTACCGAAGTTCCTAAATCATCCATATATAAATCACTGGAAGCAACCTTGGACGCAAGCGGGAAGTCAGTTTCGTCTTGAGCGAGTACCTTGACGGTCTTTAAAGCGATGTAGGGCGAACAACGAAGTCCAAAGCAAAGGCGATTGAATTGATATAATTTGACGTTATCATCGTCCTTGAATTTATACAAAATATGTAAGAAACGACGATCCTTTTCGCGAATTCCGATATTTAAAAACATTTGTTTAATGTCAGCGGTCAAAGCTACAGGAAATAGTCGAAATTTCAGAATTATTGCAGTCAAATTGGCCTGTAAATTTGGCCCAGAGTGCAGGCAGTCATTTAAAGAAATGCCTGAACTTGACCTTTCACTAGCGTTCAAACAAATTCGTACCGTTTTACCCGGTCTACAAACGCCGTGATGCGGAATGACATAATAATCAAGATCGGTAATCGACCCGGATGCGGGGGAAATAATGTTATTGTCTAAATAATCTTTCATAACAACATCGTATTCATCCTTCAATAGGTTGTTTACATCGAACTTGCGCGCGAGATAAGAGTAGCGGCGCGAAGCGGTCGTCAAGGAATCTCCTAGTACAGAAGGCGGCTGTGAAAAGGGCAACGCAGTGACATAACGACCCGACGAAACGTCTCGATGCGTATTAGTCATAAAAAAATCCTCGCATTCTTGGTCGGCCCTAGACATATGTTTTTGAGTAGGTATTGACTCCAGTTCCCAAAATTTTGAGATCAATGTCTCAATTGACTCATCACTTGAGGAGAAGAATGCGCGGTTATGATCGTTTCGTGATGTAGGTTTATCATTATCATGAAGCGCGGCGATAGATCCCATGACTACATAACCAAAACCGGTTTCTATAGCGTCAGGTTGACCCGGCGGTCCTAATAATTTACCTGGCCGCAAAATTTCAATAAATGTCTCAGAGCCCAATAAAATGTCAATAGGCCCGGGCACATTAAATTGCGGGTCAGCGAGCGATATATCACATAAGTACTGTACGGCGGAAATATCTAAAGTACAACTTGGTAAATCACTTGAAATTGTTTTAAGCACAAGAGGCTGAATATGTAAACAGAAGTTCGGATCATGCTTAGAAAATAAAGTCAAGTCCACTATTCCTAAGATAGTCTGGGAGCTGTTGCCTATTCCCATTACGGACTTCTCGGAACAATCATTAAAGATGCGAAGGCCTAATCTTTTACATGCGTTGCGAGTGATGAAATGGTTTTGCGATCCGTTATCAATTAATAATCTAACTTGAGCAACGGAACCATCTCTGCACACGTTAACGTCTGCGAGTGCGGTACCTAAAATAACTTTAGTAGATTTTTGCGGGTGATTCGAACTTACGGTCATACTACAAAGAGAAACAACCTTATCGCTGGGTTTATAAGAAACCGATTCAGTGGAGGTCGGAGAAATATTTCCCTCGGCTCCTCGACTATGAGCGGGTAATAAAACTGATCGGTCAGCTGGCGCGTGCTGTGACGTTATCGACTGCTGTCCCGATGATTTATCAGAGTCAGAAAAATGTAAAAGTGAATGATGTTTCTTTTGACATTTTTTGCAAGTGGAATTGGAATTACAAGAATAGGCTGTGTGTTTCTTACTTAAACAATTAATGCAACCATTAAAGTTTTTTACTAATGTATAGCGTTCGCGGGGGTTCATTGACCTGAACTTAGGACATGAATACAAGTGTTCATGGTCGGTATTATCGCACAACAAACAGTTTGAATTGTTGTTGTTGTTGTTTACGACAAAAGAACGTACATTATTACTTTTGGTCGGGTTTTGAATTTTAGGTTTTGACGACGAAACGTTCAAAACGGATGGAGTGTCTCCGGTGCGGTTGAGTACCTTGACTCGATCGCGGACGAAAGTAATTAGGCTTTCTAGCGTAGGTATTTGATTACCTCGATTTTCCATTTCGAATAAACGAGCAGTTTCCTTATCTAATCTCTGTAACGCAGAATAAAACAGAACAAAGTCGTATAGGTTAGGTATTTTTAAGTTGTTCAAAGCTAGGTATGCATTTGAAAATTGATCAGCAAAGTTTTCAAGGTTATTAGCGTTTGGAGAAACAATAGGTTTCAACGAAAATATCTGATCTAAGTACGAGGTGGCGAGACCCCTTGTGTCCTCGAATTTTTTTATAAGACCGGCATAAATTGTCGAATAATTTGAAGGACAAGGAACGAAACCGGCAAAAATTGATTTTGCTTTTCCGGTTAGTTTTGATGTTAAATAGTACATTCTTTCGGTATCCGTGAGTGACGGGTTTAAATGTACTGCGTTATTAAAGGTCGCATAAAACAGACTCCAGTCACGCGGATCACCGTTAAATGTGCAAATCTCAATCGGGCCGAGTTTAGGACCGGGAGATTGTTTACATTGCGATTTTAGATCAGATTTGGATTTAATTTGAATTTGGGAAAGTTTTCTTTTAATGCGACAGTAAAGATCCTCTAAAACTAACCAGGATTTAAAATCAGGGTTCGCGTCTTTGTCTATTTTCAAAAGGATTGCGTTAATTTCCTTTAGTGTAATTTGATAATTAGACCGAATTTCGTCTAAGGTCTCAACCGAGCAAAGAAAGTTTTCTAAGGCGATTGGGTCATCTAAATCACAACATGAATTGTCATATATTAATTGAATGCGTTCGAAATATAGTTCCCGTTGACTTTCTAATATTTTTAATTTCTGTTCATTAGCCATCTTGAAATATTATGATAGACGAACGGCGCGCAATAACCTACAACAGCTTGTACAAAGATAAGGAATGTGCCAGGCGTTATCGCAAAAATACAATGATCTTTAAAATATAAGCGAATAACAACAAAATGCGAGTAAAGTAAGGAACGTGATTACGTATTTAGTGTGAAGATATATTCGGATATGCAATTTAATTGCAACGATAGCACAAAAAAATGGCGGATATGTGTCGTGTATAGAATTGAAAACACGGAAATCGAACCGAAATGATCCGGTTCGAAGGACCATAAAATGGTCGAAAATTTAAGGGGATATCAAAATTTTCAGACCGCGGGACTGTATAGAGGACCTTTTCAGTCGATCTCGAGTGTTTTGTGGGGACAAATAGAGGGAAGAATTCCTGTTGGCCAGAATGGTTCACTTTTGAAGCAAATACATAAAATGCAGCAAATTACATACCAATCCAGCGTCTATATCCAGGCTTCCAGGGGCGTCCCGGCGCAGCTATCTAACACAGCCTGTTCTATAGCACAGATCACACGACACAGTTCAAAATGGTATGTAGCAATTATCCCACAAAGTGGATTTTCACACGCGGGAAGAATATTAAATTCTATCAGGAGTCCCTGAGATCTCCTACTATGAGGAGCAGGCGCGGAGAGAAATTCGGCCGATACGCGGCCTATTTCTATAAGATGGTTTCGCAGACTGGTGCAGTCACCAGGCGGAAGCGGATACCATACGTTCGATGACACACGCGACGTCACATTTGAGTGCGTTCAAAAACGTAAATTGGCATGTTTAATTTGCACAAATTAAGATTTACCTCAAAAAGAACCAGCCTGGGTTTCGAATAAGCTAAATGAATGATACCAGTCAATTTTATTTTACACCAATGCTATCTACTGATAATCAGATCACATAGAATCAGTGGAACATTTTGTTACAATATAAATACATACGGGATCAAATTTTTCGAGAACGATCCTGTAATGAATCATACATACATTTTGAAGCCGTTCCTGTATCGGCAATTATATAAATGTTGATAACAAAACATTAAAGACCCCGCCTCTATAAACTAGCAATAAATCTGAAGCGGCGTTGACATTTGCTAATGTACCTATTTTAATTTACGCAATATACTAGCACCCTGAAGGCGCCGCCTTTTACATCAACCTAATGATTTTTACTTATCTTTTTTAACTTAAATATAAATATGTGTGTGTGTATACGAGCGCAGTGCAACGCCGCGCAGGCTTTTGCAAAACAAAGTTCTGAGTGGTGCTGTTATTGTTATGGGCTTGCGCATTGCTTACTATCAGGCAAACGCCCAGGTCGTCTCGTCATTCAGTTACACAAAAAAAACCAGTGACATCGTGTGATTACGCGATATGGGATAAATCTTATTGACCCGAATGCGACCGTGACGAATTAGGTAACTGCTATGAACGGTCAATCTGAGTTTTCCGTCCCACTTGCCCCAATTGATCATGTTCAAAATTAGTTACAATAGGAATCGGATGCGGTCGAACTGGTTCGAGGTTATTTGATTCTCATTTGTCTGGATAGAGGAAGGAAAGCCAATTTTAGGGGTTATACGATACAAGCAGAATAAGACAGGAGGTTTCGTGTGCGAATTTTATTTGATATCTTTATGACCTTTTTGGGATATTTACTGTGTTTCTGTTTCCATTTCGTGTTCTGATTTGATTTTACGGATGCAGATTATATAAAGAATGGGATATGTTAGAACTCGAGTGCGAGTATAAATACGACTTTGTAGGTCTGTTGATTCGTTTCGAATCAAATAGTTTCTTGAATTGAACCAACACTGAGTGTCTTAATGATGGGCAAAAGAACCCAACTATTTTCATTATTTAACTGTTTTGTTTTGAGTTGTGACGAGAACTATGAAATTTAAAGCTACCGGTGTTTTACTCAACTCCAACACCAACTCAACTCATTTAAAATTCCCATCTTGCCTACGTGGTTAAAGGACCATAAGGATCATTTGAGTAACTTGCTGGGACCTCGTAATTAAGAATATTCATCAAACTTAGTCGTAGTAATAAAGTAAGAGAGCCATTAAACTGTTAATTCAACTTTAGATGTACGCGTGTTTTATTAGACCATTTATTTTAATCGTTTCTCGCTCGTTCTCAGACTAAAATCATTTGAGGTTTCCTGTTTTATTCATTATTTATTTCATTGAAATTTAATAACTTTATTGGAAAAAATCGCAAAATTGTGAAGTGGTTAAGCGATCGTTGGTACATTTGAATTTTAACAACGCTCTCAAATTATATCAATACCAGTATCTTTTGTGTATGTTTTTATTATTTATACTGGCTTATTACATTTTTGATCATCATATTCTTTAGCCAGTTTTTACGAGTGCTAAAAGATTTTCATTGTGCCAGTGGATCTCTGGCCTAGAATTTCTTAACAACTCCTTTTATGTAACAACGCGAGAGTTACTTACAACTCCAATATTGCTAAATTAAATAAAAATCCTACGTCACTCCGACACCTTCCATCAATTTTGTCCGTGTCAATTATCGCTGGATTCATTTTTTTTACGATAGCATAATTCGATAAAGTATCAGCAGATTGAAGCTTCACTTACTCTGATTAGAACTATCAGCGTAAGAGTTAAAATTTGTTGAAGTAAAATGCGAAGTTGTAAACTCGCGTTGTTGCCATAAATAGAGCAGTATACTGCTTTTTCAAATCTAAAGTGCTCAGCAATACTCATTACTCACATCCTACATTTATATTTATGTGCAGTGTAGTGCTGTGTTTATCGAGGTTAGATTTTTAATGATCTACCTCAGTTTGTCCAGTTTTGCTCTTTAGAGTGTTTTGCAGATTATTTATTAAGTAGAGACCGAGATAGATAAATTGAAAGCTAAATTTACTATGAACCTGTGACAGTACCTGTTATGGCCTCCGATCCGATTTTTCGATATTATGCTCTAACGTCTAATAAAGGCGCAAAATAACCTACTCGCAGTAAGCATGAACTAAATTTTAATTTTAAGGGTAGAGTTGTGGAATTGGTATAGCGGGTTAGACATTTGCAAAGATAAAGCCAAGACCTGCGTGAGATAGGTTGCTCGGAACATTAAAAGTCACTTGTCAACTTCTAACATAATAGTAGTCTTGTGTCAGATATCAAGTGTCACTTAGGATCCTAAACTGGTGTAATTAGGATTGTTTTAGTGTAGAATGTGTTTAGTACTCTCTACATACTTAAAACTTCTCTTATATAGATAAGCACAGATTTTCTTAGTAGTATATCTTGGTTTGTCTTCGTCATTAAATAAAGTTACGAGGGTGCCACGGCAATTTATTAGGGCTGCTATTTTTATAGCTTCACCTGTTTCTTGCGTGACATTGATTGTTTTGTTTTTCGTTCCGGAACAGCGGCCTGAATTAGGGCTACATCGATAAAGGCAGATACCTATTCTGATTATGTAAATTATAGGTTTTCAGGTACATTACCTATTATTAGAGAAATAAGTACATTTTATATTTATTTTATGCTGGTAATTTCGACATCATAAAAGCCATTTGGTACATTTTATACAAACACTTCAATGATTAATCTCAGACTATAAAATTTTTTTAAACATTTTTTTCATTTTTTAAACATTTACTTCCTACATTAATACCTACATATTTACAAAAATATCTTATATATAAATATATAACGCCTTGAAATGGGACTGAGCTGGACATATCTGCCGTATGCTGAAAGAACTTTTGGCCAAAATAACAACAGAGTGGTCCCCTAACAACAGCAGGCGGCCCCGGGGCAGAAACAGAGTTGACCTGGACTCATTTATGAAAGACTGGAAAACAATAGCTAAAAACCGTGAAAAGTGGAAAAATAAAAGGAAGGCCATTGCCCTACAGTAAGACACTAGGTTTAAAATAATAGTAATAAGTGTTGTCCATTACATATCTAAACTAAATGCTCTAAGAGGCTTCTACGTGTTGGACTCATGTCCCCGCGCAAGCCTTCCAAAGGATCGGATGTATAACCCGTGAGAAAGAGCGACATAATAATAAAAATCTGAATATAAATATATCTAGCTAAATTTGTAATCAATTTATGGTAACACAGTACAGTATAGTCTTATACCTACAAAAGATACCATAAGTCTAAATACGCGAAAACATTAAAATAAAGTTAATACTACGTATATTTTTGCTCACTGATTGAACAATTAGTACTTTATCCACCAAACATAAAGTTAATTATTAGCTCTCGAAAGACATAATAATAGAAATCATAGAATGCATCCGTATTAGTGCCCAAGTCACGTTTTGTTTGGGGAGTCAGCGTTTATTATTCAGCCAAGAGAGCTCAACTTAAATTAGTCTAATAGCTAGTGTCTAGTTTAACCACTAGTTGCAGTTGCAAAATTCAGTAAAGTAATGCTAAATCTGTTGTAAAATACGTATCAAGTGGTTGTCAAAAACCAGTAATTGTACGATATTACATTCTATACATTGTTGAGGAGTGAGGTGGTAACAAACACACCCACACACAAACACTCGTAGAATAAGTAGGACTAGTTGGAAGTGGGATAAAAGGTTCTAATGGTTTATGAGTTACTTTTGTGACTTTATTATCAAAACGATACGATGCGTTTGTTGAAGCTAAGCTTCAGAGTCTCAAGCATCGTAGTAAAATTGCCAGCCTGTCGGTATTTTATAAGATTTATCACATTTACGTACACATTATACGACCTAATTTCTCCATATCCTTTCTACCATCAGACAATAAGACGCACGGAAATTCGGCATCCGTACAAGGTTGACATTCTTCCTGCCCGAACAAAGTGTTTTTCTTCTACCTTTCTAATGCGAACAGCTAAGGAATGGAACACCTTATCAGCGTCTTTGTTTCCCGATTCTTATAATCTAGGTGTTTTCAAGTCTCGAGTGAATCGGTGTCTAAGCAAGCATGATTCATCGTCGACCGCGTCGTCACTTTCCATCAGGTGAGTCTGCGGTCAAATGCTTGCCTATTCGGTATAAAAAAATATAAAATGTTTTGCTTATATTATGTTTTTTTCATTTTAAACACAGTATCGTAAGTAAAACTCTGACATTCAGATCATTGAAAGTAGTGGACACTATCAATGCATTTGTTTTTTTCTTACCTAATACAGTTAAAATTATTGATCTCAATTCGTAGTTAAATCGACCCTTGGCTGCAAGACTCGATGTTTTGATCTTTCGTTTTAAATGAAAATCTAATTAAAGCGAGAAGGTAAACCCTTTTCAAATGTTGGACGCTTTTGAAAGTACGGTTAATTGAATCCAAAATTATTTTCAAACGAGCTGCTATTAGTGTTCATTGTATTTATTACTAGCTGTGCTCCGAGGTTTCACCCACGGTATTTCGGAATAAAAAATATACATTTTATCAAAATCTGTTCAGTAGTTTTTGCGTGAAGAAACAAACATCCATTCATTAATCCTCACAAACTGTTCGTACTTGTAATAATATTAAATTTATATTAGGATAAACATGATAAATCCAACCGGTAAAACATCAGTCCTGGGGGATGCTGTAACTGTTATGGGCAGGCGTATGCATCGTTTGCATATTGCATCATCAATTACCTGCTCGTTTTGTCACTCAATTACATACAAGTATCGTTTATCATACACAAAAACCGACTTCAATGTATCTTCGAAGTCCAACGTCAAATATCGATGAAATTTATATGGGACCACTTCGTAGCTATACCTACTGAGCCCGACGCAAAAAGAATTTTCCAAATCAGTTCATGAATGCCGGAGTTCTTATATAATAAACATAAAAAAACAATCGAATAGATAACCTTCTCCTTTTTAAAGTCAGTTAAAAATACAAGTTTAAACTTGTCTTGTTAGGGTCAGGAATTTTTAGACGAAACACGTCTTTTTAGATAAAGAAGTTAAGTTTTGCCATCAATGTATTTTATGCAAAAACAGCTGCTATAGATTATTCTATAATGGAAAACAAACGCAGTCCTGAAAATAATGCTAATTATAATGGAAAATAGATGGTATTGTTTGGCTTCATCTAGTTATCAACCTCAGTAAGTTCAAAATAATTCAGAATATAGATAGATTTCACTTTCAGATGTCCTTTCAAATCAATGCCATTTTGAACCTCCTTTCTACTGATGATAATTGAACAGAATTATACAATTGATCCATTTTAAGGACGGAGCTAGGACGAAGGAACCAGGGGTATACCTCTTCATCCTTACTAATGTTATAAACGAGAAAGTTTGTATGTAAGTTCAATCTTTGTTACTCTTTCACGCAAAAACTACCGAACCGAATTTGATGAAATTTGGTATGTAGGTTTTTAGGACTTGTCCTTACTAATATTATAAACACGAAAATTTGTATGTAATTAAGGATCTTTGTTACTCTTTCACGCAAAAACTACCGAATACCGAATTTGATGAAATTGGTATGTAGGTAACTTTAGGACTTGGAATAGCACATAGGCTACTTTTTATCCGCGGGGCGCTGCTAGTTTTCAATAAAATATCAAAACAGAGCAAAAAATTTAGCTCTTTAACAAAATCAAACTGCTATAGTAGGCGTTCTCTTTTTCTCCTCTCGTCACAACCATCTAGGATTAAATCCTTACTACACCCATGTCCTATTCATCGTAATGTGCGCAATCAATGATTATTAGGCCCATTGATATGATTACCCTATAGCAGAAATTATGCCAATTTCGTGTTACAACTCTATTGAAGAAATGCCAAAGCTTATTGCTTTTAAGGTTGTTTTTCACGAAATTGTATAGAATTTTCTATGAATAAGTAAGTCATTTAGCCAATTTTGCATTTTTGTTTTGTTGTGAACTAAACTGACAACTATTTTTGTTTGCATTGAAGGTTTTATATGTTTACTCTGTCGAACAAAGCAAAGGCTGAGTGGATAAATAATATCTTTGAATTTTGTAATTCTTGGACATGTCGTTTCTATGAATATGGAAAATACGCTCCTAATTTCAGGGTAAAACAAATCCATGTATTCCCTTCTTATAAGCTTTATAGTTTGTTTTTACTTATCTATGAGAAAAGGCCCGTGTCCCAGCAGTGGAAACGTGATGGGTTGATGAAGAAAAGTTAGAGCCCTCTACTTTTATTAATTAACTCTAATGAACATTTAATGCCTCAGCCGGATGCATCCTTGATCGCTGAATGAAACTTGGTTGAAGTTGGCCAAAGTTAGCTTGAACAAATGTTGAAAATCCGCTCATTATCCTACGTTGAAAACAATACAAATATATAGAAACGTATATATATCTACTTATGTGAAATATAAGCTGCGGAGCATCGATTTACGGCCTCCTTTTATTCATCATACATATTAGCTCTAATGAACATTGAATGCCTCAAAGTATCTTAAGCCGGATGCATCCTTGATCGCAGAATCAAACTTAGTCGAAGTTGGTTGAAGTTAGCCTAAGCTGGCTGAAGTTGATAAACTTGTGCTGAGCACCCCTGGTTTATTAAACTGTTCCGATCTTATCTATATATACGGTGCAAATATAATGTCAGAACGAGTTTGAACCTCGATGCACGTACGCCAATGTTTTGGTGTTTGCGGAACATGCGCAGGCATTTCGATACGATATTGCTATTTTAGTCGGTGTTTTTGGAGTACACACAGACGGTGTTGGTGAAATAGACAATACAAACTACAACAGTATTCCCACAACATGAAATATATTTGAAATATAAAAGCATCAATGTTTTCGTCGCCTATTCCACAAAGCCTAAAGACAAAAGTCTTCTATCAGTGCGTCCTATCTGTCATGACCTACGGAGCCGAGACGTGGACACTCACGGTACGGCTGATCCACAAATTTAAAGTCGCTCAGCGGGCTATGGAAAGGGCTATGCTTGGAGTTTCTCTGAAGGATCTTATCCGGAACGAAGTAATTCGACAGAGTACTAAAGTCACCGACATGGCTCACAGGATTAGCCAGCTGAAGTGGCAGTGGGCCGGCCATATTAGCCGTAGAACCGATAACCGTTGGGGTAGACGCGTTCTAGAGTGGAGACCACGAATTGGCAAACGTAGTGTAGGACGCCCTCAGGCTAGGTGGAGCGACGATCTTCGCAGGGTGGCTGGTAGCAGCTTGATGAGAGTAGCCGGGGATCGTGCTCAATGGCGTGCAATTGGAGAGGCCTATGTCCAGCAGTGGACTGCGATAGGCTGATGATGATGTTGATGAATTTTGACTCTGTCTTAACGATATAGTAAGTCAATAATATTTTTTTTTGCATCATGCAGTATGCTAAGCATACTATCTACTATCAAATACAACAATCAATTAGTACAACTATCTACAATGACATTGAAAGTGCCCTCAAAAACCACAATGTCCTTAAAAATTCCACAATTTCTGGTCGGGGAAACATTTCTTCTAATAACCTTATAAGAATCGAAATAACTTTTTAAACGAAGTGCGGAAAGTCATTGGAACTTCTGGCAGCAA
This sequence comes from Petrophora chlorosata, assembly GCA_951640565.1. Lineage (NCBI taxonomy): Eukaryota > Metazoa > Arthropoda > Insecta > Lepidoptera > Geometridae > Petrophora > Petrophora chlorosata. The sequence continues at coordinate 8,614,257 of OX621204.1, read as the reverse complement.
AATGTATTTCAATCTAAAAGTTTACAGTTTTGTTTTAAATTTTGGTTGTGTAATTTTAGTACAGGATGCAAGTTTATAAAAACTAACTGGCCGTAAAAACTAAAATTTGAACTTAGTTACTTTAAATCAAAAGTCGCACAAGTTATTGCTCAGCCACAATCACTCTCTAATCAAAAACTGTGTAATGAAGTCAGACTAACTTCATCATTAAACAGATTTAAGCCCATCTGTTTTGAGCCTTCAATCAGACCCGTCATGAATATTAATTGTTTCATTGACACGTGGCAGCTTGTAGGAGCAGTCAATATGCATGTTTAATTGTTTTAACGGTGGTTATATAACATGTTAATGTCGGCTAATATATAGCAATGATTTGATTGGGAGAATGAATTATTCCAAAGTCGTATGAAAAGTATACAGCATTTATTTTCTTATTATTGTTTACTAACCGGCTACACTCACGAGAATAAGTCGAGACACTCGAGACACATTTATTTTCTTGCAAATGGGCCTAAATTATATACATGTATCGCACATCACGTGGTAAGACATGAGTAGAAAGTCTTGAGTTTGAGCTAGAAATACCTCTTATAAATATATATATATAAGAAGGGATTTAGGGATCACAACAAAGCTTCCATTGGCTACCTCTACAATGTTGGAGCGTTTATCTGTAATTTTAAAACACAACATAACCATATTTTGTTCATTGAGCAAGGACAGAATAACGTTGCTGATGATGTTTTCACAGTGTATGGCTGTTTTGAACTGCTAATTAGATTTGAGGGTGATTTTAATAGACACAAATAAAATTGTTTGCTAAACCTGGTGATGAGCTACTGTAGTTAGTGTGGGTAGACAAGACCGATTGTGTCTTGAGAACGTATCTACTTAACAGAAATATTTAATTACAGTTACAGCTAACAGTAATTTAACATTACAAGCTGAAACGAAGTAGTGCAGAATAGAGACAACTGGAGAGACTTCCGAGAGACTTTTGCCAATTAATGGGACAGCATAGATTAAAAAAAGGGAAATATTTCGTACTCGTAAATGATATTGCATTACATGTGTAATGCAGATTTCAGATTTTGTAGCAGTAGCGCTAAAGTTTTAAAATATTTGCTCTAAACTATTCATTTAACAGGTTGCGCGCGAAAATTTCTCGGCTTAAATCTGGAAACATGGCTATGAAACTACTTAATACTTTAAGCTCAGATTTCACTCTAAGCGTGAGTAGCACTTAATTTTTAACAGCTCCTAATTCGACTTTAGTTATACACGAAGTCGTAAACCATTGGCTGGAAGCAGCAAGATTTTCACTTTTTTACTTAAGATCAAGTTGATAACGTTTAATATAGCCACTTTGCTACCTCTGAAGAAAAGTTTTGACTAGACAAAGTAGGTTGGGGAAGTGCCACTCGTCTGGAATGCTAAGCGGGAGTTTTGCTTGCTATCTTGCCACTTCACTTCGTAAAACTGTGCGGTGTAGTGAGGCTACGTGCTGGCGAGGCTTTTGACGTGAAAAAAGGCATTCGTTCAGTCGTCTGTAAAGATTCCTTTTGGAAAAGATGTACAAATTTATAAAATTTGAATTGAATTTAACTTTAACTTGTTGATTGTCAGTGTACGAATAGTTTTAAAGACATTTAAATTAACGGAAGTTGGGTTATATTGTGGTTTTTATTTCTAGTTTCATTATAAAGAAACCTCAATATTATAAGGTATACTAAAACAGTTTTTCGTAGTTTAAAATTTAAATCAACATTTTAAGACAATTATTGTAAAGGCCGCATTATTTTTTATTGTTCTTAGTTTCCAATATTATAAACCAAATTTTAAATGAAATCCTTAAAATCACGCAAGCGATTATTTACCATTACAAACATCGATCTAATAGCCAAGTTGATACTGTTAGATTAAGGATTGATTCAAGTTTGAACCGAAGACTTAGTGTAAGATGGGGGATAATTTATGTATTGTTCCGAAATAAGCCCTTGGGGCTTTTATCAGTTTATGTTAAATCTTGGCCACGTAATGGTTTGCTTTGATCGTGTGGAAACTTTGTTTTTGGCATATTGAAGGGTTGATAAACTTACGGTGTACCTACCTATTAGATAGGTACGTGGAGATATCATCTTCAGTGGAATACATGACAGGTTAATTGGAGAACAATAATTATAGTTTCTCTATAGTATTGTGATAGAGCAAGTTGGCTCATATTTCATGCATCATGGGGGTTGGATTCCCGCAACATGACAAAAATATGTGCACTAGAGATCTGCTTTGATTGATAAGATTCCCCTATTGTTACGTTGTTCACTATGTAATGTTGTATGTATGATTTTCATGTATTTTTGAGTTTTGTAATAATATATTATGTTACTATCTATCAATATACATATATATATCTACTTAATACGCGGAATCCAATCTATAGATCCAACCTACCTATAGTAAAGGTAAGCAATCTGAATCAGTATCTGACCTAAAAACTTCCATAATGCTCCCGGTAAAGAATTTCATATACTCAGGAATTTGGATCCATGGCCATTCGCTTAATTAATATGGAAGCAATTTCTTCGAGGTTAGGGAAATACATACCTCAAATTTTTTGACGTCCTCAAAAAAGAGAAATGGTTGTGAGTTCGTTTACTGTAGATGCGGATTGCTAATAAACTGTCATGGATGCAATATGGAAGCAATGTTTTAGAGGTCCGAGAAGTACATATTCAATTTTTTGTTATTATTTTGGTAATAAAAAACGCAAACACATTCTAAAGAAATAAACATTATTTTAATTAGAAAATAATGCTTTCATGGATATTTTCTGTGCTTGTATTTTGACATAATTTACAAGATAACAGCACAACTAGTACTTAGGATATAAAAACCACTTGAAGTATTATAAATAGCATTATAACTATCATCATTTTATGTAATCGGTAATAAACGAGTTTCATCTAAAGAGTTCAGGAGCCATTCACACCGTATGTGGTTCGGATCGCGGTGTGAATCGCCCAATTGATAATTACAAATCAAAATAACTACTCAATATTATATATATTTGGAACAAAACCGTAATAAACCGTAGGCAATTGATTGAACACCGTGATGCGAGTAGCCCCTGTGATGCGAATTGAAAAAGAGCACTGAGCGATTCATACCGCGGTCCAAACCACATGTGGTCTAAAACGCTCCAATAACCCGTCTAAATGACCTAGAACGAATAAAAAAATAGTGCAATACCAACCTTAATCGTGAAGCTCAATAATGTAAAAAGTTGAAGCCGTACTACGAATTAGTCTTCCTTTGAATATTTCATAAATCGCTGGCTGAATCAATATTTCTCTTCTCCCTCGGGCCTATATAAGGCTATTATAATTTCTACTTCCTGTGTTATTTCACAATAAGGACAAATCATCGAAATTATGTTTCTAATGTAATACGTCAAGTTTATTATACTTTTATTTAATATAATCTATTTCTTGTCAGCCTCTCTGTTTATTTCCTTTTGGAACTTGGGTTATTAACTTCTATGACATTAACATTTGTATGTTCTATAGTATCCTGTCATTAAGTCAGATTATATATAATATCATTTAAGGTCCCACTTATATTATAAATGCGAAAATTTGTATGTTAGTGTTAATGTAAGTGTGTTTGTTACCTCTTTATAAAGCAACGGCTATACGGATTTGGATGAAATTTAAAAAGTAAATGCGAAAGTTTGGAAAAGTGGGTGTTTGTTACTCAAACATGCAAAATACACTCATGAAAGTCTGCTGTTTTTATATATTTATATACTTACTATATATATTATGTACATGTGTTGCGTATATATTGGAATTATATATGTATATGTTTTATAGTATGTATAGACAATATAGATGTATTTATGTATAAATGTATCTATATATATTTGTATATCTATTTATATATATATATATATATATATATATATCATATATTAATCATTTAATTTCAAAATCATTTCATTCGTTCTACTTATTATCTACTGCACATTATCCTCTTTTAAGTGTTGTTTTCCTTACCCTATGGTTGTCTAGAAGAGATCGCTGCTTAGCGATAAGACCGCCTATTGTGCTTATTGATTATGTATTACCAACTCTAATTCTGTTTTCTTTTTTAAGTGCAATAAAGTGTTATCTATCTATCTATCTATACACTGAACGGATCTCGATAATCCTGGGTTAATATATAGGTTACTTTTATCCCGGAAAATTAACCACGCGTTTGGCTGAAACCGCGGACCGCAGCCAATTAATTGTATACCTATATATATATATATATATGACACAATTTTATTATACACCAGTCTTTACATTAATTTTATGTTCCCAAACGATATTTAGTCATAAATATTTAATAGAACGGTTAGGGTTCGCGTATTTTGTCAAATTAGTCGACCTAGCTAAATCTTAGTATATTTTCAAAATTGATATTTATTTTGATGTAACTGAATGACGAGACGAGCTGGTTTTTTGCCTGATGGTAAGCAATATGCCAGCCCATAACAATAACAGAACCACCCAGAACTTTGTTTTCTTAAATTAGGCGCGGCGCTGTACTGCGCTCGTCACCCTGAGACAATTATCTGTTGAGCCGTTTGCAAATAAAATAAGAACGTTTTTAAAATGTGGATCAAAACCTTTTGAACAGTCAAGCGGCGTAAACATCAGCAGTAAACGAAACAATGTCACATTACGGGGAAAATCGAGTTTGCACCCAATCAACGAGTAAACGAATATTGATTAACCGTGTTACCTCCCACTTTGTCTTTCGGTGGACGTGTTCGATACTTTTTATTTTCATTTAAAGAGCGACAACGTTTTTCGGTAGCTGAACATCATCATTTGATCTGCCACCGCCTTCATGGGGGTGTTAAGGTTGGGCCTTGCGGATGGTCTGTATTGCCCAAGCAGTAAATATACTTTCGGGGAACTTTCGTTGGTTCGCTCCGATAGCCGAACGCATCTCAGCGGTTCTGTGTTGGTCGGGCTCCTCCTGGAGTCTTCTCAAGGTCCTCCTTCTGCAGTGGAAGAATATCGCAGGGCAGCGCACGCTTCTGGGGAGCGTCGGGGAACCATGTATGGCGGGGCGCAATGACGTTAAGGTGGGGATGTGGACCGTTATCGATACAGTCATACTCCGATGCGCCAAACGAACCACCAACGCCCCCACTGGCTCAATCCCGACATCATTGTGAACGTTACGGCTCGTTTCAGTTGTAGCTAAGCGATTAGTCATTAAAGGCCATATACATAGCCCGAATACACCAGCTAGCAAATACTACTATAAATGAGCGTTTATATAACGTAAGTAATACCTTTGTAAGCTTTTAATTGTGTGCTTAACTGTTATTGGGACACTAAGCGTTATTGTATGCTCATATCAGGAAAACTTTTAATACGTTTTAAATGCATATTTCGCTAAATCTTCTCTCTGAATCCTCTCTGCAGGATTATTGTTAATCCCGTTGTATTTCAGCAGTAGTGAAATTATTTTAAATTAGTTTTGCAGCGCTTTGTTTGAATCTGGAGCAGAAGGTTTACCAGAATTATCCGTGTTACTGCAAGTGTGTCAGTACTGAAACACTGGTTTAATTACATAATAAATATTACATAAAATATGAATTTGAATTAATACCAAGGTTTTCGACGTCGTTACGTCGACACTTGGTGACGGGGAGATTTGGTGACGTCAAGACTTGGTGACGTTGAGACTTGGTGACGTGTAGACTTGGTGACTTCGAGACTTGGTGACGTCGAGACTTGGTGACTTCGAGACTTGGTGACTTCGAGACTTGGTGACGTCGAGACTTTTAGTAGGTAACCAATAATTGTGATGAAAACGAGTAGCTCCAGTTTTGGCGGTGCTAATTCAGAATCATGTCGCTTAATATAGTAAAGTTGACGCTTAAGAATTATTAATATCATCACCATGCGCCTACCTACATGCCTGTTACTCAGAATTTATCTTAGAAAATCTTAAATGGGCTGAAATCTAGCAGTAAAATAAACTACTATAGTAAAATAAATTAATAATAGTTGCTTCATATAAGCTAATAGGAAATGTGGTAGTGGTAGGATATATCCAATTTTAAACTTGATTTTCTGCATGCCATTTTATAAACGACTTTGAAATACAATAATGATGTTTATCATTTCATTGTACCCAAAATTACAAGCAAAAACAGTCAAAACTCGAAGATACAAGGATTGCTTACAAAAGCGTCCCGAGTCAATGCCCAATGGTGTGAAAAATTATATACGCGTACGACAAAATACACATGCTTTTAATTTTATTATACGAGAAAATTTTTTTCACCCCATCCCTATCAACGTGAACGTGTTTGAAACGACATTTATGGCAATCAATTACTGAAATGTTTATTCAAAGTATTTGCATTTTATAGAAAAAATACTCGTATAAGCAGAAATTGCTAGCTTTAGTCATTTTACTATTTGCATAAAGTTGCTATTCAAATAAATTACAGTTGTAAGCAGAAAATTAACATGATAATAATAATAGTTATGTCTGACATTTTTTTTAATGTAAGAGAAGAGACGAACAGGTCTTTCACCTGATGGTAAGCAGCACTACTGCCCGTAACAGTGTATGAGTAACGATGATCATCCCAGCAGAGTTTCTTGGTGCTATCTTCTCTAGCGGGCGTATTTCCGAAGCACTGGTAGAGTCAGTATTCGCATTACTTTTCTGCACCTGGACTTCAGTTTCAATATAAGAAAGAAATGGGTAAACATACTTACCTTTTTTCAAAGTCATGTTAACTTAAGTTACAATTTTTAAACTTATTCTTAATTTTATTTGTATGTTGTTGTTTGATGTTCAAGACCTTTAAAATTGCACTTTTGTGCCTATTTACTTTGATTTGACTTTGATACCTACTTGAGAATGGCTGGGTTATATTACCATTTAGATTCCAAATACTAAAATAAAATACCTAAGACATAACTTTCGCAATGAAAAATTAAAATCATTGTATTCTTTGGAGCTCATCGGTCGAGTGGTCCGCACCCTCACCAAATGACATGGGCGTTTTCTGGTCACGCACAAACACGATATCGCCACACCAATAACAGACCATATTATTATTAGGACAAGGTCTATTTTTGTTCCGCATTCTAATGTGCCAATGACCTAAATGCAGTCGTTACAGGCAAAAATAGCAAAGCGAAATAAATTGTGATTTAATGCTGGTCTAATTAAATTAAAAGGTGTTTGTTTGTAGATTTTTTCTTAATGTTCATTTTACATATTGGTACGGATAATACGTTCCTTCTTATTTCTATATTTTTATTTGTAGTAATATAAAAATTAAACGATAGTGTAATACTATTCCTGGATCTATTTAGGTGTGCCGCCTCAGTTGCCAGCCGTGTTGTGGACTTGTGAACGTTCGGTTACAATTTTAATAATATCATGCTACTTAGCAGGGGGATATGGGTAGGATAAAAAATCTTAGAGAACACTTCCTATCTCGTTTTACTTTTGCATAAACTTTCAACGTGCTTGTTTATTATTATAACAGGCGTGAATATCAAACTAAAACTAGCATAGAGATTTCAAAGAAAACTCAGAACCTCTATGGTGTAGCGGTTGGGCAGGTTGGCTTAAATCTCATGGACTACCGAGGTGGCGGGTTTGATTCCCGCGACGGGACAAATGTTTGCGCAAAAAACACAGTATTGGTTTCGTGTCTGGGTATTATGGTCCTCGTAGTTTATGGTACAGCATAGGCAGGGAATCCTAGTTATGGGCCAGGATCTATGTATGTGACCGTAGCGCGTAATAAAATAAAATATTGGTGTCATGAACTCATTATAATTATAACAAGAGAGGAAAGGAAAAAGCTTTTATATTACGTTTATTACCTTTATTTTACTGTTTCATCACCAAGCTCAGACCAAAAGACGAGACATGATAATTAGTTGAGTAGCAGTAAAGTATTCAATGTAAATGTTTAATTGGATCCTCATCTGAAGACCAGCCATTCAAAGACTTTTACAATTTCCGAGGTGACCGGAACCCATTAAATATTATAATTTAAAAGTTCAGAAGCACTTTCAAGTCGTCTGTAATGTTTATTTTTTATTTAATGCCTTGTTTATTTATGCATTAATGGGTTATTTCAGGTAAACAAAAAAATGGTATATAATTATTAGTAAGTTGGAGATTAAGTAAGAGTTAGATGGAGATTATCAAAACATTAAAGAACAGGCAACAATTTATTCTATGTTGAACTTAATTTTATTTTTTTTACGCTTAATAGATCTACGTTTGGCCACCATCTCGCCTGATGTGAAACGATGATGTGGCCTAAGATGCAACACATAGATCTAGAGAGAGACGACAGTAGAGCGGCTGCTCAGACCCGTCTCCCCAAATTCACCGAACATCATCCCGAAACACGACTAGGTCGCTTGACGGCATGGCTTTGTTCGGTGGGTGGTATTACAACCACAGCCAAAGCCTACTACTCCAATTTTGTGAGAGAGAGCTCTCTCATCTAATACAAAAGCAAATTTTACGAACCAAAATTTATGCAATTGTTAACCCATCCAGAAACGAAGACAAAAATGTTTGAAAGCATACCGCATGCAGTAAAATTTTCACATGTTCAAAATGCGAACAAAAAGACAGTGCTATGCATAAAAACAGTGTTCCACGGTTCGTTACCCACAGACAACAGTGTTCTGGCACGAGGTTTCAAAAGCTGTTACAATGTTAGGTATGGGCGAATTTAAGCTTTTGGAACGACATTTAAAAAACAAAATAAAGGTAGGCATGTACGTAGGTAGAAAAGAATCCTAAGGTAATTCGATTGGCGTGCCGTTGCGGAAAATCTGAAAAAGTTTGCGGAATGACAGTACCTTCTAGAGACTTTTATAACGTTTCTAATGTTTTAGTGGGTTGTTGATATGACGCGAACAAGTAAGTTGAAATTGTTTAACCGCTCAGACGCTTGTTACTTTGAGAACAAAATAAGAAAATTAAAATTAAGAAAATAAAAACAAATTAAAAAATATTAAATGTATAATGAACAAAAATATTAACGCGTTTATAATAATGAAAAGTGTACATAGCACATTTGAGGGATTTCGTGATTACCTAGAATATACAGATTTAGGATACCTGCGTAGTCCTACGTTTATGATTAGATGTATCCTTCTGGGATGGGTTGAGAAATTCGAGAAATGACATCATAATAGCAGCAGCCCAATTTATAAGGTGTGGTTGACGGTGCACCAGAGTGCGAATCGAAAATGACTTGTGATACTTATTTACAAAATCTGCTATTTTTTTTTTAACTATAGGTATTTTGCTTTGTACTTTTTACATACGGGTATGTATTTTTAGCCGACTTCAAAAAGGAGGTTCTCAATTCGGCAAAGTTTCTTTTTTTTAACCTTCAAAAAGGAGCAGGTTTTCAATTTACGGTATGTGTTTTTGTTGATGTATGTTACGCGATTACTCCGTCAATTATAAATTGATTTTGATGATTATTTTTTAGTTTGGTAGGTCAAACTTCAGAGGTGGTCCCATATAAATTTTATCGAAATTATTTCAGCACAACCAAGTCTATAGGTAGTAGATAGATACTACCTACAAGTATCTACCTACTTTCTACATACATAGTATTTATCTACTACCGATTAGACTTGGCTGGCACCGACTTCAAATATATAAGTGAGTAGGGCTGATAATAACTATATTAATTTATTTATCAATTTTGAGTGCCTATTTGTGGTTTTGAAGTCGGTTTAATTTTTTTATAAAAAATAATTTATTTTTAATGTTTGTTACGCGATTACTCCGCCAATTATGGATTGATTTTGTTAATTCTTTTTTTGTTTGGTAGGTTACACTTCAGAGGTGGTCCCATGAAAATTTTACAAAAACTGTTTCAGCACATTTTTAAAAAATATAGGTATAGTCTTAAAGTCGATTTTTGTATTTTTTTATTTTAATTTTGTGTGGGTATTTTACGCCTGAAATAAAACATTTATTTTTTCATTTATATATTTTTATTTATTTTATTTTCTCAACATTTTTTTTTTTTTTATTATAATGATGTGACAGTGTAGAAAAGATTGAACGTATACAAGTTCATCATGGTTACTTAGACAGAAGCAGAATGGTAATTCCACTGTCAAACTTAATCTTGTAAGGTATTTTAAGGAAGAGAAAATAAGGTTTGGATTTCTTAGTATTAACATGTCTATGTCTAGAGCCAATATAATAATAAATTCTTTTTCTAAACCTAAGTTATAACTTTTGTTTCTCTAAATCCTACAATATCAGCTATTCTGTTTCAGTCTTACATTTGGGTGGACCCAATACAAGCTATAATACGGATACAGAAAGTATATTTATGTATACTACCCCTTTCCTCCTAATATCTTAGAGATAGCTGTAACAGGATTTTCTCCGCATATCGAGATAATGACTTGTCGTAAATATGTCAAACGACTTCCCTGTTCTATCAGACAAGTCTCTTTATACGGGAGACGCATACATAAGAAATAACGACACACTAGAGCAATTTTAACGCATATTTTGTATGTATTTCACGATCAATATGATGTGTGTGATTTTATTATAAAATAAAAATACAAATTTTATGGCAAATGTGTATTTGATAGCATTTTGTCCAAAAATGCCTTTAAGATGCGTTATGTTATAGCATTACTGTATTTTATTATTTACTCATTTTTGCTTGTGAAATAAAGATAGAACTTAAAAACTAGCTACAGACAAAGTGGCTTTAAGAGTTTCAAGCCATCGTCATCTAGTTCAAAACCGTTTAATTAAAGTTAACGATCTCATAAAAAATCTCCACTGTAATACTTCTGAAACTTTTATTCCCTGATAACTTAAGACGAACTAAGGAATATATTCGTCTTTTAAAACTGTGGTCTTATTGCTACGAGTTATGGTCCATGCTTGAGAAACTTTGATTGCCTCTCGATTGGGAAGAAACGAAGCAATGAAACTTTTGAAATAATCAGTTCCGCTAAATTTAATCAATTTGGTCGAGCCTTTATTTTGGAGTTCTGGAATTATAATTTGGCAGCCACATTACGAAATCGTTAATTGGATTTTATAATTACACGAAAAATTTATTGTAAATGGAATGACAACCAATCGTTGGGCATGTACTTTATCCTTAAAATTCTTTGAATATATATTTTTTTAAATCTACAACAAAACCAAGTTCTACAAGTACTCACTGAGCACTTGCTGTTTTGAAGAAGAAAGAAGAAAGTTATTATGAATTTCAGTTTTGTTTTCCAGATAAAAACAGTTAATACTTCTGAATGCAGTCTTGTTTCAACTTGTCTTAATTGAAATTGGCACGAGTTCAAAAGAGCGGTATAAATTATCTTATTTTTTGTCTTTTGTCATTTTATTTGTTCTTCTTTGACGCTCGATTCACTCGAAGATAGAAACTCATTATTTTTCTTTTCTTGTGTTTCATTTCGTTGTTTTTACGTTGCACTGCTACGATAAAGTATCTAATATATCATTCATTTAGCCTTTGTTCTGTTTTTTTGACGATGATAATTTAAAGTTAATGAAAATTTGAATGTTGGTAATTGTTTAAAACTATTATAGGTAAAAGTTTTTATGCAGTTTAAATATTTAATTTTAATTTCGTTAATTTTCATTTTGGTATTGACTTGCATAATGAGTATTTCTATTGATGGACAATGATAGAGCTTTTAGTTTTTGACCCAATAAAATATTTCTCTCAGAGTTTATATAATAAATTGTATTGGAAATGGAACAAACAGACAAATACACGACTATGTTTTACAAACTATATTTAAAAAGAAGTAGAATATGTAGCTTGCCAGTAATAAGAATAACAATGTCTATTCAACTGAATGATAAAACGGACCTATTTAGCAGTGTCCCGTTTCACAAGAAACGGAACAGTGGACACTACATATCGGGACCTTTGGGGTGTTCGGGACATTATTTGCTGTGATATATTGTTGGTTCAGTGTCGTTATTTTGAGGAATGATTTATTGTACTCTCATTTGGTACAATGCTCACGCTTTTGTGGGACGGGAGTGTTAAATTTCCTTTTTCTTTTTTTCCTTTCTTCGATAGAAGAAAAGATAGCTGTAATGTCTAAAACATGTTCATATATACCTAGACGATTATACCATTGTACCAAGAGTATAATCTTTGTGTTCACATTTCATTTCACATAATATAAATGTACGAAGATAATATTTTCCACAATAGAGGACAAAAATGAGGCATAAAAAAATTACAATCAACAATTTCTATGCGAAGCAAGTATTAAAAATATGATTACATTATGAATATGAATTTATGATGTTGTTAATGTAAGATTATTTATTTTTGAATACTTAAAATATTTCTTATATAGGAATCAAATATTTTACAAATCTAATACCTGATTTGTTAAATTTTAACAGAAATACAGTTTTCATGTTTCGATTATCGCCTCACACATTCCTTATATTTGTACAAGCCGTTGTAGGTTATTTCGCGCTATTCGTAAATCATAATATTTCAAGATGGCTAATGAACAGAAATTAAAAATGTTAGAAAGTCAACGGGAACTATATTTCGAACGCATTCAATTAATATATGACAATTCATGTTGTAATTTAGATGATCCAATCGCCTTAGAAAACTTTCGTTGCTCGGTTGAGAGCTTATGAATCATATTCAGTTTACTTAATGTAGGTATATAATTATTCCGTTTCTTATCCAAATTCTATATAATGTTTGTGACGATGATTCTATAAACTTACTAGCTGTGCCTACCTACGGTTTCCTGGTACAAAAAACCTTATTGTGATAATCCAGGACATAAACTATATCTATTCCGAATTTCCCTCCCGTTGGGCCTTTACAGAGTAACAAACGCACTTACATACAAACTTTCGCATTTATAATATTAATGTGATGATATATACAGATCACCAATATTTTTTACATATAAAATAAACATTCCTGCTCCTTTTAATAATATTTAATCAAAAGAAGTCATTTCGTTCGACTGAAGTAGTTGTTTCAGTACTAATGAATGACAGAAAACCCTTATCTTCTTTCATTAAAGGGCTCGATCTTGGAAGTGACATTGAGTGATGATTTGTTTGCATTACCGAACAATTCGAATCATTTATGATGTTCTTTAGAAGTCGATTCAGAATATACTACCTTTTGTCTAACGATTGCAACAATAGATGGCAATTTATAAAACATTATTCAAAGTAATCTATCACTTTCAAAATTTGCGTTTCCTTTGTCCCTAATATAAAGGACATACCTACTAAATTTGTTTATAAAGGATTCTGCTCTTCTCTTATTATTTTTTGCTTAATGACACCGCAGTTATATTTATGATGCAATACTTCCTTATTAAGTTTGCCGCGGTTGCGCATAAAAATTAAATTAACTATGCTCGAAATGCAAGGATCGTGAATTCGTGACTTTACAGATTTGATCAATAATAATAAAAAAAAACGGTCAACAGTCAGACGCATATCTTTGCCCCTAGTTTGGATGCCCTGTGTCTAGGGAACCATGAACAATGAGACTACCAAAAACAGGTCCTAGACGAGTACCATGGTCCCACAATAATTACATATACACGAAACAAATTCTTGTGCCTACATGTATAAATATTTGTCCTATAGCAGGAACCCAACTGGCAACCTTCACGGTGTATGAGGTTTGAGCACTGCCTAACCACTACACTACAGAGGCTGTCTATTGATTTGAGATTACTGTACACATTTTTACACATTTTATTTTGACTCGTGATTTATTAAATTTACAATTCATATTATTGCATTTAATATATAAATTATTAAAATTATAAAAATATTGATTTTATAAATTGTTTATAAATATAATTAAAAAAGCATTTTATTAACCATATAAATATTATAAAAGAATCATAACCAAAATGAGTTTGCACAAAAAGTACATTACAAGAATGATAGTTATCAGGTTTGTACTGAAAGCAGCAAAGTTCTTCTAAATCTTTTCGTCATGAAACATCAATAAAATAAATTGATCTTGCTAGCTTTTTTGCACACAGCCTAACACCGATTCTCCCAAAACCAACCCTTCCGTTTTCACGTGGTTATTTTTCATCCATCCTCGCGTTACGAGGGAACATTCTCGTATATCAGAACACGAGCCGTCGAGTGATTGATTGATGTGAACAAGGCTAATAAAGTAATCTGAACTTTATCACTATGCGGTGAAGTCATGGTTTGTAAAGCTTGCTATAGATACTCGCTGCTCCGCAACTTTACGGAATATAAATTGGTGGGTTTTGTTTGGTTATTCAAGAGGCCTATACCCGTAGGGTTATAGAGATATGGTATATATTGTTTTAACGTATCGTATGATGAGGTCTTAGACGTGAAACACACACAATCACACTTTCGCTTTAAAACAAGCTCCGGCTCGTAGGGCCCTTTTTCGAAAGGGATATCCAGCCAGGAAACAAACGTATCAGGCGTTTATTAAATTTCACATACAAACTACATTCTGAGCGCGGAGAATCTTACCACCTCGCTAACGCCATCTAGTTAATATCGGTGTAACAGAAAACCTTATGATTTACGAGATCGACGCTGGATAGACAAAATTTACAATTAAGTTCATATTTTGACTTTACTTTGAAATTAATCTTAACAATGACAATAACAGTTTAAACACAAGTTGTTAAACATTTTGTTGAAAATTCATAAAAATTCACAAAAGCACTAAAATTAATGATAAATTTACGTATCCATGTTGGGAGAAGTTATTCATGGTAAAATTAATTTTATACACGGATATTAACGTTATAATGATTACTACGGGCTGTAATAATTTATAGTACATTGTTCATGATTAAATTACATGCGTGATTTAGCTGTTTGGATATAAACTTAACTGCTTCCCAGCAGTTAGGAATACATGGCTAGTATGTGGGTCCCATGTGGTTCTTATATACTTATTTGTACATTTAATAGTATACAATTTACATGACTTAAGTACAGACTATATGTTTACTAATTTTATACACTTATATATATGTCGGCGCCATCTCGGGAAACTCCATTAAAAACCACGATTTAACTTGTTCCAAAGCTTTATTTTTATTTTTAAATAGTTTTTACAGCAAGTTCGATCGATAGCTCAGTAAAAAGGTAATGACGCCATGTTTTTCAAGATTATGTCACTTCACAAAATCAAAACAAAACCTATTACAGAAATTTAATAATTTAACACCACATAAAATATAGTATTAACTTTAACTTATGCAAACCGTTTTTAAATCATGTTATCTAATACAAACCAATTATTTTAAAGCCTTTTTACATTTATAATCAATGTGAACAAATTAATTTTCGATGAGACAAGTGGCGCCACGCGGCGCGAATTCGAAACAATTTACCAGTCAATTCAAATAAATTAATGTAAGAAAACTTTGACTTCTACACATTTAAATATGGATTTGAATTAAATCCCATTAAAATAATAACATATAAATTTAGAAGGTAATTCGACGCTAATTTGAGACACAATAACATCAAAAATAATAGCTATGCTGCCAAGACTAAAATCATTGACATTAAACATTAAAATAACCAATGCTATCCTTTTGAAATTAATAATTAACATTTTGAAGTCGGAAAACAACAATATCATAATTAGAATTACTTAGTAACTATTCTCAGTACATTTTAAATCAATTTAAATTATAACTACTGCTAAGTCAACTAGGTGGCGCTACGTCTGCGCCCATACGGCCATACTGACTCAAGCGCGCTCTCGGCGCTTACATTTATTATGTATGCAGAAAGAACTTCTTAATACTAAATTAACTAAATTGTGAAATATTTATTACAACACTTATCAACATTTGATAACATAAAAATATTTAATCAATCACAAACCACAAAACATCATCACCACGACCCATTTATGAGTATTTTAATCTAGTTATAACTCAAAAACATTTCCATAATCACAACAATAATTTCCATAACCCATATAATTTTTCATAAATCACAAAAATATTATTACCAGAACGCATCAATGTAAGTCGGCAATAATCCATGACATTTTCATTAATCACAATGTTTTCATAAAACGCATCAATATAAGTCAGCAATAATTCAAACACCGTAAAGCTTCACATGTAATAATGACACATGTAAAGAACAAGATCAAAATAAGCATCACACGGCATCAACCATTTTGGTATCTAGCCACACACAGGCAATCACCCTTCCTGGGATCTAGCCACACACAGGCAATCACCCTTCCTGGGATCTAGCCACAAACAGGCAATCACCCTTCCTGGGATCTAGCCACACACACAGGCAATCACCCTTCCTGGGATCTAGCCTTCAAGACCGGGAAATAAGGATGCACAAGATGGCCAGTCCGTGCTTAAGGAGGGACAGTTTGGATAGGTATTAAATAAAACAAACAAGATCAACAATTCAGCGAAGCAATACACATTATTACACACTAAACATTAGTCGAAGTAGAAGCTCCGAAATTAACAGGCATATCCGCTATACATTGCTTTGAGATTCAGAGTTGGTAACGCCTGAATCGCCAAATATCAAGGTCATGTCATCCCTTGCCCATACGGCCGATTCCTCTGCATCACTTTCAAAGGGATCTGTCTGAGCTAAAGGAGCGGGTCGTAATGAGTCATGACTGGCAATCTTTTCCGAACAGCCTCGAAGATTGACGTGTTTGAGCTTATAGCGATCATTCGGCAATAATTCTAAAACTTCCATAGGACCTTCGAACTTTGGACCGAGTTTAGTTGTATGTCGTTCGTGCCGGCGCAACAAAACAAAGTCACCAACTTTCAAAGACTGGATCCTAGTTTTGCCTTTGTCAAATTGTTCCTTATCATGAACAGACCGCTCGTCCATCCTATCTTTACAAGAAGACCGTAACGAGTCCAGGTCACTAACTACTTCGTCATCGTCGATTAATACATGTTTAATAGTTGGTGGAAAACACCTTTTACCAAATAGAATTTCCATTGGGCTTTTGCCTGTACTTTTAGAGACAGTAGAATTTATAGCTAACTGTAGCTCTTCTATCGCTGAATGCCATGGTTTGGTAAGTTCTATTACTAACATATTGTCTTTTATGACCTTCATGAGACGCTCTACTTGTCCATTCGCCCAACTGGCACCCTTTGCAACTTACGTGATGCTGAATACCGTTATGTTCGTAATATCTTTTAAACTCATTAGATGTCATGTAATAAAACAGGTGGGGGTGCCGAAAATGGAAATTAAGTTTTGAAAACATTTTATGGCGGTTTCAGATGTGCGATCGTTTGTGTAAATCATGTAAACATATTTTGTAAATCCATCTATAAAAACAAAAGCATATTTTTCGTTGCGCTTACCGTTGATTCTACCACTGATGTCACCATGAACGGTGTGGAAGGAGATCACGACTTTTTCTATTGGATGCAACGTAACTTGACGAGCTCCATAAACACTTTTACGCACTCTGCAATTGACGAAGTTTTCGACAAATTTACTCACTTCCCGGTAAATCCGGGTCAAATATGGTCAAGAGGGGTGAAGACGTAGGTTGGTCGAAAATATCTTGTCCAGCAATCTCATGACTTTCAGCCCATTGCCATTCAGCATTTGATTTGGTCAGCGATGAGAGGTAAAGGAAAATGATCCCTAACAGTATTGGCATTTAGCTCGCGAAAATCATTACAGAGCCTAACAGTTCAATCCCTTTTTTTTCACGAGCAGAATGGGACTACTGAATAGAAATTAACTTTCTCGTATTATGCCATTTCTCTTTAAATAGTGAACGATTTCTTTAACTTAATCGCCGCTGTACGGTTTTAGATTTTTTTTTTAAATTTAATTTTCAATTCTCCTGTTGTCGCCATCGAACGCGATTACCTGTCGTAAAACTATCTTTAAACGTGTTAAGAATTTCTTCTAAGAGTATGAATCAGTTATGTCAATTTCAAGATTTGAAGTGTAGCGCTTGTAGCGTAGCTGGCCTAGTCATTCGTAACAGATCTTCTAAGTTAAGCAACGTTCGCAGCGGTCATAACTTGGATGGGTGACCGTTTGTGTAGTATTTACATCTGAGCGCTACCGTGCTTCGGAGGGCACGTTCAGCCGTCGGTCCCAGTTGTTGTTAGGACAATAGTCGTTAGGCCATGTCGGAGGCCTTCAGGCGGTCTAAAAACTCCGACACTAGGGTTGACCACACACCCACACGAGAGAAGAAGAAGATTTGAAGTAAAATCTTTATTTACTGTGCGCTAATTTATTAGAAAATAACGCTTTATAGAAATGCTATCTTTCCTAAGAGTAACACTAAGTCCTGGCACTTTCAATAGGTCAAACCCTATAATTATGTTAAACTGCGTTTGTGTGTCAGCCACTACGTAAAATTGTAGTTCAACATAAATGCCATCTATTTTTACCAAAGTTGTTATGCTCTGGTCCGAGGCAACTGGAGAACCACCTATTCCGGAAAATGACACCTCGACACATTTACGCTTTCCTGGCATTAAAATTGTGAGACTTTTTTTTTTATTAAAGAGCAGTCGGCACCTGTGTCAAAAATGCACGGGTATGTTTTGTCACCTATTTCAATAGTTGTAATGCTGCGATCAGAAGAACTACAATAGTTGACAGACTTATTATTTTGATTTAAGTTCATCATTTTGACGACGAAAACAGTTTTTGTCAACATGGCCTTTACGGTGGCAATAACTACATTCTATAATCTTAGTAGTTCCAGTAGCAGTGGACTGAGTAGAAGCGCTATTATTCGGTGCTATAACTGAGGCATGTTTAGAGACAACCCTATCCCTGCAATCACGAGAACGATGCCCAGGCTTATTACAATTAAAGCAAATGATGTCTCTGTCTCTCTCAAACGCGGTAGACTCGGCAACGCGTGGTTTTTTAAAATCAGGCCTATCACTGTTTGTCCTAGAAGGCTCCAGTTTTCGTTTGCGATACGTTTTCAAAACAGATATTAACTTAGGCAAGGAATCGGGCGTATTTCGCAATAGCTCAGATCGTACAAACTCGGGATAAATACCTGTGATCAGGGCGTCTACCACCTCTGTATCCGAAGCCTCAGGTCTCACTCTCTTAAAGAGGGTCCACGCCGTGGTAGCATATTCAGCATAACTCGTGGCTTGATCCGATGTGTATGCCCTCCACTTCAGGACGTCGTCAGCATAACGAAATTCCCTGCCAAAAGTTTGAATTAGTTCTGTTTTCACTTGTTCCCAAGAGGTTGTATTAAGTGACCACAAATCAGCCCATGTCTTTGCTCTTCCTTTCAATTGCATAATAGCTTTCATGCGGGCTTCGTGTGATGGAATATTAAGCTTCGTTATTGATTCATCGACATGAGCACACCAGTCCCTGATATCATGTGATCGTTCATCAGGGTTAAAGGGCGGGAGGTAAAAATCACTACGCTGCTGGCGTGATGGCACCATAACTTCAGTCGTAAGGGCCGCTGTTACAGCGCTAGCAGCCGCTTGTTTCGTAATAGAACTAACGAGGCTCATCACCTGATCAATCGTGAAGGTCGGGTCCGGCGGTTGAGGTTCTGGCTCACTGGCTTGTGATCCCACCGCTGCTGTCGGCGCCATCTCGGGAAACTCCATTAAAAACCACGATTTAACTTGTTCCAAAGCTTTATTTTTATTTTTAAATAGTTTTTACAGCAAGTTCGATCGATAGCTCAGTAAAAAGGTAATGACGCCATGTTTTTCAAGATTATGTCACTTCACAAAATCAAAACAAAACCTATTACAGAAATTTAATAATTTAACACCACATAAAATATAGTATTAACTTTAACTTATGCAAACCGTTTTTAAATCATGTTATCTAATACAAACCAATTATTTTAAAGCCTTTTTACATTTATAATCAATGTGAACAAATTAATTTTCGATGAGACAAGTGGCGCCACGCGGCGCGAATTCGAAACAATTTACCAGTCAATTCAAATAAATTAATGTAAGAAAACTTTGACTTCTACACATTTAAATATGGATTTGAATTAAATCCCATTAAAATAATAACATATAAATTTAGAAGGTAATTCGACGCTAATTTGAGACACAATAACATCAAAAATAATAGCTATGCTGCCAAGACTAAAATCATTGACATTAAACATTAAAATAACCAATGCTATCCTTTTGAAATTAATAATTAACATTTTGAAGTCGGAAAACAACAATATCATAATTAGAATTACTTAGTAACTATTCTCAGTACATTTTAAATCAATTTAAATTATAACTACTGCTAAGTCAACTAGGTGGCGCTACGTCTGCGCCCATATATACTTACACATGAAACTTTTTATTGTACCTTCTAGTACCTACTAGGTTACTGCACCCGGGACTTTGTCCGGGTGCAATTAGATTTATAGTTGTTCCTTAAGAAAATGTTTCTCCTCAGTAGTTATGACGTAAATGAGTAACTGTAAGTACTGTAACAAACATCCTTGTAATAACACGCGATGTTAGGATGGAACTTTTAAAAATTCATGATATCTGTCCTTCCATCTGTCCATTTATGTTTCGCTGTCTTTTTGACTGGCTTTATTCTGTGACACAGAGACTAACAATTCCGTTGCAAACATATACAATATATTAAATAAAAATAACGAAGAAAAATATGCGAAAGTTGATTCCTTTCTGTACTTTTACCAGAATACCTAGGTTTTATTCTATTTGGAATTATTGTATACCCCACCCCTTATAATTATTAAAGAGTGTTCGTGACCATGGCCGTTCGAAAACTTAAATTCTAATGTGGTTATCAACTTCAGCAGAAAAAGTATATTGCAAATGTCATGCAATAAAACCTACACACAAAAGGAGTACGGTATCACGTTATGGTGTCACGTTCACAAACTTTCTGTACAAAGCTACACCTTTATCTTGACCTGCCTACTCTAAGCCTGCTTTTGGGGACATCTACCTACGAAAGGTACAGAGTAATTTACATAAATCCATCGTGGAGACCCCAGGGTGGAATGGGAGATGTCCCATGCGTTTAAATTGTGTGCTCCTAGAGCGCTGTGCCCTCTATGTATGCAGAGGAATAGATGCCTCTATACAGTCTCTATATGGGGAGAGAAGGGATAAGGTCAGCACTACAGCTGATCTCTGAATAAAGACTGTATTCTACCCTGTCGTACTTTACACAAACACGGTGTTAAAACTGTTCGTGACTGGAATAAAATGGAGGTTGTGGATTTGAAAAATGGAACAAAAGTTTGGACGGTTTTTTCTATTTTGATTAAACCGTGTGTAGTATATGGGACTGGGATGCTCTCGACTTCAGTAAATTTTTATAAAAGTATTGCAAATAGATTGTATTTTTCGGTGTCATACCAGTAGTTTTTTACAAACTAAATTAAAAACATATGACCTTTTTCTTTCTATTTCAGTTTTAGTAGCAAAAAATAATGTTATATATCCTACTCCTTCTAATAGGTATTATAAATGCAAAAGTTTGTGAGGATGGATGGATGTTTGTTATTCTATCACGCAAAACTTACCGAATGGATTTTCATGAAATTTTGTGAGTAGATAATTTGCCTGAAAGCGGACATACTTTTTATTCCAGAAAATTCACAAAGCAGGTAAAACTTCGAGAAGCAGCTAGTAAACAAATACCTTAAGAATCTTATGCCATCAGAATCGTCTATGCGAAGACTGTATTTTCAACTGGAATAATTAGTAATGCATTGTGTAGTTCAAGAGTAAATTGCCTGATTGATATTGAAAGTTTCTGAGAAATATTGTTAGGCACTTAACTTGGAAACCACCAAAATATACTTGGACTAACAACTGTTTGTAAACTTTTTATAAATGTTCGCGGAATATTGTGTTGACATTTTAAAATACTACTTGAAATAAATGAGTGTATATTATTTTATTTTATAGATTCATTTAATACGTCATACCTTTATATCAAACGATAGTTAATATACCGTTTTCTATCATGGAAATTAAATAAATTGGTATTCGTATCATCATCATCAACAGCATGTATGGGTCTACTGCTGGACGTAGAACTCTTTCAATATAGGCCACAGAGCCCGTTCTTTGGCTTTCCTCGTGTAGTTGTCACCAGCTACTTTGCGCAGGTCTTTGTTTGTGAGAAATCTAAGCACAGACAGTGAAGATTGAAACTACCTCGTTTCCATCAATAAGCCACCATTGGTGTAGCATAAGTCTCGCGTCATCTCGCCGTTGAAGGAGGCGCTTCACCGAACTATCACGCTACACAGAATAAATAATTGTTACTTGTTGATGATATGTTATTTTAGATTCTAGCCATACAATAGAAGAGTACCTCCCAATACCTACTCATTATATTAACGATGACAACAAAACAACTGCAAGCAAGTAGATGTTTAAAATTTTCTGAATATTAAAGCCCATATATAAAGTTTGGAAAGTACCTATTTCAATCGTAAAAGTGACTTATCAGGCACTAACATGCCTGATATCGTCCGCTTAAAGCAAAAACCAACTAAGTGCGCTTTTTAACATTTTAACATTAGTAAGTAGATCTTGAAGAGGAGATTCTAATGGTATTATATAAAAGCGCACTTAGTTGGTTTTTGTAGTAAGAGAACGATATATCTCATTATTTGAATTATCTAAATATTCTATATTACAGCAAAGCCTCCTTCGCGTAATTGGACTCAAAAAAATGACGACCGCAAAAAATGGCACATTTCAGATAAAGAAAGCGGTGCTTAAAAATATATTAACAGGAGTGTCTTGTCCTGAAAAAGATGAGACAAATTATGGACATAGCGTGCTAGGGGATGAATACGAATGACTCAGCTGGACAATGATGGAAGTAGAACGAGGAATTATAATTGTAAAGCATAGGCAGGAAGGTGGATGGAATCAACTTTGTACATTGCATTTTATTCCTTATTTCCGAGAATGGAGGGTATTTTACCTAATTAAGATGCTTGTTATACAGCGTTTTAATGCATGATTGAATTCGCAACTATATTAACTGCATCCCGTTTAAAGTGACAACACGCCAAAGAAGTAACTCAATGAGAATAGTTTTACTAAAAGCGGAGATATGCAAAAACTGAATGAACCAGGGCCCCAGTTCACTATGAAACTTGGCGATTCCTTGCTTCGAAATCACTTCGATTCTTTAATTAATAAACGACATCTCTATGATGCATTCATATATTCATATATATGATTCTCTATGATGCGTACAAATTTCGAAGATGTCGTTTATTAATGAAGGAATCGACGTTTCCTCTAAGCAAGGAATCGCCAAGTTGTCATAGTGAATTAGGGTCCAGAAGGAGCAATTATTATAGAAACTAAACTTTAGTACAAAAGGGAACCATTGCTGGCCACAGGGAAGAGAGCTAATGAATAATTATTTAAATGACAGATGAGGGGTAAATAATTAAAATTATAATTTAATGATACCAGTGCCTTCTAATTATCGGGTTAATGAAATACTTAGGGTGAGGGGTGGAGTTTGTCACGCTTATTTTCACAT
This sequence comes from Petrophora chlorosata, assembly GCA_951640565.1. Taxonomy (NCBI): domain Eukaryota; kingdom Metazoa; phylum Arthropoda; class Insecta; order Lepidoptera; family Geometridae; genus Petrophora; species Petrophora chlorosata. Next base: position 8,590,605 of record OX621204.1, on the reverse strand, counting down.
TGATGTTCTTTTTACCGGATTTTTATGAGTGGTAACGAGTAGAGGAAGACTTTTTATGAAGTATAAACATGCTTTAGGGTAGGTACAAAGAAATGTCTGCCATTGGGAAGGTTCCCAAAAGTGGAAGTTTCTTGGTAAACCGAGACAGTGGGTTAAAATCAAATAAAATACAATAATATTTTTAACTTTTTTTTATGTAACTATGACGAGACGAGCTGGTCGTTTGCCTGATGGTAAGCAATACGCCCATAACAATAACAGCACCACCCAGAACTTCATTTTGCAAAATCCTGTGCGGCGATGTACTGCGCTCGTCACCCTGAGACAATTAGCTGTTGAGTCCCATAATGCCCAGTAATTTTGCTGGGTACAATGCCCTTCAAACCGGAACACAGTAATGCTTGCGCACTACTGCTTGGTGGCAGAATAACTGGCAAAGCGGTGATTACTACATGTGTCCCGCGGTTCTCGGTTGGAGAACATTCCGATATTAAAATGATCTCATGATTGTTTAGGAAACTACTTGCCAAATTTTATGAAAATCAGATCAGTAGATTTTGTGTGACACATTCATACACACATCCTTACAATCTTTCTCACTTATAATATCACTATAGATGCGCCCCGTGGTTTCTCACGCAGTTTCCTGAGATAAAAAGTACCTACAACCAAACCAAACCTAATCTAATTAAAACCTTCATCTATCTATAATAACTTTCATACAATTTATTTTTCTATAATAAACGACTTCTTCTAGGGAACTATTAAAAAATAAGTAAATTTGGCCCCTGTTTGTTTCTACATATTCCATTAAATTTTTTTTCTAATCTGTATAATAGGTACAGGAAAACGAAGCTTTTCTACATAAAAATATTACCTACTAGCCAGTACCCGGCATGCGTTGCAATGCCACGTTAAGTTTTTGGGTCAGAAACCCTCACCAGCTTACTCAGAATAACCCACCAAATTTTCATCACAATCGGATCAATGGTTTAAGAACGCATAGAGGACAAACACACAAACATTCCTTATTATTTATATATCCGCTCGTATGCCCCTGTCATGGCGCCCGCGGCGTCCAGAGTGCCCGCGACTCGCGAGCGAGACCGTCTAGATTGCCCCGGCACAAATACCGACCACCCGTAAAGTGCCCCACTGTTTTTTGCGTTATCGACGCGCGCGCCGTGTTCCACTTAATCGGTTCTTGTGACTAAAGTTTGTATTGAAAGGGTGTCAAGTGTTATATTTATTTAGTTGCCTATGAAATTAGCTAAACAATGTTATCTTTCTATTTACAGATTACGGCTCTGGTGTTGAGTTACACTGTGTTGAAATTGAGATAACGTCTTTTTAAGCTCGTGTTGCACTTCGAAGCTCATAGTTCAAAAATGAAAGCGATGACCTATGGTTTTTAATGTTTAATTATGTTGTTTAGATAGTAGTTAATATGTTATGAAATAAAACCATATACTCTCCCATACATATTTATTTATTTACAGGCCTCTAAATCCTTACCATTATCGGCCGCCACGCGGCATAATGGAATTTTATGGAATTAAGGATTTTTACGAGTTAAATTATTGCCTTAAATCTTGTAATTTACATTCTATTTGTATAGTTCCAATAAATGATTATCTGAAGTAACTTCTAAATAGCATTTACTACGAAATTATTGTACATTATTATCAAAATTGAGGCAATAATTTCCATGTATGTATTATCTCCCGCCCGCCAAAATGTATGTATCATCTCTCATCTCACATCTCTCCAAAAAACCAATGTTTCATGCTAAAATGTTTTTATCTACAAGATAGTTATTTACATACCTATTAAAACTTTAAATTTCACCAACACACAAAATAATATCACAAAGAAATTCCAACACAGTCACTGCACGGAACGATTCGAAGACTGATGAAATGACAGAAGTTTTATGACGTATAATTCTTTTTTTTACTAGTGTTTGCATGCTCGACTGAGATTAATACCATAGATAATATATCTGACTATAGAAAAAATATTACTAAAGAGCATTATGTCAATACAATTACTGTCAAATACTAATTAATCTGTGGCAGGAGCCATGTAGACTACCGGTCTACACGGGCACTTTACGGTTTTATTTTTGTAGACTACTAGTCTACACGGGCACTTTCCGTTTTTATTTTTGTAGACTGCTAGTCTACACGGGCACTTTAGGATTTCGTTTTTGTAGACCACTAGTCTACATGGGCATACGAGCGGAATGTGTGGCATAGGCTCGGCGAATATTTAAGATTTTCAACATTGTAAACCTAGGCTTACACAGCTTTGAACCCTGCCCTACGTATCTTCTTTCTTAATAGAATAACCGGCCAAGTGCAAACCGGACTCGCGCACGAAGGGTCCCGTACAATTATATATATATAATATATATAAAAACGGCAATAAAATCAAGTTTGTTGTATGGGAGCTTTCTTAAATATTTATTTTATTCTGTTTTTTTAGTATTTGTTGTTACAACGGTAACAGAAATACATCATATGTGAATATTTCAACTGTCTAACTATCACGGTTCATGAGATACAGCCTGGTGACAGACAGACAGACAGACAGACATACAGACGGACAGCCGAGTCTTAGTAATAGAGTCCCATTTTACCCGTTGGGTACGGAACCATAAAAATACCTATGCCGCTTGAAATATCATCTCCAATAGGTACACATTTTATTCGACGACGTAATGTAAAATAAATCTAAGTAATATGATACACAAGCGAGCTGTAACATAGATGAAAAATGTATTCCTAAACTGGAACAGCAAAACTTCTCAACAAAACATAAAAAAGTTTCCAACGAGTGTGATATGAATACGAAATGAGTTTTGTAATGTGCTAATTTTATAAATAAGGACACCGTGTTATGCGCCTGTGCGTTTCCAAAGGAAGTAACATTAACAAGTTAACAAGATTTTAAACCTTATTATTAGCAAAAACAATGAAATATTACCACGTAAAGAAGCGACACTCCCACCCCCCGCCAATTTGTCGTCACCCGCAATGCATCGATGAAATAATGGGTAATGCCGTGCTTGCGTCACTCTGTCACCGCTCGCTGCGAATGACTAATGAGTGAGATTCAAATATTTATTTTATAGATATAAGAAGTCACTTACCTAAATAAAAATCGGAGATTGTTTAGTTTTCCTTCCGTTTTTTTTCGCGTCTCCCAGCCAAGCGATAGTAGGTGTGAAAGAGAAACACTTAGATTGCTTACGTATAGCGTTGTCCTTGTCGCGCTCGATTCGTATTAACTCATCCCTACAATAATTACGCACACACACAAAACGTGTGCGGACAGGCCGGTGCGCCAGTAGTTGTATTAGACAGTTAGCTCAGCGAATTTGTGTGGAGTGTCGGGGGTCTGTTATAAGGTTTCATGTCTTAGCACAATTGTCTGGTGGTATATCTTTATATATAAGTACGAAAAGTTAAAACGTATGAAAAGCATGAGTTCAGGCCCGTCATGTTGACAAGTATTTACTGGGCAAACGGATTATATCTTCGACCACATCGTCACTTCTTATCATTTGAGATTGTGGTCAAACGTTGACCCCGTCTATTATAAAAAAGAAATAACCAGTATGAAATATCTTCAATCTTCCACTTAATGATTTTGTAACACAAAAAACAATTTAGAGTGAAATACACAAGGTTGATAAACGAAAATAGTTCTACTTTATAAACTAAAGATAACTGAAGAACGAATTGCGAGGTTTTGTTATTAGAACTGAGTATCCACAATATTGGTATCAAATTAGTAAAGCTGTAAAGTAGCCCACGTAGCGTAGCTCGCCTCATCGTCCGCAGCGGTCGCAACTTGGATGGGTGACCGTTTTTGTAGTATTTACATCTCAGCGATACCGTGCTTTGGAGGGCACGTTAAGATATTGGGCCCCGTTGTTGTCCTAGGACAACAGTCGTTAGACCATGTCGGAGGCCTTCGGGTGATTTAAAAACTTCAAAACCAGGGTTGGCCACACCACATACACACACAAGAGAAGAATAAGAAGTAAAACTGTGGTATATATATTTATTTTAATGTTTATTATATTTTAATTGTATTGTATGTATTAAGATTATTTACTATTTTATTAGTGTGTATTTTATGTAATTGGTTTATGTAAGTGTATTGAGATATTGAAAACCACCGTCCATTATTTTTGCGTAATTCCTCTCCCTGCACGGTTGTCTGGAAGAGATTGCTTTAAGCGATAAGATCGCCAAGTGTTACACTTTTGTTACGTTGTTTTTATGATTTATAATTTTATATGTGTGTTTCAATAAAGAGTTATTTTATTTCATTTAATTTTTTATAGTTCTACAAGTATATTTCGGGCAAAACACATACCAAATTATTAATTGTACATGCTTTAGCTCAAAACTCCGGTCCAGGGTGAATATGACTTCAAAAATGGACCTTGGAAATTCTTATTTCAATGAACTTATATCTGTTAATTAATTGAGACTTCACTGTACACCATCTTGAAATAACGTTTCAGAAGAAACCAATAATACCGTATGGAACTGCGGTGTCACGTACCCAATTCGGCTAAACTTTGGCGATCCGACGCGTAATGGTGTCATTCGTATAAAGTATCGACTGCGAAATACTGCGCGTGCTTAGATATTAGATTCTAGTGCTTATCGATTTCTAGCTGTAAACTTTATTAAATCGTTTATACTTTTTTTACGCTTAATACATCTTTGTTTGGCCACTATCTCACCTGATGTGAAGCGATGATGTGGCCTAAGATGGAGCATAAAGATCTAGAGAGAGACGGCAGTTATAAAAATAAAATTAAACGAGTTTCAGTTCATTCCCTCTGTGAAAATACTTGTCATACCTATATCATAATTACCATATTTATTACAATTATCAGCGAAATTACTGGGCATTATAAGACATACCGTGCTGCGCCGCGCAGGATTTTGCAGAAAAAGCTCTGGGTGGTGCTGTTGTTGTTATGGACTGGCGTATTGCTTACCATCAGGCAAACGACCAGCTCTTCCCATCACTCAGTTACTTAAGAAAAAATTACGTTACACATCATAGATTAGATAGTTTATAGATGGTGTAGTATTAGTATAATTTGCAAAAGGTTTATTTTTGCAAACAAGAACTTCTAAACAGAGCATAATTTCATTCATTTTCAACAATGTCCTTTTTCGAGTAGATCTTTATTTTCCAGATACGAGTATCAATATAAAAGTCGTCTGATCCGCAGATTTATAGCGGCCATTAAAACCATAAAATATCCAATTTCTTTTGTCAGCGTCTAGACCACGAGTCAAAAATATTTTATGTGCAGTTTTTTTATTTTAACGTGCTTGAAAATGGGCATGTAGTAACTTGCGTATGCACCTCGGGTTCATCTACTTCTACTTGTATTAGAATCTATAATTAACTAGCTGCATACCGTGGTTTCACCCGTGAATGAAAATTACCCTATATGTTATTCCAGGACCTAGAGTAACACTGAAAAAATAGAAGAAGTAAAATGGAATGTTTTTACCATTTTAACTGAACAAAAAATATAATTGTAAAATACAGAACAAACTATTAATCAAGGGTTCCGCTTTAAGAAGACACATAGCTAGACCATCTGCATTTAATGAGCTTGCCGTCGCTTTTTCAACGACATAAAAAGAAAAACATTGTTGGCTGCGGGAAAAGCTTGACTTCGCTACATTTGGGAGGCCCCCAAAAACGTTACCAGTGTCATTGTTATTATGTTAATAAAAATAATCGTTTGCGGAATAGCTTTGATGCAAGCTCGTATAAAATTGCGAAACTGGTTTAACTTTGGTAGATCAATGTGGTGGAAATGACATATAGAGGTAATATTACCACAAATGTATTTGGGTAGATTTTTGCAGTCTTCTACTTTCTTCTCGTCTTTCTTTCTCGTGTGGGTGTGTGGCAAATCCTATATAGACCGCCCGAAGGCCTCGAACATGGCCTAACGATTTTGGGCGTAAGACAACAACCTGGACCGACTGCTTGACGTGTCCTCCGAAGCACGGCATCGCTGAGATGTAAATCCGACACAAACGGTCAATATCTAAGTTGCGACTGCTGCGAACGTTGCTTAACCTAGAAGATCTGTTACAAACGGCTAGGCGAGCTACGCTACGTGGGCTGCTTTATAGTTTTACTAATTTGATACCAATATTTTGGATACTCAGTCCTTATAACAAAACCTCGCAATTCGTCTTTGGGTTATATTAAGTTACGTAGCAGTTTATGAAGTAGGTACTTTGCGATTATCAATCTTGTATATTTGACTGTATAGTGTTTTTTATGGATTGCTATCTGAGCGCTACCGTGCTCTTCCAAGCACGGTAGCGGTTGCGATCAGATGTAAATACCACACAAAAGGACTCCCATCCATTGGTGGCCGCAGTGAATGTTGCTTAAGTGGATCTGTTACTGGATAAGCGAGCTACTCTACGAGCGCTACACTGTGAAACATTGTTTTTATCATTTTGATCTTGACATGGTCTCTAGGTTTTTAAAATTTCCTTATAATAATTATTTGTTGTACTAAGAACTACCATAATTACTTAAAATTAAAGCAATACGTTTTTGCAAACAGTGGTAAAATAAATGCATTACGCTTGAACGAACAAAAAAGGCGGACGGAATCTCGCTCAGCAACAAATGAAGCATAGCAATGGCGGTGGCGTTATATTTGTTTGAGTGGGTGGAGGACGATGTCAAGCTGATATGGCGGTCGATCTGCATAGCATAATGTAAATGTGTGCGTGAGGCTTGTGTACGAACGAGTGGATCGACATAGCTTTAGTGCTTCACTTTTAAATTAGGCGACGCGGTGTCAACCTTTTTTTATTTGTTGAAGGCATCGCCTAACATTGTACGGAAAATCATACATTTGAAACTTTGATTTGTATCGCTGTTGTGAGCTTTATGAGCACACTTGCCTCTAGCTCACCAAATTATTTTATATGATGGTAAATTGCCGAAATTCAAACCAATTTGAAGTTACCTGGAATTTAATTTAATAATTGATTTTCATAACTTCAAGAACTACAAACCGTGAGGTGTGCAGTTGACAGGAACTCCACCCCTCTGCCCTTGACAAACGAGAGTGTTCATTAATATTTCTTAATTGCTTATGTATTCATTGTTAATTTAACATTTCATTACCATGGTTTACTTTCGAGCTTGAAGGGAAATCAATTTTGTTCATTTGTTTTGAGTTAGGGTGTGTAATAGGACCATTCATATTTCTTATTATTCTTGGTTCTATAAAAAATCATCAGAAATATATTTTTTTTTTTTTTTTTTTATTGATAAATGGGCATACGTTTGACGACATCTCGCCTGATGGAAAGCGAAGATGCGGCCTAAGATGGAACACGCCTGCCCATGAGATGCCTATTCACTCTAGACTTAAAGAGACACAAGTTGTATCCGTTTGGGAACAAAGACGGTGGCAGAGCGTTCCACTCCTTAGCAGTTCGCATGATAAAGGAATCTGCGAAACGCTTAGTACGGATAGGTGGGATATTAACGACGTACGGGTGAAACGACTCACCCCGCCTGGAAGTCCTATGGTGGAAGGGAGAAGAAGGAATCAGATCGTGCAATTCCTGGGCACATTCCCCGAAGTGTAGTCGATAAAAAAGCGACAGACACCCAACTTTCCGTCTGTGTTCGAGACTTGTCAGCTTCTTCTCCACCAGCGCATGGTCATTAATTAACTTAATTGCGCGACGTTCTATAGAGTCTAGAGCTGCCAGCTGGTATTTGGCTGAGCCATCCCACAGATGACTACAGTATTCCATGCAGGATCGTATTTGGGCTTGGTATAAGGTCAGGAGTTGCGTGGGACTAAAGAAGTCTCTGACTTTGAATAGTATACCAAGCTTCCTGGCAGCGGTTTTAGCTCTTGTCTCAATAAAACGTCCAAAGTTTAAGGTGGGTGAAATTTGCAAACCCAGAAGTTCAAGCTGATCAGCGTAGGGCACAGGAACACCTTGGAAGATTGGGGTCGATGGTTTGGGGGTACGCTTTGCGGAAAACAAACACGCCTGTGTTTTCGAAGCATTAAACCTGACTAAATTGTCATCACCCCAGCGGGATACCGACTCAAGAGTTAGGCTGACACGCTCGATCATTGCTTCTCTGTTGGTATTAGTCTCAGGGCCCTTAGCACGTGCACTGGATAGGTATCTCTCAACAACAGTGCTATCGTCTGCATATCCCAAGATGCCATGATATGTATGTATATTTGTAATTTAGTTTAGTGATGTAAAGAGTTTATTTTTGAAATTATTATTTTCGTTTACTACAAAACACAATCAGCTTTTATAACGCGTAATAGTAAAATTTTAATTGCCAATTAAATCGTAGCCTCCCATATTGACTAATCTATTTTATCTTTTAGTAATTCACTCACAATATTTCAATCTCGAACTATTATAAAAAACTTGATTGGAAATTTGTATACAGGAGTCCGATACGGAGTAGGGGTACCCACTTGAGTAGGTTAGATTCAAAATAAGTGACATAGACTCGACACAGAGCACTCCGACTCCAGCAGTGTTCAGCAGTTTTACTATCTCGGTGGTGGTTGGTTCGGGTCGGGCAAACCAGAGATAATAGTAAAAAAAAATGATTTTACGATTTAACAAAAACAAAACAGTAATTTTGTATCTAGAAGAGGGGACATCCCCTCCTAAATAAATAAACTAACAAACCAAATAAATATAAACCCGAGATTAAATACACGATGAGTTCCTCAAAATAATCATTATTAAATAAACCATAATTTTAACAAAACCAACTCATCTAGTAACACAGAAGCGCAGAACTTTAACCACTTGACCTATTGATCGATGCATAAAAGTCAGCTGCTAGTAGATAGGTCAAATCTTCCATCCCATTACCAGTTGGCAGCTAAGCCAAAGTATCAAAGATCTTGCCACATTAAATTGTAATTATGATCCGCTGACCCAAATAGGGGTAGTAGTTATGTTTAGAAAAAAGATATATTATAGCTATCAAGAAACCAAGAAACGGTACGGTACGGTTGTATATCAAGAAACGGTTGTTTTTCCATTGGCTTCACTTTTTACCTGACTGCCAAGGAAGGATTGTTTATATTATAATAATTTTAAAATTAAAAATACAAAAATATATATAAGTTATATGTTCAAATTTAATTAGGAATAATAAATTAGTGCATTTCTTTTAACCTGTCTTTTTTGCAATTGAGTTTTTTTGATATTTTTAATTCTTAATTGTTTTAGTTGCATGCTATTAACTTATAAACCGAGCACCGTTTATTATAATTAAAATATTCATACGATACTCTAGTTGGACATGCATTTTGAATTTATTATAATGAAGCTTTGAAAGTTTAATTAAGGATTGGTTTGCACGCGACGATTTCAAGTTCACGGGATAAAGTGGTTAGGATTAGTTGCGGGGATTTCACAAAGTTAACAAACATGAATTCCGCGAATATAGTTACAATGAAGAAAATTTGTGGCGGTTGTGGTTGTTAGTAAAGCTTACTTAGAAAAAGAGCGTTACGTTTGAAGATACTCTATAACTATAATATCTGACTAAATGAGAATATTCAAAACGACGAAACCTTTTGAGGTGGTTTAGTGAAGTGATAGTAGCATATCAATAATTGTTCGTAGTCCCTTCGTGTACTTGTGCAAAATCCACTTTAGTATGAAGCCTTGAATAGCGAGATTAGGTGTCTCGTATGCGGGAGGCCGTCTGGGTTGGTACCACAGCTTTGCCAGTTATTCTGCCGCCAAGCAGTAGTGCGTAAACATTACTGTGTTCCGGTTTGAATGGCATTTTAGCCAGCAAAATTACTGGGCAGACTTAATATGTGATGTCTCGGGTGATGCACAATCCGGTGCTACGCAGTACTTTTTATGGTATAAAAAGTTCTGGGTGGCACTGCACTTGTTATGGGCAGGCGTGCATACCATCACGCAAACGACTTACTGTCACTCAGTATCATTATTAAAAAATAAAAAACGCTATACGTACTCGTAAAACGTGTCATCAATTTTGAATCCCATAAATCAACTACGCAATGAAATAAGGCTTCTATATTAAATCTTTTATCAAGATCCTCCGCGCATCTAAACTAGCTAGGTATATTATATAGCTATGAAAGCTGAAGTCGTCACTCAAGTGTTTTCACTTCTGATGCTCGTAAAGTGCGTCTTATGTGCTTCGTACAAGCGAAGTAAAGTACTTCTAAGCTTTATTTAGGCTTGGCTTTTGTATTACTAGTAATGTATTAGTAGTGAGTAGTGTACTTTAAAAAAATCTACTTATAATTTTGCAAAACTGAAAAAAATGGGCTATATACAAAATGTTCATACGTAATATGTCCATACGTATATGGTATAACAATATCATAGCGTTTGTGTTCTGTACATGAATTTCAATAAAAATAAAAGAAAATTATAAATGGAGTAAAAGTAACATTGAATTGTTTTTACGTAAGTTGTATTGATTATATTTCTTCGCATACGAGTTAAAGCAGAATTAGAAGAAAGAGTGTCGAGCGGTAAGTTTTGCGTCCTGAAATCCAATGCACCCAAGCTCGAATCCTGACTCAGCCCGTGCACCTATGACTTATAGTTAAAAGATAATAAGAGCAGACCCCCGACACTCCATACAAATTCGCCGAGCTAACTGTCTAGTACTACTACTATGATACGTAGCTACCAACAATTTATTAAGGTAGATGTTATATATATATATATATATATATATATATAGTCCAGTAATACAAATTATATAGTCATATCTAAAATAGATATATTTATACCACCCAAACTAGTCTCATCACAGATATTCCTTCACCTATATAGTCGAATTTACACTGAACGCTACTTCACCAGTCTCATTAATCATCCGGCCCAACTTTCTTATCAAATCCAGATCTCAATCCTTCCCCATCTCAAACTCCACTTAAGTATACCTACCGAAGGCGGTGTCGACATTCTCAATTCCGGGCGCTAATACGGAATACTCGAATTTCTAAGCTCGAATCCAATAAATGTGTGGTGTCACCCTTAAAAAACATTAGTTTTAGTTTATCACTTAAATTTTGAGTTATTTGACAGTATTGTGAACAATTTAATGACCATTACTGTCCCACTCCTTCTTATATTGTACTGCGAGAGTTTGTGAGGATGGATGGATGTATAGAATATGCATGTTTGTTACGCAAAAATTACTGAACGAATTCAGATATAAATTATTTTTCAAAAAAAACTAAACCGACTTCAATACCACAAATGGCACTCAAAAGTAAAAAATAAATTAGTATAATTATCATAAGCGTTACCCACTCATATATTTGAAGTCGGTGCCAGCCAAGTCTAATAGGTAGCAGATAAATATGTATATAGTAAGTACTACTTGTAGGTAGTATCTATCTACTACCTTTTAGACTTGGCTGGCACCGACTTCGAATATATGAGTGGGTAGCGCTTATGATAATTATACTAATTTATTTTTTACTTTTGAGTGCCATTTGTGGTATTGAAGTCGGTTTAGTTTTTTTTGAAAAATAATTTATTTTATCCTTTTTAGTGAAAAACAAGTTTTAATTAAATTAATTCAAAAAAGTTTTTAAAGACAAGCTTTTATGATCTAGAAGCCACATCATGACGAAGTTTAAAACGGGCTATCACAATTAAATGCATGTACAAAAAAATTTAATGTCTGTCCTATATCTCTGTTGAAGAGTTCCCTCGCCGGAAGTCAATCCTGGGTGTATCTGCCATGTCATGATGGAATTTAGAACAGGCTATTATGGTTAAATCCATTTACGAAATGTTGTGTCTGTACTATTCACCGTTGAGGAGTTCCCTCACCGGAAGTCAACCCTGGGTGAAGCAGTTGAAGCAGTCGAATACAAACCTCCACCTTTAGAAAGTTGGTTACGAAAAAAACAAGAACCGACTTGAAGATTAAACTTATATTTTTTGTTTTTGCTATTTTTTTCAAAAACTACTGAATGAATTTCGATAAAATTTATATGGGACCACCTTTGAAGTATTACCTACCAATCAAAAAAAGAATCATCGAAATCAATGCATAATTGGCGGAGAAATCGCGTAACAAACACACAAAAATAAAATAAAAAAAAAAAAAAAAACATACCGTCGAATTGTAAACCTCCTCCTTTTTGAAGTCGGTTAAAAATGTGGTACGTAAATGCAAGAAAAGAAGATAGAAGCTAGACAAGTCACTTGTTCTTATCTCGAAAAACCGCGGTCGAAATCGCGTGACGCAGCTAGTAGGTAATATACATTCTTTCATTATACAGTCCAGTCACATAAAAGACACACTTTTCAAGTGAACTAATGACAAAAGTATGCAAAAATACCACATATTAAGCAGGATTCACAACAAAGGTCAGAATATATTATATATATATGTATGGATCGTTGAGCGTGGGCGTGGGGCATGCCCGAGACTAAGACACGTCGATTAAGCCCTCTTCCACAAATGGCTCATTTATTTAAAAAGCCTCACAAACCTTCATCTATCCCAATCTCAATCTCAACATTTCAGCTTTCAGCTGCGCTGTAGAAGCAAGACTCGATGCTGGCTTTCCCAAGCGCTATACATAAGTACTTTAATCCTATCCTACTTCCTAATAATATTATAAATACAAAAGTTGGTGAGAATGGATGGATGGATAGATGTTTGTTACTCAATCAAGAAAAAACTATATACTGAACATATTTTGATATTGGTATGATACTGTAGGTCCCGGAAAATGGCATGGGCTAGTTTTAATCCCGGGAAACCGCGGATGCTAGCTAGTATTTCATAAACATAGGTACGACCATAACGTTTGCGTCCTCTTTACGTCTACACTATTTACCTTTCGCAATCTCAATCTCGAGCGAGTGTGGCTCAGTGGGAGCACGTGCGACTTTCGATCCGACGCACTCGAGTTCGAATCCTGCTGACCCCGCACCACTGACTTTCTTAAGTTATGTGCGGATTTAACACTCACTCCAAAAACGGTGAAGGAAAACATCGTGAGGAAACCGGCACGTCCAAGAATTTTTCACAAAAAAGTCAAGGACATGTGACATCCACCAACCCGCACTGGGCCAGCGTGGTGGATTATGGCCCATTTTCTCTCTATGAGAGAAGGCCCGTGTCCCAGCAGTGGGAACGTGATGGGTTGATGGTGATGGTGGTGAATCTCAATCTCAATATCCCAGCTATGGCATTCGGTGTCGACGCTCACGATTCCAGACGCTATGAAGTTGTTCTCGATTAATCCCTCCCACTTCAAATAAGACCCGCGAGCCGACTATTATCGAAGCAGACAATATAGCCGACAGTTTCAATATAATCTATGTCCTCGGTTGCGCCTACTTTACCTCCATGAATTAAAAAGTCCCAATAAAACAATCTTTATCTTCCCATTTTCCTGTCTCAATCGCAACTTTTGGTATTCCAGCTACGGAAGCCGGTGTCGACGCTCTCGATCCCGGGCGCTATGAAGGCGTACTCGGGCGGCGGGCGAGACGCGGCGAGCGAGGAAGCGGGCGTCGCACTAGTCGGCGTCCACAGCGAGTACCCGCGTTTCGGCGAGGAGCGTGCGCTCGGCGGCGGCACGTACAAAGGCGGGGGGGCGGCGAAGCACAAACCCAATATAGGATATAGGTTTGTACTGAACTACAATTAATATGTTTTACGTGAAGGATGCGAGTGTGGCTCAGTGGGAACTCGTGCTACTTACAATCCGACGCACCGGAGTTCGAATCCGGCTGGCCCCGCACTAATGACTTTCTTAAGTTATGTGCGGATTTGACAATCTCAAAACGGTGAAGGAAAACATCGTGAGGAAAACGGCATGTCCAAGAACTAATCACAAAAATTCAAGAACATGTGACATGTTCTTGAATTGTCGGCGAGGTGGATTATGGGCGATACTCTCTCTACGAGGGAAGGCCCGAGTCCCAGCATTGGGAACTTAAGGGCTGATGTTGATGATGACGTGAAGGATAGCCAATAGCTACCAAGTGATATTCTGACAAATACGCTGATTAGCATCGCGGTAGACCATGTAAGAAATAGATGTAGGTACTTGATACGTAGTGTCATGAAAGGTTATTATTATCTATTCGGCTTAGCTGTAAAAGTTAACGTCATTGATGTTTCCACAGATAAGAGTTATTACTGTGTTCCAGTTTGAAGGGCATTGTAGCCAGCTAAATTACCTGGCATATGAGACTTAATATCTGATGTTTCGGGGTGACGAGCGCAATGTAGTGCATTTTTTATGGTAATTAAAGTTCTGGGTGGCACAACAATTGTTTTCGGCCTTTTAGATATTTAATTAAGTCTGTATGAAGGTGGCGGATTTTCACAGGGGAACGCACATGCTTTTGTCATAAAGTCTCTCTACTCACTTCCCTGGTTATTGTGCTTGACTTATCTTCGTCTAACTTGCTGTTATATGGAAAGTTTCATCGTTAAATATGTATGAACCAGAATCAGAAATAAACAGACGATCTATTAAGGCGAGCATTGCAAGCTCCAACTCAGCATTCCGTGAGATGAAACTATCCAAACTATAGGAAGTCTTGTCGTCGATATTCGTCGACATGCATCTAATATGCATCAGTCTATCGATATAATATCTAAATGCATCAACTATTTGCAAGTTATTGGTAAATAATATTTACCAACCTTCTATAACATAATAAAACATGATTTTTGTTGAAAAATATATTTTTCAAGACAAGCTTTTAACCATTGACATATTCTACCGATAGACAAGCGCATTCATGAAAACTATCAAATACTGGTGAATTAGACCTAAAGTTCGCTGCAGCTCTAATGTCGTCTAACCAAACTATTAAAACATGCAGCGCTTGATCGCTTGTAGAGTTTAGTTTACTTGCGACCAAAAGGTTGTAAGCGCCATGATGTTACGTGGCGCTTACGCGTTTTGTTTAAGATAGTGTAACAACATGGCGTCCCTATAGATTTTTAGATGTATGGATTTCAGTACATCTCAGTCTAACAAAGTGAGTGTTCGGAACGCGCAATCTAGTGGTATACAATCATATCAATGCTTTTGACAAATTTGTACTCGGAACCACGAGCAGAATAAAATGAGCCAAAACACTAGTAATTTACGAATATCCGTCAAGAGATCCATTGCCCACCTTTCATCTTTATCATCAGATCAGCTGGTTGTCACCATAATATTGCATTGTAATCGAACTTTGACAAGTGTGCAAAATTTCAACTCCGCGGGATAAGAAAAAGTGGTTCTGATTTAACGAACAAGATTTGACCCAAATAATAAACATGGCAAGTTAAATAAAAGCTTGTAACAATTGAATCATACTTTTTAAAATCATTGTCAAAGTATACTATGCAGTTTGTAAACGTCGGCTACTGGTAACCGCTTTTTACTTTCCTTAATCTATATAGAGATCAAATTGTAAGTATGTTTGTAGGAGATAATCTCTGGAACTACGGATCCAATTATGAAAATTATTTTATTGATAGAAAGCTACTTTATCCCTGAGTAACATAGGCTATGTTTTATTATGTCTATGGGAACGAAGTTGCGGGCGGTTGCTAGATACATATGTATGTAATTATGTTATGTTTAGTAAAGAGTTTATTTTTATGTTAGTTTAGGTTATATTGCGTAGCCTTCATTAATTTTGGCTTTGGCTTAATTAAGTAAAACATTTTGCTCACAATAGGGGATCGGACAACTTTTCAGAAAGTGTTTTATATTAACTACAATTAATATATATAGCCATGAAAAATACTATTTTAAGTAAATAACGCTCTAAAAGTACCTAAAACTATATTTAAATATTATGTTTCAAATATTGCCGCGCAAAAGGTCACCTCAAAACTTGTGACGTCATATGTAGGTAGAAAACGACAAACACTTCGAAACAAAACTCGCAAAGAGATTTAAATACGTTTTGTGAAGTTTGGGGACGATATTGTAGTAATGGAACGAAAAAATTAGCAAAAATACTCTATGGAAGGTGACGCCAACGTGTCGAAGTTAAAATGCAGTTAGTTAAATATAATAACGATTAACCTCGTTTAGAACTAGAACAAACTCACGCTAGCTATGTGCTTTACAATAATTAACAACAATCATTACATTCATGTTTAATATAATTTTGCACTAAGTTTATTTTAAAAAGCATCTAGGCACCATAAACTTTTTTCTCTTTATTAAGTTAATTATAAAATCACGTCTACCTAAGAAAATGATGATAAAATGTTTAACATAAAACTTTAGTGAAAACCATTAATTTAGCAAACAACAAAAAAATTCAATAGCACAACTCATGTTTGTGGAACATGCAAGCTGGAGCGCGCAACGTACTGGCATAAAAGCGCATATGATAATAATTTTCAGTGTAAAGTTTCCACTGACGTACGTTCATGCTATACAACTCTAAAATAGTATGGACGCTAGGAATTTAATGGAATCAGGCGTGACGTTACATTTGCTATCTATCTTGATACATATTATATTATTGTAAAAACTACCTACATAACGTTCAACGAAATTACACTGCATATTTTTATTGCGTTTCAGTATGGATGCTACATGAAAATAGTTTCACTAGAGGGAGAAAAGGCACTCGTGTGACTTTTGGTCCGATGCACCAGACTTCGAATCCCGGCTCAATGCGCAATGACTTGGTAAACGATAGTCCCTTTATAATATGGTCAAATTAATAAAAAAAAATACTTACCAAAAATCCTGCTTAGCCACGATTTATTTCCTTGGACACTCGAAATGAAAAATGGTAACATGAACGAGAGAGCGAGTGTGGCTCAGTGGGAGCTCGTGCGACTTTGGATCCGACGCACCCGAGTTCGAATCCCGCTGGACCCACACCACTAACTTTCTTAAACTATGTGCGGATTTAACACTCGCTCTAAAACGGTGAAGAAAAACATCGCGAGGAAACCAGCATGTCCAAGAATTTTTCACAAAAAGTCAAGGACATGTGACATTCACCAACCGGCACTGGGCCAGCGTGGTGGGCGTGGTGGATTGTGGCCCATTCTCTCTCTATGAGAGAAGGCCCGTGTCCCAGCAGTGGGAACGTGATGGGCTGATGATGATGATGAACATGAATGCAATGACTGCAATAAATAAATGAATAATACGTGTAATTATCAAAAATACTTAATAATGATTATGATACACAGTACAGTATATAATATAAAGTAATATGCCATGTATAATACATGTTAAATAAATAATAACATAATTATAATATAGATAGGTACTAACACATAACAAGATCAATTGATTACAATTATATTAATACAGCAATATTTCTAATGATGAAGTGACTTGGATACAAAATAAAATGAATCATTGTATTGTACGCCCGAACATGGTACTTCTTTCTATGACAAGTCATTTACAGTTCAAGCTGTGCGTCTCTGGAATGGGCTTCCGGTTTCTATTAGAAGAGCACAGACACTTGTAAGTTTTAAGAACCTAGTCAAAAGTTACTACCTTTCCCAGAGTGCTGCTGATAATTAAATTATTAGTAATTTCCTTTATTGTATGTAGTATATATGTGTCTATATCTATATATTAATATATATATTTATATATTATTTATTTATATTTATATATTTTATGTGTCACTTAGTCGTCCTTTTTTACTTTTTATTTACACCGCCGACCTCTCTCACTCCTTTAGTTCTTTCCATCCAAAGGTTGACTGGAACAGATCGCTTTTAGCGATAAGTCCGCCTGTTGTACTATAGTTTGTAAGAATATTTCGTGTACCTTGTTTATTTCTTGTTTGGTGTACAATAAAACATTAATTATTAATTATTATTATTAGATAATAATGGCCAACTGACGTGCACTCATTTGCAAACACCGTCACAGGTCAATGTACATACCTACTTTAACAGCATATTTTAAGACCTCTGCTGTAATTTAATTTGACTTAAATATAATGAATGTACAATGAATGCAATAAATAAATGAATAAATGAACATCTACTTCAAACAGTTTTAGGGCTCTTAATATTTAAATATGCCATTGAATTAGAATTTAATATGTTTGGTATTTAGATAACTTACATTATATTTTGTTTGCACTACCTTATGAAACTCCACAGTACACCGAGGTTAACTGGAAGATAATGCTTACTAGCATTCAACTTAACTATGTACTTACAAAATTTGTTTGTGCAATAAAGAATTTTCTATCTATTATTTGATTCAATTTTGATATTAATGTATACATCAGTTATCAGTTAGTAATTACATAGAAGACAAAGATGCATGGAACATTCCGCTTCTGCCAAGTAGCCGACTGGCACATAAGAAAAATAATATTGTCAAAAACAAACATAAAATATTGTAACAAAAGTTCTAAAAAATATGCCCCTCAGTTTCTTGCCGTATCTTCTGAGTAGTGGTTCTTTTTCCGATACGGTGGTAGAGTCATTGTAATAATTGACGTCCATAAGTGCATCTGTGACGACAAAATTGAATAAAGAACTTTTGATTTGATTTGATTTGACATCAATAATTGAATGTATTATTTAACTTAATGCTATGTTTGAATTTAATACTCGCCGAAAACGGCGAAGAAAATCATAGGGAGAACAGCAAACTAAGTGATACGTAGCGTTATAAAAATGATGGTATGCTATAATAATTCACTCATATATCATAAAAAAGACAAAGTCGTTCGCTCCAAATTGAGACTACAGGAGTTCCTCTTTTTGTCACTGATTTATGAGATGAGCAAGACGTTCACCTGATGGTAAGCAACATGCCTGCCCTAGTTGCAGCACTACCCTAAATATTATTATGCAAAATTCTGCGTGGCACTGCATTGCGCTCGTCACCCTGAGACAGCTCTTAAGTCTCATAATGCCTGATAATTTCACTGGCTACAATCCCCTTCAAACTGGAACACGTTAATGTTTGCGCACTACTGCTATGCGGGAGAATAATTAGCAAAGCAGTGATGCCAACCCAGACGGCCTCTCGCATAAGAGTGTAAGATGATAAACTCTTATGCGAGATAAGGGTTGTTGAGATTAAGATGATAATATCATCTTAATCTCAACAACCCTTCAAACCACAATCAC
Source organism: Petrophora chlorosata (assembly GCA_951640565.1). NCBI lineage: Eukaryota > Metazoa > Arthropoda > Insecta > Lepidoptera > Geometridae > Petrophora > Petrophora chlorosata. The sequence continues at coordinate 8,571,393 of OX621204.1, read as the reverse complement.
TTCACTTGGTTATAATCTAATTACTAATGAACTATTTCTAATTACTATTGGTTTTACTCTACTAACACTTTTTGGTTATCATCGATATCCAAGGCCTCTAACATCGATCCCTTATAAGTTAGAAACAACACCAACTAATAACGATGGGTGCTGTTCCAAACTATTCGACAGTTTCCGTATCGTAATCATAACTTAGATACCAATTATTAGAAATTGGTATCAAAGAATGTCTATTACATTCTCAGGGATTATGTCGTTCATTGTTTTCCTATTTATCCACATCCAGATGCTTTGATAGGTTTATCAGTTCTTACGTGTACGGTTTATGGTTTAAGAACTTTATTTTTAATCCCGCGCAAAAGGGAGGGGTGTTATAAATTTGACCACTATGTGTGTCTGCCTGTGGCACCGTAGCTCTTAAACGGGTGAATCGATTTGGATGCTGCTTTTTTATTTGAAAGCAGGTTTTCTAGCAGTATTTCTTAGACATGTTTTATCGAAATCGGTTAATTCGTTTTTTTATATTTCGTAGTTTTAAATTATAGTTTCCAGGAATTTGCTTGTTATTTTCAGAATAACATTTTATTAGTAAAGCATTTTGTTTTTGATTGAATAGCTTTTGTTTCATGTCTGGGTGTTGTGGAATGGTTCTCATAGTTTCTGGTTCCCTAGATACAGGGAATCCTATTTAGGGGCCAGGATCTATGTATGTGATCGTTAGTAGTATTTATTTTGTTTATTATTTAATTTCAATAGGCCGCGGAGGATGTCATATAATGATTTTGTAAATAAATAGATATAATTAACTTTAGAGTAGTGCTGTCACTGTTATGGGTAGGGGTGTTCCTTACCCTCAGACGGATGATTTGCTCGTCTTGCCTCAATTACAGAATACAGAAAAATAGAGATAAATTAAATGTATGTAGATTGCCTTATAATAGTTACAGGTTCCATATGTTAAATATACAATAGATACCTCAAAAATACAATATATATTAAAGAATGACTAAAACGATTTGTAGTTATTACCAAAATTTCGAATACTTTCGAAATTTCGAATACATTAATAAATATCCAACATTACAGTTTTAGAATCATAGAGATATGCTTTTGTACCAAAAAAGGTCTTCTAAGTAGGGTGCAAAGGTGACGGTTATAGGGGCACGTTTGAAACCCATAAAATACACAAATAATGTCCCAGGGCAGCTTTGGGTGTCAGCACGTGATATAACTGTTTCCGCCTCTTTGGAAAGGTGCGAATGTGGTCGCGACCCTGTCATTAGGCTTAGTAATCTATCTTTAATGGGTTTTCGACATTATGTTGGGTTTTGGATATTCATTCGGTGTATTGATTAAGTTAGCTCACAAGGTAAAGATTTTTTCGTTTCTCGTTAATTTGAAATGTTTAGAGGGTGTATACTTACTTCATTATAGATATTGTATTCTGTATAGGTTTAAAGTAAAGGGCTACAATTCTTATACATTACGGACAGTACGTATGACAAAATTCCATAGTAAAAATGTTTTTTTTTATACATTATTGGCGTGCGTTTGACCACTATCTCACCTGATGGTAAGCGACGATGCGGTCGACGATGTAGCACGCTTGCCAAGATAGTACCTGTTCACTCGAGATTTGAAGATTTCTAGATTATAAGTATCGGGAAAGTTTGACTCCGGCAGGGAGTTCCACTCGTTAGCAGTGCTCATAATAAAAGTGGAAGCAAAGCGCTTAGTGCGCGCTGGAGGTATGTTCACCATATAACGGTGGCGCGTTGCCATTCGTCTCGTAGCCCGATGATGAAACGGGTACGGGTGAATTAATTGGTCCAATTCCGACGCACACTCGCCGAAATGTATGCGATAAAAGACCGATAGACTGGTTATAAACCCTTGACTGCGCGTATAACGCGTGTGATACTTTGTTAAATTTATAGATCTACTCTGTTTGCTATACCTTAGCAGGGTATGCATCTATATGTGTGTATCTTATAAGTACCTGCAACATAAAGCAATAAATGTATGGGTAGGGAAGCGCAACATTTTCAAAAACATATTGGTAAACATATGTAAAAACGTGCCTGCCCATATATACACAGGAAAATATTCTCCGCAATACTCCGCATTCTCTAAAATTCTGAAAGTTTCTCATAGTAAATTCCTTAGGTATAAGAAATTTAATTACGACCCGTACAACTTACATAGTTCATTGTTTTTCCCACATCCCAGTGTTTTCATTAACCCCCTTGGGTATATGAAACCAATAACCAGTGTAATAAAGTTGGGGTCAATCCTTCGCCGAAAGCCGAAGAGTTTGTTCCCTCGAGATCGGAATACATAAGCGATGTATCATCCAAGTTGAGTGGTTCTGTACATGAACGAATTTACCGACATGACGGATGGGGTAACTGTGGTCAAGATATTCTAGTGATGTTTTCTAACGTGACCTATGTATAACTACGTAGGTATAGGAATAACTTTGTTGGAGATAACAAAAAAGGAGTATGACTAAAAAAGAAGCCTGCTTCAAACTTTACAGAGTTTAACAGTTATATATAACATTAATATTTTTAACCGACTTCAAAAAAGGAGATTGTTCTGTTTGATTTTTTTTTTATCTTTTTTTATGTTTGTAACCTCAGAACTCCGTCATTTATGAACCGATTTGGAAAATTATTTTTTCGTTGGGTTCAGTATAGCTACGAAGTGGTCCCATATAAATTCATTATCGATATTTGACCTTGGACTTTGAAGATACATAGAAGTCGGTTATTGTTTTTTTTTTTCTAAAAATTAATTATAAATGGAATATTGAACAACTTTATAACTCAAGTTCGTAATTAAGTTACTAGTAGGTGTTATAATGGATTTATATCAATTGAAAAGTTAGAGATGTTTCAAATAGTTTATTTTATTCCGTTCAAAACGATTGTATAAGAATCGGGACAAAATATCCGTCAAAAATATTGTTCTTCTATTAAAAGTAAATACTTTTGTGCTTTTTTGCAAACAACGCAACGGTAGGTTATGTATAAAGTTGAATATAGAGGTTAGTACCTGACAGTCGTATATAAACATAGGTAGTTGTAACTGGTAAAGGAAAAAGGCAGAGAGTTACAAAATTAGTTGATCCTAAGCTTACCCGGTTAAGATACTCGTAGCACCCGTCACATTACACGAATAAATATACAAAATGGTCCTCATTTAATATTGACGTTCATAAGTTACTGTTTGTAAGTGTCAAAATTGTTTGGCTTAGCGCTATAAATACACATTTCCACAGCTTTTACGAAAAACACCGGAAAGGTATCCAAAACAGAACGAGAACTTTCAAAACTTTCATCATCATCATCATCATCAGCCCATCACGTTCCCACTGCTGGGACACGGATCTTCTCTCATAGAGAGAGAATGGGCCATAATCCACCACGCTGGCCCAGTGCGGGTTGGTGGATGTCACATGTCCTTGAATTTTTGTGAAAAATTCTTGGACATGCCGGTTTTCACGCGATGTTTTCCTGCACCGTTTTTGGAGCGAGTGTTAAATCCGCACATAACTTAAGAAAGTCAGTGGTGTGGGGCCAGCGGAATTCGAACTCGGATGCGTCGGATCGAAAGCCGCACGAGCTCCCACTGAGCCACACTCGCTCTAAAAACTTTAATCCGGGAAAATATTGAATGTTTTATCTCTACAGTTGCCATATACGTAGTCCAATATCATGGCGCAATGTAAAATGGAACGATTTTACTGAAATTCCACCAAAATGGTCTATAAATCGTTGCGGTACTGCGGTATGAATGAATGCGTGTTTGATCAGATAGTGCGTGTATTATGTGAATGTACGGCGTTTACGTATATTTGCGTTGGATTTACATTTATACTATGTACATTTGGTATTCTAATCTTTACTATAACTATACATATTACATGTATCAATTATGTATCATAAATTATTTATCCATAGGCCATAGGTACCCGATGAAATTGTCCTTATTTATAATTATTTTATTTGTTTGAACTGTCTTTCACATTTCAACTGAATGGCATTTATTTTGCAGATACAACGTAAGATTTTTATACCGGGATTATTAGGACTTTTGCAGGTAAAATACGGAAAATGTGGGGTGGAAAACTAGTGTACCAGTAATTATGATTTGCTTTAAATTCACACTCACATTGTCTAATTAATTTTCAAGACGTTTCAGCGGTGATGGTATCGCCGCCACCGAGATTATATGCAAAGATATTTTATCAGCCCGTCTTGTCTCTGAGATAGAAACCTCATTACGCATTTGCGACCGACAATTTTCCGGCTTAATGGCTATCAGGACCCTTGTTTTATTGAATTCTTAAATAGATATATTTTTTCTCAAAGAATGTTTCTTCGACTTTTAATTCGAGGACGAAAAAAGACAAAGACATCGTCTTGAAATTGTGCTACTTGATTATACTTTAGGGACAGCCCTGTATCAAGGGATCTAAGTAATTTGTTTTGTTTAGATATTTAATTTTCCTGGGCTATGAATTAAGTATCTCTTTCATGAGAGACTACAAAAGCTCATTCATCAAAAACCTTTCAGTTGAATTTTGTGACTATTGTCTCATAGAAAGCGACATACAAAACATTTGCAACCCATTAATATTAGATCAACTAACCTTGTACTGATTTACAGCCACCCCCAGAAAAGCTCCAGCTATATGCTAAAATTTCCTATCAGACACAGAAATTTAAAATGAGAAGTATGTAATTTATCTTAGAATTTTCTTCAATGAATTATTAACATTAAAATACCTAAATTTGTAGAATTAAGAATTGATTTTCATCTCGCCTTTTTTTGGAGGTCAGCGAATAAATAGAACGATGGATTAACTCATCCCATTACCAACAACAATACTTCGTGTGTTGTGATGAGCGGTCACAGAATCACAGATTACCTTCAGGCAAGCTTTTAGTCAAGGGTGATGTAAAGTTGAAAGAAATTTAAATCTTTTCTTTTTCTCATCTGTCAATAGGAATTGAGGTCAACAGCAAATCGCATTCTCTTCAACATGAACGTGACAAAGTGTGATAAAAACATGTTTCACAAAAAAACGGTTCTTAGAAGCGTTTTAATAATGACTATAGCCTTGGACGACCTGAAATAACTTGCACCAGGGTCGCATCGATTTGTCCGTCTTTGGTACTTCGGTGCGGCTAGTGGTTTGTGCACTATGTAGTTAAAAGGTGTAATTTCATAGTGATATGGCTCATAATGTAGAAGTGTCGTGCTCGTGTTACGAGTATTAAAATTAAATAACCTTCCTGTAGTAACAGCGTCTTTGAGATTAATTATATCGTTTTATTCTAAATATCAATAGTTTTAGACGCTGTTATGCTGCGGGAAGTTTAAAGGCTTTATGTTATTGGCCAATGTTTCACTATCAAGCTTTCTGTGCGAACGAAGAATTGCAGTTCTGTGAAATGACAAATCATATTTTGTTTCACCATTTGGAACCCTGTGACTATTGTGTTTAAGAGTGACTTTTTAGTGATGTGTTATCTAATAAATATTGTTGTCCCATTCCAGGTTAGGTAGAAGAAAGGCGCTATTTGAAAAAAGGAAACGAATAAGTGACTACGCTCTTGTTATGGGAATGTTTGGTATTGTAATTATGGTTATAGAAAACGAACTTTCAAGTGCTGGTGTATATACTAAGGTGAGCATCTTCATACGTTAAATCATTATCGTTAATCTTTTATTCCTTGAACTTTGTGCTTTGCCAAAATAAATTTGTTGTAAATGCATCAATCTGCCAAATCTGCGGCAAAAGTACTGATATGAAAATCTTAATTTAATTTCATGTATAATAAGAAAATTTAAATTCCATTTAGCTGCGTGACTAAAGTCTCACTTTCTTTTAGCTTTACGGCTGGTTTTGATAAGCGCCATCTCTGTATGTTTTCTGGAAACATGAAATTTCTTGTTGTCGTTTTGATCCCCATGGAATCCGTTGTAAATATTTGTATGCCAACTCGGAGTATACTATAAACCTGAGACTATAAGCATAACTATTATCATGTTTATTTTGTATTTATTTTCATGATTTTAATGTGTTTTGTTTCCTATTTCAGGCGTCAATATATTCACAAGCGTTGAAGACGCTTATATCAATGTCGACTGTGATTTTACTTGGCCTAATCGTCGCGTATCACGCTTTAGAAGTTCAGGTAAGAAATTTTATATTATACTCACTACTAAACACTACTATCTCAGCATTTAGCATTAAGTTCACCCAAGTTAACTATATAACGATTGTGAAGCCATATAAAATAACTTCTTGTTTTTGTGAGGCTTGTTTAAAAACCTCTAATAGAATGAGAATAGATGAATCAATGATGCAGTATTAACTTTATATTACTATTTTGATGACCTCTACAATGTACTATAAAAATCTTCTAAAGCTTCAATTAATACATTTCTTTAAGAAAATTATCAATGTAAACTATTAAAACTTACCTTAATAAACTGTTAAACTTTTATAATTTCAGTTATTTATGATAGACAACTGTGCTGATGACTGGCGGATAGCAATGACTTGGCAGAGGATAGCCCAAATTGGCCTTGAGCTTGCTATTTGTGCCGTCCATCCAATACCGGGCCAGTACACCTTCACATGGACCACGAAGCTGGCCAACAAAGGTGGTGTCATAGGTGTAGAAGTTGTAAGTACCATTACCAGTTATATTGATTATCATAAAACTATGATAGGTACTTTTTCATTCTGGTTGAAATGTTATCTTTCATATCAATATTATTGTCTATTAGCTCTCAAAACTTCAAAACTATTACTTCCCTAAAAAGCAATTTGATTCTAGCGTTTTACGACTTTAAGCATTTTCATGATTGTGTTATTTACATTTTCTCAAGTCTATTAAAGAGCTTAAATCTTTGATAGTGCATTATTGTTAGCTTTCTTTGCTAAAACGTCTATTTTTTGCATACAACATCTGTTGGTGTTGCTGTAGTATAAGCTAGTAGTTTCTTTACTTGCGCTATTCTTCCATTGTTCTCCACCTTTACTTTCAAAACTGATATTTGTTTTACATTTTTCTCCTTAGGGCACGATGTATAAGCAAATCCAGGTCTGTATTTATTGAATTGAAGTGTTTACAAGTTTTAAGTGATGTTGAGTCCTCGTCTTGAGCATGTCTCTAATTTCCGTGATTGCGTTTGACCCTACTGTTTTGTGTCTGTGATTTGTTGGGTTTGTACGATTGAAAATATATGTAACATTGTCTTGAATTGTATTCTTATAACTATTTGCTGACATTAACTTCATGATAAATTTGTAAAGCTTCAAAATGCGATTTTTAATTAAATAAGTCACAAAAAATATATCTATTGGATCAATTGGAAGTAGTTATAAATCTGTGCATGTCATAGTGAAATTAAGCATCTTTTGCATAATGACAAAATGTTCAATAAATTCACTAAAGCACTAAGCACATTTCTTTTATTTTGATTGTTTATAAAATATCTTGTAAAATTAAATGAATCTCGTAACTGACATCACTTGAAATGACAAAATTATTTATTTGAGAATCCGTTGCGTGCCTTAAGGTTGTAGTTTTAAGTATGTTACGTTTAATCATATCCAAGAATTTCTTGAATTTTAGAAATTGTTAACTTAAGCCTCACATCATTCTGGTTTCAGGTTCCATATGACGTTACGCTGTCACTGCCGATGTTCTTTCGGCTCTACCTAATTTGCAGGGTCATGTTACTTCACAGTAAATTGTTCACTGATGCCTCGTCGAGAAGTATAGGAGCTTTAAACAGAATTAATTTTAACACTAGGTAAGCTTTTTATGGCTAACAATTTTGTCCGTATGAGACAGAGTTTAGTAACGATTTATATATTTTACCCGATCTTTTGTAATTTATCAAAATAAAATATTGAAACTATGCAAGCCCTTTACTTGAAATTAGTGTAATGTTTTCTTAGCAATTTGATAGGTACTATGTTTAACATGTTTTTCAGGTTTGTCTTGAAGACACTTATGACAATTTGCCCCGGCACAGTTTTATTAGTTTTTATGGTATCTCTGTGGATAATCGCCAGCTGGACTCTTAGACAGTGCGAAAGGTCAGTATTGCTAATAAATGTTGTAAGTGAAGTTTCAATTATTTTGCGTTATTTTATATCTTGGAAGGGATTACACATCAGAGCCCAGGAATTCTGATGTGACGAATTTCTTTACCCATTATAAATGAATCAGCATTAAATGGTTTAGTTATTCCCATTTCTGTCTGATCAGTATTTTTGCTTCTATTTAGTTTTGTTTAGTTTGGTGTCCATTCTGTGTTACACTCAATAAAATTTTATACAAAATCACCAGTGTACTGCCTAAGTGGGCATGCTATTGCTTTTGTACTGTGGCGTTGTATATAATTGTTGTTTTTGCTTATTATTTCAACCCACTGTGTTTTCTATCAGTTGAAATAAACGATGTATTAAGTAGCGGCGCTAGGTTCATGATCATCACAAAGAAATACAAGAGTTTGACTTTGAATATTTTAGCAAATGTAGCTTCAAAATGTATACAGAACACAATTGCTATAATTTATATTTTATTAGTATATGTGTTAGATGTAGACGATTATATTGATGTTAAGAGAGAGGGTGCTTGTTGTGATTCCGACTTACATTTTCACATTATATGTGAACAAAGTTGAACGCTGTATAAAAGTGCTGCACTACTTGTTCTTTAGAAAGTACCAGCACAAATCACAAACAAAATTATCATAAGTAACACACTTCTTTTTAATGACACGAATAAATTGTATACGCACAAAATGGCTCTAGGTACAACGACACTTAGAAAAGCTTCTGAATACCACAACAACATGCACCAAAACATTGCACTTTACCACATTCATGCATCAAAACAAGTTACCTCTTCCTCCCGTTTTGAGCGACTTGCTTGTGACATTTATCACTTCTACGTGTTTCTCCTTCTTTCTTCTTGCCAAACTATTCTATAAATGTTTAATCTGTGTTTTCATGACCTTGATCATTTAAGGTATCTTCAATTTCAATTCACGCATGGCTACAAGTATCATAATTTGGTATTCAGTCCAGATAAATGTTTAGAATGCACGTTGTATTTAAAAGTCTTTTTTATTCGGTATTAGTTCGTACATTATCTGTTTAGTGAAACAGTTTATTTATCAACGTTTTTAGGCATGCAAATTGTATTTTGTGGTACTGAGGACTTTAATTTCAATATTTTAATTGATGTCAAAATTTACTTGATGTTTCTTGCCACAAACAGAACTTGCAATATATTTTTGTCTGTTGTGACATCTTGCTTAATTATAAATGTAGCAGACAAATCGGTTATTATCTGTGGGTCTTGTCGGGCATTTTGGCTCTCAGGTTCCACGATGAAGACCATGCCAATTTGCTAAACTCAATGTGGCTGACGGCTATAACGTTCCTCTGTGTCGGCTATGGCGATATAGTCCCCAACACTTACTGCGGCCGCGGAATTACCCTCACCTGTGGTATGGTGGTATGTATTAACAACAGTAGGTTTCTTTGGGTTGGCTTGTAAGAGTTTAAAAATGTTCCCAATTATTTCCATTGCTAGGATACAAACGGTTTTCTAGGCATCGCAAGACTTCAAAGTCACACTTGCTTTGTCTAGCGATAGTCTTAGGTCGGTAAAGGTGAGCCATTTTATGTGTTGTTAACGTTTTCACAAATCTTTGAAGCAATTTCACATTCAAAATCAAAGTCAAACTCTTTGTGACACGGTTTACCCTCAAATTCTTCTGTTCTTTTTACTTTTTCCTTTCGACATCCATACAAAGCTTAGGGACAGCTTGCGTGCTATGATTGTATCGGGTTTGTGAATGAACACTCATAAGTAGGTAGTTCCGAGCTTGAGGTAGACAGGCCAATAAGTAAAGCGTTGGAATTTATTGACAATTCAGGTTTCACGACGAAGAACACGCTAACCTTCTGAATGCGATGTGGCTTATCGCGATTACGTTTCTGTCCGTCGGTTTTGGTGATATTGTGCCAAACACATATTGCGGCAGAGGTATCGCCGTTAGCACCGGCATTATGGTAAGTTCTTACAAACAAACTTTATTGATGTTTGTGTTGACTGACACGAGTTGAACATTAAAGCACTGTGTTTACTATATTTGAATCAACATTTGAGTCTGTGCAAAAACACGCCAACAATCTGTTGGAATGCTTTCGCCTATATCTTTGACGCTTGATAAACTACAGATAAATGTAAGTCAGTCAACACGTATACATATGTAACAAACAGTACACACATAACACAGAAATTCTTAACTTTTGTAAGAACATCTCATGACCACAGTAAAGTGTATTCGATGTTATAAATAACTAAATGTTCACAGAATATCTTGCTGCTGCTGTTTGTATTGATGTTCATATTGTGAATGCAGCATTTAATATGTATACACACTTTTATAATGTCACAATATATATGTTATTCACGTTCAGTGTACACAATGTCTTGATTATAGGGCATCTATCAACCGTAATGAACCTGTTGTTCGTAGTTCTTGCAGTCAAGATTAAAGTTTGGAATTCCTTTAAAAAGTTCCTCAAGTACGGTATTTAAAGATTTTTTAATTGTAAAACGTCCATTTCCCTGTTAAAGCCAGCTATTAGAATTATATATTTTGTAGTATGGAATGCTTCATTTCTCCTTACTATTTCTAGTTCTCTCTTCACTTCAATATTTCACTGAATTGCACAAATAAGTTTGTTTTTAAAATGGCTCACTTTTCCTAAAGTTACTTTTAAACAAAAGTGTACAATAAAATTCATTGCACCTAATAATAGTGTTTGTGTTAACTGTTAAACAATATGAAACTTTAGATGTTGTTGGATTTTAAAAGGAAGTAAATATTTGATTAATATATCTTTGTGCACATTATAGATAACAATGCACTAAATGGACAGAATTTACTTCACTTTCTATGTAATGAATTACATATCTCTATTACAATGTTGTCTGAGCTGATAAAAGTAGGAATTTAAATAAACATAGTGAAATGTAACAAAAATTCTTTCCTACTAACATATTTTCCACCTTTTATTAGCTCTCTTTAGAAAGTTTCTTATAGCACAAGAATTATTAAAATAACTAATGAAACTAATAAATAAATTAAATATTTAAGTGGTATGAATTAAAAATAGATCAATAAATTTTAGAGGGTAATCGAGGCAATGAATTTTAATTAGTAAAACATGCTTTATATGCTTCTAAAATATTTATATACCTTTGTGTCTATTATCCTCAATTTTATTCTTAAATTGAAATTAAAACTTAGCACATAGCTAAAAATTATAATTTCATTATGATTTCTAGCCTTCAAAATTGCCTTATTGGAATGGAAACTCTTGAATGCTTTTACACGTTCGCTTGCATTTTACATTAAGATATTCACTTAACAGGGAGCTGGATGCACAGCGTTATTAGTCGCGGTTGTTTCAAGAAAATTAGAATTAACTAGAGCCGAGAAGCACGTTCATAACTTCATGATGGACACACAACTTACTAAAAGAGTAAGTATTGATGTGATATAAGTTGATCACAATTATTGTTAATCTAATTAACAGGGGGCGGGATGTACGGCATTGTTAGTGACAGTTGCCTCGAGAAAGTTAGAGTTAACTAGAGCGGAGAAGCATGTCCATAACTTCATGATGGAGACCCAACTGACGAAAAAGGTAAGGTGACTGTTACGATAGTAACAGGCAAAGGACTCGATGGAGGTAAGAGTGTAAGCTCGGTTAAGGTAATGAAAGATATCAAGTTTTCTGTATAATTTTGTGCTGTTGATGCTAATAACAACGATAAAATTAACATTTTAACATTATTAATTAAAACTAATTGAATACTCAAAACTAAGTGTGAAGTAGTGGTGTGGAAAATTAATATTTTAATGAATTTAAATAAATAAATAGAGCTAATGCTATTTTAACTTACTAAAGCTAGACCGAGTTACATTTATTTTTATTTTTTTATAACTTAAGAGGGGAATAATCCTTACTATGTTCCTCAAATAATTTCAGCTGAAAAACGCTGCAGCCAACGTGCTTCGGGAAACGTGGCTAATATACAAACATACAAGGCTCGTGAAAAGAGTCCATCCAGGCCGAGTGAGGACGCACCAAAGAAAGTTTTTGTTAGCTATTTATGCGTAAGTATAGTTATACAATTTTAAAATTTGTAAGCTTGGAGTTCCCAACTCTCCATAACATTGTTGCATTGTGGTATGGTATTGACCAAGTTTCAAATTGTTGACTTTCATGAGTAACAAAGCGTTTATTTTGTCTAAATATTAATTAATCTAGTCTTTTTTGTTTAGTAGGATGGTAATTTTTTATAAAAAATATCAGGTTAGTTTGCAATGGAATCAGGCGTGACGTTGCGGAAATTCATCTCAAAACTGAAACGCAATGAAAATACACACTAAATAGAATAATATATAGTGTTATTATAGTGTGTGTGTGTGTGTTTAGTGTTAGTGTTGTGTTGTTAGTTCCTAACAACAACCTACATAATATTCAGCGTGATTACACTATATATTTTCATTGCGTTTCAGGTAAGTTTGAAAATATTGTTTCTTGAACCAAAGATTTTAAAGCTTTACCTTACTAATTTAAACTTCTTTCAGTTTACGTAAGGTAAAAATGGATCAAAGAAAGCTAATGGACAATGCCAATACAATTACAGACATGGCAAAGGTAAGTCGAATTGTGTAAACATAGTTAATGCTATTGCTACACTCATTCTCATGAAACACAGGCCATTTAGTCATAGACGTAGATGTACCGATATAGCTAGCTATAGATGGCACTTAGGAACCTATTTCGCTCATTAGACACATAGCTATAGTCAATGTTATAGATAGTAGAAATGCTCCCTGAAAGTACAACTGTGAGTGCTAAAATAGTCAAAATCTTTGAATCAAATTTCCATTTTCATCTGCTTGGCGCATGATACAAATCCTGAACGTTTATTAATATCATGCATGGTAAATTGTAGAAGATAGATCTCTAGATGAAAATGAATGCAACTTAGACAAGTTCTGTATAAAACAATGACTACTTACTAGCACCTATAGACATAGACACTAGGCAGATACACACACAAACATACATGCACTGACACATACATGCAAATTCGCATCAAGAAAATACTAGATAAACAAACCACACTAACACGAACTAATAATTAGAACCAACAGTGATCGATGAACTACAAAGCGATTGATATTAGGACCCCTTCTTATTGCAGACCCAGAATACGGTGTACGAGATAGTCTCGGATATGAGCACGAGACAAGACACCATTGAAGAGAGGCTGACTAGTTTAGAAGAAAAACTTACTTCGTTACAGGTGAGAACCAACATTTATTTTGATAAAGCTTGTAGCTAGTAACCATAACAATCAAAATTATAAAATGACTTTCCATGGAATTTCGAAGAGAAAATAAATTTGGAGAAAATACCAATTAAGTAGACCTGTTATATATTTAAAAACTTCTTAAATTTGAGCTCATAGTATAATTGGCTTTAAGATTTTCAAATTAAACAGGTTGACGAGCGCAGTGCAGTGTCGCACAAAGATTCGGGCCGTGCAACTGATATTGGCTCCTATCACTTAGTTGTAAAACAAAACATTGCTCAAGAACAACAAGCTCCTAAACATTGGTCAAATGCAACTTGTTAAAAAAACATTCTAGTACTTATCAAACATTTACTAAAAATACATACCACTATGTTATAGGAACAAGTAAACAACCTACCGGACGTAGTGGCTCGGTGCTTGCAGCAATGCTGGGAGCGAGCCGAGCAGAGGAGGAATTTCCTTCACCCTGACACGGCTGCTGTGCCTACACCGCCTTCAACCGTTACGCCTTATGCCAGGTAGACTTGTATATTACTTCTTATTTGTGATTTTACGTTTTTCCACCCTAACTGAAGACTATGCTAAATGTGCCACCTCTTTAGTAAACTAAACATTTCTACATAGTCAGATCAACTTGATCTCCCTCTGGTCCATCACGTTTGTTACTTCTAGTCTATTAGTTCCGTTCGAACATTTTTTTTTCTTGAACCAGAGAGTCCACGGCAAACCTGTAAAGAATAATGAGTTTAAAGCTCCAATTTTGAATTTAAATTCAAAACATTCATTTAATGTCGCTGTCTGAATTGTATAGGGTACCATTTTTAAATGAAAACAATTACCTATACCTACTCATCTACATCTGTCTGCGTATTCGCTCGGTACTTTTCTTCTAGACTCTCTTTTGAATTTAGACCCCAACCACACACGCTATTTTTAGCATTTACAAAATTCGCATTGTCTAACGCCAATCGCATTGATTGAATCGTGCGATTGCTCGATTTGTGCCGTGATCGAAGTAATGCTGATCGCGGATGCTAAAAGTAGTAATTGCTAAAACGCGCGACTATGATACTCGATCGTAGCGTGTGTGGTTAGAGTTTTATTGTAGTTTTGGAGAAATTCTTGAAAGTTTAGAATCTAAAATGAATTTTTTATGCTAGTAGGTACATCTAAACTTTAGATGTATCTACATTAAAGTATAATACATTCATATTAGATACCTAATGTAAATCGCACGTGTTCGAAATAGGGGCGGGTCTTGTTTAAACTGAAAATGAGTAGCTCACTTAAGTCATAAACATTATTTTTTCAGAGCTAAAATGGTATATGACACCAAAAAAAGAAGAAGGTGTTCATGTTCACGGCATAATATGTAGGTACTGTAGATCTGTGCCAATTTGTTTCTCGCTGCTATATCGACTGCTTCTGAACCTGATCGAAACTAATCGTTGTATGTGTTTATTTAATGTTTTATATTGTATAAACTTCGTCGTTGTAATTAACCCTGCGGGTTGATATTTTAATCTTCTAAAAGTGGGCGGATAGTTTTTCAGCCGATTTATGATAAACCCATAGAATGAACTGTGCAAGCGAGATACACTTATACTGTACGGACTTAAAACGCGATAAAAGGCAACGTGTTTGACAACTAGACGTTTGTTATTTTAGCCGGCCGGTCTACTATCTGCTGTTCTATCTGAGGATTGAAAAATCGTCCCCAAGATATATTGATGTAGGTAATATTCAATTTAAAGATGATTTCGTGAAATGTACTTTTTGGGTTACAGAACGATGGCTACAGCGTCACACCCGTGGCCTCCAAGTCCAGTGCTCCAACCTGGTGGGCGGACGCACTCAGCTCCTGAGAGCACCACAACCCACACGCCATCTCCCCAGCCTCAGCCTTCCAGCCCCGCCCCGCACGTCTCCCGGCCTCCACTGCCCAGCTGAGTACCGCCCTCCAACTCCGAACTCCTGTGCTGAACTCGACGAAACTCGGCGCCCGTACTCTGACCCCCCCTTATAACCCTATCTGGTTACTGGAAAAATCGTTGTTGTTGGATAGATGGCGTCAAAACTAATTTTGCGCGTTTCGTTTCATCTACTTCGCC
Organism: Petrophora chlorosata; assembly: GCA_951640565.1. Taxonomy (NCBI): domain Eukaryota; kingdom Metazoa; phylum Arthropoda; class Insecta; order Lepidoptera; family Geometridae; genus Petrophora; species Petrophora chlorosata. The sequence continues at coordinate 8,555,831 of OX621204.1, read as the reverse complement.
TAGATGGCGTTGTGATAAATTATGTTCTTCAATTTTGCGTAGTACAAGAACAAGCTATAAATTATATTTTTATTGCATTAGAAAGAACTTTTAAACATATCCTGTTCGGATAAACTAAACGGCTACTATAAGAGAAGACTGAAAATGTAAAATGTTTGAAGAAAAATGATTTCTAGACAATGATGTTGTAGCTCATTACCCAAGTTCATGGGAAATTTTGAACTGTACAAGGTAAACTCTCAAATAATAAACAAACTTTAATCTAAGAATAACTTTTCAAATCTCTCTTCACATGAATATATTCAAGCACTTAGTAAAATAGTTACATTTACCAACATTTTCCACAATTTGAAATATAATACTATACTGTACTGTACCGTTGTATCTAAATATATCAGCATCAGTAACTAGATTTTGAATAAATATAAATAGATTGGATAAAAAACATTTTCTCCTTTTAGTGATACTTTCGCACTTATAGAAAATCCTCAAACCCAAACAAATTTTGAAATTTTGATATTCTTGAACGGTCAGTAGATGTGTCAGATATAATATTTTAACTAATGCGTTTTAAGGATCATCGAGTCTCAACAATAATTTGTAAAATTCGCTTATTTTGTGCTCTACTATCTATAAGTCTTTTTTTAGACTATTTTAATACTAATTCTCTATAAAAAATAATCCTCTTAAATATCTTATTGTAAAACGATTTTTCCGGCATGCCAGCGGACCACAATTGGTGCGAGACAAGGTCAGCCGTAGTTTCCCTCGCTGTTCCCAAAGTTTCGGAAGTGCCAGACTGTTAATTAGTGTTATTCTTTAGATAGTGAAATAAATTGAACGCGGAAGGACTCGCTGTTGTGATTATACAAAATGCTTTATATGTAGACGCTTTAGCTAATAATTTAGACGGTATTTTGAATACATTATCAACATTACTAAATAGGTATAGGTTACACGTTCACGATTGTCTGTTTGACGAACCTAACACTGTTTTGTACGATGCGTGCGTTTTTAAAGAATATCATGTTAACGACGCATTCTGTTTTTGTCACAACAAGAAATATTAAGCCGCTACTGAAACGGATTTTGTTATATAACAGAAATAAATTTGGAGTTGTAATAACTAGTGATTAAATAGATATCACTTAGATGAAGTGCATTATATTCAATCAGTTATGAGAGATTGCATTTACCACTATTGCATTACCAGCCATAGGATTGGTTTTGTTTCCTTGTTAATAAAGATGTGTTATACACACTTATAGATAGGTATGTATCAAGTATCTGATTAGTATCGCATCTGATTTAGAGTAACAATAATACTTATGCCATAGAAGACATTGTGAAGCTATATTCAACAATTAAGATTTTTTCTAGGGTTTCACAGTTTCAATGATAAACGTATACAAAGATATTTAGGTTATAGATGAAATAACTTGTTACTACCTGCCTATTGACATGTAGATTGTAAAGGGTTTACTAAGAATAGATTTAAGCAAAGCTTTTTATAAGAAATAAGATTGATGGCTGTCTAAATAGTGCCTAAAACACTACGAAATTTCGATAATTCGGTTTTATTATCTAGAGTAACTTATAAATTTTGTAAATAGGTAATTTAAATTTGAGAATATATTAGAACTTAAACTTAAATTTTAGCTGTATGAGTACACGTGATGGGATCAATTTTATTTCTACTTTCCGGTTCTTATTTTAAGATGTTATTGATTTGAATTTTATCTTTTTTAGTATTATCATAGTATTATTGAAGTTGGTGACTGATCTGCACAGTGCACGATTAACCAATGATTTTTGTTATAAATTTGATTTTATTGTGTGTCACTTTTTATTATCTTTACTACAATGTTGTTCATAATAAATAACGTACACGGGATTTGCATTTTCGTTTGTGGAAATTAAATTGAAGACCAATATTGCATAAAAAAGTTATGAATTTAATTTACAACTGAAGACCAATATATTAAGCATTAAATATTTGAAACAATAGGTACTTCATTAATTAATTTTAACTTATTTTCACTACCTGAGAATTGAACGAAGTAAATAATGTTATCAGCATAATATTGTTAGTATTGAAATAGATAGATACTCAATTTTATATCAAAAAGTTATAAAGCCTCTAGTTGGAAATCTAAAAATATTACGTTTTATTGTTTATTTTTATAATTATAATTATTTTGAGTGTAGGTATGTCTCACTGAACTATTTATTTAGGTGCAATAGAATATTTAGAATTAATATAAATAATCCTACTAAAGTAATTAAATAAGTAATTTATACAAAAACACCAATTAGATTAATAATAGAATTATGATCCTTAGACTAGCAATTTAATAATTCTAGAATTATATTGATTATACCTACCCGTTATTCTACCTTTCCCATCTTATTGAATTTTAATACAGTTTTTAAAATTTCTATATACTCCCTAGTATTTGTATGTAACTACCTCGAAATTTTACACGTCTTAAAAATATCAACTGCCACACCATAATACTAATTTATTTGTTAATCGGTTAATAAACTTTTTATTTTGTTACCAAAAAGAAACAATTATAACTGTTTTGATTATATTTTCATTTAAAATCTGTCAAAATAACATAAATTTGTGTTTAATCGTTCGAAGTTTGGTGGTTATATCTCAAAATTTATTCGGAATTTTTCGTTGTTGCAATGATATAATTTGAGCCGCAAAAAATTAATTAAGTTTTGATGTTTGAATCTGCAGAATAAGGTTATGGAAATTAATTACTTTTTTCATCGTTTATTGTTAATCCTCGTTCTTTTGTTATTCATTTCACAGTCCAAAAACGCACAATAATTCACCATAGAGTGGCAATTTAGTAAATTAGATAATATTTATTCAGTCGATACCGTACTGTACTATAAGCCTAAAAACTATGTCCCATTTAAAATTTTAAAGATCTAGTCATTGCTTTATAGTTTATTATTATAAATAAATATTCTCTTGCAATAGTGGAATATGCGCAAAAATATTTACAATAACCCAAATGCGAAATAAGACTATTGAATAACACTTTTGCAAGAAAATGTAGTTTAGCTGAATTTTCAAAGTAAATCTATTTATTTATAATTAAGAATTGACCAAAAACGTCGTTTAAGATTGATAGTCATAAAATTTTGTAAATAATAATAAAAAAATCTTTAAGACATTATGTAAAAAAAATGTAAATACAAGTTGTATTTGCGAGGTTTAATGTAAATATTGTAAGGAATCGTTTCCAGTAAAGTTATTTTTAAATAATACGTTCAATTGTATATTGATACTTTGTGTTGTATGCCAACGGAATGTTCTTTGCGGTGCGTAAACAAAAGATTAAGAAACTTTTGTGATCATTGTTAATGAAATGAAAGTGTAACTTCGATTATATGAGCTGTAGTATTTTTTACAAGTGATTTTTATTAATTCGCCTATCCTCATCCCATTATACTAAGTCAAAACTATTAGGATACCTATATACAAGAGACATTAAATCAAAATTCAAGACTAGAAAGCTAAAGCTCTCATTAAATTTTGAGTGCTGCGTTGTCATGGAGCTTATTTTAAACCATTTTAGTACAGTAATACCTACCATTGCATTGTAGTCAGCGACATACGTAACTGAACTTGACTTTGAACAGTTGAATTCACAATAACACCGAAAATATACGGTTTATGATAGAAATTATTTTCTGGCTTTTATAAATTCACATGTTGCGAACAACTTTTTTATGTAACTGAATGACGAGCACGACCCAGAACTTTGTTTTGCAATATCCTGCGCGGCGCTGCACTGCGCTTTTCACCCTGACACAATTAGCTGTTGTAGTGCCCAGTAATTTCGCTATTAAAATTAAAATAGAAATGACGGTAAGCTTAATGTAAATAGCCTATTAAACTAAATTAAAATGCAACACATTTGATGTTAGGATAGTTTACGTGTATTATACTTGCGAGAAAGAACGAGCATTGTGCGCCAAAAGAAGAATAAACTAAAACCAATCAAAAACTTTCGCTGTAGAATAATTCGTGGTCTTGATATGTAGTTGTTACTTGAATCGCTGCTGTAATATTTCGGTGACATTTTATTCGAATTTAAAATTTTCGGTACCAATTATTTCGATTTCCCTATTCACACAGGACTCGTTTTAAATGTATGTAACATTACGTAATACGTAGAAAAATATAAACCAAAAATATGGGCTTCCTCTTATTCCCCGTTATCCACGCAGAAGAAGTCGCGATAAAAAGCTAGTTATAGATAAAAATAGATTTATTTAATACAAAATTAAATTTTGTTACGTAACAGTTACGCATAATTTATAATTATTTTTTAGTTAGCCATAAATTCCATTAGATTGCATAATATATGATTTTTCATTACCGTTCACTAATTCACACGCTTCTGTTCAGGGCGTGGTTGTTATAAAGTAATTAATTTTTTTAGTTTCTGCTATCATGAGACGTGGCGTTATTAATAGTAGATGGATGCTCGTGATGGTCGTGAATCAGTATCATTATGATTTACTTCGATATCTTTCAAGTAAATTACATTTGCTTAAATTGTGTCTGTAAGCGAGCGACCTCCGATACAAAGAGCCTATAAAAAGAACCACCGCTACAAAACCTGCTTTTAAATAAAAAAACCACATCCAAATCGGTTCACCCGTTAAAGAGCTACGATGCCACAGACCAGACACACATAGTGATCACTTATAACACCCCTCTTTTTGCGTCGGGGGTTAATAAAACAGAAGATAACACAACATATTTCCAATCTACACATTTTGTTTCCACACCTTCACTTACTGTCAGATCGTTTCAAGCAACATCAATGATTGCTTATATACTCAGTTGCGATGTTTCCGAAAATTCTGCCTGCTGTTATTTTCTTAATATTAGTTTTGATAGGTACGACATATCACAGCAATAGCTTTGAAATAGACGGTGACATAAACTCTCTCATGTGCGAATCACTTTTCGCATTGTTTTGTCATGATTCGGATGTATCCGATGTATTTATTTTGAAGGTGGATTTAGATAGATGTTTTCCTTTATATTTTCGCCATTAAAATTGCCATGAAAATTCATAGTTATTTAATCACTACGTTTAGGTGAAGGTGTTAAAATGTGTACCTGTTGAAAGCGTTGACATGTAGACTAACCGATGAAGTTGAAATTCAGCTATTATGAAATACAATAATTTACAAAAATTAATTAATTATACAACAAACAATAATATATTAAGAAAAGATCATATATAAACTATAGAACACAGGGCCGACTTATGTCTAAAAAATATTTCCTTCCAGCCAACCTTTAAATGAAGAGATCTAACAGAGTGATCTTTCACTCGGTCAATGGTATATAAGATAAAATATATACCTACTTCATTATAAATTATTAATAATTATTATACATATTAATAATTGCGGTATTGATAACCATTATCTAATATACATAGCTAGTTATTTAATTTACAAAGCTAGATAGGTACTATAATCGTAATAATAGTTAATATTTTTTGCTTTAATGGTCTATATAATTTAAATACGCAGGTTCTAAAGCAGTTAGTGGTTTTTTATAATATAAGTTGACCGTAAATACTTAAAATTTAATCATTTGTTACTTATACTTTAGTGCAGTTTTTGCACGCTCGCTCTAAAACGGTGAAGAAAAACATCGTGATGAAACCCGCTTACGCGCTTTGGAGTGATAGGCTCTGGCCGTGGTTGTAATACCACCCACCGAACAAAGACATGCCGTCAAGCGACCTAGTCGTGTTTCGGGATGATGTTCGGTGAACCATTGGGGAGACGGGTCTGAGCAGCCACTCAACTGCCGTCTCTCTCTAGATCTATGTGCTCCATCTTAGGCCACATCATCGCTTCACATCAGGCGAGATAGTGGCCAAACATGGACCAATTAAGCGTAAAAAAATAGGACTTAAAACGACACAAACTTACATGCAGGCATTTCAATTGTCTTGACCGATACCCCTTGCCATTGTCATAATATACGAGTAATTATATGCCGTAGAGATATATATTTTTTAAGTTTAAATTTAGCTTTTTTTTTATTATCTAGCTTACTTAGTATTTTTTAAATATAAGTAATGTGTCTCAAAATAGTATCGATTTATATTGATGATTACTAAATCGCAAATTAATCTGACATTGAAAACACCTGGGACTACCAATCGACCTGCCTTGGTAGATATTATGTGCCAATTTTATGACTGTTAATATTCAAATTTTGTACGAAATTTCATTAGATTTATGTAATTTATGATAAAAAATACATCACAAACAGAATAATGATGATTATATATTTATTGTTCTAATTTGTGTTGAAAAGACAATAAAAATGTAAGTAAAAAATCAAGATACCAAGGAACAACAATAAATCACTTTATTTTATGGACCATTTTACAATAACAGGTAATTCATTATTTTATAAAATATTATGTTTTATAAAAGTTATGTATTTATATAGCTATAGTTATGTTAAATATACGCATGACATCAAAATAAATCATAATGCAGACGCGGGGAATCCCAAATGTATAATTAATACCTACTATGTTATGATCTGAACTTAGAGCGTTGTTATAGTTGGTAATCGGAGTATTATTCGATAGAGATTTTCAAATACCTTTATAAATTTATTTGTAGAAAGAAGCGGAACACCTATTAAAAAAAAGCCATGCCGTCAAGCGACCTACTCGTGTTTCGGGATGATGTACGGTGAACCATCGGAGAGACGGGTCTGAGCAGCCGCTCAACTGCCGTCTCTCTCTAGACTTATGTGCTCCATCTTAGGCCACATCATCGCTTCACATCAGGCGAGACAGTGGCCAAACATAGATCTACTAAGTTGTAAAGAAAAAAAAAATTGGTCAGTTTAAAAAATATCGTTTGATCGATATTGAATCCGGAAGTTATGTAATCAGTCCTGAATTGGGCAGCTTGTATAATTCAGCTAAGAAATTCTTCTTTAAACGTATCTATTACAAACAATATGTCTTAACTATAATACAGTAATTAACTACGCTTTTTATACCCAGAAATGAGTATTATACCTTATAGATCTTGAATTACTGCTTTCAATTATCAAGGAAGAGGCAGAGTTCATTCAACGTACAATGTAATACTTGATTTTTACTACATGATAAGTCGTAAAATCAAAATCTCGAGACCGAGAGACATTCAGTAGACTCCGGCTTATTACCGACCGCAGATGTGTTCTGAACTAGATTTAAAAATATAATTTTAAAAGAAATATAAACCGTTTTGATTTGCTGACAGTTTTGTGTCGTGATGCTGTGAAAAAAGTTATATCGATTTTGACCTTGTGAAGGATGATCATTGAGATTGGTCAAAGAGTTTATCAGTGCTTGGATAATTCATAACTAGTTGTCAGGATGATATAGTTTTTAAATTTAAAGAATTACGGTGAGTGCTCTATTTTTTAACGCATTTAGATTTATGTTTGGCTATGATTTCTCCTAATCTAAGAGACGATGTGGCCATATTCGCTCAATACTAATTTATATACCAAAGCCTAGCAATAGCCAGCCCAGCTTATTATAAATGTTAGGTCCTGTAACTCCTAAAGGGAGGTCTTGTGGTATGACTCTCGTAAACAGGAGGCCGCTTTACAAGTTATTCTGCCGCCAAGCAGTAGTGCGCAAGCATTAATACGTTTCTGTTTGAAGGGCATTGTAGCCAGTGACATTAATTAGCATATGAGACTAAAATATCTGATGTTTTGGGGTGACAAGCGCAATATGCAGTATAGCGCAGTACTTGTTATGGTATTAAAGGTTCTGGGTGGCACTGCAATTGTTATTGGCTGGCGTCGCGCTTATCATCAGGCGAACGACTTACTCGTCCCATCACTCCGTTTCAATAAAAAAAAAACATTTTTTTACTTGTTGTTAATCGTTGAACGTCGATGCGGTCGAAGATATAGCACGCTCACCTAAAAGAAATTCTCCCAAACTAGCTATCAGGGAACACAGATGCCGGCAGATAGTTCCACTTCTTGGCCGTTAGTTTATGTAGGTCAAAGCGAAGCACTTGGTGTGAACAGGAGGGATGTCAACAATAAATTGATGACGGTTTGTCGTACGTCTGGTCGTCCAATGATGGAATGGGAATGGGGGGACATGTGATGTTAAACTGCGATAGTTTAGTCAAATGACGTCAGAACAGCAAAGGTCAAGTGCAATTTCAGCTTAATTAAAAAATAGTTTTTGCTAATTGATAATAATGATCTCAAGTTATAATATTTTAAAGCATTGCATAAAAACATCATGACTTACAAATTACTATTACGATTGCAGTTTTAAATTACTAATTGTATTAAAATTAACCATATCCGTCATATTACTCTTGGCATGTCTCTTGTATGCAGGAGGCCGTCTGGGTAGGTAGCCCCGCTTTGCCAGTTACTTTACCGCCAAGCAGTAGTAATTACTAGGCATATGAGACTTATTATATGATGTCTCGGGGTGATGAGCACAATGCAGTGCTACGTAGTGTTTTTGTATGGTATTATAAGTTCTGGGTGGCACTGAAATTGTTATGGTCAGGCATGGTGATAACCATCAGACTAACGACTTGCTTGTCTCATCATTCGATTTCATAAAAAAATTGATGTCATCACTCTTCCATCAGTTTTTGAGAGTAGCTGGTTCAAAGACAGTTATGGAAGCACCTGTTTTAACAGAGGCTGGTCCAAAAACCACAACAATTCCCGGATCTTAACTCTGTATGTATATATAACACTAACTTAGCCAAAACTCCCGCACAATATGCGGTGTTAAATATATTTTAGCGCTATAATCATTTGAAAGCTTTTCATGGAAAACGTTAGTTGATTGAAAATCTTTAGATTTAGTAAGAAAGAAATTATGCTATTTATTCGACACATACTCCACATGAACAAAGTATTTTTTTAAACATGTAGCTTGTTAGGGTTGTACCTAATAATAGAACCAATGTTTAATTGTTCAGCGTGCCGAAAGAGCTCAACTCAGCATAAAATGCCGAGAGATTTACATGTGATTTTAACGGATCTCTTAGAAAAAGGCCATACAAAGGGCCATTTCCGATCGGCTGAATCTATTCAAGTGAATGAAAATGACCTAGCACATCGCGTTAGAACCGTTTTTTTATAACAAATACTAAGTGCAACTTAATATCCCCGAAGGGGGTTAGGGGGGCTATTCTGACCAACGAATAACTTGACGTGTACAAAGGTTGGGTGTATTTGAAATTCCTATATAAACATTATTTGTATTTAAGAAATTTGCAACAACCTTAACTTCGATCAGTGTATGCTATTAGAATAGAATAGAATAACTCTTTATTATGACACCAAAATACAGAAATAATTAAAAACTAAAATAACAACTAACTTAATAATAGTGTCACAATGGGATGTCTTATCGCTCAAAGCGATCTCTTCCAGATAACACACAAGTGAAGAAATGTAGACAAAAATATATTATTATGCTATTATTACGTCTCCAGTTGCTAGGGTCAGAGTTCTCATTTAAAACAGCTTTAGTATTGTTGTAGGGTTGTCAAGTTGTGTTTTATGCAAGTGACCTAGTCGTGTTCGGGATGCTGTTTGGTGAACCATCGGGGAGACGGGTCTGAGCAGCCGCTCAACTGCCGTCTCTCTCTAGATCTATGTGCTCCATCTTAGGCCACATCATCGCTTCACATCAGACGAGATAGTGGCCAAACATATACCTATTAAGCGTAAAAAAAAACATTTCGTAGAGGCAACTTTACGAGAACTTTTTATGAATGAAAATCTTCGAAATATCAAACTCGTACAATAAACATTGTTCGCCATGACGTGTATAATAAGCCCACTTCAGATTTATACACATATGATTCACATAGAAAAGGCACAAAAAATAGTCATACGAGATGGTGTCAAAAAGTTCGCAGAATGACAAAGATAGAAAATAAAACTAAACCCAACCCAACCACCAACCCTAATAGTAAAAGTTAGTATTCTTTGCTAATAGTCACGATTGGCCCCGTCGTATTATTATTTGTTCCCGAAACTAAAGTAAGAGTTTCGAGAAAAATCTTTTCTAACGATGAAGAAGTGAAGTTTGCGATTTCAGCCTATTTTGAATCAGAATTGAAGTCGTTTTGTTATTTTTTATAAAATGAATTATGTTCATTGAAACTCTTGTTGCATCGTAGGTACCAATAAATATCAGTGAATCCCAAAATAAGTTTATTCTGTTGGCAGTAAGCTGACCGTAGGAAAAACCAAAGTGCAAAAGGTCCCACCTTTTGCGCTCTTTGAGGTCTCGAAACCCTCAAAGCACAATTTCCTGTAGTTCTTTGATGTAGTTAGTTTCTTTATTTTTTAGCCATAAAGAATTTTGAGGTTTCGCTAGTTTGGTAAAGCTTTCTAATTTAACGTTATTTGTTTAATATTGTTGGTTTATATTTGTTTATATTGTGAGTTATATTTTTTTGTTTAACATCACACTAATGGACAACACAAACGAGAAAGTGTGGCTCAGTGGAGTTTTGGCCTCGCAACACTGACTTTCTTAAGTTATGTGCGGATTAAAAACATGCAAAACACCACCGTGAGGAAACACGCATGTCCAAGAATTAATAACAAAAATTCAAGGATATGTGACATCCACCAACCCGCACTTCGCCAGAGCGTGGATTATGACCCATATTCTCTCTATGAGAGAAGGCTCGTGTCCCAGCAGTGGGAACGTGGATGGGCTGACACTATTCACAGTGATATTTTAATTATGAAACTTGTAACTTGTATGTTTGTCTGTTTGTTACTTTTTCATGCTAAAATTTGGAATAAATATACGTTATAAATGAATAGTTCAAAGTTCAAAAGTTCTTTATTCATTTTTGGCATCACAGACGCATTTATGAACGACAATTATTACAATGACTACCGCCGTATCGGAAAAAGAACCAATACTAAGTTCCCGAGGAAACGACAATAAACTTAATTCTACACGGATGAGACCACGCATCGCAGCTACTTTAAAATAAAAAATGTGTATTTGGAACGTGGTATTCTCATTTTTACATAACCCATTACATTCTCTTCTTTTTGTGGTATAAAGTATGTTTTGTATTAATTTTACCCAAAAAATAAAAAAGACCCTGCAGGTAAATATATTCAAACATTCAAATATGGTCAGCCGCAGCAAGGGTCATAGAATAAAATATAATTATAAAGATAGCAATGAAGTCGCAATAATATATGCAATAAAAAGATAATATAGTATTATTAAAACGTACAGCATTTTTTGTACACAAAAGTTTTGTTAATAGATTTTTAATTAAATGAATCTCCACTGAAGGTAAATGACGATGCGATCGAGAGTCATCATTATCATTATCAGACCATTACATTCCCACTGCTGGGCCTTTTCTCACAAAAGGATAGTTTAGGCTATTTTCCACCACTATGGCCGAATGCGGGTTTATGGATGTCATATCATGTCCAAAACACTTAAACTTTGTGATTCCTGGATTTTTACATCGTCATCATCATCAGTCAGCCCATTACGTTTCCACTGCTGGGACTCGGTCCTTCCCTTATAGAGAGAGTATGGACAATAATCCACCACGATGGCCCAGTGCGGGTTGATGGATGTCACATGTCCTTGAATTTTTGTAACAAATTCTTGGACATGCCGGTTTCCTGACGATGTTTTTCTTCACCGATCTTAGAGCGAGTGTTAAATCTACACATATATGTAACTTAAGAATGTCAGTGGTGCGAGGCCACCATGATTCAAACTCGGGTGCGTCGGATCGAAAGTCGCACGTACTCCCACTGTGCCATTCTCGTTTTCGCAGCAAAATACTGTTAGAAGACAAGAATAAAGCTGAAGGACGATGACATACAAAATTGTAGGGACTTCGATGACAGGCAGAAGCCTAAATATGATTGGCGTTTTACAAAAAACTCTTTCTTTGTTTCATTTACATTTTAATATTTTTTAAATCAAGATTGACATATGTAACAAAATACCTACCAACCTATAGTCATTATTAGTCATTAGACATTTAATTTTAACATTAACAAAAAATGATGCTCAGGTTATCTCAAACATTAATAAAACAAAAAAATATCAATCGTAAAAATTATTTCCATGACCATTAGATCTCTACTCAAGATTGATGTAACAACATAATCGTTATATTTTTATTGTTCTTAATTATGGGATGTAGTTATACGTACTTAACTGTGCATGTATGAGAAATTATAATGACTCATTAAGTTTTTGGGTGCGTAATTAAAAATTAATAAATACATAAATAAAACAAAAATCGTTTATTGAAGGCAAAAATCAAAGAGATTGAAAAATGAATGAAAATAATCACGCTATTTGACAATATCCTATCTTATATGAAATTTTATGTCAGTTTATTTTATTATAGTCAAACACGTCTAAATATTTTAATATATTCAATTATTCAGTGTAAATAATTTTAGCATGATAAACAACAATTTTCAAAGACATTCAACTAACAAATGAAAAAACAAACAGATATAGGAAAATTACGCAAAGTAAGTAATAATTGCTCTACTTATTATAACAATCCAATGTATGTGTTTTATTTTTGTAAGTTAAGAGTGTCGTCCAGTCTTGCGAACCTAAATTAAAAAAAAACTTGGCAATTTGAAATTTTTGTTTATGTACGAATCGAATAAACGAATTATATATTTTAAGTCTTTTCAAGTATTTGATGATTGAATTCAAATAATTCAAGAGATATAAATATGATTAATTTACACTAGGTACTTAGACTAGTGTTAACTGTAGCAAAACTAATAAAACTTGTTTTCAACTAAAAAATTAAAAACTTGAGTCAATGGAACGTATATAAGGTCCCTATTGTATTTTGATTTGTTGCTTAAAACGACAAAAATTAATAACATAACTAATAAATAAATAAATTAAAATAAATTAAAAAAAAAACTTTTACCACAGTATAATTAATAGTACAAGTTTCGTATATCACATCACACCACATCACACTAATATGTAGTACTATTATATTATGTTATTTTATTGGGTATTATATGCTCCTATTATAAATAATTACTAATACTAATAAAATAATGTACGTTAGTCATAGCATAAGTATTCAACTATTGCAGTTGTTATCTGTTTCCTTGCCTCTTGCCATACTTAATAAGTCAGTTTTCTTGGTAGGTACCCACATTTTTTTTTGTATTTTAATTCTCCGCTATGCTGTAAGCAATCCCTACCATCTTTCTGATACTCACTGTTAACTTGTGAGTTGTACTCTTTTCAAAAAATAAATATCTCAAACCGTAATATTTTAATATAAATAAATAAATAAATAACGCCCAACGATCACATACATAGATCCTGACCCCTCACTAAGATTCTCTGTATCTAGGGAACCAGGAACTACGAGGACCTTGGTCCCACAACACCCATGAAACAAATGCTTGCGCTTTTTTTTTCTGTGTACACACATTTGTCCCGTCGCGGGAATCGAACCGGAACCTCAGTGGTATATGAGATTTGAGCCCACCTGCCCAACCACTACACCAAAGAGGCTGTCAAATGCGTACGTTTGTAAGCAAGTGTGCAAGTGTGTTTGTAACTTCTTCATGCTGTAACAGCTCAACGGATTTGAGTAAAATTTAAATTAACATGGCCTATTTAAAATACCGGGAAACCACGGGTAAAACCACGGGACGCAACTAGCTATGTATACTTAAATATGTACATCTGAATGCTCTGTTGCATTCAATGTATATCAGGTCAATTAACTTGTCAATGTGAAGTGATTCATACCGATTGTGTTTAATTGGACGATTCTTGCTGATGTGATAATAATTGCATTGTTTGTGGAAAATGTAAGGGAAAAATCAACGCTTTGTAAATTACTTTAGAAGTACACTCGCTGAGATTGGAAATTAATTATGAATAACTTACGTATAGCTTATGTATAGCTTGTACCTGCGACTCCGACCGCGTAGAATTCGGTTTATAGTTGTTCCCTATGGTTTTAAGTGTTTGTTTTTGACAAAAAGAAGAAACGATATATATAAAAAATACTTTTAAAGTCATTCATGTAATTCTTTTACCATATCTATTATATTTCACAGAAACATATTTTCCGGAATCATCTTTTTTATGATACCTACTAAGCGACGAAACGAGCAGGTCGTTTGCCTGATGATAAGCGCCACGCCTGCCCATAACAATTACAGTGCCACCTAGAACTTTTAATACCATACAAATTACGGTAGGTAGAGGCATAAAAGGTAAAGGTAGGTCTTTTTTAAGATGAGTATTGCGTTTATGCTCGCCTAAAACCAATCAACGTGAATGCTTATTACCTCGTAAGACTCAATTTGTAGGTAGGGTCAAAAGTCATTCGTGGGTTTCTTGAAATTAGAGTTATACGCATAATTTACATATTTGGAACCGCAAAAACCTTAATTAAGTGTAATCATCGACATTTTTGTTTCATGGCCATCTAAACCGCACATCTTACAAAAAACTTAAGACGGGTATTCCCTGGCCCCTATAATTTTCACTAATATGAATATTAACAGTTATTGTTGATTAAAACCTTTCGGATATTTGTACACTTGACAAAGTACGATATTTTTTATTCATATTTCGTATTGTTTTACAATCCTTATAAACTGCAGTATTGCAAGACGTAATTCCTGATTATAGGTAGGAATTAGGTGTCCATGTATAGATATAGTCAGTATTTATCTAGAATGTTGTAAGTGTTATCGGTAGGCGTTAGAATAAGAGGGTTTCCGCAAAAATTGCGATCGAAATCACGAATAATTCAAGCCTGATCCCAGCCATTGTGTGCAATTTATTTGGCCACTTTGTATAGAGTGGCAATTTGGGAGAAGCACCGAGTACAGTGCATGGCAAAAAATTGGTACGTCGATAAAGTGTAATGTAGTGTGTAATTTTTAACCTCACGTTGACCATATCTTTTTACGACCTGGAAATCTGGTAGATAATGCTATATTAGCATTAAGTTATTTCTTGTATAATTTTTTTGTAAAAAATATCTTTATATATATATATAATGTAACATAACATTTAACTTGTACTTAATTTTTATGTGTAAGGTTTATAATAAAGTGTTTATTTATCTATCTAATGTTGTTAATTTCGATTGCATCTACACAAATCTATACAGATGTATACAAAAGAAAAGCGAATAATTAATGTGAAATTATTGCAGTCTCAATATCTTTAGGAATAGAAAAGTTGAAGAATGATATAATAATATGTCAACCTTAAACGTTGTCAATCTAGTGGAAAATGTCAGGAAAACCATTTCCTACGCCTAGAGCAAAATTTTTACAAGCTTTATTTAATTTGCAATGTTTGTTGTAAAAATTGTAACAAAATCTCTAAAAAATTACCCCTCAGTTTCTTGCCGTATCTTCTTAGTGGTTCTTTTCACGATACGGTGAAAGAGTCTTGTGATGATTTGACGTTCATGTGATGCCGAACATGAATAAAGAGATTTTGACTTTGACTTTGATTTTGTTTGTTTGGGTCATATCTTGCAAGCTGAATCAGAACCACTTCCTCTTGTCCTACGGAGTTGAAACTTTGCGTACTTATCAAAGTCCAATTACAATGCAACATTATGGTGACAGCCAGCTGATCTGATGATGGAGACGGAACACTTATTGACGGTGGGCAATGGAACTTCGTGACGGATAATTGTAAACTACTAGTGTTTGGGCTCATTTTAATCTACTTGCGATTCCAAATTTGAAAATGTTACAAAATATATGTTTGCACCAAAAAATATTATTACTTAATCTATTAGTGCTGAATTAAACACTTAGCATTAGCAACACATGAATTACTTACGTCATAACAGTTCTATAAACAATACGTTTTACGATCAGTCCATTAAACAAAATGCTAATTCTATAGTTAGCATTTTTTTAGTCTATACTCAAATAGAGTCGAATTGAGTCACTCAAATGAAAAAAGTTTTTAATTTAACTTTAATTTTACATAAAGTCTAAGGCTCTTTAAATAGACAGTTATTTATATCTTTTAATCGTATATATTTTATTTGCAGTATACATATATTATTATTTGAAATGTGTCATTAATGTTACCCTGTAGTATTGTGTAACAAGATAATGTCGTTTAAATTTTGTAAAGAGTACCTACTGTTCAATAAATTGTAGGACCTTCACTTTGGTGAAGGGGACAGTATCAATTGTCCGGGAAGTTATTGTTTATAATTATAAGGTAGGTAATGATTTTAGGATAACGGGTCTTTGATAAAATTCCTTTCGAAGTTTTATATAGTTATTTATGGCCTTGTCTGATATAACGGGTGTCCCAAAATTTACGCAAGATTTGAATTTGCCGCCATTTGTGGCAACCCTGACAATTTGACAGCTGAGAGTTTGGGGTTACTAAAAATGGAGCGTTACACGATACAACAATGTGTTATCATTATTGAACAATATCTTAAAATTAATGTATTTTTTCATGTTCTGGGATTTTCACCATTTGAAAGGCTTGTTTTTGGACGACCAGTGTGTTTAGTGTCTCCAACTGATCCAGTCTGCTTGAATTAATCACTGTACAGTTGACGAAGTTAAAACACTATTCCGACCATATTTTGTATGAAATTTTCGAATTGTGACCGCCAAACTTTTATTATTTTTGGAAATTGTTCAATAACGAAAACACGTTTTTGTATCGTCTTACTCTCAATTTCTACTAACCCTAAACTCTCTGCTATCAAATTGCTTTTTTTCAGGGTTGCCACCTACTGCACAAATGGCGGCTAATTGAAATCTTGCGTTAATTTTGGGACACCCTATATTATGTTTCTGCTAGAGTAAAATCTATCAATTTCATCGTATTTCCTAATGTCATTGAAACACATTTTAAAAGATTATTGCGTAATATTACATTTTTTAAACGTCCTTATCTCTAAACTGCTGCATTTAAGGTCATGAGAAAATAGAAAGTGTCCCTGTTTCATTTAATAAAGGTGTATTGATAGAGGAAGTCTCGTTTGCAATGTTTAAAGGTTATACGGAATTTGAGGGATAGAGACACGTGTGAGATTAAACGGATATGGCTCTATTAGCAATAAAACATTCGCATCAATCAATTAAAACACAAACTAATATTAGTGGCTAGGCCTTGACTTTATTTCGTGAAATGAGACATCAGAATTGTGTACGTAAGATGTTTGTTTCTATTTGTGAATAATAGAAATGATTACACGAATAGAAACGCTACTCAGTATAAATGTTATAGTATACGTATGATATATTACCCAATCAATATTGAATAATACTAGAATTTGATTAAGAAACGGGATATTTACTATGTATTTGTTTTGTTTTGAGTTCTCGATATTTCGGCACTGTTACAAACACCATGATCACAACGATACTAAAGTTTTTAGGGGTGGATTTTTAATGTTATAACGGGCAGACATATCTATCTACCCGCTTCCTCACTTGTTTTTTTGCGCGCGTCACTATTACTAATTTCACCTTTGTCACTCTCAACTCGATTTGTTTCTCGCTAATATCCCGTTTCCAAATCAAACTCTAGTGTCAGTGGCCATGTTAGTTTAAAAACGTATATTGATTAATAATAACTATAATAAAAGTTGCAGAACTAGGATTTTGCCTAATGAGATAAAAATAATTATTTTAACCAATTATTTTTTATCTAATATATATATTCATATTTATTGTAATCTGACATTTGACAGCTGTTTTTGTTAAACAGTACATTTATTATATGAACTTACTAAAAATATGTACAAAGCTTTATGAATGTAGTTATATAAAATATGTATACGTATCTTGAATTTGCATTTAATGTTTTTGTCGTACTTATGTACATTATACAATACAAGACAATAATGTTTTATTGAGCACCAAAACAGGAAACAAAAGTTTACAGTTACATAAAATACATTATGTAAGTTATAAAAATCTACTTAAAATTTAACGCCACATGTATATAATAGCGACAAGAAAATAAATTATGTGATGATATGATGCTATAATATCTTTGTTAATGCAAGTAATTATATTATTTAAACAGGGAAAATATAAACTAGCATCGTAACACAGGTGTATCCTAGTACAAATGCTGGTGATTACCTAATTTTTTGTCTTAGAACTATGTACGTGCTATTTTCATACTATAAAATTAAGATATTTGTATTGTATAAATTTGTTATTCAGACATTATAGGTACATTTACAATTTTATATTATGACACTAAAACTAAAAACCTTAAAAAATATAATACTAAAATATATTATTAAAAGAAGTCCCTTTAGGCAAGTAGCAATTTGTTATTATATATAAAAAAATGAAGATAATTATATGTAATTCCTCTAAATGCATAGGTAGAACTTTGAGCGATAAGACCGCCCATTGTTACTGTTGTAGATACTGTTGTGTAGACCTTTTTACTCAAGTTTATTTTTTCTGCGTACCGTTACGCGTAACGTTTTCTAACAATATTTGACATAATTTACGGGTATACCGTTTTTTTAACGTAAATTGGAGTAATCCAACTATAGTGTCAACCACATCCAGTGGTCTTTTTTAAGATGAGTGCGGTACCAGATCCCCGACACTCCATACAAATTCGCCGAGCTAACTGTCTAGTACTACTACTAGCACACCGGCCTGTCCGCACACGTTTTGTGTGTGTGCATAATTATTGTAGGGATGAGCTAATACGATTCAAGCGCGACAAGGACAACGCTATACGTAAGCAACCTAAGTGTTTCTCTTTCACACCCACTATCGCTTGGCTTGGAGACGCGAAAAACCAAAAAATCTTCGATTCAGAATCAGAATCAGAATGTTTTACTATATAACTGTGTAGCGCGGCATTGCCCATTTTTTCATCGGTTTCTTGCGGGTGACGACAAATTAGCGGGGGGGTGGGAATGTCGCTTCTTTACGTAGTAATATTTAGTTTTCTTTGGCGGTACGCTCGTGAACGCGTCACGCCTCGCACTGAGTTAGAGAGAGAGTTAAAACCATAGTTGGATTACTCCGATTTAAATGTGAGTGTCGTCCGTAAATTATTATTAATAATGTGTCCAAACCACGTTAATTTTCACAGTAAAATATTTGACATGTTCTTTGAATTTAATATTTTTAATACGTTACTTCATTTTGATATCAATATTTCTTTTTCCTCTTTTTTACCTGCAACTCTCGTATTCTAACAGTTACATTTTAGTTAATTTTATTTTAATTATTGTTACTGTTTCTGTGTATTGTGGTATTTAATAAATATATATTTCAAGTCAAAGAAAATTAATGTTACTTATTTGAAGTAAATTATTACTTAACAAATCATATCTCTATGAAGCATACGTCATAGAAAAACAGTTGAAAAGATTTATAGAAAAAAGTCCCTTACATATTTTTTTTACGCTTGTCTATGTTTGGCCACTATCTCCCCTGATGTGAAGCAATGACGTGGCCTAAGATGGAGCACATAGATCTAGAGAGAGACGGCAGTTGAGTGGCTGCTCAGACCCGTCTCCCCAATGGTTCACCGAACATCATCCCGAAACACGACTAGGTTGCTTGACGGTATGGCTTTGTTCGGTGGGTGGTATTACAACCACGGCCAGAGCCTACCACTCCAAAGCGCGTAAGCGGGTCTCATCACGATGTTTTCCTTTACTGTTTTAAAGTGAGCGTGCTATACATGCACTTAACTATAATACATACCTACTATAAGAAATATCATAATGTCCACCAATTCTGAGACAGTGTTTTACTTGAGTCACCAAGAACACGTGATTGCCTAAAAATACTTTAACCTCGACTTTATTGTCTTTTAATGGGCCATTGTATCAAGCAGTAAACTATCACAACAAGGATTGATACCATAATAGGTGAAGTAAACTATCAACAAGAGTCTACCAATAATGGTACCGTGAGCCTATAAAATATTTCACTGCCTAATTTTACCTTATAACCGGTTACCACTTTGATTAACACACAGTGCGAATGCGTGTAGCTATTTATTATTTTTTATAACACCAGCTGGTTCCTGTGACTCATTTTATCTACTACTACAATCGATAAGATCCTTCTTCTTTTCCCAAGTATCAATGAGGCACGCACACCCGTATTTATGAACCACACTTACTGAAACACTTGGTCAATTATGACACAGCAACTAATCAGAACTCCACATTTAAATGGATGCGTGCAAATACTCGTATTCATGCAAATATAAAAATACAAACAAAAGTTGTACCTATGTAAGAAATACCTTTTATATTTAGGGAGACCAACAATGGACTATATAAGCGAAACTTTTTAAATATTAATACTTTTATCTTATCATAATGCTGTTAGTCTTATAAATAAATAAATAATCAAAAATACAAACGAGATTTGTTGCGATAGTATAAGTTTAGATACTGTATAATAATTTTCTTTGACACTTTATTTTGGTTCTCAGCTATACACGTATATTAAATTTATTGTATATCCAAATAAAACTGCGAATCGTTTAAGGTTAAGGAGAGAGATTCTCAAATGGAGACAGTAAAGTATGTCTTAAAACTAACATTTTTTTTTCAACGTTCTAAATCAAATAATAATCACCGTAGGACTCCACTGAGGCTATCTAGTGGATTTTATCTTTTTCTACGAACTCACGTAAAATTTTACTTTTCGGCTTGTGCTATAAATTAAATCAATTGAACTATTAATTGATAGAAAAGTTTACGTAGTTATTATTTTAAAATAATTGCCAGCAAATTTTATTTACAAAATTTTGCCTGGTTTTACTTCGATTGCGTAACCAAGAAAAACTTATTTGAAAATCGTCAGGATTCTATTTCAAAAATAAAATCAAGAATGAAATCCAAAAAAAATTTTGGAGTCATTTGTTATAAATACTTTTATAACAAATGACTCAAAAACGAGACTTGGAGTTTACATCTATAAAATCTTGTGACCGGGCAATAAAGACTTTGTGACCGGTCAATAAAAATCTTGTGACCAGCCAATTAAGCTTCTGGAACTAACGTTAAAGCAATTGCTAGCTACTTTACCTTATTTTATCAATTAATCTTATCGTGAAATCTAAAGGAGTTATTAGAGCTGATAGTGATTAATTGTTCTGTTTTAAACACAATTGAAAAAAAACAAATTAAGATTTATTACTTTAATTCACATCTATCGATCGATCACAAGATATTCATTATGATGGAGATTTCAATTTAGGAAATATATTTATATAACTTGAGCTGTATTCCTTTGCCTTGCTGATAAATAGCTGTTTATATTAGGCGCATACTAATATAAGATCATTATTGGTATAAAGTCGTCCAATGCTCAACAAAAACTAAGATCAGCGCATAACAAAATAAACAAGATCAATTTAATGATTCAAGTGATTTGAACTCTATTATACAATCAAATAAAAATGACCTTTCCTTTTAAAAATGTCAGAGCTCAGTATAGCAGTCGTATTTTTCAATCAGACAGGAGTAAAAGTGGAACGTGTATTGCATTAAATAGGAACGCGTCTTGTTTTTATATTAGGTTTAGATTGGATATTATCTTTAAAAGAAAAAGTTCAAACCAATCATGAAAGAATTCTTGTGATTTTAACTTGTAAAACTAAAAAGTTGCGAAACATACCCTTTTAATAAAATAAAATCTATAGGATTTTCTTTATTGCAGTAAAATACGATGATTCGAAATAATAAATATTAAATAGTTTATTAAAATTCAGTCCTTGATACCTACTAAAAATAACAATGTAAATTAGCACCGTGAAAATGCGAAATGGTATGGTTTCCACGTCTCCTTTTAAGTAAACAAAGATTATTTGACGGCTGAAATTAAAGATTCTGTCGTATTGCACGCCACAGTGGTGAAATCATTTTGTTACTCTGTGCCTCATATTCGAAAAATTCTGTAACCCAGATAATGGTGTAATGATCCAGGTTAGAAAACTTATAAGTTATGTAGTAAGTTGTTATTTCTTTACCATCAAACTTCCATAGAGTCATCTTGATTCAGCATTCGGAGTTCTCGTAAAATCCGGTTTGTGTGAACTTGTTTCCTTTATGATATGAACAGACTTACTGTTTTGCTTCACAGAAATTAACAATATTTTATGATTGATTTATTGATATTTAAGTCTAATCGATATAAGAGATTAGAAGTATATATATATATATATATATATATATATATATATATACGCTAGGTTGATTACCTTGCGACTTGTTTGGCCTTTAGTAATTAGAACTATTAGGTAGCTTGTCATTAGGTGTGTTATTAGGTAGCTGTTGATGTAGTGTGTATTTCTTGTCAGGTTTCATATCATGACGAAATTGTTTGGTACATTTGTGATTTATTTTGTTGGAGTCACTTATGACGTAACGTGTTGTTGTCCTCTTTAATGTTTTCGAATGAAATAGTTTCTCCGGTGACTTCTGGGGCTTCCTCGCAATTGTAATGTATTTTAGTGTGGTGATTGAAATACCCAAAAAATGTCTACATGGTAAAAGTTCGTTGCATTTGTATCAATTGTATATTTTATTTAAAAATAAATGAAGATTTGCATGTAAATTTCATTTGGTCAATTCACCGATATTCAACCTTGGACTTTGATACATCAGAATTGAAGTTGTTTTTTTGTTAAAGGATGAATTATTATTTTAATTGTATTATGTTAAACTGGATCAAAGTAATGCTTGCGCGCTACAGCTTGGCAGCAAACCTGGGGTAATACCAACCCACCTATAGTACCTACCTATATCCTATAGCAGGTACCTAGTACCACTCCTACTATTGAATATGATTTGTTCTTCACTGTACTCCAGATTATTGGTGCATTATTTTGCTATAAATAAATAAATAAAATAAATAAAATAAAAATAAAATAAAATTCATTTATTTCGGACAACTTGGTCCATAGTTTTTTTTTTTTTTTTTTAGTATGTACATGCAGCTTACTCACTATGTTAGTTCGCAATTAAAATATAAATTCAAATTAAATTAAATGAAACTGTATTGTATTGATTAATGTCAATTAAATTAAATAGATTAAATTAAAATTCCAATTGAAATCTTAACACAAAACAATACAATACAACAATAATAACAACATTTTAGAATTTATTTAATTCACTCCGTCTATTCATCGATTCACATGTTTGACATGTAAATCGATGAACCGTCGAAGAAAAACCGAATCTATTCTTTCGGCTATCATCTTCAGTATTTCGTTGCTACTCCCCCTCACACGTTGCATAACTGAAGCGGTTTTTTTGCGAATGTTCGCGTAGAAGTCATCCACGTGAGCATCCGCAAACATACCGGATGCACTACAGAATCTGGGAAGTTTCAACAAAATTCTGAAGGTATTGTTATACTGAACTCTCAGAGCATTGTACGATCTTTGTGTAAAGTTGGTCCATAGTCCACTCGTGTAGAAACTTTGACAAAACGCTTTAAAAAGTGTTAGTTTTACCTCTAATGTACATCGAGTGAATCTACGAGCCAACATATTACCTCGTACCGACAATGCTCTGCGTTCCCTCTCAATGTTCTCGTTATCTTTTAAATCATCTGTTACAATGTGCCCTAGGTACTTAAACTGAGAAACACGATTCAAGGCAACTCCGTTTAACATAAGCGGTGGAACGCAACTAGGCTTACTGTTTTTACCTGTGAAAATCATGAACTCGCTCTTTTTTACGTTGTACCTTAAACCGTGTTGTTCAGCGTAGGTCTCACATACCTTGATCAACTTTCTCAATCCTCCAATTGATGGGCTCAGCAACACCATGTCGTCCGCGTAACTTATGTTGTTCACACTTACATCATCAATGCGACACCCAACATGCATGTTGCTCAGCCCCTCAATCAGCTGATTGACATATAAGTTAAACAATTTTGGAGAGGTCAGCCCCCCTTGCCGCACGCCACAGTTCAGTGTATATTCGTCTGACAAAGCATTCGCCCATTTTATAACATTTTTTTGATTCATATACCAGTAGGAAAAGATACCTATGACTTCTGGAGAAGTACCTGCCTCTTCCAGCTTTTTCCAGAGAATGTCATATGATACCAGATCAAATGCTTTTGATAGTTCTAAGAAGCAAGCATAGATAGGCGTCTTTCTCCTGGTATAGTAATCAACAGTGTGCTTAAGTGCCAAAATGGCGCTCTCTGTTGAAAGACCCTTTCTAAACCCAAATTGGGCATCATGTAACATAATGCATTTACTTAGGTAATTATTTAACACTCCATCCAATACTTTTGCCATTATGGTAGCCAGTGAAATAGGTCTATAGTTAGATTTATCAGATAAATCACCTGTTGAGTTTTTAACTAGTGGTACTATAACAGTTTTTATTAACTTGGGTGGCAAGTAAGAGTGTCTAATACAGAAAGTATACAACATTGACAATAACCCATTAATATGACAACCTGCATATCATGCAAACTTTTCCCAGACAGATTACTATTATGTATTCTGTGCCCCGACGCTCTCGCCTGTTTAATGACGTCATAATCAGTTAACTGTTGGCGTAGTTACGATAAAGCTACGGGAGGTCCCATCATTCTTGATGTAATTTTATTGTTACGATTGAACTGCCTGCAATTTGATTGAACATTCCTTTTATTTGTTAGAGTTTTTATTAACCTCTGTCTGTTTTTAAAGTATCGACAACGGATTGGCAATGCTTCTAGTATTGCAGATGTGCATTGGCGAAGGTAGCCGTTTTCCATAAAACGAGACGTCATAAGGCCTGTTGTGTATAGAGCCCTCTAGCGGCAAGTTTATGAATCATCCAAACTTCGTAATTCCTCGGTTTAAAAGAACATTTATTCTGTTTAAGAAATTACAATTTCGCTTATAAAGAGAACTTATTTAAAACTTATAAATTTAAAACAGTGAGCATGCATTAACTAGGTACTTAAGTCTAAAGAAACTTACAACATAGTATTCAAGCAGTGCATTATTCATTTGTTCTTAACTATTATTATTACATTTTTCTATTATGTTTTTTTTTTTATTTTTTTTTATAATCACTAGAATACTCTTTTTAGCGGTTCGACCGCCCACAGCACTATTTAGGTTTTAAGTTATATTTTTATTTATATTTCGTTGTATTATTTGTATACAACAAGGTATTATCAATCAATCAATCATCAACACAATTAGCGGTTATTCGAAAATTCTGCGATTGCTGTAGCAACTTTCTTCATACAATATACTACGCGTTTACGCGGTTGAGTTACATTTGTGAAGGAAAAAGTAGGCTTCATATTTTCCACTCTAATCGGCCTTCAAAGAGGGTGAGGTTTTTAATTGCTGACGTTTATTTTTTAAGAGCGAATGTAGCTCAGTGGAAGAACGTGGGACTTTCGATCCGACGTACCAGAGTTTGAATCCCGCTGGCCCTAGACCACTGAAATTCTTAAGTTATGTGCGGATCTCGCTCTTAAAACCCGCTCTAAAAACGGTGAAGGAAAACATTGTAAAAAACCGGCATATCCAAGATTTAATAAAAAAAAATTAAGGGCATGTGACGTCCAACAACCCGCACTGGGCCAGCGTGGCGGATTGTACCCATTCTCACCCTAGGAGATGTAATGGGAAAGTAATGGGCTAATAATGAAAAAATATGATATTTTTTTATATAGCGTAGTAAAAATCAAGCCATTAGGATTGCAGGAAAAGTGTAGTAGTTATGATAAAACCTGGAACAAGCAATTACTACGTCACATTCTAATTATGTTCTCACTAGCTTCACCTAGATGACAAAGAACAACTTAAAATAACATAATTAATTTTTAGAAAAAGAACAAAACCTACTTCAATGTATATTCGAATTACAAGGTCAAATATCGATGAATATATATTTATATATGAAATATATATTTATATATATATGTATATGAGACAACTTCGTAGCTATACTGAACCCAACGCAAAAACAATTTTCCAAATCGGTTCATAAATGACGGAGTTCTGAGGTAACAAACATAATAAAGAAAAAAATACGATCGAACAAAGAACCTTCTCCTTTTTGAAGTCAGTTAAAAAATGTATCACATTAAGTTTTAATGTTTCAATAATTCATTGTAATTCACACTTGGTTGATTTGATGCGCACAAACAGATTTTATCGTAACTCACATGCAGTCTCAAATAACCAGTTTCAATGTGTTTATTATTGTACGCGATAAAATCCAAGTAACTTTGGATTGTGTTCGATATTTGGTAATATAAAATTATTATATGGTACCGGGAAATTGATACCTACTCGTTTCATTTTTATTGTTTTCATCATCATTATCATCAGCCCATTACGTTCCCACTGCTGGGACTCAGGCCTTCCCTCGTAGAGAGAGTATGGGCCATAATCCACCACGCTGGCCCAGTGCGGGTTGGTGGATGTCACATGTCCTTGAATTTTTGTGATTAATTCTTGAACATGCCGGTTTCCTCACGATGTTTTCCTTCACCGTTTTTAGAGCGAGTGCTAATTCCGCACATAACTTAAGAAAGTCAGTGGTGCGGGGCCAGCGGGGTTCGAACTCAGGTGCGTCTGATCGAAAGTCGCACGTGCTCCCACTGAGCCACACTCGCTCCACTCGTTTACTGTTTTATTTATCTTTAATAATAACCCAGTAACTTAATTGCGGTTGTATGTACAGAATTCCCAAATAAGCAAAAAAAATAAAACATAACCTTATCGATGACATTTTGATATCAAACAAGTATTGCTGAATACACATAAGTAATTGTAGCAACTAGTTAGTAATCTGTGATATAGTATATATGAGGCCGTTTGAAAATAACCATTAGGTACTTGATTGTCATTTTTACTGTGGGTAACGTCTTTAAATTCCACTGGTGATTTATCTTTGTTCAAAGTAGGGATTAACATAAAGAAAGAAGCAGTGTAACGCAAAAAATGCTTGGAAATAACAAAGCTGTTTTCAAAAACACTTTTTTGTTATAGAAGATAAGAAAGATATTTTTCGGCAAAAATTTGAGTAAATTTTATACGAAAAATATCTATTTCACGCAATAATTTTAATATTGACAGCGTCCGACAATTTGTCTCAACACTTATATTTTAGTGCTGGCTTTAGACTCCCTAATTACTCTTGGTGACAAAAACTCTCAACACATCTGTCAATTGTCATGTGTCAAATTATTTTAAATTATATGACAAGAGGGAACAGTTTTTTTTAGCGAGCGTGCTATGTCTTCGACCGCATCGTCACTTAACAGGTGACATAGCGGTCAAACGCAAGCCTATAATCAATAGAAAATCAAAAAGTAAAAACATTTTACGAAATAATATTTATGCAGTAAATAAAACCATCAATATAAAATCCCATGTTATTTTTTTGCTATAGATATACCTACCTATAACAGGTTTGATCTAGGCTAGCGTGCTACTGCTTCAACCATATCGTATCGTCAGTCAGCAGGTGAGATAGCAGTCAGCTAAAAATAAAACAGCATCTATATTTTTAGAATAGGTACACGAAAATCTGATAGCAAAAACTCTCTAAATCTCGTCACGTGTTGGAACAATGGGGATTGTCCAAAATTTCTAACCATTAGATTTTATTTTATTTTTTGAAAATTTAGAGCATTTTGAGAAACTAATTTGAATATTTTGATGATTGGTTAACTACTTGTTTAAAAAAATAAATATTAAATATTTTAAATTTTAAAGGTAAGTGACGTCATCATTGGCTCTATAAGATTAAGTACCATAGCCTCACTGTTACATAATTAAAAATTTAAATCTGTCAACACAACGACGTCCAGCTCACGTCTGTCAGTGTTAATAAACGTCAAATAGAATAATAACGCCTACATCACGACACCACTTTTCTCGCAAATCTTCTCTAATACGAACAAACATTTTGTTTGGACTATTATTACTATTATTGCTGCAAGTTGGAACAAAGCACTCCCTGTATTCCATAACTCTTCCAATATATTAAATATTGTCGAGTGTTGAAATAATGTAAGTAATGAGATCTAAACGAAAACAAAAAATGATAAAATGAGGCAAGTCGCAATGTTTATATTTTTGACATTTAAATATATTATAATTTGACAGTCGACAGATTGTAGCCACTTACTTTTTATTTTCTGAGGTAACGATACAAAACTATAATGCCAAAGCTGACGTAATTTGAAGGGCAAAGAAGGTCAATCCTATTTTATCAAAAATATCAATAAAATATGAATATTTTTCATGATTAATTAGTCCGTAATTATCGGTAACGCTATTCCTCGAAATGGTTTTTCAATTACAACATTTAAAAAAATATGAACAATGCCCATTGACCTTATTTCTTCAGCGTGCATTGTGACACAGAATAAATAGTAGTAGAATGGGCCAGATAAATGAAATTGTGGCACAGTTATAGGTAGTAGAGAAAAATCACTCCCTTAGGCGAGGCAACTCTGGATACTGGCCTTTCTCCTTTACGCCTTTGGCAAAATCCCGAGAAATGAAATATTGCAAAAAAACCTTCTTTTACACAACTTAACAGCTAACCAATTGAGTGCGGAAGTATGATGTGATACTTGTTCCTTGTCATAGTACACACATTTTGAGTTCATTTTATGTGTGAAGGAATCGTGGCAATTCTTATTGTGACATGGAATTGGTGGGGAAAAATTGGAGTCGGGTTTTACAAGTTGTCATTACTTCTGGCCGACGTTCCATTTTTAAGCTATTGCATAGCTTCTGTCGCGGGCCTTGAGCGTGGAGACCGAATCCAGAAATTCCGTAACGAAAATAACCTAACACCCCCCACTCCGAATGCTATGCAATAGCTTTTCCGCGGCAGTCTCCGAGTGCCACACGTCTTTTTTTTTTTTCAATTTTCCATGCCAAGGTCTTATTACATATTCACTTTAGAAATCATTAAACCCTTTCAATACATTTATATATATTTTATTGTATTGAGTACGAGACGAGCAGATCGTTCACGTGATGGTAAGCAGCACGCCTGCTTATAACAGCTACCAGAACACTGTTATGCAAAATCCTGCGCGCTACGATCAGAGCTCGTTAATTTGTAGAGTTTTGGCAAATATTAAAGTTTGAATTTCGAACTAAATTCCGTAAGAACGACCGTTGCCGTTGTCCAAATTACTGTTCAACCAGGGCCCCAATTCACTATGACAACTTGGCGATTCCTTGCTTCGAAATCACGCCGATTCCTTCATTAATAAACGAGATCTCTATGACGCATATCTATATTCATATATATGATGCGTCCTAGAGAATACAAATTTCGCAGATGTCATTTATTAATGAAGGAATCGACGTCTCCTCGAAGCAAGGAATCGCCAAGTTGTCATAGTGAATTAGGGCCCAGCATTTAGATCACTATTCAAAATTATTCTCTTTGATACTTATTTCTATGAAAGCTTTCCTTCTGCGTCAAGCATTTAAATGAAAATAAATCCGTCTTAGATAGTACTGGTAATCCTACAAGGTACCTAGGCACATGACATTCTTGGGACCGATTTGCCTGAAAACCGTTTGTCGAAAAACGAGACCCGAATGTACTCGAAGCGTGCGAGTGAATAAAATTGTAATGACCAGCATTTTTTATAAGTTACGTACATACTCATAAGTAATTCAGTTATTAAGTGGAATACTTTATTAAAAAAAATAACGAAACAACTAGATGAAATAATCTGGATTGCAAATTTGAATGCTAGACAATATAATATGTTCGATATTTAAATAAATATAACGAATAGATGCCATAAGTTTCCACGCCCATTCAAGTTAATTGTGAAAGGTTGGTCTTCACGTCGACATAATTATAATATTTTTAATGATATAAATTCTGAATTGTCAAGAATATTTTAATTTGATCGATTCATCAGTTTAAGACTTAATTTAACAAACTCTCTTGTCCATAGTACTTTTAAACTAGGTAGGAACTTGATGAGGTTTTATCATTTTTTTTTAATTTTTTCTAAGGTGGGTTTTTTTATTTAATAATATGTCGGCAAACAAGCAGACGGCCCACCTGATGGTAAGTGGTTACCGACGCCTATGGACATCTGCAGCACCAGAGGCTGATGCGTTGCCAACCCTTAAGGACTCTATTAATTCCCCGTTTTATAGGACTCCATGTTTAACTTAATCCCAGTAAAGTATCCTACTAATTAATTTATATTATAAATGCGAAAGTTTGTGGGGATATATGGATGTTTGCTTCTAAATCAAACAAAAACTACTGAATATATGTATGTGGGAACGTCCTGGAAAATAATTTAGGATATTTTATCCCGGAGTAATCTCCATGTGGTGCCAACGGGTACCTAACTTGCTCCATCTTTTTCTGATTCTTCACAAAGTAAAATTGCCTACTTGAAGTTACGTTAGAAAAATCTCCATTTTTATCACACATTTCTCAATGTGTTTCTGCTCTAACCACTAGGCTTTAGGCAATTTGATATAAACATCAATTTGGCAACAGTAAAAATGTCAAGGACGAAACGCCGTTTTCATTTACCCTTTGGCAGTTTGTTACAATTTAGGGCGGTTTCAGACCAGCGATTTATACGCGGGTATAAGACATGTAGACGCTCATGGGCGTGCCTTTTGCAACACGCGTGACTTGTACAAGCGTTGACATCTATGTCCCATGTTGATACTGACTCACCACTACCGGTTCGAGCGAAAAAGCCGGAATTAGCACGTGTACGCAAATCCAGATTTTTGAACCGCGAAATGTAGCGCGCGTGTAAGCGCGTATGCCAAAACGACCGTTTACAGGCAGAAAAAAAATGCTAGTCTGAAACCGCTATCAGCAGACGTTATTTTCTGAGACAAACTTTAGGGCCCTGTCGTACTCGTATAAGAATTAATGGATGTTTAATGCATATTAGTTTATGTTCATAAATAATGTTGAAATAATTAATTTACTGCCTAGTTAAAATTAAATGAGTTCATCAACGTTGAATAAAAACATGCAATTAGCTGTATATACGATAAATAAATTATATTGGTGTAACAATAAAAAAGAAACCAGGTAGTTATAAACTGCTGATACCGTATCTTCAAAATACGATGGAAGCCTTATAAATATTATTTATACAACTGAGTAATGAGACAAACAGGTCGTTAACCTTATGGTAAATGGTAATAATGGGTAATGGTAACACTCTTCAAGCTAGTAATGTTTTCGCTTTGTTACCGTCCGGTCACAACACAATCAAGCAATTGTCTCATTCCGATATTTTTTTTGTTTCTCCATTGCAGCTGTGTTTGCATAAAATACACCTATGTCAACTATTCCATGGCTTCTTTTGAACAAATATGATCATTACATTGGAACGAAATGGGCAGTGCTTCTCTAGATATTTTTGTAAAGACCATCTAAACGATTACAATGCCAAAGATGTATCAATTACTACAGACGTATGTGTCATTGAATAAAATTAAATATATTATAGGTGAATACCGCAAAACAACACTGCTTTTGGGCACCCTTTTGGTGCTCATACAAATTTGTTACAAAACAAAGACACTCAATAACCATGAAAGAAACGTTTCAAACGGCTGTTGGTTAAGAACAACTCCGCAATTTAACTTGTTTGTAACATTTGCATACTTCATAACGTTATTTTGGTGCAAATCTTCCGAATCCTTGCTTGGAGCAATGAAGAATTTTTGACTGGAGTAATTTTAAAGGACTCCGCACATTACACCGTAGGGCACACTTTTTTATAGTACTGAGTAATGAGACAAGCAAGTCGTTCGCCTGATGGTAAGTGCCATGCCTGCCAATAACAATCGCATTGCCACCCAGAAGTTTTAATACCATAAAAACACTGCGCAGCACTGCGTTGCGCTCATCACCCCGAGAATCAGATATTGAGTCTGATATGCCCAATAATTTCACTACAATGCCTTTCAAATCGGAACACAGTAATGCTTGCGCACTACTGCTTGGCGGTGGTGGTACTGGATGGTGGTAACTACCACATATAAGTGATACTATAGGCGTATAAACGTATCAGACATGAAAGAAACACGACGAACACAAACGCCCCCTAAAGTTGATCAACAACTTATCATTCCCGTAAACTACGCAATTGATGATCGTATTATATACCCGTATACAATGTGTTTGATGACCGTATCTTAGCGTACGATGCCCGTTCTATCGGTAGTCAATAATAGTTCAGAACGGTTATGATACCGGTGACATCACACGTCCTCGCTATTGTAACTATATAAAGTGTTTAAAAATATTTTTGTTGGCAAAATGGTCATTGCGAAACAAGTTATAAACAAGTATACAAGTAATGTCACTCAAACAGCCTCAACCGAAGATCAGCGCTGGTCGCACAACCAGCACAACGCTGAGTTTAGGCCGGTTTACAACAAATCCCATTTTTCTTTTCCTTTTTCATAAACAATTCTCCTTTTTATGTTTTTTGTTCTTATTTTTATCTATACCTACTACATACTATACTATTTCATTATTTTATGTATTTTGTATGTTAGTTCTATTTGTTGGAAATGATTTTTTCTTATTCTTAGTTTTAAATGTTTATTGGTAAAACAATAAACCGAATCGATTGACATGCCATTAAAAGAAAACGTGAGAATTGCCCATATTCTTTTCTTTCTCCCCACAAAATTTATGAGCAAAGTTTATAGCGATTTCTGACTTTTCTAGTACCTAAGTTGGTCTCTAAGAGTAATTTGATCTATATAAAGGACCCGATCAATTAGCATCATAAAAAACAACGTGAGAGCTGCCTATTTTCATGCTGACTGTATTTTTATTTTCAAAACCTGTGTATGAGTTTAAAATTAACTTTAAAAATGTAGATAGTCTCTTAAGACCGTTTTCTAGTATCTCCAACGGTGAACCGTTTAGTAGCTACCCTTCATGTCCTATCTCAAAATTGCACCCTGTATACATTATATTTGCTCCAGGGAATGTTACGAGTAATACAAGACCCAATATAAACGCTTTGCTTCCAGAAGTGTGTAATATATTAGGTACTCTATACTTTTGGTACTAATTGTGATCGTTTTTGGGCTCGGTTTCTTCCGTTTTCCGTGTATAAGCAATTTATATCAGTTTATTGTACCATTGTGCGATTTGATGAATGTTTTCATATCTCAATCCAATCGCATTAGGTTGGTGACTGGTGCTTTCTTTTGTGATCGCCCTGGAATATAAATTACATTTGTATAGGGTAGAAAATATTCAACAAAACACGGTTGAGGACATCCACAAAATGGAATTCCGGCAAATGATAAAAGCTCGTGGTCGGTTCAAGGTCTACGCTGAACGTTTGATAGAGGGTGGATTTAATTAATTTTTTAAATGCCCATCGTATGAAAAAGTTATGAAATATTCAGCTTTCATTTACAATATTACTTTTAATATCGAGCCTGGATCATCAATGTACGTTGATATTAAATTTTGATAATTAAGCAAAGCTTAATGAACCAACCAGAAAAATAGAGAATATGGTTTCCATTTCTCTGCTTGCAACAAAATGAACATTAATTATTTTGTAATAGTAAACATATATGCTATACTAGGACTGCGAGCAAAATGACGTAGCATATTATAAGGGACGACTTTTTTGGACAAACGTGAGGCGACCTATCAAGTAAACGAGCCCACCGTGTCGTCACAGAATATAAATAGGTTTTTTTTCTTATATCACCATTTCCTTCGTAATTTTTTGTAAGCAGTGACTTAACTCATTATATGTATCAGGATTTGATGCTTTCCTAGATAACGAAAGAGATCTTGTTATTTTTGCGCATTGCAAACGCATGATTTAAAATGAATAAACAGTGAAAAGGAGGAATATCTCATGAACACAGTTAAAAAAAACAGTAATGGACTTTTTCTGTTTACAAATTATATGGATGTAATTATCAAAAGTCAACGATCAAGAGATATTTATTAAATAGGCACAAGAAATGCACATTCAAATTGAATACTTCTATTACCAATGATATTTTAATTGATTAGAGTAACATTCTCTAAATTTTAGTGTCAAAAACAATATATATTCATTTTTTCAGTAAATAACATTTTTGTTAAAAAATATATTTTTCAAGGCAAGTTTTTAATAAATTCGTAATCGGAACCACGAGCAGATTCAAATCAGCCCAAACACTAGTTTATCCGTCTAAGAGTTCCATTGCTCACCATCCCTCTCCAACTGGAACCTTGAAGCTGTTCTGATGAACAGCTGGCTGTCACCATAATAATGCATTGTCATCGGACTTTGAATGATTTGCAAGTTAAATGAAAGCTTGTAAAAATAATATATAAAAATTCAATTCAATTCAATTCATTTATTAATTTTCAGATATTTACAATCCATTTTGTTAGTATGAACTTACGGGCTATGTTAGTAATTGTCTCATTAAAGTTCATGTAAAATAAAATTATGTCATTTAGTCAATTCAATAATACTAAAACAATTAATTCAATAAATAATTTGATTAATAATTCATAAAATAATAATAATAATGTCAAAAAAAATGTGAGCACTATAATATTCAACCTAGAAACCAAAGTTCAAGGTACCTACATTGAGGATCTCGTTACTTCTGACGCCAACAGCTTTATAAAGTAATCGACATTATTTCTGAAAATAATACGAGAAACGGTAAAACTTTACGGGAAAAGACCCTGAAACCCCGATATACCAAGATCATTTTATCCCGAGTTATGATTTATTATATCCGCATTTGGGAAAGAAAGGCCGTAATAAAAGGTTCTCGCTGAATTATTTTAAATCGGTCCAACATCAACAAATATTTATCTGCACTCTATTACTAAAAATACTGCTTATCTTTAAGTTCCTTACAGCATAACTGGTAGTTGTACAGAGTTCTTGTTTTATAGAGATATACATACATATATCAGCCTGTCTATTTTCCGTGACATTTTTGTTAATCGTGGTATGTGATCAACTTTTCAGGTTAAAAAGTTTATATAGCTTAATAAGACAATATTTTTCGTATTTGTCAAGAACTAAGATTTGTGAAGAAAAATATTTTTTTATCAAATTCGTAATCGGAACCGCAAGCAGATGAAATGAGAGATAAAATGAGCCCAAACACTTGTAGTTTACGATTATCCGTCAAGGAGTTCTATTCCCACCTTCCGTCTCCATCATCAGGTCAGCTGGCTGTCGCGATAATATTGCATTGTCATCGGACTTTGACAAGTGTGCAATATTTCGACTCAGTAGGATAAGAGGAAGAGGTACTTATTCAACTTGCAAGATTTGACCCAAACATTGCAAATTAAATAAAAGCTTGTAAAAACATGTGGTACAACCAATGCTGTTAAAAAGCGTGCAAGTATATGTGAAAATTGTTATAGAGTTAATAAATAATAATAATAATAAATTGTTTATTGTCAAAAAGCTTACAACAACTTGTTATCAACATGTTTTTTGCCTCAAAAAGCGTCCAAATGTCATTTTGAGATTTATAGTAATAAAACTTTTTTAAACGGGCAAATGCCTTTATTACTGAAAACAAACTACACTCTACTTACTAAAACTAACGTAACTACATACAAGGAGAAGCAATTGGACAACCCATAGACCATTAAAGGCCTATAGATAGCTCAAATGCTCCAACCCACTACCAGTTGGCAGCGTACCCAAGATGCTCACAGTATTGCCCCGTTGGATTGCAATACTGATACGTTGAGCCAAATAATAAACTTATAATAATAATACAATTAATTATAAAAAAATAAGTTCAATCACAAAATGTATTATTTAAATCGAGTCAAAAAACTTATAGTCGTCACATAATATATTTATAATAAATAGTAAAATTAAAATTATTACAAAACTGAGAAGTAAGACAATATTTGCTAAACAATTAGTTAATTAATAGACAATATTTGCTGTCTAAAAACTAAAATTCATATTTTAAAACCTTCATATTAAGCCTACAATAAAAAATATTAAGTATTTATAAAACTGGGCACGTTTGCTGTATGGCTGGGTCATAAGGACCCGGACAATTTTAAGGTTCATTAAAACTCCCTCAAATCAGGTACTCCATCTTGTATAACCTGGACAATTTTTAATATTTATTAAAACTTTATAAAATCAGCTATTCCATACTGGTGCGGTAATTAGCTGGTATGAGGAACATCTACCAACATTTACCGACAATAATTCTAAGAGGAAGAATAAATGATGAAAGTGAAGATGTGTGAAAACATAGACTGCAATATACCTCTTCATTCAGTGAATATTCTAGCTACTTGTTCCAGCACACATCAGCCAATAGACAATGGTTAAAAAATAGATAAAATGTAATGGTATTATCAAAACGTGCTGTACTTACACCTACCTCTTTCTTACCTTGTCGGTTTAAATACACCCATATAAGTTTATTTTTCTCTCAAACTCCTACGAGACTTAACCTTGATTGGCGTAGAATATATTTTACAAATCGATTTAATTTTAGCATCAACCTGTGTCGCATTTCATCATCATTGAAATATTTTAGTATCCAAATTATTCCTATATGAAATTCGGCACTCCAAACTTTTCATGAAGGTTTTTCCATTCAAATAAATGAAACTGTTTGCAATGCCTGAATTTTACTCCATTATGTGTACACATCGCTTGAAGTGGTCACAGTCATTACAACCCGAAATATATACCTAAACATATTAACAATTATCAGCCGCCAAGCAGTAGTGCACAAGCATTACTGTGTTCCGGTTTGAAGGGCATTGTAGCCAGTGAAATTACTGGTTATTATGAGACTCAACAGCTAATTGTCTCATGGTGACGAGCGCAGTGCAGTGCCGCGCAGGATTTTGCAAAACAAAATTCTGGGTGGTGCTGTTATTGTTATGGGCTGGCGTATTGCTTACCATCAGGCAAACGACCAGCTCGTCTCGTCATTCAGGTCTAAAAAAAAAATGTATAGCCATCGTGGTGTAGTCGTTGGACAGGTTATCTCAAATCTCTTAATAAAGCAGAGGTTGCAGGTTTGACACCCGCTACGGGAAAACAAATTATGTACATAAATATATCGCAAACTTTTGTTTCGTGTCCGGGTGTTGTGGCACCATGGTCCTCTTGGTTCTTGGTTTTTTAGGACCTAAACTCCTAGTTAGTTACTAACTATCCTAACTAACTAGGTCCTAATTAGTTAGGGGCCAACATCTATAAACTATGTGATAAAAATAAAAATAAACTCTCTGCAGCAGCCAACAATAACATGTAACATTATAGCAAAGAAAACTAAATATTACATTATAGTGACACGTGGAAGTGTCTATTAATGTAGATAGATAACAAGAATTATGTGATTAAGTAACTTTAATAAAAAAGTTTTACATGAAGTGTAACGACAGATTTCTCGTCTTGAAGGGATATTGAGCGCACGTTTTCCATTTCTCGTGTATTGTACAAATCCATATACCTAAGTATTAAAATGCTATCTTCATATTCCGTTTACATGACTGCACTTCCGCACGTGTAAAAGAAGTATTAAAGTTTTTCTGTTTTTAAAGTTAATCTTTCATGCACATATTATTCAAAAGTAATTGTTTGGCCTCACTTTTGGCAATTTGAGGCAAAAGGGTAGAAATGCTTAGCTATAAATTGAGCGAAACAAATGAATCCTCTTGAGGGCATGCCACGTCCTGCCCTTAGATCCGGTGTGCGGTTCCAAGCTGTTGTCCTTAGCTCTCATGACCAGGAAATGTTTCTTATTTATTACCACCTAGGGAAAAAAGACACTCGTATAATATGGGGTAAGCAATAAATTACACAACTATAGGTAATTACTGCTATCGCAATTAATTCTTTCACTAATCCTGTGAATCTATTCGTTAGCCTGTGTGGTACAGGTGTCGCCGTTCTAATGATATTTAATGAATTGTTAAAATTATCTGCAGCAATTCTGAGTCCATTTGAATCTGTTAAGCGAATTGGAACTTTACATGCTCGTTTGGACACCCAATTACAGCACAGATTAAACCGACTGGTTTAAATTTAAGACAAATTAAGGTGTCTAGTTTAAGAAAAGTAGAGGGCAAAAGACCAAGAGGGAGGAGTATCATGCGCTGGTCGGACCAAATCGGATTTGGATCGGACTGACTACATCAAAGTGTCAGTGACCTTTTGCCTAATGACGGCAAGTGCAATGATCGCAGTTTAGCGGTCTTGCCACTTCATTGGCTAATTTTTGCGTTCCCTTTTAGGGTTCCGCACCCAAAGGGTAAAACGGGACCCTATTAGTAAGACTCCGCTGTCCATCTGTTTGTCTGTCTATCTGTCCGTCCATCACCAGGCTGTATCTCATGAACCTTGATAGTTAGACAGTTAAAGTTTCACAGATGATGATTTTGTTGCAGCTATAACAACAAATACAAAAAAAAAAACAAAAAAACAGAATAAAATAAATATTTAAGGGGGCTTCCATACAACAAACGTAATTTCTTTGCCGTTTTTTATAGATGGTACAGAACCCTTCGTGCGCGAGTCCAACTCGCACTTGGGTGATTTTTTTTTGAATGCATTTAATAACGCCCGCGATATTTTTACCCTAACTCCTTAGTCTCAAACAAAATTTACTTATACAATATACTTCCCATGATGACTTTTCTATATACGTTTTTGGATTTCATTTATCTTTACAACGCCCACTGATAATATACTCGTACCAGTATCTATTTGTCACTGTTTTGTATTAGATATTAGTGTCTAATTACATAAAAAAGAACGCATGTTAATTATTATCAGTGCCAGCTTACCAATGAATCATCGTTAATCAGTTGTTAAACGGACGTGTCAATTTCACTTTCAATGACTTGTCTATTATTATATTGAAATAATATTACTAAAAACAGAATCTAGACTAGACTATTCTCTAGTAATTTTTTTATATAAAAAGGATTTTATTTTGGATCTATAATATAAAAAATCACTAAACAATGTGGAATCATGATCGATAAAAGCAAATACATATTTTTAAAACGTTATATTTCCACGTGATTCCTACTGCTTGAAAAGAGAGAGAGGGGGGGAGAGACAGAGGGGGAGAGAGGGGTAGAGAGGGAGGTAGATCGGGGGAGAGGAAGTGATATAAAAAGAGAGAGTTGTTATCAGTTGTTAATTACCACTATAGCCCCTTGTGTTTCTAGTACATGCTATACATCTATATAATAGAGTCCTTAGTTCCTATTACTATTGTAGATGAGAAAGTTTGTGAGGATGGATGGATGGATAGATGTTTGTTACGCAATCACGCAAAAATTATTGAACAGATTTGATGCAATTTGGTATGTAGGTCCTGAAAAAGACTATAAGATATTTTTTATCCCGGGTAACCGCGGGGCACAGCTAATTGCCTATATAAACATAAACGTGCAATGCACACAAAAAGCTTAGGTTCAGTATTGGTATTCTTAACGACCGTTTCGCTCATTCATTACCGCTAGCTTGTTCGCATATTTATGCAAAAAATGCATTTTGATGCAAATTTGTTCTTCGTCGTTCACCTGACCTTGGTAAATGCATAGATCAAGCAGGACCTGGTTTCGTTGTTAAATAGTTTGAAGTGAATAAACTTGTAATTTGTGCTTTTGCTTCATCGTGACATTTGAACTTTTTTGAATACAACTAAATTACGAGGTGATAGTGATACTCGTGGTAGGTCTCTCGTATGTGGGAGGCCGTCTGGGTTCCACAGCTTTGCCAGTTATTGTGCCGCCAAGCGGTAGTGCGCAAGCATTACTGTGTTCCGGTTTGAAGGGCATTGTAGCCAGCGAAATAACTGAGCATATGAGACTTAATATCTGATGTCTCGGGATGATGAGCGCATTGCTACGCAGTGCTTTTTATGGTATTAAAAGTTCTGGGTAGCACTGCAATTGTTATGGGCAGGCGTGGCACTTACCATCAGGTGAACAACTTGCTCGTCTCATCACTTAATTCCATAAAAAAAGGAAGGGACGAGGTGTTAATAAGTGGTCTTTCGGGAATTGCAAATTGCTTATATTAGGCTAACCAGTATTTTAATTTTAATTAAGTAAACTGTAAATTTCGATTTTAAATAATTAGGAAGAAGAAAATGAAATTGCTTGGGCAGGGATCGCATCTGCGTCTCTGGAATATCGTTCCGACGCCTGAACCAATGGGCCACCGAGCCAGCTGCTCGAGTCACCAAATTTTGTCCTATCCTTTTTATATTGTCCTATGGGGACAATTCCTGCCCGAACAAATTAATTTTTGTTCTTCCTGATTATTTAAAGTCCGC
This sequence comes from Petrophora chlorosata, assembly GCA_951640565.1. Classification (NCBI taxonomy): domain Eukaryota; kingdom Metazoa; phylum Arthropoda; class Insecta; order Lepidoptera; family Geometridae; genus Petrophora; species Petrophora chlorosata. The sequence goes on along the minus strand of OX621204.1, from coordinate 8,515,374 downwards.
CAAGCAAATACTATGGGCTAATGCATTTTTAGGCAAGCACGTGTCCTAGATAATAGTCAAATGCTTGCCTTATTAAATTCAATTATAATTATATAATAGAAAAAAACGTTAAAAATTTCGCTAATCCAATTATTACTTATATAGTAAAAAACGTATTTATTACTAAGAAACACATAAATCTTCCTTAACTCTAGACAGGATTCTGTGTGTCTATAAATACGATGTTATCTTCACTTCACCGAATTATACCTAATGAATGAGGCACCAAATTGGTTTTCTTGTATCTAGAAAATACGTTAACAAAGATGACCCAGAAAATAATAACTTATACTTTTCCAAGATAAAGTTCAGGCACTGCGCTCTTTCAATTAATAAAAGGTGATTGTGATCCATTAAATAGATAATGTCACATAGGAACAACATTTTGTGGCTTTACGATACGATAGTTGATAACTTATTGTAAGCCTAAAACAATAATAATAATGCTTGAAAGGGCCTCTACATGATTGACCAATATCCCTGAGCAATTCTTCAAAGAACCGGGTGTATAGCTTGTGAGAAATAGCTGTATAAATTGAATACTAATAGACCAGTTTTTATTCATTAAATAAATTACAATAAAAACCCAATCATAATAATTTCCATATATCCAGTAATATTCTTCGCTCTTATTGAAGGCTGTCTTTCATTGCATCTACTTAATGATGACCCAGATACAGTATCTGATAAGTGTAGCAATTATATTCTCTAAGGGGCTTCCTCGTGTTAAGGCTATGTCTCCGTGCAAGCTATCCAAAGGATCAGATGGATAACTCATTAGAAAGGGTGACATAATATTATACATTATACATATATTATTTTTAAAGAAAGAAATTAATTAGAAATCTGAGAATTTTTCCAATTTAAATACTCAAAAATTTTAAAATTTGTCATTTAAAGCGATAGCATAATATTTAAGGATTATCCAGGTCAAAATAATCAATTATGCTATCGCCAAGCCTGTTACTTTGTGGCCACTGGTATTGATTGATAAAAAAGGTTGACACTGAGGAATAGCAAGAATGACATTTACGACAAATTTGATTTATTACAGCCCAGTTTCAACATTGTCCCAAGGGCACGAGTAAAGTGAAAATGTAGCGTGTGGGGGAAGGTATTAAAAAGTCTTTTGGGCAGGCAAGAGGATAAGGGTAGCATAAGAAAATTAAAATAATAAAAATGCACATATTTAGGTAACAATAAAAAAATAAAATTAGCCAGTTAAAGTGGCTGTGAGCCGGCTATTTCATTTTCAGAAGAGATAATCACAATGGCAAATGTGTTCTTGAGTGAAGGCAACGGCTTAACAAACGCAATGTTTTAGGAGCGAAACAGAGTGGATGGCAGTAGTTGGATGAGAGTAGCCGGGATGTGCTCAGTACAGTGATGCACTTAGTAAAGACTATGTCCAACATGGAAATGCGATAGTAACTTAAGAAATTTGCGCTTTACTACGTAAAACCTCAGAGTATATCGCTTAAACAAAACTATGTAAAAGAAAGAAATAATAATATGTAATGGAAGAAAGTAAAAAGTTTATGATATGTAGGTACTAAATAGAATAATATAACAACATGAGCTATATAAGTGCTTACTTTTTATTCTATGCGTGCAACAGAGTGTGTGATATATATATTACTAGCTGCGCCCTGCGGTTTCACCCGCGGTTTCCCGGGATAAAAAGTAGCCTATGTGTTATTCTGATGTGTAAGCTATATTATTGTAAAGTTTCATCAAAATCCATTCAGTAGTTTTTGCGTGAAAGAGTTACAAAGGTACATCCATACATCCATTCTTACAAACTTTCGCGCTTAAAATATTAGTAGGATATACGTATAAGAAGATACTGAAACAATTAAATTGTGGACTTTATAATATCCTGCTATACCTAATACTTTTATGAAATCTGCGCGTTTTACAAAGTAAGCCTTAGAATGTATGCCCTCAACAAAAATACATGTAAATATTTAATATAATTAATTTTTAGAAAAAAACAAACACCGACTTCAATGTATCTTCGAAGTCCAAGGTCACATATCGATGAAATTTATATGGGACCACTTCGTAGCTATATTGAACCCGATGCAAAAAGAATTTTTCAAATCGGTTCATAAATGACGGAGTCCTGAGGTAAGAAACATATAAAAAAAATAAAAAAAAAAAAATCGAACAGAGAACCTCCTCCTTTTTTGAAGTCGGTTAAAAACGGCTAGGACTCACGTAGTTTGTCGAATTAGTCGAGAGTTTATGCTGAGAGATCGCGATCTCGCAGCGTAAACTCGCCCCTGATGAAGAGCATCGGACATGCTCGAAACCTAGGTCGAATATAATGAATATATAATAGATAGTTATAATGAATCAAACTCACGAAAACTTTCATACTAAAAATATATGTCATGAAAGTTTAGCTTTTATCAGTTTTTTTTTTGCACAGCGCTTTTGCAATTCAATCGCAGTATAGTAGAACAGGCATTAGGGCCAACAATATTATCCTTTTGTTTCCTTTCTATCTCAAAGTGGAACTGTGGTGCCAAATTGTCATTGGTGGCTTTTCACTTAAGGGATTAACATTAACATAATGGGGTTAATAATTAGACTCATATCGCTGTATGAAATACATAATAGGCATATGTCACGGTATGGAAGTTGTACCAAGCTTACGCGTATTGTTATACCACGCATCACTGTCGTTGATTGGATTGAATTAATTACACACATAACAGTAAGGGCGAGTATGGCTCAGTGAGAGCATGTGAGAATTCGATCCGACACAACTGAGTTCGAATCCCACTGGCCTCGCACTACTGACTTTTTTAGTTATGTGCGGATTTATCACTCGCTTTGAAAACATCGTGAGGAAACCGGTATGTCCAAGAAATTAATCACAAAAATTCCAGGACATGAGACATCCACCAACGCACTGGGCCAGCGTGGTAGATTATGGCCCATACTCTTTCTATGAGAGAAGGCCCGTGTCCCAGCAGTGGAAATGTGATTGGCTGGTCAAAGTTAGGTGCCATCAATGCAGGGCTTATTCAGTATCCAACGTATTCATATTATATTCTTTTCGGCCACCGCATACGAGAGAAAGAGACGATTTCTATTCGTTCATCAGACAATTAACCAGTAATTTGTTTAAATTTGAGTCATTTTCTGTCAGGAAATGCCATTGAACCTGCTATTAAATGATCTCTATCAGTTTTTATCTAACCCCAATCTTTTATTTTGACCCGCATAGAAGGAAATCTTTAGTAGCACAGGTGCAAGGTTTCGGCAATTTTCACAAGGTTTAACAATAAATTTGTCTGAGGGACCCGAACATTTATCATCAACATATTAAGTTTCCTTTACTGGGACACAAACATTCTCTATTAAATATAGAGATAGATAGAGAGAGAGGAAGAGAACGAGGCCACAATATATCACGGATCCGATATTATAACCTAGATGCTCCATCTTCGGCCACATCGTCGCTTATCATCAGGCGAGATAGTGGTCAAAGGTAGATTTATCACAAAAAAAAATACCTAAAAACTTAGTCAAAAAACAATCTTATTATTTTTTAATTAATTATGCTCAGGATCTGATTATTACAAATTATAATATAATTATAGTGTTTATAATCTACAGTGCATAATTTGCTTGTTCAATACATAAATTATGAATAATAATTACCTAACATAAGTCGAAATTCTGACCCAGTATAAGAAAAAAACATGTTAATTTCATAAACAACTGCAATAATTATAGTTATTGAATTTAAAAGCAAACCAGACTCAGCAGAGTGCTTAAAAAAAGTACCTATTACAATATAATAAATAACAATATAATATACAATAAACTAATTCGTTGCACTTCAAGCGTGGCTCTTCCGGCTTTCTTGTCCTCTGGTCACGGCTCGCTTACCCTTATCGGCATGATTCTTAATACTCCAATAGCCGATGTTCGGGTTGCCTGCTTGGCTGAGGCTTTGTCGGCCTGGTGTGCTTCGTGTCCAGGTGTCAGTATTCCTACTGAAGTGGGCAGGCAGAGCCTGTGGGACCGTCCGCTCAGTAAAATAATTTATACAGCCTTACTCGACCAAGCTCCGGATGACACCAATCGAGCGCGGCTCCTAGCCGTGGCGGAACCGGAGTCAGGCCACTGGCTTCGTGCTCTCCCTTCTGACAACCTAGCCACGGTTCTCGACCCCAGCTCTCTGCGCATAGCAGCGGGCCTGCGTTTGGGCGCTAAACTGTGCGAGCCCCATCGCTGCCAGTGCGGACGAAGCGTCGATCAATTTGGACGGCACGGGTTGTCGTGCTTGAAGAGTGCAGGCCGCCTATACCGACATTGGGCCATTAATGACCTACTACAGCGGGCGCTCTCCACAGCCTCCGTGCCCTCGACACGAGAACCGACCGGGATGCTCAGAGACGACGGCAAAAGGCCAGATGGTGCCACTCTGGTACCGTGGTGCCTAGGACGAGCCCTGGTCTGGGACGCCACCTGCGTGGACACTTTGGCGCCGTCACACGTCGGTAGCACCGCTCGCAATGTCGGGGTGGCGGCTGAACAAGCCCAAATCTTAAAACATCGAAAGTATTCACAGCTCAGCGCGCACTATGAATTTGTAGCGCTGGCTGTGGAAACTTTAGGCCCGTGGTCGTCCGATACCAAAAAATTTTGTAAAAATATTTCGACGAGACTGGTCCTCGCTTCGGGGGATCTCAGAGCTGGCGCGTACTTTGCCCAGAAATTAAGCCTCTTAATACAAAGGGGTAACGCCGCCAGTATTCTGGGAACCCTGCCGCACGGTGGCGATCTACACGGCGTGTTTGCCTTATAGTTTTGTTTATAATTGAAGGTATATTTAATATGATTATTAATTTAAGAATTTAATGATAAAAATAATAAATAACAATTATATAAAAAAAAAATAAACTAATATATTAGGTATAATTGCATGGTACATAGAAGCCGGGCACAGCTGGTTAACACGTCACAAATGGGCTTCAACGTAAAGTCCTAGTGGTTGAGTTGTTTATGCGTAAACTAGACTCGCGTATTGTCTATAGATAGATATAGATAGATAAAGTCTATTATTCTAGTCATTATTATTATACAAAAAATATAATTATGAAAATATACCTAGCTATTAGCTTATTCCAGATAATTAAACGAACCGCTACTGTATTTATAATATTTTATACTTTAGGTTAAACTATCTAGGTACCTTAAAAGTCTCAAAAATTACAATCTCCGACCGATGATGGCTATTCAAATTGCTGATTTTCTGCATAATTACATATAAGTAATAGAGGTTGAGTGTTAAGGTACGTAGTCCCGTTACTCTAAGTTCGTTTTTATTCAACGTATCGAAATAAAGTAATCATAAAAGAAGCTGTAGAATACAAACCTAGCCACTTTCATTAATTAATTAGGTTTCTCTGTTTACAGAAATATAAATTTACAATAGTTGCCATACACCTGCATTTCAATATTGCGATTACCGACGTGTTTTTTAGTTATTTAGATCAAAATATACCTATATTATGCATAAATCAAGTGAGCCAGTGAATTTTTACGACTAAAATAATATAATAATAAAACAAAATAATAATAAACTAAATTATAATACAGGAACCCGAATCCCAATTTTTATCGATCGTCTTTGATATAATGTATCGTATTCTAAACATACAAGTTTTAACATACAATAAAAATGCAAAAAAAAATATTTATAATAATTATAAAGGTAAATGACAGCAACGGCTGTTTCTGGTTTTAAATAAGATCCCAAAACAGCAACATTTTTAGAATCAAGACAACTGTTGTGGTGAAATAAGCTCGTCTCGTCATTTAGTTGCATAAAAAAATAATAGGCAGATCATCTACGTACGTTACGGGTTCCATTCCCGCTACGGGACTAATCTACGGCACGAAAAACATTTCGTGTTATGGGTTCTCGTAGTTCCTAGTTCCCTAGATACAGGGAATCCTAGTTAAGGACCAGGTTCTATGTATGTAATCGTTGGGCGTTTTTATGTAAACATAATTTAATATGAATAAAGTCATGAACCGTTTTAAAAAAAACTTTTATCATACACTACAAATCGAGTTTAATTCTATGTAAAGCTTTAAAGCAGCACATATACATAACGACAAAGTTCTGTATTCCTGCAGCAGACCTTAGATGTTTATTGAACTAGGTGAGAAAAATCAACAGAATTTTTTCATAGCGCTGAGAAAATGGTGCCTTCTAGAGAGAGTTTCAGTACATGATACGTTCAGTCTTACACCAGACGCCGCGACGTATCGCCGCGCGTAAAGTGACTCAAACGCGGGGGAAAAAGTTGGTTCCCGATACTGATACTTTTATATAAATTTATTATGTCATTGGTGAAGGTATTGGTTAACAGTAATTGAAATATTAGTGAAAAAGTTCGATTTGATACGAGTTTCAGGATTGACGGAATTTTTTTGGATATTATGCAAGTGAGTTTAAAATTTTATTTTTGCGGCGTTGAAATGTTTGCAACCTATTTCTTATCGTCGAGAAACATGTTTTATACGTTTTAGCTTGTATTTTTTAATGTCAGATTAGCAGTTCATTAATATTCAGTGTCCGTCAATCGTGTTCTTTTTTATTAACAATTTTTCAAATCAAAGATTTGACCTGGAATTTATTCAAAGGTCTGCCATAATTATTCACACACTAGAGTCATCATATTTTTAGTTCAACAAAACTAGTACCTACTGAATACTATGTATGAAGGAACCTGCCAACACCAATTTTCCTGACATGACTCAATGTTTTTGTGTGAATGTTGTTGCAAAAACATGCATATTGATTAATGAGATACCTACTTATATTTTATTTACACTTTTCTGTTACTGACTATGGGACATCTCACTCGCATTTCTTGTTTTGCATTCTGTTAATTCTAATTTATACGTAATTGTGCTGAAAAAAGACATCCCCGCAGAGTTTCTTGGTGCGATCTTCTCTAGCGGGCGTATTTCCGAAGCACTGGGAGAGTCAGTTTTCGCATTTCTTTTCAGCACTCAGACTTCAATTTGAGTATAGGAAAGAAATGGGTAAACATACTTACCTTTTTTTCAAAGTCATGTTAACATAAGTTACAATTTTTAACATTTTTATTTGTATCATGTGTTTATGACTTTTAAAAGTGCACTTTTGTGCCTATTTAATAAATGATATTTGACTTTGACTTTTGACTTTGAGAGTTAGTCTCAATTCGGTACAACTGTCATTATGAAACAAAACAAAATCAATAAAATCATATCCCAGTTTCCCCGCTGGCCCCGCACCACTGATTTTCTTAAGTTATGTGCGGATTTAACACTCGCTCTGAAAATGGTGAAGGAAAACATCGTGAGGAAACCGGCATATCCCAGAATTTACAACAAAAATTTAAGGATATGTGACATCCACCAACCCGCACTGGGCCAGCGTGGTGGATTATGGCCCATACTCTCTCTACGAGGGAAGGCCCGAGTCCCAGCAGTGGGAATGTAATAGGCTGATGATGATGATGATATCCCAGTTTGCCATAATTTTAAATATTTTGACATTCTATTTGAAGTATAGTCAACAAAAATAACTAAGATTCGTTTTTATAGATAACACAATTTAATTTAATTTCTGTTTAATTAGGTGTATAATGTATTTTTAATTTGTTTTTGTTTGTATTTCTTATAAATAAAGTGGAAACTTATAGGTATATACTTAAATAAAAATATATTGTATATTATATATATGTATTGTAGATACACTATTTCAATTTAATTTATTGGATTAGATTAGTTATTAGTATTTTTAATTTGTTTTGTTTGTGTTTTTTTTTTAATTATCTGTGTTTCAATAAATTTTACAACTATAAAAAAAAAAAAATAATAATAATTTCAATTTAATTACACGGTTTACTAAAATAAATAAACAACGCCCAACGATCACATACATATGTAGATCCTGACCCCTAACTGGGATTCCCTGTATCAAGAGAACCAGGAACTATGAGGACCATGGTCCCACAACACCCAGACACGAAACAAATACGTGAGCTTTTTTTTTCTGTGCACAAACATTTGTCCCGTCGCGGGAATCGAACCCGCAACCTCAGTGGTGTATGAGATTTGAGCCAACCTGCCCAACCGCTACACCACAGAGGCTGTCAACTGCACAACTGCTTCATTTTTGTACACGAGTTTTTTTAAGATTTGCTTAAGAAATACTTACAATTATTAAGAGCTTAGTTTACGTGGAGATGCGTACGATGACTTGATAATAAATGGTTTCTTTTCAGCATAATAAAATAAAAGCTTGCAATGTAACATTTATTTTGAACCATTTGTCCAAATCCAAAATCAATGTTTTCTTAGTAATTACAATGGCACGAAAACACATAATGGCCGTGGAATTCCTACACCTAAATGTTTTATTTGAACAGCTTTTCTGTTCATCAATAATCTTGAATGTTTTGTAGTACCTTGACGAACACCACAACTTTGCCAAATATTCAATCACCATGCAGTAACTATAAAGTCATCATCAGCCCATCATGTTCCCACTGCTGGGACACGGGCCTTCTCTCATAGGGAGAGTATGGGCCATAATTCATCATGCTGGCCTAGTGCGGGTTGGTGGATGACACATGTCTTTGATTTTTTGTGATGAGAACGGGTGTAGCTTAGTGGGACCATGTGTTGTACTGTTGTTTACTGGTGGTAGGTTTCTCGTATGCGAGAGGCCGTCTGGCTGGGTACCACCGCTTTGCCAGTTATTCAGCCGCCAAGCAGTAGTGCGCAAGCATTACTGTGTTCCGGTTTGAAGGGCATTGTAGCCAGCGAAATTATTGGGCATTATGAGACTCCAGCTAATTGTCTCAGGGCGACGAAAGCAGTGCAGTGCCGCGCAGGATTTCGCAAAACAAAATTCTGGGTGGTGCTGTTATTGTTATGGGTATTGCTTACCATCAGGCAAACGACCAGCTCATCTCGTCATACAGTTCCACAAAAAAAAAACATTTTATAATACTGCCGTTACATTAGCTTAATTTGCCCTATAGGAAGAACAGGATTTTATCGTAGGTAACCTTACAAATTAGTATTTCTACCTATTTTATAAAAGCTTTGTTCAATTTTGTTTTTAAACTTATATCATTAGCGATGTTAGATTCCTTTATTATGCCAAGGTATTTATTTAGTTATTGTTGTTGAAGGTTCGTAGGTCTTTGTTACTTTATTCATTAAAAATACGCTGTGTGATAATTATTATCATCTAGCTACCCGCCCCGGCTTTGTTTAGATACAATTTACTAATGTAATGTATTTTTTTGGCGAATTGATTATAAAACATCGCTTTTTATCTTCAACAATTTTCTCTACTATAGAAAAATAAAATACAATGAAATTGAGAACCGTCTTCTTTTTTGTAGTCAAAACTTAATTAGAATGTTTTTACTTAAACAAATCTATAAATGACAGACAAAATCGTATCAAAATCCGTTTCGTGGCTTAGAAGAAGTAAGCAGAAAAACAGATATGAGGACGCGGATAGCGACTTTGTTTATACTATTTAGAGATATGAGGGATGACATTAATACATATGCCTGTATTGTTTTAAATCTCGTCTGGGTGTCTTACCTTACCTATTTTATATTTTTTGTGTAAAAACCGTTGAACATGTAAAAAGTCTAGCCACATATACATTTTTGTGTATATAAATAAAATTATTCATTAATAAAATTAAGAGCGAGTGTGGCTCAGTGGGAGCTCGTGCGACTTTCGATCCGACGCACCCGAGTTCGAATCCCACTGACCCCGCACCACCGACTTTCTTAAGCTATGTGCGGATTTAACACTCGCTCTAAAACGGTGAAGGAAAACATCGTGAGGAAACCAGCATGTCCAAGATTTTTTCACAAAAAGTCAAGGACATCTGACATTCACCAATCCGCACTGGGCCAGCGTGGTGGATTATGGCCCATTCTCTCTCTATGAGAGAAGGCCCGTGTCCCAGCAGTGGGAACGTGATGGGCTGATGATGATGATGATGATGATTAGTAAAATTATTCTCACACAAGATACATATAAAGAATATGTATCTTGTGCTTATAGAGGAGCAAATGCTTTTATTGGTACTTTGCTATAGATATGACAAAGTTTTTTAAGAGGAGAAGAGATTAGGAATGATCGAAAGTTAAATTTAGATTTCAATTTTATACGTACGTCTTTTCATTGCAATGCAAGAACTAAAGAAGTCTTAAAGTACGCTGCTACTATAACACCGAGATTTTTTGCGCAATTTCTCAACTCATCACTATAAAAATGCATTTTCCACTAATAGGTCGTTGCAAAAAAGATCAAAGAAAGAAGAAATCGTCCAACTGTAATATTACGTTACTGCAAAATGAGTCTGGCTGTGTTTTAGCTAGGTATCTTTTAAATTTAAAGATAAAAGTTTTTAGTAACTAGTAATCACCTACGAATTCGTTTGCGTCGACACAGTGAAAATGTTTATATCATTCGGGTAGTGTACCATTTTATCTGTAAAATAATTTTCAAAATCCTTTCAAAGTCAAAACCTCTTTATTCATGTTTGGCATCACAGACGCACTTATGAACGTCAAATTATCACAAGACTCTACCACCGCATCGGAAAAAGAACCACTACTCAGAAGATATGGCAAGAAACTGAGGGGCATGTTTTTTATAGATTTTGTTACAATTTTTTGTGTTTCTACAATGTTATTTTTCTTATGTACCAGTTGGCTGCTTTGCAGAAGTGGAATGTTTCTTTTAATCCCTTTATTCCCAAATAACAATGGGGTCATTAGTTCCAGCGATCATACATACTTATAATTTACTTAAGCTCTTCTCCAAATAATATACCTAAACAAAGTCGCTATCCACTTCCTCATTTCTGGTTCTCCGCTTACTTATAAACCACGCGACGGATTTTGATACGTTTTTCACTGTCATTTAGATATTTTACGGAAGATACAATATGTATAATACATTGTGATAACATTTTTTGTATATTAGTAGAGAAAATTCAATGTTTTGTGATCAAGTCGTCAAAGAATGACACCACCTTAGTAAATTGTACCCGTGGGAGGTCGCGGCCTGTCGCTAGTTATATTAAATTTGGTGTACCTACATAATAAATAAATTACATTTAACATTATGTCAAGTCACGTAGATATATATACCAAAAAATATACATTATTCAATTATTTATTTATTTGATTGGAGAATTATTTACAAATATATACAGTGATCAAGACTATTCAATTAACCTGCAACAAATTTACACATTATTTAATACAATTATTTTCACTTGGGAGATTTCACCTATTAAATAAAATTAAACGGTTTTCCAAAGGAATTAATCTTTCACCATTTTTGACACTAACAGGCTGTCATGCCTGTGTCAAGCAAGTATAAACCGCAGGTAGTTTGAAACATTTTTAGGACTCCGCAGAATTGCTAATTTTTTTTATACCCGAGAGAGAGTTTTCTTATGGTGCGCACGTTTCAATTTTTTGTACGTGAAATTAATAAACAATGCGTTCTGTGGTCTAAAACTTAACTGATTTGAGTGAAATAACACACTGTCAGTGTTAATTTGTGGATAGAAATCTGTTTTAAGATCTGGATCTATGTTTCGCTAAGCAGAAGTCATTGCATTAACGTTAACTATTAAATTAGTATTACAGCTAGCTGTTTAAATAGTACCTATTGTACAGTTCAAAACATCGTCCTGTGGTTGAAACGCTTCGGTTTTTCTGTTTCTTCGGTTTCGGTTTATCTGATTGGCATCGCAAGTGTGAAATTCCTTACGGTAACACGTAAGGCGTAGAATTCGCATTGTTTATTCTCAATATATTAATCAATTGAAGTCGAGATAATTAACTAAACTAATTAAATGCATCAACATTGCAGATGTTTTTTTTTTTTTAATTTTAGGTTACATGATCTGTTTTTTTAAGATTCAATAACATAGCAAGTAAGCATCGAATTAAGTAAGTGTCTAGTGACGTCTTCATGTTTTATTTCACGAAAAATAAATAAATATGTGATCGGCAGAGTTATCTGATTTTTGTCCGGGAATCTCGACAAAAATTCAGTTTGTAAACGTGATACAGCACGTTCTCAATATTTCATGTCGGAAAATTTTTCAACAGTGATGTAGGCTATATTTGTGAAAGCTTTCTGTCATGTATCGTTGTGAAAGTTTGCTATCAACTTTATACAATACTAGCTGCGCCCCGCGGTTTCACCTGCAGTTCCCCGGGATAAAAAGTAGCTTATGGGTTAATTCATGGTGTAAGCTTAGCCATTCCGAATTTCACTCAAATCTGTACTACCGTTGCGGCGTGAGGAGGGAACAAACACACAAACACACTAACACGATATGAGCGCATTATAAATGCAACAATTTGTACGTACAAACGTTCAAATTTTTAATATTAGTGTTAAAACTGGGTAGGTATAAAAATTTTAAATTGCATCAGCAGACCGCTGCGACTCTATTATATGAAATCAAAATCAAAATCTCTTTAATCATTTTGGCATCACAGACGCACTTATGAACGTCAAATTATCACAATGACTCTACCACCGTATCGGAAAAAGAACCACTACTCAGAAGATACGGCAAGAAACTGAGGGGCATTTTTTTTTAGAGATTTTGTTACAATTTTTTGGGCTTTTACAATGTTATGTTTCTTATGTACCAGTTGGTTACTTTGCAGAAGTGGAATGTTCCAAGCATCTTTGTCTTCTATGTAATTACGAACAGTGTAGTATGCTTTTCTCATTAGAACATTCTTAACGCGTAATTTGAATTTACTTTCTGTGAGCTCCGTTATACACTTTGGAATTTTATTATAAAAACGTACGCAGTTGCCCATAAAGGACTTATTCGTTTTAGTTAGTCTATACCTAGGTACAACAATCCTATCCTTATTTCTAGTGTTAATGTTATGATGGTCACTATTTACTTTGAATTTTTGGAAGTTTTTGCGAACATGCATTATATTTTCATAAATATATAAAGAAGGTAAAGTTAATATATTAACTTGCTTAAAAAAATCCCTTAACGAGTCACGTGGACCCAACTCGTAAATCGCGCGAACCGCACGCTTTTGTAATATAAAAATGGTATCTATATCCGCAGCAGAACCCCACAGCAAAATGCCATATGACATTATGCTGTGGAAGTATGCAAAGTAAACTAACCGAGCCGTAGCTATATCCGTTAATTGCCTAATTTTACGAACCGCATATGCAGCAGAACTAAGTTTTCCAGATAGAGCATCAATATGAGGACCCCACTGCAACTTAGAGTCTATGCCTATACCTAGGAATACCGTCGCTTTGTCTGTATCTAGTTTATTACTATTGAGCATTACGTTTGGCTCTACATGTCTAACATTATCATAATCATAATCATAATCATAATTTTATTTCATAAGGTCAATTTACATGTCAATATTCAGATTATTAATTATAATATCTACACATTAATTAAAAAGTAAATAATAAGATGTCACATGTATAAATTGTAAAATAAAAATAAATACAATTATAGTATGCATTAACTCTTATACATTAAGAAGTCTTCGTAACTGTAGAACGTCTGGTGGACAAGCCAGCGTTTCAGACGGGACTTAAAGCAGGGCAAACTTGTGGCGGCGACGACACTATCTGGCAATTTGTTGTATACAGTCGGTCCCATGATATGCGTGAGTTTGGAAGACTTCGTCAGTTTTCGATCAATTCCTACGAGTTTACCTGCATTGCGTGTACAGTAAGAATGTCCGTCACAGTGCCTTACGTAGGAATTTAAATTGGTTCTCACGTATACCGCAACCTGGTATATGACTATACAAGGCAGTGTAAGAATTCCTAGCTTCTTAAAGTGGGGTCGGGCAGTTTCGTCGCTTGGTATACCTACTATTGATCGAATAGCTCGCTTTTGCATCCTGAAGGCACGCAGCCAGTCTGCCGCGCGCCCCCATAGCTCAGCTCCGTATTGCAATAGTGAGTGCACTGTTGAGAAGTAGCATGTCAGAGCTACTTGCACAGATACTACCCGCACCACTCGTCGCAGCGCATGGCACGCACTACCAATTTTGCCACATAGCTTGTGGATGTGATTTTCCCATTTCAGGCTGCTATCCACTTCAAAGCCGAGAAAGGTAGTAGTCTCCGTTTGTTCCAATGCTATGTTATTAACAAGTACTTTTAGTGGTCTAGGCTTACGACCAGATAGGTTGAAGTAGACAAAGTGGGTCTTGTTCAAATTAAGTGCAAGCCCATTGACTCGAAACCAGGTTGCTAGTTGGCAGCTTGTGTCGTTTAGACTTCGTTCGAGCTGGTCTATGGAAGATGCGGTAACGAGCGCAGCTACGTCGTCGGCATACATTAAAATATCCGCTGCGGTTACTGCCTCAGGCAGATCATTCAGCAATAGCGAAAACATGATATTGGAGACGGACGATCCCTGAGCTACCCCCATTGACGTGATTTGTGGATCCGATTTCACTCTGCCTCCGTCACCAACTACAACTTGCGATCTTCCGCGCAGTAAGCTCGTCAGTAGGGCCAACGATGCGCCTCTCGCTCCATAATGCTGCAATTTAGCGGCAAGAATGGTGTGGTCGGCAACATCGAATGCCTTCGAGAGATCACAGCAGATCACAGCTACCTGTAGCTTTCTTTCGCGAGCAGCCACGATCCGACGAACTAGCTCACGAGTCAAACTGGTTGTTGACCGGCCTTCGCGATATGCGTGCTGTTTTTCGGATAGTAGGTCTGCTTCAGTGAGGAAGTTTATGAGGCGAGAGCTAAGCCCGTTTTCGAGAATTTTTGCTATTGCTGGGATTATTGAGACAGGTCTATAACCATCAATGCTTTCTCTTTTCCCTTTGCCTTTGAAAATGGGAGACACCTTCGCAACCTTTAACACCTCAGGGTATGTACCTTCCCTTAGGCATGAATTATAAAGATCGGCCAAAATTGGGGATAATGGGACAGCCGCTTTTCTCAACAGCTTCATGTTAAAGCCGTATATGTCTTTCGAAGTCTTAGGCGGTATTCGTGATGTTATCAGGCGGTACACTTCGTCAGCGCTGAATAATAGAAACCTAAACGAGCGGTCAGCAGGTGGGCGTGCCGCGCTCAGCATGGCTAGAGCACCGGCGGCGTCTGCACGAGGCGCACCACATGCTGCCGCAGCGCTCGCGAATTTCGCATTCACTGCATCGACCGCTGCTTTCTTGTCCTTAAATGTAAGACCGTCGTTGTTTTTTACTATGTCAGTAAAATCAAGAAGAGGGGTGCTATGCTTGCCTCTTTCTTTATTTATCACATTCCACATCATTTTACTGGTATTCTTGCTATTGGTAATAATATTTTCATAATAATTAGATTTATTTATATTTATTAGATAGTCATATTTATGTTTCATGTCAATTATAGTATTATTTAAAATGTCATTATTCGGATTAGACTTACTAATGTCAATAATATCAAATAGAAGTGATTTAAAATTTTTAATGTCCTGAGTTACCCAAGTTTGATTCTTTTTATTATAGCTGCATTTTCGATTTGGAAAGCAGATTTCAATTTTATTTATTAGTACATTCGTCAAACAAGTGGCTTTCCTTGAAGCTGAGTCATTACGTAGCCCTAATTCCTTCCAATCAACACTCTCCAATGAGGCCAGGAACCGAACCTGGTTCTCCTGTGAGAAATTTCTCATATAGTGGGTATGTTGCCTAGGTCTACTATTACAATGTTCACGCGCTATATCGCATCTTACAGCTAAATGGTCACTAAGATTAGATGGTATGGGTATTGTATGTAAGGAACCTTCCGTAAGGTTACTGTATACGTGATCCAGGCAGGTTGCAGTGGTAGTTGTTATTCTCGTAGGGAATTCAACCTTACTCACCATACCATGGGCCGACAGTAAATCTGACAGTCTTTTAAACTCCATATTCAAGTCACCTAGGGAATTGATGTTCATGTCGCCTACTATTACACAGTCTACGCCTAATTCGCTGATTTTGTCGAGCAGACGCTCAAAGTGAAGAATAAAATCATTTGCACTAATTAGATTTGTTCTATAAATACATATAATCGTCAATTTAAATTCTATTAAATCTATTGCTGAGATTTCACAATATTTTTCGACTGACATGCCTACCAATTGCTTATTTTCAACACACTTCAGATTTTCACTAATAAAGATACACGATCCGCCATGTACCGTCTCCGTCCTACAGAAATAAGAGGCCAGTTTAAATCCGTCCAGGTTAACGCATTTAAGTTTGTCTACCGACGCCCAGTGCTCCGAAATCGCTAGAATGTCGCACTTCATTTCATCCTGCAGTAATACTTCTAATCTTTGGGTTTTTTTGTCTATCGAAGCGATGTTTTGATGGCATACAGTGAGGGTGCCGCTGTTAGTGGGGCACACTGGTGCATCGACATGCACTGAGTCATTGCACGACCGCGCGCTCCTGCGGCTCCGCGCGACTGGGCCAGTTGGCGGCGAGCGCGCATTAGGCAAAGAGAAATATGAATCAAGTAGGTATATATATATATATATATATATATATATATATATATATATATATATATATATATATGTTTACCTACTTGATTTCATATTTCAACAGTATGAAGAAAAAGAGATTTTTCTACGTATTTCAACAGACTAAACTTTTATAGATAGTTAATAATAAAGGAACATGTATTCCGGATTGCCTACCAAAATATGGCCCCCTTATATGCCTATCAAAATAAATAAGTTGACTGGAAGAGATCGCTTTTATTTATTTATTTAGTAATCTATTAGGAAAACTACAGCTACACTTAGTACAATGTAAATGTTTGGACAGGCTGGTAACTTTTAAAAGTTTCCAAAGATTAATTTTAGCGAAAAGTCAGCCTGTTGTCTGTAGTTTCTAAGTCAATTCCTGTACCTTTTTTTTTATTGGTGTACAATAAAGCAATTGTGTATTGTATTGCAGGTATGCGATAATAAGTAGGTGTTAAAGGAGTAGAGCAGCTTTTTCTTCTCGCTGCCTACATATTATGAGTATACTAAGAAAACTTTCAGGTTACGCTTCAAGTAACTGAAACAAACCTTAAACAAATGCTGCGAATAAAATTAAATGCAACTCGACCCTTCAATAAAGAACTTTTGTTTTAGAAGTCCACAAACTAATGTTTATTGCTTTTGTTGAAAGCGCAGGCTTGAAGCGAAAATTATTGAAAAGTTTTGATTTCAGCTGTATTTACAAAGAAGAAAGATATAAATTATTTATTGCCAAACTGTATACATAGGTACATAAAGAATTTAGAGTCAAAATATTTATAAGCACAAAAACAGCAGCAATAGGGGTAAGCTGCGTAAGCCTAACAGCTCACGCAAGGCTGATTTTTAGCATACCCCTATATTAAAGAGATGTTCGTCGATATTCAGTAATGCATGTATTTAAGCTTACAATGCCAAACAGTTCTTGAAGGAGCAACTATAACGTTAGAAACCGTGCGGCGTAGCTAGTATCAAAATGTATTCCAGAAAAAACCGTTTTATACCTTACTTACAATATTACTTTAATCTTTTTATTAAACAAAACATATTTGTATTTGACACAACATATTTTTTTTAGTTTTTGGTTTCCCCGAATCAAGCCACCAATTATGGTCATAGGTATTTAAAAAAGACTGCATATAATATCAGCTCTATGTTGACGTTCATGCAGAGGTCTTGCAACTTATTTTATTTGACCCAAAGAATCTAGATGATCGTCGCGTACGAAATTTGTGCGAATGACACAGAATGACTAAACATTTAATATTCTAGGATTAATAATTGAAACATTCCGTATTTGACTTTATAACTACAGGTAGTAGTAATTGGTCCATTTGTGCGTAAATTCAATTAGGCAGATTAATCCTGTGTTACCTTTAGTATTACAGGTCTTTCAAGGAAATCGGGCTTTTCATTCAAACAATGCCAGTTCGAATTAAAAACGGACCAACTTTAATAACAAAAGATTGGTCTTTTTTAAAGTTACGACAACTCATGACCTGACACCCGCTTAGTTGTTACATAGTTTGAATGTAGTTTGAAATCCACGTGTAACAAAAGCATTGTATTACAGGCAAAGCCCAAAGGAATTTATTATCCCTGAATTAAATCATGAAACGTTGGTCGTTGGTCTGACCAGATCTGCACTGTACTGGACACTTCCATTTATGATGCTTTACACGTCGCCAAGAATAGAGAAAGATGGCGGAACATCATAAAAGAGAAGACAATGGATGGAGGTGGTCACGACCCTCAGACATGAGGAACACGACTCAAGGAGGAGGAGGAAATCATGAAAAATACATTTGGAGTACTCCTATCCCTTTTTTCGCATACCTAGAGCCAATTTAATAAATTACCTATATCTCCTTGAACTCTTTTCATATCTATCTTCAACATTTTGTATATATATTATAATAAAAGCCATAAGTTTATAAATATTATAAAAATATTTTTTATTATATATATAAAGGACTACTTTTGTTACCTACTAAAAAAGAACTACACACTACTTCTTAAAATTGATTTAAATATATACAAGGTGAAGCAATTGGACAATTTTGTATTAGGTTAAATATATAGGAGCATCAGGCTGCTTCAACTGCTTCACTATCTTGAAGCTCGTGTCATATAATGCTACATGTTTTAAAACACGAGTTTGTCTAATTACCAATCAGTACTGCTTCAACTGCCTGTAACAGAACAAACAACATTGTTATTGTAGCTGACAATACCAATTTGTATGGAAAAGTAGCCGAAACTAAATGACGAACGTGATCTAAATAGAAACCTAATTCAGTAGCTTTTTCGTACGCCTTTGTTTTTAAAGTATTTAAATGCAAAAATGCGGTTAATTAGAAAGTTAAAGATTGTTCTTATCTTTTATTTATTGTTAAGTCGGGCGAAACTGCTATATATACTAGAGATTTTTTTGATTCTGTGTAAATTCTGTGCAACCTTTGTGTAAATTATTTTTTTATGGTAAGTGATGGGACGAATAAATCGTTCGCCAGATGGTAAGCGCCACGCCTGCCCATAACAATTGCAGTGCCATCCAGATTTTTTAATACCATAAAAAGCATTGCGTAACACTGCATTGCGTTCATCACCCTGAGACATCAGACATTAAGTAGGTATATATATGCCCAGTAATTTTGCTGGCTATAATGCCCTTCAAACCAGAACACAGTACACGAGTAAATATTTATACAATATAAATGTATGTATAGTCGTGGTAGGTCTTTCGTATGCGGGAGGATGTCTGGGTAGATACCACAGCTTTGCCAGCTATTCTGCGGCCACGCAGTAGTGTGTAATTTTAGCAATATACAACAACAATAACAAATTTTTGAGCTATTTATAAATAGCACAAACATTTTAGGTTTGTAAACTACCACGACACTTTGGAAGCTACTTCATTATTCACATTTTTATGGTATCTCTTTTTTCATGTTACAGTAATGGTGGATTTCATAAACAAAACATTGCATCTATTAGTTCTGTGTATATACATTCGTAAAACTAGACTAAACTATTTTCACTGCCTGAAAGTTATATGGAATTTTGTTTGAAATGTACCATAAGTATAGTTTACCACATTTTTCTGCGATTCAAGGTAAATTGTGCACCCACGTTGCTAAAAGTTTGTTGTGTCTAGAGGTTGGCAAAGTTCCTTTTAAATGTGAGTTATCCAGCATGATTGGCAAGTTCGTGGTAGGTCTCTCGTATGCGGGAGGCCGTCTGGGTAGGTACCACTGCTTTGCCAGTTATTTAGCTGCCAAGAAGTAGTTAGTGCACAAGCATAACTGTGTTCCGGTATGAAGAGTATTGTAGCCAGTGAAATTACTAGGCATAAGACACTTCATATCTGATGTCTCTGGGTGATGAGCGCAAAGCAGTGCCACGCAGTGCTTTTTATGAAGGTTTTGGGTAGCACTACAATTGTTATGGGCAGGCGTGGCGCTAACCATCAGGCGAACGACATGCCCGTCGCATTACTCAGTTCCGTATAAAAAATAATTGCTTAATTTAATGATTGAAGACGTACACGGGACTTTGTCACAGAATAGATGATAGTACAGTTGTGTTAAAATTACAAGAATTACAAGAATCCAAATGATCTGATTGATTTTTTAATGATCAGTGTCTACCTACATAGACAACAGATGACGCAGAACTATTTCCGTAAGATGAAAGAAAAAGGATTGAAGAAATTTGATTGCTCGAGCAGATGACTCGGTAGATTTAGACCGAAGAAGCAGGTTTGATTGGGTTTTTTATTAATTTTATTTTCCGGAATGTTAAAAATGCAACAAATAAGGGTAATAAGCACGCATTGACTATTACACAAATCCAAAAACATGTTATAGGAATAATAATCCCTTATAAGCTTTTCTAGTATTCATAAAGCTTCCATACACGGTATCACTTTGAATGGAATCATGCATCGACATAGACACATCAGCTTAATAAAGCTTTATATCTTCGTGCGATGCGACGTAGAGTTAATACCTACATGCCCAAAGTTCTATTTGGCAGTCACGTTTATCTATTCCAGCCAAGGCGGCTCTTTTGTGATATATTGTTGGAGCAAGCTTGGTTTGTCAGTTTTATCAAACGATTAGTCTGGTAGGCTTGAAAGACTATCGAATATCTATTCGATCCGATTCATTGGGTAAAATTGGGTTATAGAAGTTATCTCGTTTGTGCAGCTCTAAGTCTTGATATCCATTTCTTTAAGATGTATTTAATAAAATTTGTTTTGTTGTTGGTTTTAAAAAGTTTACATAATTAATATCCAATATGCTAAAGTTACTTTCTACGTAGTTCGATTTATTATTTAATCTGCTTCTGACTATCGTGTGTAATAATAATGAATGGAATTTATGCACATTTTAATAAAAAAAAATACTCTTAGTGAAATTCACAAACACATTCACATACTTTATTCGTATTCTGTGGTTTTTGCGAGACATTTTATGAGAGAGGCTCTTATAAAATGTCTTGCCAAAACCACGAGAGCGTTTCAAGAGTTTAAATCCGAAAAGAGGATACAATTAAATATCCTTTGTAATTCTTGATGTAATTAAGATAAATTAGAATTTCTTACTAGACCATTTGACGTAGAATTATACATTTTTAATATATCAATGTCATGTAAAGCAGACAGTCGTGTTGTCAATTTAATACCTTCATAATGAAGGCCTGTCAACAAAAGTAAAGCTTAAGACCACAAAAAAATTATATACCTACCTAAGGAGACTGATATACCAGAATGTCATAATATTTATTATTAGAATAGCTCACAAATTAGAGACTTTTCTTTTTCGTACTGTTCAATGATTTGTTTTGTTACTAAGAGTATAAGTACCAATATAATTAGTACTTTGGCAAACTTTATTTCAAACCGGGGCGAACAAAAATTGTGGCATGATATCGATTTTATTACGAAACATTTCTTGTAAAATGTATTAGATGGATATTAAATTCCTTTTTAACATTTTTCCTTAAACTGACCCTTATGAAAATGCGTATTATTTATAGATGTTTTATTTAATTAGATTCCAAAGTCAACAAGACCATGAAACGGATCGTAATTGGTAGTTTTGCACTTTGCCAACACACCCTTAATCAATATTAGCTTATTGGTGTTAGTATGGTCGCGCCCTATCAGTTCGTTTAACTTACTATAACTTGGTCCATCCAAAGGTATTACCAAAGGTATATATATTACTTAGTACTGATATTGGTATAGTACTGATATGGGATTTTGATATATTTTAATCAGCGTTCAAAACAGAAATTATTTTAAAATTCCAGTGCTGGACCGCATTTTGCGGTTTTGCAGGTTTAATTTCACATACTGTAATATGCTGGTGAGGTATTTCAGCGATCCGTGAGTTACATATTTTATGACTTTTGAACGCACATTTTTCCTCTCTAAAAGTTAAATTTAAATTCTTCTCCAATAGGAATTGGGGGAGGCCTTTGCCCAGCAGTGGGACAGTATAGGCTAAGAAAAAAAATGCTAAATGCCTAGTCAAAATCAAAGTCGCCTTCTGCGTGCATCTGTTTTAATTTTGAATGCGGATGAATCAAAATATAATTATTCACCATCATTACCTCATTGTCATTGCTACCATAATTATTGTATATGATCTTTTGATTGAAATAAATGAAATTGATTGATTGATTGATTGAATATATTTAGTAATATTACTTATTTTAAGAATTAAAAATATGTTCCTGAATAAGCATTATTGTAAGGAATGCGTTATCATAATTCCGACGGGTTAATCTATGACTAATAATAATAAACGTGGAGTTCGGAGCACTCGGTGTTTCATTATGTTCATGCACCAGCTCTCACAAAGTAGCATGTTTTTTTTAGAAATTATGTATAACCCATGACTGTACCTGAATCTTTGTGAAGAGAAATAAACAAGTTTTATTATTATTATAATTATTGTATATGATCTTTTGATTGAAATAAATGAAATTGATTGATTGATTGATTGAATATATTTAGTAATATTACTTATTTTAAGAATTAAAAATATGTTCCTGAATAAGCATTATCGTAAGGAATGCGTTATTATAATTCCGACGGGTTAATCTATGACTAATAATAATAAACGTGGAGTTCGGAGCACTCGGTGTTTCATTATGTTCATAATATACTCCTCATAATTAATACACTTATATAAAATACACTTTGAACCAAACCAATGTTCGTGTCTACAAACAGTTAGACTCAAAAAGAACATAACTATACCTACATACCGAGCCACTGAACACATATTTTAATATTTTATATAAACGAAGATAATTACTAGCAACTGTAAAAGGACAGTCTAGACATGAATTCCAAGAAAAGATACGTTAAATAACAATCATTTGATAAAGAAAAGCTTAGTTTAAAGTAGTTTCATTATTAAAACCAATCTCAGGATCGTAAAGTGCATTTAATTAAAGATTGGCTACTTATTTTATAAGGATTCGTAGGAAAAGTAGAGTAGCAGATCAGAATAAAACAAAAATAGATAAAATATATCTATCGCAGATAAATTAAAAATAAAGTACGAGGTCAATCTGAAAAAAAGGTCTAATATTTAAAATATAAGACCCCGTTAGGTGAGATAAAAAAGACAGAAAAAATTTAGTTGCTCGAACGGAGATGATTGATGGCCAAGTTGGTAGGGTTGGAAAGGTATTCCGAACGCGTGAGTTCAAACCCCACTCCTGCAAAGTTTGTCTGCTTTCTGAATATTAAAAATATTAGAGCTAAGCATGCGCTAATGCATTCAGTATTATCGAATCAGTAAAAGGCCGTTCTAGAGACATCTAAAAATAAAACCGCGAATTGGTTAACGTAGTGTAGGATGTCCTGCGACTAAATGGACCGACGATATAGGCAGTAGTGACTGGCGAAAGAAAGTCGAAGGCCGGACTTAGTGGCTTGCTTTGGGAGAGGCATATATGTCCATCAGTGGACTGATATACTGAAAGGACCGTTAGGGATGACAGGATGTCATTGTGTTGATGAGAGGGATGAGTGTTAATGGAAAGATAGTTGTCGTTTCACATATAACACCAAAAAACACCGTTCGAGGTTCGGCCTTACATATTACACAATACATTTAAATTGTACTAAAATCTCAAAGCAACTTTATTTTAACCTTGATGAGGTAGTTGTGGTACACCTATCAGCTGTCTAATGTAAAGTTGGTGGCACTACTAATGCTTGCCTGTAACCATAAGCATGCCGTGTCTATTAATACATATTATTTAAGAACGTTCTTAAGAGAAAATTCAGGTCATTATTGGGCTTCCAATGCGATGTGGTTGATCAGGTTGACTTGCAGGATTTAGATTTTATTCTCGTGTTAGAACAATAATAATTATGCCTAAAAATATATATGTTTTTACATCTACATAATTATGCAAGCTCTTATATGCCTATATATTATAACCTATTATATGTATACCTAGCTACCAGTCCATAAATTACCACCTATTTCTATACGTAGACATTGCAAATACTAGTCAGCAGTAGCAATCAATCAATATCAACATACAAGTTATTAGGTATCACAATTATGTATAAAAAGTTACTCAGAAACCTAATTTTGCAATATTGAACTGGGAAATTTAGTCAGAATAAGCACGAGTTTAATTCTGAGTTCGTAATTGGTTAAGATTTCATATAATATTTAACTAAAAGTGACTCGTGAAAATGAGTCTCTCTCTTTACTTTGACTACTTGTACCTACATATATTAAATAAGGTGACAAGAAAAGCGTGGTCATTGTTTGATAATTTTTATATGAAGCATGATTTTAAGGTACTCATCCACAAGCCTACACCGACCGTAACGCACGCATCGGATTAACGAAAATTCTGGAAATCGGGTGATTCGGATGTCGGATATTCGATGCAGTGCCATAGGAATTTAAAGCAAACGAAAATCTGTTGTCTAAACCGATGGACGCGTATCTTCGTTATAGGCTTACCTTATAAATAAAATCGCCTATACTCAGTGCCCGCACCTAGACATTTTAGATCCATGTGCATCTAAATTTTCAATTATTGCGGGCACTGAGTTCGTAATGCTGAAGCCTGATTTACACAAAAAAGCATTCCGATAGCGCGCAGTTGCAATTTTTAAAAAAGAAAAATCTCAATATAAACAATAGTTGAAGTCAATAATTACATAGAATTTTATCTATACGAGAATCGCATACAATATTTTCACTTGAAAGTCTGAAAATGGTGGTGGCTTTGTCGTTGGAGCACTTCCATATTAGTATTTGGCGAGTGTCCTTGTCTCGCAAACATTAATTATATAATTATGTTGAACTAGCTCGCTAGTGCACGCAGGAATGCTAAAATATGAATGTAATATACCTATATAACATTTTCGAAATGGGAGTAGAATGTTTATATATTATATTAATATACTATACTCTATACATTTTTTGAAATACGGAGAGAATCTGCTACTTATGTACATTAGCATTAAATTTGTGTGTCTAAATATTACTCACCATCACTAATACTCACTCTGGTTTTTGCCTTGAGCTCTCAAAATGGTTGCGTAAATGCGTTCACAACCTTGTTTATCCCAAATATAAACATTAGTGTAAACATTGCATGCAAATTCCTGAAACATACACCGCTGCCCATTGCTGGTATTTCTTATAATGTCCATTACATTATTTACACGTGAATTGTTTAATTTATGTTTTTACATGTGTGTTGTAAGTTTCCACCTGTAAATACAATGACTGGTATAAATAAAAATGAGAAATATAAAAAAGAAGTGCTTGTTACCTCAATTTACTCGTATCGTAAATTATTTTTTACTGAATAATAAGATAAATACCACTGCTAACAAGTTCTTCATCGATTTGTCGTGTCAATTGTATAAAATGGCCTAACGATTACTTTTAAACCTTCATAATATTTATCGCACTAAACATTGAGGTTTATTTTTAGCGATCTGCTCCAGCTTCGCACGTACTAATATGGTGTCATTTTTTGACAACTTGATTACAAATGTGTACTGCCCACCATGACTTATGGTGCCGAAACATGGACGCTTACACAGGATTTTGTGCATAGTTTACTAACTAAGCACATAATAAGAGTCGCACAGAGGGCCATGGAGCGGGCCATGCTCGGCATCAAACTTCAAGATCGAATCCGCAATACCGAGATCCGACGTCGTACAAAGGTTAAAGACGTCGGAAAAAGGGTGAAGGAACTTAAGTGGAGCTGTGCGGGACACATGGTTAGACGTGAGGATGGCAGATGGTGGAAGGCTGTAACCGAATTGTGACCTATGCTGGGTTGGAGAAGTGCCGGTCGTCCAATGTCGAGGTAGACAGATGACGTCCGAAGACCAGCAGGGAGTATTTGGATGAAAGTAGCGAGAGTAAGGGGAGAATGGCAGCAACAAAAGGAGGCCTATGCTCAGCAGTGAGCGATAACGAGCTAATGATGATTACAAAACTACTGTCCAAAAAATTAATTCTAATGTATTTTACATATTACGTAAAAATAATCCTGAAATGACAGTGAAAACCATCAAAATCCTTTGCATGGTTTAGAAGAAGTAAACAGAAATGAGGACGCGGATAGTGACTTTGATTTTTATGCTATTTAGAAGTTTTAAAAAGTATGCCTAAAATATACCTAATTTGAAGTAATTATCAGCGTATAATAACTACAAAAATAAAATTGAAGGAACTAACATTATTCTACTTATACAAATCACTTCTTTATCAACTTATTTGTTATTGTATATTACTATACTTAATCTAACATATCGTTTATACGTACATGTTTTGATTATGATCTAAGAGCTTATCTAACGTTCAACGTAATTTGACTCACAATGATGGACTGATTTTCATTTATCAATATATTCATGTATACAGATAACCTTTAGGTACACCATATTAATACTTACCACATTACTTGTTATCTTTACAGGTATGTACCTATCGGCCTACCTCAGCTCTACTTAACCTGTTTGACCAGATACCTTCATCGAACGCCGTTGGTAAAAACTTTATTTGCATTCCTTTATTTGTAATCCAGTGCCTCTTTTTTAGACATAGTCACGTTGAATCAAATATTTTATGCGTTCCATATTTTAATAACGTTTAATCTAATCTCAATTTATCTTATCTACCTGACGACAAACGCTTTAATGCAATTTTGAACTTATGGCAGTTTGAGGCAGAAAAGCTTATGTCATAGTTTTATTGACTTTGAGTTTACGAGAGAAAACTCGTCGAGCGATATACAGTGAGAGACAGTGAGTACTACTAGAAATTTCTCATTCCGCGCCTACACATTAATTTGGGTCTCTTGTAGAGCAATTTCCTCGTGCTCCACAGTATCTTTATAATAAATATATAAGAGTCAAGTACTCCCTAAACTTTAACGATTTTTGAAAGTGGCGAGTTTTGCTCGCAGCCCACTTTCTCACTAAGCCCTAATTTGCATATTCTTAAATGCTTACTAAGTAGGCTTACTATGTCGAAGTGTCTGTACCATACCACAGAATAATTTATAGTACAAGTAACTTACACAGTTAACTTGTCATGTGTTATTTTTTAAACGCAAGCTTTCATTCGAACGAACTGCGAACTAATCTAAATTCGTGAGCTTCTTTCTAATAGCATGTTTATTTAACAGCCAGGTATAATAACACGAGAACAGTTATTGAGTTTCTAAAATCTATTAATCCTTAATTCAAACCATAACGTAACGTAACGTAACGTAACGATTCTGCAAGTGCTTTATACGTCTTAGCATGTCATTAATGGGACAACAAGTTAACAAAGTATACTCCATATTTATTCTGACTATAAATAGTTTCGGAAAATACGCTTTCTTGACAACTTTTGTAACAGCATATTTTTCATGGTCATTATGACTCTTTCGTAAAGTAAGAATAGAGTGAATACCTTTGCCTAAGGTAGTAGTTTTTTATTGCGTGCTTTTATATTGGTAGCTATCAAGTCTTTAGTACCACTTTCCGCCTTTTAGTCAACGCCTATAAAGCGACGTTCTCCTTCTACAGAGCTTCTATAATTTGAAGCAATGTCATTCATTCAATGCTTTCGCTTTTAAAGAAGTTTCAAATTCTCTCTAATATTAATTTAGATAGTATTTTTTGTTAAAAAGAAAACTCGATGTACCATCTGTAGTTACTTTGCAATTCGAAAAGATTTCTATTTCATATACGTTTTATTCAACTAATGTATTATGTTTGTGCAAACAGTAAATGCGGGAGCTGTAATACTACCATTATGGAAATCCAATCCTAAGGACTACAAAGGGTTCTCTCGGTCATGTGTAAGCATTTTTTATTGTTTAAGTAATAAAAAATATAAGAATATTTTTATAGTTCGGACCTTAGCTGTTATAGAATTAAATATGTACCTATTCTAAGTAGGCATACTATTGTTTTTTTGACGGGTCCATGCCTTTATTACTAAAAATAACACTACCAGCTTTATAATAATACCGATATTAGGTACTGAGATATTATCATTTCAACTGTCATTGGTGTCAAAATTGGTATTCTGGTAAAAGCGCTATTTACAGCTATTTTGTAGCGCTATTTGCTATTAATGTAACTGTAAGAGCGCAATGGTACGACTACTACGGCTACGTAAGTAATAGTTAGATTTATTTGCTACGGCTATCTTGTTGCATTTGTATTTGTTGTGTTTCCATAGCAATGGTATCGAGACATGATAGTTTACAGAATACCAATTTAGTCAAAATAGTTCAAAAGCAAGCTATCGGCCCGCGATCGAACTAAATAGTATGCAAATTACGGAAACTGTCAATAATGAAGTTTTTTCTGCAATCAATTGAAATAACGTAGTTCAATAGATAACAGATTAAAGGCCCAGGCCACTACCGTCACAGCATATCCAAGATACTACCAGTATTCCCCGTTTGACCCCGTTCCCCTCCCGTTTGACCGCACTACAGTCACTTTTAGTCTCCAGTACTTTAACAGTAGTGACATAAGATACGCCATGTTCGACTATTTACTCCAATCAATTAGGGCTTGACTTCGCTTTGCAGACTCGTGGTAGACGCTTTGCGTATTCCCTTGGGAAGCGCATTAGACATGCTCTTAAGCTATGTGTACGAAATAATTGAGTAAGGTAATTGGTATTATTACAATAAATACGAGTACACCGCAGATTTATTGGTCTCTATATAATTATGTTGGTTAAGTTATATGCAGAATATATTATGATTATTTATTTATTCATATCTAAAATCTCCAAATACTGGTCAGCCACACAATTGGTATCTATACCTATGTGTTGGTTTATTTATATGTAGAATATATTATGATAATTTATTTATTTACATCTAAAATCTCCGTATACTGGTCAGATTCAGAACACATCGATTTTTAGCCGTCCCATCTAAATCACAATACAATCCTTGACAAAAGCGAGTCCTATATCAATAGGAGGTATTTTCTTTCCATTACCGGTAACTGTCGGTAAATAAATCAGACTTTTATAAATCCAATATAAATATCTTGCTTTCAATATCGCTTCCGATCTTGGACAGAATAAATTAAGCAAAATAGGTGTTTTAATAATAATTATGATCAAGAGAGATGCATTCGTCTTATTATCACTTTTAACTTATTATAATGATTGAAATAGTACTCAAGATAATTATAAAAGGGCCTTTCTACATTCTACACAATATTCTTATAAAAGAAAACCGTAATCTTACCGATAGAGGTAAACTTACTTCTTTCTACCGGTTTTTATCATGAAACGCCCTCTCATAGTTCCGTAACCTGTCAGACCGAATATTTTTCAGATGACCTGTGTTTTGTTCCTTTTTTCGGGCGACGTGCGTTATGTTTCTTTCGTACTTGATAATATAATAGCACGGCGCTAGAGTATGCGATGATATAGTGTGCCGGCTCTTTTACACAGGGATACTTCGACAAACGATGTGTTGCGTAAAGCAAAAAAAACTAAATATTACTACGTAAAAGTAAGCGTAAATTTCTGAATTATAAGAAAATCTAAAATATTACTAAATTTTGTTTTATTATGAACAATTATTTTATATGCCATGTCATAAATATATTATAATAGCTTAACATTATTGAAAAAAATTAAAGAATACTAACTACTAAAAGTATGTATAAATTTAGTTAGCCATTAAATCAATTTTAAGATGATGGCTAAGTTTAGACCTTTAAGGTCAAAACTACGTATTACCAATTTTCCATGGTCATTATGATTTCATTTTATTTTATTTATCTGATCGGTATTTTTTATACCTAATATATGTATAGGTTTTGAGGAAGATCAAAGTACGTAATAGAGTTCAAATATGATTAAAATTTTGATTAAGTCATTAGCAAATTAAGTGCTATAAATTTCAAATACCTATTTAATTTTAAAATTATTTATTTATTTGCATTTTTTTAATTTCTGGAATTTCCACGTTATTTATGTCAGCGTAATATAAAGTCATACAAATAATACTAAAAGCTAAAACTAAATGGAGAATGTTCATAGAGTTTGCAAGTTGAACTTACTTTTTCTTTACATCTGGTTCTTGCAGCTGGCAACCGCAAACAATTGTGAAAGTTTGAAAACCCCGATTGCAAAAGTTTGTCAATGTATGCATTTTTCTGACTGAATTTAAATATTAATGAAAAATTCGGAACCATAACCCGCAACTAGTATATAATGTATTTTCCGATTGCCCGCCAAACTGCGATCAGTAACGATTTTTGGCAATATTTATCTATATATGCAATAGCTTTCCACGCTATTGAAGTTTGTTGCACTTTTGTCGTGTTCACATCATGCATAAAATCGTGTATTATTTTATGAAATGCAAACTGCATAAATATGAGCGTTTCTGCGGGGCAATGACACAGTTGATCAACAAGCGCAACCGTATCTACCACTTCATATCAATGGATATCAACTTTATCATTAGAGTATCAACTCTGAGTGCTACTGGCGCCAACGTCAAATGGATGTTAACTATGGGTTGACAAAGTTTTGTGTGAAAATCGACACTTAATCCGTTGGTTAACCGCGACACATTGGTGTAACTGACTGAAAAAAAAGGAGGAGGTTCTAATCGATTGTATTTTTTTTATCTTTGTTACCTCAGAACTCCGTCATTTATGAACCGAATTGGAAATTTATTTTTGCGTTGAGTTCAGTATAGGTACGAAGTGGTCCCATATAAATTTCTTCGACATTTGACCTTGGACTTCGAAGATACATTGAAGTTGGTTTTTTAATTTTCTAAAAATTAGTTTGTTAGTACCTGGATGACGAGAAGAGCTGGTCGTTTGCCTGATGGTAAGCAATACGCCTAGCCCATAACAATAACAACACCACCCAGAACTTTGTTAAGCAAAATCCTGCGCGGCGCTGCACTGCGTTCGTCACCCTAATGGCTTCAATGCCCTTCAAACCGGAACACAGTAATGCTGGCGCAACACTGCATGGCAGCTGAATAACTGGCCAAACGGTGGTACCCACCCAAACGGCCTCTCGCATCGAGAAACCTACTACCAGTAAAGTGAACCTAGGCAAAATATAAAAGTCATTTTTTCAAAGTTATATCCAAATATTGACCAACTGAATGGCAGCCAAACTTAGATACTCTTACCTACTAGACTGCGTTGAAAAAACAAAACTTCACGCAATGTATCGCAATACTTTGTTCCTATGTAATATGCAGGATGTTATATAATATTTAGTCTTATACGTATATACTGTGCAAGTTGACGTTCGAGTAACAATAGTCTGAAATTTTTGCTCATAATAGAAAATAATTTATTCGGTAAGATCTTCACGTAAAAGCTGTGCATAATAATACTTTTGGAAGCCTTTTGTATGGAATAGTGCCAACTGTCTGTTATAACAAATTGCACATAATATGTTATGTTTGTGAAACAAGTACACTTTGGTCATAACATAGAGTTATCATCTTTACGTTAGCTGACCTACTAATTCTCTCGATCCATAATACGCAGAAAAGATGTCGAAGTCAAAGTAGTAGTAGCATCAAAATATTTTTATACAAAATGCGCTGTCACTAACTGAAAGTCTAAAGCAGATACCTCGTCTACAATCTACAATAGACGCAAAAAAAAACAATAAACTTTAGTATTAAGATCTTTCAAAATCTAAAATAGGCTTACGTTTGACAACAACTCACTGATAGTTGTGTAATTGCGGTATAAAATGAAGCACGTTTTCCTATGACGTGCCTATTCACTCTTATCTTATAGATAATTATAGACACGACCTTTTACGTAAACATCCATTAAACTCCGAAATTTACACCTTCTCTGTATACATTCTGGTAAACTTGTTTATATAATTCACAGGGCTGATTGTGCAACGCATGGATTCTTTCATGAAAACACGGACCAAATGTTTTTTAATGTTTAAGCAAGCAATATATCTAATATATTTCATGGTTGAATCAGATTTATGGTAGAAACATTCAAATATACCTATATTATATATACAACTACCACTACGATAGTTTTATTTTGATGAAAACTTACGACCTGAATACCCAAAAAAATTATGAATGGTCAGATTTACTGAATGGAACGAGTTCTCCTGTCCGTATTTACTCTGAAATTGTGCAAAAACTAATTTTAAAAGCACAATATTTATAAAGAAATCAACAGAATAAATTAAGCAAAAGTCGGACTTATCCGTGTTATCACGGTGTTTTTTCCGTATCGTAGTAGTGCTTAGGTGCTCATATCTGCACTTTTTCTATACCCAATTTGTTCAATTCTCGTGATCGGATTATAATCAATAAATCTTTGAGAATTTGGCTTGCTCCCAAAAAATATTTGCTCTTCTATCGTCGAGATTGAAATTGAGTAGTTACGTTGATTGTATAATTTTCTTTGCAAATACGCAATTCTAGTATGAATCTTAATTATAAATGAAAACTAAACATCGCTAACTAGCTAACACAAAATTTCCTCAGCGCTTGAATATTGCCACTAAGGTAGTATTTCCCCAGACAAATACTAATATAGAGTCTGAAAACCTTTATTATTATGTGTTATTTACTGAAGTGATGTAATTCAAGCTGTCAGAAAAAAAAAACGCCAAAACGTTTCATCTACTTTTATATTATTTCACGCTCTAAAGAGAAATGAAACAGACAAATCCTTTCACAATAAGACATCGAATAGATTCTATATACCTTTATGAATAAACAAATTTAGGTTATTAATTTATTTCAGCCTATGTTGTCCCATTGTTGGGGGAAAGCTTCCTTTTGCTATTTCCATGATTTTATGTCCATTGTTATGATGATTATTCCTTGTCGTTGCTCCACTTTCGGTGAAGCTGACCACGTGCTTGTACTGGTCTGACGGGAACCCAATTTGCAACCGAATATAAACTATAGTTAAGCTATAGTCAAAACTAAACGAGTAGCTTGAACTATAGTTAGGCAAAGCTACTCAATTTTCTATAATATATGGTATATATAGGTATAACTATACTAGGTATATATAACTAAGACACCGGGTTTGGCTCTACTGCTAGACGAATAAGGGTCATCTCACTACTCCCATTTTATACTAATTACAATTTATTATTGGTTTACATTATCATCTAACGCGGCTATTGCTATTATTTTGTATTACAAACTAAACAGATACATTCCGGTGTTGCTCAATTAGCTTAACCCGCATCGCCTTTATCAATGAACTACATACCAACTGTTTTGTCGCGATTTCAGACTGAACTCGTAAAATCACCAGACCCGTATTATAGTACGTACTTTCTGTCGTACAACGTATAACAGAAAGATGTGTAGAACTTGGTGAATTTTATTAGACTGCAAAACTGCCGGAGGCATGAGTACGCCATGGAGTGAAGCTTCGTCGTGCTCACTGGCGATCGCCCTAAGCTACTTTAGAGTTTATTAAAGTGTGTCCATTCATGTGAATTTCCACACCACCCTGCATCGAATCCATACGAAGGACAAGCGAACGGATACACAAATTACAAATATACATATAGGTATGAATAGAAATAACGGAATTCAACTGTTACGTGCTTAACACTAAAATAATAAGGAGTAAAGAGCAGTTACAGTTTTGCGAAAACTTTCATAACTATGTAACCTAAGGCAAAGAGAGGGCATGAGCTAGTAAATCTGTCCAGAAATAGAATCAACTTGTTTGAATTTTGGAACCTACAACAATTTGGCTTGCCAAAGATGTTCTTCCAATTTAGGTCACAAAGGCAACATCACTCGAGTTGCTGATTGTACAATTGAGCTTGTCGTTTGATCAATGTTTATTATTGCGTGTAGATGGCGTACACGTCCCATAATACGTTATGGAATTGAAATGGCAAAATTAGACGCTCCCGGTAGATTCCTTTGTGGTCTAATTGGAAATACTTCCCAGGGCCGTCAGATGTTGAGATATCTGAGGGTCTAGGGTCAAATCCTACCAGAGACATTTGTATACCTAAAGACGTGTTTGGCCAAAATTTAAACGAATGTTTCAGCAATATCAATGGTCAAGATAAATCTCGATTTTATCGAGACTTTCAAATAACACTGTCACTAAACGTTATCAATTATAAATTGTTGTCTCAAAACAGATTCATTTATAGTTTAACTGCTCGGAACTTCTCATTTTTTCAGGCATCATGGTTGGCCTACTGGTTTACACTACTAGGCTATGAAAGCCGCAATTTCACCTATTTTAGAAATAAGGCAATAACCCAATGGAAACATTACGTTAAACAGTAGGAAAGCGTTTTCGATTAGAGTGATACTTAATAAACACGCCAATTTAAGCAGATATGAAAGTTTTGAAGTGATCTTGCAGAAATACTCAATTTCAGTTGAATAGACTAAATCTGGCAAACAAACAACCGTTTAACTACATAACTAATCAATCACCGCAAGTCATGACAGAGCACACAACATTACAAACAAGAGCAATCTCATGCTATTGTCAGTTCGGGAGATTTTAGCCCATAGGTATTTCATTAGTTTTATTTCTTGTTGGTTTTGCCAATCACAGCAAAGTGAGTATCATATATTTCCGTTAAAAAAATTAAGAAAAAAGATATTTTGCATTTTTGTGACTTTTTAGTCACAAAATGTTTACAAGTCAAAAAACATAATACATACAACGTAGTTAATTACAGTAATCATGTTAAATTAAAATAAATTTTGAAAAAAAAAAGGTATAATGTTATTTTTCTTCATAAGCAGACCGAAGTCCAAAGTTCGATGAGTAGTAGCGCTCGTAGCGTTGCTTGTCTATCCCTTTAGATGGGTGACCGTTTGTATGCTATTTACACCTGAGCACTAACGTGCTGCCGAGAGCAAATTGAGCTGTTGCTTCCCTATTGATACTTTTTTAAATGTTCCAATGCTTTCTTTGTAATAATATGCTTTCATGTCCCAATCTACATACGAAATGTCTGAACTGATTTGATGCGTATTTTAGTAGTAGCTTTGAAATATATCTGAGGTGGAACCGAAATCAATGTGGCTTTCGGTAGTTTCATTAAAACACCAGAGGGCGATGTATTCATAAAATGAGAGTGGGGTTCTTAAAAAATGTTCCGTTACTTGCTGATGAAATATTGTATAAATTTCATTTCCGTTCCCATCTGCTTGCCATACTTCTTCTTCTTTGTGTCGATGGTCCTTATGTTTTAATTTTTAAATAATTTGAGCCCAATGCTCGGCTATTGCTACCCCAGGAGGAGTAGCTTCATACAGGTCTTGTAAAGTGCAGATGTTGGGGCACTGAGGGCAAGACAGCAAGTGCTGCATTGTTTGCGCTGGAGCACCGCAGTCACATCGTGACCCACCGGGGTCAATGTAGCCCCATTTGACTAGGTTTCTCCTGCAGCGGCCCACTTGGGTCCGGAGTCGATTAAGCGGTTTCCATGTAGGCCACAGGGGGTCGCAACCCTCGGGGAGTTGCTCAGCCGGCATTAAATAGCCAGGTGGCGGTGCGTGCGCTTGCTGCCACGAATTGCGTCGGGCCTCGCTTGGGTGGTTCGCCAAAGCTTCTGTTTCCTTGAGAAAACTGTTGCGGTGAGTTTTAGACAGCCTGTGATTGTCCTGCACGTCTCATTCAGAGCGACATCTACCTGTTTGGCGTGAGCGGAACGATGCCACACTGGGCATGCGTATTCGCCAGCTGAGAAACAGAGTGCCAGCCCTGATATTCTAAGGACGTAAGGAGAAGCACCCCATGATGTGGAGGTGAGGCGGGAAAGCAAATTGTTCCGAGAACAATTTTTTTGTTTTGCCTTGAGACAGTGGCTTTTAGTGAGTGATCTGTCAAGGGTCACTCCTAAGTAGGTGGGACTTTTACAGTGCTGGATGTAAGAGCCTCGTCACGCAATATTGAGAGTGCGTCTTGTCTGATGGTTTCGGAGATGGAAGACGCAGGACTGTGTCTTTGACGGATTTGGCCTGAGAGCATTTTCGTCATAGTACGTCCCTAGCTCTTCCAGAGCTCACGCAAGGACTTCTTCAACTTCCTCAAAGGTTGTGGTTTGGGCGGTGAGCGCCAGATCGTCAGCGTAGAGAAATCTACATGTATGTTGCCATACTTGGCGGGCTTTTACGTTAGATTTCTATGCCAAGTTACTTTATCTCTACAATCAGTTTGTTGACTTGCTTTATGTTCTTACGAGTAGTTCAGGAACTAGGCATTACTATATACAGGGTGGAAAAAATTAATGGGCCCTGAAGGGCAACCACTTTAAATCTTTAAGATAGATTATTTTACTTAAATTCATTCATATTTAAAAAGAAGCAAAACTGTATTCTCGGATTTCTCAAAGATAGAGCACACTTGCCCAGTAAGCACTTGTTCAATCTTGATTTGAACACAGCCTTACGACGGCATAGTGGTCCATTCCTTTGACGTTCTGCACTAAATTTTTTTATCCAAAACGCTAACTACGGATAGACGGAACTTCTGGACTGTAGAGGTGGCGTTTTCTAGTTCTCTAGAATAGTACCTAATCTAGTTGTCTAGAATGATGACGGGAAAATATCTGATTATATGACCATGAAATGATTGATAAAATAAACTGAGAACTAACTAACTATAACTTCTTATTGATAAATAATAAATAAATATGATAAAAATTTATTATTTTGGTTCATAAAATATATCCATAGGTAGAGACATAAGATAGGTAAATTAATATTATTTATTATTCTATGTTCAGTGGGAACTCGCACCACAAATGAATTAAAATTCACGTTGTGGCGCGATTTCAACAGCATGACTCTCAGAGGAGCATTGGTCTTCTTCACGACGTAAACAGTAACATCTTCAGCCTAAATGGAGAAGTGTTGGCAGGACACAAACAGTAGCGTCGTGGGAATCGCCGGGCGCAGCAGGTGGCTCGGTCCGATTATATATAGGTAAACCTCGCTGAACCAGACACTTCTAGAGTGGAGAGATGAACCAGCACTCTGTGGATCAGGGATGCAGTGTTCTTACGGATGATGGCGTGGTAGCCATTAGTGCAAAATTGCGCAAACATCCCTGACGCCCTACAGAAACGGGGTAGCTCCAAAATCATCCTGGAGATGTTACAACATTAGACGCGTAGAACGTGCAACGATTTCTGGTGTAACACGCTATTACACGCTGGTTAGTGGTTAGCCGAAAGCTGGAGGTAACATGAGCCTAGGTATTTGTTACTTAATTTGTTCGGAAAAGTTCATCTACTAATATTCAGTTTGTTCCATTGCAAACTCATGTAAGTATGTTTCCTGTATGATTACGTTAGTTTTCCGAAAAGATTAATAACAGAAACTGGAAAAATAATAAAAGCTGGCAAGCCGAGGGCTGGAGGTAACATAACCCTAGGTATTTGTTATTTAATTTGTTCGGGAAAGTTTGGCAAAGTTCGGCCGTCTCCACCAAGTATATACTTGTGTTATGGATTCAAGTCAGCGTTCTGCGTTCAGCGTTCTTACAGTGCAGAGCGCTTGTTGTTAAGGAAAATCTGATTACCACATTTTTGAGTAGGGTAAGGAAAATATTATATAACATAATAATTGATGATGGTGTTTCTTAGAACACTGACAAATTATAATCAAAATAAACCGACATCGATTATGATGTACCTTCGAAGTCCGAGTTCGAATATCGATGAAATTTATTTGGGACCATGTTGAAGCTATACTAAACCGAACGCAAAGTTTCGAATCAACTTTTAAGTCAAGAAGAAGGTATGAGTAACAAACATAAAAAATACAATTGAATTGAGAACCACCTTCTTTTTTTATGTGTCGGCTCATTAAATTTGTTATTAATGATTTATCTTGTATCATTTTGTAAAAAGAGGCTTGAAAGATAAAGCGAATTCTTGACCGTCCATGAGAGTTTACTTTAATAATTATGTAGGTGTAGTTTTATTTATGACATAGTGCGAATTTAAAAGTTGCTACGATAATATATACCAAAATTTAGGTAATAGTATTTATTTTTAGACAAACAAGCCGTTCCTTTGATAATAGCGCCACGCTTGCCCATAACAATAGCAGTGCCACCCAGCTAAAAAAGCACTGCATATCACTGCACTGCGCTCATCAACCCAAAACATCAGATATTAAGTCTCATATTATGCCCAGTAATTTCGCTGGCTGCAATGCCCTTCAAACTGGAACACAGTAATGTTTGCGCACTACTGCTTGGTGGCAGAATAGCTGGCAGAGCGGTGGTACTTACCCAAACGGCCTCCTGCATATGAAAGACCTACCAAGATTGTCTAATTATAGCCTTTATACTACCTATGCTAATATTATAAAGAAGTTACAAGACCTGCATCAGCTGATTCCGTCATCCCCATTCCATCTTAGGACCACCAGGCGAGGTGAGTCACTTCACCCTTATGTTGTGCACATACCACCAGTCCGCACAAAGCGTTTCGCTGACTCATTCATTATACGTACCGCAAAGGAGTGGAATTCTCTACCAGAATACTTATTTCCTTCCAATTACAACCTGGGTCTCTTTAAGACAAGAGTGAATAGGCACCTCATGGGCAAACGTGCTCCACTTTAGACCGCAACTACGCTTACCATCAGGTGAGTTGTTGTCAAACGTGAGCCCATTTGATCATAAAAATAAAAGTGAAATTGTTAGTTAACTGGAGAAGAAAAGCCGAAGATCGAGCTCAATGCTCTAAAAAAAATGCCCCTCATTTTCTTGCCGTATCTTCTGAGTAGTGGTTCTTTTTCTGATACGGTGGCAGAGTCTTGTGATAATTTAACGTTCATAAGTGCGTCTGTGATGCCAAACATGAATAAAGAGATTTTGAGTTTTAGTTTGAGTTTGAGTGGCTATGGGAGAGGCCTGTGTCCAGCAGTGAATTGATGTAGGCTGATGATGATGAAATGGTAAGAAGGTTTGTATGTTTGTAGGAGCTGATCTCTGAAACTAATAATCCGATTGTGAAAATGATTTTACTGAATAGAAAGCTACACTATCATGAGTGCTTAAGGCTGTATAATTTCTTTATTATATCAATGCGAACGAAGTATCGAGAGTTTGCTAGTATTATTTATATATACGTATTTACTAAGGTTTTGGTTCAGCAGTATTTCGCACCGGGACAGCTTCTTCATCTATACCAGGCACAAGTCCGATCGTGCATGGAGTACTGCTGCCACCTACGGGATGGCTCGGCTAACTACCATTTGGATTCTTTAGACTCCATCGAAAGACGTGCCAAAAAGGTCATAGGCAACTCAAAGTTGCAAGTTTAGCGGTATTTTATCAGGTGTCACTGTGGAGAGTAGGTGAAACCGCAGAGCGCAGCAGTTATTACATATTCTATTGAGACTCATAGATCTCATAGGTTTTAATGGACGTGAAGTTAAGCCTCAGGTAAGTGTTAGTTAACTAATGAAAAAGCATTTCACATTAAGAAGTAATTTCTCTTTGAAAATTACCACAACGTTCTAATATTACAAAGGGTGATACCCTTTTAGAATAGAGTGCTTTCATTATACTGAGATTAACAAACAAATTTTGTCTGAAACTAACATGGGTAGTTACTTCGCTTGTTAATTGTTTTTCGCTTTAGTTGAGTTGGTGACATACGAGCGTCTCAACTTGCAAACCGACAGTAAACTGAGCTTACTAGCTCCACCTCTGCAACACATGTGCAAGGATATTTTTTTTTTATTATCAAATATTTATATGTTAATATAAATATTAACATATAAGTTTTTTACAATACTAATTAATTGTACAGTCAATGTTAATGTCAATATTCTTTTATTTTAAGTTTTCGTTATTTTATTACTATAAGTATGTAGTACTAATAGATATTCTGAGCTATTGGCTTTGATGAACCATACTTAATGACGTCTACACAGCAAGCAATCTCATCGTATATATAAGCGTTAAAAACTAAAGCGCAGAGTCTACAAAATGCGCTCACGCTTTTCTATCTGCAAACAAGTGGCACAACCTAGTTTATTGGGTTCAGCATAAAGCCTTTATATTTTTTCATCTGTCTGCAATCTAAGCCGTAAGCTACTCGTACATGCAACATTTCGAAATTGATTGGATATCGGAACAAAGGGCGACATTTTTTAAATCCGTACTTTAGACTGAAATAAAACCGCTAAGCGAGAGCCGGGTAAAGGTTGCTGACATATTCATACGTCTGTAGCTACTTCATAAGAGATGTAAAATCTACTTGTGGTTCATTTGATCCTTATTTGTTTTAACTA
This sequence comes from Petrophora chlorosata, assembly GCA_951640565.1. Lineage (NCBI taxonomy): Eukaryota > Metazoa > Arthropoda > Insecta > Lepidoptera > Geometridae > Petrophora > Petrophora chlorosata. The sequence goes on along the minus strand of OX621204.1, from coordinate 8,474,882 downwards.
ATAACAGTTGAACATGGGCTCATTCAAACAATATCATAAGTAAACGTAGTAATTACATTCTCTTTGGTCATTAAGTACCTTCTTTGGACATTGGACAAGTTCTCCCAACTCCTCGTTATTACTTACTCGACTTGAAGATGCATGAGACATTCTGCTTCTGCCAAATAGCCAACTGGCTTTTTACTTAAATTTTGAGGCCGAAATCATAATTTAATTATCACTTTTATTTATTCTAGAGTTATTACATGATGTAGGTATATGAACAGAAATGATGTGTCTAAAATATATTCAACGAGCAATATAATTACATTGAACGTTGTTTAAAGCTTTAATGAAAACAAGCTATATACATTTTTGCCAATCTTCTACAACACTATATTTTCTACCTTAATACTTTAAAACTAGAAACACCGAATAGTCTATCCAGACTTAAAATTCCTGTAGCTAAATTGCTTTGCATTCTCTTTAATTAAAACAATAAAATTGTCACAACAATTAAAACGATTTCATTGTTTTAATTCGAGAAAACCCAAAGTAGTCCTCCAAACACTCCACTTTCCTGAAAATAATTTTATTGGCTAAACATATTTTCACTGAAAACTTCTATAAGTTTAATAGCTTTAAAGTTACGAATTTACTAACTGTTAAAATAAGATTTCCGTTGCGGTAACACCACAAACACCAGTATAAACACTATAGGACTAATCGAATATTAATGGCATAATAATATCCAGTGTCTGAATTCTTTGAATGAAGAGTTTCACGAACAGTTGATATTATCTTAATAACCTTGGACGTATTTCAGCGTCTGGTTCTGTTTAAGCTTTGAACACACCTGAGTGGTCAGATTGTAAAGCAACAATTATCGCCTAACTGAATCTGACGCTTGTCCGTAATTAGATTTAAAAGTTTGAATTATGAACCCATGCACTTGTACTTCTTGCCATATCTTCTGAGTAGTGGTTCTTTTTCCGATACGGTGGTAGAGTCATTGTAATAATTGACGTTCATAAGTGCGTCTGTGATGTCAAACATGAATAAAGAACTTTTGAACTTTGAACTTTGTATATAAAAATGCGGATTCTGTCCGCCTTTTTTATTCGTTCAAGCCCACGCAGAAGATTTTATGAATGCTTAACTGATTGATATATAGGACAATGACAATGGCAAACTTTGCCAGCAACTTGTCATTAACGCTTGTATTTAGTTACGTTTTATATTTACATCCTATTGAAACTTAGGTTATAATAAATAAATAAATAAAATAAATATGCCTTTTATTCAGACAAGTAATTTTTGAATTTACAGTAATTGCCCAATCATAATAATATTACATAAACTTGAATTAAATTAAATTGAATTTTAATTTAATTTAATTTAAACAGTTTGAATTGTAATAATCATTAAAAAAAAGCATGCATTATATATATATATATATATATGTATATATATATAATGCATGCTTTTTTAAATAATTTTATATGTATATATATTAAGAGATGGCTTAATATGGAGCACGTAGATCTGGAGAAAAATGGCAGTTGAGTAACTCCTGAGACTCGTCTCTCTGATGTTTGACCAAATATCATCCCAAAACACGACGTGAGAGTAAGAATAAAAATAAATAAAACTGGAGTTAACGTAGACATGCCACAGAATTTCGTTAAGGAGAAGAGGTCGCTGAAATATTGATGCTGACATTTCCCATTTTTACTAGTCTCAGGTGTGTTCAAGCATAAGTGTTACCGCGATGAAGATTGTTTACAATAATTTGGGATATTTGCCAAACAGTTGGTCGTTACGGTGATGGTAACAACAGCCTAACAGATGTTTGATCGAGTTGCTAATGTTCGATTCGATTTAATGGTTTCGACTGCACACACATAAGAGTGAGTTCGGAGCTTTTGTGTTATATTATATATCTATCTGAACAAATATTATAGTCCGCTGTATACATATCGATCTGTTGCTACACGACAAACAAAACAACACAACAACGATCATTTTAATAAAAATAAATCTAACTAGCTAAGCTTATGTTTTGTACCTAGGTATATAATATAACCTTAATCTAATAAACCGCTTCTTGCGGGCAACGTTACCAAAATGCTGGCCCCAATGCCACGTTGAATGGAAATGCTTAACCTTTGGACAACACATCATTAATCCTTCGAGGGCGTGTTTACGTAAGATGAATAGATTTATGAATGGAAGTAAGCTGGATGAGTGTCAACAAGAAAACTTATAAAAGCAGACGCATAATAGTCGGTCTGCGTAGGCGTAAGAGAAATTCTAATTGTCCGAAACCTGGTAGGACATATCCGATACAGTCTTAACCTAAGTTTAGATGTTTTATGTCTTTTAATGGATGTTTCAACGGTTTTCATTATACTTATCTCTTTGCTAACGTTTAGTCAAAAGTTCGTGGTCGTGGTCAAAGGTTATGCTGTTAGTGTTAGTATCTAGACCTAACCATCCCTTTACAGTTTCATTCGTTAGTTAGGTTAGTCGATTATGACACTCTAATTTATATACCAGACGTTCGTACCAAAAGTTTGTGTCAAGGTTATGGTATCAGTGTTAGTATCTAGATCTAGCCATCCCTTTACAGTTTTATCCGTCAGTTAGGTTAGTGGATTATGACACTATAATTTATATACCAGACACTGTGTGATTGCGTGTTTGTGCACGGTTTTGCTTTTATTTTTATGTTTCGGAACAATAAATAAAATTCTTCTTAAATTATAAAGTTATATAGTGTAAGATCAGTACAAATTATTTTACAAGTTATTAGGTATTATTAGGTAGTCTATTACAAGAGTCCGCCTTGGAAACCTTTGCCTATATTTAACCGCTAAGGAGTGCAAATATTACATCGCTACAGTTTGAAGGGCATTGCTCTTAGTCAAATTACTGGGTATATTGTTTCAGGGTGACAAGCGCAGTACAGCGCTTTTGTAGCCCGTTATAAAAAAATCCCGAGGAATGTTAGTGAAGCAAAAACGAGAAGATGGAATATTTAAAATATTATTTTAGATATTTATTTTGAGTGCTTTAAATTCTGTTTTCAAAGCTAAGTTCGGATTACTGATCGAATGGATTGAAAGATATTTGTGTTATTTTATAGTGTTTGTCAGACAAATATATTTTGGTTTTAATACATAGCTTCGTTTTGCACGCGTTCGATCTTTGGACTCACGTCTCATATCGTTTTTTTAAATTATTTTTGTAATACCTAATAGCAGTTTTATGAAGACAGATGATCGACGCGTCAATTTTTTAATTTGCGATGATGCGCTGTGAATCTTTCTGAACAGTTTGTAATGATTTGCGGTGATCATAATATTGACGAAAACGATTATTAATATTTTTGTAGCATTATACATTCATTTTAGAAATTTACTTCGATACAAAGACTTTCTTTTCGAATTATACAAAAATTAAAAATTCTTTGTCTTCCTACCAAGTTAAGACTACACGACGTATATTGTGTAAGATAATAAATACAAAATCAGTTAGCATAACTAGATTTCATACCGAAATTAAATTATGTGCAATTTCAACAAAAGCTTACACCGAAGTTTCCTAAATCAATATCTGATTCTGCAGAGGTAATTAAATATTTAATGACGATAGAATAATTATAAGTTACTAGCTGTACCCCACTGTTTTGCCTGCCTGGATTTCTTGCGATAAAAAGATTAAAAAGTATGCCCTAATCCAAACTTACAGAATTTCATCAATATCCATTCAGAAGATTTTGCGTTAATGAGTAACAAAGAAGTGCCTCAGAGGTTGTGTATATGTTTGAATACGAAAAAATATTAAGAAATCGTTTAACACGCACGGATAAAATCACAAACGAAGCTATCACGAAACTAGCTAGATAGCTAGTAATAAATTAATCAATGGCCAACACCACTTGAATATTAACTACACAAATTTGATTGGAAAGGGACAATTTGAGAACTTTGTTATGATTGGAAAACGTTCGGACAAGGGTTGACAGCCTTCTAGTCTTTTCTGAAGCCAGTTCGCCTAGCCAGCACGCGGATACAAACATTGTTATTAAACATAAAGTTGAACTAAACAATTTATAGTAGGTGCTAGTTAATACTCGCAACTCCATGCGTGTAGAATTTGATTTATAGTTGCGTTCCCTAAGGAAGTGTTCGTTTTTCCGGGATAAAAAGTACCTATTGTATGTCCTATTGCAGGGCCTAAAATCCCAAATTTCATCAAAGTTTTTATTTAAGTGTTTTGTGAAGAGTCCAGTGGTAGCAAACACACACACGCACTCACACACAGCTTTCTGCAATGTTATTATTAACTAGCTTACCCAATTGACGCTGTCAGTTTTACCCGTATTTTCCAATTTTTCGGGATTTTTTTCAAAGCCAAAGCAAATCTTTTTGTTTGAAAACATTTTAGATTGCGATACTATTTGGTCTACAATCGTACACAAGAAGTAAGTTTCCTTCGTCACATCTTCAAAATCAGATTAAACTTACCTCAATCAGACGTAAGACCATCTCGCTTTCTTTGAAATGAGTAAATTACAAACGGAGGGTTGTTAAGATACCGAAACGTCAAAGTTAAGCCCTTTCGACGCTTTGAAGTCGGTTTACAACTTAGCACTTTGTGCGGGCTGTGTTTAAGAAACTCATGATTGTGTGGGAGATATAAACTTTCCCAGTTTTCGCATTTAGATGAGAGCTTCATTCGCAGTTATTGCAATGTGCTCGTAATAATAAAAATTCGTCCGTCCATTTGAATAAACTCAGTTTAGAACATATTTGTTCTTTACTTCCAAATTCCCAATTTATCTCCAAACCTCAAAAAGGCTATGTTGGATACGGCTCTAAATTATCTAAATACTTCAATGAAGTATATATTTTTTCTAGACTTTTTAAATTTGTTTTCTGCATTCTGGCTCTCTCTGGTATATATTTGACTAGCTAGCCCACCCCACGACTTTGCTCGCGGATTTCCCGTTTTCCCGTGGAAAATTCGTAATATTGCTCGTCTACGTCTACGTATAGGGAAAATTCATTGCAAATTTTAAGTTTGAACTTCAGTGGTTTAGTTTAGGCTATGCGTTGTCTGTCAGTTAATATATCTCGTAACGATTTTGTATTCATTAGCAATCACGTTTCTACTACTTTTTCGCACAGACAGAGAATGGGCCATTGCGGGTTGGTTGATGGCACATGTCTTTATGTGGTTTAATAGTCGTTGTCCTCAAGGACAATCCCACAAACATAGATCAATCTTTGTGATTTTTATGGGGCTTCCTCACGACGTTTTCATTCAGCGTTTGTAGAGTGAGAGTTAATTAATTTACGTTTCTATATAATTCATTAAATTAAATACTTCCATGCTCCTTATGTAAGAATATAAGACAATACATATTAAATCAATTTTATAGCGGCAGATATTCTAAGAGAAGACGTTATTTTTAAATAGTATATTCGGAGATTTTATTCGAACAACTTCTTTTTTATCCAAAGCCTATATCAATTCGTTCGATTTGAATGAATTCAAGGCCTTACTTGTAGGTGGCGGGTCTTGCTTGAGAGGTAAAAAACCCGAAAGCTTTCTAAGTCCGGTGTTAGCCGTTTCGCTAATCTAGGGACTCAAGATTTATTTTCGGACATCCGGCACTTCGTTTCAGCCGAACACTAATGAGTTAAAAACGCCCAGTTTTTGTAGATATTTAATGATGGAACATTTATAAGGGTTGTTTCATAAATTAATATCAGTTTGACTGGCGCTTATTAAAGCTACGCTGAGGGAGCAAATTAGACGCATAAATTCTACACAATCTTGTAGCACCAGGTCGGAAAAGGCCCGTGAGAAGTTAATTTAACGGACTCAGTAAGCCATATGTGTGTTTTAGTGGCTGTATAGTACCAACAATGGTGTTACAGTGCCTTTTTGCTGCCGAAATGCCGCTTGGTCAAAGTACAATATACGTGAATGGCAAAGAAAATCTTTCGTACACCACCTATTTCGTTTACCTTGATGTTGCCGAAAGACCGAAAGCTAGTAGAAAGAAGTTTATGTTTTTCATTCTCTAAATGAAATCTACGTCGGTTAAAATGATAAAAAATAAATAATATAAATAATAACTACCGGTAGTTTGGGTCATGCCTCGCTTCCGGCAGCACTCTAGGTGTAGGTCTAGGTTTTTTATCGTATTTTTGCATATATTTTTATGGAAATACTTATTGTAGAAAGCCTTTCTATGAGAAATAAAAGAAATATCTGAATAATAATATATACGATATATACAATATTGTAAAAAAAGTTCTAAAAAAAAATGCCCCTCGGTGTCTTGCCATACCTTCTGAGTAGTGGTTCTTTTTCCGATACGGTGGTAGAGTGACGACAAAACTGAAATAAAGATATTTTGAACTTTGTACGCCCACTGATCACTCCTGACCTTGGCCTCTAAGAAGGATTCCCTGTATCTAGGCACTCAGGAATTACGAGGATCAAGATCCCAGAATACCCAAATACTGACCGGCTATTCCAGTTTTCTACTTTGCATAAAGTACCTATATATCTTCTTTCTGTTCCCGCTGCTGAAAATCAATTGCGATCCCTTTAGTACATTTCTACCTAAATCTAACAAGGGATCTCTTATATCCCGTTCAGTGATCCAGTTGAACAGACATCACAAATCACGACAGAAGATAGATGGCAACTGTCAATAAAGATAAAAAGAATTCCTTAAGTTAATTTTAGATATATCTTAATCTATTTGTCTTGAACCCGGACGAAAACGGAAATTGGGAAACTGAGATTTATGTCGCGATAGGCCTCATTTTCACATTTTGCTTATTCAATAATGAATAGATTTTGATAATGATCTTTAGCAAGAATAAGTAAGTATCCATCCATCAATATAGATAGTACCCATTAGTTCTTTTGATTATCTAATTATTAATGAAACTCTTTTTGGGTTTCTCTAGTAAAAACTCAACGCTGTATTATACAGAGAATTGTGTTCTTAAGATTTAATTTTCCTTATTTCTACTATTAGGTATGTTCCTCTTTTTATTTCTTTCTAATGACACTGTCCGTGTCCTTAGTATTTTATGATATTTAAATGTATATTTTTCTTACATAAGAGCAATGAATCAGTGATTGCACTATAATTTTGTTATAATTCTACCTATATTACAAACTTTTATTTAGCTTGCAATGTTTATTTATTTATTTGTTTGGGTCAAATCTTCCAAGTTGAATCAGAACCATTTGCTCTTATCATACGGAGTTGAAATTTTGCATACTTCTCAAAATCCGATGACAATAAAACATAATGTGATTACGAATTTATTCAATGCTTTTCTTGAAAAATATATTTTTTAACAAAAATCTTGTTCCTGTTAATTTTTCTCTTCCATTTGCCTTTCGTATTCATTTTGTATCCTCGACAATGCACATACCTACGTTAATTGTCAATAAAAGAAAAATGAATAGCAAAAGGAAGGAAAATGAAAAGAATAATGACGAGAATAAAAATGAAACGAATAACTTGGTTAACTGGAAAATCTATATAGGTAACTGGAACAGAAACTGGCCTACTACAACTGTTGCCTGAGAACCACTTTACTTTGCCCGCTTTGCCAGTTATTCAGCTGCCAAGCAGTAGTGCGCAAGCATTACTGTTTTCCGGTTTGAAAGGCATTGTATAGCCAGCGAAATTACTGGGCATTATGAGACTCGACAGCTAATTGTCTCAGGGTGACGAGCGCAGTGCAGTGCCGCGCAGGATTTTGCAATACAAAGTTCTGGATGGTGCTGTTATTGTTATGGGTTGGCGTATTGCTTACCATCAGGCAAACGACCAGCTCGTCTCATCATCCAGTTACATAAAAAACAACTTAAAAATAATATTTGCCTTAAAACCTGACATCTAGACCAGCTTTTACATTTTTGAAGTAAAAACTTCAGTAGGTACATTTCGAGCAATAGATTTATTACTTGAAATGTAAGTTTTCACTTCAAAGAATAAATTGCCTTAAACAAGGCGTACAATTTCGTCATCGTAGCGACTAATGTTTTATTTCCTTTTTTGGTGACACAATTTTGTAGCTATGTAATGAGTAATATTCAACGCAATGTAATTTTAGAACCAGAGGTTGTATCGAGAGATCAGAAGAATGTAATTTGAAGCTAAGAAATCTTAGAGTAACACCTATACAATACAGTGACAAGTTTTTTCATTTATTTATATGCAGAATACAAATAACAATCATAACTTATACAAAATATTTGGAATAATAGTTTTGATCTGGATTGCAATTTTAACAGCTGTGCATGTGACGTGTTAAGCCTTCGATTATACTTTATCTGAGTGTTCAGCAAAAACAATAGGAGATCGGACAGAGAAAATCTAATAATTGTGACATTGTTTTTCTATTCCGAAACACCAACACAGTGGATGACGTCATTTCAAAGTAAATACCGCGAAGCTTGTGTTTATTTTATATATTTGCTTTTTATCTAAATCAAAACGATATGTTTTTCATACCATGACGACACTAAAGTTCTTAAACTTCACAAAACGTATAAATCACTTTGCAAGTTTGCTTTCGTAGAGCTTGTCGTTTCGTTTGCCTGCATGTGGCGTCATAGGTTCTGAGGTGACCTTTTGCACGGCAATATTTGAAACATAACATTTAAACATAAAATTAGTTACTTTTAGGACTTTATTTGATTAAAGTATTATTTTTCATGGCTATATATTTACATTACGGTTAGTTTTTAACAATTTCTGAAAAGTTGTCCGATCCCCTATTGTGAGAAAATATTAAGCAAATGCTATGTTCCAGACGAGCTAGGAACAATCTGGGACTTGGACTTTTGGAAATGGGTTAAATTTACTGGTTATAGAACTTAATAAGTAAATCTGTGTTTGTCTACAATGACTATTAGAGCGAGTCGTGGCTCAGCGGGAACTCATGCGCCTTTCGATCAAACGCACCTGGGTTCGAATCCCGACTCGGCCCTGCACCAATGACTTATAGTTAAGTGCAGATTTTGCACGCTCGCTCTAAAACGGTGAAGGAAAACATCGTGATGAAACCCGCTTACGCGCTTTGGAGTGGTAGGCTCTGGCCGTGGTTGTAATACCACCCACCGAACAAAGCCATGCCGTCAAGCGACCTAGTCGTGTTTCGGGATGATGTTCGGTGAACCATCGGGGAGACGGGTCTGAGTAGCCGCTCAACTGCCGTCTCTCTCTAGATCTATGTGCTCCATCTTAGGCCACATCATCGCTTCACACCAGGACCAAGTGTCACTTTAATTGTTATAAGCCAAAATATCAGCGGAACTACTCATATCTTATACTTAACGATCTATCTTTTATTATGAAAAGTAACTTATAATAAAATTGTATATCTTTACAATCAGTAAATATATCACGTTACGACGTTATATAATATATATATATATATATATATATTATAAATATATAGTATCTAATTTTTTTTAATTCTTCTTTTATTAGGGACTTTTGCCACATGGCATGCCAGCCCTATCATACCCTAAAACTAATTTAACTGTACTACGCTACTTAAATACACTCGAGAGCAAGGAATCCGGGTCACTTAAAGAATCCTATATAGGTGTATAGACGGTGTTTTGTCGTAGTTGTTGCTTGAGGTATGAAGCGAATGATAAACGTCCAGTTAAAGTTCACCACTGTTTATTCCACAACAACACGTCTCACAATAGTCACAATATAGTTTATTTATAGTTCAAATCAGAAGGAAGAAAGGCACAGGTAGAACAAGCACAGTAGAAATAAAGAATACGGAAGTAAAAGCTAATTAATACCAATAACAATTTTGGCGGGAGCGATTAGTGCAAAGTAGCGTAGCATCCGCGTCGCAGTAGCGATTACAGCTGACTGTCGAGCGCCGCGGCCGGCCAGTGCGCCTTGCGTTTGAATTGTCAAGAGGACCGGTCCGGTCAGCCTCTGACGTCACGCGCTCGGTTCCAATGCACTGCCGGATGCCGCGCCACTTCGTCCGTGAATAATATAGATTTAATGTAAATACTATTAAATATTGTAGGTGAATTATATTAAATAAGTGTGAATGGTGTAAGTGAGATGAACGTATGATTGTGAGTGAGATGATGTATATTATTATGGATGTTTGGTATGTAAATAAAAGTATATATTTAATTAAATAAATTAAAATGTTTATATAAGTAGAACCGTGACAATATATAAATATGTAAATAAGATGTAGGTAATTTATTATAATGTGGGAAAGATCCCCACATCACTCCCCTCCAGAGACCGTCACTACGGGCGATAGTAATTTGGGAATCGAACCTGCCTACCACACCGTGTAGTACGTACCGGAATAGGGTTTTCTTCCGTGGGTTTAGACTGATCTTCGGGAGGTGTGTCACGTGGTGGTGATGTTTCTAAAATGTACGCAGGTTTAAGGCGATCAACTGATACGGATACGGCCTTGCCCTTATTAAGTATTTTAAAAAACTTGTCCCCACGCTGTACTACTTCATGAGGGCCAGTGTACGAAGGTTGAAATGTTCCTCGCAGCGCATCTTCCCGAAGAAAAATGTGGCTTGACGAGGCAAGATCCTTGTATACAAAAATTGTGTGCTTATTATGCCGTGAAGCGGGCGCGGGTTGCAATTTATTTACAATAGAACGCAGCCGGGCCGTGAAGTCGGTGAAATCTGTAGTGCTGTTTACGGTGTGGTGAAAGAATTCACCTGGGAGTCTTAACGGCTCACCGTAAACAAGCTCTGCAGAAGAGGACTGCAGATCTTCTTTCACCGCACTTCTAATGCCCAAGAGAACTAGTGGTAGCGACTCTGTCCAACTGCTGTCAGCGTGACAAGTTATCGCTGTCTTTAGCTGTCGGTGGAATCGCTCCACTAGCCCATTGCAAGCTGGGTGGTAGGCTGTGGTCCTGCGGTGTTTAAATCCGGCTATTTTCGATAGAAATTCAAACAGTGCGGACTCAAACTGTCGCCCACGATCGGTTACGATGTCAGTTGGGACACCAAATCTGGCAATCCAACCTGATAATAGCGCCTTGGCTACCGTTTCAGCCGTGATGTCCGCAATAGGGATAGCTTCGGGCCATCTGGTAAAACGGTCTACAGCTGTAAGGCAATAACGGTAGCCATTGGAGATTGGAAGAGGGCCTATGAGGTCTATGTGCACAAACGTAAACCGAGCTCGTGGCAAATCGAAGGTGCCTAGTGGGGCGGACACGTGACGATTTACTTTGGAGCGCTGGCAGGCCAAGCATGTTCGCGACCACTCTCGGCAGTCCTTTCTGAGTCCCGGCCAAACGTATCGCTGCGCAACAAGCTTAACTGTTGCGTTAGCGCCAGGGTGGCTCAAGCAGTGTAGGCTGTCGAATACTTGCTTTCGCAATGATTTGGTCACGAATGGTCTTGGAGTGCCAGTACTTACGTCACAGTAAATCTCATGTTTGCTACCGGGCTCTTTGATTTTCTCCAAACGGAGCGATGTGGGCTCGTCATGGAGAAACGAAGTTAGCTCGGCGTCTGAAGTCTGAGACTTGGCAAGCACTCCGAAATCGACTGGATTCTGTATCTCATCAACTCGAGACAGCGTGTCGGCCACTACATTATTCTTACCAGATATGTGCCGGATATCGCTTGTGAATTGAGAGATGAAGTCGAGGTGCCTGTACTGTCGTGGCGAGCAGTTACTCTTCTTTTCATGGAATGCATAGCACAACGGCTTATGGTCGGTATAGACGACGAAGTCTTTTGCTTCAAGCATGTGTCGAAAATACTTGATTCCCTCATAAATTGCTAGTAACTCGCGATCATAGGGAGAGTATTTTTGCTGAGATGTGCTAAGCTTTCGCGAAAAGAACGCAAGTGGCTGCCAGCAATTATCCTTAAACTGCTGGATCACTGCACCCAGTGCCAAGTCACTTGCGTCAGTGACCAAGGCGAGCTTGGCTTCGCAATCGGGATGTGCTAGTAAAGCGGCGTTGCACAAACTTTCCTTGGACTGTTCGAAGGCTATAAGAGCTTTACCTGACAGGTCTACGGGGTGTGAAGCCTTTACCGAGCCAGCCAACAAGGCGTTTAAAGGGGCTTGCACTTTAGCAGCATTGGGCATAAACCGCCTGTAAAAATTCAGCATGCCCAAAAATCGCCTAAGTTGCTTGACTGTTTTTGGTGCAGGGAACTCCTTAATAGCCTGGACCTTTGACTCAAGTGGCTTAGTGCCCGCGGCAGAAATATGGTAGCCTAAAAACGTTACCTCTGAGGCTCCAAAGACACACTTCGAAGTGTTCAATACTATGCCGTATTTTTTCATGCGCTCGAAAAGTAGTCGCAGATGACTCTCATGCTCCTCCTTCGTGCGTGAAAATACAAGAAAATCATCTAAATAGCAGTAACAAAAGTCTAGATTCCTGGTCATCTCATCTACAAATCTCTGAAATGTTTGCCCTGCATTTCTAAGTCCAAAACTCATAAAAGGAAACTCGAATAGGCCAAAGGGTGTTGTAATAGCAGCCTTCTGAATGTCCTCCTCATTGACAGGGATCTGATTATACGCCTTTACCAAATCAATGGTCGAAAAGACAGTACAACCAGAAATACTGTGAGCAAAGTCCTGAATGTGTCTAATCGGGTACCTATCAGCGATGGTCCGAGCGTTGAGCAGTCTGTAATCCCCGCAGGGGCGCCAGCCGTTGTCTTTCTTAGGCGCCAAGTGTAGCGGAGAAGACCATGGACTCTCAGATGGGCGGGCTGTACCGTTACTCAACATCAAGTCGAACTCCTGTTTGGCAATCTTAAGCTTGTCAGGAGCTAACCTGCGGGGGGAACAAGAGATGGGAGGGCCTGGTGTGGTGCGTATATGGTGCACAGTGTTGTGTTTATGAACGTGTGGCGTGCCAGCCGGTCTAGTGATTTCGGGGAATTCCGATAAGATTTTATGGTAGCACGTATCGCCAGTTGGTATTTTCACTGAACATATATCAAGTGCGTCAGCAATGTACGCAGCAGATGATAAAGAAGTGACGTTATCAATTAAACGTTTGTTACGTACATCAACAATCAGGTTATAATAACTCAAAAAGTCTACCCCTATAATAGCTTTAGTAACATTTGCAACAATAAAGTTCCAAGGGAAGTTACGTCTAAGGCTTAGGTCTAGGCTGAGTTGCAGGAATCCGAAGGTTTCGATGACGCTTCCATTGGCAGCCGACAGTTCGTAGCTGGTCTTGACCCGATGTTCCCGAAGAGCAGACCGAGGGAAGACGCAGACGTCGCTTCCGGTGTCCACAAGAAACTGGACTTTCGATGTGCGATCGGTAACGAAGAGGCGACCAGATGAAGTGGGGCAATCGTCCGTCGCCATTACCGACCGCCCTGAGAGTTTTCCGACTTCTCAAAGTCACACGGCTTGATACAACGATGGGCGTTGGCTCCATGACGACTGTGGTACCAGCATACCGGAAACTTCCTATAACTTGACTGGGACCTCGATCTGGAGCGCTTGCGCTGTTGGTTGTTGTTGGAACGGTCGCGGGGTCTGGGCTGCCTGTTGAGCTGCATGGTCAGGTTTTTGACGGCAGCCTTCAGCTCGGCGATTTCGCTAGCCATTGCTTGCATCGAACCAGGAACGGGAACAGCCGATGAAGTTGACGCCACTTGAAGACTCGGCGCCACGATGTCTTGCACTCTGTCGGCCAGGTCAGCTGCAGCTTCCAGGGAAGATGACGGTTGCGATGCGATTAGCGTTTGTAGGTTGTTAGGTAGTCGGCTGCACCAAATACTCCGGATGAAGTCGTCAGGGACGGAATTTCCGGCTAGGCTCTGAAGGTGGCGTAGGAACTGTGATGGCTTCCGGTTCCCCAACTCCTCATGCATCAGCAGCTGTTGAATTTTCCGCTCGCGAGACGCTGACAGTCGCTTTATCAGCTCGCCTTTAAGCTTCTCATATTTGTTACTAGCGGGAGGACAAGTTATTATATCCTTTACCTCTTTTGAGTATTGAGGATCCAAGTGGCTGGTTACGTAATAAAACTTGGTTGTATCCGAAGTAATATTCGAGATGGCGAACTGTCCCTCAATTTGAGCAAACCATATCTCTGGCTCCTCCGGCCAAAATGGTGGAACTCGTATGCCGACTTTATAAACGTCGGACGGCATAGTGGAAACGCGCACTTTTTGTTTACGCGCTGTGCACGGCTGGGAGGTGCCTTGTTCCGATGTGGCTGTTTCTGCAGAGTCACTGTCACTCATTGTAGTCCACTTCGTACCTTTTTGAGCGTCCTTGCAGGGGTCACCAGTTATAGGTGTATAGACGGTGTTTTGTCGTAGTTGTTGCTTGAGGTATGAAGCGAATGATAAACGTCCAGTTAAAGTTCACCACTGTTTATTCCACAACAACACGTCTCACAATAGTCACAATATAGTTTATTTATAGTTCAAATCAGAAGGAAGAAAGGCACAGGTAGAACAAGCACAGTAGAAATAAAGAATACGGAAGTAAAAGCTAATTAATACCAATAACAATTTTGGCGGGAGCGATTAGTGCAAAGTAGCGTAGCATCCGCGTCGCAGTAGCGATTACAGCTGACTGTCGAGCGCCGCGGCCGGCCAGTGCGCCTTGCGTTTGAATTGTCAAGAGGACCGGTCCGGTCAGCCTCTGACGTCACGCGCTCGGTTCCAATGCACTGCCGGATGCCGCGCCACTTCGTCCGTGAATAATATAGATTTAATGTAAATACTATTAAATATTGTAGGTGAATTATATTAAATAAGTGTGAATGGTGTAAGTGAGATGAACGTATGATTGTGAGTGAGATGATGTATATTATTATGGATGTTTGGTATGTAAATAAAAGTATATATTTAATTAAATAAATTAAAATGTTTATATAAGTAGAACCGTGACAATATATAAATATGTAAATAAGATGTAGGTAATTTATTATAATGTGGGAAAGATCCCCACACCTAAAAATCTCGGAAACTAAAAATGCTAGGTTAATGCAATACATTGTATTTAATAGACAATGTAATACTCCTTAAATGAAGGTATTAAAACTTCTTAGTTATTGTAAAGTTATATCATAAAAAAATCAAATTTGAAAAAGGGCCACTTTCGAAGATGGAACTACGAAATTACAGCATTTGGTTTTGCTTTTGTTTGTAATCTGTCATTTATGTGGGTACATAAACCATGTTGATAGTGCTCTATATTCATTATTCAAGCTGAAATTATGTCGCTTACGCCTGAAGAATGCACCAGAATACTTACAATGCTGGAAACCGGCCGGAGTCAGCGCGATACAGCCAGGACTGTCGGTGTGTCGCTGTCAACAGTACAAAGAGTTCTCCGACGTTACGAAGAAACTGGTTCTAACCTACGCAGACCAGGAACGGGCAGAACCAGGTGTACCACAGCACGAGAAGACCGATACTTGGTGAACACCATGCTTCGAAATCGCTTTCTCACAGGAACTGAACTCACCAATCAGTTTCGACGCCTCGGAGGAAGTAACCCAAGTGCATGGACAGTAAGACGTCGGCTTGCTGAATCTAACTTAAAACCCCTTAGACCTGCAAACGGCCCTAAACTGGAGCGTGGGCATCGTATTTCGAGACTAAGATATGCCCAGAGCCACGTAAATTGGAGTATTGAAGATTGGTCAAAAGTTATGTTCTCCGACGAATCAAAATTTATGCTCTACAAGCACGATGGAAGACACAGAGTGTATCGAAGACCAGGGGAAAGATTCAAGCAAGCATGCATCGAAGAAAAAGTAGCCTACGGTGGTGGGTCTGTACTTGTGTGGGCCGGAATTTCTTCTGAAAGTCGCACAGAGCTGGTGATCATAGAAAACGGCTCTTTAACTAGCGTAAGATATGTGGAAGAAATCCTCAATGATCACGTTGGTCCATTTATGGTCAATTTAGGTGAGGATGCTATATTTATGCATGACAATGCCCGACCTCATACAGGTAGGATTGTGAATGACTACCTTCAAGAGATGAACATTACTCGTATGGAGTGGCCAGCGCGCAGCCCGGATATCAACCCGATCGAGCATGCTTGGGACGAGCTAGGCAGATGCGTAAAACAACGAAACCCTCCCCCAATCACGCTTCGTGAGCTCAAAATTGCTCTCACAGAGGAATGGGAGAATATTCCCCAAAATCGTATAAGGAACTTGGTGTACAGCATGCCAAACCGCGTAAACGCAGTAATGGAAGCACGAGGAGGCAATACGAAGTATTAAAATTCAAGAAAATCGTAATAAAGTTCAACAATTTCATGTTTCCTATTTTTGTTTTAAGGAGAGATCAGCAGTTTTTTTCTTTATGTAATTTTGTGTTAATAAAATGTATGGTGACTCATATTTTTTTTACTTTCATTTAAGGAGTATTACATTGTCTATTAAATACAATTTATTGCATTAACCTATCATTTTTAGTTTCCGAGATTTTTAACATTCTTTAAGTGACCCGGATTCATTGCTCTCGAGTGTATTTTAAATAAAAATTGAGCAGCATCACACGCAGTTTCTTAGTTAAAAACGCCTCCTTATTTCATCATCAGACCCTTGTCACTATAACACTTTGTAATGAAAAGGATGAAGAGAATGGCAAATCAGTGTGTCACCCAGCCTTGAATAATGGAACAAGCTTTCTTAGATAAGGGCCAGTCTCTTCAGGCAAATTCCAGTCTTAAGCCAATTTTGCTAGCATGACAATATAACAATTAATATTAGATCTTACGATATACAGAGTGACTCAGCAAGACTGGTCACCATGGGGTAATCTGAAACAAGGACGTCGATTATAGATAAGCAAAAACTGCATAGATTTTCTGAAAAACTGCGCGAAACCGAAACTGAACCCAATCACCACAAATTCTTATGTTATCTTATCAGGTAGTTACTTGTTATTATTTGTATTTGTTTGTTATACTAGCTGTTGCCCGTGACTTTGTTCACGTGGATTATAGTTTAACGCTGATGTAAAGTCTTTTTTTGTACAGAGAAATGTCCCTACTTCGTTCGCGTCGACTACTTATATTTTAAAAAATTATTTTTCAAAAAAAACTAAACCGACTTCAAAACCACAAATGGCACTCAAAAATAAAAAATAAATTAATATAATTATCATAAGCGCTACCCACTCATATATTTGAAGTCGGTGCCAGCCAAGTCTAATAGGTAGTAGATAAATACTATGTATATAGTAAGTACTACTTGTAGGTAGTATTTATCTACTACCTTTTAGACTTGGCTGGCACCGACTTCAAATATATGAGTGGGTAGCGCTTATGATAATTATATTAATTTATTTTTTACTTTTGAGTGCCATTTGTGGTTTTGAAGTCGGTTTAGTTTTTTTTGAAAAATAATTTATTTTAACCTTTTTAGTGAAAAACATGTTTTAATTAAATTAATTCAAAAAGTTTTTAAAGACAAGCTTTTATGATCTAGAAGCCACATCATGACGAAGTTTAAAACGGGCTATCACAATTAAATGCATGTGCAAAAAAATTTCATGTCTGTCCTATTCTCTGTTGAGGAGTTCCCTCGCCGGAAGTCAATCCTGGGTGTATCTGCCATGTCATGATGGAATTTAGAACAGGCTATT
This sequence comes from Petrophora chlorosata, assembly GCA_951640565.1. Taxonomy (NCBI): domain Eukaryota; kingdom Metazoa; phylum Arthropoda; class Insecta; order Lepidoptera; family Geometridae; genus Petrophora; species Petrophora chlorosata. Next base: position 8,457,212 of record OX621204.1, on the reverse strand, counting down.
ATGGTTAAATCCATTTACGAAATGTTGTGTCTGTACTATTCACCGTTGAGGAGTTCCCTCACCGGAAGTCAACCCTGGGTGAAGCAGGTGAAGCAGTCGAATACAAACCTCCACCTTTAGAAAGTTGGTTACGAAAAAAGCAAGAACCGACTTGAAGATTAAACTTATATTTTTTTGTTTTTGCTATTTTTTTCAAAAACTACTGAATGAATTTCGATAAAATTTATATGGGACCACCTTTGAAGTATTACCTACCAATCAAAAAAAGAATCATCGAAATCAATGCATAATTGGCGGAGTAATCGCGTAACAAACACACAAAAAAAAAAAAAAAAAAAACACCATCGAATTGTAAACCTCCTCCTTTTGAAGTCGGTTAAAAATTGGTAAATGGGCACTTGTTTGATGACATCTCGCCTGATGGAAAGCGAAGATGGAGCATGGTTGCTCATGAGATGCCTATTTACTCCAGACTTTGTAGCTATTTAGAAACAAAAATCCGGTAGAGCGTTCTACTCTTTAAGGAGTCCGCATGATGTAAGAATCTGCAAAACGCTTCGTACCGATGGGTGGGACATCAAGTACGTACGGGGAAACGACTCTCCGTGCCTGGAAGACCTTAAGTGTCCGTAAATTTTGATTGCCTATATTAGAATCAGGGTTCAGTTAAGCATATTAGTGGAAATACCATCAAAATCTCATCTATAACTTAAGAACCACTAGGTTCTTAAGTTATAGAAGTCCAATTATTTTCTAGCGTATAGGATTTAAAGGAAATAAAGAAAGGAAGTAGAAAGAGAGGAAAGAACTTTAGTAAGAAAGGATTTTTCGAATTTAACGTGGTGGTAACATTTGTATGGGCAATTTTTGTTTAAGAAGATATTATAATTATAGTTTATAGTTTATATACACGTGTGCTTTTCTAATGAATTATGAATAAAATATTTACTGTACAGCTGTACCAACTAATAGGTATTTATTTTTGAATGTTAGCCGCATCATCCATCGTGGTATAGAACTTAGGCCAAACAAACTAACTATACCTACCTACCGTCTTTAACATATTGATAATACCTCTCCATCCAAAGGTTGGAAGAGATCGCTTTTAGCCATAAGGCCGCCCATTGTAACATTTTCTTTAATTGTTTTTTATAATGTCTGTAATTTAATGTTTTCAATAAATCGTTCATCTATCTATCCATCACCTACTGTTAATGCACATCAGATGTAGACAGATGTAGATTACGTAATGTCAAACATTGTATATCAAATCCTTTATTGAAATACACGAGAAATCCATACAAAAAGGTGTTAAATTCACGCATTCGTGCACTTTTAATACCTCACCGACATATTTGTTTCGAGTATATTAATTTAACTTCAGCGCCTTCTTGGAATTTTGAATACAATGTGGTATTTAGGATGTGCAATAAATCCAGGGTTTTACATACACAATATACAATTACCTATCCCTATACCATACTTAATCGATGCAGTGCCATATTATACTAATCTACGGAACTTAGGTATGCAAAAACATTCTGCGAACGTTAGTTTTCAAATTTGAATTATAATTAATTATTCTTAATTAATTTGCTACGACGTAAACGCTCATAAAATATTTTCTCGTAATAGCCTTAAATAACTTATTTGAAAATTTTTAATTTGCCGTCAAATGCTTGCCTATCCTGCTACAAAATAAGATGGGTTCCCAACCAGTAACACCCAATTGAGTCACAGTGTTACTGGATGGGTTTTTATCCCATCGTGTTACATCGTGTGACTCGTTGGGAACCCACCCAAAAAAATATTTATAAACATTTTTTCAAATAAGTAGTATCAATTTCGATGCCAATATATATTGCTCAACGTTATTGCAAACTGCCTATCAATGTGATATATCAATGCGATATATCAATGTGTGTGTACTTGTTGAATGTGATATTAATTGAAATGAAACTTATTGTTCGAATGCACGAACATAAAATTATGTAAAACGTAACTCAATGGCATTATTTTAATACTCATTGATATTTCAACAAAGAAGTCTAGGTTGCGGAAAATCCACTCGGTTTTGATTTAATGATGTCCTTAATGAAACTGTCAAACCCAAGCAGTCTTTTGATTCAGTTTTCTTGCTTACAAAGTGCTTTGTAATTTAATTAAAATTTACCGCTGATATTTAGACCGCTTGTGAAAATTGCTGACAAAAAATAAATGATTGACATAAAATAATGAGCGTTTTATGGCAATATGTATTACTAGCCGATACTCGCGATTCCGTCCGCATAGGATTCGGTTTATAGTTGTTCCATTCCAGGGTCTACAAGTAAGTTACATACATATGTAACGTCAAATTTTTTTCAATCATTATTAACTGACTTCACAAAAGGAGAAGGTTCTCTGTTCGATAGTATTTAATTTTTATTTTTTTTATAATTTTGTTATGTTTGTTACCTCAGAACTCCGTCATTTATGAACCGATTTGGAAAATTCTTTTTGCGTTGGGTTCATTGCTACGAAGTGGCCCTATATAAATTTCATCGATATTTGACCTTGGATTTCGAAGATACATTGAAGTCAGTTTTAGTTTTTTTCTAAAAAATAATTATAAAGCTAAGACGTAACCCACACCCTCACACACACACACAACACTCCCTCTCTCTCTCTTTTCACTTTTATAATAATTATTATTAGTATAATATAATACGTCGTATAATACGACGTATATCCTACTAATAATTATATATATAATAATTAATAATAATATATAATATGATTATTTCGTAAGCCATATACACTCCAATAATTGGAGTCTATATGGCTTAGGAATGAAATATTATGACAGCAACAGGAGCGTGCAAAGGCCGATAATACTTAGGAAAAGAAACGCGTTCAATAATGATTCATATTTTTTTATTTGTAACATCACTAAAGTATACTTGAGAGCAAGGCTGAATACACAATCTGCATTTAAAAATGCTGGTTTCCTTTTTTAGCTTTTATTTGGTTCGTACCGCTTTAATTTACATACTACAAGTTAAAGTCTACATTGTAATAATGGTAATATCGCGTTTAGCCCAGGAAGTGCTAAAGGGAAGAAAATGTATTTTTACGCCAGAAACAAAAGATTTTGTGCGAAGACTTCTAATGAAACGTTAATGGAAGCGCTGTTTGTTTATTTAGGCTCGGATTGTATAGGACAATTGTATTGAGCATCTGTGAGTGGCAATGGGATATTGTAGGATTGTCTTAAGATAAATAGTTCCGAAGGACCTTCGAAAACTGATATCGGCATATATATTTACAAATAATATACTGCTACTAAATATTAGTTTATATTCAGCGATAGGTATATAATTAATATAACCGTGTCGTTATGTGCTAAAATAAAATATTATCCATAATTATATTTTTATTCTGCTAAACCTATCTTATCTTCTTATCTTATCTTACTTCTTACATATATGCAAAAGTTTGTGAGGATGGATGGATGGATGGACGTTATTGTTCTTTAAGTGCTGGAAGAGGACATAGGTTGCTTATTATCCCCGTTAACCGCGCGCGGGTAAAACTGCTGGGCACTATTATCGATATATCCAATTTACCATAATTTATCGATAGTTATCCAATTTACATTTATAATAAGAAAGTGACGATTAACATTGAAATAGAAATCATATTTTTTTTACGCTTAATGGATCTATGTTTATAAATTGTCTTTGGTATGGCACTTCAGGAGGAGGGAAAACATCGTGTTTTCTCACGATGTTTTCCCTCACCGAGACATGTCAAATAATTAAAAACAAAAATTCAAGGACATGTGATATCCACCAACACGCACTGGGCCAGCGCGGTGGATTATGGTCTATACTCTCTATAAGGGAAGGCCCGCGTCCTAGCAGTGGGAACGCGATGGCTTGATGATGATTATGATGATAACATTACCAAAAAGTGGGTCATTTGATGTCTTAATTAACTTGCATAACTTAAAGTGAAACTACTGTGTATTTTCTGCGCAATTTACCAGAGAATATTTACTAAAGAGCTGCCAAGAGCTATCGATAGCTTAAACAGCAAACTTTAACGTTGAGCGTTAAACAGAAGAAGCATTACTTTGGCCTCTTCGAGCAGATTAATTGAGGCTGAGCTTACCTGCTTAGAGAAAATCAGTGTTGGATAACTACTTTAGAGTATTCGACGAGTAATCTCTTGAGAATAAAGTATCATTTCCGAGTATTGGTTACGCTTTGTTATCAAGTTAAGCTTAACTTTAGTACATGCATAGGCACGCAGGAACAAGATTTACTCCATTGTATCGAACTATTATAGTTCTTGGGCAAAACAAAACACTAACTATATGCATGCTCACCACATTTAAACAGCAATATGTGTCCCAAATCCCAATCAAAAATTGTTTTTACATAAAATAAAAAATAAAATAAAATAATAATTTATTGTGACATAATAGATATTTCTACAGAGTAGTATTGAATCCATTAGCTCTCGAACTAGTTTAAACTGTGTTTCGAGAGCCAGAGAGAATAACATAACTTTAAAATAAATAAATAAAATCATGCTACTTTTTCTTGAGTTAAGCTAATAACAGAATTTATCCTACAAATAGGTATTATAAATGAGTAAGTTTGAGAGATATGGTGGATGATGGAGGTGGATACTAGTTACTCAATATAAATGGGTATGTAAATAAAATGTTAATAAAAAACTAACGGTACTTGCGGCTCTCCCGCCGTTTTAAAAGTAGTAGCAAAAAGTATCCCTTGTACTTTTCCAGTACCTGCTTGTACATACCAAATTTCATAAATATCCATTCAGTAGTTTTGCGTAATTGAGTAAATGTTTGTTACCATCCTTCCTTACAAACTTTTAGTAAGATTATAGAATACCGTATTATACAAACCAGTTGTTTACTTGGTAGTCATAAATACAAGTACTAATTATTTGTAGGATATCGGAGTATGCGATTTTTTTTTACTTGTGATATATATGATATCTACGTTTGACCACTATCTCGCCTGATGTTAAGCGACGATGTGGCCGAAGATGGAGCATGTAGATTTAGAAAATACCTTTTCTTTCTAGCCCTGAAGATACCCGAATTATAGTTACCTATCAGAAAACAGAGAAGACGGCAAGGAGTTCCATTTCTTAGCAGTACGCACTATAAACGTGGAACCAAAACGCTTTGTCTACTATATAGGTGGTGATATTTGGCCGACTTTCTGCTCGTCCTGTGATGGAATGGGGTGGGTGGAATTAGATCGTGAAGTTCCTGTGCACATTCCCCGAAATTTATACTATAGAAAATTGACAGACATGCTACCTCACGTCGGTGCTCAAGATTATACATCTATGCGATTCCTAATTCGAGAGGGTTCTTAGTGTCGTCTTATTTTGTTTTACTTTCAATCAGTTGATACGAGAATGTTTGTTCTCTAAAGTTTGCTTACGCTAAAGTTCCTAATTGGGTCCAGTAAGTATATAGATTTGCGATGAAGTGACTATATGGAATTCAATTTTCAAGTTTGTGAGCAAACACGTAATTTTGTTAAGAATACAAGTAGGTAAACAAACCGTTGAGTTCCTACGTAAGTTAAGGTCCACCTCGAAATAAAAAAGTCAAATTGCAAAACGTCGATTCCGACCTCATTAAACAGCGACCGAAATAATACTACAGGTAAATAATAATACTAATTAGGGCAATAATTAAACAGAATTATTTTAAGTGGTTTGTTATCCTTAAAATAAATTTGCAAACTGCATTATGGAAATAATCTGGAAAGTCACTTTTTCAAATTTTAAGCGATCAACCCGGTATAACCAACATTATGAAGCCCACCTAAACAGCTCGGCCGCGTGGCGGAAGCCAGAGCCTGCCTCAACAAGGCCAAATTGCACTTCTCTCACACATCGGCCCGAAACATCAGTAACGTTATTAAAACAGAGGTGACGCAGGCTCTGGACCACCTATACCGTTTAGTGAAGGAGGCCGAGGCGGAGACAGCACAATGCGGTAAGCCCAAACAGAAGAAAGAGACAGCGGTTTAACCACCACGTAAGAGTGACAGAGAGACGACAGAAGAAAGGGACACCGGCCTCATAATGAAAATAGAGAAGGATAATGAATTAATAAAGAAAAACAGGGAGATCATGGAGGGGTTAAAAGAAACTATAGAGAAGCACCAAGAGTCTTTGGATGCGACCACTTACGCAGGCATGGTGGCGGGGCGTGCAGGGAGGCAAATCCCAGAACGACCTGCACTACACTCCGTGGTGGTCACATGCAAAGACGAAACTGAGACAGGGGACGCTGTTTTAAATAAAATCAGACAAGCAATCAATGCCAAAGAAGGAGGGATAAGGGTGGACAAAATTAGAAAAGCAAAGGATAGAAAAATCATAGTGGGATGTGGATCGGAAGAATCTCTTCTTCCGAAGGAAGAAGGAAGGAAGAAGGTCAAGGAAAGAATAAGCAAATCGGGAGACTTGGTTGTGGAGGACATTACAAACAGGGACCCACTGATAATCTTTAGGGACCTCCTACAAATAAATAGCGACGAAGACGTATACATATACACATAAAAAGAACAACTAAAATATATATAACACAAAAAAGCTAACTGGAACTTACTTCATAAGGAAATGGGGCAGTTAATAGAAGATAACAAAATGAATAGTGATAATTTTAGACAAGTAACAGACAAAATTGAGCTGGAAAATTAAATAAGTATGTACAGAGTATAACAGATGCTTGCAAAAAAAATATAACAAAATTAAATAATGCAAATAAATTTAACTTACCTTGGTGGTCCGAGGAGCTGGCCCAGTCAAAGCGGCTGGTCGTCACGAAGAAGCGCAGGATCCGCTGTGCAGCGCCGATACGACGAAAGAAGGTCTTCGATGACTACCTGCAAACAAAGGAAAGGTATGAGAAGATGAAAAAGGAGACACAGATTTCGAGCTGGAAGAAGTTCTGCGAGATACAGGACAGAGAAGGACTCTGGGAGGGAATTTATAGAGTTTTGGAAGAGCCACTAAGCGACAGAAGGACCTCCTTCTGGTGAAAGAGAGAAAGCAACTGGACCCGACAGAGTCCGTAGCGTTATTGGCGAGAACATTCTACCCGGAGGACTCGGAACGCGAGGATAATGCCGACCACCGGCGAACCCGAGAATCAGCTGCCCAAGTAAACGACAATCATTGTGAAAAATATGATCCGCCGTTTACACTGGAGGAGCTGAGGGCGTCGGTGGAAAGCTTCAAACCCAAAAAAGCCCCCGGGGCAGTCGGACTCACCGCGTACATCATGCGAGACTCCCAGCTGTTCCTCACAATTGCTAACAAATGCCTGGAACTCGGCTACTTCCCTGTTATCTGGAAGGAGGCCACAGTAGTTGTATTCAGGAAGCCGGGAAAGGAGGATTATACTAATATTAAATCCTACCGGCCCATTTGCCTTCTTCCAGTGATGGGGAAGATGCTAGAAAAAATGGTAGTGAGCAGGCTGAGGTGGCAACTACTACCCCGGATGAGTACTCGCCAGTACGGCTTTACGCCCCAGAAGAGCACCGAGGACTCCCTTTATGACGTAATGCAGCATGTACAACTTAAACTGGAACAAAAGAAACTGCTGACATTGGTCTCAGTGGACATAGAGGGAGCATTCGATAGTGCCTGGTGGCCTGCTATTAAAGTACGACTGGCTGAAGAAAAGTGTCCTATTAACATCAGACGAATAGTAGATAGCTACCTCCAGGATAGAAGAGTAAACGTGAAGTACGCAGTTCTCCAAGAGCACCAGCAAGGGATGCGTCCAAGGGTCCATAGGTGGTCCCATCCTCTGGAACTTGCTGCTGGATCCCCTCCTGAAGAACCTGGAACTGAGGGGCAACTATGTCCAGGCTTTTGCGGACGATGTGGTCCTCCTGTTCGACGGCGACACGGCCAGTGATGTCGAAAGACGAGCCAATGCCGCTCTCAGGTGTGGGGTGTCAGAAATAAGCTCAAGTTCGCAACGCACAAAACAAACGCAATTATTATAACGCGGAAGCTTAAATATACGCCACCATGCCTGACATCCACGCACGCCTGACCATGGGCGGGATCGACATTGTGATGTCAAAGGAAGTCAAGCTCCTGGGAGTGACGATCGATGAGAAACTGACCTGGCGCAGTCACGTTTCGGGTGTAGTTATATAATATATGCTGTATTTTATATTGTATGTATAAACATAACAGCATAAACATTTTTATAGTTATAAAACTACTACTATATACTATAAACTACTTGTTACTAACACGTCTATGGATTTATCCGATTTTTTTTTTTTAAGCAAATCCTTAAGAACACCATGTAATTAGACAATAATTAATGTAAGAAAATGTTAAAACTGATTGATAATGACTCTGATTAAGTCAGAGGAATAACAGACAAGGCAGACGGGGGTTTTAGCCACTAAGAGTCTGGCACTACCCGGGTGCTCCCCCCGGGTGTCCATGAGGATTTCCCCCGGCTGCCATACAAAAAAAAACCAACATTTTGGAAATTAAATAATAATACTTTTATACTAAGGAAGTAGTCAAATATGGTTCTGTTTGAAAAATCTTTAAAACAAACACCAACATTAATCATTTTTACGTGCACCCGCAAAATATTGAGATATTTACTGGTGGTAGGGTTCTCGTATTCAAGAGGCCACCTGGGTGGGTACCACAGCTTGGCCAGTTATTCTGCCACCAAGCAATAGTGCGCAAGTATTACTTTGTTCAGTTTAAAGGGCATTGTAGCCTGCGAAATCACTGGACATTATGGCACTTAACAGCTAATTGTCTCAGGGTGACGAGCCAGTGCAACGCCGCGTTGGATTTTGCAATACAAAGTTTTGGGTGGTGCTGTTACTGTTATGCGCAGGTGTATTGCTTACCATTAGACGAACAACCAGCTCGTCTCATCACTCAGTTATATGTATAAAAAAAAATATTATATCAAATCTTGCAACGCATTTCTTTAAATATTATAAGGTACTTTGATTTTACTCGTACAGTAGAAAAGTTTACATTATGTACAACTCATTTTTATTTGACATGTTATGTTTTGCTGACGTTTTATGATAAGTTTTTGAAGATAACCATATAAATACAACACACACACACACACACACCTTCACCCTCTCATACCCTATGTCACGCCTTGTCATTCTAGTTTAGCATACTGAAAGCTCTTCTGGTTACTGCAACTTCAATATAAATCATTGTTTATCTGGTATTGAATGTAACCTGCCATACCTACCATCTGGACGAAAACCAGTTCTAGTTCCGGTGTAAATTGAAAAACAGCGCTGCGTTCTCATCAACGATGTGATTACAGCACATGCTGAATTTACTCCGTTTGCACTCTGACTGTAGGTATATTACTTATGTATAGTAATTCATTAGATACTAAGTACTCGAAGAAGCTATGTATCTTTTGTTTGTAGCAATAAATAATTTCTTTCTTTCTATAATAATAACCCAACGCCTGCCCCACTTGATACCTTGTTCTACTTAGTATTCTCTTTCGGTTTTATTTCCGTTCACAGTATCTGCTGCAGACATAATTCACTTTGTTCAAGACGCAGCTCATTAGGAACTCTTACTCATGATATCCATTCTTAACAAAGTAGTTCAGCATAAATTTTGCTTGTTTTCCACTATTCAAGATAGAGCTGTAAACCTAATTGTTCATAGTGTAAAATTGGTAAAGTTTGCTCACGTGTATTTATTCAATATAACCTGAAATTTAAGTTGGTTTCATTTTAATTCACGCTGCGAAATTATTGAGTCAAATTATTTATCATGCTTTCATGTGATGTTTAGAAATTTCTTCACATTTCACATTGATTTAAACATGGTGAATATTCTGTTTCTTTGGTAAATTCTAACATTAGCGACCACGATAGTTAAAATCTTATGTTTTAATAAAATCTTAATATGAAATACCAGAAGCTATATCAGGATCAGTAAACATCCTTGGAAATAAACAGCAATATTCTATTAAACAAATGTATAATATTATCTACAGGTAAAGGCTGCAGGAATGTTAGAAGCGCATGAATTCATTTCTAAAGCCTTGATATATGATATTGTTTGTATGATTTTCCGCTTGGTTGTCTTTATTGTATTTAATTGTTATTCATCGTTTTTATTTGTTATCACTTTTTCAAAAATATATAACATGTGTTACCTATTGAAATTAATTATTTACACGTGTGAGCGGCTGTTACTACGAGTACATAATATTGAAAATAATAATGATAAAATTGAAAAACATTTACTCAAGTGATTGAAATTGCAGTCGGGTCTACGGCCCATTTCGTAAACAGTTTTCAAGGCCAATCAATTCATTTATTATTAGAAAATGACTCAATATTTAAGATACCTAGTTTGTGAACTGTCGTAAATTCATTCATTTTTAAATAATATGTAGGTAATGAAGTAGGATCGCCGTGTACGTAATGGAGTCAAATCTGGTATTCCACGTTGACGATGGTGATGGCAAACAGGATTGATTTAGTTTTTTCTTGGTATCTTATGATATTTATAACAATTATTTTTATAAGATAGTGATGATTTATGAATAAAAGAGGTGGTTAATGAACGCGTGTTTATTGGTAAGCTTTTCATTGGTCTACATAGCGAATGTATAGAATTACTATCCAAGTCGGCAGTCCTTTTAGGTAGTTCCGACGTAACATACGTCTACTGTTGTTAATGGAATGTAGTCCGAATTCTTACACTACAAGACAGCCCACAAACTGTGTTTGTTTAGCTATCTTAAAGCGTAAAATGGACCTAAAGATATGAGTGTAGTAATTTTCTTTTCAAAACTAATTAAGCAATATTGTTTTCCGTACACGCTCGTTCGATGGTTAAGCCTTTCAGATGAAAAGAAGCCTTTCCTTTTCTTTTTAATAAGGTGTGATTTATGAGCTGCATGTACAGGGTTTTTGGCAGTAACATTTGGTGTAGCCTTAGCTTTTGCTTTGCATTAAAAGTTGACATGTTGTGTTTCGCTGAGGTTTTATTAGTTTTTGAAGATAACCATATTAATATGAAATATTTTTTTTTTCTAGCCTATACTGTCTTGTCTACCCACTGCTGGGCAAAGGCCACCCTGAAATAAAATATGCGTCTAAATAGTTTTGTGGTGGTTTGGTATGAGTTTTGATGTATTGGTTTTATTGGAGAAGACCAAGGTTTGCTCGTACCTACCACACTAATATTGTAAATGTTATTTGTGGGTTGGGTGTACTCACAAACTTTAATTTGTATAAGAGAGTGTGTATGTATGTTTATTTCTTCACCGCACCAGATTTGGATGAAAATTGGTTATCCTTTTAGAACTTAGAATAACACATAGAAAGGAATTGGAATACTAACTGGAATAATATAAATTGGAATAAAACAATGACAGTCTTATTGCCAATAAAAGGGGTAGGCTCAGCATCGTTATGTGTAAACTCACAAGAGTTTCCTCAGGGCTGGTTTACATAGGATACCTACTTTTCATCCACTGGTGAAACCACTGGAAGCCAGGTAGTACGGTACATTAAGGTACATAAAAGTTTATCTATAAAAGTAAGCATCGTATTTCTTTTGAAATAGACATACATATATTATCGATTTAAATTGTAAAGACATAGCTCAATCCCTTTAAGGGAAATCAGTCACAAAGCAGAGTGTTTCCCAATTTAGCAGTTAAATTGTGTGTGTATAAGCTAAAGTGATTTTCCCCAATTTGTAATCTGTGCCCGTCAAACCGATCTACCTAATTGGGAATTTGTTGGCAGAATCAAATCTATGCAACAAATTTTTATTTAAGCACGAAAATTGACGTCATACGGTGGTTACACTGACCTACCTACCTACATTATACGTTTTCATTTTGTATCAAACAAAGTATAGCAAGACAAAGTGGAATGTCAGAAACAGCTACACTCATAAATAAGGTATATATATTTTAATTATTATACAGAAATACTTTTACTAACAGGTTTTTATTTAACTTTAATAGATACCTATTATCACAGAATACTAAGGGACAGAAGCATCACTCCGCAAATAAATTTAAACAAATAGCGACTCTTGCTATGACGCAATAAAGTTCAATTCAGTTCGCGTAGCGCTGCAGACCTACCAGTCATTTTAACCTACAGAGCGCCTCTCTTTCATCGCATAGCTCTTATCTCTTCTGACGCGGCACGTGTAACGACGCGCGCCTCGCCGTCGGTGTCCAGCTATGTACTACAAGTACCTACAGTGCGGAATGCGCTAGGCCTGCTATTATTCAATTAAAACGAATAAATAATTTATTTACAAAGTACAAATATTTTTTAATCTTTATTACAAATATTTACAGTGATACGTGGTGATACTAAGTAACCTAAATAAAAAATATGTAAAATTTAAAGGGAAAAACCGGATTTAGGTTTTCTGCGGGTAAGGTGTCCAAAAAACTGGCGACGCTATCTCGTTGAATGACCAGGCTACGTCGTTAAAATAACTCTTAAAATAGATTGAAAAAAATAATTCGTAATTTATATTATGTCGCAAGCATGCGCTTGTTATATATTTTATATTATATTTATATATTTGATTTATTGATTTAGGAACTTACAGCTAGGTACAATAATATAAGATATATGTTATACTTATACTAAAAACAAAACAGTATAGTGTACCCTTAAAGATCTCTGTCCCCCGCACTAGGTCTCTGTTGAGCCTGTACAGCGGGGTTACAGTAGGTCACTCCGGCTACTCCTATTTCTATTTTATTGCGTACATGATTAGGTATGTTTAGAAATATCAAAATCTAACAACAAAACTTGTGTTTTCCATATCAAATTAGCGGGAACGTAATGGACTATATTAATATAAAAAATATGTTTGGCTTTGACTGTCACAAAGAATTCAACTGTCCGTGCATTCACGATATAAAATCATCCCTGATATTCAGAGATTCAGCTTTTCCTACCAATAGGGGCGCTTATCAAAATTGCACACATTCCAGCAATCCGTATTTGTTCGTATGACCTCGGCACGGAAACATCGCCACGATAATCTCGTCAATGGAGTCTTCACAGAAACTGAATTATCTTTGATACTGCAAAATCATTCTCACGCTTAAAACTCTATTAAAACCTTCACCACACCATTACAATCTCAAACACGATAATATTTTGGTAAATACAGAAAACTGATAAATAATTGAAACGTGTGATGATTTTAATACATCACGTTGTATAAATTAAAACGTTCATTGATGTTACGCGTGCAGCCAATGTAAATATACCGTCAATCTAATTGAGTATACATAGCTGTGCCCCGACTTCGTCCGCTTAAAATTAGTTTTATAGTTGTTCCCCGAGGAACGATTTGTTTTTCTTGGATGAAAGTAATCGATGTTCGAGGACCTAAAATACCTTATATACCAAACATGAATTTCCGTTTGACCAAAAACAAAAGCACACAAACTTTGGCATTTATAATGTAGTAGGATAACTAATGTCGATGGAATTATAATTATCATCACAATCTATTCGAGTAGCTCCCAAAGGAGCCCACAAACCGAATCCCATTTCATATTTGTCGTATATAAACCCAGATAATATTTCTAGTTTCAACAAAATTGTTCTCTTTCTACTCAATTATATCGTACAATACACACAAACGTTCTGCCGCTAGTTTGATGGGCACTTTTAGCAGCGGGGTCGATTGCGGTGGACTCCTTATTTAGTTTTACGTTTTTGACTCGCGCGTGCCTCTGTACGTCTGTATGGAAATTGTTATTGAAATAAAAGTCCCAGACAATAATATAGAGAAAAAAAAACGTTCTTTTTAATTTAAAGTAAAGTACCTATGTATGTCATAACGAAGTTTATCCCTTTCAAAGTTCAAAAGTTCTTTATTCATGTTTGGCATCACAGACGCACTTATGAACGTCAATTTTTACAATGACTCTACCACCGTATCGAAAAAAACCACTACTCAGAAGGTACGGCAAGAAACTGAGGCGCATTTTCCTTTTAGAACTTTTGTTACAATATTTTATGTTGGTATTGTATTCAGTTTGACCTGAAAATACATTTTTTTTGTTACACAATTAAACAAGCTGCGCCCCGCGGTTCCACCCGCGGTTTCCCGTGATAAAAAAGTAGCCTATGTGCTATTCCAACTCCTAAAGTACATACAAAATTTCATCAAAATCGGTTCGGTAGTTTCTGCGTGAAAGAGTAACAGACATCCATACATACAAACTTTCGCGTTTATAATATTAGTAAGGATAGTAAGTTATAAAGAATAAATAATCGAGTACTATAAATAACGAGTACTACTGTAAATTTTTTATTATTATTTTACTCATACTTATTCTCAATCGTAAGTCTAAGTTTTTTACAATATTTCTATAGAAACAAAAAGCAATCTGAAGGCAAATCTAAAAACTAAAATTGTAATAGTTATGGAGTCACACCAAACCAGTTCTAAGAATACACATAAAGACGAGTTAACTAAATCGGAGTAAGAACACATTGTTTCAATCCAAAACTCATGTAATTATTGCTCGCTGAAATATGACGTTTTTCATTTTGAGTATTTTCGATACCGAGATACGAGATTTTTATATGTGTTGCGACATGAAAACATTCCGGAACTGTTTAACGATTTCAAGCATCTTCAGTAGCAATTTATTTACGTCTTATCTCTCCTCACTGTGCTATTTATTCTTCTGAACTAGGTAATGAAGTGACAACATTAAGATTTATATCTTTGAGTTATGCATTTTGTTCCCAATACCAAGAATATGCTGGAATTTCAGTGACACATTATATATATATAAATTTACATTTTACGTCATTATACAGTCCATAAATTAGAATTTTTTTTTGTAATATCGATTACGATGTACAAAATAGGCTACATTGACTTGGTGCGAAAATATGAATACAACTCAAAAAGAACGTAGGAAGAAGAATTTGATGACGGATATTTAAAATATAAAATTATCTTCGCGACTCTAAAGTATCGGCCACATGTAGCTTTTGGAGCAGCGAGAAATAACAGCGAGGAACACTCACTGCTTGTAATCGCGGCCTCTTCAACACACACAGTAAATTTTACAAAAAAAATGTTTCTAGTACCAGCCGCGAATATCGTGCTCTGCAAGAATGTTGTCTATCGTACCTCGTAATGCACCCCTCAGGCAGCTGATTCGCTTTAGCGTTGTTCAAGCATGTGAAGAATTAGAAAAATTAGAAGAAATAAAGAAAGTGGGATCGTAAGTAGTTGAGTCGAAGAAAATTATTAAGTTTCAAAAATTCATTATCATCATCATCAATTCTGTTTCAAAAATTGGCTGCTAAAGGACCAGCAGCCTACATTTTTTTTTTGGTGACTTACAGTTATCAATTACAAAATATGAATACAAGTAGCTAACAAGGAGCCAATTACAAGTCTCCACATAGTAATAAACACATACAAAATAGTGTCTAGTAAATTTCTTAATTTAGTAAATTTCACGACGATTCGTAGGAGGTGGTATACTTTTTGAACATTATTGCACATACTACTAGTAAACAGATCTATATTGGAGAGTTCAGACTTCATGATGCCGTTAAAAGCTATAGATGATCGAAGAATATAAAAATTTTGACGGTAAATAGTGCGTGCAAATGGAACATGGAGCAGGTTCCGAACACGACAATGCCTTGGAGGTACATAGGACAATTTGGAAAATTCTGGACAGTCAACTTTAGATTGTGCTATTTTCATCAAGTAACGTAAATCAGAGATATTGCGACGGGTTTCGAGACGTAGTAAATGGGAACGTGAGCAACGTTTTTCGTACCTTAATATGGGGATTTTGAATTTATAACCTAGATATCTTGTAAACTTCTTCTGAATTCTTTCTAATATCAATGAGTGCGATGCGAAATGGGGGTTCCACACTTGGTTATTATTATGCGCAAGAACTCCGATACTGAATGACTAGCACCGTTGTTCTATCACACGACGCGTACGCATGCTTTTTCCCGAGTAGCATGCAGGCGCTGGCAGAATTGATCATGTTTAATCTTTGATCCTGCTATTTTTCTAGCGCCTAGTGGTTGTCACTAGCAGCGAGTAAGGTTTCACACACAGCTTTTTTCCTGCGCTATATGGACTAGCAGCTTTAAAAAGTTGCGTGTGACCGAGGCTTAAACTTCATATCTCATGTGTACTCGTGTAGCTAAGTCTTTTCACTAAAACATTCATAAATGCTGAGTACTCTCTAAATAATATATGAAAAATTGAGGAAGCATGAGGATTATAACATTAGATTCACATGGAATCACTTTAGCAGCATTTCAATTGAATCACCGAGGGAAAACGTCTCAGCGTGTAGCTGTTTACCGGAAGTTGCAAAAACAAAAATAATGACGACTAAGAAACCTTTCAGCACGTGCGGCAATTTAGAAAAATAATCCATCATTTTCTGAAGTATACCCATTTGCTATTACGCTCACGAAAATAACACGGATAAATAAAAAGATATGAAGTATCTCTTCATGTTTTTCTGTTTATCGCTTCCACAGATCGTATCTTTATTTGCTTCTGAATATAAGTATGTATATATATATATAAGTTTTTTTTTGTTTTAACGCGCCAAGCCTGTTTGAACACAAAGCCATTTATATTTTTTATGGAATTCAGTAATGAGACAATCAAGCGACTTCTCGTCTTATTACACAATTGCATAAAATACAGCAAAATACATCATAAATACATCAGGCAAACGACCAGCTCGTCTCGTCATTCAGTTACATAAAAAATACATAATTTATAAATTAAAATATCAAGAATTAGCTATATGATCTGCATTCAAACTGTGTACACTTATAAAGTTTCTCGTCTGTTCGACAACTATAAAGTAGCTCTAAGCCGACTTCTACAGTTACTTTTAAGCTCGTAAGTCAAGTAAAAGCTTTATATACGCTAAAAGTAGAAGCAACTTATTTATTTTTTTCCAATATACAGAATATATGTCCCATTAACGTGAGTTTATGGGTAGGGGTAACTTTCATGGGCATTAAATGCTACGTTAGCTTTCCATCCCACGTTTTGACCTGTACGTGTGATTTTATGTATTCCAGCTCAAGGGACCTAATATCATACACATACCTTGTGGAATGTGTCGATATGTGGTAAGGTTGTACAACCAACATTGTCATAAAATGTGAAAAGAACTACATTTCATGCCCACATGGTAACAGTACTTCATCTAATAGATAAAACTACCCGTACGCATAGAAACTGCAATAACGTTTTATCTCCAATGGTTTGTTTTTATGTTACTTTAAGTACCCAATGATACTGTCGTCAATATTTAAATAGCAGTATGACAAAATATATATAGAAATATAAAAAAGTCTTTGCAATCCTTTTAGAAAGTACGGCAATAGTCGATCACAAAATAAATGAATATGTAAATTAATTAACAGCATACTTTACATCTCGAAACGATTAAAAGCAGTTTGTCTGTTATCATTTCAATTGATGTAAAATGTATTTTAATTTTCGAATATTGAATAATTATATGCAATAAGTTGCTAAAATCTCAGAAATACCCTGGCTGTTACCACTTTAGTATCCTTTACTGTTTGTGAACTGGATAGTAAAATCGAATTAAATGAAAGACGTTTCATCACCGAACCGTTTCTCAGTTCTGCGCGTTTCATTTTATTTCACAATAAACATTAGGGCCCAAAAACCCACTTATGTTTTTATTAGGGTCTTATTATCATTTTACTATTCATCACATTACATGTATGTTGACATAATTTCATGTATTATTTTATTAATACTAACTTAAATCTTTGCCATGAACTTTTCTTATTGCAGAGGATTTAACAGTACGTAGTCAAAAAGTAGAACTATAATAACGTTGTGACTTTATATTTAACTTGCTAATGTATGTATGTAACTATATTTGTTCGGGTGGAACCTTGCAAGCTGAATCAGAACCACTTCCTCTTGTACTACGAAGTTGAAATTTTGCATACTTGTCAAAGTCCGATGATGATGCAATATGGTGGCAGTCAGCTGATCTGATGATGGAGACGGAAGGTGGACAATGGAACTCCTTGACGGATAATTGTAAACTACTAGTGTTTGGGCTCATTTAAATCTGCTCGCGATTCCTATTACAAATGTGTTAAATGCTTGTCTTAAAAAAATATATTTTAATCAAAAAAATTATCATGCGTTAAAATAACAACATGTCTGAATACTTACGACCAAATATTTAATTATCAATACCAAATTTGGAGCGTACCTAAAACGCCGATGCCAATACCTCGCAAATTAAACAGGGTACCAGTATTTTGGTCACGAGCCGCTTCGAAGTTGCTCTATCAAATAAAAATATTAGGTTTGCACGTATTAAGTTGAAATTGCAAGTTTCTTGGAACGTTTTCCTGCCTTCTTAGAGACACACGTGATGTCTTAGATTCTTACAGAAATATAATATTATCACACGTTACTCAGATGTAACTTCGTGTGAGACGTAGACTACGTATCTCATAAACGACGACATCCTCAAATAAGCTATTCGTTCCTTCAAGGAGAGATTTTCTGAACATAGGCAGAAGTAGAGGTATAGCAAACATGGTAAGGAAAGAGATGAGACAACTTAATAAAATCTGTGATAAAATATTTGGATGGAATATCAACGACTCGTCATATGAGATGGGATATGAGATTTATGTTTTCTGGTGTGATGTGGATTTCTAAGTAGGTAAGTGTAAAACGCGAGTACTCTGATAAACTACTGCTAATGAAAATAAAGGTCATCATCATAAACATCATCATCACCAGCCCGTTACATTCCCACTGCTGTGACACAGGCCTTCTTTCACCGAGAGAGTATGGGCCATAATCCACCACACTTCTCTCTTCTCTCTCTCTGTGTGTGTGTGTGTGTGAGGGTGTGTGTGTGTATGTTAACACAACTCCACAACAAAAAAACGGATTTTGATGAAATTTCAGAAGTAAGATAAGATAAGATTTTATCATTCTATATGTTTGTACATAATTGTTAATTGGTTCTGAAATAAAATTATAGTAGTTTTAGATAAGATAAGATATTTATTTTCATAAACGAAAGTTACGGAGGAAGCTTAATGTTATAAATAAACATAGTTACAATATATCTATAACAAAATAAATTTACTACTTATAATTAGTACTTACGTTTCATTAGTACTTTACGTCCTGGAATAGGACATAAGATAGGGAAGTCCTTGGGGAACAATTACTACAAACAAAATTCTACGGACGGTGCAGACGGTGTCGCGGGTATCAGCTTGCAAATCATAAATAACAACTGCCGAAAAATGTAATGAAGTCACAAGGGAAATGTTATTTCATAATAAAATATGATGAAAATATATTATGTACTCGTATTGCGCTATGATATTTCTTGTGAAGAATTATTTTACTATCGCTGACGAATGCCGTTCTTATCTTCTTTGCAAGATCTTCCGTCCTTTGATTTTGTAAGAGTGTCGTTTTTAATTTCCCCATATGACATAATATTAATGAAATCAGCCTCGACCTCTATTTTAGTTGTGTTTATGTTCATCAATGCGTATTAGCTCTGGCATAGAAGGCCAGGCAACTCTCTTATCTTCTCCTTTCTTACAGGGTAGTCAACACACCGGCATTTTTTCTGATATTCCAGATGTTTATAATCTTTCTATTAAGACGGGCTGTCTACTTGTTTCCCAATCATACGTATTGATAAAAGGACTTAAATCGCATTGATTTGAAATAAAGTTTAATTTTAAATAAAAGTTCATTAACCTGGAACACGGGTAACGTTCATAATGGAAAAACAATGAAACAGTATCAACATGTCACCGGCTATGACATTTATCCCTGACAAGATAATTAGAAATGATCCCGCACACCCTAGTCAGTTTACCTAAGTTTCCACGACATTTATTACATTATCTTTCCACTACGACAGGTTATAAATATTTACCTTTGCTCATTAATGAAAACGCCGTTTTCAGCGTATTTTTATAATACCATTAGAGGCGAAGGCTTTCCCTTTTTTATATTCCGCTAATCACACCACAGGAAAAGGAAATTTCCTGGTCAAACCACAATGTTTGATTAAATTAAATGTTCTGAAAGACGGACATCCTCATTATCTGAAACCTGGTCGGAATTATTCTGGCAAAATTATATCGCTAATGTAATAGTGTCGTTGTTTTATTTTAAAAGATATGACGACGGTTTCAAACTATAATAGATTTAATACCTGTATTGGTATCGTTAACGTACGTGTGAATTGTTTGTATGGAATTATGTGTTACCGGACTAACGCGACGAACGATCGGCGATGTAAATTACGTAGATAGATGTGTTTCTACACTAAGGAGTGAAACGTTCTGCTACCATCACGGAGTAGCTGGCATCTGTGTTCCCCAATAGTTATAATCAGATAATTTTCAAGACTTTTTTAAGTGAACAGTTTTATTATAGGCAAGCGTGCATGACAATAGCATCGTCATCAAGTGAGGTCAACGGAAGCCTATTTTCAATGATAATTTTAACTAATACCTATAATGGAGGTGAAAATATAATAAGAAAGGACTACTTATGTAAAATTGAATATTTTCTATTGGTTTACTAACTGACTGATACATTTTATCTAATGCTCACCATCTCTGGGACGGATTCTTATAATTTAAGTGTCTTCAAGTCCCGAGTGAATCGGTATCTTCTAGGCAAGCATGATCCATCGTCGACCGCGTCGTCACTTTCCATCAGGTGAGACTGCAGTCAAATGCTTGCCTATCTGGTAATTAAAAAAAATGCTATTAACAAAATGGATAATTTGGCAAAGATTTTATGTACCCAATAAGGTAAGGTAAGCGCAGCTAGAATATACATTTTATTTTTCTTTACACACCTACTGATGTAATTGTATTTTTAACCGACTTCAAAAAGGAGGAGGTTTACAATTCGACGGTATGTTTTTTTTTTTTTTTTTTTGTGTGTTTGTTACGCGATTACTCCGCCAATTATGCATTGATTTCGATGATTCTTTTTTTGATTGGTAGGTAATACTTCAAAGGTGGTCTCATATAAATTTTATCGAAATTCATTCAGTAGTTTTTGAAACAAATAGCAAAAACAAAAAAATATAAGTTAAATCTTCAAGTCGGTTCTTGTTATTTTCGTAACCAACTTTCTAAAGGTGGAGGTTTGTATTCGACTGCTTCACCTGCTTCACCCAGGGTTGACTTCCGGTGAGGGAACTCCTCAACGGTGAATAGTACAGACACAACATTTCGTAAATGGATTTAACCATAATAGCCTGTTCTAAATTCCATCATGACATGGCAGATACACCCAGGATTGACTTCCGGCGAGGGAACTCCTCAACAGAGAATAGGACAGACATGACATTTTTTTGTACATGCATTTAATTGTGATAGCCCGTTTTAAACTTCGTCATGATGTGGCTTCTAGATCATAAAAGCTTGTCTTTAAAAACTTTTTGAATTAATTAAAACTTGTTTTTCACTAAAAAGGGTAGAATAAATTATTTTTCAAAAAAAACTAAACCGACTTCAAAACCACAAATGGCACTCAAAAGTAAAAAATAAATTAATATAATTATCATAAGCGCTACCCACTCATATATTTGAAGTCGGTGCCAGCCAAGTCTAAAAGGTAGTAGATAGTTACTACCTACAAGTAGTACTTACTATATACATAGTATTTATCTACTACCTATTAGACTTGGCTGGCACCGACTTCAAATATATGAGTGGGTAGCGCTTATGATAATTATATTAATTTATTTTTTACTTTTGAGTGCCATTTGCGGTTTTGAAGTCGGTTTAGTTTTTTTTGAAAAATAATTTATTCTGATTTATTTTTACCTCATATTGGTGACACAATTATTCCACATTCAGGAAAATGCAGACTTAAAATATTACACAAACGCCCTACAGTTATGTGGCAGCATTTTTATATTTCTATTACGTGAACATAGCAGACTTCTCGAGGGAAATCGGTGAAACTGCTGCTGTACCTGTAAACTAACAGTACTACATATCACTGTATATGTAGACGCGCTCGGGCACTTTTTGTCTTGTTGTCATGTTGTGTGTTTTGCGAAGTAGTACAGTCAGCAACAGTAGTATCTGCACCTGTAGGTACAATCGTTAAATTGACAATAACACCCGAAATTTATAAATAAGTTGGATATTTTTGCAATTTTGCTATTTGCACGGGATATTAACATGTTTTTCAAATGCAACATTCGATGAAAACCGGCAAACATTAAATGTGTCGTAAATCAAAGATTCACAAATGTTCACCTACTTATGTCGCTAACCGTACGAGAGCAAACTTCTCTCCTTTTTTCTACTCCGAATAAGTAACTATGGTGATCTAGTTCACTAAGCAATTCAAATGTCAATAGATGGTCGATGTACATATTGTAT
Source organism: Petrophora chlorosata (assembly GCA_951640565.1). Classification (NCBI taxonomy): domain Eukaryota; kingdom Metazoa; phylum Arthropoda; class Insecta; order Lepidoptera; family Geometridae; genus Petrophora; species Petrophora chlorosata. Next base: position 8,434,650 of record OX621204.1, on the reverse strand, counting down.
ATTAATATGTGCATATTGCATATTAATGTGTACATTTAGGCTAACGATATGTATTGCATACTTCTAGGACGTATCAAGAATAATTTTGGAGCAATCTATATAAATAAAAAAAAACCTGTCAACGCGTAATATAACATACACACTCACACACCTTCCCTCACACCACTCACCCTTACGTCACCCGCTCTAGCACCATTTACCCTCAAGTCACTCACCCTTACACCACTCACTCCCTTCACACTCACTCACTCCCCCACGCACACAGACCTCCACAACTAACTAACTAGGGTGGCGCAGTGACCCAAAGTGAGTCTTGGCTTCCGACAATAGAAGACGCCACTTTAGTCTGTCTGGTGCCAACTCCTGCCTGTCTTTGACCTGAAGCTCACGCAAGTCCTTCTCCACTTCGTCTTTCCAGCGGTAATTGGGACGGCCGACCGGTCGTCGGCCACTCGGCCGTCCCAAATACGCTCGCTTCACAGCCTGATCCTCACCCATCCTTTCGAGGTGGCCAAGCCAGCGAAGTCTGTGTGCTTTTATTTCGCCGATGATATTTGGCTCGGCCACTAGATCTTCAATTTCTCTGTTTTTCCTTAGCCTCTACATTCTATCCTCTCTCTTTACAGGCCCCAGGATTCTTCTTAAAACCTTCCTTTCAGTCACTTGCAGTTTCTTTTCTTCTTTCAGGGTCAGCGTCCAAGCTTCACAGCCATACATTAGAATTGGTCTCCACCATCAGACCTCCACACATTTAAACAAATTCAAAAATAAAGAACTATATTGGACCTCTTCATAACAATTGATAGTTTGTATTGCTACAATTTTTATTTTTATTTCACGCTGTTTACTTTATGATTATTTTTATTTAACTAACCTAAATCCCTAATATCCGCCGAAATAAATTGTTTATTAACACACATCTGAGTTCAAGCAAAGCGAAAACCAGCCATGTGTAAACTCACAAGAGTATACACAGAACGTTGCTGAGCCTACTTTATTGCGAAATAATAATTAAATGTATAAAGTTTCATGGCAATAAAACTCATTTTCTTTCTTCTTCCTATGTCACAGTGCTGCGCATGTAGCACAGCGCGATGCTGATACTTTTGAACAAACGTATACATTATACTCACTATAACTACATAGTAATATTTAGTTTTCTTTGCTATAACAATGTGAACAGTGTGCTCACATGCCCGCAATGTTCAAGGATCTTCACAAAAAAGATTGGTTATGTAAGCCACATGCAAGTACGCGAATGAAAACAATAAGGGAGATAAAAGCAGTCGCTGTGACCGAAACCGGCCGGGAGTACATCATCACATTATACTCCTGTACATAAGCCAATGTAAATTGCAGTTTTATACTTTTTAATTCAGAATTACAGTCTGCAATCAACTGCAAGTCTGCAGTCTGAAATCACAACAAGATTTTTGTTGAAAAATTTATTTTTTAAGACAAGCTTTTAATACATATTTTTTATATGGCTGATAGGCAAACAAGCAGACGGCCCGCCTGGATGGTAAGCGGTTACCGTCGCCTATGGACACCTGCAACACTCGGGGCATTACTGGTGTGTTGCCTACCTTTAAGGACCCTTTTCACCTTTCTTTTAAAGTACCCCATCTTATAGCTCTGCGGAAAAACCTGGGGCGGTAGCCCATTCCATATCTTACAGGTGTGCGGCAAGATAGATCTGGAGAATCGGACAGTATGCGATTTCCATAGATCTATGGTATGTGAATGGGCTTTCGCACGATGTCGGGCAGTGCGGTGATAAAAAAAACAAATTCGTAATCAGAACCGCGAGCAGAGCCCAAAACACTAGTAGTTTACGATTATCCGTCAAGGAGTTTTATTCCGTCTCCATCAGCTCAGATCAGCATCTGCTGATCTCAGCAGGCTGTCATCATAATATTGCATTATCATCGGACTTTGACAAGTATGCAAAATTTCGACTCCGTAGGATATGTGGGTCTGTGATGTGTTGTGTGTTGTGTAGTGGTTCTGATTCAACTTGCAAGATTTGACCCTAACAAACAAACATTGCAAGTTAAATAAAAGTCTTTAAAAATCATAGACTTCGTCGTCTTCGGACCGTTTGTAACGGTCATAGAGAAAAATATACGGTGACGGTGCATCACTGTCATCCAACTCAATCATCGTAGAGTTCCGCGTGATATAATCAACCTCTTTCGTTGTATCGTTATAAGACACAAAATTCTATGTACGTGCTTAGGATTTCATATAGCTTAAAATAAGCGCCAAATTTGACACCTCTTTATTAGGGAGGTGCTTTCTTCCTTCTATATTACGAGGGAAACATTTCTACCCAGTATAAAGTGACGTAACTGAGTTGAACGTACCCGTTCAACGTTTTTAAACGTTTTGTTAGCTACAATTGTCTCGAATTCAGGTACCTGAGAACATTGTAGCCAGCGAAATTACTGGGCATATATGTGACTTAATATCTGATGTATCGGGGTGATGAGCGCAATGCAGTGCTATGCATTGCTTTTTTTGGTATTAAAAGTGCTGGGTGACACTTCAATTGTTATGAGCAGGCGTGGCGCTTACCATCAGGCGAACGACTTGCTCGTCTCATCACATAGTTCCATAAAATAAAATAAATAAATACCTAGCCTACTCGTTATTTGAGTAGTTTGAATCCATTATTGACTAGAATAGCTAGAGTGCATAGTGCGACTGCGGGCGGGCTATTACGATCGATTGCGTAAATTGGCGACAAAAATATCGGACCTACGTAAACACCGATTCATTTTGTGTGATATTTTTAAACTGTCATCTTACGAGATGTATCGATAAGATCCACTCCGATACAGCTGATTCTTATATCTATTAATTTTATTAGTATTGCAATTTATTTTAAAGTAGCTTGTACTCGCGACTCTGTCCGCGTAGAATTTGATTTATCGTTGTTCTCTAAGGAAGTGTTCGTTTTTCCGGGATTAAAAGTATCCTATATTCTGTTCCTGGACCTAAAGTATCTACAATTTCAAATTTCATCATAGTCCGTTCAGCCGTTATAATTATGTGGTAACAAATATATACACACACACAAACATACACACAGAAAGAAAGAGACTTGCATTTATAATATTAAGTAGGATTATCAGATTGTGAAACATACGATACACGCTGGGAAAAAATATCGGCAAAAATCTATGTCTAATATGTCTCGAATGTCGATTTATTTAAAAACTGCTGGAAACAAACAGAAATTGTTCCTCCCTCTAACTGAAACGTCAAGGATACGGGTGTGGCTATTTGAATAGTTTGGATCTATTGGTTTAAGTGGTTTAGTCCGACTTTGAATCGATGCTTGACCTAAATTAAGTGCGAAGGAAATTTTAAATTGTACGAAATGTTTTGCAAAGGCGTTTGTACCAGACTACTAGGATTATGATTTGATGATTTTTACACAAATAAAAATGGATAGGACTTAATTCTAATAATGTAATGTATAATTATACTTTAGATTAAATTAGATAACTCTTTATTGTTTCACCACCAGAAAACATAATAACAAAAAATACAATAACAAACTTAAAAACTAAAGTGTTGCAATGGGCGGTCTTATCGCTCAAAGCGATTTCTTCCAGACAACCTTTGGATGGATATATATTTTTTTATTTTTTACTAACTGTGTCTCGTGGTTTCTCTCGCACTTTACCGGAATAAAAAGTATCAAATGTCATTTTCCAGGATCTAAAGTATTTACGAGTACATATCATCAAAATCCGTTTAGTAGATTTTTTTGTGTGATTGAGTAACAAACATCACCCATCCTCACAAACTTTCGCATTTATAATATTTTTATTACTAGCATGATGAACAAACGAAACATTTGTATTCTTTTGTTAAAGAAGGTTCTCTATTCAATTGTATTTTTTTTGTTACATCAGAACTCCGTCATTCATGAACCGATTTGAAAAAATATTTTAGCGTTGGGTTCAGTATAGCTACGAAGTGATCCCATATAAATTTGACCTTGGACTTCGAAGATACATTAAAGTCGGTTTTTTTGTTTGATAAAACATATACTTGTTATTAGTTAACTATGAATGAAGTGACGTCAGCGTACCTATAATGAAAGTTCTAATATAAAATTAACTTAATAAAATAATAAGGTTGGTTTTCAAGTAATTTTGCTCTGGCTGGAAGTTAATATTACCTAATTAATTTGCCGAGATTCTTCAAGTTTACCTTTAATGTAAAATTAGGGAACTTTACCTTACCTGACTATAAAATCATGTTAAACTAAGATAAAGTGTTTTATTGTGTGTTCAAAATGTAGCAAATCATTATTGTTTACATTTAATTAACAAGCTGCATAACTAAAAGATTTCATACGTACATACTGTGTGTTTAACGATGAAAATAATTAACAACCAACTTGTAAATTCATACAACTAGGTAAATTTTGCTAGCGACACTTAGATATACTGCATACAATTGTTTCATACCAATAACTTATGTTTTTTAGCAAAAAAAATTAATATATTTATAATAAAAATAATATAATATTAATAATATAATATTTATTATTATTATTATTATATATATAATAATAATAATATATACATTTATTACCGAATATACAAGCATTCGACCGCAGTCTCACCTGATGGAAAGTGACGACGCTATCGGCGATGGATCATGCTTGACTAGATACCGATTTACTGGAGATAAGAATCGGGAAACAAAGACGCTGGTAAGGTGTAAACATAAGTACGGTAGTGTACGGTGTATATATGTATCATTATCATCAGCCCATCTCGTTCCCACTGCTGGGACACGGGCCTTCACTCAAAGAGAGAGTATGGGCCATAATCTAACACGACGGCTCAGTGCGGGTTGGTGGATGTCACATATCCTTGAATGTTTGTGATTAATTCTTGGACATCGTTTCCTCGCATTGTTTTCCGTCATCGTTTCTAGAGCGAATATTGAAATCCGCACTTAACTTAAGGTAGCCAGTGGTGCGGGGCCGGCTGGATTCAAACTCGGGTTCGTCGCATCGAAAGTCGCACATGCTCTCACTAAGCCACACTCGGTCTTAGTATGTATATGCTAACGCCTATAATTTTAATTTACCACTCGTAACACTAAGGACCCAACGTAATTCTCAAGTATTACGACGGTGTCGGCACATTAGGTAACGTCTCAAGTGCTTCACACAAGTAAATGTGACATTCATTCGACTCGCATGAATAAATTGCGTGTTTCATAAATATAATAGATTTGTGCCTAAATACATAAACTTTTATGTACATTATTTAAACTTGTATAAGCGTGGTCTTGTTCTTAAATAAAGCTGAAAGAAAGTTGCAACGTTGTTTTGTTGAGTGTACGACGGAATTACATGAACTTATTCCGCCATCCCCATTCCATCACCGGATGACCAGACGTACGGCAAGCCGTCTTCAATTTATGGTTGACATCCAACCTGCTCGCACCAAGCGCCTACTGTCCGTTGGTCACCGTTGTGTATGAAATTCGGCAACACCAAAAGCATTGCTTACATGTTGCCGACCCTGTTAAGACGGGGGAAAGGAAAAGGTTGGGAGAAAGGAGGAGGAAGGAGAAAGGAGAGGGCTGGCTTACACTTAATTGCTGTTCATTTTAGATGTTCTGAAAACGCTCATTTTTCAAAGTCATAACATCCGCACGTTTTAACACCACAACAGTTTTTGGAGGCAAATATAAGCATAAATCAAGTTGAAACGACAGAAGAGAAGCAGCGCTAGAGTTATCTTCGTAATACAGCGCTGTTTTGTACTAAATAAGAACATTAAAGTTACAATCTCAGTCAGTCAGCTTTGTAGTGTTTTATATGGTAGTTTCGAGCCATATCAACGCTTACAATCTAGGTAGTGAAGAGAAACTTAGGGGATATCGCGTACCTATTCATTTTGATTGCTTGACGTGCTGGTTTCCTCGCAGCATATCCCGTCTCCGTTCATATCGTTTGGAGGCTTTTAAATGGATTTCTAATAACTGTTTTTGCTGAATATTTAATGTTAGACATTAATCCTCCAAATAAAAAAAGATGTGCACTGGATCGAAAACGATCACAAGCTACAGTTTGGCCACGGTCACGTTTAGTTAAAATCATCAATCATCATCGTCGTCATTTCAACATCAACATCATCATCAGCCCAATATTATGTTACGTATTAATGCTAAGTCACAGGCTTTCTCTCAGACATATAGTAAGGACCATTATCTACTCGTACCATACTGGCCTAGTGCAGGTTGGTGGATATTAATTACATGTTACAGCGATATTACTGGGCATTTTAAGACAGAGCTCGGACGACGTAACTCGGGCTGACGGGCGCAGTAAAGTGCCGAAGAGGATTTTGCATAACATTTTGCTAGGTGGTGCTATTATAGAGATGCGTTTAGTTTACCATCAGGTTAACGACCTGTTTGCGTCGTCACTCAGTTACATAAATAAGTCTTGGAATATTTTTATTTTTTTGACATGCCGATTTCTCTACTATGTTTTTCAGAACCGCTTTTAGAGCTGGTGTTAAATCCGCACATTTATTTAATTAGCAACTTGTACAAATAATGCCTTCAACACGCTTATATTACAGGCGTGCAGCCGTAGCAACTGTAATAAACGTAGGTACTTCCTTCAACCTCCTTTACTACATACATAATCTCAAGACATCAAGACATGTATGTACTTAGGTAGCTTGAGACTTACCGTAGCTATAAAAATATGTAGTCACGAATGCGACCCTTTTAATGCCTTATCTTTATAGCCCTTGTTAGGTTAAAAGGTTCGAGTGATATATTATGTTCTGACCGAGTCTCGGTGAAGATTGTTCATCTCCTAATCCTTTAATCCTGGTGAAAGGGAAGCTCCCAGAACAGCTAGCAATTGCATCTACTTTTCTATACCTACTATTATAAAAATGAAACTGAACTAATTCTGTTCATTGGAGATATTTTTGACAAACCAACTGGGGTCGACTATTTAGAGAATATTGAACACAAATATTTATGATTTATGACTTGATTTTTTAGAATTTTTGACTGTTTGTTTGTTTGTAGGTTTCAAAACTCAAAATCAAAATCTCTTTAATCGGTTTTGGCATCACAGGCGCACTTATGAAGGTCAATTATTACTATGACTCTACCACCGTATCGGAAAAAGAACCATTACTCAGAAGATACGGCAAGAAACTGAGAGGCATTTTTTCAGATATTTTGTTACAATTATTTGGTTTTCAACAATGTTATGTTTAATTATGTTAATATGAGATTCCTCTGTCGCTCACGCGGACGTAGTCACAGGCCAAAGCTAGTACTGTATATATCTGTCTACATAAAGATTCGGCACATTTAATATTTGCAATTGTTTATCTGAAAATATTTGCGACTCTCGTAAACAGGCAAATTTTACGGCAGTTGCAATTATTGTATAGAGACATCGAGTGGCCGTCTATATCCTGCAACTCAGTGCAACAATAGCCGTAATATTTTTATCTACTTATTTCGCCGTCGTTTAGTTTCAGGAAGATACAATTCTTATAGCCCCATTATGGGCTCTATTACGGAGCATTTACGGAAAAACAGGAAGCCATATTATAAAAGGGTAGTGATTAAGCTACACACAAGTTATTTAAGGACTCAAGGGCGTATCGAGAACCAGACCAGAAAATAATATTTGTACCTACATACTATATGCTAGTATAATATCTTCCGGGGTATTTAGCTTGACGTGAGTAACATGTATACATTGTATAACGAAAAACCCGACTTTCATTCTGATGTATCTTCAAAGTCAAAAGTCGAATATCGATGAAATTTATGTTTAGGACCACCTTGAAGCTATAGTGAACTCAATGCAAATCTTCGAAATCAGTTAATAAATGAAAGAGTTCCAAGGTAACAAACAAAAAAAACCCTTTGAATTGAGAACCTCCTCCTTTTCTTTGAAGTCGGTAAAAACGGTCTAAATAAGCGATGATTTAAGTGTGTGTGTGTTTTACGTCTTAGCAAATTAAGGCTTTCTGCGTCTATAAACACAGACGTAAGGGACGTGAAACTAAATGTCTAGAATAGTTAACTACAAACCACTCTAGTACGAAGTAGGTAGGTCATGTCTAGGCGTATTTACTTAAACATTCGCTATAATGTTGCATAATTATTTATTGACTGTTTCGAACTTTCATTACTTGCTAATGGATGTGGAATTGAAGTGTGGAACTGACTTAAAACAACGCGGTGTGCATATGATATTAGGAGAATTTGCCGCAGAAGCGTGTTAATTTCATTTTTTTAGTGGCACTCAGTAATTTGATACTGAATTTTAATGACGCATTTATGTATGCATCAAGTTAGCCTGCTGTCTATTAGATACCCATAGAAATAAAGAGTCTGAAAAGTTAAGTGCTGCAACATTTATGCATGTATAATTGGGATCAGCTCAATAGCTATTTTATCATATTATCATCAGCCAATAAGCTTTGAATTAGTGTAGTGAATTAGTTTAATGTAGTATAATATACTACATTAAACTAATTCACTACACTAACTAAGTGCTTCCTATAAAGAACACATTTTTAGTATTTATCTTTCTATCAATTTAAGTTAAATGTAAATTACTTATTACCCTAACCGATTGGCTAGATAGAGAGATAGAGATAGATCCCCATTTTTATTACATATCATAATGTTTATTAAACTATAATAGAGGAAAAAAAACGATCAACTCAAACCCAGCAAACTAGACGACTGGGATTTGGCGGGCCTTTCTTTCACAACTCAAAAGAATGATGGTGGATAATTAGTAGGTACATAATTATTATTTGTATAATTATTTGAACGGCATTATAATGCCTACTTAGAAACATTAAATCAAATCCAAAATAATAATAATATACAATAAACACAAGCTTGATGACAACATAGGTGACTTGAATTTACTAAGTCATGAATATTCAATGACAGACTGTTCCTATTCTATGTCTATTTAATTATTCTAACGTTTGTTTACGGGAAATTTAACAAACAATGAAATCTAGGAAATGTTGTTGATAATTCAAACGAGTAACTTGCTCTTTGTAGTAGTGTCTTCAGACCGTGACTTAAGAATTGTACCAGGAATACCTTATTAGTTTAGTTATAAAATGTATTTTGTTGTAAATTTAATATCTAGCGAGACTAGCTTAAAATACTTTAAATGAATTCAATTTTGCGGTTGAGAAAAATCAGATTAGAATTTGAAATCTGAAAATGGATTGAGGTCCACATTTATTGAGAGTCCACAAAATAGAATTATACGCCCAAAACATTTCGAATTCACCCTTTTGCCGGTGGACAGTTACAACACAGAAATGGAAATCCTTAATTTCGAGGTCGTTGATTAATGCTATTTGTTTCGAAGATCACAGTAACTAACCAAGTTTTTGTTTTGTTACAGATAGCGTACGAGACAACAGCTGAACACGCATGACGAAACATGGACAACGAAGGCAACAATACCACATTATATGACGATGGAATTCTTTATCCTGGCGAACTCACTCTTCAAAGAGAGTTCAGCACTACCGAGAATACTCTCAACAGCTACGTCTCGTGGCCAATCGAGAGATGCTTGAAAGCCTTCTTAGTTAACGACACAAGGATTGATGATATAGCTAACCACATATTCGTTTACAATGGCACTCAAGTAATGTGTCTGGAACATGCCCCAGTTTTGACTAAAAGCACAGTAATTAGAGCGAGCGTACTCTCGGCGATGGCTGTATTGTCTTTCTTCGGTAATTTAGCTACGATAATAAGCATACGGAAAGGGAAACGAGGCAGAGGAAGAGCAAGACCTTCATGGACTGCGATTTATAGTTTAATTTTCCAGTTGAGCATCGCAGATTTGCTTGTAACAGTATTTTGTATAGCCGGGGAAGCGGCGTGGTCGTTTACAGTACAGTGGTACGCCGATAGTATTACGTGTAAATTATTCAAGTTTGTGCAGATGTTTGCACTTTATTTGAGCACTTTCATTTTGGTACTAATTGGAGTGGATAGATGGCTCGCCGTCAAATATCCGATGAAAAGTATGGCGACTGCGACAAGAAGTGGGAGATTAGTAATTATTGCGTGGGTGCTCAGCGTTGTATTAAGCATACCTCAGGTAAGTTTCGCCATAAATGCTCCTTGTTATTAAACTTTACTTAAAATAGAACCCTTAATGATCTTTTCCAGACACTGGTGAAGTAATCTATACAGATATATATTAAGTTGTCGGTTACTCCACTACTTTCAAGCAATTAAAAACTTTGCCAGGTCGGATCCAATAAAGAACATTGAAACGAGAACTTCGATATTAAATTTATGTTTTCTTTGAGACAAATGAGTCCCTGTTCTTGTTGTTGTTTTTAGCCTGTACTGTCCCACTGCTGGGACAGGCCTCTCCTCGACTCTTCCACTTTGCGTTGCGTCTATTTATGCGGTAAATTGGCAGTCTTGGTTATCAACGATCGAATACGACCATCTATTACGAATATCACGCTATTTCTTCCGAGACCTTCCACGACGCCGCTTATTCGTACTGAAACTCCATTTGATGGTTACTTTAGCCCAGACCTCCTCTGGCAAGCAACTAACGCAACGCAACTTACCTAATCCCACGCAATTCCACGCAAGAGTAACTTTTGTCACTTCTTTACTCCTTCCTATCCTTAACTATGCGGATGTGTGTTACCCTGACGCCACTGAAGAACAACTAAACAAATTAGAACGCCTACTCAATCTGTGTATTCGCTACATATATGGCCTGCGGAAGTATGACCGTATATCTCACTTCCGTCGCCAATTAAACTGGCTAGATATCCGCTCTCGTCGCAACGCACATATTGTATGTCTTCTCTACAATATTCTTCATAATCCTTCATTTCAATGTATAATACTACTACTGTAATCTCTTAAGTATGCTCCCACTTATTTAAAAGATCGTTTTACATACCTTTCTTCCCTCGGTCGACCAATGCGCTCATCACTTCACCTACAACTTATGGTTCCTCAACATAAAACGGCACTTTACTCGGACTCCTTTACAGTCACTGCTACTCGTCTCTGAAATGGTCTACCGCCGATTATACGTCAGGCTTCATCGATAAGCGGTTCAAATCCAAAGTGTATCAATAATATCTCTCACTTCAAAACAGTGATATAAACTGAGCTTCCTGATCTACACTGCACCTGCTCATAGTTTATAAATGTATAAGTCTATAATTACAGTTCTCTAGTTTTATTTTGTTATAAGGTATTTATATATATATTTTTATATGTGATCTACCAGTATATATATATATATATATATATATATATATATATATATATATATATATATATTGTTACTGATTTGTATGTATATATTATCTTGTTATTATTTTTGTACGGCCATTTAATTTGTTCACTATTACTTTATATTTTGTTCGCACTACCTTATAAAGTCTCCACAGTACACCGAGGTTAACTGGAAGATAATGCTCACTAGTATTAAGTTCGCCTATGTACCTACAAATTTGTGTGTGCAATAAAGAATTTTCTATCTATCTATCTAATCCCACTTTAACTTGGCTGCCTTTAGAGCTAATGACTCGCTGATATATCAAAAATGTTGCATACAGAATGGAAAACAGCATACTTTATTAAAAGAAGTCAGTAACATCTGAACAATATATGTATTCACACGTAATTGAGGTATTGTTTCCGAAAAGCAGTCTTCGAAGTAATTTTCTACGCATCGTTTTACAGTCTGGCATAACCAATTATGTACGTTTAAAAGTCGATTCAATCAAATAACCTTGGATTGGCAATGTAGATTGTACACGTGTTCTTTTGTTTAATGATATTTACTTACTAATTCCAATAAATACATGAATTTTTAAAATAAAAAAAAATAACCACCTGTCAGAAAATTGCACATATCAGAGACCAAAGATTTAATATAGTATATTATTTTATTTTTTATATTATTTTTTAATACATTTTCTTTGTCAGAGACAGATATCACGCTTGACAACGCCATTATTTAAATTTGTTTATTATTAAAATTCTGTTGTCATTAAAAAGTGGTAAATAACTTGTTTCTTACCAATAAATAAGTATATTAATACAATTTATACAAATTTAATATACTATTTTTATCTATTATAATAACAGATCATAGTCAGCCCACTAAGCAAAGCCGTGCCGTCAAGCGACCTAGTCTGTGCAGTCGCCCAAATCTTCCTTTTGAACAATTTGTTAAGCATATCTGTGCACCTTATGGGGTTTTTCTGAAAACCAGCGTCTAGTGAATAATGACACTTAACATTTGTGCTGAGCCAAAATAGCATTTGGCACCACAATCTTCCTGCCATTTATTACGTATTGTTTTGTTATTCATTGTGTCTTATGACTCTGCAACTGTGTTTTATCGTATTACGCCATTAATTTCATTGTATATGATTATTTGATAAAAGATTTTCATTGCTTATTGATCTGTGTGAGATCTCGCCCGAAGTGTGGCTGTACATTTGTAGATAGGGCACATTTACTCGTGGTAGGTCTCTCGTATGCGGTTGGCCGTCTGGGTAGTTACCACCGCTTTGCCAGTTATTCTGCGGCAGTGGGGCGCAAGCATTATTGTGTTCTGGTTTGAAAGGCTTTGTTAATAGCGAAATTACTGGCCATATGAGACTTAATATATAGCTTTAGTGTATGTTGTTTCTGTCATCTCTCAAAGGAAAAACGTAGTATTCGTATTTTTCGCACTTTGTTCATTGTAATAACATTCAGCTAACCCTTTGAGAAAGATTCGCCGACATCAACACGAGCAGAATGTAATCTCACCGAGAAAGTACGAGTATTTCACTTGATTATGGAAGTTGTCCCGTACCCACTTTTCTTTTAGTCTGTGTTTTGTTTTTTTCATTTTATATATATATATATATAGATCTAGGTTTGGTTTGGCACTATCTCGCCTGATGTTTAAAGCTACAATGTGGCAAAAATTGGAACACACCCTACTCAAGTCTCTCTCTCTTTCTTTTTCTTTCTATCTCTCTGCGTGTGTGTGCGCGCGTGTGTGAGGGTGCGTGAGGGTGTGAGGGTGTGTGTGTGTGTGTGTGTGTGTTTGTGCGTGTGTGTGTTTGTTTGTTATCACTTACTAACTACGGCTCGCGGTCTATGAACCGAATTTGATATGATCTCCATAACAACTGCACGGATTTTGATGAAATACGGTTGGATGGTCTTCTTCTTCTCTCCTGTGGGTATGTGGCCAATCCTGACATCGGAGTTTTTAGACCACCCAAAGGCTTCCAACATGACCTAATGACTGTAGTCCTAAAACAACAACGGGGCCCAACGGACGGCTTAACGAGCCTCCGAAGCACGGTAGCGCTCAGATGTAAACGACACCCAACCAAGTTGTGACCGCTACGAAAAATCGGCTATACAAGCGACGCTACAAGCGCTACGTCGATGGTATAATGTAGTATGTATGAATAGATACTTTAGGTCCTGGATTAGGAAATGTGGTACCTATCATCCCGGGAAAACGAACAGCTCCGTAGGGAACAACTATAAATCGAATTCTTAGCAGAAATCTCATACACCACTGAGGTCGCGGGTTCGACACCCGCGACGACGGGACAAATTATTGTGCAAAGAAAAAAAAAAGTGCAGGATATGTTTCATGTCTGGTTGTTGTGGGACCATGGTCCTCATAGTTCCTGTTTCCCTAGCCACAGAGAAGGGCCAGGATATATGCATCTGACCGTAGGGTGTAAAAAAAAAAGCTACGCCGATGGAGTCGCAGGTATCGACTAGTAGATCTATAATTTTATAAGAAAACAGAAACTGCTCAGATCGAAAAACGAGTATGGCTCTGTGGGAGCATATAGGACTTTCGATCTGACACACCTGATATCAAATCGCGCTGGCCACTGACTTTTTTAAGTTATGTGCGGATTTAACATTTTCTCTAAAAACGGTGAAGGAAAACATCGGGAGGAAACCGGCATGTTCAAGCATTAATCACAATAATTGAAAGACATGTAACATCTACCAACCTGCACTGGGCCAGCGTGGCGGTTTGAAATGAAATGAAATGAAAATAACATTTATTGTTAATAAAAAATTGTGCTTGATTATGGCCCACTCTCTCTATATGAGAGAAGGCCCGTGTCCCAGCAGTGGGAACGTGATGGGCTGATGATGATGATAACTGCTCAGATTCGTTTTCCTGATGGTTCACCTAACATCATCCTAAAACATGACTAGGTCACTTGACGGCATGGCTTTGTTCGGTAATTGGTATTACAACCACGGCCTGCCATTTTAAATCGAAAGTTCTATTTATTATTTTTGTTATAAAACACAATGTTAATATAATAAACAATGTTTTGCAATAAATTATCGCTCATTAATTTTGAACTCTTTAGCTGTTCATTACCATAATTAAATTAGCATAATGTTTTTGCTGAATTATTTCAACCTTTTCGAAACATAAGTAAATTTGTGTTTACTTTATTAGGAAAAGCTTCAGCTGCTGCGATTGTTTTTACTGATGTGTTGCCAAAACTAACAGTAACAAGAGATTGTAGGAAATTGTTAAAATTTTACTTATTTTTGTCGACCCAGTTAGGATTCTATGTCCACCCGTGCCACTTTTTTGTGTACAGTTAATTTTTAGACACGTCACGGACGTGACAGTCGTAAAAGGGACACGTGTGACTAATAACTCAGTAGTAGCTTTGTATATTTATTAATGTGAGTTTAATTAGTATATTAGTAAGACTTACAGAATACTACTGAATAAAATGAGTTCAACTTTGTCAGTTGACTTCAGTCGTTTTACTGGTTGTACGTCTCTCGTATGCTGAAGCCGTCTGGGTGGGTACCACCGCTTTGCCAGTTATTCTGCCACGAGCAGCATTTGTATTTCAGTTTGAAGGGCACTATGGCATAGAGACCTGAAGACCTGAAGACAATCTGTATCAGACACAGTCGGTGGAAACAGCAAGCCAGAAACAGACCTGGAGATAAATTTTCGACCAGGCCACGGCCCACCCAAGGCGCCTTAGATGATGATAATGAGTTTGAAGGGCATTTTAGCCAGCAAAATTACTGGGCATAATGATACTTAATATTCGTTGTCTCGGGGGTGATGAGCGCAATGCAGTGATACGCATTACTTTTAATGGTGTTCAAAGTTCTGGATGGTACTGCAATTTTTATGGTCACGTCCTTACCATCAGACCACTTGCTCATCTTATAACTCAGTTCCATAGAAACAAAAAAGCAGTGTTGTGCTGCGCAGGCCTTTACAATACAAGGTTTTTCAAGTGGCGCTGCCATTGTTTTAGGCAGACGTGTTGCTTACCATCAGGAGAACGACTTGCTCTATACTATCTACCTATATTGGTTAGTTTCAACATCATCTCGGAGATGAAAATGGCGCTACCCATAAATGTCATTCACGTTCATTTAGATTCTTGTCCCAGTATATTTTTGTTTGGAAATTCTACGTACCTATATAGATATAGCTATTCATCTTGACTCTTAGCACGACGATAATGGATTGTTGAACATGGGGTAAGAGGATCCATTTAACACGAGATAGGTAGATTAATAATATATTATATCGTAGTTTGTGTTAAATGGATTTTACCCCCAAGTTAAACACTCTGCTTTTCACTTGAATAGCGAGGAAATAAAATAATTATAAAGTACCGTTAGTACAAAACAAATTTAAAAACTTACGCGCTATTGTATTTTTTTCTATGCTTTTTGTTTTTTTACGAGTTTGAGCACAAAGCAAACACTTAGGTATGGTTTATTATTAAACCGCGTTATTTTGTGAGTAGCCAATATACTTTTTGTTTTTTTTTTAATGATGAGGCTGAACTCAATTTTCCTGCTTATAAAAAGTTAATTTAATTCAAACCCTTAAACTTAAAAGTGTTAGATTAGTCCGCTTGTAAATTTCTAAAAAATGCTCCTCAGTTTCTTGCCGTATCTTCTGAGAAGTGTTTCTTTTCCGATACGGTGGTAGAGTCATTGTAATAATTGACGTTCATAAGTGCGCCTGTGATGCCTAAAATGAATAAAGAATTTTGAACGTTAAACATTGTGGTCTGCATATAATTATGACACATTTTACAAGCATGAGGAATGAAGAGACCATCATAAACGTAAAGCCGCTGACATCGGAGCTTTCATTAAAATTAAACATGGGCAAACATTAATTTACTTCTCTTAATTGTTCAACCAAAATCTGTGTCAGAAGACTAACATTTCAACATAACTGTAATGAGTTCGTTTACTCACCGTAGTTCCTACACCTTCATATTAATCGGAAGTTGTATCGCATAATTAGGATCAAATTATTATTTGGTCGGTTTCTTGTTTACAAGAGGCTGTCTGGGCTAATACCACTACTTTGCCAGTTATTCTGCCGACAAGCAGTAGTGCGCAAACATTAATGTGTTCCTATTTGAAGGGCATTGCGTGTAGCCAGCGAAAGTAATACGCATTATCAGACTTATTTATTTATCTAATGCATTCCTTAATGTAGGTAGATACAACAGATAGTCAATTTGTAGTCTAAGTACACTAAGGACTCTTTCTGGTACCCAATTTAGAAGAGAGGAAGACTGCTTCTAAGTATAAAGGTTATTTAGCAAAAATTGACAAATTAATAATAATAATAATAAAAAAGGCCAGGGGTGACTTTGTGGCGAGTCATCGGTGCGTGGCGACACAGAGCCTTACCCCGAGATTCTCCCTGGGGCTAAATGAGACCCCTGACCCCCAGCTTGCCTTAACTGGCCGTCCGGGGGTGGAGATGCAAGAGCTAAGAACTAAGTTCCAAGGGTGAAAGTGTTAAAGGGCATAACGCCGGGAGTAGCGTTTAAGTGAAACTGCAGCACATCTCTCGACACCCTTTAGCCACCCACACCAACGTTGCTCCTCTCGTCGCCAATGAACGGCGGCCCTTATAGGGGGCCCGTTTAGTGGGTGGCGAGTCACCACCTGCCAAAATATTTTCTTATGAGGCGGAACTGGCAGGTGCCGAGGTCTCATATCATAGACCGGCTCTCATGCATTAAAAATTCACCACAATAGCCCAATCTTAAGTAATTTTCATATCTTCAATAATAGTCCTCGCACTTATCGGGGGCTGTCTTTGATTGTATCTTCTAATGATGCACTTAGAGACAGTCACCGATAAGCGTTGCCCATTACATATCTAAATTAAATGCTCTAAGAGGCCTCTACGTGTTGGACTCTCATCCCCGCGCAAGCCTTTCAAAGGACCGGGTGTATAACCCGTGAGAAAGAGCGACATAATAATAACATCTGCGATCATTTAAAAAGACTTAAGATTAATGTCATATAGCATTTTTACAATTTGTCATTTATTATATAATCAGTGTATATAATGTATTTATTATTGTATAATAAATACATATTATACACTTTATTATGTATTTATTATTATTGTACCTTCTTAAGCTGGAGCCTTAGCTTGCAGTTAGCTCTTGCCAACTGTCTCAGGGTGACGAGCGCAGGGCGGTGCCGCTCAGGATTATGCAAAACAAAGTTCTGTGTGGAAGTGAAATATGTGTGTAATTGACGAATTTTTCTACTCAAAGTCCGCGTCCAAATCACGTTCGCTAAAGTGATCGATATTGCAAGATGCTAACGCCTTCCAAATTTGAAATTGAAAGCGATCCGGATCGTTACTCGAGTTACACGATTCTCCTTCTACCCGTCTTGTCACTGAATTGCATAGAAAAGACTGGAAAAAATAAGAAATAATTCCATTCTACCATCGAACAAATAGATGATCAGCACAACGGCACCCCTACATGGTAGAAATTCCGCCTGTTCGTACTAAACGTCATCCTGTTTAATGCGAACGTCGTGGGAACGCGAAGGGAGTGGAATGCCTTGCCATCGTCTGTGTTTCCACATAAATACGATCTGGGTGTGTTCAAATGAAGAGTGAACAAGTATTTACTATGTAAGCGTTCTACATCTTCGACCACATCGTCACTTCCCATCAGGTGAGATTGTGGTCAAACGCAGACCCAGTCTACTAAATAAAAACAATTATTAGGGACCTTTTTTATGTAAAGACTATCCATATCAAATAGTTCTAGACCATGATTCGACATTTATTTTTGTTTCAGACAGTAGTATTTCGAGTGGCCAAAGGACCTTTTGTTGAAGACTTCTACCAATGTGTCACTCATGGATTTTACACGGAGAGATGGCAAGAGCAAGCCTACACGACGCTTTCTTTAATCTTCATGTTCATATTGCCCTTGGTTATACTTGTTTCTACGTATGTGTCTACAGTGAGGACTATCGCTAGTAAGTACTATTAGTCTAAATTTAAATTAAAATCAATGGTTTCATAGTAAAGGGATTGATTATAAAGAAAGTGATGGTAATGCTCAGTGTTTGGGGTTCGTTCGCATTTATTCGTTTGAAGGTATCATAAAGAATACATATTTGTGATATTCGGGCAGTAGATTCCTAGATACAATGGAACATCCTTTTAGCTGGCTGCGTCGAAGTCGATGATATAATTTATGTACCTATACCGATTTAAATCAATCTGTCTGGGTTGTATCCGCCCTTCGTATATTGACGCTCTTGGGTATGAAACTTATAAATAGTTGGACTGTAGGGTTTATTAGTTAGGGGTAGAGGACAAGATTTACCCGGTGAGTAACAAGGAACCAAATACTTTTTTTTCTGGACACGTGAATCAATAAAAACTTAACAAATTAAAGTCGGTTCTAAATGCATTTATGTTGAGCTCACCGTGGCGTCATCGTTAAAACAGATTTAGCTCAGCCTCCGGATTGTAATCCGGATCTGCGAGCGCGATTTTGGATTGTGGCACTTTGGTAGACATATATCAAATATACGGACACATTTTCAAGATAAACCTTTTATAACTGGATGTTTAATCAATGTACAACTTGATATACACATAGATTTTAATGTTAAGGCGATTGATATGAAATAAGTATACGTACATCGAATGTAGGCACTTAAAACATTAAGTAAAATATAATATAGCCATGAACAAAAGTTCTGTAGTGGAATGATCCGCATTTAATAAATGTCGATCAGTCCCACAAAAACCAAACAACACAGAATTGTTACAAAATCATTGGAATAAGTTTGATTCGAGGACGGATGGTAATTAGCAAGTTGTAATACGACAAAATTATTCACTGAAGCAATTATTAAATTTCAGAAAGTGAAAAAGTTTTCAAGCCCGAGGTTCGGCGGCAGGAAAAGTACTTCACTCCAGACATGAACAGGCGAAGGTTAATAGACAGAGCAAAAGTGAAATCTTTACGGATGTCTGTTGTCATCGTGGCTGCTTTCCTCATATGGTGGACGCCATATTATGTCATGATGATCATATTCACGTTCCTGAATCCTGATAAAAACGTAAGTTTTTCTCAAATTATATGAATACTGAGAAAGGCATCGCAGCTTAGTCACGGATATTGCCACAAGTGCCCCAAATTATTATTGCTTATCATCAGACCGGCCGTAAAAACGGGCTTCAACGTAGTAACTCAAAGATATTGCCAGATTTTCATCAACCTTGAAAAATATCAAAAAAATCCTAAAATTAGTTCAAGAAAGTTTAAAGTAAAAGTAGAAAAGAAACATACAATGATTTGATTCTTACCTCTTACCTAGTTTTGAAAATGTAGCCCGCGACGAAATTCAATTTGTCCCGCGAATTGAAAAATGTGTAGAATTTTATCAAGTGACTCGTCTTCTCTGTGCATTGCAATATCTTTTGAAATTAGCTTCAGTGCATTTTCTAGCACTATGATAGTTCCATCATAGCATTGCATTGTAGGCTCAAAGAGTTAATAATTATGTTTAATGAGTTTCGTAAGAAAAAGCACCTATCGTTTTGCAGACGAATTATTACTTTAGAATTATTCTTCTACGCTAATTCCAAAAGATTCCCAAAAATTGCGATTTATTGTACATCATCATAGAATATATTTCTTGTTACAAATATGATGTAACTATAGCGCATTATGAATCATAGACAATAACAATTCAATGAAAAACAGATTGAATATAAATGATTGATTTCTGCGATTTTACGAGTTGCAGACGTTTCAGACCAAACACAGCCGTAATCTTTATGGACTCTATAAAAGACCTAATATCTTTTGGTTTTGATCCTACGCCAACTTATAGAAGAGTAGCTTTTATTAGCAGTAGTTATAAATAAGATATCAAGCCTTAAGACATCTATAAACTAGTAGCTTTTAACGAAGTTATGGTAGTTTTCATTTCATACGTGAAGTGCCAATAACTTTCGAAGTTAGAAAATCATTAAAGATGTCTGGAGCTCTAACACAGTGGTTTTATGGAGCATTTATTTGGTTTTAATATTGGTAATACTAATAAATAATGAACAAATAAGAATAAAACATACTATGTATAATTACGGGTTAGTAAGACACTCGTACAGTGTTATACTGTTTCGCAATCTTGGCTTGCAAACAATGTTGTTAATTCATAATTAATTTATTGATTGTTTTCATATACATTCATTTATCACATATTATATATATATATTATCATAGGTCAATATTGTATGGTAGGTACATGAACCCTGTAAGAGCGTTTGCAACTGATGCCCAGACCAAAGAAAACTAAATATTACTACGTAACAGACCATGCTTTATTTTTATAGTAGATTTGCTTGCGATTGACCACTATCTTACCTGATGATGGGAGACGATGCGAATATAGTATCTTTTCACTTGTAATTTGAACACTCCCAGATCGTAAATATGTGGGAAAGGCCCGCCGGTAAGGAGTTCCACTCATTAGCGGTTCGCATAATGAATGTGGCAGTGAAGCGTTTCGTGCGCGCAGTTGGAATATCTATCATGTAACCACGTAACGGTGGCGCGTTGCCGTACATCTAGTAGTCTTATAATGAACTTGTGCAATCCGGCACATACTCGCCGATGATTTTCCAAAACAATTGCAACTCAATCTGGACTTTGAAGCTTAACTCCCCTGCGGCCATCCAGAAATAGCCAGCTTAATTTCCCTTGAAACATGCTTACATTTACCAATGCGGGCCGGGGTCTGAGAAAGACAGCTTGAATTTAAAATTTGCCGTTAAAAAGTATAAAGTGCTCCTACAGTAGTGTGCTTTTAGCATAAGGTATACTTGGGGATGTTTTAGGTCAATCACGCTAATGTTTCGTGAGTTTATGAGCTCGGTATGCACAGTCAAGTGGTTCTATATTAATTGTTTGTGGCCTGGTTTGAACAACAGTTTTAAGTTTAGAAATAATTATAATTACTCAAGCTGAGAATTTCTATCACCGCACTTGAAAAGGTCGGACAAAATTTATTTCCTTCAGTACATTATATTTTACGCCTTAACGGAAGCGAAACAGAAGGCAGAACAATTTCAAAAGTAAAATTTCAACCACGAGTTAAGGCCAAAGTTAACGCTTTTAGACGTACCTACCTAACTTGAGCTTTGAGTAAGTTGTAGTAGTTTGTAAACGTAATATCTTTAAAACGGCTTAAAAACAGTTTCTTAGGGAACCTAAAAAATACTAAGCATTTTGCCTATATTTGCCCAGTTTTCTCTTTCGTCAGACACCTTTTGTGGCTTACTTTAAGCCTGAATATGTAACTATAAGTGCAGACCAAAACAATAGAACTTTGACGAATACTGGAGTAGTAAATTTGCTTTTGTTAATTTGGAGCGTAGAACGAATGTGGCTCAGCGGGAATTTGTACGACTTTTATACCGACACACCGGACTTTGAATCCCGTTTGGTCCTGCTGTATAAATGAGTTTAAGATATGTGCGGATAGTAACGTTCTAACGGTGAAGGAAAACACGAAGTTATTATACATGACATCCGCCCATACTCTCCATACTCCATTCTCAATCAAAGAAGGCCCATGACCCAGCAGAGTAACGTAATGGGCTGATGATGATTTCCAATGATTTTATTGGCTTATATTTGTTTTTTCTACGATAAGTCCATCCCACACCGCCCAGGTTTGATGGACCAGCCTCAGATGTCAGTCCTTTGGTGGACTCAGGCTAGCTTGATTTGCAATAACATTTTATTATAAGTATAAACAGTGCGATTTTTTAATTTCTGCAATATCAGCAGTTAATACAATTTGGTTCATTAATTTTTGGTACATTCTCAAACGATACGATTTAGTTTAAGAATTTGCAAGGTCGAAAGAGTAACCAGTGATTTCTAATATGATTGTGAGCTGTTGTAATCGGTTCAAAAACGGCAATCCTGTTCCTGATAATAAAAAGCTGCAGACGTTAAAAATTCAGTAGGAATATTATGTAAAATGTGAATACCTACACAAAGCATTCCAGGTTAAAATAACAACAGATTTTCAGACCTTTGTGCTGCCTACTCACATTGCTGGCGGCAAAGTCAGCGATAATTAGATGAAACTGTATAAACATTTAAGCGTCACAAAGCTCAATGAAATTGCGAGTCTATTTTGTTACCTGTTACACAATATTATAACAGTTTTACTACAATAATAAGCATTTAACTACGTTTATTATACATTTGTCTTAAACTATTAAATTGCTTAATTTACGACGCGACGTAACAAAAAAATATTAACAAACAATAAGGTTAAAATGTTTGTCTGTGTTTTTAAATAAAATCCAATATTAAACTAAACGGCAAATGATAATGAGACCGCGTCATCACTGTGTTCATCACTTGTAATTACGTTGGTTCCGTACCACAAAATGAAAAAAACGGAATCCTTATAGGATCACTTTGTTGTCCGTCTGTCTGTCTGGCTGTCTGTCTATCAAGACCCTTTATCTCGGGAACGCGTGGAGGTATTAAGTTGAAATTAAAACCATATACTCAGGTATACTGTCCCTTAAAGTTATGAAAAAATGAAACTTCTAAGTTAACGTAAAAAGAAGATATTCCGCAAAAAACGTACCTATATTTCGACACTCTCAAGGGAATCAAAAATTTTAGGGGAACTTTTCGTTGGTAGAAAGTAGAAATTTCATAATGAAATGCTCTTCATTCTGTAATGAAATTTCCACAACTCCATGCAGATGAAATCGCGGTGTTAGCTAGCTATACACATTAAAATCTTTTATAGCTCTGCCACTAGAATACTCAGGCGCGGTATTATTATTCTCACTGTCTATAAAACTCACATGTTTAATTTAATCGCTATTCTCTATTATATTTCAAGAAATATTCACGTAAAATGTAGAAGAAATTTATGAATTGATGACCACAAAGTTTCGGTAAAAGAGTGATTCACGTGACAACATGTTCCTGCTTGCAAGATATTTTAAACTTTAAATTGACGAAGGCCGTTGGATTATCAAAAATATAATAGTATCTAGATGTATTCCGTATAGTATTATATATATAAGACAAGTAGATAAACGCGACTGAGTGTATTTCTTTGTAAACATTCAGACACCAATTTACACTTTTTTTTTCCAACTCTCAACTAATTTGTTACTAACATCCAAACATTAAGGTGCCGCATTACAATATTTTTATTGTAGTTTTGCTTACTATGATTATGCAAACAGAATTACTAACAGTATAATTTGGTATTAAATCGAAACCATCATCATGATTCATGTCAAATAACAAGTAAAAAAATAATGGCAGCAACCGGCTGATACTCGTATAGAATTACTAGCCGATACCCGAACAACTATAAACCGAATCGGATCCGAATCCGGTTTATAGTTGTTCCCTTAGGAAGTGTGTTCTCCGGGACGACCCTATTCCTATGCACATCCAATTTCCATCATACACACATTCTTTGTGGAACGTGATGGGCTGATGATGATTCTTTCGCTTTTATAATATTGTTATAGTTAGATATATAGGTTAGGATTAAAAGGAAAACTACTAGTTAACTGACTTCAAAAAAGGAGTAAGTTCTCTATTCGATTGTTTGGTTTTTTTTTTGTTACCTCAGAACTCCATCTTTTATGAACCGATTAGAAAAAATATTTTTGCGTTGGGTTCAATATAGCCAAAGAAACTAAATATTTCTACGGTATAACTAGGAAGTGGTCCCATATAAATTTAATCGATATTTGACCTTGGGCTTCGAAGATACATTGATGTCGGTTTTTCGTTTGATAAAACGTATACTTGTTTTAACTTTATTGTGTACTTAAGGAGAAGGCACATTTAATTATTCACAAGCTCAATTACTTAGTGAAAGGGTTGATCAAAAACCACTACGTGACTACCAAACGGCTCATTACTAGACAGTGACAGAGTCTAATCAAATATTCGCGGCGGTGGCGCTAGTTTTATATCACCTTCATAGTTTGAATATGAAATTAGTTTGCCCAGTTTAAATATTAATTCGAACCTGAATCCATCATCATGCGAGCTGAATGAATATCTTACCCACGTCTCTGAACGGGTCATCAATTATGTAGTCAATTTTTTCACAAACTTTGCTAAAAATGACGAAATGCGTGACACAGCAAAAATGTCTACTATAACCAAAAAAAACGAAATATTACTACGTACTTTAACCTTGAAACTTACTTTTTTATAAATATACATATTACAATTTAATATCACTAATAAAGACAAAGGGTTTTAATATAAATGTTTTTTTTTAATCTAAAATATTGCAATTTCTAACTATAATATAACTTTTTGTGTATTGTTTTTCCAGTATTTATATATTGATATCATTTACTCCAATTCTATAAGAACTTGGTAAATGGCAAAATTCTGCTAAATGCTTTGACTTATGCATGACCTTTTTCTTAATCCATTGACATCGTGAGTGAGATGCTTTTACGATTCGAAAGGCGAAGAATTTAATGAGTTAAATGACTTTATTTGTAAGCTTTTGCGGAAATCCTGTAGTTTCCAAAACAGAAATATTTTTGATCCGAACTTGAGACATTGCAATCCTCTTCACGTCTATTGTTTTTATAAAATTATCAGGTTTATTCACGCACTAATCACGTGTAGATTAATGCAATTTGACCAAAACGTCGGGGTTAGTCACAATGTTATTTTAATTTTTAATTTATGCCCGAATATACAATTTGCGGGCGTTTAAAAATGACTATTACATGTATATTTCTTTTTCTGTATACGTGGTAAGTGCTCAAACTGGATCTTTCTCTTTAGTTTAGTTCAGTTATACCAAAGAAAACTAAATATTACTACGTAAAGAAGCGACACTCCCACTCCCCCGCCAATTTGTCGTCACCCGCAATGCATCGATGAATAAATGGGTAATGCCGTGCTTGTGTCACTCGGTTGTCACTGCTCGCTGCGAATGACTAATGAGTGAGATTCAAATGTTTATTTTATATATGCGATCAATTGATGTTATTTAAGGTTGTTATGACCTTATTGGATGACGACAACGACTTGCTTTAGAGAGGTAGAGCAGGCCGGCTGACTATTTGACTTTGACATATGAACGAAACATATTGAGAAAAAGACGGAGAACGGCTGAAGACGGTGGAGCTGACCAGTACCTGACCTGACTGACGGAGGTCTGCCTATCTCTTTTTTTATTAAAATTCAATATATTGACTATGATACAATATTAATATACCTAAAACAAAATGGTTCGTTATTGTTCTGTGTATTGATGCAAAGAAAGCACTTACGCAAATAAAAATCGGAGAATTTTTGGTTTTCCTTCGGTTTTTTTTTGCGTCTCCCAGCTAAGCAATAGTAGGTGTAAAAGAGTACACTTAGGTTGCTTACGTATAGCGTTGTCCTTGTCGCGCTCAATTCGTATTAGCTCATCCCTACAATAATTACGCACACACACAAAACGTGTGCGGACAGGCCGTTGCGTCAGTAGTAGTACTCGACAGTTAACTCGGCGAATTTGTATGGAGTGTCGGAGGTCTATACACTCCGTGTAGTGTTTACGTAACCACTACACGCGTTGTTAGTTTTGCACACTTTTTTCCTCTCCAGACCAAATTGAATTAATCTAATAGATGTGACCGCTTTCTGTATTTCGTAGCTATCAATTTTTCCTCTGGGAGATTAACGATTCAAACGTATAAGACGATTGGAACTTTGGTAGTCCATTTGCTTCATGTACCTACTGTCTATTTATGTATTGTTTTTTATTAATTATTATTATTATTATTATTAAAACTTTATTGCGAATATTTGCTCATAGTGTTAGTAATTATTCTTAAAAGCTATGTTAGTCCTTAAAATAAATTTTGGGGAACATTAGTAAGCGAGCCCGGCGGTTTTGAGCACTGGGTCGATAGATGTAAGTGTACCCAGTGCTCAACAAATGGATTATCCATTTTTCCTGATAATACTCTCAGAATACTGTTGGGGCTTCCACGCAACCTGCTCATCATTGATGCGGCTCTTTTTCTGATGATGGCAAAGAAATTATCAACACGAGCCTCCGCAAACATTTGTGATGCGCTACAGTATCGTGGAAGCACCCTGAAAGCATTATTATACTGTACGCGAAGATTAAGCCCTACATTATTTTGACAAAAATAGCACATATTTTTTAAGCTTATCGTTCATATACTTAGATCCTGGCTCCTAACTAGGATTACCAGTATCTAAGGAATCAGGAACTACGATGACCATGGTCCCACAACAACCAGACACGAAACAAATTTATCATCATCATCATCATTTCAGTCACTGTCCACCAACTGCTGGGTATAGGCCTCCTCTCCCTCACGCCATTTATTCCGGTCCTGTGAATTCCGCATCCATAAGTTTCCTACCCCTTCACTATATCATCTGATCATTTGGCCGGTGGTCTGCCTAGTAGTCTTCGCCCGTCTCTTGGCCAAGAAAAAAAATCACTTTTTTTTCTGTGCACAAACATTTGTCCCGGCGCGGGAATCAAACCCGCAACCTAAGTGGTGTATGAGATATAAGTGGTATTTGAGCCAACCTGCCCAACCACTACACCACATAAGCTGTCATTGTCTAAACTGTCATAATCAATTAATCATTCTAACTATTGTGGCAAATACTAGGTATTTATTTGGCTCATAACCGAAATTAGTATTACTAATATAAAAACAACAATTTTGAAACGCCCCAAACATAATTCAATTCAATTCATGTATTAATTTTCCGATAATTACAATCCATTGTCTTAGTATCAACTTACGGGCTATGTTATTGACTGTCTCTTTATAAATATAACAGATATTGTATAAATGTTATTGTCTCATTATCTTACATCTATTACATCTATTTTAAGCCACATTTCCACTATTTACTTCTTATAATACACTTGTTTAATTTCAATTCACAAAATAGACAATTTATATCTTCCCAGTTGATCTCTTTGCGACCATAACAACAAATGGAAGGTCCCAGTGGGAGGGTAATGATGATTTGATTTTTTTTGCCGACAGAGTAGTCCCTATGCTACAGAATATCTAATAGTACTAAATATAGAATGGCCACTCACCCCCTCCCGGTGGTTTGATTTATCGCCCCGCCCAAATTTCAGCGGACACTTCAGTGACTCCATTCGAGGGATGCATTGTATTTTTTTTCTTGAATATATCTAGTCAAATTAAATCAAAATCTCTCAGCGTCACAGACGCACTTATCAACGTCAAATTATCACAATCAATCGGAGTCAATTATCGGGATGATAATTACGGGGGCCGTGTCCAGGAGCTTCTCTTCTTCGAGACACGACAAAAGCAAAAGCTTTTTTCGTTTGTCAAATTTTTATGATAGATTATACTTGCAAACATTTAGTAATAAATAGTAATAATAATTCATACATTTTAACGAGCGTGGCCGGGGTGTGCATATGCTAAGAAAAATGTTTTAAGAAATTGGTTTGAACCAATGACGAAAGAAAAGTTAGTTTGAACTTTTTTATGTATTTTTTTAGTAGCTTACCCGGCAAACTTCGTACCAACATTTTTTTAATCGATTAAAAGACATCTTTTATACAAACCTTGACCTGAGAATATTGAAAACAAAAAAAATATCCAATTGAGTGCACATTCATTTTTATTTATTAGATTTGGTAATGTTCTCTAAAGCTCATTTACCTGAATTCAGTACCGCATCTATTTTAAATAAAATATTCATTATTTACTTTTGTTTTGAAGGACGTTAACTCAATCTTCATTTGAGGGTGACTTGTTTGTATTGCATAATGTGCTGCGCTATTCAAACTTTAAAATTTTAGAATTTCAAATTACACTAACTTTTATGACCAGACGTGGCGCTTATGGCACACCATCTCGTTTACAGTAGCGTTACTTAAAGCCATAATAAAAGGAATTAGAATTTACGACTGCCTTTCCATTTTCTTTTGGTTTATTGTCCTTCTATTGCGTGACTTGAATGACAAACGAACGAGCTGGATCTTCAATTCTTTGACTGACTTGACAAATTATTTGACTCATTCCTGACAATATTCTTTCCTTTTTTGCGCTACAGTTCTAAAAACATACTGAAAAGAAGCCATTTATTTGTCGTTTATTTATGATGCATGAATTTATCATGAGTTTTGGTGTAGTATTCGTGGTTCCAATGCAAATCCCCTAAGGGTAAGAAAGACTCTTCGAGACCTGAGTTTATGTATTTTCTTCTGACCCCTTCAATTTGTTACAATAAGTCTCAAGAGCCTGCGTTTATGTAATAACAAAAAAAAAGCTCGCGAGCGGATACCGTGAGTTTCAGGTATCGAGAAACGAATAGAGTTTGAGTGAAAAAGGTGAAAGTAGTAGTTGAGTCGCGCGCAAAAAACGCGAAAGGAAGCGGGTAGATAGACATTTTTTTATGGTACTGAATGGTGAGACGAGCATATCGTTCGTCTGATGATAAACCCCACTCCTTCCCATAACAATTGCAGTGCCACCCAGAACATTTAATACCATAAAAAGCACCGCGTAGCACTGCATTGCTTTCATCACCCCAACACATCAGATATTAAGTCTCATATATGCCCAGTGACTACTGCCCGTTATAAAATACTCATCCACAAAAAACTTTAGTATCTTCATAGTGCAAGCAGCAGTGCCAAATTATAGAGAACTCAAAAGTAAAAATCCTGTTTCTAAATCAAAGACTCAAGAGATCAAAGGTTCCATTGCCATAGATATAATTACCTAACTTCTGCTATAAAACAACGCATTCGCCTACTAATAGCACAATTTATATTTTCTCAGACTATCTCTCGGTCGTTCACAACAATACTGATGGAGGCTTGATCCCTTATATTGAGACAAATGTCTTTGGTCAGGAAATTGGTTTCACCGCTGCAGAGTTAAGTGAAGAATTTACTACCGGGTTTCCAGTTGCATTAAGTTATTACGTTTGACTTGTGAATGAAAGTAGGATCCTCCGAATAATGTTTTATAACTACTCATATAATAGACGATTATTAGAAATACAAAAGTTTCTTATCATCATTAGCCTATCACGTTGGCACTGCTGGGACACGGGTCTTCTCTCATAGAGAGAGAGTAAGGGCCATAATCCACCACGCTGGCCCAGTGCGGGTTGGTGGATGTCACATGTCCTTGAATTTTTGTGATAAATTCTTGGATATGCCGGTTTCCTCACGATGTTTTTCTTCACCGTGTTAAGATATTTAATCCGCACATAACTTAAGAAAGTCAGTGGTGCGGGGCCAGCGGGATTCGAACTCGGGTGCGTCGGATCGAAAGTAGCACGTTCTCCCACTGAGCCACTCGCTCTATGTAGTTATAACTGCGTACATTCAGAATATAAGTGTATCCTTTTACTAAACCGTTACGAAATCCGTTGAGCTCCAAGGCAATTCCCAAAAAAATTAAGCCTTCAAGCCTGGAGCTTTTGTTTATTTTTCTTCCTTGCAATTTATCACAGAAAAAGAAACGGAAAGAAACGCCATTGTTTTTCATGGAACCGTGATGTAGCAAGCCTGTCGTTTTCCCGATGATAAGCGCCACGCCTGCCCATAACAATTGCAGCGTCACCCAGAAATTTTAATACCATAAAAAACACTGTGTAGGACTGCATTGAGCTCATCACCCCGAGACATCAGATATTTAGTCTCATATAAGCCCAGTAATTTTGCTGGCTACAATGCTCTTCAAACCAGAACACAGTAAAGCTTGCTCACTACTGCTTCGTGACAGAATAACTGGCAAAGGTGTGGGCGGTACTTACCCAGACGGCCCCCCGCATACGAGATATCTGCCATGAGTAAAATGTCAATAAAGTTATATACCTAAACATAGAATAGAATAGAATAGAAAAACTCTTTATTGTATACCAAATTATAGAAATAGACAATAACACAGTCCTTAACTAAGGTAGTACAATGGGCGGTCTTATCGCTTGAAGCGATCTCTTCCAGACAACCTTTGGATGGACAGTATCGGAAGAAGAAGTAGACGGCGGTGTACAACAAAATTTGTTAATTACAACTAAATACCTATATAATCATACATACATGCTAATATTTACATTCTAATACACACAAAAACAAAAATGTTATTATTAAAATAGACTAATATATACTTATCAAAATATTAAACATAGGACCTGATTTAAACAATTTACCTTCTTTTTATGCAACTGAATGACGAGACGAACTGGTTGATCACCTGTTGGTAAGCAATGCGCCTACCCATAACACTTACAGCACTACCCAATTCTTTATTTTGCAATATCCTGCGCGGACCTGCACTGCGCTCGTCACCCTGAAATAGAATTCCAGTAATTTCGCTGGCTCCAATGCTCTTCAAACTGGAACACAGTAATGCTTGCGCACTACTGCTTGGCGGAAGAATAACAGGCAAAGCGGTATGGTCCAAACCTATCCAGACGGTCTCTCGTATTTATTTATTTACTTATTCATTTATTCTTAGATTCACAGCTTCTTTTAGTCATTTATAGGTAGTTACAAATAATTTGAACTTAAGCCAAAAAAGAATCTACATTATATAACCGTATACGAGAACTACCCGCCCGCCGCGTCTGCAGAGCCGCGCACGCGCCGCCAGTTACGTGCGAGCGCTCGCGACCTACGCCGCGGCTTGATCTCATAACTCCCAGAAGAAGGACTTCTAAAATGTCCGAAATCTGGTCGGAGTAATTTTCGACGTTTACAGTGTTGTTTAGTCTTAGCCGTTTTATATCAATTACGTATACGAGAAACCTACCACCAGTACAATCTATCAATGTTTATCGGTGCGGTCTATCACAATACTAAAATGGGTTGATTTTATGATGTTCTAGCATAGGATATTGGTGGCACTACTTGCTGCAACGATAAAGAAGAATTTACGATCGGATTCTAGTTTCCGCAGATTTATTGACATTACATTACATTACATTTATTTACATATTTATTACTTATACTATTCTACTAATATTATAAAAGTGAAAGTCTGTGTATGTATGTGTTAAGGTGGGTTCAATGTGTGTGAATGTGTTTTTTACCACTTAATTTCATAACTACGAAACGGATTTTGATGAAATTTGGTATATAGGTACTTTTCAAGTAGGTCTTGGAATAGGACATAGGCTACTTTTGTGGTTTAAGATACTTTATTTCTCAAAAGAATTAATTCACTTACATGAGAAAACAAAACATGTTAAACAATTTTGGGCTAAGCGTACTACATAATATATATAAAATGCTTTCATCTTTCAAACATCAAACTTTTCATCCAGTTAACACAAACAATTCCCGATGGAGCCACTATAAACCGAATACTAGGCGGACGAAACCCCGCGGTGGAGCTAAGTACATTTATACGACCCACATATTTAAGTTAGATCAGATCACTAACTTTTAACGGTAAATATCCATGTAGTAGTATCAGTAGTAAAAGAAGACTCTGTGGTGTAATGATTGGACAGGTCAGCTGATATTATAAGCTGCACTCCAATCACTACACCACCTTATATCTCATATACCATGGAGGTTGCGGGTTCGATTCTCGCTATGGAATAAATGGCACAATAAAAGCGCAAGCATTCGATTGTCGGACCATGTTACTGATAGTTCCTGGTTCTCTAGATACAGGGTATCCTAGTTAGAGGCTACAATTTTTATAAATGCATTAAATACACTGTAGAAGTAAGAGCTAGTTGGACAACGGAGAAGGGGTGAAGTTATTCGTTAACGTACTCGAGTCGGAGTAGAATGTGTTCTAAGTACACTACGGAAGTGAGAATAGATAAAGATAATAATATTTTATTCATTATAAAACTAAATACAACTTAGACACTTGAAATCAATTAAGCACTCCAAACTTAGATACCCAGCTTAAAATAAGAAGTTGTGCTTACGTAACTTCAAATCTAAGGGCTTTACTCACCATAAACAGCATAAGCCAAAGCTTAAGGGCACTTCACGCTAATGTAGGTTTATTGCTACTTAGTTTAAGTGAGCGGAGGGACAAATCTGTTTTAAGTCCTTACTAATTTATATCTGGTCCTTGTCAGAGAATTTGCTTTTGGCCTGGGCCCCATTCTACCGCGATAGAGATTATGTCTACGACAAAAATGTCATTGTTTCGAAAGAAATCGTTGGAAGTCAAAATTAGCGAGTTTCAATTTTGTGTCCAAAGAAAGCATTGTTTTCTAATAGAATAACATTGATTTCTTTGTTTTTCTAATTAAGTCCAAATAAAGATAACTGTCGTACACATAATGTCTAGTGATCTAGAATTGCTCTCCTGGAAACCAAAAGTCGTCCTAAAATGATATTTATATAAATAAAACATTAAATGCTGTTCGTTAATAAGCGCATTACTTGAGAACAGCTGGACCGATTTAGCGTCTTTTTTAATGTACAGTCAGCGACATAAGTAGCTGAACTTTTACAATCTTTCAATCGTCAATAACACTGAAAATATACAAATAACATGCAATTTTTTATAATATCCCTACTCGCACAGGATATTAACAGACTATTTACATGCAACATACAGTTAAATTACACAAATATTGAAGGTGTAGTCAATCAAAGATTCACAAATATTTAGCTACTTCTGTCGCTAAATGTACGTACCTAAAAAACTTTAAAGGAAAAGAAGAGAAATGGGAAATTCGGGAGAAACTGAAAGTGCTTTCTCGCGCTGGTGAAACCCCGGGGTGCAGCTAGTATTAAATAACTGTCTAACATTTTACAAATCACAACCCTGACACAATTTCTGTTGACTACCAGCGTGGTGGTTTGAAATATTGCCTTAATGAAAGCCCTAAATATTAATCAAATTAATATGGAAATAGTATGCAAAGCTTACATTCAAATCAGAGAGATACAACTAATTTCGCACAACTCTGAATAGTTGGGGTTGTTTATCACATCACACTATCAAAGTAATATTGCGCCTAATATAACGTACATTGTTATAATTTGGTCAATAAATGAAGTGAAATTAAAATAAATTCATTCATTTCGGAGAGTGTACGACGGAATTACATGAACTTATTCCGCCATCCCCATTCTATCACCGGACGACCAGGCGTAAGGCAAGCTGTCATCAATTTATGGTTGACATTCCTCCTGCTCGCACCAAGCGCTTTGCTTCAACCTTCATAATCCGAACGGCCAAGGAGTGGAACTCTCTGCCGGCATCTGTGTTTCCGGATAGCTATAATCTGGAAGTCTTTAAGACAAGAGTGAACAGGTTTCTTCTATGCGAGCGTGGTACATCTTCGACCGCATCGTCACTTAACAACAGGTGAGATAGCGGCCAAAAGCAAGTAATAGCATAAGTATAAATAATTAAAAAACATTATTATGAATGCGAAAGTTTGTATAAGTTTGTGTGTAAGTGTGTTTGTTCCCTCTTCACGCTGTAATGGCTCAACGTATTTGAGTGAAATGCGGAATGGAGATTGCTTATATCCTGTACACATAGGCTACTTTATATCCCGCGAAACCGCGGAGCGCAGCTAGCGTTTAATAATCAGCTTAAATTGCGGTCGTTTATCATCATTAAAATTCACTAACAATACAAAACCCTGTCATTGACTCAAAAATTGCTTTCACTATAAGAATACGTTAATTTCAGGCATTAGCAAACAATACCCCAAAGTAATAGCATCAAGGTCTGTAACATTAATAATATAGTTGACAGACTAAGAAGCTTTTCACTAACCTATCAATAACTGTTCATTAGCCTAATGTGACCTTTAAATTGTTCAATAAATAAAACGTACTTTTCACAACTTACAGTGTTTATTAACAGATTAAACAGAAATATGTTATAGATTCTGAAAATCATAATATTTTACTCATATACTCCTATGTAATTTTATATAGAGTAAGTGCGCCAAATATGGACTGGTTTTGTAATATGGACTACCTTCATTTCTCAGAAACTCTACCTGGCCTCGGTATATCATAATGAAAATGTTTATAAAGGTTAAATAAAGTGGCCCATACAAATCTATAGGGAGATATAAGTATAATAGTACATTATGATACAAGTGTGCTAAGTTACACTCTCGTGCTAAGGTACACTCTCGCTCTCTTATTGCGCTCGCCTGCGGCTCACGCTCGGTTTTTCATCACACTTGCGAGGACAGACTTGTGAGCGAGTGTGGCTCAGTGGGAGAACGTGTGACTTTCGATCCGACTCACCTGAGTTCGAATCCTGCTGGCCCCGCACCACTGACTCTCTTAAGTTATGTACGGATTTTAACACTAGCTCTAAAATGGTGAAGGAAAACATCGTGAGGAAACCGTCATATCCAAGAATTTATCACAAAAATTCAAGGACGTGTGACATCCGCACTGAGCCGGCGTGGTGGATTATGGCCCATACTCTCTCTATGAGAGAAGGCCCGTGTCCCAGCAGTGGGAACGTGATGGGCTGATGATGATGTTGCGAGGAAAAAACACTAGACTTGTATTAGTTAGTATCTTTTCCTTAGATTTCGGCGGCAGCAAACTATCACTAGCGTTTCGTACCTCGATAAGTATTTATGGCGGGGTCAAATTATATATCTTCGCTACTTGAACTTGACATTTTGCTAAATAATCAACTGCACAGGGAAAAATATAACAAAAATTCTTGAGGAAAATAGCACCAAGATGTCCTCCTTTTTTCGCGTATCGCAACACATCAATGCGCGCGAATTCAGTCGATATTAAGAAAAAAATATAAAGCGAATAATTTTGGATTTATAACATAATTTCTTGTAAATTGTGATTTATTTGATGAAATTAAATGTTAAAACCCTTTATTTAATCAAGAATCTAAGAAAATGTATACTTAGGGACTTACTAATTTCAGCCAGATTATTTAACTCTTTGTTGAATTATTAAAAAAAGCATTACTGCACTAGTGCCGTTATGTAAAGTAAAAGCACGCATGCGTAATACCTCGGATTACGTGCCCAAAACCAATGTAATAAAGTTCCTATATATAACGAACGAGTGTAATGAAAAATTAATTTTATCTTGAAATAATTTTTGGCTCAACTGATAAAAAGTTTATTGATAAGTTGGTAACTTTACCGGGGTCCCTTGAAAATTGTATATTTTAATAAAACCACTCAAATAACATATTGTTTTTATTACAGCAAAGCGAAGAACTCCTTTCCGGGATTTTTTTCTTCGGGATGTCCAACAGTCTAGTCAATCCTGTGATTTACGGAGCATTCCATTTATGGCCAAAGAAGAAAAAGTTTCATCGCCACAGTGATAGGTAAAAACTGCTATAATTTTACATGTAGAGCAATAAAAATCGTACACCAGCTAGGTATAAACTTTTATTATCATTTTATGTGCATATTGTATTGCCTATCGACAAAAGTTTTGAATTTGGATAAACAAAACACTCCCCTTAATTTTATATAAAATGATTAATTAATAATATAAAACGTCATCTTTCAATGAGATTTCCTAGGTTAGTTCAAAAACTAAAAAAATCACATAGTCTCAATTCGGCACAACCGTAATTTTGAAACAAAACAAAATCAATAACATTTTTTCCCAGTTTACCATAATTCTAAATATTTTTCAAGTACAGTCAACAAAAATAACTGCACAACCGCTTCATGTTTATAAGAGTAAATTCTTGAAGATTTTCTTGAGAAAAACTTTCAATTAAGATTAAGAGGCTTAGTTTACGTGGAGGAGTTGCGTACGAGAACTAACTGAATTTTGACATAAATATTTATAAATTTTCTTTATTAATATAAAGCTTGCTAGAGGAATGTGTTTTTTTACATACTCCTAAAACGAAGTACTCCGAAATTTCCATTCTATAAAATCTTGAATACAAAAAAGAAAAGTTGAGACAGTGGCGTGCTTGCCAAAAGAAGTTGCAGTAATCTGTGACTGTGCTCCAATAAGATTTCTTGAAGGCATGTCTTTGTGCTGTTGTTTAATCTAGCTTGCATTACTGTACACTTGAATGCATTATTCTCCTGTTACATAAAATTCCAACGTCTTAAAAATACATTTAAGTCTCTGATATCTTACTGTAAGAATGTATATCAGAATTCAAAGTAAATGAAGACATTCTTGGCGACATTCTTCCTTAAATGAAACGGCGTACCGTGCTGTAAAATATTATAGGTGTAATTTCACACAACTGTGAGCGTTTTATATGCTCCTCTGAAGATTTTTTTAATTTATGTTGTTAATAAATGCCTTCAGCGCTATGTAAATAAACACAAACACGATGTTTTCACTTTCATCATAGTGAATTTGCTCGAACATTATTTTATAATTGCGAAGCGCCGACAAGAACAACGAAGATTACGCTAATAAAATCCTACCACCAAACGAATGTGAAACTTAAAAGGAAAGGAACCTTATATAGAATTTTGTTTACAGAGAGTCTGGTGGCAACCACGCATCACTTCTGAGACGTGGAGACAACAACACTTCATCAGTGAGACTGACGACGGTGAGGTCGCTGAGGTCCTCAGCAAAATACTCCAACGGACACAACGTCAGCTTGTTATAACCCAAGCCAAAACCATTCTTCGAGGATATAATCCGAGAGGAGAGCTTGACGGAAGTGCAACCCATCGGACAAATGAACTGTGCAGTGTGTATAGAAATGAGACGACTGACCGAACACAAAGTGGACACTTGTGTGTGATTACGTGTACAGTAAGACTATTTTAAATGTTAATTAAAATATGAGATTATAGTGATAAATAGTATTATTAAATTATTGTACAATATAATTGTATTTATTTTTTATAATATCAATAATAGCTATGAATATGAAATGGATGAACCAAGCTTTTGATTTATTAACAATCATGAAATAATAGATAATATTATAGTATTCTGGTATTTAAATTGATAGTAGCTGCGTCTAGCGGTTTCACAGGTGAAAGTATCCTATGTGTTCTTCCAGGATCTAGATTAGAGTATATCAAATTTCATCAAAATCTCTTCAGCCGTTAAGGCGTGAAGAACAAAACACTTACACACTTACATACGAACTTTCGTATTTTAAATACTAGGAGTAGGATTGTTCACACATGAATGACGATTGATGTTTAAACATGTAATATCTATTTATATTAAAAAAGAAACATGTTATATCATTTACGTTCTGATAATACCTGTGAGAGTGTGTGTAAGAGCGAGTGTGGCTCAGTGGGAGCTCGTGCGACTTTCGATCCGACGCACCCGAGTTCGAATCCCGCTGGCCCCGCACCACTGGCTTTCTTAAGTTATGTGCGGATTTAACACTCGCTCCGAAAACGGTGAAGGAAAACATCGTGAGGAAATCGGCATGTCCAAGAATTTGTCACAAAAAATTCAAAGACATTTGACATCCACCAACCCGCACTGGGCTAGCGTGGTGGATTATGGCCTATTCTCGTAAGACCCGTGTCCCAGTAGTGGGAACGTGATGAGCTGATGATGATGAATACCTGTGATAATACTAAGAGATATTCCATAAGAATAAGAACGTGTCTTCATTTTACGGGGAATAAAATGCGATTTCATGAAAACGAGGGCTTTCTGCGGATTTGTTATTGTAATGAAAATATCTGTATTGAACTGAGATTCTTTTGTCAAACACAATAAATAAAATTCTGATACGATATCGGGCCAAAAACCCGAACATTATCGAAAATGTATTTTTGATATTATCCGACCTTTTATATCTTGTAGGTACAGACCTACACAGATTTTATAAAAGCTTTGAAGCTGTAGTTAATACTGGCTTATGAGAAAAGAAAATCCTTGGTTAAGTCGTTATCAAACAAAGTCGGAAATGGGAAGTCAAGTAGACGGGAAAAAAGTTATTCAAAGTGTTAAGAACTTTCAACCCAGTAGTGGTTGACAGAAATTTGGAATTTTTAAATGTACTGTCCCAGAAGTGGCTAGTTATGTACAAAGCTAAGTATATAAACAGTAATTTGTAGACTTTGTACTATTACAATGTACGTACGAATGTTCAAATAAATACGAACATTATTAACAATGCATTAGTTAGTCCTGAAACTTCATCATCGTAATGGGAAAACTTCTCAGAGATTTACTAATTATGACTTTTTTTTTTATTATAAAATATGTGTATAGTATACGTTTCTTTTTTTATGTAACTGGATGACGAGACGAGCTGGTCGTTTGCCTGATGGTAAGCAATACGCCAACCCATAACAATGACAGCACCATCCAGAACTTTGTTTTGCCAAATCCTGCGCGTTGCTGCACTGCGCTCGTCATCCTGAGACAATTAGCTGTTGAGTCTCATAACGCCCAGTAATTTCGCTGGCTACAATGCCCTTCAAACCGGAACACAGCAATGCTTGCGCACTACTGCTTGGCGGCTGAATAACTGGCAAAGCGGTGGTACCCACCCAGAGGGCCTCACGCATACGAGAAACCTACCACCAGTAAATGTTCATGTATATTCGTTGCGTTAGGCTTTTTCTTCCAGAATCCGCCTTAAAAAGTAGCACACCTTTCCCAGATATTCAACTCTCTAGCAGTGGTATCCATATATTACTATATTTCAGATTGAAAGGCACCTTTTCAAGCGAAATAGAGAATGTCTCAGGGTGAAAGGCGTGGTGGTGCGTGTTGTTTACCATCAGGTGAACAACCTGCTTTTCTCTTCTATCACTTGTATAAAAAAAGGTATGAATCACTACAAATGACGCTACGCGGGCAGCGAGTTTACCACCATGATGAAATTGACCCGACCTGTCACTACGTGCTACTATTTTTCACTTGGCACTCGCAGGGTTAAAGTACAAATTGAAACCTTATGTAAATAGCGGACCGGAAGTTAAAAAACTAATTTGCGGGTAAGTCACAAGGCCGTGGTGGTACCTCAAAGACGGAATTATCCTGATCAAACAATCTTGGAAGTTAGTTAGCCCCTTCGCCCTATATTCAATTCAATATAATTTAGATCGGGGTTCGAATACAAAGCTCTTGTCGAATCTATTTTAGTAGTCCTGTTCTAATATTAATAGATTACTAGTTGAAATAATTAATCCAGGAGATAATCTGTTAATTAATTGCCCTCATTTATATGAAACATAATGATAACATTCTGATATCTTTGATTTAATATCCTGTCTGTTTATTTTCAAGCAATTCCAATAACAATTAACATTTTATATGCGTAAATGAACTTTCAGGCTTATTGTTAATTGCGACGTTTACCGGGTTTCTGATTTTATGGGTCAATAAATGGATCCGACGGATCCTAAATACATGGAATCCTTGTAAGGGTTTCTATTCCTACACAATAATGTATGTGACTTCTTTGTCACGTAAATCTGATAGCCGGGCTTTCGGATTATGAGTAAGCTTATTTTTAACCGACCTTCAAAATTGGAGAAGGACACTAAAACTACTAAACCGGTTTCTGTAATTCTTATATCGGTTTAAAGGGTATACTGGCCATGTGATCCCTTATAAATTTCGTTAAAATCTAATAATGCGAATAGGAGATAGAGATAAAAACTTCTGCAAAAGGCTGGTTCATTTTTTATTTGAAAGAATGCATTTAAATTTGATTCAAATATTATTAAATGGTAGTTATACAGCAGGTGTTTCTATTTAAACTGATAATTAATAAATCATGATTTGAAGTAGTTTTAAACATTGAATGTTATCTTTTAATTTATGTAGTCCTGTACAATGTTCAAAGTATGTGGAATTAATAACTTTAATTATTGAATTAGGTTTTATTATTCAACAATTTATTTGCATACATACACATTTGATGTTTTATTTTATTTAACGCTTTAATTTTATCAACCCGTGGTAGGTCTCTCGTATGCGGAACGTATCGTATGCATAATGCTAGTTATTCTGCCGCCAAGCAGTAACGCAAGCATTACTGTGTTCCGGTTTGAGGGGCATTGTAGCCAACGAAATTAATGGGCATATGCGACTAAATATCTGATGTCTTACGATATTCAAAGTTTTGGGTGGCACTGCAATCGTTATGCGCAGGCGTGGCGCTTACTATCAGGCAAACAACTTCGGCTTGCTCGTTTCATCACACAGTTCGAAAAAAATTTTTTTTTGTTTGTTTTCTAAGATGTACATTGTAGTTTGCACAGATTCTGGGCGTTTTCCTCTAAGAGTTTGTTTCCTGTACCTATTCGTTCAGGTGGAAAATGAGATCGTGTTGATAAAATTACGAAAAAAGACGCGTACATACACGACAGCTCGTGAATATCTTTGTTGATTCAATTTTCTCTTCGTTATGTATATAAACCTTTAGGGAATAAATGAGTATGAGTATCATTCGTCGAACACGTTATATGACGTGTTCTTAATAAGGTCATGTCAAAAGGTACCAAAAACCGTCGTGGTTCCTTTTATGGAATATTTTGACTAAAAACTACACAAATATCACCTATCGATATAATTACACGGGAAATGAAATTCTTGGGAGCATTTCCGGCATTTTTGCCGTCTGGGTAGGTACCATTAATATATTCTTATCTATAATATATATACATTAATATATTCTTATCTGTACATAGTATAAAACAAAGCCGCTAACTACGCCCTCATTTCTGTTTCTCCGTTTTCTTCTTCTAAATCACGCAATGGATTTTGATACGGTTTTCACTGTCATTGAGAAATTTTCCGGAAGCTTAATATGTACAATACATTCTAATTAAGACTGAAGAATTGGGTTGATTGTACAAGAACGAATTTATAAATCTGTAACACCCATAAAACCTACTATCTAGTAACAATAAACATTTCATTTCATTGCATCTCATCGCATCTCATCTCATCTCATCTATCAAAATTACATTTTATAATGTATAATTTAGAAAATGTAATTTTTCGGAATCAAGTTGTCATAAAACTTACGTCATTAGTAAATTGCATCCGTGCAAAGCCGGGGCGGGTCGCTAGTATTTTAATATAGAAGCATTTGGGCTTCAACGCCTATGCTATTATTTCAACCAACTGGTACCTTGGTAGCTTAAAGTGTGTTTCGGGCCTAAGCAAACACTTTGAGACCTTTCGTATGCATATCCAAATAGTCCTATTTGGTTTGCTCTACAATTTGGGGTCAAATTCTACCAGCATTTTGCGTTGTCAATACCTCCTTCCTATCCATTATATCCTTCAATGTTTGAGTGACTACATGTACTCGTACTGATTCTGATTTAACTGGTATGAAATATTTTTATAAGATAATGTGATATATAGCCTACATAATTGCTACATACTTTAAATTTTGAAATTACATTGTTTATCTGTCTATCGAGTAATACGAGTAAATTGTTTTTCTTTCCTCATATAAAATTAAAAATAAGAACGATGAAGGGCTGACATTTTAATCGAGAATATGTGGTAATATTTTTTTTTTATATAGTTTGCAGTGAAATCCACTGTAAGCGATAAGAACTTATGCAGCAGCCTATTGGAGGATTAAAGAAGTAGCCCTACTAAATAAAACAAAATATTTCTAAAATTTTGCTTCTGACAGAGAACAAACTCCACAACAGTTAATTAAAATTTTATATTTCATGGTTTTAGATATAAGAAAACTGTCACTGAAGTCAGAGTAGAGGTGAGTGAGCAACTGCTGAACTTGAATGGTTAAACAAATTTATAGCTTAAATACCTCGTAAGAGCCCGAATAGTATCTCTGGGAGACAGAGAAAAACCAACTTTATTTTCAATCTCTATGGTTCATGATAAAAGGTTTATATGGAATATGCAACGTGACACAGGCTTTTTTAAATCATTGCGCAACCACACATTTATAACAATTATTGACGGATGAGTTGCTGTTGCAATCCATTACATACGATTTTTCGAAAGCAATAGTCAAATTCTAATCATTTCTCTCTACTTGTGTTTGTTGTAAAATGAAAACAAAAAACAATTACCAAGCTATGGAAACAAACAAAAATAATGTCACAGATTTTGAATTTGATTCTAAATATTCTGGTTTTTTGTATTGTAGTGTAACTAGGGTTATTTTTTCGTGAAGGTGTTTTATACAAAAGTCCCAAAAACCCCCAAAATTATGGAGCCCAAAATTAAAAATCGTGTCCCAAGCAAATTGTAGGTATTCTTTCGCAGAAAATAATGAGTCAAATATTTCTAAACAGTGTGGGACTTAGCTCCCGCAAATACTACGAAATAACGTTTGCGTGTTTTAGTGCTTGCCAACACCATCTAGCTACGCATCTAGAACTAAAATATAAACTTAGCCAAATCTACTGTGAAAAAATAAATAAATAACGCCCAACGATCACATACATAGATACATAGACCCCTAACTAGGATTCCCTGTATCTAGAGAACCAGGAACAATGAGGACCATGGTCCCACAACACCCAGACACGAAAC
This sequence comes from Petrophora chlorosata, assembly GCA_951640565.1. Lineage (NCBI taxonomy): Eukaryota > Metazoa > Arthropoda > Insecta > Lepidoptera > Geometridae > Petrophora > Petrophora chlorosata. The sequence continues at coordinate 8,391,738 of OX621204.1, read as the reverse complement.
AAATACTTGCGCTTTTATTTCTGTGCACAAACATTTGTTCCGTCGCGGGAATCGCACCCGCAAACTCAAACTGACTGAACTGTGTTGCATTGTTTGAAAAATATGACGAATTATTTTATATTGTGCTTGACCAACACAATATTAAATCTATCCTGAGTGGAAACCCATAATAAGATATTACAAAAAATATTGCTAATATAAAATATTCTAAAATAGCTCCGCCTGGTCATAGAAGTTATGAAAATCCACATTGTACACTCCGTAACAAACGTTAGAGTATGTTGTGTAGATTGCCCTCAGACTACACAGAGCGACCATGCGTATTATAGGCAAACGACGATATAGAATAGAATAGAATAGAAAAACTCTTCTTTATTGTATACCAATTTAAAGAAATAGACAATAACACAGTCCATAGCTATGGTAGTACAATGGCCGGTCTTATCGCTTGAAGCGATCTCTGCATATAGATAGATGCATGAGAGCGAGTGTGGCTCAGCGGGAACTCGTGTGCCTTTCAATCCGACGCACCTGGGTTCGATTCCCGAGTCGGCCCCGCACCAATGACTTATAGTTAAGTGCAGATTTTGCACGCTCACTCTAAAACGGTGAAGGAAAACATCGTGATCGTGAAACCCACTTACGCGCTTTGGAGTGGTAGGCTCTGGCCGTGGTTGTAATACCACCCACCGAACAAAGCCATGCCGTCAAGCGATCTAATCGTGTTTCGGGATGATGTTCGGTGAACCATCGGGAAGACGGGTCTTAGCAGCCGCTCAACTGCCGTCTCTCTCTAGATCTATGTATGTGCTCCATCTTAGGCCACATCATCGCTTCACATCAGGCGAGATAGTGGCCAAATATAGATCTATTAAGTGTAAAAAAAAAGATACGCTGCGTATCTTTATCGTCGTTTGCGTATAATACGCAGGGTAGCTGGCAGCGACTGCAGAGGAGAGCCGAAGGTCGAGCTCAGACGCTTGCTTGGGAGAGACCTTTATCAAATATTTGACTGATGTAAGTTGAAGATAATGATTACAATGATGATTACACATGGCATTTGTTTTATTTACCTTACACATTATATATCATTTATTTATTTTTTTACTTCATTTATTTACCTACATCCATAAATCCAATCAAATTCACGCAATGTCCAATTCATCCAGCTCAGATTCTATAGCAGCTACCAACTACATAACAAAATAGAGTCAACATTTATTTTTTCTATTCATTAACTATATGACGCTTTCCCTTTTTATTCCGATTTTGGCTTTAGCTGGGTCATATAGAAATAGTTGATTATACCCCTCACTAAAAGCCGTAGTATTCATTATGTATTTGGGTCGACTGACATTGCACTACGCGAACCGCATATTTTATTTAGTTACGTATGTAATAAACATTCGCAAAATATTATGCTTAAAAAGAACTAGACTATAATACTTACAAAGAATTCTGACGCGGATATAAAGAATCAGATAAACATGTAACTATGCATATCACCAATGTCAAGTAGGTACCTTTTTAGTCCTATGAATTTGCTCGTAAAAAAAATTAAAAACAAATGTTCCGATCTCTTAAAATAAATGGTAAGTATAAAAAGCGTAGTAGTACAATACAGTAATGCAAAAACTGCTTGTTTGTTCCACGATATTATTTTTAACTTAGTGGGAGACAAGTGAAAAGATAGTCTCAGGTTCACTCATTGAATGATTGATTCATTGATTTATTAACACTATTGAAACATCACTCACACACATGAAAGAAACAATAGCAATAGGTAACTAAATTTAACTTTACAAATGTTACAAAGGCGTCTTGTTACTTCATCATCGTCAGCCCATTACGTTCCCACTTTTGAGAATTAGGCCTTCCCTCGTAGAGAGAGAGTATAGGCCATAATCCACCAAGCTGTTGGGGGTCCACCAAGCCCAGTGCGGGTTGGTGGAAGTCCTTTAATTTTTTTGATAAATTTTTGGACGTGCCTGTTTCCACACGATGTTTTCCTTCACCGTTTTAGGGCGAGTGTTAAATCCGCATATAACTTAAGAAAGTCAGTGGTGCGGGCCAGCGAGATTCGAACTCGGATGCGTCGGATCGAAAGTCGCACATGCTTCCACTGAGCCACACTCGCTCTATCACGACGATAGAGCGAGACTCTACAGTCTCTACTCAGCGAGTCTCTACTCTCGCTCTATAAATCAGCTTAAAGGATATTTTTAAGACAATCGCGCTTTTATTTATTTATTTATTAGGAACTACAAACAGTACTAACAATATGGACTAATTATTATAAGTCATACAAAACACACTTATTTATTATAAGATAATGCTTAAGTTAACAAATGTTAGACCCACACCGTAGTTCACGAGTTAACAGATAGCGGTTAGTGTGTGCTGCTCGCTAAAGCAACTATCTAGAAAATTATCGTTACATACGTATTAAAGAATAATAATAATATAGTTTTACATTGCAGTTAATGTATAAGTTTCATTCCAACATTATCATATGAAATGAACCAAAAGAGAAAAACAATGGCAAAATAAATCTATCTATAATTTGCACTTGAGAGTGTCAATAACACTCAATTTAAATTTAGCAGCTGTAGTTGCAAATATATCTAAGTTTACAAAATTTTTATTATATATGTCAACGGCTCGGCGCAAAGGCGCGCGCTCACCAGCATTAGTTTTGCAAGTCTGAGTATAAAATACTCATTGTGTGCGCACTTGCCGCACAAAACATGTTTTTGGCACAATATAACACAATTTACTACAGAGTTCCATACAATCAAATTTGTTGTTACATATGTTATACAGGAAAATATTGGTAAGTAATGTACGACGAGATTCGAGACTCAACACATTATATATGGATAGGAGTTCTGAGTAAGTCATTCTGGTTCGACAACACTTAAAATGCATAGACCGTAAGAATTTGCGTTGAACAGTTTCTATGGATTCAGCATATTTTCTATAGAAGGGGTTCCAGACAGGAACAGCGTACTCCAATTGTGATCGTACCAGAGTTTTATATAAGAGTAAGTAAGATGATTTACGCCTAAATTCTTTCGAGGATCTCATGACAAAACCATACATACGATAAGATTTATTTGTGATGTTATCAATATGTGATTCCAAATGTAGCTTTGAGTCCAACAGAACACCGAGATCACGTATTACATGCACCCTGGTAAGCGGTACGTCATTAAGTTTATAGTCATAAGCTAGAATATTTCTATTTTTAGTGAATATGATTGAGTTGCATTTAGGAAGACTCAATTGTAGTTTATTAGAGCTACAGTAACCCGCGAGTCTGTTTAGGTCCTCTTGTAATTGTTTACAGTCATTGATGTCTTTGCAACATTTATAAACTTTCAAATCATCGGCATATAATAAAAATTTTGAGGATTTAAAGCAAGTATTTATATCATTTATGAATAACACAAAAAGGAGAGGACCCAAAGAGATCCTTGAGGGATACCTGAAGTTACCAGAATTCTATCAGACTCATAACCATTCATCACCTCATGCTGTGTTCTATTTGTAACATACGAAACAAACCATCGCAGAAGACTTTTACTGCAATGAATGTCTATTGGTATTATTAACTACTAGCTTTCATTCGCAGCTTCACCCGCGTATGTCAATAGAGCAAAATAACTGTGTATTTTTTAAGTAGTTCTCACCAACCGGAGTTCGGACCGGATTACTTCATAGGACGTTATTTTAAACGATAAAGTGTGAGTATTTCTATAGATACCGAATTTTTATTTTGGTTTATTTTAGTTTTATCTTTGCACTTTGAGTTCGTTGAGGTGATTGCGATATCTCACGGGAACAGCTTATATTTCCGGGATAAAAAGTAGCCTAGGTTACTCTCCGGCTTATAGACTATATCTGTTGTGTTGCTCCGTCAATGCGAGAAAGACGGTTACGATTATATCAATGCAGCTCAAAATACTTGATTGAACATTATAGTTATCATAATTTATCTTTAGATGACCTTACCGCAGTGGCAAAAAGGTGGTGCCGGCGATCGTTGGAATATATAATTATTAATAAGAAAGGTATTCTTTATATGTCTTTACTTCATAGGGCGTTTCACAGAAACAGATAACTGAAAGTGAATAGCACAAAGTGAAATAAAAGCTTGGGTAAACTACAGACGGCATGGCTTTGTTCGGTGGGTGGTATTACAACCACGGCCAGAGCCTACCACTCCAAAGCGCGTAAGCGGGTTTCATCACGATGTTTTACTTCACCGTTTTAGAGTATTATGTGTTTATTCCGTGGTCTGGGTTAGATTGTTTCGTGTCATCACAAAAAACACGCCGTTCCTTGGGATTCTAATACTAATTTCACGCGGATAAAGCATCTAAAAGTTTAATTAGCTTTAGATTTTGAGGTTTTGTTAAATAACCTTTCTTTGGTTACTGTGTTCCGGTTTGAAGGGCACTGTAGCCAGCGTAATTATTGGGCATAATGAGACTTAGTATCTGATGTCTCAAGATGTGAGATGAGCGCAATGCAGTGATACGCATTAGGTACTTTTTATGGTATTAAAAGTTCTGATACTTTATTGCAAATATTGTACACAAACGTTCTTTATAATGGTGCGATTACATATGGCCCTGCTAGGGTATAGCAAATTATAATGGGAGCGGACCGATTTATTCTATAACATCTTTGTCAGTACTTATAAATTTTATCTTATTGTCATTATTCATTATTAATAATTATTTGTCATCATTATAAAGTCATTTACATTATAATAACATATTTTTAAGTAATTGTTTTAAATTGTTACAAATTTTTACTGACATTGCATTTGGACCGAAACTATTTTATAGTCTTGATGTGGGTAATATTAATGTATGTTTAAAGCTAGTTGCAAATCGGCGTGTTTGTACTGTCTGCTTTAACTCATGAATTTACCTACTTCTGATATCCATTCAACTGCGGCGGCCATTTTGCGCGAATCGGCGCATCTGTGTCGCTACTTCGGGGTGGTCTCGCGTCGAACTCCAGGAGTGAGGTACACAGATGCGTGTTTTTAGACGTCGCGCTCCTGGAGAGGGGTCAACAGGACGGTGGATATATAAATTGATGTTTGGGTCAAGATTTTATTATTAACAAAGTGTGGTTTGAAACTTTCCTTTCTTTTTATGTTCTTCTATTTATCTTGTTCTGGATGGCACAGCAATTATGAGTAGCCGTGGTGCTTACCATCAGGCAAATGAGACGAGCATGTCTGCTCGTTTCATTACTCAGATCCATCAAAAAGTATTTAGCATATTGATGTTAGTATACCATGAAAAGCTGTAAGACGTCAAACTTTAAATCCTGCCCTGCTATCAGGGTCTGCCTCTTCGCATTATGAAATCACGGAATCATATTGTCGTAGAAACTTAGCACGCCAACTTGCAAAATCTAATATCGACTCGATTTATACGGCATTCTTGTAAACTCTATCATTCCTCAATTTTTCACGGTCACTCGAAAAGCTCTTACAAATCGTGTCAAGTGCGGAAAAGGAAAGGAAAGACCGGACTTACGTAACACGCTTTAGGCGAAAGATTCAATTTAAATCGGACATCCTTATATGAGTCTGTTTGTGCAAATATCCTTGATATTTTATTCGTATTACAAAAACTAGTATCGAAATATAATGCGAGTGAAGTCAATACAGACGTTATAAAAGATACACAAAACGCAAGGCAATATGCTACAAAGCAAATGGGAATATGCTTCAAACGGCTACACTGACGGGGCTCTAAATAATAACCTATTCTTCGAGTAGTAGGTAGGTAGGTACTCACTGTATCTAAGACTTTTTAATCAAAACATAATCGTATATTTGCTTTACCTAGAGATAGATACTGGTTCTAACAGTATTTAAGTACTCAAAGTGTGATAAGGCTCTTATAGAAAAAAAATCTTCAATAGTCTTCCAACTTTGTTTTCAATTCGAAGTAGTTATATGCTCAAATAAAGTTTTGGCTGTCTACTCAAACGGTTATATGGCAACTAGATTGGATTACAAAACATTATTCTTTAGGGTGCCGTTTTTATTAAATGTGAAAATTCCGCTCAATTTATGTATATTCGTATTTTATCACAAATTAAATTATTGGTTTTCAAAATAGCGTTTAGATATTAAAATATAAGCTATGCGCGTTATCTTAAGGAATTCAATCTCGTGATGCCGATGGATTAATCTGACATAAAAAGTATTTAATAAATAAAGAAGTCACTCTTGAGTAATTGTCAGGCCATCAGGTTTATCTGCTAGTATAATGAATTACTCAGATCAAATGCGCCAATGTTACTTAGTTTTATATTATATAGTCCTCACTACTAACCTTGTACAATCAGTTCACATCTAACCTTATTACTAGTTCATCACAATCGAGACAATAAAGTAAACAGTAAGTATGTACATGTACAGGACAGAAACGTGCTTGGGGATGGTTTCTGAGAATTTAAATCAATTAATGTTACTTCCGCATTTACTCGTGTCATATGGCATTGTTTGTCTGACGTCAAGTAATATTGCTGTTATTTCATATTTGTAAACTTAAGAATCTAACATTTTTTATTTATAAAAGAACAGATTATACCTAGACATAAGCAAGTATTGGTAGAATAGAATACAATATGAGTATATAAGTTAATCAGAACAAATAACATTAAACCTGTAATATTGCATAAAAAAATATTTGGCAAAATGTCAACGTCATTCTATGTAGACTCTTGAGACTACGCAGGGCTAATTTTCAGCGTAATTTCCCCGTCGCTTAGAATAAATTAGTCAAAAAGATTTTATTAGAGCTGCTCATTACAAAACGCAAGGATTATATAAGATAAATAATTTGTTTTGTAATAACAAAAAGTTAGTTAATAAACTAACTTCCGCGTCCAAACACAATTTGCCACTAACTTAGTTCCACAACTGAAACTTTATGAAACAGAGGGTCTTTTTCTATTATTTACTAACTCTCGTGTCCCAAGAGATTAAGGGCATCATTCCACCGACGTATATAAAATGTCTACATCACGTGTGTTACCTAAATTGATGTATCCAATTTATCAACGTAAGTATAAGTATGTATGTAGGATCATGCCAATTCGAAGGAAGCTTCCTTCCAAACATCCCACAATCAACATTAGCGGTAAAACGCCCGATAATGAAAGGCTTAGTAAACTATTCTACCGAAGGCGCTAATTTCGGTCAAAGCTCCGATATATTGGGAACATGGGCTGAGATGAACTGATTTGAGCCCGTTCTTCTTCTAATCCATAGTAAAGGTTCAAACCAAAATACAGTTATGCCACTCAGTTGGTCTCTCGCATAGGTACAATATATCTACACAGACATTTACACAATAAAGTTCTGGGTGGTCATCATCATCATCATCAGCCCATCACGTTCCCACTGCTGGGACATGGGCCTTCTCTCATAGAGAGAGTATGGGCCATAATCCACCACGCTGGCCTAGTGCGGGTTGGTGGATGTCACATGTCCTTGAATTTTTGTGATAAATTCTTGGACATGCCGGTTTTACTCTCAATGTTTTCCTTCACCGTTTTTAGAGCGAGTGTTAAATCCGCACATAACTTAAGAAAGTTAGTGGTGCAAGGCCAGCGGGATTCGAACTCAGGTGCGTCAAAATCAAAAATCAAAATCTCTTTAATCATTTTGGCATCACAGAAGCACTTATGAACGTCAAATTATCACAATGACTCTACCACCGTATCGGAAAAAGAACCACTACTCAGAAGATACGGCAAGAAACTGAGGGGCATTTTTTTTAGAGATTTTGTTATAATTTTTTGGGATTTTACAATGTTATGTTTCTTATGTACCAGTTGGTTACTTTGCAGAAGTGGAATGTTCCAAGCATCTTTGTCTTCTATGTAATTACGAACAGTGTAGTATGCTTTTCTCATTAGAACATTCTTAACGCGTAATTTGAATTTATTTTCTGTGAGCTCCGTTATACACTTTGGAATTTTATTATAAAAACGTACGCAGTTGCCCATAAAGGACTTATTCGTCGCATCGAAAGTCGTACGTTCTCCCTTTGAACCACACTTGCTCACAAGTGTGTCCTCGCAAGTGTGATGAAAAACATTGAATAAAACGCGTGTGCGTTGCTCATGACACTCGAGGCGTTATTATGGCGCGAGCCGCAGGCGAGCGCAATAAGAGAGCGAGAGTGTACCTGTCTGTCTGGGTGGTGCTATACGTTAACTGTTATGTACAGGACGTATACAAAAAGAGCGGGGGGGATTAGGGGGTCAGGTGCTTTTTGCGCCAATACACTTCCCCTTTATTAACTCTACTTCAAGGGTGGCAAGAGCGGCAGAGGCAGCAAAGAGGATCAAGCGGAAGAAGTGTTTATCTCTCGGCAACGGATACATATTTCTTCCGTTTGGGGTCAAAATAATAGGGCCGTGGGGGGCATACGCGCGGTTTTTGTTCAAGGAGCTGTCCAGACGCGTTATATAAACAACAGGAGACCAAAAAGCTGGCGCTTACCTAATAAATTCGATATGAAATATGATTTTTGTCTAAAAGTTACCTTTTTTAATTTTGTTTTAGGTTAATTTAGTCATTATCACTATAGATACCTATTTGTAAATAATTGTAACAAAATGTTTCCTTTCCCTATTTAAACATGCCAATAAGTAGTAAGGCTTATGCAAATACCTGATTTGAATACTCGAGCTTTACAAGGACTTTATCGACAAACTGCGTAAGCGTTTCAATAAGTTTGATGTTTAGTCGCGAAAATGATTATTCTCAATAGATATATTTTTTGTTAGTCTCCTGTTACAAGTGTTTTGACTCGTTCAATTTTAAAATGCTACCTATAACTAATATGATAAATTCGAAAGTTTGTAAGTATAGATGGATGCATGGATGACTTTCTTAGTTATGTGCGGATTTAACATTCGGTCTACAAACGGTCAAGGAAAACATCGTCAGGATACCGGCATGTACTCTTGGACTCTTGGCATTAATCACAAAAATTCAAGGACATGTGACATCTTCCGACCCGCACTGAAGTTATTTTCGTTTGAACACCAATTTTTTGAGCATCCATTGAGCACCAATCGATATTTTTGCTTGGTGCTCAATTGAAAACAAAAAAAAACAATTCAACTTGATCCCAATTTGAGCACCTATGGTGCGGTAGCTTCTAGAGTTGGGGTATAAAATTATTACACAACATTCTTGACCGGAAATAGGATCGATTAAGCCCAAGTTGCTTTATTTTTGAGAAATTGCATTTTTGATCCTCACTGTACAATATTTCAAAAATACAAAATTGCAGTTGTCTTATCTTCAAAATTCAACCGATGTTTTCTAAGAACAAAATTTGCTCATCATCATCATTCATTATCAGCCGGAAGACGTCCACTGCTGAACATAAGCCTCCCCCATAGACCGCCACAACGAGCGGTTGCTCGTTTTATACATCCAGCGGCTCCCGGCGACTCGCACCAGGTCGTCAGTCCACCTTGTCCTACGCTCCGCCTTCCAGTCCGTGGTTGCCATTCGAAAACGTTTTTACCCCAACAGTTGTCGGTTCTACGCTATATTGCCCGCTCATTGTCACTTTAACCGTTTGTAATAATATATAATAATTTGCTAATTTTGGGAGCTATGTCGGTAACCTTTGTTTTTTGCGGATTTCCACATTGATAGCTCTTTGAGTGACTTTGAGCTTATGAATTAGGCCAATAGTCGATTGTGTGTAGTTCGATTGTGTAGAGCACCGTACACTAATTCGTAAACTCTACCACTATGGGGTTCGTGGAACTGCTCTGAATCTTGTTGAGTCCTACTTAACCGATAGACAGCAAAAAGTTGGGGTAAATGGCGTAACATCTTCCGGATCCTTAGTCAGAATGGGGGTACCGCAGGGGTCAATATTGGGGCCGTTTTTATTCTTGGCATATATAAATGATTTACCCTTTGTAGTTAAAGACCTTGCAGATATTGTTCTATTCGCTGATGATACATCGATAATTTTTAAAGTAGATAGAAAGGACAGTGAATTGGCGCATGTGAACTACGTATTGGATGTTGTTTCGAAATGGTTCTCTGCGAATAATTTGTTACTAAACGCGAAAAAGACGAAATGTTTAAAGTTCTCTTTGCCTAATGTTAGACATGTAGAGCCAAACGTAATGCTCAATAGTAATAAACTCGATACAGACAAAGCGACGGTATTCCTAGGTATAGGCATAGACTCTAAGTTGCAGTGGGGTCCTCATATTGATGCTCTATCTGGAAAACTTAGTTCTGCTGCATATGCGGTTCGTAAAATTAGGCAATTAACGGATATAGCTACGGCTCGGTTAGTTTACTTTGCATACTTCCACAGCATAATGTCATATGGCATTTTGCTGTGGGGTTCTGCTGCGGATATAGATACTATTTTTATATTACAAAAGCGTGCGGTTCGCGCGATTTACGAGTTGGGTCCACGTGACTCGTTAAGGGATTTTTTTAAGCAAGTTAATATATTAACTTTACCTTCTTTATATATTTATGAAAATATAATGCATGTTCGCAAAAACTTCCAAAAATTCAAAGTAAATAGTGACCATCATAACATTAACACTAGAAATAAGGATAGGATTGTTGTACCTAGGTATAGACTAACTAAAACGAATAAGTCCTTTATGGGCAACTGCGTACGTTTTTATAATAAAATTCCAAAGTGTATAACGGAGCTCACAGAAAGTAAATTCAAATTACGCGTTAAGAATGTTCTAATGAGAAAAGCATACTACACTGTTCGTAATTACATAGAAGACAAAGATGCTTGGAACATTCCACTTCTGCAAAGTAACCAACTGGTACATAAGAAACATAACATTGTAAAAGCCCAAAAAACTGTAACAAAATCTCTAAAAAAAAATGCCCCTCAGTTTCTTGCCGTATCTTCTGAGTAGTGGTTCTTTTTCCGATACGGTGGTAGAGTCATTGTGATAATTTGACGTTCATAAGTGCGTCTGTGATGCCAAAATGATTAAAGAGATTTTGATTTTTTTTTTTTTTTTTTTTTGATTTTGAGTCAATGATCACGTTTCAGTTCTGTGAGTCATCACTGGCAACATACTTTGGTTGTATACCCGCGTCTTCAGAATCTGAGGAATTTAGAGGAGAAGATATTATGTAGCTTCCCGAATGCTGCCTCGAAGTTAACTTACTCACTGCAAGAGAAATGGCAATTAAGCTGTAAGCAAAAAAAAAAAATCGTATATGTAAACCCAAAACTGAAAAACGAATGGTCCATACTATTTGTTTCCTACAAAGTTAATATAAACATATAGCTACGTTTATCATATACAGCGCACGCTTGTAGTTAATAATTTTCAATACATTGGCCTAAAATACAATAATTTGTATATATAAAACGTATTTGTGAACGTCATTCTATTCATTTTATTACTGGCACCTTGCAGATCAAGCCAAAAATCAGAGACTTTGAAAATCGTAATCATGCAACACGCAAAAAGAAAACCTTAAAAAAAAAACACATGCATTTTCTTTTTATTTATCAACTATAACAGGACTATTGCCTTCATTAGCGTTGTAATATGTGAAGTCCTTAACAAAAGCAATAAGAACTTATCCCAGTTACTCTGTTTATACTTTTATAAACTGTTTTTAAGCAGTAAATCTCAGATGTAGATGAAGAAAGTTAAGTAAAGGCTACGCAAATGCGCAGTCACCAGCTCAAAATTAGATAAGTTTTCCCTCTGTAGACATTCGTAGCAGACGACGTAGGCAGAGCCATCTACGATAAAGCTACAAAGGTACGTACGTATAACGAACTACCTACGTAAATGGAGAAAACGCCATCTATAATGTGTTGAAAACTGGTAGAGGTTTCGCGGCGAAAAAGTTTCAGGGGTATAGCGATAGATGGCTTTGATATATTTTTTCTGTTCATTTTAGTGCCATCTACGTTTAATTCTAGAAATTTTTAACCTATAGTCTTATTGTGACCTTTCCTAGTTTACCAACTATAAGATAGAGTGCAGTACTATAGATTTTTATATTTTATGGTTCCGAAGTTTCCAGAATTGGGGCACCAGACCGCAACGATGTCTATCTTGTTTGTGGTCTAATTGACAGTTTGTCAAAGGATATATAAAACCTAAATATACTACCTACTCATTATCCTGTAAAATTTTAACGTATCTAATAATCTTATATGTTTATCAACGGAAAATAGTGGGCATGTGTTCATTTTCTCAGAATTAGTTTGGTTGGGTAGATTTCAATTAATAAATTGGATTATTTTGCGTTTACACTGTTCCAATAAAATTGAATCAAGGTTATTTTACCTTGCTAATACCCCTTCCAATTTTCTGAATATTACTTGTACGACGATACAAATACTCAGTATTATTAAATAGTTAGTATTCTTTGGTCTTATAAAATAACTGTCGATGTATCGCACGCAGTACTTTTCAGGGTTTTGGAGGCCACTGTATCATTTTATGTTAATCGACAATGTGGCCGAAGATAGAGCACATGCACGGCGGCATCGGCAGTTGAGCGACTGACCCATCTCCCTAATGTTTCACCGAACATCATCCCATACAAGACAATGTAGCTTGACTCCATGGCCAAAAAAAACTAAATATTACTACGTAAAGAAGCGACACTCCCACTCCCCCCCCCCGCTAATTTGTCATCACCCGCAACAAACCGATGAAAAAATGAGCAATGTGCCGTGCTTGCGTCACTCGGTTGTCACCGCTCGCTACGAATGACTAATGAGTGAGATTCAAATGTTTATTTTATATGTGCGATCAATTGATGTTATTTGAGGTTGTTATGACCTATTTGGATGACGACGACGACCTGCTTTACAGAGGTAGAGCAGGCCGGCTGACTATTTGACTTTGTCATATAGACGAAACATATTGAGAAAAAGACGGAGAACGGCTGAAGACGGTGGAGCTGACCAGGACCTGATCTGACTGACGGAGATCTGCCTATCTCTTTTAAAATAGTTCGCTATTGTTCTGTGTATGGATGCAAAGAAACCACTTACACAAATAAGAATCGAAGATTTTTTGGTTTTTTGCGTCTCCAAGCCAAGAGATAGTGGGTGTGAAAGAGAAACACTTAGGTTGCTTACGTATAGCGTTGTCCTTGTCACGCTCAATTCGTATTAGCTCATCCCTACAATAATTACGCACACACACAAAACGTGTGCGGACAGGCCGGTGCGTCAGTAGTAGTACTAGACAGTTAGCTCGGCGAATTTGTATGGAGTGTCGGGGGTCTGCCATGGCTTTGCTCGGTGGGTGCAGTGCATTGGGTCAATTGGATGGGTGGTATAAGAACGGCAGCGGTTGGAGCATACCATTCCAAAGCGCATAATCGGGATTCCTCACGAAATTTTTCTTTACTGGTTGTAGAGTTTGTTTCCTGTGTGCGTGTGGTCAACCCTACTGTCGATATTTTTAGACCGTCCAAAAGCCTCCAACATGGCCTAACGATTATAGTCCTAAGACAACCAACGGCTACCTAAACGTGCTTGCCGAAGCACGGTAGCGCTCAGATGTAAATACCATACAAACGGTCACCCATCCAAGTGGTGACCGTTGCATAAGTGCAAGGGCGTGTGAATAATTTAATTTTTGCAATGAATTTCTATTCTAGTTTTAACATCGAAGACGTCTAACACATAGATATTTAAGTGATATTTTTGTATCATAGCTATGAACATAAGTCTAAGATATTTCTCAGTATTATATAACTATTGAATCAAAAAGTTGTCTGAAACTTGAAACCTAGATATCCAGTCGTGCAAAAGTAATAGAATCTCAACGGAATAGGACTATGCGTTAGACGTCTTCGATTTGTAAGCTTGAATTTGTAGAAAATGTATATTTTGTGTGACTTTAGTTGTATTATAGTATTGAATTATTATTAGAATGTACTTTTCGTCAAAATTTATTAAAAAACGATGAACTATATCATATTTCAAGTATTCCAAAATATTATTTTAGAATTATTACTTTACAATTACGGTACAAATCACCGTTCAATATAACTTTATCTATGTAAATAGGACATAGCAATCGCTCATTACGTTTCCATTGGAACAAAGGCATGAGTATAGTCATCGGGCAGATGCCTTTTCTTAGGAATCTATAGTGTTCAGAGCAGCTTGATGTAACAAGTCCTTGAATTTTGGTTTCATGGATATTGAAAGAAGAAGAAAATCATTATTCGATTTCTTCGAATCTTAGACAAAATTAAATACGTTATTTACATGGTTACATCTTGTTGTCTATCATCTCTACACAGTATAAAACAAAGTCACTAGACAGAGTGATTCAAGAGCAAAGTTTATCTATCTAATACCTTTAAACGAGCAATTTTTATTTTTAAATATATATATATAATCTGAATCTCGGAAACGGCTCCAACAATTTTCATGAAACAAAGGATGCAGGAGGTTTCGGGGGCGATAAAGCGATCTAGCTAGGTTTCATTTCTAGAAAACTTTTTTAAATAAAATACCGAGCAAAGCTCGGTTATCCAGGTACTATGTATAATACATGCATATAAACCTTTCCCTTCTTCCGTGCGAAGCCGGAGCGGGTCGCTAGTATATTATAATATGTATACATACTATGTGAAAGTTAGTGAGGATGAATGTAGGTTTTATTTTATTTTATATTTTTCGGGGGGGCTAACAGCTGTAGATACAAAATAATTTGAAAATTCAATATAAAAAGATATTAAACTAAAAGGCTCCACAAATAGCAGCTAACTAGAAAATTAGGAATTTTTAAAACTAAATGAACAAAGAAAATAGAAATGAGAGGGATAGCACCATGCAATGCCATTTACAAATTGCAATGATTCGATAGTGATGAAATTAAGGCTGTATTCACCGCAGTCAGACTGCAAGTGAATAGATCGATATTGGAATGCTCAGACTTCGTAAGCCAATTAAGCGCTACGGAAAACGTAAGACATAAGAGTTCCTCCAGAAGGTGGTATTATTTCTTACTTAATCACGCTTAAAACAAATGGGTGGCGAATTTAAGCATTTTGTACTGAAGAGTGGAAAATAACAGTTGCACAAATTAACGCTTGACCACACTGGCTCCGTTAATATATGCACCCAGATTTGATAGCAACATGTTAAACTACAGTTTTCACCAACGCACTGAACCCGTATCAACTCGGTCATTTATATTCTTCATTCGTAACATTCCCTCATTCAATTCTGACTCACGGCTTTGCCTAGTAACTCCCTTTTGAATTTTCATTAGTTCCCTACCTCTGAAAAGTGGGTCTATATAAGTATAATGATTTAGAGTATCTCTAGGAGTTATTCAAATCAGCAGTATATTTGAATAGTTAGACGTTCTTTTGTTTTATTTCTTTAACCAGAAGGTACTCCACATGATGCAGTACAATAATATTTTTGTTTTCTACTTGCTTTAATTATACTAAATAACTTTATAAGAAATAATACAAAAAAATACTACCAATATTTTTATACCGTCATGTCCTTTAACATCTAAGTACATATTTGTCACTATTTACTTAATACAGAGTAGGTAAAGACAGTGTCCCTTAAGCCCCGATCTTACTATTGCGATACGTAGTATGTCGTACGTGGCTTGTCAAATTCAAAGCAATATACAGGGTCTTCGGAGAATATGAGAAACAACTAATTTACTAAGAACCTATTCGTTTACTCAAACCTTGAACCGAAATAAGTATGCTTCAAAGAGCAAAGTAATTATTAGCGCGTGGATGAAGATTCGTTTTAGTCGCAATAAAAGAGCGTTGTCGTGCGACTTTTCTTTAAAAGGTCGCATTATTGGTTTCTGACCCAAATATTAAGTGAAAGAACACAACCATCATTTCTTTGCTTAAGCGCCTAATACAATAATCGTATCATATGTCACAAAAGTGTCACACATGCTCTTTCTCACAATAAGGAAAACCGTTACCTACATTCATGTTTCTCCGTTTTAGTTTTATTATCGCAGTTTATTCAACAGAATTAATGGTTTTGAAAATGTTTGTTATTTAACCAACTCGTTTTACCTAGTACATAATGTTGAAATTAAACATGGTCAAAAGACTTACTTAAATGACTTACCTATTCTACCAGAGAAATAGAGAAATGTTCTCTGATTTCTACTAATGTCCTACTATATCGAAAGTTGTATGTTAGTGTGTTTGTTACTTCTTGACACTGTAATGGCCTAACGGATTTGGATGAAATTAGGAATGAAGGTAGCTTCTTTTTATTCCGGGTGTGGTAGGCGTTTGCGCATTATGTTACTTAGGTATATATTGTGCTGACCATCTCCTTATATGTCACGTAGTGGAGAGAAAGCATGTACTAGGAAATAACTGATAAAATGTATAATAACGTGCTATATTATAGGTAGTATATATATATATATATATACATAGTTATAGTTTTTAGCTACTATGGTATTCTAATTATAGAAGTTCACCAGTAAAGATGAATCAACTAAACACGTAGTTTCAATGGACCAGAAATCACCACATTACACGGGAAACCGCTAGTAAAACCGCAGGGTGCAGCTAATCAATATAAAACTTACAAGAAAAGAAGGACAGTGAAAAATCTCCTTAGAACAAGCAATTAATCACAAGTTTGTAGTTAGTACAAAAGTTGAAGTTGAAGTGTAAGAAAAAAGTAGTCGATCGATTAATAAAATTTATATTCAAGAGCTAAGAAAACTTTTAGGATAAAATTAATACGAAAAAAAATGAAAAATTATAGACACTTTGCTATAGAAAATGAGTTACTTATCAGTATAGTAATTTAGACAGCTTTTATAATGCTAATAATTTGCATACCTTTTAAGGTGCATACATACATTATAATTTTGGATTTATTTGCATTCGAAGCCTAAATAAGCTGCTAAATTTATATAAGCATTAATCAAATTAATTGTAGTTCCTAAATTCAACAAATGCTAAAATTTTATTCATCGCTTAGCACACTACTTCACATTGCTTAGCTTGCCGCATGAATGCGAACTGCCGCGGCGACCTGCTAATGCTAATATAGTTACGATCGTGAATCGACGGAGTATCCCGTTCTCCCGTGTGCCTCGTTTTTTAAATTTGAGGCCAAACACTAAAGGTTTATGGCAAACAGTTTATTTCTTTTTTTAACAATTTTATAACAAAGTAGGTATTATACCTATTGGTGATTAAATTTTGCACGAAATTTTGAATTCACATCTAGGACATTTCATATTAACAATTATTAGCATCCCAATAGCACATATAATGCTAGCGAATAATATTTCACATGCTAATTATAAAAAATAGCAATAATTCCCATTACTAATACATTAAATACTACTTTGCATTTGAGAATCTTGTCGCTTTATTATAAAACGCCACGCCCGACATCCAAATTTTTCTCCTGATACAACTAGATTAGTATCAAACCTCGTCGAAATAAGTAGATAAGTAGGTATCTCTCGCATCAAAGTTTATGGCCGTTGATTGGTGCACCACGTGACCTGCGCAATATAAGATTTTGTATAGATTTTTGCTACTCCGCAGGTCACGTGGTATGCCAGTCAGCGGCCATAAAAATTGAATATTGTATTAAATCTCAACAAAGTAAATAGATACATAGCAAAACTTTAAATATTGTATCAAATTGCAACGAAGTAAAAGTAAATACTTAGTACATCCTGAATATCGTTACAAATCTCAACCCAGTAAGCAGATTGTTAAAGTCGGGAATATTTTTAAAACTCTCAACGAAGTTACAAAACTCTGAGTATTGTATCAAATCTCAACAAAGTAAATAGATAATTAGCAAAATTTTAAATACTGTATCAAATCTCACCGAAGAAAAAGTAAATACTTAGCTAAATTTTGAATATCGTTTTAAATTTTCACATATTAAGCAGATACTTATTATATATGTGTATATTCTTTAAAATCTCAACGAAGTTATGAAATCTAAATATTGTATCAAATCTTAATCCAGTAAGTAGATACTTAGCAAAATTCTGAATATTGTTACAGCTTAGGGAGTTTGGCTGACGTTTATATACAAGACTTTATTCTCACATAACAAGAGTACGGTATTCACATCGCATTATCTATGCTTTATGATTTTTTACACATGAAGATTTCTCAACAGCCTCTGCCGTGGCAGTCAATAGACTGCGCTGTGCTTTTATACATAAATATTTAAATCCTTAACAAATCATTTACAATAGGGGATCGGAAACCTTTTCGAAAAGTGTTTTATATTAACTACAATTAATATATTTAGCCATAAAAATACTATTTTAATTAAATAACGCTCCAAAATGCCCTAAAACTATGTTTAAATATTATGTTTCAAATATTGCCGCGGAAAATGTCACCTCAAAACTTGTGACGTCATATGAAGGTAGAATACGACTAACTCTTCGAAATAAAACTTGCAAAGAGATTTAAATACGTTTTGTGAAGTTTGGGTACGATATTGTAGTAATGGAAAGAAAAAAATAGCAAAAATACATTTTATAAAAAGTAAAAACTTAAAATAAACACAAGCTTGACTCACTGCATTTGCCTACAAATGACGTCATGCGCTGTGATTGTTGTTTCGTTTGAGATGAAGAACAGATTAAAAATGTCAGAATTATTGGATTTTTATTTATTGATTTAATAATATAAATCATTTTCACAAAAATATTGATTGAATGATCTTTCTGGTTCGACGAACATTCGTTCTAACTACATTTTAGATTTTTTATCGATTACTGTCCTATCCCCTATTGATTGAGTTTAGCTGAGGATGTTCTTAGTAATATTATTCAATATTCATTTATCTCCAAAAATATACAAATCCATTAATTTATTTTAAGCTAGGGTACCTATAGTAACAAAAAGTATAATTCATTTTATAACAAAAAAAAAAAACATATTTTCAAGATCAGTTTATAAATGACGGTGTTCTGAGGTAACAAATATAAAAAAGACAATCGAATAGAGAATCTCCTTCTTTTTTTTGAATTCAGTTAAAAATATTGCAAAATATACAATTAGAAATGGCGTCAGTAGCCGTACAAGGATATCCTGTGTTACAGCTACAACGATTCTTTCTTTTGGACTACTTATTACAATAAAAATCTTTTAAAAACAATGTATGGTTTCTCTTTTAGGTTTAGAACACAGTGACTCATGCTTAATATTTTCTCGCTTTCTGTACCTATTAGTTAGACGGCATAGGCAGTGACCGCACAGATACTGAGTTGGACGAGATACGTCCAACTGTATGTTCTGTGTCCTAACACAGAATACCTAGATATTAACTTTATCACAGATTATGAAAAATTTCACAGTTTATTGACATAGATATAAAGCCGTACTTTTATCTAGATTTTTCTGAAGAACTCTGTTTGGGAAGTTTTAAGGCCTACCATGAATACGCTTGAAGTAAGTACATGCTTACGCTTACGGGCTCAACGTTTATAGACTTTTCACATGTTTGCGGTGCTTACCGTTTCGGTTTTATTTTTTCATGAAGTATGTGTGTTGTTTCTTCAAAGTAATTTACATGCATTTATACACGTACACACGTACAGACATAACATATTTTTATATTACGATATTTTTATGTCATCTGTTGGAAAATTGAGAACCTATCTATAGCTTATAGGTGGTATCAAAGCATCTGAAGTCTCGGTGGAATTTTCACGCCACTCAAAACTTACTAACAAGTATACTGCCCTCTTAAGCCCAAAAGCGGTATCTCAACTTACGTATGTTGCGAGAAAATCGAGAGATAAGTCGATTTAAGATAGTAGCTGACAAAACTAAAATGCATAAATAAAATCTACATTTTTAAGGAAACGCACTAGAAAAATCAAATCTAAAACTGTGATTCAATACGTGTCGTAAAAGACTGAAATAGTCAGTCGTTTAGTGTGCATTTTATTTATTTACTGAGTGATGACTTGAAAGGGTTTTAGTAGGTATCGTATAGTACGGGATTTTATAATCCATAGTAACAAAAAGGTCTCAAATAAAGAAGAAGTACCTATAAAACGGGAAGATCTTGATCATATTATCGTGACTTAGTGTCAATTTACTTAAGTGCTATAATATAAAATGATAAGTCAGATAAGTCCGAAGACTTAAAGAAATTTAAATATATATCCATGGGGTGTCGTTTCTACGGCATTGGTCTTATGTACCACTAGTATCTGCCTGCGATTTCACTCGTGGTAGATCTTTCGTATGCGGGAGGTCGTCTGCGTAGGTACCACCGCTTTGCCAGTTATTTTGCTGTCAAGCACTAGTGCGCAAGAATTATATTCTGTGTTCTAGTTTGAAGGGTACGCCAGCAAAATTACTGCGGGCATATGAGACTTAATATCTGATGTTTCGGGGTAATGAGCGCAATGCAATGCTACGCAGTGCTTTTGAAGGTATTAAAAGTTGTGGTTGGCCATGTTATGGGCAGCCGTGGTGCTTACCATTAAACGAACGACTTGCTTGGTTCATCACACAGCTACAAAAAAAATGGATTCAATAAAACCTAAGTTTAATATTTATAAGCTTTTAGTATACAGTATGATTATTTTTATCTAATTTCTTAGCAGATAATTAAAAAAATATCAGTTGATCAGCTGAAAATTATGTACATCATTTACTTTGATAAGCGAAATTCGGTTTCATTTAAGGACTAATTGCTAGTTGTGTATTTCAAAAAACTTTAACATGAAAAACACATAGGTAATTCATTTTATAACCAAAAAAAAAAACTCCAATTCTGATGTATCTTCGAAGTCCAAAGGATATCGATGAAATTTTTACGGGATTTTTTACCCAGTAGCTATATTAAACCCAACGCAAAGAATTTTCTAAGTCGGTTTATAAATGACGGAGTTCTAAGGTAACAAACATTAAAAAAAATACAATCGAATTGAAACCTCTCCCTGTTTTTGAAGTCGGATAAAACTACATGAATAGCACCATTTTGACAGCTGTGCCTTCGTAATGTTTTCATGTGAGGACACAAATAGAAATGAAATGAATAAAAGAACGGTCAAGGGATGTTTGTTTCGAGTATTTTCTTTAACAAAAAAACTCCAGGAATTTTAAGTCGACAAAGACATGAATGTTACTTGGGCACCCTCATAAAGGATTTCTTTTTGTGGATTTGAAAAAGAAATATTCCGTTGTAGCATAAATAAAGCATTTTGTTTTTAAATTGACAAAATATTATATTATATATTCATAAAGACCGTAGTAGTAAGTTATAGTGGTAGTGGTTTATTAGATTAGATTATTTAACGTATGTAGTATGATAGATAACGCTATTTAATTTAATTTCTGTTTATTTAGGTGTAAAATGTATTTTTAATTTGTAATTTAAAATTTTTATATATTTAACTAAATGAAGACCGTAAAATAAGTAACAACTGTAAAAATAACAACTGTATATTATCTAATATTCCCTAAAATAAAGTTGTATTATTGTAATTCACTTAATTGGGCGTATTTTATTCATTTCATTTCTATTTGTTTTAATTTTTAATCTTAGAGTAACTTTTTTACATTATTTCTCTATATAAATTCCACAAAAAACTATAAAAAAAATTAAACCTAGAGAGCTGCCAGCAGAAGGTAATATCTCTATCTTTATAAAAGCGCAATTAGTTTTATTGGACTTCTAATTCCATGTTGTGAAAATGAGTCTCCAGAGACTTGAAGCCAAGAAGATACCTATTCACTATGTCTTTTAGGCATACTTGTAATATCGACCGCGTTGTCGTTTCGATTGAGTAAATAGGTGTATATTTTCAAAAAACATTTGATTATACTTAATCATAAATAAGAAAATAATTCATCTCACTAAACTTATATTAGATTGCAAAATTTTTTGAGGATGTACGGATGTCAACCACGCAAAAACTACCAAACGTAATTTGACTAAATTTGGTAAGTAGGTAGGTACCTACTTTAGGTCCTGAAAAATAACATAGGTGAGGACGTAGGTAAGCGATAAGACCGCCCATTCTAACACTATTGTACTACTATTTAGCTTTAAGTATTGTTTTGTAGTTATTTCATGTTGTTGTGTGACAATAAAGCGTTATCTAATCTTATGTAATAGGTGCTTTCGGAAAACTACGGGTAAAACCGCAAGGCGCAGCAGCATAAACTTAAAATACATAGGATGTAGTGCATTTCCTAAATATACCTCTCAATAAGTATAGGCATTTCGGTTCCCGAACTGGAGTTTCCTACCAAGCGGTTATCTATCCGCCGTTGGTTTATGGAAATCAGAACAAGAACGACATCTTTGTATCCCTTTGAATCTCAAGTAAGTTCAGTTTGAGGGCAAGGTATGAATAATTTGTCTCTATCTACCGATATTTCTATGACTGAAATAGATAAAATTTTACATACTTTGACTAAAGTTGCAATTCTGTAGTCGATTTCTTTGAAAGATGTTTTTCATGTATCATTTGTACTGTTATTTTTTATTGCTAACACATGTTAAACCAATCATAATCTAATCTGATATTTCATGCACAGGCAGGATTGACAGAAGGTAGTCCTTATTGTTAAAGTGCGTGCGAGTTCTTCATATTTAGGTATGGAGCTAGAAACCCTTAGTCATGTTTTGGCATCTCTTGTTCAGCTCATGACCAATCTAGTAGGTAGTTAGCTATTTTCAATTTGTAAATACAAAATACATACACTATGTTATAAATATCGTGAAAATTTCACCTTCAATTTGTATTCTCATTATTCTTTGTATTTCATTGGAACGAGCAATAACGAGACAATTAAATGTTTTTGATTGAAAATTTCCCTCTTCAGTGGCCTTGACCAAGCGGAAAAATTTGAATACAACTTCCATTGTTTACGTTTTATGTTGACGTTTCATCCAAAGAGTATTTTTAGGAGAAGTTATTACTTTTCCTTATATTTTTACTATATAGTAATTTTATTGGACCGTTAACTTAATAATTGCATCATTTATACCCAAATTACGGCCGATAATCAATTCAATTCATTTATTGTCCAAATTATAACAATGTACGTTATATTAGGCATGCCATTATTATATAAAATAACTTAATTTATTAATCTATTAATTATTATGCGTATATTTTATCAAT
Organism: Petrophora chlorosata; assembly: GCA_951640565.1. Classification (NCBI taxonomy): domain Eukaryota; kingdom Metazoa; phylum Arthropoda; class Insecta; order Lepidoptera; family Geometridae; genus Petrophora; species Petrophora chlorosata. Next base: position 8,368,527 of record OX621204.1, on the reverse strand, counting down.
TAAATGGTCTCAAACGCAATAAAAATATTTAGTGTAATTCCGCTGAATATTATGTATGCTATTGTTAGAATAACATTATGTACTGTATAGTGGTAGATAGCAAATCTAAAATAAAAATCCCTACGCCTCTGCTATTTTTTAATTATTTTTATTCCTTATATTTATTTATATAAATATGATAATTAGGTATTAGATGTATATTAAAGTTAAGATATATAATTTAAAAAAATAGTAAATAATCTATATTATTATTAAATGGAACAGAGCCGATTCTGAACATTGAAGATATTATTGAAAAACCAAGTGGGATCGACTATTTAGAGGGTACTGAACATGAATATACGGGTTTTAGAATATTTGTCTGTTTGTTTGTTATCTATGGGAGTGTGTACCTACTTCATTTCGCCGAAGATAACCCGCCTCACCCGCCTGGTATGCATAGAAGAACATTCAACAGGACTTAGATGTCGACCAAAGGGTCGTAAGGTCGAAGTAATCGTTGTCTTACTATGCTACAAGATGTTGTCATTACTATCGGTGACGATTCACTAGACCGCGCGTACCCCGTAGAATTTTTGAACTCTTTGAGTGCATCAGGGCTTCCGACGCTTATGCTTCTTGGTAATCCGACCCCTCAGAAGTTGTGTAACGGAACTCGGCTGAAGGTAATATCGCTACAGAAGCACCTCATTGAGGCAGAGATACTGACAAGCCATGGCGTTGGTTAATCAGTAGTCATCACGCACCACCTGATCCCGAACAACTTTCCGTTCCAATTCGAGGGCGTGCACTTCTCTGTGAGCTTTTGCTTTGCAATGACGGTCAACAAGTCGCAGGACCAAACGCTCCATACCGCCGGTGTTGATCTAAGGACAAGATTTTTCTCACACGGACAGTTGTACGTCGCCTTCTCATAGGCGACGTGATCCGAGAGACTTTACGTGCTTGCTCCCGAAAATCACAGGGAAGTTTTGTAATTAACATGTGTTGTACATAATCTTCAAAAGAGTCTATAGATTAGTGTTAAACTATGGTTCATGCGAAGTAGGGAGTTTGTAAATAATATGTGTTATACATAATCCACAAAAAAGTCTCTACATCAGCGTTAAACTATAGTCCACGCAAACGAAGTCATACCCTTCCTGTACGACACGTGTTTTGCCATCGACACGAGACGCCGAACGCTACAACGAGAGCAGCGTTCTCTCGTTCGTCTCTCTCGTTCTAGCGTTTGGCGAGTCTAGCCTACATAATACTCAGTGAAATTGCACTACATTTTTTCATTGCGTTTCAGATTGAGATTACTTTCGGCAACGTCACGCCTGATTCCATTAGATAAATAAAATGTTTATATCAGGTTTCTGAAATTAATTGTACCATTTTATTAATTTTGCGTAAATAACCACCCGTAAATAGTTCACCACGCATAAATTTAAGCATTTCTACTATTCAGTAAACAAATTAATAATATCACCTTAAAATAAGAATTTTTGAATATATATTATGTATATGAGATTAGAAAATGAACATTTCTGCCTTCCAGCATTTTGTCATAAATTCATTCGTTGTGTAGAAAGGATGTGTTTCAAAGAACGCTTTAATTTTCGTTTTGAATTATAGGATAGGGTAGGTAAAGAACGATATAGGAATATTCCTTATTATAAAATTACTGTATCGGATAGTCTCATTACAATACCATCAAAATCTCTAAAACAAAACTCTAGATAACTCAAATAAATTAATGGTAGGGTCAAACATTCCTGATCGCAATGTTTATTTCTATGGAACTAAGTAATATGACGTTTTTTTTAATAAAGATTACCATCAACCGTTGCAACCGTCCGCACATAAAATCGATCGCCTAGTTGACTGTAAAAGCTACATAATATATATCTACCGTACTTTCTAAAATACCGATAAACATTTGCTGCACTCAATAAATAACGATCACATACATAGATCTGGCCCCTAACAGAGGCTGTGAAAATAAAATTGTTATGAAAAAAAAAATTACAGCAATAAAGGTAGTAAGGTTACATTGTTAGGTAGGTACATTTTACTAGAACTTACTTATTATATAATTACATACTACAAATTGCAGACACTTTTTATCTAACAAATAAATATCTTTTAGTCTCCCAACTAGGCAAGCCTGTATCGAGGAGACCACAATTTTGAAACTACACAAATTGAGTTTAAATTATTCACCGGACAGCATTAGATTAACAAGGTATTTTAGGTATTTTAGATAAAATCAAAAGTTAGGTACAAAATTAAGGTTCTGTAAATAAATAAATATATATGCTAATTTTAAATTATGCATGACTTATAAATGTAGTATAACTTATAAAATTCAAATATGTAGATATGATTGATTAATATATAGATACAATATACTATAAAATTTTGTGTAACGATAGAGTTAGCGATAATAATATTATTCATTTAATGGAAAGGTACCCAACAAAACCTCTTTGGTCCTTTCTTTAATTAATTAAAGAAACAAAATGGGTTTAGATCTAATCTGCCTTAAATAATAAATTACAACTTAATTATCAAGTATGTTAATGGCTTTAATAGCATTCAACCCTTTTTAATTATGCAAACTTGTGGAATGGGATTTTAATGGAGAAACTTTTGGACATAAGTAATGTCCTTGCTCTTTAAAAGATCCAAAAAAAAGGGGAAATAATTTATTGATTTCAAACATAAATTATAGACCATAAGGTACATAATCGAAGTTAGTAAGAGAGGAATAACGCTAGAGATTAATTTTCTGACGTGGTGACCAAGTCGGTCTAAACAATATGATCAACTAACATAATAAGCAGTTATGTATATATGGGCGCAGACGTAGCGCCACCTAGTTGACTTAGCAGTAATTATAATTTAAATTGATTTTAAATGTACTGAGAATAGTTACTAAGTAATTATAATTATAATAATTGTTGTTTTCCGACTTCAAAATGTTAATTATTAATTTCAAAAGGATAGCTTTGGTTATTTTAATGTTTAATGTCAATGATTTTAGTCTTGGCAACATAGTTATTATTTTTGATGTTATTGTGTCTCAAATTAGCGTCGAATTACCTTCTAAATTTATATGTTATTATTTTAATGGGATTTAATTCAAAACCATATTTAAATGTGTAGAAGTCAAAGTTTTCTTACATTAATTAATTTGAATTGACTGGTAAATTGTTTCGAATTCGCGCCGCGTGGCGCCACTAGTCTCATCAAAAATTAATTTGTTCATTTTGATTATAAATGTAAAAAGGCTTTAAAATAATTGGTTTGTATTAGATAACATGATTTAAAAACGGTTTGCATAAGTTAAAGTTAATACTATATTTTATGTGGTGTTAAATTATTAAATCTCTGTAATGGTTTTTGTTTTGATTTTGTGAGGTGACATAATCTTGAAAAACATGGCGTCATTACCTTTTTACTGAGCTATCGATCGAACTTGCTGTAAAAACTATTTAAATATAAAAATAAAGCTTTGGAACAAGTTTAATCGTGGTTTTTAATGGAGTTTCCCGAGATGGCGCCGACAGCAGCGGTGGGATCACAAGCCAGTAACCCGGAACCTCAACCGCCGGACCCGACCTTCACGATGGATCAGGTGATGAGCCTCGTTAGTTCTATTACGAAACAAGCGGCTGCTAGCGCTGTAACAGCGGCCCTCACGACTGAAGTTATGGTGCCATCACGCCAGCAGCGTAGTGATTTTTACCTCCCGCCCTTTAACCCTGATGAACGATCACATGATATCAGGGACTGGTGAGCTCATGTAGATGAATCAATAACGAAGCTTAATATTCCATCACACGAAGCCCGCATGAAAGCTATTATGCAATTGAGAGGAAGAGCAAAGACATGGGCTGATTTGTGGTCACTTAATTCAACCTCTTGGGAACAAGTGAAAACAGAACTAATTCAAACTTTTGGCAGGGAATTTCGTTATGCTGACGACGTCCTGAAGTGGAGGGCATACACATCGGATCAAGCCACGAGTTATGCTGAATATGCTACCACGGCGTGGACCCTCTTTAAGAGAGTGAGACCTGAGGCTTCGGATACAGAGGTGGTAGACGCCCTGATCACAGGTATTTATCCCGAGTTTGTACGATCTGAGTTATTGCGAAATACGCCCGATTCCTTGCCTAAATTAATATCTGTTTTGAAAACGTATCGCAAACGAAAACTGGAGCCTTCTAGGACAAACAGTGATAGGCCTGATTTTAAAAAAACACGCGTTGCCGAGTCTACCGCGTTTAAGAGAGACAGAGACATAATTTGCTTTAATTGTAATAAGCCTGGGCATCGTTCTCGTGATTGCAGAGATAGGGTTGTCTCTAAACATGCCTCAGTTATAGCACCGAATAATAGCGCTTCTACTCAGTCCACTGCTACTGGAACTACTAAAATTATAGAATGTAGTTATTGCCACCGTAAAGGCCATGTTGACAAAAACTGTTTTCGTCGTCAATATGATGAACGTGTGAATCAAAATAATAAGTCCGTCAACTATTGTAGTTCTTCCGATCGCAGCATGACCACTATTGAAATAGGTGACAAAACTTACCCGTGCCTTTTTGACACTGGTGCCGACTGCTCTTTAATAAAAAAAAGTCTTTCTCTTGCAATGCCAGGAAAGCGTAAATGTGTTGACGTGTCATTTTCTGGAATAGGTGGTTCTCCAGTTGCCTCGGACCAAAGCATAACAACTTTGGTAAAAATAGATGACATTTATGTTGAACTAGAATTTTACGTAGTCGCCGACACACAAACGCAGTTTGACATAATTATAGGATATGACCTTTTGAAAGTGCCAGGACTAAGTGTTACTCTTAAGAAAGATAGCATCTCTATAAAGCGCGATTTTCTAATAAACGAGTGCACAGTAAATAAAGATTTTACCTCAAATCTTGAAACTGACATAACTGACTCTAAGCAACTCGAATCACTGCAAGAAATTCTTAACACGTTTAAGGATAGTTTTACGTCAGGTAATCGCGTTACGATGGTGACAACAGGAAAATTGGAAATAAAATTAAAGAATTCTGATAAAACCGTACAGCGGCGACCATATCGGTTGTCACCCACGGAACGCGATAAAGTTAAAGAAATTGTTCAAGATTTAAAGAGTAATGGCATAATACGAGAAAGTTCATCCCCATTCAGTAGTCCCATTCTGCTCGTGAAAAAAAAGGATGGAACCGATAGGCTATGTGTTGATTTTCGCGAGCTAAATGCTAATACTATTAGGGATCATTATCCGTTACCTCTAATCGCTGACCAAATTGACAAATTAGGTAAGGCGCGCTATTTTACTTGCCTAGATATGGCAGCCGGATTTCACGGGATCCCTATAGCACCTGACTCTATAGAAAAAACAGCATTCGTGACTCCCGACGGTCAGTTCGAATATTTGCGAATGCCGTTTGGACTTTGTAACGCTCCTTCCGTTTATCAGCGTGCCATAAATGCGGCTCTAGGAGATTACAAGGACAATATAGCCCTAGTTTATATGGATGATATTTTGGTTATTTCTGAATCTGTCGAAGAGAGTTTACGTAATCTGAATGCTGTCTTGAGCAGACTGACTAGTGCTGGTTTTTCTTTGAATGTCGCTAAATGTTCATTTCTTAAAACGAAAATTGAATATTTGGGAAACGTCATTGAAAACGGTACAGTTAAACCAAGTCCAAGGAAAGTCCAAGCGCTAGCTAACTCGCCAGTTCCCAAAAACGCCAAAGAAGTTCGCCAGTTCAACGGTTTAGCCGGCTACTTCCGAAAATTTGTCCCCAACTTTTCAGCAAAAATGGCTCCTTTATATGAACTGACCAAATCAAATGCTGAATGGCAATGGACTGAACGTCATGAGCTCGCTAGACAAAATATTGTCGACCACCTTACGTCTTCACCCCTCTTAACCATATTTGACCCGGATTTGCCGACCGAACTGCACACGGACGCCAGTTCCTTAGGCTACGGTGCGGTACTTATACAGAGGCAAAATAAAAACCCGTTAGTGATTGCTTATTTTAGCATGCGGACAACAGAGTGCGAGCGCAAATACCACTCATATGAACTGGAAACGCTCGCAGTCGTAAAAGCTATTAAGCATTTTCGACACTTCCTGCATGGCAGAAGTTTCAAAGTTGTCACTGACTGCAATGCCTTAAAAGCATCCAGTCATAAACGAGAGTTGACTCCAAGGGTCCACCGATGGTGGGCCTTCCTTCAAAATGTTGATTTCGAAATTGAATACCGAAAGGGTGATCGTCTTGCTCATGCTGACTATTTTAGCCGAAATCCTATCGATACTCCAGACTTACTTAGTTCTCAAAGTAAACAACCCGCTAGCAAGAAAACATCTATACCGTTGAAGTTTTCTGTTAATGCGACTACACTTGATCACAATTGGCTACTAATAGAGCAAAAACGCGACGCTGAACTGAAAAATATTGTTGAGCAACTAAGTGGCGACTCCATACCCAAGACCATTGCCGATACTTACGTTATCTCCAATGATAAACTGTTACGACGAAAAGTTCAAATTGAGAACAAGACTCGAAAATTGATTATTGTTCCTCGCAATTATCGATGGAACTTAATCAGCCACTATCACGATTCTTTGCACCATTTTAGTTGGGAAAAAGTTTTATCGAAGTTGCGTGAACAATATTGGTTTCCTAATATGTGCCGACTAGTAAGGAAATTTGTCGAAAACTGCGTCAGTTGCAGAGTGCGTAAAGGTGTTTCGGGAGCTCGTCAAGTTACGTTGCATCCAATAGACAAAGTCGCGATCCCCTTCCACACCGTTCATGGCGACATCACTGGTAGAATGAACGGTAAGTGCAACGAAACGGAATATGCTTTTGTTTTTATAGACGGATTTACAAAATATGTTTACATGATTTACACAAACGATCGCACAACTGAAACCGCCATTAAATGTTTTCAAAACTTAATTTCAATTTTTGGCACCCCCACCCGTTTTATTACAGACCAAGACAAAAGCATGACCTCTAATGAGTTTAAAAGATATTGCGAACATAACGGTATTCAGCATCACGTAGTAGCAAAGGGTGCCAGTAGGGCGAATGGACAAGTAGAGCGTCTCATGAAAGTCATAAAAGACAATATGTCGGTAATAGAACTTACCAAACCATGGCATTCAGCGATAGAAGAGCTTCAGTTAGCTATAAATTCTACTGTCTCTAAAAGTACAGGCAAAAGCCCAATGGAAATTCTATTTGGTAAAAGGTGTTTTCCACCAGCTATTAAACATGTATTAATCGACGATGACGAAGTAGTTAGTGACCTAGACTCGTTACGGTCTTCTTGTAAAGATAGGATGGACGAGCGGTCTGTTCATGATAAGGAACGATTTGACAAGGGCAAAGCTAGGATCCAGTCTTTCAAAGTTGGTGACTTTGTTTTGTTGCGCCGGCACGAACGACATACAACTAAACTCGGTCCAAAGTTCGAAGGTCCTATGGAAGTTTTGGAATTATTGCCAAATGATCGCTATAAGCTCAAACACGTCAATCTTCGAGGCTGTTCGGAAAAGATTGCCAGTCATGACTCATTACGACCCGCTCCTTTAGCTCAGACAGATCCCTTTGAAAGTGATGCAGAGGAATCGGCCGTATGGGCAAGGGATGACATGACCTTAATATCTGGCGATTCAGGCGTTACGAACTCTGAATCTCAAAGTAATGTATGTGCGGATATGCCTGTTAATTTCGGAGCTTCTACTTCGACTGATGTTTAGTGTGTAATAATGTGTATTGCTTCGCTGAATTGTTGATTTTGTTTGTTTTATTTGATACCTATCCAAACTGTCCCTCCTTAAGCACGGACTGGCCATCTTGTGCATCCTTATTTCCCGGTCTTGAAGGCTAGATCCCAGGAAGGGTGATTGCCTGTGTGTGGCTAGATCCCAGGAAGGGTGATTGCCTGTGTGTGGCTAGATCCCAGGAAGGGTGATTGCCTGTGGGTGGCTAGATACCAAAATGGTTGATGCCGTGTGATGCTTATTTTGATCTTGTTGTTCTTTACATGTGTCATTATTACATGTGAAGCTTTACGGTGTTTGAATTATTGCTGACTTATGTTGATGCGTTTTATGAAAACATTGTGATTAATGAAAATGACATGGATTATTGCCGACTTACATTGATGCGTTCTGGTAATAATATTTTTGTGATTTATGAAAAATTATATGGCTTATGGAAATTGTTATTATTGTTGTGATTATGGAAATGTATTTGAGTTATGACTAGATTAAAATACTCATTAATGGGTCGTGGTGATGATGTTATGTGATTTGTGATTGATTAAATATTTTTATTTTATCAAATATTGATAAGTGTTGTTATAAATATTTCACAATTTAGTTAATTTAGTGTCAAGAAGTTCTTTCTGCATAGATAATAAATGTAAGCGCCGAGAGCGCGCTTGAGTCAGTATGGCCGTATGGGCGCAGACGTAGCGCCACCTAGTTGACTTAGCAGTAATTATAATTTAAATTGATTTTAAATGTACTGAGAATAGTTACTAAGTAATTATAATTATAATAATTGTTGTTTTCCGACTTCAAAATGTTAATTATTAATTTCAAAAGGATAGCTTTGGTTATTTTAATGTTTAATGTCAATGATTTTAGTCTTGGCAACATAGTTATTATTTTTGATGTTATTGTGTCTCAAATTAGCGTCGAATTACCTTCTAAATTTATATGTTATTATTTTAATGGGATTTAATTCAAAACCATATTTAAATGTGTAGAAGTCAAAGTTTTCTTACATTAATTAATTTGAATTGACTGGTAAATTGTTTCGAATTCGCGCCGCGTGGCGCCACTAGTCTCATCAAAAATTAATTTGTTCATTTTGATTATAAATGTAAAAAGGCTTTAAAATAATTGGTTTGTATTAGATAACATGATTTAAAAACGGTTTGCATAAGTTAAAGTTAATACTATATTTTATGTGGTGTTAAATTATTAAATCTCTGTAATGGTTTTTGTTTTGATTTTGTGAGGTGACATAATCTTGAAAAACATGGCGTCATTACCTTTTTACTGAGCTATCGATCGAACTTGCTGTAAAAACTATTTAAATATAAAAATAAAGCTTTGGAACAAGTTTAATCGTGGTTTTTAATGGAGTTTCCCGAGATGGCGCCGACATATACTACGCGGTATTTCATATCGCAATTGGCTACTTGTGAAAATTGGGAACACTGCGCCTGAAAGTTATCCTTATTGATTTGATATTTTACACAATAATAATGTTACAAAAATTCTCACCGGTAAATACAATAGATGTTAACTAAACCTGAAATTTTCAGCTCTCAATACAGAAGGAAATTGGAAAAGCTACGCCAAACATCCTGCATTTCAGGATATTGGATCTCGGAAATGAAAAATGGTTAATATGTGGTCCAATATTGGTGATACCGAAATTTTCGTATCAGAACACAGAGTTCCCAAAGGGATTTCAGGGATTCCTTGACCAGTCAGCCGAAATAAGCGACAGTAATTTTCTTGAGGGTCCGAAATTACCAATGCCTTCGTCCCTCCATTTTTTTATTTTATTTTATGTATCTCTGCTGCTTTAAGTGCTGCACTTAATAGAAATTGCTGTCAGTGATCGATAAGGGTAAGGAAATAAATATTTTATGGCTATGTTACTGAAGAGCAGATAGTTTTGATCATTCAAAAGCTTTACTCTTGTAGTTAATAAACAGTCATTATCATCATCATCATCTACAGCCTGTTCGAGTCCACTGCTGGACATAGCCCTCTCCCAATGCACGCCACTGAGCCCGATCTTTGATAGACAGTAAGTATGTGCAATTCAATACACGCTATATCGCAAAGGGTAAAAGAAAAAAAAAGAAATTGTGTTCCGTTTTTGAAAGTTGTGGTATTTGAAGAACATCTGATACAAGTGACCGTAAGTATCTTCTTCTTATTCGTTTCACTCTTGTCAGAAAGGTCATGGTCATTAATTGGAGTCCTTATTTCATGTTGTGACACGCTTCACAACGCGTCGTTATTCTTTTCTGATAGCTGCCTTTCTCTACATTCCTACAACGTTGTTCAATGGCCTTCTTGATTTGGTCTATCCATCTCATGGGCAATTTGCCGCGTGTTTGGATACCCTCGACTCTGCCCTGAACCAATAGGTACCTATAGGTACCTTTAGCTTTTTGACCTGTAGGGTAAAAAAGCAGTTAGATACATTACAAGCAAAAGTTCTATGGAGTCTTTTTTAGATAACTACGAGTATAACAAAGAGAAGTTGCGCAACAATAACGTTTTGTGACAAGATATTTATACTTTAACACAAAATAGTTTTACTTTTTATCATCTAGGCAAGTAGCAGTAGTCTCGAAATAACTATCTTCGCCGCCTTACTTCTATAAATGGGAATAAGCACCGTACGTTTTCCACACCATTCCTACACATGCCCAGTAGTGTGTTATTCAGCTAGAGGTAAAAATGAAAATGACTGTTTATTGCATAATAATCTGCTTTCGTGCTCTTCGTGTACCGCCTTCACAATGAGAGAACTATCTGAGGCATCTGAAAATGATGGCAACTTATATGGCCAACTATATTTGATTAGTCGAATGAAGCCAAGAAGTAAATTTTTATTGTCTTTAATGGTATTTTCTTGGCATGTACAATCATCTGCCATTTTGATTATTTTTAATATCAGTACACAAACAACCCGTTTAGGTTTGGCATAGTTTGCAGTGAATTTTTTCTTGTCATATAAGTGTTTATTATATAACAACATTAATTATTATTATGATTATTATTTTAGCCGTTAGTGGTCCCAATGCTGGGCAAAGGACAACAAAATCAAATCAAATTCTATTGCTTGAATATTGTACACCAAGATAATAAATGATATATTCCGGTAAATCTGACACTGTTAACTGTTATGTCAATGTCACTTGCACTTTAACTTTTTCTAGATAATAAACCTGAATATGATAAATAATAATGATAATTCTTAACATTCTACCATAACAATGGTGTGCAATATTAACATAATAGATTTAAAAAATAAGATTATAGTTCCTATTATTGCAATTGACAGATATTATTGTCATCTAAGCCAAAGACAAATAATTAAAAGTCTTTATCTTTGATCTAAACCATAGGTATAACCATTAATTATATAACCATTTTGTCTTCATACTGTCCTGTATTTCAAGCATAACTGATGTGACATTATTATTTTACTATATTTTATGAAATTAAATGATTCCTCATAATTACATTAACTTTGAATTGTTTTCGGTCATTATCTATCGGTCTGTTCGTCTGACATGATCCTGCAACGGCTAAGCTGTATAAAAACAACAACTGCATAGTATGAAACTTTAGCTTAACTTTAATTTTTATTCTGTTATGAGCTACAATGTTCTCACAGAATATGGATTTTATGGGATACTCAAAATTAAATTCTAAACTTTTCAAATTTTACGAACCTTGATTAAACGAGCCAATTTTTTTATTACGTCGAAATTACTGCCCTTTTTGATTCCCATAAATATTTATTTACATAATATAAGTACCCCAGTAATGTGTATAATTACATAGCTGGACAGATTTCCTCGTGTCCAGTTTATTGGGTGATCGTAAATAAAAGCCCTATCCTGTGGCTTTTGAACAAATAATGGTTAAAATTGAGCAGAAAACCGTCGAAAGTGGGAGCTGATATCGCCGAGGATTATATAATATTGGATATTGGAGCAGTTAATTTATGCTTGTGTGTAGGGAAATTTCAATTTGTGTTTCAATTATCTAATTCGTGAGTGTTATTTATTTGTTCTGCCTATATGTAACTTTTAGTCGGCTAAAACTATGATTCCGTAGGCGACAATAAACGTATAGCGCTACAAGGATATTGATAAACACGGTTATAATTAGTAGTACCGCTGTCACTATGTAATGATACCCCCAAACTTGAACCTAAAAATATGTGATTCAAGATGCTCTAGGTTCAAAGCTGTCAAGTATGCCGAATGTCAAAGCAGCCAATGCCTCAAGTGTCCAAGCAGACCATTCAAAAATAACGTGTCTGTGAATTTATATTGATAATTTAATAAATAACAAAATTTAAAATTTGTAATTCCCTACAACATTAAAATCATGCAGCGCACTCTGGTGGATTGCCACAAAAACCTACCTAAGAACCATTATAGTAAAATTTTAAAGTTACTACCAAAAACTACATCGAAAGCTAAGGTAAGTTTTATTGTGCGGATCCACCAGGGGCCGGTGCAGTAGCTTTTTTAACTTTTTAAGTATGTTCCGGTCAGTTTCGGATGTACTCTCGTAGGGTGTTAGGGGTGGGTAGGTATTTTAATATATAAGAAATAGTACGGTTATTATAAAAACAAATGGATATCTCACATGACAGCTTCTGTGGGATAGTGGTTGGGTAAGTTGGCTCAATTTTCATTTACCACTGAGGTTGCGGATTCGATACCCGCGATGGGACAATTATTGTGCACAGAAAAAAAAAGCGCAAATATTTGTTTTGTGTGTGGGTGTTGTGGGACCATGGTCCTCATAGTTCCTGGTGTCCTAGTTACTAGTTAGGGACCAAGATATATGTATATGAACGTTGGGCATATTTTTTTTTATTATCTATTTACCCAAATTGTATTTTATTTTACGCTTACCCAAAATAGCTAAGCCAACAATCCGCTCATTTATCGTTGTTATAATCCACAAATAAAAGTTGTTTGAAATAACAAATCGTTCTATATGGCTCTGGATATGAGTCAGGGTGTAATTCTACCACACCTGTAAGTCAACGTTGCGTTGAGTAAAAAACCAGAGCGGCCGAAGCAAATTCGCTTCGCACTTGCCCCAAGGTGCTTTTGGCTTCAACTCGAAAAGCAGTATGACGAGAAGGGTTTCATCAATGTGAAAAAAATTGTGTATTGAAATGGTAAGCACCAGCTGAGATTATAATACCACCCACTGAACAAAGTACCTTGAAAGTCTTACACCTACTGAACTTTGTAGTTCTTCGGGATGATGTTCCATGAAACTTAAATAAAAATTAAAAATTAAATCTTAAAAATCTTCAAACAAACTAATCTTAACTTTACCTTTTTGTATATTTACGAAAATATAGTGTTTGTTCGTAAAAATCTGCACATTCAAAGTGAATAGTGACCATCATAACATAAACACTACAAATAAGGATAGACATTGCTGTACCTAGGTTCAGACTAAATAAAACGAATAAGTCCAGTTTTACAATAAAATTCCGAAATGTTTAACGGAACTCACAGAAAGTAAATGAAAAAAGCATACTATACCGTTAGTAATTACATAGAAGACAAAGATACATGGAACGTTCCGCTTCTACAAAGTAGCCAACTAGCACATAAGAAATTTTATATTGTCAAAAACTAACATAAAATATTGTAACAAACTTGTAGTAGTCTCGGAGTAGTGGTTTAAGAACCACTACTCAGATAAATAACTATATAACTACTCGGAAAAAGTTCCGATACTGTGGTAGAGTTATTATAATAATTGACGTTTATAAGTGCGTCTGTGATGCCAAAACTGAATAAAGAACTTTTAAAATTGAACTTTGAACTTGACCTTTGAACTTGAACTTGCGCTTTGAACTTGAACTTTGAACTTGAACTTGATTATCTGGAAGACGGGTCTGAGCAATCGCTTAACTGTCGTCTTCCTCTACATCTGTCATCCTATATGATCCATCTATGCCCACATCTTCTCTCTTTCGTTCTTGAAGTTACACGTTATTACACAGAATACCTAATTGTCTATACTTGATTTTTTCTTGAGTATTTTTTAAGCATTGGTGAGTTTATAGCTTAATCCCGATCAATAAGTCTGTCCGCTTGCGCCTAACGCTGTATTGATGAGATTCGGTTCAAAAGCGTTATTCGACTGGTCACAGTATTACGATGGTTTTTTAAACGAACCGGTGCATAGCAATTAGATCAGTCAAAGGTTTTGGAAGCAACTGAAAAGTCAGTCGCAGCTCATGAACGCATAAAAATGGAAAATGAAAACTAGTTTGTGGTATCCCACAGTAGGTAGTCTAAGCAGGTATTCCTACTGAATAAGCAGATGTGTAAGAAAACAATACCGAAGGAAAATGTTTGTTTAATTTGCAGTAACATTTTTTATAAGCAAAATTAATGCTATGAATTTAAAGTCTACTTCTTAAACCACTTGACTGTACATGCTGAGTCCTCTTACGGAACATTTGCAGTTTTTACCTTATGTATTTGTTGTATGTTTAAGTTGTGCAACACAACTGTTGTAGAATATTCACTGTGTACCAAACTATCACAATCTTTCTATCTCTTTCTTATCTTTTTATCTCAATTTGGTCTACAGTGGTCTCCCTCGGGTGTGTGACAAACAATGTTAAAGTTATAGACCGCCCAAAAGCCTGCGACAACTACCGGGACCGACGCTTAATGCTCTTCGAAGTACAGTAGCACTCAGATGTCAATATAACATTAACGGTCACCCATTCAAATGGTGACCGCAGGGAACGTATCTTAACCTAGCAAATATGATACAAAGGGCTAGGCGTGCTAACGTGGTGGGTGTTGCAGTAAGAAGAAAATTGAAAATGTAGTAGTTTAATACGCCATGGGTTCATTGAATTAATTCTGCAGCGCAGTAAAGCGATCGGAAAAGTCTTTAAAGTATAGCTAACTAGAGATAGTTAAGTTGATACCTAATAGTTTACAAGCTTTTTGAGGCTAGTTTTCCTACGCTACTTGTATATTAAAACTTACAGAACTCTCCCGGTTCTTGCTTGAGTTTTTCGTTGATCGTTTCGGTAGTTACCCCTGCGATTGCGCTCTTGGTAAGCAAATTACCCTTCCCTTTGACGGGAACTCGTTTCCTGAAACTTTAGACAGCTTTTAATATAGGACTCTGAAACTTTAATATCATTGAACTAATATTTTTGTATATGCGCTATAAATAAATAACGCTCAACGGTCACATACATAGATTTTGGCCCTTAGGATTCCCTGTAACTAGGCAACCAGGAACTATGGACCATGGTCCCACAGACACGAAACAAATATTTGCGTTTTTAAGCTATTGCATATCTTCTATCGCGGGCCTTGGCGTGGAGACCGAATCCAGAAATTCCGTAACGAAAATAACCTAACACCCCCCACTCCGAATACTGTGCAATAGCTTTACCGCGGCAGTCTCCGAGTGCCACACGTCTTTTTTCTATGAACAAACATTTGCCTGTCGCGGGAATCGAACATGCAACCACGGTTGTGTATGAGATTTGAGCTAACCTGGCCAGTAGTTTTCACCAGACGATATAATTTACAGATAATAAAAATAGGTCTAGAGATTGACTAAAACGAATACCTTCCTTCATGAGCCCGTATTGCGTAGGCTTTCGTGAACTTCAAGCTCAAGTCTGTATCAACAAGAAATGTTGTTTTACCTATATTTCTTGTGTGCAAGCTCGGCTTGGCTATTTTTCCTCATGAATAAAGCATTTGATGGGCTTAGCGTATATCTGAAGTTTCAAATTGTATATTTTGAAAACAAAAGGCGTGTAATCTTAATAATCGCAAGAGTCTTTTCTTGGTCGACGGAGGACTACTTTGCTTACTATTCAGCAAAGTACCAGTTTACGCTGGGCCTTGAGCGTCTTAACAATCTTATTATGATACCGTTGAATACTCCAAGCAGCACTTTTGGCACTGTCGAGTCTACTTAACACACTCTAATCTCGGCTGTTTTGCGGATATCCGCTACAGTTAGCACAAGTTTCATTCTAGATCACTAAAATTACTGCCAATTAAATTACTGGGCATATGAGACTGATTATCTGATGTCTCGAGGTGATGAGCGTAATGTATACAGTGCTTTTTATGTTATTAAAAGTTCTGGGTGGCACTACAATTGTTATGACCAGGTGGCGCTTGCCATCAGGCGAACGACTACCTCACCTCACCTCTTAATTCCATAAAAAAAAATATCGCGCTGTCCCTCGCTTATTTGTATGATTATTGAGAATTAGTATGTATGTTTTATAATTGACCAAAATATAATAAGAAATACTAACTTTCTGCATAACTATACAAACCACGTTTTATGACGAGAAGACTGTCTTCTCGGGACCACGGTCAATGCAACTTGATCGAAACGTCAAGGTTAGTCAAAATGTTATTTTGATTATTTAAATAGTGCGCGAAGAGATCCGATATTATCATAAAACATGAATACAATTCGCGAAAGTTTAAAAACTACTATACAAACCACGAATGCGCAAAGTCCGATTCGCACTAGACGTATTCGCAAGATTCTTTTTTTCTAACGCCGACAAAGTTTTTAAAGAAGGAGATAACATTTCTCTCAGTTTTCACCGTAAAAAGTTCGTATTCCAACACATTAAAAGTCAGTGCTCGTTGAATAAATGCATCAATGTAATTGGCACCGCATTTCACAGAGGAATGCACACGAGCCATTGGAATTGCAATCCTCGAAGAACCGTAATCAAAAAGCAAAGATAGCACTTGAAATATACATTGGGATGCAAACGAATGGTGTGATCGCTCTCATTATGCTTTAATAGTTCGTAGTTGGTGACTCTTGAATTAATGGGGTCGTGCAGTATAATATTTTTTTTTAATTACTTGAGACACACAACTACACAACTACAATGAATATATATATAGCTATGAAAAATACTATTTCAACTAAATAACGCTCCAAAAGTACTTAAAACTATGTTTACATATTATGTTTCAAATATTGCCACGCAAAAGTTCACCTCAAAACTTGTGACGTCATATGAAGGTAGAAAACGACAAACTCTTCGAAATAAAACTTGCAAAGATATTTAAATACGTTTTGTGAAGTTTGGGGACTATATTGTAGTAATGGATCGAAAAAAAATAGCAAAAATACATTTTATGAAAAGCAAAAACGTAAAGTAAACACAAGCTTGACTCACGGCATTTGCCTTCAAATGACGTCATGCGCTGTGATTGTCGTTTCGTTTGAGATGAAGAACAGATTAAAAACGTTAGAATTATTAGATTTTATTTATTGTTTTAAAAATATAAATCATTATTATTTCACAAAAATATTGATTGAATGATCTTACTGGTTCGACGAACATTCGTTCTAACTACATTTTAGATTTTTTCTCGATTACTGTCCGATCCCCTATTGGTGAAATTTTACTTCTTTATATACTCGTATTATACATGTAGGTATATATTTTATAGTAAATGCGCTTGTATAGTTTTGCCAAAATTTACAGGAAAATATTTCATTTGTAAAAAGATTTTGGTTTTTGGTTTGGTACCTTTTTCCTACATTAAAAAAAGGCAAACGGGGGTCCCACATGGGTTAAACATTTTTCTTTTAGAACCTTTTCTACAGTGTAAATATTTAGGAAAACTATTATAGACAATGAGGCTTTCGCCTCCGAGAGACCCTTGAGAAAATGTTTACACGTGTTCCAAAATATCTGCAATTTACCTGTATAAAGGTTTAAATTGAAGACATTGACATAATACATAAGTAAATAAAGATAAAATATAATATTTACCTTCTTACCTCACTACAATAGTATTGCTTAACTGTATTTGTCTCAACTTCCTCTGCCTTATTTCAAATAGCTGTTGTCTAATGAGTTTCTCAAATGAAGCCGTTCAAAACTCCGCAGGGTGACCCCGCACCAACAAATGTCGCGCCCCGATGCCAGTGACAGGCAATTAACATCGCATCCATTGTGATCCCGTCAGTGGTATCTGGCGTTGATAAACCGAACGGCCAAATAAATGTGTCGCAAAAATACCTATCGAGGGTGAACAGATAGATGACGGTATGCGGGTGAAGAATTGATGCGTGTGGAATGCGGTGATACTTACAGAACTACATAGTAGAAAGAAAAACAATAAACGATACCAAATCTTTAATTTTTTTTAAATTGATGGTCTTAAATAAGCTAGAGTTTTGACGAATCACAATCACCTATTTAGCAAGCTGGTTCAAAAGTGAACTTTATTCTTACCTGACTTTTGCCTTGTAATGTGTTGGACTTAGCTTGTAAGTTACATGTGTTACAATAAATAAAGATAAGAAGAAATAAATAAATAGCATAATTAAACACACTTCAGAACTTTTAAACATCGTTGCCATCGCTTTATTTCTCCTCAAATTTTCTATTAATATCATAACTGAAACGCAATGAAAATATGTAGTGTAATCCCGCTGAATATTATGTAGGTTGTTGTTAGAATAATATAATATGTATGAGGATTGATTGCAAATGTAAAATGAATTAAAATTAAAATGTATGTATAAGTAATCCCTCCGCTTTTTTTAATATATATTTAAATTTTATAATAAATATGGTAATGAATTTAATATTGTATATAAGAAAAGGTAAATAATGTATTAATTAAGTAAATAATAAATGATGTTAAAAAAAAAGTCCTAACAACAACCCTCCTAATACGACACGTGTTTCGCCATCTGCACGAGGCATCATCAGGTGTCGTCTCGCCGAACGCTGAAACGAGAGAGAAACACAGAGCTCTGATGAATTTCCGCAACGTCACGCCTAATGACACATACATGAAAATGTTGAGAATATCTGTTTACTGTTTATTTTGTTTAGATATTACTTTAAGCCCCTGTATTTGGACATCTTTCGTAGCCTCGTATAAAGTCTAATATTGCGGATGCCTTCCGGCAAACGACATAGGAATATTTGTATACAAAGTTTCTCCCACCTTGCAAGTAAAAATATCCAATGTGTTTTGAAATTTGAATAGAAATACAAAATACAACTTTCGATTCTAGAAATTCGACATTGGCGTAAGTATACTAGTGGGAATTTTTCCCACACAAAAATGTGTATTCTAGCAGTATTTTCCAAAGCAATGACAATGTGAATATGGTTCCTAGACAAAACCCTGTGGAATTATTTTCTACTTGTGAAAATTTTATATATAAAATTCTCGTGTCACAATGTTAGTTACCTTACTCCTCCGAAACGGCTTTACTGATTATTACCAAATTTTATATGCATATTCAGTAGGTCTGAGAATTGGCTACTATCTATTTTTCATACCCCTAAGTGATAAGGGTTGTTCACCTTTAACATTTTTTTTAATTTATATGGCAAAACAACGTTTGCCGGGTCAGCTAGTATTGTTATAGAAATGGAGCAGATACATGAAAGAAGCTACTGCGAGTGTATTGCATATAATAAATTTTCAAGAACGGAAATTTCGACTCACGATAGTTTCCAAACTTTAAGAAAGGAAATGATTAAATTATCAATTACTAGCTATGCTCTCTGCGGTTTTACGGGATAAAAAGTAGCCTGTATCCTTTTCCAGGACCTAAAGTGCCTACATATAAAATTTCAAAATACTATCAGTAGTTTTTTTTTATATTTAAAATGTCGGCAAATAAGCCGAATAATAATAATTGATATTTAGCCCGCCTGATGGTAAGCGGTTACCGTCGCCTATAGACATCTGCAGCACCTGAGGCATTGCTGATGCGTTGCTGACCCTTGAGGACTCTATTAATACCCCTTTTAAAGGATGTTGTAGCTCAAAGGAAATACCGACGAAGGTAGGTCGTTCCACATCATAGAAATGCAAGGAAGGAATGTATGAGTAAAGCGAGTGGTGTATGAAGTCCAGTTTTGTAAGATGTGGGTTGAGCTTTTTGACGATGCCGTGATTAACGTGATTATGTAACAAACATCAATCCATCCATCCATCCATCCTTACAAACTTTCGCAGTCATAATATTCGTTGGACTAGCTGCGCTCCGTGGTTTCCTGCAGTTTCCCGGAATTCCCGAAAAGTGTTTATGTCCTGATGCTCTTTAATCTTTATGTCTTTTCTCAGGCCAACTTAAAGTTACGTACGTTTAAAATTTCATCAAAATCCGTTCAGTAGTTTTTGCGAGACTGATTAACCAACCATTATCATATTATAGTTAACCAATATTACCATATCCATTGATCTATCCTCACGGAACTTTCACATTTATAAAATTTATGGGATGATGCATATGTATTAGACCTTCAGTAGTAGGCAGATATTACCAAAAAAATATTTACAAAAAAAGCAAACATCAGAATGCACGTTCTTTTCGTTACTGGCGCCCATCAACTAACTCATATCTCTAATAGGCGAATGTCAGACCAAACTACTTACTACTACTTACGTGTTATTTTGGTTTGAACATCTACCTCGCATCTCAGAATTGAACTTAATAAAGGTCGTGAACTCTCATGAGTACTGAGAACGGGTCTCAATTTACCAAATTACAGGTACCCTTTGTCTGAGATTTCTTTCGATGTCGAATATCTTATAGAAATGGCTTTGTTTCCGTTTTGGAATGGAATTAACTAGATTTGTAAATTGAGTAAAATTTCCCATAGAGTAGTTTTTCTCATGAACTGTTTTCCATAACTCAACTTGTCCTACGTAATCACTGTCCATTTACAACCAAAATAATTTAAATACGAAATAAAAACATCAAAATAATTGACATTACTTAAACTTTTAAATAAATATTAAACGGAAAGTTAATAAGGGTAAAACTACTGAACAGATTTTGATGTAGTAAATAGGTACTTTAGATCTTGAAATAGGACATAGTATACTTTACTACGCAGCGCAGCAAGTGTGTGTGGATACACAGTAGTGACAAAACATTTGCTAGTATATTAAATTTTAAATCACTTTGCTTTTATATGAAGCTTAAACAATTATCTATTATTTGAACGACCCTAATTAATAAATGTGAGCGTTATATACGAGCACAGTGACCCACACCAGCTCTTGTTACTGCACCTTTATGTTACACAGTACATATTTTAATACGTGTTCATGAAAATAATAGATTATTTTCCGCACGTTGCCGTTGACTATTTTAAATGCTCAATAATATTTCATGATTTTTTTTATTATTCATGTAAATTTTCACTACAAACCCAAATAAATTATGATTTATTAGAATGTTGATGATTACCACTATAATTTTAGTCAAAAGTTAGGTTAATCTAAAATATATTTTACCTGATGAAATTGGTTCGAGTACAGCTTTGAATCCCTTATCCGTCAGCGACGGTCTAAACAAGCAGCAAGCTATATTTGTCTTCAAACAAGACATCGCCCAAACAATGGTTGGCAGTGTATCACCGTATACTGCCTCGGTATGCAGTACTATGTTATTTATATACTCTGTTTGCAGTGGATCAGATGTGAGCTATTGATCCCGTCCGTCAATAGCATGAGATTGGGGAGAAACAATATTTACGGTATTTATGTAGGTTTATATATAGGTTCCTATAGTAAAATAAGTAAAGTATAATATACGTTTTTAAAATATCATGGTTACTAACATTAGAATTTGATTTAGAAGCGGGATATTTATCATGTATTTGCTTTGTTATATATATTGCTAACAACTAAAGTTTTTATAGGTTAATGTTATAATGTTTTATTGTCAAAATAAAACAAAAACGTGATAGATATCCAGTTTCTAAATGAAATTCAAATATATATGATATTCCATAAGTAAAACTGCTATTCTGCGCGAAAAATATCTTTTAGTTTTCTTACAAGCAGACTTGTTATATCCTAGACTGCACCAATCCGCATCATCGCTTAAAATCTGGTCAGAAAGTGGTCAAACGCTAGTCTATAACAAATAAAAAAATACTTAAATAATATATCTAAGCTGAAGAAAAGATCGCTTTTAACTATATGACACGTGACTTTTAACCTGCATGTCTTCCTTCTGGTGGTCTATTGCAGTTGTGTTGCACATCAATACTGTTGCTAAACGTACTATTATTTATTCTGTAACGTAACTTCACCTTCAAATTGGGACTAAGAAAAAGCCATGTTTATTCTACGTTATGGCTGTCAATAGCCCATTGTCTGTTTGGTTATAAATGACTTCATTAGGCAGAGCCTTACTTTGCGTTCTGACATAGATAGATTAGCCTGATAGACAACTTTATAAGCTAACTTAATTGATGCTAGATAGAATTGGAAGATGTTAACGGCGTCGAATCCCATAAATTTTGTCTTTAGGAAATGAGGCTCCTAACTGTTATAAGTTACTTCACTGTCTGTTAAGATTTTGTGATTTAATTAAGCGAAGGTCGAGAGGAGAGCTATTGTGAATACCGACATTAATGGATGGAGACGGCTTTGTAACGTTTTGTTATTTATTCTCGATTGCCTGGATCGATGTGAACGAGGAAGCAGCAGAGGAAACAGTAAATAGAAAAGACAATAAATAGTAAAACTCTATACTGATAAGTAAAACAAATAAAAGCAAGATTCTGAAACCGCATTCGTTTACTTATTAATGTAATCGCAATCACATACTGGATATAATACTCGTATTATGGGTGTGCGTAAGGCTAAACATACGTACTCGTACTTACGCCAATTATCTCAGAGGTACATTATCACTTATGCGATTCATAAATTGATAAACCATTATTCTTTTCTGCTGGCTGTCATCAACGATTATAATATTATTCTCAATTGTTACAATCGACTTGAACGTTGGAGGGTCACGTAATTAAAAGTACTCTGATTGTAGGGTTTGAAAGTGATTTACGTGCGATTTGGGTCTGTTCGTTATCTCCCGAAATGAAGGACGGTGTAATTTGTTTGTTTAATACCATGGTTATGGTCGTGCTTTAAGTGGAATTTTGGACGGTCGTTTATTACCCTAACAGCGATAAAATAACGATACAAATCATGTGGGCAAAGCTGAACAGCTTTTAAACTGAATTTATTTGTTTAATAGGAGGTTAGCTTACTAAACTTTAGGGGTCGATTTTTCAATTCTCAGATTGACAATTAGATAGTGAAACGGCCAGATAAAATAATAAATTAATGTCAAATTAAACACATTTACCCTTTCGCATGTTGAATGCTGCGGATCAAATGAAATAAAATCATCGTGAGTTAGATGCTAACTCACGATGATTTTATTTCATTTGATCCGTTCTGATCATTTATTTAATTTAATCACGTGTTGTCCGAACACTTGTTTTATTTTATTTCATTTGATTTATGATAAAGAATCAGCCTTTTAAGTAGATATTTTTTTAAATATCTTAAGCTTATTGCAAGTCATAATTTATTTTCGTAAGATCATCTGTGGCGACAGTACGTTAGAGGAAAATAAAAATACTTTATTTTAAATTCCGCACCTTCAAAATTGTTGACCGGTCACAGCATAGGTACAAAGTTTATTACATTAACGGTCTAAACAAGTCCAATGCAGCACATGGCGACAATCAGAAGAGTCGTCACAAACATCCAAGTACATTATCCGCACGTGAGTAGCCGCCCTAACAGCATTACTGGATATGGGCCCGTCCGCCACAATTACTAAACTTGTGTGGATACCGCCTAAACGCGTTAATTGTATCTGTTTTGATGTAAATTGTAGGATATTACAGTTCTAGTTTAGTTCTCAGCGCTAGTAGGCAGAACAAAATTAACGTCAACCTAAGTTTGATCACAATTGCTAAGTAAAAGTTAGGACACATCTACCTTATGAAGCTTTTAGGTTTATATTGAATATACAATGCTAGACCGACTTAATGTCTTCTATAAATACAAACCTCGCACATTCGAACTCTGCTTATTATGATTTTATTTTTTCATTATCATCATCATCATCAGCCTGTTGCAGTCCACTGTTGTACATAGGCCTCTCCAATTGCACGCCACTGAGCATGATCCCCGGCTCCTCTCATCCAGCTGCTACCTTGCGAAGATCGTCGCTCCACCTAGCCTGAGGGCGTCCTTCACTACGTTTGCCAATTTATTTATTTGTATCTTACTTGTTTATCTGTCTGTCTGTTAGTCTGTCGTTCCGGGTAGAATCTTGCAACTCATAATGCGAGCACTTCCCGATTAGTTATCCGGCTGAAACTTTCAGGGTAGCTCACAACTTGATGACAATGCATTCTAAATCCATAAAATCGTAGTATTGGGATTAATTTTTTAATCTGTTACGAATTCCCGTTCTGAATTTTAAGCCCCAAGCGTTTACAAACATTTTAATGTGTGAATATTAAGGCATTAAGAAACAATATTTGCATACAAAATCTCACAACTGTATTAGACGTGTGCTATTTTATGGTGCAGCAGACTGATACAGGCCGTCATAACAGCCTGCCATAGTTAGGAATTCTATTTCTCAACCGTCAAGCTGTATTATCCAGGAGATCTTAGTCAAAGTATAGTTACTACGTTTGTCACACCATAGGTGAAGAAATAATCATGACACATGTGGTACACTCGTGGTAGGTTTACCGTGCGAGCGGCTGTCTGGGTAGGTACCCCGGGTTTGCCAGTTAATCTGCCGCCAAGCATCCGTCATGTTCTGGTTTGAAGGGCATTAAAGCCAGAAAAATTACTGGGCATATGAGACTATTAATCTGATGTGATGAGCGCAATGAAGTGCTACGCAGAGCTTTTTATAGCATTAAAAGTTCTGGGTGGTACTGCAATTGTTATGGGCAGGCGTGGCGCTTACCACCAACGACTTGCCCGTCTCATCACTCAGTTTCCTAAAAAAACATTTAAGCACCACATACCTACATAATGTAATTGTCAATAGTGTCACTTGACTCATATGCATTTATAAACAACATAGAGATAATGTAAATAAAGAAGATAGAAAGAAATGCAAATCGTATAAAGAAAATCTAAATTAGGAACCTAATACATTAATTTATTTTTCCTCTAAGCCTGTACACTTATTAAGCATCTATTTATCCATTTATTTACTTCTGACCTATACAGCGTGACAGAAATCAGAGTAGACAAATAGGTCTGTGTTAGCTCTCGACCAATATTTAGTATGCATCAGCAAGTTGCACAGAGTTCTTGTTTGTTAGATTCGGGTTGGGGCAAGTGCCTTTGAGTCAGATAATAGAACATAAATAAAATATAATTTAGTAGAAACCTATTCAGAATAGTTGTGTATACAAACATATTACAGAGAGAGTAGTATAGGGAACACAACGTCTTAACTAGTCTGCATGTAATGGCCCTTTTCACAGATGTTATCAAAATTTAGAGGCTAATACAAAACAGCTGAACAAAAATCATAAAATCTAAAGATTGGAAGTAAAGATATAACAGTTTGGACAGTGGATATATTTAAGCCGACCATTGTATTATATGCCAAGGTGATCAAAATATTCACTAGCTTACCGTAGACGGAGGGTGTAGTGTAGAACAAACTTGCGGACGGCACGAAAGAGGATTTTAGTACAATAAAACTTTGCTTATTAAAACAAAAGTATTTTAAATAATAAAATTGCATTGCTTTGAGGTAATTTTCTAGAATTACGATATTAAACAAGGTCATTAGTAAAATACCAAAAAGCTCTCAGACTATAATAAGGATAATTAGTTCTGCTTTTTTTTAATTGTATATACATTTTTTACATAGAAAAAAAAGAAAGAATGCTTTCTGGTATTTTAAAAGACCCGTACACCTTATTTCAACTAGATTCGTTTCAATACATATTGATAATAATCCCATGGGTAGCAGTATGCCGGATTGGGCTGGCCTACAAGATAGTTCTTTTGGTTGTTATCAAAATATAAGTTATGTGTTTAAGTCTTTCATTTTTGTGGTAAGACCGCCAACTTTAAATATGTACTCCTCTCTTTCAGTTATGTCAGTAAATTGACCTCACTCGTATAAATCAGAAAACTAAGAAGCTAACCAATAAAAACCAGCGGGCAACACTAACGGGCATCTATTTTTATTTCGCTCGCCGCTGACAGCAGATATTTTATAACGCTAATATAACTAGAAAGAAAATCTATTGTCCCAGCGGGGATCCTGTTCGAGCATTAAAATGAACTAGGCATTATTTTAAAGCCTTCGGGGGTTTGTTAAACGTTTATAGTATTTTGAAAACACAATGTTTCGGTTTATTTCAGTAATTATTTTCTAATGGCACACCGACCGTCCTTAAATAGAAAATTGAAATTAGTTTACCAAATTCAATTACTACATGAACTCGTTTGTTGTTTAAAATAATATTAAGATTCATAATTAGATTCTTGTTTATTAAGTTCACGTAACAAAGTACCTACTATTATTGAAAATATTTATTAACTTATTGAAATATAAAGGTTGTCTGGACAAGATCGCCTATTAGCGATAAGCCTATTGTACAATTCAAGTTTTAAGTTCTTTTTTATGAAGTTCGTATTATTTTTTTAATAATTGTTGTTTTTAAGCTATTGCATAGCTTCTATCGCGGGCCTTGATCGTGGAGACCAAATCCAGAAATTCCGTAACGAAAATAACCTAACACCCCCCACTCCGAATGCTATGCAATAGCTTTACCGCAGCAGTCTACGAGTGCCACACGTCTTTTTTTATTCCTGAAATGAATAGTATGAAGGTTCCATTTTCTATTTCGTTCTATGTTTTTTGGTGTACAATGTACGAAACGAAGACAGTGGACAGGAAACATAGTGTGAAGTATATCAATCAATCTATCAATATTAGTTCTGTTAACGTAACGTGTTACGTAAGAAACTACCAAATGTTTTAGATAGGCTCAGACAAGTTTATTTATTATTATTTACAGTGATTCATGGCTCTAACGATTTTAATTGATATCTTCAACTAAGGTGTAGTTCTCTATATTTCAGAAGCACATGTGATCAGAATATGAATATGGCGGCGTGATCAAAATGTTCTTCCTTAAATAAGCCCACAGGTTAATGGAATATAAACAGCCCGAGGCGAGATCACAGTGTGAAAGCTTATAGCTTTATAAATCGAACACATTCGGTATAAACACAGAATGTTATTGTATAAAGTCTGTGTGCTTACTTAGGTATCACACATGCTATGGATGTTAAAAATGTTCTGTAGTTATAATAAACATTGTTTAACCCAGCGTAAGTCAAGCGTATCATAGTCGATTGGAAAAATTGTTAGTCTATATTACTAATAGCTGACCCGGCAAACGTTGTTTTGCCATATAAATTTAAAAAAATATGTTAAGGGTGAACAACCCTTATCACTTAGGGGTATGAAAAATAGATAGTAGCCGACTATCAGACCTACTGAATATGCATATAAAATTTGATAAAAATCAGTAAAGCCGTTTCGGAGGAGTAAGGTAACTAACATTGTGAAACGAGTTTTATATGTACATATATATGATTATAAAAATGGAAAAAAGCCAATTCTGTACATTGAAAATATTTTTGCAAAACCAACTGGGATCGACTATTTAGAGAGTACTGAACACAAATCTATGGTTTTTAGAATTGTTGTCTGTTTGTTTGTGTGTTTGTAACCTATGGACTCGAAAACTACCGAACGGATTTTAATGCGGTTTTCAGTGTTTGATAGCATACATCTTGATTTAAAATATAGGCTATTGAAATTTTGAAAAATCTGCGTATGGGGGGATTAAATGGGGGGTGAAGTTTGTATGGAAAAAAGTTATTAGATTGTCCTAGAATCTTGAAACTCAAAATGTATACTTATAATTAAAAATTAACGAATACGGGTCTGAGATATTTTTGATATTAAGCTTTTTTAAGCGATAAGGACAGGAAATAGGTAAAATTAGTATGAATTTGAAACGCTGTATAGACTATGAAAATGAATGAAATACATACATGTAAAATTTTATTTACATAAAAAAATACCATGGCGAAAACCAAATTTCAGCGATTTCAGTTAGTCTTAAAAAACAACTCGGTAACTTTATACGAAAAGAGCTATAATTATGACAGAAAAAGCAAATCTCCTTATTTTTAACTTCTATGGACTCGAAAACTACCGAACAGATTTTAATGAGGTTTTCATTGTTTCATAGTCGTAGGTAGTTAGGATATACCTAACTTAAAATCTGGTGTATGTTTCATAGCGCTATGATATCACTATGCTGAGATATCTTAACATAAGCGGTCGAAGTCATGCAGGAAAAGCGATAACCCACATGTTTTGCTTCCGTAACTGTTATCTAATTTTAAGACTGCTAATTCTGAGTAATGAGACGAGCAAGGCGTTCGCCTGATAGTAAGCGCCAAGCTTGCCCATAACAATTGCAGTGCCATCTATAACTTTTAATACCATAAAAGTACTATGTAGCACAACATTGTGCTCATCACCCCGAGACATCAGATATTAAGTCTTATATGCCCAGTAATTTTGCTGGCTACAATGACCTTCAAAATGGAACACAGTAATGCTTGCGCACTACTGCTTAGAGAGACGTACCATACGTAAATATAATATTCATCATCATCAGCCCATCACTTTCCCATTGCTGGGACACGGGCCCTCTCTCTTAGAGATAGTATGGGCCATAATCTATTACGCTGGCCCAGTGCGGGTTGGTGAATCTCACATGTCTGTCATGAATTTTTGCATGAATGATTGCGGAATTGCAGATTTAGCAATTTCTCGCAGCTTACTGGGATAATGAATGGATCATCCTTTGGAGCCGGAAAAAATAAAAAGGAAATGCGCGTTTAATATTTTAATGGTGTGAGAATTTTGTAGCTGGTGTTTTTTGGTGCTTTTGTAACAAAGTTACGCAACAACGAATATTTGCATTGGTTTTCCCATTTACATGAAAAGGCAAAAATTGTGTGGTATGTCAGCACAATATGTCAGCATAGTACACCGAGAAATAGGCCCATTTAGACGACGCCAGTTCAGTCTGATCAGTCTGTTGCGTATTATAATGGTAAAGCAATAATTGACTCGCGGCGTCTAAACGACCGTCGCGTCGTGCAAGAAACTTGGATCGTCTATTTGTGCCTTATAAATTGCATATTATATGCAATTTATAAGGCACAAATAGACTTCTATCCAAAAGTTTCTCTGGTGTTGATTCGTGTTTAAGCAAAAGTTCTAAACACTGTTCACTACATAGAAGTAAGTACAATATTCATATTCTTTACCAGTTTTATTATGTTGTATAAGTAAATAATCTTTATTATTCAATATATAATGGCGTAATATCGCTCGCTGAGACAGAAGTGAATTCCGTATTACAACAATCCAAATATGATATCAACTATTGGAAGCTGACCACAAACTGCGGGTTTTGGCCCGTTTCCAACACTATCTGAGATAAATGCTGATAGACGATAGACTCGCAAAAAATCTATCATCTGTGATTTAGTATGCCGATGCTTCCGACCGAGTTTCGCAAATTTTGGTATCGAGGTTTATTTTGGTAAATAACACATTTTCTTTGCGCGATAGGTTGAGGGGCACCAGTTCTAATCCTACCTGGGGTTGTATTTGACGTACATGACCTGGTGGCATTGCTTATCACATATAGCACCTGAATTCTAACTTTTCTCTAAAACGGTGAAGGAAAACATCGTGATGAAACCCGCTTACGCGCTTTGGAGTGGCACCGAACAAAGCCATGCCGTCAAGCGACCTAGTCGTGTTTCGGGATGATGTTCGGTGAACAATCGGGGAGACCCCCAATTGTTCACCGAACATCATCCCGAAACGGGTCTGAGCAGCCGCTCAACTGCCGTCTCTCTCTAGATCTATGTGCTCTATCTTAGGCCACATCATCGCTTCACATCAGGCGAGATAGTGGCCAAACGTAGATCTATTAAGTGTAAAAAAAAATAAAAATCTTCTATTACATTAACAACTAGACCCATGTAGAATGTTAAATCACAAATGAATATCGAGATAAAAAATCTTAATAAAACTTTAATTGTACATTCTCTGCGATGATGTCTCTGTAAACTCAAAACAAAAACACGTCTCGCAGTAAAACTGCGGAACACCGTATAAAAACAAGAGTAGGTTACAACATTTTACAACGCTGTAACCCGTGGTCTGTACACAAATCTCGCCCGCGAATAATAAAAACGGGACACGTTCTCGTACTAATTTAACTTGCTGTCGCCCTGCTTTTAGCGAAGATACATGAGAGCGTGGACCACAGCAGTGCAACGAGCGCGACTGCATAGCGGAATTGATGTAAAAGTGCAGTTGAATTCGATAAAGCGGTGGGACGCGGGTGCATGGCATGGCACCTACTAACCTCGCCGCGTCGCCCCGGCGTTACTTGTTTTGTGAAATAGACATTTTATCTAATTGTCAGTATTTTTTCCGTCATTTATTTTTAATTTTATGTTTTAAAACTTATTGCCCTAGATATATCTAAAGCATGGCCTGAGTACATATCGAATTACATTTCAAAAATATATCGTATTCAACTCCATGGTATTATAGCATACAACTTAGAACTATTTCCGTGTATCTGAGAGTTTATAGTTCACAGCATCAGCGTAAATAATAATGTAATATTTTTATCTTACAGTTTTAGGCGTGAATAGAAGCTTTACTTAATTTTAGTATTTTATTAATGTGACCATCATTATCCACTTTATCTAACGCCAAGTCCAAATGCACGTACCTACAGTCTGCATTATTTTTTTAGCTTTCATAGGCTTTAAACACAAACACAACACATTTGCAATCGGCGACTATTATTGAATTAGTGCTATTTTAGAATTAGCATTGCAGTTGACAAACTAAGATTGGTATGATGATTAGATTGATTACTACCGTGAAAGAAATAGTGATCTTGCTTCACTGACGCGTGAACTTGCAAACTGCGGACGCAATCCTGCCAACGATCAATACCGATTCGCAGTCACAGACGTCGTTCAGGTATGTTAACACCTTATGTTTTGTAACCTGGGTATGTGCTTTGTACCTCCATTGTATTGGAATGATGAGCCTGTGCGATTATTTCGCTCTTTTGTCTCGCATTTGCGGCCGTTGAATTTGATAACATTGTAATAAAATCTTACAGGATTGCCGGCTTTGTTGTGGGTTTTCATTACGGGAGTTTTATTATTTGTGTACATACGGCTGAAAACATTTGGAGGAGTGTATGTTCCTTTTCTGTCGTATTTCTATTTACGAACATTTTAAATTCTTACTAATATCTTAATAATAAGTTTTTAAACGGTTTTATTTAGTTGGCCCTGTTTGTTAGTAATTTAATCTTATAATTATTAATCAATAGTTTTGCTTATAAACTAAATAAATGGAACAAGTTAAGTTAATGAAATAAATTAAGAGAGAGATGTCAATAATGAAATTATTTGTTGTACATGAAATATAAAATTAAATACATACAATATTTCGAAAAGCGTAAAATGCTTTTTTGTCATAGCGCAATAAAATAAATGACCTTGTGCAGATCTTATTGTAAATGTATAGGCTATAAATTATAATGAAATATTATCCCATAATTACTCCAGTAATAAGTAGAACCTCTCTATGCAAATATTAAAAATCAAAAGGCAACTTCACTGAACAAACTCAATGTTTAATCTAACTGATAAATATACCCATAATTAACTATAATTTTGGTTATAATTTGTTTAACTAAACCCGTTAAAGTTTACTCGTACTTGTAAAGGAACTTGTATCATATAATTCACTTCAAAGACTCTAATTTTAAGCTACTGATTACAAATTACATTGCCAAATACAGCAGCATTAAATACCAATATTTAGTAAGTATACATTGTAATACCATGTTGTAATCATTATTTTGACATTTGCTTCTATCATAATACCTTGTTATTTAAATATTTATTGCGACATGGTACTGCAAGGTTTATTTTTTTTTATTTTGACTGTACATAATTAGGAGCCCTGGAGTAGCATTTTATGCAAATGTTAAGCCTCATTTGATGTATATTTATGCTATTTTAATTAATGTAATAACTATTTACCACTCTACTTTCGTGGTTCGTGAAAAATTTGTGATGTAGGTAAAATGCTAATAACACATTAGCATGCGAACTAGCTACTTTATTAACCACGTTAATTATTGTTCGGTGTTACTGTGTTTTTAAAATTCTTATTATTTTTAAGTCTGTTCAGAGGAATTAACGTAATTGGGAAATGTGGAATGTAGAAAAAACGCAAATTCGAATTTTTTAATTGATAAGATTAAAATAGTATATTTAGGTTTGTGTTTGTGTACTTGGTAAAAGTAAATTCGAAGTAAGTTGAGTTAAAAGTAAAGTTGACTAATTATAGTCTTACATATTTGGATGTTAAACCAATCTTCTTCAAACCCAATGACTGTATCAAATATATATTTTTTGTATTAATATACTCGTGTATACTAAACTTCACAAATATATTCTCCTAATTTATTTTAACACTAGCTGCGCCCTGCGGTTTTACGCGCGGTTTCCCGGGATAAAAAGTAGCCTATGTGTTACTCTGACGTGTAAGCTATATTATTGTAAAGTTTCGTCAAAATCGATTCAGTAGTTTTTGCGTGAAAGAGTAACAAATGTACATCAGTAGGAGTAGGTGAGATTTATTAAAGCCAACAAACATAAAAGCATCCACGCCCAAGCTCTATGAAACAATAGACTCTACCGGCGAAGATGCAGACACCTTACTTACCGTGAATGACGTTAATTAAGCTAAGAGTTACACTAAGTGCTCCTAATAAAGTTACGTGGTAAAGTGGCTTGTACAAAAACTATACAGGTACCTTTAGTTTTGTTGACAATAATGTTTTTTTTAGTATTGCTTAAGTATAATTCTTCTAACCGATATTCGCGACTAACGACGCATAATGACGCATAAAATTAGGCTTACAGTAAAGTTGATCCCTTAATAACTATTACTGTCTGCGATAAAAAGTTTCTACTTTATGTCCTATTTCAGAATTCCTGGGAGCGTGGGTGAATCCTCGTTTGGGACACAACATACATCGATATGTTGGCTCCTTCTCGCTTCAGTGGGTCGGTGTCAAAGGCCGGAGCCGCAGCGGAGGCTGCCGAAAACGTCAAGTGGCAGAAATACGCTTCACTCTGCAGTAACTACATTTTTGCGTCGCTTGGCGTCGAAACATTTGGTCCATGGGGTACGGGCACCAAAGAATTATATAAAAAAAATTGCCCACGTCTTGTCGAAGCTGCAAGTGACAAAAGGGCTGGCTTATTCCTTGCTCAAAGATTAGAGATAGCCATTCAAGACGGGAATGCAGCCAGCCCCCTTGGCACCTTGCTTAATGGACACCACTTACCTATATACATTTTAAGTTATATATAGTTATATATAGTTTATTGTTTAGTATCTTTATAAAATAGTTTTTGTAGTTTTAAAATATTGTAGGTACATTTAATATCGTGAATATCAAAGCAAAGCTTAGTTTAAATGTTAATAAATACAATGTATTAACATTTCTGAACCAAAAGTACCTACATATCAAATTTTACTCAAATCGGTTGAGCCGTCACGGCGTGAAGAAACTACAAACACACAAACACACTTACATACCAACTTTTGCATTTATAATATCAGTGTATTAGTATGAAAAAAAGATTTATTGAGTAAAATAATAATATCATTATACAACCTTCCCGCTCGCAGTTATCTATATCTGGAATGCGATCTAACTCTCGAATGAACTCATACGTTATTCGCGAAGTTCGTCTCAAGTGGCACATGTTAATCAATTCCTGAATCTGTTAACTGTTTCCGGAAATTTCTACCGAATTGAATTACAAAGTACCACTGTTATACATTTATTAGATTACATAAGCCTATGGAGTCAATAGTAACTTTATACAATAATATAGGTATGTCAATAAATGATTTGATTATGATTAAGAAGAGCTATTCCAGAGCTATATTTATATTTCGAGATGCAAGAATCTTATTATACGACAAAAACATTAATGTCATGTCGTAAATATTTTGTCATTACTAACCCATTTGATTTTATTCTGTTGTAGATGTTAAACTCAGTCAAAGCATACTTGATTCAGATAATAATATGCGAAGAGATAAAACTCAGCGACCAGCTGCTGAACAAGTGGAGGTTTTTATCTACAACTGGCAACAATAAACTGTATTTTTTCCACTCATTACATAGATTGGAAATCAATTTGACTAAATAAAACTCACGAAATTAGCAAAGACTTAGCAAAACGTCTGGTAGAAGTGACAAGTAACCTAGTAAGAATGGCTATATATCCATAATAGGTTTTCTTTGTGCGAGAAGCCGTCTCGATGGATACCGCCGGTTTGTCAGTAACTCTACTGCCAAACAGTAGTGCGCAAACACAAGTGTGTTTCAGTTTTAAGGACGTTACAGACAACAAAATTACAACACATAATAACTGGGTACGCAAAATTCATTCAAAAGCCATTAAATGTGCAGGGCCAGTGCAGTCAGTCATTCTGGATTATTTTACCTGTGTATGATATGGCCTTTAGATGATTTTAAAATATTTTTGTTTTATTTTTAATTCCCGACGTAAAAAGGAAGGGGTGTTATTATAAGTTTGACCACTATATGTGTCTGTCTGTGGCACCGTAGCTCTTAAACGGGTGAACCGATTTGGATGCGGTTTTTTTTATTTGAATGCAGGTTTTTTAACGGTGATTCTTATATATGTTTTATAAAAAAAGGTTTTTTGTGTCAGGGGTTTTTTAAATTTAATTTTGTAATGTGTGTATTATGCAGATACCTAATCATATAAATTTAGTTTAACAAATAAATCTTTACGTTTGAATTCTAAATACACCATGTCGCTGTAGCGTCGCGCCGCACAGTAATATTTCGACTATGTGAGCTCAAGTCTTGAGGCTGATCTCATAAATTATTCGAGAAGTTCGTCGCCATTGGCATGTGCCAACGCCTCTAAATCAGTTAGCTGTTTCCGAATAGCAAACTAGTCTGTAAAATCGGTTTACATTAATTGTTAGACAACACGTAAACTTTTATGTAATTTTACAACATATGACAGGCTACAACACACCTAAAACTAAATAAACTAATAGCAAAATTAGGTAAACTAAATAAATTTACATTTTGGAGTACTAATTTAGATATGTGATTCAGTAATTAACGTGCTTCTAGCGTTACAATTAGTGCACTAACAACAGAGAGTAATCGGATTCATTTGTATTAGTTTAATGCCATTCCGATGCAATTGTTGATAATTTTGTTGATGAATACAACAGAGGTTTAACTTGCCGCTCATTTGCACGGGCACAAAAAAGCACGAGATATTTGGAAAATTATTTGTGAAAATAAACAACTTGATTTAAAATGATCAAAATTGTTTGAAATTACCTATTAAATTACACTTTGCTTGATAGTAGGTATCTACCGGATTTATTTCAAATGTGACTCGGTTGTTTTTATTAACATAAATGTAATAAATTTATGTGAAACCGCAGTAAAAACTTAAAATTCACTTTGTATTTATAGATACGCTTCATATTAAAGTTTCGCTTTGTTTGAATGAGAAGCTATACGTAGAACTTTTTTAAAACGAGCATAAAGTCAAACATAGTGACACAAATTGTCTTTTTAACTAGTACCTACAAAAAATGTTACTAGTTAATGTACCTACAAAAGAGAAAGAGCAATTGTGACTCAGCGGGAACTCATGCGACTTTCGATCCGACGCATCGGAGTTTTTGTTCCGCTGGATATAGTTTTAACACTTATGGATTTAAACAATTGCAAAATTTCTTCAAAACTTAAATATACCTATATTAACGATATATCCCAAAACTGGCTCTCTCATACGATTACGGATCACAGCGCTGCAACAAAATAGAAATAATGAAAACAACACAGCAAATGAATAAATTTAAAATGTTTGTAGGGAGTTGCAAAATTGTACAGTGGCGGTCAAAAGTCCAGTAGCATTCTCAAAAAGCAATAGCATCAAAGCAAATCGCACTAATGACCTTCTTCTATAAAGCGATTTGCACACACTCACACACCTATACAACGTATTCTTTCATCATGAACGAATCAGAAGAGCGAAATTATCAGTCGTCTAGCCGTCATAAGCTTACCCACTTAATGATTCATTTCGAAGCGTATAGAAAGTGTCAGTTTGGATCAGTGGTTTAGCCCTGTGTTTAAATGTCATGATACACGATATGCAATACGTCGGTTCGAACCTCCTGTACTGATAAGTCTTTTTTATATTTTAGTTTTTTGTATGTTGTTTGGAATGATATCGATGTTATGCTGTGTCTTTATTTAAATATTTTAACCAGTTTCTCAAAAGATGAGGGTAGATTTGAAACAAAATGAATTGCAATAGAATAGTGAACTTGTCGGTTGGTGAACTTCGTTGCGAGCGTTTGATTTATTGTTACTGGTGTTGTTTCGTTTGATATTTTTTATTCAAAATGCAAGCAAATATAAATATTGGTGAAAGACACAAATATAGTGGCCTTACATAGAAATGGACTCAATATATCTCAAATTTCCAATGAAACCGACTTAAGTGTAAGTTATTTTTAATAGATTATGTGGTGATATTATTATATTTGCGTTGTGGTGTAAGTAAATCGCTAGTTTAAAAGTGTGCTAATAAAGTTATCTTCGTTTTAGGAGTGGAAGGCCGCTGGTTATCAACCAGTCTCAGCGACGTTTGATGGTGGAACAGTATGAAACTAATAGTTTCATACCAACAAGACATTTTGCAGAACAATTTGATACGTCAATGCGTACTGTCCGCCGTGCTCTGCATGCCGAAGGATTACATCACCGAATACCTGCTAAGAAACCATTTTTGACGCGAAGGCATATAAACAGGAATGATTGCGTTTTGCTCGAGAATATATGGATTTTAACTGGAACACTACTACAATATTTACCGATGATAAAACTTTTAAGTCATAGTTAGTAATAGTAATAGTTAGTAGGTAAATTTGAATATTTTTTTAAAGAAAAATGTGTATTTGTAGTTTATGGTTATAAGGGGTTAAGCTTCAAACCTCTTTTCCTTGAGAAAATGAATATTTTAAGCTTATATAAACCTTAAATAACCAATAGGTAATAAGAGATGTATTGGTTTCTATTTCTTTTAAAAACCAAAAGTAAATAAATGTTTATCATAAGCAGGTAATTAATTATTAAATTACAATTTTTTTTAACTTGGATTTTAATAAATGTTCCCTAATGAACGACTATTTTAATTCATGTTTAACAAAGACTGCAACTTATAGTTTGTTATAATAACAGGGATTTAAACTTAATAGTAAATACCAAAAAGTGATCACGGCGCTCAGGATTGATCCCATACCCTTTAAGAGAATCATATGAGAGTACGCCACTTACGCCACCGCACCATTGCCACATTTACTAAGTAGATGAATTAAAGCTGTTGTTTTGAGTCGGCTCGGCGTAAAAACCGGATAACTCACTAAGAAGAAAGCGAGTAGGTATATACTGTTATCTTTTTCTAATGTTTACCACATGCATCTGACGAACTGCACCTCCTCATAGTTATACCTTATGACGTTTTGTTGTGTGCGTAAGGTCATTAAACACACACAGATAAAATATGCAGCATGCGCGGGATTATACCGTGCGGGCGATTATCGACTTTAAGGTGCTACTGGACTTTTGTCCGTTTACTGTACAACAAACAAAATTCGTGTAAGTGAAGTTGTAAAACTGCAATAAATTCGTTTGAAATTAGTTTTCGACGACAGAATACTCATCCGTGGAAAATTAATCGCTTTCCGATTACCAATAGTTTGTAAAGTTAACTTTGTTGAGTTATGGCACTTAGAAAACTTTGAAATTGTAAGAAAGTCAGCACTCTAGGTAGAGGTAGAGCGACGACCTCCGCGACGCGGCAATGTAACGACTTCGAAATGGATTTTGAATTAGTGAAATTACCATCATTTTGATATTGAAGCACTCTTTGATATCAATCAATCAATCAATCAAAAGTTCTTTATTCAATTTTGTCGTCACAGACACACTTATAAACGTCAATTATTACAATGACTCTACCACCGTATCGGAAAAAGAACCACTACTCAGAAGATACGGCAAGAAACTGAGGGGCATATTTTTTAGAACTTTTGTTACAATATTTTATGTTTGTTTTTGACAATATTATTTTTCTTATGTGCCAGTTGGCTACTTGGCAGAAGCGGAATGTTCCATGCATCTTTGTCTTCTATGTAATTACTAACTGCAGAGTATGCTTTTTTCATTAGAATATTTTTCACACTCAAATTGAATCTACTTTCTGTGAGCTCCGTTATACATTTTGGAATTTTATTGTAAAAACGTACACAATTGCCCATGAAGGACTTATTCGTTTTACTCAGTCTAGACCTAGGTACTGCAATTCTATCCTTATTTCTAGTGTTTATGTTGTGGTGGTCACTATTCACCTTAAATTTGTGCAGATTTTTACGAACATACATTATATTTTTTTTATAAATATACAGAGAAGGTAAAGTTAATACATTTATTTGTTTAAAGACTTCTCTTAATGATTCGCGAGGACTCAACTCATAAATACGCCTTAATGCTCGAAGATGTAGCACTTACGCCTAGAAGAAACCTCTTTACTCTTGTCTTAAAGACATCCAGTTTCCTTATAGCAATTCGGAAACACAGATGCCGGCAGAGAATTCAACTCCATATCTCAGAAACTGCACGTTCCTATTTGAATAGTGGCTCTGGCTGAAAATACTGGCCACATTATAAATGACAACTTTTTAGTGCAGCTGGCCAGTGTGGCTGCATACAGTGCAGACAAACTACATTGCGGGTCGCGAGTGCATATTTGTGGTACCATTAGCGCTTGCCATATTAACAGTCGTGTCAGGTTGCTTATAGCATTACCATTTACTTTTACATTTTGTTACTAGCCATGCATTCCGATAGTAAAAAAATATTGTAAACTGATTCACTATTTTAATTGGGTATTGTAATAATGAACATGATGCAGTACTATTGTTTTTGGCGACATTGCCCTATTGGAATCTTCAATATGCGCGCGAATTTGTCCTCGCGATTTCTATATACAAATGTATTAGGTAGTTTTTTATTAATTTAATAAAAGTGCATAAAAAATAATAATTTAATAGTGAATATTTTAGGATACTTTCATTTCAAACACGATAAATATTA
Organism: Petrophora chlorosata; assembly: GCA_951640565.1. Classification (NCBI taxonomy): domain Eukaryota; kingdom Metazoa; phylum Arthropoda; class Insecta; order Lepidoptera; family Geometridae; genus Petrophora; species Petrophora chlorosata. Next base: position 8,329,429 of record OX621204.1, on the reverse strand, counting down.
TTGCGGTGGCGTGATGACATAAACTGCATTGTTACCAGCTATTGTGTATATCTGGTAGGTTCCATTTAGGTTTTTTTAATTGTAAGACATGATGATTAAATTTACTTATTTTACAGCCCTTTAAAAAATGTGCTCTGCAGTGCTATTTTTTATTTTGTAATTTGGTAGATACAAATACAAATTACAAAGATTCCCTGCCTTTTTATAAATAATGATATTATTATAATTATTTAATTACAAAAATAAAATAAATATAACATAAGCTTTAATAAAAGCAATACGTTTGTCACAATGAATTTCAATATTTAACAATTGAATTTGACATTGATTGTTTGAATTTTTAATATTCAATTTGATTACTACTTATTGAATGATATTAATTTAAATTATTATTTTGGAATATTTATATTATTATTTAATGAATGAATTTATTACTATTATTGAATTGACATTATATAAAAAAAGTCCGACCTCCTTCTGACCTTTATCAAGAAAAAGTCACTAACATAGTCTGTAAGTTGATTCTAAATTGATTTTATTTATCTGAAATTAATAAATAAATTAAATAACAATATATTAACGACATAGAGGTCAATTTGCATACAAAATTAATGCACATGTTGTCCTGTAAGGTTAATGAACAATCCTCATTAATGAAGTTTTTAGGCCACTTAGTCCGAATCCCTTGAAATCTGAAATTAAATATGTAGTCAAAGCTGATTATACTACTGAATATAAAATTTGTATATATATATCAAGCTTACCGGTGTGTCATGGGGGTTTGGGAGTGCGCCCGCTGCAGGAGATTGGCCCTGCCGCTTTCTTGTCCTCTTCGTCAGGTGTTGCAGAGCTTGTTGCTCACATTATGTCTAGCAATGGTGACATGGTCCGCATCCCTTTCGCCGATGAGGCCCTCAGCGTCTAGTCTTCTCTCAGCTCAGGACCTAACCTTCCTGAAAAGCCAACGTCGCAGAAAGGATGGGATGACACCGTTGCAAAAAAAAATCTTTTGTCAGTTGCGGGACGACAGCGTGGGCATACATTTAGCTCGCTTGAACGCCGCTAGGCCGGAGGCCGGGGCTTGGATGCATGCCTTGCCGTCTCCTCAGATGGGCATGCTCCTCGACGACGACTCTCTCCGAGTGGCCGTAGGTCTGTGGCTCGGGTGCGCCTTGTGCAAATCTCATGCGTGTGTGTGTGGTGCGTGGGTCGATACGTACGGCCACCATGGTTTGAGCTGCATCAAGTGCGCGGGACGGAGGCCCCGACATCATGCTCTGAACAAAATTCTTAGGCGAGCCCTGGTCGACGCAGAAGTTCCCTGCACATTCGAGCCTGGTCTGTCTCGTTCCGACGGCAAACGCCCGGACGGCTTTACACTGATTCCCTGGCAGAGAGGACGCTGCCTGGTGTGGGATGCTACTTGCGTGAGTACCTTCGCCACGTGCCATATGTCTGCTTCTCAGCAAGTAGCCGGTGCGGGAGCTGAGGTGGCAGCAAAGGCAAAACGTCGCAAATACGCAGGCCTGGAATTGGCGTACGAGTTCGTCCCGTTTGCCGTCGAAACTGCGGGCTCGTGGGGGTCTGATGCCAAGAAGTTCGTGGCCGAGTTAGGGCGTCGACTAAAAGAGAGAGGTCGGGACCCGCAGTCGGGACATTATTTAGCCCAACGCATCTTGGTAGCGATCCAGCGGGGGACTGCCGCCAGTTTGATGGGCACTTTTAGAAGCGGGGTCGATGGGCTTTTGGTCACGCGTCGCATCGATCAGGTGCTCTGACAGACTTGAAAATACAATGAGCTCCCGGTCCCGGACCCAAAGTCTCCACACCAAACGGCTCAAATATGTAACCGCTACTGAGGTTAGCATTAGGTTAGGTTTATATTTATATATTTACTTAGCTTTTATTATTAATTTTAACGTCGAAAATGTGTCAATCTAGCTAATTTAATCTATTTTATTTTTTAGGTATTAATATAAAAAGAATATCGCTTGTTCACAAAAATCACGTTTCATATTTCAACTTCTGCCAATTACCACTCACAGTGGAAATTAGTTGCTATCAGTAAGTAATATAATTAATTACGCATTGATATTAAATCATTTTAGATAACTTTGCTACGGCAACGGCAGCCAATAAACGCGTCGCGCGAATTACGCCAAGATAAATTGCCTACGGGTGACATTAATGCGAACTTTCTTGAGAAAATAAATTACCTGTATCAGCCCCCGATAGCGTCACGTCCTTGTCCAAAATAGGTTTTCACAGGTTACAAGGCAACTTTGTCAATGTCACGCTAGATAAAAAGGGTGCTTGCGGCGGGCTAATACGATATCGGCCTAATTTGAACCAAGACTTTGCGGACATATTTTTGTGTACGACGCTAATATACCTACTACTAAATTTATATGCGACATGTTCGCGCCGTTTTCACGCTATATTTATTTTAATGCCATCTAGGGTTTAATGCAAGCACCTAAGCTGGTACAATCGCATGGTTCGCCAAATGGCTGCCTGCAGTGCTTGCATGCCCGCGCACGAAAAACGCTGACAGAAAATAAAAATGTCAAAAGAGAAAAGAATCATTCATAATCCAGAAGTGACGAGCGCTGTACAAATATATTATTTTCTCCGCGTCCCATAAGTTTTCTCTCTTCACCCCTCTGAAGATCTGCTCGTTCTATTTATTGCCCTCGCGTGGGACCCGTTCCTGCCGAATCACCTTCACCAACACCAACGCGGCTTGCTCCCGTATGCAGACCAGGAGGAGGACGAATGGCCTAGCTTCGGTGAGTGCATTTGCCCTTGGCTTACATAGATTTGGCGTGAACTAGTCTCTCCAAACGGCCTCCGCATTTTGCCCCGCATCACCACTCTGTGGTACATCCGCGCGACCAAGAAAGGTGGTCAAAATAAAAGTGCAGGGGTTTATCAACGACAAAATTAATTATAAACATTTTTTTTTCTTTTAAGAATACCAGACGAAATAACATTAATAGACCTAACCCCTAGACTATATAGCATTATCTATATAATTTTCAGCATATCAGGTACGACAAAATTATGTATGGCATAATATAACCGTACGTTTAGCATCGTCGAATTGACTTATACACATGCAAATTCCAGCAATGGATATTATGTACAAGCAAAAATAAGCCCTCAAAAGAAATTGTCTTCATATTTACGTAGGTATTTATTTCCATTCGTTCGTTCTTTTTTCCCTTCCAAGAAAAATCTTTTAGATTCGACGAAAATTCGTTCTAATACCCCGAGGCGTTAGGAAGAAAACCTCGGACTCGTAAAGTTTTGATCCGCCCATCGATCGCTTAAATGTGACATGCAGAAAATTGTTCGTAACGTATGGAAGGCTTCAAAGTAACTTAGGTTCTATATTTTTGTGATTGACAAGACGAGCAGTTCGTTCACCTGATGGTAATATCAGACCCCCGACACTCCATACAAATTCGCCGAGCTAACTGTCTAGTACTACTACTGGCGCACCGTCCTGTCCGCACACGTTTTGTGTGTGTGCGTAATTATTGTAGGGATGAGCTAATACGAATCGAGAGCGACAAGGACAACGCTTTACGTAAGCAACCTAAATGTTTCTCTTTCACACCCACTATTGCTTGGCTGGGAGACGCGAAAAACCAAAAAATCTTCGATTCTTATTTGTGTAAGTGGTTTCTTTGCATCTATACACAGAACTAATTAACTTACCATTTTAAAGAGATAGGCAGACCTCCGTCAGTCATGTCAGGTCCTGGTCAGCTCCACCGTCTTTAGCCGTTCTCCGTCTTTTTCTCAATATGTTTCGTCTACATGTCAAAGTCAAATAGTCAGCCGGCCTGCTCTACCTCTGTAAAGCAGGTCGTTGTCGTCATCCAATAAGGCCATAACAACCTCAAATAACATCAATTGATCGCATATATAAAATAATCATTTGAATCTCATTCATTAGTCATTCGCAGCGAGCGGTGACAACCAAGTGACGCAAGCATTGCATTGCCCATTTTTTCATCGGTTTGTTGCGAGTGACGACAAATTAGCGGGGGGGGGTGGGAGTGTCGCTTCTTTACGTAGTAATATTTAGTTTTCTTTGGTAATATGCAGCACCACGCAGAACATTGTTGCAAAATCCTCCACGGTACTACACTGCGCTTTTTACTACAAAGCCTTTCGCCAAAAATAAATGTCCAGTAATAAAAGTAATCTAGATTCTCACAGTACTATGTAACTTGAGGTAGTAACCATCTTAAATCTTTTTCTTCCTTTTAACTTTAGTTCACCAACCGAGTCCGTGCTATCGCTGAGTTAAGTCATTAATTAAACTTAATAGGTTCCGTATCCCGATCTTGCAGGACCAATCTGGAACTAGGCCATGTTATCTTTTGATTAAATGGGAAAATTTATGACACTAGATTAAATTCGATTATGTTTATCTATTTCCTTATTGGCTTCGGTATTCCGCAGATGTTAATGAAACCGCTAAAAACGCTAGTGTCAATCATTGGCCATAATGTGCTCAGTAACAGGGCACGTCCTATTGGCGGTATCAATTCCGAGACGGATATACTTGGACTACCATTTGATTGTTTTTTCTCACTACAAATGTAGTATGCTTTATCAGAAACTTTATGAATAAAGCTTGGTGTTTGAAAGACGTAAGTTTGTAAATTTTTCATTGGCCGATGAATTGAATCTGGTGAAAGGCCAAACATGATTGATTAACAAAATTAATATGAAAGTTGGTTATGTTAAAAGTTATCTACATATTTCCTTAACTTCCAATTACGTCTTGAACATTCTCGGAAAACAAAAGGTTACCGACAAGTAATTAATTTACTTTAAATTCGACAACAACACCCTTGTTTCATTAAATAATGTTCAAGGTTCAACATCCTAACTAGAGGTACAATCACGAAACGTTTCAATTTTGCGTCACTTATGCGTAACGAGTACCAATAGTAAGATATCCAGAATACTTTAAGTACGAGAATAGCATATTTCAGCCTTATATCGCTGTTCCCTTTCTGCCATGGAACATAAACAGGAATTATCATCAATACCCTTCGAAACAATACTGGAACACTCTTTATGGCGGTAGCTCAAGCGCTGCTTCGGAATCCAATTTCTTTAAATGGGGAATTCTTTCGCCTCTATGAAGTCAATATGCAATTGACAGAGGGTACGGCATTTATTTGGAGCATCTAGTTGTTTATGTCAATAGAAAACTATCTAACAAATTTCGCAGGAAGGTCTTTTTGGTAATCCTTTTTTATTTAGCTTTATCTAATGTTATCGTCAGTTGTGTTGGAGCGTTGTATACTATTTATTTTGTGGTTATAGTATACAAGTATAGTAGCAAAAGAAAGTACAAGTTTTACTGAATTGAACTACCAAATGCAATTTGCTTATTCCAGAAGTTAGAATTTCTGTGCTACATGTCGGATGACAGGCAGGACGTGATGTCAAGCGCCACGATCCTGTGGTGCGCCCGAATGCGGCGCCTCGAGCAACTTCCGCCAACGCCGCGCCGTCAACTGAGGAATCTAGATGCAACGGTACATTAAATATGATTTTAATATATATTTATTTATTTTAATCACAATATATATTGGAATTGAATTGTTGTGCTTTTTTATGATAGTGAGTGATGAAACGAGCAAGTCGTTAACCTGATGGTAAGCGCCACGCCTGCTCGTAGCATTTGCAATTGCTTCACGTACAAGCTGCAGTATTGCAGTTTCTACAAAATAATAACCCTTTGATATCCAAGCCATTGTTACCTATGAATTCTACATGCTGAAAGAGGCTCGCTACGCATTGTGTGAAGAAAGAGAGGCGCGCTGATCCACCCGCACGAGTATACCGTCGACGTGCCGAGGTGCGCCAAAACCTACTGTGTCATGCCGAAGGCTGCCGCGGCATACCAAAGTCTCCCGTGGTATACTCAAATCTCTTTGTGACAATATCAACGGATTGTGATTGTTAAAGGTTTTAAAATATTGTTTAAAATAATTTCAGCTCTCAAAAATTTTCTGCCGTGACACGCTGTGCCGTGCCGGCCATTAAGCGATAAAACCGCCCATTATGACACTTATAATTGAGTCTACTTTGCCTTTAGTTGTTACTTTTATTATAATGTGGTGTTTCAATAAAAAGTTCATTCATTCACTCAGTGATTTATCACTTACACTATTTTATACCGGTAACAATTTTAATAAACTTGTCATATTCAACTTACTCCCATATTCGTGAATTTCTTTTCCACAGTCACGTTGAATGACAGACATGACGTGACGTCAATCCCCGTGACATTCTCTCGTGAGGTCTGACGCGGCATGACAAAGCCGCGGTATGGGGATACTACTATTTCTTTCTGATACCGTAGAAGTCATGCTGCTAAATTGACAAGTCATCTTCATAAACGATATACTGTACTTTTGATGATGACAAAAAAGGGGCTCTAGAGCGAGGATTGAGAGAAAATCGTTACTACGCAGACTAGCGTCTTCTGCATTCACTTGCACAATTTGCACATATGGTAATCTGACCGTTCTTCGATGAGATTAGCAAAACGTATGAATCAATGAGCTAAGTGCCTATTGATTCATTGTAAGCTAACAAAGCCAGACATTCATCATTTAGAACAGTATTTGTGCTAATTTACTAGTTGGCCAAAGGAGTTTGCAACGAGTTAACAAGTTTAGACGTAAGCATGGCCTACAAGCACTTGAATTATATAGGCTTTTAGGTTCTATGTAGCACATAAGACTTCTACATTGAGACATTCTCTGTGATTATTTAGTATATTGTATAAAAAGGATAGGATTCTCTATTCGATTGTTGTTTTTTTTGTACGTTACCTCAGAACCGTCATTCATGAACCGATTTGGAAAATTATTTTTGCGTTCAGTATACAGGTATAGCTATAAAGTTGTCCCATATAAATTTCATCGATATTTTACCTTGGACTTTAAGTCTTGAAGACTTAAGTCAGTTAAGACTTGAAGTCGGTTGTTTGGCTTGATAAATTGTATAAATACTTGTAGTTTTAATTGTTTCTATATTGTGGTATTATAATTTATATTCTATTCTACTACTTTATTGAAACTTTAAAAGACACACGAGACATTTAAAAAAAATATCTTTTAAATAAATATAAATAAAAATATCTTTCATAGTAAAGGTTATTCCCACATATTATTATTACTAAGAAATTCCCAAAAGGACTGCTTTTCGGTGCTGAAATATCAAAAACATGGTAAATATCCCGTTTATTATTAATAATAATAATAATTTATTAATTTATACATGTATGTACAATATTGCGAGTAATATACTCTTTCAACCTATATAATTAACAGAGTGTAGCAAATTTTTGGGGTCTTATATTTGGATATCTGAAAAAGTAGGCTCAGTCTTAATCTGTGATAAAAAGCAACGTGGGTTTAATCTACCCAACTTCCCATCTGTAATATTTCATCTAAAGTAACCCATCACATCAAATTGTCTTTTTGAAAAAATTCAAATAAACTTTTGCTTAATTGGGCTTTATGTGATCCAGCAATCCTCATTAAAACTGCTCAGCCTGTTATTACATTTTATCTCTATTCAGTACATTGGATTTCGATTGCCTTCACATTCGCGCAAAATCTTACGGTTCAGTTGACTCTCTGAAAAACTAGTATTGAATGCAGAAAATTGTCGATATCATTGCGTCGACATTTCCATACGTTGAATATTTGCTGCCGCGCGCTTAGGCTTAGGGTTGCCGTTGGGAATTTCCTACAAATATATATAATATTTTCACATACAAATAGTTCTGATTTGCAAGTTTTGTAGCGCAAATTCTTTGACATTTACAATACAATACAGAAACTCTGTATCTACCATAGACTTTAGTTAATAGATTAAGGTTCAGGACTGGACAAAACTAAAAAGTATTGACAAAGCTAACATAAAGCATGGGCCATCAATAACCTAATTGATAATTGATATAAAACGGGTAAGACTCACTGTAATAATAATAATAACACTCACGAAACTTTTCAAAATCATCTATAACGTATAAGAATCTCTAATAAAAATGATGGAAAATAATTAAAAGGGACTTAAGCGGAATAAAGTACCTACCCCTCATTTTTATTAACATGCCTACAATATAGAACTATTATAGGTAAGTACCTATTTGCAACTAAATGTACAATCCGATATTAAAAACATTTTATGAAAATGTTTAACTTTTAAACAAAATGCAAATCCCCGCCATTAAAACAAAATCAAATTGCCAATAAATTATTCTTTTACTCAAAACAAATTGTAAACATTTTACGGTCGTCATAAAATTTTATGATAAGCCGTTATTACGCGGCAACCCTAACGGGCCGCAGACAGGTATTGCGGGCGAGCAATTAACTTTTCAGATGGATTTTCCTAGGCATGGAATAGAGCAATACAGGCGATACTGGCAATACAGCGATGCATTGCCAAGTTGGTTGCGTTGTTGCTGACATCTGATTGGTACTTCCGGTTGCTGACTTTTGACTTTAGTAATTCGTGGTATTGCGGGCACGCAAATTACTTTTCAGATAATTCAAATCAAATCAAAAGTTCTTTATTCAATTTTGTCGTCACAGACGCACTTATGAACGTCAATTATTACAATGACTACCACCGTATCGGAAAAAGAACCACTACTCAGAAGATACGGCAAGAAACTGAGGGGCATATTTTTTAGAACTTTTGTTACAATATTTTATGTTTGTTTTTGACAATATTATTTTTCTTATGTGCCAGTTGGCTACTTGGCAGAAGCGGAATGTTCCATGCATCTTTGTCTTCTATGTGATTACTAACTGCATAGTATGCTTTTTTCATTAAAATACTTTTCACACTCAATTTGAATCTACTTTCTGTGAGCTCCGTTATACATTTTGGAATTTTATTGTAAAAACTTTAGATTTTCCTAGGCATGGAATAGAGCAATACAGACGATACTGGCAATACAGCGATAAATTTCCAGGCTGCATTGGTTGCGTTGTTGCTGATAGGTATCTGATTGGTACTTCCGGTTGCTGACTTATGATTTTAGTAATTTTTTTATAAATTAATGAAAACGAATTTTTAGTTAATTGTTTGCCAAATAGTCACTATTCTGATGATCAAAATGGCAGATGTCACACATTTAACTATTACCTACGAGTAACTATTTTCTTTCTTCTTCTTTTGTATGCCCAACCTGTTGTGAGAGTTTTTAGACCGCGACCGCACAAAAATCACCGACATAGACTAACGATTGTAGTCCTATCACAACAACTAAGACCGACAGCTTAAGAGGATATGGCACAGCCGCGGCCAGCAAGCACTAGGTATTTGAATAATGGTTTACGGTCTCGCAGAAAATGCGTAAATTAAATAAAATAAATTAACTAAATAATAATAATTTAACTAAATTCGTATCAACTTCAGATTTTTGTTAAAATTAGCGTTTCGGGAGAAAACGTTTCTACCACACTAAATCTCAACCAAATTTGGTAATTTTGGTCTCAATTTCTTAAATGGAGAATAAACTAGGTTTGTAGGTTTCCTTTTTCTAAGATTATGTCTATTTATAAAGTTAACAACTTCCAAACTTCTAAATATCGAGTTATTTGGGTCAATTTATTCAAATTCTATAGGAATTATCGAAAAAATAAAAACCTACAAACTTCAATAATGATAACATCTCTTACATGTCCAAATTTCATGGAATTTGGTTAATGTTTAGGGGTAGAAAAACGTTTTCTCTTTTTGTATGAAAATTTTAGCGTGTCGTTCCTTCTTAAGGAGCCTTCGCTCCGTCAGCGGCGGCGAAGCACGGTAGTAGCGTTCAGATGTTCTCGTAAATACTACACATACGGTCACCCAAGTGGCGACTGCTGCGAACGTTGCTTAACCTACAAACGACTAGGTGAGCTACGCTACGAGCTCTCATACTATTACCCTAATTACGGTTTGTCAATTACGACACACTTTAGTTAAAGCTGTAAAGCTCAGACATTTTTTGATGCGTATATATTTTTCTTGTTATTTTATATACTATATCTACAAGTATATATATATTATTATATTTATTTATATATATTGTTACTGATTTGTATGCATGTATTATCTTGTTATTGTTTTTGTATGGCCTTTTAATTTGTTCACTATTACTTTATATTTTGTTTGCACTACCTTATAAAATCTCCACAGTACACCGAGGTCAACTGGAAGATAATGCTTACTAGCATTAAGTTCGCCTATGTACCTACAAATTTGTTTGTGCAATAAAGAACTTTCTATCTATCTATGCGTGTCATTAATTTAATTACAAAATATGCAGTGTTCATAGCAATATTCCAATTTAAATACTAGAGCTCTTTAAGATTACTAGTATCGAAGTATTTAGCAGGACTTATAGCAGATTATGGGCAAGAAAAATAAATATGCTGTTTTTGGAGTATTCAAAAATTTTTAAAATTGTGTATATGCTAATTTTAAGGATTATTTAGTGAAATAAACAAATACGAGTAAATATTGTTAACAAATTCTGCTTATGTGAAGTTTGATTAAAAAGGAACTAATAGACTGTATACGTACTAGATATAGATATGTGATATATATATATATATATTAACTCGACACTGGCTGAATGCACAAACTATGCAGATATAAAACAAACCTAATTTCATGAACAAACCTTTTCATCTTCTCACAAACTACCCAAGGTTAGAGTCAAACTTACCATCTCCGACCAATTTACTTAATAGTCACTCAGTTCAGTAACTAATACAATTGATCGATTATGATTGAACTTTGTTGGTCTACCCAATAGTTTAGGAGAGTGGATGTTTCAACACAAACAGTCCAAAATGTAGTCTTGCGCTTAGTTCTGTGGGGGCCGGAGTAACAACTGCGAACTGTCTAGTGTTACCTCGAATCGATCGACTCTAATAAAACTATTTTAGTTATATCAAGCAAGAATGCTTCTGAGATATAATTAAATATTTTTGAAAGGAAACTGAACATTGTATGTAAGGAACATGATTCTTTCAGGTTCAGATTTTTTTATTTATTTAATTTTTATTTCAGGCAACATTAAAATAAGTTACAGATGTTATTTACTTATTCTACGGCGCATATAAATAAATAATATACTCTCTCTCGAAAAGGCCCGGGTCTCAGCAGTGGGAACATGATGGGCTGATGATGATATAAATATATACCTTAGAACTAACATACATATAATTTATATTAAAATATTTATGTTTATGTGACACGTTTTGTCGGCGACGTGTGACGCAACTGCGCGGTGTCAGCTTGCGGTGTCAGCGGTGACGTTTGCAGCCGTCCTCTGAATCGTCGAAACACGACACCCTTTGGCCAGAATTCCTCACACATGTAGGTCGACAGATGTTCAGTAGGAACTCGCACCACAAAAGAATTAAAATTCACATTGTGGCGCGACTCCAACCGCACGCCCCTTAGAAGAGCATTGGTCTTCTTCTCAAAGTTCTCAGTAACATCTTCAGCCTTTTTCATTTTTCCTTCTTCTGTCAACTCATGTATCATTTCAAGTCCTACATTAACTTTTTATCATTCCAGCGCAGCCCTTTCTGCAAAATTTGTTTAATTTTTTGTTTTTGGCTCCGCACGATATGTGTGCTGTGATAATTTATGTGATGTTAGCTTCCATATTATTATTTATTATTTTGTAGAAAAAAAAACGGTAACGACTTCTGACATACAGATTCCGTTCCGTCATACCTATATTGTTTTTGTTGAAGAGCCCATGTATTTTGTGTATTGTTGTGTGCAGTATTGCGGGAATAAATAAATTTATTTATTTCTTTCTATACCGACTAGGCTACGAACGTTAGTTGATGACAGTTTTTTATGCATTAAAAAAACTTTAGAACACTTCACCAAGCATAATTACTGGGCATAGTGATACCTATAGATTATTAATTGTCTAAAGGTGACAGTGGGGTGTCAGTGCAGCGCAGGACTTTAAAAATACTTTGTTTGGTACGGCAGGCGTGCTGCTTTCCATCATGTGAACGACCTCCTGTTCTCACGAGTATGTTACTTAAAAATGTATAAAGCAGTTGCTATCTTATGGAAACGATTTGTTGTGGTTCTGAAAATATGAAGTTAATATAAGATTGTTCTACTGTGAAACCATTCCATGAGCCCAACTAGTTGTCAGCGTAAAGGAAACATCGACAAGAAATGTTCCAGTTAACAACTAGTGACAGTCAGTAGTCTCTGGCTCCCTTCGGTTTTCCACTTTCTCTCGCTGTATAGATTTTCTCGCCTGTCATAATAATATTGTTTTGGTTAAGACCGTTATCTGTTTTGCTATCAATATGAAATACGAGTAAAATAAAATAAATAATTGTTTTCTCTTTTTATGATTAGTTTTTTACGTTATTTCATTCCACGAAGAGCACCAAAACAAAACATCGGTATAATTAGTTTAGGTATTATATCTGAAATAACTTAATATTAATTAATCTGTGGTACTCATGGAATACCTTTTTATTTTGTATATTTTTTCACTAAGTGTTTTTCGATATACAAAAATAAGCGGATTAATGAAAGAATAAATTAGTCACGTTTTCGTATTTCTAATCTCTAAATATTCAAAATATTTCTTAGCGTATTAGTTAATTCGCATCTGTCTATGTACTCGCTTTGCTTGATGTATTTCTATACAGTTTTAACAATAATTTAAAGAATTTCACAAGACAAATGTAAGCTTCTTTTATATTTATATTCAAGTCACCCATGTAAGTTTCGGATTCAATGGTAGACAATAAAAACCCCCACAGAAACATAGTGATATTAACGATCTCGTACTCATAATTCTTTTATAAATACTCGAATATTATACAAAAAAACATCTTCCCAATCATCTTAGCAAAATATACAGCATTAGATTTATTCATCGACATTACTTTTTCTCTATTGCCTTTTATACTTCCGAAATAATACCACTCTTTATGAACCCGAAAAAATGAGAGAACAATTTACATTTAATGTATGGTAAGGATATAACCAATGGATTTGCATTAGCTTTATCACGTAGAATTATCTAAATCTGTTCTGTTAATAAAGTTGCGCTGTCAGTATGTCCCAGGGAGGAGAATTGAGTCTCATAATAGGCGGTCTTATCGCATTTCACACCATAAATGAGACAATACGGAAGCTCACAGAAAACAAATTTAAATTACGCGTAAAGACTGTTCTAATGAGAAAAGCATACTATACTGTTCGTAATTATATAGAAGACAAAGATGCTTAAAATATGCCTCTTCTGACAACTCGTACATAAGAAACATAACATTGTAGACAATAAAAGAATTATATCATAATCTCTAAAAAAATATGCCTCTTGGTTTCTTGCCCTATCTTCTGAGTAGTGGTTCTTTCTCCGATACGGTGGTAGAGTCATGATGATAATTTGACGTTCATAAGTGCGTCTGTGATGCCAAAACTGAATAAAGAGATTTTCATTTGATTAAATAATGAGTCATATAGTCTGGCCAAAGAATTAGAATCCAGATGAACAGAAACGGGATCAACGGGAAAATCCTCTTTCACGTAAAAGAGATATAGGTGAATACTTTATGTATACTCAGTTATTATTTTTGAAATTTTTGGTTTATTTTCTTTTTTATTTCAATCGCTAAGGTTTTGACGCGAGGATATCCCAAGTAATAACTTGGTATATCCTCGCGTCAAAACTTCCAATCACTACAATTTGGCGCAGACCTTCCATAGTACCTATTCTTTTTAGTCTCATATATACGGTAATTCGCTTAGGACTCTCGTACAGTTGTATACCAAAACAAACATTATCTAGCATTATCTCAGCCATCTGAGTCTAATCAAAGTAGTATATCCCAAGTGTTAACGAGCCTCTAGGCGCCGAATTAAGACTATTTCCCGTTAATTGTTTCCGTAATGGAATACTGTATACAAAAGAAGGTCAGAGATGTGAAAACAACGATAAACTATTCCTTAACTGAATTAATGAAGACAGTAATGGTTTTGTCTGCAAAGCCAGCCAACACGTGGCAAAGCGCTGTAGTGTAGGAAAACAATTGTAATTTGCGAACAACTTTAGCTTGCGATTTGACCACGAAACATAAAGCAGACGTCGAACCTTTGCGATTTGCAGTAACAAAAGATAATTCTATGAATAGAACAACGCAGGATTTCAATAGATCTATTGAATAGATTGAGGTTGATTACACTACGGGCACCAAGCCAATAATTTACGCTCAAAATCAATTTTATGCCACACGTTTGGTAGCTGTTGATTTGCTTCAACATGTTTGTTGCCAGAATGAGATGATGTTTAGCCAACTGCGTTGTTTTATTAGCGTTGCATCGCGCTATACTATGTTGAGCGTGAGATACTGCCTCCACTGAAATTACAAAGGAAATATTAATTACAGTTGTGGTTTTGCACCAACAGTTTATCTTTTGCGTTGACAACTCTTTGTTTCAGTTTGCTAGAGTTTTTACCTACGCCCTACTTTACCCTCGTTAGCAAATTAATATCACGGCAAGACGAAAGGCGTCGAGCACAACACAAAGCAGCCGTTTCATTGCATACAAGAGTAAATGACAAAAGATAAATGCTACCCAATATTTAATAAGCAGTTGGATAACGAAATACGCACTATACTACATGCTAGCGAGAGCACAGAGCCTATGTCGAAGTTCTTGTGGCATTCCAAACACGTCGCAGTCATTTAACTTTCGTGAGGGCTCTTTTGGGGCCTATATAAACAAACATTTATGCTGCGATAAAAATGTACCCGGAAGAAGTCTCCCCGAATGGTGTCTTATTTTCAGTTACATTTGATCAAAATAATTTAAAACTCTCGGTACCTACGTCTTAGCAAGAATGTAATTGTTTTGCATTACTAAATTCTTATGAAAAGACAGATCATTCTATACTATTCTTAATCTAAAGACAGAATAAATTATTTAAAAAAAAAACTAAACCGACTTCAAAACCACAAATGGCACTCAAAAGTGAAAAATAAATTAATATAATTATCATAAGCGCTACCCACTCATATATTTGAAGTCGGTGCCAGCCAAGTCTAATAGGTAGCAGATAAATACTACGTATATAGTAAGTACTACTTGTAGGTAGTATCTATCTACTACCTTATATTATTAAATACTATGTATAATATAGTAAGTACTACTTGTAGGTAGTATCTATCTACTACCTTTTAGACTTGGCTGGCACCGACTTCAAATATATGAGTAAGTAGCGCTTATGATAATTATATTAATTTATTTTTCACTTTTGAGTGCCACTTATGGTTTTGAAGTCGATTTGGTTTTTTTTGAAAAATAATATATTTTACCCTCTTTAGTGAAAAACAAGTTTTAATTAAATTAATTTAAAAAGTTTTTAAAGACAAGCTTTTATGTTCTAGAAGCCACATCATGACGAAGTTTAAAACGGGCTATCACAATTAAATGCATGTACAAAAAAATTTCATGTCTGTCCCATTCTCTGTTGAGGAGTTCCCTCGCCGGAAGTCAATCCTGGGTGTATCAGCCATGTCATGATGGAATTTAGAACAGGCTATTATGGTTAAATCCATTTATGAAATGTTGTATCTGTACTATTAACCGTTGAGGAGTTCCCTCACCGGGAGTCAACCCTGGGTGAAGCAGGTGAAGCAGTCGAATACAAACCTCCACCTTTAGAAAGTTGGTTACGAAAAAAAAACAAGAACCGACTTGAAGATTTAACTTATATTTTTTGTTTTTGCTATTTTTTTCAAAAAGTACTGAATGAATTTCGATAAAATTAATACGGGACCACCTCTGAAGTATGACCTACCAATCAAAAAAAGAATCATCGAAATCAATGCATAATTAGCGGAGTAATCGAGTAACAAACACACAAAAAAAAAAAAACATACCGTCGAATTGTAAACCTCCTCCTGTTTGAAGTCGGTTAAAAACGAATCTGACATATTACTAAAATGAATAAGATTTTTGTTGAAAAATATTTTTCAAGCTTTTAACAAATTTGTAATCGCAACCGCAAGCAAATCAAAATGAGCCCAAACACTAGTAGTTTACGATTATCCGTCAATGAGTTTTATTGCCCACCTTCCGTCTCCATCATCAGATCAGCTCACTGTCACCATAATATTGCATTGTCATCGGACTTTGACAATTATGCAAAATTTCAACTCCGTAGGGTAAAAGAAAGTGGTTCTAATTCAACTTGCAAGATTCCACCCGAACATAGTTACATACATACTCATACATTGCAAGTTAAATAAAAGCTTGTAAAAATGAACTTCGAAACTATAAACGGTTTTTTTTACAATTAGACTCACGGTTCTAAAATCACGTCTACCATGTCCGTATCTAGACGAGACTACAGTTTTATTCCGATGAGTCACCGGGATATTTAGTTTTCTTTGCCGGGATCGTGACATTAGGGTAATGGCATCGAGTCGAGTGAATGCATGAGATGTGAAAAAATGTTTCACAGAGGATACACTGTGCACAGTTCAATAGATAGAAGGATAGTCTACTAATGGTTCAAACTCCCGGATATATTTAAGGATTAACAAAAAATATCTTTTAACGGAGGCTTTATTATTACATACATTTATTATTACACTAATATATAGCTTCGCTATAACCCTGAAACACTTTTGCAATTTGTGAATGTTCTATACTCCATCCTTAGTTGATCTAAAGGAGTGATTTGTGAAGGAAAGACTTTGAAATAGTGATTCTTATATGAAACCATATCGATTAAGATAAAAAATGCCCTTTTTTACTGACTAAATAACATATTCATAGCTACAACAATTCAGATAGCTGCCCTTATTACGTCCCATCTCAAAGTTTTACTCTATATGAACGTTTAATGTTAATCAAGTAAGATGCATATAAATATAATAATAAATTCATTTATTTCAGGCAATAATACAATTAACAAATCAAAAGAACCAGAGACCCATAAAATATATACCTTACAGACTATCATTATATATAATTTATAAACACTAAAGTTACGTTTAGGGAATTAATTTCGGCTTCGCCTCCCTGTAGCGCCGGAATAAAATGCCTTTGGGCCAAAACTCAGGAGCCAGGAACGTTTCCTAATACTTCGCTCGAAGCTGGATTACGAAGGACTGATATAATAGATGGACGAAGGATAATGAAAACGATATTGCTGCATCACTGTCAACTAAACTGGAATTTTAAAAAAATAAGTAAAATATTTTTTTGAATAAGACAGAAACAAGTGCCGATAACTCTATAATGATTTAGCAAACTTCTTGTGACTGCAGAAGATGTAAGAAAATAATTAATGAAAATCTCTGACTATAAGAATTAAGCCCGTAAAATAATAATATAAAGTTTTAATAATTTTATTTAAGCACAAGTCTATAAAACTTTAGCCAAATACTAATTTAAGTTACTCAGCACCTAATATTGTTAACATTTCTGCAATTAATTAAAACTTTGCTTGCACAAAACTTCTAAATTATTTATGTTGTTTTGAAAATAAAGTTGATTTTGTCTAAATATTTAGTATCGAGCTAAACAACCTGAAGTCTAATTCTGTTTATACTTTGCCAACTAACTGCTTACTTCTATTTATGCTATCGTGATTTATTATGTAAGGTCTAGTAGGGCGGGGACGTACAATAAGGGAAAAGTAGAATGCGTAAAGTAGAATCTACCTTCTTAGCAAATAGGAATACCCAACACAAGAGACAAGGTCTATATATAGCTATATATTGCTGTAAAGATTTTTTTTTAAATTGGCACGTCATTTCTAGTTCCAAGTGTACTAATATTTGTACTTTTTACACTCGGTCTGTTTTATGTACTTAATACTAGCCAAAGCTCATTGCCCATTATTTTGCGTAGAATTTGGTTTATACTTGTAGTTCTGTTGTTCCCTTAGGAACTATCCCTTTTTCCGGGATGAAATAATGTGTCCTATTTCTTTTTCCAAGTTCTACCTATTCCAACCTACATACCAAATTTCATCAAAATCTGTTCTATATCCATTCTCACAAACTTTTGCTATTTCATTATTAGCAGAAGTAGGAAGGTGGGTTAGTAGATTAGAAATTCACTGGTTTAAATATTTTTGGTCTTCAAAAAATGTTAATCGTAACATTAAGTGAGGATCACATGCGCTATATTTGCATTAATTTTGCAGTGGAGACTTTAAACTGTACCAGTAAATCTCTAGTGGTATTTTAAAGTCGCTCGGGACAGCTAAAAGGAAAACTTGTCAACTATTTTTAATATTGAAACCGAGGCAAGTCGTTAGCGCGTGCGATACGGAATGAAAAATAATACAGCAAGGCCGTTGCAAGCATTGTATGAACGTATGGATATTATGTAATATTTTCAGAAAGTGAGGCAATGCAACTGATTGCTTAACATCAGGAATATTAGGTAATTTCTTTGCGATCAGCTACTTGTTCTTCTAATGGTCCAGTACATTTATCTTTAAACGTATAGTAATGTTATATAAGCCATTCAGGTATAGAGGTCTGGTATTATCTAACAAAAAAAAACAATATGGTTTAATGATTTATTTTACTATTTATGTTACTGTACCTTTAATTTTTATTGTATTATCTGCCAGTTTAAGTATAATTACTTAAAGTATACTAGATGCTACAGATGACAGGTGTTGAGGCAACTTGCATTACTTCTATTTCTCTTTTAATCGCTTATTTTGTGCAACTGTCAGCCATTGAAAACAATATCTAGATACGCAATAAACCTGCCAATGTCGGATGAAATAAATTTTATGATATCGCCGATATCCGTGGCTTCGACTCCCTATAGTTGCATTTCCAGCGTGACTTGCACATTCTGATACTCAATTGTTTATTAGAATAGGGTTTTGTATGGTTAAAGTTTAATTTGGTGGATCTCCGCTGGGGTATACTGTGAATGTAAATGGGTAAATCTGTGTTTATTTATACAAAGTAAAATGTAATACTTTATTTTACAATTGATCGATAAATGGTTTTCACAAAAAAATTTGAAGCTTTTGTATTTTTTTACAAAGAAGTTAACAAAGGCCTATTGAAGTTCTGGATGGCATTGTAATTGTTATGGGCAGGCGTGGCGATTACCATCAGGCAAAAGACTTGCTCGTCTCAGCACTCAGTGTCACAAAAAAAAAAAGTTTCTTGCCGATTGCATACCCTAATGGTAAAGTGATAATTGACATGCAAGTTAATTACTGCAAGAAAGTTGCATCTTCAAAATGCGCCTTTATAGTAACTTGAGCTGATATGGGGCTTATAGTGTATGACGCTAACAAAGTGAAATAATATATTATTTTCATAAAACTTTTGTTTCTGATCACTTTAGACCTCTCTTAAATTTAATTTCTTTCTGTATTCAATGGCAAAGAAGCAAAATTAGATACGTAGTGCCCTCATCTGGAAACTTTAACACAAGCACAGAAAGAATCAAGTTCTGCCTCGATATTAGTTTTTTATTTGCTTTCGTTGTTTTCTTAAATGGCAGCACAAATTAAAGCAAAACAAGGTACATTTCGAAACAACAAAGATATTGGAAATAAAATTCTTTGTTTGTAACTTGAACATATTAAAAAAAATTGTTGATAGCGAATAAATTTTTGAAGATATTACATAGGCTGACGCACCGGAGCAATTAGTACCTGTATGATTTTCTTTAATTAATTTAATGCACGTTATAAGAAATCCGTCTAACAAAGAGAGGAAGAAGACATTTGTGACATACACTGAATTGAACGAGTATACGGGTATTTTATACATTTTATACGGGGTAGATTAATGCATAAATTATACGTCTAATATATTAAGCTCTATCTTTGAAGTAAGGTATGTGGGGCTGATTTATCTGTATAATGACCTATTTATCATTCAACCGCTTTCAGGCTGCAGTTACTGTCGTTGCAAATTCCATCTTATGATACCATCCGGTTAACCATTCTAATATCTGAAACACCAATATAAAAGAATACTTAACGCTAAACTAAAATAAACGCTCTTTTTCATTTATCTTTGCTTTTGTTTGATAAAAAGCAGGTTGAGATATAGGGAGCATTAGGGGATATAAAGGCTGCATTGTGTATGAGCTCTATATAAAATATTTTGAAAGCAGATTGACTGCTCATTTTATCTGAGGACAATTACGACCCAGCTTGTAAAAGGACAATAGATGGGATTCAATTGGGTATGATCCATCAACCAGTGATTTTTTTGTATAACCCTTCCCTTTCAGATATCCTTTTGTCCGGGATCGTAGATATTAATAATGTTGTCGAAGGTCAACAACTTTTATAAGCAACATCTTTCTTGAGGGTCTAATTGAGAAATAAGTTTGAATTGGTTTTCGAAGTTTAAAGTCAGAATATTCAAATTGAAGTACATATATACAGTGTTCAAGGTAATTGTTGTTCCCTATTCATACAAAGCTTCCTCAAACGTCAAAGAAACTTGATAACAGTTAATTCGAGTGAGAATTTGCAAATGAGATTAGTTTTGAATGTTAATTAAAGGAAAGAGAAAGTTTAATTCAGTTTCTTCACTACCCAGCATACGAAATTAGGCCGTTATTATAATTTCTACAGGAAGATTTAATAGTTCCAGAAATGTTTATGCCAGAGGTCGAAAGTTTCTTTGCAATTATCTTCTTCCTTTAACACATCGTCGCTTCTTAAACAATTTCTAAAGACATTGCTTAAGACTACAACCCAGCGAACCGATAAATTAATTTTGCATGCGCTTAAAGGTTTTGTATCAAAATATTAATATGTACACTTATAATTTCTACAAAAATAGCGCTCTCGTAATTGCGCAATATATGTGTAAGAGATTAAACGAAGTGAATATTATTTGAAAAAAAAAAAATGTTGAAAGTAAATTAGTTAAAAATTCAAACTAAGTGATGATAAAACGGAGTGAAGTTATATAGCTGTTATAGTCGTGCTAAATTTGTTATTAGAATTAACCGGAAGAAAAAAGTGAAAACGGAGGCTAGAACTAATTTTAAATTTTTTCTTTTCTATATCTACATTGACCCTTGTTAATAAAATAATTATAATTAATAATAATATAGCACTTATAGCCTCAGCAAAAAACCTGGTTCACGATCCAAAAACAGTAGATGTTCTGCAAATTTTCAGCAGCTTCCAATTTTACCCAGTTAGTTAGCTTTCGTCGATATTTCGCCCAACGCTGATTCAGGTCACTTCAATCTACGAGTATATTCACCGCTTGAAACTGTTTTACATATTTTGTAACCAGATCTACATTAACAGCAAAGATGTGCCGTCTGACTGAATTTCGCTTCAGCAAGTGACATGCCATTTTTGTAGTATTGGCTGTAATTATAATCGAGTAAGGAAATGGAAGCTGTAGTATCTTATGCTGCACATCAAATATTTACTTTCTATTTGCCTTAGCTCAGTTCGTCTTCAATTTCATTTAGAAATCGCTTGCTGCTCGCTATTTAGCTAATTGAGCTACCGCTTTGACTCTAAGAAACGGTTCCATTATTATTAAAATTTGAGCTTTTGAATAGTCTCTCATTACATATTTTATGTTGATTCCATTTTTAATGTTAAACCTTTGAATTCGTGAATAATTTATTTGGTAAAAATGATTCAGGTCACCTCGATCTCTATATCCTTTGAGCTGTATTTCATGTGTAAATGGATTTGTAAAGCAAAAGCACCTGCCTGAGCTGTGCCGTGCAACCCCCGTCACCTCCTGCCACTCAAATGTCATCGCATCTGTATTATGCTGTGTGGTAACTGTGGAAAGGTGAAATGGGATTTGAGCTGCGCCTAAATGTTTGTTTACTTATCTTTATTATTCATCTTCTTCTTTCGCGTGTGTGTGGCCAACTCTGGTGTCGGAGTTTTTAGGCCTCCTGAAGGCCTCCGACATTGCCTAACGACTGTGTACTAAGACAACAACCGTGCACTTCAAAGCACTTCTGGTCTCGGTTTTTCTCCAACTGTTATGCCAGTTAAGCCAGCCGTGTTGCTTACCATCAGAAGAACGACTTGTTTATCTTGTTATTCAATCACATATAAAAATATACACAACAAATTTTTATTTCTACGAAAGCCATGACAACTATTCTCGCAAAACAAAAAACGTGTCCGCGAAATTCTTTCCTGCACAGCTTTTACCCTCAGTTTAAAATATAAAGCAAACATCCTTTTCGTGTAAAAAGTAACCTTCAACACAAAGTAAATTCAAAACCTTTTTAAAAAAATCATTTTTCTACCGCAGAAAAAGCTACAGTAAAATAAAATGAGAAGAGCATTCCACTTAAAATATGAGCCTGAAGTTGAATAAAAGTTCGGAAATGTACATACACTTGACAATAAAACCCATCTTACGACGCGTCAATCTTGACATATAGCTAATAGCACAATACAAAATCCCTACACTTTTCTATACTACACAAGTCTTTTGAATAACAAGAATGGTCCAAGATTTATTGAGAAACAAGGTCACGAGTACAATAGGAACCTTTTTCGTATTATCAGATGGGACGCGAAAATATTTCAAGGGTTTTTCATTTCATGAAATACCACTTAAAGGTATTGGATACATACTTATCCGATGGGCCACCTAAATACATTATTTTATTGCTAGGGCTTCTGAGGCTAGGTCTTATTCAAATAAAGTAAGATAAAGCGCTCACACTTTCTTCGAAATTCGTGTCGAGCGTTTCTTGTGACAATGAATATGTTGAGCAATTTAGATACTGTTTTTTCTAAAGTACTATGTATTTGAAAAATGCAATGAGTTTGCATAAACGTGTTTTGATGCGACTTTCGTATATATAGTGCAACTATTGCGCTGTGGACCAATTAACACATATTTATCCAGAAAAATAGTATTAATAATTAACCGACTTTAAAAGAAGGAGGAGGTTCTCAATTCGATTGTTTTTTTTTGTCATTTACACACCGATTTGGAAAATTATTTTGCTATGGGTTCAGTATAGCTACAATGTGGTCTCATAAAAATTTCTTCGATATTCAACCTTGTACTTCAAAGATACATCAAAATTGAAGTCGGTTTTTTTTTGTTATAAAAGGAATTATTTAATAAGTCATATAATAAATAACTGTACGCAACACTTCAAAAATCTTGATATTACCTTCACGTGTGCTCACAATTAGTTATATAAATTTATGTGAACAGTAAAAAACACGAAATAACCTGGTAACCTTTTTACAGCAAACTCGTATATCTTTATCGTATATATAGTATGACCAGGGCCCTAATTCACTAGAATTAGGGCCCTGGTCACACTATCACGCCACTTAGCGATTCCTTGCTTCGAAATCACGTCGATTCCTTAATTACTTACTTCTGCGAAATTTGTGTTCTCTATGACGCGTTATGAAGAATACAAATTTCGCAGATTTCGTTTATTAATTAAGGAATCGACGTGATTTCGAAGCAAGGAATCGCTAAGTGGTACTAGTGAATTAGGGCCCAGCTGAGACAACATTCTGGAACATGATATAGAACTATATGTAGCTTCATGTGAAGGTATGTACTTCAAGGTAAGTTTTCAGCTATCGTGTTCGGTGGTCGTGTACAAAAGTTTCGCATCGACACTTCAATCTAAACACGATAGACATAATATATCGTCACGTATCAAAGCGCTATAGTAGTTCACATTTTAGGCACAATAGATAGTTTAAGGGGTGTAGTTGAGAATATTGGAAGCTATGTAATATATATTTTTTATTGTACCGAGTGATGAGACGAGCAAGTCGTTCGTCTGATGGTAAGCGCCACGCCTGCTCATAACAATTACAGTGCCACTCTGAACTTTTAATAGCATAAAAAGCACTTCGTAGCACTGCATTGCGCTCATTACCCCGAGACATCAGATATTGGGGAGACTGCCGTCTCGGCCACATTATCGCTTCACATCAGGCGAGATAGTGGCCAAACATAGATCTATAAAGCGTTAAAAAAAATGTCTCATATGATGCCCTCAAACCGGAACACAGTAATGCTTGCGCACTACTGCTTGGCGGCAAATAACTGGCAAAGCTGTGGTACCCACTCAGACGGCCTCCCGCTTAGGAGAGATATTATTATCGTTCTAGGAAATCGTATTTTTTTATTGCTAACTTACTTACCCTAACTTTAGTCATTTCATATAGTATGTTAAGGGAAATGTGTTAGTGCCAGCTGTGCCAGCAGCATCTATATTCGATAGCCTCTATGGTATAGTGGCTTGGCAGGTCAGTTCAAATCTCACATAAGGCGATGGTTGCCGGTTCGATTCCCGTTACGCGACAAATGTTTGTACACAGAAAAAAAGCGCTCTGTCTGTTGTGGGACTCTGGTCCTCATAGTTTCTAGTGGTCCCTAGGTGCAGGGAATCCTAGTTAGGCTTCAAGATCTGTGGAGATATATTTTTAGGCGTTATTTATTTATTACTTAGGGAGCGTCCATAAATTACGTGAGGTGTTTAAGGGGGGGAGGGGGTCGAGTTAAATCTCATCTAATCTTACGTTGGACAGAGGGGGGTCTCGGCAAATATCACGCTATTTATTTTCTGATTGAAGAAAAAAAAAAAACTATTTTAGTCTATTTAATCCAGATTGTACATACTTAAGATTTAATCTTAAGCGTAATCGTTTATTACATTATAATTAAACTCTCAGCAATATTGATTACTAGTCTTAACTAGTCGTAAATAAAAGCACGAAGCAATTTTTTTTCTTTTTACAATAACAATCCAACGCTTTTACGTAAGAAATTAACCCACATTTTGAAAAATCTCACGTGAGATTGGGGGATGGGGGAGGGGGTTGAATAAAATCTCACGACATCTCACCAGGGGGGGAGGGAGTGACAGAAAATTTTTGCTGCGCCCTACGGTTTCACCTACGGTATCTCGGGATAAAAAGTCGATCTCCATTCCGAATTTCAATCAAATTTGTCACAGAGCGTGAAGAAGTAACAAGCATACTCACAAACTTTCGCATTTATAATATTAGATAGATAGATAGATAAACGCTTTATTGCAAACATTAAATTAAAGACATTACATAAAAACAATTAAAGAAAGTTTTACAATGGGCGGCCTTATCGCTAAAAGCGATCTCTTCCAGGCAACCTTTGGATGGAGAGGAATTATCAAAATGTTAAAGACGGGGATGTAAGGTCTACAATAATAATAACAACATAAAATGTCAATAAAATAAACTACAATACAATAGCAACATTCTAAATGCCTACATATAAACATACATATATATTAGGTACACATAAATACATATTGTTTAAGACAACAAAAACATATAAATAAATTACCTATGAACTACAGTCCACTAATTTAGATATTATCTATGATTTTTATCTATGATTTGCGATGTACGATGTATCTGGCAATGTAATGATAGCATAGACAATAGAGAGAATAAAGCTGTGAATGGAGCTTGGTATTTTGATTTCCTCTCCAATAATTTTCTCTCCAAACAAGTGGTCAAATCGAGCCGTAATCAATAAATATTTGCGTTATAGTGAATGTTTTTCGTAAAACTCTTAAATTTACGAGTTAGAAAAAGTGTCGCGGCTATAATATCACAGATTGTGACGGATTGTGTGGTAGCGTGTGCCGCCGCCCGGTGTTGGCCGGTCGCCATATCTCGACGAGAAATCATTGCATTTACGATAAAATATGCAACAACGCTGCTGATAGTACACATAAAAAGAAATATCAACAATGCCGCCGAAGATAGCAAGCGAAGGGGATGCGCAAGATTGCGCAGAACTGAAAAAGTTGTATGCGGCTGTTGGGCAGTGCAAAGCCTCATTTACGAGATTTGAGGACTACATAGACGTCAATAAAACGAAAATCACGCCAAGGATAATAAATATTATGAAAAAGCGTTTAATTGCCCTTGAAGGAGTGTGGGCAAAATATAAGGATTTGTCACTAGAAATAAATGTGCTTTGCAACAAAACAGAAGAAGAGGATTTCAAGGATGAGCTTGAAGACCGTTATTATGCGATATATGAGAACATACACTCATTATGCCCTAATGACGTAGATAACAATGAAAATAAAGAAGCAAAACACAAAGCTGCTAACAAGCTGCCTAATATAGATATCCCTGTTTTTACTGGAGAGGAAATAACCAAATACGTACCTTTCATAGAACTATTTACGGCCGTCGTCGGCGATGACGCTGCGCTTGCACCTGTTCAAAAATTGTACTACTTGAGAAGCCATCTCAAAAAGGAAGCTTTGGGAATCATAGAAGGTTTGCCGCTGACTGACAGCTCATATGAAGAAGCACTGCAGCTGCTGAAACAGCGCTATGACAATCCATGTATTTTGATAACCAGCTATGTAAACTGCTTATTGGATTTTCCTGCAATACAAAAAGGTACAGCGCACAGCCTCAATGAATTTGTATCACATGTGAGACAACAAATAGGTGCCCTGAAGAACATGAAACAGCCAGTTGAATCGTGGGATATGTTGCTGCTGCCAATTTTGCTACGCAAGCTAGACCAATACTCTGCAAGAGCTTACCATATGGAACGTGACAAATCAACTCTTCCGACAGTAGCAGAATTTACTAATTATTTGGAGAAACGAGCATCCAGCTTTGATGAGAGCCAGCGTCTGGAGTCAAGCTTCGGGAAAAAGTCATCAAAACCAGTTAGCTTAGTTGCAGTAAAGGAAAAAGCTATGTGCAGGTACTGTCAAAGTGATCATAGACTTTATAGCTGTCCCAAGTTTAAAATGGCTTCTCTTAAAGAGCGCTTAGATTTTGTGAAAGACAAACAGTTATGTAATATTTGTTTAAATGCACATAAAAATAAATGTAGGTTCAGATTTAAATGTTCCACATGTAGTTCAAAAGAGCATAATTCTCTTTTACATATAAATGATATGTCTGTAAATGCTGCCTGTACACCTAGTTTATGTCAGGATGTTGTTCTGTTGCCCACAGTGAAAGTCAAGATTGCAAAGACTGATGGTTCTTTTGTAATTGCCCGTGGTCTGCTAGACAGTGGCAGCCAGACATCTTTCATAACAACCAAGCTCAAAAATGAGTTAAATATAAAGCCTTTCAGTAGAAAGTTAAATGTGACTACACTGGGGGAGCAAAGCAACACCCTGTCTGAAGCAGTAGTTATAAATCTAACTTCAAATGTTGATGACTCATTTACTCAAAGTGTTGTTTGTTCAGTTGTAGATAAAATCACTTCTACACTGCCACAGCATAAATTAAATATAAGTCAGTTCATACCTAATGTTATAATGGCTGATGATGAGTATAACTCACCAAATAAAATATCACTGCTACTAGCAGCGGATGTATTTTTCAATGTACTTATGCCTGAAAATAGGAAACTCAACAATGGGCTTATACTTCAAAATACAAAGCTAGGTTATATCATAGCGGGGAGCATTGCCCACAGGCAGGCGAGCATTATAGCATCCAACACAGTATCTAATCATTGTGCAATGCAAGAAGATCTCCGTCCAATAATGGAAAGATTCTGGGAGATAGAAAATGTAGATGCCAGCAAACCTACGATGACCACTGATGAGGAGCTATGCGAAATGGACTTCAAGAAGAATGTTCAACTGATAGATGGTAAGTTTCAAGTTTCATTACCACTTAAAGAACCACTTTCATCAATTAATTTGGGTGACTCCTTCTCAATAGCCATCCAAAGGCTAAATAGTTTACTGAAAAAGCTCTTTCAAGATAAAAGTTTGTATACAGAATATGCAAATTTTATTCATGAATATATAAGCTTAAATCATGCAAAGGTGTTGGATTTAAATAACATAGATGTTGATTTTAATAATATGTATTTCTTATCTCACCATGCAGTGATAAGGGAGGACAAACGAAGCACCAGATGTAGGGTTGTGTTTGATGGAAGTGCCCAAACCAAGTCTAAGATATCATTAAATGATATTCAATATAATGGAAAAATTCCACAAAAAGATTTATTTGACATCTTGTTAATGTTTCGCACATATAAATATGTATTTATGACAGACATAAAAAGCATGTTTAGACAAATTAGTTTAGATCCAGCCCACAGGCATTTACAAAATATTTTATGGAAAGAAGATATTAATGCTCCAATTCAATGCTTACAGCTGCAGACGGTCACCTACGGGCTGAAATCATCGAGTTTTCTTGCGACACGCTGTCTTCTGGAGCTGGCGGAGCGCTTCCAAGATGAGCTGCCTCTTGCTGCCGATGTGCTGAGGTATAACACGTACGTAGATGATATTTTGGCTGGATCGGACAGCCTAGACCGGACTATAGAGGTAAGAGATCAAGTTATTAACCTATTAAAAAAGGGCGGTTTTGACCTTCATAAATGGTCATCCAACAATCCAGCCCTGTTAAAGGATATACCGCTAGAAAAACAACATTTCAATGAAATTGAAATGCATAATAGGGAGACAGCTTATCTCAAAGCTCTAGGTATCTCATACAATGTCCAAACTGATCAGCTTAAAATAGGTGTTTCTAATGCTCAAAATGAAAAATTAAGCTGGACAAAGCGTCAGGTTTTAAGGCACATAGGCTCAGTCTTCGATCCCCTGGGAACAATTGCTCCTGTCGTTCTTAAAGCTAAATTAATTATGCAAGCCTTATGGCAACTACAGCTGAAGTGGGATGACACTTTGAGTGATGAGTTACACAGCAAATGGTGTCAATTTTATGATAATTTGTCTAACATGCCACCAATATTTCTAAATCGAAACATTATGTTTGCTAATGCAACTGATATACAGATTATAGGCTACTGTGATGCTTCACAAGCAGCTTATGGATGCTGTTTGTATGCCAGAGTCTCCCATGGGGACAATATACAAGTAAACTTACTCTGTGCTAAGTCTAGAGTCGCTCCTCAAAAGAACAAATTAACCATACCAAAATTAGAGTTATGCAGTGCTTTGTTGTTAGCTGAACTGATTACTAAAGTCACAAAAATACTAAATCAGTATAAAATCTGTTTATTCACAGACTCTATGGTGGCTCTGGCATGGATACAGTCACACTCAAATAAATTTGAGCCATTTGTCAAAAATAGAGTAAATAAAATAAAACTGCTTACCGCTGTTGATGACTGGCACCATGTACCTGGAGTGGAGAACCCTGCAGACTACTTGACACGTGGAGTCGATCCTCAAAATCTAGCATCCAAAGAATGTTGGTGGCACGGTCCTACCTCTCTTTTAAACTCAAATTGTCTTAATTTTCACAAAAATTATTATGAGATCAAAGAATGTGAAGGTCTGGAACTGGAAACCACGGTCGTTGAATGCAATACTCAGAACATTGCTCTGCCAATCTTAGAAAACTGCTCCAGCATTTCAAAAATGCAACATGTGATTGCCTATGTCTATAGATTTTTTAATAATTGCAAAGCTAGAGTAAAGGACAAAAGTCATCATAAGAGTACTAATAATAGGGTCAGTCCTGGTCCTGTCACAGCAGTAGAATTAAATTTTGCTCTATTAAAAATTGTAAATTGTGTGCAAAATACACATTTTGAAAAAGATATTAATTCTTTAAAAAACAATTTGCCTATAAAGTCGCATTTGTTATCACTTAGTCCGTTCATAGATGGACAAGGTTCCTTAAGAGTTGGTGGTAGAATCAACAATGCTGATGTCCCTTACAGCCAAAAACATCCCTTGTTACTACCAAAAAGTTGTCATGTGACAAATTTGATTATACAACGTGAACATCTAAACTTGTTGCATGCTGGACCAAAATTGACCTTGTTTAGTTTGTCAAATAAATATTGGTTAATTAATGGCATTCGAGAAGTAAAGAAAAACCTGCACAAATGTGTACAGTGTTTTAGGTTGAAGGCCGATGCAGGAAAGCAGTTGATGGGCTCACTTCCTTCCAGTAGGTTGCAGGCAGGTTCTCCATTCCAAACAGTGGGCATAGATTATTGTGGACCTTTTGATGTAAAGCAAAATAGAGTTCGAAAACCATACATAACCAAAGGCTATGTTGCATTGTTTGTATGTTTCTTGACTAAAGCAATACATTTAGAACTTGTTTCTGATATGAGCACGGAGACCTTTTTGGCTGCACTTAAACGGTTCATCTCACGCAGAGGCTTACCTAACCAAATTTATTGTGATAACGCAAAAACTTTTAAAGGCTCCCAAAACCGTTTAAGAGATTTATATAAATTAACCCAAAGTAATGATCATGTAAGTAGGGTAACCAGTTATTGTGCTGTACAAGGAACAAAATTCAATTTCATACCCAGCTATTCCCCCACATTTGGTGGTCTCTGGGAGGCAGGTGTCAAAAGTTCTAAATATCACTTCAAAAGAGTTATGGGAAAGTCAGTTTTTACCTATGAAGAGTTTCAAACTATTATGATTCAAGTAGAAGGTATATTAAATTC
The DNA here is from genome assembly GCA_951640565.1 of Petrophora chlorosata. NCBI lineage: Eukaryota > Metazoa > Arthropoda > Insecta > Lepidoptera > Geometridae > Petrophora > Petrophora chlorosata. The sequence goes on along the minus strand of OX621204.1, from coordinate 8,298,890 downwards.
AAGGCCATTGGCACCTGTAACACAGGACCCATGTGACTTTACTTGCTTGACACCAGGCCACTTTTTGATAGGTAGGCCCATCGCCTCATTCCCAGAGCCTGACTACACACTTGTAAATGAAAATAGACTTAAATTTTGGAAACAATGCATACAAAAAGTACAACATTTTTGGAAAGTTTGGCAAAATTGTTATCTTGTTCAATTACAAAATAGACCTAAATGGAAACTGCCTACTAAAAACTTAGAAATAGGTCAGTTAGTGTTAATTAAAGAACAAACCTCTCCCTTGTGGTGGCCTTTGGCTAGGATTATTAATGTGTTCCCTGGGAAGGTAGATAACAAAGTAAGAGTTGTCGAGCTCTTACTTCCAAACAAAAGTAAGAAGAGAATTGCAGCCAATAAAGTTTGCTTGCTACCTATATATGAAGACTGATTCATATTATATCTAACTATGTAGTTTACTGTTATCTTTACTATATGTAGACTGATTCATATTATGTCTAACTATGTAGCTTACTGTTACCCTTACTCGTAGGATGTCCTCTGTGATATGTTCCTTTGTGAATGATGCCAAGAGTGTAACAGATAAGTTTAAGTTTTTCTAAGACATTATTACATAAGAAAAATTTATTATTAAGAAATATTTATAAGTTTACGATACTTCTAAGAAAGTTATGTGTAGCTATATTCTAGATTGTGTATATGAAGCATCTAATGTATAAAAAACTAAATGCATATATTTAAGCTAAGACAGTTAATATGTTTCTAAGCTAGATTTCATCTCACATAATATAAGTTAAATATATTGTAAGTTAAAAAATTGTTAATTTAATCTTTTCCATTGCATCAGTTTAAGCTTTTTTGTAAATTCATATGCACTACTTGTGATTTGTAAAATTTAATACTCAACAAACACTTAAAAACTTAACATTTAACTTAGCAAATTTTTGATTTGGCATTGTATTAATTAAACTTCAAATTGCATAGTACATTAATTTTAAAATAATAAATTTATAAGCTTATTTTTTTGTAGGAAAGAATTAATTTTGTGAATTTGTTAAAATAGTAGTATGAACCTATGACTTAAAACTATTTCCCCCGGGAATTATGTTTAAGACAACAAAAACATATAAATAAATTACCTATGAACTACAGTCCACTAATTTAGATATTATCTATGATTTTTATCTATGATTTGCGATGTACGATGTATCTGGCAATGTAATGATAGCATAGACAATAGAGAGAATAAAGCTGTGAATGGAGCTTGGTATTTTGATTTCCTCTCCAATAATTTTCTCTCCAAACACATATTATATTGTAAATATATATATAAATAATGACTCAATATATATATATATATATACATATATATACATAATACAACATATCATAGCAACAAAATAACCAAAGAAACATCAGCAACCTTCCAAGTAGAACTTCTTCACTTTCTCTTTGAACACCTGCAATGAAGGCGCACGTCGTATAGGCACGGGCAGTGCGTTCCAAAGGCGAACAGCTTGAACGGTAAAAGAGCGGTCGTAGAAAGTGCTACCGTGCGAGGGTGTCTTAAGAGCACAATTTTCCGATGACCTAAGAGAGTGGGAGTTGGGAGTATGTAAGAATTCAAAGCGTTCTTTAAGATAGCGCGGGGTGGAGGGATTAAACAATATATTGAACAGAAAGGATAAGATGTGAGCATTCCGACGAAGGCGAATGGGCAGCCACTTGAGCTTTACACGAAATTGGGAGATATGGTCATATTTACGCAAGCCAAATATGAACCTAATAGAGAAGTTTTGTAAACGCTCAAGCTTATTTAGCTGGTCCTCCGTAATATCGAGGTAGCAGGCGTCAGCGTAATCTAATATGGGGAGCAGGAGAGACTGTGCGAGCGCGACTTTAGTGGCAGTGGGTAAGAAATTGCGTAGCCTCTTTAGGGAGGCTGCCGCGGCATACATTTTACGGCTAGTTGCTTCCAAATGAGGTCCCCAGCTTAGACATCGATCCATTATGAGACCTAAATTCTTAACAGTATCGCTGTAAGGGATGGCAATTCCGTCAAAAACAATTTGTGGAAGTGTCAACCAGTTAATTTTTGAAATCATTCTGGAGCTACCTATAATAATGGTCTGTGTCTTGATAGGATTAACTTTCAGTCCAAAACATTTACTCCATTCAATTATACGGCGCAGGTCAGTGTTTGTGCTTTCAATCGTTTTATTTAATTCAGCAAGAGGGGTCTGGGAATAAATTTGAAGATCGTCTGCGTATAGGTGGTAGGAAGAAGTGAGATGATGAGAGATTGTATTAATAAATATTGCAAATAACAGAGGAGATAAGACGCCGCCTTGCGGAACACCGGCTGACAAGTTACACCATGAAGAAAAGGATTCTTCGAGGCGAACCCGCTGACGACGTCCGTAGAGGTAACTATGAAACCATTCAATAACTGATGGAGATATGTTGATGGAGCGAAGTAGTGCAAGGAGAATTTCGAAGTCCACCGTATTGAAGGCATTACTAAAGTCTAATAATGTAAGCACGGTTACCTGGCCGTTCTCCATACCTAAACGTATGTCATCGGTAATTTTAACAAGCGCAGTAACCGTGCTGTGCCCCGGGTGGAAGCCAGACTGGAAGTGATTAAAAAGATTTTGGCGGGAGAGAAAATAGTTTAGTTGCCTGTGGACTAGACGCTCAAGGACTTTAGATAGAAAGGGTAGAATGGAGATGGGGCGATATTCGGAAAATGATTTGGGATTGGATTTTTTAGGTAAAGGTATGATTTGTGCGTCTTTCCAAGTGCTAGGGAAGACACCGCTGGAGATGGAATTATTAAAGAGGAGACAGAGAACGGGGAGGATGATATCTAGGATAGGCACTAACATATTTCGACTAATACTGTCACCTATATTAGTGTGATGTGATGCCTAGACAAAGTATATATGAGTCCTTATAACCGACTTCAAAAAGGAGGAGGTTCTATTCGACTGTTTTTTTTTATATTTGTTACGCGATTACTCCGCCAATCATGAATTGATTTTGAAGATTCTTTTTTGTTTGGTAGGTCATACTTTAGAAATGGTCCCGTATACATTTTATCGAAATAGATTCAGCGCTTTTTGAAATATTGTACAACAACAACAAAAATATGGGTATAGTCTTGAATTTGATTTTTGTTTAATTATTATAATAATTTGTAGTATGATAATAGAAGTCTGGCACTAACAACACTTATCATTCATAAGGGAAATGAGTTAGTGCCAGACTTCTATATTATGCCATAGGCAAAGTATAATTATGAAATGTTAGATATCAGCTGTTGAAGAACCCATTGCTGCGTTTGTAAGCCGTGGGAATATGATGAGATGGTCTAAATAACAAAACCGGCCAAGTGCGGGTTGGACGGTGCGGGTGGGTCCCGTTTTACCCTTTGGGTACGGAACCCTAAAAAGACTATCGTCTTTCGTTCACAGGCTGGAGTGATTCAACCGACGCGACGCGACGTAACCACTGGTCCTTCAAGCGTCAATCGTATATCGTGTTGATGCGGCAATGACTTGTGATGCCATATTTTTCTATAGGAAAACATATGTAGGTTTATATCTCAACTTGTAGTTATCGTATTTTGTGTAAATGAATGCTAATAATTTGATTTATTGCCTGAATCAACATTAACTAGATCGATATTAACTCATTAATCGCAGTAAAACTATACCTTAATTTGAGTTCAACACGATATATAAATACGATTGGCGCTTGAGGGACTAGTGGGTATGCCGCCAGTAGTTTTAATACTTGGGCTCTATTTTCTCAAAACCTTTGACTTTGCAACTTATACAAATAATTACCGGTAAGTATAGGTAAGACAGACCCACCCAAGTGTAAGAGAAGTGCCTCCACACTATTTTATAGTTTATTCAGACGTTCTAGGAATATCTGGAATAATAGAGGTATATAATATGTATTCCATTGTATAAGCTCTCTAGCTGAATTTAGACTTGATAATATAATTGGTAATATTAATAAGTGTGATCTTAGAGTGTTATTTCCTATTTCGCAGGATTTCCAGAATACGAGAATATTATTAGTATTCACTACATGTATAATGAGTTTATTGTAATGTCAGGAAACTTCGATGATATTTCAGCGTTCACCCCTCAAGGGCAAAGTTTTGATAAAGTTACTTTCCACATTTCTACCTGAGAGAAACAAAATCGCATCGACTTTTCCACTTCCAAAACTTTTTGAGGCTACTTATGCATACGACATCCTTGTCAAGGTTACAAAGCTGTAAGCGCCTTAACTACTTTGGAAGGAATGAATAGCCTTTTGAGGCAAAAATTGTTCTCAAGTTTTTGGAACGAAAAATGTTTACTGCGAACAGTTTTTTACGACCTACGTCGACCTTAGTTTGGATTATAATACACCAAGACGCTCTACAAACTTATGTATATTGTTTGCATAAATCTCAACAGGCAACTTTAGTTGATAACTTCAGATATTCTCTCAAAAATTGTCTAAGTCCAGAGGTCCAGAGAGAAATTAAAACACGATGTTGATTTTGTTTCTCACACAAGATTTTTGTCAAGGCCACGGCCGGCTGTAAGCGCCTTTCTTACTTTAGAGACACTGGATCCAGGGAATAACCGTTTGTAGGAAAAGTGTTAGCAATTTTTTCTCATGAATGTATTTTTGATCCTTGTTTTACAGGTATTTGTTGTACATAGTATTTTCGTGAATTGGTACTTCCAGCTCTATATTGCGTAAGTGAGATAGACGTATATTGCGTTTTTATTGCGGTAGGACTTTAGGTGAAATATGTTGTGATGGTCGGGTGCGGCTTATTAAGTAATTGGGTTGGATAGCCAGAAGTTTAAATATTGTTTGTAGCCAACCCCGAATTAAAATTATGTTATCTGTGAATATTTTGTTATTATAAATGGCGCTATGTTAGTTGGTAGCACAAAAGTTGAGCGATAAACTCAACCTGGAGCAGTAGCTGATTTTTGGTCGGAGTAAAGTCTCAAGAAAGTTTGTCGTCGACTTGAATATGTCGTCTAATTATACGAGTAGTATTAATGATATTAAATCCATTTACTATCATGGTGACTGTGGCTAATTGGGAGCACGTACTACGTTCAATCCGACGTACCCGAGTTCGAATCCCGCTGGCCTCGCACCACTGACTTTTGCAAGTTAAGTGTAGATTTAACACTCTTTCTAAATACGGTACATGAGGAGCATGGTCCCACGACACCCAGACACGAAACAAATGCTTGCGCTTTTTTTCTATACACAACCATTTGTCCCCTCGAGGGAATCAAATCTGCAACCTCAGTGGTATATCAGATTTGAGGCAACCTGCCTAACCGCAACACCACAGAGGCTGTCAAAGTTGATGCCAAATATCATTTATTATAGGCACAAAAATGCATTTTTTAAACGTCATAAACACATAATAAAAATCAAATCAACAAACTATATTTTTTTTACTTACGTAAGCTAACATGACTTTCAAACTGACTTTCAAGGTAAGTGTCTACCCATTTCTTTCATATACTCAAATTAATGTCCGGGCTCAGAGTATAAATGCGAAAACTGACTCTACCAGTGTTTTGAAAATACACCCGCTAGAGAAGAACGCCCGTTCACGAATATGACTTATGGACTAGCCATCACCCCCTCAACCACATTAGAGGGAAGGGAGTGACCCGACACACAGAGCCAATATACATGTCAATATTAGTAAGTAATGTAAGTGTAAAGTAGTATTCTACTCTGATTAAGACCTGCTGCCAGAAAATGGACTCCAAGTCTGATAGTATTAGATAACTAACGATTTTTAAAACAAACTTTGCTGTCTTAATACATAAACCTTGAAAAACATAATTTTTCTTCAGCGGCTTTAAATTCTAAAAGAAACATTAATTAAAATAATAGCTTTGATAGCGCCATAAACTCTTTAATAATAATTATTTCGCTCAACGTTTAAACATTTTTCAGTAAAAGGCAATTTCGGCAACAATCCACCGTAAATAAGTCCAATTTTCTTCAGTCACTTTGATAGACGGTTACATGAATCAAGTTATGTATAAAAGGAAACACTTTGATTTGTTCTAAAATTAAGAAGCTTTCGTTTCCTTTGCGTATTCAAATGACGTTTCAGTCGTCGGCGTTGGCGTGTTGTTACGCCGTACCTACACACAATAAGGGTAAGAGTACATTGAGCACGGCTCTTTTAGTTTGAAATAGGCAAGCTACTTTTATAGCTAAATGTGTCAAAATCACACCACCTTTTTCTTAAGATGTATCATTGATCAGAGATAATAAGCAATTCAGTTGAACGCCGTATTCATGCCCTTTACTTAAGATTTAACTTTAGACGTAAACGTTTCATGTACATTGTTTTACAATAATATGATGAAATATTCTATACATTATACTGTCTTGTAACAAATGACTGTCCTACGTACTTTCGTACGCACTGTACCCCAACACTAGCCTATAAAGTGACGTCCACGTCACGTTGATCCCGCTCGCTCCCGTTTCGCCTCAGTACCACACAGCCTCTTGCGGCGGCAACATCGCTGGCTCGGACTCGGACCTCGATCGAATCCAATTCGAGTTGACTCGACTCGTCATCGAGCTCAACACGATACTAACTCGAATCAAGTTTGACAGTGGAGTGCAGTGTACAGAACAGTGATTTAAACTTCACAAGTGCTAATGAATGTAAGTGACATTATGGAATGTAAAAAGTTGAGAAAATGTCGAAGATAATTCTCAACGAATGTTTCAAATTTTTAAGAGGTATGTACCTACCTATTTTTTAATTTATCTAGTTGCATGAGTACTTTTCTGAGTCCTTCGATATTCGAATCCGCAAATATTTCTTCGAATCGGTCGACTACAATTTAAAATAGTTTAATTTATTTTTCGATTCAGCAATCGACTAATAGCATTTTTTTTCTGGATGGTAATTTGAATTGGTACAGTCGATGATGAAATTGTTTCGAGAAACAAATGACTAAACAGTAAAATACTGGAATTTGTTTAGAAATATAATAAAATTAAAACAATGCATCGGAAGAGGACAGTAATTTTAAGACCAGTTTTTAAATGGCGGTGGAGGTATTTCTCTGAGGGCAGTTGCGTCTTTTATACACTCGAGAGCAATGAATCCGGGTCACTTAAAGAATGTTAAAAATCTCGGAAACTAAAAATGATAGGTTAATGCAATAAATTGTATTTAATAGACAATGTAATACTCCTTAAATGAAAGTAAAAAAAATATGAGTCACCATACATTTTATTAACACAAAATTACATAAAGAAAAAAACTGCTGATCTCTCCTTAAAACAAAAATAGGAAACATGAAATTTTTGAACTTTATTACGATTTTCTTGAATTTTAATACTTCGTATTGCCTCCTCGTGCTTCCATTACTGCGTTTACGCGGTTTGGCATGCTGTACACCAAGTTCCTTATACGATTTTGGGGAATATTCTCCCATTCCTCTGTGAGAGCAATTTTGAGCTCACGAAGCGTGATTGGGGGAGGGTTTCGTTGTTTTACGCATCTGCCTAGCTCGTCCCAAGCATGCTCGATCGGGTTGATATCCGGGCTGCGCGCTGGCCACTCCATACGAGTAATGTTCATCTCTTGAAGGTAGTCATTCACAATCCTACCTGTATGAGGTCGGGCATTGTCATGCATAAATATAGCATCCTCACCTAAATTGACCATAAATGGACCAACGTGATCATTGAGGATTTCTTCCACATATCTTACGCTAGTTAAAGAGCCGTTTTCTATGATCACCAGCTCTGTGCGACTTTCAGAAGAAATTCCGGCCCACACAAGTACAGACCCACCACCGTAGGCTACTTTTTCTTCGATGCATGCTTGCTTGAATCTTTCCCCTGGTCTTCGATACACTCTGTGTCTTCCATCGTGCTTGTAGAGCATAAATTTTGATTCGTCGGAGAACATAACTTTTGACCAATCTTCAATACTCCAATTTACGTGGCTCTGGGCATATCTTAGTCTCGAAATACGATGCCCACGCTCCAGTTTAGGGCCGTTTGCAGGTCTAAGGGGTTTTAAGTTAGATTCAGCAAGCCGACGTCTTACTGTCCATGCACTTGGGTTACTTCCTCCGAGGCGTCGAAACTGATTGGTGAGTTCAGTTCCTGTGAGAAAGCGATTTCGAAGCATGGTGTTCACCAAGTATCGGTCTTCTCGTGCTGTGGTACACCTGGTTCTGCCCGTTCCTGGTCTGCGTAGGTTAGAACCAGTTTCTTCGTAACGTCGGAGAACTCTTTGTACTGTTGACAGCGACACACCGACAGTCCTGGCTGTATCGCGCTGACTCCGGCCGGTTTCCAGCATTGTAAGTATTCTGGTGCATTCTTCAGGCGTAAGCGACATAATTTCAGCTTGAATAATGAATATAGAGCACTATCAACATGGTTTATGTACCCACATAAATGACAGATTACAAACAAAAGCAAAACCAAATGCTGTAATTTCGTAGTTCCATCTTCGAAAGTGGCCCTTTTTCAAATTTGATTTTTTTATGATATAACTTTACAATAACTAAGAAGTTTTAATACCTTCATTTAAGGAGTATTACATTGTCTATTAAATACAATTTATTGCATTAACCTAGCATTTTTAGTTTCCGAGATTTTTAGGATTCTTTAAGTGACCCGGATTCATTGCTCTCGAGTGTAGTCCAAGTACATTATGTAAATAAATGGGATATAGACTAGACATCATCAGAACTAATAAGACTCGCTCGTCCTACAGATTGTGAATAACTAGTGCCTTCTTTTGTTTTAAAGAGCGCGACACATGACTTATTAAAGATGTTCATTCTAAAAAAGGAAAAACCTCTTTTTTTAACTTTACAACTTCTTTTCTGTAGGTACCAGGTTCTAAGTAATTGGAAACGCACAGGAAACTCAAATTCTCAAAAAGTTATTTATTCAGTAACAGCTAACACAAACTGAAATCTTATTCACTTAATCGACCTAATTTTAGTACGGAAGTTCGATGTATAAACCTGAAATGTACGCTACGGTTTCAGCAGTTGTTCTGGTTAAATTTATAAGTAGCATTTTAAATTAAATCAAAATATATATGTATGATCCTTTTAGTAGATTTATGCCTGCCTGGTACATTTTGCGACTAAAAATGTTAAATAGACAATTCGTCCAAATTTTTTTTAGGTGTTTCTTTGTATCTTTTTAGACTCCTTTTGTTAAGACCAAAACATACGTAAGTGTTAAGTCTCTCGTGAGAGCGAATGTGGTTGAGTTAGAGCACGTGCGACTATCGATCCCACGCACCCGAGTTCAAATCCCGCTGGCCTCACAACAATGACTTTCTTAAGCTATGTGCGGAATTAACACTCGCTTTAAAAACCGGCATCGTGAGGAAACCGGCATGTCCAAGAACTAATCACAAAAATCTACATGGACATGTGACATCCACTAACGCGCACTGGGCCAGCGTGGTGGATTATGGCCGGTACTCTCTCTATGAAGGAAAGCCCGAGTCCCAGCATTGGGAACGCGATGGGCTGATGATGATGATGAAGTCTCTCGTATGCGAAAAGCCGTCTGGGTTGGTACCATCGTTTGCCCAGTTATTCTGCCGCCAAGCAGTAGTACGCAAGTAAATTGTGTTTCAGTTTGAAGGGCATTGTAGTTAGCATAATTACTGGACATTATGATTATGAAGAGCTAATTGTCAGGGTACGAGCACAGTCCAGTGCCGCGGAGGATTTTGCTTGTTCTGAGTGGTGCCACAACTATTATGTGGCGTGTACTCACCTTAAGGTGAACGACATTGCTCTTCTTATCACTTAATGACATTAAAAAATATCAGTTCATTATATTATCACTTAAAAGTCTCCAAATCAAATCTAGAATATTTTATTGAAATAAATATTTAGCGAGCACAAAATTGAGTGCTTTCGAATAATTAAAGTTAAAACAGTCGACCTAATTACTGAATGTCTTTCTGGGATTACGGTGAATACATTTTGGTCGAATTTCGAATGACTTTTTTTATGAAGGTCAATAAAACCGTATTTAAAAATGTATTGTCTAATAAAACCGTAGATATACATAAATAAATCATAGGATTCATAAAACCATTCACAATATTTCTTGCTAATGTAATGAATAAGCTATCATTAGAGAACGTTATTTGGGAACTACAAAATTGTCATCGATATGGCTTTTATAAAGCAACTATCTGCTGCCTGTGACTTCGTGCGGGTGGCATTTAGCCATACTGCGAACCTTTTGAATCCACGCCTTAAATTAGGATGATTAAGATGGATTAGGATGATGAAATTTCGTCCTTTTCCGAGGTACAGGTATCAGTGCCAAAATTCATCAAGATCAGTTTAGCCGTTTAGTCGTAAAGAGATAACAAAGAGATAGAGTTACTTTTGCATTAAAACCAATAATTGCCACAAGTATAAGGACTGAACTAAAATACTTGACTAACCAACCACCTCATATAAATTAAAATGTAGGGAATGGCACACAGCAAAAAACTTCTCCATCGTAGGCCCCTGACGGCCGACCGTGTCGTCAAAGCAAGACAACTCACATTAAAGTTTCGTTTTAAAGGGTTTAGGTACCTCACACGGTCCACACCTACGTTTCACGACTTTAATGTTTTCACATCACTCAACGAAAATCAGGGTAGAGACAAACAGGGTCAAAATGATGAATACCCGGCAGTGATTTTGAAACCGCTTAAACTTTTGCTTTAACATTGAGTGCTTGAGTGCTTCTCACCTACTTTACTCTTCTTTACTTGGTACATCACGCAACAATAAAATCCCGGCTTGAGAATGGATATGGAGTGGGGAGGGTCAAAATGACGTATGCTGGAGTAGAATTGATTGTACAGCACAATATAATATAGGTACTAATATTGTGAGCGTTACATAATGATTGTCGTTGTGGTTTAAGCGTACATTTCAGAGTGCTACATTTCACTGCTATCTAATGTCCTTACGAAAGCCCGGAATTCAAGTATGCGGCAAGAATTTTCTTGTATTTCGGCATCCGGCCAGAGATTATGATTAATAGAGGTTGATTTTGATGATGCGGTTAACTTTATAGAGTAGCCTAGCCTAAATACATACATTTATGTTGTATTAATAAATAGCTTTTCATGCCGCTGTTTTACTTATAGACTTCACATTTTTTTAAGTGTGAAAAATAACTTATTCATATTAAATAATTTATTGCATCATACATATTACAGGGATCTTAAATATTATAATACAGAGTCACATATGTATGTACCCATTTTAGGGCATAGCAATATGAGTAGAAACGTATTAATTTCTTCGTCAAAATTTATCCTTAAAAAATTTGTTCGAACTATAACAACTTTTTCTAGGTACATAATAGGGTTTTTATTTTACTCTCAAAGATATTATCTTTTTTCATTCATTACAGAGCGCCTAGAAGCCAAGATGAACTGACGTAGACGTGCTAAACGTTAAGGTCGTTGTAGTGTTATTAGTTCTTAGAGACTCCATTATAAGAGAGCCAGTTATCTACTACCTATACGTTTTTACTTTTGTATTGTGAAAATATGCATTATGTGTATAAATATAACATTATCATGATTGGCTATTTTAGGTAATATCTTTGATCGTTCTATTCCTGGCGTGTTTGGAGCACATCGATCAATCTTCTGTGTATTTTCTGTACGAACAAGCGCGTAAAGGAAAGAGATTGAATGAACCTACATAGACATGTACTTAGTATACATACACTAGATACTTTCTAGGTATCTAGTTATTTTACCCAGAACTTTTAATATCATCAAAAGCACTGTGTAGCATTGCGTTGCGCTCATCAACCCGAGACATCAGATTTTAAGTCTCATATGCTCAGTTATTTTGCTGGCTACAATGCCCTTCAAACCGGAATACAGCAATATTTGCGCACTACGGCTTGGAAACTTCTTTTTAATTATAATTTCTGTTCAGTCTTACTAACACTCTCTGAAAAAAAGACTCGTGTCCTAACTGAAAAAAGGCGGCCGAGTTAACAATATTTACGTTAATTAAACATAACATACATATACATTCTTATTAAATTGATTTCACAAATTCTTACATGTTAATTTTAAACTATAAATCAGGTATAAATAGTAAAAACTAAGTTCTTAATATTCTACTATTGTAAAAACACAGGCTGATCTTGGGAAGACGCTGTCTCTTGTAACACAGTTTTAATAACTAAAACAAAAGGCAGAGTTACAACAACCACATGTAACACATATTTTTGCAATAAAGAAATTTGTATTTGTATTTGATCGTAAATATACATTAAACGCGAATATTACGTTTAATCAAACAATTAAATTTATATAATAGTAACTTTGTTTGTTAGATTTTTATCAAAACTGGATGGACAAGAATTTCAAGATTTTGTGAGAACTACCCATATATATATATCAAGTAATGTATAGCCTCGTTTTTTGACCATTTGTCATTACTGACCATTTAACACGGAAACTAATTAAACCTATACAGTTCCGTTCATTCATTTACCTTTTCAACGAAACCTCACATTCCAAGAAACGGCAATTCGAAATTCCTGTCTCGAACTCTTCAAAAGAAAAGGTACCTAATTAAAAAGACAAAAAGAAGCGCCATTAATTAACTCGGCACTGACAACCCTAATTTTGACCGAGCTGTTCAAATAAAATCTACAAACAGTTGAACGTCGAAGGAAAATGCGATCAATATTACGAACTCTGAAACTACTTACTAATACGTTATTAATATTCGGTTAGTATCGATTTACCCTAAACTGAATGGTTTTTCAACTCTGTATATGAGACACTCTATTAATAATTCAAAATATAATAAGTAGCAATCTGGCACTTACGATACTATTGTTAAAAACCAAACAAAAACTTTCTTAATACATGCTTCTCATTTTCTTGCCGTATTTTCTGGGTAGGGATGCTGTTTCCGATACGGTGGTACGGAGTCCTTTTGATTTATAAACTGATATACTTAAGTGCGTCTGCAATGCCTTAATTGAATTAAAAATGTTTGATATTGAAAGGCGAAGCTAATGTATTGAACTGTACTGAATTAGACCAAACTCAACTACTTTACCTTATGTCTACTTATGACAGATTTAACCATGAGTAATATCTACTTAACTAATACAACAACCACTTTGTGAACCATTTTCTCCGCTTAGTGTTTTTTCGAACTTATTACATAATCACTTGCTGCGCCTCGCGGTTTAGCTCGCAATTTACCGGAATAAAAGCATAGTAGCCTTTGTCCTTTTCCAGGTTCTAAAGTATCAGGCGAGATAGAGGCCAAACATAGATCTATTAAGCGTAAAAAATAACTACACACCAAACTTCATCAAAATCCGTTCGGTAGTTTTTGCGTTATTGAGTAACAAACTTCCATCCATGCATCCATCCATACAAATTTTCATTATAATATTAATAGGATGCAACATGGCAATTATTTTCAAACTTTTTGGCAATAATACTTCTTAAACATCGTGCAAATCTTTAATTACAATAATCTTTACATTAAGATCAAGCGATTCCCTAGAAGCAACCGATAAACTCGAAAATTATCAACGAAAATTCACCGAAATTTCTCCCCCATTCACTTATTAACTCCTTATTACCCCACCTTCGCACTCATTTCAAACAGCCCTTGAAGCAGTGTTATAAATCGTTCTCAAATTATTATAATAACCAATTTCACTCAAAAATTCTGAGTAATTTATGATCCCAAGGAATATATAGCTTTACTAGCTTGCGCCCCGTGGTTTCCTAGACTAAAAAGTAGTCTATGTGTTAATCGGGTAGGTATAAGCTATCTCCAATCGGAATTTCACTCAAATCTGTTGAACCGTAACAGCGACAGGGTGAAAAATTAACAATCACAGACATACAAACCTTATTCTTTTTATTAATAACCCATTTTAGTAGGAGTAGGATTACGGTATCAATAAGGGGGCGTCCATAAATTACGTGAGGTGATATGGTGAGATGTCGTGAGATTTTATTAAACCCCCTCCCCCATCCCCCAATCTCACGTAAGATTTTTCAAAATGTGGGTTAATTTCTTACGTAAAAGCGTTGATTTGTTATTGTAAAAAGAAAAAAAAATTGCTTCGTGCTTTTATTTACGACTAGTTAAGACTTGTAATCAATATTGCTGAGAGTTTAATTATAATGTAATAAACGATTACGCTTAAGATTAAATCTTAAGTATGTACAATCTGGATTAAATGAACTAAAATAGTATTATTTTTTTTTGTTTCAATCAGAAAAAAAATTGCGTGATATTTGCCGAGACCCCCCCTCTCTCCAACATAAGATTAGATGAGATTTAAGTCGACCCCCTCCCCCCCTTAAACACCTCACGTAATTTATGGACGCTCCCTAATGTAAGTAAAGGTTTTATTTAATTAAAAATATCGCACAAGCTAGATTTAAATACCTAGTCTGTGCCTAAACTTGACTAGAGAAAGGATAAAGATCCAATTTAAGTTGACGCTAAGATTTGGCAACCCTTTGTGGGAACAGTAAGCGTTTATGTTTAAACTAAATGGTTTAGAATTTAAATGAAATACTTGTTTTATCTGCTGTAGTTTTATTTTATTGAAAAAGCAGCGTTCTTTAATTAATAAATAATCTTAGTGCTTAATGATTAGAATAAAAGATTGGGATTTTAATTTTTGAATCATTGTCTAGGGCTAGGGCCTGTCCTATAAGTTAGATAGTCTCAAATCCAAGACAAATTTTAAGTTTTTTAGTTAAAATTATCGATAACAAATAACATTACGGCATGTATTTGCCCATTTCTATTTAAACTTGTGACTACACGTTGGTTCTTTACTATTTTCACAATAATTTTATCCGTAAGCGGTGAAATGCAATGCTAATACGAAGAATAAAGGAATAACATAGACAGTATTGCAACCAGAGAAAAAAAGAATAGGTTAGAATGGTGGAGTAGGCGTGGCAGACACACCGCGAACATACGATTGAACAATCGTAATTATTTCAACGGCGGTTGTAGACTTATATTCGCCGGAATTCGGCGCGTTAATTCAACGCTCCGAATTCCATCTACACCGTTGACATAAACTTTAAAATTACGCATTTCAGTGTCATAACCATGTCATAAGTGATGCAGATCAGAATATAAGATATATTTTTAACATTTATAAATGGCGCTTAAACTATTCAAACTTACAAAAATGTTGATCGCCATTCTAACCTATTCTCCATATCTCTGATTGCAACGAACTTTTTATTGCTTCAGATTTTTCTTCACATAATTTCTAACTGTCATAATAACCTACCGGAAAAAGGTGATAAACAAAACAAATGACGCCAGTTCCTGCTTTGATACTAAAACTTCATGGTCTGGTTATTTTATAGGCATACTTTATACTCGCTCAATATGACAATAATATACTGATTGATCGGAAAATTGAAAGCAAAGTATTTATAATACCTAATGTTTTTACCTATGACGCTTTGGATATAACTCATGACTGGCGCAACTGTGATGTGAAAGCGTTTGCCACCTAACTAATGCCACTACTGCATTTTACATATTAATATTTCTTGCATGGCAAACTCATTACAATTGCTGTTGGACAGTTAATTTATTTAAAAAATAAATACCTTACTTTAATATTTATAAATATCTTTATTTTGAGGTTAACTAAGGTAATTTAAGTTAAGTACCCTAGAAAAATATTAAAACAACGGAAATAGACTTAATACCTAGTTGTTTCAATTCGTTGACTAGATTGGTGACAATTAAGTATACATAATTATAGTCCATGATGAGTCCACCAACCTCTAAGGTTTTATTAAACGTCTGGCAGTTAAAGAATTGAAACAGCTGGATATTTGCTCTATTTCCTTCGTTATAAGCAGTTGCCTATAAAATAATGAGTTAGCTTAATATTAACTTGAAACCTTGTCTGTAATTACTAGAACTCATATTTGTCTCATTAGTGTTAGGAAACTGTATTGGTTAGCAATATAACTCTTTAGTCTGACCTCTAATGTCTTATGTACTTAACATTGACGTTGACACACCGCGATGATTGGTCCGAGGCGCCCGCCATGTTTTTTTTCCTGTGACAGAACAGAAAAGATGGCGATACTGGCCAGATTGCGGTAAGTGCGATCAACGGTTCTTCTTTCATAAATTGAGAAACTAATACTATTCAGTGACGTAGTTTCTGCTAGAGCGAAATAAAGTTTGTATCTAACGATACTGAATGTAACTTAAATTAATGAGAGGAGTTCTATTGTTGTTCTTTGTGAAGATGTGATGAGAGATGATTTAATAAACCATTATTGTATGTTATTAAGTTATGTTTTCTTTATGTAGTATTTTAAACCCTTAAATTAGGTTTTGCCTGAGATTGAATAGATTAACGGTTTATATTATAGAGTATTATATGTTACTGTGTGAGTCAGTGGGAACTCGTGCTTTCCCACATACCGGAGTTTGAATCCGACTTGACCGCATTCAATACGTGCGGAGTTGACAGAAATGATGGTGAAGGAAGACATCGAAAGGAAACCGGCATGTCGAAGAATTCGTGTGGACATGTGTACGTTCCGGTCCGCGTGGTTGAATTATGCGAATTATACTTTCTCTTTGAGAGAAAACCCGTGTTCCAGCAGTGGGAACGTAACAATGGGCTGATGATGAAGAAGAGGTAATTTTCCTTTCAGGTGTGTGGGTTGGGAGTCGGAGTTTATATGCCGCTCGAAGGCCTTAAATGTGGTCTAACAAATGATGTCTTTCTGAAAAAAAACAGGATTGACAGCTTTACGTGGCCTCCGAAGCACGGTAGCGCTCTTATAATACACTAACGATCACTGTCCAAGTAGTGACCGCTGCGAATGTTGTTTAACCTATCAGATCTGTTACAAACGGCTAGACGAGCTACGCAACGAGCGCTACAAAAAAGAGGTTACTACAGTTACAGTTGGTATGTTCTAGTAAAACAAGTGCAAAATATTCAATTGTTGTTTCAAAGAGGCTATTCTCATAATTCAAGTTAATGAACTCTATCCAGTGTCACAATACAAAATGTTTTAAAGCGTACTTAGATAAATTGTTTAAACAAAGTTTAATTAGAAGGAATCCTTCCGTTTTAAACTGAGTCTTGCTCGTAGCTTACGATCCGCTTTCTGAATTCCTTAACTTCGCTTTGCACTAGATTCTTCAATGATCAAAACGTTTTTAGTTGTTTTTTATACTCCTTGCATTCGTATTTTACTTGTCATGAGCTGAATCAAGAAGAAGAATAGACATCTCAAAAATATATGCATTTCTTTGGAATAAATAATTTTTCCATTCCTTAAATTTGTATCAAATCACACTAATATTATAAATGTGAATGTTTTTATGTTAGTGTGTAAGTGTGTTTGTTACTTCTTCACGTTGCGCTGTAACGGCTTAACGGATTCCAGTGTTTTTTACTCTTAATAGATCTTTGTTTGGCCACTATCTCGCCTGATGTGAAGCGATGATTTGACCTAAGATGGAGCACATAGATCTAGAGAGATACGGCAGTTGAGACCCGTCTCCCCATATACCACTCCAAAGCGCGTAAGCGGGTTTCATCACGATGTTTTCCTTCACGGTTTAGAGCGAGCGTGCAAAATCTGCACTTAACTATAAGTCATTGGTGCAGGACCAAGTCAGGATTCGAACCGAGGTGCGTCGGATCGAAAGGCGCACGAGTTCCCGCCAAGCCACACTCACTCTAAAATGTGATTGAAATGAAGATAGTTTATACCCTGGATTAATACATAGGCTACTTTTTGCCCCAGGAAACCGCGGGTAAAACCGTGGGGCGCAGCTAGTAATCTCATAAATAATGCATACGATTTTGTTACATCAAGGACTTCTTGCTTTACGATTTTATATTTTTCATATTCAAAACCATGACAGTTTTTCCGATGGTGGTAGAGTCATTGTAATAATTGACGTTCGTAAGTGCGTCTGTGATGCCAAAACTGAATTAAGAACTTTTGAACTTGAATTTGATCTTATGAACTTGAACTTGGTATTTGATATAAAATAAATCTATGGGACTTGTTATAAGAACTATATGGTCTGTTTAGTGTAGGATAATATAATACAAAGCGTGTTACTGCAAGATAAGCAGCAGGAAAGCGAAATATGAAATAGAGGTTACCTTCCTCGGCTCCCGCTAGTTCCGACCTATTTTAAAAGTTTTGTGACGTAAATATGAGTTTAATGTAATTTGTGTTACGAACCTTCCGTGGTCTTTTCTGTACATTTTTAAGTTACGTTTCACATTTAATTTAAATTTATTTCTGTAGGTATCTTGACTCAAAATCATACAAAAAGTTTTTTTTTATTTGAAATCTTACTACTCAAGTAGTTGTGTGATTAACATTGAATATTATAGATTGTTTTATACAAAGACTAGCTGACCCGGCAAACGATGTTTTGCCATATAAATTAAAAAAAATGTTAAGGGTGAACAACCCTTATCACTTAGGGGTATGAAAAATAGATAGTAGCCGATTCTCAGACCTACTAAATATGCATATAAAATTTGGTAAAAATCAGTAAAGCCGTTTCGGAGGAGTAAGGTAACTAACATTGTGACACGAGAATTTTATATATAAGAAAGATAGACACGTATAAAACTTATTACGTACTTAACTTGTTGAGTAGGTTTATATTATTTAGATTAAATATTTCGACAATACTAAAAGTCTCACTTGATGTGTGACGTACGGTTAAAAAATGCACAATCGTCTCGAAAATAGAAAAAGCTAGTGTTGTTCCGGCTTTGAAAACTCCCAGAAACTTAAGTTTGGAAACTATCGTGAGTCGAAATATTAATTACAAATATAAACGGCTACACTCACGTTATGATTGACTGCAGAGCAGTCTACGCCGCAAATCCAAAGCGTAAACTCCCGGAAGAAGGACACCCTAATTGTCCGAAACCTGGTCGGAGTTATTCCGACACAATCATAACGTGGGTGTAGCCGTTTATATTTGTAACTCCCAGAAATGTATCGGAAAACATATAGGTGTAGATTGTTAATTGTCCGAATAAGTCTTTTTTAACAATATATAAAAACAACACCTAATAAAATAATATTAAAAAAAAGAAATTATAACAAAGTGGATTTTGGCGGCTTAGAACTATTTTTTTCAGACAACCTCGTGGTAGCTCTGTGGGGGCCCTATGGGAAGGTACCACAGCTTTGCTAGTTAGTTATTCTGCCGCCAAGCAGTAGCGCGCAAGTATTACTGTGTTCCGGTTTCAAGGGCATTGTAGCCAGAGAAATTACTGCGCATTGGAGACCTAATATCTGACGTCTCAGAGTGATGAGCGAAATGCAGTACTACACAATTGTTTTTAAGGTATTAAAAGTTCTGAGTCCAGTTCAAGTTCAAAAGTTCTTTATTCTTTATTCGCATCACAGACGCACTTATGAACGTCAATTATAACAATGACTCATAAAAAGAACCACTACCCAGAAGATACGGCAAGAAACTGAGTGACACTGCAATTGTTATGGACAGGTTTGGCGCTTACTATCAGGAGAACGACTTGTCATCTCATAATAAAAGTTCCATAAAAAACCCTTTGGATGGATAGAACAGGAATGATAGAAAGTGTGGTTTGTTTTAATATATATGTATATATAATAATATATATGATAATGAGTTTAATATCGTATATAAGAAAAGGTAAATAATGTATTAATTAAGTAAATAATAAATATTGTTAAATAAAGAAAGCCCTAACAACAACCCTCCTAATACGACACGTGTTTCGCCGTCTGCACGAGGCATCATCAGGTGTAAATTTGTATTATTAATTTATACAAATTTAAGGTAATATTTAAATAGTCATAAACATATTTAAATAAATTACTCTTTATTTCGTGTGCCAAAACACAAAAATTCACAACAACATAAAATGGTATTGTGTCGTAGCAATAGCAGAAGAACATCGTAACGGTTTGCAATTTCCTGCCAATTTCCCTAGTTTGTTTCCACTAAATACAAAGTAGACTTGTATTTCCTATTTACTGGGTTTCTTTATGGTACAATTTTAGCCAATTAGAAATTTTGCTAATGGAAATCTTTGGTTAATTGAGTAACGTTAGTGGCAATAGAAAATTATTTCATGATAACTGAAGCCAGCAATCAACATTTTGCAAGATCTCGTTTAGTAAAGTACCCCAATCATTTAGTCAGACGCCTAGCACTAGAGTGCCTGCTTTTTGTGGCCAGCAAAGTTAGAACCATTGCTTTATGGTATTTAAGAATTATCGATGACATAGCCAAGGTAGGTACTATATAACTAGTTATTAACAGCGCATTTATGTGGGGGTAAACATTTGAAATGTTGTCAATTGCGACACCTAATCCATACCTGACAATAATACCTTTCCAATGTCCACTAATTATATATTTAGTAGAATAAATGATTTGATTTAAATTTATACAGTTGGTGTGATTTAATAAAGAAAATAGTATCTAGTTGAAGTATCGATCTTTAATTTTATTATATTGTAGTTAGATAGACATCCTCAATTGATTTCCTTCTCGCAACTAGTATCATGCGGTCGCGCATACCAAAGAGGATGCGGGTGAAAAAATGCGAGATGAAGAGGTGAAGGCCATTCGTAGAGGTCCGTTCACGCCAAATCTACAATAAGCCAAGAACAAATGCACTTACCGAAGCTAGGCCATTTGTCCTCTTCCTGGTCTGCATACGGGAGCAAGCCTCGTTGGTGGTGATAGTGATGTTGGCAGGAACGAGTTCACACGCGTGGTCAACGCGAGTGGGTCTTGAGAGGGCGTAGCGAGAAGCGACAGAAACATAAATGCGATGCGATGAAAAAATATATGGAGCGCTCGTTACTTTTGAATGGTTCTCTGAAGTTTCTTTTTCTGTCACTGTTTTTGTTCCGAGCAGGAATTTCTTAGCTTAGGTGCGTATAAGAGTGGCATTAATATAAATTTGGCGTGAAAACGGCCTAAACAAATATTATGAAGATAAGGAAAGACATACCATTTTCTGAGGAGGTTCAAATTACTAGCGAACTGAGTAGTGCTAATTATATTATTTATTCATCAGTGGTTTTACCAAGCGGGAGCTCTACTTCCTTATTGGTGTACTCAAAACTTTTTACATTATAAATGTAACTACTAATCTTGATAATAATATATGGGGTAGAAAGTGTACGAATTACCAAACATATAAAGATCTACTCAAAATATGGAAATGAGCGTTACTAAGAATTAAATTCTTTTGAAGAACAATGTCGCATTCAGATTTATCAACATTCTGTCATTCGTTTCACCATAAACCGAACTGTGACTGTAAACGTTGCCAGTTTCTTACTATGTATTTGGAATCCACCCAACATGACATGTGGTCCGCCTATAAAAGTGATTTATCTCTTGTAATATTTGTTTTTGGTCACATTATCTCGACTCTGCACTCGTGTAACCTTAACAGCTATAATGTCACGTTATTGTTGTCATGTTGTATTAACGTCCTTTTGAAAATAATTGTAGCTTTATGAGGAAAATTCACACGTAACAATGTGACCTTTACTGATTTGTCATATTTCTTTTGCTACTTAAAATAAGTTTTAATAAGCGATATAAAAATATATCTTTTCGATGTTCTTCTTTTTAGCGATAATATGTATATATTTATACTATCGCTAGACCACGAGTAACGAGTGTAATCGCGGAAAACAGCTATATAGCTGTTTTCCGCGGTTACACTCGCGGTTTTCCGGGATCAACATTAGCCTGTGTCTTTTTCAGCGCCTCAGGCATTTTTCGTGATTTAGTAACTTATATCCATCCATCCATCCATCCTCGCAAATTTTCGCATTTATAATATATTCATCCTGGCCGGTTTCGGCCTCGGCGATCAGACTTCGTTTCAACGCTAGATTAATAAATACAGCCGGGATGTTTTTCATTTATAATATAAGTAGTATAGGATAATCTTCTAGGCAAACATTCCAGAACTTTCGTTAATATCCTCATTCAGAAAATATTTATCGATTTCGAAAAAGGAGGTGGTTCTACGTTTCACTGTATATTTTTTTTATGTATATTCACCGATTTCTCCGCCAACTGTTGAACGATTTCAAAAATAATTTATGCGTTTAATTCAGTATAGCTACGAAGTGGACCCATATAAATTTCATCGATATTTGACCATGGAATTCGAAGATATATTGAAGTTGGATTTTGTTTGGTAAAATGTATACTTGTTTATAATGTTATGCTCAAATAGAATATTTATCAAGGAAATAATTTTCAAACAAAGCCTTAACATTTTTCAAACATCGAATAAAAAATTACACTCTAAGGAAATAAAAACGATTTTTTTCTAGTAACACATATCGAGGTCTAAAACCTACGAGACCACCTAATTTTATTACAATTCCTATCTTAGTACACACAAAGACTACCACATTGAAAGATCGGTGTAAGATAACCGGGGACTATAATCCTTAGTTAGCCAAAATCAGGGTCTGGGTTAACGGAGTAAAAATAATAAGCTTGTTGATAGGAATCTCAATTTATCACAGCCCCCGCCATTTAATTCTACTGTTGACAGAGAAAACGGTCCCGATTAGATATTGCGTTGCTTGTCCTAAATAAAGAAAATGTAGGTTTACTTTGATATTAGCAAACAGAGGATATTAATTCGGCGTTCTAGTATCAAAATTTTATAGCACAAGCTTTTAAGAACAAAAGTATCCTGCGAGTATGTCCTTTTCTAGGATCTAAAGTACTTACAAAATGTCATCAAAGTACGTTCAGTATTTTTTGCATCATCATCATCATCATCAGCCCATCACGTTTCCACTGCTGGGACACGGGCCTTCTCTCATAGAGAGTATGGACCATAATCCACCACGCTGGCCCAGTTCGTGGATGTCATATTTCCTTGAATTTTTGAGATTAATAATTCTTGGACATGCCGGTTTCTTCGCGATTTTTTTCGTTCACCATATTTAGAGCGAATGTTAAAACAGCACATAACTTAAGAAACTCAGTGGTGCGAAGCCAGCGGGATTCGAGCTCGGGTGCGTCGGGTCGAATGTCGCACATGCTCCCACTGAGCCACACTCGCTCTAATCTAATCGCTACATCTTGCATAATTTACAATATTAGTTGGATATGACATGTATTTATAATGTGTACAGAAAATTAGCACTATTTAAACACATTTGTTTACACAAACTTTACAATACTTTACTTTACACAACTTTTTTTTTAAAGTTCGTCTGTGTACCTCAGCTGATTGTTTCATTTTTATTCCAAAGTTTTTAATAAAAAAATGTTTATCTCTATCAACAACTTTATTACAATAAAAAACAGAAACAGAATATTGTTTGTATAACAATTCCCTACTAATTAAATTAATTAATGCCTTCGTATACGGAAGATAGCTAGAACAATATTGAAAGCGGTACGTTATACACGTAGGTATGTATGCATGCAACGAGTTTTTCCTGAGCCTGTGAAATTGAAAAACTAGTGAAACTATTTTCAGTTGGCGTCATCGTTAAATCCATTCTGGAGCTGCAACTGGCTCAGATTTCAGAAATGCTAGCAATTTACGCGTACGTTTTCATCCATTTATTTTATTTGCGTTGCCAATAGCCAGTTTCGCCACTATCTCAGTTGCGGCTTATTCTGGTGTGTTGATTTTGGACTGGGATTGCATTTTTCTTTAAACATGTGCTAACAAATCAGTTATTAGAGCGTTCGATCAAACCGGACAGTCATTTGTTTTGACATCGAGTTGAGTTCAGCTATGTTTTGGTAAGTACCAATAAGCTTCTAGTTTGATATCTAAGCTCGAGAGGATTTCCCTTGAAAGTTCGATAAATCCTAATTGAATAAAAATTAATTAGCATTATGTAGCGACTTTGATATCTCGATCGAATCTCGCGATCACGTGATAATGTGCCACGATCGAATAAAATGTTTATCACGGATGCCAAAAATTGCATTAGCTAAAACGCGCGATTGCATGATTTAGTAGCCAAGATGGTAAAAATTCCGATCGTGGATGTCAAAAATAGCAATCGCTTAAACGCGCAAACGCGTGATTTAGTTTCCGCGTTCGAAAAATGCCGAACTGAAAGTAGCTATCGGTGATACTCTCAACTGTGATACTCAATCGCAAAATCGGTCGCGGAAGGTAATGTGGTTAGGTTCTTAGTGACTATGGTACAGATAAAAATATACTAGGTAGCACGCACGTTTATGCACGGTTTTATTACTTATTTATGACTGACTAGCGACCCGCCCCGGCTTCGCACGGTTATTATACATATAAACCTTCCTCTCCAATCACTCTATCTATTAAAAAAACCGCATCAAAATCCGTTGCGTAGTTTTAAATATCTAAGCATACATAGGGATATAGGGACAGAGAAAGCGACTAGTGATAGTGATTACAGATATGAAATTATGAATTATTATTATTCAATGGGATCTAAGCAAATAAATCCAAGCAAGATAAAACTCGACCTCAAACATTTACAGCGACAGTCGCTATTAGCAAAGCTTATTGCAATTTCACTACTATCACCAATGCAATAAGGTTCACTGAGTTTTGAACAGTTGGAGAATAAATAATTGTATTATGGAGATCGATGTGTACAGTAGCGCTCGCCTCCCAAAATTAGGGCGGTCACACGGTAAATTCATTTGTTTCCGAAATTCAATTGTTTATTACTGTGTGTAACACACAGTGTGTTACAGGCTCTGAAATATATTGTTCATAATTTGGTATCCCTAATCAAATCAAGGTTTGTTTTGGAGTGATTCACATTAGTTGCGTTCATGTAAATTGGTTAAATATTGTTAAATAAAAGTTTATCAATTAAAGAATTGCTTCCATGTCGGAAGCAGGATACTTGTAGGAAGGTCATATAATTAATGAAACTTTCTGACCTTTATCTATGGAGTTTTAGATAATCCATGTGTAAGAAGACAAGTGTATTGGAAGTATATTTCTACTGATATTTTAAATGTATCATCTAATTTTTGAAAGAATGGTTTGTGCAATAAACTTTATATTGAAAGTAAATATATAAAACTTCTTTTACTTGATTTACATCATTGATAATCCACCTTTTTGCTTTGCTGTAGTTGGGTAAAAAGGATGAATGAAGGAACTGATTCTTTATTGAATAAAGTCTTAATAAATTACAAGATTTTTTCCATTCCCTACAAGAATTTTGGGGCTTTGGACGAATAAAATAACATATTTACTGAATTATTTGAAGGAGCTTATTGTGAACATCAAATCTATTTTCTGATAAAATATTTTATTGGCAAAAAAGGACGTTCCTTCAGATGGTTTTTTCGTCGAGCTGTTTGCTTCTTCTATTGATATTGGAGTATGGAGTAGGAACTATACTTCATCTTTAATATCTTGACGACGAATTTGAGTGACTTTTACCCTGGATTAACACAATCAAACGCAATATAAAAAATAAAGCAGTGTCAATGAGCCCATTACAAGTTAGAGTTCAGTTAATAGCTTTCTATAAACATAAAATTCTATGCAACCTTCGTCAACTACGAACAGGTAAGAAGAGAAAATCATTTTACTCTATTCATTGAAAACTGTCTTATATAGATATACTTTAAAGAAAAATAATCTTTATTGCTACCGGTAAGTTCAGAGCTTAAAAATAATGACGCAATTTGCATTTAAATACGAAATACTACGAGGTACTAATGCCGACCTGAAAAAGACGAATACAATGCCGATTCGATTTGAATAAATACATTTTTATTTCTTTAGATCGTAAAAAGGTCGAGAAGTATTTTTTGGCAATTCAGGCAATAGCGACGTTTTAATTTCCATTAAAGCAATAAAGTTTTTTTTAAGGAGGAGGGAGTTAATATTATTCAGCGGAATTCATCAAACTTGCTTTGTATTTGAAAATACAGATAGATAAAAATGTTTTATTTTCATAAGTTTGTGATTCATACTCCATTTCAAGTTCTTGTAGACTTTGGGTTGTTATTGCGCCTATAATTAATATAGAATTTGCGAGGAACTTAGATTAAAATCAATTCATTACAATAAAGTAATCAGCCTATCGAGTTGAAACAAATTACTCCTTTTAAGTAGTGAGTTTAGTTTAGTAAGTTGAGTGTAGATTTGTTTTCAGTAATAAAGGCATTTGCCCGTTAAAAAAATAAAATAATTCAGCACATAAATTTTCACAAACACTAACAAGGTTAATGTTATTGAAAAGACAGAAACGTTTCAAACCAACCGTCAACAGCATTAAAATACTCTTTGCAAAACAAATATTTTATTTCATTCACCGTTCAAATAAACGTACATTTTGATACACGTTCCATCTTAGGGCTTTTGTAAACAAGTGGAATAACAAATTTAACACCGCCCTTAGACCGGGTATTTTATGTAAATCTTGGTTTTCATAATTTATAACCCTTTAACGTTCGCCGGATTTTATTTAAGTGTTCAATTTTGTAAATTGAGGTCAATTTGGTAAATATGTATCGTAGCTGTTGCTTATATTAAGAATCCTAGCGTCCAATTAAGAACAAAAGGGTCTAAGAGTAAAATTGGTTTGTGCGCACATGGCAGTGATTTATTATTGGACTTTATGTACGCACTGACGCTTTCATTGTAGCCGAATTTAAAAACTTCTAGGGCAATTTAGCACAAAAATATTTTAAGAATCAAATTTAACAGCGGATACCGGTTACGGTTTGATGTGGATAACGAGCAAATGAAAAAAAATCAAAGAATAATAATCAGCTTGTCAATTTTTTTTGTTAAACAGAATCTAGAAAATTTTTACATCACTCTGTCAGCCACTATAACCATAAGCTACAAGTCTAAAAAGGGATACAAGTTTCTCGTCTGTGATTTTAAATCTTTCATAGTTTAAGCGTTTTAGTTTTTCTCTTTCTTCTTTAGACACTTATGAATTTTGAGATTGTCTTAAAAAGTATAAAAACACGCCCAATATGTTAATACACCCAAAAGATTTTTTGTGATAACAATATTTGTAAAAAAGTTTATTTCTAGTTTAGGATTTTCCGTAAACAAAGACTAAACAGCACTATATAAACCTGGTCACATTGTACGCTAAAAGTACATTTTTGTCTAAAAAAAAACGAAGGAATTCGTTTTAACACTTCCCATTCTTCACTTTGTAGCTAACAGTTGTAATCCGAAAGTGTTTAACATTTTTATTGCCTTCTAAATAAAAATATACTGTCTTCTATCTTGTACCGCTTACTTTCTATTCGAGCCTTTTTTCTTTCATTAGTCATTGTATTGTACTGTTATTGTATTATATTTTCTTTTCGGCATAAATTAGCTTCAAAACCTTATTCGTTAAACCATGTTTAGAATATTTTTTGGATGTTTTTCTGTGATTTTGTGAGCTTTGAAAGTGAAATATATAATAAGATGATTTTATTACTTGAATACCTTTACAAATGCAAATCTATTTACAAAAATGAAGAGGTCTGATTTGAACAAATATAAAGGCGTACTGTACCTATTTTATAAAGTCTATCAATGTTAGCAAATACCCTTACAAAATTCAAAAGACGCTTAAAACGTTTTGAATAGTATTTACTCGTACCTAAAAGCTCATAATCTACTACTGACGCCGCCAGGCCAACTCTTGAAAGGATGGTGTATAATGAAGTTTTTTTTTAAATCATATAGGCAAAGATTTGACTGCAGTGTCATCTGATTGAAAGTGACGACGTGCTCGATGATATTCTAGTTAAGCATGATCCAACGTAGACGGCATACTGAACCGGTATTCCTACTCACTCTGGACTTGACACCAAACACCCAAACTATAATATAATAATAAAGAAGCAACGTCGCGGCTTTTATCCGTCGCTTCTTGTGATTTTATCTTTATAAATCTGTATCTGGAATTATGACACCGTATTAACATTCAATTCACATATTAATCATTCGCAAAGTTACAAGCGAACAAACGATCCTCTGCGTAAAAGTGGTTACCGTCACCGCGCAATACCAGAAGTATTGTCGTTATGTAACCGAGCTTTCCTTGTTTCCTCTACTCAAACAATATTTTAAGCCGAAGTGACTTAATTAATACACAATTCTGGTTATCCACCCTACAGGGTACGTCGACAAGGCTTAATTAAGACACGATACTAATCAGGTAAATTTCGACTTGAAATTGATACGTTCAATTGTCAAGGTAGAGTTTGAGCCTTATCGTACGGTATCAAAAAACAAAATAGGTACGAAATAAGTTGTAAAATTGTGTCATTTCGTTGAAAAAGGGCCCGATAACTCAATGAGCCGTTTTCTTCAGATTGGAAGACCTCCGAGTCGAAACTCAAGTAATTTGTTTCGACTCGATACACTGATTACTTTTTGTATTGATCTCGAATAGCTTTGCCCTTATTTAGTTAATTTTATCCCGGTATTTTGAATAAACACGTTAGTAATAAATTTTGCATGTCTTAATTGTTTATTAGCTTTATTAATATTTTATTAGGGTTCCTGACTCTGGTATGATTTGATATATATTTTTTGTTCTTATCTTCTCAGCAAAATAAGTTTATACTACGTATGTAGGTATTATTAAAAACACAGAGTTTGTATATTACAAATCTCCGTATTTTCTTTTTCTTCGAAAATAATTTCAACTGGAACTCGCAAAAACTTGGAAAATACGAAAAATGATTTGTAGAATTTGATATCTCAAAATTTCCCAACAAAATGAAAATCGTGCAAATATAATTAAGTCAGCGAATGAAAATACCCGCTTCGCAACCGCAAGCCCCGAAGTTGGGGGCAGCGGCGGAAGTATGTCTTATTCACTAACATGTACGAACCAATTACGGCGCCTTTAATTTTATATTACCATATACATATCTGAGCGAGGTAATCTAAGTTCGTAAAGTATGTTTAGTTGAAGATGGGTTGCTTTATGTTGATGACTGTTCTTACTACGTTTGGTATAGTGTCGTTAAAATGTCCGAAGCACAATTTCTTGTTCACACAATGATGGAATAAACTATAACAGTAATACATAAAAAAACTACTATTATGGAGGTATTGATTTCTTCAGAAAACTTAATCATAAAATTAAAACTTAAATAAATAATAATTTTAAGTTTAGTTTAGTTTTTACATTCGAGCGCAGCTATTGTTATGATATTTAAACATATAGTCTATACTACTTTTATACAATGTTTTTATAAGTAAATAAGCAGAAGAGGAATTTGACAACCAAGACAAACCTGTTTAAAAGGTGTTAGTTATATAAGAAAAATTGTAAAATTTACATTAATAAATTTAAAAAACAGTACCTAGTTCATATTTAACCGCCAAGCAGTGTGCTAACATTACTGTGTTCCGATCCCGAGGGACACAATTTCAAGCGAAATTATAAGACTTAGGTTTCGAACGCAGTGTTGTGCTGCGCAGGATTTCGCAAAACATCATTCTGGGCTGTGACTCTGGGTGTCGGATAAACTGGTATAGGCAGGCGTGTTGCTCACCATTAAATAAACGATCTGCTGACCCCACCACTTAAATATGTAATCATTATTCTATTACTTACGATAAAATATTATATGTATGCCAATATGGCGGAACTGGATACGATCCTTAATAATAACAGCTATATACTTATGTATAGGTATATACCTGGATTAATTTAAAAAATGAGTTGTAGTATCATAAAAAAATATTTGTTGATTTTTCATCTACTTACCTACATCTGACACAGTGGGAACCGAATAAAGTGCGCTTAGCTAAATAAGCCTTACTTTATGTGTTGGGTTTGTTGGTTGGGGTAATGTTTCTGCTAAGCGACCGTTTGTGGTTGTTTTATTGGGAGGTTCTGTTCATAGCGGGAAGGCCATAATTTTCAGTTATTGGCTCAGTGAGTAATGAAAAAAATTCCTGCGTATTTTATTTTATTAATTATTTTTCTATCGCTCACCGCATGTAGAAAATAGACTGGTTGAGTAAATAAAAATATATATTTTGTGTGTTAAAGCGTAAAGTGGCTAAATATTTATTCGTTTTCAAAGCTACAAAAATTGTAATTTAGATACATGTTTGACTTTATTTATGATTTTTCATGCATGAAATTAGAAATAACATTCAAGTGCAAAATAAGGTGAGCAAATAACATTTCTATTTATACATAATATATAGGTACTTATACTAATAAAGCATAATTTGTCTTCAAGGAAGATCCATCAGCCGAGCTCATATTTTATTCAGTAACCAGTGTTTTAGGGTACACATCGGTTTACAAAGCTTATTTATTTTCAATCTATACACATTCATCATCCTTGATATAATACGAAACTCGTGTACTTAAGCAGACATGTACCTACTTAATATTGGCGAATCCAGGGTTAGGATTTAGGTAAATTAAAACAAATTATAATAAAGACTCTAAATTATGCTTTTGTATTATACTACCTGCACCCCCGGTTTCGCGGGATAAAAAGTATTAAAGTTGCCTATCTGTTAATTAAAAGTTTAAGCTGTCTCCATTCCGAATTTCAATCATATCCGTTGAGCCGTTACAGCGAGAAGTAGTAACAGACACTCTTACTTACTCACAAACTGTCGCATTTATTTTTGTATTAGTTTAATAGGTATAATGATGGACACTGATAAGCAAATTGGATTTGCTATTAGACAAATGTTTATACTTTGTTGATTGGTTGTGTTGAATCGGTATTAGTGTCCCGTCTACGTCGTGGTAGAAATGAAACCACGATTTCTAATACCGGTGTGTCAACTATTTATAATCGACTTAAAAATGGAGGAGGTTATCTATTCGATTGTATTTTTTTATGTTTGTTACCTCAGAACTCCATCTTTAATGAACCGATTTGGAAAATTATTTTCGCGTTGGGTTCAGTATAGCTATGAAGGTTCCATGTAAATTTCATCGATATTTGACCTTGAACTGTTAAGATTCACTGAAATCGGTTTTTTTTGTTAAATTGATAATTTTGAAGTGAATCTTTGTTTGTCGACGCTGACTCAAAGCTAGCCTGAACGTACCATCATCGGATTTTTGGAAATTTGGCATAGAGATAGCTTGTAGCCCGGACATAGGATAATTTTGATCTCAATTTAGCAAGTAATTCCCGAGGGATCGCTATATAACCAAACCCACGCGCAAGAAATCGGAAGCAGTAGCTATATTAAAAACTAGCCTTTTCCCGCGTCTTCGTCCGAGTAGACGACAGAAGCCCAAAGTCGTCTTTTTTCCAAATCCATTTTAGAAAGACCTCCCCAGTATATGGGAGCGTGTACTACTAAGAGGTCAAGCTGTATCTTCGTAGTCACAAAACCAATTTCAGTGTACTCACATACCCTATAATCTAAGTAGGGAATAATGCTACCAAACCCAAAAAAACACATTAAAATCCGTTGAGCAGTTTCTGAGTCTATGGATAACAAACACTCAAACAAACAAATACACAAAAATTCTAAAAACCATAGATTTGTGTTCAGTACCGTCTTAATAGTCAATCCCAGTTGGTTTTGCATAAATATCTTCAATGTACAGAATTGGCTTTTTCCATTTTTATAATAGTAATAGATAGTATAGATTTAGCCCCGCCATGTTAGCAATCGCGATGAACTAACACGGCTAGACAAAGGCTGAAACTCTTTACACAGAATATTGTTTTAATTCTCATAGTTCCTTACAATACAATACAATAATACTTTATTGAGCACCAAAACAGGAAACAAAAGTTTGAAGTTACATAAAGTAGTGGTAGAACAATGGGCGGCCTTATCGCTAAGTGCAATTTCTTACAAGCAACTTTTGGATGAACAGGAAATAAAGATTCATAAAAAAAAACAAAAATTGCGGTCAGTTGGTGTGCATGTACTAATTAATATAAAAAATATAATGTAGTAAATACAAAACTTATTTAATACCTTGATTGGGGTTCGTGATCTATGTGTAAAAGATTAGCGTTATATTGGTTTTGGATTACTTAGTTAATTGATTTTGGGAATGGACCTAGTGATTTAGTTTCTAATTATTTAGTTGGGTTAGGCTAGGTTAGTGTACCAACTGGGGCAAGATAGTGAATTCCGGGGCGAGATAGTGAATGCTACCGCGACCCCACCTTGCCCCACCTCGGCAGATAACTGCTCACGGGGGGGAGGGGGGCTTTAGCGAGGGTATTTTCCCCCCTCAAAACAAAAATAAGTTTAGTGTACCAACAATGAATAGTCATCATCATCATCATTATAATCACCATTATTAATGCATTACATAACTACTAGAAAATGGGTTTCATAGATTTGTTCTTTCTCGAACCATGTATGTGCTTGATGTATTTCATAACAATTTGCCTTATTTTTATAGAAGATTTCGGTTAATTTCTAAGAAGTGTTGGAAAGTAAACCCCTAAAACTTCGTCCTTGATACATCCTCAACTACGCCCTAACCTCAGAGCCTTAATTTACGTCCGATATCGATTACCTTCTTGTCTATGTACTTCAGTTATAAGAGTGCTTCACCATTTAGGTTTATAAAGTACGCTTAAGGAGAGGACGGTATAAATTACCGCACCAAACTTACTTTGAAATATTATTACCTACTTTTTTAATTTATCTTCGTTATTCAAAATAATAAAATTCATCTAATTATCGATAACATTATATATTTTTTGATATTGAATGCATTAATTAGCGCATGCTAGGCGAAAATCTTAAGATTTTAAATAATTAGGAAGAAAAAAAATGATACTGCTCGGGCAGAGATCGAACCTGCGTCTTCGGAATACCGTCCCGACGCCTTAAGCCCGGTGGCCCAGTGGTTAACCACTGGGCCACCGAGCCTACTGCTGGAGCAACCAAATTTCTTCTATCCTTCTTATATCGTCTTACGGGGACGATTCTACTTCATCTATCCCTGCCCGAGCAATATCGTTTTTCTTCTTCCTAATTATTTAGAATCTTAACATTATATATATATATATATTTATATATATTATACTATTATCCTGTGCCGTGATATCAGTTATTGTTATAAAAAAATAGTTTTTACAGTAATTAATCGATCAACTGGTTAAGGTTTTTGTCGTTTTCTGGCTAGATCAATATAAAATTATTATTTCTTGGTATTTTGTATATTTAAAAGTAATAAGAACATTCCATCAGATGGAACGACGGTACCGGTCAAATTAATAGTTCGGTTATTTTAATGAAATATGAATAAATTTATTTATTGACTCGTTTAGATATTAATGAAACTTGAAGGGACTCGAAAAAGGCGCGCGGCCGCGCAAGCCCCTCAAGCAATTCTATGTATTATATTAACGTAGATAAGGTTAAAATTCTGCGTAGCTTAGTGCACTAAAACTGCTTGCGGCTTCACTGCTGGTTGCTGCTATCTCGATGTGAATTGACTCTTAGGACAACAATCGTTAGACTTTGTTGAAGGGCTTAGAGAACTGTTTCAAGTACAATACCAGGGTTGGCCACACACCAATGAGAAAGAGACAGACACAGACAGAGAGAGAGAGAGAGAGAGAGAGAGAGGGAGACTGATTTTTGGCGTACATATTTTACATTATTGAAGCCTTGACGTTACGAACACTTTGCTATTTTCGCAATCAGAGGAAGGCTTAGTTTAAACTTGTGAAATTATTACGCAATCAGAAGCGCAATTTATGCAATATTTTAATAAAAATTTAAGTCTTTTTCGTTGCAGTGAAAATATATGCAAAATACTTAACGATAACTTTTGTTGTCTCTATACTCACTGTCCTTTCATTGTTTCAGGTGAAAGACGAGCGTGATGCGTCTACGCCTGTGATGTCTCTAATATGCAGTGGGGCGGCCTCTACTTTGTGTGTCTGGCGTTATGCTGTTTACATACTGCGTCTGGTAAGTTTTATTATTTACGTGACATATTATCTTATGTTCTTCTTCCGTCCTCACTCCTTCCCTTGTATAGCGTCAGCATAACTTCAAATAACTAATAATTTACTAAATAAGATTATTATTAAACGAATGTAGCTCTGAAAATGTTAGTGCTGCAGATGCAATACGGGGGAGTTTTTTTTCTTTTTGTATGATTTTCTTAAAAAAACTTTATTATTTTACCTTCGAACTGGCCGTATAAAAACCTTAACATATTTAAACAAACAATTTTCGCTGTGTAAAAACGGATTATTAAATTTTCCTTTGATAATCTATTATTTTATCAGCACTTCCATTTCGTGATTAAATTTCACGTGAATACCTTTAACGCAAATTAAATTTCAAAAAAGGCAAACATCCAATTCCTTTGTTTTGCCGCGCTATTTACAAATAAATGGAATTCGGAATCTAGTTATCAATTTAATTATACCGTTGAACTGTACAATTTCTAATTAAAACATACAAATACAACAAATGACATAATAGAAGTATAGTCTGGCACCGATAAAAATAATTGGACAACTAACTTACTTTTTGATCGCAGTGTACGCGCGATTTGGTTTTACTCATGCATTATTTATAATACAATGCAAAAATCTTCATTGCATCATCCAATTCCAATTCCTTTTCCTTTTTTCCCAATTCCATTCCTTCCTATTTTTTCCCTTATCTTAGAGTCAAAGTTAGTATATACAACGCCCTATTTCTATTACAATCTACAAGAATAATAAGATTAATATTAAAAGCTTTTATTTAACTTGCAATGTTTGGGTCAAATCTTGCAAGTTGAATCAGAACCACTTCCTCTTATTCTACGGAGTTAAAATTTAGCATACTTGTCAAAGTCCGATGACAATGCAATATTATGGTGACAGCTGGTTTGATGATGGAGACGGAGAGTGAGCAATAAAACTCCTTGACATATAATCGTAAACTACTAGTGTTTGGGCTCATTTCGCAGTTCCAATTACGAAATTTGTTAAAAGTTTGTCTTGAAAAATATATTTTTCAACAAAAATTTTGTTTAAATGTAACTTAAACTGATACATAGACTAATTATAGGAATATGTTTATTTTATTGTCCTTATTAAAGCAAAGACACTTTGACCTCCCTAAATTCTATTCGCCGCTCTTCTGCCCCAGTCAACTTATGCACAAAGGGCGAGGCCCTGTGCCAAACGGATCAAAGTCCGACCTGCACCTGTCCGATTTTTAAAAATATCGTTCACCCATTTCCTTGCCGAACGGCCGAATTTCCGTTAAATTAACTCAGTTGAATGGCGTTTCGACGATCTTGTACGGAATATTAAAATTTCTAATTTCCTAATCAGAACCTGTCATTATTCACCGTATTTTCAGTATTGAGAATGCCATTCTTCAAATAGGAAATTTTTGTGCTGAAGTTATTTGAATTCTTGGGACTCCAGCTTTGGACTAAATTACCTTCTATTGCGTAGGTAATGACTTGATTAAAGTCAGTTTGGCAACTCAAAAGCGATCAAATACTTTAGTTTTTGAAATTCTAAAGTTATTATGCTTAGAAACTTAATCGTTTTATGAGGTGTAAATAGCGAATTGTACGTAATAACTACGTGTTTACTGGTAAATATTATAAATTCACGTGATTAAATAATTTCGACCATTAAAAAAAAAGCACCTGGCCTCTGACCAGTACTGTTCGAAAAAAGAAAGACATAATGTTCTTCGTGTTCTAAGCGCAACACTTAAAATCAAGACCTAGAGAAGTTCTAAATTTCATTTCACACAAGCAAGTCTGGAAGATATTTATCATGGTACTTTGACAAACGATACGCCTGTAAGCGGCGCAGAAAGTTACTTTTGCTCTAATGTCAAAATTACTCGTCAGACAGTAGTGAAGGCACGCAGAATTATCTGTGACATTCAGCTTCTAAAGTTTCTCAAGCCGCCACTGGCGTATCATGAATAGAGCCAACCAGTTTGAGCCAGAGTGAAAATGGTCATTATCTCTAATATCATAATTTTTTCCACACAGAACCATTAAGCTTCCCTGAAGACTACAGCTCCAATGGTGTCCGCCGCCGTCGAAGCGAGGAGAAAGACAGCCTCGCACTTTCCCGGGAAATATTTAAGAACATCACGAAGCAGCTACGAGAAAATATCAAGCGCGAAGGCGTGACTGACAGGAACGATCATTTGTTACAGAGTGAGTATCGATCTTTGCTCAAGGAAGTTTGTGTGTAAAGAGAGGGATACAATGAATGCTTGGAGTAGCATTTGTGTGACTTATTTATTTCTCAATTTATTAATGTAGTGTACTGTTTGTAGTAAATCTATGTTCTTCATAGGTGTAACTGTTATAAGCAGGTATGATTTATCCTCAGACGCACGATATTACTTACACGCATATTCATGAACAACACTTGTCAAAACACAAGGGTCATTAGGCACAGCAACCATTCAGAACATCACATATACACTATTCTACTTATGATTTAAACACCACAATACGGAAACAATTAAACCTAAAATAACAATCAGTCTCAATATGAGTATCACAATCGGCACTCTAATTGCTTAAAGCGATGAGCGGTCATATGACTCAAGCAGGTGTGGATGTGGAGTTCTGATTGGTCGATTTCCGTTACTTAGCTTTTCGACAAGTGTTGTTTATGAATATAGGTGTTAGTCCCATTTTCTTGTCAAAAAAGTACAACTCAGACAGATTGCTAATTTGTTTCTTGCATAAATAAAGCCTAGGAGTTGCGGTATAAAGCCAAGACTTCAAAAAGTTAGTGACATTGGCTTGAGCATGTCCACGTACATATATAATTCATTCCATTTTTCACACTCCTAGCTCCGTGTACTCCGAGCCTTAGATATTCATGAGTGATATATGAGGGGTGTAAGTGAAAGCGTTTCGGTAAAATGTTGTTTTAGCAAAATGTGGATTCAGCTGAAGTACGGCGTTTCGATTTTTTTTTGATTTTTAGTAATCTTAATTGTGTATGGAAGTATACAAGAATTTCGTAGTAGCATATATGAACTACCAGTAAATTAATTAATTTTATATTGGAATCTCATATCAATAGCTTTAAAAATACGTGAATAATTATAGAATTTTGCATACGAGTAAAAATAAATTCATAAGAGCTCTTAAAAACGAGGATACGAAATAATTCTACGAATGTTATTATGAGCAACTTCACTCTTAGAATTTGGATCTATTTCTTGTAAACATCACAAGACCATAAAATTGCGCTACTTAAACAATTATTTAGATCTGGGTAGCTACAATAATTACAATATTTAGATTTTTATTAAAACGTAAATTTCCTTTTTATAAAATAGTCATTGTAGGCAAAATATCAGAGAACCCTTTATTTCGTCTGAAGAGGTCTTCCTTCTTTCTTGCCATATTTTCGTTTAATTCCCTGAAACTGAGCGTAGGTACCTATAGCTACAATAGTTCGATAGAAATATGCTGACTAATGTTTTAAAACTATTGATGTCTTTTTTTTAATAGCTCAGTTCACGCTGCCGGGGCTCTGTCGGAATCAGTGGTAGCGTCCACCTTGTCCACACCACTCTCCAACCTTCTTGTTTTTATTCTTGTTCTTTTGTGGGCGTGTGGTCATCCCTGGTGTCGGAGTTATAGACCTCTCGAAGGCCTTCGACATGGCCTAACGATAAGTCTGTTGTCCTAAGACAACAAGTGGGACCGAAGGCTTAAAGCCCCCTTTGAGCAACCTCCTGTTGAGAAGTGTTCGTAAAATATCTATGCACTTGCTTGCACGTGTTTCGGCACTGGTACAAGAGGCAAGCTTCCCTTCGTTCTCCCATTGTTTTCGTTCACTCATTCTTACAAGGTTGGCATCGTAATGGCATATTTGCAAGGTTTCAAATAGGCAACGGTTTATTTTTTCTTTTTAGCATTCTGGTGAGACGAGCAGGTCATTCCCTGATGGCCAACATTTCAGCCCATAACAGTTGCAGTGCCAACCAAATTTTAACCGACTTAAAAAAAAGAGAAGATTCTCTATTCAATTGTATTTTTTATCTATTTATTTTTGTTGCCTCAGAACTCCGTCATTTATGAACCGATTTGCAAAATTCTTTTTGCGTTGGGTTCAGTATAGCTACGAAGTGGTCCCATATAAATTTCATCGGTATTTGACCTTGGACTTCGAAGATACATTGTAGTCGGTTTTTGTTTTTTTCTAAAAATTAATAATAAATGATTTTAGAAACCATCGATTATGTCAATTTGCTCCTTTACATAAAAAAAAACATCATTTAGGAAAGCTCTCCTCTTGTACCCCAGTGCTAAAGTGGTTAAATATTACAAGGATCTCGATTATTTGGACAAACGTTTCGGGAAATTGAAATTGCGACATTCTGAGATGTTTCGTATAATTGTAAATAACATCTTACAGAAATACCTTTGCTATAGGGAGAAGGTGATTGACAAAATAGGTAATTAGTTTACCTTTGTTTGTTTGAGGCATATAATGTTCAACAAATTTAGATAAACTTTAGGTTCATCGTGTGTGAAATCGAAGAGTACAGCTAGTAATGAAATATATTTGCTGTTGGTTGCATTTTATTCAAAGTCAAAGTCTAGTCTAGTCTCTTTGATAATTTTAGCATCACAGACGCACTTATGAACATCAAATTATCACAATGACTCTACCACTGTATCGGAAAAAGAACCAGAAATCACTCTGAATCTACTCAGAAGATACGGCAAAAAACTGAGTAGCATTTTTTTTAGAGATTTCGTTATTATTTACATATAGCTTTAACTCATCAACTGCTTATGAATAAGGCGGTAAATTTTTGTTTGTTTTATTTTTATCATTACTTTGCTAATGTTCATCAAGAATATACCCATT
Organism: Petrophora chlorosata; assembly: GCA_951640565.1. Classification (NCBI taxonomy): domain Eukaryota; kingdom Metazoa; phylum Arthropoda; class Insecta; order Lepidoptera; family Geometridae; genus Petrophora; species Petrophora chlorosata. Next base: position 8,259,909 of record OX621204.1, on the reverse strand, counting down.
AAGTTTTACCTTGTAACTACGTTTTTGCGTGTACTTCAAGGCATTTTTATTTGCAGGTGGTAAAGCAGAGGAATCACGTCAGTATGTCCCCTACCAGAGTTACCACGACCATCACCACGAGCACCATTGGGGACCATACTTTGAGGAGGAGAAGTATACGCAAGTGACGGCACATGTAGGGTCAGAGGCCCTACTCAATTGTCGAGTCGTCATGCTCAAGGAGAAAACGGTAAGACTGATATGTTATTACAAGATTTAAATAGATTTACGTACTTGTTTGTATCTTTCTATGTGGTGATTCCTCTCACGGGAAAAGAAAATGCACCATATAAGTTGAGTTACACCTATCTACCCGGATCTCAGATCCGGATCTTGCCGTCACTCTATCTCTTTCTGGTATTTAGAAACAACGTTCGCTAGAGCGAGAAAGATTGTTTGCAGGCGCTCGCACATTTCGGCATCAGCAGGCCGAATTCGCGATCCAGCGGTCTCGTTGCACATGCGGTTGAGCTCTATAGCATTTTTAAGCTCTTTCGGTGTCGGACAAATGCAAGTGCTCTGACTTATAAAGTGGACATCTGTGGTACGAATAGATGAGGCTAAATTTTATTGTAACACAATCCACGACACGGGTCTATATAATGTGGCTTGGCGGATGTCACTGGTTTCCTTTAGATGTTTCTTTCACCATCCCCCACTGGAAACTTCTTTCAGCCCTTTACTCTGATATTAATAAAATTCAAGCATTTCTTGTCAAACGAGTACCTTTTATTAATAACTATCTAAGTATGATATACTGCGTATTAATATTGGATTTGCAATCAATCCAAATTTTATTAAAAGTGGTTGGAAATTGTAGTATATTCATATATTATATTAAAAATAATCATAAATATAGCTTCTACCTTAACAAACTAGTAAATTGTGGCACTGAGTTTATAAGAAATTCCTTTACCACCAATTTACAATCAGCTAAGAGCATTGTGCTTGTTAGCTTTGAAAAATGCCTCAGATTTTGTAGTCACTAATGCGTTCGCCATTACCACCATTAGCTGACTCTTTGGCAGAAAAGTGCCTGTAAATGCATGAAGATATTACGTGACTATATATAGCGACTTTTTGGCGCAATTCGAATTCAATTTTGTCGCAAATGTGCCATCAATTTGATAATGGATATTTTGTGACTTTTGATGAAAGGTAATAATACAGTTCGATAAAAAATCTGCATAAACACGGTCCAAAATTATGACCTATAGAAGATAATAGTTTTTAGCAATAGCATCAGTCCTAGTCTCACGTCTTTCATGTCCATGCACATTGTTGCTATATTAAGTTTACGAACTATTTATGTTTATATATTTATTGCAGTTTGTCAGAAATTGTATTAAATAAATTACATAGAAATTGTAAAGTTTACATCGATCATCAAAAATATTTGTAATTGAATGCTTTCTATTACAATTATGTATACCGTCCATGTTTTTATATATTATTCCTGTCCTTGAACCCAGAAACCAATTCCTGTCCATCCACGGTAGTCTGCAAGAGATTGCTTTAAGCAATTCAACCGCCCATTATGGTGACCAAACTTAGTAACTTTTATAAAAAGTACCTTCATAAAAACTGCAAAATTTTCAAATCCTTTCTCATCCTAAACGCTCTCAACGTAGGTAATATTCGGAGATTTTTCATATCGCTCGCTACAATATGTTTATTTTCAATATCTTGCAAAAAATAAAATTTCAAGGGATTTTCTAGCGAGTTTATAAAAGACATGTTCTCTGAATCGAATAGCGCATAGTTCAGTACCGACTACGAACCGGTGCAATCATCAATAAATGTCCATCGGTGCACTTTGCCGAGAAAATTGAAAACGCAGTGTAATTTAGCACAATAGTAATCTGATATAGAAATGTTATTCGTCTTTCTTTTGTCCAGTTTCCATTCCTTGGGTATTAAGTTTGAATTGAATTGAACTGCGGCTTTATTATTTATAATGTGATTAGGGTCTTGTTTGTGTGTGATGTTAGTTACTTAATGTTGGAAGGTTTATTAATAACACAATTTTATAAGTCAAAGGGAATTTAAGTGTGAGCAAACATTAAGACGTGTTGATAAATTAATTCCGCCATGTTCTAAAGGATCTACAAAAGGAAGGGCTATACACCTAAATAGACCATAATGTATTCTATTTCACCTAAACACACGTAACAAATAACAATCTGTTCACATACTGCCTAATTGCAAAAAGCTTTTCCAGACAACCTTTACATGGCGATTACCTAAATAAATATTTATGTACAAAGTACTTTTTGGTCAGACTGACCCATTAGTCCATTCGTAATTTACTAGTGCAACACGTAAATGCGTAGAAATCCTACGTCTTGATGTAGAAACTGGTTGAATGTCTTGCATACAGTCCAAATATGCGGAAGCTGCACGGAAGTTTACCTATTTCGAAGTTTGTTCTCGGCTGTATGTAAGTTAGTAGCATGGCAGTAAACTGAATAACTTTGAAGGGACTGTTATAGTTTCGTGTAAGCCACATCGTCTTTATGTTGTGTGAGACATGCTTTTGAGCTTTGCAGCCATTATTTGACCTTTAAAATAATATTTGCTTTTGATAGGATGATGTTCTCAATTTGATTGTCTTTTTTAACCCCCGACGCAAAAAGGAGAGGTGTTATAAGTTTGACCACTCTGTATGTCTGTCTGTCGTATCGTAGCTCTGAAACGGGTGAACCGATTTGGTTGCTTTTTTTTAAGCAGTAAGAGGTAGTCCTTTGACTTGTTATATTGTGTCGGGGGTCTTTAATTTTTTTAATATTATAGTTGTTATGACTAATAGATATATTTTTGGCAACAATCTGGTCTAATGTTAAACGAAGATAAAGCACATTGTTTTCAACTATCACACCGCAATGCGTCTGCTATTTTGGTTCATTTATGTTGGGACACGGGATTTTATTTCTTCTACTTTTCCAACCACAATGTAAGTGGTTCAGGGTTCTGCTTTTAAAAGATTCAACAATCTAAAACATTTCTGAGGGAAGCGTACTAAAAGATTACTAATACTAATCTTGGTTTACCTTTGAACATTTTTGCGTTGTTTGCACTGTCTTACAAGAACAGCTGTTTTTTAATGCTATTACTTATGGTTTTTTCATGTTTTTCTTTCTTAAATACCTATTTTTTTAACTCTTTTTACCTCTAAAACAGTAAAAGATGACATCCGAAAAACAGCATGTAATCATTAGAACTAAATATTACCAAACCAATAGTCTGATGTTTTGATCATTATTTATCCAGACATTATACAATTCAACAGCGCTGGTAAACTTTGGACAAAATGTGATTTTAGTCACTTTTAGCAAAGGGATCAAAAGTTTATTGAGATATTGTACTTTCAATGTTAAATTCTTCGTTCATTAACCGACTTCAGAAAAAGGAGGACGTTCTCTGTTCCACTGTATTTGTTTTATGTTTGTTACCTCAGAACTCCGTCATTTATGAACCGATTTGGAAAATTATTTTTGCGTTGGGTTCAGTATAGCTACGAAGTGGTCCCATATAAAATTCATCGATATGTGACCTTGGACTTCGAAGATACATTGAAGTCGGTTTTTGTTTTTTTCAAAAAATTTATTATTTCAACGTTAAATTGTAATTCTATAATATAACAATTAATTATACAGCATTGTACTCGTAAATCAATTAAAGTACATTTTAACCAGCAGGTTATGATTTTGGTGAAACGTGGTTGAGAGTGGCAAAGGACCAAATAAGGGTGTGTGATGGAGAAGCCTATTATACTCAACAGTGGGCTGATGTAGAAGGAGAAATTATAAACCTAGTTCCTGATGCCTAATTATTTTTCAGGTGATGTGGCTAAGAAACACCACAGACTCAGCTCAGCTCCTTACAGTTGGTCCGGCGCCTTACGCTGGCGACAACCGGATAGCGGTCAAGTTCCAGTACCCCAACAATTGGAGGCTGAGTATGAACCCCGTGAAGAGGTCAGACGCGGGGAACTACATGTGCCAAATATCAACATACCCGCCTAGAACTGTTTTTACTAACCTCACTGTACTACGTAAGTTATTTTACTACTATTATTTTATAATAGTTATTATTACAATATTATTAGGGAGGGTAGCTTTTTGTTCTAGGTACAGGTAGGTATACTAGTGTTTTGCTTTATAGCCAGTTAAAGGACGGAGACGGGGCAGCCTCGTGAAGTAACTCATTCTTATATCATGCTGAGAGGGGCTGGATTATTTAGGTGTTAATGTTGTTTACTGCATTGTAGGGATCCCTTGACATTACTCATCTTTTGTTTGTTTGGCATTATACAGAATGTGTTTACTTTGCTATTAATTTACATTAATAATGTTATTTTGTTATCTTAATCCCAACATTTCGTTACATGTATATCTATCCTTGGTCAACGATGTTGGTTTTACTTATGTATATTAAGATTTTATTTTTAAGTCTGTTAATTAAAGTACTAGTGAAACTGTTTGCTGATACTTAAATAAATAAAAAAATAAATAAAAAAAAATAGCATTGTCTACAGTTTTACTATTTGCAGTGATAATTTTAGTGTCCTTTATAACCGAATAGGCAATCTTACATTATGGAGAGTGACGACGCGGTCGACGATGGATCCTAATTGCTTATAGTATATTTATAGTATATTTATTGCTTATAGGATTCACTTGATACTGAAAATATTCAGATATTATAAATTGAGACAAAAAGGCTATGTGTTTCATACTGTTGTTTGCATTATTGTACTATTAAGTATTCTGTGGCATTATAAACTTAGAATCTTGTTGCAAAATTATCTCAGAATCTTAATGTCAGCCTCTGTAGTTTAGTGGTTGGGCAGGTTGGCTCAAATCTCATATACCACTAAGGGTGGTTCGATTCCCGCGACAGGACAAATGTTTGTGAAAAAAATGCTAGCATTTGTTTTCATTTCTGGGTGTTGTGGGACCATGGTCCTCGTATTCCCAGGTTCCCTAGATACAGGAAATCCAAATTAAGCGCCGGGATTTATGTAAGTGATCGCTGGGCGTATTTGAAATAAAAATTCAATGACAAGTTGAGTTTTTCATTCTTCCAAAATGTTTGCTTTCTCACTAAGTTTCTATAAATTATTATTACATGGAGTACATAAAGTAACCAATTTCTCTTTGTACATTTTAAAATCGGTACCACCTTACTCTTGAAAACAGCTACAGCAGTACTTTCTATTTGGCTAGGTACCTATTTTGAACCAAAGAGCTCTCCTTTTCTATGTTAAACAAGATTTGGAACTAGCTACGTGAGCTCTGCTGTTATTCTACGACAATGTGCTACGACAACCGTACGTCGCTACGCTAAATGCTACAAGAGTAGGCATAAGCGTAGCGCTTTCAAAGGTTTTGGATTATTCAGGATTTCATTTCAATGCTGAAATGGTACACAAAAGCTTTTTTATTCCATATTTCTCTTTCTTATGTCAACAATCTCGACCCAGTTGCAAGCGTGCAACAGAAACTCAAGGGAGTGAGAGTTTAATTTAGAATTTTTAATATGCAATAATAATGCTGTTTGTTAAATCACAAAAACACATCTATTGTGATTTTTTTTCTATGCGAATTAAGAACGAGTAACATTTGTTTCATTTCCTTATCAAAGTAACCATTTAGACTATAAACGACATCTATAGCGTTACCTATTTTAATTATCGTTTTATTCCTACATTTTAAACGATATACACAGTCGGGATTAAAGGAAATAAACGGCACATAATTAACTTCCTTCTGCGAGTGTCATTATTCAAAATTAGTTGACTTTAATTAAGTTAATGGAAACGTAATACGCCTACTGTTCCAAATCTTGCACGTACATTACGAATACAGTTCGCAAAGACAGCTTTAGAAACGTTGATTTTGTAAGCTTTAACTTTGAATACTCCAACGCTTAACCCTCAGTGAGACAGGTTTGGTAAAGTAAAGCCAGCATTTTGAATTTCCTTAATTTGTTTTAATCAGTCGTACTTAATATTATAAATGTGATAGTATGTGTGTGTTTGGGTATAAAGGTACTTTACTCCCTGAAATAGAATATAGGATACTTTTATTAATAAAACGAACAGTTCCATAAGGAACAACTATCAACTGAATTCTACGCGGTCAGAGACGCGGGTATTACTTAGATTTTTGTAAATATTGGGGATGTATGGTATGTATATTATATTATTAGATTGGTAATATTGCATTATTTTAATTATTATATTATTAAGCTTATAATATCAATATTTTTACTTATTTTTAACCGATTTCAAAAAAGGAGGAGGTACTCTGTTCGATTGTATTTTTATTTTTTATTTTTTATGTTTGTTACCTCAGAACTCCGTCATTTATGAACCGATTTGAAAAATTCTTCTTGCGTCGGGTTCAGTATAGCTACGAAGTGGTCCCATATAAATTTCATCGATATGTGACCTTGGACTTCAAAGATAGATTGAAGTCGGTTTTAGTTTTTTTTTTAAATTAATTATATTAAATTATTATATTGTGTTATAATATCCCTATATTTAATTATATATTATTATGATTAAGTAGTATATGATATTATTATTTTATACTAGTAAGTTTTTTTATATGCAATACTACCGTCTCTTACAGTTTCTTTGAGTCCTATCCATCCAAAGGTTGTCTGGAAGAGATCTCTATAAGCAATAAGACCGCACATTGTAACACTTTAGCTTTAAGTATTGTTTTGTAATTGTTTATTATTCTTGTGTAACAATAAAGCGTTATCTTTCTATCTAAATCGTTATCTCTCATTGAATAGGTTTTTACTTACACTTTCCCAGGAGATCAAAAATATCACTGGTCATTTAGAAAAGAGCTCTTTTCCAGGTGGAAAAGAGCTCCACCCTGCGCGAGTAGGTACTCGCGCAGGGTTAAGCCCTTCGTATCGTTTTCGCACGTGTACCACACATGTGATTACTTAAATACTTAACTGAAACAAATTCACTTTACTTGTAAGTTTATATCCGGGGTTCAGGGAGGATCATTGGGGAAATCTAAAGTTGTCAAAGTATAGGCGGAAAATACCATCGGAGACACGATGACCTAAGTTTATAATTAAATAAGTTTGGATAAAAATGTGTTAATTTGTAAAAAAGACACCCTTTTTCAGGGCCTTTTTCAAACCATGAATAATATATTTCTACCGACTTTTAAAAACAAGACGGTTCTACGTTCCACTGAATATTTTATGTATGTTCACCGATTTCTCCGCCAACTGTTGACATATTTCAAAAATTCTTATTGCGTTCAGTATAGCTACGAGGTGGTCCCATATAAATTTCATTTATATGACCTTGAACTTCGAAGATACATTAAAGTCGGTTTTTTTTGTAAAATATATACTTGTTTTAGTTATAATATAGGTATACTTTTACTCATAAATATTTTTTTTTGCAGCTCCAGTACTAACAATAAATGGTGACCAAACCCATGATATGAAAGACAGATTTTACAAGACCGGAAGTGCAATCAAGCTGTCATGTATCATATCAGAAGAGTTTATATCTTCTTTACCAACGAAACCCAGCATCACGACAACGACAGCTCAAACAACAACAACCCAACCGACAACAACAACAGAGTTGACAACAAGAATGAGCACAATTTTTAATAGAATAGATATAATGATGAATAAGAGTTGGAGCGTCGAAACGACGACTCTTACGTCAACAGTTAGTATAAGTACGTCAACTAAAGCTACAGAGTTGACGACGACGACTGAAACGCCAACGCCTAAACCCACTGCTCCTCCAATAGTGAATAACATTTATGGAATAGTGTGGAAAAAGCAAGGGAAGGACTTTTTTGGCAGTGTCACGTTCCAGAATATGAGGTAAGTTTATTTTTATTACAACAGACTGGGTCAGCGTCTAACTACTATCTCACCTGATGGAAAGTGACTATGTGGTCGAAGATAAAGTACGCTTACCCAGTAAATACTTGTTCACTCTAGATTCGAATATTTCGTCTCACGATAATTTTCCTATTTAAAATTGCTACTTTGGCCATAATAAATAAGTTTTAACAGATTATTATTTGTATAGTATGGTTAGCACTGACCTCTGGAAAGTTAATGATGAACAAACACTTCGTACGAAGCGAGAAATAAATGTATGAAAATGTTTAACTCGGTGCTTTTTATGACTGAGGACCGCTAACTTTAAAAAAATCCGGAAATGTTGTCTGATGTTATTTTATGATTTGAATTTAATTTTGTTTCAGTGCCACAATAAGCGTCTCTTCGGCGTCACAAAACGATAGCGGGACCTACACATGTCTTTTACAGAATCACTCACAAGTTACCATCAATGTCCATGTTTTAATTGGTAAGTGTAGTTTATTTTACTTTTATTTATTTATTTGTTTACTTATTTTTTACATCGAAGTAAACGCGTCAGAGGTCCATATCATAAATACCTTAGAGACTAACACACAACATATATATATATATATATATATATATATATGTATATATATATATATATATATATATACAATTTATATAAGCACTAAATGTTAAATAATATATCGTCTCAAATGTTAAGTTATATATGATATATCAAATGTTAGGTAATAAATGTTAAGTAATATATGTAATATATCGTCAGGCCACTCTGGAGACTGGTGGTGTCTTATAGCCTGCCTCTGAATTTTCTATACAATACACCCTTTGGCCAAAAGTCCTCTTTAGTGAAGGTAATATTTATATCTAGTATGTTTATGTGATATTTTTCGGCTTTAACTTTTTGATCTCCAACTTGAATTCGCAGCGACCGTAACCGCGTTTCAAACCGAAAACAGCAGCCAAAAGAATGCGAGACTTTCAAGCTACATTTCTACAATCTGAATCCGTTTTTGTTTTGTTAGGTTGAAACAGAATATTACCTCAGTGTGTAAATTGTTCGGCTCTTGTTATTTTCAACCCTCATTACGAGGGTTGAGAGGTGGTTAGTTTGCCTGAATATTTTATTTCATGCAAATAATTTAACGAAAAGGTGTTGAATTCGTGACGGTCAAATTTTAGTTAATTTGAGTTTATATTACGAGTAAACTTAGTAGCAGGTAGGTATTAACTATACCTAACTCTATTAATTTTTATTTTCAAAAACATACAGAACTGAAACGATTGGTTGCTTTTTATGATTAGAAAATCTGTAACTTTGCGGTATATCTAGTAAATAATAATTAATCCAAAGCGCAAGGACAACAAAATTTTACAAACTTGACATTTAACTCTTTGGTTCATGCTTAGTAAAAATCTGTTTAACATTATTTATATTTTTAGCCTCTGTGGCGTAGTGGTTGAGCAGGTTAGCTCAAATCTCATACACCACTGAGGTTACGGGTTCGATTCCCGCGACGGGACAATTTTTTGTGCATAGAAAAAAGAAAGCGCAAGCATTTGCTTGAAATGAAATAAGTTTGATGTGGCAAAAAATGAACAAATACGTTGGGCGTATTCATTTATTTATTTATTGTATTATATATTCAAAAATTAAATTGATCAAGCAGGATTTGAGCCTGTGTATGCGGAATACCGTACCGACACCTTAACCACCGGGCCACCAAAGCATGTGCTCGAGCCACTAAATTTCTTCTATTATTTACAAAGTTTTTAATTGCAATGAAACCAAAGTGTATTGTTATTATTTATTTATTTTATTTATCAATCTTAAACACTATTGTTTTTATCTAACTGAGACTTTGTTAATTTTTATCATACTAAACTATATTGCTCTTCATCAGGAGAGAACCAAGCTGCAGTACATCATGACACATGGAACAAAGGAACACTTTTCTGGAAATCGCGAGACTTGACTGTAGTTTCGATAATGGCTTTTCTGTTGTTCTACCCTTGAATTATTTTAAAAAGAACTTGCGTACGAAAGAAATTATGAAACAAATTGTTTCAAATATTTGTAAAATGTTCATCAATCATTCTGGAATTATCAAGTATCGCTCAAACTAGATCGCAAGCGAAAACATAAATAGTCGTTGTAATATTTATATAATGTTTTAAGTCAAATAGTTATATAATTGAAATCTAAATTACAGTTACGCAATATCAGAAAGTTGTGCGACATGTAATATGCCCTTTTTTGCCAACTTTAGATTTGTACAATACATAAATGTTTCAATAATTTTCAGGCAATGCGTTAATAGGTGTTGTAAATAATGTGTCTTTACACAAAATCAATTTGATGCTCATAATGTATATGATTTTAGATTTTGGAAAGTTTCGTGATTATTATTCATAATTGATCTGAAATGGCTAAAACTCTTGCGTCGTCGCGAGCTGCGTACGTGAGTCGTGGCTTCATATCATAACTCCTAGAAGAAGGACTTTTAAAATTTCCGAAATCTGTTCGGAGTAATTTTAACGTTTAACCATGAGTCTTAACCGTTTTATATCAATTATGTTTGGTTTTATTTTGAATGGACTATCTTATCAGTTATTAACGTCATATTTCAATGTAAGATCATCCACATTATTGTATTTCATGTTTGTTCTATGAATTAAAAACTAATGGATTATAATCACAACGGGCACAAAGGTTTCGACCAATTCCATTTTTTATGAAAATCTGAATAATAATTGAAGTTCAAGTCAAGTCAAGCCCCTTGATCTACGAACTCTGTAAAAATACGGCCCGATCTTTATGTTGTTATATCACTGTGAAAATAAGGCGTACATAAACAAGGATTGTGTACGAAGTCCTCTGATATTCTGGAAACATTTCTTGCAAATATTATGTCGATTTATACACGGAAGAGTAACATATGATGTGGGTGAAATGAAAATATTCAGCCGTGAAATTAATCAAAATATGACTTTCTTTAAATAGATTTTCATACGGACATCTGCAATTTTCACAATCGCGAATAAAGTGTGAAACCAGAAACAGAAAAATAATAGGTAATCGCAGGTACAGTAAGCGACAAAAAATGTGGAACATTACCATTTTTTATTAACCTTCTTCATGTTAAACATTGATATTTCTACTATGTGTGGGGTTGAAGAATAATTTAAAATGTTTGGCACCTTTTATCCTAGACAGTACCAGCTACTACTGATTTCTCTCAGAAAGAAAGAAATTACGAAAAACGTATCAATCAATCCCAGAAACAGATTTCAGATGTTATGTTTACGGTAAGACATATGTACTCGTAAGTTAAGCCTTACCTAACAACTTACTTTTAACCCTTTCCTTTAATACCTTAACTGATGTAACCAAAATAATCTAACGAATTTTTGTAATCATGGTAGATGATCCTATAGTTGTTAAGTAATCTTTTAGACTTTTTGAAAAGATAAAATAAGTTTGTTGTTTAATCAATAAATAATCATTATCATAAGTTAAATTTCAATTCATGGAAAATTAAGCAATTTAGTTCTTTTTTTTTTAACTTAAATAATGTCTTTGAACTTCTGCAAGCAGCGAATGTGCAATCATTTCAAACTTTTTATTTTATTTGATAAGTTAATAATCATAGCATAATGTATATAAATTGATCAAACGCGTGATTTGTGTTTGATAAATATGAGATTCTAATAAGATTGTTTTTTGGACATACACTCGTCAGACCGAGGTTCGCAAGACGCTACGCAGTTTGGACGTGAATAAAGCCAGCGGCCCTGATGGGATACCCGCCATAGTCCTTAAAACCTGTGCCCCGGAGTTGACTCCTGTCCTGACACGCCTCTTCCGCCTCTCGCTAGAGACTGGTTCAGTGCCAAAAACCTGGAAGCTTGCAAACGTGCAGCCTGTGCCCAAAAAAGGTAGCCGTGCCGACCCTGCCAATTATAGACCCATATCAGTAACGTCCATACTTTGTAAAAGTATGGAACGTGTTCTGAATAACAGGCTCCTAACATATCTAGAAGCAAATGACATCCTCAGTGACCGACAATATGGGTTTCGCCGAAACCGGTCCACTGGGGACCTTCTAGCATATGCTACTCATATCTGGAGCGAGGCCATTGAGAGGTGCGGGGAAGCACTTGCTGTCTCTCTGGACATTTCAAAGGCCTTTGACAGGGTTTGGCACGATAGCCTTATAGGCAAACTTCCATCATATGGCCTACCCGCCGGCTTATGTGTCTGGATATCGGACTTCTTGAGGGAAAGATCAATACGAGTGGTCCTTGATGGCTATTCGTCCGATCAATTGGCTATCAATGCCGGGGTACCTCAAGGGTCAGTTCTCTCTGCAACGCTATTCCTGCTGCATATCAACGATCTGCTTAAACCTGGTATCTTTGGGTATGCAGACGACAGCACCGTTGTAGAGAGATACATACCTGAGACACGAGCCAGCGGAGTACAAATACAGTCTCACAGAGTGGCTATGGTTGAGCGCATGAATTTTGCTTTGCAAGCAGTCTCCGAATGGGGCGATGCTAATCTAGTGAAATTCAATGCCTCAAAAACCCAGGCGTGTCTTTTCACCGCAAAACGGAGTCCCTTCAACCTGACTCCAACTTTCCGCGATGTGTCCATACCGGTGGCAGACCACCTTGAGCTGTTGGGTGTCACTCTGACATCCAACCTCAATTTTGGCTCGTATATTGAGTCCAAGGCTTCATTAGCTGCAAAGAAGTTGGGAGTCCTGGGGAAGGTCAGGCGGTATTTCACGCCGGGACAGCTTCTTAACCTTTACCAAGCACAAGTCCGGTCTTGCATGGAATACTGCAGTCATCTCTGGGACGGCTCGGCTAAGTATCAACTAGAGGCCTTGGACTCCATAGAAAGGCGGGCAAAAAATCTTATTGGTAACAATACGTTGGTCGAAACTAAGCTACAGAGTCTCGAACATCGTCGTAAAGTTGCCAGCTTGTCGGTTTTTTACAGGATACATCACGGAGAGTGTGCGACGGAATTACACGAGTTGATTCCTCCATCTCCTTTCTACCATCGGACAACAAGACGTACGGAAACTCGGCATCCGTTTATGGTTGACATTCCTCCTGCCAGAACAAAGCGTTTTGCTTCAACTTTCATAATGCGAACAGTTAAGGAATGGAACACCTTACCAGCGTCTCTGTTTCCCGATTCTTATAATTTAGGTGTCTTCAAGTCCCGAGTGAATCGGTATCTTCTAGGCAAGCATGATCCATCGTCGACCGCGTCGTCACTTTCCATCAGGTGAGACTGTGGTCAAATGCTAGCCTATCAGGTGATAAAAAAAAAAAAAAAAAAAAAAAACACTAAATTAAAAACTTAATGACCAATAGATAAAATGCTTATGTTATCTTACATCTTGCTTAAGTTTTATGTAAGAGTAACTAGCAGCCCGCCGCTAGGCGGGCCGTCTGCTTGTTTGACTACCTAGTCATATAAAAAAAAAAAAAGAACTAACCTGTATCTCAGGATCCGGGAAGTTCCAGCTTAAAACTATGACAATGGTCTCGGGGACATGCGATTCAATAATCAGGAAAGGTTCAGAAAATGAATATTGATATAATTTCATCGACATTTTACGACGACTATGTTCAAAAAAGTATCTAATTAAACCCAAAGGTGAAAATCAATTTTTCGGTTACTTTAATAAATAAGTCATTCATCTAACCGATGTAAATGTAAGAATAATCACGTTGTTTCTAAGTATAGTATAAAGCATTACATACTCGTGTATTTAATACAAATGTACAGATAAAAATATTTAAATCTTGTTCTAAGCGATAGGAAATTTTCTTGTTTGTAATTATAAGTATTAGAAATAACGAGTAACCAAGGCGAAGCCGATATTAGTACTTGAATGTCGTAAGATATTTTATGATATGTTATTGCACATTTATGTTAATAATGACACGAATATTTCATCTGTAAAGGGCAAAAGACTATGTTATAATGACTGTAACTATGAAATAAACGAATACTTAACAACTATTTATCTTTTTTGATTTCTGTTTCCAACAAGTTTGAAAAAGGCCAAAGCTACTTTTCATTATTAAGGTTCTTAGTGTCCATTTTAAAAGACTTTTTCTAGAGCACAGGTGTCCGAAAAATATATAAGAAATTTAAAAAAAAGCATAAGAATTATCAAATCTGTAGCAAACTGTGTTACGTCTGATTTTGTAACAATACTTCAGAGAAAATCTTACATTTTATGTATATCTACATATTTATTAGTTTGTTTAACTATTTATCAGCTTTGACGATACTAGTTGTATAATATTTCAATGAATTGTAACATTTTAATATTACCATATTTTTAATTTTAAACGTGTTTTAATAACTCACTTTATTCTTTGTCTGTCTGTCGTGTCGGGTAGAATCTTACAACTTAAATTAACATAACTAACTATTTAATTTAACTTTCTCTTTCTGAATACTTAAGTAAACTTGATACTTATAACTTGTGATTTTTAATCGTTATGCGTTCATGTAAAATGTATTAATTTTTCTTATTTTTGCGCTATCGCAGAGCGCATGCCATTCTGAAGCGCGATGTACCTTATATAAATGTAGTTACGTTATATATTTGTACTGACACGTAACGAACTGCTAATTAAAGGACTATATTCAGCTTAATGGAATAATCTTCTAGCATAAAGTTTCATACATGATTAATTTATTACTGTTTTAGTTGAGTTTCATCCCAGATTAGGTACGTAGCCTACGCACGCACACTACCTCCATGTTTTGTACATAAGTAATATACAGTCAGTAGACTAGACCTCTTTGATAATGGGCTTAACTAGTAGTCACCTTATTAATAAAAGGCGTTATAATATGTTGATTTTGATATAGATAGATAGATAGATAAAACGTTTTATCAACACAACACATATGTACATTAAATAGAAAATTGTAAGACACTTAAACTACAAGTACTTGTGTGTTGCAGTTATGACAAATGGGCCATAGCTCAGCGAATAACATTGCTCAAGGAGCAAACACTGATTTTCAGCTATTGAGGTGACGAGGAATCAATCATTATAGCGATATACCTACGATAATAATAAATATATAATGAAATATATAATTATCATAATATATTTTCGATACTAAAGCGTACGCACAGAGAACACAGATCAGGTAAAAATAAAGTATTCTGTACAGCCCTGCTTACTCTGTCATATTGGCCGACAGGAAAACATATAAGGAGGCATGTCGTAATTTTATTGCTGCATAACTATACGCACGACGAGTTCATTTCAATATTTACAGGTACGATCTAAATGAAATTCCTTGTCAATAATTTGCCGACCTGGAAAATAGCATTTGCCTATGTGGGAATAAGAATATTTAGGATTTTTATAGTTTGAAAAGGTAATAATATTGATTATGGTATGGTAAACGCCGTGCCTAGCCATAATATCTACGCTCCACACTTTGTTGCCAAAGATGTCCAGTTCAATGGCAAAGGTATTACTCGTATTCAAACTCCATAATATTACTTACCGGTTTAATTACTTTTTTTATGTAACTGACTGAAGAGACGAGCTGGTTGTTTGCCTGATGGTAAGCAATACGCTAGCCCATAACAATAATAGTACCACCCAGAACTTTGTTTTGCAAAATCCTGCGCGGCGCTGCACTGCGCTCGTCACCTTGAGAAAATTAGCTGTTAAGTCTCATAATGCTAGCGCACTACTGCTTGGCGGCTGAATAACTGGCAAAGCAGCGGTACCCACCCAGACGGCTTCTCGCAAACAAGAAACCTACCACCAGTGAATTACTATTATACTCGTAATTATATATATATTTATATATATTTGATGAAAAGCAAACGAGCGAGATATGAGAGCGAGAAACCTAGGTCGACTAATTCGACGAACTACGTGAGTCCTAGCCGTTTAATTAAATGTTTATAACTTTAACGGAATGAAAATATGTAGTGTAATCCCGCTGAATATTATGTAGGTTGTTGTTAGAATAATATAATATGTATGGGGGTTGATTGCAAATGTAAAATGAATTAAAATATATATATATATATATATATATATTTTAATTGATTTTACATTTTATATATATATATACATATATGTATATATATATATATAAATATATATATATATATATATTATTATATATATATATATAGATAGATAGATAAACACTTTATTATTCACCTTAAAAATAGAGATAAAGTACAATTCAAATGTTTACAGTGGTGTAACAATGGGCGGTCTTATCGCTTAAAGCGATCTCTTCCAGAAAACCTTTAGATGGAGAGGAATAACGAAACATACACAGACGGTGGTGATAGAAAATATAATAGACATACTAAGGGCTTATATATGATATACAATATATAATATATATAATCCCACCGTTTTTTTAAATATATATGTATTTTTGATATATAGGTATGTATATTTAGTGTCATTTGGGAGTGCGCTGGCTGCAAGAGATTGGCCCCGCCGCTTTCTTGTCCTCTTCGTCAGGTGTTGCGGAGCTTGTTGCTCACATTATGTCTAGCAATGGTGACATGGTCCGCATCCCTTTCGCCGATGAAGCCCTCAGCGTCTGGTCTTCTCTCAGCTCAGGAGCTAACCCTCCCGAAAAGCCAACGGCGCAGAGAGGTTGGGATGACATCGTTGCAAAAAAAATCTCTTGTCAGATGCGGGACGACAGCGTGGGCATACATTCAGCTCGCTTGAACGCAGCCGCAAGGCCGGAGGCCGGGGTTTGGATGCATGCCTTGCCGTCTCCTCAGATGGGCACGCTCCTCGACGACGACTTTCTTCGTGTGGCCGTAGGTCTGCGGCTTGGGTGCGCCTTGTGCGAACCTCATGCGTGTGGTGTGCGACATCATGCTCTGAACGAAATTCTTAGGCGAGCCCTGGTCGATGCAGAAGTTCCCTGCATATTAGAGCCTCCTGGTCTGTCTCGTTCCGACGGCAAACGCCCCGACGGCCTTACGCTGATTCCCTGGCAGAGAGGACGCTGCTTGGTGTGGGATGCTACTTGCGTGAGCACCTTCGCCACGTGCCATCTGTCCGCTTCTCAGCAAGTAGCCGGTGCGGGAGCTGAGGCAGCAGCAAAGGCAAAACGTCGCAAATACGCAGGCCTGGAATTGGCGTACGAGTCCGTTCCGTTTGCCATCGAAACTGCGGGCTCGTGGGGGTCTGATGCCAAGAAGTTCGTGGCCGAGTTAGAGCGTCGACTAAAGAGAGGTCGGGACCCGCGGTCGGGACATTATTTAGCCCAACGCATCTTACTAGCGATCCAGCGGGGAAATGCCGCCAGTTTGATGGGCACTTTTAGAAGCGGGGTCGATCGCGATGGACTCCTTATTTAGTTTTAAGTTTTTGACTCGCGCGTGCCGCTGTACGTGTATATTTAATAATAAATATGGTAATGAGTTTAATAGTGTATATAAGAAAAGGTAAATAATGTATTAATTAAGTAAATAATAAATAATGTTAAATAAATAAAGTCAACACCAACCCTCCTAATACGACACGTGTTTCACCGTCTGCACGAGGCATCATCAGGTGTCGACTCGCCGAACGCTGAAACGAGAGATATCATTAAAAGTGAAAAAAAAAGCGGCGGAATTACTTAATACTAATTACGTTTGCAATCAACCCCCATACATATTATATTATTCTAACAACAACCTACATAATATTCAGCGGGATTACACTACATATTTTCATTGTGTTTCAGTTTCAAGCAACGTCATGCCTGATTCCATTGCATTCGTTTATAACTTTACTATTTAAATACATATAGTATGTATATACTATATATATATATATATACATTCAACATTGGACCTTCATGAAGAGCAATAAGCAGATAAGAAAACACAAAAGCCACTATGAAACTGCGGAACCCACGATACTACCATCGTCTTTCAGGGAGAAAATGGAAAAGTGGGTTGACGGTGCAGAAAATCAATTATACAGTTGGCTTCAAAAGGGTAATAAAGAAACCTTAGCCTCTGATGTGTCTATCAGAAATGATGTCGGGTGACAATCCTGGGAACTATTTAATGATTCGATTTCAAGTTGCTGATTTGATTTGATATCGGTATGAGTCATCAGTGGACAACTTTGAATATTGATTGCCTTTGGTCGAGTTGGAAGTTTTGAAAGTTTATTTTTACAAATGAGACTTTGAAACATATTATGCACTGATCAGCAGTTTATTTAGGTAAAGAATAGAGTGAAACACATTTTTTAAAACATATTTTATTTTGGATGTTTAACATCGATATTTCTTCGTTTCAGATATCTTTAAACCCTATGCTTCGCCGCTTACGATTATTTTCAAAATCTTATATAATAATATTATAACTTAATGTATCGTCAATTGTAGCATAAATATTAGATTACAATATTGTTGTTTAGATTGTTATTACTGTACAAATTTATGTTAATTATCATTGAACAGAATCGTAGGTAATTCATTTGATTAATATGTACTAATGAACTTCTGATCACTCTACATTCGATCAATTGGAAATTGTATTTCACTCACTTATGACGCGTATTGTTATTGGCCTACCACATGCACAAGTTTCACAACAGTTTTGCCTGCGCAGGCTGGTTTGTACGGAACACCGTGCATGTAGTTGGTAAAACTGTATCACGCGCCAACCCCACAGCACGGCTTGCGTTCTTTTCAACATGCTTGAAATTTTGCCTGTGCAAGCCTGGCCTACGCTTACTTGTCTGTTCGTGTGGTTGGACGTTCAGTGTTCACGCCGCAGTCGAGACTATTCACTTTATATTGCTAAAAATGGTAAATTTTCACCAAAAAATATAACCAAATAAAAAAAATATATTTACCAAAAACATAGTGAATGATCACCAAAAATAGTAAATCATCGCCAAAGTAGAAGTCTTGCTCGTCTCCTCTTTATGTACTTCCACTACTTGACCTTCGCTCCGCTACGGAAGTCGCCGGTTCGCTTTGCTCACCACCCTTCCTCCACTCGGCCTCGCTTCATTCAGGACCTCCTTAGCGAGCTTCTGGGTCCGCGCTTTTTATATATACTCTAGGGGTAAGAGCGAGTTGGACCACGGAAGAATGAGGTGCGGCAATTCGATTCATTTACTAAATTTGATCTGCCGATACAATTTTGGATAGAAGTGCAAATGGCGACGCGGTTGACGATAGATCATGTTTGCCTAGAACATTCACTCTAGATTTGAAGACAAACAAATTATAAAAATCGAGAAACAAAGGCGTAAGATGGTGGTATTCGCATTATAAATGTCAAAACGAAACGCTAAGAAAAGTCTACGGATATAATAAAAAATAAAAATATACGGATGAAATTTAGTAACGCCGTGGTCTAAGATGATGGTGAAAGAGAGATGTTGAATGAATTGCATATTCTTCGTTATGTATCCTGTAAAATATTAACAGGCTTTACCAACTTTACGCCGATGTATAATAATTGAAGCAAAATAATCCTAAACACGAGTACCTACTTTCGCACAAGTATTTTGTATACAAACGTGTACCTGGCTTTAGCTTAGCACTTAGTGTAGCCATTCACTAAGTCTTATAGTAAGCTACCTATTCCGGGGTGAGTTCTTAGAAAATTCCTTGTGACTATACACTGCCCGCAATGGTTCTGTATTTATCCTAGTACTGCAGCTACGTTGGTTTTGTCAATGAATTTTGCATATTAGTCTGATATATCCGATAACAATATCCTCGTGCTCACGTAGGTTGACTTAAAAAAAGTCTACTAATTTGACCTGACTCGTCGTTGTAACCGTAGTCTAAATACTTTTCCTCTAAAAGGTCCTCAATCCGCATGATATCGGGAAAGCTTTTTGGGTTGCTTTTATTCGTATCAGTGAATTTACTTCCTCGATAAATTGAACTCGCACCCGCATTATGGTTCGATAAAATTTCGATAAGTGATGAAAGTTTATAACGGGATACGTTTTTATTACGATATAAATTATTCTTAAATTATTAAGTATGTATCAAGTAATACAAGAAAAAGGAAGTCTGTAAATAGAGCCGTCTGAAATCCTGCACTCACATTAATTATGAATCAAACTTGATCCCGGAGATCAACAAGATTGCGAGTCGCATTGCGAGTATTCTGAAAAATGTTTTAGATAAACATAATTATATTTATATATAAATATATATCATATATTACGTAACTCGTAATTTTTTTCTGTGAATACGACATGTAAAGACAGTAGATCTAACATGTAAAGAAATGTTCCTTAAGTAGGTACCAGATGTTCACTTTCACGAATTATAGTCTAACCCAGTTTCCCAGGTATTCCAACTACTTACTAATAATACTACCTAATAGTCTACTTTCTCTAAGGTCCAATGTCTTGAAAGGACTACCACTCAGGAAAGGAGAGCATCCGGGAAAGTAGTCCTCTGGATAAATTAATATATTATTGGAAAAGAAGTAAAACGGAAGACAACTCGCATGGTCGCGGTCATCTTGACAGCCAATCAGAGCGCGGCTTGTTTTAAAACGGTGCCAATAGGGGCGCTGTAAGCAACAACAAGCGCGTGAGACGGAGGAGCGTGAGACACTTTTTGCTCGGGACTTGGTGCTGTCTAGAACTATTTTTATTTGGTAATTTTGTGAAATTGTAAACATTTTGTTTTTGATAATTTAATTAAAATTATGCCTAGGTTTTGTTAAGTTGTTTTCTTTTTACGAATATCTATGAGGGTAGATAAAAATATAATATATAGGAATGGAATACCTTACCAGCGTCTTTTGTTTCCCGATTCTTATAATCTGGGTGTCTTCAACTCTCGAGTGAATCGGTATCTAGGCAAGCATGATCCATCTTCGACCGCGTCGTCACTTTCCATCAGGTGAGACTGCGGTCCAATGCTTGCCTATAAGTAATAAAAAAAAATAAAAAAAAATTATGTCGTTTGCCTAAAAAAATATTTCAAAGTGATCACTTGGTGAACAAAGTGCTTGCCACGGTACTGCAGTATCCAAAAGAAACAAATCCATGCCTAGTAAATATGCCGTTTCAAAACCAAATTCTAAACTGACATAGCCCTAGAATTATGGTAAAAAATTTTCGGCTTACTTAATATACCTAAGAAGTTTTGAAGTATTTTTTCCCTCTACAGTTTCTTTGAACCGTGAAGTTCTTTTAGTTGGCTACCTGGCTCGGGATCACCAACTAATCAAGTTTACAACTCGGAAGAACTCCTACAGGTATGAAGCCTTTGATCCAAAAAAACTTAAAAGAAAATTTTATTTAAAACTAGACAAAATAATAGAATTTTCGGGATGCGCGTGTTGACCGGACAGTTTTTCAAGACGTCTTTGCCAGAATGTCTGCCACAAAAATGTTGTCTTATAAAGAGGACACTTTGCCCGTGATACAAATACGTGAGGACACAATACACACCCTCTCAAAACCATAAGGTAGAAACCCATCACAGAAACGAACCAGCAAAAAATAATATTTTTTGATATCTTTTTAAAGAAAAACCTAGTTTTGTATCGTGCAGCCTTCCACATGTGTACGTGATGAGAAATGTAGACGAGATAGTTCCCGGTCCAATTTTGTTTGCACAGCGTTTTTATAGCGTCCACCTACTTAATGTGTTGGACCCTTTTTTATAAGATCTCTCTCGGTGTTAACATGTAGTGCGAAATAAAATTTTACCGCACTCAATCACAATTTGCTATTGTTACATGGAAAAGTTAAAAAAGGATGGTTTATCAATCAAATTGGATGTCAACAGTGCTTTTAAATTTTGCTTCGACTATTACTTTTTGCATAATATGTGTATTAATCATGATTTACTTTTCATTATAAGTATTTTCAAAATATTTTGTCCCTACAATGCTACAGCTGGTTGATTCTACAAATTTCGTTTGCCGGGCACAGCTCTCTCCCAAGTGGTTATGTAATGTTGCGGTACGATGATGGGCGTAACTCTACTGGCAAAAATATTCCATCTTCCACGTTTGTCCTTGTTGCTCCAGCCGATTATAGCCAGCAGGTATCTGACTTCTAACTCTCCCACTAGCCTGTGAATAAAAGAGATAAAAAATCAATTAAGTACAATAACCTCAGCTTTGATAAAAAGTTCAATAAAGTTTCCCTTCCATCCCATCGGAGTTTAATTGCCCGACGAGAAATATGGGTTAATTATTCATTTCGTCTCAATTTACAAGACTGTATAATTACGCTGACATATTATTGCCCGGATTTACTTCGAATACTGAATATTTATTAAGCTCTGTCACTGAACTCATGAATATACATAGGCTTATAACACGTACAGTACTTAAAGCATTATTACGTATTATGTCGAACAATAGGCCGCTCAAATATGGCGGTGAGACCATTAAATTGTTTATTCTTTCACACAATAGTTTTTTTTAATTGAATGGAAAAAGGGAAGGTTGATGTTGTATATCATGTTGAGTTCGTACAACAATGTTTATGTTACTAATGTTAGTTGTGCAAAATAAGCTGTACTACACCATTTACACACAACGCCTTAACCAAAACAAGCAGACTCTTGTGCTTTAAAATTAAAATAAATATAATGTACCTATACTTCTGTGACGTGTGTGTGTCTTTCGTATATTTTCTACGGCAACCCAAGTTTGGCACGGGAAATACAAGAACAAATCGTCGAACACATGCTTAACAATTGAAGCGAGTTCGCAAATACAGAATCATGATAGATTCGGAAATAATCATAACAGCGCAGCCAAACAGCCGACTACTTTTCTTACTTGCTACACATCAATCTCCAAGCGAGCGAAGCCGCGGGGTGCAGCTAGTATAATCTATACTTCTGTGACTTGCGTGATATGAGCTCACTTGTGGCTCTATGCCATAAAAGAGTGATATAAGATATTTAACTATCCAATATTTTAAAAAACTATACTCGAGCACCGAAGTGGGGATATTATATAAGTCTAAATATACTTATAGTACCTATGGTAGTATTATTAGTAGGTATATATATATATATATATATATTCTGTAGTAGTCTTACTTCAAGAAGCTGATGTATCCTATAGTCTGGGAATGTTATGCTACGATTTATTATGGACGTCTGGAAGTAACGGTTGAACACTCTCGTGCTGATGGTTCTGTTACGATCTTAGGCTCAAACCATACATGCGACTTCAAGGACCGGGCGGCGATCGAAAATTAGATCCCTTTTCTGCAAACTAGATGCAGTGACTGTGGACTTAAGGCGCAAACCACACTACTTTTAACAACCACGATCGACGATTTCATCGCTTTGCGGAAGCTAGATGCAAAAACTGTACGCTTCACGGTGCACATTATCGAACCCCAATTGCAGCAATTTTGATATCGCTATAGAATCGCGATTATGTGATTTTGTTGCTGCGATCAAAAAATGGTAATCGCAGATGTTAAATGTAGCAATGGCTAAAACGCGCGACTTTGTATCGAAAAAAACGCTGATCTCCTATGCTAAAATAAGCCCGTGTGGTGTGACCCTTAGATAGTAAAAATAAGCGTCTGTGCAGGAAAAGTATCATATCTCTAGCTAAAGCTAGAAGACTACTTCTGCTAATA
Source organism: Petrophora chlorosata (assembly GCA_951640565.1). Lineage (NCBI taxonomy): Eukaryota > Metazoa > Arthropoda > Insecta > Lepidoptera > Geometridae > Petrophora > Petrophora chlorosata. Next base: position 8,236,323 of record OX621204.1, on the reverse strand, counting down.
TGACTAACATTTCCAAACTTATATACCTATTAAAAAGACGCTGGGACATATTTGGGTCAACGTATCAGTATTGCAATCCAACAGGCCAATACTGCTAGCATCTTAGGTACGCTACTAACTGGTAGTAGGCTGGAGCATTTGGGCTATCTATAGGCCTTGGTCCATGGGTTGTCCAATTGCTTCTTTTTGTAAGTAGTTAGTTTAGTTTTAGTAAGTAGAGTGTAGAATTTTATTGTTTATAGTACATTTCCCCGTTGAAAACATTTAAAGACATTTTCCCGTTGAAAATGTATTAAAAAGAATGACATGTTTTTTTATCACTCCCATTGAACTGATATAACTGATATATATTGTTATTATTAGATGTATATGTACCGATGTATACATTATTGTATAATTGTATACTTTTTTTTAATGGTAATATTATAGCTTATTTTTTAAGAATTACGTTCTTTGAAGTCTACAATATCCGTAGACATTAAGGGGCTGTCTGATGTCATCGACATTAGACATATGTGCTGAGTTGTAGTCCCTTTTGGCACCACAAACTTTATCTATTCTGTTCATGCGTTTTGTTTTTTTTTTAAGTATTCTTTCTCTCTGTTTTTGTATTTTATCCTACGTGTGTCATTTTTCATTTTTTCTTTGTGGTTGTCAGAAATGTTTTTTCTTTCTTTCTTTCTTTCTATAACAAGCTATATTCGTTATCTATATCTATTCCCTATTCCTATGTTTAAGACACTGTCCAAATTACTTATTTTATTACTTTAATTCCCGTCTTTTTTGTTTCAATAGAATATTAACCCGTTATTTATTTAACGATAACATTAAAGTATTTACTAGTAAATTCAGGCATAGCGAAGTATTTTAAGGAGCGTTTAAAATTCAGAGTTAGTTATAACTTTGAAATTAACCGCTACTTAAGTCTGTGTAGGCCTCTCTTAAAGCTGTTTAGTAGTTTGTAATTAAAATTATTATAGAGACAGATGTAAATAAATATCAAAATAATTATTATAATAGAGACCTTCCAACCAAAACTGCTATGGAACACAATTCTTCTAATGGTACTGTATCCCTAGATAGAACACACAGTTGTTATACTACTAATGAGCTTTTATTGTTAGTTTTTTTAATTATCTATATGTCTGTGTTTCAATTAAGAGTTATTTCATTTTTCGTTGACATAGAATTTCAAGATATAGGTTTAGATAAACTACCGACCCACCCGATTTTGCACGCGTAATTTACTTATTTGATGCACCTACACCTGTTTTATGTAATGTCCTAATTATGATAAAAACATGAAAAACGCAAAAAATCCATCAATTATTGTCATAAGCAAATTCATATACACAGAGGACGATATGAACAACATATTTGTTATATAAAATTAAGATAAATTAATATTATAAGTAGTATTATGTATAGAAAATAGGAAAAAAAATATAAAAATAGAAAATATGTATTACTTCTTTATCTTATCATTATTTAAAATTATAGCCAAAATGTAGCCGTCTGGGTTGGTTTGCCACCGCTTAGTTATTTTGCCGCCAAATAGTAGTGTCCAGTTTGAAGGAAATCATTGCCAGCAAAATTACTAGGCATAGACGGGGTAATGAGTGCAATACAGTGCTACCAAAGAATACTTACAATTAGTGCTACACAGTACATTGCATAGTATTAAATTAAGGATGGCACTGAAATTGTTATGAGCAAGCGGGGCACTTCCCATCAGGCGAACGACTTGCTTGTTTCAGTGGTCAGTTGCATAATAATATATATAAATAAATACATACCAGAAGTATTTAAATTGTAGCCAATATATAAAAATCAACTACGTGCACGTAAAATGTTGCACAGCAGAAGAAGTAAAGATTTTTTGAAGATACGCAAACTAGTTCAGACTAAGACTGAGCTAGACGAAGAAAATTTGACTAAAACGTTTACAAAGACAAAACTCTCAAAGAAAAAGTATATTGGACTTTGGCCAAAATTCCGCAACACTTTATAAAACATGCATCAACTTTGCGAGCAGTTTCACCATGACATTAGCAAAGCTTTTCAGCTCAGCAGCTAATTGCAGTTTTTCTTTGCACATAATTAATTTAATAAACGAGCCAGACGAACTTTTACTTGTCTTAGCTGGCCGTGGCAAAGGTAGTTCGAATTAAATTGCTTTTAAAACTTGTTTAATCTGATTAACTTCAATATTTCAGCGGGTTTGCGGTTCACCTCCGGCAAATTAAAATTATATTTAGCGAAATTACTCCGGAACATAACAGGAAGTAGATTCATGTTTCATTGAGTTCTAATGGATTTTAGTTATATGTTCCTAATTGAATTGTGGTTATATGGATAAAGTAAGTTATTACGTTTAAATTACGTTCAAATCCATTCAATTTAAGGTTAACCATTATTTATTTTATTATGAACTAGCGACCCGCTCCGGCTTCGCACAGTTATTATACATATAAACCTTCCACTTAAATCACTCTATCTTTAAAAAAAAAACCGCATCAAAATCCGATTCGTAGTTTTAAAGATTTAAGCATACATAGGGATATAGGGACAGAGAAAGCGACTTTATTTTATACTATGTAGTGATGTTCACTTGCATATGTATCATATATATGTCGGCAGTGTTCAGTAAAATTTATACCTAGTTACCATGGGTTAGCATATAAAAGAAGAGCAGTCTTCAATGTACATTCTCGAAGGTTCTCGAGCGAAAAGTTATATTTTTAGATAAAGTAGTGTTAGTAAATTTCAATTTAAAAAATTTCTTCTACCTCTTGCGCAGATATTATATTGAGATCATATACGTTATCTGCATTAAAGAACATATTTAAGTTCTTATTTACTGTAAATCTAGCTACAATATTCCATTAAAACATGAATTGTTTTATGAAATATACAATATGAAATTAGAATCCACAAAGCTCATAATTTCGTCGCGTTGAACAAGGGTTGAACTACTTTGACAGCTTTTGTTCCGCATATGGGTCACAAACGTCACCATCCGTTACCTGCCATTCGTGCACTTCATTCCACTGACATACTAGTTCCACTTTGAATTGTCAAGACCCATTTACATTATGGTTTCACAAGCTGCGCTCCGCGGTTTCACCCGCATTTTTTCGGGATAAAAAGTAGCCTATGTGTTAATCCAGAGTATAAACTATCTCTAAATAATGTGAAGAGGGAATGGAAACATATACACGCCACGACACTTACATACAAACTTTCGCATTTATAATAACAGTGTGATTAATCAAAATGTTAAAATATAAATTAACACAGGTAAATTGAACCACACAATGACGATGTGTTTTGTTACAGAGACTTCAATATTTATGTATTGTGCACCTTTTCATCACCATGTACCTAATACCAAAGAAAACTAAATATTATCACGTACTAATACTAAGTAATAGCACAGTAATAGTTAGTATTCTTTGCTAATACCTAGTATCATTACATACCTATGGATACATGTTTAGGTATAAGTAACGTATAGGTACAAGCACGGATGACTTTCGAATATTTTATACAAGCTGCGCCCTGCGGTTTCACCCGCGGTTTGCCGGGATAAAAAGTAGCCTATATGTTATTCTAATGTGTAAGCTATATTATTGTAAAGTTCCATCAAAATCCATTCAGTAGTTTTTGCGTGAAGGAGTAACAAAGGTACATCCATACTTACAAACTTTCACGTTTTTAATGTTAATAGCCAGTAGGATCAATAATCATGTAACTTTGAGAATGTAACTGACGTTTAAGATTAAAATCTAATGAAGAATGAAATTAACCGGGGTAACTGTATATTTTTAAAGTAATTAAGTACATCGTTCTTTCATATTGTTCTTTTATTGACTATGCATTATAGTTAATTAATAATTTTATTATAGCGCAGTTGTATTATAGACAATAATCATCATCATCATAGGGGTTTTAATATTTATCGATTCTAGGATATAGGCCTCTTTCCTCCGTCTCCATTCCCGGCGGTCTTGAGCCTGGTGCATCCAGTCCTGTCAATAGTCAATAATACAACTGTATATTATAATAACAAATACCGCCTAACGATCACATATCTACATCCTGACCCCTAACAAGGATTCCCTGTATCTAGGGAACCAGAACCTACGAGGACCATGGTCTCAAAAAACCCAGATATGTAACAAATGTATGCACACACAAATATTTGTCCTGTTGTAGGAATCAAACTTGCAACCCGCATAGTGTCTAAAATATGTGCCGACCTGCCTAACCACGACACAACAGTGACTTTCAAATTATAAAAAAATATATAACTGACAGAAAAACCACAATTTCCAATAATAGCCATCAAAGCCAATTACAAAATAAATCACTGAAGCACATAGAGACAAAAACTTTTTACATAACGTTAGAATCGAACCTAAATCAACCCTCGATGTACTCTTTAAGGCAGTAATATCTAACTTCAACCCCTCAATTCCCACAAGGACTGTGCCTACTTGATTTATTCGAAAACGTGAATTGACTTTGTATTAGGTACATTTGAAAACGCCTGTTCTCGTTTTAGATTTATTATCGACTTTATATTATGAGAAATCAAATGCTGTTCTTGATTTTATGGTTTGATTCAATTACAAAATAAGTTAAATTGATTTAAACATTTATAACGGGTGTCCCAAAATTAACGCAAGATTTGAATTTGCCGCCATTTGTGCAGTATATTGTTGACAGCTGAGAGTTTGGGGTTAGTAAAAAAATGGGGCGTTACACGATACAACGACGTGTTTTCATTATTGAACAATATCTCAAGTATAGTTAATTTTGGAACACCCGTTAGTAATACAAGATTTCCCTCGCCCCGCGGTTTCCTTGCGGTTTCCATTGATAAAAAATTGTCAAAATCAAAAAATCTAAATCAAAATCAAATATCATTTATTGTGAATATAGGTGGTACATTGGTGTTACAATATTAAATATTAGGTCGCTATATTCAGCCAGCGGCATGCAATAATTTATAGTGAATCGAATTAACTTATAAAAGAAAATTAACATTAACTATTTAATTATGAAATGTCACATTACACAAATATAATGTCAAGAATTCTAATACGTTAGCTATACAATGATAATGCAATTAAGATAAAAATAATTAATTTGTCAAAATTATATAAATTGATTGGTCAAAATGGATACAAATGTCAAGATTTAATAATAATACAATAATAGAATCGAGATTTTGTTAAAAAATTGTTAATCCAGAGTATGGGCATACTTAGTACACTTTGGTATTGGGCTCAATTTCCATTCCAAATTTCACTCAAATCAGTTCAGCCGTTGCGGCGTGAAGAGGAAACAAACACACATGCAAACTTTCGTATTTACGATATTAGTAAGATATTTTATAAAACAAATAAGTACCTGAGTACGACTTACTTACATCCTTAATAACAGTTCTAAGAGTACTAAAATCCTTTCTGCCAATTGTCACACTACAAATAAGCTTTTATTGTTCGTTTTTCAATTATCACTGTGTGTTTCAATAAAGAGTTATTTCATTTTTTCATTTCAATCATCCTTTTACACCTACTATCAAAAAGGTATTTTATTGTTTAATTAACACCTAAAATCAGAGCATTACTTTGATCCTAAAACCGTAGGAATTTGAAACAACCCGCAGGTGGTTCTAATCGTACTAGATTTACTTAGCACGACCCTACTTGCCCTTGCGGGATGCCAGGCTGTTTACATGGTAAACACAGTCAGATACTCGAGCCTGATTGGGTCATGGAGCTCATAATGTTCACAATAGGTAACCTATACACGAACCACTAAGTCTAGATTACTAAATTATTAACAAGCGTTCGTCCAGATAATAAATAAATACGCCCAACTATCACGTACCTACATAGATCCTGGCCCCTAACTAGGATTCCTTGTATCTGGGGAACCAGAAACTACGAGGACTACGGTCCCATAACATTTATTCCCTTTTTTCTGCACAAACATTTACCTCATCGCGTAAATTTAGCTTCAGTGGCAGATTGAAACCAATCAGCGCAACCACTACACAACAGAAAACAATTCAAATAAATGAAATAATGAATGCACAATGGGTGGCCTTACCGCTAAGTGCAATTTCTTTCAGGCAAACAAGACAAGATACCCGAGTAATGTTGTATGTAGGAGATAAGTCTGTAAGTGTGTCTTCTGTAAGTATATAGGGAGACCAATCATTGTTTTTTTTACAAATACACCCAACGATCACAATCATAGATCCTGGCCCCTAATTAAGATTCCCTTTATCTACGGAACCAGGAAAAATGAGGACCATGGTCCCCCAACACCCAGATACGAAACAAATGCTTACGCTTATTTTTTTTCTGTGCACAAACATTTGTCCCACCACGGGAATCGAGCCTGCAACCTCAGTGGTAAGTATGTGATTTGAGCCAACCACCCCAACCACAACACCACAGAGGCTGGTTATGGTTATACTAGTGTAACCTTTTAAATACTACTAGTACTTTTATCTAATGCTGTGAGCTACTCAATAAATAAATAAAGATAATCGTTTCAGGTACTCACAATCTATCCCTGTTATACGAAAGAACTTTCTCTCCCTCTTGGCACTATTCTACTTGCCGTCGCGGGGCGAAGCTGTTTGCATTGTAAACATTGTCGCAGACTGCAGATAAGAAGCGAATGTGTAGACGCTCGTACCAGATTGCGGTCATGATCGGCTCAGTGGAGTTCATATTTTCAAGACTCTGTTTAAAGGTGAACTGTTTTGGAGACTGCTTGCATAATCAGGAATACGAAACGATAAGGACTGTTTTTATTAAGTTATATTAAAAAAGGCGTGTAGTAATCAATGGGCACCGCAAAATAGAATTCGCAATAGCAGATCGAATTTCAAAGGGTTAATGAATGAAATAGCAACCATACAGCATTATATTATACTAGCTGCGCTTCGTGGTTTAACTCGCGGTTTCAGCATAAAAAGTAGCCTATGTTCTTTTCCAGGACCTAATGTACCTACGTACCAAATTTCATCAAATACTGTTCAGTAGTTTATGCGTGATTGAGTAACAAACATCCATCCACCCTTCCATCCATCCTCATGAAGTTAGTACAAACACAATTCTTTGAATTTTCCACGACGTTGACCCCAAAATCCCTGGTTTAATAATATCTAGAGCATTTACAAAAATCATGGCCCATAAAAAGAAAGATGTTCAACACATATTATGTTTCCCGCTGCGCATCAACATCGCAATCTTGGCCATGCGATGCGGTTGTCCACTAAACATATTACAGCGTTCACCCACACACACAGAAATATTAGTTGCAAAAGATTAAATTAACATTATACGTACTAACCCTTATATTAGTAATACATGTTACAAACAGTAATATGTATGTGTGTACTTAATCGTGTTTACTTAAAGTAGGCCTTATTATAAATTCTATTCGAGTTCCAAATATAGACCGTATTAGTAAGCGGTAAAACACAAAGGTCATGTCGGTTAATATATATTTGTCTCTAATAGATATTACCTTTGTGATTTCGCCGCTTACTAGACTTATTAACTCATGATTTTAATAATAATAATACCCAACAGTCACATATATAGATCCTGAGCCCTATTAACTAGGATTCACCTAATAATGTTTATAATATTTGTGCTGAATGTGTATGTCTGGAAATCTCATGTTAACAGATGTGCATGTTTTGCATAACAAAGAATTATCTAAATCTAAACTAAAATTGCTTAAATATAAATAACTTAAATATATTTACAAAATAACTTAAGGATATATACAAAATATAATAAAATTATTCTAAAAGGCCTATGGTGGAAGGGAAAGTGCCCAGAACGCTGGCCGCATTTCCACGCTGAATGGCAATGCTGATTTTTTTAAACCAAATATGAGCCAGCATTCTGGTCACACGTCGCCTCCACCAGACGTTTTACCAACTCCCTATAGATTTCATGTGTGCTCAGCCCCCACGGTCCTAATGTTTCTACCCCAAACGGCACAAACATGCAACCTCCTTGATTTTATATTGAGAGAACTGTGTACCATCTGAACTGACACCATCCCTATCGGCCGAGAGAAAACCTCGTAGCGCCTCTACAGCCCAAGATAAAGTATCGTCATACCTTCTAATTATTCAGGTAGCAACTCTGTGATCATTTTCCATTTGAGGTATATTAAACTCAGCCCACCGCATCCGCCGGGGATAAAGATATTTTCCCGAATTTGTTGTCCCCGCGGGAATCAAACCCGAGATTTCTGTATACAAATTGTATAAAAGTAACCGGCCGTAGCTAGTACTCTACCTGTGAAGGTATTTTTTGACATTATTCTAATTACATATTGAACCCAACGTTTTGTTGATTTCAGATATTATTTTGTGGTATAATAAAATTGCACTAATTAACACCATGAATTTGGAATTGAATACCTATTATTTTATAAGTACAACTGGATATGTATTATGACGTTAATTAAAGTGTTTAAACTAAAACAATACAATACAATGCAAAAATGCTTTATTGTACACCATAGCAGACAACAGACAAAGCGACGGTATTCCTAGGTATAGGCATACAGACAGACTCTAAGTTGCAGTGGGGTCCTCATATTGATGCTCTATCTGGAAAACTTAGTTCTGCTGCATATGCGGTTCGTAAAATTAGGCAATTAACGGATATAGCTACGGCTCGGTTAGTTTACTTTGCATACTTCCACAGCATAATGTCATATAACATTTTGCTGTGGGGTTCTGCTGCGGATATAGATACTATTTTTATATTACAAAAGCGTGCGGTTCGCGCGATTTACGAGTTGGGCCCACGTGACTCGTTAAGGGATTTTTTTAAGCAAGTTAATATATTAACTTTACCTTCTTTATATATTTATGAAAATATAATGCATGTTCGCAAAAACTTCCAAAAATTCAAAGTAAATAGTGACCATCATAACATTAACACTAGAAATAAGGATAGGATTGTTGTACCTAGGTATAGACTGACTAAAACGAATAAGTCCTTTATGGGCAACTGCGTACGTTTTTATAATAAAATTCCAAAGTGTATAACGGAGCTCACAGAAAGTAAATTCAAATTACGCGTTAAGAATGTTCTAATGAGAAAAGCATACTACACTGTTCGTAATTACATAGAAGACAAAGATGCTTGAAACATTCCACTTCTGCAAAGTAACCAACTGGTACATAAGAAACATAACATTGTAAAATCCCAAAAAATTGTAACAAAATCTCTAAAAAAAATGCCCCTCAGTTTCTTGCCGTATCTTCTGAGTAGTGGTTCTTTTTCCGATACGGTGGTAGAGTCATTGTGATAATTTGACGTTCATAAGTGCGTCTGTGATGCCAAAATGATTAAAGAGATTTTGATTTGATTTGATTTGATAGCAAAGAATAACAAGTAACAGGAATTGGCTTAAAACTACAGTACAATGGGCGGACTTATCGCTAAGAGCGATCTCTTCCAGTCAACCTTTGGATGGAAAGAACTAACGGATTGAGAGAAGTAGGCAGTGCAAATAAATCAAAATAGAAATAGCTAAAAAATTAATAAAAATATTAATCCTAATTATTATATTACATGTATACCTAAGATCATATTATATACTTATTAATGTTTATAGTAAGTAACTAAGTATATAAATATTTGCACGTCAGATTGATGAAATATGCTAGAACAATTTTATTAAACACTAAGAACTTGATTGTACCATATTTCTGGCAAATAAATTATCATTTATCATTTTAGATTATCAACCTGACTAGTTAAAATTTTTCTTCACATATGGCTATATACCTACAAATTTTAGCAACTTATTAGTCACACCCTAAGGCAGACAGCGTGTCATTAACGTTTTGTTGAGAAATTGAAGATTTTTCATCTGACAAGGTGTTCATTATTTTTATCAACGCTTGTGTGTACTCGTTGCTCCTGGCTATTTGTAAAGTACCTACATATAACTTCTCCTTACGACGTAGGTAAATATCAAGCAAATATGGAAACCTAAAAGGTTTTACTGATAGAATCAACATTATGCATGACTTGGAGAACCTAGCACTACATCAAGTACCCTGCATTTTTTCTTCGTGACAAAAGTCATTTCTCTTGACTTCAAAACGTGTGAAATAAATAGAGAATGATAAGCGTGACAAACAGGAGGCCTCTGCGGCACGTCTCGCGTCCGCACACATATTTCACCAAAACTGTTTAAGCGCTCATGTCCTATGAATGTCGAATGAAGTAAACTTTCTGGGATGAAATAAAAGGAACTTCTTTGAGACGTGATAAAGTGCGGAATTTTTCTGAATACATTATGACACCGCGTGTTTATCCTTCCACTAAATGTTTGTATTCCCTTTTCGCCGTAAATTTATAACGCACAGTAGTCGTAACTCTGAGAGCTTATTTACGAGTTTGATATAAAGTTTGAAAAAATACGCATTTCCAATATCTGGTATGTGTGTCAATTCACTTGATTATAAGCCATATGTATTCATCTTCTTATGGCTAGTTATTCCCAAAAAGCTAGCCTTATAATTATAGCTTTATTCTCTTTTACTGATTTTTCTTTTCGTAACTCGGTTCATAATATTTAAATTTTGGTTTTGAAAAGATTTCTTTCGCATAGCGTTTTTGTTACAAAACACAAAAAGAAGTAACAAACGAGAAAAACGTTATCAGGTCCGGCAATGCATTATGATCCGTCAAAATAAAAACACAAAGAGTCTTAAAACGCGATATCGTTGCGATTGAACTCGCCGCAGTTCTACTAGGAGACTTGAGGCGTGCCCATTTGGAAAGAATCATGAAAATATAATTATTTCGTTCCTTTTAAGTTTATTGCCTCTGATGCCGACCTTTTGATGAATGCCTTGAGACTAATGAGCAACACCTTGATGAAAACAAAGACATCTGAGCGGAGAACTTAGGTATTTGGGTCACGATTTGTAACAATTGTTCCACGAAAGAGGATTGTGATTGTCTGAGTTTACAAAGAAGCTGATGAGTTTGGCCAACCTGGGAAGTCTTATGGTTGAAATTCTTACGCAAAAGTTATTGCCAAACCAAATTTCAATATAATTTTTTTACAAGATTTTCACAATTTTATTTAACAATAAAATATAATCTGCATATTGATGGGATTTTATGATTTATTCTATCAAAAATCGTTTATATTTATGTACAAAATACAACTAGCCAGCGAAGTTTAAACTTAAATATTGCGTTTAGCTATATATTATATAGATGCCAAAATAATCAAACTTCCTGAATACAAACAAGAGACCCTGAAACATCTGAAATGGATGGAGAATGGTGAAATGGATGAATGGGTAATTGTCCAAATGTCTATTATTATTAATATCAAATAGGAATTATTAATATCTTGGCATTACACTTTCTTCTAATGTTCTGTTAAATCAGGGCCAAAATTAAATCTATTCATAAAATACGTTAGATGTCCAAAAATATGAAAAGTAGTTTGATGTTTCTGTTTGGTACATCACTAATTATATATAATTGGTAAATATATATAATGGTAAATATATATAATTGGTACATCACTAATTACCCCATCCCTAGTGTGCTTGTTTTAATCTATGGTAGATTTAGCAAAAAAAAGATGATATCATTTTGTACTTTGTACTTTTGAATAGTTTGGTTTTAGAAATAAATATTTGGAGAAACTGCGGTTTCAATTAAGTACTCCACGTCTTTCTGCAAAGTTAAAAATACCAATAGTTTCCATACCTTGCATACACTTATACGTATAAATTTAATAAGATAAGTAGGTATATATAGGTATTTGATATTAAATCACTACCACAATGTTCTTATTTATTTTTACAAGTTTATAATGTACTATTTATTTTTTATTGGGTCCATACACAAAAAACTAAAACCTTATAGGATCTCTTTCTAGTTTGTCTGTCTCTGTCAAGGCATTTCTTTAAAAGCTAAACATTCATTTCTTCGTTACTTCCTTTTAGAACAGTAGTTTTAACTCTGGTTTACAATCGGTACTACGATGGAGAGTTACGAAGAGTTCGACTCCTTTTGAGCGAGCACTGAGAACGTCATGCTCTAATCTGATCTATACGTTGAAGATGATGATGAAAATACTCTTGGCCGGTAGGTTGGCCGCAAGGGACGAGTTTACATTTCGTACTTGCCCCTATTTTCATAGTAAAATTATGCACGCAGTCTCAAAAGACAATAAATTTTAATTAACGTTAGGGTGTGTTAGCTCGCCCTTCTATTATTATAATTGCAGACCGTGCTTTCTTGCCCAATTATCTTGATTTTCAGAGACTAATTGAATTGCACTAATAACATGAAGGAGGACTGCATGTAACCTCTATCTCTGTTAATTAATTGCAGCCGTTCTGTACCTATTATTGTATATTATTAACTTAATATATTATTAACTTGAGTTTCTGAAACTCAACAGATCATATACAAAGTTCAAATTTCAAAAGTTCTTTAGTCATTTTTTGCATCACAGATGAATTTATGAACGTCAATTATTACAATGACTCTACCATCGTATCGGAAAAGAACCACTACTCAGTAAATACGCCTAGATACTGGGGGGCACATTTTTTTAAATGTTTTGTTACAATATTTTATGTTTGTTTTTGACAATATTATGTTTCTTATGTGCCAGTTGGCTACTTAGTAGAAGCGGAATGTTCCATGCGTCTTTGTCTTCTATTTAATCACTAACTGTAGAGGAGTAGTATGCTTTTTATCGTGAGGAAACCGACATGTCCAAGAATTTATCACAAAAATTCAAGGATATGTGACATCCACCAACCCGCACTGGGCCAGCGTGGTGGATTATGGCTCATACTCTCTCTATGAGAAAAGGCTCGTGTCCCAGCAGTGGGAACGTGATGGGCTGATAACGATGACGATGACGATTAAGTGGTTCTGAATTAAAACGATCATTAAATATCGCATAGGATATAAACGTAATTTTACAAACATGAGTCACATTGTGATTATGCGCGCCATTTAAAGTGTTTCCTTGTGTACAATGCAAACAAGACTGCGCAAAATTTCGTTGTTATCGTATAAATCAATGTCACTTGCAATACTGTTTATCTTAAGGTAATTTAATGTGAAACTGGGATCTCATTTTACTAGCAGGAAACTCGTATATTGTTTATAATTTGTGTGCGTACAATCTATGATGATAAATTCATAGGATAAGGAAAAAAACAAATGCTTTTGTTTTGTCATTGGACTTAAAACAAGCAAGAAATAGCATCGCAGTCGATTCTATTTATTGCCCTCATCAGTTATAATACTTAAAACACTACTAGTACAAATAGTTAAACTATATCTAGAAACCAAGGAAATAGCAGTTTCATCATATTAACTTTATTTAAATAAATATTAATGCAATAATTCGTAGCATCATCTACGCCATAGGTCTACGGCGTAGATGTTGCTACTACGGTGTAGAAGTAGACAAAGAACTTCAATAAAATACTACTCTAACGTAAAATTAGCAAAATCTACGTGATAAGCGTATTTTGTTATTCAAGGTACCACTTTAATGTAATAAATACATTTTAGTACCCAGTTTTAGAAGTATAAAACTTAAAATATATCGGAGAACCTATTTGATATTCTTCTCGCCGCATTTTTGAAACATTAAACTCGGAATTTCTAGCAATGCCTCTGAGATTGCATTTTGTAAGCTGTAAGTGAGCAGGATAACTCGAGTCGACATTTACTGTTGGTTTTCAGAGGTTTTCTGCTGACCGTTGTAAGTAGGTAGCGAATTCCAGGTTTTGTTACAACCAGGTTACTCGTTCGTACTATTGACACTCATTTGCCCCGGTGACGATAAACGCTAAGCTAAAAGGAAGCAAATGAAAACATCACAGAATAAGGTCAGATTTTTAGCAAATTTTGTCCTAACTGGACGGACTTTAAGGATTTGATTCGAAATACAAAGGGTACTTAGAATCCAACTTCAATGCTGAGTTTCTATGAACATGAAGTTATTTGGACCTCGTACAGGTTAAATTCTAAACCATTCTACAATTCTAATTTCGAAACATGCAATTTTTTCTTAGTTTTTTTTATACAACTGCGATGAGCTGGTCCTTCACGTGATGGTGATTACATTATTGCTTTGATTTATGTTTGCTTGAAAAAATGTATTTTCATTGCCGTAATGGAAATATAAAAAGGATACCATCTCTCCTTTTTTTATTTAACTATTTAAAACAGCAATAATAGCTTTAATCCCGGCTAAACAAATAATCTAGGGTTGTGATTAGCCGCACTCCATATAGTGTGGTGAAGTAATTAATTTGCATAGTTGAAGCGGGACCGCGTCAGAGACATGCAGCGTATCTTCATTGCTTCCTATGAATATAATCTATATTTGAGGGATATGTTTTGTTAAATTTAGTTCCTAGAAGAGGTTAAAAATAATACCGTCACAACATCAATTAATGTTGGCAGTAGGTGTATCTATTACCCTTAGATCATTGTAAATATTAATATATTTTAATTGATGTCTGGAGTAATTTAAAATATGACAATTATTTACATAATCCATAGACAATGCACTACCCGAAAAAAGTCCAACTATCCTACAAAGATCTAGTATTTTCCTTTCAAATTATGTTAGTCCTTTCTGTTCAAATGTTGGCTGGAAGAGATCGCTTTGAGCTATAAGATCGTCTATAATTTTGATGATTACTGTGAAATGTACCTGTTTATCATGTGCCTATTTTTAAGGTTTTTAACAATAAATAGTTTATCTATTTATTTATCATCCATTTTATTTTATATGCAAAAGTACGTGGGTATGTGTCAGTCAAATACTGACACATACCCACATACTTTATAATTGAATGAAATTTGGTATGTATGAACTTTATATCCTGAAATAAGACATAGGATCTTTCATACAAAAAATAACAAATCATCAGATAAGAAATATATACCGAACTATACGCGGACGAAGTCACGGGCATCGGCTACGAATAAGATAAATTATATATCTCACATGTTAAAACATGTAAATAAAACCAAAGAAAAGATTAACGTCAACAATACGACTCTTTAAACTATTTCTGAATTCACTACGTTTTCAGAGCTAACGAATAAGGAATTAGGTCACAACCTACCAGTGTGAATTGGCGAATTAAACACATAAACAAGATGTAATAATAGCGTCAAATCATAATGTATGAGTAAAAAAACTCGACCGAATACAACTTTTGGGCGAATTCCAACGCAGTGCGCAAGAAAACTTATGTAAGCAAGTAATTTTATAACATTTTACTGCATTCCCTGGCCGCTTGGTTTATCTATTATCTATTACTATACTATTTATACTATTATAAAAATGGAAAAAAACCAATTCTGTACATTGAAGATATTTTCGCAAAACCAACTGGGATCGACTATTTAGAGGGTACTGAACACAAATCTGTGGTATTTAAAATTTTAGTCTGTTTGTTTGTTTGTGTGTTTGTTAGCTATAGACTCTAAAACTACCGTACGGATTTTGATGCGATTTTTGACAGTGTTTGATAGCATACATGTTAACTTAAAATAAAGCTTATTAAAATGTTGTAAAATCTGCTTATTATGGATTAAATGGGAGGTGAAGTTTGTATGGAAAAAAGTTATTAGATTGTCCTAAAATCTTAAAACTCAAAATATATACAAACTAATAACAATAACAATTAAAAATTAACGAATACGGGTCTGAGATATTTTTGATATTAAGCTTCTTTAAACGATGAAGACAGGAAATAGGTAAAATTAGTCTGAATTTAAAACGCCGTATAGACTATGAAAATAAATGAAATAAATACATGTAAAATTTTATTTACTTAAAAAAATACCATGGCTAAATACTAAATGTCAGCGTTTTCAGTAAGTCTTAAAAAGCAACTCGGAAACTTTACATGAAAAGAGCTATAATTATGACAGAAAAAGCAAATCCCCACATTTTTAACTTCTATAGACTCGAAAAGTACCGAACGGATTTTAATGCAATTTCCATCGTTTGATAGCCTATATCTTGACTTACAATCTGGTGTATGTTTCATACCGCTATGATATCGCAATGCTGAGATATCTTAACATAAGCGTTCGAAGTCATGCAGGAAAAGCTATAACCTACATTTTTTGCTTCCGTAACTGTTAGCTAATTTTGAAACTGCTAATTCTGAGTAATGAGACGAGCAAAGCGTTCGCCCGATGGTAAGCGCCAAGTTTACCCATAACAATTACAGTGCCATCCATATCTTTTAATACCATAAAATGTACTACATAGCACTACATTGTGCTCATCATCATTGTGCTATTAAGTCTTACATGTCCAGTAATTTTGCTGGCTACAGTGTCCTTCAAACTGGAACACAGTAATGCTTCACTACTGCTTGGCGGCAGAATAACTGGCAGAGCGGTGGTACCTACCCAGATGGCCCCCCGCATACGATAGACGTACCACGACTGAAGCCCATCACGTTCCCATTGCTGGGACACGGGCCTTCTCTCTTAGAGATGGTATGGGCCATAATCTACCACGCTGGCTCAGTGCCGTTTGGTGAATGTCATATGTCTGTCATGAATTTTTGAATTTTTGTGATGAATCCTTGGTCATTCCGTATTTCTCCCAATGTTTTCCTTCACCGTTTTTAGAGCGAGTGATAAATCGGCACATAACATAAGATAGTCATTGGTGCGGGGCCAAAGGGATACGAAGTAGGGTGCGTCGGATCGAAAGACGCACAGTCTCCCACTGAGCCACACTCGCTCTCAAAATATAATATTACCATTGATTTATATCTTGACTCACATGAAGTCAAGTACTAAGTAAAATACTTTATATCACTCATAGAAGCACTCGAAATAATTAAATGTTATCCTGACTCACATGAAGTCAGGATAACATTTAATTATTCTGGGAACTGATAAATGAAACGAGTATGTCATTCCTCTGATGGTAAGCGCCACGATTGCTTATAACAAGAAAGAAGAAACCGTTTAAAATAAATAGTGGGCAGGCTAAGCAATAGTAGCCTGTGACACGATCACTCTGTCAACGGTTGTTTTTCAACATGCCTCCAAAAAGATTTAGCTTTATTTTATGTCTTATATGCTAGGCCAGCGTTTGACCACTTTATCAACTGCGGGGAAGTGATGATGCAGTTGAAAATGTATCATGCTTGCGAAGTAAGTACCTATCTATTCACTCCTGATTTGAACATACCCTGGTTGTATATAACAAGAAATGAAAGTCAATCTGATGAAGACAAGCGCTTAAATTCTTCTAAACACAATTTAGCTGCTGCTAGAAACTCGGAGAACATTAAATTCGTCTTTCTGAACATATAATAAGGAACCTTGAGGTGACTTACTCCGATAGAAGCTAAAAAAGAATTTATCAACTACCCGAAACTTTTATGGTTTACATTTTATCCCGGAAAATGGCAAAAATCCGCAGCATAAACCATTTGCTGTAGTCCACGCGAACGAAGTTGCGGGCAAAAGCTAGTACTAATTAAATGGGGGAAACGCAATATATTATTATATGTGTATTACGTTTCTTCACATCTAAAATCTTTTAACACAATAACTCCCACATAAATCATGCATAGTTATACAAGCTTCCTGGTAGTAAAATAAGATCTCAATATATGCTCCAAATGCTATTCGACATAATATTATTATAAAATACATATAACATTATTTGAAAAAAAAGAAAAGAAAAAGATCAAAGAAAAACTATTTATTGGGCACGACAAACAAAAATAATCTTAAATATGAATTATCTTAGTTAGCTAATTTGCGACATTGATTTATGCAACTTGTTTACATTGTAATGTGTACAAACATTTTTTTTAATATGTCGGCAAACAAGCAAACGGCCCGCCTGATGGTAAGCGGTTACCGTCACCTATGGACATCTGCAGCATCAGAGGTATTGCTGATGCTTTGCCGACCCTTAAGGACTCTATTAATTCCCATTTCAAAGGACTACATGTTGTAGATCAAAGGAAATACCGACGACGGAAGGTCGTTCCACATCTTACGATGCGAGGAAGGAAAGTGCGAGTGAAGCGAGTTGTGTGGGAAGTCCAGTTTTAACATAAGAACATATATATATATTAACATAGGAAGAGATCGCTGTCTGGAGGCGATCGCTTCAAGCGATAAGACCGCCCATTGTACTACCACAGTTAAGGACTGTATTATTGTCTAATTCTGTAAATTAGCATACAATAAAGAGTTTTTTTTTTGTATGGCACGGGAAGGTACATTAGATGTAATGTAAAAAGCACGCGTGTTTTATAAGTTAAATAGATATATAGGTAAACACATTATTGTTAAAACCTTAAAAATAGATACATGAAAAACAAGTACATTTCACAGTAAATAGCATAACAATAAGCGGTCTTACGCTCAAAACGATCTCTTTCAAACAAAGCTTAAACAGAAATTACTTACATAACAATCAGCAATTATGAAAAAAAAACGGTGCAATAAGAGACACTTTGCGACCAAGTGTGTTGAAAAGATTATTATATAATATCATCAAAAATCATATGAAAATATTATTTCCTTTAAGATTTAAGTGTAAAATATATAAAACAATACTCAGGGCTTTTTCCACTAATCATTCGTGATATCGATCAGAGATTTCGAATATAATGTTATATATCTTATAAGTTTGTGGTGACTCTTTCATATACGGAGCTTCCAAAACCCATCTCATCGAGGTAGAGAGAGCACAGCGTTCAATCCTCAAGGTAGCGGCCTGTCTACCTTTTCGCTACCCTACAGTAGACCTGTATAAGAAGTGGGAATTGCTTACGGTCAGACAAACTTTTATAGTTCATATCGTCCTTAAAAAGCACGCTCAATTACCATATGACCCAGACCTCACAAAGACTAAGAGAAGAAAAGGCACTGTTTGCGACACCCAAGCTCTTCATTCATTCCTGTCCCATAAGTTTTTCTGCTTCTTAGGTCCATTCTTGTATAATAAATTAAATTCCAAACTTAGCCTTTTCTCTATCCCTTCATACAGCTGCAAAAAAATTGTCTCTGATTATCTCAAGACGCTTAATTAACAGGAAACCGAAAATTTGCTGGTCCCTCTAAAATAATTTCGATACCTACCTACTCCTACATTACAAGCCCCTTTATTAAATTCGCACATAACTCTGTAGACAATAGATATAAGTATTGGCTATCTCCCATTCTTTCTTCCGCAAATTCTAAACTCTAAGTACAACATAAACTCATCCCTACCCTCACTCCACTAAGTAACATAACACCGACACACAACTCACACGCATACACATGCACACTCACCCTAACACACTCACCCTCACCCTCACACATCCTCACACACACACACACCCTCACACACACATCCATAGACTCAATAATCCATACAAAAGACACATAAACCGGCACCATGTTTGTTCATTTATTTGTATTATCTCTGTTAAAGTTCTGCACACTTATTTAAATTCATCTTCACACTCTTTATGGAAATGAAGGCATATATCCGTCTGCGAGGGGGCACTGGTGACCTGTATCACAGGTTCGTCAAGAACCTATCTCAGGCACCAGTCTCTCACAAAGACAGGCTAGGCCCAAATGTTTTAACTACAGTGTTGTTAACTTAAATATGTTATACCTACCTATATTTATGAGATAAATAAATAAATAAAAAATATTATATACAAGAGATCATAAGTAAGTAGATTTACGTTGGTGGCTTTGCTTTTGAAAAAGGGATGACGTGAATAACAAAAGGCTTAAAAAAGTGATAAAAGGGATGAGTTCCGCAAAATAAAGTCTACGTGGGCGGAATTACTAAGGGCTTGGAAAGGGCTTGTTTCTTATAAGAAATCGGTAACATGGCGACCCGTCTACCACTAGTACCGTCACAAAAATGAATGAAATAAAATAAATCATTTTGTATTTGTTTGCACTTCTTGAGAACCATTATTTTTTACTGTTACTCTTTATATAAAATTAACTGAATATTTATATTTAACGACATTCAAAATCTTACTCAAGGTCACGTTAGTCTTTTTAGTTAGTCTTTTATAAATACTCAAGCGTAAGATAATAGTAGCTTTATTTTTACCACTTGGACCTTGCATATACAGTTGCCGTTAGTTTTTTAATTATTTTCAACTTGTTATAAGGGACAATTAAAATACGCATATAGATATTGACTACCTCAACGTTTTGACCGACTTGTATTTATTGTACCATGATCACGAGAAGAAATAAATGTAGTACTTACCTACATTTATTTGTTGATAGCTGTATAGATAACGATGCAGCCTTCAACACATATGTGCTTATATGTACATATGCATGGTTAGTAAGCTGGTTCAATCTATGGCCGACGGACAAACAAACCAATACCCATTCAGACTAATGAGCATCAATTTTAAGGACCCTTTTAGTTTTCAGTTTTACGTAAATAAACTTTAGAAATATCAAGCTGAAATTCAAGTTTAAAAATAAAATAAAAATGTAATATAATATATGCATTATGCATTATATTCAAATAATGCCTGTTACCATCTGGTACCATCTGTAGTTTCAGCATGAAAAGTATTTGCATGATATGACCCGATTTTAAAATTCCGTTTTCCGGAATAGTTGGCGCTCCGCGCAAGTGTAATAATAGAGATAGCTGAAGATATAAATTTATATTATAATCTATACATTGGACAGTGACTTTGCTACTATTGGGTATATTATCTTAAGTGAATATTACGCAACCTAGTGACGATGGCTTTGGATCTAAATTTCAAATCTGGATCCTCAACTAAATCAACTTTGGAGTGATACTTAAAATTTTCTAAAACGGATTGTCTTGTACAAGAACTAGATTTCAAAAATTTAAAAATGTGATGTTGTTTCTGCCAAACTGCATGCCATAATTTTTTAAAAAAAATATTTCCAATTCTTAATAAATAAACGTTAAAATGACCAAGACTAACATTTACCAGTCCTTCTTCTGAGATTTACAAGATTTGGTCAAAAGTTATACTCTTTTGTTTAGTTATAATTGAATAATGCTTTTGTAAATCACGATAGTTTTGAAAATCAAAATTTAATTTAATTTCAGAAATTATGACATTTTCTTTAAATATTATCTACATACCATAAAATACCGGAAGCGTAACAAAGCCATTGAGCGAATTTAGCATACTGTGGTTGCAGTTTCCGTTACTTGTATCTTGGCACGACCGCAAATGTACACGTAACAGCGGAAATGGTTGGAAAATTCGATCACCACTTCGATCTGTACTAACAGTACAATTATTTTATCTGATTGGGATAGTAACAACAATTCTATAACTGGTGTAGATGGTATAAGCAACACGGTTTCTCTTGAATTCGTTAAATTGTCAAAGGTAATTTGAATTTATCATGAATATGTGCTACGTACGTTACTTCGAGAAACTCCGTCACCTGAAGCAAAATACTTAGTTATATCCCGTTTGGTATTCCGTGAAATACTTACTGAAATTATGCACAGGAACATCACTGATAATACTGATAGATTAATACCTAACTTTAAAACTCAGTGTATAATTCAATTCATTCAATTCATTTTTTCATGATACAGACAATTTCCATATTTGTTAGTAAAAATACAAGTTCAAAAAATGTTAGTAAATAATTAATTAGCTATATTATAATTACAAAATAAAATTAATAAAATAATCAATAATGTCAATAAAATAATAATTTACAAAACAAATCCATTATAAAAATTCTAACAAAATAAAATTTAATTAATAGTACAAACATGTCATCTTAATTTAAACCTAAGCTTGGCTCCAGAGTGCGCAACATGCATTTTATTCCAATATTTCATTATTGGGCAGTCCAGGTCCATCCTTCAAGCGAACAACTGTAGGTAGCTGTTGGAGCTGCCCCGCACCCGGCGCATCAGGGACGCAACTCGTTTAATTGAACTAGAGCTTAAGGTTATAGGTTCTAGACGTTATACAATGCAATACAAATCATACACTTACATACACTTAAAAAAACAAGTGGTAAGTCTACGTAAATTCAGTATTACTTATGAAGTGACCTCAAACAGAGTTCGAAACGGAACACACGAAAATAATTGTTAAATTACGCGAGCGAGTTTGTAATGTGTTTAATGCTTTATATATTTTCATTTCCAAACGCGACAAAATTAAACGCCCCATGTTGTTGACATATTAATATTATAATAACGGCTTAAGATCCATTTTACTCATTAAATAAAATAAGACCTAAAATCCACAAAGCAACAGACAAATTACTGTAGATATTTACAGCGAAAGCGACGAAAATTCTCATATTTTAGTTTATTTACTTATTTCACAATGCATCGCTGACTTTGGTGTCAGTAGAATTCTGACGTAATCCCCAATGACCGACAAAAAGGTTGACTTTTCTCAAATTATTTAAGCTACGTTTCCTTTTCCATATTCAATTTTAAAGAAATCTTATTAATTCTTATTTACTTTTACCGTTACAAGTATTGAGACTAGGGGCGCCAAAAGGTTTTGGGTCTATTCTGTTTACAAAGTACAGAGACAAGAAGGATCAACTAAAAGGGTACTTCAGTAAATACTGTTAAAATATATCTGGAATACATTATGCTGAGGACGACTGAAACAAGTTTTGGACGTATTAGCGTAAGGTTTTTTCCATAGAAGATACCTACATCGCCAGAAAGAACAAATTTCTTTAGTTTTTGAAATCAGTTTTTAGGTGTTTAGATATCTGGTGAAAGTCACAGAAAGAGGCCAAGGGCCATGATAAAAAGTTATACATAAGCAATTCATATTATGCATTTTTTGGAAAAAATCCTCTAACTCCAATCTGCACGTGCAAGTAATAGTCTAAAAGCACGTTCAAATTACAATAGAGTAAGTTTTAACGCAGTTTCAACTACAGTTTAGTTAGAAAATATAAAACTTATTAAATAATATATTTTCAGTAAGAAATACAGATAAACAAAAGACAAGAAAATAACCAACACCTTCAAGAAACTTCACACACAATAGAGTTGCCAATCCTCACTTAACGAGTAAATAGCGAAAATGGCACAGTAAATAGCCCGTGACAAAAATCCAGCGCTTACTCTTGGGAAATCAGCACTACTGGCGCCAATTCCAAGAAATCATTGCAAGGTTGTACGGTGCAGGTCAAATTAGCTGCTAGCACTGAAAGGATTCATGTTTCTTTCTTAGAATTTATTACGTGGAGTTAAAGAGAGCTATTTCGGATTGGTGCAGTTCTTTTATTGTTACAGTTTATTCTGTTCTTTTTTTTTACATTCTATTGTTAGTAGCTTGGAGTAAGATAGAAGAAAAATATGTCTCTGAAGTTGACGAGGGTGACACTTTCAAATAGAATACTTATATAATCACTACATTTCACACTCAGATATTATGTATGTACCGACTAAATCTAGAACATCCCGAAACATCAGGGATGCAGTGAAGAACTCCATCGAGGAAATGCTTCATTGACAGTTAGCAATGCGACTGTCGAGGTTGGAGTCGACAAGGACTACTGTCTTCAAGTCCTATATAGGCTTCAAGATCCGACGGTGCATAAGGAACTGTTCCTGAATTCAGACTACTGGCCTGTAGGGTAAGTATACCGGAGATGCAGGGAACCTTGTGAAGTAATGTGTACAGTTTAGACAGTTATATGTTTGTATATTATTAGTCTGTTAGTATTAGCAGACCCCGACACTCCATACAAATTTGCTAAGCTAACTGTCTAGTACTACTACTGGCGCACCGGCCTGTCCGCACACGTTTTGTGTGTGTGCGTAATTATTGTAAGGATGAGCTAATACGAATCGAGCGCGACAAGGACAAGGCTATACGTAAGCAACCTAAGTGTTTCTCTTTCACACCCACTATCGCTTGGCTTGGCGACGCGAAAAACCATAAAATCTTCGATTCAGAATCAGAATCAGAATGTTTTATTGCATAACTGTGTAGGTGCATAAAAATAGGTCTTTAATATTTACAAATGTTTCAACAGTTTATCCATTTTGGACGTACAATATAATGTTGAATAATAAAGAAAAGAAAATTTTACACTTAAACGGAAATATACTTATTTCTAAATTTAGGTATCATATAGTACTTATATCCTTACCTACCTTATGTACTTATAGGTGTATCTAGCTATTTACTATTAACCTAAGTTTTCGTTTATTATTATACTAGACATCATCATCCTTATCATCATCATCATCATTCTTATTTGTGTAAGTGGTTTCTTTGCATCCATACACAGAACAATAAAGAACTATTTTAAAAGAGATAGGCAGACCTCCGTCAGTTAGGTCAGGTCCTGGTCAGCTCCACCGTCTTCAGCCGTTCTCCGTCTTTTTCTCAATATGTTTCGTCCATATGTCAAAGTCAAATAGTCAGCCGGCCTACTCTACCTCTGTAAAGCAGGTCGTCGTCGTCATCCAAAAAGGTCATAACAACCTCAAATAACATCAATTGATCGCACATATAAAATAAACATTTGAATCTCACTCATTAGTCATTCGTAGCGAGCGGTGACAACCGAGTGACGCAAGCACGGCATTGCCCATTTTTTCATCGGTTTGTTGCGGGTGACGACCAATTAGCGGAGGGGTGGGAGTGTCGCTTTTTCACGTAGTAATATTTAGTTTTCTTTGGTATTAGGTAATAGTTAGTATTCTTTGGTAATAGTCTGTAAGGTATTATATGGGCCTCGGCTAATTTTACTTTGTTGAACTTTAGTATTGTCCGATATAAATAAATAAAAAATAAAGTGAACATAAATATTTGAAAAAATATGAAAGCTTTCTTCATATTTTTCAATTATAGTGTAACAAGACAAGTTTTTTGTAGTGGTAGGCTTATTTTTCGCAAGGGGCCACCTTGAGAAATATCACATTTTTGCCAGATATTAAACAGCCACGTAGTGTGCAAACATTCCTGTTTTCCGTTTGAAGGGCACTATTTCAAGTAAAATCACTGGGCATTATGAGACTTAAGAGCTATTGTTTCAAGGTGATGTGCGCTGTTCTGTGGTGCGGAGGATTTCGCCAAATAAAAGTCAGAACGACTTGCTAGTCTCACCAGAGTTCAAAAAATATACCTCAATCACCCTAAAAAATTGCTGACGATAGTACCATTCTAATACAGGTATTCAAGTACGGCTACTACGTCGAGGTTCTATTACTACTAAACACAATTTGTATGTCTTCCGTGTTTTAGGTATTTTTATTTTCCCCTTCGTGATTAAAATCTCAGCCACGTTTTTATATCCGGACGTGAACGTGTTATTCCTGTTGTTGAATGAAAGTTGACGGTAAGTTTTCGGAATCAGAACAGTGAGATAGCAAACAAGGTAATTTCTAACACTGGAACGTACGCTATCCCCGCACTTTTCATTAGCTTAATGCTTTGCAGAGATTAAAACATGAAACAACGATTGCGCTTTTATTGTTTACTGTTTATTAGGATTAAGGCAGTCGTGGCACAACTCCAAAGCTTAGTAAAATGGAAACGAAACATTAACCTCGGACAGGACTCGACCTTAAGTTTTCTGTCTTACGCGCTTAACCGCTTCTCTAGCCAAGCTATCGTTATTTTTTCGAAGTACTACGTTATTTTTATATCATTAGAGCTGTTATTTTTGAACAACGTCTCTTCACTCATAATTACTTGTGGACCTTTCTAAGAAAATATTTGTGTGGTTTTCGCAAGTATTCCACGTAGTGCCACAAGGAGAGAAATAATTGTGTATGAGAAGTTCTTGTTCAGTTTTTTTTCTTGTTCAGTTCATCTCAGTCATAATGATTTGTTTACTTCCTTCATAGTATAGCTAATATATAAATATAAACAGCTAATATGTAATATATAAATCAGGGGTCACTTATATTCCTCCATGGGCAAGTTTAGGACCTACAGCACAAACCAACCTGTATAATACCTACTCAGGTATTTGTCATAATTAGAATTGATTAAAATACTTTGTTCTATAAAGTACTAGCAATTTGCCTCAGCTTCGCACGGATACAATTTACAAGTATGGTGTAATTTTTTGACGTTTTGAATACAACATTTTCTCTAGTAGAATATTATATTGTACGTACATATTGCCTTCCGTAAAAAAACACTGAATGACAGTGAAAACTGTATCAAAATCCGTTGCGTGGTTTAGAAGAAAACAGCGGCAAACAATAATTAATTTTTAGAAAAAAAACAAAAACCGACTTTAATGTATCTTCAAAGTCCAAGGTCAAATATCAATGAAATTTATATGGAACCACTTCGTAGCTATACTGAACCCAACGCAAAAAGAATTTTCCAAATCGGTTTCTAAACGAAGATACAAACATACAAACATAAAAAAAAATCGAACACAGAACTTCCTCCTTTTTGAAGTCGGTTATATATGAGGACCTTGATCGTCTTTGTTTTATACTATTTAGAGAATAGATACTCGTACTTTATTGGAAGTGGAATCTGAAATAGATATAATAAAATAACTATTCTATTGTCGTAATAAATAGATTTTTTTTTAACCAGTCACCTAATTCTAGGTATTTTACCATAATATTGCCATTACATTTTAAACATCACTTTCCTTATTATTTGGTTCTTCTTTTTTGTCTAGAAACTCTTGTTTTATTTTCTCAAAGCTTTTATCTCTGGAGTGTGGAATGAAGGTTATTTAATTGTTCCAAACGTTTGGCACAACAGGTCACAGAAATAGAACGTTTATTCCCTGCTGAATTAGTTCCAATTGTGTGAAGTGTGTCGCAACAAAGAAGCTTTGTGGCTTAATTCTGAACTAAACAAACACTACCAGGAATAATTAAGGAATAATGAGTTGGAATTAGAAAATCAACATCCAAAATAGCATTGGTACGTGATTGCTATCCTACATTAGAATCTTATTTCATGTGTTTTACCTCTCTTTTTTAGCGCTTCAGAAACTAGTTACGTCGAGTTCAACAAATAATATGGTACGGAATCTTTCTGGTTCATAATAGAAAGCTGCAGACAACTCATCCGCCGTCGTACCGTAGTGGTACTTGATACTTCGTTAGGTCGGTTAAAAACTGCTACAAACGCGCGATTACAGCGCCATTCTCCACATTGCTTCTATTCGGCGCTAGTCTATAAAAGATTGGAATTTATTCACCTTGCCTACAGTTTCTTTGTTTTCCGCTGATTATTTTCTTGGAGCCGCTCCGTCGAAGATAACGAGCCCTCTTCCGAGGTGCCTCCTCATTTCCCAAGAGATTTGTTATTTTTAATTTAATCCCTCTTACTTTATTTCAACCTCTTAAATGTCTTGGATTAAGGATTATGAGCGTCTGGTCCGTTCCACTTTTGGTTTAGAATTGAGTTTTGCAGCTCGTTACTTTTTATTATCGTCTTAATATCAGTGGGGAAGAAAACTGATGATATTTTTGCAACGGGTTATAAGTTCGAGTGTATCTACATAGTTTAACAAAATAGTAACATTAATGTATTGCACTCAAGCCAAAGTCCCGTGTCTTGTTTACTTTGATTATTTGTTATATATTTTCGGAATCATGGGTTTGTAAATCTTTTGGTCACCCATCTTAACTACAGCGTGAGTGTGCAGAGAATTTTTAATTTTACTACTTCAAAATCTGGAAATTTGTAATGTTTATTAGGATCACCTTGCTTGAATAAAAATTCCTTAACCATTATTCAACAATGATTTGAAACAATCGACCGCCGGTGTCGAACATTATGACAAACCCAACTGAAACTCAATCCATACAATCTAGCCTCCACGATAATATTAATTTTCAAGCTAGCTATATTTTACATACAATAGCTGATGACCCCGAAACAGAATCTGGGGCATGTCTTGAAGCCAGGAATTCCGTTACAATGGCGTCGGAATGTTAATGGTCGACACATTTAGAACAAAACTGTACGAAAGAAACAATGGAATGTCTGTGTTGTAATTTTAACGCAGGATTTGTTGATTGATGCCTTAATTGACTAGAATAATTTTGATATAATCGTATAAAAACAACATTAACGAAGACAAAACAAACAGTGCAAAGAATATATGACAAGAACATGATATAGACTGCAATCACACAAGAGCAAACATTTAAAAATGCAGAGACCGCAGCATAAACATTCGGTGTGAATTGATGCTGTTGTTGTTGATGTCATGTCACGTCATACTAAACTTGTCGTTTACTTCAGATTATGTTTAAATATTCTCAACTGCTATACAATTTATCTAAAAAAAACATAAATCCAACGTAGACGGTACGTAACTTCGCCAGATTGTGCTTTATTAGTCGACCAATATCTCGAATAAGGACATTAAGCTCCGGTTTTAGGGGCAACTGCAACAGTAACAGCGGCCTACCATAAATCAGAGACGAACAACGGATTCCCGGAACCCGGATTTAATTGCGAACTATTCGCATAATGATGATATTGATTAGATATGTAGCGGTTCGGAGTTTGGCCGAATAAGGAAACATGCCGGATTTTTTTTTTATATGGAACTGAATATTGAGACGAGAAAGTCGTTCACCTAATTTTAAGCCTCCCATAACAATTGCAGTGCCACCCGGAACTTTAAATACCAAAAAAGGACTGCGAAGCACTGCATTGCGGTCGTCACTCCGAGAGATCAGATAAAAGATCTCATATGCCCAGTAATTTTTCTGGCTATGAAGCAAATTCAAATTGCCGGATAAAAGCTTTTTCTAGTTTAAACTATTTATTATGAACTCTATTTAAAACATTTCAACAGTCAACGTAACGTTAGTATTACCAAAGAAAACTAAATACGTATTACATTGACAATAGTCAACGTAATACTAAATCGCACTATATAATAGTCTATAAATTGTAAGATTAGATAAACTCAACATACAGTAAACCACAGTACAGTAAATTTAAAAGACAAAGGTAGAATACGTGCCACAATAGATGTTCTTTCAGACAACCATGCAAGGAGAGGAATGAAGCTAAAATACGAGTAAAAGAGAAGTGGATTCATAATGATAGGTTAATATTACAGATTTATAATTTACTTATTGTATTTCTGTTGGCGTGAAATCGAATAGTTATGAGAAATATTTTAATAGGTCTCTGAAACTTTGTTTCATATAGTGGAAGCATTCAACACTGTTTCCCCACTCTACGTAGCTAAAGCGATAAAAAAATATTGGAGAAACTACAGTTACTATCTAACAGCATAAATATAATATATACAGTCTCATCTTCGTAAAAACATATCTGTCAAAATAGGCAGAAAAGTTGTAAGATAAGCCGATTATACCGAAAAGTGGCCGCATGTCGTCATTGTTCAGATCTCAATGGAGTATTGATACTCGACACATGAGTGATATGAGTCAGATTCATCACCGCAAAACTTACATGAATATCTGCGGTTGTTACCTAATGAGCACAGTGGCTTTGACGTTCGACGTAATGGAAAGTTCAAATTTGGTAGATAAATAAATAAATAACACTCTGCAATCACAAACATACATTTTGGCCCCTAAATAGGATTCCCTGTATCTAAGGAACCAGGACCAACCATGGTCCCACAGCACCCAGACACGAAACAAATGCTTGCGCTGTTTTCCTGTGCACACACGTTTATCTAGTTTGGGAACCGAGCCCGCAACATCCGCGGTATATAAAACTTAGCTGTTCTGCTCAACCACTACTCCCACAGAAGCTGTTAGAGAGCTCCGTAAGAGTTGGAGATATACATCTCTTGTGTACGTTATTCTGAAGCTAAATATTAATGGATATACATTACCGTGATTCGGTATAAATAGCACAGTCGTCAGCCACTCACCATTTGATACTTGAAAGCTGGATGTCAAAAGCTCGAATTTATAAACTAAAATCAGAACTGAGTCTAGACTCAGAGAGAGGTTCAAGTCAAGCTTTGTTCAATAAACGTATCTTGAAACTAGATTTATAAATCAATAATAACTCAAGTAAACGTCAAATTAACGTGATCTCAAATCAGTTGATTTATAAACGATACTCAAAACATTAGAATTTGGGAGTTTGGGATATTTATCATGTTTTTGTTTTGTTTTGATTTCTTGATATTTCGGCATTGTTGCAAGCAGTGCATGAAGATCGAAAGTTTGTATGGAAAATAAATGTATTTTCTTTCTTCTTTCTTTGTAGAGTAATATTACGAAATTAGCTGTGTTTGACTTAAATGTTGAACTTGATTAATGATTTAGGTGATTAGGGTTTGATTTTGGGTTATGAAATAGACAGAGACTCAAGACTAAACTCAAAACGTAAAAAGAGATCAGGTGATCGCAGATCAAACGTGTATCAAATCAGATACCTATATAAATACAAAGCTTAGGCGACGAGCGCAATCAAAACTCTGAATACAATTTGATATTCTGAGCACGCGTGGCGATTATCATAAAGCGGACGACCTTGCAGCATAAATTATTTAAAATGTATTTACCATTTTCCATCAATGCTTAGATCTTTATAAAAATGAGTATTTGTATATTCATAGTATGCAACTGGCACATAAGAAAAATAATATTGTCAAAAACAAACATAAAATATTGTAACAAAAGTTCTAAAAAAATATGCCCCTCAGTTTCTTGCCGTATCTTCTGAGTAGTGGTTCTTTTTCCGATACGGTGGTAGAGTCATTGTAATAATTGACGTTCATAAGTGCGTCTGTGACGACAAAATTGAATAAAGAACTTTTGATTGATTGATTGATTGATATGTCACGCCAATGGAATACGAAGCTTGAGGGCTCTCTTTGTCCGTATAAGAGTAATATAGTGCATCATTGGGGCTGTTGTGTTACAGGACATATATCATATATGTGTTGTAAATGCATAATTATATAATATCAATATAATAATCATAGTTTACTTTTAATAGATAACAGACATCATCAACAGACATACATATTAGTTGAGTTATTAATGTCAATAAATAATTATTGTAGCATAACATTTTTCTAAAACGCTAACATTTTACAACTTGTCGAGGCTAGATAGGCTTTGCATAGAAAAAATAAAGTTGCTACGACGATAAGGGTTGAACTACATCTGGCCGCCTTGAATCGCACTTTCCTATACTTCTAACCTTTTCTGTCACTTAGAACCGTCATTTACTAGAGCGAGAAAGAGAGCGGGAGTACGACCGCACGCGGCGGAATCGACAAATCGGGTAAAGAAATATTTTATACATAAGAATATTATATATGTAATTAATAGCTGCGCCCCGCGGTTTCATCCGCCATTTTCCGGTATGTGAAGATCCTATTCCCTTTTCTAAGACCTAAAATACCTACGTCCGTTTCATCAAAATCCGTTCAGTAGTTTTTACGTGATTGAGTGAACATCTATACATCTCCTGACAAACTAAGCTCAACACTATTATATAATATTACAAAGTTTGTTGCCTTAACTTTACTACTACGTTTCTGCCGCACAACTTGACGCGGACTTTCATGGTTTCCACGTAGAAGTTCCAGAAATTGTCTTCTAGGATGTTTCTCTAGGCGTCTAGGCGAATACCTAGACGCTAAGAGAAACATTATAATATAAAGTATTATGAAAATATGTATAACGGAGGAACAGCTTTAGGATTCTTTTTAAAAAGTATGACGTCAGCAGTGCTGACGTCACTGTCTTCATAATCATGGTAATCGCACATACTCCAGGAATGAAAGGTTTGCTGGTAGTCTTCGAATGGATTTATTCGGTTTCACAATTTTTTTACAATTACAATTGAGGAGCTCCGAATAGTCCGGCCGCTCGAGCCAGACTGACTTGCGATCGGTCGGGCGGTCGTATTTATAGCAAACCTAAGGCTCGCACAAAAATTGTTTGTAAAATCTATTTAAACTTGCTTGCGAGTGTCTTAGTTCAATTTTATCAATAAATCAATTTTACAAAATGATGTTTTAAGATGTAAACAGTTAACTCAATCAGTTAAATAAGAAGTAAACATAAACTTAGTGAATTTCGTCATTTAACAATGAATTAGATATAAGAAACTATTAGTAGTAAACTAATACTTTATCAGTTTGTTATTTTTGACAGAAAGATGAAGTTTGTTAGCGTCTTTGCGCCGATATGTATTATGTAAATATTATAAATGGAAATTGAATAGACGTTTGTTACACGATCACGGAAAACTACTGAACGGATTTTGATGAAATTTGGTAAGCAGATTCTATAGGCCCTTGAAATATTAGGTCTGCAGCTAGTATATTGTATATTCCAAATAAAAATTTGTATTGATACACACAATGCAATTCACCCACAATACGGATAGGTTTTATCGCCGGATTAACCACAGTATTGTGATGACAATCCGTGGTTAAAATGGCTATGTCGACGTGTCGATGTGGTTGAGTAATGAATGCACGTTTTGCAAAATGAAATGAACCAAAATATTTAACAACAAATAGCCTTCAAGTTCAGAATGTTTCGGGTCAACTAGCGCACACATATTTATTAAAATAAAATACACTTTTTGACTAACCCGAACCTGTCTTTTCATGACCCTCAAAAATGCCCCTCAGTTTCTTGCCTTATTTCTTTTTCCGATACGGTGGTAGAGTCGTTGTAATAATTGACGTTCATAAGTGCGTCTGTGATGGCAAAATTGAATAAAGAACTTTTGAACTTCGAACTTTGGTCACGATCAATGCAACTTGATCGAAACATCGAGGTTAGTCAAAATGTTATTTTGATAAATACTTGTGTGTGAATACAAATACAAATACAAATACAAATACAAATACAAATTTCTTTATTCCAAAAATATGTGTTACGTGTGGTTGTTGTAACTCTGCCTTTTGTTTTAGTTATTAAAACTGTGTTACAAGAGACAGCGTCATCCCAATATCAGCCTGTGTTTTTACAATAGTAGAATATTAAGAACTTAGTTTTTACTATTTATACCTGATTTATAATTTAAAATTAACATGTAAGAATTTGTGAGGTACAGAAATGAAAATATATAACAGGTTTTGGAAAAAAATAATAAAATCTTAAAAGGTTAGGTACACTATTATATGCTAATTGAATACAGCCGTATAAAACCTATACATGAATTCATAAATTATGTGGTGAGTGTGAGAATGGTATGTGTGGGAGGTGTGCAACTGTGTGTGAGAGAGTGTGTAAAAATGTATGAGAGGCTGTGAGGGTGAGCGTGTGTGTGTGAGAGGGTGTGCGTGAATAGATCCGATACATTTTAAACATGAATACAATTCGCGAAAGTTTAAAAAGTACAAACAGTCTTCAAATTTAAAAAAAACAAGCTTATTAAGATACTTGATTTTCTTTTAGCTTACGTCTAAAATAAGCACATATCTGTCTCAAAATTGTAGATACGTTAACTCTAGACTCAGAAATATAAATCAACTACTTACATCATCTAGGTCTTACGAATTTTACTCGTACATCTTGAAACAGGCGGCGACGTCTTGCAGAATGTTCCACACAAGTCAAGTATTTTAGATTAATTAAAAATAATGTTTGATGTTTTGTGAATCTCCAAAAAGCACTTCAGCTGAACCTGAAATGGAATGGCATTGTTTACGCATCACACATAAGTGCTTTATTTGTGTTATATGTATAAGCCACGCTATTAGACCTACTTCGAATTGATATCGCTAAGTAATTAAGTCCGGACGTTCCGGCAGTGAGCTAATCTTGCCGTTGTCTAAACTTGACTTGGAGCTATCAAACAAGTTACTTAGTTACTAGAATTTTGAATTTGATAGTGTAAAGAGGTGTTATATAGCCTTATTCAGAAGGATATTGTACATGAGAGTACTTTGCTCTCGACACTCGAAGTGGACATAATCTTCTTTTTGCTAATGTTCTCAATTTGTCCGACATCGGTCAATCTCGTAATGCGGTGCCAAGAGAATCTGTCCTGGGTTGTCACAGAAGGAGGCTCTATTCTGGGTTGTCACAAAAAGGGACTGTCCTGGATTATCACAGAAGAAGACTATCGTGAGTTGTCACAGAAAGAAACTGCGTCTCGGGTTGTCACAGAAGGAGGCTCTATCTCGGGTTGTTAAAGATTGGGTCAGGATCTTTACATCATTCACCACATACACTACTACATACCACCACTAAATAGATTAAGATCTGCCTTGTCCCGATAGTGGTTTGAAGCGTGTTTGTAGGCGGCCTTCTTTAACTGAAACTTTATCAAAACAATAAACAACAAATCATCCAACTTTGAGATATCATCAGTTTGTAACATTTTGAAAGAATACAAAATTGATGCTTAGCTCAATATAGACAAGTGACAACAATTACATTTTTTTTTATAGATTTGTAAGGATTGTCTATGTGTATAAATGCCTATAAACGTCTGCAGTACATGTCTCTATCTATCTATTATTTCTAAGTGTCCGGGATTTAGGTTATATTAATTGACAACATTGAGTTATATAATATATGTAATATAGTTATATGCAACAATATCACTCTGGCCATTATAATCAAGAGACTATCTATATTTAAATCTCACGTAATCATTTGTCATGGCAGAGGGGAAGCGACTGACGAAGCCACAATAGGCTGTGTGCATGCGGCCGTATGCCGTGCCTGCGTCAGCGCATTATATCTACTGTGTACTGCTACAGATGCAGTGTTATTCCGCTTTTTAGCTATGATTGATACATTATCTCTGTAAGTTTTCTTTATTCGTTTCAGACATTTTGGAAAATCTTCTAGATGTAAAAAATATCTTTATTCTATCAATTACTTTATTTTATCAATTAACTATATATCTATCAATATGAATAACATTCTGATTTTTTATTATGTAAATTGAAATTGACTATAGCGACTAAGCACAGACTACTTGTGACATTAAATTAAATTAATAATGTAGATACTTATAAACAATAGAAGAATAGAAGAACAATAGAAGATAGAATCGGAATGTATAATTATGTTGAACTATAATAGAACTGCACTCATTATGCAACTCCCTTACAAGGTAAATACTTATAGCATACTTTGTGACACTATTTTAACACCTGTCTGTAATAATATATTTATGAGCATGAATAAATGAATATGAATATGAAAATTAAATTATAATTTAAAAAAAAACATTTATTTCTCATTGTAACAACTTTGTTTGTGAGACTCTAGTTAATAATAAACTAGGCTGTATGGCCTGTGCCTTAATAGTTAGTTTCTTCCCATCATGCTCAATTTCTTTTTGTTACTAATTCACTTTTTTTTTTAAATTTAGTAAATTAATTTAGCCTTATTATAAAACAATTAGTATTTTCAAAAAATTACGTCATTCTATAATTAAGCATTACATCAAGACTGTTGTCAAGAGTTAAGATTGTATTTTTTTTTAATTAATAATTTAAATTTCGAACGCCTGCGATGTGGCTTCACCTCATAACTATATATGAGGTGAAGCCGCATCGCAAGCGTTCGCTCGGCGGTTCTGCAGACGCGGCGGGCAGCATTGGTCGAGTTGACGCTCGCTCCACGATGTTCGACAGCTCAGTGAGCGAATCCTCACTGAGGCTACTCTTGTCCGTTAGATTAAGGTCTAAACCGAACTTAGTGTCCATTTCGCACTCGAGTCATAACGTTCTGGTGCTATTGAGAATAGGGCCCTAATTCACTATGACAACTTGGCGATTCCTTGCTTCGAAATCACGTCGATTTCTTCATTAATAAACGACATCTCTATGGCGCATTTATAAATTCATTTATATGACGCATCATAGAGAATACAAATTTTCTCATATTTGTCGTTTATTAATGAAGGAAACGACGTTTCCTCGAAGCAAGGATTTGCCAAGACGTCATAGTGAATTAGGGCACTGGTTGGCACAATGGTGAAATCTAGTCTTGGTATAAATATTTCGATTGAAATATTTAATAAATATGTGGTGATACTTACCGCTGATTTTTCAGTTCTTAGTCTTAAGTGATCAGAATATTATCGAACTAAACTTCATTCAACTGTGCAACCGAGATCACGTAAGCACCATTAACATGAGTCAGAAAATTGACTCAATGTGTTTTACTTGACGTTCATTATTTTATTCGGTTATTCCACTATCTGTTTGTCTATTTCAGTACTCAACCAGTGCCGCAGGCTATTAACTTACAATGTCAAGAAGCGTGCTCTACACTACTTCGTACAGCAGCATATTATCATAAAGTAAATGACAAGAGTTATTAAACCTACCTAGTTAGCTCTAAGCACCATAAAGTCATTTGCATATCCTAAGTTATGTGAGATAGAGTCTGAATCGTCGAGGACGTAGTCTTATAAAGAAGAAATAGGCTGCCAAAGTTATGTCAATTTATAAGTGAAATATCCCTTAAGTAATGACAGTTCATATCTGTATAAGCCGAAACTTGTCTTGACTTGGTTACAACATATTCTGCTCGGGCAAGCTTTACCTAAAACTAATCCGTTTTTTAGAAATAAATTTTTCTTTAAAAATCGAATTTAGCTGTAAAAATAGTTTAATAGCCAGGTTTTTTTTCTTTGTTTTTTTTTAAGCTAGGCCTCAACCGGTCTGTTAACCGCTTGTACACATTTTCAAAACACATTTTTGTATTATATATTATATACTTTACACTACCAGTTCCCTGCATAGAGCGCATAGGTATAGGAAAAATATACATGGAACTGTCAATCGCTGTCGATGAGTGTGTCTTGAACCTAAGCCAATCAGCAAGCCATCAGTAGAGACTAACTACGGCGTGTCATAAACGCCTTTTATTTTGTAACTTTTAACAAAATTAAAGTCATGTCCTCGCTTAGTATAACAGTAGTTGACATATAATTCCTTTTTAAATGATTCAGTTAATTACTCTCGTAACAGACTATGTCCTCGATGCTCAGTCTACATTTATGAAAGTCGTAAGCCCTCTCACCTTGTGTAAAACATCGTTAAACTGCGGACAGAGTTGAAGGAAGTTTGTGTTGAATATTTTGTGCGAATAAAACTTTTACAAAATAGTTTTATTGTCTCTGTTGCGACGTGTTTAAAGCTTCTATTCCTTTTCACTTTACATGCATGTACGTATGTAGTTTTAAAACTGGCTAATATTTATTTTTGGTTTTGCATCACGTCGATTGTACCTATAACAGAACAAAAATGACGTCATAGGTTCCGAAAAATACGCATTAAGCATCTTTTTTTAAAAAAAATAAAAATGTAGGCAAGGATTGAATTATTATC
Organism: Petrophora chlorosata; assembly: GCA_951640565.1. Lineage (NCBI taxonomy): Eukaryota > Metazoa > Arthropoda > Insecta > Lepidoptera > Geometridae > Petrophora > Petrophora chlorosata. Next base: position 8,198,953 of record OX621204.1, on the reverse strand, counting down.
GCGAGCAAAAAAAAAACAAATAGTTGTACAGTTTTCAGTATTATCACTGGGAATAAATAATCTATCAACTCAAGGTGAAATATACCTTGAATGGACAGATTATTTATTTATTTAGAAAGAAAATACACGCTGGCTCATATTTGGGTCAGAAAATCAACATTGCCATTCAGCGTGGCAATGCGGCCAGCGTTCTGGGCACTTTCCCCTTCACCATAGGCCTTTTAGAATAATTGTATTATATTTTGTATATATATTTAAGTTATTTTGTATATATATTTTGATTAAACACATTTTTAATTGTATTAATCTATATACTTATAATAAAACTGTAACGAAGCGGTTACTGTACATAGAAGATATTTTTGAAAATCAATTTTTTTAGGAGTATATGGTAGCAACAGAACCCAAAAATACAATTTTTAAAATTTTTGTCTGTCTGTCTGTCTGTCTGTCTGTCCGGGATAAACTCAGAAACTAGGGCACGAATTTGAATGCAGTTTTTTGAAATATATTCTGTGGAGTCCGGCGCTACACATAGGTTTTGTTTCATCAAAATCGGTCCAGTAATATTGAAGTTATGACGGAATTTAGGAAAAAATATAAGTGTCCACTATAAGTTGAACCACGGAACATACCGGACCCTTTGTGCACATGGCTCAGCTTATACTGGTTTTTACTTACCTTCAGAGTTTGTAGAACTAAGTATTGGTTCACATGATGGTATTCTAAAAAATGTTTTGTGGAGTCCTAGGCTACACTGGAGCTTTTTTTTTGATCAGTTTGCAAAACGCTTTTTTGCTGATGCGATTATGTCGCCTGGGAAAGTAGTAGAGGAATTTTACCTAGCGGTTCCCAATTTTTTTTAGCTATGGAACACTAAATTATGTACCTAATTTTGGCGGAACCCCAACTCATATTTGTAACCGACTTTAAAAAAGGAGGAGGTTCTGTTTTTTTTCTATGTTTGTTACGCGATTACTCCGCCAATTAAAATTTGATTTTGATGATTCTTTTTTTGTTTGGTAGGTCATACTTCAGAGGTGGTCCCATATAAATTTTATCGAAATTGATTCAGCACTTTTGCGCGGGTCAGTATATCGATAAAAATGCTGGCCAGCGTCGGCAATTCTCGGAACCCTAGGGTTCCGTGGAACAACTATTAGTAACTGCTGGTATAGACGAACAAAAAGCATAGCAACACCGTACCGGGCCCGGAACGGCCGCGGCGGCTAGCGTGGCACCGCGGCGCACCGTCACCGTCAGTTTTGGGTACGAATCGTAAAGGGTCCATGGCATTTCCCCCCGATGGCAATCCCACCCGTGTTATTTCCACCCGGCCTCCGTGGTCCCGTAATATGTTTTTTAAACTGAACGATGACATTTGATACGTATACTCGGTCAAAGAAACTATAACACATTTTTCACCAATTTTTAAACATCCCTAAAAGAACTTGCTGAAATGTATATATCTAAATATAAAAATAATCCACTCCCTCAGACACAGACACACACACACACATCACACCTCGAAAACCAAAAACCTATGAAGCTGTTTGGTATGTAAGTTCTATAAGGGGATCATTACGAGAGCGGACAAAAGGAATGAGAGTTTATGTTTTTAAAGATAGGGCTATCAACTTTGGTAATTAGGATTGGGAGCGGAACGGGATGATAACGGGATAAGATGGGCATGGAAATGGGATAAGCGCAAGAGTTACAGGATAGGAGCGTAATGGTAACGATATAGGAGCGGGACTGGAGCAGGAGCGGAGCGGTACGGTAACGGGATAGTAGGGAGCGGTAACGGTATAGGAGAAGGACAGGATCAGTCCAGAACGCGGCGGTTACGGAATACAACCAGGACGATAACAGGATACGAGTGGGAAGGTAACAGATTAGAAGTGGTACGGTAATGAGAAAGGAGCAGGATGGGAGCTGGAACGAGAGTATTTTGGGACAGAAAATGGTCGGAAGTATGATGAATTACTACTACACTACGCGTACGAAGTCGCGGGCAACAGCTAGTGTTATAATATTTGCACGCCAAATTGGTAAAGTACGACATAGTTTCTGAATCTAATTAAAATTTAAAATCATGATACGAGTACAAATAAAATATATTTTTAGAAAGAAAATATCTTTTTGCATTGTTCATTGTTATATTTATAGTAATAATTTAAAGACAGTATAATACCAAAAAAACTTTATTTACCAAAAAAATAATACACACGACAACAATCGTCAACATAATAAACAAATAGAACAATATAAAATATAAACTCATGTTTAAGGCCAGCTTTGTCTAAAATATTATGACCTGAGTTCAGATAGAGTAGACCGACCGGTTAAGTTTGAGCCTTACGATTCGACATATCCGAGCTCGAATCCTATCCCGGTTCTGCACCAATTACTAATTAGCACATATATAGTAATTATATAGTTAAATGCGGATTTTGCACTCTCGCTCTAAAATGGTGAAAGAAAACATCGTAAGAAAGCCCGCTAACGCGCTTTAGAGTTGTAGGTACGATCATTCACCGAACGTAGCCATGCCATCAAGCGACCTGGAAGTGTTTCAGAAATATATTATAGAATTCATCACGGTGAGTGTGCGATGGAATTATACGAGTTATTACTACTACTACTTGTTGTAACAAGACGCACGGAAACTCGGTATCCGTACATGGTTGACATTCCTCCAAACAAAGCGTTTTGCTTTGACCTTTATAATGCAAACAGCTAAGAAATGTAACAATTTCCATTTCTTAGCTGTTTGCATTATAAAGGTCGAAGCAAAACACTGTTTGGAGGAATGTCAACCGTCTTTGTTTCCCGATTCTTATAACCTAGATGTCTTCAAGTCTAGAGTGAAACGTTATCTCCTAGGCAAGCATGATTCATCGTCGACCACGTCGTCACTTTCCATGTGGTGCCTATTCGGTAATAAAAAAATAAAATATATTCGGTGAAACATTTAGGAAGAAAGGTCTGAGCAGTCGTTCAACTGTTCGTTTTCCTTTAAATCTATGTGTTCCATCTTCGGCCAAGGTATATCGGTAAGTCATAAAAAAGTGCCGTTCATCATGTTTAATTCTTAACTGATTTTACATTTATAATTTGATATACCTATGTAAATAGGACAATACGCTCACTAAACGTTTGCCCTCGGCCATTATCTGAATCTATGGCATACGCTTACGATCTGAACAAAGACAGTACAATACAGCACAATAAGGCAGATTTTAGTCTCGCACTGCAATCTCACGGGTCGGAAGCATCCACTTTTACTCGAATAAACAGTATGGGTACACGAGTACAATAAATATTATTATTTGGTTGGAACCATGTTTTTTATAATAGAAGTGTTATTGACCATGATAGTTTAAATACTTATAGTATGGGGACATTCATAAATTTAACACTATATATTACGCATACCTATTTTTGTTATTTTTTGTAAATATAGATGTATAGCAAGAACATAGAAGACTCATCAGTAATTTTTGTGTGCTCCCGCTAAGTATGAAAATCGTTTATAATATCCAAACAGCTGCGAGGAGCTATGTCGAAATCTCTAACACTGTCCATTAACAACAGTGCCTCATTGTGCTCTTACTGTATCTACTTACAAGTTTACGCTATTTACCTTGTCAATAGCAACCTTCTGCTCTGGTATTGACTCCGGGTAGACTCAAGTGATTCAGAGTCCATACTCCTACGTCCTACTTCAACTTGAACTCCCATATGTCTAACAAATAACAGGGCGTACACACGACCAACCGAATACTACACCAACCTATTGGACGCAATACGTGACTAGGCTGAGTAACGCGATATTTGTGTCTGGCAGTCTTTGTAAAAAATTCGAGAAAAGCAAGCTGATTTACTGAAAAGATTTAACTCATGAGTTCGGGGCTTTTGCTTCGTAAATGGAGTTTTGAGGCAGTATGACCTAAATACACACTTGTTCCAAAAATTATAAGGAAAACCATTGGTGGGAGGGCCTGCATAATATGCAAAAAGCATGAACAAAACATTGAGTTTTTGATGACGAAACGCATATAACATACGTTAGTCGTCACCTATAATTTTCAACACATAATATTGACTGTCAGTAAAGCTTCTACAAAAAACCGAAACCGACATATCCAAGAACCACCTACAAGGTTCAAGGTCATGTGAACAGTTTGAACACTCCAATTGAACTCAAGTTTGAACACACAAAACTCGCATTGGGCCAGCGTCATAGTTTATAGCCTATACTCTCCCTATGCGAGAAGAGCTGTTCCCCAGCAGTGGGAAACGGCCCTTCTCTCATTCGCTCATTCATCATCACTCTCATTTCTGGTACATAATTAAATTGTGACTGCAAAAATATTATTATGTGGCTATTAAAACAAATTTGACCCTAAACTTATAACTAATCTCTTGTGCTTATAGTCTTATTATACTTGTGTTTTAACGGCTTTCTGTCAGTTGTTAATATTACGAGCGCTGCTGCTGCATAATTTAATAATTACAACTGACAGCAAGGCGTCAAAACCAACTACTTACTCAGTGCTGGCAAACTCCATTAATCTCAATTTAAACCTTATAGACAGAGCTGTTAAAAATTAAAAATACTCCACTTTCCCTCGAGACGCCGACGGAGGGTGGGACAATATTGACAAAGACCAACTGAAAACAAAGAGGGGACTTCGGGGTACCCCTTTCATACATTTGGCGTGCAGCCAAAGTATCTAATGGAAGTCAAGTACATTTCTTTCGTAAAATTAAGCGGCGTGCTTTAAACACTTATTACTGTAGCGATCTAATAAGGAATCTAGTATAATAGGTGTCCTATCTTTTGATTTTGAGGTATTTTATGTTAGGCGTTAGACTCTCTCTTCGAGGAAAACCCCATGTCCCAACAATGGGATTATGGGCAAATGATGATGACGATACGTAAACCATTTTATTTAAAAACATATCGTTAATATTATAAAAGTTATGATACAACCTAAAATATTAAATATGAAGTGTGGAGCTGGGTGACGGTAAATGCTTAAAACTAATTTGAGATCTGAGATAAAAATAATATTTTATGTAAAGTACTTATAACGTAGCCTAAGCAATTAACATAATAATAGTTAACATAATAAAGCATATAATAATAGTTTGAGGACCCAAAGGCTCATTACGTACGTGACGGGATTACTCTTCACTTACCATTTAACACATATATTAAAAAAGGGGGATTATAAGGTACTTTTTTCATGCATTTGGCTAGCAGCCAAAACATTTTATGAAAGTCAAGTAAATTTATTTCACGAACTAAGCTACTAGTTTTAAAAACCTATTATTTTAATTATTTCAACGCTTTAAGCAGGAAATTAAGATTTCTTGTGGTTTGTGAGAAAGTTATCAAAGATGTCCGGAACATAAACCTTTTCAATTACTAGTTTTGCGTGGCAAAGACTGCATGTTTTTGCGGTGCAAGCAAATTAATTAAACAATTAACTGTTCTGTGCAAAAGTGATGAGTGCTCTCAATGTGAAATTGAATTCATTTTCATATTCATAATTCAAATGAAATTGAAATATTTTTAAGTGTATTTCCACTTTAATATCGGGGTGACATTAAGGTTTATGGTTTCCAAATCTCCAAGTATAATTTGAATTTATTTAAATAACAAAAAAAACAAAAATGAACAAGGGCTTACTGAGTAGGCATGATACATCATCAACCACATCGTCACTTCCTATCAGGTGAAAAAAAAATCAAGAGTGAACAAGGGCTTACTGAATAGGCGTGATACATCATCAACCACATCGTCCCTTCCTATCAAGTGAGATCGGGGCAGATGCTGACTCAGTATGTTGCAAAAGAAATACGAAATCCACTAGTTCCAATTTCGTGTTCATTCTCATTCAGATTTAAGAAAGTTTCAATAATAAAAATGCTATTATATAGGTATAAGTAAGAGCAATCACTAAATCTTCAGTCAGATCGCCGCTTAACGTCAAGCGAAAAAGTAAACAAACTATAAGCGTTAAAAAATGCTACATGACTAAAACTAAAGTATGATGATCAATTTTTTCCTAAACTCGAATTAAAGTAAACCCAGAACAAATATGAAAAAATATTCAGTTTATTACATATCAATCACATTTTAAAGGATCTAGATTGAATTTGATATATAAAAAAACTTGATTATAAATATACAAAGATAGGTTACTTTTATCCATGAAAAACTAACAATCCCTAAGGGCACAGCTGCAAAAAAGGGAACTCCTCGCTGCAGAAGTCACGGGAATTAGCCAAAACCTTGGTTAGAATAATTATGTCTAGATAATGTTGATGCTCGGATTTCATGACACCACAAAAAAAAAAAAATTTATTGTATTTCATTTTATAAAACTCTACTGAAAAATATGAAATGACAAATCGTTAAATAAAACTGCTTTGGCTTTCAACGTCGGTCGATGTTAAAATGTTGACAATGGCAAAAATATTGGTACAATATTGTTTTAGACATATTTCAAAGTCAGAATATACAAAATGTTTTATTTTGCAAGAGACTAATCCATCCGATATACATTTCAGTCAGAAAACAAAACAAATTCGTTTGACGCGAACGGACCGTCCACAATCGAAACTAGAAAAAAAATCGTAGAATCATGATATTTTCGTGTGACACGGGCTTATGAATTTAAACCACAAACAGAGGGTTGAAGTAATGAATAAGTTAACCTTCTTTCTGAAGGAGAAGTGGTTGTAACTTTGAGGAACAACCTCGGATGAAGAAATTCGAAGATTCAAAGTCGAAGAACGTTTACAAACATCAAAGTCGGGTTAACAATGACCTATTTTCTCGATTTAGACGAGATTAAGGTTAGAATAATGTAATATTCCACTCGAAACGTCCAGACTAAATAAACTATTGTGTTTAAGACGTCAGTGTACAAGAAGATTAGTTACTAGAAGTTTGATAACTTTAGGAATACCGCATGCCCACTGAGTTTGCGTTACAAACCGCGACATGGCGACGTCCATCCTTCACAAGTTAACTAAAACTTACATCTCGTTTCTTAACCAAGTGTAAGTTTGTAATACTAATATTGAATAAACATATTTCGAACATGAGGCATGTTTTAAATATAATAGGGGATCGGACAACTTTTCAGAAAGTGTTTTATATTAAGTACAATTAATACAATACATATAGCCATGAAAAATATTACTTTAATTAAATAACGCTTAAAAGTACCTAAAACTATGTTTAAATATTATGTTTCAAATATTTTCGCGCAAAAGTTCACCTCAAAATTTGTGACGTCATAATTATGTTGATAGAAAACGACAAACTCTTCGAAATAAAACTTGCAAAGAGATTTTAATGCGTTTTGTGAAGTTTGGGGACGATATTGTAGTAATGGAACGAAAAAATTAGCAAAACCACATTTTAGGAAAAGCAAAAACGTAAAATAAACACAAGCTTGACTCACGGCATTTGCCTACAAATGACGTCATGCACTGTGCTGTGTTTCGGAACAGATTAAAAATGACAGAATTTATTTATTAGATTTTATTTATTGATTTAAAAATATAAATCATTATTATTTCACAAAAATATTGATTGAATGATCTTTCTGGTTCGACGAACATTCGTTCTAACTACATTTTAGATTTTTTCTCGATTACTGTCCGATCCCCTATTATGATATTGAAAAATTTTGTTAGTGTTATTCATAATTGTAATAAAACGGCTTACGTGCTCGGAACGCTCGCGACGGCTTGATCTCAATATCCCAGAAGAAAGAGTTCTAAAATGTCCTAAACCTAGTTGGCGTGACTGAGTCTTAGCCGTTTTATATCAATTATGAAAAAAAAAGGTAGATTATTCTTCTCCATTTTCCTTGCGTTAAGGCTTCACACAAAATTATGACCTACATTTTTTAAACACTTTGCCTTTCATGCTCTTATAAAATAGCTTCAATTCCAACAAGCTTGCTCTTTTCATCTAAGGGAATGACGAAACACCTCGCCGAAATTGCTTGACTTGTAAAGGGATACCCGCATAAGGATGCCGGATTGATGTTTCCTATTTTTCAAGGGATGTAGGTGCGATATTTTATATCCACCGGCATAAGGTACGGATTATGGATCCTTTTAGTGGTGGTTGGTTTGAGTCGATTGATAAGATTAAGGTGTTTTTGTTGATGTTTGAATGAAACTTGAGTTCTGATCTGACGGACATTATTGACACGTAAGAAATACTTGTCGCAAGTTTATAAAAAATACTTACGATTAAAATGATAATATTTGTAAAGCTGTCAATGTGAAAACTTGCCAAACTCTAGTCCAAATAGATTTAACTCAGCTGAGATACTCGGACGAGCCTTCCTCCGTACTAAGCAGTGAAAATCGTATAACGTATGAGCATCAAATATTGAAGATTTTATATAAAAGTAATAATTATAAGCACTCCTCTTCTAGACAGACTTCTGCTCTGATCCTCTACCTCGCTCATCAGCTTCTGCCAGCCACCTGTTACTAAGTTTGAGGTCATTATTTTGAAACATTACTAAAGGATAGGTTTAAATTACCTTGCAAATTAAGATCTCTATCTATTAAATCACTTTTTAATAAATCATTCACAGTAATTAAATACGAAATCTTCAGTAAATCACGTCCACCTCCTTATCGTTTACCTACCAACTTTATCGGGCTAATTGATATTCAGAGGCGGGTCGAATTTAAATTAATTCGAGATACCGCTGAACTATCGATATACATAGATAGCCTTGTTGAGTAAGTCGTAGAGATGTATACATATTATGGATACGGATGCTATTCACCGATTTAAACAATAGTGTGGTGCAGGACTACAGCCTGTTGATATATTGTTAACGCTATATACAAAACTCGTGAATGCAAAATCTTTGATATATTTTTTAAGATCCTTTAAATATAATTTCACTAAAATTGATTTTCTGCCGCCACTTAGTAGTGCGCAAGCATGTATGTGTTTCGGTTTGAAGGGCATTGTAAACAGAGAAAATTACTAGCGCAATACACATGTGTTTAAAGTTTTGGATGGTGCTGCAATTGTTATGGGCAAGCGTAACGTTTACCATCAGGCGAACGACTTGCTCGTCTCGTTGCTCAATTCCATAAGAAAAGATTACCAATAAAAAGATATTTTTATTTGGAATCACAAACAGTTTAGTAAGAGGTATATCAAGTCCAGCAAAGTAATTGGTCAAAATATAGTAAAGGCCAACCACCTCGTTGCATCAACTCGGAGAAGTCAACTGAAACTGACCGCGGTAGACCTCACCCGCTCTGAGCGTGAAAATTCGAAATTGCTTTTTCGAACGTTTGAGTTGCAAGCTCACTTCGTAGTCCCAGCGGGTGCTTCCTCGACCACACTTAATAGCCTTTATTTACTTTCATGAAACTTTGTTCTAAACTTTTTAGCCCCAAAAATTAAAAGGAACGGCCTAAAAATGCGAAACAAAATTGAAGCGGCTGTGAACATAGATAATAACTCCCCTTCTTCATGTTGTACAAACAGTAAAAGTACCGCATACTAACTAGTATGTAATTGGAGCACACAAGCGTCAATTTGCCTACTAAGTAATGCGTCGAAATGTAATGCAAAAGTAAAGTACTAATTTTGAAAATGGGTGTCCCTCTGAACTTCGACAGTTTTTAATTTCGACACGACACTTACTTCGAATAAATATAGTTCGACAAGTCATTGTTTCGCCTGAACATATTGCAACAAGTATTAGTTCGACAGAAAATACTTCGATATGTATTTATATAATTATTTTGCACCTTTAACAATAGGTACTCTTATTCTCCAATTGTTCTAATAAGATTAAAAAAGCATAAATAACGCATAAATCTTTAACTGTCCATACTGTTTTTGTACTGCGTATTTGCCCTCGAGTGTCCCAAAAAGACAAGCTACTTTCATAAATCTCCGAGGTGGTTAACGCCTCGTCCACAATACGAGAAACAAGGGGGAATGGCTCGAAGCCGTAGGCGGAGGGCCCACAAACTTTTAAGCACTCTTCAGTAAAATGTTTTCACCAAGTGATCTCTTTAAGAATTGTTGCGTACCTTATTTACTTGGTTTAATTGTCTTGTGATATTATAACTGCGGTGTGAATCTTCAAGCAGGAAACTTTGCCGACGATTATGTTGGATCTGTGATGAAATCTTGTTCGTGGAACTTTTGAGTGGTTTTGTTTTCAGTGTTTAATTTTGAAATGAGATAGCGACAATTTTACAAATAAGCGACGTTGCTAACAAGGTATTTTAGCGGAATAATAATTACAAAATTGTACGCAATTGTAGTTAATATAACAAAAAATAATAAAAATATAATAACTAAGACATATTTTTTACTTTAATATGGTAAACCCAGAAGACGATTACGTCATACGTGGTACTCGTCGTTTCGTTTTGAAAAATATTTTGTGTCCGTGATGTCACCGGACAGCTTCTACGGAAGATCAGCGCTGGTTGTTACAACCAGCATTTTGCTGAGTGGAGGCCGTATTAAGGCAATACGTTCCTAAAAGTAATTTCTTATTTTAATAATTTTATAATTTAGCGTATAGTTTAGATTTATAGTAGAAATTGTAATTTAAGTGTATTTATTCATATTTCTGTTTTTATTTTTTGCCACTATAAACCTATTTCTGTCTTCCTTTCTTTCTTTCTTTCATGCCTGCCCATTTTACTACGTGAGATTATCTCACGTTTAAAAATGTTGCAAAATAATATCATTACCATTATTATCATTGAAACTGACTAATTATAACAGGAAGAATACCATTGAATTAGTTTGCTAAAAAATACACGTTAACTCATGGTCTTTTGCCAAGATCAAAACACGAAAATTCCTTTACCACATGCCATTTACAAATGTATTGATTCATCTAACACCATTCGTCTTGACTGGCATATCAGCAATATTTCGATAAATAATTCATATGAAGCTTCCTTTTCTAATAGTGGTGAGAGTGGATACTACACGTGGCTTGAGCAAATCTGTGTATAGGGTTGACACGCTAAGCGCAAACTATTCAGTGGATGAGATATTGTGACAGTTATCTTTTTTGCGGAATGTTATTCAAAATAGTAAATATGACGGAAAATGGAGAGTGTAAGAGCTCATCTGAATATTATTCTTCCACATAATAGTAATTAACGGTTTTGGCTTGAATGACATTGTATTCCGAGAAATGATTATAGACAACATATGTCTAAAGGAAACGAGAACGACACACTACCGCGCAGGACTTTGCAATTCAGAATTCTGAGTGGCATATTGCATAGGCAACAGTACTGCCTTAGGATAAATGAGAATATAAAACATACCAGGTTTTTTGTCATTTTATAAACTGGAGAAGTAGTCGTGGTAACTAAGTGTAAAAAGTTTTTTTATATCTCAAGTATTAATAAAACAATTTCTAGCACACACTAAACGTTACAGCCCTGTACTCAGTAAATAGTTATGGCTTATGTATGGTTCATATATGAGGATTATGGGAACGATCCCTGACTTTCATAATACCCCGGGTCTGTTTCACTGTTTACCCCTAGAAGTCGTGCTGAGAAGCGAGTAAAAATAATATTACAATCTTTTATCGTAGAGTTTACCCCGTAATAACATGTTTATGGTGTTTACCGCGGTATAGTTTACAGTCCGTTTGATTTGAATGTTTATGGTTTTCAGTTTTATTATACGGTATTATTTTATATTGAATCGTTAGGAATATAATTTCATCGTTTGAATATTATATCGTTATTAATATTGGCTCAAGGAGCAGAAAAAGATTCTCCCCGTAAAGTTTATTGGCGCTTTCTTCTCTAACAGGCGTGGTTCCGGAGCATGGGAGCGTCAGAAGGTGTTTCCTTTCCTTGCATTGTGCCACGCTCAGCAAATAAAAAGGAAATTTCCTTGTCAAAAATGTTTAGTATGTATAGAACGAAGAATAAATTACAGATAGATACACTTGCAAAAATGTACATGTCTATTTGATTGGTAAAGTGCAGTTTTTGAACACGTGTAATTTTTTTAGTTTAGTTTTGACAGTACCTGATTGCTTTTATAATAATGAGATTTTAATGAGGCAAAAGTGTTTTTAGCTTAGTTTCCATAAGGTTATTCTAGCAGTGAGACAACCATTCGAAAATGAACGGTCATTATTTTATAAAAAATATATACTTTAAGTTCAACAATCATTATATTTTGTAAAATTCATAAAACTTTTTCATTAAAAACTATGGCTGTCTTTGGCTTCATTTTAGATATATATGTATGTGTGTATTGTAGATTGGCTCATTTTCACTGAATAGTATAAAACAAAGTCGCTATCTACGTCCTCATTTCTGTTTCTCCGCTTACTTCTTCTAAATCATGCAACGAATTTTGATACCACTGATTTTGGTACGGTTTTCACTGTCATTTAGAGAATTTTTACGAGAGGTTAATATAAACACACACAACAATATATACAAAACTTAATCAAAATACATTTTGATTATGTTTTGTATTGTAGAAAAATCAATGTTTACATTATGATTACACCAAGTCATCAAATAATTACACCTCATTAGTAAATTGCATCCGAGCGAAGCCGGAGCGGGTCACTAGCTAATAAATAAAATAAACGTTAGAGATTTTATTTTATTTATCAGCAGACTTTTACGGTGTATTTATATAGTTTATCTGCCTTATTTATTTAAATATACACCTTCATTTTCTATCAATTCGAATCTTATCATAAGGCCTAGTATTAAAACCTAAAACCAATAAATTAATCATACATAATTACAAAACCTGATTCAGCAATTGGTCCTAAACCAATTTATTTGCGTGACATTGATACGGGTACTACAGATGTAGAATGATAGAGGTCACCTACAAAATCTTTGATATCTATCGAGAGTAAAACGTTCTTACACTCGTGCAATTTTGAAATGTATTAAATCAAAGAAAAGGACTGAAACCAAGGGCTCAGTATAAAAAAAATCTAAACTTATCACATTTCAATAAGCTTGATCGGTCAATATAAAAAATAGGATCACGTTTGTGCACTGCTCGTGAGTCTTTTTCGGTCGAAATGGGTAAAAATAGTTCTTAGATATGAAATGTGAGTTAAGCGTCGCTAAGTAGGTAAGTTCTTTAGACTGTGGCAGATATTTTCCTTCGGTGAAGCTTAGGAGTGACGGAAAGCGAACACGAGTGTCACCGATAGAATCGCTCGTTATTCAATAAATCCTCAATGAAAGAAATCACACTTTTTCCCACTCGATATAATATTTTAAGAACAGTACTGTTCATAAGAGTAGCTGAACCTCTGATACGGCAATTATAGTTATTATACCTGGCTCTGATTGGTTAGTTACAGACGTTACGAATGTTATTTTGAATATTATATCAAATACAGTCATGGCATAGACATATCAGTCGCAATGTTATCGAGCGTCAAGGGTACCTATTGGTACTTTAAAAATATAAATGGTAAAAATTATATTATGTGAACGTATCGCTAAGAGCGACTTTTATCACACAACCTTTGAATGGACAGTAAGTATCGCTAGTAAAAAATGTGGCTAAAATCTCTAGGGATATTGTACCTTAATACGCTGTTTTAACTAGATAGTGGAATGAGTGATTTATATATAGACATAGTTATATATGTAAATGCATAGTTTATACATATGACTATCCGTCACAATTAACTTTAGAAATATTACCATGTGTTCGATTTATTTTGATACTCGATATTTCGGCACTCTTGCGAGCGCCATCATCACTCCAGTCTTCTTCGTGATTATGGCGCTTGCATGTTGACGTACGTGACCATACTGACCATGGCATTTTAAAACTTATATATACATACATACTCAAAAGAACCAAACCGTTTGAGTTAGCGTAGTGCTAGTGCTAGTGAATTAGTGTAATGTAGCAATTGTTACCCAGAAAGAACACATGAACAAAGTGTCTTCGCCTTAATAGACAATAAGAAAAGTGTTAATGGATACATTCTTAGTATTATGCTATGTATCAGTTTAAGTTCAATTTAAATTACTTATTAGCCTAATTATATGGCTAAATTGTAATAAAAATAAGAAGCAGCGTAATGTATGATGCTTCCTAGAATAAATAAAAAAAAAAATTACATACGTCTCTACTACGAGTCCTATACATTATATTACGTGTCAGAAAAATAACACTGATTGTCCCAACCTCTACCACTGTATTTCACCATCATACGTACCAACACAACTCGTCATAAAAACGGTGTGCCATCTATCCGACGTGGATATATGGATGGCAATAATTCACGTCAATATTCATTCGTGTCAAACAAATCGTAAAACGTTCGAGCCAGGTTGCGTTTCAGATGGTAATGGATTACCTATGCCTGTAACGTTGGTAAGTAATTAATGTTTTTTGCCTGTACTTAGATTTTGGGATTTTTAAACTTTTGCGATTCGAACACATAGTTTATGATAATAAATCGAGACTTGATCGCGCTAAAAAATTTAGTTTTATTTACCTCGACGTTTCGACCAAGTTGCATTGGCCGTGGTCACAAGAAGACTGCAGAATGCTGGAGAAACTGCGTCGAGAAAAGCGGGCGGTGTCACCAACTGCCCGCACTTGGTCTTGTAAAAGCATAGGGTCGTCACCACGGCACACTACACTGACGGTATCACTGGCTTTCGTCAAACATAAACCGCGACGAGAAGATTTGCTAATCACTGGGTTCTATGCTGCTGCCAGTTCAAAACCATTCTCTTGGTTGAAATTATGGTGTTTTTTAATCTCAACCTTTTCACGTACCATCCTAGAATAGTAGTGACGTTCTGTGGAGAGAACTTTAGGATCGTGGAGCTCAATCCAGTGATTAGATCTTGACTCCAGTCAATGCTCAGCAATATCGGGATATTTATTTGTAATGGGCGGTTTTATTGCACTGATACTCGGTTTCTGCTACCGGTAACATCAATCGTGCAATCATGTTGTTTTACTCGTTGTAGCTATCTTGTATGCGGGAGGCCGTGGGTAGGTACTACAGCTTTACCAGTTATCCTGCTGCCAAGCAGTAGTGCGCAAGCATTACTATGTTCCCGTATGAAGGGCATTGTAGCCAGCGAAATTACTGGGCATGTGTCTCGGGGTCATACGCGCAATGCAGTCCTACACAGTGCTTTTTATAGTATTAAATTTTTGAGTGGCACTGCAATTATTATGGGCAAGCGTGGCGCTTACCATCAGTCAAATGACACGTTCGTCTCAACACTCAGTTCAATTAAAATGTATTCCTATTTGTATAAGGTCAGGTTTATGTCATTTTTGTATGTTTTTGCCTGTTACGCCATTACTTTGAATAAAATAATCAAAATCTGTTTGTTTGCTTGATCTTTTACCGTTCAAATGACATAAATTTAATTTTCCTAGGTCTCTCATTATTATTATTATTATTAGTTTGTATGGTTTTAATACTTAGACTTACATTAATCTAATAAAAAAACAAAAATAGCTTCCACTCCAGGGGTAGAGTTAGGTCATTATAAGGGGTGAATATATCGATAAAAATGATAAAAATATTAAATAGTAGAAAAACGTCCTTCTCAAATATCTGTAACTCATGCCCGGACATGTTGTATAATTTAAAGTTGTAAGTAGTTATGTAATTTGTTTTGTTGTATTCTACTATTCAATGTCAAAAATCTAGTAATATTCACAAATCAAACAAATCGTCTATTCACGATCATGAAAATCTTAGGGATCCTTTAAGTAAACTCTTTTCCAAAACTAATTTCCCCCGTGTCAGCATCGAAGAACCCAGCCGAAATTGCCCCAAACGATCTTGTTTTAGATAGGTGCTTTAAAAGTCCATGAAATTTAATTTTCTTTCCTATCTTTTTATAACCTCTAAGAGCTACTTGTTGACCTAAAAAGGCTTAAACTTTGCGCGTTAAAACGGAGTCAGTACCTACTTAAAAGGGCGAGACTGACCCTTAACTGAACTAGGCTACCAGATTTATTTCGCTTTTACAGCTTTGCTTAAAATAATTTGAGAACTTTGATAAGTTTAATTTTTACATTACCATTAAGGCCTAAACTAAGTGGGGCCATTGGGATTTTAGAATATTCAAGGCCGGAAGCCAGAGTAAAAAAGTAAAAGCTGATAATGCCTTTTTAAATTCTACTATTAAAAAAAAACCCCGTCGTAATGTTCTTTTAAACGTGTTGGTTTCATCTAGAAAAAGCGTATATTATTTTTTTAGTAAATATAAAACCACAAGAACTGAACTGAACAAGTCTTATAATTGAAGTTAATGAAATTCTAAAAATATAGAATCTATGTACTTGTTCAAGATCCACGTGGAAGAATGTACTGAAACTTTTTTTGTAGCAAAGCTACTTAAATTGAATACTTTTATTTGAATTGAACTCCTTTTGTCCAAAGTACAATAGTTAAACCCGTGTCTACAAAAAAGGAGAAATCTCTTTGCATCCTTTCGTCACATCCGTAGATAACATATTTCTGTCCCTTTTAACTTTATCCATTATGTTAATCTAGGGGCAACGGTTTATCGTATTTTAAATGGATTAGACCAAAATGTTGTTTTATCCCTTTATGTTACATGAAAGAAAAACCCAAACCTTTGACACATGACAAAGAAGATCACAGAGTGTGTTTGCTTATAGAATTTGACCCGTTTGTGATGTGGTTTGCGTCTAACGGCGCGATGGTACACAAAAAGCCTGCAAGATAAAATTGCCTTTTGAACCATTGCTACATCGCTACATGTTGTTTGGCCGTGCACTCCACGGTTTTTAGAATTTTCTCAAAAACTTACAAATTTGATTTGATGGATTGCTCTGTCATACGAGACCTGATAGGAAATAGGATTAATTAAGCCCATGTTATTTTTGTAAAATTACATTTATTAGCTTGACTGTACATTTCTTTTTTTAAATAAGAATTTTATTTTATTTTCTGCAAAACCACTCTAGGTTTTCCTATTATCCTCATTGCAAGGGCATGAATAGTAACTACCCTGAAATCTTAAAATTTTGCCAACACCCTGCATAAGGTACCATTAAATCCGGTAATTTTAATAATTTGCACCCATTACATCCGGTCGACGATAGAGATATTACGTACCTTCCTACAAAAAATCTATCTATATATTAGTATATTTATAACTAATACATAAAAAATGGAAGGCAAAAATTAAATTACTTTATTTTCCAATTTGTCATAATAAAAATATAATGAAGTATCGAATCTCTTAAGAAATTATTTCTGAGAGCTCCGCAACAATATAAATTGTCGTAACAACAAAAACTTTTATATCGTTAAAAGCTCTGAGTCTCATTATAACTGAAAAGTATCATAATACGACGTTTTCATAAAAAAATTGGGCATTTCTTCATCGTAAGCGACTTCAATGCTTACCCAAAAGTAGAGAAAGTCCCATTACTCGACTTGAAACTGTCATACGTTTTTAGTAGCGCAAAATAACTTTTTTCCAATACGCAGCATTTGCTTGAGTAAAGTCAGTTCAATATTAGCAATGAATTACAAATTTTCTTGGTAACAAAGTTGTGACTTTCTCAGTTTTAACCCTTTCATTGGACAAGTTCGTTCATTACGCAGCGGAGCAACAACTTTTTGTTTACTGGTTGCCGAATTTGAAGCAAATGGGAATTTACTCAGTATTTTAATGAAAGCCATATAATACACTTCGGATGTGGTAACGCGTGGGCTTGTGGGTCACAGTCAGCCTTTTTAGCACAAATAAGAAATGTTCTAAAAGTTCTCAAATAATTAGGTGGGTATGAGTTGAAATGAGGCTTTCACCTTTGTTAGGGTTTTGGGTTCTGAATTAGGAAATTAAGAATTTCTTTGAAACTTTCTAAAACGGGAACTTTCATTGAAAATTAATCTTTAGACATTATTCGCTACGGTTGAAAATCGCATTGAATATTCTTAATTACAAAAAAAACTTTGTTATATTAAACCAGAACTTGCAACACAAACAAAGCCAATCTGTACAAATAAAGAAATTAAAGTGTGTTCTGGCTGTGATTTTCAAATTTATACCATTAGCTAAGCAGGTAACCATTATAGAAGTACCTTCTAGGCACTAGATAGAGTAGATAGAGTAGAGTGGGGAGACGGGTCTGAGCAGCCGCTCAACTGCCGTTTCTCTCTAGATCTATGTGCTCCATCTTAGGCCACATCATCGCTTCACATCAGGCGAGATAGTGGCCAAACATAGATCTATTAAGTGTAATAAAAAGAGTACATTATGATATTACCTGTTAGAAAATGAGTAGTTAATTGATTAAAATACTAAGCCTGCTGTCCCAAAATAAACATAGATCACGCAAAATTAGGCCTATGTATTTCTTGCAAAATGTTGTCAGAACAGCTACCGCTTTGGCTTGTTGCCCAAACAATGAGAATTAAAAAAACAGTCACGATCCTACAGCTGACATAATTTTTAGCTGATAGTTGTAAGCGCACATAAAACGTATCTCTACAAAAAGCTGTTTCTACAGGTGGTATGCTAAGTTGCATTTGTGGCAACCCAATTTTCTGGAATGTGCTCATTTGAATAAAAACAAAGGCCATTTACGTACCACGTTGCAAGTGCGCTAATCGAATTACTTTGGTCCTTACACACAAGCTGCACGACGCAGTTGGAGCGCACCACATAAGGGACTCTTGACCCAAAAGTTCCCCTTTTGTCGGCCAAGTGTAGACACAACACTTGCCCACCACGTTTTCACAAACGTACATTTCTAAAGTATCTCTAGAGAGCTACGCTTTTCCAAACCTCGTATTATTTCTTCTTCCAGCTCGGTACTGTTGCTACGCTTTCCCAAAAGTAGTATTTCAGACAGTCTCAGCCCAGTATTTTTCACAGTGTCAGGTATTAATGGTTTCGTAATTTTTCAACATTTGTCTGGATTAGCGATGGCCGCCTGTTTTGGTTAACCTTAAGAGACTAACAAATCGCTAAAATAAAAAATCTCTTAAATCTGATAATAGATTACAATCTCGACTGTCTAGTTATAAAACTGCCTGGGGCATATCGTTAGAAATGGTAAATAATTTATAATAATGTATTCAAAATAATTGTAACTATTGAACTAATTAATTTTTCTCTAGCAATTTGTATAAAATTTAAACGGAATATAGCCAATAAAAACTAGCCTAAATTCTTACATTTGACTTGTTTAGAAACAAAAAGCATAGAATGAGTATAATAAGAAATGCCTTGATTTTATCAAAATAACTATTAACCAAAAACATGTGATAAAATTGGCGATACGTTCCCCTTTCACATCGTTAACCCGGTGTAACTGACCATGAAATCCAAACTCCCTTATCCGCCACTAACTGATCAGCAAAGTACCAATTTGGCTGCTATTACCGTTTTAAATGCCAATCGGCGATACCACGTGGTCCCGATCACATTATCCGGAAAGCTGGTCCGGGACTTGAGGTAATAGAACGATCCACTTTAAATGTTCCCCGGATACTATTCGGGCAATAACGTGCCTTGAGGACGTTAAACACGCTCGTTTGCGTGTAAGTTGTTTGGAAGAAAAAAGATCACATAGATATAGATCTTAGATAAAAAAACGTACCTGGTGGTAGAGCTGTTTGCGTAAGCTCTTCTGGGAACCTGGCTGAAAGTACCACCTCGGTATCAGACATTCTTTCGTGTTTTTTTTAATATCAGTAATACATAGATCTATTATTAAGTCTGGCCACTACCTCACATGACATTAAGTGACAATGTCACCGAAACAATGTGAAATAGTTTTGGGCAGACATGACAGTGACGTTTCTATTTCAATGTGAATTTATTGGGATCATTGAGGTCTATGATTGGGATATTAAGATTTTGATGTTGATTTCTCAGGGTCTACTGCGCATAATTTAACAACAAATTAATACATTTTATATTGGTAATATTATGCGTTTTAGTACAAAAAGGCAACGCCGCCAGTATACACGGCGTGCTTGCCTTATAGTTTTGTTATTTTTTTATTCATAAAGCCTTGTACATATGTACTTTTATGTCAAAGATCAAATTAAATCAGTATGTACATGTAGGTATAGACTTGAAAGTTCTAGGTCATATTGCAACTATAATATGTAGATAGACGTGGTGCTTAACATTAGACGCACGATCTTATCCGTACTGTTACCTCATTCTATAACAAGAAAAAACGTAATAAATATAAATAAATGGGCTGATGTTTCACTTTTCTTCACACCCGCTTGCTTCTGCAGGTGAGAAGTTAAAGTCATCATATTTTAAAAATATCTCGTCTGCCGTCAGATTCTATTAAACCTTTGTAAAGTCAGCAGAATTGCTGCCAGCTGTTCAGTTCAAAAAGTTTTAGGTGCTGAAAGTATCACAACAGAATATAAATATTTTTTAGATTTTGTATTTGGCGCTATTAACTTACAATACTGCTTATCTATCCCCATTCTATCACCGGACGACCAGACGTACGGCAAGCCGTCATCAATTCATGGTTGACATCCCTCCTGCTCGCACCAAGCGCTTTGCTTCGACCTTCATAATGCGAACGGCCAAGGAGTGGAACTCTCTGCCGGCATCTGTGTTTCCGGATAGCTACAATCTGGGTGTCCTTAAGACAAGAGTGAACAGGTTTCTTCTAGGCGAGCGTGCTACATCTTCAACCGCATCGTCACTTAACAACAGGTGAGATAGTGGTCAATCGCAAGCCTATAAATAGTAAAAAAAAACTGAATTAGTTTAGAAAAGTATATTTAAATATTTATATCGAAGATTTTATAAATATCTAAACGAACAGCATCATCAGCTTTTTTCTCATAATTTTTATTAGTATCTATTTAAGAGCTCATAGGTACAGATAAATATAGTCAGATAAACATAGGATAGTCTTCCTAAAATTAAATAAGATAGAAATAAATTAATGCCAAATGCTTACTCATAAATTTTGCTCCCCGAGGATTTAAAAGTAAAACGGAGTCATTATTTTTCTCAGATAATAAACTTTCTGAGCTGAAATAAGTTGCTCTCTAAGCTCAGGTTTTATTTCGAGGGCAATATTTTTATGAAGGAAATTGATGATTTTTTTTGAACAACGTTAGGAAAAAGACAAACGAGTATGTCTTGAAGTAACGAGCTGTAGTTTCATGGACGAGTAACTCTATTCCGTATGTTTGAAAAAATACTAAAATATATTCTACTTTGGTCGAATCCAGTAGGATTTGACCAAATAAATACGTAATACTTTGATGAAATAAATACGCCCAACGATCACATACATAGATCCTGGTCTTTAACTAGGATTCCCTGTATCTAAGGCACCAATAACTATGAAGACCATGGTCCCACAATACCCAGACATAAAACAAATGCTCGCGTTTTTTTCTTTTTCTGTACACAAACATTTGTACCGTCGCATCGCGAGAATTGAAACCGCAACCTTAATGGTGTTTGAGATTTGAGCTGCCCAACTACTACACCATAGCGGCTGTCAAACTTACGTACGTATAATCAATTAGGTCCATCAAGGTGGCAGGACTTCTCAATAATACACCAAGATCAGAGTACATACCTAACCTTTTCTAAAAGGTGTTATTCCATTAAGTAGATTTATTTAGGTGCCTAATATTATTTTTCATTCTTTTTCAGCGTTTATCATCTGACTGTTGAGTAAAGGCCACACCTTTTTGTCCCGTCCCATTTTCCACCAAGCTGTGGTGAACCAACTGCCACGTCATCAATTCATCAGGCTGATGGTTTGCCCCTAAATCTGCTCTTTTGCTGGTCACGTCAATATTTGTTTTTATGTAACTGAATGACGTGACGAGTTGGTCGTTTGCCTGATGGTAACCAATACGCCAGCCCATGACAATAACAGCACCACCCAGAACTTTGTTTTGCTAAATCCTGCGCGGCGCTGCACTGCGCTCGTCACCCTGAGAAAATTAGCTGTTGAGTCTCATAATGCCCAGTAATTTCGCTGGCTACAATGCCCCCTAAACTGAAACACAGTAATGCTCGCGCACTACTGCTTGGCGGCTGAATAACTGGCAAAGCGGTGATACCCACCCAAACGGCCTCTCCCATACGAGAAACCTACCACCAGTGAAATTATACTTAAAGCAAATATTTAATTTGTCCCCGTAACAACATAGATACGCTTTATAAACCAGAAAGACAAGTTGACCCAATCTAATTAGCGTGGAACTACATCTAATAACACCCTTCACAGTAACATGATTACCGCGGTTTATTCATTACGTTGTTATGGGTTTCTCATTAAAACAATGTTATTATGCATGTAAATCAGAAAAGCGACCTAATTTAGGTGTCTTAACCACGTGCTTTGCATATTCATACGGGATAAGCGACATCCTTTGCAGTTAATGTGACGGTATCAAATAAAATTAACCGCGAGGTACCGTCCCTGAATAATGAATAGGGATTCTTAATATATTAGGTGATACTGTA
Organism: Petrophora chlorosata; assembly: GCA_951640565.1. Taxonomy (NCBI): domain Eukaryota; kingdom Metazoa; phylum Arthropoda; class Insecta; order Lepidoptera; family Geometridae; genus Petrophora; species Petrophora chlorosata. Next base: position 8,176,390 of record OX621204.1, on the reverse strand, counting down.
GTAATCATAGGCTTCTCACGTCTTTGAAGACGATTTAGCGCTGGATTTAGGAGGAATCTTAGATAGTTATATAAGTTTTTGAAGTTCAGGCGATAAAGAGAAAAAACGTTTTAGTTCTGAATATGGGCATGATAGACAGAGTCGTATTAATGTAGGTATAATTTTTTTTCAAAATAATCTGAAATAAATTTATCTGTATAACTCCTATAGATAGTGTCTACCAATCTCTGCGCGTCTCTCAATCTCCCTAGTATTGGAGACAGAGTAATCTTGCTTAAGCTACTGCCAACACGATCTACTTGATGGTACGCACATTAATCGTACCAGTCAGGCGCTTGCCAGCCACTTCGTTACGCCAGTCGTCTTCTTTGTACAATACCTACAATAAACAGTCAGTATCAATAATACATCTTCATTTTTAACTGACTTCAAAAAAAGGAGGAGGTTCTCTATTCTATTGTATGTTTTTTTATGTTTGTTACCTTAGAACTCCGTCATTTATGAACCGATTTGGAAAATTCTTTTTGCGTTGGGTTCAATATAGCTATGAAGTGGTCCCATATAATTTCATCAATATTTGACCTTGAGGTCGGTTTTGTTTGATATAATGTATACTTGTAGTACTTACTGTGTTCTGAGAGCCAGAGAAATAACCGAACTATTGTTTCAGGGTGGCCAGCACAGTGCAGTGCAGCGGAGGAGTTTGCATAACAATGTTCTGGGTTGAGCTGCAACTGTATAAATATAGTCCTCCTCATCAATTTCGACCCCAAGAAATTTTAATTTTCAAGCATGAGCCCTAATAAGGCAAGTTAAACCGAATCTCGTTTGAAATACCCAATCACATGTAGAGCAGAAAAGTTGGCCTTTAGTATTGTATGTGTATCCTTAGGAGGGCTTAGGTCTATCTTTCCGTGTTTGGCGCTTTTCGTCCAGTGTTTTTAAATAGTTGTTTTCAAAAATCTTAACTTTAATATTATTGACATTGAATATTTATTAATTTCTTGTGAAGTATATTATTGTATATTTTGTGATCCATGTTGGTCGAAATAAATTAACACTTTTAGTTATAGTAGAGCGCCAAAACGACCTATGTGAAGCGAGCCTCCCATCACTTCGGGTCAATAGTGCAGCTTTTAGGTGTCGTTTGAACACATCCTTGTAACGCAAATATGTATAGTTGCTGCAACTGTAATAGGCAGGTGTGAAATTTACCATCAGCTCAACGACCTGCTCGTCTCGTCACTCAGTTACATAAATAATCCCAAAATCAGCTACTTGAGACACCCAAATGTCAAAGAAAACTAAACTGCATAGTCATTATTGATGCTGATTGTACTATCAAAATTAGTTTCGTTGTGCCGAATTGCAATTTCCTATTTGCCATATAAAAACTTCATATACAATAACTAATTTTTGGGTTTCGTCGGAAGCTATTCAGAACCCTTGATAAAGATTCGACAAAATTTTATTAACTTCGAAAGGAGTTAAAACTGACAACTTGACTTGTAATCGCTTCACTCTTTGTCTTTCAAACGTGAAATTAATTTTTATTATGATTTTTATGCTTCAGTTTGTTGTGTAATTATGATCCATTTCTTTGTGGTCGAAATTTCCCTAAAATATTTTTGTATTACTTATTCTACTTCCTACTTATAGGTATTATAAATCGAAAGTCTCTAAGGATGGATGAATAGATGGATGGATAGATGGATGGATATATGGATGGTCTCCATGCTACATAGTTCATATTGAGAGATTGGAAGCTTTGCAAAAAAAAATTATCAAATACTTAAGCTTTAAAGATCATCAAATTTTTGAGTCTTATAACGAAGCATGCAAGCACTATGGTCTTGATTCATTAGAGCATCGACGGAGGCAATATGATGTCCTGTTGTTACATGATATTTTGTCCGGTAACATAGATTGTCCTGAACTCCTAGCTAATGTTTCGCTGCTGGCACCTGCATATCGCACAAGGCATACGCCTTTGCTACATGTCCCCCATGTAAGTACAAATTATGCGCAGAATTCAGTTCTGTGTCGAGCAGCACAAACTTATAATAAGTATTACTCGGATCTTGATCTCTTTCATTTATCTAAAAGCTCTCTCAAAAGTCGCATAAAGGAAACACATAGCAAAAATTAAATTATACAATTGAAAAGCTAGTTAACCATTCTCACTCACACACGCATACACCTGTTCACAAACACATCCACACACGGAGCCACGCAATAATAATCAATAATAATGATAAGTTTACATACATAATTGTTAAATATTTTTTATTTGTTTAATTTGTTTTTATTTGTTAAATTACATTTTATACATTTATACGTACATTATTATAGAGATATGTCTCAACTTTTGTTTACAACTATATTTAAAATAATAATACAAACATCTATTCTGTAAACTTAACTCACAATGAAGGATATGTAAACATTCTATTATATTATGTAATGATGCTAGTATTAACTTAAGTACATTAGTTGTGTAATCCTATTTTGACCTTATAAACAAGAAATATTGTATTGATATAAATTAGCTAAGACGCTGTTTGGATTGCTAAAATAAATAAAATAAAAAAATAAAATAAAAATATTTGTTACTCAATCATGCAAAAACGACTACTAATTATAACTTGGTACCTTCGGTACTGGAAAAGGACGTAGGATACTTTTTATCCCGGAAAACTGCGGGTAAAACCATGGGCAACTAGTAGGTGTATATAATATGCCTAAGTGCAAAGCTTGTTTGTTACTATTTCACAAACAAACTACTGATCTAATTGGAATGTAGGTACCTAGTAGGGATGTCTAGAAAGTATATAACATTGAATAATTTTTATTCTAATATTTCACGAGGAAGGAGTTGCGTAGTCATCAAACGAAAAACGAATTAAAATATTCAGTCCTAAGTATTTTAATAGTCACTTTTTCAGTTAAGCATTTAGACCACATTTAGCACTTCCTTGACTGTGGCCAATTCCCTTATTAGTATTCACGAAACCGTCAGAAAAGTTACAGCAAAACGAATGTAAAATCAAACTTGAAAATTTAAGTGGACTTATAAGTCGCGCAGCCGCTGGGTGGAAAGACCTTGGTAATTGCCACTCTGTGTAGTAAAAGAGCTACTGGGTACTGGAATAATGATTAAACATGCGTTTGCTTTTTATTTTTATACTGTTTAGCACATGATACATAATATTTTTTTATTAATGCAATAACTGGACTCAAATAAAGCCCCGCCATTAAAATTACAATTTAGCCTAATACGACTTATAAGTAATTAAAATTTGACTTAAACTGCTGAGTAGAGTAAAACTAAGAATATGTTCATCAACACTTTTCTTAGTGTCTCTATTAAGGCGAAGACACTATGTTCTTGTATTATTTACGAGTAGCACTAACTGTTTATACTACGGTTCACTGACACTTCACTAAACTAACTCAAAAAGTTTTGTCCTTTTTAACTGACTTCAAAAAAGGAGAAGGTTCTCTATTCGATTGATTTTTTTAATGTTTGTTACCTCAGAACTCCGTCATTTATTAATCGATTTGGAAAACTTTTTATGCGTTGGGTAGCTACGAAGCTACGAAGTGGTCCCATATAAATTTCATCGATATTTGACCTTGGACTTCGAAGATACATTGAAGTCGGTTTTTTTGTTTGATCAAACGTATACTTGTTATTAGTCTTCTCACTAGGTCTATGTTGTCGAAGAGCTGGCTAGCCTCGACGTTCACGTGATGGTGAAGCCTAAATTCAAGAGCTTCAGCAAACTTTTTGACGAGGTCCAGTTTCAGGTTCCGATGGAGGTTGTCATTTCTAATATACCACGGAGCATTTATACATTATTTTGGAATCGTTTAATTATTGCTACGTTGTTTTTTTGTTAATCCCCCAGTTAGATTCCAAAATTCTATAATTACTAGTGATAGGTTAAAAGCTTATGGATATAATATTTTTTAGAAAAAAACAAAAACCGACTTCAATGTATCTTCGAAGTCCAAGGTCACATATCGATGAAATTTATATGGGACCACTTCGTAGCTATACTGAACCCACCGCAAAAAGAATTTTATTTTATACATCCGAATAGAGAACCTCCTCCTTTTTTCGAGTCGGTTAAAAAGTAAAAAAATATGAACGTCATAATTGTTGAATCTCGGTTTCGTAAATATTATGTTCAAAGTCTTTATAGAATGAACTATAATTATTTTTTTGTTTATGCCGTGATACTGCTCTCCATCTTTTTTGGGCCTTCCTCGGCGCCGTTGTCCATCTTCAATTACACCCAATCTCACTTTAGTGGCTGCCTTATTTCCCACAACTATTATAGTGTTTTAAAGCGCAGCGTGTTGTTTCGAATCCTTTCTGCCCTTTTGACTTCCAGGGTGCTGGGCTTTTTGGCGAAACCCGAGGCAGGACTTCTGTGATTAAGTGATATATTATTATATGGGTATAGTATTAATGCAATATTTACTACGTCTATTATTTGTTTTGAGTTCTTGATATTTTGGCACAGCTACAAGCGACGTTCGTGATCATGGTGCTTGTAACGGTGTCAAAATATTGATAAGAGTAATGTTAATAGTACTTAATATCGATAGAAGTAGTGGTATCAGTGATCATGATACTTAGTTTAAAAAATATATTAAGTGATACATTCTAAGTTAATACTATGTAAGTTCTGGGTGGTGCTGTTACTGTTATGGGGAGGAGGAATTACTTGCCATGAGGCAATCGACCAGCTTCTCTCATCACTCAGTCACATAAAAATAAATATTATTATCCTAATTCAGTAAATAAACAATAAAAAAGTTAATAAACTAAGCACTAACTCCATAACTCAACCTGGTATTTAGATAGCTATACAAAATTTGAAACTGGTGCAGAGTCAGCCGGGTGTCGGGATCACAAATTTGTATTCCAAGCTCACAATAAAGTTCATTTAAATATAAATGCGACAAGACCTTTACTTCAGTAAACGCTGTTACTTGTATAAACTCAGTCGTTATTTTTAATGACGATCCCGAAAATAACTTTGGGCATTTAACAAGCTTTGGAGGAAAATGTAATGATAATGTCCAAATACAAATGTCCACAAGGGGCTTTTGCACATTTTCTCTTAATATCGGATGATCCAAATAAAAACATTATTACACAAACTTATTGTATAACTAGACTAAATTTAAATATAACGTTATAACTGCCTCCATCCCGCTCGTTGGTCGTGTTTCAAGAATGACATGCAGCGCTTTCCATTCAGCACGAAATCAAATAGGTAACAGGATTTTGGTTGAAAAATATATATTTCAAGACAAGCTTTTAACAAATTCGTAATCCGCAAGAAGATTAAAATTTTCCCAAACACTAGTAGTTTACGATTATCCGTCAAGGAGTTTCATTGCCCACCTTCCGGCTCCATCATCAAATCAGCTGGCTGTCACCATATTATTGCATTGTCATCATTCATATAATCTGGGTGTCTTCAAGTCTCGAGTGAATCGATATCTAGGCAAGCATGATCCATCTTCGACCGCGTCGTCACTTTCCATCAGGTGAGACTGCGGTCAAATGCTTGCCTATAAGTATTAAAAAAAAATCGGACCTTGTCAAATATGTAATATACATATATATTTCAACTCCGTAGGATAAGAGGGAGTGGTTCTTATTCACTTGCAATATTTGTTTGTTTGGGTCAAATCTTGCAAGTTAAATAAAAGCTTGTAATAAACAGGTATACTTACTGCTTATTAATTCTGTGTTCACAATAAAATAAATTAAATATATTAAAAAGTTCTCAAAACACAGCAACTGGGTTGCTGGATTTTGTGAGCCATAACTTTAAAATCGTCAATTTTATGCTGTACTAATAAAGTAACAGCACTACATCAAAACAAGGAACTGCAATACATTATGTAAGACGTACAACCAGCGATAAATCCAAGCTGAATTTAAAATTTCATGCTGCGTCTTCGTTACGTCAATTTTCATACAATATTCATGGTTTCGGCTTCTATCGTATATGTAGAGTATTCGGGTTGCAGTGAAACTTGGTGTAAAATCATACAAGTAATCGATAAAGTGATTTTAAATTAAATTTGACGTTGGCAATTATTTTCTTTTTAAGACCATATCTTAAACAAGTTCAATTATTAAATTCAAAGAGATTCCCATAATACGGATTAATCAGACGAGACAGTATAACAGTAATGTATGTCGTGACCAAGCATATGCGGGTAGGTGGTGACAACGCTCGACGTTCCTGACGCTGACAACCGCTTCTTCAGTCTTCTCGTAACCACGATCAAAATACAACTTGATCAAAACGTCGAGGTTAGTCAAAATGTTATTTCGATTTAAAATTGAGCGCGAATAGACCAGATAATTTCATAAAAAAACATAAGTAGATTTCGCGAAAGTTTAAAAACTAGTGAGACAATATAAGTCCATATTTTTATAATAATAAACTTAGCGTCTTTGAGTAATAATAAACTTAGCGTCCGTTACGTCCGAAGAGGTAACCCAATGCAATGACCCGTAAAGGGACGTAATAAATAGTCTTCACGTCTTCACTTAACATGCGGCTTCTTGGGTTAGATATAAGGTTATTGCGGTTTACCTCTTTCATTCGATAATTTGTCACGAGAAAATTATGTTGATGATGATAAAATTATGTTATGTGTAATTATGTTGATGAAATTATGTTGATGTTGATATCACACAAATGTTATATAAATATAAATTTATTTACGCCAAGTGGTAGCAAGAATAGAGTCGCAATAGTTGCGCCTCGCGGTTTCACCCACGGTTTCCTGGGATAAAAGGTATGTCCTTTTCCAGGACCTAACGGACCTACATATCAAATTTCATCTAAATCTGTTTTAGAGGTTTTGGTGATTGAGAAACAAACATCCATCTATCCATCCTCACAAACTTTCGCATTAATAATATTAGTAGGATAGAATTTCGCTACGAGGAAACTTCGAACATGCAAATTCCATATATAAGGTAAAAATTATGTTAAAACTAGCTGCGCCCCGATTTTTCCAGCCTAAGTTCTTTTCCAGGACTTACACACCAAATTTCATCAAAATCGGCTCAGTAGTTTTGCGTGATTGAGTAACAAACATCCACCTATCCATCAAAGTTCAAGTTCAAAAATTCTTTATTCTTTTTTGGCTTCACAGACGCACTTATGAACGTCAGTTACTACAATGACTCTACGACTGTATCGAAAAAAACCACTACTCAGAAGATACGGCAAGAAACTGAGGGGCATTTTTTTAGAACATTTGTTACAATATTTTATGTTTGTTTTTTACAATATTATGTTTCTTATGTGCAGCCTCACAAACATTCGCATTTATTATATTAGTATGATTTGCTATCAGTGCTTATTTTAATAAATAGCTTTCGTATTATTAGCAGCACAAGTGACGCGAGCCCATTACTCACCTCCACCAGTCGTGTTACGAAACAGTAGGCATTACATACACATTCGCGCCCTAGATCCAACCTAAATTGATATACGCGCAGCTGTGTTCATGGTTTTCTCAGAAAATAAGCCGAAGATATATCCTTGGAAATAGGTGAAGGTTAACCTATTTTCCAACTTGTTTTTGTTGGATTTTGTTATCTTTTTATTCATATAGAGACTCGATGTGTAAAACTATAATCTTGCGAAAATTTCATAAGTCATAACTTTTCAACCATGAAATGAGAAAACGAAGTGAATAATTCTTTATTGAAACAATGACTTGACAGAAACGTAATTAAACAATGCTGGGACACGGGCCTCCTCTCACACAGAGAATATGGGCCATAATCCACCACGCTGGCTCAGTGCGGGTTGGTGGATGTCACATGACCTTGAATTTTTGTGATTAATTCTTGGACATACCGGTTTCCTCAGGATGTTTTCCTTTGCCGTTTTTTAGAGCGTGTGTTAAGAAAGTCAGTGGTTCGAGGCCAGCGGAATTCGAACTCGAGTGCGTCGGATTACCGCTGGCTACCACCGTATCGGAAAAAGAACCACTACTCAGAAGATACGGCAAGAAACTGAGGGGCATTTTTTTTTAGAGATTTTGTTACAATTTTTTGGGATTTTACAATGTTGTTTCTTATGTACCAGTTGGTTACTTTGCAGAAGTGGAATGTTCCAAGCATCTTTGTCTTCTATGTAATTACGAACAGTGTAGTATGCTTTTCTCATTAGAACATTCTTAACGCGTAATTTGAATTTACTTTCTGTGAGCTCCGTTATACACTTTGGAATTTTATTATAAAAACGTACGCAGTTGCCCATAAAGGACTTATTCGTTTTAGTTAGTCTATACCTAGGTACAACAATCCTATCCTTATTTCTAGTGTTAATGTTATGATGGTCACTATTTACTTTGAATTTTTGGAAGTTTTTGCGAACATGCATTATATTTTCATAAATATATAAAGAAGGTAAAGTTAATATATTAACTTGCTTAAAAAAATCCCTTAACGAGTCACGTGGACCCAACTCGTAAATCGCGCGAACCGCACGCTTTTGTAATATAAAAATAGTATCTATATCCGCAGCAGAACCCCACAGCAAAATGCCATATGACATTATGCTGTGGAAGTATGCAAAGTAAACTAACCGAGCCGTAGCTATATCCGTTAATTGCCTAATTTTACGAACCGCATATGCAGCAGAACTAAGTTTTCCAGATAGAGCATCAATATGAGGACCCCACTGCAACTTAGAGTCTATGCCTATACCTAGGAATACCGTCGCTTTGTCTGTATCGAGTTTATTACTATTGAGCATTACGTTTGGCTCTACATGTCTAACATTAGGCAAAGAGAACTTTAAACATAGGTAGAGTCATTGTGATAATTTGACGTTCATAAGTGCGTCTGTGATGCCAAAATGATTAAAGAGATTTTGATTGATTGATTTTTGATTTCGGATCGAAAGTCGCATGTACTCCCACTGAGACACACTCGCTCTCTATCTGGTGCTTACTAAGCAGTATCTTACCAACCGATGATGCAGTGTTACACAAAGTCATAGTATGAGATTATCTAGGGCTATCTGGGACCAATTCACCAAGCAAGCATGGCGAAAGAGAATTAGTATTTTTTTGTTGAGCTGAGTGATAAGTCGAGCAAATCGTCCGCCTGATAGTAAGTGCCACGCCTACCTATAACAATTGCAGTGCCACCCAAAATTATCAATTCCATAAAAAACACTGCGTAGCACTGCAATGCGCTCATCACCCTAAGACATCAGATATTGTCTCATATGTCTAAGTAATACCGCTGGCTACAATGCCCTTCAAACCGGAACACATGTTTGCCCACTACTCCTTGGCGGCAAAATAACTGGCAAAGCGATGGTGCCTACCCAGACGACCTCACGCATATAAGAAACCTACCACGAGATACAAAAAAAGCCCAAGATCGCGAAGCCTGGAAGTCATAGAGGAAGGCCCTACACTGGGGCAAGATATACATATATTCAACGATACTGCTTTATAGAGTTAGTAATATTTCTCTTAGTTGCTTTCATCCCTCAGCACAGGAAGTACATCTCAGCCCTCGCAGGTGTATGCTCGTACATCACGTTCAGTTATCTGTCCGCGGGACGTTGATGGATGCGCTGACAGCAGCGTCTGTTTAACCGAGCCATTATTTTTAACTAGCGTCACCTTTGTTTCATTCGGGTATGTGGAATCTTGCATTGAGCTGTGACTATTGAGTTAAAGCACGCCAGCAAGTATGTGACAAAGATTGTAAGGGAAAAATCTCCATAAAAGTAAAGTATCGGAACAAAGTTGTCATAATTTTAAACATCATTAATATTATTATTAACCCATAATTCAATGTGCAACTTTATTATAATAAATTAATTCTATTATATTCTTCAAGTTAATTTGAGGACAAAAATGTTTTATTTTTTTAAATATATTATAACAGGCCAGATGGTAAGCGTTGAACTTTATTTCTCAGTAAAGTTGGGAAAATTAAAAAACAACAAATCAGTGACGTGTGTCATAGAATTACCAAAGTATTTTTACTGTATATCATTATATTACTCTAATTGTGTGTAATACCAAAGAATACTATTACTTACGGTAATACGCTGACATGACAAAGTATATACCTACTTATATGCCATTGATAATGTACCAAATATTATGCTATTATAGTCAACATACTCATGTTGTCTATACCGTCAGAATAAATAATAGTAATACCAAAGAAAACTAACTATTACTTACGTATACCGTGTCCAATTTATATAACCCAAAATGAAAACGCTACTATTTTTGTAATCAAACTATTAACTGTAACAAACAAAGTCAGAATGCTAAAATATTTTAACGCTAGCGTTTCAGTCGGAAGAGATTCGCATAATTTAGCAATACCATCGTTGTAAAACAAAACGATATTCGGAAATCTGGTTACAGATTTTGTTTCGAAGTTTACAGCTTTTGCCATGGCCGTGTTCGGATTTAAATCGAACATTTACTAGTGGTATTTAGGTTTTAACTAGCTAGCTTTTGCATTAGCTAGACCATTTAGGAATCGGGTTCCACTATATATTTAACTTGCATTGTTTATTATTTTTTTGTTTGGGTCAAATCTTGCAAGTTGAATCAGAACCGCTTCCTGTTATCCTACAGAGTTGAAGTTTTGCATACTTGTCAAAGTCCGATGACAATGCAATATTATGGCACAGCCAGCTAATCTGATAGAGACGGAAGGTGGGCAATGAAACACCTTGATGGATAATTGTAAACTACTAGTGTTTCGGCTCATTTTAATCTGCTCGCAGTTCCGATTACGAGTTTGTTAAAAGCTTGACTTGAAAAATGTATTACAACAAAAATCTTGTGTATGTTTAGAATATGCTTCCGGAGAAAAAGTTCTCGTAGCTCAATTGTTTAGAGCCATGCCGTGTCTATTTGAAACGATAGTACAAATACAAAATCGTTTGCTGCCAACATAAAATATAACATAATTAGGTATTACTAGTAGTTGCCGCACTAAAGCAAGCCTGTATCGCGGGTGGCTGAGGCCGATTTACAGTAAACTTAAAGAAGTACAGTGGCAGTACCTACTCATCTATTAAATTAAATTGCTTATACAATATTTATAATGTGTGTGCGTGAGATTTTGTGGGTGGTATGTAAAGGTCTGGGGGTGAGGGAGTGTGGGGGTCTGGATAGTATTTTATAAAATTGTTTAAAAGTTCTTACGTTTTCGAAATATATTTTAAAACACTAAGAATTTGTGGAAGAATCTTACCACGTTTGAGCTCTCCACAATGTATCTGAAATGGACCTTCTGGAAAGGAACCAAACAACTATGATGGCGGTCAAAGCGCGTCCATTCGCCTGCAAAGTGGGCTAACCACGCGCGGTAGGCATATTTAATCAAATACGTGTCACAATTTGCATTCAGATTGATCCATATCGATTGACGTGGATTTCACCTACCTATTTTGATTTGAGGAAAAAACTGTGACCAATATTTGCACCGCGCTGCGCTGCCAATTACTAAGTAAATACCACGATTAAAGTTTTTCTACACAATACAAAGTTCTAGGTGGCACTGTACTTAGTTAATTTTCAGTCCAGTCCAAATTCATTAATTTCACTAGCATATCACTGTTGCTAGCTTAAGTAGCGTGTTAAAGCAAACCACAGTACAAAATTTAACGTATACTGATATAAAAAAATAAATAAGAAACAATATCTCTCTATGTCTATGTGCTCTATTTTAGGCCACATCATCGCTTCACATCAGGCGAGATAGTAGCCAAACATAAGTCTATTGAGCGTAAAAAAAAACGTAACAACCGCATACACAAGTGTAGGAGAAAACAAAAGAAACTAAAAGGCTGAGACAAAAATGAGTACATGAGTATGGTGATCGTTACCGCTGCCGCTGATGATAGCCTGACGTTTCTGTAAAAGAGCCCTTAGACTACACAACTTTATCAAGAACGAACGATGAAAGACTTGCTCGTCTCATCACTTAGTTCCATAAAAAAAAGAAAGACATTAACGGAGCACTTAACTTTTTTTGCTCTTATTTTCTCATGGAATAACAAAGTCCACACAATGGTATTACGCGATTATGACCTCAGGAAACGTATTTTCGTTTTTAGAATGTGGCTAAAGTGCCTCGGAGTAATACGGGACGTAGCTATTAACTGTGATATCCGTTTGGTTATACTAACGTTACTTTGTTCAAACATCAGAGGCTGAAATGTGTGTACTCACCTATTTTTATTCGTAGAAAATAGTCTTGTTTCAGCAATAGCATAATTTGTATGTAGATAGATAGATTTACTATTCACCTTAAACATAGAAATAATGTACAAGTTTAATGTTTACAATGGTGTCTTACCGCTTAAAGCGATCTCGTCCAGACAATCGATGGACCTTATGTCTAAATCGTACATTGAATAATGAATCAATCGTACTTACGGCTTTGTAGATCATGTAAGATTTTTTTCTATATTCAAGCTTTAAATTAAATTATTAAAGAACTAAAAAATGTAAAAAAATATTTTCAGCGCCGTTAAATTTGTGGTAAATTTAAACGGAGAGCACATAATTTTCGCCGAAACTTAGGTTTCCGCAATGTAAGTATTATAATTAAGGAAACATATTTTTCTTCACCGCAGCTGTCAAATAACAAGCTACAAAAATGAGAAATAATATCTTAATTCTTACTTTTAAATTTTAAAATGTAGCATAGGCTCAGGCTAGATAACTACTAGTAACATTACTGTGTATTAACATTACATTACTGTATGTGTTTGAAGGGCATTGTAGATGGCAAAATTGCTGAGTTCAATAGACGTCTCAGGTTGACAAAAGCTGTTCCGAGGATAATTTTGTATAACAATGTTCTGGGTGGTGCTGCAACTATTATCGGCAGGCGTATTGCTTACCATCAGGTGAAGGACCTGCTAATCTCGTCTCTCAATTAAATAAAATATAATGGTGTACTAGACTAGCACCTATTAGGTTTGAAAACCTCAAGTTTAGTTAAAAAGTTTCATAAGCAGTTTACGAAATCCATTAAATGCTCAAGATCTGACAGATTCTTTTATATAAGTAAGCAGAAATTTATAACGTTTTTCTTATCTTATTAAAAGTTTTTGCGATCGTCGAGATTTTATCTGACTAACAACCTCTGTCAGTTTCGTGATGGTATTTTTAATATTATTGGCTAAATATAACCTAAGTTACGAAAAACTCGTATCTATATAATATTCTTACGTTCATTTTTGCTTAGGTACCTATTTTATAGATTCAATATCTATTAAATATCAACAGAGGCCCGAGCTCAAACCTGGGCTGAAGGGATATTTTGCATACCAAAAATATATTAATAATAGTGGTAGCAGTAAAAGTTTAGATACGTTGCTTAAAAAAAACGTGCTTTAGGAACAAGTTCGATAATTATATTAAGTTACAGTTTTATAAAATGTAACGTTGCTTGCAGAAATATATTTATAATTTTTTGCTAGTTGTGCCGCCAAACAGTTTTGCGCAAACATTATTGTGTTCTGGTTTGAAGGGAATTGTAGATTAATATCTGAATGTCTTGGGGTGACAAGCGCAGTGCCGTGCCACGCAGTACTTTTTATGATATTTAAAATTCTGTGTGGTACTGCAATTTTTACGAGTAAGCGTGGCGCTTACCATCAGACGAACGACGTCTTAACTCGTAGCTAAGTTCCATAAATAACATTCAAGCGCTCGATGAAAAGATTACCGCTATCACGAACAACTATTAATTGTAATATATTAATGGAAAAATAACTCTTCATCCATATCTTTTAATAGTTACTTAAAATTTAAACATAAATGATGTGAATGCTTGAAACAACTGTTGCGAATCTGTGACCCACGTGAGCTTGTAATACGTATTACAAAAAACCTCGTTCGTCGCCAACGTTTTGTGGATGCAACTTTATTTGAAACTTCATGGGAACGGAGCATTTCATACCACGCTCTCAGGCCCGCCATTGTTTGAAGCGCTCTTCGGAAAAATTACATTGAACAAAGGGAATGCTGACACACTTGTGTACCCCAATTTGTCTTTCTATTGTTCGAGTCGACTCGCTGTAGTATACCTACAGGTTAAATCGTTTATTTCCTCCAAGTGCCTGCTGTCATCGTCTGATCATTACTTTTCTTACTGGCACTTCCTGTGACTTCACGGCTTGGAGTTATGTGATGGGGTAGAAGTTATTGTTCTGTTTTTCTCACTTAGTGAGACACTGCGTGAAAATTGAACTTCTGTTTAGAAAGTATATTTTTTAAATTACTCATCTTCTTTTATAAATATTTGAAAAATTTAAACCTTTATAGGTCTTGTTTTTTTTCGTTCAGCTACCGGTTGTTTCTGACAAATATAAAGCTTTCAATAAACAATACTTATTTGAGTAAAGCAATAATAAAAATGTTTCAGTTTCCGAAATTGCCGTGGGCGAACGTTTTTAAAAATATTTTACTCGGAAAATAACTGCAATAAAAAACTACGCTGTCTTAAAAGGCTAGGTGAGAATGATGAAATAACAGCAAGTATATTTCTTTGCAGTATCGTCAATTGGTGTTTATGGGACATTGCTAATTAATTACTAGTTACTAGTTTTGCATTTAGAGTGCTTACTTAGAGTACGTACGGTCGACCAGACATACGGCAAGCTGTCATCAATTTAAGGTTGACCTTCCTCCTGCTCGCATGAAGCGCTTTGATTCGACCTTCATAATGCGAACGGCCAAGGAGTGAAACTCTGCCAGCATCTGTGTTTCCGGATAGCTATCCGGAAACCTGGGTAATTGGGTGATAATCTGGGTGTCTTTAAGACAAGATTGAACAGGTTTCTTCTAGGAGAGCGTGCTACATCTTCGACCGCATCGTCACTTAACAACAGGTGAGATAGCAGACTTAAACCTATAATTCATTAAAAAAAACGTAGAGCAAGTATTGTAAGTGTACTTATGTTGTTTTTTATAATTTATTAATTATAATTAGGTACAAAAGCTTTCATCACACAATTATGCTTTTCCACAATGCGTTATCTCGGAAGCATCTGTAAGTGGTTTGTGTAACAATTTAATTACGTTTATAAGGATAATCAACTGCCATATGGACTACCTACTGCTTTTTATTTCTGTTTTCTTTTATTACTTTATAGCAAATAATTACTACTTTCATAACTGCTACTGCTTCATGGTAAATAATGTATACCCCTGTAATAAGTGTACATGTCAGCATATTATAACCTAAGAATACATTATTATACTCGTATATCAAAGTAACTCAGCCTAATTTCATATCTGTACTGTGTACTGGATTTTAAATCCCATAAAAAGCAACAAAAGAAAATCATGTGAAAACTAGTTTGTCCATGTATCACTAAAAGGAAAGAATTTATCTTATTATTGAAATGTGTATTTTTATATCAAACTAGATGCACCCCGTTGTTTAAGCCGCGCGAGAAAGCACTTTCATTTTTCCCAAATTTTCCAACTTTCTAGGCAATTTTTCCAATGTATCTTTCCATATAAACCTTTCTTGGATTATTTCCATCATTCAAAAAATATATTGTGTAAATCAGTCCAGCCGTTTTCAAGCGATTCGCTTACCAACGAACAATATTGAATTTTTATTTAAATAGAAGATTATGCTAGAACATGTCGACACAGGCTTTAATTATGACTCAAACAGACACGACAAGAGAGAAAATTATATTTCCCAAAATAATCTTCATATTCTAAATTCGTTTCGTTAGTATTTTAGCTTAAAGTTCATCTGAATAAGGCAAAATATCGCAGCGCAGAGATTCCTCTGTAAAATATTTTATTTTCTGTTGCTGAATTGACAAGTTGCGAAAACAATAAGAGCTTGTTTAAATTTATCTTTATATAACTTTCTACGATACTATTTTTATCTTCTTTCTTGCGGCGGCTCTGTGTGTCGGGTCACTTCTTTCCCTCGAATATGGTGATGGCTGGTCCACAAGTCATAGTCGTGAACGGGTGCTGCTTGTGGGAACTGGTCTGGTCAGGTCTTTCTAACTGCTACCGTATCTTTATTTATATATTACTTATAATTTCATGTTACTGATACTATCACCAAAGAAAACTAAATATTACTACGTAAAGAAGCGATACTCCCTCCCCCCCCCCCTCTAATTTGTTGTCACCCGCAACAAACCGATGCAAAAAAGGGCAACGCCGTGCTTGCGTCACTCGGTTGTCACCGCTCGCTGCGAATGACTAATGAGTGAGATTCAAATGTTTATTTTATATGTGCGATCAATTATGTTATTTGAGGTTGTTATGACCTTTTTGGATGATGACGACGACCTGCTTTACAGAGGTAGAGCAGGCCGGCTGACTATTTGACTTTGACATATAGACTAAACATATTGAGAAAAAGACGGAGAACGGTGGAGCTGACCAGGACCTGACCTGACTGACGGAGGTCTGCCTATATCTTTTAAAATGGTACGTTATTGTTCTGTGTATGGATGCAAAGAAACCACTTACACCTTCAAATAAGAATCGAAGATTTATTGGTTTTTCGCGTCTCCCAGCCAAGCTATAGTGGGTGTGAAAGAGAAACACTTAGGTTGCTTACGTATAGCGTTGTCCTTGTCGCGCTCGATTCGTATTAGCTCATCCTTACAATAATTACGCACACATACAAAACGTGTGCGGACAGGCCGGTGCGCCAGTAGTACTAGACAGTAAGCTCGGCGAATGTGTATGGAGTGTCGGGTGTCTGGTATAAGTATGTTCAAAAAGTGATTCCTTCTTAAGTGCAATAAAGTGTTTTCTATTCTATATATGTATATATTTATATATATATATATATATAAGTATTTATTGATAATCAATTACGATGCAAGTTTCCCTCAATTTAAGAATAAGTAAATATCGCCAATCAATGATCATGAGAATAGATCATGATGACCCTGACTAGGGCAGAAGAAACTAGTAGTACCACAGAATACTTAATAGTATACGTAAGTAATAGTTATTATTCTTTGATAGTACCAAAGTACAAGTACCACGAAAACCAGACACAAAACCAAATATGCGTTTATTTTTTTCTCTGAGTTAAAATATTTATTTCGTAGTGCTAATTCATCCCGCATCCTCTGTGTTGGCTCGGTAGGTACTAGTAGAAGAAACTGTCAAGAAAATCAAATCTTTATAGCTGCGTTCCACGGTTTCACTCGCGGTTTTCCGTGATAAAAACTTTTTGTTCTTGTCTAGAACCTAAAGGACCTACATACCAAATTTCATCAAAATCCGTCAGTACTTTTGCTTGATTAAGTAACAAACATTCATCCATACATCCATCAATTCATCATCGTCACAAACATTCGCATTTATAACATTAGGATAGGATAGGATTAGTATGATGCGATATAGCTTTTGATTTTATTAACAAGCTTTTAACAAATTCGTAATCGGAACCGCAAGCAGATTAAAATGAACCCAAACACTAGTAGTTTACGATTATCCGTCAAGGAATTCCATTGCCCACCTTCCGTCTCCATTATCATATCAGTTGGCTGTCACCATAAAATTGCATTGTCTTTGGACTTTGACTAGTATGCAAAATTTCAACTTCGTAGGATAAGAGGAAGTGGTTCTGATTCAACTTGCCAGATTTGACCCAAACATTGCTTTAAAAATCATACAAACCTCTGAAACTCGTAAAAACGTTGATTGAGCTGTGGTTGTAATTGGCTATAAAATTTCTCCGAATAAAATCCAGCGAGAGCATAATTTCACCCCATGTGTTTAGACAAGTAACTCGAAGAAAACAAATTGAATTTCACGGCTAATAGCAACATTTCGTACGTGAAAAATATTTATTACACTTGTACTTATGTTCAGAGGTACTCAAGTCTCATTCTGAGAATGAAAACACGTTTCTTGTGCTCATAATCGCCTGATGTGGGCGGTTGTGTGGACTTTGTTATTTCACGCGGAAATAAGGGAAAAAGTTAAGTGCTCTTTATATGTTCCATGTATTTATGTTACAGTTTGTTTATTACATTAGGATACGTATCGTCATTAATTATTTTTTACAGAGTACGATGAGCAAGTCTTTCACCTGATGGTTAGCGTCACGTCTGCCCATAACAATTGCAGTGCCACCCAGAACTTTTAATAGGTACTTTAAAAAGCACTGCGTAGCACTGCACTGCGCTCATCATCCCGACACATCAGATATTAACTCTCATATGCCCAGTAATTTGCCGCTTGCTACAATGCCCTTCAAATTGGAACACAGTAATTCTTGCGCACTACTGCTTGGCGGTAGAATAACTGGTTTTGGAAACTACCTTCATAATTACCTTTCATAACCTTTACTGTTCTATAAATTATATATATATGTTAAACTCTAAGGTATTTGTGATATGGGCCTCTGATATGATTACTCTGTGTTTTTTTATTATTGTCTGAAATAAAGAATTTATTTATTATTTATAAATTGATAAAATTGTTAGTTTCTATAGCTGTCCATTGAATTTGTTTTAAAAGTCCCCTTTGACATGAGTCATCCATATATATAGTTCGCAAAACTTGTAATTTATTAATAGGTACTAATAATTATTCCGTACTGATGATAAATATTTCAGTAAGTATAGTATGTAATATGAGCAGTGAAATATTAATATTCACTGAACCGTTTTAATAATTAATTAAAATAATTGTTGTGATGATACCGCAAATTTTACCAGAATCAATGATGCACTTGTTTTAATTACGTTAAAAGTGTGGAGTGCCGATCCACTTTGTTTAATGTTGAAAATTCATATAAATGATGACCAACGAAATCCAAGTACGCACTGCTTTACAAAGTTCCATGGTTAATTTAGTCAAATGTTCAAAAATAAAAGTTCATTTTATTGCAGCCGTAAATATTCCAAGTCGGCTTATGAACTATAATTTAATTGTTCTTAAAACCGAATTGAAAATTCCAGCCTTTAAAAATAATATCAGTTTGTTAACTGTCTTTATATAAACCTTTTTATAAGCTCCTAAAATCTACAAATATTAAACAGTAGATGGTAACTTAGATGGAATCAGTCAACTAGGATTATCTAGGCGGTCGTTAATCTAACTTATTCTCTTTGTGAGTAAAACTTTTAGTCTGAACTTTGATAGTTCTTCAGGACGTGAAAAGATCACAGAGCCTGAAAATAGATTAGGTCTTTTGGACGGGATGAGCAAGCTACTCCGGCATACTGGTTCTAACGTTGAAGTTGGGTTCAGCTTACATTGACATGGATTATTTGAGGAAATTAATAGGTGAAATGACTTAGACAGAGCGAGTGTGGCTCAGTGGGAGTATGTGCGACTTTCGTTCGACGCACCCGAGTTCGAATACTGCTGGCCCCGCACTACTGATTTTCTTAAGTTATGTGCGGATTTAACACTCGCTCTAAAAACGGTGAAGGAAACATCGTGAGGAAACCGGAATGTCCAAGAATTTATCACAAAACTCAAGGACATGTGACATCCACCAACCCGCACTGGGCCAGCGTGGTGGATTATGGCCCATACTCTATCTATGAGAGAAGGCCCGTGTCCCAGCAGTGGGAATGTGACGGGCAGATGATAATGACGATGATGATGAAATAACTTATTTAGTGCAGTAATGTACCTACTACACGCATAGGCTTTTTTTCGTTTCATTTCTCAGTAGCAGAAAAAAATTGGGTACTTGCACTTTCATAAAAAGTAAACTTGATTCTAATATCTTAATGATTAACTAAATTTATGAAAAGCTGAATAGCTGTGTTTTTGAATTTGTTATGTGAATTTGGCAGTGGCTGGCGTGGCGCTAGAGTTTTACTACGCAAGCTGTCTCGCACTTATAAAAGCTAAATGTCACAAAATATCCCTTAGAATGTATCTTATAGATACGTATAAATATATGTAGGTACTGATAACATGATAAGATAACCTTTCATTAATATGTACTTACCGCAGCCATCGAATTCGTAATGAAGTCATTGCTATATATACGCAAGTTGTACGTGAGATACCATTTCCGCGCCATTCGGTCTCGTACTCCTTTGAGGCGTAATATTTTTCAACATTTGCCGTCGGAGCGCTCTCGTAATACGGTAAATTACTTTTGAGATCAAATCCACTGGAAATTTAAGGTAAGGAGGAGTGAAACTACTATAAATATAAAATTTATAATCTTTATCGCAGTGTAATTTAATTTTAAGCTATACAAGGTGTTATTTAAACTGTATATAGTATAGATCATTTAATTAGACATCATTTAATGTATATATAGTAGTGTATAGTGTGTATAGTAGTGTAGTATAGATTTCACTCGTGGTAGGTCTCTCGTTTGCGGGAGGCCGTCTGGTTGGGTAGCACAGCTTTGCCAGTTATTCTGCCACCAAGCAGTAGTGTGCAAGCATTACTGTGTGCCGGTTTGAAAGGCACTTTAGCCAGCAAAATTACTGGGCATATGAGACTTAATATCTGCTGTCTTGGGGTGATGAGCGCAATGCAGTGCTTTTTATGCTATTAAAAGTTCTGGCTGGCAATGCGATTATTATAGGCATTCGTGGCGCTTACCATCAGGTGAACGATTTGCTCGTCTTATCACTCCAAAATAATTATGATACACATAGTATATCAAAAATAATTACATAATACATTTCATTTTAAGATAAAAGCTACAATAAAATAATAATAAATAGCTACAATATGAGCTACAGTGTTATTTATGATACTTAATAGTTTCAATTTATTCCGAAAATTGGACAATGATATTTTGGAAATCCTTCTTTTGGGAGTTCTGAGGTATAGCCGTGACAGGTCGGTCGTGAGCATTTGCACGTAACTCATGTCGACTTTACAACTTAGCTGGAGTAATTTTGACGTATTACCGTAAGTTTCAGAAGTTTATTTATACTAGACTAGCTAACACCAGCGATTTCACCTGTACAAAATCATGCTTATAACTAAAACGAACTGTGTGTCTTACATACTAAAACGCTTTTAAGACCGTCCTAGGTCCTGAAATACGACATAATTATATTACTTTTCGTACAATCAAAACTCATTAGGCCGTTATGGAGCTGAGTAGTAAAAACGTGTAACATATAATTATATAAACAAACACAAACTTTTGAAATTTCAATAGGTAAGTATTAGTAAGAAGTATTACTGTGTTCCGGTTTGAAAGGCACTGTAATGAGACTTAATATCCAACGTCTCAGGATGATGAGCGCAATGCTGTTCTACGTAGTGCTTTTCATGGTATTTAAAGTTCTAAGTGGCACTGCAACTGTTATGGGCAGGCGTGGCGCTTACCATCAGGCGAACGACTTGCTCGTCTCATCGTTCCATAAGAAAATAGTAGCTTTTGAGCAGTTTATTGTAGGCCACGCTATGGCAAGCCTTTGGTACGGTAGAGAATTTTGTAAACCTTTGCAATATTTTCACTATTTTGCAAAAAGCCGCAGGTGAGTAGCTAATTTGGTCGTTAACTAAAATTACTTACATATAGTTTCTGTAAGTAAAGCTAGCTAAAACAAAATGCCAATTTTGCCACGGTTCTTCAGAGCCAATTAAGTTCATAGTATGATTTTACAAGGAGAAGCAGTAATAAATGGAAATCTTAAGAGGTAATTAAAATTGGTACAGAATTTTAAGACTGTCACTAGTAATTCAAAGGGTTTAAGCAATAACGACTTTAATATTAACTTTTGACGGCTCTGTGTTAATCGCTTGGTGTTGCTTATGAAATTACGATATATTATGTAATAAAGTTATACACGCAATTAAATAGGCATTGAATTACAAGAAAGGAGCCGTAATGACGATCCTACCTACGTTTACTTATCCCTCTATATCCGACGTACCCCCAATAGTTAGTAGGTACTTCTACTCGTACAGGTATTGAAATTTACATTGTGTAGATAATATCCATTATGGCCTTTGGAGTTCAGATACTTGTACCTAGTTACTTATTCCAGAGATATATCCAATGCATTTAGTAAGTAGATCTATCTAAACCTATAGTATATATTATACTAAATCATCATCATTATCATCATCACCCTATCGCAGTCCACTGCTGGACATAGGCCTTTCCAATTGCACGCCATTGAGCACGATACCCGGCTACTCTCATCCAGCTGCTACCAGCCACCCTGCAAAGATCGTCGCTCCACCTAGCCTGAGGGCGTCCTACACTACGCTTGCCAATTCGTGGTCTTCATTCTAGAACGCGTTTACCCCAACGGTAATCAGTTTTTCGGCTAATATGGCCGGCCCACTGCCACTTCAGCTGGCTAATCCTGTGAGCTATGTCGGTGACTTTAGTTCTTTGTCGAATTACTTCGTTCCGGATACGAACCTTCAGAGAAACTCCAAGTATAGCCCTTTTCATAGCCCGCTGAGCGATTTTAAATTTGTGGATCAGCCGTACCGTGAGTGTCCACGACTCGGCTCCGTAGGTCATGACAGGTAGAACGCACTGCTTGAAGGCTTTTGTCTTTTACTTTTGTTTTATACTTTTGTTGACTTTTGTTTTATACTAAATAGGTACGAGTAAATCATTAATTCCATCAACTAATTTCGTAAGAAAATTTGACGTGATCTACAAATAACATATAAGTAAATTCGAAACCAAAGCAAAGTTCCTTAATTAACCAAGCGTCATCTGATATTGGATTAAATAGAATACATTCGTGTGTTTAATTAGGAATGACTAAATGTTTTCTTCGAAACTGAAAGTGTAAATTAATATCGTTTTTGCACAATTAAACATTTCGCTGTTGCCGTTAAGTTCTCACTCGTCGATTAAACGTTTGTACTTTCCCCGTATAGAAAGCGAAACTTTCCATCCACCTAATTAAACTTGAGACTTGCTCTTGAATTTTGTTGTTTTGCTCTTTCTGAATTACTTTGAAAAAGAAAGAACGAGGAAAAATGCGCCCGATTCTAATTAGTATAAGATTCGTATCTAAAAAGTTTAGACTGAATTATTTTGAGCCGTTTCTTTAACTAAAATAGCACCAAAATAAAAGGTAAGGTAAACCATGACACCAAATTTAGCCCTCAATTTTCAATATTGAAAAAGTTTTCGAGTCGTTTACCTTTTATTGCAAACTCTGGTATAATTGAGAGTAGGCATATAGTCGTAGAGTTAGCAATAGTTGGTGCTGATTACAATCCTTTGATATATTACGACTGCTATATTGTGTGTAATGCGGTTTGATTTGAATTTCATTAGTCTTGATATATGTCGTACCTTGCCACAGCACGAGTTGCTAAGTTGAAGCAAATTATTAAATCGCAAAAGTTAACTGTTAAGTACGAATAGACTAGTCATAACCAGTGACAGAAGCTTGTAAGAAACACGGCTAACCTTTCCAAAGTCAAGAGTAATTTCATCCCGACAGCGTCCCTTGTCCAGTTGATAAATCGATGTCCCACTCCTGTGATGTATTAATATCAGCCTCAACACGAAGTTCCCTTTCCTTCCATATCACATAATAGCGTATATAGATAGTTTCAACGAGGCTTCATAAAATTTATATTTTCTTCAAAATTTGTGGATATAGGGCCATCATTATTATCTATACCTAATAGTAATTTGTTTACTGTAGTTTTAATCGTTGCATATAGGTATGTATTTCTTGATTTAGCAGTTTCAACATGTTTCAAACTGGAGTAACATTCATCATTATCATCATCATCATTAGCCCATTAAATTCCCACAGCTGGGACACGAGCCTTCTTTCAAAGAGAGAGTACGGGCCATAATCCATCACACTGGCCCAGAGTGGGTTGGTGGATGTCACATATCTTTGAATGTTTGTGATGAATTTGGACATGCCGGTTTCTTCACGATATTTTCTTTCACATAAATTAAGAAAGTCAGAGGAAGTAGGGCCAGCGGGATTTGAACTCGGGTGCGTCGAATCAAAAGTCACACGTGCTTCCATTGAGCCACACTCGCTCTAGGAGAAACACTATTTAATAAAATTAGCTTAATCAGTGGTGCAGCGGCGAAAAAACCTCTTAATGTTTAGTGCCCGAAAACTGCATCCCACTTCCAAAATATCGTATACCGCATAGTTTACGTACCTGCCAGTAAATTTATTTTACCTTCCTGCTATCGCAAGAAACACCTGCTACAGTGCTAACGGGGATGAAGTCTAACACGAACTCAAACTTTATACGAATCCACATGTGTATTAGTCTCGTGCTGTCATATATTTTTTACTAAAACTTTTCAGGAACTTCCTTTCTTTTGTTTCACGTACAAACATCGTGTAACCCGCAGAGGTTTCGTTAGGTTTAATGATAGCGGTAACAAAGTTCTGGGCCAAACAGGAAACAAGTTTTCATTTGATTAGTTCTTCCTATCTCAACTTGAACGAGCGATAGTGGAAGTTTTTCTGCTAGTTTGTTAAAAACTTTGTATAATTTAATTATTAGTCTCATAGCTAAATTTTTGTTTGAACTCGTTTTAACAGCAGATGCACGAGGATTATTTTTATGAAATTGAGTGATTTGATGAACAGGCCATTTACTTGATGGTAAGCAACACGCTTGCCCATAATAGTCGCAACCACCCAGAACATTATTATGCAAATTCCTCAGCGGCACTGCCCTGCACTGCACTTATCACCCTGACACAATATTAAGTATTAGTTCTTGGTCTCATAATGCTGATATGCTCTTCAAACAGAAACAAAGTAATGCTTGAGCACTACTATATACTATATACTATATATACTTTACTTGGCGGTAGAATTTGCGAAGTGGTGGTACCTAGACGGCTTTTCGCATACGAGAGACCTACCACATACATAGAATTATTACCATAACGGGTAATAATGCTTGCTATGCATGTGGTAGGTCTGCTTTAGAATCGACGTAAATTTTCTATTCAAGTTAAATCCTCTTAATATTTTGTGATATGTTTTCGAATTTATATTTTTAAATGATAAGTGATCATTTAATAAGTAATCTTTAGAAAAATACAAAAACCGACTTCAATGTATCTTCGAAGTCCGATGAAATTTATATGGAACCACTTCGTAGCTATACTGAACCCGACGCAAAAAGAATTTTTCAAATCGGTTCATAAATGACGGAGTTCTGAGGTAGCAAACATTAAAAAAAAAAAAAAAAAAAAAATACAATCGAACAGAGAACCTCCTCCTTTTCTGAAGTCGGTTAAAAATAACATAAAATAACAAGTTAAGTATGGCATTCGAAAAACCGCTATGGTACACCACATTCGAAACTGTATAAGTACCTACTTTATTTTTATTGAAACTTACTTACAGCTAAACTTTTAATTATTTATGCCAAACAATTACCTAAATTTATTAAAATAAAACGATACAAAATTAGGCTCTAACGACTTTCCAAACTTTTCCTTTAAATTGTTTGACTTTTAAGAACATATATTAAACATTTATTAAAAGGAATATTTATTATGAAAATTCAAATATTACGAAGCTAAATGTAAGGATTTTGCTCGTTTTGTATGGAATTATCATGACGAATATTAATATACTACGTCCTATTTTTATTATACGAAAGCCCTTCTCGTTTATTAAAATTAAACTATGAACTAGTTTAAAACAGAAATAAAAGGAAATGAGAACAATTCGATAAACTTCATACTTTGTTTTAAAACGGCACTGAAGTCAAAAATAGTTAAAACTGGTGAGCTTACCTAAGTCGGGAAAAAATAATTAAAGTATTGTTTGTTTATTTCCGTCTCGTTCAATTCGCAAATTAAAAGTACCTATTGCTCGGTAATCTACGAATTGCCCAGTCCAAAGTTTTCGTTTAGCTAGCAAAAGAACTCTATAGTGAGGCTGGGAGCATGGTTATTATTCACAGTTCATTCTGAAGCAATCACAAATAGTTCATTCTTTCCGGACGCTTTGTTAGGCGGAGCATTGCTTTTGTAAATCTAGGAAATGTTTTTGTTCTGTTTGTTTGTTCCCTTCTCGTGAAAAATAAAGAATTGTTGCAAATATTTACTCTTTGAGGAAGGTAGGTCAGTTGTTACACGTGGCCTTTTAATACATTCACTCTACGTCTTGTTTATATGAAATGAGTGTTCCATTTTGTATTGTAATGAAATGAAGTTTTTCTTCTTATTTTAGCAAACGTTTGCTCAACGAAGTAGTTGTTGATAAGCAGTTCGTTTACAATAAAAGCTGCAGAACAATAAAATTATAACTCAATGAAGTTTCAAACTAAATGCAGTTTTTGTAGAAATGCATACAACTTACGTGCAAATAGCTGTTTATTCGAAGTAACAAAGGCTTTAAGCTGTACATAGCTACGCTAATTTCTTTTTATTACTTCGGGGTTTTATTGACATGTTTGTCTTTTCGTCGCTTTTCCTCCTGCTTATTTATTTTATTCTTCGACTAAGCTGTGTTCTTGGTGTAATCCAGTGCTTATCTAGCGTTTTAGCACTTTTATGCTTTCCCGAGGAGGCTGTTTGATTGTCAACAGAAGTCGTACAATATACCTTGTTCTCTGAATATACCTACGAATACAACCTTGTAGTATATAACTACTAAGAATTCTGTTTTTTTTCGGCTTTCTTCTGGTTACACGCACATTTAATGATATCAGTAATTTGTAACCCCCGGCGCAAAAAGGTTGTTATAAGTTTGACCACTATGTGTGTCTGTCTGTGGCACCGTAGCTCTTAAACGAGTAAACCGATTTGGATTCGGTTTTTTATTTGAAAGCAGGTTTTTTAGCGGTAGTTTTTAGACATGTTCTATTGTGTCAGGGATATTGAAAATTTTTATTTACAGTTTATTCATAACTGAATAGTCAAACTTTTGACTGTAGTATCACTTGATGCAAAGTGACGATGCGGTTGACAATGGATTATGCTTGCATGAAAGGTACCGATTTACGCTAGACTTGAAGACACTCAGACTATAAGAATCGGGAAGCAAAGACATTGGTGACAAATACGAGTGTGTCACGTTAAAAATAGAGCTTGTTTCATAGAATTTACCAATACGTGAAAACGATAACTTACAAAAATATTCCAAATGGCTTCGTAAAATTTACGCAAATAACGGTTTGGCCCCATTACTGATTCTATTTTTTCATTTCTCCTTATATATACGTGGACTTAAAAACACGGAAGCTTTTAACA
The DNA here is from genome assembly GCA_951640565.1 of Petrophora chlorosata. NCBI lineage: Eukaryota > Metazoa > Arthropoda > Insecta > Lepidoptera > Geometridae > Petrophora > Petrophora chlorosata. The sequence goes on along the minus strand of OX621204.1, from coordinate 8,149,149 downwards.
ATTATTCGGTGTAGGTATTAAAGTACCAATTTCCTTATACAATACAATACAATCACACTTTATTGCATACCACAAACATAATTACATGAGAAAAATATAAAAGTAAAAAATCTGTATTCGGTAATACTGTATTTTTACAATTAGTTAACTTCTCTTGTGTGTACCGTTGTATATACACATATAGATCTTCTAGGTTACGCAACGGTCGCAGCGGTCAGAACTTGGATGAGTGACTGTTTGTGTGGTAGTTACATTTGAGCGCTACTGTGATTCGGAGGGCCGTTAAGCCGTCGTGGGTCTCGGTTATTGTCTTAGGACAACAGTCGTTAGGTCATACCAGAGGCCTTCTAGTGGTCTAAAAACTCTTACTTTAAGGGTGACCACACACCCACACGAGAGAAGAACAAGAATAATTATAACTTTTTATTTCCTTGTTCATTTAATTGTAAAGTTCTTTCATTTTCTATTTAATCCGCTTTGCCAGTTATTCAGCCGCCAAGCGGTAGTGCGCAAGCATTACTGTGTTCCGGCTTGAAGGGCATTGTAGCCAGCAAAATTACTGGGTATTATGAGACTCAACAGCTAATTGTCTCAGAGTGACGAGCGCAGTACAGCACTGCGCAGGATTTTGCAAAACAAAGATCTGGGCGGTGCTGTTATTGTTATGGGCTGGCGTATTGCTTACCATCAGGCAAACGACCAGCTCGTCCCGTCACTCAGTTACATAAAAAAAAAATGTTATTTGCGGAGGCTTTTAATTGGCTTTTCTTATATTCATTTTGTCAAACTACTTTGTAACAACAGCTGTTAACCCCCTAAACAAAATAAAATAAAATAATAAATAAAAAGAAGACAAAAATCTTTAATTATATTTTCTAAATATTAATAATAAATATGTGTGTGTGGGCTTAGTTTTAGTATATGTATAAGTTTAAGTAAATTTAAAATACTCCCTTTTAATACTGCACATGTAACTCGAATGCAGTGGGTCTGAATATTACAGAGCAAAGCTAAAATATACAAAAAGTTCATTTCAGAAACTGCCTGTTAAGTTACAGCGTCCAGATTCGTCGAATTCGGCAAACTGTAGCCGCCTCAACTTCCCCTTGGCTTGAAATGGGCTTACCCTCACGCTGTGGTAAGTTTTGTATTCCCTACAAGTATTTTCATCTATCTTTGATCAGTTTGATTTTGTGAAAAGAGACTGTAGTGCTATTAGTCCAAATTCCAAATCTCAATAAATACCTCTCAAAGCCAATCAATAGAAAAAAAACTATTTATTGTTTCCCAGTAACACAATATAAAGTACGTAGAGACTTAAATTATCTAGTTAGTACAATAAGCGATCTTATCGCTAACATCAATCTCTTCCATATATCTTTTGAATATTGAGATTTTCATTAATTAGTAAGAAGAAAAATTATATTACTCGGGCAGGGATCGAACCTGCGTCTTCGGAATACCGTCCCGACGCCTTAACCACTGGGCCACCGAGCCAGCTGCTCGAGCAACCAAATTTCTTTAATCCTTCTTATATCGTCTTACGGGGTCGATTTTTCTTCTTACTAATTATTTAAAATCTTAAGATTTACGCCTAGCATGCACTTATGCATTCGATTTCAAAATCTTCTGAATGAACAGAATCGGTGGAGCATAAATATATATTGCTAACATACATCGACATTCCTGAGATTTTTTTTCGAATTTTAACAAGCTTTACCTAATGTGTTTGTATATATTATTCATTATAGTTAATATTGTGAGTCATGTTCCTTACATTCGGTTCGTTTTGTTTTGCAGTAACAACATTATCGAAAGTTCTGCCTCAGCGTCACGTAGCATTGTTGTAGCCTCACGTTCACTTCCGTGACGTGATTGTGGCAGTTTGTACTAAGGCCGTATGCGAAATTGTTCACTAAAATTTAGAAACAGCGTCACATTTGCTTTGGCAAACCACGATGGTGTCATTTTCATGTTGCAATGAAATTTACTATTACGCCAGCGTTCACGTTGGGGCTTTCTCGTATTTTAATCTTACATTTATAATTATTTTTTAAAGAGGTCTATCAGTATGGGAATACGTTAAACAAAGAACACAACGTTTTTTGTTTTATTGTACGTTTGTATGTAGTCTATAAGGCCTGCCTGACTCATGACATACTTCTAGCAGTTTCGTAGCACCACGTAGCATTGTCGTAGCACTATCGTAGCATCAATTATTATTGTTATAGTTAACGTTATTCAGCCAAAAGCAGTAGTGCGCAAGCATTACTGTTTTCCGGTTTAAAGGGAATTGTAGCGAGCGAAATTACTGGATATAATGAAACTCAACAACTAATTGTCCCAGGGTGACGAGCGCAGTGCAGCGCTGTGCAGGATTTTGTAAAACAAAGTTCTGAGTGGTGCTGTTCTTGTTATAGGCTGGCGTATTGCGTACCATCAGGTAAACGACCAGCTCGCCTCGTCATTAAGTTATACAAAAAAAGCGTATCACGAAGTATATGAAGAGTGTTTGTTATCTATTTGCAATTAAAACAAATTACCATGTTGAATTGCTTGAAACTTAAAAATAATTAACGCAAAACTAAATCAATCAAACATTTATTGACAGTAAGCTTGGTACACTAAACTCAATCAAGAGTCAAGTAAGAAGTCAATAGGTTGCCGAAACTTTTGTAAGACAGTAGTCTTTGGTTTAAGGGACACTAATTCGTAACCGGAATATTTTCCATATATTACTTACAATGCATGCGCCGAAACAGAAACACTATCAGTTACGATAAAGATAGGACTACAACCATATGACTACATAGATAATGATCAAAGTGGTTTCGATTAATATTATTGTTGCCATAACACCTTGACATTGACGGTGAAGTCCTTCCCCAAATCCACATTAAGAACCTCATAATACACATTTACTCCTGTCAGACATATCGGTGAAACGCAGAGGCGCCAATTTCCGTCTCCACGAATATTGACTTCAACATCTTCCGGTCTCATATCGTGAGCCCCACTCTCTCACCCCAAGTTCTTATCATTTGTGTCACTGATCTCTTTCACATGGATACCAATCAGATGGCATGTTTGTGCTACCATTTTAAGTATTTCATCATGCAATCATACTATGAATTCACTATCTTTGTACAAGCCCAACAGATCACAACTTATCACCACCCTTGTCACGTGCCATATGACTTAAAAAGATATTTATATATTTATTGACGAAGTTTTTAATTGTCGTATTTCTGTACGTACCACATAAGTCTTTAAAAATAATTATTTTATTTAAAAGTATAATAAAGTTATTTACTTATAGTATTAAATTGGCATTAAAAATAATTTATTAAACTTCTATAAAGGAAAGTACATACGAAGTAATTTAATAAATGCTATTGCGGTTAAAAATTAAACGCATATGTGAGATTGTATGTTTTGTCCTTCGATCATTGATCGAAGGTTTTGTCTCACAAATTTTTATCGCCTTATTTTGGCCACATACTTTTTAAATCAATGTGGTCCCAATAAATTTATTTGAATATCATGCCTCGAGGCGCTCCATAATGTATATAATTTTCGCTCTGAAATTCTACTTAAAGAACGTTCTTTTTAACCGACTTCAAAAAGGAGGAGGTTTACAATTCGACGGTATGTTTTTTTTGTGTGTTTGTAACGCGATTACTCCACCAATTATGCATTGATTTCGATGATTATTTTTTTGATTGGTAGGTAGTAAGGTAGATACTTCAAAGGTGGTCCCATATAAATTTTATCGAAATTCATTCAGTAGTTTTTGAAAATAAATAGCAAAAACAAAAAATATAAGTTTAATCTTCAAGTCGGTTCTTGTTTTTTTCGTAACCAACTTTCTAAAGGTGGAGGTTTGTATTCGACTGCTTCACCTGCTTCACCCAAGGTTGACTTCCGGTGAGGGAACTCCTCAACGGTGAATAGTACAGACACAACATTTCGTAAATGGATTTAACCATAATAGCCTGTTCTAAATTCCATCATGACATGGCAGATACACCCAGGATTGACTTCCGGCGAGGGAACTCCTCAACAGAGAATAGGACAGACATGAATTTTTTTTGTACATGCATTTAATTGTGATAGCCCGTTTTAAACTTCGTCATGATGTGGTTTCTAGATCATAAAAGCTTGTCTTTAAAAACTTTTTGAATTAATTTAATTAAAACTTGTTTTTCACTAAAAAGGATAAAATATCTTCCAAGCTAATGCAATGAGGTCATGGCATCGATAAAAGGAAAGGTCATATCGATATTTTTTGTGAATATATAATAAATAGTTGTCAACATTTTGTCAAATAAATTATTTTTCAAAAAAAAACTAAACCGACTTCAAAACCACAAATGGCACTCATAAGTAAAAAATAAATTAATATAATTATCATAAGCGCTACCCACTCATATATTTGAAGTCGGTGCCAGCCAAGTCTAAAAGGTAGTAGATAGATACTACCTGCAAGTAGTACTTACTATATACATAGTATTTATCTACTACCTATTAGACTTGGCTGGCACCGACTTCAAATATATGAGTGGGTAGCGCTCATGATAATTATATTAATTTATTTTTTACTTTTGAGTGCCATTTGTGGTTTTGAAGTCAGTTTAGTTTTTTTTTGAAAAATAATTTATTTGACAAAATGTTGACAACTATTTATTATATATTCACAAAAAATATCGATATGACCTTTCCTTTTATCGATGCCATGACCTCATTGCATTAGCTTGGAAGATATTTTAAGAAAATCTAAATCTAATACTTAACCATATATTTGTAAGCACTTACCACTCCAAATTCCATGTTTTTCCTCTCTGGCTACAGCCAGAGACAGTCCATTGTACAGTTTTATACATAAAACTGTACAATGGAAAAGTTAGCAAATACCTACAAAACAAGTTTAATCTTAGTGTAGGTTCTGCGCAAATTAATGTAATGCACTACAAGTGTATTACATTAATTGTGTGCTAATTTATTGTGTGCTTAATTTCATTAGCCTCAAAATTATATTACTGAAACGTCTGTTTTTAAAATAAATTATTTGTATTTATATATGTTTAAACATTCGGTTTAGGTGCAGGAAAGCTTTTGTCAATAAATAATACATAGTTTTAAAAATCCACGTCTAAAAAGTGTAAACTCATGCTCTTAACAACTAAATGCCACACAAAGCCAAATTGAATCATTCCGTTCCATGTAAACACGTTTACAATTGCAAATTAATTACTACACACGCTGTTGATTTATCTGATGAAGGATAGTGCCAATTATGTCATAATTAGACAGTCAATTACAGCGATTATTAGTGGTAATGTACGTGTATGTACATTGTTGTGGCTTGTGCCAAATGCTGGTATTAAGGCTACCTCCAATTAATTTCAATGTCTCGTGTCAATTGAACTAGGCAAAGGTAAATGTTTGCTGCTTGAATGTTCAAGTAAGATGCGTGAAGCGCGAAGTCACCTTGGTAGATAAAATTGAATTTGAACGTGCTCAATTAACTTGCATGTTAAAAAGCAAAAGATTTTATTTTAATAATTTGAATACACCTAACACTTTTAGTTTTATTCCTGGTGAAAGAAGGCTACTTTTTGTGGGGGTTGGACATTTTCAAAATAAGGGGGGGGGGAATTTTATGTGTGCGGCAAAAACCTACGCTATGCCATTGCTAATGCGAAATACGAGTACCAGGTGGTAGGTTTTACGTATGCGAGAGACCGTCTAGGTTGGTACCACCGCTTTGCTTGCATACTCTGCCGGCAAGTAATAGGACGCAAGTATTATTATTATAGACGCAAGTGATCCGGTTAGAAGGGCATTGTAGCCAACGAAATTACTGGGCATTATGGGATTAAAGAGCTAATGTCCCGGGGTCAAGAGCGCAGTGCAGTGCCGCGCAGGATTTTGCTCAACAATGTTCTGGGTAGTGCTGCAACTCTTTTGGGCATGAGTGTTACTTACCATCAGGTGTTTCAGACCATCACTTATTCGTCTCGTCACTCAATCATATAAAAAATTTGCGATCACGTCATCACTTTCCATCAAATAACAAGTACCTAAAGCTTACATTTACTCTATAGCTACTCTCATCGTAAGCTTCAAATCCTTAGATCCTCAGGCATTCCGTAGTTTTTTCATCCAGTATGCTTGCTCGAGACAGAAGCTCATGCTTACCTCGTGAATAAATGACTAAAATATAGCCGCCCCAAAACTACCTTTTATTAAGCTCTATTAAGGAATATAAATGTTTACTGATTTCTTCTAATCAGAAATTTGTTGTGAACGTAACGCGTTTTTTATGCGGAATCTCAAATTTCTCAAGCGCTTGAGCTATTATGCTTATGATTCGTGGACACTTAGCAAGCTCATACGCGTGCGTAGTCTCGATTACGGATGAACGCCCGCCCACGTATTACGCTCCGTGGTTACGCGCCATTAGCGAAGATTTCGCATTTTCACCCTGTCTCAATTCCGCTCGACTATTAAAACCGGAATTTCATTATAAGAATGGTTCTCTTGAATAAGCGATGTACGAAGGAGTGGTGTGCGTCTTAACGGCTCTCGCTGTTTAAAGATTACATAGGTACGTCTCGGACGACGTCAAAGCCTTGTCAAAGCCATGTTTATGAGGTACAAGTAATGACCTGATTCACCACGATTACTTATTAATTCTGTGAGGAACATATTACGATAGAACTTAAAGTTGTTTAATATTTCTGTTACAGTTTACTTTCATGATCGTATTTACTTGGATTCCGTTTTGGGATGATACGCAGTCGCGCAAATTTACACAGGATTACAGAATTATTTGTGGAATGGAGGCTTTTTTGAGCGTTATGTCGCGTGTCGAAATATCAGGTAAATGGTGGTAGTTATTTTTATTTGCTCTTGTTATTTTATGTTATTGGCTATTTGCACCGAAATTTCGTTGAAAAATATTCCCTGATATATTCGAGCACTCTCTTTAACTCGTTTGACACAGTAAAAATGTCAGATGAAAGCAACTATCCGAATACCCACATGTCACATTGATATGACAACGCACATAGCGTTTCAATTGGTACTGACTGTGATTGGTTCCAAAAATCTTGCAAAAACAGTGAGCTATTTACCAAATTATATCTACAATGCCCTTGTCAGTTTTTATTAAACCTTTCTCACATAAAACTACCTTTTAGGGTTTATCCTCAGTGTCAGCTCCCGTGAAACATAACGTGTTCTATTGTATGAACGGTATTTTATTGTATTTTAGTAATAAAAATGTGTAAGGTTTTCAATGCGCATAATATTATGTTGATATTTGCCATTGTATATTATGTAATATTCAACTATACCACGCTAACATTTTGTTATCGGCGACGGATAGACGGACTATGAGAACGGACCTCTTTCTTAATACTAAAATTATAAAAATAAGATAAATGACATACTTTATTTTGAATTCAATGTAACTCTCAGATAAAGTATCCAGCCTGGATTGGTGACGCGCACTCGTTCCCATTACAAAAAGTCTGTCATTTTCGGTGGGGGACGAGGAAACGCACACAATTAAATGATCACCACTAACGCATTTTTCAATCACGCTGTTTTTGGCTGTCTACTCGAAGATGTAACTAACACTTTTTGGCGGGAAGTGAAAAATTCGATTTTGTTTTATTTTTCATACAAGTGTTATTTCGAGTGATCATAATATTAGTAGAATATTAACCATTATGTGTTCGTAAGCGTGCACGAGTGTAGGCAAATAAAATAAAATAGAGAAAACATTGTTTTTTATGTTCTCCCAAAAAGTCCATGGAAAGCTTGAATAAAGTTTCACCACTTTATTGTAGCACTAGGCGAGGGTCCGGCTTGTTGCTGATGACCCTCATTCTCAACAAAAGTATAATAAATGGAATATTAAACTACCAAATAAAAACTACGTTATGCGTATGATCATAGAGACTTAAGCCTGCACTAACGGGCGAACTTTAAAAAAAACAATGTAACTAAATAAAACATTCTCAAAACTCTGATATAATGCTACAATCTACAATTTACTTCTTCACCGTCTTTCACGCCTCGCACACGCCTAACCTGCTGCAACCCCAACAAATAAACAAAAGTGAAGCGCGAGCGGAGCGAATGCGAAGCATGAACCTAGCAAAAGCGAAAAGTACGCAGAGCGAAAGCGACTCCATTCCATGAATTAAAAAAACAAAGGATTAGAATTTACCTTAAGCGTGACAGGAGTGTAACTTGATTGATGACTGTGAATTGAATACTCCCTTTAAGCTTTTGTTCACTATCAATACTTTTCACGCTTTTTGTGCTAACAAACAAGAGTTTAAAAAAATAAATTACTACAAAATGCCCGCATTGGCTTTTGGTTTCGCAAACAATAGACCTTTTGCACGAAAATGATAGATAAGAATAATGGTTTTATTATTCTCGGTAGTTGGCCGTTATTTTGTCAAATCACTTTGGCTAAAAATGTATAGGTTTGAAATAGCATCTGGATCAATCTCCAAAAAAATATTCAGTATATGGCTGGAGAAGTCCTCTTTTAACTATTTATTTATATATTATACCTATGCGGCTGAATTTTTGTGGTATTTACATCTGAGCGCTACCGTGCTTCGTAAGGCACATTAAGCCGTTAGTTGATCGTTAGGCTATGTCAGTGGCTATCGGGCGGTTTAAAATCTCCGACACCAAGTGTTAGTGACACGCATTTAAATACTATATAAATTATTTAAAAAAAAAATATTATTTTTATTTAATAAACTTTGGGAGGGTGCGGGGGGCTGAAGGGGGTAGGCGCGGGGAAGTGAAGCGCGGGCGCGCGACGCGAGCCAATCCGCGGGCAGTCGTCGATAGTCTTATGACAGTGCGCACATACACCGTCCTCGTTCGCGACAATTTCAAAACTATCTTTAACTTTTTGGATTCTTCATTTGCCTCCCTTACACCAAGGTTGACCACACACCCACACGAGAAAAGAAGAAGGCACTTGTTTATATTTTTTTTGGATTGTTCAGCCTTAAAGTTATTTGGGACTGTGCAATATCCGTAAATTCATTAACAAAACTTAAATAATATCACATACTTGAAAAAAAGATTGCTCTGGCGTGTCCTGATTTCGGTAAGTCTCACAAAATGTTTTATAACTTTTTTTTAATAACTGATACTAAAATTTATTTATCAATGATTGAACGTTTATTATTTATTTTAATCTAAATTAGTTAATCCTAAATGACGAACAATCTTACGTAAAGTGCCCCCATAAAATAGTGCCAGAGCCATTTTGACAATCTCTCTGGAGTGACTTGGACTTGCTAGGTTTGATTTGGCTAATTTTTGTGTGCGGGCTGTCAACAGAGATAATCCTTTGTTTGAACTTTGAATTGAATATTTGGTAATTCAATTAGTAATCTTAACAAAGAAGTGTTAAAAGTAAATGATGGGCGCCTTAATTTTTCATAATTAAATAAAACCTAATATTACACTTAACGATTTTTAGATGTACGAGATGGACAGGAATAATAATAGGGTAGCTGGACGTTAGGTTTCCGGCTACCTACGATACCAGTGAAACGAGCTCTTTACGTGACAGGCGGAGGCTATCGCTTCCCTGCAGCCGGAAGATACGGCAGATACGGCACGGACCGACGAGGGAACTTTCGCGATGTAAGGAAGTAGTAAGGAACTACAAAAACCTGTTAAAGATAATTCCCTGGTCGGAAAAATCTTATAACTAAAAATCTAGACATGACTTGACGGATTAAAGGAACAAATGAACCTCAGACCATTTTTTTTAATTTTGTTCAAACTCCACTGCACTATGACAGCGACAGAGACCTGTCAGCACCGAAGCCCGATGGCAAAGGACCAATAGACTTCTGGAGTCAGTAAAATAGGAAGATAGACACGTCGCCACGCGGCGTGAGAAAGAGGAATGATTTTGTATTAACAAACAGTTCTACGTTGACTCACACGAACAATAATTACATAAATACACCAAAATTATACAATATAATATGAGAAAAGGCTTGATAATTTAAAAACTGAATAAAACTGAACCAAAAGATATTAAATAATTAATAATAATTACAAGACTATTTCTTGATAATTAATTTTTAGAAAAAACAAAAACCGACTTTGATGTATCTTCGAAGTCCAAAATCAAATATCGATGAAATTTATATGGAACCACTTTGTAGTTATACTGAACTCAACGCAAAAAGAATTTTCCAAATCGATTCATAAATGACGGAGTTCTGAGGTAACAAACATACAAAAAATGAAAAACAAAATACAATCGAACAGAAAACCTTCTCCTTTTTTGAAGTCGGTTAAAAAGAGTTTTCTCAGATATAAATAGAATGCTTGTAAAAAAATTTTGGCGTACAAAAAAGGTGCCTATTATAAATAATAAGATTATTTTTTAGTTCAAGTTTGTCTTGCTCGGAACTATTATAAAAGTTAAGTACACAGTCATTTTGAAGTAGATGTGCAATAAAAGTGCTAATGCTCCCATTTGGAGGCACCACTAGGTTTCATAAAGTTAACTAATTTTGTCCTCCCAGCTGCTAGCGTTAGGTCACAAAGGTTGTTAAGGATAATAAAAACAATAAGTACTGTGTACCTACTGTACCTACTCTTTCACCGCGAACTTAAACGCTTGATCAGCAAAACTTCGCCTTTATAAACAAAATCATCTTTTCTTCTTTACTATTATACAATTGTAACTTTGAATGTTTGTTATCTATACTCGAAAAGTACTGAACTGATTTTAATTTGGTTTTGTAGCTTAGCACAGGGTTTGGTAGCATAAGTTAAAAGTTAGATTATAGGGTATGTTCCATCAAAAACGGGTGGCGTGACTACGAAGATACAACTGGGCCTCTTCGTAGTACGCGCTATCTTATACTGAGGAGGTCCTGCTAAAATTATCTTGGAAAAAGGCTTCCTCTTTCACGGGAAATAATCGTGAATATAATCGTGAAATCCTGTCTCAAACATTGTTGTGTACACATAATTTTACTTCAAATAAATGATCTTAAGTTCATCTGGGTTTCTCTCAAGCAAGATCAAGATAATATCAAGTCGTATGTACGTTCCTCGTACACCTACTAACTATTATATTATATTGTTTAAAGTTCCAATTCCAACAGTGAACTCAACTTTTGCGAATCGTCATCCTAACTATCTACTTCCACGTATTTAATCGTATAATAAAATTGCTAAGGTCTGTAACATAAAAGACAAACGCACGTCTAATGTTCGACAATTAGTCCAGCAATGGTCACTTACTAAGTCGTATCATGAAACAGAAACATGATGAGCGCACACACCACACACACACTCACCCTCACACATACCCGCACCCTTACTCACACCCTCATACTCTCTCACACACTCTCATACATCAGGCACATATTTTATTTCATTTTAAATATAATTTTAACGTAGACCTCTATTAAGTTTTTTTTTTACAATAGACAGGTCTACGTTTGACCAGCATCTCGCCTGATGTGGCCAAAGATGGAGGATGCTTCCGATACTACTATTATTGTGTACAAAATTGTAACCGTATATTAAGGTTTCCACGATACGGGCCTAGAGCCTAGTGTGGAGCCGCTGTTTTAATCTATGGGAAATTTAATTTTGTATTAGATATATTGTAACTATTGTAGTGTTACGTATCATCTTCATTCATTATTCATGACTCATCGAACCTATTTGTTATTATTTTTAATGGACCTACGTTTATTGCCTGAAGAGAAAAGAAGAAAAAGACAAGAGAATTCGAAATTAACTGACAGAGAACGAAAAGATATACGAAAATCGGGGGACTTGAACTTGAGCTTCGTGAGAGAAAGGTTCTCAGGATTTTTTGAAAGGTGGAAAACCATAATTTTATATCAAGGTGGAAAACCCATATTATTTGAGACAGTGTAGTTAAAGTCTCACCAGTTGGTGGCCCAAATACAGGCCCACTTGCAAGTTGGTGGCCCAAATACAGGCCCACTCGCCGCCGTCGAACGCCTAAGGAAAGGTTGCAACCATCCCCTGGATTGGGAGTAGTAAGAACAAACCCAGGACAAAGTATACGTTCTCATTTTCCTCTATCGACAATTTTCATTACCCCCTTCGACAGGCAAAAGATCTTTTCCTCAGCAGCACTAATGTTTTTTATATTGTATTAAATGTATCACTAAATCAACATAATTTATTATTACAGCTTCCCAGTTCCTCTCTCTCTCCCAGAAAGGTACTACTGTACGTGCGGAGGTCATAGGTAGAGCTAGCCGGGTGACTTCCGTAACGTTACACTATGTTCGTTTATTTAAGATAGCGACTGGAGAAGGAGAAAGCCGAAGATCGGGCTCAGTGGCGTGCTCCATAGCACGATAAGATATTTATTTTATTTGGCCTGTTCCATAACAGGCCTATGTCAAGCAGTGGACTGATGTGGGCTCATGATGGTGATGATGATGATGATTGTTTATTTATTAATTTAAGCTTCCACTGTTATTCTCGTTTTTTGAAAATAAATATCTTATCTTATCTTATATGGTCATTATTTTTTACTAAATTGTATAGTTTCAGAACTTTCAGCCAGCAAACATTAATATATATGTATTATAATAAAATTCATTTCATAAACCGCAGTTTAACGGTATTGCGGTTCAAAATTCATTTATAAAATTAAGGTATAAACTGCGTAGGTCTCAAATGTAATTGATTATTTTATCTTTTGCTTTTTTAAAAACCTATTTCATATTTTATTTTTTGGTACAATAAGTGTACGTCTGTTTTTGTAAGAAGCCATGACCTGAGCGAAACAATTGAGTAGAGCAAATGAATTTATACTTGAGTGGCTTTTTTATTTACTCGAACAATTCTCAGGGCCTAATGGAAAGTCTCGCTACATTTCAAAATAGATGTCAATAATGAAATACAACAATAATTGGCCAGGAGTAAATTCAAAAAAGGATTTTCCCACAAAAAGGGTACCCAATTATAATTATTGGTGTTTCGTTTTAAGCAGCTATCTGACGAATATAAATTTAATATAAGTAAAGTAAACATTAAAATTTTCCAGATATTGTTATGCATTATCTGTGCTAACTAATATTGCATCAAAATCGGTAGCAATAAGTGTGTACCCTCAACTAAGTTACGGAATAAGTTTTTGGGGAAATTCAGTAGATGCTAAGTCAATTTTCATACTACAGAAACGATGTCTACGTAACATATTTAATTTAGACAATACTGAATCTCTCCGAAATACATTTAAATCTTATAATTTTCTAACCTTAACTAGTATATATAAATTGGATTTATGTATATTTGTAAAGAATAATAATAATAATTATTATTATATCAACTTATTGTGTCCCGCTGCTGGGCAAAGGTCTCCCCCATTTCCCTCCAAACATCTCTGTCCACAGCCACTTCCATCCATCCGGGTCGGTAGGTTTCGAGATCGTCACGCCACATTTTCCGAGGCCGGCCACGTCGTCTCCGCCCGTCTTGAGGCTCCCATTGAGTGACGATTCTTGCCCACCTCTCCGGATGCATGCGAACCACGTGCCCTGCCCAGTCCTACTTTAGTTTTGCACTTTTAAAGCCTGCGTCAGCAATGCCTGTCTTCGAACGCAGCGTTGTATTTCGGATCTTATCGGTCCTTTTCACCCCGAGTATGCTGCGCTCCATTGCTCTTTGACAAAGAATAATAAAGAATGTTATTTCAACAAACAGTCTAGTCGTGCTAGTAACTTGCGTAGCAAACATAGATTTAATATGTGTATTCCTCAGGTAAATAATACCATGTACTATAAAAGTTCGTTCATAAATGCCATTAAAGTCTACACCCATTTTCCAGTAGAATTAAAGGTTTTAAGTGGCAATAAATTTAAGATTAACTTAAAAAAAAAATATTAGAATAAACCCACTATAATCTAGGTGAATTTTTCTCACCCTAATTAATATTTAACTTTTTGTTTTGTGTTTTAGAGGAAAACATTGTAAATACGAAAAGAACACAGCTGTTGATACTCATTTATACATTATATTTAAGACCATTTTTTGTACACAGTAAACAATAAAGTATATTCTATTCTATTCTATAAACTTATCACAATACAATAATAATGTTCAAATATTATCAAACCTAAGATATTTGTTCTTCTGAGTGAACATAAACCTTAGCATTAAAAGAGAACCTTTGGCAGTTTGTGAATAGATGGAAATGCAATTTTGAGTTCATTTTCAGCATTAAATACAATGATTTGTTCATCAACTTGATTTTGTACGCACGAAACGCGACCATAGTACACTCAAAAGCGTCAAGGTACGAACAGCTCCTAGACCCTCAAAATATCATCCTACATGAGTGCGACAATAAGGCTAAAACTCTGAGAATTTATTTATGACAGACACGGGGCTTATACCATTCTCTCTTATTAAATAACGGTGACTATGTCCAAATAAATATCATAGAAAAAGACAACATTGATAACAGTAAATAAAGTTTATTAAACGCCTTAAATTTTAAACTTTATTTTAATTTTAGTTTAAGATATTGACTTTAAAACCTATAAAGTAAGTGTAAAAATCGCCGTCTACAAAATAAATAAAGCAACTTACTATAAAAGACCGGTTTGAGTAATGGCTCCCTTTATCCTCAAAAGTAAAAGCAAGCCTTTGATTTCTACTCATGTTATGTAGATTCGCTTTGTTGGATCAAAATAAAGGGGAAAAATGTTATTTCATCTTCTAAAAATATACTGAATAAAGTACCTGTTCAACAAAAGTCATTGTAATATAGCAAATAGATGAGAGAAAATTTGTATTCCCTCTCATCTATTCGTTAACTATTAGATTAGATTAAAGTATTTATTGCGACGCTACAGTACAGGAAAAGAAAAAACAAGGAAGAATGAGGCAGACTAATTAATAAATAAATGTCACAATAAGCGGTCTTATCTAGACAGCCTCTGTGGTGCAGTGGTTGGGCAGGATGGCTCAAATCTCATATACCACTTAGGTTGCGGGTTCGATTCCCATGACGGGACAAATGTTTCTGCACAGAAAAATAAAGCACAACTATTTGTTTCGTATCTGGTTGTTGTGGGACCATGGTCCTCATAGTTTCCTGGTTCCCTAGATACAGGGAATCCTAGTTAGGGGTCAGGATCTATGTATGTGATCGTTGGGCATTATTATTTATTTTACTATCGTCGTATCAATCGTTTTTAGAAATAAATTAAATATGGCAAATAATGTAACTTTATACATACCAGAACATACAATTTCAAAATAGTAATTAATAAACCTATATAATGTTAAGTATAAATAACACATATCTGCAGGACTTGCTTATTAGACTTCAAGCTGTTACAGGAAGGCGACTTACCTACCATGAGACGAACGACCTGTGTCTCATCACTTTCTCAATTACATAAAAAAGATCGTGATCGTTCAGAAAACATCTGAATGCAGATTAAAATGTGAAGCGAATACTAAATAGTTCCAAGTTTCAGTAGCGTTTTATCTTTTTCAGGTAATCGCAGAACAGAACGGCTGTCTGTCTGTCAAAGCAGGAAATCCTTCGTTAAATCCAACACCTTCTGCTCAGGTATTATGAAAACTTATAAATATAACCAGTAGTGTAACTTTGTACAAAAATACGTTGCATTTATAGCACACAAATAAACAAGAATTCTGCATCAATACACAAGGCTGACAAGGAGAGACGCATATGGTCTAAGTCTATAAAGTCAGAATTATTTAATTTCGTTTAAATTATGCTATCATTCATGGCACAAAAGTCAGCGACTAAAAAACACTGACTTCTGTCTGTGTAATGATGCGTCGCTGTCCCTAGGCCAGATAAAAAAAAACCGGCCAAGTGCGAGTCGCACTCGCGCACGAAGGGTTCCGTACTATTATCTATAAAAACGGCAATAAAATCACATTTGTTGTATGGGTGCCCCCTTAAATATTTATTTTACTCTGTTTATTAGTATTTGTTGTTATTGTGGCAACAGAAAGACATCACCTGAGAAAATTTCAACTATCTAACTATCACGGTTCATGAGATACAGCCTGGTGACAGACGAACAGACAGACAAACAGACAGATATACAGACAGACAGACGGACGGACAACGGAGTTTTTCTTAGTAATAGGGTCCCGTTTACCCTTTGGGTACGGAACCCTAAAAATACGTTTTATACAAATTATTATTTTGACCACAAAAATACTGACTATTTCAAAAGATATTATTAATTCTGAAACGTTTTTCTTTCATTGCTCAGTTTCATTTTTACTATAGTATAGATTCTGAACGAAACGAAAACCGATCCGAACGGAACCTCCTGATCTGGAACGATTTTGATTTTGATGAAATTATTCGCCAGAGAACTAAAGTTATCGACATATCTCAACGGATTAGCAAGCTGAAGTGGCAATGGGCTGGTCATATTTGCCGCAGGACCGATAACCGTTGGGTAGACGTGTTCTAGAGTGGAGACCACGAATCGGCAAACGTAGCGTAGGACGCCCTGCGACTAGATGGAGCGACAATATACGTAGGGTTGCTGGTAGCGACTGGAGAAGGAAAGCCGAAGATTGGGCTCAGTGGCGTGCTGTGGGAGAGGCCTATGACCAGCAGTGGACTGATGTGGGCTGATGATGATGATGATGATAGATTCTGAAACGTTTTTTATTGATGAATGTTTTTTAAGCAAGCCATGGAAGATTTTACAGCTGATAAATTGAACGATAAAATTGATAGTGATATAATATTGATTTATTGGGTAATTTAACAAAAAAAGATATTATTCTGCTCGTGTTTTATATTGCGATAAAATTGTGCGATTTCGGATATTATTTGCTTCAGAGAGGGTGCAAGAGGTGTGGAGACAGATAAAAGCATAATTATGTAAATTGTTCCCAACTTTTTTATCCTGCTCCAGCTTTTTTATCCAGCCGAACGGGAAATAGGAAATTAAGAGCTTTATTTAGATAAAAGGTACAATTATGGCTATAATATGGATATAAAGATTTTATGGCGATCGAAAAACGTAGTAGGTAATCTCTACCTTATCGCCGTGCCTTATCCGATGCTGCCCATTTTTATTTTCGTGTCGATTTCCATTATTACTTTGCGCATCATCATCATCATCAACGTTTTCTTTCTTGTGCGTTTTTGTTCTGGGCCCTAAATCACTACAACAACTTGGCGATTCCTTGCTTCGAGGTCACTTCGATTCCTTCATTAATAAACGACATCTGCAAAATTTGTATTCTCTATGACGCGTCATAAAAAATCATATATATGAATGCGTCATACAAATGCCTTTTATTAATGAAGGAACCGACGTGATTTCGAAGCAAGGAATCGCCATGTTGTCATAGTGAATTGGGGCCCTGGTCAGCGCCGATCATATCAAGTTGCCTTTTCTTACACCTGTCAGATACGATTGTCATTTTTTTGTGGATGTATCAAAATTATTATTATATAATTTTTTTTAATGTTAAGGCTTTTAAAGCTTTGGAAGCGTGTACCTCAGAGCTCTATCAAAAGAGCATTTGAATAAATAAAATTAAAACTATATCCCTGGTCAACAATGCAAATCGGGAACTGTCAAATGACCTAATATACATATCTATCCAAAGAATGTTTAGCGAGGTCATTAAACACCTTGCTGTAATGTTCAATAGGTACATTCTTTATGTTGTGGCGACTGGAACGGTAGATCTGCGGTATAATAAAGAGATTCTTGGGTCCAACAATAAAGATAGTTTCTAAGTTAGTTAATACCACTGTTAATAGTTTACCTTTATCTCTGTAAAGGACAAGTCGGCCGGTAAAGTTCGGCGACCAAAATTAGTTCTACGGAGATAACATTTGAAGTTTAGTTTGTAAATTAATAGATCCATTTGTTCTGTTGCGGTCACAGTTTCAATAATTCCCGTGACTTGTGTAGAGGCTTTGATACAGCGATCGCCCCAACTTATCAAGGGCTTTTATTTACTCTTAAAAACATATCACATAGAATTGAAAGTCGATCATACTTATAACGTCCGTTGGAGTTACACCTTACCTTCAATTAAATATACCAATTTATTTGTAAATACCAATTTTATGAAATGAGTATTTGACTTTGTGTAATTTTGAATATATAGAATATAATTTTATGGAAAACTGTCAAAACCAAAGGCCCAATCCAATCCTCAAATTCCAATTATATTAGTTTCTTGATCGTGTCCGTATCATTTTAAGTAACTTTGATTAGTTAACTCCTATAATAGAACCAGTTGTCATATCTACGGAGCACGCTATACAGTCCGCTTATTCAAGCGCGTAAAATTAGACGAGTAATTTCGTACTAAAGTATGGTTTAGCCGTAACATGTGCGACTTTCGACATGACACATACCAAAGTTCGATTCCTGCTAGTCCCGCACAAGTGACTTTTCTTAAGATAAATAAAGATTTAACATTCATTTTCTTCAGTTAAGTAAAACTTCAGGCAATCCACATATCTAGAATCACAGTAGATATACATCCGCTAAGCCGACATCACTCAGATTTGGGCTGATCGAAAGATCTGCATTGAATCGTGTAACTCGAACACAGATTCCGATCGCTTTCAATTTCAAATTTGGAAAACGTTATAATCTTTCAAACAATATCGATCATTTTTAGCGATTGTGATTGGGATAGGGTTTGGGACGCGGACTTTGAGAGAAAACTTCGACAATTCCAAAATATCGATCACAAAACATGTTTGAAAGCGATCGGGATCGGTGTTTGAATCAGACGAATCCCCTGCTGGGCCCGCATGGTGGGTCTGATAATTTTAGTCTGTGTCCCGGCAGAGGTAAATACATTAAATGCATTGAGGCTGATGGGCATTGTAATGATTATATTACGATGATTATTATTATTATTTATTTTTATTATGTAACTGAATGACGAGACAGCTGGTCTTTTGTCGGATGGTAAGCAATACGCCAGCCCATAGCAATTACAGCAACTTTGTTTAACAAAATCCTGCGCGACGCTGCACTGCGCTCGTCACCCTGAGACAATTAGCTGTAGAGTCTCATAATGCCCAGTAATTTCGCTGGCTACAATGCCCTTCAAACCTGAACACCGTAATGCTTGCGCACTACTGCTTGGCGGCTGAATAACTGGCAAATCAGTGGCACCCACCCAGACGGCCTTTTGCATACGAGAAACCTACCACCGGTAGATTATATTAGTATTAAATTGCGTGAATATGTTGACAGCAAGCACGTTCATGGCGCTGCGATATTGCGATTGCGCCCGCGTTTGCACGCGCGCTTTCACCACAAACTGGGTACAGATCTCTATGTTATACAAACAAAGCAACAACAACAACATCCAAGCATCTGTTGTATGGCATTAGAGCGGTAATTAGTCATGTGATTAGCGCCGTTGGTTGCACAATTAGCGGTCGATTTAATCACAACAACTTGATTGTTTTGTATGGTTAATCAGCGTAATGACTTTACAATACGACGCCTAACCAACTTTTGAATATATTTGAATAATGGATTCTTGTATATTTGAACCATTTTCCAGAATATATCTTAATAAAAACTTATTAAGTACCTAGTTAAGAAGTACTGAGCATAAAATTGTGTGGTTGGTGACTTTGTTTTATGGTCTTTAGAGATATAGATGTACCTACCTTTCTTTATACTTGTCTCATGGTTCTCAGCGTACAATACTGTGAAATTAATACAAAGTGCTCTTAAGTAACCTTTCGTGAAATTCACTTTTCAAAGCTCAAGAGAGCATAAAATTTGAGTACATTTCATTACAAGCTCTCGTGTGACGAGTTCTAACAATTTTGTGACTTGCCCTTGATACACAATAACTTCTCAAGGACGAAGGTCGACTTATAACTTTTATATTATCCTTCAGATGTTTATGATGGTAACTAGAAGTTGTTGTGTTAGGCTAAAATACACCAAGACTAGCAACATTCTTTCTTACCATAATTATAAGGTCTAAAATATGATATTTCAAAATCATAGCACCAAACAATAAAGAGTCTTGATTTGATGATAGTGACAGAATATTGTTTTATCTTATTTCTTTGTATAAGTAACTGTAGGTAATTATTTTGTATTTATCAAGTTTGTCTGTTGTGTTTCATTTTCCCTGACTTTCACTTTTCTGTGTGTTGTATTACTGGGCTGCAGTACCTGGTTCCCTAGGTGCAGATAATTCTTAGTTAGACGTATGTAAGACATCTTCTTTTTTCTTCTTCTTCTTCTTCTCTAGCATTTTCTACTAGATGATTGGTGTAGGCATAGGATAGAATAGAAGAACTGTTTATTATAACACCAAAATACGGAAATAATTAAAAACTAAAATAAGAACTAACTTAATAATAGTTTCACAATGGGCGGTCTTATCGCTCAAAGTGATCAGTAATTTCATTATATATATATATAGGTAAATGGCTACACTCAAGACAAAATTGTGTTGGAATAACTCCTCTCAGTAACTTGGCTGACATTAGTCACCTTAGTGGGTTTATATCTTTCGAATGTGTCGACAACTTTTCGCCACACTCAGTACTTTTATTGTGAATAGTTGCTCCAATATTAAAGATTCAAGCGGTCGTGTTACACGTAAAACTTTATTGAAAACTTATACTTAACACTTGCTATTATATTACATAAGTTATTTGCTACGTCTGAGGTTTCTGTTCAGACTTTTGAACAAAACTTTTCGATGTTCAAGTGTTTGATTTCAAAAGTCTAGAATTACTAGTTACGTCTAGTTATAAGTGAGTTGTATTATAAAGTTTCCTTTCTCTTTTTTCAAAAAGTACGCGTACTCGTTTTCAATTAAGACTCTTATAAAATATGAAGTAGATTTCTTAGAGAGGATTCTTTATTCGTGCTACTTAATATTTATTAGAAACTAGCGAACCACCCCGACTTCGCACGTATGCCAGTTACTAATGCGGAATCATTTGACGACTTGATTACAAACCGTAAAATTTTCTCTACTATACGATACAATTAAGTTGGAGATTCATGTGTGTCCTTCTCAAATAGACAGTGAAAACCGTTGCGTGGTTTAAAAGAAGTAAGTGGAGAAACAGAAATGTGGATGGCGACTTTATTTTATACTATTTACAGAAGTAATAAACTAAAAATAAACATACGTAGTACATTAAAAATAGCGGGTGCTGAAACAGCATGATGATGTCAAACGAACTCACCATAAAATAAAAGCTGTGAAACTCAAACACAGCCACAACGTTTTGAAACGGTTATACTCCACCGTTTTGACTTAATATAGATGGTTTGCACATCTTATGCAAAATTTCATAGCCAATATTACCATAAAAATGGAAAAGGCAACTATCAAAAAAGCACCGCCGCCGTTTCGCATCCAGGTATTGGTATAATAGGTCATCGAAAAAACACTGTTTCGAATGCATACATATTCAATAGCTCCGGGCTCTGCTTCATTTGCATAGAATCGGAGTGAGGTTAAACAGGTAACAACTAGGTATGCTAGGGCTCTGTATCGAATACTGAAATTGGTTATGGGAATTACGTAATTATTTTTTAATTAAATAACTACCAAACAACCGTTTTTCGTAATTTTCACTTCATGCGACATTTATTTTTGTTCAGTTAGCAATATTGTTTTGCAATTTACGCGTATTAACGTGCAATAGGCATCCGCCCTCTTACTTTTGGTCACACTGAATAATCTTATTACTTGCTCTTTACACAACCACGATATATATTATGTAAATGGGTACATGGTCGAGTTTTGAGAGGAATTGATGCATCATGTGATATTACGTTTAGTTCTTGTAGTACCTATTTTTTAATGGATCTAAGTGATGAGACGAGCAGGTCGTTTACCTGATGGTAAGCGCCATGCCAGCCCATAACAATTGCCGTGCCGCCTAGAACTTTTAATACCATAAAAAGCACTGCGTAGCGTTTCATTGCCCTCATCACCCCGAAACATCATATATTAAAGTATCATATGCCCAGTAATTTCGCTGTCTGCAATATCATTCAAACCGGTATGCAGTTAAGCTTGCCTACCTATAAATAACCTATATAGTATAGGTACTATTATACTGTGTCTCAGTAGGCTTATCAGACCAACTATAAATAATAAGTTCAGCAAGCCACCTCCCGGCTCCATTATTATTATTATGTTTAATATCATTATATTAATTTATCATTTTTTTATATAACTAACACCTTTTAAACCTTAAACAGGTTTGTCTTGGGTGTCGCATTCCTCTTCTGCTTACTTACTTATAATAACATTTCATAATAGTAGGTAGTATAAACTGTATGGATAAATATTATAACAAAAGCTGCGCTCGGTACAGCTCGAATGTAATCTTGATGATTGTCTTTCCGTCCTTGTCACTCTAGAGTGACAAGGATCTAAAATCAGTTTTGTCCCGTAAACAACTACAAAACTAACGTGTGAAGAAATAAACGCTTATCATAAAAAAAAAAAAAACAGTTATCGTTAACATATTATATCATATCATATTATACTCACTGTTCCACGCAGGGCAAATGTCTCCCTATTTGTTTTAAGACATCTCAGCCTTCCGCAAATTGTGGTTACCTTTCCTAATAGGCATTGAGGTCATATTGTCTTGGTGACCTCGATGCTTTAATGTTTAGCATAAGCATTTTTCTTAATTTGTATAAAACGCTTCACTCTAATCGATTCCCTATTTAAATGAAGCGGCTTTCGGTCTAGTCTAGTTTTGTTTTCTCCAAATGGTTTCATTCAAACTACATAAATTTTATCTCAAGGCTTTCCCCGTCAGAATGTGACTTGCAAGACTTTGCATCTGTAATTGTAAACACAGGGCACGTTTTGCAATTTTCCGCTCAACTCCCTTTTGAATAGGAAAAGCGTATCTTGTCAAAATATAAATAAATATTTGCTGGTTTATTTAAAGTTTTTGAATTTGAGTAAAATTTTATTTATTTCGATTAATTGATGCAGGATTAAACAGACCGATTTCACAAAGGAAATGATATGATTAATTTGGGAATGAACTAGAGTCCATCCGTCATGATGAAAAAAGACTGTGTGCAGCACACAACACATTATTTCAAGAGAAGGCAGTAAAAAGTCTCCTCACTAGGCAGGCTTGCCTAGTGAGGAGACTAAAAGATATTTATTAGTTAGATAAAAAATGTCTGCAATTTGTAGTATGTAATTATGTAATAAGTAATTCCTAGTTTAAAATGTATCTACCTAGCAATGTAACCTCACTACCTTATTGCTGTAATAAAAAAAAAATTCATTTTCATTTTTCATTTTCGCACCAGAGTTCAAATCCCGCTGGCCCGAACCACTGACTTTTCATATACTTAAGTTATATACGGATTTAACACTCGCTCTAAAAACGGAGAAGGAAAACATCGTGAGGATACCAGTATGTTCAAGAATTAATCACAAAAATTCAAGGACATGTGACAGACACCAACCCGCACTGGGTCAGCGTGTTGGATTATGGCTCATACTCTCTCTATGAGAGAAGACCCGTATCCCAGCAGTGGGGACATGATGGGCTGATGATGATGATGATGACATACAATTAATATTTTTTCATGTTATGGTTTTCATAGGTCTTACAATTTCATTATTTTAGTATCGTATACAAGAAACTTTTATATGAACAAAGGCATACATACGTAGACAAATAATATAATTATCTTATCGCCCGTACACAAACAAAGTGTCCAAGGAATAGGTAATTTCACCGTCAATAAGCAGGGTCAAAGATTGATCGCGGTCAGGAGGATAGACTCCGACGGAATAAGGAAGTAATTTCTTTAACATTGAATGGTTCTATTACAACAGGAAACTAGTTCCATTTCTAATAGTTGGATGGGTATCTATAAGTATTCGATCAGAACGCGCTCTAATATAATTAGGGATTAGATAATCATTACTTATCTCAAGCATGTGAACAAATGTTATTTTACTAATGAGTATAACAAGCAAATTCACTATGATAAATACAATAAGATTGATTTATATCATATGTTGTTACTGTAGGTATAAGATTGATTAATTTTAAATAGATTTCATATTTTAAGCTTACTGAGCTTTCATTTTACAACAAATACTCATGAAAAGTACTAGTAAGTGCTGAACGATGTCTTTCTAAACTGCTTCGCAAAATTTTCGAGTCGAGACAGAACCCCTTCTGTGAGGAGAGCGCTGATTTAGGCTGTCACATAAATATTTACCAAGTTGCCTTGTTCCAAAACCGTGTCTCAAGTTTTATTATGATTGATGCCAATATTTAACAACGAGATATCAGAGTGTTAACCTCATTTTGGTGACGAAATGTTTACGGTTGGTGCGAAAAATTATCTAGATCGTGTTCGTATTTTAATAGCTGAGATTTTTCTTTTAATGTTCTATATTATTACTGTAATGTCGTAAGGCGATCCAGATCGCGACTTTGATGCAGCGTGTTTTTAGGACACTGCCAGAGCTGCGTTTACTGAACGCTTGTAGCTTACTGTCAAAAAGCAATTGACAAAAAATTGGAAAATACTATATCCATAGTTTTAATTGATTAAAACTTATACGCGTTGTTTACCAGTTCTATAGAATCTGCTGAAATGCGTCTGCTAACTCGTATTTTCATCCTAAGTTTATAAAGCAAAAGAAGCTGCCAAGAGTGTCTGCACTTGGAATTTTAATATCAAGAAGCAATTCTGTTTGAAGCACAATCGAAAATGATATCTTGAAACTGCATACAAAAATTTCAATAAAAATGATATGGCATTTTTCAATCAACGAAAGAATTTGCTTCCACTACAAAATAGGAGAAAGCAATGCATAATACATGACGGTACTATTTGATTCGATTGGTTTCCTTAGAAATCATATTATTACGGGCCTCTGCATATTTCTTATCGCATCGCAGTTTTCTTAGTAACCTTTTTTTCGACATTCACTTTAAATTACAACCTCTCTTAAATTTATCCTTTCTGTTTATTTTTGTTTTCTCCTCCTTCTTTCTATCTTTTTTTCCATGAAACTTTCAAAGGACGTAAAGAGTTTATATTAATAATCAGAAAATTTCGAGTGAGCGAGCACTAAAAATTGCGGTAGCCGTGTCCGGTCGACCAGGGATACGAACGGTGACTGGAGTGCGTGATGTAACTTAGTACATTCTGGATTAACATGTCATTATTTCATCCCGTTACTTAGGAAAATGCAACAATAAACCTAAATCTACGTATTTACAGTCATGGATGTCAGCTAGTTCCAAATAAATTAATGGTATTCATTTCACGATATCATGACGGTTTCAGTTCCAAGGAACCAATTCAATACTACGTGTTGTACGATCGCAATATATCGTGCCCGCTTTTGGTTTCTGTAGATGTGTGAATGCCAAGCCAATTACTGCGTCAGGAACTATTGAATGCGATCGTGGTGATACATGCGAGCTGGAAGTTAAGCGAGCGAGTGTAGATACAGAAAATACTAGAAACTACTTGCAAAATAATTAATTTTTAGAAAAAAACTAAAACTGACTTCAATGTATTTTCGAAGTCCAAGGTCACATATCGATGATTAGGTTAGGTGAGATGAATTTATATGGGACCACTTCGTAGCTATACTGAACCCAACGAAAAGAGAATTTTCCAAATCGGTTCATAAATGACGGAGTTCTGAGGTAACAAACATAAAAAAATAAAATACAATCGAACAGAGAACCTCCTCCTTTTTTGAAGTCGGCTAAAAATAACATGCATAAATTATGATTTTCTTAATACACTAAAAGTGTTTTTTGTATTTAATAATGAAATAGCATCAAACCTTTTATACCTACTGTGCATATACAATGTCAAATATGTGTTATGTCAGTTTCAGTCCGTATCATCCTATTGTTGAGTATGAACCTTCTTTCAATCTCATACGCGACCCCTTTCGGTCAAATCAATCAGACCGTAAGCCACTTCCCCTTAAGCCAATTTTGTGCCAGCCTTAACCACTGCTCACATTTACAGTTACGCACTAATGAATACCCGGCTTATGACTAACCTTAACGCGAACACGATGCAAGCAAATGGTTCGCGGCGTGCGTAGGGTCCTCCTGCGTCGGGTCGTCGACGAACAGCCAATTCGATTTTTGGTTACAATAAAGTCTTATAGTTACAGTTACAGCAGCTTACACATTATATGATTATGCGACTTTAGGGTAATAATAAACATGGTCTGGTTTGTCTTACTTTTTTTTATAAAACTACGTTTGGCTGCCATTTTGCCTGATGTTAAGCGGGGATGTGGCCGAAGGGTGGACCACGTAGATTTAGAGAATCTATTCACTTTAGCCTTGAAGATACCCAAATTATAGTTGTCAGGAAACAGAGAAGACAGCAGAGTTCCATTCCTTAGCAGTACGCACTATAAACCTGGAACCAAAACGCTTTATAATTGACGGAATGTTTACTATATAAGGGTGATATTTGGCTGATTTTCTGCTCCTCTTGTAATGGAAGGGGGAGGGGAAAATCGGGTCGTGAAGTTCCTGTGAAATGTATCCTATGCAAGACAGACGTACTACCTTACGTGGATGCTCAAGACATGCATCTTCGTAGCGACCAGTTTTTCGTCACCAATGAGTCGCTTTACACGTTTATTATACATGTTTTTTTTTAATATTCAATTAGAGATAATATTAAATATAGTCAATGCCAGAGTTTTTTCTACTTTATAATACTAAAATATTAAAAGAGTTAACTCAAAAAGCAACGTATACAGCGAAACGCTCTTATAAAAACAAAGAAAAATAAAAATATTATTCATGTTTACATTTTCTTTCATAAAAATCTATTAAAAGACTTATGAAAAAAGTCATATATAAAAAGAAATATATTCATAGAACATATTTACAAGTATAAAAGATAATGCAAAAGCAATGTTCCCTTCTAACTAGACAAAGAGAATACTTGTGAAATATTCTCTTAATGCACATAAAAGGTGACTCCATTAATTTACTTTCATACACTCCTAAACTCCTTGTGAATAGTTGAAAGGCAAAGTTGCGCTTATAAATCTTTCGTTAAAAACAAATTGATACATAAATTTACCGACAAAACAAATGAAATATGAAATTATAGACAAAGTTGTTCGCTAATGGGTGTTTCTAAATTGTTTTCGGCATTATTTCAATTTTCTTTCCCTTGGGAGTGCGTAAAAATCTTAGTAAGATACTAAATGCAATTATGGCCTGGCAAAGTTTTCCTTTTGAGCCAAGCTCCCTTATTTATTGTTTATTAAGGTCCACGCATTTAATGCAATGATGGATACACCAAGTTGATAAACAAAAAGATGAAAAAGATGAAATGTTTAAAGTTCTCTTTGCCCAATGTTAGACATGTAGAGCCAAACGTAATGTTTAATAGTGATAAACTCAACACAGACAAGGCGACGGTATTCCTAGGTATAGGCATAGACTCTAAGTTGCAGTGGGGTCCTCATAGTGATGCTCTATCAAGAAAACTTAGTTCTGCTGCTTACGCGGTTAGTAAAATTAGGCAATTAACGGATATAGCTACGGATCGGTTAGTTTACTTTGCATACTTCCATAGCTTAATGTCATATGGCATTTTGCTGTGGGGGTCTGCCACGGATATAGAAGCTATTTTTATTTTACAAAAGCGGGCGGTTCGCACTATTTATGAGTTGGGTCCTCGCGAATCATTAACAGAAGTCTTTAAGCAAATTAATGTATTAACTTACTTTCTCTGTATATTTATGAAAATATAATGTATGTTCGTAAAAATCTGCACAAATTCAAGGTGAATAGTGACCACCACAACATAAACACTAAAATAAGGATAGAATTGCAGTACCTAGGTTTAGACTGAGTAAAACGAATAAATCCTTCATGGGCAATTGTGTACGTTATTACAATAAAATTCCAAAATGTATAACGGAGCTCACAGAAAGTAGATTCAAATTGAGTGTGAAAAATATTCTAATGAAAAAAGCTTCCTATACAGTTAGTGGAGCCAGTGTGGCTCAGTGGTAGCATGTGCGACTTTCGATCCGACGCACCCGAGTTCGAATCCCACTGGCCTCGCACCACTGACTTTCTTAAGTTATGTGCGGATTTAACACTCGCTCTAATATCGGTGAAGGAAAACATCGTGAGGAAACCGGCATGTCCAAGAATTTATCACAAAAAATCAAAGACATATGACATTCACCAACCCGCACTGGGCCAGCGTGGTGGATTATGGCCCATACTCTCTCTATGAGGGAAGGCCTGAGTACCAGCAGTGGGAACGTAATAGGCTGATGATGATGATACAGTTAGTAATTACATAGAACACAAAGCTGAATGGAACATTCCGCTTCTGCTCAGTAGCCAACTGGCACATATGAATAATATTGTCAAAAACAAACATAAAAAAGTTTCTTGCCGTATCTTCTGAATAGTGGTAGAGTCATTGTAATAATTGACGTTCGTAAGTGCGTCTGTGACGACAAAATTGAAATAAAGAACTTTTGTTTTGAATTGAATTGAATACGCTGTCGTAGATACGCTACGCTTAGCGTAAGGGAAAAATAATTATTATTACACTAAACAGTTACTGGTGAGGCATTTTTACCCCAGTGCAATTTACGCGGGGACGACGTCGCGAGGCTAGTAGGCGCAGTGCCGTGCGCCCGCGCCCCGCCGCTTCAGCCTTGCTTAACGTGTTTTGTGATATAGAAATTTCAGCTAATTGTCAATATTTTTTTGGTATTTTTAATTTTAATTACCTCTATATATGTATTTTATTTCAAAGCATAGACTGAGTGGGTACATATATATCGGAAAATGTCGATTTCAATTCCATCGTGTACCTACCTGTATAATTTGTATACGATGCGGTATATTAAAAACAAACAGTAAGGTACAGTTAGGATTTCGAGCAACGTATAAGGTGTTTAAAATATGACGTCAATACATGAGAAGATGTATTGACATATACTGTTTTTAACGAATGTTTATTATTAAGTTTTTAGCATCCTTACTGCAAAACAAAAGACCCGACTTCATCAATGGCGTAGGCATATCAAACCATGATTGAACAATGGTTTTAACAAAAACAATTCCGGAGAATTCGATTGATCCCATTTCGAATTCCAAAATTCACCTTTCCGTAAGGGTTCCAGACAGGATTGATGTAAAACCGCTTGTCCGCACTCCGACTAATACATAGTTGAATCGAATAAATAAATGTTTAAATGTCTGAAACCGGCGACGGATTTACATTTCAAATTCAAGGGTCTACAGGCTTTATTAGGTTTTTTACGTACCTAAATTGAGAAAGTGGCGACCTCGGATTTCAACGCGGTATTATTTATCAACGGCTGCAAATTACCATGTAAGTACCTTACCCTCAAATAATGTAAGGCTGGAATTATGCTTTCATGTAAATTAAGCATGTAATTTGTAAAATGTATCTCTTTTGTGTTAAGCGGTGCTTACTTTGTATAAATACCTGTATATTACTGGGGACTGCGTACACACAACGTTCATTAAAATATTAAAATAAAAAACATGAACAAATAACATGAAATGATCATAATGAGTACGGATTACAATTATTTTTCGACGCTACAGAATAATCTGTTGTTGCAACAGTTGAACGTAATATGGGAGTGTTTTGTGAAACATTAGTCAATCCATTGATTGAAATAACCTAAAGATAATATAGTAGCAAATAATTGTAGAGAAGAAGAGAAATCAGAGTAGGCAAAAAGTTTAGTACAAAATATATATTTTTTATTCATAGCAATATAGAGTGTAAATAAGACCTTTTGAACCGAGATGTATAAATCCCAAAATGCAGTAATGCTAAATAATATATAAAAAGAATGTATAGAATATATAGAATATATAGAATATATAGAATATAAAGAATATAAAAGAATATATAGAATAGAGGCAATGAAGCCGCATCGCAGTGCGAAACAGATGGTATAAAAGTAGATATAATAAAATTAATTATTTATCAACAATACAATTTTAGTACTCAATTTGCCCGCATGTCGGTTCCATAACATACTTTGTTAGCCATAACTAAAATCAGTACGACTTTACGTATATCCGACAAACTTAACGAACTATAGACGGTTTATTTGCGTTCAGTAATAAATGTGTTATTGTTCTCCTCTAGTCATAATCGTAAATGGCAAAGTCTGCTTTGGTGTGATAAAGCTCACGCACACATTAACACGTCCATATAAAAGTTACACTAACTCGACAAACAACCGCGCTGAAATATGGTTACGTAATATTCTATTTCGCCATGCATTCGCTAAAAGTTTGCGTGCTAAAACTTATTTATTCTTCTTTATCTTATACTTCATGAGATAAAATGGTACGATTTCTAAGAAAATGTAATAAAATCCCCGTATGCAAGGCGGATTCTGCCAGATTAATCTGTCGAAACTCTGCAACGGATCGTCGATTTAACACTCGATAAAGCTAGGGACTAATTTTTCTTCTTTTTTCTGATGTTGATCTTGGCGAGGACCATTTGCTCGAACTCAAAATGTACGGGTATACATCAAGTTTGAAACATTTACTCGCTTGATCTGGTTTGTTTGTTTTGGACTTTTGGGTTCAATGGGATTTGTTTATATTATGTGAAAAAGGACTCAAAGGTTTCGAAAAATATAGACTCAAAGTTTTCTAATGTTACCATTGTAATTACTATCGGCATCAGATTTCGTCAGCAGCAGAAACTTTTCTCTATCTCAAGTATACGTTCCCTATCTTATTATAATATGGACTTGCTCGAGTTCACGTCTTTCGATGTCATCGACCTAACTTGCTATTGAACTCTTACAACTATGCTTTTCTTTTTTCATTTATCATTTTATCTAAATTCTGTAACTTATCCAAACTTAAATCAACTGTATTTTAGGTATACGTGATTAGCATCACATTATTATACATTCTATAATGCAAGATATAAATATATAAAACAACGTAGAAAAGTCTCGTTCAAAATCTATTGCAATCAGACCATTCCAAATAGATAAAGGACAAAGAGCTGAACTTTTATAAAGAAAGTGAATTACATCCACTTAGTAGGTGCCATTACTACCATCGAGACGTACAAATGCTTCTGTCTACTGAAGCGGGCTCCAGTTAAAAAAGCGAAAAGCGCTGGAACCATACATCGCAGAGCCAGTAAGAAAGCTGACTCGTTCTTACCAACTTTAAAAAAGAGGAGGTTGTATGTTCCACTGTATTTTTTTTTAAGTATGTACACCGATTTCTCCACCGACTGTTGACCGATTTCAAAAATCTTTTTTTTTGCGTTTAGTTCAGTATAGCTACGAAGTGATCCCATATAAATTTCATCGATATTTAACCTTGGACTGCAAAGATACATTGAAATCGGTTTTTTTTGGTAAAATGTATACTGGTCTGGTGTTCAAGATTCTAACTTTGCTTCGCTAGTTAAAAAAGATATCTTTAGATATGAAGCTTTCTACACAAATCATAAAATATCGAATATACGTGCTGCGTACACATGGGAGCGCAGTAATTGTAATTATTCCTTTTGCCATCTCTCATATATAATTATATTTCCTACTGTAAAACCAATGTAAAATTAAGCGCAGGAGAGTATTTTTAACCGACTTCAAAAAGGAGGAGGTTTACAATTCGACGGTATGTTTTTTTTTTTTTTTTTTTTTTTTTTTTGTGTGTTTGTTACGCGATTTCTCCGCCAATTATGCATTGATTTCGATGATTCTTTTTTTGATTGGTAGGTAATACTTCAAAGGTGGTCCCATATAAATTTTATCGAAATTCATTCAGTAGTTTTTGAAAAAAATAGCAAAAACAAAAAATATAAGTTTAATCTTCAAGTCGGTTCTTGTTTTTTTCGTAACCAACTTTCTAAAGGTGGAGGTTTGTATTCGACTGCTTCACCTGCTTCACCCAGGGTTGACTTCCGGTGAGGGAACTCCTCAACGGTGAATAGTAAAGACACAACATTTCGTAAATGGATTTAACCATAATAGCCTGTTCTAAATTCCATCATGACATGGCAGATACACCCAGGATTGACTTCCGGCGAGGGAACTCCTCAACAGAGAATAGGACAGACATGCAATTTTTTTGTATATGCATTTAATTGTTATAGCCCGGTTTTAACTTCGTCATGATGTGGCTTCTAGATCATAAAAGCTTGTCTTTAAAAACTTTTTGATTTAATTTAATTAAAACTTATTTTTCACTAAAAAGGTTAAAATAAATTATTTTTCAAAAAAAACTAAACCGACTTCAAAACCCAAATGACACTCAAAAGTAAAAAATAAATTAATATAATTATCATAAGCGCTACCCACTCATATATTTGAAGTCGGTGCCAGCGTACTACTTGTAGGTAGTATTTATCTACTACCTTTTAGACTTGGCTGGCACCAACTTCAAATATATGAGTGGGTAGCGCTTATGATAATTATATTAATTTATTTTTTACTTTTGAGTGTCATTTGGGTTTTGAAGTCGGTTTAGTTTTTTTTGAAAAATAATTTATTATAATATCAGTAATACCAACATGAGTATAATTTGGATTAATAATCGGCTAGACTCACATCCACACTAACACCCGTCAGGCGGTTTACATCTAAATTATCGTTTACTAACCGGCTACACTCACGAGAATAAGTCGATCGAGTGTCTCGACTTATTCTCGTGAGTATAGCCGGTTAGTAAACAATAATATGAATAATACTCACGCTAGTTTTAATAATAATATATCTAAATTGTTAGTATTTTTATGATCTTTTATTTTTAGTTTTATTTATTTAGATACAACTTACTGCACCGTGGCTAAAATCAAACAGATAGTTGCATTATCTACAGTAAGAGAGGTAAGCTATGCAAACGGCTTCACAGTGGGAGCCGAGTTTTATCTAAAGCAGATGTAACAGCGTTCTAGGACTCTATTTGCGTTAAATTTCAGATGCAAATTGCAGCGTTCATAAGTGTTCGAATTAAAAGCTTACATTTCTAAAAGCGTTTATTATGTTCAGAAGGTATTAAAGACTTGCGTGTTCTCGTACGTTAATTTTAAATATTCTAATGGCTCTAGGTGATTAATGTGAACATTTATGTTTGACGAAGTGAATGTTCTTCGTAACATATACTCTTAATTGGAGGTTTTGCATAGTTCCACTGAA
Source organism: Petrophora chlorosata (assembly GCA_951640565.1). Taxonomy (NCBI): domain Eukaryota; kingdom Metazoa; phylum Arthropoda; class Insecta; order Lepidoptera; family Geometridae; genus Petrophora; species Petrophora chlorosata. Next base: position 8,115,840 of record OX621204.1, on the reverse strand, counting down.
TTAATTAATTACAATGTTTATGTAACTAGTATAGTATACTGCTCCCAGTTGAATTATCTAAAGGCTATATATAATAATATCATTGAGTTGGCTCAACCGATACCCGTACTAGGTATCTTATTATTCATAATATTTTATTTAAAATATACTTACCTTAAAGTTCTTCAGGTAATATATTATTTTGTAATGTAGCCATCTAAACATTGGTTTATTTTGCAACCATATAGGTACCTAACCAAAACTAAACATTGCCAACTAGTAGTTCCCATAACTTCGTCTAGATGGAATGTCAAACTAAAATTAATAAAATTGAGACTAAATTTTGTATCCTACTTATGTTTATTACCTAAATGTGTCGAACATTTAGACAAACAAATTAAATTGAAATATTGATTTATGATTCAATACCACGCAAATAGCATTAATAATAATCTCTCATATTTTTTTTTTTAGGTATACATTTCTATAAATTTAAAAAAATAAAGGACTAACTTAAATAGTTCTATAACAATTTTGCTTTAAGCTGTTAAAGAACTTTAAGATATGAAAGTTGTGAATATTCATAATAGAGAGTTAAAATAAAATAGTTACTTATTAAACAAGTTCTTAAAAACATGCCCTCGGTTAAGTGTCATAGACAAAATGTTGTAAAAATAATATAAAACTTTTAAAAAGCGTAGGTGTATAAAGTGTTTTATCTTTTTAAAAATAGCTAGATATTTAATGTTGTTAAAAATAAGGTCTAATACGTTTTTGATTTTATTATAACTTGAAACGATGTGGCACATACATTTCAAAGACATTCTTAATACACTTAATCTTTTACTCCTTATATTTTGAACCTATACCACTTGTTTAGATTTTATCGTCACATAAACAAACAAAACTATATTTAAAGGTGACTTTTCTTCCTACTAACTTCAGTGCGTCAATACACATTTGAAGTCTATTTCTTTCAATCTTCCCACAAAGAATACTCACACAATACAACCTAGTATTCAAACGCAATTTCAAGTCTCTTCTGATTCGGTTGGACCGACCGACGTGCTCCCCATTTTATTTGAATACACCTATGCACCGAGTATCTTGGAGTTATCAATTCTCCATACACGTAGCGACCGTATCGACACAATAAAATTTTCGATACAGTACGTTAGCTCGAATACCTATATTGGTAAGGCTTTTTTGTTTGCTACTGAATTATTTTTGGGCGCAACTTGCGCGCGATATAGTAATATGTATTTTTCACATTATTTATTTTGGTGGTATGAACTATGACAGTCAGAATGAGGTATCTGTATGATGTACACACAGATTTGTCTTTTGAAAAGAAAAATTGGTCATTCATTTTGTTAGCCTAAAAAAAATTAAGTCTTCACAAAAAAATGTAAGCAAAATTGTAGGTCCATGTGTGTGCCCAAAAATTTACCATTATTAGTGCAAAGGGGTAATGCTGTCAGTGTTCTGGGAAACTTGCTGGTGGTGATCTACACGGCGTATTTGCCTTATAGATTTTTACAACAAACCGCATCATCCCCCTTCTTCGGCTTCTTTGTCATTTTACATTAAATGCACTTGATAAAACATCCTCTTCTGTGCGACCTATTTTATTTTAATCCTGTTATAAGTGCTAAGTTACTTTACTGCCCTGTATTGTCTCAGACGTCCGCAGTATACGGTTTTGTTCCTTGCACCGAGGCGTAAGATATATTGGCAAGTTTGGAATTTCTCATCCCTAGAATAAAGGGAAATATTGGTTACAGGACTGGCAAACATAGTGGAAGATATTTCAATACTGTGCATCGTTTTCGTTGATTTTTTAGTAGGAAATAATAATAATAATAATCTTTTAAACAAGCTTTATTTTTTTATCTATTTACTTATTATAACAGAGAATTTTGATACACATACTCGTTGTCACAAAAGTGTAACAATTGTAAGACCTATAAATTTTCCATTAAAATATATATCTTCTTAGTGTCTCATGCTAATCAAAATATTATATTTTGAAACTTCAATTAAATTATATTTAGGTTTTACAAGTACTCCCAATTTTTCAAATTATTTTGAAGTAATGCATACCTTTAGAGTTTCATCCGAGAAGATTTTCAACATACAGTAATGTGGAACGGGTAACAAGCATAACTTTGTCACCTTCAGATGTAAAGCTCGTGAAGTTTTAAGCCGGTTACCACAAGAGAAATGCTTTTGTTGCTCTAGTGCCACTTACACCAGAATGTGGTGAACACGTCTTTGGCAGGATCCTCTGTGTAGTAACATGATGCAAAGCAAATCTAATTCAAAGAAATTGTTGCTTTTCAGTGGAGTTGTTTCATAGCGCTTATTACGAACTATTAAAAAAATAATCTTATTACAGTTTCTTCATGATGGAACTTATTACGCATCTAATCATATACATGGTCTGCCCTGAAGATAATTTTTAAAATTAAATAAAGTTCATAAAATGGATATCACCATGATTAATTTACAGTCGCAAGTCTCCATACGTTACATAACAACACTAAAGTTAAAGATTAATGTCTCCGCATCCAACGCCTTACTTAATCACATAATGTTTACTAAGTAAGCCGCACTTCCTATCTATAACAGTCATATCAAACCTCGGGTCGTGTAAGTTTAAAATTAATGTTTCGGCTATCCATCCATCACGCGGCGCCGGTCGTTCATGACAGCGCAGCCTTTTCACACCCAGAACTGATCTGCGCTCATACCGTGTGTATATTGCATAATTATAATGTAAATAACTCGTAACGTGTTATATGAGAAAGGCGATTTTTTTTTTATTTCCTGATAGTCTAGCATTTGACCACAGTCTCACCTGATGGAAAGTGACGACGCGGTCGACGATGGATCATGGATGGATGGATGGATTTTATTAAATTATGAAATTTTAAACAAGCTACTATTATAATTTACATGACTACAGTTTTTAGTATTGGTCCTTTAAATATTAAGCGACATTTATTGATGACTTCATTGAACAGCTAGAGTCGAGACAATAAAAAGAACCAAATAACATATTTTTTTATATCTAAGGTTTAATTAATTATAGACTAGACTTAAAAATATATCTAGCAATGACGTTGCCCATTTAGAGAAAATACTAATGAAATGCTTGAGACTGCTTGTTTTTATTTGCGGTTAACGAACAAACAAATAAGTATTTTTAATTATATTGTATCTACATGCAAGAGTCCTGTCACAGCTAAAGATAAACGTGTCTGGAACGAAATTTTGAACTAGTTTTTGAACTCTTCTAAATAAGTTTTGTAAGTGTGTTATGAATACGCAATGAAATAGTCAGTGTTTGAATGCAAACGAGAAGTCAGCATTTTTAGTTACTTACCTTCCTACGCATTTCATCTACAGTTTCAATCAGTTACAAATAGTTTCAGTTGCAAATATTAAGGATTGCATATGACTTTGTAACTCTTATGCTATTCATATTTGGGGATCTTCTTCAGTGAACCATTCTGAGACAAGGCAGCGTGGGTGAGTGAATTATGTGATACAATATGTGGCCTTATATTGATGGTAGATGCTAATGTGTCTGTGTCAAAAAGTACAATCAAGTCCATTTATTCCTGTTTAAAGTCTGTGAGAAACAATTCAACGTTACAAAACTTTGTCTTTGGAATCCAAATACTATGTAACTAAGTATTCCGGTTTGTTCGTCGGCTTTTCGGTCTGTTATCCAGTAAGACAAAACCTCAACGTATCAATTACCCAATCCCTTTGTGGAATATGTGTTAACATTGCGCTATACATTATACCGATTTAATGAACAGAATCTAAGCATCGCTGGTCAACAGATTACAGCGCTATACATTATGAAGCTAACATGCAGTTAACTGGAACATTTTGGAACAAGGCACTGTAGTTAGTGGATGAAATACGGGTGTTATGATAGCCTTATCACTGTCGAATCTATTGCTAATTCAGGGAAGACTGTATTGAACTAAAACCAGTACATGTATTGCTAAAGAAGGTAGTCAAACATAGTTAGGCACTTAAGTATGTCACGTAACTATTTAGGTTAGGCTTTTGATTATTAATTCTAATTTCATAAAAATAATGCATGAATGAAATGTTTATCAGATACTTGCAATTGACTGGGCAGAGACAGGCATTCTCTTCGGAAGAAAGCGACTAACCAATCTCCTATTTGTAGATAGTATCGTGCTTTTCTCTACAGCCTACGAATTGGGTCACTTGATAAAAGATATTTGCAAGGCGAGCCTCAATATTATTAATACAATATTGCGAAGACTAAGGTAATGAAAAATACCAGAAGACGCAAAATAAAGAAAAGGGTTTGACAACAATTTTATGTGATAGGAAGTGATGATATAGCCCGATTTGATAGTAATTACATATTATTTGATTCGTGTCTGGGTGTTGTGGGACCAAGGTCCTCTTCCTGGTTCCCTAGACACAGGGAATCCTAGTTAGTGACCAGGATCAATGTATGTGATCGTTGGGCGTATTTATTTAATTGTATTCTCAAGTAACAAATTCAGACATTCGGAACACAAACAGAATATGATGAACAAATCTAGCATGGTAGCATAAAGCGATATAAAAACATAAACCTGAGCTAAACAAACGAATGCTATAATATTATAAATTTAATCAAAAGAAATGCCAAAATATGTATAACAGCTGTTGTTTGTGCCTCGGATTACTTCTGTAAGTACTTATTGCTTTTTGAATAATAAAAACGAAAGATAAAATTTTATTAGTCACTAAAGACAATAAAATAAATCTAGAAATTTTTATTTGCCGCCAATAAAGATGTTAAGATTTATTATGAAGTTATCATTTTACTCTTGAGATTAAATAAACTTGGAATTGCTTTTGATACTTTTAATAATTTTGTTGAGTGACTAAAAATTGCCTTGGCTCACCAAAATACAAGTCTCTTTCAACAGAAAAGCACTTTCAAAACTTGTGAGAAATCAGAGGCACCTTTTACTATTGTACCACCTTTATATTAAGCGTCGTATACATATAATAATGTATATACGTACGTAGACATTACGATAGACATCTATTGAAAATCAGTTTTAGGTTGTCGACAATCACAAGATAATAAAAAGTTTTGTAGAGTGATTGAAGTAAGACACTATAATTTACACGATCGCGCACATCAACTTTTATAGACATCGATAAAAAATACTTGAAAATATTCTTTATCTACCACAGGCAGAGCCACAAAAACATTTTGTGAGCCGTATGAAATACAGACTGTCAGTTATCTGAAAAGGTCGACCCCATAATAAGGGCCAAAATAACCCCAAACTTGTTAAGCCTCAACTTCGATGACAATGGCAGCAGTAAGGCGATTTAGGCAATCTAGACGATTTCCACATTGTTTCGCTGAGACGCTAGAACAATAACGTTTAAAGCGTAAAGCTACAGAATGCGATTAAAGCTGCGATTTGAGTTTTACTCTCACTAAACTGCTTTGGAGCTTTTGCGGCGCTGTGTTGGTAGTTTAAAATTTTATTATAACTCTAAATCGTTTTTAATATTTAGAAGATACCCGCACCAAACGATCCAATTGCCATTTACAAAATATATCCTTACAATCTAGAGCGAGAGCGAGTGTGGCTCAGTGGGAGAACGTGCTACTTTCGATCTGACGCACCGGAGTTCGAATCCCGCTGGCCCCGTACCACTACCTTTCTTAAGTTATGTGCGGATTTAACACTAGCTCTAAACGGTGAAGGAAAACATCGTGAGGAAACCGGCATGTCCAAGAATTTATCACAAAATTCTAGGACATGTGACATCCACCAACCCGCACTGGACCAGCGTAGTGGATTATGGCCCCTACTCTCTCCATGAGAGAAGACCCGTGTTCTAGCAGTGGCAAAGAAAACTAAATATTACTAGCAGTGGGAGCGTTATAGGTTGATGATGATGATGATGATCCTTACAATCATCATATGATTGTAATGATATATTTCGGTCATACATGTATAGACATAGAAAACCTATGTTCAGATATATGTACATAGCCAGCTCAGCTGCAGCCTTACCAACAGTTTTCCAGTTTTTCATAAGTATTTCAAAAATCCTTTTTTACTGCACTCCAACACATTATATGGAACATAAAAAAAAATTCCAAATCTCATGTTTCTATCATCTTTCAGTCTATAAGTTTTATAAGTATTATTTAAAAAAAATACATAAATAGTTTGCTTATGTATTAATTTCTAAACCACAGATGGACATAACGCTAAAATTATCTGGAATTTGCACTTACAACCGATGCATCTGGATTACAGCGGTTACACATTACATAAAACCATCCTCGAAATGGAAATGAGAGAATAAAGCACAGCATTCTCTTGTTCATACTTCATTGCTTAGAACTTCTTTAATAAAGTCACCGTCTGTACTGAGCTTAATGGATTAACCGCTGCGAGTGCAATTTATTTAGCGCTAGCATTAAGTGAGCAGTCAAAATGCTTGCGACTGCGTTGTTACTTTATGCATATGCGCAATAATCCGCTGAAATTTCTCGCATTAAATATTAACGTACATTTGTCGAGCAATGAAATACATTAGAAGCCGAGCGGAGGCTTAATTCACTTCAGCCCTCGCCGTGTCATCTAATATTATAATATCATTTTTTACTATTTGCTATCATATATACGCTTACGCACGGCATAAGCATTAGTGTAATAATTATTTATAAATAACATCATAGATTCGCGGAGTTTTTTTTTGTAAGACATAGCTTTGAAGGATGCTATTCGCAATTATGCTTCGAGAAAGACAAAAGTCAAATTATATTTATATACAATAGCCACAAAAGTTGCACTTTTAAAAGTCACATACACAAAATACAAATCAATTAAAAACACTTTAACTAGTTTAACTAAAGATATCATGTTCATAACTGAAAAAAAGAAAGCCTGTCTATTGTCAACTCTTTTCTTCCCATACTCAGGAGATTCCGGTGTGCTAAAATTTATAGCACAAAATTAAATTAAATCTTGAATTAAAATGGCTTATGTTTAACTAACCACTACTACTAACTACACACAAAAACAGTTTATATTGCCAAAAATTATAAATGGTCACCAAAAAATATCACCAAAAAAAAAAAATAATCACTAAGAAAATAGTAAATGATCACCAAAGTAGGCTCCAGCAGAAGTAACGCTCGTCACCCTTTCATGTCGCTTCGCCTACCTGACCTTCACTCCACTGCGGAAGTCGCCGGCTCGCTTTACTCGCCACCTCCCTTCGCTCCATTCGGCCTCGTAGGCGAGCTTCATTCAGTACTTCCTTCGCGAGCTTCTGGCTTTTTATATACACTGTAGGGGTATTACCCCTAGAGTGTACATAGTTGAACCACGGAAGAGTGAGGTACGGCAATTCGATTTGGTGGTCATTTACTAAATTTGATCTCAAAGATTATCATGATGGTCATTATATTTTATCCCAAATAAAATTGTACCTTGGTTGTTGTTTCAATAGTAACTGAAACAGAGAGTGAAAAAGTATTTATCGATTGCATTTCTGATTCCAATACCTGCTGTCAAAACAAACGAGCTAATCCACCACTGCCAGTTTCCCACCTGTTAATTGGAATATTTCAAGCAATCATACCGTGCAAGGTGCTTGGGTGCATACCGCACACAGATCCTCACCTCTAATTGCCCCAGGAGGTATAGAGACGCCGTCAAAAGGAGAATGGCAGTTAGCAATTCCGTTTTGAATTGGAAACTACAGGATTAATACTGTCGGCAGACTATTGGCAAGAAAATGTTGACCAACTTGACGATTCGATCAAGTTGCATTGACCGCGATCACGAGAAGACTATAGATATGGGTATCAGCGTCAGGAACGGCGGGCGTTGTCTCTACGGTCAATGCAACTTGATCGAAACCTCGAGTTGGTCAAAATGCTATTTTGATTTAAATTTGCGCGGTAATATACCCGACTATTTTATAAAAACATGAGTATAATTCGCGAAAGCTTAAAAACTACTGCAAGGATTCGTTGATTTTGCATAGCAAAATATTATTTAGGTACATATCATATAGGGAGGCTGTCTGGATAGTTACCACCGTTATGCCAGTTATTCTGCCGCCAAACAGTAGTGCGCAAGAATTACTATGTTCCGGTTTGAAGGACATTGTAGCCAGCGAAATTACTAGGCATATGAGACTTACTATCTGATGTCTCGGGGTGATGAGCGCAATGCAGTCTTACGCATCGCTTTTTATGGTATTAAAGGTTCTAGGTGGCACTGCAAATATTATGGGCAGACGTGGCGCTTATCATCAGGCCAACGCGACATGCTCGTTCCATAAAAAAATTGTATCGCTAATTTTACTTTTATTTTTATTTTATGTATTCTGCTTTTTAACCCCTGACGCAAAAAGGATGAGTGTTATAAGTTTGACCACTGTATGTCTGTCTGTGGCACCGTAGTTCTTAATGGATGACTCGATTTGGATGCGGTTTTTTTATTTGAAAGCTGGTTTTCTAGCGGTGGTTCTTCGACATGTTTTATTGTGTTGGGGTTTTTCATAGACCTGTTATTTCAAGGTTTTAAAGTTGTATATCTACCAATACCTCTTATATTGTAGCTCATCTTCATAGGCCTGTTCCAGGCCTGTCCCATCTAAAGAGATAATTTAATCAGCGTCCGGAGTAACAATGATTAAACGGCACTTCCTCTCATGACTCAAAAGACTGACATGGATATAACAGATCCGGCCACACCGTGTGCAGATTGTAGTTGCATTACGTATCATATCTTAACCCAAATAGAAATAGCCTCTTGCCTCTCGTTTGCAGCTCAGCTAGCAGTAATACTTCTCAATTTTCACCCTAATACAATTACGCCTAGCATCTTGACCTACATTATGATAGTAGATGGAGCAAACAAGTTAAACCTTCAATAAAGAGTAATTACTCTAAGAAGTACTACAAATTAATGTAGTAAGCCTTCGATATTGTTATGAAATGTTTTGTAACATTGAATTACATTATGCAGTAGGAATTCAGACCACTATCAAGAATCTTAGAATATTGTTTCAATAAGCCTTTCAGTATTGAGGTTCTAAAGGTGATTTCCAATTTAATTAACAATCATAAGCCACATGAATTGCGTGGTTTCAATGAAATATTAAATGTTCATAGAATTTCATCTTTATGTACCTAACTTTAAGAAACGAGTGGGTTACAGATAGATTAATATATCAAGAGTGACGTATAATACAATGAAATAACACCTTATTGCACACCAAATAATATAGACACAATATTAGAAAAATAAATTTACAAAATACATCGTACACGTAGGTACTTCGCATAGTATTTTAAACGACTTAAAAAGGGAGGAGGTATTCAATTCGATTGTTTTTTTATGGTTGTTACCTCAGAACTTTGTCATTTATAAATCGATTAGAAATTTTCGTTGGGTGCAGTATAGCTTTAAGGTGGTCCAATATAAATTTAATTGATATTTGACCTTGGACTTCGAAGATACATCAGAATTGAAGTCGGTTTGTGTTCAAAGTCAAAGTTCAAGAGTTTTTTATTCAATTTTGGCATCACAGACGCACTTATGAACGTCAATTATTACACTAAAGATACGGCAGGAAACTGAGGGGTGGGGGGGGCTGTGTTTGTTATGAAATGTAAACTTGTTCTGATTATAGGTTCGATGGGCTGATCTATTGACTGGAAAAGATCGTTCTTAGTGATAAATCCGCCCATTGTACTTTAGTTTGTAAATTGTTTTCATGTACCTACCTATTTATTTTTTGTTTGGGGTACAATAAAGCATTTTGTCATAGGCTCAAAATACTTTGTGATTTAATAAAACTAACTGTATCAAATATAACTAAAATTAGTCGCTATAAATAATAATAAACACTTCTACGTGTATTTTAATTATGTACCTATTTAAGGCGTTGTAACTTTGATTTATTGCAAAGAAAATATCGATAAGTTTTAAGTACGGCAGTATGCTACATACTTTACCTTAGGTATGAAGTGCTTTGCTGAATTCCAGCTGTATTTTATACGTCTTCGTTAGGGAGCCTAACCGCAAACTGAGCGAGCGACTCTCTATTGGCTCTCCATCGCTCGTTTAGTTAGATTACTCATCTAAGCGCTTACGGAGCTACTACGAAACTGTGCGGCAAGTACAATTATATCTAATATCTGTTTGAAGCAAAATTAATGCGCATTATGAGAAGAGCCATTCACTCATATACTCTTTATCACCTTGCTGACAAAAGAGGAGACTTTTACCCAGCAATAGGACAGTAAAGATTATTTTCTATCTATTTTCTATAGATTTTTAATTTGACAGCCTCTGTGGTGTAGTTGTTGGACAAGTTGGCTCAAATCTCTTTCACTACTAAGGTTGCGGGCTCGATTCCCGCGAAGGGACAAATGTTTGTGCACAAAAAAATAAGCATTTGTTTCGTGTCTGGGTATTGTGGGACCGTGGTCCTCACAGTTTCTGGTTCCCTAAATACAGGAAATCCTATTTGGGGGACAGGACCTATGTATGTGATCGTTGGGCGTATTTATTTACTTATTTTTAATCAGGTAAAAATTAAAATATGATTATTTATGTTTAGTACCTTCTTGATCCTACTGCAGAGCAAATATCATCCCGTAGAGTTATATTAATTTAAATTTTAAGGAAATAATCCAGAAAATATTTAAACTGCTAGTAACATGCATAGTTTAGTGTTTTGCTTTGATATTACAACGTTTTATAACATTGTAAATTCCCGTCTCTATTTCATATCGTTGAAAACTACAACAACTTGGATCTTCGTAACTTCTAGTTTCTGAGTAGCAGTCCTCCACTTTCCGTCCGCAAAGCTAGCAACACTGTAACTCAAGCTTCAGAAATTATCAATAGAATGAAAGCAAGACCGGACTTGGCACCTTTTAAAACAGTACAGCTCCTTTGTCTTTTTTCTTTTATCATTTGTTATATATACATATGCTTAAATCAGGGTGTATAAGTGTTTTTGTATAATAATTAGATTAAGTAATTTCAAGACATTATAATACTATTTTTAGGGTTCTGTACTCAAAGGGCAAAACGGGACCCTATTACTAAGACTCCATTGTCCGACCGTCTGTCACCAGGCTGTATCTCATGAACCGTGATAGTTAGACAGTTGAAATTTTCTCAGATGATGTATTTCTGTTGCCGCTATAACAAATACTAAAAAACAGAATGAAATAAATATTTAAGAGTGCTCCCATACAACAAACGTGATTTTTTTTGCCGTTTTTATAAATAATGGTACAGAACCCTTCGTGCGCGAGTTCTACTCGCACTTGGCCGGTTTTATTTATCACAATCAAGCTGCTTATGTGAAACATTGTTGAACTTAAAAAAAAATAGAAAAATAATGTGATCTTTTTTAATTCCTTTTTAGCAACACTAAAGATAACGCATGGAAACGAAAAGCGTAAGGAGCACCGTGGCAGACAGAGAAATGAATTTCTCCGGTGGCACATATCGTCTCGGTCAACGCACACAATCGTAAGCACTGCGGACGCTAGTAATAGAAAAATGTACATTGGGACTCAGAAAAATTAGGCTGTACATTTTCTCCGGAAGAAGATGCCGAATTTGACCTTGAAGGGATCAATCCCTTCCATTCCAAGTCTAGGTCTTACGCAACTGTTACATCAGCCTTAGGCGGTCCTCATTCCCTGAAATTACTTCTCCACTTAAACTGCTTATCTGCTACTGCCGGCGACATTGCTCAAGGCAGCCATCCTCTTTATACGTTTACACAATATTACGCCATGTGCGTAAACGGTACTTTTACGTACAATTGAGGCAGTTTCTCTGATTACACGATGTATTCTAATGACCATCTCAGTAACTGCGTTACGTTATGTAGCTGGAAATTGTTATGTGGAGTTGAGGTTGGTTTATTATTTAGATAGCTAGAATATAGATACGTGTGTGGTTGAGTTCTTATTTGACATTCAACAGTGTTTTACTAGAGTGGCGCTTTCGAGTCTGAGGTAGCTGAATAAACATTTCGTCGATATTTCTTTGCCACGCAGCCGGAAGTACAGTCAGCTGCGCTAATATATATACACTCCCCAGTTTTCAAATTTATATATAGGTACTCATTACTTTAAAATACAAATGCACGCAAACATTTTTCAAATATATTTAGTCATCTTGTTTGTCAGAATGCGATATAACATTTTTCAAAATGATGTATGAAGCTCCTCGACCTCGACCCAATCAAAATTTGGGAGTGTATATCAGCGCACCTGACTGTACAACCATTAGTAAAGTTACTAGGTATTTTAATAAAAAATAAAAGCTGTATAAATCAATGTTCTGAGTAGCAACTGTTACAGAATGGTCATCATCAAAAGACAACATCTTTGACGAAAAAACATTACATTCGTCGGGTTCGTTGTTGAAAATGTTGAAATAATAAAGAAAATAGTTTTTGGTACATATTTTTACTAGCGACATGCTTAAAATAAAAAAAATCATTTACTTAGATTTGTTTTAATTGTAGTTGTTTATTAACTTACTTACGTATCGTCACGCTTTAATTAAAAAAATCAACAGATAAAAGTAAAATATACTGAATACTTATTTTGTGAAGTTCTAAGTAGGTACCGTGACATAGTTCAACTGTATTCCATTTCGTTGCTTCTTTCAAATACTTAAATATTTAAATCGTTAGTAAGGCATGGTACTAACAAAGAAAACTAAATATTACGTACTAATATCCATTCTAATAAAATAAATGGGAAAATAACTGTCTGTTTCCTGTTGTTGCCTTCTCATGACTAAATCGCTCTTTTTGAAATTGGCACAGGGATAGGCTGTAAGTAGCCCGTAGACATACTTTAATTTTCCATCCCCATTTAAAATGTGGCTTCCAAAGTCACGGGAAGCAATTTGTAATTTATTCTACCTAGATAGTTGTAGCTGACTGTTCGTATCGAAAATCCTTACTAATATATAATATTATAAACGCGAAAGTTTGTATGTATGGATGGAATTTTGTTACTCTTTCACGCAAAAACTATACAGAATCGATTTTGATGATATTTAGAATGTAGGTACTTTAGGACTTGGAATAGCACATATTTTTATCCCTGGGAACTGCGGGCGGAACCGCGGGGCGCAGCTAGTATCTAATATATTCCTTTGATGTGAGACCACCGCTAACTCACCGCCTACATGCTCGTAAATGGGCGATCAATGTACCGTGGTAGGTTTACACACCCGATACATAAAGGTAGTCTCAAATGGCAACGCTACTTGTATCTAATATTAGTAAGCAGTTGGCCGGAATGGTTTTAAGTAATTTGTTGTAGCCTCAAAGGAGTTACAGGTGACTTAATACTCAATAGTCAATTTTCAATCATAAATAGTATGTGTACGTTTAAGGTCTTCACAATAATACTAGATCGAGTAACATAATACATACAATGACCTCTATAGTTTTATAGCAACAATAATAGGCGCAAACCAATTTATCACATTCTATGAATCATTCCTAAAGAAGTTTAAACAAAATTATATTTTTTTTATTATCAACATATTGCCTTTTTTTAAAAATGCACTCTTTTTCCTTTTCTTTTTATTTCATCGGGTATTTTATTAAATATTTATTGACCTAGCGTTCTGACCGGATCTGTGCATTTTAGTTTTGTTGAAGGAATACAATTTATGTTTAGATCTATAATTTAGCACATTGTCAATGTAATTTCTAAGTTATATTATATCAATAATCATTTTATTAGTCAAGAATTTGTCTTCGGTATAATACGCCCTGTTGAGTACTAACGCCCAACGATCACACACATCAAAGATCCTGGTCCCTAAATATTTTATCCTGTATCTAGGGAAACAGGAACTACAAGGACCATGGTCCCATGAACCCTAACTAGGATTCCCTGTATCTAGTGAACCAGAAACTACGAGGTTCATGGTTCATCCTGCAACACAGATACACAAAATAAATAATTGCGCTTTGTTTCATAAAAGTATTCAATAAATTACCGTTACTAAGAAGGTTAATAGAGTCACGAGTTTATTAATTATTTTCAGAATAGCCCATTACTTATATTTTTGTACACAAAAACCTAATTATACCGTTTATTTTTAGTTAAGTGTCTTTGGAGCGCCTTATCCGAAAGCCAGAGCCACTTGGACTAATTAGGTTTTTCGCCCCAAACCTAGTCTAGACGTCACAGTTTTTGTAATAGGTATATTGAACAGCGTATGTTTAGGTTCATTTAAATAGCCTTGTCTTAATCCATTCTGGCAAGCGTGAATTATTATTAATGTGGGTTCTGGTCTATTTTTTTAACCGACTTTTTTACTGTTATTTAGATATTTATTTCATTTTTTAGATTTGTACTCAACTAACTTACTATTTTTTAATGTTCGTTACCTCAGAACTCCGTCATTTATACCAATTTAGAAAATTATTTTTGCGTTGGGTTCAGTAAAGTTACAATGTGGTCCTATATAAATTTCATCGATATTCAACTTTGGATTACACAAAGATACATTGAAGTCGTTTTATTTGTTATAAAATGAATTATTAAATGTAAATTGTTGCTATTGCTTTTGGTGATATAAATTTTTCTATTATTTTGTAGCTTCGATAGCTTCTGTTGTATATAACTATAACTGTAGATTTCAGTAGGATTTTAAGGAGTAATGCGGTGGTTCACTTGATTAGCTAATGCCTCTTTAATGTAATGTAGGTCAATTGGCATCTATTCCCGGCGTGGCTAAACCACAAAATTAAAGGGTTATTGGGTTACAAAGGTACATCATAATGTACCTTTGTAACCCAATAGAAACTTTGTAACCAAACTTTGTAACCAAATAGAACGCTGTCGCATGTCAACTGTTCCATAGAACAGTTGACATGCGACAGCGTTCTATTTGTTAGATAATATGTTCTCTTTCTCTCTTTGTCTTTTTTCGAGCTGTTTTGTTTTATTGTCACCATGATTATTATAAAATTTACTTTGTCAAATTGAAATTATACAACTCGTCTTCCAGATTCTGGTTATTTCTGGGATGTCGGAAGCACATCGCAAGTAACAGGTTCACGGCGGCTCTGTGTTTTTTTCCGATCGATGCTCAAAGTATCTATAATAATAAAATAATAGAATGTTCAATGCCTCTATTTTTCTTCCTCCCATACTTATTTTTATTTTTATTTATTTTTCTTTCTAAACCACCAGACTGAATTCTATATCTACTGTCTTGAACTACAACTTTGAAGTTGTCGTGAAATAAAATTCTAATGAACATAGAAAAACTTTGTAGAGCCTCCTAACGCTACGTCTACAATAAAGTCTTATGAAAAGAACAATCTTTGAGTTTCACAAAGACAGCCTTTTTAACGAAAGATAAAGGTACCTAAGTATCTTATCAGATGTACTTATCTGAGTTAAAAAGTATTTTAACGCACTGCTTGTTGCGGAAAGGAGCAGTTTGACGAAAAAATTTGCTTCCCGATTTTCTTCCCTAACACCTGGGTATAAAATTGAAAAGTTTTTAGTCTCTCTTACATACTTAACCTTATCGATGCTCTTAAGCTCTTTTAAGCTTAAGTAGCACCCTCAATCTATAAATAGGCACAAAAGTTTCTAAGTATTTCCACTTGTGTTATCCGAAAATGGGTCGTTAGTTCCCCTCTAGAGTTCTCGTTCCATAACTTTTTTCTTGTGATAAAAGTATATTATGCGAATTGAGTCGAGTGGAACAAGTGCTTGAAAAACAGAAAGTCGACAAAAATTTGTGTTGAGGTGGAAATGAGAACAAGGCCAGTTTCAGGAACAAAGAAAAGCTATCTTTTGAGTTTTGTGGTTGGAAGACAAATCTCGAGTGGTCTGACAGAATCTACGAACTTATTTCTCCAATTTCAAGTTTCTTAACTTTTGGAGTCATTGAAATCATCCGAACTGTTACTACAATTCAGAGGAGGTATTTAAAAATTCACACAACATATTCTTATATTATATTTGTTTATTTATAATATTATAAATGCGAATGTTTGTGTGTGTGCTGTTTGTTACTACGAATCACCGTTAAGTAGGTTTTAGTAACTACTAAACCGATTTTGATGAAATTTGGAATGTAGATAGTTTAAGTACTGAATTCAAACATAGGCAAATGTTAATTTTTGAAAAAAAATCAACCCTTAGGTGGGTGAAACAGGATGGTAAAGTATGTATGGAATTTTTTTATTCCTTGCTATAAATAAGCTTTAAACTAAATAATGAAACATGTATTTTTTTTTTCAGTACTACCCCTAGGGGATGTGCAATAAAGTTCTAAATTTTGTATGGAAAATTTTATTTCTTGGTTCGATTCACTAAAAACTCGTTTTAAATAAACTGTAAGGCAAATAATGAATTATTAATTCTTTTTTACAAAACTACCCCTACGGTGTGTACAATAGAGTTCTAAACATTGTATGGAAATTTCTTTGCTTGGTTCAATTAATTTAAATCATAATTGTTTACGCCAATGCCATCCCTAGTCCCTTTCCTTTTATTTCGGCCAGTAGAATCGACTATGGCACTCGACTATGGAGGTGACAGCTGTCAAGACGAGGGACATCTCTACGTCTCGGACGCCATTTTTTGATGAATGACGTTTTTTATACACTTCGATTGAGAACGTCTCCCGCGCACGTATTTTTGGTGCAATTATTAATCCGCAATAAAAGCAGTGTGATTTCCATAAACTTAACTCGTGTTCCGTGAAAGAACCTACGTAACTACAGGAGAAGATTAGTGCATTGATAAGGAAGTCGCCCGCCGGCCGGCACAGGGCTCGTCAGGACACCCACGCCACGCGGCACAGCAGGAGTCTTTCAGGTTAGTGCCTAAGTCTGTATTCTTCTGGCCTCTTATCACATTGTCTTTTTTTCCACGCATTTACAATATTCTCCCGCTCCCTTTATGGTGGACGCATCCGCGCCCCCATAAAATTGTTCACTTCGAACCGATTGAACCTATACCTAATTATATTCTCCCGCTTAGGAATTCCCTATATATTGCATTAATTGCAACCGCTTCGCTTTATATTTCTCGTGAGACATCGCCCCAGGCGCCTAACGCTTAAATATTAGGATATTTTTAACCCGAAACAAGTCGCCATTTTGTCAACTGCGCAGTAAAGTTATAAGTTAACCTTTTGTCAAAACCCGCGTTTTTATAATTTGCACGATTATCATTAAAGTGCATAATACACCACTCTAATCATGTCTGAAGCCAAGATAAAAATAAATGAAGGCAAACGACAGGCAATATTTGAGCAATTAAGATCTTTTCTTGCAATTTCTAAGAAGATAGGCGGCGCAGAAACTAGAACTAAGAGCGAATTTTTGGCTAAGACTTCAAACATTGACAAGTTATATGATCAGTTCAGCATATTATGCGATGAGTTTAATTTGCTTAAAATGGAACAAGATCCAGATTATGATGTAGACTTTAAATGTTGGCTTGCATTTGAGGATGTATACACAGGGGTGAAACACTTTAGATCCCAATTAATAGACATAACCGCACCTTCTTCCCAAAGGAAGAAGGAACCTTCTTTTGATATCAAATTGGAGGAATTGAAAATACCTGTCTTCAATGGAAATCCTGAAAACTGGGCTTTATTTTATGAAAGTTTTAAGACCAATATTCATAATAACAATAAACTTAATAATTCACATAGAATTCAGTATCTTGTTAGTAAATTAACTGGAAAGGCTTTGAGTGTATTCGCTGGAATTTCAGCTACAGAAGCCAACTATGATACAATATGGACGGCTTTGACAGAAAAATTTCAAGACCCAAGGAATCTAGCTTCACATTTCTTGAACTGCATCTTTGAAATTAAAAATGTACCGAATAATGCAACTCAACTTAACAATTTCATAGAGAAGTTCTCTTCATCATTAAATGCGCTTAAACAATTACAAATACCAGATTTATCAGACTTTATATTTCTTTATTTAGTACAAAAGAAGTTAGACTCCAACTTGGTTCAAAACTTTGAGTTAACCATGCGTGATAAACAAATTCCTTTGTGTTCGGATTTAATTGAATATACTAGACATCATGTTAAGATTTTAGAGCGAACCGATAACACACAGAAGGAAAAGGTGACCCACTCTAAAAGTGCTCGGAGTACTAACTCACACACATTTGCATTAATTTCAAAGGAAGTACCTTCTGACAAGGTTACTTTGTGTTCATTATGCAAGAGGGATGATCATTCTCAGATATACTATTGTCCAAATTTCAAAAGTATGACTGCAAACTCAAGATTTGAGTTTGTCAAATCTAATAAATTTTGCACAAATTGCTTAAGCTCAAAACATACAAACAAAGCTTGCAATTCTAAATCAAGTTGTAAAGTGTGTCAGAGTCGCCATCATACATTATTGCATTTTGAGTCTAATTTAGATAAAACTCCCAAATCTAATAATGAGTTACCGGATACCAGACCTGGCTTCACTGCAGTAACACAAGTGGCTAGTAAGACCCAAAGTTGTAGGCAAGATACTATTCTTTCCACGGCTCAAGTTTATGCCTACACCAATAAACAAAAGAAATCTATTATTAGATGTTTGTTAGACAGTGCATCACAGAATAACCTCATTAGTATTTCTTGTTGTAAGAGGCTTAAACTTAAGGTCATACCATTGAATAATTCTTTTATTAGCACAGTAGGTTCCAGCTCAACTCAGATATTGGGATATGTTTTACTCAATATACAATCTAGACACACCAATGATGTAATATTCAACAATATTAAATTAATGGTTGTCAAACAAATTATTGATAAATTACCAATTTGTTTTATTGATATATCTTCAATGACACATTTGAAAAATTTGCCACTTGCTGATAATAATTGGAACACACCCGGGGAAATTGACGCCATTCTAGGCGCACAAATATTTCCTCACTTATTAATAGGAGGTCCTCTGATATCACCCTATGCTAAGGACATTTCCGCACCCGCACCCGCGTCCGCATCCACTTATGGATCAATGGATATTAATCGAGCTGACATTTCCGCGTCCGCATCCACTTATGGATCAATGGACTTTAATCGCACAGACATTTCCGCACCCGCACCCGCATCCGCATCCACTTATGGATCAATGGATTTAAACCGCTCTGGCCTATCCGCACCTGCATCCGCATCCGCTCAGGGTGCTATGGATTTTAACCGCTCTGGCGTACCCGCATCTGCATCCGCATCCGCTGCTGCTCATAAAGAAATGAAATATGATTGCGTTCTTGACACCGCGCCCGCTTCTGCTCATGTCTCTATAGTTTTGGAGCACGAAAACCGCTCTTCATCTGCTGCCACGGACGTTTATCGTGCAGACGTTTCCGGTAACCGCTCCACTGCTGCTGTGACACGCAATTGTACTGCTCGTCGGGCGGCGCCCGCGCCCGCGCTTCCAGTTCTCAAGACTTCTCTTGGATACGTCATCATGGGTGAAGTACCTGTCGTCGCTGCTGATGCCCATGACGTAGCCTGGTCCTTCGGTCCTATAACAAACGATGAATTAAATAAAAATTTAACAAAGTTTTGGGAATCGGAAGAGTTATTTACACATCCAATTAATAATCCTGATGATGTGGAATGTGAGGAGATGTATGCATCATCTGTATCGCGCGATCCACCTTCTGGTAGATTCGTTGTTCCGCTACCGTTCAAATCGGATCCCGCTTGTCTAGGAAATTCATTTCTCATGGCTAAACGTAGACTCGCCGCGCTTGAGCGGAAACTCAAATCAAACCCTGACTTAAGACAATCTTATAACGACGTCATAAAAGATTACCTGGATAAAGGATATTTATCTGAGATTCCAAATACTCCGGTTAACATCCAAGATGGCTATCTAATTCCGCATCATGCTGTGGTTCGACCGGAAAAAAGTACTTCCAAAACGCGAATTGTTCTGGATGCAAGTGCGAAAACAGACACGAATTTGGCTTTGAATGATATTTTGCATACGGGACCAAACTTACAAGCTGACTTGTTTGCCCTTCTTTTAAAATTCCGTCTTTTGCCGGTCGCCTTGACCGCGGACGTACAACAAATGTACTTACGCATATTGGTAACGGAAGAACATCGTAAATATCAGAAAGTTTTATATAGATTTGATGAATTCGAGCCAATTCGAGTATTTCAATTCAATTCTTTGGCGTTTGGGCTTCGCTCCAGTCCGTTTTTGGCGATGAGATCGCTTCGCATGTTAGCAGCTGAACACAAAGAGACGTTACCACTAGCAGCTGAGGTGGCGACAAAGGATGTTTACATGGATGACATAACCACGTCAGTAGCTACTCCACAGGTAGGAATAGACTTGTCCCAACAACTTCGCACATTGTTTCAAGCAGGTGGTTTTATCCTAGTAAAATGGGCAAGTAATTCTCAAGAGGTGTTAGATCATATCCCGGAATCACATAAAGTCGCCATAGAATTTTCAGACGGAGATAATTTAAAAATTTTAGGTCTAAAATGGCTTCCATCGCCTGATACATTTACTTTCACGACAAATGACGCAGATCAAGGTTGTACCAAACGCATAATATTATCGGTGATAGCTAGACTTTTCGACGTTCTAGGTTTAGTGGCACCCGTCATCTTGTATGCAAAATTGTTAATTCAAGAATTGTGGCTCGCTCAAATAGGTTGGGACGACGTTGTCCCCGAGTCCATTGCAAACCGCTTTATGCAGTTCAAAAATGAACTACCGCTACTATCGGAACTGAAAATTCCGCGTCATTTAGGTGTCGCTGAGGACTGTATAGTCAATATTGTCGCTTTTGGAGACGCTAGTCTCAAGGCTTACGGATGTGCAATTTATTTACACGTAACACACCCCAATGGTGACGTGTCGCTTACCTTGGCTTGCGCGAAGTCAAGGGTTGCATCTCCAAAAATTGCTTCGCTCGCTCGTTTGGAGTTATGTGCCGCTGTGTTGCTTTCGAAGCTCGTTCGCTATGTGCACACGACGTATAATGATCGCTACCCAATTACGGAAATATACGCATTCTCGGATTCGACTATCGCTTTATCGTGGATCCACTCGCAGCCACATCGTTGGCAAATATACGTTGCGAATCGCGTAAGTAAAATTCACGAAAATCTTTCACCGGATCGATTTTATCATATCGAGGGTATTGCAAACCCAAGCGATTGTGCCTCTAGAGGCACTCTGCCTTCGCAAATACTTAACCACCCTCTATGGTGGACTGGTCCATCGTGGGCTCAGTGTCCAATCGCTGATTGGCCGATTCGACCCTTTAAACCACCAGAGGAGGAGATACCCGAGACGAGAAAAACTGT
Source organism: Petrophora chlorosata (assembly GCA_951640565.1). Taxonomy (NCBI): domain Eukaryota; kingdom Metazoa; phylum Arthropoda; class Insecta; order Lepidoptera; family Geometridae; genus Petrophora; species Petrophora chlorosata. Next base: position 8,094,427 of record OX621204.1, on the reverse strand, counting down.
AGTTCTCGCGGCTGTGGCAGAGATTGAAGATTCACCGCTTTACGATCTCGCGTTGAAATCGTCCTCATGGGCTAAATTGATGCGTGTCATCGTTTACGTTTTGCGCATGCTAAAGAAACTTCCGCGTGATACGATGATTAAATGTTCAGATCTCGATGCTGCCGAAATGGTTGTACTCCGCCATCTGCAAAATAAATATTTTCAGGATGAAATAAAAACAATTAAAAAGGGAAACGTACCTTCTATCGCGATACGCAAGCTTGATCCTTTCATCGATGACTCCGGTCTGCTACGTGTTGGCGGCAGATTAACTAACGCTAATATTCCTTTTGAAAACCGCCATCCTATATTATTACCGCGTCGCGACCACATTGTAAATTTAATAATAGATCATTACCACCGCATCAATTGCCATACTGGCTCTCATTTGCTTACATCGTTGCTACGACAACGTTATTGGATACTTTCTTCGCGAAATGTCATACGACAGCGTGTGCGTTCATGCACTTCTTGCTTCAAACGCGCGCCGAAGAATAATATGCCTATCATGGCAAGTCTTCCGCCGGCACGTGTCTTGGAAGCGAAAGCGTTTACTAATACTGGAGTAGACTACGCAGGTCCGATAAGCCTTACTATGACTAGGCATCGCGGAGTACGCAGCACAAAGGCATACATTTGTCTTTTTGTCTGTCTCGTCACAAAAGCCATTCATCTGGAAATTGCTTCGGATCTCAGTGCCGAGACTTTTCTTGACGCTCTTAAGCGCTTCATCGCAAGACGTGGCCCTGTCGCGGCTATTTATTCGGACAACGCTACCAACTTTATTGGAGCAAAACGTCGTTTGGATGAATTGTATACCTTTTTGCAATCGGATGAAACTAAAACTGCCTTTAATAATGAGTTATCCAAACACCGCATAACGTTTCATATGATACCGCCCCGTGCGCCGCATTTTGGTGGCCTGTGGGAAGCAAATATTAAATGCGTTAAAACCCATTTATATCGCGTAATTGGTCAGCAGCTGCTTTCTTATGAAGAAATGTTAACTGTTTTGACTCAAATTGAGTGCTTGTTAAACTCTCGTCCTCTAGGCCTTCTGCCTGACGAACCGCAACCGGAAATTCTCACTCCCGCTCATTTTCTGATGACGACACCTTTACAGTTTTTACCCGCTTACGAAATTAATGATAACAAAAGCGTTGTTCAAAGGAAGAGGTTGCTAGATAGCTTGGTCCAAAGTTATTGGAAGAAGTGGCGCCTCGAATACTTACATACGCTTCAGCAAAAACAAAAGTGGCTCAAACGAAGCGATAACCTTAAAGTAGGGACAATTGTTCTTGTGCACCAGGAGGATGTACCGCCCCTTAGGTGGCCTCTTGGCATCATAGAGCAGGTTTTTATGGGAAAGGATTCAGTGGTTCGCGTTGCATTGATACGTTCTCAAAACAAACTAATTAAACGAGCAGTAAATAAGCTGTATCCTCTTCCAGAAAATGACATGTAACATAATTAAAACTCACGCTATATTTTAGTATAATCTTCATATTAGTTTATCAATTAATTTATATTAACTTCGTCAATGTTTGATAATTAAGTATTTAGTTCCTTAACTTCATATTCATGTTTACATTCTAAATTAGAATAACCGCTTCAGATCTCTACCACTTCATAATTTTGAAACTCCTCGAGACTTTCAAGCCGGGGAGTATGTTTACGCCAATGCCATCCCTAGTCCCTTTCCTTTTATTTCGGCCAGTAGAATCGACTATGGCACTCGACTATGGAGGTGACAGCTGTCAAGACGAGGGACATCTCTACGTCTCGGACGCCATTTTTTGATGAATGACGTTTTTTATACACTTCGATTGAGAACGTCTCCCGCGCACGTATTTTTGGTGCAATTATTAATCCGCAATAAAAGCAGTGTGATTTCCATAAACTTAACTCGTGTTCCGTGAAAGAACCTACGTAACTACAGGAGAAGATTAGTGCATTGATAAGGAAGTCGCCCGCCGGCCGGCACAGGGCTCGTCAGGACACCCACGCCACGCGGCACAGCAGGAGTCTTTCAGGTTAGTGCCTAAGTCTGTATTCTTCTGGCCTCTTATCACATTGTCTTTTTTTCCACGCATTTACAATATTCTCCCGCTCCCTTTATGGTGGACGCATCCGCGCCCCCAATAATCCTCATATAGTATGATATAATTTTATTTATTATGTAATATAATATAATACATAATGTAATATAATATATAATAATAAGCACAACGTTTGATCACAACAATTGCAATGCCACCCAGAACCGTATAACAGATACCATAAAAAGCACCCCGAGACATTAGGTATTAGGTATTGTATGCCCAGTGATTTTACTGGCTGCAATGCCCTTCAAAATGGAACACAGTAACGCTTGCGCACTACTACTTGGCGACAAAATAACTGAAAGCTGTGGTACCTACCCAGACGGCCTGCCGCATACGAATGACCTAGCTCGGTTTAAATCCTAATCTTAATAATATTACAAATGCGAAAGTTTTTCATTTTTCATTCACTCAAATCTCGGTACAAATAAACTTCAAAATAAATAGTAAAAAACTTTTTTTGTTCTAAACTACCTCGATTTATAAGGGTGCAAATGAGTTCTAAAGTTCTTATGGAACATTTTATATCTTGGTTCGATTCAATAAAACTCGGTTTAAGTAAACTATAAAGTAAATAATGAATTACGTATTTTTTATTTTTACAAAATTCCCACTACTCTGTGCAATAGAGTTCAAAACTTTATATGGAAAATTTTATTCCATAGTTCGAAAAATATAGAGTTTAGACGTGAATGACGTAATAATGCAATACACCGTCGTCGTTTCTATATTCGGTGATGGGGCATGCCTGTTTAGGGCAATTTCGTATATTTTATACGGCAATCCATGTTTGGCACGGGAAATACGAGAACAAATCGTCAAACACGTGCTTAACAATTTAAGCGAGTTCGCAAATACAGAATCATGATAGATTCGTAAATAGTCATAACAGCGCAGCCGAATACTTTTCTTACTTGCGACACATCAATCTCCACGCGGTCGAAGCCGCGGGGCGCAGCTAATAATACATAGTTAAAAAGATTTATGGGTACCTACCTACCAATATGTTCGTTGCTCTTGTAAAGAGTCAAGTAGATACACAATATAACATAAATAGTTCTTCTATATTTTATACTAGCTTCACCGCGCAGTTTCACTGGCGTAGAATTGGAGTTGTAAGTCGATCCCTGGGAACTGTCTCGACGCTGATACCTGCATTCTCCAGTCTTCTCGTGACCACGGCCTTTGCAACTTGGTCATAACGTCAAGGTAAATAAAACGAATGTTTTTAGCACGCGAAAAAAAAGCGCGATTAAGTCTCGTTTTACTTGTCATAAACTACACTCGAGAGCAATGAATCCGGGTCACTTAAAGAATGTTAAAAATCTCGGAAACTAAAAATGATAGGTTAATGCAATAAGTTGTATTTAATAGACAATGTAATACTCCTTAAATGAAAGTAAAAAAAATATGAGTCACCATACATTTTATTAACACAAAATTACATAAAGAAAAAAACTGCTGATCTCTCCTTAAAACAAAAATAGGAAACATGAAATTTTTGAACTTTATTACGATTTTCTTGAATTTTAATACTTCGTATTGCCTCCTCGTGCTTCCATTACTGCGTTTACGTGGTTTGGCATGCTGTACACCAAGTTCCTTATACGATTTTGGGGAATATTCTCCCATTCCTCTGTGAGAGCAATTTTGAGCTCACGAAGCGTGATTGGGGGAGGGTTTCGTTGTTTTACGCATCTGCCTAGCTCGTCCCAAGCATGCTCGATCGGGTTGATATCCGGGCTGCGCGCTGGCCACTCCATACGAGTAATGTTCATCTCTTGAAGGTAGTCATTCACAATCCTACCTGTATGAGGTCGGGCATTGTCATGCATAAATATAGCATCCTCACCTAAATTGACCATAAATGGACCAACGTGATCATTGAGGATTTCTTCCACATATCTTACGCTAGTTAAAGAGCCGTTTTCTATGATCACCAGCTCTGTGCGACTTTCAGAAGAAATTCCGGCCCACACAAGTACAGACCCACCACCGTAGGCTACTTTTTCTTCGATGCATGCTTGCTTGAATCTTTCCCCTGGTCTTCGATACACTCTGTGTCTTCCATCGTGCTTGTAGAGCATAAATTTTGATTCGTCGGAGAACATAACTTTTGACCAATCTTCAATACTCCAATTTACGTGGCTCTGGGCATATCTTAGTCTCGAAATACGATGCCCACGCTCCAGTTTAGGGCCGTTTGCAGGTCTAAGGGGTTTTAAGTTAGATTCAGCAAGCCGACGTCTTACTGTCCATGCGCTTGGGTTACTTCCTCCGAGGCGTCGAAACTGATTGGTGAGTTCAGTTCCTGTGAGAAAGCGATTTCGAAGCATGGTGTTCACCAAGTATCGGTCTTCTCGTGCTGTGGTACACCTGGTTCTGCCCGTTCCTGGTCTGCGTAGGTTAGAACCAGTTTCTTCGTAACGTCGGAGAACTCTTTGTACTGTTGACAGCGACACACCGACAGTCCTGGCTGTATCGCGCTGACTCCGGCCGGTTTCCAGCATTGTAAGTATTCTGGTGCATTCTTCAGGCGTAAGCGACATAATTTCAGCTTGAATAATGAATATAGAGCACTATCAACATGGTTTATGTACCCACATAAATGACAGATTACAAACAAAAGCAAAACCAAATGCTGTAATTTCGTAGTTCCATCTTCGAAAGTGGCCCTTTTTCAAATTTGATTTTTTTATGATATAACTTTACAATAACTAAGAAGTTTTAATACCTTCATTTAAGGAGTATTACATTGTCTATTAAATACAATTTATTGCATTAACCTAGCATTTTTAGTTTCCGAGATTTTTAGGATTCTTTAAGTGACCCGGATTCATTGCTCTCGAGTGTATGTGTTCGAATTGCGAAAGTTTAAAAATTACTTTGTCATCCAAATCCGTTTAGCCGTTGCCGTTGCAGCGTGAATATGTAACAAACACGCCTAAGAACACACTAACATACTACTAACAACAACTTTATTTTCGCATTTATAATATTTGTGTGATTTTAGGCCACGACGTGATACAAATAATTAAATAATTCCAACTCGAAAAAATGCAGCAATATTTTTAAGATGAAAATTGGGTCAACGCGTGACGTTTGTCGTATAATGTTTACAATATGCATCCGCTGATTTTATACATATGTATGAGGCCGCCTTTGTTTTTGGACTTTTAAATAACAAGCCGAGTTTGTACACGATCCGCCTACTTACGAAAATATTTTTAGAGCAAATTACGTTCAAACTACTCGTACTCGTGGTAGGTCTTTCGTAGGCGGGATACCGTCTGGGTAGGTACCACAGCCACTGCCGCCAAGAAGTAGTGCGGAATCTGTGTTCATATGAGACTTAATATCTGATGTTTCGGGGTGATGAGTGCAATTTAGTGCTACGCAGTGCCCTCTGGGTGGCTCTGCAATTGCTATTGGCAGGCGTGGCGATCAAAATCAAGCCAACAACTCTCATGTCTCATCATTTAGTTCCATAAAAAGAAAAAAAGCTGCAAAAGACTTTGATTTAGAAAAAGTTGCTGTTGCAGAGAATCGTCACTTGCCTTATTTGAAATAACGTTGTAAAGACAAAAAAATAAAACGCAGTTTCCATTTCGTTTTTCGATTAAAATTTGACCAGTATAATCTCTAGAATATTTTTGCGGCTATTTAGATTTCTCTAACTTTCTCAATTCAATCAACGTATCAGTAAAGCCATTCAACGGGGCAATGCTGACAGCATTTCGGACAAGCCACCAGTGAAACAGAACCAACTAATTGGAGTTTTTGGCCTATTTATCGGCCTATAGGTAAGGGCCAATAGGTAATATGTTATGTCCCTTTTAAGTAATTTAGTTCAAGGCAGCGAGTATGGCTTAGAAGAAGCTCGTCCGAGTTCGAATCCCGCTGGCCTCACACCACTGTTATCACATGAAAACATCATTATAAAATCAGCATATCCAAGAAATAATCACAAAAAATTAAAGGACATGTGACATCCACCAACCCGCATTGGGCCAGCGTGGTAGATTATGGCTTATACACTCTCTATGCGAGAAGGCCAGTATCCCAGAAGTGTAAAAGTAATGGGCTGATGATGATGGAGTTTATTTTTAGAAACAGCGAGCGTGTGAAATAATTTTAGTTATATGAAATCCCAAGTAATGTGTGTGACTACCTGAATCCTTAATAATCCATCCTTGAACTTATTCAACGAAAATATTTAAGTAAGTTTTTGTACTGCAATGTTTAAGCTAGCAGAGCAATAGTGCTTTTTACTAGTTTCCACTATTATTCCAGTAAACTAGAACCACGATACGATAGCGACGCCGACGCGACGTCCGCACGGCGTAAATGAATCTTGCAATTGTCGCCATTCGCCGGGTGCCACTATAATCTCGTTTTGTGTTACTCGTTAAACTGCAATTGCGCTACGCTAAATTGCATCCTAAAGTTGCACGGTTTTCTCCGGACAAAAGAATCTTATATTCTATTCGTCCGCTGTAAGCTCTTAGGTATTTACTCGGATACAATAGCAAGAATGTAATCTTATTAGAACAAAGAGTGTAAAAAATAACGTGTCTTATTGCTAATGCATTATCTAAATGCAAAGATACAACATTAAGTGGTAAGTATATTTTTATAAAGTCATATCCTTCTCTGTAGACAGTCAATTGTCTACTAATGCTTATTATATAAATATATAAATATGGTGAATAAGAGTTGTACGATGTTTAATATGTTTTGTCACAGTTCAACGTATGTAGAAATTAATATGTTATATATATATATATATATATATATATATATATATATATATATATATATATGTTATATGTGACCTAAATGCTGGCGTGTATTTTGGCCAAAGAATCAGCTTCGCAAATCAGCGAGGCAACGCCGCCAGCATTTTGGGCACGTTGCCGGACGACGGGTATCGGTTGAATTATCTGTAGGCCATTCAGTTGGCTCAACCGATACCCGGCATGTACATAGTATTTAATATCTTTTAGTTTAGTTTTATTTCGTTTTTAAATTATTAAGCCTTTTGTTATATTATATTGTTTATATATATGTATGTTATATCTTTAATTAATGTAGCTGGATTGTCCGTGTTTATATGTTAGAAAGAGGCAAAATGTTGATGGTATATAAAGCGAATAAGGGGAGAAGTCATAAAATTTGCAATTTCCAGCGATATGAACTTTCAATTGATATTCCAAAGCGACTGGTGTATTTTAACACCTGTCCCCAGCTAAGCTCTACAAAGTGTTTTCTACAAGCCTTCGCGAATTTATTCAAATATATTCATATGGCGGATGAGGGACCATGAGACGTGTAAATGCATGCATAATATTCCCCATAACCATGATAAAAGGAAGCCAATGATGAGGATATAAAATTCGCCGCCCAAGATTTAATGGATCGTAAACATGCCAGACATGATCTGGGTAAGTTGCTATAAAGTATTAAGTCTTTGCCCTTCTATCTTAATAGTCGCCAATTTCTGAAAGTGTGGTTACCGAAACGCAGATTGTAACGTTCAACTTAACGTAATAGCGTTTTAAACGTTATGGTTTGCAAAAATTTGTTCGCTGCCTATTGATAAGTACTAGAAATAATTAATGAGGTCGGGACGAAAAAAATCTGAAAAAGTTTTGAGAATAATGATGCGAATACGGAAACGATCTCGTAACTTTATACCTCCTTTTTTGTTAATATACCCAAAAGTAAACTGAATACAAATAATGATGAAAAGGTATTGAGCGATTTATATCGCATAGAAAAATATATTTTTTATTTTTTCGGTCACACACAAAAAAAATTATAACGCGTCATAAAATGATACTAACATTTGACGTGTTTTACAAGTATTATTACCGTATTTACATTTAATTTAATTTCGATATTTCGTTAAATTTAATTTTAATTCAATAAATTTTAGTTTAATTCAATCAATTAATATTCGATTTTTAGTGTGTATGGCATTACTAAGTTGTAATTTTAATGAAAATCATTTCCACTTTGTTTATCTGATTATGTTGTTATAAGAAACAATTAATTTATTAGTCTACCACAAGTTGTCAAGGTCAGCTCGTTTTACTCTCTCTCTCTCGCTCTGAGTAGCGAATATTTTTGCTTCATCATCAATCGAAACATACAAATGAACAAATTGTGATAAAAATAAAGGATAACATTGGTAAATGATGAATTGTTCAAAGTTACTTTTATATAGATACGCAATTTCAATGTAAAAATATAGCAAGCCAAAGAGTCGTTTGGCACCATTCATTAATATGAAGTAGTGTAAAGCTACAATAGATTGATGCTTTAACTTTTTTGTAATACAAGACAGCGAGAATCGATGAATTACTAAAACTACGAGGCGCGTAAGAAATAAAGCAACTCAATAGGGTAAAATAGGTAAAGGTTTATACCTTTACCTTAGCTGTGGGATTGGAATGGAATTAGGAGACAGATAATGAAATCTTATGAATCTTTGACGCACTGTACGTCAGCATTAATTATAGATAGGTATTTGTAAATTTTGGTATTATGTCGCAATGATGAATTCGATAAAAAGATATTTTAGAGAAGCAAATGTTATAGAAGTGATAAAGACAGGGTACTAAACTGTGTAACTGTGTATGTACTTATTACTGACGCTGACTTTACACGTCAAAGTAAGAACTATTACTGCGAATGAGTATGGAAAAAACAACTGTAATCACACCACGCCTCTTTATTTTTCGATACATTGGCTAACTTATACGACAGTTAACGACAAAAAATAATGGAACGGTGTCAGTATATATGGACACGCGGATATGACGGGTTAATTGGTCATAAATTTCCGCAACATGACTTTGGGGACAAACGAAGGAAGAGGCATAAGTGTTTGTTCTTTTTTAGTTAAGATATTGTGGTAAGTACTATGCTCCTCATAGATACTCGAATCTTATATACATGGAACTTAAGTAAGTGACCATATATGTAGATATAAATTAAATATTATTAATTTTACTTATTATTTAAAATAGTAAGTACGCGTAGCTGCACCCATTTTAAAGTATGCCTGTGTCTCGTCCATTAGATGTAAAACTCTCATTGGTGGGTTTGCAGACAAAAGGACAATGACTCCTAAAAATCTCCTGAATATTTTCCGCCTACATTTTCTCAAATAAGCATTCTTTTGAGAGAATCGCCGGGACAATGAGAGCCGGAGTAACGGCGCAATGAGACTTGATAATGCAAGTTGCCGCTTAGAGAGGCTTATTAAAATTGAATCACCCTCTAAAATGTGATATTCACGTATCTTTTGGCAGTTGTTGAGTTCCGTTTACTTTTGGGGGAGTAGGCCTAATGAGAGTTTTGCTCTTTGTTTCCTTTTCGTTGGAGATAAGGGATAGTCTTTATTAGATTAGGTATTTGAGGATGGAAGTGATCAAATAAAGATGTTCACTTCAGTGCATTACGTAAAGAAGTATATTTGAACACTTAGCGACTAAAATATCTTGATAAAACTATTGAATCCGAGAAAACAAATGAAGTTTGTCACTGGCCATTAGAAAAAAGCTCCGTTGTAAAACAAAATAGATAATATAATATGGTAGTAGCTCTAAGTAACTAGGTATGTATGTGATGAAACATATCACCGTCGTAACTTTAAAATATATAAAAATAATATGTATATAACATAAAAGTCATTGATAAATTAAAATAAACAAATAATCGTGAAATTGAATACCAACACAGTTTGCATTGCAAACTGAGTTGGTATAAGTTTTTTGACAGCCTGTCGAAGTAAGCCAACAAAGTTTTAACACAAACCAATTTGATTAATCAGTAAAGTTTTGATCTATTTCAATTATTTCAACAAAAGCATTGTTAACGTTTTCGTTTTAATTCTGCAAAAGAATTGCATTTGAATATAATAATGCTATCTAATAAAATAAGCTTAAAGTCATCTAAAGACAAGTGATGAACTTTACTCGAGACACAGGTATTACACAGGATTACCATAACTTTAAAAGAGTATAAGGTCTTGAAAAGGCTGTTGCCCCATATTTTATCAAAAGGCTAACCATACCAAAATTAACCATGGCACTCCAATTTTCTGAGACGCACTTATTACATTGAATAAGCGTTTTTACAGAATCATCAATACATTTTAGTGGCATTATTTCAAAAGAAACAGGCTCTCAATGCCTGTGTTTCGCGGTTTGGATGCCTTTCAGAGGTAATATTTGAGAGTACTTGTGAATTCAGTCACGAAAAAAGGTGGATGCCGAACTGAAGAGTAAAATATATTGGTCTGCTCCATAGATAATATTTAAAAAGGAGACCCTTAAAATTCTAACATGGTGCGCACTCATAGAGGTAGTATTCATAATTTTATTATAAATGGAAAATCAAAAACCCAAACAAGAGCCGATGCCGATTTCAAGTTGAACCTGAAATGTAGGTGTGCTCTTCTAAATTCTCTCAATTTGACTTAAATTATATTTGCACTGTGATGTTTCTAAAAAATCTATCAAAATGTGGTGAACTTTATTTTTACTTAGGTATAGGAAAAGTTTATTTAATTTCAATTTCAATTTGTAGTGAACAATGATACGGGAACGTTGACAAGTTAACCATAGAACTTATACTAAACAACTTTTTTTCGTATTCATATTCATTTATTCTTGCTTACATGTAATGTACCAGACAGGCGTTAGACATGTCTTAAAGAATAGATACATGTGCCCTGTAAGGGCGCTGCACAAGTTTTGAACGGAGTTAGTTACTCATCGCTAGTCATTGACATTAGGTTATTTAAAGTACGCATTTGTCAATTTAAATTAATTATTTTCCATAATATTATTACTACATTATTACTTAGCGACTAGAACATTAAAGACCTATGTGTAATATAATTGAATGTACTATGTTTTTAAGCTAATAAATATTTTGGAATTTGCAATTCTTATCATTGCAATTATTGTATTGTTCGTTAAATTCACATTATAAATTACTTTAAATAATAAGTAAAATAAAATAACTACAATTTATTATATTATTGTTGGTTTCTTTAGGTATTCCTAATAATTAATTCGGTAATTTGGTTTTGAAATTAAAACTCATATTTTTCCAAGCGTCGACAACTTCCGATGTTTGATTTAGGTGTTTTTGAAACCAAATGAAATATTGTCTTTCTATTTGCAACCATTAACATTTACCCCCGGTTCTGGGCCTGCGCCCATACATCACATTTATTGCCTTCCGCCTCACCAATAACGATCTAATCATTGCGTTCACCGAGAAATAAAGCTGTGGGTTTCCCCAAGTTGGGCATCACCCATCCATCAACGTGAAAAGATAACGGTTTTTATGCTTTCAATTTTGAGACTCAGTAAGTGTTGGATATACCAAAAAAAAGGTTCCTCACTCACCTTTTTCAAGGTTCAAGGTACAATGGACCCTCATCTTACCACTCCCAGACACGAAACAGATTGTTACCGCGTTATCACATAGTGTATTATTTCATACGTTACTATGCTTGGGTTGAATGACACTTATCAGCCAAATTACTTAACAGACCTACTTCAGTTTAAAGACATTTATTCTTATTAAGACAATTTGCCACTTTATTCTCATTAATACATGAGGTTGAAAAACTAGTAGAAAAATACTTTATGTCGTATATGTAGTACTAGCTGCGCCCCGCGGTTCCACTTGCGGTTTCCCGGGATAAAAAGTAGCCAATGTGATATTCCAAGACCTAAAGTACCTACATACCAAATTTCATCAAAATCGGTTCGGTAGTTTTTGCGTGAAAGAGTAACAAACATACATCCATACATTCTTACAAGCTTTCGCGTTTATAATATTAAGTAGGAAGTAGGATAGGATATATTGACTACTTTACATATTTCTTCATTAAAATGTGTTTTTTGCATGTAATTTAAAAACGGCGAGTGTGTTACTTGGCACCGAACATTGATATATATGTATATTACACTAGATTAGTAATTACTGCTCCAAATCGTTGCCACTGCACATATGGCCACAACCATATGTGAAGCTATCATCAGTTCAGTGCTCAGTGTGACGCCAACCGAGCGACACGCGACAAAAACGATCATCAAAATGGGTAAATGCGTAGTGAAAGAGTGCGATTCAAGGTCACAAAAAACAATACATCAAGCGGAATTACTTTCCACACGTAAGTTTACTGTTTATGCATTTATATTAACATAGATAACGCAAAAACTGAAATAAAACACCGAATGTAGTAATTTAGTTTCAGTGTTACCACTTAAAACATCTTTTCGGTTTCCCACATTAATTGGAGAATTTCAAATTTATGGAATAAGTTACTTCGTTTCCTCTGATTTCAAATACTTTTGCAATAATATGATTAAGAAATACATGTTTTAATATCATACAAGAGAATAAACCGACAGACTGACAAAACAACGCTCAACCTAAACAGCTGGTTCTAAATGCTGGTTCGAAATTTGAAGTTAAGCGTAGAGGTTCCTAGTGTTTATCCTTATGTTCCTTAGTATATGTTTGGCAGGCTGGTAAATGCATTTGATTCGGCTCGAAATTCACACGGAATACGAGTAAGTCGCGGGTGCAGTCTAGTATTTTTTATTATATTAATAATTTTGCAGGGTACCTATAGAACGAACGTTTCGGACTTCATCAGAGCTGAAGACTGGTCGTCGTCTAGTCCCGATCTTAATCCGCTGGATTATGATTTATGGTCAGTTTTAGAGATTAAAGCTTGCTCTAAACGCCATGATAATTTGGAGTCCCTAAAACAATCCGTACGATTGGCAGTGAAGAATTTTCCCATGGAAAGAGTGCGTGCTTCTATTGATAACTGGCCTCAACGTTTAAAGGACTGTATTGCAGCCAATGGAGACCACTTTGAATAAGATTTTATATATTTAATAGTTTTATATTTATGTATTAAACTAACACACTGTAAAAGTAATAAATGTTATTTGCAATAGAACACTTTTTTTCTTTGTTTCAGTATTTATGGCAAGACTAGGTAAATATCGAAAATGTCTAAATTATTTAATTTTCATTAAACATCGTTACAATCACTAAATAACTTGAATAAATTTATTTTATTTTAAAGCGACATTAAAATCTTCTTTTATTTATTATTTTTAGGGTAAAATTTTATACGGTAGGCAACACCAACCCGCCATTGCATGTTAATTTTGCGATCTTTGTCTAATCTCAGCGACGGTAATGTTCCTGCTACTTGTGTAAGCGAGACAGATATATATGTTTCCTTTAATTGTTTAGTTATGTCTCAGCTACGTCTTCGCGGTTATTTAGGGGTTACACTTTTTTTGACACGTGGTAATGAAGTTTGATTCTCTATTTGTTTAGCTCAATGGCACCGAAACTTAAATTCGAGTAACATGTCAAATTTCGGTACCAAGTAGAGTTTCGATAAACAGCTGTGAGGTGATAAGCAGCCAAGTTTTTTTTTACATTAGATAGACCTACATTTGACCATCGTCTCGCCTGATGTTAAGCGACGATGTGGCTGAAGATGGAGCACGTAGATCTAGAATCTATTCACTCTGGCCTTGAAGATACCTATATTGTAGTTATAAGGAAACAGAGAAGGCGGCAATGAGTTCCATTCCTTAGCAGTTCGCACTACAAAAGGGGAACCAAAACGCTTTGTACGAATTGGCGGAATGTCTACTAAATAAGAGTGATATTTGGCCGATCTTCTACTCGTCTTGTGATGGAAGGGGGAGGATGGAATTATGTCGTGAAGCTCCTGTGCACAATAAGTCGCTTTGCATGTAGGAGTTGTAATGTATAATTTGTAATTTTCAAAATCGTTTGTAATCATCGTAATTTAACATTTTTATTTAGAGAACAAATATTTTATGCCCCAAATAATTGGCAACTGTTCAGTCGCTAAGACCTATTTTATTACATCGCCGGCATTACAAAATTTATCGGCCACAAACCACTATTTTCAACTTTGTAAAGTGACACAATAAATTAAAGCGATCTATGTATTAATTAAAAATCTGTTTACAGAACCCCTGAACTATATGCAAAAAGCCCATCCAATATAGTAATTAATTACTTTATCAATATTGAAATATATAGGCTAAACAGCGCTCGAGTAACCCGAGGTAGGAAACCACGGCTGATTGAAAAACAGGCAATTTTAAATTGCCATTCATTGTTAATGACCAACGTTCACATTTTGGGTTCAGCTCATTTAATTAAGGATCATTAATCCTTCTAATCACCTCGGGATGTTTATGTTTTGTTTTGTTGATGCTAGCTAAAAAAAATAATTTATAAACGCTCGCGTTGTAAATTTATTAACCTCCCTCTCTCTCTGTCTCTGAGAAGATTTGCGCTCACCACCACCCAATATGAACACATTTGGCCTTTGACAATCATAATAGGAAATACCTATAAGTAGTATTCACTAATGTTAGTTTGCAAAAGACCCAAATTGCGTACGTTTTTACAATACAATTCCGAAACGTATAAGGGAGCTCAAAGAAAGTAAATTCAAATTGCGTGTGTAAAATATTGTAATGAAAAATGCATACTATACCGTTAGAAATTACATAGTAAATAAAAATACATGGAACATTCTGCTCCGAAGTAGCTAGTTGGCACATAAGACACGTACATAATATTGTCAAAAACAAACACAAAATATTTTAAAAATGTTGTAAAAAAATGCCCCTCAGTTTCTTACCGTATCTTCTAAGTAGTGGTTTTTTTTTCGATGCTGTGGTAGATTCATTGTAATAATTGACGTTCATAAGTATGTCTGTGATGCAAACATTGAATAAAGAAGTTTTGAACTTATTTCGATTTTAAATAATCGGAAATTCAAAGAAGAAAAATGTTGTTGGTATCATATCCCTTTACAATTTATTTTATTTTTTCATTATATTTGGAAGATCGTGAGGAAACCGGCATGTCTAAGAATTTATCACAAAAATTGACATTGAAATGGACATGTGACAACCACCAATCCGCACTGGGCCGGCGTGGTGGACTACGGCCCATACTCTCTCTACGTGGGAAGGCCCGAGTCCCAGCAGTGGGAACGGTAATGGGCTGCTGATGATATTTGGAAGTCGATCCATGTGGTCTGACTATAAGGTCTGCAATTGACCTTGAAGCCGAAATCCCTCTGAAAAGGTCACCGACGAGCTACACCCAAAGTGAACGCAACCTTTAAATATTATAAAATATCTCTGCGTAATTGTTAAGTCTGTATAGAGTCCGGGTTTGCTTTTCATTTCACGTTGCAGCAGACAGCATTATAAATACGATGTGTCAGTCACCGGGTTTTTGATGTAGGTCTCCGGACAGACGGACTGACGGGTCGGTGGGTCTGCGCCCAGTTTTTTTTCCTGTGACAAATGGCCTCTCTCTTCGCTCCGGTAATTGGTCGAATCTATGGAATGGAAAAAACTTATTGAAACAAACTCACCGAAGCCGGGTGTTATAGAGATTAGTGGGAATTTCCTTCCTTGACCTTATGTGAGGCTCACTTATCTATTGGGACGGAAAATAGGTACGGAAATGAGAAAAGGTTGTGATGAAGTAAAAACGCCGAGTTACTTTTCTATGGGTTTAACCAAGCGGGAATATGGAATAAATTCCAACGAGTCTTAAGCAATAATTTTGAAAATCAACTCAACATAATAATGTTTTGCATTCATAATATTTGTAATTGTTGTTCTCAAAAGTGAGTTAAATAAAATTAGCGCTGTATTCGTAGGAAGGCCCGATGCAAAACAATACTAATACTTTATTTCATATTTTTAACAATACGTATTCTAAATAAACAAAATAAAACTTATAGATATTAGATAATACTCGCGTGTCGGTAGTATGAAACAATTATGAAACAGAAAAGTTGCCTACTTGATGCCGGCTACGGAAAAGATTCGTTATGTTGCTGATCATGTTTATTTACCGCGATTCCATGGTTTCTTGTCACTGTTGTACTCGCCGTTCGGTCAACCTAATATAAATAAACAAACGGACTCCAAAATCGCCACATTATATCATTTACCTACAAAATAAAAAATAATATAATGTTCTTAGTAATCTCTAATATGAAAAGTAAATAGGTTTAAAAAGTATAACACATAACAGTAATTGTTTACTGTTTTGGTACCACATCGCGCATCTCACTTTTTTAATCTTTTAAAATTAAAATGGAACAAACGTTGGGAATAAAAATAATAAACAATTTGAAAAAATTTCGAATTAATCTATGCAAATTATAAAGTTTGCTAACAAATTCTATTTATTTTAAGATACAACAAATTGTACCCGAGAACAACAGTAACTATCCTAGGCAAAGCTTGAGAAGACATTAGCAAGATTGGGAAAGTTTCACGAGTAGAACGCAAGCTCTTACTAAACTCTTTCAGTTGTCATTAGTTTAATTTCTTGGCGCAACATCAAACAAATTTATACCATGATAGAAAAATAAACAACATACAAATTAAAATAAGGTTGTAAATCCTTACTACCTTACTAATATTATAAACGCAAAAGTTTGTATGTATGGATGTACGGATATTTGTTACTCTTTCACGCAAAAACTACCGAACCGATTTTGATGAAATTTGGTATTTATGTACTTAAGGACTTGCGCACATAGGCTGCTTTTTATCCTGGGAAACCGAGAGTGGAACCGCGGGGCTCAGCTAGTGATATATAGTTATCAAAGTATTGATATAAATCAATGTATCGTGTAGGTATATAGGTATATAATCGTGTTAAGTAGTTATATCTTGCACAATAGCTGCTACCTACTCTTCATCTATACTTTTGTTAGTATTTATGTTGTCATATGTTATTTTTTATATATGTTGTAGATAGGTCACTTATATATATTTTATATTAAAGTATTTACTATGGTTATTTTATTATTGTGCTATGTATTTCATATAAAGACTTATGTTTATGTATATAATTTTTATTATATTGTTTATTAGATAAGAGTGGATAAATACGTTTATTTTGTAACTGCCTACCTACAAAACTTAGTAACACCGTCCATATATGGACATTTTTGTCTACATTCCTCCACTTGTTACTTGCCTGGAAGAGATCGCTTTGAGGGATAAGACCGCCCGTTTTGACTCTTATATTAAATTAGTTGTTATTTTAGTTTTTAATTATTTCTGTTTTGTGTTGTTATAATCAAAGAATACTAACTATCTATAATAAAGAATTATTCTATTTTATACTATTCTAAATACAAATTATTTGTAAAAGTGAAAAAATATAAGTAATAATATACATATCCTTACATATACTTAGGTACATACCTAATATACCACGTGTATATAGATGTTTAGTTTTATAGTTTAGTATATTTATAATAGGGTTTTTAGTTTGTGAATAGTCTATGTATTGTTCATGATAATAATACCGCAGAGGGAGAAACCTTAAAATTGCAGAAGTGCGCAGAAAACGAATAAATACCTAGGTAAATTGATTACGATGTGATTTCTTCTATAAAATGATTAAAATAGGGCACTTTTCAACTTTGTTCTGGTATGACTTAATTTTAATGAATGAAGTTAACGAACAAAAAGGGTTTCTTTTTACTTTACTGACATAGGTATAATATTGTAGAAAGGTGCGTAAATCCTTTATGCGGCTCTGTTCCGAAACTACGGGATTTGAAGTGTATTCAACTTAAGTGGAAGGCTGTCAATAAGGCGGGAAACTTTGGTTTTATTCCCGCACTTAACACCCAATATATAGGAGTTGTTGAAGAACCATAACTATGAAACTTTAACTTATTGAGGTACTAAAATAGCTATGAAAACTTGAACTTGAAATGAGTTGACTCTCAAATGGTAGTCAAGAAAAGTGAAATAAACATTTGTGTTCCACTGAGTTTCTGAAGTTTGAAATAGACTGTATAATATATGTCATAAGAAGGCGCGAGCACTGGTCCTCGTTCTATATCTCAGATAGAAGTAATAGTTTTGTAGGCATCAGATCAGGTATTCAGCGCGAAAAAGCAAAATTAGTTACCTACTTCAAACTGATTTGACGATACAATTTATCTGTGAAACAGAACGGCGATAGTTAATAGCGAGCGTACTATTCAACCAATAAACACAATGAATTCAGAAATTCAGATATATTCCAGATTTTTCTCCAATGACAGATTCATAGACGAAATGGCGACGAAATCGCTAGATCCTAACCACTTGTTGTTTCCATTTTTTGGCGTTGTGTTCCATTTTTCGCCATATTTTCAGTTGTTGCAGTGCTTCTTCCAAAGCCATATATGAACTGTAGCCGTAGGATAACGTACGTAACGTAGCGCGTCAATAGATAGCGCTTAATTAGTTTCTTGCTCCTAGGCTAATTCGCTATAAATTGTGCTGTCAGAAGCTGTAAGATGTGCTAAGCACTTTAAGCGACCAAGCAAGCAATGTTCTGGGTGGTTTTGCAACTGTTATGTGTAGGCGTGGTATTCAACCATGATGTGAACAACGTGCTTGTCTCGTCACTCAATCACATAAAAAAAGTTTTTGAAACGTATGTGGGATTTGTTGGGTGTACGGATAATTGGTTTTAGTGTTCATTGGGTATCTTTCAAATTTGGGATTCATTTTTGGTGGTCGTTGGGAGGTAAATTTGTAAAGAGAAGGTAAATAAATTTGTTTGTCTATAGGATGACTTACTCATGTAAGTGTTTATTTCATTTGTTTGTATGTCCAGCAAAATTACAGTAATCTTTTTTCCTTCTGCTTGCGTCTAAAAAAGTTTGAACAAACTAGTTCTAAAAAAACAGTTTCTTGTGAACGTTTGGGTACGTAGTGCTTTTTTCCTTAAAAGTAGTAAAGCCAGAAAAATGCCATATTCTCTATTTTTGTGGATAGAGCCTTTGTAATAATTGTTTAAGTGCGTAAATTGATTAACTTTTGAACTTTCGCCCCATGATCACACACATAGATCTTGGTAACCAGGATTTCCCTTTAAAATATTGTGTAGGTTCTATTGTTCTTCCATCGTTATCGTAAACTCCCGTATCATCATTCACAGCCTTTCACAACCCATTGTCTCTCTCACTCGTATTATGCCATTCGCCTCGGCTTTGTGCCATTCTCGTCAAGGATCGACTTTTTTTCGTGGGGAAATCTGTGAACGGTATCTCGTCGCAGTGGGGACAATGACGAGAGCATGTGGGACTTCAACTGACTAAAGTATTACGGTGTTCTTTCGCCGCCTTGTGCCAGAGCTACGAGAGTACGCTTACGCTTTCGAGCCCAAAATCGTCCGAAACGGATCCCTGTGTGGGGTTTCTTTTTCCAATAAATTGTGAAACCTCCATGCGCACTGACGATTTTTCTAATGCGCGCCTTTCCACATTATTAGTTATCTATTCCACACACTAATAGAGACGTTAACCTGCTATCACGTTTTTGCCAGAGAAAATAATATTTGGACTAGCCTTGTAACCTGCCGGCCTCCAGATATTAACACAGAGACGTTATCTAAAAAAAGCATAAATTAATTAAGCCATGTCTGTTTGCACACCGAACCCTTTCTAATCTCAGGTGTTATAAGAACAAAATTTACTTTTTCCGGTCGTGAAAGTTTCCGTTAATATACTTTTGGAAAGAACCTATTTAGTAGTTTAATTTAAGTCTATGTAATCTGTAGAACAACATCTATCTAAAACACCAATATCACTGTACAAAGGTCTTGTTTTTAAGAATAAATATTATTTAAAATATTTGTTCACTTATCACGTTTAAAACGTTAATTCCTAATTAAAATATCTAAAATAAAAGAAGATGAAAATGTTTTGTATAAGCGTCGTCAAAAGATTCATTTAATTCAATTCTTAGCGCAAATGAAATTTAAATGAGGCAGGCCTCTCAAAACATCTTCACATAAAAATGTCTGTTCCTTTATCATTTTTCATTAAGAACAAAGAGTAGGATGTTATTAATAATGCTAGAAGAGGCACTGCGACCGCATATTTCATGTTTAAGTATACATTAAAATGTAAACAAGCCTCAAGCGACAATGTTCTTTGCAGTTATTTTAATAAACGGCGCGCTTTCGAACCGTTTTTATGATATTTTATGGACTCCAGTGGCCACTAGCTTTAGGCGGTTTAGTTTTATCAGTATATAGACGGACTTTTCCCACGAGGGCTTTATTTGAAAATGTTATGATTATTATAGTTTTAATATCAGTCTATTAAAGAACTTAGACAGTTTCAATTATAGTAATCTTGAAGTTATTAAACCTATAACGTTGAAGCACGTATTGTATTGAAACATCCTGTTCAAAAAAATAACTATATAAAAACTCTCCCCTAGCACTTATTTTTAAGTGTTTCTTGAATTTATTGAGTTTATGTGGGCTTGAGATATTATGCCACAAGAATATGAATGAACACAGGCAGAATTGAAACACATTACTATTTTTTTCTAAATAGAATTGAGCAGCGTGAGAATGCTAAGCGCCGCGATTGCCCATAACAATTGCAATGCCACAGAACTTTTAATAACATGAAAAGTACTGTGCGGCACTGCATTGCACTCGTCACCCCGAGACATTGTCATATCAACTTTCAAAGTGGTGCTTCACGTTTTCATCCATGTTCATTCAGAAGCTTGTCACACTATACTTTTTATAAACATCAAATGTATAGATAAAATGTATGTATATAGACAGTGAGACGCCAGTTGAATTCTACTAGAACGTACTAGTCGTAGTTCAGCGCTGTAATCTGGGTTGGACATTTGGTTGACGCTTAAATCATCTCTGTCTAGACGCATTTGCTAATGGCGTACACGACATCGCACTCATGTATCCAAAGAAAAGTTCGTCAGTTGTGATAAAAAATTCTATCAGGATTAACTACTAGGATTCAGTGCTACTAAAGCTTGAAAAGTAACGCAATGCTATACGAAGCCATTCAGCAAACAAAGTAAAAGATAACAGAATAAAATGATATAATACGACAAGATATTAATATCCTAGAGTCAAAGCCTCTGTGTTGCAAATGTGCATGAATGATTATTGATTATATAGTTTTAAAATGATAAGCCAGCCTACTTACATACGTGTTCATTGTATAATAATAAATAAATTATTATCTCATATGTGTCTCACCTATTATATATTTTTTTTTTATATAACACTTTAGCACAAAAAGGTCTAAGATATGACTTAGTACTGATTAGCATTATCTACCAATCTTCCCGTCGTAAAAAAAAGACGCGTGCGACATTTTGCTCAAATCGATGAATTTAAATGAAAAGTCAATAATGTAATAAGTATTACGAATATAATAAATTCATATAGTAATAATCTATTAATTTTGCAATTTTGATTTAACCAAACTGCACTGGCTTGTCTTATATTGCCATAACATAAAAAGTCAGGTGAGTGCACCTGACTTTTTATTTATCGTTTCAGATCTCGTTTTTAGTTCTCCTTAATAAGTGTCTGAAAAATATAGTCAGTCTTTTCAAAAGAAGCATTCATTTACGGAGCTTCAACTTCGCATCGCTGAGCTTCACTCACCGAGATTTACCTTTACGAATAGAACTAAAAGCAATCTCTGTCTATAAAATATAGAGGTAAAACTACGAGTTCGTGAATGAAGAGTTTGGCGTCGAATTCATTTGCAAAGTTCAAAGAGACAAAAACGACGCGCACTCGCTTTGAGCGGCCCCGGCTCTGTTTATGGTTCGTCAGTGCTTACTGAATTGATGTGCGGCATCGCATAGCGCGTTATCTGCACGCCAAATGCGATGGAGGAGGAAAGCTGCTTTTGAGCTTTCTTTTTTTTACACAAAAATTGTTAGTAACCAAAAAGTGTTTTGTTTCTTGCAATTTTTTGTTTATATAATTGACTCGTGTGTTGACGAGCCCTCTATAGTTGCACTTGTAACAAAACTTTCTTTGTTTTTGTAAACTTTGCTCAATCATTTTCCGAAATTATTCATAATAGTACCCCAACTTAGTTTTTTTATCATTATATAAATCACCTTTTTCATAATGGTATTTTATAAGGACCAGACAGCGAAGCTATATAAATTATACCCCTAGGTAATAAAACGAAGAAGACTTTCTTATTTGTCATTCATATTTATTTAGAAAATATTGAAATATAATGAATATTTTTTAAAACATAAAGAATTTGTCGTTTAGCAGACAATTCAGGCTCTCTCTGTAAAATTTATCAGACATTGCGACTTGTTTGAACATATAATTTTACGGTCAAACCTACGCAAGGAGACAGCGCAAACATGGGGTTTCTTTATAAAGGCGCTACAGTCCCTGACGTAGGAACCCTGTGCAAAGTCGTGGTTATGACAGAATAACGCCCGAGGGACCACAGTACAGCAAAATAATGTCAACGGTGGAAGTCAGAAGTTTAAAGCAACTGAACTGGATTATACTCGTACCATCGTTAAAGTCGGGAGTCGTTGATGAATCGAATGTGTCGTTTGATGCGTTGTGTTTTGATTAAATCATTAGTATTTTATGTCATTTTCCTCTTCTAAACCGACAATATTTTTAAATTAATATTTTAACAAAAACTGTGTCTAGGTAAACGTATTCTTACCGCGATTATATATTTTTACTAAATATATTTTTCAAAGAAATAACTAACTTAAATAGTCCCCTACGATACGTTCTTCGTTTACGGTCCGGGAAAAGGATCGCTACAAAAGAAACTTGAGTAGCAGTAACTGAACAATCACAGTCTGAACGAACAGCTAAATGACAGATTTCATTCCCCAAGTGGAAAAGTTGACAGAGAATTGATAGAAACAAGACATACCTTTTATAATAATGAAACTTTGTCTCGCATTAGGTATTTTGAAATCTAAATAGAGTAGCGATGGCAGAATACATTTATTTGTGAGAAAACATATAAACGTAGAAGAATGGAAGAAGCAGAAGCGTTTGTTTTATATGATAGGATTGTATGAATGTCATTATGGTGTCCTAGATGGAAGAAACTATTGTTTGTAAGGGTGAAATTAATATTATGTTTGATAATAATATATTAAGATATAGTTAAACAGCTTGTGATTAAAGTCATTACAATGAACAAGCTAATTAACAGTTTTTGTTTAAAATAAATGTATGTTTGTTTCTGTGAGACAATTCCAAAAATCACCTACTAAGCACTTAATAGGAGTACCATATATAACCTTCAAATACTCTGGGTGTCTGTCGGTCCGCTAATAAGGATTAGTGAGTTAATACCGGTAACCATATAAAGCCCCTTTTTGTTCATGGTTTTCGTAATTTGTCGGCGAAATTATGGCCAACCTCTATTAGCTATTCTATATATTTGCTTTGATGATGCAGACATTACCGTTATATTAATACCCAGAGGATGGAACCAGCCCAGCATCTTTGGTAATCCCATTAAGAAAATTGATTATACATAATGACATGTATGTGTTCATAGTCATATTCAAGGCACGTCATTACAGGATAGCTTTAATAAGCACTGTTATAATGAGAAAAGCATACTATACTGTGCGTAAATTATATTGAAGACAAAGATGCTTGGAACATTCCACTTCTGCAAAGTAGCCAACTGGTTATAAGAAACATAACATTGTAGAAAACCAAAAAATTGTAATAAAATCTTTTAAAAAATGCCCCTTAGTTTCTTGCCGTATCTTCTGAGTAGTGGTTCTTTTTCCAATACGGAGGTAGAGTCATTGTAATAATTGACGTTCATAAGCGCGTCTGTGATGCCAAAACTGATTAAAGAGATTTTAATTGATTTAATAAGAATGAAAACTTAAATTAAATATTATATAATTACATATTAAAATTGCCTGATTTTGATAATAAAATAGGACTTGTTTTATTTACTTCGACGTTAAAATTTACGTTTTAATTCCTAGGTAAACTAAATCAAGACCTATCTGAAATGAAAAAGCACAATAAAGAATGCAAGAATGTATGTTATATTTTAAGTATATGCATTTTAAATAAATAAGTATGGTTTTGTATTGAATAGCATTGAGAATAGGTAAAGATATACAGTCTATTCAATAAAATATTAGTTTGCTTATTATATCGGATTTAATCAATCTGTAAATAAATTAATACCTTCTATGTGATAATATGGGCATCTGCTACAGATTTATTCTCTTAATGTTTTGTAAGGCAGAGAAATCAATATAAGTGCCTACTCCAAACGATGCCTTTTATATTTCTTTTCTGATAGTATTTTTTTCCAAGAGGCATGATCCTTAGAGAAATTCCGGTAACATATACCTACCCACACATATAAATAAAAATTTAAGTAAGGGGACAAGATCAATTAAAGTAATCTATGGAAGTTACATAGACTAAGCACTAGAAATTTATATGGATTTGGCGGGGCGGCTGGTGGAATCCACACGTGACCAAAATGCTGGCGTGTATTTTGGCCAAAGAATCAGCCTCGCAATTCAGCAAGGCAACGCCGCCGCCAGCATTTTGGGCACGTTGCCGCACGACGGGTATCGGTTGAATTATCTGTAGGCCATTCAGTTGGCTCAACCGATACCCGGCATGTACATAGTATTTAATATCTTTTAGTTTAGTTTTATTTAGTTTTTAAATTATTAAGCCTTTTGTTATATAATATTCATAGACTTAGGTAGTGTTCAAAATATAAGCAAAATCTATACTTATAATAAAACTGTAACGAAGCGGTTACTGTACATTGAAGATATTTTTGAAAATCAATTTTTTTAGGAGTACATGGTAGCAACAGAACCCAAAAATACAATTTTTAAAATTTTTGTCTGTCTGTCTGTCTGTCTGTCTGTCCGGGATAAACTCAGAAACTAGGGCACGAATTTGAATGCAGTTTTTTGAAATATATTCTGTGGAGTCCGGCGCTACACATAGGCTTTGTTTCATCAAAATCGGTCCAGTAATATTGAAGTTATGACGGAATTTAGGAAAAAATATAGGTGTCCACTATAAGTTGAACCACGGAACATACCGGACCCTTTGTGCACATGGCTCAGCTTATACTGGTTTATTACTTACCTTCAGAGTTTGTAGAACTAAGGTATTGGTTCACATGATGGTATTCTAAAAAATGTTTTGTGGAGTCCTAGGCTACATAACAAACTTTGTTTTATAAATATCGGTTTACGAAAACTGGAATTATTACGCAATTTAACAACGTTGAGTACCTACCGATTAGCAATTTTAGTATGAAAGTTTTCGTGAGTTTGATTCATTATAATTATAAATATTTAATAAAACGGCTAGGACTCACGTAGTTTGTCAAATTAGTCGACCTAGGTTTCGAGCATGTCCGATGCTCTTCATCAGGGGCGAGTTTACACTGCGAGATCGCGGCGGCTATTGGCGGTGCCGGTGGCGGTGGCTGGTGGAGTGGTATAACGTTGAGTACCGTTGCAAGGCAAATTAGCTGTTTAAATCGAGCCACCCATAGATAGCACGTCTTATCAAGGGGCGTTTTTCTGACTCGCGGTGACGGGTTTTATGGACATGGCGCTGGACCTGCACTGGAGCTTTTTTTTTGATCAGTTTGCAAAACGCTTTTTTGCTGATGCGATTATGTCGCCTTGGAAAGTAGTAGAGGAATTTTACCTAGCGGTTCCCAATTTTTTTAGCTATGGAACATTACATTATGTACCTAATTTTGGCGGAACCCCAACTCATATTTGTAACCGACTTTAAAAAAGGAGGAGGTTCTGTTTTTTTTCTATGTTTGTTACGCGATTACTCCGCCAATTATAATTTGATTTTGATGATTCTTTTTTTGTTTGGTAGGTCATACTTCAGAGGTGGTCCCATATAAATTTTATCGAAATTGATTCAGCACTTTTGCGCGGGTCAGTATATCGATAAAAATGCCGGCCATGCTGGTATAGACGAACAAAAAGCATAGCAACACCGTACCGGGCCCAGAACGGCCGCGGCGGCTAGCTTGGCACCACGGCGCACCGGCACCGAAAGTTTTGCGTACGAATCGTAAAGGGTCCATGGCATTTCCCCCCGATGGCAATCCCACCCGTGTTATTTCCACCCGGCCTCCGTGGTCCCGTAATATGTTTTTTTTAAACTGAACGATGACATTTGATACGTATACTCAGTCAAAGAAACTATAACACATTTTTCACCAATTTTTAAACATCCCTAAAAGAACTTGCTAAAATGTATATATCTAAATATAAAAATAATCCACTCCCTCAGACACAGACACACACACACACATCACACCTCGAAAACCAAACCTATGAAGCTGTTTGGTATGTAAGTTCTATAAGGGGATCATTACGAGAGCGGACAAAAGGAATGAGAGTTTATGTTTTTAAAGATAGGGCTATCAACTTTGGTAATTAGGATTGGGAGCGGAACGGGATGATAACGGGATAAGATGGGCATGGAAATGGGATAAGCGCGAGAGTTACAGGATAGGAGCGTAATGGTAACGATATAGGAGCGGGACTGGAGCAGGAGCGGAGCGGTACGGTAACGGGATAGTAGGGAGCGGTAACGGTATAGGAGAAGGACAGGATCAGTCCAGAACGCGGCGGTTACGGAATACAACCAGGACGATAACAGGATACGAGTGGGAAGGTAACAGAATAGAAGTGGTACGGTAATGAGAAAGGAGCAGGATGGGAGCTGGAACGGGAGTATTTCGGGACAGAAAATGGTCGGAAGCATGATGAATTACTACTACACTACGCGTACGAAGTCGCGGGCAACAGCTAGTATGAAATATAATAATGAAATGGCACAGTCAATCTCCAATTAAAATTTAATTACAGGGCCAATAATTATCACAATGTGGCTGTGCTGTTTATAACTTTCTATTGACCGCTTATTTCGGCCCTAATAGCAGACATTGTATCTATAGAGCAAGTTTATTGGATGGCGTCCAACGATTGTTTGTTTCGCGCCAGACGATACTTCAAATTAAATTATCGATAGCCGCCATTATAAGACAAATTGCGGGCATTTGTTTAGAAATAATTTTATATAAAGGAAATTGATTCGTAAAGAGACTTAATTTTCTTTTAAAAACTCGGACTTTTTCGGATGAACCTTGATCCTGGTTCCAAAGACAGCGGGAAATCAAGATGGGGGCTTGTGTATAAGGTCGCAGGGCGTCATGTATAATGTACATACTTAATATTATATGATACATGTTACGATTGCAAGTGATCTGACTGAACCACTACAGTACAAACTTTATGCAAACGTCTTCCAAAAGGTGCAAGTATAGTATCTATTTTGTGGTGCAAGTCAATTGTTTGCGTATTTACTAAACTTCATGGGCCTTGAGTTTAAAAACTCGTGAACCATCACAGTAGGTACATACACTAATGCAGATGTTATAGTCAATGCTAAAGACGAACGGAGTCACCTTTTAGTTGTGAATTTGGGAACTCGCTCATTCCACTCATTGAGATTTGGGTGATCTAACCTAAAGTACAGCATAATGTTATGAGTTTAAAAGACAAAGTCACTAAACCACACTTTGGAAGCCGGTCACGACCGCAACTTAAGACCATTGACTTACTTTCAATGTTCCGCTTGATTTGAATCCATTTAAGATTAATGAAGCATTTAAATTCTTAGTTCCATAAGTAAATTCAGGATCAACAGTAATGGAATTCTTTAGAGACTCCTCATGTTTCAATACAGGAAAATCTCGGCTTTCTATTTACATCTTGATATTGTGAATGTAAATATTATTTTGGATGAGCACTACCGACTTGTCCTTTGATCAAAAAGCTCTGCCGAAAATATTTTATAGTTGTAGGTACTTGAGCGACCCTTGACTGGGCTTGACAATAAAAGAAAAATATTTCTGCAATGTAGGAGAACGTGTCGATTATTAGATAAAATGACATTTTCGTCACTCACACATCACGTCCGCGTGCTTCTGCGACGTAACACGTTTAGAATACAGGATATTGTCGCCTTCGGAAGTCAATGTATGTAAGTGGAAGACATAAAATCTTCGCCATGGTACCGTAAAGAGGGCAATTTCTTGTCTACGAGAGAGCATCGACGCCGTGTATGGCTCTATAGCCGGACGTGTTCCGAATCGCTATCGGCTATATGCTATACGTCTACATAAAAGCGTCTCTTTAACGGAATTTTTGTTAGCTCGCTATATTATGATTACGATAGTACTAAACGACCCCTAAACTCGGATTATCACGTACGCGCATAAGGGTTTATTTAAGGTGCGATGTCTACATGTATTGTATGTAGTTACTATGAGATTGATAGCAATTACTTTCACAAAATTACAAGAATCTTGAAAATACATGAAAATTGCAAATATTCAGTAAACTAAAAATTGTGATGATACAATTATGAGTATAACATTATGTTATTAACCGAGTTAATGAGCATTGAATTTAGCTCTCTTAGTTGATATTACAAGTTACGGCAATAATAATAATATAATCAAAATCAAATTCAGCTCAAATGAAAATCTATCAGAAAATTATCTTCTTGATCAGAAAATTGCAAAACATTTTAGTATGCAAGCTGGCTAATATTAAGAAATATAAAATATAAAAGCAAAATTGCCCAATATACCTTATAATAACCTTATAATTACCTTTATAATTACCTTTATAGGTTGTCCCAAAATTAACGCAAGATTTTAATTTGCCGCCATTTGTGCAGTAAATGGTTGGCAACCCTGAAAAAAAAAACAATTTGACAGCAGAGTTTAGGGTTAGTAAAAATGGAGCGTCACACGATACAACAACGTGTTTTAATTATTGAACAATATCTCAAAAATAATCAAAGTTTGGCGGCCACAGTTGAAAATTTCATACAAAATATGGTCGGATAGTGTTTTAACTTCGTCAATTGTGAAGAGATTAATTGATAAATTCAAGCAGACTGTATCAGTTGGAGACGCTAAACACACTGGTCGTCCAAAAACAAGCCGTTCAAATGTCGATATCGAAGCAGTGCATTAGAGTGTTGGTGAAAAGCCCAGAACATCAAAAAATTCATCATTTAGAGATATTGTTTAATAATAAAAACACGTTATTGTATCGTGTAACGCTCCATTTTTAGTAGCCCTAAACTCTCAGCTGCCAAATTGTTTTTTTTCAGGGTTGCCAACAATTTACTGCACAAATGACAGCAAATTCAAATCTTGCGTTAATTTTGGGACACCCGATACAAAGCGCTTAGGTCAGAACTACTTCAGTATTTAATGCCTAAACGCCTAAAATTGTAATATCTAACACACCAAATCTTCCACGTAATAAAATGACTATCTGACCGCAACTGACCTATTTTACGTAGAATATATGAAGCTTGATCTGTTTTTCCTAGATAAAACATTTGTAGTAAAGAATCTCTAAAAAAAATCTAAAACGCTATGGAATCTATTGCAAGAATGAATGATATTTGACCAAATGTTTTTGTTTTTACTTATAGGTATTACGTGAGTGGAATGTACATGGACGCAGAATACCCTTGGCAATACTTTACTGGTACAGTCAGCTGCAATAACTATCCTGGTAACTATAATAACGTGTTTATATTTATAACTTGACTGATGTGTGGTCAGTCACACTAATATTAAATTACACCACAAAATATAGACTGGTACAGAAATCAATCAACATAGTAAGTGCGCTTGAGCAACGCACACATAGACATCGCTCACGGACACGATATCTTGAACCAGTTAAGACCAGTGCGAGCGCGAGTGCCATCCGCTTGAGACACGCGACTGTGAACTTTTTTTTGTGCAAAAATGGAGCAACAAAGCAAAAGTTACTATAACTGCTCAGTGGACGGTTGTTTAAATTCAACATTAAACGGTGAATTGACATTTTTTAGGTTACCACTTGTTTCAGAGAGGTAAGTAGGTATTGGCTTGTATTTCGATGGTTCGTTTTCACGTAACACAGAACAGTTAGGTAGGTAGGTAAGCGACCGGTCCCCCGGCCCCGCGCCGATCAAGCGGACATGATTTTGTGGCCTTGTCATATTTTAACAATTTATATTAGATATTTATTGTAGTATAAGCTGTATAAGCTCCGTGTTCAATAATTTAATGAGGAAAATGTAAATGTAAATTATTTGCATTTTTTGTCTTCTAAAAACCTTTATCCAATTATAATAAATCAAACAACTAGATACGAGTGCCACTACTACGATATTTTTTGTGCATAAGCCAAAGTTGACAACCCTAGCGCAACTGCCGAGCGTAGGTATGAAAAGTGAAGTACATAGGTACATGAGATTGCCTTCTGTACTAGTCTATATTTTGTGCTGTAGGTACGTAAACAATTGTACATAAGAATGCGAATTGATTACTTTAAAATATAATAATCGTGCATTTCGCCAATGTCGAAATCGTCGCAAGATATTTTTTGTGACAAATTTGTAATATAACGATAACATTAAAATTGAAATATTTAAGTTATTAGTGTTTTATATTTCCGTTCTTCTTTCTCAACAATAAATCAAACAACTAGATACGAAAGCCACTACTACGATAGTTTTTTGTGCATAAGCCAAAGTTGACAACCCTAGCGCAACTGCCGAGCGTAGGTATGAAAAGTGAAGTACATAGGTACATGAGATTGCCTTCTGTACTAGTCTATATTTTGTGCTGTAGGTACGTAAACAATTGTACATAAGAATGCGAATTGATTACACTTTAAAATATAATAATCGTGCATTTCGCCAATGTCGAAATCGTCGCAAGATATTTTTTGTGACAAATTTGTAATATAACGATAACATTAAAATTGAAATATTTAAGTTATTAGTGTTTTATATTTCCGTTCTTCTTTCTCAACAATAAATCAAACAACTAGATACGAAAGCCACTACTACGATAGTTTTTTGTGCATAAGCCAAAGTTGACAACCCTAGCGCAACTGCCGAGCGTAGGTATGAAAAGTGAAGTACATAGGTACATGAGATTGCCTTCTGTACCAGTCTATATTTTGTGGTTACACTGTCACACTAATATTTGTGAAAATGCTGATTGCCCACTGTTCTCATCCTAAATACTAAAAAATCACGTCACAAAAGGACGCACGTAACAATGTGCTATAAATATAAATCATTTTTTTAAAACAACATAACAGTGACACTAAGTCGTTGAGCCAGATGCCTAAGCTAGGCGTATACCTGTAATCGAAGACATTGTAAGCTGCAGAATATACTTGTTATTGCAATTGATTGTATATACCTACTTGACGGGTACTCATTGGTCAACGTTCGCCTAACAAAGCTTTTACAGGAAAATGTTTTCTATAAATATGTCAGGCTATTCTAAATCATACAAGAGCTCTGTTGGGAAAATCTACGAATAAGATGTCCATATAATTATGGAAATATAATAGAATTGTATGAATATACGCATGACTTTTATGTTCTTTATGTAAATGGTATGGTATGGAACTTAAAGTACAGAAAACGATTCTAAAGTCCGCTATGTTCTATGTTTCAGTGCCTTTTCGCTATAGGCAAGTGTGACGTTTCTTTGAAGGGCTTAGTTAATAACACAATATTTATTGTGATATGGTTCTTAAGTTTTCTCATTACAAATATGCTTGTCCCAAGTACATGTAGTCAAGCATTTTTATTACAACGCCTATTTAGATAAACTAACGTCACCGCTGTAAATCAGACCCGAGCCACTTCCCCGTGGATATGAAATTTTTTATGTACCGACTCATAATAAAACACATGCGTCACCCTTGAGACCGGGCATATCCTAACCAAACCAGTAAGGATCCGGGACGGTTCCGATACGACATCACGTAACTCGCATTACGGTTCTGAATGACTCTGGAGTTACGACTCTTTTCAGCCGATGTTAAAACGGTGCTCGAGCTATTCTTTCGCCGTTATTCACAGGGCGCAATCCGTAGGGTGTTAAGCACCCTTTTAATGGCGACGTTAAGGGCGTAACTACTCTTGTCATTCAACTGTGGATTATTGCCGCTATTGAAGAAAAGGGGATTTATTTCCGATGCCATGCAATAGCGGTACATATCAATATGGCATTAAGAGACAGATATTCAACCAATGGCTTTATTACTAAGAAAGTTTGAGCAAGATGTTTGGGTCTTCTTTTATATCCAGGAAAGGTCAATTAATTAATTTAAATTAAAAGATTTAGATTTTTTGAATTAGTTCATTAAATAAATCTGATATTAAGGTAATTGCTTCCTCATTCCTACTCACAAAACGTTCTGAAAATTCAAGAAATGTCTTAACGACGTTCTGACAATGCCAAATGAAAAACGTATTTCGATCTTAATATCTTCTTCAGCCATCACAATGATAATTATTGCCGATCGTAATATCTCGGCTGTAAAATGGTCGGAAAATTATTCGGTTTTCGGCGAGCGAGTCATTAGCAAACATTTGTCATTTGCAAACTCGGCTTGACGTTTATCTCCGTACAATTGATGAACGGATGTTAGGGCACGTAATCAATTGTCCCCGGAGGATGATTGTGGGAAAATTTTCCGCGAAATTATATCCGCGTGAATATTAATTTGTTTGTGGACGAGAGTTTAGGTGAGGTGGTATCAACGGTAATTAATTTGCTTGGGTTTCGCTTAGGTACACTGATTAACAGTTGTAGCGCGAGAAGATTTGTGATAAACTCATTATTTAAGTTAATAGAGTAGATAAATGGTTTATAAATTTACATCTAAATTGGATTGTTCCTGTACAAAATTAAAAGCACGCTCGCGGCTTTGTCGTTGGTTTTTTTATTCCTATAAATATTTCGTTTTGACTCTATTTTATAAATAATTACGAGTATATACCTTTATACGATATGTATGTAAAAAACTTATAGAATTTAATCCATCACTTTGACGCGAAGAGTTTGGAAGTCGCTCTCATCAAAGAAATTCTCCCAGGGCTAACATCAGACTTCAAATAAAAATAAAGAATTCATACCTATTAAAAGTTCGGTAGAGAATTAGCCGACAATCACGATTTTGCGTAAGTTATTTACGAGAGAAACTCCTCTAATCTCGAGGGGTCCGCTGCCTTCATATTGCTGAAGTTCATAATTATTTCAGATCCGTAAATTTTATTTCAATCCACGTAAGGTTGTAAAACTCAGTTTAAGTACATCACCTGTGAGTAAGAGTCTATAAAATACGTCTAATAATTTACGAAATGACGGGCATAGGTATATTTCTTCCTAGAATAATATGAATTATTTTAATGTAATTCACTGATTAAAGTACATCCAATACATATTTAACGAAGTCTTTAAGAAGTGCTAATAAACTGTCCATCTTCACTCTACTTAAGTACTTAAATTTAAACCATAAGTTTGCGTAATATTTCACCGTCCTTTCCTATAATTCAATTATCTCAATAAATCAAATATTTGTGTGGTAGAACCAGACCCGCTGCAAACAAAATGGAAAATGCATTTCGCTTCCACAAAAAATCAATCGGCTATTAAATAAATGTGTTTAATTCCAAAACAAAATAAATCAAAAATAAATTATCGCTGATGTGCTTGTTAACCACAATATAGCAGCTGATTGGATCGGGCGGAATTAAAAATGGCGACGGATATCGGTATTCCGCTGCGGACCGTAATTCCTGAACAAATTGGGTGCAACGGTCCAACCTCGACTGCGAACATCGAAATCTGATTAAATGTCTGTATTAAACTTTTGATGTCACTTTTTGTGCCGCCTTGATTTATATTAGTTGGGGAGATTTTTTTGGACTGTATTCCAGTCCAATAGTGTATAATTCAAAAAATCTCCAAACCTTTTGCCAATTTGAAGGTTGTTAATGATGATTTTGTGCCAGCTGCTCAGCTGTCGCGATCACGAAAGACAACCACATGGAATCATACCTTTAAAAAAGCTTTGAACTCTGGTTGTCTATTTATCAAACAAAAAATGGAATAGAGGAAACAAACGCGACAAGACGAGGTGGTACAAATGCGACAGATTCTCGCTTTTGGGTTGGGAGATATCATTGACTGCCGTTCGGTACCCTTGGTAGGGATTTATAAAATGAAAAGCTATCTCCACAGCGACACCGTTCGTTCAGAATAGAGCGTTGATCACACTTTAACGGTGCAGTGGGCTTTGTGTCTGGGATTTAGAAAAGCCTTGGCTGTATTTTAGTACCTGTAGAGTCTAGAGTAAGCTAAGGCAATAACTCTAAGTCAACAAGTACATGGTCATAAATAATGGTCAGGTCATATTACGTACACATGAGTCACGGCCACTTGTGCGTTACGCCTCGTTCCTAAGCTGTTTGCATTGGTAGTTAGTGGAACGGGCATTATTTGCTTCTACCCTGTCGATTCGATTTCCTTCTGTGACCCAAATATAGTCCTGTATAAGCAAATGTTTGGTTAAATCTGTCCTATAAGTCTGCTAGCGGATCTGGCTTTAGTTTGTGATTTCGGAGGATTGGGAACTTGAGTTAACGTCTGAGGCCTCAGGCTCAGTATTGCGAACAGATTTTTCTCCTCCAAAGTAAGTAACCTAGTAATCCATTTCCTCTTATACATCCGTCGTGACCTACAAATATGATTGTTATCCGTAAAAAGATATATATTAACTGTATAAATGACAACATAGACAAGTGAACAGCAACTCAAACAGCAATATTAATCATGTTCTATTGAGTTTCACAATTCGTTATTATGTTTAACAATATTTTCATCAAGTTAACTTACAGAGAACTTCAAATTATGTTTGTCTTTTGAATGAATTTGTTATGTTATCCGTTTAATTTATTTTTCGTTCCAACCTTTGGAGCCAGAGATGGAATAGAAAGGGTAAATAACTACGTCTCTGTAAAGATTTTAATGGCGCACAAATGTTTTGGTCATCCTTAAAAAGCCTCGAGGTGAACCCCATGGTGAAACAGTTCATCAGTGAGTTCACTGCGGATAACACTGACTGTCCCTGGCAATTCGAGTACTTTTAAACTCGAAAACGGTCAAAGACAACCCTGCCAAATAAACTTTTGCCTTTAATATAATATATTATAGCTTTTTGAAAAACGGCTCAACTTTTTCTGTTTGTTCTATAAATAATGTAAGTGAGGTGAGGAACAATGTCATATTCATATATATTTATTTGCTAAACTAAGTGTACAAAGGTCTTATTCTATAGTATATGGACTTAACACTTAGTCGCCTTTTTCAGACATTGTAAATTGGGCGGGCGCTGTACATTAAAAATATTAAATATTATTGACAAAAGTATTTATATATATAACTACATTTTAAATGATATTAAGCTGTCTTTAATTCAAACGTCTTCAAAAATTAGTATAGATTGTTAGACTTATCAGGTTTAGCTGTTTGCAAATAGGTTTAGGCATATAATCATATTTTTATAGCAATATTTAACTTTTGTTCGCAACAAAGCCAAAATATAATCAGTCAACCATCAGGAAGACGGGTCTGAGTCTCAGTCAACCAACGTCTTCACTGACGTTTGTGTTCTATCTTTGGCTACATCGATGTTTAAGTTTAGGCGAGATAGTGGCCAAGCGTAGATACACAAGCGAAAAACATTTACTTCGATTTAGGATAAAATATGACCTTAACACTGCAGGTTTTAAAAACTGTATAGCTATACAGCTATACAGTTTTTGAAACCTGCAGTCTTCACTTGAATTTGTTTTGACTGAATTTTTAAGTAGAAAAAGCTTTACGAGCAGATAAACCTATTTATTTTGTGAACAAATGTTCAATGGGTACTGCAGTATTACTGGACACTGATTAATTAACTCAGCCAAACGAAGTACTATTATTTATTTTGGAGCAAAAGCATTAAGGCCCAGGTTGACGGCTGTCACCCCGGGATGACACTGTTATTGTTCTTACATCGTTAAAATTAACTGTTGTGTACAAGCGGTAATCTTATTATTTATTACTAAAGTTGAAGTTCCAAGTACTAAGGCACAAGCTGGTACCATTTAATGAAGTTGTTGTAAAACTATTATGAGTTGAACTTTGTTCTTAAGATAATATTGAAATAAAATATCACACAATCACACTTAATGCAAAATTATCTATAGGTACTTATAATAAAACTGTAACGAGGCGGTTACTGTACATTAAAGACATTTTTTAAAGTCATTTTTTATGAGTATTTAGGAGCAATAGAACCCAAAAATATAGATTTTAAAATGTTTGTCTGTGTGTTTATCTGTCCGGGATAAACGCAGAAACAAAGGCACAAAATGAAATGGAGTTTATTTTTAAAATGTTCTATGGAGTCCAGCGCTACACATAGGCTATGTTTCATCAAAATCGGTCCAGGAAATTTGAAGTTATGAGTCAATTTAGGAATAAAAATACTTGTCTACTATAAGTTGAACCCCAGAACATACCAGATCTTTAGTGCACAAAGCTGAGCTTAAACTGATTTTTTGCTTATCTTGAAGCTACTAAAGGATGCCGTTTTAAACTGACTTTAAAAAGGAGGAGGTTTTCAATTCGACTGTATGTTTTTTTTGTATGTTTGTTATAAGATTTCTCCGCCAATTATTAATTTATTTTTTTTGTTTGGTAACAAAAGCGAAGCGGCTGTTGAGCAGGAGCAGGATTAGGACGGGATGGAAAATTGTCGGGAACAGGTTCGATTACGTCACTACGCGTACGAAGTCGCGGGCAACAGCTAGTTAACAATAAATGCGAAAGTTGTGTGTAAGTGTGTTTGTTACTTTTTCACACTGTAACGGCTCAACGGATTAGAGTGAAAATCGGAATGGAGATAGCTTTTAACCTGGATTAACACATAGGCTACTTTTTATCCCTGTAAACCACAGGCGAAACCGCAGGGCGCTGCTACTATTAATATAACACAACAGAATAATTGAAAAACAACATCACACAACACAAAATCATCTTTTTTAGGTTTCATACAGATATACCACTAAATTTGATACACGACAGCAATTCAAAGTACAATAAATGTCTCATTTTACGCGTTTACACGTATAATCAGCAATGTTGAAATGAAATTGTTAATAAAGTCATGCAGCGTTGCATTGTCTGCGACTACAATGTTTGTTTAGTTACTACTTAGTTCTGGATGATGAGAAGTCACGTAATAGTGGAAATGAGAAATAAGGTAAAACATATTTCAATCTAGAAACGTTTCTCTTTCCTTATAAGCATTCCAAATCTAGAGAGGCAAAAACAAGTGACTGTAGTAAGTCAACGAGTCAGATGAAATAAATTGATCCTCACCGCTTGGCGTGGTCACGAGCTGTAGGTGTTATTACAACTTTCACATAGGGCATATACAAGTAATGACTTTTTCTTTATGACTAGCTTTTTTGCGATCATTTTGCCGTCATTTTCTTATTTGTGCAGCTCCCGATTACCAAAAGAAGCATTTTTTCCTTTTCATTTGTGCACGCTACACCAATCAGCGACGAAGTTAATAGTCTACATTTTAGAACTTGTTGAAGCTAATTGGTTCTCGTCAACAAATTAAAAACCAATAGAAGTGAACGGTCGATTTGTATGCAAGCGCTTGCTCAAAGCACTCAAACGGCTTTATTTATTATGTCAATTAGTAAGTTGGCAGGAACGTCGATGTAAGCAAACGTAATGTTTTAGCGTGATTAAGTCCCGTTTAACATAATAGTAGTACACCGAGGTTAACTGAAAGATAATACTTTTTAGCATTAAGCTCGCCTATGTACCTACATTTTTTTTCATGCAATAAAAAAAATTCTGTCTATGTACCTATGCGAAAGTTTAAAAAATACTATTGCTAATTCGCATAATCGTCATTTATTTATTTACAGAACCAATTAACAATTATGTACAAATATATAGAATGATAAACACTAAACTAACCTACAACAAAATTAAAAAAATGAAACTAAATATAAAACACAGAATTTAGGTCACCGTCCGCGGGCAAGGTGCCCAAAAAGTTGGCAACGTTGCCTCGTTGAATGGCCAGACTAATTCGTTGGCCGAGGTAAGCGCCAGCTCTTTGGTCACCTGTTGTTTCTATGAGGCGTCTGGCCAGCTCTTTAAACAGAAGCCGCGCGTTCGCCCCCAAGGCCCTATAGTTTCAACCCCAAACGGAAGAAATATGTATCCCTCGCCGAGTGATGCATATTTCCTCCACTTGAGGCTCTCTGCTGCTTCTGCCGCCGCTCCTGCCACCCTAATTAATTATTAATTCGCATAATTAATCTGTTGCATCAGTCATATATTAGTTTTGGCAGTTGGTAACAACTGGCGCTAGATTAATCAATGATCAGCTGATTTACAAATTTAACACTAGTTTACATAATTGACTTCTAAGATCAGACAAGTCGATATTGATTGACACCGATCGCGGACTACAATCGGTTCAATGCACAAAATCGATTTTATCGATTTCATTGATATAAGGCCAATTTACATGTCAATATTTAGATTATTAGTTAGAATATCTACACATTAATTAAAAAGTAAATAATAAGATGTCACATGTATAAATTGTAAAATAAAAATTAATACAATTATAGTATGCATTAACTCTTATACATTAAGAAGTCTTTGTAACTGTAGAACATCTGGTGGACAAGCCAGCGTTTCAGACGGGACTTAAAGCAGGGCAAACTACGCAACCAGATACTTATATGAAAATTTAAACCAGATTCAGTTCGAGCTGTATGCGGTGAGATGCCTTTCAATTCTACAACGGTTGCGAATATCGGATGCGTGAAATAAAATTCACGTCTTCACAACGTGGTCTTTGTGCTGTAGATGCCTAATGTTGAAGAGTTGTGTCTCTCGCATTGCAACGATACAGACGTTGCAGCTAACTATTGGTATTTTGATTCGACAAAGGAGTCCAGGTTCGTCGGTGGTTTGTCATTTGACTGCGTTTAACGATACGGAAGATTATTAATCTTTGTAATGTTAGAGCTCCTAAATGCCTCGAAAAATCTTTCACTGAACTTAATTTAAATGTTTGTATTTTGATACGACAAGATGCGTCTATTGCATTATGACATTTAGTCGTGGGATTATGGATGCTTTTGAAGATTTTGAAGCACTTTGCTACAGGAGTTACAGGTTTTGAAAGACACGCAGGAGCACGCACTCGAAAGTTATGGGCCAATGATTGCAGTGAAGGAAAAATGATTTTGGTCATTATAAGAGCTTCATCAGAGACCAAAACTTTGTATGTAATATTAGTACCTAGGCAATAATAATAAACCTGTTATACTCCATAACTGCAAATATTCTCTTAGAGCTCGAACATTTTCGTGAAAAAATGTACCTGCATGCTTTGTATGTGCATAAGAAACTGCAACGAAATATTAAGACATCAAAGAAAAGCGCTTTTCAATTTGCTTTCGATGTTCTTTTGATTGCTGAAGCGCAACGATTTCTGATACATCGCATTTTCCTTATGTGAGCAATAATAAGTAAAGAAGAATTTACGGGTGACCAGAGCTTCTATAACGATTGGTTAATGGTTGCAGTGCAGTTACGTGGAAACCATTTAGTATAGAGAACATGAAAACGACTATAGTAGCAATCAGAGTATGAAAGCTTTAGTTGGAATGGTTAGTGGTATGATTCGCGTAGATAATTTACACGTTCAAGATGAACAACGATGCGATGTTCAAATTTACTAACGCTCCTTGCAATTATCACGCGCCTATAAAGGTATTTATTGTTCTTACTAATTTAATTAAAAAGCACCAAAAATAAATGATTATGGAACGTGTTCCATAGTTCTATCTCGTGTTTACTACCTTTCCTGTCTTCTTTCATACTTCCAAACTTTCATTCGAAAGGTATGGCAATGTGTTTGCAAAATCTGAGCATGATTTTATACATATACGAAATTTTAGTCCCGCCTGTCTTCCAAAATGCCAAAAACAGAGCGAGTTTGTCCGTTGCTAAGTAATCCTTTAATCTTGCTGGGATTAAATCGCTGCAACTTGCATTTTGTATTGTCAAGCGGGGCACCATGTGGCGTGGGATATTTTAATTTGGATTACCTTGTTTTCAGTTTAAATATGTATATACATATCATTAAGTTAAATGGAGATTGATTAGTTCGTTGGCGAATGAGATAACGGTTACGTTTGAAATTAAATACCGTTGAGAAACTATACTTTTGTAAGCGATACGTGGTGATAAGAGCAGATGTGTTGTATTTTTAAGCATCGTTAAATTTCGTGGTAACTCTAGAAATGTCAAGCGGATACTTTCGTTCGCTTTGTACTACTCTAAACGTACACTGTGTATGTGTGTGTGTGTTTAAGAGGGGGTGTGTGTGTGTGTGTGCTCTTTACCACATAATTCCATAACGACTAAATGGATCTTGATGTTTAGATACTATACGTCCTAGAATAGAACATTGGATTCCTGAAAAGAAGCTTATGAAATATTATGACGACATGAAATCCCAAAACACAAAGTTTCTTAGGTATTAACTATAAATTTCGATTCGACAATTTCTACGCGTTCGAAGTAGCGGGTATCGGCTAGTAGACAT
Organism: Petrophora chlorosata; assembly: GCA_951640565.1. Classification (NCBI taxonomy): domain Eukaryota; kingdom Metazoa; phylum Arthropoda; class Insecta; order Lepidoptera; family Geometridae; genus Petrophora; species Petrophora chlorosata. The sequence continues at coordinate 8,053,719 of OX621204.1, read as the reverse complement.
ATGAACGCGTTACGTGACATGGATTGTGCATAACGGTAAAAGTACCGCAAATTAATTTAAAATGCGACCGTTTGAAACAAAGTCGTTGTTATTGGGTTGCTTTATTTTGGGGGAAAATAAAATTAATCATATCTAGGACAATAGTAATCAATCACTACAATCACTAGAAGGCTAGAAACCTGAGAGTATGGAGTCATACTCCAGCATGCAGTGCCTTGCTTGTGTTTTTTTATCTATTGATATTTTTTCATTACTATATTTACGTGTCAAGGTTGAGAAACTACTGTCCTCATGATAAAAACTTCGTTGTAGCACTAACAAGCTGTAAAAGATAGTTTCGCCAATGCCAGCAAGGAAAAACATACAACTCATCTCAAGCTAAAAGTAAATAAGTGCTTTACAAGTTGACATAAGAAGGGTTGACCTATATTTTAGAAAGTCTAACAAAATAAATTACAACTTTGAAAGGACTAAGAGGTCTATAAATATATAACAAAAACATCATTTTCCTAGGGTCCCCGAATAGGATTATGTTATGAGAACAAAAGATGGAAGTACTGTCATATTAACAAAACAAGAAAAATGAGACAAAAGTCCTTGAGGGATCAATTCTTCTGTAATTTTACCAGCAGACTATGTCTACCAGAGAATATGGTACTTAATTATAATTTAATTTCAATTTCTATTAGATGTCAGGTACATCAGGGTCTACCCTGTTGGTAGCAATTTAACGCATCTCTTATTTGTCACTTTGGCAGAAATAGGTACGTAACTTTTTAAGAGGTTTGGCTTTATTTCTTCAAGATTTATCACATCGTATCTATTACAGTAACTTATACTATTCGGTGCGTGTGCGAATTTCACGTATCGTTAACTCTTCACGTCAGAGGTGAAATCGGGTAAACATCAAACAATTGATATCTAATATTTTTTTATAAAAAGCTTTATATTCGATTAGATGCTTAACCACGAATGTAGAGAACTCTTAGTTGTGGACAGTTCTGTCAGAATAAATTGTATCTTAATGTCTTCCCTTACAACCATGATCAACCCATGTTGCCGGAACTATTATGTACTGCGACATGTCAAGCGATTGGCGAATGAAACGAAATGCTAGTAATATTACGACCAGCACACAAAACGCCCTCCTGAGAGCAGCACTGGAAATCACTCACGCGTGCCGATAATAAATCCAACAACCACTATTGCCAATTTGGTCCCAAGATATTCAATGTACTGTGCTAACTACGCTTGTCGGCTAAGTGGTCCGATGCGGGTGTAATAAATGTTTGTTACATTATTGCGCCTACAATGGACATATTATACTGGACGTAACAATTAAGGTAGATTTATTAGAGACCTATTTGTTTTATTATTATATGATAATAGTGTCTTAATAAATGTACATACGATTTTATACAATATCTGACACTCTAAGAATAATCAAATGATGGTTGTACTGAATTGGTATAAACTCATAAATGGGGGCTTACATTAAAGAATTGTATGTGTATCGATATATGTATATAATATGTCAACACTGTATTTCAACAAAATAACGAAAAGAGAAAGAAAGGGTTTTAAGATAAAAAAAATTGCTTATAATATAAATTGATTCATAATGACTTAAGCTTATTTTGCCACTTTACTAAAACGTTCCAAGTGATATTTAAATACGTTATTTGGAATGAAAGTAAAGAAGTTGTTCGAATTCATTCATTTTCTAAAGCATTTCCAATAAACAAGTCAGTAGATACCTGCTTCCCGCCATCGATATCAGAAGATTATCGAATTCTTATACAATATAGAGGTATTTCACCCGTATTGCGGACTCAGTAAGAGCAGAGCAGTGTAACCCAAAGTCATAGATAAAGTATCAGTTTCCACAAAGTTCATTTGCTAAGAGATTAAGAGTCAATATACTTTCCACTCGTAGATAAGAACACGACCGTAATAAGAACTGGCTTGTGCTTTAATAGCAGTTCTAAAGACGGACCGAGTTCTTGCTCTTGAAATAAATTTGAGAGGGACTTAGTTTTTGAGACTATAAAAAGGATTTGTAAATACAATGCATTTGAAATAAGAGTTGTTTGATCGGTATAAAGAAGCAGATCTATTGGCATCATAAAAATATTACGCGAGAACTGCCCATTTTAACAAGACATTCAAACAGATACTTAGAGGGCCAATTAGCTAGATATTTTTTTAAACAACCTTTTAATATACATAAGTGAATGCGCATGCTTTATTTATAACGCTGAGTACCAAGGGCATACTAGTTATTTTTATGAAAAAATATAAGATAAGGTTAGATCTGTAAAATATACTATTTAATTTAATTGTATTTACACTGATCTGACCCATGAATAAATCTGCAATCGTCATTTGTTAGGTAACAAATGACGATTGATTTATTCCATTGTAAATCATCTATAAAATATACCTGCTCATACAAAATGGAATTGAAGTAGTAACACTAACACCAAGCTATCCGTACAAGCAAAAGTAACAGATGAGTCTATTTGTAACTCAATATTGGATAACGCTGTACCTCTACAAAATGCTCTCCTTTCCTTCCAAGATATGAAGTTGTAGTATCTTATTTTGCTGCGACTACTCTTTGGAAACTGTGTTCCGTCCGAGCAATTTATTAAGTAACCGCCTAAGAGAACGAGGCAGAAGTAAGACAGGTCAATTATTGTATTCCGCGTGTTGACGTAAATATTTCCTTCTAGCGAATTGCCTTTGTAATCAAGACGAGAGTATTTAACAACAATTATAACGAAAGCTTTTACTGATCGTATTTTGTTTTTGTTAAACAATTGCATTAAAAATTCCTTATTTTACTGAAAGATGGCGCTGATAAAATGGCGCAAGAGTTTTCAACCGAATTGTTGAACTACTCTTTAGCCATCCCATTTCGAAAACGTAAAAGAAGGCATTCATCACACAAGAAGTAAACCATCTTATATTTCTAGCATAAACAGTTTATCAAGTACTAAATATATTTTAATAGGTACTTACGATACGCCCGCAGCCAGCCGTTGATTGAAAAAGACCCCTGCACGAAGGCAACTGGGAGCCATATTTTTTTTAAAAGCTTGTTCTTATTTTGGCGTTTGTGTAAAATTTCGTTGCCGAGGTGCCAAATATATTCGGTGCTCCTTCGGTGTGTCTTTAACTTTGAATATTTATTGCCACACACATCGCTCAGATGGTTTTTAAAGATCTTGCAAAATAGAAAATCTCCTCAAGGGATTCCTGAAATTGTTCCGTAAGCGTAACCCCAAATATAATTTATTCAAACAGCATTATTATTTTATTTCCTTTCCGCAATCAAAACCTTACTTTTCAGTCAATCTTATAAACAATGAAAATAAGTGAAATTAGTAACAATGCGTAAGCCTATAGCTCAGGCTTACGCATTGTTCTTCTAATGGCTTTTGTAAATTTTTAGAAATAAAACAGAATTTAAGCACAACAAAATAGGTAAAGTCCATTATTTCAAAATCTCTATATTGTACGATACCTCATACATAGATAATGATATATCATTATTTCTAATGTCATCTTCTGTAATTCTACTTTCATTTGACTCAGTCATGTCAAACTTGCAACCGGCACGGTACATTGCTGGAAAAGACAGATTATTTTTAAGAGGTGGTCTAAGTTGGTACCACCTCTGCCATGCAGTTATTCTGCTACCAAGAATTAGTGCCTGAGCTACAAGCAGTACTTTGCATGTACCTATTAAAATTTGTTCTGGGTGACACTGCATTATTGTTATTAGCAAACGTGGCGCTTACCATGAGGTGAACGGCTTTACTGTCTCATTGCTTAGTTTCATAAAAAAAATACATGAATGAACAAAATAGGAAATAGGTAGATAATTATTTGTATCAATATCATTGGTAGAGTAGTATCGTAGAGGTGACGTTGAGAGCGTCACCTCTATACGTTGACTAATAATGTCATCTACTTTACATCAGGTTATTGTCGCGCTATTGAGAGTTATACCAAAGAAAACTAAATATAGTTATACTGACTTTACGTTCTGTCTTATTATTAAACTGTAACACAGTTATTGAGCGATAAATAAGGAATGCGGTCATTCGAGCGATGTAATGTATTTATTATACTGTCTCTGTCTTTACAAGTACTAATACTGTGTTTACAGCCCGTGTCGTTCGCGTTTACAAGCAATTATTGTATTTATTGCATTAATCTGGGAGTTTCGCTGCGGTGGATTGTCTATGAATATTTCTGCGGTATGATTTGCAATTTTGATTTCGTCTTTATAGAGTAATTCAGTGTTGATGTTTGCTTTTATTGTGAATTGACGATGTTTCAATATTTATTAGAGAGTCTTTGATCTATTTGTTTTGTTTCGATATTTTTGTTTGCGCAGAATATACTGTAAAATTCTGTCCACAATATAACACGTATTTTTGTTTCAATAAATTTGCAAATGCCTTTTTTATTCAGTACCTGAATACCATTATTTTCAAAAACAAAGGCACTTAATAATAAAGCGTTATCTAATATATCTAAACTAATCTAATGTAGTAAACCACTACTAGTGGGCAACGTTTCCAAAATGCTGGCAGAATATGGTTCTTCGCTTCTTCAGCCGCTGCGCCAGTCTTATTTTGAGGCACGGGAAGATGAGACGGTGCAAGAGTATCTATACAAGTTGCGTCCCATACCAAAGGCCGTCCCGTCTTCGAAGGGATTAGTGTCATTTGTACCTGGATAAATAATGTAAATATGAATACAAAAGATTTCCATTGTATATTATGTTGATAAATCAAATTCATAACGTAGTCACCACGTTCATTTTCTTTTTCAGTTCAGGGTCTTTGTGTAGGTAGGTATCGAATTAAGTGCCTACGATATGGATACGGAAGACCCTTTTTAGACTTGTACAGGTTTGCAAAGATATTTTTTTGTAGGAAAGATATCGGATTTTGTAGACTTTTTATACGTATAGGAATTTGGGACCAAACCTTAAACCAATTACGACGGAAAAATATCGGAATATATTCGTACGCAACGTTATAGAATGACTACAAGATAACAGAAATAAGGATTACCTATTCTCGGAAAATTTAAAAGATTTTGGTATACATATATACTAATATACGAAATTACACCGAAAGACTAAACACTCCTTTGAGGAAAACAGTAAATTACCACTAAGATGAGAGCAAGCACGGAAAAATAAAGTAAAAGCTTGTTTTCTTGAACATTTTAGAGAGAAATTACAACATTTTCTACCATGTAGGAGAGAGTAGCAGCCGGAACGGTGTAGGATTCCTAATACACAGAAAATGGAAAAATAATATAAAACAATTTATCTCGTATTCAGATAGGATAGCTTTGCTAAAATTTAGAATAGACGACACAAAGACCCTTGTCATCGTTCAAGTATACGCACCTACTTCATCACATCCTGATGCAGAAGTTGAGGAGTTTTATGATCTACTCAATAGTGCTTGTAATGAGCATAGAAGTACTTGGACGATGATTTTAGGGGATTTTAACGCCAAAATAGGTACATGGACACCATTAGACAACCACAACATACTTGGTCCATACGGTATTGGGACTAGGAACGAACGCGGAAAACAACTTTTACAATTTGCTTTCGGCCAGAACTTAAGTATTAATAACACTTTCTATTACAAAAAACCCCAGCGCCGATGGACATGGTTTTCACCAGATGGTTTCACTAAAAACGAAATTGATTACAGCCTTTCCTCAAATAAACAAATAGTAACAAACGTAGAAGTACTAAATCGCCGACGTGGGACAAAAAGCTGCTAGCTTGAAATGGAACTGGGCTGGACACGTCTACCGCATGTCGAACGAGATGTGGGCTAAACTTATCACTGAGTGGATCCCACATAACGTCAGACGACAACGCGGCAGGCCCAGACGGAGATGGCGGGATGAGCTGGACTCCTACTGGAAGGATTGGCCGCAAGGAGCATTGAACCGTGAGGAGTGGAAGGAGGGTAGGGAGGCCTTTGCCCTGCAGTGGGACGACCACGGCTGAAAATAAATAAATAATAAATAATTGTTTTCTTAAAATTTTATCTTAAAATAAAATCGCGGAGAAATATGCTCTACCTCGTGCGTTTGCGGATAAGAAAACAATGTAAGAAATGTTCAACAGTAATCATCATGCTCAGCCAATTACGACACAGCAGTTGGTATGGGTAGGCTAGTTCCGTGGAACCCTATGTTAAGAAAAATATGAATAGCCAGGCAGAGATAGAGATAACACTCATTCAAATTTTACGCTTCTCTACAATAATTTAAACCCTAAACTTTATCGATTTATTATCCATGTCTCTAATCAGTATAAAACAAAGTCGCTACTCGCATCCTCATTTCTGTTTATCCGCTAATTATGTAGGCTACAGGTAGGAGGATGCAATATAAAACCCAAAAGCAGGTTTAAATTATATAATTAGATTAAAAAATACAAAATTATTCCTACTATCTAAAATATGTGGCGACGGTTCGATGTGAGAAACCGAAGTGACGGTGTGGGGGAAAGCTATATAATGTTAAAAGTCAGAAAGAGAGGGCATGATGAGCTGCGTCAGCGCCTCGTGACTCGCTCTTGCGGGCAGTTGGTATGCACCACGGCGTCATACGTAACATCTCCCTCCCGAAGATAAGCAACTATTGGCGGGCTTTGGCTGACAGAGTTGCTGATACGCTGCAGTGGGATCAACCCTTACATGGCTGGGGTCAATTGACTTATCTTCCGCTATCTGTGCATAGGTATGTGTCCGGCGATGTATTCGGATTCCACGATTCGATTCCCTTTTGTAGTAATATTCATTACAGTTCGACGAATGACGACACTGTAATCTGATAACGAGTGCACCTGCACACGTTCTCAATGGGAGTTGTAGAGTGATATAACTTGAAACTTGATTTTGTAATTTGGAATATACTTTAGTTGTGATAATGGTGAACTCGGCTGTGGTGAGATACACTTTTCTTTTCTGGGAAGGATATCTTCATCGGTTTATTCTTTCACTTCCTGAGTAAGAGTAACGGAGTCAGCGACTCAGCGTGCAGGATAAGATATGTTCTTGCTTCGGGATCAGCTGGTGCACGAAGTGTGAGTCATGATGAATCTCCCGGCTGGTTTTCTTCTCGCAGAAATACCATGAGATTTTTACTTCGGACATTCTGTCTCTATGTACATAGAGTCGATACTAATGGTTGCACATACTATATAGGATAGGAAAGGTATAAGGGGTAGGAGAAGTTAAATTTTAAAAGGAACAATCGACAATTTATAAAAATTGTAATTCAAAGGTAATTTAGGTAAATAGGCAATCAAATCGCTGGATCTAATTAGAAAACTGTTTCGAAGTCGAGTAGATACCTATATTATTCTTAACTAACCTAACTATTAGTCCTAAGTATAGTTAAACTGAAGATTGCTAACGCTAACTACTTTACTAGTACTTATCGAATGACGTGTGCTCGATGCACGAATAAATGCTAGATCAATCAGCTGATTTATTTCATTCGATAAGTATTTCTAAAACCTATACTTACTATTACTTAAAATGAAAAGTAATTGCGCCATATGGGCAAAATAAAACCTATCTAATAGTTTATTAACTACTTGTACCTATGGTTATAGGTTTCTATTAAGTAACCTACCTCAGCTATCTAAAAGCGAGAATGTCAGACTCATGCATTCCTCAGACAACTTTATATGACTTTGTCAAAATGTTCTTATTTTCCTTGAGTACTTTGATGGCATTCTTATACATAATTTCAACAAACTGCAAATTTAATTAATTATTAAAAGTCCTAAAATGTTTAAATGTAAATTAGGCTTAACCACGATTTGGCTGCATTTATTAAAACTATGTACGTATGTAGGTAAAAATAAAAAGTACTAAAACTGTATTCGACTACAATATTCACGTAAGATTAATTTCATTTTTCAATATTTAACATTCATAATAATATGTATAATTATGTATTATATAGAGGATGGCGACATAAAAACATTTTACGAGTAGGTACTATTCTACTATCAGAATGAGAATGAGTTGAGTAGGTGGGTACCTACCTATGATATTCTATACTTGTTCTGTAGGTAAAGCTTATTTTTGAATAATTTGTAATTTGTAACTATGGTCAAAAGATCATCATGATACGCGAAAAACTAAATTACTTAGGTGGATTCTGAACTATGCTCTCAATGCTTATCAATTTCCTAAAAAATATGCTTTAGCATATTTGAAGAAACCATTAGCAAAGGCTTTGTAGTTGTAGGTGGTGGAAAATTACATTTTCTACTTTCGTTTTTTATCACATGAGGTTCATGGCTGAACTTTTGAACTTTTCACAAATCATAAAAATTATATATTCTATACTTATTGAATGATACTTATTGAAACACAATGTAAAAAACAGTCGGGCTGCCTAATAGGTACTTCAATTTTATTTTGGCTATTCTTTACATTCGAAAATAATTATTATATTAAAATTTTGTTTCGGAATAGATGTATCTACCCATTTTATTACTCTTAAAATATAACTAATGAGATTAGGAAGTATAAGACATATTACATTATTATCTGATACGAGTACAAGTTGCAATTCCGAGAGTTTAATAAAAGAATGGAACTGCTCACATTCTGAGTCACTAATGCAATAATGTCTTATTCTGTAAGTCGATATTTGATGACCATTGTTTTAATATGTCATTACGAGTCACATTCCGTCGCAATAATACCTTATGAAAGCTATAGGTATAGGTAGATAAAGATGTCATGTTACCTTGTTCACTAGATTCCGAGAAATATGGCACGGTTATAGAATATTTATATTAACGGGCTTTATGATAAATTGATAATACTTATATAAATTGGATGTTAAAGTTTTGTGATAGTTAAAGAGGACAATGGGGTAAAATAATCTCGTAGCTTGGGATATAGATTATATAACTTAAGTTTAAAGATAATTAAAGGGTTCGAGATTATAAGGTGATATATTTTTTATAAAATTTAATTGAATATTAATATAGTATATATTTAAATAATAAAAGTAAATCTGCTGAGTACGAATTCAGAATCTGTACGTGTCTGTACCATAGAGTCTAGTGGTAAAAAGGTCTCTATTTCTCTACTCCGGAAGGGTACGTTAGGGTAAAATAGGCTTCACTAATTTTCGTGAAGTACCTGGCATATTAAATTGTAATTACTATGAGCAAAGAGTCTAGGCACGAGGAGAAACACTTTTCCTATTAAAATTAACATATAGTTTAAATTCAATTACCTCATTTCGAAGGGGGAGCAGTGAATATGAATATAATTAATACCTTTATACATATTGTTTTTGTAAAATTAATAATTAAAATATATAAAAAACTATATTATATTATAATGTGTAATCCTCAAATGAAAAGAGCCAAATCATTGTAAAGCGAGGTTTCGTCTCGTTGATGAAATTAAATTAAAATTATTATTAAACGTTTGCGTAATGCCATCCTAGTTCTCTGGAATTCCGTGTGAATTATCAGTTGTGCGCCGGATTCGGTTACTTCCCAGTTTAAAGGGTCAAGTTGCTAGCACCGAACATAACATTATATGCATTTGTCTTGATTTTAACTATGTAAGTATCACTACGATTAAAATAAATTGTTTTCTAAAGTCTAAAACTCTATGCAATCTAACGCATTTCTACATTTAAAATTCCTATATATAATTTCTTTACCCTAGGGAACCTCGATTGCCTTGAATGGAAAATCTTGGACTTATGTATAACACATTGAAATATAAAAACACCTATATTTAAAGGGAGAGCAACCATAGTATTCATCTAAGGTACTCACATATGCATTTTGGTATCTCTGCAGTATCGATGTCTGGATACACCTCCTGGTCCGTAGCACTGTAGATTCGAAGAATACTCGAAGGCCTAACTAGCGACCCTATTTTTGAGTATCCTACCACGACTGCGCCAATTATGTAGGCTACAGGTAGGAGGATGCAATATAAAACCCAAAAGCAGGTTTAATATATATAATTAGATTAAAAAATACAAAATTATTCCTACTATCTAAAATATGTGGCGACGGTTCGATGTGAGAAACCGAAGTGACGGTGTGGGGGAAAGCTATATAATGTTAAAAGTCAGAAAGAGAGGGCATGATGAGCTGCGTCAGCGCCTCGTGACTCGCTCTTGCGGGCAGTTGGTATGCACCACGACGTCATACGTAACACGCTTACTTCTAAACACGCAAACGATTTTATACGGTACCGTTTAAAATCATAACATCGATAACGTTTGATACGGTTTTCACTGTCGTATAGTTTTTTTTTATTGTAAAGTTCATATGTACAATTCATTTTATTTAAGATCTAGTGTAGTAGAGAATATCCAATGTTTTGTAATCAAGTCGGGCAGGACGCTAGTTAAAAATATAAACAAACACCGTATAGTTGTTTTATTTCCCTTTATTTGTTTTATTTACATCACCGCGATCTCTCTTCTATTCAAAGATTGACTGGAAGAGATCGCATTTAGAGATAAGTACATCCAATATACTATAGTTTGTAAAATATTTTATGTACCTACGGTTTTTTATTGTTTCTTGTTTGTTGTACAATAAACCATTGTGTTATGTAATGCAATGTATAGTGATCGAGTATTTACTAGACACTAAAATAATAGGTCTACATATCAATTTACTGTGCCAGCTATTTCTATTATTTATAAACTTTACTTATTTATTCATAGCATATATCTTTTGATAATGTCATCATGGTAAACAAACAAAGCAAAAGAAAAAATGGAATATTCAGTCGTTCTCAAAAAGAATTCCCGATGACGCCGAGGTACATTTATCCCTAATATGTCCCGAAAAAGTTGCGAACGCGATGCCTATTCCGAACTACCGAGCCGGCTAAGGGTGAGCGGACATAACTGACCCATGTCATACTTCGATGCTTTTATTGGGACACTTTGAAAGGCGATAATGTGATTTCGTACCATTTATTTTGTCAGTCTCGTGCATATATTTGCTTTTAGATATTGGATTGTACAGTGAGAGCGTTCTATTTCAAATACTTTCGAATAAGGTTTTATTTAAATTGACGATGATTATGATGATGGAATGTCAAAACTAATTTTCACTGCTTAAATTAGTCAAAACCAAATTAGACTAATGACGGCAGTCAAAACCAATGTTGACTGGTTTATTGTTTGGCGCCACTATATACGATAGTTAATACTTTGCAATTAATGACATGCAGGGACCCGATATAACCCTAAAAAATCACAGGGTTTTTTGTTGTATCACATGTGCTTGTGAAGCACCATAACAACTTTTGAACTCAATATATTTTTCCCGTTACTTTCACAACTTTCTTACGCAGAGATATAATACAATCTAACCAAGATTCTAGTAGATTAAAAGTTTGCCTGGCCAATTTCCCTGGCTAAATCAGCCGTCGATCCGAGGGAGATTTCCGTTGAATCTGGTGTAATAGGGCATCTCTTATCGGTGTTACGTAGAGATAGGGCGCTTTCTACACGGAGAAAATTACTTCCAGGAGTACAGACTGACAGAGATCGTCGGATTCGAAACAGTATGGACGTACTTGCAAATTGCTATGGCAATGGCAGACATCAATTTACTAGCGCTGAATAGTAATCTCGCTTGGCCGCAGCGTCGTGACACGTTTGGAACTGTCGGTATTCAATGCTACATATAGATATGGACTATAGAACTGCGTAGTCTGCGTGGCTACGTAGTCTGCGTAGTTACGTAGTCTGCGTAGCTGCGTAGACTGCGTAGACTGCGTAGATGCGTACACTGCGTAGCTGCGTAGTCTGCGTAGCTGCATAGTCTGCAAAACTATGAAGACTGCGTACACTGCGTAACTACATAGTCTGCATAGTGGTGTAGACTGTGTAGCTGCGTAGTCTGCATAGCTGTATAGTCTGAGTAGCTGTGTAGACTGCGTAGACTGCGTAGCTGCGAAGTTGACGTAGCTGCGTAGTATGTGTAGCTGCGTAGTCTGTGTAGCTGCGTAATCTGCATAGTTGCGTAGTCTGCGTAATCTGCATAGTTGCGTAGTCTGCTTAGCTGGGTAACTTGCGTACTCTGTATGTAAAGTACTATAGTACTTTAGAGGACGTATCAGTAGTCAAACAGCATCTCATTCCACGAAAATTATTTTTCAAAAAAACCTAATCCGACTTCAAAACCACAAATAGGCACTTTAAAGTGAAAAATAAATTAATATAATTATCACAAGCGCTACCCACTCATATATTTGTTGAAGTCGGTGCCAGCCAAGTCTAAAAGGTAGTAGATAGATACTACCTACAAGTAGTACTTACTATATACATAGTATTTATCTGCTACCTAATAGACTTGGCTGGCACCGACTTCAAATATATGAGGGGGTAGCGCTTATGATAATTATATTAATTTATTTTTCACTTTTGAGTGCCTATTTGTGGTTTTGAAGTCGGTTTAGTTTTTTTTGAAAATAATTTATTTTACCCTTTTTAGTGCAAAACAAATTTTAATTAAATTAATTTAAAAAGTTTTTAATGACAAGCATTTATGATCTAGCAACCACATCATGACGAAGTTTAAAACGGGCTATCACAGTTAAATTTATGTACAAAAAAATTCATGACTGTCCTATTCTCTGTTGAGGAGTTCCCTCGCCGGAAGTCAATTCTGGGTGTATCAGCCATGTCACGGTGGAATTTAGAATAGGCTATTATGGTTTAATCCATTTACAAAATTTTGTGTCTGTACTATTCACCGTTGAGGAGTTCTCTCGCCGGAAGTCAACCCTGGGTGAAGCAGGTGAAGCAGTCGAATACAAACCTCCACCTTTAGAAAGTCGGTTACAACAAAAACAAGAACCGACTTGAAGATTAAACTTATAATTTTTTATTTTTGCTATTTTTTTCAAAAACTACTGAATGAATTTCGATAATTTATATGGGACCACCTCTGAAGTATGACCTACCAATCAAAAAAAGAATCATCGAAATCCATTTATGATTGGCGGAGTAATCGCGTAACAAACACACACAAAAAAAAAACATACCGTCGTATTGTAAACCTCCTCCTTTTTGAAGTCGGTTAAAAATATAGGATCTTTGCACGGTCTGCCAAATTGACTATATTCTACAAAGTTGAATGCATAAGTGTGCGTGACAAATATCATGCCTGATCCACATCAACCATACTGCTTAAATATTCTGCCATGGTGTTTTCCTTCGCCGAAAAGCACGCGATAAATGTTTGTGCATAAATTTCAAAAGCTCATCGAGTTACATCTTCCTGTTTACGAGCTGTGTTGCTCCCGTGTGAACCTTCGTTCCCAGTTTTCATACGGAAGGTACTTTAAATTCGTCTCAGAAGCCTGCGGAGGCAGTTTAGTGATTTAAGTTTTGCCAGTGAATATAAAAAGAGTTTACCTATGAACTCCTATTTTGTATGAAGGTGGTGCATATTGATAAACGATTATAACTATGTAGAAAATATAATATAACTTTATGGTAATTGGTATTTTGTACTAGGTTAATTCTTTAAAAAGTATTTACATATACTTCTTTTAAGATTGAGCTCGCCTTTTAAATAAATACGTTTTTTTAGTAAAAGCAATTGCTATCACCTTAACTGTAAAAATATATTATAAATGTACGAAAATGGAGATAGAATGTTTCTTTACGACATTGCGACTGAAAAGCAGTTCCTTGAGCACTCACTTTCCGAGAGCACTATAAATAGCACAAGCTCTTATTTTACATAGTAAACAAGGTGTAAATAAGTAAGGAGCAAAAAACGGGCGGAGCAGTATCTCTTTTACATCGAAAGACTCAAGTCTTACTTAGCTTGCTCTAGGCCACTAGGAGTTTCTAATTTACAATTTTAAAATTCATAAATTGTAGAGGACTGCTTTTTACTATACACCGTCTATGGGTCTGAATTTCGTCTACACTTCTAAATAATAATGACAAGCATCTTGGAGGGTTTTTCGTCTTTGTTTCTTTTTCATTACGTGCTCAATTTCAGTATTCGTGTTTTTCTTGTAACTCACTAAGCAATATTTGTAAACATTTCTTTAGAAACATCATGTCGTTTGCTTTCGTCGATATTATTTTTCTGTACGCTGGTGGATATAAAAGGAGTATTTTATCTCATAATCTTTGACTCTTTTTTGGTTGTATATAGAAACCATAATGTAATGATACTTATTAAATAAATTATCTTATCCTCTAGTGATTGTATATAATGTAATTAAAATTCAATTAGGCATACATCGTTTTAGAATGTGATATAGATCTGTAAATTGTAATGTCAATGTTATTATTTATTTATTACATTTTGTTTTGCATGTTAAAAAAGATACCGGCAAGATATTGGATTGCTTTTTTAATTAATTTTAACCCACATTTTAAATGGCGTTTACTTGTTTCATAACATAAATTCATTATTATTAGCTTGACATCAGACATAGTTATTTATACACCATTCAACCTTGATCTTCTTAACCTTATACGGGTTTAAGCAGTCAATTAACTGCCTTTTTTCTATAAATCTGCGCATCATCCTTGGCGACATCGTCACATAACATGAAGCGAAATAGTGGCAAAACATAGATCGATAAGCGATGGTCTAACAATTAATGACATATCTTGATATCCTTCTTAACAAAAGAGAAAATATCAAACCAGCTAGTCTCAACATTGCTTGCCTCTTTATTGTCCCTGGTATCCAGCACTTTCGCTAAAACACTGGTCCTCGAGTAAAAGTTAATCAAACGTGAATTTCACTTACTGGCCAGGGCCCGTTCGTTTTGAAGGACCATTACATTGCCAATGGAGAGACCCATCAATTTGGCTTCACGCCGACCGCACGCGGCCGCTGGGGCTGCGGCCGACATGTGAAACGTTTTATTACGGTTCGGGAAAAACCGTTACAATAACGCAACTCAGAATTCTTAGGTAAGGAGTGGCGATACCGCGGAACATATGTTATGTTCTGGAAATGTATCCGGGTACGCTCGAGCGAAGTTCAACAGAGGAGATACTGCGTTAGCAAATATTGCAAATTATATTAAGCTCACATAAAATAAAGCTCAAAATGTATGATTGGTTGAATAATTTAGATTATGATGGAGTGAAACATCTTTTAGAGATGCTCCAATGAAACACACTTTAACAAAAAGATATCAAACACGCACACAGTCACCCTCCCACAAACACACACACCCTCACTCTCTCACACACATTTGCACACTCTCCCACACATACCATTCTCACACACACCACATAATTTATGAATTCATGCGTAGGTTTTATACGACTGTATTCATTGTATATAATAGTGTACCCTGCTTACATTTTATTATTTTTCCAAAACCTGTTATATATTTTCATATCTGTACCTCACAAATTCTTACATGTTAAATTTATATTATAAATCAGGTATAAACACTAAAAAGTAAGTTCTTAATATTCTACTATTGTGAAAACACAGGCTAATCTTATATTTAATTATATATTATTATGATTATGTAGTCTGTATATAATATTATTATTTTATACTGGTTAGTTTTTTATACACAACACCACCGTCCCTCACAGTTTCTTTGAGTCCTCTCCATCCAAAGGTTGTCTGGAAGAGATCGCTATAAGCGATAAGACCGCCCATTGTAACACTTTAGGTTTAAGTATTGTTTTGTAATTATTTCATGTTGTTGTGTGACAATAAAGCGTTATCTAATCTAATCTAATCTTGGGAAGACGCTGTCTTTTGTAACACAGTTTTAATAACTAAAACAAAAGGCAGAGTTACAGCAACCACATGTAAAACATATTTTTGCAATAAAGAAATTTGTAATTTTTAATTTTTATTTTATTTTAATGTTGTTTCCATGACGGTAATTTAAAAGTGAAACAAACAATCGGTGTGGTTTCTAGACATTTTCTTTGTTTTTTTGCTAATATTAAATTATTTACTTAAGCTTACAATAACTATAAGACGGGTATGAATAATGAGATACTGGTATTGATATTCAAAAACATCTATTATATACGTCTGCTAACTGCTCATAAACTTCAAAGACAAAAGTATTTGAGGTTACTTACCTTCAATATTATACCTACCTATACTAAAAATAATAAAAGGCTCACGATGCGAGACATTTAGTAAAATATTCAAGCTAAATCATAATGCGCCGTCTAGATTGATATTGATTTTTGTGAAAGTAGAAATACAAGTTCCCAACATTTTATCTACTCTGTGTTATATGATGTGGAAAACACCAGCATTACTACTTTTAAATGTAGCACGACGATTAGGAATTCGATGTAAGGTTTTATTTAGGTATTCTGTCATGTCTCTGCGCATAAACGAGTAATAATGTATTCATATATCCTTCTTCTTCTTCTCTCGTGTGGATGTGTGGCCAACCGTGGTGTCGGATATTTTGCACTACCCAAAAGCCTCCGACACGGCCTAACGACTGTTGTCCTAAGATAGCAACCAGGACCGACTGCTTAACGTGCCCTCGCACTCTGATGTAAATATCACACAAACGGTGACCCATCATCCAAGTTGTGACCCCTGTGAACGTTGCTTAACCTAAAAGATCTGTTACAAATGGCTAGGCAAGCTACACTTTGAGCGTTACAATGTATTTATAATCGCTGGACTTCGTGGCTGCTTCAACTAAGGCAAGCTGCCAACCTGCAGGTGCCCAGATGGTTACTGTCCAAAAGTAACCTTAATCTCGTCGAAATTCATATATTCTGTGACGCTAGCACTACAGCCTTTGCATCCGTTGCTTATCTGAGATCATTTTTAGATGACGGACGTTTATATCCTAAAAAATATTTAGATATATTCTGTGAAGGTATAATCATGATTATAAGCATGTCACCAACGGCATACAAAATGGTAGTACTGAGCATCGAGACAAATGCCGTTCGCCTGATGATAAGCATTTCATTTCCTTACTATTCAAATTGAAACGCAGAATGCTTACCTAACTCAAGGGTTAGACCCATTTAATACTCGAACCCATTCAATAGTTCGAGTATTCGATCGTCTTACCCCCATGTCAAATAATCTCCTATTAAATAATCAGTTCCGTAAGACGAGATAAACATATTAGAAAAAGTTTGTTTGCTGGAGCAGAAGACTCGGTGGTCCAGTGATTAAAAAAATTGGATAACTTTCCAAAAACGCAAGTTCGATTCCTGCCCAAGCAAGCCAAGCTGTTCGTTTTTTTTTTTCTTTTTTGTTTTTGTTTTTCTTTAATATTTATAACTCAGAAAGTAAGAAATATGAAGTTTTTGCCAAGCATACACTAGCAAAATATTTTATTGTATATATAAAAGCTACCTATACCTACATTTAATTTCCTGAAAATTCGTCAAAATTATTCAATTACACAGCGAATGCCAAAATAACCGCGTCTGGGTCTGGGCAAACAATTGTAGCGGTTACCATATACTCAGAAATACTCGCTCCCCGCGCGACGAAACGTAAACATCACGCCACCTACTACGTCATATCAGGTGATGCGAGGCGCCCGTACTAACTGCTAGCTGAGCTGTGCGCATTCCACTACCAGGCGGCGAGCGGCGGCGCACCGGCGCAAGCGACGCGGCCGGCAGAGCTCCACGCACCCCGAACGCATCGGACGTGTTGCTTAGCTTTCAAATTTCTGTCGCAAAACGATCACGCGCTTATCAGTAGTTTCGTTATTTCTGTATAAAATCTCTTCAAGCTTCACTTTCTTACATCGCGCTTCCATCCATCATCATCTTTTTGTAACTAAAAATAAGTGTAGCGTTAATTATTTCGCGCGTTTTTTTAAACGCTAAATAAGTACGACTCTCATCGATTTTTTTGTTTCATTTATTCATCTCGCAATCAAAACTCATTCAAGCTAACATACTTCCATACTACACGCAACCTATACTGGTGACCCATCGACGAAGCAATGTCATCGCCACCAAGGACGAACGAAGGCGGCGATGTTTACCGAGTTGGAGTGCGAGTGCCACCATTTTGGGTGGATGATCCTGCGATATGGTTTGCGCAGCTTGAAGGTCAGTTTGTTTTGGCTAATATTACGAGTGATTCAACAAAGTTCTACTATGTGGTCAGTCACCTTGAACAACAATTTATCGCAGAAGTGAAAGATATTGTTGTGGCTCCACCCGAAACGGGTAAATATGATAAATTGAAGAGTGAGCTTATTAAGCGATTATCTGCTTCTCAGGAACGCAAAACAAAACAACTTCTGATGCACGAAGAGCTCGGCGACCGTAAGCCTTCGCAGTTTTTGCGCCACCTGCAAAGCCTAGCTGGTCCTACCGTTCCAAAGGATTTTATACGCACTATATGGTCAAGCAGATTACCCACAAATTTACAAACCATTATCGCTTCACAGGCTGACAATCCACTGGAAGCTTTAGCTGAACTGGCTGACAGGATCCACGAACTCGCACCACAACCCATGCAGGTAGCCAGCACGTCACAAATACCAGGTACTGCTTTTGAAGCTTTGTCTAATCGAGTAGCAGAACTGACTCGGAAGCTGGAATGTATGGAGTTAGATGGACGCTCTCGTTCCCAGTACCGGAATGACAACGGCCGACGCAACAATAACAACACATCCTCCAATAGATCACGATCCAGGTCTCGTTCTCGCCAGCGCCCAGATGATCACCCTCATTGCTGGTATCATTTCATGTTTGGCGTCAAGGCACGAAAGTGCAAACAACCTTGCACGTTCAAGGCGGGAAACTTCCAGGGCAGCCAATAGTGGCGGCCAGCGACTGCCCCAAATCATCAGGCCGCCTGTTCATCACTGACCGTAAGACAAAAATTCAATACCTTATAGATACCGGTTCAGACGTTTGCGTCATTCCATGGACATCAGTACACGGCCCCCGAAAGAAGTCAAGCTATGAACTGTTCGCAGCAAATGGTACGCTCATCCCTACTTATGGTTGCATACACTTAACGCTGGATTTGGGCTTACGACGTAATTTTGAATGGCGTTTCATCGTCGCAGGTGTCTCCAAGCCTATAATTGGCGTCGATTTCTTGGGGTTTTACAACTTACTTGTTGACTGCCGCAATCATCGACTTATTGACAATCTCACTTCTCTCACCATCAACGTGCCGCGACAAGCTACGACTGGTGAGATCCAACCCATTTCTTCGGTACGTACCACTTCATTAGAAGACACAGTTTATCACCGCATTCTTCGAGAGTATCCGGAAGTTACCAGGCCAGCTGGTAAGCCAGAAGCTCCGAAGCACAACACCGTGCACCATATACGGACTACTCCAGGTCCACCGGTCTCCAGCCGTCCGCGCCGACTCGACCCAGAGAGACTTGCCATAGCTAAGAAGGAGTTCGACATTATGCTGCAAAATGGAACGGTGCGCAGATCCGAGAGTTCATGGTCATCACCTCTTCATCTCGCGCGCAAGAAGGACGACGGCTGGCGACCATGCGGAGATTACCGAGGCCTGAATGCACGCACCATACCAGACAATTATCCAGTCAGGAACATTCAAGACTTTGCTTACCAGCTGGCAGGTAAGAAGATCTTTTCGAAGGTTGATTTGATTAAGGCATACAATCAAATTCCTCTACATCCAGATGATGTGCCCAAGTCTGCAATAACGACACCCTTTGGTCTCTTCGAATATGAGTTTATGACATTCGGACTCCGAAACGCAGCTCAGACGTTTCAACGTTTCATGGATGAAGTTCTACGTGGCTTGGAATTCTGCTATTCGTATATTGACGATATTTTAATATTCTCAGAATCTGAATTCCACCACGAGCAGCATCTCAGACAACTGTTCCAGCGTCTCCAGGAGTATGGCATATTAATCAATATTTCCAAATGTGTCTTTGGTAAACAAGATGTGCATTTTCTGGGTTACAGAGTCTCAGCAGCCGGTATCCAACCACTAGAATCAAAGGTGCAAGCAATCCAGGACTACCCAGCGCCGCAAACGGTCAAAGAGTTAAGGCGCTTCCTGGGTATGATAAACTTTTATCGCCGTTTCATACCAGGTGCCGCTGAGATCCAGGCTCCATTGAACTCCCTACTGGTTGGACCAAAAACCAGAGCTTCACAACCCGTAAACTTCACTCCAATTCAGCTAGAAGCTTTTAACAAATGTAAGACAAGCCTTTCTAATGCCACACTCTTATCTCATCCCGACACACAAGCCGAATTAGCAATCCAGACAGACGCCTCAGACACAGCGATAGGAGCCGTGCTACAGCAGAAAAAGGACGATGACTGGCAACCTCTTGCCTTCTTCTCCCGAAAGCTCAGCCCGGCACAGCGAAAATACAGCCCATATGATCGAGAGCTGCTAGCAATATATGAGGCAATACGCTACTTTCGGTACATGGTCGAGGCAAGGACTTTCTCAATTTTAACAGACCACAAGCCAATTACCTTTGCTTTCAGCACGAAACGGGATAAGTGCTCACCACGCCAATTCAGGTATCTCGATTTTATTGGTCAATTTAGTACAGACATAAGATTCATACCCGGACGAGACAACACAGTAGCAGATGCAATGTCAAGGATTAACGAACTTTCATCCCCTTTAGATTACCAGTCTTTAGCCCGAGCCCAGGAGAAGGACGCGGAGCTACAAGACCTGCTAAAAAACGGTACCACCCTGAAGCTTAAACAAATCAGGCTACCCGAATCAGATTCCCAAGTTTATTGTGACATGTCCACTTCAAATCCACGTCCATATATCACACCTGAATTCCGCAGACAGGTGTTTGACTCACTGCATAACCTCAGTCATCCAGGCATTAACGCTTCGTCCAAACTAGTTACTCAGCGTTTTATTTGGGCGGGCGTACGTAAAGACTGTCGACTATGGGCTAAAGAATGCTTGCAATGCCAAAGAAGCAAAGTCACGCGACATACTAGCGCTCCATACGAAGCGTTCAAGTTACCTACAGCTCGATTTCGATTTGTACACATGGATATTGTAGGGCCCTTACCTCTGTCTCATAGTTTCAGGTACTGTCTCACAATGGTCGACCGATTCTCTCGGTGGGCCGAGGCCTGCCCGATACAGGACATCACTGCCGAGGCCTGCGCATCCGCCTTCATATCTACGTGGATCTCCAGGTTCGGTTGCCCTGAACGCATCACGACGGACAGGGGCCGGCAGTTCGAATGCCACCTGTTCAAGTCTCTCGCTGCGCTATTGGGAGCCAATCATCAGATGACCACAGCCTACCATCCTGCTGCGAACGGCCTGGTGGAGAGGCTTCACCGGCAGATGAAGGCTGCTATCACTTGTCACGCGAACTCACAGTGGACAGAGGTGCTGCCATTAGTACTTCTCGGAATACGCAGCGCATGGAAAGAAGATTTGCAATCTTCATCAGCAGAAATTGTCTATGGCGAGCCACTCAGTTTGCCTGGACAATTCCTATCACCACCACCAGACGACCTAATTGACGTAACCGATTTTGCAAGCAGACTACGCAGCCACCTAAGGAAGCTATCACCGCAACCAACTTCATGGCACACAAGTTCCAGTCGCGCATTCTACATCCCAAAAGATCTCAATACGACTACACATGTATTCCTACGCCTGGGACCAGTGAAAAGGTCGCTACAAGCTCCGTATTCTGGACCATATAAGGTATTGAGACGGGGCTCGAAAACGTTTGACCTGGAGATAAAAGGGAGAACCACAACAGTGACGATTGACCGCTTGAAGCCAGCATATGTCACTCGGGATGAAGACACATTACCTCGAACTCAACCAGATCATGTCGAGAAGAAGACCAAAAGTGGGCGAGTAGTCAGGTTTCCTGATTACTATCAACCGTAAACCGATACCTATTTACGGTCTCAGCGGGGGAGTGGTGTAGCGGTTACCATATACTCAGAAATACTCGCTCCCCGCGCGACGAAACGTAAACATCACGCCACCTACTACGTCATATCAGGTGATGCGAGGCGCCCGTACTAACTGCTAGCTGAGCTGTGCGCATTCCACTACCAGGCGGCGAGCGGCGGCGCACCGGCGCAAGCGACGCGGCCGGCAGAGCTCCACGCACCCCGAACGCATCGGACGTGTTGCTTAGCTTTCAAATTTCTGTCGCAAAACGATCACGCGCTTATCAGTAGTTTCGTTATTTCTGTATAAAATCTCTTCAAGCTTCACTTTCTTACATCGCGCTTCCATCCATCATCATCTTTTTGTAACTAAAAATAAGTGTAGCGTTAATTATTTCGCGCGTTTTTTTAAACGCTAAATAAGTACGACTCTCATCGATTTTTTTGTTTCATTTATTCATCTCGCAATCAAAACTCATTCAAGCTAACATACTTCCATACTACACGCAACCTATACAATCTTAATCTCGAAGAAATACTCAATCTTTCAATTTGACGCGAAATCAAAGGAACAATGGGTGCGCTGTTTAATAAATGTCCCCGATTCAAATTTCAAGGGGCTCCAGATGGCGATCGCCTCGCTTTGGGGTGAATAATTTCCTTCACAACATTGCCCCCAAAATAATGTCATTCTTTATGTTCCGCAAGAGCGCTGTTGCAAATAAATTGAAAATTCGAGGGACACTCCATCTCGCCTCTTCAAATTGAGCTGTACAAGCGATCACTTACTTTGTGCGCCTAAATGAAGTCGCTGGAATAGTGTAGTCAGATATATCGCTTAGAATAACAAAACAAGATGACAGCTGTGCCTGGGTAATTCCACTAAACTATTTTCTCTAACCGTTACCTATCAGAACTAGTATTTTCTATTTGTTCATCGGAGCGAATCTTAGGTAGGATCTAAGATAATGTCTATAGAAATAGAAATTCGATGTCAAATATCACAGTACGTGGGATGTTGTATATGATATTATTGTGATTGATTCCGCTAGAAGTGTCTTCCAAATATCTTACGATATTAAACGCGTGGGAGAATGTTGGGTACATTAGTATTATATAAATCTGCTCCCAAAAATATCGATGACAAAACATCTTGCTAGACAGTTGTCGTACGCCACTACCGCCGTGTCTATTTTACACACGATGTAGTGTCGACAGGATTGGATATTCATCGCTAACAGCCAGTATTGCCCTGGAGTACATGCCTAGAAGAGGTTCCGTTCTAAGTGCTTCTTAGGAACACTCACCTGAGCTTAGATGGGGTGGTTAACACTTGAATATTTAACTTACATTGCATACAAAGCATTCTATTGTTTAGTTTTAACAGTATAATTACAGCTGATTAAGATTTAATTTTCATATTCAATCAAGCCTAAAAGTGCAATTAAATATTGATAATAAATACATAAAAACCTCTTACGTGGTAATTAGACAGGAGGTAGGTAATTAATAAAACTACTTACAAAGCGAAGCAATTAGACCAATTATCACCACCAAGTTTGCGGGTTCGTTTCCCGCCACGATACAGATGTTTGTGCACAGAAAAAAAAGCTCAAGCATTTGCTTTAGATTTTTAACGTATTTTAATTGATTTCTATTATATGTACATATGACGTTTAATGCATTTTTTGTGCCTATTTAGTAAATATCTTTTGACTTGACTTTCGATATTTTGACCTAAAATTTAAATAATAATATCTAAATACCTCAATCTTACCTGTAAACAACCAATCTTGTGGTTGTACAGCATGTGTTTATTATCCTCAGGGGCCCTCGACCCCTGTCAGGGACGCCGTCCTTAACAAGGGTGTGTACATTATACTTAGAAGACTTGAGGGACTTGTGTAATCGGTCACCTCACTATCGGTGTCTTGAAAAGTTGTCCTTTTTGAAATGCTAGCCCCAAGCATGTTTTTTAAATATCATTATCATCAGCCCATCACATTTCCACTGCTGGGATACGGGCCTACTCTTATAGAGCTCTCGCATAGTTATCTCGCTGGCCAAGCGCGGGTTGGTGGATGTCACATGTTTTTGAATTAATGGTTTCCTTGCGATGTTTTCCTTCGTGATTTTTAGAGCGTTAAATCCGCACATAACTTAAAAAAGTCTGTGGTGCGGGGCCAGCGGGAGTCGAACTCTGATGCGTTGGATCGAAAGTCGCACATGCTCCCACTGAGCCACACTCCCTCATTTTATAAATATGCTTTTTTGTAATAAAAATGTTAAAATCTATCTTATTGGTCTGGGACTTGAACCCGCATCGCAACCATAAGCATTACCATTATTTTTTGTTTGGACTTTTTCGCTACTCCGTTGCATTAGGTTACAACAGTGGATAAATAAGAGCATTTAACATTGCTAGTGGGTGCTAGTATAGTAAAGATAGGAATAAGTAGCATTACTAAAAAAAAGCTTTCCATAATAATGCTACCTATATACCTGTTGTTCTACTACAGTTGTTCTTATTATCAATGACTATAAGGGCTATTTTTATATACGAATTACACATGCGCTTAAAAATATCCGCTTTATAAACAGAACTTTCTTATGTAGAATATTCCAACCTGTTTCTACAATCATTTTCACTTCAAAACACCGCAGTGGCATCCGCGTAGAGCAGTAAGTACCAACATATCTATGAAAATAATGATACGACGCTACATGCCATAAAGAAGTCAATTTTGGTGGATATACCCAAAATTTTATAGGCCAATAAGCTTATGGGGTCACAGTACCACTTTATGGATACTTTGCAGGTTATTTTCACTTTACAGCTTGACTTCTCGCTCTGCGGGCGGACTCAGTCTCAATTTCCTGCAGATCAACATTTTTGAAACTAATTGTTTAATGTTAGCCTCCATGGTATTGGTGTGATGACTTGATTAGGTTGGTTTATTACAGTGACACGGATGGTGTGAAGTACATTTTCATTTTTTTTTATGGAACTGATATGCATTTGATATGCAATGAATGATAATGCAATTGTTATGCAATTGTTAAGCAATTGTTATTGTTATGCAATTGTTAAGCAATTGTTATTGTTATGCAATTGTCATTGTTATTGTTACGCAGTGATTTTTATGGTATTAAATGTCTTGACATTTATTACCATAAAAAGCACTGCATAGGTCTGCATTGCGCTCATCACCCCGAGACATCAGATATTAAGTCTCATATCCACGACACGGGCCTAGAGCCTAGTGTGGATCCACCGTTCTAATCCATTGGAAATTTAATTTTGTTTGAGATATGTTGTAACTATGTTTGTTTATTTATAACTTTAAGCTTCCACTGTAACTTTCGTTTTTTGAAAATAAATAGCTTATCTCATCTTATCATATAATGCTTGCGCACTACTGCTTGGCGACAGAATAACTGGCAAAGCTGTGGTACCTAACCAGACGGCCTGCCGCATACAAGTGACCATCTAATGAGAATCAAGTTAAGATAAGTTGATAATAACTGAGCAAGTTGACAGCTTATCAGTGATACCTATCTCGATTCTAATGGGTCCAAATGAATAAGGCAAACGGTAGAAATCAATGGAAATTCCGTTATACGGAAGGTAACTGATGCTGGAATTCGAATAAGTACGCTTGTCGAGATTGTACGCAATTCAAGCAGATTGAGAGATCAAGAGGTGCTCGTTTAGGATTTGATCAAGCCGATGCTATGGCAACTTTTTTAATTCAGTGAAATTCTGTCACAGACCTTTTTGTAATATGAGAATTTAAATCTACGATTCAGGACATCAACTCTTTAGATGTTTTAATTGAGATTTCTTTTGAAATCCAGTGTCAAAAAAATATATAGAAATGTTTTGGAAAATAGGTTTCGAAAGTACCAGAATATATATCTGTAGCTACAGAATATACAGATTCCTCTTCTACTCCTGTCGGCGAACGCTTCGTTTCCCGACACGCACTAACAACATAGTCGCGCTCGCTGGCCAGCGAAATCCGAAATTTAAAAAATAAACGGTATTTTTCGAGCGCACGTGTCGGACCGTCCGGCCTCGTTTCACAGTGGATTCACTCCATACATCACTTTGTTAGTTATCTGTTTAGCTGGATGACATTGATGAATGTTCCAATGAACAGCCGGGGTTTCGCGGCACGACCGGCTTAGGGTTCCTGCACTAATTCAGGCGCAGCTATGCGAGAAACAATGAGAACAGTGTCTTGAGAGATTAATTAGTAGCATTACGGAGACGAAACGTCTCATCTAAGATTTACGAAAGACGAGAAATGCCTCCGCGTCTTAAATGTATTTTGTAAGCAGTAGCAGGTCTTAGAAATATGTATGATATCATCGTTTGTAGTGTTCGAGTGTTCCATTAATAACTTAAAGTTCAAAGTTCATTAGTAGACATAACACATATATATCTAAAGCGGTTCCTGTTGTACAATTTTAGGTTCTTTCCTAAGTATATATCAATTATCGGGGTACTTATTTATTACCTAGTTAAATTTAGTCAGTCATATTGATTACTAATAATTAAGTAATTAAGTAATTAAATTAATGCGTTTAATACCTAGTATAATATGTATTATGTAATAAGTGATCTTAACCTAGACTTCATCAAAGGTGAGGTATTCAAAGTAAATTAATAGACCTATACTCGCACTAATAATCTTCATATGTGCGGAGCTTCATTGATTTGTCAAGTCGAGTAATGTTAATTTATCAAATTATATTACAGGTAGCTTTGATGTGGAATAATATTCAATAGATGAACCAACTCTTTAGATCTCTACAAATTTTAATGTCGTCGGTAGATATGAAATTCTTTATAAACTATGCGTCATTATATAAATGAAACTTTGATCAACTCATCATTGTTCTCCCTGCTCTAGCATAGATGAAATTATATTGTAAAATATTAATATTTCATTTTGAAGATCTCCCATAAACGTGACTAATGAATACCACTTAAGATAACAATCATAAGGTAAAGCCACTTGAGAAGAGAGCACCAAAATAATAAAGCCTAATAGCGCGCACTCATAAACTCCAAGCAGGTAGGTATGCCTTATTTACTTTTATCGAGATTGTGCTTAAAAAAAAACATTATGTAAATCACAACCCGTGAAGAGCGAGCACGTTTTATTTGCTTTCCGAATGGCCCCGTTCTTTTGTGACAAGAGCTCCAAAAAGGCCATTTGAATCACGAGTATTTTGGATAATAAAAGAATCATCCACTCGGTCCTAAAGAAAATAACGAACGACGCGCGGGGAGAAGTCATATCGTAGAGCGCCTACATGTAAAGTAAATTGGACTCTCGTATACAATTGACGGAATTAGATCAAGAGTCGATACGTCGCTCTCTCAGCCTTAAACGATGTAAAGAATTGTGAGGAAAGGTTCCACGTCGATTGCGATAGGTATTAAGAATTTAATTTAATACGAGCGACAGTCTCTCCGCAAAAAGACAAGTTGCTTATTCGATAAGAAAAGTTGAGGTTTATATTTGACATAGTAATTCAATGAATTTGATGATGCTGAAATCTCTGCCAATTATGAGCAAATAATAGACGTACCTTTAATATAATCGTTCCATTATATAAAAGCAATCTAGCCTGTGCAAATACTTGTGATTAGCTGATACCCGCGACTCCGTCCGCATAGAATTAAGTTTATAGTTGTTCCGTAGGGAACTGCTTTCTTCCGGCATGAAAAGTATCATATATCGTATATTTCAAGACGTTAAGTACCTACATACAAAGTTTTACCCTAATCTGTGTTAGAACTTAGTGGCAACACACACACACACACGCACGAGCGGCCCCAAACGCAGCTATTGTTATGATTTTTATACATATTATAGTCAATACTACCTACTATTTTAAAATGTTACTATTTTAGAAGTTAGTAATAGAAGAGGAATGCGACACCCAAGACAAATCTGTTTAAGGTTTATAAGGTGTTAGATTTATAAGAAAAATTGTAAAATTTACACAAATAAATAAAAAAAACACACACCCTTTTGCATTTATAAGTTTAGCAGGATTTAACTAATTCGGAGTTCTAGGAATGCAACTAAATAATAATAAAAAATACAATAATAGTTTATATGCATAATGGTGTACATAAGACGCATGACCGGCTACATAACCTTAGTCAGCTTTTTTGCACCATGTGAAACACCATGTGAATCCATGTGAATAACAAATCATCAAAAAGTCACAAGTTCAGGTATTGTGGTTAAAGAATGTATATAGCTAATCGGATTGGAGGTCGCACGTGTTGAATGTCGGTCCGGATGTCCGAATGCAATTAAAATTTTACCTTTTCACGTCTAAGCGTCCCTTATTACAACGGTCAACAACCTTCTCTATCTTTTCTAATATGAATACCGTATTCTTTTTCCTCTTTTTAACCGACTTCAAAAAAAGGAGGAGGTTCTCTATTCGGTTGTATTTTTTTTTTTTTTTTTTTTATGTTTGTTACCTCAGAACTTAGTCATTTATGGACCGATTTGGAAAATTCTTTTTTTGTATGAAAGGATATACTTCCAGATTGGTCCCATTTTTAACCGACTTCAAATTAAAAAAGGAGGAGTATATTTTGTCCTTGTTTTTGTTTGTTACCTCAGAACTTCGTCATGTATGAACCGATTTGGAAAAATTCTATTTTTATTATTTGAATGAATGTACTTTCAGAATCGTCGCATTGTGGTCCGACTAATTAATAAAAGGAGTTTTTTTTCTTATTATGTTTGTTATCACAGAACTTTGTCATTTTTAAACCAATTTAGAATATTATTTTTAAAGTTTAAAAAAGGAGCAGGTGCGTTATCTCGTTTTTCGCTCTGTCGTCGTGTGGTCGAATTAATAATTTACCGAGATCGATCACAGCTCTTTCGAGGGTGGTCCCCTGTAGTTTATGGACTGTGGCCGCCCAGCTTAATATTAGAGGAAGCATACGTCGCTCTACATCTCCGTAACCCCTCGCCGCCTGAAATGTAGTGCTTGATGGAGGTATGGGTATGCAACCGTCACTATTTTTAACCGACTTCAAAAAGGAGGAGGTTTACAATTCGACGGTATGTTTTTTTTTTTTTTTGTGTGTGTTTGTTACGCGATTACTCCGCCAATTATGCATTGATTTCAATGATTCTTTTTTTGATTGGTAGTTAATACTTCAAAGGTGGTCCCATATAAATTTTATCGAAATTCATTCAGTAGGTTTTGAAAAAAAAAAGCAAAAACAAAAAAATATAAGTTTAATCTTCAAGTCGGTTCTTGTTTTTTTCGTAACCAACTTTCTAAAGGTGGAGGTTTGTATTCGACTGCTTCACCTGCTTCACCTAGGGTTGACTTCCGGTGAGGGAACTCCTCAACGGTGAATAGTACAGACACAACATTTCGTAAATGGATTTAACCATAATAGCCTGTTCTAAATTCCATCATGACATGGCAGATACACCCAGGATTGACTTCCGGCGAGGAGTCCTTCCTCAACACACTGACAACACACTGACAACTGAATAGGACAGACATGAATTTTTTTTGTACATGCATTTAATTGTGATAGCCCGTTTTAAACTTCGTCATGATGTGGCTTCTAGATCATAAAAGCTTGTCTTTAAAAACTTTTTGAATTAATTTAATTAAAACTTGTTTTTCACTAAACTTTATCTTAATTATCATAAGCGCTACCCACTCATATATTTGAAGTCGGTGCCAGCCAAGTCTAATAGGTAGTAGATAAATACTACCTACAAGTAGTACTTACTATATACATAGTATTTATCTACTACCTATTAGACTTGGCTGGCACCGACTTCAAATATATGAGTGGGTAGCGCTTATGATAATTATATTAATTTATTTTTTACTTTTGAGTGCCATTTGTGGTTTTGAAGTCGGTTTAGTTTTTTTTGAAAAATAATTTATTTTCTTCGTTTCGTTTTCGTTGGATATTTTGTGTTTGCCAAATAATGTGTTTCTTTCTTTCCTAATGAATTTGAATTTAATCTATGTCGCCAACTATAGGTACTTACGGGCTTTTTGGCGGGAAGTGAAAAGTGATACAGTTCGATTTTGTTTTATTTTCCAAACAAGTGTTATTTCGAGTGATTATGTGTAATATCGGTGGAATATTAACCATTATGTGTTCGTTAACGTGCACGAGTGTAGGCAAATGAAACAAAATAGGGAAAACATTGCTTTTTATGTTCTCACAAAAAGTCCATGGAAAGCTTGAATAAAGTTCCACCACTTTATTGAAGCACTAGGAGAGGGTCCGGCTTGTTGCTGTTGACCCTCATTCTCAACAAAAGTATAATAAAGTGGAATATTAAACTATCAAATAAAAACTACGTAAGACATGGCGGTATGGTCCTAGAGACATTAGCCTGCCCTACCGGGCAAACTTAAAAAAAAAGTAGGTACTTACGTAAAAGCTCCCTTCAATAGCTTTTTTTATTTTATTAAAAATTTCGTGAGTTTGACAAATTATTTATACTACTTACTTTCGTTCCGTTATTGTCTTAAATGTCAAGAAAAGGAAAGATAGTTATCTAAAAACTCGTAAATAATAATTTATGGTGTGTGCTTGTATAAGTAAGATAACATTAACTTAAGAAAACTTAATCTAAAAGTACTTTACAATCGTAATAGTTATTTGACTGCTTGACAATCCGGAACGCCCTCATTTATATGAAAATGCCTTTTGTATCTCGTCCCTCGTTAAATAAATTGACCATAAATATTTATCTCTGTCATTTGGTTGAATTGTTTCCTGACTAGTCATCTCATCAATAATTTTGTGAGCTACTAAACTACCGATGAGATATAATGCAAACCTAATTATGTATATTACAGACTCTTACATTCAATTATGTTTTTTAGATTCCTTTTTTATATAATGTGCTTATTGATTTACGAGAGTGAGACAGGCAAAGTCCTGCAGCTGTGGTGGGTACAAGTACTGGCGTTTTTTTGTTATTTGAAGATAGATTTACTTATCCCACGTGATAAAATGGTCGAAGATGTATGTACCTATATAGCAGTTAGGACTTAAATATTTCCAGATTATACTTAATAGATATGCGAGCATACAGTCAGCGGCGAAGAGTTCCACACTTGGCCGCCTGCATTGAAGTTTTCTCAAAAGTAAAATTAAATTAAATTAAATGGAAATTTATTACTTATATAAACCTATTTATCTTCTAAAGAAGCATTCAAATATGTTCTCATCAAATATACCTAACGTTCAAAATTAATTATTCTCTACAATTTCAATATAACTTCACACTCAAATGTATTTGCTCGGTAGCTGGCGAACATCTTGCGGTAACGATATAACGTCTCGTTGACTTATACTCCTCTGGCGGTATGATAGACCTCTAGTGGTTACAGCTCTCCCATAAATCTTGAACGCAGTTGCAAGTTTGTGTTTGAAATATATAATATTATGTTTGAAATTTCTGTTTGAAATGTATATTATGTTTAAGGTCTCAATTTTGTGTAGGTACAAATTACAAATTACAAAACTCTTTATTGCATACCAGATACAAAACAATAAAAATAATAATGGCATAAAATTAGTAATATAGTAGTACAATGGGCGGTCTTATCGCTTAAAGCGATCTCTTCCAGGCAACCCTTGGATGGACAGTATCGAAAGAAGTACATTTTCCGTCACTCATGCACGTAAAAACTACGAAACGAATTTTTATTGAATTTGGTATGTAGGTACTAGGAATAAGACATATAACATATTTGATCCCAGAAAACTAGCATTCCTTAGGGAATAAATATACTGAATCCTACGCGGCAAGACTCGCGGGTATCAGCTGATTAGAACTATAATTTATTTTTGTTTGCGTTAGAATACGAAATGAAGGGAATGTATCTTAACACTAGCTTTTACCCGTGGCTTTGTTCGTGTTGAATTAGCTTTAAACTGCACTCTGAACATAACTGACATAACTCTAAATTCAACGCGGAAGAAGCCTGAGGTAAGAGCTATTGATATCAATATAAAAAACCGGCCAAGTGCAAGTCGACCTCGCGTACGAAGGCTTCCGTACCGTTATCTATAAAACCGGGAAAAAAACATGTCTGTTGTATGGGAGCCCCCCTTATATATTTATTTTATTCTAGTTTTCAGTATTTGTTGTAATAGCGGCAACATCATCTGTGAAAATTTCAAGTGTCTAACTATCACGGTTCATGAGATACAGCCTGGTGACAGACGGACAGACAGACACCAGGGACACAGGCTGCCAGGTCCCGTTTTACCCTTTGGGTACGGAACCATAACTAACTGCGCCCGCGGTTTCACCAGCGTGGACGATATTACATGAGTATCTTATATTATATCTTATTCCTGGATCTAAAATATTTATTTATAAATTTTCATCAAAATCCATTTATTAGTTTTTGCGTGATCGAGTAACAAACATCCATCCATCCCTAAGTAGGAAGTAGGAGCGCTTCGACTTTAGAAATCAGTAAGCCGAAGCGCTGCTACGGTAGTGTTTGAGACAAAACCAATTGATGAATGAACAGAGATTGCGAATCAGGAAACTTATGTAGTGTAGGGAGCCCTCAGGCTATATTGGTGTGATTGATAAACCTCACAGCCGAAGGGTCACCTTACACCATTGAAAGTGGTTGACTTCCTTTAGATAAACAACCGATACAAAACAATCATCATCATCATCATCAGCCCATCACGTTCCCACTGCTGGGACACGGGCCTTCTCTTAGAGAGAGAAATGGCCATAGTCCACCACGCTGGCCCAGTGCGGGTTGGTGGATACAAAACAATATTGAAGTGTTATTGAATCACGTGTCAACCCTTGGTTAACCGTCATGGTAGATACTTCTGACCTTCTTGATGGATTTTGATTCGGTTTTCACTATAATTTGGATGTTATGAGTATGGCTTAGGTGTATACTGCATCAATATTTAATAGCAACCGTGAAGCTGGAGCAGGTAGCTAGTAACCTATAGGTACTTACAATACTTAGTTATCATATACACCTCATCGCTGACAATTATAAATTCGAAAGTATGTGTTTGTTACCACTTTCTCGTAGCTTCATAACGACTAAAAGGATTTAAATGAAAGATACTACTAAAACTATTTATTAGATACTATTTATCTTGGAAAAACTAACAGTTACTCAGGGAACTAATAATTAAACCGAATTCTACGCGAGCGGAGTTACGAGTATCCACTGGTTAGAACTACAATTTGTTTGTTTATTAGCGTTAACTTTTTTGTAATGTTTTTTAAAAGTGTCTTATTAGTACCAGTTTTGTTACGCAATTAAAGTTTAGCCCCTAATAAAACATAGTAGGTTTTACAAAGTTGATTATCTTGAATAGCAATGAAAATATGTAGTGTGATTCCGCTTAATTATATGTAGGTTGTTGTTAGAATAATATAATATGCATGAGGGTAGATAACAAATTTAAAATGAATTAAAATTAAAATTATACATATAAATAAAAATTGAAGCGTTTCAGATTTGAGATGAATTTCCGCAACGTCACGCCTGATTCTATTATTTAATAACATCAAAATACGAAATCATCAAACACGTTTTTCAAATCGTTTCCTAATATAAAAACTCGAATATGAAAGTAACATAAAAGCCATATGCAATAGCAATGAGTTGGTCGGGCCGGACACGCCGCTTTATAGTCGTGTGTTTATGGGCTCTACGTCATCTACACGCCAGCGTCGGCCGTAACTTTATAGTGACGTCATAAACTAGTACGTCCGAGGGAAGTCAGAGACGTTAGGAGTGTGATGTGGTAGTTGTTGACACTTTTAATGTGTCAAATGGGTTTCACTAGGCGTAACTTTATGTAGAAGATGTTGACACTGGAATTTTGTAATGGAATGTGGTTCATTACTAATATGTGAAGCTGTTTCAGATTAGACTTTATACATAAGTCCCTCGAACTAGACACCGTGCTTTATTTTTTAAATTATTCAATAACACAAGCAAGTTATAGACTTATTCAAACCATTACATTGGCGAACTTAGCAAACTTGGCAAGAAGTAATAATATCTTAAACCTGCCTACTTTGTCTTTGTCGAAAACTTCTAAGTCCACTGACAGTTAGAAACACTTCTTGGTCTCTAATGAGTAATTTTTTACGAACTTTTGTAGATTTGTATTTTCTAATCGGCTTTAACTGTTTTTTTAGAACAAAAATGAAGCTTAATTTGGTAACCATATGTAAATAAGTAAATAGCTATCACTGTCAAGCTATTCGGGAGAAAACATTTGGTGTAGGTACACCAAATATGTAAGTAAATAGGTATTTATACTATGTTTTTATGCAATGTTCACTCGCTGCTACCAAATGGATAAAGTCTTTTGCTTAATTTAGTTCAGTTTATTCTGGTATTGAATCGCTCCGCGGCCGGAAGAAATTGGATGAGAATAGCCGAAGACCAAGCTCAGTGGCGTTCATCGGGAGAGGCATATATCCAGCAGTGGACGACTACAGGCTGATGATGATGACGATGAAACACTCCGCTCATAAATTTAAAAAAAGCTATTAGTTTTTTTTTAATTGTAAATTGGCTTACGTTTCACCGCTATGTCACCTGATGGTGCGCGACGATACGGTCAACGATCTAGCACGCTTGCCAAGATAGTACCAGTTCCCTCGAGACTTGAAGATTCCTAGATTGTAGCTATCGGGAAAGACTGACTCTGGTTTGAGCAGGATTCGAACTCCGGTGCATCGGATCGAAAGTCATACGAAGTTGTCCGGCTGATTATGATGATGATCGCACTAAGACCTTTTTGCGACTCTTAAAATTAAATGTACATAGGTTGGTACTCCAATAACAATGTACCTAAAATATTTGATGTCGACTATGGATTTATTATGACATCGTAAACTATTGTGAAAGGAAATCACAGAATCTACGATCGTTATGTCTAGTACTTGCGTCTATTGTTGTCCCTGACAATGTGGCTTCGGAAGTGCCGATACAGCTTTACTGGGAACTGTGGACTCTAGACTACGAGTATGTATATACGAGTATAGTCTGTACGTAGACAATTGTATGTAACAATAGACGCATAGAAGCTACGGTTATGCGAAATGATAATGTCACAGAGTTGGTGTTCAATGGTAGTTGTAACAGCTAGCCGCTTCAGCAATATAATTTTCTACCAAAGCATCATACTTAGTGAGAGTATGGGCCAAAATCCACCACGATGGCCTAGTGCGGGTTGGTGGGTGTCACATCCTTGAATTTTTGTGATTAATTCTTTAACATGCTGGTTTCCTGAAGATGTTCTCCTTCATTGTATCTACTAATAATCAAAGAAGTTTATTTAATAGGTATTTAAAATTATTTGTTTGAGAACTCATTACAAATACGGCAAAATATAGTTGAGGTTTGAAATGAAAATTATCATGGAATTTTCAAATTAATATTATCTTCTTTGCAGATAAAATTTCATGATACGTACAATGACATAAAAATGTAAATGAGGCTAAACGTTTACCTACTAAAATTATGAATGGAAAAGTTTAACAGTACGAATTGGGGGACTAGAGGCAGGTGGAAGTAAAACAATGTGGTATAATTAAATTTCCGTCCCGGCACCCCTGATACTGCTCCCGTTATGTACAATTTCAAAGACAAACAATATTGTAAGGGCACGGTAGTGACTACTACCCAAACTGTGGCATGCGAGCCCGTCTTATAGATGTGTTTGCGTTAAGCGGCTAGCCCATTGCTGTATAATTTACGCAGTATCCCTAATGAAATACTCATAACGTAAATACCAAGCAAAGCTGACATGTGTAGATGCGTAGTCGTTGCGTACGTGATGCGCACAATGGGCTAGTGGCATTCTACATCAGCCTATAGTCGTGCACTGCTGGACTTGGGGCTCCCCCAATGAACGCCACCGAGCCCGGTCTTTGGCTCCACTCATCCAGTTTCTTCCGGCCGCCTTTCGCAAGTCGTCGTCCCATATAGCCGGTGAGCGTCCTACACTACGCTTGCCGATTCGCGGTCTCCACTCAATAACACGTCTACTCTAACGGTTGTTCGTCCTTCGAGTAATGTGGCCGGCCCTTTGCCATTTCAGCTTGCTAATCCTATGGGCAATGGTTACTTTGGTTCTCTGTCGGATTACCTCATTGCGGATCTCATCTTTCAGAGGACCTCCGAGAATAGCCAGAGGGCTATTTTATAGCCGTATATGCCGCTATGGAGAGCCATAGCGGCATTATAACGGTGAGAATATTAAAAGGGCAAGTAAACAGCAACATGAATTTCGCTTAAAAGATAGGTAAACAGTTTATTGTTATCATTTCATTAGCTCTATTTGGAAGTATGGAGAAGCTTGGAGGGTGATACTGTTTCAAGACAATAGATCCCTTTTTCGTGGAGCACGTCATTTCTTTTTGTAGAGCCATAAATACGTTGTGATACTTAATAAATTATATTTTTTAAGATACTCTAGACTGTTAATGAATGTTAAATACCTACCAGTTTCAATAAAAATGCTTTAGAAGATGGTTGACCTCATTGATCGACATTAAGGCAGTCACAGTACATAAATGTATAAAAATATATATAAATGTAAAAAATGTAATAAATGTATATAAATGCGAAAGGTTGTATGTAAGTGTTTGTTGCTTCTTCATGCTGTAACGGCTCAACAGATTGAGGTGAAATCCGCGATAGCTTATCCCGGGAAACCGCGGGTGAAACCGCAGGGCGCAGCTAGTCATAAAATAAAAATGGTGGCTTATTAATCTTAATAGACCATTAAACTCTATCAGTAAGTAGAGAGCTGCATGAGAGCCAGTATAATAAGAATCTGTTTATGTTTTCTGGCACAAGTACCTTAATGTCTTACCCACATCTATCTGCCTCTATTACCGGCGTAAGACATAGAAAAAGATATTAGATTTCTGACGCTGACAAAAAACAAATCTCAACACCAGTAAAATAAAGAAACACGCTCGAATAACTTGTTATAGCATTAGGTTGCACAACAACATACAAATCGTGGACCATTAGCGCATTCCGAGGAACAACGCTGTAGAAAGAAGTCATTTTTCAAGATAATGTGCAAAAGAAAAAGCGAATACGACAGACGGGAATTTGTCAGAAGTCACGTTTCTACTGCATACAAACATTTTGACCGGACACATATTGAAAAGTTAAGAGAATAAAACATGTGATCAATTTCTATACAGGGTTACTGGTTAAGTCGACCTAGATCCATTAAGAGGTTATAGTTCCCATCATTTCTGACTAATTTGACTATGAAACACCCCAGCCTAAACCTAACCGTTTTTGAGATATTGGACTTAGAAGGTTTTTTAAAAAAATATGCCAATTTCTTAAGAATTGTTTTTTTTTTGTCTTCTATGGCCTTATTTTTATCTAATTCCGATTTTTGAGTACTAGAGAAGTTCGTTTATTATTCTAAATGCAAAAAGTCCAAATATCTGAACCATAGGAGTCATAGTAGAGGACTGAAAGTGTAAAAAAGAAATAAATTTATAAAAACATTATTTTCTTTTAGCAAAATTTTTAAAAAAATGTTTGGCAGTTGCGCTGCAGATATGCTAAATAATATCTTTGTTCTATTAGCTATCCAACAAGGTATAACAAGCTAGGGGTCTTATCACAATTCTTAGAAAAAACTTTAATAAAAAGCTCACAAGTAGAGATAAAAAATGATATAATGAAAAAATGGGACTTAAGATCAAACTTATCACCTGGGTCAGAAAATGAAATAAAACAATCCAAATAGTTATAAAACAACATTTATTGTTATTTTTACAAGTCCTGTTCCACATGACCGCCTCTGTTTCGCACACACACTCTCATTCTGTGTCTCAGTCCACTTTTTACTACAGCAGTAGTTAAATCTCTTCTTATTTCGTTTGCTGCCGCAGTTATTTTCCGTCTCAACTCCCCAACAGATGCAATCGGATGATTGTCTTCGTAGACTAAAGTCTTCATGTGGCCCCACACATAAAAATCCATGGGGGTCAGATCAGGACTTCTCGCTGGCCACGGTATGGGTCCACCTCTTCCGGTCCACCTATTTGGAAACTGTTGGTCTAGCCATTCCCTGACCCCTCTCCTGTAGTGTGCAGGGCAACCGTCGTGTTGGAACCTCATGCTCAATAAGATTTAGGGGTAAATCGTCTAACAAATCAGGTAGTTCTTCTCTTAAAAAGTGTTCATAGAATTCTCCATTTAAATTGTCAGGCAGAAAGAAAGGCCCAATTAAATGATTTGAAATAATGCCCATCCAGACATTCAAACTAAATCTTCTTTGTGATCCTTTTGTCCTCTTTTGATTAGGATTTCGTTGCGCTTTCGGGGCCCAATAATGAGCATTGTGGTTATTTGTTATACCGTCTTTATCAAATTTTGACTCATCTGTCCACAAGATTTGTCTTAAAAATGCTGGGTCTTCCAAATCTGCATTAAGCATAAATCTGCAGAAGTCTAACGTCCTCACTGGATCTCCTTCTTCGATAACTTGTACTTGTACAGCGTGTAGTGATAGGGGTAGAGGCCTGCAGTATTCACTGTAAACCACACTTTCCACTGTGAGAGCCCAAGTTCTCGGGCAACAGCATTAGTAGAAGTAGTCGGATCCGCTCTAAACCGCTGAACTATTTCATTGTCTTGCTCTTCATCATCATCAATGACACGTGGTCGGCCTAAGTCTGCTCGTCGCCTTGAAACAGAGCCAGTCTCTCTAAGTCGCCGGTAAACTCCGTCAAAGACACTGACATCCGGTACTCGGCGGCCGGGATAACGTGCAATGTATTCGTCACGAGATAACTACTATATATACTATAAGATATATATCTGATAGGTATGGGGCACCGGTATGTACTATTATTAATTAATTAAACTGTTACTTTACTTACAGTATTAATTTAACTGTTGCTTTACTTACTTAAAAATGACAATGCGGTCAAAAGGAAGCCAAAACTGTCTTGAAAAAAATGAAGGTAGGCCTTCACAAGCTGGTCTCAACGGCCTACTTTTAGTCTTTGAAGTAATTCAGACTTCATTTTTTTGTTCATCTAACTTTACATGGCCTTATTTTTTTCTGCCATACCATCTATTTTATATTAAGCCTCTAGGACAAAGTTATTTTCATAGAGCCTTCAAGCCCTACGTCAAACTTCATGAAATTTCATGAAATCTGGGTCGGATCATTCTTATGCATAACACAATAGTTTATGTTTTTCATACAAGTTGTTCGTACTTAATAAAGGCTTTATTACCAAAGACTACTAGACACTACTTACTAAAACTAGCCGAACTACTTGCAAGATGAAGTAATTGACCATTAAATGATTACAGATAGTCCACTTCTAGTTAGCAGTGTACCCAAGATGCTGGCAGCATTGCCTTCTGAATTGCAATTTGAACCAAATAATAACAAACTGTTTGTTGATTGAAACTGTGTTTCATAAAGTATCTAAAAGAACTATGTGTTTCCAAAATGCTGGGACTTATTATAATCTGCAACGCCACACAGAAACCTTGCGCGGCACTTGTCATTCTAGCACTTCATGAAACACAGTTTCAATTTGCTTGTACTCGGTGGAAGTATAGGCTTCATAGGTTTATGTAGGTAGTATTAAACAAACGACACAATGACTTATTGATTGCTCTATTTCAAATCAAACTCGCGCCAATTCTAGTGATAGGAGCCACTTTTCCTGGACTGGCTTGAAAATACCTCTTTAAAGGGGCACGTAGGTAACGCGCTAGTTCTATCGAGACGTGATAGCCAAAGGCTATGCACATTTCGCGTCGGTCGTGACAACACTGTCTGGTCCCCGGTGTGTACACGGTTTTATCGTTACGGTTCAACTCAGGTTCTGTTGCATTTAAGTTGCAGTAGAAAAGTGCTGCCACCTTCGGGAATGAATTGGATTACATTTTAGACTCGCTGTTTTTGTATTCGAATATCAGCAACTTGGTTGTTTAGAATAACGTGGAAAAATTCCCAAAAAGTTCTACTCTTATTGAAGTATGCATCAAAATTATACAATGCTTCATGTTACGGGAATATCAATAAATCTTTTTGGAAAACGATAAATTAATTATAGTCTCATTGCGTGATTTTATATTTATTATATTAATCTACTATCAACATATACACATATTTCACGTGGCATATCAATGGCTTTAAAAGTGTCAACTACAATAGACAAAATAAACATCAAACATTTTATTAGAGTTACAAAACAATATTTCCATTTTAAATCGCTATGCGCTACTTTTATCGACATGTACTGGTTATGCACATTTCGTGTCGTGCAACTCTGTAGAGTAGTTCCCTAGTGTGTACATGGGTTTATACTAGTAGTTTTAGCGCGCATTTCTGTTTATTTAATGTAAAAGAGTGTCACCTCTGGCTAGAACGTGACGTTTGTGAGTCTCATTCGTTTAGTGCATGGCGGAACGGACGAGACAATCCACTCGACGATTTAACCTTTGTCCACGATATTTCACGTAAAAAAGTGTACATTTCAGTGTTACAGTAATTCTATTTACTCAAAAAGCAACCTTTTATAAGCTTAATAGAGTCTCATAAGGTCATGAATTATCATACCTGACTGCATCATTAGGTCATACAAATCGTACAGATGCCGCAAGTATATATAATTAAAATTTATTGAACTTTTTGGCTTAACCAGGCCAACTCAGTATTACCAGAACATTTAATAACAAATTACTTCAAGTTAAAATTTTATTTATATTTTGATCAAAATGTGAATGAAAACACACCCGCCCCGTACAGCCAAATAAAGTTTAATAAAAACTTTTAATTTTATTTTCGCTAACAACCACGTAGCGCTAACAAAAACAATTAGCTCTTCCCAGTGATATTTCATGTCAAAAGTAACCGCCCTCGCAATGCCTACGAATTCATCACGCTCATTAAACTCAATTACGTTTTTAATTAAAAACAATGTACCCAAAATTAAAATACCCCAAGCCACATGGTGCCACACTTGACAGTAAAAAATGCAAGATGCAACGATGTTAATGAAATGATGTTTACGAAAGATGAAAGGAATACTTGACAACGGACAATCTTTCTTTGTTTTTGCTCATTCAATATTTTGAGATTCAACATTTTAGGAATTCATTATTTTGAGGATTCAACATTGTGGAATTAAAGGGTAAAAATGGCGATAGGCTCCATGTTTTAGATAGTAAGGCAACAACACAGCTAAGTTCTTGCAGCAGATGCCAAGCTTGTCACCTGCCCACAACAGTTGCATTGTTCTGAATAGTATTGCGCATATAACATCAGCATTCAAGGATTTTGTGTGACCCAGTTATTTTTATGGTGACAATTTCACCTGCAACCAAAAATTTATATTTTTTAGTACCTCCAGAACAACTAACCTGCAGCTTGGCATGTATAAGTATATTTTTCTAGTTTCTAGGTGCTTGCAAAGAAATTTTGAAATTCCCACGGGAAACCGATCGAGGATGCCTTGCGCATAACCTCTTCTCTATATTTTGTTCTTTCTCTCTCCTCTGTTTTGTTCTTTCAGATTTATGGTAGATACATTTTAGCATACCCTATACCACTCTGGAAAACTTTAGGTAAGAAAAAGTTAGTAGAGTAGCTGAAAGTATGATGGTAGCACTAAATATGTAGCCATTTTTAACTGGAATATACACGACTGGGTTTACCATTTTTTATATTGTCATAATTAAAGTGAAATATGAACAGTATAAAATATGCATTACGCAAAAATAAGCTCTAAAAGTTTGAGTGAATCGTAAAGTTTCCGGTTCCAAATTTTTCATCAGGTATGGAGTATACAAGAGTAACTAAAAACATGAAACCGTAACTATTTAATTAAAAAGAACGGTATGTTGTCTCTTTGACGTCTCCAACTCTTTCGCCCATCCGCAAAATACCGTAAAACCTGACATACTACGACGAATCTGCCTGATGCAACACAGCTAACGCTAAAGCACCAGGCAGTTTCCATTTATATTGTACCATATTTATGTAACTAAAATCAATAAAGAATTTGAATTTGAATTAAAATACAATGCATGTATCAGGACTCACCGAGGCATCTGCGGTACAAAGATGTGAGATTTTATTTCTCGCATCCGATACCGTTGCGGAATTGATAAAGGTCAATCACATACCTCATAATATCCGAGCACATAATATTTGTCATTTTAGCCTGGCAAAATTTATACAATCAGCACTAAGGTCTATTGAAAAATCCTGTTAATATATAGTTTTCTTATAGCATCGTACTGGGGTGTCCTGTCAGGATGTTATAAATGTGTCTTTATAAATAATGAAATAAATAAATCACCACATCCAGCTCGAACTGAATGTTATTTTAAATTGTTATAAATCTAGTTTAGATGCGTGTCTTAGTAATTTTTCTCTCACAAAGAAGAAGAAAATCGTGTCAGAATTATGTATTGCTTAGAATTTTTTTTTTTGCCCACACTGTTTTTACATTGCACAAACTTCTTAATATAGTTACAGAAAAAGACTTCTTTGTACTCCATGACAAAAGATAAAAGTATAAACAAAGATGACAAACAAAATTTACTCTAACTTTTGATCCAGATTGGACTAGTATAATGAAGAAATGTTACAAACATTTCTTACTTCAAACTTTGGTGCCCATATCACGTAAATATTTTCGCATTAGTAGATAAAATCTATTTGCAGGTAAACGAAACCATATTTATTCTCTTACTAATTCTCAGGAAGAAGCCAACTGCTATTGACTCAGCAGATCTCACATCGTTGAATTCCGGCCACGGACCTGAACTTATTTAATTGGAACTCATAAAATATACTTTCAATGGTTCTATTTTGAACGGAGAGCAAGCAAAGTAATATGATATCTCGACTATTAGGCAATATACCTACCACTTCTATAATAAGAGTACTATGATAAGAAGTACACT
The DNA here is from genome assembly GCA_951640565.1 of Petrophora chlorosata. Lineage (NCBI taxonomy): Eukaryota > Metazoa > Arthropoda > Insecta > Lepidoptera > Geometridae > Petrophora > Petrophora chlorosata. The sequence goes on along the minus strand of OX621204.1, from coordinate 8,010,738 downwards.
TTATTTAATAACAATAATATTTTTTTTTACAAAAGATCTACGTTTGACTACAATCTCGCCTGATGTTAAGCGACGATGTGGCCGAAGATGGAGCACGTAGATCTAGAAGATATCTATTCACTCTGGCCTTGAAGATACCCAGATTGTAGTTATCAGGAAACAGAGAAGACGGCAAGGAGTTCCATTCTTTAGCAGTACGCACTATAAACGTGGAACCAAAACGCTTTGTACGAATTGGCGGAATGTCTACTAAATATGGGTTATATTTGGCCGATCTTCTTCTCGTGCTGTGATGGAATAATTGAGCTTGCGTCATTTGTACATTTTGGAAAGTTATTCATTTTTCTTGTGTAATATAATACAAAACCTCAATTTAAAATATTGTTAGATATTGCTATAAAAATAGAAAAAATGCTAGAGAAACAAATCTTTTAAAATATACGCGTAGGTAATCATTACCAAGCAGCCAAATCAAATGAAACTAGGTTGAGTAGCGGCTTGTGAAATAAATTGAAAATTTTCCATTAAAAGAAACCAACAAATCTTTACAAGCGATTGCAGTCAAAAGTCAAAGCGGGATCTTTAGTGTTTTAAGGTGGACTCACATTGAGGGCCAAATGACGTCAATAAATAATTGCTTAATGAGATCGACCTCTCATATCGATTAGCGTGGGACATGAAACCAAATGATTCGATTGACGTCGCTCTATTGTTGTAAGTAACCTGCAGTGGAATCGTTGAAGTCGAAGACCAATCCGACCGCTTTCAATTTCAAATATGGATAGCATCCTACTTACCGCACGAACTGCGATATCGATCATTTTTAGTGATCGTGGTCCGGATAGGAATTGTGACGCGGACTTTGAATCGCAAAAGTAGACAATTCCACAAACAAATATCGATTAGGAGATATTGTTGAAAGCAATCGGGATCAGTGTTCGATTGACCAGTAGTATAATAGAAAAACTGCCTATGGTTTTTTTTACACTAAATAGATCTATGTTTGGCCACTATCTCGCCTGATGTAAAGCGATGATGTGGCCTAAGATGGAGCACATAGATCTTGAGCACATAGAGAGATGGCAGTTGAGCGGCTGCTCAGACCTGTCTCCCCAATGGTTCACCGAACATCATCCCAAAACAAGAAAATAATATAATTTAAAATAATGTGGGTCGTAGCCAAGTTTATTTTTAACTTGAAAATGAGCCAGTAGTGGAGCAGTTATTGGAAAACTGATATAATTAATGCAGTCGTTTGAGGGAACACTTACATGCGGCGTCGTTAGTTTCTTAACTTCACCAAGTTTCATAATTATAGCGGTACCAAAAACGGCGCGCCGGAAAAAAGGAAACAAAGGTGCCTTTGTTAATTGAGGACTACACAAATGAGACAATATGATGCCGAAATAGGTGGCCTTAGGAGGAAAGACTTGGTAGTTTCCAGAAAAAATATCGTTACAATGCGGACTTTCTTTAGGGAACTTAGGGAGTTACAGTATATAAGTATTGTCGCTTAAAATATTGCCTTTTACGCTTCGATATAATATATAGACAGGTAAATGACCCTGTTATAACTAACCAAAGAAAACTAAATATTTATATATATAATACTTGGTAATACCACATACAATACAATACAATGTGAGTTTATTTGCAAGCTTTATTAACCGACTTCAAAGAAGGAGGAGGTTCTCTGTTCGATTGCATTTATTTTTTATTCTTTTATAATATGGGTTTGCAGAAAATTATACAGATTACAGATAATTATAAATAAGGAGTATACCACAGTCTACACATTACGATTAACTTGACCGTATTTATGAGTTGGCCTAAAGATAGGATAATAATATAATGTACAAAAATACAGGCGGTCACATTCGGTAGAAAACATTATTTGTAAAACCCATAACTAATATCAAAAAGTAACCATACTAAACTTGATCAACTGATTTGGCACATTTTAGGAGTAAATTAAATTAAGAATCCTTTTGCATATCTGCAAGATTTAAAAGCGTTATGAATTCTCATCACAAGTTCCCATTTGCATTTGCTCTTTCCCCAGACGGAGTAAAGTTGTTATAAGTAACTAGCAAATAAAAGTTCTGCGGGTACCTTGCAAGTTAATATCACATAGCGAGTGTGAAACCAGGCGTGCGCAGAAGTGGTGCACACTAAATTAAGAGAGCACAAGCGGCGAAATTAAAATCTGCGGTTACATTTGCAAGAGTTGCCAGCGCTAATAAACTTACGTGAATAAGCTTCAGAGCCGGAAATAAGTATTTTCCCTCTGAGAAGAATAAAGCGCATACGTGCCAACGTTTATCGTGATGAAGTGCTTTTTAAAAATATTCAAAGCCGTTTTTTCGACGAAAATCGTTAATAATAAAATTGTCGAACACGGAAATCTCGGTGAAACTGCTATTGAATTTTGGAATAACCATGTAAAATATTAAAGAATGTGAGGAGATTTCTTTTATCATTTTATACAGACAGCTTCAATATATTCACCTTTGTAATTTCAAGCATGTTTCAAACAAATAGCGCATTTATATATAGTTTGCAGTCATCACACTAATATCACAGTTTCACAATGTAATACTGTGCAAATATTATAAATTTGAAAGTTTCTATGTAAGTTTGTTAGTCTGTTTGTTACTTCTTTTCGCTGCAACGGCTCAACGGAACGAAGTGAAATTTAGAATTGAGATAACTTATAATCAGGATTAACACATAAGCTACTTTTTATCCCAGGAAACCGCGGGTGAAACCGTGGGGTGCAGCTAGTGCGTATATGTAACGTTGTTTGTATAAATGAAGTACTGTCAAAATGTGCACTGATGCTGTACTGATGTCGATACGCCTGTAGGAGAGAAATCTCCAATGAGCCTTATCATAGTCGATATGCGAACTTGTTTTTAGCGCGGCGCGCTCGCCGAGAACTAGCGGCATTCACGCCGCGAGCGCGTAACGTGTTCGCTGCGTGTGAGTTGCAATCCACTGCTTAAGACAGTCAGAAGCAGAACAGAAGTAATAAGCATAACTATCTATTTCATGTCTCAGTGTTGCGGAAACATGGTTCTCACATTTCCTGGTTCCTAATATACAGGGAATCCTAGTAGCCTGCCTAGGGGCCAGAGTATATGTAAGTATGTGGTAGTAGGGCGTAGTGTAATGTATTAATTTATGAGTATTCATCATTTAGGAGTAGTGATTAGCATTGACGTATGGCAGGACCTTGCTTTTGTCACTTAGTTATACAAACAGACTAAAAATAGCTCTTCTTACTAGCTTGTGGCACCTTCCACGCGATTTAACATGCATTTAACGCAATGGTGCATCCTTTGTGACGCAACTTGAAGCGATTAGGTCAAAGTAACTAGAAACATAAATATATTTAAGCTGCGCACTTGTTACTAGGTAACAGAATACTAGATATATAATGTTTTTAGGAAATCAATTAATCATGTTTTATATTATTTACGCTTGATAGCCAATCAATTAAAATATAAATATAGGTATAGTTTTAAAAATCCACAATAATCCATAATAATTAAATAAATCATCATCAATCCATCACATTTCCACTGCTGGGACACTGGCCTTCTCTCATAGAGAGAGAATAAGCCATAATCCACCACGCTGGCCCAGTGCAGGTTGGTAGATGTCCTTGACTTTTTGTGAAAAATTCTTGGACATGCCGGTTTTCTCACGATGTTTTCCTTTACCGTTTTTAGAGCGAGTGTTAAATCCGCACATAACTTAAGAAAGTCAGTGGTGCGGGGCAGCGGGATTTGAACTCGGATGCGTCGGATCGAAAGTCGCACGTGCTCCCACTGAGCTACACTCGCTCTAAATATAATTAAATAAATACCTACTCATAATAATTCATGTAGAGTCATCGATGTTCCTCCTCCACCAATACCGAACTTCAATGTGGCGACTCATGTCGACATGGTCCAATCCAACAGAGCCTCGTTATCACCGTCCTTGATACAAAGACATGAACAGGATGTTGTCCGTTGCTGCACAACAATGCACATAAAGGCAATCCGAACTATGTCGGAACGAAACAATAAAATGAACCCAGATGGGTCATTCGAGATAACTTCTCAATATCGTTTGATGGATCTAGATGTGGACTTTGAGATTGTTCGGATTCGGAATACTAACTAAATATTTGCACAATAAAACAACTAAGGTAAGTAAAATATTGACCTATTCCTCAACGTTAATACTTTTATACGGTAGTGCAATTCAACAGGGCAATCCGTTCAGCGGCTTAGGTACCTACGCTGCCAAATGGTAGTGGGTTGCAGTTTTGGACTATCTGTACTTCTATAGGCATTTAATGACCTTATAATTAGTTTAACCCCATTCAAAAAGGCCGCTTTGTGATTTAATGACTCCACCGGTTTAAAAAGATATAGGAGCTTGGTACGTATGCAACATCAGCTAGTGTTGATGTCAGTATTGATTAGTCCAAACAGTAACCCAAATAATATAGGAATAGCCCAAATAGTATAGGAATATATTTTTGTTGTTTACAGGTTATCAGTTGTAAAATAACATTTGAACAAGGAAACTGAAACAACTCTTTATAAGATCCGTCTGCCCGACATCTGACATCTGGGGGTCAAAGCTAAACCCGAAATTAATAATTATTTTAAGATGGCTCCAACTATTACTCGTATAACCGCATCTCTAGTTCAATTCAATTCAATAATTTGTTTCAACACATTGTATTTGAATTTAATATTGTACCTAATATACACTGATCCTATAAAAAAAGTCAGATACTCCGCACGGAACACGGGATTGAGGCGCACGAAGCGGATATCACTACACAAAGCGGATACTACATCGAGTCAGTACGCAACGAAGCGTTGCGCTGGCTGAGTAAGTACTGCGTGACGGGTGAATTTTAGTTCCATAAATATAAATATGTCGTATTGCGTATTCAAACATTGCAAAAACTGCTCCCAGAAACCGAGACAAAAAGATGGGATATCGATATCGAAGTAAGTTCAAATATACTTATTAATACTTTGATTTTATTTTTCCGTATAGTATGTTTAGAATAGAAACACAAAACCTCAACGAGAATCGGTTAGTGTGGCTAGCCTACATTGAAATTTATTTACCCAGAAGTAAGGGTAAAACTGTAAGTTAAATAGATGTTTGGTCCATAAAGGTCTGAAACTAGAGCAGCATTGTTATTCTAATTATAATATATATATATATATATATATAAACGCGATAAATTATAAACGCGAAAATTTGTAAGAATGTATGGATGTATGTTTGTTACTCTTTCACGAAAAACTACCGAACCGATTTTAATGAAGTTTGGTAGGTACTTTGGGACTTGACAGCACATAGATTACTTTTTATCCACTGCGGGTGGAACCGCGGGGCGCAGCTAGTATCTAATAAATATAATATCTAATAAATATAATATAAATATAATAAATAATAAGCTAGTGTCAAATAAAAGTCAGGTACACAGGTACAAGCATTTATTGTTTTAATTTTATTTAAACAAAATAAGCATAGCTATTGTAAAAATAGCATGAATTATATTTTATAAATCAGAACTAAAATGTTTATAGATTTCATGGTAGTATTATATACCATACCATAAAAAACATAATCAATTTTATGTCCAGATCACGTAACCACCCTCGCCCATTGTCGAACCGCGACTGTATTAAAAATGAGCGATAAAAATATAGGGAACCCGCATGTGAACCCGCAGTTGTTCAGCAGAATATCTGGGGATGTACACTTTGTACATAAATGACACTTCCGTTCTTACTAGACAGAATACCCAGAAGAGTGTCTTGTTTCTTAACCATAACAGTTTGTGTATACATAGAACAACCTTATTCTAGGACGAAGAAAACTACGGATACCTAATATAATATTTGTTTGTGTGTTACTTAATATCTCCGCCATTATAAGTTTCATAAAATGATTAAGTTTTATTTAAATAAGTACCTACCTAAAATAAGTACCTTCTTAGCGGCCCCATAAAATGTTGAAAAAATGATAATGCAATATTTTTTATAGAACTGAGTAGTGAGACGAGCAAGTCGTTCGCCCATAACAATTGCAGAGCCACCCAGAACTTTGAATACCATAAAAAGTACTGCGTAGCATTGCATTGCGCTAATCACCCCGAGACATCAGATATTAAGTCTCATATGCCCAGCAAATGCAATGCAATTTGGAGATTTAGAGATCCTCAGCAGTCAGTTTTTAACCGGTCTTTGTTATTAAAGATCAGCGAGATTGGAAGCTATCATACGAGTTTGGAAAATACTTCCTTTCTAACCGATGACCTACTGATAAATAAATCATAAGCAAGTTTTTAGCAAATGAAAGAAATGTAATCATAATCCGTTAAATTAATTTTAACCATTAGTGCAGAATCAATTTAACTTTACGTTTAAAATTAAACTAAGTTTATACAGTTGCACAGTTTTATTACGTACAATATAGGTCAACGCCCTAGTTCTCCTTCTGGCCCCCACATTTTACATCGTCTCTGCCAAAGACGCAGGAACCGCCGACAAAACATTCGCTTATCGACTGCCTTAAATCTCTCTCGGTGAGTTGAACACGCCACGAAATTTATTGTTCTCATTGGTTTGCGATTCGGCCTCTCCGTAGGCGGCCGTGAAATCGTCTCACGTGTGAATTTTAGGACTAACGTCCGTCGCACACTTGTGGACGTGGACTTTGTGACTTTATTATAAAACTAGCTGACCCGGCAAACGTTGTTTTGCCATATAAATTTAAAAAAAATTTAGGGGTGAACTACCCCTAACATTTAGGGGGATGAAAAATAGATGTTAGCCGATTCTTATAGATACCGGATAAGCACAAAATATTTCATCAAAATCGGTCAAGCCGTTTCGCAGGAGTATGGCAACGAAAACTGTGACACGAGAATTTTATATATTAGATATATATGGTGGACCATAATTTAACACACCGCTGGTCCAATACAGTTTGGTAGGATGATATATTAATAATAGTAATAGTTTCCTCAAAATATTTACTTCCCGACCAAAGCGAATGTAGAAAAAGGTAAACGAATTTAAATATTAATGTCACTGTGAAATACACAATTTTGCTCTAGAGTTAAAACTTGCCAAAATATGTTGCATTAGTAATGCAGTCGCTGAAATGTGCTATAAAAATTAATGCTGAGATTCGAATTCTGAAAGTCGTAAAAACCTTGCAGTATCGATAAAATCGCAAAATCTCCAGACCACAATAAAGAAACGAGTGTGCGCGGTCTGTCACGTGTGTGAATTTTCGGGCTAATATTTTAGCGCAAGTGGTAAACAGTGTTTTAGCTGTCAACCGCTTACGAGCGATAATGTTTTTCCGGGCCGTTTCTCTTCTTCGAATTTTCTCGCTACTTCCACCTCGCCGTAGTGTTTCCTTCAATTTGACCTAATATATTACTTTTACGGTAGGGAGTAGCTTACAACAATAAAAAACCTTTCCTTGTTCCTATTTTTATTCGCGCATATTTTAGAGAGCTCAACGTCTCTATCTAACAATAAGTTTGCATATAGTTAAGTTGGAAATAATGCAGAGGCTAGATATTAATTTGATGAGTATTGACCCGCTACTGCTGTATTTTGTATTTTGTCCCCAAACTCTTACCAACCACTGCTCCAATCATTACGGCTGGGTACTTATATACATTTCGTTTCTGAAAGTCAGAATATCAATATTTATACCGCTACAAGCTTCGCGCTAATTAAAGCAGACTAAGCAGCAACGGTTTTAGTAGAAAGCACAATCTTCGTTATAACGCTACTTACATTTTAATTAATATTTCCCTCAGCAAACTATAAGTGACTCATATCAACTGCTTGTCAAAATTTATGTTGGTGTCAGTAGCGTACCATTCTTAGAAAATAAACTATAATAAGAGGCAGGGTTATTTTGAAACCCGCTACTACTACTAGGCACATCATGATATCCTTTTGAATTATATTAACAATGTGAACCAAAAGATAAAAATGTGGTACAAAAATGGACAGACATTACTTAATTACTGATATAAACTGAACGCGATCAGAACACATTTACACACCTATTTTATATTTTTTAATTAGAAATTGCAGAAGTCATGTTAAACTACGGAGTTAATGAGACCTACAAAACTATCAAGTTTAATAGTGAAACTAGAGACCACAAACCCAAACGGTCGTCCGCAGTGACTTCGCAAAATAATATTATGGAAATTTTAATTAGCTTGTGTGAATAGTCTGTATCCTAAACCGAAACATTGTTAGAAATTTGTTGTTCCCTCGAGATAGCGCTCCACACCTTGAGGCAATATGTTTAGCAACACGCTCATTCATCTCTGTTTTTATGTGGAAAGAGTAATTTTAGAGTTTCATCGTAAAAGCCGCGGTAAAACATCACTTTGTTTCGTGTTCTATTTCCTGTTCATTCTAAATAAATGGTAGGGAAATAAAATATCCACTTCTGTATTACATGTTTCATGTTACTTCATTTAAAAAAAAATTAATATTAACTAACTAAATACTAAAATAAATAAAAAAACCGAAATAAAAAAATATTACTAGATGCAAAAGTTCCTATATATTAGTGTGTGAGTGTGTTGGTTCCCTCTTCACGCTGCAGCGGCTAAACGGATTTCAGTGAAATTCAGGATGGAAATAGCTTTTACCCTGGATACATACATAGGCTACTTTTTCCTGAGAAACCTCGGGCGAAACTGCGGAGTGCAGCTAATTCTGATATAAATAGTCAGAAACTATATCAATTTAAGATGTAAATGATGAATGATGTATGTGATGATTTTAGATATTTCCATGAAATCATAATTCATAATTCATCATATCTTTCCACTAACCGCCAATTACAGGTTCTGTTTAGAATCACGTGCAATAAAACTTTTTTTATATTAACCTGTCGCTTTGAAACCAACGTCGTCTTTGAAAAAAATCCCATGTGTTGGTCATCTTTTTACATTAGAGTGTAAGCTCAGTAGGCAAACATAAATGGCTGTCTCATGAAACTCGATTCAAACCATATCCCCAAAAGAGTACCTTTCAATATAAGGTCCCTCGAAGGGACGCGCACCTGGCCAAAACGCATCAGAAACCATTTATCCCGCTCCAAGGCCATTATACTTTATATAATGGGCAGAGACAACGAAGCGTGTATAATATGTGCCTGGCCTGCTTTCTGAAACTCACATGCATTTACAATATTATGTTGTGCTTGGTCACGGTGACATAATATGACAGTTTCCTTGGCTAGCGAGGTGTCGCATCAGTTAAATAGCCACGCAATTTATGTGATGGAATAAACATGAATTTCGATCATGATGAAATTAATTTTAGTGCTCAAGGAAAAGCATTATGGTAGCGGCTTATGAATATCCAGTGGGCCTACCTCGCAGGCTGATTATGATGGAAGTCCATGTTTAATTCAAACACGATGGGTTCAAAAGTCTATCTTCAACGGTACGGGAACTGAAACTTAATTTTGTGTTTAAACTTTTTTTGAATCTACTGAAACTTTGAATCTCGAGATTTCCCTTTAGACTAATCGTAACTTTTCTTCGGAGATATAAGTCAAGGGACACTATAAAAAGATTTCCAGAAGTTTTGTGTTCCATAATTCATTTTAAAAAGTGTCAAATATTCACTAATTAAAACCGTCGGCGTCGCGTCATCGTCCCATCTACGCTGGTAAATTCCGAACAAAAAGTTGTACAACTTATGATTAATCTGCGCCTATATTGGCATATCATACATGTACTTAATTTTCTAAAAAGCATGGGTCAAACATACCCGCATCAGGTCAATTACTTCCTGTATATTTTCCGCACAACAGCGAACGCACCGCGGAACAAGATTAATGGGGCCCAGTCGTAAACCTACGGAACCGTATAATATTTGAGCGAGCCGACGTAATAACTACAGAAACTTCTGTGCAGAGTCTTAGCTCTTACTTTATCGGATATGAGACTTCAGATGAGAAGCTCCATAAGAAGCTTTTTGGTTTGTTATTTGATTCAAGTTATTATGCAGACAGTGAAACATGCCATGTAGCAGGATGAATAACCTATACAATCAAATTTTGGCTTTCGTTCGTTAATTGAAACAAAAGACCATAGTTTTATCACCATCTTTATTTTGTTGGATCTGTTGGAGCTCGCTTTATTCAAACAGGAAATAGTGCATAAGGAGCGTGCAAGTCACTTTATAAACTTTAACCACTGTATTAAACTGTATAATAAATAACCGAGCCTGTCAGCTTTTTGTACTATCTTGGCCTCCACCGGTCATCGCGCATCGAATAGCGGTTTCAAACATTTATGTTATGAGGGTTGACGGATTAGTTTACTTTAGCGCGTTAACCAATGACACGCCTTACCTTTACAATTTATAACGCCTGCTGTCTGAGCGATTTAACAAGAGAATACTTTATAAGGTGAAAGATATTTTGTTCTCGTTCAACCATTTAATATGAACTAGCGCCAGGGCTCTGCACGGATGCAATTTACTAATGTGGTGTAATTTTTTGACGATTTGATTAAAAATACTAAAATAGATCTAAATGTACCGACTTGAAACATTTTGATAAATTTGAAAACCGTTTATTTAACTGAACACCATTGAGATATCACAAACAGAGTTGAAAGCTTTTACTGAGATATTTAGCAATATTTTTTATGAAATAACTCGTATTTGTAAAGCAGATAATGTCAAAAACAGTCAAATATATAAGGGCAGTCGTAAATTAGGTATGTTTTTATGGTGAGTATTAACCACTTGAATATTAATAGCAAACAAAATCACTTAAAATCGGCATCTCAAGACATCGAGCGGCATTTGTTTCTATTTACTAAATGTGTGCCGTATCTTTGTGGGAAAGTTCTATGTAGCAGCTTGTTACGAAGCAATCAACACATTAGGAACTTTATGAGAAGGGTTTAAAGACGAAAATATACCGGCTTGTAACATACTAGCAAACGGTTCACTCAGTTTGTACTGTTAATCTCTTTGGGAAGATTGAACGGGCGTATCGCGTAGTACACTTGCGAATACGTATACTGATAGGTTTTAGTGGGTTTCCTTAAACCCAACCTGATAACACGAATCTCTAAATTACAGCGCGGTAGTGTGAAAATAAAAGTTATTACGTTGTTAGAGAGGAAAGCCGGCGCAAGTTAATTAATGAATTCTTCGTCGTATGCTCTGCGGAAAAGCTTTATTAGAACGACGACGCGTGGATTGAATTCCTGTGAGACTGAGTATTGAATTCTTTGTCGCTAAAGTTCCCTTTACTTTATTTGAAGTAACAAGTTTTCTTTGCCACCATATTTTAATTGCATTGATAAAAAAATAATAACGATGAATTTCAAGTTTCTGATCAATTAAAGAAGCTCCTTTACTTCAACCTGCTCAAATCTTCATAATGAAAAATAATATCAAGGAATCTATAAACTAGTATAACTAGCAAATTGTTCTTTTTCAAAACTGAATTGATACCTACATTGGAATATTTCACAAAAAGGTTATCGTGCTTCAAAATATATGGCCTGCATAAAATATATTGGAGATAATATGCATACTGAAAAAGAAACTGAATAGACAGACTTGCCGTGTACAAATATTTGAGCGCTGAATATGTCAGAACATACAGTGATGTGATTTTTGTTGAAATATCATGACACGGTTATCAGTTATATACACACTCGTAACTGGCAGTTCTTACCCGGCATGGGTCATTATGACCCTACTTATTTTGAATCAGCTGTAGTTTTTTATCTAGCAGTCGCACGTTGCTGAAATTCCCAGTAGCTGGAATGAGTACTCTACTTTGCTTCTGAACACCACTGCTCAATTAAACGGCGCCTGCGTTAGAAGAGATACACGTCGAATAAGGTAATTTGACCATACGATTTACCACGGCGTGAGATGATTGGTAGTGATATTCTAAAGGTTTTTGTAATTGAATAATTACACAGAATATATATTATAATGTATTTACTAAGGATAGTTTTTGTTTTGTTGTCACTGAGATTGTTTTGTAACTCTCAAAGTAAAAAGTTCGTAAAAACTACGGGTAAAGCCACGGGTTGAAATACTAATTCACAATGAGTTCCTGAAATAAGATAAACTTTGATCAGAAACTATTATGATGCTATCATACTCAATTATGCGTATTCGTTAGTGCTATAAAGTACTCATTTATTATACCAGCAACGTCATCCAATAATGTAGTTATTGGATGATGTTGCGGAGGCACACCCTGTAGCCCTGTTTATACTTGCTAATTACATGATGCATTTTAAATGTTCGATAAATTGGGCATACATTCATGCCGATGTTGATACGTGTACCGACTATAATCATACTGTTTAAAAATGAATGACGTTATTCTAGGACATCAAAATACGTGTGAATAATTTGTATAATGTGAATCCGGAAATAAATTGTTATCCCAACCTAACATTTTATAAGGCAAATATATTCTTATAAAGTAGACTTCTTGTAAGACATACCACTGCAAATATAATAATCCTTACATAACTTCCACTAGCTTATGACAATTGCTGAGCATTCATACTCCCTGCCAACTAATGCATGTTATTTTCACTTCCTGTTCGTTTCCCTAAAGATACGGAACGTACATAAAGCGTGAAGGGATTACCACAAGTCTCTAGACATAAGTCCGAGTTTCATTAGTTACATTAGCGAGTTCCGAGCAGTGATGTATTTGCGTGAGGGTAAAGGGGCAAGTGCCCCAAGAGGCCGGTCTAGATAGAGGTTTACTGTTCGCCCCCTGACCGTTTCGCTATTTTTCCCAGCTACGATTTTTTGTGTGGAAACACTGAATCACTGAAACATTCTGTGAACACTTTTACACAGACTTAAATCGACGATTGCTTTCTTCTTTGCTACGCTTCTAAGCTTGTATATTTACAAGGTTTTTCGGAAAGAAAAAATACTACCACTAGCTGGGACTTGAACCCGCATCACAATATTCCTTTAGCGCGGGAAGGGCTCTGCCCAGTTGAGATACGGTGGTCACCAAGTCGGATGTAGAATTTTCTTTCATTTTTTAACCGTCTTAGGGATTTTGTTTGAAAGCAGCAGCGTAGTCGCAGTTACGGATTCCATATCAGGTATACCCGATATGGAATCCGAAAAAAAAATTAATATACATATTAAGTTTTAATAAATCTAATATATCGACAATCTAATAATATTTTATATAAAGAAAGAAACATCATTTATTTAACAACCACACAGAAATAAATGAAAAATCACACGTAGGATAATATAAAAAACCGAGAAAAATAATACTTATAACAAACAAAGAAAATACGGAATACATGAATAGATAAAGTTTGTGGTGCCAAAAGGGACTACAGCTCAACACATATGTCTAATGTCGATGACATCAGACGCTGGAATAAAAATTAACAAGGTATTTGATGACGAATACGTCCCTGGATTCAAGGCTGCTGGGTCACCGGATAATATGATAACAATGCATTACGAACCGCGGGTTAATGTGTCCCCGGCTAAAGCTTGTCTACAAGGATCTTTATGAGCTTTGACTGAAAAAGGAAGGTTATTCTGTGAAATTAGTTAACTTGGTTTTGTGTATGATACTTTATATTTTACGACACAGTGTGGCAAAGGCGCGCAGTAGACCCAGATTTCTCGTTATAAATTTATGATACAACTTACTGCATTGCCGTTTATGGCTTTCTCGTATAAATTATATATTGGAGTTTACATTTTGCCATAGTCTTGTTACTAAAACGTAATAAAAATGCCTACACGTCGTATAAAAGACCTATAAAGTAAAACTTTCAAAGATTTTAATCTTGTTTACGAAGAAAAACAGAGGCAAGGACACGCGTGTTCGCAGTGCCAAGTTATAAAATCTTAAATCAAGTTTCTAAAGCGAAATTTCGTACTTTCGCAAGATTCCGTAAGCCTTTCGAGCCTAAGATGTTATTGAAATTAAATATTACGCAAAATTTTCTTAAAGCTAAGCACGAGAAGGCGTCGGGTGAACACAGAAATTGAATTAACCAAATCCCTTTGACGAAGTTCGTGTTTGCAGCAACTCAGTTAAATTGCGAAATTATTATCAGCGAAGCTTTGCCGCTCTTTTGCGGCTGTAGCTAGCTACTGAACATATTTATGAATGTTCTTCAAGTAATGACCATTTAATTACAGACCATTTAAAAAAAAAATAGAAATCATAGACGAAAACTTCTATTGCTTTAGTATTATGAAGTCATTTTTGATACAAACATAAATATGGCTCCTTAAATATTGTTTCGGATTAGAATGCCTAAAGGAAGAAACTCATATTACCCACAGAAAGTTTTTGTAAATACGAATAGATTCCTAGATATGCTTGAGTCATTCTAATCCAAAAAATATTTTTTTGGATTTGAAAGCCTCAAGGAAGAAACTTATTTACCAAGTATAAATAAGAGTAGATATCTTTATAGTGCCTCTCTATAAAAGCATCAAAAACAATTTTGTATTTGGTAAAAGCAACTAAGTTTCAAGGAGATAACTCCGGACAAGACGAGATTATCGAGTGAATAAATCAGGGCCAAGGTGGCCTACAAGATTTATGGCGTGAAGATGAGGCCTCTGTAGTATGTAAGACAATGCCTTAGCTACACACAATTGTTTAATCTGGCGGTCTAAACATGCGCTGAGTAAGTCAACATTCATCTAGCAGTGGCAGCCTAACACAAATGCATACTATTTTAGTCATAGTCAACACTTCATTTCCTCGTTACTTTGCTATTTCTGCTTAGGCTGCGTCGGTCATTTTAGTTCGCTATCAGATCACCTCACTGTGGATTCAATCCTTTTGAGAAACTCGCTCCATAGCTCGCTAAGTAACTTTGAACTTATAAACCAGACTTACATTCAGTATCCACGTTTCGGTTACGTATGTCAACGCGGAATGGTTGATCGCACTGGTTGGACGTACAGGTTGACTTTAGTGTTTAGGCATTGTGGCACAAGAAGACTTGACGAGTCAAATGATACCCAGCCCCGCTGAGCTCTCCCCTCATAGTTGTTTCTGCCAAGCATAATAACTTGTCAACGGTAGACATATTCTTGCACAACTATGAGACGTATGCCATTTACGTCTATTGTTTCCAGTGTAATCTTGGCGTTTATCATAACTTTTGTTTTATCTTTTCATTGTCCTGGATGACTATAAAATGCTATCTAGCATTAAGTCCTCCATGGAAAAACCAGGTACAAACCGGGTAGAAAATGCTGTCTAGCATTAAGTCATCCATGTACAAACTGTTTTGTGCTAAAGTATAAATAAATAAAATTGTCACTGAAAACTAAAATAGAATGACTGCTGTAAAAATAAAAAAATCTGAGAGATGAAGAAAAAATTCTCAATATCACTTCGTATTCACTATTTGTCATAAAAAATGTTTTTCTGGGGTTTTTTAACCGTAATTGGCTGTAGCCAAGTATTATTCATTAACTTAATTTCATTATAAGACAAAATAAGAACACTAATTGGCGTCCTTATGTCGCGTGAATAGTATGGCTCGTAAGCTTTGTAACTGGCTTTAATGCTACGGCAAGTACGTGGACTATTTTACACGAGGGATTCGCTAAGGAAAATTCGTGGGGCTTACTAACAATCATTTGACTTTCATTGCAAAATGCTGATTAATACTCAAATTTTTGTAATCATATTTTTTTAAATTCATCATTATCAGCCCATCACGTTCACAATGCTGGGAATCGGGCCTTCTCTCATAGAGAGAGTATGGGCCATAATCCACCACGCTGGCCCAGTGTGGGTTCGTGGATGTCACATGTCATTGAATTTTTGTGATAAATTCTTGGACATGCCGGATGTAAAAATTATCGTCATGTAAATCATTTATACAAAATCATACTCGAACATTATTTCTTTCGACAATGATGCGATATTAAGACACGGATCACTGTATTCTGCGATATGTGTGCGTTCACGTGAAGTCTCGATTCTGGACCGAAACAATTCCCTACTTTTAACAAATATACCTTATCCCGTTTAGCTGGATTGACGTGACCGTTGCGTCGTGAATATTGCCACGGTCTGTAGGGTTTCTACCAAGACCGACACTTAAAAACGTCGTAGACCTAAAAAGGTCGTGGGATCAACATTTATTGTTTAGATAAATTGGACACTGAAGGGCGTACGTAATGTTTTTTACACAACTTTGTCACGTGACGACGTAGGTATTGTTATTTTTGCCTATTGTGTACGTTTGTATAAATGCTTGTATATTATATAACAAAAATTATGTAATAATTGACGATTGATGATGTAAATTGTAATAATTGACGTTCATAAGTGAACTTTCAGTTCACTTATGAACGTCAATTATTCTGACTCTACCGAATCGGAAACATACCGATCCCGTGCAAATAAATTTGCGTAAGTAGTGTTCCGTAGGTAAAAGACTGTGGTGCAGTGGTTGAGCAAGTCAGCTCATATTTTATAGGTACACAATGTTACGATATCCATTCCCGTTACGGGACAAATGCTTGTGCACTTTTGTCCGCAACAACGTTTATTTATTTATCAAAGAGATCCATCATCATGTTTACCAGATAAAATTACAATTAAGTACAATATTCATACTTAACGGATTGAAAATCGGCTGTGGCAGACCGAGACTGAAATTACTCCATAGGTGTACCGATATTGGTACGGAAAAGTAATAATAACTAAAATCTGTTCTCCCCTTTAAAAGACATAAGCCGTAGAAATTCGAAGACATGAAAAGTAAAATGAAGAGAAAAACTGTCAAATATTAAAACTCATATTTCTTGATTTTTTTTATTAAAATGAAGACAAAAGGTCTGGAAATAACACGCGTTTTATTGGAAGTCCTAAACTCGCAATCTTGAATGAAGAAGCCTGACGTTTTAGTTTGCTCTTTAGGCATTGTTCTCAAAAATAAAAATATTTTTATGTTTTTTAGTCACTTTGTAAAAGGTCTGACAATTATGATTTTACTAGGTGCGCCTTGCGGTTTTACCCGCGTGGCCAATTTTCTCGAATAAAAGTATCCAGCCTATTCAAAAATGTAAACCTATTTACAAAATTTCCAGGAACTTAATGGCCTGCCTACATAAGTACAAAATTTTATCAAAATCCGTTCAGTAATATTAGCGTGATTGAGTAACAATCATTATCCTCAGAAAATTTCGCATTAATAATATTAATATAGATAGTTAAATAGTAGGATCTTTTATAAATTTGGTCACAAAAATCATCAACTAAGTATTTATTTATACCATTATATTGTTTTTTAATTGTTAAAATGAACTGCCGTAGAAGAGTAGTTACCCGCTCAAGGCAGAGTGTCACACCACTCGTAAAATCTAGATTGAGATCTAGATTTTTTTTTGTGGGTGTGTAAATAATTCGTTCAAACTAAGATTATTGAAATTATTCCGCCATCCCCATTCTATCAACGGACGACCAGGCGTACGGCAAACCGTCATCAATTTATGGTTGACATTCCTCCTGCTCGCACCAAGCGCTTTGCTTCGACCTTCATAATGCGAACGGCCAAGGAGTGGAACTCTCTGCCGGCATCTGTTTCCGGATAGCTATAATCTGGGTGTCCTTAAGACAAGAGTGAACAGGTTTCTTCTAGGCGAGCGTGCTACATCTTCGACCGCATCGTCACTTAACAACAGGTGAGAAAGCGGTCAAACGCAAGCCCATGAACAATTTAAAAAAATGTCTCAAAAATAACTTGGGGTATGCCATCTTTTAATTGTGCTTTTGAACTGTGCTGCCTAGGAATTGAATTATTTCCAGCTAGTCCTATGCAATTTGAATTAAATAGTGGTCGCAGGAAAGTAGTTTCAAAAATGTACAAAAGCTTTAACTCTGACAAACATGTTTCCAATGTAACTTGCACGCAGACTTGGCAATAACTACGAAAACCTACAAGCAGCAAGAAGTGGTATAACAGCAAACGTGCCTAATATTGGAAGAGCTTAACTTGCTCACACATTCCACATTTACATCTGAAATGTAACACTAACTACCAAACTCAAAGTTTCTATCAATGCCTTTGGGCGGTCACACATGGCCCCAATGCAATAGCGACACCATTGCCGCGAGGGCATGGCTATTTTAGAAGTATAACTTAATTTATATACTCACGTGGTTATACAAATAAAGGTATAGGTAAACGTGTGATTTGATTTGTTTTTATCAGTGCATGTAGGTTCATGTTTAAAAAAGTTTATAAATGTTTTTTGCTGTTCTCATACAAAACCAAGAACAGGGCTTCCTCAAGTTTGGAGAGGCACGTGAAATTTACTTTCTGGCAATTTGCAACTTTCTCGCGAGAAATAAGTTTGCGTACTCACCTTTATAAAGAGGTGTTAATTTGATGTATGAATTTGTTAACGAAAAACGTTGGACTTTTGTATAATATATATATATATATAATTAAGTTATATATATATATATATATATATATATATTATATTATACAAAAGTGCAACGTTTTTCAATTAATTATTCCTATATATTATACACAATATATATATATATATATTATACACAATATATATATATATATATATATATATATATATTGTGTATAATATATAGGAATAATTAATTGTCAATTAAAATGAATTTTGACTAATTATTATTTAAATACATATAAGTATATTTTTGACCATTATAATTTATTTACATTGACATTCATTTTTAATTTCTAATTTAATTTTATTTCATTTATATATACATATATATATATATATATATATACATATATATATATATTTTAGTGTATATAATTGATAATTAATTGTTCGCTCTGTAAATTGATAATTGTATGTATGGGTCGTCAGAAACCCGAAATAAATGCATTTTTTTTTTTTTTAATTTTTGTTATTTTCTTTTTCTTTTGGAGCACAGAACCAAAATGTTGTGTCTTTTTCTTCTTCTAGATTTTGTGTAGGAAATCAAGAAAAATAAAGTTCCTTGCAAATACGAAACTAAAACTAATAAGTTACATTTTTATGACTCCTAGCACGTTGAAACAAATAAAAATTACCTCGATTACTTTGGAGAAGAAAATCTTCATGTAATCATATAACAATATAGGAAAGAAACCTAAGAATATAATACAAGTAAATATGGACAGACGATTGTAATAAAATATTTACAAGAAATAACGTCGAAAGCGTAACTAAGCTAACGAAGTAAATTACTTTCATAACATAATTTAGAACGGCACAAGAGTCGCTTGTTAAAATATTTCATTTCTAAAAAGATATGTCTTTGAACCTAAAACACAGGTGCACAAACGAAAAGTAGAAATTAAATAAAAATATCTTAATAAATAGTCGGCCGATGCGTAAACGTTCTCTTTTATACAAAAAAGTGGAGAGCGGCGTTTTTGAAAAATTAAGAGAAGGAAACACTTTTTTGTTTTGACACAAATGATATATGGGCCCTATTCGCACTTATTTTAACAATATTTAAGCACTGAATTATGGACATGTATTTACTGGACAAACATTCTACATTTACGACCACATCGTCACTTTCTATCAGGTAAGATTGTGGTAAAAAACTGATCCCCGTAGTAAAAAAAATTTTAACTCAAAATGAAAAAGTACCACCATGTGTCTTACTCCTTTTGTGTTCTACTGCAGGTCTTTAATTCCGCAACTTTGTCAGCATAGAATTACGGAATATTATAGCGATCCCATGAAAGAACAGCACCATAAAAAGTACTTAATGAAATATACAGTGACGACTCGTCATGTGTTGAAATATTTTTAATAGTGTCTGTGATAATAACACGCGGTTGAGCGCAAACAGATGGATAGTGATTAAGCCCCAACCCACGTGGTTGCAAACACCATGATTTAACCGCGTAATGTGAGCTGGCGGTTAGCTTGAATACATAAAACGGGCTATCTCACAAAAAATGTTTTTCCAGCTCCGAACTAAAGCGAGCTGTGAAAATTTTGATATGCTATGCACGAGATGGCCCGAGCATTCAAAATGGCGACCTCAGTGTTTTCGTAACGAATTAACTGATTCCGATTCAACCGATGCCGTAAATTGAACTAGCATTTCATTTCGATTTCAGTTGGCAACGTTATTTATTTAACTGCTGCTGTTTTGATGCGTTCCAGTGACGGCTCCAATTATATGGCCACCTCAACTTTACACTGTGGGCACCTTCGCTAGGCATGAGGCTAAGATAATGAGATTAAGATATAAAAACATAGCTACAATATTTTAGATAGCAGAAGTCAAGAAATTAGAGATGATGGTTATTTCTATTGCCAATAGATATTTTTTTGGATAATGCAACCATTAAGAGCAGGACGCTTGATACATATAAAAACTATCTTATTTTTTGGGAAAAAATATAATGTCCATCAAAATAATCTTCGAGATCCCACACACTTCTATCCAAAAATTGTATCGGCAGATCAAATATAGTAAACGGCGACCTAATTTAGTAAATGACTTCGAATTGCCGCACCTCACTTTTCCGTGGTCCAACTCACTCTTACCCTTAGAGTGTATATAAAAAGTGCGGAGCCAGAAGCTCGCGAGGAAGGTCCTGAATGAAGCGAGCCTACGAGGCCGAGTGGAGCGAAGCGAGTTAGTGCGCAAGCATTACTGTGTTCAGGTTTGAAGAGCATTGTAGCCAGCGCCGCGCAGGATTTTGCAAAACAAAGTTCTGGGTTTTGTTGTTATTGTTACGGGCTGGCGTACTGGTTAACATCAGGCAAACGACGAGTGCGTCTCGTCATTCAGTTACGTAAAAGAAAATGAAGGGGGGAGGTGGCGAGCAATGCGAGCCGGCGACATCCGCAGTTAAGCGAAGGTGAAGTAGGGGAAGCTACGAGGAGGGGAGCGAGCTCTGGCTCTGCTCCGCTCTGGCTCTGCGCTTTTTATATACACTGGTGGAGCATATTTTGGTGCTAGTTTTTGGTGATTATATATATTTTTATTTGGTGATATTTTTTGGTGATCATTTACTGTTTTTGGCAATATAACGTGATTTTTTGCCGTTACATTTTACTTGATCTGGTGGTTAGTTAAACATTAGCCTTATTCTTTTACTACGAGCTACATCTACTATGCTAGCTGTCTTAACAAACTTGTGTTAAGCATGATCAGTACAATGTTATGGCCAGACCATTAGACGTTCATTCAATCAAATAGCATTTGCGTTCATCTCATATTTTCATTAGCTTCATTTTATTTTCACGAGCAGCCTCGCAAAGCAAAAGCGCTGCCTTGACCTAACCGATTGTCATCTGTTTTTGGCCATTCTCAAAGAAGCTTCGGTACGAATGCCTTGCTGTTGTTAATTTTGTTATCCTGCCTCGCTTGTTCGCGAAATAACTCGATTAGCGTCTTTATCGAAATCCTCAGACCATTAGACAGCCATCCACTCAAACACGGGGCACTCGTATTCATCTCTAATATCTTCATTCGAATGTCGTCGGTGTCCAAACGTTTACAATTCGAGACTTTCCTCCAGCCAACAATGTACATGAATTAACAATGAGTTTGCGCGTTAGTTACCAGCTGCTTGGTGTTTAGTTGGATAATCAGTATGTTTCAATTTTATTTATTTAACTATTATTTCAATTAAATGATACACCAATAATAAATGCGACGATAATAATATACCTAGGAATAATATAGTATTTCTGAGAAGGACCAAATCTTGCAAAGAAACTTAAGTAATAAATAAAATAAAAATCTTATATTATATCAATAGTTTTAATGATTGTAAGAAACATTTCATAATTATAATCATACCTACCATTTATAATCTAATTTCACGAAAAGTAAAAAAGTTTCTCGAGCGAGTTCAAAGAACCGACTAAAAATTATTAGTTTCAGTTACGTCAAATAGTTCTAAAAACAAAATTCACGAAATGGTGTCTCAGAAATTCCAACAAACAAACATGGCCATCTTATCCTCAAATTAGGCCCGTTTCGAACAAATTGCGTATGCGTTGCCTATAGAGATGCTTATAGACCGTTCGCTTTGTCAAACTATTTTGTTCTATAGTTCTATACCCGTTCGGAATCCTAGTTTTGTCATAACACTAAATAGTTTGCGCTATTGTCCGACAATAACCGTTCCGTGTCCCGATACCTATCTACGGGCCTATTCCAATTTAGGTGTAGGTATTGTCATTATTTGGTGCTAAATTAAATACATGAGAGGTTTATATCGGCTCTATTCAAAGATGAGTTTTGTTAATATCGGCTTATTTCGTTCCTACTGCTGAGTATTTTCATTATCCACCAAGCGGCGCTAGAGCGGTTTGATAGCTGGCACATGCCTATAAATATTGTTTTTGGACGAACTCAGTTTTTTGAGATGTCCGTGTTTTCATTACTCTACAACTACTCCTATAGAATGACGAAAACTTTTAAAAATACTAATTGTTTTATGATAAGGCTAAATTAATTTACTAAAAGTTAAAAATAAATGTAAATTAGTGTAACAAAAAGAAATTGAACATAATGGGAAGAAACTATTAAGGCACAGGCCTTACAGCCTAGTTTATTAAAACTAAAACGCAAAGATCGTGTTTTACCTAATATAATAATGTCTTAAATGTAAATGTAATATCACTTCACTTCTAAAATAAATTATTTTTCAAAAAAAACTAAACCGACTTCAAAACCACAAATGGCACTCAAAAGTAAAAAATAAATTAATATAATTATCATAAGCGCTACCCACCCATATATTTGAAGTCGGTGCCAGCCAAGTCTAATAGGTAGTAGATAAATACTATGTATATAGTAAGTACTACTTGTAGGTAGTATCTATCTACTACCTTTTAGACTTGGCTGGCACCGACTTCAAATATATGGGTGGGTAGCGCTTATGATAATTATATTAATTTATTTTTTACTTTTGAGTGCCATTTGTGGTTTTGAAGTCGGTTTAGTTTTTTTTGAAAAATAATTTATTTTAACCTTTTTAGTGAAAAACAAGTTTTAATTAAATTAATTCAAAAAGTTTAAAAGACAAGCTTTTATGATCTAGAAGCCACATCATGGCGAAGTTTAAAACGGGCTATCACAATTAAGTGCATGTGCAAAAAAATTTCATGTCTGTCCTATTCTCTGTTGAGGAGTTCCCTCGCCGGAAGTCAATCCTGGGTGTATCTGCCATGTCATGATGGAATTTAGAACAGGCTATTATGGTTAAATCCATTTACGAAATGTTGTGTCTGTACTATTCACCGTTGAGGAGTTCCCTCACCGGAAGTCAACCCTGGGTGAAGCAGGTGAAGCAGTCGAATACAAACCTCCATCTTTAGAAAGTTGGTTACGAAAAAAACAAGAACTGACTTGAAGATTAAACTTATATTTTTTTGTTTTTGCTATTTTTTTCAAAAACTACTGAATGAATTTCGATAAAATTTATATGGGACCACCTTTGAAGTATTACCTACCAATCAAAAAAAGAATCATCGAAATCAATGCATAATTGGCGGAGAAATCGCGTAACAAACACACAAAAAAAAAATAAAAAAATAAAAAAAAAAAAAAAACATACCGTCGAATTGTAAACCTCCTCCTTTTTGAAGTCGGTTAAATAGTATAATTTTGTTTATCCTTTAGTGCATATTATTAATATTAGTGCATCTAGCCACTGGCACCCGAAACACAGTTTTTAACTAGTTCGGGAGCCTATGGATTCAACATTCACATGTAAACATGTTATGCAAATAAACTCATTATTATTATTATTATTATTATTAGTTAGGGTCTCACAAACAAAGTTGTTACAAAGTGAAATAAATGAATTTTTATTTGATTTTGATTTGACTCCTAACAACACCAAACCCGCACATAATCGTAGTCATTGATCTACAATTGACTCGTTCGGTCACACTCGCTTCAAAAAAAATAATATTAACATGGGTTAATTGCTCTATTTTCTATACAATAGTAATATATTTAATTACTAACTGTGCCCCGCGGTTTCACCGCGTTTCGGTATTAAAAGTAGCCTATGTGTTATTTTTATATTCTCCTTCTCCCATGTGCCTATGTGTTAATCCAGGGTATGAGCTATCTCCACTCCGAATTTCACTCAAACCCGTTGAAGAAGAGGGAAGTAATAGGTAACAAACACTTTTACACACTATCATATACAATTTCGCATTTATAATTAGTGGGATAATTTAAATTAATTTTAATCTGCTAGTAGGAAATTGTGAATAATTTATCAATAGCTATACCGAAGATAACGAGATGCATCAACTACGTTGCGCTTAATTTTATAGGAAATTCTTGATTACTGTCCCGTTCTTGATCGTAGAATTTGTTTTGTTATCTCTAGGGTCACTGCAGTTAAAGGCTTCAAGTAATACCTATTTATATAGCCTTTCGGCTATAAAAATATCATGTTCTATTGTTTATAGTAGAATATACTTTCGCAGATGTTTTTGTGCGCCAGTAAGCTCACAAATATCCTTAAATAAATCTACTTATTCTATCTCAATGTATTGTGCATATCTACACTGTAGTCTGAAAGCAGTCAGTATTGCATAAATTCGATTTCAACTCCTCCACGTGTGAGTACAATGGACCGCATAAATGCGTCACCATAGTACTATGCCGCAATAACTATCATAAGTATTGCAATCAAGTACGAGGTATAACGTAAGCTTTTTTGCTGTGTCAAGGTTTTAAAGTGAAGCCTTTTCTTTGAAGTTGACTGTACTAAGAAAACCGAGATTCTCTCTAAGGAAAATATTGTGAAAAGACAGACGTGTGAGATATATGTAGTGAATTGAATTCAAAATTGACTATGACAATGTTGAGATTAAGTTCCTGAACAGATTCTATGTTTAGTTTTATTGCGTTTGGATAAATTGTAGTGAATCTGGCCAAACAACCGTTCATAGTTCATAGTTACTAGAATGATATATAAAGAATAACACAGCTGATACTATGTTCTATACCATATGTACCTATTCAAATTATCTCAATGAACTAACTTAACTAACTAAGTTATTTAACTTTTCAGCTAAATTATAAGATCAATATTAAAGTTCATAAAGAAGAACATTATATATACATAGTAGTAAAAATATGTAAGCTTCTGTTTCTTGATGATTAAATATGTGACTCAGTATTTCCTGTTAATACATAATAGTTCACTTAGTGGGTATCTTAGGGGTTTCAATGAAAAGTGCCCAAGACCGCAAAGTGTCCATTCAATCCCTAATTGCAAATAGTCCTAAATTAAGTGGAGGTCTCTCAATTAATTATTCTGGTATAAAGTTTGTCACAAACCTTCTCCTCCAAAGGGTGTAATTTTTTATTGAGATTTCCCCAACTTTTTTCATTAAATTCCCCGAAGTATTTGAAAAGTTTTACTGGTTTTTAATGCTAGGAAAAAATCTTTCACACTTTTTCACTTCGTTAATGTCGATCGCGGGTTGGAAAAGACAAACGATTTTGAAGTTTTAGTAAACTTATTTGCATACTTAGAACATTTTTTAAATATGGTATTAAAACTTATCAAGTGCAAATTGGCGATCCAATATCCAAGATCCTGTATAATGCTTATTCTTACCTACCTATTTTTGAGCTATCGTCATTTAAACAGAAAACATGCTAACTTTATGAATTAAAAGACTAAAAAGATTATTCAGTTTTATTATCATTATTATAAAATCCAGAAAATGTTGATATTAAATTTTTTTGACAGCCCTAGGCGACATAGTGCTTCAAGTCGTTCCTATAGTTTGTTGTAACAGCATCGTATAGGAGTGGACTTAATCGTGTTCCGTGGTATCCTTATCCTGTTTCCCACAAAAATACACCAAAGTTTCTTTTTTGCAAATTAAATGCATGTCTTCATCTGTAAATATTACTTGTGCAGTACTGCTTATCGGCAGAATAATTGTAAAAGCGGTGGTACCAACACAGACGGCCTCTCATACACGAGAGACCTAGTAATTCAATTATTTAAGAAGATAAGGTCAAACAAGTAACACAAAAGTAACAACCTATACATTTTACCAAAACAAAAAACGACTTCAATGTATCTTTAAAGTCCAAGATCTATATATTGATATATATATGTATGTATATATCATACAGTGGAACATAGAACCGCCTCTTTTTTAAGTCGGTAACAAATCAAAATCATTCATTCTACTTATGTTTACTTTTCCCACAGAGAAATGGGAAAATGTTATATTAAATATTTACTATTCCATGTAGTCAGTTAACGACGATATTTATACTCGGCTTTTTGCAAAGATTCCCGCATTTTAGAGATCCACTCACTCAAACTCCAATTGGGGAACATAAGCGTGTACATGGTGTTGCGTGTTCCCAGCCCATTAAGATAAGCTTACCAAACGAGACGCGCTGCTCAGGATTAATGACAGGAAACAAAATGGTGTCTACAATGGTGCTACATTTGAATAGGCCCCCAAAAAACGACCAGCGTTCACAAAACCCAGGATAAAAAGCTTACAAATGCACACAAATCATGAGAGCGTTTACACTGATTTTTTATTGCACGTAATTGCCAAAACATCCGCGTATTTTTATGGTGATAGCATATTTGCTCATCTGAATATCTATATCGTGCTTGGTTTGCTTTACTGAGCACTGTTGGAACTTGTATTTGGAGCGAAATTGTTTCAGCTCGGATAGTATTATGCATTGG
The DNA here is from genome assembly GCA_951640565.1 of Petrophora chlorosata. Taxonomy (NCBI): domain Eukaryota; kingdom Metazoa; phylum Arthropoda; class Insecta; order Lepidoptera; family Geometridae; genus Petrophora; species Petrophora chlorosata. Next base: position 7,983,926 of record OX621204.1, on the reverse strand, counting down.
TTGGTTAATTTGGTGAGATATTTTAACTGAATAAGTGTTAGACTCGTATCTCATTATATGTAATTTGACCACTTCTTAAATGTTAAAAAAATTATACTGGCCATATGGTTATTGAAATTACGTAGTTTTTAATTATCATAAAGAACGTTTTCATTAAAAAAATACACGGAGATGAATAGGACTACATAGATGCATCGTTGCATTTAAAAAGCTAGAAATGAAAGCCCCGACAATAAAACTGGCGATACGGAAGCGCGCGGAAGTCTCGCCGGAGGTACACGACACACGCTCTGAGCAAATTCTGTTTGTGCACAAAGGCAGTAACGTTTTCTTTCCAATTAAAATGCAAATTTAAAGGAATAACTCAGAAAAGGGAACTTTTTATACCCTCATTAACTGCGAGCCTCTTTATAGGCCTGCTACGGTTTAAACGCTGAATATGCCTAATTGGCTTTATATTAAAGACGGCTGAAATAATATCTTGGATAGATAAAATTCTCAGTAAATAATGCCGAATTGTGCTAGCACCGTTATTGTTAGTAAAATTCAGGCATATTTTTTGTGACTTAAAATAGTTTGAAGCTTTGTCTGATGAAACCTACCCATTACAGAATCTTTGATCTCAATAATTAGACTTAACAAATTAAATATATTTTATGCGAAAGTTTGAACGTTAGTGTGTAAGTGTGTTTGTTATCTCTTCACGCTGTAACGGCTAAACAGATTTGGATGAAATTTGAAATGGAAATAGCTTATAACCTGGTTTAGCACATAGGTTACTTTTATGCAAGGAAACCGCGGGTGAAACCGCCACTTACGCCGACGTGAAATCAAAGCGAACCCGTTTAACTTGAACTTTCCTATGAAAATTTGAAATGTAACTCGTGAGATAACCGCGATTTCACGTTAACGCAAGTGGGTGTAAGAGTCACTCATAATAGTTATATCATTGCGCACGACCATGCTCTCATTACCTTATTAAATAAATAAAATGTAGTGCAGTAAATTCAGACTAAGTTTTATAGCAGCTCTAAGGTATAGTGTAACACAAATTTAAGAGCAGTTGCTTTTAGGAAAATTTTTAATACCCCTACATAAAACAGTTTCACTCATCTCGCTTTAAATAATAAACCGTAAAATATTTCACTTTGTAATGCCTCTGAACAAAACAATTATGCATATTAATAACAAAGCAATAAACCTACTAACAAAGTTTACATTGTGTCTTGATTAGTAAAACAATTTAGACAGGAGAGCTATGACACTCTAAACAGAATAATTTGATTTCCTCCAAATATCTTTAGCGTAACCGCAAATATAAATTGAATTCGTTGTTCTCTGTTTTCAATGAATATTCTAGTGGCAGATTTCCCTATTCGAAACGATGAAATTAGGGACAGCAACATTTTGATAGCTAAACTACTTTCCGAAATTAGTTCAATTCGAATTAATCATTGTTTAAATTAAAGTTAAGTTATAATTTAAATTTATAATGATAATGGTATTTTAATAAATACTGATAATATATATATATATATATATATATATATATATATATATGGGCCATAATCCACCACGCTGGCCCAATGCGGGTTGGTGGATGTCCCAGCAGTGGGAACGTGATGGGCTGATGATGATGATGATGATGATGATATATATATACATCATAACCCCACATAATATATGGGTATATGTATGAATATTTTCATTTTATAACTAGCAATCCGCCTTGATATGGTTTACGTGCGAATTATACTTTAATAAACTAAAGTTGAAAAACCCCCGACACATAAACCTATAAAAAGTGAAAAACGGCTGAACTGATTTTGATAAAACATATCTAAGAACCACCGCTAGAAAACCTGCGTTCAAATGAAAAAACCGCTTCCAAATTGGTTTACACGTTTAAGAGCTACAGTGCCACTGACAGACACACATAGTGGCCAAACTTATAACAACCGTCCTTTTGTGCGTCGGGGGTAAAAATAAAATAAAAAAACCTTCCTTAAAAATGTATCTCAATGACGTTGAACTAATCAAATCAAAATAGTATAAAACAAACGTGTTGCTCAAAAATAAGTTTAGATAAGACGAGGATGAAGTCGCGAGTGTCAACTAGTATATATTTATATATCAATTCATTATGTGTTAATTTAATACGTTATGTTCATATATTCTCGTTCCCTACAAACTTTTCGGATAAAAAGGTTCATTCACTTTTTGTCGAGTCCAAAACTACATTAAAGTTTAGATTGCATGAAACAACAACCTGCTCACATTATGTCGGGCAAAATATGTTAATGGTGTTAGATGGATTCTTCTGTTTAATCTTATCGTGAGTGGCGCGATTGCTATAATCAGTATTTAAGCCTTCAATTTGAGTTATACGGTTTAAAGAGATAATGTGTTGTTTTGTTCTTAAATTGTGTAGGGCAGTGCTGAACATTTAGTTCCATTTTTTATATAAAACGTCATCCTATAAAATGAGTTTCAAAATTTTCAAAGCAAAGTTTTGCAGTTTCAAAATTGTGAACAAACACAGCATAAGTGTGAACAGACGGGAATTTAATCCACGCGATAAAAAGAAAAGCAATTAGAAGAGAGCTTTGTTTTACAGATACTCTGAGGCAATTTACTTACTATTCTAACTGGACCAATAACAAAGTTAAACACAAAGCTGTTAAGGATTGTAGCGAAACTTAAACAAAACAATATTTGTTAAGTTTTCTATCCTTATTTTTTCATCTTATTGAAGCTTAACATTCCTAATTTTATCATAGCGAGACTTAGGTATATTTATGATAAACCAGAATTTTTTTGGCAAAAGTAGTGCGACAAGGACATTGATAAACACGACCAAAGTTGAAACTAAGAGTTTCCAACATCATCATTGATTACTACAAGTCATGACATCAACGTGTTGTTGATATTCCGGGACGGTATTCCGAAGACCCAGGTTCGGTCCCTGCCCGAGCAGTTTTTTTGTCTTCCTGATTATTTAAAAATCTACTGTTAATGTCACTTTTAGTTTTGGTACACGTTACTTGGAGTGGTAGGCTCAGGCCGTGGTTGTAATACCACCCACCGAACAAAGCCATGCTGTCAAGCGACCTAGTCGTGTTTCGGGATGATGTTCAGTGAACCATCGGGGAGACGGGTCTGAGCAGCCGCTCAACTGCCGTCTCTCTCTAGATCTATGTGCTCCATCTTAGGCCACATCATCGCTTCACATCAGGCGAGATAGTGGCCAAACATAAATCTATTAAACGTAAAAAAAACGTTAGTTCCAGTTTTGGTCACCTGATCAGTTAAGTTTGGTGCATTACACCTGAACTCACGTGGCAAAACAATAACGTTCCTTTGTTCACACTGGCATATATATTGCGGGCATGAGAACAATGCCAATCACGGTGGAGCCCAAACATAAATGTTCGGTGGCTGGTAGAGGCGACCTGCGTTTTGCAGATTCTCTGGAATTATTTAACATTCTGGACCCTGTGTAAAGAACGGGGAACACAGAGCTGTATCGCTTTTAGCCAAGAGTTTCTGATCAGTTCGGATTATTTTAGTTTATTTACTCCAACATTAGTTTACCCTTATTTAATGTAAAAGAGTGAAAACAAGCAGGCGGGTTGATTGATAAAAAGATCAATGGTTTAAGTAAAATAAACGCAATGTTATTCCTATTGTTAACGCGCGATGAAATCTATTAATAACTCCACCCGTACTGTAGTTTGTAAGTCTACTGACCTTGATATATTTTAGTTTTACTGTACAATAAAGCATTATTGTATTGTATAGTATTGTTATAAAGAGCCATTTCTATCTACATCTTCTATCAAATGTCTAAACAGTATTAAAAAAACTAAAGATTTTCAAAGAAAAGTTAAGTGTAACCTATAAATAGCACCTGTGACAAGCCTAAGCGGGTCACGAGTAAACAATAAACTAATATCTTAAAACAAAAAACAACTCCTTCTTACTCATTATTACAGAGAAACTGTGAATGAGAAATGTAACAGCTGTTACGTTCGTTCCCCTCGTTCACCATCTCGGAATCCGTCCATTTTATCTGGCTCTTGAGGTTTCCCTGACAAATGATATATCCGGGACGAGAGCCGCGAAGTATCCTTGGGTTTTCTACCACATTGATCTGACTTACACGGTCACATACACATTTATCAAGGAGTTGGTGCGCAAGTTTTTTGTGGAAAGCTTCAGTTTTGTTCGTATTATATTATCTCTATATTATAGTTTTCTAAATATCGATGTTTAACGTTGCACTGAAATATGGGATGTTAACCAGGAGGACCAAAGGACCTTCTAGTCGTACTCTAGCCATAAAAAAGGCTGATGACGTGCATCCAAAAAGCGCAAACATTTGTTTCGTGTCTGGATGTTGTGGAATCATGGTTCTCGTAGTTCCTAGTTACAGAGAATCCAATTTAAGAATTATGTGATCGTTGAGCGTTATATATTTGCACCAATGCGTTGAGCACCAATGACATTTCCATTGTAGCACCAAACAATATTTTAGCTTGGTGCACAAATGAGAACAAAATCAAAAAATCTACTTTATTCTTATTTGAGCACTGAGTTCAATTTTTCGCTGTATTCATCAAAGTTCTTATCGTAAAAAGTTTACAAAAAATAAGCATAAATAAATTTTTAATCAAGTACAGCTAGAACCATTATGATTAAACTAGATTGCAATGCAAAATTGCATTGAATCGGTCCATCCGTTTTGGATATAGGAAACCAAAGACAAACAGACATGGGCTTCAACATTAGGACACCACTCTTTTTGCGTCGGGGGCCTAAAAACATACTAATTTTTATATCCAGAGATAGAATAAACCTTCTACAAAACGATCAAAGCCTTGTAACAAAATAGTGCTACCTTCCTGTAATAACATCAGAACTTCGATAAGTAACGTCAAAGAAAAAGTATCGGCTTCCGAGAAAGAAAAAGGATGGGAATGTTCCAAGTTTCACGTAAAATCAGGTTTCCGCGACAAGTTACACAGTACCGATGTCAGGGAGAAGTTAAACAGTACCGAATGTTAGGAAGTCATGTAAATGTGTCCACTGAATGAAAAACCGTTAGCGGGACTTTCAGCTTAAATTCCTTACTAGGGATTCTTTTTCGAATTCTAAATATTTTGTAGGACAGTTTCTAGGATTAAACGCATTAAGTATCACTTGGTATTCCTTTTATGTCTTTTTAAATAAAAAATACGGTCAAGTGGAGAGGCGTTAGTTTCTCAAATGCTCGTAATATATTTTTAGGCCACAGTGCCATTCAACAGACATACAGTACATTCTGCTTGTTAGTTAGAATTTTTAAAACATTTCATAAAACTACTACGCTCTTCTATTAGAAAGTTCAGAAATTATTCAAATCTACTGCCAACGATTTTAATTGAAAAAAATATCCCGAAAGAAGTCGGTTTGAATGGCATTGTTATTACTGCCAGCGAAATTACTGAGCATATGAGACTTTATGTCTGATGTCTCGGGGTGATAAGCAGAATACAGTGTTTTTATGGTATTAAAAATCCTGCGTGGCGCTGCAATTGTTATGGGCAGACATGGCGCTTACCATCAAGCGAACGACTTGCCGATCTCATCACTGTTCCATAAAAAAAGAGTTGCGCGCGGTGGTATATAAGTTTGAATTGCTTACAAAGCCATGACCTATTGAACTACAACTATGACTACTAACGGTAGCGGTTGTAAGAATACATTAAAAAGAGTCCCTTTTAATTATAAGCCTAAGATACTTCTGAGTTCAATTTTCAATCTTCTTTCAACTAACAAAAGCTTTGTTTCCAGCTGTTGACACGAGTACCAGATATAAGTTTTTAGTGCCGAGCATTGTGATTGAAATTTTAGTCTTTTCTTTTATTGAGGATGCAAGTAATAAAGCTAAAGCTTGGGGTAAAACGGAAAGCAATAAAGTTTATGTGTTGGTCAAAATCCAATTGGGTTGGATATTGGCCTATCTACCCAATATATTATGGTACAGCCAATATTGAAAAAGGCTCAGTTTTAATTAGCTACCTTTGCGGCATTTGGTATTTATTGTAACTGGTATAATGTTAGGACACATTCCGTGATATTTAAAAATGCACACTGGGATATAAAGTTTAGTTTAATTACGACCACGGTGTTTGTTTAGTACAAAATATGGTGTGTGAAAGGGTGTTAAGCATCACTTCACAACTGAAAACTTTTGCAATATATTGGGCAGATTTTTCGAGACCTGTTATTTTATATTTTATTATTATTTTGTACTAAATTAGTAGAAAAGTCAGTCATAGTCAGTTACTTGCTTATTGGAATTAATGCATTTTCTTGTAAATATGCAAATGATATATTACGGTTAGCAGATTTCAATCATAAATCCAACATCAAATCTTTGCTGACACCGAAGAAAAGTATTTGATTAGATCAGCTCAACTTTTCGATCCCCGCAAAGTTCTGCGAGTTCTGCGACCGATGTAAACAAATGGCGATTACGTAAAAGTTTAATTGAAAATCCCGAACCTGTGATGATAAAGGTTTTTATTATTCTCCAGGTAAAGCGTAAACTTTGTAGCTCGTAATTGGAAAGGGCAGTAAAATAAAATTTCGTTACGGTCGAATCGAAGTGTAAAATTTCTGCTAAAGAAAACGGACGCGGATGGTATGTTTTTCATCTTGACATGTTAGCACAGACCTATCTACGTATGTGATCTTCGCCGGGAAACTAACTCCAGAGAGTTCCGGATGTCTTGAGAGAAGCTTTACGACGGAAACTCACATTTTAGTTTCAGTACTGTTTCTTTTTCTTTTTTTCGACACTTCTGGCCACAATGACCTCTTGTACGGTATTTAAAACAACATAATAAATTATTACAGTGAACCAAAAATGTGATAAGGTATTTTCATAGTGTTACCAAAACCTTTGAAGTAAATTAATACATGTCATTTTACCATGTCGGCGTCGCACGTCATAAAGGCGAAAATATCTTTTAACTTGTTGCGAATAAAAACAATACAAAGTTTGCAGAGCACAAATGCTGCATAAAATTCAAACAATAAAGCATTTGTCATTGAAATTAACAGCATTTCAAAGCGACACGCGAGTAGCGACGGCGCCGTTTAATGGAACAAATGAAAGCCTCGCGACACAGGAAGCAAGAAGCTAAGTTTCAGTAGCTTAAGTTTTAGTTGAGCCGCTTAGTTATGCAGCGAACATCACAATGCACAATACATAAACAGTAAGCACAGTATGCAGAAAGCCGCGACGCAATTCAAGCATATACTACTAGCATTAGTAACTCGCGCGTCTAACAGAATCTTACCATTACACTTGATGTACCTTATGTTATCTTAATATTGTTGCTTGACACACAGCATACGTCGAAATGAAATAACTCTTTATTGAAACACACACAGATGATTAAAAAAGTAACAAAAGTTTATTTATAGTGTAACAATTGGCGGTCTTATCGCTAAACGTGATCTCTTTCAGACAACTGTGCAGGGAGAGGAATAACGCAAAAATAATGGACGGTGGTTTTTAATATCTCAATACACTTACATAAACCAGCTACATAAAATACACACTAATAAAATAGTAAATGACCTAAATACATACAATACTTTTAAAATATAATACATATACATATGCATGTGAAGTTATTTGTTAGGTGTCTTTTTTGCAGTAAAATTTATATCGTATTAAGAGTTATGATGCATGTTTTTTACTCTTACCTTTATATAAGTTGTTTTGTAATTCAAAATTGGAACGAAACGTGTGCGACTTTTTTCGACCCAGAGCTGAGGCTGAAATTTATAGAGCCAATTTTTACTCGGCTTTAACGCTGAGCATACTATAAGGCAGCTTAAGCCACTCTGTTGTTGGTTGAAATCGCGAGAAGCTGTATGTAAACTGGCTACGATCGGGCTAAAAAGATCAAAGACAGTCAGCTACATAATTTCAGCCTAAGCCCAACTGAATTTCGACCTCTATAACAGGGTCCATACTGTTAGATTGGCATATATTATGCTTACTAGTATATGTGAGGAGTAACTTGTGTAGAAAGTTGGCTAACTATTGCACGTGTGACGTGGCTTTTGAACAATGCTGCCAATTTTAATTCATTTAATACACGCTGCGGTTATGGCTGATTAAGTTTGAACTGTGACTCGCTCTTCCCGAAATTCTAAATAGATTATTCATCCTAACTAATTTAGCTTTTGGATGTTTGTTGCTCAATCAGAACGCGTTGTTAAGATGTAAACGGGTGTTAAAACAAACAACGGGTTTGTTTACTCACTGATTAAACAAAAACATGAATCACAGATTTGAATGAATAAATAAATAACAATAATGTACTCAGAGCATCGGACATACCAAAGCGACTATCTCGATTACGAATAGACTATTAGTAGAAGCCCGTTTTCTTTTTTTTCATCCCATTCTGGGTATATATGGCGAGCGTAGCGAGCCGGCGACCTCCCGAGTGGAGTGAAGGTCGAGTGCGCAAGTGGAGCGAAGGGATGACGAAGCCAGAGTTCTGGCGAGAGCCCATTTATTAAAACTATATGTTGTATCCCTAGAGATTTCGTGAAATTCCTGGTATCTATTTCTGCGATAGATTCAATTCACTAGATGTTTTTAGGGAAATGATAAAATCGTGTTTTTATTTTAACAACCTCCGCAATTTTATCAAATCACTGACCAAATCTCCGTTTTTATTATATCCCTGCAACTTATATACGCTGACACACTATAATAAAGTAATAGTTAGTTTTCTTTGCTATAATACCTAGTAGCTTTCGCTCCACAATCGCGGTGGTTCAAAATTTTTTATGCAGCTCAAGGCTAAACTTAGTGATTACATTGTCTTTGGCCCAGGTTATCACTAAGTCCATGCATATAAAAAATGAAATCGTATCAATCTTGCTATATTTACGGCCAACAAATAAATAATAAATTTTCTTATATAAATCGCAAAATTATTGATGTTCATAATTGATATAAAACGGCTAAGACTCACTGTAAACGTCGAAAATTACTCCGACCAGGTTTCGGACATTTTAGAAGTCCTTCTTCTGGGAGTTAAGAGATCAAGCCGCGGCGTAGGTCGCGAGCGCTCGCACGTAACTGGCGGCGCGTGCGCGGCTCTGCAGACGCGGCGGCGGCGTCGGTGGAGTTCGCGCCCGCTCGGCGATGTTCGTAAGTTCGGTGGTGGGTGAATCATCACTGTCGCTACTAATGTATGCTGCATTAGGGTCTAAGCACACTGCACTAATTGTGTCCATTTCGCACTCGAGTAAAATCCTGGTGTTGATCATGTTGAGAACCGGTTTCCACGATGGTGAAATGCTCCAGCCCTGATCCCTATTAAAAGTAGCATGCCGTCCTATTTCGATGGCCTCACGTACCTTCCTAGGGACGAAGAACTTCTCCCTGGCAAGAACGGAAACCTTGTCGAAACGGATGTAATGTCGGGAGTCCGAGATGTGAGCATGCTGAGCTACCGCTGACCGATCGGTGTCCAGGTTCCTGATGCTGCGTATGTGCTCCGTTATCCTAGTCGATATGTTGCGCCGGGATTCACCTATACACACGACATTACATCCGTTTCGACAAGGTTTCCGTTCTTGCCAGGGAGAAATTCTTCATCCCTAGGAAGGTACGTGAGGCCATCGAAATAGGACGGCATGCTACTTTTAATAGGGATCAGGGCTGGAGCATTTCACCATCGTGGAAACCGGTTCTCAACATGATCAACACCAGGATTTTACTCGAGTGCAAAATGGACACAATTAGTGCAGTGTGCTTAGACCCTAATGCAGCATACATTAGTAGCGACAGTGATGATTCACCCACCACCGAACTTACGAACATCGCCGAGCGGGCGCGAACTCCACCGACGCCGCCCGCCGCGTCTGCAGATCCGCGCACGCGCCGCCAGTTACGTGCGAGCGCTCGCGACCTACGCCGCGGCTTGATCTCATAACTACCAGAAGAAGGACTTCTAAAATGTCCGAAACCTGGTCGGAGTAATTTTCGACGTTTATAGTGAGTCTTAGCCGTTTTATATCAATTATGAATAATAACAATCACGAAACTTTTCAAAATCTAATTATTGATGTTGATGCACAACACAATTTCAACGTTATGTAAATATTGTTTGAAAGTATAAATATGGTTGTCTAACTTATTTCTTTTTTGTTTTGCTGGTGCTCACCGCGAAAGAATAAACTTTTCTATTTCGAAATGCGAAGATATTTCAAGTTCGTCTTAATTTCAGGGAACACGTTTTCTCAATTTGTTTAAGGATAAAATATACGGAAGCCGTGAAGACATTGTTAAAATTTCATTAGCTTGCTGACAGGGCATTACTTATTGTGTTTGCAGCAATTAAACGTTATTGAAAGTATAAGCTTAAGTGTGATAATACAAGGGATGTTACGTATGATGTTAGATTACTTTTGTATTTGTATATTGTACCATTAAGGTCACCAAAATGCGATACGAACAATAGTGTAATAACTAATAAATACAAAATAACTTCGCGAGTCGTCTCTATACTGTTAGCGGCAACTTAAACTTACTAAATACAGTTGGTAACGGCAGTTTTTCGACGACTTCAACTGTTCTTACAATCCTTCCCATCTCCACTCTCATAGATCTCTAACTATTCACTTGTAAGTTTTCGTGTTAGCAAAAGTGCGAACATTTCATTTCCGACAATATATCAACTCCCGACGGGTTCTGTTACGACAACCAAATCTCAGGGCTCAACATAATCATCCCTGTCACCAGGTTTTTCAGAATCTCCATAAACACAACGCGTGCTGTGCAATATAAGGCCACCTATAGCGCTGAGAATTATTTCACCTCCTCCGTTTCTTCTTACCAACACAATAAAAACTCAACCTTGACACTTGGAACTTAGAGTATAGATTTGACTTTTGGTAAATTCATCGTACAACTGTTTAACAGCGACGGAGTGTTCCTGTGATACACGCAAATTGTAGTGGAAAGTGCCATAATCGTAAATAGCAAGTAAATTGGATGTATTAAGCGACCCTACACACACTGCAATAATATGAAACAATACGACTAAGGCTCGAGTGGAACTATTTGTCACTTCATGTATTCTCTCGCACGTCGTGATGTAAGCAAATTGGATCCAACCGCAAAACTTATTTTATGTATAAGACTTTTTTGCATCGCACCCAAAATTATAGATTTATGAAAGCGTGTCAAATATGATCTCTAGGCGTAGATCTGCATTTGTATTTTCAGGATGAGACTTGAAGAAAAGAATTTGCCTAAGCCTTAAGAAATGGAATATAAGATTTGGGGTTTTCGTGGGTTCTTATTATATCTCACTTTTAGGTCTATCAGGAAGCAACAAATAACACAATGATATTGATGAGGTTTCAAGATTTGACCCATACAAAATAAAAGGTTGTAAATATTATCCTTTGGCAAAAAACATGAAAAAGTGCCTGTAACGCTAGGGTTCCGTAATATTATATACTCAAAAACAAAGGAAAAAGGTAGAAAGACGTAAATAATAGTGCTGAAGATAAGATTACTAACGTTGTAGCTTTTGAGATACGGAACCCTAAAAATTTCACTAATAAAAAGCTTATCGTTTATGAAAACCTATGGCCTTGAATAAATTTCAGTACAAATTGAATAAACAAGTGAAATGATAATTAGATGTCCGTAAAAACTTTTAGCAGTGCTTTAATTAAGTAGTTTAAAATGTTTTACTCCTTTCGATGTATTTTTAGCATTTTTTATTTTTGAACTATTTAATTTAAGTCAAACCAGTTTTTTTATCTAGCCTATGCTATCCCACTGCTGGGAAAAGGCCTCTCCCAATTCCTTCTATCTGTCTCGCTCCTTCGCCACCTCATACCAATTTTAAAACCAGTTAACTAACAAAAAAAGAAATGAGACAGAATACAAAATTAATTCACACGCTCGCTTTGGTATATTATTTCTCCTCGAAATCAGCAAGAATAAAAAGAAAGGCACTAGCAGCAGTATATCTGTTATTTCATCAGAAATCGTGCCTACAGAAACTGTAGATTTCCCCAGAGTTCATAACACTGATAAAAGTACTTCTGCAAGTAAAAACTTGTCTCTCTTGAGGTATAACTTCTTGGCAAATAGATTAGTGTATGCCTACAGACGTTTCGCCTGGTTTTGTGACGATACCTCTTATTCATACGAAATGAACATTGTTTCAGAAGTAAAACTATATTTAGTTTAATAATTTTTATTTTTATTTTACTTTGCATGTTGGTTTTATAACAAAGAAATATCTAAATCTAAACTAAAATAACTTAAATATATATACAAAATATAATACAATTATTCTAAAAGGCCTATGGTGGAAGGGAAAGTGCCCAGAACGCTGGCCGCATTGCCACGCTGAATGGCGATGCTGATTTTCTGACCCAAATATGAGCCAGCATTCTGGTCACATGTCGCCTCCACCAGACGTTTTGCCAAGTCCCTATAGATTTCATGGGTGCTCGGCCCCCACGGTCCTAATGTTTCTACCCCAAACGGCACAAACATGCAACCTCGGTCGAGATTTGTATATTTGCGCCGTTTGAGGTTTTCCGCTTTTGACGCAGCTCCGCCAGCCCGAACAGTCGTTTCTGGAAGATGAGACGGAGCTAGGGTATCTACACAGGTAGCATCCCATACTAACGGCCGTCCCATCTTCCAAGTAATTAGTGTCATTCCATCGGGCCTCTTACCGTCGTCACGCATTAGTCCATTAGGCTCTAGGACTGATGGTACACCGGCACTGACAAAGGCCCGACGGATGACATCATTCAAGCTGGCGTGCCGTGATATGCGACCCGCACTTCTGCTGCATGATAAACCGTGGTGGCCAAACCGATCCACCATTTCACCACAAGTACACCGGTGGGGGACTTGGCAACACGCGCCTAAACGTAAGGAAACTGCCAATCGGAATGTGCTGTTGTCAAAAAGGCTTCCAATGTTCTTTGATGGTAGGGCTTGCAACCAAAGTCCCGATTCCCAGCGTAAAACAGCAAGAAGACGAGCACGCTCTGTAGAGAATGCAGCTGTGTTGAGCAGATCTGTACGTTCTAACTCGCAGAGCGGCCCATCCCATTGCTTCTGAGAACGAAGAACTTTGGGCAAGGGTTGATTGGGACAAGCTATTTTCCAGGACTCTGTCGCCTCAGTAAGGAAAGTAATTTCAAAGTTTGCCAATGATGGTGATAAGATATTTTCAATTAAATTTGTGTACTGTAGACTGACAACAGAAAAGCTGGCAATGATACACTGGAAATTTTGCGATTTTTTTTTATTTTACTTAATAACAATAGCATTATTCTAAGACGCAAATAAAATAAAACGTTAATAAAGGTGAATTTAAGCCACGAAATAAATAATTTCACTGTAACTACAAATTTAAGTAAGCAGTAAAATTTAATTTTCATCTCTATTCATCATAAAGACTCAACGTTTGCATAGATATTGTATGTTGTTTTGTAATCTTGGTGTATCTGAATTATGAATGAATGAAGTACCTTTATTAGATGTCGCATCTAATTTTAAGTAAATATTATTTTTATCTCACAAATTTTTCAACAAACTGCCCAATAATTACATACATTTTTATGAATCAGGTAGATTGGTCAACATTAGCATATCACCAAAATAATGCGATCCTACTGCAAAGATATACCTAGACTATACGATAACTGTGGTTAAATCACGGTCGGCTGCAATCATGTGCAGCTCGGTGGTTCACGTATGTTCCGTTTGATGTTCGTAGAAAAGCCGGTTTCGGTTCATGACGAAAATGTTAATAGCATGCATTTCTGCGAGACCCATGTAGGCTTCGAAGTTGACATAGGTATTGATACGAAAAGCAATACCTATTTTATAATAGTCACAGAATAGATCATAGATCTGACACAGTATCTAAATAAGAAATAAGTAGATTCCTAAGCACTCGTCTGTTAGAACGATAGGTATAGCTGTAGTCAGTTGTAAGTTTGGTGCACACAAATCAGGATTCTTTCCTTGCAATGGGCACCAATTCCTCTAGAGGACAATTCATAGGTAGGTAGGTTGGTACTTATGTCACATTAAATGTTTATTTTATCCTTCTTTCCATTGCTTACAAACTATAATACTGCAAGGTGGTGGTCTCAGCTCATTCCTGTAGCTGTGGGTGGGGTGCCGTGTACCGAGATACAAGTTTATACTTAGTTTGGGAACAGTGACCTCCATCTCCACGGTGTAGGTCTGGGCTGGTCTGCCTCAGCTTTATAAATGAATACAAAAGCTTTACATTTACAGTATCAATGGAATATTATTGGACAACAATATGTTTACGTACGATTCATCTACAACAAATACGTTCATAATACTCATGGAAGCGGCAGCAGTATTTACTAAGAGCGAGACCCGCGCGTCTCAGCGATCGCGATCGCTCGTCGATGTTTGTGTTCGGGATTCCCCAGACGCAATACAAACTTTATTTCTTCGCTTCCCCGTGTTTGCAGTCATTGCTTATTCTTTCAATTAGTGTTATATGTCCACTAGTAAATATTATTAATCCTTTGTTATTGAGTTCAAGTTTTATTTGTGTTTGTAACGCCTTAATTAGTTACCTACGACGGTAAAATTTGGAGGCACTTTTGAAATAGCCAGCGCAATTAAGCTTTTCTTAGACGTAATTGTTAACTGCTGACTAAATGAAATAGGTATTCCATTCAAAGAAGCTAAATATAAAAAGTACTTTTTTATTCTCATTCACCAGCTCTGTAGATATTTACTTTGGCCAACAATTTCTCATTTTGGAAACACACCGTACCACTAAATTAGCTAATTAGTTTACGTAGATTAACAATTACCAAATGTGTTCATTGTGTCAAAAAATACGGCACAAGTGAGCAGAATAATAAGACAATCACACAAGCTACATGGCACCGTAATATTATGTAACATCAGTTACATAAACTCGTATCAGAAGCTCAAGTTACAAAAGATTATTTCTGGGTCTCCTCCGAAATATTGCGAAACAGCACAAACTAGGCAGGTTACGGGCACATGTGATTCGTCACCGGGTGACAGGCTGACGGCAAACACGCAATAACACATGTTACGATACGCATGCCCGAATTTTATTACGTGACACGCCATATTACGCGGAATCCAATCTTCTAGAATATCACAAGTTTAGCACGTAAATATTCGCAAAAAAATACGCGAATAGAATTCAAAACGATACGCTAACACCGCAATAGGCGAGAGAACAACATTAACTTCGCTCATTCGACTGTGTACTCGGCGCAGACCGCTTGGGATCTCATTTGTCTAGGAAAAAATCTTTGAGGCTTATCTAAGCCGAAAATAAAATGGAGATGGAACGGAAGGATATCTGAGGTGAAGCCAACCGTGCGAAGGTATAACCACTGAAATATCTCCGGCTTTTAGCGAGGGGATTTCGGAATCTTGTTAAAAACATTCTATGATTAAGTGTTACGGCGACTTTTACTCAGAAAAAAATACCGAGTACCGTTGTAACTTCTCGTTTGTCTGCGTAACGTAAGTAAAATGGTTCGCCGTGTAGATCCATAGCTGAGTAATTATGAAGAAATTATTAGACTAAGTACGGTGGTAGCTCTTTCTATTCCAGGTACGTCTTGCAAGGTGTTCGGGGAGGCTGCTTTATGCCACCACTGAGAAACATTATTACACAAACAAGATTTTTGGGAAAGAAAATGCTTAATATAGGTAAATATATTAAGCATTATTACACTTGTTATTAAGCAATAGTGGTCAGGCTATATACAAAGTATTATCTTTCATTGCCCTTCGTATTATTTGCCTAAAACTAATTAGTCGGCGGCGGACCGGCACTAACGATGCATCGGAGGCGGAGCTTACTAAAATAAACCCAAAACTGACCAACACTAAGCTTTTAGAAAACTTTTTTATTGTTATTTTGACATTGTATTTCATATTGGTTAAATGTGAAAAACAATTTACACAACACATTATTATTAATAGGTATCTAATTGTAATATACGTGAATGAATCAGGGGAGGTAGGTTCCAGTTTCGGCACATGAACGTAAAGTTACTAATCTATTGCTACGCATACCTGCATAACGCAATAAATGTAGACGGCATCGTTTGTTAGCTTGCGTAATGGGCTAGAAATTTCAGATCCTTTCCATTTTGCATTTTCTATCAATAGACAATTTAAAACATATATTCTCAAAATAATCTTGTCTTGGTGTATTCAATAATGTTCGTATGATATTGTCCCAGTTATCTGTGAGGACGAACCAATAGGAAGGTCTTCAAACTATCACGCTAAAACAAAAGGGAGCTGTATGTAGGTACTTGTACTCAGTTACAGACTAAAGTACCTACCCTATAGTCTTCAAGTCATCTTATTGCTCTTATAGAATCGCATATTAGAAAGCTACATAAAAATCTGTTATAAATAAATAAATAAGAAAAAAAACATTTATTTCAGACAAAATGTTCATAGTTTTTAGTAGGTACATCTTAACCACTAGGGTTGGATCAAAATTAAAATTTGTATTTCGAGTATTTTCATTATACTCGTATAACATCAATACATTTCTATTACGACATAATAATGACGCGCTGAATCCTGCAGGCTCCAGTGTAGGTGCAGATTTAACACTCGCTATGAAAACGATGAAGAAAAACTTCATGGGGAATCGACATCTCCAGGACTCACATAGTTCAAGGAGATGGGACATTCACCAATCCGCACAGAACCAGGTCCACCCCCTCTCTATCTTTGAGAAAAGGTCCATTAAAAATATCAGATAAACAATAATGCATATTTCTGTTAAATAACCAACGTTGAGATCCTATTTAGGAATAAAAAAGACATTAGTTTAATTACAGAAACTGATAAACTATTAAACAGAGAAGAAAATAATTTTAAGAAATGTTTGGTGTGTCGCAGGTGGTATTAATGAATATTTCGACCTCTTTACTTTTTTGGGATCCAAAGGTACAAAAAGCGTATTTCAACCTTAATTTTGCATACATCACCTTTGTGACGAAACGACCCTGCCGAAAGGGGGTCCGTGACGTCACTCTGGGTCGGAGGACGTATAAAATTGAGAACTCCGCCGTTAATTGTTATTGAGCGTGATTCAGTTGTCTAGATTCCCAGATAACAAGTACAGCACCTTACCTTAGCAATCCAACCTCCAAACGTGCCTCCTGAGCTTCAGGGAAGTATTATTTCTCGTCAATGTAGGGTAGGTATCGCGCGGGCGCTTCGCCCGCGGAGTTGATTCACTTGAATTTGTGCTAAGTACTATTGCGTATTGCACCGCACTTCACTCAAACAATAGTTTTCACGATACAGTGTTCAATAATCCGTATTAGTAGCGAAAATAGATAAATTTTACAGTTTGACGTGGATTCGAATGTTTCAAATATGCAGGAGATGCTTTACTTCACGGAACGCTCACGCACTGATCGCCGGAGCCAATCAGAGACGAGTAAGGTGCGCATGCTGTGTTTACAGAGCCTTGTTATTGGTTGACAACTGAACACAAACAAAGCGCGCGCGTTTGAATTTAAAGATTAAACGAATAGAATGAGTAGTGAACAACCTTGTTTTGAATAGTCCCATCGCCAGAGATAAATAAGTATTGTACTCTAAAGTGAAATTATAATACGATAAGAATAATCACACATATTATGATTAGATTATCATATTCTAACTTCAGGCTATAATAACAATAGTCCAAAATATATATGCTTATAAAAACCAATTAAAAACTACCCTTTATTAGTGACATGTTTATGTTTAGTAGCGACATGTGACGCCACTGTGCGGTGTCAGCTTGCGGCCGTCCTCGGAATCGCAAAAACACACAATATTTCGGCTACAATAGGGGATCGGACAGTAATCGCAAAAAAATCTAAAATTTAGTTAGAACGAATGCTTGTCGAATCCGAAGAGATCATTCATCCATATTTATATAAAATAATAATAATTTATATTTTTAAAACAATAGATAAAACCTAACAATTCTGACATTTTATTTTATCTGTTCCGAAAGGGGCATGACGTATTGACGTCATTTCAAAGTAAATACCGTGTGCAAAGCTTGTGTTTATTTTATACTTTTACTTTTTATCTAAATCAAAACGATATGTTTTTCATGCCATGAAAGTCCTTAAACTTCACAAAACGTATAAATTACTTTGCAAGTTTGCTTTCGTAGAGCTTGTCGTTTCGTTTGGTTTCATATGACAACACACGATCTGAGGTGACCTTTTGCGCGGCAATATTTTAAACATAGTTTTAGGTACTTTAAGAGCCCACACTACCCCAGCTCAAATCAAAATGCTCCCACGCGACGGCCCGTCAACTCGTAGCTACAGTCGCAACTATCTCGCTCGCACCTAGTAGGTACGTTGCGCGGCCGAGCGGGAGCGAGTGCCGGAGCGCGTCTGAACCAACACAGCGGCTGTCGCGGACGTGTAGTTTTCCACGCAATATTTCGGTATTAAATTTCTAACAAAATAAAAAATAACATTATTTTAAATTGAATACATAAGATACACGTATTATATTAGTTCAGATTTGTGTAAAAAGTTTCATTATAATAGGTCAAGTATTAACTGTATACTGCTTTTTATTTACAAAATTTAAGTGGGAAGTTTGTGAATTTTTTGTATCGAGACTTTTTTTAGTAATCGTGTTTTTACAACGTATGGACATCAGAGTATATCCTCAACTATACTATATATTTTTTTCAACACGATTGATTCAATACTATTATTGATATGCAACTTCAAACGCGAACGGTAAAGCAGTTTTGAGGTAGTGTGCAGTCTTAAGGACTTTATTTAATTATAATATTATTTTTCAAGGCTATAAATATGGTTAATTTTATACACTTTCTCAAAGTTATCCGATCCCCTATTCCTCACTCATATAGTAAGTCCGAACTTGCACCACAAATGAATTAAAATTCGAGTTGTGGCGTGACTCCAACCGCAGACCCTCAGAACAGCATTGGTCCTCTTTAAAACGAACTTAGTCACATCTTCAGCCTTGAAGGAGCAGTGTAGGCAGTACACGTAGAATAGCTTCATGGGAATAGCTTGGTCCAGTAGATGTGTTGCCACACTTGTTCTGACGAGTCAACTTCTTTTTTCTTTCCACCTTGATAAACCCTTCTCGATACAAATCCATCATCATATCATCCAAGTGAGCAAAGTGGAAATAATTAGTTCAAGTTCAATAATAAATCACTTTTGTGCTTTATTGAGTTTTGGCATCACAGACGCGCTTGAGAACGTCAATTATTACAATAACCCTACCACCGTATTGAAAAAAGAACCACTACTCAGAAGATACGGCAACTTTTGTTACAAGATTTTTTGTTTGTTTTTGACAATACTGTTTCTTATGTGCCAGTTAGCTACTTGACAAAAGGGCAATGATATGCATCTTTGTCTTCTATGTAATTACTAACGGTATAGTATTGTTTATTTTTTCATTAAAATATTTTTCACACGCAATTTGAATTTACTTTCTGTGAATTCCGTTATACATTTCGGAATTTTATTGTTAAAACGTACTTAATGGCCCATAGCGGACTTATTCGTTTTACTCAGTCTATACCTAGGTACAGCAAGTATAATTATTCCTAGTGTTTATATGTTATAATGGTCACCTTGAATTTGTGTAGATTTTAGGAACATACATTACCTATATTTTCATAAATATACAAAGAAGGTAGTGTCCAGATAGTAAGTCGTGAAAGCTGATGCGAGACGAGCTCATAGCGCCGTTCCGCACAATGAGGCAATTTTCTAAAGTTCCGTGAGTGAGAGAGCCCGGTAAGCGTAGTCGAGTGATTATATGGTTTGGATCTGGGTGCCACAGTAAATGTTACAGGTGGGCGCGGCGCTAACCAATTAGATGCAAGTGTGACCGTGTCCCTCCATAGTTACGTTATATAATAAAACCGACATATTAGTCCAAAATATACAGTCGTTATTGCTTAAATATCTTTGAATGTTCCACTTCAACACTCCAGAAATAAAATAAATATAACCAATACATTAGTTTTATATAAAATCATCATAATAACCTATGAATTTGTATTTAAAAAAAATCTGATCTCTGCAAGTACGAGTACACAGTAATTATTTGACGTTCATATATAAAATAAACGTATATGTAGTAAAAAGCCACTCAAAATTGATGGTTTGTAAGTGTTACGCAACATAAATTGGCATGATGAAAAAATTTATTGGAAACGCGTAAACTTAATGCTTACGCAAACAAGGGGGTCGTTACGGAGCAAAATGAATTTTTTCATCCCCTTTATGACCGCCATTACAATATTTTCCTTTTGTTTTCCTCGAAAATAATTTGTCTACGACATATTTTGCGGGATGCGCTTTGCTTTTATCGTTTTATTTTGTTATAAATGTAAGACCAGCTATTTTATAAAAACTGCCTTTCAGACGATTGAAATAAAGTGTTTTTATTTCCTAGACAATAATAAAGCATTCACTGAAGCCAAATCAGATCATCGTCGCAAAACGTTGATCAACAATGAGACATTTCTAAGCATTCGTTCGTATTACGCTTAAGACAAAGCAAATAATCTAGCGTAAAGCGCTCCTGACTATTTACGAGAAGCATATTGCGTTATAAAAAATGACGACGGTTTTCTCGGGAGCGAACTCGTTTGCTGCTTATCGCCCTGAGCACTGATAACAGGGAGCCTCCGAGACCATAAAAGGAAGCGACGGAAATATTTAAGCTTATCTTATATTGACGAAGAAATATTTCATAATATTCTGAAGATGTCACCGCGCACTTTTGTTTGTAGCGTCAAGATTTGCTGGTCGTATAAATTTACGTCCAATTCGACCCCGGAGACTGGAAGACACTCGGAGATTTACCTAAAAAATTGTAAATACATGTCCTCGGGGAATGTAATGATTTTCGGTAAAAGGTTGTTGTATCTGCTAAGGCGTGTCATACCTATACAAGAGTTATAACCAAGGTTTTAAAAGACTGTGCGTAGATATTTTAATTTAAATATAATTTAAAAAAATGTACTAAACTTACAACACCTATATTTTATAAAAAAAAAAAATCATGCCAGCCAATGGCAGGAGTTTTTATTTGTACCGTCTAAGTGCACCTTATTTTTAACGTGCGAATACTTTTCTAAGATCAATCAAACTAACTTAACTACTTACAAGTTGAAGCAATTAGCCGTTCAAGACCTAGATAGCCACTGCCTGTCGGCAGCGTACTCAAATTGCTAACAGCAATGCCCCGTTAGATTGCAATATTGATTAATACGTTAAACCAAATAAGTCCCGCGTGGTATTGACTTTGACAGACGTTTGAAAATACGATGAGCTCCCGGCCCTTCGGACCCAAAATTTCAACACCAAACGGGTCAAATATGCTATCGAGATTAGCATATTGCGCTGCTTGAACTGCATCATTAAATCTTAACCAAATGCTTACAACCAATTACCTACTTGTAGTATTAATTATTCTGTGACGAAATTTATATGGAAGCACGTGGCGAATTTTCGGCCGATGGATTCTTTCAACTGATAAAAATATCATACAAATTGGTTTGGTACTTTCAGAGTAATCAGTATCGTCGAATTAAAAACCTCTGATTAAAAATAAGTTTCAAATACTATTAGGTAATTTTTATTATGAATACAATTAGTACCATTTACGAAAAAGTTATAAACAATTTTATACCAGTGGCCGCATATCTTGGAATGTAGTATCTCTCTTTTTTGTTTACCCTAATACTCAGAGGCCTTCCTATTGTTTTGCTCTCGCAATTTCTTAACTGTGCAACTGGGCCAATATCCCTCGAAAATTACTGCCTTTATTTAATAACGGCACTTGCGATATTTATTTACGGATCTCTTTTCAGATGAACCGCTATTTTATAGCTTCTGCTTTTAGCTGAGAAGTGCTTACATTCATACAAATAGAGTAAGGACAAGTGTAAATACTTGGCAATATTCTGCGCTTTCTTTTTTCTTGCTATTAGATCAATTTTTAGTAATTATCTCGCCTGATGTTAAGCGACGATTTGGCCAAAGATGGAGTACGTAGATCTAAAGGAACATTACAGTTGAGCGATTGCTCTGACTCGTCTCCTTGATGATTCATGCCCTATGCCCATACACTAGGTATGTATTGGACATTTATCTTAACATTCACTGAGTCGCGTTCACACGTAACTACTACTCACGAACGCTATCTCGAAACACGACTAGTTCGCTTAATGGCATGGCCATGTTCAGTGTGGGATTACCAATCGAGGCCGGAGCCTACTACTTTAAAGAGCGTAAAGAATTTCTTCACGATGATTTCCTTCAACGGTGTTCGTGAAAATACCGCACTCGATTTGACCACATTTCTTTCGGTCGGGTTTTTATTTCGGGTGCGCCGTATCGTACGACACGTCACCGCTTGCTCCTTGGATTCTTCGTAATGTTCGTTTCAAGTGACGTCTTAACAATTCCAGAGCAGACCATCAGACGTCTTTGTTCAAAAAATATCTGGACTACGGAGAGGAAGTGGGATGAGGTATCTCGGATCAATAGGGAGTGAGTAGTGACCATTATTTAATCCAGATCTCTAGAGACTACGAAGAATGCAATTCCAAGCTAGGTAACTTCTTGGAAACTTCTTGTACTCATTCAACTTCCTGCTCCTAGCAAACGATCTATCTTCTATGCTACGGTAATTATACAGGCATATTATTAGTGTTTGTGAATTTAGGCCAAATTCTCAGGAAAATCGGTCTTATATTAAATAACGCCTAGCATAACACATGTGGTGAATATAATACACTATACAGCAATAGAAGCTATTGGCACGCTCTAACTGCGGACTCACTGTTGGTATTTATTTACGGATCTTCGTTTCAGATGAACTAAGCTGTTTTATTGCTCAGCTAATTGCTCTACTTAGTACGAGAAGCTTAATTAAAGTAATTAGTAAGTTGTCTATATTTAATTCGTTTTCCTACAACATCCTGTCCTAGAAATAGCTTAGATCTGACAACAATTAAAATATAGTCTTCGGCCCTTGTCAAATGTAGTCATGGAGGATAGGTTCGCCAAAGAATATAACACGATCTCGGAAAATCATATCTGTCCAGTGCACACTGGAGCTACTTGTTTGTAATTTTCATTATGCTGGCGCCCTTTCCGCTTTCCATAATCTATTATTATATATGTCGCAACATATATATGTCGCAACATATCTCGTCGATTTGCTCTCGGCATGATATTTATATTATGGAATATGGAACTACACCCACTGATATTGTCGGATATAGATGACATTACCCAACTTTATTGTTGGTAGTTATAGAGGGTTCATTTATGTTATTGAATCATAGCGATCATAGCACCAAACATTGATAAAACACTATAGTATGTACGCACAAAAAGCATCTTTATTTCAAAGAACCTTTTCAGATTCAGTGGCCACTAATTGCTCTAGGGAGTGTAGCCGAGAGTTATGAGTCCCAGGATAACGATGCTGAGAATTAACACAATTAAACACGGACAGTCTTGAGCTACCAGCGCGAGCGTCTTTAGCAGCTATTACCTACTTTTTGGATAAAGTCTTTTTAACATTTCGAGACGAAAATCAAGGAAATTTTTGCTACTGACATTGTATTTTGACTTTAAATAAGCAGATAATTACGGGTACTAAAACAGTGGGTTTCATGTAACAAGAAGACACATTCCACAGTTCTCTTGACAATGTTTATTTGATACACTATTTAGAATTTGAACAGTTTAGAATCTATAAATAGCAACGTAACTCGTTGTACAGTGGTAATGGAAGTTTCGTTCTTGGGAAACATGAATTTTGGAGAAAATAAATATTCCAGTTATGGATTTTAGAAAAAAACATGCCACAGCTGTGCAATATCAAGATCTGGCTAGACATAATTGACAATTTGTTGCCCGTTCTCGATTCCTCGCTCACTTGGAACCCACCCGCGCTGCAGTCATTCTACAAACAGACATTTTCTATCGACGAAAATAGAGGACCTGTTGATGTTATTCGTATATAAGAAATAAATTCAGTAGGAATAGCTAGCGAGACGCGTATTTTTATAGGATAGTATCTTTCTGCTCGACTTACATTTGAGTAAGACGCAGTAAGCCATTCAGACGCTAGAAACAGAAGATGGCGTTCTCGGTAAGACCACTTTATGCCTTCTCGAAAGTGCACTAGCACATAAAGTCACATTTTCCCGCGACTACGTGCCACGTTTACGCGTTCTCTACAATAGTGCACTTACTTATGGTGCGGTGGCTTTATTTTTGGTCTTCTATTTTATTCGGGTGTGGTTTGGCGTCAGGATTAAAAGTGTTATTTTATAGTCACATGGTGCACGTACAATGTATTTTTGAGTTACTATTCGAAGATTTTGTTCAGTTTATTTTATGTTGCCAAAAACACTTTATTTAGATATGGTACAAGAAAAAGCATGCGTGTTAGTTGTTGAAACATTCTTTCGTTTCAATTTATTGGCCCTATTTTTATGATTCGCAATTTTTTCGTGTTTTTAATATTAATCTTGTTACTCATTAATGAAATGAAATTAAATGAAATAAGTTGTATTGTAGCAAAAACATACTTAACTAAACAAATACTTAACTAAACATTAATACTAAGTATTGCCACAAAACGGTCCTACTCAGCATAATGCCGGCTGAAGCAACCAGCGCTGATCTTCCGTAGGAGCTGCCCAATTAAATATCACTGAAACCATTGTTCAAATTAACCGTTTATTATTGTTGGTGGAGTTTGGTGCCCTTACACGTATCGATCGACGAACATCGATTCTCTGAATTCTTTAACTGATAGAAAGCTATCCTCGATTGACAAAGGCTATATTTTACTGTGTCGACACAAACAAGGTGATGCGAGAGGCCATGGGCGGTTGCTAATTACTGATAAAGAATACGGACAAGGACATACCCATGTGCTAGTCAGAATCGGGCTTCAATGGTTCTGAACCATTATAATCAATAAACTATTGTTGTCGTATTCTATCCTTTGACTAAAATTCTGCTCATTTTTAGAGTTCGTGCTATTTAGAATACGACTAACGGTGAAATTATATTAAAGGACGGACGATTTAAGTTTGCTTGGAAATAAAACTTAGTACTCACTCGATCCATTTCGGGATGTATATTTCACTTTGATCACACTTACAATACTGAATACAGTTTAGAGAACCTTTCTCAATGATGGTCGGAATAATACTGTCGCTGTGGCTTGGCTCAACTACCCGTCGTTACTTTTACAAAAGTAGTCCCCACCTTCGACGCATTGGTAGTTCGGGCCAAACCACGTGATCAGTAGTCGTTGAGTCAATACAATGATTTAACAATTAAACATACACCTAAAAGTAGATTAACAACGACAATATTATGAATTGACAACAGTCGGCCATCCGAAAATTGAAGTATGACCTCATACTGGTATCTATTTACATTTCGAAAAGTATTACCATAACATAAACAACATGGCTGAGCATATATCATTATTTTTATAACAACCATGATTTTTAGAGTATATTTTAATGGACTTTAGGAAATAATTTTGTCACACCAAGTACTTATACCAACGCTGGATACACTTCCAGAGGGTAATGGTTACATAAATCGCATATGAATACCAACGCCAGACAAGTCTAGGGGGTAAGAATAATTAACTAATATATTGTGAATTAAATGTAACTGTTGTAGTGACGTTATAAATTCAATGAACAATTTAATTTAATAAATTCAATTATACCAACGCTAGACAAGTCTAGAGGGTAACAATAGATTCCTTCATACCAACGCCAGACACAAGTCTAGAGGGCAGATAGGTATACCAACGCCGAACTACATGTTCAGAGGGTACATATATAAATATTGTGGCATTATTTCATGGCCACCGTTTTACCAACGCCAGACACAAGTCTAGAGGGCAAGAATAAACTCCATCATACCAACGCCAGACACAAATCTAGAGGGCAGATAGGTATACCAACGCCGAACCGCAAGTTCAGAGGGTACATATATAAATATTATGGCATTATTTCATGGCCACTATTTTACCAACGCCAGACACAAGTCTAGAGGGCAAGAATAAACTCTATCATACCAACGCCAGACACAAGTCTAGAGGGCAGATAGGTATACCAACGCCGAACTACATGTTCAGAGGGTATATGAATATTATGGCATTATTTCATGGCCACCTGTAAAATGATATGATTAAACAGTTAATTGCTGAAATATAAGTAATTCATTAATGGACAAAAATAGAGTAAGAATAAATTCCATTATTCCAACGCCAGACATAAGTCTAGAGGGCAGATAGGTATACCAACGCTGAACTACATGTTCAGAGGGTATATATATAAATATTATGGCATTATTTCATGGCCACCTGTAAAATAATATGATTAAACAGTTAATTGCTGAAATATAAGTAATTCATTAATGGACAAAAATAGAGTAGGAATAAATTCCATTATACCAACACCAGACATAAGTCTAGAGAGTAAGAATAAATTCCATAATACCAACGCCAGACAAGTCCAGAGGGTAGATTTACCAACGCCGAACTATATGTCCATATTTTTTTTTTATATATTTGCGCATTTTTGCAAACCAAAATGTTGCCCTCATCCTTTCCAAAGTCTTGTTAAGGACAAAGTGACCTATGTCATCGTGATTTGTTTAACAACTTGCCAACGGACTCTTTTCGGTACAACCCATCTGTCCCCATTTGTAGTAATTCTAAAGAGTTAATTATTTTGACATTCGTTCTAATGTCTATCACATCATCCATGTTGTGGACGGGTCTTCAGGGATTCCTATAATTATTTGCATCTCATCATCAATACTCTGAACCGTTTATAGCCAATCGGAGTCAGTTATAGCACAGAATACAAAAGTATAGAAGCATGACCTTTCAAAGAAACTTAAACAAATAGCGACTCTTGTTACGACGCAATAAAGTTCAGTTCAGCTCGCGTAGTGCTGCATATATACCAGTTATCTCTTCTGACGCGGCACGTGTAATGTTAGGGTTGACACTTGTGTTGTGATAAATTATCAATCTGAATAGGTAGTAAGTTCAAGTTATGTATCTCTCTACTGTCTATTACTATCATTCGCATTTTGTGAACAATAACTTTTCAAACAGTATACCTACCCAGTATTAGCTCGGAAGACTTAATAATACAAGTAGTATTAGGTATTAACTGCAGCTATTCTACAAGT
Source organism: Petrophora chlorosata (assembly GCA_951640565.1). Lineage (NCBI taxonomy): Eukaryota > Metazoa > Arthropoda > Insecta > Lepidoptera > Geometridae > Petrophora > Petrophora chlorosata. Next base: position 7,956,518 of record OX621204.1, on the reverse strand, counting down.
GTGCATATTTAAATTTTCAAACTAAGTAGATGACTAGGCATACACTTGTATAGGTACTGTCTAAAAACCTAAATAGATCTGTTAACGCGCGACAAGAAACGGCCACAGCTACCTAGTCCGGGGCAGGCACCCAAAAATCATGTTAGTTCATAATTAGTGGGAGCTAAATCAAATCTAACGCGTTTTAGTACAAGTAGCATAAGTAGCAGTGGAAAGCGTGCGTCACGGGCCGGGCGGCGCGCGGCAACCCACTACACTTTAGTATGACTCTGCCGGCAGGGCCCGGCTATGTACTTGTAGCTTTGTACCTAAAGTACAATCTGTGACCACGAAATTTTTGCAGAGACGCTACCACGGCTAGAGTTTCCAAGTCATATGATGTTCTTCCGGTGTAGTCTGCCTACTGAAATATACAATTGGTCGAAGGGCACCCTGATCATCCTTCAGCTACTCCAATCTTGAACGCATCTATGTGAAGCTCTGTAAACGCCTGAGGGTTTTACAATGCTAATTTTAGTCTTTGACATAGTGACTTTTGAAGTGGCCGAAATGCCTGTTCCTGGTCTGTAACCTACAAAGCTGTGTTAGCGGTTTAGTAATTGCAGAGAAATTTTGAACAAATCTTTTAAAGAAGCGAGCGAGGCCGTGAAAGTGACGCACATGGTGCAGATCTTGTGGCACTGTTTTTTTTTTTTGTTTTTTTTGGGATTACGGACGAATACTTTTGGAAGACATCTGGAATCCTAAGTAATCTACTGTACAACCAAAAAAGCTGATTTCTTTGCTCGGGAGTGAAGTTATTACCAAGAGAACAATCCGATTGTGTTAATTCTGGGGTGAGAAGTGTGGAATTGTACTGGAGATAAACTCATAATAGCCGAAATCCGTTCTTCTTGCGCTACATGACTACGGGCAATGAGAAGATATTTTGGAAGAGTTAAGGACATGGACGAAGTATTGTTGGCGACAATGTATCCCTCTCCGTCCTTGCCTAGCTGGAAAAAATCCCGACGGAACATAATACCAAACCCCTTTGTACCTGACACAACCTTCAACTTAAACTTCTCCATTGTGCGACGGATCTGAGTAAACGCATACTACTGTTAAACCAGCAACGTCGACATTTTCACCACTATATATATTTATTGTATTGTTGGCAGAGGTATCTAAATGACCAAGCTGTGAATCTGCAGGCGGCAACTGTTTTTCTGTACGAAAACATATGGGTTGTTCGGTGAACGACTGTCCTATCCAAGATTAAATTGCCAAAACCTCGTAAAGTGGAGAGATAATTGATCTTGTAGTTAGTTCCAAAATTTAACCATCGAGCACTCACTACCAAGTCAATATAAGACAACATTGAATGACCATTAACAATAGCAGTTTTATAGTATTTCTGATTGGACTCTGAACAGATAGAAAAAGTTTTGACGGAACTAACGGCGAGCCAAGAGAGAGCGAGCCACTCTTGCTACCAACACGCATAATTGTCTTCTTATTGGTTTGGATTTTACCTTAACATTGTTCAGTTTCGTGACCAACTTTACCACACCGCGAACACTTTTTATAGGTTGTGTGCACTGCGATGTAAAATGACCATCTTTGTACACTTAGAACAACGAGAAGACAAATAAAAGATTATGTAGGAATTCTAATCTAACATCATAAAAACAATTGCTATCAACCTGACCTGTAATTAGCAAGTAAGTTTCGACACTTAATATGGCAGTCGCAAAACAATGGTCATCTATTTGAACTAGTTCCTTACAACTTTATTAGACCTACCTTCACAAAATAAAAATAATGTTTATCCTGTTTGTTATTGATAATGTCATCTAAGTATTATTGCCGTTTGGGTCGGTACCACCGCTTTGACAGTTTTTATACCGCCAAGTAGTAGTGCGCAAGCATCATTGTGTTCCGTAGTTATAGTGATGAGCGCTATGCAGTGCTACGCATTGCTTTTTATGGTACTAAAAGTTCTGGGTAGCACTACAATTGTTATGAGCAAGCGTTGCGCTTACCATAATGCGAAAGACTTGCTCGTCTTTATTTGATAACGAGAGTGTTATTGTAATACTTGCCTTACTTCTCTACTTTCTACCTACTGTCAATCTATGGTTAGCCTAATTGTAGTTTACTTGGTCTCGGATGCTGCCGTTCCGCCACTCGTATAATAATTTTATTTTTAACATTGCGAGACAATTTGACATTGCGAGCATTACGTATCGTAAATACGACAGTAGTTTGTTGGAGTCGTCAAATTGTGATGCTTCAATTGCACGCCTACCAGTGATAATAAATCTATTGATAATGGCTAGTTTCTCATATTCCTATAATGAATCGGTAAACCGAGCCCTTTTGGCTAACCTGTAATAACATCAGTAATTTTCCTCTGATGGAAAAGCAGCCAAAAGCTTAATCTGCCACTCGAACCATGAAAACAATACAGACGGTAGGCCTTCATACTATCGCTGGGCCACGCCCTTTAGTTTCGGTAACGCGAAGTGGATAGTTTGCTTCTCTCCAACTATAAATGGTTGCACAGTCATTTGTGGATCCACACAGTCATCAACTGTTCTCGTTTGCCTGGGTATCTATTGAAACCGTTATTCGACGAAGATATAAAATAGCTACAAGATCGGTAAGATATAGATTACTATCAGAGGGCTGATTGGAAGACTCGCTACCAGAAAGATCATTGTTACAGCTGCGTAAAAGAGGACTACATAATTTTTTTGTCGACTCACATACTGGTTCCTGCGACTGCTGGTACGGCAATTGTCCTGGCTGCCATCGCGGTGATCGGCTTTCCTGTTAGCTCGCCAATCGGCTTCCAGCGTGTCGGCCGTTCGGGCTGTCAGCGCGGTGGTCGCTCCGGCCGTCGGCATGACGGTCGTCCTAGCCACCGATGCGGCGGTCGTCCTGGCCGTCAACCCGGTGGTCATCCTGGCAGCCGACGCGGCGTTCGTCCTGCCCGCCGATGCGGCGGTGTCCTGGCCGTCGGCACGGCGGTCGTCCTGGCCACCGATGCGGCGGTCGTCCTGGCCGTCGACACGGTGGTCATCCTGACCGCCAACGTGGCGTTCGTCCTGGCCGCCGATGCGGCGGTCGTTCTGGCCGTCGACACGGTGGTCGTCCTGGCCGCCGACGCAGCGTACGCCCTGGCCGCCGACGCGGCGGACGCCCTGGCCGCCGACGCGGGGGACGCCCTGGCCGCCGACGCGGCGGACGCCCTGGCCGCCGACGCGGCGGACGCCCTGGCCGCCGACGCGGCGGACGCCCTGGCCGCCGACGCGGAGGACGCCCTGGCCGCCGACGCGGCGGACGCCCTGGCCGCCGACGCGGCGGACGCCCTGGCCGCCGACGCGGCGGACGCCCTGGCCGCCGACGCGGCGGACGCCCTGGCCGCCGACGCGGCGGACGCCCTGGCCGCCGACGCGGCGGACGCCCTGGCCGCCGACGCGGCGGACGCCCTGGCCGCCGACGCGGCGGACGCCCTGGCCGCCGACGCGGCGGACGCCCTGGCCGCCGACGCGACGGACGCCCTGGCCGCCGACGCGGCGTACGCCCTGGCCGCCGACGCGGCGGACGCCCTGGCCGCCGACGCGGCGGACGCCCTGGCCGCCGACGCGGCGGACGCCCTGGCCGCCGACGCGGCGGACGCCCTGGCCGCCGACGCGGCGGACGCCCTGGCCGCCGACGCGGCGGACGCCCTGGCCGCCGACGCGGCGGACGCCCTGGCCGCCGACGCGGCGGACGCCCTGGCCGCCGACGCGGCGGAAGCCCTGGCCGCAGACGCGGGGGACGCCCTGGCCGCCGACGCGGCGGACGCCCTGGCCGCCTACGTGGCGGACGCCCTGTCCACCGACGCGGCGGACGCCCTGGCCGCTGACGCGACTGTCGTCCTGGATGCCGACGCGGCGGACGCCCTGGCCACCGACGCCTTAGCGCTGCTGCGGGGACGCCCGCCGGTGGACGTTTCGATGCTCCGGCAGTGCCTGTCCTAACGGGTCAGGCGCCACAAGCTCTCGTAGACTTCGTGGACTCTCCATTGATTCGTCCTGAAATGATAATATCTCACGCGAAGTATTTGTTTTGATGTAAATTTAATAACAATTAATAAATACAAGTCGAGTTTGATTACCTAAGAAAAAGGTAAAATGCCATTCGCCTATTTCCAAGATTTCAAAGTATACAGCTTACCTATACAGTTTTGTATAGCAGCACTAGAATTACATCATTTACACGGTATTGTTAGTATAATGTAGTGTTAGGTGTATACTAGCACACTAGGTACTATAATATTCCAAATTCATTTTCTATATTTATTTATCTTTTTGAGTAAGTACACAACATTTATTGAAATTAACTTTTACTGTATAAGAAACAAGAAACTAGCAAGGTGAACAGAAAAGGAAAAAAATCATTATTCTAAGGAAATTAATTGAACGTGTTTCTTGTTTTCTGTGCGCTGTTTGATCAATCCCACTTCTGAAATGTTGTCGTATTCTATCCTTTGACTAAAATTCTGCTCATTTTTAGAGTTCGTGCTATTTAGAATACGACTAACGGTGAAATTATATTAAAGGACGGACGATTTAAGTTTGCTTGGAAATAAAACTTAGTACTCACTCGATCCATTTCGGGATGTATATTTCACTTTGATCACACTTACAATACTGAATACAGTTTAGAGAACCTTTCTCAATGATGGTCGGAATAATACTGTCGCTGTGGCTTGGCTCAACTACCCGTCGTTACTTTTACAAAAGTAGTCCCCACCTTCGACGCATTGGTAGTTCGGGCCAAACCACGTGATCAGTAGTCGTTGAGTCAATACAATGATTTAACAATTAAACATACACCTAAAAGTAGATTAACAACGACAATATTATGAATTGACAACACTATTAAACATATAATCAATAAACCAATGAACAATCATAATCAATGAACCATTAAAAATATTTTTATCCTCTTAACTCAGTAGGCATTTTTTGTAGGTCTGATAGTCGGTCCGATTTTTTTCACCGTTATTTGTCACCTATTTGGGACCGAATTTTTGTATGACCTATGTTTCTGTATGTTTCATTTTCAGCAATATAAAATCGGTGACCGATTATCTGAAGTGGGCAGCCTAAGAAAAGAAGCGCGTAATATCTTTGTATTCGGAAAGTCCTCAATCATCGTCCTGTGTTGTAGAATAAAAATGACTTGACAGACAGACAGCAATTGATTCTGAATGAGATACATTTTTCCCGTTTGAATCCCGAACATTGAAAATTGGAAGGAAACAACAAAGAATATCTTCTAAAGTGTCAAGTTTTTTTATCTAAATTACAAACGATTTGAGGTCAGAAAAGTTTATCAATCACTGAAGAAGAAAGAAAAAGCTGGCAATTTTAATGATATTTTCATGTCATGGACCTTTAATTTATTTTTCTATACAAGAACAGAAAATACATCGATTAAGGTTACAAATACGTGTAAACTAAAATTATTGTTTATGGTAAATTATTTTAATTTACATTTACTAATAATATAATTATAATTCTTCAGCCCCAAAGCTAAACCTTAAATTATTATGGTTGATAAATTATGATGAAAAATTAAATTATGGTGGTGGATTTTTGGAGTGAAGGATGATTTATCATCCGTCACCTATTTCATCAAACAGTTAGTCTAGGGTGCGTAGTAGTGTGCGCCCCAAAATCTCTGAATAGTTAGTTAGTAGAAGTTGTAGTTTAAATAAGTTCACGAGTTGAAGGATGTCGATTTATTTAGTTAGTTAAAGGTACAATAGTTGGTTAAAGTAAAACGAATGTTGATGGCACGGTGGCGTTATGAGTACTGACGTTAAAATAGTATCGTTAAGGTAAAATGCTGACCCGCGGGAATATGCACATGAAGTATTGTGCGGTTTGCACAAACCGTACACTTAGATATAATTAGTAAGTTCTACTAGTAAATTTATTATGTACCAACAAAAAATCTGTTATATCAGCAGCTTAAATCTATTAAAACAACAAAAGTCCTACACCAAGAGTGAAAGTACTTAATCACCTCCCTTAACCTACCTTTAGGTACTGGGTACAGCGGAGCACGGAAATGAAATCAATCACATGTCCAATGAAGAGGGGTAAAGGGTTGTTACTCAATGAAATGTCCGAATGAAAGTTCGGGTCGAGCATTCATCCCTTACTTATTTCGTACAAGCTCACATCTGCGGCTTCACTCGTTTAGAGGTCTGCACTGCAGTTAATGCCTAAGTATAAGTTAAGAAATATTAAATTTAAAAAAGTCATCACACTTGACACCTTTCTATTCGAGCCACTTCCAGTAGCGTTTACTCTGTAATATCTAATCATTTTGTTTCGTCGCAATATACGATCGGAATTTGTTTACGTTTTAGTTTGAGTAATATAAAACTACCGATATATTAATTTTATTTTATTTTTTATTGTTTTTAATATTAGTAAGTAGTTACGCTAAGTCCAAAATTGTATAACGTTATATTTGCTCATGTAACTGAATTTATTCTTTTGAGAAATAAACTATATTAAAGCACAATAGTAATTGTTTTAATAGGAGGCGAATACTGTCAAGTCCAAAGTTCATTTAAATCGGTTCTATAGTCTATGCTTTGAAGAAGAAACAAACAAATAAACATGAACAGACAGACTCGTTATACGAAAAAAATATAAGTAAGTAGGTTATTTGGTTTTGGATCTTGTTATATAGGTACCTACTTCCTTCTCTCAGAAGAAGTAAGTATTCGCAGGCATATTAAATCAATATTCGTTTTATATAACCAAGTGATGTGATAAAACGACAGCGAAAAGTTAGCCTGATGAGCCTTGCCCTAGCAATGCCCTCATCATTCAAAACTTTCCATTTCACTTTCTCTTTAGAAGAATTATGATATGTTTGTTGGTTCTCATTAAGACATTTATTTCGGTTCTTCAAACCAAACAGACATGGGTGCACTCTCAAGCTTGGTGGAAAATTAATCTCATGGTCTAAAATTATGAAATTGTACAATCTACATATACCTAATAAAATCTCATAATATGTATCACTACTAACACTCCCTCGGACTAATATACATATGTATATCTAACCCATTCTGCAACAATCACTATCCATTCATTGTCCTAACGTGTTTAGATACTAATCACTTACACTAATGGCGTACTATTGAGTCTAATAAATGAGCGAACTGATATATAAGTACCATTCAATGGACTCATGTGAGCATGCTCAAAGGTAAACGTAGCTAGGGATAACTGGAGGGGATAAACGTCAAAGGCAATGGTTTTAAATTATTCGCAATGTGCAAATTTCTTGTGTAAAATCCAAGTATATGTTAAATATTTTAAATTAAAAGCCTTCAATTCAAGTTCAAGTTCAAAGTTCTTGAAACTATGAACGTCAATTATTACAATGGTTCTACCACCGTGTCGGAAAAAGAACCACTACTCGGAAGATACGGCAAGAAACTGAGAGGCATTTATTTTCAGAACTTTAGTTACAATCTTTTATGTTTGTTTTTGACAATATTATGTTTCTTATGTGCCAGTTGGCTACTTGGCAGAAGAGGAATGTTCCATGCATCTTTGTCTTTTATGTAATTACTAACTGTATAGTATGCTTTTTTAATTAGAATATTTTTCACGCGCACTTTGAATCAAACTTATAATTAATGATTAAGTTACGGGTAGTTATGAAGATACGTGGTTGTTCAACTATAGTTTCAACCACATCCGGTGGTCTTTCTAAAGGCAAGTGCGGTACGCTCGCGAACACGTCCCGCTTGCGTCGAGTGCAACGCAACTACGATGCGGGTATTAATGTGTCCAAGACACCTTAATTTTAATGATAAAACCTTTCTATTTTGCCTGAAATTAGTTTTGCTTCTAGGTTGAGTACTGGGGAAAGTTTAAGAATTACAATTCCTTATACCCGCGGCCTGTCTCACCCTAAGTACGGTTATGTCGTACTCATAAGCGGCCAGTTTCAGCACTAAACATGCTCGATACCGCCCTCACATATAGTTCGTGGCCTTCCTCTTCCCGGGAGATATTGCGATAAACAACTGTTTTCATTGGAGTTGCAAAATTTTATTCTACAGCTTGGTGTCTAAAAATGAACATGGTACAAATAATTCATTTTAGGTGTTACAAAAACCTTACCTGCATATTACTTGAGAATGTAATATCGCCACTTATGAATATGATGCTTATTGACAAACAGTTTCTCAGATAACATAATGTACTTAGTAAGCTCGACACCACTCTCACTTACAATCAACTCAAGAAAATCTATATGCCTAAAGCTATTTGTGTAGTAAGAATGTTATGATAATCTCCATTTTCCATTTCAAATATCTAACCTGTTTCAGCTGTATTGCCAAGATTTCAAAAGGTTACAAGAAAAGAAAATAGTGTACCTTCCCATATCCAGTTCCCAACGGGCGTGAAAATGTATTCACCACCACAAGATTATCTAACGCCTAACTTTCTAAGCCAAGTTTTTTGCGTATTTCCAGTAACACCAAGCCTGAGAAAGTAACGGTAATGATGTGCTTATGAAACGTTCTAAACCAACAAAGGCGGGGTATGTACCGACTCCTACCTTTGTTCTTGCGGTCACGATCAGACTTTGATCGTAATATTTTACCGGACTGGCACCGGCGCTTTTTGTTCCGCTTCGGTTGAGACACAGTAAGAAACGTTCACAGTGATCTAGGTTAAAAGTTTAGTTGCGTAGAGTTAATGGAGCTTAAACTTTCATTGTACTATCAAAATATGTGAGTATTCGGGGCATTGAAAATACAAGAAAGACGCGTGTTAATTGTATTATTACCATTATACGTGATTTTTTAATAATACGATAAGAACTCTATAAACTCCAAAAATAGATATTGCATTTTTTATGTGGAGAATGCTGAAAAAACTTCGTCTTTTAAATTATCTGACTGAAGTATTACGACTTAATGTAGGTGCTTACGTTAGTGTGAGTGTACCAAAGTGGCCTAATCGAACGTAGAGAGCCATTTCTGCCTGCTCTCTGTGCAGGTTACCGTGCTCCGCAAAATTTAATAATTCCGCTAATCCTGCGAGTGATGTTTTGAATTTTCGACTTTAGATAAGTTCCGTTTGCTGGACTTACGGGCTTCTGCTTGAACCTCCACGGGTTAATTAAGGAGATTTTAATTAATTTTAATAAAAATGCAGATTTTCTTGTCCAATGTTTGTGCTGGGTTGTCAGAAATCCTACTAATATTATAAATATGAAACTCTCTCTCTTTCTCTCTCTCTCTCTTTGTATGTGTGTGTGTGTGTGGGTGTGAGGGGGTGTGTGTGTGTGTGTGTATGTATGAGTGAGGGTGTGTGTTTGTTACCACTTACCTCCACTGAATGGAACTGAATGCATTTTGATGAAATTTGGCATATACGTAGTTATTTTAGGTCCTGGAATAGGAAACATACTTTTTACTTGTAACAGTTCCGAATTCTACGCGGACGAAATCGCATATATCGCCTTGAATTAAATATTAGTAGTGGTAGTTTTTTATTCCCAAATATGTTATTCATTGTGATTTCCAAGAAATCTCGGCATAAATATCTACAAAGCTTTGCTTATAGTTTAGGACACAATCTCAACACTAGCGTAAATAGCTCAACACTAACTAGCACTGAAAGAAAAGTTCCTAAGTATATGCGTAACTCCTTTTCTACATTTCTTTTTTTAACTTTCTCTAGAATAATGTAAGCTACTTCAGACTCCACAAAACAGAAAGTTACCAAACTTAACAACGCCATAGTAACATCGCTCAAACGGAAGATCACGTCTCTCGTTTCAAGCAAAAAGCTTTTTTTTCTCTTTTTCCCTAAAGGTAACATTAAGAAGAAGACGCGGCGAAAAGTTTTTTTTACACTTCGCAACTAATGATCTCGTACACAAGACAGATCGAACAAGATTTATAGGGCCTGGCCTTGACGACACCAATATAATCGATAGAGGTCGGACACGTATACAAACAAAACGTAACGATCTTTTTATTTTCAATGTGTTAGCCCTTCTAAGGATGAAAACATCAATTCACAAAATGAACAGAATTTTATCTACGAATATATTATGTTCTTGTTGAGTGGTATAAAAAGTTGGGTAAAAAATATTTTTTCGTGGATTCATTGTACATTACGCCGCCTGGGACACGATCCTACTACCGTCCTTCTAGCTGCCAACCCTGAGATTGACTTGTTTGCGGACGTATGGGCGGTAATTTTGTCTGTATGTCTGAGGTTTTGTGAGAATGATGTGTGAGTGTGTAGGTAGTTAGTCATATTTTGACATTGCATTCCTGACAATTAGTATTATTTTAACATTTTCACATTTAATTTTATTATTTTATGGATTATTTTTGATTATTTTATTACTTTTGATATTTTATTTAGTTATTTTATTGACTGACTTATAATTTTATGATTGTATTTAATTTTATAATAATATGTAATTTTAATAATAATAATAATTTTATAATAATTGTATAATTTTAAAATAATTAATACTAATTTTATACTAATTAATGTAATTGGTTAACCGTTTTAATAAAATAAAATAAATTGAAATTGTACCGTCGTGCCCCAGGGAAGGATCATTAAGGGTCATTTAGACGATGCAAGATTCTTGCCGGTTGCATACGAGTACCATATGATAACGAAGTAATTGAAATGATCCGTCTAAACGACGTTTACATGATAGTTGCAAACTATTACTTGCTATTACTGTATGCTGATTGTATGCAACTGGCAAGAATTTTTATATAAATAGTAAGAAAAAAATATTAATTTCTCTGGCAGCGATCGAACCTGCGTCTTCGGAATACCGTCCTAATGCCTTAACCACTGGGCCACCAAGCCTATCGCGCGAGCAATCAAATTTATACTATCCTTTTTATGTCGTCTTATGAGGACGATGCTAGCATGCGCTAATGCATTCAATATCAAAACTGGCAAGAAACTTGCACTGTCTAAATAGGCCTTTAATCTACTAACGGATATTTGTATTAGTTACGACTTTTCATGTCGTTTCTGAGTGTTAAAAGCATGTAAAGTAGTAATAAGTTGATAGAGTATTTAGTAATGTCTTGGATGTATTGTATGACAGAAGCTACTGACATTATAATACTTATAAATAAAGTTTTTCCATCCATATACCGTACGAGTTCAGCAGATAAAATAAAGGCAGCCACAATGAGAAAGACATGTTTTAACGCCCAAACTTCAACCCTATATCTCATCTAATAAATATTTCAAGTTTTTAGCTCATCGTATTATAACCGCTACGACCAAAGACCGAGTAACCTAAAACGGTATATTATTTAAATATCGGGTATCATTAAACATATTAGGTATGTAAAAAAATCAAATACTACTGACTCACTCAGCAACTTTGTCGCATATCCCTTGGTGTGGTACTTGGTGCAAGTCGTTGTCGTTCATTTATACACAGAATAATTAATAGTACAAGTAATTCAGATTAAGTAGGTGATTCAAATTAGAATTTTGTTGTTAACCGCGCTCATTAGAATGCCATAAAGAACAATTTGTTGACCTCCGCCCGTTCGACCAGTTAAAATTTCAAAACACAATTACATCTGTCAGATGAATGAAAAGTATGAGAGTCATATTATGTCTGGGTGAAGCAACGCGCAAAGTGATAGCAAACCAGAGCCGAAGCAAAAAAATTTGATAGAAGTAATTAGGACTAATTATTTTATTTTTATTTATCTCATAAGCTTTTCATAGCTTAGTTTAGAAGTTATATTACAAAAATGTCTAATTTTATGGAAAAAAACATGAATCGTGTTTAATCCAAATATAATTATGTACAAATTTCTAATATCTTAATGTGACGAACCATAATTTATTCCCCAATAATGTAACTATTAGCCCAGTGAAATAACTTATGTACCAAAAATTATAATATGAGATATGGCTAATATCCGGATCTGATAGACTCAACCAAGTCACCAAGAATCCCGAAGGATATGTTTGTTCGTTCTTTGGATTTCTTGGATTTTTTAATACTCCACGACACTCTTGCTACAACATTTTCTTAAAAATCCTATGGCAAAACCACCTTGAGCCGCCGCGCTGTGAATCAGTAGGTAAGGATCTGATATAAGTGCCAAAGCTACATTCTTTTGAACATGTCTTTTTTCGCTGGTGAAATTAATAATGTTGTTTAACCAACAGCCAGTAATAATCAAAATATTACTGCCCCATATCAAAGATGTTCTGTTTGCTTTGAAAGTGATGATACGTACTTGTTATTATGTACCGGTTTAACACCGTTTTATTTCTACATTTCAGTCTTCAGTTCCGAGGCAATGCGGCTTTTTATGTATATCCAACCGAGTGTTAGTAATTAAACTCGCCGTCAAAACGATTTTATATTAGGAGACGTGTGCTCATTTTAAATTAACGTAATTAAGCATTATAATAAGATGAATAAGGTGTGCGTAGCATTTTCTGAAAATTTTTAAGGTGAGAATATATTATTTATTTGATAAATACTTTTGATTAACACTGTCGGCTTAAGTATGTTGTTTGTGATATACGTACAGTAAAGAGTATTTGTATTTTAATTTGAAAGTTTTCGTGAGTTGAATACATTATAAATATTTAATAAAACGACTAGGACTCACGTGGTTTGTCGAATTAGTCAACCTAGGTTTCGAGCATATCCGATGCTCTTCATCAGGACGAGTTTAAGCTGCGAGATCGCGGAGACCACTGGCGGTGTCCACTGGCTTTTTTTACGCTTAATAGATCTATGTTTGGCTACTATCTCGCCTGATATGAAGCGATGATGTGGCCTAAGATGGAGCACATAGATCTAGAGAGAGACGGCAGTTGAGCGGCTGCTTAGGCCTGTCTCCCTGATGGTTCACCGAACACCATCCCGAAACACGACTAGGTCGCTTGACGGCATGGCTTTGTTCGGTGGGTGGTATTACAACCACGGCCAGGGCCTACCACTCCAAAAAAGCTGTAGTATTTGTATTTCATTAACGGACATATCAAAAATTAATAGCGCAAATATAAAGTTCTAGTAAAATCTAAATATTAAAGAAATAATTAACAACCTTAAAATGGAACAACCTGTACCTATACCTCTGTATTCTGTGCCTATACTTAATGTCATTTCGTCCTTGTCACTCCTGAGAGTGACAATGACGGAAATAAAGTCATAAAGGAGTCATTGGAGCGGTCCCGAGCGCAGCTATTGTTATGATTTTTATACATATTATAGTCAATACCACCTACTATTTTAAAATGTTACTATTTTAGAAGTAAGAAATAGAAGAGGAATGCGACACCCAAGACAAACCTGTTTAAGGTTTATAAGGTGTTAGATATTTATGAAAAGTTGTAAAATTTATAAAAACAAATAAAAAAAAAATATTATTCAGTTTATTTAAAAAAAGAAAAGATGTCATTCCACGGAAGTAACATACTAATGCACTTGCAAATTTTTGAAATGAAGAACATGCTTTGAAAAATAAAGGCAGATCATCATCACAATCGAAATATGTATTTTTTATTGACGTAAAAAAAAAGGTAAGTTAAAAGGCATCTAGCTACATTTTCCACACCCAACACTCAACCTCCATCACAATATCAATTGAACTTCATATTACAGTCAAAGTTACGAGCGTACGTGATTCTAAGACCGTCTCGAAAGGGCCTCTTACATTAAAGTGCAAAAAATTATTTAATCACATAATGTCAATCACAGACCTAAAGTAGCTAACCACTAAGCTGTGTGATTTTTTGTCTTAAGAAAAGACAATTGAAAATCTTTGACTGTGACAAAAGTATTTTTGTTAGAAACGAACATATGTATCGGCCTATAACAACAATGATAACAGTACCAACGAAAATGGTACCACATACCTGCATGCATGAAAGAAAAGAGCCCAACTTTCAAAAAAAATATGTTCATAAATATATTCTTTTATTATTTGTCGGTCCCTGTGGTGTAGTATTTGAGCAGGTTGGCTCCAATCACATACACCATTGAAATCGCGGGTTCGATTCCCGTGACGGGGCAAATGTTTGTGCACCGAAAAATAAAATAAACTTAAGCATTTGTTTCGTGCCTGGGTGTTGTAGGACCTTGGTCTTCATAGTTCCGAATCCTAATTAGTGGCCAGGGTCTATGTTTGTGATCGATGGACGTATTTATTTTTTATTATTTAATATTTTTATCGCTCGCTTATCTTTATTAGACAGTAACAGAACGTCGCGGGTATCCACCAACGACGCGAAGCGCATTTTGAAAGCGATTATAGAATAATTACAAAATAACACCGCCGGTGATCTCTAAGCTTCAAGGGAAGCCAAAAGAGGAGATTGATAGCAGCTTGGTTGCTGACTCGCCCCCTCTTCATAACTTTATTACGAACTTTAAAGTTCGATTTGAAAGATTCCTTCCCAGAATTTTGTCTGCCACAGTAATCTAATTTCGATGAAACATCAAGTTGCATAATCCAATCAATTTTCAATTTATGCAAAGTGATGAGATAAGTAAAAGTTTTGGCATTACGTTGGATTGAAATTCGTGTCTTGTAATAATTTTATATTATAAATTATTACTTATATAATTATACATTTTCCTTTTTTAACGTCTTATTATTATTATTTATTTATTTCGGGCAGTATTAAAATACAACAAAGTAAAATTAACAGAGACCTACAAAATATTTACCTTACAGACTAACATATGCGAGGGTCAAACTGAAAGTTCTTAGAAAATCAAACACTGATTAAACTAGCTAGTTATTACTGTTATTATATATTTTCAAAATAGTGTCCGTTCACGTCAATACATCGCTGCATCCGATGGAACCACTGAGAAAAGCACTTCGCCCACTCGTCCTTAGGGGTCTCTTCGACGGCCTTTTGAAACGCTGCCACAGCGTCCACAAAACGTTTTCCTTTAATTTTTGGAAATAAATAATAATCACAAGGTGCGACTATACGGGACCGACAAGGCGAGGTCGGTACTATACGGCGGATGATCCAGTAATTCCACGTTTGACGTCGCCAAATAGTCGATCGTTTGCCTGGCGGTGTGCGACGAGACGTTGTCGTGGTGCAGGAGGAATCTACTGCGAGTTCGTTTCTCTCGAACTTTTTCCAAGACAAGTGGCAAACAATTGTTAGTGTACCACCCCGCAGAAACTGTTTTTCGATCCTCTAAAGCAATTGTCACGAAATGACCTGTCCTTCCGAAGAACGACGCTACCATCTTATTTTCCACGCCTCGACCTCTCTTCACTTTAGTTGGCAACCCCTCGGAAGGAAACACCCACTGAGCAGACTGTCTTTTGGTTTCGGGATCATAACAGTAAATCCAGCTTTCGTCACCCGTAAGTATGTCGAACACAGCATTTGAGTCACCTCCGTTAAATCTTTCAAGCATTTCACGGCACCAATCAACACGACGGAGTTTTTGGGCCTCGGTCAAAATATGAGGTATCCACCGGGCACAAAGCTTCCTGACCGCTAAATGTTCATGGAGTATTTTGTGCACTTGACTCATACCGATACCTAAGCTTGTCCGAATCTGCTGTTAGGTCACTCTTTTGTCAGTCTCTATCATACGACGCACAGCACAGATGTTATCTTCGGTCGTCGCCGTAGAAGGCCGTCCCTCACGCAAATCATCGGTGAGATTAGTGCGACCACGCTTAAACTCATTAAACCAGTTGTAAACAGTGGCACGAGATGGGACTTTATTGTAAAAGGCCAATCATAGTCTATCATAACTTTATTGTTGACTTAAATGTAATCGAAAGTCATAAAAACTCATAGCACGAAAATTTTCTCGCGTTAAATTCATGCAGAAGTGACACAGACAATTTTCAATTTGCCGCCAAATCGTAAAACAAATGACAATTGAATGAAATAACAATTCATACTCAATAATATTGGCAAAGAGTTTCATTTTCAAAATTTAAATTATTTTTTTTATTTATTTTGTTTACAAGTGGCCAGTTTTAAAAACTTACAGTTTGACCCTCGTATACAAAAATATAACACAATAACTAAGTATTTCATTACGCTTATTATAATGCCTACTGAAAAATCAAAAAACAGTTAATGATAGACAAACTAATTGACTGCCTTTTTGTACAAAATATTCTTGATGATGATGTATTCTCGGCCGATTTCGGCCACGGCGACTGCATTCACCTCCTTATTTATTGCGTTCGTGTGCACGCATGTGACTTACATAGTCAATCTTCTTTGTAAAGATCCTCGAGCATTGCGGACATGTGAGCACACCGTTAACATATGCATAATTAATTGCCGCAAATTAATATGCATAATTAATTAAAATATTATTTTAACTATATCAAAACAATTTTAATCTCTTGATTCGTATGTGAGCTAGCTGGCTCAATAAACAATAGAGTTAAATAAATCGTCACTAGCAAAATGAACATGAAACATGATCAGATATGAACATGAAAAACATAGACAGATCAAACGTTGCCAAATACAGCTGTACTGAAATAAAAACTCGACTAGTTTTGTAAGTATTAAATGGCGAGAAACAAACAGCGTATAAGCCAGTAAAAACAAAACCAAATACCGCCAATCCCTAACCACAAGTCTGGTTTGTTCATATAACAACTAAAAGGATAATCCTTCGGTTTAAGAACTGCACAGCGTTTCTTATTTGCGAAAGACTTTGCGCAGTGAAACGTGCTGATATGAGGCGCTCGAGACTTTTGTAAAAACTTCATAGATTTTTCTCACAAGTCTAGGTTAGAATAGAAAATGACTTTTGTGTAAAAGGATTGCTTTAAAAAAATGATATGGACATTCGTAAATGTGAAACGAAGTGTGATGAATGCGTTAACTCGCGGTTAACAGCTGCTGAAGTACCTATATTTATTGTTTACTTGACTAGTCATTCTACGTTAGTCAAAAGAACGGAAATCTATTCTCACTTGTGGCAAGTACTATTATTTATTCTGTGCATATTATTATGGTACAAATACAAAAGCAGGAAATGCCAAAAACACAATCAGTTATTTATGAATGCAAGCATACAAAATAAACAAAACTTAGTAACAAGATGGATGGATTAGATATTTGGATGAAGTAATATTTTCGGGCAGATTTGGACAAAATTTGGAGAGTTAAGTGTTTTTATTTTCCAAATTCAAATATTCTATGAAAAGAATAATAATTTGGGATGAAGAGAGGACTATAAAATGCGGCTCAATTGAATTTCACGTCGCGTTCGTGTCTACCGAATAGAAACCTAATAGGACGCAATAATTTAGTACCGCACTGACATGTAACCTGTTTGCGTAGCCTCGTTTAATTAACCTACGCTTTTGCTGTTGTTAGTAGTATTACTGGGCCAATCACATTCGAGCTCCGATGTTCAGCTACAATCTAACTAAACTTCAAATTTCAGCCCAAATTGAACAGTTTGGTCTAACTCGGATGATTCCAGACAGATTTGTGTGGTCTGCTGTCAGAATATTAAACAAGCAAATGGAGTATTGCTATTTATAGTGTCAACATAGTATTACACTTTATTGCTTATTGGTATATATATATATATATATATATATATATATATATATATATTATATATATATATATATATATATATATATATATATATATATATATATATATATATATATACACTTTTTGGCGGGAAGTGAAAAGTGATACAGTTCGATTTTGTTTTATTTTGCAAACAAGTGTTATTTCGAGTGATCATGTGTAATATCGGTGGAATATTAACCATTATGTGTTCGTTAACGTGCACGAGTGTAGGCAAATGAAACAAAATAGGGAAAACATTGCTTTTTTTAATTCTCATAAATATTGCTATTTGTTAAATAAAAATAAGTTATGAATGTTACATTTATATTTAATTTATTATCTACATACTGTTATAAAAATTTGCGCACCTGACGACGGTAATAACATAGAGATCTATTATATTAATTAAAACCTATAATACAATTATGTTTCTACCTATGTTTATGCAAATAAATGAATTTTGAATTTTGAATTTTGAATTTTTTATGTTCTCACAAAAAGTCCATGGAAAGCTTGAATAAAGTTCCACCACTTTATTGAAGCACTAGAAGAGGGTCCGGCTTGTTGCCTCATTCTTAACAAAAGTATAATAAAATGGAATATTAAACTATCAAATAAAAACTACGTAAGACATGGCGGTATGGTCCTAGAGACTTTAGCCTGCACTAACGGGCAAATTAAAAAAAATTGGTATATAAACTTATCGTGAGTATCGTATTCTGACCCATTTTTTTCTCTATCTATACGGGTATTGTAATTATCCGAGCTTAAATGGATACAACCAAATTTTTACGTCTTGTCTCTTGACCAAACTTCAATACATTACTTAAAGTAAGCCGTCTTGTGGCTCAGTCACGACCAGGTTCACGACTGTTACCCGCAGTATCACACTTATTTTCCACAGCCAGCCACAGCGTACCGCTGTATCACGGTAGTGTCATTTGCATAATGCAGCTAGGCTATTGCTGCATTTGTGCTAGTACGGTACCTTCGCTACGTACGCTACACAGTTATGCATGTGTTGGTAAAACTATAGAGATCGAGATCAAGCGTACCACGCACAGCAATGGTTAGCAGTATAATGCGTATCTACTGGACGTTAAGGGTCAATAAGTGACAGTCACCAGTCACGCGTTCTAACAGAATAGTCTGCCACTTGCGTTACAGAGTTAGAAGTGCCCTTTGTATAAACATTTTCTGCAAACGTGTAGATAAAGTTAACGCTAACTCTAGATAATGAACGGAACAAGAATTAACTGCACAAATAGCCGGCGCGCCCCGCAGCTTCGTCCGCGGTTATCACGTTTTCCTGTACAAATTACGAAAAAACCTTTTTAAGTGCACTTCTTCACCTTATAGAAGAACATCCAAATTCCAAATTCCAAAAAAAAATCCAAATTTCATATTTCTATCTTCAGTGCTTTAGGCTATCTGTTATCTGTCAGTCAATCAATTACGGAACTGTTTTATAACATACTCGGTGGCTCGTCATCCAAATAACAGTAGTAAAACAATTATAATTTACGAAATAATAGCGTCTGTGATGCTTAATTTTAAAAAAGAAATGAATTAAAATCATTTTCGCAGATCAACTTGGATGCGTGATTAATGCCAGTTGCCAGAAATGTCGGTCGCAATTTCGGTCTCATTTGTCAATAGCTGTATAACAGGATCCTGCACAGTGTACACTGTGCATGTGCGTTACTACCGAGCTGGCGTCTAAAAGGCATATTACAATTTGCCACGGGTCGGGAGCAGTCATCTAGTCCTTACCCTATTCATAATTTGAACTTAGGTATTCCGGTAAGAAACACCTTTAAACTTTATTCATTATTGGAAATGTAACACTTAAAGCGAGTGAGAATTAGAATTAGCCATCGGATGGCATCATACAGTAGTGTTTCAAATTGAACTTAAATCTAGGATCTGTAGAGTGAAAATTTGAATCTTTTTCCGCAATCCAATTGCCACGATTATTTGAAGCGTGGGTTGACCGCGGCTGTCGGTAACAGTATCACGCTAATTTGTCAACAGCGGTAGAACAGAATAGGGCGCCATTTGCATACGAGTTAGTGCAGCGCAGCGCCCGGAAGGCATTACAGTTAACCTACCGGCACATAATTGTTCTATCTAGTATCAATTTGTGCCTACGCTTTCCAATGATACAGAACTTTCACTAGTAGGCTTTACGACCTGTTTCATGCCCCAACTTACGATACATAAATTAGGGCGAGCGAGTAGAACGCGGCTGTCGAGCGCAGTATCGCACCCATTTGTCAACAGTGGTATAACAGGACAGTGCGCCATTTGCATGTGCGTTACTGAGTTAGCGTCGCATGCGGAAGGCATTACAATTAGCCACCGGACGTTAGAGGGCGGCTAGTAATGCTCCGGCCAATGTTTCATTCTGAATCATCGGAATTAGTTACTGAACTGTATTAGCTAACTAGTGATGCTTCAGTTGTGAGGCTAGATTTGAACGTGGACATTTCAATGTTATTTGATATATTACCATTAAATTTGCAAAATGTACAGCCAAAGACTTATTTAGTTCAAAAAATTTCATAATGAATACATAAATGGTAGCATTAAATATTTACTACGTAAAACATGATTTCAATTTTCATAATACACAAGAAACGCTTTTATCGCCACGAAATAGATAAATAACACAGAGAACATAAAACTGGCCATCAACAATTTAAAGTTAAAAATCAAATTGCAAAACTACGTGATCGATGGGTTTGTTTTCGTTCAGTTCTATTGGGACACGCGAATCAATTTCTGTATAAACAGCTCGATTTAAACCCGTTTGTTTTAAAAGTTAGGCAAATCGGTGCTACAATGCTGGAAACAGAGATTTAATACTCCACAAAAAACATTACACAACAAAACATTGATGAAAGTAAAACACTAATTCTAAAAGGTTACAATTAAAGAAACAATCGATTAACTGGCCCCGTATAATTTAGTCGGATCAGTGTCAACGTGAGAGGAGATTTACCCGAAAGGTCCTCCGCGTCAACTTCAAACGTCGCAAAACTCGCAAAATAAACCTCGAAAATTGACCATTTTATTTGAGAAAAAACATGCTGACGGCATCGCATGAACAACAAAGGGTCGTGTTACGAGTACGTCGAGGGATTTCGAGCGAACGCCTAACAAAAAAGAAGAATATACTTGTTTAACAAATTACCAATACATGGGAAATTATTATATAGAAAAGACTATTATTAACGCAAATTGGTAAGTCTCCTCCAAATAAATTAAAAACCGTCGAAATTATAATTGTTCACCACAGCCATCAGTTTTAATTTGCTATAGCTATAAAATTATGTATATTTGTTGAGCTAATAGGTTTCAAAGGAACAGTTCAGTAACTAAACTAAATAAATAAATAAACTAGAGCCGCTATTTGATAATTCCACATGTGTTAAATTTGAAATTATTCGTCAGGTAATTTAAGTTATATATGTTATGGACGAAGTGATAATAGGGGCATTATTATGCCCCTATTTATCAATAATGCCCCTATTTATCATTCGTATGACAAGCTACTTTGGGCAAAGTAAATAATTATAATTTGAACTTCCTTATTTATCACATTGCCCAGACATTATGAATATTGCCATGTGGTTGCCGGGCAAACACTAATAGTAATCAGTTGATATATATATCTACTGTAATACTATGTTTTGATGTACTACTAATGTTATATACTCAATTATCATAATTAGTTTAGATATATTGATGATTTAACATAATATATTTTTTGTATTATTTTTAACAAATGATGTTTTGTTTAATACAGTATTGTTATTAAACAAAACATCACTTGTTAAAAATTATACCAAAAATATAAAGAAATAACATTAGTAGTACATCAAAACATAGAATTACAGTAGATAAAACCTGGTTTTAATTATTCTGCCCCATAGGTGACGGGCAATATAATAATGCCCGGTCAATTTGATTATTTCAATAGTTGTCACATCGCCCTCTCATATTGGGCATTATTCATAATGTCCTATATTTATCACTTCATCCATAACATATACATTTCCAAACAACGAACGTGTGGAATTGAAACAATGAATCCCAGGGTGCGTTGTTTTCAACTTGAAAGTTTCCAATATCGCCATCTGTTTGTAATGAATGCTCCGTAATTAAATTTTAAAACAATTTAATATGAGGGATTTTATTTCACACATGAATTACATCGGCGGCGTGGCGCGAATTTTGTTGGAATCATTCGGTTGTTTAATAATTATAAAGCGGATTTGTCGCAGTTCTGTTTTCCGCTGTGTTATTTTCGTCAGGCACATCGTCTATTGAATTTACATGCGCTCGTTGCGCTACGGTGGCTGTCACCTCATGCATATGTATGGCCTTATGCAAACTGCAACTTTGCCTCTCATTGAATAAAAATATTTGAAATGTGACGACAGACGCCGCGACGCTCAGCACGGGCGTTGCGGCTGGGTTTCCGGTTCCTTTTGTAGCAACATTTATTTTCTTTTATAATACGAGTTTGCACCTTAATTATTCTTTGTAACCGTTTATGTACCATATTTCGAATACTATTATGGTTGAGCGGTAACTCACGCGGTTTTCGATTCGAAGCACGGGAGGATCGCAAGGCCGAGAAGGAAACAACACTATTACCGTAAGTAATAGTTAATATTCTTTGCTATTACGCTCAATCTCCTTTGGTCTCTCTGATTTTATCTTTCTCTCCCTCTTTATCTTTTTGTCACTTCAAGATAATGATTAATTTAGTTTGTTTATAAATGATGATAACGATGATGATGGAAAATAAGAAATTATCGTTGCAATAAGAATACTCATGACGTTTTCAGCCACGAAGCTACGAGAATGTCTAACATATAATTTCTTCAAAACTGGTAACTATTCTGGGCTGTTTTTTAGCTATTTAGAGAGCTGCCTTATTTCTTAAATGGGATTTTTATTAAAAACAAATAATCACTTACTTATAATATACCGTAAAAACGTCAATAGCAACGTTGGTCATAATCCATTTTATGACTGAGGAATCTTATGTATGATACGGGATCTAGTTCCAGTTGGTGGACATATTGTTTTTACCAAAAAAAATTAGTTTCTCGATGCATGCGTTAATCTATACATATAATAAAATCGTAGAACCCAAAAAATCTGTACATGGAAGATATTTGAAAAAAAACAACTAGGGTGACTTAAAATGAGTCACTAAACATAATAAAACAGTTTTTAAAATTTTTGTTTCTTTGTTTGTACATCTAAAACTAAAATTATTGTCAATGGGGAGTAATGGGAATGCGAGTTAAATTTGCCTGAGTGTACAATAACCTATTAAATATTACAATATTTTTATCACCATATAACCGCAGTACGAAATACCTCTTGGGTCTAGTGCAGTTCCAAGACGACAAATATTTTCGCTCAAGTTCGCCTGTGCAGTCAGTTGGTTCTAATCTTAATTTACAGTTCGTCGGAGTAGTTTGTTCGCTGTAACAAGTAGCAAGTAGCGAGGAACAAGTCGGTGGTACTGGATACTTATACAGACATATGGACTTACTATTAGAACGTATAACCGTAGGTACGTGAAAGCATGTGGAAGTAAACTAGACAGTTTAAAAAAGAGTGTGTGGCTTAGCGGGAACTCGCCTTTCGATCCGACGCACCTGAGTTCGATTCCCGACTCGGCCCTGCACCAATGACTTATAGTTATGTGCAGATATTACACGCTCGCTCTAAAAACGGTGAAGGAAAACATCGTGATGAAACCCGCTTACGCGCTTTGGAGTGGTAGGCTCTGGCCGTGGTTGTAATACCACCCACCGAACAAAGCCATGCCGTCAAGCGACCTAGTCGTGTTTCGGGATGATGTTCGGTGAACTATCGGGGAGACGGGTCTGAGCAGCCGCTCAACTGCCGTCTCTCTCTAGATCTATGTGCTCCATCTTAGGCCACATCATAGCTTCACATCAGGCGATATAGTGGCCAAACATAGATTTATTAGGCGTTAAAAAAAAAGTTTCGTCTACATGCTTCTAGTATTAAGATAAAAACATTTTTGTACGCTTCATAACAACGAATAATCGTAGAAGCCTTTATTATAACCATTTAAGACACCACGGTATTGGTGTTTGTTATTTTTCGTTAAAGTATTTAAGGTCAAAATTACACAGTTTCAAACACTTTTAATGTGAGCTATTTGCGAAGGAAAATAAATGAATTTTTATTTATAATTATAAATGTGACAAGTTTTACAAGACTATAAAAATTTTATTACTAGAAACTAATGACAAATTACACTGGATGTAACGCATTACCTAATATTGTACCTACCATTTCCATACTACGGAATATTACTTCGTAGTAGACTCTACGCGTAATCGTAGCTCTGCGTAGAGATTTCTACGCACGATAGTAGCTATAAAACAAGTTCCCGGCAATCTGCCTTACTCGTTTAAATGCACGATAGGATTAAAGTTTCAAAGTATTTACGAGTATCATAAATACACATATACCTACATCTTTTGTAGAATACATCGTACTTATTAAAACTAACTGAATTTCTTACAAGGTGAAGCAATTGTATTAGTTTTTGGCCGAAACCAAATGTTCCAGCCCACTACCAAAATACTCGTAGCATTTTGAAATTTGACCGGCACTTCTCGAACATGTGAGATCACAATATAGCATATAATGAGCTAACAGTTTTTTTGCGCTAAAAGATTATTATGATAGCGTTTGAAAGTTCTGGAGTGAAGAGGTGGATAATACATTACAATTATATCGAAGTTATTCATGCACCACTTAACACGCAAAAAAAATAAAGCATAACATAATAGTCAACTAAAAGAGCTATCTTGCGCTAAAATAAATCGTAATAGCTAGTAAAAGAGCTCTGAGTGAAAAGGCGGAAAATACATTTTACTATCGAAGTTACTTATTTACTACCTGCGCAATAAGAACCATTTAAGTATAATTAATTAAAAAGATTTCAGTTACCAAGTTGCAGTAGACAGTTTTTAATTAATTTACAAAATGTAAATGGAGTTTTAAACTTTGCTGGATGGCTACCAAACTCACTCAGGCGTGATGCGGTCGCAATTATTTTTGCATGGTCTCCTGGTTAGCAGGTAAAATGTTGCCTGAACACAGTATTATAAACGCTAGTCAGCTGAAAAAAGGCAAATAGAATGAAATAATAAAACGTGGACAAAGAAATTCGACTCGCCTTTTTAAGACATTTTGATTGAAAAAGCGATGCCTATTAATTTGTAATAAATTTTGTAAATAATATTCATATTTTCTTTAAAGGGAATAACAAATAAGGCCATTTGTGGAGTATCAAATTTTATAGATGTCTGTTATTTTATTGAACGAAAAGGTATTTGGATATTATTACAAGCTATTTTAAATTTTCAAAAATAAGAAGAAGGAGAAGAGACCTTTTTGAATCTTACAAATAATGAGTAATATAACCTACTTATAACCTTCACATTCGTTTATGAGGCTTATGTGGTTCTGTTTATTCAAACAATAATAAAAAAAATATTATGGCATTCCAGCGTTCCATCCGATCCTGATAAGTTAACAACCTAATATATAAAATAAATTATATGAATACTTGTTAAGTCGTTTTTCTTCTATGCATTCGCACATTATTCATCCGATTAATATGAAACTGTGTACAGTTGTAGTAATAAAACTTAATATGGTTGTAGTAAGCATAAAAATTGGTTTGGTCCGCATATGCGTAAAGGTTTAAAATAGATAAGTGGCATTGCAACACATGCAGGACATTTACTCGTAGCTAGTTTATATTTGTAAGTCGCTTGGTTAACCCACGACATACTCGTACTCGTGTCCGTTGCTGGTGCACGAAACTAATCCCGAGCAAAACCTCTTCACATACTCACCTCCAACATTACAAACACCCGCAATAGCGACACCTAGGCACCGTCTACCGAACTAGTTAATAAATTTCACAGTTAGTGTAGCTGAACAAACTCAAAGTTCGGTCAAAGGGATTCGGCTAATTTGATTTCTGTGTTCGTCGGCCACAAGAGGGTTGCGCCGAGGCGGGCTTCATTGGACACACGACACGCATTTACGAAACAACTTGTGTACTAATGAACAGTTATCGAGGTAACTTTCGAGACGATTAGTTACGATAATAACTTCGGTTAAATCACTAGAATAATTCAAAAGTTGGCAATCTAGTTTTAGTTTCGTCAAATATGCAGCAGCTCAGGCATGCTCAGTTGCTTTGGCGTGATCGCAATAGTTGGTAAAGTTTTCTGACAAATTCGACGCATTTCATACGGTTGTATATAAGTACCGGTATAAAGAATCTGAAATATTCGCAAGAGAATTTATAAGGAACTTTCGCTAGTCATAACTCGAGTTTGAAAGGTGCCTAGCTGCTAAATTGTCAGTGTATATTCTAGCTGCGTTATGCATATTTTTAATCAAATATACCGTCTAGTTTTCTTTCTTTTTTATATTTTTTGAATATTTACCGGGTTTTACCTGGTACTGATCGTAAAAGTTTATATTGTTAGAGTAGTGAACAGTTTACGGCCAACAAAAACAGTGCCACATTTTGGAACGATTATAGTAAGTACCTAATTATTTTTAAAACAATATATATACAAAAACGACCTTACTTTTCATAAACTACACAGTAAAAAATGGGAACCTTATTAATTTTAGCGTCTGATTCATCTGTTTATCGATGTAGAAATAATAAATGCGTAGTTTTGAAAACCTCCTGTTAAAAAGCTGCTTCTAAATTTAATTTCGGTAAAAATAGTCTTATCATCCTCAGTTACTTCCGACATCTACGTTTAACAATCAACAAATTAGCAGCAATGTTTAACATTAGCCACTCTCCGGGCGGGTTCGTCGGTTCCACAAACATTATTAAATTGTGTTGGTCCCCAATTATATTTCGGAGCTTTCACTGTATATAATATTTCTGCCAAGGTGATATATTCAGAGAGAATCCAGTTATTTAATCATTTATTTGTGTTATGCTCGTGAGATCGTAACATGATCTTGGTTAACTGATATTACCTTTCATAATAAATAAAGGAATTTGGTGTGTCACCTCTTGCAAACTGTGATGAATTATAATAATTCTTTGATCGAAAACATAAATTTATTCCATATAAAAAAAAAAAGAAAGTGCAGAGTAAATTCAAAAACTTTCACTTTATTGTTAATTTTATGAATTAATATTATATTTTACCCATAAGCATGTCTCATTATTTCGTTTGTCTTAATTTAATTCTTAATTTTCCTTTGATAAACAATGACAAAATGAAAAAATATCTAAGTACGTATATGCCTTTAGTATTTTACCACAAATCGGCCTTAGACTTATATTTTTAATGTTAACATCGCAACCTGCTTGGTGTCTGAGGTAGGTCTAAAAAGTGTTCAAGTGCGGTTTCCTTGTCGGACTACGGAACTCTATAGACCTGAATTTTGTTGAAAGGTCACCAGATTCCCTCTCCACGGAGTAACAATTTTTGATACTAATAAATTTAGGAATTTAATATCCGATGAGCCTTATGCCTTGTATTATATTATCTGTGGTAGGGCCTCTGTATCTGTTATGCGTAGCCGCATTAATCCGTGCGTGTGAGAGTTACTCTGTGGTCGAAGGAAGTTTTTTTTCTCTCTCTCTATGGTGAAGAGTCTGAAGTGTGACGATGTTGTTTTTGTAACCTTTAATTCTTGGTGGATTTAGTACAAAGCCGTGTTATCCAAGCTTGCCTCTTTTATATATCGATCCCACATGGATTAGATAGACAAAACGATGCATATCATATAATAAGAACAATCTATTTATTGATTGCAGTGCTCTTCCCACAGTAACTTCAAAGAATATTTAGTTCTACCTACATTATAAAAACAAACTTCGCTGCCTAATGTTAACAAAAGTAATTGGATGTACTCGTATATACGGAAAAAAATAAAACTCAGGCTGCTCAGTCATACAGCTTAATTTTCGTTTAAAAATAATATTTTCGTTAAAAGTAATTGGTGACCTGCTAAATAAGAAATCTAAATATAGCCCCAATATATTTTGCACAGCCATCAAGCATCAGGCGAGAAGTGAACAATCCGCCGGTGCACTTACTCGGCTGAGAGGCTCACGGGCCCATGAATAAACCATCGCGCGAATGTGGAACTCGTGTCAAGAGCGCACTGTTGACGGACGGATCGATGCTAAACGATCCACTTCGAATAATAACAATACTGATGCCGCGATCGGCGATCGAATATATATCGCTTTATCTTTTTACGCAACTGAGTTCATCGCCTTCGGTACGCTCCACGCTCGCACATAACAATTGCAGTCTCTCATCGTTAAGCTCATCACCCGAAAAAAAGTATCATACGTTCATTAATTCCGCTTGTTACAATGCTACTATACAAACCAGAACACAGTAAACTACTGCTTAACGGCAGAATAACTAACAAATAATTGGTACCAACCCAGACGGCCTCTCGCATACAAGAGACCTACCACTGAGTGTGTTACATTAATCATGAACAATAGTTTTTTTTTTAATTTTTATTTAATAACGATGGTAGAAGGGCTTTGTCGTTGTGTGACCATATCGCCCAATCGGTACATAAAAATGATTCAAAAACAAATAGGTACAAAAACTAACATTGCCTTGTAACAAAAACTAAATCAAGTGAGTAGTTAGTTAATCTAGTTTATATATATATATATATATATATATGATCAGAGCTTCGTCAGATAGCGGCAATATGCTGTTGCAATGACTAACACAAGAATTTTTTTGATTGACCAAATTCGTTCTATAGTTAGCGTTCCGGACACATTCCATCTACACATCTTCTATTGTCCCGCAAACTTCACAAATGGGCGATGCTACTATTTTCATTACGAATACAAACTTGTTTGTTGGAATGCGTCCAGTCGTCGCAGTCTGGGAGCTGTTATTAAAACACTTAAATACCTTTCTGTGTTGACCTTTTATCAAAATACTCCTGCCATAGGTCTTGACATTGATGTTTTACTAATCTAACGTAGTCTGAATGTAATGGACTGTAAGCAAAGAATGCTAACTGTAAGTGACTGAGAAAGGTATACTATCAATACTGGCTTGTTTTGCCAAAAGGTCAACTTCGATGAACAATAATTAAATAAATACTAGGAACTGCAACTACAGTGAAGATGCAGGTTTGATCTCTACCTGAGCAATATTCATAGCTTTTCTACTTCCTAGTTATTTAAAATCTACTAATTAATTTGGAAGCAAGAAATAATTTTATACAATAAATCCTGGGCCCTAATTCACTATGACCAACTAGCGATTCCTTGCTTCGAAATCACGTCGATTCCTCAATTAATAAACGACATTTGCGAGATTTGTATTCTCTATGACGCGTCATAGAAAATCATTTATATGAATATATGAATGCGTCATAGATATGTCGTTTATTAATTAAGGAATTGACGTGAATTCAAAGCAAGGAATCGCTAAGTGGTCATAGGGAATTAGGGCCCCGGTTTGTAATTACGCTATGACAAGAAGTTTTTTGTGTTGATACTCTCTGAGTCACCTTTTATGCTTCTAATGTATAGATACGCGACGAAACTGTAAGTATAGATATAAAGTAACTCTCAATTTCGTGGAGAAAAACATACAAAATGTATTAAATCGTGTCACACGTGTATACGCGTTTATTATCGCAAACGATCAGTAGCATCGCTATAATAATGGTACATTTTTTCCAGGAAATTTCTCGTATAAATAACATGATAATGGCGTATTCAAACCACCGTTACCAAATGAGAAACTCTTGTAAAGATTTGCAAACAGCGCGATGCTTCCTACATTTTGCTACCCATATACCACGCGAGATAACACGGTAAAATATATCTTCTATCTAAAATTATAAAGGGCAAACTTATAATATATATGTATAAGGGCTTATAACACTGACTGATTCACTCACATACCAGGAAATCGGCAGAACTGTAAGACCGAGAAGAGTTAAGGTTTGTAATGGTTTTAAGGTTCTCAATATAAAATATATTTCGGAAGTTTGATGAAAAACGGGTCGACACTGCTGGTGAAGCGCTGGAGTGGAAAATAAATTCATTGTTCAAAATATAACTAGTTATTAATGACACGGAGTTGGTCGTATGACAAGTTCATTCGTAACCCAGAACTGCTCAAAATATTTCAAAATTAATGACCTACGCTACGCAGTTGATAACACTAACGAGGTATCTTTTTCCTACAGAGATGGTATGTAATGGAAAAAATAAATTAAAGAATATCATTTTATATGTACCTATACATTTTATTGAAAAAGAAACTCTCTCTCTCTCTCTCTCTCTCTCTCTCTCTTCTTTAACTGAAACAAAAAGAGAAGCAATATATCAGATGTTTTTTTTATATTATTTATTTTTTTCATAAAAAGAATTAAGTCTATTAATATAACAAAGTATCTCTCCTAAAATATTTCTTAAATAGGTACAAAAAATCACTTTTATTACAAATTTATATAAAAAATAGTAATTGTAACTTGTAACTTAAATTATCATGACTTTAAAAAAAGGTAAACATCCTACCTATTTCTTTTACAAACGCAATATCAAGTTCGGGCCCAAAAACGAAATACGAAGACTGGCTGTACTGTACCAATATTTCGGAAATACAAACGCTAGAGAAGATAACAACATGAAACTCTGCGGAGAAACTCTGCTAGAACTTTTAAAAGGTAAGAAAACATATGTATGTTTTCTCACCTTTTAAAAGTTCTAAAATTTAATTGGTAATTAACAAATAATTAACAATTTTTTCTAACTACAAGTAAGAAATTGATGACCTATAGTTATAGCAAGTAATAGTTAGTATTATTTGGTAATAGTATTAGTAATAGAGAAATGTGGTACCTAATATATAAATAGGTACATATATAGATACAATTACAATTAGTCCACCAACAGTCTTCACAAGCAGCGATCACCCTCCACTCCTCCCTCACTAGCTACAAGAATTGAATATGTAGATACTTCTCGACTCCACAGTATACTTAAGTTAGCGAAAGTTACATTTAACCCCTTGCCACTACTTAATTGTAAAACAAAACTGTAACTCATTAACACAAATTAAATCTACAGGACAACGGTAAAGTTTCTGCGTCGGAATCGCTTTTAAATCACAATATTCAATTTGTTCTAGCAGACTTTACTCTGAAATCGAGTTTAGATACAATAAAACCATTCCAAGTGAAGTTAAATCTTCTTTATAGAGTAAAATCGATTAATTAAAGGTATTTGTTTAAGAAGCATCTTCACGCTTTGCAGCGATGCAGTTCGTGGAAATCGATGTCCGACAGAACCGTTTCCGAATCAAGATTTTATTATGAAACTCACTTGATCCATTATATTTCCTATCATTATAACCAGCCACTTTTTCTAGATATTTTCTGCGTAATAAAGGTTATTCTAATATTTTATAGAATTTTGCGTTAACTAGTGTTAAATGACGAGGTTATCCGACAGAGAACCAAAGTCATTGACATAGCCCACAGAATTAGTCAGCTGAAGTGGCAGTGGGCCGGACATATTAGCCGCAGAACCGATAACCGCTGGGGTAGACGTGTTCTAGAGTGGAGACCGCGAATTGGCAAACGTAGTGTAGGACGCCCTCAGGCAAGGTGGAGCGACGATCTTCGCAAGGTGGCTGGCAGCAGCTGGATGAGAGTAGCCGGGGATCGTGCTCAGTGGCGTGCAATTGGAGAGGCCTATGTCCAGCAGTGGACTGCAAAAGGCTGATGATCATGATGGAGTGTTAAATGTAGTAGTAACATAAATAATACAAAGTGGACATTTTCGTCACTCGTAAAATTAAAATAAATCCTAAAACAAAACTAAGAGCTTTACTTTTAACATTTTTATTTTGTTATTCGGGTGCAGCACATTTATTAGAAATCTCTGAAACAAAGCCAAAATTGTGTTACTTATGAAACCGTTGGCAATTGAAACCAGCCCATGATTAAGTACTGAAACAGATAAAAACTCTAGACTACAATTACAAAAACATTTTACTTACTAAACGGGAATCTTATTAGCTTTATTTTAACACGTGAATTTCAAATAAGGTTATTCACGATTCCTAATTTAATTAATTTATGCTGACATTTTCCGTAACCGTAGGTATACGCTTTCCGCTCTCCACGCCATGTTTTTCAAAAACAATTTCTAATTAAGTCGTCGTCGTTAAACTTTCGTATTTCCCAAGACATTCGAACCAAAATAATATTTACGGAAACCGTTTCGAAGGCTTTCTAAAATTGCGACTTAATCAAGCGAAGGCTTTACACAAACGAGTGTCAGGCAGTCGCAGTCAAAGCTTGTCATTTGGCGTCGCGCAGCTTATTAAGCGCCTAAATTATACGCCATTCAACTATCTAGAGCAGTATTTTATGATACTTGCTCTAGCATAAATCTTGATTTTGTGTAAGTATTTAGTACGCTGTGAGATGATAGCAATAAACTGGTACCGCTGTTTGATGAAGTGAAATTAGTGTACCTATTTGCTTCTCTCCTATTGGCCAACTATTTACGAGCCATGCTGAGGATAGTTTAATATCAGAACTATATTTAGGATTTATAAATAAATAATGGCAAAAGATGAGACACACGTGAATTCTAGTCCACTAACTATTACTCCTCGATGAAGGTATATATAATAGGAAATTAATCTCAAACCCAGACATGAAACAAATATTTGATACATTTTCTTGCCATGTGACTATGTAACTGACATTTTTTCACTCGTAGAAGCGGCATCAAACCACAGCTTCCGTCTTCCGTCAGATCTAACAAAGAAACTTTTAAATGTTGAATGCTACCTGCAAAGGTTGGTGTCGCAGCCAATCAGTAAATGTGAAGACATTTGTTAAATGGGCCGATTTTTTAATCCTGAATTAGACGAGCAGATAGTTAGACGATCGAATAAAATAATGAACGTCAAATCAAACATATTTAGACTTGCATATTGAAAGCTGTATAAAAATATCTCGCTTGCACAGTTCGGAGTGAAGTTAACCATGCTAGATAACCTATCTTATTAGAGGATTGCAATCAACCCTAAGCAATAAACTCAAAACTAATTAACCATCAACATGTTCCAAAGCAATACAAAGATTGAAAGCATAGTATCCATGTTATTTCGAATTAGTTAGGTACTGCAGCACTAAACCAATATCGTTAAACGTGTGTCAACACTCAAGGAAATGTTGGTTGAAACACTTCTCGATTGCTTCTAATAATAAGACAAGTTCTGATAGAGAGATAGTGTTTACAGATGATTAAATTCAATGTATGTCTTGTTTACGTCGGAGAGAGGTTGAAACAAATATAGTGACTCTTGCGCTATTAGAATCCTAGTATTAAGAACGTTTAAACCTTCAAATACACCATAATGGTCATCCTAGAAGTACTTATCTACTATTTTCGAAGAAACAAAAACCCTATATAAAAATCATATAGAATTTTTTTTATAGAAAAAATTATTCCGTTAAACATACCAAACATAGATTCTGCTTTATAAAAACATGATTGCAAGCCCGAAATAAAACCAACCCACATAAGCCCAAGCATCGCTGCTGTTTATTGCGTCTGCCCAAACTAATACATCGTCCAAAAATATATCGGCCGATATTATTTCCAAATTAAAAGCACCGTCCCTTTTTCGTTAAAAGAAAACGAAAAAGGGATGCGGATTCTTGTGTAGGTAATTGGTTTTCGACACAAATACGCAATAACTTACCCATGAAACTTTATGTGTATTCCGTGAGTTGAATATACCACAGTTTGGGCCATGGTCTCAAGTAAATGCTATCACCACCTTCTGAATAACTAAAACATGTACTCTAGAACGGGCCCGAATTTTCCCCGGGAGAAAATCTCTTGCCGGATCGTGGTTAATAATATATGATAGTCGGATGATCTGCGGAAATGCATCCTATTTAGGTAGAGCTCCGCCAAAAAGGCTCCGCGTTTAAGCCCGTACCCTAATAGCCTTATCTCTAGCATTATCTAAGATTAAAATTCAAAACGGGAGTAAAATCTTTTTGTCTTTCTAGGATTTTTGTATTCTCGCTTGGAACAATTTTATGATTTCATCAGTTATATTGTGACGATTGTGCGCTTTCTCGTCGCTAAAGTTCAAGAAATAAATGTAAGAATGTCAGCTGCAAATTGAAAGCGGTTAGTCGCTGACGTTAGTTATGAATAGTTGGTATCCTTACTCGTTCCTCCGAAAATGTTTGCATATTTTGCAATTTGTTCTACAGTTATGTTGAACGGCTTCTATTTTACTTAAATGTTAAGTTGACGGTCTTGCTAGCGTTAAACCAATGTGAAACTCTTCGAAAAGGAATACTAATATAGAATATTGTTTGATTTCCTTATGTTATGATATGTAGTACTTTTAGGTATTCTGTGGCAATGGTTGATTTGAAAATATTTAAAATTAAAAGTTATGGTCTTATAAAGATACCTTACAATTCCTTTTGAAACGGTTATTACTATACATTCGTAAACGCTAGTACATACTACAACTGGATCATCCATCGTTTAATGCATGGGCTCAATTTTCATTCGTTTAATTCATTCACTTAGTCACAGTGAAAACATTTTTGTTGCTGTCCTGCAACTCCTTGCATAAAGCTAGGACTTTTCCAGATTGTCAAGTTTTTAATCAAAAGCTGATATGTCAAAACTACAATAAATCCTGCCACAAAATAAACTCCATAATTGTAATACAAAAACAACCCCACAATAATTAATAACGTTAATTTCGCCGCCGCTTGTAGTCATCCGTATCCTTGCACCTAATCTCGTAATTTCCCCCATAATCTCTGCCAGCCCTTATTCATAATGAGAAGATTAAAAATTTCTGACTTTAGTAATTGTTTAAGTACTTAAAGCAGATTTCTGGTGAGGTCAGCAGGAAATAAATTTGCTCCGGCCCGCTCTATAAATCCGCACTGAAGTTTTAAAATGTCTCCCCCTTAATACTAAAAGCTTTAAAAAAGTTGTTCTACCATGTTTCTACTATACTATAGCACTTTACTATGGTGTGATACGTTGAACTTATATCCCTAAATTCAAACAAATAATATTGTTGTTATTAATATATTTTGTCTAAATTTTCTAGATATTCCAAATGGCTCTGCTAACATTTACCTATTAGTAAATACCTTCAACATTATTTTTCTTTATTTTTCTTTTAGTATGCTTTCATAAATATTATGGTCCTCATTTATATTACAATCTAGCCAATTTATTAGGCTAATGAGTAATTTGCATTTAACTTAAACTGATAGGTAGGCTAAAACTAAAAATGTGTGTTTAACAGTATTTAAAAATATTATACAGATTTATTGTGGAATGAAATATATTTGTGCAATACCGCGAGAATGCAGACATTCTCGTAATATCGCACTCCTTTATATTGAATAATAGTTTATTAATAATTCAAACAGCTATCGCTTTTTCTTTCCATTACCTTTGTTTCTCATTTTGTTTTAAATTATGTCCTGTGGACAGTGTTTTAATTGTTCAAATTATTCATCAGTTAAAAAAAGTAAAGACTACCCTAATTCTTCTCCCCTTGGAATCACTTTTTTCCATTACAGAATGAATATTCAACAAATTCATTATTTTTTACTTTCACGTATAAAATTAATAAAGCTCATTTTATTTGAGTCCTGACTTTTACTATGAAACCAGCCGAGTGAGGAGTCGACAAACCACTTTATGTAGCTTTAGATTTTAGAAAAATGTAAGAATACATGTCTTATTTGCGATGCATCATGAAAAATGACATATTAAATGGCATAATTTCGCTCTAGGCATAAAAATTTAAAAAACAAATCTTAAATTTCGAATAAACTTTGAATTTCGTTAAATTTTTGATCTTTTAACGAAATTTCTTGTATACACACTGTTTTTACTCATTGTGTGATTATTTTCAAACAATATAATTTTAATAATGATGTAATCAGCTAAGCAAATTGGTGCTTAAATGGGAATAACTTTGGTGGTCAATGCACTGATGCTCAAAAAGGAATACTTCTAATATGGGCTATTAGGTAGTTATATTTATGTACCAACTTAATAGTTTAAGTTATAATTATCTACCTATCTATACTATTATAAAAATGGGAAAAAACCAATTCTGTACATTGAAGATATGTTTGCAAAACCAACTGGGATGAACTATTTTGAGGGTACTGAACACGAATCTATGGTGTTTAGAATTTTTGTCTGTTTGTGTGTTTGTTATCTATAGACACGAAAACTACCCAACGGATTTTAATGCAGTTTTCAGTGTTTGATAGCCTACATCTCAACTTTAAATATAGGCTATTGAAAATTTGAAAAATCTGCTAATGGGGGTATTAAATGGGGGGTGAAGTTGGTATGGAAAAAAATTATTAAATTATCCTAGAATCTTGAAACTCAAAATTTATACTTATAATTAAAAAATAACAAATCCGATTCCGACATTTTTTTATATTTAGCTTCCTTAAGCGATGAGGACAGGAAAAATGTAAAATTAGTCTGAATTTGAAACGCACATACATGTAAAATTTTATTTAAATAAAAAAATCCATGCTAGAAACTTAACTTCGGCGTTTTTAGTAAGTCTTAAAAAACACCTCGGACACTTTGCATGAAAAGAGCTAATTTTAACTCTTAAAATTTGTTAATACGATAGAAACTAGATGGTGTTAGGGGTAAAATTAAAATTGTAAAATTGAAAAAATAAATTAAAACTAGCAAATTATATTTTTATGAAATGCACGATATCGGTATTGTTAAAACTTGTTTTTTTAAATTACCTTAGGCCGACGTTACCGATATAGTCGGTATATCAGAACCTCTGAGGCTTCACGAGTTTCACAACCGACACCCCACCGTCCTACATTTTAACCTAGATGTTCACCTCAAAAATGAATGAAATTTATTTCGACTCGGAAACCGTCAATGAGCCTCTTGAAAACCCTCGCCAAACCACATTTCTGGCGTTTTTTAGGTTTTGTTAAGGGGATGAATTTGCCAAAACTTTAACATAATGACGATTTGCCATTGTGTAACAACAAACAAACTGATCTATTTAACAGACGACGACGTGGTCAACCAGTGGAGAAGGCTGTCTATAAAGAGCATCCTTTAGGCAGGAAGTACACCGTTCATACCAGTAACAAGGAATGCTACTATTTATGGTTGCTAATACACACTGTCTGTCCGCGGTGCTACCTCATTTGCTTTCCTCAGAACAGCCAATGGTGTTAAAAACTCTTACTTTCTACGTAGCCTCCATAAGCTTGTTCAAAGTTCAAAAGTTCTTTATTCAGTTTTCGCATCACAGACGCAATTATGAGCGTCTGCGCCATTTGTTTGCGATGTTGGTGTTTTGTGGGCTCTCGCCAGTGCAACTGTGGTTGAAGTACTTACTCCATCTCGCTGAAGATAACCCGTCTCACCCGCAAGACCGCAGACGTATCAGACGAGAGGGTCGTAATTCGTTGTCTTACTAAGCTACAAGATGTTGTCATTACTATCGGTGACGCTTCACTAGGCCGCGTGTAACCCGTAGAATTTTTGAACTCTTTGAGTGCATCAGGGCTTTCAGCGCTTATGCTTCTTAGAAATTCAACCCCTTAGAAGTTGTGTAATAGAACTCAGCTGAAGGTAGTATCGCTACAGAAGAACCTCATTGAGGCAGAGATACTGACAGGCCATGGCGCTGGGTAATCAGTTTTCATATCACGCACCCCCTTATCCCGAACAACTTTCCATTCCAATTCAAGCGCTTGCACTTCTCTGTGAGCTTCTGCTTTGCAGTGACGGTCAATGAGTCGAAGGACCAAATACTCCATTGCTGGACTGCCGGTGTTGATCTGAGAACAGGATGTTTCTCAAACGGACAGCTGTAAAATCTGTTGGATCTGTTGAGTCAAGAAAGCAAGTAAAGTCTCTCGGATCACGTCGCCTGTGAGAATGCGACGTGATCCGAGAGACTTTACTTGCTTTCTTCCGACAATGACAGGGAAGTTTTGTAAATTACATGTATTGTACATAATCTTTAAAAAAAGTATTTCGATTAGCGTTAAACTGTGCTTCATGCGAACGAAGTTGGGGTTTTGTAAATAACATGTGTTATACATAATCTACAAAAAAGTCTCTACATCAGCGTTAAACTAGAGTCCACGCGAGCGAAGTCGCGGGCAAAAGCTTGTTTGTGTATTTATTTAAATACGTACCTAAAGCACCCGCCTACTTGCAATGCCTGCAAAAAGCTACTAAGTTCTCAAGAACAATATCCCCTAGATTTCGACCCAATTTACCCAAATAAATTTAATCTCTGCTGCATCATCATACAGAATACGAGTAAGCTAAATCATTCATGCATAGAATGCGCGATGCCGATAGACAAGTCCTTTTAGAAAGCTCTAACTTTAGTGGATAGCAAGAAAGAACAATCAAACGAAAGCCCGCCGGCAATAGGTTTCCCAAAGAACAAACCAACAGACTTCCGCAGTCAAAACAAAAAGGCTAATTTATAAACTGGCCGTAGACTCATCCAACAAACTAAAGTTCATCGTTCCATCGGGAATCAGAAACTTTGCAAACAAATCGCTGAACACCCAGCCCGGGGCTATTTCCAATAATCGAACGAATCCATTCGAATTCCTATCTCCAACCCTACCCTACTGATTAATTTAATGATTTAGATATGTTATTTATTGACAAGTTTTAAAAACTAGTTTTAGTTATATAGCTTAGCCAAATGAATAGATCGATAGTAGCAGCATATTGAAATAGAAAGCGTTACGACGCGTGACGTAGATACGCGGGTAGGGTCCGTAGTGATAGACGACTTGCTACTGGGTTGATAGATAGTGAATCAAAGGACACGAACTGGCGATCGATCACTTCAAATTCCAACTAATTAAAATATTCTGTTACTCTTCGTGTAACCTTTTAGAAATTGTCAAGTGTATGCTGACGTTTATTGTATGATACAAAATCACATTATTTTTTATCACTTATAGATCTATGTTTGGTCACTATCTCGACTTATGTGACTGAAGATAGAGCACATAAATTAAAAAAACGGCAGTTGAAGAACTGCGTGTAGGTGGTATTACAACCGCAGCCGGAGTCTACGAATGTATATTATATATTTAATTTTTATGTATTATATTTTATTTCATAATACAGCCTTATTAACCTTTACTTCGTAACCTTTTTTTTAACCTTTATTTTCTTGGAGCTTTCATAAACTTGACACTAAAAATGTTAATTGACCAACAGTGATAGATTAAAGGACTACGCATAGTTTTATTCACTCTTTAATCGCATAGACTCTATACTGTATACGGAAATTCTGCAGTTTAGATGCGAAACTCAATGAGAAATAAAATAAAAAACACAGAAAAAGAAATGGTCTCACGATAACTTAAATTACATATTAGATAACTCAGTTTGTGCAACACTACTAAACCTACTCCATTTTATTATGTAAATATCTTGTTGCTCAGTCACACAAGGTTGCATTTCCAAGTGCTTAAAATTTTAAGCGGCATTAAATGTTAACCATTTGCCGTCGCCAGAGACGTCCAACTAAAACCGTAGGATGCCTAGCTGGGAACACATCAGGGTTTTCTAAAGTTTCAAACTAATTTGCCTATCCATTTTCATTACATTATAAATTCATGTGTCGAGAAATTCACTCCGGGTTGTTATCGCGTAAAACTAATGTACGTTGGTCACAATAATATAGGCTTATTTTATGAATTCATCCATCAGCATAAATCAGATAAAGGGCACATTTATCAAGGCTTAGACTAGACTCTCTATCCTAGACATTTGCCTATATTAGAATGGTAACTAGATTTTCAAAGAAAGCTTTAGGTTTGAATTGCAATTCATCGGGTCCGTGGTCAAAACTAGGTCACTGAAAATACAGAACCAATATAATAAAAATAATAAATATATATGTATATATCTAATGTTATGGTACCCTTTTGTAATCTATTTGAAGTTCTATAGATATTCAATTCAATTCAAGTTCATTTATTTCAATCAAAAGATCATATAAAATTGTTATTATTATCGAATATATTTATATATACATTATATTTATTATATATATTTTTGGCTAGTTAAGATGCAACAATAAAATAGATAGGTTTACTTTTTATGTACTTTTATGCATGTCCCGCACCACATTGCAATATCAATTTGTCCTGTAAACGTGACTCTTGTGGCCCCTGCGTTACAGTTGGCCAGCCCTAGTTCAAGGTGCCCTGGTACTGGTAGTAGTGGTACCTGTATTATTCTTATTTTGTTTGTACCTACAAATATTTGTGCAGTTTAGCAAAATCGAATGTTATGGTACCCCTTTGTAAACTTAAAGGAAAATAAACTATATTTATATTCTATTTATGGTTTATTAAATTTTATGTTATATTTTTGCATGTATGTTAGTTTGTAAGGTATATATTCTATGAGCCTCTGTTAATTTTAATTAATTGTACTTTAATATTGCCTGAAGAGTTTAATAATTCAATTTTCTATTCCAATAAATTCTTGCTCATACAACCAAGAGAAAACAAAATTTAAATAATTCATGATCATCAACCTGCTTCAGTAGTCCACTTTATAAGTCTCAACACACTACTGAACCCGATGTTCGGCTTTTCTCCAGTTACATATATATCCAGTTGTATATAGTTGCTCCATCTAATCGCAGTGTGTCCTACACTACTTTTGTCAATCCGCAGACAGCATTGAGATTCGTTATTTGTCAAATCCCAGCTACACACAATTTGTTTCACTTCACAACGGCTTACATATTCGCACAGCTCAGTGCCCGTGCCCGGTCACTCCCTTTAAGCTTGAACAGACTAAGCTTTTAAAGAATTTCAGTAGCAATTTCTGCAGAAATATCTTCAAACGGGTAAAGTTAAAACGTTCAGCTTTAAAAAGAATTTCATTCATTTTAACGACTGTAAAAATGTGCTTCCATTTTCCGAATACACAATGAGCATCATAGCACTTATGAGGTTACTCAAGTGTGTTAAAGCGTGTGTTGTGTTAAAGTGTGTCAAAGCGAGCGCAATGCCCACTGCATTGCGCTCGCAAGATTTTACAAGACTTAAAATTAAACATAAATTATAATTAAAATAGACCTAATAAGGTATAATTTTAATTATCTTTTTTATGAATAAGGTGGTAAATGTACAAGTCGCTAAGTGCACATTTTATTAGTTTTGTTTTTCAAGGATTCTAGGATGATACAGCCAGACCAGTAAAGCTCTGCTAAATCACTGGTTTTGCATTGTGCACGCTTTTAGAAACATTTCAGTGCAGCAACAGAATTAAACAATACCGCTAGCACAAACATAGCTGATCCTTAACCAAATAACCCGCATCTTACATCTCAGCACACAGCGGCACTTCATTAAACAATGGCAGCGCAAATAAATGACGAGGGCCCATTCTGTCAATTATTCAAAGGCACTATATGGTTACATATTATGACAGTTTATAATACAATTCAGTCATCTTCATCGTGTCATATTACCATTTCTCCGTCTGAACGTAAAAAATACCATTTCGGATGCAATGCTGAAACATCGTGGTCAATTACGATTCACTTTCATCTCTTCGGGAGAATAAGGAAAGTACTTATCGACAACGGCACTCCCCGGGTTGAGGCCGCGTTTCCACCTAGAGAAATCTCGCACTTGCTACGCAGTTCCTACTTACGAGGTACCTACTACAATCTGTCCGATATAAGAGCAATATGTTGATTTTTTTTTAATATTGTAGCATTTTTGCTTTACGATGGTGGAAATTATCTAGGAATTCTTCTTCTTTCGTGTGAGCATGTGGCCAACCCTGGTGTCGGAGTTTTTAGACCGCGCGAAGTTCTCCGACATAGCCTTACGAATGTTGTCCTAAGACAACAATCGGGACTTAACGAGCCTCCGAAGCACGGTAGCGGTGCTACACAAACGGTCACCCATCAAAGTTGTGACCGCTGCGAACGTCGCTTAACCTAGCAAATCTCATACGAACAGCTAGGCGAACTACGCTACGAGCGCTAAATTGATTGATATTCTAGGAATTGAAGGTAAGATACGTACTTTAAATTTATTACAGACAGTCATATTATTATCATGAATCGCTACGCTACAGAAGTTAAAGGAATCCAGGACTCAGTTAAATCTAGCTCACAGAACTATACTGTCTTCTTACTAACATAATTTATCCTCAGTCAAATAACAGCCCGCATCTTACCACTCAGCACATACAACTAGAGGCGCTCTATTATAGAGGTACAATGAGCAGTGCACACGAAACACAGCGTTGATTCCATAATGAAGTAAGCTCTAGAATTGCAGCAATCACATGCATGGAAAATTCTAGGTAGTTAACGCTTATATGGCTACTAGCGGCGCCCCGCGGTTTCGCGCGCGGTTTCCCGGGATAAAAAGTAACCTATGTGTTAATCCCCCTGGATTGCAGTGAAATTCGGAAAGAGGATAGCTTTATACCCTTATGAAGCTATCCCCTTTCCGAACTTCACTGAAATCCGTTGATCCGTTACAGCGTGAAGAAGTAACAAACACACTTACAAATACATACAAACTTCAGCATTTATAATTTTAATGTGATTTCCAATCTCAATTAGTAAATACTAAATCGATAAGCAATTTGTGTTAAACAGTCTACAAAATAGGGTTATTTAGGCGAGAGCAAATGTGCGATTTGCCGTTCTAATTATTATCGTGATTTAAAATTTGTAGTTTTCAATGTAAGTTTCGCTTTCAATGTGGTGTCGGTTCGCAATACAACACCACATCACCTAGTAAAGTGTTGTGGTGTTGTAATGGTATGGTAATGGTGAAACAACCTTATTTTTTCGCTTGCGCTTTAATTAAATATCAAATTTAATTAGACGTAAGCATCTAAGACAACCTGAAAAGACTCGTAACAATTGATAATATGCTCCTGTAATATATCGACTTTAAGAGTATTTATAATTATTCCAGAGCACACTAAATTCTAGCTGTGTCCACAAAACCAGAGGCGCCTATATTATACAGTATAGCAGTGGACAGGAAACACACTGCGTTGATTCCGTAATGAACTACTGTGTTTTACTGGTATGTACTGCCAAGGTTTTACTTGAACATATAATAAAACAAAACGTACATATAATTAAATTTAATTAGATATACTATATCAATAAGTATATCAATGATAGTGTCATAGATTATATATTTTAGCATTCACCTTAGCTAAGGTGCACTAGCATGTGAATGCAAAAATATATACCTACTAAATTCGGCTTAGGAGCCAAACCTGGTAGGTATACCAAAATGAAAAAAATTAAATCAATTTTGCTCAAATGTAGATACTACAATAAACTGTCACCCATACAAATGGTGGCCACAGCAAACATTCCTTAATCTCAAATCTGTTTTGGATGGAATAGATATGCCAAACCTATATAAATAAAATACAATACTAAAATACTAGATACAAAACAATAGCAACATTCTGAATGCCTACATTACATAATATACTAGGTACACATTATCATTATAAACATACATAAATAATTAGTATAATGATATTATATTATATTATATTTATATAATAGCAACAAAATTTCTCTCCCAGGCAGAACTTCTTCACTTTATCTATATTGAGTTCTTTCAATAGGTAACAATAAGCATATTTATAATACGTTCGTTAAAACATAAAAATGAATTGGTCTCATCTGATTTCTGCCTTACTTGTTGTCATGACTCGTAAAGCAAATGCTGTCTACTAAAAATCTGATTTAAAGGTCCCATTTTTCAGCTCTCTAGAGTAAAGTCAAAGTCAAAGTCAAAGTCAAATATCATTTATTAAATAGGCACAAAAGTGCACTTTTAAAGGTCATAAACACATGATACAAATAAAAAATGTCAAAAATTGTAACTTATGTTAACATGACTTTGAAAAAAAGGTAAGTATGTTTACCCATTTCTTTCCTATACTCAAATTGAAGTCTGAGTGCTGAAAAGAAATGCGAAAACTGACTCTACCAGTGCTTCGGAAATACGCCCGCTAGAGAAGATAGCACCAAGAAACTCTGCGGGGATGTCTTTTTTCAGCACAATTACGTATAAATTAGAATTAACAGAATGTAAAACAAGAAATGCGAGTGAGATGTCCCATAGTCATAGTATCAGTAACAGAAAAGTGTAAATAAAATATAAGTAGGTATGACAGTAGCAGTAGGAGTGACTAGAACAGACCAGTCCCCGCAAGCAGCACCCGTTCACGAGTATGACTTGTGGACCAGCCATCACCCCCCTCAACCATATTGGAGGGAAGGGAGTGACCCGACACACAGAGCCGCCGCAAGCAAAGACATTTGAGTGAGCATGACTGTAAAACCTAGTCACTTCCAACTCAAATACAATTTTTATAGCTTTATTTGAATGACTAACTACATTAGACATCTCACATAGCATTGTACAATCCAAGAAGAAATGAAATATAAAC
The DNA here is from genome assembly GCA_951640565.1 of Petrophora chlorosata. Classification (NCBI taxonomy): domain Eukaryota; kingdom Metazoa; phylum Arthropoda; class Insecta; order Lepidoptera; family Geometridae; genus Petrophora; species Petrophora chlorosata. The sequence continues at coordinate 7,912,199 of OX621204.1, read as the reverse complement.
ATCATGCACACACTGATGTGTTAATCTTCATCATCATGGGGCTTAGGGCATACAGGCCATGCATTTTTGTCATTAACATATTCATTTATTGAGTAGTATGCTTTTTTCATAAGGTTTATTTTGATAAATGATTTAAATCTACGCATTGGTAATTTGTCAATGCCCTCAGGTAGTTTATTATAAAAGCGTATACAGTTCCCCATAAACGAACCATTAACTCTCTGCAACCTGAATCTAGGTACATACAATTTATTCTTATGTCTCGTGTTAAAATTATGCAAGTCGCTGTTTTTGTTAAAGGTGCTAAGGTGTTTGCGAGCGTGCATTAAATTTTCATAAATGTATTGGCAAGCCACTGTAAGAATGTTGATCTCTTTAAACCGTTCCCTAAGCGAGTCACGAGCTTTCATGTTGTAAATGGAACGAATTGCTCTTTTTTGTAATACAAATATGGATTGAATTTCTGCGGCTTTACCCCATAGTAAAATTCCGTAAGACATGATACTATGGAAGTAACTGAAATATACTAATCTTGCAGTGGCTTCGTCAGTGAACTGTCTGATTTTACGTACTGCATAGGCTGCTGAGCTCAATCTCCCAGCTAGTGATGTTATATGTGGACCCCACTGTAATTTAGAATCTAAGTTAATGCCCAGGAATGTTGTTGAGTCAACAAGGTCTAGAGGGTTATCGTTTACTAAGATATTTGAAGGAGCAGAAACTCCCCTAACGTTGGGCAGAGAAAATTTTATACATTTCGTTTTTTTTGCATTTAATAGTAGATTATTTGTTGTGAACCAATGTAGAACTAGCGAGATGGCTTTGTTCACATCGTCAAGGTTATTATTGGTTCTGTCTATCTTAAATATTAGAGATGTGTCATCTGCGAACAAAACAATATCGCATAAGTCCTTCACAAAAAAGGGTAGGTCGTTAATATAGACTAGGAATAGAAATGGTCCTAGTATTGAGCCCTGAGGGACTCCCATTTTTGTGAGAGCTCCGGATGACCTAGACCCGTTAACATCAACTTTTTGGATCCTATTGCTAAGATACGAGAAGACAAGATCAAGAGCTTTTCCGTGAATTCCATAATATTTTAATTTACAAATTAGTGTGTCATGATTAACGCAGTCAAATGCTTTAGACAGGTCACAGAAAACTGCAATAGCATCCTGTGACCTCTCCCAAGCATCAAAAATGTGCTTTAAAAGTCCTATTCCTGCGTCCGTAGTGGAGCGACCTTTAGTAAAGCCATACTGTTGATCGTGAAATAATCCATTTAGATTGAAATGTGACAACAGTTGGCTTAATATTAATTTTTCAAAAATTTTGCTTAGTGCTGGTAGTATAGAAATAGGTCTATAATTAGTCGGATCACTCTTATCTCCTGACTTAAATAATGGAATCAATTTGCTATACTTCATTATGTCAGGAAAGACTCCTTCATCTATGCACCGGTTGAATATCATAACTAGTAAGGGAGCAATCAATTTTATAATGTTGATTAAAATTTTGGTTGATATTCCCCAAAGATCCTCGGTATTTTTTATATTAAGCAACTTGAATGTCCTCTCGATCATATGGACATTAACGTGCCTGAATGCAAATACTACATCACACTCATTGACGTTATTAGACAATAAAGATGAAGCTTCAGTCGAAGATGAATTTAGGGGCTGTGTGGTTGTGATTGGTATATTAGAGAAGAAATTTTCAAAAGCGTCAGCAACTTGGCTATCGTTAGATATTAATTTATTATTTACATTTAAGATAAAGCTCCGGTCCCGAGGTTTGATCTTGCCGGTTTCGGTGTTAATTATTTTCCAAGTTGCTTTAATCTTGTCATCAGCTTGTTTAATTTTCCTACTCAAGTGGAGCGATTTTGCAATATGACAAACTGTTTTAAACATTTTTGAATATTTTTTTAAATATTCCAAAAAAGTTACATTACTTGCATTAATATTTTTTTGAGAGTATAAATAATATAATTTGCTTCTACTCTTGTAAATACCCGGCGTAGCCCAGTCATCAAACTTCGGCCTGACGCCCCCTCTACATATTTTTTCCTTAAATATATTTTTGTACTCTACCTCTAGCAAATCGAACAAAGTTTGGCAAAGCTCATTGGGATTTTCATTATACGGTAGAAGTGCCAGTTGGTGGTCTACGTTATGTGAAAACTGTTCCAGGCGATTGGTGGTGATAGGCCTGTAGCTGAATTCATGACATATATTACTTCTCTTACAAGGGAAAATAACACTCTGTCCAAGATGATCTGAGCTAAGGTTGTCTATTATTGCCATACCTTGTGATTCACAATTACAGAATATATTATCTAAGCATGTTGCAGATGAGCTTGTGATTCTCGTGGGCTGATTGAAAAGGTTTTTTAAGTCAAAGCACAATAATAGATTTAGCAATTTGTCGCATAAAGGATTGTGTTCGAGTATATTGACATTAAAGTCACCACAAACCACAAGGTATTTATTACTATTAAAAGTTTTCCTTAATACTTCCTCCATTACAGACTCAAAAACCTTAAAATCACCAGATGGAGGTCTGTATACACAAACAATAATATGCTGTTCAAGCTCCACACATGACAGCTCTATAGAACGTTCAACAGACAAAGACACAATGTCCTTCCTTTCTTTAAATTTGCAATTATTAATAACATATATTAATGAACCACCATGAATAGCTTTTTGCCTGTTGAACGAACTTGCAATTTGATAATTTACAATATGAGGCATTAAAGTATTAAATTTGAACCAATGTTCAGTTATACACATTATGTCTACTTTCATACATCCTAAAAATAACTCTATTTCTAACGCTTTGCTGGAAAGGCCTTGTATATTCTGATGGACAAGATTTAAGTTACAAGGTCTGCCCATTGTCTTAGCCGTCAGTTTAAATTGGCTGATATGCAATTTTTATTGCTGCTCTGATTGCTGATGACTGCAGGAATATTGCAAACTACAGTATCATCACAATGATCCGTTGTACAACATAAAACGGGATCAATTATATTATATGCTAACAATTTAGCAATCTTTAATTTGTCATTTTTCGACAGGTACAATGTATCCTGAGTCAATATAAATTTACTAATAAACTTATTAGTGTCAAAATACAATATGTCACTATGACGACATGTCAGATTATATAAACTCATGTTATATTTAAAAATATCATTATTTTGTAGTAAATACTATTATTGTAACAAAACTTATTTTTACAAAAGTTGATTGTCCCAAAAACGGTGTGACATTTTCATGTATAAATCACCAAAAATATGAACGAATGTAGAGGATTAAAACATTCGCACCGAAAGAGCTTCCAAATTACAAGAGTAAATGAATGTGGTTACAAGTTTATTACGCCGTCGAAATTGCCCTTTGCAATAATAACCCGAAAAGCGTAAATTATGACATTGTTGATAATAAAGCGGAAGTGGCGGCGCGCTGTGGCGTCCGTGGCCACAGTGTCGACTGCAGTTCAGTTCAGAATTACCACTGAGAACTTCATTTATATTACACTACACTAGCGAGTCTAGTGACCCACCCCATAACGCGAGTGCGAATTCCATTATACATGAATGTATCATATGTACCAACTCCTAACTTTCTTCAAGAACTTCCAAGAGCGAAAATCAAATCACAATCCATCTACTAATTTAGCAGTAATCACCGAATGCATAATATTATTATTACGTACATAGACGCAGATGAATAACTTTGTTTTTAAATGTAGATTGTATTAAAATGTAGAGATTATAATTATTAGATATAGACTATATTCTATTGTGTACAAGTTAAATGAGGCATGGTTATTTCCGGATAAATGTTATAATGTTTTTTATATTCGGCTTAAATTTGCTATAAAATTGCCTTGACCTGCCATGGGCCATTTCATACTCACCAAGTGATATTATGTGGCTAGCAATACTTATACCTAGCTAATATAGTTTATGTATACAGTAAATAATGATTATTATAATAGTAGCATCAGGAAAAGGCTCAGTCTCGTCCCTCAGTTGTATAAAAATATATTTTCTAAAAAATGTCAGGAGAACTAAACTGAACAAGAGCCTCACAACATATACAACAAACAACATTGTCAGAAGAGTCACCACTTGACCTCGTCAATCTCAAACTTAAACACAAGTTTGCTCGCTTATCCAAAACTGCACCAGATTTTCTACAGCTGGCGCTTTTTGGAATTTTCCCGCTAAAAGATGAGTTTATTCCCTAGGCTTCAAACTGTATCTCGCAAGTTTATGCGACGCGCCTCCCGCGGGCGGTGCCATTGAAACTTGTTATGATATAAAATTGCTCTGGTTTATGCCCTCGCAAGTTTCGAAACACAGAAAAGGAGTATAAAGTTTGTATCTGAACTGCCGTAGAAAATACGTGTCGCCTTGCGGTTTTCTTTCCAGTTTCTTAGTTTTGTCTCGTTTTCTGTGCTGTGTTGGTGGTCTCGATTTGAAAAGAATAAAAGAACATTATGGGTATGTTCCAAAATTTTCCATGCTTTGACACTTTTGAGATGTTAAAAATATTAAAGGTATATAATAGATGTTTTAAATCAGTGTCATTAATGCTATATACTCGTACGTTACCTAGTCCTTTCGACCAAAAACTGCCAATTCTAAATTGAAACTCAAAACACCAAAAGGATAAAGCAAAATAAATGTTTTTTTATGGAACTGAGTGATGAGACGAACCAGTCGTTCGCCTGATGGTAAGCGCCACGCCTGCCCATAACAATTGTAATGCCACCCAGAACTTGTAATACCATAAAAAGCACTGTGTAGCACTGCATTGCGCTCATCGCCCCGAGACATCAGATATTACGTCTCATATGCCCAGTAATTTCACTGGCTACAATTCCCTTCCAACCGGAACACAGTAATACTTGCGCACTACTACTTAGACGGCCTCTACCCAGACGGCCTCCCGCGAGACCTACCACAAGTAAGTATGATGTAGGTCATCGCTACGCATACATTTACGACATTCATATAAAAAACGTGGTGGAGCGTACCTTTGTAAGTGTACAGGACTATTCGATCATTGACAAACTGAATTGAGGGTTTGGCTCGACTTGTGTGCCCACACATGTTCATGTCTCTCGCCTTGGTTCGCTGACGTGTCATTTAGTGCACAAGAAAAAGGAAGCTTACGTTGTTATGTCAATGAGCTTGCGGCAGAAGCTTGCGAGGCATTATTTGCACTTGCCGAACCTCTACTAGTAAGGCTCGGTGAGCGTATAGACGTACAATTAGTAGCTGCACGAATTCTAAAGCCATGGTTATACCATTGGTTGTCCAAAGCAATTTATAGCTTTTGTGCTACAAAACTGCCGAAACGCCGTCGGAAATCGTGACTGTTTACGTCATAAATTAACCACGTTGATTGCTTTGCGAGCCACTTCGAGTTCCGTTTTGACTTGCAAATCGTCCGTTTCATGAAATATCCTTTAATTGAGGTTCAAATGACTTTGACGGTTTTGAGTGACGCTTTCAGTATAAATGTAAACAAAAGTAGATATGGTAGCTTACAGGTCATTAATAAATGACCGGTGATGTCGTCGATCATGCAGCTCTATGTAACATGAATGCCAAATTATTGAACAATTGTAGCTTTGCTGGTAAAGGAAAGCTCATTACTGCACTGGTCTTCCAGCCTATGCTATATAATCATAAGGTTTATGATTCCTACCTTAGTTTACTGCTATCACGTATTACACGTATGAAACATTACAATAGTATCTTATTCTCTATAATATTTTGACCTTAATTGAAAGTACCATTGGTTGCATCAATACAGCTATATTTTACTCCGTACCTACCACAAATTCAAGGTATAGAAAACTTTTTGTAATTTGTATGCAGTATCAACGCCGCCCTCGTTAGAAACTATCCAAGTAATTTTTATATTTAAAATATCATCCCCCGAAGAAATTCCACCGAGCGTCCGAGCATAGTTTGTACATTCCAGGACATGGCCCGTATCGTTGCGGCTGTGAACCGGAGCAATAATAAACAAAGAGTTCACCTACCTATATATGAATTTCGGTAAAGCTATATTTTAAAAATGGATTTGTTATAAAGACTCCAAAATTTGACAGTAACTACTCGTAAGTTCTTCTTTTCTAGGTGCTCACTAATAAAGGATTTTCCGAAAATAGGAAAACGGATAAACCTCGAAGAGTCTTTTACATCAATAAATGGTGTCCTTTACGCCAGTATCTTCCAGTCCACAACTACGCACGCTCCACTTCCTCCCGGACACTTTCTTTATGGAAATAATTTCTTTGATGTTGACTTTGTGATAACAATGCCTCGTTAGTTCCCTCCTTAAATTATTTAATTTGCACGATAACTCCCAGATCTATCAATACTCTAATCAAATTTAAGAGTAAAAGTTCTACCCATTAGAAGCTGGAGTATATGCTAGTAATTATTGTATGACCTTGTCCAATAAATAATATAATAATAATTCATTAATAAATAATAATAATTTATTAATAAATAATAATAATTCGTGAAATATATCTCATGCTTTACACAATCCCAAATTGTACAGCGGTGAGTACTACCTATCTGCTGACGAGAAAGTACGGAGAAACAATTGAATTCTCCCATTACCTTTGTCTCAAGAAAGGCCACTTTAAGAACTTACTTGCTACGGTCATTCGATTACCTTTAGAGAAAAGATTTTTAGATGACAAACCTATCTTGTGAGGTCTCTAAGCACATATCGATTTTTTTTATAAATTAATTCGTTAAAAGCACCGAGTAAGAAAGGGAAAAATGTTAGGCTACGCGATTACAGGTTCGAACCAAGTCCTTAACCGTGTAATTATCGTAATGTACTCTTATATATCTATTGGCAGAATTAAAACACAATTAGATGTTGCCATACAAAATATAAACAATTTTATCAAACAATTGTCAAATCAAAGTTTTTGTTTAGACATGCTTAATGGCCTAATGATGACGTAAGGGTCGTGTGGACCGCGCTCATCGCCCGCCCTTCCCCCCTCAGTGCAACCTTGCAACCTGGGGCAGGAGGACGGCATCATCCCTTATGGTAGGAATATATAATATAAACAATTACAAATTGCCAGGATGCACGAGTCAGTTCTCCTATATTATTACCATCCTTTTTTAGCATTATATTGTTCATTTTTGACCAGAATCAAACTACACCACAGGGTCCGTCACATCAAGTGTCGTTAACTATTTCCTTCCAGCATACCGATGAAGATAATAAATACAATGACTACAATACATTTAATGCCTTTGATAAATTGTCAGATAACGCCAAATCATTTCGATATTGTGGCATGCCTCAATTTCCGAAACAAATTGCTGTCCGGCTAGCTAAAATTCCATGCGTGGTTGGACCACAAAATTTGCGTACTATTAGGCATAGAGAGAGATGATTGAAGCTGGTACTTAAAGAATTCACATTCTATTCATATTCTATTGCACAATAGCTGTCTAGTCCTTTCTAAAATAAAAGGTGGTCAAATGCCTGTCAGTGACATGCATAAGGTACCGTAGCCACTGCTTATTATAATGTAATCAGAAATAAAACTACTTGTGAAGCACATTTTGTTAGAGTCACTCTGTTGTTCAGTCAATGACATTTGAGCTAGGAAGTATTTAATATATTTCAGATTTCTATCTATATATAACTTAAAAATCTAAAACTTAATACGTTTAAATCTACTGTGCTCATAGTAATCAAAATATTTCCTAGAGTGAGGTTTTTAGCATGGTCTATCAATAATAATATCAAATAAAGATTCCTTGTGGAACATAAAAAAGTAATAAATATGGAGACGTTTTAATATATATTTATATATATTACATATATATGCATATATATATATATATATATATATATATATATATATATATATATATATATATATATATATATATGTAATACATATAATTCTTGGTTCTTAAAGGTCTGGGAGTTACTGCAATTGTTACGGCCGAATGCGCTTACCATCTGCCGAACGACTTACTCGGACTCATAGTACAGTTGCATAAAAATATACTAAAAGAATCATAATTTTTGTATAATTCATATCTATCAAGCTAGTCTGTTAATCACTCACGCGCTTCGATTTCGTTATAAATATAAATTTAATATAGGTATAGGAATATATTATCTACCCTTCTAATATTATTAATAGGAAAGTGTGAGAGGATGGATGGATGGATGGATGAATGGACAGATTGATGGATGTTTGTTACTCAATCATGGAAACGGATTTTGATGAAATTTGGTACGTAGGTACTTTAGAACCTAAAAAAGAACATAGGCTAGAAGAATGGACAGACATACACACATCAAAAAAAGTTTGTGATCACTAGCATAAGCTAACATAATTTTTTAAATTAAACTTTATCAAAAAATATGTTTGTTGTGTGTTTTCTTTAAATAGAACTACCCTGTTTGAAATTAAAAAATAATACTATTATTATTTTTTATAAAAAAAAATTGAGTCGTTAATCATAATGTAATTGTAACAGAAATTTGAAAGAAAGACAAAGACTGTTTAACCAAACTTTAACAACAATTTATTAATAAAAGGTTTATATTTAATATAATATATCCCATTCTCCGCATGTGTTCGAGCTAGGGAAGGCCTGGCTCGAACACATGCGGATAATGGGCATGCTGAGAATCAAGTTATCCAGCATGTATCGGGGTAACCTGTCTCATTCTTGAATATCGACTTCCCTGAGCTCTGGCACTGTCTGGGGACGTGGCTGACGGTTCCAAACAGCTCGCTTACGAGCATCCCACGCGTGCTCTATTGGGTTTAAGTCAGGCGAGCCGACAGGCCAGTCTAACCTTGTAATGTCGTATTCTTGGAGAGCAGCATTGACTCGTTGAGCTCGGTGAGCGGGCGCATTATCATCGACCAGTACAAGTGGTTTACTCGGAAAGGTCTGACGATTCTATCAATAGCAACTGCTTTATACATGTCTGCTGTCATGAAGCCTCGATACGGGATCAAATGCGTTCTAGCTCCAATAATAAAACCATCCCAAAAGGACACCGATTTCCCGCCTTGCTGAACTATTCCTGTGGCAGTTCTTTGCCTTTCACGGACTCCTGACTTGTTACACCATTTTAAACATTTGACTTGTACTTTATCTATATTTTTAGGTGAATAATAAAGTGTTTATCTATCTATCTATCTATCTATCCTGGTCTTCTCCAGATACGGACACGTCGGTTATCTGGATGAGTACTGATTCGCGATTCTTCAACGAAGAGACAGTTTTGCCATGTTTTCTTCTTCATCTTCTTCATTTTGCCGAAACCTAGCCCACTGCAATTTAGAGGAGCTCGCCAAGACCTCCGTGCTCGTAATCCTCGTAATCTATTGGTGCAAGCAATTCCGAATGGTCTAAGTGCTAACTTCTCCTAGAAGCGGCCCGAACTTCTGCTTTTATTTTAGTAGAGTTGATTGTGGGGTCACGGGAGGCTAGCAATCTAATAAACCTTTTGGGCAGCAGTCAAAACAGTTGGGCGACCACTGCGGGGTCGGTCAGCTAAATTACCCATCCCGTGGTACCTCTGCAACGTGGTCACGACACATGCATATATCTACGTATATAACTCTGCGTGCTTTTTCTCTCGTGGTGTATCCTTCTTCCCTCAATGTTACTATTTTTTCTCGTAAAACTTCTGATATTCGTCTTGGCATTTTTTCAATCACAACTTTCCGCGAAAAAATACTTCAAATTCTTTAAAATTGACTAAATCAGATTTCCGAATGAGCGTTAGCTAGGACTGAAAGCCTTTTTATATGGAAAAACAATTGAACTGTTTTATTGTTTTATATTCTAATTCTATATTTTTAAATAAATAATCTAAAAGAAGAAATCATAATATAATCTACCGTAACAAAAAAGATTTTTTGATGAGCGTATCTGCACCCTTTACCACCTATACATAATATGCCTATTATACTGCTTACATTTGTACTAACACAGAGGGAGTATTTAATAAACAACACATGGATCAAAAAAAAGGATTTCGAACAAAAAAATTAATAAAATGTAAACACATAAAAGTTTCAACCCTTATTGTAATGCTTATTATATTTTGCACTACAAATTTTATTTAAATTCAAATCATATTTTATTAGTTTCTTATCTGAATGTCGATTTACATATCGAATTAAAATTTAGCTCTAAGTTTATAAACCTCTGTTTTGAGATTTCAAGTTCACAGTTACATCTAATATCTTTTCTTTCGTAGACGTCAGTAATACTATCGTTCTTGCAATATAATCCCCATCGGTCAACTGAAGGGGAAAATTCCTCGGAGGAAGCTCAAACTTCCTTAGTTCATATACACCCTGAAAATAAATTGTTTTAGAACTTATTTTTAATGTGAATCGCATTGAAAATATCTTGTGCAATTCCGCTGAATATTGTGTAAGTTGTTGTCGAATAATATAATATGTATGGAGGTAGACAGTAAATGAAGAACGAATTATATTTTTTTAATTAATCTAATTATATTAACCTACACAATATTCAGCGGAATTACACTTGATATTTATTATTTCTTTCAGATTTGAGATGAATTTCCGCTACATCACGCCTGATTGCATAAGATTGAGTTAACTTTATTTTCAAGTCAATCCATATAGGCCTTTAATGACTACTGGCCAATAGCATTATGTATTCTATGCCAATAGGTTGTCTAATTGCTTCTCCTTATTGAAAGAATCCGCTCAGTTGCAAAACACCCATCACTACTTATAATGACAGGATTCACAGGCTAGAATTGAGCTTCTTCAACACTCCAGTCTACGTGCATCTTTCATTGAATTGACTATTCAGCTGCCCTACAGCTGGTTCAAATTATTAAATCAAAACTTGTGGTAGGTAGGTACTAGATATATACTTACAGCCGGTAAGGGGCATACATTTATGTCTCGTATATTGGAAAACTTCTTAAGCCAATCTCTAACCCAATTTTGTTGCAATGCGTCACAAGTCGTATAACTGATCTTCAGTGGAAACGCTGATAGCTTCAAATTAGCAAATTCGAATTGCCACTATAAACAGAACAACAAAATAATAATATAAATAAAGGTATTGCCCATTCATAATTAAGTAAGTATAATATATTCACTTCTCATGCGTAAGTGCATCATGATAATACTACGTGTAGCTTTAAGCGAACCTTTAAAGCGAAGTAAACTTTTAAGGTCTAAGGGCTAAAGTGATTAAACGTTTTAAAGATAGAGAAATCATATGATATATATCTACAGCCATTAAAAAAACAAAAATAATAATTGAATCCTTTATACCAAAGCGTACACGAATTCGAATTTAAATAAGGCTAAAAGAAATTACAATGGCGCTACAGCTAAATTTTATTCTTCTAACATAAATTATATGTATTGAATCAAAATCAGGTAGAGAAAACTATAGATAGGTACAACTTGACCTCACTGATAATGCACTCTCATACAGTGGAGAGGTATTGATGAAAATTAAATGTAATTGAAAAACACAACTATAAAGGTACTACTTGATCTTATCTGTAGACTACGCGGACGGAGTCACAAGCAAGAACTAAGAACCATGTTATAGTATTTTTGTTGTTGTAAGTTCGCTTGCTTGGCCATAGTTTAACAAACTCTTTTAGGTGTGCAAAATATTTCGCCGTAGCTGAGAACTGAACTCGGGACTTCTTCTCTAGATTCTAGATTCTCTCGATATATTAAATGTATTATTAATAATTATTATTGTATCATGATCATGACATAACTGTATATTTTATTTTATTTTGACATTGTTAATAAGGTACTGACAATAACTAGTAAATAATCACATGTGTTAAATTAAATTATGACATGCATTAAATTCATTATCATAAATATTTGTACACCGAAAGGTAGAACATGATGGAACTTATACCTAACAAATCTCAACATCTTTATCTGTACCCATGTTTCAGACAAATAAATTTACTTAATTTCATTCATTTCATTTCATTCATTCATTCATTCATTTCATTTCATTCTCCTTCAGAGGAAACGTTTTTAACTAAGCTACCACTTCAGGTACCTCGGTAGTCGACTGCACTTCGGGGAGTGTGCCCAGGAATTGCACAAACTGATTCCTTCTTCTCCTTTCCATCTAAGGACTTTCAGGCGGGGAGAGTCGTTTCACTCGTACGTCGTTAATATCCAACCTATCCGTACTAAGCGTTTCGCAGATTCCTTTATCATGCAAACTGCTAAGATGTGGATCGCTCTGCCAGCGTCTTTGTTCCCTTACAGCTACAACTTGTGTCTCTTTAAGTCCAGAGTGAATAGGCATCACATGGGCAAGCGTTCTCCATCCTAGGTCGGATCTTGGGTTTCCATCAGGCGAGATGTCGTTAAACGTATGCCCACTTACCAATAAAATAATACAAAATAAAAATACTTGCACACCTTTCACTTTATATTTTTTTTTGCATACATTGACTTAAAAAAACATTTATTCCAGACTAAAAAAAATACTATTTAAATATTTATACTATATTATACTTAAGTAATATTAAAATTAATATCCTCTCATTACGGTTAGAATAATATACTCACAGTTACATTGTTACCAAACGGAATCAATACAGTGCCTTTCATCGACGTCAAATAGGGGGAGTTACGTGATTCTCTAATTGTCAGTATGGACAGATTTTTTACGTACTTTGGATGAAAATACGCAATCTTCCCCCTTTCTTGTTTGAAATCCTGTCGGGGAATAAATATATATACGCACATGTCTCGTTACGACCATTAAGAATAGAAAAGAAATAGGTAGGTATAATGTGGCAAAAAAAGAAACATGAATAAATCCTAATATAACTAAATGCTAAACTACATTTACTTAGTATAGATGAAGTTAATAAAAGCTAATTAACATTTCTGGTCTGTTTTTAAGCCGCCATTTAAAAAAATTGCGATATCGCAGCCACTGATCAAACCTCAATAAATCATTGTTGACTTATAATTTCAGTTATAACGTGTCTTGGTCGTACGGAACTATTGACTTAATTGATACACAACAACAAGGCAATAACTTAGGATCCTTCATTATTCACGTATTTTGTACGTATTGACCTCTTGTAACGATCGATTTATTAAAGTTTGATCAGTGACAATGGATCAATTTAGTGATTAGAACTTGTCGTGCTCCATTGAAGCTTTCGGCAATGGGCGTTCTCTACCAATTTTATAAGTTTTGAGCATTACCTGTGATACCGAACATTTTTCAAAATAGCGGACAGTAAACAGACCAAGCACCATTATAAAATAATACTTGTTCTTTCCAAACAAATTAGTGCTTGTTATTATTATAGAAGTTTGACCTATCTAATTAATAATTATGTTTATAAATGAAACAGTTTTGTTGTTTCTGCATATATTATCATCATCATCATCATCAGCCTGTATGAGTCCACTGCTGGACATAGGCCTCTCCTAATGCACACCACGGAGCCCGATCTTCGGCTCTTTGCATGTAATTATCGCCAACCACTTGACGCAGGTCGTCGCTCCATCTGGCCGGAGGGCGTCCTACACTACGTTTGCCTAAACGTGGTCTCCACTCTAAAACTTGTTTACTCTATCGGTTATCGGTTCTTCGACATATGTGACCGGTCCATTGCCACTTCAGCTTACTTATTCGGTGAGCTATGTCGGTTACTTTGGTTCTCTGACGGATCACCTCGTTGCGGATTCGGCTTATATCCCGTAGCAACGGCTATCTGCAGGTACTGATAGAAGTACTTCTATATTTTTACATTTGAGTCGTAATTTCGAGTATTTTATAAAAGTTCAAAGTTCAAAAGTTCTTTATTCAATTTTGGCATCACAGACGCACTTATGAACGTCAATTATTACAATGACTCTACCACCGTATCGGAAAAAGGACCATTTCTCAGAAGATACGGCAAGAAAATGAGGGGCATTTTTTTAGAACTTTATGTTTATATTATGTTTTTTTATGTGCCAGTTGAACCAATATCTAATACATTATTTACGTGTACTAGTTCACTATCCTTCCTATCTACTTTAAAGATTATCGATATACATCAGCAAAAAGTACAATGTCTGCAAGGTCTTTCACCATAAAAGGTAAGTAATTTACGTACACCAAGAACAAGAACGACCCTAAAATTGATCTCTGTAGTACGCCTATTTCGACTCAAGATCCAGATGAAGTGACGCCATTTATATCAACTTTTTTTTGCTGTCTGTCAATTAGGAAGGACTCTACAAGATCCAGAGCAGTTCCACAATTTACGTAGTGGTAGAGTTTACGAATCAGAGTATTGTGCTCTAGCAGTCAAAAGCCTTGGAGTTCTTGGAAGTTCACAAAAAACTCCAATGACATAATGTGAACTGTCCCAAGCTCCAAGCACTTGTGTTACTAGTTCGTCCCCGGCATCTGATGTTGACCTGCATTTTGCAAAACCGAACTGACTCTCGTTCAGTATTTTGTGTTCGTTGAAGTGGGATAAAAGTTGTTTAAAAAATTAAATAAAAAATAAATCGGCAAATGAGCCTGTGTCAATACACAAGTTAAATAAAGCCATGAGATATGGTGCAATAACTTTTATTAATGATTCTAGCATTTTAACTGATATGCCCCACAAATGTTCAGTGGTTTTGGCATTATTACTCGTATAGATTGTTTATTATTTAATTTAGAACGAAAGGACTAAATTCTAATAATAAACCTACAGCTATATAATAACACAATTTCAAATTGTAAATTTAATAAAAATACTTACTGAACATTTCCCGTAAATTATTAAACCAAAAATAAGCACACAATATATTTTTCTCGGCATGTTTTTAATCTGATATCTCAATGTATGGCAAAGTATAATATCCATCTGATAAAATGTCAATTTTGTTAACTGAATTTTAATATTGATGGTAAGTAATAGTATATAGGTATTATTAACGATAACGTCGATCAAATAATGTTATAACGCACACAATACATAATGTAAAAATAAATATGCCTATAAGCGTTTATTTTTATAATACATCCGGTGCCTGTGGCTATAACCATGCTACATTACAATACAATATGAGTTTATTTGCAAAAAAGGCTAAGATAAAATTTTTGAATCCATAGGCTCCTGAACTAGTTATAAACTGTGTTTCGAGTGCCAGTGGCTTCTCCTATATAGATTTACTTCATTTATTATATTTTTAGGAACAAAAGACTTTTACTATGTAAGATATCAAAAGGTATATAAATAATAATTATAACTATACCTAGTTATGTTATTCGATTTGAAGCATTTCAAGATAATAAATATATTTTAACAGGTTTCACTTCACGAATAGTATAATCTAGTTATATTAGACTTGTTTTTTATTTATTTAGTCAACTTTTGTAATCAGTTTTGAGTTTATTATTTATTATATTATATTCCTATAACTCAACCCAAACTTTATGGCTACTGACCGGTGCACCACGCTACTTGCGCAGTATACGATTTTTTTATTGATTTTTGCTACTTCGCAGGTCACGTGGTGCAATGGTCAGAGGCCATAAAGTTAGGCTTTGTTACTCATTAATTACCTTTCAGATTTGATTTCAAGTAAACAGTTACATATAATACCATTTCTTGTGTTGACGTCACAAAAGCTGGATTTTAAAGCCGGATAAATTTGAAGTAAAAATTTCTCGGAGGAAGTTCAAACTTAGCCATGTAATATTCAGCCTGAGAATAATGATTAAGAAAACATTCGAGAGTAACCATCAAATCCAGAACATTCGCGTTAACAACATAATAAATTATATTGCTTACATACTAACATAGAGGGAGTACTTTATTAACAATACATGGATCGGAAAAAAGTAATTCGAACAAAAAAGTTAATAAAATGTAAACACATAACAATTTCAACCCTTATTGTTGAGGTTATATTTTGCACTACAAATTTTATCCAAATTCATGTCAATTCAAATTTTATTAGTTTATTATCTGAACGTTATATGAATCGAATCAATTTTAGTTGAATGTTTATTAACCTCTGTTTTGAGATTTCAAGTTCACAGTTACCTCTAATAGCTTTTCTTTCGTAGACGTCACAAATGCTGTCGATCTTCCAATATAATCCCCATCGGTCAATTGAAGGGGAAAATTCCTCGGAGGAAGCTCAAACTTCGTTAGCTCATATATACCCTGAAAATTAGTTGTTTTTAAGATTTAACTTTGATCTGAATCTCATTGAAAATATCTTGTATAAATCCGCTGAATATTGTGTAAATTGTTTTCGAATAATATAATATGTATGAAGGTAGATTGTAAATGTAGAACAAATCATATTTTTTTAATTAATCCAATTATATTAGCCTACACAATATACAGCGGAATTACATTAGATATTTTCAATGCGTTTCAGATTTGAGATGAATTTCCGCTACGTCACGTCTGATTGCTTTAGATTGTGTTAACTTTATTTTCAAGTCAACTCATATGGGCATTTAATGAATATTGGCCGATAGAATTATGTATTCCCTGCCAATAGGTTGTCTAATTGCTTCACCTTATTGATAGCCTTTTTAATAATGAAAGAGTTGCAAAACACCCATAAAACTTATAATGACAGGGTTAACAAGCCAGCCTGAGGTTCTTCAACACTCCAGACTACGTGCGTCTTTCATTGAATTGCACTATACAGCTGGCTTACAGCTGGTTCAAATGATTAAATCAAAACTTGTGGTAGGTAGGTACTAGATATATACTTACAGCCGGTAAGGGACATACATTTATGTCTCGTACATTGGAAAAGTTTTTAAGCCAATCTCTAATCCAATTTTGTTTCAATGCTTCACAAGTCAAATATTCTACCTTCAGTGGAAACGCTAAAAGCTTCAAATTAGCAAATTCCAATTGCCACTATAAACAGAACAATAATATAATTACATTAATAAAGGTATTGCCCATTCATTAAGTAAGTATAATATTTTCACTTCTCATGCGTAAAGTGCATGATGATAAAGATACGTGTAGCTTTAAGCAAACCTTTAAAGCAAAATAAACTTAAATGGTCTTAGGGCTAAAATTATTTAACGTCTTAATCATATACAGGCATTAAAATACATAAATAAAAATTCTAAGATCTTTCTAGATCTAAATTGTCTTAAAAATAAAATAAAATTCATTTATTTTAGACAAAAAATATTACATTTAAATATTACACTATATTATACTTAATATCCTTTCATAAGGATTCGAATAATATACTCACAGTTACATTGTTACCAAACGAAACCAATACTTCGATTTTCATCGTCGTCAAATAGGGGGAGTTCCGTGATGCTCTAATTGTCAGTATGGACGGATCTTTTACGTACTTTGGATTAAAATACACAATCTTCCCCCTTTCTTGTTTAAAATCCTGTCGGGGAATAAATAGATATTTGCACATATTTCGTGACGACCATTAAGAATCGAATAGAAATAGGTGGTATATTGAGGCAAAAAAAAGAAACATGAATAAATTTTGATATAACTATAGGTACGCTAAACTACATTTACTTAGTATAGATGAAGTTAATAAAAGCTAATTAAAATTTCTGGTCTGTTATCAAGCCGCCATTTAAAAAAATTTGCGATATCGCAGCCACTGATCAAACCTAAATAAATCATTGTTGACTTATAATTTCAGTTATAACGTGTCTTGGTCATACGGAACTATTGACTTGATTGATACACAACAACAAGGCAATAACTTAGAATCCTTCATTATTCACGTATTTGTACGTATTGACCTCTTGTAACGATCGATTTATTAAAGTTTGATCAGTGACAATGGATCTATTTAGTGAATAGGACTTATCGTGCTCAATTGAAGCTTTTGGCATTAGGCGTTTATTGTTATCAATTTTATAAATTTTGAGCATTGCCTGTGATATCCAACATTTTTCAAACTAGCGGACAGTAAACAGGCCAAGCACCATTATAAAATAATACATGCTTTTTCAAAACAAATCAGTACTTGTAATTTTTATAAAAACTTGACCTATCTAATTAATAATTTTATTATGTTTATAAAAGAAACAGTTTTGCTGTTTCTGCATATATCTCGTAGCAACGGTGACCTGCAGATACTGATAGAGGTTACCTTAAGTAGGTACTTCTAAATTTTTACATTTGAGTCTTAATTTCGAGTATTTTATATGTTAACAAAATTATATTATATTATAGGATTTACGGCAAAAGAACTAAACCCTAATAATAAACTTAGAGCTATGTAATAATAACACATTTTCAAATTGTAAATGGAATAAAAATACTTACTGAACATGTCCCGTAAATTATCAAACCAAAAATAAAAACACAATATATTTTACTCGGCATGTTTTTAATCTGAAATCTCAATATACTCGTATGTCAAAGTATAATATTCATCTGATAAAATGACAATATTGTGAACTGCATTTTAATATTGATGGTAAGTAATGGTATATAGGTATTATTAATGATAAGGTCGAATTAATGCACACAATACATAATGTGAAAATAAATAGCGTTTATTTTTTGTAATACATGTATATCCTGTGACTATAACCACGCTACAGTACAATACAATATGAGTTTATTTGCATAAAAAGGTTTACATATATTTTTTGAATCCATAGGCTCCTGAACTAGTTATGAACTGTTTTTCGAGTTCCAGTGGCTTCTCCCATCTAGATTTACTTAATTTATTATGCATTTCAGGAACATAAGAATTTTACTAAGTAAAACATAAAAAGGTATATAAATAGTAATTATTATGTTATTCGATTTGAGGCATTGCCAGATAACAAATATATTTTAACATGTTTCACTTCGCACATAGTATAATCTAGTTATTAGACTTCTTTTTTTTTATTTTTTCAAATTTTTTAATCAGATTTCAATTTTTTTTTATGTAATTACCAAGTTTTTATTAAGTCACTTTATTGTTTGTCTCTCTATAGTTCCGGGTGGAATATTGCTACTCAAATTTCGAGCACTTTCCGATTAGCTATCCGGGTGCAACTTTCAGGGTAGCGCACAACTCGATGACAATGCATTCGAAATCCATAAAAACGTGGTTTTTAGATTTTGTTTTTAAATCTAATACGTATTCTTCTTTATTATATTATATCCCTATAATTCGCCCTAAACTTTATTGTCACTAACCGGTGCACCACGTGACCTGTGCAGTATACGATTTTGTATTGATTTTTGCTCCTGCGCAGGTCACGTGGTGCATCGGTCAGAGTGCATAGTGTTTGACTAAGTTACTCATTATTTACCTTTCATATTTGATTTCAAGTTAACAGTTACATCTAATATCATTTCTTGTGTTGACGTCACAAAAGCTGTTAATCTGCCTAAGTAATCCGCATCGATAAATTTGAAGGGAAAATTTCTCGGAGGAAGTTCAAACTTAGCCATGTAATATTTAGCCTGAAAATAATAAAGAAGATTTTTTTTTTTATGCAAATAGAGTGACGTGACAAGTAGATTGCACACCTGAATGGTAAGCAACACGCCCGCCCATAACAGTTGCAGCACCACCCAGAACATTGTTATGCAAAATCCTCCTCATAAGCCACTGCACTCGTCACCCTCAGACTTTTTACGTTATCACGCTCTTTTATTTATTTATATTAATCACAATATATAACATCCTTACAGCTAAAAATGCCAATACGATGCTATAGGTACCTTACATAATATTATATTCACTTTTAATATAAATACCTATATACCAAAAAAATTCGAGCCACTTCTGAGAACTTCGACAGGCTACAGTTAAAAATATCAAATTTTGTCTCATAATGCCCAGTACCTACCTAATTTCTCTGGCTACAATGTCCTTCAAATCGAAACACGGTAATGCTTAGAGCGCTACTGCGGGAGAATAAGCGGTGGAATAGCGGTGGTACTAACCCAAATGGCCTCTCGCATATGTCAGACCTACCACCTAAAAATTAATGATACATTGTAAGTGCCTGTAATGGCACTTACAAATTTATGCATCCCATTTTTGCCTGAAGGACGATCTTTCCTAAGGCGCAATGCAACGACAAAAGGCTATAAGTAGATATCTACTAATAAAAGTATAAAAGTATACTTGCCGGTGGTGTAGGACAAATATGCATCGGAATATTGGAATAAGTTTTCAGCCAATCTCTGAGCCAACCTTGTTTTAATCCGTCGCAAGTTTTAAAATCGACCACAAATGGAAACGCTGATAACTTCAAGTTAAAAAACTCAAATCGCCACTGTAAGAATAAAAGACATATACTTTCACAACGTTAAAAGGTGGTAAGGTTGTATTCATTCAAAAATATATTATGATGCAGGTAAAATTATGTTTGAAGGTAAGTCAGGTAGCATTTGTAGCATTAATAAGCATAAGTAACCATAGCATAAGTCAGGTAGCATTTGTACCTATGTCAAGTGAAGTCATAGTAGCAGTTAGGACTGACCAGTCCTAACTGCTACTGTCAACGGGTGCTGCTTGCGGGGACTGGTCGACCAGACCAGTCCCCGCAAGCAGCACCCGTTCAGGATTATGACTTGTAGACCAGCCATCACCCTCCTCAACCATATTGGAGGGAAGTGACCCGACACACAGAGCCGCCTCAAGCAAAGATATTTAAGTGAGCATGACTGTAAAATCTAGTCATTTCCAACTCAAATACCAATTTTTACAGCTTTAATTGAATGGCTAACTCGCTAACTAGGATGCGACATCTCACATAGCACTGTACTGTACAATGTATATCCAAGAAGTAATAAATTATAAATATTATGCACACACTTATGCGTCAATTGTTATCATCATAGAGCTTAAGACATACAGGCCATGGCCATATGTCACAATAACCCCGTCAGACTCTTGAGGGGTGTGATTACCCACCTATCGAAGTTAAACCAACGAACAATCGGATAGTTTATTTGCAGCGCCGCATAATTCAGTGCAATATTTGCTGCCAAAGGCAGACATATTATTTAATTTAAAATGGCACGTCACCCACTTGTCCTATGGACACCAGATTGTAAATATATATTGTTCTATCTTTTATCTTAAAAAATAAGACATGGTAACAACCTTTAGACTCGTAAATCGCCCGGCCGCCAGTCTAAATACAACTGGAACACCGGCACATATATTTACTGATATGAATTGTTAGGTATCTGTACACATGCTGCATTGAAATTTAATTCATTGCTCTTAGGGCAAATTTTTCATTTCACAAAAGACAAAATAAATTTTCATTCTTTCTCGCTTCACGCTTGTTGAGAGAATGCTGCACGTTCTTTCGCTTGCACAGTTTGTAGTGAAGTTATTTCGAATACGATGTAAACATTCTTATTCGAGGATTGAAAAGTCAGCCCTTATAATAATACGTTTTCTTTTTGTACTCACAGTCACATTGTTACCCAACATTACAAGTGTAGTGCAGTTCATCGTCGTCAAATAGGGTGAGTTGCGTGTTTCTCTATATGTAAATATAGAGACGTCTTTCACATACTTTGGATTGAAGTAAACAATCTTTGCCCGCTCTTGTTTGAATTCCTGTCGTGGAAATATTAAGCTATTAATATTGCGAACTAAGCATTGCAGGGCGTTCCACTCCTTAGCCGTACGTATTAAGAAGGATGGGCCAAAACGCTTCGTACGAATAGGCGGGAGTTCTACAATGCAGGGGTGGCGTTGTGCCGACCGTCTTGTTGTTTAATGGTGAAATGGTGATGGGGGAATTAAATTGTGCAGTTCCTGAGCACACTCTCCATAGTGTATTCGGTAGAAAACCGACAGGCTGGCAACTACACGTCGAACAACGTGTCGTCGTTGATGAGCTTCTTAGCACGTCTTTCAATCGAATCCAAAGACTTGGTAGACCCATCCCAAAGGTGACTGCAATACCCCAAACAAGAACGAACCTGAGCTTGGTATAGGTTCAGAAGTTGAACCGGAGTGAAGTAACATTTGACCTTGGGCAAAATACCAAGTTTTTTGGCAGCAACTTTGGCTTTGGATTCGATGTAAGAGCCGAAGTTTAAGTTGTATTAGAGGTTAACTCCTAGAAGCTCAAGATCCTATCGGTATAAGGTCGAATACCGACGAAATGTATATGGGACTACCTTAAAGCTATACTGAACCCAACACCAAAAGAATTTTCCAAATCAATTTATAAAGGACGGAGTACTGAGGAAACAAACATAAAAAATAACAACAAATATACCACCTTCTTTTATTGAAGTTGGTTAGAAATAGCCATTAATGTTTTTTAATTTAAATATTTAATTTTTAGTTATACTTAAGATTTTTTAAGAGCTGTGGTTTTGTTGTAAATAAATAAATAAATAATAAAGTTTGAACTTCAGATTTTCAAGTAAGCATTTTTCACCCCATTATAACAATATCTTTCCAGTAGATACATGAGAGCGCGCTTTATGCACAGGTCAAACTGTATCTACTTACTCAATCGATTTTGATAAAACATATTATACTCGTACTACTGAGGACCGAAAGCCCTATCAAAATCCGTCCAGTATTATTTTTGGTTTTATACAAGCTTGTAGATTTTTTTTGTTAGAAGGTAATGTTATTTTATGTTTAGTTTTTAATTCATTATTACTGATTAGGCGATGTGGGCGCACAGCGATAAAGCCCGTTTTTTACCTTCGTCATTAAATTTAAAAAATATATCAAACTAGCAAACAAACCTAAAACTATATATTTGGGTTCAAATTGCCATCAAAGACTCCCCGCGGTTTCGACCGCGGTTATCCGGGACTAAAAGTAAATATGACGATTTTCAGTAATTCAATTATCTGCCTACATAAGCTTATCAAAATCCGTTTAGTAGTTTTGCGTGATGGAGTAACAAACATCCATCCACTCTTCCATTTATCCTTACATTTATAACACAGAATACCTATAAGTAGGTACTAATTTATAATTAGGATGAGTCGAATGAGATAGAGTTTTCCAAACGTATTACAGCATATTCTGATTGTGAACAAAAGATGTAGCAACTTTAGGAAATTGTGCCTATAACAATGATTTCCTAATAAGCAGCAGATTACATTTTTATGAAAACAAATCATCAGACTTAATATCGATTTAAGGCACAAAAAATTAAATTGATATAAGAAAAAAATCATTTATAACAATAATATACTTACGGCACATTTTCCACAACGTATCAGAAATAAAATAAAGACAAAATACAGTTTTCTCATTGTGTCTATAATACTGAACTTTCAATATTAAAATCCAGGCTAACATATTCATTCTTTATATATTCTCATGATTATTGCTCATAATTTCCATCAAACATGAACACAATACCCCTAGTTAACAATAAATAGCTTCTACTTTTGTACATGATTGTATGTTCTGATTGGCAATTTAGTTATCTACTTGAGTTTATTGCAATATGATGACGAAACGACTATATAGATTATATTGCGTCCGAGTAATTACTACTGTCCTTTTATGGGCGACGGCATGAGGCACGGCGACGGTGGGTTGTCGCCGTGCAGCATGCCGTCGCCCTTAGCCTCCGTGACGGCATCACGGAGGCTAAAGGCCGTTTCGGTTAACATATGCACCTTATACCCACGTCGTTGCAGCTTTAGCGTATAGCGCAACTTTAGTATTCTTTCAGTAACAAGCTCAATATCGCTTCGTCTTCCTTCTCCCTTCATCTTCATAATATAAAATATACCAACGGCTAAGTAGCGGAACTCTCTACTGGCATGTCATTGATACCTACAATCTGGGAGTTAAGACTAGTGTGAACAGGTTTTCTCTAGGCGAGTGATGTGCTACGTCTTCAACCGCATGATGTGATAGTAGTTAAACCGATCTACGACGAATCAATTATCAATAAAAAAATATCACTTATACGCGTAGAAGCCTTAGCAGCAGCTGCGCAGCGATTTTGCTTTCCCTCTATATACCATTCGTTATAATAAGGTAGGGCAGATTGTAGATTTGTTCAAGGGTAGACCTACTAGAGGTGCCTACGTGAGACGGTATATGTCTGCACCTATGAACTTGTTCCAGAAACAGGCACGCGGATGTAAGAGTGCGGTGCATCGAGTGGGGTGGCAGTAGTGGGTGACACACCTATATAAGGGAGCGAATGTGACTCAGCAGGAACTCATATTAAAATCCCACTACTGGACTAAAATTTTATGTGCGTATTTAACACTCGCTCTAACGGTCAAGAAAAATATGATGAGGACCGCTATGTCCAAAAATCACAAAACTTAAGAACATGCTACATCCACTAACCGTCTATCTATAAGACAAGGCCCATGTCCCAGCAGTAGGAACATAATGGGTTGATGATGCCCCGCAGTTGCACCGGCGCCGGCGGTTTCCTGAGATAAAAAGTAGCCTGTGACCTTTTCCAAGACCTCCATCTATCCATCCATCCTCACAAACTTTTGCATTTATAATATTAGTATGATAGTAAGATTGGGGCTTAGGAATAGAACTTAAAAAAGACACATGATTTATGTTTTAACTTTGGCTTTATTTAATTATGTATTATTTGGATTCAATATACACTGTAGTAAAAGCTATTAAAATTATATAGTCATTATAATTTGAATGATCCTGTCAAACTACAAGATATTATCTTCATGATGATTTTATGTTTGTATTTTAGAGGTAGATTGCAATCGTTTATTCAAAATTCGACCTTAATGTTTTGAACTCTTATTGAACTTTAAGTCTATAGTTACTTCGAGAATTTTTTCTTTCGTTGACTTCAGAAATCCAGTAGTCCTCGCAAAATAGTCCACATCTTTCAACGATAAGGGTAAGTTCTTCGGAGGAAATTCTATTTTATTGATGTAGTATATACCCTGAAATATGATAAATTGGTGTAAAGAGTTAGCAATAGAGCTCTTTAGCAAGAGCTGGTTTTTGGAAATGAGTAATAATCCGAGCAAGACGTTCGCCTGATGGTAAGCGCCACGCCTGCCATAACAATTGCAGTGCCAACCAGAACTTTAAGTACCAAAAAATGCACTGCGTAGCACTGCATTGCGCTTATCACCCCGAGACATCAGATATTAAGTGTATTAATAGTCTTATTTCTAAAGCGTTACCTTGTTTCAATGACTTTATACTCACAGCTGGTACGGGACAATTATCCATTGGGATGTTGGTAAAACTTTGTATCCAATCCTTGAGCCAGTCTTGTTTCAATCCGTCGCACGTATTAAATTCGAGTTGCAACGGAAACGCTGATATTTTCATGTTGGTAAACTCTAATCGCCACTGGAAACATAAACACATACAAAACTAAATAAGTTGTAATAGTTGCTCTGTTACGATTTAAGGAAAGAGACGACTGAAATGTATTTATTGTAGGAGTGATGTATAAATATAGGTATATTTTTTATTATTATGCTAGTAGTTTGTAGAATTATTGTTTGTAATACTTAATTATATTATTACAAAATAAAGTTTTAGATATTATAAAAGATTAAAAAATAAGCAGTTTACCGACTGCCACGTTTGAATTTTAGAAAACAATACTACGTTCATGACACGGTGTTCGGTGGTGGGTGGGTGGGAAAGGCGATTGTGTCTCAGCATGTGGCAATGGGCTGGTCACATATGTCGTAGAACCGATAACAAGTTCTGAATTGTAGATTTTACTTGTGGTAGGTCTTTCGTATGCGGGAGGCCGTCTGTGTAGGTACCACCGCCTTGCCACTTATTCTGCCACCAAGCAGTAGTGCGCAAGTATTACTGTGTTTCGGTTTGAAGGAAGGCATTGTAGCCAGTGAAATTACTGGGCATATGAGACTTAATATCTGATGTCTCTGGGTGATGACCGCAATGCAGTGCTACGCAGTGCTTTTTATAGGATTTCAAATTCTAGTTGGCACTGCAGTTATTATGAGCAGGCGTGTTGCTTACCATCACGCGTACGACATCCTCGTATCATCACACAGTCCCAAAAAAGTCGTCGCTTGGACAAACGTAGTGTAGGATGCCTTTCGTCTAAAAGGAGCGACTATCTACATAAAGTTGCTGGCAGCAATTACATGCGAATAGCCGAAGATCAGGCTCAGTGATGAGCATCGGGAGAAGCCTATGTCCAGCAGACTATGGACTCTTACAGGCTGACGATGGTTGATGTTGACGATGAAATGGTGATAAATGTATATTAAGTAGTTATTAGTAATTTCTCTTAAAACTTGCCGTTACGTTGTTTCCATAAGGTACGAGTGAAGTACAATTCAAAGACGTCAAATAAGGTGAGTTAGGTTTTTCCTGAGATGCGGATATGGAGACTTCTTTTATGAACTTTGGATTATAGTACTCCAGCTTAGCCCTTTCTTGACTGTATTCCTGTAGTGAAGATTATTAAAAAATAAATATAAAAAGGAACAAACTACATATATTCACGTAAAAGACGAAATGCATTGTAATTACATATTCCACACATCAAACCTCATTTTGTGTAGGAGGAGACGCAAAAGACCAAGTATATTAATATTCGTAGGTGTTGACATTATTATAGATACCAGTGAACGCCTACGCATGTTATTAGCAAAACACAAACTTTTAGCAGTCCTCAATTTAATAATTATAGCATTTATAAATATAAATATACAACCTGGGTCTCTTTAAGACAAGAGTGAATAGGCACTTCACGCGCAAACGTGCTCCACCTTAGACCGCAACTACGCTTACCATCAGGTGAGTTGTTGTCAAACGTGAGCCCATTTAATCATAAAAAAATATATACAAACTCTCTATGAAATAAGGCCCTTGTCACAGCAGTGGACCTAAAGGGCTGATGAAATATACAAAAACACTTACTGCGCATATCCCATATTTTGCTTGAATTAAAATAAGAACAAAACATGTTATACTCCACATTGTTGAGACTGAAATCACAATATTAAATATATATAGCCTCGTAGCGTATATATAGCCTCATGGTATCATTATTACCAGGTATTATTTAGTACTTTCCGTATTCATAACATCAATTAAATACAAAACATAATAGCTTGTGGTTACGTTTTTAGAATTGGCTAGCAATTTTAGCAGAAATTATTGCTTATTATAAAAAAATAATAAACATAAATATTATAGGTAAAAAACAGAGCTCAGGGGGCTTATTGTCTAACTTTATCATCTATCGCAATACATTTTAAAGGGATAGCGATTATGATCGTGATCCTAATTTTCAAATACAATTGTCTAAGTCGTTTAATCACAATCGCTATCAGAACAAATATATTACTTAGGTTAAAGAAATCGACGCGTAGCAGTACAAATAATGCGTTTTCTTACTGCCAGGTTATCCAAATAACGGTAACTTCATAGCAATTTAAGGACATTAAATAAACAATTAAACAATGTACAATTATTTATACAACATTCATTAAAAGTAAATAAGCATAATGTTCACTCATATATCTTTAAAAAATGAGTCATATAGTCTCAAAGCAACATTCCCTGCCTTCTTATCTCTGACGCAATTTGATTCTGACGGTTTTCGTGGGCTATTTCCAATTCGAAACAAAGTTTCAATAACTTGCTCCATTCGTTTGCTTTCGTATGTGATCGTATTCGAAGAATCCAATAAAGCGCGCTTTGTTTCGCTTTCATCATCCAGCCAAGTGGAAGCTTCACTGGCGCCTACAGTTTGTAGGTCTTATTTTTTTATCATTTGATCGTCTTTAACTGACGATCTTGAATTAAAAATAAAAGTAACAATTTATTTTTTACAAAACCGATCAGATTGTGTGTATTAATTATTAGCCGTATTACAACTGCATTTGAAGTAAGTTGCTTTGAAGATGCAGAAACCAATTACCTTTACGAACGGATCTGTGGTAAGCTCTTTGAGTATAGACTTGGCGTATAAATCGAATTTTCTGTTTGAGCACATATGACGATGAACTTTGTTTGAGTGGTGGTGGTGAGTATTTTGCTGGATTTTTTAAGTATCTGTCTATTTTTAACCGACTTCAAAAAGGAGGAGGTTTACAATTCGATGGTATGTTTTTTTTTTTTTTTTTGTGTGTTTGTTACGCGATTACTCCGCCAATTATGCATTGATTTCGATGATTCTTTTTTTGATTGGTAGGTAATACTTCAAAGGTGGTCCCATATAAATTTTATCGAAATTCATTAAGTAGTTTTTGAAAAAAATGGCAAAATCAAAAAATATAAGTTTAATCTTCAAGTCGGTTCTTGTTTTTTTCGTAACCAACTTTATAAAGGTGGAGGTTTGTATTCGACTGCTTCACCTGCTTCACCCAGGGTTGACTTCCGGTGAGGGAACTCCTCAACGGTGAATAGTACAGACACAACATTTCGTAAATGGATTTAACCATAATAGCCTGTTCTAAATTCCATCATGACATGGCAGATACACCCAGGATTGACTTCCGGCGAGGGAACTCCTCAACAGAGAATAGGACAGACTTGAAATTTTTTTGTACATGCATTTAATTGTGATAGCCCGTTTTAAACTTCGTCATGATGTGGCTTCTAGATCATAAAAGCTTGTCTTTAAAAACTTTTTGAATTAATTTAATTAAAACTTGTTTTTCACTAAAAAGGTTAAAATAAATTATTTTTCAAAAAAAACTAAACCGACTTCAAAACCACAAATGGCACTCAAAAGTAAAAAATAAATTAATATAATTATCATAAGCGCTACCCACTCATATATTTGAAGTCGGTGCCAGCCAAGTCTAATAGGTAGTAGATAAATACTATGTATATAGTAAGTACTACTTGTAGGTAGTATTTATCTACTACCTTTTTTACCTGCGGTTTTTTGATAATAAGCCTATGTGTCAATCCACGGTATAAGTTATATCCTTTCCAAATTGCACTCAAATCCGTTGAGCCGTTACAGCGTGAAGAAGTAACAAACACACTTACACACTAACATACAAACTATTATATTTATAATATTAGTGTGATGTGATAGTGTGATAAAGTCTTTCATATTTGCTAAAAGAGCCAGGTGAGAGTGGTTGATTAGACTGTGTGTTTGATATTAATTTTGAGAATGAATTTTGGTCAAATAGCTATAATCGCAAACATAAATTACAGAACAACCTATGTTTTCGAAGCGAGGAATTTTAACCAAAAAGAAAATACATTTTCAAACTGAAGTATTAATAACCAATCAAAAATACCCTTTATGACAAACGAGATTTTTTGTGGGATGAGTATTAAGCCTTTCTGATTTGTTAATAGAGTCAAAATACTGATGGCACGCGGCCAGCGCCAATTGGATCAGGCCCAAGTCACGCCGCGCCGGTGGCGCTTGTTTGAACTGTACCATTAACGGATTCTTGCACCTTCCCCTTTTCATCTCATAATTGGAGATAATAGCTAGAGTATTGGAGGAAAACTGGGTGATTTCAGCGCTCGTTTTGTTCCGGACCTTTATTTTTATTGCGTTAGTATTTTAAATTTATGGTAAGTACAATGTACATTTACTTCTATTAGAAGATGGAGAAAATGGTTGAGTAGTAATTGCAACAGCATATCGGATACTTAAAGTCTCGCATTTTTACCCTACTGATTGTGATTTTTATATTTTTGTCTTAGAGCCTAATACAGAGTTGTTGGAAAGATCATTAAAATGCAAAAATATCTTGTTTATTTCTTTTTTAGTCGTTTAGTTTTGACAAGCAAGAACAAATATTACAAAATTTATGCTATCATCATGCTGGATTCCCACTGCTGGAACACGGGTTTTCTCTCATGGAGAGAGTGTGATATATAAAACTATTAAAATAAGCTTTTATGTCTCACTTCTTTTCCTGTCTTTCATCTTTTATTCTTCTCTTCCTCACAACATTCCTTCTGTTCTTAATACTTCGTTTCTTTCAAAGCACGTAATGACGATTGCTGATTCGATTACCATTGAAAGAGGTTTTACAGTAGCTTTTTAATACTACTTTGAAACACCGGAGCAACGTCAATTTCGCAACATTATTGTATTTTATTTTATTACTTTACCCTCCCGTCGCACAGTTTTAGCAACTAATAAACTCTGATACGTGGTTTCTCGTTACCTAATAACTGTAAAATTCATGTACGCAAAAGTCGATCCCAAAGGATATCGCGCGCTCAAGTACCAATCTCTCAGTATGCGTCGAGGCTCTTGATATAAGACGTCATTTCCATTCACATGTTATACGTGGGAATCTGCTGATCCCCTATTACGTATTCTGAACGCGTGCTAGGCATCATATAAAATATATATTTATCTCGATACATTTATATTTAAAGGGAGTCTACTCTATTGCGGAAGTCCTGAGTTCTGATGATGAGCTACCTAGCTCCGTAAGACACTAGGTATATGTACTCTGAAAAAAGATCGCAGTAAAGTGAATGACCAACACACATTCTGGAAAAGTGTGATAATAAAATACATTTAAAAATAACCAAAACAGTTCTTTATTCAATTTATTTTTTTTAGACGCACTTATGAACGTGAATTATTACAATGGCTTACCACCGTATCGGAAAAAGAACCGCTTATCTGAAGATATGGCAATTAGTTCACCGGTACAATTATTGATTTAATGTATTTAAAATGACTTATAAAAAAAAGGTTTTTATGACTGATAATTTAAGAGCGAGTATAGCTAAGCGTTAACTTATGCACCTTACGATCTGACACACCTGAGTTTGGATCCCAACTCAGCTCTGTACCAATAACTTATTAGTTAAGTGTTGATTTTGCACGCTCGTTCTAATACGGTGAAGAAAATCATCGCGGGTTAACCCGCTTACGCGCTTTGGAGTGCTTTGGAGTGGCCGCGGTTGTAACGCTACTCACCGAACAAAGCCATGCTTTGTCCGGGTCATGGGTAGTCGTGTTTTGGCTGATGTTCGGGGAACCATCAGGGAAGTGGATCTGAGCAGTCGCTAAACTGCAGTTTTCCTCTAGATCTCTGTGCTCTATCTTCGGCCACATCGTCACTTAACATCAGGTGAGATAGTGACCAAATAAAGTTCAATAAAATCATGTTTCGACCAAAACGATTCAAAATATAGACAAAGGTACATTATCTTCATAAAGACAGAAATACCAAGAAATAACGGATTCCCTTGCTAGACCAAGGGGAAAGGAATTCTCCGGAAAAACATTACTGTTTTAAGAACCATTACTGCGTCTTATAATTTGTTATCTTAGTCTCGAGAGATGTTCATTTTTCCGGCTCCTAAGACTAACACGAGATAACTCGGGTAGAATATTAATAGAACTTAGAGGAAAATCCGGCGCTTAGGTTTCCAGGTAAAGAATATGTAGGTACGTATAGTTAAGTTACGTTCTAATATAGCGCAGGATTTTCTATTTACTAGTAAATTATTATGTTTATCATTTACATAATGCATGTTATTCTACGCCACAATCCTTTACTTACTAAATACGATCATAAAAAACAGAATGCACTTTAAAATAACCCGCAAACATCATATATCAAAATGACTCACTGGTCCTCTGTGTTTATGCCGTTACAGACCATTTAACTCTAAGTACCTATGTAAGGACTATAATTAAGAACTGTTATTGTCAACCAGAATTAAATCTTACAGATATTTTAATTGAGTTTAAATTCCAACGCAAGAACATTTTCGACTTTAACATTCCCGTTGAATCGTGTGGGTACAGTTACAGTTTCCTAAGTTATGATTAATTTATTAGTTCAATGAAGCAAGCCGTTCATATACACAAATGGTACAAACGCGTTCGCTCTGCCCTTCAGTCTTGGCAAATATTCAAGGCTGTCTCGTTGTAATTATTGTAATTTAAAACTCGCCGTCTCATATCTTTGCAGGCTTTTCTTCGGACTGAACCTACAACTTTGGCGCAATGTCAAGACAAACTTATTTGCTACAAAGAAAAAAAAATTTGCTGCTAACATAATTAACACTTCTCTCCGACTGTAATGGAATTATTGTGTCAAACCATTTGTATTTATAAGAGACAAATCTTACCAAGCCGAATGCACAGCAATGCGAGAGCTTTTTGATGAAAACGCTAGAGGGAATTCCATCCCTTCACATCGTAAATCATTGAAAGTGCGAATTCTTTTCGCTCATGCTTTCCATTCCGAGCTTGGTTGTACAACATGACAATGCACTTCTTTTCAAGCGGTGATATGGCATCTAAATACTCGAAGCTTGATTTCAATTTAATTGAGCTAGGCCGGGACGATATCAAGTCATGCCTGTTGACAAGCTATATCGGTATTCTCTCGGGCCACGTGTCATGTGGATCGCTGGTAAATTGTTAATATTGTCAATGCGTGTAATATACTACTGGTTCGGAATAGTAAAGTAGACTATTCCATTTGTAAATAAAAGTTTAACTGTAAGAAAGCCTTTATATAACAATATTGTTAAAGACTGGTGGGTCTAAACCGAATGAGATTCTCTCTTAGCTCGCTAAAAACGAATGCTATATGCGTTGTTCCAATAACGCCCATGGTGGTAATTACATATAGTAAAAAAATATAACTCTTATTGTGATCCCACAATAAGATACCACTCCAAAAAAGTGAGCAAGTAAAGCTTAAAGTAAATTGTGCTGAGTATTTCAAAATCAATATTCCATATAGCATGAAGTGCTTAACCCCGTATGCGAGAATTCGCAGTTGAAGCGCGTAGCGTGCGCGCGAACCGTCCATGAAGTTTGCGTCGGATTGTATGTTGCAAATGAAACAAAGTCTGCGAGTAAAGTTGAACTATCCGTAAACAACACTATTATACCTGTCATTATATCGGTGTTATAAAAGGATTAACGCATTATTTTGCAGATGAACTTTATCAAACTTTCCCTTGACTTGGGTTGCAGCTATCATCACTATTAAGAACTTTAAATTAGTTCAAACCAGTATGAACCAAAGTTAGATGAGACTTCTAGAATCCGTAGTTATTTAGAAGTGAAAAAGCATGAAAAATATCAGGTTACGTTATTTTATGCCTTTATAAGATTTATGCAGAGATCATAATACGTATAATGATGTCCATGTATATATCTTCCTGATAACCTTGTAGTACTCGTAGTGCAGCTCCTTTAGCCGTTCGTAATAACTAGATATGTTAGGTTAAGCAACGTTTGCCGTGGTCACCACTCGGATGGGTGACCGTGAGTGGTGACCACAGTATACATCTGAACGATATCGTGCTTTGGTCCTAGTTGTTGTTTTAAGACAACAGTCGTTAGGCCATGTCTGAGGCCTTCGAGAAGTCTAAAAATCCTACTCCACGTTTGGCCACACTCCCACATGAGAGAAAGAAAGAATTGAAATTCTGTATTAATGATACTTTTCAAATATTCTACATACGGTTGTGCCAATCCAATTGTTGGAGAACAAAGATTCTCCTAATTTTACTGTTGGTTTTTATTTCCCAAAATAAAGCTACTAAAACATTATTGTTCGGCAGTAAAATAGGGCGTAGATTAAAACGCCTCCAAAGACTGCCCTCTTTTCATGCTACGCACCTACGCCTTCGCCCCGGAGGCTTCAGTCATGGCCATAACATTTCTTATCAAGACTACACAGATACCGCCATGAAACGCCAAGAACCGTATTTCTGCGAACAAAGTATTCTTGTCCCCAAGAAAACAGGAAGCTAGTTTCAACTCTATTTTCATGGTGTTAAAGTCAATGGCTGTGCTTGGAGAACAGGGTTCAAAGCTTAGCTAGCTTAATAACGTACTTGATGATGTTATTAGCTCGTGACATGTAAGAATTCCTAACGCATTGAAAACCAAGAACGTAGTATTAAAAAAGAGAATGAGAATAATAACAGAGTACTTAGATAACATCTAAACTGTTAGTTGGCGCGAAGGAATCCTTTATTCACTTTTCTTTTACACCACAGAAGTATCGTGGAAGTTCCATTTGTAGATGAATTTGCAAGAAATATATTAAAGTTAACTGTTGGCCAGCTTTTGAGATTTGTCGAGTTCGGTACGAAAACGTAAATCAGCGTGAATAACGCGACTTCGTTTCTGCATTCACCAATATTTTGTTCAATAATTTAGAGCTGTACTCTGTAGTGCACTATTGAATGAATAATTCTTTTTACCGTTTCTTGATGCTATTTTAATTGTCATCATCATCGTAAGTCACTTACATTTTAGATCTTTACACCCCAAATCATTGACATTATAACACAAAGTTTACACTATGGAATACAGAATAATAAACTGAAAGTGCTTGACGGAAGCATAACTTATCGACCGTAACCATAACACAGAAAATAATCCACAGTTTTTACGAGAGCGACCTTAAAAATAAAACGCAGCTCCTTAACCTTACATAATCCGCAAGCAAACCATAGCCGAGGGTCGATTTTACACGCGATAAACCTGCAAAAGGATTTTTGTCCGTCCCCGGTCACCGGGTACTCTGCGATGTCGTAAATCACTGGCGATAGTACTCTTGTATACTCTGTGACGATAGCGCAGATTTTCAGCCATAACCTTATGAAGTTTACTCGACGATTTTAACGATGTTTTGACATGAGACGAGGTCGACGTTTGACCACAATCTCCTGTAGAAATTGACTACGTGGACAACATTAAGAGAGCGAGTGTGGCTCAGTGGGAGAACGTGCGACTTTCGATCCGACGCACCCGAGTTCGAATCCCACTGGCCACTACCACTGACTTTCTTAAGTTATGTGCGGATTTAACACTCGCTCTAAAAACGGTGAAGGAAAACATCGTGAGGAAACCAAGCTGGTTTCGTCTAAGAATTAATCACAAAAATTCAAGGACATGTGACATTCACCAACCCGCACTGGGCCAGCGTGGTAGAAAGCAAGCTCACTAACTAGCTTTTCTGCTCTGGAATTATAACTGTTTAAATGAATGCTGATGGAATACGGCCTTATTTGCACGAATGATATTTCAAACCATAAAAGAATTGATGTTTGCTGAACATGTAGTAGTTCGATATAGTTTATATCTAGGACTGTCTCCACTGATCACGATATCATATGAATAATGGAAGCTGTTTTGTTTTTCGATTACTCTCTCGCAATTGTGAACGAAACCTGCGTGAGTATTTTTGTTAGTCCCCAGTTCTCCGGCATGTCGTAAATCTCCGGAGATAGCACTCTTACACTCGTATATCCTGTGATGATAGCGAGGATCTGATCCGTTTTATGGATGGACACACTTTTTAACAACTCCGCTGGAAATTAACGGCGTTCGCTGCTATGAACATTGGTGGAACTGCGATAGATGCGGCTATATTTCTTACGTTTATGCATGCGTGTTAGAACATTAAAAGTTGAGTGCTTTAGCTGCTTTATATCTATATAGTGAAATAACTGCAATTTACGATCCTAAATATAAATAGCGCTGTAATTTGTCCAATTGTCTTGCAAAAAGGCAACTTGAGGACATATACGACAACCTCCAAGTGCTTTCTAAATATAATGTAAAAACCATACAAAATTATAGATTTCTACATATTTACTTTATGGAACCCAGTTATTAGAAAGAATCCTAATGAAAAGTAGGTAGGCCTTAGGCCGTACGTAGGCCTTCTCTCACATCCTCTTCCCTTTCACTCACACTCAGTTGCGTTCATAAATCAGTCATCCGTCATCATTACATGCGTTCACAATCATTCCCACATACATAACTAATTATATATAATAACGTGATGATAAAATGAAAACAAACTAATAATATAAAAACCTGTTGATAAAAATCATATCACTACATACATTTTTATAATATACTTTAAAGCCTTAGATTAATCAGAAATTGTTATTGACACACAGATCGATCTCATAAATAGATAATCAGCATTATAGGGAGGTTGCTCATTGCAAAGTCGAGGCGGTGCTTCGAGAGCTTTAGATATTGACTTTAAATATTGTTGTCAGTATCATAAACCTTGTATAATTGGAGCAAACAAAACGCTCTATCCAAAGAATAATCCAAATCGGTGCTAACAAAAAGTGTCACAGACAAAATAAATTAGGACTGACGACAACACAAAAATGTTAGTGATATAAAAATGAAACACGTGACTGTCTGTTGTATACGTTGACTGTCTGTTGTAAGTGACAAGCATATTTATAATACAGCGAATTGGTTTTATCAAATGAGTTTTTACTTTTTTAGGATTTATAATATTTTATTAGGTACACAGAAACACCAATTGTTTAGCATCTAATAGCAAGTAAAACTTTGCTAACGAATTAATCGTAAGTTAGACAGCCTTTAATTAACTAGCTCATTCATGTTAAGTATAAATTGCGTACATATCTATAAATAAAAAGTTAATCAAAAGAAACAGCAAAAGATGGGTAATGTTTCCAGAAAAGAAAAAACTGCCTAGGCTATTTTTATCTAAATTGTAATCGTTGACCTTTGTCGGTGTAATTGAGCACCTTTAGTTGAAATAAAATCTGAACAAAATTATTTATTTCAGCCGTGGAAAATAATACTAGTTAGGTATAACACTAACCGTTTTTTGACGTGCTTAATAATACAATTAATAAATGATTAAAGTTTTTTTTAAATATTACTTCACTATGATGCTGATATATTTCAATATTGCATTATGAATTGAAACATTCTCACAACCGGAAATACGCCTATTGAGTTTTACCAGCATACAGGTAATCCTGAAGCCCAGGAGCCCTAACCTACTTTGACACGAGGTAAAGACTTGATTATTCGCGTCACCCACTCCAAGACCTAGGCATTTTACTTTAAGCATTCATGGAGTGAAGAGAAACTTAGATGAAAATTAGGTTTGCGGCCTACCTAATGAAACGGAGGGTAATTCTCAATTAGGTATTCAGGGTACAGAAAAAATACCTACCTTAAGTAATCTGTTTCATAAGGCGGTTTTAAAAAGTGCAGCGTAAGTTAAATAATCACAATATCTAAAACTCTATGGCGCTGCGCCGTTTCTAATTCCAATGTAGGTAAGTATTATATTTCGTTCTCAGTTAGAGCACATACACAAGATCTAACTACGTCAGGAGAACTACGTCAAAAATCCATACAAATTAAACACATTATCGGTCATGTACGCGGGTAAAACTTGTAGGCGTTCCTTTTCTTGATCCCTTCTTATCTTACCCAACGTTTACGCAGCCGACGTTATAATGTTTATTACCGTGAATGCCCAAGAGGACCATCCATGAGTTTAATATTCCCCTCATAAAGGCAGACCACGCGTGAACCTGCCAATTAAGGCCACGTCTGGCCATGTCCTAATGGAATATATCTCGTGGCTGCCACAAGAGGTAAATTCGAAGTAGCTAAGTTGAAGTGGGTTGGAGGTTTCCAGCTACAACTTATGTTAATACACAATTAAATTTATACTGCTTTAACGTGCATTCCACTAATAGCCTGGGGTCAAAGACGATCTAATTATTTGTTACCCACAGTCAATGCCACATTTCAAGCCAATCTGGCTAATGTACGTGTATATACGTAGCTATGAGTTTTTTGTCTCACGCCGAATATAAAGATTTTGGATTAACAGGTACTTAAGCAAATAAACTCGTTTCTCTAGTATCAGGTGTTTAGTTCATGAATTCCACTTCAAAAAGCCACAGACAAAACAAGACTTGCTCTACTTAGGCATGGGTTCAGGCTAAGTCATTGCTACGTTCTCCGAATTACCTCCGTCTTACGTTCGGTATAGAGCAGTTTCGATACGCTTCATAAACTTTTATGTACCTACGGAGCTATGTCACTAGAGAAGACATTCAATAAGGCTACCTATGAACCCTTGATAGTTTGTAGGCTTAATAAGTACAATTTACCATGTAAGTACATACAGACCAATTAGCTTTCAATGTAAAAAGAACCCTATTTCAAACATTTTTTTTCAGAGAAAAGTTTGTTGATAAATTCTTCTCTTAATTTCTAAGAATTTATCTCAAACAATTCCAAAAATAACTCTGAGTATGTTCCTTTTTTATGGAACTAATAAGTAATGAGATGAGCAAGTCATTCGCCTGATGGTAAGCGCCACGCCAGCCCATAACAATTGCAGTGCCGTCCAGACGTATGCGTACAGGTGATGAGCGCAGTGATGTATGCAGTACGCATTACGCTCATCACCTCGAGACATCAGATCCTCGGTCATCCTCGGTCATCAATCCTCGGTCATAGGTTCCGGCTGAAAATCAGTACTAAGGTATTTATTACCTTAGTTTTTATGCTGAGTCGGAACCTTTTCCTGACATCGCGCAACATTCCATTATACTATAATTATATTATGTATTTATTATATAGGTATGTTATTACATGTGTTATTTTTTTCTGTTGAATGTATAGTATAATATTATTTGTTATGTGTAGTATAGTATTATAGCTTAATGTAATGTTGCGTGTATCTGTCTTGAATAAATGTATTTTATTTCTTTCTTTCTAGATATTAATTCTCATATGCCCAGTAATTTCGCTGGCTACAAAGGCCTTCAAACCGGAACACATGCTTGCGTACTACTGTTTGTTGGTAAAATAACTAGCAAAACGACTTTACCTACACCAAAGAAAACTAACTATTACTTACGTATAGTGGAGTTGTACCAAATTCGTGGAAAGCTTGTAATTAAATATGAAAATAAACGAAAGAGGTTTGCTCTGTCCAAATATTCCTCGCAGGTGAAAACAAATACAGCCCGATGGATATAATATTTCCTTGGTAATTGAGATTTTTAATAATTGGGAATCCAACAAGATGAGCTATTGTTTCCTTTTTTATTTTTTGTTCAGTTACAAGCAGTCATGTTTATTTTGGCCAACAGACATATGTATAGGTACATAACGGTGATTCAAGCCAAGGAGTTTATCATACAACTCAATTCATGCCAATACAGACTTATTAAACTTAAAAGGAAGAGAATTCGGTTTGAAGCCTGTATCTGTCCGTCGATGAACTTTGGTTCTTAGCTGTTTGCATCTTAGCAAAATTGATGAACTAATTGAACAAAGTTACCGTAGTAAAGTGAAGATGAATGCTTAGCGAAAATCTAAGCTTTTTTAAATATTGTCGAGATGACGTAAAAAATAAAAGAAAATTGTTGATAGAGCACATGACTTGGTAGCCTAGTTGAGGACGGTATTCCAAAGAGGTAGGTTCGATCCCTGCCCGAGAAATTTTGAAATCTTCCATGCCTTATTTATAGTAGAGGTTACTTGTTAATTGGCTTGCGTTTGACCACTATGTCACCTGATGGTAAGCGACGATACGGTTAGGTTAGCGCTTGGCGCTTCTAAAGTGCGTATTAACAAAACGCATTTTAGTAATAGTAAGTGCGTATTAAAAGCTCCGGATTCCATCAGCACTGCAAAAGATGTTCCTTAGTCCGGACTCTTGGCCTGAGGGCGTGGTCTATGGACGCTTTAGGGAAGCGAAGCCGCCGAAAAATCTCTAGAGTTTATTAATGTCGTATGAATTGTATATATGTCGCAGCCAACTAGCTTAATTCGCCGTTCAATCAACAGCCTAACCCCTTAACTAAATAGCGCCGTTCAACTAGCGGCCTGAATGATATTCAGCCATTTGATCAAACAGCTAGGCAAATGACTTGGATCGATGACGTTTAATAACTTGCCTAGGCTGTTCATTTATAAAGCCTGTTTTCCAAAATTGAATAAAAAAAAATACAATGGAAGAGTGTAATGACAATAATAATGAATATAGCTGCAGCCCTCGGTAGATTAGGGTGTGACGGGGGTGGCCTTCGGGCTACCCCAACGCCGCGAACATGTATGTTAGATACGAATATAATGTAATTAGATTATAATCTATCACTTCTATAGATTATAGATAATCTACCGAAAAATAATGCGACGGTTCACAATCTTTCGACAGTTTACAATCTCGCGTAAGATACATCTAAACTTAACCACATGCCTAAGCATTAGCCAGCCAGTTTATTAAATGTTGAATATCATTCAGGCCACTAGTTGATCGGCGCTGTTTGGTTAAGAGGCTAGGCTGTTAATTAACGGCGAATTAAGCTACTTGGCTGCGACATATACATATATGTTAGTCTCTAAGGTATTCATAATATGGGCCTCTGATAATTTTACTTCAATGTACCTTTATTATTGCGTGAAATAAAATTATATTATTATTATTATTCGTCTTAAAAACGTCCTACCATATACCTATTGTAAAGTAGAAGTAATATATGACAGGAAGATTTACATCCGACTTCATAAATATCTATGGAAATAAAAATATTGTGGAGGACAACATGCAGCGCCTCCGGCAGTTAAAAAAAAGCAGAAAATTAAATATGCTGCAAATGTTTATTTTATTTATCTCACTATAGTATATTTTGCGTCCTATTAAATATCAAATAGCAGCCGGGACTTTGATGATGTATATATTAATGATATTTATTTTATACTGACTGATTTTCTAGGCAAGGGTCTATCTTATCAAATATTTATTGGTATCGATAAAAAACCGTCATGGCATGTTTTTTGTAGAGAAGTGAAACAACCGTGTAAAACTACTTAAAATAAAATATATAAGCTCACTGTAGGTTAGTTGCCATATTCATTAGGTACTGTTTACCTGTATAGCAAAATAAATTGGGTAGGTATGTTATTTTTTTAACCGACTTCAAAAATAGGACTCCGTCATTTAAAAAACCGATTTGGAAAATTATATTTGCTTTGGATTCCGTATAGCTACGAAGTGGTGCCATATAAATTTCTTGGATATTCGACCTTGGACTTCAAAAATACACTCGAGAGCAATGAATCCGGGTCACTTAAAGAATGTTAAAAATCTCGGAAACTAAAAATGATAGGTTAATGCAATAAATTGTATTTAATAGACAATGTAATACTCCTTAAATGAAAGTAAAAAAAATATGAGTCACCATACATTTTATTAACACAAAATTACATAAAGAAAAAAACTGCTGATCTCTCCTTAAAACAAAAATAGGAAACATGAAATTTTTGAACTTTATTACGATTTTCTTGAATTTTAATACTTCGTATTGCCTCCTCGTGCTTCCATTACTGCGTTTACGCGGTTTGGCATGCTGTACACCAAGTTCCTTATACGATTTTGGGGAATATTCTCCCATTCCTCTGTGAGAGCAATTTTGAGCTCACGAAGCGTGATTGGGGGAGGGTTTCGTTGTTTTACGCATCTGCCTAGCTCGTCCCAAGCATGCTCGATCGGGTTGATATCCGGGCTGCGCGCTGGCCACTCCATACGAGTAATGTTCATCTCTTGAAGGTAGTCATTCACAATCCTACCTGTATGAGGTCGGGCATTGTCATGCATAAATATAGCATCCTCACCTAAATTGACCATAAATGGACCAACGTGATCATTGAGGATTTCTTCCACATATCTTACGCTAGTTAAAGAGCCGTTTTCTATGATCACCAGCTCTGTGCGACTTTCAGAAGAAATTCCGGCCCACACAAGTACAGACCCCCCACCGTAGGCTACTTTTCTTCGATGCATGCTTGCTTGAATCTTTCCCCTGGTCTTCGATACACTCTGTGTCTTCCATCGTGCTTGTAGAGCATAAATTTTGATTCGTCGGAGAACATAACTTTTGACCAATCTTCAATACTCCAATTTACGTGGCTCTGGGCATATCTTAGTCTCGAAATACGATGCCCACGCTCCAGTTTAGGGCCGTTTGCAGGTCTAAGGGGTTTTAAGTTAGATTCAGCAAGCCGACGTCTTACTGTCCATGCACTTGGGTTACTTCCTCCGAGGCGTCGAAACTGATTGGTGAGTTCAGTTCCTGTGAGAAAGCGATTTCGAAGCATGGTGTTCACCAAGTATCGGTCTTCTCGTGCTGTGGTACACCTGGTTCTGCCCGTTCCTGGTCTGCGTAGGTTAGAACCAGTTTCTTCGTAACGTCGGAGAACTCTTTGTACTGTTGACAGCGACACACCGACAGTCCTGGCTGTATCGCGCTGACTCCGGCCGGTTTCCAGCATTGTAAGTATTCTGGTGCATTCTTCAGGCGTAAGCGACATAATTTCAGCTTGAATAATGAATATAGAGCACTATCAACATGGTTTATGTACCCACATAAATGACAGATTACAAACAAAAGCAAAACCAAATGTTGTAATTTCGTAGTTCCATCTTCGAAAGTGGCCCTTTTTCAAATTTGATTTTTTTATGATATAACTTTACAATAACTAAGAAGTTTTAATACCTTCATTTAAGGAGTATTACATTGTCTATTAAATACAATTTATTGCATTAACCTAGCATTTTTAGTTTCCGAGATTTTTAGGATTCTTTAAGTGACCCGGATTCATTGCTCTCGAGTGTACATCGGAATTGAAGTCGGTTTCTTTTTATAAAATGTATACATGTCCAGGCAGGTCTTCCTAAAATGAGCCTTGGGTCATAACTCGCAGTAAGCAGCAGTAACATGTTCAAGTGATAGTGCTTACATGTAATAAAATTTTACATACCTTCCTTTCCTACTCACAATTGCACAAATCAATGTGACAATCGACTGCATACATAAATAAATTAGACACATGCAGATATAGAGGCGTTTCTACGTGTTTTGTTCGGTCTACTCTGTAATAAATATATATCATGTACCGTCAGAAATTTCATCCCACAGTCATGGCAACGATGACTTCTGAAACCTAAGTAGTGTATATTTTTATACGCTTAGAAGAAAAAAGTTCAGTTGGACTTTACTTGTGTATGTGCTCCAAATAAGGAGAGCCCCTTAAACGAAGTAGTTTTTTATAACAAAGTGGTGAAGTCAAAGTAAAGTTGGCTAAAAGACATAAATTTACTCATTATACTTTACACAATGAAAGTTTTTGTACCGATATATTAGAGGAAATTATTGTATAACGCTCTAAGGCGAACAAAGCAGGCAGCTCTTTATAGTTCTTATTACTTGTAGTAGGTCTCTCATTTACGGTAGGTCTGGGTAACTACCAATGCTTTGTCAGTTATTCTGCCGCCAAGCAGTACTGTGCAAGCATTATTGTGTTCAGGTTTGAAGGCCATTGTAGCCAGCGAAATTACTGGACATAAGAGACTTAATATCTAATGTCTCGGGGAGATGAGCGCAATGCAGTGCTTTTTATGGTATTATAAGTTCTGGGTTCAAACTCGGTGAATCAAACTCGAGAAGCCAAATAGCTTTTCTGATAATCCTACTGTACTTATCGCGAAACTAATTTTTTGTACCAGATCAAATAAAGTTTTTTCTGTTGAACAAAACGTAAAATGTGAGGCGATTACTGCGATTTTGCCGTAAAATGGGGTTTTAAACGTTGTTTTCGGTATTGCAAGCTCACAAAATATATGAAAACAGTTACATTTGAGAGAGCATTTTTTATAGCAACGAATTGTGCACAAATAAAAAGATTCATATTTTCAGGACACACAAAAGTTGCGTCGTGAATGTTTCTAGGGTATCATCAAAGGAAAAACATATTTGTTTTTTCAAGGTGCGTTGGCAGAGTGTCATCTTTTTCCGTGTTTTTATTGACGTCATATTGTCGCAGAGGGACACACGTGTGCTTTTTACCTGATTCAATAGGATGTAACAATCCTCTCGTTTTCATCTTGACCTAGTTGCGACCTTTCTTGGGAAAAGAAAATGGCATCGTGTACTCTCAAATAAAATTCTTACTATTTTGACATAATTTTCTGACTCCTTAATAATAGGGCGCTTTCATAAGTCAATACTAACTTATAGCCCTGAACTTAACAAAAATAGATCAGAAAGTCGTAAACTAGTAGGAAACCAATACCCAACTTGTGTC
Organism: Petrophora chlorosata; assembly: GCA_951640565.1. Taxonomy (NCBI): domain Eukaryota; kingdom Metazoa; phylum Arthropoda; class Insecta; order Lepidoptera; family Geometridae; genus Petrophora; species Petrophora chlorosata. The sequence continues at coordinate 7,868,299 of OX621204.1, read as the reverse complement.
GTTGTTCTCCATTACGGGGAATGGTTAATAGGCAGGTAATTCCCCTGTGGAGACGAGCTCCGCCGGTAGTCCCCTGGTATCGATAGCCAAATGGATAACCACAGAGCGCAACCATACTGGCTTACTAGACAAACCTATGGCCCTTAGTTGCTCACAGTTAACCAACATTAAGTGGTCTGTGGTGTAACCTATTAAAATAGTATGTACTCTCATATATGTTGTCTTATTTGAAAATTCTCAAAGGATTTTAACATGTTTGAGCATTGGTATATATACTAATATTAATAGTATTATAATATAATAATGTATTTGAGAGGTCAACAACAAGGACGCTGTCGGTTAGTGCGCAGTATCTGTATCCTCCGAAAGCGTTTACCACGTTGCGTCTAGGACTGATGGCATACCCATTTTATTTAAAAATATACCTACAATCTTTGAGTTATAATCTTACTAACTATGCTTGAAAAATCAGCTTAATTAGCTGCGTACGACGCTACAAAAAGAGTACCTGCCTCTATTGAAAACATTTCACTCGTCAACCTGTTCACACTTGACAAGAGCCTGTCAAACTATAATAATGGATGGAGCGTGGTTAGCCCGCTTTATCTAACATCAGTCTAGGCAGTTAATACTTCATTAACTCCTGCGAGCGAGACCCGCCCCGAGCCTCGCCCCTCGTTAACGACACAAACCCATTTGTTTACAAGAAAACCCCATTGTTCCCCACGCTTCAGCATCTGTAAACAACCTAGGTAACTTGCTAATTAAAATTCAAGAGAAAGAACTATAAATAATGACCTCGCTCTAATGGATAATCGAGAAGTAATGCGGCACTTAAGGCCAACCTCATGACTTTGTTTTTCTTTTAGCTAATGGACCTGCCACGGAGCAAATCCCCTACTCGGTTAGAGGTCTACTGACAATGGTTGTAAGACCAATAAAAACTTTACTTTTAACTCCGCTTGCCCGCGGGTGAGAATTTATAAAATTACTTTTTTATCCTCTGTCCTTTGATAACGATCCGACGATTCAACTGATCTTAAGTTTCATAGGAACGCAATTTTTACAAAAACCGAGACGCTGTCGCTGTTCTGATGCAAATAAGATACAACAAGATATTTTATACGGTCGCGGGCCGAGATAAGAATAATTTAATAACATTCTTGAAGCTTCTAGGGAGATGATATCGTCTGAAGCTGTCATATCCATTGCTTTAGTTAATATGAATTTTAACTAAACCGTTTACGAATTATATGGAACGTCATCACATAAACATCACATTAGCCGAACGACCAAGCATGTGCAGTTATTATGTGTATTTTATCGAGAAGTCATCTAACATGCGATGTCAAACGCATTTGGCTGTCGACTGCTGATGCCACATGCCGGAGATTTATCCACTGAGGCGTGGGATGGTGGTACCAGTGACGTCAAACCAACGATTTATCAAACCAAGCTATTTTTAAATGCAATATATCATGTTTAGTAAATATAAGTAATAGCATGACATAGAATACATGGTGAATTTTGTTTTAGAAGGTACACCTATAGGTTTCAACGCCGCTTTAATTGTTATTTAAAAACGTATAGATATCCCTATAGGTACCTATATTAATAATACGAGAAATATCCGAATTCAAGATAAAAATTGTTTTTACTGTGAAACGGTGTAGATTTTTAAGGTTTAACGAGCTTGCGCTTGAAGTTGGTAAGTGTAGCTGTTATGGTCTCTATTAGAGCACGTTTACCCATGAGGTGCCTATTCACTCTTGTCTTGAAGAGCTTTTTCCAGGTTTTAATTATTAGAAAAAAAAGGACATCGGTAGGGACACTATTCCTTAGCAGTTGATGAAAGCTGCGATGCCATAATTAAAACAATGAGCGAGTTAGGGTGTCGATAACTTGGTCAGTGAAGCGAAAGGTACGGGAATCCACGATATGCCAGAGGTCGCTCGCTCGTGTCACGAAATTCCGCTATCCAAATGATCGTAAACTAAAACAATGTTAATTTAGGTTTCCTCTAAGCATGCGTATTAATTTCTTATAAAAACAGTGTGTAGATAAAGATCATAATATCTTAAGTTCATAAAATAGAGCTGCTCTGAATGTACATTTGAATCGCGAGAACTGCCATGCCTGGGGGCGCAATCAGCAGAGCACCATTCGATTCCCATTATCGCAATTCACATAGAAGAGGGTTTTCATACAAGGCGCCTATGTGCTATACAATAAAACACCCAATTGCAGTATCTTAGAACCTGATTTGAATATTTAGAATAGGTACTTATTATGGTATGGGATGGAGAAAAAATCATATTAAGTACTTATGCTACACTATATACCTACCTAGGTATATACCTAGGTAGGAGTTTTAGGACCAAGCTCTAAAACCGATTATAGTCCCATAAAACCTATAAATTGCAATTTTGTGAAACTTAAATATTCGAGTTCTCTCTTTGTATACTACACATTAAAAAGCGTAAAGGGCAAGCGTAGCGTTGGGCGTCCGGAAGCAAGATGGGTCGACGATATTGTAAAAATCGCGGGCCGAACCTGGACACGAATGGCGCAGACTCGAGGCAAATGGCATGATATGAGAGAGGCCTATACCCAGCAGTGGGATGTAAAGGGCTGTGGATGATGATGATGATGATGATACTACACATGTCACCGACTCTATAATGAAAATATATAACCATAACGCAGCAAGCACTATTTATAATATGTATTAGGTATGGCTGCAAATTGGTTAAACAGTCGGTACTGCTAAAACGCTTGACGGAGCAAGCAGGACAGTGAAAAATGCTTGCACGCTCTGCTTTCAGTATCGCAAAAACTATTCTAGTCCCAGACTCATTGTGCAACGCTACATTAAGATAAATGGGTAGACGACGCAGTTATCTGAAACCAGTAGGTAATCTTTGTCGCAGTAAATTGTCCAAGCCCACCGATCAAAACAAGAAAACGATCGGATAGATTAATTTCCATTAGCTATAATTCAATAAACTGTCCATTACTGAAGGAAATTGGAAGCTCAACTCTGTCATTTTAAAGCACTTCCCGATAGTCTCCGAAGAACTCAAGAGCCATGAACTGATTTCCTAAAGAGTTAATTTTAAATTGGAAACATTTCTCTAAATCTGTGTAGCCTTTTAACCAAATTGCGTTAGTAAGTTTAAAATTATTAATTGCCAAAATGTTTACTAAATACTTGAACGATATTTGAAAGGCGTGGGTAGTGTCTGAAATGTGCCTCAAGCGTACAAAATTACTTTAGGATTCGGGACCCTCGAATTAGAGCCAATTAAAACGAGCTAAAAATTTATGGTTTTCATTTGTGTTATTGAAAAATTTATTTATATACTAATGCTTTAATAGTTTTTATTAAAGATGTAATAAGAAATCATTCAGTTATAAATATATGCATTGCATAGGTAAATAATATCTAATATTATGACATATTGAGTAAGTATATCTGTCAATCCATTATTGGTCAGTCAACATAAACATGTGAACCCTTTTGCAGATATGCTCAAACTATATTTTAGTACTAGCTGAGCGCCTCGCGAGTAGTAACAAGTTGCCTAATATGTCCTTTTACCTAGTCCTACCTCATAAATTCATCAAAATCCACGTTAGAAGTTATTTCGTAATCGATCACAACAAAGCATTCATCCATCCATCCATCCTGGAAACCTTTCGCATTTATAATTTAGTATAGGAATAGGTAGAACAGGATATTAGTAGGACAACCAGGCGCGAATCCAGTTGAGTTATAATGTCATGCTCAAGTTATTTTGGAAGACTATTAATTTGTCTGCATCACGAGATCTGATTTGCAACCACGCTAACAGCAGCTGTTCGTGCTCAGCGTAAATCTGTTAAAAGGGCGTGATACCACGGAATACTAAGGGACAGAAGCATCACTTCGCAAAGAAATTTAAACAAATAGCGACTCATGCTATGACGCAATAAAATTCAATTCAGCTCGCGTATCGCTGCATACCTACCCGTCATATTAACCTACAGAGCGCCTCTCTTTCTATTGCATAGCACTTATCACTTCTGACGCGGCACGTGTAACGACGCGCGACCCGCCGACGGTGTCCGGCTATGTACTTGTAGCTTCGTACCTACAGTGCGGAGTGGGTTAAGCCTGGTGAGACTTTCATTTTCCATTTCGGTGGTGACGCCTTCAATGTTGAGCTGGATCTCCGTCTGCATACAATAACATTTGGTACATCCCACTCAAGTTGGATATCTATGCCACCTCTATAAACTGACCCCTTATCTTCCGACAAATTGTTTTCACACACAATAATCCTGAAAGTCATTTCGGTCGGAACTGCTTATACGTGCATACTGTATAACTTAGGTAAGTTTTCGGTCTGGCGCGCTGCCAATGTTTGCAGGAACTTCTCTTCAGAAAGCCTCCATGCCAAGACTTGCAAAGGTACCTACAGATAAAGTTCAAGCAAGACTGCTCCTTGTCTTTATGGCCTCTAAGGGGGCCCCCGGATTTTGAAGTTTTTACTGCAAAGGTACAAATAGTAGTGCTGCGCGAACATATCGTACAACAAGAAGTTAACTTGTTCAAGTAAATTCTAACTCGATAGTTTAGTTTCTAGGTTTGGTTTAGTTATTTTATAAATACCTTTTTAGTTTCGGTTAGAATATAGAACAAAGCAAAATACTCTAATGTTACAAGTATCTTAAAAGACGTCACAAATTACTTAATATTATTATTTATACACTTGTCAAGCAGTAGTGCGCAAGCATTACTGTGTTCCAGTTTGAAGGGCATTGTAGCCAGCGAAATTACTGGGCGTTGTGAGACTCAACAGCTAATTGTCTCAGGTTGACGAGCGCAGTGCAGCGCCGCGCAGGATTTCGCAAAACAAAATTCTGGGTGGTGCTGTTAATGTTAAGGGTAGGCGTATTGCTTACCACCAGGCGAACGACCAACTCGTCTTGTCACTCAGTTACATAAAACTTGTCTCCATAACATCATTGTTATTATTTATTTTATTTTATATATTTAATTCCTATTCTAATAGTTTGAATTTTCAATATTTCATCAAAACTATTAAGTGAGCTTAATTTTTATAAATTTATCAAGTTCCTTTCTTCTGTATGTCAAATATATTTTCCCTTTCCTTTACTTACTTGTTATACGCCTATCTAGATGAAACAACATCACGCGTTACGCGTTGTCGATTTTCTGTTTACTGTCCCCGTAGGCCCATAAACACCAGTACGGGGAAATCGACTGGGAAGTGCAGAGATATAAAATATATTGAATCGCCTGTTATGTGTACAGTTCTGTTACGTTATGGTACGCGGGAGTACTTTGCCAGCGATATAACGTTGTGGATCAAGCGACAAATAAATGTAAGAGACAGAATAAGTATCTCAAATATAGGTACCTATATTTGTACGTGGGTGGAATCATAGATGAGGATTTCGTCTGTTGCCGGGTCTGGTTCTCACTGAAAGATATCAGGCTCCATAACTATTATAGTTGATGTGTGTGTGAGTGCACACCTACATACATGTAAAAATACGGGTTACGTACAAGATCCATGTGCCTATTAAAACCGCCAAACATAAGGTGGGGATTTTAAAACGAAGTAGGTAATTTAAACCAGTTTGGAATGATGAGGTGGGATTGCACTTGCTAAATACAGTTTCAAATACGGAATAGAATGCTCTGCGCGTCGATCCCGGCAGGTCCCACCGGAGGTTGCTGAACAACTGTTATCGAAGTGTCCAAACACATAGCTTCGGGACTAAACTTTTCGACATAATTAGAACATCGACGTATATTGGTAAAGTTTGTACTAAAATTGACCAACATTTTACAGTAGGTATTGAATTGCTAAGTTCCGGGTTGGTGTGCATCTGTTGAATTTCTAAACCTTTTTCTGAAATTATTGGTTTATTCGGAGTTCAAATGCTTTGCATTGATTCAAATTATTAACATTTAAGTAAAGCTTATACCTCGATCAATATCGTAAACATTCGCCTATAACGGTCTATCTCACATCCCTAACATTTACCTACGTCTGAAACGTCAAACTAATCTGAATTAATAACATCGCCATAAATCGTCAACTTAAATTAAAATAAAGAGCACATCCATCACGTTAATGTACGCTCGTCATCAGGTAGCTATTAAAGAATTAATCAAATTCAAGAAGTCAGGACATGTCTTTAATAAGCGGGAGATTTCTCTTCGTGATTTTAATAGCTTCGTCATGAAAATAGGGAGAGAATGAATATTAATATCAGAGTTGAATGGCAGCCTTTGCATAGCAAAGAGATTTACTGCCTTTGTATGAAATCTCCCCCTGTATTTACACGTGAGTAGAAAGATAGGTAGATATAATTTCTCGTGAAGTGCGTCGTGAAAATTTTAATTCAAATATAACAAGGCTGTGATATTCACAAAGACAGAATTCTTAGGCATTCAAAAAGATCTATCGCTTAACAGTGTAGGCATAGGTACGTTCGATATGACATGCTTTACAGTAAAAAGTAATTATACAGGTACATGTATACATGTTAGTCTTTTTTTTATTAGATAGATCTACGTTTGACCGCCATATCGCCTGATGTTAAGCGACGATGTGGCCGAAGATGGAGCACGTAGATCTAGAAGATACCTATTCACTCTGGTCTTGAAGATATCTAAATTGTAGTTATCAGAAAACAGAGAAGACGGTAAGGAGTTCCATGTATTGTATTGCATTGTACGTTTCAATCATAAATCATTGCAAAATATCACATTACTTATGTTTCAATCAAAGCAAGCCATTTGTTTCTGGAAAATACCCGAGAGAGAGCCAGTTCTGTTTATGTTTATGCACAAATAAAACCGACGAATGCATTGTTTACCTTTATCCACATTCATTCGTTTTGCCGGCTTTTTTAATCAAACACCCGTCTAACGAAGTAACCTGTCTATAGAGGAGTGTTGTATTTATATACCTATATTTACTAGATTACTTATCGTATATTACGTTTATTTGCCTTCCTCGCCTGAGCTGCTCTAGCTGTTATAAAGAACTATAAGATCATATTTCAAAAACTAGTACGTACCTTGTCTAGAGCTACTATTAAAAGTTTTTCCTTCTGCGAACACAGCAAATTGTAGGTAAAGTAGAATAACTAAGTATTACCTCTTATAAAGTTCCGACACCGAGCTATGCTACGTGGCATAAAAGTACTCATATATACCTACAAATAGACACATAGTATTGCAAGTAAAATAAATGACATATATCATGAGTACCAAATTAACAAGGTTACCTTGGTCATTTATAGGATGCAAAACAAATTGATACTACTGCTATTAAATTACGAGTATTTCGAACACGCCGCGGTTTCAGTCTTGAGATGTGAGGAACAATATGCAATACCTGAAATCTTCAGAGCTCATGATTACGCCATTCACCACATCGTATTTGCGAGAGTAACCAGAAATGCGCATATTATCCGGAAACGGTCAGGCAAAGTGTGGCGGTCGCAGAGCACTAGATAGGTATTTGCAAACTGGGTCAATACAGAACTGACGTGCCAAAAATATCATGTTCGGACAAATTGGAAGTATGATTTGAATATAGAGAGGCAGAAGCTTTTGATCGACGTACATACGTGAAGTCCGAATATTATGTACTGTACACATAACTCGGTACGAAACCAAATTCACACAGTTCAGGAATCTCGCAGCTCATTCGTGTAATCCGCGTTTGTGATCTATTTCATATTGTCATTTCCGCTGTCTGACGAAACTCGGAACATATTTGTTGATTTATTTTTTGTTACAAGGCAATGTTAGTTTTTGTATTCGTTTTTAAATCATTATTATGTACCAATTGGGCGATGTGGTCGCACAGCGACAAAGCCCTTCTACCATCGTCATTAAGTAAATAAAAAAAATCTTTTAGAAAATGATAGGGCTGCCAGTTAGCCAGCCAGTAGCCGCTAGCCAGCCAGTCTTTGTTTATACCAGGACGGATAAAATGCCCAAATCAAATTATTATTTCCGAAATTTCAAATGTCTTGAGAAAGGTTCAGGTACATAAAACATGCACCCTCACGGGTGGGAAACCGGGGCAGATCATAATAATACTAATCTTACATTTTTATAACCCAATTTCATTCAGTACTTGCTGGTGCTCTTGATACCAGTCGCCGATCAATGCTTATCATCATTATCACTATCATCAGCCCGTTATCGCCCACTGCTGAGCATAGGCCTCCCTTTGGTGCTGCCATTCTCCCCTATCTCTTGCCACTCCCATTCAAACATTCCCTGCTGTTCTTCTGATTTCATCCGTTCACCTCGACATTGGACGACCGGCACTTCTCCAATCCAGCCTAGGCCACCATTCGGTTACAGTTTTCGACCATCTGCCATCCTCACGTGTGTCGTGCCATGTGTCCCGCCCAGCTTCACTTAAGTTCCGTTATCCTTTTTCCGACGTCTTTAACCCTAGTACGACGTCGGATCTCAGTATTGCGGATTCGATCTTGAAGTTTGATGCCGAGCATGGCCCGATCCATGGTTCTCTGTGCGACTCTTATTTTGTGCAGAGTTTCCTGTGCAAGCGACCATGTCTCGGCACCATAAGTCATGGTGGGCAGGACACATTGTTTATAGAGCCAGGTTTTCAGGCATTGTGATCAATGCTCACAAATTTTCCATTTCTAACCCATTTTAAGAACCCCCTTAATTTGTTAGAGCCTTCCTCATCCTCATACATAATAAAACAAGACGACCCGCCAGCTGGCAATGAGAAACGACCGAATAAATCCTAATTCAGTGCATTACATTACAGCATGGGCTAAACCATTCCGTGATAATCTTGATTTATGAACAACTGGACTGTGTTCCCAGTGTTGTCATTACGTGCGGCCTAGAATGTTTGTAGGGCCGTCGGATTAGGCACCTACTCGGCATACTGATCAAGAGGGTACAAAATACTAGGAACGTACATACATTAGGTATATATATGAAGACGTCGACGTCGTGCTTTCATTACTAAAACACTACAGACTGATTATATGCTACTCCACTTAAATCTTCATTTATTAAGAAATTGATGGCCAAACTAACATACAAACTTGTTTTCTAAATACTTATGTTTGTCTTCATTTCTTCATTGAACACTACACAAAGTGGCACAATAATTTATTGAAAGATAAAGGTAGTCTGTGTTTTGGTGTACACTGTTATCTAGCATTCTCCATACTGAATATATTAATTGGTTCAAAAACTGTCGCGAAACTGCTTTCCACATTCCAAAACGATACTCTAGTAGACAATATGTCTGGATAAAACGATGAGAAGAGAAAGACATCGAACAAATTCTTCATCTGCTAGATGGCGGTATATAGGTACAATCCATACAATACAAGCTTTGTGTTTATAGTTAAACCCAATCTTCATGGCTGCGGACCTAGTTCTGTGGTTAGAAGTTTCCATTTATTCCACTCCGTTGTCGATAAGTTCAGTGTAACTGACTTTGAAGTAACTCCAAAGTTCCTTGTCTTGATATAAAGACAGTTTAGCGTATTAAATGCTAAACTACAACTAACGCCGAGAAACTATTGACTGATCGCGCAATTGTTAATCTTAAGGCTTAAAGCGTTAGAAGATTAAAGGAACCTATAACTATTCATGTTGGTATTCCTTATTTGATTAAATATTTACTATGTATAATCAATATTTTTGATTAAACATAATAGATAATTGATTAAATATATCGGGCTGAGCTGGTCGATCATCTGATGATAAGCAACATGCCTGCTCGAGGAGTTGCAGTACCACCCAGAACTTTGTTTTTCAAAATCTTGCGGGGCAAAGCAATGCGGTTGTCACCCTGAGACATTCCCAATAACATAAAACAGGGGTTGGTCCGAGCCAGAAATAGATATATAAACTAAAATATGGATAGGTTATAAAATAGTTTTAAGTAAATAATTATCAACATCATCAGAATTTTTTGATACCTAAGAATTTCTGTGCCTTGAATAAATAATGAATTTAGGAAAAAATTACAGTTTAAATACTGCAAATACACGTATAGCTACAACATCTAAGGTCATCGAGTAAGTAATTAACGACCGAAGATACGCCACACTGTTCAGATATGTAGCGGCCGCAGGAGAAACTCTGCCTTGCTCTGAACTTTATCGATTAGAACTTTATCAATTGACGGCCCTAACTCTGCTCAGACGGCTGAAGCAAATCATTACCGGAACTATAAAATAATCTGCATTGTTAGTACACAATGAGAAGTTCTTTGCAAAATCTAAAAAGTGAATAAACTTGTATCCAGTACAAACACCTACACTTACGAAATATACCTAAGCAAACTAAACGATAAGTTAAGTATACAGTATCTCCTTAATAATATCAGCACTTTACTTTCATTGTTCTTTCCCACCTGTTCGTCTCTTGATTCATGTTAGGCTCACGAATAACTGTAATGTACTATTTGGCACATGGTAAATTTCAGAGCAATAAGACTAGACAATCGGCGAAGGCTACTCTAGGCGTATGTAAAAGATACGCGCCTTGAAAATGTAAGGTCTAGAATACACGAACATGTAGAAAATACAAACAAAAGATATTGGAATAAACCTGCATGATTTGGGATTTTTATTGGTGATCAAACCCCTCTTATCCTTGCTTAATTTTATTTTCAAGATTCACTTGTGTAGATATAATTAGAAAACAGTGATTACACAAAAGATACACTCATTTCATTCATCAGTTTCATTATGAGTATAAATAATATTCAGTTTCGTTCAAGTTGATTGAACTTTATTTAGGTAATTAAATTTGTTAGCATAACGTATGCAAATGATAATTCAATTATTCTTTGTTAACGTAAATAAACAATGCAACAATTACCACTCAAAGCATGCTTGTAATGAAATAAAATTATCAATTTTACGTAATAGGTAATTGTCAGTTTTAGTGTCATACCACGTTAATTCGACCTATAGATATGCCAAAGTACGAATAGGAGTATAAATAAAGATAACTTTTCTAAATAAAACATTTTTTTCTCGGTCCGGAAGTATGGTCATTTATGAGGACTCTCAAGGGAATGGCCTCTTGAGGGCATGTGAGCCTCGCACTGTTTTAGGTCCCTCAGACCCATTCCCCTCTCGAAAGAAAATAATCCCTCCCTCGACCCTTTTATTAATTCCGCCCTTGACACTTCCCGCCTACCTCTGTGCTCTACTAAAATGCTACTGAGGCAGACTACAGCAGACGCGTCTACGTCGATCAAGTTAATAAGATAATTTAATTTCATTCCTCGTACGCGGAAAAAACAAGAGATTTATGAATCACCTCGGGTTCGCATAATTCATAAACATCTGCTGGGGCAATAAAGCTTTAACGATAGCAAGACTCTCCCCCACACCCTTTGTTTCATAGGTATGTACCGTTCCCTGATATTAATATAAGCCTTTACCCGGTCAGTAGCTTCGACCTTTTTTTTAATGATATCGGCAAACAAAATGTTGATAAGTTTTAAATGAAAATGAAATGAAAATATATTCCAAATAAAAGGCTTGTGCTTGAAAACTTCAGGCGCATCATAAACACTAATACACCTATACTAACTAGACACTAATTTAAAATTATAATTTCTAAATAGTATTTTTTATGGTAACGTTAATAATAGGATTTTAATATTATTTTTTTTAGAGTGATGAGACAAGCAAGACGTTCGTCTGTTGGTAAGCGCCACGCCTGCCTAACAATTGCAGTGCCACCCAGAACTTTTATTACTATAAAAATCAATGCGTAGCACTGCATTGCGCTCATCACTCCGTGACATTAGATATTAAGCCTCATATGCCTAGTAATTTTGCTGGCTATAATTCCCTTCAAACCGGAACACAGTAATGCACAGTAATGACTACTGCTTGGCGGCAGAATAACGGGCAAAGCTGTGGTATATAACAAAGTCGCTATCCGCGTCCTCATTTCTGTTTCTCCGCTTATTTCTTCTAAACCGCGCAACGGATTCGATACGGTTTTCACTGTCATTTAGAGATTTGTTTATGGAAGGTTAATATTTACAAAATATTTTTATAAAGTTTTTTTATAGTAAAGAAAGTTCAATGTTTTGTACTCAAAAAATGATACCACATTAGTAAATTGCATATGTGCAAAGCCAGGGCGAGTCGTTAGTAATTATACAAAACAAACTTACCAGTTAACTGCTAAGTAGTATGTGTGATTAATTGATTTTGATAATGCACAAACAGCACAATAGTCATGATTAACAATGAACTAATTATATATCTACTAATTTTATTCAAACTAAATAAAAACAGGAGTGAAAATAACAATCCCAAATGTTTAAAACTACCGAAGAGAAATTCGCCTTGGTAAATTCAATGTGCAGCTGAAGTTCGACCACAGCGTGAAAAATAGTACTGAGTTCAACATCCTTTCAAGACCCTTTGTTGCCAGCTCAGCTCCGTTGGGCACCTAGGGCTTGTGTCATATAATATCCAGTCGAGGTCAGGAGCCACGTGCGTTTTATGACAGTTACGTAGACGTACAGTTACGATCCTTACATTTTCTGTTGGACAAATGTAGTACACCAAATCGTTAGATATTATTTATTACAGGTGCTCTCGGGGTGTTTACTAGAATCCGGGAAATTGGATCGAATAACCGACTATCAATAACCAAGATTGAGGAGCCGTGTCTCGGGTAATGGAGCAATAATAAGCTGAATGGGGTCAAACCACAAGGTCCTGCCGTCACGGCTGAGTTATGATGAAGATACTTAGGAGGCAATTACAATAGATCAGATAAAGGAAACTATCCGGCTCTATTTATTAGAGACGAGCTAGAGGCTAACTATCAAAGGATTTCGGGGTATCGAATTGAAACGCTTCGATTTTAGATAAGACTGAAACGTGATCGGGTTCAATTGGTGGCTGGCATTACGGACAATTTGAATTGAGTATCAAAAGACTAGATATTGTATAGGCTTGGCGCAACATTGCAAAGTTTGAAGGGATTCCTGACACTATTTAAACGAGAGGTTCTATAAATGCGATTGGTCAAAACCTCTGTGAAACTTTATCTCGAAATAAGCATCACTATTATATAGACACCTACAAACTGTAGCAGATGTTTTCAAACGATAAATAAATTAGTATGCATAGGTAGTATCATGCCAATAAGGATTCGGTCCGAGCCTCCGCGTTTGATCAACAACCGCTTTGGACACACAAATGGTTCTCTTATGATTAATTTAGTGCTACCCTTGTCCTGTCTAATAAAACATGTATCCTGTACGCGGATCCAAATGCATAATTCACATACCTACATTTGCAAATTTTGCAATATTGATATTTATTATTACAGTGGTGGGAGACTTGCAGATAAAAATGTTTTTGTAGGTGTCAGTGCCTGAGGCTGCGTTGCGGGAGGTTGCTGTTGGGTTGCTGGCGTCGACAGTGACGTCACACGTCTTGCTTTTCTCGATACTACAGTACAAATTCAGCTATTCATTTTTCTAGGGTTCGCTTTTTATGTACCTAATCGAGTGACGAGACGAGCAGGTCGTTCACCTGATTGTAAGCAACACGCCTAGCCCTAACATGTACAGCACCCAGAACAATATTTTGCAAAATCCTCCACGTCTATGCATTGTAATCGTCACCCCGAGATATTAGCTCTTAAGTATCATAATGCTTAGTATGTTTAACTTCAAACTGGAACACAGTAATGCATGCGCACTACAGCTTGGCCGCAGAATAACTGGAAAATCGGTGGTGCCTGCCCAAAAGGCCTCTCGCATACGAGAGACCTAGCTTTATTAATATTTATTTTTATCATCTCAATTTAATGACATAATGCGTTCTACATTCCCTTCACTTGTTAGGTTTAATGAATCCATTAGTGAAGTATGAAAAGGTAGACTGGGAGCTGACGTGTAATATAATCACTATTAAATATAGGAGTAAATACTAATTAAGCAACCCGTTATATAAGAGTACTTTGGGGTATGCAAAATTTGCAACAATTATTAATACAGCTGTTAAAGTAATAACATCTTTATTTCTGTTATTTTTGTAAAGTTATCAGCGGCCCATATAAGAGTTAAATACCTTACAGACCAACATATCTAGACTCCGATAAGTCTAAATAATAATAATTAATGATACTTTTAATAATTTTACCTATATCAAATAGCTTACACAAACTAGCGAATCATAACCATTATTATAACGTGCTAAATTACAAACGACTCGTAATAGTTTCGACTACTGGCTCTCTCAATTCCACCTGTTAATAAATGGTACTTCATTTGTGATAATAGGTAATAATAAGGTAAGGTAATATTCCCATTTGATAACGACTTTAAATCCGTGATGTGATTCATAGAACACCTCAGGTATTAATAATTGTAATTTGTGCTACATTACCCTTTTACAGATGCGAACACAGGTCGAGTAAAAATATGAATAAAACGCTCGCCATGCTCGGCTTTGCTCCCGTACCTACCCAATGGTCCCTCAAGCGCCAATCAAACAGAAATTTAATTACGATTTTAATTTGCATACAATACAACTTTGTGAATGGCATCCTTACGTGTGTGCAATGTACACGCACATTCAAAGCCAAAATTGGCTACACTAGCCATATAAGAGCATGTCGTCATTGCTCAACTAATTAATTAAATCGCAGAAATTGCCGCCCTAGCCGAAATTGGCATGGATGACATTATTATTATTAAGCACCAATCGCATATCGTGTGAGATTAAAGGTACGAGTTGTTAGCCGACTGCAGACAGCAGCAGCAGACGACGTGTCGCAGCAATACTTCGCTGCAGTCATGATGAACCCAAACTGCAGATGGCTGCAGCAGATGGCAGGCAGCGCCGCATTCCAGTTAACAGTCCGGCAGATTTCCCTTGTCGGTGGCTACTTATCTGCGGTCGAGCGACGTGTCGCTAGCTGCCGAAAGTACCTATTTCATAAAAATACATAGAAACCAGTAGTGTCGCAGACACGTCGTCTGCTGCTGCTGTCTGCAGTCGGTTACCAATTCGTACCTTTTTAAGTTGCAGTCTAATTATTTTTACTCAGGCAAGAAATCGATATTTATGGCATCACTAGACATTACCGCAATGAATCTACACCTCAAATGATGATGTAATGATATACGATTGGCGCCTAAAACACTAGTGGGTACGGAGATTTTCCGTATCATTGGTTTTTCCATAGAAATGTCTATTCTTTTATAAAGAACACTTAAAATAAAATACATGCCAAATTCAAGTTTGTAAGCTTTATAAACTTTATATAGACACTAAATATAAGCAGGCGTCAGTCTTTTAAAAAGTTATTTTAACCGTGTTAGGGTTGTCATTTTTTCTACCGTTATAAAATAACAAAAGAAAAAAATTCGACACCTGACTTGATGACAACCGTAGCGGGCAGAAGCCTTCCCACGCTTAGGGAAGATTGTGATGCGGGTTCAAATTCCAGCCAGTGGTCAAACTCAAGCTCAAACTCAAAATCTCTTTATTCGTGTTTGGCATCACAGACGCACTTATGAACGTCAATTATTACAATGACTCTATCACCGTATCGGAAAAAGAACCAATACTCAGAAGATACGGCAAATAACTGAGGGGCATTTTTTTAGAGATTGTGTTTCTACAATGTTATTTTTCTTATGTGGTCGTAAATTTTTTTTCTTCCCGAAAAACCTTGTTTGAGTTTTTCGCTTGGCATTCGTTAATACTTTAATTAAATATAATCAGCACGGTTTTATTGTAACTTCATCATTAAAAACTAACTGCGTTAAGTATGTTAATACCTAACTGCAGGATAAATAGGGAATCGGACAACTTTTCAGAAAGTGTTTTAAATGAACTATAATCCTAATCCTAATAATAATATTATAAATGCGAAAGTTTGTGTGTGTGATGTTTGTTACCAGGTATCACCGTAACTACTGAACGGATTTTAATGAATTTTGGAATAAAGATAGTTTAAATACTGAATTGAAACATAGGCTATGTTAATTTTTAAAAATCAACCCCCAAGGGGGTGAAAGAGGGTGGTAAAGTTTGTATGGAGCATTTTTATTCCTTGGTTCAATTCGCTCAAAACTCGCTACAAATAAACTTTAAACTAAATAATGAAACACGTATTTTTTATTTTTTCAAAACTACCTTTAGGAAGGGTGCATGGGAGTTTTAAAGTTTGTACGGTTTTTTTCAGTGTATGCTTTATTCCGTGGTTGAATTCACTCACAACTCAGAACAAATAAACTTTAACATAAATTTTAAAACACGTGTTTTTTATTTTTTCGTAACTACCCCTAAAGAAAGTGTAAGGGCGTTTTAAAGTTTGTATGGTTTTTTTTTTATTTTAGTTTTATTCATTCAAATTCGGTACAAATAAACTTTAAACTAAATAATGAAACACGTATTTTTTATTTTTTCAAAACTACCCCTTGGAAGGGTGCATGAGAGTTTTAAAGTTTGTACGGTTTTTTCAGTGTATGCTTTATTCCGTGGTTCGATTCACTCACAACTCGGAACAAATAAACTTGAACATAAATTTTGAAAACATGATTTATTTTTTAAACTACTCATAAAAATGTAAGGGCGTTTTAAAATTTGTACGTTTTTTTTTATTTTAGTTTTATTCATTCAGAACTTGGTACAAATAAACTTGAAACTAAGTAATGAAACACGTATTTTTTATTTTTTCTATACTACCCCTGGGAGGTGTGCAATAAAGTTCTAAACTTTGTACAGAAAATTTTATTGCTTGGTTCAATTCACTCAAAACTTGGTTTAAATCCTAATCATAATATAGTATCATATAATATAGAACGTATTATGTAATATATAATATAATACATAATGTACCAAATATATAATATACAAAAAATTTTTTTCGCCGCTCGCTTGATGGCTTGCACAACGCTTCACCAGAACAATTATTGCAGTGCCACCCAGAACCTGAATACCATAAAAAGCAATGCGTAGCGTAGAGACATCAGATATTAATTCTCATATGCCCAGTGATTCAACTGGCTACCATGCCCTTCAAACTGGAACATAGTAACGCTTGCGCACTATTGCTTGGCGACAGAATAATTGGCAAAGCTGTGGTAAAGTTTGTATGATATATTTTTATATTAGGTTGATTCAATCAAAACTTGGTACAAATAAACTTTAAAATAAGTAATAAAACATATCTTTTATACCTACCTACCTTTAGGAAGTGTGCAAAGGAGTTATAAAGTTTGTATGTATTTCATTTTAGTTCGATTCACTCAAATCTCGGTTCCAAAATGTAATATAATACATAATGTAAAAAATAATGTAATATATGATATAATACATAATGTAATATATAAAAAAAAATTGCCGCTCGCCTGATGGCAAGCACAACGCTTGACCACAATAAACAAACTTAATACCATTAAAATCACTGCGGAGAGCTGCACCCCGAGACATCATATATTAAGTCTCATATACCCAGTAATTTTGCTGGCCACAATGCCTTTCAAACCGGAACGCAGTAATGCTTGCCCACTACTGCTTGGTGGCAGAATAACTGGCAAAGCTGTGGTACCTACCCAGACGGCCTGCCGCACACGAGAGACCTAACTCAGTTTAAATCCTAATCCTAATAATATTATAAATGCAAAAAATTGTGTGTATGATGTTTTCATCACTCAAATCTCGGTACAAATAAACTACAAAATAAATAGTAAAAAACTTTTTTTTCTAAACTACCTCTGTAAGGGGTGCAAATGAGTTCTAAAGTTATTATGGAAAATTGTATTTCTTGGTTCGATTTAATTTTATTTCACTAAAACCTCGGCTTAAATAAACTATAAAGTAAATAATGAATTATGTATTTTATATTTTACAAAATTACCATTAGGTAGGGGGTGTGCAATAGAGTTCCAAACTTTATATGGAAAATTGTATTCCATGGTTCGAAAACATAGACAATCGGTGATGGGGCATGCCTGTTTAGGCAATTTCGTATATTTTATACGGCAACCCATGTTTGGCACAGGAAATACAAATCGTCGAACACATGCTTAACAATTGAAGCGAGTTCGCAAATATAGAATCATGATAGATTCGGAAATAATCATACGCAGCGCAGCCGAGCAGCCGACTCTACTTTTCTTACTTGCGACACATTAATTTCCACGCGGGCGAAGCCACGGGGCGCAGCTAGTAAATATATATAGCCATTAAAATACTATTTTAATTAAATAACGCTCTAATAGTACCTAAAACTATGTTTAAATATTATGTTTCAAATATTGCCGCGCAAAAGGTTACCTCAAAAGTTGTGACGTCATATGAAGGTAGAAAACGACAAACTCTTCGAAATAAAACTTTCAAAGATATTTAAATACATTTTGTGAAGTTTGGGGACTATAATGTAGTAAAGGAATGAAAAAATTAGCAAAAATACATTTTATGAAAAGCAATAACGTAAAATAAACACAAGCTTGACTCGCGGCATTGGCCTTCAAATGACGTCATGCGCTGTGATTGTGTTTTCGTTTGAGATGAAGAACAGATTAAAAATGTCAGAATTTTAGATTTTATTTATTGATTTAAAAATATAAATCATTATTATTTCACAAAAATATTGACTGGATGATCTTTCTGGTTCAACGTACATTCGTTCTAACTACATTTAAGATTTTTTCTCGATTACTGTCCGATCCCCTATTATCTTTATCAAAACAAAGAGTGACCTTGCTAAGTTGAAAACAACTCAATACATTGTACCCATGTCGGCTATTCAAACCACCGAAAAGTTGAGTTCAGAATGCTCGTTCTCAAATCGTCGAACCCGGAACCCGGAACAAACACGAGATAGGGAACAATAACAGGCGAATAATATCAGGCGCGGTGCTTTCGTCCTGGTTTATGTCTTTATCCGGGTTTACCTCGTAAATTGTACCGATTGCTGCTTCTTTTGGGCGAGCGCGACGATTTAGATAATGTGCTGAGAGGAGGCTGAATATTGAATAGAGTCTTGTTTATTGAAACTGTAGCGCTCGGTAAGTGATTCCAGTCTTCCAGACTTTTCTATGATAATAATCTGCCATGATCAAGTATGTAGATCATACAAGACATAAATAAATTGCCCAAGAAGAATGCTTTACTAATTTGCTTAAAAACCTGTTAAAGATTCGCGGGGACCCGATTCGTTAATAACGCGAACTGCTTTTTCAATGTAAAATAGTCTCTATATCCGAGGCAGAACCCCAAAGCAAGATGCCACATACGTTCGGCTGTCTACTCGAAGCACATATGACATTATGCTGTAGAACTCAGAGTAATGACACTATTACTATGAGCTGTAGAAGCACAGCCCAACTATGAAGTTCATGTGTGGAAGTATATATGCAAAGTGGGGTAGGTATTCCTTACATTTCCACAAATAGCAACAATTTTTAGGCACGTTTTGTTTATTATCAAAGTTATTCCAGTTTCTGCACAAACTAGACGAGTTGTAGCTCTATCTGTCAATTGTCTAATTTAAAAAAAACCGCGTAATATATGCAGCAGAAACATATTATTTATTCTATGGCAAAACTAATTTTATCAGATAGAGTATCGTATCAATATGAGGACCCCATACACTTTTGTCTATGCTTATACCCATGTATACCATCTATCGTGTTGTCTGTGTTAAGTTTACCATGATTAAGCATTACATTGCTGGGCTCTACATATCTATCTTTGGCCAATACACCAAAACATTTACTTTTTCAAAACCACATAACTTGGACTAGTTCATTATGCTTATAATCTACATATTCTACATGATGGTTCAAGCCCCTTTTGATAAGTTTCCGTGATCAACAAACGACAGTGCTATGGTATCACGATCCATGAGACAAAGTAACGAGCCGGGCCATGGAACTATTCTTCTGTTCTGGGCCTGGCTATCGAGCTATTTACTACGTACTTACGGCGATAATTCGGCTGACAGTACTGTATGGTTTATACCTAATACTAGCGGTTTTGTAAAACAGCGGATCTAACTAAGACATATTTAAAAGGTTTGTAAGCAAAATCTAGGGTACCAAAATATCTAGAGTTATTAATTAAAAAGGACATAGTAAATGTACAAAGCACAGGTAACTATACGATGTAGCTCCGATAATTTTTAACCCCCGACACTAAAAGGAGGGGTGTTATAAGTTTGACCACTATGTATCTGTCTGTGGCTCTTAAACGGGTGAACCGATTCGGATGCGGTTTTTTTATTTGGAATCAGGTTTTCTAGCGGTGGTTCTTAGTTCTTAGGTATGTTTTATCAAATTCGGTTTAACAAATTTTTACTTTTTATAGTTTTGTGTCGGGGGTTTTTAAGTTTTAGTTTTATCTGCATTCAAACCACTGAAAGACGAATTCGAAATGTTCTGTTCTCAAAGTTCTCGTTCGGAATAAATACGAGATATATGCGGAATAAATAAATATAATAACATGCGAATATTATCGGGCACGGTGCTCATAACATCGTTTAATAAATAGTTAAGTTAGTTTTCAGCTGTAGGTAATAGAATGTTCGGTAAATATTAGTCGGTAATGGTTTTTAGTAATAATGGCAGTGGGTACCTACATTAAAATACAGGTATCTGCAATAGGGGATCGGACAACTTTTCAGAAAGTGTTTTATATTAACTACAATCAATATATATATAGCCATGAAAAATACTATTTTAATTAAATAACGCTCTAAAAGTACCTAGCTAAAACTATGTTTCAATACTATGTTTCAAATATTGCCGCGCAAAAGCTCACCTCAAACTTGTGACGTCATATGTAGGTAGAAAACGACAAACACTTCGAAATAAAACTTGCAAAGAGATATAAATACGATTTGTGAATTTTGGGGCGATATTGTAGTAATGGAACGAAAAAATTAGCAAAAATACATTTTATGAAAAGCGTAAAATAAACACAAGCTTGACTCACGGCATTTGCCTACAAATGACGAAACAGATATATAAATGAAAGTAACTGAGACATATTGTTGCCATTTGAATAAGCGTATGTTTGCCGCAGTGGGACCAAATCATCAAAGATATGGTTTTTTGCACATAGCGCGAAAGAAAAATCAATGTGTCTGCCACTCAAGGGTAGAGGTTGACCCCTGATCGGGGTTTTTTTGTGTATAAATATAGTAGTTATCTCTAGTCCATACCCAGAGACACTGTAGAGCGCCACAAACTCATGCTAGATGTCCTGTGGTCAAAAATGGAACTAATGAAAATCAGAACAAAAAGTTACAGAAGCTATAATAATTATACCTACAGCCAGCAGCGCCGCTGCCAGCGTGTCAGAAAAGTATGTGAAACTGTACAGACTGTACCAACCTCGAACCAGATAGAAAATAAGTATTAATGAGTACTAATTTATTTTATTTGCCTATTTGTTGCCAAATTAAAGGTAAATTTCCGTAAGCTCAAGACAAAACATAAACAGTAGATAGGGAACAATAATAGGCGAATATTATCGGGCGCGGTGCTCATAAGCCGTTTATGTCTTTATCCGGCGGGCTCACCTCGTAAACTGTGCCGATTGCGAAGCTTCGCGTTCTGAGAATAGCTTTGGTTTGGGTTGATATAGGTAGGTACATAGTTTGTGTACAACTTTTGAAAACGTGCATATCGTTATTTATTTATTTTTATTTGATTGCCTTCGGCAGTGATCCGAACACTGCATGTATAATTATTGGCGACCCTTATAATTATTTCTGGGCAAAGTTATGACCACTTTTTAAAATATACAACGGGGTGACAAAATGAGCAGATCGCTCACCTCATGTCAACACCTTCCATAACTGTTTTGCAAAATGTTGTTCGGTAGTGCACTGCGCTCGCCACCCTGACACAATAGCTCTTAAGTCTCGTAATGCCCAGTGATTACGCTTGAAATAGTGCCGTTTAAACCGAAACACAGTAATGTTTGCGCACTACTGCTTGGCGGTTAAATATCTGACAAATCGAGCGGTACTTCGCAAAGCGAACTTTTGCAGTTACAGGTTAAGTGAGGGAGGACCTAAAATTTTATTATGGAGGCTATTGAATAGGTACGTAATGAATGACAGAATGTCTGAGATATCTTCTTATTCTTTCCAACACCAACCTAAGATGATGCTCGCATGCTTGGGATGGCCAATTTTGCAAGCATCAAAAAACACATTAGGTTGGAATATCACTAAGAATAGCTGATATGTATAAATTAATGAACTTCCTGGCTCAAACATATCGATGGAGGCCAAAAAATCTTTTTTCCTCGAATTCAGCCGAATTTCTATTCTTATCGTTTCCTCCAATGAAAACGTATTCCAGTGCGCAAACTCAATCAGCGGCAAAAAGAGAATCTATGCAATAACATAGGTAATAACGATTGAGCTTTCAGAAAAATAAAAGGCCAAGCAACAGTTTCGTAGAATTTGTTTAGCCGAAAACGATATTCGACGTACCTATTGTATTGCCACTCGGCAGGCAGCCGCGAGAAACGTTTCGAAAGGAAATATCGAATATCCGTTCGCTACAGTTTCAAGGAAACAATATTATAATCCAACTAAAGTATTATTGTTTCCGATTACAGCGTAAATTACCTTACATTCTAGCATTAACGCGGCGAAAGGCTCAAGCGGAGCTTTTAGTCGGAATACAATTCGTAATGGCGCCCTTAACAAAATAAAGCCGCGGTAAACACAATCACGGGACATTTGGAGCGTAAATAAGGTTCTGAGGTGATGAAACGTTTTCCGATAATGACTTGAACCCTACTACTCCCTACAAAACACCTCCCTAAGATTATAATACGTCACAAATAGAGGCGTCATTAATCAAAGGGTTATTTACGAGTCAGTCTTTGATGGCGCTAAATACTGGCCGGATCCGTATTGATCGCTGTAGTTTCACCCAGTGAAATGCTGCTTTGTGTCTTTTCCGAATGAAGCCTTGGACTGATTTGCTAGCACACATGCAGTTTTTTATGCTTAGCGTCGCTTTCCGTCTTTTTTTTTGTCTTTATTAATCTAAACTAATAATCATTTAAAAAAAAAGCTAAAATATAGATTGATAACTGATTAGATAACAATTAATTGCTAAATACCCGAAAAATAGATATGAAAAACAAATACGGATATTTGACAGTATAAACGGCATAACAATAGGCGGTCTTATACATCAAAGCAATCTCTTCCAGACATCCTTTGACAGAAAGAACTAACATACATAATTTAGAACGACGGTGTGTTTTTTTCGTTGATAATAATCACCTAAAACTAAAGTCTATGCGGCTCTAGGACTCTAGGCTCTAGGAGGGAACTCCGGCTGACGATAGACCGTGGTGACCAAAACAATCAACAAAAACAATTCACCTTTTTTATTCACTTAGTCCCAGTTTATGTTACTAAATCACTAGCCTGTTGTGGTAAATAAACCAAAGCTTGGCGTGCGATTTTATCCCCTTTCATACCTTCTTATGTGTTCAAAATAACTATTATTAGTATAAGATTAATAATTAATTTTTAGAAAAAACAAAAACCGACTTCAATGTATCTTCGAAGTCCAAGGTCACATATTGATGAAATTTATATGGGACTACTTCGTAGCTATACTGAACCCGACGCAAAAAGAATTTTTCAAATCGGTTCATAAATGACGGAGTACTGAGGTAACAAACATAAAAAAAATACAATCGAACAGAGAACCTCCTCCTTTTTTGAAGTCGGTTAAAAAAGAATCCAATTCATGATCGAAGACGTCATGGAAATAGGTAGGTAAATACCTATCTAGATACAGTAGATACTACTTCAAAAACCAGTAACAAATTCTTACTTCAGGAAGCTTCAGAAAACCAGATGCTTTTGTAAATACCTTATACATGCCGTACAATTAATAGATAATATTGGTAAGTGTTTTGCATTAGTACCAATTTGATAGTTAAAAGTAGAAAAATATATTGAGAGCGATTGTGGTGGAATGCATAATGGTAACTTGTGACTATTGTACGTTCCGAGAAGTACGTACCAAAACTACGTACATAATATGTATATTCCAGCTAGGTACACTTTCAGGAAAACATTGTAAGGAAAACGGTATATCCAAGAACATTATGTACCTATGTAACATCTGCCTACCTAAGAACGTAAAAAGGTGATGATGCGATGATGATGATGATGAAAGAAAAATCGAGGTACTTATCTTTATTTTTATCAAAAAACTAATTAAGTATACTTACAAATGTAAATGTAAAAGCATACTCATAATAAATAACTTCAAATGCAAAAGTTTTTACTTGAGAATATTGTTACCGGAAGATGCATCCGGGGCAATACAAGCATGATACCTACCAAGAGAAATATATTTCAAAGAATTAAGACAAATAGCACCTTCCGAACTCTGCGGGAGAAACGAAGCTTTAGAAAAGCTAAGAAAGAAAATTTACCTTAGAACTTTGTTCCCGGAGGTCGGTAATAAGTAACACCACAGGAGGCTATAAATTTCGCAAAGAAACCGCGTTTATACTCGATACCCGGAACATTTATACAGATTTTCTAAGATTATTGTAACATTGAAACGCCACGTAATAAACCTCTTGGTTTAGCAGAAAAACTGCCCCGGTGTAAGGACTGCAGCTTTCAAAAGGGGGAGAGGTCTCAGTTAGTATCAGTCGTTACTCATGTAGCGCAAGCGAAGCGAGCGCCAACATGTTATGTAAAATATGATAGCTGACGATGTATTGTAATAACATGTACAGGACGCTCCGTTGACCGGGGCCCCTGAACTCCCCTCTCCTAGGTACGCCCATGGGTACGTTCACTCGCCGTGGCACCAATGGTGCAGCGCAAGAAAGAGGCCAGAATTTAATTATATATTACGAAATTACATCGCTGTTATTGATATCAAAAATTGCTGTAAAATTAAATAATAGGTATACTGCTTTTAGATTTAGTTACAAATGTTTTAAATCCTTACTAACATTATACTTCGCCGTTGCATCCTCGAGATTTATATAATTTATTCACCAGGTAGTCCACTCCTTGAGCTACTGGGCATCGCACAATTTTAGAGCTATCAAAAATAAAAAGCACAAAATGATTTATTTACAACTCCCGGCGCAGAGGGCGCCACTAAGCTCTGTCACCTCATTCGCTTTTTGTGTGCGGGCATCGTAGCATCTAAATTCTTTAATATTCTTTCTTTATTAAATTATTAGTGTTTTTATCGTCTATTTAACAATTAATTTCAGTTTAAGTGCTATGTGAATAAGAAATCGTGAGGAGTCTCGATCTCAAGACCATAATAAAGGTATGAAAGACACGAAATAAAACTCGTGAAACATTTATATACGTATGAAAGTTCCGATAGCAGCCATCAGGGTGAGAACTTACCTATCTTTCCGTCTTGACTTCCGATCTGCATGTTTAATGTTAATCAAGAAATAGCATTTCACTCCAATGTAGGTTATGTTACCTACTTAACGATGCAGTTGTTTATTTGTTGAATCTGTATTTCTATTTTCGTTACGAAGTATACTGTGTAGTACACTGGAAGGATTAATTATTGAATAAGGGCATAATAAAAAATACCCTATGCATTCTTATAAATTTGATAAAAGAGAAAAGGAAAAAAAAAAAAAAAAATAACTACATCTTTAAAAAATATGTATAATAAAATACTGACTAAGTAATAAATTTACTGGGTTTAGTAACCAGACTGAATAATTTTACAACTACCCTCAGTTATAAATTTTTATGCGACTAAATATGTAACTTCAGCACTTAAAAATAGATATTCTGCTAAAACAATATCATGAATGCATCACATCGAGGTGTGTTATAATGCTTTTTTAAAGTCCTATACAAAAATTGAGTGCCTTGGAACTATGATGCGGTCATAGTCGTACACGGTCATTTTTAGCGCCACGACTTGTTCGTAGTCAAGGTGTTAGAGTCATACGGTCATAACATTTTCGTTGCCTTTCTTTTTGCAACGGTCACATTTGATCTATTTTCATAGCCTAATGCAATAATTTGAGTGCCTTGGAATTGAGATATGGTCATAGTCGTACACAGCCATGACTTAGTCGTAGTCATGGAGTCATAACACGTTCATGAATTTTGCGTTGCCTTTCCTTCATGTCACGCCCGTACATGATATTTTTTTATTGCCTAATGCTAAAATTGAGTACCTTGGAACTATGACGCGATCATAGTCGTTCACAGATCATATTGAGTGCCTTGGAACTATGAAGCAATCATAGACGTGCACAACATGTAATTAAGTGCCTTGAAACAATGATGCGCTCATAATCGTGCATATTTTAAGAGTTACGACTTCGTCGTAGTCAAGAAATTAAGAGTTATAACATGGTCATGACTTTTGCGTCATCTTGTTTTCGTCCAGCTACATTTGATATATTTTATAGCCTAATGCAACAAATCGAGTGCCTTGGAACTATGATGCGATCATAGTCATATACACATCAAATCGAGTGCCTTGGAACTATGACGCGATCGTAGACGTGCACAACATAAAATTGAGTGCCTTGGAACTATGATGCGATCATAGTCATGCATATTTTTAGTTCTAAATATACCTAATTCAATTTTTTTCATCTTTTGATATTTCACATTGTCTCAGATATGTATATTTAAGCATTAAGACTTCGTCGTAGTCAAGCAGTTAAGAGTCATAACACTGTCATGACTTCGGGGTTCATGCGACGCCCACATTTGACGCGTTTCTTATAACCTAATACCTACAACAAATTGTATGCCTTGGAACTATGATGCGATCATAGTGATGCATTTTTAGCGGTACGATTTGGTCGTAGTCATGCAGTTAGGAGTCCTAACACGATTATGACGTTTGTTTCTTCATGAGACGCCCACAGCAGCAGAGGCCCAGTATACACCCACTATGGAAAAAAAACTGTCCAGCCGTAAAAATAGCAGGTTTTAACGTATGCATATAATGTTCACTCCACTGAACTTACAACAAGTTAATATTCACAATGAGTAGATTCCAGTGGCATACTAGTTACTTATGGTGACGTCACCGCGTTCTGCGGTGGCTTCTTCTTGATCAAGCTACTTTAACCAGTAGACCACGAACGTTCCTGATGCAAATTATATTAAGCTTTATGCAGCCTACTGTTGGGTGACGAAAGGTTAACAAGAAGTTTTTGGATCGAAGATTGAGGAGGATCTCTAAACGTTGGGGGCGTATCTGTCCTATATAGTAACATAAATAAAGACCTGAACAAGGCTTTTACTGAAAATGTTCTTGTATAAATTTTCAGTTAAAGGGTATAAAACCATCTAAGTTGACTCTTCAATTAAAAACCAGCGCCAGCTAGAGAACACATAAACCTATGTGTCAGATTTCGTCGCTCATCCTATCATATTAGGAAGGATATGGAAAGGCTCAAAAATTTGATCAATTTATTATATTAGGTCTACGCTTTGCAAACACAATAAATCGAAGGAACCGAATTTTACATATATTACGCTAAACAAATTATTTTCTTAAAAAACAAAAAACAAAAAACCTTGCAGTTATAATATTGAGGCTTGTGAATCGGTTTAGAAATGTAGCCTTCAGGTTAAGAAGGCTAAAATGATGAATGCTTTGATGTCGAAGTTAATCATTGGTCAGCCAGAAAACCAAACAAGCAAAGTAGCCAAGGGTATCGGAATACACCGGAGTATCCTATATTACAACGCGGACTGCACCGGCGTCGTTACCAGGATTCATGGAGGTCACAGTCTACGCTACAATCCAAAACTCGTTAGAGATTTTTCCAAAAATGGAAATCAATTTCGAAAGACCCCTTTATCTATCAGTACAGTTGAACTGTGGTGTAAAATGCTTATAAAATATCATTACCGAAACCAGTTTTTTCACGATATAATATACGATCTAATAATACCCATATGCACAATATACACAATGCAAAACTTATCTGATTCAAAACTAATAGATATAAATTTAGAAATAGAACCAATCAAATCGTCCAATTGCTGCAGCTGTTGTGATAAGTACCATGCAATGATTTACCTGATCATTTCTATCTAAAAAAACTCTGTTGTTTGATAGACAACGTACAGGTTAGCCCTAAGACGTCAAAATGACTAATATGAAAATAGGTAATATTTTTAAATAAATTCCGAACTCGACTTTGTGATCACTGTAGTTTAATTGGGAAGAACCCTTCCCTTCTAATTAATGTTTAGATGCGGGATCAAGTCTCAGTGGCCGTACTTTGTTTTTTCAAAAAACTTAATGTGAGCATTTTGTTAATTATGCGTTAATGCCTAATAAAAATATGGCAGTTAAGAATCTGTGATTAAAATTTGAGGTTCAGATATTCGAATGTCAATGTCAAATGGATTGCTCAGCCGTCAGTGCCAATCACCTTTTCTAAGCTCTTCAAACCGGTAGTATACTTACTCAGGAATAAAGTATGCCAGCTTGTTCCAAATCAGAGTTACAAATTCTTGATTTGGGCTCAATTCATTCAAGTCCATAGATGGTTAGCCACATTAGAATTAGACAACGCAAAATGTCTATTATATATTCGGGTCATAGTTAATAAATGAATAACCAAAAAGGAATAATGATAATAATAATAATAATATACATATAAAAAACAGTTAAAGAATTCAAACATAAATTATTACTGTAAAATGGTAAATGTTGTCTTAGTAATAACACGTAATTTGGTAATAACAAAATTTTAATGTGTCATATATAATAAGTAACGGACGTTACTCGTATGTGCTGGAAACTTTCCCTGAGGCTTCTTTTAACTGGGTGGAGTATCACGTGTGATAATAAGAAAAAACAAAATAGCCATTTATTATTTTGCCCATTTTAAAAATTGACGAATAATATTAACAACGAGTAACTCATACCATAGTCATTCTTTACTAGAACAATCAACCATAGTATCCCTTGTTCCAGTTTTTGGCATATTAGGAACCAATACTATTTTATACATATCATTTCAGGAATTAGGTTAGCCTTTGCACTTCAACCAGAAACAATCAAAATTATTCTAAATTTTGTTTAAAATATATTCCCAACGATGACTATACAAAATTACAACAAAATAAATGGCAGTTTCACTAGTATTGTCAACTGGACGATGAGATCAATCACTATCCTTTATATAGAATGTATGTAATCGTAATCAAAGATGTGATTAAAATGTTGGCGTCGATCACGCATTAATTTCTAAATAGACTATAAATTTGCCGGGAACAGTAACTTATGTCATAGATGTATATAAGTCGTAAGGCGTTTGTTGCCTTTACTTTCGATCAGAGGCGAAGTTTGAACTTTTTTGTCATGAAAAGAAAACCTTATACATAATACGAGCATCTTGTTAGAAGGTAAATAGATCAAAAGGATAATGTGACTGTTCAATAAACACTGCGATTTTCTCTGCACACAGGAACTACTTGTGATGCATAAACATTAGCAGCTTACTTATGGAGTTTTCTATTGACCTTATCAAATAAGGTGCCGGATAATATGACAACAGCTTAATAACAGCCAAATTCTATAACCAACCTCTCCATTTGACGGGAGTACTATTTTGCTAAAGCAGTGTATAATTCTAACTAAATTATGTTAAATCATAATTTATATTATAAAATTGTTATTTATATTATACAATTGTTATTTATATTATACAATTGTTATTAAAATATTACATATACGTGTCGCCGATATAAATATTTTTTACTCTGAGGAACATGAAAATTTCGCAAAAGCTCTAAACATCTACCTGGTGAATAAATTATATAAATCTCGAGGATGCAACGGCGAAGTATAATTGAAGGTTAAACAAACTTACCAAGTGAAGTTTGACCGTAATTATATAAGCCGTTGCATCCGAAGAGATTTATACTAATAACCCACCCGTGCCCTAATTTGTTGTCACAAACCCTTACAAATACTTAGTACCTACTAGTAGTTTACCTGTTTTGTAGCCTTAAGATTTTGCGAAATTTGTTCTCTAAAATAAATGAGGTGACAGAGCTTAGTGGCGCCCTCTGCGCCGGGAGTTGTAAATAAATCATTTTGTGCTTTTTATTTTTGATAGCTCTAAAATTGTGCGATGCCCAGTAGCTCAAGGAGTGGACTACCTGGTGAATAAATTATATAAATCTCTTCGGATGCAACGGCTTATATAATTACGGTCAAACTTCACTTGGTAAGTTTGTTTAACCTTCAATTATAAATGCGAAAGTTTGTTTGTTACTCTTTCAGGCAAAAACTACCGATTTTGATGAAATTTGGTATGTAGGTACTTTAGGACTTAGAATAGCTACCACTTTTCATCCCGGGAAACCGCGGGTGGAAACGAGGGCGTAGCTAGTTACTTATAAAATCTCCTTATTAGTTTTGTAAAATCGTAAGTACTTAGGGTATATTTCTCTGCAATAAACCGCAGTTAGTTGTCCGACAGATATGGTAGTAATGGTACGTGATATGTTAGACATAATAATGTTAAAACAATGAACAATAGAATTTATGTATGACTTTCAACCCAGACTTAAAAATGTTATATTGTTACTTTATGTAAAACGATTTCAGTAACCCACAAATCAATATCAATCGTAACCGAGGGGTGAGGTAACTTTTCAAACAATTGAAGCAACAAACTCAAATACTCTTGGACACTCACACCGAACACAACTCAAATAAAAGTACAAGACCAAATTTTTTCAAACTTATTATAAAAAAAATGGAAAAAGTAAAAGATACCGTTACCATCGTTAAAACCGGACCATCGTTAGGCGAGATATTCTGGGCGTTCGAGAAAAGTTTGGGGTTTAAAAACGACATAAAATGGCCAAGCTGTATCGCTATAATACTTTATCACATAATTGGACTATACTGGGTGTCCTACTTTGCTTTTCCTGTGAAATGGCAGACCGTAGTGTTTGGTAAGTTTTTATTATAATATCATAATATAAGGTCGTAAATTAAATACTAGAATGAACTTGCTAAAATAGGTGTCTGTTTCTAACAATATTCGCAAAATTTTATCTTTAACAACTATCCGTTTTATCAAACCAAAAAACCAACTTCAATTTATCTTCGAAGTCCTAGGTCAAATATTGATGAAATTTATATGAGAACACTTCGTAGCTATACTGAACCCAACGCAAAAAGATTTTTCCAAATCAATTCATGAATGACGGAGTTATGAGGTTGCAAAAATAAAAATAAAAATAAATACATTCGATTGGAAAACCTTCTCCTTTTTTTAAGTCGGTTAAAAATTCACTAAAACCAATCCAACAGAATTTATATTTTAGTAAATTTTTACAAATAGAAAAGAATAGTTATTTAGAATTTTAGACTACAATAAAACATGAACTTGAATCCGGTAAAGAGTAGGTACCTACTCATTAAAAAAACCTTATCTTATTTTTTCCCACGCCGGAACTCTGTATGTTTGTGCAAATTTCTATATTCCAATTTCCAATCCATCTTCGAAATGGTTGAAGCGATTCAATGCGATTTTCGTTGAAATATATCTGAGATGGTTCTAGATATTGCTAATCCACCAGGTAGCGCTGCAAAATGTTAATTAATAGGGTGGGCTTGCAAATTTGCAATTTTGTTAATTAAATAAATGGTATTTTGTCAATAAATGGTTGTAGCCAGCGAAATTACTGCGCATTATAAGACTCAACAGCCAATTGTCTCAGGTTGACGAGTGCAGTGCTGCGACGCGCAGAGTTTTGCAAAATAAAGTTCAGGGTGGTGCTGTTATTGTTATGGGCTGGCGTATTGCTTTACCCTCAGGCAAACGACCAGCTCGCCTGGTTATTCAGTTACATAAAAAAAAATACGTATACCCATAAATCACCTACACCTACTGTTTTATTTTACAGCGGTAATAATGTATGTAGCTACAGGATTCGGTATAACCGGTGGAGCACATCGATTGTGGACACATAGAGCGTTCAAGGCGAAAACACCACTGAAACTTTTCTTCTTACTGTGTTTTGCTAGCGCTGGACAGGTAATTATTATTATTTACTAGTTATTCCCGGAGGTTTCACCCAGTTTTCCGGGATAAGAAGCATCTAAAGTCCTTTTCCAGGACATCAATTACATGTTAACAGACTTAATTTCATTAAAAACCGTTCAGTGTTTTTTGCATGATTGAGTAACAAATATTTCATCCATTTATCCTCACAAACTTTTGCAAAAATATTAAGTAGTAGGATAGTATTGTATCCAATAAACTCTTTACGTATTTGAGTGAAAGAAAATTATGTTTATAAATACACGCATATTATATTCTAAAATGTATATGTCCGAGCCTTCTAAAAAAACGAGGATAGTACCTATTCTTATTTTTACAAGAACAAGATGTTCTCCAAGAAATTGCCCAACACTTCGGTTAAAGCTTCTAACAAATTATTCCATACACTTTTATTAAAACAACGCTAAACACTCCATCTCCATCCGATTAAAGTAAATAGGGCAATAAAGCCAAATAATATTCCATTTCCTGCGCAAATCCTCTTTAGGAGTGATCGTTTTCTTTCTTTAATCCTTTCAAATATTTACGGTTATTTGATTTTAAAGCGATCATCTGTAACCAACAAATCTATATACATGGAAGTAGGTAGGTACATCATTTAATATTTGGTGTTTTTTGCAGTTGCTGCTGTAAAAGAAAAAAAAGATGTACCTTTGTTACTCTTTCACGGAAAAACTACTGAATGGATTTTGATGAAATTTGGTAAACCTTGGATTAACACATAGGCTACTTTTAATCCCGGGAAACCGCGGGTGAAACCGCAGGGCGCAGCTAGTCTAATATATATCAGCTTGATGATCATGTAATGACGTATTATAAAACTGTATAACAGTCATGAAATAATTAAGTAGGTACGAGTATATAGACAGATCTAATTGATGTTTATCTTCCAGAATTCACTACACCAGTGGGTGAGAGATCATAGAGTACATCACAAGTACAGCGACACAGATGCGGACCCTCACAACGCGAATCGGGGCCTGTTCTTCTCCCATATTGGTTGGCTTATGCTAAAAAAGAACAACGAAGTTTTACTGAGAGGAAAACAGATGGACATGAGCGATATTGAAAGCGATCCATTCATTAGATTTTACAACAAGTGAGTTAGAGATATTTGAATTTTTCATGAGTATTTAAGGTTTTAAAGTGGGTATTTTCATCCTACGTAAAACATGCAATAATAAAAAAATTGTACATACTAAAATCTACCTACACATACCTTAGTACATACCTTCGTGCTAGGTGCCTATTATAAAGTTATTTTCTCGAAATGTACACCACTTATGTACCTACATAAGTTACTTGACTTCTTCAGGCATTTCAACATGTTAAAGCTGATTTTCTGCTACATCCTTCCAACGATGCTTGGCGTAGTACTCTGGAACGAGAATTGGAAGTGTGCGGTGGCATGGCAGTGCTTCATCAGGTTCCTGGGAATGTTCCACAGTGAACTAACTGTCAATAGCCTCGCTCACGCGTACGGTTATAAACCTTATAACAAGTAAGTTATTGCTTGATAATCCTTAACTGGAAATGTCAAATTACCGAATCTAGACACGTAAAGGGGTTAAATAACCACACGCACATATGTTTACTGTAACTGACAGTGGCTTAATCCATTTCAGGGCACGGTAACCTTATAAGCGCAATCGTATTCTTGATTAGAGACTGTAACTTCGCAAACGTACGTAGGTTAGCTCTGTTTACTTAAAGCGGTTAACAGTGCCGGGAGAATAGGGAGGGTGTACCTTACCACTGAATACTTAATAGCACGCCATAAGTATACAATAAGGTGTAGGTATGTCAATAATCAGCTGAAAATCAGCGCCGAGTTGAGTAAAACTCTCGGCATTTTATGCTGAGCTCAACCCATTCGGCACGCTTAACTTATATTTAATATTGATTATTTAAGTTCTTATTTTGTTTGTCGTTTTTGTGTGTCCAATAAATGGTTTTACTTACTTACTTACTAATAAGGTTCCCTGATGTGGTTTTAGAGCCATGCATTCCAATTGGGCGATACTAATCTGTTTTTGATTTTTTTTCAGAAACATTGTCCCAGCCGAAAACCGTTTCGTAGCAACCTGCACTCTCGGCGAGGGATGGCACAACTATCACCACGCATTCCCTTACGACTATAAAGCGGCTGAACATTTCGACTTCTGGAACTTCACAACATGGTTCATTCAGTTCTTCGAAAAGATTGGTTGGGCTTACGATCTTAGAGAAGCTACGCCTGAAATGATCAACTCTATTGCGGCGAGATTAGGCGATGGAACTCCAGTACATTTCCCGACTCCAATTAATGAAATTAATACGAGTAGAGCCTGCGGATAATATCTTTGTAAAGTTGATTACAGCGCCCTAAGTCTTTTTTAGTATTATACCTACCTAGTTCCTACAATAGGTAAGATAGAATTTCCTTTGGTACAAAATTACAGTAGGTAGGTACTTAAACCTAACATTGAAATAAAATGAGAAAAACACATGTAATTTTATTTTAAGCCACTTGTCGAGAATAGAGACAATAAGAAAAGTGTTAATGAACATATTCTTAGTTTTACTCTACTTATGCCCGGTTTCTGAGGTACTTTTATCGATGGTTTATCTATTCATTAGCGCTATTGGTTCGATAACTTGTGAAAGTGCGTTTCTGAACAACGCAATGTAAGATAAACTCCGTTTAAACATAAGTAAACTTAACTGACCAAAGTGTGCCGTTTAGCGGTTCCATAACTACTTGAGTGACGTTATTTAGTATAAATTAACAAAGCAAAATTTTGATGTTGTACATACATACTATAGGAACACAAATTAAGAACAAATGAACTTGAGTATATATTTTATTTGTAGGTATTATAGTTAAAAAATGAAGAGAAACTTCTTTTTTTATTTTAGGTCCTATTTCCTATTTGAAGACAAATACACTTTTAACTTTAAACCTAACGGCAAACCAAAAATAATACCACGCGAAACAAACACCACACAAAACAAACACAAAGAAATAATTTTAAAGTTAGAGCTAGAACATTCCTTTTTAAAAAAAATTGTCTATGATGTCTTTCATACATCCGCCCATAAATATCGACATACAATATTTTTTTACCAAATCTGTGTTATACCATTTATTTACCTCGGAAAAAATATTAATTAAAAAAATAACTAGTATTAGAAGTGAATTAATACAAGAAAAACAATATTTAAACGCGATGTCGTATGCAGACCCATCTAGCGGCAACCATGTCGTATGCAGATCCATCTAGCGGCAACAAAGGGAACTAGTTATCGGGTTGATAGTTATTTAATGGTTTGTTGCGTATTCAGAAACGCAGTGACAGTTAAACGACGTATATCTTAGGGATAACTTTAATGAATCAATAGATAATCAGACTTTATTTGGGGAACTCAGAAACCGGGCATTAGCAGTTTAAGTCAAATTAAATTACTTATTAGTCTCATTAGGCTAGATTGTAATTCTAATGGCGGGTCACTATTTGAGTCGTCATTACATAAGAAGAGAACTTGTCGAGAATAGCCGTACGTTGCGCTATTGGGACCGCTCTATCATCACGGATACGAACTATTGTAACCTATAAGCACAAATCTTGTGCTATAAGCCTGATATCGTGATGGTAGACCGGTCATATAACGCCGGGCAGAGCTCGTCGACATCACTGTCTCACGTGGCGAGAACCTCGTGAAGGTCGAGAAGTACAAGCTCAGCAAGTACCTATCTTGACTTGACCCACAAGATAATCGCCCATGTGGGATGTTGACTCGACGATCATTGTTCCGGCCTTATAGAGCAACATATCAGAGCCTCTGAGATCTCGCAGAGGCTCTCGCTGGATGATTGAATCAAGGGACAGATGCAGAAGGCATTTGTCCAGATCTAATAATGTTGTTTCTACCATAAAATTCTAAAATGTATAACGGAGCTCACAGAAAGTAGATTCAAATTGCGTGTGAAAAATATTCTAATGAAAAAAGCAAACTATAGGTACAGTTAAAAATTATATAGAATACAAAGATGCATGGAAAATTCCGCTTCTGCCAAGTAGCCAACTAGCACATAAGAAACATAATATTGTTAAAAACAAACATAAAATATTGTAACAAAAGTTCTAACGATATGCCCCTCAATTTCTTGCCGTATCTTCCGAGTAGTGGTTCTTTTTCCGATACGGTGATAGAGTCATTATAATAATTGACGTTCATAAGTGCGCCTGTGATGCAAATATCGAATAAAGTACTTTTGATTGATTGATTGAATACATATGTAGGTAGATCCGAAATCTAATATTCACAAAATTCCAAATAACTTTTGGACAACTAAATATCGCAGAACACATATTTATATCATAATTTCAACCGGGAGGCTTTTACAAGACCAAGTTCGGGTAGTTGGTGACAACGCTCGCCTTTTTCGACGCTGATATTCGCATTCTTCTCATGACCACGGCCAATGCACGGTCGAAATGTCACGGTAAATAAATCAAATATTTTTAGCGCAATTAAGTCCCGTTTTAATATATATTAACACTCATCAAGTTAACTTGTCAAGTATCTGTAGGCATCGGCCTACAGATACTTGACGAGTTATCTGCTTAGTATATAGGTCGATAAATATATCGAAAGATGGTCAGATGTCATCTGCGTATACAAACTTATTTTTTACTTTATACATGTTGTTTTGCACTAAGGCGGCGCGGTTAATTTTTTATTTTAATATCCTCTTTGATCAAGTCTTGAATCGCCATAAATGTCGCCCTTGGTTTTCGGAAATAGTAAATTTGTTATCTGATAGATTCTTGAAGAGATTAAATTCGCCTCGATCATTTTTAAGTTCTATATGACTTTCGACCCAAATTCTTCGCATTTTAGTACATTCTAACGCAATACGTGCGTCAAATTCAAAATCAGAATCTTCTTCTGAGGAACTTTCTAATAAATCCAGAAGCAATAAACGAGAACACATTGTAACACACTGTATATACGATCTGCACAAAAAAACAAGTATAGTCAGTTTGAAGGATTCCGCGTGACTGTATAATTTCGTATATTATCGTATTTGCAAAGATACTTTCAGATAAGTTAAGTTTTTTTACGCAGATAAAATATTACCGTA
Organism: Petrophora chlorosata; assembly: GCA_951640565.1. Lineage (NCBI taxonomy): Eukaryota > Metazoa > Arthropoda > Insecta > Lepidoptera > Geometridae > Petrophora > Petrophora chlorosata. Next base: position 7,831,005 of record OX621204.1, on the reverse strand, counting down.
TCTGCGTAGTGTGTGACACTCTTAACAGTGGCTAAGTACCTACCTACCATAGATTAGCTTAGTTCTCTTTGGATTAGCTCTCCTCCAAAGAGCTTATTTACCTCAGAGGTAGTGTTCTTCCTCTGAGTTATGTACCTTAGATCAAAGACAAAGTATTAAAATTAGACGGAGTCCTAAAGTTGAACAATGAAACATATGCACGCTGCCTTTATAATGGGGAATGTTCTGAAGAGCTTTTTGACCTGCTTCCGCCTTCCCAATTTTTCCACCGCACATCTCGCCATCGTCAAAAAGCTCACCCCCACATCTTACAAAACTGGACTTCCCACACCACACGCTTCACTCGCACTTTCCTTCCTCGCACTTGTAAGATGTGGAACGACCTACCTTCGTCGGTATTTCCTTTGAGCTACGACATGGAGTCCTTTAAAAGGGGAATTAATAGTCCTTAAGGGTCGGCAACGCATCAGCAATGCCTCTAGTGCTGCAGATGTCCATAGGCGACGGTAACCGCTTACCATCAGGCGGGCCGTCTGCTTGTTTGCCGACACATTAAATAAAAAAAAATACACATTTCTTTTTTCTCAAAAGGCCTTTTGTACCTATGTGTTAAAACACCATCTTTAAACCCTGCGGGCCACCAGCCAACGGGCGTGACGTTTGGTGATGTTTGGTCGATACCGGCCGGTGACAGAATTATGTGCAGTGTTTTTGGTGTTTTTCAAGGAATTTTGCGGGAAAAAATATATCAAGCAATAAACAACAAGTAAATAAACCATGGCGTGTGTTGTGGTAGGCTGCAAGAGCCATGTCGGTTATTTAAAGCATAAACCAAGGGCTATATACATTTCATCGGTAAGTCTGATATGTGTATTTGACCTCCTAATGCATGTGCATGAATATTTGTATGTGCTAGACTTGTACGTTTGAAAACTATGTAGGTAAGTTACACTAGGTGCTATTTTAGCTTCACATGATGAGCAGAACAAATCCCATATCTAAATAAACACGGATTTTTGCATACCGATCGACGTGTTTGGCATTTTCGCTGTCTTTTGTAACACAGTTTTAATAACTAAAACAAAAGGCAGAGTTACAACAACCACATGTAACACATATCTTTTCAATAAAGAAATTTGTATTTGTATTTCCTGTACTCGTCTAGAGATGTGGTAAAATTCACAACCATAGTATGAATTATAGTCCTATTCAGGACTTAAATCATGTTTTAGTTAATTTCGCAGCCGATTTTTTTTTCATTTTAGTTAATTAATAATATGTTAAATATATTGATTGATGGGTTGAGATAATAAAAACATGTCACCCTATTGTAAGAAATTATTTGAACATTTATTTTGTGCACTTATAAGTATAATCTTTTGTTTGCAGAAAATACGTGTGAAGCGGAGACCTATTATTATTTATAGTTTATATTACAAATTAATATTTGTTTTTATTTACAAATTTATTATTGTTTATATTCAAATTAATATTTGCTTGACATCTTTGTATTCATGAAGTATTTGACACATTGAGGTAACTTAAACCGAGATCTGAGAGTCATTTTTTACGAAAATAAAACCACCTATCATATTGTAAAAAATCTTTTATATTTGTGTATGTAAACTAATCAATAAATTCACCTTGTTCTAAAAGCGTGTGCTTTATTAATTTGTTCCGTTTTAGTAGTTTAATAAGTCCATAGACAGGTCCACACCTGCCGCAAAAAGGCCGCTCGAACTCGCGCGGTAGAATTATGAATATCGCGATCCAAACGCACAGTCGTAGGTGGTGTGGACTCGTCTTGCCCGATACACCTCTACGTGATACACCAACGTATATCAGGTAGAGGTGTATCAGGCACGCGTCGTACGAGACTGTGGAGTCTCGTACAACGCTTAAAAATGGATCGGCTGGTGTCGAATAGCTAAAGTATGCTTTGTCAACTTCTCGCTGACGAGATGTGTCACGCACGAACGAAAAACGCGACATTTTAAAGTGTGCATAAAGCATGTATACACTACTTCCAAACATACAATCCGTTCATCGTAAGAAGTCTCTTCCTTCAAAACTTTACACGAGAAACAAAGGCACATTTCACCTCCGGTCTTAAAAAGACTTTTTTTTAACAATTTCTTATAAGTCGGAGGTAGATACGTTTTATCGGTATGAAAATAGGATATCACCACATCACTAAAGTACTATATATGTATAACCAATTGATAAGTATGACAAAGTGGAGACACTTGGGTATTTTTTGGGTATTGAGTAACTATAGTGGTCTTTTTTTTTCAAGTAACTTTTGTGATGTAAGGATGCATTCTGTTTTGGAAGTACGACTTTTTGGACTATCTAATTTCTAATACTTTATCTTTGCCTTAGATTACCATGCTCATCACTCATAGAAAAATAATAATCTCTATGCTCTGTCTATGTCTATGCCATCTCTGTAGTTTATTTTTTTCTATGTCCATGTCTCTAGCAAGGATACTATACTAAATCTTTGAGCAAGGAGCACAGATTTCCATGATCTCTGGTTGATACAGTTGATACATGTTATACGTATTGAATTCATAGATGAAAATTGCTTTAAATAATTTAAATCTTTGAGTTCATATGTTTTTTAATAGTGATATTTATTTTTATTTATTTGTTAGTCCGTTCTCTTTTAATCTTGCGGCCTTTATGACCGCTGCTGACGTCAAGCTGGCAAAAATGCTCCAGCAAAAGAGCGATTGCCAAACATTAAAAAAAAAATTGGTTGGATTATACAATCCTAGATAAAAATTGTATATACTTTTAACCCAGGGTTACGTCCGTGGATTGTTCAATTTTGCTTATTTATTTCATTTAGATTGTGTTTCCAGCTACCCGCTAATAAAATGCCTCTCATGGACATCAATAATCCATACATTATAAAATTTCTTGTCGAGAGCTATGACAAGGAAAACAGACTTCGTATGAAATGGAATTTATTACACAAATCTAGCCTCCAAGAAGCTGCTACTTTACGCCATGAAGAAAAAGGATATATTGATACAGACGTTTTTAAAGAGGAGATGGTATTAGGGTTGGCAACAACCACAAGAGACTACAAAGTAGCAGCAAGAAACCGAAAGCTCAAGCCTATCCGTGACGGAACTTTTATACCAGGAATCTCAAATTTGATGAAAGGAAATACCTTAGCTGCAATAGGACTAGGCGATGTCAAAAATGACCCAAGACTTGGACGACCCGATACAGATCTCAGTACCGACCCAATAATGCGCCCTATCAACCCGAAACAAAAAGAAATCATATACAAAGATCTTCCGGTGTTCGGCCGCGAAGTATATTTGAATAGCAGAAACGAAATACCTCCCGAGAAAAGGTACTACTTTGAAGAATGCGAGGGCTGGAAGTGTGGATGGAGATTGAAGGACAGTACCTTCGGCAATAATGCTCCGCAATACGGTCGAGTGTGGAGGCTGAAAAGGGATGGGCGGAGTCTGACAGGGCCGCAGCCCGATCCCCCGTATTACAAGAAGTCCGATATACCAGGAGTCTCAAAATGCTTAACGTAACCTTTGTTAAATTGTATTATTATTATTCCCTTCGATATGTTTTATTTTTATTTTATGTTTTTAATTAGGTTTATTTTATTTTTTGTTCATTATTATTTTCAGATTTATTATTTAATAATATTAATATAATTGTTTATTTCAATACTTTATTTTGTTTATTTAAAGGAGTTGATCTGAATAACTCATTATCGCAAACGAGCCCGAAACCACTGAAGATAGAAACCTGCAGTACTCTATGGCAATTGTGTCTAGCTTATAGCTTAACACCTAGAAAACAAACAATAATGTACTTAAATTATTGTAGTCAACACCTAGGCGGTCCTAGGCTCAGATAAAATATCCAGCCCACTTGGCTGTCTACTCGAAAGTCCTAAGGTCATGGAAGTAGCACAGTATTACAATACATACATTAGCACATTGAGGAATGACACCATTAGCACAACATCTTTGATGTCAGGTGACACCGCCGCTCGATTAGGTATTTTTGGTACTCACGCTGTTATAGCCAGATGTGCAAGGGTTGTCACAAAATGGAAAATTAAATAAATGTGATTACTATTGTTTGTTATTTACAAGTACCTACCTAATAGGTATACATTTACATGTGTTGCATTCGCACGTGAAGCGTAGGTGTGTACCCACTCAAGTACCTACAAAGGAACTTATTAGTAGTGTAGGTTTCACGCATAGACCTCAATGGTTTCACGGAACGCGTTACACGAGATATAATAACTGTAGCTCGCGCTTTTAGAACGTGCCACATTAAAGCCTATTTGGATTTGTTATATTTACCCAATAAAAGTAGTAGTATTTACCTTGTGCTAAGGTGACGGATATGTTAGCTCTACTTAATTTGCTCTTTAGTTAGCTCATATATTAAAGAAAATTGTGTCTGTCTAGTTTTTCTTTATTAAATCATTTTAGTACTCTCCATTGAAATTTCACATCTGAAATTCCACCGGGCTTCCACACAAACACGCACTCATAACTCATAACCCTGCACTTCGAAAATGGAAAATTTATCGACGAAATTCCAAATTCGCCAGCTTGAAGGAAAAGCGAACTGGACCACCTGGAGGTGCAAAATGTGCATTCTACTTAAGAGTATAAACGACGTCATCGACGTAGTAGAAGGAACACTTAAAAGAACAGAACCGGTGCCAGATGGAGCAGGTGATGTAGACGTCAAGAGCTACAAAACTGAACTTGTCAGATTTGTGAAAGCGGACAGTAACGCTCTACTCCTTCTGACCACAAATATGAGTGAGGACATACTTCGCAAAGTCATGAGATATACGAGCGCTTATGAAGTATGGTTAGAACTACATAGACTGTATGGAGGTACATCCGAAGACAAGGCGTACAACCTGTGTATGACATTTTTTGGATTGAAAAGAGACCCAGGTGATGACGTTGCAACACACATGTGCAAACTGACAAATATTTGGACTTAGTTGAATCAAGAATTGCATCAGCACAACAAAGAGTTACCAAAACTATTGTTGGTTTGTAAGATTTTGGATACACTTGGCGAAAAATATTTTCAATTCAGAAGCAGCTGGCTCTTAATACCCAAAGCAGACAGGACAGTAGAAAATCTAACAATCCACTTATGTGCTTATGAGAGAGCTTTGGTACTTGACCAAGAAGCTCTAGCTGCTACAACGAGCTTGAAGAAGCACATAAAAAAGAAGGCAGACAAGGACAAAAATCTAAAGTGCAATTATTGCTCCGAGATTGTTCACCGCAAAGATTTTTATTATATAATACGTCTTTGTTGCCAAAAGTGGATCAGTGACGGACGACGACCAAAAAGTAATAATTGTCCTTCAACAAGTCAAAGCGCAAACATGACGAATTCTCTTCGAATCCAAATAGATGCAGCATGTGTATAAATGGTGAACTCAAAGTTATTGGAGAACGAAGTCATAAGGGTGTCTTTACAAGCTTAATGTGACGAACGTAAAGCCATTCAAACCACGAGAAGTGTTCATGACAACGCAAACCCAATTATACCACGAGAGACTCGGTCATCAGAATAATAGACTCTAGTCAAAGGATAAATTTAATGAGAATTGAGCTTCCAGTTAGACATGAACTCTGTGAAGGCTGCATGTATGGGAAATGTCACAGATTAAAATTTGGAACAAGAGATAGAGCCTCCTAACTAGGAGAACTGATACACATTTATGTATGTGGACCGTTTCCAGAATCAATATCCAAATATCGCTATTTTTCGCTTTTTAAGGATGATTTTACAAGTTTTGGATATTTTTACTTTTTGAAAGAGAAATCAGAGGTAAAGATATATATAAGTATTTAGAACAGATGATAGATGAAGCAAAAACGAACGGGCATGTAATCAAAACTATCCTAAGCGATAACGGAGGAGAATTTGATAACAAGAATGCTCGTACATTCTGGCCCTCAGCGGTATAAAACAGATATTGACAATGCCGTACACGCCGGAACAGAACGGCTATAGCGAGCGTGACAATAGAACGCTAGTTGAGACCGCTAGATCGCTTTTGTATGCGAACGCAACGCTGCCACAGTGCCAATGGGCAGAACTTGTGAAGACAGCGGCATACATACTAAAACAACAAACACAAAACCAAACGAATATGAGTTTTCGTCGTCCAGCAAACAAAGCGAGTTTGCTGGACGCGGCTCGCGCTGCCCGCCTCCCCGCGAGATCCCCGCCGTTGCTCTACGCAAGGACATTCGTTGCGCAACAATATGGATTGTAAAACTGTGGAATTAGTATGGCAACCTATTTATTTTTTTCCTTGCATAATTTGTCAATTAAACTTAAAAAAAAAAATTGGCATATGTTTCATAAGTGACATTATGTGATATAATTTCTGATTATGGGATTTTCCGAAGCTGTTTTGATATAATTATTTTATTTACAAATATACATTTTGTATTTCAATTTTATTTTATTTTTATATAAAATTTTACTTTACGCGAAATGCCATTTGACTACTCCGACCCAGTGGTCCTAAGATTCTTTATCGAAAACTACGAGCAGGAACAAGAGAAACGACTGCTTTGGTTTACCAAACACAAAGACGAATTACTAAAAGCTGCTCAATTTTCTGAAAACTTTGCGGATCTCCGAACTGATGACGTCAGAAGAGCCCAGTTAGAAATTTACCTGCCTTGTTTTGCCAAGGATTATAGAAATAGTATAATAAATCATCGAAAACAATGTTCTTTGTTCTACGTTACCGAATCCGAATCTGTTGCTAAGTTCAACAGTGAAACACCAGATGCAGATGAAAGCGTCTCAGAAGCTGTGATGCTGCCTGTTGAGCCAGAAGTTGAGAAGATCCACTTTTTAGGTTTGCCTTATGGGGGCCGCCGGAGTTATCTTAAAGTAAGAAATCGGAAAAACCCTGAAGACAAATATTATAACGAAGAAACTAGCAGCAATGTCATTGGATGGAAATTGAAAGAGAGTAATATCCTGACAAAAGGTCCGACATTTGGGCGATATTGCGCCTATAATCACGATCTAAGGAGTCGTTCTGGACCACATCCCGACCCCCCTCACTATAGGAAGCCTATTCCGGACCCTTATTGTAAATGTCCTCCTTAAAATGCAACTACAATAAAAGGCAGAAACGTTCTGCGTGGCAGCTGTAACTACTTGTTTCCTTTTGGGAGTTACACACAATATAATTTACTTTCATCATCGGGTGCTATGTTTATTTTAGGGGTTATGTTTGGACATCTCTTGCCAAATCTAACCCATCAAGAAGTGCTGACACCGCGATAAGCAGATTCTATTAATAGGTAGGTATAGGTAATGATTACGTTTGCGAGCTGACATAGGCAATAAAAGATATTAATTTTGATTTTTATAAAGCAGCAGGTAATGAAAACGCGCAGTAAATACAGCCCTAGGCGCGACACGTAGGGTACCTAACATCGTCTAATGGCTAGAAACTTTTATCATCTACCCGAGCCAGGATTTAGCCGTTCAAACTTTTATTTCGCTTTGTAATTGCCTAAACTCAGTTCGTGGATCATTGTAGCCGCAATACAATTAAAGTGTTTATAATTTTGGGCTTACTTACGGTTTACGGTTTCATGCAAATAAAGTGGAGCTAAAATGGACAAGCACAATGTTCCACGCTTTTTTATACGTCCGTGTAATAAAGACAAATTAAAAAGGTTTTAAGATCTCCCGTCCCAGAAACGGGAACTAAATCAAAACCGCGGGCTAAGTAGGTGCGCTACCACGCTGCCACAATTCACTTCTAAGCTGAAAGGCTCAAACATAAATCAAGTTAAAATCTCCTGTGTCGTCGCTCGCAGAAGTCGCATTATATAAAAGTTAGTAACGATGGAAGTTCGTTCTTAAATCCCTCGCCTAGGATGTCGTTCAGTGATGAATTTAGATCTCGTAGTAGTCACGTAGAGACGATAAAGTAAACTGCACGAAGTTGTCGTTTGTTTTACGTGGCGTCGGTGGCTCTTATCAAAGTGATAGTGGTGGGGGGACGTGATGTATGGAACGGTTTGGAATCAATATTACGCTCGACCGTTGATATTGCCACTCGAGGTGCTATTGACATTGTCAGCTGTAAAATTGCAATGTTACAGTTTTGTTAGGTACGTTACAATTTATATTTACTACCATTTTCCACAGCTTTAAGTAGATAGATATTATCTTCAAATTTTTCGTACCCACTTCTAATTTATAAGGAGATTTTTTATAATTAGATATTATAAAAAAATATGTTTTTTTTATTATATCTCTGATCTGGTTTTCATCAATAATGACTTAGGTTTTTTCTAAGAGCATAAACTTAAACCCTATATTATGTAGGTATTCTGTATTCTGTGCCTATATATATTGTAGGTACTATTGTGTGACCCTATCTAAATTGTTCCAGTGGTATGTAATAAACAAAAATTAATTATTATTTTCAAAACTTTATTAAATAGTTTTCATGTAAACTAAGATCACATCATTATTTACATATTGACTCATTGTACACACACATAGCTTAACTTTGTACAACCATACTTCCATTACAACATTCAAACATTACAATTCAAGTAGATATACATAATATCATACAACTCATACATCACTTCTGCCACATCCTTAAAAAAATACACAAAGATTCTAGGTATCCATTGAACCTAATTTTAAACATTTTAGACAAGGTAAAAATTTAGTAGGTATGTATAGATATACATACCAATAATTATTTATTGAATAGATATTCAATAAATTTTATGCTGTATTAAAACGTGGTCACTTTTGAATAAAAGAATAAAATGATTTACCAAATGTTATTTATAAGGTAACATTTTAAATATGCAATTATTTTATCATCATCATTTTGTGCAAGTATTAATAGGTGAAAAATGATTTTTTTTTAATGTTTGAAGAGAAACAATTTGTTGGATGCAGCAATTACTTGATATTTCTATACCTGTTACTTGACTACACTTGACACGTCAACAATAGGGGATCGGACAACTTTTCAGAAAGTGTTTCAAATTAACTACAATGAATATATATATATAGCCATGAAAAATACTATTTTAATCAAATAACGCTCTAAAAGTACCTAAAACTTTGTTTAAATATTATGTTTCAAATATTGCCGCGCAAAAGGTCACCACAAAATTTGTAACGTCATATGTAGGTAGAAGACAACAAACTCTTCGAAATAAAACATGCAAAGATATTCTAATACGTTTTGTGAAGTTTCGGGACTATATTGTAGTAATGGAACGAAAAAATTTGCAAAAATATATTTTATGAAAAGCAAAAACGTAAAATAAACACAAGCTTGACTCACGACATTTGCCTACAAATGACGTCATGCGCTGTGATTGTTGTTTCGTTTGAGATGAAAAACAGATTAAAAATGTCAGAATTATATATTGATTTAAAAATATAAATCATTATTATTTCACAAAACTATTGATAGAATGATTTTTCTGGTTCGACGAACATTCGTTCTAACTACATTTTAGATTTTTTGTCGATTACTGTCCGATCCCCTATTGTCACTTGATTTGTATTGTCTACACTTGTTACGTGACATGTCTGCACCAGTCACTTTACGTGTTCTTCTCTCGTGTGGGTATGCGGCCAACCCGGGCTTGGAGTTTTTAGACCGCTCGAAGGCCTCCGACATCGCCTAACGACTGTTGTTTAAAAACCACAAATGGAGCCGACGGCAACAGCTTCACGCGCCGAAGCACGGTAGCGCTCAGATGTAAATACCACACAAACGGTCTCCCATCCAAGTGGTGACCGCTCGAACGTTGCTTAGCCTACCTGTTATGAACGGCTAGGCGAGCTACGTTACGAGCGCTACGCCCTCTTAATTGAAGCGCATTATCGATCAGTCTTGACCCGTCTTTTAGCTGTCGGTTTGTCGAAAACTTGTTTCATACCGCCGCGGAAGTTGGCCAATCGCGACGCAGCGCCTTCGCTGGACCAAGCCGAGTCGAACTCAGTGGTATCTTGATCAACCAGATGCGTATACTTAGTGCGACCGGAACGACCGAATTTCTTGACTTGCATCACCTGGGGACAAAGTTATCATGATCATTGAATAACTTATAGGCAAGGTAAATTATATGTGTATGCGTATGTAGAGCGAATGCGGCTCAGTGGGAGCACGTGCGTCTTTTGATCCGACGCACCGAGTTCGAATCTCGCTGGCCGCACCACTGACTTTCTTAAGTTATGGGCGGATTTAACACTCGCTCTAAAAACGGTGAAGGAAAACATAGTGAGAAAACCGGCATGTTCAAGAATAAATCACAATGTTATAATCACAAAGAATAAACCGTAATGTTTACCCTATGTTTCTTTACCCTATGTTTGTCTGGAAGAGATCGCTGCTTAGCGATAAGACCGCCTATTGTACTTATAGGAAATTTTGTATTACCAACGGTAATTCTGTTTTCTTTTTTTAATAAAGTGTTATCTATCAATCTAAATCACAAAAATTCAAGAATATTGTACGTACATCCACCAACCCGCACTGGGCCAGCGTGGCAGAAATTTAAGTTCTATTTTTTTATTTGTGCTGTATGTTTTTTTTAATTTATTGGTATAAAAAGTTATCAAGTCTTACCAACATACCGAAGCTTTAGATTGATTAATAACGTAACAAATACGATTAAACACAATACCTTTGGTAACACAGTCTTGTCAAAGTGGTCCTCCAGTGTGGGTCCAGAGAAATCTTGCTTGAACACTTCATCCTCCTTGTCCAAGTAGAAAGCACCCCTGAAAAAAATAATTCATTTTATTACAAAATAATTTATTTTTAGAAAAAATCAAAAGCCTACATCAATGTATCTTCGAAGTCCAAGGTCATCGATGAAATTTATATGGGACCACTTCGTAGCTATACTGAACCCAACGCAAAAATTTTCAAATCGGTTTGTAAATGACGGAGTTCTGAGGTAATAAATATTTAAAAAAAACAATCGAATTGAGAAGCTTCTCATTTTTTTTGAAATCAGTTAAAAAAACAAGACTTATTATTACGAAGATTGATATCATGAATTCAGTATGGTCCATTTACGATGTAACATCCCTAATGATACAGCAAACAATACTAAAGGAAGTCATTTAGAAAATATAAATCAAGTATTGAAGGTCCATGAACAATTATATTTTAATACCGATGACAATGATTACTGAAATAATGCGTAGTTTCAGTATTATTTGAAAGGGAATTATATTTTGGGGATTAGATACTTATAGCGGATGTTACAGCCTTATCACACTAGCGATTTGCGAACGTGTTTTCAGCGTTTTAACGCCGCGTAAAAAACGCTGGAAATACGTTCGCAAACCACCAGTGTGATAAGGGTGCAACATCACACAGAAAGAAAAGCGCAAGCATTTGTTTCGTGTCTGGGTGTTGCGGCACGATGGTTCTCCTAGTTCCTGGTTCCCTAGATACAGAGAATTCTTGTTAGGAGTCAGGGTCTATGTATGTGGTCGTTGGGCCTATTTATTTATTGTACAGAACACTCATATTGCGAGGTCGAGAACTAGCACTTTACCGTTTTTATTATCAGAAATGGATAGGAGTCAACGATAGAACAACTATTCAGGCTTGTTCTGGATAAGATAAAGATTAAGGAACTGACTGCCAACCTTCAGTAATGGAGCGGCTAATGAAGAAGAATGGCCATAAGTTACACCAAAAGATTGACTTATCTTACCTGTGGTAGTACTTCTGTAGGAACTTGTATTTGCCCTTGACAGACTTATTGGTGACGAGCTTGGGATTAAGGCGGGCTTCCACCCTCCTCTCTTCTTCTGACATGTTGCGCATACGCTCGACCGCTAATAGCTCTTTTTCCACACTGAAAATAATAAAACCATGTTAATAAGGTAAGGTCATTTGGCATGCTACAGCTTTTTCAAAATGAATGTATTGCAATTCAAAAATGCTGTGTTATTGCGCATCGCATTCGCCCAATTCATTCCACCATAGAACAACCAGACGCACTATCGACATCCATATATGGTAGACATCCCTCCTGTACGAACAAAGCGTTTTGGTGCCACGTTCATCTTACGAACAGGCAAGGAGTGGAACGCATTGCCGACGTCTGTGTTTCCTGACAACTATTACCTGGGAGTCTTCAAATTGAGAGTGAACAGATATCTTCTAGGTAAGCGTGTTACATCTTAAACCACATCATCGCTTACCTTTAGGTGAGATAGTGATCAAACGCAAGCCTAAAAACCAGTATAAAAAAAAAACAAAAATAATTTAACACGGGCGATAGAAAGATGAGACTACGAGAGACGAGATACTATGACTATGGCACATCTCACTCGCACTTCAAGTTTGACATTGTGTTATGTTAACTATAATTCATACCCCATTGTTCAGTGTTTTATTTTAAGACATTATAAAAGATTTTAAAAAAGAGACATCCCCGCAGAGTTTCTTGGGGTAGACATGTTTACCTCTATTTTCAAAGTCATGACGCCCCTACGACTACTGCCAGGGTCATACGGTTATTCAACGACATGCTCGCTTGACAACCAGATCTAGATATATTTAATGATAAATTATATAATTAACTAATTATATATTTAATGATTTATTTAAATAAATAAATAGATAGGGCAGGCAGGTTCAGAAACGAACTTCTTGCTTACCTTAGTTTTGCCTTGTAACGTGTTGGACATAGTAAGTTGCATGTGTTGTATAAATAAATAAATAAATGATTTTTTAAGTTACAAAATTTAAAGTATTTTAATTAATTGTTTTGTGTGATGTGTTATGACGTTTAAAAGTGCATTTTTTGTGCCTATTTACTAAATATTTTCTGACTTTAGACTTTTGAGAAATAACATTTTCTTTTTTACAAAATATGGGCCTTCGTTTAACCACCATCTCGCCTGATGTCAAGCGACGATGTGGCCGAAGATGGAGCACGTAGACATAGACATTTATTTCTCGTCTTTCTATCTCCCCTCCCCCCTCCCTGATTCAATACTGTATAATTATGAACTTTAATATAATTATAACAGGATCTTTATTATAATACATAGGATAGGCCGTATATGGCATAGGCCGTATTAACAGTAATAAGACATCAGTTTTAGTAACAAGGACAGTTAAAGGATTTTCCAATGATTTGTTGGCTCAGCGATTGGTCGCGCTGTAAGGTCAGCGACATTAGTGGCTGAACATCAATTAATCTTTCAATATTTGGGTATTTCATTGAATGTTGCTTTTAGAAGAGAGTTAATATCCTTCGTAAGTAAATAGAGAAAATTCAAGTTACTTGTATAATTGCCAATTGAACGATTGTAAATGTACATTTACTTATGTCACTGACTGTACGCCCTTTTAATGATATTTACAAGTAGCTATTTAAAAAAAAACATTCACTCACGCTTCTCTCTCTTCCTTGTCTCGTTTTATCCTCTTCATTTCACGGAGCTTCCACGCTTCGTATTCCAGTTCGTCGTTCTCATCGTCTGTGCACACGTCGTTTATGTTACCTTCTTTTTGTTCACCCTGTAGGCCGAAACAACTTTAAATGAATACATATTACAAACTAGCGCCCGGCGGCTTCACCTGCGGTTTCCCGGGTTACAAGGTAGCCTATGTTTTAATCCAGTGTAAAAATCTATCTACATTCTGAATTTCACTCAAATCCAATGCGCCAGCGCAGCGTGAAGAAGTAACAATGACTTACACACTAACATACAAACTTTCGCATTTATATTATTAGTGATGATACGGTAAACGTAGTGCGAGTAGGATTAAATAAATTAAATAAGCGCAACGATCACATCCATATGACGGCGGCGAAGTGCTATTGCTGTAAACACCATGAGCAGCGGGCAACCCAACAAGGCAACGCGTCATCTACCCTCGCCATCAGACTATAAAAAGGGCGAGCGCAGCATAGACTGGATCATTTGAGCCGGAGGCGCTGCCCGGTGCACATGTTGTTCTGTCTTCAAAAGCGATTGTTAAAATATTAATTAAAATTAAATAATCAAAAAGATATTGTAAAATTAAATTAAGTCATGTTAGAATATTAAAAGGGAAAAGTGATTACATTGAAGAGTTTTGTGTTTTTTTTAAGCATTGACGGACCTTCAGCCTACATCAGAAGTGACGGATCCATCTCCACATCAAACTTCGAGAAATACGGCCAGTAATATAATGCTAGAACACATCAATCATTATTCTCTTCTGGAATGGAAGCAAATTTTTCAGAAAATTGCTGATAACGTGTCGCCTCGTCAGCAAGCATTTGTCTGTTTTGATCCGGACGCAACAGAATCTGATACAAAAAATTGGCGTGCTCTAACCGAAATGATCATGGAAAAAAGGAAACTAGAAGGAGTAGATCTAATTCTAGCCCTAACTCAGTCACTTAGAGGGCCGCGCTGCTTTGTGTCTCACGAATACACAACCAACAAAATCTCTGGGCTTCAATCAAAGAGATGCTGATATCTTAGTTCTCCAACCCTATGATGATGCAAGATCCTTTTGATCAGGTTATGACATTCCAGATTGATAATAAGGAGACTCCTGCAAAGGCAGGCATGCGATTATGGCAACTTATAGAAAAAATTCCAGAAGCAAATATGTCTGAGAAAGTTGTGACCGGATTTACCATATCTGTTTTATCACAATGTGATGATAAAATACGCCATGAATTGAATTCCGTTGTTATAAACGACAAACACTTACTCTTTCGCACCCTACGTGGCTTCACACTAAAACGCAGAAACGAAGAACCGGTCACCTCAGAAACTGATTAAAAAAAGATTTCCCAGTGCGACCGTTTTTCGTGAAAGTTGTCATTTTTGCAGAAGAATGGGTCACCGCGATCATGAGTGCCGTGAAAAGTCACGATTTTTCTCAAATAATTTGTCAGTTCCAGCGAAACCAGAACAACCGCGACAATTTCCTGCCTCCGCGCGACCAGTCACCTGCTACGTTTGCGGCGGGCCCGACCACGTGATCTCCGTCTGCCCCAAGCGCTATTGGAAGCAAGAAAATGTAACTTCGGGTACCAGCGCCAGCGCCAGCTCCAGCAAGCAAGTCAACCTCGTGTTCCAGAGCATCGTACAATGTGTTACAGATAAGTGGTGTAGAACTACCTTTTATATTTGATTCTGGTTTTGAATGTAGCCTAATTAAACAGTCATTGTCATCTTCTTAAGGGTGAACAGTTTCATGAACAAGTGATTTAAAAAAGTAACCTCTTCTGTCCAAATTAAAGTCCAACCGTTGTACAAAACCTCTCATTCAACATAACGTATCATGTACTGCCTGATGAATACCGTAGCGAAGATGTGCTTCTGGGGCGTGATGTTATAGAGACAGGAATTTCTGTAAAAACCACTAATGACGAGTTAGCCTTTTCTTAACCTAAAGCCCTAAACTCTTGCTCAAAATTCGACCCATTTGATGAAGGTTTTATTGATGCAGATCTTGTAGGAAAAGATAAAGCACTCCTCGTCAGTATACTCAAAAAGTGTTCTGGCTACTTTGTTCAGGAATTTCCAACGTCTTGTATTACAATCGGAGAGCTCAAGATTTACCTTTTACATCATACTAAAACCGTTCATAGGCGACGGTACAGATTAGCCCTAACTAAATTAGCTGTCGTAAATAGAAAAATTGATGAGCTGTTAAGTGCTAAAATTATTCGTGAAAGTTGATCACAGTTTGCAAGCCCCATTTCATAAGTAAAAAATAGGACGTTCTTATGATAATTCGGATTTTAAGACATTTTGTAATGATACTACTATTGAGTTACATTTAATCGCTACCGGTTCCAGCAGAGCTAACGAGCCAGGTTGAGCGTGTCATGAGAACGTTAAAAGGTTTGCTTACTATAACCGAAAAAGATTCTGACGGCTTGTGGAAAGAGTAATTTGGAGACATTCAACTGGCTCTTAAAAACACTCGCTGCGGAGTGAAAGGCTCAGGCTCAGTACTCCGATTGAGTTAATGTTTGGAATTCAAGGAAATACATTAGAGATTATCGAAAAAATCCACGAATTCCCACGACGTCGTTAGGTCTAACCTATCTACCTTACAGTAGCTCGATCGAATGCATCTACGAACATTAAAAAAAAATGGTCCCAATAGGGTCTACAAGTATGCCCATGAAAATTTAAGAGAGGTGCCCCGGGGTCATTCAGCCTTAAATTTCACAAAATTATATCGATGATAACGATGACGTGACGGCGGATGAATACGACGATAGCATTCTCGTTCATGAAATTAGGCACGATGACAGCACTATTAATGGTGACACACGATATCTGTAAATAGTGATACTTTAACGGTCGATTATATAAAATGCCTGTAATGATCATATTGAAAGTATCAGTTCACGTACAGACTCTGTAGAATCTCTGATAGATTCTGCAGAAACCAATCAAGTTATAACCAATGCAATGATACATCAAGTTAATGAAAAAAAGAAAAAAGGAAGAAAAAAAAGACCGATGTAAAAAAAAACATTTAAAAAAAATGTAATGCAATATGGTACATCAAGTTAAGATAAACGAAAAAAAAAAAGAGCGATATAAAAAAAAGTATTAAAAAAAATGTGAAAAGAGTAATGTACAAAAAAAAATGATTTGCAATTATATGTGTTGGCATTGAAGGGCTAAGCCGGACCAATGGCCATAAAAGCTAAAGGGATATGTATCCGGACTAGCTAAATCCGGTCCAGTTTCTAAACTGAAGGGATAAATACTAAAGGGTCAACGATGACCGGACTAGGCTGAAATGATTTTCACGTGTTTCTGAAGGGTCTTACAGACCGGACCAGAAGTAATAAAAAAAACTAATACTCTCATACTAGAATAATCTAGTAATAGTTCTCGTTTAACTATGTCAGGATGAACGAACATTAATGTGCTAAATCTTTTTCTCAGATAATGTATAATATAGCGCGCACGAGGACGTACGCACGTCAGCATGGCCGTGACGGCGGCGAAGTGCTATTGCTGTAAACACCATGAGCAGCGGGCAACCCAACAAGGCAACGCGTCATCTACCCTCGCCATCAGACTATAAAAAGGGCGAGCGCAGCATAGACTGGATCATTTGAGCCGGAGGCGCTGCCCGGTGCACATGTTGTTCTGTCTTCAAAAGCGATTGTTAAAATATTAATTAAAATTAAATAATCAAAAAGATATTGTAAAATTAAATTAAGTCATGTTAGAATATTAAAAGGGAAAAGTGATTACATTGAAGAGTTTTGTGTTTTTTTTAAGCATTGACGGACCTTCAGCCTACACATACATATATCCTGGATCTTAACAAGGATTCCCTGTATCTAGGGAACCAGGAACTACGAGGAGCATGGTTTCACAACACCCAGGATTGTTGGACAATTACCAACATTAAATTGTAAAAGAGCTGATTTTGTTATGCAATTGATAAGTTGATAAACAATAAGATTGTATTGATGAGACAACAGATAGTTTCTCTCGCTCTTATGACTGTCGACGAGGTTTTTTTTTACGCTTAATAGATCCATGTTTGGCCACTATCTCGCCTGATGTGAAGCAATGATGTGGCCTAAGATGAAGCACATAGATCAAGAGAGAGACGGCAGTTGAGCGACTGCTCAGACCCTTCTCCCCGATGGTTCACCGAACATCATCCCGAAACACGACTAGGTCGCTTGACGGCAACGGAATAAACAATAAACAGCGCCAAACGTGATCATTATTTAGTAGACGGCTCCTTTTTTAGCAATTGATTATTGTTTACTTAAGGCATTAAACTGTGGTGACTAGTAAGTCCCACATCTTAAAAAGTCATCTTTGTAATCTCGGCACGTTTACCGCACGTCGTGTAAGCACGAATATTTTGTGAGTGTTGTGGGGTAAGCTCCACAAAAGCATTACCGATGCGTTGCCGACACTTGATGGATGGAAAAGGATGGAATATGGAAGAGGGAATTAAAAAACCAACTGTTTGAGACTACACTACTTACTTACGCAGGCATGGAGGAATGAAAACCCAATTCATTAAATAGAAATACAATTTGACTGTGAATGGAGTGGACTGAGAGGGAGGGACCTATCACAGGGAACAGGGAATCACAAAAGTTCACTGCAACATTAGTCCTAAGCACCTTACTACTGCTGTACCTATTCACTAGAAGAATGTACCTGAGCATTTCTCTGTTCAGCGCGAATGGTATCTTCAACAAGTTTGAGAGCTTCTCTTCTCCGTTCTTCCTTTTCTTTCCTAGCTTCTACTTCTTCTTTCTTCTGCTGTTTCACTTTACGCTCCCTTTCAGCCACCGTCATTCTCTCTGATGCTCTTACAAATACTGGTTTTACTCTTGGCCCTATAAAAAACACAATATTATAAATAATATATATATAAGTATATTATAATATGATCTTAGGTATATATGTAATATAATAATTAGGATTCATATGGTGTACAATGAAGCAATTTTGTATTGTATTGTAATATTAATACACAAAAAGGAACTTAAGATGAGCAAGTCGTTCGTCTGATGACAAGCGCCATGCTTGCTTTTAACAATTGCAGTGCCACCCAGAACTTTTAATACCATTCAAATTAAGTACTACATAGCACTGAAATGCACTCATCACCCTGAGATATCAAATATTGTCTTATAATTCCCAGTTATTTAACTGGCTACAATGCTCTTCAAACTGGAACACAGAAACGAACAAACGCACTACTGCTTGGTGAGTAGGTTTATCAAATGAGTCAAAGGATGACAACACTTGAATTAGAGAACTCTACTTAATATAGCAGACTTCGTCACTCTGTTACATAATAATATATCAAAAACCTTTTGGCATGAGGATGGATTAAACTTAAATTTTGTATGACACAAGGCTTCTTTATTATAAGAGTAACAGTTATGATATAACTAAAATTGCTTGTCCGTAATTGGGTTTATTTGGACAAACAAGACGCTAATACAAATAAGACATGTGAAGTGCTGCCTTCAGTATTCTGTCAAAACAAGCAAATTTTTTTTTTATTTGTATAAATTTTACAACTTTTCTTATAAATCTAACACCTTATAAACCTTAAACAGGTTTGTCTTGGGTTAGGTGGTTGGGTTGGTTTATATTAATAAGATACCTGTGTCTTCTTCACTGTCTGTATATTCTGTATCAGATGAGCCACTTTCTTCCTTGTCACCCTCCAGCATTTCATCATCATCATCTCTACCGAGTACTTCCTTTTCTGCTTCTCTGTAAAGTTACTTTTTAATTTAAATCAGAAGCCTTATGTAACAGAAAAAATCTAAATTATTTTAATGCTACATCAGCTAATTAATGAATACATACATACATATTTTCACGACCCCCAGCATTGGGGAAACAACGCAAGGAGGAGGAGGTACATATTAATGTTTGTTTTAAATAGTTCTTTAGGGTAGGCTAAAATTTGGACCCGTCTTCTAAACTAGGTGTATTGTACACTTGTAACTTAGAAGGCAGTGTCCTACGTTCCTTAGAGGTATATATATTTATACAACCTGAGCATAATGTTTTATATAATGTTAAATATAAGAATAGTATTGAACCTAGCTGCTAACTTAACCTATTTTAATAATGGTTTTTAGGTTTTAATTTGTACTACCTATTGGCTATACTTAAGTAGGTAGGAAGTAAATAGTAACCATACTAACTATAACTACTTGTAAACATTCATGTAATACATGTGTGTGAGTTTAGTTGAGGTGTATTGTGTGGAATGAATTGAGTGAAGTATAATGTAGAACGGACCAGTTTGAAACAAGGTTGTTACTTAATTTTACCGCACTTTTTACTGACTATAAAACTGGGAGAAACTTTTAAAAAATTATAAGTATTTTGTGTGTTAAATGTGTGTACTATTTAGAGAATACCTAGCAGCAAGCTTAGCTCTAAGAGCTTGTCTGCGCCGTTCAATTTCCTCCTCATCCAGTTCATCTTCACTCTCAGAACTGTCCTTGGCTTCTTCCACACTTTCCTCAGACTCTGGCTCCGGGTCGGCATCAATGATCTCAGGCTTGTGTTCCGCTCGCCGAGGCGGGGAGTGTTCCACAAGGCGTAGACGCCTGAGACGGGGATCGTCAACCTGTAAAGTTTGTTTAGTTTATGTGTAACTATTTACTTAAAGAGTGTCATGTAAACAGCATTTGGGAAATTAAACAAATCTCAAGTATTGGTATCAATTTCCCCATAATCATTTCATATACATCACTTTAAGAATAACACTAACGGTAGGTAATGATTAGCCTTTAAACAGAATAAATATGACACATTTAGCACTTAAAGCTAAATTGAATGGATACAGCATTTAAGGGGAGGGAATGAAGTGGTAAAAATAATATATACATATAAATAAACTAACTTCTTTTTCTTCATCACTTGGTTCTTCCTCCTTGTGAGCATTTATTATTTGTGGTAAATTTTGCTGTTTCCGTTCTGGTCTTTGTTGTTCTATGAAGTCTTCTGCATCAGAATCTTCCGATGATGATGCGCCTTGAGCATAGTCTGGCTTCTTTCCCGATATGTACCTTTGTACCTTCACCTTTTGCATAGATATTTCACCTGAAAATGTATAGAACCGTCATGAGCAAGGTGAGTCAAAATAGTAATAGGACATTACATTTACTCACAACTGACATTACGTTATACAGGAATATTCGAGCTATCCTAAAGCTAGGCATCATGTCATGGCTGTCTATGGGAGGAACTTCTTCATTGTTCAAAATTTATTGTACTTGTTGTACCTCAAAGAGAGTATTCTCTTCAATATGTTAAATAATTTACCTTTTTCATTGCGAATAGGCACAGCGCCCGCTGTGCTCTGAATACCAGTAGGCTGAGCAGGTAACACGTTCATTTTTCAAGTTTACTTTTTAAGATGAGTATTTCTAAACGTCTAGCGCCAAATTCACAACAATAATAAACGTATTGTAACCCTTAAAAGCACAAGCGTCATTAAGTATTTCTTTGGAAACAATAAAACTCAACAATGTAAAATATGAAATTACAATACAAATTCAGCAACAGCACGACACCACAGAATTGACAGAATCCATAGAAGTGTTGCCAGTTGCCAGATTGCCAGGTCCAACTTTCGTAAAACGGGAGCATAGAATAATAATACTCCTAAACGGGAGGTTTACCATGAAAAATCGTTTTTTAGGGCAACAATGACAGTTGAGTTTGACATTGTCATGAAACAGAAATGTCAAAATCATTAAACTCGTGACTTTATATATTATTTATATGCCAATTATCCTTAGTTTTCATATACAAAAAGAAATTGACCATAATGAGAAGAAACTAACTATTAAGGCACAGGCCTTACAGCATAGTTTATTTGTTAGGGTCTCAGAAAGGGAAAAAAAAAATAATTCACGGAGTGATATACGTAGTATCTCTTACTAGTCTGTGGTGATCTTTGCCGTATCTCGAAAGGTACGAATTACGAAATTCACGAATTTAAAAAAAATGCTGTGCTGGCTGATGCTGATCCAGTTTTAACCGTTTCTTTCCGCTTTCGTGTTTGCCTTCGTTATCTATTATCTTCATTGTTATTGTAATTTTATTTTACTTTATGTAATTCATTCCAAAAATAGGTAACTTATCATTTGAAGTCGTAGCACAGTTACACTACACACACCGCACCGCATAGAGGAACTAAACCAAGTACACAGCTTGTACCGATTTTAATATCAAATAAATTGCACAAAAAATATATACCCGACTGTGGAATATGACTTCTTCATCAGAACTTCCAAGTTTGGATAAACTTATTTCAAGTACTTTATCAGGAAAGGAGCTTCAAGAATACAATAGAATTTATTACGGAAGAGTGGACCATCACGAAATTGAATTAAAGAAAGTAAATTTAGACTTTGCTGCCAGTAGCAAGTTCGAAATTGCAGCATATGGTTTTCCCGCAAAGAAAGAAGAAACCAGGACACCTCGTATTGTACGATTGGGAGTGATACAACATTCGATTGCAATTTCGACTGATAACCCCATTCCTGAGCAAAGGCAAGCAATTTTTGAGAAGATAAGAAAAATTCTAGAATGTGCCGCAGCTGAAGGAGTCAATGTCATATGCCTACAAGAAGCCTGGAGCATGCCCTTTGCATTCTGCACCAGGGAAAAGCAACCATGGTGTGAATTTGCTGAATCTGCTCTCAACGGCCCCAGCACACTCTTTCTAAGTGAATTAGCAGCAAAATACAGAATGGTAATAATATCACCAATTTTGGAAAGGGATGAGGTCCATGGTGATACTATTTGGAATACTGCAGTTGTGATAAATGAGTCTGGCAAGGTTATTGGGAAACATAGAAAGAACCATATTCCCAGAGTTGGAGATTTCAATGAGTCAACTTACTATTATGAGGGAAATACTGGGCATCCAGTCTTTGCAACAACTTATGGAAAGATAGCCATAAATATTTGCTATGGTCGTCATCACCCTCAAAACTGGCTGATGTTTGGAATAAATGGAGCAGAAATAGTGTTCAATCCATCAGCAACAGTAGCTGGGCTAAGTGAACATCTCTGGGCTGTTGAAGCTCGTAATGCAGCTATAGCTAACAGCTACTTTACCTGTGCCATCAACAGAGTGGGAACTGAAGCTTTCCCAAATGAGTTTACTTCTGGAGATGGAAAGCCAGCTCATAAAGAGTTCGGACATTTCTATGGTTCTAGTTATGTGACTGCCCCAGATGGCTCAAGAACCCCTAGCTTATCTAGAGTAAATGATGGCCTGCTTATTGCACAAATAGATCTTAACTTGTGCCGCCAGATCAAAGATAAATGGGGCTTCACTATGACTCAACGTCTTGATCTGTATGCTGAAAGCCTGAACAAAGCTGTGAAGCATGATTATGAGCCACAGATTATTAGTAATATAAAGTGATCCTTTTACATTTTGATATTTTAAATGTTGTTGCATATTTTCATATATACTAATATTAATCCAAAGTTTTTCTTTATACAAATGTTATATATATTTCTGTTTTATTATATGTTTATGTTACTTTACTAATCAATAATCATCTTTGAGAAATATTAAAAATGTACTCTTTGATTATGTAATGTATTTTATTACTATTTTTACAGTAAATAAATGTAGGAAGGAAATAAAACTTCAAATTATATAAAACAATGTGTACCAATTTAGAATAATACAAATGTGAGCTATACATAAAATATGTAGAGGGTTAGAATGGGGTACATTCAGATAACAGGTTGCACTAGAGACATTAATTTGAGCACATATTTGTTCTTCAATGTTACACAACATGCAACACAAACCATTATCCAATCCATTCAAGGTAAACGCTGATAAAGACTGACATTAATTTCTTAACTAAACAACTATAGAAGCAGTATAAAGTTTAGTACATTATATTTATAACCTAGACACTAGGTAAAATATTTCATTAGTCTAGCTACTCAAATAATAATTATTGCTCAATAATATCAGCATTAGATTTACAGCTGCAGAACAATATATTACTGCATGTACCCCACATCTGTGGCTGTAAAATTAGTTTATCTCTAAGCACTAGTACTCTATGCAGTCTTTGCACGGATCGCTGCACGTTTGCCAGTAACAGCCTGGAAACCAGACTTAATGCTCTGCACAGAACAACGGGAACCACAAGTTTCACACTGAAGGAAGAATAACCTAGTATCTTTCTGCAAGATAGTATCAGGGGAACGACATGTATGACATGTTACATATTCTTTGATGTATCTTCTCAATACATTTTCTATTTGTTTCTGTTGGAAACGCCCCTTGATAATCAGTTGGCTGTTACCGTCTACAGAACCACTTGTACCCAACTCAGCTAGTAAGAAATCTAGTAAATGTTTAGGCTGCCGATGCAGAGTTTTGCAGATTTCTGTAAAGTTGGCAAAAGAAGTTTTCTTGGTGCCGATTCTGACTACTTGGGGCGGTCTCATGATAAACTTTTGTTTCTTGCCAGAGACCATACTGGGGTTCTTCTCGCGCATGATGTCGAACACTCGCTCGAGGAGCTCATCGTACGTGTAATCTCGATCGCTACCGATCCAGTCACCATGACTGTCCTCAACGTTTTCTTTGTCGTCTTCCCTGTTGTCTTCGTCTATCTGTTCGTCAACGGTTTTATTCTTCTTCTTCTTCTTTTTCGTCTTCGAGAAGTCTATGTCGAGATCTAGATCATCGTTTACTTCGTCTTCCTGGGGTTCTGGTTCTTCGGCCGGCGGCGTTTCAGGCAGTGCGTTTTCTAGCTCCTCCAAATTGAAGAAGGTCTTCTTTTTCTTTTTCTTCTTCTTACCGAAGTTGTCCAAGTCGAGGTTATCGTCCTCGGGTAAGTCTACGTCACCTGTCTCCGCGGGCACCTCCACGCTCGTACTCTCACCTTGTTCCGCTAGTGCAGCCTCCATATCGAAACCAGTCTTCTTCTTCTTCTTCTTCTTCAGGGACGGGTCGAATACCATATCCTCCTCCATGGTTATTTGCACAATTTTAATCTGATTTGCACAAAAAAATCCAAGATTTTGGTTATAATTCAATGACAATTTGGCAGGTGGCTAAACTGGCTAATGTCAAACGGTTGCATCAGCTTTTGTTCGTTCAGAAATATTAAATCAAATTACCTAATTAAAATAAAACATACATGTTTCACGAACGAAACTTGTAAAGTCATTTTTTTTTTTAAGTTAGCCCGTTAGGGCAGGCTAAAGTCTCTATACCATACCGCCATGTCTTACGTATTTGATAGTTTAATATTCAATTTATTATACTTTTGTTGAGAATGAGGGGTCAACAGCAAAAAGCCGGAACTTCTCCTAGTGCTTCAATAAAGTGGTGGTACCAAGGAACATATACTCTAGGGTGGAACTTTATTCAAGCTTTCCATAGACTTTTTAGGAGAACATAAAAAGCAATGTTTTCCCTATTTTGTTTCATTTCCCTACACATTCGTGCACGTTTACGAACACATAATGGTTCATATTCCACCGATATTACACATAATCACTCGAAATAACACTTGTTTGGAAAATAAAACAAAATCGAACTGTATCACTTTTCATTTCCCGCCAAAAAGTCCTATATGTTGCTGAGCTACTGAGCTGAGTACTTGACAGCGTAACATTTTTGGTGGTGGACCATTGAGGTAGTGTCATTACTCTGAGCATTTAATTTTAGCAATCAGCTTCAATTCAATTCAAATTCAAGCAATTTTTCTTGAAAAAAGTGAAAAGGAACTACATATGTTTAATCTGTGATCAAAATTTAATACAGTTCGTTCCATGATTCCATCTCTACAGGTGCATGCTAGAAAAATTAGAAAACAATAACTCGAGTTAGTATAGTAGGAGTGGAACATTACAACATAACCTCAAAACAAAAATTAATGGCAGGAAACGGGTTTTATTTTGTATTGAAATTGAAGTAAAAATGCATTTAGCAACACTCCATCGGTCAATACCCAAACTAAAAAATGTGGTAACTAGACAGACATCACGAGTAGCTGTGCTCCATCAAGATGAATACACTGAAACGCCCGAATATCCGTCAATTACGGACACTTCCCTCAAAGGCAGAAAAAAACAGGAACGAGAATCACTATTCGAGAAAATTAGGAATATAAATACAATCGAGGAGAAGCAAATCGCTATAAATATGCCTCGATATTACGGTTGGAGGAGTGTCATGTTCCATGAAAACAGGGTACCCTACAATGCTATGCCCTTAGTTCAGGCTTACACAAGAAGTCACTTTATTCCTACAGACAATCTCCCAGAAGTATATAAAGAGACTGAACAGGCCGCTGGTGAAGTAGTTAAAGAAGTCAAGTCACAAATTGAGGATGCAATAACTATTGAACTTGAAGGGGTTGAGTAAGTCATATTTAGAAACTCTTTTTGAAAACGCCATCAATTTGCTTGCAATTAAGTTAGTTGGCAAACAGTTATTTTTATATTACTAACCAAATGCGTAAAACATAAAATGTTTTTCTTTTACTGTTTATAGACGGGAAGTACCAATAAACACTGGTATACCTGATGCGCAAGTTCAAGAAAATGCTGTAGCAGCTTGTATTATAAAACAAATAAACAGGATCATAATGAACAACTTGACAGATAAGCTACCACATATTTTATCTTCTCAGGTTTGTAAAACTTACTTATTTCATTCAGCTTGAAAATGACTGTTCTTGAACTTCGGTGCCACATAGACTTGCAAATTTTATGTAAAGGCCTAATCGTTATGTAGCTTAATTAAATGATTGTACTCACTTGCCCAACATGTCTTATTTTAGTATTGTTCTCTTGGCATTATTTCAGGTGGATTATAAACCGCGTCATGAAGCATTCTGGTTTGTTGGTGGCACAGATGTGCCACATAAAGTGATTCAATGGAGAAAAAAATTTAAATGGCTCAGAGACCGTTACTATGAACCTATTGATAGAGCAGTCCAGTACAAAGGTAAAGAAAAATCTTTACTAATATTATAAACGCTACAGTTTTAGATTTGTATGAATCTTTGTTACTCCTTCACACAAAACTACCAAACTGATTTTGATGAAATTTGGTATGTAGGTACTTTAGGACTTGGCTACTACACACAAAGGCTACACATAGGCTACTTTTTATCCCGGGAAACCGCAGGGTGCAGCTAGTAATTTATATTTTGGAAATGCCAGTATCTAGTAACAGAATGTAACTATCTCAACTTTGTTTTTCTGTATACACTTATTTTTGGATTACAATCTAGACTCAAAACTGTATGATATTTAGCTATAGCTCTGTATTGATTATAGTTTGTTTTGTGTGTATAATAAAAGCAAAAAAAAATTAGATTAAAGTATTATTAATAATAGAAGAAAACTCAGTCAATAAATAGAAATGATAAATGTAGCAATGAAAATGTCGTCATTGGCATTATCTTTCTACTTGTTTTTGTGGTGTTTAAATACAAATATGTACATGGCAGATGACAAAGGGTAATAGTTGAGCCAACCGAAAGGCCTATAGATAATTCAGCCAACACCTGTCATCTGGCAATATGCTCAAAATGCGGCATTGCCCTGTCCAATAGCCAGACTGATTCTTTGACCAAATTTTCAGGACATTTTTATAACAAAATGGGGTTCCATAGTACCATAGTTCTCTCTAGATCTATGTGCTCCATCTTAGGCCACATCATCGCTTCACATCAGGCGACATAGTGGCCAAACATAGATCAATAGATCATTAAAAAGAGACTAAAACTGTAGTTTTATATAATTGTTACTCAGTCATGATTGTACATTCAATGACAAAATGCAACTACCGGAATTTATGTAACTCTTGTAATTGTGTGATTTCCAGGTACGCCCCTTCTAACCTTGAGAAGTAGGCTGCCATTGAAGCCCCTAATTCCATACAGTGAAGCGGAAAACCCTGAATTCAAAGTGCCTAGATACACGCCAGTCCCAAATGCAACTGGATATTGTGAAGAATTTAGACATGCCACCAATATTCCAGGTATATATCACTCATTACTTTTCCATTTTATGGATTATTCCAATATTTGTCATTTGAGACTATAACCACTATAGTTACGTATTTTGCCTTAACTGTCATACTTATGTTATTTTAAAAATTATTTACAGGATTCTGGCCTGGAGATCATGACGAATTTGGATTATTGTCATTTCATGGGCGTGGTCATATTGTTACTAGAAAGGTATCGTTTGGAGCTGAGGACAACCTAGAAGCGTTACACTGTCAAGCAATGAAAGCCAGCTTTGGCTGGCTTGCAGCTCAAGCCAACTACCAAGGTTTCACTACATATAATGACATAATCTACCCTCTAGTCACACAAACAGTTATTACCAATGGACAGCTATGGTCACTGTATGCCTATCAGTTGAATACGATTGAAATGCACAATGAGAGAGTTGATGAAAATCTTAAACACAATGTGTGTTTCGGCACAAAACCACTGAAATTGTATGACACACTGGAAAATGGAAAAGTTAAAGGATTGAATGAGGATGTGTTGAAAATGCTAGTACAGTTTTACATGAATGCTCCTGAAGAACGCGATCATGAGATGAAGCCTTATTTAGGAAAAGAAGAGAAGGTTATTGCAGATATTGAAGATGATAAAAAGCGTTGTTGGTTGGAATCTTTATACAAATTTTTGGTATCAAACAGACCTAGACATTACTTAAGCCCTGAAGTACACATGTGGGAAGAGATCTATAAAATTAAATTCGAAACAAGATCATATGAACGTAAGACCAGACCATTTGAACTTGGTGTCAATCCTTACAAGAGGAGGTTGGACGAGCACCTGCCCCCATATATCCCGAAAGTATTACGCCCATATCCTAGGTCGAGGAAGAAGTTTGAGACAACATATTACCCAAAAGTTTAAAGTCTGTGTAGTTGTAATGTAATATTTAATTATCTTAGATAAACATTATGTACCTAGTTCATGACTTTGCTTTTATTTAATCAATACATAGGTGAGGTAGGTATATTGTGATTTTAGCCACACTACAGCACAAAATATACCTACCTATTTATTTTGTGACAGGCCTTAGGTAGGTAATTCAGGCTCTGTGGTGTTGTGGTTGGGCAGGTTCGCTCAAATCTTATACACCACTTAGGTTGCGGGTTCGATTCCCGCTACGGGACAAATGTTTGTGCACAGAAAAAAAGGCGCATGTATTTGTCTCGTGTCGAGTGTTGTAGGACCATGGCCCTCGTAGTTTCTGGTTCCCTAGATACAGGGAATTCTAGTTAGGGGCCAGGATCTATGAATGTGATTGATGGGCTTAAAACATTTTTTTCTAGTATAAAAGTATTTATTCATTATTATACAAATTATAGTTTTACAATTACAAGTTACTTGGATTGATAGTAAGTGTACATTATTTTGAGGCTTATTCCCGAAATCGCCACTGACGATACCAACTGGTGGGGGTTTTAGCAAATTAACTAGATTTGCGAGGTTATCGCAGTGGAGCTTTTAGCAAATTTTGGTTTGTTGGTATTTCGAAAATAAGCCATTAATTATTAATAAATTCGATTATATACTAATATTTTATCATAATAAAATATTTTTTGATGTAATTTAGGTACTTATACTCTACTAATATGACAAATGCGAAAGTTTGTGAGGATAGATGGCTGTTTATGGATGCGTGATGTACAGTAGCTCTCTTGACCGAATTTAAGATATTAAATAATAAATAAATACGCCCAATGATCACATACATAGATCCTGGCCCCTAACTAGGATTCCTTGTATCTAGGGAAACAGGAACTACGAGGACCATGGTCCCACAACACCCAGACACGAAACAAATGTTTGCACTTTTTTTCTTCACAAACATTTGTCCCGCCGCGGGAATCGAACCCGCAATCTCAGTGGTGTATGAGATTTGAGCCGACCTGCCGAACCACTACACCACAAAGGCTGATATTATATTCCTAATAGCGTCCGCGTGCTCCTCCTATTAATACATAACTTCTCTCGTAGTTCGGTCGGTTTCGGTCAAGGAACATATACTCTAAGGACAATTTCTTTGGGACAACGTTTCGGTTGTGTTACGTGGTGATACGTAGATCACAGAATAAAATAATAGTACCTACAAGTATAACATATACCATTGATGAGACCTCAATGACATATACATTTATACACAGAATAATTCGTAGTTCATAGTATTACGAGGCCAAAGAAAAAATTCGCGGGGTCGGACAGTAGGTAATTGAGAAAAATATTTAAAATGTACTTAGAACGAATGCTCGTCGAACCAGAAAGATCATCCAATCAATATTTTTGTGAAATAATAATGATTTATATTTTAAATCAATAAATAAAATCTAATAATTCTGAAATCTTAAATCTGTTCATCTCAAATGAAACAACAATCACAGCGCATGACGTCATTTGTAGGCAAATACCGTGAGTCAAACTTGTGTTTGTTATTGTATTTTACGTTTTTACTTTTCATAAATGTATTTTTGCAAATTTTTTCGATCCATTACTACAACATGTCCCCAAACTTCACAAAACGTTTGTCGTTTTCTACCTTCATATGACGTCACATGTTTTGAGGTGATCTTTTGCGCGGCAATATTTGAAACATAATATTTAAACATAGTTTTAGGTACTTTTAGATCATTACTTAATTAAAATACTATTTTTCATGGCTTTATATATTCATTTCATACACTTTCTGAAAAGTTGTCCGATCCCCTTTGAGCTTTATTTTCGTAAATGGTTTTTATTATTGTATGAGGTCTTCGAGTAGACAGCCATAGGCTGAATTTTTATCTAAGCATGAGGTCCATGCAAGGAATTTGTACATTAGTACAAAATCCTTGAGTCCATGCATTGAGGTCATTCCTCAATGGGTCCATGACTCAGATAAAATATTTGGCTGTCCACTCGAAGGTCCATGATGATGATAAAAAAATCGTACTTTTCCGTTAGTTAAAATGGTAACACTAAGTGATAAACGTCATTTAAGCCTATTACCGATTATTTCCGATGAAATCAATACACATGTTTTTGACAATTGACAATACACGTGTTGAATGTATGTAGTGCTTCCCCTTTATTTTGAATCGAAAGTGCTTGTTTTAGTTAAATTTTCGACATGAAAAACTTGGAAGTTTGGGATGTAGCTTTACAAAATCTCAAGCTCAATACACAAGAAAAGTATTGCATATGTTCCGGTCACGATGAGGACAGTACTGCAAAATCGCTGTATGTTTGTACAAGTGATTTGATTGTGACGAGTTTTGATGCAGAAAGCGGCGAAATTAGGTGGAGTAAGGACATCAAAGAGCACTCAACGCCAGATAATAAACCTGTGAACGTGACATGTTTGTCGCTACAGAATTTCTTATGCCTGGTGCTTCAAAATGGAGAAATGCTAACAATCAAAGATGCAGGCAAAAGAGTTCAACATGTAGGAGTTTTTAAGAGCGGTTTATGTGTAAGTAAGATTTTACTGATCATTTAAATTGGAAATAATAGAAACAAATTAAAAATAAGTTATGACAACAAACCAAGTGTTACTTTGCTGATAATCACAGTAAGTACCTTGCTTAGGTAGCTGGCTTAGCTGCTCTAGTGCTATTGCTTGGTGCTAAATAATTTCTTGTTAAACCTTGTTTTTTGCAACTAAGTCATGAGATGAGCAAGTCATAAGCTTGATGGTAAGAGCCATGCTTGACCATAACAATGACAGTGCCACACAGATCTTGTAATACTATGCAAAGTACTGCATAAGTGCTAAGATATATCTCGGGGTGATGAATGCAATGTAGTGCAGATATCACATATTAAGTCTCAAATGTCCAGTAATTTTCATTTTCGAATTTATTGTCAAGCACATCTTATCACTGAAAATTAGTATATTTATATAAGAAAGTTTGGAGAGGTTTTTGTCAAAGGGCACACAGATTCCAGAATAAATAAAGTAAATTACAATTATTATTATTATGAGCCATTAATTTCCCACTGCAGGGCGAAGACCTCTCTTCCCTCCTTCCAATCTTCGCGGTTTAGAGCTCTAACAGGCCAATCATTCCAGTAGGAATCAAGTTCGTCCTGTCATCTTTTTCTGGGCATGCCGTGACCTCTTTTGCGATTTAAAATTACATTAAATTAAATTACAATACGCGCCACAAAAGATGAGACTTGACAAGTGTCTAGTGGGGAGCCTGTGCAGGTACAGTTGTGTACGAAATAGTTATCCATTATTTGTATATCTAGTCAGGGATTTTCGACGACATTCGTAATTAGGTAGGTGTATAGCAATACTATATTAAATTTTGTAAGCTATTATAGATTTTTTACTAAATAATAAAAAGTAAGACAAAAAAGGCAGATTGTCCTAGTCACAGTCACTGTCAATATATGATATAAGTGTAAACATTGTAAACTATCTTCCTACTTTGTCTTCTTAATGTTTAAGCTCGAGGCATAATTAAGATTTCACAAAGTTACACTCGTATACAACACATCTAAAACAAAGTAGAAAATTATAAACACAAGTTGCACTTGTCTGTACTGCGGAGTCAAGCGGTGCGTGCCCGGGGTGAGGAGGACGGAAGGCAACTGACGCCCATGCGCAGTGACGCACCAGCACCTCCCGCACTCTTTCCGCGCTCTACTGCACAAGTCAACTCACGTGGTTTATCGATCTTTTGTGGCGCGATTTATAATAGGCAACTAGAATTATAAAAATTGGATACTGATGATAATAAAACATCTTATAACCAATAGGCAATGGAATGGAGTCCAGACCATGAAATGGTTTCTTTGGTGACGCAAGAGATGAACACATGTCTGCTTACATGTGCATTTGAGCCCGTGTGTGAAGTAAACCTCTGGGATCAAGACTTTGGCCACAAACAGTTCATCACGGTTGGTTGGGGCAAGAAAGAGACACAGTTTCATGGCTCTGCTGGAAAACAAGCTGCTAAGCTAAAGCATGAATTTGGTGTTGGTAAGAAATCTGATTTATTAATTGTCTATAAAAATATGGTAAAATCGTCATTGTCATGTGTATCATTTCAAGAGAATTCTAAGCCTATTTTATTGAGCTTAGCTGAAATAATTTTGAGTAACTTTTGTGAATTTTTTCTCAGATCTCACCAATCCAGTTCCTGATAAAAGAGTAAAGATAGCATGGCGAGGAGATGGTATTTTATATGCCATTGGCTTCTCTATGGACGGCATTAGAAGATTCAAAGTCTTTGACAGAGAAGGCCGTTTAATGTACACAAGTGAAAAACAGCCAGGGTTAGAATCAAATTTAGCGTGGCGTCCATGCGGTAATGTCATTGCCACCACACAGAAACTACCAGACAAATATATTGTCTCATTCTTTGAAAAGAATGGTTTAAAACATGGAGAGTTTATGGTCAATGTTAACCAGACAACACAAATTGAAGATGTTTTATGGAGTACTGACTCTGAAATATTGACTCTACAATGTAAAGATACTGAAACTAACACACAGAAACTTCTCCTGTATACAACAGGGAATTACCACTGGTATTTGAAACAAGTACTGACTTTCACCTCTGAACAGAAGATTAATAAAGTAGTTTGGGATGCTGATTTTGATGTGGTTCGGAATAAAACATTGCATATATCTCTACAGAATGGTCAACATTATAGTTACACTTGGGTTTGGAATACAAGTCACAGTCTTGGCTCAACTGTTAAGGATGATGCAGTAGTTGTTGTAGTTGATGAAAATAAGCTTTTAATCACAGGATTCAGACATGCAGTGGTACCACCACCAATGGCTGCTTTAGAAATCACACTAGACACCTATGTCATGTCTGTACATTTTGCTCCAAAGCATGCTGAAAATGAAATAGACCCAAACACATTCTTCATATTTACTTCTGACAATAAACTTATTTTCTATGAGCAAACACAGAAGTTTCCATTACAGTATAAAGAGCAAAAAGTTATACAGTTTCAGAAGTATGACTATCCATTCCAATATTACAACTGGTATTGGGTGAAGGCTAATACAATAGTTGGTGTCACAATGGACAAAGACTGTTGTTATATTCTGGATGAATATACCATTGATGGTAACAATCTGTCGAAGAAAGATTCTTCTCATATACATGATTCTATAACTAGGATTCAACCACATCCAAATGACTCTAATATCCTGTTTCTTCAATTGAAGAGTGGTGAAATGATTGAGTACAAATTGGTGGGTGGTTTGGAACCTCTGGATGTATGTTGTAAGGTTGCATGCCCTGCATTCAGTGTAGTTGCAGTAGAAGATAAATTGCATTTTATGGCAATTACACACAAAGGATTTTTGTATATTGATGGTGTACTTGTGATGCCCAGTGTCAGTTCCATCTTTGTACATACACATTTCCTTCTTATAACAACACTGCAACACATACTCCTTTGTACAGAATTAACTGAAACAGGCTTTGAAGCTGTTAAACAGTTTGAGAAGAAAGAAACAGAACATGTCTACAAAAGAAAAATTGAAAGAGGCGCAAGAATAGTGGTTGCAGTTCCATGTGATACAAGAACTGTATTTCAAATGCCAAGAGGAAATTTGGAAGCCATTCAACCTAGGCCTCTATCTCTAAAAATTATTGGTGAGTATTTAGATACACTAAAGTACTATGAAGCTTTTGATCAAATGAGAAAGCAAAGAATCAATTTGAATTTGATTTATGATCATGACCCTGAAAAGTTTATCAAGAACATTGATGTGTTTTTGGAGTCAGTGAGCAATAACTCATGGCTGAATCTATTCTTATCCGATTTAGAAAATTCGGATGTCACTAAAACTATGTACTCCAGCTGTTATGTAGGAAAAGCTGATCACCCCGACCGTGAGAATCACGCTAAGATTGAAAATGTATGTAATATGGTAAGAGAGCATTTAAGCAAGAGATCAGACAGTGACAGCAAGATACTGCCACTAATCACTACATTTGTGAAAAAAAATACTGTTGAGGAATTGGAAAAAGCATTGTCTATAATCAAAGAATTAAAGATTCAAGAATCAGGAGGTGCTAAGCTACCTGTAGGGCCTGACGAAGCTCTAAAATACCTGCTCTATATGGTTGACGTCAATCAGCTTTTCGATGTCGCTTTAGGCATGTACGACTTTGACTTGGTGCTATTAGTGGCCAACAAGTCACAGAAAGATCCTAAGGAGTTTATTCCAATGTTGAATGAGTTGAATGAAATGGAAGAAAATTACAAGAGATTCACAATCAACAAGCATTTGAAGAGGTTTAATAGAGCTGTTGACTGTCTTGTTAATTGTGGTCCTTCAAGGCATAATGAATTGAGAACTTTTGTTAAGTACCACAGCCTTTACAAAGAAGCACTAGCTAAATTTTCAGAAGATGAAGAAATCTTTAAACTTATATCAGAAGACTTTGGACTGCATCTTAAACTTCAGAAGCAATTTACACAAGCTGGGATAATTTACGAAAGGGCAAATAGCATTGAAAAGGCTGTTGAATGCTATAAGGACGCATTGGAATGGGAAATGGCTTTAAAGTTAGCACATTCATGGTCTAAGGAACAATTTAAGGAACTATGCTGGTGAGTAAAGTTTTCTAAAGGCTAACAATAATTTTAGAGATCAAGTGTAGTAAATGAAAATTTGTCTATTTGCAGGGATCTAGTAAAAGCTCTACAAGATTCAAAGCGGCATGGCGAAGCATTGCATATATTGGAACATTTCTATGACGATGTTGAAGCGACAATTTCGTACGCCACGGAATGTGGTTATTACAAAACCGCTTTGCGGCTTTGTGAAGAACATCAGAAAAATGAGTACAAAGGTAATTATTACATATTATTTATCATTAGGCACTCTTTGTTGATATAAGAAGGAACATAACTTACAAGCGGTAGTGCGCAAGCATTACTGTGTTTCGGCTTGAAGGGCATTGTAGCCAGCGAAATTACTGGGCATTATGAGACTCAACAGCTAATTGTCTCAGAGTGACGAGCGCAGTACAGCGCCGCGCAGGATTTTGCAAAACAAAGTTCTGGGTGGTGCTGTTATTGTTATGGGCTGGCGTATTGCTTACCATCAGGCAAACGACTAGCTCGTCTTGTCATACAGTTACATAAAAAAAAGAGAACACTTAAAGGGTTTCAAAATTTAAATGGCTTCGTTTTTAAATGGAAAGTTTATAAAGTTGTGTGATGTAAACTATATTCATCATGATAAACTGATGGGGTGTGTTAGATATTAAAATAAGTATTTCTCGATTTATGTTTGTATATTTTGGTGTTTACAGAAGAGAAAATATTACCCGCTTTGCTAGAAGAGAACAAGAAAATCCAATATTTGATTGAGACTAGTGGAGCCTCTTTCATCCAGTACAGAGACAGGCTTCAGATAGTGAGGAAAACTAAAAAGAAAGCCCCAGCACCACAGAAAGATGGCAGTTACTCTACCCAAGACTGGGATATGTTTTCTGATGTTGCCAGTACGTTTGCTTCGTCATCAAGGGCATCATCGTACGTAACTATAAAATTTATGAGATGATCATATTAAACAAAAGTGGCGCTTTAAAACTTCCTTGAGGTATACTTAAATTTCCAATTTCAGACGATCCCACCGTTCAAGCAAGAACAAACGAAAGTCCGAGCGTAAAGTAGCTTCGCTCAAAGAAGGGTCTCAGTTTGAAGACGTCGCTATAATCATCCATCTTCACAGTCTCGTGACATCGACTTTTGAATTGCGATCACAAGTAAAGGAAATACTTATAGCTCTGAGCTTGTTTGACAGGGAACCGGAAGCTTTGATTTTACAGGTTCGTACCATATTACTATAATTAGACTATATTAAAAATCTGCTTAATGCCAAGAATCAAATCAAATCAAAATCTCTTTAATCATTTTGGCATCACAGACGCACTTATGAACGTCAAATTATCACAATGACTCTACCACCGTATCGGAAAAAGAACCACTAAAAAGATACGGCAAGAAACTGAGGGGCATTTTTTTTTAGAGATTTTGTTACAATTTTTTGGGGTTTTACAATGTTATGTTTCTTATGTACCAGTTGGTTACTTTGCAGAAGTGGAATGTTCCAAGCATCTTTGTCTTCCATGTAATTACGAACAGTGTAGTATGCTTTTCTCATTAGAACATTCTTAACGCGTAATTTGAATTTACTTTCTGTGAGCTCCATTATACACTTTGGAATTTTATTATAAAAACGTACGCAGTTGCCCATAAAGGACTTATTCGTTTTAGTCAGTCTATAAATAGTCTATAAATGATAGTTCACATAGGTAATAACTTAGTACAAATATTAAAATAATAAGTCCACTTTATTTTATTGAATACACACGTACACTTATAATTAACTCACATAGTATGTAATGTAAGAATAAAAGCAGACTAAAAATCCGAGAAACATCTTTCGTCAAATGATATAAAATATTTTTTTCTTGTGTTGTATGTTTTATTATTTCATGTACATTCTTAGTTTGTTATTTTCATTATTAATTATATATTTGTTTTCAGAACTCTTTGGATAGTCTTCTAAATGAAATGAAAGAGAGCTTCAAAGTGATTTGGACTCATGAACTCACCCTTGAGGCAGCAGTAGTCTGCATCGCCGCTCAGAACATTGTTGACGGAAGTACGCCGCAAGGAATCAATTCAATAGGTTGGTACACGCAAAATTAACTACTGAATAACTATTACCGGCGATTTCTGTAAATAGTGTTTATGACCTTGTGCACTTTTGTGCCTATTTATAATAATTTATTTGAAATAGGGGGTTAAAATCGCAAGTGGGCCATAGAAGTCAATCACGTAAGTACCTACATAGGTGCTCTTGATTGTTTTATTCATACTGTTTTGACAATAATATCTATAATTTCCGGTACAAACCGGACGATTTTTAAGGCCAAATCAGAAAGTTACCTGAATTGCAATTGAGGAGAAAAGAAGGAATAATTTAGAGACATAAATGAAATGAAATATAAAAAAATAAAGTAAAGGAAAATATACTTAATATTAATAATGTGGCTAACTTAGATAATATGTATTTTGTTACAGAACCCCATATAAGGATAGCCCCAATTATACAAGAAATCAATTGGAAGTTGGAAGGCCTCGATTAAATGTCATGTACCAATAATACTGTCTTTTACCCTACCTACTCATATGTTGTAACTTTCTATTTTAAATCTGTGTATTGAAATGTTAACTTTATGATCTACATATTTTTATCTCCAGTAGGTAAGCTATTACATTTTACTAGATGTTTATAAAATGTCGTGATTCCTTTAAAACAATATTCGGTAACTATTGCGAAGTCTTTAAGATCTAAAAGCATTTTTACCAGTTATTTCTGCGTATTTAAAGATTCAAATAACTTATAAATGTTATTTAAAAAACAAATTATCTAATTTAATATGTCATCAAGTTTTATCGACTTTACGATTAATAGTGTTTTCTATACTTTCAACATGTTGTCAACTTTATATCTTACATCAAATGCGTTTCTAAGTATCTAAATGTTATCAACTTTTTAACTAGATTCAATTATTATTTTTTGCTTGTTATTTGGCTTGCGTTTGACCCACATGTCACCTAATGGTAAGCGACGATGCGGTCGACGATCTAGCACGCTTACCTAGATAGTACCCGTTCACTCGAGACTTGAAGATTACCAGATTGTAGCTATCGGGAAAGACTGACTCTGGCAGGGAGTTCCATTCGTTAGCAGTACGCATAATAAAAGTGGAAGCGAAGCGCTTAGTGGAATGTCCACCATGAAACGGTGGCGTATTGCCGTACGTCTTGTAGTCCGGGGTTGGGGGAATTAGCTGGTGCAATTCCGACGCACACTCTCCGAAATGTATCCGATAAAAAACTGATAGACTGGCAATTCAATAATTATCAATAGTCTATTTAATTTCTTAATGGTGTCACTTTTATATCTAGTTATATCTACATGAATTTCTCAATGCTGTTAACTTTGATGTAGAATAATCTAGAAGCAGTTAATTCATCAATAGAGTATTTGTGTCTACTACATTATCTAAATGTTGTGAACATTAATCTACAAATATGTATAAACTTCAAGCGCATTTCTATCCCTAAAAGTTGTCAGATCTTTATCTCGATTCAATATAATCATCAATATTGTATCTGATAATCGCTAAATTTTGACACTTTTAAATCTAGTTATGTCTACATGAATATCTAAATGTTGTAAACTTTGATGTAGAATAATTTAGAATCAGTTAATTTGTCAGTAGAGTATCCGTGTCTACCACATTATCTTAATGTTGTAAACTTTGATCTACAAATATCTAGATGCAGTTTAATCATCAATGGAATTTTTTCTGTCTATCATCTATTGATGATTGAAATATAGTTTTTCTGCATTCATGTTATCAACTTTTTAATCTAGATTCAGAAGTGTTTGTATGCATAACCCATCTAAATGTTGGTAAAGAAAAAAAAATTGTGAAGTATTTATCTAGAAGCAGTTTAATTATAAATAAAGTAAATTATAATCGCCAAATAATATTACTATTTACGTATCTTATCTATATTATTTGTCATCAACTAAATCATTCAAATGTAGTTTTAATGTCAAGAGATTTTCACATTTTTATTACAATCCAAAACATAAATTAGAAAGTAGCAACTAGATTCCATGCACAATAAATAAATCGGGTGTAATCCATTTGTTTTATTCATCACCATGCTAGAAAGTAAACAATGATCTCAATTATAGTCAACTGATCATCTTTCTATAACAACGACTTGAACAAAAGAAACATTCAAATTCCACAGTGCTACTCCTGTTATTATCAAATACAACTGCTCTAAAGAAATCTTTTAGTTCAAATTCCTTTTTATGAGACATCATGTCTGTTATAGCAGGAGCTCCGCACACACAAATATTTGCATTATCCAGAAACTCCACTAAAGTATGTGGTATAATGTTTGGAGCATAATAAATCTTATGTTTGAGTACAACTTTAGAAGCCAAATTGACTAAATTTCCAATATAAAATTCCCAGGGTGTGTTGTCTGATGTATGGAGTTGTGGTTGGGTTCTCTGGAATTTGTTGCCAAAAATATCAATGTGCTCCAGCCGGCATTGCATTAGACTACAAGGCAGCAACTCCAGATTGTTTTGAGAGACTGTGAGATACCTGAAAACCAAAAATAAACATTATATCTAGAAGCACTGGTTTTATATAAGCTTGGCATATTTAATATTAGAGAAAGACATAACTAAGGAGATCTCAAAACAAAAACATTTAACAACTAATTTAGGAAAAATCATTTAGTTTGTGGGTATTGATATATTCAACTTTTCAGAGATGGATATTACCACACTGCGAACCATTTTATTGTTGTAAAGGTTTGATTGGTGTCATGAGATCAAATTTGCAACGGTAACTGGCCTGGATCCCAAGCGGTTAATAGTAGTTATTTACCTTAAACTGCTAATCCTGCCAATGCTGGCAGGCAGCCTTTGCAGCTGGTTTCGATCAAGTTTTAGAGTGACCAGTCTTTGAAGTTTCCATATTGCTTTTGGAAGGTATCCTAGTTTGTTTCCACTTAGGTCCAACAGTTTTAGTGTTTTAGAAATCTGCAAAAGTACACTCAATAATTGCTAACACAATATGATAATGTTATTGATAGTCTGTAAATAAAAAGGGTACTGTTTAAATACCTGGGGTTCTAACATCCATCTCCAGTCCACTTCCCCATTGATTCCAAGTTGGTTATTTGCCAGATACAATTCACTCAGACTTGGCAACCTTCCTGTAAATAGAGAATTTAGAGAATTAGTATATAGTCAATGACGATAGCAATAATAATAAAACAAGGATTTAACATAGCAGTATTCATAATAATAAATAATGAACAAGAAATGGAAAACTAAATTGAAATAAGAAATTTACAGATAGTAGGGGTAAGGGTTTTTTAGTTTAAGCATTGTAGTGACTTGTAACCTTTTCAGAGTAAAAAGATATTTTTGTTTAATAATCTATGTGAATTTCAAATCAACTACTCTAGCGAACAGCATCTGATAAGTTTATGATGAATACTCCTCCATCTCCTTTCTACCATCGGACAACAAGATGTACGGAAACTCGGCATCCGTTTATGGTTGACATTCCTCCTGCCAGAACAAAGCGTTTCGCTTCAACTTTCATAATGCGAACAGCTAAGGAATGGAACACCTTACCAGCGTCTCTGTTTCCCGATTCTTATAATTTGGGTGTCTTCAAGTCCCGAGTGAATCGGTATCTTCTGGGCAAGCATGATTCATCGTCGACCGCGTCGTCACTTTTGTCACGTTGAGACTGTGGTCAAATGCTAGCCTATCAGGTAATAAAAAAAAATACTCACCAAATTCTGCTGGTATTTTCTCCATTTCATTGTTACTCATATCAAGTATAGTAAGGTGCTTAAGCATTAATATTTCTCTTCGAAAGTTACACAACCTCAGTCCACTCATATAGAGAGATTCCAATGTTCGTGGAAGGCCTTTACTTGGAAACTCGCTTCGGTCATGAATAACCAGCTTCGTTGGTGCATTATCTTTTGCTGTGACACTTAAACTAGTCAAAGGAGTTAGCTGTAAAGCTTTGGCATCGCCAGATATACATGACTTTAATAATCTCATAAAACATTTTAGTTGTATTGCTTCACATTTTATGCACAAGTCATGTGGAGGTTCTTCAAATCTTAAAGTACTTTTACCTTCATTTATACATTTCACAAACACATGTTTTATATGTTTAACTCTATATTTAGTCCCGCTTTTATTAACAGTAGAAAAATGTAAAATGAAGAATTCAGTTTCGCACTTGGGTTCTTTTCCGAGTGCTAAAGTAGATTTTACATATTTACTGTTGGTCCTTATGTTCAAGTTACAGTGTGCCCTATTTATTACTTCTATTTGGCATTGCAATTTCATGTTTAATCCCAATAGTTTACAAAATGTTCTTCTAAAACCAATAATATCCCTCCTCTACACCCTCTTCCTTCCCGCCAAATCATTTCTAGCGATGCCCGATACGTATCGATATTTTCATGTATCGATGCAACACAAGGCGATATCTCGATATTTTGTATCGATACACTTTTTGTATGATTGAATACGATAAGTGCTGTATCGTCGTGTTTTATATAACAATTGACACTTTCGATTTATCTGAGATTGACAACTATTCCGTGGGTTAACTGCGCTTTCACGTTGACAATAATAGGTCTAACATCTAAATGCTACATGTGTTTAGTGATTTATCATTATATATTGAAATGCTTTGATTTATCAAAAAAAAAACATTCCATACGTATCGATATTGTCAATACCAATACAAACTCATGCGATATAATCGTGTATCGATACAAGTATTAGCGATAAATTAGGATACGATATATCGATTATCGCTAAGTCTAATTCCTCAATGTTTCCCTTATATCGAACGGAACGTCTACGGTCAAGCCGAAGTTGACATTGATAGTGACAAATAGTACTGTCATAATTTCAATGTTGCCCACAAAATTAACATACGGACTTTTTAAATATTTAAATACCATTTTATTAGCGGAATTTTCTGTAACATGGCTACTCTTAAATGTTTCAAGGTATCAGAAACGGATTTTTCGTATTTATAGCTTTCGAAGAGAAAGTGAGAAGACAAAGTAAGAAAGAGAATAGACATGTAAGAAATACCCAAATACAAAGTATAAAAAATATAATAATAGTATATATACATAATATATAATAATATAATTCTTGTGATGAGTGGAAAAGGATGCATTCTGTTGTGGAAGTACAACTTTTTTCATTTTATCTATTCTTTTACTCTATCTTAGGAAATACCGGTACTTTCCGTTTTAGAATAATAAAAATGTAGTGCTTTTCTCTGCCTTGCAACACAGAATACCTCATCTGTTTCGTTTCGTTCGTCTTTCTTCTCTTCTTTCATGTTTCCGTTCCATTGGATTGATTTGATTGATTGATGCTTATTGTCGATTTTCGCAGATAAATTCACAAATTCCAATTAAAATCCAATAGGTAAGTGTAATAAAAAAAATCAATTTACTCAAACATACGAAACTAATATATAGGCGTCTTAAACATTAATTGCACGATTTTTACGTTATCGATCGCATCCATGTACCCTAAATATTGTTTATTTACCTTAATTTGAACTCACAATTTGAGTTATGTTCTAGATTTGACTGTAGTTTTCAGAACCTCGAAAATGGCTGCACTTATCGTACAATCTCGATTTGCTGGTCTCAAGATTGAAGATGACGACAGTTCGCCAACCGAAGTTACTTCGAAAAACAAGCAAATAAAAGCAAGCAATGTCAAGAAACCGGAACCCCCTAAAAAAAGCAAGACCAATAACACTAAAGTCATTGCTGCCCCAGTATGTAGCCATTCTCAAACCTTGGTTCATTTTATGTACATGTATCTAGCTGTGCCCACGACTTTCATCGGAATATATTAGGATTATAGCTACTCCCTCGGGAGTAGCTAGCTATAAACCTAATCTATTTGACTGTGCCTCGGCAGTTCGTATTTCCTGGGTCATATTCTATGTATGCTAGCTCATATCCTAGGAGCAAAACATAGGTACCCATTTAGTTGTTACAGAGCTGAGTGAGCACACCGACTTTTGTATATATATAATAGTAGGATTTAACGGAAGGTCTCCTCTGCAAGACTTTCTAAAACTGTTTACTGATGGCGCACTAATCACTGACTCTGGTAGATTATTCCACTGGTTTACTATGTGACTTGGCAAAAAATGTGTCCTAGGGTTGCTAGTACTTGGAGGCTTGCTAAGTTTCAGTGAGTGTCTTAAGTGTGAAATTTTATATCTAAAAAGCCAGTCTCGGTACCTCAGTCATCCAACCTACCCTTGTTTATCTATATAAAACACAAAAATTGTTTATACATAATGTCCATTCTATACTTTGAAAGTTCCAACCAATGTGCGTCAGACCGGTTTCATTAGAAAGGCAATAATGCAAGATAACACCACTAAAACAATGTATTAGGCTGTATTTCTTTTTTTAGCGTAGTAGCACACGCCAGGTATCTGCCAGTCCTAGATAGAACAATATGTTATCTTATTTTTAACCGACTTTAAAAAAGGAGGAGGTTCTCTGTTCGATTGTATTTTTTTTTTTTTATTGTTACC
Source organism: Petrophora chlorosata (assembly GCA_951640565.1). Taxonomy (NCBI): domain Eukaryota; kingdom Metazoa; phylum Arthropoda; class Insecta; order Lepidoptera; family Geometridae; genus Petrophora; species Petrophora chlorosata. The sequence continues at coordinate 7,787,153 of OX621204.1, read as the reverse complement.
TCAGAACTCCGTCATTTATGAACCGATTTGAAAAATTCTTTTTGCGTCGGGTTCAGTATAGCTACCAAGTGGTCCCATATAAATTTCATCGATATGTGACCTTGGACTTCGAAGATACATTGAAGTCGGTTTCTGTTTTTTTCTAAAAATTAATTATTAGTTACTATTCTGCATTTTTTTATTTTAGTCTTCAACACGCCGTAAGAAGGCAAGACAAAACCAGATGTCTGCAGAGCAATGGGAAATGTGGAAACAAAAGGATGAGGAAATTGTTGATGGAAACTATGAGAATGAACTGCAACAGGTAAATATAAAAATAAATAGATGTATATTTTGCTTAAACTTTTACCAATAGGTTTACTCTTCAACACACTGGTAAATTATTGAAAACAATACATTATAGTATATATCTAGCTTTTGCCCTTCACTATGTTCGTGTGGACCACAGAAAAAAATGTTTATTCTGTGGATGTTTACCATTTTCCTGGATGGAAACCATGAAAGTTTCAGCCATTGATGAATTCTTTTTTGCTGCTACTGGAGATGTTCCTCAAGCTATTAAAATATAATTCTATTAAATAAGCTGGGAATCAAAATTGGTACCTTTTTTATGTTTAGTAACACAAATATATGTTCTTCTGCATTCTCTAAATTTCTGGCAGCAGCTAAACTCATATGTTGCGAATTTAAATGCAACTCTAGTTGCTCGCTCATATCAGAATTTTTGAATGCAGCCTGGTGACTTTTTGGGCTCTTTTTCGTCTGATTGGCTTTCAATCAAATGATGAAGGTGCATTCTTTTCACATGTAATGACAACATAGAGTCTTTTCCACTTTGGGAAAACATTCCTGGGGAAATAGAGGCGTTGAAGCTCATCTTCTTTTTTAGAAATTCGTTTTTATACCTGATTGTACCTTTTCTCAAAAACCCAAAAGTGCAGTATTTTTTTTTCTCAAAAATGCACCTGGTGTCCCCTAAGAACGAAACTTCCTCGAAACTTTGCCGAAAACGACATACTCTGTATATTATAACTTTTGCCACAGGCCATTCTTCTCTCAAAGCTGGATTATGAAGAAAAAAAGGATGTGTATAAGCAATCCAAAAAGGATGCTGATAAGGAGAAGATAATCGAAGAACAGGCAGCTAAAAATAAAAACAAAAAGCAGCAGAAAAAGAAGAATGTGATGAGTCTGGATCAGTTCAATGATATGATGAATGGTGAAGACACCAAATGTAAGTTGATCACCACAATGTTTTCAAAAAGGTGTTCATCGTCATCAACCTACTCTAGTCTATTGCTAAAAAGATCGCATGAAAAAGATCTTAGGAAGTTCGTGTTGTGTTCCTTAAGGCTTTGTCTTAATCCTTATTGTATCTTCACGACTACGTAATCATACCACGCTTGCATGTTTTATAAGTAAAATTGAGCCACGAAGCATTGATTATTACAAAATTATTTTATTTCAGCAAATCCTGAAGTTGATAGAGATTACCCTGAAGATATAAAGCCTGCTGGTAGAGATACCGAATTCTTCGAAAGAGTCAAAGACGACACGAAAAACGAACTACTAAAGGACAAAATCATCGATAGAGTTCGGAATCGACAATCGGCGTCGGATGAGATCATAACGCGGGTTCAGTTTTTAGACGCCCTTGAGAGGAAGGATAAGGAAATAGCCTCTTTGAAACTAGAAGTGTCTGGGCTTAAGCAGGAACTCCTCACAGTCAAATCTAGAAATAAGAAGCTCTGTAACATATTGGGACAGGGTGAAAGTAAGTTTTTCTTCCTTTTTTATTTTTTACGTGGGTAAATCCTCATGGATACCTCCGGGCACGGGCCCTTCGGTTATGTCAGACTCCGCCTTTCGACGACCTACTGACTAAAACCCCACGGTTATCCGTCTTCTGCCATGGTGGGGTGAGATGGGGTCGCGCTAGCATTCACCATCTCACCCCGGCAGTTAACCCTCTACAACTACATAGAGCAATAAGACTGATTGTTACACCATTATGTATCTCGCGCCAAACTTTGTGGCTGCTGACCGGTGCATCTCGTGACCTGATCAGTATACGATTTTCTATTGATTTGCTACAGCGCAGGTCATTTGGTGTGCCGGCCAGGGCCATAAAGTTAGCCGTGAAATCTTTTATACCTATCTTATAGTCGGGTTTAATTTTGTAAATTTTGCTTGTTGATAATGATAACAAGTTACATTGTTTCAATAGCTAGCATAGCGAAAAATGCGACTAAGTCTCCAAGATTTTTGTTGAAAAATATATTTTTCAAGACAAGCTTTTAACAAATTCGTAATCGGAACCGCGAGCAGATTAAAATGAGCCCAAACACTGGTAATTTACGATTATTCGTCAAGGAAGCAACGGAACCATTGCCCACCTTCCGTTTACATCATCAGTTCAGCTGGATGTCACCATAATATTGCATTGTCATCGGACTTTGACAAGTATGCAAAATATATAAGATAAGAGGCAATTTTCTGATTCAACTTCCAAGATTGCAAGTTAAATAAAAGCTTGTAAAAATCTCGTTCCAGTGAAAGATAAGGCCGAGGTGTTGGTGGAGGTGGAGAGGCTTCGAGCCGTGCAGGCCGAACTCAATGCGGAGCTGTCCTCACTTCACACAGACCTCGAGAAGGAGCGCTCCAAGAACACAGACCCTAGGGCTAAGGACAAGGTATGGATTTATTTGCCATCTTTGTTTCGTGATAACTACAATCTGGGTATCTTCAAGGACAGAGTGAAAAGGTATCTTCTAGATCTACGTGCTCCATCTTCGGCCACATCGTCGCTTAACATCAGGCGAGATAGTAGCCAAACGTAGATAAAAAAAGAACAAAATTAATATCAGTAGGTTGGTTCAAATCTCATATACCACCAAGGTTGCGGGTTTTATTCCCGAGACGGAACTAATGTTTGTGCACAAAAAAAAAGGAAGTATTTGTTTCGTGTCTGGGTATTGTGGGATCATGGTACTCGTAGTTCGTGGTTCCCTAAGTACAGGGAATCCTAGTTTGGACCAAGGATATCCTAGTTAGGGCCCAGGATCTATGTATGTGGTCATTGGGCGTTATTAAACCAATCTTTCAGATTTTCGTATGCGAGACGTTTTATGGGTTGTTGTCGCTTTGCCAGTTATTCTGCCGTGAAACAGTAGTGCGCAGGTATTGCTGTATTCAGTTTTGAAAGGCATTGTGGCTAGTGAAATTACTGGAAATTATGAGGGTCTTAGGGTGATGAGCGCAGTGCAGTGCCGCGGAGGATTTTGCGTAGTTATGATCTGGGTGGTGCTGCAACTGTTATGGGCAGTTGCTTACTGTCAGGTTAACGACCTCGTCTCAACACTCAATTTTCTAAAAAAAATATAATATTCTATTTTGCCTTATTATAAGCACAATAGCCGATACCCTCGGATGGAGTATCTGCGTAGTTTAGGGGATCGGACAGTAATCGTGAAAAAATCTAAAATGTAGTTTGAACGAATGTTCGTCGAACTAGAAAGGTCAGTCAATTAATATTTTTGTGAAATAATAATGATTTATATTTTTAAATCAATAAATAATTCTGATATTTTTAATCTGTTCTTCATCTCAAAAGAAAAAAACAATCACAGCGCATGACGTCATTTGTAGGCAAATGCCGTGAGTCAAGCTTGTGTTTATTTAACGTTGTTTGTCGTTTTCTACCTACATATGACATCACAAGTTTTGAGGTGACCTTTTGCGCGGCAATATTTGAAACATAATATTTAAACATAGTTTTAGGTACTTTTAGAGCGTTATTTAAATAAAATAGTATTTTTCATGGCTATATATATTCATTGTAGTTAATTTAAAACACTTTCTGAAAAGTTGTCCGATCCCCTATTAGATTTATACTTAATATTTCCTAGGAAATCCTTTTTTCCAGAAAGAAAAGTGTCCTATGCCCAATTCCAAGAACTAAAGTATCAACATACCAATCAAAATCCGTTCAGTCGATAGTTTGTTATCAAATAACCTATTTTCGCATTTGTAATGTTAGTAGGATTAATGCTGTGGAAACCCTAGCTACTGCTTTAGTTTTAAATTATTTTGCAGAAGGTAGCAAGAGATAATAGACATAAAAGACTTTATTATTATTTTAGCAAGAGATAAATCAGATTCAAAGGCTATTATAAAATCAAATATACAAAAAAATAAAAAAATTTAAAAATATTTAAAAAATTATATAAAGATATAGATATTATTATAGAATTAAAGGTTATTGTGTTGAAGGTCTAGACCAGAGGTCACCAATTAGTTTCGCTCGGGGTACGTTTTAAGAAATGAAATGACCATCGGGGTCCGCACATTTTATAGAAAAAAATATTTATTAAAAAATGTAATTACGGATATAACAAAGGTATTTTTTTACATATCAATGAGAAAATTACATTTTTTGTTGCGGACTATCTGTCTGAAGTAAAATTGGTGCAAGCTTTCCATTGCATTACATTAAAATCTGGAGATGTTCATCATTCATGTAAGTCGAGATCGAAATGTATTCTTAATGAAGTTCATCTTCGAAAATGCTGCTTCACAACTATATGTTGACCCAAACAAAGTAAGAAGTTTTAAAGCTCATTTTTGTAGTTCTGGAGGTTTATTCATTTATCATAAATTTTACAACAATATAAAAAGAAATTAAATTAAAATTAAACTAATCTAATAAACCACTACCAGTGGGCAACGTTCCCAAAATGCTGGCAGCATTGTCACGTTGAATGGCAATGCTTGTCCTTTGGCCAAAATATAGGCCAGCATTTCGGTCACGCGTTGCTTCGACAAGAAGTTATGATATATCTTTGAAAAACTGTATGCCCCCCCCGGTCCCCACGGTCCTAGCGTCTCGACCCCAAAAAGTACAAATATGTAGCCACTATACTAAATATGTAGGCTACTAAACTTGCGCCTTTTGAGGTTCTCCGCTCCTTCAGCGGCTGCGCCAGCCTTATTTTAGGTCACGGGAAGATGAGACGGCGCTAGGGTATCTACACAAGTTGCGTCCCATACCAAAGGCCGTCCCATCTTCCAAGGAATAAGTGTCATTCCGTCGGGTCTTTTACCATCGACGCATACGAGACTTTGCGGTTCCAGTACAGCCGCGTAGTTGGCGGTGGTAAAAGCCCGACGAATTACATCGTTAAGGCTGGCGTGGTGGGGAAGTAGTAGAAGTTCTGGATATTTATTACCACACACAAGTTTATCCAGAACTCTTCACTGGAAACTTCCGCATGTTTGTGTAAGTTGCTGTATTCTCGCGGTCCGCACAAAATGGGTCGGCGGTCCGGATGTGGACCGCGGTCCGCCATTTGGCGACACCTGGACTAGACTCTAGACCAGGGCTTCCCAAAGTGTGCGCCGCGGCTCCCTGGTGCGCCGTAGAGTAAAGAGGGGCGCCGTGAGGCGCTCCTGTTTACTATTCTCCGGAAACTAAACTTAGGCAAATGAAAATAGCGGTGTCAAGCCTTATACCACGCCTTATACCTTTGAAAAAATGTGTGGTGATTACCAAACGTCATATTGACTAAGTTGCCATTGTATTTTATTTCCTATTTTTCTTAAATAATACATGTTTTTCTTGTATATGAATATAAAAACTCAGCTTCATATAGTGGATGTTTTAATTTTTGTGCCTATCTACTTAGTATCATTGTACCCTATTTCAACTATAGCTAGGGGGCATTGAGACAAAATACTAAACCTGTAAGTGCGCCGCTAACTAAAAAAGTTGAGGGATGGGAACCCCTGCTCTAGACTAAGATCGTAGATGGTAAGAGGAGAGTGAAGAAAAAAGGCTGACCTCTTGCATGCCGATAGCTGTGTAGTTCATAGAGAGCACACTAATAAGACATGTGTTGCCATACTCCAGCCTTAAAGATGACGTCACAGACCGTTTCTATAAAGACATTAGTAAACCGTATTTTTTAATGTAGCAGTTTATTTTTTTTCAGAAAAATGCCACAAAAAAGAAAAACATACGTTTCGACGTGTCCTCCGAAGCCATACTTTCAAAAGACTCGAGTTCCGGCACTGCGGGCTAATTGGTTGGAAGTGTTTTTACTGTATTTTTTTTAATCTATGTCGTACGTAAATTTAGACATATTTTATATTCTCTCAGTGATTATAGAATCTAAGAAGATTAAGTTTCTATGAGACTGTATTTTGATTTATAGAATTTATTTTCGAAATGAAGCGGTCTAGTTTTAGTGGATGTTTTTTGTCTTTGATGTTGTTTATTGTATGTATGATGTTACATAAAAGCTGCGTAAAATCTTCCATTTCGTACAATAAGATACCTATTAGACTTCAAAGTCGAACTACCTTTAAAATGTTAATAGTAATCAGAAAATTATCTTTTAGTAACACTAAACTTATCTCAATGATTCCTGTTATGTTGATTCAATTCTATTGAGCCTTTGTTTCTAGTAGAAAATCACGATACAACTTTACAACTATAGATATGATATGAATGTTAAATTAAAGTCAATTTCAATTCCTTCGACCCTTTTGGGTTCGTAGTCTGAATGTGGATGTTTCGTAAAGTGCTTAAAAACCAACATTTAGTGATGGGCACCAGATCTCTTTAGTTACTATGTATTTGTTATTTTGTAAGCTCCTTCTTGGTGATACTCAAACTTATTTTTATTACAAAGCGAATATGAAAATATAAAAATATTCAGATGTCAATCTTTGTTTAATGATCAACACTATCCTTTCCTAAGGCAAATCTCATCTTCAAACATTAGCGTGGAGTGAGTTGAGCTAGAAACTAGTAATGAGTTGGCTAGCAACAAGCATGTGAGTGTATATAGTCTTGTCTCTAGGCTATAAGTACATATTTATAGTTATGCTATGAGCAAGTGTGGGATGAGATGATTTAAAACTATCATACACAAAACTGAAACGCAATGAAAATATGTAGTGCAATCCCGCTGAATATTATGTAGGTTGTTGTTAAAATACATCCATTCCATTGCATTACTATCATACACATTTATAACCCGTCATGCTCTAATATTATACTTTTTTTTTTTTTTTTTTTTACACTTTATAGATCTATGTTTGGCCACTATCTCGCCTGATGTGAAGCGATGATGTGGCCTAAGATGGAGCACATAGATCTAGAGAGAGACGGCAGTTGAGCGGCTGCTCAGACCCGTCTCCCCAATGGTTCACCGAACATCATCCCGAAACACGACTAGGTCGCTTGACGGCATGGCTTTGTTCGGTGGGTGGTATTACAACCTCGGCCAGAGCCTACCACTCCAAAGCGCGTAAGCGAGTTTCATCACGATGTTTTCCTTCACCGTTTTAGAGCGAGCGTGCAAAATCTGCACTTAACTATAAGTCATTGGTGCAGGGCCGAGTCGGGATTCGAACCCAGGTGCGTCGGATCGAAAGGCGCACGAGTTCCCGCTGAGCCACACTCGCTCTTAACACACTCAAATAATGAAATTCGTCACCTTTCCGTATACTATACTAGTGGTATATCAGCATGTTCCACAGAGGTAGCGGCATGTTTCGCAAAGGGAGCGTCTGTATGTCTGTATTGAATCATGGAAGAAATATGGTCCATGATGGAATGAAGAAATAAAAACAAAATCAGATTAAAAACAACGCATGATTTTATTGCCGTATCTAATTACATACACAATTATAATAAATGGTTACTCAACTAAAACATTGATTAATATCCTGATTTTTACAAACTCGCTATTAGGCAGTTAGTCGGAAAGCTACAAATTAAAATTGTGTATCAATCGATGGACAAAGTTTTTGATGCATCTTAGAACCGAAGCATCAGAAACTAACGTAAAATTCATTTATATTTCATTTTATAATAGTTATAGCTTAATTTATGGTAGGTACGAGATAAATAAACATTTCTACGTGCTAGCTATTTTAGAATTATGCATAATCTTAAGAAACTAAGGACACAAACAATGCTTTTCGGAATATATTATAATGTTCGGCATTTTTGTTCCACAAATACGTATAGGCGTTCATTAGTCAATATATTTTAATTAGTTACAAAAGGCAAAATATAATTGTCAATTATTAAAGACATACATAATAATAGGTAATACTATATCTTACTATGTTCAAATACGAGTTCATTGGATTTTAATCGTGTACAGGTCAGACCTCAGTACCTAACAGAATTGCCTTCACCAGGTCAAAGGAAGTGCTACGTCAAATACCATGCAAATGACGTACTTGGTGCAATGCAATGCAATGCCAATACCTTGGTGCAATGTTTATAGTCAGGGAGACCATAAGCTCATATTTTACGTTATATAAGGCTTGAAGGATTCCACGTTCTGTTTGTAGTCAGGGAGACCACGAGGTCATATTTGCCATTACATAGGGCTTGAAGGATTCCACGACCTGTTTATAGTCAGGGAGACCATGATGTCATATTTTACGTTATATAAGGCTTGAAGGATCCCACGATCTGTTTATAGTCAGGGGGACCATAAGCTCATATTTAACGTTATATAAGGCTTGAAGGACCCCACCATCTGTTTATAGTCAGGGAGACTACGAGGTCATATTTAACGTTACATAGGGCTTGAAGGATTCCACGATCTGTTTATAGTCAGGGAGACCATGAGGTCATATTTTACGTTGTATAAGGCTTGGAGGATTCCACGATCTGTTTATAGTCAGAGAGACCATAAGGTTATATTTACGTATCGCTCGGTAATACAAATGCCTAAGGATTTGACTAGCTGGTTTTACAATAATAATTTCTAACGGTTATTTTATGAAATATGTTTCACATGACGCTGACTATGAATGATCTATAATATAACTTTGTACAAAATTATGAATAATTAAAATGATTTTATAATAAAACTTAAATAACTTACACAAAGTGTCATAATTGGCAGTTTAAAAAAAGTGATTTATGGCAACATGAATTTGATTTCTAAAATATTTTTGGTCCAAATACAATTTTATAGTATCCTATCTACTCATACGCGTCACAAATTGTATATAAAGAAATACATACACCATTTTAATACTGATGTTATATAATATAAAATATTAATTAGTGAGAAAACTAAGCGGGGACTGTGTTAAATCTAGTACTTAAATAGTATGGCAGTAAGTATATAACTGGGTTGCAGAGCATCGTATGTACTTGCGAGATTCGCATGCCACCACACACTTCGAGTGCTTACGCGTACGTTATTGTCTATTCGATGGGTTGTATTATAGAATACAAGTACAATCACAAGCTCTCAGTCATAACACGATCCCATCGCATTCTATACACTATGTCACATTCACTAATCACATTCACTTCACCTCGAAGTTCGAACATCACTGATAAGCTTATCCTACCAGACATTCATAAATGCGTCGTGCGTCTGAGAACATTCGTTCTAGTCGTTCCGCACTTCCAGAACATTAGTCCTGCCAAAGGCCGGTGCAAGTGTGCACTTGTGAGATATCATAGAAATTCATTTCTAATGATATACTCTTATTGTGAGATGTGTTAATCTTGTCGGTCGCTCCCATGAGTGGTTCAGTTGGTCCGCTCAGCAGGCCGGCACGTCGGCGCACTTGACGGAGCTGATCGGCTTGAGGGCGGCGTCGCAGTGGGAGACGTCCACCACTTCGTTTCCCGACACGCAGTACACGCCGCGCTGTTTCGTCACTTCCTCGCCCTGTGGGATACATTCATGATGTGATTATCGCATGAAACAAAAACTAAAATGTAAAACCGCCGACACAAAAAAACATTGGTATAAAAAGTAAAAAAAACGGCTAAATCGATTTTGATAAAGCATGTCTAAGAACCACCGCTAGAAAACCTGCTTTCAAATAAAAAAAAACCGCGTCCAAATCGGTTCACCCGTTTAAGAGCTACGGTGCATATTTCCGTACATACAATTTTTATCTAGGCTACGGTGCCACAGACAGACCACTCTGTGTCTGTATCATTGAGGAAAGACCTCAATGGTCTGTATGTTAAACATGGGAAACCGGGATTAAACCAAAGACTACATTGGCACATTGGCAGCCTCTGTGGTGTGGTTGGGCAGGTTGGTTAAAATGTCATACACCACGGAGGTTGCGGGCTCAATACCCGCGACGGGACAAATGTGACAGGATTGACTTCCGGCAAGGGAACTCCTCAACAGAGAATAGGACAGACATAAATTTTTTTTGTAGTTACATCCCGTTTTAAACTTCGTCATGATTTGGCTGCTAGCCTTGTCTTTAAAAACTTTTTAAATTAATTTAATTAAAACTTGTTTTGCACTAAAAAGGGTAAAATAAATTATTTTTCAAAAAAAACTAAACCGACTTCAAAACCACAAATAGGCACTCAAAAGTGAAAAATAAATTAATATAATTATCATATGCGCTACCCACTCATATATTTGAAGTCGGTGCCAGCCAAGTCTAATAGGTAGCAGATAAATACTATGTATATAGTAAGTACTACTTGTAGGTAGTATCTATCTACTACCTTTTTGTAGTTTTGAAGTCGGTTTAGTTTTTTTTGAAAAATAATTTATAGTCCGCACGAATGAACTAACGAAAGCAACACGGAGTAGGCCCCAGTATCTATGTAGGTATGTAGTAAGGAGGAATAAATAAAAAAAAATTCTTAAGTAAAGTGCAGAGCGCGCGTTTGGAGCACTCGGGTGCGCAACAGTGAGTTCCGTCTCATCCCCGTTTCCCAGCGCCGTCGGTAAATGTACGTACGGGCATGTGGCAGGGCTTAGAGCACGGGTTCCAGGCGCCGCGCCACCAGCGCGCGCGCCGCGGGCACGCCGCCGCGCGGCAGCGCTGGCGCAGCGCCTCCGGCGGCGGCGGCTCGCTGTTGTAGCACTGCGACTGTTCCACTACACCTGCTCAGGGAAACAATGTTACAAATAGTTGCTAAGCATTATATTAGCGAGTGTGGCTCAAGAGCGAGTGTGGCTCAGTGGGAGAACGTGCGACTTTCGATCCGACGCACCCGAGTTCGAATCCCGCTGGCCCCGCACCACTGACTTCCTCAAGTTATGTGCGGATTTATCACTCGCTCTAAAAACGGTGAAGGAAATCATCGTGAGGAAACCGGCATCTCCAAGAGTTAATTACAAAAATTCATAGACTTGTGACATCCACCAACCCGCACTGGACCAGCGTGGTGGATTATGGCCCAATACTCCCTCTATGAGAGAAGGCCCGTGTCCTAACAGTGGAAAAGTGATGGGCTGATGATGATATCATAAACAATGTAACCGTACCAATTTGATCATTTTCAGTCATCATTAACGTTATATATAATATGTTTGATATATTTATATTTATGAAATTTTTATTATATTTATTTAGAATATTATATATTTTAATCAATTAAGTGTATAATAATTTACATACGTCCTACTTATTACTGCACACCATCGACTTTAAAATGATGTTTCCTTACCCTATGGTTGTTTGGAAGAGGTCGCTGCTTAGCGATAAGACCACCTCGTGTAATTATAAGCAGTTATGGATAAACTGTAATTCTTTTTTTAATTCTAAGCGCAACAAAGTGTTTTTTATCTTCTATCTATTTATCTAACGTATTGAGCAGGAGCACATTGGGAATTTTGATTTTGATGGGATATCAAAAACAGCGATAAGACCCCGCGTTACAATCTGCGAATACCTTATTCCATATGTATTCAGCCATAAGTACGTTAAGTAGGTAAACTCTAACTAAACCCTAACCCCTAGACCCTAGTTAAGGTAGACCCTAACTAAACTCTATAATCGATAGTCTCAATACTTTTAGGGAAGTATTGAGAAACATCGATTATAGATCTTAATTGTAGAGGGTGTTAGTTGATACGTACGCTTGTGCTGGTCGACACACTCGAGCTGGCGGCTCATGTACCCGACGCCGCAGGAGACGGAGCAGGCCGACCACTCCGACAGCCGGTACGAGTAGCGCCGCAACCTGTTCGCGTCCACAGTGTACTGGTACGTCACGCCGGGGTTCCGGTGCTTGCTGCCATGGTATAGCCGTTGCTGAAACCGAACAGCTCAGTTAGGAGGTTCGAGAATAGGATTCGGTGGCCGAAGCTAGAGGCGAAGAAACGACATTCGATATTGCTTACCTTTCTTTTTTCTCATAATATTTTAGGTTACAATTTTAATTTATTTGCATTATGTGTGGTATGACGTTAAAAAGTGAATTTTTGAGCCTATTTAATAGGTATCTTTTGAATTTTATTCCAGGATCCCAGACTGATGCAATAATTTTTAAATTACTGAAAATGTATTATAGGCTTCTATTAATCCCTAAAATATGGTATAACAACTATAATATGATCATTACAAGCAATGCGATAAGTCCACTACTGGGAGTCTTGTATTTTCTAATATACTGTGTCCCTAATATATGCTAAATTAACCTGATCTTAATCTCTTCATCCAATCCAAATAATGCCAGTTCTTACGCCAATCGTCATTCCAATGAGATTAAGAAGTCAAGGAAGTTTCAGAGAGCTAAACAATAATGAATTTTGAACTTACATAAACTTTAATGTCCTCAGCAATCGGTCCTGGAATCCTAACTTTCTCCCAGTCACGGTCCCGTTCATAGATCGCCTGTGTTCCAGCCACAAAATATTCCGTGAACGTAGCATTTCTGCAACCAAAATACAAATAAGACATCTTCAAAACCTTCAATATTAACTCAATGTAGAAAATGTAGGTATCTGCAAAAGTGCATGAAGTACCTAATGTGAGTGTCAAGTTTGTTAAAGTTTCTTACCGAGCTCCAGTCAGATACATTTTTCTCGATCTCGCGCTTCCTATGGAAATATAGTTCCCGGGGCTAACTTTTTCTTGTATTTTAACGTTGCGGGATCCTGCTGGTATCACGGCGACCTGTAAGAAACAAAACCATTTAGATATCGACTGGAGTGAAGAGTAGATAATTTTTCAGGAGTAATGTGAGTACCTACCTAATAAATACGCCCAACGATCACATTCATAGATCCTGGCCCCTAACTAGGATTCCTTGTATCTAGGGAACCAGGAACTATTAAGACCATGGTTCCAAAACACCTAGACCACACCTAGACCTAGACGAAACAAATGCTTGCATTTTTTTCTGTCACAAACATTTGTCCCGTCGCGGGAATCGAACCCGCTACCTTAATGGTGTTTGAGATTTAAGCCAACCTGCCCAACCACTACACTACAGAGACTGTCAGTGTAATAGAGAACTGAAGACGGGAGCAACATTGTAAATGAAAAAGGTAAGTAGTAAGTAGTAAGTAGGTAATACTTACTTCGTCTAACCCAGACTGCTTGGTGGTATCCTTGCTATAGCTTCCGAGTACGGTCTTGCAAGCCGAGCCGTCGCCGCCGCATACTCCGCAGGCGTCCTCTTTTTTATCGGACCCTACGACCCAGTCGCACCCCACTTGGTAGCATACACCTGGAAAATAAACCCTGATTAGACAATTGCACCGTCCGTCATCATCAGCCACCATATTCCCACTACTAGGACACGGGCCTTCAGTCAAAGAGAGTATGGGCCATAACCCCTAACGCCGCGCTGGCAAAATGCGGGTTGTCAAAATGTCCTTGAAATTAACCTATAGAACTGTTGAATTCTTCTCTTAGATGAATTCCTTCACTATTGTTATTATTATTATTCTTATTTTATATATCTTTTCACTGGAAAAAGATTTTGAAGATTAGAGGAAATGAAGAAAATGTCAGTCTAGAAACTGTTTCTTTAGTGCTCTAGTGCTAAGAAACTTACCTGCAATACACATGTCCCTAGCTCCAAGGCTCTGCTTACAAGGCGTGCCGTCAGCGACAAATCCGCAAGACATTTCCAGGTCGTTGTATTTGGCCATACATTGGAGCTCGCAAGGTTTATCTGCAACAAGAAATTTCATTAAGCTGATGACTCTTTAAAATGGACCTTTCATTAGAAATAAAACCATGAGAAACTTAAAAAGTCTAAGCTATGTCTCGTATAGTGATATCTGATTATAGTGATTTGGTGACTTCAACTTTAATGTGATAGTGTACTTGTTATGTAACCTTCGTTGAAAATTGTACAAACCTTGATCGAAATACGGTATCCATTCCGTGATAGTTTCGTTGTTGTATGACATGTTGTTGTGTTTTGAGCACTGGACCTCTCTGAACGATGGGCCGTTGATAGGGCACGGATCTATGTTGCAAACCTTGTAGCTGTAAATGAAAACATAATTTTAAAACAATGATAAGAGGTTACTTGTCTGTTGATCTTTTTTAAACTAGACGCAAGGTTTGTAAGGGACGATATTTTGTCATACATAAATATGTCCCTATTTTTTGAGAATAAGATTTGACTAATCATATCGGTCACGCGATCCATTGATTATTAGGACCATGCCTATAAGTGTCACTATTGATTGGACTTTGTTGGTGTGCCTATACTATACTACCTATACCTACTAGACTACTCATATTGAAAAGCAATTGTTTGGCTGTTTCTGTTGTCATTCTGAGCACTGCTCTTAGAATTACTTATTGTCAGTGTCTACACAATGGCCATCAGTTTCAAAGTCCATCTATAGGTACGTAGCTTGTTATGTGTTGTTCTTACCGACTTCTATCTCCAATGCAGTACGCGCCGTTATTGTTCGGAGCGGGGTTGTTGCACTCCCGAGACTGCGTGGAGACTCCGGCTCCGCAGGTCCTTGAGCATTCGCTCCACTCGCTCCAGTCGCTCCAGCCGCCGTCAATAGGCGCTGGCGCTTCCACGCGCGTCACGCAAGTCTGGTTCTGACACCACTGTGGGAAAATGTAACGATTGGTTACTGGAAATAACGACGATATAAACTGGTCGCTCAAATGGAACTAGCACATCACAACTTGAAATGTTCCAAAGGTTCGCAAGTCTACTTCTTCCGAATTTTTCTCTAAGCTTATCCGAAGAATTTTTTTCTTGTAGGTACAGACAGCTAAAGACTATCGAAGAGTCTTGAATCTAGACTATAGTTACAAGAGATGCTAGGTACCTATAGAAAATTTTACTAGGAATGTTACCATATTATCTCCACAAGTGGTGCCCGGCGCGGCAGGTCGCAGCATGGTCTTGCATTTGTCATCCACCAGACACCATAGATGCTCGCACAGTTCTGACGGTTTGGCGCAAACCACGGCTTCGGCACCGAACTGGAGGTGGCATTGTGATGCTGCATCGTACATTACACCTGGAGGAAAGCAACAAGATTTAGAGTGATTTTTTTATGGAACTGATTAATGAGACGAGCACGTCGTTCGCCTGATAGTAAGTTCCACGCTTGTCAATACCATAAAAAATACTGCGTAGCACTGCAGTGCCCTCATAACCGGGAGACATCAGATATTATAAGTTTCATATGCCCAGTTATTTCACTGGCTACAATCCCCTTCAAACCGGAACACAATGATACTTACATACTACTGTTTGGCGGCAGAATAACTGGCAAAGCGGTGTTACCTACCCAGAAGGCATCTCGCATATGAGAGACCTATCACTAGTAAAAGTAGTATTGCAAAGAAGCAGTGAGAACTTAGCACTGGAAATTATTAAGTCAATTCTTTAATCAAGAAGGAACAAATACTTAAAATTAACGATATAAAATTATTTTAGTGGACTCACCAGCTGGGACTTCGGGGTAAGCGTATTCTTCTTGTGATGGTCTGTCGCTCAAGCATTCTCCTAATCCGGCGCTACAAAGAAAGAAATTAGTCAAACTTCTATGTATATAAAATATTGAAATAATGTTTTTGATAGGTTAGGTCGCTGGCATCCAAAGCAAAGTGAACCGCAACCGATATCCTCCCACTCGTTTTAGTATTTTCGACAGTTACGAGCCATTTTACTACAGCACTGTAGGTTCCTTTACAGCTGCCGTTACTTCCAATTTAACCTATTTTATCGTTCCATAACGCCTTTGCTTGGCAGTAAACACACCAAATAAATATTATAAACTATAACTTTAAGCTTCCTACGATTCACAGTAAAATACTTAAAAATAAAATATGTCCAGAATAAGCATTAACCGCCTTGTTTATGATGATTATTATATTGATGATGACAAAATAGCGAGTGTATTTGGAAGCGATATTAAATTGTTGATTGATCACGTTGCGCCAGCTGTAATTAATTTTCTGACAACCAATAAATATATCCGGTATTAGAATCAGATGGCAAATTGTAGCCAATATTTACGAGTGCGTAGGATTTCTGCTTTCAGTTTTATTGATATAATAAAACATTTTATGCGATTTGCTCGTAATGAACTCAATACACAATCGATTAACTTTCTTATGCTAATGTTGAATTAAGATTTGTGGTTGTAAAGAAAGTTCAATATAACGCTATCAATAAAAATGCTGCACAAAAAAGTGACACTCATAATGTAGGATCTCACTAAGTGCAAAAGTTAATTCTTTGACATTCAATTCTCAGTTATTGAAACGAGTGCGGTAAAAGCTTTTTGCAATTCAATCGAAGTAAATGAGTTTATGTGGTTTTCGTGGAATAATATAAACAGTCCGCGGCTCATTAGGCTTAACAGTGCCTTCAGTTAGTGTATCGAATATCTAACTGGTTTGAGAAGCCAGTAGCCGATCACTTGCTCTGGATTCAACTGACGCAACTATATATCACTTAAATAGAAATAATAAATCTATTTCAAAACGGTGTCCTTTTAGTGTAGCAAATATCAAGGTAAGCCGTTAGCTAATTATGCACTTAAAACAGAATATTAAGTAGTAACTGCGATCTCTATCGGAATAATTAAATTTTGTAAGCGTCAATCTCTAATTAATTAGTAACTGCCTACCATTAGCCATATACTTGTTAAAAAGACAAGACATCTGATAAGTTTCGATAACATCGGCCGTAATCCAAAGCTTGAGTAATAGATCTGTGTCAAAGAAATATTTTTTCAATCAGAGAGATCCGTGTGATCAAAATCCATAAGGAAGCTGGATATACTGCTGCTCTATCTTACTGACTTCTATAAACATTATTTTTTATATATTGCTCTCAACAGTATCGTACTATATAATCATAAAATTAATCATTAATGAAAGGAACTTACTCTAAAAAGTTGGTGACATCGCGCTTGCTGCACCGCGACCAGGCCACCTGCACGGTGTCAGCTTCAAAGATCGGTGTCATTATATGAAGGGTCGCGCCCTCTCGCCGGTGGCAGCCGATCTTCTCCGTATCATGGTATAAGCCGAAGCTAGAATAAAAGAAATCTTGATTATCCTGCTTAGAGGTAGACGAGATGCGGGTTCAAGAAGTAAAAAAGACATAAAATCGACGATGATTTAATTAAAAATTTCATCAAACTTTTGTATTTTCTGACAATACATATTTTCCGTTGCTAAACCCGCCTACATCATACAAACGAGCAACCACTCAGCTTTGAAACAGTGCAGCGATTTAAATCAAAGAGTTTGTAGGAAATCGAAACGTGTTTAACAGCATATTATTATTTTAGTTAGGTTTCCTAGTACTACATATAACGCGATTCAGGCCACGCTGAATTCTAGAAGAGCTATATCTAAGCTATAGGCATCAAGTACTCGATATCTCTAAATACTATTCTTCAATCGAACTTTAGTTTCCTTATATACCGGAAAAGTAGGTAATCGATTCTAAAGAAAACAATAACTGCAATCAGTACCACATTTAATTACCACACATATACATATACTACTATATACATATATAAAAATTTTGTGAAGTTTTCCTCTACTCGAGCTATTGCTCGGTGTACTGAGCGCCCGCCCCGAGACCCTCAGGGAAAGGGTAGCTCAGTTCCCCTACTAAAAAATACGGAATCTCCTAACGTTTTGCTGATAATGGTGACTGTGTGGATGGCTGCCTGTTTCTGAATGATGCTAATGTTAATGTGTGAATCTAGTTTACTGCAATATCTGTGAAGGCTTTTTGCTATGACACCGGTTGCTCCTACTACTATGGGTACTACTTCGGTTGGTGTATTCCAGAGTCGGGTTATTTCAGTTTTTAATGCATGGTATTTACTTAATTTTTCTATTTCTTTTGCTCCTATATTGTAATCAGATGGTACCGTGACGTCTATTAGGTATGTTTTGTTTTCTGCTTTATTAATGTATATAATGTCTGGCCTATTGTGTACTATTGTAACATCTGTTTGTACCGGTATCTCCCACATTATTTTCGCACTTTCATTCTCCTTGACCTGTGGTTGCGTTAAGTGTTCCTGCCACCACAGGTTGGAGACTGGGAATTTGTATTTTTTAGCTAGGGTCCAAAATATGTACTGTACTATATTGTTGTGTCGTTTGGTGTAGTAAGTGCCTGCCAGCTTTTCACATCCCGAGATGATATGTTGTGTGGTCTCGTCCTTTACCAAACATAACCGACACTTACCATCAACAGATCTTTTTAAAATATCTCTTTCATGATGTCTAGTTACAACTGCTTGATCCTGAATTGCAAATACGGTTGATTCTAATGAAGGTGATACCGGTTGTTTTTTTAGCCAACGGAATGATTGTTTTTTGTCTATATTTTCTTTTTCTAATACTGCTTTATAAAACTGTCCATGTAAAGGTTTGGCTTTTATCTTTTCAACTCTCGTTTTATTTACTGCGTGTTTTAATTCTTTGTCCGTATATTTTTCACACTGTCGTAGTCCTATTTCTGTTAGATTTAAACTTGTTTCTTTCACTATTGAGTATTTATCTTTATTTTTGTCGTGTTCTACTATTGCCCTAAGTATGTGGTCTTTTTCTGTTTCTAAGTATGCTTTGTATTTAATTATTTGTGTTTTTATACATATATTATTATACATATATATATTATTATATACATATATTATTATATTATATTATTATTATAGCAGTACCACATTTAGTTCGTACGAATATTGTGTGCATGTCAAAAAGTAAATAAATATAGGTATATAGGTATTACTACTGGGCATATGGGACTTTATATCTGATGTCTCTGGGTAATGAGCGCAATGCAGTGCTACGCAATGCTTTGTATGGTATTTAATGTTCTGGGTGGCACTGCAATTGTTAAGGACAGGCGTGACGCTTATCATCAGGCGAACGACTTGCTCGTCTCCAACTCAGTTCCATAACAAAAAACCTTTTTAAACAATGTTCGCGATAATGAAGACCGATAGCAATGAGTCTCATTAAACAACGCTCACCGATTGATTGGGGACTAGGTAGGTACTGAACATTAACTATGTTTTCGTTTTTATTGCAGGTCACCCGTCAATACCCGCCATAGTTCATGCTCATGTGATAATAGCATTTATTGGCATTTTGTTCTTGTAACGTGCCTTATCTTATACCTATACCTACATGGAATTGAATTCGATATTTTTCCGAAATGTACGTACTCAGTCCATGCTTTTGAATAAATGTATAGCATTAAATTAATTAAATGAAAATTAAAATAAATGATCAAAAAATTATTGTCAATTAGCTGAAATGTCTATTTCACTAAATACGTTACGCGGGCGAATCGCGGCGGGTGCGGGCGCACGGCACGGTGCCTACTAGTTTTTTGCCGTGTCGTCGCCCCCGCTTAATCTTCGTTTACTGAAATAGACATTTCAGCTAATTGTTATTTATATTTTGGACACTTATTTTTTTTTTAAATTTTATGCTTTACATTCATTCTAAAGCATGATCTGAGTACATACATTTCGGAAAATATCGAATTCAATTCCGCCCTGTATAATTATTACAGATTTTGTATTATTGAAGTAATAAATTATAAAAAATTATAAAATTATGTAAAATTGATCGCCCTTCGTACATACCAAGTTACCAAGTAACAAATATATCTCATCCTCTTTTTAGGTAGGTATATATACCTATAAAAAGAGGATAACAAAAGCTCTACAGGAGAGACGTATTGGTACAGTGTATCTATTGGTGAACAAAATTACATCTATCGAACTTGATCCATTAATTTCTTTTCGATTAGGTATTTAGTCTCGTGAGATAGTGACCTGATTAATGGCTTAAGCTATAAGCTAAAATATATTATATTATAGCTTATAGCTTAAGCCACTCACTTTCCGCTAATGAAATCATTCATTTATTTTTAATCGACTTGAAAAGAAGGAGGAGGTTCTCAATTCAATTGTTTTTTTTTATGTTTGTTACCTCAGAAGTCCGTCATTTATAAACCGATTTGGAAAATTCTTTTTTTAATTTGCGTTGAGTTCAGTTACAATGTGGTCCTATATAAATTTCATCGATATTCGACCTTGGACTTCAAAGATGCATCAAAATCGAAGTCGGGTATTTTTTTGTTAAAAAATTAATTATAAATAGGTAGATTCTTAATTGAGCAATACCACAGTATTGTAAAATTGTCACAATACTTAATTAAGCAGTTTAATTGCTTCAAGTAGGAGATATAATCGAAGAGGTTGTAACGTTACGGAGGTCCCCCGGCTAGCTCTACCTATGACCTCCGCACGTACAGTACCTTTCTGGGAGAGAGAGAGGGACTGGAAGCTGTAATGAAATTATGTTAATTTGGTGATACTTTTAATACAGTATATAAAACAGTGCTGCTGAGGAAAAGATCTTCTGGGTAATGAAAATTGTCGATAGAGGGAAATGAGAACGTATACTTTGTCGATAGGCTTCTTCTGCCTGTCGAAGAGGGTAAATGAGAACGTAGTACTTTGTCCTTGTCGATAGGCTTCTTCTGCCTGTCGAAGAGGGTAAATGAGAACGTAGAACTTTGTCCTGGGTTTGTCCTTCTCCCGAGAAACTGGAAGTTTGTCCTGGGTTTGTCCTTCTCCCAATCCAGGGGACGTTCGACGTCGGTGAGTGGGCCTTTGTTCGGGCCACCAACCTGTGATACCTCACAACAACGGAGCCACAAAAATAATATGGTTTTCCACCTTTAACAAATCGTGAGAGAACCTTTCTCTCTCCAAGCTCAAGTTCAAGTCCTGGTTTTCCTCTTTTTTCCGTTCTCTGTCAGTTCATCAAATTTTGAATTCTGTTTTCTTTTCCTCAAGGCAATAAAAGTAGGTCCATTAGAAATAAATAAGAAATAGGTTTGATGAGTCATGAAAAATGAATGAAGATGATATGTAACACTACAAGGTATAGGTACAATGAAATTCATTAGATATGGAGCAAAATGTCAAATGTTATCTGCCCGTGCATATTTAAAAAAATATATCTTCGTTGTTAAATAGCTATTACTATTCCAAAAATAACAATATTTATGCAATTAAAACTACATTTCCTCTTCTTATAGGTATGTGAACCGAGAATTTGATAAAGTCCACAACAAGCTTTTTTTCAAGTTTCTCTCTCTGTTACCTACACAGAGAGATCACGTGTTATTTATTATTAAATCCATTTTGATATTTAAATACGAGTAAAACGACTGTCATAAAATCCGCACATCAAACTGTCTTTCATTGTACATTATCAAGCGACATGGCGCCGCCGCCGCGCCGCCTCGTATCGCCGTTGTCGGTTACAAATTGCTCGTTTTATTAACCCGTTCCTTATTCTTTGTTTAAGATAATGACATAAAAATAACGAGTATGTGTGGGCCGATAGCGGCGTCAATGCGCCGAGTGACGAGTGCATCGCTCGCTACCAATGATGCATTGATGCATTCATGTCTACTGTCTAGCCGCGAAGGTCAATGCCTGTGCCGCGGAGTTTGCACCACTTACATAATCTGTGTTTGTATTATCGTGGGCGTTGTCTAACCCCGCACCTGGCACGGCGCGCTACTATACTATAGCTACAAAATGGGTACAAATACTACTCCTTGTTGATATCGAATAACATAAACTAACGCAACGTACCTACCCGTTCCCGCTACGCTCGCTGCAACAAAATGTTACCTATTAGTATTAGCGTTTCATAATTTTCTATCTTGAAAGCAACGTCCTTGCGGTAATCTCGGCTTGGAAACATGACTCAGTACCGATAACCGAAGCGCTAGGCAACCGTTGCTAAATAAAACTCACACTTATTACCAAAATAATATAACCAACATATTGACTATGCGTATATGAGTGCTTTTAGCGGGCTGTTGACGATGCGATTGTGGTAATAAGGTCACACGATTGTGGCGGATTGAGAGATTAACTTTTGTGTGATTCTGTGGGTCAAGAAAGGTCAAATTTTGTATTTTTGTAAATGTTTTCCATCCAATAAAATCTTTGTTTATCTATAATAGTTTCACATAAACATGCAGAAATGTTTTTGCGTTCGGTACCGTATATATTTAACAGTGTTTAGGCGAGTGTACCGCATCGCATAAACTATGAACGGGTGAGGGATCATGTCGGTCTAATGAACGTGTTGCAATGTTTAAATAACCTATTTATCTAGATATCGTTACTTGCACCACTACACCACGCCCGCCGGCCGTCGCGTCGCCGTCGGGGTCGTGTTAGCTAAATAAGTCTAATAACATTTTGACTTATTAGAAATTTATTCACCATCGAGTATCTCCTAATTTATTAGCAGAATTTTAAGCCAAGGAGAGTCTGAATAATAAATCATAATAAAATTTCATCTCTCGCATAAAATCATTAAAGTTATACCAAGTCTATTAAATGTTTATTAAGTTTTCAACATCGATTTTGTAATGTATATAACGTTGCACTGAACTAAAGTAAGTGCAAGTATATTCTAACAGTAAATCTTTCGTATGTTTGTTTTAATATTATCTAATTCGTCTAGCGTCTGCCTTCAGCATTGTAAAACACGACATATCGAGATATCTGGGAACTTGCAAAGAACGTTCGCAATGAATTTCCTTTTATTTTTATTTATATGTAATCCACTTGAATGTTATGTAATGTTTTGGTTCAACGACATAATGTATGATTAGTCAGTTAGCGAAATATATTTTTACAATACTATTGGCTGTATCTCACACCAGAGCCGCACATTAAATCAATAGTAATCTTTACGACTTATTGGCAAGTTGCCACCGAAACGATACCGTACATGAGGAAAAAATAACCACTTTTATTGTGGAATGATTTATAGTTAAAAAAATTCAATCTAGGTTTCAGTAAAAGCTCTTCGATAGACGTTTTATTTTTACTTTTCACTAACACTACGCGCCTGTCAACTATGTACGTGTATACTTAGTTACCTATAAGTGGAAACTTAATTAGCCATAAGAATTTAGTTAAATTACCAATGTTTTGTAACTAGCTGGTAGTATCCCGAATAAAATAAAATAAATTAGTTCTTCGCGATATGGTTTATCGATAGTTTTACCACCAAAGTTAAGTAAGTAAATTTTTGCGATTGCGCATACCCGAACGGCTAAAAGTTTTATTTAGTCTGCAAACTTTCAACGGGAGTAAAGTTTTTGCCCTACTCTACCATACTAACATTTATGTCTTCTTCAAGAATGATATGTGTAAAAATGTGGCTTTACTTACTTATGCCCCAGCTCGTGAGTGATGGTGTGAGCCAGCATTATGCCGTTGTCCTCGTTGACGGAGCAGCTGCGGTCGGGTTTGCACATCCCGGCTACATGCGCCACGCCTAGGGTGCTGAAAATAAAGAAAACATGTAAATCTAGTCCATCATGTATAATATGCATTGTGAGCATGGATAAATAAATCCTTTTTTTTTCGCCTAACGATCACATACATAGATACTGATCCCTAACGAGGATTCCCTGTATCTAGGGAACCAGGAACTACAAGGACCTTGGTCTCACAACACCCAGATGGATGTTTGTTGCTCAAACACGCAAAAACTACTAAAAGAAATTTCGATGAAATTGTATGTAGATACCTGAGGTCCTGGATAAAGATATAGGATACTTTTTATCCCGGAAAACTAGGGGTGAAACCGCGGAGATTAATTAGTAAAAAATACGAGTGTGTCACCAAAGAGCTGTGTTTTCGCTTAACATATTAAATATATTTGTGTCAAACTGAGTGTTCTTTCGTGCCCGTGTTTTGATCGTAGGGGGTTTTCTAAGCCTTGTGTTAACCTTAGTTTTGTAGCCAATAATATTTGGAATAGAAATTACCTCGCACATGTTTTCACAAACATCAATGGAAAATTATCATATCATGTAAACAACATTATAATTTCATTCATATTTTTTTTTTATGTCACTGAATGACGAGACGAGCTGGTCGTTTGCCTGATGGTAAGCAATACGCCAGCCCATAACAGTAACAGCACTACCCAGAACTTTGTTTTGCCAAAATCCTGCGCGGCGCTGCACTGCGCTCGGCACCCTGAGACAATTAGCTCTTGAGTCTCATAATGCCCAGTAATTTCGCTGGCTACAATGCCCTCCAAACCGGAACACAATAATGCTCGCGCACTGCAATTGGACTGCAGTCTGTAGTTCCGTAAGCAAATTAATCACTCTCGTACTTGTGATTCATCTCGTGATGTTAAACCTTGTGATGTCTACCAGTGGAGTAATTAGATGTTTGTCACACGGGAACTTGACTATGTTAGTAACTATTAATTAGCTGATAGAGAGTTGCTGGAAACTGGCTAATTGTAGAACACCACCATCTCGTTAGGTTATGAGTAAATTTCAATATCTGTGTGGTAAACGTGTCGTTTGAACATGAAGGTACCTGCCTAAATACTTTCAGGCAAAATTGCAGATCAACTCAGCGTTCAATGAAGGTTTCATAAGTACTCTTCACTAAAAGTTTTGGATATAATTTAAGACAGCCATTTCTATGTCTGCACTAAGAAACAGAATTAAAACATTGCATATTTAATTTATTTTGTAAATCTTTGCGCGTATTGCATTCTCTATACCTATCTACTTAATAATTATCAATAACCTTATTCTCATCGACATGTAGAGTCGCATTATTTGCCTAAGAATATTTGCTAACTTGTTAATCGTTATCATAAAAGTAGTCAGTTAGACTCTCTAACTGATTGCTACACTTTTTGTGTTCACAAATGTCTTAGCAACGTTTGCAACATTGTATCAATCTCACTAAGTTCTACGTGTGTCGTTACGTAGCCGGGTGTGGCTGGTATAATTAAAGTCAGTCGACAGCTGCGTATTCCGAAGACTCACAAAACTTGGATAGTGCAAATTATAGCGTAAAGAAACGAATGCGACTAACAAATAGATTTAGAAAAAAATGCAATTCTTCTTATTACTCCTCTACATAAGTTTTATTTTTTGTCTAGACAGAAATATTGTTTGATTATTAATTTGCTGAGCGTTTTTGTTTTTACTCATTCTAGAGAGAGAGAGAGAGAGTGAAACATTATAAAATAATCATCACCGTACCATGACTAAGGATTTATTTGCATCGCGAGTAGAAAATGTGGCTCTTATCACTACGTTCGTACTCCGTGCCGCGCAGGAATAGTTCTCTAATAATATACCTACCTACGGCTCGACCGCCAGTGACTCAGTCCACACGGAAGCCGATGAAAAGCTCTATAAATTCTTACTAATAAATTTAATACACTCATACGCGAACCGTAAACGCATTCAAGTTATATTTATGGTCGGTAAAAACTATCTTCGTAAGACTTCGGTTAAATGCGAATCGATATATTAAATTTATATTTATTTGCTAGCAAGAGACATTGCCATTTCATAATATGGCTCTCACGAATTATATTTGTACAGAACTTCCGTGTTCTACGTATTTTATGCATTCTATATTAACTTTTAGCAGAAATAAACTATTATATTGACAAGCGAACGCGTTGATGTCTTTTACAGGTCGCGTTTGAAGGGAGCACTGTACTTAGGCCATTAAGCTGTTTGTATTAACTAATACGACGAATAACTGAGCTTAGGTGTGTCATGACTGTACTATTTATATTGTTTAGTGACTCAATATTGTAAGGATTAATACCTACATTAAAAGATTATGCCGTCGATAATTTTGCTATTTATGAGAGTAAAACAGGTACCAAATGCCGGAATGCTATTATGTATAATATATAACAGCTGCATCGTCGCTAAACATCAGTTGAGATAGTGGCCAAACATATATAGCACGATAAAAGATAAAATACATATCAATATTATACATAAGAATTTAATTCAGACATCAAGTACATTCAGACTAGACCTACTTTTAAAAGTTCCCTGCAGTGCATTAGACTCCGAACATCTTTTCCATACGTACCTAATTCTAATTAAAAATGTTAATTGACCAGCACGGCATTGGTCAGTCAAAGCTCTCGAAAGGTCTCGCGATGGCTCGAGGCGGCTCGTTCAAACGGCCAGAGAAAGTCGCTTTTTGAATACAGATAAACATTTTTTAAACAGTTTTACAATACCGATTTTGGTTAATAATTGCGTGGAATTGGGACGGCCGTGACACTCGACACTCATGGCGGCGAAGACACCATAGCTTTTAAATAAACCTTTTTATTCGTTACACGTACCTGTATGCTGTATGTTTAAATGTATGAGCGCCTTGCGCACGATTTCAAATATTTCTCGTGGGGTCTCTATATTTCTTGTGGGCTTATAAATGTGTAAGTATGTAATACGTTTCTTGAGAATCGCTAGTTCGACGAATGTTAAACAATCTAATTGCGTTCTCACAGAATATGTCAAGCTGGAACGAATGGTTACGAATAGTTGATTTGAAATTTATACCGATCATACGTCTAAACTAGCGTGCGTGCCGCAAGATTAGCACGAGCAGCGGAAGAGTCAAGAGATAAGGCCGCGCGCCGCACCGCAGAGACTGTGTGGCGTCGCTTCGGTCGTCCGTCCTCGGCACCGCAATGTCGCCGCTCGCCGCGAATCAACACACATCATTACTAACGCCCTATCCATTCAACCTGGACCTTTAGTATACGATCTTGCAATAAACACGATGCAAACACATATAATTAAGCAACGTGTCATATGCTACATAAATGAGCAAATACTGTTTAGTATCTCTAAAGTGGTCTCTTTTCGTCCCGTTTCAAACGTTTCTATGGACTGGTAATTACATTATTTGAATAACTTGCTTGTTGATTTTGTAAGTTGTGTGTGATGTGATGAGGTCGAGGCAAGGTTGATGGGTCAAAACCACAGAAATCTAAATAAAAAGGTATTTAGATTTCTGTGGTCAAAACCTGTAAATACCTACACGAATACGTAATAAAAAAATATGACGAGAAAAAGTGCTTAACCGGGGCAAAAGTGAGGTGCAGTGTTACACGGAACTTGTTAAGAAGCGGACGGCCGCGGCCGGAGGCGATCTTTACACCACATAATAATATTCATAGACGTTTACATACTGATCATTGCAATTTTTATGCGTTTCGATGCATAATGCATGGGTCGGGGCTGCGCACCGCCGCCCGCGGGTTCGCTTCGACACCGTTACCAACGCGCTCATTGTCTTTTGATTGCCGCCTTCCGAGAACATTCGATTACTCGTTTGTACCGTTTACCAAATGCAGCCTTCCTTGTTGCATTAATTACGCACTGGTTTTTAACCACACTCCTTATACAAAGTTATTGTGTTGAAAAACATGAATCTTATCGGCGCTGAACTCTTTCGCACGGCATCAATAACTCTTTCGATGCCAAAAGGTAGCCACCGACACAAAGTTTCCAATAGGCAGTGTGTACATGACAAAATGCATGTACTTGCCGCTGAAAGTGGTTTATCAGACAATATCTAGATAACGATTTGATGTAAACGACGAGAAAACTGAAAAACTGCAACGTTACATAAATATTTGCATGGTAACTTTCTGATTTGTTTATTATAGAAATGTACAGTATCTGGTGAAGATAAAACTGAATGCAATCGATTTTAGCAACTAATTCTCAGGCTAGCTACACGTCTAAAGTTATTTCTACTGTATCCATCTGCAGCTGTTGAGATATTTCTGCCGTTCCCGATTGGAACTGATCGTTAATAAACGTCTCGTCTGGACTAACTGTACTACTACCAACCGAGATTAATGAAGAAATTAGTGTAAAAAATATCAGATTCCCAGCACACATGTAGCAGGAAGTTATGTAACACCGGTGTCTGCTTATCTTCACGGTAATTAGGTCTGCGGGCCACCAACCCGTCTAATGTTTTGTTGAAACTAAAATATTTAAACTGCATTCGAGCACACACAAGATTTAACAAGAGATAAATACTTCAGCGTGGCATCTGTATAATTTACAAAACGTTTCTAAGGCAAAATGTTGGAAAAATTATACCTATGCAAGTAGGTAGTATACTATGCAAGTATCTTGTTTGAATGGTATTTTTAGATGTTTAAGTAAATGCACTCAAGTTACCGCTTACAGCTATTTTGTGACTGTGTAAAATTTATCAAATTTGATTTCATCTACCGCACCGATAGCGATCGCGGGTCTTTCATCAGGCCGCAGTTTAAATCAGCACCTTGTAAGCGAGTTCAAGATAATTCTTGTTGGCGTTGTGCAATGGATAAAATTCTCTTCACATACCAAAAAAAACTTACTTGTAATTATATAACGCTATATGGTTATAGGCTTTTGTTAAAATAATGAATGTCCAATTTGTGCACACCCAACATCCTTGGCCTTAATGTCGGCACGTTTGATGTGACCGCTCATTCGGACATCGCCGTTAGCGATTCGCAAATATACGCAAAAAATCGATAATGATGTAAACAGTAATTTTTCCGACGCACCAAGTTTTGGTCAATGTTCCTCATTATTTAACATAATTGTAAACGCGATGAATGATTGCCTCAATTCTGTTTTAAGATTGCTTTTGGTAACTGTCATCTTCCGGCATCTCATTGCGATGAATCCATTAACATAGCAATTAATATCATTTAATTTTATTATCCTGTCTTCAAGAATTGCAATTAAAAAACTGTAGGGTAATTTATGTGCATTTGTAACAAATTGATACCATCAAGGATTTTGTAAATGAACCGGAACAGCTGCTTGGAAGGGTTCTTCCAAAACCTTGTTAAAGTCTATCTATTAATAGAAAACTATGATGTAATTGCAAGCGCAGCCATTATCTGCTTTATCTCGTTATCGCGGTTGGAAAGGTACATTGCACCTTGCAGGTGCTACGCAAAGATAACACTCGATGGAGTATTATATAAGGTATTTATTTACGTTACGCTCGTGTTACGCGATCAGACATCGCGGGGCCTACTGAGAACTGTCGGGCCCTCGGATCATCGGCAATGTAAACGTCTAAACTAAATACGAGAGTAGACTAAATAAGACGGTTACGACATTAATGTTCGATTTACAAAAAGTACGCTCTTACAAAGTTCGTTAGTTGAGAATCTACAAACATTACAACATAACCGAACAACATTCCTAACCTGAAAATTCTAAATCGCAATGTTAAACTTATTTCGATAACGCGCTGACGCCACAGTATTTGTAAATGACGTGAACCAGTGCAAATTGGCTGCGAAACGATCAGAGTGCGAACACACCTATTCCCAGGTGTCGAAGATCCGAAAGTGTTCTATTTCTGCGGCGGTTACTCATAGCGATTCTGTTTACTTTGCTAACAGACGCCTGTGCTCCTGCCATTGACCTTGTCTCGGAACGGTGCTCAGAAAAAATATAGAAATGCTAATGTTCTGTTTGCAGTCTTTGAGAGTTTCTGGCAAGATGCGCGTGACTCGTTGAGATCGGATTACTTCGGGTACTGACCTAAAGCGTGATCAATTTAAAATAAATTTCACAGAGCTTTGATATATATGATATCCTCTTTCAAGGTTTTTGGCGATGACTTAATTTTGTGGCAAATTTTATTACCGACTATTATTCCGTCCTACCTTATTTCACGTCGAGAATCTAAAAAAAAAGTCTCCATAAAATAGCAAAGCAGCGCGTAGCTAATGTGACTGTAAACTCACAGTTTTACAATCCATAATGTATGGATGGTACGAGTAAAATGATCCTTAATATGAATTGTAAAAATGTGGTAAACTTGAAGATGATATCATTGAACAATCCCTTAAAGTCGCGAAAATCTAAGGAAATTACAATATCATTGAAACTTTAAATGAACATTATTAATAGTAATAACAATGAGAAATGTTCATACCTACAAGGGCTGTTGTGCTGGCTGCAAATATCCTGTCTTGTTACTAGAATAGCAACATCATGGTGATGTGGATTCGCGTCGTCATCTGGATTTAAATTTTGTTGCCACCTGCAGAACGACGCGAGTGTGGAATCTGCGTTCGTCGATACTTCCAAGTCACGAGCGGCTTCGATTTCTTCTACTAAGATAATCTTGACCACCACTACCTTGATGTAGTTGCCGATAGATGGGTCCATGTACAAGGATGAAACCTAAACAAAGAAGAATGTTAGCAACTGTTGGCACAAGCATATCGAGTAATTGTTTGTCTTCGCACTTACCATGTTCATAATAGTGAGCAAATAAGTCTCCAAATTGCCTTGATTGTGGAAATCGGTCATAGACTTATCGGCCACCAAGAGCACTTCAACGTGCCTGGCTTTGCTGACAGACCGTGTCGAGCGCTTTACGCTCTCCCATTGTGCTCGCTGGTTGAGACGGTTGTGATGTGCGTGCTGATTCTGAAAGTTAACTTCTAATTAACCGACTGTAAAATGTAGAATTGTTTATCCTTTCAATACATAATACGAGTATCTATCATAAAAATCTAGCCTATGAGAGTTATGAATTATGAACCCTATACCTGGTTATTCCTTAACATATGTTGTTCTTCCAAATTTTTATGCCTCCATTGATATGGTGGTTGTTTCGTTGCACAATTCTTTCTCTTCGACCTTTTCTTCCTTCGTCGATTCCTTATTCGTGTTAATCTATCGTCATTATTATTGTTAATATTTCTGTTTCGATTTCTTTTCCTCGTTTCCATGGATTTCTCCACCGATTTGCTTGTTTCAATCGAATTACTTTTCGAAGTGGAATGGCGTCTTTCCTCCATTCGTAATTTTGCCTGTTGTCTTCTGTATTCGACAGGATTGCGTCTCATTGCTTCTAATCTTTTTCTTCTCCTCTCCAAGAATTCTCGTCTTCTTCGATCCGTGTCTGCACGGCTTCTTTGTTTGTCCACATTTCGTTTAGAATTTTGATCGTTATTGTGTTTATTTTGTTGCCTGTTTTCTGTGTTTATATTTTCTTTATTTTCTAACGCTCTCTTTGCTCTCTGGAACGCTTCAACTTTATCGACAGCTGAACGTCTGAAAATGATATGTGGTCTTCCTTCTGAATAATTAGTAGGAAGTTGCTTGGAAGGTTCGATCCAATATTCTCCATGCGTCGTCCTTAGATGTCCCGCCTGATGGAACAAAAAAAGTATGGTTACAATTAGTAATGGAAAACAAGACTAGTCTCGGATAGGAGTCTCGTCTAGAAATTCTAAATCATGGTACGGTTTGCATATTTGATACTTTGTGTTGGGGTATCGGGCAACCGTCCGTCTGTGGTGTTAGCCTTGTTAGCAGCTGAGACATTGAGATGAATTTCCTGTTGAGTCGATATGGCTAATTGGCAGAATACTATATCACTGTCAAACATCGGTTGATACACGATCGAGATTTAGCACTGATTCAATTTAATCTTGATGCTTTTGACCTTGGACAATAGAGTTTTTGATTTTTGTAACTAAAATAGTAGGAGAATATCCAATTTTTATTGAAAGAACTAGGTAGGTGCTATAATGTAATAAATTTGTTGCATATACTCCATAGATTTATTTATTAAAAAGTGTTTAGGTACATTTAAAATGTATTTATGTTCATGAAGTGTATGACGAAACTGAGTTATATAACTGTAGATTAACAATAAAATAAAATATATATGTAGGTATGTAATAGATTAATTTAAAGTCTACATTTTGCAACATTGAATGGCTTATCATCCATTGAGGTCTAAACCGGTCGGGGTACTAGTGGGTCAACAAATCCTCGTGGTTGATATTAACTGTTGGTCAATCTGTGGCTACTAGATAAATTGATTGATAACGGACCAAAGGCGGCTTTGCGCGAAGCTTAATGGAAATGATTCCATCTGAATAAATGTTTTGATTAAATTACTGACCAAGCGCATGATTAGATGTACACAATGATTTATATAGCTATACGTCCCGCCCGCCCGTAAATTTTCACGTGGAAGTCACAAAAAGTCCTTTCTTAAAGAAGCTAAGAGGAACATACTCGCTAAAGGCCATTTAACATTTCTGGCCTGTTTTCATGCTGATCAAATCTTAATAAAAACGATATAGGATGCTAATATACTGACATAAGATGAGAATAATGAGGTATTCTGAGTCGTCGCGTTTCCGCGATATTTGATGTCAAAAGTTTCTTATAACCAAGATAAGTATTTACTAAAATTACCGATAGAGGACGTCAAAACGAACAAAAGATGTAAATAATAAAGAATACTAAAGTTTTGATATTATGATGTCAACAGTTCCATATAATTAAAACAAGCAAGTAATAGTTGCTAATATGATACAAACTAAAGGAATTTTTGACATCCAATATCTCGGAAACACTACAACATATCATACTTCATTTTCCACATCTTTTGGTTCACGTCCTCTATTGATTAGTTAAGGTTAATCGGCTTTGTGCTTTAAGACCTTGAGACCTTCGAGTGGCCCCGATTTCAAGATTTTTTCAAAATGGCGGATTGTAGACAAGCCTGTCAACAAGCTCCATAGTAAAATTTTACGTGCCCTTTCAAGTATGTAGGCTATTAAACTTTGCTGTAACTGTGTGAATGATGAATGAATGAATGAATCAATGATCGGTGTTTTTATATAGGTATAAACTTACTTAGATGTGATATCCCATAAATTATACGCATTTCTGTGCCTAGGACTTGATATATTTTGTTTCGATTGCTATATAATAGTCATTAAAATATTTCAAATAAACCGACTACTATTAATCCTAATTACGATTTATGAATACCTGAATGAAGCAGATTATTCATCATCATATAATTCATTTTTAATATCGACTACACCGGCAGATAAAATGAGCTCATTCAAACCATTGTTGCTATGTACGTTTAGACGGCTTTTTTGCCGAGCGTGAATAATATGAAATTAGTATTTAATTTTAAAATAATAATGTTATAATGTGGCTGTAAATACTAGTTAATACAGTAAGGAACCAGTTTCTGCTTAGATACGAATTAGAATATCTATTGCTTGTACAAAAAGCACCTAGTACGGTTTTGTAATTATGTGTTGGCACTAGCCGATGCGGCCGACCAGCCTGTGTGTCGCCGGCCTTCAGCGGAGAAGGTCGTCCGCGAAAGCCACTCGACACGACGTCCGACGTGGACGCAAGCGTACTACGCAATTTATCCAACCCATTAAATTGATTAATGATAATTTTAATTTAATAGCACATTGCCCGCTGCGTCTTCGAGTGTAAATAAGCACATTCA
Organism: Petrophora chlorosata; assembly: GCA_951640565.1. Lineage (NCBI taxonomy): Eukaryota > Metazoa > Arthropoda > Insecta > Lepidoptera > Geometridae > Petrophora > Petrophora chlorosata. Next base: position 7,753,692 of record OX621204.1, on the reverse strand, counting down.
ATTTACCCACTTATTTTCGCGCCTTTGTACTTTAACATATTTATGATCAAAAATCAAAATTGTTTAAATTTATTACAATGTAGTAAACGAAAGATTTAAAGCAGATTAAAGTTCACTTCACACTACGTCATATTTTACTATATTAATTAATTCCATGTTTTCGCTATTATGTATAACGTAGCGTTCACAAAAAAGTAAACGAAACATTTATTTAAAATTTTCTGAAGCATACAAACAAACTTCGCAATCTTGCCAATACGTATACAGTCTTTAAATGGCTTTCCTTTCAGAGGATAATTATCGACAGAAAAAGAAAATCACACAATGAATATGAAATCTAGCGGCAAAGATGAGAAGCATCCAATCAAACTTTAGAAGTGTTTTTATAGATACAACACAGACAGCACTTTCAATTTCATTAGCAGTTTTACGATTGAATGTGCGTAGAAAGTGAAGGTGGAATACGGATGTGGCCACTTGAGAGGTCCAGCCTCCAGCTGCCCAAGTGGCCACCAGACAAGTGCCGTCGGCTCTATTGATCTTAACGCACCACTACGAGTATGTTTGCTACAGGAATTCATTTCCTCGAGTTTCGATAGAACTCTATACTATACTCTGCACATTTTTAAAGTTTTTATGTGAGATGGTATGATATATTATAGGGGTTTAATACCGGGTTTATGTTATCGAAATATATACTATAAAAATCTATAGATATACCCCATAGATATTTTTGTATATAAATGATACTTCCATATTCAATTAGAAATAGTGAGTAAATTCTTCACTTGCGATTCGCAGACTACCTTGTCATTTCGGCCAAATCGTTGCAGCAGCAGATGCTGGACAGCCTGGCTGATTCCCGCAACGCATCGGTCACTAACATAATGTTCAACGAACATGTTATCCTCTCAGGATTGTCGTTATTGTGAACCATTTGAATTTGTTCAAGAGTATGTTTATTTAGTGCAGATGGTCCAACTAGACAAAAACAACTTTGAGAAAGCCAAAAAATTTTTTTTTGAATTTGACACTCTTCTTAGGGTTAAGCTCGCCTTTGTACATGTACTTCATAATCCACGATGTACCTAAATGTTATGACAGAGTAAAAAAAAGAAGAATATAAGAAAGAAAGAGAAACACTGATTGTAAAAGTATAGTTTCAATAATAGCTTTAACGGCCTAACCCTACCCATAAATAAAAATAGAATTAATCTCATATTAAAATGAAGCCCTCTAAGGGCCTGATTTATTCATTGCCGCCGTAATCGTTTCACATTATCTGGTAATTCCTAAACATTATGCCTAACCCTTGCTTAACCATATAAAAACGCAATAAAATTATAATAGAGCTAATTTTATCTTATAGAATTATAAAGCATTAAGAAATACCTACGTGTATTTAGATAAAAAAAAATGACGTTTATTTTTGGTCTAACATTTTCAATTAAGCGTCCTTTTTTAAATAAACCTAATTTGTTTATAACAAAAACTTACATTTTGGAATAAGATTGACGTATGATCTGAACATAAATGAAGATTAATGGATTGCATTGACATGGTTGCATGGCTGCAGTTTTTTTGCCCTCCAATTATATGTCTAGGATACGAGTAGGTACATTTTAATATCCTACTCAGGCTTTGACATTTTACAATGATTTTTATTTTATCCGTTGCTCAGATAATATGTTACATCCGCCTTATCAATTAAATTCTGCATTCTATGATTTTTTAAATTGGTATAGGTATAAGGTGCAATTGAAATTCATCATCATCATCAGCCCATCACGTTCCCACTGCTGGGACACGAGCCTTCTCTCATAGAGGGGCCATAATCCACCATGCTGGCCCAGTGCGGGTTGGTGGATGTCACATGTCCTTGACTTTTTGTGAAAAATTCTTGAGCATGCCGGTTTCCTCACGATGTTTTCCTTCACCGTTTTTAGAGCGAGTGTTAAATCCGCACATAACTTAAGAAAGTCAGTGGTGCGGGGTCAGAGGGATTCGAACTCGGGTGCGTCGGATCGAAAGTCGCACGAGCTCCCACTAAGCCACACTCGCCCTTTTTTTCAATTGAAATTGGAAGGTTATAAATACGAGAAGTACTCGTAGTTCACACAGTTCACTATAAACTCTGTTCGGTGCATCAATTCAAAACCAGGAAAACTATGTTTGCATTTATTTTTAATTAATAATAGTATCAATTTTAAATTAAAATATACCAATATACCCACTTACAAAAACATATTAATTATTAATCATTATTAAATAATTAATATAATATGTTTAGTTAATAGTACCTACCAGTCTTTTTTATTCCATTAATACCCCAGCTCAAAGGTTTTGAATGTAAATCACGTAATACGTATCAGACACTGGTTATTAATATTTTTTTATGTTTTGCGATAAAATGATTAATTTTGTTTAGTTTCGCAATGTTGGTAAAAAAGCTATTTGGACATAATGAACCACGTCCGCTATTAAGTTGTAAAATAAGGAAATACATTTTAACCGCTATTCTACGTACCTATTACCATATTTATTATGTTATGACGTAATATTTTATATATAGGGCACCTATATTTCGGTGAATGTGCAGTGGAACTTTACGACCTGATTCGACCATTTCCCTTCCATTGCAGGACAAGTAGAAGATAGGCCAAATTACACCCTTATATAGGTATAGTAGATATTCCGCCAATTCGTAAAAAGCGATTTGGTTCCACATTTATAGTGCGTACTGCGGAATGGAACTCCCGTCTTCTCTGTTTCTGATAAAGTGATAACTACAATTTGGGTATTTTTATATAAGATAGATTAACGTGCTCCATCTTCGGTCACATCGTCGCTTAACATCAGGCGAGATGGTTGTCTAACGTAGATCTATAACATACAAAAAAACACTATCAGGCAAAAATCGTAAATGTTGCTTCCCCGGTTTATTTTAACTTTTATTTTTAAGATCACAGGATTTATAATTTGTGGATGTTCCACGAACATTTAATTTTCATTCATTAAAGGAGATCTTAACAGTTTTATTACACCAACTCTATTAAATAATTTTTTCGTTTCGTCTAGATTCGAATTTTTGCACGTACCTAGCGGGTCAGGAGATGATCACCGGAAACGCCCGTTCACCCACTACTGATCCAACATTTATGAGTGTTATCCGTTTTTGATCTAGAGTGCAATGTCCGTTCGTGAATGAGATAAAACTTGGATAAAATAAATACTTGTATGAGCCTATGTTGTACATGATATTATTACATGAAATTGTCTTAAACATAAGTAAATTGATGAAATTGATAGATTTTGAAAATACTTGTTTTACTAATTTTGCTAATTACAGTCAGCGGAGAGCTGGTGGCTTATTTGGTTAGATATTTTTACGGCTTGAGGCCACGAGTTCGAACCTTGCGTTTAGTCATATTTTACGCAACGCAAACGTTTAACAATGTTTTTTGCCACATGTTTTTAGAGTTCATCAAATCAGACCTTAAAAATATTAATTTTGTTTTTTATTCTCCATCGAGGTTGTAATTTAATTCTTATCAAATAATCAGCAAAGTGTGTAGAAGAATAATTTTATCCTTACGCCTACGCAACAAATACATCGTTAGTTTTTATTTAATGAATAAGCAGGTGTATAAGAAAATATGTATCTTGATTAAATCTAAATTATCCTAGTTATTATGATATTATTTTAAACCTAGCCATTAGCACAATACATCATTAATTTGTTTCATCAATGTAGAGCAAAACAAAAAAGTCTGAATAAGATAACATTAGTATGAAACTAGTGACATTTAAAACAACATCATTATTTTTTATTATAAACTATATACCTACATTGTAAAAAATACTCCTATCATGCATAATTATATTAATTATTATATAATATCCAAAATAGCCAACTGTGTCTAGCAACAAGTAAAGATAGAGATACTTGCTCCCTACTATCAATCTATGTGTTATCATATTTAGTCTTGGATGCTGCCGTTCCGCCACTCGTATATTAATTGTACCTTTAAGTTTATTTATTTATTTGGACCATCAACAGAACTACATGATTAAATGCAAACAGTTTTGTACTTAAAATTAGGTATTACACATACTCGTAGTTCTAATTACAGATATAGCCTCATCGTGCTCCTTAGAAAGTGCAAGTTATTTAGTGTTTCTCAATATAAGTGGATTGTATTCTGTTTTTGAGAAATAAATGTCTTAAACCAATATATTATTTCATCCTCACATTAACTTTAGTACCTACTCGTCTACTACTACTCCTCGCCTCTCCCACTGAACACCACTGAGCCTGGCCTTCATCTCATTAGCAGTCTTTGCGAATAGGCGCGCTACCAATGAACGTCTTGCATACCGTTTGATAAGTCACGGTGATGTTCACTCAAGAACGAGGGTACCCCGATTTTGTTCGTCTTTTGAGAGATGTGACGAGCCCACTGCCACATCAGCTTACTAATCCTTTGCAGTCTTTATCTTTCGGACAACTTTATTGCGAATCATTCAAAAATACAGATATACTCACTGTTCTATAGCTCGCTGCGCCACTTTAAATTTGTGGATTAGCTTAGGCTCGCTGTGCGCATTGATAGGTAGATAATACAAACAGTTTTTAATACTTATTTATAAATCCAAGCTATGGCGTTATATTAATGATCAATGCACAATGATCGATCACTCTGCCACTGTGCTGACTAATTAGTGTTTTATGTCATAACATAAAATGTTAAACATACCATATTATACTGTCCGCCCACCTCAATTAGGCTTTTTGTAACTTCTCCTTTACGGCAATATTTGCAATGTAACACCTTTCGGTCACATCAAGGTTACTCCGTCGTGAATCGGTACGCATTAATGTTTTTTTTTACGCCTAATAGATCTATGTTTGGCCACTATCTCGCCTGATGTGAAGCGATGATGTGGCCTAAGATGGAGCACATAGATCTAGAGAGAGACGGTAGTTGAGCGGCTGCTCAGACCCGTCTCTCCGTCTCGGTCGTGAAATGTGTAAATACCTACAGATTCCATAGTGACACGTTTTTCCTACATTGTGTATGCAGACTTAACTGCTCTGTGAAGTCGTACAAGTTGATTTTGACACACCTCCAACGTCCACTTCAAGTAGAGAACTCACATCAATTTTGATGGCAGTTTAATGATTTATGTATGATACTCGTACATTGAGGATTGAGGTAGTCTGAAGATGAAGTCATTTCAATAGTAATTAGATGAGTTCGTGGACCTTATTCATATATGGACTTTACTTTGTGTGTGTTTTGGAAAGCTTGTGCTCAGTAGCATGACTTGATTAAATAACATCACTAGGCAAAAAAGTTCCTTCATGCATCATGAATTTTACCTTAAAAACCCATATTACGTTGATTTGATTGACACAGGAGGAGGCGCGGCCCCAATTTTATTAGATAATTGAATACATCAAGTCAATTATTATTATTAGATTTCGTAGGTGGGCGCGGTGATTGAAATTCAATTATAGAAACACGAGTTTAACAACCTGCGCGTTCTTCGAGCGATGACAAACGAGGTTTTTCTTTCCTCATCACTTGATCTTGAAAGCTAATCTATATTGCAGATTGCATAACAAGAAACTTTATAAACCAATAATATTAATATTTAACCTATTAAGATTATTTAGCAATGACTAAAGACCTTTTTTTTGAGGGGGGATAATGCCACTGCATTGCCCTTCTGTCACAAGGGAGGCAGAAGTGGGCCTGTGGGGCTCGAACCCAGTAAAAACAAAACGAGGACGGTGGGGCGAGATGGGGTCGCGCTAGCATTTACCATCGCGCCCCGGCAACGACTTATGTCCTAAGTTAACCTAATCGTGGGCAGTCTTATGTTCATGTATATTGATGTATACTGTTCATGTATGTTTTGTTATTCGTACGAGTATACTGGATATTAAATTCAGGTATCACCAGGTTAAACAAAGCAAAGGCAAGCGTACCTGGAACTCATCAGAGTTTTGTACCTCTTATGTTTTATCTTGTGACCTTGCAGGAAACAATCTGATGTGATTTATCTTACAATTCGTTTATTTATATCTGACAATAAAATTAACGATCCACAATGGCGGACATTAAAGCTTAGATTTTTGTTTTTGACTAGCTACGCCCCGCGGTTTCACCCAAAGTTATCTAGGATAAAAAAATTGTATCATATGACCTTTTCCAGAACCTAAAGTACCTACATAGAATAGAATATAAATACTTACTCTTTATTGTATACCACACGTATAAAATACATTAAGAAATAAGACTTATCTAAGATTATACAATTGGCGGTCTTATCTCTTGAAGGAATCTCTACCAAATTTAACTCTACAACATACATACAAAATTTTCAAAAAATCTGGTCAGTAGTTTATGCGTGATTAAATAACAAACATCCATCCATCCATCCTCACAAACTTACGAATTTGTAATATTAGTAGGATCAGTGGGACTAGCTGACCCCCGCGATTCCGTCCGCGTAGAATTAGGTTCATAGTTGTTTCCTTTGCAACTGTTAGTTTTTTCGAAATGAGAGTACATACACACACGCTTACACACACACACACCACCTCTCACACACTATTTCGCATTAAACCATTAATAGGATCACTATGCTAAGGTGCATCCAAACCCTTCCAGTAGTTTCAGCGTGATGAATTTTCAAAGATACAGACAGACAAAAAACAACAATATCAACAATCAACAAAGCATAAACAATTATATTTTTTACCCAGTTACAGTTTTATTATAATATATCCATATTTATAGATAATATATTTCGGTGGTTTCTGAATTTGTTTTGTAATTTGCGTGAAATATACAGATAAAGAGTTACCATGGCGGATAACCATCGAACATTAATTTTAACTGCCTGCGGTTTTCACGTTCCATCGAGGCATACCGAAGTTATTGTATTTTTGTGATTAAGAATTTTTTGTTTCGAAAGAGGCCGGGTTAATCTTCATTTTTGAAAGGGTGGTCAGAATGATTAGGTGGAATAAGGTTGAGATAATTTATAGAGGATATGGCAGCATTTTTATAGGAGCTACATCATCTAGTTAATGAAATCAAAACGCGTCCAAGTACTATCCAAAAGAAGGACGAACGGTAACGAACGGTGTGCACACCCATTGTTGCCGTTCGTCCTTCATTCTTTCTTTCTCGAGTGCACGTTCATGATTGTCGATCAGTATGTCGTTAATAACTCACTTTCAATAATTCTTGGTTATTGTAGGTGTGATGTACTTACAAGTCCATCGCAGGCGGAGAGGGCGACGACAGAGCCCGCCTGTCCTCGCACGGAGCCGGTGTAGTGGCAGGCCGTGGCTTCTGGCCGCGGTCGGTCCCGGGTGCGCCCGCTCGCGCTGTGTCGCTCCACCACCATAGCTGGCGTGATGAAAGTCACCGATGGCCTGTGGGAAGCATGAACTCATTAGTGATATTATAAGATATATTCAGTTGGAAGAAGGAGGTAGAAAACAGAAAACACCTTAAAATTACATGTTCGACATGAGTGTAGTGTAAATTTTAATCTTATAATTGTAAAGCTGCTAGAGTTGGTTTAATTTCCTTTCCTTAGTAACTCAACCGAGATTTTTCTTTTTAGATATTTATCCTCATAGGACTATAACGACATAATTGGCATTCTTGGTCGGAAGGCACGCAAGCCTTATCCAACGAGGTCCCTGCAGTTACCACTAAGACTTTGCCCAAGAGCCTGCGCGCTTTGAATTCCTACGCGCCAACACAATTATGAAAACGCATCGCGAGTAAAACGCGAATGCTAAAGACTTGAATTTCCTAGTTCATGCCTAGAGCGGTCTGGTTCCAGCACTCCCAGAATATTAATTTCCAATGACAATTAATTTATTCGATTGCTATTTAAATACTAAAAGCAGGTTAAGAAACTGAACAAAGCAGAAGTTGTTTATAATGGGAATTTAATATCCGACCGGCTAAAAAAAAGGTGGCTTGCAAAGCTAATGACTTGGCGACTAATATAACATAATAGTACACGTATGATAAAATAACAATACGAAAGCCACTGTACAATTTTAAAGATAAGTTTAAACAAAAGTAAAATTTCTATAGCTAGCAAGACGTTAGCTCGTTTGTTTGCTCTGGCTCTCTTATGGCTATTTTACCCTAGAGTGTACCTACGTCCTACAAATAGCGGAGCCAGAAGCACGCAAAGAAGGTCCTGAATGAAGAGCCTACGAGCAAAGAAAACTAAATATTACTACGTAAAGAAGCGACACTCCCACCCTCCCGCTAATTTGTCGTCACCCGCAATAAACCGGTAAAAAACAGGGTAATGCCGTGCTTGCGTCACTCGGTTGTCACCGCTCGCTGCGAATGACTAATGAGTGAGATTCAAATTTTAATGTTTATTTTATATGTGCGATCAATTGATGTTATTTGAGGTTATGACCTTTTTGGATGACGACGACGACCTGCTTTACAGAGGTAGAGCAGGCCGGCTGACTATTTGACTTTGACATATGGACGAAACATATTGAGAAAAAGACGGAGAACGGCTGAAGACGGTGGAGCTGACCAGGACCTGACCTGACTGACGGAGGTCTGCCTATCTCTTTTAAAATGGTTCGTTATTATTCTGTGTATGGATGCAAAGAAACCACTTACACAAATAAGAATCGGAGATTTTTTGGTTTTTCGCGTCTCCCGGCCAAGCGATAGTGGTTGTGAAAGAGAAACACTTAGATTGCTTACGTATAGCGTTGTCCTTGTCGCGCTCGATTCGTATTAGCTCATCCCTACAATAATTACGCACACACACACACACAAAACGTGTGCGGACAGGCTGGTGCACCTATAGTAGTACTAGAAAGGTAACTCGGCGAATTTGTATGGAGTGTCGGGGATCTGCTACGAGGGTCGAGTACTTAAAGCGACATGAAGAGGTGGTGTTTCTGGTGAAGCCATACTTCATACCTTGTTAATTGATGCTATGCTAGCTACAAATTAAAGGATACCCTAAACGGTATTAATATGTTTGCTATTGTTAAGTATTTCAGATTTAGTTACCAACTTATTAATTATAGAACCCACTTCAATATTTTTTATCAAAATTAGGAACAGTTTATTTTTCGGCTCGATTAAATACGACCCGCGTATAATTGAATATCTGATATCGATCTGATGAGAATTGTTTTGAAATTGTGTCCATTAAAATAAATTATAAAGGCCTCAAAGCCAAAAATTAAGTGTTCGTTTTCTCGTTTCAATATCGGATGCTAAGAATCGTGGAGCATTGAAGAATTCGAGGCGATGGCAATAAATTCAAGCTGCGGTTTAAGCGCATATCGGCCAAGGAATCTGTCCACTATGGCGTCGACGACGACCATAAAAAGTAGATTTTGCGCTGGGACACGGTCAAGATTTATCGAATACAACCTTAGATACAGGACGCAACAATTGCGGAATGCAATAATATATAAACGCAACTGAAAATGGTAACTACAGCATCGTTGCTATAAATCACTGGCTTTGATTGGTCCGTATCATGTGCGAGAACCTCAGTAAAGACCTTTGTGAGAATTGATTCTGTAGATAGGCACATATATGTGTCTATTTAAAACACGGTCATCTCCTTTTTTATCCTGCATGAGAATATAAACCAATGAGCATAACCATTAAAACTTGTTAGAGTGAGCCAATTTGTGTAACTACTTAAAAGAAATATTCTGTCGTAAATAGACTTAATTTCAGCCATTTTAACACCTATCGTGCCAAGTATAGAGAACAGAGTAGGATCATAAACTATGTGTTCGAGCCGCGAAAGTTTAAAAATTACAACAAAGTAGGAGATAGCGATTCCATGGCGTTTGTCATGTGGCAATAAGTGTAATCCGCTCGAATTTTTGACAAAGCCACGATAAAGGTTTCAAAGCTTTGGAAGAGCCTGAACATCGCTTATGTAACTAATAAATTGGGAGCTCGGATAAGTGGCACCGTTGAGCTAATATTGTAGTTTTGCCGTGTTGTTCTACGTGGATACGGAACACTATCAGCCTTGGGCAGAGGTACGGCTGTCGATCGGCAGCAAACAGACGGAGTGGCGAAGCGCTAAGCACACAGATAACGCTCATTACTGCAATTAGCCGAGGTAAACACGCCCGGCCTAGATACGTGCCGTCTGTGCGACTCGGACATCTTTACCTTCTGTATTCGTCAGAACTTAACTAGTAAGAAAAGCTAAAAAGTCCGATCCCTCTACGGCAAAGATAACTTTTAAATCACAAAGCATTTTTCAAGAATCAAAGTAACATTAGGCACGATTCCATGGCGTTTGTCATGTAGCAATAACTACGTAGTGGTGTTTGATTTCACGTCTCTGGGGATTGTCCGATCTAAGTGTCTCTGAGCAAGGGGAGTTTCATTTGCTCTTTTAACGAAATTTTGACCGCACCATTTCTTTAATCCAAGTATTAAAACTAAATTAAATGGTAGTTAAAGCTTGACTGGATGCAATCATTGTCTCAGTGTCTTCACACGGACTTCTTCAGCCAATTTCAATAAATAACATTTATTCAGTACGCGTTTAGAGCCGTTCTAGAACTCGAAGACAACATCAAAGGTCGCTTTTACTTTTGCCATCCGTGCGAACTGTTATCTTGATGGACATTTGCAGTCCTACTGCACTTTACATTAACATAAATTATACAAAGTTCTCGACTGCAATATAGATACCAATTCGCTAAACAAGTTTATTTGGAGCTAAAATTAAGATAAGACTTCAATGAAACGCATAAATATATGAAGCCGATTTTGAATGTTTAACTCGAGTTGGATCCGGTAAGGTTGAAGAATTAGACTTGCTAATTGTAAGCAATCATTAATTCTAAACTATGAACTCCAAATGGTAGGTACGCATGTCAGTCAACTTGTCACGTTTCCTCGTCCAACGTAATGTAATACACAAATAGGCGGCAATATATAGGTTGTGATTATGGTAGGTGAGTGAGTATATAATTTGGGGACTACATACATTTAGGGTTTGATTTATCGGAATCACAGAGGTTTTTTTTTTATATTTTTTTATTTATTAAAATTGGTTAAAAAAATAAACAAATAAAAAATGGCATTTATTCAGTGAGAACACTCAATTGTACATTTGCAAAAGAGATATATGGTCTGGAGGAAATCGCAATAAGCGATAAGGCCACCCATTGTACCTTAAAAGTAAGTACCTTTTTTCTCATTATTAATTATATTTTTTGTGTTGTGTGGTTTATTTGGTGTGCAATAAAGTGTTATTGTATTGAATATGAATAAGTTTTTCAAAGTTTCCTATAAAAAGGTTAGCATTGCTTTTTCTAGCTCCACCTTTGTGTAGTCATTTTGCAGCCAGCCAACCTATATTACCTATATAACTACTACATGCGATGATAAGTGCAGTGCTTACACAAAATCTAAAGGACTAAGGTAGGTTTTTGCTTATGAGACGACAGTAAGCCATAATGTGTTTACTGGTCACCTTAAACTGCGATAAAGCTGTGTTAACATTTGAATAAAATTACGTTTATTTTAGATCTGGTTTGCACCAATTAGTGCGCCGATGTTTTATGCTTCATTTTATCCTTATATGCTAAGGCGGCATCAGACGCGACACCTCTAAAAGATAACTGCGCGATTATTCTTGGTATAGCCACGATTAACATGGAAATATGTACTAAACATGGTATATATATACCAGTGATCGTGTTGCTGTATAGTACAAATGTAGATAATAATGAGACTTTCACCAATTTTGGTTTCGTTTCAAGTTGTTAAACTATTCAGGGCGCACCATATTAAGCATGATCAAAGCGAGCCGGTCGCGCGTGACTCTATTGTGGTCGTTGTAATATCAAAAAGAACAGAAAATGGGAGTAAAAGTTCACGATTCAATTTAGAATTTCCTTTAACATTGCCATTATGTTTCTTAATTTTCCGATCAAGTTCATTCAATGTTTCTTTTTTGTCGCGCCTTGCTTGTTTTGGCCGTTCCAAAAAAAGTTAAAAGGCAAACCGAAGGTTTATTGTTTCAGGTCGTTTTGCCGGGTGCTCCTCGTGGTATCAAGTATCGCACCTTGATATACTACGCAGTTAAGTATACATTTCTCGAAGTCCTGTGGTTTTGGCGCCCTGCCGTGCAAACCCTTTATTTTATTACAGGTTCTTGCACTTGAACTTGTTTCTTGTAGATGTGACTTACCTGCAAGTACGTTTATTTAAATATTTCGAAAGTCACTCGAAGGAAATCATAAATATTATTAGGATTTCTAGTCAAGTCACATATTTTGTGTATTTGGAATAATGTCTATCGTTAAGAGAAGGCTAGGCTAGGCCAATAATTATCGTAGGTCCATTTATTTAAATGTATAGGGTTTTATTACTGTTACAATACTGTTACTTGGAACTTCCTATATACTTATAAATGGATTATACATTCATTGCGAATGTAGTTTATTTCTTAAAACTCAGCAATTCAAATTATACGATAGGTTACTAATATGTTCCTATTCTGTGGTAAGGTACCTATCTACAAATGTAGCTACTTGTTTTTCATGTACATATTTTTAAGGTTTTTAACAATAAAGTGTTTCTCTATCTATCTATCTATCTATACCTACCGTATAATTTGTAACATTCATATGTTTTGTTATATAGTTGTAAATTTGCAAATTAATCGACCACATTATCGCCGTGCTGATAAAACAATATTACAACGTAATTTTCCTTATTATACTTATAAATAATCAAAATATCCAACTGCAAACCTGATCCTGGTATTTGACATAATAACAGACGAGTAGGTATTTTACTAGGTGGTGCGTCTGTAATTACGCTAAAATTGAATAAAGAACTTTAAACGTCTCTCCGACTTCCTCCATGTTAATCAAAGTTGGTACTGGAGGCAAAAACGTGTCAACAACCGCTCAGATAAGAATTTGTAATTGCATCGTATGTAGTGATTTGCAGTTAAAACTAACAGCCTGAACAACAATAAACTGTAATTTGTTAAAAGTTAATGCTGGATATAAATTACTTACGTATCGTCCCTTCGTTATTCTCATTTGTTAACGAAATAATTGCCTTGCCAAGTCATTTATTTCGCAAAAGTTCACGCTCCTACTAAAATTTCAGTTTCTGCGTTAGATCGCGCCGAACGGGTATAAACAATTAAAAACCTTGAACATAGCCTAGCCTTGGCCTTCCATTTACACAACATTTGTATACCGAGATGAGTCGGTATCTATTACGAGTCAGATACAGAGCAAAGTTTACATAAAATATATTTATTACACATGTAAGTTTAATCAGATTATCTCATTCCTTTTAATTTTGCATTTTATTCCATTTATTTTCAAGTAAATAAAAAAGCATTGTCATTATTTTGAAAATTACAAGTAGTTTGTTTTATAGGTAAACTAGCGACCCGCCCCGGCTTAATAAACATTCCTCTTCAATCACTCTATCTATTAAAAAAAACCGCATCAAAATCCGTTGCGTAGTTTTAAAGATTTAAGCATACATAGGGATATGGGGACAGAGAAAGCGACTTTGTTTTGTACTATGTAGTGATAGTGAAGCAATAAGAGATTCGGACAAAAATCTCACTCTCAACATTACGGGTGCGAGCAATGCCGTTATGGGGTCGTTGCGCAATCCCTGCAATATTCATCGTTCATTGTATTACAATAATTGCCGCATAAATATGTATGAATTGAACTCACAAGACCATACTGCAATTTTCAAACTGTCGGCTTTTTGTCCCGCAACCCATTAAAAATGTATGAACCTGGCGTCCTATGGGCTTAAAAAGAAATTCGACAAGGCTGCGGCCGGGCCTCTTGAATTTATATTTGGTTAAACACGAGTATTGTGATAAGTACCTATATATTTTTTTATTTCTGCCATGTTAGGCTAGTTGTTTCAGTACCCAAATATTGTGTTTGCAAAACTCAGAGTTTTCGATTAATTTATTGAAAGCATTAATATATTAAAATATATATTTTATTATAAATAGGTATAAGTACTGGAAATAAATGCAGACTGCACTGCATACGGGATACGGAAATTCACCGTCCACGCAAAATAAAGCACCCACTTGCAATTTCAAAATGCGTAAATACGAGTAGGTACAAAAAGTGCACAGATGGCTTACGGGTAATGGTGCGTTCACACAGGGCTGTGATAGTTGAGCTTCCGCGAAACTATTGCACGCGAAAACGCGTCGCGCTTCCGGACGAACGCTTTGATCGCGCGCGACACTCGCGTTAAATATACAGACGTCTGAGCTTCACTATAAAACACGATCGCACGCCAAAAATAGGGCGGCTTTATAGGTTTGAGCAATGCCGTTCTTAATTATAGGTTGCTGTAGGTACTACTTGTATTTTGTAAGAAAACTGAAATTTGTTTTATTTAGTTTAATTATGCACTGAGAAAAATATATGACTGAGATAAAAAATATGATTACGTTGTGTGGAAGCTTTGTAACCATAGATGGATATTTGTAAAACAATATTTTTTATTTTACCTAATATTGTGAATGCCCACAAATCTAATATCAATAAGAATATTTACAGACATTTGGAGCAGATGCAAATTTATTTTTTGTAAACAGAAGGTTATAGCAAATAGTATTCTTTGGTTGTGGGGTCACCAAGATACAGGCTTTGCCTAGTTTTGGACCCGCTGGAAATGTTTCAACGTACCTACTGAGTTTATGATTACTTTATAATTATATACGATGTATTCTTGAGTTGTATACATATATCTATTTGGAAATAAAATAATGATTCTTAACTTATCTTGTCTTAATATATATACGTTATTACGAATATGACACAAGCTAATAATTACATTTTCAGGGTTTTGTAAATGATTTATTATTTAATAACACTAGTAGTATTTAATAAATCTAGACTTTTAGCATACCAAACATAACACCACAATACATAAAACAAGTAAATTTATGTTTATGCCGACCTAACAGCGGCTTGTCATTCGTGAATTTATTAGCACTAAGCATTCGGTTGTAGAATTCTGTTACCGCTTCCAGATTAGGAACTCATTATATCTGACGAGATAAAGCTATAAAGCCTGATTAGGAGCCAGTTGCCAGTAGGCATTTGGTAAATAAGGTAGCCACTAGATTTATTACTAATACATCACAAAGCCAGCTGCTTATCTATGTATCTATCCCTTAGTACTCTGTGGTATCTCCCCTAATCCAGCCTATCTTAAAGACTAATCATAACAGAAAACATACCACATGTACAACTAATGCTAAATGCTAATCATTTCTCTGAAACTGTCATTATTTATTTATGCTGGTCGGAGAAGGTGTGAAGTTTATTAAGTGCCGAGGAACTTGTCAAAAGTAATAGCAATCAAACAAGAGCTTATCGTAGACTTCCATGCAATAAGCGATATCTTTTTTTTTTTAAATTGATTTAAGGATCAGCAAACAGTTTCACTAGTAACTTAATTAACAGACTTAAAAATAAAAATCTTAATATTAGTGAAACCAACATCGTTGACCACAAATAGATATACATGTAACGAAATGTTGGGATTAAGATAACAAAATAACATTATTAATGTAAATAATAGCAAAGTAACACATTCTGTATAATGCCAAACAAACAAAAGATGAGTAATGTCAATGGATCCCTACAATGCAGTAAACAACATTAACACCTAAATAATCCATAAATAATCCAGCCCCTCTCAGCAAGATATAAGAATGAGTTACTTCACGAGGCTGCCCCGTCTCCGTCCTTTAAATAATCAAAACACCATACTTTATATATAAAGTATATGAAGAAATAAGACTTATCTGAGGTTATATAATAGGCGGTCTTATCGCTTCAGTCAATTTCTTACGGTATTGTATGCATACATACACATATATACACATACGCTAGCCCAACGATGATTGTTGACCTTCCAAACAACCTAAGGGTACGCGCTTATTTAAAATTGAAAACGCATTTCAGATGCAGTACAAGAAACAAGAAATACTACTAAAACCACAGAAATCAGAATCACAGTTGAGATACCTACCCATATTCTAAGTCGATAACTGCGAAGTTCCTCGACTCCACCTAACTCAGGGGTTAACGATTGCTTACACATCTTAAGTAAAACTAAAAATTCACAAATGTTTGAACTTACCTATCAGACAAAACTGCTAGAATTTTTGAACGATAAGCTCGGAAGATTTCAGGACGCCATAGTTTTATAGCCGGAGCCATTTGTAAAATCGACATCGGTCAGTCGGCCGATCAGTTTTACTGGAAAAAAGACGGAAATAGCCGCCAGAATTTATTAACTCCAGTAAGTAGTGCGTGCTCGAACTAGGCGCAAAGCCAACGTCATGTCCCAAATTAATATCTTGTATCTAGTTCGGGTAATGGACGACTAATTATAGTGACTATTGTTAATATTTGTCTATCAAAACGGAAACATCCTTAATTGTTTATGGTTATTGCCCCGTCCGCTCATGAAATCAATCATGGCAGTTGCTAAGCCATAGATTGTGATGTGTAAAATAAAATCATTTAACGTAGCCACTACCCAACAGGAAAATTTTATCAGTTATAATCTTCCTGTTGGGTATTTCATCTTGCAAATTAATTCGTCCTTCCTGTCAGCAATATAAGGTCGGCATTTAAATGTCAGTGTGATTTCCAAAAAGCTGCAACAATGCTCTCCTATATCCAATACAAATAGATTAAAGATACACTAATGCGTTTATAACTGTTGCTCGTTTTGTGACGCCAGTAGTCATGAACTGCATCACCGAGGAAACGACAGAAAGATTTACTAAGATTAATGTGCATATTCCTCAGACTGTCACAGTCCTAACTAGTCTCAAGGCTACGGATTTGCTACTTTATTTGTGGAATCGTAACGTAGCGTCGTCAAGTTTTGGTTGGCGAGCAGTTAATTTACCTTGCTACTGATAAAATCTTCAAACTAACCATATTTTATGTATTTTTAAAGATTATTGTGCCTAATTAGGCATTTGTACTTCAGAGTTCGTCTTTAATACTCAGCCTATGATGGATACAATTGACCAAATTGAATTGAATTTGCGAACCTTCTTAACGACAATGACACCATCGCCACACGTCTGATACAATTAAATAGTGATTGATTGGCGACTTCAAACTTATTACAAAGCGCTTTGAACTATGTGGGTGTACAATAAACAAAAACGGCGGATGCGATAAGTTCAATAACATAAATGAAAGGAGAAAAAACACAATAGAAGTTCGTGGCCGGTTATTGAAACACGATTAAATATATATTATCAAAACATCGTAAGTTACACAAAAAATTGGCAGACGTTTGTGGCGAACCAATCTCGTAAATAAGCTGGTAATCCTACATTCGAACGCATCTCTACTCCAGATAACGTACGTTTTGCGATAACAATACATGACAATAGTAGTTTAGATAGTCGCAAGTTCAAATATTTGAGAAGGTCGATTCACGATAGGCAAAAAATAAACTATGTCAGTCGAGCCGGCAACAGAGAGTCGCGCGCACGTACGTACGCGCTCGCATATCAACGCTATAATATAAATGTGTTACTGAAGCTGCCGCCCGCTTCGGACACACATGGCCAGGGTTACCGCAAACAAGAATATAAAACCATTCCGACCATCATGAACTTTACTTGGTACATTTATACAACAAACGTTGCGATCAATGCTCTTAAGACTTTCAGTTACATGGCCGTGAACTTCATCCTTATCTCGGATGATACACGTGCCTTATCTCAAAATAGGAGAAATAATATTTATCATTTGGTACAGTTGTTCAAGATTACATAATGATTGGCGATTACGTACTTTTTTGCGTCTAGCCTTTTTTCAATTGATTTTAATAACGCCTTTATTGCTGGCAATTTGTGAAGCTTATATGTAAAGGTATTCGCAGTTCTTTTGTTATGTTAAATTGAGAGTTGGCGCGTGTGTAAAATTACGTTGTGTTACGCAATAATGCGTGGCGCTAACGCACACGTTGCCGTTAAAAAATTATCTCTCATACATTCGTTTTAAGCGTGTCGATAGTAGCGGTGTCACGCCACATTAGAATAACAAACAATTTTAATATATTATGTATAGACCATACAAAGACTTTTGTTTCATAAAATAAATCTTTTTCTCTTCTAATAACGGTAATTAATCATTTTATTTGAATGGTATGAGTGTACACACATATTTTCAGAACAGTTTGTCTTAATGGATCGGGCGTAAAAGTTAAGGAAATTAAGACAACTGTGTCAGAAACCTCATAAAACACGTTTCAACTGTACCATTGGGGAGCACCTTAATTTTTACTGCTCCCAAATCCATAAAAGAGCTGTGAGTCATCGTGATGCCTTAGGATGATGCCATGGTGATGCCATGAAACAGGGACGCGATCAATAACACAGCTCACTTAACTAAACAAATAAATCTTCACAAAAATCAAGAGTCCGGGCATAAAAGTATCTCAGGATTCAATTGAGTTGTCGTGGAGACGTCCAAAAGATGTACACTAAGATCAGAGCTTGTTTGATGGTTTTTTTATGGAACTGAACGATGAGACCAGAAATTCGTTCGTCTCATGGGAAGTGCTACGCCTGCCCATAACAATTGCAGTGCCACTCAGAAAAACTAATACAATAAAAAGCACTGCGTAAGACTGCATTGCTGCATTGCCCCGAGACATCAGATATTAAATCTCATATATAGAATAGAATAGAGAATAGAGAATAGAAATATGCCCAGTAGTTCCACGAATTCACGAGGGAAATAGACGTACTTATGTCAGATGACGTGATCAGTGACTACATTTTAAAGGTGCTTAACCTCCTGAATGATGAAATTGATATACGTACATAGGTGCTTTTAGCGACTTGGTGCTCGATGATGAAATCTGGCATCGCTTTGGGTAGTGGTAGAGTCGTCTATCGCTCGCCCAAATCCAAGTGCTCTGTCATCTCTGACCCTGAGTAGATAGAACAGTACTCACCGCAGGTCCAGCCTGAGTTCGCGGCCGTCGACGGTGAGGTTGTAGTGCAGCGAGTGCGGCTGTTCGTGCTCGATTCCGTGCAAGTCTCGCCTCGCCCTCGCGTGGCCGTGCTCGTGAGAGTGGTCGACCGCTCGCGAGACCAGCTCGCCATCACTCGTCACCTTCACGGGCCGCGTCACTTGCACTTGCGACGTGTCCAGGTGCTTGTGGGAGTAAATACCTGTGGAAGAGTACGAATACAGATTGTAGAGTAGAGAAGTGATGTGGAGGTACGGAATTGATAAGATACGGTGCGTGTAAGAGGAGAAGGCAAAGATAAGATGGTGTTGATGAATCAGATAGGTTGACTCAAAGTATAGTGGTTTTATTTGTGACCAAATTGGAGTTATCTCTATATTATTCATTTTAATTAGAGATATCTATTAGATACTTATGTATTTAGGTAACATTTTTGGTAAAACGAGTGTGTAAGTTTCTTCTCCTCTGAAATCTTTAGTTGCTAAGAGTGATGATAAGCAGATAACGTCTTATCTTTATCACACGAGATAGGTCTCGAGATGAGTATAATCACCCGAGTTATAAAACCTAATTAACGCGTATATATCTATCTACTCTTTGTAAACACTGAAATCTCAGATACCTATAGTTAGGTACTTATACTTGTTCCTTCAGTCATCAAATGCAAACGTAAGTCTTTAGTAGCTAGGCCACGCATATATCTGACGCTCATACCTATAAACTTTGTCTATCAAAAATTTACAACAATGCTATACAACGAAAAATTTCACACCAGCTAGACTTAGACTTATATAGATTAATTAGTTTAAAGACGAAAACCTTTCCGATAACCTGCAGTTGCAGAAACTTGCTACTAGGTAATTACCTAATGTGACGGCGCTTTCCAGGAACTGCAGAAGCCAAATAAACAAAATGTGGACTATTGGTGTTAAACGCTGATGGTAGTAAATAAATATACTGTCATGCGTGCGTGGATACTGATGATGCAAGCCATCGGACCATATCTTGCAATTTGATATTCTTAAATATTACTACATTGTACATTTCAGATTGCAATTCCTATCATCTTTTCTGAACATCAAATTTTTGCTACTATATCATACATGACATGGTTGTCCATAAGAGATCGCTTTAAGCAATAAGAACGCCATTGTTATACTTCTGTTAGTTTATTTTATTGTAACTTTATTAATTTATCTGTGATTTTTCAACAAAGTGTTTTCATTTTCATTCCTTGACTATTATCGCCACTACATCAATGTTTGCGAAGATATGTGAAAATTATAGAAAACTACAATTGATATATAGGTACCTATTTAATTTTAATTGCATTTACATCTAATTATAACAAATTAACTTATAGACAACGATGTGGCTAATAGAACGTTTAAATACGTATTTGCAATGAAGATAGTCTACGTAATTTTCTCATTACCTACTGTGGAGATCTCAGATTGTTTCACAGAACATAAACAGATATAATTGCTACTTTTTATGACAACATTTAGTTTAATTTTTAATGACACCTCATAACACTTCAAAGGGCTCAAAGATTCTATTTTTATACATCCAAGTAGGTAACGTTAGGCTCTATTGTGAACCGAACCGCGGTAAATATTCTTCTCTTATTTTCTAATAGCCTTATCGCTGTGCCTCTATCCCTGCGGCTGGACAGCACCACAGTTTAGTTATCTGTCACTAGAAGTTTGGAGCGGTAACGCCACAGAATCGTTATCAGTTGGCGAGGCTTTCAAATCAGCGAGGGTCAATGTCGCG
Source organism: Petrophora chlorosata (assembly GCA_951640565.1). Classification (NCBI taxonomy): domain Eukaryota; kingdom Metazoa; phylum Arthropoda; class Insecta; order Lepidoptera; family Geometridae; genus Petrophora; species Petrophora chlorosata. The sequence goes on along the minus strand of OX621204.1, from coordinate 7,732,813 downwards.
CCCTGCCCGCCCCAATCTGGCGCTAGCGGCGCTATCCGGCGACCAACCGGCGCCGGCGCCGACGCATACTTATTGTGTTATGGTATGGCACATCTAATGTCGCTCAAATTATACAAAATTTCTTAATACATTTTGATGGGTACGTGACGGTCATGTCTTGCTCATATTTTATTTATTTTCGGCGCTCAGTTTTAAGGTTATTGTCCTTACTACTCGATGTCGGTCACTGAAATTTATGACGTATGAACATTTTTCAGCCAGATATAAATACCTTATACTATTATTACAATGTAATTATTGAAAGTAGACAAGTAGTAGTAGTGTAGTTGTATATATTTGCTTATAAACGTAACAGTAACTTTTTTAATTTTAATTTTTAATCAGTTATCGCTACCAAACATAGTTCGAAGTAGGAATCTAAACAACTTTAATTAGGTAGTAACAGCTACTCTTTAATCTCTGAACTAATAAAACTTTCTAATCAACTTGCATTGACGCAAATAATAAATATGTGTAGGTACATCACAAAAATACCATTATCAGCGTTAATATAGCGAAATACTGAACAAGATGTTACAAAGTAAATCGAAATGGTCACGGTCATAATATTTGAAACAGTAGGTACCTACAAGAATTAGTGACAATTGATTAAAATAAAAAGCTACTATTTGAATAACTACAAATTGAACGGACTTGATTATTTGATAATTTATCCTACATATATGTATATGTACCTATATAATTTATTTATAAAAAATAATAATTCCTTTAATAGGTACATACAATTGAATCAAACTTCAACTAGCAACTGTTGTGAGTGTTGTGACACGTTTATAGACTTGTAATTCTCGGTAATATGTTCTATTTTTCGTACATAATCATAATTCCTAGCTTATCACTCTCATCACATGTACGAATTCATATGAAATGGTCTTGCGGAGTCAGCGGCAGGGCGGCGCTAGATACTCGACACTCGCTCACTGGTCAGTGGTCAGGCCACACAGGTATAGGGCTACCATCCACCTCATTTCTCTAGAGAGTATTTTAAATGTTTGTGAGAATTTAGGGTATCATATTATAATGAACGTCAGTATCATATAGGTTGACAGATCGTGACATAGAATGCTTATGTTTTGTATGAAATCTGCATTTAACTTTTATGTATAAGTGTTTAATACCTTTATAAAATAAAAATTTCACCCCGTGGCTTCACTCGCAAATGTTTTTGATGAGTGTCAAAAAATATTTTTAGTGAGGGCGATGGCTTCTACAACATTATAGAAATATGTACAAGTAATTACATTATATTTGTGATGGCAGCCCTAACCGTCTTAGGTTCCACTTGCACCTCATGTTTTTCTAACCCATATTAGTCTAAATGCACTCACACATAAATGAATTTAATTAAGGTAAAAAATGCAATTGTCTCAGCCTAAGCTGGTTCGAAACGATTAAGAGTTCTTCGAAAGCCATAATAGGCGACGACCACTGCTGTGAAGATGATATTTCTCTCAAGGAATTCTAAAAATTCATATGATTGATTTAGAAACCTTCGCACAGGAACTTAACTAGCTGCACTTGACATAAATGCGAGGCAGCAATAGAGTGAGATGCCGCACTAATACAGGTACCGACGGTTTTTAACCGTGTCTGCCATGTTTGAACCAAACGGAAACGTCTGCTCATCAATTTGAAAATCTGAGGATTTATATCCATAAATAGATTTAGATGAATAATGCGTTTTTTTGTGATGGCACGCGTGGGTCGCAGACGAATGTTCGAGTTTGATGCCAGGGGCACGGCGGGCGGCGGTAATTACTCGCCATTACTCGGAGCTCGCAGCCAGGGTGCCCGCCCCGCGGCGACGGGCGCCGACCTCTTCTTACGCCTAGCGACACCGATTGCCGCCGCACTGTGTGGGAAGATGCCACTACTAGACTACACATAATTCTTAAATAACAATACAAAACATCAATCCATCATTGCCGAAGCCACATGCTGCTCTGACGCTCACAAAGTAGCTAATTCGATTTAGAAACGGATTGAAGAGAACAGCTTGCTGCACGCCGTAGGGCGCCGACAAGGCTAAAGCAAGGTAATTCTGACGAAGAACTTCGTAATTATACTTTGACGTCCTTTTATCGAACACGGGACCCCTACGGTTATAATAAGTATGTAATCTAATAAAATTAATTATTTATTCATCACGTTTCGATGCCGGATGGGATCCAGTACGATCTAATGCTTCATCTATTGATTAGTCTGTAATAATCGTCTTCATTCGAACGTTTAAATTGGTAAGTAAATGTTGAATCTTCAAACGGCTAACAAATTGCGCATAAAAATTATTTTCCCGGGCAATTTGCGAAGCTGCAAAACTAATTTGATGTGGAGAGATAAAAGCGAGTTACATCATCCTTAATTGTACGTAATCAGAGTAAGTAAACTAAAGTATTATGTGTTATGTGACACGAACAAGCGTCTTAGCGAATTTCCTGTGAAAACTAAACTATCATGCTACTATTATAGAATACTATTTACACTGTGACTAAATATACGCATGTTGTTTCATTCACTTTGCTGTTTAGCCTTATAGGGCCGTCTGATTCAAACAGGAAGTGTGTATCCTATAAATTAATCCTCTGCAATAAACGGAGTGACTATTTAAGTACTTCAATCGGAGCTTCTAGTAAATTTAAAAACGATGATGCCATGAGCTAGGAAGAAAGCATGTACTAAACTCTAACCTACCAACTTCTTACCATGATACACCATCACTATATAATTACAATTAGATACATATAGAGGTTACGTGTATGACGGAGTGCACAGTACGAAGTTAAGGAGGTATTTTAAGGGGAATTCATGCAGTATTCCCTCACTGACATAAGGACTCCGGAGGTTTAATTAGAGCCAACAACAACAAACAAATCCTTGTTAGGGCTCTTATCAACAAAAGAGAGCAGAGTTAGGCGGAGGCCAAAAGTGAGGCCAACAAAATAGTCTGCGTACACCAAGCGTACACAATCATATCCTTACCTGACAAGTGACAGCTTTAGGTACGTCACCCCACACGTCACATGTATCAACAGATTTGCACCTTTTCGCCACCAAAGATAAGATTCGCAGAGCAAATATTTAACTAACCAGATAACAGAATCAAGATCGTTATACTTTACACTTTCCAGCGATAAATTTCGGTTATAATTATGTACCTTTACGATACGCTTATCAAATATTTACTTTGCTTTTTATGCGGACAATTGGAGTAGAGACAAGGTGATGTTGGGTAAGTAGTGCTTATTTCGAGTAGATTGGTAGTTCCAGATTTAGAAGGCAAGTTCGTCGGCCGTGCTGTGGGTACATGCTACAGGGAGGTTTGTTTCATAAATCCCGGTTGAGATTGCCAGTTTACGGTTATTGGTTTCATTGGGTTTATGGTTCATTTTGACGCGTTCAGTTCGGCTCAATCTACGCCATCCGACGCTATTTCTGGGATCGCGTCTGCGAATCGGTTTTTCTTGTTGTTACTGCAATGAACATGCCATTTTATTTGCGCTTCTTCAGTTAGATATTTCTGTTCTGTGAAGTGAGTGTCGAGTGGTGGTGGATCTTATATCAGTTACATTTGGTTCATTGGGTTATATCTCAACTGGATGGGTATTTTTAATACAGCGGTTTACAATTTCATCAATGTAAAGATTGGTGTTTACACACCAGGAATATCCTTGCAGAGTTAGGTTACACGAGACTATGATGAAAACAAAAAATCTAAAGTAATAATAACGTACCTACGTGTGAGGCTCGTACCGTGTACCGTCTTTTCGTCGCAGTAACACAACACTTAGTAAAGTTTAGAGTTTATCCTGTAATATTTAATAACCAGCCGAATTTGCGGAAAGTAAGAACTTTTTTAAATATAAATAGTTATAGCCTTTTACGACAGGTGTGGTCTCACATAAGTAGAAAACATAATTATATTGTTCGGTCTTGTTTATTGCCTTTACGTAACTACATGTAGTAGGTTCTTTTGGTATAGTAGGTACCTGTAATTACCTATGTAGCAATAATTTGTTACCTACATAGTGATTAAAATAATAACAGAGAAACAGAAAAAAACTTTATGGCATAATAAAATTGAAATACCTACCTCGGCAATAACTTTATTTGCGAGATGTATTTATTCATTGAGAGAAAAATATAAACCTGTATGAGTGACGTTTGAAGAAGCAAATAGAAGTAAACCAAAACCCTTTTAAAGTTTGTGAAGTTCGTGGTGCCGCCGTCAGAAATGCAATTATAAACTTTTCAAAGTTAGTGACAACTGACAACCTAAAACGACGCATTCGATTAGCTAAGTTTAACCATATTAAACGCTGTCGTTTTCACTTTGGACCCTTGTCAGTTTCCCAAACTTCATCTTTGATCAGCCAATGGTATTTTGAATTTTTAATCTTTGATCTTATTTTACGTTTGTTTCCTTATTATTTTATGTTGCTACCTTTAGTATCCTTTATCAAACGGTTTCCAAGTAACCCAGTGGTTCTTTTATTTTTTATTTGAAAGAGCGTAAAGATTTTTTAAATGTCTTGTTAGTAATTTGTTTTGTCGATTTTTAAATTTAATAGCATATATAAAATAAGCTGAGTAAAGTATGGAGTAGTTCAAGTTCTTCATTATTTGTACTAAAATTATAGTATCTAAAAAACACAATGGTATTAGTTTGATTAAAAATATGCAACTCACCAGTATGTAATAGGTTTCTTATGTTATCCTGGACGTCTTCTTCCGCGTCTTTCAAGCCCACTCTCGGAGACTTTAAGTGTATCGTGACGTGCTTCGCGCCGCACCATGCCACCAGCATTTGGAACAGCAACAGTTTGAACAACAAACACCGCACATCCATTTTTAAAAACATTTTACACACCCGAATGTCACTCAAAACCATTTTCCAGTCCACACTAGTTGTTCAAAACTTGATGATAGCCACTACTGGCTCAAAAAGTCTTTACCACCTCATTAGCAGTAACATTTACGATTTGTGCTTGTAATTGGATATTGAAAACGAATACATTATTCGTCTCCGCCACTCCAGTACTGTCATTGTAAACGACCTGCGAACAAAAAAAGTTAATATTAATATCGAATGTTAGGTACTACTTAATCGTGTTATGTGAGGCTGTTTTTGTCGGTCAAAAACACCATTAGGCAACTGTCACATCAAGTCATATCATATTGTATCAATTAGTTTCAGATTGTTAATAAAAAGCGAAGTGTGCGCGCCAAGGTTAACGCGAAATGTCTACACGGCTATTTCACGTCTGAATAATTTCTACACTTCAAACCTGAATTTACAAAAACTACACTTATACACACAAATTTAAAAGTAACAATCATATAATAGAAAATAACATTTTCAATTAGCTTGTAATCAGTTAAAAAGCTATAGAAAAATGTTACCTATATTTAATGTCGTATAAATGATAGAGCTTCACAAAAGTAATGATTAAAATATGAATAACACTGTAATTTGCTTACGCAAATGCACATAAAATTAAATGAGTAGAAATGTTAACTATCCAGCCGACAGCGTCGACAACGGGTCACTCCGAGCAGTTCACGCGTGCGTTGAGTCAGGCAGCTATCTTAATATGTGAGAGACTTACATAATTATTGTTCATTACCGTATTATCTCTCGTGCTCATTTGTGTACCTAACGAAATTATGCCTGTGAAAATTATACCTACTATATCAAACGTAATGGAAAACCCCATTTAAGTACCTACTTAATTTCTATAACTTAACTTTTCCGCATTTATCTACTCTTTACTGTCTAGCTTGACTCTTCGATTAAACTTTTATTTGAAAGCCAGCGACAATGTAAGTTGTCAGTTATTAATATGAATTTTGCACCAAGTAACTGTATAATTATATGTATAAATAACCAATTGAAAACTCATTCATAAGCCCGCAGTATTTAAAACACTGACATAAATAGATATGTTGACATTGACTGGTGGTAGGTTTCTCGTATGCGAGAGGCCGTCTGGGTGGGTACCACCACTTTGCCAGTTATTCAGCCGCCAAGCAGTAGTGCGCGAGCATTACTGCTTGACGAGCGCAGTGCAGCGCCGCGCAGGATTTTGTAATACAAAGTTTTGGGTGGTGCTGTTATTGTTATGGGCTGGCGTATTGCTTACCATCAGGCAAAGGACCAGCTTGTCTCGTCATACAGTTATAAAAAAATATATATATTTATTTAAATTGTATAAAAGCCAATAAAACATAATGAGACGATTGATCGATACCAAAAAAGTGGTTGGTGACATTGAGTTGAGAGTCGGTTAGTCGATTACTCTGTATATGGCCGAGCTTTCTTCATTGGAATCGCGACAAAACAGGAATGATTGACAGAATCTGACATTATTTGCAATTTTCAACCGTAAATATACACACTTCCCTTCCCGGCAAATATGCGCATATTTTATTTCGAACATAGGAAAGTGGGCTTCCGATAATGCACGGGAACTACCCAGTTTTTAGACGGAGATGACCGAGTTTAAAGAAATAATAGTGAGCCCTTTCTATATTTAATGAGTTGGAGTGTGTTCTAGGAATGAAGAATCACGAAAGGGTCCACGTGTCGCGATAAGACAGGCGCCAGTCGTGGTTCCCAACGTTTTATTTGTTTTTGTTCCCTTCGTCTGCCGTCGTATGGCGCCTAACCATTTCGTGTATATTTAGACGGTTTATGGGCTTACTGTAATAAGAGTTATTAAGTGGAAAGAAAGACTTGCTTTTTGGCATTAGAACGCCTCTCTTTGGTTTTAATGAGATGGTTATGACATTCTTGATAGTAAAGATATAGTAAAGTTACTTTATATAAGTACTTGTCTGCGACTTTCCTATTCAAGGTTTTATTACGTACCTACTCATAATGATTGTACAATAATAGACTTGGTGCTGTAATAAATAATGTAACAAGTCATTACTCATCACTTATAGAGTATGTAGAGTCACTCTCTTCTTTACATACCTACTTGTTATTTCTGATCTTTTTAACTTTAATTTCCGTCGTTCCGTATGGTGACAACGACATATAAATAATGCAAAAGTTGTTCAGTAAAGGAAATTATTTAAATTCTCTATACAAATAGTAACAACGTGATTGCTGGCACGTTGTCAATTTTCATTACCAAGTTGCCGCGTGCCACCTACAACAAGGGTTGTTCCAGAGTTAAATTAACGTCTTTAAACTTTACAAATTAATACGTGCGTATGTATATAACGAATAACTTTTTTTTAAATCTTTATTATATAAATCATCATGCCACTAACTATTAACTATTTATTGAACACTAAACAAATAACTTTATTTAATCAAATAATTTAAATTTGAAATGAAATATCCTGGCATTTAAAGAGGTTAAAATATTTCTAAATTTATTTACAAGCTTACCAAGACACCGTATGAATTTGATACGTAACATCGTAGATAAGTCGTTTTTCATTTAATACAAAGCGGTGAGTGGTAGCCCTATTGGCATCGTCTGACCAGCTGCAGTTGCGTGAAGGTGGTTACACCTGTGCAAATTTTTGTAATGTTACGTTTATGACACAATATCGAACGACACATTAAGTAATATAGCGTTAAGGTTGCTAAGGATATACATACTGTATAGATTCACAGAATAATTAATAGTACGGGTAGGTACTAGAGTCTATACCCAAAATGATAGCAGCTTTGCAAGTGTTTGGCGAATACAAACGGCTTCAATTAAGCTAACTCAATACTGATTAAGTATTTTTAACATAACAATTACCTTGATACAGTCTCAGTCGTTGTACACTATGTAGGTAGTAGGTACTACCTACTTCAATAAATATATACAAATCATTAATATTGATTGTACAATATTCATGATACTACCTACTACAGTATAGACTGGTACAACTAAGTACCTAGTATTGTTATCTATCCGAAGTAGGAATAGTCTCAAAAAACTACCTAAGCAAAACTTATTTATAACTAATGATAAATGTTGCTATAAGTCGCTATTAATATTAGTTTCTATCCGTAAGAATATTCTATATTTTGTAGAACTCGAACCGTGGAGCACTAGTGATTATGCAATCCTCAAATGAGACATAATGAACAGCATCACGCCACGTTTGTATAAACACTGTAATCTTTACAACTCTCGTTTCCCGGTACACGTAGTATCACGTTATCAATAGGTATACTGCAGATAATGTCTGCACACAGCCTAATCTTAGTGCTGACCCGATTTGCCTAGTTTAATAATGACGTATGACCTAGACTTCACTTCAGTCTTGTACGCAAACAGAAGATAATGAAGATTTAGACGGTCATTGAGGCCACATAGTAATTATGAGAGTTCTCTTCAGTTTTAAATTAAATTAGCTAAGTGTTAGGTTGGAATGGAAAACGGAAAAGGTTGTCGCCTATGCACATCTGCAACTACAACACTGATACCGGGATGACGGCTGATGATGAATTCTCGATGCGTTGACTCTGTGGAGGGAAGGAAGATGAGGATGGGATACATCAGTACTTTTTGCGAAAAGGCCCACCGCTCTCCCCGGTGCCGTGACATCGCGTTACATGTGTCTTAATTTTACAATATCTCCTCATCCTCAACTATACAACCAAATAACATGCTGTAAGGGGCAAATTTCTGTTTCACAAAATGATAAACCTAATTATTTTTATAAGGATATGTTGTACCTAATAAGTACACCTAAACATAACCTTACAATTTTCCTTTTTCTTTAAAAATAATTGCCGTTATGGTCACCGAACCCTTATTTTGATCACAATCAAAACCAATATTCATAAATTCAAAATATGTAAAAGGAATGCAAAATGTAAGTATTACCACAGAATACTTAATAGTACCGAGCGTATGACGTTCTAGTCACGTAGAATGTCTTTGAGCCAACCAACCAACCAAAATGAAGGACAAGGCTAATGAAGGAATTGAAGGGACAATGCTATTTAAGTTTTTTTATATAGGTTCATGAACAAATGTGTTGTATTTTTTTTTTATAATCAGTAATCATTAATATATACCAACATTCCCAACGCTTCCTTATAAAAGGAATGTAGAAACAAGGGTATAAAAATAAATTTTATGCATATACGAGCTCAAAGTATACGAGCTGAAGTTAAGTGCTTATAAAGGTATTAAGTAATTCTTTAGGTGCTGTTTTTATTCTCCTCGCTTTGCTAAAGGTTATTGTTTTTATTCGACATATAACTTTGTAAGGTAATTAAAACTTCAAGTAATTAACTTACTAATAAAAAGGCCTTGACGAATTTAGATGATTTGTTGAAGTTTCTTATCTCACATTATGTTGTACAGGCATAGATTTCAATTATTTATTATATTATCTGATACATCGTTTTACTGATTTAGTTCAGTCACTCAATTTATCAGTTTACCTACTGAAATGCCAAAGCGAGATATTTATGACAAAAAGTTCAATAGTTGCACCATGCGACGACAGTTGACGCTCCCTACGAGTCCGAAATTATCGTTTTTAGCAAGCGCAGCAGAAATTTCCTTTTACTGACTGGACTAAATCAATCATGGAATGATAATTCTTACCTACTTAATCATCAGTCAAACTTCTTTAATCCTCCTAAACATATCAACTAGTAGACTGTTATCTCTTAGTCTAGTTTAAATTTAGTTACTGGCAAAGGAATGGCGACAATGCACACGTTAGTGAACGCACCAAGAGAGTATTGGCAAGGACTTTCACTGTTTCAGCCGTTTCCAATCTTATCAGTTCATCAAAATACATTAGCTCCTTTACTGGAATCCGTCTAGTTGTTGGCGAAGGAAGGGCGACAATGCATCAGTCAGTTCGCGCCCAGGGCTTTGTGTAGGCAGCCATTGTGGGGACCGGTAGCGCCGGTTGGCGCGGCTCGAATTATTGCCCTTTATGAAACCGCACTCAATTGTTCAGCGGCTAAATATGCGGGTAGATGCACGTGTGTTCGCTGCTAGTTGTTTAGGATTTTAAATTGGCGCTTTTGCAGTTTCCTTGTACCTACTTGTTGAAATTTGAATTTTTTACACTGATGCAGGAACTTTATATTCATGCGGAATAGTCTGACCTTTCCTTGTTTTCCTTTGTTTTTAGTTAGTGGGAAAAAATTGCGACATATTTGGTATATTTATATAAGTCTAATTAATAGCATTTTTTTTATTAGCGAACAAAAATAGAAAGTTGCTTCTTCGATTCGACTTTGGCGCTTTTGCAGATTTTCCTTGTACTTTGATATTTGAATTACGTATTTACACTGACGCAGGAACTTTATGTTGATGCTGAATAGTCTGTACCTTTCGTTGTTTTCGTTTGTATTAAGTTGGTGGGAAAAAAATACAACCTTTTTGTATATTTATATTGGTATTAGATAAATAGCAATTTATTTATTAGCGAACAAAAACAGAAAGTTGCGTCTTTGATTGGACGTTTTTACCTTATTGGACAGATGTGTCCGCGTCTATATGGTCTTGTTCTGTCTGATTCCTATCTGTACAATCTTCGAATTCCACAGGAGCAAAACAAAACGGCTTAAACTATAACTCACAACCCGGAAGTCTGAAGGAATTCGTCAGTCTCGACGGTCGGTTTTTGTAGTCCATTGTCTCTCAGACAAGCACTATTTGTTGTTTGTATTGATGGCGACAAATAACGGCTGTCCCGCTGCCGATGCCGCGCCGACCGGATCGAACTTTGAAGTCGTGGGATTTGTCTGTGTCATTCATTTTTTATCATAGACTGAATCTTTATGATTAACTCAAGCCATTAACAAAACGTATACTCCGCGCTGTTATAATGAGCTGAAACGGTACCAAAATGCTTAAAAAAGTAATCTGAACTAAAGTATCATCGAGACAGTCGCCAAATTGAACTCAATTTCTTTCATCAGCCATAGTATTTATAAAGATTGGTTGCCACTTTCATTCGAGTCATTATATTAAAAATGTACGTAATAGCACTAGGGAGCTTAACGTACGTTTTTGAATAACACGTTTTAATATTATATGTAAAAAGTACATGGATATTAAAACTAATTTGATGACGTTTTTGGTGTGTCAGAGCCGGGTTCAATCTCAGTTTAAGGCTCATGACGGACGCTAAAAAGTTTGACTCCTACCTACAATATGAAACGGACATTTGTGAACCTAGCTAAAACTGGAACTAATCGTTATTAGCAATATCGTTGGCAAAAATAGGTTACCGCGACATTGAAAGTGGCGCCCCGTCAATAAACTTTCATCATTTTCAACAGCAAAATGTAAAGCAACAAGCTTCGGATTGTTTTGGAGATGCTTACTTATGATGCATACTTCAAAAAAATATAACATGGATAGTGCGAACGACATTGCTGTCCTTAATTGGTCGTTGGTTAGATAAAGAGTCATTGCTCTAAAATATTTGGTTAAATCGTCGACTTATATCCCCACATATCGACTCGATAGAGACAATTCGTCTGTATTGACTTTTGACGTCACTTCTGTCGCTAAATCTCCGTTCTGATAACGTCGAAACCGACAGGTGATCGTCTTATCACCCGCTGTGCTACTTTATCATAATGATACCGCCTACGCCATACTCATGTCACACATTACACCATCGAGCGACTGCAATCTTGTGTCGTGCGAAATCACAGATTGTGTAAAGTAAACAAACTTTCAATAGATATACCTAATGGTTGAAGTGTGAGATATTTTCTTTTCGTCTATTAAAATAAACTTGTTTTATAAAGTAAACGCACGTCTTTTGTTATTCAGATTGGTCGAAGAAATCAACCAAAGTCAGGCATTCACTAGGACGCTTTAGATTAGACGCCAATGAGTCACAGTTAAGGGAGTTTTGCCAGTTCCGACACTTTCATTGTAACTATACTGAATTACGAATATGAATATTGCATGAACTGCTTTGTTTGCTTAAGTGACAGCTTGTAAAAGCTGTGCTCTTATACTGACCGCGTAGAAAAAATTTACGAATTAGTCATTCATATTTAAATTATATATTATCCTAAAAATTTAAATTACATTATAAAGTGCTTAGGTACAACTAAAGATACCTATGCGGATGCCGCGCCGAGTAATAAAATTTTGTAATACAAGTTACTGCGGCCTTTTGACGTTTGCTAAATTATTGCAAAAAATATTAGCTCTACAAACAGAGTTGAATGACATTAGCAATAGCTACTGAGCTCAGAATTGATTGTTTACTCGCGAATTACATACACATCTGATGCATGACAAGTGAATGAAATCCGACGCTCGCACGCGTCTGATGACATTGTCTCTCTATTTCACCGACTGTTAGTTTCGTAGAAAAGCTTTTTTGGGATCACTATGCACATTCATGCAACATTTGGAACGCGTAGGCCGCGATTTATCGGTAAACCCAGCATGTAATGTCCCATTGTATTCTATAGTACCGATATCTGTTTTATTTAGGGTATAAATTGCATATGATGAGTACCTATAAGAATACGATGAAAACGTTCAATAATTTATGCATGCTCGTTTCGACGCCTCAAGGAGAATTTTTGAATGGAATGTATAACAGTAAACATTATAGTGCTAATAAACCTAATAGACCAAAGCTCATTAATGACCTAACCTATTTTTCTAGAAAGATAGAAGTAATAAACTTGATTATATATACTTACTAATCTAATTTTGAAAGAAAGTTACGTTACGACACTTTTGTTACAAATACATGTGGCAATAGTATCTCTCAGATACGGCAGATATTTATAAGATTATTGTATAGCAATGGCTGTGTTGTGAAAATATTTATTGGCACTTATTCACTGTTATTGATAACATAAATTACTGAATAATATCTGTTTTATCCTTAGAATTCAAAAAGTTCGCAATAACATTGTTCAAAGATTTATACATGTGGATTATACATTAGATTTATACATTTATACATGTGGGTTTATACATGTTAGTTTAACGGCTTCGTAGGAATTTATTCCTAGAACATAATTTCATCGAAATTATCTGAAAGGAATCTTAAGGTGTCGGGTTATTAATTAACCGGACAGTTATGATTTTATCTCGTAGTTCTGGCGACATACCCAGAAACGCGCTAAGCACAAATATTCCCAAATACCGGTTTTAATAGAAAGAATGTTAATAGGACACCACAATTATGTAGGACGTCTCGGCGGCGGCGTACGAGGATTGCGTGTTAATTTGTTCTACGTGTTTGACGTGGAACAACTTTTTCTTATCGTATAGGTAAGTAATAACCACAAACTATAAATAGGTAGTACAATCTCTATGTATGATAACTTCATGTTATTGGTCAACATAACACAGGTCGGAGTTACCTACTAGGTAAACGATAACAAAGACAAAAGTCTCCGTAGTAATGATATTAACGATTAATTTTAGAAGTAGGTACGACTAAAATATCGTGCAAGAGCATTAATATGATAGAGGTCAATGTATTGGGAGTGAGGTTATTTTACTTCAATAACATTCTTCTAAATAACGATTATTTTAGTTCCAAGGAATTTAAATCGACTGAAATAAATAGACAGAACAAACCCATCTGTCTTTGACCGAGACAATTTAAAAACATTCTTCGAAATTTTAAACTAAGAAGCTTTTAGCAATAATAGCATCTAGGTTCTCCTAGTGACAGACGTTTGCAAAAGGTTTTTATTTACCTTACATACAAATGTAAGACGACTGACTTGAAATTAAGGTTTAATTAATTATAAAAAAAAGGTAAAAAAGGTAAAGGTAGGTAAAGGTATAAAGGTGAGGTGGATAAAGGTAGAGCGAGTGTGGCTCAGCGGGAACTCGTGCGCCTTTCGATCCGACGCATCTGGGTTCGAATCCCGACTCGGCCCTGCACCAATGACTTTTAGTTAAGTGCAGTTTTTGCAAGCTCGCTCTAAAACGGTGAAGGAAAACATCGTGATGAAACCCGCTTACGCGCTTTGGAGTGGTAGGCTCTGGCCGTGGTTGTAATACCACCCACCGAACAAAGCCATGCCGTCAAGCGACCTAGTCGTGTTTCGGGATGATGTTCGGTGAACCATTGGGGAGACGGGTCTGAGCAGCCGCTCAACTGCCGCCTCTCTCTAGATCTATGTGCTCCATCTTAGGCCACATCATCGCTTCACATCAGGCGAGATAGTAGCCAACAAACAATAATAAAATAAAGTGTAAAAAAATAAAAATAAAAGGTGGATTTAATTCCACAGCATAAGTTACTCGTACTTTCAGGTTATTTTTATCGAAGTTCAAAAAATGTGGGTTTCAATTCGAGGTGTATGTACTTTTATAGTGTTATTATGTATGTGTTTTGGTCACGATTAGATGAGATATAATAAAGTGACGATGCGGTCGGAGTTGCAGCATGCAGCAGATACATATGTGGCTGTTTAAAGATATGTAACCTGTTCACCCCTAGATTTACAACACAACCAAAGGTAAAATAAGCTTAGTGCCAAGAATGACAATGATCGATATTAAAGCACACAACCTATCAAATGCATTTAAACTTGGTGCCGTTGGTTGAGTCGTACTAATATTATAAATGCGAAAGTTTGTGGGGATGGATGGATAGATGTTTGTTACTCAATCACGCAACACTTACTGAACGGATTTTAGTGTAATTTGGTATGTAAGTTTAGGTCCTGGAAAAGGACATAAGCTACTTTTTATCCCGGAAACCGCGGGTGAAACCGCGGGGCGCAGCTAGTTCTAATATAAAATATTTTCATGATCGCAATAAAATATCTAATAGAATCGATAAATACCAAACAGTCTTCACATTAATATTATAAATGCGAAAGTTTGTTTGTGTGTAAGTGCGTTTGTTCCCTCTTCACGCCGCTACGGCTAAATGGATTTGAATGAAATTTGAAGTGGATAGCTTATACGCTGGAGCTAGGAACACATTGCATACTTTTTATCCCAGAAAACGAACAGTTTATATATTTATTTAATTCTTTATTGCACTATTACAAGTAATGTACAAAAGGAGAACTTAATGCTAAAGCATTTTCTACCAGTTATCCAGTGACGGTAAAAGAAAGTTACAAAACGTGCATCAAAAAGTTAATAAAGTAACAAAGAAACAAAATAAATATCGTAATACATATTATCGTAAAAACAAAAGCATAAATTATTTAAATAAATAACATTCAAACAATAACAAATGTTCATTCAATAAATAACAGTTCCCGAGGGAGCAACCAAAAACTGAATTCTATGCGGGTGAACCCACGCGGCGTTGCTAGTTTTAAATAAAAAGCACAAGTAACAATGTATTTAATAAGTTTCATATAAATTTAAATTTATGGCAAATGTTGATTAAGTAACAGTCGAGTACTGTTAGATGTAGCTAAGTTCTGAGTTTATATCTTCTGAGTTTTTTTTTATTGACAAAATTCACAGATCTTAATTACTATAATAACCGTTATTGCTAAGTCTTACATCGAATTACGAATTTACTTTTTATAAGCTATCTTGTTTAGAGAGCACAAAGTAGGTACATTCAACAAACAAGATCAACAAAAGTACAAGTACCTAGGTACTGTCTAATTCTACTATCCGAAATTGAATAAAAAGGAAGATGGAGGTAGGTATACATTTTTATTTACAGTAGTGGTTCTTTTTCCAATACGGTGGTAGAGTCATTGTAATAATTGACGTTTATAAGTGCGTCTGTGATGCCAAAATTGAATAAAGAACTTTTGAATTATTGTGAGTATTGTGAGTAGCGCTGAAGCAGCATAGCACACCTCCAACACTCAACACCCTTAGGCTTTAACCACCAAATTTGCCCGTTTCTTCGTCAATTGTCTTAAGCTTTTTAACCGATTTCAAAAAAGGAGAAGGTTATCTATTCGATTGTATTTTTTTTTATGTTTGTTACCTCAAAACTCCGCTGCGTCATTCATAAACCGATTTGGAAAATTCTTATTGCGGTGAGTTCAGTTTAGCCACGAAGTCGTCTTAAATAGTTAATCGATATTTGACCTTGGACTTCGAAGATACATTGAAGTCGGTTTTTTTTGTTTGATAAAAACGTATACTTGTTACAATAACTTTACATTAATGTCTATAGGATAAGGTTCTAAGACTTCCCTGCGCTACTATTATACTAGACATCGCTGCCTGTGTCTACGCAGTAACTTAGCTGGGTGACATCGCGTGCTGTTTTCGCCCACACATAGAGGCACCTAAGTATACATCGGTATTATTTATTTTAACTGACTTTAGACAGGCTTAATAAACTTTCCTGCATAACTTTGTAAGGTTGCAACAAAGCATTATGAATCATATTTATCTCTCAGGAAATTACTTGCAAAGGTATGATTTGTCGTCGCCATGAAAGTGTACTTAAAGCAGCTTGTTTAACAGTAACTTCGAACCAGTTAGATATTTGTCACAGTGAAATAATAATTTATACAATAATTGTGAGATTTGAATGAGCTTTATCACTTCGGGTTATATCACTACGAGAAAATTCATAAGTACAGTCAGAAAGTAAAGCTATAAAATAAAATTCTGGGTAGTGCTGCAACTGTCGTGGGCAGGCGTATGTCTTACCATCAGGTGAACGACATGCTCGTCTTAGCATTGAGTTACATAAAAAAAATTGGTAACATAATAGCATATTGGTAAATAGAAGTGTTGAAAGAGATCTAAGAGAAATAGAGAGAAGAAGCGAGAAAGAGAGTTATGTAATGGTAACGTTTCGTGCCTTTCTGGCGTTTTTAAGAAAATAAATGACGTCCTCTGTAATGTAGTGGCTGGGTGAGTCAACTCATATGTCATACAACGAAAGTTGCGGGTTTGATTCCCACTAATAAAGGGACAAATATTTGTACACAGAAAAAAGGGCAAGTATTTTGTTTCGTATCTGTGGTCCTCGTAGTTCCTGATTTCTTTATTTCTCTACATAGTGGTAATTATATTTAGGGGCCAGAATTTATGTAAGTGATCGATGATCGTTAATATTTTTCATATAAAATAATTATAATTGAATATATTACTCGTATTATAATTGGTAGGTACATATATCTTTTAATAAAAAAAAATAATAAGCCTATCTCATTTGCTGCTGTGATTTTCAATACGAAATACATTCTCAAATAATGTGATTGTTTGTTATGTTTGCCACTAGTTTTAAAAACCGTGAAGTTTTTAAAACGAGTGTTAAATCCGCAAGTAACTTAAGAAAAAAATACTAGAATAAATAAATATATGACTCCGTTTCAATTCTATTGCTAACTGTACTCAAAACTACATGGAGCGATTTCTAGTAATGTGAATGTGATGTGAGAGTGAAGTGGCATAACCTATCAATTCACTTCGATACAGATCTAATTTACTTGTGTGCAGTATTATTAAATTACGCACTGGTCAACTAAAATTATAGCAAAACGTAATACGAGAGATGAGAAGTGACATCATTATTCCACGTATGATCATCGTTTGGTATCAAAAAACCTAATGAATCCTTGAATGAAAGCAAAGTTTATGTCGCTTACATAACGATGGATAGGAAACTAGATTACTATACTGCAGCGGCGATAAGATACCTACCCATTTTTTTAAAAGTTTCATTAACTTGTAAACAAAGCTTACATTATTTTGTTGGATGCAGCAGATGCAGCTCGGAGTGAAGTATTCAAACTGTTGCCTAGCGTGAGTAGCAATACTTATTTTTGCATTGTCTATCAAAAGCAGGGCGTACGTATTCTAAGGAAAGGACACATAAATCTGTCTCATGATTGTCGGGAGAAAACCGTGAAACGAACCTACCTACCATGGATATTGGTCTATGCTCTATGGCATAGTTCGAAACATCGTAGGCGGTAAGATATGCCTATTAAATTCATTATACGTCGAGTAAAAAATAAATTGGTTCTCATGTCTTGAAGAAATTCGAATCCAGAGACTTTGTGCACGAAAAGAAATAATTATCAATTTATTGAAACATTAATAAATATGCTTTGTTTTCATTATATATCATTAAGTTTATTACCTTCTTGTCCCTAATATGTTGAATTTCATATTGTTGTAATTTGTGAAGGCCTAGGTACCTATATTATGCTTCGGGCGAATAGAATTCAATAGATAATAAAATTCACAAGACGCTAGGTTCTTAGACTTCTTGGAAATAACCGAACACACGCCGCTCAGGTATTTACAAAAGAAGCAATATATAATAGGCACAAATACTTGCTAAATACGACAACTCTTCGTACATCATGGGCGCAAGTTGCAATATTGATGTGTATTGGCGAGCCCTCTCGGAGAATTACTATTAATAAATTGAAATACCTAATTGGTATGATAATAGGCAGTGAATTAACAACATTAAGATTTTCAACGCAAAGTTTATTCAAATGATGACAAGTAAGAAAATGGCGCACAGCTTGCAGCATGAAGGTGGGATTGGCATGTCCGTAAACAAAACTTCCGTGTGAAGACAATAAAGTTGGTGAAATGATGAAGTTTACGAGCAAAGGTGTTGAATCCCCGTTATATGTTGTGTTCTTGGAACCGAAATCCATTACTGCAATTATAATAGTGAGTTCACTGCAAGTGCGAACACAAATAGCAATCAACACGCATGAAATATTATGTGTATATATATATTTCATCTTCTCACTCGAAAATATAATTTCTTATGTCGATCGTTTAGCAGAAACGATGGGTTATTTATTGGAATGTTGACAATATGAAACGGAGTCATTGCTACTGGTTTATGAAATTGATATTATTATGTAGTTTGTTTGCGTTTAGTACTGCCGCGTTGGGTTGCATGTCAACAGATGAGCCCGGTCAGTAGAACATTCGTTGAGCATACAACTTGCATACTTAGGCCACCAGAACACCACTGTTGCCGCCGTCACCGCTGCCGGCTCTTTTGTTTGCCCTACTAGTTTACACCATACTTTTACTCAAATCGGTAGACTGTACGACCAAATGCAGTTTGTTAGAGTTAGCTTTTACAACGACATATGTTGTACGTTTCTCCTGCAAATATATGTTCTGGAACACGATTTTGGAAACTTTTTATGTACCATTTTGAATATTGTATGACTATGATCCTCGTAGCACATAAATAATAAAATAGCTTTTATGTCCCTACACCAAAATGTTCTAATTATAAAAAGTTACAACTCATTAAATATTCTTACATATAAATTTCCTATGCTCTTAATTATTTAATCATCTTATTATTATATTTTTTTATTAATTTGTTAGTATAAGAATCTTAAAATTATGTTGTATTTACTATTCTAAATGTTAGTAGTCGTAGTGTAAGGACTGCCTGTGGCGGTAAAAGCCTCCTCCAAGCGTTTTCATTCCTCTCTTTGTCTGGCGTTTCTTGCCAAAAACTTCCCAGCGACATTTACTATGTCGTTGTTCCATCTCTTGAATGGTCGGCCACGTCTCCTTTTCTTATCCCTTGGAACCCAGTTAGTTACGATCTGGGTCAACCCGTAGCACATAAACTAATGCAAATTTTCTTCTACATTACTATTAAAGATTATGTGTATTTTTGGAATGGCGTTTTAACATTCTTTTATTTGATACACCATGATTAATCCGATGAATTTTTTATTCATTACTTTATGATGTACTTACGGCCGCTATATCTGATTATTCTACCGTTTCCACCCTGTATAAAATTATACAATATTATTGAAGTATTGGCCGTGGTATTGGGTACTCAGGTTTCAGATACCTATATATTTTAGTCACACAATACCTACGCGGTGTCTATTATCTTATACTCTTTCAGAGTGATAATGACCTTAGCAAGGCCAGGCCGCATGTCGAACCATTTTATCAATGACTTTTCGCTTTGAGAACGTTATTGTTATCTATTATGTTTTTACATATTTTATACTGTATATTGTCTAGTACTACAAGATTAAGAAGTACACTAGCAACCGCCCGCGAGTTCGTTCGCTTCTAGACAAAAATGTAGCCTCTAGCGCTTGTGTGCTATGTATGTTAGTAGTATGTAATCTCTGGAAATACTGAAATTTTGAAAATTATTTTACTGGTACAAAGCTACTTTATCCAAAAGGATGAAGAGATTACATACTACAAACATACATATTACTTAAATACTTACAAGTTCACCTCTTTATATACTAGCGACCTGCCCTAGCTACACACGGAGACAATTTACTAATGTGGTGTATTTTTCTTATATCTTTTTGTACAAATACTTAATTAGAATGTATTGTACCTTCCGTGAAAAAATCTCTAAATTACAATGAAAGCCGTATCAAAACCTATAATACCCGCCAAGCGTCTACAGTATCTATCTATCTCTCCCGCCTGAACACCGAAACATCAGGGGATGAGGTGTTGAAGTACATCAAAGAAACGCTCCATGGTCGGATCCAGGGACAGCAATGCGACTGGCGATGTTGGAGTCGACAAGGACCACTGAATTCTAGTCTTATAGACTCCAAGTTCCTGCGGTGCATAAAGAACTGTTCCTGAATTCTGACTTCTGGCCTGAAGGGGTAGTATACCGGAGATACACGGAAGGAGCGAAATTTTGGTATATATTCTAAGGGCCTCTGTAAATTTTACTGTATCGTACTTACTTATTTTTTATATTGCCTGAAATAAAGAGTTTAACAATAAGATCCGGCGGAGAAACAGAAATGAGGACGCGGATCGCAACTTTGTTTTATACATAAAAATGTCAGAAATACTTTGAGTTACAACAAGTAATTATAATAATCAGAAATTTAAACAAAAGATTAATAATTTAAACATGGATAAACTTTGCTCTGTAGGACAAGCTTTAAGTCCTATTTACAAAATAAAAAAACGCAACGTATAAGTAGGTATTATTGATTACTTTATATCCATAACAACAGAACTGTTTATTTGTATTTGTAAATATAATAATATCAGAAATACTTTTGTATATTTTTTTTAAGTTTATGTAATTTAAATCATTTTATCTGTCAAGAGTTCATCACATGTTTTATGTTTTTGAAGTTGCTATAATTTTCCTTTTCTTTATTTTAAATACTTGTTTCGTAAACTTTGACTTTAAATTTAACGCAATTAAATTTACCTAACGTCATAGCAATTAAAACCTTTTTCTATAAACGCAGCGTCATGCAAGAGCTTCCACGAATTACTTAGTTGACCGGGTCTAAAAAGTGTGTTAAATGTCATTGATGTAGGTAAGGTTTCATATCAAAATTATTTTATCAAAGCCATTCATAAGTACTCATCGGGATTTTTTGCGTGAAATACAATGAATACGTTGTTAGTCCAATACTCTTGTCGGGCGAAACAGTGAAACGTCCAGAAGAAAAATGAATTCATTTCTTTTTAATATACCTCTAGCGTGTCTCTTGACCTAGTTATAAAATTATGTTATTGAGTTTGAAGGATTGTGAAGTAATTGGTGCAAAATTGCTAAATGGGCATTTGATACGTAGTGTGGCCCGATAGTTAAATTTTAACGACCTACGCCCGCGCGCCACCCGCTGGACGGCCGCGGCCGTCCAAATAAAACCCCATAGTTTCGTCTGAGCTATATCTACCACATAGAAACTAGAAACTGAGACCAGTTTCCAAATGGATATGGCATAGGTGCCAACATTGGAAAGATTATATTTTTCTCGTTTATTTTTTTCTTCAACGTGTTATTGCATTCGCATGTGAGAGGACATTGCATCATTAAGATTTATGTTTAATTATAATTTTTTTTATAATTATTCATTCTTGCCTATGCTTGCTATCGCGTGTATATAATTTTCATAATGACGATAACGCAACCGCCTGGCAAAATTCGCTCCCAATAGTTGCTAGTCGAAACTTTATTATTCGGAGCTTGATGTATGTTTTATCTGCGATCTATTTTCGTCCGGTAGTTCGCTTCGGATCGGAGGCGTGCAAGTTCAGGGAAACCAGACAGGGAAATGTTTTAATGAACTCAGAAAATTAGGCCAATATGTCAGCTCCAGAAAGAGATGAATAACTGGTATAGATATGTACCTAGGTAGATAGTTCTCGATTATTCACGCTATCCTATGGGAGTAGAATCATAGATAAATATTTTATTGTACAGGCCTAACTACACATGTACACATGTTACATGTAGAGCGGTTAGAACTTATCAATACGCTAAAGTACGTACTTCATGTTCGAATATCGAGACAATTATAGATCGATATTCGGGCTAGTTAAACGGGTCCCAACGAATGTAGAGTTGAACTCGTCCGCAGATTTGGATACAATCACGTCCGACCCAAATCAATACGAAGTCAGACGCAGATTGTAGGACGCATATGGTGTACTGTTTTATATAAGAGGATTATTTCGTTCTCGATGAGGTCACCAGCACCCCTGTGGCTTATCAACGCTACCAATTAGGTGTGCAAAGGGATATCACAGCAACTTTGTCTTCCTGTTACTTTATGCATATCAGAGCAACTTGTTACAGGCAGACCAGCTGTAAAGCACCATATCATAAGTGTGATCAAATTGATTCGCTCAGCATTAACACCACGTGTATCGCACCTATTTGTACACAACTTCCTAAACCGGCACGGTTTCTTGTCTCTTATTAGGTTTGTTTTGCTTTGCTTTTCACACTTGCTCCTATGTTGTCTACCTATGTTATTATAATCTAAGTTTAACGAGCGAATAAATTGTGTCATCGATGGTCGAGTATTCAGTGCTCTCTACAGAATGTTCTCTCCTTATGCGTATGTATGAGACGTCTGGCATGACTTGAGGACTGGTTATATAATGTAATGAGTTTCCAAACGGAGAGCGGGCGGGCGGTACTCGGTACGTATTAGTTCTGTAACAATGGCCGGTCTTTAACAATGAGATGGTACGGCACGAAGGCCACCGAGCCAAGTTCACGACTGTGCAACGACCGCTATCATTACCATTCAATGCGGAGCCTGGATCATTACCGCGGTTCTAACCCGAACCGATAAAACATTGGCTTTTACTTTGCTGATTTACATGTTAATCAACGATAGTCGCATTTGCATATGGAATTAATGTATAAAACACCCAGTCATGAAAATATTTGTATTAAACGCCTTTTGATACTATATAGTTTTGCTATCTCCTTTTATCTGCAACCCAATGCAACGCTGATAAATTGATCAGCAGTAGATACCTAACGTCGAGCATTATAATATATATATACGCACGGAGATGTATCATATTTCTACGATGATATGATTACAAGTTTAGCGCTTCTGATAAAACCGTTTCAACTTTCAATGCAAAAAAATGCATATTAACAACATTACAGTCTTGTATTCCCAATTCGTGAGGAGTAATCCAGCTTAATGGTTCAACATTCCCAGGCGCTGCAGAAACAAGGCACAAGCAAAAAGGTTATCTTTCGCGAGGAATAATTTGCTCATAGCATATTCAAAGCAAATCGGTAAGTCCAATGTTCGCGAGATATTCAACTGTGATTATTTATTTTTCTGTTTGAAAGCGAAATGTAACAGACGGTAATTAATATGTACAGATAGCGTACCGGCACTGGCACCGGCCGGCGGTGTGATGTTAGGTATATTAGTGGGGCCGGCCTCGTGCCGGGCCGCGGTCTGCGCGAGTTCACGGCGAGGGCTACATTTATTGCTTCCATTCCATTGACGTAATCTCACCAATGGTTTTATGGAGATGTACTCGTCTTCCAGTTGACAGGGTGTTCTTATACTTTTTTTTTAAAACATTCATCTTAACGGCATACTTATTTCAACATTGCCATTTCGATCATCGTGCGGGTCGAAGATGGGCGTAAGTGCACTTAAGACATAATTGCAGGCGTTGTTCGCCTGGTGATAAATCGCCCATTTTATCATTGGGTTAAAAGTACTGAACCGAAAGTGTGCGCGGGCGCTCGGGTCATTTCCCAAGGGCCTCGTCACCACGTCACCTTCTATTGACCCTGCGACCTGCGAGATGGAGTGGCAGTTCTCACGAGCGTCGTCGCGCGAAAATTAACAATGACTATTTAATTGATACAAACAGCTCAGTACTCTATTCGGGGCCAACGAAGTTACGAGTAAACAAGCCTATGAGCTCGGAGACAATGGAATAATGAGGAATATTAAAGTTGAGTAATGGACACACATTTTTTCAGCGCCGAAGAGCGTGTGTGCTGAGGCTCTAGGAGGTGAAGCCTATGTTTTTATGTTGCTTCTTATTTGCCTACTGTTCTATGAATGTACCTAGTTCAGATGAGGCGTATAACTCAGATGGAATTAACATAGACGTTAATAGACCTAATTTCCAAAATTACATCAAATTCACGTGTTGCGAAACGCGATATACGTAATGCAGCACTGCAAGGTGTATAAGTAGAAAAAGCCATGGCCTCACAAGGCCTCTGCCCTCGTACTTACACGCTAATGGCGAAAACGTTTTCGCTAACGAATAACAAAGGCAAACATTAGCACATCTGAAACACTGAACGACTGGTCATTCACCCACTTGATCTTCCGAAAAACGTTGCACTGTAGTGAAATGGAAAGTTACGCTGATTTAAGTGTGAATGAACATACTTTTTAGAATAGTCGTGCAGTTTCCAGAAATGTTACTGGCAACATTTTAATTCATTTATCAATTATTATTGTATCTGAAAACTCAAAAATGCAATATAAATTTATTTAATCTTCGTAATTACTATTATTTAAGGCTAAAAACTTTTGTAATAGGTTTAGGTAAAAATCGTTAAAAATCGTTGGTGGGATGTACAAAACGAAACCAAAAAAGGAAAATTTTTCGAGAAGATGAAAATCGAACTTTCTTCTGTTACGAACTGGCGATCTTTTGTGCCGAACTTTTATAAAGGAAAAAAAAGCATTTTATAGCCGGAAAACTAACAAACTGGATCAAACTGTGCACGTTATGCTAGAAAACTGTAACGGTTCAGTTATTTTCAAATTCGTTTATCTACAAGTAAAAACATGCGTCCGTGTCGCGTGGCGTCACATCAGTTAGTTTTAATGAGGCAGATAGCCTTACGACGGGAAATTACTAATATCTTTCTGTAATTACAAGATAGGTACTTTTCCTTTTCATATTTCTGTTATGACCAGGCAGGCTGACAAAACACCAAAGTTAGTACTAAAATTCATAATTGCAAAATTTCGAAGATTTTCTTCGTCTTGTTTATTGGAAAAATCGTAGAAACGACAATTACAATATCATTCCATTATCATGAGGAATAGGTACATATAATGTAAAATTCTTAACGACGACAGATTTCAAGTTATGGAAAAACTTTGTTTTGGTAAGCAACTCTACTGTTGGAAAGCAAGCCACAGCAACAAGCATCAACAGGCACAGATACAAAACGTCTCATATTTTACGACGCAAATAAAAAATAGATTAATACACATACATAGTACTTATATATACCCCTACCTAGTACTTATATATACCCCTACCTAGTTATTAATATTCTTATAGTAGGTCTGCGTTAACAATATAATTAGTTAACTATGTTTTCATAGAGCCGTCGCTACGTCTCCGATGTCGACACAGAAGCAGGTGCAATGCGATAAAATATTTTATAATACACTTAGGCACAGTGTAATAATAGCGCTAGAAACAAGTTATTATTATAATAGATCTGCGTGTATATAATAATACAATTAGTATGTATATTATTCTCATAGTCATCGGCTCCGGTGTCGAATGTCAGAGTTCACGCGAGGTGGTATCATTATATATAACCATAATATAACTCAACTAAGGGCCTTTACTCACGAATGATTCTCGCGATTTATGCAAAAGAGAACGCATCTCTGCTACAATAAATTACTTTAAAATATTTAATAATAGGTTATTACATTTCATTATCATCACGCGATAAAGCTTGATTTATAATTATATATTATTATTATTATAACATAACATTTTGTAAATATTATTAAACTATCGTGATTATATTTCGATTATTTATTCGCTAACTAGCATTAAGGTCGCCTATGTAATTACAAATTTGTTTGTGCAATAAAGAATTTTCTATCTATCTATCTATATATAATGCAAAATTAAACAATTTGGCGAAACAAATCATGATTATGTATGAACACTTTTAACGACGATAATCAAGTCAAAATTAAATAAGTAGAAAAAAATTAATTAAACCAAAACTAATTATCTATGCAGTAATAAGCGTAGGTTATAAGACAAAAATAATATTTCCGCGTAAGTTTAACTAGTACTTTTTTATAAGTAAAAACATAAGAATAATAATTATCACTTATTATTATTATGTATATCGATGTCAAAAGTGTCCGTGTGCAAAGGGCCTTAATTAGGGGGTTGACCTACAATATTGTGTAGTTATGTACTTCTATGGATGTTATTGGATTGATTTATTTAATGACCCCTATAAAGTAGAGCCATTAATGAAATAAACATTTATTTCTGTAGTTTAATTTTTGATTTATGTGATTTAAATTATATTTATGTAACTCATACTTAATTATGAAATTAAATTATATCTTTAAATATGATTGAAAATGTAATGTGCTTCCGATTTGTGGTAAAATTTACATACTACTTAGGTAGGTATCTGTATAATTCTATACCTATTACTAAAAAAAAATCAGTAGAAATATATATATATAGGTACACAAACTATTTATTATATTTATATTATGCGCTGTAGTATTTTAGGTATAAATATGATATTATTAATGCATTTGTTTGAATTTAGGATAAGATCACATAATTTATTATTATTTTATTTAGATCGCCGACCTCTAACACCGTTATTTCATTCTATCCAAAGTTTGACTGGAAGAAATCGCTTTTAGTGGTAAGTCTGCCCATTGTACTTTAGTTTGTAAGTTGTTTTCATGTACCTACCTATTCTTTTTGTTTGGTGTACAATAAAATAACGCATTTTGTATGGTATTGTATTACAGTTACATAGATAATTAACTATAAGTACAATCAGTTTATGTTTATTCCTCTCCATCCAAAGGTTGTCTGGAAGAGATCGCTTTGAGCGATAAGACCGCCCATTGTAACACCATCGTAAACATTTAACTAGTACTTAATTTCTATGTTTAAGGTGAATAATAAAGTGTTTATCTATTATGTATTATTGTATTGTAATATATTTATAATTAATATTATTGACGACCGATTCACGCGAAATATTATTAAATGAAATAATTTGTTCTTATATCACCTCTATAACCACTTATTAAATGACTAATAACACACAATTTATGTTCCCATAAATAAATCAAAATCAAAGATTCACCAAGAAATTATCACGATTGGAATATTTAATTTTATATTAATGCAAAACTACCGGTCGAGCACACAATATAATAAATATAATTAGCCACTTTAGTACAGACCTGTTTTAATGAAATTGAAATCAACTCTAGAATAATTATTTGAACATATAATAATAATAATTTGAACGTGAAGTAATTTATTCGTATTACGTTTACTTAAACAAACGCGAGTTACAAATGTTGAGATAGTGGTAGGTAAATTGATTCAAGTGGCGTTTAGTTGTATGCCTGCCGTTTA
Source organism: Petrophora chlorosata (assembly GCA_951640565.1). Classification (NCBI taxonomy): domain Eukaryota; kingdom Metazoa; phylum Arthropoda; class Insecta; order Lepidoptera; family Geometridae; genus Petrophora; species Petrophora chlorosata. Next base: position 7,705,184 of record OX621204.1, on the reverse strand, counting down.
GGTGTGGGTTAAATAGACACATAGGTAAATAGAAAGCATTTGCCTAGTGGTTAATAAAATAGATTGTCAAGACGCTGTTCCCTTTACTTACGCTAATATGCCTATATACTCTAGTGCAATAATTACACTAGACCTCGCTCTGTAATCACTGAAGGAAAATCGTGTAATTTTAAATATTAATCAACCAGACATAGAAATAAATATTAATAGAGTATATTAGTATAAAATCATATATTCATAATTAATTTTATTAAACATTATAATAATACACTGAAACATCATTTTATAAGCCCAGCTTAGTTAAGATCACTAGTCTCGAAATTGTATTACCTGCTATGTCTGTTTCTTGGAAATAAATTATTTTGAATAACGACAGTACTTGAAATGCAGAAGAATAGGAACCGTTAGCTGTTGTCGCATGCGTGTCACCGAAGTCTTAGCTTCAGCTGAAAGTATTATAATTAATCTCGTACATTTTCGGTTACGAGATAGCGTAGATTCGCACGGTACCTCTCGTATGTATTCTTATGGATATTAATAGCTTCGTCAAAAATAAGGATGTGTTCTCATACTCACTCGTATCAGTGGTGCATTTCCCAGACGTAGCGTAGACGAGACGATCCTCGCCGGTAAAAGTGAAATTTCTCGGCGACTACTTCGCCCCGCAAATTATTTATTCACTCGTAATGAAAAACGTGGATCGGGTACACCGTGTTCTATTCGCGCCAACTATATATAAAACACGTGTTTTAACGAAATCGGATTCCGAATAAAAATAGTCCTTTTTATTTCGTGTAAATAAATCGGTATTTTTTTAGAATCATAGATGTTGAGTGAGAATTGTCGATAAGTGCGTTCGGTAAGTGTTTCGGGTGCGTAGGCAAGAGCTGCTCGGAGCGGAGCGCACGACGCGGCGACTTGCGGGCCACTGAGGCGCGCGCGCACCCGATTGCCGTCGATCCTCAACTCTTCCAATTTTAAATACCGGACGGGCCGGGCGTGCGCCTGCATACAATTTTCCGGCATCGGTGAACCGGCCGGCGGCGGCGGCAGTGGCGCTACCGACTCAAACAATAAGCAATCAGTCTCCATTGGCTTTACGACTGTCAGCTGAGCTTACATTAACGAAAATTATGAAGTCTAAATTACTTTAAAAAATCAGGGGAATAAGCCCAAGGCTATAAAATCTATAATGAAACAAAAAGTAAAAAGTATTGCCACCATACATAATACATACATAATAGTAATTTAGAGTAGCTAAGTTTGTATTTTCAATCTCTATTATAGTACCTTACCTTTGTTTTCTGTGTCAATTATAAAAACTCGTGTATTCATACATGAAGTATGAAATTTCTAAGTAAGTTTAGGTTGGTTACCTATAAGACTATAAAACCATAATAATAAAATTATAGTCTTATCGCCGCATTGTCTTGTCTTTACTTTTCCGCAGGCGTTCATCAACATATATATTTTTTTACAACAGTCTGGGTCTGCGTTTGACCACAATCTCCCCTGATGGGAAGTGACGATGTCGAAGATGTAGCACGCTTACCCAGTAAATAGTTGTTAACTCTGGATTTGAACACACCCAGATTGTATTTAAATAAAGAAATATTAAATAAAGAAGTAAAACTTTAGTAACATCACAGAATACTAAGGGACAGAAGCAGCACTCCGCAAAGAAATTTAAACAAATAAATAGCGACTCTTGCTATGACGCAATAAAATTCAATTAAGCTCGCGTAGCGCTGCTTACCTACCAGTCATATTAACCTACAGAATGCCTCTCTTTATATCGCATAGCTCTTATCTCTTCTGACGCGGCACGTGTAACGACGCGCGACCCGCCGTCGGTGTCCGGCTATGTACTTGTAGCTTCGTACCTACAATGCGGAGTGCGCTAGGCCTGGTAACATTGAGATTTGTAGAGTGTCTTACTTACAAATATCACCTTCCAAACAATAATTCCTCACATTCCCAACATTGGAGCTTATGTTTGTTGACACGAATTAATTTACAGAATAACCTCATCGGCCGTAGACGTTTGTAAACACACACATTATAGTTAAAACGAGAACTCTATGAATTTATAATGTCATTAAAATCAGCCCTCGATTGAAAAGGACATCCCAATTCTTGAATAGTATCATACAAAGCAGACGTTCGTAAATTTGTTTATGAAACTGTATAAAACTCGTCACAGATTTCCATAGCACTTACATTGATTGAAGGGGAGACGTCCCGACCTACTTCGTGGCTACTTACCATGAAAATGTATGCTGCCATTAGCTGGAAGGTCGGCCTCAGACGATGATGTCACCATCACCATCGTGCTGATGTATGCCACTCTGGATACAGATTAAGCCCTCTTCGCAGTGACTTCAACCCAATCTGTGCCTGTATATATTGCGCACATCACGCTCGTCTTGTTGTGACGGCTTTTCACAGCCCTTCGGATGTATGTATATAACTATAAATTGGGTGTCTTTAAGACAAGAGTGAACAGGTTTCTAGACGAGCGTGCTACATCTTCGACCGCATCGTCACTCAACAACAGGATAGCGTAGATATATAGGAGATAGCGGTCAAACGCAAGCCTATAAAAAATATTTAAAAAAACTATACAAATAAATAAACGTAAGTAGTAGAGGAAATATTCAAGTCATCAGGGTGCTATATTCGCAAGCGTGTCACATCGTCGACCGCATCGACGCTTACTATATCATCAGGTGAGATAAGTAGAGATCAAACGCAAGCCATAATCTACTCGTACAATAACAAAAACAATAAAAAACCTAAAGTAGGAACTTACCTATCTGTGTGTGACTTCATTGATACCAACTACCTATAGCTTTAGGCTTGGACCATTCTGTCCATGCTTTAGGTAAGGATTTATCGATATTAGTGATCATCGTTATCATAACCATCATTTACTTTATTATAATCATAATATTGACAATCTTAGCAGAAATGGGTTCATGACATTATCTATGAGTTTTGAGTCCTCTCCATCCAAAGGTTGTCTGGAAGAGATCGCTATAAGCGATAAGACAGTCCATTGTAACATTTCATTTTATTGTAATTATTTCCTGTTGTTGGGTAACAATAAAACGTTATCTAATCTAATCTAAGCGTAAATATTTTATGTATTTCGTTTAAAAATGTGTGAATTTCCTATAGGCCCCATAGCCCTACACATGTAAACATTTGGAATCGATCCGCGGCCATATATTATATTTACTACGCGAGCAGAAGCGTAGCAATAAATCTTATAGAAATAGTTAAGTCCACATTAATAAAGTTTAATGTTTTCATGGTGTATACTGTGACCTTCGAGCTGTAATGTTTTAGATGGATCTATGTACTTTGACTGTACAATATACTACGCCTAGCAAGCAATTATACTGACGATGACGCCAAAAAGTTTAATATTACGCGTGGAAAATACACATTCATAAAATATAATTTTAGTTTTTATGGTTATAGGTTTTGATAATGGGAACAGCAACAAAAAAAAATAAAAAGGAAAATGCATGCATTTTATGCATGTTGATATTTGGTCATTTTGAAAAAAGGATTTCCCTACCTTAGAAGTTTACCTTATAGATAAATAAACAGATAACACTTTATTGCACTTAAAAAAAGAAAACAGAATTACAGTAGGTAATACAACAATACAATACAATTCAATAATACTTTATTGATCACCAAAACAGGAAACAGAAGTTTATACATAATTAATAAGTACAATCGGCGGTTATACTTACTCATATGGAAAATTATGGGCTAAAGGTAAAATGGTGGTAAGATAGTATGATATATCTATTTTTTTTTTTTATCACACTGTCCTAAACCATGACAAAATACAATAGTCATATCACAATTCATAACCATAAGTATTGAGAGCTAAAACTTATATCTGCAATTTTTTTACTACATCTGAGTTAAAAGACGAGCAGGTCGTTCCCTGATGATAAGCAATACCTACACCTGTCCATAACACTGGCAGCACCCCCCTAGAACTTTGACTGCAATGTCTTGCGCACCACTGCACTGCGCTCGTCACCCTGAAACGATAATAACTACAAATTACTACCACTACTAATTGCTTGAATCTATACCCTTCAAAGCAAAATACAAAAATATTTGCACACTACTGCTTGACGGTTGGATATCTGACGACGGGTGTGGTACTTCCCAAGACGGACTCTTGCAGAAGAGGCTACCACTAAAAAAATCCTTCATGGATTTAATTAGTGCTGTTCACCTTTCTTCTCATTCAAGCCTCACGGTTGACACAGAAGACAGCAGTTGACCGAATTAATGAACTAGAACTACTTGATTACTGCTACTGCCAAGTACTTCTGTTTCCACATTTTCTATTTCAACGTATAGCATTATCTCGTCCTATGCTGCGCAATCGCTTGTAGCATTATACACCATCAAAAACAATCGGATATAACTTTTTTCCGGTATGTGATGTAGTTATGTTATTATACTTTTTATCTTGTTAAGTATTTCTAAATTAGCCACTGCCACACACCCAGCATTACGCATTAGCACCGAATCACAATTCCATGTGTGGTCCACTTCGGTGTCAACCAGTTGTCAGATAATATCGTTTGTCACCCAATGTGATCGGTGCTTGTCAGCGATCGTATCAACAGTGTTCCGAATACGGACTAATCCCTTTTCTTGGTATTGTTGCAGAGTTAACTGAGCGGTAAGCTGTGGCATTGTTGCATAGAAACTTGGAGGTAATCTACGATGTATGTGTTGATAGGTGATAGACTTTAAACTCACTCAAACAATTTATATCGTATCGTTAGCTGATAAACTGTACGTAAGTAAATTGTGCAGATTTATCAACTTTTGTAATAGATAGGTTCACTCATTAAAACAAATCATTTTAGAACATGTGCCTATTATTTAAACGCTTATCAGAAACGTTTATTGTAACATGTTTTTACGTGATACTTTGCATTGTAGTTTTGTCAATAAACAAGTTAATCTAATTTTTAACAAAAATAAAAGGATATATAAATGAAAAACTAAACTAAAGGAAACTAAACTAAAAGATATTAATAATATGTACGAGTGCATACGGGTATCGGTTGGGCCAATTGAATGGCCTACATATAATTTAACCGATGCCTGTCGTCCGGCAACGTACCCAACGTATGGCGTTGTTTCGCTGAACAGCGAGGCTGATTCTTTGGGCAAAATACAAGGCAGCATTTTGGTCACGTGCGGATTCCACCAGCCGCCCCGCCAAATCCTTATACATTTCGAATACCCCAGGTCCTCACGGGCCAAACGTCTCTACCCCAAACGGTACAAACAGGTAACCCTATCGAGATCTGAATATTTGCGCCGTTTGAGGGATTCTGCCGCTGTAGCGGCGCTACCCACCCGTAGAGACGTCTCCGGAAGATGGGAAGGCGCCAATGTGTCTACACAAGTAGCATCCCAAACCAGGGGCCGTCCCATCCTCCAGGGAATGAGTGTCATGCCGTCAGGCCTGTTTCCATCGTCCCGAACTAGGCCGTTCGGCTCCAGAATGGCAGTCACGTTTGCACTTCCAAAGGCCCGACGGATGACGTCATTTAGGGCGTTGTGGCGAGCCATGCGGCCAGCGCCTCGACCACATGACAGCCCGTTGTGACCGAGACGGGTAACTTGCTCAGCGCAAGCGGCGGGCGCACCGGTGAGGGACAGCGCACGAAACACCAATTGGGAGTTATATGGCTGCCCGGAATGTGTTGTTGTCAAGTAATGTCCTCAAATTACTTAACGGGAGTGCCTGCAGCCAAAGACCAGATTCCCAGCGAGAAACAGCTAAAAGACGCTCTGTGGGATTGCTGTACGTATTTAATAAGTCTTTCCGTACCAGCTCAATGAGGGGAGCGTCCCACTGCTTCTGCGAGGATAGGCTTTTGTTGAGGCTACTGCTTTCCAGGTGTTTAATGCCTCGGTTAAGAAATAGATTTCAGTCATGTTTATTGTATCTACTTGGTATCAAAAAAATTAAGTTCCCTGCCTCTACGAATAAATGGTCACCAAGTTGCGTTGACAAATTATCATAATAACATAATCTGTAACTTTTTTTTTTTACCTATTTAAAATGCTATAAAAATAATGTAACTTTGACAGATATATCTTAACTGAGGCAAAATATATCAACCTTATAATTTAATTATTATTTTGAAACTAATATTAACCTATTTCTTCCTTACATCCAGGCCGAAGTCCGGATACGGAAAAGAAATAATTAAATTATGGTTATTTTCATAAAAAGCATTTTAAAGCCCATCCAAAAATGTTGAGTTGCTAAAATATTGACGTATATTTACGAAACAGAGGTCTAAAAAAGGATTAGTTAGCCCATGTTTGTTGTGGGTAACTAATAAATTGAATGTGTCACTAGACTAGAACCTGAACTACGACTCTAGTCACTAACTAAAAAAGACTTCCAGGTTTTAAATAATGGCTTAAGGCATATAAATAGCCTAAAAAGGCTTTATGTAGCTTTTTAAAATGACTAACCCTTTGATGTTCTATTCCGTCAGCCCACAAAAGGAGCTCTAGCTTTAAATTTAAGGCTAAAAGCTTAAGCTAGATACAATAGGAGCTAGGCTGACTAGGTCAGACCGGTCCCCATCCCACAAGCAGAACGAACAAGCACAAAACGTGGAACGAGTATATGAACCAATAGATTTTGATATTGACTAAATGGCGCACAATAGAAATTTTGGGGTATGCAATATCACCCCCTAAAACGAGTAAGCAATAAGCGGTAGCTACAAAACACCGACTCTTCAACCAGAACCATACAAGGTTTAGTTGAGAACAATACAGTAGAAAAAGAATGTTTTTACTAGTCTATACTGTCCCACTGCTGGGCAGAGGCCTTCCCCAATTCCTTCCACCTTCCTCGCTCCTGCGCCACCTCATACCAATTTTGTTGGTGTGCGTCTAGATCATCGCACCATCTTTTTCTAGGTTGGCCACGGTGACTTTGTGCCTTTTCAGGGATCTATTGTGTGGAAATATTTGCCCAGAAGCGGCCAGGATGCAAACGGCTAACGTGAAAAAAAAATGACTTAATTTATTTATGTTGTTAACGTCTCTATAAATAATATAAACTTTAATCCACGCGGATGAAGTCGCAGTAAAAGCTATAATAATAGTGACATTTCTCAGTAGTCATTCGTTCCCTCTAAAAACACTAGCTCGCTTTGCGTACGCGGGTTTACAACGATCGTCTGTCATAGCATCGCATCTCACGACTAGTCAAATCACCACTTCAAACGAACCGCAAACAAACTCCGACCGTATCCTAAAATATCTGCACGAATCTTTTCCACCGCCACAGTTGCTAATACAGTTTAAAGTTCTTTATTAAATGTTGGCATCACAGACGCACTTATGAACGTCAATTATTACAATGACTCTACCACCGCATCGGAAAAAGAACCACTACTCAAAAGATACGGCAGGGGGCATCTTTTTTAGAACTTTTATTAACAGCTACAAATGTACCTACCCTCCTACTCTGAATTTATTTACAGTAAATAAATAAATATAAATAAATATACTACCAAAATAAATATTTAGGATTTATAATAAAAAATAATACAGATACGCTTTCACCGTATGAGAACTAAGAACGCTATTATACAGGTACGATGACAACAGTAAACGACTGATGTTCTTGTCACTGAACAAACACTCAAGCAGTAACTTCATTGATTTCGGATGATGCTCTGGATATAAGTTTTTAACTGCAGTTATATCCCGTTTCTAATATTGACTGTGCTGCTCTGGATGTCAAAACGAACGTTTGTTCTAAACATTTTGTGTAAAAATCAAGAAACAAACTTCAATCTCATATTAAAGGGCAGTATTAGAAATTCATTATTCGGTTACTTACAGATTTCAAGGAGGATAAAGGTCATTGAAAACCATCATAGCGATCGTTAAAACAGTACCCGCGACTGACAGGATATGCCCAGGATCAGAAAACGAGATATAATTTTCCTAAGAAGAAACGTCAACCATCACGTCTCAATCAATGACGAATAATTCGATAACTTACACGAATTGTGAATGACAACATAATATGCAACATTCATGGGAAGTTTGGTATGCATGCATGACGTAAGAGTATGTTACCTATATGTATATACGAGTCATATATTTGACGCACTGAGAAATTTATCGGAGTATTTAGTAGGTATTTAGTTTTATAGCAGGAACTACATACACAATTACACATATCATTGTGATTAGGTACCCACTAAAAATGAATAATTAATTTTTAGAAAAAAGCAAAAACCAACTTCAATGTATCTTTGAATTCCAAGGTTTAATATCGATAAAATTTATATGGGACCACTTCGTAGCTATACTGAACCCAACGCAAAAGAATTTTCCAAATCGGTTCATGAATGACGGAGTTCTGAGGTAACAAACATTAAAAAAAAACACAATCAAATAGAGAACCTTCTCCTTTTATGCAGTCGATTAAAAATCATGCATGCTGTCAAACAGTACCTATATTAGGTATATATAATCATTAAGTTAATCATAAGGAAAATCATTAAGTATTTTCGTTGTTAGGATCAACTGAAAAAAATAACTATAAGACCAACTGTCTTCCTTATTTTTAATAACATAGATGTACCCACCCACCTATTAAAGTTATATTTTAATATATTTAACCGACTTCAAAAAAGGAGGAGGTTCTCTGTTCGATTGTTTATTTTTTTTTTAATTTTTTTTATATTTGTTACCTCAGAACTCCGTCATTTATGAACCGATTTGGAAAATTCTTTTTGCGTTGGGTTCAGTATAGCTACGAAGTGGTCCCATATAAATTTCATCGATATGTGACCTTGGACTTCGAAGATACATTGAAGTCGGTTTTTGTTTTTGTTTTTTAATTAATTATTATGGAGTATGCTTAGTAGGTAAATCTATATCCATAATATACTAAGAAAAGAATATAATAGACACCGGCCTATATACCTATTTACTCAATATTAATTGGTGTCGTAGAATAATAAAATCGTTCCATCAAGTGGCTGTAAGATTACACTGAGTCACCTCCATGCAACCTATTTTCATGTCTTCCGCATCATGCCTAAGCCTATTAAAGACAATGAACAAGATATCCATTATTATTAAAAATTATACCTCCTGTTGGCACTACTGTCTCGCGTCACAGTAAAGTGCCTGAAATATGTCTGCCGGTTATTGCACTGCTAATTTTACTCTAACGTTTCATCCTAGTATCTTAGCCGTCTGGGACTCTTCTGTACTTTACGTTTCTTACTCCCTTCTACTCTATTGCTTTGTAATAAAGTCCAAAATCATTTAATGGATAAAGATAGTGTTGTGTATAAAATTGTCTCGTGCGATCTAAAACGGAATGTACTCGTATACAACTTACACATTATTTTAAACGTAAGTCAGTGTGTACTTCACTCGAAATGTCATAGACTTATCTTACTAATATTATAAACGTGAAAGTTTGTAAGAATGTATGGATCTATGGATGTATGTTTGTTACTCTTTCAAGCTGCATCGGCTAAACGGATAAACCGCGGGTGAAACCGCAGGGTGCGGCTAGTATTAAATAATTAATTGAATAGGTTTCAACCTAACTTACTTTTCGTCACTCAATGCCTTTGCCTTAAAAACGTTGTTGGCGTCGCGCGGTTGATAAAAGGGTTAATTGAAGTTTATAGTCGGTCAAAACTAGAAAATACATAAAAGTTTATCAATATACATACTAATTTAATCGTGGTAGGTCTATCGTATGCCGTGGGATAGGTACCACAGCTTTGCCAGTTATTCTGCCGCCAAGCTGTAGTACGCTAGCATTACTGTGTTCCGGTTTGAAGGGCATTGTAGCCAGCAAAATGACTGATGTTTCGGGGTGATGAGCGTAATGCAGTGCTACGCAGTGCTTTTTGGTATTAAAAGCTCTAGGTTGCACTGCAATTGTTATGGGCAGGCGTGGCGCTTACCATCAGGCGAACGACTTGACCGTCTCATCACTCAGACCCATAAAAAAAACAATTGTTATTAACTTCGTAAGTAACTAGACTACCTATACCTATTATTAGTACCTATTTCCTTAATAACACATCAACGCATGCCGCTACAGTAAAAACATTCAAAGTAGGTAGGTAAGTACTTAAATAATATAACATAGAACATAAAATAAAAAACATAAAAATTTCTTTATTGACATAGTAAGTGTTACAATTTATTATTGAAGTCTCTAGAAGTTTATTATTGAAGGCCCTCGACGTAGCTTGACGCTGTGTTTCAAGGACTAACTCCTCCCAATTTAGATACATAAAAATAACAAATCTGTATACACAGTTAAAATAATAAATAAACAAATGACAATCAAAAGCATTCCCCAGATGACGGTCGTTAGTTCTAGAGTGGTGCCCGGAAGCTGTTCTACCTGAATTATTATAATACGGTTGTGAGCCAAATCTAAATGTTTAGGTATTTTATTCTAGAAATCACCACCAGCCTTTAATGTGATCAAAAGGTCAAACTTATTCATTCTAAAAATTATTCGCTTCGTAATCCTATTCATCATGATCATCATCAGCCCATCACGTTTCACGGTTTCTTCGCGATGTTTTCTTTCGCCGTTTTTAGAGCTAGTGTTAAATCCGCACGTAACTTAAGAAAGTCAAGTGGTACGGGGCCAGCGGGATTCGAACTCGGATGCGTCGGATGGAAAGTTGCACGTTCAGCCACACTCGCAAAAAACTCGCGTAATCCTATTATTTCGCTATTATTACTAGTATGTCCCTAGTACCTAATATTGTTATAAGTTCAATGTCTTCTTATATACACTGAGTGATGAGACGAATAGGTCATTCACCCGATGGTTAGCAACACACGGCCCTATAGATAACACGTAGCAGCGCCGCACCACCCAGAACTGCTTTATAAAATCTTGTGCAGTACTGCATTCATCACCGTGGCTCTTAAATCTAATCTGTATATATAGGGAGGGGGGGGAGATGGGATGAGCAATACGCGGATCATCTCACAATGTTTTCCTTCATTACGAAAATTCTCATATATTATGTAAGGTTTTATTGGCTGACCTGCGATTTACGTAAATTCAACAGAACAAAATTCATTGTTTTTGATAGTTGCGTCGACATAGATGAAATTAGCTATTTTTGTTACTGTCATTATCATAACATTGTATTTTACCTTATACAGGGTGAAATTTCGTAACCGCATCCAGAGGGACAGTACTCTAAATTCTGTAGATAGCAAATTTTACTCAAAGGAAACATTCCCGTATTTTTTTAAAGAAACAAATCTGCATTCATAGATTTTCGAAAATTCGCTTGCCACACTCGGGAGTCGAACCGGCCAAACTCTGAGAAAATAACATCCTGTACTTTTATGGCATCAATCGATAGGGTCAATCACACGAAGTCGCGGGCAACAGCTAGTCACTAATATAAAGGCTTTTCCAATAGTTTTTCAAATGTCTATGTCGGTACTCACTAAACATAAATTAATTAGTTGTAATAATAGAGCTGTCGTTACAACCAGTGTTCATTTTGCAATTTGTCCGGGGCGTGATGCCAAATACCTAGTACATATGATTTACACATTTGGAGCGCGGTTGGCGCCACTTTCATAAACCGGGAAAAACTGTGTCATCTATTTTTAAAGCTCGTTACTATCAGCTTTTCGCGTGGGAAACGCTCATTTCAATCAAGTTTATTTGACTGGTTTATTCGATAACATCTCATGCACATCGTAGACGATTTGCCGCTGAAAATTGGGTAATCACGAAAAAAAATTGTATATGGAAACATTATATTGTTCACGGCTTCATGAAAATGATTTTACAGAAGGTATTCTGGTGGTGCTTGTTGGTAATCTTATATTTTTTATATCGTTGAAGGAGGGGTGAGAAACTCTGAAGACTGCATTGCCCATACACTTAGATTATTCATTGGTACTATCGGTAGACTATGGGCAGGTACTACCGGCAGACTGCGACAGAAATGCCATACTTGTTTATCGGCCAAAGAATCAGTTCAATAAGAATATTGAAGCCTGCGCCTGCATGCATCGCAAATAGTATCATTATCATGTTAGATTAACAAATTTATTACTATTACCATTTAACCCACGAGTAAACCCCTCGTTTGTATTCTAGACATATCCAACAGTTTTCTACCTACGTCCACTTATCCCAATGAGTCAGATCATTGTTGCAGTCAGTGGTTACATACTGGCGCCTTTCAATTCTACCAATCAGACAGATTGATAGCACGCGATCTATCAAGACCTCCCAATTGCTTATAAACTATCACCTAATCTGTAACGCTTGCAAGAAATGGGTCGCAGATCACCAATCAAAATAAAAAGCTCTCAGTCTGCCTTAATCGGCGTCTTCATAAATTCATGGCTAAATAAATGTGTTAATGCCTGGGACATTTTTAATGTAACAAAGAGACACATTGGCAGGCGGCCCAACACCTGGTTACTGCGAACTGTGATCAAGATCATAAAGTACATATAGGTACCTGAGTTGTGCATCTGCAATAATTTATTGCATCCAACGTGAGACTTTTATTGGGTGATAATACTATCGATAACTACTCAGGAAGAAGCCGCAAAGAAGTGGACCACTAGTCGTAAATTAGCTAGTTTGAAAAGTTCTATGCTCCGGTTTTGTGAATTATACCTGTGATTATACTTTATATGGCGGCTGTATGATTTATACCAAGCTCTACCAAAAAATAATAAAAAACCACAGGCCAAAAATAAACAACACTGGAATTGGCATTCAGGAATGGAAAGTTAATTTCACATGTGCATGCACATTACTGCATTACTGCACATGTACGCACTGTAAAAACGTTAGCGAGGGGAGCTGTCATTTAATTATCGTCCTACACGGATTATTGCTCCTCGTAACGACCATTTCACAGAACTCGTGGAAGATATTAAGTTATTTTATGTTATGTTTGCTTCTTTTAGGAGATGTAAAACGTGTAAGAATCTTGGAAAGTATAGGTAAAGCTTTTCACATTATACCTTAGTGAGTATTTATTCTTATTTACCTACCAGCCAGCTCAGCCTTGCAAGGAAAAATAAACAAAAGCTACAAAGCAACAAAAGTGTGCTTTTTTAAACTGGTCCTTGGTCTGGGGATTAAGGCGACCTAAATCTCGAACTCACAACATCATAAATTCACAAACTTTACCCACCTCTTCTTACACTCGTGTTGCATAATGGTTAATTCGGAGTAGAGTAGAAGCTACTATTAGATAGTCTGAGTCAGTGTAGGTATATTTACTCGAGAAAATCTCGTCGAACGTGAACAATGCCTTTTTTTCGTCGTAATGAAAAATGAAACTATCACATTTAAAAGATTTACGACTCTCTTATATTACAACTCTATCCAAACCTCAAAGAAAAAACTAGAATTGAGTTTACAACGCTTATTTTTATTTCACAGTCGTAATTTTCAAGTGGTTATAGAGTCTTGTCACCGACGGAATTAAATTTAACTTCCGTTCCAATATAAATACGTCGTCTAAGAATTTATACACAAAACAGATGCTAAAATATTATTCTGAAGCGCTTTCCGTATCTATTAGCAGTCTCTCTAATGATAATAATTTAGTCTGGTCACGTGTCTATTTCCACCTTATATTATATAGACCCATAGCTTCAATGCGAGACGCCTCACTACCGATGCGAGGAACTGTTTTATAGCACTTGGGATTTACGCTCAAAAATCAGTCAATTTATAAAGCTACGCTTGTACCAATCAATGGCTGAAGCGTGAAGTCCCAGCGACCCATTTCCTCAAAACCGCCCCAGCCACCGGCCATTCACCTAATGATCTCATCGCCCCAGAATAAAAAAAAACTCGTATAGACCAATTGACTTTGTTTATGGAACGCTTTCTGAGGCGAAACTAGATGTTCTACTTTTGTTTAGGTAACGCGTCTGAATCCTTCCGCATGTGAATTTATTTTACTACGAACGAAGATGGGTCACGATAAACCGCCCAAACATCCGCGATGCCGCCCGCCGCCTTCAATACTTTATACCTAGCAAAAATATAAAATAGAGTATGTTGCAGGAAATCCAATAATAAAGAATAAAATATTGTAAATCCGTTAAATAACGCAAATTGTATTTATTATCTTTACTATCATGTAACAAACGAGGTAATTTATTTTTTTATTTTGGACGCTTTTATTTTAGCTCTTTGTAGGTAATTCAAAACAGTACTCAATAGAAAATTACTGCTTATTTAACACGTAGTAAGTAATAGGTACCTACCTATTACCTATTCACATCAACGCGCCTTACAGTCTACATAGATGATGAGTCCACTGCTCACCTCGTAACTGGGTAACCGCGATACCTACATACAATCGAATAGTCAAAAAACTCCACATCTTTTAGCAGATCGTAAAACCACATATCTATGGGAAATCACTTGTCTGTGTACACAACCGTATTAAAATTTGATTAATATCGTGTTCCGTTTGAATATGCTAATTTTGGTTGCCTATTAATCTTGCTAATTAATAGCTCTAATTAGTCTGTGGCAGTGATATCATGAGTTTCACACTTCATGAAATTTGAGAAGACGTCTTTTAGACCGAGCCTATAAATAAAGGCAATGTACCTTCGTAGTAGAGTTGAGACACTGTAAAAAGGTATATTTTTTTTTTTTTTTTTTACGCTTAATAGATCTATGTTTGGCCACTATCTGGCCTGATGTGAAGCGATGATGTGGCCTAAGATGGAGCACGTAGATCTAGAGAGAGACGGCAGTTGAACGGCTACTCAGACCCGTCTCCCCGATGGTTCACGGAACATCATCCCGAAACACGACTAGGTCGTTTGACGGCATGGCTTTGTTCGGTGGGTGGTATTACAACCACGGCCAGAGCCTCCCACTCCAAAGCGCGTAAGCGGGTTTCATCACGATGTTTTCTTTCACCGTTTTAGAGCGAGCGTGCAAAATCTGCACGCTCGCAATTATACTTACCTACATTGAGATACGGCATAAATCAACGCCTGCATATGTTTCAAAAGTATTTATATTGCCACGAATTTCAATTGCCTACGGTAATATATAGCTACATCCATGTTAGTTTATCGACACACGTTGTTGTACTTAAAACGAGTAAATATAGAGGCTTAAAATAATATACAAACCAAGAAGATTAACCTTCGCCTTGTGCGTAGTACTATGAGTTTCGTAACGCGTCGTATTTTGAACTGTTGACAGCTGAAACTGCTCAAAAAGTTAACAATATTAAGTCATATTGTAAGGCAATAAGGACCAAATTGTAAAAGGGTTATAGGTAGCACGTTCTACAGGCAAGTGCTTGTAATGGTGTTTATGCGAACTTTAAAAAGTTTTCATGTTTACGTTTGAGAGCACGCACCGCCACGCACTGGCCGAAGTAGCTTTTAAAACATTGTTCGCAAATTATCGGTTTTACTATAAATTGTTTCTAAGGAAACTCTACCAGGATAAATATAGATTTGCCTTGGGTGTTAAGAACTAGTTCATAGTTAAATGACTTGCAAATTGCATATTTTTTAGCAACGAGACAAAATATTTGTTTGGCTGATGGTAAGCGCTACGCTTTTCCATAACAATTGCAGTGCTAACAAGAACTTTTAATACTATTAAAAGTAAGTACTGCGTAGCACTGTATTGCGCTCTTTACCCGTAACATCAGATAAAAAGAATAGAATAGAATAGATAAGTATCTGCAATTTATAATAATTATGTATGTATACTATGTACTCTGTATAGGTATATAGGGTCACTGACAAAAATAATATGTACTTACTTGTACAATAGAAATAATTTTACATTTACGTACCTAACTATATAACTTTTACCACAGAATACTTATACTACCTTTATTGCAGTAATAAACATTTTTCATTTTCATTTTATATGCCTAAAGTATGTAGGTGAAAACAATAAATCATAAATGCTACTCGTACCTTAATACGATAATTAAACATATACGATGGTACTCTTCTACGATCTAAAGACATTAATCGGAAGCTATAGTGATGCGGTTTCCGGATATAAGTATGAGTAATCAGAGGACGTCGAAAATTTAAGCGCCTCTCCATACGAGGACGTGAGTAAACTACCTCATTATAGCTCTGGTTATTTGAATATTATAATGCCGACAACTTCACAATATTACGCTAATATAAAATCAAAGTCAAAGTTAAATTCACAGTCATTTGGCATCACAGACGCACTTACGAACGTCAAATTATCACAATGACTCTACCAGTGTTTTGGAAAAGAACCACTACTGAAAAGATGCGAAGATAATATTTTTTTCTTCAAAATAAAACAGAAAGTTCCTAAGAACAAAACCTTCTAACTACAAAAAAAAAGGTAGCTACAAAAATTTGCCCCACCCTGTATATTATATCTACCTTCTTTCGTTCTCTAATGAAGTATGGTTAAAACTGCGCTGCCTCTCTTTATGTTGTTGTTGATGATCTTTTTTTATGAGACGAGCTGGTCGTTCGCCTGATGGCAAGTAATACGCCTGCCCATAACAGTAACAGTACCACCCAGAACATTGTTTCGCAAAATGCGCGGCACTGCACTGCGCTCGTCACCGAGAAACAATTAACTGTTAAGTCTAAATACCCAGTAATTTCGCTGGCTACAATGCCCTTCAAACCTAAACACAGTACATAATGCTTGCACACTACTGTACTAATAGTAAATCAAATGCTATTATTACAGTATATATAGTAAATCAAACGCTCTTTATTCTTTAAATATATTTCGTTTTTGCAATTAGCCTATTTATAATAACATACATAAACAAAGGAAGGTCAAGTTCGAGGAATCACTCGGGAAACACGTTGTAATTGCAGAAGTGGACTCTGAAACATTCTGAAACCATGGACGTACTTAGGATTCAAGAAAACTATTCAGTTTTTATATCTGAATAATTATATAAGGAAACAGCCAACTTAGCCCTGTGACGGATGGTATAATATGAATTTAGATTACGTAAATAAAGTCCTATTTTCAATTTTGCTGCAGCATAATAAGCCGAAAAAGGTATTTGAAATGTCTTAACAAAAAAATACTATATGATTTTGAACCCCCATAACAGACTCCTGAATACGTCCACGTCTGAAACTAAAACAAGGAGCTCTGTTGCGTTTCTAGGAAGTAACGCCGACGCACCGGTAGCTCATCAAGCTTTTGCGATTATCTTGATGAGGCATCGTTCGACTGAACTCGTTTAATTAATGCGAAATGAGTAAGTTTCTGATAAGTTTTTTATTTGTTGGATGGTTTTTCTCTAAAAGCCTTTAAAGACCTATTTCAGGCTGAATCGGCTGAATAGGCAGGCCAACCTACCATCATAACAAAAGGCTGTACGCTTTATTTTCTCGTTATCATTGAAACTGCTTTTGATATTCTTTTACAAAAGAGGAATGCACCGAATCGTAATATATCAACTAGCTGACCCGATTGATGTTGACAGTTTCTTCCAATTTTCCAAGCAGCTTTTCCAAATTTTCTTTCCATAGACACCTAATTTGAACTAATACGAATATGTTTTAAAAATGGCAAGTCAGTCCAGCCTTTCTCGAGTGATGAGCTTACCATAAACAGCATTTAATTTTTATTTAAATAGATAGAGGTACACCTATTTAGCTGTTTTCAATAGTTTGCTTTTACTACTGCAACCAAACAACCAAAATTAGTCTTTATTCGATTCTAGTTACCTACACATTTTGTACCTACATATGAACTTACCTACATACAAAATAGTTACCATGCTTCATTAAAACGAGAAAACTTTATCATGTTAATATAAATAGCTCTATCGTGTAAACAAACTCGCTTGCAAAAGCTATTTCTATAATAACCCCTCGCCTCGGCCACTTGTGAGACGAGGTGTTAGTTGTGCAATATACTGCACTCGCTGCATGCATAATGCCATTTGCAAATTACCAATTACCACCCATTACTGCACTTAGACTGCGCATAAATGGTGAGATTACAATTTCAGATCGAAAGTACTGTTTGTCATACTCATCACTAATGTATGAAATCTAAAAATAGATAATGTACAATTTGCTTTAAAGAAAGTTGGGACAACAGAACATCTAACTGGCGTCAGTCACCCAACAATCTGATCAATGAGCGAAGCAGAGAGAAGGAAAAAGTGACCAAAATTTAAATAAGGTTTAATTTTAATAAAGTTAAGTTAAATTTCGGTAACGGAAAAAATGGGATAGCCGGGTTAGATGCTGGGGAAAGGAAATACATACCTACGCAATAAGTGATTCGCAGAATGTATATTCTGGGAATGTATGTTCAGCGAAAGGCTTTTAGGCCCTACGATTCAAAATAAGAATTGTGGTTACGGGCTGCTATGATAAACTGCTTTTGGGTGCGCCAGTTCTATACGCCTGCTCAAAACACACTATCAATCAATACCGGTTCTTTTAACATTCAGAAAATAAGGCATATGTAGTCCAAAAATATAAATGACAGGACAATTGAATAAAGTTCGGGACGTGCGCGGTGATCCTTCACGTAGAATGATTTGCGGAGGTCCCTCTCCGGAATATTAAGCAAATTGAAATTCATCGCTTAGGAACCACTCTATGTCTGCGTGAGTCAACTTCCTTCGCCTATTGGTCAACTACAAGCCCAAGGCGTAGGAGTGATATCCTCCCACTTGGAAGATCGAGATGGTACCATGACAATCTGCGTTGCAAAATAAAAGCAACTTGAGAACGAGAGCGCTGTAATAACACACAGTAGTCAAAAATTTTAGTTCGTAAACATTTCGGATTTCAATACGCCTGTTTCCTTTTGCGACAGTCTGTTACTTAAGATAGACGATATCGATACGTCAATCAACCATTGTCTAATAAATTAATTCATCCGATTGACATTTAATACAATCAACGTAATGTATATGAGCTTTAAATTGAATTGTGACTTACCAATCATTTTCTTGCCGTGAGTTAACGCCTACTTCATGCTTGCACTCTATAAAGTAATTATTCGTGTTAATTTTATAGGCCGTTAAAATGTAAGTGCCTGTAAACATATGTATTTAGTGCGGTACGCCAACGCACATTGTGTAAGATGTTTTCGTATGCACATCGATTTCAGAGGCTCTTCAGTGCAAGGAGAATTGAACTCACCATTGTGTATATGCTAATACAGAAAATTCGATGCACTCTGATGCAACTATGTCATTTGTATATTGCACAAACCTTACATGGACGATTGGACGTAGTACTACATTGGAATGGACTTACAAAAACTTAAAAATGTTAAAATATTCTCGGCTGGTCCGATCCCTTTAACTTGTGTGGTCTACACGGATCTATTTTTGTAGCTATTTGTATTCATTACACAAACGAAGGGCTATGATAATATGTAAAAAGATGAACTAAATTAATTAACCTATAATTAGTATGCTCGGGCTTATACACATTGCTAATATTGATCATCATGGTTACCGCATCACAATTATTCACGGATTTAGATCTGAAATTAATCTTCGTTTGTAAATTAATAATAAAATCTCAGCACCTATTCTGCATCTTAATTAGAACTATGTGTAGATAATACCTAATTTTAAGTTCAAAACTGTTTACTTTTAATCATGTAGTTCTGTTGATGGTCCAAATAAATAAATAAATCTTCTTTCCTTATTCAAAAAACGCAACAAAGGTTTATCTGTTTGCTTGTTCTCCAAGACCATTTAACAGAATAAAGATGCAGGATTTTTACTTGTTAAAGGTTTATTTATACAAAAAAATTATACTGATTATCAAGTAAGACAATACTAAAAACTAAAGATACAAACCGCCTACTCAACCGTTGCATTGATCGATGATTTCAGGGTGCAACAAATTGAGTTACAGAAACGATCGAGTGTACCCACCTCTACGTGACGTTCAGGATTTTCCTTGTTCGTTTTACATGTTCTAGGTAAAAAAATATATTGAAGTTTGACAGTATAACTGATGAACCTAATTGATGATAGAATTACCGTACCTAGGTTTAGACTGAGTAAAACGAATAAGTCCTTCATGGGCAATCGCACACATTTTTACAATAAAATTCCAAAATGTATAACAATAGTTAACTTTGTTAACTATTGTTTTTCCTGTGTGTTTGGTATTTATTAAAGCATTATTGTATTGTCAAAACCAAACATAAAATAGCTGTTGTAACAAAAGTCCTAAAAGCATGCGCCTCAGTTTCTTGCCGTATCTTCTGAGTAGTGGATCTTTTTCCGTTACGGTGGTAGAGTCATGGTAATAATTAACGTTCACAAGTGCGTCTGTGATGCCAAAACTGAATAAAGTTATTTTATTAAGAATAAAGAACTTTTAACTTTAAACTTTGAACCTACAACCCCAAATTTCTCGTTCAGTCGTTCTAGAGTGCTTCGAGGTCGAAGGAAAGAAGCTCAGCTTTATTTTAATTTCTCGTTTTCTAGTAACTGTGAACCGCTATAATCAAAAAAGATACGAGTAGAACCTTGGGCAAAAACTGCACACAAGTAATAGGTAATTTTAGTTCGCATGCGTGCGTTCATTAGAGTTTGACATCGCGACGGATACCTACGGATAAAAAGGTAATTGCAAAGTAATGGACCGTGTAATAGTGGTTATTGGGCGTGGGCAGAGCAGCACCAATACTTAAATGAACATACTACACTCGTAACATAATGTATGTGAGTGAGTGGACTGAGAGAAATGAACAATCTTTGTTTTCACCGGAACGGAGATAGTAGAATCAAATTAATTAAAATGATGTTAAAATAATCCAAAAAATCTCACATTATATAAATGAAAAGTTTTTTTTTCATTAGGTTTATATTTAGCATACATAAATACCACCACGTATCTTATAATTTCGCACTAAGCTCATGTGGCTTCCCATTCGCCTTCGCCGGAATGCTCTGCGGAAATAATATATCTTGTCCCTCCTTTACAATGTCTGTCAGTCCCTCTTGTACGAGTTGTCTTCAGGAACTTTTCGAATTTCTTTACGCGTCCTACTCTTGTTCATTACTAACTCCTGCATACTGTGCAACTTTTTGTGATTTCTCCTTTATTGTGGAAGCTATTCGATTGTGTACGCGTTATGTAGCTATTGAGAAGGAGAGACGGGCAACTCTGGAAACAGTGCCTATTTATGCTATGTTATTGTTATCTATGTACCTAGTGCATATATACTAACTAGTACATATATTTATTTTAATGTATATGTATGTTTATTGTATTTTAATTATATTGTATAATAATGTATCTGCCTCTGAGGTGTAGGGGTTGGACAGGTTGGCTTAATTAATCTCATACATCACTTGGGGTTTCAATTCCCGCCACGATGGACCAAATGTTTGTGCACAGAAAAACGAAACGAGCTGGTCGTTTCCCTAGATACAGGCAATTCAAGGTGGGGCCTTGAACTAATAAGGTCTGTATAATCATATTTTCATAAAAAGACTCAGAATTAACAAACAAATACGTGGTTTTAGCGGCGAACTGCATGCTTTCCGCTATGTTATTACAGGTTTAAATTACTAACTTTATACCTTGTTATCGCGATAAACACCCTAACAAGCGCTTTAATCATTCATAGCAGGACTGCAAATCCAAATCGGTGTTAAATTAATGTGGCGCAAGCTCTATTAACCTTTTAAATTGCTCCGGCGTAATAATAATCCCATTCAGCAATCGATTGGCGAATTTAAGGTCAGTGTATCGAATGAATCTTTGTAACAATTTTATTGATAAGAACCGTTAAACGCCTACTCGGTCGAAAAATGGAAGTTGTGATTCGAATGCATCTCATTTTTAAAGGAAGAACTGCCTACCTTCTTATTTTAAAATAATAGTTACGCTGCAGGTTTTTACCTAAACGAAGTCTGTTTAACATGTTTGTGTAATTCGATAGTATAAAATATATATTTACCTACTAGGTACGTTCTTGATTGACACTAAGGTCAAAGTAGGTACATATCGGATGTCCATACATCCGACAGACCCACCAGCTCTATTCACTGAACGCCTACTATACCTAGGTTACGCACTCGTACGTACATTAATGTAGTCTCACGAGCGGATATTTTAATGGATTTCTATTTATGTGTTTATTTAATTGAATAAGGTTTTTGTTGCTTCCAGCCATTGTGCTTCTGTAGAAGTTCGTTAGCTCGATTTGTGGTTTACTGACCGCAATATACATCGCCATTTACAGACTGATTGATTCATTCTCTTTCATATACACATTTAAATTACAAATCATTTAGGATAGGCTCAACATAATTAAAAAATTGTGTTGTCTTCGTTCAGAAAGTAGGTTTACATCACCATTCGCAATATGAATATTATAATTCGTAATATGAATATGATCTTCTTAATAATTTGAATTATACAATTAGTTCAAGATCAAATAAGGTGATCGGCGAAAAAGAGGCCATAGTTGAGAGGCCAAAAAGAGAAACCTGAAATTTTGGACGCTATACCAATATTTTTTTTGTGATTTCTTTATAAAAAAAAACAATATGAGAAGTAGGTAAGGTAAGCACGTGTTTTCATCTATTTGAAACTCGAATCGCAGCTGCCAGCAGGGACGCCAAAGAGAGTGTCGCTGTCCATTCACACGGGGCTATAATTAGAAGAAGGTGCGTGACCGGCTGGCAGACGGTGAAGGCCGCTAAATGACGAAAGGCCACCATTAAGGATGGGTCTACCCACCGCCAGTTCCGCTGGACTAGTATTAATATATAAAGCATACCTAAGTACGCCTTTGTCTTGGATTTTACGATCATTCGTAATCGCAACCAATTTTGATGTGGTTATTGTCATGCAATAATAAAGCAGCGTTATTCTTTAGTTCCCCAAAATGGATTTGGCACGATCTAGTATATTAACTAGGAACGTGTAGAAGTACGTGGAAAATGTTAATAGTTAGTGAATACAGGCAAAAAACAGCGACTATTTATTGTATAAGAACATTTCACCATTTTTATGACTTACCTCATCCGGAGTTTCCGATTTTCCTTGGACTTACTCGATAACATCAATAATTTTTGGAAGCTCGTACAAAAGCTCTGGGTGATTTCCTGTTTCCTTATAAAAAAACATCAGTTCGAATGTTGTGCACTCAGATGAAATCGTGCAGTTATACGCAGCGTCATGATTACGTAGTTTCTTGCTTCTATTAGGGCCTTACCTTTTTAGAACTGCCCTTAATAGGCATGTGCACGTTAGATAATTGACACATTTCATATACGGACCTCAGCCAGATTAATCTCTACATAAAATTTTGCAGTTTAGGGCAATTCACGACTACATCCGGCGCGAAATGGACCTCATGAGCCCCAAACTAAACCTATGGCGTCATAAGGATTAATTTGGACGTTTCCCACGTCATCTCTAATGGATTGTAAAGTACAATTACATTATCGTCCGTTAAGGATATTCAAGGCCCGACTGAACTTATATGGTATTCAATTTGCTTTATATGGAGTAATAAATAAGTTCTTATAGCAGGAGAAAAAATTATATAACCATTTGATCCTGTAATAGCCACTCTATATTAGATCAGTTAATTTGACGAGCTACAATAATTATCATCCTGTGGTATCGTACTAGTAGTGACGTAAGCAATGATAACTGGTAGTGGGCAGAAGCATTTGGGCAGTAGGTTTATTGTTATGGCCAATAGGTACGTTGCGCAATTTTTACTTATAGATAGTTCCTAGCTGTAGTCAGTCGAAAACTGAATTCCAACACACTGTTAGCAGACAAAACCCTATCACGAACTAATCAAACCCCGATATTACTATACTCCGACTATACTTTAAGGTGACATGACTTGTCTAAGACACTATGCTATTCAGAATTCAGAAAATCTATTTCAAGAAATAACCTAACAAGAATTTATCTATACTGAATTTAAATAGCACTTTTTTATCAGCGAGCTCTACCTGATTTTTTGGAAATAGAGTATCATGCTGTGAATCAGAAATGTATGGTAAATTTAGTTTTGTATTTTTTTTATTTTTTTTTAATGAAACTGAATGACGATACGAGCTGGTCGTTTGCCTGATGGTAAGCAATACGCCAGCCCATAACAATAACACCACCACCCAGAACTTTGTTTTGCAAAATCCTGCGCGGCGCTGCACTGCGCTCGTCACCCTGAAACAATTAGCTGTTGAGTCTCATAATGCCCAGTAATTTTGCTGGCTACAATGCCCTTCAAACCGGGACACAGTAATTCTTGCGCACTACTACTTATTATTATTATTCATAAGTGCGTCTGTGATGCCAAAATTGAATAAAGAACTTTTGAACTTTGAACTTTATTGAAAAGCATAATCTATCAAAATTAGACTACGATTCTAATTTTACAAAAATAAAATAAAACCAAGCAAAAAGGAAAAAAGGAAGGCGCAGGTTAGACCTAATCAATTTTCCATATGCGGTCCTTGCCGAGAATAAGGGTGTATTATTATGCAGTTGCAATCTCAATGCTCATTATTCAACTTTTTTGAATGGTGTACTTGCAATAATTCCAATGTGAATAATTCAATCATGATTATAATTAAAACAATGGTCGTAGAGCTCGAAGCTCGATGAAAAACTGGTTTTATCTGATCTAATATGAATGGTTATGAAACATTACATTGGATTAATTATTATTGCCAAGCCTTTGCATGGAATTAATTCAGGACAGACAGAGATAATGAGAATAACCTTTCAAAACTCCTGTTTGTGCTTTATTGCGCTTATTGATGATTAATTATATTAATTTCTATCATCTATGGTAGGTATCAGAATAAGAAATCTAATAAATTAAACTAGGTACCTAACACATTTGTTATGTCTTCGTAAACATCGTCCCTGAACGCCTTAAGCCCTTGTTTTGTTGGGCGGGTTTTATATAGAGTTATTTATGATACGAGTTAAAATGTTTAACCAAAGCACAGCTCGGGATCAATTTATTTTAAACAGAATTTATGATTCGATTCATCGATTCTGTGAAGCGTTTAATTCGACTTAGTATTCAATCGAAACAGCTTGTTATTACCACGTGGAGTCTTGTACTCCCGTTGCACGTACCAAGACGAGTAGATACCACTGAGTATCTAATAGTCTACTTAAAAGCACAAATATTCAACGTGGCTAGACATGTACATGTGTATGTAGATAACATGTTTACAATAATACGCAGCTCGTTAACGCAGACAACTTAGTTATGTAGCTCGAAGACACCGACCAAACAAGCGCCTACGTCGGACTCGGTACCACATAGGCACAGGATACTTAATAGATGACTTTCTAACCACAAAAAAGTGGTTTCGTGTTTTTTATTTAACTATAAATTTATTAAAAAAGGTCTATTTTTGCAGTAGGTGAGTAGTCATCATCATCATAATCGTCATCATCAACATCAGCCCATCACGTTCCCACTGATCTCAAGATGAAGCACCTAGCTTACAACATTTGACGTTTCGCGTTTGCATAGAGAGATCCTACCTGAAAGAGTCTTAACCCATCAGCGTCGCTAGTGATGCGAATTCCTTACGATAACGCGTAGGTTTGCAGCGGAATTCAATGGGTTAATCCAGATCTATCTTAATCTAGATCAATAGGACTTAATCTTGATCAATTGAATAAAAACAATTGTTTTAACGACGGTTTTACTACAGTGTCTAATTGATTGTAACCAGATTGCAATAAGATATTTAGGTTATACATGCATCTAGATGTTATCACTGGCGCATGCAGAATTTCATAGTAACCAATGAGCCGTGAACCAAATTGTCTGCAAACATAAAACAACCATCTCGTAAATTGTTCTTAATTTAGTCTAGGTAAATAGGAACGTCTAGTCTTATGCATGGCCGCCTGGCTCCACTGTTCTAATCGTTAACGTCGGCTGGGCTTGCGATACTTACGCAATATTTAAACCGAACATTTTAGCGAAATTATGTAATTCTCCGAGTGAATTGTGTGTAAAGAGAATTGAAAATACTTTTGGGTAAAAATAGGTAGTTTTGCGAAAGCTACTAACGAACGATGTCACACAATGCGTGGCGACGAAGAACAAGAGAAATATTTTGGCAGCGGGTTAAAAATATGAAAGATATAGGTATAGGTAGGTAAGTATATACTAACCTTTTTAATCTCATGAATTTCTGATCGCCTGGTACTTCTTAAATAAAATACATTAGATGCAAGTCATATAAGTTTCTAAGTTTATCTCCTGTAATTTATTGCACACGACTAATATTTTTCTTAGTGACTGTACCTTTCAACTAGCTATTCTTTTGTTAGTTTATTTGTTTTTTAAACTGTACCGAAATGGTTGTATGGACAAAAATTTCGATGGACAAATGACGGTTGTACCGAATTGGGACTAAAGATAGGTACTTAAGTAATAGTTAGTTTTCTTTTGTAAAGGTACTTACGAGTTCAGCTGACTGCAGACAGCAGTAGCAGACACTGACGTGTCGCTGTGACACTACTGGTTTCTATGTGTGTAGTGTTAAATCCGCACGTAACTTAAGAATGTTAGTGGTGCGGGGCCAGCGGGATTCAAACTCGGGTGCGTCGGATCGAAAGTCGCAAGTGCTCCCACTGAGCCACACTCGATCTCCCCTCTATGAAATACCGCTACGCCACTACTACTACAGCTAGCGCCACGTCGCCGTCGTCTACTGCTGCTGCTGTCTGCAGTCGGCTACGAACTCGTACCTTAACTCACTCGTACCATAGAATACTAAGGGACTCGTACTCATCATTTATTTTGTAAAGCCTACTCCTATCTCCGATAATTTGTAAAGCCTACTCTACCCACTACTGCTGAGAATAAAGAAATAATGATGTCTGTATTCTTCTGAGGTTACATGATGACTTAGAAGTAGCTAGAGCTAGTACTTATTGCTATGTCGGCGGGTGTTTACACACTACACTACCTCTGTCTCTCGACCCTTTACCAGCTTTCGCTCTCTTTTCTTAGAGGAACTAACTTCGTCCCATCAAAGTTTACTTTACAACTGCCAGGCTACCATTTTTAGGGTTCCGTACACAAAGGGTAAAACGGGACCCTATTACTAAGACTCCGCTGTCCGTCCGTGTGTCTGTCTGTCCGTTTGTCCGTCTGTCACCAGGCTGTATCTCATGAACCATGATAGTTAGACAATTGAAATTTTCACAGATGATGTATTTCTGTTGCCTCTATAACAACAAATACTAAAACAGAATAAAAAAATATTTAAGTGGGGCTCCCATACAACAGACATGATTTTTTGCCGTTTATATAGAAAATGGTCCGGAACCCTTCGTGCGCGAGTCCGACGACTTGATTGGTTTTTTAAAGAACTTCAATGGGATTTTCTTATATGTGTAGGCATAATACTCAGTAACACTAGGTACTTCCACAGTGGTAAAAAACACTGTGCAACTACCATCGACATCGGCGGGTACATCTTCTTGATTATGTTTACCATCAGGTGAACGACTTGCTAATCTCAATAAAAAATAGGAATTGGCTGTTCAATAAATAATAAAAATAAAACCTATGTAAGAATAAGCCGAGCATGTACTTATCAGATAGGTATGTATGACCAAGTGATACAATAAGACATTATAAAAAAATGCCCGCGCAGTTTGAAATAAGTATGCCCAATATGAGAGGGCAGTGTGATAACAACTATAGAAATAATCAAATTGACCGGGTACTATTTATAACGCTCGTCACTTACGGGGCAGAATAATTGAAACCAGGTTTTATTATTTATTTATTTCAATAGTAGACTCAATATTCAAAAACAAATTTAAAAAATCCATTCATATATCTAATAGGCACTCCGCTGCCTATAAAAGCAGGTTTAAATGTTTAAACCTTAAACGTTAAACTGTTGTTAAAACTTTGGTTACAATCAAATAAATTAAAATTAAAAATCTATAGGTAACAAAAACCAAACTCTAATCACAATATATCACGCGTTTGTTTTCCTCCCCGCACCCCGTGTAATGTACCAATGTATTAGGTATTATCAGATTGCCCGAAAACCACATGGCAAAATTCATAATGACGAGGCAATGTGATAAATACAATTCAAATTATAATTAGGTATTTGTTTTGCTCTAAGTAGCTTATCATTATTTATAATGCGCGGGCATTATGAAAAATGCCTCTAATTATTACTTGGTCCATAACATATATACTTATAGGTATACCAATATTATGATACTTTTCCACACTAACCAACAAGTGGGCCAGCTTATGCTTTCTCATTAGCACACTAGAGACCAGCCTATGAGCCCATTGACTAAAATAGGCATTAATTAATGACAGGATACGGTCACCGGGTAGACAGGACGAGTAAGGGCACACGTCTCGATAGAACCTTCGTTCTGTCGATAATACAGTCAGCAAGTCACGCCTTGAATCCAGATGAGAAACGGCGCCGGTGTAGAGTACAAATGTACATAATACACACAATATCGTTAGCTTAACACATGCATCGGTAGCTAATTATATTTAAAACGTGCAGTGTAGTTTCTCATGGAAAATTAAGTAGGTATATAAATCTATATATGTACTTATAATAAAACTGTAACGTATAAACATTTTAATTAAAAAGTAGGCCGCTGCCGCTGGCTAGGTTCCGCTAGAAAGCCGATATTTGTTAAATAGCGACGGAACAAAATTAACAAATTGTACTTCGATAGAACAAATACACAACTAATTACATATCGTATTTGTTTTCAAAAAAGATATGGTCACCCGCTAGGTTAAGGTACATCCACCACACCTCTCCTTAATAAAATTATGTGCTTAACAACAGTTAAGCACATAATTTTATTAAGGAGAGGTGATGATCATCTCCCAACGATAATGAGCTATTCAGCTTTTAAACGTAGTATAAATTATTACGATGTGCAGAAATACCTAGGTTGCATGTCGTCATTATGTCGTTAGGTAGGACATATATAATAGTGCCACTGGAGCAGTTTCACCTCATATAGGTACCTATATTTGCATACGAATGCGTTCAGATGCAGGAAGTCTGCGCATTGTCACTAGGGTTCACTGAATAGGAACGCTCGCAACTGGTTACATCAACCCAAACATAATGCTCCACAATAACACAAACATTTACACAACTTCACATGAGGTAATATAGACGTAAGTATGCCTCTGATTTTAACAGACCCTCAATGATGACCGGAGGGCCTTATCCACTCAACCAATTAGGGCTGATTGACTTGGAGATTTCTACCCTGGCGCCACTAGAGTTTACAATTGGATGCAGAGCATTACTGGCTGTCTTCCATTGAAGCTGACATTCTCTGGACCTGGACAAGTAATGTGTTGCAAAAGACGCCAAGCTTAAAAAATATGAAGCATAAGAAGCCCTCGGTGACATCACGCGTGGCGCCGCTACGCACCAATTGCCGGCAATTGTCTCGTACTAGCCTCACTGCGACGCATGTAATTTACTGCCTACCTAATGAAATCATTGCAAGTAAATAATTGTATTACACTTGGTACCTATGAGCTATGGATACTGTCAACGTTTTTCATTTGTTTATTACCGATCCCTTTAGGTGATTAGTTGCGTCTGGAGGTCGTCGCACTCATCAATCAAGACGTTAGCTTCAATTACTTGTTTTCAAACTGCAGTGCAGTTCAAGACGGTAACCTGATATGAGTCCGTAATGATTATTGTAGCAGGCACTGGTTACTCGATGTCCCTTAATTGGCTGACTGCACGTGACAAGTGGCGGGTTAAATCATGATTAATTTTAACAGCAACCCGTATATAGCTGAATGTTTACTCGGTATTTAGCATATTGTAGAACCTCTTAAATAGTCGGTCTGAACTTCCTCATTCAAGCATTTGCTCAGTCTCAAAACAAAACAAGAAGTGAACTTATGGTGTGTCCATTAATTGTATGAAATCATGTAGGTAATCATGTAGATACCTACTTATAGTTATATAACAAACATTAAGGCCGTTGTTATTCAAATTAGTACGTAGGTACATAATGGTCACGTGTATGAAGGTACATATTTATTTTAGGCACTTAGGGGGCAGGCAAAGAAAAGCTATAATAATAAGTCATACGCATGCTACAAAGATATTTTAATTTAGTTACACTTATAGAAGTCTTTGGGGTTCTTCAAATGTCCTTTTCAGGACTTCACCTGCATTTGTATCGTCATTTTTCTTAATCCATTTTTGAGCATACGTTGCTTTACCTGAGCCACGTTTTATCACGGTGCAATATGGAAAGAACCTCTCTATGTGACTTGTTTGTGCAAGGCTGTGCCAAGGAAAGAAAGATAGCACTGTTTTTTTGCAAGAAAGTTTTTTATTGTACTGAGTGATGAGACGAACAAGTCATTCACCTGATGATAAGCGCCACGCCTGCCTATAACAATTGCAGTGCCACCCAGAACTTTTAATTCCATACAAAGCACTGCGTGGCACTGCATTGCGCTCATCACCCCGAGACATCAGATATTAAGTCTCATATGCCTGTAATTTCGCTAGCTACAATGCCTTTCAAACCGGACCACAGTAGTTTTTGCGTACTACAGATTGGTGGCAGAATAATAAGCAAAGCTGAGACGGCCTCCCGCATACGAGATACCCACCACGAGTAACGAGTACATAAAAAAAGAAATAGAAAAATAATATTTGAAAACATTTTTTTACTTTGAATACATGTTTAAAAACGCGCACGTACAAAGTCATCCACCTTAAAACGCGAATATAAGCCGAAAGAGAGTAACTATCAGGCATGAAAGCGCAAAAAAGAGCGCTTGGACCGTTCTTAGAGCCATTCGCAAGACATTGGTGCAAGGCCAGCGGGAGTTGAATCGGTGCGTCAGATGAAATGGCTGCCCTACACCTGCTATCAAGCAGCTGTTACTGTCGTAAGGAATTCGATCTCGCGATACCCATGTGCTTAAACCAATTCGTATCGCAAGACATTCAGAAAGCAACCTACTTACTACCTAGGCACTTATCCCAATCACAAACAGATGGCAAGAAATCAAATATGAGATGCAAAAACCACTTACCGTAAAATATTATTTTCAGACTGTAGGTAGGTACCTACTTACATCAAGGATCTGCAGAAAAAAAAAACAAACTTTAGCAGAACTTATTGTGCGTACTTAGATAAATTGCTTAAGTCATCTTCCCCTCTACATTTCTTCTAGGTATTTTAAAAGCAACTTACATCGGTACATTGCTATAAACATTTGAAAAGGTGATGTGGATTGGGAACTTGAAAGTAGGGCTAACGCTTGCTTAAAATTCTTCATTTTGAATAACTTGTTATGGTGTAACAAAATAGTGCCTAGAACGTTGTTCTTCAAGTTCTCATGAAAAGTCCATGATGCGGCGCCACCACAATAAAACTAGGGGCGGTGGATAGCGTTAATACCACGGATAGGTACCATAATAAATGTAGGTCTATGGCCGCAATTTTCCTGCACAAAACAATAAGTTATTCGGCCCTAATTTATATCCAGCAATAATTTGTTAATTCTTGTTTTGTATGACGAAAATAACATTCGCATTAACGCACACCAGCGCCCCTAGCGGGATAAATTTGCGGTATTGTTCCCTATTCTCTTTGCCAAAAACATTTACTAACGTCATAAAAAAAAAAGAAATAACCATAGATCAAAGATGACTCAAAGTCATTTGTTGTACTGTAGCCTCATTGGCTGATTTGATTGCTAAGTGACATTTTATAGCAATACTTTAATTTCATTGGTAGAATTTCAACGAAAACTTCATATTGACCAATAGCTAAATAGTATGTAAATTGTAAACGGAAACAAACCATGTGCTAACATGGCGATTTTTCGTCCTTCTTTGCATGTCGTTTGATAATTATTGCGTGGCTGTTATGGGCAGTACGTTGGATCGAACAGGATTTTTTCTTTTTGACACATTTAATTTGTTTCGTTCCCTATAATTTCATTGCGGGAAAATGAGCGTTGACGCGTACGGACCGAGCTCTCAGACGCTCACGTTTCTGGACCCTGAGGAAGCTGATCTTATCGGTGCTGACACTCAGGGGTCTGAATTCGAGTTTACTGACTTTACACTTCCATCACAGAGCCAAACACAAGCTTCTCAGCATGACCATGGCCTTACGACTACCCTTCAGGTTTGTAAAAGTTTGTTGTATTTTTGTTTGTTCCATAACCTATGAATCAACTTGAAGTTGTTGGTTCTTATTCGGATAAATACCTATGACATACTTTTTGTTCAGGTAAACGGGCTAGGGCGTTCGGATCTTGGATCCAAGGTTTCCAGTGTGACAAATGCTATAGCAGAGTTGCAATTTGAGGAGGAAGATGAGGCACTGTATAGTAGCAAGGAACTGCCTGACCATGCATGCAAGTACTGCGGCATCCACGATCCAGCTACTGTTGTCATGTGCAACATTTGTAATAAGTGGTAAGTACATGAAAACATATGCATCTGAGAAAAAGTAATTAAATTTATTTTTTAGACCCGATAGGGTGACTGTGTGTGCTAGTTAGTATTGATAGTAAAATTACATACTTGATGTACCAATCCAAACCTATTTCTATGTAATGGTCACAAAAAACACGGTTATCAAAAAATGCTTGCTCAATAATCCAAAGATGTGTAGTTTGTTTTAAAATTGAGACATACTTTTGCATAACTGTCTTGTTTATGTAACCAAGAACCAAAATTTTTGTGTTCTTTAGCTCAGTTAAGCAATCAACAAATGAGACATTATAAATTGGCTTACATTCAAATGCTTATGAAATGTTATCAATCAAGTTTTTGTCACTATTACAGGTTCTGCAATGGCCGAGGCAACACCTCTGGCTCGCACATCATAAACCACTTGGTCAGAGCTAAGCACAAGGAGGCTGCTTTGCACCGTGATGGCCCATTGGGAGAGACGCTACTGGAATGCTACTCATGCGGAGCTCGTAATGTCTTTGTGCTGGGGTTCATCCCTGCTAAGGCTGATTCGGTTGTGGTGCTGCTTTGCCGGTAACCACTACAGATTTTTTTATATTTGAGTGAAAACAGAAAGGTGCATGAAACATTTGCTCTAGCTAGAATTATCATCATAACTAAAGTAAACATTTAGCTGGATTAATTTTATAAGTCTTGGTGGAACACACTCATTATATTACATTATACAAGGCCAGAATGCATCCGTAGGAAATGGCTCTGCTCAAGCAGATTTATTATTATTTTGACTCATATTTTGGAATGCTGTTATTTCACTCTAGGATTCCAAAATATACCTACACGAGTTCTGCATATTGGTCAAGCATAGTTTATAATGGACAATGTGAGCAATAAGATTTCAAATGCTATGTCAGTTACAAACACTTTCAGTTTTTTTAACCTAACTACCAGGTGGTAAAAAGTTGGCTCTGCCAGTAGTAAGATCTCTTCTGGGCTTCTGGCTTTGCACTTTTATATACATCCAAGGAATAAGAGCGAGTTTGACCACAGAGAACTGAGCTGTTGCAATTTGAAGCATACAATTTGGCTCTAAAAATTGTTAAGCGACATTGCATACTATCACAACACATCATACCTATTTCGAAACCAGACTATTGGCATAGATTATTCCAAAATATACTCAATTCTTGCATATGCATACCTATTACTGAAGTATAATTTAGAAGACGTCCATGTGAAACTTTGTATTCAAGTCTATAAATACTCAAGCAGGTATATGTGATTGTGTGCAGAATGTCTCATTTTTTTAACTTGATTGTCTAAATATATTGATTATATAATACATATTATGATGAAATACCAAAGTGAGTTTAAGTTACTTTCCTGCCTTCTTTATCACTATACCTGAGCAACTAACAAAAAGTTATTATCCAGAATATTTTTAACATAAATACTGTAGTGAAATGAAAATTGAACTGCAGAGTGCATAATTATCTCACTAAATATTTGTTACAGGCAACCATGTGCTGCTCAGAGCTCATTGAAAGATATGAACTGGGATCAAGAGCAATGGAAACCTTTGATTGGTGAGTATTTATAAATATAAACGATTTTACTTAAGAACCAATAAAAATAATATACCTACATAATTATGTTAGTCAAAGTGTCTTTTAACCATTTTCCTCATAGTAACATTTATAATTTCCTAAATACAGAAAATACTTATGTAGTGTAATAAGAATAGAATATAATTGTGTTTTACCTTATCGTAATGTAGTTTACATAATCATATTATAATTATTGTTTACAGCTGACCGAGCCTTTCTATCTTGGCTGGTGAAAGTTCCCTCCGAAGCAGAGCAAATGCGGGCCCGTCAGGTTAGTCCATTAAAGAAAAAAGATAGTATATTTATTTATAGTCTTCATATGATTGAATATAATTGCTAAACAGAAACTGGTTTAAAATGTTGGATGACCCATTGAATATGCAGTTATAACTTTATTTATTGTATTCATTTCTTGTGATATTGAAATTGCATCTACATATCTCACAAATTCCAGTACCATAACTATTTTTGTGTGTTTATTGATTTGTATTAGAATCTTCAAAAAAGAAAGAAGTTACATGCTAACTATTATTTAGGTTATCTATAATAAGAGATATAATTTTCAAGATTAAATTATTTACAAATTGAACAACAAGACAATTTTTAAGTTATGTCTAAAATCCTATTCCTTGTTAATTTTAGGTGACTCCACAACAAATTGGTCGTTTGGAAGAATTGTGGCGCGACAACGTCGATGCTACATTCCAAGATCTGGAGAAACCTGGTGTTGATGAGGAACCGCATCAAGTGCTACTTCGGTAAGTAATAAACTAGATTATGCATATTTGATACTATACTGCACAGTAATAAATTGTTTATCATACCAAAAAATAAAATCCTCTATTAAAATAAGGTCACACACAATGAGCAGGGTTATCAATAAATTATCCTACAACAAAGCATATTATTAAATAATAAATAATAATATAAGAGACTTTATTATGTTAGTAATCTTTTACTATTATAATATTGTAACTTTAAATGTTTGTCATCTATAGAGTCGAAAACTGCTGAACAGATTTTAATTTTGTTTTCATGGTTTGGTAGGAACTTAGATTATAGGTCACAACAAAATTGGTTGGGTGACTACGAAGATACAGCTCTTCGTAGTATGTGCTGTCATATACTCGGGAGGTCTCGCTACAACGGTCTTGAAAAAAAAGACTATGGGCTTCCTCTGTTGTCTACGCAGACGAAGTCGCGGGAAACAGCTAGTTTTATCATAAAAGGACAAACAGTGGTAGTATCAAATAAAAGTTACTATCTATTTTTTGTTTGTAAAACTTAATTAAAAGTTATGTAACTCATTACTTCTAGTCTCAATGTTG
This sequence comes from Petrophora chlorosata, assembly GCA_951640565.1. NCBI lineage: Eukaryota > Metazoa > Arthropoda > Insecta > Lepidoptera > Geometridae > Petrophora > Petrophora chlorosata. Next base: position 7,669,652 of record OX621204.1, on the reverse strand, counting down.
AATAATCAACATGCTTACCAAGCAAATTATTCATTATACTATTTGCAGATATGAAGACGGATACCAATACCAGAACATCTTCGGTCCCTTAGTGAAGCTAGAAGCAGACTATGACAAGCGTCTCAAAGAGTCGCAAACCCAAGAGGGAATTGAGGTCCGATGGGACGTGGGCCTCAATAAGAAGACGATTGCTTACTTCACCCTCGCCAAAACCGATAGTGACATGAAGCTGATGCATGGAGATGAATTGAGATTGAGGTAACTTATATTGACATTGAAATGTATCATAATCTATATGCTCAGGAAGAAGCAAATCCTACAGTGGTGGGTGGTGTTAAAAAGGAAGTTTTCGGTGGTATTCGAAAGACATTTTACAGTTTTATTGTAATTATGTCGCTCTTTCTCACGGGTTATACACCCGGTACTTTGGAAGGCTTGCGCGGGGACATGTGTCCAACACGTAGAGGCCTCTTGGAGCACTAGCAGCTTGTTGAGCTGATGCGTGCATATCGTTGCACTTGTGATTTATTTTTAAATGTTTGTCAAGTCTGTTTTTAATATTGTTCACTGATAGCGCACTGATCACTCACTCTGGTAGATTATTCCATATATAGTTTGCAGCAGAGTTGAATTGACCCATAACATTTTCCCAGACCATATTCAAACTACAAAAGCAAAAAGCCAAGCAACTAAGTTGTGTTTCGGTTTGTACTATAACTTGTATATTGCATGTGTTGTGTATGTGGTTTCGGGTTGACGTTCAGTGAAAATTCAGACGTGTCTGAGTTGTTTAACTGCTGTGTGCCTCTAGATATCTATACATATGTGCTCTGTTTTCGGACACATCAGGCAATATAGTGGCCAAACACACGTAAGAGCGATAAAAAACGACTGCAATCTATGGTTTAATACTTTGCTGCTTCCAGATATGTAGGAGAGCTGCACAAGGCATGGTCGGGTGTCGGCCACGTGATCAAGGTGCCGGATAACTACGGCGACGACGTGGGGCTTGAGCTGAAGAGTGGTGCCAATGCGCCCCTTGACTGCACCTCTAACTTTGTGGTCGACTTCATATGGAAGAGTACCTCTTTTGACAGGTAAATATTAGCTTCACAAAAAGTTTTTCTTACCGCCCTGAGAAATGTAGTTTTTCTGTTTATCAATAGATGTGTATTTCTACAATAAAAAAAATTTTTTACAAACCATCGATCATGACAGTTTGCATAGTAAATAATAGTTTGCATTACACAGATGCTAGGTGGTTCACATCCGCGCAGTAGAAACACCCAAATAATACAACCTATTCATCAGTTGACATTTTTAACCGACTACAAAAAAGGAGGAGGTTCTCTGTTCGATTGTTTTTTTTTATGTTTGTTACCTCAGAACTCCGTCATTTATAAACCGATTTGAAAAATTCTTTTTGCGTCGGGTTCAGTATAGCTACGAAGTGGTCCCATATAAATTTCATCGATATGTGACCTTGGACTTCGAAGATACATTGAAGTCGGTTTTTGTTTTTTTCTAAAAATTAGTTATAATAATAGTCCAATTCTTTCGTATTTAAAAAGAACACATTGGTAATCTTCTAGATTGAAGCATAATTGAAGCAAAGTTTCGTTCACTCATCAGATAGTCTTGATAATCTGGTCATGTTAGAATTACTTCACTAATTGCACCAACCCGTTTCATCAATCATCATCTCATCAGACTACAAGACGTACGGCAACACGCCACCGCTTCATGTGGACATTCCTCCTGCGTGCACTTAACGCTTCGCTTCCACTTTTATTATGCGCAATGCGAGTGAAATTCCCTGCCAGAGTCCGTTTTTCCCGATAGCTACAATATAGGAATGTTCAAGTCTCGAGTGAACAGGCACTATCTTGGTAAGCGTCCTAGATCATCGATCGCATCGTCGCTTACCATCAGGTGACACAGTGTTCAAACGCAAGCCAATTAAGAATAAAAAAAAAGAACTAATAAAAATACTCTAATTGCAGAATGCAACTAGCCCTGCGTAAGTTCGCCGTAGACGACTCGTCGGTTTCGGGCTACATCTACCGCCGCCTGTTGGGCCACGAAGTTGAAGAGATGCTTTTCCGCGTCCACTTGCCGAAGCATTTCAGTGCGCCCAACTTGCCCGATCTTAATCGTTCTCAGGTAAATTGGAAATAATATAAATGTTTGATAAAATGTAGTCATCATATGCCTATTACATTCTCACTTCTCTCAATTTTTGCTTTCTCTCACTGTGTTTCGAGTTATGAGCTGTAAACGATGCGGGCGCAGTACTGCTTGGCAATCGTCACACGACCTTGAATTTTATTTTCTGTTAGTGTCGTTATTTACAATGATTGAACGACGTGAAGTAAATTGCACAACTATTCAAAATTATAAGAGCTAAATAAATATACCAGCAAAAGCAAAAATAAGCATCCGTAATTAGACCTGATGTCATGTTTTATATTTTCAGGTGTACGCTGTTAAACACGCACTGCAACGCCCCCTATCGTTGATCCAAGGGCCGCCCGGCACCGGCAAGACGGTGACGTCCGCGACCATCGTGTACCAGCTGGTGCGACAGAACGGCGGGCCCGTGCTCGTGTGCGCGCCCTCCAACACCGCCGTCGACCAGCTCACCGAGAAGATACACAGAACCGGACTCAAAGTCGTGCGACTCTGCGCCAAGTCGAGGGAAGCGATGGAGTCCTCCGTCTCCTTCCTGGCTCTGCACGAGCAAGCGCGCGCGCTCGGCTCCTCGGATAGCGAGCTCCGCAAGCTGACGCGGCTCAAGGAGGAAGCCGGCGAGCTGTCCGCCGCGGACGAGCGGCGGTACCGCGCGCTGCGCCGCGCCGCCGAGCGCCGCCTGCTGGACGCCGCCGACGTGGTGTGCACCACGTGCGTGGGCGCCGGCGACCCGCGCGTCGCGCGCATGCGCTTCCAGTCCATCCTCATCGACGAGGGCATGCAGTCCACGGAGCCCGAGTGCATGGTGCCCGTGGTGCTCGGCGCGCGGCAGCTCATCCTCGTGGGCGACCACTGCCAGCTCGGGCCCGTCGTCATGTGCAAGAAGGCGGCCAAGGCCGGCCTCAGCCAGAGCCTGTTCGAGCGGCTCGTCGTGCTCGGCATCAGGCCCTTCCGCCTCGAGGTGCAGTACCGCATGCACCCGGAGCTGTCGCGCTTCCCATCCGACTTCTTCTACGAGGGCTCGCTGCAGAACGGCGTGAGCGCCGAGGAGCGCCGTCTGCACAAGATCGACTTCCCGTGGCCGCGGCCCGACCGGCCCATGTTCTTCTACGTGACGCAGGGCCAGGAGGAGATCGCCGGCTCCGGCACCTCGTACCTCAACCGCACCGAGGCTGCCAACGTGGAGAAGCTCACCACGCGCTTCCTGAAGGCGGGCGTGCGCCCCGAGCAGATCGGCATCATCACGCCGTACGAGGGCCAGCGCTCCTACCTCGTGCAGCACATGCAGTACCAGGGCAGCCTGCACGCCAAGCTATACCAGGAGATCGAGGTGGCGAGCGTGGACGCCTTCCAGGGCCGCGAGAAGGACATCATCATCATGTCGTGCGTGCGCTCCAACGAGCACCAGGGCATCGGCTTCCTCAGCGACCCGCGCCGCCTCAACGTGGCGCTCACGCGCGCCAAGTACGGCCTCATCGTCGTCGGCAACCCTAAGGTGCTCAGCAAGCAGCCGCTGTGGAACCACCTGCTAGCCTTCTACAAGGAGCGGCGCGTGCTCACCGAGGGCCCGCTGTCCAACCTCAAGGAGTCGGCGATCCAGTTCGCGAAGCCCAAGAAGCTGGTGAACGCGGCCAACCCCGGCTCGCACTTCATGTCGACGTCGATGTTCGACGCGCGCGAGGCCATGGTGCCCGGCTCGATCTACGACCGCGCGCGGCCGCCGCGCGACCCGCTAGCCTACGTGGGCCCGGAGCGTGCCGCCGCCATGCTGCACGCGCCGGTGCCACCGGCCGCGTTCGGCGCGCACCGCGGCCCGCGCGCGCCGCCGCCCGCGCAGCGCGCTGCACGCCGCCGCCCGCCGCGCCTGTCGCAGGAGCCGCTGTCGCAGCAGCCGCCGCTGTCGCTGTCGCAGGGCGCGTCGCAACCCGACTTCAGCCAGGAGTCGGCGGCGCCCGACTGCCCGTCGCAGCCGGACGGGCTGCTGTCGCAGGACTCCACGTACCAGGGCGGGTTCCGCGCGCGCTGCCCGCAGTACTGAGGAGCCGACTCACTCCGCCGGGGTGGACGCAGCACGGTACTGACGAGACGCCGCCCGACCGCACGGGACCGGGCCGGGAGCACGCGGCGGCATCCGACGCCGACCGATGTCAGTCTTCGCCCATCGACCGTATTGACGAGTGCCGACTCGGAATCTTAGAAATTGTCGCGCGCGAAGCGTACTCGCGCGGTAGAATTTAACGCGGGAGTGAAGTTTCGATGTTATTACAGGGATAGAAATATTTATAGAATGTGCGAAAGCGACGACTTATGACTTCGTTAAACGGCCATAATTGTCTATTGAGAAGTGCATGGCATTATGCAAATTCAATTTAGCAGGTCAAAATTTATTCCACAGATGATGTTTGTGCACTATTCGACACGTCTATAAAGATGTTACTATCCTTAAACTTACAGAACTTCATGTTCTTAAATTCATGTTAAGAAGACTGTGAAACCAGGAGACATGCCTTGAAAGCTGTAAGTTGAAATATTGTGATAAGATCAGAGATTCTTTGCCGTGCAGCAAAGGTGTTCTACACCAAAAGAGAATGCTTCATTATTCAATGACTTAGTTACTCGAGTTATAGGAAAATTTACTAACTTCTAAAAATGACTGAAACTCAATTCATACATTGAGAAAAAATTGGTTGTATTAAAATCTAAAAAACCCCTAGGTTTATCCGCCTAATTGTATTGATTAAATCAATAAAATGTGATATCATGCCTCAAAAACTGATTATAGTTTTAAAAAAAAAAATCGCGACCATGTTTTGCCCTACAACCGTCATTTACACATGTTGGAAGCTATCCAAGACATGTCTTTTTGTTTCCATGTCTACAAAAATCACTAGAGCTATCAGTGTAAGCGATTATACGATCTTGTTTCGCAGTTTAGATCATATTTTTTGTATTTTTAGTTTACTTCAGGGTTGAACCACTCTTGCTCCCGATTTCGATCTACCCGCGTATGGCGCCAAAACAACCACGTCGATATTTTTATTTTGTATAGCAGTGATACTGACTTAGGATTTTCTAACGCCATTAGCGACGCTTGCCTTTTTTTGTCAAATTCGTACTCGAGAATCGAGAAATGCTGCAATGTCGCCTAGTTGTATAGACAAATGACGCTTTTTTACGAGAATACGGCTCGGTGCGTGCAAGAGTGGTTGAACACTTGCATTGACATAAATTGAATTTAGGGCAGTCAGTAGTCATTAGACAGCATAAAGTGTCTCATGGTTTGTGTTTGTCATAGGGAATTTCAGGTTTCATTTTTATTCATCAATATCATTGGCGATTATCAAACAGTGTCAGGTCTATAAAATCGATATATAACTCATTTTTATTGTTTTTCCATCATGTAATTGATGAAATCTTAAGTATAATCAACTGTTTGACGGAAGTAGTACTAGCTATGAGATTCTCGTCCCTCCATCTTTTACAAGTTCATATATTTGACGAATGAATGAACTATCATTTGAATATTTTAATAATTTACAATAAATCAGTACTTATTCACACAATAGCAAAGCTATGTAAAATCAGTGTTGAGTTTTCTTCGAAAATGTAAACGAATTAGTAATAAAACTTTTATTTTTTATTGATCTATATAAAATAACCTCCCTATGAAATCAGTGAATAAAATCAGACATGTTAGTAAAATATTCATTAGTTGCCAATCTAAAAGATGGTTGTCACAAAATTGAATGTAAATTTTTCTTGTTTTATATCTATTTATTTTGTTACTTTAAAAGAAATATAAATTGTTTAAAATCGCATTCGCTTAACGTTTTCCAGCTATTTATGTTCAACTATAACATTTTAATTTATACTGTTTGTGGTCAGTGTATGTAAATTCGCCTACTTTTGATTGCAAAAGAGTATAATTTCACCAGTACTGACAGTGTGTAAGTAACTCCAAATTCGATTCTTTCCCAATCTTGTTTCATTTGCAATCACATTCGCATCGCTGGCAATAAACTGTTGTAACTATTGATAATATTCAACCTTTGGTTATACTATTACAATATATTTTTATGGTGGGAAATCAATAAAGATTGTCATTATTATAAAATATTGGTTTTATTATGAAAGCAACTTGATTTCCTAAAAAATCTTTATTGTAAAATTGTCTTACATCCTATTTACACAATATAAATATCTTCAGTATAAATGGTGCAACTAAAATAAATAAAACGCAAAATTTAAATAAATGCGATTTGAAATAATACATTTTCTTAACACCTACGTAAACATTTTCAGTTCCATTTAACACCAATAAAATGTATGATACCGTAAATTATGTTATTATAGCAAACTGCGCAGCTGCCAAGAGATTCTGTCACAAATTCCAATTTTATTTAATATTAAAAAAAATATATGATAGGTACTTCATGATTCATGATCATCGATGCTTCACGACGCTTGCTTGCGAAAATGATAAAAATATAACAAACCAATGGGAAAATAAACAAAATAGTCATAGTTAGCCATTTTGCATGGACGAAAGACCAATAAAAGAAATCTATCGTAGCGTTTGACAAGAGAGGATGGCGTTGATAAACTCACAACCTACATTATAGAGGTCTTGTGCTAATATTCGTTAATTCATTACAAAATACATTGAGCCAATAGGCTATATAGCTTATAACTAGAGTAAATACAGTCAAAAAGCATACATTGTAATAAAAAAAGCTTTATAAGTGCTAGGAGCGTTGAAACAAGCTGTGCTATGCTGTAAGGTAGCGCAGAACGCCGTATAATACACAGATTAATTTTTAAAGGCAGAGTTCAGTGCTCGCTATTATCGTTTTTAATAATTAATAAACTAAAGCAAAATCAATAAAAAAATGTAGTTGCTATTTTGTATGTACGTGAATATCCCGCCAAAAATTTGCTTTGCACAACCGTTAGTGCATAAACCCATTCTTGTTTACGTTCTTGCTCTTGACCGGACACTGGCAATACTAATAGCATAATATAATGGAAGAATGTCCTATATCCATGGCAAAAAAGCACCATAACACAGCTTAGTTCATTCATCGCTCTCAGATATTCATTGAGGTAATGGCGGGGGTTGGACGGCAGCGTAAGTAGGGTAGAAAGGAGCGAATTTCGGCCCGTTTATGTTAGTATAGTTGCTATCACCGCGGTCTTGAATGGTCCTGGCGGAGTAGACGGATTCTTTGTATACCGGTTGAGCTGCAAAAGATAAGGAATATTAGAAAATTCTGTATAAAACAGTTATTCAACCGCCAAGCAGTAGTGCGCAAGCATTACTGTGTTCCGGCTTGAAGGGCATTGTAGCCAGCGAAATTACTGGGCATTATGAGACTCAACAGCTAATTGTCTCAGGGTGACGAGCGCAGTGCAGAGCCGCGCAGGATTTTGTAAAACAAAGTTCTGGGTGGTGCTTTTATTGTTATGAGCTGGCCTATTGCATACCATCAGGCAAACGACCAGCTCGTTTCATCATTCAGTTACATAAAAAAAAAAATTTCAATTAGGGTTTAAAAATTGTGACTAATATCACAGAATACTAAGGGACAGAAGCATCACTCCGCAAAGAAATTTAAACAAATAGCGACTCTTGCTATGACGCAATAAAATTCAATTCAGCTCGCGTAGCGCTGCATACCTACCAGTCATATTAACCTACAGAGCGCGTCTCTTTCTATCGCATAGCTCTTATCTCTTCTGACGCGGCACGTGTAACGACGCGCGACCCGCCGTCGGTGTCCGGCTATGTACTTGTAGCTTCGTACCTACAGTGCGGAGTGCGCTAGGCCTATTGACGAAGGTAAAGCTTTTTGTCATGTATTAGTATGTATTGTAAAATGTTCAGTGCTTAGGTACCACTTTAAGGTAGATGACCATCATTGGTCATAAATTACAGTCAATTACAGTCAAGCATGCCTGATCATCATCATCATCATCATCGTCAGCAGACATCAGTTCAATCCTGGACATAAACCTTTCATACATAGATCTTCGGCTTTCTTTCTCCAGTCACTACCAGCCAACCTGCAAATATCGTCGCCCTATCTAGTCGCAAGATATCTATCTCTATATAGTGTAGTACAGGCAGCAAAATTAAAATTTGAAATATGCAATATACAATGTGCTGCCTGTGTTAAAGAATGTGCACACTGGCAGTTAGGGGTACAAGCAAAAAAAATGCACCGCATTATTATTATACCAGTAGTACACGGGCGATAAAGGAAACCGAGCTAGAAAATTAAATATTGAATCAAGTCGAAAACACAGAATGGTTTCTATGGAGTTCTAGATGTGTCTCTCAGCTTAAGATTCCTTTACATATACGACACTTTTAAGACAATAGGGGATGAATATATGCAGATTTAGTAATATAATTCTCTACTGATATGGTATACATACTCAGCGTGGGATAAAGCGACTGGAATGGCTGCTCAGGCGGCGGCGCGCTAGGAAGCACCCAACCTCCGGGCATGCCATCTTGTGCAGAGGGTACCTGAAAAAATAATCAAGTATATGGTAAAACAAGTTACTGTGGTGTGGTCTTGCAGACCTACATCTTTGCTTATAAACGTTGGTTCATGGTTCACACAATATGGGCCATCTCATAAACTTCGTTTCTTTTCAGTTCAACGCTACAACAACGCTTCTTGTCAACATTATAATGTGGTTGTGAAAACAGAACACAGTGGGACGTAAGAATCTATTTTGTATTTTTTAACAGAAGTTTTAGTCGTTAGCGCAGAAAGCACTTTATTGTATATCGAGTATTAGCCAACTGTGGCATACAAGAGCACAAATATTTGTAATATAAATTATTAGAATACAATAGGCTAACTCTTTATTATAACAACACAGAAATAATTAAAAACTAATATAACTGCCACAACGGCAGGTCTTTTTTTTTAACGCTTAGTAGATCCATGTTTGGCCACTATCTCGCCTGATGTGAAGCGATGATGTGGCCTAAGATGAAGCACATAGATCTAGAGAGAGACGGCAGTTGAGCGGCTGCTCAGACCCGTCTCCCCGATGGTTCACCGAACATCATCCCGAAACACGACTAGGTCGTTTGACGGCATGGCTTTGTTCGGTGGGTGGTATTACAACCACGGCCAGAGCCTACCACTCCAAAGCGCGTAAGCGGGTTTCATCACGATGTTTTCCTTCACCGTTTTAGAGCGAGCGGGCAAAATCTGCACTTAACTATAAGTCATTGGTGCAGGGCCGAGTCGGGATTCGAACCCAGGTGTGTCGAATCGAAAAGCGCACGAGTCCCCGCTGAGCCACACTCGCTCTAAAGGTCTTATCTACAGGTCTTATCGCTCAAAGCGATCTCTTCCAGACAACCCACAAGTGGAGGAATGTAGACAAAAATATATATGGACGATGTTACTAAGATAATTTTGTAGGTAGGTACATAATTAACGTATCTATCCACTCTTATCTAATTCACATAATAAATATAATATACATAAAAACTCAAGTTATTACATAAAATACATAGCATAGTAATAATAAAATATATACATAATAAATACTTTAATATACAATATTATTCTGTGGCACAAGATAGTTACATTAGCTCCCGGCGCGACTGGCAACACAGCGGGCTGGCTCGGCGAAGGCGGCGAGATCGGGGTTGTAGGCGACGGCACGGCTTGACCCACCATGCCGACCAGAGGCACGGTGCCGATGGTGATATACTTCTTGTCATGCATGTTTAGATGCATACCGGACACCACGCATTCCACCTGACGAAAATATTGCATTGTAGCTAACGAAATGACTGGGCATATTAATATCTGATGTCTCGGGGTGATGAGCGCAATGCAGTGCTACGCATTGCTTTTTATGGTAATAAAAGTTCTGGGTGGCACTGCAATTGTTATGGGCAGGTTGGCGCTTACACTCAGGCGAACGACTTGCTCGTCTCATCACTCAGTACCAAAAAACAAATACAAGCGCTGGCTGTAATATTGGTGAAGAACAAAATGGATTACAAAATATTTAGTTACTCACTAGCTGCACACCGCGGTTTCCCGGGACAAAAAGTAGCCTATGTCTTATTCCAGGATCTAAAGAACCTACATACCAAATTTAATCAAAATGCGTTCAGTAGTTTTTGCGTGATGGAGTAACAAACATCCAATCATGAGTATGCCTAGTGCTATAGTTTAATGGATAAATGTCTTTTTTTTCTTTCAATCCATCCATCCTCAAAAACTTTCGCACAATAAGTGGAAACTTTTAATTAACCATAAAATAAATAGTTAAATTTTCAATGTTTTATTACTAGCAGTTAGTTTTACGCAGAAAATAAAATAAAATAGAAAATGTGCTTACGAACTATTCAAAAGTCACAACAACTCCCTATATTTTAATCTCTCGCTTTCTGTTCATACTAAATGTATAAAACGGTGTCAGAAGTACTTTATGTATGTATAACAAATGTTATTTACCCTTATTATACTATAAATATATACCCACTAACTATTTAGTATAGGCGGGAGATTTAGCAATCCTAATCCGAATATCTGATATCTTCCCGAATATAAATAGATGCCTACATAATGATTGACCTATACAAAGTAAAAAACCGGCCTTGACGCGTGTGATTACATCATGACATACTAAATAACCGACGTGAATGAGGATATCTATTATGTGGCACTAAATGCCTGATATAACCTTGGCTTGTACTATTAATTATTCTGTGTCTTAGCTTCGCTCAATTAAATAGATTTATTGTTACAATTTTAGCTGGTTATCTATTTTGTGAGCAGTTTTACTCAGCATCTATTGGTGCCTCAATTTAGGTTTCTTTTATCGTTAATCGTGTATGTCGACCGTTGAATTTTCTCTCATAATGGATTCTATTATGGATTATATTTCTCTACTTTTAGCTTAACTTCTTAATTTTCTCCATACTCTGCATTTTAATAGGAAATGTTTGAAAAAAAACTTTTTACATTTTTCTCGATTTCGGTGGGTAGAATTTTAAAAGTCAATTTGGTCACATTCTAGTTGGGAAATAGAGTCGATTGGACCCAAAATATTTTTTCGAAAAATATTCTGCTGTACCTTTTTTCAAAAATCTAAAAATTATTTATTTAAATATTTTCAAAATTGACCTAGTAGGTTGTCTGGAAGAGATCGCTTTGAGCGATAAGACCGCCCATTGTAACACATTTGTTTTTAAGTATTTTTCTATATTGTTATCTTTATATTTTTCCCTATATTTTTTTTTACGCTTAATAGATCCATGTTTCCCACTATCTCGCCTGATGTGAAGCGATGATGTGGCCTAAGATAAGCACATAGATCTAGAAAGAGACGGCAGCTGTGCGGCTGCTCAGACCCGTCTCCCCAATGGTTCACCGAACATCATCCCGAAACGACTAGGTCGCTTGAATCGCTTGGTCGCTATATCTGCATATATTATTATATAATGTATTTTTCTTTTTGTTATTGTGTTTTCTGATGGAGAAACAATAAGTTATCTAATCTAGTATTCTAAGAAAGAACTGTCTAACTTTAAAAGAAAGGTTAGCCCTGAGCTTGATGCCCAAGAATTTTGCACTACCTGCTATTGTATATGTACTGGTTTAACAGTCCTCCATCTCTTTTACACTGACTTAGCTAATTATTTGCATGAGCGTTACTTTTAGATAGTTAGATAGATAGATAAACACTTTATTATTCACCTTAAACACAGAAATTAAGTACAAGTTAAACGTTTACAATGGTGTAACAATGGGCGGTCTTATCGCTCAAAGCCATCTCTTCCAGACAACCTTTGGATGGAGAGGAATAACGAAACATAAACGGAAAATACTTCCCAAATATTCCTTTTACCATTCTTATTCCTTTTAAGAATATATTTCACAAATATATGTAGGTAGGGGTAGCCATATTGACTAGATTCTAAGGGATAATATCATTATTAATGTGCCCAATCCCCTTTTAAATACTTTAGTACTAAACTATTCGTGGCAACACATTTAAACGTTGCTATATAATTTTGAGAAACTCGTAATAATAATTATTACTTTGAAGTACTTTTCGTCGAAATGTAGGCCATTACCATAAACCATTTCGTATATTCTTAGAACAAACATATCTGAGCAACCGCTTTGAAGTTAATTATATTACCTTGAAATCATAATCCAGATCGATAATGTTGCAATTGACGAGATTCGACGGCGGTATCGGAGGTACTTCCATATTCAAGGTCCAATGCTTGGTGGAGCCGGCAGGCGCCGGGCCTTCTTGCATTGTTAGCACTATGTCTTTACTCTTCTTTGTCACTGTGGACGGTGTTGTCGCTCTATATGTGACCACCTAAAATGTAATAAGACATTTTTTTTATTGCTTATTGGATTGCGTTTGACCACTATGTCACCTGATGGTAAGCGACGATGCGGTCGACGATCTAGCACGCAATAATAATAATTGCACAGAAAGAGGTGATATTATTTATTCATTGTAGAGGGCAGTAATAGCGATACTATAATAGGACAGACGTCTCGCCTCTTATGACTTCCATTGACTCGAGATATCTAGTCCCGACCCATATCTATAAAAAAAACATTTTTTTAAAAGTACTTTAAGTTCTTTTAGTCGAACACATTTGCTCGGAAGGTATGCAAATGCAGACTCGTCTATGTAAACGTAGGTAAATGTTCAGTTTCAGCCACCTTGAAGTGCTAGACAAACAAGTTTACAATAACAATGTTATCCTTATCTCACCTTCCTCAAGAACACCTTGACGAGATGCAGCTGAACGTTGCTCTTGTTTTCGATATCTATCTGTACGGGTATCACTTGACCCGGACAGTACCCGGAGACTGGAGCTTGCACGTCCACGGATAGTGGGGGCGAGGCGCAACATAAACAACAGAATGTTTTCTCCAGCTGGATACGGATTGGCTCCTGGAACAATTGCTGTGTTATTAGGACAAAGCCGGTTTATGACTTAATGAATTCATATTTTGTAAGGCCTATAAAGTAGATTTAAGTTTCTTAATCTTTTTTTTTTGTTTTGGACCGAACAAGTGGACCAAAGAAGTCACACTTTGGTACCTCAGGAATGGAGAGAGGTCAAGAGAAAGAAATCACAGAAGGTGGGAAGACGACCTGATAAAAGGATGGCGCAGTATGGCCAGAGATAGAGAGCAAAATGGCGTCTACTGGAGAAGCCCTATGTCCAGGATGGACAGCCTCATTATGTAAACCATGCTGGTGTCACACATATATAAATTTAAATATAAAAGCAGTGAATAAAAGCTTTTTTATTTATTTTTGTGAAGCGGAATTCAAAAACGAAAAATGCGGTTTTAATATGTTTGGAAAACTCTATATGGACTTTTAACAACAAATTCTTCTATCTATATAGATATTATTCTATATATCTAGTAGTTAGGGGTGTTACACGTTGTTATGGGGTGTTAACGTTGTTTAAAATCATTCTGTCTCTAAGATGTTATCATATTGTTACATTACACGCTTGTCTGGATACCTGCAGATGCATGCAGATGATACAGATGCTGCAGATGCTATTACTGGAGATGTCTATAGGCGACGGTAACCACTTACCATCGGGCGGGCCGTCTGCTTGTTTGGCGACATTAATTTTGAATTTATACGTACGTGTTCACTCACGATTTTAAGAGTCCCATCCCAGGTTTTAGATTGTAGAATTATAGTTAATCTGAGCTGGCCATACTGTTATTTATTCTGTGACAGGCCTTTTTTTGCACCAATCAATTTACGATCCCGCAATCGTATACAATCGTAGATAGGTGGCTAGTGAATAATATACGACTTCCTGTAGGTCTCTAAGTAATTATGTGCAACGATAATAGTCACTTGAATACACTAGGTATATACCTAGGTACACTACTAGATAGATAAAAAGTGAATCATTGTTTTCTTAGAATCATAGTCACAGAGATATAATGGTAAAAACTGATAACCTTACAGCTAATTCACACTGAACGAGAATAACACTAATTCATATAGTTTTTTCGTAAGAAACAAAACCATGGCCATCGCTGAAATACGACCGAGCCAACTGTCATGAGTCTGAGTAATTATGTGATATATTTACACAATTACTCAGGAGCACAGATTTTTAACATACAGACAAGGAAGGAATTTGTTGGCGATGGTTTTCGTGTTTAATTTTTTTTAAGTGGACTGATTAAAGAGACGACCAAGTCGTTCGCCTGATGGTAAGCGCGACGCCTGCCCATAGCAATGGCCGTGCCACCCCTAACCTTTAATACCATAAAAAGTACTGCGTAGCACTGCATTGCCCTCATCACCCCAAAACATCAGATATTAAGTCTCAAATGCCCAGTAATAGGGGATCGGACAGTAATCGAGAAAAAAAACTAAAATGTACTTAGAACGAATGTTTGTCCAACCAGAAACATCATCCAATCAATATTTATGTGAAATAATAATGATCTATATTTTTACATCAATAAATAAAATCTAATAATTCTGACATTTTTAATTTGTTCTTCATCTCAAACGAAACAACAATCACAGCGCATGACGTCATTTGTAGGCAAATGCCGTGAGTCAAGCTTGTTTATTTTACGTTTTTGCTTTTCATAAAATTTATTTTTGCTAACTTTTTCGTTCCATTACTACAATATCATCCCCAAACTTCACAAAAAGTATTTAAATCACTTTGAAAGTTTTATTTCGAAGAGTTTGTCGTTTTCTACCTACATATGACGTCACATGTTTTGAGGTGACCTTTTGCGCGGCAATATTTGAAACATAATATTTAAACATAGTTTTAGGTACTTTAAGAGCGTTATTTAATTAAAATAGTATTTTTCATGTCTATATACCTATATTAATTGTAGTTAATATAAACCACTTTCTGAAAAGTTGTCCGATCCCCTATTTAGCTGGCTACAATGCCAAAGTAGACCTATGCAATAAATACATTAAGAAGGATTTTTCACATCACTTTAAACAAAGATATCAGATATAAATTATGTTTGCAATTCTATTAAAATCACATTGTGTACATTCCATTTTTCTAATTTGATGTCGAAATAACGAGAAAGGTTAGCCTGATGGTAAGCGCCCATTCAGATCAGTTGGAGTATCACACCAAACATTTGAATTACAATAAAGGGCTATACAACTTAAAAGTCTAAAGTTACCTTGTAAGACGGGTTGAGATTCAAATCCAGTGCATTGATTACAGTGAAGGCCATCTTAGTCTCCTGGTCGAACTTCCAAGGTCGGTCGAGAGTTACTTTCACGGTGTACCTAACATAGCCAAACTCGCCTTCGAACGACGATGGAAGTACTGGAGGTAGGGTGCAAGTGAAGTTGTACACTTGCTTACCAGCTGGGATCTCGATCTCATTACCTGGAACAATTTAAAGCCATAAATTATAAATTGACTGGTTCACATAGTAGTATATGCAACTACAACTGCTGGTTATTATCAATAATTGGATTGTCCATGTTAATTAAAGTAAAATAAATAAAGATAATTTCTAGAAATATTCTATAATTTTTGTTAAAATTACTGTAAGTATGTTACTAAAATTTACTCTACTTAGCAGTTTAAGTTAAATTCAATTACTTGTTATAAAAATAAGTTCTGGAAATTTTCTATGAACTCTGTTAAATTGACTATGTCATTAAAATTTACTACTAAGCAGTTTAAGTTAAATGCAAATAAATTATTAGACATCTATGTATACATGAGTATAACAGTACCAAAAACAAAATAGAGTCGCATAAAATAGAATAATGGAGAATAATGGAGTAGAATAATGGAGTCAGAGTAGATTACTGCTTATCTTCAGTACTCAATTTATGCAAATGCTAGGCGCCTACACAATTAGGAGTCAATAGTATGTGATGTCATGTCAATGCCATATTATCATGTCTTACATAACCAAACAATGCGGCTATGATGTCATCATTGAAATATTTTTTTTTACATCTGACTGGGTCAGCGTTTGAACACGATCTCACCTGATAGGAAGCGACGATGTTACCGAAGATGTAGCATGCGTACCCAGTAAGTACTTATTCACTCTTGATTTGAAATGAACATAATACTTTATTTTATTAACCTTTTCATTAGAGGTGTCCAAGAGTCGTAGCCATTATTTTTCTAATTATCCAGTTAACTAGCTTGACCCATCGTCATCTTGAACAGTAACAGGCTTTGAATTTAATGGGTTAATTCGTTTAGCTAACCTGTTTGTTGGGTGGTGCTATTCAATGTTACTATGTGTGCATATGATACTTTGTCTGTATTTTTATCTCATTCACTATTTTTTATTACAACTTAAACTTACCAGTGTTGCTGCCAAGTAAGTAATATGAGATTTGGAAATATTCCTCATTTCCTGTGTGAAGAGAGTCATTGTTTTCTGTCTTCCCTTCAGAATTTTCTTCCTGCTTGCTTTCATACCATTCAGTGTGAGCCTCACCTTTGAACTTGACATGAATACCTATAAATCATACTCAGATAGATAGATAGATAAACACTTTATTGTTAAAAAACCTTAAATATAGGTACATGAAAAACAAGTAATTTTAATTATTTATTGGAGCACTTTTTTTAAACATAATGTAATATGTTCTAAAGAAGACAACATGACTGTTCTGTGTAAGAAGCTTGGAAAGATAGCATTGCAAAAAGTGCAGGTAAAAATACATGAGGTATGTTATTTAGGTATTGGTATTTAATGTAAATAGTTCTAGTAAGCTACATCTAAAACCAATTCAAATTCAATATTCCATTCAAAGAGCACCTGAACAGAGTAATAGTATGAGAAATTTTAATTTACAAGTTCTAAAACAAATATGTTTATGTAAGTACATAATATATTTAGGCACTTGCAGTAAAACAGCTCTTTAGAGTTGTTGGAAACAGCAATGAATACTACTGTCTACTGTGTATCTCAGATTAACCAATTGCTTGGGTTGGTCTTTTCTTTCCGGGTCTTATATATTAATTCAAATCAAAAAGTTAGTAAAGACTAACAATCACCATAAAATAATAAAAAAAAATTTTTAAGCAGACAAAAATATAAAGCCTTCTGTATAATTCATTTATAGTATACATAATGAGTAATATAATATAATTTGTATTATATATAATGAGAGATCATAATGAGTAATTTTGAATGCCCTATGAGTCACGCATCGTCTAAATAAAATCACAGAGTAGACGCTTACCTCGGACTTTTTTTGGATTATCGAATACGTATTCTATCCGCCCATTAATGGTTTGGCCTGCATAGTAGGTGTTAAATTGGTTGTCCAGATATATGTTGGCTTCTTTTAGTCCCATTTTAAAGCTCACTTATAAAAAATACACTATTCATAGGAGTTTTGCATAACAAGAATAAAATTTTCGCGAAAATAGATCTCCCTCCTGCGTTTAGCTTTGTGACTTGACCACAGAAGAAGTATGTATACTACGTACTTGACACTTGACAGCTGTGCTAGGGTAGGGATGCAAAAATATCGAAATATCAAAATATAGAATTTTTTATAAATGATATCGATGTTCGATAATTATTTCGAGTATCAAATTTGATATTGTTTAAGAGCTCAGTAAATATATATGTAAAGTCTGTTCATCTTTCCCTGACAAAAAAGGTAAACAAACCAGACCATAGACTAGATTAGTGATGGGTTCAATCGAAAATTAAGTGAATCCTATATTCTTTCCTAACTCCCCAAAAAGAGGTTTTCGTTATTAAATAATATGAAAAAGAAGTCCTGACTATAATAATAACTGATAAACAATTATTTGAAATAAACATGTAATATTAATAATAATAATAATAATAAGTTTATTTGCATAAAAAGTTTACATGTGAATGTTGAATCCATAGGCTCCCGAACTAGTTAAAAACTGTGTTTCGGGTGCCAGTGGCTTCTCCCATCTAGATGTACTAATATTATTAATATGCACTAAAGGATAAACAAAATTATACTATTTTTAACGAAGTGAAGTGATATACATTTACATTTAAGACATTATTATATTAGGTAAAACACGATCTTTGCGTTTTAGGTACTCATTGTGTTGGGTGTGTGGGGGTGTGTATGTGTGTGTATTGTGTGCGAGTTTGTGTGAAAGTGTATGTATGTGTGAATTTGCGTGTTGTAGAACTATTTAACCATTTATCACCCCTTCTAAGCCTTCATAATCAAATTGGTAAAGCCAGGTTTGTAGCGTCTTCTTTATGTCGTTGTTGCTTAATTTTTTAACTTTATGTGATTTATTATATAAGCGAGGGACGACGACATTAAACTGCTTGTGCGCAAACTTACTTTTTACCCGGGGAACAGGACATCTATCTATTCGCTTTGTTGATTCTGGCAATGTGGGTACAACTTTCTTATGATACCGCCTTATGCCCTCATAAATAAAAAGTTTCCTGACGCTTGAATTTAATATTGTATAACATTTTTATTAGTCTGATTCATCACTATCGTCATAGTCACTGCTTTCTGACAAATGTATAATAAATTTAAGGGTTGATTGGTGGGACGCTAAATCAATCATCCCGTCGAAGTTTTTAATTTTATCTCCTTCTTTTATTACATGTTCCACGCATTTTGCCCACGACGACGTACCAATTTGCTTCAATCCTTCTTGGATGAGCTCTTTCACTTCTGCCATCTTGAATGATTTATTGTTACGTCTCACGAAAGATTTCAGTTGTGCCCATATGAGTTCAATTGGGTTGAGTTCGCAGTAGTATGGTGGAAGGCGCAAAACTATAACATTTTTGGTGGCTGCCATTTCATCAACCACTTTTTGTTTAAACTGTTCTTTATTATTATTGTTTTTAAACAGGTGAGCATTTATTTACGAACACATAATGGTTAATATTCCACCGATATTACACATGATCACTCCAATTAACACTTGTTTGGAAAATAAAATCGAACTGTATCACTTTTCACTTCCCGGCAAAAAGTCTCAATCTGTTCATTCTTGAGTTTCCATTCCCATCACTAAAATCCATAGACTGTAGAGGACTCTAACTTCAAAATACGATAAGATTATTTTGTGTCGTTCGTTGTAGTTTTCGTGTTTATGCAATATATAAAGCAATTATGATGAATTTTGTTGATATCCGTGTGTAAATAGTTGCGTTCATGTTTTTTCTGTAACCAGGGGTTATTGTGTGTGCTTAAGTTGTGTGATTTCGATGAGAAAACGGCGATTTTGTGAAAACCGCCGATAAGGTTTTTAACAATAAAGTGTTTACCTATCTATCTACCTATCTTTTGGGAAAGAATCAAATACTGACTGGTAGATAATGCTAAATAGCATTAAGTCATTCCTTGTACCATTTTTGTGCAAAACTATTAAATAAATAAATACAAAAACACGTAATTTTCGAATAAACTACTACGGCAACTTCTGAATTTCACGCCAGTTCTTTTTGAAATTGCATTAAAATATTTGGCATGTCAAACTTCCTCTGTATCATCCGAAAGACTTCCTCCGGCTGTCAATTTAGCTGTGCCGGATAATAGAAGCAGGTTGACAGGGGAGCACATCAAAGAGAGAGTGCTGCTGATGACCATATCTGACGAATACTGGTTCGTTTGATAAAAATTATGATATGTAACTATTGTT
This sequence comes from Petrophora chlorosata, assembly GCA_951640565.1. Classification (NCBI taxonomy): domain Eukaryota; kingdom Metazoa; phylum Arthropoda; class Insecta; order Lepidoptera; family Geometridae; genus Petrophora; species Petrophora chlorosata. The sequence continues at coordinate 7,649,764 of OX621204.1, read as the reverse complement.
GTAATATATGACATCAATGATTTTACTATTTACTAATAAGACAAATGATACGTTAGTAAAAATAAAACTAATAAAACTGCCAGACGCGTTTATTTTTCTCACTCTTGAATATTTTGACAGTACTTTTAACACCTTGGGGTAAATATATCAATATGTCTGAATATCGATATTTTTTACTCTACATATATCGAAATCGTTTAAGTATATCGATATATTTTTTTCATTTCCTCATCCTTAAGCTGTGCTTCAACTGTCAACTGTCCTTGCTTGACAGTTGACATTGACAATCACACTAGCCAATGCTGCCAGGTTTGAAAATAACCACGCTTGACACTACCACAGAGCATATAATTTAATGAGTTTTAACGAGGAAGGAAAAAAAGGAGAAGTCTGGGGGTGGAGTTTTATTATTCCATGGTAAAAATACTAAATCTTAGGTAAAAAAAATGCGGTATTTGGTTGTTTCCATTCTTGCTCTGAGGTACGGAACGATCTAAGGTTGTTTTATAATCTATAAAATCTACTGGTGGTTTTACTAAGGAACTTCCGCAAACAATTTGTTGGCAGCACTGATTGTCACTGACTGCCAATTGGACTTTTTGGCGGGAAGTGAAAAGTATACAGTTCGATTTTGTTTTATTTTCCAAACAAGTGTTATTTCGAGTGATCATGTGTAATATCCGTGGAATATTAACCATTATGTATTCGTTAACGTGCACGAGTGTAGGCAAATGCAAAAAAAAATGGGAACACATTGCTTTTTATGTTCTCACAAAAAGTCCATGGAAAGCTTGAATAAAGTGCCACCACTTTATTGAAGCACTAGGAGAGGGTCCGGCTTGTTGCTGTTGGCCTTCATTCTCAACAAAAGTATAATAAAATGGAATATTAAACTATCAAATAAAAACTACGTAAGACATGGCGGTATGGTCCTAGAGACTTTAGCCCGGCCTAACGGGCAAACTTAAAAAAAAATATGATTGCCAGTTGGCATTGCCACGCCGGTCTCTCCAGTCAGTGTCAGTCAGTCAGTCCAGTGACAAGTCACTGTCAGTGCAGGGGATGGAGAGATTGGAGAGCACAATGGAGAGGTTGGTGGATAAACGTGTTTTACCGTTTATAACCTCTTCCAAGCAAAGCGAACCATATAATTTTTATCTTTAACGAAGCTAAGGCACGCGAAGGTAGTCCGTACTAATCCTGCGTAATCGTATCGTGCTATGCGTCTAGTAAATACGATACGTTTACCAGACGAATTGTTGAAATGTTCGTCAAATAGAATGTAAACATTTACTCTAGTGAGTACTGAACGGAGAGAAGTATAATAGAGATGGTGTAAATGTTTCGGTAATTTTTGGAGTTGGAGCCAAACTAGGAAGTAGAAGCATTGACCAATAGATAAAACTTATTGACCTTTGTTGTGCTTTGGTGAAGAGATGCTGAATAGCTAAAAAGATTAAAAATTATATTATTGGTATTTAATTTACTGAAAAACAGCTGAATATGGAATCAAAAACGGTTAGCGTACTCCGTATGGTCGCAATTAATTTTAGAATTGTTTAAATAAGGGCCATAAAATATTGTGTCCCTGTATTCAATTTACTTACTCTCTGAGATTTTGGAATGAAATCAACTTCTAACTTCTACTTCCGAGTATGGTTGAAGTGTCAGTGATAATTCCTGTATTAAATGGAGAAAAATGGATCGACCAATGCATGAAGTCAATAGCGGCACAATCTATCTTAAAATGTGATAATCCTGAATTCAAACTTGAAATTGTTGTCTTTAATGATGGCAGCAATGACAGAACACAAAACATTTTAGACAAATGGGCTCAGTACTTTCTCTCTCGGCATATATTATTTGAAATTGTGAACCGAACTTCGTCAAGAGGCTGTGGAGCAGCTAAAAATGGTGCAGTAGAGAAAAGCACTGGGATTTTTTTATGCTTTCAAGATATTGATGATGTTATGCACCCAGATAGAATTATGCTTCAGTGGAAAGCTGCCAGTCTTAATCACAATACTCTTGTTGGTAGCAAAGTAACTAGAAACCCACTTAACTCCACTGCTCGGTTTATAAGATGGGCTAATAACTTATCGCCTAGGGAACTGCAAGTGCAAATTTACACTTCTAATGGACCAACACTGCTTATGCCAACTTGGTTTTGCCATAGATCTGTTTATGAAAAAGTTGGAGGGTTTGATGAAACTGGACAAGGTACTCCAGAAGATCTTATATTTTTTTATTCTCACATAGATAGAGGTGGAGAGTTACACAGAGTGGATGAAGAGTTGTTGATATACACTTATCACGAAGGGGCAACAACATTTTCGATATCTAGGAAAAGAATATGGGATATCCAGTTGGAAAGACTTGAAAAGTGTGTATTATCAAATTGGAATCATTTTACTGTTTGGAATGCTGGCAAGTGGGGGAGGAAAGTAGTGCGGGCTTTGAGCCCTGAAAGTTTAAATAAAGTCATCGCATTTTGTGATGTTGATGTGAAGAAAATTAAACGCACCATAGAACTATATTGCCCCATAAAAAGAGCAGTCCTTGCTCAAGTACCAGTTGTTCATTTTACTGAAGCTAAGCCACCTCTTTTAATATGTATTAAATTAGACCTTACCAATGGTGACTTTGAAAGGAATCTCAGTTCATTGAATCTCATTGAAGATGTAGATTATGTATTATTCTGTTAGCAACACAGTACTATAACATATTTAATTTTATATTAATTTATAGGTATGTATAATAACGAAATAAAATATCTTTAAATTACCTACATATATATTTTTATGGAGATATGTAATGTTACTCAAATGTTTGTGTGGTTTTTAATAAACGCAAGTTTTAATGAGATAATGAAATTAAATTACATATTATTTTAAGCTATTAAAAATAAATGTATCTTAATTTATCGATTCAGTTTACCCGTTTAGTATAAAGTGGTTTAAAAAAAATATTTATGTATTACGCAAGTACTTTTTGTGTTTTATATGTAATATCTACTGACTGTATCTATATTACACGTCTCTTCTGAATTTGACCCAACTACGGCGAAGCAAAAAGAAGAGTTATGATTTTAGCAGCGTATGTATGCTTGAGAGCTATTGTCTCGTGGGTAGGTAATGCTGCAACTGTTATGTGCAGGCTTAATTGGCCGCGTGTTAAAGCATATTATAATTTAAAAATATATATATAAGATGGCCATGATACATCCGTAAAATCCATAGTAGATTAAAAAATAATGTAAAAACAACGTTCTTATGGTTAAGAATGCATTGTCATCGAGTAGTGAGCTATCCTGAAAGTTTCAGCCAGATAGCGGGAAGTGCTCGAAGTTTTAGTTGTAAGATTCCACTCGAAACGACAGGCAGACAGACAAAGAAGAAAGTGACTTAAAACGTAGTAAAATCGAAATAATGAACAAAAAGATAAAAAATATCGGAATAAACGCCTACTGCGAAGTTTTAATTATGACCGGTAACGCTTTCCGTATATACTAATGTACTTTGTCGTAGACGTGTGTAAGTAAGTAAGTAATGCGATTGATGCATTACGCGTAATATTACCCGATCGAGTACTGTAGCATTACATATTACTCGACTAAATTAAACATTACACATCACACAGTGCACTGTTCTGGGGGGCAATCGCACCAAACAACTGCGAACGTCTATGGTTCAGTTGTAGTTTGGTTACGACTGTGGTTAAGTTTCGATTCACCTGTCTGAATTTTGGTATTGCGATAAAGTTCAAACGCCATCCAAAGTGGAATCGAAGCTGGAACGTTAACGCTTTATAGTTGTTAGTGATGTTACTTTTAAGTGACAGCTATTTCTGCTACAAAATGCTAAATCGAGGATCGATTTACCATTTTATATTTGTGCATCTCTAGTTTTGACAGCTGACAGCGTGACATTCGCCGACAGATAGACAAATGTACTCTGTGGTAAGACTGGTAAGTAGCACAGAATACTAAGTAGTTTCTTTGTTTGTTTTTTTTGTAGTTTCGAAACTTTAAATGTTTTGTAAAATAAAAAAACTATTGTGGAAATGTTTGGTTGGTGTTGAAGTACCTAATATTTTACGCAGTTACTGAGCTATTTTAAGCACATTATGCTCAGTTAGTACTTAATTTGCCAACAGTGAACACATTTAGAAGAATTCCCTTCTATTGTAGAATTTTGTTTCTGATCTTCAGTTGTGAAATCTTTTAGGAAATGGAAGAGCGCCGCAGATGCACAACAGAACGTCAGCTAAAGCTCATGATAGAGTTTCCTGAAGGACACCGAGACCTTGCTCTTATAGATGGGTGAGGTGTTGAGGCTCGTGCATTTGCAGCACAATTATGGCTTGAATGTGCTGAGACCCTTAATGCGAAACGACCTGCCAGAACAGGAAAGGAATAAGCTAAGGTATATACCTACTTCTATAAAAAGTAATTATAAATTTTACTGCTTACAAGTGAAAAAAAAGATGTCATATATAATTTTTTTAGAAAATAATTATTTCATCAATCTTTCAGCTGCCAGAAGTGCATTAGAAGAAACGTATCAAGGTCATCCACATTGAAGAAATGCGGGCAGAGGCTGCTATAAAAAAATACATAAAATGTCTAATCATTCAGATGCTTGCTGAAAGCATTGATAGGTTCAGCCAAAAGGTAATTTATTTTTATATGATATAATATAATAATCAAAATATGCCTGGAATGAGTACTGTCAGGCTATCAGGAAAAGAAGCTGGCGGAACACACTTTTAACGCATATATGAAGTATAACTACTTACTCTATGCCTTTAACCCCTTTAGGTAGCGACAAATTTTTCAGCAAAAAACTCACAAAGTTTACCTCATCATTATAGTATTGTATTAGTGTACAAAAATCAGTATAACGCAGGGCAGCTGTTAATCGTTATAAAGCCGCCTGAAATATTGGTACTCACAGAACTCACTATCTATTGTTTCAGTATTGTCAACACAAGACCCAGACCATTAGATGATGTAAAGTCAGAAGAAGGACTAGCACAAGTTAATACCAAAAATAAATTACAAAAGGAAAAATAAATGATATGAAGGAGAATCAACATTCATTATTAAATGTGAAAAAAGCTAGTATATGCCTAGAAATATTATTTTTAAATTTGTATAGGTTATAGTTATTAACGTGTAAGATTTTTATTTAAGGCCCTGTAAAATAGTTAAAGGTATGTTATTTTATCTCTCTGAATAAAACCATGTTAACTGTCAATTAATTATTATAGCAAAATCTATGTTTATCACAATAATGATGATGTAGAAACGCTGCATTTCATTTATGATCTATATCCCTATCTACCCGCAAAAGGTTGTATGAGTGCCTGCTGACGAGCGCATCCTAGCTCCAACTCGCTGAGGGCGCACTTTGGTCACACCACCGCTGCCGCTGGTGCCTTGGTTTGAGCCTCCTCTGCCTTCAATAGACTATGTGATGTGTGCCTTTTATGCTATAATATGCAGCACACAGCATGCATTTGTTATCATTGCAGCAGCCACTGGTGAATAATTCATCTTTCTATCCACCAACGAGCACCTACAATAGAATATATTTTATGCATTAATAATATCAATAAGTATTCATTAGGGCTATGAATGTCTTGTTAAACAAAATTAATTCCTGATTGACCCAGACAAACAATTACATTATTGATGGACCCAGTGGCATAGAATGCCAATGCAACGAAAACCTAAAATAAATGTTTGTTATTTAATAACAACACAACAAGTACTTAGTAAAGGATTGTCATGCAAATTCCAAAGAAGCGACAATGTTAGATGTTAATGGCTTTACAGCGGAATCATCGTAGTTAATCACTTCACTTAAAAGCTCCGCACATACATACGTCTTGCACTTATATTTCTCTTCCTCTCTTGGGCCCGAGCCATCGCAACGTCGAATACATGGGCCTTCTCTAATAAATCCATGTACGCATTCATTTGATTAGGTTTTAAAAGTTAAACCGAGTCAAACACCGCTCAACGATTAAAACAAAGTAGCATCTTCCTAACTTTTTCACAACCGTTCGTATGACAGCGGTAACGTTCCAGCTACGATCGAGTTGCGTTTCAACTTTCAGTCAAATCATTAACGCGATACGAAACATTTAAAAAGTTGTGCTGCGTTTCAAGTTCAGTTGCGTTTCAGTCGATATATTTTAGTGCGATTGCCCCCCAGGTGATGTTTGGGGTGATGAAGTAATGAAATATTACTCGGTACGAAATGTGATGCCATATCACATTACTTTTCAATGCACTGTTTTGCGCATGTCTACTTTGTCGGTAACGCTGATCGTACAGCGTATACTATTAAGTATTCTGTGGTATAGGCCAAATAGGCGTCAGGGACAGAGACCACCAATAACAATAAGACTTACATATATACCTAGATAAAAATTGTATATACGGAAATATATATACAGATTTACTCTATAAATATGACGTAGATTTCCATGGTTATGTATGGTACCAAAGATAACTACGGACAATAAATGATACTATATAATATGCTATATTGTTACGGACAATAACCATATAACCAAATAATGGTAAACTTTCACCCCATTATTTTACGGGGTGACCTGCGTTTCGCCCGATGACACAACACAATGATTTGGTGTGTGTGATTACTGTGTGATCGCACGGACGATCTCATCGCTCATCAAAATTTGGCTGTCTACTCGAAGTCTCATCGTGATCTCATCGTGATTTTGTGAACGGCCAAAGTGCGATCGAGCGTTGTTACTAAACGTAACCCACCATGTAACCCACAGACAGTCTTTTCTAATCAAAGTTAAAGTTAAAATAAAGTCACGGTCAAAATGACACTGACAACCGACAAAAACTGAAGTTTAAATATTAAAAAATGGTGTCTGTTGCTGAAATAAAATAATTCGAATTAATGTTTTAATAAAATTAAACGCAAACGGAGCGAATAAAAGTATAACTTTAACTATCAATACATGCGTTAACATTACAAAAGACGCCATGGATGAAACTGAAACAAAAAAAGCAGGCCAAACACCGAGTGTAGAAGAACTTAAGATCAAAGGCAATGAGTGCGTCAAGGACGGTAAATATATCGAAGCTGTGCTATTTTACTCGAACGCGATCAAGTTGGACCCGCTTAACTACGTTTTATACAGCAACAGATCATTTGCCTTCTTGAAACTTGACCAGCATTATTTGTCGCTTCAAGATGCCAATGAGACCGTCAGGCTTCAACCTCAGTGGGCTAAGGTAATAACTCCATAAAAAAGTAGAACTAAAACCTACAAATCTTACAATTTTGTGAATTTGGATGTGACAACTTAACACTGTATATTTTTTATTTTTTTATGAGCCTGTTTCGTGCCACTGCTGGGCAAAGGCCTCCCTTCCCTCTTTCCATGACCCTCTGTCCATTGCTGTTAAGGGCCGTTCCTTGTAGTAGGCGTCTAGGTCGTCGCGTCACCTATGGCGAGGCCGGCCCCGTGGTCGTGTTGCTCTGGCTGAAACCCAGTCTGTAAGGACAGTCTTTCCAGTCTTTTGCCCACAGCTGGTTTGGCATATGACATACGTGTCGAACCCAGTCCCATTTTAGATGGGCGGCTTTCTGGGAAACATCCAGGATTCGTGTTTTAGAGCGCAGTAACATATTCCTAATACAGCCTTTCAACATATATGGAAACATACATACATAAATACATAAATGGTTCTTGTATGTACCTACTAAAATTTAATTTTGTTTCATTTAACTTACACCCGTTTCCTGAAAATTTACTCAAGCAATAATTAGTAGATATTTTGTCAAATCTATTTTGTTGACACATAGTCAACCAATTATTGCTAGATATGGTTAGAAAGTCATTCTTAACCCCCTTTTCCACTTTTATCGTAAGGAATTCGCTGTTGATACTAAGGAGTTTAAACATGACATTCAAGTGTTAAAACTGGTAAATGCTATAATGTTAATGAATCTTTTATTATTATTTTATAAGTAATTATCCAGGTTTGTTCATTAGTTGCTGCCTCAAATCTGTTATAATTTTAATTTCAGGGCTACTTTCGAAGAGCAGAAGTAGAAGCAGCCAGTGGCTTGTTTGATGAAGCTCTCATATCATATACAAGGGCCTTGCAGCTTGAACCTCATAATGTTAAGTTAATAGAGTCTATCAAGGAACTAACTGCTAGACAGAAAAAGAAAATACAAGGTACCTATATATTATTGTTTTTGTACTGAGAAAATCACAAGCCTTTGTTGCCACTTTATAATTCTTATATTTTTTCAGATAGTCAAAATATAATTTGGATCAGCACTATAGTGGGGCTAGTCATTGGAATAGCTGTAGTTATTTTAGACTACACACTTACGGCTAATCCAACATTAACAGTATGTATTTGTTTTTGTTTAATTTTCCTTTTTTTTTCTTACTGGTATGAGCACATTTTGCAAGTTTTCTATATTACACTATGTTTGCTTTTAGCGATTAGGCCGCCCTTTGTAATACTCTCATTAATTGTTTTTATGTAATGTCTGTAATTTAATGTTTGCAATAAAGCGTTCATCTATCTATCTATCTTATCTATGTTGTGTAAATAAAGAGTTTCTTCTTATATAGAAACAATTATATTATTTTGCCACAGTTAGCTTGATAGTAACTATGTCAACATGATTTAAAAACACCTGTTGTAACATTTTAGAAGAAAATACAATTAGTCTACAGTTAACAGAATTTTTTATGCAACTTGGAAATGCAAGAGTTGAAAGTGCCCATATATGTGCTACTTAGAAAAAAAACTAGATGGAATACTAAAAAACATTGAGTAAGATGAAGAGTTTGTTGTTAAATGTAACTTTTTTATTTTCAGCATCCCTTGAGCATGGTGGCATTCTCAATAGCCCTGTCAGGCACAGGATGGGTGATAGGAAAAACTGCAACCATGATGACTTCAATGAATGCAGGGAAGTCATTACAGCCCCGTGAAGAATTAGGTAAGTAATATAACCTTATAGCCTTTTATAAAGGTTATAAAGGTATTAATACCTGAATTAAAACTGTTCTAATAATAAATATCAGATACATTTCGGCGAGTGTGCATCAGAATTGCACTAATTAATTCCCTCATCTTGATTTCATCATTGGACTACTAGACATTCATAGTTTCGTAATGCACTACATAATGAAATTAGATGTATAAAAATACAGCAATAATATTATAGGCGTATCCATGTAACTTAACGTAAATAGCATGAAGTTTAGAACAAGTATTTTTGATGTTCTAAGTTAAAGGCAATATATCCTAAAGGCTATGCACATACGACCGTGCCCTCTCAGGGATGTGGCAGGGCCGTGCTCCGCCAGAAACACAAAATATGTTAGGGGTATGAATTCATACACACGACAGTGGCAGTGCCGGCGCCGGGGGTATTTTCCAAAGCCCTGCCGCGTCCCGGACAAGGCACGGATGTGGAATTAGACTGTAAATCTAAATATTTATTAGTCAACTATTATATATTATTTTATGTATCTGAATGACGAGACGAGCTGATCGTTTGCCTGATAGTAAGCAATACACCAGCCCATAACAATAACAGCACCACCCAAAACTTTTTTTCGCAAAATCCTGCGGCGCTGCACTGCACTCGACACCCTGAGACAATTAGTGTTGAGTCTCATAATGCCCTTCAAACCGGAACATATTCTTGAAATATTCGATACCGTAGGCACTGATTGCACATGCACAAGTAGGTACTGCTATATCCTGGAGAAATTAAATTGCATTAGAAATTAGGACCACACGGATAGACACTGGCAAGTGTAGTTAGGCTATAGTGTATAATATTTTTATGTTTCAGGTGTAAACAACGAGCCTAATGAAAAAGAACCCGCGCCAGAAAAGAAGACAAAATACAGCAAAGCGCAAGCGCGACAACGATATAAGCAAGGGAAAATATAGTCCTAAGAATGAGTTTTTATTTTATAAAAATAATAATGTATTATTCATAAGTAGTACGTTTTTATGACCGGTGTGAGGAATTGATTCGGAGTACGATTCAATTGAACCTGTAAGACAAGTTTAGTAGAATATTTTTTCTAAATGTGAATATTTTTCATTTCACAGATTGTAGTAACAGGCGGGGTTCGATGCGCGATTAAAATGTATCTAATGCAAAAAGACATGTAAACAGTTAAGCCTTGCCTCAAAATTTTTGTACACAGTACAATATGTACACAATTATGTAATACTGCCGATACTGATAATACTGCCTTGACTACAACATTTAAATATTTACTAGAATTAGAATATTTTGTAAAAGAAAGGTTTGTAATAAAAGTTTTCTTACACCTTATGAAAATTTAATCAATGTATCGTATGTCACTTTTGTACTTAAAATATTATTCTAATTTCGAAATATTGATTTTTGTTTTACAATATTTCTATATCTTCTTTTTAAAAATATACTTCCAGTTAAATACATTTTGGTTATATATTTTCTTAAATGGAGAAGTTTACATTATTATTTTTTTATTAATCGGAGCAGTCTCCCGATGATCCGACTGAAATAAATTTAAATTAGCTCTACTAACGATGACGTCGAAAGTCGAGTTTATTCTGTAGGTATAACAACAACAAATAATTTCTGGCCGATTTGCCTGAAAAGTCCATGTGGTTGGAATGTAATAGGAGAGTTTAAAATACGTTTTTTTACTCCTGACTGATTTTAATATTTGTTCACTGATTTGATATATAAAAGTATATTATATTAATGTACTGTATAATTTGTAATGCCTGTACATTACTACCCACATAGTAAACTTCTCCGTTGTACACAGAACAATATTCAATTGTAAAGGTAAATGAAAGCAAAAAATAAAGGGGAATACTTTATTGATCCTAATGTAAATTGTGTTTCGAAAATTGCATCAATACAATACAATATACATATTTTATCCTTTCAATAAAATCTTGGTCTCATACCTTATACTTAAAATTCCACTGTATGGGGTAAATCTGTACAACAATATGGTACCTACATTTACATCAACTGGTGCTATAATGTACAGTGCATGTATATGGCCTAGAACGATGTCATACATTTGAAAGGACTTCGCCGGAATGTACAACATTTTAGAGTAACTACAAAAAGCGCCTTGATTTGTCACGCGTACACACGTACGGGATACTGATTTCACAAAGTCAGTGCGCGTTAATAAGATCATCCGGTTTTCTGTAGTCTTCATTTTTTGTATGAGACAGTTGCATTGAGCGTTTACTAGTATGAGTATCTGTTCTTGGTCAAATCATGCTAAACGTCGCGATGGTTTAACGGCATTGCTATCTTAATAATAAATATATGAAAAATATTAACAAATTGCTTTTTATAACTCGTTGAACCACCGTTTTTAAACTACAGTGACATGGTTTTCGGGATGTGAGCACGGGCTGCGTTCACTGCTTACACTCGGCGACTACGGTTTACCGTATGCCACAGTTATCTACATCGGAAATGTAATGGGCCGTTCCGTGCCTTCATTGGTTGCAATTTTGGCGCAAGTTTTCATTACATATGTCTGCTAAAGAAGTACTTTTAACTGGATTATATTTTAAGTCAACCAAAGTTGACTTTAAAAGTCGATAACTCGTATCATTATGTCAATAAATAATATAAACCATAAACCATGCCGTCAAGCGACCTGGTCGTGTTTCGGGATGATGTTCGGTGAACCATCGGGGAGACGGGTCTGAGCAGCCGCTCAACTGCCGCCTCTCTCTAGATCTATGTGCTCCATCTTAGGCCACATCATCGCTTCACATCAGGCGAGATAGTAGCCAAACAGATCTATAAAGTGTGTAAAATGGACATTTTGTAATTATTTCTGATTTTAAGTATAAACCAACTCGAGGTTGTTCCGTACAGAACCAGTTTATAAATAAACCAAGCAACCGTTCTCTGAGCAGAGCGTAGGCAGTGAACGCACCCCTGTAAAATTACTTTGGAAAACCATGTGTTTAATCTACATTTACACATACCAATGCACAAATTATGCGTTAATTAAGGTACTATTCTTGGAATTGCACCGGTGTAATAACATTAGGTAACGAACGTTTTATTACACATACTAATCTTTTATTGTAATGTAGAGTTGCACTTTGGTGTTTAAAATTACGGTCCTTTTCAAAACAGATATTATTATGTCACTCGCTGTCCGATATCGCCTTCTTTCGACGTTTGGCTTGTTTCGGCTTTACGATTTCTTCTTCCTGTGAACGGAAAGGGTCTCATTTAGAAATGGTTTACTAAAGAAAATCTTTCACAGTTTGTCCGTAAATGGATCTCTCTCTCTTCTCGAACGACGTTTTTCATCAAGGGTTTCCTTCAAAGTTAATAATACAAGTTTTTATTCATCAGAAGCCTTATATAACTATTACATATTTAACCAAATTTGTATAGCAGTAACTAAAATATTATACTCAAACGAAAAATAACAAAATTACAAAGCATTAGGACTAAATTCAAACAAATTAGAAATCAATTACTGTCCGATCCCCTATTAGGGGATCGGACAGTAATTGAGAAAAAATATAAAATGTAGTTAGAACGAATGTTCGTCGAACCAGAAAGATCATTCAATCAATATTTTTGTGAAATAATAATATTTATATTTTTAAATCAATAAATAATTCTGACATTTTTAATCTGTTCTTCATCTCAAACGAAACAACAATCACAGCGCATGACGTCATTTGTAGGCAAATGCCGTGCGTCAAGCTTGTGTTTATTTTACGTTTTTGCTTTTCATAAAATTTATTTTTGCTAATTTTTTCGTTCCATTACTACAATATAGTCCCCAAACGTCACAAAACGTATTAGAATCACTTTGCAAGTTTTATTTCGAAGACTTTGTTGTTTTCTACCTTCATATGACGTCACAAGTTTGGAGATGACCTTTTGCGCGGCAATATTTGAAACATAATATTTAAACATAGTTTTAGGTACTTTTAGATCGTTATTTAGTTAAAATAGTATTTTTTATGGCTATATATATATTCATTGTAGTTAATTTAAAACACTTTTTGAAAAGTTGTCCGATCCCCTATTAACAGCCAAACATTACAACATAATGATGACCAATATGAGTTCCGGTTTGAAAGGTATTGTAGCCTGCATTGCAATTACTGGGCATTATGAGACTTAGAGCTAATTGTCTCTGGTGACGAGCGCAGTGCAGTGCCGCAAAGGATTTTGCAGAACAGTTTTGGGTTGTGCTGCAACTGTTATGTGCAGGCGTTTTGCTTATCATCAGGGGTGTTTGTCTCGTCAATCAATGATGCAATATACAATACAATATAATAATAGTGGAACTATTGAAGTGGACTATTAATATTGACCTGGCCAGAACTTTAGACCTACAAAATCTGTTCGACATATATGATGTATGTTAATATAAAGAAAGACGGATGTCTAGTAACAATTGGTGGTATATTTACAAACTTAGTTGGCATCTAACTGATGCCATCATTCAGCTCATCAACTGTTTAGCATTACTATGTGTTGTTATAGTTTCTCGGGTTTCAGTTCTTAATTATTTTTCTATTTAGTAAAACATGACATGACAACAATATAGTTCGATATTATTTTTAACCGATTTTATTGTCAATTTATGTTTTTGCTGTGGATTTATTTATTTTCCCCTTTTAATAGAATCAGTAGTTTAATTTTTTTAGTCCGCAATCTAATACTACGGACGCCAATACATCCTTCGAGCGCTTGTTTACAAAATAACAATAGATTTATGAATGAAAGTGGCCCGACGAGTGTCAATGTCAACAAGATAAAAGAGATAGAGAAGTTTGATAAAAAATGTTATAATAGACACGCGGGCAATTGATTGACATCAATACAACAATACTTTATAACTATAATGTTTTTTATACGGTCAAATAGGATACAATTCTAAACCTCTTTTTAGCTCCGCCGCAATCGGGTAGGATCAAAAACGATTTTCGTTATTTTTGTAGTTACATTAGTTCCATTAATTTGGTTCTTACACCGCGATTTATAAGCTTTAAGAAAATTCATAGAATGTTTATAAGCAATACGATCTGCTTAGCGAAACAAATGTTTTTTTGGTACATGCTTTTGTATGGTTTGTTGTTTAAATCGGATGAACCCCGTATTTTTGTAGCGAGACGAGTAGGTCGTTCTTTCGAAACCCGGTGTTGCACTCGGTTTGAAGGGCATAGTGCCTAGCGACATATATGTGAAGATTCGGGGTGATGAGCGCGATGCAGTCAAACGCAGTACTTTTTATGGTACTAAAGTTCTGGGTCGCACTGCTATTGTTATGGGCAAGCGTGGCGCGTACCACCAGGCAGAATTGCTCGTCTCATTACTCAGTTACATAAAAAAGCGAAATTATTGTATTCCAAAATCCTGCGCAGCTACAGGACTGCGCTCGTCGAGACAATAGCTCGTCGTATAAGTCTCATAATGCCCAACAATTTCTCTCGAAAGTGCCCTTCAAGCTGGAATACAGTAATGTTTGCACACTACTGTTTGGATATTGAATATCTAGGTAATTCCCAAGACGATCTCTTGCAGAAAAAGCCTACAATGCAGATTTCGCAATAACAGTTGAAGCTAGTTAGAAGCGTCGCCGTCGTCGGTAAAAAAGGTGAACGATATAATATTATAGTTACCTCACTGTCTTCGTTTGAGGAATGCAGATTCTGGTTGATAGGCAGTGAATTGGAAACTAATTTTCTAGCTCTCCTGGATATCGGCAACTCGTCTTCCCACGCTAGAGAAAATAGATCACCATACTGCCTCTGGAAATGAAAAAGAGAACCAGGTTATTAATCTACACCTACTTTGCTGACTGCCCTAATTCGGGTGCACAGTAGATGTGCTGACCGACGTAAACCAACACGAGAACCGCAGATTTGCTTTTCTCAAAAGATTTTCTGTTTTAGAACAATAAGCTATTCTATTCGTTTCGTTTTCCTGACTTGCATCCGTTCCATTTCGCTTCGGTAAACACACCCTTAGCATTTCTTCTACATTTCGATTACTTCGGGGTTCTACTGGTTTTATACCCAGGACGGAATGGAGAAGGTATCCCGCTGTATCTTCGAAATGGTTTAACCGATTTCAATTAAGTTTTCAGTGCTAGCTTGGGAATTTTTCATAGAAGATTCTTAGATAAGTTATGTGCCAAACCACAATGAGGCGCAGTCGTGAAGGTTTTTTTGTGTTTTAAATTTCATCATTAAAACAATCGATATAGAAAGGTATGGATTTGATATTCGCGACACGTGGCGTGGGAATTACATATTATATATCCTGTTTGTGCCACTAATATACAGAGTATTTTCCCTTAGTTCGTACAGTGTACCTACTTCATAATATTGTTTAACTTTGGATCTGTAAAAGTGCATTATTTGTGCCTATTTGCAAGATAAAGCTTTTGATTTTGATTTATGTAATCAAGCAACATAAAGTTTGGTGCCTATATACGCGGTACCACGCGTAAAATAATAGCACAGTCAAAATAGACAAAAAGGTAAATGTTCGAAACTTGAGATGTAATTTCTTATAATCATGTGAAAATCAGTGCATTTGCTTTTAGAGATAGTTTTAGACTATTAAAAAATTATCTATACTTTTTTTAGATACAAAGTAAGATGTATCGTTAGGGCAAGTCGCGTATATGGCGACGTAACCATTTTATTTCGAATATCGATGGCTTGTTCAAATTTTTTTTTTTTATACTGTCGTGTCACAAAATGACACTTCATTAACATTACAATCTAGCCTAATAAGGCTAATAAGTAATTTGAATTTAACTTAAACTGCTAAGTAGAGTAAAACCTAGTAAAACCTAAAAGGCCTGTTCAAATTAATAAAAAAAAATCCATTAAAACTACCTAGGTACTTACCCTTAAATTATCGCTACTATTCGACTGTGCTTGTTGTAATGCCTTCTGCATACATTCCATATTGAAAATTGACATGTCGTCTTGTTCGACGCATCTAACTCTCCACTGCTCCAAGTGACCTAATACCTAGAAAATACGAACATAAGTTGATAAAATAGTCGAGAGAAAATTCTCGCCTCGTACTTGTACGTGTGTATAAGCTAACATACCAATTCAGGGTTAGGTGGAGCGTTCGGTGAAATACTGTGTTTCCCAGGACGTTTTCTCTTATTAGGACTCGTTCCTGGATAACGTGTGCTTAACAAAACAGACACTAAATCACCAACTTTGTCCTCGTAATCTTGGCACCAATACATCAAAGCTGAAACCACAAAAGTGTCCTCACTATCTACAGGTCTACAGAAAATCTGTCGTATCACTTCTGCTGTAGGCTTCTCTTGCTTCAGCATCAAAAGTATCGACATCAGCGCTTCAGCGTTGTCTTTGTACGACAGCTTCGGAATGAGCGTTATGACATCCTCTACGGAAATATCGTGAGCCAACAACAATTGCCACAAGCAATATTGCTCAAAAGTCTCCCAAGTTAAACTGGTCGAAAGCATTGCCGTAAAGTCATCAGACTTGAACATCATCAAAGTCCCTTGTAGTGTGAGACATACCAGACGTTGCAATTGCCCCGAATCTAACGTGGATACTATCGCATGAAGCAGTCTAATATGATTTTGGGCTTGATCCTTGAACTCTCTGTAGACATCTGGTATCAGCCAAACCAACACGTTTGCGTCGCATTCCTGACACTTTTCAAAATCGTTTGCTAAACTTTCAGCGATTTTCATCTCTAAGTGAGCACAATACTCTCTGTACAATTCCGATTTGAACTTAAAGCTTTTTCTTTTAGCTGCATCACGTTCTGCTCTTCGATCTCTCTCGAAGCATACCTTCAAGTAAAACAACAAGTAATACCCGACACATGGCAGTGAGTTCTGACTTTGAATTTCTCTAAAAGTGTCCAATATCAGTTTTTTTCTGGATTCGCCTTCTATTCCACTGGCAGTGAGGTATGGGAACATGGAGAATATTGGTGAGCTGATGGCAGCGTCTAGTTCCGCCGGAGTAGGGTTGCGGTTTATTCTTAAAGGAGGTAAGTCCTGGACTACTGCGACGATAAGATCCGCAAGAGCTACGGCGGTAGGCATGGGCGCGCTACATGCGTTAAGTAACGCTGTAGTAGCGGCGGGAGTACGTTCGTCTAGAAGAGTCTCTGCCAATGGGCGCAGAAGTATTGGCAGGGCTGCCGAGAGTTCCGGGCGTTCTCGAGCGCGGACTTCCGAAAGCGGCAGGTCATCGTCGTCCGTGTCTTCTTCGTTTTTTATTGTAGGTAGAGCCTCGTCCTCATCGTCTGAAAATGCAGGTTCGTCAGGGCTCCCATGTCTCGGGAGATCATCGTTTACCTCTTCCTTAATACCTGATACCCCTTCACCATTCCCGTTGCTACAAAATTCTTTAAATGTATCTCTGACTGTCGTGCGTAATTCTCTATCTAACTTTGGAGAGTCAAATAATGGTTGCAAATTAGGTAAAACTCTTTTTTCAATAATTTGCTGTAGGGAGTTGAATATTCCCTGCTTTACTTTATCTGCAAATGGTGGATAGAAATTTGGAATGATTCGACATAGAAAATCTAGCAATGTGGCTGTAACTGCTGGGTGTGATCTCATTGAGTGATGCATGACAAGTATAGCAGGTTCTATATTCATGATGTTGTCTTTTTCTGGATCATAAAATAACCAATCATAGAAAAGAGCTAACTTTGCATTAGATGCAGCAACATTTGATGTGCATGTTGTAAGAAGCCATCCGATGACAGCCCATCTTGGAATGATATCAGAGCAGAGTTGTTCATTAGTTGGGTGTATCACACCCACTATGAAGCGAATCATGTCACTTCTCAGAGATTGAGACTCAGGGGTGGCCAGATACTGTCTTTGAAACCACTCTTGATACTTTTTATGATGACCAAATCTGACATGTGATGTGAGGAATACTAGTTTTCTTTCCATATCAGGGGTGAGTCTTGATTGCAAGTATCTGCGGGATGTTCGGGTGTTTAATAGTTGCAAAACACTTGTAAAGGTTGGACAAAGTGACTTGGGGTTGATTAACATGTCTTGCCACAGCTGGTTGAATTCAGGTATTCGAGCAACATTCTGAAGCAATCTCACCAGATCCCTCCCGAGAGTCAGTGCATCGGAAAAACGTTCTCTTATAAGAGCAATAACAAAATTTGATTCTTTCTGTCTAAGATTCATAAGTTGTGGTATGTTGTGATCTTCTATCAGTCTTAAATATGTATAAATGACCATGCAAATGAGCATGGGGAATTTGTCCAACCAAGCTCGATTCTCAATATATATATCCAAAAGAGATTCAACAAGAATTATGTTCTTGGGTGTAATGTCACCTCCAGATGCATATCGCATCAAGTTCCAGCAGACACTGTCGACTCCCGTGACGGCATTCCTTATCATCTCCTTTATCAGCCATAGCAGTTGGTTCCTGGTGGTGTCAGTGAACTTTAAATACCTCTCCAGGATTAAATTGGATAGGTTATTCAGAACGCATGTTAACCCGTCTCTGGTGACTAAAGTGAGGTCTCTGTAGCTTTTAGTGGCGTTATGAGGTTCCGTAAGTATTGACATGAGCATTCCCAGCGACACATCTTCGTGATTCTTGCAAACGGCATTATTTAACGCGTCGTGAGCTTCTTTCTCACTGCAGTCGGCGACGAGGGATTGAAAATAGTTATACGCTCTCTCGTACCTCTGAAATTTAATTAGAAAAAGTTTCATAAAATAACTATTCCAAAAATCAAATTTCGCGCCACGCCAACACTGTCAGTCGTAGAAATTACGACTGTACATGGCCGACTAAAGCGATTCTTTGTTGGGAAACTGCAAGATTAGAGACCTACCTCTTCAACTTCATCTTTGTTTTCTATTACTGTGCACACGAATAATTTCGGTGAATTAGATTTGCCCTGATCCATAATCAGCAGATTATTAAAATTACTTATTTTAATAAAAATCGAGCGCAGGTTGCCTCCTGCATGGCTATCGTAAGCGAAAAATATTTATGAAGCAATACAATCAAAAACATGAATGTGTGTGTATATGTCACTGCAGAATATTTTAAGAAAAAAATACGCTAGGGGGCGTTATTTCCCGGGTCCATTCCATTACCGTGCGTATGCCAACGAACCAATCGCAACTCAATACCAATCGACGTGATTGGTTAAATTGCTGTCAAAGTTGCTTTACTGTGATATTTGGCGAATAGAAAAGCTTTTAGGTTTTGTAATATTGGCATTACGTTTATGAAAAATTAATATATGACATTCTCGACTTTCTCACCGATTCTGAAGAAAAGGTAGATTTCATATATCAACTAGGTAAACTCTTCATTTTAGAGAAGAATGGGAGAAAAATATTTAAGGTCTGGCAACAATATGTTCCACCATTCTGACAAAAGAATGAACAAAATGAACTAATGAATGCAAAATGAATGAATGAAAGAATATATATATATATATATATATATTATATGTTCCTTGATATAAACGGACGTGTGATTTAGCAAATAAAAATTGTAATTAATTTAATTATAAACTTCAGTCTGGTGAAAATCGGCAAATCGATTCTAAACCTCACATTTTACCAGTAAAGCAGGTAAGTCTTTCAAATCACATGTCCGAACTAAAACGCCCTATTTGATCAATAACGACGCCGATGTGGCATACCGCCTACCGGCGGCGTCGTTTTTGTATTTCAGATTGTTTTGTTGTGAGCCTCCCAACAGATTCCAGTTGTTATGTCATAACGATTACAGGTTTGTCTAAAATGGAAGACAATCAGAGGGAAAAAGACCGGGACCGTTCTAGGCGTGGTGACAGGCCGTCGAGGTTTTCGGACGCGGCGCGCGACCGCTCCAATGATCGGGATAGGGACAGCAAGAGACTATTCGTCTCTAACATACCTTACGAATTTCGCTGGACTGAGCTCAAGGACTTGTTCAAAGATAAGGTAACCTACCTATTTTGCGATTTTATTGTCAACTAGCTGTTGCCAGCGACTTCGTGCTCGTAGTGAAGTAATCTAACCTGTTCCCGACAATTTTCCATCCCACCCTTATCCCACTCCTATCTTAATCCCACTCCTATCCCAATCCCGTCCCCGTCCTATCACTTCACTGTCCCGCTCTTGCTTTCGTCTTGCGCTCCTATCCAGATCACATCCTTTTCCTATACCATTTGTTAGCCTAGGATTCAACACATCATTTTTTAAAAAACCGCATGTCCTCCCATCCTTTAATCCATCAAGGTAAGCATAAAACCAGTTAAAGCTGAGCCTTGTGAACTAAGGGTCCGGTATGTTCTGGGTTCAAATTATAGTGGATATATATTTTTTCTTAAATTGCGTATAACTTTGATCTTCCTGGACCGATTTTGATGAAACAGCCTATGTGTAGCGCCATACTCAATAGAACAATTATTTAAAAAACTGCATTTCAATTCATTCCTTAGTTTCTGAGTTTATCCCGGACAGACAGACAAACAGACAAAAAAAATTAAAAACTATTGTTGGGTTCTGTTGCTTCCAAGTACTTAAAAAATAGATTTTCAAAAATATCTTCAATGTACAGTAACCACCTCGTTACAGATTTTTAATATAATTTTTTTTTATAGGCCTTTTAGAATAATTGTATTATATTTTGTATATATATTAAAGTTATTTTAGTTTAGATTTAGATATTTCTTTGTTATAGAATAATACAATTATTTTTTATAAGTAGATTGTTATATAAATTGATATAAGCATTCTTCGTTCTCAAGTTGCTGGAGAATGTTTACTTCGAAGTCCTTTCATCGTAATTAACACAACCCAGGCTATTTAAAATGTCAAATGAATACAAGCTAGGTACCTACTAGGTTTATCTGAAAAAAAAGTACTGTGTAACTATATCAACCACTGAAACATGAAATATAAAAAAATGCCCCTCGATTTCTATCGTATCTTTCCGATACGCTGGTAGAGTCAATGTCACAATTGACGTTAAGTGCGTCCATGATTGCAAAAATGAAAAATAGAACTTTTGAACTTGAACTATCTACATCCTGTTAGTTTCCTCAACCACATGTAGATTGGACCACAATAAGCATTACATATTGTTGATACTTAGGTGTGAATGTGTTGCTCCGGCTATGTCATAATAAAAGCTAATGTCATTTTGCTAGTAACAATTCTTAAGCAATTATCAGTCAATACCAACTATTATTCACTGACAAGCTATTTGCTGCAACAAATGTTCTTTCACTGCGAGTATATGATTATTATTGTATTAAGTTCTTACTCTACTCTGTATTATTATTGTAGGTTGGAGACGTGGCTTATGTGGAGCTATACAATGATGAAAATGGGAAACCGAGAGGATGTGGTGTTGTGGAGTTCACCACCGTTGAAGCAATGAAGAAAGCCCTGTTTGTGATGCATCGCTATGAATTGAATGGACGTAAACTTGTGCTGAAAGAAGAAACTGGTAATTTGTTTGTTAATGCTAATTAATATGAATCATGACATACTGATACATCCATTTTCCACAAACTCCTCTTTCACCTATAGTATAATTAACTAGAATTAAAATGTATGTAACCCAAATAGAAACAAATTGCATCTGCATATATACCATTGGTTACAAGTCTCTATGTCACCTTGATATTAGTGTTGATTTACTCGAACATTATCAAGTTTATACAGATCCTTGTTACTATATTTTTATTGGTGCTATTAAACACACTGTTTACTTACCCATCAACATCACAAGAGCAAATTCTTTAAAATAATGTGTATAACACTTCTTCTTCTTATTAGTGTCAATGGTCCTTATGTT
Organism: Petrophora chlorosata; assembly: GCA_951640565.1. NCBI lineage: Eukaryota > Metazoa > Arthropoda > Insecta > Lepidoptera > Geometridae > Petrophora > Petrophora chlorosata. The sequence continues at coordinate 7,627,854 of OX621204.1, read as the reverse complement.
TTAATGTTTAAATAATTTGAGCCCAATGTTCGGCTATTGCTATTGTACAACACTGATTTCAATGGGTTACTGTCATAAACATTAACACCACTTAACTAGCCTATACTATCCCACTGCTGGGCAAAGACCTCCCCCTTCCACCTATCTCGCTCCTGCGCTACCTTATACCAATTTTCTTGGTGTGCTTCTAGATCGTCTCGCCATCCTCGGCCTCGGCGACGTTGTGCTTTTTCAGGGATCCATTGTGTGGTAATATTTGCCCAGCGGTCAGGATGCATACGGCTAACGTGGCCCGCCCATTTCCCCATCCCATTTGAGCCTGGCAGCCTTATTGCCTACATCTGTTATACCCGTTTTGGAGCGCAGCGTGGTGTTACGCACTCTGTCGGATCTTTCACGCCCAAGATGCTGCGCTCTACTTATTTTATATAACCTAATTATATATGTCATCATCAGCCCTTCACGTTCCAACTGCTGGGACAAGGGCCTTCTCTCATAGAGAAAGAATGGGCCATCCACCACGCTGGCCCAGTGCGGGTTGGTGGATGTCACATGTCCTTGACTTTTTGTGAAAAATTCTTGGACATGCCGATTCCTCACGATGTTTTTCTTCACTGTTTTTAGAGCGAGTGTAAAACCGCACATAACTTAAGAAAGTCAGTGGTGCGGGGCCAGCGGGATTCGAACTCGGGTGCGTCGGATCGAAAGTCGCACGAGCTCCCACTGAGCCACACACGCTCAATTATATATAATTATATATGTATAATTAATTAATTATATTCAATGTTGTGTTTTTTAAGGTAATGAAAGGAGACAAAATAACTCGAGATCAGGTGGTGGCGGTGGCGGCGGTAGGAACAACAGAGAGGATAAAGATAGGTATATGACTGAATTACTGTAATACAATTAATTTCAACATCAAACTTATCATCACTAGTATATAAATAGTAATTTTAAACATGTTTAACTAATTATTATTTTTTTTTTTATATTATTGTTTTTTTGTTTGACTTTTGATTGACTCAATAATACTATTTCTATGATACTCTTTTATATTCCTTAATTAATTTGACATGTTTTAATACAAATGCACAAATAGTCTTCCTCTCTCCTAATTGCTGCGCCCAACAGGGTCCATGATGAACTTTATTTTTATTTTACCTATCATCTAATTACATTATGGATTGCAATAAATAATTGAATTGAATTGAATTGAATTAAAATTTCACAATTTCCAGCTGGAACAAACCTAGGGAACCTGAAGATTACAATACCTATGGTCTGAGTCTACAGTTTCTTGATTCTATTAATGTACAACCACCACTTGTCAAGAGAATATTTGTTGCTAATGTGAGTAATGTAACTTTTTTTCTTAGTGTCTTTTGTCTATTAACTTTGAGGTTATGGTTTAATACATTGGAATAAGTTATATTTGCAATTTATCTTTTCAGTTGGATTACAAAGCAGAGCGCAATAAGATAAAGGAAATCTTCAAAATGGCTGGTAAAGTGCGTAACATAGATTTGGCAGTTGACAAAGACGGCAACAGCAGAGGCTTCGCTGTTATCGAGTATGACCATCCAGTTGAAGCAGTCCAGGTAAGTTTAGTTCCTCAGTCCATCACAATGAAAGCACAATAAAGCATTATTTAATCTAAGATGAAAAGATCCTTATTGGTGTAAACTAGTAAACTCATACAAGCTCAGCAAGCAAGAAAATAGGTCTTAATTTCTAATATAAAATGTGTTTATTATATTAAAGGACTTTATTGACATAAAAAGGCTAGTTATGTATTATTAGTATTATGTTTATAGATTTTCTTATCTCTTAAGTGCAGGAACCTATAAAAATGTGTACTTAATACTATTATAGCTACTTCAGGCCACATGAACAACTTTAAAGTAGTAGCACAGAATACTAAGGGAGAGAAGCATCACTCCGCAAAGAAATTTAAACAAATAGCGACTCTTGCTATGACGCAATAAAATTCAATTCAGCTCGCGTAGCGCTGCATACCTACCAGTCATATTAACCTACAGAGCGCCTTTCTTTCTATCGCATAACTCTTATCTCTTCTGACACGGCACGTGTAACGACGCGCGACCCGCCGTCGGTGTCCGGCTATGTACTTGTAGCTTCGTACCTACAGTGCGGAGTGCGCTAGGCCTGGTAGTAGTATTTTACCTTGGACTGGGTATGAAAGTAGATTAACTATACTCAAGTTGTTATATACACATGTTGTTCTTTTTCTGATACGGTGGTAGAGTCATTGTGATAATTTGACGTTCATAAGTGCGTCTGTGATGCCAAAATGATTAAAGAGATTTTGATTTCGATTTTGTTGCATTGAATGCTTATATCCAGACGGATATTTTAAATATATTTTTATTCTAATTACTTTTTTTTTGGTTTCTAAATGAAATTTACCTACAGAACTAGAAACACACTAGCGTAATACACTAGCATAAATATTCCCGCCTTCCAAAACAAAACTGCAGAATCCTGGAATAAAAAAAACAACAGCAAATATTACAATCAATTTAATTTCGATACTTTTTTTTTTCTTTTTATTAAACAAAACATATTTCTATAGTACCACAAAACCACAGTAGGTTTGTCTTGGTACGCACATTCGCTTTCTACTGCCATTAAGAGTTCAACTATAAAATAACATAAATGTTAACACATACAACATATTATAACTTAAACATTATTTCCAAACTAACTAGAATACTATTTCCAATTTCTTAAATATCTTTAGATGATATTACCACGGTCACTAACTCACAAAATTTACGTCTTTGTTAGTGTGAAAGGATGTTTGGCAATCCGCCAGAGCACATTTTTCGCAACACTAATATAATTTTATGCAGGGATTATTTATTTAGCTTATTACCAGGAAAACAGGGACATAAATATCAAATACTGAAGAATGTTAATTGATTTACATGTCAGGTGGATATGTGGTGTGCCACTTCATTCTCCGAATTTTAGTTTTGATGTCTATGAATTTCTTGTGGAAAATGGAAACGGGATATCTATTTTTTTACATTTCGATATATGGGAAGTCATGATTATAAACGACGTTTTCAAGTTTATAAAAGAATTCTATACTTCCAAACTAAACAAAAAAAGAACATGGTTTCATGTCTAAAGTTTAAACGTCCAAAGATGTTTATTAAATAGGCACAAAAATGCACTTTTAAACATCTTATTACAAATCAATTGTAACTTAAAATATCAAGTCCTTGAAAAAAAAAGGATAAGGATGTCCATTTCCCATTTACCCATTTCTTTCCCATACTCAAATTGAAGTCCGGGCCCAGAACAGAAATGCGAAAACTGACTCTACCAGTGTTTCGGATATACGCCCGCTAGAGAAGATAGCACTAAGAAACTCAGCAGGAACGTCACTTTTTTTAATGTCTAATTATATAACACTAAACAATGAGGTATAAATTACGATTAACATAATATGGATAATTAACCTAATTACGCTTTAACAAAATTTTAATTTATAGGCCATATCAATGTTTGACAAACAAATGCTGTTCGAACGTCGTATGACCGTGCGTATGGATCGAGGCGTGCCCGACAAATTCGAGATGCGACTACCTGACGGTCTGAAAGGCATCGGTCTCGGCTTGGGTCCGAACGGCGAGCCCCTAAGAGACGTCGCGAGGAACCTGCCCCAGTCCAATACCCAGAGTAACTTGAACCTCGCAACTACGGGGACAACTCTTGGAGCGGGGGTCTTGGGAGCGGTGCCGACGGCGGCAGCAGGAGTTACATTGAATGGACTGGGAACTAGTCTGGCAGCGAATACGCTCAGTACTAGCTCTGCTTTGGGTGGAGGTCTTAGCCTACAAGTATGTACCTATTACTTTATAGTCTTTTCTCGTAATAAATAATAAAGATTAGGGAAGCGCTTTTACCATCCTGATCTGTGACTCATAAAATATTGTTTTGAGCTACCAACTAATGTGACAGCCTCTGTGGTGTAGTGGTTGGGCAGGTTGGCTCAAATCTCATACATACACTGAGGTTGCGGGTTCGATTCCCGCGACGGGACAAATGTTTGTGCACAGAAAAAAAAGCGCAAGCATTTGTTTCGTGTCTGGGTGTTGTGGGACCATGGTCCTCATAGTTCCTGGTTCCCTAGATACAAGGAAACCCAGGGGGCCAGGATCTATGTATGTGATCGTTGGGCGTTATTTATTTATTTATTTTAATCCTAATCAAATTTTATTACATAATTAGATAACAATTATGTAATAAGTGCATTTTGTATAAATAGTAACAGCTAGTATTATTTATTTATTTATTTATTTATTATATTCAATCATAATCGTCAGATTACTCTGTAGCCCATGCATGTAAAGTTTTACAGTCAATTAGTCTGGTGGCTTAGTCACGGCTCAACAATCTGAAGTTGCAGTTTAATTATCACTATTTCTTTTTTCCAGGCTCTGGGTCTAACTGGATTGGGTGCACTCCAAAACCAACTCCTCCAACAAGGCTTGACCGCCAACGACTTGGCCACTGTGTTGGCCGCACAATCAGCTGCCAATGTGAGCGTCAACAACGCCGCCAATACCCTGAACTTGGCCAGCAATGACCATCTCACGTCCAGCGCCCTTGGCAACAATTCTCTAGCAAGCAGTATGTTAGGCAGCAATACTATGAGCAGTGGTCCGCTGTCAGGTACTTATGGTATGGACAACTTTTGTTAAAAACTTTATATTTAAGTATGGCGAACGATAAAATTATGTGGTGTGGAATAATCTGGTAAATAGAAACTTTCGAAGTGGTCAAACAAAAGTTGTTCATTTTTCTTTGTTGGACACAAATGCAAAGAGCATGTTTGCATTTTGTATGAGTTTGATTAGCTTTGCCGTCGATGGATATATCGATGAGCTTTGGCGTTATTTTGTTTCAAACTCAGTAGATGTAGATTGATAGTCTGTACAATTCGCTTCGAGTTCTAGAAATGCTGCATATACATTATTCTAATTTTCATGGCGCACCATAAAAGGCTAATATATTCACTGAAAGATACTACCAAATAGTATTCAAGTAGCAGTAGTAGGTCAATGCCTGGAAGGTAGAACCTCTTTCATATTACAATATAAAGCATTATCTATTTTTTGTAGGATCAAGAGGCCAAATGAGCAACCAAATGGGAGGACAGATGAGCAGTCAAATGGGTGGCGTATCGATGCCATCTCAGAGTTACGGCCGTGAATCGAGCGTACAGAACCAAAGCCGGGAGAAGCCCTCTGACATGCTTATAATCACCAATGTAAGTTCATTTGCTAAAAATGTATTAAGTTCAGGATAAATATGAATTTATTATTCAATATTTTCCTTGTCTCGACTATTCGATAAGCATACGCTATAAAGTAAGCGACGGTAGTGGGTGTGCGATGGCGAGTCTCCATAAAAATATGGAACTATGAATTGCAGATAAAATATTTTTTCACTGTCATCAGTGAAACTTCTACATCATTTAAATTTTTGCCTTTTTACGTAGGAATACTAGGAATCTCCTACTGTCGGTTGTCAGGATTTTGACACACTTTTTGGACCTTTTATTTTGTGAATAATGACATTGTAAACCTTGTCTACTTTGGACAAATTCTAATGCTCGGTACACACAACTTTGAGAGGGAAGCCGATAGGAAGATACAGCTGGGCTGGGGAGCATCTGGAAAACTTTGTCAAGTCTTCTCGTCGCCCATTCCACAATGCATAAAGAAAAAACTCTTTCATAAGTGAGTCCCACCCGTAATGACATACGGAGCCGAAACGTGGACACTGACTGTGAGACTGGTTCATAAGTTTAAAGTCGCTCAGCGAGCTATGGAGCGAGCTATGCTCGGGGTTTCTCCGAAGGATCGAATCCGCAATGAGGGGATCTGACAGAGAACCTACATAGCTCACCGATTAAGTAAGCTGAAGTGGCAATGGGCTGGTCACATATGTCGACGAACCGATAACCGATGGAGTAAACGAGTTCCACGTTTAGGCGAACATAGTGTAGGACGCCCTCCGGCCAGATGGGGCGACGACCTGCCTAAAGTGGCTGGCAGTAACTACATGCGAAGTGCCGAGGATTGGACTCACTGGCGTGCATTAGGAGAGGCATATGTCCAGCAGTGGACTCGTACAGGCTGATGATGATGATGACATTGTAAACGGCAAATTTTTTGATTGTAAAAACATGGCAAGTACAATAAATTTATATTGCAGCTCCCGCCGACCGTTACATGGCAGTTGATCCGAGAGAAGTTCAGTGAGTGCGGCGACGTAAAGTTCGCGGAAATGACCGCTCCCGACACCGCCATCGTGCGTTTCCATAAGGAGTGGGACGCAGAACGTGCTATCAGTATCCTTTTACAACAAGCAAAGACAATATCTAGTATGGCTTTACTTGTTATGCGGGAAATAAGAAAATGGGGGATATAAGAAATGGTAGTTCTGATCCTTATAGTCTCCCCCAGCAATAAATACACACATACACACACACACACACACACACACACACACACACACACACACACACACACACCCACACACATATATATATATATATATATATATATGTATTTATTAGTTTATTAGTTCTAAAACGGTCAATAAGGGAAGCAGCTAAGGTCAATATCGTGACAAAATCGGTATCCAAGTATCTTATAAATTCCACCAAACGGCACTTGGCCAGCGAAGTGGTTCATTGACCATCCGATCTCATTTTTTTTTCTTTTATTTTTGGACTTTATCGCTGTGCGACCATATCGTCCGGTAAAGAAAATGGTAGCAAATTAATCCTTTTTCAGTCCTCGATCTACTAATTTATACAAATGTTGAGCTAGATCTGACAATTGGCAAGCTAAGGTCGAATTGCAGAATCCGACATCAAAAATTATGTTGTATTGGCCAAAACAAAATCTTCTATAGTTTTCGTTCCGCACACATTCCATCAAAAATCAGATCTCATAGTGTCCCAACTGTGGGAACGTAATAAAATGATGATATCCACATTTTCGAAATATTTCTTTAACGCGTTTTACAGAAATGTTCGATAGAACTCGCATCGACGGCAGGACCATTGACGTACGCTTCTTCTAAAGAGGTAAGATTCTTTATAACTAACTTTGTTTTTATAAAATTGCGTTCTCCCAACGGTTTTGTCCTACTCTATATTTCATGAAATTTTTTACATTTGGCCAGCATTGTCGTAATATTCGCCGGTCGACTTGAATTGAAATATTGAAAAAAATATTTTATGAGTAGATTTTTCCATGCATTTTCTCTTATCATCATTATTCGGATTTTGTAAAGCGACGATGTACAGTGATTAATAAAAAAAAAAAATTCTCCAATATGTCACGTTTACTGCTAATGAACAGCGTGTATGCGATTGATGTCTGGTTCATCCAAATTTTGTACACAACATTTCTGTGGTGCTTTTTTTGTCGGTCTTGGATGTTAGGTTTCCGCTTTTTATCTGAACGTATTTTAGGCTTAACTTGCTGTCTTCACTGTTTTTGAAAAGATCGTGAAGTCCATGCTACTCGAATTGAAAAATCTACTCATCACACACGTCCAGTTTAAGCGCTCTGCGACCCGCGTTCCCCAACAATTCCAGTGACATTGTAAATTTTGTGCTTTCAGGAATGTGAGGTATTGAAGTCGGTCTCTTGTTGGGGTTTCACTCTACCGCCAGGATTACATTCTTCCATCTTCGTCGTAATTGTGTTTGGTGTTAAATTAGTTTGACCATTTCCATTGTCGGTTGATGTCGATCCATCGGGAATATCAATTTGTGTTTAAGATAATTTTAGCGTAAGTCTCAATATTTGCTGTACCCCCTAAATTTTAATAAATTCGACTTTAAAGGACATTACAAATTGTTATTCACTTACCGGGTTTCTGTTTTAGTCGCACGAATATGTTGCCGATCATTTTGTACATTGTCTACCTGTTCTTAATTGGCATCCGATGGTTTCCGATCCAAAATATTCGTATATCTTAATTTAGAATATCTTATAATTACAGAAAACTAAACCTGGCTTAATTGACAGCTATATTGTTGTTCTATGAATCGCCAGCGCCATCCGGCCATAACCTACATGGGTTATTCTAGTATATTCATAAATTCCATTGTGCTTTCACTCGGATCAATTTGTGGTTCGAACCGGAGTGTATTTATAAATAATAAATTGTTTATTGTCAAAAAGGTTAAAACAATTTGTGGTACACAAGTAATACAAAGAAGGGTTAGCTTAGTGTTTCAGATTACGACTAAACGTCGAGTCCCAAACTAGGCGAAAGCCTGTGTCTTGGGATTCAGAGATACAATTTTTATTAAGTTGTTAACATTAGGTCAGAGGTGATACCACAGTTTGTGACATTATCAGAATCATTTATCTGAGAATTTGAAATACCTAGTGCATTTTCATTTAGATGTCACCGTAGTGCTATTTCTTCTATGACGTTACGATCAAACATGTTGATTCGAGTAACAAATTGATTCGTTGATTGATCTGCCGAATTGGGTCGAACAGGAAACTTAGGTAGAGTTTAATTAAATTATGTTTTGATATTTGTAAGTATATCGGAAGTTTTTTTTCGCATCATCTGACTCTCATAAACGCATTAAACTCTCACTTATCTTAATCCATATTATAGTTAACATAGTTGGGAGAAAGTAGTGTTACTACAAAAACTTTTTACTAATCGAGAGAGCGACAGAGTGCTGTCATTGTTTTGTGCGTCGAATTCATTCTAAGTAATGAGTGACAAACTTTTCAATCGGACACTTATAGGTTAATTCGTCGGAAAGTGAGTATCCGCAATGTTTTGATGGTACTCTTCATCTCAACTAAATAAAGTCGCCGGCTTGTCACTCTTCACGTTAAAACGATTTGCGAATCTGATCATTTACCCGGACTCATACAAATCTTCAATCTCTTACTAATTGGGCCACTAATCCGCTGATCGTGCTAAGTATAGTTCTTCACATTCTCTTCGTGTTCACAATCGGCACGTTTTTAAAGCAGACTTATGTTCTTAACGTAATTGGAAGTTGTGGCGTGACGTCGGCGAGCATAACAACCTGAAAGTTCGCTGGGATGATAATTATAACTGGCTTCTAATTTAACTTTTAATGAACTAGACAATCGGAAGCGTTTCCGCACATTGTGGTTTACCGAAGTTTGAGTTCGCAAAGCAGGTTCGAAAGCTGTTTTGACGTCGAGGTGTCTTGATTATCGCAAGAAGAGATGTTCCGAAGATAGCAAATTCGACGAAGCTTCGGGATGGTACTTCTAGTTTTGTTTGGTAAGTTGTCTGTCATCGAATATCGATTTATTTGTTGGGTATGCATGGGGTTTTTCATAGTTACGCGATTGGTGCGTTTATTGTAAGTCAATTCATGCGCCGAGTTTTGTTTTTGTTTAGATCGGTGCGAGCGTCAATTGTCATTGCACGCGACTAATCTATGACATTGTGGATATCCAGCGTTCGAAGATAGATGAATCGAAGGCTGGTCATATCTCGTTCATCTGTCACCGAGGCCAGAAGATTTGTTGGGTTTTGGCTACACATGGTGATGTCCTAAATGTTTGTCTCTTTTCTGCCATGGAACAACCGTCGATGACCTGCTTTCAACAGATTGCGAAGATTGTCTTGTTACGCAGAAATGCTAGCTATTTTTATAAAAAGCTTCATACTGTAGAAGACAGCGTTTTTTTTTGTAATAACTTAGTAGTGTTACTGCGACTTCCCTCGTTTTAACTATTGTTTTTGATTTTCAGAGTATAATCTCATGATGGAAACAATTTAAATCTATGATATAGAAATGTCACAGATATTGAAGTGACGGCGAAAAATATCCCAATGCATAATCCTAAGAATGCTGGAAATTAGCCCAAGGTAATGTACGAAATAAGGTAAAGATACGTTTTTATATTGCCTCTTTCGTTTCGTATAACAATAATTGTCTTTTATTTTACAGTCAAGACGACTGTTGGACTGGATCCCGGGAGACAGGCGGCTGGAGGTGGAGAGAAACAAAAGCAGTTGTGAACTCAAGATGGCATAATGAAAACTCGTCTCATCTTTGCTACGAGGTAATAACAAAATCGAGATAACTGGTGATAAGGTCTTATTAGGTGCGCCTGGCGCTTCTGTTAGTGTGTTGCGAAATGTCGATGTACTTGCATGGAAGTGTTGTCGAGATAAATGCGGGAGCCCAGTCTACCTTCATTATGTTCATATAAGGTATTTTTACAAGCTTTTTACAACTTGCAATGTTTGGGTCAAATCTTGCAAGTTGAGACAGAACCACTACTTATTCTACAGAGTAGAAATTTTGCATACTTGTCAAAGTCCGATGACAATGCAATATTATGGTAACAGCCAGCTGATCTGATGATGGAGATGGAATGTGGGCAATCGAACTCCTTGACGGATAATCGTAGGGCTCATTTTAATCTGCTCGCGGTTCCAATTCCGAGTTTGTTAAAAGCTAGTCTTGAAAAAAAATTTAATTTAGTGACGAAATGAGCAGGTCGTTCTCCTGATGGTAAGTAACCCGCCTGCCCATAATAGTAGCAGCACCACCCAGAACTTTTGTGTTTCATGTTTGGAAAAGCCTGCGCGATATTCTGTGACAAATAGCTCTTAAGTCTCAATGCCCAGTAATTTCACTGGCTACAATGCTCCTCAAACCGGAACACAGTAATGCCTGCGCTTGACTTCTTGGCGGCAGAATAACTGGCAAAGTAGTGGTACCTACCCAGTCGGCGTCTCGCATACGAGAAACCGACCACCTAGTGCGTAGATCTATCTAGATAGAAAACACTTTATTGCACTTAAGACGGAATTACATTTTGAACATACTTTTTTATGATAAGTACAATAGGCGGTCATATCGCTAAGCAGCGATCTCTTCCAGACAACCGTATGCTATAGAGAGACATAAAACGATAGTGGGCCGATGTAAGTATGTAGGTATCTAGTCTAACAATATACCTACTATCTAGCATCTAGCAAAATAGTATCTAGCATTGTCTACGTTCATAGGCGCTGTGACGGCTTTCCACCAGGCCACTACCCGTGCTACATAAAAACGATGTTTCGTTCTACATGTACGTACAATTTATTCATCCAATCTGAAAATTCTAATATTGCATCCTAATTTATTCAATAACTAACATTTATACTGGTAATGCTAATCTTCTTTTTCTTTCTCCTGGCTATTGTCCCAATTTATTTGGGGTCAGCCCTCCTAGTACTCCTGCGCCACACCGTACGGTTGTGGGTTGTCTCCTCTTTCGTGTTTGTGTATATCATGTCGTTTTTTATTGTTTGTAACCAGGTCTTTGGTGGTCGTCCCCGGCCTCTTCTTTTCTCTTCTATGGTCATTACTCTTCTAGTCATATGGTCATCATCTCGTCTCATCACGTGTCCATACCAGCGTAGGCGGTTTTCCCTAAGTTTATCGTGTATCTGGGCAACTTTAAAAGTACCGCGGATATACTGGTAATGCTAATATAAATAATATTATAACTGCTAATATTTATATACCTATATTGTTTCAGGTACAAAGTCAAAGGAGTCCAAGATTTAGTTTAAAGATATTTTACTTAAGATTATTATTTTGTTAATAAGCGCCAATAAAATAATATTAACTAAAATCACTTTTTTATTTATTCTTTTTCTCTTTCCAAACCTTAGCTTTCTGCTTCCTTGTGTAAATGCACATAAATACTTGAACTAGTTCGTAGATAGGGATCCTTAGAGCTGTCATAAGTAGTTCCATAACTGAGATGACGGATGCGCCCATGGAATACACCTGGAATAATAATGCCAGAGAATAGCTATACATATAGAAGAATAGCTGATAGAATAGAGGTTATATAGGGTGTGCATCAGGAAATTTCGAATTTTGAAAACTTAAAAATTGCGAATAGAAATTGACTTATTGGAAAAAGAAAAGAAAGAAAAACCATTTATTCGACACACAAAACTCAAACATAAACAAAACTTAATTAAATAATTTTAAATATACATATCCTATGTTTAGCGTGCAGAATCTGCTCAGCTCAGCATAAAATGTCGGGAGTTTTACACAACTCGGCGCTGATTTTCAGCTTTTATTTTTATTACCTATTTATATTTTTGGCTATTGGCTTCATATATTTGAGTAACATGTAAGTTATTTTTGTATAGTTTTAACTGTACTGTACATTCTGTAGGTATGTTATATGAGAAATATAATATTTCGCTTGTCTGACGATGCAGACGTTTTCAGTAGATATTGATAACATGACAGATTTTTTTTTTAAATTGCTATCGATATATTTATTTTAGATGAAAACTTTCCCATAGTTTCGTCGCTGGTTGAAATAGTCATAATTTCCTTTTTGTAATCGTCAACGCATTTGAGCTCGGCTAGGTTGCATACTTTTTCGTTTGCTAGAAAAACAATTGATATTTATTTAAAGACATTAACCATACTTTGAGGCGCAATACAAAATACACAGGGCCGCAGTTTTCCATCTCACTCAAACCTGAAAACACCCGACTACTCGCAATGACTAATCTTTTCATCACGAAGCATGTCATCCTAAACGAAACCAAAACAATCGATCTGACGACGATATCTTAGATGATCGGATTCAGAAAGAATCATCATCAGCTATGCATCTACTGCTGGACATAGGCATCTTTTAATGAACACCACTGAGCCCGGCATTCGGCTCTTCTCATCCAGTTACTTCCGTCCGCTTTTAGCAGGTCGTCGCTCCATCTAACCAGTGGGTGTCCTACACTACATTTGCTAATTCGCGATCCCCACTCCAGAAAGAGCACTACAAAAAAAAGAACGCGCTATGCAGGTAGGTCCATTACTTACCCAACGGCTTATAGAAGTGAAACACACATTCACACAGCTTCACTATCATCCTGATGCGACACTCCATCAAGCAGCGGTTGTAGCTGTACATCGGATACCTGCTGCTGGCTGGCTCTTCTACAAACCTATAGGTACATACAAACACATCAGATTATTTAGATTAAGAAAAAGTGGCGAGGCGTGAGGTGTTCGCGAGCATACCGCACTCACCTTGAAAAAGACCACCGGATGTGGTTGAAACTATAGTTGGATTACTCCAATTTAAACGTGAGTGCCACCCGTAAATTATTATTAATAATAAGATTAAGAAAAAACGTTTATTATCCGTCCACTGGTGGATGTTACATGTCCTTGAATTTTTCTGATTAATTTATTTATGAACATGCCGGTTTCCTCACAATGTTTACCTTCACCGTTTCCAGAGTGAGTGTTAAATCCGCACATAACTTAGCAAGTCAGTGGTGCGGGGCCAACGGGATTCGAACTCGGCTGCGTCGGATCGAAAGTCGCACGAGCCCCCACTGAGCCATACTCGCTCATGTAATACAGACTTGCAGTGTTACTGAATAATTAATAAGAAGTTCATTTGTGGCTGTTGGTCTTATAGTCTACGGCGTAGTTATTTGAGGGTTCAAAAACGGAATCCTTAATTCCTTACATATTTTCATCGCAACTTTTTAAAAGATAAAACAATATATATGACTAACCTGCACCTCCTTAGATTTAAAGACAAAGACCTCAGATGCTTGGACGCTCTGGTGCTTGACATCTCCACACCAAAATGCAAGAACCCCTCTTCGTCGAAGGTCGAAGGCAAGCTGGTTTGGATCATATCATTTAAACTTTGCAGGTAGACCTATTTAGACAATAAAATATTAGGGAGCTAGGGGCAATGACAGTTTCAAACAGAGGAAGACGAGTGACACAGTTTCAAAGATGGACCTTCTCAAGTGTGTCTCGCGACACACTTGCACTTAGTCGCGCTTAGACCACAGTCGTGAACGCTTGTGCCTTACGGGATCGTACTTTCAACAAAAACTCATTAAAGATGCCTGCGTGCTTATATAGTGGAAGGAAGTGTTATAATCACTAAGGAAAGTAAAATAAGTCACATGGGATTACTTTCCACTCGTAGGTATGAAATATCCATGATATTTTGATAAATAAGAAAAATATATATTTATATTCTTGTTCCACCATATTTGTGAGAGCGATTTAGCCAATGTAAATAGAAGTGAGAGACACGATACGCGATATTATTCGATAGAAGTTTAGTTACACCTCGCTCGCACGCATTGACTGGCGCCTCTACCCATCCTTGTTATACAGTGCCTACTTGTGTAGTCGGAGAGTTTCGGAATCATTCGTGCGCTGCCGCCGCCGTCGAGTCGTAGCCGGTCTAAGAAACTTATGTGTTCTGTGCTTGCTCAAGCATGGGCTCGCTGCGGAGCCCAAGCTTTTAGATTACAATATTAGCGCGTCACTTGTCTTCCTCTGTTTAAAACTGTCATTGGCTAGGGGCCTATATTTCAATCTTTAGAGAGACAAGCGGTATAAAATAAACATCAATTAAAACGCATTTTGTCCTTTTTCTCGCATGCTGATTGCTGCATAACTTGCAGTCACTGTCCATCCCTAGAAAATGTAAAACAACACATCTATAAAAAATAAATGACTGCGATCAGATTGAAGCACAAACCGTTGAGCCGGATATGGCGGAGATTTGCCGATCAGTGAAATATTACATCACAGATATATGAAAATATATTTTGCAATGTTTTTTTTTTTTTTTTTTATGTAACTGAGTGACGAGACGAGCTGGTCGTTTGCCTGATGGTAAGCAATACGCCAGCCCATAACAATAATAGCACCACCCAGAACTTTGTTTTGCAAAATCCTGCGCGGCGCTGCACTGCGCTCGTCACCCTGAGACAATTAGCTGTTGAGTCTCATAATGCCCAGTAATTACGCTGGCTACCATGCCCTTCAAACCGGAACACGGTAATGCTTGCGCACTACTGCTTGGCGGCTGAATAACTGGCAAAGCGGTGGTACCTATCCAGACGGCCTCTCGCATACGAGAAACCTACCACCAGTAAAATAATAATATTAATGTTATCTATGCTTGTTTTGCATATTCTATCTGGCTTTGGTTGTGAGACCGAGAAAACTGTGACAGAGCTGTGATGTTCCTTGGAGCTGTGTTATGTAGGTACTGATTTCTCAACTTAATTTAGCTCGTCCAAAAACGCTTTTGTGCGTGCTTACATAAAAAGCCTACGTTTCACGTATAAACAAACCTTGTAACTGTCAGCGTAATTGATTAACTGAACAAAAAATCTCGGTCGTGAAAAGAGAGCTCCACGTTGTGTCGACCGTAGGTAACGTCGGGGTCACTCCATTTGCTAAAACAAAAATAAGAATTTAGGTAGAGATAGGCAGGGTTCAGTGAATATGAATCGTCATCTATATTCGTATGTAGTATTCGTATTTCTTGTACGTGTAGCTCAGATAAAGTTTGGCTGTCTACTCGAAGACGTGTAAGTAAGTCTATTTTCTGTAAGTTAAGAAGATATAGGTAGGTACACAGTTACGAATTCAAGACGTTCCTTCACTCTATAGGTATTTACCCTTACTAATCACTTACGTACTCTACTTACGTAGAGGCACACTTATTATCTATAGTCCGCTTTTTTGGTTACCTTATTTTATGATCAAGAAATTATCCAAATATTAAAACTTTTTATGTTACTGAGTGGCCTGCCAATAACAGTTGCAGTGTAACAGAGAACCTTGTTTAACAAAATCCTGCGCAGCACAGCCCTGCTCTCGTCAACCTGATGCCTCCTCTACACGTAGACAGATTTGTCTGCAGACGTCCGCAGACGCATCCGCAGATGAATCTCTACGAGCCGTCCACACGTCGCCAGGTCGTTCAGTCTATGTTGGTTCTCGTCAGATGCAACACGTACGCACGCAGAATGGATATAGAGACCGTTGCTGCCGCAGCTATTTATTTATTTAGTACCTACAAGTATTATTTAAGCGTCTATCGCAATAGAGTTATTAAAAAAAAATGGAGAAGAAGAAGGTGGTGGATGCTGACTATACATAGAAACCGAACAAAGTAAGTGGGATTTTTTTATTCATAATATAACTTGTACGCTTTTTAATCGACTTCAAAAAAAGAAGGTTCTCAGTTTGACCTGTATGTTTGTATGTATGTTTGCGGTTTTCATAAAAGGATTTGTTACATTTAGGTAGAGGTTATAGTATATAATACTTCTTAGTTTAATGATGACCTTCGGCAATATACTTGGATATTCTTACGGGTTAGTGTTTTTGAAGTCGGTTCTCTTTTCTAAAAAGTTTTTTTTAACGTAGGTAACGACTTCTTACATTACTCTGTTTCTTCGCAGGAATAGCATGGAAAACCAGTTTGCAGAACTATATGCAGAGCCCTCTGGAGAATTTAATAATTTTGTTCGAATGTCTAGCAGCGATTTTGAATATTTACTACAAAAGATATCTCCAACGATTGCTAAAAAAGATACAGATTGGAGGGATGCCATTCCAGTGAAAGTGCGTTTGGCAGTAACATTAAGATATTTAGCTACTGGTGATAGCTATAGAAGCTTGCATTACCTGTTTAAAATTTCAAGCCAAGTTATATCCATTATTGTTCCTGAAGTATGTTTAGCGCTCAATAACGTGTTAAAGGATTTAGTGAAGGTAAACCACATAATTTAATCCAAAATCTTTATTATTAATTGTATTGTAATGAATAATCAACAGTTTACAAAAAACTTTGCTTTGACAAATAGGTAAGTAGGTACTTTCAGTTTGCTTTGACAAATTAAGGGTGATCGGTGTTATTATCGTCCGTCATATTTAAACAGCTTTCGTAATACATTTTACTTGTTTGTGGTACAAGTACTTCTTGTGAAATAATGTTAACCATTTCGGTTTGTTGATTGGCCGTATTTTGTGGTGGTGACTGAACTGAATGGGGGGAGTCTACTACGTATACAGGTGACGGTGTTGATAGATACATGCTGTTGCTCGTGCTAGGTCGACTGAGGATTATTTGTGAAGGAGAAGAAACAGCATATGATCTACCCTGCATCGTGTTGTAACGACGACGTCTGTTCATCATAACACCATGAAGCTCGTACATTATTTCTTCCCTTTCAAGTTTTGGATACTCCCTTATTTGTTTTGCCAACATTTTACAAAATAAATCGCATTCGTCTTCTTCTTTTATGTTTTCTTTGTTAGCCAATGCTTTATTTAATGCTGTAAAAGCAGTACTCATTTTTTTATTGGCTTCTTGCATTTCGGGTGGATCTTTAGCACGACGTTTTTGTGACTGAATAATTGGTTTGTTTTGAGATGTAGTAGGGATGTCGGCATCATTATGGTCTTCGTTTTTAGCATCCGGAATATTATCACTAACCTGCACGTTAGAAGCGCTATCCTCTTCATACAAATCAGGTTGTGTCTGGGAAAGAAAAAATTCAATAAAAATATATTTAAATAATAATATTACATTAAAGAGCAAACCAGCGTTTTTTTTTTTTAAATTGACTATATATTTTTATTTTCAGATACCTAACACTACGGATGAATGGCTTGCAAAGGCAAAAGGATTTAATTTTCCTCATTGTATTGGCCCTTTAGATGGGAAACATGTCATGATTCTACCGCCACCCAATACCGCAACGGAGTACTTCAATTATAAAGGGCATTTCAGTATTGTACTCTTAGCACTAGTTGATAGTGACTACTGCTTTATGTTTGTAGATATAGGTTGCCCAGGGCGAATTAGCGATGGTGGAGTCTATAATCAAAGTGTTTTAAAGCAAAAAATTGACACAAATGTGATCAACTTGCCTTCTCCTAGTTGCTTACCCAATAGTAATACAAGCTTACCCTATGTATTTTTAGCTGATGCCGCATTTGCATTGAGTACACATATTATGAAACCATTTCCAGGGCATCACGCTCTTGGTACTCCAGAGAGATTATTCAATCAAAAGCTCTCTAGTTCGCGTGTAGCAGTCGAAAATACTTTTGGTATAATGTCTAGCGTATTCAGAATTTTCAAAAAGCCTATACCCTTGAATATCACTAAAGCATCTTTAATTACAATGACATGTGTCTTGTTACACAATTTCTTAAGAAAAAGTAAAACATCTCAACATTTGTACAGTCCCCCAAATTCAGAAGATAAGTATCTCAATGGAGAATTAATCCAACCAGGGTCTTGGAGACAAAATTACACGGGAACATTCGATCCACTGCAACCTATACCTCGAAGAGCGCCTACATGTGCAGTTGAAACGCGATTAAAATTTACCAGATATATTAACGAGAATAACCATTAATTCAAAAGTACCTAGTAATCTAGTAGTATCTAAATACCTATAAATTTAAGATAAGTATATAGAAATGTATGTTGTGTTGGCTACTCAAATAAATAAATAATCCAAAAATAAAGAATGTTTTATTTTTACTTACTTTTTCCTCTGTATTTAGAATACTTGTGGATTCGTAAACATCTGTTAAAAACGCAGCCATCACATCGTAAAATATCCATATGGGCTGATACACATCCTCTGTTCCCGCCCCTGACCGAATGGATGCATTTCTTTTTTTTAAATTCGTTCTAAATGTACTAAGAAGATTATCTTTTTTCTTTTTTAACTCATGCACTGGAATGCCCATCGTATCAGCAATACGTTTCCATGAATCATTAATCTGAAAAAATAAAATAAGTAAGTATAATCATTGTGGTTATATCAATGGGCATAATAACAGGTGGTCAAAATAAGTTGTCGTGTGTCGCGTTAACACGATCAAAATACCCATTCACATAAAACTGTATTATAACTTTGACCGTGTTTCAATGCGGCTTTAATTCGAACTAAAATAACAATTGCCTACCCGTCATAAATCCACATTGTTAATATCTAATAACCAATTTACAGTAAACTCAACTGAATTTGTAAGTAGATAGTTAAATAAAATGAATGAATTGTGTAATTACAACATTTTTATTTTTGTGGTATTTATTTTTGGGATTCCACAGGCAGTTTTCTGCTTGATACAGCTCCAGAAATTTAAATGTTTCCTCTGTGCTCATGTTTGCCATTTCAACAAGCAAGAAAAAAACGGCGGTAGGTAAAAAAGAACGGCGAAAATCACGCGTGCACTCTCACTCGCTTCCCGCTGAACACTGATGCGTCGTCAGACGTGTGGACACACCGCACGCTCGCGCCGGGCGCCCGCGCCAGATCCCTTTGATCCGTGCAACAAAAACCGACAACAAACGGATAAGTGCCGGACGCGTCTGCCGACGTCAAATACCTACCACAGACGAGCAAATCACTCCCTCTACACGTAGGCGGACGCGTCCGCCGATGGTATCGGCGGACGCGTCCGCCGACGTGTAGAGGAGGCATGAGACAAATAGCTCCAGTAATTTCGCTGGCTACACTATGTAGGTATATAAATAAATATACCTACCTATACAACCTACCACTAACTCGTGCGAAATGCGAGCTGCTCTCGTAGGTTGGTATATCTAAATATGTATGTCTTAGCTTAGGTCCAGTTTAGCACGCGTTCCTAGTATCTCATGGGGTAACAATTTATTATTCTTGGGCAAAACATTAGGACTGGGACACATTAAATATAGATATTTCAGTAAAAAGTCTCACAGAGGATTGTCAAACACAGCAACATTAGAATTGAGGACATCACACATCCCCATCTCTGTCATGCTGATGTCCAAAGACACCGGCCAAGGGCCGACTGTAGTCAACGTCGAGTTGGACAGTCTTCTGAACGTGTCTGCTGCTATTGTTGCGTAGTCTAGAGATAATCAGCTGTAAAATAAGAGAGTTTTAGAGAGTTTGGGTGTAAATTCACCTTGTTGACGTTGCACGGGTATGTGATGATGAAAAAACATATTTATATACCTACATAAGTAACGTTTAACGACTAACCATGTAGAATTGTAGATAGTCAAATCTTCATTAATATGTATGTCTTTTAAAATGTAATTGTGCAGACGGTAGCATCACGCCTGCGCTAAACAAACCGCCGGCCACCCTGAACTTTGTTTTGCAAAATCCTGCGAGGTTCTGCGCTGTGCTTGTCACCCTGAGACGGATGAGACAGTACCTAGCTCTTGAAACAGTGCCTCATACCGGGACACAGTAATGTTTGCACATTACTTCTTGGCGGTTGAATATCTAGCAAAGGTGTGATAGGTATACTTCACAAGGCGCCAGTATTCTTTATTGTAGATACTGACTACACACTAGAACCGCATAGTTATTGTAAAAGTGCTAAAACGTACCTCATCATCATCAGCCCACATCAGTCCACTGCTGGACATAGGCCTCTCCCATAGCACGCCACTGAGCCCGATCTTCGGCTTTCCTTCTCCAGTCGCTACCAGCAACCCTACGTATATCGTCGCTCCATCTAGTCGCAGGACGTCCTACGCTACGTTTGCTGATTCGCGGTCTCCACTCTAGAACACGTCTACCCCAACGGTTATCGGTCCTGCGGCAAATATGACCAGCCTACTGCCACTTCAGCTTGCTAATCCGCTGAGCTATGTCGATAACTTTAGTTCTCTGGCGAATAATTTCGTTCCGGATTCGATCCCTTAGAGAAATACCGAGCATAGCTCTTTCCATAGCTCGCTGAGCAACTTTCATTTTGTGGACTAGTCGTACCGTGAGTGTCCACGTCTCGGCTCCGTATGTCATAACAGGTAGGACGCACTGATTAAAGACTTTCGTCTTTAGGCACTGGGGTATCGGCGACGAAAAGACCCGACGAAGTTTCCTAAATGCTGCCCAGCCCAGCTGAATTCTTCTGTTGGCTTCCCTCTCAAAGTTGTTTTTACCTAGTTGGAGCGTCTGCCCTAGGTAAACATATTCTTGAACAACTTCAAGAGGTTCTCCATTTACGGCAACCGATCCCGGGATAATAAGTTCATTGATCATAACTTTGGTTTTATCCAAGTTCATCCGGAGACCGATGCGTTGCGAAGATTCAGCTAGGCTGTCCAGCATCTCCTGTAAGTCCGGCAACGACTCAGCCATGATGACGATGTCGTCTGCGAATCGTAAGTGAGAGATGTACTCGCCATTAATATTGATGCCTCGTCCGTTCCAGTCCAGCGTCTTAAACATATCTTCCAGTGCGTTTGTGAACAATTTCGGAGAAATAACGTCCCCTTGCCTCACTCCTCGACGCAGGTTGATATGTTTCGTCTGCTGGTTCTGTACTTGGACGGTAATTGTTGCGGCGTCATACAGACATCTCATCACTTCGATGTATCGCCAGTCGACTTGGCATCGTTGCAGGGATTCTAAAACAGACCAGGTCTCGATAGAGTCAAAGGCTTTCTCATAGTCCACAAAAGCTAGACACAGAGGCCGATTATACTCTTCGGTCTTCTGTATAATCTGCCTCATTGTGTGGATGTGGTCTATGGTACCGTATCCTCTTCGAAACCCGGCCTGCTCTGGAGGCTGAAACTCATCGAGTCTTCGCGCAAGACGGTTCGTAATAACCCTTGAAAACAACTTATAGACATGGCTCAGAAGCGAAATGGGTCGATAATTTTTCAAAAGGGTTTTGTCTCCCTTTTTGAAAAATAAAATCACCACGCTTCTGTTCCATGCCTTTGGAGTTCTCCCAGCGAAAAGGACGGAATTGAAGAGGTTTTGGAGCTCCTTAAGTATCGGAGCTCCTCCTGCTTTCAGGAGCTCTGTTGTCACTCCATCCTCACCTGGGGCTTTTCCATTTTTAAGTTGCTTAAGGGCCATCTCGATCTCGTCTAGGCTGACTTCGGGCAGCTCTTCTGTGAAGTGGCGGGTCAAAGTGGCTCTAGTTTCCTCAGCGCTGGGTTCAGGGCGAGATGCGTGAGAGGCATACAGTTCGGTGTAAAAGTCTTCTACTTCCGAGAGAATATCCGGCTTGGAGGCGGCAACGCGACCCGTTGAAGTGGTCAGTTTCGTCAGGTGGCTTCTTGCAAGTTGCTGGACGAACACTTTTGACCCCCGATTCTGCTCAATTGCTGTTTTTATTACGAGCGTGTTGGAGGATCGGAGGTCGCGTCGTACCAGCTTCGTTATCTCTTTGTCAAGAGCCCGGTGTTCTGACGGAACTGATGGGGGATCTTCACGTCGCTTTTCCATAAGCTGCAGAGTTTCTCTCGAAAGCTTCGACTTTTTACCTGAACGCCTCATTTCGCAGAATTTCGTGCCTTCTTCCCTGAGGACACTGACCACTTGGTCGAGTTTCTGATCTACGTCATCTGTGGTTTCCAAAGCAGTAAATCGATTCTCCAGCTTGAGCTGAAAAGTTTCAGACCCAACAACGGTTTGGAGCATATTTGGCCGGAGCGTGGACTTCATAAGACGGACTCGTTCAAGTTTATAATCGATATCCAGAGAGCCTCGTACAAGTCGGTGATCACTTCCGGTTTTAAACCTAGTGATCACTGAAACATCTCTGAATATACGCCTTTTGTCCGTCATAATGAAGTCGATCTCATTTTTTGTCATAGCGTCGGGGCTCTGCCACGTCCACTTTCTTTGGGGCTGTTTCTTAAAGAAAGAGTTCATTAAGAAAAGCCCCTCCTTCTCTAAGAAGTTGACGAGCATCTGCCCCCTATGATTTCTGCTGCCAAAACCGTGTGGTCCTACTGTCGATTCACTGCAAGTCTGTACTCCCACTTTAGCGTTGAAGTCCCCCATGACAACGTTGAAATGGGCCTTAGAGGTGTTATGTAAGGCCTTCGATATGTCCTCGTACATACTCTCCACTTCATCATCCGAGTGTGCCGAGGTCGGTGCGTAGACCTGCACAACCTTGAGGCTATACCTCTCAGTTAGCTTAATTATGAGGTACGCAACACTTGTCGACACACTGGAGATTTCCATAACGTTGTCAGTGAGACTTTTATGGACCAGAAACCCGACGCCGCCTTGGGATTGTTGGTCACCCTCTCTGAAATACATAAGATGGCCCGATTCTAGGGTTATGGTGTCCTCTCCCTCTCTTCGGACTTCACACAAACCTAGAATATGCCATCTTATGCCATCTTAAACGTACCTACTTAGTGATTATTTTATCTTTGTAACTATTGGATTTTAGAGTAGGTACCTTGTACCTACCTGCATGTACAAAGACGAACTAAAAAGAGTATTGTGTCGTGACGTCACGATAGATTACTGAGTAGGTCGTGACTTATCTATTCAATCTATTGTATTATGGGTAGGTAGGTACTTACTGATAAGTTTTCAGGATCTGGTACTTGAATAAGATTTACAGTATCAAAGTAGCAGATACAATCGATTCTACATACTGCCCCAGGTCTTGTCCAGTTTATCGGAAAGTATCACTGAAAATACCAAAAAATATCTATACCCTTATATATATAGGTCATACTTGAAACAATAAATAAAGTTCTTAATGAATAAAAAAATTAAGTTAGAAAAGATTATTACTTTATAAAGTTGTTCAAAAGGAAATTATCGGATTTCACATGAGGGCTAAGGTAGATTGCTGGATAGGACACATTCCAATTAAAGTTGTCCATCTCCACACTCATTACTATTAGTGCTTCCTAAAAAAAAGAAGAAAATTTAAATGGCTGCATAGTTTGAACGCCATAAAATGGTTGCTAGACGCATTACGACTCGCTTCACACACTAGATCTATGTAAGACCGTAGAACGGATGTAAGTTGTTACATATACACCACCCTCAAATAAATTTAGACATCTAGGGTACTATTATTTATTCTGTGATCTAGGTCTTCGTCTGCATAAAAAATACTTAGGGTAGCATACGTCATAAAATCTTATCATGCGAGTCAAATTACTTCATCCCAATTTCCACAATTCATGGAAAGCGGTACATTCACTCACGATTGGTAACTTTAGTTCTAACTACTTCCATTTAATATAAGTAGGTAGGTATAGCAGTTGTATCTTACCACAAACCTTCTGTATTGAGCCGACAGCAACATGAAAATTACTGCAGTGGAGAACACGAAACTAACCGACCAAAAGCCGACCGACCTAACACCGCGTTGCGTCACACGTCGCCGACAAAACGTGTCACATAAATTAGATTTTGAAAAGTTTCGTGAGTGTTATTATTCATAATTGATATAAAACTGCTAAGACTCACTGTAAACGTCGAAAATATTATAATATAAATTTTATGTATGTTAGTTCTTAGGTATATATTTATATGGGCCGTAGAATAAGTAAATAACATCTGTAACTTATTTTAATATTGCCTGATATAAAGATTCAATAAATAAATATATTAAACATCATGAAAAAAAGGCATGATCATCATAATCAGCCCATTACGTTCCCACTGCTGGAACTCAGGCTTTCCCTCGTAGAAAGAGTATGGGCCATAATCCACCACGCTGGCCCAGTGCGGGTTGGTGGATGTCACATGTCTTTAAATTTTTGTGATAAATTTTTGGACATGCCGGTTTCCTCACGATGTTTTTCTGCACCGTTTTAGAGCGAGTGTTAAATTAGCACATAAGTAAGAAAGTCAGTGGTGCGGGGCCAGTGGGATTCGAACTCGGGTGCGTCGAATCGAAAGTCGCACGTGCTCTCACTGAGCCACACTCGCTCTCATGTCGAAAAAAAACATAACAATGAGCAATGCGGTTATGTAGTGCGTTTTGTTGTAGGATGTCAGTTTATTTATTTGGGTTGATTATAGTAATCACAGTAGGTACTATACTTACATACCTACTTAATATTACGACGTCGACTATAAACTACTTATTACGAAAAAGCATTATTTTATTCATATTAGGGCTCTGTACACGGGCTATGGGCTATACGGGTCGTTTACATTGAATACATTAAGTAGAATAAGTCGTCTAGGTAGATTTTCCATAGATTTACTGGTGGCTGGTTTTTTTTACTGGTGGTAGGTTTCTCGTATGCGAGAGGCCGTCTGGGTAGGTACCACCGCTTTGCCAGTTATTCAGCCGCCAAGCAGTAGTGCGCAAGCATAACTGTGTTCCGGTTTGAAGGGCATTGTAGCCAGCGAAATTACTGGGCATTATGAGACTCAACAGCTAATTGTCTCAGGGTGACGAGCGCAGTACAGCGCCGCGCAGGATTTTGCAAAACAAAGTTCTGGGTGGTGCTGTTATTGTTATGGGCTGGCGTATTACTTACCATCAGTTAAACGAACAGCTCGTCTCAAAAAAAAAAAAAAGATTTATACTAACATTTTGCCTTTATAAAATATATAAGGGCTCTGATCCTGGTTAGAATCACCTACTCTTTTCATATTCATTTTGGAGAGATGGAATTCGCGTCTTTCCCTTGTGAGTTGCACGATATAGCCGGCAACTGGACAGCTATACCTACCCCTACCATATGGCAAGAATTTCCAGAACTCTAGCCCGTTTACGAGCGCCTTGAAAAGTGTCTTACAACTTACTTATTTTGTTATATGAGAGTACCTATCTACTAAACTACATTTGCCTGCAGGTGGAGTATCCCTCAGTTTTTGTGATTTAACTCTTCCCTTTGTAAGGATAAAGCTTACCGTACAAGCAAGAAGTGTTTACTTTCATGTCCAACAGTGTTTTTTTCTTTAATCGGTTGAGTGGTTCCAGTTACTCGAATAAGATCACAAACTAACAAACTTTACCTCTGTTAGCTTATAGAACTTCTAAACCTTCTATGTTACCCATTTTATTTTTCACTTTACTACTTAGGTCTGTCTTCTATACGAATATAGGTACAACCATTGAGCTAAACAAATATATATATCAGTGGGTACACCTGTACAAAAATTAAAATGAAAGGTTAGTTATTAACAAACGAAAAAGGCCAAAAGGGTAAACGGGATGGGTACGTGATAGTGTTTTGTTTTTTATATTTCTACGATGCTATCTCTGAAATGGCTAAAACAAAATTTGAATCGCTTTCGGTAAAATCTTAAGAACTTATTAGAGGTGGTTTATTGGTACCTAATATTAAATTGTGTCACAAAATTAACTATATTTTGTGGCACATTATAAATATAAAGGTGTTTACACACATAAAACAACTCACCTCTCAAACCAGTGTAACCGTGTTCACAACGTAAGGCAGCCATGAGTCGTGGAAGTTTCCAACTCACTTTGTAAATACTTCACAAGTTTCCTAATCTTCTTCATCGCGTAATTATCACGTTTCTGCTTTGGTGTGGCTTTTAACCTGAACATCATTTTTTTTGTCAGTCAAATTTTTTGTTGATAAACAAATAATTTTATTATGGAGTATGATTAGGTACAGGGCCTGTACTCTGAAAAAGTAATTACGATCGTCGTTCTGTCGGATGAAAGGGACAGCGCTATGCAACAGGCATAAGAGTCTCTCTTTCAGTCCGCACGAACGAAGAACGAAAGCAACTCGGAGTAGGCCCCCAGATGTGATTCATACCAATCAACGGAATGCTTTTCAACGTTAAATAATCAGTTTAACAATAGGTAGATAAAAATATATTGGGAAATTCGGGGAATACAGAGGGCATGGAGACTTACGTAGAGTTTTCTTTTATTTTCTGTAAAGTAGGTACCTATACTTACCTACCTACAATAGAGAGCGCCGGTGAACGCCCGATGAAAAGTCATCCTTTCAGAAAGACATCCGTAGGTAGCCTATTGCTTTGGGGAAAGACAGCTGATGTTAATTTTATTTTACTTAAGTACATGATTGAAATTATCTGCTAATTATTCTTAAAAAATTCCGAGTAAATGACAAAAAAGCAGCTTCACATATTTTTTTGTCCACATTGACCGGTATACAACAATGATTGTGTAGGTTTATGCGTTGTATCAATCCTGCCTTTGTCCCAAACAGAATAAACTTAGGCTACTATTATGCTGATAAAGCTCTTTATAACAAAAGATAAAAGCCATTGCGATAAAGGATCTTTAACGAATGAAATATGAAACTTACCTACTTATCTGATTTTGATGGAGACCTAACTATAATCAGGCCTAGCGCACTCCGCACTGTAGGTAAGCTACAAGTACATAGCCGGACACCGTACAAGTGTATAACGGAGCTCACAAAAAGTAAATTCAAATTACGCGTTAAGAATGTTCTAATGAGAAAAGCATACTACACTTCGTAATTACATAGAAGACAAAGATGTTTGGAACATTCCACTTCTGCAAAGTAACCAACTGGTACATAAGAAACATAACATTGTAAAACCCCAAAAACTACACTACGCGAGCTGAATTGAATTTTATTGCGTCATTTATGCATCAAGAGTCGCTATTTGTTTAAATTTCTTTGCTGACTGATGCTTCTGTCCCTTAGTATTTTGTGCTATAATATAGATATAGATAGGTAGACAACTTATTTAATGGCCGGAGGATACAGGTATTATAATACAGATATTAAAGGTATAATATAGCTAATATCATATATTATGATGCTAGAGTTTAGTAACGTATCTACTTACGTCATTATAATAAAAAACATAATTAGTAATAAATACTACGTAGTAATTTACCAGATAATGACAGTTTATTCAATTCCTACTTAGGTAATATCAGTAAAAATGTGTAAAAATTGGACTAGATATTGCATTACTAAGAAGTTGACGTGTTAGTTTTGTGGGCGGTGTGCTACAGCCCTAAAAGTGACTAAAAAGTTTAGTCTATTAATCACTTTATTTAATAAATGTTCTCTGCTTACTTGTTAGCTTTATCTATAGCTAAAATTGAGAGATATTCCTCTAAGTAATATAAATAATTAAGGTAAGCAATAATTAACGTAGGTGCGTTCGAGCTCGTTAATACTAAGAGATAAGGTCTAACGAACTTACAAACTAATTTAGTTAAATGGATATTAAGCTAATATAGTGACTTTTTATTAAAGCCGATAGTGGATTGGATTCTAGATTTACGGGTTCTGTAAATTGCATTGAATAAATTTTTGTGAAGATTTATTACGTACCTACTTTTTACCTAGCTGTAAAAGCTGTGAACTTTACATTTTTACAACGTAAGTACCTACTTACCTACGATTTATTTTTATGACCCTTGTTTAGTCATTTTATACCTATATTTCAACAGTTCAATTTACATAATTAGGCAGGTAAGTATTTTATTTAATTTAATAAGTTTCTAAAAATTGTTTCACCTTGTCTGGAGAATAAAATTTACTTAGCAGAATAACTTTCCAATGTTTTTTAAGTGTATAGGTATTCGTTTCTAATAAGGCCCTTCAAAGTTATTACAAATTTAACATATATAAATCCACCCACATTGTAGCTAGGTATCTATCTTTCTAAGTAGGTATATACGGTTCAGTGATACTCGTGCCACGATAAGTTGAAGACATGAGTGATTTAAACTTAAGCAATCTATTTGCCAGCAATAAAGCCCACGAGACTCGTTGCTCCGAACGCTAACTTTATCCGAATGCCCGCGATGTAGTCAAGAATGCCCTAATCGGCCATTTGCTAGCTTTAAGCCCCTATTTATTATCGCAACTAGTGAGCAGTATCGCTTTCGGCCGAGGGGTTCCGCGTTCCTTCAAGGACGTATGAACGTACAGACTGTCTGTGTACAGACTGTATATAGGAAGTGTCTATTTGGACCCCGAGTCAGGAACATGTGTCTAAATAAAACGTGCTAAAAGTGGTTTGTCTAGCACAGTTAATCCTTATAGCCAAGTTCTGTTTATTATTGTATCGAAATGTGCTTATGCTTTTATCGCCTTTTACTCATCTGAAGCTAAACTACCTCTTACTGTAGGTAACTATTAGGCTCTTCTTCCTTAGTGCTTCGTGCTTGTGTTAGTTTCTATACCTACTTAATTTTAGGTACTATCGAAAGTTATTGCGGTCGATCGTAACCATCGATCAACCGTCTCTCGGTCTCTATAGCGCCAGCGATGATTTATATAGGTACAGATCCTACACATCGTTCACCTTTCGCTTGTTGTTAGAGATTGTATGAGAGCTTGTTGATTGATTCAATTACTCGTCAGATTCAGCTTCATTTTCACAGCTCCCGAAATGGGATACTTACTTCCTATCGTAGCCGACTTCCTACTACATGGACATTTGTCTCTACCCTCTTACTAATTCAACGTCACGTAAGAATGGGCGGCGCCAGATATAACAGCTTCGTTTCGAAGATTGCCGACGGAATGGTCAGTGTCGGGACTCAAGGTAAAGATTTTCGTTTGTGAATGGGAATAGGATACTTGTATCGAAATTGGATTGCAACCTTTGTTCGAATGTATAGAGATGTTTGTATGGAGATAGGTGGCAGTAGGACATGAAGAGATTGGGGTATTTTAACTCGTTTTAACAGTCTGCGTTTGGATTTTATTCTTTTAAGTTTATTCGCGAGTAGAATCACTTTTTAAGATTCCCTTTTAGTATTTGTTTCTGTGCCTCGGAAAATAAGTACCTAATTAACTGGGGAACCACCATTGTGCGGATCCCACCGTGCATTTCTGTGTCGGCATTGTTTCAATCCCGCGCATTTTTCTATAGCAATCTTTATTGAAACTAAGTACTTGGATAAACCGAGTAGGTAGCATAAATTGGAAACCAGCGAGGTAGGTACAGATCCCACAATAAAAATCATTAATCTTTGTCGACGATGTTTCAATACCTCGTATTTTAGTCTCAAGGAAGATCAAGCAACACGAACAGAGCTCATGACAAAAAAACGTCATTGAATGAAATTAACAGAAGGGTTGTAATGGCTTAGTAGGCCGGGATTTTGTGGCATTCCTCAGTATAATTAATTCTCGTAGGCCCACAAAACAAAGCCTCATCCGTAAACGCGTAAATAACTGGGCGACCACCACCGAGTTGTAATAGATGAACCTGTGGATCATAACTCTTCGGCTAAGTTGCCTAAAGCCTGAGTAGGCAGGTAGATTTCATTTACAAAATAATTTACTTACTTAGGCATAATACTAAAGGGAAATACAAATAACTAATTGACAATCACGTTCACTCCAAAAGAACTTACTTACAAAATAACAAGGAGCACAAATTTCTTTTGCCCCTTGTGTTTTCTAGATGTTCGCTAAAAATATGTTTTTTAAACTTCCTATTAAAAACAGTAAAAACCATGGGCATATTCTTAAATCTAGATGTGGTTTTAAAAAACTAAATTTTTTCGTCATCTTATATTTTTGCAGACCTAAGCTTCGGCCTTCGACGCGCAAAAAACGGGCCATTCACCGAGGGCAAGGTGTGGATACCGAGGAATCCCGGCTCGGCGAATCATTACTCTATGTCAAAGATGTTTTGATCCCACTACAGTGACCTGACGAAGATTACTGCAACAAAATCAGATGAAGTGCTAACAATATGAAGGGTTAGTCCCATCTCGGCACCTTCCTATCCCGTCACCCATGAGTTTATGCCCACGAAAAATTCGGATTAGGTATATATAAAATCAATATATATTAAAAAGTCACTGTTTATAAAGTAGGTTTAATTTTAAATACTTGTGTAGTAGACAAAATAGAATAGACTTAAAAATTGCACAGGCCCATGGTAATTTTCAGACTTTCGCGTTTCAAACACATGGAACATGCTGACATGCTCCAAATCACTGGAAAGAGCACCACGACCCCAGTGCCCAGTTCAGAACGTTACTACTATTCTTGGATCGTCAGTGAAGTAGTTGAGATTAAAAAAGTACGGTCCAATTTGCGGCTAGAACAAAGCCTTGTTTGAAACCGCGTAAATAACCGGCCAACCACCGAGGGCGAGGTGTGGATCCCAGTGCGACTGATCATTACTCTTCGTCGAAGTTGGCGCGATCCCGCGCGCCAATCTCCGGCCACGGCCGCTCACGTAGATCGCTGCATCGTGAAACCTATTTAAACTTAAATAAGAATTGCGCCTGTCTGTGGTTGCCAGCGGGGAATAATTATATTCTACTCTACGAGTAATGGAGTGAGACCAGCGGCGAGGTTCTGCTTGTTGCTTGTAGTCGGATTGATTAATGGCACAGCAGGTATTCATCTCAATGTTGTCTTTTTGAGAGTAATGTTTAATCGCTGCATATATGTGATATATATTTTGTAAATTTTTAACATATTTATCGGCAAACAAACATATGTCCGCCTGAGGGTAAGTGCTCACCGTCGCCTATCTGCAACACCAGAGGTATTGATGATGCATTGCTGACCCTAAAGGACTCAAATCCCTCTTTTAAAGGACTCTATGTTGTAGTTCACGGGAAAGATAGACGAAGGGAAGTCATTTCACATCTCACAAGTTGTGCAAGGAAGAAAATAGCTAGTGAAGCGAATGGTGTGGCATGGGAACTCCAGTTTTCGATTTTAAAGATCTTCAGAACATTCTCCATTATAGGGGCGATAGACCACCCAAACCGAGCCGATATCTCTTCGAAGTCATAATTTTAAGAGACCTTGGAATCATTGACAATCGCATTTCAAGAATGTTTAAACTTCGCGATTCGTAGACATATAGTTGTATTATTTAAACAGGTATTAATTGCGCCAAAATAGTCTTCTCGTAACCACGGTGCAACTTGGCCGTAACGTCGTGGTAAACAATTTAATAATATAACTTGTAATAGTTTTTTATTTCTGATATGAGGCTTAAAATACTTTTACAGGTAGACTAGATGAAAGTTGTCGATTTATACCATTGACGAGTTACCTACACCGAGAGTTGTCCAGAAATTTTGCAATATTGACCTGGGAAATATTTATTTTACTACTCTAAAATAATATTTGAAATAAATAACACTACATGCACTCGGTAAATTATTTTCTATTAAAAATGTCAGGTCAGGTCAGCGTTACTGCCACGCGATCTCGGCAATAGCCTAGTTTCTTGTTATTTCATCCGAGTTGGCAATTTGAATTTTATTTCCAACAATTTGTGGTAAAGTTCCGGAACTTATTTATCTTTTATGAGTGCGCTACCAGCAGTAATGAACTGGCGGTCGAAATTAGCTCGTTTTATTCGCTTTAGTTGTGTCTTCGCCATAAGTTTAGCGTCACCTTGTCTTGGATAGTTTGTTCTTACGGCACTGTCGTAGCTGTTTAACCAGTCGTAGCAACGTTCGTAGGCGGGGTTAGGTGGCACTTTAGAGGTCTGACAACGGCTGTTGTAGCGCTTTCACACATTACCGAGATCCATTGACCGTATAGTAAGCGATACTCGTTTTGCGCCTTAACCTCTATACTACGATTTGTAACTTAATTTACCAATAGAAAAACTGAAGAGCCGTTTTACTAGGGTAGAGACATTGAAGTGACATACGGCCCAGACATACGGAGGTACCCAATACCAATGGCAACTCGTTAGTGTTGTGATCTGATCTGGTGGCGGAATTTCTCGGTTTCTAAATTTCAGTTTCATGCTTTAATAACTTCGGCAACAAGCTTCGCAGTAACTGTCCTAGTTTCAATAGCTAACGTCTGCCAAGAATGCCTCTAGTATCGTTGTTATAATAAAAAAAAGTTATAATTTTATTTGTTCAGATACGACCGCGTCACGTGGTAAGTAAGAATTTATAACATTGCTTGCTTAAAACTTGTGCAGCACAGTTTTTTCAAGCAATTTTTTTAGCCACGTCGTTTGTCTTTCGTCTGGTGATTAACTTAACGCATGCCCAAGAACTGCATTGCCAGAGTACCACCCAGAATTTGGTATAGCTCTATCCTGCGCTCGCCACCCTGAGATATCAACACTGAAGAGGTAGGTAGGTAATTTCAGTGGATTAAAATTCTGCAAGGATATCTCCAACTACTAAGCATAAAGTTGCAAAAGGGGTCGTAAAAGGTCGTATAATACAATTGACCCAAAAATTCGATATTTTCAAAGTTGATAAGTGTTTAAAAGCATAACTTCACAAAATAACTGGATCCAAATTATAGAGTTTAACATTTTTCATGCGCATAGAAAAACATACAGCAAAATATAGATGTGTTTATATATATTGATTCTCATAAATTCCTCTTAATCGAAATGTTTTATTGAAGAGCAGTCTCTAGGATTCTGTTAAACTCAATTAATAATAATTGACCCGATGATCTACGATACCAATTAAATTTGGGGCTTAAATTAATTTTACTCAAAACGGGAGATTAATTGTATTGAAAACATAAATTATAAGATTATGCGGTACGAGTGTTTATCTGCTTTTGGTAGTTAAACGATGATTTATAGCTATGACCTAGTCTTAATTGAAATACATGTGTATAATTAAACAGATATGAAAAAATGTTTATGAAAGATGAATCTACATACAAATGTACCTATGTACCAAACTATAACTAACGAGAAAACTAGAGACTACTTTGTTATTGATGGCAACTAGGTGTAAGTACCTACCTAGATCTCGAGATTGAGCTTTCGAACAATACGTTACTAACTAGTTTTGCCAAGGATAATTTAGGCTACGAACAGCAAAAACTAATACCCATGTGTAACGTAATACGGAAAATTGTTATATTTCTCGCTGTTTATCTTACGTTTTTTTAAATGAACTAATTAACTAAACTCACTAGAGTTTACACAGAACGATGCTGAGCTTCTTTATTGCCAAATTATAATCGAGTATTAATATTGTATATACCTATTGTATATATTATGAAGGTTGTTGGCAATAAAACTATTTATTTTTCTTTATTTCTTTCTTTAAAGAATACTCTTTTACTCACAAAAGCGCCCGAGTGCATCTAACTAAATGAAACGGAATAAATGATTTCAATTTGAGACAGACGGACAGATCATTTTCATTTTAAATCAGGCAAGTCCGCTTAGCATTGAGTGTAAAAACTTGTAAGGATTCGTCTTATGTAATGGATTCGGAGATTACCAAGGACAGCTCGGCCCGCTGTCCGGCCTTTTCTATAAATTGTACCTAAGTGTAAACGGCTGTAATGTGCTTGTAGTGTAAATGGCTGTAATTGGTTCTTATGGCTGTCTTGGTTTGCGGGATAGACTTGATACACAACCAACTTAGGGATTAGATTAGCGTCTAGTTAAATACCAATTACCCTTAAAAATAGGGCATTTCAACGTCTACGTTTTTCAGGTTGAGGTCTTAATATAAGTTTTTAGGGTTTACGAACACGTAGAGTAGAGATATAACTACCTACCCCACAGTAGAAGTAACCTACTCAATTTATTATTTTATTACACATTATCGAATTCACATTATCTGTAAATTTCTCCCATCCGAAATGTTCGATTCGGATATCTATTTCTATTTATTCTATATGTTATCTATTTCTATTTAGTCAATGAATACTCATTGACATACTCATCATCCATACTCATCGTAATCGAATGTTATAATACCTAAGTATATAGATACCTATATAGGTATAGCAATAAGACAAAAACAGCTGTAGTATAGACAACAATGATGATAAAGGAATGCAGAAAATAACAGCTATTATCCAGGTTAAAAAACTCCCTTAAATATTTTTTTATGTGACAAAAATAGAATAAAACTGATGGTGATACTTGCGTTAGGTAAATATTTGACGCACTCACGTCCAATTTCCGACGCGTATTCCTGACAACTCGTTTAAATATTTAGTTGTGCGCCAAAAGTCAATATTGGGATATTTTATTTGAAATCATTCCGATCTATAAACATATTTCACCTCTTGACAGTAAAGTTGCCAAAGTATGCGGAGTTATATGTATTTGATTGCAGCCATATATGATATAGGGTTCTAGGCCGGCAGCAGTATATCTATAGGTAAATCTGTGTTACCCCTTGTTAGGTAATGTCTGTTTCAAGGACCTATGCGTAGTTACATCGTTAGTGAGCGAAATAATCGATGACTGAGTACTGAGTAGGTAAGCTTGTCTTCTTGGCAAGATTATCACAATATGACTTGCCTCGGAGGTTAGCCGGAAGAAATTAGATTAGATGGTTAGACCATTAAGTACCCATTATCGCCAACATAATTTCGTTCTTAATATGGGAGACAAGCGGTTATGCTAAGTCCCGCTGGTGCTAACGAATAATGTTAATCATAATGATGAATTCGACACTATTGAACCGAGTTTACAGAGCGAGTGTGCCTCAGTGGGTGCACGTGCGACTTTCGATCGGACGTCGCACCCAAGTTCGAATGCCGCTGGGCCCGCACTACTTACTGACTTTCTTAAGTTATCTGCGGATAAACTGGCTCTAAAACGCCGAAGGAAAACATAGCGAGAAAACCAGCATGTCTAAGAAGTGTCACAAAAATTTAAGGACATGTGACATCCACCAACCCGCACTGGGCCAGCAGCGTGGCGGATTATAGACCATACTCTCTCTATGAGAAAAGGACCGTGTCTCAGCAGTGGGAACACGATGGGATGATGATAAGCAGAGTTTCTAATTCCTTATTGGAATTCGTTTTATTAGATTAATCTTGAATTTTTAACCGACTTAAAAAAGGAGGAGGTTTACAATTCGACGGTATGTTTTTTTTTTTTTTTTTTTTTTTTTTTTTTTTTGTGTTTGTTACGCGATTACTCCGCCAATTATGAATGGATTTCGATGATTCTTTTTTTGATTGGTAGGTCATACTTCAGAGGTGGTCCCATATAAATTTTATCGAAATTCATTCAGCACTTTTTGAAAAAAATAGCGAAAACAAAAAAAAATATAAGTTTAATCTTCAAGTCGGTTCTTGTTTTTGTTGTAACCGACTTTCTAAAGGTGGAGGTTTGTATTCGACTGCTTCACATGCTTCACCCAGGGTTGACTTCCGGCGAGGGAACTCCTCAACGGTGAATAGTATAGACACAAAATTTTGTAAATGGATTTAACCATAATAGCCTGTTCTAAATTCCACCATGACATGGCTGATACACCCAGGAATGACTTCCGGCGAGGGAGAGTCATGAATTTTTTTTGTACATAAATTTAATTATGATAGCCCGTTTTAAACTTCGTCATGATGTGGCTGCTAGATCATATATGCTTGTCTTTAAAAACTTTTTAAATTAATTTAATTAAAACTTGTTTTGCACTAAAAAGGTTAAAATAAATTATTTTTCAAAAAAAACTAAACCGACTTCAAAACCACAAATAGGCACTCAAAAGTGAAAAATAAATTAATATAATTATCATAAGCGCTGCCCACTCATATATTTGAAGTCGGTGCCAGCCAAGTCTAAAAGGTAGTAGATAGATACTACCTACAAGTAGTACAATACAATACAGTACAATACAGTAGTACAATAGTTACTATATACATAGTATTTATCTGCTACCTAATAGACTTGGCTGGCACCGACTTCAAATATATGAGTGGGCAGCGCTTATGATAATTATATTAATTTATTTTTCACTTTTGAGTGCCTATTTGTGGTTTTGAAGTCGGTTTAGTTTTTTTTGAAAAATAATTTATTGTGATAATTCTTGGACATGCTGGTTTCCTCACGATGTTTTCGTTCACATTGACGACGGACTCTAATATACGTATATGCTTATACATATTAGAGTCCTTTCTAGTTCAAATAAAATATCTCAGGTTC
Organism: Petrophora chlorosata; assembly: GCA_951640565.1. Classification (NCBI taxonomy): domain Eukaryota; kingdom Metazoa; phylum Arthropoda; class Insecta; order Lepidoptera; family Geometridae; genus Petrophora; species Petrophora chlorosata. Next base: position 7,591,344 of record OX621204.1, on the reverse strand, counting down.
TTAAGGTATGCAGCGCTAAAGCAAGGTATTGAAATATTCAGCGTGAGCGCTTAGCCGGCGCATTTTGCCGGGAACGTGCAATATCTAGCGGCGTAAATCTGCCGCGGTCTTGCTCACAGCGGATCGGCTTCCACTCAGAAAATACCGTATTCTGATATTCTGCGCAAATACTGATACGGCCATCTATTCTCAATTTCCGTAACTTTGACTAATCTCAACCTTATAGATATGTCGCAGCCAACTTAGCTTCACCGTTCAATCAACAACCTAGCCTCTTTACTAAACAGCGCCATTCAACTAGCGGCCTGAATGATATTCAGCCATTTGATCAAACAGCTAGGCAAATGACTTGGATCGATGACGTTTAATTACTTGCCTAGGCTGTTCAATTGTAAAGCCTGTTTTCCAAAGTTTAAAGAAAAATAGTACAATGGAAGAGTCTACTGACAATAATAATGAATATAGCTGCAGCTCTCGGTAGGTTAGGGGGTGGCCCTTGAGCCACCCCAACGCCGCGAACATGTATGTTAGATACGAATATAATGTAAGTAGATTATAATCTATCACTTCGATAGATTATAATCTACCGAAAAATAATGCGACGGTTCACAATCTTTCGACAGTTTACAATCTCGCGTAGGATACATCTAAGTTTAACCACATGCCTAAGCATTAGCCACCCAGTTTATTAAATGTTGTAATAGACGCTATGGCTGAATATCGTTCAGGCCGCTAGTTCAATGGCGCTGTTTAGTAAAGAGGCTAAGCTGTTGATTGAACGGCGAATTAAGCTACTTGGCTGCGACAGATACAACTCGAAAAGCGTACATTAAAGCAATGATACTTTAGTAAGTATATAATGGGTAGAGAAAAACATTTTTATGCAATGCTGAGAAAGGCTTTTTCTCAGAGCAGTGCACCTGAAACGGTCAAACGATACTCTTGTGGGCCAGTTTTCCTTTCCATGCCAGATAATCAGACACATTCGTGTATTCAGTGCTACATCTATTGAAATATTCATAGTGTGAGCATACGAGCGCGCAATACCTAGAATGTGCAATATCGGTAGTCTCCGATTGTTAACCAACGGCTCGGTAGACTAGCCAAATGTATTATCTTAATATACTGGATTCGTTAGTTCTAAAAAACTGATAGGTAGATTAACTTTTACACCACATAACAGTAAGGCAAAAATCTAAAACAAAAGATCGTAAAGCGCTTCATCATCATCATCATTAGCCCATTACGTTACCACTGCTGGGATACGGGTCTTCTATTTCCGGTTCCGGTTTCCTCACGATGTTTTCCTTCACCGTTTTTTAGAGTGAGTGTTAAATCCGTACATAACTTAAGAATGTCAGTGGTGCGGGGCCAGCGGGATTCGAACAGGGGTGCGTCGGATCGAACGACGCACATGCTCCCATGCTGCTTCTCTGCTTGTCTTCTCTCTCTTTTTTCTTCTTTATCTGGGTAGGCACTGTGGTATAGGTAAAAGGATATTTGGATATTTTAACATTGTAGCTAACTATAACTGGATTTGAAATTTCAACGTAAGAAAAGCTGATAGTAATAGTTGGTAGTAGAATAGAAAAAGTGGTCAGAATAGTAAAGCATGTAATAAGTCAGTCAACCAACTTCAACTGGGAACAGCAAAAAGCCATTTTAAAGTTAAATTAGTTTAAGAGCTACACGATTCGATTTCTGTGGCAGTGTGCGTAGGAGACGAACACATTTCTTACATACATACCTATCTAAATACATTAACCTTCGGGTTCACCTATCAGAAGAAATGCGCCCCGTCTACATCAAATACCAATAGGCATTAAGTAACTAGAGGTTCTTGATATAGTTTGGTTTGCCAAGAGGAGTCTATGTACAAAAATGAGAATTGCAATCTGTAAATAAGATGCATATGATACTGCGCAACCACAGGATTCCCACCTTATGGTGAATTGAAAGTCTACTGAACAGCTCATAAATGCCTGTAAGAGTTTTAGTAGGTAACATGCATTACCTATACCGAATTAAAAATATTAAGATGGCGGGCAGTGATTCCAAAACTATATTATACATAGCTGTAAAGAAAATATTTATAAAAAAGTAAAAAAACATACCTAAATTTCCAATTGAAAACTTTCTCCTTTTTTGAAGTTCTGTGGCTTAAAATAACGTCTGGAAGAGTCCGGTCCCTTGTGCTTTTTTCTTTTGATTTTATATATATTGTAAAAAACTTGTATTTCCTTACAGTATACAATTAATAATAGCTTTTTATTGTATTAAATTACCTATTAAGAAGACGTTTACCAACTATATTATAACATGTTAAATTTATTTTTTGTGGTGCATGTCACTAAAGTTGTAATATGCTTAAAGACAGCAACAACAAGCAATATACAGCGCCCAATTAATTTAGGATCTACGTAAAGTAATTTAAGGAAAGACGCTGTTTAATCTTCAATTGCGGATACGAAGAGGAGGAATGGAAATAAAACTAAATCTACTTTCGATCCTCAAAAGATAGGCATTTTCCTGGTGCTTTGTAACAAAAATAACGTACAAGGAAATCACTTCAGGGATTGAAACAAACAAAAATATAGAACGGTGACTGTTTATTTCAAAAGCATGTAGTAAGATTAAAAAGATTGATACAGATATCTCGGGAAGACCCGAACTTTCATTCGCTGCAAGGTCAAAATATGAGAAGCACATGCACGGCGATAGACTCAGCTCTCTGAATCTACTTACTGATTTCCTGTAATGCTCGCTTCGTAACACGTTACATTTTACATTACAAACAAATGTTCAGGTGAGTCGCTACCTTTAAACTCTCCTTTTTTTATTTCATTTTATACTTGTAAAATACATAAAGCTTTTTTCAGTGAGAATTAGCATAGGCAGGCACCGTGATTTTCCTTAATTAAAAAATTTCACGAGTCAAAGATCGGTTATGAACCCCTCGAAATATAAATAGATTGAGGTTCAGATCGTGGTCGAATTGCTAATGTTACAATTGGACTTGCTCAAGTAACAAATTGTTGAAACGTTTGTGGTAACAACTCGGAACTTCGCCATTCCAGTTTCGTATTCCCAAACCTCAAAAACTTCAAGATTCGGGACCGAAACGGAAACACTTCAGTATAGGTATTGGTACTTTCCGTTAAACCTGCTTTAAGAGTCCAAGACCAAAGTTAAGGGACTGAGGTAAAGTTTTTGTATAGGTAGTATAGGTACCTACCTAATTAAAAATGTTTCGAACTTTTTTGCATTCTGGACAGGTCTCAAAACTCTCTAATGAAGCCTTTTAAATCCTGTACCTACTTTAACAAAAAAAATTTTTTTTTTTTTTTCAAGTAGTAATGTTTTGCAATTGTGGGGACATCGGATACATGGATCTATGTAACATTCAACGATGATACCTCATTGTTATTCGCAGTGAAGTGTCCCTCGGTTTATTTAAATAATGATGTGTTAGATATAAATGGGCAAGTATAAATAACGATCTCTCGGTCATTGTTCGGTTGAGTGTTGAACGGAGCTTCAACGTTTTTGGAATCTTACTTTTTATAAAAGAAATTCCGGTCATTCCTGGAACATGCATAATGTTTCTTTAGTTAGAATAGTAGCGGTAGGTAATTCTTATAGAGTTGATAAGGTTTAGCGGGTAAAGATCTATTTGTTGGTCGCAATCTGTTTTTGTTGGGAGCGAGTGTGGCCAATAGCGGGAATATGTTCAAAAGTCGTACCTACACTTTTATATGGCCTATGTAACTGTAAGTATATAAAATACAGGTGGTAGGTTTCCCATTTGTGAGGGGCCGTCTGGGTGGGTACCACCGCTTTGCCAGTTATTCAGCCGCCAAGCAGCAATGTGCAAGCATTACTGTGTTTCTGTTTGAAGGGAATTGTAGCCAGCGAAATTACTGGGCATTGTGAGACTCAACAGCTATGTCTCAGGGTGACGAGCGCAGTGTAGCGCCGCGCAGGATTTTGCAAAACAATGTTCTGGGTGGTGTTGTTATTGTTATGGGCTGGCGTATTGATTACCATCAGGCAAACGACCAGCTCGTCTCGTCATTCAGTTACACAAAAAAAAAAAAAAGGACTAGGTTAAATTTCGATGAGTCTGCTGCTTACGCTCAACTACTGTAAAATAGCTGTCAATTGCTTTTGATTTGCCCGTAGACAGAGATACATTTCTCTCTCTACGGATTTGCCCTTCATTTCGATCGAATAGACCAGCAGAGCGTCATTAGGTAAGCAGGTAATAAAAAATATTTCAAGGTACATTTATATTTTATCCCTGTCTTTGATGCAAATGTAATAAAACAATGTGTTACATATAAACGTACGTGTAGTAGTTTTACTAGCTGATGCGGGCGACTCGCGGGAAATCGCCGGTTTATAGTTCTTCCCTAAGGAAGCGTTTGTCTTTACGGGAAAAAAGTACCCTATGTCTTATTCCAGAACTTAAGGTCCGTTTTGTTCCGCTTTAACCCATTCAATCGATATAAAGTTAAGTGATAATAATCACGATCGCACACACACACCCTTACATACACACTCACACACACCCTCACACAGAGAGAGAGAAAGACATTCGCATATATAATTAAACAAATAATAAATAAATAATTAACTAATAATAAGTATGTAGGATTGGTTGGATAAGATATTAGTTATTAGTTGGATAGTAGGATTTTTAATCAATCGTACTCTACAGCAACTCTATTTGCCTAACGAACCTATCCCACGATAGTTGATTTGCTGGAGGTGTCCCGGTTTTAATAATATTCCCCGGAACGCTGGCAGGGCGTCCGCTTGCCTAGTCGGTTGATACCTCGTTAGCTATTCCTGCCAGGGGAATTTATCAATATGGAACAAATAGAATTATTTTCTTTATGTAAATAAGTATTTCCAAAACAACATGATATCAATCTATGATTTTTGGGAACTAGATAGATAAGGATTATAATGAATATATAAGGAAGTATAGGAATGAAGAAAATATAAGATTGATACGAAAAATTATATAGGAATAATAGGAAATGAAGACCAGAGTTGTCTATAACAATTATTGTTATCTAACGACACATACACTGTCCTCTCCCGATTTGACCACAGCACGTTAGGAGACGATATCGATAAGAATAAGTGCGGAGGAAGGGACCAGGACCTGAACCTGTCGAGGCTGGAGTCAACGAGGACTTCGAGTTTTAAGGCCTTTGTGCTCCGGCTTCCTGCAAAATATAAGGAGATGTTCCGGGTTTCCGAGTTTTGGCCCGAGGGGATAGTGTTCCGGCGCTAGAGAGAGGCTACAGCGAAATGCTCCTTATCCTAGTGTATAGTGTTTTATAATTTGTATATAATTATATGTTAGTGTGTTAGGTATATATTTTATGGGCCTCTGGTAGTTAAATTAATTTTTTTACTATATTATTGCCTGAAATAAATGAATTTATTATTATTATGTCGCTCTTTCTCACGGGTGATACACCCGGTCCTTTGGAAGGCTTGCGCGGGGACATGAGTCCAACACGTAAAGGCTTCTCAGAGCATTTAATTTAGATATGTAATGGGCAACACTTATCGGGGGCTGTCGCTAAGTGCATCATTAAGAAGATGCAATCAAAGACAGCCTCCGATAAGTGCGAGGACTATTATTGAACATATGAAAATTACTTATGATTGGGCTATTGAAGTGATTTTTTAATGGATGAGAGCTGGTCTATGATATGAGACCTCGGCACCTACCAGTTCCGCCTCATAAGAAAATATTTAGGCAGGTGGTGACTTGCCACCCACTAAACGGGCCCCCAATAAGGGTCACCGTTCATTGGCGACGAAAGGGGCAACGTTGGTGTGGGTGGCTAATGGGTGTCGAGAGGTGTGCTGCAGTTTCACTTAATCGCTACTACCGGCGTTATGCCCTTTAACACTTCCACCCTTTGAGCTTAGTTCTTAGCTCTTGCATCTCCACCCCCGGACGGCCAGTTAAGGCAAGCCGGGGGTCAGGGGTCTCATTTAGCCCCAGGGAGAATCTCGGGGTAAGGCTTAGTGTCGCCACGCACCGACGACTCGCCACAAAGTCGCCCCTGGCCTTTATTATTATCATTATTATTGTACCCTCTACGCAGTTTCTCAAGTAAGTTATTCATAAAAATATTTTCTTAACACGACATTAAATTAATTTATTAACTTCAGTAGAGTTCGAGGAGAAATTTGATAACTCGATTTGTTTCAAGATCGGATCTTGTTGAGACACAAGTACCGAATTTATATCTAATCACTGGGAACTTTTCTATTTTCAGATTAATCTCGCTACGAACTGGGTCACAAGTACTCCTTTGACGTATAAGTAAGCAAATTAACTTTAACATGTTTATGAAGCACAAATTGGCAACTTAATTTGCACCCTTATGTAATTTGATGTGATTACCGTCTGTAGGCATTTAATTAAGGCGAGGTTATGCAACATCAATTAAATCCATCAATGGAAAGCCGTAACAATGGCTTCCTCTGGAACATCAAATTAATTTAAGCAGTAAACAGCATGCTATATTTAGATTGATGAAATTAAGTGTTTATTTCTTAAATTATGTGCTGTGCTGACTTTCTTAAGTTATATGCGGATTCTTCTAAAAAGGTGAAGGAAAAATCGTGAGGAAACTGGCATGTCCAAGAATTAATCACAAAAATTCAAGGACGTGTGAGATCCACAAACCCGCACTGGGCCGGCGTAGTGTATTATGGCCCATACGCTCTCTCTATGAGAGAAGACCCGTGTCCCACCAGTGGGAAAGTGATGGGTTGCTGATGATGATGATGAAGTGTTAATTAATACTTATAACTATAGAGATGTAACATAGCGCTCGTAGTGTAGCTCACCAAGCCGTTCATTACAGATCTGTAACCACCTTTACTGCTGTTACCACTTAGATGGATGACCGTTTCTGTGCTTCGGAGAGCACTTTGAGCCGTCGGTCCCGGTCGTCGGAGGCCTTCGGGTGGTCTATAACTTCCAAAACTAGGGCAAGCCACACCTCACCAGAAATTAAAATAAAATACAAAAATAAATAATACTAAAACTATGAAAGTTCTTCGAAATACAGACTCATCTTGAGGAAATTCTTTTTTAAAATTTCCACTGATAACCCATGGACAAATCCACAAGACGGGATTCCTAAAGTTTAAGAGACTAATAGAAGGAGTCCTATTGATCAATTTTATTATGATTGGTAACTATCAAATCTAATCTTTTTTATTTCTACCAACTAGCTAACTATGGATCATATAAATACATTAAGATTATTTAATTTACTTAAAAAAAAATAACACATCGCAACAAAATAATAATAATAACAAAATAATCGTCACTTAACAACAGGTGAGATAGCGGTCAAACGCAAGCCTATAAATAGTAAAAAAAAAAAGATGGTAGAGGCATAGGCAAGCAAAACCCGGATTACAATTTATTTTACTAATGCTTCTTCTCGAGTCGAGAATGAAATGAGAGCGTAATAATGAGAGCGAAAAAAGATAACAAGTATCGTCGACCGCGTCATCACTTTCCATCAGGTGAAACAGCGGTCAAATGTTTGCCTATCAAATAATAATAAAAAAAAAATATATAACACAAGTGCACAAATTAGGAATATGCGTCCCAATTTGTGCACTTATGTTTTATTTTTTTCCGCCTCAACTATATTGAAACTGCGCATATCTCCGTTAAAATAATGTAACAAAACCATGACACCTCATAAAGCAACTGTCGGAGAGCCTATAAATAAAACAGTGGGTAACTCTGAAGGTTCACAGAATTCCCTCACAAGATAATGTAAGGGTCCGTTGAAAAACACTTTTACTACGTGACCCACACATTTTATCCATCGCCCCATATATAAGAAGTATCGAGCGTAGGTCTCAGATGAAATAGAAATAAATTCTATCATGGCATGAGTAAACTCTTCGAAAGTTCTGAAGCTTATGCGCTGCCTAAGTTTCATAGTAAACTACGCTCGTGGCTAACAAGCATCGTCAACTTGATTGCAAATTGGTCAACCTTCAAACGTTTTGAGTTTGTAACCCATTGAACCCAGTGCGATACGTTAATTTTAAGGCAATTTTTTTATATTACATCCCTATCCCACTGCTTCGACACAGACTTTCTTTCAGAGAGGAGCGAGGGGAGAGGGTATGGGCCGTAATTTACCACGCGGACCCGTTTATACCTACTCCACTGCGGCTTATCGGGTATCAGGCTATTTTTTCTTACTAACAGACTTGTTATCAAGTTGTGTAGAGTGTTTAAGCTTTGACATTATTGCGGAGCGACGGTGTAGCTAGTTCGTCTAGAATATTTAGGCGTTTCCCCATTTTCATCCCAGTATTACCTCTTCTTTCTTTACCTCGAAGGTGTTGGTCTCAGCGGGCGCTTACATACCCCAACTACTTACTCTACCAAAGTCTCTTAATCTTATCGAAAGATTTATTACTTGTTACTATTGTTTGGATACTTTGAAAGCGTTTTGCAGAAAGGTGTTAGCACAGAAAAGATTAATCTGTACAAATAGGAAGATTAAAGATTTATTATAGGTACTTAACATTTTTATAAATCATTCACGGGCCAGACCAATCTCAATGGAATTTCAATTTAATTTATTCACTATATGTTGCTAACGTATTGATTCCAACACAACAACATGTCAAATAATATCACATCAGAATACAGAACAAACCACATTCCTAATAATAGAAATTGCATTACCTAGACTACATATGTATATCAATGTCTAAAGAGGAAAGATTTGATTGTTTGTTTGCATTGAATAGGCTCCGAAACTACTGAACCGATTTGAAAAATTCTTTCACTGTTAGGAAGCTACACTATCCCCGGGTGACATAGGCTATATTATATTTTCAAAAAAATTAGAGATCCTTACTAAAACTACTACTATTATAGTTATGCCACAATAAGTGCTCATTTATTTTAAAAATTAATTGAAATGCCGCCGCTAGAAAAGGCTCTTTATTTTTATCTTGGTATTAATCCTTATCAAAATAAATTATCTTCATATTGAAGACTGCTTCAATACCTTTATATAACTTTTTGAATTATTCAATTCGGAGATTCCATTCGAAAGATATCACGAGTTTAAAAATGTAAGGTATTAGAAAAAAGTGGCAACTTATGCATTGTAGGTGTCACTGGGGTACAGGCCGTGCGGGAGGGGAGATGTGTGTGTATTATATTTTTTAATTTTGAAATTTTTGTTAAATACCCGAGCGAATTCCGGACGGGCCGCTAGTATTACATAATTATGAACAAATATTAAATTTTACACAATATAACAAATTTGAAATTAAAGAACTATCAAAGTATATTTACTGAACGTACCAGTCTGTGATTACTTATGTGTGTAGTAGTTGACTGTAAGGATTTGGCAAGCTCCTTAGTAGTAGGTAATAGTTAGTTTTCTTTGGTAGTAGTACCTACAGCTCATAGATTAGGTAATAGTCTTTGTACTATGATAGTAGTATTATTTGAAAAGGAATTCATAACGCCATTGAAATTTATATCTAGATTGCTTAGAGAAATGAAGCGAGTTGGAAGATATTATCTACTCTAACAATACGCACAGAATTTCAATTTAATTTATTCACTATATGTTGCTAACGTATTGATTCCAACACAACAACATGTCAAATAATATCACATCAGAATACAGAACAAACCACATTCCTAATAATAGAAATTGCATTACCTAGACTACATATGTATATCAATGTCTAAAGAGGAAAGATTTGATTGTTTGTTTGCATTGAATAGGCTCCGAAACTACTGAACCGATTTGAAAAATTCTTTCACTGTTAGGAAGCTACACTATCCCCGGGTGACATAGGCTATATTATATTTTCAAAAAAATTAGAGATCCTTACTAAAACTACTACTATTATAGTTATGCCACAATAAGTGCTCATTTATTTTAAAAATTAATTGAAATGCCGCCGCTAGAAAAGGCTCTTTATTTTTATCTTGGTATTAATCCTTATCAAAATAAATTATCTTCATATTGAAGACTGCTTCAATACCTTTATATAACTTTTTGAATTATTCAATTCGGAGATTCCATTCGAAAGATATCACGAGTTTAAAAATGTAAGGTATTAGAAAAAAGTGGCAACTTATGCATTGTAGGTGTCACTGGGGTACAGGCCGTGCGGGAGGGGAGATGTGTGTGTATTATATTTTTTAATTTTGAAATTTTTGTTAAATACCCGAGCGAATTCCGGACGGGCCGCTAGTATTACATAATTATGAACAAATATTAAATTTTACACAATATAACAAATTTGAAATTAAAGAACTATCAAAGTATATTTACTGAACGTACCAGTCTGTGATTACTTATGTGTGTAGTAGTTGACTGTAAGGATTTGGCAAGCTCCTTAGTAGTAGGTAATAGTTAGTTTTCTTTGGTAGTAGTACCTACAGCTCATAGATTAGGTAATAGTCTTTGTACTATGATAGTAGTATTATTTGAAAAGGAATTCATAACGCCATTGAAATTTATATCTAGATTGCTTAGAGAAATGAAGCGAGTTGGAAGATATTATCTACTCTAACAATACGCACAGAAGGTAGGTAAACTAGATCTGTATCAAAATACGAAACCGTCTGAATATCTGAAATCGGATACCTACTCATTACAATAGGTAACAGAATTCATGTAGGTATCTAAATTAAACATGTTTTCTCGCATTCACATTGATTTATAACGCAACAATGAATAGGCATCCCACGGGAGCTGAGGAGCCCTTTAAATACCTATCTTGCAATGGAAATCCCTATTGTCGACAACATCCGAAGTGGTTCCAAGTACCCGTAGTTATGTCTGTCCTTTTGTATATGAAAATCTTATACAAAACAGAGAAAGCAAATGGTGTACAAAAGGTTTGCTGTATAAAAATAGGATAATCTTATTGAAACAAGACCGTTTGCGTGGTGAAATCCATGATTTTATCATTTTCTCTTTTTAAGGATTTAGATAATTCTATGGGTCGTGACCGTTTAAGTAGGTATCGTCGTTTGAAGTACCTTTTTCTTTTATCTCAGTTTTTGATCCTCCTTTCATGAAACTAATCATTTATTAATTTTTTAATAATAATCTAGAAATTGTATAATACGTTTTTGGAGGGATATGCCGTTTCACTCCACGGCTATTCTATTCAAATTGATAAATGTCCATACTTTGATTCACTTAACTCCACCGAAGATACTCCATCGTAAAATTACATTACATATTATAATAGTTCGTATAACGACAAAAGTTATATCATTTTTTTGTCTTTTTTTTGTAACTTTATGACGAGACGAGCTGGTCGTTTGCCTGATGGTAAGCAATACACCAGCCCATAACAATAACAGCACCACCCAGAACTTTGTTTTGCAAAATCCTGCGCGGCGCTGTACTGCGCTCGTCACTCTGAGACAATTAGCTGTTGAGTCTCATAATGCCCAGTAATTTCGCTGGCTACAATGCCCTTCAAGCCGGAACACAGTAATGCTTGCGCACTACCGCTTGGCGGCTGAATAACTGGCAAAGCGGTACCCACCCAGACGGCCTCTCGCATACGAGAAACCTACCACCAGTGAACCTACCACCTATCAGGAATTTTCTCTGTTCATGCTACTTTTACTCAAAATACCTAAATCTGAAGATCCACATACATGCTGTACCTTCGCAGCCAATACAATGCAACATTTTAGACATACAACTCATATTGAAATAGGTACTCGTATGACTGTGTAGGGTGTGGCAAAATTTTGGGACCTTCAGAGTAGCTAAATGTAGTTTTTATTTTCTCTCCGAAATTCACCCGATGTTTCCTAAGAACAAAACCACCTAAATGCAATAAAAAAAAGTACCTACCCTGAAGTTCCCAAAACTTTGCCACAACCTGTATGGAGACTTCGACTGGTTTCTTGAATGTGGCTTGACTTTTTGATACGGCTTGGCTGCTCCATTTTGGTATGACTTTACTACTTGCACAGTATTTTCTACAAACTTGATGGTACTATTTTGTAATTGTTCTGTTTGTTTGTGAGATATTTCAATGCTCTTAGCGATTTTCAATGCTTTATCTATAGTAAGTGCTCTATAGTATCTTTGTACTAAATAACATATCTAAAACTTCTGCATAGTTACACTGAAATAACTAACTCCAGATGTATTCTATTCATATCAACTTCACTTGTTTGCTTACTGTTCCGATGTATGCAAATTACAAAGCACAGCATAGCATAGCATAGTATACCTTACTATCAAGTAGGTACTATGAACATTCATATACCCAATATGCATTTACCCGTCCATCCTCTTGTCTGGTCAAAGCCTTTGTATCTATCTGAAATATCTACGCCTCACTTGCTCTGCTTAGGTTTAAACCAAAAGAGATATGTCCTAGAATTTAACCGATTGACCTACATACAGCGCAGGAGCTGGCGGAAATTTTAAAATATTTGTTGAATAGAAAAATTAAAAGTGGATTTGAATATTTGTTATCGTAGGTAGAGAATTGGGTCTGTGAAGTTTTTAAAGTAACCTAAACATTCATTCATTCATTGATCATTCATAAACGGTCAAAAAGTTAAGCGATATAGGTAAGTATAACATGTTTTATCACAGTTCAAATAACGTTTAAATGAAAAAAATATCAAGCAAGATTTTTATTTAATAAAGGGGGTAAGTGTTTAGGAATAAATTATCAAATTGTCAGAATTACAAAACAACTAACTGTTAGGTATCATAATTTATCATAAATCTAAGTAATTCATCACTTATTTAAAAAAAGAATTTACGTGACGGTTGTGCAATTTTAAGCTTCTCATTATACTCGTACCTAGGTTGTTCCGAAAATTGTTAGCCACAGAATAAATACAATCTCTTATTTCTTGAAAATATTTTGAATTGACGGTTTATTTCAATATATGTAAATCTCTGGTGAAAATCATTGGTCACCTATGTGTAGTTTATTTTGAAATATTTTTAAAGATTATCTGATATTCTTTTGTTTGCAACAATGGACGTCTCGCGGGAAGCTTTTCGTGCTATGATTTTTTATGATTATTAACGAGGGTAGATAAAGCTTCAAGGAATCTCACGAAAATTTACAAGTTGCATTGGGGGACTCTGCACCTGTGTTAGCAATAGTTATAGGGTTTGTGAATTTAAACGTGGCCGAGAGAACCTAAATGACCCCATACCCGGCTGACTTACAACTGCAGTAACTCATGAAAATGTCATCAGGGTACAGTGGCTATTGCGGGAGAATAGACACATTACACATCGAGATTCAGGTTGAACTGAAGATTGGATCACTGCATGAACACCTTAAAGTTAGGATGCTTGCTTCGCGGTGGATACCTCATTCCCTCACTGAAGAGCAAAAATCCCGTCGTGTTGATTGGTGCAAACTTATGCTAGAAAAGTTCGAAGGAGGAACTTCGCAAAAGGTATTCTACATCCTTACAACTGACGAAACTTGGATCTACAGCTACGATCCTCTGCACGAAGCAACAATCCACGCAATACGAGTAGGTGTTTCAAGAAGACGAGTTGCCCACAAAAGTTGTTCGCGGTCGGAGCGTTAATGAAAAAATGATAGCGGTTTTTTTTGACACAGTGGACCAGTAGCAGTAATTCAGCTAGAAGACCGTAGAACATTTACTAGTGAATTGTATTGCGAAGTTTGTCTGCCTCAACCTTTCGGGGAGTTGAATAGCGAGCGACCAAGGAGCGGTGTCCGTGGCATTCTGTATGTTAGGTCACTGCCTACCGTCCAATATGGTTGAGGGGGTGATGGCTGGTCCACAGGTCATACTCGTGAACGGGTGCTGCTTGTGGGGACTGGTCTGGTCACTCCTAACTGCTACTCTCATATCTATTTATATATTATTTATATTTTTTTTGTTACTTATACTATGACCAATGAAAACTAACTCTTACAACTATGACTATGGGACATCTCACTCGCACTTTTTGTTTGACATTCTGTTAATTTTAATTTATACCTAATTGTTCATTTTAAACAAATTATTTTCATCGTTATATTACGAGACATTTTAAAAAGGGTTGAAAAAAGAAACATCCCCGCCGAGTTTCTTGGTACTATCTTCTCTAGCGGGCGTATTTCTGAAGCACTGGTAGAGTCAGTTTTCGTTTTTTTTTGCACCCGGACTTCTGTTTAAATATAGGCAAGAAATGAGTTTTTTCAAAGTCATGTTAACTTAAGTTAAAATTTTCAAACTTATGTTTTCCTTTTCACCAAGATAACGCGTCCGCTCACACAGCTGCTGCTGTTGCTGCATAGCTGTTCTAGAGTGTGTCTGTGTTCTAGAATGGTTCTTCTTCGGGGATGCAAATGTTACCCCATCCTCCATACAGCCCATATTTAGCTCCTTGCGATTTTTATTCCAACGGTAAAAAAATGCTTCGTCGGCGAAAAATTACTGCAGTGCAGCACTGCAGAAAAAGCAGTCGAAGAATTTCGGCGGTTATTTTTCGATCTCAAGCAAGATACATTTTTTAAATGTTTCGAAGTTCATCCGCATGCATAAGTGCATTGGGGTTGGGGGGAATATTTTGAAAAGCTATAAATATACTTTGTTCATATTCTAACTATTTTTCATTTCACTAACAACGTAACGACCAGCCCACGTAATTATATCAAAGACGACCCTCGACAGTTTATTAGATAAATTTTAGCTTAGATCAGACAGATCATATCAGAAAGTAACAATCATTTTAAACTTCAAAGTCAGACTGCTGCGGTTAAAATCAGCTCAGACTCTAAAAGCTTTTAGCCCACAGTTTTCAATACCGAAAAGAAAATTCGTGTGTCACAAACACCAATAAAGGCGTGAAAGCCGTTCGCAGTCTCTTCGCTCGCAGTTTTGTAATCCCGCCGGCTCACGTCCACACCCTGAATACAAATTGGGTAAAGGGTGAAGGTGTATTATTGGTCAGGCAGATTTCCCTCTACGTGATCAGGTACCTTAATATAGTGGCTCGATTCTAAGTGTTTTTCCCTGTTTCCTTAGTTACATTGAGGATACTCAAAAGGGTAACGTGTCAATTATAGACCCGACCTCTGGTTTATTGCGTGCTGCAAAACGAGAGTGTTTAAGCAGTAGGTAAGGGTTTTCGGGAAAGTAAAAGGCTTGGGCTTATTTATTTATTGCTGACGGTTACGTGCACGCGGCTGTTAATGTTAACTGTCATTGGAATGTTTCACAGTTTCTAGAATTGAGTTGAAATTGCAATCCTCACGCAATAATTATAAAGAACAATGTGGTAACCTAGCAGATATTATTTCTTAGGTAGATGAGTAAAAGCCGAATATCAAGTAACTACTGAATTTATTTCTGTCAGACCCTAATATTTATACAAAATAAAATTATAGAATTGTATGCTTGTATAGCCACGCACCTATCTCACTCTAGCCTAAACGATATATATCGTGTCGCCTGCTCGCACACCATAAATATTTGAGTCCGCGCTGCTCAAATATCGCTCCAGTGCGACGCGCTTCCGCGGCGGTCGTGCGTGTGCGCTTGTATGTATGACGTCCTCACAACATCAACAAACTATAACAAAAGCTCTAAAAATGCCCCTCAGTTTACCGCATTTTCAGCAGCTTTTTAGGGTTATTTTCCGATCGATATGATGTTAGAGTGTGATAAATTGACGTCCATGAGTGCGTCTGTGATGCCAAATAATGAAGCTTTTGAATATATATTTTCGCGTTGTAACGTATCTATACTATCTATACGTACCGGTGGCGTCTGGCGAATGTCCTTGCTTTATGCACGCTCAACGGTAACAAGAAAAATACTGGATTAAGTTAGTATCTAGCACAGATTCAAGCTATTTATTCCGTCTATAACCATAATTTGTTATTTTTATGATGGTGATATGTATACAAAGCTTTTGTTTCACACGATTCACACGATTCACGTTTTAGCGGCTAAAAGCTCGTAGAATCAAAGATTTAATTCAAAAAATGTTATAAATCTTAATAAACAACCCGTATAACCCTATATATAATATATATAGGTATTAATGGTTGTTAGGAGCATTGAGTAGTCAGCCTAAGGCCATGAGTCTGTATATTAATATGTGTCTACCACACATCGCATACAGTCCATGTAGTTGCCATAACTTGTAGCCACTCCTGAAAGTGTCTAACTTTGTTTCACTTTGCCCACGATGGAAGTTTGGTCAAGGTACGAAATGTTTAATATTGTGTTATCAAGTAACCCCTTGATACGAATCCCTTACCTGTGCCTCAGGGATTATCGCAGGAGGGAATAAATACCTTTTTCATGACAGCTGACATTTAGAGTGTCTGACCCGGCGTCTGGGATTAGAGCTGATGTTACATTCAATTAGATATTTATGAAACCTCCATCAGTGTATAAAACGGGTAAAATATAAATATTTTATACAATATAATAGAAATTCAATTAATAAAGTCTTGTCGTATCGGTAAATAAAACTATTTTCATCCTTTATTATAATAGGCCAACAGCAACAGATATTAATTGACTCATTAATTAACCAATTTCAATAAATTGTGTCGATGTCAAAGTTTTTCAATTTTCGCCTCGATATAATTTATGATGAAGTTCATTCTACGCGGTGTTTACGAATTTTCTTAACAAGTTCGCTGTGTTAATTAGCTGGAAAATTGCTGTTTTTCTATTGTTTTCCTGTAATTATGACGTTCGTAAAGAGTTCTTCTTTTGTTTAATAGTTAACTGTTAATTAAAGACAAACCACTTAACTGTCAGACGTGTCGGACGTAATATTTTCGTCTCGTATTAAAACACAATTATTTTATCTTATTATAATCGTCTAGTGGATAATAAAATAGGCAATATATCCTTGGATCCAGACGATCTCAGTGATTCGATTAGTAACGAATCAGTGAACGTAATGTCTCTGAAAACAAAATGTTTGCTGAGAGATTTTTGCAAATACGTGTATTTTGCCGGCGCCGGCAACTGCTGGTGCGAAGCTATCTACAGAGAAACGGTCTCATATAGAGCGTACAGTGTGATTTCTTTCTCTATTTACACTACAATGATATTTCTTGAGAATCTCGCAGCTCTGCTCGGAAATTTCCCCGATGTGGAAAAAAACTCCGCCGTCATGTTCTCGGCTATACACAACATCGTTCTCACTAAAATGTTTCTGCTGTTATATCATAAAAAATCTATAAGGAAATTAAACTACGAAATGGCCAGCGTGGGAGAGCAGTTTGAGGAGCCATTTGTAATGAAGATGCAATACCGGAAAGTGAAAGTTGGTATCTCGCTCTATATAATTTCGGTGTATCTCTCGTTGATTGCGTACGGCGTGGAGAGCATGAGAAAATTGTTGGTTGAAGGTTAGTAACGGATGTTATTGCGTCTCTGATCTTAGATGTCAACGATGTTCATTTCCTGGAAAGATGCGATCTAAGGCCTCGCTCACCGGAAGTCCACGTTTATGTCACCGACATTCCGCAAATCGTCCGTCATGTGAAGTCGGTCATCCATCAGAAGGCGAGTTCGTACATAAACCTTAGACTCCCGACGGTCGGTCTCTATGGGGCGCAAGTTCGGCAGCTGGCCTGAGTCAGAGGACAAATTACTTTATGCATGCCCTTTGATACGTCGCAATTACGATCTAAAGTGGAGTTATGTCTAATTACATACCTGCGTCTGTGGGTTGTTTGACAAATTGACATAGAGCTTACTTTCTGTATATTGTTTTAATTAAAGTGTAGAACAATATTCTAGAATAACTTTTATCTACATTGCACGTTCAATTTAAAATGTTCCGTTATGTAGCACAGAAAATAACATAAGTGGTTTTCAGTAAACTTTTTATAGTTATAATCCTCCAACTACATTGTTCCGGAATAGTAGAAACAACATAGCGCCACGAAACGCTTGTGGTGTTCCGTAGCACTAAACCGTAGCTCGTAGATGAAGATTTGTAGTTAGATAGGTACGTTCTATAACCGTAACCGTAACGTCGACTGACCGTAACCGACTGCTTACGCAAGATAGAGCGTAGTAGAGTAACTAATTAAAATACGTTAGACAAATGTAACTGTATTTTTAAAATACGCGGAGCAAAAAAATATGCAAAAAATTCAAAAGCTGACAAACCCAAAGGCGCTCTTTGTAATTACTTTACATTTTTCCTTTTTATTTTAGATCCATGCTGTTGTTTTAGGGTTATAATTTTTTGCGGATACCAAGAAATAAAATTATGAGAGTTTAATGACTGATAAAATACGACAGTAGGTAATTTATTTCTGGGGTACAGATGCACAAGACCTGCTTAATGTGGGCGCTAATTCGACTTCACAGTCAGCCTTTTTTTTAAGCCAAAAATGACACTGAATTAGAAAAGTTTTAAATGATGTGTTTTAGGTGCACCTTTTTACACTGTGGTGACGTACTACCCTCATTATGATGATCAGTCGTACTTGGCGTCGTTTTTCCGAGTTTTCTTCTACATAACATGGTTGTACATGATGCTGCCCATGATGTCGGCTGACTGCATGCCAATCACACATTTGATCACGACCTCGTACAAGTTTGTCACTCTGCGTCACCACTTTGAGCGGATGAGAGAGAAGTTCGATAATGATATCTTGATGATGAACAAAAATGAAGCGATTCAGAAGTTAAAAAGTAGATTTTTAGAAGGCATACGAATGCATCAGAAATTATTGTTGTAAGTTATATTTTATTTTACCTCATATTTCTTTTTAAGAATTACTGGAAAGAGAATAAAATACTCAAATGTATGTAGTTATATCAAAAAAATACGTAAGACATAAGATAATTAAACATCGAACGACGATAAAAATAATATACCTAAAGCAATATATGGAAACCAAGATTTTTATTCGACTACTTTATTATTTTAAACGAATGTTTTGATTTCAGTTTAGCTGATGAGATACACCGTGTTTTTGGAATAATAATGTCACTTCAAGTTTGCGAAAGTTCAGCCGTGGCGGTATTGCTTTTGCTGCGTTTGGCGGTAAGTGAAAACAAAATGAAAGTGTTCCTGTAAATTTGTGATGTCGATCAAGTAAAAAAGGGTTTACGAACACAGCCTAATGGAACTGTTTCAATTTTACTAAATAAGCTTAACTTTCTCATTTAGAATATCTATTACCTATGTGAAAACCCACTCAGTTGCTAAATTACTTTCATCATAGCCTCTTTGAGGCTTATGCAAATCATAATGTATGAAAATGTTTTAGCTTTCCCCTCATCTGGATTTAACGAATGCCTTCATGACGTACACTTTCGTTGGCTCACTATTCTTATTATTGGCACTGAATCTATGGAATGCAGGAGAGGTCACATATCAGGTAAACTTAAAAAAAAAAACTATAACGAATATAGTACAACGAGTATATGTAGTAGACGAAAAATATAATCTTCATAAAAATGTGTCCAACATTTTATGTACCATTAATTTAACCTGTCCGTGAAAAGGATACCGACGAGACGCTCTGTACCGATTTGGTACAGATTCTTAACCAAGCGCCTTTATTTCAATGAGTCCTTTCTGACTTGAGCGGTGTGTGGGAGCAGGGTAGAAAAAGATCGGTATACCTCACTGCGTCTCGGTAGCAATAAGCAGTAAAACCGCGGTACCGTGGGAGTTGTAAAGCGTAGTGCGGCCGTTTCCCACACGCACAATTGGTTCACATTCTTCTCCGAGTGCCATTTTCATGCAGATACCGCATTGACAAATCAGGGAGCGGCCTTCAGCCATCATGCATTTCATCGGTACTTAACTTCCATTTTATAGTGGTAAAGTGTAGAATATTAAAGCACATTAAGATTTAAATCATTATTGATCAAATCATTACCGATTGTCAGTATCGTCGTGATCATGGTGCTTGTAACAGTGCCGAAATATCGAAAACTCAAAATAAAATAAATACATGGCAAATATCCCATTTCTAAATCAAATTCTAGTGTCAGTGACCATAATACTTTGTAAATATTAAGGTGTGGCTATCGTCTTAATTAAAATTTTGAACCGTAAGAACAATTCAATATTCTCTAGGAATATTGAATTGTCACGCGTCCTTTGACACGCTTGTCTGTCACCTCCCTAGCAGTAGTTAAAAATCGTCTACCACCAGTGGCGTTTTATGTTTTAGTATCATAAATAAGTAAATAAATAGTTTTTATTTAGTATGTTTTATTAGTTATAAAAAAACATTAAGAGCATTTATGATTTTGTCAGAATTAAGGCCTCTGCACACAGCGGGCATAACGTGACCGCAACGCGGCGTTGACGTATTGTTTTTAGTTGTAATGTACTAAACTATGTATTGGGCAATGCACATAGAGAGCGCGTCGTCGGCGTGGCGCGGCGCGGCGACGACGCTCTCTGTATGCAAAAAACACCGACGCCGCGCTGAGATCACGTCACGCCCGGTGTATGCAGAGGTCCTAACTCTATGTTTCACACAATTGGAAGTCAGGTCCTCCTTCTGGGAGCTGACAACACGTTAAACTAGATGTCAGTATATGTAATTCAATTTTGTATTTCATGTGTTTCAGGCTTCATTACTATCTAACGCGATGTTCTATTCGGGCTGGAATATGTGTGAAATAGAGAGACCCTCACATAGAGATATCAGGAGGCTCGTGCTGATTGGTTGCGCTCAAGCGCAGAAACCACTCATTTTAAAGGCCTTTGGGATCCAGGATCTGTCTTATGAGACATTTGTTTCGGTATGTGACGTGACCTCAATACTGACCGCTTAATTTGTTATGCACTCAATATTTTTATTGGCATTTTTTTATGAGCTTAAGGTTCATTCATGAGAATTCGTTCACCTTGACCTCACTACCAACAGTTGCAGCGCTACCCAGTTTATTTTTTTTTGCAAAATCTTACTCGGAATTGCACTGTGCTAAGGACGTTGAACGAAGGAATTATTTAGATATATGTTTAGGAGCTCCTAAGTCTCAAATTCCCAGTAATGTCGCTTGAAACAGTGCCGTTTAAACGGGAACACAGTAATGTTTGTATACTACTGGTTAGGATTGATGTAGTGGCAAATTTTGGTACTTCCCAAGGCGGCAGAAGAGGTCTGCCACAACAATATAGAATTATTATACCTTGCAGACTTATAACATTTTGCAGATAAAAGCAACTTCTACTTTATAGTTTTTTTATGTGATATAAGATCTATGTTTGACCACCATCTTGCGTGATGTTAAGCGACGATGTGGCCAAAGATGGAACACATAGATATCTATTCACTCTGGCCCTATACCCAGATTGTATGTAGTTATCAGAAAACAGAGAATCAACTGCCAAACGCTTGAGTATATTTTTTATGTTCTGTGGTATTATATTTCATTTGTATTTAATTAATTGTTTTCGAAGTCCAAACTTTTTCATGGCTTATAAACTACGTAAATATATATCGAAAACGAGAGGCAATTTTCTTTGGATACATAGTGAAAATATATTCGACGTCACAAAGATTTAGGTCTATTTCAGGCAAATCAAGTCTTTGTTACCTCTAAATCGGTACCGAGTACGAAGTTTCTTTTCAGGTGGCGAGGACGACCTACTCCGTGTTCGCTGTGTTCTACCAAAGAGGAGAGTAGTTCGAAGAATTGTTTATTGCTTTGTTAATTTTCAATTTAGGCAACCGTAGTAAAAATATTTTTTGATGTCTAGACGTTCATTAGCAAACTTTGTTCCAAGGCAAAAAAAAATAACATTTAGAGGTCACCCTTACTCCATTCAGCATAGTTTTGGAAAGCAGTTGATCAGTCATCACACAGAGTTACATGTACCTATCTAGCTAATGATGTATAGTCACAGTAGTCTTTAATATAAGTATAACTCAAATAACGACTTTCTATGTCTTTTTAAAAATAAAATGTTTAAGCACCTGGCGATACTTTTGAAACAAATTTTTCACAATTTTACTTAATTTAATTTCAACAAAATGCTGTTGCCATGTCCATTTAGATGAGATGTGAAATAGGTGTTTGATGTTGCTGTGCAAATATGACTATTATAGGACTTATTTTTAAAATTCTTTCATCGATAAAATATAATATTATCCATACATTCTATGATATTATCGTTACTTTCTCAACTCGGTCGAATTCAAAATAATAATAAAAAAACAGCAGGTGGAACCGGAGTACAAAAACCCGTTATGATAAATTATTTATGTCAAAATTAGGTTATGTTACCTAATTTTGACATAAATAATTTATCACGCTAATGTTTTAAATAAAATAATCTCATCCTGAATTATCTCACTTATTTTGAGGATCAACAAAAAGCTGAACGGAAACATTAATGCTATTAAGCCAGTAGGTTTAACTGCTTAATTATGTTTCCTTGTCACATTAAAATATACATATATCTATAAATTATATCTATAGGTAGATGTGTACATATACGTATACATTTATATACCTATATATATATATATCTGTACTGATATACATATTATTGGAAATTGATGAACGGAGATCAAATAATAAAATCATGAGCATGGTATTACATATCTATAGAAGGGTTTAAATTGTGAGTTGAATAAAAAAGGTCATTGAACCCCAAAGTGAAAAGGCGGCTTGAAACTCATCAATGTTGAAAGGTTCCAGAGTACATGAAAAAATTAGAAGGCTTTTGCCCAGCAGTGAGAGATATGGTATGTTTTTTATTTTATCCAGAATTATTTATTCGTCAGCCAGTATCTGTAGTTGTGCAGTTCTTAAAAATAGAAGAATTTCTCAATTATACTTAAAAATTGTCTGCTTACTAAGTTTGAATTTACCATATTGCCTATATAGATTTTGCACGACTACATGTTCATTGTCAATAACCACAGGCTTTAAGTGGATGGAGGCAACGTGCGGGAAAAATGAATTAAACACGAAAACCCATCTCGACCAGCCAGCAGTGCGTCGCAATTCCTGGAGCAATGTCACATACTCTCTGCAAAACAACATTTGTATGATCGTTAATAACTCGGGAATGGCTGAATCAAGCAAAAGCGCTCAAAAGCTACTCAAAAAAATTACTCAATCGCGTTCTATCTATATAAAAGAGCGTTCAAAACGCGGTTGTTCAATATCACGTTGCTACTTTGTTATGTCGATTGTTCGGTACCTACGCTACAAAAGTAGCATTATACTATACAACCACGAACTTGGTTCTAAATAATAATTATAACCAGCTGTTTGTATTCAATATCCTACAAAAATATTAGCTGCAATATTCCAAACAACGCATCCTACGCCTTCAAAGCAGAACAAACGTTCCACATAAGCAAAAGCAAATTAATAAATCACTATCCAATATGTTCTAAACGAACGCGTTAATAAGCCGACGATGTCGCCATAAATTACCAAAGACAACAGAAATTTAATATCGGCGGTAAAGTAATTTTCCGCTAAAGTTTTGCAATAGATAAGTAACTTTGACTCATTGGAACCCCCGGTTTTAGGTAGAGAGATAGAGTTATAGAGTGCCACTTTGCACCTAAATCAATATGCTTTGAGCGAACAATAGTATTGAGCAAGTTAGTCTCTAATTACAAGTTAGTGGGGAATGATATTGGAAGGGTAGCTCAGGGTAGCTTTCTCGTTACATTTATGTAAATGTGTATTTGCTAGTAGATTGCCAGGATAGTCAAAGAAATTTTGTGTTAGATTCAAAGTATGTTTATAGGATATTCTGGAAACGACGCCGCTTAGCGATAAAACCGCCTATTGTATAATAAGAACGTATGTGCGTACTATAATTCTCCTTTTAAGAGCTAAACAGTCCTTACTTAATAAAAAGTATTATCTTCTTGTATTATTTATTATTTGTTTGGTAAGCGGCTCTTGTTGGAGGAATCTTTAATTAATTCGGAAAGATTCAAAGGATGGGAAACATTTTTCTCATATAATAGAGATTCACCTACAAAGGTTTTAAGAATTAATAATGTTACTTTATTTTGTAAAAGTATTTTCATGAATTAAATTAACACTAATTACAATATTTAAAAAGGAAGCGACTTAATTGCTTCTAAGAAGTTGAAATAAAGCATCTGTGAAATATTCATTTACGGCTATTATAATTACTTTTATTATTAAGTTGAAAGTTTATAGCCGTTTCGCAATGATAGATTATTGAGGGTTTTTCTTAAGTATTCAGCGTCTTACTGAAGTAATTGATCGATGGTCTATTCGCGGTTCGGCTGGAGTTGATGAATCGACGACACTTCACTGTAATCTTACGGAGTTTTTTTGCTAGGTGTAAAAATGATAGATGACCAGTACCTACCGATTATAAAATATATGTTTGTGGCCATTTTATGCTAATTCCTTTTGTTACACAATCATTCTTTTGTAATGATAATCACTAATTTATTTTGCATATTCTTTTGCAAACCCTCATTATCTACGCAATTACCTGCTCCGGAAGATTATAGCAAACTTGTTTGTTTTATTTTTACTTTGAGCCTAAAAGCTGTTTCAAAGTTTGTTTAACTCTTGGGGCGAATTCCGCGTATGCCTATGGTCTGACTCCGGGAGAATTTACCTACTTTTAAAAGTCCTATGTCGTTGGAAGTTTTCAACAAAATATAAATAAGCCGTCGAGTTAGCATTTACTCGTAACGTTTCACTGTATTGTAAAATAATGTTTTATACATTGATCGGTTTTAAGCAATATTAAAAAATAGTCATACGCGTCTGTCTATTTATTCATTTACTACCACTTCTTAACTACTAATTGTATTTTGATATGGCTTTCACCATCATTTGGCGAATTTCTTATGAAAGGTAAGTGTATAATTTATATTACCGGCAAAGTGTCATTGATTGTATTCTATAGTCATTGTATAGAATACCTAGTCATTCTATACAAAATCGGGTAAACATTTTTTTTTATCACTTACTTTACCTAAGTAATTTACAACCTAGGAACTTTATAGAATGCAATAAAAAGATCAGGTACAGAAATAAAATAGACAAATAAAACAACTTTCGTTTGCTCAGAAAGAATCGCCCCACTACTCCATAGTGGTCCAACTCGCGCTTACCCCTAGAGTGTATATACTCGTATATAAAAGAGTGGAGCCAGAAACTAGCAAGGAGTTCCTAAGTACAACGAGCGCGCAAGGCCTGAGCGAATTGAGGGGGACAGGTGGCGAGCGAAGCGAGCCGGCGCGGCCCGTCCCGAGTGGAGTTTAGGGTCGAGTATGCAAGTGGAGCAAAGGGATGACGAAGGGAGAGTTCTAGCGAAAACCTATTTATTATTATAACTGTATACTTCTATAAAAACATCATCATAAACACTTTACTGACTGCACGTTTGGCATTGTATAGAATGCCTAGGTAAAGTATGTAATAAATGATATTTTATACATTGCCGGATCGTTTTAAGCATTGTATAAAATGTCGAGGTACTTTATAGAATATTGGACTATACAGATTGGCGGCACATATATATAAATTCATATTCATATTTGCATTTGTGCCGGGGCGGGTTGCTGGTCTTGGAATAATTATGAAAAGAGTTTTCAAGACCAAATACTTTGAAATTTAAGAGAAACTAAGAAGCAAAGAAAACATTTAAGCTCAAAATAGTAATCAGCTCAAGTTTCAGTTTTAAACAACCATTGTACACTTTATAGATGAACAGTGAATGTGAAACTAACAAAGCAATCGTAATTCCCTTTCGACGTAAATTCTCTCAGGCTGCCTATTACAATGTAACATCTTTTATGAGACTTGCTGACATTCTCATTAAGATCTTGCAAGTTTCAAAATGAGAATCCGAAGCAAATTAAAACGTTTAATCAGTATAACACTCACTTATTCAATGTAATTTTGCTCTATATTTTTAGAATCCTTATACAATTTATATTCATCACTTTTTGCTACACTAAAATAGAATGTAGTAACGTAAAATATGTTACAGAAAGTGGTTTTTGAGTTAACAAGACAAGCTCCTTGAAAGTTCTCCAAGGTTGCACTCTTCGAACACTTATTTGTTTTCAGCTTCGATGAAAATAACATGTTGTTCTTTGTTATGCAAAAGGTAATGGGACAGCGCTGTTTGGCTAACGATATTTTACTCTTCAAATATTTGTCAATTTCTCCAAACACCTTATATTCCCAGATTTTTATTTACCCCGCTTTGTTGAGCGATTTATCGTTAAATTTTCATAAAATAGAATGCATTCAAATGGCTCGTTACCAACATCAAACAAAGAGTAATGAGATCCCGCCGCCAATATATTGAAAGGATTGGAGTTTTTAGAGTGTGCGTAAGTCTATACCGAAGCAATCCCACGTCACATTAGCGCAGTTTATGGCAGGTTTAACGAGGAGCACCTACACCTCGTTAACCTCCCTATCATTGGGGAATAAATTCTACGTGACGTCATACCACCTCCCGCCTTAGCCCGATTAAGTGAAATTATTCCCAAATCATCTTAACGCCTTCCCAATACGGTTCAATTCACCGTGAAACAGCCGTTCGCTGCTCGCTTTAAAATATCGCAACTCTACGCTGGCGCTGCTGCGAGAATGAATGACTCTCTGTAAACTCTTTGAAATGTTTTGCCATTTTTGCAATTCATATTCCACTATTGCAATTGACGTTTATCCGATAGACAAACTTTTGTACGAATAAACGTGTAATTCCCAACAAAGAGAAGGCAGATGAATATAACATAAATTTTATGTCGGAAACAAAAAAGTAGGTAATCTATATGACAAATACGAAGGACTATTCCCTGGGATCCTGAGATATGGAGGTTATTAATTTAAAACAAAGTAAACGGTCCCAGAACATTCCCAAAACGGATTAGAGAGCATTGACGGACCTTTATTTGATGAATAGCTTGAGGATAATATTTTGAAATTGTTTGGGATCTTTCTTACATCCTCAAAGGCCGGTCGTCTTGTGGATCTTGTTGACACGATTATTTATTTTTATTGGAATGCAAATCTCGGGATGTGTGCAATTCTTTGAAGCAGTGTTTTCTATGGCAAAAATTGCTTTAAATATTTATTTCACACAAAACTTAAGAAACTGCATAGATGCATAGGTAAATCATATACTTACACAAAATAAATTAGGCGAATAGCGACCATATAGCGACACACTTACAGCTAGCTTAAACGTCCAGCTTACTACCAGTTGGTAGCGTACCAATATGAGCTGCTAAGGAAAATAATATACCAGCATTTTGATCATGCACGCGTAGCGCTCAGACACATTTTTGAATATGTTATGAGGTCCGGGTCCCCACAGAGCTAAAGTTTCAACAGCAGACGACTCCAATGTGTTAAAACACGTAAGGTAAGCATTCCTTTTTAAATAACTTTAGACAAACTGTATTTTTGTGCTTACAGGCTCACACCTACAGCTTTGTTGTAATACTTGTCAATACGGAAACTGAAATCAAAAGCGGAACTAAGAAAGCTCAAAAATATCAAAAGCTGATTATTTTAAAACATAACGCAAAGACAACAGGAAAGATGTGGGTCAACCAAAAATCATTAATCGTTGATAGTGAAAAGTATTTTGATAAAAATGAAAATAATCTGGAGAAGATAAGCATTTCCAAATCGATTTATAAATGACAGAGTTCTGAAGTAACAAACATTAAAAACAATCGAATTGTAAACCTCCTCCTTTTTTGAAGTCAGTTAAAAAAGTTATCTCTCCTGCCTCCTGCGTATTGTCCAGCACGTGTTCTCTACAGTATAGCGTCCGGCGACACTGCGGGTGCAATCGGCAAGCGCTGATAATCCGCCGATCTGAACGAGTTGGCAGCGCGCCAGGTGCCGACGTGTGCACGGAAATTAGAAACTTTTATAGTTTTTTGTATTTCTGGTACACTTTTAAAAGTTGTGTGTGGTTGCAGCAGAAACAGTAAAGGATATCAATAATCGTTAAAGAGTCACATTGGTACGTCCATTGTCCAAGAACTACCAATTTCTGACACATCTATCATTCCCCTATTGCCTACAGCCGTGTGTGAACATGACATGTATTGAAGTGAAGTATCGTATTAAATAAATCAAGTGAAGAATCATAAAAGGACGATGGCAACAATAGGTTCAAGCTGATGAACAATATAAGATACTTTTGAATAGTTTTAGCTATTTTGATGTAAACCTACGAAAGAAAATAAGCCTTTATCTGTAGTTCTCGTCGCTGCGTCATCGCATACTTCATCGCGCTGACTTGAAGATTGAGATGACTATTGATAACGGCTCAAGGGAGACTAGGCATTAAATAACTAAGCGTAAAATTAAACAATATCCCCAGAATATCAATCACTATCTATCCTCATGTATTACATAGAAGAAAAAGATGCATGGAACATTCCGCTTCTGCCAAGTAGCCAACTGGCACATAAGAAAAATAATATTGTCAAAAATAAACATAAAATATTGTAACAAAAGTTCTAAAAAATATGCCCCTCAGTTTCTTGCCGTATCTTCTGAGTACGAGTAGTGGTTCTTTTTCCGATACGGTGGCAGTCATTGTAATAATTGACGTTCATAAGTGCGTCTGTAACGACAAAATTGAAATAAAGAACCTTTTAATTGAATTGAATTGTAAGGGACTAAACTTAGTGTTATGACGAAAATGGATGTAATTGAGGTGTTTAATTAATTTGGTCTGTGCAAATCCAAATTTATCGTTAGCAGAAGATGAAGTAGGTTTAAGGAATACTTTTAAGATGTTGATAATAAAATACTAGACAAGTAGGTATCAACGTTCTTATGAGGAATGTCGTACACTACTTCACTGGCGCTTGTAGCGTAGCTCAACTAGTCGTTCGTACAGATCTTCTAGGTAAGTAACGATCGCAGCAGTCACAACTTGGGTGGGTGACCGTTTGTGTAGTGTTTACATCTGAGAGCCACCGTAATTCGGAGGGCACGTTAAGCCGTCGGTCCCGGTTGTTGGGCCATGTCGGAGGCCTCTCTCCTTCATGTCGTAAACTCCAACACCAGGGTTGGTCACATACCCACACGAGAGGAGAAGAAGACTACTTCACCGCAAAGTTTTAGCCACTCAATAACATTAGATATAGACAACGAATTAGTACTATATGAAAGTATTATCAAACTTCAAAAATACACTTAAACCCAGACAAAATAAAATAGAACAGAAGTAAGGTTCAGTCACTTTTAAAACTATCGTTTAAAATGGTATGCACACAAGTAGCTCGCTAAACTACACACTCACTCCTGTTAAAGGCGGTGTTTAATTTTTTAAACTAGCTATTTTTCATTCTAATGTGATACAATATGTGACACGTTATTGTAAAAACTAAGACTGCCCCTTCCACCACTTTTCCAGCACTACGCAGAACTTGAAATTGCGATCCCTTATAGGATATATAGTAGTAACATGTCAGTTTCAAGTCTTATTCCCATGATATTTTGCTGGTGCCCTTACCGAAACACAGCATTACTAGGTAATCAGCAATTTACTTTAGACTAAGACGGGTACCGACGGCTGGGAGGTAAAATGCTCTCCTACGACATTCAAATAGAGATAGGTACAATTTAACATATTGCTCACTAAAGTGGCTCGATCACAATGTCATTGAACTCGCCATCTGTATATAAAAGTCAGTCGCAGACTGCCGTCTGCCACATCTATCAATGGGCTCAGAAATTCAAATATCACGTAAAGTATCAAAGATAATATAATCGTCGTTTTACAAAGTATTTTCCATATGTATCAAAGCTTTTTCAAGCAGACTGTCTAGTCGGAGACTCGTAATGTAGTGTAGGTATATTTAAGGGAACCTTTCTCCTTCAACACCACGTATCAAAATCATGATTTATGAAAACAGCTTTTCTGAAGGTCAACAAAATGTAATATTGCCTTTGAAGATAATTGTTCGAGCCCCAAAGCCTAATTAATCCGAAGTAGGTAATTAATTTTGTTTACAGGATATATTCTGTGGATGTAATATGAAGCGTGCGTGCAGACTTAGATTAATATTATAATTATGGGTAAGTATACGTACCCCTACATAAAAAATATTTTTCGATGTGATTTAGTGATGAGACGAGCAGTTCGTTCACCTGATGGTAAGCAACACGTCTGCCCATAATAGTTGCATGCAAAATTCTCCGCGGTACTGCACATCGCTCGTCAACCCAAGGCAATAGTTCTTGAGTCTTATAATGCTCGGTAATTTCATTGGCTAACTGGTACACAGTAATGCTTCTACTTGATAGCAAAATAATTGGCAAATAACTATAATTTTGTAATTGCTCATTAAACTGTATCTCTTTAAATGCCCCAATTTGTTTTTGTAAATATTTCATGATCGGTTTCAAAGCATGATGCTAAGTTAATGTTAAACTGCACCTTTTCAACATGAATTATTTAAATGTGGGTCTTAGACAAGGCATTCATAATAAAGGTGAAAACGGCCCTTTTCTTTTATAAGGGCGACTTGCTTCCGTAGCCAACCATCAAAGCCAAACGAGAACAGTCACCTTTTTCACGGCATCCCTTGTTGCTTAGACAGCCAATAAAAGGTTATAAAGCGAGTGTGGCTCAGTGGGAGCTCGTGCAACTTTCGACCCGACGCACCCGAGTTCGAATCCCGCTGGCCCCGCATCACTGACTTTCTTAAGTTATGTGCGGATTTAACACTCGCTCTAAAAACGGTGAAGGAAAACATCGTGAGGAAACCGGCATGTTCAAGAATTTTTCACAAAAAAGCCAAGGACATGTGACATCCACCAACCCTCACTGGGCCAGCGTGGTGGATTATGGCCCATTATTTCTCTATGAGAGAAGGCCCGTGTCCCAGCAGTGGGAACGTGATGGGCTGATAATGATGATGATGAAAAGGTTATAACCTTTTCATCTTCAGTGCCGTGTCTTCCTGTGTTTCCTTTTCCTTCTCATGTTTGATAGCAAGGTAAGGTGAAATAAGGTGGCATTTATGTGTGACGACAAAGTCGATGCTGTACCCCTGATTCTATGGTAACAGATGCCTGATGCTACTAACTACTTTACTGCTGCCCGCAATATTTATCGGTATCTAGCTCAGATGCAGTCAAAGTCAATGAAGATTTCAAATAAATAAATACTTTCAACGATTACATACATAAATCCTGACCCTAGCTAGGATTCCTTGTATCTAGGGAACCAGGAAATACGAGGGCCATGGTCCCACAAAACCCCGGCAAGAAATAAATAGTTGCGGTTTTTTCTGTGCACAAACATTTGTCCCGTCGCGGAAATCGAACCCGCAACCTCAGTGGTATATGAGATTTGAGCCAACCTGCCCAACAACCACACCATAGAAGCTGTCAAGATTTTAAGTTTCAAAAACCCACACGTTCCTAGAATTCCGAAGCATTATCAAAACAAGCCCCGAAACCTTAAAGGAAAATGTTTTAAGTTAAATATTACTAATTAAATGAAAACATCTATTGAACGCTATCTATTGATAGCGCCATCAGTTTCATTTGAAGAGCTACTAACTACCACTATTATATAATTGGTTGGCCTCGCCACGTACTTATACGATCATAGATGGGGAAAGGTGCTTCTTGGAAAGTCACATTCATCATACCCAGAAATGTAGTATCAAGCTTTTCACAAACTGGTTTCAAATGACAAATACTAGCGCAAATAAAGTCAAAATATCAGTAGTAGTCATAAGTTTAATTTCAACTTAGTTATCGCTAATAACCACAATTAGTGTCAGAAACTCGCGTATAGTGTCCTGAGCACATAAGTAGCGATGTCCAGATGCTCACAGTTGCAATACACCGTTGGCTAATAGCCAATACAGTTACGAGCGGACATCGCCGGCAAAATTACTGCCTTACGTAAACATTTTCATCCTTTTACACCGCGCTCTCATGACATGTTCAATGTCCCGAATGTGGAACACATGTTACTATTCGGTTATGTTATGGAGACTTCTGTGTGGAAACTGCAATATTGGTTAGATTACTGTGGCCAAGATTTGCATTTTTCGTTTAGTTTCAAAGTCTGCATGTGTGAACATTTTTATCGAACCTTTCCACAAGAAGCTTTGGTTTTATTTAAGTCTTTTTGGTAGCTTCGGAAAATATCATAGCGCTGGTTCTATTTGTGCATGGGATCAATTTGAAGAACGAAACGAATACGCAGGAATGAAATATACTGATAGTAGCGTTAGATAGTCCAACCGAAGCTATTCACAATCAGAGTTACCAGGACACTTTAAACTAGTTCTATCAGAGAGCAAAATGTTTCGAAATTGCGATAGTAGTCCTAGAGCCAACTTAATAAGTGAAAGCCGCCATCTTGCACACGTTTTTTTCTCGAAATGGCCCTTACAAGCCTCGGACAAAATGGATAAAATCTAGGGAAGCCTTCGGGGAATAGGGGACGAGTCAACCCTATCTGGAATGTTCGAGAAAGCCTGGCTTTTCCTACTAACTCTATATTCAATTAGGTTTGCACCAATTTGCTACGAGGTTACCGTACCTGCCTATAGGTATGTACTTGGTAGACAGAATCAGAATGCGTTTGCTTTTCTAAAAAAGATTTGGTCATGTTGAAGTAGCTACCCTACTTGACTCAAAATACACAATTTAGTAGGTAAAAATATTATTGTACTTGAGTTGTAGCTACTGTACCGTGACATGTGTCATAGCGCGATCGCTTCTCACCACGGCACGTTTTGTTTAACTGAATTTATACAGTCCTGTTTTAAGTTTTGCTAATTTAGCAGGACCATACATAAAGCCACACTAGGTCCAAATTAACGTCTTATTTAAGCTTTAATTAACCAACTTTACCCACGCACGTCGATATAACTTCTGCAATAGTTAAGGTAGATACCTCAGAACAACTTCGATTATGACCTTAATGTATTAGTTACAGAAGGCTAATTTAGCGACAGGTGGTGGCCAAGTCGCCGTTAATCTAGAATTTGTCCGAATAAGTAATGTTACTGGCTCAGATCCAACTTCGAATATTGGGTAACTGTTCGGAATATTGGTACCGCTTCATCATACTATAGTGTATGCAGTCAAGTCAGAAATTAAGCCGTAAGGAAGCCGGCAGTGATTAATCTGAAGACACGCTTGGCTACAGATGGGATTGGAAAGACGGTCTCTTGTGGAAATGGAGATGAAATTGTTAAGTAGTCTATTACATAAATAAATGACTCTTTGTTTAGGCACTCGTATTTTCTTTGGAAAGTACATTTGTGCCGTTTCTTAATGATGTGGTGTAATTATGTAAGATAATTCAGAAATTAGGCCGTAATGAAGACGGAATTGATTCATCTCTTGTCTAAACCTTATTTAAATATTTAGTTGCTCTCTACTTCGACCAAATAAAGTTTTGGTCGAAGGATCTAAAGGTTGGTATTGAAATCTGCATCGTGCGTTATCGTAATGCCGCTTTTCTACTTCCCTGCCGATCTAACAATTTGATCTGAATGTTTGACTGTTCTTTCAAAACAGTAAACATCTGTTGACTACAAGAAAAACAGTATATACTTAACCAAAGATATGGGCTAAAGAAATTATTGAGTAGAATTTTAATATCTGATGTCTCGGGGTGATGAGTGCAATGCAGTACTACGTAGTGCTTTTTATGGTATTAAAAGTTCTGGGTGGTACTGTAATTGTTACGGGCAGGCGTAATGCTTACCACCAGGCGAACGACTTGCTCATCTCATCACTCAGTTCCATAAAAAAATATGGTATCGATGTTGAGGACAAAAAACCTGCAGAAATCGTATGTTATTCAACTCGAAATTTGCTGAATTATTTGTGGTAACTGGAGCTACATTAATGTTTTAAAATAATTACCTATTTGCTACATTCTTAAATGAACTGTAGAAATTTCTGATTAGAAATTGTAATATGCTATCGATGTTGAGGGGAAAAAATCAGAAGTAGAACTCAAATTTGTTTTTCTACTCGAAGATCTCCGAATTGATAGGTATATTTGGTCCACGACACAGATAGCAGAATAACAGGAGCCACATAAATGTTCTAACAGAATTACTCGCTACATTTTCACTATAGTTACTATAACTACCTTTAACTATACTAGAAAACTAAAAAAAGCAAACTTAATATTGCCACGCTATAATATTAAACATTAATATTTATTTAAGAAGAAAAGTGCTAAACGCATTTTAATAACAGCGCGAATTTTAAATTCACCTATAAATTATCATCGAAATCTTATACCTAGGTAATAAACCATAAAAAAAATGTGCATCGAAGAGTTATTATTCTTAATATCGATACATTTTTTTATTTATATCATCTCGAGACTGGTTCATAGAACTTGAAACATTACGGTTCGAATTAAAGCGGAACTGTTCAAGCAAGCTGATATGATCAGCCCCCGTACCCACTGCTCCCTCTAGCACCAATCGTATATTATCGTGTTGAGCTCAGACTAAGGTGAAGATTTACCAAGAAAATACCTCGTGATGCCATATATTGTTCCATGAAAGTTTATCTCAACTTGTAGTTATCGTATTTTGGTGTAAATAAATGAGATTAATTCGATTTCTTGCCTGAATTGACATTAATTAGAACGTTTTTAGCTGTATACGCTATACCTGAATTTGTGATCAACACTCAAAGGCCCAGTGGGTACGGGGACAGGATTCAGTGTCGACTCACGTCTTGTCTTAGTCTGAGTTCAAAGTCTTGTGCACACTCTGAATACTAAGCCTAGGATAATAATAACAAACACATCGAAAAAAATTGTCTATAAAGATCCTGGTGCATGGCTCGTGGACGTACAATATATTCATATTCATTCATATTCATGTATTCATGCTCATACATTATATTATTATAGACAGGTGTTAAAATAGTGTCACAAAGTATGCTATAAGTATGTACCCTGTAAGGGTGTTGCATAATGAGTGCAGTTCTATTATAGTTCAATATTATTCAACATTCCGATTCTAATTAATTATAAGTATGTACATTATTAATTTAATGTCATAAGTAGTCTGTGCTTAGTCACTATATTCAATTTCAATATATGATTGGAACACTGAAATTGAAGCCTTAATAAAAAAATAATAATAAATACATAAATACGTACTACATATTTAAGGGGTGTACTGGACCTACTTGTCCGTTGGAAGAGCACGTCTGGCGTGTGGCCAGACGTAATGTGTCGCCTTGCCCGTTTGGCCGCGATTATTTCAACTAGATAAATTTTACGCTCCTTAAATGTAAGGACGTGCAAAGTGGCGTGGGCTGCGCCGTGTTAGAAGGAATTATAAGTTGCTGGACTTTGTAGGCTTTTCTTGGCTCTGACCCAGTGTTTATGGCTCTCGGTCAAATGGCCACGATGGTTTTTGCGATAGAATATTATTAAATGGAAATGATATGAAAACTGAAATAATTCTTTATTGAAACTTAAAATTACTTATAATTAATAAACTAACAACCAAAATATCATAACAGAAGTAATGTAATTGGCGGTATTATCGCTTAACGAGATCTCCTCCAGACAACCGTGAAGAAAGAGGAATACCGTAAAAATACAATAGCCAGTGGTTTTCAATTTCTTAATAGTTTTATAAACCAATTGCATAAAATACAAACTAATAAAAAAATACATACAATACAATTAAAATAAAATAAACAACAATAAACATTAAAATAAATATTACATACAGAATAAAGACGATTGCGAACAGTAAAAATCTTATACTCGGTGTTTAAAAGCATCCAGCGAGGGTGCTTGAATCTCAATAGGTAAAGAGTTCCAAAATCGAACGGTTTCCACAGGAAAGTAGCAGTTATAGACAGTTTTACAGTGCATTGGAATCGTTTACATTGCTTAATAATTTAACTTGATTTTGGCAATTTCAGGTGTATCTAGCGCAAAAGACTCATAAGACACTTTACCAACGATTATGCCACGGCACCTATCTATTAATCAAAATGAAATGAAAAGTTTAAAGGTCCAAATGCAAAGGTACAACTTTAATTTTATATGCTCAAGATACATAGTACGGGTATAGTAACTAGGAAATAAAAACATTGATTTCCATATGAGGCTCATCATACAAAAACGAACAGAAGAAACCCCGCCCGCGATATTCAATATTTGGCTGTCCCAACTTTAAATCGGATCACGCCTGCGTAACACGAGCGGGTCCTTAATACGGCCGGTTACTGTTGCTGGCCTCCCGCCAAACACCCGATAATTTACCATCGACGTGCCGCATGCAAATTAAGCTCTAATCCTTATTTTTTCATTGAAATTCAGAGCGGTTTCGCCCTTTTTGCGGAGAGTAAAACTTTGTAAAAGTTTTGTTACCTAGTGCGGGATATCGGATTTGTATGTTTGAAAGCGGAAACTGCGCTTTTGTTGTTCAGATCTTTGTTCCAGGTACAATGACATGGCTTATAAATCGTTTTTTTTACCAGGCAATATCACTATTGAAAAATATTGATTTTGTTGTAATTATTGCGCCTGCGAATTAATTCAACTTGTTCGACGAAAGAGCATGGAAATATTTTACCGCGTCCATATATGATGAGTTTTCTACAAAAGTGAATGCTCTTACTTTACTTTCGTTTCCAAAAATAGAGCGGTACATTTTACATTAAATTATGCTATGTCTCTCGTATAACTTACATAACGACAAAAAACTAAGAAGAACCATATTTTCCCGCAGTCTCAAATCAAGCGAGAGTGATGATCAAAATTCCATTTTCACACTTCGCCACATTTCGTGTCATCTCGCCGCGTCGTATACCTACCTACCATTCACTGAATTCCTGGAAGCGCAATTTCATTAGTCGCAAAGAGGTCGCGCCGCGGGAGTTGCCTCATTCATTAAAGTGAAGTTATGTGACCTAGGCTCCATGACTATTTGTAAAGAATCGGGCCCCTTTGAGATCGGTGATTCGGGACTGAAGAGTTCGGGCTCATTTTTACAATTAGGCGTGTAGTTTCTTACTTAGATAGTTAAAACATATACATACCTACCTTGGATGTAAGTATTTAACCACTTCTTATCTTTGTGTTCAGTTTTGGTAGAGTATGAGAGACTTACCAATAAATAATACAAATAAATAAATCAATAATAAATAATAGTACAAAGGAAATGCTCGAGGAATTCTTAAACCTTTTTTATATTCTTACAAATATATCGATTTTTCTTATCAATGGATGAAACCGACAATCCATAAAAATTGCAAGACCAAAGTTTTTAGTAAATAGTGGAACGGCGGGCTTCATATACAAAAATAAAAATAAAAAATTGTGTAAGGAAGAATAAATAAAAACTATAATAGGTACTTCACGTTCTTTCACTCTACTTTCTGTTAAAGTTCGCAAAGTTAAATCTGAAAAGTCGTATCGGCCGAAAAAATTGATTTTGCAAATTGTTTGAAGACGTTTCACGTTACGTAAAGAGTATCGGTGAAGCATTTCACGACTTAAACAGTTCATGGAGCTGACTTCTCTTTTATGTAAACGTATTTATTTATATTTTTGCTGGTGCCTTTCACCAATAAAAAAGAAAATAGAAAGTTATGGAAAGTTATGGTCGGTGCAATTTCATAAGAATGCAACGCTATTTTTAACCGACTTCAAAAAGGAGGAGGTTTACAATTCTACGGTATAGCTTTTTTATTTTATTTTTTTGTGTGTGTGTTACGCGATTACTCCGCCAATTATGAATTGATTTTGATGATTCTTTTTTTGTTTGGTAGGTCATACTTCAGAGGTGGTTCCATATAAATTTTATTGAAATTCATTCAGCGCTTTTTGAAAAAAATAGCAAGTACAAAATATATAAGTTTAATCTTCAAGTCGGTTCTTTTTTGTTTGTAATCGACTTTCTAAAGGAGGAGGTTTATATTCGACTGCTTCACCTGCTTCACCCAGGGTTGACTTCCGGCGAGGGAACTCCTCAACGGTGAATAGCACAGACACAACATTTTGTAAATGGATTTAACCACAGCCTAGTTATAGCTTTAGCATAGCCTGTTCTAAATTCCATCATGACATGGCTGATACACCCAGGATTAACTTCTGGCGAGGGAACTCCTCAACAGAGAATAGGACAGACATGAATTTTTTTTGTACAGTAAACGGACAAAAGTGCATTAGCACCTTAAAGTCGATAATCGCCCACACGGTGTAAGCCCGCGCATGCTGCATATTTTATCTCTGTGTGTATAATGTCCTTACGCACACAACAAAACGTCATACGGTATAACTATGAGGAGGTGCACTTCGTCAGATGCATGTGGTAAACATTAGAAAAAGATAACAGTATATACTCGCTTTCTTCTTAGTGAGTTATCCGGTTTTTACGCCGAGCCGACTCAAAACAACAGCTTAAATTCGTTTACTTAAAAAATGTGACAATGGTGGAGTGGAGTAAGTAGTAAACTCTTATACGATGGTCAATTAGGGTATGGGTTCAATCCTGAGTGCCGTGACCACTTTTTGGTATTTATTATTAAGTTTAAATCCCTGTTAATATAACAAACTATAAGTTGCAGCCTTTGTTAAACATGAATAAAATAGTCGTTAATAAGGGAACATTTATTAAAATCCAAGTTAAAAAACATTTTGTAATTTAATAATTAATAACCTACTTATGATAAACATTTATTTACTTATAGTTTTTAAAAGAAATAGAAACCTATACATCTCTTATTACCTATTGGTTATTAAAGGTTTATATAAGCTTAAAATATTCATTTTCTCAAGGAAAAGAGGTTTGAAGCTTAACCCCTTATAACCATAAACTACAAATTTTTCTTTAAAAAATCATTCAAATTTACCTACTAACTATTACTAACTATGACTTAAAAGTTTTATCATCGGTAAATATTGTAGTAGTCTTCCAGTTAAAATCCATATATTCTCGAGCAAAACGCAATCATTCTTGTTTATATGCCTTCGCGTCAAACATGATTTCTTAGCAGGTATTCGGTGATGTAATCCTTCGGCATGGAGTCCGCGGTGGACAGTGCGCAATTACGTTTCCACTTATTGTTCTGTATTCGTTTCATATTGTTCCACCATAAAACGTCGCTGAGACTGGTTGATAACCAGCGGGCTTCACTCCATACACGACTGCCTTCCTCGTTGTGTCGTTTTACCCAACGACTCACAGTATTTCTCTAAAACAGAGTAATCTTTATTATATTATAACACTTTTAAACTAGCAATTTACACCACAACGCAACTATAATAATATCATCACATAATCTATTATAACTTACACATAAGCCGGTTTCATTGGAAATTTGAGATATATTAAGTCCATTTTTCTATAAAAGGCCACTATATTTGCCCTTTCATCGATATTTCTATTTGCTTGCATTTGTAATAATAACTATCAAACGAAACAACACCAGTAACAATAAATCTACCGCTCGCAACAAAGTTCACCAACCGACAAGTTCACTATTCTATTGCAGCTTGTTTCAAATCTACCTTCATCTTTTGAGAAACTGGTTAAAACATTAAAATAAAGAAACAACACCACATCAATGACATTTTAAACAAAATTCTAAAAACTAAAGTGTAAAAACGATTTATAGTACGAGAGGATTCGAACCGACGTGTCGCATATCATGAATTAAGACATTTAAACACTGTGCTAAACCACTGAGCCAGATTGACACTTATACAATGTTTCGAAATTAAAAGCTATTAACTTGAAAAGTTTACGACAGGAAGACGATTGATAATTTCGCTCTTTGATTGGTTCATAATGAAAGAATACATTGTATGGGTGTGTGTGTGCCTGCAAACGCTTTGTAGAAGAAGGTCATTAGTGCGATTTACTTTGATGCTATTGCTTTGTGAGACTGCTACTGGATTTTTGACCGCCACTGTACATGTATTTAATTGTGATAGCCCGTTTTAAACTTCGTCATGATGTGGCTGCTAAATCATAAAAGCTTGTCTTTAAAGTTTTTAAATTAATTTAATTTAAACTTGTTTTGCACTAAAAAAGGTAAAATAAATTATTTAAAAAAAGAACAAACCGACTTCAAAACCACAAATAGGCACTCAATAGTTAAAAATAAATTAATATGATTATTATAAGCGCTACCCACTCATATATTTGAAGTAGGTGCCAGCCAAGTCTAATAGGTAGTAGATAGATACTATGTATGTAGTAAGTGGGTAGATACTTGTAAGTAGTATCTATCTATTACCTTTTAGACTTGGATGGCACCGAATTCAAATATAATAACTAAATAGCGCTTATAATAATTATATTAATTTATTTTTAACTTTTGAGTGCCTATTTGTAGTTTTGAAGTCGGTTTAATTTTTTTTTTTAATAATTTATTCCATGATAAAATATTATTTTATTATTATTGGTTAGTATTTATCAACAAAACTCCATCCCTTACAGTTTGTTTGAGTCTTCTCCATCCATAGGTTGTCTGGAAGAGATCACTATAGCTTTAAATATTGTTTTCACTTTATTTTAATTATTTCCTGTTGTTGTGTAACAATAAAGCGTTATCTAATCTAATCTACCTTTTTGGCCAATTATTCGTATGTCATGCATGAACTAAACGTCTCTGCTTCATTTATAAAAACAGTTGAGAAACCTTTGGAGCTCAACGCCACCCCTACATGGTAGAAGTCCCGCCTATTCGTACGAAGCGTTTTGGCTCATCCTTCTTAATACGTACAGCTACGAAATGGAATGGCCTGCAATCATCTGTGTTTCTTATTAAAT
This sequence comes from Petrophora chlorosata, assembly GCA_951640565.1. Taxonomy (NCBI): domain Eukaryota; kingdom Metazoa; phylum Arthropoda; class Insecta; order Lepidoptera; family Geometridae; genus Petrophora; species Petrophora chlorosata. The sequence goes on along the minus strand of OX621204.1, from coordinate 7,550,499 downwards.
AAAACCTGAGTGTGTGCAAATCGAGAGTGAATAGATACTTACTAGGCAAGCGTGCTTCATCTTTAACCAAATCGTCGCTTTCCATTAGGTGAATTCGTGGTCAAAAGTTGGTCTAGTAAGATGTAAAAAATAACCGGCCAATTGCGAGTCGGACTGGCGCACGAAGGGTTCTGTATCATTATCTATAAAAACGGCAAAATATCATGTCTGTTGTATGGGAGCCCCACATAAATATTTTTTTATTCTGTTTTTTAGTATTTGTTGTTATAGCGGCAACAGAAATACTTCATCTGTGAAAATTTTAACTGTCTAACTATCACGGTTCACGAGATATAGCCTGGTGACAGACGGACAGATAGACAAACGGACGGACAGCGGAGTCTTAGTAATTGGGCCCCGTTTTACCCTTTGGGTACGGAACCCTAAAAAGCTCGGCCCCCACTTGCCGCATTTCATTGTTGACCATATTAGAGTTATTCAATTCAAAAGTTCTTTATTTCAATTGTGTCGTTCCAGACGCACTTATAAACGTCAATTATTACAATGACTCTACCACCGTATCGGAAAAAGAACCACTACTCAGAAGATACGGCAAGAAACTGAGGGGCATATTTTTTAGAACTTTTGTTACAATATTTTATGTTTGTTTTTGATAATATTTTTGACAGTATTGACCAGTTATTGCAATTGCTGAATAATTCCAGAAAGGAACGCTGAAGTCCAATAAACAAGTTTATAGTTGCGTTACAACACTAACAACTTCAACCGCTTCAATTTAACAGTCGCTAAAGTCCACTACTTTTTTAACCCCTCAAGACAATATTAATAGAAAATGGCGGAGTCACTTCGGAGTCGCGGCAAATTAGTTTGCTAAGTCTTCATTCATTAGTGAGAAGTGCGAACTATAAGTGAAGGTAGTTCTTTTATGACCCATTTTGAACTGTATACAGTGATTCATTGTCATAAAAGTTATGTTAAGAAATTCACACATTTGTCTGGAAATTTCTTTGAGCGCTAAGACAGCTCAAATGTGACACTTTAGTTTTAAGTTTTATTTCCTTTTTAACCGACCCCAAAAATGAAGGAGATTCTCAATTCTATTGTAATTTTTTATTTACTATTTTTTATGTTTGTTACTTCAAACCTCCGTCATTTATAAACTAACTAGCGACCAGCCCCGGCTTCGCACGGTTATTATACATATAAACCTCCCTCTTCAATCACTCTATCTATTAAAAAAACTGCATCAAAATCTGTTGCGTAGTTTTAAAGATTTAAGCATACATAGGGATATAGGGACAGAGAAAGCGACTTTGTTTTATACTATGTAGTGATTTGGAAAATTATTTTTGTGTTGGATTCAAAGTGGTCTCATATAAATTTCATCGATATTCGACCTTGGACTTCGAAGATTCATCAGAATTGAAGTCGGTTTTTTAACCGACTTCAAAAAGGAGGAGGTTTACAATTCGACGGTATGTTTTTTTTTTTTTTTTTTTTTTTTTTTGTGTGTTTGTTACGCGATTACTCCGCCAATTATGCGTTGATTTCGATGATTCTTTTTTTGATTGGTAGGTAATACTTCAAAGGTGGTCCCATATAAATTTTATCGAAATTCATTCAGTAGTTTTTGAAAAAAATAGCAAAATCAAAAAAATATAAGTTTAATCTTCAAGTCGGTTCTTGTTTTTTTCGTAACCAACTTTCTAAAGGTGGAGGTTTGTATTCGACTGCTTCACCTGCTTCACCCAGGGTTGACTTCCGGTGAGGGAACTCCTCAACGGTGAATAGTACAGACACAACATTTCGTAAATGGATTTAACCATAATAGCCTGTTCTAAATTCCATCATGACATGGCAGATACACCCAGGATTGACTTCCGGCGAGGGAACTCCTCAACAGAGAATAGGACAGACTTGAATTTTTTTTGTACATGCATTTAATTGTGATAGCCCGTTTTAAACTTCGTCATGATGTGGCTTCTGGATCATAAAAGCTTGTCTTTAAAAACTTTTTGAATTAATTTAATTTAAACTTGTTTTTCACTAAAAAGGATAAAATAAATTATTTTTCAAAAAAAACTAAACCGACTTCAAAACCACAAATGGCACTCAAAAGTAAAAAATAAATTAATATAATTATCATAAGCGCTACCCACTCATATATTTGAAGTCGGTGCCAGCCAAGTCTAAAAGGTAGTAGATAAATACTACCTACAAGTAGTACTTACTATATACATAGTATTTATCTACTACCTATTAGACTTGGCTGGCACCGACTTCAAATATATGAGTGGGTAGCGCTTATGATAATTATATTAATTTATTTTTTACTTTTGAGTGCCATTTGTGGTTTTGAAGTCGGTTTAGTTTTTTTTGAAAAATAATTTTTTGTTATAAAATGTGTTATGTTTTTATTATTTCTGATGGTGTAACAAAAGAGTCATTTATGTTTTATCTACCTTTCCCTGATGTCTCTTTAACTAAATTTTGTGAGGCAGCATTGCATTAGCACAAGCATTGATAGCCATACTTATATTAAGATTTTAAATAATTAGAAAGAAGAAAAATATTATTGCTCGGGCAGGGATCGAACCTGCGTCTTCGGAATACCATCCCGACGCCTTAGCCATTGGGCCACCGAGCCTACTGCTCGAGCAACCAAATTTCTTCTATCCTTCTTACGGGGAAGATTCTACGTCATCTGTCGTCAATGCTTCCATTGATCAACCGAACAAGTCTAATATTACAATTAGCAACATGTTCTAATGATAACGCAAGCCCAATCAAATTTTTGATATTGAATGCATTAGCGCATGCTAGGCGAAAATCCTAAGATTTTAAATTATTAGGAAGAAGAAAAATGATACGCTTACATTCTTGTCATACTCGTAGACAAGGACGAGTCAGAACTATGAAAAGTGCGGTAAAATAACAAGTTTTGGCATAATTGGTGTAACAGCTTCAATTAGACCTCAATTTAAGCAGTGGTCAAAGTCCGACAAGGTTTTCTAGTGATCGGCCTAAGTTTCGGTTTCGTTTCGGCCAGCTTTAGTCAAAAACGTTGGTTTCGGCCAATAATTGGCCGAAACTTTGGCTGCAATATGTAGAGCAAGTGTGACCGTGCGGCAGGCCATACTTCCTCTACATTTATACATTGCCTTTCAAAGATATAATAAATAATCGTTTACAAAGCTAGGAAAATTACTAGAATTCACGGTATAGTAGTTAAATTAACTACATACATTTTGGGTATAGTCATTTTGGTAAAAAATATTATCTGAATTTGGGATTCAGTTTCGGTTTCGGGCGAAGCTAGTAGAAAGGCCGAATATTCGGTTACGGTTTCGGATTCGGTGAAAAACTGTGTTTCAGTCAGGCACTAGTTTTTACCTTTCCAGAGACTATAGTTATCATAGAGTCACTGCGGCGTAGCGGCAAATTAGTTTGCGAAGTCTTCATTCATTAGTGAGAAGTTGTATAGTTAACTGCGGTGTACCGTCGGCAAATTGTTAAGGATAGTAACCACCCTATTACACCCAATTTGAACCGTAATACAACGACATAAAGTATTAAGAATATAAAATCGGTATGGGTAAGTAACTACAATTGGTAGTAGGGCCAAAGATGTTACGGCTAGACATTCGGTATCTTATTACTAAAAAGAGGATTCTAAAGGACTATCGGATGGGTTTTTACGACCGTACTTTCTTTAGTACCTAATGAAAACTTTGAGTACTTTCCTGTCTCAGGTTTTCGACGGTTGTTAACAATCTAATAAAGTCAACTTTGACAGCAATCTTGCACTAAGACACTAAAACAGAATGTACTAGTACTGCAGAAGAGGAAGATGCTGGAATATTAGAAGTACAGCAAAATTGTAATTCCAACAGAATTTTCATTACAACTTCGACTGCGGCTGCGGTATAATATAACAGAGGCCAAAGTCCAAAGTTTTTTACCTTCCCACAGACATATTAATAGTTAAAGGCAAAGCCACTGCAGCGTAGCGGCAAATTAGTTTATGAAGTCTTTATTCATTACTGAGAAGTTCCATGTACTTTGATATATCTACCATTGCAATAGAGGTTAGTTATTTATCCGTTTATTTTGAACGATAATGAATTGATATAATGGCCATTTGTAGCGTAAACATTGGACACGACAGTTACTTTTTACTTCACACATTTAAACATAATGCATTGTCGTGAAAGCGCAGTTCTGTTTCCGACCTTTCCCGTCTGTATACAATTAGCATGGGGTAAAATCACTACCACTCTAGATGGTATCTTCTAGCCATTGTTTGTATATATAAGAAGGTACAATACTCTCTATTTACTATTATTTACTGAAGAAAGTTATAAATTTAATTAAATACCCTGGTATTGAATAAGCTTTAGTCTAGCGTAATCAAAACTCAAGTAAAAGTGGTGAAATGGGCTGTAAGATTTTGAACGTCCGATTAAATATAAAAGATGAAGAGTTAACCTTATAACAAATTTAAAACAATTGAATGAATATTTATTACATCATTTTTTTAACAGATTTGCTTTCATATTTTTATTCGGGATCAACTATTGCGTGTGAAGTAAAGGTTCGATGAAGCAAACTGCAGACAGCTGCAGCAATGTTGTCGCATAGCATGCGATACTACGTAGACTATACGGCGCGCGGCGGCGTCGAATATCTGAGATAGGTACTCTATCGGTGAATGTCTGTAGGTGCTTGTAAAATAATACTAAGTGCGTGTTAAGCTGATCATGAGTGATTAAAATAGCTTCTTGCTAGCACTCTGATTAAAAAGGTGACCCCTTTGACTGTTTATTTTATTCAGTTCAGCGTGAGGAATGTGATCGTGAGATTTAAGCTGAGATTAAAGTCGGCGGTAGAATTCTGGAATGGAAATATCTTGTATTGTATTAATTACTTACTGATAGAAGCTAAACAAAGTGCCTAACTTTAATTTATTATTTAACAAAATGTTTTGACAACATTAATTGGATATTTACTGAGGATAAAGTGCTACGTGCTTATAAAATTTAACACAATTGTCATACTGACAAATTAATACTTTAACTTGCTGTAAGGGTTTCCTAGCTCCATATTTAAACACAATGCAAAAATAAATTAATTCGTTTAACACCGTATCAAATTAAAAAAAGGCAAATAGAACCTTCAGAAATTTACCTCATTCAATACTATGTGGTCTGTGTTCTCTCTCGCAATTTCTCATTGATTTTATCAAACGCAGGTGGTAAGTAATAAAATATCACCGGGGGCACGTCCGCATACCTTTTAAACAGAGCTTTAATTAATTTTCAATAAGATTCCAATAAAATAACGGTGGTATTTTACGTTAGAGCGACCGGTTGAATTTATAAGGTATGCTGGCCTATACGTTTGAACGCAGTAGTAACAGTAACGAAACGAACCCAATTTTACTGACACACTTTAATTGAGTTAACAACTTTCAACTTCGACATTAACTTTTGACTCTATTTTCATATTTTTAAAAGTACTACACATACGATTTTATAATTCTTTTCACAAGTATCTGATAGATGAATTGCATTATAATTGTCAACAAATCTATTGAAAACAATTTTGCATAGTTTTTAATAGGCTGACGAGGCGTGTCACATTTAATTTTAAGCGACCTTTCCCGACTCGTTAAGGTATTGCATTAAAAATAAACTTGTCGCTTGATAGATAAGTCACTAGTCTAAGTAAATAAATTTATTGAATGACCCTAAAAATTGGACTGCCATAGGTACAAAACATTAAATTTGCTTTTACGCTGGCAGCGGTACTGCGATGGAATGTAAGTTAACTGTATTAAGAAAGTGAGCCAAATCCCTTACTGTTTATTTAATGCGCTGCGCCTTTGGACCCGGATGCCGGGAGAGATAGTGTCGTCTATTTGCAAAGGAGCGTTATAAATTAGGAACTAAAATACAAATGTCTAGCCGAAGATATACGGATATGAGCCCGCTATTATCTTTTCATGAGATTGTACGTAAAACTCGCTCTCACTGTTGTCCCCATAATATATTCTTGGCTGCAAGCTGAGACAATAAGAAAATCGTATATATATATATAATACGAGATCGTTTGTTTTTTTTTCAAATTAAATCACTGGGAACTGTTCTGAGATAGCGGAAGAACTTTGGGTTAAAAATAAGAAGCCAGGATAAATGTTTTACGCTTGTAGATACATACTTATTGAATGTGTGTATACTAGGTAGTTAGGTACCTATGACTCTGCAAAGCATACAATATTGGGTACCTACATCATGGTATCAAGAATATTCTACCATTCATACCAGATTTTAACAATAAATATAAGATAACCCCAATTTGTAACACGTCCATGCTCTAATCGAAATGTATTTAGCAAACAAATCTGGCCGCAACCCGTTAGGTACCATTCCGTGATCAATTTCGGCTTTGGTCACGAGCAGTAGAAATTAATGAGGAAATCATTACAAATGGTAACGAGCGCCATCTGTTGATATCATAAACAGAACGCAGCCGACGGTTACATTACAGGTCAACGCGTTTCTAATCAAGTAGCTTTAGTGACGTGTGCTGAATACCATTATTATACAGTTGTGTTAAGGGTAAAAGGTGCAAGATGAATGGGTGGCATTTGATTATGACGTTTTAGGTATTTTATGCTGTTGCAATCAAATATTTAATATTTTATTCTCTACGCATGATGGAGATGTTTTATTTTTGTTTATAACAACTGAATAAATTTGTTTAGGAATTGGGTTCTTACATAATTTTTCCAAGATATGATAGGTTGAAATAGTAAAATATGGTGAATAGTGTACTTACGGCATTTAGGTAGATAGATAAACACTTTATTGTTAAAAACCTTAAATATAGGTACGAGAAAAACATGTACATTTCACAGTAATCAGCATAACAGCATTTATTTCATTTGATAGTCTCTGAGGTGGTGTTACTCTCAAAAGCATCTTCAAGCGCCCAAATATTTTTTAATAAACTAAAAACAGTGTGAGTTAATTTTAAAATCAATCGTACAATATAGGTACCTATAGCTATTTTGAAATTACTACTTGCTAATTAATCCCTGATGAGCAAGAGCCGCTACGCGATCAATTCCAAAAAAAATTATTTTGAGAAACAAAGATCGTTATTGTTTGAGGTTTCGCTTACAGTAGAGTATTGTTGTTTTGTGGAACTTACAAACTTTTCTTTCGAGGTAGGTAATATTATGAACAACTTTGCATAACCCAATAAAATTTAATTTAATTTTACCTTTGTAGAGCTGAATTTAGTTAGATATACATAATAGGACTTGTTATACTACTCTGTCAAGAAAGTACCGGGAAAAGATCAATAATACACAAACTGTTTGTTATTCATCCAAATTTATTTTATTACCTTCAAAGTATGCTCCTTCAGAAATGATACAATTACGCCAATGAATAATCCAATCATCAAACCATTTTTTAAACGCTGTTTCCGGAATTGAGTTCAGTTCTCGCAGCGAATTCTCCTTTATGTCTTCTACCGATTGAAAACGGGCACGAAATTCCATTGCCGATGCAAATTTTAAGACAAACTCTTTGTTCGATGTTTTTGTCCATTATGAAATTCGCAATACACACTAGATATAATATAACTAAAAACAGCACTGTATTTAATATAAATAACAGATGCAACTCAAACTCCGCGCCAAAATGGAAAACAGTTGTTCCAATCTAAGGACAACAAAAAAAAAAAATTTGAATTTGGAACCATAAATAAATAATCCATTCCCGATACTTTTTTGACTGAATGGAGGATGAGAACATGGCCTGACCTTCGAATCATTTCTAATTCCTATATACCTGATCGCTTAAAGCGAAAAGAATCTGGATGAACACGATTTGGAACTAATATAATATTTTTATTTATTCATTTATTTTAGCCGAAGCCAAGGCCAAGGCCTCCCCCCATTCTTTCCACTCGTCCCTGTCTTGCGCCAGTTCCGCCCAGTCTGGATAAAATTTGTCGAGCTAGTCCCGCCATCTCCTTCTCGGTCTGCCGCGCCGTCTTCTTCCGTTGTCTGGCCTTCAGTCTGTAGTCAACTTAGCCCACAGCGCATTCGGCATACGACAGACGTGTCTCCCAATCCCATCTCATCATCTTCAGCTTAATATAATATTAATATCATAAAATAATATTAATCGTCCGAGATCCCACTGCATGTTTTCTACGTCCATTTGTTAATTAATCACTTATGCAATTATTATAGGTAGATAATTTATAATAAGACGAATAAAAAAACGATGATTAAATTTCTATATATTTATATACTTGCAGCCAAATTCACAATATGTGAAAGGTAATTCGACAGAACTAAACGTATTTCTCTATTATTTATGATTAGTGATTTTTGAAAATTTCATTAAAAAAAATACCGATGGACGTAGAAATTATGCAGAGTGGATCTCGGACTATAAGCCGTACCTACTAATGTAGGTAACAGCAGCGCCCCCGCATCCATGTTCAACCTTGTGGCACTATAATTATGTAGTGCTAATTACTTTGACAGTAACTTTAAACAAAATTGCGTTATATAGGTACGGCAAATCGAAATGAATGATTATAATATCTTGGGATCTTATTTGGATCTAAATTACCCCCAAATATCAATATTTTGTAATGCGCGAAAACCTACCTGGGCCCCAATTAACTATGACAGCTTGGCGAAATTACGTCGATTCCTTCATTAATTAACGACATCTCTACGATGCATTCATATATTCATATATATGACGCGTCATAGAGAATACAAATTTCGCAGATGTCGTTTATTAATGAAGGAATCGAAGTTTCCTTGAAGCAAAGAATGGCCAAGTTGTTATAGTGAATTAGGGCCCTGATGTTCTTTTACCCGTGCATTACATCAAATGCGTAAACTTCATCTGTAAATCCTGCCATAATTTCCCCACCACGATACCTCTAGTTACGTATGCAATGCCCACTCTTAAAATAACTCGGACCCTTTTGGTAAGTGGTAAAAGTCCTGACGGCGTTATGCTACTCACGCGCCGTTTTGGCATCAAGTCACGTAGGGTGAAGGGGTGAGGCCGAAAATTCTGCGAATTTCTCTAATGGCTGTCATCGCAGCTACCACCTGCCTGATGGCTTCATTAGAGAGGTTCAACGTCGAGGATTCAAGGTCGGTGTAGTATAATGAATCTAGCGGTGAAGCGGCTAGTTTGGTGATATTGGGTCCGGTTGTTCTGGTTTGAAACTTATGAATAGTATGCAGGTTTGTTTCAATTTTATAAATAGTAAATGAAAAGAAACTTTAGTAACGAAATTAAAATGAAGTAGTTTTATTTACTGTTACTGTTAGCCTGTGTCCTCCAAGTTTTGGGCAAAGGCCTCCCTCCATGACTTCCAGGCTTCGCGATCTTGGGCTATATACATTTTTGGGTATCTTATAAAAGTTTTCAAAAAACAAGTTAGGTAGGTACTATAATTTAAAACGAAAATATATTAAATAGAAAATCTTTGAGGATTGTAAAAGAAGTTTGTCAAATAAACGCAGTTAATTAATGAGAGTGCAAAATGTGTGTAGACTCTACACCACATAACCGCCAATTCAAATAAAAGCCACTGAACCGAATACTACACGGCAAGAGAGTAAGCGTAAATTAAATTAAATATTAAAACTCAAGCCTTACAATAAAACGGCGAACGGTAACACAGGGAACTCCAAAACATTATGTAAATATAATGAAATAGCAACACATTCGGATGCGAGCTCGTCGGAAAACATTGTTAACATTTGAAGGTAAGCATATAAAGAGTCAATATCGGCAGGTCACGAATAAATGGAACATAATGAAAATATATTACGGGACTTGGTTCGTAACGACTGCGACTCGTCTGTTATTCAAATAAACATTATTCACATCGAACGTCGTCATAGAGTTCCAGATATCGTAAATGTTACATGCAAATACCTAGTCTAGGGGTATAGCGGAACCTAGATTCTATAAACTAATGCTGCGGATTATGGGGTGGGCTTTCTTATCAATTATTGTTATCTTACGATGGTTTAGGTATGTATGAATATTGTACGAGCCAGTTAGTCGTGATTTTTTGATGATTATGATTAAATGAATGAACATAAACATATCGAATATGAAATAAAATGCCTATAGATGTTCCCACCAACGCGTATTGTAAAACCTGGCCCCCTAAATTACCCCAAACACAACTTGTTCTCTCAAAGCTAACCTAACCAGGTCAAAAGCGTATATAGTGGATAATTGATTTTATATAGACTACATTTCTGGGAGTGTGTACAAGACCTGCATCAGCTGATTTCTTCATCCCCATTCCATCTTAGGACCACCAGGCGAGGAGAGTTGCTCCATCCTTATATTATGCACATACCACCAGTCCGGACAAAGCGCTTCGCTGACTCTTTCATTATACGTACTGCTAGGGAGTGGAATTCTCTACCGGAATCTTTATTTCCTTCCAATATCAACCAAGATCTCTTTAAGACAAGAGTAAATAGGCACCTTATGGGCAAACGTGCTCCACCTTAGGCCGCAACTACGCTTACCATCAGGTGAGTTGTTGTCGAACGTAAGCCCATATCTTCATAAAAAGAAAAATAACTTCGAGAGCTTCTTTTTAAATATCTAAAATTATATTTAGTTTAAGATAGGAGCAAGATAATATTTTTGCTTTAATATTTACTTGTGTTCTTTTTTACTTATTTTACGTAACAATCGAAGTATATTTTTATAATCTAAATATCACAAATTCGTAAAACCGCAATCCAGCTCATCGCGGTTCGACTGTAATTTTATGTCCGTGTATGCCCGCCGTCTGCCCTGCAAGGGCACATAGCGGGCCAAAGGGCGATCGTGGGTAAACTAAGACCATATTTCCTCGAATGATTTATAGGCTAGAACATTTGCATGTATAGGTAATGAGAAGGGGTTCTTTTACAGTCGATTTGAGATATTAGGGCGTTGATAAAATATTTGAATTAATACTGTAGTACTGCGAAGTGTGAATGGTTTCTAAACTTTAGTCAATAAATATTAGTCTCAGGAAGAAACTTAAGTTTATAATACTTAAGTGTAGGTATACAGGGTCAGTTTTTGAACAGTGATCCCTATTTTTTTTACTAACTATTTTTCTTGAACTATTTTTTTATGAAACTGAGTTACGATACAAGCAAGTATTTTAACTGATGGAAAGCGCCACGCCTGCCCATAACAATTGCAGTGCCACCTAGAACTTTTAATACTATAAAAAGCACTGCGTAGCACTGCATTGCGCTCATCATCCCCAGATATCAGATATTAAGTCTCATATGCCCAGTATTTTCGCTGGCTACAATGCTTTTCAAACCGGAACTCAGTAATGCTTGAACACTACTGCTTGGCGACAGAATAACAAGCAAATGTGTGGTACCTAGGCCTCCTGAATTTGAGAGACCTACCACGAATATACTATAGGTACCTTAACCGTGCGAGACAGAATAATTTGTTGTTAGAAATAGAAATGCCATCTCGCATTTCTTCTTTCTTAGTTCATTTCATTATCATAATCCGTATTTTTTAGTAAACTGTCATTTGTGGAGGCTTTTAATTGGCTTTTTTATATTAATTTGTTGTTGTTTTTTGTATTAATTTGTACAATAGCTGTTAGCCCCAAACAAAATAAAATAAATAAATAATATCGTCGCTTCATCTAATCACGGGGCGTCCTACCCTACGTTTGCCGTCTCGAACACGTCCACCCCAACTAAGTATTAGCTATTTACTAACCGATAACTGTAAACATTTATCGCTTCTAAATATATTCGACAGGAGCACTGGGAAAGCCACGTGGATGATGGATCACGAGCGGAGTCTCCTTCGGTGATCGATCAGCGACGACTCGTAGCTGATCAATAACCAACATCATTGCTTAAGCATGTTGAGTACGTTAATTTAGTCAATTTAGTTAAATCGATGCACTTAGGTGCGGGCTAATATCACTATAATGCAGGCTAGGTTACTATTATAAATATATAAATTACTGGCTGTATCCCGCGGTTTCGCCTGCGATTTTCTGGGATAAAAAGTAGCCTATGCATTTTCCAAGATCTAAAGTACCTACGTATTAAATTTCATTAAAATCCGTTGACTAGTTCTTGCATGATTAAGTAATAAACATCTATCCATCCATCTATTCATCCATCCTCACAAATTTTGCATTTATAATATTAGTAGGACATAATTTGATCTACAACAAGAAAACTACTTGCATTTTTTTTGCTCAAACTATTTTGGGACCTACTAGACGATAGTTAGGCTATCTATATTATTTATATTATAGCTTGTTAATAGATATGCAAAAAACATACCTATTGTGTCATTCTAAATAATGATTCATATATGAATTATATTTTATTCTTTATCAACGTCATCAATAACCATTCTAACATTCAATAAAGTACCTATCTAGTTTATATTTGCCAATTTCTATCCTCAAATATGTACTCATTACCATATTCAATGAAAACCCAAACTAAACAACTACGCTCGATAATGAACATAGTTTTAAATACACAAACATACATTTGAAATATAATTTGCGCGATCAGTGACCAGCGGCTTTGGAAGCTTATTGGCATATTAATATGTATTTAGCGAAGTGATAATTACAATCGAGTATATAGGCCCTGTGCCAAAGGGGAGACCAAACGAAGGCAATGAAACAAAAAATAAGAGTTACATAAGAATTTGATCCTGGCTAATAAATTAAATATATAGGCTCAATGTTCATCATTCATTAAGTTCTCACTATAACTCATACAAGCTTCAAGCTTATTCCTTCTTTTTCTCTCTAAAATGCGGACTACAAGATGAATTCAAGCGGACCAGATGCGGCTTGATTTATGTGTTTATTGTCGTTTCATTTTATTTAAATGTTAACAGAAATAGCGCTTCGTCTAAGCTCGGTCCTAAAAGCGTTCTTTTTCTATAACATATAAAAAACGAATTGCCAAATTGTTTACAGAAACTAACGCTAGCCTAATAACTCAACTTACCTTTAGTCATTTCATTTTCCAGTTATTCAAGAATTATTATTGCATCGTGTGAACGTCAAAAACAATATCGCCTTGAGTTGAAAAGTCCTGATATCTCATTACATAAATTGAGTCTGTGGTATTGATTTTTGTAAGCACTATTGGCCTTTAGGCATTTTGTTAAATGGGAGACAAGACGTATTAGATGTAATGTGGTGCATGTTTTAATAAGTGTGAGAGCATTAATGACGGTATCGGACTATGAAGATCGAAAATAAAATATAGTCTCGCTCAACTTCAGATCGAAAGTGATTAGATATATGTTTTGCTATCGTTTAGGTTTTACCCTCATTTGGTAAGGCTAGAGGTCAAACCTTACATTTGCAGGAGCTTAAAGAAAAACAGCGTGGGTTTGCGAGTGTCAGATAAATGTTCACATGCGTTAAATCCTAGCATCGCGTAGCGGTATGTACGTAAGACAAGTTGGTTTCTACATTTAGGTATGTCATATAGGTAGACACATAACATAACACGAGATACTTCACGGCTGGCGACCGCCCACCTGACACATAAGTGCCGTCAAGCAATTGTGTCGTGTTCTGCGGCTGCGTGTTGGATAATGTTATGCATGTACATATGTATGTGTAAATACATATGTTCTAGGCAAATCTTGGACAACTTTGCTATATATACAATCACTTTCTATCACTTTGCAGTTAAAGATACTGGTCAAGTTCAATTTATCTTCGGAACCGTATTTAGTTTATTTGCGTCGCCGCTGATGGGGCTGCGGTATGGTTTGTGACTTCTAGTAATCGGCCCCTAAAAGGGTTCATAAACCTTCAAACTGACTAAAAATAAAACTCCAAGACAATTATGAGGATATTATCTCCTTCCCACTATAAACTGATAAAGGAAGTACAGTATGAATCGGCCTAATGACGAGGCATCGCGGAAGACAAATGGGCTGCATTACTCGCTCGGAGATAAACGCGCCGCTTTCGACGTTTGTATCCGATAACACACAAGATGTATGGTATACGGAGAGAAAAAAACTGTTTATTGCCATAGTTAAATTTAGAAATTCTTGGGACTTTGTGTGGTCACTGTGGTAGGTAATAATAGCCTGAACCAATAAGACGAGATGCTGATGATTGTCCAGCATTATTGGTTTAACAATAGAAGTATATTGCGTCTGTCAAGGAACAAAATCCTAAAAATTCAACAAAAAATTATATTCCAAAAATGTACATACTTTGCATTAGGTACGTTACACCTACCTGAAAATGTCCGTTATCAGATTATACTGACATATGTACCTACAATCATATATGCTCTTTTATTTTGTTGGTCGAGCGCACAGTAGACTAGGTACACTAATGTATGGATTGGATGGGGATTGCGAAAGTAAAACTTAATAATAGACTTACAGTAAATAGGTAAGATGAAAGTGGTGGCTGGAGCAGTTGGCTCGGTGGCCAAGTGGTTAAGGCGTCGGGACGGTATTCCGAAGACGCAGGTTCGATCCGTGCCCGAGCAATATCATTTTTCTTGTTCCTAATTATTTAAAATCTTAAGATGAAAGTGATGTTACCTATACCTTTTTCGTAGAAGCCGCAGAGAAGGAAAATTAAAAAATACACAAATAGAAGGAATAACCTTTCTTAAAATTTTTCGAGGAAAATCCAGAAAATGTGCCCATTTCTGGAGATAAGCGCACGTTAGATATTTAATTTATTGAATTCACGGAGTTACAAAGTTTTGCGGAACATAAGTTGGAAACATCCTGGTTTGGTGGTTTTTTGGTATAAAATATTTTCTCTTCAACTTTTATTATAGCATGTACTTCACAAACATAATATATGAAGAGCTGAAAGGGTAAAGATCAAGCACGTATTTTTTGAATACGGATATGTATAATCATTTACGGAATTGGAATGAAGGAGGAGGAAAATATTAGAAAGGAATACACGAAAAAACGATAAATTATTATGATCGTGGATTCCATGTTGGATATATGTGGACCAGATTGGAATAATTCAAAAAAATAAAGATAATATGGAGTAAAGTCTCCACTTGGACGCAACGCCTTCGTATCCCAATGGCTATTGGATCATGAGACACTAGTTGTTACATCTCAAATGCCTGGCGAAAATGTAATTCAAATTAACACAAATAATTATATTGAAAGTATTAGCGCATGCTTGGCGAAAAATTTAAAACAAACTCAGTCCCATATCCCATACAGTAAAGTAGGCACATTAAGCGAGCCAATATTACTTCCCCTGAGACATACGTTTTTGACCCTCATAACCCTCATATTATTATGCCGTAATCGCTAATATCGCTGACTACGCAAAGGTGAATAGCCAGCTGTAGCAGATCTTTTGAAATAAATTGGTCTATTATCTATAACCTGGTTCGACCCATTTTTCCAGGAAAATCGTTAATTTATTAATCAAGTCCGTGTCTGCCCGCGTTCATTTGGGAGCGCCCTACATTTCCGACTGATGCGGTCACGAATAGAAAGATAGATTTGCTAGTAATTAATTATTAGAGCGAGTGTGACTCAGTGGAAAAACGTGCGCCTTCGATCCGACGCACCCGAGCTCGAATCCCGCTGGCCCCGCACCACTGACTTTCTTAAGATATGTGCGGATCTTACACCCGCTCTAAAAACGGTGAAGAAAAACATTGCGAAGAAACCGGCATGTCCAAGAATTAATTACAAAAATTCAAGGACATGTGACATCCACCAACCCGCACTGGGCCAGAGTGGTGAATTACGGCCCATACTCTCTCTATGAGAGAGAAGGCCCGTGTCCCAGCTGTGGGAACGTGATGAGCTGATAATGATGATGATGATGAATTATTATAGAGTCGGCGTGACCTATTGCCTTATAATTTGAACGGAAACAATGTAAAAAGAAAGTAAGAAAGAAAAAAACCGTTTATTTTAGAACCACAAAAAAATATGAAAAAAAAATCACACATAAGATAAAATACAATGTAAGTACAGAGACACAATACAAAATAAATGATAGAAAGTTTGTGGTGCCAAAGAGGACACTAGACAAGCAATGTTCATTTGTAAAATAATATGTCAATTATATAAATTAACAACATTATACTTTGTATAAAATTTGTCTATGTATGATGAAAAATTTTTTTTTTTACTCTTAATAGGTCTTTGTTTGGCCACTATCTCGCCTGATGTGAAGCGATGACGTGGCTTATGATGGAGTACATAGATCTAGAGAGAGACTTGAGCGGCTGCTCAGACCCGTCTCCCCGATGGTTCACCGACCTAGTCGTGTTTCGGGGTCATGTTCGGTGAACCATACAAGCAACTGCCGTTTATCTCTAGATCTACATATGTGCTCCATCTTAGGCCACATCATCGATTCACATCAGCCGAGATAGTGGCCAAACATAAACCTATTAAGCGAAAAAAAAACTAGAAGGTACATCATGAGGTCAATCGAGGGCAAGAGGCAGAAGGTACTTAATAATGCTGGTCTTAGTGCTACCCCAATTAAACAAGGGCTAACTACGTACCCTTCGTACAATAGACCGGTCGAGTGCAGAATACAAACAAGAAAAAACGCCATAAAACTTTTATCACGAGATCAAAAGCAGATAAAAGGAGATTAAAACGAATATTGCTGAAACGGTCTAGCTAAAAAACTGTTTATGGCCCGTTTTGGGACGTGTTGTAGGTGTACTAAAGTTTTTTGGGTGTCGTTTCGTAGGTACGAGCGATTGGTAGTATTACGAGTATAAATTAAGAGCATGATTGCCTAGTAAATTTCGAGGCTACTTGATCATCTGTCAATTGTTTTTTGTTTTTAACGCCAACGACTTTTATAATACACCTATGGGCCACACAATACTAAAAATTGTATCTGCCAGTTGCAAAAACGGAGAAGTTTTTAGTTTATAAGACACAACAAAAATGGTAGTCATGATCGTGACGTCATAACATAAATTTATGACATTTGACTGCTATCTTCCGACTGCTCCATTTTTGGCTAAATCTTCATGAAATAGTGACCAAACGTAAATCTACGTATATGAGATTGAAATAAAAATGTGTGAGCTGTCATATTTGAGGTAAAGATAGCACGAGGTACCAATTAAACCTTTCGAATGACTACTAAAAGTTCACATGTTTTTGTGAAGTATTGAGCGCGTGGAACGTTCATGGCTTTTTCAAAAAATAACAATTTTAAGATCTTAGTAAAATTATTGTAGCAAATTACCATACTTCTTCGTTTGATATTTTGACTATCAAATAAAATTAACGATATTTCTAAAGTATTCGACACTACTTGTGCTTACAATAGAAATGTCTCCCAATATAGTGGTGTTTTTTCGGCGTGTCCACTCGCGATCAGCGACCGCAGTCGCACTCAGCTTTATAAACCAAACTAGTATTTCGCCGCGTGCGCGAGCTGCTAAAGCAGCTCGCGTGGGGGGGTGGCTGCTGTTTTTTTTTAAAAGCTTCCTATCGATTACGGTTCTAAAGTTTTGTTTACCCTTTTTGTTCTGAAAACAAACTTTTGTATGGCGGCCATATTGAAAAATGGCGGAATCCAAAATTTTTTTTCATAATAATAATCTTTGACCCAGAAAACCCCCCGATGCAAAATTTCAGTCGGATCGGAGCAACTTTCAAAATGGCCGCCATTTTTTTTTCTTTTTTTTTAATTTTTCCAACTTTCCCAAATTTCCCCCATCGCCCTCTATGACATTTGGTCGAGCACCCTATACCTATCTCTAACCGTTCAAAAGTTATTAACATTTTTATTTTGTATGGCGGCCATGTTTTTTTGTATGGCGGCCATCTTTTTTTTCAAATTTTCAAAATTGGCCCAAAGTTTGGGGCATATTTAGTTCAAGCGGTACCCCCATCCGATTTATAGTTTCCGAGATCCCTTGAGCAGTTCCATCGAGGAAACCATTTTCTGGTGATTTCGGATTTTTCTGGTTGGTTTCAAAACACCCTCTATACAACCGTACCAAACACTCCCTCCCACCATATCGGCAAGTACCACTTCTATTTCTGTCAATTGTCAGTCAGTGACCTTTCAGTTTTATATAATATAATGTGCCAACAAATGCTGATGTTCGCACTAGCCGATGATCAAATGTGGTTTTGTTGGTGACAGCGTAGTGGGTGTGTGAGTTTTAACCTTTTCGAAAAAATAGTGTTCCGGCGCTACAGGGAAGCAAAACCAAACAAATATAATCCCTTATCCTAGTGTTAGTTTTTTATAAATGTTAGTCTGTAAGGTATATATTTTTATGGGCCTCTGGCACTTTCACTGAGTTAACTTTGTTACCTGAAATAAATGATGATTTTATTTGGATTTTTAAACGATGAAATACTTGTAGCTCAATTGAATACTGTGTTAAATAAAAACAAAACACGCGTACAGAGATCAAGTATCATTTAGTAAAAATGTCCATATACGTTGGATGACCTCTCTTCTGATTCCGAGTCCGTACCATTGCCGCCTCTAATGATAACTATATCTTCAAACAAAGCAAACCGTCACGTATATACGGTGCGTCGTGAGCATTATATCACATCGCGGTGACTCTAAAAAGCATTAAAATGAGCGAAAGTCCAAGATATAAAAAGCATATGTCACGTGTTCGTATCTCTTAGTTCTTTATTAATTACCTCTATCCACACAATGGAAGTTTGACACGAGCCCAGTCCGGATGTTCGTATTAAAAAACTTTTTGTTTTAAAATATGCAACACCACTGAATAATTCATACGGTGGCTCGTATGTGAAAAGGCAAATTGGAAAGTATAAAAATATCCTTGGAATCCAGATTGTTTGCGGAATGCGCCGTTTGGTTATTTGTTTTGTTTGTATCGATAATGCGGAATGCTATTTTCGATTTTATCGAGTTTTATTTATTTTGTATTTTGATTTAATTGTAAAATGATGTAAATACCTACAGCTGGAAATGTGTAGGTATTTATTGTAGTATTGACACAAATATAACCGAGTTGATTTTATTTTAGCAAGTTTGTATAGCTTAACCTTACTGAATTAAAGAATACTAAAAGCCTGGAACTTTAAGCTAACTTTTATTACGTGTTTTTTTATCACATGTTCACTTATTAATATGCTACAGATGCTGCAATCGAGATATTCAGTTTGCGATTAGAAAAGCAAATTTGTGCAAAAACCGACATATTCAACAGTAATTTTATTGTGTTGTCTATACTACGATGTTACTCGCATATTTGATCATCGGCTAGAGTAAACATTATGATTCGTTGGTACATTTGGCTCATGACCTGAGCGCAACTGCGGTCGCTGGCCTCGTATAGACTTTTTTTAGTTTTCTGGTGAGTTTTTTCATTTTTTATGATAATAATATTAATAATACCTACTACTACTATACTACTACTATACTTAATACTATACTTTACAACAATTAGATTTAACAAGTATTTCGGAAAGATGTTGTCATAATACAGTAGATAAACGTACTACTGAAGCAATCCATTTATATACTTTTTCACCCTTTATCTAATTTCCGCATTTTATTCTGAATGCACGAAATTTTCACTGAACATGCAGGGGAATAAAATAGCATTTAACAATAGCACACAGTTTGAAAGACACATTTCGTTTCTAATTATAAGTTTACGTCTTGCAAACGCACAAATGCAATACATGTATAACGCTACTAAAATGGCCTTTAAGATCTTTTAAAGACTACAGATTCGTCTCGCATCCATGCCTATTATATAATAATATGTATATAGCGAGATACATTGAATTTTGCGGTCTCTGCCTGCGCATTGTCAAAGGTCATTTGGTGCAGGTTTAATTGTACAAACTTTATTATACCAATTACACGTCCCAATACGCCCATAAAAAGTTTTATTTTAGTTAGACCGATTTTCAATATACGTTTTAATTCCCTTTTATCTATTTTTGATCTCGTGATAAAAGTTTTGTGGCATTCTTTTTGTCTATTGTACGAAGTTGTTAGGCCTTCTTTAATTGGGGCGGTACTAAGCCCAGCAATGTTATATACCTTGCGCTTCTGTTGCCCTCGATTGACCTCATAACGCTACCTTTTAACTCAGCGTTTGTATCGCAGAGAAAGAGGAACGGGGTAGTTGGAAGCTTATACAATTTAAAATAACCTAAAAATATAGGCAGTCTCCTAAGCAACAGCTCAAGTATTGACATTCGAGAATAGGAAAAGTTATCATAAATTTAACTCCGTGAAAAGTAAAAATTACAACCCTACACCAATACTACAGCTGTTTTAAATGAGAACTATGATCCTAGCAGCTGGAGACGCTATAATAGAAACATTGATTCAAGTTAGGGTTGTCGCAAACTTTTAAGATACAAATGAATTTACTTTTAGATATGGGAATATCAAATACGCTATATCCAACCTTTGTAGACGTTAATTTATTCGCATACTTGGTAAGAATAGCCCTTCGTCTAAAACAATTATACATTATGTACAAATTGTATAAAACGTTACAAATCATATATATTACTGATTTTTACTAAATTTTATATGCATATTCAGTAGGTCTGAAAATCGGCTACTATCTATTTTTCATACCTCTAAGTGATAAGGGTTGTTCACCCTTAACATTTTTTTAATTTATATGGCAAAACAACGTTTGCCGGGTCAGCCAGTTATATATAAAATTAAAAAAAACATAAATAAAAAAGAAATCAAAGAATAGACACAGCACGTGTTCTACCCTTAAAATATAACGTACCTACCTACAAAGAAGTGAGTACATAAAAGGCTTTCGCAGTAAACGAACTAATAAAAGACAAACGACTGAGATAAGTCCGTAACGTACTCTACAGTAGAATTGAATTACAAATGGCCGGAGGTAGGTGGGATATTATGCAAATTGGTAACCGGCTCTTACTGGAGATAAGAGTAACAACCTAACTCCAGATTCACGAGTGTAAGATGTAGAAACTTCATTATTGTAATGAGTTCTGAGCAGAAGAACTATTTTCTGTCAAGGGAATTGTGCAGATCTAAGGTACTAATAAAAAATAACAAATAAATACGCTCGACATCACATACATAGATCTTGGCCCCTAACTAGGATTCCCTGTATCTAGGGAGCAAGAACTATGAGAACCATGGTCCAATAACACCCAGACACGACTTTTTTTGTGCACAAACATTTTTCCCGTCGCGGAAATCGAACCCGCAACCTTAGTAGTACATGAGTTTAGAGCCAACCTGCCCAACCACTACACCACAGAGGCTATCTAGGGGACCAGAAACGACGAGGATCAACGTACCAAATTAATATTTCTTATTGATTTGTGTAAAACAAGGTATTAGGCACACATAGCTCTGTGAAATAACATAGCAATGAACTAATAATAATAATTAACATAGCAATTATTGGCAAATTACGAGTATTAGAGAACCGCGCCGCTCCTATAATAAAGGGCATTTTAATAGAAGGGTGAAAGGTCCCGAGTGTTGCAGGTGTCCATAGGTGACGGTAACCGCTTACCATCCACAAGCAGCGGCTTGTTTGTCTCAGAAGAGAGCAGCAAATAAGGAAAAGGTCAAAGACTATTTTTTATCGCGGGAAACCACGAGTCAAACCGCGGGCGCAGCTATTTCAAAATAAATTGAAAAGGAAAAGACATTTTTGTAGTATCGTTTCTAGCTGCTACGTTGTCGTAGCACACGTAGCTATCTCGTAGCTACGTAGAACTTCCGTAGCAGTATATCGCCGCTTGGATGCCTATTTCATACATTATTATGTAAAATACCTCTACAATATGAAAGAAATAATAAAACAAACATTCATACGTGAAATTGTGGACGTTAAAATAAATATTAAAACATTATAATTAACTAAGATACAAAATATATGCAATAATATAACTATCACTGATTAATAGCAAGCAATTCACAATTCAGTTATAAAATTTAATACAAATAATAATAATTAATGAAGACCACAATTACTAAAACAAAATATTTGCAGCTAATTACTAAAGCGGTAAATTAATTATCATTTATATCAGTTTTCAAACATAATAAACCTTTAAAATATGCAGCTCGTGTTTAATAATTATTATTTGAGCGAATGGATCCTTATATTGGTGATGACATAAATAAAGCAGGTCGTTCGCCTGATAGTAAGCAATACGCCTGTTCCTAACAGTTGCAGCACCACCCAGAACTTTGTTTTCCAAAATCCTGCACAGCACTGCACTGAGCTCGTCACTGTGAGACTAATAGTCGGAGAAAGATCACTCCGTGAAATTTGAATCAAATCATCATCAATCATATCAATCATGGTGCGTTGGACCGTTCGTAAACATACGAACACCCTTGCGTCAATCGTTGGATCTAAGATTATTCTGAGATCATTATGAGACTCCACAGCTAATTGTCTCAGGGTGACCACCGCAGTGCAGCGCCGCGTATATAGTATTTTGCAAAACAAAGTTCTGGGTGGTGCTGTTATTGTTATAGGCTAGCGTATTGCTTACCATCAGGCAAACGACCAGCTCGTCTAGTCATACAGTTACATAAAAAAAATTGAATTACGTAATCGACCATTTGATTAGAATTATTTGTTTTAAAATGTTGAAATTTACATAATAATAAATAATTAGTCATCACATCACAGGAGGCGGCCTCAGAACCATGCTTGCGAACTCTAGTAACAAATCAACAGACTCCTATTACTACAACTTATGAAACAAATTCAAACACATTATTTCCAAAGCTACTACAATATATCATGCATATTCGCAAACAAAGTTGCCATAAACATCGCGGTCGGACACACGTTTCAAAACAATAATACAACGACGTCAATAAAGGCGTATCTTCGCCATATTTCAGAGCAGCACACTGTAATGGCAGTGCCGAGGTCCCCAGCCTCAATTATCACCTCATCTTTCAACGTCCGTCTTGGATTGGGGTCTAGGATAATTTATTTAAGTCATTTCTCTGCTTAATATACTGTGTAGTGGCTCATATCTTGAGAGGTAATGTAGTGCTGTACTATGTATGAACTTACACAACATATTGTTGTGGTGACTTATACACATAGAAAACCGCATTCATGTACGTATTTGGCAGCCTCTGTGGTGTAGTGGTTGAGCAGGTTAGCTCAAATCTCACACACCACTGAGGTTGCTGGTTCGATTCCCGCGACGAGACAAATGTCTGTGTCCAGAAGAAAAAAAAAGCGCATGCATTTGTTTCGAGTCTGGATGTTGTGGGACAATGGTCCTCATAGTTCCTGGTGCACTAGATACAGGGAATTCTAGTTAGGGGCCAGTATCTACATATGTCTGTGATCGTTCAATGTATTTATTTATTTGATGAAATTAATACATACATTGTAATGTTTATAACAAATTCTACAAATTCACTTCCACCTGTCTATAACAATTCCAAGTTATAGTTTACATTAACCCATTGAAATCCAAAGCATAGGCCTTATCGTAAGGAATTAGCTACACTAAAATCTAAATCCTCTCAACAGAATCGTTAAAAAAATAAAGCCCCTGAACAAAGTGAGTTTTCAAAAATTTACCTTGTATAGCTCTTAGCATTGCTCTACAAAATGTATATCTCGCTTAAAGAGAGAATATTTTAAAGATCACCGGACTTTAAAAACCATTAACAGTAATCAATAGTCTCTACGATCCAAGACCTTTATTTTTGTCTGTAAGCTATCGATAGGTCACATTAATAAAACAAAAGTTTGTGTTAAAAATGTTAAGTAAATTATGTTCAGTCAAAATAAGTATTCGGTAGAAACCCAATAACGTCTTGCATCCTCTGTGCTATCATTAACCGCCTTCCGAAAATTATTTTGCGTTGGGTTTAGTATGACTACAACGTGGTTCTACATAAATTATGCCAATTATGCTATACATGTACATAGCTTAGAGAAAATACAGAAAAAGTTCACACGGTATCTAGGCTACAAGTTCGAAATTCCACGCTTAAGTTATGACCAAAGCTGTGCTCGATTGCATTTGCTCCCTCTTACAATCCGTAGAAATATTTCCGATATGCGCTTTCTAATTAAAATGGCACAATCCGTAATTGACTGTCCAGACCTTATTGCTAAAATATCTTTGAATGTTCCACCTCGACACTCCAGACCTTAAAACCTATTGCATGTACCATTCGCCCGCACCACCTACCGGAGGAACTCTTGTGTTTTACGTTCTTCTGTAGCATTTAATAAGCTTTCGAAGTCTGAGCATTCCAATATCGATCTATTCACAAGCAGTCTGGATGCGGTGAATACAGCCCTAACGTCATCACTACCTAATGGTTCTAATTTGTAGATGGCATTGCATGGTTTCATCTTGCACATCTTATTTCTATGTTCATTTAGTTGTAAAAATTCTTCATTTCTATTTTATTGTTACTTGCAGAGGCTTTTAATTGGCTTTTATTATATTAATTTGTCAAACTGTTTTGTAACAACTGTTAGCCCCCCAAACAAAATAAAATAAAATAATAAATAATAAATGTCATCGATATTCGACCTTGGACTTCGAAGATACGTCTGAAATGAAGTCGGTTTTTTTGTTATAAAATGAATTAATTGCTATTCGTTTCGTGGCTACCTCACTCGGCAATCCACCAACTCGCACTAGGCCAGCGTGGTTGGTTATAGCCCATACTATGAGAGAAGGCTCGTGCCCCAGGAGCGAAAAAGTAATGAGTTGATGATGAATTGGGATGCTTTCTAAATAGTATACAATTCAACTAGTTATTTCCTGGAAGTGTTTCGCTAACCAAATACAAAGCTGATTGGATGGAAACCGCTTTCCACGCAGGGTGTAGGTACATTCCAAAATCCGCAGTGAGGCAATAAAGTGGTAGGCAATAAATAACTGATACAGCCTCGAGCCTGGAACTGGTCTATGCAGTTTGTCGTCCATAGTCGATATAGCGAACGATATATTGAAAATTTTGCTAATATTTCATTTGTAATTGGAAGCAAACTCAAACTTCTTAGGCGTTCTATGGGAAGTGTTCTTCTTTCAGTAATATTTAGGTTAATTATGTAAGTCCGTCAATAGAGAGGTACGGCTTGCCAGGCTGCAGAGTAGCGCATTTCCCTTAAAGTTATCCTATAATATAACAACCATCTAATATTCGGCATTATGTGCAACCTCAGTTTTCTGTATAAATTACCTATCATTAAGCACTTTCGTAGCAAGTTTTACTGCTGAATCTTTTCAGAAAATATTCGGAAATTAATCTCTTAAAATATCGTTTACCAAGAAATATGTCATTTTAAACGCTGGTAAGTTTAAAAGTGGCTTTTCAAGTAATATATTGAATCGCTTTAAGCTTTCAAATAAAGAAATAGTACGTGGTTATTTTTCGTACATCTAGGGATGTTGCAGTTTTATTTGAGTCAATTTGTTTTCGCCAACGGCAATATTTTTATGCCATCTAAACTCCATCTGAAAGATATTAGAAAGAATTTTTTTTCGCAATCAAATTGAACGTTTGTAATTCAAATGCATGCTAATATATTTTACATCTTTTATTGAAGAACCATATTTCCATGTTAGATGGGTGACATAGAATATGAGTTTTGTGAAATTTTAGGTAAAATTATTAAACAAAATAATTTTATTCCACGCCCTTTAACTTCGTGGAATTATTTACTTTTATTCTTTTGCTATCCTTTTTCAGATGATTTAAAAATAAAGAATCCGCCTAGGGGCGTTCGTTTCTTGTATTCTAAACAAGATAAACCAATTAGGGTTTAGGCCATTATGTAATCTTTGTACGCTAAATTTCAAATAATGTTGTTAAGGCCCATTAAATAAATCGCCCAACTATCCAACGTACGTACAACCCTCTCTCAGTGCTCCAGTTTGGCCAACAGCCAGAGGAGAGGACGCGGCCTCCGCGTGAAATAAGATAAACCTCCGCACTACATTGGGTACCTACATTGTTGAACTTGAGTAAACTCTGCTCGGACCGAGTAGGTACTGAGATAACTTTTTTACAGTTTCTGATTGCACAGGCGTCTAAACTTTCGAGCTACTAGTATATGTTTGCTGAGGTTGGGAGCTTTTTAAACAAACAGCCGGAGTTTTTAGTTTCACCTAGTTGCAAAGCTATTTAAGAAGCCTTTAGTTTAGAAGTCTTTATCTGTAGGGCTCGCTCTATCACAAACTTCATCATTACAGTAAAATTATTTATTAGCTTTCATATTATTTTAACAATAAAACCATTCATTATTAATAATAATAATAAATTAATACCAAACATTATTAGGTTTTATTGTTAAAATAATATGAAAGCTAATAAATAATTTTACTGTAATGGTGAAGTTTGTGATAGAGCGAGCCCTACAGACTAAAGACAAATAAGCTAGTTGGTCTGAAGTTGGATCAATAAGTAGTATAATAGTAAGTATTTCATGACAGGGATATAGTGAACGACTTCTTCACTTATACACCCAGACGTTTCCAGGGGCTAGAAGTTATTATAATATTATAATGTTTTATTAGTGAAATTTAATACTGAAATGTTTAGTCTATTTTTGATTACACTTTTATCGATTTGTTTTATACCTGTACTCAATAACTTGACTCTAGTTTTTATTCTGAAATAGTTTGTAGCTTCCAGTTTTCTATCAGCTATATTGTATGTATAACTTGTAAAATAATCGAAACAACGGTAATAATTGTTAGTCTGAAATGGAAAAAAACTGTAAACAGCAAATTTTGATCCTAAAAAAGGCATTTGCGATTTTGGGCGGACTAACTTTGAAGTCCCAACATAAGAGATTATTTTTTTAAATAAACGTCACTTGTGCTTTGAGACTTTGTCTGATATACCCATACGCAGCCGGGGTGGATTGCTAGTTTAACACGACAAACTTCATTAGAACCCCTAATATCGAATTCAATCGGATCAAATATTGAGATAGCCTTTAAATTGACAAATTTCCGTAACTTCGACTAAGTAAATAAGCTGTCAGGACTGAGCTAATAAAAGTCCCATCTGATCCCGTGATCGATACAAACTTTCTCTTTGTCAAGGCAAAAGTAATTTAACTTCATAAAAGGTAACTATTTGTTGAACGACGTATATTTTCCTAATGAACCACTTATTATTTCACCACGTAAAGTTTTGTGGGCATGTCATTAAAACTAGTTTATAGTGTTAGTAAATTACAAAAAGTTGTTAAAATGACCGTTGCATTATTACTGACTTTACTCGCTAGGGGTAAGCTGGGACTGTATCGTGGGTTATTGTTCATTAATTTGCCGTTTCGAATACTGGTATTTGTTTATCGGTCTTTATTTTCTTTCTATCGTTTTACAATTCAACTGCCTTTCCTGGTTCTGTAATATAATGTATGGCCTAGTCTGTTTTGTTACTAAAAAAGGGACATTTGGGATGACGGAGTGACTATTCGTCATAATGGATCATAATAGTCAGTTAGATTTGCGAAAATAGCAACAGTTCCCGGGGTATCTCGGGTGCAGAAGAGAAGATTGGGAGAGGTTCATCGAAAACCTCCTAATATAAAAATTCGAAATCAAATTTATATATATATATAAACGGAGACTATGGTCATGACATGAAAAGTGCTGTTTAAAGAGAGATTTATCACAAAGTACATGGGTACTCATGTTGGTAAAACATAACCTTTCTAATATTTTTCTCTACATCTGTAATTAGGTGTACCTACAACGTCGCTTTTCTCTGTTATTGACTGAAAACATATCATGTATAGTCTCTAATAGTTATTTCATTAAGCATCAATAAATTCACTAAGTTTGGCTTCATTTCGAAGATCACAGAGCAACATACCTACCTCGAAATAATTACTGTAGCAGTGAGTATTCAAGTAAATTAATTGAAACTTAATTAACAGCCATGTTTACGTAATATAATTTAATTTTATGAGCCTTAATTTAGTAATCAATTAAAAAAATCATTATTTATTGTAGTTTATTATAACGTAAAAATGAAATCTTTCAAACTACGAATATAAAAATGAAATAGGTATAGTAAATTTCAAAAAAACCGTATGAAAACGGCAGGTCGCCCAAAACGATCACTTCCAGATAACTTTTTGTCAAAAATGACTAACGTAACTTGGAAGGACGGCGATATGTTACTAAACCATTCGCCTAAAGTCATTAATATACAAAGTTTATGAGCACGCAGATTTGCATACAGCCAATGTTTTAAATCACCACATCGTAGTATAATGCAAATTGTGGCATGAACCATCGTTATTTTAAGTTTCTCCCCGATATTTAAAATAGCGAAAAGCTTTACCTCACTAGGATTATTAGAATTATTAAAAGTTTCCAGCTAATCGTATCTTATTACGAGTGAGGTGTTCGTGCTATTTAACTTGTTAAACACAGTTCTGAACTCTGTGTTGAGTTGTAGCTTGAAGGTAAGTTACACTTTAGTTTCTTAACATTCGTTTCTGACATCTTCCTTACTGATTTTTAAGGACTTGTTATGTAGAAGTTGCATCTGTGAGTACTACTACTGTTGGAAGCATTGAAAGGTGAAAACAAGCCGGAATCTAAAAGTAACGAAATTGAATGATTTTATTCAGTATTCCAATTTGCGGCTTTCAGTAACTGGATTTGTCTGTTTGATGTAGATTCAATTTACAATTCCGATAGAGTAATAAATTTAATTGCCTAATAATTACACAAATGCACTCCAGCTTCTGTTAACTAATCTGTGGTTTAATTTCATCAATTTAACACCACTGTTCAACTTTTTCAGGTATAAGAGAATATTATAATACACTTTGTTTGGCCCGTTCATGCAAAGTTATCCTCGCAGACAAAATGAAAAATTATAACATTTTAAAGACGTACTGCAGCAAAATTTTCATGTTCGGTTCTGGAAATTTCTGGTTCGAGGAAAACACAATAGGAGACGATAAAGGTTTATTTTATAGAGTGTACAGCTCCCTCCTGTTTTTGTTGTACGGTTTCATGACAATATTAGAAATTATGGCCGCCGTGATGGGAGATTTCCCGGAAGATGAGAAAGGAGACTCCGTAACGTTCGCCGTGAGTCACACTATAGTGATAATCAAAATATGCTCAGTCATCGCCAACAAAGATGATATAAAAGACCTTAATAAGAGAATGATTGAAATCTGTAAGCCGTATGAAGATGACAAGCTTATGGCTGATAAGTATAGAATCATGAAAATAAACGTCATTGCTTACTGTATGACGGTGTATGGATCGGCAATATTCTTTGTTTTTGAGGGACTAAGGAAACTGCATGAAGGTAAGTATGAAGCCGAGAAACCCTTGCCATAGAAGTAGTATAGAAGTAGAAGTTGCCAAAGACGTACTATATCCAGAATATTCATTCCATCTATTCGAAAAACGATGATTAGTTCTGCAATGAGACGTTCATAGAGGGCAATGAGATTGAATTAGGAACATGAATATTGTTCCTGTGTTCCACAACCAAACAAATCAAATGAAAATATTGTATGAAAAGAGTTACTGGCCGATTAAAAGGCAGCGCGACGCCTATATAAAAAAAACGAAAAACGCGCGAAGTACGTCCTTTTATTTCTGATTCTGATAGAGGGGAATGAAAAGTAGAGCACCACATAGTGACGTATGTAGAATCCCTCGCGTTCTGGGTTCTGGGATCTGCCTACTAATACTATTTTCAAATAGCGCCTTCACCATAAAAATATTATTTTGTTGCCTTGTAACAATTTACTATTTTGCAAAATTAAAATACTGTTCTTTTATAAATACAGCTATGTATCGACGGGATTCGCAAATTCCTTAACGTGAAAGAACTCTAACCAATTTAGATATGGTGGTCTCTTGATATATTTTTACATATTCTTGAAATCCTTAGCTCTGAAACTTTTTTGTGTTAAAGTTCTTGTTGTTGTCATTTCAGGTTCCCATTTTGTCACAGTAGTTACCTATTACCCCTTCTACGAAGACAATACTGTACCTGCTATCGTCGTACGAATCATTTTCACTGTAATCCTTTACATGATGCTGCTAACCATGATATCAGTCGATACCTTTACTATGGCCTATTTAATCATGTATAAATACAAGTTCATTACGCTACGTCATTACTTCGAAAATATCGAAGAAGAGTTTGATAGATTGAATCAGTTGGGAAACAAGAAGGAAGCAGCGGACAAATTGACACAAAGACTGATTGAAGGAATTATTATGCATAACGAGGTTCTAAGGTAAGTGATTAAGTTAACGGTAATTTTGTACTCAAGTTAAAAGCTGGAGATAATGGTTTGATGTGAATCTCTGGAAGTATAGATCGCTGGCTTTCTGCGAGTTATTTAAATGAATTTATAAGCAAGCATTTGTCTAATGAAATTGTAAGGGCTCGGTCACGGAGTCACGGGGCGTCAGGTGGCGCGTGCACCTTTGCTAGTATTTTTTTTATTAATCTGTGCCGTTGCGTCGCGCGATGTTTGATGATCAAGAGTGAGCAAGTACATACTGGGTAAGCGTGCTACATCTTCGACGATATCGTCGCTTCCCATCAGGTGAGATTGTGGTCAAACGTTGACCCAGTCAGATTTAAAAATATAAAAAAAAACGTTTAAGTGCGTTGTCGCGGACGTTTGCTTGATATTCAGCGCTTCCTACAGCTGCGGTGCAATACTATTGTCACATCTGTGGCCGGGCACGCGGCTTTAATCGCAGCGGTGTACAGGGTAAAAGGTGTACCTAGTACTATCGTCATTGTGGCGGGGGTAGGATTCTGGTTGCGACGGGCCCAGCGGCGTCGTTCATGGCACCACTTCTCTGTGAATAGGGAAATCGCACTATGCACAGCCCCACGCGCCTAAATCTCCGTGAACGAGCACTAGCACTAATGTAGAAGCACTAATATGCTCGATCGGTGCCAGCGAAGGCGAATTTCGATATGACGCACCGGAGTTTGTATTCCAGCTGGGTCTTGCACTAATGACTATCGGGAATGAAAACATAGAGAAGAAACCCATGTCCAACATCTACAAAATGTTAGGGCTCTCCTGGTAGGTAATGGCTCAGTCTCTGAGAGAAAGCCCGAACCTTGAGAACATAAACATTGATCTTGACAATCTTCTTCTCTCGTGTGGGTTTGTGGCCAATCCTAGTGTCGGAGTTTTTAGACCGCCCGAAGGCTTCCGACATGGCCTAACGATTAATTTCCTAAGACAACAACCAGGACTGATGGTTTCACGTGTCCTCCGAAGCACGAGGGCTAGAGCTTGTAGAGCACCTCTTGACACCTCTTGAGCAGAATCTTGACATTCAGCAGAGTTTACAAGTAAACAAGTAAGTTTGATTGTGGATGTTGGCATAAGACATCTTGAAACTTTTCTACAGAGTAATAAATAAATAGTTAAGTATAGTGTGAGAATTTTACTAAGATTTTTACTAAATTATTTTAGTTCTTTCTTTTTTATGTTATCAGGTTGTCAAAGGACATTGATAATGCTTTTGGGACGGTGGTAGCTCTTCAACTATGTCAGAGCTCAGGCTCGGCAGTATCCCTTCTTCTACAAATTGCTGTAAGTCCTACCTATATTAACGTAAAAGCATCTGAAATTTGTTTTCTTAAATTTTATTTGTTTAGCTTTCAGATCAGCTGACATTTATTGCGAGCATGAAGATAATTTTCTTCGTCATAGCGCTTTTTTTTCTGCTCGGTCTGTTTCTTTGCAATGCTGGAGAAATCACTTACCAGGTACAAGGACCTAGTTTGTTTTATTTATCACACTTTATAAGTGCTCACAGCACAATAAAAAAATGTAGAGCACATTAAAAATAATTGCTGTGAAAACCTGCCTCCATTTCCAGTTATAGATATACTTTTCTATATTAATCTCACTGTAATATTATTTTTATCTAAATTTTAGCTTAATAAAGTCAACAATCTCGTCTTGGCACGGAGAGCTCTTTAAATACTCTCTTAATAAGATGAAGCTTAGCACTTGGCACCTATCTCCAAAATTGAGGAAAATATTCCAAAGAGGCGGAATTTCTTTACGATAACAAATCGTAACGAAAACCCACAAAAGTTGTGATTTATGTTGATGGCCGTATGTCGTAACTTATTTTTATATGTTCTACAAACATATTTTTATAGGTATCTTTGCATCCGTTGGCTGTTATTTTCATATTATTTTTATAATCCGTTTAGTTAACGTTTGATAATAAAACGCAGGTTATCTGTATGTCGCTCTGATACATTTGACAAGATCAAGAATCAAGATATTTTTTACATGCTAAAAAACAATCTGAAATCATAAATACTGACGTGGGTATTCATAGAGTCCTATCAGCATATCCACGATGTACTAATAATATATTGTATTAAAATAATTAATAAAGGTAGGAGCTTTTATTTCCTTGTCAATTATACATAGACATGGTAGCGCTCGTAGTGTAGCTTGCCTAGTCGTTCGTAACTGATCTGCGCGGATACCACTTGGATGGGTGACAATTTTTGTGGTATTTACATCTGAGCGCTACCGAGCTCTGGAGGGCTTTAAGTGGTCGGTTTCTGTGTCTTAGGACAACAGTCGTTTGGCCATTTTGGGCCTTTAGGCGATCTAAAAACTCCGACACCAGAGTTGGCCACCACTCACACGAGAGAAAAAGAAGACTATAAACATTATAAACTTTATTTTCTTTCACAGGCATCACTTCTCTCCGACGCTATATTCTACTGCGGTTGGCATGCTTGCCCAACTCGTGTTGGCAATACTAACATCAGGAAAATAGTCCATTTAGCCATCATGCAGGCGCAGAGGCCGCTCGTGATGAAAGCCTTCAAGATGCTGGAACTTACTTATGCCACTTTTATATTGGTTAGTAAATATCATTCAAAATGAACATGCAAACTCAACGCAGACTTAACTGATTAAAATTAGATTCTTAATCTGGTCATATTTTGTTACGTCTGTTAAATACCTATAACAGGGTAGAGGTTAAAGCCATTTATTCTAAGCCACAAATGTTCCAGTACAGGGCCAAATCCTTTTCCTCTTAATTCTATGGTTAAGGGGATTAAGAAGCAAATGTCAGGCCTCTTTTCGTGGTTTTCGGGGCTTGCGGTAAACGTAATGAGCATACAGTACTTTTAGAAAAGGAATATTTATTCGTATCATGTTTTAATTTACTATTTTATATATTAAAAAGGGATATCTACCGTGTTTATTATTTGTTTTGAGTTTTCGATATTTCGTGATCTTGGTGCTCGTAACGGTGCCGAAATATCGAAAACTCACAGCATATAATAAACGTGGTAAATATCCCGTTAATAATATATTAGTAGTAGTGTGACCATGATAGTATAAAAACTTTTGTGTTAATTTGTTTTAAATATCGATGTCTTGCTTCAGTTCCAACTCTAAGTTGCTTACACTAGGTACTTGCTTCAGTGTAGTAACATTGCAAATTATATTTATTGACCAATTTAAACAAATATATATTTTCTTTCAGGTGGTGCGTAGCACTTATTCAGTTTTCGCATTATTTTACGCTCAACACAAATAGGTTATAAATGGTAATTAAATGTAAATCTAGCACTAATAAGTTAATCAGTAAATAATATTCACAAATAGTTAAAGATTAAATCATCATGGAAAAAATGAAATCGTCAACCTCTACTTGAGTGTCGTTTATTATTACAAAAACTGTGTACACGTTGGTATGTAGTTCCAACTATAAGGTAGGTACCCAAATAATGTAACCTTACATCACTGCAATGCTACAGACTGAGCGTGTTCAACTGTTTAAGATAACGAAACGAAGAGCAATTCTATTGTAAGTTCTAGCCATAGGCATACTATAAACCTTTATGAAAATAGATCCTTACTATTGATGTATTATATATGTTTGTTACTCTTTCACGAAAAAACTACCGATTAAGAGCGTGGTTACTGGAAAATAGTTTTTATTCTCTGAATGACTACTTCGCTATAAATTAAGTTGTAATGATGATGTGATGTCCTTTCAATCCGACGCACCTGGGTTCGAATCCCGAGACCGCCCTGCACCAATGACTTATAGTTAAGTGCAGATTTTGTACGCTCGCTCTAAAACGGTGAAGGAAAACATCGTGATGAAAACCGCCAACGCGCTTTGGAGTGGTAGGCTCTGGCCGTGGTTGTAATACCACCCACCGAACAAAGCCATGCCGTCAAGCGACCTAGTCGTGTTTCGGGATGATGTTCGGTGAACCATCGGGGAGACGGGTCTGAGCAGCCGCTCAACTGCCGTCTCTCTGTAGATCTATGTGCTCCATCTTAGGCCACATCATCGCTTCAAATCAGGCGAGATAGTGGCCAAACATAGATCTACTAAGTGTAAAAAAAAAAAATGTTAATGTTAATGTCTTTTTTAATATAAATAATGTGTTGCATGAGATAGTAAATTTAAAATTTAAAATTCTTGCATGCTGCTCAGTTGGCGAAATGTGTACAGGTTCTTTGCATTGTTGACATATATTATATTCACATTTTAAGCAAATAAAAAAAACAAAAAATAAGATGTTGGTATGTAGGTACTTTAGGACTTGGAATAGCACATAGGCTACTTTTTATCCCAGGAAACCACGGGTGGATCCGCGGGTCGCAGCTGGTAAATATTTAAAAATGATTTGTTATGTTTATTATACAAATATCACATCCCTATATTCTCACTCCCCGGTGGTCTCGTTGGATTGTAATGCTTGAGCTTGAGACACAAAGGGTCCAATAATTTGGTCAAGTTGCCACTTTGACCACGACCAATTTTAGCACGTACTAAATATTCAACAACAACTTTGTTTGACCTCACATGGATACAAAGTGAAGGTCAAAAAACCTGTAAAGATAAATCAATTTTATAGATCAGTCATCTGTTACATACGGAATAAAGTTCATTGCTTGTTACGTGGAACCTGTATTTCATGATATGTGCGTCGGGCACGACAACATCCATAAACGTGAAGATTGCAAATCCTGATAAATCTGCGTCGTTAAGATTTCTGTATCACATGCGTAAACATGCACGCCGATCAGCTCGATATATCCCTATGTGAGAGCCTTACCTCTTGCGTGCTGAGAATATCTACATGCAAAATGCGGAAAAGGTAGCCGGGTATTTATGAACGATGCTACCTGAGCGACATTTGCCTCTGAAAAGCCTATATACCATAGCGTAGTTCCTATGCGGAATATTTGAAATTATATGTACCTACCTACAATAATATACTTGAACAATCCAATAGAAACCTACTAAAATAATATAACTAGCTCGTCCTAAATGATTTTATTCAAATACATTGATTTATAGGTACCATCACCTACTCGTAAAAGTCATTACAAATACAACAACTTTTTAAGAATAATCTTTATGTATAACATAAAAACAATTAAACCTTATAACTAGGGTAGTACAATGGGCGGTCTTATTACTTAGAGCGATTTCTTGCAGACAACCTTTGGATGGACAGTATCGGAAGAAAGGGTATAGATGGTGGTGTACGATAATTTATAAATGGATAATACTAAACTTTATACTATTAATAACCTGATACACTTTTAAATAATCTAAGTTCTTATTATGTAAAATGAGACCAGCAAATCGTTCGCCTGATGGTAAAAACGCCTGCTCATAAAAATTGCAGTGCCAACCAAAACTTTTAATACTATAAAAAGCATTGCGTAGGACTACATTGCGCTCATCGCCCCGATATATCAGATATTAAGTCTCATATGCCCAGTTATTTCGCTGGCTACGATGCCCTGAAAATAGGAACACAGTAATGCTTGTGCACTACTGCTTGGTGGCAGAATAACAGGCAAAGCTGTGGTACCTTACCAGACGGGGAGGCCGCCTGGGTAGGTAATACCGCTTTGACAGCTTTCCACAGCATACGAGAGACCTACCACGAGTAAGTATTAGCTATCAGAATGGATATAATTTTCAATTAACTGGTTCTCGTTGAATTCTGTTTTATCGAGACTAATGAGTTTTTTATTCGCTTGCTTATTACAAGCTAGGTAGGTAGCTTTGTTCCGTTTTCGTAACAATATTTCATAAGTACATACTTGTACCTATTTCTGTAAGTATATATATTAGATAAAACCCACGTGTAGAGGATCTGATATCGCATGCATTTTCATGCATTGACACAGAAAAAAGACCTCTCCCTTCCTGGGGTGCCACTTCATATCACTGTGGGTTGTTTGAGGGATTTAGTTAGAGCCGTGTAAGGACTCCGATACTTCCAGATATCTAAACATCGGTTTAACGTAATGTTATTTAAAAAGGTATAATGAGAAAAACAGGTGGTATAACACAGTACTTCAATGGAATAATTATATAGAACTAGATGCGTCGGGTAAGTAATACTTGATCGATTTTTAAAATTTATATTTACAAAATAAATATAAATTAAATCAAATCAAAATCTCTTTATTCATTTTGGCCTCACAGACGCACTTAAGAACGGTCAATTATCCCCATAACTCTACCACCGTTTTGGAAAAAGAACCACTACTCAGAAGATACGGCAAGAAACTGAAGAGCATATTTTTTTGGGTAATTAATAACTGGCCGTTTTTTTAATTTATATTTACAAAATAAATACAAATGTTCGATGTACCAATCAGTATGACTATTATACATTCCATATAATAAACGTTTGATCGAAATTCAAAACACATAATTTCAAAAGAAAACTATGCATAAAATATAAGATCATGTGATATACTCCTCAAATGAAATAACAATTATTAAAGATATAAGTCACTACACACAATAATGTTATATTAGAATTTTAAGAAACATACGTAATTAAACATCGAATCCTATTATTATATTTCAAACTGTTAACTGCATTCCTCGTTTCATTCGTCGTTGCACATAAATATGACATTGGATTATTTTTCTTCGGGCGCATCGCCGGCCGCTGCCGCGACACGTAAAATAAATACATTACTAAACATTACCCATTAAAACACAACCCATTAATACATTATTTTTTTATTTAAAGAGTTCTAACCGAACCTAACCTAACCGTGATAGGACACTAAGAAGTGCCTTAAAAATCTTCTTCTGGCGCTTCGCCGGCCGCGGCACGCTCGCTCGGCTCGCGCGTTGTGGTCACATGTAACCTAACGCTCTTCCTCGCTTCGCTCGTCGTCGCACTTATATATGACTTTTTCCTTTCTTGTTTTTCTTCTGGCGCATCGCCAGCCGCTGCCGCATCGCCAGCAGCTGCCGCGGCACGCTCGCTTCGCTCGCTCGCGCGTATTGGAGCCCTCGTCGTCGTACCTATGTCTGACTTTGCCCTGAACTCGTCATTAATAGTATACTGCATTAAACAAATAATAATTAATTTTTGAAAGATGTATTTTAAAATGACAAGAATATGATAAAATATAATATAATTACGAAGAATAATTAATAATTGTGTGTGTGTGTTTTTTACAATTTATAATAGATATTAGATGCAAATTAAACACAGAGAACATTCAAGTTTACATTCAAATCAACCTCGTATAAATCTCGTATATCGCTTCAGTCGAGAGAACATAGAAAGGGTTTAGATTAAAGTTTTGCCTCAGTGATATATTACGTACCGCATGTCGCATATTCGTTGTTCCGGTCCGGTTTGCTATTACTCTCACTTTCTAAGACCAAATAAATTCTCCCCACAGTCGGAAATATAAGAAATGTAGGGGAAAGAACCGAGGAAATAACTTAACGCTCCGAGAAATGACTTGTGTGTACGGCTCTTTAAAAAGCTCGAATATTTATTTTATTTGTGAATGAAAAAATGAAGGGATTTGTTTACAGTACCTACATCAATACATATAAGCTTAACTTTCTTTTTATAAATAAGTAAATAAACTAATAACGTTGTCTGAAATTTCCATATAAAGTTATTTTTTTTTTGGATAAAACGTCTTTAAATTTTATGTTAAGAAAATTATGACAATTATAACGATGTTTTTCCAGAAGATATATATTTTCTGAAGATATGTAAATGCCCGTTAGAATGCAAATTATTTTTTAATGAGCATGCGTCAGATCTTCGTATAAATGAAAACTGCGTGTCGCAGGTCAAAAGGTCGTGGAAGTTTCAGCGTAGTAGGATCACAGAGAATCTATTCATTTTAATTAGGTCAAGCACGCCTTGGATCGTGTCTTACGAAACGGGGAAGAAAAATTTTACTTTATTTGAATACATCCGGAACACGTAGAAAGGAACGCGAAGTAAATTAATTCAACGGAAAACGTTTGAGTTCATCGATCAATCAGATTATCTTTGTGAACCTCTAAAATAAAACATTTATCTTTTATGCGACAAACGACCATCTCTTCTTCCTTTTCCTTTCTCATTTGTTTATGAAAGGAAGGATAGGAAAATAAATTCGCCATTTTGTAGCATTATGTATTGCTAAGCTTTTGTATAATAAAAGGTTAGCATTAATGCTAGCTCTTTGGATATAAAAAATGTAACATTTGTTTGAGCAACATTTCACTGAGAATACGTTACCAGCTCATTTCCATGCGGTCTCAATCCGGAAGGTATCATAACATCAACTTGCAAAGGCCCGACCACTCCCCATGGATTTTATTTGAGATAAAAATGAACCGACTACTAATGTTTTCATTCCTCATATCCTCGTATTCATAGTTGTTCACGTATGCCGCTCACGTGATAGGGTTGCGAGCAGCGCGAATCTTTTTTCTCCTGCCGCGAATAAAAAAACTTTCGCCTCCATAAAAGTATATGAGTTCGTCCCAATACTGCGCCGATGACTTCCAATCTCTCTGTAGCGTGTCCCGACCCAACCCTGGAGATTACTTTTTCTCCTTCATCCCGTAAATTGAATTAAAATGAGAAGCAAACGGATAAAGAAAAGGGTGCGCGCCGATTTTCGCGAAAGTTTCGCGCTTAACGTCCCGTGCCCGTGGTGAAGGTGTTTTCTCATTGTCTTCTGTTTTGGAATATCTAGTTGTTTTTCCCAAATGAATGCCACATTTTATTCTATTGTTTGTAGAGATATAAAAAACTTATTTATATATAGATTTAAACGTATACACTGTACCTACATTTGCATTCGTTAGACAATATTGTAACAAATATTAAAGGAATTTTATTTCTTACGATACTTGTGGTTAAAATTGTTCAAACTGGTTACACGTGTTTTGATATTCAAAGAGTTTTCATGTGTTACCTTGCAAAATATGGCAAATACAAATACAAAAACCCTATTGTATACCAATAACACAAAAAACTATTATAGATAAACCTTATAAATAGGGTAGTACACTGGGCGGTCTTATCGCTTAGAGCGATATTTTCCAGACAACCTTTAGATGGACAGTATCGGAAGAAAAGGAGTAGACGTTGATAAAAAATAATTCATAAATAATTATCATTATTTATTTCATTAATAATTCATCACACATTTAAAACATTAGGTACCTACCTATTATAAATATATACCTTATATAAATATTTTGATAAATAAACACAACACAAAACTAACACAAATAAATAAAATGGCCATAAGATAATAAGTGGTAGGAGTCGTCACTTTGCATTAGGAAGCGGCAATCCACGCTTGCTTCGTGTGCATTTCCTGCTGGCTACAACCTAGGCAAATTGGATGGCCAAGGTTTACGCATGCTTAAATGGGTTTCAGTGCGCATTCAGTGGGTAAGTACGTAAGATAAGATTGGATTTGTGCATAGCTCGTCTTTGATTTAAATACAATGTGAGCAAGTTGTAGGATTTATCTAGAAGCTGTTTCGAAGCATATACTGACGACTATATTTTTTTATATAATAGGTACATAATTTTCAGTTACCTAGATAAATCATTTTATATTGTTATTAGAAATGTTATTTTATTTAGCTTCGCAATTTCAATTTTAATTTTAATATAATATTGTAATTGATTTTAAAGTCAGGGAATAAACAATTTTATTCCATTTCTTTTTCGTTTAATTTTATTAGAATGTAATTTTCAAGACATTACACGAAGTTCGTACATTGTCAGGACAAACTGTCGGAAACTCTATCTTTGCAAGTGCATTAACCAGTAAAGCGGCGTAGTACGTCAAGTCACGGAGTAGATTGCAAATTCTTCAGGATGTAATAGCAATGTTCACATCCCACATATACGCGTATACTGAAGCAACCACTGTAAACCAACACATCCGTAGAAAAGTACGCTTATCTGTTTACCGATCCAATATCTCCATTCCCCCTTGGCTTACGTGGCAGTACTTATGCGGAGAATGAGCAGAACGCTCCATCTGCCATGCGAAGTGAGTTTGCGAGTTCCCGACTCCGAGGTCACGCCTCATATCGCACAAGCGAGCGAATCACCTACCGGTATAACTCTTTCTTACTCATTAAGAAGATACTATTGTTACGTAAACGTAGGAATCTCACCAAATGAAAGCTAAATTCAGACGTTGCGACTTTACGAGAGCGCTAAAAACATGCCTTGATTAACTTATGCTCTCGTGCAGGAGGCAAGTAAAATGTTGACGTCGTTCATTAATGTTATTTTATGGCTGAACTGGAATGTTTCCTTGCTTGAGTTTCAATTAGACATTCTGAAGATTGTTGGTGTAAATACGATCAGATCGTTGTGTTTGTTGATTGAGGAGCTGTTTAAAGTGAATCTTAGTAAATTGAACTACGAGACGTTGGTATGACGACAGGTTTCAACAGTACATTTCACAACATAGTTCAGTTAAACTTATAGTAGTTATTGAGAAACAATTCTGTAGAAACCCTTTAAAGTGATTACACTCGAAAACTATTTCGTTATTAAGTTCTAGAAATAGTACTATGCTGTGTCACTACTTCCTAATTATTACTTACAATTTAACATAAATAAATATCGATTCGATTAAATTAAGTAAAGAAGGAAATGACTTTGCGGACACGCTGGCAATATTGGAAATGGCAATTAATAGTTGAGGCCAGTTTCATTAACAAACTTTTCCGTGTTGTTTCGGAACACTAATTAGTGGGGTTAGGAGTTAGGATTTAATCGTGTGGTAATCGACCATCGGGAGCCTTGTTTTTCACTGTTTGTGTTCGTTTCAAAGTTTATTTTAATTATTATTAGGTGCAATAATGTTGGTTTATACTTATAATCATGTTTGAACAGTAATCAAGGTCGTGCACGGGTTTTGATTTGTTAATTCGTATCTATAATAACGTTAAACATGGATCCATATACCATAATGCATTAAACTTAGCAAAACTGCTTAAAAATGGGTTGGTTTTAAAATGACACAATATAAGTATATAATCATTGTCAGTGTGCTAGATATACATAATTACTAACGATATGTAAAAAAAAACCTTAAAATATTTCATTAGCAATAAGTGTCCCATTTATATACTTTACCGAAGTTAACACGACACGATCAATTTCGTCAACTCCCTCGTAGCAGTCGAAAACAACCGCTAGCTCGCCATTCCGCAGCAAATGAGATGTAAAACAAGAAATCTCGGGATGCTTTAAGACAATCTCTTAGTTTCCGGACGCAAACAAACAAATTGCCCAAATGTTCGTTTTAGCTTCGCCTTCCGACAACACACTCCTCGACGACGGCGAGTAACTTGAAAAATTGGCATTTTTTTTTAATATTTCAGACGAAGAATGGACTTTGTTTATACAATACAATACAACACAATACAAGTCACAATCACTTGAGGAATGAGATTCTACGTTAACACTTCGATTTGCAAATATTACTTCTTCTATATGCTGTGCTTCTAACGCCTATCGGTTCTAACTTAGATATTCAGATGAATTGTGCGCATTTAGAGCAATATTTTTTGAAGAAATATGATGATAGACGAAACTTATGAAAATTAAATGACGTATTAAAAATAAATGTTATCGTTTTGATACAACCATAAAATCTAGGACATGTGACATTTGCAACACTTGATAACCTTCAACTTTCTTGCTTGAAATTGTACTAAGTTGTGTACGAAAACACGAGGCATGTTAATAAAAGTCGGATGTAAAAACATAAAGAACGAACTGTTACTGTCGGACTTTATTTTGAATAGGTACTAGGATTATTTTCTATTTTACTATGTGCGTATATTTTTATTGACCTATTCGGTATATTTTTTGGCTGATCTCAGCACATAAACATTCCAGTCGTATATCAAGCAACACTAAACTTTATTTAATTGCAGAGTATAAACAAAAAAGGAAAAGAAAATGATTTGTATCGTACAAAACCGCAACACAACTGTGCCTTTTGTTATTTCTGATCGTTTCTTTTAAAAAGGAAATTTAATATAGGCGGCATCGTTGCATTTCCGATTGCTTAATATTTAATAGTTTAATTGAAACGCTCTGTGCGGACATGGGAATCCACGTGGTAGTCGCCAGCCCTCATGATGCAACCAAATCCATTTTGCATAAGTTATAATATGTAATTGAACTATGTATATGTCATCATCACAGAGTTTACGCAGTATT
This sequence comes from Petrophora chlorosata, assembly GCA_951640565.1. Taxonomy (NCBI): domain Eukaryota; kingdom Metazoa; phylum Arthropoda; class Insecta; order Lepidoptera; family Geometridae; genus Petrophora; species Petrophora chlorosata. The sequence goes on along the minus strand of OX621204.1, from coordinate 7,507,854 downwards.
ATTATTTTGAAATTCAAGTTTGTGTACTAAAGGAAAAACAGGTGTATGTTACTAATAAACTTTGATTGTAACTCTAAAACAAATTACTATTTTTATATCACGTCTTTCTCGCGCCGGAATTCAATTCAACACATATCAGACAATCATATCGCCATGTTAACAGACTGTATAATTTCACAATGGCGCGTTTGACTAAATGATTACATAGATTGAGCGAACGAAACGCCATGTAATAGGTAGTAATTCGGGCAGTCGTTAAAAGTTTTACGAGCGATCACTGTCCCGCCCAGCTCGATTTATCAGCTTTCGCCCATTAGCGTGAAGGTTCCGATTTCTTCAGCTGCCGTCATTAAGCGAATCGTAACTCGAAAACTTACAGTTCCAATAAAACGCTTAATTTTTATCTTTTCTGGTAAGCAGAACGTTTAACAATATAAATAATCAAAAAATGTAATAATGTATGCTAGTAAAAGAAATACATTTTAATGCGTTGTTTAGTGGTCTAAAACCATCTTTGCATTATTGCCTTTCTAATGAAACTGGTTTGGGGCAGATCGTTTGGATGCTTTCAAAATCTAGAACAGCCATAGGTAGAAATATTTTGTTTTATATATATATATATATATATATATAAGTAATTAGATATGTAGTCATATATATATATATATATATATATATATATATGACTACATAAATAAACTTATATACCTAATTAATAAGATGTGTTGTTAGAATCACTAAGTTTGTTTAACCACGATGCAGATAACTATTGAGAGTTTTAAAATACCACTGTAACGCACCAGCTGAGCCGTATTTTGCGTTTAAGAGTTAACTGTGCTCAGTATAACGCTTAAGCAATTCAACGAGCATCTTTTACTAAATGAGCAGCATTACGACTACTGAGTGTAAATTAAGAGCTGGCAAAGCACAACTAGATGGGTCGCCTTAATTTATTTCCTCAGAGAGTTTGCAAGACTGACTATCTGCCTTCAGGTGTTTTTCCGCTCAGTTTCTCATTATTTATTCCGTCGAAAAAGAAACGTCTAGAACTCCAAGAAACGTTAGTATTTCACCTCATTAAGCGAGATAGATGACACGTTTTAGTGTCTCTCTACCGGGAAGTCCGTTTCTAGGAACGTGGATTGAATTTCCAAGGCATTCGTATTCATTTGCGCAACTATGTATTTAATATTTTCTTGACAATTCGGGCTCTAGCTACGGTTTTAAATTAGGTGAGGAATATTTACAAGTACCTATCTCTCCATAGTTACTGTGTTTTTTTATTTGAAGTAAATAATACAAATCAGGAACTGATTACATAATTATCAAACATATTTATTTTCATTAACTAACCATGGTATGTGAAAATGAACATGGAACAATCACGATGATCTTTCCATTCAACCGTGCAAATCTGTAGAACTCATCATTCAGTTCTGGCAATATCAGCATTATAAATACACGTATTATTTAGCTGGAAACTAAAATGAAAATTTTGCTAGTTTCAAACTACTCCCAACTCGATATTACCCCTCATAAGGATATGAATTTTGCTGGAATATAAATTGAAATTTCGGGAAATGGAACATATTTACTAAACCTCCACATGGCTTAACTGACCCATTTGTCATGTGTGAACATTTAAGTTGATTCATTTACTAGATATTTTTGTAGGTATGTAAGTAGGTTGTAGGTTTTGTGGGTACGCACCAACACAAAGAAAAGTGTTTATTATTGCCTGGTATGTTTGATTTTTCTCTATATTTATGGTTCTAGGCCCTAGAGGTCCTGGTCGTCGCGCCATTTAGTTACATCAAAATACCCAAATTTTACCAACTCATTAATCATCAGACTCTAAATGTAAGTAGATTTACCTCGACTAATTGTATAAGGTTGGTATTTTTTTCCCTGAAATAAGACCAGCCTATTAAGTTCTCTAAAAGCTTTGAAGGTGTTCATTTGCATAATGAGTTATTCAAATGCTGGGAGTCAAGCCCTCTGTAAACGGTTTTCGTCATGCTCCCATATTAAAAAGGTGAGTGGGCTGTCAATAACTCCGTGTTACATAAAGGGATGAAAGCAGCATGGGCCTACGTGCCTTTCGTACTATGGATTGAAGGGCTTTGCTTGTCTACTTCAAAAGGCTAAAGTAATAGAGCAAAAAGAGATTGATGCCTTGTGGATGGTTGTTGATCAATGTTTTGATAAACTTACCGACTTGAAGGTAAGCTAACGTATGTTACGAACCACGTTGAAAGGTTGTGTAGCTGTGTATAGCAGTACCTACTACTGCTATACACTGCTATACAGCTAAACAGTGTATAGCAGAATACCGTAATACTGCTTTACACTGCTATACAGCTAAACAGTATATAGCAGAATACCGTAATACTGCTTTACAATGCTATACAGCTAAACAGTGTATAGTAGAACAGAAAGCAGAAACAATTACGCATGTGTTAAAAATGACATTTTTGACATGACGTTTTTAATGACTTTATGACATGACGTTTTATTTTTTCAAGTTAATCTTCCACCTCCCCTAAGGGGTGGTAGGGGTGAGTCTCGGGGTGGTCCCCTCTACCCTGGCGTAAACGCCCGGGGTATTTACCCCATTCAATTTTATTTCATATCTAATAATTTCATTTCATTTCATACAATTTCATTTCATTTCATACAATTTCATTTCATTACATACAATTTCATTTCATTTCATACAATTTCATTCCATTTCATACAAGTTCATGTCATTTCATACAATTTCATTACATTTCATTTCATTTCATACAATTTCATATAAATTCGTACAATTTTATACAATTTCATACAATTTAATACAATTTCAAACAATTTCATTTCATTTTATACAATTTCATTTTATACAATTTCATTTAATACAATTTTTTTTCATTTCATACAATTTCTTTTCATTTCATACAATTTCATACAATTTAATACAATATAATACAATTTAATGCAATTTAATACAATTTCATTTCATATAATTTCATTTCATTTCATTAATTTCATTTCATTTCATATAATTTCATTTCAAACAATAACATACAATTTCGTTTCAATTCACGAAATGTTATGTAATTTCATACAATTTCATTTCATTTAATACAATTTCGTTTCATTTCTTACAATTTCATTTCATACAATTTCATTTCATTTCATACAATTTTATTTCATTTCATACAATATCATTTCATTTTATTCCATTTCATACAAGTTCATGTCATTTCATACAATTTCATTACATTTCATACTATTTCATTTCATTTTAAACCATTTCATTTCATTTCATACAATTTGATATCATACAATTTCATCGTATACAATTTCATTGTATACAATTTCATTTCAATTCATACAATTTCATTTATTTTCATACTATTACATTACATTTCATACTATTACATTACATTTCATACAATTTCATTTCATTTCATACAATTTCAATTCCTACAATTTCATACAATTTCGTACAATTTAATACAATTTCATACAATTTCATACAATTTCATACAATTTCATACAATTTTATACAATTTCATTTCATTTTATACAATTTCATATCATTCAATTTCATTTCATTTCATACAATTTCATTTCATACAATTTCATATAATTTCATATAATTTCATACAATTTCATAAAATTTCATTTCATATAATTTCATTTCATTTCATAAATTTCATTACTTTTCATACTATTTCATTTCGTTTCATACAATTTCATTTCATTTCATAAAATTTCATTTCATATAATTTCATTTCGTTTCATAAATTTCATTACTTTTCATACTATTTCATTTCATTTCATACAATTTCATTTCATTTCATACAATTTCATTTCATTTCACATAATTTTATTTCATTTTATACAATTTTATTTCATTTTAAACAATTTCATTTCATTTCACACAATTTTATACAATTTCGTTGCATTTTATACAATTTCATTTTATTTCATACAATTTCATTATATTTCATACAATTTTATTTCACACAATTTCATTTTGTTTCATACAATTTTATTTTATATCATACAATTTCATTTCATTTCATACAATTTCATTTCATTTCAAATAATTTCATTTCATTTTATACAGTTTAATTTAATTTCATACAATTTCATTTCAATTCATGATATTTCATTTCATTAAATACAAAATCATTTTATTTTTTACAATTTCATTTCATTTCATTTCAATTCATACAATTTCATTTCATATCATACAATTTCATTTCATTTCATACAATTTCATTCCATTTTATATAATTTCATTTCATTTCAAACAATTTCATTTCATTTCATATAATTTCATTTCATTTTATACAGTTTAATTTAATTTCATACAATTTCATTTCAATTCATGATATTTCATTTCATTTCATACAATTTCATTACATTTCATTTAATTTCATTTCAGTTCATGCAATTTCATTTCATTTCATACAATTTCATTTCATTTCATACAATTTCATTTCATTTCACATAATTTCATTTCATTTTATACAATTTTATTTCATTTTAAACAATTTCATTTCATTTCACACAATTTTATACAATTTCGTTGCATTTTATACAATTTCATTATATTTCATACAATTTTATTTCACACAATTTCATTTTGTTTCATACAATTTTATTTTATATCATACAATTTCATTTCATTTCATACAATTTCATTTAATTTCAAATAATTTCATTTCATTTTATACAGTTTAATTTAATTTCATACAATTTCATTTCAATTCATGATATTTCATTTCATTTCATACAATTTCATTACATTTCATTTAATTTCATACAATTTCATTTCATTAAATACAAAATCATATTATTTTTTACAATTTCATTTCATTTCATTTCAATTCATACAATTTCATTTCATATCATACAATTTCATTTCATTTCATACAATTTCATTCCATTTTATATAATTTCATTTCATTTCAAACAATTTCATTTCATTTCATATAATTTCATTTCATTTTATACAGTTTAATTTAATTTCATACAATTTCATTTCAATTCATGATATTTCATTTCATTTCATACAATTTCATTACATTTCATTTAATTTCATTTCATTTCATACAATTTCATTTCATTTCATACAATTTCATTTCATTTCATACAATTTCAATCCATTTTATATAATTTCATTTCATTTCAATCAATTTCATTTCATTTCATTTCATACAATTTCATTTCATTTCATACAATTTCATTTCATTTCATACAATTTCATTTCATTAAATACAAAATCATTTTATTTTTTACAATTTCATTTCATTTCATACAATTTCATTTCATTTCATACAATTTCATTTCATTAAATACAAAATCATTTTATTTTTTACAATTTCATTTCATTTCATACAATTTCATTCCATTTTATATAATTTCATTTCATTTCAAACAATTTCATTTCATTTCATATAATTTCATTTCATTTCATACAATTTCTTTTCATAAATACAAAATCATTTTATTTCTTACAATTTCATTTCATTTCATACAATTTCATTATATTTCATACAATTTTATTTCATACAATTTCATTATATTTCATACAATTTTATTTCATGCAATTTCATTTTATTTCATACAATTTTATTTCATATCATACAATTTCATTTCATTTCATACAATTTTATTTCAGTTCATACAATTTCATTTCATTTCATTTTATACAATTGAATTTCATTTCATACAATTTCATTTCAATTGATGCAATTTAATTTCAATTGATGCAATTTAATTTCATTTCATACAATTTCATTATATTTTATACAATTTCATTTCACGTCATACAATTTTATTTCATTTCATACAATTTCATTTCATGCAAAGTCATTCCATTTCATACAATTTCATTTCATTTCATACAATTTCATTTCAATTCCATGTATACAATTTCATTTCATTTCATACAGTTTCATACAATTTCGTATAATTTCACACAATTTCATAAAATTTTATTTTATATAATTTCTTTTCATTTCATACAATTTCATTTCATTTCATACAATTTCATTTCATTTCATACAATTTCATTTCATTTAATTTCATTCCATTTTATATAATTTCATTTCATTTCAATCAATTTCTTTTCATTTCATACAATTTCATTGTATTTCATATAATTTCATTTCATTAAATACAAAATCATTTTATTTCTTATAATTTCATTTCATTTCATTTCATTTCATACAATTTCATTTCACTTCATACAACTTCATTCCATTTCAAAAATTTCAATACATTTTATACAATTTCATTTTATTTCATACAATTTCATTATATTTCATACAATTTTATTTCACACAATTACATTTCAATTCATGATATTTCATTTCATTTCATACAATTTCATTACATTTCATACAATTTCATTTTAATTCATACTATTTCATTTCATTTCAAACAATTTCATTTCATTTCATACAATTTCATTTCAATTCATTTTATACAATTTAATTTTATTTCATACAATTTCATTTCATTTCATACTATTTCATTTCATTTCAAACAATTTCATTTCATGTCATATAATTTGATATCATACAATTTCATTGTATACAATTTCATTTATTTTCATACTATTACATTACATTTCTTACAATATAATTTCATTTTATACAATTTCATTTCATTTCATACGTTTTCATTTCATTTCATACAATTTTATTTCATTTCATGCAATTTCATTTCATTTCATACAATTTCATTTCATTTCACACAATTTCATACAATTTCATTTTATTTCATAATTTTTTTTTATTTCATACAATTTTATTTCACACAATTTCATTTTATTTCATACAATTTAATTTCATATCATACAATATCATTTCATTTCATACAGTTTCATTTCATTTCATACAATTTCATTTCATTTCACATAATTTCATTTCATTTTATACAAATTAATTTCGTTTTATACAATTTCATTTCATTTCATACAATTTTATTTTAGTTCATACAATTTCATAACATTTCGAACAATTTCATTTCATTTCATACAATTTCATTAAATATTATTTATTTTCATTTCAAACAATTTCATTTCATATCATTCAATTTCATTTCATTTTACATAATTTCATTTCATTTTATACAATTTAATTTCATTTCATACAATTTCTTTTCATTTCACACAATTTCATACAATTTCATTTCATAATAATAATAATAATTAATGCTTTATTGTACACCAAACAAGAAATAAACAAGGTACACGAAATTTTCTTAAAAACTATAGTACAACGGGCGGACTTATCGCTAAAAGCGATCTCTTACAGTCAACCTTTGGATGGAAAGAACTAAAGGAGTGAGAGAGGTCGGCGGTGTAAATAAAAAGTAAAAAAGGACGACTAAGTGACACATAAAAAATATATATATAAATAAATAATAAATAAATATATATATTAATATATAGATATAGACACATACATATATACTACATACAATAAAGGAAATTACTAATAATTTTAATTATCAGCAGCACTCTGGGAAAGGTAGTAACTTTTGACTAGGTTCTTAAAACTTACAAGTGTCTGTGCTCTTCTAATAGAAACCGGAAGCCCATTCCAGAGACGCACAGCTTGAACTGTAAATGACTTGTCATAGAAAGAAGTACCATGTTCGGGCGTTTTCAACTGAAGATTTTCTGATGACCTAAGGGAGTGAGAATTGGAGTAATGAAGGAACTGAAATCGTTCCTTCAAATAAAAGGGAGTGAAGGGATTGAACAAGACATTGTATAGAAGTGAAAGGATGTGAGTGTTCCGGCGAAGGCGAATGGGCAGCCACTTGAGCTTTGATCGAAATTGAGAGACGTGGTCAAATTTTCGAAGACCGAAAATAAACCTTATACAGTAATTTTGGAGACGCTCAAGTTTGTTCAGCTGGTCCTCCGTGAGGTCCAGAAAGCAGGCATCAGCATAATCAATAATAGGTAGAAGAAGAGACTGTGCAAGCGTAACTTTGGTTGCAGTAGGAAGGAAGTTGCGTAATCTTTTAAGAGATGCACCAGATGCAAACACTTTCCGACTAACAGCTGCAATCTGAGGACCCCATGAAAGAGAGTTGTCTAATATGACACCCAGATTTCGAACTTGGGTGCTGTATGGCACAGAAATACCACCGAAGTTAATTTGAGGGAGGGCTGAAAAATCAATCCTAGTAACCATTCTGGAGCTTCCAATAACAATTACTTGCGTCTTTTGGGGGTTGATTTTTAGCCCAAAACGCTTACTCCAGTCAGCTATCCTGCACAAATCGGAGTTAGTAGCTTCTATGGCCGCAGTCAACTTATCAAGCGGAGCCTGGGAGTAGATTTGGAGATCGTCTGCGTAAAGGTGATAGGAAGAAGTAATAGACTGTGATATAGTGTTAATAAATAGAGCAAAAAGAAGAGGAGATAAGACACCGCCTTGAGGAACACCGGCCCCAGCGGTACACCATGAGGAAAATGAATCCTCAATACGAACCCGCTGCCGGCGACCATATAGATAGCTGTGAAACCAGTCAATCACCGAAGGAGATATGTTAATAGAGCTGAGCGTTGCTAAAAGGATATCAAAATCAACTGAGTTAAAAGCATTACTGAAATCAAGGAGGGTTAGGATGGTTAGCTTACCGGTTTCCATGCCTAGACGTATGTCATCTGTTATTTTGACAAGAGTTGTTACAGTACTATGACCAGGGCGGAAACCGGACTGCAAAGGATTTAAGAGATTATTTTTGGGAAGGAAGGAGCTTAACTGATTATGGACTAAACGCTCAAGGACTTTGGACAGGAATGGGAGAATAGAGATGGGACGATAATCGGACAAAGAGACGGGATTGGATTTTTTGGGCAAGGGAATAATATGTGCCTCTTTCCAAATGGAAGGAAAGGCACCCTTTGTAATAGAAAAGTTGAGGATATGGCAGATAACAGGAAGAATTTCATCTACAACGGGCAGAATCATCTTACGACCGATGTTGTCGCCACCCATTGCATTTGAGAGGATAGAAAGGATACTCTTTTTAACATCACTTGCGGTGAATTCACTAAAGAAAAAAGGAGAATAATCGGGAGTTGGAGTATTTGAAAGAGTATTTAGAGTAGCAAGTTTATCACTAGGATCTACGCCGGACGACGAAGAGAAATGTCTGTTAAGTGAATCAAGGTCAAGATCTTTATGAACGGAATCATGACGTGACTTACCAACTCCTAAAGATTTCAGAAATTTCCAGACTTTTGCTGGGTCCTCGTTTTCGACTGAATCATGAATATGGCGGCGTAATGCATCCCTACACACCCTATTGCAGCGATTCCGTACATTAATGTACTTCTCTTTATTAGTATCGTTGGGGCGACATTTGAATTTGGCTTTTGCAGTAACTTTTTTATGCATGAGGTCTTTTATTTCGTTTGTTAGCCACGGAGCAGGTAGGTGTTTCATTTTTATAGCCTTGATAGGAGCATGAATGTCGTAGAGTTGAGACAGCATAGAATTAAAAATCGCAACTTTTGCATCTAACGATGCGGCATTTATCACCTGACTCCAATCTAGTTCCTGAACATCGGCGCGGAGAGCATCCAGGTCCATGGAAGCAAAGTTACGCTGCAGAAGAATTTTTGGTTTAGGTTTAGGAGGACGAATTTTGTAAGAAAGATAGATAAGGTCATGACACGAGAAGGCATCAGCATGGCATTGCCCGTGCTTAGCAACATGCGGTAAGGAGGATACAAGAATAAGGTCGAGGAGAGAAGGATTAGAATTAGGGAAATTATGAGTAGCACTTAAAGGAAGTATATGCATGTTGCTGGCGTTGATGATGGATTGAAAAGTAGATGAGCGAGAGTCATTCTTTAGAAGACAGGTATTAAAGTCACCCATAATAATGGTGTGGGTATACGCTGATGTAAAATCTTCTAAAATCTTTTCAAATGAGGAAAAGAAATTAATACGGAGAGAGGGACTGTAATACACTCCGAGGAGAATTTTGGAATGGGAGAGGTTAACCTCAATAAGCAAATGTTCGCCCGCACTGGAAGAAGGAGGTTGTGTGGACATGCTTAGGATTGAAAAGGGAATCTGTGAACGGAGATAGATGGCCACACCACCACCAGCTTTCACGGCGCGATCATTTCGAATTAGGTTAAAACCTGGAATGGAGTAAAGAGCAGAAGGAAGGCATGGCTTTAGCCAAGACTCAGAGACTAGGAGAGCATGGATATTTTTAACATCAAAAGATGCCTGCATGTCAAGAAAGTGGGCCGGAATACTCTGGGCATTGATATGAATAACGTTAAAGTTTTTAGGTACATCAGAAAATAAACTTTCTAAGTTGTTGCATAATGGAGGTATGCTGACAAAGCTATCAGAACTGTTGTCACTTGTAACATCAGAGCTCACTGAAAAGTACTCATCACTATCACTACTGTCGATACGTGACGTCATCACTAAAAGGATTATCAGTATTTATTTTATACAATTTCATTTTATTTTATACAATTTAATTTTATTTCATACAATATGATTTCTTACAATTTCATTTTATTTCATACAATTGTATTTCATATCATACAATTTCATTTCGTTACATACAATTTCATTTCATTTCATACAATTTCATTTCATTTCATTTTATACAATTTAATTTCAGTTCATACAATTTCATTTCAATTCATGCAATTTCATTTCATTTCATACAATTTCATTTTATTTCATTACATCTAATTTCACTTCAAACAATTTCATTCCATTTTATACAATTTCATTTCATTTCATACATTTTCATTTCATTTCTTACAATTTCATTTCAATTCATGCAATTTCGTTTCATTTCATACAATTACATTTCATTCCATTTCATACACTTTCATTTCATTTCATACAATTTCATTTCATTTCATACAATTTCATTTCACACAATTTCATACAATTTCATTTCATTTTATACAATTTCATTTTATTTCATACAATTTCATTTCATCTCATACAATTTTATTTCATTTCATACATATTCATTTCATACAGTTTCAAACAATTTCGTACAATTTAATACAATTTCTTACAATTTCATTTTATACAATTTCATTTCGTTCAATTTCAATTCATTTAATACAATTTCATTTCATTTCATACAATTTCATTAAATATTATTTATTTTCATTTCAAACAATTTCATTTCATTTCATTTCATTTCACATAATTTCATTTCATTTGATACAATTTCATTTTATTTCATACAGTTTAATTATATTTCATACAATTTTATTTCACACAATTTCATTTTATTTCGTTCAACTTTATTTCATATCATAAAATTTCATTTCGTTTCATACAATTTAATTTCATTTCATACAATTTAATTTCATTTCATTTTATACAATTTCATTTCATTTCATACAATTTCATTTCAATTCATGCAATTTCATTTCATTTCATACAATTTCATTTCATTTCATACAATTTCATACTATTACATTTCATTTCATACAATTTCATTTCATTTCATACAATTTTATTTCATTTCGTGTAATTTCATTTCATTTCATACAATTTCATTTCATATAATTTCTTTTCATTTCATAAATATCATTTCATTTCATTTTAGTTTACACAATTTCATTACATTTCATATAATTTCATTTCATTTTATACAATTTTATTTCATTTCATACAATTTCATTTCATTTCATACAATTTCATTTCACTTCATACAATTTCATTCCATTTCAAAAATTTCAATACATATTATACAATTTCATTTCATTTCATACAATTTCATTTCATTTCATAAAATTTCATTACATGCAATTTCATTCCATTTCATACAATTTCATTTCATTTCATACCGTTTTATTTCATTTCATACAATTTCAATATATTTTATACAATTTCATTTCATGTCATACAGTTTTATTTCATTTCATACAATTTCATTTCATGCAATTTCATTCAATTTCATTTCATTTCATACAATTTCATTATATTTCATACAATTTCATTATATTTCATACAATTTTATTTCATGCAATTTCATTTTATTTCATACAATTTTATTTCATATCACACAATTTCATTTCATTTCATACAATTTTATTTCAGTTCATACAATTTCATTTCATTTCATTTTATACAATTGAATTTCATTTCATACAATTTCATTTCAATTGATGCAATTTCATTTCAATTGATGCAATTTCATTTCATTTCATACAATTTCATTATATTTTATACAATTTCATTTCATGTCATACAATTTTATTTCATTTCATACAATTTCATTTCATGCAAAGTCATTCCATTTCATACAATTTCATTTCATTTCATACAATTTCATTTCAATTCCATGTATACAATTTCATTTCATTTCATACAGTTTCATACAATTTCATATAATTTCACACAATTTCATAAAATTTTATTTTATATAATTTCTTTTCATTTCATACAATTTCATTTCATACAATTTCATTTCATTTCATACAATTTCATTTCATTTTATACAATTTCATTTCATTTCATTTCATTCCATTTTGTATAATTTCATTTCATTTCAATCAATTTCATTTCATTTCATACAATTTCATTGTATTTCATACAATTTCATTTCATTAAATACAAAATCATTTTATTTCTTATAATTTCATTTCATTTCATTTCATTTCATTTCATACAATTTCATTTCACTTCATACAACTTCATTCCATTTCAAAAATTTCAATACATTTTATACAATTTCATTTTATTTCATACAATTTCATTATATTTCATACAATTTTATTTCACACAATTACATTTCAATTCATGATATTTCATTTCATTTCATACAATTTCATTACATTTCATACAATTTCATTTTAATTCATACTATTTCATTTCATTCATTTCTGGTATTTTGAGTAATTTATTTGCATAAAAGTAATAAATCCCATTTAGTTGATGAGTATTTTCTATATTTTATTTCTAACTACCCACTTCTTTCTTCCTGACTTAACAAATCATTTTTGTTAATTGAGCTAGGTAGGTAAATCCATTTGATGAAGTAGCAATATCTATATTTAGTAGAGTTTCCCCGTTTCTAACACATGCTTGGCTATAGTATAAGAAACATTTTAAGTAAATGTTTAATAAATAGTTCGCTGTTTCTGTTGTTGTGTGTGTAGGTTTAAACTCGGAACTTTTCCTTCAGTATAGGAAACACTCTAACCCAATTGAGCTACCACGGCAGGTACCTCGGTGGTCCTGCTCCTGTACTAAAATTTTCTAAGTAAGAAATTTATTATAATTTTTAATTGTTTATTGTGTAGTGTTGTATGTGTATGTAAGTTTTAATGTGCGGTTGCTATCTACTCTACTCTTATTACTGTTTTAATTATAATTTACCTGTATAAAAAATCAAATCGTTTTAATTTAATACTGTATTTTCAGCTACAGCCTACATATGAATAGCAGAGAAAAGGCAAAAGTTCTACTAAACTCTTATATTTGGCGCACAGACTTTGTCAAAATAAACAAAGCTGACCTACATTGAAATAAATTCCGCCCATCAGTACCCATAAAGTTCTATAAAAGGCGCCGCACTGCATGACCATTTCACGTTAAAAGCATCACCTAAAAATTTCTCGTATTTAGTTTATCTAGGGGTCTTTAACCCTCGCGTGCTTAGGAAGTGTTAACAGCCGTACAGATTAGGTATTAGTTAGTAGGCACCGCTGGGCGGGTCTGCGCTATCTAGTATCTGGTACTATTGCACTTGTCAGCCGCTTGCCGTACTTCCCCTCGCGATGTGGTGCTACGTTGCGTTTGTTCGACTCAAGTGGCCAGTATAAAATAAGTGGTTTGAAGGTTTATAGGCGTTTTTTAATGTTGTTGTGTTGAAAGTTGGAATAAATCAAACAGAAATACCTTTAGGTACAAAAAGATATACGGAGTATTTTTGGAAACATTTGCGGTCTTCTTCTATTTTTACCGACCTACAAAAAAGGAGGTGGTTCTATGTTTCACTGTATTTTTTTTATGTATGTTCACCGATTTCTCCGCCACCTGTTCACCGATTTCAAAAATATAAATTTCATCGATATTTGACCTTGGACTTCGAAAATACATTGAAGTCGGTTTTTTTTGGTAAAATGTATACTTGTTGTAAGTATATCAAAAGAGATAATTTTAGCTTGGCAATAGGTATGGTTGTTCTGGAAAGGGCTGGCGTAGTCAAATCAAAGCTATCGACAGAGCTTTTTCCCAAAATAATTGATATATCTATGAAAATGTTTTCTTCATGCATCACCTCGCTTTGAGCGATAAGACCACCCATTGTGACACCAATATTAAGTTAATTGGTATTTTAGTTTTAATTGTTGCTGTAGTATGGTGTTGTAATAAAGAGTTATTCTTTAGTTCCACCAGAAAATAAATAACTTATTCCTCAGAAGTTGTTCTATGTTCCTGAAACCTAAACTTATATTATTAGCCTCAAACGATGATACAGAAGTTTAACGAAACAGCTATTAAAATAAATAACCCGAAGTAACTATGACAACACCGCACCGGTGATAACTTCTAATGGAGAGAACACCTGGGGGTTAAGTTTTGAGAGTACCTAAATTATGGTTTCAATATACAATAGCTACTACAATATTGAGCTATATATACAAGACTCAGCATCGTTCGTTTTGGGTTTCTACAATGTTATGTTTGACAACTCAAAAATATCCTCGATTATTGCGTATTACTAATGTATAGTTTGGAAGACCATTTATTTATTTATGTATTTATTTATTTATTACTATTATTTTTATTTATTTATTTACTACTATTATTGAAACTTGTATTCCAAACTATACTCGAGCAGCTTTCTATGGAAGCATAGCCGTTGGCCTTGTATAAAACGGAAATACGCTGCGTAGTATCCATAACCGCTCAACGAGCTATAGAAACTTTCTTGCCCAACCATAAAACCGAGCCCAATTCAGCACTTCGGTAGTTCGGGCGTAAATTAGGTTAGAACGATTGTTCAATCGAAATTAGGTAAATTATTACTCGGCCAAGCAGTATACAACCAAAGGGGCTCATTACAGCGAACTGGATGGTAGTAAATCAGCGATAGAGTGATGGAGGGTGTGAGAATATTAGGTTTAGTTGCGAATTTTCGGTATACGTTTCTGTTAAGCGTACAGTGGGAATTAAATGCAAGCAAAATTTTGTGTAGTGAGTATACCAATTTATTTTTGTTGGTAAAAAATGAGATATATCTTAACATAATTATTAATAGATATCAAACACAGTAAAGAAGAAGCAGTGATTTATGTAAAATTTTCAATTTTTGGGATTTCTTCTGTCTACATAATTATAATTATATTTACTTATATATTATTATGATTATGTAGTCTGTATATGATATTATTTTATTGTACTGGTTAGTTTTTATACACAACACCACCGTCCCTTACGGTTTCTTTGAGTCCTCTTCATCCAAAGGTTGTCTGGAAGAGATTGCTATAAGCGATAAGATCGCCCATTGTAACACTAGCATTAAGTATTGTTTTGTAATTTATTTCTTGTTGTTGTGTAACAATAAAGCGTTATCTATCTATCTTTCTATCCGTCATTTATAAGCCGATTTGGAAAACTCTTTTTGCGTTGGGTTCATTATAGCTACAAGGTGGTCTCATATAAATTCTAAAATCGATGTTCGACCTTGGACTTTGAAGATACATCAGAATTAAAGTCAGTTTTTTTATAAAATGAATTATTATTTTAGTGACAAATAGTTTATTTCAAATACAGAGGAATATCTAAATCTAAACTAAAATTGCTTTAATAACTTAAATATATTTACAAAATAACTTAAATACCTATATATACAAAATATAATAAAATTATTCTAAAGGGCCTAAGGTGGACGGGAAAGTGCCCAGAACGCTGGCCGCATGGCCACGCCGAATGGCAATGCTGATTTTTTGACCCAAATATGAGCCAGCATCCTGGTCACACGTTGCCTCCACCAGACGTTTTGCCAAGTCCCTATAAATTTCATGGGTGCTCAGCCCCCACGGTCCTAATGTTTCTACCCCAAACGGCACAAACATGCAACCTCAGTCGAGATTTGTATATTTGCGCCGTTTGAGGTTTTCAGCTTTTGACGCAGCTCTGCCAGCCCGAACAGTCGTTTCTGGTAGATGAGACGGAGCTAGGGTATCTACACAGGTAGCATTATTATTTTATGGCGTCAATTTACAAGCTTAGAAAGGACATACCTAACAACTTATTCTTACAAACAAGATACGAATTTAGATTATGTTGTTTACTGATCGATCACTACTCGTAACAATGCATAGTTTGCGTGCTTCTCAACTCAAGCAACAACTCAAGCAACTGTTTTGCTAAATTTTTATCAACTTTTATCGTTTAACACGAAGACAAACTGAGTGGTTGCTCAACGATTGCATGACAAGTTTGCTCGCGGGATAAGAGTTTGATTGATAGACCTTATATTTTATGGCAAAGTAAACTAGACTGAAAAGCGCATTTACGTGTATATCCGACTGATTTATCAATGTAGCTACAGTCAAATTGTCTCGAATTTTTAATCAAGAAGGTACATTTAGCTATTTGAGAACGGCAGTTAATTAAAACAGTGAGGAAACAATTTGAGGATGGCATACCTACCGCCGAGTGACCTCCGTCCTTTTCAGATTAAAATCAATAATTAGAGCCAGCCATTATTTCTTTTCCAAGGACCCAAAATAAAACAAAGGCAAATAAGTAGATACGTACAGTAAATAAATACTTACTATTATATAAGTATATTTTATTAACGGAATATTTAACATGTTTGTTTTGTTTAAATAAATATCTACTTAAGTTTATCACAACTGTAACTATTGCTACTATCCTATATTTTATACTAATATTATAAATGCGAAAGTTTGTGTTTGATAGATGGATGTTTGTTACTCAATCACGTAAAAACCATTTAACGGATTGATAAGGCTATAGGATACTTTTATCCCGTAAAATCGCGGGGATCAGAGAAAAGAAAAGAGAAGTGGTGATTTATAGAAATATTATAAATCACCACTTCTCTTTTCTTGTTTGTAGCGCTCGTAGCGTAGCTCGCCTACTATTTGTAACGAATCTTCTAGGTTAAACAACTTTCGCAGCGTTCGCAACTTGGATGGGTGTCCATTTGTGTGGTATTTATACATCTGAGCGCTACCCTGCTTCGGAGGGCACGTTAAACCGTCGGTCCTGGTTGTTCTTAGGATAACAGTAGTTAGACTATGTCGGAGCTCTTCGGGCGATCTATAAACTCCGACACCAGAATGTTTATTAACGCAAAATTAATAAATTGGTACCATATATGGTACAATTTATATCAGAGACCTGATATAAATTGTACCACTTTATTAATTTTGCGTAAATAACCACCCGTAAATAGTTCACCACGCATAAATTTAGGCTTTTCTACTATTCAGTGAACAAGTTAATAATGTTTGAATTTTATATGAAAAACGTACCACATTAAATATTTTTTTTTTTACGCCTTATAGGTCTATGTTTGGCCACTATCTCGCCTGATGTGAAGCGATGATGTGGCCTAAGATGGAGCACATAGATCTAGAGAGAGACGGCAGTTGAGCGGCTGCTCAGACCCGTCTCCCCGATGGTTCACCGAACATCATCCCGAAACACGACTAGGTCGCTTGACGGCATGGCTTTGTTCGGTGGGTGGTATTACAACCACGGCCAGAGCCTACCACTCCAAAGCGCGTAAGCGGGTTTCATCACGATGTTTTCCTTCACCGTTTTAGAGCGAGCGTGCAAAATCTGCACTTAACTATAAGTCATTGGTGCAGGGCCGAGTCGGGATTCGAACCCAGGTGCGTCAGATCGAAAGGCGCACGAGGTCCCGCTGACCCACACTCGCTCTAAAGAAAAATATAAAAAAATATTAAAAATATTAAAGAATGAAGCTATAATGCGACAAGAATCTAAATGAACACAGATAAAACTAGTGACGGTGCCAATATTATCTTTGAGGTGACTTTTTTCCGTACTAACTTTCCCGCGACGTGAACGGCAGAGGAAGCCCATATTCGTATTTTGTACAAGACCATCTTAGCAAGACCTTATAGGAGAGCGCGTACTACGAAGAGGTCAAGCTGTATCTTCGTAGTCACACTAGGTCACACGACTAGGTCACTTAGTCGCATGCCTTTGTTCTGTGGGTTGTTACAACCGCTGCCGAAGCCTACCAAGTTGTCCTCACGTTTTGCTTGACTGTTTTAGAGCGAGCGTGCTAAACCGCACTTAACAGACGTCGAGATATTATGTGTTAATGAATCGATATCAACGAATACTTCTGAAGAGTAAAGGATGAGGGAAATGTTCTGAAGAGTAAAGAATGAGAGGGAATGTGTTCTGAAGAGCTTTTTGACCTGCTTCCGCCTTACCAATATTACTACCGCACATCTCTCCATCGTCAAAAAGCTCACCCCACATCTTACAAAACTGGACTACCCACACCACTCGCATCACTCGCACTTTCCTTCCTCGCACTTGTAAGATGTGGAACGACTTATATATATTTTCGTCAGTATTTCCTTGGAGCTACAACATGGAGTCCTGTAAAAGGGGTATTAATAGAGTCCTTAAGGGTCGGCAACGCATCAGCAAAGCCTCTGGTGCTACAGATGTCCATAGGCGAAAGTAACCGCTTACCATCAGGCAGGCCGTCTGATTGTTTGCCGACATTTTATTATTATATTCAGCCTATGTCGTCCATTTCTCGCAGTTTTGAGATACAATGGGCCAATCTATCAGGAATGTATCCAGCTCGTCTCGCCATCTCCGTCTTGGTGTGCCGCGTTGTCTGCGTCCATTGTTGCATTGCCGACATAAAAAACTTTTAATTCTGGCCGTGTTCGTTTGTTAGACTAATTATATCTCAACCACTGCATCACCCTCACACTTTGTCGTCGCTACTTATCCTGTGAAATAAATGTCCGCGGCTTACGAGCCATATTAATTACTTATCGTCCAGGTTCGCTACTTGCAGCTAATAGATACTTACGATATTAATAGGGGGCCAAAGCTATGATAATCCCCCGTTTTGATTGTAGTCATTAATGCATATTTATGTGGGTATTTCCAATACGGCAGCCAGTAGGTGAATGCTCGAGTCGATGAAAAATTTATATGGATTCTTTTGTTAATTTTGGTTCTAATTTTAGTTGCTGTAAAAAACCACAGAAAAAACATATAATATTAATAAGACAAATTTTGACTTGTCCGCATAACTGAGTGAAATCAAAAGGTTCGATCTCTGCCCGATTTTATTTTTTCTAATTATTTATAATTGATAGGGCTTGCGCTATCATTAGAAAATGTTGCTAATTATAATATTAGACATGGTCGCTTAATCAATGTGAACATTGACGACATACGACGTAGTATTCTACCCGTAAGACGATATAAGAAGTAAAGAAGAAATTCGGTTGTCGAGCAGTTATAGTTGGCTCAGTGGCCCAGTGGTTAAGGCATCGGGACGGTATAACTAAGACGCAGGTTCGATTTACCTGCCAGAGCGATTCATTTTTCTTCTTAGTGTTGCGGTAAGAAACTAAATACTTATTTGATCTTTATTCTACTGTAATGATTCTCAAGACCCTATTATATATACTTAAGCCTATAATAAACTTGAATCTGCTATAATTTTCATTTCTCGACCAAATACGCAGGTGATTTCGTATTCAAAAATATTCACCGTAACCAAATTCCGTGACGCGTCGATTACAATACAAGACAGAAAGGTTAATGAACTACAATCCGCAAGGAGTGGAAGGTAAATATTAATCAGAATATTACAGAAACACGGTCTAATGAAGCCGGCCGGGCCTGAGGGCACGGCAAACATTTTTAATCCGAGGCGCATCTCATAAATTTCAACCCAGGGATAAAGTCGCTTTTGTTTTTCTTCGCTAAAGAAATATTTTTCGCTAAATATAAACTAGGTTTAGTTGCGGTAGGTACCTATGTCACCGGTCAAAGTTTGTTGTTGGTTTCCTTTTATTGTCCTTCTCTATTATAATTGAGAAGATGTTTGGCTCAAGAACGTCTTACTTATTCGAAACGCTTGGAGAATAGAATTTTCATTTTCTTTCTTCACCTTTTTATGTGTCTCGAAAAAATACATCATAATTATATTTTTCTAACCACACTGTACAGAGGCAACTTAAAAATATTTACACGTTGAAGATATTTTTGCAAAACTAACTAGGATCGATTAGATTCAATGGTTACTGAATCTGAAAATAGAGTATTAAAATTTTTTGTCTGTTTGTTTGATTGTTACTTTTAAAGTAAAAAAGGAAGAGTAGGTATTTTTTTTATATTAATAAGTGACTTATATACATGCTTAAATTATATAAGTATCTAACAATTTGTTTATATGTTTCGATATGTTTCGATTTAATACAAATATTAGTATAGGTACTATAATAATCAGGTTGTTACCAATATTCTCAATTAACAATGTTTATAGAACGTATAATTATCACAACGTGCAAAAATTAAAATTACCGGCTACGTAATTCATTTTATTACGTTTTTATTAAATGACTTTCTTATTTGTCTGTCTGTGTGTCGTTCCGGGTGGAATCTTGCAACTAAAATTTCGAGCATTTCCCGATTTGCTAGTTATCTGGGTGAAACTTTCAGGGTTGGTCACAACTCGATGACAATGCATTATAAATCTATAAAAACGTGGTTTTTAGATTTATTTTTTTATCTATTACTTATTCTTATTACTGTTTAGTATTACCTGGAAATGCTTAAAGCTGTACCTACCTAAAATTTCATTAATTGAAGCAGAATATTTCAAGTGTAATGAAATATGGGCTGAATTAATATTTCAGGTGGGTGTTAGCTGAAACTTTACCAATAATTTTGATTTACTGAAGGCTCACCGCCCCTCATATCTACTCAAAGTTGTCCTAGCCGAACAATCACTGCATCTCAGGCATTATAGTGCCTAGCTGGTTCAGTTAGAGTATAATATATTGGTGTGTATTGAAGGTAACATGGCCACTGTAGAAATAGTGAATAAGGAACAGTTAAACGAGTTTTTGATATTGAATGCATTAGTGCATCCCAAGATTTTAAATATTTAGGCCCGCCCGAGAAATATCATTTTTCTTCTTCTTAATAAAAGAAAAAAAAGTTTAAAGAGTGTCGCCTGGTTTTGGTGCATTAACATTTATTTTGTGGCATTACTACACGCACTGCATTCTCCTCAAATAGTCTCCATCACAAAGGTTGTCTGGAAGAGATCGCTTATTCGAGATAGGACCGCCGTACTTATTATATTTTTATTTTTATTACGGTGACTATTTGTGTACAATAAAGTGTTATCAATCAATCGTGATTGATATAACTTAGAGAGGTGCCATATATGCTGGTGATGATGATTGATGATGATGAATTTAAATTTCATTGTGTTTCGTCCCATACAGTCGTTTTCGGGTAAGTTCAATTTAAATTTAGGTTTAGCGTTATAAAATATGTTTTAGCAGAATCAGGGATAAAACTATACCTATTTAGTTAGGTACTGGGCACCCTTTATAAAGGTGTACTCGTAGGTATATTTAAATAGCTAGGGATGAAATAGGTTTTAATTAGTTAATGAGTTATGGACCTATCTCGTTCTACTTTGTTATTAATTTTTGAACTCCATAATTTATGGGTTAGGGTAGGTTTTAATTATCTCAGGATGAGAGAAGACCTACAGTTCCCAGGAATAATCAGACACGAGCCTTACAAGCGAGTATGAATGTTTAGAAAATACTACTGATACATTATTTAATTACTGTGTGAGGTGTATTAATTATATCGTGACGGCTTTAAGTCTAGTTTAAATTTATGAACGAGGTTCAAGCAATATTAGAAATTGCATACTTTCAAGCAATTTTTTTAACAAGTTATTCATGGCTCAAAAACCAGTATTAGAGCATCATCAAATACCTACATGAAATTAAGGGTCATCTCATGTTTATATAACAGCAGATGCTCCTGGTAGGTCCCTCGAATCCGGGAGGTCGTCTGGGTAGGTACCACAGCTTTGCCAGTTATTCTGCCGCCAAGCAGTAGTGCGCTAGCATTACTGTGTTCCGGTTTGAAGGGCATTGTAGCCAACGAAATTACTTGGCATATAAGACTTAATATCTAATGTCTGAGGGTGATGAGCGCAATGCAGCGCTACTCAGTAATTTTATGGTACTTAAAGTTCTGGGTGGCACTGCAATTGTTATGAGCAACCTGCTCGTCTCATCACTCAGTTACATAAAAAAGCAGACACCTTAACCATTTCTTGATCAGATAAATATATTCAAAAATAAAATTGAATTATTCTTATAACATAGCGTAGCCGTCCACCTGTGACATGAATGAGATTTTACTTATGCTTGTTCAAAAGCAATACAATTCTCTCAAAGACATATCGCCGGAACTAGAGAGAGCCTTCTCTATTACTAGTTCTGAAGTAGGCAACTTCCCAACTGCTCATACTCCTGGAAGATATAAACTTTCGAATCGTAGTTTTTACTGCAGCTCGGATTTAGTTTTTGTCGGAGACAGATGACGACGGAGATTCCATGAATATACTATTCTTCTGCTTGAGTACTTCATCTTAAAACTTTATTTACTTAATGAATGTCGTGAATTTGCACTTGTTTGAGTACGAAACATATTTATGAGATAGGATTTCGTACGATATTACGTTGGCAGTTGCACCTATGTCTAACTTCATTCTCTTCTGCATGTTCTTAAAAGATCGCTGTTTTGCATATTAATTGGATAGCTTTTCTTCTGGTCTTACAAATTCTCTAGATTGAATATATTTTCAGGAATGTTTGAGACTTCTTCAAACCGTACTTAGATAGCAATTTTAATATCTAGTTGTAAGGACTATAATTCTAAAACTGTATGGGCCATTAAAGGTAATAACTTTCATGACGTCGTCACTTTGCATAATATTTAAGATATAACGGTATTAATCAAATGAAATGATAAATCTTATAGACTTGTCAAAAATTATTGAATATTTCTTATGGCGTAACTAACAGCAACTTATGGCTTGCTCCATTAGTAAGCACCTTGCAAACGAGCTACAAAATTTCCTTATATCGACAAAGTAGCCCGCCAGCAAGCCCCATTTCTACGATAACAATCTGTCCCACCTCGGGGCCATTAAGGGTCAGGCGATGGCGAGATATGCGGCCAATTTATGCACTATACACTCAAGACAAGAAACTTTAATATATACGGTACCTAAGCTTCTGACTGTCTTCTGATGAGCGGAGGCCATGCTCCATGCAAAAACATTACACCTGATGCGTTATACTGTAGGTCAATGACCGTTCTCAAACAGTACAAAAAAGAATAAGAGCAAAAATTATGACTCGTACACAGTGAATATGCGGGTTTGATTGCATTGCTTTCTGCATGCAACTAACAAGAGTTGAGTGGAATGCCGAGTTTTAGAATTTTGAAATCTTCAGCGCTGTCTTTGTAGCGCTTTGTGTTACTCAACCCACCTAAATTACGTGAATTTCTGTGTAATTGAGGTTGTCAGTGTGGGTGAGTCGATTGGGGCAATTATTTTGAATCTTCAGCACTCCTTTGCTTAACTCAAGAGCTTCGTATTTACTTAGTTTTTTATAAGGCGAGATCCTTATCCGTTCTGCAAAATGCTCACTGGCTTGGACGTTTCAACGCGATCTATTGTGTCGCGATGAAAAGGCAGGGTTTTGCTTTTGAAACTTGGCATTAGATTAAGCACCGAGTTTACCTACTAATGATTTTCATTAAGCTGTGGAGTTGATGGAAAACGAATCAATCAATCTATTCAGTCAGACTAACTTTAATTGTTTGTGACGGTGTACAAACACCGGGATTTAATTAATCCCATCCCCGATTTCCCAAGAGTTTTGAAGTGGTAAGTGTTGATTTGATATCTACGTCGCAAATTTGAATCGGCGCCAAAACGCAGGCAAAAATATAATTTATTTAGCTTTTCAATATAGTTTATTTCAATGCTCATGGATTTCTCGCCTACTTTTAGAGTTGTAGTTGCGATAGACTTTAATATCCTAGTGACTTTTGGGCTTTTGCGGCCAAGAACGCACAAATGAAATGAAATGTTTGAGGCTTTTTATTCTGTTAAGCGTTGATGCGTACGTGAGCCAATAATATTGACGTATTAATTTCGGTGCTGATAAATGTGCTGAGACGTGCGTCGACTGTCAATTAGCCACACATGTAGAAGCTATTTATATTTATATACTCGTAGGTTTTACGTTCTTCTGAGCTCGGCAAAGTGTGATAAAGGTAATGGACGTCATATCTTTATGTGAGGGGATTGAGTTAAGGTGCGTCAAGCGATTTAGAGCATATATTGAGCTTAGGCACAGACCTAAGCTAACGTTAACAACGTTTAGGGTCAGGTTTAGGAATATGGTCGATCTTATATAGGTAGGATACGTAACAAAATGTCGCTAATCCGCATCTGCCTGAAACTGTGCTCCGATAAATTATTATTAGACAAAACTGTTATTTGAAATAAAATAAGGGCATTGTAGCCAGCGAAATTACTGGGCATATGAGACTTAATATCTGAAGTCTCGGGGTGATGAGCGCAATCAAGTGCCACGCACTGCTTTTTATGATATTAAAAGTTCTGGGTGGCACTGCAATTGTTATGGGCAGGCGTGGCGCTTACCATCAAGCGAACGACTTGCTCGTCTCATCACTTAGTAAGAAAAAAAAGCATTATTGCTGTTTTACAATGATTCAATAAAATAAAATTAGTTTAATTATTATCAGTATCCGGCGTACTCTTTTCAGAAACAGCTTGTCCTTCGACAAAGGCCTCTAAAGATTTTCATATTTCTCTGTCTCTTGTCCTCTGAATCCACTCATTGATACGTTCCATTACAGGTAAAACTGTCATTAGACACAACTTGATCAAATTCAGATATAATTTACCCCTTTTCTATACTTTAGTAAAGTTATATACACTAAAACCACACGTGGAACACTTGGAAGGTCTTAAAAAGCCATTTATTCTATTTTGATTTATTTGCCTTCACGTTCTCGACAGGTATTTCGAGAACTTATTACTTATTTATAGTTTTCCATATTAAAAGATCTAAGTTATATTATAAGAGAATCCAAAAATAAAAGATGGATCTCATATTATGTAAATTGCTTTCATATACCTAGTATAAATATTTCAGTAGGTTCTGCTCTACCTTTCTACCCACCAACGATTAACTGGCGTAAGGCTTTGGGTTTAATTTCCGGTAGAGAAGTGTGTATTTTCGCGCCATTAGGTTACCACCGATAGCTGCAAAGCTATGCATGCTTATTGCGACTACATCTAGCAATTATCCAAGACGATTACCATCGCTTTGTAGCTTCCTTTAGCCTTGATGGTATCGCGCCGGCTGACTGATAAAACTATCTACACCTTCCTGGTTATTAGCATATGAGATTTATTAGCACCTGATAAAGAACAACAGATTTGTAAGCATAGCCAAACCTGTAAATGTAAGCATATAGAGTATACCTAGTATATATATATATATATATATATATATATATATATATATATATATATATATATATATAACTGAAGGTATATTTATGTATTATAATAATTTTAGGTTTTGTTCTTTAGCGATTTTTATTTGTTAACGCCGCCGACCTCTCTTACTCCGTTAGTTCTTTCTATTCAAAGGTTGACTGGCAGAGATTATGGAAGGATATCTGGAAGGATAGCGATAAATTTGCCTATTGTACTTAGTTTGTTGTGTAGCTGTTTTAGAGCTACGATATAGGTACAAAGTTACAGCTAAATTATTTTATGTTTTTTTTAAGTAATTGAGACGTGATACGAGCAGATCGTGACCTTGATGGTTAGCAACACAGTTGCTCATGACTGTTGCAAACGAAACTCTATTTCATATAATACAAAAAGCCTTTAACACTTACATAATTTTAGGAATTGCTAAAACATGGGTGAGTGCCTACTTCCGCGTGGTATAGCGTGCAATGACGTGGCCTTAAATCTTTTGCATTGAATATTTTATGGCACATGTTGTGGCAGCCGTAATCACCATGCTTCCCACTTTACTGGTAATCTGGTCGATCGAGCGACTGATAACAGGTTTAAGTAAAGACGTTACTCTGAAACACGTAAGGCGCGGCTTGTTTTACGGTATAACTGCCCAATAGAAGCCGAGCTTAATATGGCATTACATACAACTTAAAAAAACAAAAAAATATTTATTGACATAGTAATTAAGTGTTACAATTTCAGTTTTGAAGTCACTAGCCCTGGACGTAGCGTGACGCTGTGTTTCAAGGACTACCTTCTTCTCCCAATTTTGATACATAAAAATGCCAAATCTGAATAGTTCAAATAAACAAAGAAAAAATTAAGGGGAAAAACATGTGAGTGTGTGTGAGAGAGAGTGTGTGTGTGTGGTAGTGGTGATAGTGTGTGTTGTTTAATGGTGATAGTGTGTGTTGTTAAAGTCTTCCACATTGTCATAGTCCAAATTGCTGAGCCATGTAAGTATGTATTTTTTTAATTTGTTGTTGGAGTATTCCTTAATATTATCATTATAGAGATAAAATATATGTCGGAGGGTCAGTGTGGCGCCATCTACAATCAAAGGTTGGCAACACTGCTCCCTCCATTTCCGAACGCAAGCGGAGATTCACGACGAGGTGTGCTTGGATGCGGCCGTTGGATGGGCGGGCATTCTACGATTGGAGCTCGCACCAAGCGGACGTGTCTGTTCGGAAGTGTCAATTTACAATTACTTACTAGAAGTGAAATAAAAGTGTTAAATTGAACTCTTGAAATATCATTGCTTGAGGCGACCCACTATGTCGGAACCCGATGAAGATAGGTGCCCACTAAATCATCTCGCCTCTGAGGAGACGACATCAGAAGTGGGATCACCTCGAGCACAATCAAGACCTGAAATTGTGCAACCGACACGTCTGGATGAAGATTTACTTCGAAAAATGTTCGAGCTGCAAAATAAGAACATGCTGAGTTTGATTGAGGCTTTAAAGCCGTCAACGAGTGGAAGTAACATCACGTTACCTGAGTTTAACCCGGAGAAACCTGACGCGGATGCACGTGGCTGGTGTAATACGGTTGATCTTTGTTTTGGTGAAAAACCGTTACAAGGAGGTCCGCTAATAATTGCTATCAGCGGCGCGTTGAGAGGAAGTGCGTCACAATGGCTGTCGCAAGTATCGTTCCCTGGAATGCAGTGGTCGCAGTTTCGAGATTTGTTTACCGCCAGGTACGATAGTGTTGACACCCCTGCAGCTACCCTCATGAACTTGCAAAGTAGCCGGCCAAAAGAAAACGAGTGCTTATCGGTTTACGCCGCAAGATTGTTGACGACATTGACTTCAAAATGGCAAAACATGAGCATGGAAGAAATTGCTGTATCCACGGTGCTCACACACTTGACTCAATTTGATGAGCGACTACAGCGACTGGCGTTTACGAGTGAGATTGTGACAAGAGATCATTTGCAACGAGAATTAAAGGCAACTACGTTCATGAAGAGGAAATTACCGCCAGCAGCTGAAGAAAACCGTTCTGAACCAAAACGATTCAAAACTGGACCGCCCATAGAATGTTTTCACTGCGGAAAGCCGGGTCATCGTGCGATTGAGTGTCGCTCCAAGGGAAGAAGATCTACAGTGATGACGTCACCCTCTCCTGCAAGTAACCTGCAATCAAGTGTCGTCTGTTTCCGCTGTGGCGGGACGGGCCATTTTTCTTCAAAGTGCCCCCGTGGACCGGGCGCTAACGGTGGTAGGACGCATAGCGCGAACGCACCGTCATCATCAGCCGCGCAATTGCGCGATCGCCAGGTCAACGTGTGCAGCGTGAGCGGTCCCCGAGGCCAGCTGATGAACAATAGTGAGTCGTTTTTGTTTTGTTTTGATTCCGGTGCCGAATGTAGAGAGTATCGCAAATAAGTTTTCTGGGAAGCGAATGAATAATGTCGTGAAGTTGACTGGCATAGGTCAACATAGTGTTTACAGCACGTTGCAAATTTTATGTCAAGTTACGATTGGTGATTATTGCTTAGAGATTTTATTGCATGTGGTACCCGATGATTACCTTAACGATGACATTTTTGTAGGTCGAGAAATTTTATCGCAGGGTTTTAACGTTAGCGTTTCTTCCAATAGTGTGGTCTTATCATGCTGTAAGAATATTTCAGCTTGTGAGAAATCCGTCGAGAGTAGTAAGGTTGATTTCAGTTGCATCGATACTGATGTACCCTCATGATAGAGGTACGGAAGGTACCCGACCATCAAGTTCCGGTTGAATTGGATCTAGCATTGGATTCTGACGACGAAGAGAGTAGAAGCGATCACGGTGATGCGTAGTACAGTTATCCTTGTTCACGTCGATGCGTGAATAAGATGAGCCGTTGGTGCGGCGGCATGTTTAAATTTGCTATCCTTGTTTGCGTCGGGGCGTAAACAAGATGAGCCGTTGGTGCGGCTACATGCTTCTATGTTACCCTTACTTTCGTTGGTGCGCAAGCAAGATGAGCCGTTGAAGCGGCGCCTATTAGTCTATGACTAGGTGATGTTCATAAAATTAAAACTCTGCTACTATTTGTGTTGGAACTTGATGATCTGGGTGGTAATTTGTAAGATATGAGATTAATTTGTTCACAAAACATAGAATTTTACTGAAATAAAAAAGTCTGAAGAGTTGAGTTTTAATGCAAAGTCACTATTTTACTATGCTGTCAGAATAGCCGAATGAAATACTCGGTCAATATCTTGTCCTCGCAGGTATCGCACACGAGGACGTGTGACTCGTCAGAGATGGCCGTGTCGGAGGGTCAGTGTGGCGCCATCTACAATCAAAGGTTGGCAACACTGCTCCCTCCATTTCCGAACGCAAGCGGAGATTCACGACGAGGTGTGCTTGGATGCGGCCGTTGGATGGGCGGGCATTCTACGATTGGAGCTCGCACCAAGCGGACGTGTCTGTTCGGAAGTGTCAATTTACAATTACTTACTAGAAGTGAAATAAAAGTGTTAAATTGAACTCTTGAAATATCATTGCTTGAGGCGACCCACTATGTCGGAACCCGATGAAGATAGGTGCCCACTAAATCATCTCGCCTCTGAGGAGACGACATATATATATTTATTTTATAATTAGAAAATATTTACAATTGTCACAAAAAAAGAAACTAAACTAAACTATACTCGTAATACTACTACTGCTTAACATTACCAAAGAATACTTACTATTACTTACATCTAGAAGTGACACTCCCACCCCCCCGCCAATTAGTCGTCACCCGCAACGAAGGAGTAAAATTCTGAGTAATGCCTTGCTTGCGTCACTCGGTTGTCACCGCTCGCTGCGAATGAGTAATGAGTGTGATTCAAATGTTTATTTTATATGTGCGATCAATTGATGTTATTTAAGGTTGTTATGACCTTTTTGGATGACGACGACGACCTGTTTTACAGAGGTAGAGCAAGCCGGCTGACTATTTGAGTTTGACATATGGACGGAACATATTGAGAAAAAGACTGCGGAGAACGGCTGAAGACGGTGAAGCTGACCTGCCCCCGTACCCATATGTCCCTCAAGCGCCAATATATCGTGTTGAGCTCAAATTAAGGTATAACTTCACTGCGACTAATGAGATACCGACTAATTATTATCGATTCAGGTAATAAATCGAATTCATCTCATTCATTTATACCAAAATATGATAACTAAAAGTTGAGATAAACTTAATGGGACAATAAATGGCATCATAAAATATTGTCACAGTGAATCTATACCCTAAACTGAGCTCAACACGATATGCCTCTCTCTTTTTTAATTAAAATTCAATATATTGACCTTGATACAAAATATATATATATATATATATATATATATATATATATATATACCTAAAACAAAATGGTAGGTTATTGTTCTGTTTATGGATGTTAGGAAACCACTTACACAAATAAGAATCGGAGATTTTTTGGGTTTTCCCGTCTCCCAGCCAAGCGATAGTAGGTGTGAAAGAGAAACACTTAGGTTGTTTACGTATAGCGTTGTCCTTGTCGCGCTCGATTCGTATTAGCTCATCCCTACAATAATTACGCACACACACAAAACTTTTGCGGACAGGCCGGTGCGTCAGTAGTAGTAGTAGATTGTTAGCTCGGCGAATTTGTATGGAGTGTCGGGGGTCTGATATTACATTCGTGAATTCATTTAATTAGCTTGTACAGCTGCGTAATCGAAGTGTCCTTGAGGTGCATAATCTCTACACCTATTATAAATGCGAAAGTGTATTTGTTTGTCCGTCTTATTGTACAGATATAATTTACAACCCGGAGAGTGACAGAGGCTACGTTTTATGCCGGAAAAATAAGCAGTTCCCATGGGATATCCTAATCACCTTAACGAACTTTAGAGTGCAAAGACAGGTAAAACGAAAAGAAACCCGGTATCTTAAAACAATAGACTCACACTTTGTCGTTTAAAATAGCGTTCTATAAAATAAAACTCTGGTCGGTGAGCTCTACTTAAAAAATACACACTTATTTTTCTCCAGATAAACGCGGGCGAAGCCGCGGATAAAAGCTAGTGTACCTATATTATAGGGTTTTAGTTAGGTTAACACTTAATATGAGTTTTTTATATTTTAATAATTTGAATTGTTGATTATCATAAATATATTATATGTTAATTATTTTTTTTTCAATAATAGGTATATATGTAATTGTAAGGTATA
This sequence comes from Petrophora chlorosata, assembly GCA_951640565.1. NCBI lineage: Eukaryota > Metazoa > Arthropoda > Insecta > Lepidoptera > Geometridae > Petrophora > Petrophora chlorosata. Next base: position 7,476,959 of record OX621204.1, on the reverse strand, counting down.
TATTATGCTTTTATATTGTAACTGCGTAATAGCCTTAAATAAATGAATGTATTATTATTTATTTTTCTTTTTAAGTATAGGTTTTTTTACAAGTTATAGCATTTTTGTATATATTAATTATTTATACCTAGAATAAAAAAATAATATATACCAAAATGCTATGAAAGCCCTAAACCTAGAGTACCGCCGGTCGCAGGGCTTATTAGGGATTATTATAAATATATTCAGGTAGAATTTTACAAGAAAAAGATAAACGATTTCTCTTTTGTTTTTCTTTCTCTTTCTGGTGTGGGTGCGTGGTCAAACCTACACCAGGTTTGACCACGTACCCACACCACAGAGTTTTAGACCGCCCGAAGGCCTCTGACATGGCCTAACGACTGTTGTCCTAAGACAACAACCGGGACCGAAGTATAAATTAAGTTGTTGTTCCCCAAACTTTACATTTTTACCCTCATCCTATGGGTATGAAAGAAGTGCTACTGACATTCACTTGTCTACTTCAATGTCATGTTTAATAATTTAGCGGGTCTTTTCTCGATAGATCAGATGGAATAAAACTCAGAAAAAAAACTGGTAATTTAGTGTCAACCAAATATATTATTACCTACGGAGCCGAGACGTGGACACTCACGGTACGGCTGATCCACAAATTTAAAGTCGCTCAGCGGGCTATGGAAAGGGCTATGTTTGGAGTTTCTCTGAAGGATCGTATCCGAAACGAAGTTATTCGACAGAGAACTAAAGTCACCGACATAGCTCACAGGATTAGCCAGCTGAAGTGGCAGTGGGCCGGCCATATTAGCCGTAGAACCGATAACCGTTGGGGTAGACGCGTTCTAGAGTGGAGACCACGAATTGGCAAACGTAGTGTAGGACGCCCTCAGGCTAGGTGGAGCGATGATCTTCGCAGGGTAGCTGGTAGCAGCTGGATGAGAGTAGCCGGGGATCGTGCTCAATGGCGTGCAATTGGAGAGGCCTATGTCCAGCAGTGGACTGCGATAGGCTGATGATGATGATGATGATGATGAAATATATTATTCGTAATTTGTTACAAAAATGGGTTGACATTACATGTATACCAAAATCGAAAACAAAAAATCTTCATACAATGATATTATAAATACGAAAGTTTGTATGTTAGTGTGTAAGTATGTTTGTTCCTTCTTCACGCCGCAACGCGGCGTATTTGGATGAAATTTAAACTAAACATATTTGGATGAAATTTACAACGGATATATCTTATACCTTACCTTTTTTGCGGGGGGAAAATGCCGCACTGCGTGGGGCTCGAACTCACCAAAAGAAATACCCCGTGAGCAGTCCCCTGCCGTGGTGGTTATATAACAATTTATCCCGGGAAACTGCGGTGACAACGCGGGGCGCAGCTAGTAAAAATAAATCAACAACAATAAAACTGCCATTTTCACACAACACATTGAACTTACCTATTTTTTTTAATGGAACTGAGTGAAGAGGCGGTCTGGTCGTTCACCTGATGGTCAGTGCCACGGTTACCTCCAGAACGTTTAATACCATAAAAAGTAATGCGTAGCACTGCATTGCGCTCATCACACCGCGACATAGATATAAGGTCTCATATGCCCAGTAATTTCGCTGGCTACAATGTCCTTCAAACTGGAACACAGTAATGCTTGCGTACGAATTGCTTGGCGGCCGAGTAACTGTACGGCAAACGGCAAAGCTGTGGTACCTACCGAGACGGCCTCCCACATACGAGAGACTCGCCCCGAGTATTAATTAAGTATTCAGTTTTTATTAAAGCCGAAATACGAAGACAGCTTAAATAGAAGCTATAAATTAATCTCATTCGGCTCGTGAGCGATTCTCTTGAATTTTCAAGTATATTTTTAAGTGTAACCTTTTTCATTTTCGTTAATATTTAAATAGCAAGGCTTGTTTCAGGAGCACGATGCTGTTAATTACAAGCATGCGGTCAACTCGTCGACGCCATCGTAATTAATATTACAGGTAGACCTGAATTAAGTGGCACTTCATCGCTACCTACTTAATTAGCATGGATATTCACTATAACAGAACGAAAGTTAATAAATACGGCCGAAAAGCGGGGTGTGAAATTAAATCAATATAAAAATTTACACAGGTGTTTTTAAAACATGCACAAAATGCTGAGGTGAAATTTGTTAAATTTTCTGACGATTTGTGCTTGCAATTGGGATTTTTTTGTGTTTTTGTTTAGTTATTCATATTAAATCTTAAATTGCATTCATATGTTAAAGTATGGCACATCTAAATATAGTATAATTCAAATTTTGAAATTTATAATATATGGTTAATTATAAATTATTACGTATATATATATATATATTGATTCTTAGATAAACATTTTTGTGCAAATCACTAAAAGGCGTTGCAAAAGTACCTACTCCATGATAGGTACTCCAATCATGCTTAAAATTGACATCCGGAAGGTTTGTAAGCTCTTGATTTTGGATGTGATTTATTAAGAGCTGACTCACTACCCCTAATAAGTCACGCTGCATTAGATTATTAAGCGTTATAAAAAATATTCACGTTATTTAATAGTACCTGTATATACTTTTCTTTTTATGGAACTGAGTAATGAGATGAGCAAGTCGTTCACCTAATGGTAAGCGACGCGCCTGCCAATGACAATTGCAGTGCCACCCAAACTTTTAAATCAATAAAGTTCTGCATGCATTGCGCTCATCACCCCGAGACATCAAACAAATAAATAGATTTTTTTTAAATTATTTATTCTCATAAAACTGCCCTTAACAACAAACACGGGCCATCGACAAAAAAACCAATGTAAACAATAATTATAGTGCGTCCGTCAGATATTAAGGCTCATGTGCCCAGTAATTTTGCTGGCTACAACGCCCTTCATACTGGAACACACTACTGCTTGGCGGCAGAATAATTGGCAAAGCGATGGTACCTAACCAGACGGCCCGCATACAAGAAACCTACCACGAGTGAGTATATAATCTTCTGTCAGAGCAAACAATGCTGTTTACTATATCGAACCGTACTTGCCCAAAAAAAAAAGTCTCGTTCAATGTTTCAGAACAATCAATCGAACGGTTCAGCGCGCTCGGGAGTTATAGCGTCTTTAATGGCACATTCGGGCTCGCGACGGACGCTAATAAAACCGAAATATTTCACGTATCGCCGCCGGAACATTACCATAAATAATTTGCGAGTCGCCCTTGTACCCGTGATTTAATATTTTTGGTGTCTATTCGAAAAGATTTGGCTACATAAAGCGTGACTGGTTAAAAACGAAAAGATTTTTGAATATTCTCGTAAAATTTTGACAGTATTAATAATTTTAATTCAACACCGATTTGTTGTTTTTTTATATTTTAAAGCATAATTACACATAAAAAAATTGTAATTCTGTATCTATTTACTGACTCAAGGACACTTCACGATATACTTGTGGTAGGTCTCTCGTACGAGTATATGAAAGGTCGTTTGGATAGGTACCACCAGCCTGTTATTCTGCCGCCAAGCAGTAGTGCGCATGCATTATCTGATAATATCTGATGTCTCGGGGTGATAAGCGCAATCAAGTGCTACGCAGTGCTTTTTATGGTGTTAAGAGTTCTGGGTGCCACTGCAATTGTTATGGGTAGGCGTGGCTCTTACCATCAGCCAAAGGATTTGTTCATCTCATCACTCTATTTCATAAAAATAAACATATAATGATAATGACACTCGACGACTCAGTGATCTAGGTATAGGTATAAAACCTACTCGTATATATAAACTTTAAAGTCATAAATAAATCATTCTAACTACTAAAAACTAGTTGGACTATTAGGAGGTAAATGCCAAACCAATAATTAACCTAACCGTTCAGGGTGTTTGTGAGTTATAGCGTTACATAAGGACGCGCGAGGGGCGCTAATAAAGCCTTAATATTTCACGTATCGCCGCGGAGTATTACCTTAAACTGTTTGCAATTTGCCTTGACAGCAGCCATGCATGATTGAAAAGTTTTGCTTTCGTATTTTCGAACCTTATACCTATAATAGGTATACTTCCCATAGGTACATAAAGCTGAGAGAGATTGTATGGTACACGTGGATTTAAAAAGATTTCAAAATTAACTCTTTGAAAGTTTTCACGGACATGCAATCCCATTTTACTAATATAATATTAAAAGTGAGAAAGTTTGTGAAGATGAATAGATGGATGGATGTTTGTTGCTCAATCACGCAAAAACTACTGAACAGATTTTAATGAAATATGGTATATAGGTACTTTAGGTCCAGGAAAAGGAAAAACGTCTACCTTTTATCCCGGGAAACCACAGGTGAAACAGCGGGGAGCAGGTAGTTTCCCTGATTGCAAGTGGCAACTGGCATGCTTGCCCATTAACTATTGCACCCAGAAATTCAAGTCAGAATGAGAATCTGAATAATATTTAGTGTATAACTGTGTAGGTACAAAATTTGATCTTAAATAATTCACAGGTGTTTCAGTTTATCAATTTTGGACGATATTAACTACATATGAAGTCCTTCGCATTACATACATCGCTAATTGTCCTAATAAGGTTGCAAGTCCAAAATGCCCTGTTACTGCCATTTAAACAAATGAACACAGCAATGTTTGCACAATTCTATTTTATCTCCACCTATGTAGGTACATTGTAGACAATTACTTTAAATGGTAATCAGAGCAAGTGTCGTAACTAATGTTGTGTGTACACACTATTGCCCGCCTAATGCAACTGTTTGCATAATCACGTCGATGGCGCGAAGCAATGCCTTGTTTGTCGCCGAGATTGTCCGTTTCAATTAAGTAATTAGCTTTTTGTTTGAATAGAGAATGCTCTTTGATGTAATAAGATAAATGCCGTCAGAATGGAAACCAGTGCTTAGATGAGTAATGGGAGTTGCCACCTAATTCTTTAAGTCGGAAACAATGCAACTTTTTATTTATTGGAAATGCATTATTCCAATGACGAAACAAGTGAATTATAAGATAAATATTCGATAGGATATACGTATTTAAATTCCGACAAACCTCACCGATCATAAACATTCAGAAGTGATTGACACAATTTTTTATTCCTGGTTGGAGACCATTAGTACCCAAGCAAGGAGACCTGTGTTTTGGCATAAAAATACTCCCCGCCGGACATAGTCAAAAAAATTTCAGGAACAGATAAAAAGAATTGGTTTCAATACCTTTCTCACCATTGGACGAATTCACGAAATAATCCCTCTGAACTAAGTTACGGAAAACGTATGAATAGAGCAAATTAAATATTGGCAATGAAATAATCGTCGGACGCGGAAATATTATTAAATCATGGCTGCAGGGGCGAATTTCAAATTGTTTATGGTAATGTTCCGACGGCGATACGCAAAATATTCAGTTTTATTAGTGTCCGTCGCAAGCCCGAGTGTGCCTGTAATGACCCTGGATGATCTGCACGGTCGATTAATTACAAAAATTATTGTTGTTTGAATACACTTTCGATTTTTTCAAATATTTAGCTCACTGCTTACGATATAACGAATAAAATATACCTACCTATAGGTAACGATACTGATGGTCTTTAAAATATAGCACCGTTTTTTATGAGTTTCTCTTTTTTTAAGGCTCGCCGTCTTTTGATGTAGATTCTGAAAGAAAGATACAAAATCCCTTAAAGAATCCCAAGTTCTGCCGGAAATTTTAATAAAGTCTTGTATAAGCAAGATGTTATTACTAATTGTATACCTAGTTATAGCGCCAATATTTGCAAATTCCGCTTACGCCTAGGCCGGTATTTTCTCAAGATAAGTCAGGGTTTTCCTTCGTAGGTTTATCATTCCACGTGAATACACATAATTTCTTTCCATACAAAAATATTCTCCGAACAAGGTGATCCACAAAGGTGAAATTGTTTTTGCAAGACAAGCTTAGGTATTCACCCTTTTTATGATGCATGATGTCATAGTTTATGTACTTGTTTACGTATGCAGTTCCCATATATTTTTTAAATGAGTTACGTACATTTTTGGCTCGAACAGCAATTTGCAAGCTAAAGTGGGAACGGTAATTTAGCATAGTCTAAAACATTTTGCCAACGCGTGAAATTACAACGCCCATCCGTTATGTAACCTAATTTCACCAACAATTAGCAGCTAAACGGACCAACAGCCACTGATTTGTTTCAAATATTTTGGTAGGTGAACAGATTTAGGAATATTAAATGTTAAAAAACAATGTGGTACAAGAGAAGTACTATCCTCATCATCATCAGCCTATATCAGTCCACTGCTGGACATACACCTCTTCTGTAGCACGCCACTGAGACTTTTCTTCTCCGGTCGCTACCAGCAGCTCGGCGAAGCGTCCTACACTACGTTTGCCATTACGATTACCCTATTGAGTACTTTTTTATGTAACTGGATGACGGTCGTTGGCCTGATGGTAAGCAATACGCTAGCCCATAACAATAACAGCACCGCCCAGAACTTTGTTTTGCAAGATCCTGCGCGGCGCTGCACTGCGCTCGTCACCCTGAGACAATTAGCTGTTGAGTCTCATAATGCCCAGTAATTTTGCTGGCTACAATTCCCTTCAAACCGGAACACAGTAATGCTTCATTCTCATCTTCATTATCTTTATTATCAGTTCATTTTTACTGCAGAGCGTCAGCATCCTTTCCGTTACTTTTTAAATCTTCTTCTAATAAGCATCTCTTGTATCTTGTACAACTCCGGACAAGCACTTTATGACTTTTTATTTAACCAAGTAATGAGACGAGCAAATTGTTCACCTGATGGTTAGCGCCACGCCTTCACATAACAATTACAGTGTAACCCAGAACATTTAATGCCAAAAAAAGCACTGCGTTGCACTGCATTGCGCTCACCCCGAGACATCAGATAGTCTCATATGCCCGGTACTTTCGACTTAAAAATATAAAGATTAGTTTGACTTCGTATTTTCTCATATAATACAGTTCATAATATGTGCGAAGTAAATTTCCACCGCACTCGGACGTACTAAAATTAGAAAAGCTTTCAATATTTTTGGATAGTTTTACAAACACTGCAAACGCGAATCGTGGAATGGTTTTGAACGTACAGCGTTTGAAAACAACTCCATGAATTTAAAATGCATAGGTACTGCTAGGTATATATAGGCAGTTATATTTGTGTTATGTATGGTTGAAATAGTTGCGTTCTCTTTACTTGTGGCAGACGCGTCGGGACAATGTTTAAAATGAATTTACTGGGAGCCATTTGCTCAGGCTGGCGAGGGCACATGCTAGAGGTGTGTGCCGCATGGGGCCCGCAGAGGCACACACTTACAGCGGTTTTTATAATGAAGCTTGTAATGTTACGGAAGTGAGTATGCAAATATTTTTTGATATTAAAACTGAAACGCAATGAAAATATATAGTGTAATCCCGCTGAATATTATGTTGGTTGTTGTTAGTTCCTAACAACAACACTCTTTGTACGACACGTGTTTCGCCGTCTGCACGAGGCATCATCAGGTGTCGACTCGCCGAACGCTAGAACGAGAGTGAGCTCATTACGGCGCTCCGTCGCTTTAAATACCCTCTCGCACGTCGTCTCTGCCACGTGACGCGTGATCGAAGATGCGTAATAATGGAGACGACACGTGAGTTTGGTCATTCAGCAGTGTATGAGCTTGGTTGTTGTGTTTTAAAATTTCTAATTGTTCCAGTACACACAACCGGAACCCTTTTTCACAAACGTGTAAAATTTTGTATGTATTATTGTCATTAATTGAGTGACCGGTGTCAATAAGATGTTTAGCAAAATGGGATTGATCTGGGTGGTCGTTTCTGTATGCAGCAATATGTTCCTTAAAACGTGTTTCAAAATTCCGCCCGGTTTGACCTATGTAAACCCCATTGCAACCGTCGCAAGTCAATTTGTAAACGCCTGACTTTTTATTGTTGTTTAAATGATCTTTTCCGTTACAAAGGTGACGCATATTTTGATTGGTACGGAACGCGACATGTACGTTGTTTTTCTTTAGCAGTTTAGCGATTTTTTCCGAGATGGTACCTAAATAAGTCAAACTACCTACAAATTTTGTGATATTATCGGGTGGAACAGCAAATAATAGTGAACGGACTCTATCCTTTTGTTTCTTTTTAATAAGGTTATCTACCATTTGTTTACTGTAACCGTTGGATAACGCAATTTGATAAATTATATTTAATTCTTTTACGTAATTATCCGTGGTAAGTGGGACTGTCATTAACCTGTGTACGTAACTCCGAAATGCCGCTAGTTTATGTTGAAAGGGGTGGCAAGAAGAAGAAGGGATGGCTACGTCTGTATGTGTCGGTTTTCTATAAATTTGGAAGTTTATTTTATTGTTGACTTTCGTGAGGGTTAAATCTAAAAAGTTGATGGAACTATTTTCTTCAATTTCCAATTTAAACTTAATTTTGGGGTGTATGTTGTTTATTTTATTTAAAAAGACATCCATTTGTCGCCGTGAACCAGTCCAACATATTAATATGTCGTCGACATATCTGTAGTAAAATAGTATTTTTGGTTCATTTACTATGTGTTTGGACTCAAAATTATCCATAAACACTTCGGCCATAAATGGACTTAATGGGGAACCCATAGCTAAACCCTCTTTTTGTCGATAAAATTGGTTATTGAATTGAAAATAGTTTTGTTCCATACAGATACTAGTGAGATCAAGAAGATCGTCTTTTTCTCCAGGATGTAAACGTTGTCTTTCAAAATGGCCTCCCAGGACGCGCAAACTTTCTTCGTAAGGGACATTGGTAAATAAACTGTCGACATCTAAAGATATTAATTTTGAGCCAGGGGGGATTTGAACGTTTTTAACTTTGTCAATAAGGTCTAAACTATTATTTAAACTATGACGGGGAGCAAATGATGACTTGGTCTTTAAAAGAATATTGAGGTGTTTTGCTAATTTGTACGCAGGGGCTCCGACATAAGACACTACAGGGCGTATAGGAATATTATCTTTATGAAGTTTAGGTAAACCATATAGACATGGTGGTCGCGGATTCATTGGAATTATATTTTTAAGACAATTCTGGGAAATAAAAGACGTATTTTTAACCGCTTGTTTTAGATCTGATGTAAACTTTTTAGTGGGGTCCGAATTTAACTGTTCAAACGCATCTCCTTGAATAATATCATTGACTTTTTGGTTATAAGAACCTCGGTCTAAAATAACAATAGTATTTCCTTTATCCGCCTTTGAAACTATTAAATCGTTTTGACTAAGGCGCTCTTGCAAGGATTTATAAAGTCGAAATTCCGGATTTGATGACGTAGTTGGGGAACTTAAGGTCGTTTTTATTTGAGAAGCTACTTGATGTTTTATGGCTACGTCTTGTTTGCCTCTAATACAAGCTATTTCTGAATCAACTGCTAAAATTTGGAGAGATTTGTGTGATACGCCCGGATTGATGTTATACTTAAGGCCTTTCTCTAATAGAGAGACTTCAGACGATGGAAAATCTATATTAGTTAAATTTTTAACGCGTGGATAAAAGATATGACTGTCAGTTTCTGAATCAATATTTAACGTGTCTGTGTGTCTGTTTAGTGAGGTATTACTGTAAGATTCAAAATAATTATTTGACGTGTTCGTCTGTCTATTTGCTAGTTCGTCTAATTTCCTAGATTGAATGACAAATTTATCGTGTGCTAATCTGGACGCCAAATCTCTAGCCTTGCTGTCTAACAGATCGAATTCAACGTTATGTAAATTAAAACTTAACTCTGAATGTAATACTCTAAGATGGAGTTTGAGATTATCCCTGACTGAAAACCAATATCTACACTCCTCATCTAGCCAAATAGACCTTGCCTTCCGTATTGCGATGTCACTGGACCTACTGTGTGTACTGGTGCGAATATTAATATAATTGGGGATAACATGTAATCTTTTACACTGCTGATTGAACCAAACATTTTGGGAAGCCATACGATGGAGTTTAGTCAACTTTATGTAGAGTTTCGCCTGTTCAGCTATACCTGCTGACCTAAGGAATGCAATGGAATCAGGCGTGACGTTGCGGAAATTCATCTCAAAACTGAAACGCAATGAAAATATATAGTGTAATCCCGCTGAATATTATGTTGGTTGTTGTTAGTTCCTAACAACAACACTCTTTGTACGACACGTGTTTCGCCGTCTGCACGAGGCATCATCAGGTGTCGACTCGCCGAACGCTAGAACGAGAGTGAGCTCATTACGGCGCTCCGTCGCTTTAAATACCCTCTCGCACGTCGTCTCTGCCACGTGACGCGTGATCGAAGATGCGTAATAATGGAGACGACACGTGAGTTTGGTCATTCAGCAGTGTATGAGCTTGGTTGTTGTGTTTTAAAATTTCTAATTGTTCCAGTACACACAACCGGAACCCTTTTTCACAAACGTGTAAAATTTTGTATGTATTATTGTCATTAATTGAGTGACCGGTGTCAATAAGATGTTTAGCAAAATGGGATTGATCTGGGTGGTCGTTTCTGTATGCAGCAATATGTTCCTTAAAACGTGTTTCAAAATTCCGCCCGGTTTGACCTATGTAAACCCCATTGCAACCGTCGCAAGTCAATTTGTAAACGCCTGACTTTTTATTGTTGTTTAAATGATCTTTTCCGTTACAAAGGTGACGCATATTTTGATTGGTACGGAACGCGACATGTACGTTGTTTTTCTTTAGCAGTTTAGCGATTTTTTCCGAGATGGTACCTAAATAAGTCAAACTACCTACAAATTTTGTGATATTATCGGGTGGAACAGCAAATAATAGTGAACGGACTCTATCCTTTTGTTTCTTTTTAATAAGGTTATCTACCATTTGTTTACTGTAACCGTTGGATAACGCAATTTGATAAATTATATTTAATTCTTTTACGTAATTATCCGTGGTAAGTGGGACTGTCATTAACCTGTGTACGTAACTCCGAAATGCCGCTAGTATTTAAAGCGACGGAGCGCCGTAATGAGCTCACTCTCGTTCTAGCGTTCGGCGAGTCGACACCTGATGATGCCTCGTGCAGACGGCGAAACACGTGTCGTACAAAGAGTGTTGTTGTTAGGAACTAACAACAACCAACATAATATTCAGCGGGATTACACTATATATTTTCATTGCGTTTCAGTTTTGAGATGAATTTCCGCAACGTCACGCCTGATTCCATTGCATTCCTTAGGTCAGCAGGTATAGCTGAACAGGCGAAACTCTACATAAAGTTGACTAAACTCCATCGTATGGCTTCCCAAAATGTTTGGTTCAATCAGCAGTGTAAAAGATTACATGTTATCCCCAATTATATTAATATTCGCACCAGTACACACAGTAGGTCCAGTGACATCGCAATACGGAAGGCAAGGTCTATTTGGCTAGATGAGGAGTGTAGATATTGGTTTTCAGTCAGGGATAATCTCAAACTCCATCTTAGAGTATTACATTCAGAGTTAAGTTTTAATTTACATAACGTTGAATTCGATCTGTTAGACAGCAAGGCTAGAGATTTGGCGTCCAGATTAGCACACGATAAATTTGTCATTCAATCTAGGAAATTAGACGAACTAGCAAATAGACAGACGAACACGTCAAATAATTATTTTGAATCTTACAGTAATACCTCACTAAACAGACACACAGACACGTTAAATATTGATTCAGAAACTGACAGTCATATCTTTTATCCACGCGTTAAAAATTTAACTAATATAGATTTTCCATCGTCTGAAGTCTCTCTATTAGAGAAAGGCCTTAAGTATAACATCAATCCGGGCGTATCACACAAATCTCTCCAAATTTTAGCAGTTGATTCAGAAATAGCTTGTATTAGAGGCAAACAAGACGTAGCCATAAAACATCAAGTAGCTTCTCAAATAAAAACGACCTTAAGTTCCCCAACTACGTCATCAAATCCGGAATTTCGACTTTATAAATCCTTGCAAGAGCGCCTTAGTCAAAACGATTTAATAGTTTCAAAGGCGGATAAAGGAAATACTATTGTTATTTTAGACCGAGGTTCTTATAACCAAAAAGTCAATGATATTATTCAAGGAGATGCGTTTGAACAGTTAAATTCGGACCCCACTAAAAAGTTTACATCAGATCTAAAACAAGCGGTTAAAAATACGTCTTTTATTTCCCAGAATTGTCTTAAAAATATAATTCCAATGAATCCGCGACCACCATGTCTATATGGTTTACCTAAACTTCATAAAGATAATATTCCTATACGCCCTGTAGTGTCTTATGTCGGAGCCCCTGCGTACAAATTAGCAAAACACCTCAATATTCTTTTAAAGACCAAGTCATCATTTGCTCCCCGTCATAGTTTAAATAATAGTTTAGACCTTATTGACAAAGTTAAAAACGTTCAAATCCCCCCTGGCTCAAAATTAATATCTTTAGATGTCGACAGTTTATTTACCAATGTCCCTTACGAAGAAAGTTTGCGCGTCCTGGGAGGCCATTTTGAAAGACAACGTTTACATCCTGGAGAAAAAGACGATCTTCTTGATCTCACTAGTATCTGTATGGAACAAAACTATTTTCAATTCAATAACCAATTTTATCGACAAAAAGAGGGTTTAGCTATGGGTTCCCCATTAAGTCCATTTATGGCCGAAGTGTTTATGGATAATTTTGAGTCCAAACACATAGTAAATGAACCAAAAATACTATTTTACTACAGATATGTCGACGACATATTAATATGTTGGACTGGTTCACGGCGACAAATGGATGTCTTTTTAAATAAAATAAACAACATACACCCCAAAATTAAGTTTAAATTGGAAATTGAAGAAAATAGTTCCATCAACTTTTTAGATTTAACCCTCACGAAAGTCAACAATAAAATAAACTTCCAAATTTATAGAAAACCGACACATACAGACGTAGCCATCCCTTCTTCTTCTTGCCACCCCTTTCAACATAAACTAGCGGCATTTCGGAGTTACGTACACAGGTTAATGACAGTCCCACTTACCACGGATAATTACGTAAAAGAATTAAATATAATTTATCAAATTGCGTTATCCAACGGTTACAGTAAACAAATGGTAGATAACCTTATTAAAAAGAAACAAAAGGATAGAGTCCGTTCACTATTATTTGCTGTTCCACCCGATAATATCACAAAATTTGTAGGTAGTTTGACTTATTTAGGTACCATCTCGGAAAAAATCGCTAAACTGCTAAAGAAAAACAACGTACATGTCGCGTTCCGTACCAATCAAAATATGCGTCACCTTTGTAACGGAAAAGATCATTTAAACAACAATAAAAAGTCAGGCGTTTACAAATTGACTTGCGACGGTTGCAATGGGGTTTACATAGGTCAAACCGGGCGGAATTTTGAAACACGTTTTAAGGAACATATTGCTGCATACAGAAACGACCACCCAGATCAATCCCATTTTGCTAAACATCTTATTGACACCGGTCACTCAATTAATGACAATAATACATACAAAATTTTACACGTTTGTGAAAAAGGGTTCCGGTTGTGTGTACTGGAACAATTAGAAATTTTAAAACACAACAACCAAGCTCATACACTGCTGAATGACCAAACTCACGTGTCGTCTCCATTATTACGCATCTTCGATCACGCGTCACGTGGCAGAGACGACGTGCGAGAGGGTATTTAAAGCGACGGAGCGCCGTAATGAGCTCACTCTCGTTCTAGCGTTCGGCGAGTCGACACCTGATGATGCCTCGTGCAGACGGCGAAACACGTGTCGTACAAAGAGTGTTGTTGTTAGGAACTAACAACAACCAACATAATATTCAGCGGGATTACACTATATATTTTCATTGCGTTTCAGTTTTGAGATGAATTTCCGCAACGTCACGCCTGATTCCATTGCATTTTTGATATTAAATGAATTACCACAAGCTAGGCGAAAATCTTAAGATTTAAATAATTAGGAAGAAGAAAAATAGGATAGCTTAGGATCCCTTCTCGAGCAATATAAATGTTCTTCTTACTAAATTATTTAAAACCTTAATACATAATGCATATCAGCCTGGAACGAATAAAATACGGCGTCGTCAAATTCAAAAGTGAAGCACTCAAGCTATGCCGGTCCGCTCGTTCGTACACAAGCCGCACGCACACGTTTACATCATGCTCGGTATAGCATGATGTAAAAGTGTGCGTGAGGTAGTCACATCGGCTTGACTTGGCCCTCCGTCCAGTCACACAAAGGTAAAGCCACCGCCACTGCTATGCTTCAGTTGTTGCTTAGCGAGATTCCGTATGCCTATTTTTATTCGTTCAAGATACCAGCTATCTAAGTTAACTCTAGACTAAAATTTCCAACCAGTATCAAGCTTTACTATACTAGCTATGTAAACTGACGCAGGTCAAATTAGTTCAAAATGTCAGGAACTCGGAAGGGCACTCACGCAAAATTATATTATGTTAAGTGGACGTAGCGCTATCAGAAACTTAGCGTAAACACAGGGTACTAAGTTACTTTATAACAAGCCATTTCTGTACTTGATGCTTCAGCTTGTTTCTGTAAGTTCCTACTTATAACAAGCAACAACTTACTTCGATACTGCATGGGACTTATAAACTGTCAGGCGTAACTTTTCTTGTGCTAAAAGAACTGGCTAGAGGTCAAACTCTTTTAAGCCTTCGTACATTTTTAACCGACTTCAAAAAGGAGGAGGTACTCAATTTGTTTTTTTTGTTTGTTATCTACCTCAGATCTGTCATTTATAAACCGATTAGGAAAATTCTTGCGTTGTGTTCAGTATAGCGACAAGGTTATTCCATATAAATTTCATCGATATTCGACCTTGGACTTCGAAGATACATCAGAATTAAAGTCGGGTTTTTTGTTATAAAATGAATTATTTGTTGTCACTAAGAGGCAAGACGAGCAAGTCGTTCACTTGATGGTAAGTAACAAGCATGCCTATAATATTTTCAGCACCACCAGGACTTTTTTTAGTTATTAAGCATAATCCAGACCAGAGTCAGTGATCAGTGCGCCATTAGTAAACAGTTTTAAAAACAGACTTGACTAACATTTAAAAATAAATCACAAGTGCATCAATATGCACGAATCAGCTCAACAAGCTACTAGTGCATCATAAATAAAAATAATAATCTTAATGATGCACTTAGAGATAGTCCCCGATATGTGTTGCCCATTACATATCTAAATTAAATGCTCTAAGAGGCCTCTACTTGTTGGTCTCATGTCCCCGCGCAAGCCTTCCACAGGGACCGGGTGTATAACCCGTGAGAAAGAGCGACATAATAGTCCTGGGCAATACAGCACTGCACTCTTCACCTTGAGAAGATTTCGCGTGAACAATTTTATTGCACGTTTACATCGTCGGACGAATAATTCGCCGAAATATTCGTGGACGAGTACGATGCGTTTACATATTCGTCTGTATTTATTCATCATACAGAACAGACGAATATTTGAGCCGAGTAGCGAGTACAACACCCGAACAACTCGTTTACATGTTCGTACTCCTGCCTATTTATCTGTGATCGGCGAGTATCTAAACGTTGCATCAAACCGGTACACAGTAATTTTGCATACTACTACTGCTTGGCAGTAAAATATCTTTGTAAGGTGTGGTACCTCCGAAGGCGGCCTCTTGCACAAGAGGTCTACTCCTACTATTGTACGTAGGCACATATACAAATTCGAGTAGATTGTTCGTTGTACTCACTGTTTATTGACTTTGTTGACTATTGTTTTTCCTGTGTGTTTGGTATTTTTTTATGAGCCTGTTTAGCTCCACTGCTGGGAAAAGGCCTCCTTTCCATGTCCCTCTGTACATTGCTGTTAAGGGCCATTCCTTGTCGTAGGCGTTTATGTCGTCGCGCCACCTACGGTGGGGCCGGCCCCGTGGTCGTATTGCTCCGGCTGCAACCCATTCTGTAAGGACTTTTGCCCACAGCTGGTTTGGCATACGATATACGTTTCCAGCCCAGTCCCGTTTTAGCTAGGTGGCTTTCTGGGGAACATCCAGAATTTGCGTTTTATAGCGCAGTATCGTATTCCTAATATGGTCTCTCAACTTTACTCTTAAGATAAACGAATAAACAAATACGATAAACTGCGCTCGTTTAGTATTCAATAAGTGAGTTTGTCGCGGCTGGAGCAGACTAGGACCACTGACTTCAAGTCCTACGCGCTCCATGTTCCAGCGGAACATGCGAAGATGTTCTTCGCCCCGGACTTCTGGCCTGCAGGGATAGTCTACCGCCGGTACAGGGAAAGTAGGCGAAAACAATTCCCTGTTGTAGCTTTATAAAAATAGTTTTTAATATTATAATATGTACGTTAGTCTGTAAAGTATATATAATATGGGTCTTAGAATTACTTTAGTCACTAATGTAACTATTGTTTTCTTAAGTTACCTGAAATAAAGAAGAAGTAATAATAATAAAGTATTATATTGTATTGTATTGTTGTTTTGGTCGCAAATTGCAAAGATCACCTGACGCGTAATAAGGTATTAATAGTGAGCTTTAATGTACATTACTACGTAATATATAAGTGCACCTCCAAATACCTATACTACTCTACAGCTTTATCATCAGCCCATTACGTTCCCACTCCTGGGACACGGGCCTTCTCTCATAGAGAGAGTATGGGCCTTAATCCACCATGCTGGCCCAGTGCGGGTTGGTGGACGTCAATTGTCCTTGAATTTTTGTGATTAATTCTTGGACATGCCGGTTTCCTCACGATGTTTTCGTTCACCGTTTAAGTGTCAAATCCGCAAATATCTTAAAACGTCAGTAATGCGGGGTCAGCAGAATTCAAACTCGGGTGCATCGGATCGAAAATCGCATATGCTCCCACTGAGCCACACTCGCTGTACAACTTTATAGCAACATACACACAACATACTTAGACAAAAACACATCTTCACAAATCCTTGACGGCAAAATGAAATCCATCGCTCTACCAAAACTCTAAAATTGTGACAGTCTGTAGTAAATTACGCAAACGTCAGCATGAAGTTTATAAACCATCGAGTCGTATTGCAAATCAATTTGCACCACAAATACAGGTTTAGGTATAAAAAGCTTCACAGTTTATACGGTAACATATGCGGCGTAGCATGTTGATATTCAATCCTATTTCCATATCACATGTTACGCTTCTGATTCGCCGGAAGTTAGTTTCATAACTCGACGTCATGTGAAAACGGTAGGTACAGTAAAATAATAAATTGAATGAAAATATTACTACTTGAATGTACCCCGCCGTGTACGCGCACAGATTTTCCGACGGGAAGTCATTATCTTACTACTTGATATCCCAAAACTGGAATATTTTAGAGACTTTATGTTATTCCTTATTTTTATCTTTGTACATGGTCTCGTATGTCGTCTGAAAACTCACGTAATTATATAAGAATGAAAGTCAGCCAAGTGTATGGTTATCACAAACTTAGGGTTTCGTTCTTTTCATGTGCATGCGCCAACATTTATTGCGTAAGTAACACATACAATGTTCAATAATATGACAGCTTACGGCATTTCTAAATTTGAAATTATGGTCGAACCATTAAAACAAAAGAAAACGTAGTTCCGCAAAGTAACAGCAAACAATAATTTATCTACTCGTGCAAAGCTTCTTTATACTGATGGACGGACGGACATTAAGATACGCCTTCCACGTGATTTTTCTACGTTTTCCTACTATGTCTAAGGAACCCTAAGAAATAGACATGACATGTAGTTAAGTATACTTAAAGGTATATACATAGCTTTACGTATACAAAGCGACTTAAAATTTAAAATGATATTAACATTGATTTAATGTGATGAATAATTAAATATACATAAAAAAACAGTGAAAAACAATCGTATTCGTGGAAAATATTTCATTATATCATATCTTGACGAATTCTTCAGGTAGGTACTCAATAATTAAATGTACGGACGTATCGATATAGGACCGCAGCGCGTGTGAAAGAATATGTCATGTCGTGAGTAGACGAAGACACAAAGGCCTGGAATCCATCGGCATGTACATAAAGAAAGGATAAAACTTTTACGGAGCATAAAAGGAGACATGTCGAAAATCTGCGGTCATAAAACATTGGCAGCGCCCACAGGGCTTACCCGCGTGACATTTTCCGAACACACGTCGCCGTCGATCCCTGCGCCTCCGAAGATTGCCCCATTACCCGGCACGGCTTATCCTTTTAAAGATTATCGACTTACTAAATAACCCTAACCCTAAAGGATTCCATTATTTAAATTATTAATTCATTTATAAATGGGGAAGTATTAATTCATCAGACCTTTTAAACCGTCGTAATTGCTCCGCTTTCATTGCGAAATTGCGTAGGTGTACCTAATTTAGAAGATTTAAGCAGTTATTCAAAACTTGCTGCGGCTTTCAGATTTATCATCTTAACTGACAAATTAGAGATTGACGGAAATATGATCGGTCATAAATTAACGTTTTATGCTTATTGTGTGCAATAAGACATGTTCCAACTTATTTGTCTCAATTAACTATTTGAGCTTTGCTATATAAAGCTCTTGTCGACAATGGCGGCCAAGTCATGGTATTAAATTGTATTGTAATTGGTTAGGTACCAACTGCGTGGGATATGCCAGGGATGAGCTCATAAAATACCTCGTGAATGCTTTGCCATGTATTCTGTATGTATAATGTTACGAAACTGTGTTATGTACGTTTATTAAGTTCTGAGTAAGATTTGAGTCAGTATATTCAATTAAGTAAGTCAATAGATGATTATCTTTGCTTTTGCTTACGGCCCCTGGGTAGTGGTTTTATAATAACTACATATTTTTGTAGTCTAATAAACTAATAAGGGATACACAATGTTGGTTACCAACAACCAATTTCAAATGAAGCAGTGCTTGAGCTGCTTCAAGCATTATTGAATTCCGCGATTGAAAATCTAAGTTAAATGCCCATTCTTTGAATGCCACTTGATGGCATAAATTTAATATCGTAACCGAGAGCCATCCAATGGAACTTTTGTAACAAATTTCATTTATCTTTACCTTGAAGAGGACTTTCACAAAATCGATTATTATCAAGATGATTTAAAGTCTCGGTTTTATGCTGGATAGCATATAATTACTTGTCCATTTTTGATGGATATTCATGGCATTTCATAAATAATCAATGATCAATGAACAGTTTCATTAAACGCACTCTTTATATTCAAAGTGTACCCAATTCTTCCTCATAAAGTGCGAAGTATAGTGTGTGTGAATATTCTTTAACACAATTTTGCTGTAGGTATATGGACAACCTCGTCAAAAATTGTCTACTCCGTCATCTGTTACAATAGAGTAAAATACAAGCAATAATATTCGGAAATGGTTATTCGCACTTCTACTGAATACAGAAACACTCTTGAACAAAATATGTTGGCGCGTAATCTACCAAGTCAGCCGGTACGGGCTCCCAAAAGGATCGGGTGTCTACTCTCGTAAATTTTTTGTTTGTTGGGTTCATAACACATCGGCTTCACAAGACATTGCGATATATGAGAGTGGAATAGTAAATTTAGAAGAGCTTTTATTGAATTTAGAAGTTTTGATGTATGAATATAATATATAGGACCCCAAACATTGGTGAATATTGACGATTTGTCAATACTTCAACATAATTTGCTGTCATATTTATGGATGGAATGTATTAAGAGTTTTCTCTCCAACTATTATTATGTAGCTCTTTCTCACGGGTTATACACCCGGTCCTTTGGAAGGCTTGCGCAGGGACATGAGTCCAACACGTAGAGGCCTCTTAGAGCATTTAATTTAGATATGTAAAGGGCAAAACTTATTGGGGACTGTCTCTAAGTGCATCATTAGAAGATACAATCAAAGGCAGCCCCCGATAAGTGCGAGGACTATTATTGAAGATATGAAAATTACTTATGATTGGGCTATTAAGGTGAATTTTAATGGATGAGAGCCGGTCTATGATATGAGACCTCGACCTTATTATGTAAATTGTTACTATTCAGCAATAATGTAGTAAACGGTACAGTTACGGGTGAGCACCACAAGTTTTTAGCAATAAATAAATAAATATAAATAAATAACGCTCAACGATCACATAAATAGATCCTGACCCCTAACTAGGATTCCCTGTATCTAGGGAACCAGGAAACTATGAGGACCATGGTCCTACAACACCTAGACACGAAAAAAATACATGCGCTTTTTTTTCTGTGCACAAACAATGTCCCGTCGTGGGAATCGAACCCGCAACCTCAGTGGTGTATGAGATTTGAGCCAACCTGCCCAACCACTGCACCACAGAGACTGTCTGAAGACCTTATTAATAGGTTCTCTGATGACCTTAGAGTGTGAGGGTTCGAGCTGAAAATAATAACCCGAAAAGTTTGAGTCTTGAGATTACGTATGCAAACCAAAGACACGCCTCGAAAAGGCATTTTAATGAAGGACACAAAAAATATTACAAAAAGAAAATCGTCGCTAAAACATTATCTCGGTCGTTGTCGGCGTCCAGCATCAGATCGGAAATGATTAATTACGGCAAAGATTTATGATGGCGGGTGTCGATGGCAATACAAAGACTTCGGAACTTCATGCCGTCTGCCCGATACTCAATATAGAGCTCTTTATTTTTCTCTGCGAAGCTGTGAAAAGGGAACTGAGAATGAAGAAATTTGAATGGATTGGGTTCTGAATTAAAGTTTTTGAACTCAAACACCCTACTTTATTTTAAATATTGTGAAAATCCCTTCAGAACATGAATGATATACAAGCAGTTATCACCAAAAAATATTGGACGTTTTATTGCCCGAAGGAAATATAAGAACTCCTCACTTAAATGTGTATTATTTAGCTCAATACTTTCACTATTATGGCCAATAAATTGAAGGTAAGGAGGCCATAAAATACAGATTGAGTTACACTAGATAGGGTTTTAGTGAACTATTTGCGAATAAGTCATAATAGTGTCATTTTTTCGTTGAATCGGTAGTTTGGGAGCCCGCCGTCACCTAGAGCCGGGCATATATCACCTAGGTCACAGAAAATATCCATCAGCTGCGTAAAGTGAACTTTAGATCTTTTGTCCAGTGGCTGTTAAGTTAACGCAATGGTATTAGGCACTTCACCTGAAATGCTGCATGCATTTCAGATGAAATGCTGCATGCATTTCAGATGAAATGCCTAATACTGGTATATTACTGGGATTTGAAGTGGTAGGGTGAGGTAGCCGAATAGTGTACGGAGGCCGATGGAAATACTACTTAGTAGGTTTTGAGACATATGTAGGTATAATATAGATGGAAAAATAACAGCATTAGGAGGTATTTTTTAGCAGATGAGATCGTCGTTTGACTATTATGTCATCTTATCAAAAGTGATGCAGGCTAACGCTTTAACTACACCAGTAAAAAATTGATAAGTGCTATGACTGGATATTAGTATTACTATAATACATAGGTAGGTATTGGTATCTGCGCTGCGCCTTATTTAAAATAATGTTTTCCTACTGACAACCGATTCACTGTACGGTTACCGTGCATAATATATCACCCAACGCAGATAAATCACTCCGTGATCAGTGATCAAAACTTTGTGAAGTTTAGCTTTTCGGGACATTCGAATAAATCAGCTCCTTCAACCGTGAAATTAAACGAGGATCAAGTAATGCAAAATCTATTAAAAACTTTTAAAACTAAGATTCGATATTTGACTGTAAGCGTCAACTTTTCCATAATTCTGTTAAAAAGTAATATAGATTCACCGAATCATGTTATGACACTTTTATTGAAAAAGACCAATTCATAGATATAATATTATCTATACCTATGTAACTTTTTTGCATATTATTGTTCATTTTATTATATAAATAAGCAGTTACGTTAGTTTGTATAATAATAATGTTATAAGCGCGTTCCTGTGCGACATGAAAAAGTATGCTGTCTGTTAATATTTGGTATACATAGTTTTGAGCGCCTAAGCGTTATACAGTTTTAAAGTAACAACGATGTTATAAATATATATATTTGTTATTATTTGATTTGCTAATTGCGATGTCATATGTTAAAGATACGTAATTATGTGTATCAGTTTTGCCTGCTCTTTATCGAAAAGTTAGCTTGTTTTTAACCGACTTCAAAAAGGAGGAGGTTTACAATTCGACGGTATGTTTTTTTTTTATTTTTTATTAGTAGGTAAACGAAGAAATATGTAACTAGTTATAGGTAATAAGTTCGTTGTTTTGCCTATTTCTATCCATTATCTCATGTAACATGATTAAAGATTCGTAAATTTATGTCGTATGTTGAAACTTAATTAGGTAAATAAAGATACCAAAATACGTAAATACCCATACACTTTCAAGAAAGTAATACCTTTCTATTATGAATATACATTACATTATGACCTTTCTATTATGAATACATATTACAGAGAAACAAAGATTTTGTCAAAGGCACCTACAGGACCTACTGAGAATACTGAAATAATTAGATGTCAAAACCACGGCCAGTTCCCACAATGTCAAATGTATGTATTCCTAATTTTTTTATTTTATTTAATTCCATACAAAATGAAACTATAAATGTATTTGTTGGCTATTTATGGCTATTCAATATTAATGACATATGTAGAAGTATAAACGTGTGTCGTCATATCTGCGATGGACTAAGCCAGAATCTTTATCATGAGTTAATAAAGCCCCAATTTGTTAACTCATGATGGAATTAATTATGGGCTCAACATCATCATCAGCCCATTACATTCCCACATCTGGGACTTGAGCTTTCTCTGATAAAGAGAGATTCAATACAATACAATACAATTACACTTTATTGCATACCACAAACATAATTACATGAAAAAAAGATAAACGTAAACTAGGGTAATACAATATTAAAGGTTCAATTTTTATTTTAAAGAATATAGGTACTTAAAATTTGAGTCTGGTTCAATATATTTTAAATAAGAACTATTGCATCTTACACAACGCAACAAAGTGGAAACAGTCCTTAAGCAGGGAGATCTCTAATGAATAATGAGTCAGGGTGACGATGCTCCTTACATATAGGTATATATAAACTCTATCCGTATAAATAGGTGTGTCTGTTACATCGCGAAATTGAAGGGGAGAGGGTGGAGTCACTCTTATTGAGTTTGAATTAACAGGTGACTTCTGTTTGAAGTGAGGGGAATGAGATTGTGTGATGCTATGTAATAAAATGTTGTGCTTTCTAATAAAGCTTCGCATTCGTGTGTATATAAATTGTGTTGTTCAGACGGTTCAAGTTTGTTGAATATCTGGAGGATTTGAAATCGAGGCTGGATAAGTGAAGGCAGTCCTCGTGGTGTCATGGTTGCATGAACCATAGGTCGAGGGTGTGAGGTCAATTCCCGTGGCAGGCTAGGCCTGTGAAAAGCAACTCTTTCTTTTTATCGTTTTTATTTATACTATAATATAAACAGTTTTTTATCTGTATGTTATTGGATTACGATCCTATGATATATAACCTTTGGCTGTGTTCTTAAAATGATCCTTTATTTAATATTGTTTCTGTAAAATAAACTACATTCGACGATACAAAACAATCGTGTCAAATGGGCTGATATAAAAGATTCACAAAGGAAAAGTAACGCTTCTGATCAATTGAGAAAAGGGGCAATATAAAGTCAGTGGTTTAAATAAGTCTCTCTTTTGTAAAAGAAACCAACTGATCTTATATTTTTCCGCGTCAAATAACAAGGTATTACATTCAAAGGTTAGTCCGACGAATTTGTCTGTTACATGAGTCCTGAACAAATTTACAGCTTAGTCAGAGCAAAGTTAGCCGAGGAGCGAAGCTCACGTCCCATTTATATTGTTTTATGGTTTCTTTCCTTCCCTCTGAGGTTTCCAGCAAGAAAATGTGGTTCCGTTTCTTCGCCAAGGCTTTTATTATCCCTTTAGATACATTGAGGAATCTATCACGGTACCTTGTATGCAGGTCTGTAACCAGGGCAGGTCTTGGGGGACTAACTGTAAGCGTCTCCTTAAATTCGCCAAGTATTTTTTACGACATTGTGTGACGAGACGAAACCAAACTGCCACCGTCTTCATTTTCACGGGTATTTTTAAGGAATACATATTCTTTTCAGAAGTAGAATTGGCATATATACCGCATAAATTTCCAAGCAACCAACGCGCAGCAACGCATCTCATTAATACCTGAGCTACAAGTCTAGTATTGGTCCTAAATATAAGAGCGTAAACATTGGTGATAAAGTTGGAACCTACTTAAGAAAATGAAGTCTGAAATATAATTTCCCTATTTTTAAGCATCCTAAATGCGAGCCTGCCGTGTCGGTGACCGATGGTCCTCTGTTTCGGGGGGACCAATGTTCCTACAATTTGGGAGCTTTCAGGATTAATTTTATACCTGATTTTGTATTGGGAATAAGTGAGACGATATTTCTTCAATCGGTACCCAATTGCTTTGTGCTGATTCAATGAGCCACCTAAATTCTTGGTTGTAATCAAATTAAATGATTTATAGGCGTAAAATATTCACTCATTAAAGATCTCGTTTTATTTTATTTTTATTTATTTATTTATTTTTTATTATTTATTTTATATTATTATTACAAAATCCACAGCTCTTAATCTATTTTACAATGAGACGTGTTGTAACATAATGCTTAAAGCCAATTACGGATTTAAATTTTTTATGATGTTTCACTTAAGAATTTATACATAAAAAATGTTTGAGCTAGTCATAACTAAGGAGACGGGATGTGGTTGTCTTGGTTTTTAATAAAGTAATAAGTGTGCGAGTGGGTATGTTGGTATCTGTGTGAGGCTGTGTGTGTGTATGTGATAGTAGATGAGATTTTTTTTTTAATCGTATTTCGCTGTCACCGTTTATGATTTTTATTATTGTGTTCCTAAAAGTTTGTTTACTGAGATGGAATAAATCTGCAGACTGAAAGTTTTTGTTGTATGATGTAAGTATTCTGTTTCCTACAGAATTCTGGCCGTAGTTAGTACGCGAGCACAAAACATTAAACAATTTTGCGTGTCTTGTTCTTGTTTTGGGGACATAAAACTGTAGAAATATAGAGGATAATTCTAAACTATCGAAATGGCCTGTTATAACATTGAAGAGGAGTAGCATGTCTAGGAGCTTTCGCCTGTTCTCTAGGCTCATCATATGATGATAATCACATGACTCCTTATAATCAATTCTAATGTGCCGTTAAAGTTCTTAACGATGATTACCAGTCAAAACAATTTTTTGATTTTAAATAAATGTACCTAAAGTATGTTCAGCCATTTCTTTCCTGACCAAAGACCAGATACGGAAAAGAACTTCATAATTATTATATTAATTATAGCTTAAAGCGTAGGTTAAATAGCTGTATTATATAATGGTGAACAATTTTGCCTTTTGTTATCCTTGCGGTTAAAATTTTCAGGAATAACTAAAATAGAATTCTCTGAATTTAGTTTGAAGTTTTTATAAAACAACAATCAACCAAGCTTTAGAATTACAAAGTAATAAAGCGATACTTACCAATTAAATTTCGCCTTCAAAATAAACTTTAGGTAAAGGTAGTTAAAGTTTCGTCTGCCAGCCTGTCCATTCTTTCCAAGTTGAATTGATTTGATCGGATTCTCCCCGAGCTCTGTAGAACTTAGCGAAAGTTTGAGTAAACCCGCGGGCAGGAAATAGGTTTAACTAAAGACGAACTACTTCTTTCGTCTGTTCAAAAGGAATTATTCTTCACAAAGTTCCCCGGTTATGGCAAATGACAGTGATTCATAATGCCTAAAATGGACGCCCGCTGTTGAGTCGGAGACATAAGTACTTAACCTCTGGCCCAAACTGAAAGTGTTTTAAATTATATCACACTAATTTTATTACAATTTCGAAAGTTTGTATGTAGTGTGCTTGTTGCCTCTTCACGCTGCAACGGCTGAACGTATTTGAGTGAAACTCGAAATGGAGATCGGTAGCTTATATCCTAAATTAACACATGAACTGGGGCGCAGATAGTATGTTACAATTACTGTTTATAATTTTTCTACTTTTAGACTGGTACAGTTTGGCTCTTAAACATGAAAATGCTTTTACCTCAAAAATAAATTTAAAACATTAGCTTAAACCGCATTAATTTTTCACGATAAAGTAAAAATTCGTTTAATCCACTCGTATCAAACAATTATTTTGCGGGCACTCATCTTGGGATTATAAAATAAGCCCTTGAGATAACGATACGACTTTAATAAATTAGCGATGCGCATAAGAATGAGGCAAACAAAACAACGAAGCTCAGCGTTGAGTCGACGGAAAAACAACCCCTCCGATCTCAATGAGGGAGATTTCTTTGTTTTTGTCCAAAGATAAACTTTTCTTTTTTGTCTTTGAACCTTTGGACCCATGTGTGGATTGAACCATAAATCAAAGCCCTCTCAATAAATCTTGACTTCGTGAGAATTTGCGCGGGACGTTTTGTACTTTTTTAAGTTTTGATAACGCATTCGGCTTTACATTTGTTTCAAGAAATTGTTTTCCATTATTTTGAGCAAAATTTACGACAAATATATCGGTTAGTGCCTACTCTATGTAATATTAATATGATGTAGTAACATAATATATGAAATGAAAAAAAAATGAAATGAATATATATTACTTGTCAGATTGTTTGAACAGTGACCCTTTGAGTAAATAAACGAAGGTAATTCGCTATAACAAAGCAATTTATCCTAATCCAAAACATTCTCCAAGCTATAGAAGCAAGACGATGAGTAACTCATAATTCACGCTTTCTGAACCTCAGCCATTTTAAACACAAACCGATTCCCAACTCCGTCATTGTCTTTATCTAATAGCGATTTGGTAATATCCGGCCCTTTGAACGGTAAGAATTCCAACCTTTCGTTTCGAAATTAAACCATTTGTAAACGCTGAACGGCGGGTGAGGGTAAATCAATCTATACATTGAATTAGTTGATGTTAAAGGCGATTTGGGCAATATTTTAGAGGCGACGGCTATAGAATGAGGCATTTTGCACTCGGAGCACGTAGTGGCCTATTCATCAAGTCGTAGGAGCCATTACCCAGCCCGCCACCTGCACGATCCCTAGTTTGTATTATGCTGGATTATTCCAGCTTTTACTCACTGCTAACCGATAACTTGTTATTATATTTATCACGTTGAGCTTTCCTTGTAATAAATTTGTTGCGTTAACATAAACCTTTCGCTGAAACATGAGTTTCGTGAATAGGAGTATGATGAGGTCATGAAAACTTTTCCAACTTCACCGTATAACTCGCGTCACAATAATAATCAAGTTTGGCGCGAGTTATACCAACTACTATATCATCATCAGCATCATCAGTCCATCATGTCCCCACTGCTGGGACACGGGCCTTCTCTTATAGAACATACATACACACACACACACGTTGGTCACATGTCCTTGAATTTTGTCTTGGACATGCCGGTTTCACCGTTTTTAGAGCGAGTGTTAAATTCGCATATAACTTAAGAAAGTCAGTGGTGTGGGGCCAGCGGGATTTGAATTCGGGTGCGTCGGATTGAAATGCACGTGCTCCCACTGAGCCACACTCGCTCTCAAACTCAACAACTATAGGCTATTTATAAATGTTTGATTATAAAATTTTATTGACCCAAGCATTTCATTGCTGTTTAGAACCTACGGTAAAAGAGTAACAGCTAGAATACTTTACCTACCTAGAAGGTACAGCAGTTAACGGCAGTGCTCTCGTGCACGGGGGCGCCACCCCCAGATTACTACGGGCAGTCGAGGCAAGGCTCAGCGCACCTCAGTGTATATCATCCTCGGGGAATAGAATGCGTTGCATCCGGCACCGAGTCCGTAATATATCACGACGTGGTGGGCCATTAGGGCTCCCAACACGCCAGATTAAAATGTTAACTAACCACCCTTTGTCTTCGCTGCATTTACAATGGGAAGCGGTTGTTTTGCTTTCTAATGTTTACTGCGATCTTCGCCGCTGATTGTAGCTGCAATCGCGTGCCGTTGTATTTTAAATAGGGTTAAAGGCGGATTTACATTTTATACGCGGCTTGCGAGGATTTTGAAATGGTAAGCAGAAGTGCTGCATTTTTCTAGTCCAGCTTGTAAGAGTTTTATTTAACACATGGACGGTGCTTAACTGGGTAAGCGGGTGGAACTGACGTGCAAGCATGCGAGACGTGTTCGAAAGGTCACCTAAGATCGATTGTAGAGTAGGTATGCATATTTCAGAGACGTAAAATTGCGTATATTATTTTGTTATGCCTCAAAATGTGCTAGTATAAGTAAGTGCAAGTTAAATCAGTCATGCAGTAAAAGAAAAAAACAAGAACATCACTTTTGTAGGTACGTATTTACCATTGCTAGATCAATGTATGCCCGTTTTTGTACAAGTGCATAAATTGCATAACGTTTAGATTTTCTATTTATTCAAGAAGCAAAACCTTGCATTCCGCATGCAACAGTTTTCTTAATGAAAACGAAGCTTTGCTTTCGCATCATCAAAATCTACAATAGCCATGACCTCCCAAAAAACATCTTGCCTTCATGAGTACTTACCAATATTTTTACGACATTTAATCAAGCTAGAAGATAATGAAGTAGATTCCCGTTATGGCAGCGATTCACTTACATTATTAGTTCGGATAATGCTGTTTTTGAATGGTTAGTTGGCACTCCCTTCGCATCTTGATCATTTTATTGCAAACGAGACCGAATTTGCTTTCCAGCACTTAACCTTTACCTACACATATAGAAAAGCGTAGAAAATCCGCACTTAAGAAGATATGGCACAGCCGCGGCCAGTGAGCACTAGGTATTTGAATAATGGTTTACGGTCTCGCAGAAAATGCGTATATTAAATTAAATAAATTAACTAAATAATAGTAATGATAATAATTTAACTAAATTCGTATCAATTTCAGATTTTTGTTAAAATTAGCGTTTCGGGAGAAAACGTTTCTACCACACTAAATCTCAACCAAATTTGGTAATTTTGGTCTCAATTTCTTAAACGGAAAATAAACTAGGTTTAAAGGTTTTCCTTTTTCTTAGTTCATGTCTATTTTTAAAGTTAACAGCTTCCAAACTTCAAAAAAAATGTTCGAGTAAATATCGAGTTTTTTGGGTCCATTTATTCAAATTCTATAGGAATTATCGAAAAAATCAAAACCTACAAACCTCAATAATGGTAACATCTCTTACATGTCCAAATTTCATCGTATTTGGTTAATGTTTAGGGGTAGAAAAACGTTTTCTCTTTTTGTATGAAAATTTCAGCGTGCCGTTCCCTCTTAACTATAAGTCTTTGGTGCAAGGCCGAGTCGGGATTGGAGCTTAGGAACGTCGAATCATAAGGCGCACAAGTTAACATTCTGATGCCACTCTCTTGCCCAAGAGAACATAAGAAATTGGAAAACTATTGGAATGCATTTTTAAGCTTCTTCTGTATAACATTTGTTGGGCTTTCTATATCGCAAGAACATAAATTGCACATAAAAACAACTTGGCCGTGGCTTAATAATAAATTTCATTCAATCAAATATATGAACAAAACCGCGACTCACTCACGGTCAATAACGCCCCATCCCTGACAATGTTATGCTTAACCTTAATTTTATTTGCGCCGTGAAAATTAATATTTAAATTAATTTTATTTTTCATTAACAGAAGGTACTCGTAGGTATGGGGTAAAGGTTTGCACATGCAGCTGATCAATTTTTTGATATTTACCTAGTGAAATTGTCAATTTATGTAGTTTTTTTAGTTCTAAAGGGTTTGGTACACGCACCCATGACAGGTTTATAAAACAAAGTGGAAATATCGCGCAAAGGCTTTAGAGCGAAGTTGTCTCTATTCCTTTTTTATCTTGTTTTGTATTGAACAAAACGAACCAACAAATCGAAAAAGCTCATCCTGATTCAGTACGAGCCGAGCTCAAACCCCTGGCGCTATCTAACTATAGAGAAGGTATCAAATAATATCCTTCATTGTTATCACGGTAGTACTGTACTATGACGAATGCAGCTATTTTTCCGGCGTTATCATGTATGCACGTTCAATTTTTATTGCTTTTTCTGCGGCAGTTACAAATCGATTTGGCTTAAAGCCAATGGCGTCATTTTAATAGTTCCTCTGTGCGGCCGACAGAGCCTTTCACAAATTTTAATATTATGTATGTAATATATAGTGTTTAAGCAATGAATTCACAATCAGTCTGGATGCCATAGGCCATGCCAATTTCATCGTAATTTGACTTCGCAAGATGAAGACTCTAGAAAAGAAGTTTTTTAACAAAGGAAGTGAACTATTGTTTATTTTGACACTTGTTTCACGCTGAAAGCGAGTTTTGTTCATTCGCTTTATAGAGGTTTGATTTTTATCGTTTCGCCCACGTGCAAGCTAAAAATATGCTAAAAGCTTTGCCTAAATGGAAAAATGCAGGGAAATAATTTTTGTGTTCCGACATAGGCTGTCAGCGCTCGCAATCGATGGCAACAAAGTAAATTTATTGACAAGAATTGAAATATTAATAGCTTTTATTTTGCTCCATTGACTCGTATCGAGATATTCTAGAGAGAGAAAATATTTTCCATTATTTATTATGACTTAATATTCAATAGGTTACCCTTGTTTTCTTCGAGCTATTCTCTGTAGTGTTCGTTGATATTTTCTCTTTCAATGCACAGTGGAACAATAAAAGAGGTACTGATGTTAATAAGAAAAGAAGGGTGAACAGTTCTTCGTTTACAATCATTTCCATTCATTGGTAAGATAGTAAAGTACCTATGAATGCCATACACAGGTAATTTCAGATGAATTGAAATTTGGCGTTCTCTACTTTTGTATAGATACATCGAGATTAGATTTTACTGACTTTAAATGATTTACATATTATATTAGGCCGTAAGTTCAATCGTTCAGTTTACGTGGTATGTATCTAGAACAGAACAGAGCAGAACAGAACAGAACAGAGCAGAACAGAACAGAACAGAACAGAGCAGAACAGAACAGGTAAAACTGAACGATACGCTGTAATTGTGCCAACAACCCAGACTAAGAAGTCTGTTTGCGACCCTAGTACCTCTAAATTTTACACAATAGGCAGTACCCATTCAACGAAGGTTGTCTACAAAGTATAGCCTTACAGCACTTTGTTCCCATTATAGTAGTCCTTCCGAACATGGAAATTGGCCTCTCAATAAATTTGTAAGGGCAGTATCTACGTCCATAAAAGTCTGAAGCCGGGTCTTAGTAAGTATATTTTAGAACAATGAAATTACTTCTACTCTCATCTCTATGATGCTGGCTAGGTTAGCCATGTGTTGGGTCATACGACACATTTATGAAGCAACTTGAAAAGAAACGCTCTCGAACAATGCTATTCGCATAAGTATAGATCGCACGATATTCTTGCCTCGAAAGAATTAAAACATTAGACAACATCAGGGGAAGCTATTCAATTCTCGATATCGTTAACGATGTTTTACATACCATTATCCGAAGCCATTGTAAACGCTGAGTGCGTTAAACCGTATGTAAAACTGTATTTGGAAAACGCCGAAGCCTCGCTACGTGTTCCTCCTATACGGTCTAAAGTGAACAAAAGCTCAACGTTGGATAGCCGGCTAACAACCTAACAAAGTACAAAGGGCCGGATAAAGGGATAAGAGAGTCACGAAGACCATCTATCGCTACATCGCCTTTCAGTTTTCTATAAAGACATATTTTAGGTTGTGCTTGCTTACTTTTGGAATGCTATAATAATTACTACTGCTTTAATTTTAAAAAATATTTTTATATAAAATAGCAAATTAGAATGCCAATTAGGTATGCTCATACCTATAAAATTAAGCTTACTTTGTAATTTGATGTGTATTGTGGTGTTGCAATAAAGAGTTCATTAATTTAACTTTGCGGTTTCTTAAAATGTATAATTTTTAATTAATTCTTATTAATCTTTATTAATAATTACATAAATAAAACTGCGAGTTGAGACCTAACTTATAGACATGTTTTCAGAACCTACATTTCAACTTCCAAGCTCGAGTTCCACAGGCAAAATATTATTTGACAACCTATGTGGTGTAGTGGTTGGGTAGGTCGACTTAAATCTCATACACCATCAAGGTTGCGAGTTCGATTCTGATGGATCTTCGAAGTCCAAGGCCAAATATCAATAATATTTATGGGACTACCTTGAGCGTTCCGAAAGCGGTTTATAAACGACGGAATTCTGAGGTAACAAACTTAAAAAAAATACAATCGAATTGAGAACCTTCTCCTTTTTTAAAGTCGTCGTTTAAAAGTCTGTATGGCTGTTACTCAATCACGTCGTAACTATGGGATGGATTGGCACATGAGCAGACGTTGCTCTGACTTAGAACTTTTTATTTATTTTTAGAATTTGTCATAGAAACAAAAGCACTTTAAAAAAAAAAACAGTGCATATTAAGCTACTCATACTGCTAATAACAGGTCCACGCTTTTTATATATTTTATTATATTCGCTATATATAACTTACACCTTTCATTCCGAAAACTTGAAACTTAATTCTACGAGGATGAAGTCGCGGGTATCGTCTAGCTCTTTAATAAAGCTTTAGCAGTTACTAAACTCCACACATAAAAGATCACAACATCTGAAGTTTCATTCACTTATCCAATTTTTGTTCTTACACATAATATAAATTGACATAAGTACCTACAATAATCATCATAAAAGGTATATTAAATTACTCAGGGAGGCGAGGGAGTATTTTTGCTTACCTTTTATTTGTTTTTTATAAGAGCTGTGTCTGTGATGGCGGAATAACAGGCGTTTAACTGGCCATAAAGTCGGATTTATTGTAGAGGCGACAAAAGGAATATTTGCCTGTTTCAGTTTGTGGACTAACTATTATTGTGAGAGCTTTTTTGGAACGCAAATTGAGTTTTGATGCATAGCGTATAATTATATAGGTCTTTGTAACCGAGGTATACCAATCAAATGATAGATCAATCATAGGCTTATAATTAGTTCCGACAATTTAATTATTGGTAAATCGTAATCTCCGTCCCTCCTGCCTATAAAATCCGGGGCACCGCGAAGTTAGCAGGAAATAATTCAGTTAATAGGGACTCGCCGCAATCCTTCCGTGTAAGTGCAGGTACCGCTAAACAGGAAAAATAAACGACACAATAACTGCCACAGAGATGCCTGTAGACCCGACCTACTTAACGACCGCCGACATTCCATTAAGTATTAGCAAATAAGCAATAGTCATCATGTAGCAAAGTTCAAAGTTTAAAAGTTCTTTATTCCATTTTGTCATCACACATATTACAATGACTCTACCACCGTATCGGAACAAGTATGACGTTTTATGAAACAAAAAAACCGACTTCGATGTATCTTCGAAGTCCAAGGTCAAATATCGATGAAATTTATATGGGACCACTTCGTAGCTATACTGAACCCAACGCAATAATAATTTTCCAAATCGGTTCATGAATGACGGAGTTCTGAGGTAACAACCATAAAAAAAACAGTCGAATAGAGAACCTTCTCATTTTTCGAAGTCGGTTAAAATGAACCAGACCTTAGCCTTTAGAAAATACAGACGTACACAGACTAGCGGTCTTTCACTGGTTCACCACCATCATCATCATCACTAGGAACCTCCACCTACTCCACATGGTGACCCTACTACTTCTAATATCCCTACATCGACCCTACATCTGTACATGCCCTATATACTCGCCATCGTCGCCACAATCCGTCCTTCCAAGTGCATCAGGTGCCGCGGCTATGAATATTAACGCACATGAATATTCCCACTGTGTTTGCGCTTTTCTTGCATGACGCGAGCCACGAAGAAATCTGTGTTGAGATAATCGTGCACACGGAGAAGATTTATACGAAGTAATAAAGTAAATACATTAATATGCATGAGGTGATAGCGATACTTTGTCTAACGAAAATGTAGTCTCTTGTAAGCACGCGGTATTGTGTGTACCTGTTAATAAATTTTACGCTGTGGTACTGATTTAAATTTGGGTCCTTCTTTGTAGATCCGTTAGCGAAATCCATGATAGATCTATTGAGATCTATTATTAACATCCCTATGTACGATGTACCTACATCGTGTGTCTTGTTTGTTACCTATATTTTTTACAATAAAACGTTGCAACTGCTTTGAATAAGATATTAAACTTTGTAGAGTTTTTTACTATTTTACCGCCTGTTTTTTTGTATGTAACTGAATGACGAGACGAGCTGGTCGTTTGCCTGATAGAGCAATGCTCCAAACCATAACAATAACAGCATCAACCAGAACTTTGATTTGCAAAATCCTGCGCGGCGCTGCACTGCGCTCGTCATACTAAGACAATAAGCTGTTGAGTCTCATAATACCCAATAATTTCGCTGGCTACAATGCCCTTCAAACCGGAACACAGTAATGCTTGCGCACTACTGCTTGGCGGCTGAATAACTGGCAAAGCGGAGGTACCCACCCAGACGGCCTCTTGCATACGAGAGACCTACCACCAGTAATTAAGTGTAAAACTCTAGTTTTCAGTAGTTAAAGCCGGAGAATGTCATGAACACTCTGCTAACGAGTTCAATTACGATACTTGTTACAATGCTCTTCACGAAGGTAACAGTTATGAATAGAATGTTCCCACTGTGCTTGCGCTTTTCGCCGCGAAGAAAGATGCGCCGGATAATCGTGCACGTGAAGGAGATTTATGGGAAGGTATAAAGCAGATACATTAATATGCATGAGGTAACGATACTTTGACGAAAGGGTAGTCTTGTTAGCACGTCATGTATGTGCTTGTACAGACTATAGAGTTATAGTTACTGGAGTTTCAGGTACAGGTTGCATTTGTTTATCATTTGGTTTTCCTACAGAACAATATCAATTTGATATTCAATATATAGATTTGGTCATGATTGTATTTTTATTCAACGACGCAGGACATAATTTATTTACAGTAAGTATGGATAACTTAAAGTTTTACAAGTGTTACAATGGGCAGTTCTAACGCTAATACGATCTCTCCTAAACGGACAAAAAGGACTCAAAAAAACTGAAACGACGGGGTTGTTAAAATAAATGTTTAGTATATTTTTAGGAAAATAAAATGATTATTGATTTTTGATATTGATAATGATTGTGAAACGAGCAGAACTTGTACCACCAGTGTTGTTAAAGTTACGACATTATGTTATATTGAAAATTGTATGAACCTACCACTGATCCTATAAAAAAAGTCAGATACACTTTTCGGGAACAACACTGTTAAGGCCTAACCTAACCTAACCTAACTACACTCGAGAGCAATGAATCCGGGTCACTTAAAGAATCCTAAAAATCTCGGAAACTAAAAATGCTAGGTTAATGCAATAAATTGTATTTAATAGACAATGTAATACTCCTTAAATGAAGGTATTAAAACTTCTTAGTTATTGTAAAGTTATATCATAAAAAAATCAAATTTGAAAAAGGGCCACTTTCGAAGATGGAACTACGAAATTACAGCATTTGGTTTTGCTTTTGTTTGTAATCTGTCATTTATGTGGGTACATAAACCATGTTGATAGTGCTCTATATTCATTATTCAAGCTGAAATTATGTCGCTTACGCCTGAAGAATGCACCAGAATACTTACAATGCTGGAAACCGGCCGGAGTCAGCGCGATACAGCCAGGACTGTCGGTGTGTCGCTGTCAACAGTACAAAGAGTTCTCCGACGTTACGAAGAAACTGGTTCTAACCTACGCAGACCAGGAACGGGCAGAACCAGGTGTACCACAGCACGAGAAGACCGATACTTGGTGAACACCATGCTTCGAAATCGCTTTCTCACAGGAACTGAACTCACCAATCAGTTTCGACGCCTCGGAGGAAGTAACCCAAGTGCATGGACAGTAAGACGTCGGCTTGCTGAATCTAACTTAAAACCCCTTAGACCTGCAAACGGCCCTAAACTGGAGCGTGGGCATCGTATTTCGAGACTAAGATATGCCCAGAGCCACGTAAATTGGAGTATTGAAGATTGGTCAAAAGTTATGTTCTCCGACGAATCAAAATTTATGCTCTACAAGCACGATGGAAGACACAGAGTGTATCGAAGACCAGGGGAAAGATTCAAGCAAGCATGCATCGAAGAAAAAGTAGCCTACGGTGGTGGGTCTGTACTTGTGTGGGCCGGAATTTCTTCTGAAAGTCGCACAGAGCTGGTGATCATAGAAAACGGCTCTTTAACTAGCGTAAGATATGTGGAAGAAATCCTCAATGATCACGTTGGTCCATTTATGGTCAATTTAGGTGAGGATGCTATATTTATGCATGACAATGCCCGACCTCATACAGGTAGGATTATGAATGACTACCTTCAAGAGATGAACATTACTCGTATGGAGTGGCCAGCGCGCAGCCCGGATATCAACCCGATCGAGCATGCTTGGGACGAGCTAGGCAGATGCGTAAAACAACGAAACCCTCCCCCAATCACGCTTCGTGAGCTCAAAATTGCTCTCACAGAGGAATGGGAGAATATTCCCCAAAATCGTATAAGGAACTTGGTGTACAGCATGCCAAACCGCGTAAACGCAGTAATGGAAGCACGAGGAGGCAATACGAAGTATTAAAATTCAAGAAAATCGTAATAAAGTTCAAAAATTTCATGTTTCCTATTTTTGTTTTAAGGAGAGATCAGCAGTTTTTTTCTTTATGTAATTTTGTGTTAATAAAATGTATGGTGACTCATATTTTTTTTTACTTTCATTTAAGGAGTATTACATTGTCTATTAAATACAATTTATTGCATTAACCTATCATTTCTAGTTTCCGAGATTTTTAACATTC
Organism: Petrophora chlorosata; assembly: GCA_951640565.1. NCBI lineage: Eukaryota > Metazoa > Arthropoda > Insecta > Lepidoptera > Geometridae > Petrophora > Petrophora chlorosata. The sequence continues at coordinate 7,440,036 of OX621204.1, read as the reverse complement.
TTTAAGTGACCCGGATTCATTGCTCTCGAGTGTATGTGTGCGTGACAACACATAGATAACAGTCTTTAACACTGTAGAAACACATGCGTCAGTGTGAGTGTAATAATGCTAGCGTAAGAAAAAAAATCCCACTGATTCCTTAGTAAACGGTAGGTATATACTATTAATATAATTGTAAATGGATAGAGTGATGTATGTATTTATTTAATAGACATATAATTAGCCAAATATTTGTCATCATTATGACAATGACTGATTAATCTATCTTTTAGCTATACCTATAATGTACAAAATAAAATCTCACTCACTGACTCATCACGACCAATGAAGTTAAAATTTCAGAGTAAGGCAGATTGATTTTATTTTCGTATTAAGTATTTTTTTATACTACTAAGTAACGAGACGAGCAGGTCACTCGCCTGATGGTAAGCGCCGCGCCTGCTCATAACAGATGCAATGCCGCACAGAATCCTAACCAAATCGCATTCAAATTGGTCAGGTGGTAACAAACATAATTAGTTATTATAAACAATCTTACATGAATGAAAATTACCAAAATACTATTATTTTTTTAAATAAAACTGACGCTGGAGTTGGAAAGGGACCAGCTCTAGTTTCAGACCTTTATGGACCACACATCTATTTAACTTACAGTTTTACCCTTACTTCTAGGTAAATTAATTTTAATGTAGGCTAGCCACACTAACCAATTCTCGTTGAGGTTTTGTGTTTCTATTCTAAACATAATATACGGAAAAATAAAATCAAAGTATTATTCAGTATATTTGAACTTACTTGTGAAACGATATCCCATCTTTTCGTCTCGGTTTCTGGGAGCAGTTTTTACAATGTTTGAACACGCAATACGGCATATTTTTGGAACTAAATATCACACGTCATGCAGTACTTACTCAGCCAGCGCTTCGTTGCGTACTGACTCAATGTGGCATACGCTTTGTGTAGTGGTATCCGCTTCGTGCGCCTCAATCCCGTGTTCCGGAGTATCTGACTTTTTTTATAGGATCAGTGGAACCTACAACTAATTTTCCAAGCTCTTAGACTCAGGTCTTACATCCAATTATTGTCAATGTAACTGCTTTTTCAGGTCTTTTGACTAAGCTTAAGGTGAGATCTTTGGCACTGCATACTAGCGCCTTTATGCTCTGCTCTTTAGATACCTTGAGACATTCGAATTGCACCGAGCTTATTCTACACGATAACTTTCGTTTGGGGCAAAAGTTTCTCTATACTGCTTGTTTAGATCCTATTTCAGGTAGTGGAAAATGAAAAGATTAGTTTCTTCTTTTTGATGATGCTTTAATGCAGCTCCTCGTAAGACAGTAGAAGTGAGAGAGAATTTATTTTTTACACAGGTGGTAGTTAGAAAAAAAGTCATTATAGCAATAACACCAATACTTCACTCCTAGCAATTATCAAAAACTATGACAGCGACGCGTGCTTGAAATGGGAGATTGGTGGCAGGCGCTAATTTGTCCGAACATGCCCCCGGGCGTTGGAAGTTGGCCTTTCAACAGGGTCCTTTATTAGAGGGCAAATTTTGCTAAATGATCTTCGGATAATTCCATTAGAAGTCCTGACATCCGCAACACGGTTGACGCCATCAGCGCCCGTGTGTACAGCAACAACTCGTCCTAATCGCCACTTGAGGGGGGGCAGGTTATCTTCTTTGACAACAACTAGACTGTCAACCTCCAGTGTATCTGCATTGAGTCTCCATTTCACGCGTTGTTGCAACTCTCCAATAAATTCTTTGCTCCATCTGGACCAGAAGTGTTGTCGTAGCTGTTCGATTCTCTGATACCGAGTTAGATTGCTGGCAGTGAAGTCTTGAAGATTCGGTGCAGGTAGGGCGACGAGCGGTCTACCAATTAAAAAATGTCCAGGCGTGAGAGGCAGTAAATCGTTCGGGTCCGACGATAAGGAAGATAGCGGGCGTGAATTCAGTATGGCCTCAATTTGTACAAGTACAGTGTTCAGCTCTTCGTACGTAAGATTGCTATTTCCCAGTACCCTGCGTAAATGGTATTTTATGGACTTAACGCCAGCCTCCCACAGACCACCAAAATGCGGAGAATAAGGGGGTATGAAATGAAAGTTAATTCCATCTTTAGCAGCATCTTCAGATAACGAACTGCAGTGATTCTTTAAAAATTTACCGATTTCATTATAGGCACCGACAAACGACGTACCGTTGTCAGAATATAAGTCACGGGGCTTGCCCCTGCGTGATATGAATCTGCGCAAAGCCGATAAAAAATTGTTGCTCGATAAATCACCTACAAGTTCCGTGTGAATTGCCTTTGTTGTGAAACAAACGAAAATTGCAATATAGACTTTGACTAATCTACAGCCACGTCCTTGTCGACTGGCACATGAAATAGGACCGGCATAGTCAACCCCTGTACATTCGAACGGACAGCCACCTGGATTTAGCCGCGACTGAGGTAAATTTCCCATAATAGGTTCAAGAACCTTTCCTTTCATGCGTGTACAGCGTACACATTGATGGTAAGTGACTTTCGCTAGGTTTCGACCTCCGATGGGCCAATAAGCCTCTCGTATTGTAGCCAACAGTAATTGTGGCCCAGCATGCATCAGCCTAATATGCTCGGATTGAAAAAGGAGTTTAGCAAAGCGATGAGTGGACTGTATGAGTAGAGGATGCTTCTTTTCATATCCGAACACTGAGTTACCTAACCGACCTCCAACTCGGAGTAATTTATTTTCGTCTAGGAACACATTTAATTTACATAGGCTGCTTTTTATGGGAATAGGTTTATCTTTTGCTAGAATGTCATATTCTGGGAATGATTCAATTTGAGAGAGTCTAGTAATTAGAATTAAAGCGTTCTGTAGCTCTTTATTGCTTATGAAATAATTCTGAATATTCTGTTTCTTACAACTGCTAATGAATCTAAACATATAAGCCGTGGCACGCATGAGTCTTAAAAGATTTGAAAAGCGATCGAATTCAATTAGCTTTCTATCATCGACCACTGAGACGTGCAATGACACTTGGGTGCATTCTGGTAAAATTTCTATGTCAGAAGTGATAGGACTAAGCGGCCAATGTAATTTATCTTGCATGAGATATGGAGGGCCTGACCACCATAAATCCAGTGACTGAATGTCATTAATACTGACACCGCGAGAAATAAGATCGGCTGGGTTCTGTTTTGTAGGAACGTGTCGCCAAGTACAGTTACTGGTATGTTCCAGAATTTCCCCAACACGATTTCGAACAAACGGTTGAAGGCCGCTCGGGCGCATTTTTAGCCATCCAAGAACGATTGTGGAGTCGGTCCAAAACGTAATGTCCATGATGTTGGCACGAATTGATGCAAGAGCCTTTTGATACAAGCGCACACCTACTAACGCCCCACAGAGTTCGAGCCTAGGAATCGTCATAGGCTTTATGGGAGCAACCCTACTCTTGGCTATTAGCAGGCGCACTAAAGTTTCGCCATGATCATTCATGCTTTTAACATACAGACAAGCTCCATAAGCGGACATAGATGCGTCCGAAAATATATGCATATCTAAAACACTGTATGACTTGCACATGATGAGACGAGGAATACGCAATTTATTTAAACTTGGCAGACATTTTGAAATATCACACCAAATATCAATGATATCTGGAGGTAACTGATCGTCCCATGATAATTTACATAACCACAATTTTTGCATTAGAATTTTGATTGTGATTACGCAGGCTGACAGGAGTCCCATGGGATCGAAAATTTTACCTATAGCAGAGAGCATCCCACGTTTAGTCATTTCTGTTGAAAATGAACAATTAATTTCAAAGCACAGTTCATCTGATGCAGTTAACCAGCCTAGCCCTAGTGTTTTATTATGTTCATTGCCAATGTTTAAATCAAGAGACACGCCATGTTGAGTTGTTGAAGTACCAATCAGTTCAGAGCAGTTAGATTTCCATTTTCGGAGTGGCATGCCAGCTGAAGCTAACATGTCTGTAACTTTATGTTTAATATCCAATGCTCCTGAAACAGTATTGTCTCCAGTCAAAAGATCGTCAACATACATATCGTGTATAATAATCTCTGCAATTTTAGCATCACTACATTCAAGGCCTATCTGTTTAACGCACCTAGTTGCCAAAAATGGCGCACTAGCGGTCCCATACGTGACCGTGTTCAACTGGTAAGACTTGATTGGGTCCGCCGGACTGTTACGCCAAACTATCTGTTGCAAATGCCTATCGGCTGGGTGCACACGCACCTGCCGATACATTTTCTCGACATCTCCGGCTATAACATATTGATGTTGCCTAAATCTAATAAGTATCGATAGTAGATCGTCCTGCACAGTTGGTCCCACCATTTGTATATTATTACACGAAATTTGTGACGTTGTGGGCATACTTGAATTAAATACTACGCGTAGCTTAGTAGTTGAGCTATTTTCTCTAATAACGCCATGATGAGGCAAGTAATACGGAGCCGGAGTTGAATTAATAGGGCACTCAGACATGTGACCCATGGAAATGTACTCCGACATGAAATCAACATACATCCGATGAAATTCTGGGTTAGTTTTGAACCTACGTTCCAAGGACGTGAAACAATGCTTAGCTCGCACTAATGAGTCACCTAACACTTCGGGTGATTGCCTTAGAGGTATCCTTACGCAGAAACGGCCGTCTTCTAAACGTGTCGTGTTTTTAATAAAGTGTTCCTCGCAAAGTTGCTCCTCCCTTGAAAATGATGACTTAAGAGCGATTTCTTCAACCTGCCAAAAACGCGTTAAAATATCTTGGCTGTCATCAATTTGGGTATCACTATAAATGGACTCAACTTTTGTGAAATTACATAGAACAGGCGAAGACACAGGGCCACTACCTACAGGGCCAGAAACCAGCCAACCTAATCTGGTTTCCCAAAGAATCGGCTTATTTTCGCCAAGTTTAATTTTTTGTGATCCTAAAAGATCCCAAAATACATTGCTACCTATCACCATATCAACATCAGACGGCTTATAAAAGGTAGGATCAGCTAGACGAAGGTCGATAGGTATGTTCAATCTATTTACGTTCACTCGACGGCAGGGAATACTTTCGGTAATTGCCGGTAAAACATAACACAATAAGCTGCGCGTATAGTTTTCACTTAATGACTGCATGTCGACGCGACAGACCCGCGATGTGTGTGTCTGTGTTTTATTAATGCCATATATTGGCTTATCAACATCAATTAACGGCAAGTCTAAAAGATGGCTTAATTTCTCTGTCATGATGCATGAAGAGCTCGCACAATCGAGTAGCGCGCGAACAATGTGCGCTTGACCTTGCCTGTCTAGCACCTGGATTAAGGCAGTTGAAAGTAATACATCTTGTTCAGTATCTAGAGGCGCGTTCACGCATGTAGTTAGCGCGATGTTCGTCGGAGCTGGATCCTGAGAGGATGATGCAGGCGATAACTTATTGACGCAGTCTGTCAATGATGAGTGACTAATAGTGGATTTTTTAACATCTGCAACATGAATTAAGGCAAAATTTGCAGCCATTTTTTTTACAATTATTAGCGTAGTGACCAGTTCGAAAACAATTAAAACACACCTTGTATTGGGGTAATAGTGCCAGCCTCTGATCGCTGCTGAGGGCGAGAAATTGGGGGCAATTGTACAATGGGTGAGTACCATTGCACTTAGGGCACAGTTTGACAACCTGCTGATTACTCACTTCAGAACCTATCTGAGGGTTGGCTACCGAAACCATGGCTTTAAGTTTAATACTTGAGTTAGTATTCTGTCGAACTTTGTCGCCTCGAGACATTTCTAAAGTTTCTAATAAGTCGGCGCGGCTTCTAATAGATTCAAGAAAATTACTTAATGTTATTTTCTGATTTTTATCAAACCGTCCTTTACACTCTTCCCATTCACGAAATGATCTCTGATCAAGTTTTAGAGACACAATGTGTATAAGAAGGGTGTCCCAATGTGAAGTCGGTTCATTCAGAGACTCCAACGCACGTAAATTTTTATTAAATTGGTCAATTAAACGCTTAAGGCTCGCAGACGATTCAGTTTTGACCGCATCTATGTTAAACAAAGCCGTGACATGATTTTGTATAAGTAACCGTTTGTTGTCAAAGCGCTCACATATAAGCTTCCACGCCACGTGATAATTCATCGCAGAAAAGTCGATTGATTGTATAACCACAGCCGCGGAGCCTTCCAGCGACGCTCTTAAATAATGAAACTTATTTATATCATCTATTTCCTCGTTCGAATGTATAAGGCTAGTGTATGTGTCACGGAACTCAAGCCAGTTGTCGTATGAACCACTAAATTTCGGTAGCAAAATCACAGGCAACTTAACAGGTCTATTATGATTGCTATTGTTATGAGAACACTGCCCGCTACACGTGTTGTGTGGCTTATCATTTCGGGCTAAAATATCTTGCGCCTTCGACATAATTTGGTAATACAAAGATTCGAAATCATTACGCTCAGCAATCTGCAGACTCACATCACTGACAAGACATTCCAATTTTAGTTGCACTTCGTCGTATTGTTGATATAGATTTTGAATCTTACCTATTCGCAACTGCAGTTCGGTTACCTGAAGAGACTCTAATGAGTCATCCAAATCATTGAGGAAGTTTGAAAATGCAGTAAGTCGTCCCTTGTAACTCGCACGTTTCTTTATCAGATCTTTCTCCTCCTTATCTGACATTTTGATGATTTAGGGAGCCTGGTTTAAGCCTGGAATTGATACAATTTCACAATTAAAAAAGGTGAATACAAATTGTATAATACAAGGGTTGATATCGGTAAGTTATAGGTTTAAACGTACCACAATTATCGTTTACGTTCAATTATTCAGTTAAGTTATTATTTAGGCACGTTCAATTATGTAGGTAATGTCTTACAATGATCAAAAACAACAAAGTAAACTACAACAATGAAATTGATAACATACGTTTGGGGATAAAGCACCTTTTATGAGAAGATTTCTACGACATATTTTGGTTGTTACTAACAATTAAACTAAGGAAACAACAATAAAGGTATTGCAAATAATAAATTGAACCACAAAATGGGTGCAAACCTTTGTCTCTGCTCAGAATATTACAATTAAATGTATCTTAATGTAACACCTAAAAACGTACTAAAATGCAAAGAAATTAATTACTAACCTTTTGTAGTGCTCTTAATTACACTTAATACTACCTGAATAGGGTACTGGGTGGAAAAAAAGTACACTTAATCGCCGAAAACACTGAATTGTAACTTGTTTGACCTTTGGACTTCAATGGCCGGGCGCCGTGCACTTGCTTCGTTTATGATTTTCCAATCCAATACTTGTTCTTGGTCACTGCCTTCAATGCCTGGTATCCGGTTCGAAGGACCATGTTTAGATCCTATTTCAGGTAGTGGAAAATGAAAAGATTAGTTTCTTCTTTTTGATGATGCTTTAATGCAGCTCCTCGTAAGACAGTAGAAGTGAGAGAGAATTTATTTTTTACACAGGTGGTAGTTAGAAAAAAAGTCATTATAGCAATAACACCAATACTTCACTCCTAGCAATTATCAAAAACTATGACAGCGACGCGTGCTTGAAATGGGAGATTGGTGGCAGGCGCTAATTTGTCCGAACACTGCTCTACGTATGAATTTCAGATTGCGTATCGGTGAATTGGGAGTTGTTAAAGCGAAAAGACAGCTTTTAAGCTCTAGCCATACGGATGGATTTGAATAACAAACATTCAGGTAAGCGTTTATACAGCGTCTTAGCGTTTATTCTATTTAAGACTATTAAAATACGTCATCATTTAGAGAAAATAGTAAAATTTGTAAAATAGCCGATAACCGTTGGGCAAACCTGTTATAAAGTGGAGACTGTGAATCGGCAATCGTAGTGTTAGACGCTCTGCGACTTTATATGGTGCGGCGTTAGGGTTTTGGTAGTGACCCTATAGCCCACAGATAGGTAGAGTGACGACGTATTTGGTAGCGAATGTAGTTTAAAAGAGATTTTTTTTTACGCTTAATAGATCTATGTTTGGTCACTATCTCGCCTGATGTGAAGCGATGATGTGGCTTCGAAAGAGGCCTATCTCCAGCAGTAGATTTAGGGTGATGAGAATTATTAAACTAATATTTTCTCTGCTCCCATACTTGCCAGTATCCGCTACATAAGTTGCATTTGTTTATCATTGTATGAAGGTATTGTCGATGGCACGAAACTCAAAGAAGCTATGACATAAAAGTGCAAAAATTGGACATTCGCCGATAAAACATTTTGGCTGTATTCTGTTTATCAATAGCCTTGTCGTGCTGTGTACTGATTATGAAGCGTGGGAGCCAAATCGAGACGCTTACCTATTTTTTACTGCTTGCTGTATATTTGTAATACAGTGTAGTTTTCAGGTATAGTGAGAGTTGGGGTACTGTTCAATTTAGTATAGTCAAGACGACGATATTACGTATTTAGGGACCCGTCCTTGGATTAGACCGTTTGATAGAGTATTGAACCAGGCGAAGCTAATGCGAAGACCTAATAGGATTACTAACGTATTCAGTTTGTTTACATACCAAGAGCAAATAAGATGTTAAGTAGGGATCAGGAAATATATTATTTTTGTAGCCCAAAATCAACCACACACGAAAGAAGTTCAGGGTGGCGCGGCGGCATGATTTTGGGTATTTTATTTCTTTCCTAACTTTCCGCCTCAGGCAATTCCCGATGGTTTACTCATATTCTTTTAAAACTTTTGATTTTTGGTGTAATATTAAAGGGTTCAAATCTATCAATCTATATATATATATATATATATATATATATATATATATATATATATATAACGAAAATACATTAAAGATTTTGGCAAGCATTGCACTAAGGTTCATTGTAACTTACTTATAAATTATTTTTTGACTGTATAATTCGTAACTTAACGAATCTTCGTCAAGAGCCGCCTGCCTGCTTTAACTGTAGGCGTCTATAAGAAGGCATAATCTGTTTTATATGAAAGAGTTACATTCATGGGCTTCAAAAAATGACAAAGAATCGTTTACATGTATTTTTTATTTATAAATTATTCTATCATTTAAATATACAATCTATACTTAATCTGAAGCTAACTTAAAAAACCGAAGGTATATAAATGTATACTTGCACCTACATAGGTTTTAATTATAGAGTTTCAGTTCTTTCTCTCGTATCTTCTTCAATAAGCTTATGGACATAAATAATTTAAATATATATATACCTAACATAGTATATACAAACGTCCCAATAGTAAAAAAGGACAATTAAAATGGCACTTTCAAAACTATTGTGATACGGCCTTGAGTTATGCTTAGCCCTAGATTTGTGCGGTCGTTGTATGTTTTTGATATCTTATTGAATAACACATTCCAAAATCAACAAAATAGTTTCGTTGGTTCACGATATACGTAGGAACCTACGTGTATTGGTATTCTCTTTGGGTACGAGCACGCTTGTCTTTAGACTAAACTTTAACCCCTTAATTACTTCTAACGTAAACGTCAATCTGCAAATGCAAAGATAACAGTAGACACTATGACAATAAAAAGGCAGCAGTAAAGATAAAAACCTATGTAACTCAGGATTCGAGGATTTATGTGTCAGTCATTTGTTTTGGCGGCAATCTACGAGCGAGGCTCGCAGGGGCGTGATTCCACAGTAAACATTCAGTAGAGAAACTCGATTGTTTTACGCAAGTGTGACGTTAAAAGCCTGCCCTTAATAGGTATTTAAATTACGATGCCATCCAGCACTCACACAACAGAGCACGGCAATGCATACTGCATGCCTTCTGTATCTTGATACATATGTTTTTTTAGTTCAGTATTTTAGGATTAGGAAGCTAATTAATATCAATATTATCTTTTGAGTCAAGAACAAGCATAAATGTGTTAACTCGTATAACGGTGAGGGATGGGAGCCTAGGTATTTTCCTTATGGAACTGAGTGATGTGAAGAGCAAGTCGTTCGCCTAATGGTAAGCGCCACCCCAGCCCATAAAAATTGTAGTGCCACCGAGGACTTTTAATTGCATAAAAAGCACTGCGTAGCACTGCATTGCGATCATTACCCCGAGACATCAGATACTAAGTCTCGTAATTTCGCTGGCTACAATGCCCTTCGAACCTTCTGTTTCGAAGGGCAGTGATGCTTGCGCACTACTGCTTGGCTGCAGAATAACTGGCAAAGCTGTGGTACCTACGGTTAACAAAAAGAGGCCGTCTGGGTGTCTGAGACCTACCACGAGGTACTATTTGCTAACATAGTATAACAAAGTATTTGCTTACTAGATTTATAATTATAAACTATCCGAGACCACTTTTCCAATTGGTTTTGTTAGACTGTGGCTTCGCTAAACTGATTACGAGTTCAAATTAAGTCGTAAACTCGTAACAGTGAAATTACTCGTACCTACTTCTTATTAACGCAGACATTTGTAAGGGAATTATATGGAAAAATGTATGTGTATAGCTGGTGTAAACGAGGAAAGTTGTTTGGTACAGATTAAAGAGCCCAGATAGAACCTTGTTTTGTACCACTTATGAGGTTTCATTTGACAGCGTTTGTTTTGTGTGATCTTTTTAGGTTGCAAGTCGATGTTGTTCGTGTTGTTCTAATAATTAGAATATAATATATTTATACCTGTATTATTTAAACCATGCGAATGTTAGTGGATTATTCAAAACATTCATTTACTCATGTTTTTTGCATAGACATGAATAAATTGACTAGTTTGCGCGGAATTTCATATTAGATTGCAATAATGTAAGAAAGCGAGCGAGTGTGGTTGTGTGTGCTTTGTGGAAGCACGTGCGACTTTTGATCCGACGCACCCCTGTTCGTATTCCGCTGGCCCTGACTTTCTAAATTTATGTGCCGATTTAATACTCGCTCTAATACGCTGAAGTAAAATATCGTGAGAAAACTGGCATGTTCTAGAATTATTCGTAAAAACTCAAGGACATGTGACATTCACCAACCCGCACTGGGCCAGCGTGGTAGGTCCATACTATCTCCATGTGACAAGTCCCGTCTTCTAGCAGTGAGAAAGTAATAGGCTGATAATGCTGAATGTTAGTAAAATTAGCTCCATAATTCACTTTTAAATATTGACTATGTGCACTATAATATTTATACTACCAATAAATAAAACATTGGCAACAGATGCGAATCAAGCAGGAAATTATTCGAAAAATAATCTTGGAGACATTTTTTTTAATATCTCAACAGTTCGAATGTTCAACAATGTAATTCAATACATCATCGCCAGTGGCTACGCCTTCCGGAATGAAGTGATCTGAAACCAATTAATAGATCAATCATGACTGTGACCCTGATTGTTAGGCTACCAACCTTTAGGAAATATTTTGTTATAATATTTTGTAAAATTAATATTTTGTACCTTTATTAATCTTGTGAAAGAGAGTCCCAATAACTACGAAGGGCGTGATGTCTAGGATTCTAGACAAGCGTCCCATAGTCGGCATGCCCTTCTTGCCGTTCTTGGCCAGAATACGGATGTGCTTGAACAGGTGGTCGGACACTGGGTCGTCAAAGTTGAATTCCTCTGATTTGTGCCCTGGCAACTTCGTGGGGTTGGTAGCGGAGTTGCGTAAACTGTCCTTGGAAACCGCACCGAGGAAGTAACTATGAACAAAAGAAGTAATGATCATGAGATATGCTAAAAGATCAGCTCCCTTTACGCGTCATCCAGTTCAAGATTATTTGAGTAAACGACGAATGATCCAAAAGCGTGGCGTGTGGAGCGCTGTGAACTACCCTTTCTTTATATTAGAAGACCCTGTACACATCGAATTTTTTTTTGACACCTCTTACTTCCTACTCCGAACCTGATAATTTTAAAGTCTTACCCATCATCATCAACCACAATAGCTACGTTTCCCTTCATCATGCTTAAGGCCCTTCTGCACGAGTAATCTTTTGTTATCTTCAGGTATGAATCAGTTAGTTCTAAATCCGTAATAGGGCGGTTCCACCATCTGAAAATAAACAAATAAGATTTAAGAATCACTAAAGTGGTCATGGAATGGTTGCCAAAGGACTTTAATGCAGGTCTTAACAGAGACAGCGAGATAATTCAGCTTCTATTACTCATTAGCTATTTGATCTCAGGTCTCAGGTCTCAGAAGCGACATGTGTCAAAGTAAGAAAATGAAAAAAAAAAGCCATTGCTTAGTTAATCGAAACTCTTGTTACCCCATGCTATGTTCTGGTGGATCCATGAAGAGGTGCGCCTCCATCCACTGGTCGGAGACAAACTTGCTCATATAGTTACGAATCCCGTCCGGTAGGATGACCACGACGCGCTTGTCCGGGCCCAAGTTCAGACGCTTGGCGGCCTTGATCGCGCACGCCACCGCTGTTCCGCTGCTGCCTCCTATACGAGCGATATATTATTAGTAAATATACATAACATTGTGTCAATAAAGTCGAATTTGGTACGGTATCTGTGCACTTGCTACATACCATAACTGTGTAGGTACAACTAATAAATTAAGTGAGAGCAGTGTGATATTCATCTCTTCAGCGCTGATGTGGTGTGAATTTAAGTGAATAAAGCGTTTGTTTAATAAATATATAATAGGGAAATATTTATTGTTAGCGAGCCATTCATACAAGCTTATTAATATTATTATTATTTTAGGCAATATTAAAGTACAATAAAGTATAATTAAGACAGGCCCATAGAATATATAACTTACAGACTAACATACATACAAAAATATAACATACAATTTATATATAAATGTAAGTTGGATCTTCTTACCGCAAAGCAAACCTTCTTTTCTAGCCAACTCACGAGCCATTAAGAAAGACTCCTCGTCATCCGCTATTTCAATTTCATCCACGATGGTTTTATCCAATACCATCGGAGTCCAAGTTCCTCCTATTCCTTCTACCTAAAATTTACATTAAAATAGAGTGTGAGCTGTACCCACATTTTTTTATTATAAGATAGTTTTATTTAAAGTTCATGATCTTATTTAAATGAAACCTAACTAAAAAAGATGTGGTACCTTAAAATCATGTGGGCTACCACTCTCATTGATCATGATAGAGCCGTGAGGTTCAGCCGCAACAACTTTGCAGTTGGGGCAGTGCTCTTTAACCTTAGTTCCGACGCCGGTAATGGTGCCACCAGTGCCAGCGCCCATGACCACCATATCAACTTCACCCAATGCAGCCAATATTTCCGCACCGGTGTGTTCATAGTGCGCTTTTGGGTTGACTTCGTTGTCAAACTGAAAATAATCCCTAATTTGAAAATTATAACGATGGAATACCACTTAAAGTATAGTAACCACCAACCCATTAAAGTATAGTAATAAACTACAGTGCTTAAGTAGTTAAAATAGTTTTCGTAAGTAGTATTTAATAGTTTATTAAAGGCATTCACCCGTTTAAATAAAATTAAATATTCAAAAAGGAGAAAAATTAAATACTCGTCCGAAAGGAAAGATTCTACGTCATTTGTTATCAATGTAGGTAAAAATACATCAGCTAACTTTACTAACTACTTTAAATTATCACACTTCTTGCTTGTTTCTTTTAGATTGTACTGTCATCTGAAAACGTTTCTGTAAATACGGCTCATTACAGAATATTATAAAATGACTTCTCGCTACTAGTCAGCTAGACTTGTGTTCTCAAAAGATTTCAAATCTGTATTGAAATACCTGATTTAACATTATATGGTCCGGAAAATCGTCTCTCAAATGATGCGCTATGCTCATTTCATCTGCATTGTTACTGACTTGTATCACCTCGGCTCCGAGAAGACGTATAGTGTTTACTTTTTCCGCTGAGTTCTTATCTTCTGTTACAATTATACACTTATTATCTGGAGACAAATTTAACACGTTAATAATGAATCGTTTCGCATAGATTACTTTAGCTACAGAAGATAATGCCTATGTGACACGCTAACCGGCTCTAGAGTTCGGTGCGATAGAAATTATTTTAGTACAATAATAGTTATTTATATTACCTGAAAGTGCACAGTTAAATGCTATCCCAATGCCAGTGTTTCCCGAAGTTGGCTCCACGAGTGTGGTGTTTGCATGTACCACTCCATTTTCCTGCGCATCTTGCATCATTGCCACAGCAATCCTATCTTTGATAGATCCTCCAGGATTCAGAAACTCGCATTTTGCGTCTAAAACGTAGGTACAGGAAATATAAATTTATTACAACGAACTTATAGAGACTGATGTTATGTGAAAGACTAAATTAAATTATAAATACTTTTTAAAATATATAAGTAATAAAATACTTACAAATCTCACAAGGAACGCCATGATCTTTCGGTATTTTACTAAGTTTAATCAGTGGGGTGTTTCCAACAAAGTCTAAAATGCTGTCATATGTTTTGTCATTGAGGTATTTCCTGAAATTTGAAATTCTATGTAGTATACGTGTCGTCATGTTGTCTTTTATGTTTTGCAATAGAATATATACATGTATTTAGCGTTTGATCCCTAGACCAAATCACGGAATTCACCTGTCCTGTCCATGCACCGGGTTCCCTTCGCTGGTATCGTGCTTTTCCTTCACATCCACTATATTGAACAACTTCATACACTTAATGATGAATAAAGACTTCATTGTATTAATAAGTATTTAAATTTCTTTAACTTTAGAAAAAAAGAAAATGGGCTAATAATGTTATCTTCTGCTCCTTCTTCAGAGATCTCTATATGAAATTGTGACAATATGTGATTTATGACCGTTCAACTCCATTTATTTTTCGGTTATAGAAAGAATGGGCAATACGTCACGCTATTCAGCAGAATAATGAAGCGTATAGCATTAGGCTGGACGTTCCCATTTCTAGATTCAACCTGACTATTCACTATCTTGCAAGCTGTCCGCTGACCATGAATGTCACACATAGCTCAATTTATGTGTTTTTTAGAAGTCTTGAAAATTTTGAATGACTATCCATCTTCATCATAAGTTATTTCGCGAACTAGACAGTGGAATCCTCAAAGAAGTTGTCTGAATTATTCTAAATTTGGTCAGTAATAGGTGTCCATAATAGTAACTGACAGAATTGATTTACCTTAGGGGTGTACTACACTCTAGGTATTTATATATTTAACGGTATATACGCAAACAGCTAGCCCGATGTGCTTGAATGAACACAGTAGGTACCTACATACATATGTAACATAGGTATTTAACTATTAGAATTTATGAATATCTCAACTTACCTACATCCGCCATGATTAGTGAAATAATGATGATGGTGAAACCTGTTAATCAAACAAACTCGCCATATTATTAATAATTGTAATAAAAGCGCACTCATTATCAATTATTAAGCACACATTTGATAATACACTTTAAGCGTTAATTTTTCACAAACATAATGAAAAATTATTAAAAAACATTGTAATTACCTAGTATTTCGTAATTAAGTAATAATATTATACTGATACAAAACTTACGAGTAGAAAGTTCCGTGCTTATGGAAGGTCATATCGACAATTCTTTTCAATAGGTATTAATACTATATGATACTTAATTACGTATGTTTTGTAAAAAAAAATTAAATGACGTAAAAAAAAATTTGGATATAGATATACAGTATTTATATTTTAATCAAGTTTATTCTTAACACTCAGACACGTTTGGTAGAGACAATCTCTATTAACAGTAGCTGAGTGTTGACCTTGGCATTCATTAAATAGGACTGAACTATCCCCTCCACTTCTTTAATTTCCTTGTTGATCTACAGCTAATGGTAAATCCAGTGACGTAGACGCGGTAAACTGACGAGGAAAACAACAATATTATCTAGATTCATTCAACAATGAGGAACCCGACTGCAATTGGTTTTATTGAAAGTTAATTAACAGCATATTCCTGTTATGTCAACAAACGCGCTGAATGTAGGATGTGTTTATACCTACATAACATAACATAATTAAAATATAGATAATAATGGCCCACTGAAGCGCACTAAATTGCAAACACCCTCACAGGGTCAATGTACATACCTACTATATAGTATAAATACATCTCTTAATAGTTTTTTTATGTATGTAATGTAATGACGAGATGAGCTGGTTGTTTGCCTGATGGTAAGCAATACGCCAGCCCATAATAATAACAGCACCACCCAGGACTTTGTTTTGCAGTCTTGCGCGGCGCTGCACTGCGCTCGTCACCCTGAGGCAATTAGCTGTTGAGTCTGATAATACTATGCTTAGGGTATATATACCTAGTTATGTATACTCTAAGATGCTATGCATATAGTTTATAACAGTCGCTATCCGCGTCCTCATTTTTGTTTCTCTGCTTATTTCTCCTAAACCACACAACGCATTTTGATACGGTTCACTGTCATTTAGAGATTTTGTTACGGAACGTTATTATGTTCAATAAATTGTATTTAAGTTTTTGTTTATAATAAATTCAAATATATATATATATATATATATATATATATATATAAATTCAATGATTTGCAAGTCGTCAAAAAATTACACCACATTAGTAAATTGCATGTGTGCGAAGCCGGGGCGGGTCGCTAGTTATATAATAACGTAAGTCATAAGTGATGAGGAAAAATAGGTAAGCTAGATTTTCTTCAGTTTTGAGGTTTCCCAGTAATGTAATACTATTACTGTTAAAGAGCAAAACAGAACGTTGACACTACAATAAGACCGTAAACCAGCTCTATAGCGGTAATGGCATTTTACTTTTATGACACCTCTATCAAAAAGTAATATAATTGAAATGATATTGCCATAAACTATTAGGTATTGACTTTGAATCTATCGAACTATATTGCAGGGTATTTTAAGACAACATCTTCCTACCTAATATCCATAATAACATCAATGAAAGATGATTCGATTGTATATAAGGTTTGGATAATAAAGTATGTCTTCGTTTTTGCTTATATCTGTTGATACTTATACGAGATAGGATAACAGAAGTAATATTTGTATTAGTAAAATAGAAGTGGTATTGTATACTTTTTTCTAGTGTTTTCTTTCTGGTGTTGTTTACTTTTCTGTAATTAAACACTCTATTTGTTTTGTCCTTAACAATCTATTTGTATCTTCCCATAATAAAACTATAGACATTATACCTAACAGTCGTTGTTTATTCTACAGTAGGAGTAGGTTAATAAAAATAAAACAAATTACGAACGTGTAATCTAATAGTAACGAAAACAATACGGGAATAGTTAATAAAATTCCAAAGGGCCATAACATCAGGGCTTGGAAAGCTGGGTCCATGGGAATGGTCACTGCTCTCGAATAGGTCCGGAGCGACGGGAGCATAGACGACTAACTCAGCCAAACTTTGACAGTTCCGGCATTTACTGACTATTAAGACACTTAAATAGTGCATTTATAACGCAACAGTCAATATTTTTATAACTGTGTTCTGACTTTTACAATCATATTTTTATAAGAGTTGAAGTTTAAGACCGGTTTCCTTTCGTAGGCAATAAATGAATAAAAAAATATACACCCAACTATCACATACAGTGGCCCCTAACTAGGATAATAAATAAATAAATTAATTAGGTTAATTAAATTTTATCAAAATTTACGGTGTAAAATATTTGTATTAATTATAAGATATTTAATGTGTTGTTAGGTACAAAAAACGTGTGACTAGGTTAAGTTATCCTTACAAAAACATATACCCCTTTGCTCCCAGTCTAAATGGACAATTTACTCGAACGGGCCAAAATGCTTATCTGAAAACGCTTTTCGACCTATTACTGTACATAACATTCGTTTTACTTTCCTTTTATACGCGTACGTTAATACTGTAATTGTGTGTAATAATAATAAAACGCAAATATAGGCCAGCGTACCTACATTGTACATTTTTAGATATTTATTTATTTATTATTAGATGATCAACAGCTTATACAAGAATTTCAGTTACAATCTTATGTCATCATAGCTAATAAAAGATCATCCTAATTATTACAATTATTATGCATTTTGCGCTCTCTAGCATAGGATTCAAGTAAGTATAAAGGGTGTATGTGTGTGAGTCTATGTATGTGTGTGTGTATATCCTTTAAAGGAAATATATTATCGTCTTTATTGCTTAAATTAAGATAACCTGAACCTGACTAAGGAGTCCTCAGGTACAAAAAACGGCTAGAAATTCCGGGGGCGGCTATATTTCTACAATTTCATGTCTAGGAGCTGCAATAAACATTGTAATATACGGTTTTCTTATTAAAATTATTTGTTTTACCCGCAATTTTCATTTTGTTGCGGCAAACGTCAGGGTGGAACTACAATGTAATGCAGTGACTTGAGTTTCGAACAAACAAAACCATGTCATTAAAATCGTCTTTCTTTCTCCTGTGGGTGGGACCAGGGTTGGCCACACACCCACACGAAAGAAGAGAAGATATAGACGTTGGACAAATTTACGTATACTGTTTAACATAATACACAATTTTGTGCAATTGTTGTGGACTAGCGACAGCGCCTCAGGCGTACAATGCCCAAGCCTTGTATTGTTATAAATACACTAGATTTTATTGGAATATCTAAGCTGCAGCGATTCAACATTCCACCTAGCATTTTTGCATTTTTTTTTACTTGTAGAAATATTATTTCTTTAAAAAATATATTTAAAACCATTATTCAATAATATAGTTTGTACTTGCAACTTCAAAAGAAGTTTGTTTATGATAATATTTATGTTTTAAGTAAACATTAGCTAAAGTAAAGCGTAAGTAAACTTTAAATAAAAAATACATAATTTTAAGATATTGCGTGTTAAACGTATTAATTAAAAAATTTAAGCAATTAAAGTTTCACATTACATTATACCTGCATCTAATAATTGCTTTTCAATCTTTTATAATATTAAATATGCTTGTGTTATCCATTAATTTATTATTTATTTAATAAAGTTAATTATGAAATGTGCTAGTGACTATTAATTATGCTTTATACCTTTTTATCAATTAATTAAATTTACAATTTTTCACTTTTAAATATATTAATAAATCAATTATTTAATTAACACTAAAATAATTACTAATATCACAGATTAATAAATAGTTACTACGCGAATACTCATAGGAGTTTCAGAAAAAACCTTCTGCTTTCTTTCTACCTTCTTCTTCTTTCTTTCTTTCAATATTCGAGACACCAACAGAAATAAATATGGAAGATCTTTGCTGAACTGTGTACAATGTGTCAATAAAGTTAAAGAGTAATAATTATTCCTGGAAAAAACACTAAAATAAAAGAACTACACGACAATATTATACATACAACGAAAACTTATGTAAATAAAAAGAGTGTCTTGATTTGTATAGAAGCAGTAGGTAGTTATTGCTAGTAAAATTTATGAATATAACTACCTTACCTTTTATTGTTGTACGAATGAACTATTTTATACTTGTAATAACAGCTATTTCAATGCATAATTTAAACTCTACATTTAATAACTCCTAATAACCTTTATAAACTCTCATAAAACTATGTGTGGTTTTATATGATAATACAATTCGTTTTTCATGAATTTTCAAGGAACTAGTCTGTGACTTTATATTTTGAGGTAGAATACTATGTTATACATAAGCAACTCTGCACAAAAATCAAGTTAACACCTCCACTGACCTACGAAACTACTTATCAATAGACCGCAAACGAGTTGCGTTACTTCAGTGTAATATTGCGGTGACATGTTATACGAATTTTCAAATTTCGGTACCATGTAAAATAACGTCCGCAACCATCGTGGCACCGCCCCGCTCAGAGCATCTCGCTCGAACACTACGTTCTGTGGAGCCCACAGTATCCATTTACCTCTCCCGCTTGAACCCTGATACATCAGGGGATGAAGTGTTGAAGCACATCAAGTAAATGCTTTATGGACGAATCCATTGACAGATAGCAATGCGACCGTCTGGGCTGGAGTATGATCTGGAGACCACTGACTTCAAGTACATATAGGCTCCATGTTCCAGCGGTGTATAAGGAACTGTTCCTGAATTAAGACTTCTGGCCTGCACGTGTACCGGAGATACAGGAAGGAGCGAAATTTTCGAACTCTGTGAAGTAGTGTGTACGGTTTGTTTTACGGTTTGTTATATATTAGCCTGTAAGGTATATATTCCATGGGCCTCTGATAACTTTATTTTGTTGCACTTTAATATTGCCTGAAATAAATAAATATATAGGTAGAGTAAGAAAGGATCAATTTAATTGCTATAAACCCTTTTGCAAAATAGATGATTTTGTAGATCTGTCAACCCAAGATTCTCCAATGCTGAGCAACGGTTTCACGAGGTACTTACCACTAAATTACATACCTAATGTAAATAACTATTCTTTATTCGTCTCTTTTCTATTTAATGAAGCTGAATCGTAAAATTATACTTATGTAAACGTTGTCTAATATTGTTTTTATCTAGATGTTTTATTAGTTCCTGTATAGTTTTGTAAGCTGTACTTGAAATATTCATATTTTGATTTGCTACTATTTCAATTTCATCGTTATTTTGATACGATAAAATGGAAACCAATGAAGCTGTTATCATAAGTTGAGCGTGAAATCATGAAAAAGTTATTTAACATTTAGTATATAAGAAAGCACTATTGAAATAAATAGTATTCAGGCCTACTTCTCGAAACAGTCACCTTCTAACCAAAATATCAAGTTAGGTGCAATGTCGAATCTAGTGAACGTAAAAAGTAAAAATGCTTTCAGCGTAGGCAAGCCGGTTTACAACAGGAGAATGGCGTAAGTAACTCAATAGCGTATTAATTTTTGTAATGCTTTGTCTCTGTTATAGATTGTTCCACACAAGCCGATCCGCGTCCCCACTCCGCTTAAATTTGCGCGCAAGAATCACGATCCAAACGCGCGGTTGGTATCGGACGCGACCCGCCCGATCCAAACGACAAAAGAATGATACTTTACGTAGTAACTAGTCGCTAATCTATGACAACGAATCAAACAAAGCTAATTTTCGATTGTGGATCGCAACATGGATAGGCCGCGCCGGTGTGAAACCGGCTAATAATTATGTTAACCTAGTTATTAATTGCGCCAAACTTTATGGCCGCTGGCCGGCGGCGGACCATGTAACCTAAAAAGTAACAAAAAAACAATACAAAGTTGTATACATCGCAGGCAATGACGATTTATGTTCGCAAGCGACTTGCAAGTGACGTGGTGCACCGGCCAGTGGCCATTAAGTTTGGATGGCTGGTCCACAAGTCATACCCGTGAAAGGGTGCCGCTTGCGGGGATTGGTCTGGTCTGGGCACTCCAACTGCTACTGTATACCTATTTATATTTATCTGTTACTGATACTATGACTATGGAACATCTAACTCGCACTTCTAGTTTGACATTATGTTAATTTAAATTTATACTTCTTCTTACCTGTATTTTAAGACATTAAAAGAATTAAAAAAAGAGACATCCCCGCATAGTTTCTTAGTGCTATCATCTCTAGCGGGTGTATATCCGAAGCATTGGTAGATTCAGTTTTCGCATTTCTTTTCTGGGCCCAGCGTTCAATTTGAGTATGAGAAAGAAATGGGTAGAAATGCTTACCTTTTTTCAAAGTCATATTAACTGAAGTAACAATTTTTAACATATTTTTAACTTGATTTGTTGTATGTGGTTATGTATGAATTATATAGGTATGGACTTTGACTTTGGAGCAACGTATACCTAGATAAACATTGTTAATAAATCATTGGAGATCAAGAATATATTGTATGTATACAGAATTACCTTTATAGAATTTATCTACTCTGTGTATTTTCTCGTTACAGGGGAAGCTTTGGACAAAAAAGGCTCTTTAACAGCATTCTAGATGTTGTTGGAGATACGCCGCTCATTAAACTGAAAAAAATACCGAGAGATCATGGCGTATTCTGTGAAATTTGTAAGTACCTATTCATAAGTGTTTGGATTATCAAATGGCAACAGTAGGTATGTAAGATAATTTTTTCAAAACATTTTAGATGCAAAATGCGAATTTATGAATCCTGGTGGATCAATCAAAGATAGGGTTGCTAAAACAATGATGGAAGATGCACAGAAGTCTGGAATAGTACATCCGACTACTACCCTAGTGGAGCCTACTTCGGGAAACACTGGCATCGGAATTGCATTCAATTGTGCACTTTCTGGTAATATTTAAAGAAATAATCGAGACAAGAGCATTACAATTATAGAGATTAATGAAGGCATGGTATTCACATATTATTTCGTCTTCAGAATATAAGTGCATCATAATAACAGAAGAGAAGAATTCTGAAGAAAAGTTGAACACAACACGTCTTCTTGGGGCTGAGGTGATACAGGTCGGAAAAGGACAAGATGAGCTGACCATAGCTCATAGATTGAGAGATGATACTCCTGACCATATTATGCTGAATCAGGTAAATTTAGATAAGGGACATAAAAACTAGAGCTGATACAGATTTGCAAGAATTTGAGCTGTTGTTAATATTTGAGAGGCACAAAAATTAAAGGATAACCAAGGGGTGTGACGGATTGCTGCCTGAGTTGGATGCTTTAGCTAGGTATTTAAAGCAGTAAATAAATAATTCCCCACCAACTATAATTTTTAACGACTGCGCTAACAAGAAAACGACGGTGTCGGTTTGTTTATCAAATGTGCGATGGTATGAAGTATAATGATATTTATGTCAACCAACAATTTCAGTTTGACAACGACATCAACCCAAAAACTCACTACGACAACACTGGAATGGAAATCGTTAGAGATTTGAGTGACATTGACATGGTGGTGATGGGCACTGGCACTGGCGGTACCATGACTGGTGTTGGAGTCAGAATCAAAGAATACAATCCTAACTGCAAGGTTTTAGTAGCTGAACCCGACGGCTCTATCATGATCAATGAGCATGGTGTACCTCATGCTTTTTTGGTAAGTTACGATGTTCCGTATGTGTCATTTAATATTTTAATTATGTTGTTATTATAAATATCATCTATCCAAAAGGAAGCTCAGGCGTGATTTTCTATAGTCTTTGATATCATCTTATATTTTAGGTAGAAGGAATTGGAGGGACTTGGGTTCCTATAGTTTGTGATAAATCTGTCGCAGACGGTTTCGAAGTGGCAACTGACGAGGAATCTTTCTTGATGGCTCGCGAACTATCCCGAAAAGAAGGTTTACTTTGCGGTAAGTAAATTAAATATTATGATATAATAGCTACGTATAAAGAGTGTACAGTTGTGGACTATTTGTTGTTTAGGAGGCAGCAGCGGAACAGCGATGGCGTGCGCGATCAAAGCCGCCAAACGTCTGAACCTGGGCCCTGGCAAGCGCGTCGTGGTCATCCTGCCGGACGGCATCCGTAACTATATGAGCAAGTTCGTCTCCGACCAGTGGATGGAGGCGCATCTTTTCATGGACCCACCGCAACATACCATGAAGTAAGGAAACCAATTTTTTTTCGCTACGGGGTTCTAAAGAAGAGGCTGACTCCGTCGGTTCTAGACACACTAGATTAGCTATTGTAGTGTATCCTGTGTATAGAACTCGATGGGTTGGGATAATAACAATTAATTTATTAGCAACACCTCAGGTAAAAATACAGTGTTCGAAAGTCCAAGGTTATTATTCAATCAAATCATTTCAATGTATCTTGTTAATTTCAGTTGGTGGAACCACCCAATCACGGAGTTAGTACTGAAGCATACCTACCCAATAATACAGAAAGATTACACGTGCCGAAAGGCTTTGAGCGTGATGAAGGACAACATAGCAGTCGTGGTTGACGACGACGGGTACATGATTTACCTACCTTATTTCGCTTATTTACTTAGCTACGATAACATTGGACCGATATTTTAATTTAATTCCTTAAAGGCATACTTTCAATCAAATTCACAGAAACGGTTAACTATACTTACTACAACTTACATGTTTAATAACATATTTTATTTGTATGTTTCTTTTTCGTATGCATTTATTATATAAGTTACTATTTTATTTGTTTATTATGTACACCACCAAACCGCATTAGATCTTATACCTGTTCAATCCATCCAAAGGTTGTCTGGAAGAAATCGCTCTAAGCGATAAAACCGCCCATTTTATGTCAAAACTACGATGTATTGTGTGACTTTTATTTTATTTTTCATTATGTGTCTATGTCTACTATATGTCATAATTGTGTCTATGGTATTTGGTGTGCAATAAAGTGTTATTGTATTGTATATTTTTGTCAATTTTTTTTCAGTCGTTTTCTCGGCGCGGTTTCCAAGGACAGTTTCCGCAACAAAGCGACTAATCCCTTGAAGCTGCCAGGTCAAACATCTGAAGACTTCAACTTTGATGACCTGGTAACCGACCATCTGGTAAAGAACGTCTGTACGCTGGCTAAGAACGGGAAGAAGGGCATGCCGACTATGGGTCGTCTTTCTAGAATCCTTGACATCGCGCCCTTCGTGGTCATCGGGACTAACTCTCGCGGCACTAATGATAATGGTATGGATCTGAACACTACATGTTTACGGTGATGTTAATAATATGTATGAATAAAAGGTAAGACTATTAACAGGTAAGAAGAATAGGTAGGGATAATAGGTAGGAATAATACGTATAAATAAAAGGTACAATTAATAGGTAGGAATAATAGATAAGAATAATGGGTTATTAAGTATCATCATCATCAACTCATTACGTTCTTACTGCTGGGACTCGGGCCGTCCCTCGTAGGGAGTTTATGGGCCACCACCACGTTGACCCAGTGCGGGTTGGTGGATGTCACTTGAATTATTGTGAAAATCCTTGGACAGGCCGGTTTCCTCAGTGAGCCGCCCTCGCTCATTGAAATAATAGGTAGGACATGTCAATATAATTAATTGCCGACCAAGTTTTTTGCAAACATCATAAGGAGAACAACAAGCTGTAGTTAAACAAACCCAGCTTTACTTATAAATTGTTGATTAAGTTAACTTAATATTAATTAACTGTATCTGAAAAATAGCTGACAGTGGTAATCGAGTATAACCATGCTACATAACATATGTATTTATTTTTCAGATCTGTTCATTCCAGAAGGTGTGACAACCGGTGACGACGTTTTGGATTACATTATCAACAATTCAAAATAAAGGAATAATAGAATATTCAGTTTTATTAATAGCACGCATAGTTTGTTAAATACATAAATATATATTGCTTATGCTGTAAGTAAATAGTTTTTTTTTTTAAATATTACTACGTACGTACTTTGGTTTCAAAGTAAAAGTTTTTGTTACATTTATAAAGGGGCAGTAAAAGATGATTAAATGTTTGTTCTGCGGCTCTCAATTATTGTTAATCATTGGTATATATCAGGAAAATAGAAAATATGTAGGTTAGAATGGCGGAGTAGGCGTGAACTCTGAACAATCGTATTTGTGTCAACGGCGTAGACGTGTCATTCAAAAATCTAAAGTTAAATAACAAACAACTAAAATCTCATTCATTAAATCTGTCCATGTCTAATTACATTTTGGTACTGTTATATTATTTTTGCATTTCATTTTGATTGGTTGTGCTACAAACTTATGATGTGTAGGACCTTTGAATATCAGCACAGATGTAGTGTGTCTGTAGCGTTTATTAATTTGTGGAACGATAACATTACTTACAATCATACTCATATTATAAGTGCAAAACTTTGTATGTAATTGTGTTTGTGTGTTTGTTTGTTAGTTCTTCACGCTGTAACGACTCAACGGATTAGAGTAATTTTCGGAATAGCTTAAACCCTGGATTAACACATTGGCTACTTTTTATCCCGGGAAACTGCGAGTTTAACCATGTGATTAAGAGATTACCTATATTTAAACTCTATAACTATAACTATATTATACACTCGTACATGCCATTTAGTGTTTCGTTTGTCTAAAATTAAGCTCATTTCTATCGCATTAAATGAGTTGTTTCTCTTTGATGGTGAGACTAGGAAGCCGATGGCAAAAAGTGGATAATGCGCTAGATATATGATATAATATATTTATTTAGCTTAGGGTTAGAGTAAATGCCTGAAAAGCTGTAACGCTAAAGCGATTTGACTAACGCCTATTTAGAATTTAGTAAGCCACACGCAGTACATACTTTACGACTCCAAAGCCGTAAACTATGCGTGGTAAACGTTAGTAAGTTCTCGCTATTACGAGGCTGTTATATAACTCTCAAACTGAGTCAGCTCACAATTTCGCATCATAATTACTTGGTTCTTATCAAAATGTTTCGCTTTAATTCTATCTATAGGTACTAGGTCAATTTTAAAATTATCTACTTCAACATAAAGACAAAAGGTATAAGTGCTCGATATAGTTGTGTAGTTTCAATCAATCTGTACTAATATTAAAAAGAGAAAGATTTTTTGTTTATTAGTCTGTTTGTACCGAATAGGCTCCGAAACTACTGAACCGATTTTAACCATTTTTTCACCAATAGAAAGCTAAATTATCAGGAAGTAACAGAGGCTATAATTTATGAAAAGGATAAAATTTACTAAAAGGCCCGACTAGATAAAGCCCGACTAAATAGGTTTATGAACTCATGGTGATTATTAAAAGGTCCAATTTTATTTATTTTATTTATTTATATGATAGCTGTTCGGACACTTCAATAGATTAAGCTTAGAATTTAAACGGTACTCTAGAATACCATCGAGATCCTGCATGTGAAATATTCTATAATAATTCTAATTTCCTGTAACCTTTCTGTAATCCCCGCATGCAGCTGTTTTCCCACTTCACGTTAGCTAATGTGTCGGCGAGCTAAATTCGAATTAGCGATAGTTAATCGACTTTAGAGATGCAAACTCCGTAATACGTGCTAAGCGTTTTGGCTAAAACTGATATTAATAGTGATTTTGGTGGTAATTCTCGGCGGAAAACCTTCGTTAGTGATTAAGTGTCGATTGGCTGATTAGTAAAGATTTGACGAGTTCGTTTAGATTATACTTATATCGCATAGTAGTACTTCATACATCTAACTTAGTATCAAAAACTTGTAAAAAGATAGGTATCTTCACTTTTAATTAGGTTTAAGTTTTCAGTATTTGTTTGTCGCAGTACCTTATTATGGCCTACAAAATTTGTTTATTGCTTCGTCTGACTCTCTCAATGGGTTCCCAGCTCATAATGCCAAAGAGTCGACATGAGATCGGAAACGGCGCAACAACGAGAAAACGTCTCATTCAGGCACACCGGCTGCTGGATGAAGATTTAATTAACTTCAGCTAAAAGCTTTCAAGTAAATCTAGTAGTCTACTAGTGCCGGTTAAACTGTGATTTATCATAGTAAATTTACCCAAACAACAATTGACAATGCACAATATATAAGTTACTTATATATATTTGTGCCTGTGCTAATTTATATTAAACGAGGTTGTTGTCATTTCTCATTTATTTAAGTCTCACTGACTGACATAATTCTAATTTTAAATAGTTAATAGAACCTACCCAACCTAGTTGAAGTTAGAGCAAAAGATATTTAATATTCAGCAATGACATAGTATCTCGGAACATTTTTGTAAGGTCGCCTGCTAGGCTGCTTAGACATAACGAAATAAATAAATAAGCTAGCGAACAGTGAGACAACAAACAAGTTTTGAGAGAGTCCTTGCCGAGTATAATGTTTTCATCAAATCGGAAATCTGCCTATTTAAAACGTTTATCGTTTTCAAATACAAGCAAGAGGATACGCTCAGAACGTTCCTGAATTCTAGGGATGTGTGAAACTTTTTTATTAACTGTTGTTACGTGGTCAAATGAAAACAAAGAAGCACATGTATCAATACGCCGACGTCGCTGCCATACACATTATCGTAAGGAACTCGAAGGGTTCATTCAACCTCAACACAAAACAGCAACATCGCAATCCGCTTACGCAAAACCTGCGGTTTTCGCATTACCGCCATTTGTTATACCACTAACGATGTTATGAGCATGCTTAACTGCAAATTCAGCGTAACTGTTGGTTTAAAAACATTATCTGAGTTGCAAACAAAGGATTAACGTTCTGCTGATAAGCAATGAAACAAATATGATTTAAGGGCTGATGGTGAAAGTTCTAATAAATTACTGTAATAATTGTTTGCTGTAATAGGAATCAACCAACATATCTTAGCTAGAAGGCTCTAACTCGCCACAAATAGAGAAATTAGGGCGATTCACGGTAGCTTCATTCTATTTAAAAAATACTTTTTGTCGAGATATATATATATATATATATCTCGACTAAAAGTATTATTGTATATATATTATATATATATATATATATATATATATCTCGACGTTTAGCGCCTGCCTTTTCGGGTTTAGCTCACATCCTAAATCAAGATGAACTTAGCAACATTTATTGCTGATTTGTTGTTACTGGTTCAGTATCACATTCAAATCAAAGCAAATCAAAATCTCTTTATTCAGTTTTGGCATCACAGATGCAATTATGAACATCAAAAAATGTCACCTTCACCATGACTCTACCATCCGTATCGGAAAAAGAACCACTACGCAGAAGATAAGGCAAAAAACGTACGGGCATATTTTTTGCACATATACCTTCTTCTTCTTCTTCTCTAACCATTATCTACCTATTGATTGGTTTAAGCCTCCTTTAAACTTTACCAGTTTTTCCCGGTTTTGGGAAGTGATAGACCTTTTATGACCATACGGTCTCCACTTTATCAGTGTTTTGTTACAAGAAACTTGTTTGCGGGCAATGTGTCCTGTCCACCTCCACTTAAGTTACACATAAACCTACATAGATACAATTTGTATATAGGTCCACATCACTACCCTAATCTGTGAGATTCTTAGACCTACTTCCCTTTGAATTTGCTGTTATTACTCAGGTTGTTGTTACTCAGGTAAAAAAGAGGCTTCGATTATTTTGTCAAAACCACACCAACACTACAAACCATCTTTGCTCCATCTCCTGACGTCCTTACCAAGTCAGATCTCAAAGCATCTGACAGCGACAGATACTCTCAATAATAAAAAGCTTTTATAAATTGATTATCCAACCGTTTGAAGCGACCAAGTCTGCAACCATAATGGAAACAAACATTTCCTTCGAAAATAACATTTATTTATGTAAATGAGGTAGATAATGCCGGTGTTACAGCTTCATTCCAAGTATAATCAGTTTACCGTTCCCTTCAAGAGTGCCCTCCTTAATTGCAGGCATAGGATTTAATGGGGGCGCGAGAACGCGATTACTTTACAAATCTAATATTTTTATTTTATCCCTCAAAGCGACAGCCGAAATACAAGGAAAATCCCGAGCTTTTCAAATGTAAGACGATATTGTGACTGTAGTGTCTCAATGTTTAAACAGCTGTTGGAAAAAGCTATTTAGTAGATTGATTCACAATGACTGCGAGAAATTCGAGCACCGAAATAACCGCTGAGTTCATTGTAATATTGTTGGATTGAAATTTGACAATGGATAAGTAGCTATGAAAAGGGTAATAGTAATCAAAGGCATTGTGCAGGCAACATCCTTATTTTAGTTATTAGCTAAATATTTCGTGTGACGTCGAATATTAAAAGTTGCGACATCCAAAAGGGAAACGATTAGACTGGTCGATACGGGAGACGCTTTCGAAAATATATATACGACGAATGAGTTTCAGCAATTTATGAAACGTTATAAGGTGTAAAGAGGGTTTTTAATAAAGGCTTGTTCAGGCGGCGACAAAGGCCCTGTGTCCTTTGTTCTCACGCGGCAGCGCGGCGGTCGCATCTATTCCGTAAAGTACCTTTTATCATTGCCGCATTTTCATATGGACATGTATTGATGCTACCTTACGGTGGATGCTTCCATGAGTTTCGAAAAGAAATATAAGCTCAGTTATCGTTTTATTTGGGCGTGAAATATTAACACTGACACTTACGTACCTAAATCTATGCACCGTAAGATAAATAGTCATTCAGTATATAAAGATTATCGTCTAGTTGTTTTTAACATTAAAATATATGAGTTAAAACCTTTTTTTAACTAAAATAGTCTAATACTTTTTAGAGTTCGAAAATAAACCTTCCTACAAATAGTTTCCACGTAGCATTTCATTATTATTTTCTTATACTGCTAGAAATATTCCACACGATAAAGATGTTCCAGGTAACAAGATTAATAAATAAGGTAACAGTCGGCTTGCCCCATTTATATTCGTTTCAGGATGCGAAGGTAATCTATATGATAATGGAGCCTGGACAGTGACCATGTAATTGTCACGCGCAATTGAATGCGAACGGGGCATATAAGTCTCTGATGTAGGTAGTTAAAAAGATTTATTGTAAAGATTGCTAGCGAAATTACTAGGCATATGAGACTTTATATCTGAAGTCTCGGCTCTCAACTCTCTCCTTTAACATCACGGTGCTTTATCAGTACATAAGAAACATAACATTGTAAAACCCCAAAAAATTGACACAATATCTCTAAAAAATCCCCTCAGTTTCTTGCCGTATCTTCTGAGTAGAGGTTCTTTTTCCGATACGGTGGTAGGTCATTGTGATAATGTGACGTTCATAATAGTACGAGATCCCGCTGCAGAATTACTGCGCTCATCTAGTATTTGCTAAAATCCAATTTTTTACGCATATTTATGATTAGTAGAATATATTTCTACCAGGTTGCCTATCAAAATGTGGCCGCTAATATTTTAATTAAATTATTGTTAATTGATTTTTGGGAAACAATTTCATTCACTTGTTTTTTAAATAAAGTATCGTCCACTTCACGGCAATATACATACAGACTCTGAAAAATCACGGTTGCCGTTGCACACTTGGCCGCACCTCTTCGCAGTCAGGTTTAAACAGGTATGATTTCGATACATTACGTTCATAACGTACATTTATGATTTATATATCAAATTAAAGCAAATTTTTTTCTGTTTATTATGATATACAGTTGCCTAATTAAATTTGGCCGCA
Source organism: Petrophora chlorosata (assembly GCA_951640565.1). Lineage (NCBI taxonomy): Eukaryota > Metazoa > Arthropoda > Insecta > Lepidoptera > Geometridae > Petrophora > Petrophora chlorosata. The sequence goes on along the minus strand of OX621204.1, from coordinate 7,409,027 downwards.
AATAAGGGTTGCTGGCTGTTAAAGATGGTAAATATATAAGGTAGAGTGAAAGAGAGCTAGCGCGTAACATCACTAGTCAGACGAGGATAGCGATTGCCAGCTGTACGACGCTTTAAAGCCATTGCGCACGCGTCGAATGCTAGTGTTCTCAACTGAACAGCTGCGACATTTTTATTCTAACACTGGCGGGCCGCCCCGGCTTCGCACGGGTATTTACCAAAAATTTCAAAATTAAAAATTATAATACACACACATCTCCCCTCCCGTACGGCCCGTCGGTCAGGTCGTCGAAGTTGAAATTTACAGATATCTGTCCTGTCAGTCTCGTGGGATTAGTGGCAGTGCTGCAAAAGCTGACCTTCATACCCGCACCGAAAAAACTGAGAACAAAAATTGTATCAATATTATTACCACATACATTTCTATATTTAGGTAACACGTGGAAGATATACACTTCTACGTATGAAAACATTAAAGACGCAAAAATACTGCGTTATTTTCTTTAAGCAAAATCAGTTAAATGACATAATATACCCGTCTTCGCCGGGGGTGATGGCTGGTCCACAAGTCATACTTGTAAACGAGTGCAGCTTGCGGGGACTGGTCTAGTCTGGTCAATCTACTGTGATACCTATTCATATATTACTTATATTTTTTTGTTACTGATGACTATGGGACATCTCATCCTCGCACTTGTTTGACATTTTGTTAATTTTAATTAGTGACAGTGTAGACATGCTTGCCTTTTTTTTTCTCAACGTCAAGATTTCTTAAGTTACAGTTTTTAACGTATTTTAATTGATTTGTATTATGTGTATATGACGATTAAAATTGCATTTTTTGTGCCTATTTAATAAATATCTTTTGACTTTTGACTTTCGTCTACCGCGGCAGCTTTACGCATTTCATTAGCCCAAAGCTGTTCGGCACGTGTAATCTTTCTGTATTATTGGGTACGAATGCCTCAGTACAATAAGTAGAATAAGTGATTTCAAGTTAAAACAATTTATGAAGTGTTTTATTTCTTTACTGTGGTTTACTGGTGGATACAGTGTCATAACAGGTTCCAGGAATTCAGCACGCATTCATCATCAGCCTATTACGTTCCCACTGCTGGGACTCAAGCCTTCCCTCATAGAGAGAGTATGGGCCATAATCCACCACGCTGGCCCAGTGCGGGTTGGTGGATGTCACATGTCTTTGAATTTTTGTGATAAATTCTTGGACATGCCGGTTTCCTCATGATGTTTTCCTTCACCGATTTTAGAGCGAGTATTAAATCCGAACTTCCCGATTCGAACTCGGGTGCGTCGGATCGAAAGTCGCACATGCTACCACTGAGCCACACTCGCTCTAGCACGCATTATCCAACTCTAATTCTGGGGTTCTAAATCATGTCCTAACCAAATCTGAACTAAATAATAAATAAGGTTGAAATGATGGTGAGCTGCGCGCGCTCTGCCCTCTATCTCAAAAATGGTTCAAGATATAAAAAAATATTTAAAAAAAAGTTGTAGAGAATATTAATCATCTCTAGCTTCGCCTGCAATACATTATATACCTAATACAATATTTAATTATATTGAAGTCATAACATGGGCCAACTCATGATAAACGCCAAGTCAGCCGACTAGCGACATCAATATTTTTTAATAAAATTACGCTTTTCTCCTGTTATTTACCAAATTCAACATTTTAACAGCTGCTTATTCGTTTCGAGGTGTTTTTTTAATTGGAGCTAAATTACATTTTATTTCAAGGGTTCTTTCTGAAATATAATTAGTAAAATAACCTTTTAGTCATTTCACGCTCGAAATACTTATAACAATTGCTTCATTGGTTTTTATTGTAACACATTAAAATAACTATGAAGTTAAAATACCGATTAATCGAACAATGAATAGGTATATATGAAAGTATAGTAATAAAACAGCTCTACAGAGCTCTACGCACGTTTTTTGTGAGCTAATGTACTCGAAACTGTGACCCATGTACGTGTCTAGGCTACAGATTTATTCACTACTCTAACCAACCAGTTATTCAGCCACCAAGCAGTAGTGCGCAAGCTTTACTGTGTTCCTATTTGAAGGGTATTGTAGCCAGCGAAATTACTGGGCATTATGAGACTCAACAGCTAATTGTCTTAGGGTGACGAGCGCAGTGCAGCGCCACACAGGATTTCGCAAAACAAAGGGGTGGTGCTGTTATTGTTATACTGGCGTATTGCTTACCATCAGGCAAACGACCAGTTCGTCTCGTCATTCAGTTACATAAAAAAAAACATTTAGTATCGCGAGATCGAATTCGCAACGACAGTAGATATAAATTAAATTCTAATGTCAGTGTAGTTAAAGACAGTATACCTAATCGGCGGCATGGATCCCAAACTGTTATGGCAGTTTCAGATATGAGAGCGCAAAATTGCACCCAGAGTGCAAGAACTGTCGAAGTGCAGCCAATTTCTGTTAAGCGACGGAAAGTTAAAGGTATAAGAAGAAAACAATTAAGAGAGCGTCCTAACAACTTAGATAGTCGAAATGCCAAAGAAAGACCACATTTGCATTTATAATATTAGTGTGATGAACATAAACCTCCCCCTAAACTGTAATATTGTCATATTAGTCAGGTATACAAAACAAATATATGTTCAGGCTAAGTGAAGTTATATAACAGCTCTAGAAACGTTATTTTGTATTTGAGAATCTTGTGAATAGAGCCACAAGAGAAACTTCTAATGGTGGTAAGAGAGTTTTTAATACTTAAAAGAGTGCGATTTATTTTGCTCACTCCGTGTTCTATTGTTACGTAGTTTCTCGAGCAGAGGTGTGCGCTTGAGATATTTTTGTGCACTGTTGCTTTATAACTTAGGTTAACTTAGGTAACCTACAAAATTCTTACCTTACCTACCAAAACTTAACATTTTTTTTATGAGATGTAGTTAAATTCTTATTAGATGATGTTTTATAATAGTAGGTATCTTTAACCTTTTTGATCGACTAGATTTTTTTTATTAAAGTGGAATTCTATATCTGAAACTATGATGTTGAATAAAAATATCATATCAATATTATTTTACAACTTAGTAGGTATTAATATGCTATTATACGCGGTTTCTTTTAAATCAGGGCAACTTTGTATCTAGGAAATTTACCATGTCAAGTAAAATAGCTTTCTCACCATAAATTTTGGATCTGCTCGCATCAGTAGTGCTACAAATAATTTCTAACACACACAAACTACGTTTTTATTGTATTACATAATTGATAAGTGTAGATGTGTCCGTGGTTACATTTCGCTAAGAGCGATGAGATAGCAAACAAGACCTTGTAAGAATAACATTTTCTTACTCTCGTACCGCGCAATCGTACATTTCACAGCTTTATAGCGCAATATACCAGACACTTCTCTCCCAGTCGCAATATTATCTAGCCCTAGTGCCCAATCCAACAGAAAGATTAATGGTAGTCTCAAGAATAAGGAAAACTATCGACTAGGGTGAACAGATAATTGATTATGGTCAACGATGTTTGTTTTTCATTGTTGATGGCTTGTTGAATGGAGAGTGGAAACTTATATTTTCTTTATTTTAATCCATTCATTTTCCATTGCAGTGCAAAGGCCTCTTCCGTCCTTCCAATATTCGCGGTTTACGGCTCTAACAACTCAATTATTCCAGTAGGAGTTTAATTCTTCCCGCCATTTGCTTCTCGGCTTGCCTTATTTTTCTGCAGTAAAAATGATATCTTTTTTATTATTATAGGCTTGCGTTTGACCGCTATCTTACCTGTTGTTAAGTGACGATGCGGCCGAAGACGTAGCTCGCTCGCCTAGAAGAAACGTGTTCATTCTTGTCTTAAACACACCCAGATTTAATTGAAGAGTCAGTCTTTGAAGCTTTTTCTACCTGTAGAAGTGTCTAGAGAGACTAAATCATTTGAACTATCAGATCATCGAGATTAGTTAGGAAAACAAGACGCAATAGGAGAAATGACTACGGGAGGTAATGAATACAAATTAAGTATAAGTATAAATAAATTCAAGCAGAAAAGTCTGAAATAAAATGAAAAAATATCTATGTAGTCTAAACTATATTAATAGTTAGGTATATATTTATTTTTTAGTAGAGCAAAAGATTCTATAGAAAACAAATAAAAATAGTATGCCAATCTAGATAAGAATATATAATATATTTAGGAAATATATATTTACAATTGTAACAGAAAGAAGCTATTATAAAAATACTAAACTAAAAATGTATATACAAGTGGTGTCCTACATGAGGTAAGGTACCAAGAACTCTGGCTGCATTCCCGCGTTAAATGGGTAAAGGTTGTAGCCAACTGTGTTATATAATTCTTAATAATAGTTTGTTTTCGAAAATAAAGATGTTTATTAATGTTTAAGCATAAAGATTATGTAGTAAACGATTTTTTAGATTGGGGTTGAGGTTTTAGAAGGTTCTAAAACGAGCTCACGGATTTCAAAGTTGTTAACATCAGAGGCGCAGCAATGTGATTAATCGAGGGCGACCATGCCATCGGCGTGTGATCTGCGCACGCCCTTATCTCGAGAGTTCACTCAAACACTCGACGGCATCAAAGGTTTCGAGACGGCTCGAGTTCCGAATGCGTATCGAATAGCTTGCGTAGGACCGCGAGCGATTCTCTTTGCTGAGCCCAATCTATGGTGTATCCTTGTCTTGTGGTGTTTGCTGTTGTCATTCATTTTCTTTAGGATAACTAAAAGTATAATATATCATTTGGTTAAAATAATATTAGAATTTATATATTTATGAAAAGCGAAATTAGTATCTTAAAATATTATGGCCAGAAAACAGAAATTCCAACCAATATGTCTATTTACTAAGTATTTTAAGTAACAATTATTAGGATAGTAGAAAAATATGTAAATTAAATAATATGTAAATGTACTAGCAACTGGCACCCGAAACACAGTTTGTAACTAGTCCGGGAGCCTATGGATTCAAAATTTATATGTAAACCTTTTATGCAAATAAACTTGTTTTACATTATAATTTTATTATTATTACTACTCTAAGTTATGGCTTGATAGGTGCCGACACTGAATTTTAAACAAGAAACATTACGTCAGTGAATATGTCACCAGAATCAACCAATATTCAAAGATACCCGGGAGTAATCCCAACACTTGTGTGATATAGATACATCAACTACTCGTGCTGCTCTATATTAATCTATAAATATAAATAAATGTTCCGGAAATTGTACAAAAAGGCTGCCTACCGCAATTCCAATATTACTTACGAGCTAATTAGAAGACCTAATTTCTCAGAAACTTATAATAGATGGCGGGCCATTTCTAACGGCACAAAATGAGATTTTCTTTTCTGAGAAGGGGATTATTCAGAGAGGTTTAATTTAAAGGAAAATTCAAGGGAGGACCTGGTAAAGATTTCAGGGCCTCTCAATACGGATAAAGTCTTAAGTTGCCCTTCAATTACTTTTATGTCATTAAAATTTCAATAGGGCATCTAGTTTCTAAAAACATCGGCGTCAGCGTATTACTACATGAAACGCTGTAACCGACGTCATGTACACATAACGTTCGTTACATGTACCTACCATTTGGTTTATGTGACTTTTTGTTCAGACATAAGAGTAACTTATCTGTATTAGTCCTTGAGTGTTTAATGAGGTTTTAAAATAAATTTTGAACTACAGAAAGACAGCTTTATGGAGATTTCTATACAAATAGCAAATGAATTGCGGCCTATGGTTTCATTCTATAGCCATAACCACTAAAGAATAAAGGTTAAAATAGAGTTGACCTCATACGAATCGATTGTAAAAATAATAAACCATATTGGCTTGTTTAGAAATCTGAAGTGTGACGCCGTATGTTGACATATTTATTTGAGTTAAAGAAATCACTTCTCAAAACTGCTTTGCTCGCATAATCTTAAGTATCTCACAGCACGATAAGGGATTTGTTTATGGGGTTTCGTTTAACACGGATATTGATTTTAAGGGTTGTCAAGACTTTAAGAACAGTAAATAAATCTTACGATTATGTATGTTTTGATTGAAATATTTTGTTACCATATAAATAATTATAATCTGAAAGTAATACCGATAGTAATAATTCGATACAATTGTGATCGATTTTACTTACATTTAACTTTGAATCGCTAATCTATTATGATTTTCAAGTATAAGTATTATCCATTTAATCTTAAAGCTAGTAACATTCATATAACTTTTATATTAATACTTGAAGCTTTAATAATAATGATATTCAGGGAAATGTTATGTTTACTTTCAGAGTATTAATGTCAGTTTATTTCATATCGAAATAATGATCAACGGCAATGGTATGCATGTTACATCAATTAAAAATATATAATGTACCTCGATTCTCATACACGAATTGAAATTACACACTAAAACTGTAATTGGTTCAACCCTAGTCACAAAAGGTCACGGTGCCAGAGTGTCGGCTAGAAAAAAATGTACAACGAATACTTTAAACACATATTGAAGTGAGTGCAGTTGTTTTTTGTGCTGTTTTCTCCAGACGCTATAAATTTTTAGTTAATGTATGTTTTAAGGATTTGACAGGCGTGAGACTTACTAAGTATTGGAATTGATTTGTTTAAAAAAACCCAGGAAAGGAGGTGGGAATGTAGAAATAGATTTGGCAGTCAGGTTTGGGACGGGTGAGCGGGAAGAGGTCTGAATACGGTCGCAAGTTCAGAATCTTCTAAGCGGTGAGATTGTCTTTTATTGGGTCGAGATACGCGTGCGCGATTAAGCAGAGTCTATCGTGATTCTGATTACCGTTGTTAAAAATGACCCACGTAGAGTTAAATATCGTCGCGAGTGAGCAAATGCGCTACTTATTTTTATCAGTGAAGTAATAAATAGATGCAGTGTTTGATTTATGTAGAGTCAGTGATAAAATGGGAGTATTTTTATATATTAATATTTATATTATATTTAGGGAAGCTAACGTATTTTATTAAGTTTTCAGTTTAGCGATACATCGTACAACGGCTTCAATTCGACTACGTTGACTTTCTTTATATATATTAGTGTTAGATAGGGGTCTATTTACTCCTTCCAGGTTATGAAATTAGCAGCCGGGAGTGTCAACGTTTTGTCCTTTTATCTCAAGGGTAGAATTTATAGTTATTATCTTAGGGATATTAATAGGGGAGTGATATTGTGATTGTATGCATGTATGGGAAAGTGTTCATTTCAAACGTCATAAAATTTATTACTTTAGCTAGGATACTTTAATCTCTCTATTCTAATAATTGAATGAAACTTTCCATAATCGAAAATGTTTAAATCAACACAACTAAAATTCGTCAATTTTATTAGATATTTGCAAGCAGATATTACTACATAATAAGACTATTGTTGGAGATTTATTTAAGGAGTTAAAGCACTTTAATTTTCATTGTTGGAGTTTATATTTATTTTGGATCATAAATAATGTGTTACCATGAAAGTATACAGTCGTATTGAACGAGATATAAGACAGCATCATATAACATAACATAATAAGGATTAATTGTTGGCGTTTTATTCAAGGATTTGAAGTATTTTATTATCATTGTTGGAGTTTATATATATTTCGGATTGTAAAATACTGTATTACTATTAATACATGGATACACAATGGAATTATACAATCATATTGAACGAGATATAAAGATACGCGTGTACATATACCTCACAACATCAAAGCAGAAATTATTACATAACAAGGATTCTTGTTGGAGATTTATTCGGACTCTTAGTGGAGATTCAAGATTCATATAAGAATTTAAAAATTTAATTAAAAAAAAATTAAAAAAAAAATTACTCACATGCACTAGATAACTCACGCGACGGTGACAAGATGTCGGCAGTAGCCTATAACACGAAGAAACGGGAAAAACGGACGCTTTGTTGGACTCTCGCTACAGCAGGAGGGAGAGCTAGCCAGGAAAACACAGAGTCTAGATTTAGATTTAGAGTTCACACTGCCACACAGCAGCCGTTGAATGCGCGACCTATCTAGACTCGACACACACACTAGGTACACACACTACAAGAAGGACCATAACATTCCTTAGGGTTAGTTCGAGTCGTCTGGAATTGTATGGTCATAAATTAGAATAGGGTCAAATAATAATAATAACTTAATATAAAACAACAATCAAAAAATGAATGTCTGAAATGTGTGACTGAATCAATCTGTGATTAATTGAAGCGATGAATGAATCTGTGATCAGTAAAAGTGTGAAGGTTTGTGAGTTAAATTCATTAGAGGCGCGTTAGGTCGAACTTACGATGGATTCTGTTTGGTTATTGGAGTAAGGTGCTAGGCTGGATGGGAGCCTTACGTTATTCAAGTCGCTTAGGGTTCCTAATTATAGATCCTAAAAGATCTAAATCCCTCTTCCCCTTTTATATTTCTTTTTAGATGTTGCCGCCGCTGACAAACGTGTAGTTTTATGTAAAGTGTTTTCTTTAATTACCAATATTATTTTAAGTAACACAGTCTTTTATTTCATAAATTTATTCAACCTTGTATTACATACTTAATTTTATTCATAATAAATATATATATTGTATATAAAGTAATGGGGAAATATGGCCATGAAGAAAGAAAAAGACGCGGCTGGCAGTAGCTGTTTCCTGAATTCTCAGCTAAGTTGCATGATTTAAGTCTTTCTAAATTTGATGTTCATTTGTTTTCCTATTTCAGTGGATTTATTTGGTTTCTTGTTTGAACGTGTTTGATTTTAGTTACAGCTCTATTACTCGTGCATATAATCTGAATTATGATTACGATTCTTTGATTAATATGTTTTATTCGATTCATTATTATTGCGGTTATTTTATAGCGACGGTTCTTTTATTCATAGATTTCTATGAGTATTAGAAAAGTACATTTTCTTAAACTTATTCTAGTTGATTAAACTTATTAAGTTACACAACGTAAAATTTACACAACGTAAAGGGTCCATAATATTATAAATTCTAGACGATCACATCTGGCCAAAGTTATAAAATATCGTGAGATTAATTAGATGTCTTGACATCTATGTAGGCGTAGTTACTTTTAGCACAAATTATAGATAGTTATAGGTAGTTTTTCCACAACGCCCCGATTATTCGGCAAAAAAATACATTTTTTTTAACTGTAACACACACACATTAAGCAGTAAGGGTATGCAAGTATATAACTACAAAACTATAAATGTGACAAATATAAATAAGAAAATACAATTAGCGCTTGGCCTTCGATATTGACGTCACACATTGCCAACGTCAAAACCTTATATTTAATTCCCCCAGAACTTTATACACAGAGGCGACCCGCACCGTCATAAGTTAACCATAACATGAGTTTACGTCACTTGAGTTAACCGCACGCGAATCGTAACAACTAGTTTGCACGGCACGACGATATCATACAATCATTAGGTAATGTTACAGGCCTCGAGCAAATACCGCATGCAAACGGATTTGTATGAATATGCAGGTACAAAATATCTATTACTAATGTATGGGCAAAACACTTTTCCCAAAATATCACATCGCAAACTATTTTACGCAAATATTCATTTGGCAAAAAAAAATATTGTCAAATCAACTTATCGCAATTTTTCCAAAACTCTTTTTTGGCAAGTTATTGTTGGCTTATTTTTTCTTCTTCTGGCGCATTGCCGGCCGCTGCCGTGACACGCTCGCTTCGCTTGCTCGGCTCGCGCGTATTGGTGCACCAGTAACCTAACACTCCTCCTCGCTTCGCTCGTCGTCGTAACTATGTATGACTTTGCCCTGAACTAGTCATCTGTGGTAAAGATGGACAAACATATTTTGTTGAACATTTGACTTAATAAAATTTGACAAAGTAAAATGATGCCAATTGATAAATTGACCAATATTTGATATTTTGGTAAAATGCGAAATGTAAATTTGCTAAAGATTTATTTGGGAAATGAAACTAGGGCAATAAGTTTTTTTGGAAGTGAAATTTGACTAAAAATATTTTGCCTAAAGGGCAGTACCATCAAATCTACAGTTTTTTGTGCCATAGATGCAGTAGATTTACAAAATTATATTTATATATTCGCATGAAAATTATTAAAAAAAATTAAGTTGTAACTACTTTAGTAAAACTCGTTTATAGTTTACTGGTTACGAGTATAAGTAGCGAAAGCGTTTTGGTTTTTTTATTTTATTTTATGCATACAAGTAAATTTATTCAAAGGACCGAAAGCTGTACTAGGTATACTAGCACCAAATACCAGCACGTAAGTCAAACTAATAGTGAGCTCACAAGAGAGTATGTTGAGATATGTATGTTAGTATGCGTTGAACTGGTCCTCTTGTACGCTTGGCCTACTCCTACTGTCTATTATGTTGAGACTGCGCCGAGCACATAAACTGCCTACAAAGGCTATTGCCTACGCCTGTCAGGCCGCTCCACTACACTAAAGCTGTATTGTGTTTGGCACTCCTTTTGTGAACCCATCCGTTATTTATCTCAATTTCTCGATCGTCATTCGAGTGTGAATAATCTTACCCTCTAGATTTTAGGTTTCGTAAACAAAATATAATAACGTCACCAAGATTTGCATACTATTAAGTTCATTGAAGATGATTTACGGTCGTGCTTTAAAATTCGTAGACATAATACTTTCTGAGACACATTTATCTTTGCAGTTATCTTAATTGAATTTAGTGTGAAAAATAACAGTAGATCAACTTAATGTTGTTTATTTTTTTACTTATTTCACAGGGTAATATTTTGTTTCGTTATCAAGAGAGTAACGCACCATGTCACATCAAAAGTCTTCTTGCGATAGTAATAGCTTTATGCAAAAGCCCAGTTAAATAAAACAAAAGCCTAAAACGTTAATGATGGTTTAGAGAAATAAGCAAGTTTGGAATTAATATAAAATGGTAACCATTCATGAAAACATAAGTTAATCAAGGTCTATCGCATAACAATACCTAACTACTTTTCAGTACAATCAAAAAATAAATAAAAGTACTCATTCTAATTGTGGTTCTTTGCGAGCCAATCAAACTTAAGGACTATTCATCAATAAATAAAATTTGGACGCCACTAGTTTAAATACCTCGTCTCTATTTTTCACGTTTCTAGCACAAATAATGTACTCGTGAAATTTAGTTTAACGCCCCTTTTTGTCAGATTTCATCTAAAGTCATCAAAATCATTATCAAGGCGTTTGCCTGATGGAAGGCGCCACGTCTGCCCATAAAAATTGCATTGCTAACCAGGACTTTTAATGCCGTAAAAAGTACTGCGTAGCACTGCATTGCGCTCATCACCCTGAGACACCAGATATTAAGTCTCACTCATATGCCCAGTAATTTCGCTGGCTACAATGCCCTTCAAACTGGAACACAGTAATGCATGCGCACTACTGCTTGGTGGCAGAATAACTGACAAAGCTGAGATACCTACCCTGACAGCCTCCTGCATACGAGAGTCCTACCACGAGTAAAAGCAGATTCTTGAACAAACTGACTGGTTTCCTCACGACGTTTTCATTAATCGTTTTTAGAGCGGATGTAACCGCACATACATTGGTGTAGCACGGGACCAACGTCAAGTAGGATTCGAACTCCGGTTTGTCAGAACATAAGTCGCACAAGTTACTACTGAACCACACTTACTCTAGGAACATCTATTCTAGCAAGTAATAGTATTGTATCTAGTATATACCTATTATAGATATAAAACGGTTTGTTTTGGCCACCGAGCGTATAGACGTTTACTTTTATTTCAGCACATTAGTAATTAAGATACAGACCTCGATACAACCCAATAGATCCATTAAGAGCTCTAACGGCCTATAATTGCCAGGGAGAGTATTATGTGGGCTCAGTGTGAAAAATATAGCGTTATTTCAAAATGTTGTCGTAGGTATTTCTGAGCAGTGAGGTTGAACAGAAAGCTTATTGCTTTGAACGGGTTGGTGTCGACTTGATTTATTTATTTGTTTAGATACTCGGTTTGAGAATACAATTGCTTATGTTCGTGTTTTGTAGGTGTTCAGTGGTTCATTGGAAAATTCTTTGTGATGTTTTTTTATCTTATATATTATGTTTTTATCGTGGGCGTCTATTATTCAGGGCTGTGTGCGCATTTATGGCAGGGACTGGAAATCATGACCCAAATTATCCCAATAATAATATTATGACAAATAAATTCATAATATATAGAATGGGAATAATATTATAACAGTAGGAAGTTGCCTTCAAGGGTCGTATAATAAAATGTTTGCCTACATCGATCTATTCTTCTCAAACAGACAATCTCTCAGAAGAATCAGTATATATTTTGAGAACTATAGCTAATATAACTGTAGACAACATTATAATCCGTTATTTCAGTGTAATTTTCAGTGAAATAAAATGTATCCCGGAAAACTGTATAAGCGGGTAAAACAGCGGGACGCAGCTAGTGTGCTATAAATAATTTAAATTAAAGGTGCATAAGATTAAAATATTGAGTATATGAGATACATTTCTGAACGTATGTTCGGTTTAGTTAATTAATTCATGGCACAAAGATCAACACTTTAAAAAAGTTGTATCTTGATTCTTTCGAGAAGCATTCCGTTCATCCGAATCACAAATTGAGGATAACTCTAGCTTTACACTAATGTTCCGGTTTTCTACATATTTATTTAGAACAGCTACAAAAGCAAATTATTCCGCAGTTCACAGCAAGAAATTCACACGGTATTCTTGTTCCGGCATTTCAAATAGACACGTCTTGGATTTTGCAGCGCGCATTTGGGTGGTACTACCGAGTGAGCACCCCTCACTCTGAGGCTCTCACTGTACAGTATGTGCACGTTACGCGGTACGTAGACCCCTTTAGCTTTAGTGACTCATGAATATTCGCTTACATGTATTGTGTGTTCATTTACATGATAGCAGGCAGCGTTCGGTGCAGTGGCTTGTGCCTGTCGCCTGTTTGTACTGGTTCTGTGTTGACTTTTGCGAAATTCCGTTAGAGCCTTTTGAAGAGAGCAAAAGACGATGTTTGAACGCGATATTCTAAACTTGTGGTGGAAATTGAAGCTGATATTTCACTTTGACAGAATAATATTTTAGTGGAAAATAAAGAACAACAAATCTTTATAGACATTAGTTGGTAATTGAATCAATAAGTGAATTATAGAGAAATAATAAAAATAATATATATTAATTCGTATAAAAGCCACAACATTTTGTATCTGCACTACTTTCCACAGACATTTTAGTATCGTAAGTGGGGTCAACTAAGAATAAAATACCTTTACGCCGCCGGGAAAGCGATTTGTAAGAGGCGTTGAAAGTGTCACGGCGTGTCGCCAAATGTCTGTTTCTTAGTTTATTACGTTCGATGTGTCTCAGCTCGGCAATAATGCAGAAAAGTATGTCAGGAAAATCAGTCAGGTAAAAAGTTCAGGAGCATTCTTACTTTTTAGATTACGGGAGTGATAGACTTGATTACTTAAATTGACTTGAAATCACTTACCGCAGTACATACATTGTGGCACCACAGTACTTAGTAGTAGTTATTTTACTTTATATTTGTTAAGATTATTATTATTTTTATTTTGTCATAATCATTATCAGCAAGCATGTGCATTCAATATCCATCAAAATTAATTTTGCACCTTTGTGTCCGTTCAGTAGCAAAAGCAATTTGACTTACATACTAACAATTCGTATGTAGTTGATTTGACTTACCATAGAGCAGCTGTCTTTGACATAATTTGAGCCTATTGTTTAGTGAAATTAATTTTGACAGTGATACCTTATAATCACGATTACTATTGAATTCTGTGTGTAACTCAACATACCTAACGCAATTTATTCACAAGGTTATGGCGAGGCCAGTGAGACAGAGCAGTATGATAAGTCAATTCCGAGGACTTTGATTAATATCTAAATTTCTCTACTAACGAATCAGGATTCTCTTGAATTGGAAGTGCTTGGGCTACTTTAATAAGGCTCGTATCTAGAAAGTAAATAATGAACGACCAAGAGGTATAAGGAGCTCAAAAGAAAACCTAGTCATTAATCGAACCCGGGAGGTACTTACTTAGGAGGCTTAGCAACATAATTTATGTAGGTATGTCGGCGTCTAAAGCTTTTCCCTGTAGGAAACTACGACGTTTCTTCTCTCGTTTTTGCCTGAAAAATTCCATAGTTATAGATAGTTATATGATCATGAATTTCATGTTTTCCTGTAAGGCTTTCTTACATTTTTATGTAAGAATTCAAACAATTAAGGCAAGTTTTTTTAAAACGTTGATGTATGCGTACCAACAAACATAAAGCTTTGAATTTGTATTAAAAAAATACTGCAAAGACTACGCTACTATAAAGTTTCCATTTGAAAATACACGGTCTAAAAGTATTGAGTCTGTTGTTCCTTCTTCATTAAAATGTTATTAACCTACTTATTTAATTTTACAACAAAACCTCATCCACTTTACGCTTCGGTTCAACCTACAGCTAATCTTCATTGAGATTAAATCTACAGCTCGAATTACATAGAAGATTAAAGATTTTATCTTTGTATTTTAGCAACCAACAGGCACAGCCAGAAAGACTAATGCCACAGCACACAGTAAATGAACTTACTTGATTTATGAGGATTTAGACTTTAAAACAGCTTTATTAAACCGTTAAGCTTGATTTAAAGAAATATTGAATGTGTTAAATGAAATAAGAGAGAGCATTCTCACATAAAGTAACAGTAAACAGTAAGTGAGAGTAGCGTAAGTTCAGCGAACTGAGGTGAAGATATGACGATATGATGATAGGATCTGCCCATGACCTCAGGCATCTGATAATATCTTCTAAGAAAGCATAGAAAGAATCTGGCAACAGTAAGAAAGGTTTTGCAGACATTTTTCGGACCGTTGCTTGACACTCCATTCCTTTGAAACTGCGCTAAAGTTACAACACTCGCGAAAAGAAAATCTCGTGAAGATAGTGTGATATTGTTTCAGATTTAAAATAAAACCTTTTCAGCAGAATCGACTTACGCTCGAAATAAAAAAGCGAATAGGTGTACCTACATCTTTGATCTCAGTCTTATCTCGCTTCAAAAATTTGCTCCGTTTTATGACGCTCCTCCAAAATTAGGATGTAGGTATATTTATAACAAAGATGCGAGCGTTGCCGACTTTTTTCCATATTTCGCCGAGATAAAGCACTTTAAACGTGGCAGACTTAAACAAAGTTTATAAAAGCGGAGTTCATAAGGCGGCTTTATTAGGCGATTTGCAGGTGTGTAGCAGCTGACGTCTCAAATATTAATTTCTGATGGATCCGAGGGGATTCTCCGGCGCGATCCGGAATTTTAATGACCGTCGTATGGTCGCCGGATCCATGGGCTAGAACATTCGTATTCAGTTCATAATTGGAGCAGGGATTAGTGAGGGTGCGCGATTCAAACTATAAACTCGGTTAAACTCAGCCTCTCTCATTACTCATTCAGATACCGGCGATTACGACTTTGTTCATTTGAAGTGATTCTGCGTCCCTAGATAACGAGCCGTGAACAAGCATTTTCCCAAGTTTAGGGATGAGTCATTTATATTCATAATATTGTTTTAAGTAACGGCAATTGAAAGAGATTTCCCATTGCGGTCGGGTCACTCACTTATGTCTTCAAACAACCGCTTCTCCGAAGTTGAATATTCAGATTGGAAATTGGAACGAGTAAAAGAAAAGACACAAAATATTCGAAGTATAATTGTGACCTCGTCTCGTGCAAATAGAACGATCACAGATCGGAGAGCTCAATATAAATAAGACGAGCAAAAGGAACCATGTATATCTTGCTAACGACTCTGGGTATTTATCTTAGAATCTGTTTCTGTGTATCTAAGGGCTTTGCGACCCAAATAAAAGGGTCGCACGGAGGTGTCCTGCTAAGCAGATTGGTGGATACGTGACAAGACAGTCAAGTGCTGGGGGCGGCTAATCATCAGGTTAAGTTGCTCTTTATTTGTTTTCCTACCTTATTTAAATCGTGCGAACAGGCTTATATTATTTGGCAAAAGCTAGGGAGAAATATATTATTCTTTGAAGCTGTCTTAAGGTAATATGAAAAAATTATGTGAGGTATTTTTTTGCTGTCACTCTTTCTAATATTTATATGTATGAGTGACATGGCTGAAACCGAGTTTCTGAAGTGAATTCGGTAATTCTTTAGGCAGGCTTTGAATCAGAAGGCTAATAATAATAAAGTATAGTTTTTACCGTTATATATTTTATTATTTGGGCCGACAGAGACGGACAAAGAAGTCATCGTATAAGGGTTACATATTTTTTGGTGTACGGAACCCCAAAAATAGGAAATTTGAAAATTCATAACCAATTATGAACCATGGATCGAAAAATTTTGATATATTTTTCTGCCTGTCGGAGTTCTCAGTAGCGGCATGGATTTTTTACAAGCTTTTATTTAACTTGCAATGTCAAATTTAATGTTAAATCTTGCAAGTTGAATCAGAACCACTTCCTCTTATCCTACAAAATTGAAATTTTTCATACTTCTCAAAGTCTGAGGACAATGTAATATTATAGTGACAGCCAGCTGATCTGATGATGACGGAAGGTGGGCAATAGACTCCTTGACGGATAATCGTAAACTACCTATTAGTGTTTGGGCTCATTTTAATCTGCTCGCAGTTCCGATTACCAATTCGTTTGAAGCGTGTCTTGAAAAAATATTTTTCAACAATGATCTTATTTTGAAAATAATTATTTTTTTGAAAATATAATATTATTATAATGTTATCTTCTTTTCTTCTTATTCTTATATTCTTTATTGTACACTAAAATTTTTACATCGATGATTTATAAACTACATGTACAAAGGCGAGCTTAACCATAAAAAGAGTTTTCTTCCAGCAAAATTTCTTGTGTGGGTGTTTCGCTAAAGGGCACAAAAATTATGTTATGTACCTATCTACACCATTGCATTGGCATTTTATAACTGGAAGGATTATATATAATGTGCTTGAAATATATAAATAAAATCTTCTTCAGATGATGATGATGATGAATGATGACTATATGATGGTATCAATTAAGCTAACTTTCTTGAATTATAACATTTCAAATAAAATATATTTATTTATTTTTTACTTGTGATAAATCTACGTTTGACAACCATCTCGCCTGATGTTAAGCGACGATGCGGCCGAAGATGGAGCACGTAGATGTAGAAGATACATATTTACTCTAGCTTTGAAGATACCCAAATTATAGTTATCAGGCAACAGAGAAAACGGCAGGGAGTTCCATTCCTTAGCAGTACGCACTATAAACGTGGAACTAAAACGCTTTGTTCGAATTGGCGGAATGTCTACTATACAGGGATGATATTTCTGCTCGTCCTGTGATGGAAGGGGGAGGTTCAAATTAGGTCGTGAAGTTCCTGTGCATATTCCCTGAAATTTAAAAGGAATCTTAGTCGTACAGACTTATTCTATTCCGGCCCACTATTTTATGTCTTTCACATCAAACTTCGTCCCAAACTCTGAACTTTCCAGATTTACATTCAACTTATAAGCAAATTGTAGGTGACCCTTTGTAGACGGAATATTATTAAAATTTTGTTTTCCCCGCAAACAGTCTCGACCCTCGTCATCGGAGTGTGGTCTCATGTGCACCCCCCGACACCTAGTTAAATATAACCCTGTTGGTTTAATATTTCAAACTAAGATTTTCCACGACCGGGGTAAATGTCTAATTGCAATTTAATTTGCCATTTTGATCCTGTAAATTGTTTTTGAATGTTATTTTCAAATCAAAATACTACTAGGTTTAAGAACCTAGAACCTACCATAGTTGGCTAAAATTTGTGATAGATTCATTTAATTTCAGATTTGACTAAATAGTAACGTCGATTGGCTCACTAAATTATAGTAAAACTGTTCATCAAACCACACTTTTTTGCTTTTCAAATATTTACACTTAGAAGTTGCACTAACAGTGATTTACCATTACAATATCTTACATTTCTATTATCCGAACCAGCGTCAACTAAAAGTACTTAAAACTTGAAACTGTAGTTCCATCCGATGACTTTTAAAGTGAAATTTTGTAACCACCAAGTGCTCAAGTGCTCGAATCTTAAGAAAATATATGCTAAAATTGTTCATAAGTTGTGCATGATACAGCTAAGCGAGCGTAGCGACGGAAGTCTAGGTCTTACTAGAAGTCCA
This sequence comes from Petrophora chlorosata, assembly GCA_951640565.1. Classification (NCBI taxonomy): domain Eukaryota; kingdom Metazoa; phylum Arthropoda; class Insecta; order Lepidoptera; family Geometridae; genus Petrophora; species Petrophora chlorosata. Next base: position 7,390,768 of record OX621204.1, on the reverse strand, counting down.
GGTTCTTACTACAAAAATATTAAATTATATTTATATAAACGATCTTTGACAAAGAAGGTTGAATTTTAAACATGTATTTTTTTAGTCTCATAGTACTTTAGCTAAGTCTGATATATAAAGGAAAGAGATAGCATTTTCGATAGCAGCGCTCATAGCGTAACTCACCTAGCAGCAGATCGTCCGTAGAAGATCTGGTAGGTTAAGCTATGTTCGCAGCGGTCACTACGCTACCGCGCTTCGGTGGGCACGTTATCCTGTCAGTTCCGGTTGTTGTCTTAGGACAACATTCGCTAGGTCATATTAGAGGCCTTTGGGCGGTCTTAAAACTCCAACATCAGGGTTGGCCACACACGAGAGAAGAAAAAGAAACAAAGATAACAATCATTACATGAAATTCTATAATTCAGCCGCCTACGCCAGCCGACGTGCTTAAATGTTGGTCAATTTCCAGCTAGGTAACCTCATATAATATTGCATACCTATTTATAAAGAGTCAGTGTTTCCCGATAGCTACAATCTAGGAATCTTCAAGTCTCGAGTGAAAGGGTAGGTACTATCTTGTAAGCATTGTAAGCGTGCTAGATCGTCGACCGCATCGTCATTTACTATCAGGTGACAAAGTGGTCAAACGTAAGCCAAATAGCAATAAAAAAAAGTTTATCAGTACCTATACATGTTACCGTTAATGTGATTAATTGAAAATTATTAATAATTGTCTATCATCATTAATGATTACCGGAAGTCGAGGTAAAAGTAAGAAATTACTCAAATATATCGGTGATTATTAATAATGTAACCTTACCTTCGAATTAAAAAAAAACATGCGTTATTAAACATTGAGATCAATTATTATATTTCATACTGAAATGCATTCCTCGCTTTATTCGTCGTCGCACATAAATATGACTTTGGCTTATTCTTCTTCTGGCGCATCGCCAGCCGCTGCTGCGGCACGCTCGCTTCGCTCGCTCGGCTCGCGCGTTGTGGTGCAACTAGTCATTACAACAATACCGTACTAAACAAAACATCATTTATTGACGAGGAAATAACTTCGAGTATTATTTTATTTTATTACTTTTACCGACGAGAGTAGTGAATTATTAATAACAACTGCTAAAAGTGATGAATTTCAATGTTATATTCACATTTACCAAACCATGAGGAATTATTAATGATGGATAAATATTAATAATTTTCATAAACCTAATTACACTTACCGTAACATATTTGATGGTCAAACAAACTTACCAAGTGAAGTTTGACCGTAATTATACAAGCCGTTGCATCCGAAGAGATTTATATAATTCACAAGGTAGTTCCACTCCATGAGCTGGGCATCAAGCACAATTTTAGAGCTGTCAAAAATAAAAAGCACAAAATGACTTATTTACAACTCCCGCCCTAGAGGGCGCCACTAAGCTCTGTCACCTCATTTGATTTAGAGACAACAACATTTCGCAAAATCTTAAGGCCACAAAACAGGAAAAATAAAACTACTAGTAGGTACTTAATATTTGTAAGGGTTTGTGACAACAAATTAGGGCACGGGTGGGTTATTAGTATAAATCTCTTCGGATGCAACGGCTTGTATAATTACGGTCAAACTTCACTTGGTAAGTTTGTTTAACCATCAATTATACTTCGCCGTTGCATCCTCGAGATTTATATAATTCACAAGGTAGATGTTTAGAGCTTTTGCGAAATTTTCATGTTCCTCAGAGTAAAAATATTTATATGGGCAACACATATATGTAATATTTTAATAACAATTGTATAATATAAATTATGATTTAACATAATTTAGTTAGAATCCTACACCGCTTTAGCAAAATAGTACTCATATTATCCGGCAGCTTATTTGATAAGGTCAATAGAAGACTCCGTAAGTAAGCTGCTAAGGTTTATGCATCACAAGTATGCAGAGAAAATCGCAGTGTTTATTCAACTGTCACATATAATCCTTTTGATCTATCTACCTTCTAACGAGATGCTCGTATTATGTACAAGGTTTTCTTTTTATGACAAAAAAGTTCAAACTTTGCCTCTGATCGAAAGTAAAGGCAACAAACGCCTTACAACTTATATGCTTGTATGACAAAAGTTACTGTTCCCGGCAAATTTATAATCTATTAGAAATTACTGCGTAATTGGTTACGATTTCATACATTCTATATAAAGGATGGTGATTGAACACATCGTCCTGTTGACAATGCTAGTGAAACTGCCATTTATTTTGTTGTAATTTGGAATAGTCATCGTTGGGAATATATTTGAAACAAAATTTAGAATAATTTTGTCTGTTTCTGGTTGAAGTGCAAAGGCTAACTTGTTTCCTGACATGATATGTATAAAATAGTATTGGTTCTTAACATGCCAGAGATTGGAACAAAGGATACTATGGTTGACTGTTCTAGTAAAGAATGACCATGACGCCAGTTGCCCATTGTTAATATTGTTCGTCAATTTTTAAAATGGGAAAAATAATTACTGGCTCTTGTTTATCGTATTATCACACATGATACTCCACCCAGTTAAAAGAAGTGTCAGGGTAAATCTCCAGCACATACGAGTAACGTCCGTTACTAATTATATAAGACACAGTAAAATGTTGTTATTACCAAATAACGTATTTTCAATAAGAAAATTATCACCATTTTGCGGTTATAATTTATGTTTGGATTCTTTAACTGTTTTTTTTTTTTTCTTTATAATGTATATTAATATTATCATTATTCCTTTTTGGTTATTCATTTATGAATTGTAACCCGAAAATATAATAGACATTTTACATTGTCTAATTTTAATGTGGGTAACCGTCTATGGACTTGATTGAATTTAGCCCAAATCAAGAATGGAATGGTATAGGTGATTCCGAGTAAGGATACTACAGGTTTGAAGAGCTTAGGAAAGATGATTGGCACTGTCGGCCGAGCAGTCCATTTGACATTGACATTCGAATGTCTGATCCTCAAATTTTAATCACTGATTCTTGGCCGCCATATTTTTATTAGGCATTAACGCATGATTCACAAAATGCTCAAAGAAAGTTTTTTTTTTTTTTAAACAACCCATGGCTACTGAGACTTGAACCCGCATCTCAACATTAATTAGAAGGGAAGGGTTCTGGCCAAATGAACTACAGTGATCACCAAGACGAGTTTGGAATTTATATAAAAAAAAAAAAATATTACCTAAAGGTAAATCATTGAATGGTACTTATCACAACAGCTGAAGATATTGGACGGTTTGATTGGTTCTATTCCTAAATTTATATTTATTAGTTTTGAATTAGATAAGTTCAAGTATTGTTGGGTATTATTATATCGTATATTATACCGTGACAAAAAAAAAGAAATAATGGTTTCAGTAATGATATTTTATAAGCATTTTATACCACAGTTCAACTGTGCTGATAGATAAAGGGGTCTTTCGAAAATAATTTCCATGTTTGGAAAAACCTCTAACGAGTTTTGGATTGTGACTTCTGACTGTGACTTCCATGGATCCTGGTAACGACGCCGGTGCAGTCCACGTCGTGATACGATACCCCGGTATATCCCGATACCTTTGGCTACTTTGCCTGTTCGGTTTTCTGGCTGACTAACTATAATGCACAACTAATGTAACTAATGTAACTATAATGCTATAATGTCTATAATGCTTTGATGTCGAAGTAAACTTCGACATCAAAGCATTTATCATTCAGCCTTCTTAACCTGAAAGCCAGATTTCTAAACAGATTCATTCATTTGTATTATAACTACAAGGATTTTTCCGAATAGGAAAGAATTTTTCTAGCGTAATATACGTTAAATCAGGTTGCTTTGCTTTATTGTGTTTGTAAGGCGTAATCCTAATATAATAATTTGATCGAATTTTTAAGCTTTTCCATATCCTTTCTAATAAGATAGGATGACCGACGAGATCTGACAGATAGATTTATGTATTCTTTAACTCGCGCTGGTTTTTAGTTGAAGAGTCAACTTAGATGGTTTTATACCCATTAACTGAAAATTTATACAAGAACATTTTCAGTGAAAGCCTTTTTCAGGTCTGATGTCACTATATAATATAGATACGCCCCCAACGTTTAGAGATTTTCTTTTCAATCTCCGATCCAAAAAACTTCTTGTTTACCTTTCATCACACAACAGTAGGCTGCATAAAGCTTAGTATAATTTGCATCAAGAACGTTCGTGTTCTACTAGTTAAAGTCTAGATCAAGAAGAAGCCACCGCAAAACGCGGTGACGTCACCATAAGTAAGTAGTATGCCACTGGAATCTATTCATTGTGAATATTAACTTGTTGTAAGATCAGTTGAGCGAACATTATATGCATACGTTAAAATCTGCTATTTTTACGGCTAGACAGTTTTCCATAGTGGGTGTATACTAGGCCTCTGCCACTGTGGGCGTATCATTAAGGAAGAAAAGTCATAATCGTGTTATGACTCCTAACTGCATGACTACGACCAAATCGTACCGTTAAAAACGCACCACTATGATCGCATTATAGTTCAAAGGCACACAATTTGTTTTAGGTATTAGGTTATAAGAAATACATCAAATGTGGGCGTCGCATGAAGATAAGGCAACCCCAAAGTCATGATAGTGTTACGACTCTTAACCTTAACTCTTTGACTACGACGAAGTCGTAACGCTAAAATATACATAAGAACAATGCAAAATATCAAAAGATGACTAAATTGAATTATAGTTAAAATTAAAAATATGCATGACTATGATCGCATCATAGTTCCAAGGCACTCAATTTGTCGTTGTGCACGTCTATGATCGCGTCATAGTTCCAAGGCACTCAATGATGTGTGTGACTATGATCGCATCATAGTTCCAAGACACTGGATTTGTTGCATTAGGCTAAAAATATATATCAAATGTGGCTGTTGGGTGAAAAGAAGGTAATGCAGAAAACATGACTGTGTTTATAACTCTTAATTACTTGACTACGACGAAGTCGTAACTCTTAAAATATGCGCGATTATGATCGCGTCATTGTTTCAAGGCACTTAATTATATGTTATGCACGTCTATCAACGCTTTTATTGACAATTTGATCTATGAACGACTATGATAGCGTCATAATTCCAAGGCACTCAATTTTTGCATTAGGCTATAACAATTTATCAAATATAGGCGTGACATGAAGGAAAGGCAACGCCAAAGTCTAAAAAATGAATATGTTATGACTCCATGACTACGACCAAATCGTGGCCCTTAAAATGACTGTGTAAGACTATGACCGCATCATAGTTCCAAGGCACTAAATTTATTGCATTTGGCTATAAAAATAGATCAAATGTGGCCGTTGCAAAAAGAAAGGCGGCGAAAATGTTATGGCCGTATTATGACTCTTTAACTATTTGACTTGACTAGACCAAGTCGCGGCACTAAAAAAGATTGTATACGACTATGACCGCATCATAGTTCTAAGGCACTCAATTTGTTGCATTAGGCAATAAATAATAGTTCAAATGTGGTCGTTGCACGTAAGAAAGGCAACGCAAATGTTATGACCGTGTTCTGACTCTTAACTCCTTCACGACGAACAAGTCGTGGAGCTAAAAAAGATTGTGCACGACTGTGATCGCGTCATAGTTCCAAGGCACTTAATTTTTGTATAGGACTTAATAAAAGCATTACAATGTGATGCATTCATGATATTGTCTTAGCATAATATCTATTTTTTAAGTACTGAAGTTGCATATTTAGTCGCATAAAAATTTATAACTGAGGGTAGTTGTGACATTATTCGGTCTGGTTACTAAGCCCAGTAAATTTATTATTTAGTCAGTATTTTGTCATACGTATTATTTAAAGATGTTATGATATTAAAACAAGTTATTTATTTTTTTAACTTATTTTTATAAATTAAAGCAAATTAAGGCATAAGGTATATTTTTTTTTTTTTTTATTATGACCTTATTCAATAATTCACTCTCTCTACGAGGGAAGGCCTGAGTCCCAGCAGTGGGAACGTAATGGGCTGATGATGATTCAATAATGAATCCTTCCAGAGTACTACACAGTATCTTTCGTAACGAAAATAGAAATACAGATTCAACAAATAAACAACTGCATCGTTAAGTAGGTAACATAACCTACATTGTAGTAAATACTGTTTCTTGATTAACATTAAACATGCAGATTGGAAGTCAAGACGGAAAGATAGGTAAGTTCTCACCCTGATAGTTGCTATCGGAACTTTCATGCCGTTATAAATGTTTCACGAGTTTTATTTCGTGTCTTTCATACCTTTATTATAGTCTTCAGATCAAGACTCCTTACGATTTCTTATTCACATAGCACTTAAACTGAAATTAACTGTTAAATAGACGATAAAAACACTAATTACTTGATTAAGAAAAAATATTAAAGAATTTCGATGCTACGATGCCCGCACACAAAAAGTGAATGAGGTGACAGAGCTTAGTGGCGCCCTCTAGGGCGGGAGTTGTAAATAAGTCATTTTGTGCTTTTTATTTTTGACAGCTCTAAAATTGTGCTTGATGCCCAGCTCATGGAGTGGAACTACCTTGTGAATTATATAAATCTCGAGGATGCAACGGCGAAGTATAACTATACATTGTTTGCCACATTACACTTACTTGTAGGTCTCATAAGCGTAAGTAATAGTATCTTATCAAAAATTGCGAAATATAAACAGCTCCTGTCGATGTTTTATATTTTATCAGTATTTCGTTCATATAAAAAGCCAATTGGATGAATGTAGGTTATCTGTGTACAAAATATCGTGTTATAATTTTGATTTGATATTGATACAACCAACCAAATAAATTAGTGAGTAAATATATGTTACATTAACTCAACTAGTAAAACATTAGATAATTAAACTGTAGATACTGTACATACATAATAATATTCATTATCAACTAACATGATCCTTATAGGTTTAAATTGAATAAATAAATGCCAATTGACTAATTTATTTATTATTCAATTATTCGAATATATCTTTTTGATACCTATTGATGTTTTTTCAATTTGTCAGCCTCTGTGGTGTAGCCGTAGGTTGGCTCAAATCTCATACACCACTGAGGTTGCGGGTTTGATTCCCGCGATGGGGCAAATGTTTGTCATCATCATCAGCCTACATCAGTCTACTGCTGGACATAGGCCTCTCCCATAGCACGCTACTGAGCCTGATGTCCGGCTTTCCTTCTCCAGTCGCTACCAGCAACCCTATGTATATCATCGCTCCATCTAGTCGCAAGGCGTCCTACACTACGTTTGCCGATTCGCGGTCTCCACTCTGTACCACGTCTACCCCAGCGGTTATCGGTTCTGCGGCAAATTTGACCAGCCCACTGCCACTTCAGCTTGCTAATCCACTGAGCTATGTCGATAACTTTAGTTCTCTGGCGAATAATTTCGTTCCGGATTCGATCCCTTAGAGTAATACCAAGCATAGCTCTTTCCATAGCACGCTGAGCAACTTTCATTTTGTGGACTAGTCGTACCGTGAGTGTCCACGTCTCGGCTCCGCGCAAATGTCTGTGCAGAAAAAAAGCGCAAGCATTTGTTTCGTGTCTGGGTACTGTAGGACCATGCTCCTCGTAGTTCTTGGTTCCCTAGATACAGGGTATTAGTAGATAGTTAGGGGCCAGGCTGTACGTATGTGATGGTTGGGCGTAAGCAAGTATATCATTTTATAAAAAAAAAACGGACTTCAACTGATGTATCTTCGAAGTCCAAGGTCGAATATCGATGAAAGAAATATGGGACCACTCCGTAGCTATTCATACTAAATCTAAATCAAAAAGAATTCTGCGGTAACAAATATAAAAAATGTATACAATCGAATTGAGAACCTCCTCCTTTTTTGAAGTCGGTTAAAAATACTTATACTAAACGTTTCTTGAAATAATAAATTACTATGCTCTTCCATGATGATGATGATAATTTGCCATAAAAACACTAGCTATGCTAATCGCAAGTCGTAAACCGTGAGCATGCTAGGAAAACGTCCCAGAGTACGGGCCACAAAGTCGTTCAACTTTCGTTTACGTTGCTAAAGAGCGCTAGAGAGTTCCCTTATAAAACGGTTTCATGAATATTTATACAGATTTAAGGATAGTGCATTGTTGCCCAAATAATTGCGGTCGCCGAGTGTGTTCTCGAATTCAAATGGCGTTTGATTGTTGTTTTCTGTTCCTTGAGAGGTTCTTGTTTGTCTCTTGAATTGATTTGGTTTTTAGATATCAGAGTTCTCATTTGAATATCTAAATAGGATGGTGACTCTCTGATCGACAAGAGCAGCTTTAGTATTGTGTTGCACGATGTTAAATGATGGGATGTTCCTTCATGTTTTTCAATCTCAAATTTCATTTATTAGATTCCTGCATCCTAATAAATCATCGAAATTATGTTTTCTTATTTGTTATTTACCTTATTTATAAGCGATATTTTTTTTATCGCTACTTACTTACTAGTAAGGGTTGTTGTATATTTTAAAGAAATATTGTAAAAATCCTTTAGTTAAAATTGACAATAAATTGTTAATAATAATATGTTTTGTTGTAAATATGTAATTATTATACATATTGTACATAAACCTTTGCATAAGTAAACATGAATTGACCAAGTTACTAAGTCCACTTCAAGCCCAGCCTAAACCTACTTTCCAATGCTTACCTTCGAAAGCCGGTGCTTGTTTCAGGGATCAAAACATGGCCTGTTTCAATGCGCCCGTATTTTTTGGTCCATTCGCGCTCAACAGTACCTGCAGTATCGGTCTGTACTCTGCCTGAAAGAATTATGGTGCAAGCCTCACTATACAAAAGGAAAGTGGTAAAAGAGATGTGACACAACGCGACGAAAACAGCAGTTTCTAAAAAATTCATACAGTCTACTTTCAACTCTAAACTTACCTTTATATGGTTGATATTTTATCTGGATGTAACTAGCTGAACTGGGCCTGCTCAGTCTGTATCTTTTTTAGTCTCGCCCAAAGCTGAAAGCAGTACATTCGTTTTACTTTACCCTGATTTTAGGTTAGTTTATTTTGTAAACGTTGGATGTTTTGGATTGATTGAATGAGATTTTTATTCCTTGGAGATATTTTACGAATTTATGATTTCGCACCATTCTTCTTCTTTAACCTATATAGATACCAAAAGCTCAAACATGTTTGTCCTATTTTATATTCGTTCTTTGTTAAATAAATGAATAAATTATGTAATGTTTGGGTAAACATACAATAGGGGATCGGACAATAATCGAGAAAAAATCTAAAATTTAGTTAGAACGAATGTTCGTTGAACCAGAAAGATCATTCAATCAATATTTTTGTGAAATAGTAATGATTTATATTTTTAAATCAATAAATAAAATCTAATAATTCTGATATTTTTAATCTGTTCTTCATCTCAAACGAAACAACAATCACAGCGTATGACATCATTTGTAGGCAAATGCCGCGAGTCAAGCTTGTGTTTATTTTACGTTTTTGCTTTTCATAAAATGTATTTTTGCTAATTTTTTCGTTCCATTACCACAATATCATCCGCAAACTTCACAAAACGTATTTAAATCACTTTGCAAGTTTTATTTCGAAGAGTTTGTCGTTTTCTACCTACATATGACGTCACAAGTTTTGAGGTGACCTTTTGCGCGGCAATATTTGAAACATAATATTTAAACATAGTTTTAGGTAGGTACTTTTAGAGCGTTATTTAATTAAAATAGTATTTTTCATGGCTATATATATTAATTGTACTTAATATAAAACACTTTCTGAAAAGTTGTCCGATCCCCTATTATAGTATTATTTATTACTATTGCACAACTCTATTATTTAATTTATTCTCATTTATACACGTAAAATCTCTATATCACATAAATCTCATGTATGGTGTATTACCGCCGTAACCCTCAGTATAAATAGCATCTAATAGGCACTTAGTCTAGATTGTACTGTTTGCTGATGCCCAAAAGCGTCTCTACTAAATAACACGTTCCTAGGCACTATTTTGACAATTTCAAGCATCGGGAATCCGATCTAAATGCGGCATTGCAAACGCCTACGTCCAGGAGATTATAGAGCAGACAGGTCTCGGGCGAGCAGACGAGGGCGGGCGGGCGCACAGACGGGCAGCGGGTCGCGTGCGCGTCCGCCGCTTATCTTGTTACTTGGCTGTCGCTGTCACGACATGTCGCAGCCTCGGTAACGCCAGCTAAATGCCCAGCTTTGTTTGTGATTTCGGAATGAAAGTGAGTCACGGTAGCATTACACTTTGTTAACTGGCTGGTGTAGCAGCTGGCGTATTGGATGGGCTTGACGTAGGCTATTCCCTTTAAAACCTGTATGGCTGGAAATAACTTATTATGTGCACATGGTGCACTGCAAAATTCATGTTCGGGAGTTTTGTTGGAGGGAAGTTAGTTATTTTTATTTTAGGTAAGTAGTTAGGTCTCTCGTATGCGAGAGCCCGCATCTGGGTTGTTACTACGGTTTAGTCAGTTATTCTGCCGCCAAGTAGTAGTGCGCCAGCATTCCTGTTTTCTAGTTTAAAGGGTATTGTAGCCAGAAAAAATACTGACTTAATATATGATTTTTCGGAGTGATGAGCGCATCAGTGCAGTGCTACGCAGTACTTTACTATAGCACTGCAATCATTGTTATAAACAAGTATGACTCTTACCACCAGGCAGACATGTTCGTCTCATTGCTAAGATGCATACCTAAATAAACTTTAAATTGTTGGTGCTTAATTATATAGTCAAGTCCATTAATATTTTTATTGCTTATTTCCAACGTAAATAATTCGTGTCTTTGTACCATCATTCAGAAGACCGCGCATTTGGTCTTCTGAAGGCAGTGCATAGTTTCTATTATTTTCAGTGATGAAATACTTTATCATATTACGTATACATTTGATAAAAAAGTATACATTTACAATTCAAAAGGCATTTATAATCCTCTTAGGACCGAATTAGCTGAGGGACAACTTTTATCATGACTTTTCGCTTAGTTCTTCTCGTTCGTTTTCGTATTGTCGTTGCCATCGAGGTTATGAGGGTGTTTTTTGTACCACGCAATGTTAGTGCCAAGAACCTTATACTCAATAGATATGTTTTAAGCTGAGAAAGAAGATGTTTTGAATAACTAAAACGCTTCACCACCTAAATATCTTGTTAATATAATTTCAAAGATATCTAGTTCTGGCTTTAAGGTCATCGTACTCCAGAGGCCGGACGTTATTCATTATGTACTTTAAACATTTTCCAAGCGATGTCCGAGCTGGTAATAAATTACGAAGGTTTCTAGTTTCACGAGACATTTCAAACAATAAATTAATTTTCGTGTCGACTATGAACGTGTCTAAGATGCTATCGTATCCTTCCAGTAGATGGTGGTGAAATAATTTTATGGCTTTTGCATAAATATTGGGCAATTATATCCATAGTTTACTTTCTACTGGCATTTTAATTTTGTGTCTTATTTTAACAGGTTTAATAACCAATATAGATTTGCATAGAAAACACCGTTGACCTTATGATCACATTATGTTATATAAGGAGGTCACGGCAGCTTAATTAAGCGCATATTTTTCCACTATCACTTTATAAGCTCAGAGTTAACAACAACCAAGAATATTTTCGTAGAAAAAATATTTATTAAAATATTATACTTTAATAATTTTCCGCGTGTTACGCTTTACAAGAAACTCGCAATCTCGCAGAAGTTTATTGGTAAAGTAAAAACGACAAGATTCTTACAAAACGGTATGAATAGTTTGAATGTGCTAAATAGCGAACGGCAAACTTGGTAGAAACGAAGCATGGTGTAAACAAAGACGTACTTGTAACTTGGACGCGCTTGATAAATTGCTAAATACCTTGTTATATACCTATCTGTGGTGCAGTTTCATTGTTGTCACTTGCGTATTGTGTACACATAGTACATAATACGTAAATAAATGTTACCTATAAATATATATATTAATTTTATAAGATCTTAGCTAGATTAGGTATTAGGTAGTTTAGTTTTAGTATAGTAAATAGATGTAGTTACCTACCTCTCACAGTCCTGGTGGTCTCGTTTATTTTTATTTTTATTTTCTTTTTGATATTGATCCATATTTTCCAAAACATTATAGTGCGTTTGGATTTGCTTGCGCTGTCTCGACCGATTCGTCAGTATAGGTATAGCAGGCTTTACCCTCCAGCTTAAGCTGGTTAATTACTGTCTGCTTGCTTTGCTGCACGTTTCGAACGAGGTTTGCGTAACTGTATATATATATATACCACCAACCCGCACTGGGCCAGCGTGGTGGATTATGGCCCATCCTCTCTCTATGAGAGAAGGCCCGTGTCCCAGCAGTGGGAACGTGATGGGCTGATGATGATATATATATATATATATATATTTTTATTGTGTTTTATGTTTGTTTTTTATAGAATTTTAATGTTTGTTTCTTATTGTTTTAATGTTTGTTTTTTATCTTCGTCTGATTGTTCGTGATGTCATGGGAAGGGTTCCGACTGAAAATCAGTGCTAAGGTACCTAATTAAGATACCTTAGCGTTTGCTGAGTCGGAACCTTTTCCTGACATCGCGCAACATTTCACTGTATTGTTTTTATTGTTTTTTGTTTTGTATTTATTTTAGTATGTATATATTCAGTGTAATGTTGTGTGATGTCCGGAATAAATGTATTTTCTTTCTTTCTTTCTTTCTATCTGCTTGGTTACATAGTTTACGGTTAACGCGCGGCCATGTTGTTTTGCTTTCTGCGCGACTTTTGTGATGATCGGATGCGATAGACGCACTGCGGTTTACTCAATAAATTGTATTACATCTTTCGCAAAGGTGGGAAACCAAAGCGAAAGCTTGAACGCATTCTTATTCTGAATGGGGGCGATAAGTCCTGCGCTGGCATCCCGCTGCATGCAAAATGAACGTATTTGGTAAGTAGAAGTGCAAGTTTTGAAACACTGCTAAATGGCTTTGCGGCGGTAGCATTTACTCAGATAAACCACAATGTTCATAAGTGCCTAATTTATATAAACAACATAGTATTTGTAATCAGAAAGTCACTCCTATTTAGGCTACGCAGTTCAATAATAATTCTTTTTTGTGAAAAACATAGGCCTCTGACACCAATCAAAGTCTACATCTTACCAGAAATAAATCTTCGCTTGGTACAATATTTCCAACAAATTGTATCGAAATGTCTGGCTTATCCCCGCCCGGGAAGGGATTTAGCCGAGAGTTTTTGGTATTTGCTCTTCTTTGGTTTACGACTATCTCACCACTTTGCCGCAATTACTTTTTCTATAGTCAATTTCATAGTGAACATGGGTATTTTTACTTAGGCTCTTATTAACTCGCGCTATATTCGAAAATACAAGTGCGTAAGTCATCATAAGTTTATATATAAAATTATATAAATATAGATTTTTTTTTACACTTAATAGATCTATGTTTGGCCACTATCTCGCCTGATGTGAAGCGATGATGTGGCCTAAGATGGAGCCCATAGATCTAGAGAGAGACGGCAGTTGAGCGGCTGCTCAGACCCGTCTCCCAGATATAAGTATGTCTAATTTTTATTGTATACTTAATTATTATTGACTAGGTATGAATATAATGTATGACAACAATTTCGCTTTGGACATAATTCTGTAATGAAATTGTAATGATATTGAATGAATAAATAATAATAATAAAATAATAATTTAAAATGTATTGTTTGGCGCTTCGTTTGGCGCCATCGCAATACTGATATTGCTAAAAAAACCGAATTGTATTTTATGCAATTGAGAAATAAGACGAGCAAGACATTTGAGTCCCATGCTTGTCCATAACAATTGCAGTGCTACTAAAACTATATATATGTCGCAGGAAAATGGTAAAAACTGAGATTTGATCAAATCACTAAGGTAGATAGATGATCAAATCACGGAGGATGTTAAAATAACAACATGATTTTATCATTTCCCTAAACAACATCTATTGGTTTGAACAAATGCCAGAGCTGGTTCCGTGAAATGACAAAAATACCACGAAATTACGGTATAATCATGTATTGGAAGGACCACTTCTCCGTGGTCCGAATCGCTCTCGCGCGGAACCAGAAGCTCGCGAGTAGTTCCTGAGTAAAAAGAGTGCGCAAGGCCTAAACGAAGCGAGGAGGAGAGGTGTCGAGCGTAGCGAGCAGGCGACCTCCCGAGTGGAGCGAAGGGATGACGAAGCGAGAGTTCTGGCGACAGTCCATGTATTAAGAGGATATGGCACAGCCGCGGCCAGCGAGCACTAGGTGTTTGAATAATCTCACAGAAAATGCGTAAATCAAGTTAAATAAATTAACTAAAAAATAATAATAGTAATAATTTAACTAAATTCGTATCAATTTCAGATTTTTGTTAAAATTAGCGTTTCGGGAGAAAACGTTTCTACCACACTAAATCTTTACCAAATTTGGTAATTTTGGTCTCAATTTCATAAATGGAGAATAAACTAGGTTTGTAGGTTTTCCTTTTTCTAAGTTCATGTCTATTTTTAAAGTTAACAGCTTCCAAACTTCAAAAATAATTTTCGAGTAAATATCGAGTTTTTTGGGTCCATTTATTCAAATTCTATAGGAATTATCGAAAAAATCAAAACCTACAAACCTCAATAATGGTAACATCTCTTACATGTCCATTTCATCGAATTTGGTTTATGTTTAGGGGTAGAAAAACGTTTTCTCTTTTTGTCTCTTTTTGTATGAACATTTCAGCGTGACGTTCCCTCTTAAAACTGTACTTCGTATCCCTAGGGATTTCGTGAAATCCCTGGTACCCTCATTTCTCCCTCTTCCCTCATCCTCAGTTGTTTTAACATCCTCCGTGGTTTGGCCAAATCACTTAGATAATTGACCAAATCTCTGTTTTTATCATATCTCTGCTCTTATCACTGCATTGTGCTGATCACCCTGAGACATCAGATACTATGCCCAGCAATTTCGCTGGCTACTGTGCCCATCAAATCATAACACAGTAATGCCAAAGAAAACTAAATGGTAATGCTTTCTCACTACTGCTTGGCGGCATAATAACTGGCAAAAACCGATGGTACCAGACGGCCTCATGCATACGAGAGTCATACCACGAAGAAATGTGTGTTTACTACTGTTAATTTTGGCGGTGCACTTAAATAGTTTACCAGCATAAATTGCGAGGAACTTTTTGGATCTCTATACACGAAGTAAACTCATAGAGTAGGAAGATGCTGTAAACCGATGTCGTCAGCGCGATTGGTAACGATCGAATACTAGGGAAGCAAATTTTTTTCTGAAATGAGTAAAGATGCCGTCTCGATAATGAAGTTTGTTAACTTTCACGTCGGTTGTAAGTAGACGTATGAATCGGGAAGTATAATTTATTGCATGTAGCCGTACGTACTACTCGTAGTAGTCGTCTCGTTTTGTCAACAGAAACTTTGTAATTATGAAATTAACCTTTAAAATACTATATATGTTGTGACCTGAATAGTTAGAGAAAACTTTTATCAGTTCTATATATACAAGTCTGGAGATTGCCTCCTTGAAAAATACAGACAAACAAACCTTTTTTCTTTACCATTTACCGTTATGACTCCTTAAAGGCTGAAATAAATGGACATACTAAACTGTAAGTAATGTCTTTGTACTAACACAATATGGATCACAGTTATCTGAAAATAAATGATTTTGATTTGATTTGATTTAAACTGGACTATCTATAGGCATTTAATAGCCAATAGGTTGTCCAATTGCTTCACCTTTAAAGGTAGTTAAGTTATATAGTTTAAGTAAGTGGTATCACGTATCGTGTAAGTAATATGTTTTTTCACATTCATTTCTGCATCGTATTGAGCGTACAAATATGATATTTTTAAAGATCAGTCGTCACATTTCATTGTTCATAATTAAAGCATGACACCTTTATCTCGCGGTTTCACCCGCGGATGAAAAGTATTATTTGTGTTATTTTAGGACCTAGAGTATCACTATACCAAATTTCATCAAAAACCGTTTAGCCGCTGTGGCGTAAAGAGGGAACAAACACACTAATATACATACTTTCGCCTTTATATTTTATGGTAAAATGACCTTACCTTAAGTGTAGTTCAACCGATATATATATATATATATATATATATATATATATATATATATATATATATATATGTTCATCGACGTGTTTCGGCAGTAATATTCGGTTATAATGCAGGAAGTCTTCACCCGCAATGCCTTGGAGATGAACATAGATCACTGCTGTTAAATAATCAGGTCAACTGCTTGCTAGCCACTGTTTTTTTAATTCTCCGCTTCACTCAGAATATTAAGTATCGTAGTAGGGTTTCAACCTGACATCTAGGTACCTACTGAGTCAAATTATGAGACAGAGCGATGAAAGCTTAATGACTTCGTCTTAGAAGTCAAACGTAATCTTAAATTCTTGGGACTTGCAGCTTTATTATTTTATAAGATCCTGCAAATTCTAATAAGAAGGCCTTGGGCTTTAGCTGAAGATTTGACCTTTACAAACACTGTTAATAAAAATGTATGAGGAACAAACGTAAGTATTATCTCACAATATTGATTAATTATCAATTGAATGATCCATGAACTTGTCGCCAGTTTATTATTGTTGCTAGTGTATTTTATTGTGCCGCCGGCCGCAAACATACAAGACAAGAATATGAAGCTAAAATGCGATACAGACTGGTTAACGGAAATAAAAGACCTATCGACTATTAATGCTTTTTTTGTCAAAATGCTCATACTATTAAAAAAAAAGTAGAAAGATTAGTTACTTAATTTTGTATAAAGCTGTACCTACCTATTTTTTAGTTCACTTCTAGCCATTAATATAGATGACAAATATACCCTATAGACTAACAAACGGAAGAGACTAGTGTCCCACGACACAGGGACAGGGGTCCCCTATAACACAATCCTAGTGTTATAGGTACTAGTGGACCTAAAATAGCTTAATTATTTCACCTACCCTATCTGTAAACATTAAGTACCTACTTACCAAGTGCTATAAAATGAAGATATAGAATATAGATATAGAAGCGGATATAGAAGCTATTTTTATTTTACAAAAGCGGGCGGTTCGCGCTATTTATGAGTTGAGTCCTCGCGAATCATTAAGATTTACCTTCTCTGTATATCATCATCATCAGCCCATCACGTTCCCACTGCTGGGACTCGGGCCTTCTCTCATAGAGAGAGAATGGGCCATAATCCACCACGCTGGCCCAGTGCGGGTTGGTGGATGTCACATGTCCTTGAATTTTTGTGATTAATTTCTTGGACATGCCGGTTTCCTCACGATGTTTTCCTTCACCGTTTTCAGAACGAGTGTTAAATCCGCACATAACTTAAGAAAGTCAGTGGTGCGAGGCCAGCGGGATTCGCACTTGGGTACGTCGGATCGAAAGTCGCACATTCTCCCACTGAGCCACACTCGCTCTTAAAAATAATAAATTATTATTTTTATTTTTAAGAGCGAGTGTGGCTCAGTGGGAGAATGTGCGACTTTCGATCCGACGTACCCAAGTTCGAATCCCGCTGGCCTCGCACCACTGACTTTCTTAAGTTATGTAATAATAAATTATTATTTTTATTATTATTATTAAACAAGCACAGAATGCGGTTTTGAAAGTAATGTGTCCTATTCCTTGTCGTGAAAATGTTAGATGTTGGATGCTCCACAATGCTCCACAACTCACAAAATACTCGTTAAGCTTCTTTACCAATGAACTGCCGCCTCCGAACGTGCTTGTTGCATTAAACCAGTTTTAACATTTTACTGTTTCCAGATATTTCAAAACTGGTTTTTGATACCTATTCCCTAGAGTTAAGACTGAGAGTCCGAGAAAGTGCACAAACATTTCAAATTGTTTTGCTCAGTTGTTTTTGAAGAGGAAAAATGAAATATCAGTGCGTTACACTCCTTTTAAAGGTCCAATTTTTACAGTTGAATTGCGAATAGATAAATAGGTTTATTCTATTAAATTTTCAACTTTATTTTAGTAGGTTTTTTTACTTTTTCCATAGAGTTTGTTAAGGAACTGAGAAAGGAAAATAATCTGAGAAACTACAGTAAATAACATTTAAAAGTATTTTGAAAAATGGACATTTTAGGGTTTTCATGTTTGACAGTCTAAAATGAACCAAGAATTTTTTAAGAGTGCTTACTACTAATTTTATCACACTTCTTATCTCACTCTAACATTTTTAAGCAAAAGTGCTATGCACCTTGCATTACCTTTTCATTAAGAAGTAAATCGCTCACTATGTGCACATTTATATTGGTTAGCACAAATTCACCAAATTCCACAAAGTATGCGTTTTTTCATAGTAATTCTTCTAAACTTTATTTCAACACGATGCCGTTGCAAGCGGAACTGCTCGATGCGCCGCAATGACTCACAAAATGCTGGCTAAGCTCCTTCGTCGCTGAACCATCGCTTCGGAACGTGCTTGTTGCTTTGCGCCAGGTCTTAACGCTATTCCACTGTTTTCAGCGATTTCTTAACTTTGATATTTTACACTTATTCCTTTAGAGCGTAGACCGGAACCGAGAAAGTATAAAAGCGTTGCTAAAAAACGTTGTTTCTAAAAATATCGGTAAAATAAGATGTTACTGTGCCGTTCAAAGCTACAGTTGCCCTTTAGAAATGAAGACAATTTTTTTTTCCTACAGAAAACAATCATTGAACGGTAGGTATATATTTTTTTAAATATTTATATTATATGTATAAGTATTATCCCAGACTTTTATCTCGATTTTAAACCATTCATTATCAGTTTAGGTAGTTTTAGTATTAGAACAAACATCAAGCTCCGAAGCATTAACTACGAGTATGCTTAATTGAACTGTATCTTGTATCATTGGTCTTGGAGGCTGTGATGGACTTACAGATACCAGACTGAGAAATGAGGCCTATCGTACGATCAACGGCAAAAAACAACTTATTAAATGCTTATAGTAAGCTCTAGCCAGAAACAAGAAAAAGACGCTTCTACATTCACAATGTAACATAGCCCGGTGAAAGAATTTTTAAAATTAGATCAGTAGTTCTAGAGATTATCCAGGGATTTATGTAAACACATACAAACAATTTTTCATTTTTCTAATATTAGTATAGAAGAACAACTTATTATATCTTATGATAAGCAAGATATGATAAGAAGCCATAGTCATAGTCTAAGCAACCAATCGCAGCAACACACAAAACGCACTCCCGCGGTCACAGCTTTGATTTGAAATCCAATTTGACGGTACACCGCGGTTCAGTGAATATTGTGGTGACTCTGATAGTGCATACAGAGCTATGTGCATGAGACATTCCACTCGTGAAGAAGGTATCCTTTGTGTAGGTCATCATTTCAATTGCTTTATCATTTTGTAAATGCGACTTTATGTGTTTTATAAGACTCCTACTATATGCCAGGCTCTGTGGTGTAGTGGTTGGGAAGGTTGGCTCAAGTCTCATACACCACTAAAATTGCGGGTTCGGTTCCCGCGACGGGACAAATGTTAGTGCATAGAAATAAAAACCCAAGCATTTGTTTCGTGTCTGGGTGTCGTGGTATCATAGTCATTATAGTTCCTGGCTCCCTAGATACAGGGAATCCTAGTAGGGGCCAAGATCTATGTATGTGGTCGTTGTGCGTCTTTATCATTTATTTATTTATTATTATTATAAAATGTCATAGAAAGAACTCTTTTGAAACAATACAGTTAATAGAAAAAACACGTAAATGTAATGTAACATTGACTTAAAAAGTGTGAGTTATTTTTTTAAAACAGTGTCGATTAGTGTTTGAACACGATCTCTTCTAATGGGAAGTGACGATGTGGTCGAAGATGTAGGGCGCTTGACCAGTAAACAAACTGTTCAATCTTGATTTAAAACACATCCAGATTGTAAAAATATACAATATGTATGTTGTATATGTTCTACTAAATAGTAGAAATATACTCTTTTTGTACGTAAGTATGCCTAATCTATGAAAATATTATAAGTAATATTTTAAATTAACCAATAGAGATAAGCCACAATAAAATAAACTAGAGGAAGTATAAATAAGTACAAACTTCTAAAACGTGTAAAAATGAATCATTGATATTATTTTGGCCAACAGAAAAATTGCGGATCGGAACACACTAGCGGTAGTGATACAATCGTATTTGAACTCAGTCGCACCGATTCTGAATTTTATTCGTATAAATCCAGGCATGTCTATAATGGAAGCCAAAATGCTCGCAGCACCGGGGTACTCACAGCACCGGGATCTTTTGCACGACGATATTTATTATCTTCAGACTGCAGATTATGGAGAAAGTACCTGAGTTCCAGCGTTTTCTTGAAAAAGTGTTGTTAAATTATCGCGCCTACATTGTTATACGATTTATAAGATTTACGGCGAAGAGTTCAAGTTTAAACACTGTATTACTCTTTTAACTGCGTTTCACTAACTGAAGCTTTGTCGCAAATGTGACAAAGTGAGAAGTTTGTTGGTTTTACACGAGAAATATTCGCAAAGCGCACGTTGCGAATATTTCTATATATTATATATTAAATTTGTCATGGTTTTTACTGATGTATAATAAGTATGTTTATACAATTGTACGTAAGGATTCGGAGTATGCTGAGTCGATACCATGTAAATCAGTCTGCACTTGATTTATACCATACTACACGTCTAGTCATAAATTGTAAGTAGTACTAGTAATTAATTAAAATTAGTTCGATTAAATATTTAAGTACCTATAGTTGTGGGTCGCTCTCCTTTCACGTTATTATTTTTACCATTAGTGCGTAGGTTTTATTATTTTTATTTATGTAACTGATTGACGAAACGAGCTGGTCGTTTGCCTGATGGTAAGCTATAGGTACGCCAGCCCATAACAATAACAGCAGCACCCAGGACTTTGTTTTGCAAAATCCTGCGCGGCGCTGCACTGCGCTCGTCACACTTAGACAATTAGCTGTTGAGTCTCATAATGCCCAGTAATTTCGCTGGCTCCAATGCCCTTCAACCCTTTGTAGGTGAACAAAAGACTGAAGAAATGCCTATACATTGAAAAGTAATTATCAAAGGATCTGTCAGCTACAATCTTAACAAGTTGCAGGTTCAGCAATGACATTCATCTAGTTCTGGATGTCTAATGTTACTACAAGATTAAGAAGTTGGGATGGAGTTAATTAAAGTGTGCAAAACTATTATGTGTGCCACACATGACGATGCCTTTGGGGCCGTGCGTGTCAATAAACTGACTACACGAACTATAACTACACACTATAAGAACTAAGCTCAAGAAAGTCAACACGATACGCAGAATCCTAGCGCAGTAAATGGACGAGTTAACCTAATAGCCAAAAGCACTCAATGCTTACAAAGTCGCGGCGGCCGCTTTATGGGCCCACTAACTGTTAATTTCCTTCATTTCGTTAAAGGAAATTCGTCTCTAAGGAAAATATTACCCTTATTCGGTACTATTGTTTCGCTCTCGCAACACTCCACTTTCATTGTTCGATAGTTGCTTTGTAAGGCCCGCCGCGTATTTAATAAGACCTCCTCTAGCTATTGTAATATTTTGTAGGCGTTGCGCTTACAATTTTTGGTAATATTTTACGTAAAAAAATGTTACGACAAAAGATTTTATAGAACATTCTGAGCATGAAGGAAATTCAGTCACGTTTTTAATCTGTGCCGTAAAAGGATTGGATTTAAAAACATTACTTTTATATTCAAATCTATAGCATCCAATTTCTTAACGGTTCCGGCGGCGTATTTAGAATCCCGCAAGGCTTGAAATTACGTAATGTATTTACCTATTGACGACGCTTCTGAAGTAATTTTTGTAACATCCTTTCTATTATGTTGAGGAGGCTTAGCTTGTATTCTCGTGGCGGAAAATGGAGGCAAGACCAATAGCGGCGGTGCGGTGGCGTTGTGTCGGAAAATCGCGAAATCCTTCCAATCCGCTCCGGGCGTGACACTCACTAGAAGAGTACGTCTGTCGATGTTAAGCCGTTCTAGATTTAAAGCATATTTGGTTTCGATTCGAAAAATTGCTTTTGATGCGATTTTATCCGGGACTCGTGAAACAATGGGAGCATAAACTGAACGAAGAACATATACCTACAAATATTGCGGCGTGTCTCTGTAATGCAAACAGTTTAATGGAAATACTACATAATATCAAAACATTAAAGATCTTACTCGTATAATAATTATTTTGCTTAACAATAGCTTTAGATGAACTAAAAGGATTTTATCAATCTGTATGTAGGTATATTTTTTACCTATTTCAATCAACTAAAACAAGTTTATGTACCTGTCTATACCTACATAAAGATTTGTTTCATAAGCACTACAAAGCTTATACCAAAATATTGAATACTTATTAAGTAATGAAATATATTTAATAATAATAATTAATTTTTAACCGACTTCAGAAAAAGAAAAGCTTCTCTATTCGATTGTATTTTTTTATGTTTGATACTTCAGAACTCCGTCATTCATGAACCAATTTGGAAAAAATCTTTTTGCGTTGGGTTCAGTATAGCTACGAAGTGGTCCCATATACATATAAATTTCATCGATATTTGACCTCGGACTTCGAAGATACATTGAAGTCGGTTTTTTTGTTTAATAAAACGTATACTTGATATCAAAAATACCGACTTCCATTATGATGTATAATCGAAGTCCAAGGTCGAATGCCGATGAAATTTATATGGGATTTATAGCTATAGTACTGAACCCAACAAAAATAATTTTCCTAATCAGTTCATAAATGATGCAGTAAACGCGTAACAAACATACAAAAAAAAGAAATAAAAACATACAGTTGAATTGAGAACCTCCTTCTTTTTTGAAGTCGGTTAAAATGTGTCAACTGACGACATATGATATGATTATATGAAGTCTAACAAAATTATCTAAGATATTAACATTGTAAATCACATTTTAGAATGTTTAGTTCCAACCCTTATATAATATAAGAATATATGCCTATGCAATTATAGATAACGAGCTAATTATTTAAGAATTGGGGCTAACTAGTGAGGATAATTATATAGAATATTGTTTTAGAAAAGAGCTTTGTTCAGCGATAATAGAATAGAATAAAGGTTGGAAGGTTATTTTTAATATTTGTAAAGCATTTTAAAAGTTAAGCTTGTTATTTTATATGTAACTACTAAAATTTGTTTTTATACAACAAGACTAGCATATTGTTCGCTTTACAGTAAGCGCCACGCTTGCCAATAATAATTGCAGTGCCACTTTGAACTTTTAACATGAAAAGTACTGCGCAGCATTGCATTGCGCTCGTCACTCCGAGACATATTCAGTCTCATAATATGCCCAGTAATTTCGCTGGCTACAATGCCTGTAAAACCGGAACACAGTATTGCTTGCGCTGTACTGCTTGGTGGCAGAATAACTGGCAAATTGGATGGTAAAACAAATTAAAATTACTGTTTCCAAATACTTTAATAATTACCAGTGACCCGCCTCGGCTTCGCACGAATTTACTAATTTGGTGTCATTTTATGACTACTTGATTACAAAAAAATATTTTCTCAGCAGAAACGTAATTAGAATGTAGTGTACATTTTAAGTAAGTGAATTCAAGATAATTCAAAAAATAATTAGCGTGAGTCAGCTCTCGTACTACCTCGCCCAGGCGTTCGTAAGGTCGTTCGCATCAATTAGATATTACTGAGAATTAACTGTGATTCTCCTATTGTTGGATATGCACACACAGTGATTTGCCATATACAAGCTATTGTTAGTCGAGCACCTGTATACCTCTAGTTGAAACGCTTAACTATTGTGATGTGCATGGCGTCTTGCTAACAATTAGTGTTTTATTTTACTGGTTATAGGCTTGCGTTTGACCACCACTATCTCACCAGACCACGCTTGCCTAGAAGATACCTGTTCTCACTCGATTTGAAGACTCCGACGAGGTTATAGTTGTCACTAAACACAGTCGTCGGCAATGCGTTCCACTCCTTGGCTGTTCGTAAGATGAACGTGGAACCAAAACGCTTTGTTCGTACAGGAGGAATGTCTACCATATATGGATGTCGAATAGCCGTGCGTCTGTTTGTCCTATGATGGAATGGAGACGGTGGTATGAGGTCATGTAGTTCCTGAGCACACTCTCCAAAGTGCACCCGATAAAATACCACCAAACTTGTTACCTACTTTGCGTCTTTGGTCGAGACTCTGTAAATGAGTCTCAAACAAGTCCTCGCCTATGAGCCAAGACGTGCCAAGAAGGCAAGTCTTTTGATGGAGTCTATGGACTCCAGTTGGTATTTAGCCGAGAAATCCCATAGGTGGCAGAAGTAGGTACTCCATGTACGATCGGATTTGTGCCTGGTATAAGTGAAGAAGCTGTCCCGGTGCGAAGTACTGCCGAACCTTTGTTGAATTAGTAATGCAATTATAAAATACTGACCGACTCTGGTGACTCCGTCTGCGTAAGGTTAGGTTTATTTCTTCGGGAAGAACTTCCTGAGGGAACTGTTCTAAAGTGATGATTATATAGTTACAAAATTTTATCAAAATCCGTTCGGTAATTTTTGCGCAATTGAGTAACAAACATAATAGGTTAAGAATTAAGATAATACGTAAAGGCCGCTCTCCCTCCGTTAGTTCTGTCCATACAAAGGTTGACTGGAAGAGATGGATTTTAGGGATAAACCTGTTGTCTTATAACAGACTTGGGACCTGATTGGTTTCTCTGTGAATGGCATTTTTTATTATTACTTATTGAAAAGGACGGCAAAAAGACGTGTGTGGCACTCGGAGACTGCCGCGGTAAAGCTATTGCATAGCATTCGGAGTGGGGGGTGTTAGGTTATTTTCGTTACGGAATTTCTGGATTCGGTCTCCACGCTCAAGGCCCGCGATAGAAGCTATGCAATAGCTTAATAAGCAATTATTTTGACAGCGAGCGAAAAATATATTGGGTTTGTAAATATGTCTTATGTACCTACTGTGTTTTATATAAGGCATTTTCTTCTTCACGCCATGTGTGTACGTGTATCTCTGTCCTCTTAGCTTCTCTTGCATACATAATATTAGCGAGACGAGATTTGTTTATCTTTTTAATAAAAGTCCTTTGCCTCGCTGACAATATTTATATCTCCTACGCGCCATACACCTTAACTTGCTGAGTATTTATGTAAACAACTTTACTACTTATGTATTATACTTTATCTACGTTTAATTTTACCTGTCTGCGTAGTGTTTAAAATACTCCACCATTTTTTTTTAGTTTATCTGAGTGATGAGCTAAGCAAGTCGTTAGCCTGGTGTTAAGTGCCACGTTTGCCCATAAAATCGCAGTGCCACCCAGAAGCCAAAACAACGTAAAAATTACTGCGCAACACTGCATTGCGTTCGTTACCCCGAGACGTCAGATATTAAATCTCATATGCTCAGTAATTTCGCTGGCTACAATGCCCTTTAAACAAGAACACAGCAATGCTTGCGCACTACTGCTTGGCGGCGGAATAACTGGCAAAGCGGTGGTACTTTCCCAGACGGCCTCCCGCATACGAGAGACCTGCCACGAGTGCATAATAATGAATGTTTCAAAAGTTTATTGTAACACACGTTTAACAAGTTCTATTTTATTTCCCGCGAATAGAGACCCCGGCTTTATGTTTTGATCTCGAAACAAAGCAACAACAGAATGTAATGTTCATCATAGTGACGTAGCTCTATAGTAGCATATAGACGTCGCCACGAGCCCCGTAGCACCGCAGCCCGTTTTGTAACTACGTAAATATTGAAGTAAAACAATAACCCATGATAATATGGGTGTCACTGTTATCATGGACCAAATATACTTGTATATTTAGTCCATGCTGTTATCAAATAAAACTATACACGTCCTGGGTGGATTTAACCTTTATTCTACAGGCCATATTTATCTGTCTATAAGATGACATTAGCATCTTCTATAAGTTTTTCTATGGTTGTGCCCGGGTAATGGGAACGTAGCAGGATGATGTTGTAAAAATATATTGAAACTCTTGCGTAAGAAGTGATTTTTTACTGATAGCCTAAAGAATCTGCGGCTGCTGTAAAACATCTATGTTAAGTAATAGCACAGAATACCTAATAGTACAATATAGTTAGGTATAGTACATTCTTTATGTTAAACAAAATCTATAATAATACATCAAAAGAAACCAAAGAAATTGAATTAATTCATTTATCTGAGTGCATTCATGATATTAAAAACAATTTTTAATCGACAAGCATTGACATATGAGCAAATGACAATGTCACCAAGGCAGTTTATTCCGTTAAAGAATGTCTAATTGATAATTTATTGTCATGACAATATTTTTTCTAACCGGACGGCCAGTAGGCAAGCCGGGGGCTCTCATTTAGCCCCACGAAGAATTTCGGGGTAGGCTCTGTGTCGCGGCGCACCGTTCGCCACAAAGCCTGTGATTTATATTTATATGCCTTTATTATTATTATTATTTTTATGATGTAAAGTCACCTTTATTTGTTCATATATGGACAAAAAACATTAAAATTTTATCCAAGTACAGTGACAATATTAGTATTCATAAGTAAACAAACTTCTAAACACATTATGAAGGAATGATCGCCGTAAATCTTAACTAAACATATAAAGTTGCCGTGTATACGTGTAACAGCTTTACGGCTTGTAATATCAGACGATACATTTAACAAATTCAACCGTCTCGCGTTAACTCGCACATAAATTAAAAGGTAAAGACGCGCATGGTAATTTCAGTTTAAGAAACTAATTTGTTTCTAAATTGCGACTGTCAACACGTTTTGATTGAAACGCTCATATTTCGTCAAAATGCTTTGATAATACAAATAATTAATTTCTTGAGACAACTGTGAATTTTAGCGAAAAGATTTTAAAAGAATTGTAGTTATCTAATGAGTTTCAGTTTCATAAATCAGTAGGTATATCGTTTACTGTGCGCTTGCTACATAGTGGCTTAAAAATATTTTACGGCATAACTTAGATTTATCGTTATCTTTAAAAATATATTGTTAACAGATGTTGTATAACTGATTGTTTTAACCACATTATACTTTCGGAAAGCGTACCGTAACGTTCTTATTTATATTTTTCTTGCCGCCATAAAAACTTTACGACTGACATAAAACTTAAACTTTTCAACCGCAAAATGTCGCTGAGCCGGAGGCGGTGACAATGTTTCATACCAGTTCCTTCCTAGTAACTTATATATGTACTAACTGTTACAGAGTCTGTGTATTCCTAGAGCATAAATGCACAGTAACTGTTACGTGGCTGTGTACTCCCGTAAGCGGGATTCTATATGCTCCACGCACGCTTTTAGAGCCATCCAAGGCGCGAACTGATGCGCGAATAAGTGGCAAAGTTACCCAGTCCTCGGTGTACAATCACCCGCTCTCTATGGCTCCCAACATAAAAGAATTTCATGAGCCACTTCCGCAAAGTAAATGTTTATTCCTTGCGGAGTTTTTAAGTGCGTCTTCGCGTTCCAAGGTTGCTTACACCCAACTTTTCCCCGTATTTTCTTTCTTCAACATTAATTGAATTGAAAATTTGAGTTGGAATTTCACGATTAATAGTTAATTAGCCATCACCGTCACGATAACAGTCTTCGTGGATTATGACTACGAATTTATTAAGTCAAGAAACAAAATACCGGGAGTGGAGCGCGGTTCGGAGCGTTCAGCAAATTGGTTAATAAATTAAAAGCGGCAGTCTCAGCGCCGTCGCCGACAGATGGCGCTTGAAATACGACAGGTATTTAGCGTGTTGCAACACCGTCCGCCGCGATCCACGTTTTAATTTTATGCTTTACGAGCAATTTTTATATCAATTTTCCCTCGTCGTTCTCTACATAATTCAGGCGGCGCTTTTGACTACGCAATTCTGGAGGTCGATATGGCAATTTGCCTCGAATGTCAGGACATAGTCGCTTCGACAAAGAATACTAAATTACGAATAACGATACTAAAACCTAACATTCTGCAGGAAATGGTAAATTTTTAGCATCACCCCAGATAGCAATATAAACTTGATTCAGACTTGCAGCAAGTTTGAAGTAGCAAACGTGCAAACTTGCAACAAGTTTGCCATGGCAAGTGTGCAAACTGGCTGCAAATTTAAAGCAATCTTTCTAGTTACCACGCAACAAACATGCATAATATTTGTCACGACAAAGATGCCACAAGTTTGTCACAACAAAGAACAATGTAAAAAAATGTTTTACTCGGTTACGGTTTGCCCAGGTATGCCCAGGATGCCCAGGTAGCAGGTGTTTACATTTGATTTTAATTATTTCAATGACAGGAATAATAGAAAATGCCTGTTAAAAATACCAAATGCTTCTGCTTTAAATCGAAAAGATCCAGTACAAGTAACCCTTATTGCAAAGGTAGGTTGAGATTGAGCCATGAAACAAAACTAGTGTAAAATTTCCTGAACATATCAAGCGTTTTCTCTGTTTCGCACCTAGGAGATCCGCGGAGAATCTTGCCACCGCGGGTTAACTTGACGCCAACGCCATCTAATTATGATTTTGGAACTACATGTGTTAGACACATCAAAGGTAAAACAAGCTTGCCGCAAGCTTGCTCTCCATTGCCGCGACAAACTTGACGTAACAAACAATACCAAAAGAAAAACAAACTTGCAGCAAACTTACATTCCGTTGCCACGACAAACTTGACGAATCAAATTAGTACACAAGAAAATCAAATTTGCAGCAAGATTACATTTCATCGTCGCGACAAACTTGACTTATCAAATCAATATCAAAGGTAAAACAGCAATATCAAAGGTAAACTTGCAGCAAGCTTACGTGCTATCTGGGACGCTGAGTAATCGGGTCAAAATGAACACTAAATCTGTAAGCTTAAAGATAACATCGATGTCAGTGAATTATAAGTAAAATTTATGGAATATTATGATTATGTGGTTCATTAACAAATAATAAATTATTTCACACCGCGCACAATGTTTTTTACAACTTTCTTCTGTTTAACCTTACCTATAGGTACATTGTTTTGTAAAGTAGGGACTCATACACTGGCTAATACCAAGTTTAAAAATAACATGAATATTTTAGAATAAAAACTAATTAGGAAGAAAAACTAATAAGGTCTACTTTTAATATATACATCAGCAACAGCGATTTTGTAGGAGAACGAATAACGTTTTGTGTATTTCGGAAGAAATGCTTTTCACAATGACATTGTACTCGTATTTGCAAGTCTGTTCTGTGTCTTAAATACTTTGTAAGTCAGAACGGTTTTTGAAACAAAAGATAAGACTCATTCAGAGGTGTGTCTTTCAAATGTATGCAGTCATATGAATATATATCCAACATAATTATATATTTTATTTTCATACCACATTCACTCGAAACCAATTTATCGGTGTTACTTACTAGGTATATTTATTTTTATTTGTGAAGCTAAAACTATTCGAAGGGTCAGTACAACTGACACGGGCTACGAGAATGTGAGTTTCGTAAACTCAAAGAGCAAGCGAAGTGTTTTGTCACGTAGCAGCCGACACATCGACCGGCGGACGTGACGTCACGCGCCCCTTGATTTATGATAGGAAAGTCTCCGTACCGGCCCAACGAAAAATGTTCCGTCCGATAGCCTCTGCGGGACGTGAGGGAACCACCGACAAATGAACGAAACTCATTTTATTCTATGAGTAGATGGGATCATGAGACATTTATCGTGATCGTGACGCATCCGGAAATTCGCCCGATCGGATCGAGTAGATCTAGCAGATTCTGTGTTTCAAACGGAGTTTGTGACGCTCGATGCTCCTTTATTTACATGTTTACGCTGTGGCTGTACATATACAGCTCTACTGATGCTGTTGCTTTGAAGTGTATTTACTTGTGGCTAACGATCGTTGATTTAGGAAATGCTACAAGATCAATACACGCTTATTGAGAGCATTTAAAGATATCAATATATGTATATGTTTTACAAAGCAGAACCTATGTGTCCAACTATTTAAAATATAAAAAAGTAAACAAACGTCAGGTAGTATACCTACAAAGACTAGATCTTTAATCTTCTATTTAATGCTTTTTGCTGCGTAATGTGACCTCTACTTCAAATCTAATTGTTAGACCCTTGTATAACTTACTTTATTAACCAAACTACGACAAACCTCATGAATTTGTGTAATACAGATAGTTTGGATTTTTTCAACTATTCGCATGTTACGAGTAAAACATTACGCCCCGAAACGTTATTCAGCCCAACTATACTAGTAACTAGCTATCATCATCATCATCAGCTTATCACGTTCCCACTGCTGGGACACGGGCCTTCCCTCATAGAGAGAGTATGGGCCATAATCCACCACGCTGGTCCACTGCGGGTTGATGGATGTCACATGTCCTTGAATTTTTTGTGATCAATTCTTGGACATGCCGGTTTCCTCACGATGTTTTTCTCCACCGTTTTTAGAACGTGTGTTAAATCCGCACATGACTTAAGAAAGTCAGTGGTGCGGGGCCAGCGGGATTCGAACTCGGGTGCGTCGGATCGAAAGTCGCACGTGCTCCCACTGAGCCACACTCGCTCTTACACTTAAACTAGCTATACTTATAGTTAATATAACAAACCCTTTATATAATTGCTCTTATAAAGTGTTTGTAGCTCCATAAGCCCGTAATAGTCTGAGCTAGTAAGGAGGGGAGAGAATTAGCCAGCCTTACCGCTTAATCTAGACCCAAGCAAGACACTCCCGTACGCGAAAAACAATTTACTCGGTAATGACAAAGGAACTCAGAGAAAATGAGGTTTTTCTCGTGGCTAGAGGCGTTCTAACAACCACGAGTCCACGAGACACTTCGCGCAATTTGAACAAAACGATATTGCCAGTTCGGCAGTTATAAGTTAATTAGGATTTGCGCCGGAATTTACGTTATAAAATCATGTTACCCTTAAAAATTTCGATGAATATATCTACGACTTGTCTTGAGAAACAAAGTTCCTATATCAATGTGTGAAACTTACCTTAATTAGAAATCAGATTTATATATTTTTAACCCAAGTTTCTATCTAAAATCGGCCGGTTCTGACACACACGGCAACTGTGTTATGTCTACCGATCTTTTCCTGTGCAGTTATTATTTTTTTAATATTTAGTTTTTAATTTATTAAATTAGCAGCTAATATTGCGTTGCATGCGTCCACAAATCTATACTATGTGGCATGTTGCTATCGTGTATTGTAGATTTGTGGATATGTGCATCTCAAACCTCAAACGCCAAAAAATGTCGCCTCTGTGTTTTTACTTTTAAGTTTGCAGATTGGACATGCCTTTGAGGTGCAATCCAGATTATTATTTTTGTTTTTATATGGTACTGAACCGATTGTAATTTGTTTTTTGCAATAATTAAATTAAACCCCAAATCCTTAAACCCAAGACTTTAAAAATAAGATTTATTTTAAGTCAACGTCTTAAACGAGGCCAATAACGTAATTCAGCAATGGTAAGGCTTAAAGGAGACATTTAAAAGAGTTACTACTACTATACGTACTACTATTATAAGTCGCACTAAAAACTTTCTCGAATGAAAATGGGATAAAAATGAGGCTGTTCCCGCAATGTGATTGTTCTATTCACACAAGCTCGTGATTAACATTCAGAGCCGCGCAGTGGCGACGATCTTTAATGGTTTCAATTGTGCAGAAAATTTTATTGCATTCAATGAATCCTCCGAGAAATTTTGCCTCGGGGCGGATCCTTTCAAACCGCACCTTTATCGATTCTGAGCATCGGCGTCATAGCTTTAACTGTTTCAATGGAAGATTTATATCAAAGAACCTACGTGTAAAGCGTGCCGGGCTGCAATGCGACGATGGTCACACTAATTACAACTGCAGAAATCGGATGTATGCCATAAAAGGATTAACAAAAGCAGCAAGTGAAAAAGACATACCCTGTGTTATCGTTTGAAACATTTCCAGCGTATATTTTTTTTTTATTGGTAAATGGGCATACGTTTCACGACATCTCGCCTGATGGAAAGCGAAGATGCGGCCTAAGATGGAACACGCTTGCCCATGAGATGCCTAGTCACTCTAGACTTAAAGAAACACAAGTTTTACACAAGGCTTTTTGTGTTAGTTTTATGTAACTGAGTGACAAGACGAGATGATGGGTGGCGGAAATGAGTAAAATGTACATGATTAATTAATGAATTTAAAGATTTTTAGGTTGTAATCGCTCTCTTGATAACGCATGAATAAGTTAATAGATCCGGTAAGTATTTACTAGTTTATTCCAGTGTGGGTGAACCCACAGTCCGCTTTCAGCAGTTCACAAATTGAACAAGGGTTTGCTATCTATAAACACGTGTCACACACTCACATTGACTCCTGCGCGGTCTACTATATTATTATTTAATATTTATTATCATTTGTTGTAAGTCAAAAGCACTAGTACGGTTTTTTTAAAGGTTATTAATAAATAATTATAGCACGCAGAATTTTCCTATAAATTGTAATGATCAAAGGTATATAAAATCCGATAAGAACTAGTTCATCTCGGTCCGGGTGAGCGCACAATTCGCTTCGCCGCAGTTCACACGCCGATACCCGCGCGGTTCACCATCACTCTATTGTTTCATCAACTTTAGTTCCACGCCCGAAACAAAAGACGACACCAAACATTTTAAAAGAGTTCTTAGTTACACTTTGTGTTACTCTACCTTTGGATACTATACTTCTAGTTTCAATATAGGTTGCGTCGAAAAATTCTATGCGACAGAATAATATTAGTTATGTTTCCAAAGAAAAGTTGAAGATTTCAGAAAAAAAAATGATTTCGATAGCCTTCATGATATTAATATTTACCCGAATAAGAACCTATGCGAAAAAATAGACGGAGAAATAAAGAAGATATTTCACAAAATACATCCAAAAGTAAAGGCAAAGAACTTTACGATATTACTATAGGCGAACGCAGGCAAAATTCTAAGTTTATTTTACACGTGTTCGGGCCCAAAAATTCCTAAACATACCGAAGGTTGTAAAAGTACGTAACATAATAACATTCTTGGTGTAACCACGATCCTTCAAAGCTTCTCTGAAAGGCTTGAAGACTCCGCAGTTTAGTGTCAGCACATGCCATTGATCCCTTTTCGTCTTTAAAAGGGAAAAATGATATCCAATATTTTGTTTATTGCATTTCTTTCTTGTGTAGGTTTATCCTATATATATATTTCCTCTAGATTTTTTCTTATAAAGGCATATAAGAAAAAATCTAGAGGACGGAGAATTGAGGACCAATCTAATAAAATCAATTTTATAAGATGACACAAAATAAAAGGTGATATACCATTGAGGAACTACAGGCACTTACTTAAATCAATGTGATAATCACATATCCGCAATCTGTTGTCGGACTATGCTAAGTTTGACCTTAAATAAAACCTTGGACTTTCGTTTAAAAGGCATTGTAGCCAGCGAAATTACTGGGCATATGAGACTTGATGTTTTGGGGTGATGAGCAATGCAGCACTGCGCAGTACTTTTTATGATATTATCGGTTCTGGGTGGCACTGCAATTGTTATGGGCAGGCGTAGCGATTACCATCAAGCTAAAGTCTTGCTAGTATTATCAACACTTTCATAAAAAAAACAACTTATTTCACTATTTCAAGTTGCCAAAGACTAACACCACCTGTTTAAAAACGCAGCGGTTCTGAAGCTCCGCGGAGGCACTGCCCGGAACCATCGCACTAGTATTAAAAGCCTGTTAATGAGGCTAGGGGCCGCACTTCAATTTTTTCCTCACTTCCTTAACATCAAAAGTTCCCCTTTGCGAAACGCTAACGAGAATTTTCATGTTAATTGCCTCAGCGTTCCCGGAATATATAATTGCATATATTGTTTCTCTTGTTCCAACAACGGGAAGTGCGCGAAGAGATTTTGTGATTATTTGTGTTCTGTAATTAGAGATAAGAAAACGCGTGTGAACACAATCGGGTGGAGTTAATTGAAGTCTACGTACTGGTTTCGTGTAAAAGCAGTTTCGCAACTTCTTATACGACTAAAGCGGTAGAGTTACGTCAGTGAAGCAAACGTTTTTACATTACCTACTATATAGATCTAAATGTACTCCTCTCGAGACTGAAATAGACTATATTTATATACACCTAGAAACCTCGTCAAAAGTTGTAAACATTACCAAGCACGTATGATTATTCCTGAAGAGTTCTATATTAAGTAAACTGATGTATAGATACTATTTCTGCCTGATTTTAAGCCATGATCTAAGACAAGCTGAAATCCGGGAGTTGGCCCTTATAGCTATATATGATATAGCTAATGGATATTAATTTTTATCAAAATCCGTTAATTCAATTATATATTTATTTATTTATTGTGAAACGCCAACATTGTTCATATTACTATAATATAAAATAAGGCATTCTAAGTACTTTTACTATATTAATTAAGTATCTGGTATGAAAAAATAAATGTAAATGCAAATGCTTTGTAAAAAATTTGTTTGTAATGCTTTGTTGTAATTATTGTAAATGCTTTGGGTTAGCCTGTAAGTTTACAATTGTATTTTAATAAATAAATAAGGTTGTATTGTGTTGATATGTAGGTACACCTATTACAGGCGAATACATCATTCACCATGAAGCAGTGAAATAAAAACTAGTAGGTGGTACATATGAAATGCATTCCGTAAATTTAAGGCAGTATGACCTAAGTGGTAATAAACATGCACATTTACATTTATAATATTACCTAATAGAATTCTCTGAGTTGAGGTACTGGAATTATGAGTATGGCGCGGCATTGGAATGGAAAAGACACGGCTGCTGTTTATTGTTTGAGTGTGTAGTCTTTAGGGTTAACAACATAAATGAAGAGACGTTAACCTTTCAACTCAAGTAACAATCTTGTGGTTATTGTGGAGATGTAAGATAGCATGATATGAAGATTGGTCTTATTTAGTTTGGATCGCATTTTTATTACGGTTAATTTCCAAACTTTGATGAAATCATAACAACATAAACTATGTTTTTTTAATAAATTTGAATTACTACCTACACTCAACGTTTCGATCAATGCTACTTGATCGAAACGTTGAGTTAAGACGACTTTAGGATTACATTAGGTATGTTTGATGCAAAACAGACAATTTCATACAAACAAATATAGATATAAGATAGAAAACACAGTTCGTAATACATAATTTTCTACAAGTACAATAGGCGGTCTTATCGCTAAGCAACGATCTTTTCCAGCTAACAATAGGGTAAGAAAAACAACATTTTAAAGACGATAATGTGCAGTAGTAAGTAGGACGAATGTAAATTATTATTCACTATTATTATTTATTATCTTTATTTATTGTATTGTTATATTTTGTATATAATTATATATAAATACATCTATATTGCCTATTATAATAACAGCCAGTAGTTTATAAACAGTAATATAGGTTATTCCTTAATTTCGTAGTATCTGGAAAGCTAAATTAATAAATAATTGCTGAATCAATTAACTAGAGAAGCTTGTGGACGATCAACAGAAGGACGTGCTCGTTTATTACATGTCGAGATTACTCCTCTATGGTTTTCTGGGGCCATTTACCCGAGAACCTTTCCACAAGTGAAATTTATTAGACGCTTCCCAAGTTTATAAGACAGTGTGAACAAACACCGAACTTCTAACAAAGGGAAGGTAATTATAAAAATACTTGGGGAAAGCCAAGCTCGTTCGCCGATAAGACGGGAAGTTTTAACGTTTGTCACGAAGACGATTCAAATTGTGGTGAGAGTACGTTTAATTTCTTGTCTTGAGCATTTGTCGGGAAAGTTTCTGTATGCAACTCGTGTAAAATTGGCATTTCTAAGTAATGCGGTTCATAGACATTCTGCCGTCATCCGTACCTAATTTAAGTTTACAAGTACAGAAATAGAGAATTTTATAAATCATAAATCATAAACTTTGATTGCTAGAATATAGGTAGGTAATCTAGGTGTTACAATTATACATTTAATGTTCCATATAATCTACCCTATTTAAGGGTGTGCAATACAATTCACATAAAAATATTTGAATTAATTTACAAGACAAAATGTTATTATTTTACATTCTTTGATTCAAATGAATCAATAGAAATAATTATTAGTTCTATAAAATGTCAAAGTTTAATTAATTATTTTCATATATCTTAGGTATAGGTTATTACAAATTTTAAATTATACAATACAATTATACAATTACACAATACTTACTAAAACTAAACTAACTACATACAAGTAGAAGCAATTGGACAACCCATAGACCATTAAAGGCCTATAGGTAGCTCAAATGCTCCAACCCACTACCAGTTGGCAGCGTACCCAAGATGCTGGCAGTATTGCCCCGTTGGATTGCAATACTGATACGTTGAGCCAAATAAGTCCCAGCATTTTGGTCACGCGTCGCATCGATCAGGCGCTAAATAAAGGCATTGGCCCGTTAAAAAAAAAAACACAATTATACAATTTATAACTTGTCTATTTTAACTGTAGGTATTAAATTTAGTAAAAACAATTATTCAATAGCCATTTTTGTAGTTCTAGTTTAAATTTATTTTTGTTAAGTGTTTTAATTTATTTTGGCAGTTATAAAAAGAACATCTTAACTCTTCCCATTGCCTTTGATAATATTATATACTTTGTAGGAAAAACAACCTTTGAATTGTGAAATGAGACTTTTAAAGTAATTTGTGTGTCAAAGTTACCATACCTTTTTTGGAAAAATCTTTCTAAAGCAGAAAAATGTACTGAAAATCCTGAAGACTTATATTATTTTGAAATTAGAATTAAAAAAAGCCTACTTATCCTATTTTCCTTACTAATATAATATTATATTAAAGTTAAGTAGGACGTGTGTGTGTTTGTTACCACTTAACTCCATAACGACTGAACAGATTTTGATGAAATTTGGTATGTAATGTAAGGGCTGGAATAGAACATAGCGAACTTTTCATCTCGGAAAATTAAAAAAACATTAGGGAGCTACTATAAAACTAATTCTACGCGGACAGAGTCGCAGGTATCAGCTAGTGATTCATATAAATAACTATAACTTAGCTTCGTATTTAAATAATCAATAGACATAAGAACAGTTCCAGCCGTCACTAATCCCACCATAGTTCGACCCAATCAGCCTAAAACGCAAATGAATCCCTTTAATTGGAACGTTCTATCAGTAATGGGTACTTAGACCTCGATGGTTTTATACTCGCCCCTTGCCAGTTCAATTTCACACTTGCCCGACATCAATCAGATCGTTAATTACGCCTACCTGTATTACATCTAGACGTTTGTATCTAGGCTTTGAATAATATATTTACAATCAGTAATGATTTAACGCTGAATGGGTACCATCATCATCATCAGCCTATCACGTTCCCACTGCTAGGACACGGGCCTTCTCTCATAGAGAGAGTATGGGCCATGGGTACCAATAAAACTTAATTATCGTCACCATACGTTACCATTTGAGTTCTTTCTATCCAAAAATTGCCTGGAAGAGATCGCTTTTAGCGGAAAAGGTAACCCAATCTTTCTTAATTTGGTTTAAACAATAAAAAGTTTATTTTTGTAGCTGTTTGAACCAAACTCGAACTCTACTTCTATTTGACTTTGAAGTCTCAAACGCATTAAAAATATTTAGAAAATTGCTGAATTCGAGCGTTATAAATATAATGGATATTTGAGTCGTTTTTTTTACGCCTAATAGATCTATGTTTGGCCACTATCTCGCCTGATGTGAAGCGATGATGTGGCCTAAGATGGAGCACATAGATCTAGAGAGAGACGGCAATTGAGCGGCTGCTCAGACCCGTCTCCCCGATGGTTCACCGAACATCATCCCGAAACACGACTAGGTCGCTTGACGGCATGGCTGTGCATGGCTTTCGTATGAGTATTATCATGTCAAGTTAAGTTCAAATATTCAAAACAATCCTCAAACTAAATTTTCCAGACAGTTTAATAATTAATTACTTCCAGCTAACCCACCTTTATCCAATAAATGTTGTTCGCGTTCCGATGTGATGAATGATTTAAGTAGAAATTAAATAAATTAGGGAATTTTCGAAACCCCTTGAAGTTGTCAAACTGAGTTAATTAATTTATTAAGTCTTAGAAATATTTGGTGGCAGCCGTTGAAGAAAGACACTCTTGAACCTTAAACATAGAGATATCTACCACAATTTGTTCCGGTTTATAGGAGGGGTTGAAGTTAATTGGGCTGTAATTTTGTTTGCATAACTTCTGCTTTGAAGCTCAAAAAATAAGGATCGTTGGTAAGTTTATCTTTCGGGTTTTCGACGAATTTCACTTTTAAGACTTTTAATATTTATGAGGTAAAGTAAAATATTCGGGACACAGATTATATTTTCAATGTTACTTTATCCTACGCGGGTGTGCAATACGGTGCATTTTTAATAATGTATTTTAAAGTTGTGTCAGGAGCTCTTAACTCAGCTATTTTATTATTGTGTTTTCTGCTTTCGTATCGCATTGCATTATGTTGCAGGTCTTATGAGCCCTTAAACTAACAACCGTAGAGAACTGAGAAAAGTAGCATTAGTAGCAGGGAAATTGCCAATTCACTCTACGGACATCTATGTTGCTTCTATATTTTTTTTGAGAGTTGAAGAAAGATACTTGAACGTTTATGTTATATATATTTAGGTATTTACAAAATATTTACAAATGCTCACTGCATTTGTAAATATGTTATAACTAACCTTACCGAAAATAATTATTTTTAGAAAAAACAAGAACCAACTTCAAGACCAATTTTATATATTTTGTTTTTGTTATTTTTTTCAATAAGTGCTGAATCAATTTCGATAAAATTTATAAAGAACCACCTCTGAAGTATGAACTACCAAACAATTTAATTATCAAAATTATCATAATTAGCGGAGTAATTGCGTAACAAACATACAAAAAACAACATACCATCGAATTGAGAACCTCCACCTTTTTTGAAGTCGGTGGATAAAATTAAAAAGTAAATTTAGAGATAAAACATAATTTCGGTCGCTGTCTACGTGGACGTGTATTAAATGAGCACAAATTTAATGGTATAGTGACTTTAACATGTCGAGACAGACTATGAAAACATTCCCCGTAGTGTTGTAAAAGAGTCGTATTAAAGTTTGACTTACTTTGCACTTACTTGATGTCGCGCTACAAAATGTAGGAGCAAGGAGCAAGTTTTTCAATGAGCATAAACTGTGCTTAACTAAATCCTACTTTATGAACTTAATTCTGAAGCGTAAAATAAGATATGCATGAGATTACCAAGAACAATTTTAAGTTAACTTGTTTTTTATTCGGATACTTTATTGAGGATTTACTACAACCACAAAAGCAACTTCAAAAGTCAAAGGTAAAAAATATGATCTTAATTTTAAAATTATAATTTAAAATTATTCAAATGTCAAAAATCATTATCTCTTTACAGATAGTTCGTCTTAAATATATTATTCAGGTACCTTAAAAATATCGCATATAATACCACAGATTCAGACGCAGCCCGAAAGTTGGACGGTAAAATTCAGTTCTCATCTTCGCAAAATATACACTCGAGAGCAATGAATCCGGGTCACTTAAAGAATCCTAAGAATCTCGGAAACTAAAAATGCTAGGTTAATGCAATAAATTGTATTTAATAGACAATGTAATACTCCTTAAATGAAGGTATTAAAACTTCTTAGTTATTGTAAAGTTATATCATAAAAAAATCAAATTTGAAAAAGGGCCACTTTCGCAGATGGAACTACGAAATTACAGCATTTGGTTTTGCTTTTGTTTGTAATCTGTCATTTATGTGGGTACATAAACCATGTTGATAGTGCTCTATATTCATTATTCAAGCTGAAATTATGTCGCTTACGCCTGAAGAATGCACCAGAATACTTACAATGCTGGAAACCGGCCGGAGTCAGCGCGATACAGCCAGGACTGTCGGTGTGTCGCTGTCAACAGTACAAAGAGTTCTCCGACGTTACGAAGAAACTGGTTCTAACCTACGCAGACCAGGAACGGGCAGAACCAGGTGTACCACAGCACGAGAAGACCGATACTTGGTGAACACCATGCTTCGAAATCGCTTTCTCACAGGAACTGAACTCACCAATCAGTTTCGACGCCTCGGAGGAAGTAACCCAAGTGCATGGACAGTAAGACGTCGGCTTACTGAATCTAACTTAAAACCCCTTAGACCTGCAAACGGCCCTAAACTGGAGCGTGGGCATCGTATTTCGAGACTAAGATATGCCCAGAGCCACGTAAATTGGAGTATTGAAGATTGGTCAAAAGTTATGTTCTCCGACGAATCAAAATTTATGCTCTACAAGCACGATGGAAGACACAGAGTGTATCGAAGACCAGGGGAAAGATTCAAGCAAGCATGCATCGAAGAAAAAGTAGCCTACGGTGGTGGGTCTGTACTTGTGTGGGCCGGAATTTCTTCTGAAAGTCGCACAGAGCTGGTGATCATAGAAAACGGCTCTTTAACTAGCGTAAGATATGTGGAAGAAATCCTCAATGATTACGTTGGTCCATTTATGGTCAATTTAGGTGAGGATGCTATATTTATGCATGACAATGCCCGACCTCATACAGGTAGGATTGTGAATGACTACCTTCAAGAGATGAACATTACTCGTATGGAGTGGCCAGCGCGCAGCCCGGATATCAACCCGATCGAGCATGCTTGGGACGAGCTAGGCAGATGCGTAAAACAACGAAACCCTCCCCCAATCACGCTTCGTGAGCTCAAAATTGCTCTCACAGAGGAATGGGAGAATATTCCCCAAAATCGTATAAGGAACTTGGTGTACAGCATGCCAAACCGCGTAAACGCAGTAATGGAAGCACGAGGAGGCAATACGAAGTATTAAAATTCAAGAAAATCGTAATAAAGTTCAAAAATTTCATGTTTCCTATTTTTGTTTTAAGGAGAGATCAGCAGTTTTTTTCTTTATGTAATTTTGTGTTAATAAAATGTATGGTGACTCATATTTTTTTTACTTTCATTTAAGGAGTATTACATTGTCTATTAAATACAATTTATTGCATTAACCTATCATTTTTAGTTTCCGAGATTTTTAACATTCTTTAAGTGACCCGGATTCATTGCTCTCGAGTGTATATGTACATGTACGTTATAAGGTACGCGAAATAAGGAAAAGGACAAGTCTTACGTTTGATTTATTTTCCATGGCGATTTTCGATCATGTTGCTAAATAATTAAAATAGACTGACTATTAGAGTTTTATGGGAAGGACCATACCATCGTTATGTTTTTTACTGTGCGAATAAAGCTCATTCACCACTTAACTTTTGTATCTATTAATATATGTCCTTTTTCCTTTGTATTTTGCAGCTTAGATTATCTAATAGATACAGTTACACACTACTACTTACTTGCTGTTTTTGTTTGCTGAGTACTTTAAGCAGTATTTTTTATGTTACTCAGTGATGAGACGAGCAAGTCGCTCGCATGATGGTAAGCGCCACGCCTGCCCATAACAATTGCAGTGCCACCCAGAACTTTTAACACCATAAAAAGGATTGCGTAGCACTGCATTGCGCTCATCACCCCGAGACATCGGATATTAAGTCGCATATGTCCAGTAATTTCGCTGGCTACAATGCCCTACAAACCGGAACAAAGTAATGCTTGCGCAATACTGCTTGGCAGCAGTACAACTGGCAAAGCAAAAAAGCAAAGACAAAAAAGCAAAAAATATCTGACCCAAGAAGTGACAACCCAGGACAGTCTCCTGGCGCTGCATTACGAGGAGGCCCGACCCCAGCTAAACTGGGAACATGGGCAGAAGGAAGAAGAAAAAATACAAAAAAAAAGTATATTTCAAACTTAGAATAATGCTGGGTCTATATCACGCCAGCATTTGCAAAGCTCAAGCTCACTCATTAAGATCTAAAGCCTAATGATGCACTCGCTTGTTAGCCCCGTCTTGTTGTCGCGCCATAAAGAACTCCGTGCACACAAAAAAATAAAAACGGTCAAGCATGAGCGGAATTGCGCAATTAGTACCTTATATTTTATAGACACTCAAACATAAAGGTTGTTCCGGGAATTCAGCTCGACACTGGTTGCATTGTAATTCAGCGTGTCAGCGTCAGCGGTAAAAAGAGTATATTGAATTCTTTTTTAGGTCCGAATGAATGGATAGAAATGGACTAGATCGAAACGAAAATATTTAATTTTTCTTCGTTAGTCAACATGTTATTTTGATTTTAAAATTGTACGCGAAGAGACCATATAATATCATAAAACATGGATAGAAAAGGATTACTGGGCATTATGAGACTCAACAGCTTATTGTCTCAGGGCGACGAGCGCAGTGCAGCGCCGCGCAGGATTTTGCAAAATAAAGTTTGGGTGGTGCTGTTATTGTTATGGGCTGGCGTATTACTTACCATCTGGCAAACGACCAGCACGTCTCGTCTAAAATATTGTGTTTGTAAAAAACCTTACGGCCCATATCTTGCATAAAAAATATTAACTTAGCTAACTTAACTACTTGTTTTGCATAAGAAATAATAAAATGTGGTTTAAAACCAAACATAGAAATTAAATTTATACCCATTCACGTAGTAAGTACCTATATAAGTTAGGTAGGTAGGTATGTTTATTATGTGCCTACCATAATCTGTTTTTTTTTTATTATTATTTGATAGGCAAACATTTGACCGCTGTCTCACCTGATGGAAAGTGATGACGCGGTCGACGATGGATCATGCTTGCCTAGAAGATACCGATTCACTCTGGACTTGAAGACACCTAGATTGTAAGTATCGGGAAACAGAGACGCTGGTAAGGTGTTCCATTCCTTGGCTGTTCGCATTATGAAAGTTGAAGCGAAACGCTTTGTTCTGGCAGGAGGAATGTCAACCATAAATGGATGCCGAGTTTCCGTACGTCTTATTGTCCGGTGGTAGAAAGGAGATGGAGGAATTACCTCATGTAATTCCATCGCACACTCACCGTGATGTATCCTTTAAAATACCGACAGGCTGGCAACTTTACGTCGATGCTCGAGACTTTAAAGCTTAATAATACTGAATAATACTGTCCATTCATTCGTCCACCTCTGAGTTGCATGGAAGAGATCACTATGAGCGATAAGACCGCCCGTTGATATTAAGATCTTAAAATTAAGTTTTATTGCAATTTTGTTATAAACTATTTCTTTATTGTGATATTGTAATAAAGAATTAATTTAGTTTGACGGATTTAAGTATTTTGTACGCACGTCCGTAAAAGGGCAAAATATCAATCAATCTTACTTATATATCTTAGTTTCTACAATACAAAA
Source organism: Petrophora chlorosata (assembly GCA_951640565.1). Lineage (NCBI taxonomy): Eukaryota > Metazoa > Arthropoda > Insecta > Lepidoptera > Geometridae > Petrophora > Petrophora chlorosata. The sequence continues at coordinate 7,347,292 of OX621204.1, read as the reverse complement.
ATCTTGATTGTACACTTTGTACACCAAACAAAAATAATCAGTAAGGCACATGAAAACAACTTACAAACTTAATCACAATGGGCGGAGGACTTATCGCTAAAAGCGATCTCTTTCAGTCAACCTTCGGATGGAGTTAACTAACAGAGCGAGAGAGGTCGGCGGTGTAAATAAAAATAATAATAAATGATATGTTCTAAATATCCTAAATTCAAATACAATTCCTATATAACGAAAAGAGTCTTATTTATAATATTTTCCATCGTTGCTAAAAATGCTAACACTACGTCTATCCAATCAGAAGAAATACCGTACAAAATCTACTACCGAATATAACTGTGCACTTCTACTGCTACTAGGTACATACTATTAGCACTAGCAGTACAGTAATAGCGACATAACATGTAAATGTTATGTAATGACAAACTCATTAATTTCCTTAATGTTCCAGTGTCAGCTGAAAACAATTTCCGATGTTATTTACGCAGGTAATATCGCGGTTTTAAGTGACGATAAACCGAGATCATCCTCCAGTTTTGTGGCCACGCTCTTTAATTCAAGCTGACGTGAACGTAAACTGGATTAATTTTATTACTGAAAGGCGTACTTTGATTGTATACAGGCGACGAACTGGAGCGCGGTCTCTTAGTGGTAAACTATGCTGCTTAAGGTTAAAAAAGGAATCCCGTTCAGTTAAAACAAGATTCGTAGTAAAGTTGTATAAGTCGCAGGGATATGACAAAAAATATTTGAGAGGAGAGGTCGCCGGTTTGCTACGCTCGCCACCTCTCCCCCTTGATTCGTTCAGGCCTTGCGCACTCGTTTTGCTTAGGAACTTCTCGCGAACTTTTGGCTCCGCGCTTTTTACATACTCTCTAGGGGTAGACGGAGAAGTGTTCCTTTCATAATTTTACCGTGATCTCGTGGTAGGTATCCCTAGGAATTTCGCGAAATCCCTGGTTGTCTTCATCTGACATTTGATTGTTTGACATTTGATTTTCTGATTTGGTCAATACGGTGATAACTCGACAGATAAAGACACCACACCACCGAACATCGCTGCGCGGGATAAACAAACCCCCGCGGCGCCCGCGCCCCCCGCGCCTTCACCGATTTTAGCATCGCGCTCGCGGCGACAGGAACGACCGGAGGCGCGCAGTTTGCGCCGTGAATCCAAAGCGTAAACTCCCGGAAGAAGGACATCCTAATTGTCCGAAACCTGGTCGGAGTTATCCGACACAATCATAACGTGAGTGTAGCCGTTTATATTTGTTCAAATCACTAGATGCTGTTTAGAGAAATGATAAAATCGTGTTGTTATTTTGACATCCTCCGCGATTTTATCAAATCTCTTAGAGAATTGAAAAAAAATTCTCTTTTTATCATATCCTTGCGACATATACATCTTATTCAAATGCTTAGGACTAATAAAACTGGTTCAATTGAATTACGAGTAAGTTTCTGAGATAATCTTTGACCGGTTCTATGATTAGTAAGCTATTTCTAACGGAAATCAAACAGTGGTCATTGGTTATTTTGATTAATATTTGCTTAAGCCGCCCGATTATTATTTGTAATTTGGTTTGAACAATACAAAGATTATTATGTAGGTATATTATCATACAAGCCCCGGTGCCCGCGACTCCGTCCTCGTAGAATTCGGTTAATAGTTGTTCCCTAACTGTTCATTTTCCCGGGATGAAAAGTACCCTATTTCAGGAACTCACTACCTACAACCTACATACCAAATTTCATCAATATCAATATATTCGTTTTTTCGTGATTGTGTAGCAAACATCCATCCATCCTCACAAACTTTCGCATTTATAATATTAGTAGGGTTATATATTCTTTGCTAGCTGTTTGGACCAATGACGATGGTATGCAATGGTGATGGTAATTTGTTAAAATCCACTGCTATAGAGCACACAAATTGCGAGATAAAGCGAGAGAGTACAAAGACGCTTTAGAAACGCAACCGTAATTGTTCCTAGTGCGAAATGATTTCACGTTTCAAGTGGTCACAAGAGGGTTATCCGATTGTTCTATTCGATTACCTAGCCATAGCCACAATTCCACACTAGGGTTTACTCGATGATCTCTAACAAGCTTACTTACAGTAGCTCGCGCATTTATTGCTCAGTTAAAAGTTCATTGTCCTATTTTTCAGTTTAAAATACAGTGATGAGTTAACTGAAAACTGAATTCTATATTGAAGAGTGAAAGGCAACGGTAGAAGTAGAATGCTAATAGGCTAATACTAAATCCACGTTCCACAATGGGCCATTTAGCCTCGCTGGCTTTACAAAACATTGGCCGTAAGCCGAAGGAATAAAATTTATTAAGAAAAATGTGTTTACGTAACGGATACGTAACACATGCTTATTTAAAATCTGAACCAGCGTCTGTGCGCGGTTTTGTTCACGTAAGGGTGAGCCGAATCTTAATAAAGTAATTCAAAATATTGAAACGGTATTACTTTTTTGTGATGAAGGAATAAGCACATACATTTGAAACAAACTCATCAAAACCTAAGAAGTCTTGTTATAAAACTGCAAACAGCTTGTCAATAATTGTGCGTTTTGTGCAATGCAAAAGAAAAGTTAAGTAAGGTTTTGTCTGATACTCATCAATTTTAATATGCTGATGAAATTAATTTTATGTCTGTAAAAATTTGTACGCCTGCAAAGGCAGAATAAAAGATCTTTTTTTTTGACACTAACACCTGTACCATACCTTATTTTATGCAAATAAATGATTATGATTATGAGGTAGAACACCTTGTTCTTCTTTTGATAGTGGCAAATTACATGAAAAATTCGTCGTAAATGAAGAACAAGAATCCGTAATAGATTAAAAATCATCTAAAAATCACGTTTTTTATGGATTTAAAATGCATTGTTTTCGAGTTGTGAGCTACCCTAAAAGTTTCATACAGATAACTAATCGGCAAATACTCGAAATTTGAGTTGCAAGATTCCACCCGGAACGACAAACAGAAAGACAGACAAATAGACACATAGACAGACAGATAGACAAATAAGAAAGCGACTTTATAAAAACGTGGTAAAAAAATACCAAATATCTAGTCAATATCAAGCATTTTTTTAAATAATTTATGTTACTGTTACAGACATCCAGTGCAGTTCTTTACCAGTATACCTATAAATATAAATATGCGGAATGATTAGCGGTTGCGTTTATTACACGGGTTTTCGCTTTGTTCGCGGAGCGCGTTATTTGCGGTTAGGTTATTTTTTATGAACAAATAGTTATTTTACTTTAGTCGCAGTTAATTTCAGATAAATGGGATGGAAATCAATATTTATGTAATAAAGTTATTTTTGACATAGCGGGAGATCAGGAAAGAGATGGGCGAGACCTTTGCCGAGCAGTGGTACAGCATAGGTCCTTAAAAAAAGATTTTTTATTGTAATAAAATAGAAGAGACGAGCATGTTGTTCACCCGACGGCAAGCAACACGCCTGCCCACAGCAGTCGCAGCCACCCAGATCATTGTTACGCAAAATTCTCCGCGGCACTTCAATTGCGCACGTCAATCTGAGACAATAGCTGAAGTCTCACAATATCCAGTAATTTTGCTGGCTATTTTTCAGTGGTTAGTATGACTTTTAAGCCACCACTCGAAAGCATTTTGTACTCAGGTATATTACCTATACATATATAAGTCCATTTCGCGGTTGATACGACGCGTGTGATGTGACCATGTGGTATCGGCAACGTCATGAGTGTATGGAATCGCCGTAGATATTATGTTGTGAAGCAATGTGTGCACATTTAGATAAGTGTAATGCAGATAATGTTATGGTATAATTGGAAGTTTGTACTAGAAATCGCATCCTATGACGTCACTTGCTGAAGGAAAATAGTAGATTGTTTGACATGAAGGTAAGACGTCTTACCGCCGAGTTAAATAATCTGCTTTTTATTTTGATAGCAAGGGAATAAACAAATAATAGACAATTAATTGTTAGAACAAAATGAGTTCACTTACGTGCCATTAACATTTTTTTAATTCGATTTTGTTCGACGTTTGTTCGACGAAACGAATCATTATTCTGGCGCAATGTAGGTATGAACATTTTGTATGACGCCAAATTTCTTCATTCTTTTTCATAATAATGAGGCTGAATACTACGCTACTAGGTTTAAAAAGTTAATTCAAAAGTATCTCTTTAGTCCGCAAGCAGAAAACTTGACACAATTTTCGAGCATGAGAATTAAAAAATATATTTTCGTACTTTTACTGTAATTGACATTTATCATGTCAGGTTTACCTACCCTTTTGAATAGCTTGTCTAGTTAACATGTCTAGTTTATTGTTTATTGTTAAAATATATCAATAGAATACTTCAACAACTTTAATCGAATGCATTTTTGTAGTGGCACTTCCTAAAATATTTTATTAATGTCTCGATTTTCAAGTGATTTTAGTGCAGTCTTTTCCAGTCTAATTACAACAAGCAGCACCCAATCAGCAGCATTAACAAAAGCATAATTGTAGTCGCGGTACATAAATCAGATTATTCCCAAATCCCGCGCCACATAATCCCGGTTGGTTTAGCTGCTGCCAAATTTGCAAGCAAACTATTCTGATCGATGTCGCCGCAATCTGCCACCGTGACGTACGGCACGACCTATTGATCGCGAGCGAGTATGTTCTAACATTCGTTTTGGATTTATCAATTTTTGGGATTCGAATAGCCAATCATAGAATCTATTACACTTATCTTTTTATATGCTGCATGTAGCTTTGGTTGTATTTGGGTGTTATGCAGCGCGCTTTTCTTTTTGTGGAAACTATATTTTTCAAGACAAGCTTTTAAGCAGATTAAGCAGATAATAATAAACCCAAAAACGGATAATTGTAAACTACTAGAGTTTACAATTATCCGTCAAGGAGTTCCATTGCCCAACTTCCGTCTCCATCATCTCATAGTCAGCTGGTTGTCACCATAATATTGCAATTTCGTCGGACTTTGACAAGTATACCAAATTGCAACTCCGTAGGACAAGAGGAAGTGGTTCTGATTCAGCTTGCAAGATTTGACCCAAACAAACAAACATTGCAAGTGAAATAAAAGCTTGTAAATTACATGCCTAAAGGTTGGGACACACTTGAAACTTTCTGCATCGTTTCATCACAGCTTAAATTGACTGAGATAGGCTGAGAGAGACACTTTAGTTACGCATTCATTTTTTAAAGGTCGAAAATATAAATGTGCAGACAGTTTTGTATTACATGAACTGTCAGAGTACATTCAAAACCGCAATACATCTACAACTGAGAATGTCTACGAATGTATAGATCTACGACCGTAGACTACGTGGACCTCTACAATCGCAGAAGTTCGTAGACTAAAAAAAAATTGCAACATAACCCGACTCAATAATGTTCTGAATTATTCTCCTAAGCAAACTATTAGCCTTCAGAGCACTACAGGCGTGACCAGTTATTGTCAAAACTTTGGCGCTCTAAACTAAAAGTTTTAGTTCAAGTTATCAAACTCCAAATTTTACAATTAACCGAGCGTGCTCCCGATGCTAACTTCCATATTTCAGCATAGGTGAGCGCTAGTTTCTAATATGCCGCAAAATATATGGAGCCCCTGTTTCCTGCAGAGACTTTTTGAGTTGTGGCTCTTGAGATAGCGGAAATTTAAGAATCTTGATAGAATTTTATGTAAGGAAAGTTTTCACCGGTGATATCGTTTTCATGTTATAATATTATATTTTACACCTTTGATGTAATATTATAGAAATTTATATTAACTGACTCATAACATTAAATTATGTACAGTTCCTGAATTTCTTGTCAAGAAATAGATATTAGGTAAAAATCTGTTAGTAATATACAAATTATAAAAATAAATATCGTCATCATGTCTTATGTTCAACAACATCAATAATTATGTTGTAGCTATTACCGCAACTAAATTACTTAAGTGCTATCAGCATCAATTCATCTTTACGTAATGATAAATTATCTTCTCGATCTAGGTCTAAGAAAGACTTGAGGGCGAAGAAAAGACATTATGATAAAAATAATTGTTTTATGAAAAAAGTTGTACCTACTGTGCAGAGTTCGATGGGCTTTGAGGTCCTTACGAAAGATTAGAAAACACTCCTATTGTACTGAGTTTAGATATTCACATAATATCAGGCCTAGCGCACTCTGCACTGTGCATACGAAACTACAAGTACATAGCCGGACACCGACGACGGGTCGCGCGTCGTTACACGTGCCGCGTCAGAAGAGATAAAAGCTATGCGATAGAAAGAGAGGCGCTCTGTAGGTTAATATAACTAGTAGTTATGCAGCGCTACGCAAGCTGAATTGAATTTTATTGCGTCATAGCAAGAGTCGCTGTTTGTTTAAATTTCTTTGCGGAGTGATGCTTCTGTCCCTTAGTATTCTGTGATAATATTTTATTTAAATAAACATAATAATAATATTTTACGTCACTTCTAAAGAGCGCGTAGGTTTCACGGGTGCTTTATTTTTCGCGAGCTTTTATCTACCGTCGCTAAATTAAAAGCTCCACTAGACAGGTAAACTTGCAATGGGACCCGCGGGGGCGATCAACTATACTTATACGTGTGTTAATATCTATGTTCAGACCGGCGTCAAGCTCCGCTGGAGACAAATTTCACTAGAATTAAACTAGTTTTCGCAACTTTTCATTTACCAAGTTCTACCGCCTAAGCACTCGCAACTCCCATAAAAAACAATGAAGCGCAGACTGCGTAACACGATTACGTAACATTTTGACCTAAGCCTACAAAAAATATGAATTAAAAGCCGTTTGTCCCTGTAAATGAAAAGGAAATCATTACTCACCGCTCACTGAAAGGGTATTATTAACTTATTAAAATATTCAAGTATTCGAAACGCCACTGAAGCGTAAATCTCGCAGTCGATCGTAAAAACTGTTCCCAGGAGCAAAGAAAGTAACTCTGTTTCATTGGATTCGAGTCCGTACCATTGTCCTCATACGCACTCCGAGAAAAAGACCAATTTCTGAGATTTCCGAAGGGCTTAGCTTCATTTCCTTTTATATCTCCCTAGATACTAAATTCGTTCAACCAATAATAAAAAATCGTGGGGACAGTTGGGATGGACTCAACGTAAAATTTACTCTCAATCCTTGGGGCAAGATTGGACATTTTAACGCACTTACAGGCGTTATTCGAAACGACGATCGAACATGATTGGAGATTTAACCCATTTGAAATGGATTTTAAATGGAAATATGAATGAATGAAATATTGAGGAATGAGATCGAAAAACAAATTATTTTGATGGCGTCGGACGACAAGGATCGTTTAATATTTCTTTTAAATGTAAGTTAACAAGACTTTAATGAGGTTCTTGAAGATAATCGTCAATTTTCACCAATACCCATTAATTTGTTTTGTTTATTTTTCGCTCTACTCGACGTTTGCGAAATTATGTCATTATAAATAATTTGACCTTTAAACAAGCGTGGTCGTGTAAAAGTCACTAAGACAGATAAACACGTTATGTTAAAAACTTTAAAAAACATAGGCTCACAGCGATCCTGTCAACTTTTGAACAGAAAGGACTTACATAAATTTAGAAAGACTGAGAATAATAAAATATAAATATTTTAATAAAATATCAAAAAAAGCTTTGTTTTGATGGAATTTTTGTGTCAGTCTACTGTACCTAATTGACCTCCGAGCTATCTACTGTCAGCTTAGCGGCTTGCACAGTGTAAAACAGACTATAACCGACACAATCATCCTTATGTTAGAAGACGGAGTGTCAAAACATATCCTTGCACATTAATTCGCATATATTATGACAGTTGTTTAATTAATCCCCACAATAAGTTTGAATGGGTTTAAACTCGGTTGACATAGGGATGTGGTGCGTAGTGTGTATGCGGATCTATACATCACGAGCTGTCGTACCCTTATCAAAACCGTTACAACTTCGCGGGAAAGACAAAGCGACAGGTGAATTTATACGGAAAGTAGATCTTCGCGATGAAAGATATTCTTTTGAATATTAATCAGCAAATTAGATTGCGGATACACTTAACAATTTTATTTTTAACAAACACATAGGTATACGTTATAAATATAAACATAAATAAAACTACCATTGCCTTTCAACAAAATTTTTAATACCAAAGATTCGAAGCCATGCCAACTCCACACATGCAGATTTACACAAAATTGTTTTAGCTTAAAATAGAGATCGTAAACAGTATTATATTTGAAAGAAAATATAACCGGTTGAAGTAATAAGAAAAAGATGAAAAAGATATGCTTCAGAAGTGGTGAACCGTGAATGGATTACCTACTTATATATAGTGCCACGGCCAGAAGTTTTAGCTGAGTTAGTGTTCACATACACTTCACAAAACTTATCGACAGCATAAAAATCTTTTGGACTTGATAAATGTTGTCTCATTTTAACATATTCGTTTCAACGTATGTTGAACTAAGACAAAACATGTTCAATTCGTTTAACTGTTCCGACCATATTTGAAGCTTTAGAAACAAGTTACAGTAACTCCATCAAGTTTGTTAGCAATACAACTTAGAAATCACAATAAGTGCTATTAGCGATTCTGTGATATTTTGTAAAAGACTTTATAGCAAGAGGGAGTTTTGTATATACAAACGAAGTTGGATTTGTATATAAATAAATAATTCTCTAGTCTGTCAGTTTCATATCAGATAAATTTTATATTTACCAATAAACAAGGACTCGAAGACTACTAATTGGAGATTTTGAAACAGACAGGAAAATAAATACATTTCCTGAGCATACAAGATTTATTTATATACTTATGTTTTTGAGTCAATATTAAGTTAATTAAACCAATCCACATTTCGAAATAATATCGTCGGTTTTAGTCGTTCGCTTTAAGCACTCATGACGGCATATCGTGCAATAAGAAGACCGACTATACCAACGAAAATCGAAGGCAATCACAAAACACGACTATAATATTTTTTATTTGCATTTTCATTGCGCGATTTTATTTGCCTGTCCATGTGCTTCCGCTCAGCAATTGCGTTGGTAATTCTGAAACTTATTTTGTTGCACCTCAATGCATATGTATATAAAAGTATCTAGAAATAACAATCAAGCATCAAAACGAGTTGCCAACAGTTATGAAACTGAAAGTGAAACGCAATTTAATTTAATTTCTGTTTATTTAGGTGTATAATGTATTTTTAATTCGATTTTGTTTGTAGCTTAATTACTTTTTAATGAATGCAATATTAGTTCTAGACTGATAGTTTATTTTTTATTACGATTATGATTTATTACGATGAGGTAGCATTCATTTTAATTTGCTTCGTTTATAACAGATTGCAATACGCGTTGCCTGGTCGCGCATGTCGCGTTGTCTGGTCCTGAAGTAAGTATTGATAGATTGAACAATTAAACACAATCACCTACTTATTTATTTTGTTATAGAATAGTTTAAATCGCATGCGCGATATTACAAAAAAGTAGGTACTGGTTTTAAACTTGATTTATAGTGAAATGTTTGTGTTATTAATAACTAAATGATTATTCGTTGTAAAATGTGTTGGTCTTGTAAACCATACATTTTTACAAACTTTTGATCTAGCTTGTAGATGTTTTGATGACGTTGATCTTCCAAGTCAGTGCTGTAGATATTTGTTATAGCCATACCGCCGTGCTATGAGTATGCAATACAACCACAGTAGCATCGTCATAAAGAAACTGCGTGATACACGGCATAGTATTTCTGTACCAGGAATCAGCGGATATGGTTAAATTTAAAATAGGTAATTTTAGTGACCTTACCGTAAAAGACTATGAAAATGAAAAATATATATAAGAAATAGTTGGACTCACGCACGAAGGGTTCCGTACCATTATCTATATCATATCATATAATCAGCAAAAAAAAACATGTCTGTTATGTGGGAGCCCAACTTAAATATTTTTTTATTCTGTTTTTAGTATTTGTTGTTATAGTGGCAACAGAAATACATCATCTTTGAAAATTTCAACTGTCAAACTATCACGGTTTATGAGGTACAGCCTGGTGACAGGCGGACAAACAGACAGACGGACGGACAGCGGAGTCTTAGTAATAGGGTCCCGTTTTACCCTTTGGGTACGGAACCCTAAAAATGTGGTCAATAATAAGTCTTTTCTAAAGGTCGCATTTCATTTGTCAACCCGGCACCCCACCAGCGCCGTCTCGCCTTGAGCGATTGTGAATTCTTTATATTACATTCCATACTATATCATACTCACTTATCAACTTCGTATGCCTCGCTCGCGAGTGATCTACTCCATGACAACCCGCCGCTCCCACGGTTGCCGCGCGGTGACCGCGGGTGGACAACAGGCGTCGTTCGCCATAGAAGAAGCAATCCGCCCGCGAGTAGTTTGTTTCGAAAATATCATGCACCTCGTCGACGCCGCGCCGTCAATTCGCCGACAGCGCTATGGCCACCCGTGGACAATAAGTGGACGCCGAGTGGCGAGGCGTCGTTGGTCGGGTGTGTTGTTGGTTAATGAGTTATGACCTTAACATTCCATACTAATCGGTCTTATCCCGCTCAGAACCAAAATCGATGCATGCTATGATTCGCTGTAAATCTATTAAATTAATTATTTTCCATTAACTTAATTTTGTTTATGCGTACGCTAATTAGTTGAAATAGACCGACTTTGTCATAGCTGTCTTCTGTTGGTAATGATAACTATCCATAGCGACAATGTTTGAAAGCTGTGGCATAGTTATATGAACTAAGATAGTAGTACACTATAAAGAGTATACACTTACAGTTATTTATACATTTTATTTGGAATGGAAGACATGACATATTTTTAATTTGGTATGTAGATCTTAACTTTTCTTGTGTGCTCTAGTGGGGCAAGACAATGGAGATTTGCGGAGTATCCCTAGCCTGAGCTATATATTGTAAGATTTTAAAAATATAGAAAAATCCTTATTTGATAGATTCCTTTTTTACTCGTCTTTTCACGTTAGTCTTTGTAGTCTTTTGTAGTATGGATTGTTAACCGACTTCAAAAAGGAGGAGGTTTACAATTCAACGGTATGTTTTTTTTTTTTTTTTTTGTGTGTTACAAACACGCGATTTCTCCGCCAATTATGCATTGATTTCGATGATTCTTTTTTTTATTGGTAGGTAATACTTCAAAGGTGGTCCCATATAAATTTATCGAAATTCATTCAGTAGTTTTTGAAAAAAATAGCAAAAACAAAAAATATAAGTTTAATCTTCAAGTAGGTTCTTGTTTTTTTCGTAACCAACTTTCTAAAGGTGGAGGTTTGTATTCGACTGCTTCACCTGCTTCACCCAGGGTTGACTTCCGGTGAGGGAACTCCTCAACGGTGAATAGTACAGATACAACATTTCGTAAATGGATTTAACCATAATAGCCTGTTCTAAATTCCATCATGACATGGCAGATACACCCAGGATTGACTTCCGGCGAGGGAACTCTTCAACAGAGATATAGGATTGTGATAGCCCGTTTTAAACTTCGTCATGATGTGGCTTCTAGATCATAAAAGCTTGTCTTTAAAAACTTTTTGAATTAATTTAATTAAAACTTGTTTTTCACTAAAAAGGGTAAAATAAATTATTTTTCAAAAAAAATTAAACCGACTTCAAAACCACAAATGGCACTCAAAAGTAAAAAATAAATTAATATAATTATCATAAGCGCTACCCACTCATATATTTGAAGTCGGTGCCAGCCAAGTGTAATAGGTAGCAGATAAATACTATGTATATAGTAAGTACTACTTGTAGGTAGTATCTATCTACTACCTTTTAGATTAATATCACAAGTTCACGTCGCATTTTATATTCAACCTATTGAATTCCGCGTCATACTCCTTGTCCGAAATTCGCAACTCAGTAGAGGTTCGCATTTGTAAATAGAAAACTGTGTTAACCAAAACATATAATATTACCCACCTATTATAGCTACAGCACTGTAAATTAAAGAAAAAAAACAAGAAGGCAATCCCATCGGCCCTCTACAAATGTCTTATAGTGTAAGGCTTTGAACTTTTACTTTCTTTGAAGATCACAAAGACGATAGGGTCGCCGATGTTACCGTTAATACCTGGATTTACTGCCCATCTTGTTTATTGATTTGTTTAGCTTGTTAAAACTACTTATCAGTTTCCAAAACATGACTTTAAAAAAAAAAAAAAAATTCGAGTATTAAAGATTTCAAGAAAAATCCATACATTTATGCAGTTATACCTACATATATACCTTAGAATATAAATAAAGTGTTAATTGAAGCTTACAACTTCAATAAATTCTAATGAGTATCTTGAGGGTCACGACCCTTGAGAGCTAGCGATTGTAGGCGTCTGATCACATACTTAGCATTTTTGTCTCGTAGGAAAAATACATTTTACATAGTATTTATTAAGTTATGTTTCGTTTTTATTTATATCAAGGCGCACTGACAGTAAAAATATATTCGGTATAATACGACAGAGAAACACTTAAAGCTGATCGTAAAACTTGCAAAATGTTAATTTGGCAATGTCATCGGTTTCACCTTGCCAGCTGCATTTTAAATAGTTTCCCACTTCAGTTAGCACACCTTCCACTAAAATGGCAATGAGCAACTATTGCACGTTCTACACGTAGTTATTAATTACATCTCAGTAGCACACGCAGACCGAAATGATCGTCGGGACCAAGTTTATATAACATAGCAGACGTTGCGGCTTTTAGCGGTGAAAGTTTTAACTCACGACGTTTACTCAAAATGCAAATTACAGGATCCATATAGGCAGAGCTATGTGTAGTATGGATATTGCGACACGTAGTGCAACTTGGCTTACAAACACTGACGCTTGCTACTAAGCAGTATATTGCCAAGCTTGCCATGCTCTGGAGTGAGGACGAACCATTTGCGAGAAGGTAATCGTAAACGATAGCAATTATCAAAGATAACATAATCACTAAGTTTTAAAATACAGCTCTTCTTTGTTAGCGATTGATTAAAGTTTTACTTTTGTTATGACACGAAGATGTGGTGACAAAGAAGTTTCAAAACGTAATGATCATTGACATTTATTATCTCGATACGTTTTAAGTTGTTACTGTCGAAATGTTCGTACTCACCCCAATACAGTTTTCTATATCGATATTCTTATATGGGCGAATGTCTTTTAATTAAAAGTACTATATACAACTCGCTAAAACTAATTTAACTACATACATTTTGAAGAAATTGTTTGGCTTACGAGTATCTACAACGATATACTTTGTATCATAAAGATAAAATTGAATTTCAACCAACATTATATATCATATACATTCAGAAGTGATTGTAACAAGTTTTTATTCCTGGTTGGAGAACATTGGTACCCAAACTAGGAGACATGTGTTTTGGCATACCATTACCCCCCGCCCGACATATTTAAAAAAAGTATCAGATAAAGATTACAAAAGAGTTTGCATTTTTATGCAATTTTATGTAGATATATATTAGTTCATAATATGTGCATAAACCAAAAGGGGGCTTATTCTACATGTCATGGTAAACAACGTTTGTTTGACGATTTTTAAATTTCGATACTCTTCATTCATGAAACGTTCTTGTAAAGTTTCCTCCGTGAAATGTAAAAAACACAACCTGACAACCCTAACACAATACTACAGCTGTTTTAAATAAGAACCATGAGTCATGGTACTCATGGTAAAATTTAATTATTTACAGATTTTCAATAAAGCCATGTATGTATCCAGCATTAAAAAACAACAATTTAACAACACAAACGTTTTCATGTTAGGCTTCGATCAATCGTAGATTTTCAGTTCTAAAAAAAGAGCGAGTCGACGTACTGATATGTGCAGTAACAGGCATGAAGGAGTTAGACACCCCACAGTATGTGATACACGGACCCCAATATTAAACCATACGATCGCGCCATAAATTCAAACCTGCTGTGTATACGTTGTAATTTTCGCTTACGTGGTGTTTACACGTTTTTAAGTGTTACTATGCTTGTTATACTACCGGAAGGAAGTTTTTGCTTCCAACTGCTACTGATAGTATACTTTGCCCTGTTTCTTTTAATTGCTAGTGCACAGTTGTGTTTTGTGGTAACTGTGTAAGAGTTATTTTGCCCTTGAAATGAATCCATATTAGTACCTACTTATACCTACTTGTACCTATTTGTACCTACTTGTACCTATGTGTATTTATGTGTACCTATGTGTACTTATGTGTACCTACGTGTACCTACGTGTACCTACTTATACCTACTTGTCACTATAAGACACTTACAGATTGAAATTACTTGAATTTTAAAGTAATTTCATATTACTCATCGCAAAGGGGCAGAACGGACCCCGGGGCCTAATTGGAAAGTAAAATAAACATTTCTAACTATAAAACATGCAAAAAAAATCTCATCTATTGGCATAACAAACGGTATTTTAACCGCACCGTTAATATTACAGGTTTTCGAACAGCTTACAGAAAAACTAAAGCTTGAAAATCCATTAAAACACCAACAACTTAAACAGCCGTTGTTTAAACAAAAGTTCGAATGAAGTTATCGACAACTGCTCAACGCGCGAGTGGCATTGTTCAACTTTAATTTACTTTAGCGCTTCACTCTTTTGAACGGCGTACACGGTCCTGTTCGTTTTCTGGAACTAATGAAATATCCCACTTATCTACAACACAATACACAATACTTGTTATTTTCAATACTTTTGCAACAAGATTCCGTGCTATATTCATCTTAGTTATTATCAGTAATTCTTTTATTCTCATAGTCACTTACGTAATTGATTGTATTAGCTTTAGTTTCAGTTACGTCTTAAATGTATTGGTTCCTCGAGTTGCAACTAATTATTAACTACTTATTTACAGATGCAACTAATTATTAACTAACCATCCATTCATCCATGCATCCTCACAAACTTACGCATTTCTAATAGATAGGATCTTAAGATTTTTGCCAAGCATGCGCTAAGGCATTCAATATCAAAAAAAAAACCTCTATTTTGTATGTTGTTCGGCAATAAATGTTATCCTATCCTATTCTTTCCTACTAATATTATAAACGCGAAAGTATGTAAGAATGTATGGATGTATGTTTGTTACTCTTTCACGCAAAAACTACTGAATGGATTTTGATGAAACTTTACAATAATATAGCTTACACATCAAAATAACACATAGGCTACTTTTTATTCCAGAAAACCGCGGGTGAAACTGCAGGGCACAGCTAGTAAAAAATAAAAGTGTGACTCCGCGCTGGTTAAAGCATTAGCTACGTAACGTGAGGCTACTATACGTATACTATTATTTGTAAGTAGAAACTAGGATATTTGAACCATTTTGGCCTGGACTTACAGAGAATTAACCAAATTGTGGGAGATAATTCCAACTTTTACCAAGAATCCCAGAGCTTCCGTGTGGAATTCCCTGAACAGAAACTTCCAAGATCTCTGAAGGGTTGAGAATAAAACATTATTTTTGCGACCATTCGTTTTCTCGTCGTCACTGTAATTGATAATACTAGAGCCTTTATTATGACAACTAACAGAGAATGTTACATACGAGTATATAATTATTTTTTTTAAGTTTGCCCGTTAGGACAGGCTAAAGTCTCTAGGACCATACCGCCATGTTTTACGTAGTTTTTATTTGATATTTTAATATTCCATTTATTACATATACTTTTGTTGAGGATGAGGGTCATCAGCAACAAGCCGGAGCCTCTCCTAGTGCTTCAATAAAGTGGTGGAACTTTATTCAAGCTTTCCATGGACTTCTTAGGAGAACATAAAAAGCAATATTTTCTCTACTTTGTTTCATTTGCCTACACTCGTGCACGTTTACGAACACATAATTGTTAATATTCCACGGATATTACACATGATCACTTGAAATAACACTTGTTCGGAAAATAAAACAAAATCGAATTGTATCACTTTTCACTTCCCGCCAAAAAGTAACGAGTATGTATGTATATAAACAGCTTCACAAAAAATAATATAGTTTACTAAACTGAACTTACAAAGCTGCCAGTTATTTTCAGAAAAAGTTTTAATTTTATTTAGTAACTTTTTGTCATTGCTTATATAGTTCAAAGTCCACATTACATAAATAGAGAAACGGATACGTTTATTTGATATTTATGCTCAGCTTTTGTAAATATGTACATACATAATCAAGTACGTGAAGTCCTTTTCAGCACAATTACATATATTGTAGACAAGGATTATCAGAAAAAATAAATAAAATGAAGTAAAATAAGGAAAAAATCGTTAATGCTTATTTTTCTGCCGCCAAGCAGTAGTGCGCAAGCATTACTGTTCCGGTTTGAAGGGCATAGCGAAATTACTGGGCATATAAGATTTTACATCTGAGGTCTCAGGGTGATGAGCACAATTATATTAAGTCCCAACAACAACAATAACAAACAAAAACAATTAAATTTTTTATTTTTGTGTAACAATTTAAATTTTTTGAAAACATCTCTCTCACTGTAATCTTTACACCACGATTTATTTGTTCCGTCATTCTTGATATTGTCCTTTTCAAATTTAAGAAAGTCGTTATGTCAGACGGCCTTCCCACTGGTCTTTCAAGCGCCAATCGTATATTGTATTGAGCCCTAATTAAGCACTGCAACAACGTCTTATGCCATACAGCCATCCTATTCCATAAAAGTTGATTTTAACTTATATCGTATTTTGGTGTAAACGAATGAGATAAATTCGATATTTTTAACCAACTTTAAAAAGGAGAAGGTTCTCTATTCGATTATATTTTTAAATTTAATAAATTCTTTTTGCGTTGGGTTCAGTAAAGCTACGAAGTGGTCCCATATAAATTTCATCGATATTTGACCTTGGACTTCCAAGATACATTGAAATCAGTTTTTGTTTTTTTGGAATAATTAATTATTGCCTGAATTGACAATAATTTATCCGTAGTCACAGTGAAGCAATACCTTTACTTGAGCGCATTGCAATATACTTTCGGCCAGCTCAACTTCTCTGAAGGAAACAACATCTTTTTATTATTACACTAGCAGTGCCCCGCGGTCACACACAGTTTTCAGGAATAAAAAGTAACCTATTGTGTTAATCCAGGGTATAAGCTATCTCCATTCCGAATTTCATTCAAATTCTATGAGCCTTTACAGCGTGATGAAATAACAAACACACTTACATACAAACTTTCACATTTGTAATATAAGTGTGATGTGATGTGACCTCATATATGCCACAATAAATACACCTAATGCAAGTGTTTATTGAAATACACATACACGTGTTTGTTTACGCGGATAAACAAATATACTCGCTCAAGTGTATCTCAAACACATTAATATTAGTTATATTATCCTAGGGCTACAGGGGTAGAACAAACAACAAAAATGGTTTGCAAACGTCTTGGGAGCACGCCGTAGAATGCTACGAAAGTGCTACAAAGTGCTACGTGGTGCTACGTCGTAGTGCTACGGAAGATTTAACAGTAACTTTGTTTTTGTAAGTTTGTACTGTTTCTTTTATTTACGATACAAATGTATTACGTATGTTTGTATATAACATTAGATATAAGTAAGAGGGAGTGTGGCTCATTGGAAGCACGTGCAACTTCGAATCCGCCGCACCCGAGTTCGAATCCCGCTGACCCCGCACCACTGACTTTCTTAAGTTATGTTCGGATATAACACTTGCTCTAAAAACGGTGAAGGAAAACATCGTAAGGAAACCGGCATGTCCAAAAATTAATCATAAAAATTTAAGGTCATTCACCTACCCGCACTGGGCCAGCGTGATGGATTATGGCCCATACTCGCTCTATCAGAGAAGGCCTGTATCCCAGCAGTGGGAACGTGATGGACTGATAATGATGACAAGTGAAATTAACACCAGCTTACAAAACGGTGAAGGAAATCATCGTGAGGAAACCGGCAAGTCAAAGAATTAATCACAAAAATTTAAGGGCTTGTGATATCCATCAGCCCGCACTTTTGAGCGAGTGTGGCTCAGCGGGGACTCGTGCGCCTTTCGATCAGACGCACCTGGGATTGAATCCCGACTCGGCCCTGCACCAATGACTTATAGTTAAGTGCAGATTTTGCACGCTCGCTCTAAAACGGTGAAGGAAAACATCGTGATGAAACCCGCTTATGCGCTTTGGAGTGGTAGGCTCTGGCCGTGGTTGTAATACCACCCACCGAACAAAGCCATGCCATCAAGCGACCTAGTCGTGTTTCGGGATGATGTACGGTGAACCATCGGGGAGACGGGTCTGAGCAGCCGCTCAACTGCCGTCTCTCTCTAGATCTATGTGCTCCATCTTAGGCCACATCATCGCTTCACAACAGGCGAGATAGTGGCCAAACATAGATCTATTAAACGAAAAAAAAAAAAAAAAAAAAACTGGGCCAGCGTAGTAGATTATAGCTCATAATCTCTCTATAAGAAAAAGCCCGTGTCCCAGCAGTGGGTACGTAATGGGCTGATGATGATGATGACAAGTGAACTTATTTTAATCACATATAAGCAGCATTGTACAAGTTCATTGCCCTTGGGAATTGGAAATTATCTCTAAGTCTGAGATAATTCCCAATATACACCGACACTTCAGTTCTAAGACAATGGTACTCAAGATGGCTTATCTCTGACAGAGTAACTTTGGCGGAGCACCTTTAATTGCGAGAACGTCATGCCATTACGGTGTGCTGAATTAGTAAACATCTATTACTTGTATTGTCTTCATATGTATAACATAATATATATGAGATAAACAAACCTTTAGAGGTGCTGTTTGCATTAATTTGAATATAATACCTACATTATTTTGTTTTCAACAAGTCAACATTTAAAATTCATATTATTTGAACAAGTTTGTATGAACCTTAACAATTCAACTACAATTCTCTATATAAACAAATAGATATTCTAATGATTCCTACTATTCTAGTAATATCATGCAAATGTTTGTGAGGATGGATGTTTGTTACTTATTCTTTTTTTTCATTACCTGATAGGCTAGCATTTGACCGCAGTATCACGTGATGGAAAGTGACAACGCTGTCAACGATGGATCATGCTTACCTAGAAGATACCGATTTACTCGGGACTTAAAGACAACTAAATTATAGGAATCGGGTAACAGAGACGCTGGAATTAAAAAATAATCATAATCATGCAAAAATACTGAACGGATTTGAGGTTTTTTTTTTTATAATAGGAAATACTCCAGCTCATTAAACATCTGGCAGTATTTCGAACATTTTTAGTGAAATAGATTTGAAACTCCTACCACAGTGCCTTCTGGTAGTTTGGCACAATACACAAATATACCTATAGTATTATCTAACTACCATTTATGTACTATCTACAACCATCTAAGTTCCATATTATATACCCTCCGTTCCTTCGAGGGTAAAAAGCATAAGAATAACAAAATCATAGGCAAGTATGTCAATATCCTAAACACATGCAATGGTAGTTTCCTCAGACTATTAAATAGGATACTACGTAAGTCTACCTAAAACGGTCTCGTACCATCATGCCCCACATATCGTTCCATCAATATCTTGCGCGAGCTATAACTCGGCAACGTAATTTCAGGTAGGCTGGTTACATAACTTGATATCACATAAACAGATTAATGCCTCCCTCACCCGGCTTGACTTAATGCTCTAATGAAAATACCAATCCCCTCTTCCTCTAACTTGTTTATCGCTATAACAGTTTTATTACTCTGCTCGGCTACTAGATATCATTATCGTCAATCTTTTGTGTCAATAGTCATAAATAGTACAGACTTTACGAGACAGTAAAAACAATAAGTGATACTATCTGTCCGGCTTTTTGTTTAATCGCGCGGAAGAAGGCAATTTGATACAATTGATAAGAAAAACAAAGACTACATCTAAATTAGCTTCCAGACGGACGGAATTGTATCACAGACTTGTCGGCGGCTGACTATTGGTGCGACGGGACAGCTGTTCTTACCTTTGTTTTCGGAAAAATAAAGCCCATGTGGAGCCGCCCTTCTTTGACCAAATTATGTCCACAATATAGAGATGATAGCTATGATAAATATTGAAAACCCATATCAAAGCGTAGAAAAATGTTTAGCAATAAAATAGTTTGTGTCCAGTCATCACAACATTTTTCGTTTAAATTTAATATGAAGCTCGCGAGATTCTTATTAGAATTGCGAATGAACTGACAATGACCGAGCGAAAACTGGTAACATCTGTTTTAATTCTTGAAAAATGTCATATAACAACTTGTTCAAGAATCCAATAACAAAAGCTGTATAAATATTACCCCAGTGAACCATATGTGTCGTCCCTATTTTATTAATTTAGCATTATACTAAAAAACGTTTAGCAAACTGAGCAAGTGTTTGCGAATATATCAAATAAACGTTACATATAATGTCCAACAGCGAAAGATAAAGATATTTGGAAGGAGATAGGACATTTGCACAGCAGTGGGCTAAAAAAGGTTACTAAATTTATTGACCACAAATGTAATTTATCAATATACTTTATTTTATAAACAGATGTTTTATTTTTTCTACTTTTGACATTGATTTATTTTTAACATTATAATTAATATTGATAATTGATTATGCTTTGGAGTGGTAGGCTCTGGCCGTGGTTGTAATACCACCCACCGAACAAAGCCATGCCGTCAAGCGACCTAGTCGTGTTTCGGGATGATGTTCGGTGAACCATCGGGGAGACGGGTCTGAGCAGCCGCTCAACTGCCGTCTCTCTCTAGATCTATGTGCTCCATCTTAGGCCACATTATCGCTTCACATCAGGCGAGATAGTGGCCAAACATAGATCTATAAGGAGTAAAAAAAAAATAAAAAAAATATACTGACATTGCAACATTTTAGTAGTTATAGTACAATCTAATCTAATTATTATTGATTGTGTGTTGTCTTTTATTAGTGTATGACATTTACAAATTTATAAAATTTGAATTTTATGATATTTTATAGTTGACGTGTAACAGTGTGATTATCAATAAATGATTATGATTATAAAAAATAAAATAAATGTCAATGGCTATTTTATTTATTAATAAAACAATAAGTAATGTACAAAAAGTTTTGTCTTTGTACCACAAAATCCAAAAAAGGTGTGTCTTGGTACGCACACTCGCTGCGTCGTAGTTTGTGTTCTAAAATAGAAATAAACTTTATAATAGGAAAGTATTGTTAAAGAAGGCAACTGGCTGAAAATTAATATGTATTTATTCCTCTTCCTACAAAAGTTTATAAGTTTTGGGTAGGTACTTAAATGTAAACACGCTTAATCCAATGCTACTGAGATGGGAAGAACAGGAGTCCAAAATAGGTAGATCCTTGCTATGGAACTCCTGGTTTCGCCATCAAGTGGATCAAGTAGGCGTACTAGCTCTCTTTTTTAAGGAATAATATTTTAACTGAGTTACATTTTAATTCAACATAACTGAAAATCAGCGCCGTCATCATCATCATCATCATCAGCCCATCACGTTCCCACTACTGGGACACGGGTCTTCCCTCATAGAAAGAATGGGCCATAATCCACCACGCTGGCCCAGTGCGGGTTGGTGGATAAATGATGATGAAATCAGCGCCGAGTTGTGTAAAACTCTCGGCATTTTATGCTGAGCCGAGCCCATTCGGCATTATATTTTATTTTTGGTTTTTCTTTCTTTTTTTTCTTTTTTCTAAATATAACGTACATCAATTAGACGCAACCAGCGAGTGTAACCGACAGGAGCAATCCAAGAAGCAATTGCGCTGTCAACACAGCGAAAATAAAAAACCATCTGCACACTATCCGAAAAAGGTTAATCTTGAACTAACGCGAGAGGGGAGAGTTTACAGGCGCGTTTTCCACAATGGTTTCAAAGGGATGGATGCTAAAGTGCGCATGTACGCCCGCGCCGCACCACGTCGGAGGCCGGCTGGAGTAGACCACTCCAGTCCGCGAACGGGATCCGAGTGCGCCGCGTCCACGATCCGCGGTTTCCCGCCAACCGAAAACCACCAATGTAAACACGCCAAATCGAATTATTTTTTAAATAGTGCAACGCTACGGCGAGTGACGGCCAGTGCTAAAAAAGTTTTTCAGGAAAAGTTTGCGCTCCGGAAAAGTTAAAAGGATTCGTGTAAGATAACTTTGCTTGTTAAACGATATTAAGTACTTCGTAACATTTTTAATATGGTATTTTATAACTCGCTCAAAATAAAAAAAAACTTCAAAAAGTCACAGAAAGAGAATAAAATTACTTTTAATGCTTATTGCAAACATTAATCACGGGTCTTATCACGCAACCTCACTTTTTTATAGCAAGTCTTATTTTTACTTCTTTCTTTGCTTTGTCACAAGCTTAGGTTTATTAATTACAATAATTTGCATATTTGAGCTATTGTACTACATATTTTAATAATAGGTAGGTAGTTAATACTTTAATATTACTTGTCTAATAAACTTTTTTTTAAATTATTATATGAAATTTTAAACGGTAGATGATCATAATAATAATAAAGTTTATGGCAATCATTTAACGTTAGCTATAATAGAATGTGTTCCGAGACATATACTCACAGAGTTTATCTGCAGCTGCATCTGCAGTGTAATATATAACTTCAAAAATACTAACCAATTAGTATTTCTGATTTCAACGTGTTCATTGTGAAATCCTAATTACATTTTAAATTATGGGTAAAGAAATGAAATGCATGTATAAAACATGAGTAGATACAGCCGATGATGTAAAAATAGAGGTAAGTTTAGAAGGTTTTAATTTTGTTCACGAAGCAGATGGATTTAGGAAAATCGATCAAGGATTTCGTTTGTAAGTGGAAATCGGTCTATTTTATGCAATGACTGCATGGTGCCGTCGGCTACAGAAAAGATCAGACGAATCGGACGAAATTACCTATTAGTTTTCCATATTACTCTGCTTTAGATAAACCAGGCTTTTTTATATATTTACTTGAAATCGCACGGACTTGCGGCCTTACTTTGTCGCTGACGTCATCGTCAGTCATTTCGCTTATCAAGCGCTTGCTTTATGTACGATCTAGTCACAAACCAGCCTTCTTTATTTCTGTTACGGATTGTTAGCACGTTACATTGAATCCTTTTGTTCAGACTGCATGTCGACTGGCCTCTTTACAGTTCTACTTTAGCCACAGCTTTATTTTTTAAATAACAAAGGCTGTTTCCGCCGTAGAGTAGCCGTGCAGCTTGATTCTAATATATAAAAAAAATGTTAGCATGTATAAACTAATTAAATAACATTCCACAGTTCTTGTCAAACGTTGACCATAATAAAATGCATTAAAAACTTTTAAAAAACTAGAATAGAATATCCTATAATAACTAGAACTCCATAATATAATGATAAAAAAGAAAAGTTATTCGGGCGGCAGTAAATTCAAGATATAGGTACCTACTTATAATTCTACAACTCTCTTCTATTCGATGTTCAAGACTTTGAAGGATAGCTTCTATCGGGCAAATCGTTGCCAATGTGCTTTTTGGCTAGCTTTTTATGCAGCTCTAAGCTTCAAGCTGGTACTTAGCCAAGCCGTTTCGCAAATGGTTATATGCACACGATCGGACATACGCTTAATAAACGTAGGGATTTACTACTGTGCTCCGCGGTTTCACCCGGAATAAAAACCTACATACCAAATTTTATGAAAATAAATTCTTCTCAAATTCTTATATTTATTGGAAATTTCAACGTAAAATTACTTAGTCATTGTGAAGTAACCAAAAATTCTCACCAAACTTCTACAATGTCTTACCATGTCTACATAGCCCAATTTTTTTTGTCTGGTCTTTAAAATATAGCTGTGTAGGTATATAAAAGAAGTCCTTACTAACTGACTGCAAACTGTTTGCCGATATAATCAACGCAGAGCCTCAACCGCTGGTCACAGAAACACGAAATTCTGAAGATGTTTCTTTTATACTCGTATAACTCACGAAAACGTTTGTATGAAGAATTTTGTAGATATTTGACAAAAGGCACAGTCGCCTATTAACATCTACAACACGAGAAGCATCAGTGCCGAAACAAAAACACGAACAAGCCAATACAAATACAGAAAATTGTCTAGCTGCTCCTCAGCGAACGCTGCACACATTGTCATTTGCGGAGAAAAAACTATTATTATACGATCCCAGTGATATTGGGTCCAACGGGTCTTCAACTGAACGGCAACTCTTACTTCCAAAAATTTTCAATTCTGCTGTTCAAAGACGGAAAGGCGATTAGGGTAAACAATTAGGACAGGTGCAACTGTTTCAAATTTTGCCGTAAGTTGAGGAGCTGATTCTTTAATTTTGACTATCCAAATAGCGCACCACGGAAATTCTTGGGTGTAGGCACTATTTACCATTTTCCCTCAAAAACAAGTAAACTACCGAGCTACCAAACACGTTCCCTTACCAAGAACGAGGGACATGGTTGCCTCTGCGTAATGGTGGTGGTCTCAACTCAACCTTAAAGTGCTACTAAATGGTGAAAGAACGTGATAATCAACGGTTAATTAGGCGTGTGTAGACACGGTCATCAGAGTTGTAAAGAGTTGTATGGATATAGGTATACACGTTTTTTCACAGTCAAAATCACAGAGAAAATAACGTAACGTTACGTAACTTTTAACGTTATTATGCGCGCTCAGAGATACACCTAGTTGACGATTTATCTAAGATGTATCATAAAGAAAACGAAGCGTAGTGGTTCTTTTTCCGATGCAGTGATAGAGTCATTGTGATAATTTGACGTTCATAAGTGCGTCTGTGATGCCAAAATGATTAAAGAGATTTTGATTTTGAAGCCTAATGTGAGTTGTTGCTATAATTTAACGCGTTCGACGGAAACTTAGACAAGAGAAGTTGCAATGTCGTAGAATAAAAATGTACCTATATAGGTAATCTGTGATGTTAACATCTGTGTTAAACTGTACTGTACTTTATCCACGCGGACAAAGTTATGGACAAAAGCTAGTACAAACAATAAAGTAAGTTTGAATGTCAACAAACGCTAAACGATAATCTGTTCTATAAATGACATTAAACTGTGAGAAATTGAAGGAGGGTAAGGAAGCCCTGCAGTGGGACGACCACGGCAAAAAATAAATTAATAATAAATAAATAGAATTAATGACATCGTCAGCATACATGTTTACTTTCTCAGGCATTTAGTAATTATAGATAATTGTAAAGGGTTTGCAGAAAGGCGATTACGCCGTAATATCCACTTATACGAGTAATTATACCTACTTAATAGCCTCTATAAAGCACCAAAAATTATAACGATCGTGGATGTGGAATGATTTTCTTCCTCGTTTATTTTTTTATTTTTGATTGGCTTGAAATTGACCTCTATCTCACCTGACGGTAAGTGACGATGCGGTCGACGATGTAGCACGTAGATAAGTTACGATGTGCCTGTACATCAAACAGAAGTACCTAAACTGGATTGCAAGTAATCCTTGTATTCCAGTTTAAAGCCCACGTGGCGCTCGAGGAGAATGAGAGAGCAGATAAACTGGCAAAAGACGCAGCATTGAAATTAAAAACAAGACTTAACGACAAATGCCAAATTCATTTGAATACTCTTGACAAATAGAACTGGAGATATTATAAAAGATTTTTGTTGAAAAATATATTTTTCAGAACAAGCTTTTAACAAATTCGTAATCGGAACCGCAAGCACATTAAAATGAGTCCAAACACTAGTAGTTTACGATTATCCGTCAAGGACTTCCATCCATCCATCCGTCTATCCGTCCATCCGACCATCCGTCTCCATCATCAGATTAGCTGGCTGTCACCATAATATTGCATTGTCATCGGGCTTTGACAAGTATGCAAAATTTCAACTCGGTAGGATAAGAGGAAATGGTTCTTATTCAGCTTGTAAGATTTCATCCGGACAAATATACATACATTGCAAGTTAAATAAAAGCTTGTAATAAAATAGGTAAAACCGCGTCTACCACTTATTGTTTTTCCCAGTTTTTTTTTTAATTAATTTACCCAAATGATGACAGGGCGCGGTGGGTTCTCCGAGTACCTGCACCGCTTCAAGTGCAACCTATAATGCAAATGCAAATCATACATCATCATCATATAAGTAAGTATCTATAGAACAGAAATTGTAGAAATAAAAATATAACATAAATTCAAAATCTGAAATGTTGAATGAGAAGACCTCGTTCATTAAGAGTTCTAGTATTTAGGGGTTTGAAATTAATTATAGATTATGAATTTCAAACCCTTATCTCATACGTATATGACGTTGAAATATTGCGGTCACATGTTCAAGCGATAGACAGACGTTGGCTTTGACAAGGCAAACTATTGGCTATTACTAGTCTGTAGTCCAAACGCTCACATTCAGAATCATGCTTAAGATGCTGGCAGCATTGCCCTATTAAATTGCGGAATCGTTGAGCCAAACAGTTCTAAATTTTAACCGTTTAAACGTTTGAATTGAAAACAAGATGGCTCTCCGGTCCCCACGGACCTGAAGTTTCAACACCAAACGGCTGAACTATCTGAATGAACTTAACTTAATTACCCATCAAATTGAGAATGAACATTTCGTACATTGAACAAGTTATTGACAAGTATGAAGGTATATGATCAAATGCCTAAAATAAAATATTGGGTTTTTCATAATCATTATTTGGTCAATGAATAAAACTCCTACATGAAGAAGGTTTTATAACAAAAAAAAATTTTCTGGCGATTACGTAGGTTTACAATCCTCAATTTTGTAAAACTAAAAATGTTATTTAAATTATTCTGTGGCTGAATCGGGATTGGCTGGGATCTGGATTTGTTGTATGGATAAAAATTTCGAGTGCAAACTGGGATGTGGCAAATTGGGACGAACTCTTTCATAAAGCTTATTGGTATACGCTAAACATTGATATTAGTTATTAGTTGTCTGAAGCATCATGGACCAAATATTTCGTCTATGTTTGTAGTATGTAGAGTTTATAAAAAGTTGTCAATCTACAGCGACTTTATAGGCGGTTTATCTATGATTACATGAAATTTTTATCTTGTTTGTAATGCTTCGTCTACACTCTCCGTCATGCCTGCACGCATACTTGTACAAATCAGGTCACACAAGTAAGCGCGTGCGTGTAGACGACATCACAGTAGCTCGCGCAAGCTCAAGAGCGCGACTTTTACTATTCTTGACTAGTTGAAGATTGGACTGCACAATCCAAGTGCTAGTTATGTGTAGCGAAAATCTTTAGCTGAAAGTTTTTATTTAGCTACAAAATATAGTTTAGATAGATAGAGAAACTCCTTATTGAAACAACTGAACACAACGTCCAGAAAATCAAATAAGTTGTTTTAAATGCCAGCAAAAGATACATTAAACAGTGTCAGCAAGCTTTGCATCGCAAAGAAGAGAAACATTCAGTTCTCAACTCTAGAATACGGTAATTTACCGCTTCAGTGTACATTGTGGTATCAACGCACCGACTCACACAAACAATTGGGCTCTAAATAGGAAACTAGTAGGTACATACGCTGGGTACACAGTTACATCCTCAAGTTAGTACAGTTCGGGCACAAGTGTGCGCGACTTCGTTGAGTTGCGGTCTCACATGGACCCAGTACACTTTCAGTAATAAATTATCTGGTACTGAGCTAAAATTTTAGATGAAATGGCAAAACAATTATTTTATTTTGCTCTACAACACTTTCTAAATAAAACATTGTTTGTTTATAGCTCGTTCGCTTTGTTTACTATAAATAAGAGCAACATTCTAGTCACGCAACTCCGAAACACACGGTTAATTATCGCCACGGGCGTAGCTATAGGTTTAGCATGGGGGTGAGGGGAGGGGTTCTCAGTTTGTGTTTATTGCGAAACGCCAACAAATTAAAATTAAATCAAAATAAATAATTTGACTGCGACGCTGATGATGTAATGATGTGGTTCATACAATAGTTTGCGCGTAAAATGACAAAAACTTTCCATCAGAGATAACGTTAAACATAATTATGCAAAGCGAAACTTAACAACCAAATCAAATAAGAAAATATGAATGCAACACTGATTATAATAACGCTCCTAAAATGTAACTAACATAACTAAAAAATGTTACTTACTATAAGGCTGATTCATCTGTTGACATTCCATCAGTCAACGTTAAACGTGTAGCACGTTGTGCCCCTGGGGCCCCCTGCCGGTACTACTAACGGTATAGCTAATTCCTCAATCTGCTTCAAACAAGAGCTAGCAATGAATCCGAGTAAAGTATTTAGTTAACAAATTTGTAAATGAAAGTGAAGACCGGCGGGTTCGATATACAGGGTTTTTTGTGAAATACTAGAAACTAATTCTTACAGCGTTGTAGAGAAACAGTATACCTACAGAAATAAATAAAAATTTCAACCTAAAAACGAAACCTCAGTCCCGTTTTCACTAGCAAGTCGTTACTTCCTAAGGCGACTTACATGAATTACATACCAAATTTATTATTTAGTGATGTGCTCACACGTTACTTGGTTTGAACGCTGTCTCTCGTAGGTATATACCAAGTCGGACGCAAGTGTGCGCGTCTTCACTGAGTTGTGGTCTCAGTACAAGTGCTGTATTACTTCATCTTAAGTCGGTATCAAGTTTCAATACTGGCTTTATTTGGAACCAAAAACGTTTATTGCTTACTAAAAATAAAATACCTAATTCCTCGCTCTAGATGCGATGTAGACCTGGAAATTTTACGATGTATCAGCACATGTTTTATCTAATTAAAAACATCATACCAGTATCTATAGTGTTAAGAATTATTAATGTTATAGTGTATTGTTTTGTAAAATGATTCACAATTATATTGAATATGGCAAAATACTCGTACCTGTGACGATACTGGTGGTATATTTTGAGAGCCGGGAAGTGGCAACACCGGTGACGTCTATGGTACGAGTGATTTAGAGAGAGAGATTATCTGGACTTTTTGGCGGGAAGTGAAAAGTGATACAGTTCGATTTTGTTTTATTTTCCAAACAAGTGTTATTTCGAGTGATCATGTGTAATATCGGTGGAATATTAACCATTATGTGTTCGTTAAAGTGCACGAGTAAATGAAACAAAATAGGGAAAACATTGCTTTTTATGTTCTCACAAAAAGTCCATGGAAAGCTTGAATAAAGTTCCACCACTTTATTGAAGCACTAGGAGAGGGTCCGGCTTGTTGCTGTTGACCCTCATTCTCAACAAAAGTATAATAAAATGGAATATTAAACTATCAAATAAAAACTACGTAAGACATGGCGGTATGGTCCTAGAGACTTTAGCTTGCCCTAACGGGCAAACTTAAAAAAAAAAGAGAGAGATTATCTATGGAGGTGGTTGAGGTGACATGTTAAAAAAGATGGAAAATAAATACTTGTTGTAATTGAATCTCTGTTTATCTTCTGAATCCTTAACAATAGGTACTAAGTGCCTAAACAGCGTTGGTATTTCCATTAATTCCAGAAAGATATTGTTATAATATTATTTTGGCAGGCAAATTTGTGTACATATAATATGGATGCTATTTAACCCATTGTTGAGACATTAGGTAAGTTAATCTATACCTATAGTTTGATCTATTTAGAAGTCTTGTTATACTAGAATATATATCTAGAACTAGCATCTGTCCACGACTTCATCCGCGTAAACTACAGTATGTACTGTAGAGACGTTACTTAGATAAATTACTTAATTTAAAAACGACCTAGTTGTGTTTCGGGATGATGTTCGGTGAACCATCAGGGAGACGGGTCTGAGCAGCCGCTCAACTGCCGTCTCTCTCTATATCTATGTGCTTCATCTTAGGCCATATCATCGCTTCACATCAGGCGAGATAGTGGCCAAACATGGACCTACTAAAGAGTAAAAAAAAAAAAATTCCACGGCAGTGTTATAACTATGTTCCTAATTTTATTCACCCATGATCCTCACAACTTAATAGTAAACCGCTCATATCTTTCCAGATGCTATCAGTTATCAATCAGCTTATCACTCAAACTAGTGTTCCCAGCCGTGAGCTGTCCAGCAAGAATAGCACCCTCCTTGCCTCACTCATGTTGAGGTGTACTAAAACACTTTTTCGTTCAGTCAGTTTTCTGTTTCTAATCAATCAGGACTTCTTTTATATTGTGACGAAACGACCCTGCCGAAAGGGGGTCCGTGACGTCACTCTGGGTCGGAGGACGTATAAAATTGAGGAGTCCGCCGTTAATTGTTATTGACCGTGGTTCAGTGGTCTAGGTCTCAGATAACAAGTACATACAGCACCTTACCTTAGCAATCCAGCCTCCAAACGTGCCTCCAGAGCTTCAGGGAAGTCTTATTTCTCGTCGATGTAGGGTAGGTACCGCGCGGGCGCTCCGCCCACGTAGTTGATTCACTTGAATTTGTACTAAGTACTATTGCGTATTGCACCGCACTTCACTCAAAGAATAGTTTCCACGATACAGTGTTCAGTAATCCGTATTAGTAGTGAAAATAGATAGATTTTACAGCTTGACGTGGATTCGAATGTTTCGAATGTGCAGGAGACGCTCCATGCAACGCTCACGCACTGATCGCCGAAACCAATCAGAGACGAGTAAGGTGCGCATGCTCTGTGCATGCAAGGCTCTGTAAAGCCTTGTTATTGGTTGACAACAGAACACAAACAAGCGCGCGCGTTTGAATTTAATGATTAAACGAATAGAATGAATAGTGAGTTCTATAACTATATATATATAGTTATAGAAGATTTAGTACCATATCAGAGAAATCTTCGTCTCATAATTAAATATTTACTCATACATACTTATAAATTTAAACCAACTCTTTACTTAATATTTTACTATACACGAATATTCTTAGTACTCATAAAACATCAGTTCGTGTATTTTAAGTCATCATCATCATCATCTAAGAAGCTACAGCCCTGGGGTGCCTTGACCTGGTCAAAAATTTCAAACAGGTCAGTTTCTTGCTTGCTGCCTCCAGCCTCTGACACCGGTCGTTTTCTGGTTTTGCTCTACGCCATCAACCCACCTTAGCTTAGGTCGACCACGGCTTTGGCGACCATCCGGTTTTCCATCTAGGTGTCATGGTACATGGCCTAATCAGCGAAAGTGCCCAAGTTTCAACGTCTTTACTACGTTCGGTTCGTCGATAATTAATTTTATAACAAAAAACCGACTTCAATTCTGATGTATCTTCGAAATCCAAGGTCGAATATCGATGCAATTTATATGGGCCCGCATTGTAGCTATATTGAATCCAACGCAAAAAGAATTTAACAAGTCGGTTTATAAATGACGGAGTTCTGAGGTAACAAACATAAAAAATTAAGAATAAAAATACAATCGAATTGAGAACCTCCCTTTTTGCAAGTCGGTTAAAAAGTAATTTTAATTGTACAAGGAATATTACCTACCAAGAAAAATTTAATAACATACGTGGCTTTAAACCCTACATTTTCCATTCACGTTTTATCTAGTAATGCTAATCGGAAGCTCTCGACACTGAAGTCGGGGTAAATACAAATAGTGTTTCAAAGTGAATATATAATATCATTAAATAGTTATTCAAAGCGTTAGTAAACAAGGTTAAATAATTACATTAAACCATGTGCTCTTACGTACAAACGTTAGACCACATCAACTACAGCTGTTATACATCTGTAAATATTAAAGTTTCTAGATAGATAGAAAAAAGCATGGTACTGTAACATACCTTACTTCATACGACATTTGCAAAAGGTAGTTTAGGTAACATATTGCCTCAATTAATGATCGTGAACCCGACGCGGTAATTTAAACCTGTTATATATCTGTAAATATTGAAGTTTCTAGTTAGAAAAAAAGCAAGGTACTGTAACATATATTTCTTCATACGACATTTTCAAAAGATCATTTAGGTAGACATTTAGCCTCGCTTAATGCTCGTGAGCCCGACGCGTTAATTTAAAGCTCTTAAATATCTGTAAATTTGTATTGGAGTTTCTAGATAGAAAAAAAAAAACAAGGAACTTCAACATATCTTTCTTCATACGACATTTTCAAAAAGTCATTTAGGTAGACATTTTGCCTCGCTTAATGCTCGTGAGCCCGACGCGTTAATTTAAAGCTGTTAAATATCTGTAAATTTGTATTGGAGTTTCTAGATAGAAAAAAAAACAAGGAACTTTAACATATCTTTCTTCATACGACATTTTCAAAAGGTCATTTAGGTAGACATTTTGCCTGGCTTAATGCTCATGAACCCGACGCTAATTTAAAACCAATAGTTATTAAGCAAAATATTCCTACATAATATCAGGTTGCTCGTCTCGTCACCAAGTTGTAGTAAGTCCAACTTCAAAGTGAAGTAGGTTCTCAATTCGACTATTTTTTACCGATTTCCAAAAAGGGAGAGTTTCATCGAATGTCCTTTTTTATGTTTGTTACCTCATAACTCCGTCATTTATAAACCGATTTGTAAAATTATTTTTGCGTTGGGTTCAATGTAGCTTTAAGGTATTCTCATATACATTTCATCGATATTCAACCTTGGACTTCAGTGATCGGTATTTTTTTTTGTTATAAAATGTCAACTTGTACTGTAGTATATATTGTGGAGGTTGTGAAACTGCTAATTGTTCAAACGTACCTCAACTCTATATATGAACTCCTCCTGCCATTTGAATTTAGTTCATTCGCTTCAATAGTTATTTTGCTTTGACGTATGCCAATGGATACCATACACATTACTTCACAGGGAACGCACGGGACTGTAATAACGGTCAATTTATACAACATCACAAAGTGTTAATCAAACATTCGTGTATGTCTTGCCGGCTCCATGTAGGGATCTCACGTCTGAATTCGGAACCGCTTCCGAACGCGATATCGCGAAATTGTTTCCGTGACGTTGACAGGGCACGTTCTGCTGCCAGCATCTTTGTGGGGACGACGGAAAAAGCTTACAAAGAATGGAAGTTGGAGAACATTGTGTAGGGTTTTCTGCCGATAGCAAATTGCCAATTTTTATAATGGAGACAATACCATGGACAATGAAATAAATAATATTTTTTATAGAAATAATTAAAAAGGCAATTTATCCTCGTATTTTGTTGTTTCTTTTGGTTCAAACATTTACCATAAGGATTCGCAAAAAAAACAAATTCCATTATTTTTTACTACATCAGAAAACGCGGAACAAACGAATACAAGATGGCGACTACATGCTGCGGCATCTCAACGTCGGATTTCGGAACCGCATTTAAACGCGATACCAAGAAATTGTTTTCCTGACGTTGACAGGTCACGTTTTGCTGCCAGCATCTTTCTGTGGACGGCGGAAAGGGTTTTGCAAAGAATGTAACTTTAAATTGACTTCAAGCACTTCTAAATTATGCAGCTTTTAATAGATTTTAAAAATATAAGTATTACTTTAATTTAGTTGTGCTATAATAGATTCCAAGGATCGGCTAAAGTGGTTCCGCATTATTGCGAAAGCCGACCCCTCATAATAGAATAGAGAGAAGCATGAAATAAAGAAAAGTTGTGCTGTAACAAAATATTAATGTTTGGGTTTATTTACGCAAGCTCTAATTTATAATTTAACACCTACATTAAGGTGAAATATATACGTCTAGATGCTTTAATTTCGTACTTATCAGATTGTTATTCTGCGAGGCATGTGATTTCATATTCTCTAGTCGCGGAGAAAGCTTGACTAACGAAGCTTGAACAATTAATTTTGCCTGAAATAAAGACCTAAGTATATTAGAAAAGAAAGAAAAAAAAACATTTATTTGACGACCACAAAATCAATTAACTAACAACAGACTAAGAAAATAGAAATACAAAAAGAAGAAATACATATATAAATAGTATAAAGAGACAGCTAAACTTAAATTATCCTACTAATATTATAAACGCGAAAGTTTGTAAGTATGGATGTATGGATGTACCTTTGTTACTCTTTTACGCAAAAACAACTGAATTGATTTTGATGAAATTTGGTATGAAGATAGCTTATACCGTGGATTAACACATAGGCTACTTTTTATCCCGGGAAACCGCGGGTGAAACCGCAGGGCGCAGCTAGTATAAACATATAACCTATATTCAGTACTCAAATAGAATTTACTCTTTGATTCACTCAATTAATCCGGTAGTCATCATAAATAATAAATTATATTAACAAAGCTCTGTGCTCTGTCTTTTCTCTCAGTTTGTCAAAGGTCAGGGACAAGTCTCTCTCACAATGATTAGAAATAAGTAGGTAACTCCCTGAATTGTTACCAAAATAAGCTAAAGGCAAATGTTAAAATACATTTTGAATTGGGTAAAACAGTTTAATAATTTGTTACTTCGACTCTACAAATCAAATATCAAGGTAAAGTAACATTCTGTATGCATAATTAAACAAAACCCCTTCATTAAGTTGTTTAACATCTGAAAGTCCGGTAAAGGTTTTGTGCAAAGGAAATGTTGAGTCAATTAAAATGTAATAGGCCCACTTTACCTTTTCATCAAACAATTTTTGAAACCATTGTCTTATTTTTGCAATCTCTTCATTTTTACCAATAAATCTGCAGAAATAGATTCACAAAGATGTAAGGTCGGGAATTTTTGGGATTACGAAATCGCAAGCATTTAACTATTCGACTGTTTGTTTGAAATCTTCGAATTTCCTAATTCGACAGAAGTTCACAAACCTAGTTTTTTGTTGAATTTCTGTATAATGATTTATAAAGTGTTCCAGCTACAATTATTTAATTATTTAATTATTTAATATAATATAAAACTGGAAGACCACTGACTGACTGACTGACTGACTGACTGACTGACATATTGACAGAATTGATCTCCGACTTGCCGTTATGGTGGGGGGTAGTGTATGGTACCGTTGGATAGAGGGTGTTTTGAAACCAACCAGAAAAATCCGAAATCCATGGAAAGGTGTCTCCGAGATGGAACTGCTCAGCGGATCTCGGAAACTATAAATCGGATGGGGGTACCGCTTGAACTAAATATGCCCCAAACCTTGGGCCAATTTTGAAAATTTGAAAAAAAAGATGGCCGCCATACAAAAAAACATGGCCGCCATACAAAATAAAAATGTTAATAACTTTTGAATGGTAAGAGATAGGTATAGGGTGCTCGACCAAATGTCATAGAGGGCCATGGGGGAAATTTGAAAAAGTTGGAAAAATTAAAAAAAAAGAAAAAAAAATGGCGGCCATTTTGAAAGTTGCTCCGATCCGACTGAAATTTCGCATCGGGGGGTTTTCTGGGTCGTAGATTACGATTATGAAAAAAAATTTTGGATTTCGCCATTTTTCAAGATGGCTGCCATACAAAAGATTTTTTTCCGGAAAAATAAGCCAAACAAAACTTTTGAACCATAGTCGATAGGAAGCGTCTATAAAAAAAAAGCAACACCCCCCCACGCGAGCTGCTTTAGCAGCTCGCGCACGCCACAAAATCACTTGGATTCCGCCATTTTTCAAGATGGCCGCCATACAAAAGCCTTTTTTTCAGAACAACTGAACTTAAATAACTTTAGAACCGTAATCGATAGGGAGCTTTTATTAAAAAGCAAAACACCCCCCCACGCGAGCTGCTTTAGCAGCTCGCGCACGCCACACAATCACTTGAAATCCAGCTTTTTTTCAAGATGGCCGCCATACAAAAGTTTGTTTTCAGAACAAAAAGGGTAAACAAAACTTTAGAACCGTAATCGATAGGAAGCTTTTAAAAAAAAACAGCAGCCACCCCCCCACGCGAGCTGCTTTAGCAGCTCGCGCACGCCGCGAAATACTAGTTAATATAATATAAAACTGGAAGACCACTGACTGACTGACTGACTGACATATTGACAGAATTGATCTCCGACTTGCCGTTATGGTGGGGGGGAGTGTTTGGTACGGTTGTATAGAGGGTGTTTTGAAACCAACCAGAAAAATCCGAAATCCATGGAAAGGTGTCTCCGAGATGGAACTGCTCAAGGGATCTCGGAAACTATAAATCGGATGGGGGTACCGCTTGAACTAAATATGCCCCAAAACCTGGGCCATTTTTGAAAATTTGAAAAAAAAGATGGCCGCCATACAAAAAAACATGGCCGCCATACAAAATAAAAATGCAAATAACTTTTAAACGGTAAGAGATAGATATAGAGTGCTCGACCAAATGTCATAGAGGACGATGGGGGAAATTTGGAAAAGTTGGAAAAATTAAAAAAAAAGAAAAAAAAATGGCGGCCATTTTGAAAGTTGCTCCGATCCGACTGAAATTTTGCATCGGGGGGTTTTCTGGGTCAAAGATTACAATTATGAAAAAAAATTTTGGATTCCGCCATTTTTCAAGATGGCCGCCATACAAAAGTCGTTTTTTCAGAACAACTGAACTTAAATAACTTTAAAACCGTAATCGATGGAGAGCTTTTATAAAAAAATGCAAACCCCCCCACAAAATCACTTGAAATCCAGTTTTTTTTCAAGATGGCCGCCATACAAAAGTTTGCTTTCATAACAAAAAGGCTTATAAAACTTTAGAAGCGTAATCGATAGGGAGCTTTTAAAAAAAAGAGTAATCACCCCCCCACGCGAGCTGCTTTAGCAGCTCGCGCACGCGGCGAAATACTAGTTTTTCTATATTGCTTAACTCTCCGCTGTCTTACCAGTGGGTCTATATTGTTAATCTAGTATTTACTTATGTTATTTTTATGTTGTTAACCTCTTTTTTTCTTATTTACTTATTATAAATTTACGTTTGACTACCATCTCATCCATTATGTTAGTCCTTTCTGTTCAAAGATTGTCTGGAAGAGATCGCTTTGAGCGATAAGACCGCCTATTGTTATGCTGATTACTGTGAAATTTACTTGTTTTTCATGTACCTATATTTAAGGTTTTTTAACAATAAAGTGTTTATCTATCTATCTATCTATCTCACCTGATGTTAAGCGACGATGTGTCACTCTAGCCTTGGAGATATCCAAACCGTAACCGTAGGTAGACGTACCGTGGCGTCACTAAGAGGGCCTAATAAAAGACCAGCTCTGGTTGTTTACAACCAGTTATGTGTTGGGATCTTTTTATAGTAATTAGCATTCCAATGTTGTTATTAGATATATCAATATCATTTTTAGTTTAAGTTAAATGTTATTACTGAAAATAAACAATATTCTTTCTTTTTCTTTTCAGTGGCGAATCAACCTAAAAACGTAACATCTCCATTTGTTAAAAATAGATGAAATAAATAGTGAAATAAACTATGACAAGTGTATGTGTGTGCAGTGAGAACACCCTAAGGTGATCAGTGATAGACGCATGATGTGAAGAGACATTACCTAAAAATGTGGGCGGCTGAGCTGAGCTGTATCTTCATATTGTTCGGTAAGTCCTAACTTTGTACGTGTTTTGTATATTATGTCTATAAACCCGAAGGGGCTTATTCTGCACGTCAACGTTGGCGAACAACGTTTGTTTAACATGTTTTGAAATTTCAAAGATTTTCATTCATGAAAGTTCTCGTAAAGTTTCCTCCACGAAATGTAAAAACCATAACATGACAACATTAAGTTTTAAAAAAGAACTGTGACCCTAGCAGCTGGAGAGGCAATAATATGTCTATTATTGCCTCCTAACCTTTGTACACGTCAAGTTATTCGCATGCTTGGTCAGAATAGCCCCCTTTTGGGCCTATATGCATATTAAGATACACCTTGTATAGGAATTTCTATTTTATACTAAATCGGAATAAGCCTAATTGCAAGCCAGCTGACTTTCAACCAAAATGTATCAGGCCGATTTGCAAACGCTTTTCCCTTGCAAACCTATGCGCGGCGTAAGATGCTTGTCTACGCAAGGGGAGCACAGCAAAGAAATTTTAAGCAAAACGATAATATTACTTTTGTGTTTGTAAATCGAAGAGTTTTGAGAATATCGATTGCGCTCTGCATAGCTTCGATGGACAGCGGTACATAACTGAAAGTTTATGTACTAGGTATAAAACCAATTTAACTGTATTGATGGGTTCATAAAACTAAAGTAGAATATGGTGAACTCCATTACTAAAGCCGTTCAGAAAAGTATTCAGAATTCAATTAGTAGTAATCATCAACGCAACATCAAAGAGATCGCTCTGAGCGATAAGACCGCATATAGTTATGCTGATTACTGTGAAACTTACTTTTGTTATTTTGAACAATAAAGAGTTCGTCTATGTCTATGAACTTGATGTAACATAAAAACTTGGACTATCTTTCTCGATCATAACTACAAAAAAGTTAAATCTGAAACCCATTCAATAAAGAACGTAGGAGTCTTCAAAATTTTTGATTTTGCTCAGCATCTGAAACACTTGCCAACGAATAACATTTACAGGTTTTTCACTGATTATGTCGTGACGAGTGATAAGACATCGAGGGCTGATGATATGTATTAAAGCTGGCCTAGAACAACGAGTCAGACATTAGCATATACAATTTATTCGGAAAACTAACAGCTAGTTACAATATATTGATAAGTAAATATTTGTCGCTAATTAAAAGTTTCCACTTATATATAACTAAGTATTAAGGCAAGCCATTATCTAAGATAGTTAACGCTTTGGTTCTCCTGTTAGCTAGCTATCTAAACTGCATTATAATAAATAAATCAAAATCAACAAGACGCACGGAAACTCTGCATCCGTACATAGTTGACATTCTTCCTGCCCGAACAAAGCGTTTTGCTTCGACCTTTATAATGCGAACAGCTAAGGAATGGAACACCTTACCAACGTCTTTGTTTCCCGATTCTTATAATCTATGTGTCTTCAAGTCTCAAGTAAATCGGTATCTTCTAGGCAAGCATGATCCATCGTCGACCGCGTCGTCACTTTCCATCACGTGAGACTGCGGTCAAATGCTAGCCTATTCGGTAATAAAAAAAGTCAAAGTTTTTTTTTATTTATTTATTTATCATTTAAAAATAACATTACAATAGTAAGTTGCATGGCATTCGTAAACCACTGAGGTTTGTGTACAATAACATAATTAATCTACATCGATATTAGGTACACAATCATCTAATAACTCTATCTATGAAGATAGAATATTGGTAAGTACATTTCTTAGCAATCTTAACATTCAATGTGTTTCAAAAAGTAAACCTTAAGTTTAACTTTAATATTTAGTGGTTAAAATCTCTTTATTCATTTTTGGCATCACAGACGCACTAATAAACGTCAAATTATGACCATGATTCTACCACCGTATCGGAAAAAACTATTCAGAAGATACAAATAAGTAAGAATTAAATACGTATGTACATAGTTGACGGGCGCGTACATAACTAGTGAGAAATAAAAAAAAAACTTAACAATCTACAAAAATCAAATGAATTTTCTTTTATATAAAACATACACTGATACTCACTTATATATGTAGTATATTTAAATGATATTTATTTGAATAATTTATGTTTTTGTTTTTACGATTATATGTATTACGATATTTATTTTGTTTCTCTGTTAGTTTGTTAAATGTTTGATGCACGCTTTGTAACTTTCTTTTACCGTCACTGGATAACTGGTAGAAAATGCTATAGCATTAAGTTCTCCTTTTGTACATTAAATTACAAAATTACAAATTACAAAACTCTTTATTGCATACCAGATACAAAACAATAAAAATAATAATAGCATACAATTCCTTACAATGGTAGTACAATGGGCGGTCTTATCGCTTAAAGCGATCTCTTCCAGACAACCTACATTACATTACTTGTAATAATGCAAAAAAGTATAAAATAAATCAAATAAATAAATAATACACAACTTGACTTAACGATGTTAATCGAAATATCTATTTATATTTAAATTTCGGAATCAAAGAAACGATTGTTCAAAAGTAGCTTCAGTTAAAACGCTGAAGTATTGAAGAGTTCTATATCCATTTATATAGCTATTGTATTGTGACACCTGCCTGCTCTCATCAAATAACTATTCTGCCTGTAATTATATTTTACTATGGGAATGTGAATGATGTTGGGTTTTCTATTCTATACATCATATATCATACACCCTATTTGCTATTCAAACTACTATTTCAAAAAGCGCAACTTTAATTGTATCATATTGATTTTGACCCAGAGCTCCACAAACAATCCTACAAATGCTAAAAGGTAAAGGCAGCTGCGGACTAAAACGTGGGACAGTTTCGTGTGTCCGCACGAAGTTTGTAAACAGTTCATAAGAGTTCAAAAGTGTTACAGGTGCGTATTAATTTAACTTATTTATTTCTGCCCTTATTAAAAATTGTTAGTCCTTAAAGTAAGTAACAGTCACAGTGTTACTTACACGTTGTCACAGTGTTTCTGAGCACCTGTAAATATGCTGTTTGCCGTTGCACGCAAACAAATGCAGCACTCGTGAGACTCTCATGAGAGACCT
This sequence comes from Petrophora chlorosata, assembly GCA_951640565.1. Taxonomy (NCBI): domain Eukaryota; kingdom Metazoa; phylum Arthropoda; class Insecta; order Lepidoptera; family Geometridae; genus Petrophora; species Petrophora chlorosata. The sequence continues at coordinate 7,306,778 of OX621204.1, read as the reverse complement.
ACGTCTCTAATATGCAAAAGGTCGTCTGAGTAAGTAAGGTACCACAGCTTTGCCAGTTATTCTGCCGCGAAGCAGTAGTGCGCAAGCAGCATTTCTTTGCGCAAGCAAATTAGTTTGGTTATGCTATTACTATGTATAATTATTTGATTTTATCAATGCCGAAAAAACTGTAGTGACATATTATTGACATTTATTTTCGTGTTTTAGGTACAATTTTAATTTAATTGTAATAGGTTATAAAGTCTGGAATAATAAACAATTTTATTTCATTTCATTACTTAAGTACATTGTATTTACTGTGTAAGCAAATTCTAGATACAGAGCGACTGACGTCTGCCGGCAGTCAGCAGGACAGTAACCCGCCTAACAAAACTATATTCGAACTACATAATGTCTATATTCCTATCGGTCAACTGTCCACGGCATGATGGACAGCATAAAAAATCTATGCATCCGGAACCCGGATTAAGGCATCCGAAGCATCAAACCGGATTCACCGAACATGCCATCAAGAATTGACAGCGGGTGTCATGGGTGACATATTCGGTTTGGGATTCCCTCTATGTATGTCGTTGAATAAAACGATGATAGGATTCGATTTAAGAACTCTCTGTACTTGCATTGAATTACCAATTTCAATATTCTATGAAAAACGTAATGTCTATAAACGTTATAACGGCTTAGGTGATTTCATGGATTGAATCAATTGACAGAGAAAATAATTTACATAAAAAATATGTTAATAAATTGGATTTTGGAAAGGCATTATTTTATTTTGAGATAATGTTATTATAGAGATATTTTCAAATTAACTTTTAATTTCTCTTCACATCGTTAGCATCACAATGACCTTATACCAAGCCATAAAAGCACATTGTTCGCTTTCTGATGAACAATAAAGTAACAGTCATGACCTAAACGCAATTTGGTTTTCAATTCAAACAAATGAAACCCTTTTATCTCGGCAACAAAAAAAATATTTTTCAATAGGCCGACTACGTAATGAAATATTTGCAAATACTCCGGTTAGCTGAAAAAAGTGGGAGAATAAAAAATAAGGGTACGTGACGGGAAACAAAGCACGTTTTTATCGTTGAAAGGGATCGGACTAATGGAAGCTGGACTCGGCTGGGATCGGCCATAATCGGAACGTTTCTAAAAACTTTCGTCGCCGTCCGGGAAATTTAGTGAACGAGGATCAAAAACGTTTCCGAAAGGTTTCGAGAGCAAAGCTGCCTTATATTATCCCGAAGGAAATGCAGATAGGACATATTTTCCTTATCGTCCTACTAAACATAAATAACTTTCTCTAACTTACATGTTTTCGTTTTATATTGTGTGAAAATATTGTGCCATGTCGATCAAACAAGTCCGGTATTTTTTAAGTCTACTAAAAGTTAACCAGTAATTTTAGGTTGAAAAAAATAAGTAACTCTTGGCTTTTCGATCATTAACAAAAGTTATGACTTAGTTGACACACTATTCGTGCATTTGGTTTGGGAATTTCTAGTTTTAAGTCTATTATTTTGTGGCGTTTAAGATACAATAATTCACGGAGATCAGATTTTTACACTTGAGAACTGCATGAAATAGTTGTTAAAGTAATAAACTTAACATTTAAGATGAACTTTATTGACGTGTATTTTTAATAAAGTTATATTAAAAATACACGTCAATGATTATGAGTTAGTTGACTCTTCTTAACCGCGAATTTATTTGTGTGTGGGTAGGTATATTCAAATCAAGAGTGAATATACTTACTAGGCAAGCGTGCTGCATCTTCGACCATATCGTTGCTTCCCATAAGGTGAGATCGTGGTCAAGCGTTTGCCTAGTCTGAAGTAAAAAAATATATTTTTAGTAGGGATTCTCGTATATATACGACTTAGGAAATGAGCCAAAAATATTTTAGCAAATCCTTTCTGCAAGGGTCTCCCAGACATTATGCGAACAAAGTCGCGGGTTGAACCTTTCTTTTTTATATGAAATTTCTCGTTACATAATCAAGGCTTAAATGAAACTGTTACAGTCCCGGGATAAATGCCGAGACAAAGATACTTTAACGATGCCATTTAAAAGCTTAAAGAGACAGTAATAAAATACTAAATGTGCTCCGGAAACTTTGTATCCTCTTTTTAGTCTTGAGCAATTAGTTCTAGGTTAACCCAAATATAGGCCTCCAAAGTAAAACTAAAATAAACGAAGTAGAATATAACCTAAAAGCATTTTGTAGTTTTATTACATAGTTACTTTAGCAGGTTTAGCCATTTTCATAAACAATACATTACAAAAGTTGTTTATTGAACACCAAAACTGGAAACTAACTTGAAATATAATATGCCTTATAATAGGTCTTATCGCTAAGTTCATTTTCTAACACTCCATCGATAATGAAAATTTAGTGAGTTTGTAACTGCAATAAAATTACATTTTTTTTTTTCTAATGAAGTTTCTTAATAAGACACCTCAAAAACATTACAATCTAGCCTAATAAGACTAATAAGTAATTTGAATTTAACTTAAGCTGCTAAGTAGAGTAAAACTAAGAATGTGTCCATCAACACTTTTCTTACTGTCTCTATTAAGGCGAAGACACTATGTTCTTGTGTTCTTTATGGGTAGCACTATTATACTACAATACACTGTCACTTCACTACACTAACTCAAAAGGTTTTGTATAAAAGTGATAAATGAAAAGAAAGGTTTATATAATAAAATTACATGATGCGAAAAAATTTACATGAACAACAACCAACTTCTATTTACGCGCCTAAAATTCCCCTGGTCTGTTAAAGGCCCTCAAACTATAAAAACAATATAAAAACAGTGTGAATATGGTCGAGCGCTAGCTTATAATTTTGTTTATTTTAGTAAAATTAATGTGTAAAATTTGTGCGCTCAACGTATATATATGTAATATATGATGTACCTACATTTTATAGGTACTTGTTATAATTTTACATTAATTTGACCTCATACTGTGATATCGTCAACATTTGTTTGTTAGTAAGCTCAGCCTATCTCATATCTAAGCGACAGAAAAAGTTTTTTTTTTATATCGTAGCACTGCGGGAAACTCTTAAGGAGTTTTAATGTCTAATTCCTTAAATTACTAGGTAATTCATTGGTTAAAATCCATATCTTATACACACATAGAACCTGTTAATAATAAATTCATTGTACCTAATTGTTATTTGTCTACACGAAATAGATAATTAGTGGTAATGTTTGGTAATATAGACCAGCTATTACCAGTTCAAAATAAAGCATCGTGCCAACCTGGACAACTAAAGCGACTACAACGCAGCGGTGTATACCGGGCTTGAAATTTACGCGACAGCGTACTGTTGTGTGGTGCCTCTTGGTTGTTATAAAAAAACAACTTTTGGGCACGCAAATTTTTTATTTTGTTACCACAATTAACCTATAAGTAACACACCATGAATAGGGACTACTTCCCACACCTTACAGTATAAAAATATACTTTTGGCAGCGATTCCACCTGAGTGCTTATTTCAAGGCTGACCGGGACTAAGGAAAAACGCCTAGGATTCTAAAAATGACCAGTTTATATTGGGAGGTATATTGCTGACAACGATTAATTAGGTGTTGGGGGTTCGCCCTTAGGTCAGCAATATTGCGACGTGACCTACGCAGAGTGGACTGGAATACAATAACGTTAATGGCATCCGCCGCGGTATTCGTTCCTTCTTCACAGTTGTTCAGTCGTGTTGGTTTGCACCTAGCTTTAGCTACTAACTAATTAGTACAGCCTACGAGCCACAACAATAATTAACTGTACTGATTAAAATGTTGCATACCTTATGGTGGAATACGTAATTACGACAATATGCATGAAAGTTTTATGTGTTGAGTAGAAGTCATTTAGGTCAGTTACTGTTACGGTAACTGGATACTAAATACAGTAACAAGATAAACTACACTCGCCTGAGTTTACTAATTCGGGGCTAAGTTTAGATGTGCAAGTGGCATCCAGCACGATGGAGATTTTGACACAATACCTAATACTATGTAGAGTCGTGTATTATACGTATCGTCAAACAGCTGTACAGATAATTATATGATTTTTTATAAAGTATTGAGTGTGGATATGACAATTGCGAATGTTTACGTTTTCTTCCTGTCATATTTTGGAATATATAAAGATTAATATTAGTTTTTTTGTTTGTTTGTTCGTTTTCTATGCGTTAATGAATTGTTCATCCGATTGAGTTGTACATGTATACAGTTGTTGTTAGCACGTGCGAGAAGCTTTTTGATATAAGTAAAATTTTATAACAAAAAACAACGACTTCTAAAGATTTTCCAGTTGTATCTATGAATTCCGAGGTTAAATATCGATAAATTGTTTTTTTTTTATGAAACTGAATGGCGCGACGAGGTCTTCATTTGCCTGATGGTAAGCAATACGCCAGCCCATAACAATAACAGCTCCACCCAGAACTTTGTTTTACAAAATCCTGCGCGGCGCTGCACTGCACTCGTTACCCTGAGACAATTAGTTGTTGAGTCTCATAATGCCCAGTAATTTCGCTGGCTACAATGCCCTTCAAACCGGAACACAGTAGTACTTGCGCACTACTGCTTGGCGGCTGAATAACTGGCAAAGCGGTGGTACCTACCCACCCAGACGGCTTCTCGCATGCGAGAAACCTACCACCAGTAAAATATATGGGATCACCTTGAAGCTATACTAAACCTAACGCAAGAACCATTAAAATCGACTCATAAACAAAGAAGTTATGACCGAACATAAAACAATTAAAAAACCCCCGTTACAAAAAAGACTATAAAAAGAAAAAAACGGCTGAGCCAATTTTGATAAAACACAAAACATTTATGGTTAAACGATACTTACATTTTAAGAAATGTTTACATTTTGGAATTCAATGTTACTTCGGGAGCACTTCTAATGCTAGCTTAGTTTCATTGATTAATTTAATCTGAACAATGGAACAATGAACACCACATCATTTCAGTTGTATTTTATTAACGTATACCTAAACTAATTCAGCTCCGTACCTTCATCAAAGTCTGCATTAAACTTCGCCATCTGCGTACGATCTAAGCCGCCGAACGGTGTCAAAGTTTTGCCAGGAGTAGGTTCCTATAGGAACACTCAGTTAGTCCACTAATTCCGCCACTATTCACATGTGATTGTATAATTATACTCCCTACTCTGTATTCAGACAGCGAATAGGACCTATTTCTATTATTTTCAGCTAACATCAGCGTATAGTTTGTAAATTATGAAGTGTTGTGTTTTCTGAATTTGTTTTTAACCCCTGACGCAAAAAGGAGGGTTGTTATAAGTTTGACCACTATGTGTGTCTGTCTGTGGCACCGTAGTTCTTAAATGGGTGACCCGATTTGAATGCGGTTTTTTTATTTGAAAGCAAGTTTTGTAGCGGTGGTTTTTAGACATATTTTATTTAAATCGTTTCAGCCGTTTCTTACTTCTTATAGGTTTTAAGTTTTTAAATTTAAGTTTACTAAAATTCGCTTTTTGCTTGTTATTGTACCTATATTTCATGTCAAACACGACAGGAAGACTGTTCGGTCATCGGAACATAGTTTTAAAATTAAATAATTATTCATTTTACTGTCTGAACTTAAAACTCAATTCTATAAATAAAATAAATCATATTAAAGTCATCAAACACCAGCGCTGTGAAATAAATAGTCTGATATATTTTATTACCTAGTAACTATTCAGCTCTGCAAACCTTCATCAAACTTGACATTTAAATTCCACCATCTGCGTACAGATCTAAATTGGTGAACTGTATCAAAGTTTCGCTATAAGAGTAGGTACAGGAACACCGAGTTAGGGAGTCCACTAATTCCGCTACTATTCACATGCGATTGCGTTATTAAACTTCCTACTTTGTATTCCGTCGGCAAATATGAGCACGTATCTCTATAATTTGGTGCTAACTCCACAAAGGTTTGTTAGCGAAGTCTTTGGATAGTTTCGAGCCTTTTACAGTCGTAGTTACGAAGTCCAATTAGAGGTTATCTCGAGACCACTTCCGAAACCTCAACCCAATGGCATAGTTGACCAGTTCACGTGGAACTTAGCTACCAATTGTTCGAATTCTAAAATGATACAACGGCAAATTAATAACGTATTTTTATTTATATTCGGCATTTTGGCCATTAGTCTCGTTGAAAATAATAAGGCTTATTAAAAAATCTGTTTGATGTTACTTAAAATAGAATTTAAGAGCTTTTAAATGTATAGCATTCATAACTCAAATGTATTTGAGAAAAATAACTATTTGGCGTTGTTTAGAACTTAAATATAATTTAAAATATTTTTTTAAGCTTTACTGCAACTCCCTATCGCACTCAAAATTGAGATTTATAAAGCCAGAACTTTTGAATAATCACTTAAATTGTGTACATTTGAAATAAGTACTTTTATTATTTAACTAAGTGATGAGACGTGCAGTCGTTCGCCTGATGGTAAGCGCCACGCCTGCCCATAACAATTGCAGTGCCACCCAAAACTTTTCAATTCAACTTTTCATGCCATAAAGAGCATTGCGCTCATCAACCCGAGACATCAGATATTAAAGTCTCTTATGCCCAGTAATAGCTTTTAGCGATAGGGAACATAATATATTATGTTGTCAGAAATTCACTAGCTAATATTGTATTTTTTCTTATCTCCAGGTGTATCAGCCGGCGGCGGAGGCTGGGAGCCACTAGGCCAGCCCTACTTCGACAACAGCACGAAGCGCGAAGCCACCGCCGCCGTGGGCCAGCCCGCCTACCTCCATTGCAGAGTGCGGAACCTTGCCGATAGAGCGGTGAGTACAAATCACCTTTGAATATCTGGCTTAAATCTGAAGGCTTTTGAAGAAAATAGGCATAGCTGACTCGCCATTTCAATCATCGTTAGCAGTGTAAAAGTCTGGCCTTTCTTGCGGTTGAGGTTGCTGAACTTCGTGTAATAACTAAAACTTTCGTGAGTCAACAGATTTAAAATCTTCAGGCACTGTTACTCACGAAGGCACGCCTCACCACTTTTTTATATGTGTTGTAAGCGTATGCGTAGCGATGGCACAGCATATATTTTACATTAGCTATTGCTCATTGCTTTATCTAGGTACACAGTCGTAACACGCCTTTTTAGATATCTTGTAAGTAAGAGGTTTACGTGTAAAAATACCGATAATCAATTTGATGTAGACAGGCGCGCCTTCTAAGGTGAAGAGTGCACTCGAGTAGTAACATCTATATTACAGGCATACGCCTAGCTTAGGCATCTGAGGTTCAAGAACTGCTAGTGTAAACTATTGTGTTTGTATAATTATTGAGGCCAGTATGTTGTTTGAAAATGTTATTTGATATTTTTTGGTAAATAAATTATATTATTATTATTATCGTCACGAATTCGCCAGCCTATCAGTATTCTACAGAATATAATACGGAAAATGTGCAGAACTGCACAAACTGACCCCATCACCATTTAACAATCGGACAACCAGACGATTGGCACACGGCATCCCTACGTGAAAGTTCCGCCTATGTTTTGGCGTTTCGGGTCATCCTTTTTGATGCAAACGTCGAAGGTGTTGTACGCCTTGACGTCGTCTGTGTTTCCACATAAATATATAAATTCTATTCATATACATTCTCATCAGGTGAGATCGTGGTCAAACGCTGACCCAGTCAGAGGTAAAAAAAAGAAGAGTAGGTACTATTGACAAAGGCTAAAAAGTACCACATGTGTCTTGTACCTACTATAGATAGATTAATCATGGTACATACTATAGTGGACGTGTCACGTGCCACTGGAAACGTTAAGTTCGTTAGCCGTCTTCTGCGCAAACTGCGACTCTGCAAAGTAAACAACAAACAGACGTGATCAGAAGAGTAACATTTACTCGTAGAAATAAATTGAAAGCCCATTTGTACTTATATAAATATCTACAAAAATTGCATGCTCACTTTTTACGTTTACGTAAGGTTTTTCTAGTACAGGCAAAATAGGCAGGTAGGCGCATAGATTTAAAATACACTGTCAAAAAAGATCTCTTGTTCCTTTTACGTGTATGAACTCTAAGTAATTTGATACTATTTTAAACATGCAATTCGAACACATACACATTTTCTATTATTAAACGGGACATAAATAAATACGGGACATAATTAATTGCGCTATATATTATAATTGTTTTAGCTAAATTACTGGGCACATGAGATTTAATATCTGTTGTCTCGGGCGATGCGAAAGTGCTACGCAGTGCATTTCTTAACATTGGAAGTTCTGAATAGCTCTTCAAATTTTATGGGCTAACGTGGTGCTTAACATCGAGACTTGCCAGCCTTGTTTCTAAAAAAAAAAGACAAAGACAAACTAAACCGTGCCCGTACGTATCCATGAGGATTTCCTACTTCCTACGCCGCTAAAAAAGTGACATATTATTTTTATAATGATATTGAAAAATTAATTATACAAACACTAAGTAACTGTGCCTAATAAATAGGTACATAGGTAAAATATAAAGGTACAAGCAAATACATTATCGCATTTACGACCTAAGAAATTGTTTTAAAAAATAAAATTTAATTGCAGGCCAAATTAAGAGCAATGTTTCTATGTATGTACAAACACTACTATGTATTCTATCTAATGCAAACGGCCAAAGAGTGGAACTCTCTGCCGGCATCTGTGTTTGCGGATAGCTATAATCTGGGTGTCTGTGAACAGGTTTCTTCTAGGCGAGCATGCTACATCTTCGACCGTATTGTCACTTAACAACAGGTGAGATAGTGGTCAAACGCAAGCATATAACTAATTAAAAAAGTATAATGACAAAATAATTATATAAATATCGTTAATCATGTTGTATTGTTTAGTGTCAACAACAATAATAAATAAATGTGTATATACAGTGATAAAGACTAAACTAACCTACGACTTAAATAAAATAAAAATATAATTACCTTCACATCTTACCGTTACATCTTAGAGTAGGCTATATTTATGTACTAGGTTAATTTGTTTCATCGAATAAATAAAATATTAGGCACAATAAAACGTCGGTATAAGCTAAATAAATAACATGAAATTAAGTTTATGAAAACAAAAATCTTCTGAGATACGAATTCAATTTTGCAACCTACGTGGTTTAAAAGTCCTTGAAACTTCTTCATATTGTTTTAAAAGTTTTAGAAGAGATTGTTCCTAAGTGAAATTCAATGTTCTTATTTAGACGAAAACATCTCAGAAATATATACAGTATATAAAGTTATATTTAGGTATATTTTATGTCCGCGTAATTGACCTTGATAGGATTTTTCATAGATTGCTACAACTTTGGCAAGTCGTATATTGAACATTTTATGCTCTGAAAATGATGAAATGAGATTCTTTAAAAAGCTTTAATACAAGTTAATATAACGAGACTCAGCTTTTTCTATTTGCGTTTCGTATTTGATTTGATGTCAGGAGCCTAATTCTGCTAAATAAATCTATTCAAATTCTAGTTCCGATCTAGTGTTGATCTCATAAATGACACGAATCGTATTCTGCTAACTTGAAAAATAACGTCAAACATCATCTGTGACAGGGAAAATTGAGACACGTAGTCATTGACCATAAAACCTCTCAAACAATCTAAAATTTTAAAAAAAAGTTATGATTAATTATTTTTTAGAAAAAAACAAAAACCGACTTTAATGTATCTTCGAAGTCCAAAGTCAAATATCGATGAAATTTATATGGGACCACTACATAGATATACTGAACCCAACGCAAAAAGAATTTTCCAAATCGGTTCATAAATGCCGGAGTTCTAAAGTAACAAACATAAAAAGACGTGTGGCACTCGGAGACTGCCGCGGTAAAGCTATTGCATAGCATTCGGAGTGGGTGTTAGGTTATTTTCGTTACGGAATTTCTGGATTCGGTCTCCACGCGCAAGGCCCGCGATAGAAGCTATGCAATAGCTTAAAAACGATAAAAAGAGACAATCTAACAGAGAACCTTTTTTGAAGTCGGTTAATAATCATACAAAATGGAGTAATATCCTATCTTCTAGTACTTGCAATATCAATCGATGAAATATTTTTCTGTATTCTGCGGAGTATTGCTTCATTTATTGCAATAATTAGTATTGAGCAATAATTATGAAATCTTACAAACTCCATTTATTGTTGACCTTTAACCACAATACTTATATACATTAAATATTTACAAATTATTTAAATAATCGCCAGAGAATAATACTACGAGCCGAAAGTTGAACCAATTAATGGCCGACCCGGCCAATAAACGAAGTGACTTTGCTACCATTTTCTTTCATTAACTTTTTATCAAAGTGCAAAAAAGACAGAGTATTTTGGTATTTCATCAGTGTCGAATTACAGCACATTTGTATGACACATACAAATGTAGGTATAGACGCATTTTATCACTCCTTTACTTCTTCTGTTTTCTTTGGACATAGTGTATGTACGAGTATATTAGCAGAATTCCATTTTTTTTAAGTTCACAAATTAGATTCGATTCGGTCGACTCTCATTCAAATTTAGCGGAATTTGCCTTTAGAACTCGAATCTCGATAAAAATCGGACCCTGAAAATGTCACGAACTAGCAACATTTATATCTCTCAAAGTGTAACGAAAACAAATAAATCAATAAGAACATCAAGATAACATTAAACATTCAATTCGAAGGTTCGAAAGACACGGTGAAACAATAATAGGTTATCATCAAACTTATAGGTACCTATGTTTTATTACCAGGCTTACCTATCTCTTTCAATTGACTGCCTCTGCGGGGTGGGCGAGTCTGCTCGTAGTAGTACAATGTATCTAGCTAATCTTGAAAAAAAGTCTTGGTTACTTGTCAAAATTGACATACAAAAACTTAAAACTCAAAGGGAATATAAGCTATTTTAAAAAGGATTTTTTACTTATTGGGAAACAAACAAATTTGCCTGGATTCAAATTTTTCAATTTTAACAACATTGTTTTGCACCATATTTCCACGATAATTGTCACTTCACACATGGTAGGTCTCTCGCGTGTGAGAGGCTGTCTGGGTTTGCCAGTTATTCATAGAGAGACGCCAAGGTCCAGGATATATTTGCACTATTGACATTGGATATATCGAATTTAAGGTCACAAATCAATATACATTGTTTTTACATAGGTTAACTTATTAACTTGAATCTAAAAACCACCTTATTAACAATGTTTACGTTCCTTGATTTATTTAACGTATTAATAATATCACATATACGTAAATATTATGTTAATATCACTCGCAGCTGTTGTCTCCGTGAATGATTAATTTTATTCTTCACCAGAAATTGTTAATGTTATCAAATTTAAATTAATATTAGCATAGCGGTAAAGTAAGGTTTCTTGTTAAATGTCAGAAGTTTAAATCAACCACCGTATAAATTATAATTAAAATCGTTTACGGAGGCAACAAACGAGCCTTAATATGGTTTATGAATTTTCTGTACCCATTTAATATCCGCGGTGACACATTTTAATGAGCTATAAATTAAAGTTTGTATAATTTCTCCTTACGCAGGTAGAAGCGAGAGCAATTTAACAGAGTAGGTGCCATATATGCAATTAAATAGAAGCGATTGCATTAACAAAAAAGAAACGATTTTCCATATAGCAATAGCTAGCAATTTTGCGATAAGATAATTTCTAGCAATTTTATTAAAACTTATTATCAAAATTAACACTCTAGTGATATTGTATTTTCATTATTCTTAGGCAATAAGTCCGAAGTTTTAGTGAATATAACAAATATTCATTTTTAGAACAATAGTAAGTAATTGTATTTATTAAGATAAAATATAACTTATTTATACTTAATTTATTTAGAACTGCCTCGTCATTTTCAACGTAATAGTTTCTAATTTATGGGATTTTTTAATTTAGATACATTAATGTATACAAAATCACACAATGTGGAATGTTTCAAAAGATAAAAACACGAATTGACAAGTTTCCTTCCTTTTCGTGGCCATGCCATCACACCGCCCGCGTCGCGTCGTTCGCATCACTCGGTTAACAAAATAAAATTGATAGTCAGACTATTCCGAAAAAATAAAAATGCGTAGTGTCGGTGGATTTATTTCTGATAAATTTCATAAACTCATATATTTATTTTCGATGGTAAATAACGTTCGATGATAAAAATTACTTGGTTACATTTTTTGAGCCACGCGTGGAGTGAATTGTAATCACTATAACGCAATTTTCTGTTTGCTGGCCAAAATTCTTGAACGTATTGTATACAATCAGCTTTATGTCTAGTCTCCAGTTTTAGCCCCCAACAACACGGCTTCCTTCGGGGAAGATCCACAGTATCTAACATTTTGTTATTCAGTGATTATATAACTCAGCAGATGGATGTGGAATCTCAGGTTGATGCTATATACACTGATTATACAGGCATTAGACAGAATCGATCATAGTATACTCCTAAATAAATTCCTAAGCCTTGGAAACAGTGGTGATTTGTTTAGATGGTTTTAATCTTACGTCTTAAATAGATCCCAAGCAGTAGTGCTCAGGGGCTTCACACCATCTTGGTATACGATTCCATCTGGCGTTCCCAAGGTTCATTGCTCAGATCCGTCTCCCGATGGTTCACCGAACATCATCCCGAAACACGAATAGGTCGCTTGACGGCATGGCTTTGTTCGGTGGGTGGTATTACAACCACTCCATAGAAAACCAGAAGTTATCTCGTACATCTACTACCAGAGATCTTGGTGTTATACTAGATAGTAGACTTAGCTATGACACCCCCATTGATCACATTTTCAAAAAGGCTTCATCAGCTCTGGGCTTTATTATCCGTCGTTAAATAAAATGAAAACTTTGAAGATTTTATACTGTGCCTACGTCCGCAGTCATCTCGAATATGCCAGCCAGGTATGGAATTCCAATTATGCTATACATATACACGTACTTAGATTAGAGAAAATACAAGTTCACACGGTATCTAGGCTACAAGTTCAAAATTCCTCGCTTAAGTTATGATCAACGCTGTGCTCATTTGCATTTGCTCCCTCTTACAATCCGTGGAACTATTTCCGATATGCGCTTTCTAATTAAAATGGCACAGTCCAAAATTGACTGTCTAAACCTTATTTCTAAAATATCTTTGAATGTTCCACCTCGACATTCCAGACCTAAAAACTTATTGCCTGTGCCCTTCGCCCGCACCACCTACTGGAGGAACTCTTATGTTTTACGTTCTTTTGTAGCATTTAGATCTATTCACAAGCAGTCTGGCTGCGGTGAACACAGCCCTAACGTCATCACTACCTAATGGTTCTAATTTGTAAATGACATTGCATGGTGCCATCTCGCACTTCTTATTTCTTTGTTAATTAACCGACTTCAAAAAAGGAGAAGGTTCTCTGTTCGATTTTTTTTTTAATGTTTGTTACCTCAGGACTCCGTCATTTATGAACCGATTCCAAAAATTCTTTTTGTGTCGGGTTCAGTATAGCTACGAAGTGGTCCCATATAAATTTCATCGATATGTGACCTTGGACTTCGAAGATACATTGAAGTCGGTTTTTGTTTTTTTCTAAAAATTAATTATTTCATTGTAAAAATCCTTCATTTTCTATTTAATTGTTATTTGCGGAGGCTTTTAATTGGCTTTTTTATATTAATTTGTCAAACTAGTTTGTAAAATAACTGTTAGCCCCCTAAAGCAAATAAAATAAAATAAATATTTGGCTTTCAATTCTTCATAAAAGATTTATTTGGTTATGATTCTAAATATTATTTATATTTATAAACGTTCATATAAATAGGTATATTTTTATAGTCGAAAAATTTAATCGAAAGGAAACAGTCGAAACTTAAACATTTACAAATTCTCCCACATAACCAAAAGCACTTTGCACCGTCTTTTAGTTTCCCGTTAGAGGAGGATAAATTTGCAAAAGATATTAAAGGTTGGCTTTTTAGCGGAACACCATTCAGTGAAGTGGGCAATCTTCTGTGTGGTTTCCGATGTGAGCTCGAGTGAATGGTGCCCAAATTGCCACTGAGGGCTGACTCATTCCCGCCGCGATTGCGCCGATTCACTTCACTTAGTCCCACTTACATTCAAACGGTCAGATTTTTAGTAAAAATCGTACGCAATAGTGGCTTTAGCACAAAAGCTTAACAGTAAACACGACTCAATTTCTATCGAAGTTACTTTTGGTACTTCTTTATTTTAGTTGAATGTACGTAGTACATTTATGATGTCTGTGCCTGTTAGCAAAGTAAACCTTGAGACTGCTTGTCAGCGTATTTTCCAGTGCCACAAAGATTTCTTTTCAGTTAATAAGTACCTACAAAGCATGTAACCTTTTTTATTTTTCAGATACCTCTATACAAAAATATCAAGTCTTTCAGTTATTTCGAAAGAAATACAAACCCACTTTCGCATGATCAGTATGTATGAGGCAGTGGCCAATCTGACTTTAGCCAGAATGTCGTAAATGCGCGAAACATTTTAAAATAGCTTACGCGACACTGCAATGCGATGCATTGCGCAAAAGCAGTGAGTTCCAAATACTCTGCTTTACTTGAAGCCAGAGCCGAAGCCGGATAAATATGTTATGCGATAATTGAAACGATTGCCTGATAAATGCATTATTTTTGAGCGGTATATTCTCATATATCTATTCTGTATGAACATTAAACATCTTTATACTACATAAACGTAGTAGTACGTAAACATAAATGTGTTCCGGCTTATACAGCGAAATTACTAGGCATATGAGACCTACCTAAACTCTATACCTATTCCCTACGTTGTTGGTTTGTTAAAACTTGGATGGAAAAGTACTTACTAACACAAAAGCTACTTTTTATCTCGGGTAACCGTGGAGCGCTGCTAGTTGAATATATATAGCAAATCAATATTTACGAAAGAAATTTAGGTAAAAAATTAGATAGATTAGGTATAATTAATGGGTCGGAGACTAACTGAGAGAGAATATTGTTCGCACTCTAGTCTGGGTAATAAGGTCATGACCTGTGATGTCAATAGGATGCCTAAGTATCGGTTTGTGATCTAGGTCGGTCTTTGTTTCAGGAATAAATGATGATGACATTAAAACGAGATCTGCGACACTGAAGATTTTAGGAAACTGTCCGTAATTCTGCAAATTTTATGCTGATGAAAGTTACTCCCGTAAAACTAGCAGTAAAATATGTCTACCGAAAATTGTAATTCTATTTACAAAAAGTAGGAGCCAAAAAACTTTCATATGATACAACCCACAACCACGTTATTCTAGTCTATTGTATATATATATATATATATATATATATACTCATACATTGAAACGGTTTCAGTGTTCCGTACCATTTCCCAAGCAAATACAAATCTGTAAAAATACTCTCGAACAAAATCAACGAGTTAATTTGCATAATGAAATCTACGGAGAATAGTGACAATACTCGGCTATTTTATTTCTCTTCCAGTTCAATCCGGCTTGATCTAGGCTTGACCCATAAAAACTTCAACGCCGGGAGAAAGAATGGTCGGGGATATCCAGCTATATCCAGTTAGTTCTGTCTCCGCCACGCTTCGGTTTAAACCGCGCCGCGAAGAAAGTTTTTAAACCCCGCAGCGAATAGTCTCGAATACAAATTCGAATGGAGCTCTCCCGATGCGCTAAAACAAAACGAGCAACTGGAAAACAGGCCAAGAATTATTCACTGGTGTCTCGTAATTTACCTCTTTTTAGTTCGCCGTTTTAATTGGACTAATTGTTTAAATTATCAACATAATTTCTCTTTTAAAAATAGGTACTTTAACTTGTATATTCTCAAATTGCGGAAATCATTTATCGCAAAGGCTCAGGTATGAATTTTAGTTATATATGTGTTTTTTATTACATCAAATCACAGAATGCTATCAATATAGACATAAATTGCAATGCAATTCTATAATTTATTGAGAATAAAATAATTTTTATTTTCAGTTTTATTGAACATAACTCAACACGTAGAGTCGTTCGTTTTATTTTAATCGTTTTTCAAATATATAGATAAATTAATATATGTAACTGATCCCATCGTATTTATTTCAATTATGCTATGTATAAACATCAATCTGTTTACAAATCAAATGAATGGAGAAGTACATGTACACTGGGTTTAATTAAGGTCATGTCTTATCGAGGTGCTAACCTTCAGCATTTCCATTATGTAAGGCTATAAGGCTGTGACACTTCAGCGCATTTTAATAAAGGCTATAAGATCTAGCTGAACAGCTGGCTTTACACTATTAAATCTTGATAAAGTTGAAGCACAGTCTAGTAAATTATTAGACTGTGGTTAAAGTAAAGGTACATATACAAAATAGCTTCACTAAGAAATTAGATAATATAGAATGCAAAAGATAGTATGTTTGAATGTTTGTACTCAATCACGTCTTAATCATTAAATTAAAAAATAGTATCTATACATAACAAACGGACACAAATAAAGCCTTGTGTTCCAAGTAATAACAATTATATCTATATAGTAACACCTTTTTCTATATTTAATGTATATATTTACATATACTCGAATATCAGTCTATTTATACATAATATTGTGTCATCATCAGCCTATTGCAGTCCACTGCTGGACATAGGCCTCTCCAATTGCACGCCACTGAGCACGATCCGCGGCTACTCTCATCCAGCTGCTGCCAGCCACCTTGCGAAGGTCGTCGCTCCACCTTGCCTGAGGGCGTCCTACACTACGTTTGCCAATTCACGGTCTCCACTCTAGAACACGTCTACCCCAGCGGTTATCGGTTCTGCGGCTAATACACTCGAGAGCAATGAATCCGGGTCACTTAAAGAATCCTAAAAATCTCGGAAACTAAAAATGCTAGGTTAATGCAATAAATTGTATTTAATAGACAATGTAATACTCCTTAAATGAAGGTATTAAAACTTCTTAGTTATTGTAAAGTTATATCATAAAAAAATCAAATTTGAAAAAGGGCCACTTTCGAAGATGGAACTACGAAATTACAGCATTTGGTTTTGCTTTTGTTTGTAATCTGTCATTTATGTGGGTACATAAACCATGTTGATAGTGCTCTATATTCATTATTCAAGCTGAAATTATGTCGCTTACGCCTGAAGAATGCACCAGAATACTTACAATGCTGGAAACCGGCCGGAGTCAGCGCGATACAGCCAGGACTGTCGGTGTGTCGCTGTCAACAGTACAAAGAGTTCTCCGACGTTACGAAGAAACTGGTTCTAACCTACGCAGACCAGGAACGGGCAGAACCAGGTGTACCACAGCACGAGAAGACCGATACTTGGTGAACACCATGCTTCGAAATCGCTTTCTCACAGGAACTGAACTCACCAATCAGTTTCGACGCCTCGGAGGAAGTAACCCAAGTGCATGGACAGTAAGACGTCGGCTTGCTGAATCTAACTTAAAACCCCTTAGACCTGCAAACGGCCCTAAACTGGAGCGTGGGCATCGTATTTCGAGACTAAGATATGCCCAGAGCCACGTAAATTGGAGTATTGAAGATTGGTCAAAAGTTATGTTCTCCGACGAATCAAAATTTATGCTCTACAAGCACGATGGAAGACACAGAGTGTATCGAAGACCAGGGGAAAGATTCAAGCAAGCATGCATCGAAGAAAAAGTAGCCTACGGTGGTGGGTCTGTACTTGTGTGGGCCGGAATTTCTTCTGAAAGTCGCACAGAGCTGGTGATCATAGAAAACGGCTCTTTAACTAGCGTAAGATATGTGGAAGAAATCCTCAATGATCACGTTGGTCCATTTATGGTCAATTTAGGTGAGGATGCTATATTTATGCATGACAATGCCCGACCTCATACAGGTAGGATTGTGAATGACTACCTTCAAGAGATGAACATTACTCGTATGGAGTGGCCAGCGCGCAGCCCGGATATCAACCCGATCGAGCATGCTTGGGACGAGCTAGGCAGATGCGTAAAACAACGAAACCCTCCCCCAATCACGCTTCGTGAGCTCAAAATTGCTCTCACAGAGGAATGGGAGAATATTCCCCAAAATCGTATAAGGAACTTGGTGTACAGCATGCCAAACCGCGTAAACGCAGTAATGGAAGCACGAGGAGGCAATACGAAGTATTAAAATTCAAGAAAATCGTAATAAAGTTCAAAAATTTCATGTTTCCTATTTTTGTTTTAAGGAGAGATCAGCAGTTTTTTTCTTTATGTAATTTTGTGTTAATAAAATGTATGGTGACTCATATTTTTTTTACTTTCATTTAAGGAGTATTACATTGTCTATTAAATACAATTTATTGCATTAACCTATCATTTTTAGTTTCCGAGATTTTTAACATTCTTTAAGTGACCCGGATTCATTGCTCTCGAGTGTATGTCCGGCCCACTGCCACTTCAGCTGACTAATTCTGTGGGCTATGTCAATGACTTTGGTTCTCTTTCGGATAACCTCGTTCCAGATATGATCCTTCAGAGAGACTCCAAGCATAGCCCTTTCCATAGCCCGCTGAGCGACTTTAAATTGGTGAACCAGTCGTACCGTGAGTGTCCACGTCTCGGCTTCGTAAGTCATGACAGGTAGGACGCACTGATTGAAGACTTTTGTCTTAAGGCTTTGTGGGATAGGTGACGAATAATAATAATATTGTGTAATTCATATATATTTTTAATGATATATTATGGTAAATTTATTTATATGCCTCACTTACACTACAACACAACACAAAACAACAATGTTTTTGTACTCCGACGAAAGAGGCCTGGAAGCTATATCACAGGCCACAAGCCTAGTTTAGGTTTTTAGGTGCTCCACCAGTTACATTTTTTGTAACAAAAAATCAATTAATAAATGATTTTGATTTGATTTGATAGTAATTTTTAAACTTTCGCGATTTGAACACATAGTTTATGATAATAAAACGGGACTTAACCGCGCTAAAAACATTAATTTTATTTACCTCGACGTTTCGACCAAGTTGCATTGGCCGTGGTCACGAGAAGACTGGAGAATGCGGGTATCAGCGTCAAGAAAGGCGAGCGTTGTCACCAACTACCCGCACTTGGTCTTGTAAAAACATAGGGTTGTGATCACGGCACACTACACTGACGGTGTCACTGGCTTTCGTCGTCGAACCCAAACCGCGACGAGAACATTTGCTAATCACTGGGTTCCATGCTGCTGCCAGTTTAAATCCATCCTCCCGGTTGAAATTACGGTGTTTTTTAATCTCAACCGCTTCACGTACTATCCTAGAATAGTAGTGACGTTCTGCTGAAAGGATTTTGGGGTCGTGGAGCTCAATCCAGTGATTAGGTCCTGACTCCAGTAAATGTTCAGCAATCGCAGATTTATTCACCTGGCGGTTTTTTACAGCTGCGATGTGTTCTTTGACCCTTTCCGCTATCGTTCTCTTGGTTTGTCCAATATAGGAACTACCACAGCTGCAATCTACTTTGTACACACCAGGTACCTGAAGAGGAATGACGTCCTTTGGTGTTCTAACGTGCCTTGCTTGGATAAAAGGGTGTGCACCGTTTTTATGGAGTAATTTCGCAACAATGCGCCTACTTTGTCAGTCACCCCTTAACGTATGGCATAAACGCCGGCTGTCTATCGACATCAGTCCTTCTTCCTTTGTCTTTGCGCCTTGAACGCGGCCGTCTCGTCACTTTGTAACCATTACATTTAAGTACCTCCTGAACATGTTTCAGCTTCTAAATGTTCAGGGTCACAGAGAGCATACGCTTTGTCCATCAGGGATCTAGCTACAGATTGTAGGTGACGAGGATGGTGATGTGATGTCGCGTTCAGATACCTATCGGTGTGTGTCGGTTTCCTATAGACTGAGTGAGATAATGAGCCATCAGGTCTCACCATGACTTTGACGTCCAGAAAAGCTAAAGTTTTATCCACCTCCAGCTCGTAGGTAAACTTAATGTTCCTATGAGTCGAGATCAGCTGACCCATATACTGCTCCACCGTCTGTTCATTACCCTTCATAATGCAGAAAACGTCATCTACATAACGTTTCCACACCTTCACCGCTGATGTTTGTAGATTTATAGCCTCCTCAAAATGCTCCATCCAGATGTTGGCTAACTTGTTGATTTGATAGTAATAAAAACTAATATTAGCTATTGCTGAAACTGACGCTATTCTAAATAAACTTAAATTTATTTGTTTTTTATTTATTCTGTCAGCTGGGGAAAATTACAAACATATATCATCCTATAGTAAGAGGATCATTCGTTGGATCATGAAGATCATTTAAACTCTGCATAAAGTCTATCTAATCTGATTAGGTATACAATACCTTTATACTTACAGTACTACTTAATTGCTGTTTATGCAGTAAAAACATTTTTATTTCATTTTTATCGAATATTTTGTGCCGTCGAGAAGGTCACGAGTTTGAAATGTCGTGTGGCCGACAGCAAACTCGGTGATGATCCCACAAACCATGTGAGCATTCAGCAAACCGCAGCACGTCCAGAGCAAACGGTCATTCAGAATTCCATCTACGAAGTGTTCTAAAAATATAGAATTACTGCGACGGCGTGACGGGACTAAACCACCGGCTACTAATGGACTACTCATTAAGCCCCGGCGTTGTTGCGTGCACTGCACTATTAACTGGATTATGTGCCAGTAAATAAGTCACCACGAACGGTACAGATTTAAGATTGCTGCAATCGTGACGGACGGAAAAGGACGCAATCCGAAGCGCATTTGCTTTTACCGACAACGTCGGTGAATTAAAATGCGAAGTTTATCGTCTCTTACTTTTATTTATTTATGGTTTAAATGCCAATCGTTCTTTAAATAAAGTTTATTTTGCGTGGTATCAGGCAGTATTTTGCTTGGTTTAAAATTATAAAATATGCGTACATTATTATGGATTAAAATATTATTACAACAAAACAATTCTAAACAATTTTGAAAAAGTTAATTCATTGAAGGAACTGGTCATTTCAAGCATAATTTATGTGCCATATTGCTCAGATGTCCCTATAATGTTTTTTGAATTCTAGAATGTACATTTTATAATTCAATTCATAATTTATTTTTTGTAAATTGTAACATAACAGTATAATAAAAACAGTACAAAAATTCAATGATTAACTAATAAGGTCATTAAATTAGATTAGTCAAATTTTAAAATATGCCTACCTATTATAATATAGTCATTTAATATACCATGTACACGTTTATGTCTCAGAATTAAGCTTGCTTCATTGTATATTATATTTCATTCGATTGTATTTTATTATGTTTGTTACCTCAGAAATCCGTCATTTATGAACGATTTGGAAGATTCTTTCTGCGTTGGATTTAGTATAGCTACGAAGTGGTCCCATATAAATTTCATCGATATTTGACCTTGGACTTTAAAGATACATTGAAGTCGGTTCTTTTTTCGTTAAAATGTGTACCTACTTGTCAATCATAAAAATGCAATTTATTTATTAAATGGAGATGTTCATCGTCTTTTGTAAAAAAAAACAATGCTCATTTCATTATGTTGTTATGTTGAAAAGTCACGGTAAAATATTTTTTATTCTTTGTCACCAGGTATCTTGGATCCGCAAACGGGACCTGCACATCCTCACAGTGGGAGTCCACACGTACAGCAGTGATGCAAGATTCGCTGCCCTTCACGCCGATGGCTCCGATGAGTGGACGCTGCGGGTTGCGCCTGCGCAGCCCAGAGATTCCGGCGCTTACGAATGTCAGGTGTCGACTGAACCGAAGATCAGTTTGTCGTTTAGGCTTACTGTTGTTGGTAAGTGTTGTTTGGTTTGCTAATTTGCTTAGTTGACGCTGGGAATAGAATTAACTCAGGATACACCAAATGTGCTTTTCATCGTCAGTCTAGAAATCTGCTTCATTATTTCACATCATCATCATCATCAGTCCGTTATTTCAAGTTGCTGAGCTGCGACAAAAGTTCGATCTTCTCTCATAATGAGATTACACTTTAAAAAAAATACACTTACACTTTAAAAAAATGCTTCTTGTTCCTCCAATTCTTTATTTTATTATATTTACACAAATACCCACAACACGCATAAAATATGAACTATATGACGGAGCTACTGAATATAAATGAGTACCTACTATTTTAATAAAGTTACCTCAAAAAGATAAAAATGCTTTATGACGAATGAAAATGGCAAAAGTAACCCAATTTAACCGTATGAAAAAGCGAATGATAAAACTCCATTACCGTGTGTTATTCTCTATGAAAGAAACACTGCAAAAATATTACGTTTACAAACAATACCTTTTATCCAAGTTCTGTGAAAACTTACAAAAGTAAGCCTTTGATGTAACATTTAGTCTTTGTCTACGTAAAAAACGTACGAAAAACCGGGGACCTACTTAGGGCGAGGGGGAGACTAAACAAAAAGAAAAACAGTTCTGCCTCTTGAATACGATTGATTTAGTAATTTTTTAGGTCTTCTTCTTTTTCTCTCGTGTGGGTGTTTGGCCAACCCGGGTGTCGTAGTTTTTAGACCGCCCGAAGGCTTCCGATATGGCCTAACGACTGTTGACCTAAGACAACAACGGCTTAACTTTCCCTCCGAAGCTCGATAACACACAAACGGTCACCCATCCAAGTAGAAGATCTGTTACGAACGGCTAGGCGAGCTACGCTACGAGCGCTATTTCTTAGGTTATACACATGAAATAACTTCCTGAAATTTTCTTTGAGAACTGTCATTTTATTTACTTATGAATACTACATGAATACTAGTGTTTAAAACGTCGATGATTCTCTGATCAATTTTGGGGTATTTACTAGATAACAATTTGGACCCCCGAAGACAATTTCACTCGCTACGCCTTTACAATAATAAATCATAATATTATATGTTATTGTTTTATGTAAATAGATAATAATGTAGTTACACAAATACCGCGTCGGAAACCATGGCTGTCAACGGGGAAGATGAATTACATATTCAAGACAAACTTCCTTATCCGGCGGCGGGTTGTTATGCTTTGGACTCAGCTGTAAGCTGTTTGGCTTATGGTTTAGAAAAGCATAACTAAGGCTTGTAGTTTCCATGTTAGCGAAACCAACAATCGTGCTGAGGTAGGCGCAACGTCTGCCCTAGATACAAGGAAACCAGATATTTTAATTGCATCCTGTGTGGTATTGCACTACGCGTTACTCTGTCACCTTACACAGCCTGTGTGACAGCCTCTGTGGTGTAGTGGTTGGGGAGGTTGGCTCAAATCTCATACACCGATGAGGTCGCCGGTTCCATTCCCGCGACGGTACAAATTTTTTTGCACAGGAAAAAAAAAGCATAAGCATTGGTTTCGTGTCTTGGTGTGCGACCTTGTCCTCATAGTTCCTAGTTCCCTAGATACACGGAGATATTTGTAAAAATCCAGTTTTAAGAGTATTTGAGACCAACAGAACCGTAAAATACAGATTTTAAATTTTTTGTCTGTCTGTCTGTCTGTCCGGGATAAACTCTGAAACTAAAACACAAATTGAATTACAATTTGTTAAAATATGTTCTTTGGAGCCCGACGCTACACACAGGCTTTGAAAATCGATCGATCGATTTCAAAATCGATCCAGGAAAATGAAGTTATGACGCAATTTAGGAAAAAAATATATGTCCACTATAAGTTGAACCCCGGAACAAACGGGACCCTTAGTGCACAACTGCACAAGGCTCAGCTTAAAATAGTTTTTTGCTTCTTTAGGAATAAGGATGGGTTGACATGCCGTTTTCTAAAAAATGTTTTGTTGAGTCCTAGGCTACATAGAGATAGGACGGAATCAAGACAGGGGCGCGACGATTACAGAATACGAAAGAGACGTTAACGGGATAGAAGCGGGACGGTAACGGTATATTTTGCCTTTGCTCTGTAAATTGATAATTGTATGTTTGGATCGTAAGAAACCCGAAATAAATGCATTTTAATTTTAATTTAATAGGAGTGGGATGGTAACGTTATACGAGAGGGTGATGGTAACGGGATATGTGGGGGACGGTTCCGGGTTAGGAAGAGTCGGTAACGGGATATAATGGGGATAGAAGTAGGACGGTAATGGTATAGGAAAAGGACGTGATCTGAACGTGACGTGATAAAAAATTGTTGGAAACAGGTTAGATTACTTCACTACTCATACAAAGTCGCGGCCAACGGCTAGTATATCCATAAATAATATATCTATAAATGATACATAAAAATATTATGAGAAACCTAAACCTAGAGTGCCGCTGGCAGCGGGGCAGGGCCCAAACTATAGGTGGTTAGGGCTGCAGAGAGAGTCTGCAGAGTGAGGAACCTCCTGACAATACGTGCCGTGTCAAGGAGTATTGCCATCTGCATCTGATCCTTAATCCAACCGTCTAACGAGAGTGTCATGAGATGTGGTTTTTTTATTAAATTATTATTAGCTTCTATGGGCTTTGATTTCAACAAACATGTGGCTAGCTTCATTCCGCTTACCTGTCAGCTTTGCCTTTAGCTTGCGTCTCATAAAGTGTTGCCTGTTGTTTGTCTGATTTGGAGTACGGAATGGTGTTGGCACTTATGTAATTACCAGCTGCGCCCCGCAGTTTCAGCTAATTCTCAGCCTATCTATTAATCCAGTCACCCGCAGTTTCCCGAGATAAAAAGTAGCCTATCTGTTAATCCAAGGCTCATGAGAGGCATATAAGCTATCTATTTTCGGAATTTAAGTCAAATCCGTTGACCGTTACATTGTGAAGAAATAACAAATACACTTGAGTACATACAAACTTTCGCATTTATAATATTAGTGTGATCTCTAATTAATTCATACTTTCAAGACCAATATTTTTATTGAAAAATGTATCTGGTATAACCGCAAGGGTATAACTTAATCTTACTAGCAACAGCTAGTTTATATAATTTGGAACTTAATGCTATGTAGCTCGGGTATATTACGCGATAATTACATCATTAATTAAGTACCTAATTCATGAAATATTATTTACCAAGGCTGTAAGTAATTTGTATTTAACCTATTATTTTATACAAAGAAGGTAACCCAATGTTGATTAAAACTAGCTCATGACAATAATCAATTAAGAATTCCAAGTCGAGACCGTATATATCTTTCACATCATGAAATTGCTGCATTGAATAGCTGCGCTCTGCGGTTTCATCCGCAGTTTCCCGGGATGAAAAGCAGCCTATGTGTTAATCCAGGATATAAGCTCTGTCTCCATTCCGAAATCCGTTCAAGCGTTGCAGCATGAAGAGGGACAAACAAACCCTATCACAACAACTTTCGCATTTATAAAATTAGTGTGATGATGAAGAGGTTTTATATTTTCAACGACGGCATTATTATTTAATACTAGCTGCGGTTTCACCCACGGTTTCTCAGGTACCCTATGTATTAATCCAAGGTAGAAGCTATCTCCATTCCGAATTTCACTGAAATCCGTTGAGCTGTTACAGCGTGAAGAACTAACAAACACACTTACATACAAATTTTCGCATTTATAATTAAAGTAGGATTATTGTATTTTATTTACGACGAGACGAGCTGGTCGTTTGCCTGACGGTAAGCAATACGCCAGCCCATAACAATAACAGTAACACCTGGAACTTTGTATTGCAAAATACTGCGCGGCGCTGTACTGCGCTCGTCACCGTGAGATAATTAGTTGTTGAGTCTCATAATGTCCGGTAATTTCACTTGTAAGTTGTGCAACAACCTACCATCGTCGGTATTTCCTTTGAGCTACAACATGAAGTCTTTATATTCATGGACCTTTAAAAGGGGTATTAATAGAGTCCTTAAAAGTCGGCAATGCATCAGGCATGCCTCTGGTGCTGCATTTATTATGTCCATAGATGACGGTGACCGCTTACTATCAGGCGGGCCGTCTGCTTGTTTGCCGACATTTCAAATAAAAAAAAGTAATATAATTCAACAATAGCCAAAAGCCAATTTAAACGTGCTGTTGATACTAGCAGTACAGAATAATGGGTAGGATCACGTGCGTTTTCCAATAACAAACAGTAAAAGCCGAACAATACATCGCGATAATACAAAAAATATTTTTTCCGGCGAGGGCGCTATAACTGTAATGGGTAGAGATAATCGTTTACCATTAAGTAGACCTTCCCCCAGCTCTTTACCGTTATTCCTTTAAACCGGGCTGAGTGGATATCATTAAAGATGTCGTAATGTTAATTGTGCTTTTGAAATGTGGGAGCGAACTTATATGATTACAATTTAGGTTATCAATAACTAACCTTTCTAAAGTTATATAATTTGAACGTTTCTTTGTGTTTTAGAAAATTTTGTAAATGGTTTCTTCAAAAACATAAAGGAAACTACTAAAACACGAATGTTGGGGTTAAATTTAGGACTACCATGTTTTTCTCCATACTTTAAAAACTGTTTTAGTTTAAGTGTAGAAAGTATGAGGATGAATGAATTGTGAGTGAAAAATGGTTTGCCTGCAGTAAATGAAACTGAGCTGATGATGATGACATTTATACTAAAATATATGAGTTTGATGTTTCCTGTGTTAAATTATGCAAAGTTATTTAACGATGCTACAGCTTCGAAGTATCACACAATTTAAAATATGCGCAAGCAACGTGGTCGTGTTTTACTTTACGAACTTTTTTCTTTTGAATGGCAGTTAGTTCGAGTAATGTAGTAGTGTTTTAACAAATTGTGTTATTTCCAGTGTCAAAGGCCGAGATCCTGTCGGGGCCCGAGCTGTTCGTGAGAGCGGGGTCGGACATCAATCTCACTTGTGTGGCGAAACACGCGCCGGACCCTCCGAGGTAACAACTATTTTTGCTAGGAAGTAAATAGCTAATAAATTTTCAGTATTACCTACTTAAGTCCCGCTGAACGGTCTACAGCTACCCGCGCAATCGTCCATGCAAGTATCCGTCAACATAATTCTGGCCGCATGACAAAAAAAAATTGTGTAATAAATCTACGTTTGACCACCATCTCGCCTGATGTTAAGCGACGATGTGGCCGAAGATGGAGCACGTAGATTTAGAAGATACCTATTCACTCTAGCCTTGACAAAACGAAAAACTCTTGAAATGACTCTTTTGTTAAACCGGGAAGTCAGAACATTGGAAAATATCATTTATTAGTTTGTTATTTTTAGGAACTTATTACAAAAGTCAATACCTGTTTATATTTTGTGGTAACCATAAAAATATTTATAAGTAAAAAAGAAATAATCACGCAACCACGCGAGGGACGCTACGCCTAGGGGCCAATTTTAGCTCAGTAGACATTAAAATGTCGATAGAGACGCTATTTTGGACTTCATGTCGATAGAACATCGTTGAACATAATGTCTAAAAAATCTTCCCCAGGTTTATTTTTGTTAATTTTTAAGACCCAAGGTATAAACCTATAGCAGTTGACCTTACAAAAATAGATAGCTTTTTCCACATAATTTAGATCAGTACACCACAGCTAGGCTAAGTTTATATAATCTCTAAATTCTGAACCAAATCTCTTCGTGGCTTGTAGGCGTTATTTATTTTTACTTAAGTCGACATTGGGAGAGACCCTACTGCCAACATCAATCTCGTAGTAACACGTGCCGCACCCGCGAAGGTAAGAATGGTTCGATCAAATCCCACATTAGAAGCAATGAAACAACCATTTGAATGGGGAAACCAGGAAAAGCCATTTATATTTATTTATAACTATTTCCCCGACGTTAACACAAAAATAATGTGATAAAGCTTATTCTATCGGATTCTTTTGTTAAACTATTCAATCTTTGTACGAAGGGATTGCGTGTTTGTACTCTTATTTCTTTGTTGTTAATGTACCCAATGTAGGTATTTGTTATTCTTATCGCGTCAATATGTATTGTGTAAAAATAAAACTTGACTACGGCTTCTTCTTCTTCTCTCGTGTGGCCAACCCTGGTGTCCGAGTTTTTAGACCACCTCAAGGCCTCGACATGGCCTAACAACGTGGTCCTACGACAACAACCAGAACCGACGGCTAAAGTTCCCTCCGAAACACAGTCTACGGAAGCACGGTGCCCTCAACTACGGCTATTCTGTAGTTTGGCCTACAGTGAAATTGGCATCAATTTACGTCCGCAGGCCAGTTTCCCCCGATCAAAAACGCTAGGGATATGCTGGAACGAATTTATTTTTTGGTCACTATATCTATTGAAATGATGGTACATACAAGTACCGTGATGTTCTTTCACTTTTTAGCATATATATATAACAATGAGAGAACAAGTGTGGCTCCCGAGTTCGAATCCCGCTGGCCGCACCACTGACTATCTTAAGTTATATGCAAATTTAACACTCGCTCTGAAAACGGTGAAAACACTGTGAGGGAAAAATCAGCATGTCCAAGAATTTATCATAAAAAATTTAAGGAAATGTGACATCCACTGACCCGCACTGGGCCAGCGTGGTAGATTATGGCCCATACTCTCTCTATGAGAGAAGGTCCGTGTCCCAGCAGTGGGAACGTGATGGGCTGATAATGATGATGATATAATAATATATATAATAAAAAGAGAAAAACCAACGATTAGTTTGATGGGTTAACTTAACGAACAGATATGTATTGACGGCTTGCTTATTTAGATACCACAATAAGCTTATAGTATTGCCCAATGAAAGCCTTACTTACAAATCCCACAACCTACCACAGCATAAGCGCAACGTAATTGCCGCGCCACAATTAAGGGTCACCAGTCACCCGTTACCGCTAATTCTGAGTGATATAATGCCACTCTAAGCGCCACTAACCAGTATTGCGATTGTCACGGGGTAACCTCCTTTTTATTTATAGCCTGAGTTGGCTGGTCAATTGGTAGCAACTGATAGATTTTTTAGAAAATAAAGTGGTAGAACTGACCAACTGTGGTAGAACGACCGACTCCCATTGCTTCGGAAATTATAAGAGAATAACCAAGAATCTCTGCGGAGACAATCAAAATATATTAATAACTATTACCTTTAATTAATAAAACGACAAACTATAAGCGCGAATGAGATTTCCCAGTCATCAAAAACAGAAAAATGTGAATATAATAATATAAATGGATACAATTGCAGTTACAGTGACCAGAGACCAGACCGGCCCTCACAAGCTGCACCCGTTCACGAGTATAACGAGTAACTGATCAACGTCTATTCCTCTATTCCCCTATTAAACCGATGCAATGATCGAAATGTATTCGAGGCAGCTTTAACAAGCAATTCACTAAATATTCATAAGCACTCTAAAAGATTTAAATGAAGGCCTTACTTCAATCAGTGTTGCACTTGATTCTTCTATTCAGACACTTTCTTCAAGTCGCCACTTGAAAAACTCGAAGACAAAGAGGCGGGAGTTCAGAAGGAACGGCCACTTGACAACCTCGTTAAAAACTCCGGAGAACATCCTTATTTGCTAATTTGCCACTATCGCAAGGTATAAAAGCGAACCCAACTTTTATATTTCACTTCTGATGAAATAACTCTAGAGAGATGTAAGTGTCAGCGTACGTGACGAAAGTGTAATAAGAATATCACCACTCGTTCAGTGACAATTTCGTGGCACTCAGACTGCTTAGATGTGATATTTGGCGAACTTTCCCTCGCTCGGGTCGTATACTTGCGTATACTTTTTATTGGTCATGACAAATATACTTTTTATAACTTGTCTGGACAGCAATTTCGGCGAGCAAGTCATAATTTGAAATGATCATGAACCATATTCCAACATAATTATATGTCCTAACTTTGTACCAAATTTATTGTGACTTGTGCTTGCCTACTATTTTGTAATCTACTTTCTACTATATTATAAAGCTGGATTACCACTCACTGACTGACATATAATTGACAGAATTGTTCTCCCAGATGCCGTTATGGTAAGGGAAATGTTAAGCACGGTTGTATAGAGGATGTTTTGAAACCGAACAGAAAAATCCGAAATCACCAAAAAGTGGTTTTCATTATGGAACTGCTTAGGGGATCTCGGAAACCATAAATCGGATGGGAGTACCGCTTGAACTAAATTTGCTCAAAAACCTTGGGACGTTTTTAATTTTTTGAAAAAAAAAGGATGGCCGCCACACAGAAAAACATAGCCGCCATATAAAATTAAAATGCAAATAACTTTTAAACGGTCAGAGATAAGCGAGGGGTGATCGACCAAATGTCATAGAGGGCGATGGGAAAAATTAAATAAATAAAATAAAAAAATGGCGGCCATTTTCGATGTGCTCCGATTCAACTGAGATTTTGCATCAGGGGGTTTTAGGGCCGTAGATTACGATTATGAAAAAAAGTTTTGATTCCGCAATTTTTCAAAATTACCACCATACAAAAGTTTGTTCCCGAACAAAAAAGGTGCAATAAAGCTTTAGAATCCTAATCGATAGGAAGCCTCTATAAAAAAAGCAGCCCACACAACCCCCACGCGAACTGCTTTAACAAATCGCGCCCGCCACGAAATCACTAGTTATAATTTTATAAAACGCGACGCTACAAAATATCTAACGAAGTACTCTAATGTACGAATAATAGTCTGTAATCAAGGTAACGACGGATAAACATGAAGAAAACAGAAATATAAATGATTTCAAATAAAATACTTGACATTCTGTTTACTTATCTAACGAATCTGTTTACTATTTTGCTGTAAATACTGGGAGCAATCGAGCGTAAAAAGCTACAAATCCAACTGTAACCTCGACTATAAAATTAGATTACGGAACGACTTCTCAAAACAGCCTTAGGCACTCGGAATAAGGCTTTTAATCGGACAAAAGTATTGCAAAAGTACGTGGTTTGCTGTAAGTAACACAAATCGTCGCGGGTTGAATAGGCGACCCACCTTACGATCTTATAATGGAAGTTTGCGATGGAAAGGCACCTTTTCACACCGCATATCGGCCTATACATTTAGTCTCGCATCCATAAACATGATAAGCTTATTTTCCAGATAAAAGGGTCGGCTGGGGTTCCTAAGTGAGGCATTCTTTCCCTATCACCGTTTAATGGTGCCTGTGTCTGAGATCCATCGGTTTGGGGTCTTCAATTTGAATATTGATAGGGAGATCGCGCCGTGTCGAACGATGACATTTTTATTCAGGTCATCTCCTCTCATAACTTATGGATATAACAACTTTCTTTATAAAACTGAATATCGTGCTTCGTTATGCGATACGACGGCTCTTCGCACCAAAATGGCTGTTTTATATGAATATGTGTGTTGGGAATGCGACGATGTTGGGATGGTATAGTTTCAAGCCGCACTAGTTTATGTTGACATACAAATGAGTAAATAGGACACCCACTTATATAAAATAGCATAAATACATGACATGTATCTTCACTTCTTTTTTCATTGATATAGATATATTTGTTTTATAGTAAATATGTTATAATGTCAAGCAATATTATTTAAGTATGACATCAAATATATTATATTAATTTTCCTTCTAAGAAAAATATGGTGATGTTCAAAGCTATGAAATTATAAATAAAAACAAAAATAATTTTCAAATCAAAATCAAATCCAATATCAAATTTATTGTGGATACATATAGGTTACATTACATGTAAGATGATTATATCGCTTCGATCGATCGATTCAGCCTGTGGCATGCATTTATTTAAATTTTTAGTGATGCCCGGCTGGCTTAGCGGTGTGTGGAGCGAACAAATGAAAATACGACACATATCTAGGATCTAGGATAGTCATTAGGTACACAAAACAACACTTATAAGCTCAGATTAACAGTAATATCAATGGAATTCTATTAAAACAAATGCGTTTGACGCGCAGTCGCGGTAGCGCGCGGGGGGACCTACTTCTCGCCTTCCCCGCGTGAGGGCACTAGCTACACCGGAAACGCGGGATGCGGTGACGCAGCATGGCCAATGACGAATAGGTGCGGTTTAAACATTCAAAATAAGAATAAATACAGACGGTGTGCTACAAATGAAGTAAATTTTCTTTTTATCATGGTTATTTCTGGGGTGTTAACTGGGATCGAATGTAAATTAGTTAACTGCCGAAACACGTAGGACGAATAAAATATTCAAGTGTCTGGATACACACCCTTCGGCACATGGACGTAACAAGGAGTAAAGTAGTGGAGACAAATATAAAAACATACTACTTTCTTACTTTCGTTTCTTGATACAATAAAATTGCTCTAACTCTGAAGTCAGTTTTGCGTTATCGATTCTTATACAGATGTACTAAGCCCCATTCCCCCTAAAGTCACTTCCTGGTTACGCCCATGGCTCGGCATTTCCTGATATGTATCGTATACATTTCTAAGTACTTACCTAGTTTCCAAATATTGTCGTATGTATTCACCCATGAATACTTGACATTCAATTTAGCTACAATCGAACAGACATCGAACCGAATGGGATATACCTTTTATTTAACTTCAATCGTATTATCATGTTTAAGAGCTCAAAATCGATTGCTCAGAATCTTGTTAATGGCACATATCTCAATACATATTGTGTAGTTAAACCAGTCTGTGCTTAGTAAATTAATTGACATCTTCGATATAATGTTCGTTAGGGATAATTAATGGATGTGTACAAGTCAATAACATCTAATAATTAATGTCTATCTGAACTTCGTGTCAATAAATAACTAAAATATTTAATTATGATAGAGGTGCTCCAAGTACCGCTTATAATAATAATAATAATAATAGACCGGCTCTCATCCATTGAAAAATCACCTCAATAGCCCAGTCATAAGTAATTTTCATATCTTTCTTCAATAATAGTCCTCGCACTTATCGGGGGCTGTCTTTGATTGTATCTTCTAATGATGCACTTAGAGACAGTCCCCGATAAGTGTTGCCCATTACATATCTAAATTAAATGCTCTAAGAGGCCTCTACGTGTTGGACTCATGTCCCCGCGCAAGCCTTCCAAAGGACCGGGTGTATAACCCGTGAGAAAGAGCGACATAATAATAATAATAGCCGGAATAAAACCAAATAATAATAAGAATTTTAAGTATAATTACTTGCCCCTGAAGACTGCTGGTTCATACAAAACGAGCTAAAGATTATATAATCCCAATGATCAGTGTTCTTAGAATTTGATATATTATAATTATTATTTTATCAGGCAGTATTTATGTACAATAAAGTAAAATTAACATAGGCCTTACAGACTAACATATATACAATATTATAACACTATAAGCAAAGAAAACTAAATATTACTACTAAGTATTTTATTATGCTACTTTACAACACATAAGGAATTATTGTATATACCTATGTATGTGTTAAAATTACTTTGTTCTGGCAGATACTTTTGGCAATTTAATTTTCCGATGAAAATTAGAAATGTGAGGTCATACTCATAAGCCCGTTCATTATTTTTATTAAAAAAACCAGAACGAGTGCCTCGAGTCTTGTTTGGACGCAGCAATTGGCATGAATGCGAGCTACGGTTGCATTCATACGTCACAGCCACTAGTGCGGGCGTTGTCCCCTTTTACTATCATTGTCGCTCCAGTCGTGTGTAATCTATGTTTCTATGATAAACCTGCAACAAATATGCAGGATTTATTATGAAAAGCGGTTTGGTACTTGGATATGAACTAGATATGAATAACTGGTTAAGCATTGACCGTTTGGGATTTGCTCCTTTGCGGTGAGCTAATAGCTCTGACGCTAACGTCATTTAGCGAGTGTAGAGAATTTCTCATGGAATAAAATTAGTCGCTGCCAAAGTTGTGGTGGGTATAGAACTAAGTTCTTACTTAGAGTGGGTTCTGAAAGCGGCTTAGACTAACCCTTAGTCTATGAAACTCATGTGCAAAATACTGTATAATATGCGGAACGGTACACAAGAATTATTAAATATTCAAAAATTCAAAATTTCTTTATTGCTAGAATGTTGTGTACAAAGATGACAAATAAAGATAATTCCTAACATTCTAATATAACAATGGTGTGCAATATTAACATTAAAAAAAAATATATAATTAAATTCAAATTGTCAGATTATAGATGTAGATTTTAATTAATGTCATAATTATATAATGTCAAATTATTAATAGAATCAAATAATAAATCAATTAAACTTGTCATTTAAAAATTCATTAGTATTATAATAACACTTACCAATCAACATTTTTTTCAATTTAAATTTGAAAGTGTCGCTGTTTGAGCAACTTCGAATGTCTTTGGGCAAATATCAGAAAACTCTCATATACTATACCTATCTAATAAATTTCCAAACATTAAAACTAACAACTTCTATTACCTTTTAAAAATGTTGTATAAGGTAGATATATATTTGTTCATATACCTAATTTTTTTTCTTAACTTCTTATTACCTATACTTGTTGTGATTATTTAGTTACTAACAATTATTCATACGTACTAGCAGAGCCGCGCCTACAAGCACATACATGTACGCAGACATCCACCGGTGATGTAGAGCAGTAGAGTAATTAAAGCGATAAATCAAAAATGTTAAAAACCCCCGACACAAAAATCAATAAAAAGTATAAAACGGCTAAACCGATTTTAATAAAACATGTCTAAAAACCACCGCTAGAAATCCTGCTTTCAAATAAATAAACCTTCATTCAAATCGGTTCTCCCGTTTAAGAGCTACGGTGCCATAGACAGACTCACATAGTGATCATACTTATAACACCCCTAAGGAGTTACAATAACTAACAAAAAGGAGTTTTAAACCCCCGGGTTAAAAAAATCCTTTGCTATGCATGCTAAAAAACCAATTAAAAAATTGTACCTAAAAATGTAACAAATTTTGTATTTGTTAGTCCTTACTGATATTTTACAAATATGGCCCTGTACATTTATTGGGTACCTAATATACATTTATTTATAGGTACTTTTATAAAAACGGAACTGAGTCAATTGTATACATTGAATATATTTTTGAAATACCAACTGGATTCGACTATTTACAGGGTACTGAACAGAAATCCACGAGATATATGTATATATATAGAGATATATCTAGATTATAGGGTATGTTACATCAAAATCGGTTGGATGACTAAGAAGATACAGCTCGTCGTTCGTAGTAAGTGCTCTCTTATACCTACTGGGGAGGTCTTGCTAAAATAATCTAGAAAACACATACGACTATATTTGATGGTTAAACAAACTTACCAAGTGAAGTTTGACCGTAATTATACAAGCCGTTGCATCTGAAGAGATTTATACTTTTTCTCTGTCGTCCACGCGGACGAAGTTACGGGAAAAGACTAGTGCATTTATGCATTTATTTATCTACAGAAGCAACCTTGCTAGTGATATCCATTAGAGTAAAAAATATACAAACAAAGTTAAATAAAGTCGTGAATAAGGTTGAGCTTAGATGTTACATATTGCGTTTACCTTCGCAGGTATCAAACCGCCGTCCTAGATAAGAGCATCCATTAATTTAAAAATAATACCAGTAATATAAACTGGTCCCTTTAGGCTTTGTGGTGCTCTTATCTAAGGCGGCGATATAGAAGTTAGTTTAAGTTTAAGACCACTTAGGAAATGTACTAAAGCCGACTTGCGCCAACCTGGAATGGCTTGTTGGACGCGATTTCTTCGGGCCGAACTAGACCACTTATCGTATTGTCAAGTTCATACAAAAAATAAAACAAATTAACTCCCGGGTTAACTGCAATTACCCTTTACATTTTACTAGCAACCGCCCGTCACTTCGTTCGCATTGGCACAATAACACATAACCTATGTTACTCAGTGTCCAGTCAGCGGCATAAGTAGCTGAAAATTTATGAATTTTTGATTGACTACAACTTCAGCTGTTTATTCTGAATGTTGCAATTAAATAGAGTGTTGACGTCTTGTGTGAATAGGGAAAGGATCGTATTTAACTGTACCTCAATTTATTCCCGTATTTCCGCCAAATGTACTGATTGTGCACCAAAATATGTTCGTCAAAATATTCAATAATTAGCACCTATTTTATGAATTTTACATGTTCGTGGCGTTGGGGTGGCCCAAGGGCTACCCCCGCCGCACCTGAACCTACCGGGGGCTGCCCCTTATACCGTTGGGGTGGCCCAAGGGCCAAGGGCTGCCCCTTATACGTTTGAGTGCTAAAAACAGACCAACTAGCAAAAATAAGTAATTAGTATATTTTCGA
Source organism: Petrophora chlorosata (assembly GCA_951640565.1). Lineage (NCBI taxonomy): Eukaryota > Metazoa > Arthropoda > Insecta > Lepidoptera > Geometridae > Petrophora > Petrophora chlorosata. The sequence continues at coordinate 7,270,575 of OX621204.1, read as the reverse complement.
TGTTATTATCAGTTGAACGATACCAAATGTTCAGCTATTTATGCTGCTGACTGTACCTTACTATCAGTGAAAAAATTTTCAAAATCGGGTCAGTACTTGCAGAGATTACCTACTACAAACATACAAATAATTTTACTTCTTTATAATATTAGTAAGAAGTAGACTATGAAACTAGCTGATACCACAGAATCCTAGGGGACAGAAGCATCACTTTGCAAATAAATTTAAACAAATAGCGACTCCTGCTATGACGCAATAAAATTAAATTCAGCTCGCGTAGCGCTGCATACCTACCAGTCATATTAACCTACAGAGCGCCTCTCTTTCTATCACATAGCTCTTATCTCTTCTGACGCGCCACGTGTAAAGACGCGCGACCCGCCGCCGGTGTCCGGCTATGTAGCTTCGTACTGTAACCGACGTCATGTACACATAACGTTCGTTACATGTACCTACCATTTGGTTTATGTGACTTTTTGTTCAGACATAAGAGTAACTTATCTGTATTAGTCCTTGAGTGTTTAATGGGGTTTTAAAATAAATTTTGAACTACAGAAAGACAGCTTTATGGGGATTTCTATACAAATAGCAAATGAATTGCGGCCTATGGTTTCATTCTATAGCCATAACCACTAAAGAATAAAGGTTAAAATAGAATTGACCACATACAAATCGATTGTAAAAATAATAAACCATATTGGCTTGTTTAGAAATCTGAAGTGTGACGCCGTATGTTGACATATTTATTTGAGTTAAAGAAATCATTTCTCAAAACTGCTTTGCTCGCATAATCTTAAGTATCTCACAGCACGATAAGGAATTTGTTTATGGGGTTTCGTTTAACACGGATATTGATTTTAAGGGTTGTCAAGACTTTAAGAACAGTAAATAAATCTTACGATTATGTATGTTTTGATTGAAATATTTTGTTACCATATAAATAATTATAATCTGAAAGTAATATCGATAGTAATAATTCGATACAATTGTGATCGATTTTACTTACATTTAACTTTGAATCGCTAATCTATTATGATTTTCAAGTATAAGTATTATCCATTTAATCTTAAAGCTAGTAACATTCATATAACTTTTATATTAATACTTGAAGCTTTAATAATAATGATATTCAGGGAAATGTTATGTTTACTTTCAGAGTATTAATGTCAGTTTATTTCATATCGAAATAATGATCAACGGCAATGGTATGCATGTTACATCAATTAAAAATATATAATGCACCTCGATTCTCATACACGAATTGAAATTACACACTAAAACTGTAATTGGTTCAACCCTAGTCACAAAAGGTCACGGTGCCAGAGTGTCGGCTAGAAAAAAATGTACAACGAATACTTTAAACACATATTGAAGTGAGTGCAGTTGTTTTTTGTGCTGTTTTCTCCAGACGCTATAAATTTTGAGTTAATGTATGTTTTAAGGATTTGACAGGCGTGAGACTTACTAAGTATTGGAATTTATTTGTTTAAAAAACCCAGGAAAGGAGGTGGGAATATAGAAATAGATTTGGCAGTCAGGTTTGGGACGGGTGAGCGGGAAGAGGTCTGAATACGGTCGCAAGTTCAGAATCTTCTAAGCGGTGAGATTGTCTTTTATTGGGTCGAGATACGCGTGCGCGATTAATCAGAGTCTATCGTGATTCTGATTACCGTTGTTAAAAATGACCCACATAGAGTTGAATATCGTCGCGAGTGAGCAAATGCGCTACTTATTTTTATCAGTGAAGTAATAAATAGATGCAGTGTTTGATTTATGTAGAGTCAGTGATAAAATGGGAGTATTTTTATATATTAATATTTATATTATATTTAGGGAAGCTAACGTATTTTATTAAGTTTTCAGTTTAGCGATACATCGTACAATGGCTTCAATTCGACTACGTTGACTTTCTTTATATATATTAGTGTTAAATAGGGGTCTATTTACTCCTTCCAGGTTATGAAATTAGCAGCCGGGAGTGTCAACGTTTTGTCCTTTTATCTCAAGGGTAGAATTTACAGTTATTATCTTAGGGATATTAATAGGGGAGTGATATTATGATTGTATGCATGTATGGGAAAGTGTTCATTTCAAACGTCACAAAATTTATTACTTTAGCTAGGTCACTTTAATCTCTCTATTCTAATAATTGAATGAAACTTTCCATAATCGAAAATGTTTAAATAAACACAACTAAAATTCGTCAATTTTATTTGATATTTGCAAGCAGATATTACTACATAATAAGACTATTGTTGGAGATTTATTTAAGGAGTTGAAGCACTTTAATTTTCATTGTTGGAGTTTATATTTATTTTGGATCATAAATAATGTGTTATCATGAAAGTATACAGTCGTATTGAACGAGATATAAGACAGCATCATATAACATAACATAATAAGGATTAATTGTTGGCGTTTTATTCAAGGATTTGAAGTATTTTATTATCATTGTTGAAGTTTATATATATTTCGGATTGTAAAATACTGTATTACTATTAATACATGGATACACAATGGAATTATACAATCATATTGAACGAGATATAAAGATACGCGTGTACATATACCTCACAACATCAAAAAAGCAGAAATTATTACATAACAAGGATTCTTGTTGAAGATTTATTCGGACTCTTAGTGAAGATTCAAGATTCATATAAGCATTTAAAAATTTAATTAAAAAAAAATTAAAAAAAAAATTACTCACATGCACTAGATAACTCACGCGACGGTGACAAGATGTCGGCAGTAACCTATAACACGAAGAAACGGGAAAAACGGACGCTTTGTTGAACTCTCGGCCAACAGGGGGGGAGAGCTAGCCAGGAAAACTCAGAGTCTAGGATTAGATCTAGAGTTCACACTGCCACACAGCAGCCGCTGAATGCGCGACCTATCTAGACTCGACACACACACTAGGTACACACACTACAAGAAGGACCATAACATTCCTTAGGGTTAGTTCGAGTCGTCTGGAATTGTATGGTCATAAATTAGAATAGGGTCAAATAATAATAATAACTTAATATAAAACAACAATCAAAAAATGAATGTCTGAAATGTATGACTGAATCAATGTGTGATTAATTGAAGCGATGAATGAATCTGTGATCAGTAAAAGTGTGAAGGTTTGTGAGATTCTAAGAAATTCATTAGAGGTGCGTTAGGTCGAACTTACGATGGATTCTGTTTGGTTATTGGAGTAAGGTGCTAGGCTGGATGGGAGCCTTACGTTATTCAAGTCGCTTAGGGTTCCTATTTATAGATCCTAAAAGATCTAAATTCCTCTCCCCCGTTTCTATTTCTTTTAGATGTAGCCGCCGCTGATGAACGTGTAGTTTTATGTAAAGTGTTTTCTTTAATTACCAATATTATTTTAAGTAACACAGTCTTTTATTTCATAAATTTATTCAACCTTCTATTACATACTTAATTTTATTCATAATAAATGTATATATTGTATATAAAGTAATGGGGAAATATGGCCATGAAGAAAGAAAAGGACGCGGCTGGCAGTAGCTGTTTCCTGAATTCTCAGCTAAGTTGCATGATTTAAGTCTTTCTAAATTTGATGTTCATTTGTTTTCTTATTTCAGTGAATTTATTTGGTTTCTTGTTTGAATGTGTTTGATTTTAGTTACAGCTCTATTACTCGTGCATATAATCTGAATTATGATTACGATTCTTTGATTAATATGTTTTATTCGATTCATTATTATTGCGGTTATTTTATAGCGACGGTTCTTTTATTCATAGATTTCTATGAGTATTAGAAAAGTACATTTTCTTAAACTTATTCTAGTTGATTAAACTTATTAAGTTACACAACGTAAAATTTACACAACGTAAAGGGTCCATAATATTATAAATTCTAGACGATCACATCTGGCCAAAGTTAAAAAATATCGTGAGATTAATTAAATGTCTTGACATCTATGTAGGCGTAGTTACTTTTAGCACAAATTACAGATGATTATAGGTAGGATTTCCACAGTGGTGCCGTGACCAGGATTAATGCGTCATTAAAAATTGAATCATTTTGATTCAATTACGCATATAAGAACTTGAGTTACTATGGAGGTTAGTAATATAGAAAACCGTTAACGTAGTTTTGATGTCTTTGCATTTTTAGAATTTGAATAACGTTTTAGATACGTAGAAGTTTATTTAAGTAGTTTTATTTAATTTTAATTATTGAAATCAAGATTAACTTAAAGTGGTATATTATTTTTATAATGTTTTTATTAAGATAATTAACATGGTAAGAGGTTTATTTTCTTTTAGTAATCAAATGCCAATAATAAGTAAAAAGATGGATAGTTGGATAGTAATTCAGATAAATACCTGATTAAATAGATGACAAAATGAGTAGAATAAGAAGAAGAAGAAATTTATTTGCTAGATTATATTATATATTGGTAGGTACATATTGTTAGTATTCTTCGGTAGTAGGTATTCACTTATTCATGCTTGCATGTGATGTGCTAGACAGGTATTACAAATGTCTTGTAGAATAGATACTTGTGTCCTGTAAGAGCGCGTGCCATATTGAGTTATTGTTATACATGCATTTTTGCATTATTACTTACTTCTCATATTTCTTATTAGAGTATTGTATTGTTGGGTTAACATTTTAAATTACTTCAAATAATATATAAACTAAAATAAAATAATTACAACTTATTTTAATACTATTGGTTTTATGTTAAATGTTGTCTTTTTATGCTAGTTATTCATATATTAGTGATATACATTGTTAGATAGATAACAGAGATGAATAGGCAAGCTTTTGTTAGAAAGTATTAATTTTAGTTCTTCGACAAAGATACAGTAAGCTACACATGTTATGAAAAAAATATAGGTCAGGTAAAAGTTAGCCGAGGGTCAATATGTTAAGGCGTGTTTATAAAAAATTTTAGGCCCAGAGATATTTTTTGTACTGCAGAGAAGTAGTGACATTTACATGTGGTTAAAAAAAAATGAGTTCAGAGAAGTTTCATTATTAGAGGTTAGGGATAAAAAAAAAAGGTCGTTTGTTTTTATGGTTGTTGTCATTAAATTGGTGGTTAAAGATAAATGATATCAAGTAAAGAGTAGTACTATTATATATTATGCAATTGTTGTTTCTAATTGAGCAATTAATGTTTCGGTCGAAGTTAGAATTTTTCTAAATTTAAGGACTTAAGATATCTTTTATAAACATTGTAGCATTCTAGATTCTAAGTGATACAATTTCAGTTTTACACAATAAGTACATGTTTTGAACTATAGCGTAGGTACAATGAATAGAGATAACTTTATTAAATTGAAACAATAACGAAACTGATGTTAGAGAAAATCTTAATCCTTGCTATTATAAAAAATGGATCTGAGTCAATTCCATGCATTGAGGATGTTTTGAGGAGACAACTGGGATCGACTATGTAGTGGGTACTGAACATGAATCTAAGATTTTTAGAATTTTTTGCCTCTTTGATTGTTTGTGTGTGTGTGTGTTTGTTACCCATAGACTCGAAAACGGCCGAACTGATCTTAATGCGGTTGTCAATGATAGCCTTAACTGGAAATCTGGTGTATGTCTCATTGCGCTGTGACGTCACAGTGTTGAGATGTCTTTACAAAAGCGTACGAAGTCATGCAGGAAAGCGGATTCTTGCAATTTTACTTCAGTAACTGTTAGCTAATTTCGAGTAGTTTACGCGAGCGAAGTCACGAGCAAAATCTAGTAACTGCATATTTTCGTCTAAGCACTTAACATCCTATTGTAATGGTAATGATATAAATGCGAGGGTTTGTGAGGATGCATGGATAGCGATGATGCAGCTGAAGATGGAGCGCATGGTTCTATAGGATGACAAGAGTTGAGTGGCTGCTCAGATCCGTCTCTCTGATGGTTCACCGAACATCAAGCCTGAAACATGAATAGTACGCTTGACAGCATGGGTTTGTTCGGTGGATGGTATACATAGTCCTATATAACTATTCCTATTGCTTCTATTCCTTTCCTGTTATTGTTAATATTATAATTACGAAAGGTTGTGTGTATGGATGGATGTTTGTTACTCAATAAAAGGAAGACTACTGAACGGATTTTGATGAAATTTAATATTTAGGTACTTGTGTCCTGGAAAAGAACGGCCTAGTGTTTGTTTTTTCAAACCGTGGGTGAAACCACGGAGTACAGCCCTAGCCTAGTCCTATCCTATTAATATTGTAAATGCGAAAGTTTCTTATTATGGATGTATGGATGGTTGTTACCCAGTCACGCATTAACTACTGAACGGATATTGATGAGTTTTGGTGTATGGGTGCTTTAGGTCCTGAAAGAGACATGGGCTACCTTTATCCCGGGAAACCGTGAGAAAAACCGCGGAGCACAGCTAGTAATATTATAAATTAGAAAGTTGGTATGTAAGTGTTTGTTACTTGGAGATGGCCTATGTCTTGTGAATGTGGATGTGATAACACATGGCATTTTGTATTGAAAAACCGCGAGTGAAATCGCAGGGCATAGCTAGTAGAATAGCGATGTGATATGGTGGCGCGGTTGTATTACTACATTAAAAATAACAGACATTTAATTTAAAAATTTTGTTTGCTTATTGTAAATGTCCCAATTTTGTTTGAAATAATTACATTATTGTTACAGCGGAATTCGAAAATCATAATGTTTAAATAGAGATGCTCCATGTAAATAGGGGCACACTATAGGATACTATGTTTAAATTGGTTGCTTTATTTTCTTATATTATTATACCACATTAGGAAATTGTATAATCTCTTGATGTTAATTTGTCTTTATATTATATAGTACTTACACATCGTTATGAGAGATTATTAGTTTGTAGTTTTTATTTGGAAGGATTTTAGATAGATCATTGGTTAGTTATCTAGGTGATTAGCTGAATTATTTACTTGAATACGGCTTGATTAATATTTATAGGTAAACAGGGCTCATAAATAATTTTCATTACATACAACAGAAAAAAAAAAATGTAAAAGGTCATCAAATTATGTTGCCATTACTATAACTTATGATGAAAATACGCGGTATGGAGTTTACTTATTAAAATAGAATTTGTTATAAAGGTTATAATCAAAGTCATGAAGATAGATTACAGAGAGTATTTACTTTTGTTGCTGCTATCACTTGGAGACCACAAAAATAATACTTCATTTTGGATAGCAGAATATTTTATAATAATCAATAGGTATTAGTAAATAGTTGTAATTGAAGAAAGACAATATAAAATATATTATTTGTACACATGTCCTTTTGGTACTTAGCTATTAAAGTAAAATGTTGGAGTGTGATTAATACAATTTGAATTATGTTAATATCATAGGTACTTGAGTTTTCCTTTGTAGAACATAATAATCTGACTAAAGTCGAAGGGGTGATGTGTAAGCGAAGTTATGTATATCGACTGAAATGTGCATTCCTATTGGACAGATTTTTATAATAAGTTTAATAATGGTTTAATTTTTATAATAGTTTATATTTTATTTTTATCAGTTACCCCAAAAAAAAAAATATACCCTTTCTCAACTCTAAGGGGTGATTTGTAACCAAAATGTGGTATATTGAACAAAACTTGTTCGATAATTTATAATAGAGCTTTATGTGATTTTCTCCGGGTATTCCATTTTAGAAAATTGAAACCCGTCCAAACTCAAAGGGGTGATCTGTAACCGACGTCATGTACACATAACGTTCGTTACATGTACCTACCATTTGGTTTATGTGACTTTTTGTTCAGACATAAGAGTAACTTATCTGTATTAGTCCTTGAGTGTTTAATGGGGTTTTAAAATAAATTTTGAACTACAGAAAGACAGCTTTATGGGGATTTCTATACAAATAGCAAATGAATTGCGGCCTATGGTTTCATTCTATAGCCATAACCACTAAAGAATAAAGGTTAAAATAGAATTGACCACATACAAATCGATTGTAAAAATAATAAACCATATTGGCTTGTTTAGAAATCTGAAGTGTGACGCCGTATGTTGACATATTTATTTGAGTTAAAGAAATCATTTCTCAAAACTGCTTTGCTCGCATAATCTTAAGTATCTCACAGCACGATAAGGAATTTGTTTATGGGGTTTCGTTTAACACGGATATTGATTTTAAGGGTTGTCAAGACTTTAAGAACAGTAAATAAATCTTACGATTATGTATGTTTTGATTGAAATATTTTGTTACCATATAAATAATTATAATCTGAAAGTAATATCGATAGTAATAATTCGATACAATTGTGATCGATTTTACTTACATTTAACTTTGAATCGCTAATCTATTATGATTTTCAAGTATAAGTATTATCCATTTAATCTTAAAGCTAGTAACATTCATATAACTTTTATATTAATACTTGAAGCTTTAATAATAATGATATTCAGGGAAATGTTATGTTTACTTTCAGAGTATTAATGTCAGTTTATTTCATATCGAAATAATGATCAACGGCAATGGTATGCATGTTACATCAATTAAAAATATATAATGCACCTCGATTCTCATACACGAATTGAAATTACACACTAAAACTGTAATTGGTTCAACCCTAGTCACAAAAGGTCACGGTGCCAGAGTGTCGGCTAGAAAAAAATGTACAACGAATACTTTAAACACATATTGAAGTGAGTGCAGTTGTTTTTTGTGCTGTTTTCTCCAGACGCTATAAATTTTGAGTTAATGTATGTTTTAAGGATTTGACAGGCGTGAGACTTACTAAGTATTGGAATTTATTTGTTTAAAAAAACCCAGGAAAGGAGGTGGGAATATAGAAATAGATTTGGCAGTCAGGTTTGGGACGGGTGAGCGGGAAGAGGTCTGAATACGGTCGCAAGTTCAGAATCTTCTAAGCGGTGAGATTGTCTTTTATTGGGTCGAGATACGCGTGCGCGATTAATCAGAGTCTATCGTGATTCTGATTACCGTTGTTAAAAATGACCCACATAGAGTTGAATATCGTCGCGAGTGAGCAAATGCGCTACTTATTTTTATCAGTGAAGTAATAAATAGATGCAGTGTTTGATTTATGTAGAGTCAGTGATAAAATGGGAGTATTTTTATATATTAATATTTATATTATATTTAGGGAAGCTAACGTATTTTATTAAGTTTTCAGTTTAGCGATACATCGTACAATGGCTTCAATTCGACTACGTTGACTTTCTTTATATATATTAGTGTTAAATAGGGGTCTATTTACTCCTTCCAGGTTATGAAATTAGCAGCCGGGAGTGTCAACGTTTTGTCCTTTTATCTCAAGGGTAGAATTTACAGTTATTATCTTAGGGATATTAATAGGGGAGTGATATTATGATTGTATGCATGTATGGGAAAGTGTTCATTTCAAACGTCACAAAATTTATTACTTTAGCTAGGTCACTTTAATCTCTCTATTCTAATAATTGAATGAAACTTTCCATAATCGAAAATGTTTAAATAAACACAACTAAAATTCGTCAATTTTATTTGATATTTGCAAGCAGATATTACTACATAATAAGACTATTGTTGGAGATTTATTTAAGGAGTTGAAGCACTTTAATTTTCATTGTTGGAGTTTATATTTATTTTGGATCATAAATAATGTGTTATCATGAAAGTATACAGTCGTATTGAACGAGATATAAGACAGCATCATATAACATAACATAATAAGGATTAATTGTTGGCGTTTTATTCAAGGATTTGAAGTATTTTATTATCATTGTTGAAGTTTATATATATTTCGGATTGTAAAATACTGTATTACTATTAATACATGGATACACAATGGAATTATACAATCATATTGAACGAGATATAAAGATACGCGTGTACATATACCTCACAACATCAAAAAAGCAGAAATTATTACATAACAAGGATTCTTGTTGAAGATTTATTCGGACTCTTAGTGAAGATTCAAGATTCATATAAGCATTTAAAAATTTAATTAAAAAAAAATTAAAAAAAAAATTACTCACATGCACTAGATAACTCACGCGACGGTGACAAGATGTCGGCAGTAACCTATAACACGAAGAAACGGGAAAAACGGACGCTTTGTTGAACTCTCGGCCAACAGGGGGGGAGAGCTAGCCAGGAAAACTCAGAGTCTAGGATTAGATCTAGAGTTCACACTGCCACACAGCAGCCGCTGAATGCGCGACCTATCTAGACTCGACACACACACTAGGTACACACACTACAAGAAGGACCATAACATTCCTTAGGGTTAGTTCGAGTCGTCTGGAATTGTATGGTCATAAATTAGAATAGGGTCAAATAATAATAATAACTTAATATAAAACAACAATCAAAAAATGAATGTCTGAAATGTATGACTGAATCAATGTGTGATTAATTGAAGCGATGAATGAATCTGTGATCAGTAAAAGTGTGAAGGTTTGTGAGATTCTAAGAAATTCATTAGAGGTGCGTTAGGTCGAACTTACGATGGATTCTGTTTGGTTATTGGAGTAAGGTGCTAGGCTGGATGGGAGCCTTACGTTATTCAAGTCGCTTAGGGTTCCTATTTATAGATCCTAAAAGATCTAAATTCCTCTCCCCCGTTTCTATTTCTTTTAGATGTAGCCGCCGCTGATGAACGTGTAGTTTTATGTAAAGTGTTTTCTTTAATTACCAATATTATTTTAAGTAACACAGTCTTTTATTTCATAAATTTATTCAACCTTCTATTACATACTTAATTTTATTCATAATAAATGTATATATTGTATATAAAGTAATGGGGAAATATGGCCATGAAGAAAGAAAAGGACGCGGCTGGCAGTAGCTGTTTCCTGAATTCTCAGCTAAGTTGCATGATTTAAGTCTTTCTAAATTTGATGTTCATTTGTTTTCTTATTTCAGTGAATTTATTTGGTTTCTTGTTTGAATGTGTTTGATTTTAGTTACAGCTCTATTACTCGTGCATATAATCTGAATTATGATTACGATTCTTTGATTAATATGTTTTATTCGATTCATTATTATTGCGGTTATTTTATAGCGACGGTTCTTTTATTCATAGATTTCTATGAGTATTAGAAAAGTACATTTTCTTAAACTTATTCTAGTTGATTAAACTTATTAAGTTACACAACGTAAAATTTACACAACGTAAAGGGTCCATAATATTATAAATTCTAGACGATCACATCTGGCCAAAGTTAAAAAATATCGTGAGATTAATTAAATGTCTTGACATCTATGTAGGCGTAGTTACTTTTAGCACAAATTACAGATGATTATAGGTAGGATTTCCACAGTACCTACAGTGCGGAGTGCGCTAGGCCTACTGGTACTCAAAGAGTACTCAAATGATCTTTTGTTTTAGTTTTATCTACTGGTATCGTGGAGAGCAAGTGGTGAACTACGCGCAGCGCGGCGGTATCAGCGTGGAGACCGAGCAGCGGACGCGGACGAGCCGTCTGCTCATAGCGCGGGCGGCGCCGCACGACTCGGGGAACTACACGTGCGCGCCAAGCAGTTCTGGTAAATACACTTCTACATTTTAATTAATTTGTTAGGATTTTGGTTAAAATATTGCAAGGTGACATAGCAGTAAGTTTTTCCAACAAAATTCGGCTTTTTAAGCGTACAAATATTGAACAGTTTTGTTATTAGAGTAACATAATTATTTAGTTATTTTATATTAAATGCACAAATGTTTATGTGATTTAAATCGCTCAGTCCGTCTCGCAAAGAAACTAAGGGCCATAATCCAGGTTGGTGGATGTCACATGTCCTTGAATTTTTGTGATTAATTCTTGGACATGCCGGTTTCCTAACGATGTCTTCCTTCACCGTTTTTTAGAGCGAGTGTTAAATCCGCACGTAAATCAGTGGTGCGGGGCCAGCGGTATTCAAACTCGGGTCGGCGTCGGATCCAAAGTCACACGTGCTCCCACTGAGCCACAGTCGCTCTACTCGCTGAAGGCTCTAACAGCAGTAATTATCCGCCTCACTATTCCGACAAATAGAAATACTTGATTCCATTGATTGACCTACAATTGTCTACACTCATCACTAAAAGCTCTCAAAATATATTCTTATAATTGGCGCCTTACACTGTAGTAGTACTATTATTTATTATGTGGCTGTAATACATAGTATTTATGAATAGCGTGCGTAGCCATAATGAAAAAAGTATACCTACAGTCTGCTATATAGATTAATTCCGGTATGTCAGAATAATTTATAAATCTATAATAATTTATTGCGAAGACCACAAAACATACAAACTATAGGTACGTACCTACTTGATATAATTAGCTAGCTAAAACTTATGTTGTTCATCTGGATGCCTGTACTCTTTCGTTATATTTTCTATCAAGTAAACTCAACGCGCGTCTTTCAAAGAAACGCGAGTAAAATTGAAGCATCAGAATCAGCACACGGTTCATGCTCGGTTTATGACTGGATCTCGGATCTCGAGTTAAGTCCGGATTTTATCTCCAAGCTGCGAATTTTATCTCTTGCTCGAAGAGACTTGGCGAGTTGAATCAACCGAGGAAAGTTCAGATGTCAAGTAAAATGCTGGGTAGTCGGATAGTGCATACATGTGACTTTATTCGTTACTTTTATCTACTATTATTGTTATTAATTATTTTTATTACTAGCTGCGCCCCGTGGTTTCACCCGCAGTTTCTCGGTGTAAAAGGTAGCCTTTATGTTCTTTTCTAGAACGTAAAGCTACATACCAAATAAAAAAAATATTCGGTAGTTTTTGCATGATTGAATAACAAACATCCATACATCCATCCTCACAAAATTGCGCATTTATAATATTAGTAGAATAGGATTAACTAAGTTTTTATTAATATAAAAAAAATTAACATAAAAGAAACACTCACTTACATACTCTTATTTTACTTTTCGTTACGCTTAATACTTTCAATATTCTATAGGACCATTAAAAGTTTTCAGGTCTGATGTAGAATAAAAATAATTGCCTAACATTGTTTATTAGGATTTATAATGTGGCAAGCGTCGGTGGTGTCGTGACGTGTAGCATTCGACTAAAAATTAGGTCCGACGCATAAATTTTATAACCGATTAATGTCAGGAAACAGGTCAATATTTCACTGCTGTGGCTATCGATTTTAACAAATAATTATAGACAACGTTACGAGCGGGCATTTGTTTCGAATTTAGTGAATTGGAAACCATGAACTCGTAAATAGAAAAGTTAAATTCCATTAACCGATTTTCCACTGCTGCGCAAAGCCAGGCCGCGCGCATTCGGAAATACCCCAGACTTTTTATAAGTTTTAGATTATATCAGACACAAAAGATGATATACCACCATATACATAAGGTAGATAAGTGTGAATAATAACATAACCAACTCAATACTTAAGAAAGTAAGAACTCTTTACTTATCTTGGGAAGTCATTTTAGTTTTTACTACGTGCAGCATTGTTTGTTTCGTTTTTAAGCCAAATGAATAGATAGGTATGGATTTACTTTGCTATTGGCTACTCATCTCTCACACAGCAGATATCGATCATTCACGAAACTTCTGCCAGACATCTTCTAGAATTACCTATACTTTATAGATTTATGAATATTACTATGTATGAATATATTAGATAACAGCAGTGCCTCCCGCATTCCCGCATTCCCGGAGTCAAAAGTTGCTATGTGTTTAATCCAGGGTATAAACTATATACTTTAAACACCAAGTTAGTACATTATGGTACTAGTGTGTAATGTTGGTGATTACCGCTGAGGCGCCATTGAGACCCGAGCCGTGAGGTGAGGGTTTTAAGAGAGCCGAGGACGGTAATCATCAATACACACGTGTATCATACGACGTTTTTCAACACACTTGTGAATAAAATAACAATGAAAACTCATTTTCAACAGTGAAAACGAGTTGTGAAAAATAATTCGCTGTGGCGGGAAAAATTAATCAGTTTTCCTATGCACGCGCATTGCAATCAGCCATAGACTAAAGGGATGAGGTTTTTGTTTTATTTTCCGCGCATAGGGTTTGCGCCTATTCTGCCACGTACAAAATGGGGAATTTAATTTTTTTTTATTTTATTACAGAGAAAACAAAATTTATATATGAGTGAAAGTTTTATTTATTAAACACGTACGAGTTAAAATTATCTATTTAAATAGAGGTTGCATGAAATGAGCAAGCAATAGGAACATTAATTTATTTGTTCTATTAAACACGATCTTTTTTTGAATAAAACCTTTTTTAAGAACAAAGCACTTCAACCAATAAAATAAAAAAATAAAAAACTATAACTCACTAGTGAGTTATAGCAATGAAGAAGTCACAGTTTGATTATGGGTGTCATTCTGTGCCTAATTGCGGTGACCATAGAGCCACTTTATGAGCAAGTGTGTTGAAAAAGTCTTTTACCATTCGCTATAGCTACAATCATCTTTATCCTGTTATTGTAATGTATTTAATATATATTTTTTAAGGTTTTTAGTTTTAGTTTCATGTTATTAATTGGTATATAAAGATAAATAAACTTACTTTAATATATATTTATTTTAATGTTTATGTTTGTTTATTATATTTTAATTGTATTATTTACTATTTTATTAGTGTGTATTTTATGTAATTGGTTTATGTAAGTGTATTGAGATATTGAAAACCACCGTCCATTATATTTTCGTAATTCCTCTCCCTGCATGGTTGTCTGGAAGAGATCGTTTTAAGCGATAAGACCGCCAATTATTACACTTGTGTTACGTTGTTTTTATTATTCATAATTTTATGAGTGTGTTTCAATAAAGAGTTATTTCATTTTTTTCAAACTATCTCCATTGCGATTTTCACTTAAATCTGTCGAGCCGTTACAGCGTGAAGAAGTAACAAACAATGTACAAACTTTCGCATATATATATAATATTAGTGTGATTTGGTTTAATAAAGCAAATTAAAATATGTCTGTAACTTAAATGTAATAAAAATACAGAATTGATTCATTAGAATTGTGATTTTTACGAGTAAATGTTACATAAGTTACCTAGAACTACTTTGTTCACTGTAATTTACTTAAAACCGCCATAGCGAGAAATTCAAAGTTAGCCTGCAGTACTGAAAACTTTCGAATTGATAAAACTTATTAAGGAACATAGTTTTTACTTCGAACAAAATACCTGATGTCTGCAAAGTCGCTCCAAAGTTGATGTAACAACTCGTTACTAACATTTTGTAGCAACAACAAAATAAATGAAGCTCGAGGTTTCCTTTCCACTGTTGTTGCAGAAAACGTGACTTTTATGCACTTATAATGCCTTTGACCTGTAAGATGTTTGTGTATCCCAATAAACAGCAGTTTTTTCGTATTTTAGCTAAGATTTCTATAACAAACGTTGTTATAGTTTTCAATATCTAAAAGGGTTTCTTTTACTGCGACCGTAAAGAGGCTAAGGTACCTGTGTGCACATAGGACACGGCCTCATATAAATCCATTCGTTCGTGCGGTTTAAAAGAGACACTCTTATGCCTGTTGCGTAGCGTCTGTCCCTTTCATCCAACGAAGATTCTTACTAACGAATCAGAGTAAGGCGTTTATGTTTCCTTTTTAAATCATGTCTGTGCGACGATGACGTATAAATTGAGTTTGCGATTGCATACACCAGAAATAGGCCAAACTCTGTAAAAGACGTAAGTACTTAGTTACTACGCCAAATTTGAGCTACGAATAGTACCCTATTATCGTACCTACATCTATCGATTCAGTTCTTCTACCAGGTACCTACCAAAATTAAACTTTTAACTCTGAAAACCGGACCGGTTGGGCAAATAATTTATAGGATAGTGATTTCTGTGGACTTTGAATAATAGAAATACTTTTGTTAAAACAATAAATTATTTTTCAAAAAAAACTAAACCGACTTCAAAACCACAAATAGGCACTCAAATTAGGTAGCAGATAAATACTATGTATATAGTAACTATTGTACTACTGTATTGTACTGTATTGTATTGTACTACTTGTAGGTAGTATCTATCTACTACCTTTTAGACTTGGCTGGCACCGACTTCAAATATATGAGTGGGCAGCGCTTATGATAATTATATTAATTTATTTTTCACTTTTGAGTGCCTATTTGTGGTTTTGAAGTCGGTTTAGTTTTTTTTGAAAAATAATTTATTTTAACCTTTTTAGTGAAAAACAAGTTTTAATAAAATTAATTTAAAAAGTTTTTAAAGACAAGCATTTATGATCTAGCAGCCACATCATGACGAAGTTTAAAACGGGCTATCATAATTAAATTTATGTACAAAAAAAATTCATGACTCTCCTATTCTCTGTTGAGGAGTTCCCTCGCCGGAAGTCATTCCTGGGTGTATCAGCCATATCATGGTGGAATTTAGAACAGGCTATTATGGTTAAATCCATTTACAAAATTTTGTGTCTATACTATTCACCGTTGAGGAGTTCCCTCGCCGGAAGTCAACCCTGGGTGAAGCATGTGAAGCAGTCGAATACAAACCTCCACCTCTAGAAAGTCGGTTACAACAAAAACAAGAACCGACTTGAAGATTAAACTAATATTTTTTTTTGTTTTCGCTATTTTTTTCAAAAAGTGCTGAATGAATTTCGATAAAATTTATATGGGACCACCTCTGAAGTATGACCTACCAATCAAAAAAAGAATCATCGAAATCCATTCATAATTGGCGGAGTAATCGCGTAACAAACACACAAAAAAAAAAAAAAAAAAAAAAAAAACATACCGTCGAATTGTAAACCTCCTCCTTTTTGAAGTCGGTTAAAAAATATCACTTACAGGCATTGTAATTGTGCTGACTTTTTTTTTATACATTACGTACACAGAACAAACGCCTTATTCTAGAACCTTAAATCCAAGGTTAATTAATCTGATGGGATGTATGAACATTTTGCATGTGGCCAATTTTGTTTTTTTATGGTGAATGCAATTTAAGCCCTAAAGTACCACTTTGATCCACTGTACGTAGCATATATGATGCACTTACGAACGTAAGAAGTAAAAAAGGTAATGTGTCCATTAACTGCAAGCACCTGCAAGTTAATAAAGCACATATTTTGTCTACAGAATCAGCATCAGTCATAGTGCACGTGCTGAGCGGTGAGCGGCCGGCTGCGATGCAAAGCTCCGGGCCGGCAACGCCCCCGCGGCCGACCCGGGTCATCCTCACCTCCATGGTCACCATCGCCACGCTCCGCCAGCCTCGGCAGAACATCCTCGTCGTCCTGTCGCTAATCTCGTACACTGTAGTCATATGCACCGTATACTTCGGCAGTTCCATCGTGAAGGTCCTGCTGAACTATCTGGTGAGGCTCTTCGGAATGAGATGACCAATTAGCAATGAATTGTTAACTGTAAAAAGGATGTAAATTATTTTAGTTGGATTTAATACAACGATGATTAGTTTAAGTTGTTTGTAAGAGTTGCTGGGTAAGACCAAGTTAGATGGGAATGCTGTAAGTCATGGCTACCAAAGTCTATGGTCCCATAACACGCTTGACATATTTTTATAATGCGTTATTTCATGTGGACAATCGTGCAGTATAGTATTAAATACAATTTGTGTATATAGTTTAAGCTGGTACAGCTTGACAAGATTTATTGTTGTGGTCTTATTGTTCTATCGTAAAATACAAATTGAAACAAAATTAATAAAAAACTGCAATGAGTGGCATTTACCGGACAAATAATACAAGATTTGTAAATATTGTATTAATGTTCGTAATGCAAATTTATATTTCATGAAGTTTTCTATTCCTTTTACAGTTATGTTATTCGTGATTGAAAGCAGTTAGCCAGATTTTTGATGGCTGAATTAGTAACACGCTATAGTGGCAATGCAGATGCAATTATATTCCGGGTAAATTGTTACGGCAGAGATGATTTTTCATCAGAATTTTTCTACCACAAATATTGCTATAGATTGGACACTACTCGTTCTTATTACGCTAGTAGATTGCTGTTTAATATTCTAGTCAGCAGCGTCTCGTCTCGAATACAGATTACAATCGAGTCAATATCTCGGGTATAAACCAGGATTCAATCGCAGCGAGAGCGCTATCTCCTATCCTAGCTGTCGGTTGCTCTCTTTACCACTTTATTTGCGTTCAATCAAGCTGAACAAATAGACGAGCAGATCTATCTACTTCGGTATAGGTTAATTTCTCATACTATCCATAGATACGTCGTGTGGTAAATGCGGTGAAATTTTCGCTCCGGGATACATATTTCTCATTAAAGCTATATTTCGCAAAATTCTGCGAATGGAATATAACTAATCTTAGGCATGGATAAACAACTTTTAAATATTACCATCTAAATATTATAAAAGTAAAAAAATGAGACATCAAAAGGCCGTTTTATTAAAAAGCGTCTTTTTAATTAAGAAATCAAGCTTTCCCTGGAAATGAGATGGCACCTATTTACTTAATACCGTTCCTTTATTCTCTGAACAACATTTTTGAGTAGCATCCGACTAAATTTTTTATTGTATGTACAGTCGAAGCTATTCAGAAAACCATATTCCTAAAAGGATTTAGGTTCAAGGAAGATTTTGAATTAAATTCGAAGCTACTTTTATCCAAGAGTAAGGAACTGAAATGACTCTATTCTGAAGCGTTTCTATCAAATGGGAGCTCAATCGAACCAAGTTGAATCGAGCTGATTTCACGGAGTTTTCGCGTCGGGTTCACCTTTCGCGTCTTCAAAAGATACGTATCAGAACCAAGGAGAATATACCTACTCTCCCTTCAAGATCAAAGCAAAAAAATCAGGGACTTCGATGCCTTTGGAAACAAAAAAGACGAATTAATCCACCCACACGTTATTTCACAAAGAACTCTATTAACATGTTGAATAAAACAAAAAATACGTCGTTCCTTTGCGATTCGTTTCATAATGAGAAAGTTGAAAAACCTCTGTCTTGGGACCGCTACGAGCATTTCTTTTTTAACAAGTTTTATTGTAAGGTAAGACAATGAAACTTCTGAATTAGGGTTGCTTTATTAGCCGAAATAAAAGAGACCGAGAGAACATTTTGTGAGTGACAACAAGAAACAGATGACCTCCGAGAGTATCTCGGACCGTTTCAAGCTGATTTTCTTAAATCTGGTAAAAAGCTACACAAGAACTCTTATTTTTCCTTAAATTTATGTCAGAGCTATTTTATTAACTCCATTTTCTTGTTTATCTAATAGACGTGTATTAACTTTCATGTCTTATTTTATGCTCATCAGACCGTATAAAATACCTATATATAGTATGTATTCAATTACATGTCTGTTTCTTTGTAAATAATTAAAATGTTCTTTGTAAACATAAGATTTGTGTAACTTGTCAAAGGCAAGTTCAATGTATAAAGTTAATATCTCTAGTCTAATACAAATATCATAAATTGTACCTACGTAGTTGTATCTTCAAAGATTTCATAAATTGAAATTGATCTTTGACCAAGATCTTATTTTAGATAGTGTAAATATTAGTTGAAGCCTGTAAATACTTAAAATTGTAAATAAAAAGTTGTAAAACAAATGTTTGTAATTTATTATCAGCCAAAATACATTTTATGTATCAAGTTGATTTTCAATTGGTGAGTTTTTGAAAAAGCTTCACCGTTTTCGTCGAAGTAGTTATCGAAAGGGTTGTGTAATAAACTATCAGAAGTAGTGTTTAAATATGTTATTTAACAGTTTATAAGAATAAAATAGAAATAAATCGATGAGGAATATTGAGAGTGTCATTAATTATCCCATATGCTCTTTTCTAAGACCATCTATTTTTATTTGACCTATCCAACTGAAATAGCTAAGTTTCAAGAAAAGCGTATTTTTTTTAAAGAAATATATAAAATAAAATGCTGTTAAAATTATTTTTTTATTTGCTATATCTTATAAAGTTAATTATTTACTAAAATTGCTCACTGGAGTTAACCAAACACCGTCTATTCACTACCCTTCCACTTCAAACCACCTGAGTATAAAAATTCAGCGGTGAAGCTGACACGTGTTTCCGCTTTACACGTGGCATCATCAGGAGAGCTCTTGACTCGGTGAACCCTGGAACAAGAGTACTTTTTGTAATTATAATATGGTACCCCAAAATGATGTCAGATTATCATGTAATTTCAGTAATAAGCTGCCTACTTGACGTGTGCACATCGACCTACATCTGCGGTGTAATAAAATAAAGTAATTAAGGGTCCTTAAGGGTCGGCAACGCATTAGCAATGCCTCTGGTGCTGATGATGTCCATAGGCGACGGTAACCGCTTACCATCAGGCGGGCCGTCTGCTTGTTTGCCGACACATTAAATTAAAAAAAAAACTTAGTAGTTGATTTAAATATAATGTACCTTTTTCTTTATGTAGAGGGCGTATTTTACTGTGACTTCAAGATTGAACTTTATTTTGTTCCGTGTTTGCTGCGCTTAGGTGCCATTACGTCAGATGGGGGACACAACTTGGACAAAAAGAAATCATA
Organism: Petrophora chlorosata; assembly: GCA_951640565.1. NCBI lineage: Eukaryota > Metazoa > Arthropoda > Insecta > Lepidoptera > Geometridae > Petrophora > Petrophora chlorosata. The sequence goes on along the minus strand of OX621204.1, from coordinate 7,250,097 downwards.
ACTAAATTACGCTTCTTGTTTAAACGACCAAACAAAACTTTTTCTCAGTTGTATCAACGTTGACTTACGAAATTAAATCCGCTCGCAAAGAAAGTCAAATTAAGCGGATACCACTAAAGTTTACAACAAAAAATAATTTGGTAAAGCCTGGGCGAGTTAGAAGGAAAAAATACATTGTATTAAGCTATGCGGTGCGGCGCGGCGGGAAACTTGGGCAGATGAAGACGGAATCGGGGAATGGGGATAAGGATACGTTGCAGTGTACGACAGAGCTATAGTTTAAGTTAAGGGCACTAGTAGCTTGATAGTCACAAACGCGCTAAAACAATATAGTGTTACATCGCAAAAGCAGAAAGAGGAATATTTGTCGAGGTATGTCTTGCAATATATGAGCAGTTGGAAAGTATTTTTCAAGCTGCGTTTTGAGCGTGTCGACGGGTCAGAAAATTTATAGACCTTGATAGTCACAACACTAGCCGGTTTTTCTTAAATGCTGACATATTTCTATACCTACTCTTCTTCAAATTAATTCAAGGATCTAGTTAGCGGTTTAGTTGTAACAGAGTCACAAGCTATGATACTGTCTAGTCTATCACTGATATGTATAACGGTTCCAAGCTGGAAGAAAAGGGGAAGTACGTTTCTGCTTATCGCAAACAGATACGAGTGAGTACTGATGGGTTTATCCAAGTTGATGTTTTGGGAGAGATTATAGACGCTCGTGGAAACTTTATTTTCATGGACTGCGCGTCAGTTCTTGACCCACTTCGGTATTTTTCGACATTCTGTTCGAGATATAGTGAGGGGGTTAAATTGCTCTTACTTTTGCAGTATAGTTTAGATAAGAAATAGCGAAAGTAAGAAACCCTTCCGACTGCTATAAAAACAAAGCTTTTGGTGTATTTTATTGTATGGCTACGCTGTAACTAAGTACGTATATTGAAAAAAAAAATGTCTTTAATAATATACCCAAGAACCACAGCAATAATGACGAATCTAGGCAAAGATGTGTAAAGTGATGGTATTCGCCGAATGTGCGACATGGTGGAGATGCTGGGACATATTTAATTTGCGGTTGATATATTTTTATTATTATATTGATATGATATTGGATTTATTTATACTTAGGTAGAATACTTGAGAATTACTTTTTTGGAGCCCTGCTTGCCCATAACAATTGAATGGAACTTCCAATTGCTGAAGTCTGCGTACCATGGCACGCAGAATTTTCGTCCCTTTACCACATGAGTAATTATAATTATTTTTCCAAATACTCAAACCGAATCGCAATAAACTACGCACAATTTATTTTTTTGCGGTAGAATCACTCACATTGGGGTGGCACTTGAAAACATATCGAGCTCCAATATGAGAGCTATCCCAGTAATGAAACACTAACAAATAATAGTCTAACTACCTAGCTAGCCTAGATTGGTGTACTAACACCAACATCTTAATAATGTTTCTTGATAGAATACAGATGCTACCAAAACAAACGTTTTCGACACAATAGCTGGCATTTCTCTAAATTAACAACACAAAATACTTGTTAATATATTTGATTCAGTATTCAAAAATATAACTTATAAGGAAGTCTTACTTAATAATGAATTACGTAATATTTTTAATGTAAATGATTTAAATAAAATGCCCGATTATTAATGACATAGATAGGAACGATTTACTTACTCATAATCAATTCTAAAAGTAACAACATAAGTAACAAGTAACAACACATGGAGGAGAAACTAGTTCTTTTGTTTGAAATTATTTTATTTTAGCAATCTTAATTAGATTGTTATTTATATATATTTTTAGGTACATAGGTACGATTAAATGAACAACACAATGGATGAAATTGGGTGTTTACCACCGGATACTTACTCGTGAACATGGGTGCTTTCTAAATATTGAGCTCGTCTGAAATTAAGAGTTAAGTGATTATACAAACATTGACGAATGGAGAATGGAAAATATGTACGTACTCTCTTCAAGTAAAACCACGTATCTCAATCTATACTTTTGGTCGAGTCGTCTTTTGTTTTCATGTCTCTCATAACCTCGAACTACGGAGAACAAATTATTTAAGTAGGTTCTATTGATTGATGTCTAATTTACAGAAAATGGCTCGGCAAATAGCTTTATTTTAATGAAAAATACGTACTATAGTGATCGCGAGTGTTTCATCACGCTGTGGACACTGAACAGTGACAGACTGTGGCGGGCTGAGACTGATCGCTTCCCAAAATATGTCTATATGGTCAACTTACTCCAAAATGACTAACATAAATAAATATACTTAAATAGTATACTATAAACTTTTGCCCAAGCTAAAGTAATTTTTATGTAAAAAAATATTTGTTTTAATGTTGATTAAGAGAATTAAAATTCGATCCAAACAAGTGCGTTGTTATACCCCGAAGCGCAGCATGTCCAATATACTCTGCGGGTAAATTTATTGATGGATTATGGCTTGTCGCAAAATACGCAACGGAGCGAACCAAAACATGACGCAGTAAACACATAAACTGAATTCGATCGACACAAATAAGGCAGAGTTTTGATGAAAGATCAATAAAAAGCCACTAAACGAATAACTTGGTAAAACTTTACTAGTATTATACATTTTGATAATATTAAATCTTTATTTATAAGTACAGAGTCAATATTTGAGATGTCTTTAGCTGACCCAATTTTAAACAATGAAATAAGGATTCTTAATATTTTGTAACCTAATAGACATTCAGTACGTATACACATACAGGTACGTAAGTACTAAATAGGTACCCTACAATTAATGTTACGGTTACAAATTCGTTGTGGCGATGCAATTAACAGAAGAATATTCCTGCAATACCTACATATATGACAGATTCCTGCAAACGACATTTACAAAGAGCTCTAATTCGATGGTTCAAAGCTTTAGCACTCGACCATGAATTCAATATGTCACGTTACTCAGTTTACTAATGAGTGGTTTCAGAGAAATTCCCCCGGTAGAGTTACGGTTATTAGAATTGTAACAAAATATATGCGGCATGATAATACGAGTGTGCGTGTTTAGTTTGGCAATATTTGATTGTAACCAAAATATGTTGCGAATTGGTTTATTGGGTGTATGTTACATACGAAACCTTAAAGTTAAAATTCTGTAACTTTTAACCAATAAGGCTCTACTGTTTATTAACGATAACACTTTTTTTGTTTTTTTTACATCAGACTAGGTCAACGTTTGACCACGATCTCACCTGATGGGAAGCGACGATATCGTCGAAGATGAAGCACGCTTGCCTCTTGATTTGAACACACCTATGTTCTATTTAATAGGAAACACACATGATGGCAGATTTGATATTATCACTATTATTTATTCTGTGCTTTTATGAAGACCCTATCGCCTCGCCGTGCATGCTACGAACAATGAACAAAAAAGAAACGATTTATATGAAAAGTTTGATTGAAGTCGTTGAACCTATGTAATTTTGAAACAATGTTATTTGTATGAAAACTGATACACCACATTCTATCTAACTAAAGTAATTCATATATATTCGGTCGTATAGATCGTGTCTTTTTAGATAATAGGATCTTCGTGTGTGGAACATTCTCGGGATATTTCAGAAACGACGAAGGAGTCAATCTATAGGCAACCACATATAAAAATATATAGAACGATAAAAACTAAACTAACCTACAACAAAATTAAAAAATGAAATTAAATATAAAACACAGAATTTAGGTCACCGTCCGCGGGCAAGGTGCCCAAAAAGCTGGCAACGTTACCTCGTTGAATGGCCAGACTAATTCGTTGGCTGAGGTAAACGCCAGCTCTTTGGTCACCTGTTGTTTCTATGAGGCGTCTGGCCAGCTCTTTAAACAGAAGCCGCGCGTTCGTCCCCCGAGGCCCCATAGTTTCTGTTTATGAAAAAATATGTATCCCTCGCCGAGTGATGCATATTTCCTCCGCTTGAGGCTCTCTGGTGCTTCTGCCGCCGCTCCTGCCACCCTTGAAGTACCGTTGAAGTGGGACGGCGCTAGTGTTTCGGCACAAGTGGCGTCCCACACCAATGGTCTTCCACGGCTCCAAGGAATTAACGTCATGCCGTCGGGCCTCTTGCCATCGTCACACATTCGGCTCTAAAACAGCCGGCACGTGAACGGTAGTAAGTGCCCAACGAATGACGTCATTAAGGGTGGCATGGCGTGAGAGTCGACCTGCACTGCGGCGGCAAGAAAGACCATGGTGGCCCAATTTGTCTACTTCACCGCCGCAGTGACAGTTGTGCGGTTCTGTCGTCGAGGTGCCCAGACGCAAAGCTATCGCAATCGAAAAACTTGTATTGTCCAAAAATGTTCCCACATTGGACGAAGGGATCGCGTGCAGCCAGTAGCCTGATTCCCGTTCGCTTGTAGCAAGGAGATGAGCCCGGTCTGCAGCCTCAACGCTATCTCTGACTAAAGTTCGTTGAGCGTTTTTGCAGAGCGGCTCGTCCCATTGCCTCTGCGAACGGAGGCATTTTGGGAAATCCACACTCGGACAGACTATCAATGCCCAGCATCGGCACAGTGCCAATAGATGGGGTGATAATTTTGCAAAATAGTCGGCCAGTGCTGTGAACAGAGGACAAAAACGCTGGCAGAGCAACACTTGAAATTTTGCGGATGCCAATACCCCCAAACCGAATAGGAAGAGAGGCCTGGCGCCACGATTTATCCGGAAGAAAACAATTTAAAATTTGAGTTAAAAAGTGTTTGACTGAATCATCCCAACTTGACAAAAGATCAATATGGTTCCAGGAAGGGCAACATCGAAGAACATAGGTAAATTTTGGAACAAAAAGGCAAAACCGAATAATGTGGAAAGCAACATGTGAATGAATTTTCAGAAGACGATCAGTAGTTTCAACAAATTTTTGGCGTTGTTCGTCGACGAAACCAGAAAATGAATTTTCTAATACCGGAGCATCTAGAAGACGAAGCGACTCTTTGTTTAGGATTTTAAGATTTGGGGCCAAAATATTTAATTTACTTATTAATTCATCCCTCTTGTCACAGGAGACCACGACTGACAAAAAAAGTTCACATTTTGAGAAATTTAGTTCTAAACCAATTGAATGAAATTTAATTATTAAAGTTTCATATAAAATAGTCTCAACTTACCACAAATATGTACGTAACCACAGAATAAATGATAGCAATAACGTAACATCTAATCTACATCTTGAAGGAGGAGAAACTGTGAAAACTTTTGTCGTATAAATGTTCATGCTTCGTATGTGCTTATATTGCCTATTACATAGGGCTTAAACATGAGCATAAACTTTAATTAATATAGTTGCTTTACCGAATTTAAGAAATTGAAGATTAAATAGGCGATCGCCGAGCACTTGATTAAGGGCAAAAATCTTTTCCACCCATCTTCATTTCTATCTTGGAAATATCTGAGAAGCGATTCAAATCAAGGAGTATCGTAATTTCAATTGGGAAGAAGGATTCTAGCTGTCTGCATTGTGGAGCCCGGTGATTTGGAAGTATTGGCGTCGCGATTTATCTTCGCATGTACCTACGCCTACGTGCCAATACTGTTATAAAGCAACTGTGTTACAGCAAGATAAATTTCGGGTACTTTATAAACATGGAAAGCACCAATAGTGAACTTGAACAGTGACCATAGTTAATACAAACTTGATTTAAATTTAAGGTTAGAATGCCTATGATATTATTTATCAAAAGTTGCCCAGCTTATCGCTTTACTACTACCTAGGTGCTGCTTGCACCAAAAAGATCATTTCAAGTTTCATTTTAGGCTGTAAAGGTTCCTAAGAGCTCGTGAACGACGATCATTTCAATAGTTACCGCTGAATATATTGACAGTAAAACTGAATTTATGCTGCTATTGGCGTAAAATTCGCTGGTTGTTGGTACATTTTTCTAGCTTCGTATGACATTTTCGTTTATATGTCATGTTCGGACACTGTCTCCCGGGAAAGAAAAGTTACGGTCACGTATGGGGAATGTATTTTTACTATTCGCTTTGTGACCTCTCTAGTGTTCGAGCCTTTCTCGCGAAATTGGAAAAATCTTTTGGGCTCGCATTCACTAGGAAACTTTTGTGTAAACACTTACGCGTATCGCGAGTGCTTTTACGTGAATGAAACCTTTTCAGTTATTCAAGGTTAAATTCATTTTAAAATATGAATGTGTAGTCACGTTATGCATATTACTTTGGTTTATTAAGAGTGTGTTGGGTTACATTGAATGTATAAGTTATTGCGTCTTCCACTTAATGTAATCATATTATTTAGATACCTACCTACTTAAAACATAACCTAGGTATGTTCGAATTAGGTATATTGAAAAGATATTAGTCGGTAAAACTTTTTATTTCGTAACTCATAATATAGTATTTTATTTAACCTTTTCTAAAGCATATTACGGCCAGCAGATTCTATGACTGGGCCCGCTACCTACTCGGCCCGGAGAGACAAGTTATGGGGGTTCGTATCATAAAACCTGTCATATAACAAACCACTTGACTGAGAGAAAAAATAGTCAGAAGGTGGCTTCTGAAATCCTGAACCATACCTTATGAAAACCCGATTCCACTCAGAATTTCATCTGCATCAAGCTACATATATGTAGCTCAATTTACATACTTACACTCCCAATACGAGGAATTGAATGACATTTAAGCAAGCGAAGAAATTTCATGCATAATGTATATGAAATTGCTTTGCAATCTGCTAAAACGTCAAGGGCAATACGAGCAATACGAGCATGGCACGCACTCGCGACATTGTATTCCATTTGCTACGTTTCAAATGCAACAACCCCCCGACTTACCCTAAAATTGATTTAACAATTTTATTGTGAGTCAACAAAGTGGTTGTCGTGCTAACGTTAATATTTATTAACTTACAGCGATTGTCCATTTCGGAGTTTAAATGTCACTCCAAACCAATTATCTTTGCTTCAAACCGTCTACAACCGTTAATGTGGTTGACAGTTAAATATCATCTGTTCTATGAATATGTAGGTAATTGAATATGTGTCACAAAAGATCGATATAACCAGTTTGTCGAATTTAGAAGATTACAAATGTCAAATATATCGATCGGTAAGAACGGTACTTGCGCTGCTGGTTTTAAATAATCCAGTTTATTTATTTGTGATTAGTATTCAAAAAACGTCTAAAATAGAATTAGAACCTGAGCAGTATCAATATTGAAAGTAAAGAATAAAAAATATAAGAAATCGGTCCGTATCTCAACCATTAAACGGGCAGCATTACTCTAGTCCCCGATCGCCCGATCGCTACACATAGTATAACAAGATTTATAGAATAAAAAGCCGTGTCCAAGTAACGTCCCGTGGGACCTCCGGGAACATCTATTTCGTTAGTTTGCGCCGAGTCACCGGCCGCTCGTTTGTCATCCCAGCCTTATTGAGGACCAAACGGTGACCGCCTCATGCCTTCAGTTATCTCCCTGATATTTTCATAATTCCTCTTGAAAGACATATTCGGGTTTCGCCCCTGGGACGTCGTTTGTTGTCGCTAACTTGTACATGACCGTACGCTATCTCGACTACGATTATGTAATCCTAATGCGTGGGGTAGAACGAGGGAGTCCGGGCTGACAATAACAAGCTTTAGTTGTAGAATATAGAGTATATACCTATAACAGAATTTAATCTTTTTAAATGCATGCGATACAGTGAGCTAGAAAACTTTTCCTTTTATTTAAAACCAATATTGTTGCAATTTTTCTCTGGCTTTTTTGTTTTTAAGTACACAATTCCTACCAACATCGACACCACGCGAAGAGCACATAACAGCACTTGATAATGGGCGCTCCTTATGCATAATCCCTACTTATGGTTGTACATGAACACGCAATTTTATAATATAATACTTTTCCTAAAAGGAAATTAATTACCATGAAAATGAAACACATGCATTTGGATATGTTTAATTGAGGTCATATCTCGCCGTGACACAATTCTTATAGTCGTATATACCCACTGAAGTATTAATGAAATTGGATCGTTGAATACATTAATGTAAAATTGTTTTTATGCACAAATTATGTTCAATACAGTTTAATAATAAGAGGGAAAAATTTAATAAATCGTTATGATTAGTATCCTACAAAGCTTTGGCGTAACTACAAGGTTGATGTGAGCGTGGATTTATAAAATATTTCCTTCAAAATGAATAAAAATAATATAATAATTTAGATTTTTCAGGCACAATTTTATTATATGAGAGCTGTCATTAACATTCGCTCATTTCGCTCACACAAGCGCTTTGGTATCGCAACATTTTTATTCAACGCTCACTCTGAAATAAATTAAGCCGCGTCCGACGCGCTCCGCTCTTTGCTTCGCTCTTACTCTAGTGGAGCGAAGTACAATGCTTCATTCGTTCATCCTCGGTTATCATTGTGCCGCCGAAAATAAATGCCCGCAGTTTGACGCAAAGGCCTTTTTAGGCTATACGAAAGGTAAAATCTTTATATATAGGTTTAGCTCTACATTTAGAAATACACATACGGTTGTAAACTTGCATTATTACTATTCTTTCAACTAACCATGTGAATTTTTGCTTCGGCTGTTGTGTTATAGAAATGGGTTTTCAGAGGTACGTTCAGTATTACTATTCGGTGTAGGTATCGTGGAGATGGATGGAGTATGAGGTAAACTATAGCAGATTTATCTTGATTGAAGAAGCAGTGAAGAAGCAGCAGTCCGTAGAAGTTGCAATGAAACCCAAATGAGGAAATTGCATTAAAGTAAATTGAAATTACGCGTAAAGACTGTTCTAATGAGAAAAGTATACTATACTATACTATTCGTAATAACATAGCAGATAAAGACGCTTGGAACATTCCACTTCTGCAAAGTAGCCAAGTGGCTCATAAGAAACATAATATTGTAGAAAAATAAATAAAAAAATCTCTAAAAAAAATGCTCCTCAGCTTCTTGCCGTATCTTCTGTTAAGTAGAGTAATATAATAGTATATATAGTATAGTATAATAGTATATATATAGTGTTCTTTTTCCGATACGGTGGTAGAGTCATGGTGATAATTTGACGTTCATAAGTGGGTCTGTGATGCCAAAATTGAATAAAGAGATTTTGATTTGATTTGAATTGCTTAAATGTGATAGGTACTGATAGATTCGCAGTATTAATCGATAGCTTGACTATACAAAATCATTATACTCGTATAATCAAATGAAAATATACTTTGGTATAATTAATATCTCCAAATTCAAGTAATTAAAAATACCTTTACGTATGAACATGCAGCTGTAAAAAATAAAGTAAATTATGATAATAATGTGAATTCTAACGTTGCAAGTATTGGAATAAAATGAAATAACTCTTTGACTACAAAAATACCTCTATTTATTTCGTTTCTGGAATTATCACATCCCATAAAATGTTTCGTTTAACTGAGACTTGTATTTTCCTTGCGCTGGCGTGACCTGTCGCATTACCACAAAATTTCAGGTTGTCACAATCTCGCCTGTAGTGTAGCATTATTAGTCAGAGGTAACACTAGTTTTCTACCTTTAGCTCACCTTTTAACGCAAAAAGATTACGTTTTACTGCAAAAATGTGTATTCGTTTTTTTATTCGCATTGCATCGCAACTGAACTTTTCCTATTCAATTTGGCTACTAACAAACATGAGGACGGACCTTGGGGATCAATTTAAATAGAAACAATAATTCGATGATGCGATATAACTATCACTTACCTAATTATGTCGCGGTTTCTAATACACCATGACTTGAAATATACGTGGAACCGATAGCTATATATAGGTATACATATATAGGCTTACACTTTATATCCGTAACTAATATTTATTAACAAACTTACCTAATCTCGACTACTTCCCGTTATGGTCAAAAGAAATGTATACTGAAAGAAAAGTCTGAATGTTATGAGAGCATGGTCTTCATAGTTCTTTATTCAAGAGATACATTAAATCTCAGTTAGTAGCCTCTCTATGTAAGTGATTTTTGAGCGTATTTATTATTTGACTAATGAAAAAATACTAATATAATACGTATGTATTCTAAACATATAATATTCTTCGTTCTTTGCTCTATCTTGAGAATTTGATTATTAAATTCATGTTCCTTCTTTCTCATTTCATAATAAATATTCACCATACTTATATTTTCTGCAATAAATTATGACAAGATGGAATTGCCCATGCAACACGAAACTGATTACTTTCCGGAACTTGAACTACTCAACCCGAGATTTCCATCTCTTTGTTAAGTTTTCCAGTTCAACCCTACCTATAAATTCCACAAAAATACGCGCTCATACAAATTATTTGTGCAAAGCGCAAATTAAAAGTGAGGCGGGTCGGCTGCCTTGACATTAAGTAGGTAATCCCATTGTAAGTACTACTGCTATTAGCATTAAATGACCGTTTGGACCGCAGCACTCTCGCCCGCTGCCCAACACGACAAATGTGGTGAGTTTGAATACAAAGCAATGAAATGTTTTATAAAAATGTTTTTAGTTTTTCTTAGCTATGTTTAGGGTGATTTTCAGCAAAGATATTATTATGCATAAAACATTATTTATATATAAACAAAACATCTAAATCCATCCAGTAATTTTGCGTGATTGAGTAACAAACATCCATCCATCCTCACAAACTTTCGCCTTTATAATATTATAGTTGAAGTAAGATTATATATATATATATATATTATTATTTTGTGAAGTTTTCCTCTACTCGAACTATTGCTCGGTGTACTGAGCGCCCGCCCCGAGACCCGAGACCCAGGGAAAGGGTGGTAATATATATATATATATATATATATATATATATATATATATTATATAATATATATCGGGGCGCCCGCCCCGAGACCCGAGACCCAGGGAAAGGGTGGTAATATATATATATATATATATATATATAAAATAATATATATATATACATATATATATATATATATATATATATATATTACCACCCTTTCCCTGGGTCTCGGGTCTCGGGGCGGGCGCTCAGTACACCGAGCAATAGTTCGAGTAGAGGAAAACTTCACAAAATAATAATATATATATATATATAATCTTACTTCAACTATAATATTATAAAGGCGAAAGTTTGTGAGGATGGATGGATGTTTGTTACTCAATCACGCAAAATTACTGGATGGATTTAGATGTTTTAGATGGGTATGGAGACCTGAAGTCCTGGAACAGGAGATGGAATATTTTTTCTCGGAAACTGTGAGTGAAACCGGGGGGAGCAACAAGTATGAATACGAAAACTTGAAACAATATTAGTTTGTGTTTCAATTAAGATAAATCCCAACCTGTCCTAAATCGAACAGTTCGAACTTCATTAAATAATTTAACAGGTTTGCAATCCTTGGGAAGTTCAAACAGATTTCCTTAAGTAAACAGGTTAACGCAGTTCAGTAGGTAAAACGGAGCTGACCAAGTAATTTGGGAACAAAGAGATGTCGGCAAACCAAGTGCAAAGTTAGTCCAGTGGACTCGACTTGCGTAAGGGTATTTATGTATGTTCCAGTTCCAAACCCATCTATGAAACTTGTGTTTCATTTACTTCAATTTGAATGAAAATACAATATTTTATTGTTTTCACATGCGAGGTTCTATGCTAATCCAGCGAGCTTAAATTACCATGACTGGCTTTGACAACTTGTTAAATCGTAACAATTTCGACGATGTAAAAGCCTATTGACGTTTATATCTAACACGAACTATTTCCATTTGGATTTTCAGTTTACCAAATATACAAAATATACAGTTTCCAGTTTGAAACAAATGCGTGAAAACTGTGGGACTAGTGAAAATACAACACGATCTCAAACGTAGATAGAAGCCTTTCCTCTCAACCCTGCGGGCCTCAAATAGTTGCCCTTTTTGATTAGTGTTTTTATTTCATATTCCGGAGCCTATATCCAAGATAGCGGGATAAAATTGAAGTATCCAACCAAAACTGGACACAAATAGGTCTGGACTGTAACGAGTTGATGAAGTAAATAACGGTTTTAGAAACACGATAGCCAATTAACTTTAGCTGTTATACTGTAATTAGATACTGCCATTACAACAGTAGTAAATATAAAGAAACTTAACTGGAAATATTTTTGTTAAACCAAGATATTCCCCTTCCACTTAAAAAGCTTCAAGACTTTTCAAAACTAAATTGGGTTTGTACAGTGCCCCTCTTCAGAGCGTAATTCATTTCTTATTACAGCACGCCTATATTTTTTTATTTATACTGCAGATTATTTATACACGCTCAAAGTTCAAAAGTTCTTTATTCAGTTTTCGCATCAAGACGCACTTATGAACGTCAATTAGTACAATGACTCTACCACAGTATCGGAAAAAGAACCACTACTCAGAAGATACGGCAGGAAACTAAGGGGCATTTTTTTTAGAACTTTTGCTACAATATTTTATGTTTATTTTTGACAATAAATATACGCTATAAGTTATATTATAATTTTATAATCGTGTGTGCAATATGGACATAATTCTGAAATTGAATTTAATTCTGATTTGACATTTAATAAGTTCATTTTTACCAATAAATTGATTATTTTGATTCTACTGATTATTCTTTAATAAGACTACTACTTACTCATAGGGTACTTGAGGGTACTATTTACTCATTCAAATTATTGAATGAGTAAACAGTACCCTCAATGAAAAGTGGAATTAAGCACCTAGCAATTACGTATTTATAAAGCTCAAGACAACAATTGCTGGGCTTTGTTCTCCAAGTTCATGAAATAGATATTGAATAAACCAATTAGCTGATTCATTTAAGAGAGAGTGTGGCTAGGCTGTAACTTTTACGACCCATGATCAGCCGCACCTTGGTTCGGATGCCGACTTGGCCCTGCACCAATAATTTTGCACGCTCGCTCTAAAAACATGGAAAACATCATACAACGTAATACCACCCAAACAAAGTAATACCACCCGAACAAAGCCAAGTCTTCAAACGACCTAGTCGTGTTTTGGGACGATGTTCGGTGAACCATCGAAGAGACGAGTCTGAGCAGTCACTCAACTGGCGTCTTCGTCAAGAACTAGTTAAGTACTACATGTTCGGCCACATCAACGCTTAACATTAAGCGAGATAGTGGCCAAACAAAGATATATATATATATATATATATATATATATATATATATATATATATACCTATTATATCTAGAAGCGATAAAAGATACATATATGTATATATTCTAAGAAAGCTTACGCAGTAAGTAGACGTGTGTTCATTTTTCAATTTACCTATGATCCCCATTATTTTTCAGTGATATTCTATCACATAAAAATGATAGTATTATCTCGTAAAGACAAAATACATAATGCAATATATTTTACGCAAGACCATAAAACAGTACGTCATTTACAGGCTCAGTGAAGCGGAACAGATAGTCGATTAGTGAGATTATGGATTCCTTTTATACTAAAACGGGAAGAAAAATTGGTCGAGCGTCGTCAGTCAATTTGCTGATCGGACTCGAATACGATACCCGTCGTTTGATGGTGGCTAAAGCCGATTATTGCTGGGGTAACCCGAAGATTGCCCGTAAAACTTTTAACGGTCCTATTAAATTACAATTTGGGAAGTGGAATAACTTTCGCGACCTATTTAATTTATCGCGCCAGCCTATGGCGATGTGACGTTCCATCTCGGAACATAAGTCCGATTGGCAACTCGGTCATGGATTTGAGTCACTATAAAATATAGATTACTCTCGCTATTGGGACCTGTGAAGCTGGACAGAATTTCATAGGATAGAATTGCAAATGTGTGAGAACCAAAAATGTCATGTATTGTCGATTAACATACCTGACGATGAACTTGACGTTCTCGTGTATGTAGACGACGGTTTTTTTTATTCCAGGTAAAATTAACGCTGAAACTTTGCGTACCTACACGAAAACAGATTCAAAATTACGAACCGTAACAAGATACCTTTTTTTATCCCCGCCAATAGAATAATACGAAATTCACTTAAAAGTTCGCGAGCCCATATGCTTGTAAGGGATCTCACATGGATTGTTTGAGAATTGTGTTATTTGTATCGTCTTAAGCATAGTCATTGTGATGGGAAAAGTTATAAGTAGGCGGAGGATTGAAAAGTTACGAAATAAGTCTCGGGGAGGCAATAAGACAGGAGCGTTTTGCAAGCATTTGTTAAAAGTTCCCAGCGAACGCGGAGTTTATACTTTCTGTGGAGTTTCATTTCAACTTTTTATTTTGCCGTTTGGTTACATGTATACCTAATGCTCTATATAGGTAAATGACTAGGAATGCGAAATAACTATTATAGTATCATAAACTATGTTTGACTTGCTTCTCATTAAATTACACAATTCTATTTCTACGCAAAATTAGCAATTACACAATTATTAAATTAATTAATAAAATATGAACATATTAAGCCAGTAATGGTTAATATGCTCCAAGTACCCCTTGAAATACTTTTTACTCACAATTACAAACGAATGAATGCTTACCATTTTTACTTGATTACAAAATAATCATATATAGGTAGCGTAGTAACTCGTAAATATATAAGACATTAATTACATTCAGAATGTCATATTCTTTAAAATAGTATGCAAATGAGTTATTATAGTAGTACGTATAATAAAACATATTTCATTTAATTACAGTTTGCGCCACGTCGCTTTACAATCGTGGCCAACATTAAGGGTACATCCGCAATTTTATCTCATACTTATATAAAGGAAAACGGTGCTTACCATAAATTTCATTCTCCATTTTCGAGTAAAAGAAAGTGTTTCAAATAAAACGTAAACATTTCTGCTCGTCCGGTTTAATTCGGTGGAAACTTTTGGAACACAATTTATGTAATCCAATCACAAATTCTTAGTTCTTATCTTCGTAAATACCGAGAAATGAATTCGGGGTATTTTGAAATAATGGTTCGTCAACGTAGATATATAATGACACAAGAATCTGCATGAACATGAATGACTTTTATTGACGGTGTGGTGTCTATTATTTACTTCACCTTTTGTTTGGTTGGATGACATTTTAGGAGTCGCCTTACATGTGGATAGATTAACATGTCATGGAGAATTGAAGATCCCTATTACATTTTTTGTGATGGCGCCACTTTTAATGTCGTAGACTATTATCACTTATGTGATCGAGATAACGGCGTTGAGACCAATACTTCTAGAAACGATTAGTTCAATCTTCACCCGCGTTCATCAATAACTTTTCCGCACTACATAACTGCATTATATAGGAAAACGTTTGACAATGTCATATTCGTATTCGGCCGTTCGGTCCTAATTTAGCTGCAATACTAATTAGTAACTGTCTACACCAACCAATAACAAATTGGTATCAACAGTTGCTAACTGTGTATTTAGATTAGCATATCCAATAACAGGTTTTAATAACATGTCACGGTAATGTGCGGTCATAATTACTATTATTTGCGGTTTGGTCTTATGTACAGATCTATTAGCACTGTGGGCGTAAAGACAAACTATTATAGTGAGCGACCTTCCGCCCTGAGCGGGACCTATTAATCATACACAACAAAGGCCAAGTTTTGTTTAAGTTCCCCTTAATTATAATTAATCTTATTGTGACGATAATTTGCGGCGATGGCAATAAGTTTGCCGCCAGGTTAGCAACTATGAGCACTGCTTTCAAACAGCATCTTCAAAGTGATATACCTTTGTTATAACAGGAAACTATCACAGGGAATTCTCAATGGAGAGGAAATCGCACCGAAATCAATAATAATGTTCCCGTTATTGACTTTCATCATAAAGCATACATACGAATATACTGTATACACAAAGTGTTGAATAAAACATGATCATAATGCACACATTCTCGTCCGTTCTTTTCCGAATTTTGTTCATTTCAGAAGTACGTACCTCCTCAGTATCTTTTTTCTGTTCAACATTGACGCTACACGTGTACTTGCAGTTTACGTAGACCTACGAAAACTTTTGTAGCGCTTTAACATGTTCGTAGCGCCGTAGCATCTTCGTAGAGCAGATATTCTACACCTACTCTAAACAGTTGACGGTCGCCATCTTCAGTTCGAATTTCGGTTCCGTAATAAGAAAAGGAGAATCATGGCTGCTACTGTTCAATTGTACTGCAAGTAGATTTCTTTTCCCAGTTGTCATTTATAAATAAGCTAAAACTATGTTTATACAGTATCCGCTGCTTATAAAAATAATGTATTGTATATGGAAATAGAAATGAATGAATAAAAGAGCAAGGCAAGGTATGCTTGCAAATCAGGCAAGTCTCAAGGAAACAGCATCAGATTAACTAGTCTTAATCCACACACAAAAACCTTAAGATAGGGCTACACTAAAGACCTGGAACAAGCGATATTTTTTATCACGTGTTCTCTAACCCTGATGTTGGAATTATAGACCGCCCAATGGCCCCTGACGACTTTTGTCCTAAGATAACAACCGCACACCTGTGCATTGAATAACCAGTACAGATACAGTTAATTTGTATAAAATCGTAAGAACAGCGAGACACAAATAAAGAAAAATAATATTTGAACAAGATAATGTAGGTGGCTCTATTACTGACTGTGGTGGTAATAGTACAAATCTCACAAACAATACTACCTTATTACTTTTTATACCTGCCGATATCATAGAAATAAATTACTGTCTAAATATTTTTGCGCGGGCATTAAACTCCCAACATTTATTTCGTTGTATTCAAAAATTATATTCCTTTTAATAATGGTGTTGTAGCGAAGGAAACGCTATGGAATAGACATAACAATAAAACGGTATCTTTTACAAGAATTCAAATTCAAATTAGAATACTTGTAGTAAAATTTGTAACGCATAATAGGCCACTGATATAAACATAATATATACTTATAATAAAACTGTAACGAGGTGGTTACTGTGCATTAAAGATATTTTGGAAAATCAGTTTTTTTAGGGGTATATGGTAGCAACAAAACCAGATTTTAAAATTTTGTCTGTCTGTCTGGGATGAACTCGGAAACTAAGGCATGAATTTGAAAGCAGATTTTTGAAATATGTTCGGTGGAGTTCGGCGCTACACATAGGTTTTGTTTCATCAAAATTGGTCCTAGAATATTGAAGTCATGACGCAATTAAGATAAAAATATAGGAGGCTATTATAGGTTGAACCAGGGAACATACAGGACTCTTAGCACAAGACTCAGCTTTAACTGGTTTCTTGCTTACATTTAGAGTATGTATAACCAAGAGAAGGGTTGACATGTGGTTTTCTTAAAAAAATCAGTGGAGTCCCAGGCTACATAACAAACTATGTTTTATTAATATATTGGTTTACGAAAACTGGAGTTATTACGCAATTTAACAACGTCGAGTACCGTTGCAAGGCAAATTAGCAGTTTACATCGAGCTACCCAGAGATAGCACGTCTAATGGGCTGTTTTTCTGAATCGTGGTGACGTCTTTATCGAAGATTTAGTTACCATTTCGGAGGTTTGTTTGACTCAGGCTTTATGGACATGGCGCCGCACCCGCACCGTCACCGTCAGTTTTGCGTACGAATCGTAAAGGATTCGTGGCGGTTCCCCCCGATGGCAATCCCACCCACTTATAATCTATATAATAAAAGAACAGGGTTTTTTTCTACAATCATCGCACAGCCGAAACCGCTTAACATAGAAACCTGAAATTTGGACCACGTATTCTACAAGTAGTGAAGGCATCATTTAAGAACGGATTTTTCGAAATTTGACCTTTAAGTGGGTCAAATGGGGTCATAAAGGATGTATGGGGAAAAAAAATTCTTTTGTCGCACGGTCACGAAACTTTGGCAGTATACTATGCAAAAGAAATAAAACAATACGTGTATCACAGTTTTTTGAAAATCAACCCTTAAGGGGGTTTTCATGCGGTTTTTTAGATTGGAATGTGGAAACTATAATGTATGCTACGGTGATTGTTTCTTGACCCATAGATAACAAACTTTGCGTGAGCATTAAGCATGTAAATACTAAGAACTTGTTTTCGGCATTTTGCGAAATTCGACCCCTAAGGTCATTTATTGGGGTCGCAAAATTTCCATGGTGTAGGTTTTTTTAGTAAAGTTATGAAACTTAGTAAATTGACTAAACATAAGAATATAAAAATATAATTTCAGTAACTTTTCAAAAATCAACCCCCAAGGTCATTAAATAGGGCCGCAAAGTTTGTATGGAGTAGGTTTTTTTATTAATGCGACACTGTAGTTAGAGTTAAGAAACAGGGTAAATAAATTAAGTTTGATCAAGCTTAATAATAAGTTTTCAGCATTTTTCAAAAATCAACCCCTAACAGGGTTAAACGAGGTGGTAAAGTTTACTTAAAAAATCTTTGTTTATTGCGATGAAACTTAGTATACACACCTCAGGAACATTATTAGAACGTGACTTACAATTTTAGAAAATCATCCCTTAAAAGGGATAAACAGGGTGGAAAGTGAAGATTATTATTTTTATGGTACAACGGTGAAATGTCGTGTACGTGGTAAGCTAATGAAATTATAGACGTATATTTCACCATTTTTTGAAAATCATCCCCTAACAAGCCTAAGCGGGGTGGTAAAATTTGTATAGAAAATCTTTGTTTATGAAGTTTCGTGGTTATGATAAAACTTGGTAAAAGAAGATAATTAAAACGTGATTTATAATTTTTGAAAATCACTTTGAAAATAACTTTCCACCCTGTTTAACCCTGTTAAGGGTAACAGGGTTAAACAGGGTGGAAAGTTAAGATTATTATTTTTAAGCTACAGCGATGAAATGTGGTATATGTGTTTAGCCAATGGAATTATAGATATATATTTCACTTGTTTTTAAATCATCCCCCAACAAGCGGGGTGGTAGAGTTTGTATAGAAAATCTTTTTTATTTATGAAGTTTGTGGTTATGATGAAACTTGGTATACAAACTAAGAAAAAGGAGATAGTTAAAACGTGATTCACATTTTTTTTTAATCTACCCATAACCAGGTTTAGTAAGGGTGAAATGAAGTTACATTTTTTGAAGCTACGACGATGAAATTCGGTTCATATACTCAGACAGATAAACTTTAAGTCTTTTGAATCATCCCTAAACCGGTTCAAACGGGGTGGTTAAGTGTATATGGAGAATCTTTGTTCATGAAGTTATGGCAATTAAATTTGGTACACATAGTAAACAAAAGAAATAAACGAAACATGGTGGACAGTATCAAATATATTTTAATGCTACGATGTTGAAATTTGTTACAAATATTCAGTCAATAAAATTCTAAACACGTATTCCACCATGTTTTGAAATCATCCCCATAACAGGGTTATACAGGTTGGTAAAGTTTGTATGGAGAATTTTTGTTTATGAAGTTGTAGCAATGAAATTTTGTATACAGACCAAACAAAAGTAATAAATTAAAATGAAACTCACTATATTAATGAACTTCGAAAAACGTTAAACAAGGTGGAATTTAACATTTTTTCTAAACCTACGACGGTGAAATTTGGTACAAATACTAATCGAAGATACTATACGCACATGTCTTACCACCATTTAAACATCTTAAAAGGTCTAAACGGGATGGCAAATATTTTAGTGAAAAACCTTTGTTTATAAGGTGAAAGCAAAACATGGTATATATACTAGGCAAAAGAAATGAATTCTAACGTAATGCAATTTTTTGCAATTTCTTTATTCGTACAAGACTTTAATAGACTTTTAAAATGCAACATTCAGAAAAGTAAGAAATACTCAAGGTGTAGTCAATCGAAGTTTTTCAAATATTCAGCAACTTTTGTCGTGACCGTACGTGTCGCAAATCAGGAAATGAGGATATCTGGGATTTCGCGAAATTCCTAGGGATGGTATAATCATGTATAGGAAGGACCACTTCTCCACGGTCCGACTAGCTTTTACCCCTAGAGTGTATATAAAAAGCGCGGAGCCAGAAGAGTTCCTGAGCAAAACGAGTGCGCAAGGCCAGAATGAAGCGAGGGGGAAAGGTGGCGAGCGTAGCGAGCCGGCGACCTCCCGAGTGAAGTGATGGTTGAGTGCGCGAGTGGTGCGAAGGGATGACAAAGCGAGAGTTCTGGCGAGAGCCTATTTATTAAAACTGTTCGTCGTATCCCTAGGGATTTCATGAAATTCCTGGTATCCTCATTTCCCTGCGACATACAATATTTTTTCTGAAGCTACGACGATTGACTTTTGGCCAAAATGCTTACATATACTTAGCCAAAAAAACTATTGACACATGTATTATTACCATTGTTTTGAATACCATCCCTTGACAGGTATAAACGGGTGGTAATAAAGTTTGTAAAGAAAATGTATGTCTGACCCGGCAAACGTTGTTTTGCCATATGAATTATTTCTAGAGTATGAAAATATATTTTATTTATCGAAAGTGTGTGCGTATGTGGTATATGAGTGGAAGAGGCATGGACCGCTGTGAACGATGACGTAATGTGAAAATAACAACACAACAAATATTTTTTTTTTATATTTATTGTATAACTTTTATTTTTAAATTATATATACAACGAATTCTGTAAATATTAGTCAACAGTATTAATCTTTTATTGTAAATGGAGTGTATAATATAAACTTGCTATTTTGCTGCTCCCAAGCGGAGGAGTTTGGCAAAACGGAACCCATTGATCAGCTATCGACCAAAGTTAAAAGTCCAGTTACGTTAAGTTTTTTGTCAAATTTTTTTTTCACCTGCAAAGAAAGTTTTCTTTTAGGGTGAGCCACCCTTAACACTTAGGGGTATAAAAATTAGTTATAAACCTATTCTCAGAACTACTGAATATACATATACGTACGGTACGTTTGATACTTGGTCAAATAAACTATAAACATATGATCCACAATTGAAATTAGGGCTAGAAAATTTGGTAATTATATAGGGACCAGAGTGGCACGATAACGGGTTAGGAAGGGGATGGTAATGGTACAGGAGGGGAACAATAACATGATAGGAGGTTTGGGAGGGAGGGAGGACGATAAAGGTTAGGATTGGAATAGGATCGGGAGCAGAGAGGGACGGTAACGGAATAAGAGTGGGACTGTAATAGGATGGGAGCGGGACGGTAACGGGATAGGAGTGGGACGGGGTATCAGGCCCAGAGCAGGGCCCCAATTCACTATGTCAACTCAGTAATTTCTTTCTTCGAAATCACGTCGATTCCTTCATTAATAAACAACATCTCTATGACGAATTCATATATACATATATATGACGCGTCATAGATAATACAAATTTCGCAGATGTCGTTTATTAATGAAGGATACGACGTTTCCTCGAAGCAAGGAATCACCAAGTTGTCATAGTGAATTGGAGCCCAGTACGGTAACGGGATAGAAGCGGGACGATAACAGGATAAGAGTGGAAAGGACTCGAAACAGAAGCGGTACGGTACGGTAACGAGATATGAATACGAGTGGAACGGGAACTAGAACAGGAATATGGTGAGACGGAAAATGGTCGGAAGCAGGATGAATACTTCACTACGCGTACGAAGTCGCGGGCATCAGCTAGTTACTTGATAAATCTCGATAAAAACAAAATTCCGAGAAGGTAGCAACCCTAAGCTAGTTTCTCTTTAGTTATCTTTAGAAGCTTCTAACTCCAAGATCCTACAAGATTTGGATTTCATATTTTTTGTCACTAACAAAATGTTTGACAATATATTGATCAAGAATTTGAATCCTAATACTGCAAAATAAGGCAATAAAAAATACTTTTTTTTAAATATCTTTTTTTTCTATTGAAATTAGAATCTGATTATATCATACATTATAGGCCTATGCAATACCCTCACACGATGACACTAGTAGAATTATAAAATGTATATTTAAACCATAAATTTCGAGTATTTAATAAAACCTCGAAATAAAATTTAAAAAATCATATCTCTGGATGTAAGTACTTTTGACGTTCGATAGTTCTAGTCGTGCATTTGAAACCATTTACTCTATCGAACAGAGATATAAAAAGTGGAAGACTGTTTTTGAAGATCGTTTTTCATACTGTGCATCGTCATAAAAAGATACGCCGATGTGGACTTTACATAGTGCAATACAACACGCTGCATTAAAAACACTTACAACTTAAATAAGTTTGTGGACTTCATAATTATGAAGTCTTTATAAATAAAACTACAGCTCATACTTCACGTTATTGCTTTCAGTAAAACAATATCGCGTTTGTTCGTTGCATACGAAACATGTTACTTTAAAAACGGAGTGTCACATTGCGTCCAATATTGAATCCGATACAAGTGTTACGTATCAAAAATGGTACCGTTCAAAATTACTTTTCTAGCTGAACATTGTATTTAAAAAATACATGTGTAAAACTTTAAACCTACGACCAAAATCATCTATGGCATAATTTTTAACCGACCTCAAATAAGGAGGATGTTCTATGTTTCACGGTATATATATTTTTTTATGTATTTTCACCGATTTCTCCGCCATCTGTTGACCGATTTGCGTTCATTTCAGTACGAAGTGGTCCCATATAAATTTCATCGATGTTTTACCTTGGACTTCGAAGATACATACCTTGAAGTCGGTTTTTTTTGGCAAAATGTATACCTACCTATGTATAGAATCTCTTCCTATACTTACGTTTATAGATTTGACGCAGCTTCAAATTATTATTTTTTTATGTAACTGAGTGACGAGACGAGTTTTCGTTTGCCTGATGGTAATACGCCAGCCCATAACAATAATAGCACCACCCAGAACTTTGTTTTGTAATATCCTGTGCGGCGCTGCACTGCGCTCGTCACCCTGAGACAATTAGCTGTTGAGTCTCATAATGCCTAGTAATTTCGCTGGCTACAAATTAATTGAATTGACGCTTTGTAGGTAGTTTAAATATTTGTTTATGTCAAGTCTTTGTCGTTATGGAGCAACGTTGACTACATTGACTCGCGGTTAACATACGCAGTTTAAGTTATTCTAAACAAACACGAGGCGAGACTCCCTACTCTATAGGCTCCGTAATTTACCAAATAGCTGAGAAAAAGAGATAACTAAAGCTAACCCACCGCATCACTCATAGCCAGAAAGAGAGCGAGGCATCCAGACTGCTCTCACGCCGGAAACATAAAAAAAAACATTGCAAATTGCGTTGTTCTTACAGTCTCGAGTATAAATTGCTCATGAATATCACTTAATCTTTTTATAAGCGAAAATAAGCAGCCGTGGGTTGACAAGGGTCCCCTGTGATTTTTAAATAAACTTTAAAACATTTAATTTGTATAAAATACCCCGTTTTGTCGTAAAAAACTGGGTCTTCCGGGGATTATGCGAAACGCTTTTTTTCTTCTTGCGGCTGAAATATTTATTACAGAAAGGAAATACAATATTTTGTAGCTTAGTATTAAGAGTTTAACATGACAAATCGTGAAAAAGGTTACACAATCAAAAGCTACTTGTATATGTTATACCTACCTATACAAAAGCTTTTAGCAGTTCCGCAGTTCTTTCAGAAATAATGTAATGATTAAATGTTATTAAGGTACGAAAATAGCTCATTACGCTCGTGTACACCTACAGAATGAATTGGGCTCCAACAAACTCTCTGTTGATAAACCCGCCGGAAAACCCGCTCGTTCTACTTTCGCACACCTGGGAATAGGTTTTTACTGTCTACTCGCTATATTTAGAAACACTGTAAGCATTGTATTGTACGTGTTACGTGAGTGCGACGTGACTTCCGACCCAAAACTTAAAACGGAACACAAGGCTCTGGTCACTGTCCGTCCATCAGAGTCGTTTCATCTTGAATATTTGTCATAGAAAGGTAAATGGCACAAAGTTAGGAATTCTAAGCCCAATGAACTCATATTCTAATATTTTCGACAATTAAATACCTATGTAAATTACTTTTTTTTATTGAAAAGAGGTATCTTTCTTGAACCTACATTTTATCAAACATAAAAACCGAGTTCAATGTATCTTCGAAGTCCAAGGTCAAATATCGATGAAATTTATATGGGACCACTTCTTAGCTATACTGAACCCACGCAAATCGGTTCATGTTCGAGTTCTGAGGTAACAAACATTAAAAAAAAACATACTATCGAATATAGAACCTTCTCCTTTTTTAAAGTCGGTTATAAAGGTTTGTTCTATATTTTTTGGCATAGTCCCATTTTAATAAAAACGCTTACCTACTGATAAGAATAGAAATCCAGAGATAATCCAGCACCACAGATTCTCACACAAAACATCAAGGTAAATACACGACCTCTTGACTCAATAACTCAAAGTCGGAATTTCTTGCAATGCATAAAAATAATTCGTATCCCCAGCGGCCGAGCGGCAGATACAATCGTGAATCACGTAGACCTTCCATTTATCATAGAGTTTCAGCGTCTCGAGACGTGTCGCGATAAGAGCGCTCTGTTTCTGTGTACAATCTACGACGAAATACGTTGGTTGTTCATTTTTGCGTTTCTGCTGTTCGCAAAAAAGCTCCTAAATCTTATCTTCATAGAAATATCAACGGCTAAGCGTCAGTCACAAAATCTTGTGGTCGAAGTTCTGAGACAATAACTCTTTCTCATAGTGATCAGTAATTTTGCTTGAAACAGTGATGTTCAAACTGAAAATCAGTACACACCGGCTGCTTGGCGGTTGAGAAGATGTATGTTCCCAGGGCGGACTCTTGCAGAAGAGTCCTTCTTCCTATCTTACCTACGTTTATGCCCTTCTATTCAAGTTCAGGACTGGGTGAACATAAAATGTACGTGATGATTTGTATACTTGCTGACATTTTTATTATTTATCTTACTTAATTTAACCTATAATTTATTTTTAACTGATTTTTGACATTAAATTGCTACTTATTGTGTAATATGGTACAAAGTGGTACGAATAACTGGACTATTGTTTATTATTATATTTTGTGACGTGTATTTTTAATATGAATAAATAACTATGACTATGATTATTTCTGCCAACCTCGTTATATATTGAGAACACAATACATGACAATATTTACATATCACTTAAAACATAAAATTATTCCATTTTACTGCAGCAAAAGGTAATAATAGTTTATGATAATAAAACGGGACTTAATATCGCTACTAACATTTCTTTTATTTACCTGGATGTTTCGACCAATTTGAATTGTCACGGTAAATAAAACAAATATTATTAGTGCGATTAAGTCCCGTTTTATTATCACAAACTATGTGTTCAAATTGTGAAAGTTTAAAAATTACTAGAGGTAATAGGTCAAAGCATTATATGAATATAGGTTGCCGAAAAGATCATACGCACACCATCTAAATATATCTTTCAAGTAAGCGAGTCTTCATAAGCATTCTTTTACAAGATTTTTTGCTAATGATAAGCTAAATGATATACGAGTAAGCTCTGCTTGCGATATTACTTCGCCTTCAAAGAAATCTCTGGTGCGCAATGATCTGAAAACCTTATCACATATCACTGCACTGCTCGGAGTAGGACGTGAAATATGTGGTTGGGCATCCCCGTATTGTATTGATATTTTCACTTTTACCAAAATACGTATAAAGTGATTTATAACTTCACATACTTATGTAGTCTGGAAAGCTATAAGCTACACTATCACCGCTTTGCAGACCATTGAGTAGCTTTAATGCAGAATCAAATATCTATTTTCACATAACTAGTTATGTAGTTTATTATTTTAAGGACTTTGTACCCAATTTCTGTGATGTTTTAATTATTTATATAACACCTTTGTAAAAAAACACTGCTGGCTGGCTGTGAAAAGTGGTGGGGTAACTAGGAAAATGCCAACCGACACACCTGAAGTTTTCTTGTGTACTTTCTTCGATAGGTGTCTGGTTCCTGATGTGGGCCGATGGCTTCTTTTCACTCCATTGGTGATGAAAGATGATGTACGTGTTAACGTGCAGGTACTTGTATTTATCAATTCCCGTATTTAATAATGTTCAATTGACTTATTTTATAAATATTTCTACCTTCATCAATAATTATGGATTCTTAAATAAGTTGTTGTACGGACTAAAGTGTGGTCGTAGGACAACGTGATTCAGTAGGCCATTCGTTTGCTGGACACCGACTGAAAAGGTTGTCTTGTGAATAATTATTCATTTATATTTTTGCACTAGAAAGTGTTTAATTGAAATCTTATATTAAAACCTATACTACCGAAGTCAAATAGGGTAAAGTGTTGGAGCTTGGCGTCTTAAAACTAAGTAGACGTCAATATCCATATGTGTGTTGAAAGGGTGATGTCCGTCACGCGTGCACGCGGTTTGATGTAACGTAATTTTTCGAGGAGCGCGCGTCAATATTGTGCGGTGATGATTCGCTGAAATGTGCGCGGACCTTTGGCAGCAACATACATACTTGTGGCACCGCGATTACTTCCCGGGAAGCGTGAAACCGGCGAATCTTCTGCTGCTTGGCAAGATGGCGATCCGGCACGGAGATTAGTTTCAGGAGCGGATGCGTGTGCGTTGTAGCAAGGGATCGAATGAACGAAATCCAAAAAATAAATATCAGTCAGCTTTTGACTGGTGAAAGGAGGCAGTAGGAAACATATCTACCTACACATACGTGAGGTAAAGGATGCGTTCTAGATTTATCACTGGCACTGCATGTTCGTATTGCCATCTGAGCTAGAACGACCTGTACTATGAACAATTTATATAAACGGCTGATTCACGAAGATATTTCGACATGTTTTGATGGTAAAGATATTGCCGTCTCTAGACTTTAAGCCAAATATAACGAGAATACTTACGACAAGACTTTTAAACTAAGAACTTGTATCATAGTTCAAAGGCCCTTGACAAGTTCACTTTGACCGTAATTTCGTCACATGTTTAACGATACGATATACAAATTATATAACTGTCCAAAACTACTTAGACTTCAATAATGTTATTAGTTATTACCCTACATTTACGAAACATAAAAATATTTCCCGCAGCTGCAAGAGTCTCATTTGCATTTGTAAATACCGGCAGAGAGCGCCAAAAAGGAGTGACGAGGGTTCCGTTTGAAATACCGTAAAAGTGGCAATCAGCCCGGTTTACTGACTTTTACTTCAAAGTGAATTTTTGTTCTGGCCTTTTTATATCGCGCGTTAGAAAACGTAAAGTATTCTCAAGTAGTTCCTTGTTCGAAAACCTTACAGATGTTTCTAATGGTTCGCCGGAAAATACTAAAAGTTTTTAAAAGTTGTTTCGCGGATACCTACTTTGGTACTTTGGTTCCAAGTGTATGGGAAAATTTGGTGTGTGGTTAGTCTATGCTCCAATAAAACAAGCAACTCTGCTTGTTTGCTCTTCTCTTCAGAAAAGGTATTCAAATATCGAGTTCTAAAGCCTATTTTGAATAAATTCATAAACAATACAACTTGGTAGGTATTTATTTTCTTTTGACGAATTATACCCCGCTTATTACTTCAGCCGTGATGATGGCGTTAGCAACCAGCTTCAAAATAATAGGAACTGAGATTTCCAAATACCTATTAATGAAAAGTTTCGAAAGTCAATTTAATCTTCTATATTTATAAATGAAGTTGGGACTGACTGCCTGTTTGGCGATGTATCAACGCAGAGCCTCAACCGCTGGTCTTAGAAACATGAAATAATATGTAAACTATGTATGTTATATAATAAACGTGGAATATGTTTTATTTGTAACTCACTTAGCGTGCATTAAGAAAAAGTTTCTGAAAATCATGACCTAAAAGGGTTAAACAGAGTGCTAATGTTTTTGTGGGGAATCTTATGAAGTTATATGGCGATGAAAATTGGTAAGTACATACACAGAAAATAAAATAACAAACGTGTATTTCACTTTTTTTTCAAATCAACCCCTAGCAATGTTTATTTATATATTTATTTATATGTGTCAGTTCAGATTCTTGCTGCACTTACAGTTTTAACCAAATTGTGCAGCAAGCTAAATACAACAAAAAAGAAAAATTATAATACACTTAAAAACTGGATACAGCTATTGACAAATGTACTGCATCGCATGCAGAAGATATCAACAGCTGGATCGCTAGCAATCAGGGCGTTGAGTCGATGCACAGCCTGGGTCGTGGGTGCATTTTCGTGCTATGATTTTTTATGACTTGCGATTACATTTAAGTCAACAAGAAAGTTATGATAGACTAGGATTGGCCTTTCACGATGAAGCCCCATCTCGTGCCACTGTTTACAACTGGTTTAATGAGTTTAAGCGTGATCGCACTAATCTCACCGATGATCCGCGTGAGGGACGGCCTTCTACGGCGACGACCAAAGATAACATCTGTGCTGTACGTCGTATGATAGAGACTGACAAAAGAGTGACCTATCAGCAGATTCGGACAAGCTTAGGCATCGGTATGAGTCAAGTTTACAAAATACTCCTTGAACATTTAGCGGTCAGGAAGCTTTGTGCCCGGTGGATACCTCATATTTTGACCGAAGCCCAAAAACTCCGTCATGTTGATTGGTGCCGTGAAATGCTTGAAAGATTTAACGGAGGTGACTCAAATGCTGTGTTCGACATACTTACGGGTGACGAAAGCTGGATTTACTGTTATGATCCCGGAACCAAAAAACAGTCTGCTCAGTCGGTGTTTCCTTCCGAGGAGTTGCCAACTAAAGTGAAAAGAGGTCGAAGCTTGGAAAAAAAGATGGTAGCGTCGTTCTTTGGAAGGACAGGTCATTTCGCGACAATTACTTTAGAGGATCGAAAAACAGTTTCTGCGGAGTGGTACACTAACAATTGTTTGCCACTTGTCTTGGAAAAAGTTCGGGAGAAACGACCTCGCAGTAGAATCCTCCTTCACCACGACAACGCCTCGTCACACACCGCCAGGCGAACGGTCGACTATTTGGCGACGTCAAACGTGGAATTACTGGGTCATCCGCCATATAGTCCCGATCTCGGACCTTGTGATTTTTATTTATTCCCAAAAATAAAAGAAAAACTTAAAGGAAAATGTTTTAGGAACGCTGAGGAAACTTTGGCAGCGTTTCAAAAGGCCGTCGAAGAGACCCCTAAGGACGAGTGGGCAAAGTGCTTTTCTCAGTGGTTCCATCGGATGCAGCGATGTATTGACGTGAACGGACACTATGTTGAAAAGATATAATAATAGTAATAACTAGCTAGTTTAATCAGTTTTTGATTTTCTAAGAACTATCAGTTTGACCCTCGTACTGAGCGGTGCACGTGCGCACGGCGGGTGCCGCGAATAGGCTTTTCGCATTGCCCGCGCACGCTCGCCGCATCCGGTCCGGTGCGAATAGGGAACAACGCGCCTAAGTCTCGGGATTTTCAAAACTAGGGTGGAGCAAACATACTATGTTTCAATCTAAGACGCGTCTGATCAAAATTGATAACATTTGCTCTACACTTAACAGTATTTGGTAAGGTGGTAAATTTTGAATCAAAAATGTTCTTATAGAAGCTTCCAAACCTAAACTATTGTCCACGCGGATAAAACCGCAGGAAAACGCTAGTAATTGTATTAATCAAACTTTCCAAATAGCCGACATCGATGATTGAAAGTTTGGGACCTTTCAGTTTCCGTCAATTTCGTACTCAACTTTTTACTAATCAGGAAGTTTACAGCGAATACTTGGTGACTCGTGAACTAATTTAGGGTGTGTTAGGGACACTAATCGCACACGAGAGGGATGACGGCGGTCATTATACGGGAGACAATGGCCCGGCTTCGGGTCGCCATTCATGGTACGGCCGGACCATGACAAATGGTCGCGTGTACGCAGAGGATGTACGTAATATTAATCTATGACCCATTGAAATGTACAAGCACCAAGTTTTGATGCTAACATTAATTAAAGCTATAAGATAATTACATATACAGAGATTATTGCTTACACTAATGGTGAAATGGTTACTGCTTAATGCGTTGGCTTTACTAAACTATGTTCGATCTTAGGGTGTTATTACACCTACACAATTGATGTCGCATCGACGCCTTGATCATCGTCGATCTGAGGGATGCTCAATGAAATGGTTTATAAAACACGTCGAACGGCAATATAACCTAGTCATAGTCATTCTAAAATCTGTCGAAATAATGAATCGGGAACCTATAGACATGGATTTATAAAAACGATTTTATTAATCAACCAAAGCCAAATATTTTGACCGATTAATCTACAATAGTAAAGCACTATCGACAGTTTTAAATAGACTGACGAATACACCAACCGATGCGTCGACATTGCTCGATGCTCAACCGATGGCATATCGTTTTAGTATAATAGCACACAATGACCGACGTTAAACGGTCTACGTATAGGCGATGTTGATCAATACCACCGATGTATGTCGATCATGTGGGTGTAATAACACCCGAGGAATGGCCAATGGGTAGCGAAAAATCTGGAGAGCAATAGCTGCCTTCAGTCTGGACACCTGCTTAAGGGCTTTATAAAGGACTCCTTTTTGCTTCTATATCCTTTACACAAAAAGGTAATCAAATTGTATATGCAGCAGAAGGGACAGTTTATGAATTTTCATACAATGTTAATAAGATTCAAAGTTTAGGTAAATTTACACAGTGTCGTGGACTTATGTTCTCATACATAGGTACCTACATAGTTCTGTCTCTTCGTAGCAACAACTGCGGTGAGTGTACTTGTACCTACGACCTACTTTGTAGGTAGTTTTGAGAGAAACTCGGTGTAGCCCACGTCTTTGATATTCATAGCTTTATTGCTCCTTCTCGCAGTGCGAACTCAACGAACTTGAATAGTTCTATTATATGTATGTTGCAAGCGAAAGGAGGTCTTGTTACTCTTGATGCATAAAACTTAAAGTGTCCGAAAAATGAGTTTAGACGATTTTCCTTTTTAGCAAAGTTGCATAAAAAGTATCCAATTTTATAGAAATACATATTCAATTCAAATTTAAAATCAAAAGTTCTTTATTTCAATTTTGTCATCACAGACGCACTTATGAACGTCAATTATTACAATGACTCTACCACCATATCGGAAAAAGAACCACTACTCAGAAGATAGGGCAAGAAACTGAGGGGCATATTTTTTAGAACTTTTGTTATAATATTTTATGTTTGTTTTTGACAATATTATTTTTCTTATGTGCCAGTTGGCTACTTGGCAGAAGCGGAATGTTCCATGCAACTTTGTCTTCTATGTAATTACTAGCTGTATAGTATGCTTTTTTTCATTAGAATATTTTTCACACTCAATTTGAATCTACTTACATACTTAGTAAAGAAGTACTGGTTATAATCTAATGTTGACTTTTAACATTGTAGAGCGTATGAACAGCGAATAAACAGACGTGATTTCAGTTGTCGGGTTCAGTATAGCTACAAAGTGGTCCCATAAAAATTTCATCAATATGTGACCTTGGACTTCAAAGATACATTGAAGTCGGTTTTTGTTTTTTTCTAAAAATTAATTATGTTATAATTAACATACATACAATATTTAATGACGTTCAAAATAATATGAAGTTGATTTTTAACTCTAACAAAAGTTCTCTGTTTTGGCTGAAATGATTTTAAAATACAGCAAAATATCCAGTTACAATAAAAACGTTGCTTTTATCCCCAAAGTTCATTTTGGCACACATTTTTCGAGAGCCACAAAGCGTGACTGTGTGAACGACATTTGCGACAAATTCTGTGCGGCGCGTCAACGGAACATTTCCGGTTCTGAGTGTGCCTGAGGTCCATTTTGTACGCTATTATTTTTATTACCCCTTTACCCGGAATAAAACAAGGGTGCTTAGAATCGATAAACAAACAAATGGATAATACGACTGAATGTAAACTATAGAGAGGAGTTGAACGTTTAATTTGCTACTCTGTTTACTAACATTAAATCGGAATCATAAGTCATAAGTTCATTATATCCGACTAGTAACGCCGTGCGCTCTCAGCCACGTGTGTTTGTCGGAATAAAAAGTATCCTTTGTTTTATTTAAAGACCTAAAGTTGGTACCTACTTTCAAAATGTCATTCAAGTCCGCTCTGTAGTTTTTGCGTGATTAAATAAGAAACATCTAGCCTCACTAACTTTCGCATTTATAATGTTTGGTTACTGTTTGTTTTTAACGTCCTACTCTAGGACTGGTACATACCAAATATCATCAAAATCCGGTCAGTCGTTATGGAGTTAAGTGGTCATAAAAATTTAAAAAACGACACAAATAAATCCATAAAAAGTAAAAAACGGCTAAACCGATTTTTATTAAACATCGATCCACCCGTTTAAGAGCTACGGTGCCACAGGCGGACACACATAGTGGGCAAACTTATAACACCCCTCCTTTTTGCGGCGGAGGCTTTTAACCCCCGCCGCAAAAAGACACACATACGCACACACAAACTACACAGAAACATAGACTACATTTATCTAAAAATAGTAATAACATTATATATAAGTACACCACCGTCTTTTGTCGTATCACAAATCCTCTCCATCCAAAGGATGTCTGGAAGAGATCGCTTATTAGCGATAATACCGCTCATTCTACAAATAATTTTTTTATTTTTATTTGTTTTGAAATTTTTTTGGTGTACAATAAAGCGTTATCAATCAATCAATCAATAAATATAAATGTAAAACACCTCTTGTGAATCTATGACAAAGAAACACCTTACTTTTTTATTTAGTCCCATTTTTATTTATATTATTGTAGCTTCTCTTTCTGAAATAAACCCGCAACGTGAGCTAAAGATAACAATTTTTTATCTTTTCTTAAAAAAATTAAATAAAATTCTCAAAGTCGCGAGTAGGTAAAGCACAGCTCAATCCACTGAAAGCAATTTTCATTTCACCAGTATATCTGTCATGAATAACTCTTGCATATTTTACGAGCAAAAGCGATGAGTTCTTACATATATTTGATTAGTTTAATAATTTAAAAAAAAAATTGCGCGTAATAATAATATAAGAAATTAAAGACATCCCTTGCTTTATATCTTAGTAGGCAAAGTAATATCTGCCCCGTTCGTTGTATCATCGCCAAAATGCAAATGTCAGGAGAATAAAGTAGATAAATACGAATTTTGCCGCAAAAATTGCCTATAACCGCGCTGTCAGCCCAAACTGTTTCGTTAATTCATGTATCTTTATACTTTGTTTAATATCAATAATAAAAATGCGTGTTTGCTTTGCGGATTATTTAGTAAGATTATTTATACAAGTATACCTATAAGAGGTATACTTGTATATACTTGTATACCTATATATAAGAGGTACCACAGAACAAAAAAGCAATAAGTATTTTGTTTTAACAGCACGACCATTATACTTTTTTATTTTGTAAACATTTACCTATTATAATATAGAATATGTAGAAACTGACGTTTTTTGTGTCATAAATCAATAATGAATCAATTATGAAGGAGGTCTTCAAGATACAGATTAACCTAGTTTGAGAGCAATAAACTACCTATGTTTTGTACCCAATTTATTTTTCAATAAACGTTATTATTTTTATTTATTGTAGGTATTATATTTTATTGTAGGTACCTATTAGTTAAAAGAAACTTGCTTAAAGCCTTAAAATTGGATAACATTCACTCGGTTGCAATTACCTTTCAAATAACTCCTAACGAATAGGAACAGAGAATAAGGTTACCACACGTTAGAACTAGGTCGTCTGGGAGTCGGCACTAAAATGACTTTCGAAGGTTTCTAGCTGTTACATTCAGGCTGAAACTTGCTCGGTATATAGATAACTGGTACAAAACTGGCTAAAACATTTTTAAACTACATATAGGTACGTAGATATTATTATGTACGTAGTAAATTGATGCCAGTGATCGCAAATTGTCCCTCTATTTGCGCGAACCATATTTCTGGCTCCTCCGGCCAAAAGGGTGGCACGCGAATACCAACTCGGCAAATATCGGATGGTACAGTGGAAACGCGCTCACATTGTCGACTACGTCGGCGGCTAGGCCCAGCGCCATCTTGAGAATGTGCCGATTCCGCTGACTCACTGGAATTCATTTCGTCGTCTTCTTCTTCTTACAGCGTTTCAGGAGGGGTCACCAGTTGTGGGGGTGTGGTGCAGTGGCGTAGTGATTAAGTAGGTGAGAAGTAGATCCAGTAATAATTTCCACACAACGTTCACTGTTAACTCCAGTTTATTCACACGGTAAAACACAGTCCACGTAATTAAATTAAAGTTCAGAAGGCATGTAGGAAGAAATAAGAAAGCAAGGCGAAAGGTAAACAAAACAAACACGAGCGAGAAGGAAGCGAGATTGCACAGAGCGGCATAGGCTGCGCGTCGCATTAGCGGTAGTCCGTGACTCCTATACCTCCAGTACGCAGGCGCCGATGGGTGACTATACGCCGCATGCGCTCCCACCGCGCGGCGCAGCGTAGGTATATTACGTCAGAGCCGCTACCGGTGCGCAGCTCCAGTGTATACCGTAGGCAAGCCATTCGTCCGTTATTCTCGTATGTGTATTAAATAATGAGTTTGTGAGAATATAATTATTTTATTATGTGTAATGTATGTATATTTATTATTGTTTACTTATTTATAAATAATATGTATATAAATATAGTATAAATAATGAATTAATGTGAACTGTGTAGGTGATATAAATATATAAATTGTAATTTACTGTACATATGTATATATTTATGTATTTTAGTATGTAGGAAGTGGGATGAGGAGAAAAGGTGCCCACACAAACAATTGTATCTTTAATAGGTTTGTCTTAGCGTTTATCCTTATCATCATATCGAAATTCTCGATCCTTGAAAGCATCGTCCCTTTCCATAAAACAAAACACTGCTGTCTTAAGTGTAGAAACTCTACTCTACTCTTCTAGCATATACTAACATAATCAGAATAAGAAACATATAATTATTTATTTGCAACAAATCATATGGCTATGGGAACGTGTGACGTATTAGAATTAAAAATATCGCAAGGATGCCTTAACTCATCGTTGTGCTGGTCATTACACCAGCTCTAATATCTTGAAATAGGAGCAAAGTTTACGCGAAAGTCGAAAAGAATTGCAAATTTAAAAAAGTCTGTGTTAAAAAGGTACATGGTAACCCTGAATAGCTACGACAGCTTGAAACTCGCCCAGTCAGTCAACGTAAGTGCGTTAACACCGGTGAACTGGTAAAGCGTTCGAATACCTATTTTTTCCAGCCATCCCGCTCGTCTGCTACAGCCATCAAAGAGGCTTACCTTTACGATCTATTATAATGAAAGATTGATAACGCGTAAATTCTTTTTACTCTTACATAACAGTTGCTGTGATAAATGTGCTGAAGATTCCACTTTATCGACTCACTTTATTTAAGTAGCTTCAAACTTATTTTGGAGACATTATTTAAGTCTTAATAAAGTATTCAAACTAAGTCTATAACTTCTCTAATTGCCTATGTTAAATAATTACAAGAAAACTTACTATAACAATTTACTGCTACGCAACAATATTTTTATCATTATAGTCATTTCGTTCCGACGACTGGGGCACACGCCTTCTCTCACAGGGTTGGAGTGTGGCTCCATATAGCAATTTGCTGGTCTTTCGATTAGTTGACTAACATGTGACTGATTGACATAAATAAAGTGAACAGTTCTATATCAATTACGCACCCTTACGGCGATGATCGGATATTAACCAAAACACAGTCTATCAGTATCATCAGACGATAAGCAAATTCTAGTTAACTTCATGTTTATCGACTTATAAACATTAAATCCTCACACCGTTAATAAATAAAGTTAGTTAAAATCGTTGTATAAACAAATCCAACTCTCGTTCACGCGTTTTATCGCACGGTGACAAATGTTTACGTAGGTTTAAAGTGAACAACATTTCAAAAACCTTTATAATCTCTGATTTACGCACCCGCACGGTTGCGGCCGGACAATAACAAGAATAAAAAGCAATTTATTTTTTTCCCGCACAGTTTTTTTCATTAGCAAACGAGAATGACATGTAAAACAAGCGCTCAGTGACGAGGGTCCCGGTAAATAACCGAAGAGAAGTAATTATCCGCCTATATGTGGGAATACGGTATTATATTAGAAAAAATGCTTTATGTATCGGTGCTGTTAGGGTGGCGGTAATCTTTGTCCAGCTACGCATTATTTTGCCCAAATAGTCGGATCGAAGATTTTATGCTTCGAACTGCAGCACCGCACTTCTTCGTGGTCCGACTCGCTCTTACCCTTATATAGGGTGTGTATAAAAATCGGGAAGCCAGCTCGCGAAGGAGTTCCGAAACTGAATGAAGCAAGCCGACGGAGCGAGTGGAGGAAAGAGGGGAACATAAGTATGCTTTGTGATATTCCAGGACCAAGAGTCAATATACTAAATGCCATCAAAATCCGTTCAGCCGTTATATGGCGGGCAGATATTTGTTTACAAACACACGCACAAACTTTCGTATTTGTAATTTATGTTGATACTATAATATTATATACAAGCTATCGACTTGCTCGCCTCATCGCTTAAATCAATAAAAAATAAATAAATATAATGTATAATAATGTGTTTGTTGTATCTAGGTCTACTTGGCGTATTAGTTCTCTCATCGATGTCCGTTTTTAGAAGCGCTCAAAGGTTTTCAAAATTGTAAACACTTCAAAATGTCAGATTTCCATTGATGTAATTTATGAGAAAGGCAGAAACAACTTTCTTAAACTTCGGAAAATCTTTTAAAACTTTTAAATCTTATCTTAGAAAGCTTGGTTCATTAAAATACGATTAGCCAAATACCAAAGAAGAATCACATAGTAGATTGTTGAACGTGGGGGTAGAATACGAGGACGGCGGCTATATTTCGAGTAGTCAGTGGATTTTAGCCCCAAGTTAAACACTGCTTTTCACAATTTTGTGTAGGCAATTTTTTCTTTTGTTATCTTTTTTGTTTAAACAATGTGACTGAATACAATTTTTCTAGTTTTTGAGGGTTCATCCCTTTAATCCCTGGAGTTTAAAAGTGCCACTTTAGTCCGCTTGTATGTAGCATATAATATATGACGCACTTTACGAGCGTGAGAAGGAAAAATGACTTTAACTATCCAATTTGCGAATCGGAATCAGAATAAATAGTATACTTGTTATTAAAATTATATTTTCTGTCTATGTATTCGTTCACATTAGGAATCAGCTTTTTGTACCGGAGTGTACACAGATGCAGATGTAAATAATAACATTATTAAATTTTGAAACATGTGTGAAACAATTTTATTGATAAATCAGCTTAATGAATGGGATTAAGCAATCAGTTTTGCATTACACTATAAATAATTTAATTAATCATCATGGATAAACATCGAAACGAAATATGTTCATTACGAATAACGTTTTGTTATCAGCAATGTATACAATTAATTACAGTGGCTATTTAAATCAAGTGATGATTCCGATTGACGCAGTAAACAGAGCAGTAGAACTCTTTTTTTTCCGATTTGACAGTCATCAATCATTGCGAAATTGTTGAATTCTGCGACTTGGTCTGAAGCGGGTGCCTAAGTAAATGTCATTATATTGAACATCTCATGAGATAATTATCAAATTTCTTTTATTTGCCCGTTTATGTGGATTCTTTATTATTTAAAGCTTTTGAACTTTCATTATTATAACTTATCACATTTAACCAATTCATCATCATCTGCCTATTATGTTCCCACAGCTGGGACTCGGGTTTTCTGTTATAGAGAGAGAGTATGGAGTCATAATCCACCACGCTGGCCCAGTTTAGGTTAGTGAATGTCACATATCCTTGAATTTTCGTGATATATTCTTGAACATGCCGTTTCACTGATGTTTTCCTTCACCGCTTTTAGAGCGAGTGTTAAATTCGCACGTTACTTAAGAAAGCGGGATTCAAACTCGGGTTCATTGGATCAAAACTCGTACGTGATCCCACTAAGCCACAATCGGTCTCAAACCGAACCGATTAAATAAACTAAATTATTGTTTCAATACATGTATTTGCACCTTAGATTTTTTAAACACTGATAACAAAAAAATACTTGTAGTACCTTACTCATTATTAATTCACTGGAAGCACACATGAAAATGTATCTTAAGTTAGGTATAGGTAATTCAACTTGATCATATTTCCCTACATCAGGTAATAGGTAGGTAGAATGTGTGTTAAATAACATATTCAAAAGTCAAATCATTTGTTGAACCACTAACTTAACCTAGCATTCCAGATGATATTGTTGCGATTTTCATCATTGCATTCACGTGACAAACACAAAAATATATAGATATGAAATATAGGTACACAAAGTCTCGTGTCGATAATCCTTTCGATTTACGCACAATACATCGATAGCAAAGTACCTACAGTAAGCTGCGCTTCCGATTCAACTACAATTATCAATCATAGCAATTGTTTAATTCCACGCGTTCGATCGGTGGAAATCGTAAATACCGGCAAATTAAAGTTAACAGCGCGAGCTAATCATAATTCTCTATTAAAATGTTATTCCTGAAACATTTGTTGGTCAATTTGATCAATAGTCTGTTGTGACGATAAAGTAAGAGTGAGTGAAGCCGAGCTGTTACCCGTTCATTTCGATTCGACGCTCTAAAGTTCGATTCCCTAGTCGGCTCAAACTGCTGAAAAACGTAGTACAACCGAAAACAATATAAGGGACAGGAAAAAAAATTGTTACGAGATGAAGTGAAAACTTATCTCTCAATGATACAAAGTTTTAAAATCATTATGATCCAAATAAAAGCGCTCCACGAAATAAATTTGGAAGTTAAAAATAATATTACTATATAGATAGATAAACCATAGTATTCACCTAAAGATAAAATTACCGTGTAACAATGGGCGTTCTTATTGCTTAAAGCGATCTCTTGCAGACAACCTTTGAATGGAGAGAAATAACAAATGCCTCAAGATTTCATATATACAGCTCATGCACTACAGTTTTGAGTTGAAAAATGCAATCCTAAACTCGTTTTATCATCAAT
The DNA here is from genome assembly GCA_951640565.1 of Petrophora chlorosata. Classification (NCBI taxonomy): domain Eukaryota; kingdom Metazoa; phylum Arthropoda; class Insecta; order Lepidoptera; family Geometridae; genus Petrophora; species Petrophora chlorosata. The sequence goes on along the minus strand of OX621204.1, from coordinate 7,211,049 downwards.
ATCAAGTAGCACAATCAAATTAAACCGGGCACGCTGTTGAATTAAATCGTTCATTCAAATTCAGTTTTCAAATAGACGTCCCGTCCCGCCTATTCAGTTTTCAACAGCCCTCGACTACACAGCATAAAATATTATGACTTTTTACTACGTATGTCTATTTGCTCCATTTAGCCTTATTAATATTTGGTAGACTATTTTCTGCCACCAAATCGCAAATATATAAAATATATAAACGAAAATATTTACTTAGCCAAATCTTGCCATCACGACATTTTACCATCATTACTGGGTATGTCCGTTTTATATAAAGTTAAATTATCTTAATTTATATAAACTAGTTAAAAGATGAAGACTAACGGTACGAGTTCGTAGCCGACTGCAGACAGCAGCAGCAGACGTGTCGCTGCGACACTACTGGTTTCTATGTATTTCTATTAAATACCTTCCGCAGCTAGCGACACGTTGCGTCGCCCGACTATACGTCACACCATCGCAGACGGACCCGACCGCAGATCAGTAGTGTCACCGACGCTGAAGCAGCTGGAGCAGCAGACGCTGCAGTTTGGGTTCGGAATCATGACTGCAGCGACATGACGCTGCGACGTGTCGCAGCAACACGTCGTTTGCTGCTTTAAAATAAATTAATTAATCTCTATACTACTTTTAAAATGGCACGTTTATTTGCAAGTAGTGATTATTTAGAAACTACTTGTTTTTACAAGCTTTTATTTCACTTGCAATGTTTGGGTCAAATCATCTTGCAAGTTGAATCAGAACTAATTCCTCTTAACATACGGAGTTGAAATTTTGCATACTTGTTAAAGTCCGATGACAATGCAATATTATGACAATCAGCTAAACTGATGATGCATACGGAAGGTGGGCAATGGAACTTCTTGACGGATAATCGTAAACTACTTGTGTTTGTGCTCATTTTAATCTGATTGCGGTTCCAATTACAAATTTCTTAAAAGCTTGCCTGAAAAAGAATACTTTTCAACAAACATCTTATTTTTACCCACTGCAATGCTGTGATCAAAAACAACCATAGAGCAAGACGAAACGCTATAATTTATTAATCGTCAAGATCCTCATAAAAATATCAAACCCCCGAGCACACGACTGCCCAGTAGGCGGGCGGTATGACACCGCACTTATAACAAGAACCGCGTGCGCGTCCGCGGGGATCGCACCGTTAAGGCTAGCGTCCACTAGGTCAGGCGTCGGCGGTGCGCTGCGACCCGCCCCGATCCGTCTAGTCGACGCAGGCAGGCGGATGTGAGCGCACGTGCCTGGATCAATGCAATTTGACTGGATCTTTCTTCAAATCGTTAAACAAATGATGGTATTCACCAAATACATTTCTGGGGAGATTTTATTTGGTTTATTTGGTTACCATCATTTGTTTAACGATTTGAAGTAAGATCCAGTCAAATTGCATTGATCCAGGCACGTGCGCTCACATCCGCCTGCCTGCGTCGACTAGACGGATCGGGGCGGGTCGCAGCGCACCGCCGACAGAAATACGCCTGCGAAGCGATCCGCCAATGCGTTGCCGCCCGCCGCGCTCCGATCCGTCGCTACTAAACGATATTTCATACAAAACATAGCCAGGCGTATTTTTGCGTTGCGATGCGGCCCGACCCGATCCGCCTAGTGGACGCTAGCCTTAAAGGCTAGCGTACGTCACGTTCCACGTTCATTTATCATTCTAGAAATATCTAAGGGAGACGTTCCGACGACCGACGTGCGCGATACCTCGCGACGCGACGTCTTCATTAATACGAAGGCACCTTTAGCTAATTAAATTCCTATGGTGAATCGATAGATCGTATACAAGCATAGATATAATTTGTATGTGCAGGTATAGGACTGTCCCTTTATCGAAATCCAATGAGAACTTACTTCAATCATTCAGGAGAAAAATGGCAGAAACCTTGAAGAATCGTTGTAACAACTTCCGGCAATTATTATTATTATTATGTCGCTCTTTCTCATGGGTTATACACCCGGTCCTTTGCAAGGCTTGCGCGGGGACATGAGTCCAACACGTAGAGGCCTCTTAGAGCATTTAATTTAGATATGTAATGGGCAACACATATCGGGGACTGTCTCTAAGTGCATCATTAGAAGATACAATCAAAGACAGCCCCCGATAAGTGCGAGGACTATTATTGAAGATATGAAAATTACTTATGATTGGGCTATTGAGGTGATTTTTTTAATGGATGAGAGCTGGTCTATGATATGAGACCTCGGCACCTGCCAATTCCGCCTCATAAGAAAATATTTTGGCAGGTGGTGACTCGCCACCCACTATACGGGCCCTCTTTAAGGGCCGCCGTACATTGGTGACGAGAGAGGCAACGTTGATGGGGTGGCTAAAGGGTGTCGAGAGGTGTGCTGCAGTTTCACTTAAACGGTACTACCGGCGTTATGCCCTTTAACACTTCCACCCTCGGAGCTTAGTTCTTAGCTCTTGCATCTCCACCCCCGGACGGCCAGTTAAGGCAAGCCGGGGGTCAGGGGTCTCATTTAGCCCCAGGGAGAATCTCGGGGTAAGGCTCAGTGTCGCTACGCAACGACGACTCGCCACAAAGTCGCCCCTGGCCTTTATTATTATTATTATAAATAAAACACTTTATTTCAGGCAATACTAAAGTACAACAAAGTAAAATTAACAGAGGCCCATAGAATATACCTTACAGACTAACATACATACAAAAATATAACATTACATTAAATAAACCACACTCACTACTACACAGGATTCAAAAATTTCGCTCCTTCCCTGTATCTCCGGTATACTACCCCTACAGGCCAGAAGTCAGAATTCAGGAACTTCAGTTCTTTATGCAATGCTAGAGTGTTTTATTGAAGTATTTATTTGCAGAAAACATTACTTTGATTTTCATTTATACAATGTCAAATTAAATATGCCACTCGAAAATCTTTGATAACACAATGAATAAACCAACGAGGGACAAAAAGATCCGCGATGTTATGGCATCATAAAAGTGACGAGCCGTAAAGAGCTCTTCTTACTTTAAATATGAATGAATAACTGAACTTAATAATTATTTAATGGACAATTGTTTTTATAGCATGATAGAATATTTTAATCGAGAATGTAATTAAATTAATACAATTAAATTAAATACAATTATTATTTTAAATACATTTTATAGTAATTAGAGACTTGACATAATATTTGCACGCTTGCTTGCAGGCTGAATACTTGACTGTTGTAATTAGTTTTAAGACCTTTATTGTATGTATTCTTGCAAATAAACAATTGATTTGATTTGATAATAAATAAACCGTGGTTGTTAAAACATCTACATGAAACAACATTTAACTGGAATTCATAAAATTAAGTACAAATGTTTCTAATGCGGCTTCGGACATTGACCATGTGAATTAAATAATCTCTCTGAAAGAAAAAGAAGCACTCAGAGACTAAACCCAATATATTTTATAAGATTTATTATAACTGGCAGCTTTTAACTTGATTTAGTTTTAAATGTTGAATAGTATTAGGTAGCTGGCAGCTTGGTGTCTATTGTCTTCAAGTAGGCAATTAATCAAGTAGGCTTATCAAAGCAGTGAATGAGCGGCTTGGATGTGACAACAATGAGATCAGGTTGTCTCTACGTCAAGCACCAAACTACACAATAGTAAAAATTTATCACGTGTCAAGTGCAGCGGATTCTTGAAGCTTATTGTTCGGTAAACTGACCACAAGATTATCGTTATGGATGAGTATAATGACAAATGTAAATACGTGCTTTAATTCCATGTCGCAATAAGAACAAAGGTCAAGATCCGACAAGTAAAATTACTGGGCATTATAAGACTTACCAGCTAATTGTCTCAGGGTGACGAGCGCAGTGCACCGCCGCGGAGGGTATTGCAAAACTAAATTCTGAGTGGAGCTGTTATTTTTATAGATAGGCGTATTGCTTACCATCATGTGTGAACGACCAGCTCGTCTCGTCATGCAGTTAAATAAAACGAAGTAAACATAGCGATCACATACAATTTTCCTTTCAGGTCTCAGTACCTATATGTACAATAAAAAGATTTAATTTAACACCTTTTCCAATTAAGCCTGCAATGATGACTTTTTATAAGTTTTTCAACGATATCAGAAATAATGAGAGCTGGATTTTGTTCGCTGTCGGCCAATACAAGTGTTAGAGACTCGTGTAGAACAAAAGTAATTGAATTAAAAACAAGAACGAAACATCCGAGTCACATTTATTCAACGTTTCGAAGCGAATCCAGTTCTCGTAAATACACGAAGACGAAAGCGTTTGGCGACAAAAACAGGACACAACAAGAGCTTTAGTTAATGTGAATCATATTTCATTTCGCAGGAGGGCGGGATTTCCGAGACCCCTGCGCCGAGACATTATATTCGCCATTGTAGGTCTACCTACACTGTATTAACCGAATCATGTTAATGAAGACACTTTAAAATGAAACGTTGTTTTGGCTCGGGCTGAAATAGCACAAATGTTTCACAAAATGGTTCTCATTCGCTTTACCTGACGCAAAATACGTGAACATTAAGTACCAAAGCTTTTTGCATAATATTACGCTCAATTGCATTGTCATGTCATTCCATATTAATATATATTATATCATATTGCGAGGCGTATTCTGCAATTATAATGTTTAAATTAAGACGCAATATATTTTTATTTGCATAATAATATCATATTTATGAAACATCAAGTCCACTATTTTATCAAATACATTGAGCAAACATATTTCAAAAGCAATTTTGCGGCAATTTCACGTAGAATAGCGAAGAGATCATGCGCCGCGACGCGTGTCCATTACTGAGACGGTGAGATAGGTATAATATTTTACAATTTTTCTACGGAGGATAAGTACCTAATCTCCGAACAAATTGTAGAATTTGTACAAATGGAAGTGGCCGCACAAGTTTAAATTACAGCAATTTTTGCAATTGGAAACATTTATAAAAGTGTAGCAACAGAAGCAGCTGTATAATAGGCTTTCTGTGAGCAAAGTAATGCGAATAAGTTTTTTGCACCTGCTCGCTCTCTTGACGTCCCTTTAGTGCCATTGTGTAAACAAGAAAACGCAGTTGACAAGTTGCGTTTTTTCTTCATCGTAAACTATTTCATGGATTCTGTTGTTGAGAAAGCTCTTTGTATGATCAAAGTGGCTTTAAAGATGTACATAAAATAGCTGAGAAGTTGACTTGATACACGAAGACTAGGGAATGAAGTAATTTTATAATTTTAATTAAATTGCGATAATAATTAAAAACAATTATTGTACGTGATCACGTGCGTTAAGAGCACAATTATTGTGAAACTAGCTGCGCCCTGCGGTTTCACCCGCGGTTTCCCGGGATAAAAAGTAGCCTATGTGTTATTCTGATGTGTAGATTACACATCAGAATTATGTAGTTTCATCAAAATACATTTAGTAGTTTTTGCGTGAAAGAGTAACAAAGGTACATCCATTCTTACAAACTTTCGCGTTTATAATATTATTAGGATTACCTAACATTTTTTTTTATATTTGATATGTTCATATTTTTGCCCAGTGCCCTTTGAACTAGAACACAGTAGGTAATGCTTGCGCACTACTGGGTGGCAGAACTGGTTGTATGTATTTATCAGGAAATACCGACTAAGGCGATGCGATGGCAGAACTTTCCACTCTTTCGCTGTTCGTAAAGCCTGTTTGTATGGATAGGTGGGATTTATACCATGTAGGGATGACGTTGTGTCGATCATCTTGTTGTTTGATTGTGGAATTGTGGATCAGACAAGGTAATTCATGTACCTACGAACATGAATTCTGAATTATATTTGCTGTAAGGATTACGGACTGAAGGCATAATGTATTCGAAGTAATTTGCCCTAGTTTTTTGTATTGTCTATTTGTTACTAAATTATCTCTCTGTTTGTGTTATCGATTTAGTTAATGAGTAAAGTTTTTTTTTTTACACTTATTAGATCTATGTTTGGCCACTATCTCGCCTGATGTGAAGCGACGATGTGGCCTAAGATGGAGCACATAGATCTAGAGAGAGACGGCAGTTGAGCGGCTGCTCAGACCCGTCTCCCCGATGGTTCACCGAACATCATCCCGAAACACGACTAGGTCACTTGACGGCATGGCTTTGTTCGGTGGGTGGTATTACAACCACGGCCAGAGCCTACCACTCCAAAGCGCGTAAGCGGGTTTCATCACGATGTTTTCCTTCACCGTTTTAGAGCGAGCGTACAAAATATGCACTTAACTATAAGTCATTGGTGCAGGGCCGAGTCGGGATTCGAACCCAGGTGCGTCGGATTGAAAGGCGCACGAGTTCCCGCTGAGCCACACTCGCTATAGATATTAGATATTAGACTATAAGCATAGCTGTAGGACGGAACAGTAGTACTGCAATAGTATTAGTAGATTCATCTTTCATTTATTTTAGCTACTAATGGTTGCGTCTCCGTTTTCACTCCCAGTTTCCCAGGATATGAAAAGTAGCCTATGTGCTAATCCAGGACACAAGTTATCTCCATTTTGAATTTTACTCTAATCCGTGCAGCCGTTACAGCGTGAAGTAGTCAAAGTCAAAGTCAAAATCTCTTTAATCATTTTGGCATCACAGACGCACTAATGAACGTCAAATTATCACAATGACTCTACCACCGTAAATTAGTAGTAGTAACAAACTTATCCACGTACTCACTCACAAACTTTCGGATTCTTAATATTAGTGTGATTAGTGAGATAATAGGTTTTTGAAAAGTAATGCTTTTGTCTAATATGTAGTATATCCATAAATAACCCTATACGTAAATAATCAGGTTTGTGACACTTTTTGTTAGTACCTTCATATATTGTATTAAACGTGTTAAATAAAGAAAAATGTGATAATCTCTATATTATCACAGGACGTAATATGATTGCACAGTTTGCTCAGGCTTTACAGTTAGGCAAAGTGCACACAAATCAGTACAAGCCGTGTGAAATTGTTTTGCATGACTTTATTGGACGATATATCAGTGAGCGAGTTCGACCAACGACAGGACAAATTGCATCCTATCCTAAGCACTATCTATCGAATGGACGAAGCATATTCACACTAAATGTACCGACTTTTTTTTAAGGGAACTTATCAGTTACATAATAACTGGATATATTAATTAAAAGTATGCCTAACTTAAGGTTTGGAAACTATCGTGAATCGAAATATTCACTATAAATATAAACGGCTACACTCACGTTATGATTGTGTCCGACAGCAACTTGAGGAGCCGTGAAGCTGATACAACGAGTGCAATGTGCCAACAACTTATTGGTCAAGACCAACATACACCACCGAACATGGCTGCGTGGGGTAAACAAACCCCCCGGCGCCCGCGCCCCCCGCGCCTGCTCTGGTTTTACCGCCACGCTCGCGGCGGCGCGCAGTCTGCGCCGCGAATCCAATGAATAAACTCCTGGAAAAAGGACATCCTAATTGTCCGAAACCTAGTCAGAGTTATTCCGACACAATCATAATGTGAGTGTAGCCATATGCGTAACTTCAATTTTACTACATCCGCCTTCACACCACTCCACTCACTTCAACTGAAAGAAATAAATTCCAAGACGTTCTTATTTTATCGCCATAGCTAGAAAAATAAACAAACTAATCGATCTGCATGCTGTTTTTCAGTTGTTCCTCAAAGTGCTCACTGCGCTCTGACTGTAAGGAATTTTTCTACCTCCATGCTGCGTTGGCTGCTCGCGGATCTCCACGCCGCCGCACCACGATGTTATTGTACGACATATTAAACACTACAAATTGTATATCAAAGTGAGAAAGTACACACTCAAGGCGATTTTATGTTATTCTTAAAATCTGGTAAATTCTATATTTATATAATAATTACACAAATTGATGCTTTAATCTGTCGTGATAAATGTCATCCCGAGATGATACCGTTTTGATGTTTTCTAATAATATTATTCTTACGCAATACCCGCCTAACTTCAGCCTACCTAGATAGAGATCAATATATTTTCAATAACTTGGGTTTCTATAAAATATGTATGTACCTATGATATCATACACCTACATATTTTAGCCTACAGAAATCTGCCTATTCTCATACGTACATCAAAGACCTAAACTGAAATAAAATAGCAGTGTTTCCATCGCTGCTTAGCATTCCTCCAACAAACGACTTAACTAGAAGAAATACAAGCTATTTGAAATCTGCATGTTTCTCAAAGCGCTCACTGCGCAGTGGCTCCACAAATCGCGTGAAATCGTTTTGCGTGCGACGTTAATGTGATCGCGGCTGTTCTTCACGCCGCGACGTTATTGGACCATATATCAGCAAGTGAGCACTAACGACAGAGCACATTCGATTCTAAATACTGTCTGTGTACGCATACCTACTTATTTACTCTTATATGTAGCTGCATAGCTGTAGGTTCAAAATATTTGTTTGGAATTGATGCCTTTTACTAGAATTTTATCCCAGTTCTCATTAAGTTTTTTAATTTTAGTCGTGCGTGACAGCCGTCACACTTTCGGACCGGCCCTAACTATAATCTACCAGGTGATATAGTTTACCATTTTTTATTTTGTCAAAGATCCTGAGTAGGTGTCCATAAGAACTCACAAACTACTAAAAACGTATCGAAACTTAAATATGCGTAGGTATGTAGACAACGAATGGTCCCCATAATCCACTACTTATAGAATTACTGGACTGAAAGACGGTGAGCTACGAATTCTAATACGACTATCGGAATCACAATACAATATTCTCGCGTGGATGAACACTAAATTGCTACATATTCTGCTTGATTTACCTGATGGAATGTGTAATAATAATTTTGATATGTATCTTCTGGAATTCCTATTATATAGCCATAAATAGAACTGAAATCAGTTTGTATTACAATCTTAAGCGTGCACATACAGCCTGATCTGAATCATTGAGTGTATACCATGTACCATGTATGACAGTATAAGAACCATTGTTACGAATTTGAATTTATTTCTCAACAATTTTCTAATATATGTAGTTAGCGTTTTCGTGTTAGACTGTAAGCTTACTATTATAAACTATATAAATAATAATAATAATAATTGTTTATTGTCAAAAAGGTTACAACAATTTGTGGTACACAAGTAATACAAAGAAGGGTTAGCTTAGTGTTTCAGATTACGACTAAACGTCGAGTCCCAAACTAGGCGAAAGCCTGTGTCTTGGGATTCAGAGATACGATTTTTATTAAGTTAACATTAGGTCAGAGGTGATACCACAGTTTGTGACATTATCAGAACCATGAGACAGAGTAGTGTGGATGTGTATATGGGTGACTATGTGTCAATGTTAAATATCTATGTGTAAATGTTATGATTGTGCAAGTTTCCGCATATGCGAAGGAGGATGCATGCGATATATGTAATATATAAATAAATACCATAAAATTGTATTATTATTATACAAAATTATTAAATTTAATTAAACCTAATTCTATAATCGTGATACATTTTGAAAGCTTTTTTTCCATGACATGATTTTTACCCGTCTACGGCGGAGTAAAAAGGATAGTTATGATTTTAGCTGTGTGATTAAATAAGTAATTATGTATGTATGTATATTCATCTGCACCCTCACAGTCTTAACTTCTTGATAAATTACTACATAAGTATGAGGTAAATAAAATTAAAGTTAAATAGTACCTACTTATCCCGACTACGACACAAAAATTTGTTTAACTTTTTAGTATTTAAGCATTTTTTGTCGTAGTCAGGTTTTAGTTTTTAACTTTATGTGTATCGGGAACTAGTTGTACCGCTCGGTTTCACCCTCGCGAGAAAACACCTTCAGAGATCCCGAATTTCCTAATTTTCCGGGCAACTTTTCCATTTTTTCTTTCCATAAAATCGAAGTTCTAACTATTAGGAATATTTGAAAAAAAAGGCAAATCGGTCCAGCCGTTCTCAAACGATACGCTTACCAATGAACAGCATTTAATTGTTATTTATATACTTAGATAGTTTTGAGGAAAAGTATTTATGGAAAAAATAAAATAAAAATATATTAGACCTAGCATGTTGGTAATCGAGCTTTGTAACTCTAAAAATTACAATATTTCTTTCCGACAGTCAAAGCTTGGCCTTTCTTCAAGCTTTTATAAAGATTGAGAGAAGAGACAGCAAAAATAATCAACTAACAAAACAGACAGTTTAGTACCTATTGTTTTTGTTAGAAATTGCACAATTTTAACCGCTGAAAGCAACGCAATTAAGGAAACCGCTACGGTGTTAGAAAATGTGCCATATTTTTGTAAAAAATATACTTTACAGAAAACTGGGAAGGAATTCCTGGCGGAGACATTAACTCTTAGTTAAAAATGTTGCAAAACGCAACACTATTTGTCAGGGCGACTTTGCGTCACAGACAATAACTTTACGTTGAGAAATCCCGCACCACCTCTTTGTCACATTTTGCAAAGAAAAAGTATCTCCCTTTTATTCATTTTGTTGCACGCTCTCTCTTGGACAAAAGCCGAAACTTTAGAAAATGTTTTAGTTTTGGGTCATCATTTGCCAGAGTCGGGAATCGAACCCGCCAAAAGTAGAAAATAAACACCTGTATTTTTATGTCGCCGATCGAAAGGGTCAATCGGAAGAAACAAATCTCTCTAATAAATATTGCATCTATGAAATGTGATATCCAGACGGCCAAGGCAGCGTTGCCTTGGTCGTTGTTCTTATCAATGACGAAATAAAAGTCCTTGCTTAATACACTAAGTACTCCTTAAGCGACATCTTTAAATTGCTAAGTCCTGTGGCTTTACGATAGTTTGAGACTCCCTCTGCTGACGCTCAAGCGCTCAAGATGGTCTCAAGATAGTGGACAAATCCTAGGCGATCGTAGAGAGAGAATGAACTTGGTCATAGACAGCGATAATATGACAGTACTTGAATGTGAGCAGAGTTTTGGGTGGTGCTGCAGCTGATATGAGCAGGGCAATATGCCTGCCCATAACAGGACTCTTCAGCCAGAACTTTTCAGCACCGCATTTGCTGCACTGCGCTCGTCAACTTGGGACGTAGGTCTTTTTACTTTAAACAGTACGTACCCTTCAAACCGGAACACATTAATGTTTGCATACTACTGATGCTTGGCAGTTGGATATCTGGCAAAGATGGGATACTCGTATATATTTTTCAAAGCGGACAGTGGCAGAAGAAGTTTACCACTAAAATATGTTACAGGGTCTGTAATCTGTAGCATAAAAAAGTCTATAAAAAGAGTTCCAACATTAGTGTCTACAATAGCATCTGAGAAAGCCCTAAAAATCGTTTATTTATTTAGTCTATTAATAGATTCACTTTCGCTTATTCATTCAATACATTGAGAGGAGAAAAGAAAAGTAATCTTACGGATCGAGCTCGAACACGCGAGAAAGATATTGAAGGCCATCCGCGAAATAAGAAGTACTTACCTACTCGTTTTTATTCCATTCCGATTATCCTCCCACATATTTAGAAACAAATCATACAACTTTATTTAAAAACGGTTATGTCAAATCTCTATCTTCTATATTACAATTTCTTTATAAACCTACTCTTTCCTTGAGACGTGTCAGCGTAACAAATTCTTCCCTTTTTAAGACCTTTCACTTCCCCTCGTCACTGATATAAATTCTTTTGTTTTATGACGTTCTGTGATTTATTTTTATCATATTCTGTGTAAAATACTGTTCCCTCGTGCATTTCAGTTTTACTGCTTGCACCTAATCTATCAGGACTGAATAAAATTGATGTGACTTCACATGAATGTTCATAGCGGTCTACTTAACCTCCTGCAGTCTAGCTCATCTAAATGCCACCAAGACATTATTGCTTTGAGATTAGGTAAGCAGTCTAAATTGCAAACTCGTGTTAGAACACTATCCAAGATAATCATTCAAAGTTGATTAAATTGCAGCAGGCGTATACTTCAAGTCTCGAGTGTAGTATATAAATGAGGGCCATTACTTGCAAATTAAGAACCTACCAACTCAAAAGGTGAGTTTGGTTCCCAGTAAATTTTATTGAATATTATCGTTCAACTGTCCTATTTGTATTCATGGGGAAAATAATTTGGAATAGATAAGTGGGCGAAAGGGTTCCCGCATTATATTGAGGTCTGACGAATGAAAGACAGGCGCCTCTCCGGAAATATGTATGTGAGTGTTCGAAGGCTGTATCTGAATTATCGTTCACACTTCTGCCTGTACCTCAGATAAAGTATTTGGCTGTCTACTCGAAGACCTGTACTCTTAACCTCTGTTTTTGCTACAGAGTAGGTCAGCCTTTGATCACTATCTCACCTGATGGGAAGTGACGATGTTGTCGAAGTAGCACGCTTGCCCAGTAAATACTTGTAATCAGACTAACTTCCAAGTGAAGTATAATTTTAAATCACACACACACACACCTCACTCATCATCCCTCACACTCGCAGGCAAATAACAGCAAAGCAATAGTTAGTATACTTTGGTAATAATGTCCGTTTAATTTTATTTTTAATTTATCACTATTCATAGGATATATAATACAAATTTTAGTGGTTACGTTTACGTTTTAGATCGATTATGCAAGGATGTTATATTATTTGATTATTTAATTTAGTATTAATTTTATTTAAATGTTCGAATGCAATAAAAAGATTAGCTTGTTAGGTATGCATGAATTTTAAATATCGGTTGTATTGATTTCTTATTTAACTGTATGTTGTTTTCATTATTCATAATTTTGTGATATCGTAATAACAATAAAGAATATGTATAGTCACTTCGAGCAGACGCAACTTTATTGTAAACAGAAGGTTTATGGGTCACCAAGATACAGGCTCTGCCTAGTTTGGGACCCGCTGGAAATATTTCGACGGACCTACTGTTCTATGATCACTTTATATGCACGATGTCTTCTTGAATTGTTTACTTATATATCTGGAAATAAATGATTCTTATCTTATCTTCTTATCTTAAAATCATCAGATGCAAATGGATCGAGCATGCTTATAAGCGACTAGTTGCTCCCCGCTGAACCTACCAAATTTCATCTAAATCCAATCAGTTGCGTGATTAAGTAAGATACATCCATCCATACATCTATCCTAACAAACGTTCGCATTTTTATGATTAGTAGGATCTTTACAAAAAATTAAAAGATCTTATGAATTTGTTTTGTTGACAAAACTGCAAATGATGCACACAATTGTGTCTCGTTTGTTTTGTTGAAACATGCAAATAATATGAAAGTGTCATGTGTTTTGTGATTCATATTTATTTGCCAAAAAATAAAAACTACTTGCGTAGCGTATTATTTTAATAAAGTGAATGTACTCATAAATCACTCGTGTCGTGGTGCAGATGTTGTAAACAATTTGATTGCTTCGACAACGATGCGTGACGCGTGACAGAAGTTAATATTTCTAATTTCAGACCGAAGGCGACGGTTATTAGATAATTAATTTCAATAACCATTATTTCTGAAACAATTTTACTATCGCTAATGGTTACAATAATTGTATTATCTCTCAATTATTTTAACCGTTAATACAAATAAGATAATACAATTGTTTCAGAAATAATGGTTATTAAAATCAGAAACTTCGAATGTATCATTTTATATCTAAGGATGGGACACCTAAATGGGACATGTTAAATCACTAATGGCTTTTTGGGCTTAGATTATATTTATATATATATATATATATATATATATACGGTATGTTTTTTCTTTTTCTTTTGTATGTTTGTTACGCGATTACTCCGCCAATTATGAATTGATTTTGATGATTCTTTTTTTGTTTGGTAGGTACGTCATAGGTTTTCCCATATAACTTTTTTATATATATGTAATTATTATCGAAATTGATTTAGAACTTTTTGAAAAAAATTACTATAATTTCAGTCTTGAAGTCGGTTCTTGTTTTTTTCTAAAAATTAAATTAATTATTTGTGTGGAAAGGATGAGTTTTGAAAAAAGTTTTAATTTTTATGTTGAATTCTAGGGTAGGTTCACTTAGGTTAAGTCACTAGTAGATTTATTATACGAGTAGATACTTAACTTATTTATATGTTTCAGTAAAAATTCGCAGACACTTGCAGCTTTTCCTTATTTCTAGTGTTTTATTTATGTTTATACATTCTCATAAGTAATTATCACGATTGTCTGGAAGAGATCTCTTTTAGCGATAAGACTGCCAATAGTTGCACTTCTGTTAAATTATTTTTATTGTTAATTTATTAATTATATGTGTGTGTGTCTCAATAAATAATTATTTTATTACAATACAATACAATACAATAATACTTTATTGAACACATAAACAGGAAATACAATTTTACAAATAATAGTGGTAGAACAATAGGCGGCCTTATCGATGTGTTATTACTGTACTTAGGACTTTCTTGCTTCTTCATCACAGGAACACTGACAAAATAAAATCTTATGATTTTTTTGAGCAGCGGCTACCGTTTTATGTCTTTTAATTACTAGTAGCTACAAATAGATACGTATCTCGCGTGCAGTTAGTTATACATGCTAGTTTATATATTTTTCGCGGTCTCATCGTCGGAGAGCCACGCAAGAATTTATATTCCGCACTGCGACTCATAAATTTGAGTGAATGTCCTCCAGCTAGCGCCGCCGCTAGTTGTTCTACGTTCATACGTTGCAATTTATATTAGGTACAGATTAAGATTTTACAAATAAAATAGCCTAAACACGCTGACGCCGACGATGTGATTGCGTAAAACGCAACTCTCTAAAATATTTATAAAAGAAATCCTACTGTGTGATCGTTTAGCATATAAATAATATTTTATATCTCTAATATTATACACTTAGCAAATGGACTCCGGCACGTCATCTCTTTTCACGAGTTTTCCATCTTTTAATAATATAAAGTATTCGCACTGCGTACGGGGAAAATAGGTAACATTTTCATACAATGCGAAGCTCTTTCAATAAAATCCTTCATATAAACTTCTATATTAAAGCGAACGCCTAGTATAAATTTAGTATTATGTGCTCGCCAAATCAGAAGCAACCATACAATATTTCCTTCAATTTGTAATGTTTCAAACACTATGTACCTACTACGTACAAACAAATTGTCAACAGGTTTACAGATTCGTAAAAATTTAAGGTAAAACAGCCAGATAACGTACCAATATAATGAAATAATTTCTGGAAGAATTTGCTTCGAGCGATTTCACCGCCATATCACGCTACTACTGTAAGTATGGTTATGGGTTTGTTTTTCTTTCTTGTTTTAGGGTGTTATATTTTACATGCTTTTATTTAATTTCTTGTTAGTTTATTAGTAGGTAAGTAGGGGTAAAATCTTGCAACTGAATTGTAAACCACTTCAGGTTATCCAATCGAGCAGAAATTTTGCTAACATGTACAAGTCCGATGACAATACAATTTAAAAGCCGATAGCTACAACTGAGCTCATCTTAAGCTGGAGTCAGAAGGTGACCATAACAACTCTACAACTTCCCTGCCAGAGTCAATCTTTTCCGATTCTTACAATCTAGGAATCTTCAAAACTCGAGTGAACAGGTACTATCTTGGCAAGCGTGCTACATCGTCGACCGTATCATCGCTTACCATCAGGTGAGATAGTGATCAAACGCAAGCCAATAATGTATATAAAAAACTACGTGCAGTAAATATTAATAAAGTTACTCGATACGTTTATTATTCGATTCGAGTTTAGGCTTTTGAGAATAAAGCAGGTTACAAATAGCTATATCGTAGTTGTCTTCTGGCTGACTTTATTGGCTCCAGTTTTTGGTTGGATTCTTGTAGGTATCAGAATTCAATTTCCACTCGACGCGGATATTTCCGTGTACGTCGATTGCGGCTGTCTGTCACTATCGCGTGGTTTGATACAGTTTGACTTCCCCCACTGGAAGTGACGTGGCTAATACGCTGTGATCGCTGGAGGGCTTACTGAAATTCAGTATTGCACACGTTTCTTCTCTTTCGTTTGTTATATTTGCTCGGGATTTTTGCTATTTTTAAATATAAAGTGGGTAAGATCTAATACAAAATGATAGAAATAGGTTGTATGTATAGGTAGAGGTATCCTAGGTATATTAAACATATCATCAGGTAAAATTGGACCTAGGACCTACCTCTCTAATCTATACCCAACATCTGGGAAATTAAGATCATATTTCAATTAGTGAAGTTTATTTATTAAAGTTTTTTTATGGAACCGAGTAATGAGACGAACAAGTCATTCGCCTGATGGTAAGTGCCACGCCTGCCCATAATAATTGCAGTGCCACTCAGAACTTTATATACAGTAAAAAGTATAGCGTAGCACTGCATTGCGCTCAACACCCCGAAACATCAGATATTAAGTCTCATATCGCCCTTCAAACCGGAACACAGTAATGCTTGTGCACTACTGCTTGGCGGCAGAATAACTGGCAAAGCTGTGGTACCTACCCATACGGCCTCCCGCAAACGACAGACCCACCACGAGTAAATTCTAATTCTAAACCAAAGTAACTTAAATATAGATACAACAAAATATAATAAAATTATTCTAAAAGGCCTATGATGGAGGGGAAAGCGACTAGAACGCTGGCCGCATCGCCACGCTGAAAAGCAATGCTGACTTTTTACCAAAATATAAGCAGCATTCTGGACACACGTCGCCTCCACCAGGTGTTTTGCCAAGTCCATTAGTGAACCGTACATGTATGTATAGAATATCGCAATTCAGCACTAATAAAGCATTCATATTATTAACACGTATTATTTTCATTTTAAAAAGCAGCCCGAGAGCAGAGCGAGTGTGGCTCAGTGGGAGCATGTGCGACTTTCGATCTGACGCACCCGAGTTCGAATCCTGCTGGGCCACTGGGACCACTGACTTTCTCAAGTTATGTACGGATTTAACACTCAATCTAAAAACGGTGAAGGAAAACATCGTGAGGAAACCGGCATGCCTAGAATTTAGGGACATGTGACATCCACCAACCCACACAGGGTCAGCGTGGTGCATTATGGCCCATACTCTCTCTATGCGAGAAGGCCCGTGTCCCAGCAATGATACAAACGTGATGGGCTGATCATGATTGTCATTATATCAAGTGTCTCTTTGCCAGTAAATCTATCAGTATCTAAGCAACAATCAATCATAATAATATATAGGGTCGAGCAAACGAACTACAGACATCTTTAATAATAGAAGTTAATAACTGGAATTAGATTTGCTATTGCTTATGCCCATATCCTGTAATGCCTTTTGATATTAGCGAAAATCTGGATCACGATTAAGAACGATCGTTTTTCAATTGGTTTACCTTAAATAACGAGTAGGTATACGTATTTACCTTTATTGAATGTTATTAAATAAAACGTTTTACCATTACGTGTAGACTGCTTACCTCAAAATCAACGATGCTCAATTGATTAAAAAGATCCATTCATAACCTCTCAACGACATAAAATACGTTTCATATTGCAAAAGTACTTTTCCGTGTTGAATGCCTGTTTACAAAGCCGAATGCCTCATTTTAGGAAAATTCCGGTATGGCGTGACAGAGCGTGGCAAATTAAATATTATATATTCACAATACGCCGATTCATACCACAACAGTGGCTTTTATATATATATATATATGTCTTTATATTACTGGTTGATAGAGCGAGTGTGGCTCAGTGGGAGCATGTGCGACTTTCGATCCGTCGCATCCGAGTTCGAATCTCACTGTCCCCGGACCACTGACTTCCTTTAGTTATGTGCGGATTTAACACTCGCTTTAAAACTGTGAAGGAAAACATCGTGAGGAAACCGGCATGTCCAAGATCAAGGACATGTGATATCCTCCAACCCGCACTGAGCCAGCGTGGTGGATTATCTCTCTTTCTATAAAACAAGGCCCGTGTCCCAGAAGTGGGAACGTGATGGGCTGATGAAACTGATGATTATTACTGGTTGAAAGATAAGACCGACCTACGCTGCGTGGCACTCAAATGTCAAAGGGCAATGGACCAATATTGTAGGTACTTATATTTAGTAAAACCTAAGCACAAAACAGTTTATACATGGAGAACTTAATGCTATCATTTTGCACCAGTCATCCAGGATGTGCAAGTTAAGCTCGCCGTTGTACATGTATTTTATTTATTTTTTATCTTAATGTATTGAAGGGTGTACAATAAAAAAATGTAAGAATAGTATCTAAAGAGTAGCTGTTGCCTGCGACTTCGTACGCGTAGTGAAGTAATCCGTCTTGGTCCAGACCATTTTCTGTCTCCCTCTAATCCCGCTCCTACTCCCGTCCCACTCCTATCCCGATCCCGTCTCTCTCCTATCCCGTTACCCTCTCGCTCCGGTTTCAACCCCGTTACTCTCAGACGATAAAAATAAATTAAACATATGTTTATAGTTTCTTTGGATACCTGTACATCGTCACAGCTTCAAACAAATTTTTTTATATTTTACGCTGTGTAAGCTTGATATGGGGTTGATTTAAAAAATATGTAATTTAATTACGTTTTAATGTTATTTTTTTGCTTAGTGTACAAAGTTTCATCGCCATAACTTCATAAACAAAGAATCCCCATACAAACTACTACCAAAAAAAACTAAATATTACTTGCTACTACTACATATTTAACGCTGTTTAGGGGTTGATTTTCGAAAAATCCTTTCATACTACACCCCTACTACATTACAAAACTGAAATAGCCTCCAAATTTCGTGTTTCTAGGATCAGAGGTACTCTAGGCTATGCTCTGTCTGTCAATGTTATAATAATATTTTATAATAACAAAATGTAAATGTAGATATCGGAAAATGTTGTTACTCTTTGACAGCTAAACTACTGAAGCGAATTGGATATGGAAAAAGAAATAGAATAAGGGTCATTTCTGAAAATTAAAAGTAGTAGGGGAGCCCAAGCGGGGATTTCGGGATTTACTAAAGCGCGGCAGATTAATATACAGGGGGATACCTTGTACCCGGTTAAGTACCTCCACAAAACATGAGGCCCATATATAAGGCCGCCCGTGAAGTATACAGGATCAGATTAGTAAAAAAAAATTGACCATCAGAAATTCTCGAGCGCGTCAGATTAAGGTAGGGTGAGTTAATTACATCCTAAAAAGTGTATATTCCACTAATCTGACAATTTGAGAGTGACGTAAAAAAAGGGGAGGGCAACAAAGTTGTAAAAAAAAACGTCATCTCGACATTCTCGAGCGTAGCTAAATTTTTTTTTATTT
The DNA here is from genome assembly GCA_951640565.1 of Petrophora chlorosata. Classification (NCBI taxonomy): domain Eukaryota; kingdom Metazoa; phylum Arthropoda; class Insecta; order Lepidoptera; family Geometridae; genus Petrophora; species Petrophora chlorosata. Next base: position 7,191,740 of record OX621204.1, on the reverse strand, counting down.
TGAAGAAAATAATTCAAGAATAATGAAAAATATATAATCTGACGATTTCCGCAAGCCGAAATAACAAAAATTCGTCGATAAAGTTAAATGCGTGCAGCTGCGTAATTTTTTTATAAATACATGTAATCTACTAAAAAAGCATACACTTATTTATTTGCATGCTATTTCCTGAGCTTTTTAATTAATTAAGTTCAATGATTTAAAAAAAGAAGAAAAAAATTTTTTTTGAAAGTGGTTTTTTGAAATAACTTTTAACCGGCTTTATCGATTAACTTCAAAAACTAATCCGCCTTTGAGCTTGAAAAACCACGTCGATCGCCACCAAGCTGGTCAAAATCGGTTGATTCGTTCGAGAGATATCGTGAACGAAAGAAACCCGAAAAAGTGTTTTTTTGGTTTTACTCCGAAATTTGTGGTTCGATCAATTAAAATTGCAAAATTTCTTATGAGGATGATAAAACTGCGTCGAATGGTGCCAACCGCGTGAAAATTGGTTGATCCATTAAAAAGTTATTGCGGTTTGAAAATTCCAAAAATAGTGTTCTATGAAACTTCTATCAGACTTTCGAGCTGAGAGATCTCAAATGCATAGAAATATTATTTCTTTGAACTCAGCGAGCTCAAAATATCACATAAATTATATTTTAAGCTCAAAAATGTCATAAGTACAATTTCAAGCGCCCAGGAATGGAATTAGCGGGAAGTTGCAGGGATGGCCTTTAAAGTGAACCGTTTTTCTAATTTTTTTTTGTCAGATCAGGCGAATCCCTCTAGATAATCGTCAGATTATGAGACAGTACGTTTAGAACATAAAGATGAACCATATATATCTTAATCTGACGCGCTTGAGTATTTCAAAATGGCGATTTTTTTTTGCACATTATGAAAATGGCCGCGAGTTTGCGTCCCATCGAAATCGTCAGATTAGTGAATGAGAGCTTTTTTTTGGTGTACTTAACACTCCCTTAGAAAATCTGAAGCGCTCGATTAAATTTTTTTTTTTTCATTTTCAACCCTCAAATACAACCACCCGCATCATGCAAACGATCAGATTAACATACGTACATTATTAAAAATACGTAGGGCATTGATGCTATCAATATCTGATGCGCTCGAGGATGTCCATGCAACAGTTTTTTTTTACATATTTAAAAATCTATAGCCGCTTCCCCCACCGATGTAAAGGTATATATCATATAACATTTTTTTCTTCTTATCATCTAAGCTTTGCATCCCAATAGGTCTCTACGACGCTCGAGTAAATCCCCATTTAGCCTCGTGGGCTCCCCTACTATTATATTTATTCTATACTTATAATAAAACTGTAACGAAGCGGTTACAGTACATTGAAGATATTTTTGGAAATCAATTTTTTTACGTGTAGCAACAGAACCCAAAAATACAGCTTTTAAAATGTTTGTCTGTCTATCTGTCTGTCTGTCCGGGATAAACTCAGAAACTAGGGCACGAATTTGAATGCAGTTTTTTGATAGAGTCCGGCGCTACACATAGGTTTTGTTTCATCAAAATCGGTTCAGTAATATTGAAGTTATGACGCAATTATATTAAATTATAAGGAAAAAATATAAGTGTCCACTATAAGAACATACCGGACCCTTCGTGCTCATGGCTCAGCTTAAACTGGTTTATTACTTACCTTGAGAGTTTGTAGAACTAAGGGATGGGTTGACATGATGGTATTCTAAAAAATGTTTTGTGAAGTCCTGGACTACATAACAAACTTTGTTTTATAAATAAATATCGGTTTACGAAAACTGGAGTTTTTACGCAATTTAACAACGTTACGTACCGTTGCAAGGCAAATTAGCTGTTTAAATCGAGCCACCCATTGATAGCACGTCTTATCAAGGGGCATTTTTCTTACTCGCGGTGACGGGTTTTATGAACATGGCGCTGGACCTGCACCGGAGCTTTTTTTTTTATCTGTTTGCAAAAGTCATTTTGCTGATGCGATTATGTCGCCTTGGAAATTAGTAGACGAATTTTACCTTAGGTATATAATGTCTGCTAATCGCGTCTATCAACAAGCGCCGGAGCTGGACCGGTGCCGCACCGCAAAGTCGTATCGACGAACAAAAAGCACAGCAACACCGTACCAGCTGGCCGATTCAGAACCCCACGACAACATACCGAATCGATTCGATTGGATAACGATCTCGTGTCGTAGGTTTCTTTTCGAGCTATTCAGAACATCCGCCCCGAGGATTCGACACGGTTTCGGTTACGATATCGAAATCGATACGACAACGTGTTGCATTTACGGAGTTCGTTTTGTGTGCAATACTCGCAGAAAATTGTGTTATTATCTAGACGATATAAAAATGTTTTCAAGTTATCAAAATTTATTATAACAACGTTTATCACGAATTAAAATATAATCAACAATTATAAGCGCCAGATATTGGTAGAAATATAAAAAAATAAGAGCTTCGTAAACATCCACCTGCTGATATCCACTTGACATTAATGTTTAATCTATGCTTTAGACATTGACAAACCGCCAAATTTAAATGTCTATCGCAAATTGTTTTCTTTATCATGTTTTGAAATTATTAAAAGAAGATTGAGCGAGAAGACGAGCCTCATCAAGATTCATTAGAAATGTTAAGTAAATACCAAAATTACAATTACATAGTATCACAGAGTACTTTATAATAATTATATAGGTACAGTGATTTTATTTCGGTAGATTTATGCATCTTATTAAGTAATCGTATAGTAGTAGGTAAATAGTTCTAAAACAATCAAAGCGAACTTAACCTATAAATAAATACTAGACTTGGTAGGTACTTTATTATATAGAATTAGTTTATGTTGAATCTTACTGTGAGTTTTATTTTATTTGTAGTAGAAAATGTAGTTTATTTAACAACACACGGAATATACTCGGTATTGACGGTCAAATCTAATGCTTTCGAGTGATATGTTGCACTCGATAAGTTGTCGTGGAAATTAATCGGACGTTCGAAAACTTTGCTTCGATATCTGCATTGTGAATAACGTTCTCGGTCGATAAATACGCGTTTATCGTACGGTTACGATTGGTTATCGACTACGACAATTTGAACGTCGATTCGACTATTGTGAATTTAAAATATTTTGAATCGTACGATATCAAACCGAATCGATCGACAAATGAGTTGTCGTGAGGTTCTGAATCGGCCAGCAGACCCGGACCGGCCGCGGCGGCCGGTGTGGCGCCGCGGCGCACCGTCACCGTCAGTTTTGCGTACGAATCATAACGGTTCCATGGCAGTTCCCCCCGATGGCAATCCCACCCGTGTTATTCCCACCCGGCCTCCGTGGCCCCATAATATGTTTTAAACTAAAGGATGACATTTGATACGTATACTCGGTCTAAGAAACTATAACCAGACCTCCGACACTCCATACAAATTCGCCTCCATAAAAATAGAAAAATTGTAAAATTATTATTCACCGTCTCAGTAATGGACACGCGTCGCGGCGCATGATCTCTTCGCTATTCTACGTGAAATTGCCGCAAAATTGCTTTTGAAATATGTTTGCTCAATGTATTTGATAAAATAGTGAACTTGATGTTTCATAAATATGATATTATTATGCAAATAAAAATATATTGCTTCTTAATTTAAACATTATGATTGCAGAATACGCCTCGCAATATGATATAATATATATTAATGTGGAATGACATGACAATGCAATTGAGCGTAATATCAGACCCCCGACACTTCATACAAATTCGCCGAGCTAACTGTCTACTAGGTACTACTACTACTGGCGCATTGGCCTGTCCGCACACGTTTTATGTGTGTGCGTAATTATTATAGGCATGAGCTAATACGAATCGAGCGCGACAAGGACAACGCTATACGTAAGCAACCTAAGTGTTTCTCTTTCACACCTACTATCGCTTGGCTAGGAGACGCGAAAAACCAAAAAATCTCCGATTCTTATTTGTGTAAGTGGTTTTTTGCATCTATACACAGAACAATAACGAACCATTTTGTTTTAGGTATATTAATATTGTATCAAAGTCAATATATTAAATTTTAATGAAAAAAGAGAGAGGCAGACCTCCGTCAGTCAGGTCAGGTCCTGATCAGATCCACCAAAGATAAAATATAATTTGTCTTTGAGCTCCACCGTCTTCAGCCGTTCTCCGTCTTTTTCTAAATATGTTTCGTCCATATGTCAGCCGGCCTGCTCTACCTCTGTAAAGCAGGTCGTCGTCGTCATCCAAAAAGGTCATAACCTCAAATAACATCAGTTGATCGCACATATAAAATAAACATTTGAATCTCACTCATTAGACATTCGCAGCAAGTGGTGACAACCAAACGGTATAGGAAAAAGATAGGATCGGGACCAGAGCTCGGTGGTTACGGAATATATCCAGGACGATAACAGGATAGGAGTGGGAAGGTAACTGGGCATATGAGACTTAATATCTGATGTCTCGGGGTGGTGAGTGCAATCCAGTGCTACGCGTGCTTTTTGTATTATTAAAAGTTCTGGGTTATGGGCAGGTGTGGCGCTTACCATCTGGCGAACGACTTGCTCGTCTCATCACTCAGTACAATAAAAAAAAGACTGTATTAATTTAAGCATACCTTACATGCGCGATGGAAAGGCAACTTCAAAGGAAAATCACTCCAGGGTTGTCCCTAATTAACTATGTAATTACTCATATATATAAGCTGCTTGGGGAAATAATACCACGCGTCCACAAAATGACACGGTAAGCCGACTGGTACAAAAAGTTCTCATGAATAAATTACTTAATACCTTTCTCCGTACAAAAAGGTCTTATAATTTAAGTAACTTTTCCTTTTACTTATACCGTATCATGTGCCGACTGCCGACCCTGTAGAGCAGTGTATATTTTAACACAGTGAATAATGTTCGCAGGGCAAGGTGTGGCTCGCAGTGATTTGAAGATATAATATATGGGTAACTTTTATCTATAACATTCTTAAATTTTCCATAATTTGAATTATTTCATTATCTCAAGACATTGCTAAGCAAAATTCTGGATGACTACTACTGCAACGTTATGGGCGGAGTCTTGTCAATTGAAAGAACTGCTCAACTCGTTGCTCATAAATATATAGATAAACACTCTATTGTTAAAATTCCTAAAAATAGGTACATGAAAAACAAGTATATTTCACAGTATTCAGCATAACAATAGGCGTTCTTATCGCTCAAAGCGATCTCTTCCAGATAACCTTTGAAAAGAAAGGACTAACACAATATGGAAGGACGGTGGTTTTTTCGAAACAACTGCAGATTAAATTATAAATATATGTAATTGTATAAAAAAAACATAAGTATGGGCTAATTTTAAGTCTGTATACCTTATAATTCTGAAAATATCGTGTCATTGACTCAGTGAATCACTGGTATATCGTTTCTGTACCTATCCTGTATATCCTACAGAAACATAACTATGTATTTTTATAAATCTATCTGTAGACATAGGAATCTGTATACCTAAGTGAGGAGCTATAGAAATTGGAATCTATAGAAAATAAAATCTGTAATGAAGGGTATAAACGAAACTGAAAGGACAGAGAATAAAATTAATAAAAGTCGAAATCTCGAGTTTATCAATCAGAATCTGCTTTAGGTTGATCTTTCTGTTTTAGCCTGGAATCGAACCTTTTGACTTTACAGTTAATACCTAGTAGCAGCAATTTTAATGAAAATGGTGATGGTAAATATCAAATATTGAAAAGATTAAAATAATTAATTATATTGATATGATTAAGATTATTGATTTAAATAATATTGATAAGGCACATAAATAGAGAAAATAAAAAAATGTATAATAATTTTCTTTTTGTTTCAATTTCCGAGGACAAAGGAAGATTTCATTCCTTTAAACATTTTTTTTAATTTTTATTGCAAGTCATTAAAATTAATTTTAATCCTTGCAGACAAAGTAAGGAATACCCAACATACAACTATTTCTCTGTAAATTATGCTAGGTTAGTTAAGTCTCACGACTAAATCACGATTACTGTATCAAAGGTACATTGTACTGAAAGGTATCCTTCTCGGGAAGAGTTAAAATATTGTACGGTTAGGAATATACTTGCCGGTGTTATGCCATATATAAATGAAGTTACTTTACCGAGATATTTTGCGGCTTATAACTTTCGGACGTAATGTTTTTGAGGGACGATAATTTGATTTTGTTGAACTTTCTGACTTTTGATTACTTTTTTACTGATATTAGATGCGGTCGATCTGAAATTCACAAACGTACTTTCGTTAAAATGATGGTGTAATTTATAGTACGATATTGGAAAACCAATCAGTTCAACATCGGCGAAAGTCAATAAAATCAGTCTACGCCAATGTTTTGGTTTCTACAAAACAACAAACTGTGGAAACGTGTTATTTTGCACAACAGGTTTTGACGTGTATATCTGGGATACGCATACACAGGAATCATAACAAACTTCACTACCATTTACCAAAACGCATACGTTTATTGGATATTTATAGGTTAGGTATTACGTGACTGCATAGGCATAGGTACGCTGCGGCTATAACAGCGTCACGCTAAAACAAAACAGCTTACAAAAACAAATCCTCAGTCGCAGCGACAGCAGCGCAACACTAATTAGGTCAAGCGCGAGCCTCGCAAACTGCTCTCTAGGTCGCGCACCCTCTTAATGAACTGCTCTAACGAAACAACGTTTTTTCACCACTATTCTACCCATTTTCCCCACCCTAATTTAAGTGCGAAGAGACTTTAATTCGTCCCAGTCTTGAGCTCTGAGGATTTGGGACTTGGGGGTTAATTCAATGAGAAATGAAGAAAAGCTGAACTTTAGCTGCGAAAGAAGTTTAAAATAATATCTCAATTTAAAACTTATTACACTAAAACGGAGAGCTCACTGGCTCGCAGCTGAGTAAAACTTCTACCCACTATGTCATAGTAAAATGAGAAAATCGAGTTCTTTCACTGTTGTAGTGTATAAGCACCCGACCTACTTATTAAAGAATACTAACTATTTATAAGGACCACCGGCTTAGCATAGAGTAGCATTAGATAATATACACGTGTCCAGAGTACCGACCTTTCACTATAGTTAACCACCATCACAATCATCATCATCAGAGCTAGAACCTCCACCTACTCCACATGGCAACCCTACAACATCTTACAATCTGTACCTACACTGTAAAATAAACTTTTGGAATGTAACATTCGCCACAATCATTATTACAAAGTTTTCCAGACAATTTAGTCCACAAAGAGGCTCTCCGCTATTTTAACACTACCTGTATACTAATTTGAATGTATTTTACATTCCAAAACAATCTCCTCGAAAACTTGGCCGAGCGTATTTCCTTCTTTCATACACTCCATCTCTCAGTTCCAACAACTTTTCCATTAGTACTTGGAGATCAACTTTTCACTTAAAATTCCACTTAATCGTGAACATAATATTCCTTTCCTCAGACTGCGCCGTGTATAACTTTGTTATGCGGAAATTATTAGCTTCAATCTTAATTTTTTGGTTGTTATTAATGCCTATTTAGCCAGAAGATATTCGTACCTTCAGAAAAAGTTGAGAAAACAAGCATGCCCCAGTTGGCTCGCGCGGAGATTCCTGTTGCAAAATTCCGAATTGGTACAAACTTAATTTATGTGATGTAAAACGACTTGTTCAATTGCGGTAATTGCGACAGTGGAACTTACAACAAACATTGTTAGAGCTTTGGACTTTAAGCTGCTCTATTACTTAAAGCTGTGCGTTAGGTTTCAGGTTTGTGTCTGGGTAAGTCGCATTGCATTTGGTAACGATACTTCCCAGTTTCAAAAACAACAAGACTGTTTAAATTAGACTCAATAAAGCTGTGGTGAGAATCCCAAAGATACAAGTAGATATACATTACTAATTTGGAAAATATCTTTTTATTTTCGCAGCTATACCACAGGATAGACACGTCGGTCGACATTAACTGGCAATCATTCAACAACATAGTGTATGAACATTAGACGTGAGCAAGTCATTGAAATAACTTGGAAGCATCCAACAAAATGAAATGCAAATTGTTTTATTTATAAATCTCACAATTTCTTTTTATCTGTTGCTCAGCTGGTCGTGACCTGCCCAAGGGTGCCGCGAGGCTTGCCATATATCAAGTGGTCGGCTTTTAATCTCTCAAGCCCTATTTATTCACATTTATTCCAAAGATATTTTCTCGCCGGAATTTCCCCCTTGGAATTGGTAACGTTTCCCGCGTTTAGCTGATTTGTACCGTTCCTGTTATTGTGGTTTATTACAAAGGACCTAAAATAATTTAAATTTGTCAAGAGATGGTGATGATAAATTAAGCGAGACGGTATCACGGCCACGCGAATCTCGGGTTGCCCGTTTTGTTTCTAGGAAAATGTGTTTCTAAAGGGTTAATCGAATAGAAACTGTTATTAATGGACGGTCTATTATATTATTTTACTTACCACTGAAAATACACAAATTCCAAACAACATGCCTAGAGATGGAATTTAAAGCTTCTACACCAATTCACGCTATATACTCATATCATTATACCTTTTCAAAGTCTAGTCCCTTAAACGGTCTAGACTCTTCCATCTAAACTTTTAGCAATAACTTTCCCATTGTCAGCCAATGAACTGAGACATTATTAAGATAAGTGTTAAAAATCCTTTATAAATAAAGTTGTTTTTTCGCGAACTCCCGCCACTTGTGTATTCTCGATTCATTTCTCAAATTCTCAATTCTATTTTTCCCTGTCGCTTCTTATAAGACGAGGCCGATCCATTGAACTCTTGTCGCTTTCTTTAGTTCATTTGCCCCTAGGTGTTCATTCTTTAGGTAAGCTTCGTGTTTTTGTTTGGAAAAGTACCTGGATGTTTTCTTTTGAGTTAGCTGGTAGGTACAAATGTATTTTTCTTTAGCTGCCAGTCGTGTTCATTAATATCTGAAACGGTTTTTGTTCGAGTAAAGTGAAATATTATTTGTAAGTACAGTCTGGATGTACAATGTATTCCTTATTTAGGTAAACTTACATAAGATATATAAGTTCTCCCCCACCCTCTTTCTTATAAAATATAGCAATGCTTGAGTGAGAAAATATATTGCGCTTATACCTACTTATTTACTATTTCAACAGTTAGTTTAGATTTTGATTTACTGTGGTATTTGAAAAACTTCAACTAATAATATCTACATGTTTAAAACAATACAAATGAAATCTAAAAATAATGAGCAGGAAAGACAAAGCGAAACACAACTCCAATAAATCAAACCGACATAAATATACGGCACTCTCAGCTCGCAAACGGTGTTTTAATCTTGATAACGTTTTGTGATAATTTATTCTTTTAACAACATGGAGCCATTCGTCTGCGCTCTAACAATAGTTAAATGCTGCTTTTCGAAGCAAGCTTTAACAAAGGTACTGATATTTATCACGAACGTAGTGCGTCCTAGCCGCAACTATAAAGTTTACGTTACGTCTACAAAACTGTGCTACTAGGAAAGGAACAAAAGTGTACCAAAAGTTGAATACCCTGAGCTTAAATTAGCTTTAAAAACACCACAAATATGATTTGTATACACCACAGGTGTTTAAATGTACCTATACCAAAAAGCCGCCTCTTCAACTGATTAAAAAAAAGTATTTTTATTTTATTTTACATGTTTTACCGGTCATTTGTGAACTGATTTTAATAATATTTTTTTTATTCGAAAGAGGTAAGAGGTGTAGGTTCTTGATGTGATTTGTGTCTCATGTCTTTGAACAACTTCACACTAACTTCAAGTAAAATTTTTCATAAGCGGAATATGCTTAGGTATATTAAAAATATTTCTCTACGATAGAGTCAGGCGTGACTACATATTATAAGAATCTGTAGTATGATTCTGCAAAATATTTTTTTTTAGTAGCTTACAACATTTCACAAATGTCGTTATTGTTCTGATAAGTAGCTTAATGATAATCAAAAAAGGAGAGATTATTTAATACGTACTTGATTATGAACTTATGATTCATAAGTAGGTATATTCATTAAGTTATAGAGTTATGTAAGTCTTGTATGTATAACAATATCACTTTTTTGAGGCAGTCAAACACAATATTTTAACATACATCCCATAATGCTTCTTGATTATCGCGCACTTATGGTCAGTACACATAACTTTAAAATCATGTTTCCACGTTTATACGGCAAAAGTATAAAACTTTAACTTTCACAACGTCATATCGATACACACGAGTCTTCTTACGTCAAAGGGGCTAACTGCCCACTTGCAGTTTTCAACGGGGATTCTTTACGCATTAGAGGTCAGTTGTGTGCGAGAAATGCGTCGCATAACAGCGCACGGCACTTAGCTCGTCCGCATCTGTGTCAAGTGTTCTGAATAGGTGCGCTACACAGCGAATGGTTGGAGTAGTGGCACCTATGAGAATGGGAAAAAAGGAGTGAAGAGGTAAGAGGGATTAGTGCTGTGATTAGAGGCTCTTTTGTTCGTGCCTCCTGTATATTTTATGTACGTTAGAGAAAGGTATTATGGTTTTATTATTATCATCATTGTGGCTCTAACAATTTACTACATCGCATCGTATTGAGCGCGTTAGCTTTCTTGTAATAAAATAAGAAATTTCTCCTCTTACGACTTTAAGGACCTCTCGAAGTTAGTTTTCAAGAAGTTTTCCCTATTTTGAGCTTACAAGCGAGAATTTTTTCACGCATTAGAAGGTCGTTGTGTATGATAAATGCTTCGGACAACAGCGTGAGGCACTTAGCACGGCCGCATCTGTGTCAAGTGTCTGAATAGGTGCACTACAGTGTTGCCGGAGTGTAGTGGTCGCAGTGTAACTAGAGAAACGTCAAAGACATTTGCCGTGGTTCCATCGTAAGCTTTGGATATTCATATAGTTTACCGTGGTTTCTGCACTTCTGCTTCATCGTCTCGTTTTAAAAATATGAAAAGTGATGATGTATTAATTCATAGTAGCGTCTATTGTATTTACTAATCCAACCATTTATTACCGCCTGCACGGTGGTCAAAACTTATGCATGATTAGCTGCGCCTCGCTGTTTCCCAGGATTAAAAGTAGCCTTTTCCAGGACCAAAAAAACTTTCATAATAAGTTTCATCAAAATCCGTTCAGTAGTTTTCGCATGATTGAGTAACAAACATCCATCCATTCATCCATCCATCCATCCTTAACTAACGCATTTGTAATAACATCAGCATCATCATCATCATTAGCCCATCACGTTCCTACTGCTGGGACACGGGCCTTCTCTCATAGAGAAAGTATGGGCCATAATCCACCACGCTGGCGCAGTGCAGGTTGATGCATGTCCTTGAATTTTTGTGATTGGACATGCCGATTTCCTCACGATGTTTTTTCTTCACCGTTTTAGAGTGAATGTTTTGGAATATTAGTAGGATCAATTTCAATCTCTAGTTCTTGAAGAACGCCCAAGGAGTGGAACTCTCTGCCGGCATCTGTGTTTCCGGATAGGTATAATCTGGGTGTTTTTAAGACAAGAGTAAACAGGTTTCTTCTAGGCGAGCGTGCTACATCTTCGACCGCATCGTCACTTAACAACAGGTGAGAAAGCGGTCAAACGCAAGCCTATAAATAATCTATATATATAAAAGAAAGTCGTGTTAGTTACTCCACTTATAAATCAAGAACGGCTGAACCGATTTAGCTGAAAATTGGCAGGGAGGTAGTTTAGAGCCAGGAGAAGGACATAGGATACTTTTTATCTATTTACTTTTTTTTTTACTATTCTTTTATTTATTTTTTTATTTTTTACTTTTTATCAGCATTCCCGTGTGACTTGACATGAAACGTCAGTCATTATAAAACTTGGTATAACAAAAAAGAATCAGACTTGGAATAATAAAACGAAAATGACAGCTATGTAATTGACGTATAATGACAGATATGTCATGACGTATGGATGACAATTTGATATTTGTAAGAAATCAATAATAAAACTATTTCTATTAAATAAATAATTAACAATTATCATTCATTCAAATCTATTGACTGCGTCACAAATGAAGATGAAGCCACCAACTATCCAATTGAATTTTTAAACTCTTTGGACGTGCCTGGCTTACCACCTCACAATTTACGCCTAAAGGTTGGCTCCGTAGTAATCATGCTTCGAAACATAAACCAACCAAAACTGTGCAACGGTACGCGTTTAGTGGTTAGAAAATTAATGAATAATGTAATTTACGCTACGATAATGATAGAAAAATTCAAAGGTGAGGAAGTTCTCATTCCGAGGATACCGATGATCCCAACCGATATGCCGTTTGAATTTAAAAGACTTCAATTTCCGATACGTCTTGCATTTGCCATGAACATCAACAAATCACAAGGCCAATCCTTAAAAGTTTGTGGTTTAAATCTAGAACATTCATGTTTTTCCCATGGTCAATTATACGTGGCATGTTCACGGGTCGGAAGACCATCTGAGTTGTTTGTTTTTGCGCCTGATAATAAATCAAAATATGTCGTGTATCACAAGGTACTTAAATGAAGAGCAACCTATTTAATAAAATACTGAAATAATTATGAATGATTAATGTAGGTATTTAATTTATTTTGTATTTTTTCCAATTAAAAAAAATGCATATTTATTGCCTTTAAGGCGGAACAAAGTTCGCCGGGTCAGCTAGTAGGTAATAAAAAAATATTGAACTTGAACCTTTTGTGATGTAATGTTTGTATGTGTCTTCTATGTATCTAATTTATATCTATATACATATGTATCTATTGATACTCTGAAAAAGATAACGCGACTTCTACAAAGCAGTTTCTATACTATAAAAATGTTGTTTTCCAGAACTTTCCCTTTACCCAAATATACGCATTTTTTAATTTTGTACTGGAAAATTCTGGAATTTTGAAGCAACTTACAGCTTTTGACATATATATCATGGACTTGAACATTGTAAAAACAATTTCATAATTCCTCCACGAAATAAATGTGGCATTTAAAATCACTCTTCCTAAAGTGCCTTGTCATGGCTAATAAGAACATACCAAAGAAGACATTTTCTTTTTCACGGAGCAAGGCCGTCGCAGTTGTAAATGGGAATTAGATTGGACAACTTTTTACGGGTATTACAACATATATAAAATACGAGTACAACAGAGTGATTATAAAATTAATCTAAAAACCACGTTTTTATGCGCCTTTTGAGGTTAGGTCGGCATTGCATGCTCATAAATGGATTTAGAATGCATTTTTTTAAGCTGATCTCCAACAAAGAATACACTTACATGCTAGATTTTAATGCTAAAGTTGTCAGCTACCGTGAGTTTCAGCCCAATAGCTAATCGGGAAGTGCTTTAAATTTGAGTTGCCAGATTCCACCCGGAACGACAGACAGAAAGACAGGCAAAAAAGAAAGTGACTTAATAAAAACGTGGTAAAATAAGTGAGACGTGCGGGAAGTGAGAGTGCATACAAAATTGCGGGCAATAACTTAGCAAGGCAAGCAGCTAAACATCAAGTTCCTGTTTTCTTATTGTAGAGACTTAAATACCTAGATTCTCCGGTGTAGATCTAGAAACTATTAAGAGAAATTAAATTAACTCTTTATTCTGCGATTTATCGCATGTGGTTTTATCACATTAAAAAATACTCTCCCACAGATGCTTAGTCCTAGAATCACTTCAAGAGAATGAGTTTATTGAATCTTTCCTTATAAGGAACAATAAACAAATAACGTAAGACGCTAATATGATAAATTCCGCTTAAAATATTATAACTGTCCGTCATTACGAAAACATGAGCCCGACACGATTTCCTACAATGACCGCTGTGTATGAAATCAAGATTTATTATAACCGAGGCTAAATCACATAAATCCCCGCAGTCTCGCTATGCTTTTCACACATTTAATGAAGATTGATAACTCAGTTTTTATAACGTCACACCCTCTTTTTTGCGGCCATTGTCTGCCATCCTATTTTAAACCCAGACTTAAACAATAGATTTGAAGAAAAAAGCTCGCTCTCATGGCTTTCATTTAATAAATGTAAGCATTCAGTAATGGAATGTCGGAATATGGCTTAAATAAGATAAATTGACGATTGCATGATACAGTGCGGCAGAATCAAACAACCTAAATTTGTATTACTTTATAAAAAGTAACAAGTAGAGGTAACTAGCTGACCCGGCGAACTTTGTTCCGCCTTAAAGGCAATAAATATGCATTTTTTTTAATTGGAAAAAATACAAAATAAATTAAATACCTACATTAATCATTCATAATTATTTCAGTATTTTATTAAATAGGTTGCTCTTCATTTAAGTACCTTGTGATACACGACATATTTTGATTTATTATCAGGCGCAAAAACAAACAACTCAGATGGTCTTCCGACCCGTGAACATGCCACGTATAATTGACCATGGGAAAAACATGAATGTTCTAGATTTAAACCACAAACTTTTAAGGATTGGCCTTGTGATTTGTTGATGTTCATGGCAAATGCAAGACGTATCGGAAATTGAAGTCTTTTAAATTCAAACGGCATATCGGTTGGGATCATCGGTATCCTCGGAATGAGAACTTCCTCACCTTTGAATTTTTCTATCATTATCGTAGCGTAAATTACATTATTCATTAATTTTCTAACCACTAAACGCGTACCGTTGCACAGTTTTGGTTGGTTTATGTTTCGAAGCATGATTACTACGGAGCCAACCTTTAGGCGTAAATTGTGAGGTGGTAAGCCAGGCACGTCCAAAGAGTTTAAAAATTCAATTGGATAGTTGGTGGCTTCATCTTCATTTGTGACGCAGTCAATAGATTTGAATGAATGATAATTGTTAATTATTTATTTAATAGAAATAGTTTTATTATTGATTTCTTACAAATATCAAATTGTCATCCATACGTCATGACATATCTGTCATTATACGTCAATTACATAGCTGTCATTTTCGTTTTATTATTCCAAGTCTGATTCTTTTTTTGTTATACCAAGTTTTATAATGACTGACGTTTCATGTCAAGTCACACGGGAATGCTGATAAAAAGTAAAAAATAAAAAAATAAATAAAAGAAAAGTAAAAAAAAAAGTAAATAGATAAAAAGTATCCTATGTCCTTCTCCTGGCTCTAAACTACCTCCCTGCCAATTTTCAGCTAAATCGGTTCAGCCGTTCTTGATTTATAAGTGGAGTAACTAACACGACTTTCTTTTATATATATAGATAATAAAGTAGTCAAGTGCGTGTCGTGTCACGCATAACGTGGGGTTCCGTAGCCATGTCAGACACGAGCCAATAGTATTACCACCAAATTTAAAGTTTTATTACTTAACTGTTTTCTATGACATATATTATCGGAAAGAATACTACTTGGGGAGCATAGTTTGTTCTAAGAATTTTCAGTAAGAAGTCCTCAATACAGAAACCCAAAATGTTAAAATCAGACAATGTTCAAAATATTTCTAGAGTAAGAGTTTACCATGGTTTACATACCTATTGAGTGGTTAAATATTGCTAGCGACTATGGCAGAGTTATATCTCGCAAACGCTACAGTTAATAGAGAAGTGATGCCTTACTTTCATTCATTGACAAAATATCTTATATAGGTTCCTTGTTTAACTACGAAACCTTAAAAAGGAATAGGTATTTTATGAAAGTCAAATGTGTCGCAACAAAATGCTTCGGCCCAAATATAGTTCCATAGAGCTTTATTTAGGTACCCGAGCCAACTAGTTTTGTACCAACTAATTAGACACTTTTGTGATTTTAGTTCTCATTCAATTTCAACTTTTGTTATATTCACTCACATTACACACATATTATAAATGCGAAAGTTTGTATATGTATGCTTGTGTGTAAGTTCTCTTGTTCTCTTCACGCCGTAACGGCTCATTTGATATAAGTGAAATTTGGAATAGAGATAGCTTATACCCTGGATAAATACATAGGCTACTTTTTATCCCGAGAAACTACGGATGAAACCGCGGAGCGCAGCTAGTAGATTAATAATTATTTTCCTTTGGTACTTACCTTACATATAGGTAGCAAGTCAAATGTGCTAAACAACCATAATGCTCGTACAAAATGTTGTGAAGGAGGCGTCTCGTCGACTTCACATATCCGGCCGTTGGAACAGCTCTCTGGGGATCGTTTCATTATTTCCTTTTTGTTTATTTGCAAGTGGAATACTTCAATATTTAGGGTGTATTTTTCATATCAATTTTGACGGTATTCGCATTTAGTTTCAGCCGAGTAAAACGTTTACCTACATTTTATTGGGGTTCCGTAAAGAACGATACGAAACTTAAAATGTTACTTTGTTGTCTATCCGTTTGTTTGTTACACGTTTCTCAGGGATGGCTATTTAAACATATAAACATACAAACCGAGAAGGTAACTCTGAAAGCTACACAAAAAGATCTCAAGTAAAGAGTTATGTCCTAAAATCAATGCTATACCTATTTGATGTGTATTTATCATGTCAAAATCTTGCAAAGTATAATTAACTTTTATCTATAAGCACTTACGAAGGTGAGACCTTCATTCATTCTTTACTTATTCCTCCTTTTCTTTCCGTACTGACACCCGGTTTTGATTTCCATGGAGCTACAATGGCACATGGTCTCTTGACTTTTAAGTGTTCGCCTACAAAAGAGTTTTGAAACTCTCAGGCACCGGAAATCTGAAAAACGCGAAGCCGCGGGACTAAAAGAGAGTTATTTCGTTATCAATAAATTTTCCTTTAAGAATGTTGTAGGTACTCATTTAACATAAGCAACCTCTGGAAATTGGTACACAAATATAGTTTGAATAAAATTGTATTTTAAAACGGATTAATTTAACTCATCGCAAAAAAGCCGTTTTCAAAATAACAAACAAAATTTGTTTGCATATAGGAGTTACGTATCTATATTCACTTAGAAAAATTGCCAACTGAAATATATCTAACTTTCCACATCAACCCTTTTCCTCCTATCTCCAAAAAGGGAATGGAGACTTTTCTCATTTCCTAAAAGGGCGCTAATTTTCCTTCGGGATGTTTCAATGGAACTATCTTCGCTAGTATTGAATCTGACGTCGGAAAAGTTAAATAAGGGACACATGCCTTCCCTCATCTGTCGCTGACAATTTCTTAGCGGAAATTTTAATGTTGCACCAAGGGAAATCTTCTGTTAGAGTTTCGGTTGATTTATTTTTATGGTACCTTTGATAAGATGAGAAGATCGAGTCATTTTTAGCCTTATTTGTTTACTTTAACAAGCTACAAAGGTTGAACTAGTATATACTTAATGACGAAATTTAATTTACAAATATTAAGGTGTAATATGTTCAATCGTTTATTTAACCAAATTCAGACATACCAGACATTTTTCGTCTAAAATATTTAGGTCACACAATTCACGATGTCGCAAATATCAAATATATAACTACTCTGTGTTTTCTAATACAATTAAGTAAACTGCAGCTACTTGGCGTTATGCGGTTACCGCTTATGCTTCCACGCCTTTATCGCATTTAGGTGATTCCCGAGCAAACAAAAGTTAATTCCAGATTAAGCCACTAGATGACGTCAGCCCAGCCGGCGTAGCGTTTGCTTTGTAAGTTTGCAGTTTAGATTAAGTTAACCTTCGTGTTTACAGCCTTCTTCCGTCCTATGCACAGGATGGGCTTCAAACTAAGTACATACTTTATGTTAGCACAGACGGATTATAAATGGGAGAGGTAGAAGTTCAATAGGCTTAAATGCCTTGTATGTTTAGAAGGATAACGCTGGCACTGCGTTAATATGAATGTACCTATTTTATTTAATCTATCTCCAAGACACTTAGATTAATTACAAACTTAGTGAAGTTAACTCCATACAGCTTAAAATTGATTCACATAAGCTTTCAAACGAAAATTTTGCAAATTAGTGGTCACCACAGACTGCATAGTTTTACATAAATAAGTACATTGTAGATTATTATTATAACACAGACACGGTATAGGTAATAGTTAGTTTTCTTTGGTATAGGAATGCTTCGTGCGTTTTTCAGATAAAAACGAACTCTTGAGTAACGCGCACCCTACAAGCTATATCCATACCAGTTATATATAGATGGCATGAGATATTCATGGATAATAATAAGTAAGAATTCTATTTTGCGTTTGTGCTATCGACAAAGCGAATAAAATAAATAGGTATCTATACTAACTATATCAAATACTGCCTATATCAATGCCTCAATGCCTCCTTTCCGTACGCCGCAGCTAGTAAAGTACGGTGCGAGTGGTGCCCTCATCAATCTTCTATAATTAGGTAGTGACGTTCTCGACTACACTAATGACGAGAAGGCGTTCGCTCCTCGACGCCTATGCGAAAATTACGACATTACGCACCGCAAAATGGGTGTGTTGCCGCGCTTAGACAAACGTCTCTATAAATCTACGAGATGTCTTCGAAAACGTATTGTTGCAACTACTATTATTTAGTATATACCTTCAGTTGCGTGATAAACGATATTTATAACGATATAGATAATACTTAAACGGATGGCACCAGAGGATCTAGTGATACCTCCTTTCATAAAAATGTCTCGTTTTAGTTCATTATTCACGCATTTATTTATTTATCTTTACTGATTCTATATTTTTTTGTGATTGTTCTAAATATGTTTAGATAATAGCACAGGTAATACTAATATAGTAGGTATCTAAAAAACCCTGTAAAGCTAAAAGGTATAATAAACGTAAACAGGTAATAAAAACGAACTAAACCAAACTCCATTATAACGAAACCCTGCACCAGCCATCTAATTCCATAAACGAAGAAGCCTGCACTTTATTATTCACGACCTGCCGCAAACTAAAATACAACATTAACCCAATTTGCTGAATTATACCAAACTCTAAATTTGCTAATGGGATCATAAGTGGAATGCATATTCGAACAAAGTCCTGGAGACAGGTAGTATTCACAATAATATTATAAATACGAACGTTCATATGTTAGTGTGTAAGCGTGTTTGTTACTTCTTCTCGCTGCCGCTGTAACGGCTCAACAGATTTGAATGAAAATTGGAATGGAGATATAGCTAATAACCTAAATTAATACATTGACTACTTTTATCCCGGGAAACCGTGGGACGCAGCTAGCAATAAATAAATCTAGGCCCGTATATCTCAAAAGTTAGTGTAGTAATTTAGCTTTTAGCTTTTCAACAGTTGTTAATTTTCAATGTGTTTATTTCGATCTAACTCAAATATAAAACTAAAATATAATTTTGCTATTCTTAAAGATTTAACTTTTGGCTTCCAATCAAAATGTAAATTACGCCGAAGACGTCACGCCTCCTAAAATATAGATGGGTAACTCTATTGAGTTAATAATATATTTTCTTAAAACAACAGCCCGCTACTAAGAAATACACGGCGAGTCCCAGTCAACCAATTAAAAAGTTGATAACGCCTGGCTGGTATTTGGCAACAAACAAAAGCTCTATACTTTGATGTTTGATGCGGAAGGATTAAATCCCCCTGTAAAATCAAACTAGCGCATCGGCCCAATTAACAGCCACTTTGTAAGTCAAATGTAGTTTCTGCAATCCATGGAAAGCGTAAGTTATCATTAGATAGCGGTAATAAATCTTCATTAATCAGCTTCTCGTGTTAACTTCGAAAGGCTCGTAATTAGGTTGAGGCTCAGATTAATACGTATCGATTTTTAAGCTCCAACGAATCTCCAAGTTTTAGGCGCACCCAGTTTATTTTAGACTAGTTCATCCAACTTTTGGGGATTGAGTAAATACGCGTAGGTACTTGCTACTCCATGTGTACTTACTCATAGATACACTAAGAGGAAATGAGATAACTTAGAAGGCTCCCCGAGACCGATAGACAGCTTTCTAGTGCACTTAGCAACATACTCTCACCAAAATCGTGACTCTACAAAAATACCCGGTATATATTTTTGCAAAAAAAATGTTTTTCCAAAAGCGGCACTGGAAGAGCCAATTTGCAGGAAAAATATTTGTAGTTACTTTGCTCTTCTATTATATTCGGCTTGTTTTTGTTTCATGTGGTCAGGGATGAATGTTTAAAACACCCGCGAGAGCTTAAGTCAGCTACACGCACACCAAGCCACACATTTTTTTATTTTATATATAGGCTGCATCAAAAGTGTTCACTTTTATAAATACGATGGCTCAAAATATACTTATAAGATTTATCTACAACTAGCTGTGCCCCGCGGTTACAAATATTAGTGTGATGATGGCCAAACCAGACTAAAACAAAGTTATTTCATCCAAACTTGAGAAGCCTAAAAGCCGTAGTCTACTCCATTCGAGGCTACAAATATAATCTACTTGAGTAACTAGATGGCGCTTTAGCTCTCTAGATCGCGGTGGCAATTCATTCGTGGAATGCGCGGCAATATTAAATTAAAATCTGCCTACATAACTTTTCGCAAAGCGACACCATCAGGTGTATATTTTTACAGGATCTCTTACTGTGTAAGAGCTTAAACAACTATTAAGTATATGTAAAATTGTAAAATGGACTGAGGTAAAGTAATGATAAATAATAATTATAAATGTTATTGATTGGAATTTGAGACATTTATTAAGTAAAACATTTGTTACAAAAACTAACTGGTGGAGCACTTGAAACCTAAACTAGGTTCGTGGCCTGTGGTAAAGCTTCCAGGCATCTTTCGTCGAAGTACACAAACATTGTGTTGTCAATCATGACCAAACTTTGAGTAAGTAATAAATAATTGCCGATATAACACATTCCCTGCGGCATTAATTTATCTGTACTTTCCGTTATTGCGTTACGGGGCGTTTTGAACCTTGTCCTAAACCAGAGATTGTGGCGGCACGAGGCTTATTTGGTGTTTTTCAATAAAACAGGTCAAACAATAATATTTTATGCAACCAATGCATTCTGTGAGAATTCATTTTCAATTTTTTGTCAGTCTCACGACTTGGTAAGTAGGTGTAGAGTTTTTCATAACATCCTACACATCTCCACTTATTTGATTTTGTAGTGGGTTATGAAAAGTAAAAAAAATAATTGTGTATTTTTCAAGCGGGTTAATTAGTTCAAAAGCATAATAAGGGACTTAATTTGTGCAAAATTATGATGATAAGTTACAAAACTTTAGATATAATGATGCATAATTAAGTCAATAAACAGTCAGACTCATAGTTATCATAAACATCAGCCTATCAAATATAATTAGTGACTTATCTGTTTTTGAAATATCAGTGATTCTGACTCAGATTTACCACCCGATTCTTCTTCATCATCCTCTTTAATTAACTTTCTACAAAACGTTTTGACATAATCGGCAGGAGTCTTATTACCTCGTCGCGTGTGCAGACTCGAACGCGATGCACAACACTAGCCGCGTGAAGCTAGCGCAAGGTGCGGTACGAGGTCCGTTAGGGTACGAGGTGTTTCCAACCTCGTTCAGCACTGTATTAAAATTTTATTTATTCAGTGCGGCACAAGGTCTTAGAAATCCCGCATTAAAGTAGGTATACCAAAGAACTCGAAATGAATAGCACATCTCAGATATATACGTATCTCTTTCCTACACTAAACCAGATATAAGTTACGCCTCCCGCACGACAGAGAAGTTTAACTTTTTCCTTACCTATCTAGAGGCGAGACACGGACAGGGTGTTTCAGACCCTGTATCGCACTCAACGTGAGGATATATTGTTGCTACATATAATGTCACCGAGTTGGTAATACACAAACTGGTCTGTATAAAGACTCGGCCAAGTACCAATATAAAATATTAGAATAACCATGATTATTCTCAAATCAGGACGGTATATACGAACCAATTCCTTCACTGCTTAAAAACTTCCGGTCACGTTTCGGCTTATCCTTTTACGCTTTACTTTTGTGGAATATTGATCTGCAACTGAAGCATCAAAGTGCACTTACGCTGCTTTGCAGAGCTCTGCTCACTAGAAAATGCGAGGCTTTGTAGACGGAATATTTAGGTATAACATTCTATGCCAACCTTTAATAACAGTAACTGAGAAATTTCATTAATTATAAACTTATTAGTTAGAGAGGTCCGTGGAAAGAGATAGCAGTAGAATCAAAGAAGCTAGATACGAACGCACGGAGTTAGATAAAATTATATAAATGGTTAAGTTTTTTTACAATACCTAAGTGTGGCGCTTACCACCAGGCGAACGACTTGCTCGTCTCATCACTCAGTAAATAATAAAGTAATAAAAAAAAGTTTTCATGTTATGTAATGCAGGGGGTAATGCTTGTAAACTCAGAAGTATAAAAGTATAGGTATGTAGGTTTAACATAAATGCCCGACTTTGCTACTACTTCAAGAGTTGGAACAACATAAGTAGGGCAGTTTGTCATGAACATTCCGTGACATGAGCTTTACCTACTAATCTCAAAGTTTGTTGTTAGTGCTAATATACCTAGGTAACAATTTATTTTAATGAGAACTTTGTTTTCTACGTTTATTCCATCTATATAAAACTTTTCTATGATAGATTTTATTTGATGTTATTATTTGTCTTCTACTTGAATTTCGGTAGCTAAGTTGGTAAGGCATCGCCGCGTCGGTGTTTCACAGACGCAGGTTTAATTTCTGACCTAGCAACTTGATTTTTCTTCTCTCTACATATTTAGAATCTTAGACTTCACTAAGCATGCACTAATGCATTAATTTATCCAGCTTTTATAGGGGCTGCGGGCTGGGTTATCATTAGAGCATGTGGCTTATTAAAATAATATACCTACTTGTTTGGTTGATCTATGAGTTGTTTACATTGACAATAGCTGACGTAGAATCGTCACCGAAACACGAGATAAAAAGGATAGAATAAATATTGAAGAAATATGAACCTACACTAAACCAGGCCTAGCGCACTCCGCACTGTAGGTACGAAGCTACAATTACATAGCCAGACACCGACGGCGGGTCGCGCGTCGTTACACGTGCCGCGTCAGAAGAGATAAGAGCTATGCGATAGAAAGAGAGGTGCTCTGTAGGTTAATATGACTGGTAGGTACGCAGCGCTACGCGAGCTGAATTGAATTTTATTGCGTCATAGCAAGAGTCGCTATTTGTTTAAATGTCTTTGCGGAGTGATGCTCTGTCCCTTAGTATACTGTGACTTTATAACGACTGAACAGATTGACTGAAATTTGGTATTTAGGGTACTTTAGATCCTGGAATACATACATGTATACTCTACTTTTATCCCAGAAAAACGAACAGTTATCTTAGGAACAACTATAAACCGAATTCTACGCAGGCGGAGTCGCGGGTACAAGCTAGTAGGTCATAACATAATAATTTCTAGAAATCCGCTAGATGTGTGTGAATATCTTATTCACATTGATTGATTTCTTTACGTGCTCTCTAAATATACTTTATAAAGCTTTAAAATGTGCTGTAATTTATTATTCTAGAATATTTACAATATATTTTGTATTAACTTAAGGTCGTGGATTTATTAGCAGAGATCAATCAATGTATTGAAAAAAAAGGTGTTCAATGTTCATGCACATTTCACACATGTCATTTTCTCCCAAGATAATATACCATAAGGTTATTTTTGTTAAAGATTTTATGATTGTTTAGGTATGTCGACAGCCTCTGTGGTGTAGTGGTTGGGCAGGTTGGCTCAAATCTCATACATCACTGAGGATGCGGGTTCGATGCCCGTGACGGGACAAATGTTTGTGCACAGAAATAAAAGCGCAAGCATTTGTTTCGTGTCTGGGTGTTGTGGGACTATGGTCCTCATAGTTCCTGGTTTCCTAGATACAGGGAATCCTAGTTAGAGGTCAGGATCTATATATGTGATCGTTGGGCGTTATTTATTTATTTATGTTTTAAAATGATACCTATATATTGGATTGCTTTTCAATCTTTTACTGTTCGTACGTAATTACGTATTCTTCAATATTATGTGTTACGTTTATTTCTTCCATGAGTTACGCGAATAATTTGATGTTTGTGTGATTTTAACGTTTATTAAGTACCTAGGTACCTACAAAAATCAAAATCAAAATCTCTTTATACAATTTAGGTATCACAGACGTATTGATGAAACTACTCAAAATTGAGGCACTGATAATGGAAAGTTGATATAGTTATTAGGTTTGTAGTTATTTATGGTTTTTCCACTAAATGCGGTTATCAGATTTAAGCTAATAAACTAATCATTAATTTATCACATCCTTAAATCATGTAAGTATATATCACAATTAAATTGTATAATCCGCTGTTTTACAAAACCGCTAGTCGTTTCAAAAAACAGCACAGTTATGTACTTGAAGCAGCTAAATAACATTCAGCCGTTTTACAAAATGAATGAAATGTATTTTTGCTGCAAAACCTGTAATAAGTCATAAATACAAACGCAAATTAAAAAGCTTTCTTCGAGCAAGATGTTCAGTGCAAACAATGAATTTGCATAATGTTTCAACGTTCATGATTCAAGTTGAAACGGTACGAGTATTTACAATCTAGATATCGTTTATTATAATTGCAGATGGTTGTGGTGGAAATTTCAGTGGGAACGGCGAGGTAAGTGTTTGAAGACATTTAAGGTATTTGTATCGCTTACAATTCTTCTGTGAACATCCGACGCCGGGCGAGACAAATGGGGAGTTTACACGCGATCTGCCGCCATTAATTAGAAACAACGCGTGGTGCCTCCCCCTGATTGCTATCTGTCAGCGAACACGCGAATACTAGTTCGCCACACCACCGTGCGCCACTTCGCAGCCACTACCACTGCACCACCTCTTTGTTCATCGTCTTTAACATCTTTTCCGTAAAGCTCATTACAACCTATCGTATCTTAAGAACCTTAGAAAAATGATAATTTATGGACAGACCCGAACCCACTGGAACATGCACCACAAGTATACCACAAGGTACATGACTACTAAGATGTCTAATGAGAGTTGTCATTGAAATAGTAGGTACTAGTTGTGCCTGCGACTATTGTATCTACTATTACCCTATTCGCACAGGATGTTAAACACGCTTTTTAAATGCAACATTCATAGTATACCGCCAAACATTGAATTGTATTAAATCAAAGATTCATAACTGTTCAGCTACTTATACCGCTGACTGTACTCTATATAGGTATGTTATATCTCACATCCCATTGTGCTATTGACAAAGAAAAGACATATTACACATCAGGGCCCCAATTCACTATGATAAGTTGGCGATTCATCCTTATGACATCTCTATGACGCATTCATATATTCATATATATGACGCGTCTTAGAGAATACAAATTTCGCAAATGTCGTTTATTAATGAAGGAATCGACGTAATTTCCAAGCAAGGAATCGCCAAGTTGTCATAATGAATTGGGGCCCTGCTAAGGAAAACCGATCATTAAACGTTTTGAGATTGTTTATTTTCCATATATCAAAATCATCAAACAAATGTATATATAACAATTGAAATCCATATCATTCGCTGTTTGCGAGATCACGTATTTCATTTCGCGCTCGGCCAGTGAACAGTGATTATGCAAATAAGGCCTCCTCCCACCGAATCACATAAATCGTTTCACATTTTATAATTTTTTCCATAATACATTCTGTTTAAGCCAACGATCAATCAGAGACTGTCAGACTTAAGAAGAGCCTCCTCATTTGACAAATGATGTTTTTAGTAACACCAATTAAGTTTGTTGAAAAATGTGTGCCTTTATATTAAAATATATTTTTTTATTCCGAAATAACGATAAGTATACACAATATTGAGATCTCGTATACCAAGTAATATGTAAACAGAGCTAAACAACGAAATGTCTATATATAAAATGATAAAAGTGCTGGTAGCTCATAAGGTCAAGTTGGATCACTCTTAAGTGAATACTCATAGAAGAAAATATTACGAAGTTTTAGAATGTGCTATTTTATTTTAGTGTTTTTTTATTTGTTATTTTAAATTAGGCTATCTATCCATTAGATATTGTACTTAGTACAATACAATTATATTTTATTGCATACCACAAACATAATTACATGAGAAAAATATAAACCTTAACTAGGGTAATACAATTGGCGGTCTTATCGCATAAAGCAATTTCTTACAGACAACATCTGGATCGATTGGACAAATATTAAAAGAATAGATGGTGGTGCACAGCAAATAATAATAATAATGTATGTTTTTTTGTTTTTCACTTACATACATACTTTATATTTCTCAGAGTAGCCAGCTTCTTGTGGCTATTGTGAAGGACTACATATATCTAGGACACAAAACTACTCTGAGCTTTGAAAACCAAACCGCAGAAGTGGAACGACGAATTGCACAAGCTTGGGCCGCATTCGGTGCCAATCAGCAAATATTACGTGGCAAAATACCTCTCCATCTAAAAAAAAGTTTTCGAGCAATGTGTCATGCCCGTGCTTACATATGGTACAGAAACCATGGCGCTCACCAAGAAGTCAGCCGAGAAGTTCAGAGTCGCGCAGAGGGGAATGGAGAGAGCTATGCTCGGTATTACTCTGCGTGACCACAAACGGGATGAATGGATCAGGAGTAAAACTAAAGTGAAGGACGTAATAGCAAAGAAAAAGTGGGCATGGGACACACTGCAAGAATGGATGCGAGCCGTTGGGCGAAACAAGTCCTTGAGTGGAGACCCAGAGCGGATTCCAGAGGCCGCGGTCGACCACCACAGCGCTGGGTGGACGATATCAGGAGACTCGCAGGCCAGGAATGGATGCACCGGGCTCAAGACCGCCGGGAATGGAGACGGAGGGAAGAGGCGTATATCCTAGAATGGATAAATAAAAGGCCCCCATGATGATGATGATGATGATGACAATAAAGTAAGTTCTTTATATTGTATTGTATTGAAGAACTGCTCAATGGTGCTTAAATATGCATCTATTTCCGCAGTATAATTAATATTCATTTCATTGCATTTTAACACCATAAGTAGCGACATCGATCTGTACACCTCAATGAGATAGCGGTGTCATAACAGAAACATTTTCGGGATACGTAAAGTGGCATATTCAGCTAAATGACAGCCCGACAGATATGAACGTCTCTAAATTGGCAGGCAGTGAAGTGTCTGAAATTGCTAAGAATGTAACTCACTCAGGTATTAGGGTAAGGAGATACATATAATAAAATAAATATTATACACATTCAATATAAGAGAAGCAGCTTCGTAGATGCTCATATATTTTTTTATTAAATCGTCTTGATATTTAATGCATAGCTAAAATAAGATATTTAATTTTACGAGCGATCATTTTATTTCTTTCTGAATACTTAAAAATGTTAATTATTTTGTTACTGGCTATTTCAGTAAAAATTCTTTCTGGTATGGATATTTAATTTGTTGAATCAACATTTCGTTAAGCAATTTTTAAGCTGGTCCACGAACATAACTTAATTATTACGTACTCTTAAAAGAGATAATTAATCAGGTCCATGCTAACAAATCTGAAAAAAAGCCTCACGATTTTGCGCAATATCTGCAAGAACTAAATTTATAAAAGTTAGTGGAAAAATAAAGCAGCAAGTACAATTAAAATAAGACTTAGCAGTTAATTGTCTCAGGGTGACGAGAGCTATGCAGCGCTGCGCAGGATTTTGCAAACAAAGTTCTGAGGCGTATTGCTTACCCTCAGGCGAACGACCAGCTCGTCTCGTCATTCAGTAAAACTAAAATTAATTAATGATTTCCATGGACAGGATTACGCTGTACTGTTTTTATAGCAATCATGCATTGTTTTCACTGGAATATTATGAATATTAGGAAACCTCTTTGAAAACACAATTATCCGTAGTTAAGAGAACGGTGCCGTTCTTATAGCGGTAATTACATTGCTGTTGTAATTATTATAATTGCTTTTGTCGACATATTAAATTAAACTCTTTTAAGGGGCTTACTGTTTATAGGTACGCCTTCTTAGTAAGTACTACTATTTTTTGGATACGTATAGCCGTGTTCATCAGACAGACAGACTACGAACAACAAAAGAGAATGAAATGGTTAAGACTAGGTACTTCGACATTTTTACGTTTTAGTTAGAGACACGGCTAAAAATAAACAAACTTTTATTGACCGTTGTAACACAATCCATAAACTCAGCAAAGTGATCCTCTATCATTTTCTACACTGACTAACTTTTATGTGTTGACGGTTCGTATCGAACTCGTATCGAATGATCTTCATGTATAGTGTTGACTCGCGAACTGTCGACGCAGAGGTGGACGTGAAATAGTATTACTCCCATAAAATAAAAACCGACGTTGTTAGTGACTTTATGACCTATTTTTATGAGTGCACAATGTTTACCCCGTTTGATACGTCCTAAAACGATATGAGTTTTATTTCAAGTGTATTTTTAGTATTCATAGTTGTATATAAAGGAAGAAGACTTTTATCGCCCAACCACGCAGCCGCATCAGGCATTTTTTATTTGATATGTATAAATAAAATAATAGCTAATATTATGCAGATAAAACTTTTGAATATATACTTTCTCATCGAGAAAGTATAGACCATAATCGGTTTAGGCGCCAAATGTTAAAAGCGCATAATGACAAACGGTCGCAAATTGTCAAAAGAGCAAAATGTCAAAGAGTGTTACGTCCAAGGCGTACAATGAACAGAAAGCAAAACGACCGTTTGTCTCATTATGCGCTTTTGTCATTTTGCGACTAAACCGCCATAATCTAACGCGCTGGCTCACAGCGGGTAAAAATATCATAAATAATCTATCGACCTACTTTTTTAAATTTTCGACTATGAATCTGAGTGATTCTGTGTTTTTCCTAAAGAAAGAGTGAGCAATAGTTTTTTTTAAGTTCATTAATAGCAGTGCTTCCACTTAACAAAGTGGCTTACAAAATAATATATAACACACACTTAATATCGTTCTCACATTCTGCTTTGGTACAAAGGAGTATAGATAATATAATGAGCTATAAGAGGCATTCTGGAATTACTCGTCAAAGGCCTCACTCCTATTCAATTTTTCGAAATGATTGGGACATTCAAAGAAAAAATTGCTTTTCTCTCGCCCGTGCTACCGTATGGAGTAATAGAACCATGGGACGATCTCAATCCTAAATTATACCACGCTGTGCACATTTACTGGCTTAAATTTTACGGGATGTGGTACAATAATAATTCTCCAAAATCCATTTTATTTTGGCTTCAAGCACTGTATACCGTTATTGTATTATGGCTGGTGTGTTTCTTGCCCGGCATCGGAGAAATCGTCTATTTGCTAAGGCGAAGGGAAAATATTGGAGATGTCGCGGAAGGGTTAGCTGTATATTTACTTACATTTTGATGGAATAATATTATGTCCGCTCGGGCTTTATTTCATTGCATAAAACGTTACTTATTTTTCTCTTTGTTTTTCTTATAATAATATGTAGGTATCCAAATTCGTTTCTATTTTCAGGCTGTATTTATTTCTGAGTGAAATGTATACCTACGTGAAAATTGCTGTATTTTGGTTCAACAAAAATAAAGTAATGGAGATGTTAAGGTACCTGCATTGTTCAGAATTTAAGCCGAAAGAGAAAGAACATGAAGATATTTACCGAAAGAGTATCAAAACAGCACGCTTTGTCATGTTTTATTACTCCACTATGTGTGTCGGTGCAGTTTCCGGTAGGTACACTATATACTTGAATTGTTAACATTCTGTACCGTTTCTCAATTTAAAATGAATACATCATAACTGTAATTGAATCCCGTAAAATTTTAAAGTTTCTTAACTTGATAAAATTAATTAATAAGTGTTAATAGTATACCGTTCCCGAAATTAAAGAATTAATTCGATGAGCCAACCTACATCTTAATTGGAAAGGCACCTATTAATATTCATAGTGCCGAAATATTAATAATTCCGTTTTATTTTATCCCTATTTCCTTGTTGGCATATTCATTACCTGGGAGGTAGACATGATTATCTTTAATTTCAGTGGCAATCATAATACCTCTGACGGAAAAATTTGATATCTTGCCGACTAACGTTGAATATCCACATATTGATGTCTACAAGTCACCTGCGTACGAAGCTTTATACACTCATCATGTAAGTAAACAGTAATCTAGAATCTCATTAGCATCTTTTATCTACTTCGTTCAGTATATCATCCCTATGACGTTAAATGAAGAAACGAATAAGGTGCCTTACTTCTGTTTAGTCACAAACTCAACCTACGCGAATTGACTTTGTTTAATTCCATATCAGTAAACTTATTTATTTGCCAACTCGAACCACGAACGACTTTGTCTACTATAACAGATACATAATTATGTTAGGTCTTTTTCTTTCGTGTGGGTGTGTGTGTGGTCAGCCCTGGTGTCAGAGTTAGACCACCCGTGTATATATATATATATATATATATATATATATATATATATATATATATATAAATTTTTATATATATATATACAACGTGTAACATAAATGTGTAGTAATAATTAAACCACGCATATAGAAGCTTTTTAATAATTCAAGTCCAAGTGCAAATCACCAGAAACTTTTTAAAATCACAAGATATGATAATTTAAACATTTCTGGTAATCAAGTTCATTTCAACCCTAACAATCAGCTGATAAAGAGCAATGAACTTGTGTCAAAGAATATTAGTGCGCCGCGTGTACAGATCTGACAAACAAATTTTATCTTCAGTTAGCAAAGTCCTACCAACCTTACTTTACAACTAACTTTCAAGCAAACCGCTTTTTACGCGACTAAACGAAAAGGAATGTAATGTTTTCGGGGTTAATGTATGTGCGTTTTTTTATTACACAATAAATGCCTCAACAGATTTGGATGTATGGGGTATCCTCGGAATCCTTAAATCATCCCAAGTGACATAGGCTATAATGTTTTTGGCAGGGTATTTTTTTTATTTTTATTAATGCTTACTTATTAATTACAGCATTAAACATCATCGCTCCAATTAACATTCAGGAATAAGGATCTAATCAGTGTAAACGCCTAACAAGAGCGAGCATGGCTGATGTTCTTAAAAAATACGTGAGGTCACCAACCACCGTAGGAATAGGATGTAAAAAACATCATGCATGAATTTCAACAGTAGGAATGTAATAGGCTTATAATGATGGTTAAGACATTTCCAACATTTGATTTCATTGCATAGTAAAAGAGTG
Organism: Petrophora chlorosata; assembly: GCA_951640565.1. Classification (NCBI taxonomy): domain Eukaryota; kingdom Metazoa; phylum Arthropoda; class Insecta; order Lepidoptera; family Geometridae; genus Petrophora; species Petrophora chlorosata. The sequence goes on along the minus strand of OX621204.1, from coordinate 7,160,525 downwards.
TTCGTAAGTCAGTAATCAATAAAGCGTCTTTACTTAGTCAGTTTTCAGAAATAAACCTGTTTAATCTTTGACAAAACGCGGCAAACACTAAAGCTATCAAACATTCGCCACCGCTTCACGATTCGCTAGCCTTGTTTCGTATTACACCAATCATAAAGATGTAATCCTAATAAATAATAGCCGCTGCTCCTCATTGGTCGAGCGGCACAAACAAAGTTACCTTCTAACGCCGCCCTATAAAACTCCACCGAAAAGGACCGTTTTCGTTTCGGAAATTCTTTTTAGGTTATTTCTGAACATGAATTCTAAGACGTCAAGTTGGATAAAAAGTTGAAACTGATCAAGGCAAGGCTAAGTCGGGTACGTTCGCGGAGATATTTTTGTATACCGGTTCCGGAACATGCAAAAAAAACTATGGTAAAAAAAACTTAAACCTATGTTTTTATTATGGTTTTAATGCATTCAAATCTGTCCAGGCAATAAGAAGTAATGGTGGAATAAATAAATACATACATACGTAAACCCTGAAATACTCCTTTTTGGGCAGTCGTGTAAAAATGTGGAAATACCCTTTTTTACGAGTGGGTTCCGGAACGGAACCGACCGAGTCCGAAGATCCATTCAGTATGAAATTCCGGTATTTGAGACTCGAAATCAAGCCCTTGTAAAATGTTCGGCGTTTTCAAAGACAGAGCGCCTAGGCCACAAAACAGATAAATACAGAAGTTAATCTCATGTATGTACTTTTCATACATTTCATACCGGACGGCGCAGGAAGTTTTTGGGAGGAAAATTGATTGATTTAAAAAAAATAACTGTACACGATATCGACATATTTTTTTCGCAGTTACTATTATAACTGAATAAAGTTTTTTTGAAGACAAAACAAATGCGATTAGTTTACATTAACATCTTCCTCATTAGATTATTGAACACAAGGCTAACACAGCTTATACTACAATAAATATCTAATTTTAAATTGTAAAAATATGACAAGGCCACAAAGTCATGTTCGCTTGTTCGGCGCAGGGCCGGGGGCTGGGGCGCTTATCTACCTACCTATTTTGTGTTACGTGAAAACGAACCATCAAAATACAAGCAAATACCTACTTACCTCTCTGAAACAACTGGTAGCTTAAAAAACGACAATTCACCGTTTAATGTTGAATTTAAACAACCGTCCACCAAACAGTTATAATAACCTATTTTTCGTTGCTCCATTTTTGCACAAAAAAGTTCACAGACGCGTGTCTCAAGCGGATGGCACTCGCGCTCGCATCCCAACTGTGCCCAGATATCGTGTCTGTGAGCGGTGTCTATGTGTGCGTTGCTCGAGCGCACTTTGTATGTAGATTTCTGTACTAATCTGTTTTGTGCCTAGGCACAAAGTAGCTCGGTCAATGACCCGTACTACCGCGACTAGGCCACAGCTTGTTAGGATTGTCCAAAATAATTCAAATAAATAATTTTTAAACTTTGTATGGAAAATATAATAGTGTTTTTTTGGTTGTATATTCTGCCCGATGATTCATGACTAGATACCCATACACACCTTTCAGTATTACTACACATTAATGTTATTCCCTGTATATTTAATTATCAGTTAAGAAATGACAGTTAAGAAAGTACGTTTCTTATAGGCTGCAAGTCCTAAGACATCTTTTAAAATACGCGACATGATTCTAGGTGCTATCTTCATCTCCCGAGATAAAATCTTTTGCTTTCGGACAGGATTTCTTCGAATTCTTTCCCTTACTGCTTTGACCACCTCTTTCGTACGAACACTACGTGGACGGCCAGATCTTTTTCTGTCACAAACAGAGAAGGTCTCATTGTACCTATTAATAACCCGGTACACAAACATTTTTCCAATACCAAGCGTATGGAGAGTTTTACAAATTGCATTTGGCTCCATACCTACTTTGTGTAATGCAATCACAGTGATTCGGTTCTCTTTATCACCCCACTCTATTTAATATCGCAAAATATTGTACAGTGTATCGGCGCCAAAATGAGAATACTCAATGAACAATCATATAAAAATGACAGATTCCAAATTCAAATGTAAAATTTTGTTTATTTTTAATTGTAACAGTATTTATGGCCAGACTAAGTATATTGGTTTTCCGCCTTGTAACATATAAACTTTTAAAATACAATTAAGAAGACTAAAAAAAATCTTGAGAAAAATCTTTCGCCTATCATCGCATATAATGATTTTAAATTCCAGCATCTTGATCTACCTTTATTATAATCATATTCATAATCATTTATTATTTGTATAATTTGTGTTGTTTATTTATATAAGAATCATTTGCAGATCGTTTTTGTGAATAAATATGTTTACTGATATGAAATTTAACCAAGTCGGCCCGCGCAGGTAGAGTTCCGCCAGTTGAGTTGGCGACTAATTTTTTTTTATTTATTTATTAATTTCAGATAATTATAATCCATTTTGTTAGTATCAGCTTACAGGCTATGTTAGTGACTCTCTTTGTAAAAGTTTAAAAATGTCAATTCAATAATATTCATTCAATAATAACTTACTTCAACCTTTTTGTGAACAAAAACCCACTGTACTCAAAGTCATAGCAATTTTTAGCAGGTAGATATGTATACCTTATTTAATTACAAAATATGCATAAGTCAACTAACTGCCAATATTAGTTAAGTAGGTAGGTACATAATTATACAATACATGCATCATTTATGATATTTCGCGCATCCGTAGTCTAAAGGATTCCAGGTCAATAGCAACCTAATTAACGTTTGTTCTATGGACCATGGTGTGTATAATCCTAATTGAGGCCATTTAAGACGATTTGAGATCAGTCTAATGAGAATGGTTCTTAACCTTTGAGTGATGAGGGATCATTTTTGGTCAAAATTTTCTTGCCACACGGATCACAATCTTTTTATTAATATATTGAAATTCCATGGCTTCTAAAAAGAAGCCCATGGTCGTGTAAAAATGACAAAGACAAGGCTTTTAATCATCGGAGGTGGATGATGGAAGCCTCAAGGCTGCATTGAGCGGAAAGCGGACAGCGCACACTTTTGTGGCTTCCAGAGACCACTAGCCACCAGTGGTCGGCGGACCACCCGTTAAGAACCAGGCAGTGGAAGAAGTAATGCAGTAGATAATTAATGCGATTCCGTTCGCAGATTTACTACAAACCAGCGACTTGCATTATCGATGGAGTAATGGACACTATATTAGCAGCTTTCGTCGCTTCAGCCAGTGAGTGACATAATTATATCGTAACTAATATTTATCTTTTATCAAACCTAGCACTAGAACTTTCTAAATAATAGTTAAAAACGTATCAACATCATTCAAGTACTTCAGAAGTACTGCGAATACACAGACAAACGTAGATGAACTACTTTGTCGTTTAGTATTTAAAGATAGAGACGAGATTAGATATAATGAGTTTGCCCCGATTACTAACTACAACATGATATAAAGAGAAGCGTTAGTGTAGTCAAGGACTATAAAGAAATTGAATAATAATAAGTGCAAGCAAACTCGTCGCCCTCCACAAATATTTGAATGGAGGAGCGACGAAAAGGAGCTTATGTTCTTAGAGAAGTAGCATGTCTAGTCTCTATAGTTACCTATTTCAAATCATATTGGTACAAACATGATTTGTATTTGCTCTATACTAACGAGAGTATGTAAGTACCTCAAAAACTTTATTAGGTATGTAATAAAATAAAGTAAATAGTTGAGTATTAGGACACTTTTTATGTTATAAATCACTTAGAAGTTGAAAGTGTGAAATAATAAAATGTACGGTATCAATTGGTTAAAGAATATAAAAACGACATAAAATCAACTAGTAAAAAATATTATATTAGATTGTACCTAACCCACAACATAAGTTATTGAATGATTTCAGTTGGACAAATAGAAATATTAGCGTATAACCTGCGTAATTTCGACACGCTGGCAGAGAGGCGGCGCAAAAGAGCAATCAATGCAATGTTAGACCATGGTTCTGTCCCTCGAGAGTTTTATTTGAAGTTGGTTTTCAAAGACTGTATCAAACACCACAACAGTATTATAAGGTAAAAAAGAATGAAACATAAACAACTATCTAAAATAATACGATATTAATGTACCACGTAGCTACGGCGTCTATGGGTACTACGTAGCTTACGCGGACTTTAGAGTTCGTAGATTGTTTATGCTACGGTGTCTACGACCGCCTATGAAAGCGCTACGAAGGTATACGATCACTATTTTACGATGTGTATATGTAACCGTAAAATTGTAAATACCGTTAGATTATAATCTATCGATATCTATCTTCACAATCTTTCGATAGTTTATAATCTCGCGATATAGATTATAATCTAACGGCATTTACAATTTTACGGTGACATATACAATAGCACTAAGCAAAAAAATAACAAACAAAATAAAACGGCATAAGTATTAATAAAATATATCATTTTATTGACATTAATAATAAAATTGACAGCTCTAATAGTTTTTGGGTGGCCCTATAAACATGGGCAGGCGTTGTTTTATGGAACCGAGTAATGAGACTAGCAAATCAGTCGCCTGATGATAAGCGCCACGCCTGCTCATAGCAATTGCAGTGCCACCCAGAACTTTTAATACCATAAAAAGCACTACGTAGCACTGCATTGCGCTCATCACCCCGAGACATCAGATATTAAGTCTCATATGCCCAGTAATTTCGCTGGCTACAATACCCTCTAAACCGGAACACAGTAATGCTAGGTGGCGGAATAACTACACCAGTAACATGGCGCTTACCGACGACCTTTCGATTTCTTCAATGTATTAAGCAATCAGTGACTGAACACTTTTATTTCGCATTTTATGTCTCAAGAGAACTTGGTAAACATTGTTTCAGATACGTGTCAATGATTGAAAGCGCCTTCAGCGTCGCTTCAGCGCTGCAGTTTATGTTAAGCGTAATTGTCCTTTGCCTAGTTGGCATTCAGTTTTTGTCGGTAAGTTACAAAGTCAACAGATAAGATGTTGCTGTTGAAAGTTGAACAGCTACTCGATAAACAAAGTGATGGAACATTCGAAACATAGTTGTTTTATGCGTTTTTTGCAACGATGGCTGAAGATGAATAATAATATTATTATCGCAAGGAGGAGTAGGTACATATACAAGAGATATATAGATCAGTTACGGTAGGTATATAGTAACATTATCATTGTGAATATGTGAATTGTTCAAGAAAATAGGTCGGTTTCAATTGCGGCTATGTCAACATAGGTTAATAAAATTGTACATGGTCTTGGTGGTCTTCTTTCTCTAATCGCTATCACTATATCATTCAGACATCTTTTAGATTACAAATATAATTACAAAGCAGCGTTCTTAGTATGTTCATCGCGTTTAAAAATCGCTAAGATATTTTTCACCAAACAATACCGTGCACTTAAAGCCCGTCACATACGCAGATATATGTATAGGTTACAGCAGCAAAAGAAATAGTCTTATACGTTTAATAAAAAAACTCTAGAAATTGAACGTCTAAATCATACCTAACACTATTAAATAGAAAGTTCTCGCTTTATGAAATCGTTGCTCTGAACATCAATACTCGCCCGGCAAATTGCTCAGGTCACAGTTCTACAAATGGCGTTTTTGCTCAGGGCCTCGGTTGAATAATGCTCACATTAGACCATTTTTTCTGACAGATCGAGAACCCGACCAGCCACCCGATGCAAATAGTGTGGATGGCAATTTATTTAACTTGTATGCTGATTGAGGTATTCATACTCTGTTGGTTCGGCGACGAATTGATATGGAAGGTTGGTACTTTACCCATTTGTCTTTGACTCTTTGTTTTTTACTCGTCTGCGAAAGCCGATGTATATCATGCTGGTGTCGTTTAAATCAGCTTTTTGCTCTCAGACATCAATCCCACAGAATTGATTCGTACAGAGTGGAAAAAACGATAAAGTCTGACGTAGGTAGACGTCTCGCGCATAATGTAATGTTGGTTATATGATTTCTTCATAAAAATGTTATGAACCTAATGCGTAGACATATTTATTAGTCTTCTTTTACTAAGTAAGTAAGTATAGGAGTCTCGGAGTCCCTAGACATTCTGACACTTTTATTATCTGACGCGAGTGAGATAATAAATTTAAGATGTGGAGGAGCAAAATACTCAATTATGAGGTGACTTGTATACATCATTTTTAGTAGTAGGTATGTAGGTATATATTATATGTTTATTTTATTCATGTGTTTCATGTCACTTCCTTGACGCTAGTCGCCAGCTCACACTGCCGAGCTACCAGTGCAGAGTCCATTAAATTTACACGTAAAATTAGCGCGTCACAAAGTACGCACTGCCAAGATACTGTCCCTTTATATATATAACTAGCGACCCGCCCCGGCTTCGCACGGTTATTATACATATAAACCTTCCTCTTCAATCACTCTATCTATTAAAAAAAATCCGCATCAAAATCCGTTGCGCAATTTTAAAGATTTAAGCATACATAGGGATATAGGGACAGAGAAAGCGACTTTGTTTTATACTAATCATAATCATAATCATAATCATCATTTATTGATATTTTAAAATACAAGTCATCATCGTACTATGTAGTGATAGTGATGATTCAATCTCTCCACTGAGCATAATAACATATCAATGATCACAATGGCTCGTCTTTTTAATTATACCTGGTTTACAAGCTGGTTGAAAAACGAAGCAGTTCTCCGACTGCTTCCTTGTTCAATGTGTGTACACATAAAATATATATTATTCAATGTTTCCGAATACATATTTGCTTTCCAGAGCATGGATCTCCGTCTAGCAGCATTCCAAGGTCCCTGGTTGAAGATAGACCACAAAACGTGCATTTTTGTAATAATATTCCTGGAGAGATGTAAGCGCCCCCTGAGAGTCACGGCTGGAAAAATATTCACGCTGTCTTTGGCCACTTATACTGATGTAAGAATATATTTGTGTCATATTAGGAAGATAAGCTGCTAGTATATAATTATTATGTAATATGTATTCCTCATTAGCCAATAATCCAGCGCATACGTGTAAAAACATGATTAGCTAATTTCGATTCATTTATTCATTCAGATAAAATACAATCCAGTTTTGTTAGTAAATCTTAAAATAATTTCGATCAATAATAAATTATAACAATAAAAAAAATGTATACGAGTATCATTAATAAATACTATTACAATGATTTGATCTGATGCTAAAGAAAACAAAGCATAACATTAATAGTTAAAGGGTTTCATTTGTTTTTATTAGCCTATAATTTTGTGAAGATCGGATCAACGTTACGCAATTTATCGTCAAACAAACATCCAAACGCCAATTTGTCCCAGCAGACTCAGAGACCTTACTTCGTTGGTCAATTATAGGAAGAAGGATTATGATTTGTTCTCATTTCGACAGTACCAGCGTACAAAAATTAATTTAATGAAATACTAGCTGATACACACTCATCGTTCGGTACGTTTTCACGATATAAAAGTATTCTACTAAATCCTATTTCAGGTATAAATATATTATAAGTGATTAAAATCAATAGTGGCATCCTATTGCATATAATTATATTTTATTTCAGCTCATCAACTGGTCATACAAAGCGTTCGCCGTTATGAGAAACATGAAGAAATAAACCTTGCACAAATGGCAAAATAAATTTTCGGTTTTGTAATTACGTTGCGCTCCAGCACAACTGAGTTCACCCGCTTCGTTTCGCAACAAATTAAAATAAAATTAGTTCTAAAAGAACCGTTTGTTTTCAATTTTCACAATATCGTTTGACTGGCGACTCTAGACTTTTATTGCTTGTTTGTCCAATATCTGTCCTATCTACAAATCTAGTTAGCTGTTAACAGATTTTATCGTTACAAGTTTCTTTGTTAGTTTATTTTGTTAATATGTTTTGTTTACGCTGTTCATAATATTAGTGTTATTAATGTAGGTATTACCTATGTACGAGTTTAATGGATAAGAGTAGGTACATAATGTGCAGTTTCTTAAAGGCTACAAGTATAGTTGTTACTGCTTTTCTTGTCATTATTTTTAATATTTTCTCTTTCGCATCTTTTTGACTTTACAACAAAATCTAAACACATCACATATTATACACTTAGTACATATTCTGCTCAGCCGCGGGCTGTCATAATGGGAGCTTACCTCTAATGTTTTCGAAAGAGTAAATAGGACCAATTTACAGGTACAAATATCCGAAGTTCAAAAGTGAGGATTTAGCTAGCAAGTAGCTAGTTCTTGTGATGAACTTAGCAGCACAATGAAAGTTTGTACTCGTAGCATTGTGCCAAGAGCTAGCTGTAGAGGTAATCCTGGCGCCGCCGTCGCCTTGCCTCAACTTTTCCAATTCCGTTCGCCCATTTCTCAGGGCTGCCACACTAATCCCGGATTGTCCCAACTTTCATGCCGAAAATATTCAAAAATGTTTACAAAGGGGTGATGGCAAAAACTACAAAGCGGATGTCGAAAGAAGGTTTGCAAACTTTTTCAAACTCGAAGATGTTGACGTGCTTACAATGTTATCGTCTTCTGTAGTTCGGCTTTCCCTTATTTTACTTTTAACTTAATCTTTTTTTTTAATTTATTCATGAGCGGTACCAACTAGATATTACATTTGAACGGTCATCGAAATTCACAAAGTTAAACAATTCAAATTGTTATTATTTCAAGAGATTACAGAGGCACCGAAATACTGCCGGAGTCAGTTCCCTTGGCGCGTATTCACCGAACTTTAATTTCCACCAATTATAACCAAGTCCATTGTTATCAAAGACCCAGCGGGATAATGAGATCGTATTTACCCTGTATGCCACAATAATCATTAGCTCACTCGAACACCAAATGCTACGTACCTATCTAAAGATTTGTCAATAATTAACATGACCGCAACGCGGGTGTATTATACGCCCAAATAATCGTGTTTGGTAAATAGATACGAACACGTTACCGATATTGAACAGTAATGAGAGATACCGAACACCAACTAAACACTAACGTTACCAACTTTAACACTAACGAGCCGTTTCTCCTCTAAAATCTAAATGGATTCTCCTAAAATTCACGTCATCCCGCGATCATCCCTCAAACTTTCTAAAAGCGTGCATAAAAAGACAATTTCCTTAGGCACCGTAGACAAGTTTTTCTGCAAGTTTCCGCAATGGAAAGTCCAATATCGTCTATCAGATCACGTTTAACACAAGAGCGAATAGAGATTTCTCTTTGATAAAACATACTCATTTTCCATTTGAGAGTTTGCTCGTCGTTTATTATTGCTTTTACGGAGAGGTGAGTTTTGTAATCTGGGGAAGAGCTCGACGACGTACGTCACACGTAGGTTCTCATATGTAGGTACTTATATTGTGCTAAGCGTAAACACTACTCATTGGAGCGTGAATCCAACAGTCATTGTGCATTAACTATAATTAAACAGAGTGCACGTTTGTGTCGCAGAAGCAACACTTGGCGTGGAGGGTGGCTCATCATTGTGGTATAAGGGATCATTTGCAGGTTGCATATATATATTTACTATAATTACTACGATGCTATTTTTAGCGTGATCCATTTTCCCCTATAACCTACCCCTACCGTATTAATATAATAATGAAGATAGATGACCTATTCTGGATTATTCTATCTCTACATATAGTCGCATTATACAGGTGGAAAAGTTTAAACACCACCTAGAGGGAAAGTACCTACCTATTTAGATACCTCTTACCACTTGGCCAGGTACTTGAATGGATTTATTGGAAATCACTATTGAAGAGCATTATGCGAATACTAAGTAATACGCTAGACATGAACAATCTTTACATATTTAGGTCGTAGCTCATTAACAGAAAATATAGAAATACATCAATGTAGCTATATATAAGTTGACATTAACAAATCCAATCCACTATTTTGTTGTTTGTCAGCAACAAGCACCCGTTTGTTACTCGGCCCCATTCGTAGACAAAGTTTGTTCTAAACACTATTAAATTACAGGTACAAGCGTTTCAATTCTATTGAACCGAGCTGAGACCGATACGATGCCCTCGTTGTGAACCAACGCCGCCGCAAACTGCAAACCTAGACTATAGTTATATAGCAACCTACTCGTATAGTTCGGTATACATACGTGTCTACTATAAAACTTCATGGCACGAGAATTGCATTAAAGCATTCACTCACAGGGTATAGAACATACAAGAGACTTACCTACTCCAGCAACGTGTCGGGTCACCTGTGCTCAAACACCTCTTCAAGACTTGTTTGTTGGCTTGAATAGCTCTACACTTACAAGCTAGACTAAATCTTATGTTACTGGCATAGACTTTAGTAAGTGGATTATGTAATATGGTAATTAGAGAGTTGACATCTTCTATCTATATATATAAGCAAAAATTTAATGGTTATGGTGTGCGTTGGCGAGCCTTGAGAACGGCTGGTCCCATGGCGAAGACGTGGCATTTTTTTTTAAATTTCGTTATAATCCGAAAGAGGTATTTTACCGAGTTTAAAAAGGAGGAGGTTCTCAATACGCTTTTGACAAGAAAAAATTGAAAAGTTTTTCGGAAAATTGGAAAATTCTAGAAAACCTGAAAGTGCTTTGTAGCGCGGGTGAAACCGCGGGGCGCAGCTATTAAAATTAATCATATTCTATGAAACCAACCGGGCCAACTCTCATCCCAGAACTTTTGGCCCATAATTCAACTGAAACAAGAAAACGAGGTTTCAACCTCAATATGTGTTCAAGGTGTCGGTATTCAGTATAGCAAAGTTAAAGGAGCAAAGTTTGCGAATTCACCCCCGGGGCCGATCCAACTTGTCTGTTGCAATAAATAAGGATTTTAACGACAAATTACCACACGAAAACGTTTCACCCTTTCTTGGGAAAGTTTGAAACTTGCGAAAATAGGACTACCGAGCGTTGAGCACTTTGAACAAAGCTTTGAATCAATTTCCTTGTACAATAGTTTGAATGGAAGCGGTTAGAAGGACATTCTGGACTTCGGAAAGGGCCGTGAACGCCTACAAACAACCTAAAAGCAATCATTAGAGTAACCAATGGAGAACACAGCCTCAGTTTGATGTTTTGGTAGACAAAGTTAGTAGGTATACAAGCAAATACCTAATAATATGCTTCGCGCGCCCTCTGCTACTTGTAGGTATGGTCTAAGCGTGGCGATCCTGCCGGGGTTTTTGCCAATAGTCATTAAGATTCTATAAGAGTAATTATGGACCGTCGCAGTTGACCTGTTGTTTCCCTCCGGATAAACCGTATCCAAGAGTAGACCACCAGAGCTCGAGCACACTATGAACCCGGCCAAGAACCCCAGGCAACCCAACCAAGGACCCCGGGTATACCTGCCAACGTACTTTACAGCTATTTATTACTTACGCAGGACACAACTTATGCCGCCTCTACCGTAGAGTTGAATAAAATAAAATAGTTGTTGTAGTTAAACCAAAACACCATACCTACGGTAAGTACCTAACTTTATGCAACTGAGGAATGAGACGAGCAAGGCGTTCGCGTAATGATAATCGCCACATTTATCAATAACAATTCCATCATTCCATACAAAGTACGCACCTAGTATAGTACGCACTTCGTAGTAGGTACTGCGCTCAAATGCGGAGTCGGAACCTTTTCCTGACATCGCGCAACATTTCACTGGTTGTATTTATTGTTTTTTGTTTTGTCCTTATTCTAGTAAGTTCAGTGTAATGTTGTGTGATGTCCCGAATAAATGTATTATCTTTCTTTCTTTCTTTCTCATCACCCCGACTACCCCGAGACATAGATCATAGTACATATGCACCCTCGGAAAATAAAATCACTACTAAAAATTACTTAAAATACAGAGCGTCTCATATTTCTCGAAGGTTTTCCACACAGCTTTGTTTCGGGGAGCATAATAAAGACATTTTCCAGGGTGATAGAGCGTCCGATATCTTATTACTGCGAGCTTGTAAACTGACGGAACGCTCCTTGAATCACTGCCTTTATGGTCTGCGCTGCCGATATTCACCTTGTTGGTTTCTCCTTCCAAAATATTATACAAACAACATTCAACTTTATAACCATCTGGTTAGAGATAAGATTTCAATAAGGGTTAAGTAATGTTGTATTCAGAAAGATAGTAGGTAAGTATAGCCTGATATAGGTCTACCTAAGAGCTATGCAGATTTTTGTGGCCTGTGATGGATAAAGGAGACGAGAGCGACTTGATTGAAAATTCCGATAAAGGTTTATTTTTTGATGAACTAGGTAAGCTTTTTGTTCAACATCTAAGAATAAAAAGTACTTTATAGTAAGTATTAAAAGCATAGTCTATTATATAGATAGATAGATATTCAATAGGCATACGTTTTTACTCTGTTGTATATAGGTACCTAATATTGCCTGAAATAAAGAGTTAGGTATTTATTACTTCCTAAATTTGAGACCCCGATAAGCGGACCCGCAGTGCTATAGTGACCAGCTATGGTGACCACCAAAGAAAATCCAAAAACTAGTTATACTAGCACAGAAGAATAATAGGTCAGACGAATAAACTTCCTACTAGTGACAGAGATTTTATTTATTTTCTCCAATGATGAACAACAACATAAACGCTGTAGGTGCGCGGTTCTTGAAATTAACCTATACACGCCCGCGAGGTTTATTCCAAAAATCCCCACCAAGATATCCCCGCTGGTGGGGATTCTTGGTTTTTTTTTCAGAAATCCCCACCGAGGTATTTTTGCAGTACATTATACAGGTTGATATAATAGATTTTCAATTGTCAACAAACAACTCTGTATCGGAGTTTGCTTGCAGAAGTGCAAAAGCTAATATTAATGTTATGTTATGTTAAACAAATCTCTCCAGTGTACCTATGAGAGCGCGTAGGTACTTCGGAGAGGTCAAGCTGTAACTTCACTTCTACCCACCCAACCGATTTAAAATTAAACTTAGTCAAGCTGTAAAGTGCTTGAAATACCTAGTAATTGCGTTTTACATCGATTTAATCATATTTGCGACACTTAGTTGACGATCCCCAAATACGTAATGTTGATGAAATTGGGCATGAATTTTACATTCAAAATGGAATCATTTACTTAGTTATATTATAAATAAATAATGTTTATTCATCAAAAACCTTATGTAACTATAAGACTTTTTGGCGGGAAGTGAAAAGTGATAGAGTTCAATTTTGTTTTATTTTCCAAACAAGTGTTATTACGAGTGATCATGTGTAATATTGGTGGAATATTAACCATCATATGTTCGTAAACGTGCACGAGTGTAGGCAAATGAAACAAAATAGAGAAAACATTGCTTTTTATGTTCTCCCAAAAAGTCCATGAAGAGCTTGAATAAAGTTCCACCACTTTATTGAAGTACTAAGAGAGGGTCCGGCTGGTTGCTGTTGACCCTCATTCTCAACAAAAGTATAGTAAATGGAATATTAAACTATCAAATAAAAACTACGTAAGACATGGCGGTATGGTCCTAGAGACTTTAGCCTGCCCTAAGGAGCGAACTTAAAAAAAAAAATGTAACTATAAGGTACTCTGTAACCAAATAGTATTATAACTATCCTATCTGTATAGCTACAGTTACAGGTCGGTCTAATAAAAGTATCTGTGAAAAATGAAACGTGAATGCTTTTCTTGCCAGGCATGCTTTTAATACCTAATCTAGCATATTATTTGCAATTTTACAAATTCCATTTACAAATTGTTTATATATCTCAAGATCTTTTTAAGGTACATATAAAAATATAACAATTATCAACTAATTATGTATTCACAAAGAGTGCGTATAAATAAATTTACAGTGATATTTGACTAACCTTACCAAAATTAATAGCAAAGTAGGTACTAAGAAAACAAATTAATACATTATAGTTTTATATCGTTTTAATATTTTTCTTTATTATTAACATAATTAAGTATATGTAGATATATCAGTCAAAACCAAATAATTCAACATAATGTACATAGGTGATCAACGGTAGATATGCCAAGTTATCGTCAAAGAAACATACAAACCTACAAACATAAAACGCTGATTTGTCCCAAAAGACTCGAACCCACACGCTAGCCCCGATTTCAGGTTGCGCAAGTGGCACAGTGTGCCACTTGTACACAATGTTCAATTTTTTTTTGCGTACTGGTGTCTCATTGATTGCGTCTCGTATAATTATAATAAGTTTTTTATATAATAAATATTCCCTATATATTGACGTCATTCGTAACAATAAATTGTTTCACCTGGCAACACAAATTTATGCGACTTTTTTTTCTAATATGCGTCATCTTTCTGTCAGAATTGTCAGATTCATTGAGATTCAGCGCAGTGCAGCGCCTCAATTTTGCGTTAAAAATTAGAGAAAAACGTTAAAATTAATATAGAAAGCTGAAACAATCCCAAGAACATCATGGGAGACTCCTTGGATGGGAGTGAAAATACTCCCGAGGCTCAGAATGTCGTCGTTGTCGACTTTCAAGACTTCGCGAATTACTTGCGCAGAGGTGCAACGGTACTTTTACCTGAGGATGACATCGGCTCACCCTCGCTGAAAGCCGCTTTGGACGACAAAGTAAACCAAGACTGCATCCGAAAGTTCATCTCGGATCCTCAGGTGTCTGCGTTGTATGTGCAGCGATTTTCCCTGAAAGGTAAGTGACGATATCGACCAGCTTTATTTTTGCGTCAGCTTTCTACCTGCAGTGTAATTTATGTGTGCCGCATAGTGATGCACCGCTTGATAATTGATTATATTCATTATCTGCACGAGCAAAATAATTAATATGTACCTACTTAACTTCATTTAAAATTAAACTCCTAAAATATCAAGCAACTTATCGTATAATAAATCTGAAAGTTTGTGAGGATGGATGAATGGTTGTTACTTAATCACGCTAAAACTGTTTCAGAGATATTGAACGAATTTGGATGAAATTTGGTAGGCATGTCAGTACTGCAGGTCCTAGAAAACATAGGATACTTTTTGACACGTAAAACGGACAACTAGTTTCATTTAAAAGTGTAACTGACATTATAATAGTGTATGTTACACTTTGAAATTTACGTTTTATAACTTTTCTCTTTAGAAGACGATAATGAACAGCCGCCAGAGGGAGAAGAGGAGAAAGAAGCCGTCACTTATCAAATTAGTAATGAGGTATGTAACATGTTCTAAATGTTATATCTGTTGATACACAGTGCTCTTCGGGTTAAATTCTAGCAATTATATCTACAAAATCAATTTTTTTTTTGTTGTTCAACATATTAACTATCTGTATTTATGCCATCAAGTGCAAAGAAACCCAACACTTTATTTTTCCCAGGTGCACTTCACATCTCCCCGAGTGGCAGCATTTGTTTGCATCAAGCGTGGACCAGTCATTGAGGCAGACAAGTCTATCCACAGCCAGCTGCGTCTGATCAACTTGTCCGATGGCTCACCCTATGAGACACTCCATGCTTTCATCAGCAAATCCATGGCTCCATTCTTCAAAAGCTATGTCAAGGAGAGTGGAAGAGCTGATAGGTATGATACACATGTTTAAATTATATGTAACCAGTTGTTTCCTATGGCTGTCTTCAGATAGTAGATTCAGGTTCTATTATTTTCTTGCTAAAGAAATAATCAATAAATGCAAAAACAAAAAATAAGTTTGCTGCACTCTGATCTGACCAAATAATGTAACATTACCAACAGAGATACAGATTCTGATCAGTACAACCTATTTTACTGGCTGGCATCACTTAAGTGACTCATAAGTATGTGACGCCAATGGTAAGAAAATTCATGGTTTTGAAACAATAACCTATCCAATATTATCATTATTCTATGATGCACTAGCAGCTTGTTGAGCAGATATGTGCATATCTTTGCAATTGTGTTTTATTTTAAAAACATTTAAAACATGTCAAGTCACTGATGTGGCACAAATCACTGACTCTTGGTAGATTTTTCCACTGGTTCACTATGTGACTTGGAAAAAAGTGTGTTCTAGGGTTGCTGGGCCTAGGCTACTTTTAGGTTTGGTAAGTTGCAAGGTGAGCTAAGTATTGTCTGCAAGGTCTGATGATAAGCACCACCACTGCTCATAGAGTAAATAGAGTAATCCTAAAACATCACCTTTCAAATTCCCCAGATGGTGGTTCATTGGTGGGTGATTGTGTTGTGCTGCCACTACGCAGAGCATGCATCTCTGCATTGACATTGTTCTGTATGGCACTTACCTTCAAAAAGACTTAAAAATCTATCACTAATATATGTATACCCATATGAAATTATAAAAGGCAAGACCTAGCAGTGGGAGTGCAACTGGCTGATAATCATGATGACAGTTATGCTATTTTCTAATTTCCTTCTCACAGAGATGGCGACAAAATGGCACCATCGGTGGAGAAGAAGATAGCCGAGCTGGAGATGGGGCTACTGCACCTCCAACAGAACATTGACATTCCTGAGATCACCCTGCCAGTGCATCCAATGGTAGCTGCTGTCATCAAAAGGTAAAACATTGATTTAGATTAGACTAAATTTTTTTAATGGCATTATGTAACATGTGTTGTTAACCTAATGGTGCTTACCACAATTTTCATTACAGGATAAGCTCATAGAAGAACAAAACTAATGATGCAAGAAATTAAATAAAAATAACTTGTTTTTACCCTCATTTTTACAAATACAAGCAATTAATTTGGAATCTACATTTAACACAAATACACGTTGCCCTGATTCTTATATGTCAGTGATAAATTTTTTCTTTATTTTGTAAAGGGCTGCCGATGAAGGTCGTAAACCGCGTGTCGCTGACTTTGGGGACAAGGTAGAAGACTCCACATTCCTTAACCAACTTCAGAATGGAGTCAACCGCTGGATCAAGGAGATTCAGAAGGTTTGTAAATATGAACTTTGGTTACAATGACTTTTTAACCGACTTCGAAAGCAGGAGGATCTCAATTTTTTTGTTACCTCAGTACTCCTTTATTTATAAACCAATTTGGAAAATTCTTTTTTCTTTGGGTTCAGTACTACGAAGATATATCAGAATTTAAGTCGGTTTTTTTTTGTTATTAATAAATTAGTATAACTTTAAGTACAGATGTTTTTATAGATTTATTATTTATTTATTTAGTAACAATGATGTACAAATATATACAGTGATAAAAACTAAACTAACCTACAACAAAATAAAAAAAAGGAAATTGAATATAAAACACAGAATTTATTATTAATTTATTTTATTACAGTATGGTTTGTGAATGTCTTAATAAAGCGACCATTCTGCACTAATAAACAGAAAACGAAATGAAACTGCGACAAATGAAATGTTCCTTAACAATAATAGATTCCTTAACAAAAGATCTGACAGATTGCCCGCCTTGAAAGGGTGTTTTGTCCAATTATTTTTTTTGTACATGGTTATAGATTTACCTACATGCGCTTACTTTTATTTTCCACTGCTCTAGGTTACCAAGCTAGACCGTGACCCTTCGAATGGAACAGCACTACAAGAGATCTCTTTCTGGCTGAACCTTGAAAGAGCCCTTCATAGAATTCAGGAGAAGAGAGAAAGTATTGAAGTAAGTTGACACATTGTGTTGCAACATACTTATTATAATAAATTGGTAACTACGACTTCACTTGCTTAAGGTTTTAGCTATTTAGGGAATAGCTATATAAACTGATGCTGTTCTTTTTTCCGGAATAAAAAGCAATCCTTGTCACTTTTCGGCCCTCCAACTACGTCCGCGCAAATAACACGTCAACCCGTTTCGTCGTTTTGACGTTCCACACTTCTGCATTTTTAATATTAATAATTGCGAACAAGATACTAGTAGACATGTTATATTATAAAATATTATCATAATAATATATATAAAATCTATTCGAATATAATTAATATGAATACTGCGTTTTTTAGGTGGCTCTAACACTAGAAATCCTGAAGTACGGCAAGCGGTTCCACGCAACTGTATCATTCGACACTGACACCGGCCTCAAGCAGGCTCTGGCAACCGTCTCGGACTACAACCCTCTGATGAAGGACTTTCCTATCAATGACCTGCTTAGTGCTACGGAGCTTGAGAGGATCAGGTATAATACAAGTCACAATACTCCCCACTCTGTTGTATCTAGTTTTTTGTTTCTGAGTTTAAAATTGTCTAACATTTGCATTATTCGTAAAGTAGTCAACAAATGGGATTATAGTTCTCCCAATTTTTTTATATCTGAACAGCAGTACTCATCTTAAAATATTACAGCGAATGGTTACATACACAACAAGCAAAAATGCTGTTTAGTTCAGCAAGTAAAAATTACAAAAATGTTACTTTTAAGTTGTAACAAACCTCCAGAAAATGTTAATGATGAGCTATCACAAAAAAAAATTGCAGAAATTGTTTTTGCTCAGGTTTAGAATGTTTTGTTTAGGTTGGCGGTGCAGCAAATCTTTTCTCATCTTCGCAAGATCCGCTCCACCAAGTACCCCATTCAACGTGGCCTGAGACTTGTCGAGGCCATCTCTAGAGACCTTGGACAACAACTTTTGAAGGTATTCTAGCGTAATAGCAGTTAGCTCATCTAAGAGTAATAACCTATACAAAAAAAAAATTACGAATTCAGTGCAATCAACTGTATAATCCCCAAGGATCTCTTACAGAGAACCTTAATCAATCTCTAATCCGATTCAACAAATTTATGTCATAAATAAGGTTAATTATAAAGTTTTAAGACCAATTCTGTGAGACACAACTGCATCTACTTTTAATATAATTGATTTCTCGTACTTTTAAACTTTCGCGAATTGTATTCCTGTTTTTATGATGATATACATTTTTGTATTTGACATATTGTACGTGTGAATAATTAATGATTTTGATGTTTAATGGTTATGTATTTTTTTAAATTAATCTTTGACATTTTCTGTACTAATTATATGCATGGAACATTTTATTTCAATCAATTTAAATAATGTAATATTATGAAAATTTCTATGCCAGAAATGATGAGACACGAAGAACTTTAAAACATTTGTAAACTTTATTATGACCGTGTTTCCTACAAATAAATATCATTTCATTTCATAGAATCTGTGTGCGAATTGACCAGATTATTTGATTAAAAAGTTAACTTATTTGTGTTTTTGTTCAGGTGTTGGGAACACGTCGTTTGATGCACATTCCATTCGAAGACTTCGAGCGCGTGATGACGCAATGCTTCGAAGTGTTCTCTTGTTGGGACGACGAGTATGAGAAGCTTCAGGGCTTACTGCGGTGAGTTTGAAACCTTGGCTCATGTATTAAATAAAATTATAAGATAAGCTGTAGTTTCTGCGTGTAGATTTCTTATTTTACTGATTATATGGGTAATTACTGATTATTGTTATTTCATGAAAATTACATGTGATATACAGTGTTTTGGTTTTTTGGCTAAGGCCAAAATGGAATTCTAGATAGGGGTCAGTCAGGATTTATGTAATCGTCAAATGCTATTTGTTCACCTAATATCAATGCAAAACTTGCAAAACCTGAAAATTCTTTTCTTTAAATTCTAGAACCAGAAGCTAACAATTCACAACATTTTCTTTTATTTTTTTAACCTATTTGTTCCCACTGCTTGGCAAAGGTCTCCCCCATGTCCCTCCATAGATCCCTCTCTATTGTCATCTCAGGCCAACTTAAGAATCTTAATATGTCGCATACCCATAGAGTTTATTAAACTAACATCAAGCATGCTAAAAACAAAAATTCATGAAATTCAACACATTTTCTGCAGAGACATAGTAAAGAAGAAGCGCGACGAACATCTAAAGATGGTATGGCGTGTGTCGCCCTCTCACAAACGTCTGCAAGCTCGCATGGAGCACATGCGACGCTTCCGCAGGCACCACGAGCAACTGCGCACTGTCATGCTTAGAGTAAGTAGAATGTCTATGGTCAAATGTATCTCTAAGATTTATGACAACCTTTGTAGTGTAGTGGTTGGGCAGGTTGGCTCAAATCTCATACACCACCGAAATTCCCACGACAAATGTTTGTATCGCAGAAAAAGAAAAATGCGTATTTCTTTCGTGTCTGGGTGTAGTGGAATGCTCTTAGTTCCTGGTTGTCTAAATACAGGGAACTCCTAGTTAGGGACCAGAATCTACGTATGTTATCTTTGGTCGTTTTTATTATTACTTTTCATTTACTGCCCTGTAAGTCCAATTTTTCCGGGATAACATTATCTGATTGATTTTTGATCTTGCGAAGTTACGCCTGTGTAAAATCAGGTCGTCAATTTACAAACATCCAATGTTTGCATGAATGTGGATAATATTTTATCTTAATGATTTTTTAGGAAAATTAAAAATTTTGAAAACCCCCGACACAATAAAACACAAACAACAGCATAACCGCTAACTGACTCACTAACTAAACCTCCTTACAAATAAAAAAAAACTGCATCAAAATCGGTTCACCCGTTTAAGAGCTACGTCAAAATTATAACACCCCTCCGTTTTGCGTCGGGGGCTAAAAAGAGAATTGACAAACTAAAAAGAAAGTAGGACAAAAGAGTGCCTATTTTATGTGTTTCACATTCAGTTTACATTTAAACATGAGTTGATTCACAGGTGTTGCGTCCTCGCGCCACTGTCGCTACGGAGACGGGCGCGGGCGGCGAGCCGGCGCAACCGCACTCTCTCCCCATGGACGCCGCCGATGCCAACGCCATCGCCGAGGTCAATCTCGCGTACGAGAACGTCAAAGAAGTGGACTGCTTGGACATCTCCCGCGAGGGCTGCGACGCTTGGGAAGCGGCCGTGCGAAGATATGAAGATAGAATCGGTGAGCACAACCACAACACGAAAACAAATGAAATCTACGATCTGAGAAGTGATCAACTGATCACTGAGCCACAATTGAAAGTGAACCTTACACTGCTAAAAATAAAACTCAATTTTCCAGATCGCGTGGAAACCCGCATCACAGCTCACCTCCGCGACCAGCTCGGTACCGCCAAGAACGCAAACGAAATGTTCCGCATCTTCTCGCGTTTCAATGCTTTGTTCGTTCGCCCGCACATCCGCGGCGCCATCCGCGAGTACCAAACTCAGTTGATACAGCGTGTGAAGGATGATATCGAAGCGCTACATGAGAAGTTTAAGGTAAGCTCATCAGGTCATCAATTTCAGGCACTTTATTAATCCGCCTCCCAGTTCGGCGTTTCTTTAACTTCTCTAATCAATGTGTTCAAAATCCTAACAATATTTTATAGTCCTGCAAGACGTACTAAGGCTGTATATTAAATTTAATTTCAGGTGCAATATCCTCAGTCGAAATGCAGCCGCTTGTCTCTTGTACGCGACTTGCCGCCCGTCGCCGGTTCCATCATCTGGGCAAAGCAGATCGATCACCAACTCACTGCTTACTTGAAAAGAGTTGAAGATGTACTTGGTAAGTATTCCCTAGAAACAATGCCCCAAGACTAGTCTAGTCTGTTACAGTTCTGTCCTCTCTCTCGTGGATATTCAGTGAATCCAAGATCTCAAACAAAAATAAACCCATATGTGTACCCATACAGTCTAATGTGGCTTGAGGCAAATCGCCCAGTAGCGAGACGATCGCTTGACACCACAGCGTAAACATCTCGGGGTCCATCCGAAATTCAAGAGGTTAATGTTTATGAATATGATCCATGAATAACGTAATTTTGTTTGACAAAGGCAAGGGCTGGGAGAATCATATCGAAGGTCAAAAGCTCAAGGCAGACGGAGACAGCTTTCGTCTCAAGTTAGACACCCAAGAAGTCTTCGATGATTGGGCTCGTAAGGTAAAGTATTACTTTATATTCTCTGCCAAGTGTTTGATTATGTGCTTTATTGCAACGTGTTAAGTTTCGTTTTACTTTTGTAGGTTCAACAACGTAACCTGGGAGTATCAGGGCGTATCTTTGCGATTGAATCCGTGCGCGCTCGTTCGAGCAAAACTGGAACCATATTGAAGTTGAAAGTCAACTTCTTGCCTGAAATCATCACGCTTTATAAGGAAGTGCGCAACTTGAAGAATCTTGGATTCAGGTACCGTTTCATAAAACGACATAAGTATACTATACATTTTGTACTTGTGGTTGGTTGGTCTTGTTGGTTTCTTTGCGATATAAATCTATTCCTGTTTTTAGAGTTCCACTGGCCATTGTCAACAAGGCTCACCAAGCAAATCAGCTCTATCCGTTCGCTATATCTCTTATTGAGAGCGTGCGTACTTACGAACGCACTTTGGAAAAGGTATTTACAATGATTGTTTTTTATTCAATTTGACATTTGATTCACAGTGTTCTAGCACTTATAGACACAACACGATTGGCACATGATTCATCACTATGGACATGTCTTACCAGTTGAACAGTACATCATTATAGTGTTTTACACTCTCATAAGACATTAAAATCATACGCTAGAAAGCTACAAGCTAATCACATAGAATAGAAGTATTCTGTATCATTTTGTTTTAGAAATACATTTTAGTTTTAAAATGGTAAAACATGTCCGTTAAAAATTTTCCCACGACTATACTAACACACAGTACACGTATACGTGTACGTACTATGATTGTGTGCGTCATCACTAACACATGTGCGTTTTTATTTGTGCAGCTAAATAATAGGAATCATACTAAGGTAGCGGAAATATTATAGGATGCATGGTTTTGTTAGATTTTAGATTTCTTTTTCACTCTTCACGTCTGCAAACTTTATTTGCGTCTTTGGCTGTCTGTGAATAAAAATACGGCTTTTTAGGTGCTTCTATATTTTTTATTATGACATGTTATATTTATGTATGATTTTATCGCAGCCGTAGGTATGTTTATGTATTCTGTTAGACTTTTATGTTGTCTTCCCAGCTGCATACTATAATTTAGTCCCAGTTTGAGTTGCTTCAGTAATTTCTCTGACTTTTAATAATATGCTTTCTTGGTTACTTACTATGTAATACGTTTCAGATCCGCGATAAGGCCTCCATCATACCTCTGGTAGCCGGCCTCCGCCGCGACGTCCTAAACCAAGTTTCGGAAGGCATGGCACTGGTGTGGGAGTCGTACAAACTCGATCCTTACGTGCAAAAACTGAGCGAAGTTGTACTGCTGTTCCAAGAAAAGGTAACTTATTCATATTAAAATATGACATTAGCCTTGACTTAGTCTAGGTCCAATCTGAACTATTACCTATATGTCCACACTTTCTTTTTATCGCTTATCTTATGTTTTGCCACTATCTCGCCTGTGTTAAGCGACGATGTGGCTGAAGAGGAGCACATAAAGGACGGCACGTTATGGTATTTTCATTTTTCAAATATTTCAGCAGATAGATCACAAGGCAATACAGAAACTAGACCCTACGAAACTAGTTATAGACTTTATATCCAAGAAATAAAGGTCAAATTGAAATCGAAACATGTTCCTTTCACAGGTTGAAGACCTACTGGCCGTCGAAGAACAAATCTCGGTCGACGCTCGCTCCCTAGAAACGTGCCCGTACTCGGCTCAAAGCCTGGCTGACATCCTCAGCCGCTTGCAGAGAGCTATTGACGACCTCTCGCTACGTCAATACAGCAACTTGCACTTGTGGGTGCAACGGCTTGACGAGGAGGTAGAAAAGAGCCTCGCAGCTCGTCTGCAAGCTGGTATCGAGGCATGGACCATGGCTCTCCTCGGCAAGACCAACGAGCTGGACCTCTCGATGGATACCTACTCTCCTGCTGAACCTACGCACAAGCCGGGTGGAGAACCACAAGTACGTACTTTCCCTTCACTTGTTCAAATCTATCAATTTCTTCTAAGAAATTGATATTTATATCTTTTTTTCTAGATCGCTTGCGTAGTACATGAAGTGCGCATCACCAACCAGCAAATGTATCTGTTCCCTTCGTTGGAAGAAGCACGTTTCCAGCTGATGAGGCAGATGTTTGCATGGCAAGCTATTGTCACCAGCCAGCATCGCCTGCAAAGCACCAGGTAACTACAGACTTACTTTCAACATCTGAATCCTCAGTCTTTAAGAAATTTATACGGAATAAAGAATGAAGACACTCCTAATTACAATTTCAGGAAGAATTCATACGCAACAGTATCCCATGTACTTTATTTCCTACAGATACCAAGTAGGCGTGGCGCGTGCCCAAACGGCTACATACCGCAACCTGCTGACCAAACTGCCTGGTGGTTCCAATCCCGTTGAAAACGCATACGATGCTATCGAACAGAAGATATCGCAAGTGCGCGAATACGTCGACGAATGGCTGCGGTAAGTTACTTCGAAATACAAACGGTCAAGAAATAGATGATGTGTATGTGTGCGTGCGTGGTATGCGTACGCACTCGCACGTATTTGCGTGCATGTGTGAAGTCCAATTGTTACATGAAACGTTTATTTTTAGTTACCAAGCCTTGTGGGATCTTCAGCCTGAGAGCCTCTACGGGCGCCTTGGAGAAGATATAACGCTCTGGATCAAGTGTTTGAACGATATCAAGTAAGTGCGCCCTTGATACTTGTTTGTTTGACTAGATCCCATACTTATTGCAGGATACATATCATCATGATTATATCCCATAATAACTATGGTATATTCATTGTATAACCTGGATTACTAAGGGTCACCTTTCATCAGCGACCCCGGTGTTGCAGATTTCAGAAGCGATGATGACCGCTTACCTATAACCCCCCCCCCCCCCCCCCCCCCCCACTAAACCCCATTCACTAAAGAGAATAAATTTTATTACAATTTAATTTATTTGACATCTTATAATGTATAATTCTTAATGTTAATAATGTAATGTAAATTTGACTTGCCCAGTGTGACAAACCATATTATAGTATTATAGAGCCTATAAAATATTCTATTGTATTCTTGAAGTTGATAATTATGTAATTTAATTTTTTATTTATTCCATGTATATTAATGCCATAAGAAAATATTGTAATTAAGACTAATTGCCTAGAATAACGAACTGAGTTGAGGTTAATAAATTATTCTATTCTATTCTATTCATAAAGTCGTTTTCCGATAAGCTCATAAATAATAACATGTAATCAAGGAAATAAATGCCAAATTTCTGTGTACCTTCTACCACCTTCACTAAGTGAGCACTGCATTGACCATCAGGAAATCCCGTACAACATTCGACACGTCGGACACTCGTCGCGAGTACGGGCCGGTCGTGATCGACTTCGCTCGCGTGCAAAGCAAAGTGGCCCTTAAGTACGACGCGTGGCACAAGGAAGTGCTCGGCAAATTCGGTGCATTGCTCGGCGGGGAAATGGTACAGTTCCACGGACGGCTGGCCAAGTCGCGCTCGCAGCTCGAACATCAGACCATCGGTGAGAATGTTTTTTCTGTTAAAGCTGGACATGCTTCTAGAAAAAGATCTTAAGATCTATCTACGGTCGGTCGGGTCTAAGTATCTAGTATCTGTAGCTATCTACAAACGACGTCGACGTGAATATCCGACGTAGTGAGTTAGTTTTCTTAGTATACCTAAAGTTTTTTTTTTTCCTCTGTGTGATGTGTTTGTCGTCGATACCTAAAGTTCCTTGCCATAAAACTAAGTGCTATTGCTGTTTCTCGTCTATCTATATGTCCGTTTGTCACACTCCCTTAGGTATCTGTATGAGTAAGTATTTTCGTTTTCACAGATTATTTATTTCTTGATCGGAATAAGAGACGAAACAATAGTTTTTACTAAAAATTTAAAAAATTTTAGATCAGAAAATACACGAGGTTCGACCCTTACAAGTCGCACTTGAACGCTTGTTTTACAATACGGCAACTCTTGTTTTATACAGAGGCCGCTTCAACAAGCGATGCTGTTTCTCTAATCACGTACGTTCAACAACTGAAGAGAGAAGTCTTGGCTTGGGAGAAGCAAGTCGATATCTACCGTGAAGCTCAACGCATTCTCGAGAGACAACGGTGAGCTAATTTCAACTGTTTGGCCTTAGTAATAACATCGACTTTTGAATAAAATTATTTACTAATTTTTTTAACAGATTCCAATTCCCAGCGCAATGGCTGTACGTTGACAACATTGAGGGAGAATGGAGTGCGTTCAATGAAATTATGCGCAGAAAGGACTCTTCTATTCAGACCCAAGTATGTAGATCTATTATTATCTTACTTAAATTGCCTGATAAGTAGTATCAGCCATGATTTGTCAAGTTATTTTTGTAATCCAACTCCTTAGAAACGGAATACTATAGGTCTTTAACTTTTTGTTTCAAAGTCAAAGTTCAAAGACCTTTATTAAATTTTGGCATCACAGACGCACTTTTGAACATCAACAATGACTCTTGTTCCAATAGAACTTTTGTTACAATATGTTTGAGTTTGACAATATTATTTTTCTTATTTGCCAGTTGGCAGAAGTAGAAAGTTCCATGCTTGTATTGAAGTTCTTTATCTATTTTATTACTTGATCAGTGACAACTATTTCGCAAAATTTTGAGTAATGAGTAGATTTTGTCAGAAAAAAAAATATTTTATGTTTTCACTGTATATTCAAATAAACACCGCTTACCGCAGTGGAATACAACATGATCCTTTTTTATAGGTGGCGTCACTGCAACAGAAGATCGTAGCAGAGGACAAGGCAGTCGAAGCTCGTACGCTCGAGTTCCTCACTGAGTGGGAGCGCGCGAAACCCACTGATGGGTCCACGCGGCCTGAAGATGCTCTATCCAAACTGCAGTCTATGGAGCAGAGATACACGCGCCTTAAGGAGGAAAGGGACAACGTCGCTAAGGCGAAGGAAGCTTTGGAGCTGCATGATACAGGTCAGTAGTAATGTCTCCGTGGGTAGTTGTGATACATATTAAAACTTAATATAACCAATTTAGTATCGTGAATTAACTCCTGAGGTTTTTTAATAACTCTCTTTTGATAATAAACATTATTATTGTTAAAATTTCCCACTACCAAAAGGTTTTCTATAAAATGTTGTTTTTTACTAGAGATAAGTTAGAGAAAAGAAACATTTTCATAGGTCTATTTACTTTCATCTGTTTGAAGTACATTAAATAACTATCTTATATATTCAAAACCCGCTGTTTCGTTCTTAACTGAATAAGAGTGTAAGTATAAGTCTACAACTTTTTGCCGAGAGTTACTTTGAATGTCTGTATTATTCTTGTTTGTTTTTAATGTCTGTATTATTGTATGATACTGTATTATTATTTCTTGTATTTAGTACCACAAAGTGGCCTTTTTAGATCTGCTGGTAGGCTTCTATTGACGTTCAATGTTCTTTATTAAGGAAGCTCAGTGAACAACGAGCGCATGACCGTCGCATTGGAAGAACTGCAGGACTTACGCGGCGTGTGGTCTTCTCTCAGCAAGATCTGGACGCAAATCGACGATATCAGGGAGAAGCCTTGGCTGTCTGTGCAGCCGAGGAAACTCAGGTGAACAATCCTCTATGCTCCTATAGTCTTCCTTTCATAGTTTAAAGTGATCGGCGGCTCACAAGTCTAACTTATCACATACACGACCGAATATCAGTACTCCATTTGTCACAGTGCAATAAAAGATACATCAGACTTTAACTTAACTACCGCACCCAAAATACTGCTTCAAATACTTCTAGTTCTAGTTTTTTTATTTATTTTAAGAAAACTTACAGCAAATGCCAATGATAATGAAATTATGTTTAAGATCACTAGACCGACTACAAGTTTTCTTAAACAAGTGTAAAATTTTAGGCAACAATTGGAAGCAATGTTGAACGAACTGAAGGAGCTGCCAGCGCGTCTGCGCATGTACGACAGCTATGAATACGTCCGCAAATTGCTGCAATCGTACACTAAGGTAAGTTCCAAAACGATTACTCCTAAGGATATGGCGCTTCTATGACATATATTTTTACAGAGCAACAACAACATTATAAGGAATTGAAGAATGCGATGTTATTAAAATGCCTCTACTGGTTGAGACCGTCTCTATCTCCATAGTGATGATGAACGCTTCCCACTTATTGTATGTATCACACAAAATAAAACATTGAAGGAGCTACATTTATCTAATAATGCCTAACCATTATGGATGTTAATCATAAAGTAACAATAGTAACATGCGCCTATACATTTTGTATGTTATACAAATGTGAATTAAATTGACACTGAACTACCAAAATATTGTCTGTATCTTTTGCACTCTAGTAATAAGTATATATTCATGAAAGAAAAGGTAGCAATAGTTACTTCGTTTATTGGCCACTTTTTTGTCATGACGTCACGCCTTTCGGCCGGGTTGGCCATTTTTAGTCACAGTGACAACCAATTTCTGATTCAACTTTCGGGTATCGTAGTATTCTTCTCTGGCGATTATTAAGATATTTTGTGAATATTTAATGTTTATATGTATTGTGGTTTAAGGTCAACAATGAGTGAAGTGTGTAAGATTTCATCAGTTGAATTACAAATACTAGAAGGTGGCCGGATGTTACTCCATTTTGTATTAGTTTGTGTGATTACAACCCGTTCTTTTTTAAACGGTAGAAGTCCTCTATAGTTTCTTATGGTCAATGATATTAATCCATAAAATAACTTTCAGGTTAACATGCTGATCGTGGAGCTAAAATCCGATGCCCTCAAAGAGCGTCACTGGCGCCAACTGTGCCGCGCGCTCAAAGTGGACTGGTCTCTTTCGGAGCTGACTCTCGGACAAGTGTGGGACGCAGACCTCTTGCACAACGAACACACTGTCAAGGATGTTGTGTCCGTGGCGCAAGGAGAAATGGCGCTTGAAGAGTTCTTGAAACAGGTAAGTAATCAGACAACATTTTTTAACACACAACCAATAAAGCCTACCAATTTTTTGACAGACTAATGAGGAGATCATTGTTTGCCACATCTTGACGTCACACGCAAATGGCGCAATTATGTTGATTTAAATTTTCATTTAACGATTTTGACAACTGATTTGAATGATAACTAATGCCGTAAAATTTAGAAACATTTTACATTTTATTTTTGAGACATATTTTTTATGAATGGTATCAATAATGAATTGATTCATGCATTAAAAGGAATACATGCATTTTCCCTTATTAAACGAACTTCATCCTCGAATACGGGTAGGTCGCTTGACCGCATGACTTTATCCGCTGGATGATATTATACCCGCGGCCGGCGCTTACCTCCTTAAAAAACTTACGATCTTTACTGCCGTGATAATATTTAGCTCAAGGCCTGATGGCATACCATTATGCTATTTGCTAATTGATGTTGCTTTTTGGATTATTGATGACTTGGTTTATTTCATTATATATTTAGTAGCCATTTGTTGACGCATATTGATTCAAAAGGTAAAATGTTTATACCCTCAAGTCATTTCAAACGGACACATGAATAGAGAAACAACTTATGAGTTGCTTTATGGTGGTTTTGGTTGATTTTTGACAAAATCAAGTTTTAAATAGTGTATCCCCAATTTTAGTTTACTGACTGGTCTTTTCTCGTGCAGGTCCGTGAATCCTGGCAGAGCTACGAGCTCGACTTGATCAACTACCAGAACAAGTGCAAGATCATCCGCGGCTGGGATGATCTGTTCAACAAGGTCAAGGAACATATCAACAGTGTGGCTGCTATGAAACTTTCACCCTACTACAAGGTTAGTACCACAATTTACTGTTTATTGCAGAAATACTTTAAATATTAAATATCTATTTGTGCAAGTAGGGAACGAATTTGGCTTTTAAATGTAAAGGTATCGACGTATCATCTGCCTATATATATCATAAACGAAAACAATAAATACAACACAGTGGACTGTTGCGCGATGTCAGGAAAAGGTTCCGACTCTCCTCTACTATATCCACCCTTTCTATTAATATCTATGTTACAGCGTTACGCGTTGAGCATTTTCTCACTGTTGATAAACTTAATTTCGAGTGATCGCCAATACGTAACCTAATTATGTTTAAACTCACTCCTCCTCTTCTACCAATATACTATTTCGTTCGAAGGTGTTTGAAGAAGAAGCTCTGACTTGGGAAGAGAAGTTGAACCGCATCAATGCTTTGTTCGACGTTTGGATCGACGTGCAGCGTCGCTGGGTGTACCTCGAGGGAATCTTCAGCGGGTCCGCTGATATCAAGACCCTGCTGCCAGTTGAGACTAGCCGGTTCCAAAGCATCAGGTAAAAAATATCAAAAACTTTAATCTGCTACCAAGCCTCGAACACATACAAAACCTAGAACTTTGTCAATTGTTGTGAACAAGTAATAATTTTACCAAAAAATACCGACTTCAATTTATCTTTGAAGTCCAAGGTCAAATATCGATGAAATTTATAAGGGACCACTTCGTAGCTATACTGAACCCAACGCAAAAAGAATATTCCAGGTTTATAAATGACGGAGTTCTGTGGGAACAAACATAAAAAATAAACAATCGAATTGAGAACCTCCTCCTTTTTTGAAATAGGTTAATAAACTGAAGAAACAAATAAGTAGAGATAAGGCCTTACCTTGTATTAGGCGACCAGACACATATTTTATCCTTAGACAATTTTAAGTCTTCTCTTTTCCCCCAGCTCTGAGTTCCTCGGTCTCATGAAGAAAGTGAGCAAGTCTCCGATGGTAATGGACGTGCTCAACATACAGGGCGTGCAGCGCTCGCTCGAACGTCTCGCTGACTTACTCGGCAAGATACAGAAGGCGCTCGGAGAGTATCTTGAAAGGGAGAGGAGCAGCTTCCCACGGTAAGCCCACCTTAATAGGTACTTATAAAATGGCTATGGACTATGATAGTGCGATTAACTAAGCGATCTAGCGTATCTACTTCTTTTTTGTGTTTTTGCTTATTTTTTATTTTTACGCATGAATAAGATATTGTCGCGCTGTGAAATATAACCCTATATCTTTCATGGTCATTCAAACAATTTTTGAAATGACTACTTTTACCAAGAAAGGCATTTTTGCACAGCTTCTACTTCGTGGGTGACGAAGATCTCCTGGAGATAATCGGTAACAGCAAGAACATCGCGCGTCTGCAAAAGCACTTCAAAAAGATGTTTGCCGGAGTCGCCGCTATCATTCTCAACGAAGACAATACTATTATAAATGGTATCGCTTCACGAGAGGGTGAAGAGGTAAGAATATTATTAACTAACTTGACGGTTCTTCGTTACCAGTATACATCCAAGGCGAGCATCGCTTAAAATGTATATTTGCACACTGATTATAGATTAGATAAATCTTTATTGTTTCACCACCAGAAAACATAATAACAAAATAGCGGTCTTATAGCTCAAAGCGATCTCTTCCAGCCAACCTTTGGATGAAGAGGACTTAAAGAAACTGTAAGAGACGGGGGGTGTCAACATAAATGACATAATTATGAAATTTATGTACAAAGAGTACAAACTATAATAACATATACTACCTAGTTACATATACATCTACACTAAATATATATTAATAAATACTAAATATATAACGCTAATTAAACGCTCTTATTGTTTAAAAAAATTATCAAACACATAGGTTACACTTTTCCATCGATGTGAATCGAAATAATCGAAGTTGATCGACAAGAAACATATATTATGGAAGCAATAAATGATCTGACTCTGAAACTGTAGTTCCTCTTCTGTTAATATGAATAATTTTATGTAACTAACGTTTTTTGACTTCCGACAGGCACCCTACGAATGCTCATCTCTTTGTGTAATCTAAATTTTTCAAATTCAAAATAAAAATATTTAATGTAGAGGGTACTAATCTATACCTTTCAACTAAATATCCCTTCTTTCACAGGTGTATTTCACATCGCCAGTGTCCACGGTAGAGAACCCTAAGATCAACTCGTGGCTGTCGATGGTGGAGCGCGAGATGCGCGTGACGCTCGCGTGCCGGCTGAAGGACGCGGTCGGCGACGTCAAGCAGTTCAAGGACGGCAATGTCGACGCGCAGAAGTTTATCGACTGGTGTGATAAATATCAGGTATTGCTTTTTACGTTTATGATAGACTAGCTGCGCCCCGCGGTTTACCGGGATAAAAAAATTAGCCTTTGTCGTTTTCCAGGACCTTATTACATACCAGATTTGCTTCAAAATCTGATCCGTAGTTTTTTTATGATTGAGTAACAAACATCCATTCAACCATCCTCACAAACTTTTTTATAATTTCAATAGGATGGTTAACTTGTCAGACTTCGTCAACTCGTCGTACTAGAATTCGAATACCGGTTTAGCCAATGACTTACGTTATATATATTATATGTTTTCTACACTTACTCGAATGCGGTGAACAACTGCGTCAACTTCACTGTGTAAAAGATTTTCAGAACATGTGACCTTCATAAGTCGCACTGAATTATGACCCGACCTTTCGACGTGAAGGAAGGCCTGACTCCCAGTAAGAGAACGTAAGGGACTAAAAAACAGGC
This sequence comes from Petrophora chlorosata, assembly GCA_951640565.1. Lineage (NCBI taxonomy): Eukaryota > Metazoa > Arthropoda > Insecta > Lepidoptera > Geometridae > Petrophora > Petrophora chlorosata. The sequence continues at coordinate 7,128,071 of OX621204.1, read as the reverse complement.
GGCCGAGGCCTACCTACAGTTTATACTAATTAAAATCTCAACCATGGAAGTATCGTTAGTGAGTACAATTCTGCGAAATCTGCCTCTGAGTCAACGTCTTTTACCCATATACCCATGTATATTTGTTATTCTAGGCTCAAATCGTAGTGCTAGCGGCACAGATCCTGTGGTCAGAGGACGTGGACGCGGCCCTGGGCGGTGGCGGCGGCGAGGGCCTGAAGCGCGTGTTGGCGCACGTCGAGAACATGCTCAACATCCTCGCGGACTCCGTGCTGCAGGAGCAGCCGCCGTTGCGGAGGAGGAAGCTCGAGCATCTGGTAAGACAGAGACTTTAAACGGGTGTCCCTCTGAACTTCGACAGTTCTGTGTTTAGACACGACACTTAGCGAAAAAATATTTTTCGACAAGTCATTGTTTCGTCTGAGCATAATTCGACAAGTATTAAGTTCGACAGAAAACACTTCGACAACACAAACATTTAATTAACGTTCTGGCGCTTCGCCGGCCTATGCCATGTCGAAATAAAGAACTGTCGAAGTTCAGAGGACATCGCGTTGGAACAGTTGGTAAGCTAAGAAGATTGATTGAACTTTGAACGGTTGAAAAACTCTAGGATCTGAAAAGATCGGGAGTGCAGGTGGAAAAACTAAGAAAGTATAAACTATTAGTATGTTGAGGAAGTTTTAACGGTTGGTAAACTGAGTCTGAACAGTTGTAGTTGAAGAAGCCTGAATAGCTAAAAAAGTTTCAACAGTTGGTGAGCTAAGGAATTTTTAAAGTTGAGGAAGTTTTAACTGGTGGTTAGCTGAGGAAGTTTGAACAGTTGGAAAGCCGAGGAAGTTTGAACAGTTGGTAAACTTTAAGACCGAGATAAAATGGAATGCTGAAATACTTCAATTTTTAGTTAATGTATTTTGTTCGAAACTCGTTCGTGTTCCTACCATGGGCTTTATTTTGCTTTGACATACTAAAGAACTATTTTATTTCTTCAGATCAACGAGTTCGTTCACAAACGTACTGTGACGCGGCGTCTAATTGCGTCAGGAGTAGACAGCCCGCGCTCTTTCGAGTGGCTCTGCGAGATGCGATTCTACTTCGACCCGAGGAACAATGACGTAAGTACTGTCCTATTGAATGAACTTAAAGCAAATATTGATCTTATTGTTCAAGTAACTGATATCAATTTATAAATTTCTACATAATAAAATTTATACATAGGTATATAATTTATAATTTTAAATTCACTACTAGTAGAATACATGTAATTGTGTCACTGGTGGCTTCGATGACAGTCAAATCTAAAATATGTTTTGTACGTCATAGGTGCTCCAACAACTAACAATCCACATGGCCAACGCCAAATTCCTGTACGGTTTCGAGTATCTGGGAGTTCAAGATCGCCTGGTACAAACTCCATTGACAGATCGCTGCTATCTCACTATGACTCAGGCTTTGGAAGCCCGCCTTGGAGGATCGCCGTTCGGTAAGAACCTTATAATCTGTATCTACAAGACTATTTACGTAAGTCCTCATTCTTTATAGGTACAGAAGTAGTGAGGCTTTATATTGTTTTCTTCTAGGACCCGCTGGTACGGGTAAAACGGAGTCCGTAAAGGCCCTAGGCAACCAATTGGGCCGCTTCGTGCTTGTGTTTAACTGTGACGAAACGTTCGACTTCCAAGCTATGGGACGAATCTTCGTCGGTCTTTGCCAGGTAAATATTCTCACTACACCAGACTTGATATATTGCTTCAGATATATTTGAGTTAGGTAAATGAAGTATACGAATTTGTCACGCATGTCCATGCAATTAAGATGGAAATAGATTGAAATCGTAATTTGTCTACAGGTCGGCGCATGGGGTTGCTTCGACGAGTTTAATCGTCTCGAAGAAAGAATGTTGTCTGCCGTATCGCAACAAGTGCAGACTATTCAGGAAGCACTCAAGAGTCATCAGGAAGGCGACAACACTGGTATCTAATCATTCTATTAGCTACAAAAATACGACAACCGACGGGATTCCAATAATTCCTAACCGCGGGGTTCTATTCTAACCAATAGCTACAGTCGTCTCAGACAACTGTGGCTATTGGTTAACTCGTGTCTGGTCTCTGGTCTTAGCGGTTCTAAAGTTAAATTCAAATGGAAAATTCTTATACATTAGAATTCCCTGATCTGCATGGTTTGTCTTTTGTTTGCAGCCAAGTCGATCACAGTGGAACTAGTAGGCAAGCAAGTCCGCGTAAGCCAGGACATGGCTATCTTCATCACAATGAACCCCGGGTACGCGGGCCGCTCCAACCTGCCCGATAACCTCAAGAAACTGTTCCGTTCGCTGGCAATGACCACTCCCGACCGGCAGCTCATCGCTGAAGTGATGCTGTTCAGCCAAGGGTTCAGGACCGCGGAGAAACTGGCCTGCAAGATTGTGCCGTTCTTCAAGTGAGTTATTATTCTTTGTAGTTCATAAAGTATAATTCAAGGACCAATTATTCAATGTTTAGGCGCATAATGTACAATTCTCAAAACGCCCACTTCTCAAAACGCTTAATTCTTAAAATGTTCTATTCTCTAAATGCATATTTCTGAACTTCAGATGGACAAGCAAATAGTGGAAGGGTTGGATAAAATAGTAAAAGTCAAAACTTTTTGTCCTATTCTCGCATGTTGAATGCTGCATAACTCCATCTCGCTTGCACAGCTAGGAGTGACGTTATTCGGCTAGGCAACTGTCAACATAAAACAATTTACCTTTTTCTAGGCTTTGCGACGAACAGCTCTCCAACCAGTCTCACTACGACTTCGGTCTGCGAGCTCTCAAATCTGTACTTGTATCGGCCGGTAACGTGAAGCGTGATCGCATTCAAAAGATCAAGGTAAGCTTTTAATTGACGTCTTGAGAAGAGTTCACTAACGTTGTTGAAAACTTTAATTCTTTATCAAAAACATTCATATAGTTTGTGTATTGCAAATTAGTGCACGTAAAACTGCGTGCGTCTAGCGTCTTCTATAACGTATTCTGCACGCATATTAATACTTTGTGCCATTATCCCTACCTAATTATCGAACTAGAATCGTTAGAAGCAAGAACTTACTTGCCAACTGTATACTAGAACTGTTTTTTACAGCTCTATCGCCAATTTCCTTTCATGTTATTCCGACACAAGTTGTACTTAATAATTTAATGTTTTATAGGAAAACTTAATCGATCGCGGTACAGAAGTGCCCGACGAGGCTTCCATCGCGGAATCTCTGCCGGAACAAGACATCCTCATCCAATCCGTGTGCGAGACCATGGTGCCCAAACTGGTGGCCGAAGATATACCGCTCCTGTTCTCGTTGCTGAACGATGTCTTCCCGAATGTCGGATATACTAGGGCAGAAATGACAGGTACACTCATTACTAATTCCAGCCAGAACCTACCTTTAACACGTGTTTTGCAATGACAAGTGGTGATTTCCGCTACGGGAAAAAATTGTGCATAGAAAAAAATAAAGGCACAAGTATATATTTCGTGTCTGGGTGTTGTGGGATCACGTCCTCGGTAGTTCCTGGTTCCCTAGGTACAGGGAATCTTAGAGAGGGGCCAGGATTAATGTATGTGACCGTAAAAAAACATCATGGCTGTTTAGATGACAGTATTAATGCTCGTTTGTTTTACGCGACGACGGTCTTGATTATTCTGCATAGCCTATGGCAAGTGCAAGATTAGAAAAGTACTGTAAAAGGTCTCATTTCTGTAGACATCGCAATGAATATATCGGCCTGATCACTGTACAAACAGCTGTTTAATTCCCATAGGTTTGAAGAACGAAATCCGCGCTGTTTGCGCCGAAGAATTCCTAGTTTGCGGCGAAGGTGACGAGCATGGCTCCACTTGGATGGAAAAGGTATTGATTCTTTTGTGTTACTTGGTGGCTAGTATTATGTTTTGTTTTGCGGGAGAACATTAATCCGGTCGAGGATAAATTAACCGCTAGTAACATTTCGAACACGATCGGACACACTTCATCAACCTGTGACGTCATTTGCACAGTCACACATTGAGCACTACATTTGGACCATACATTTACACGAAACATGTATTAATCATCATCATAATAAGTAACATATTTATTTGGTAGGTGATGGTATGATATGTATGATTATGGTGAAATGTAATATTGTCTTAATTTTTGAAAATATGTATGTAGGTATCCGATAATAAATCATTACCCCCTTAACAAACTTAACAAGTATATGCATTATTTTTTATACATATATAATTGAGACTGTATTTTGTTATATTTCTAAATAAAAGGTTATAAACCAAATTTGCAGAGCGCCGTTGAATCATTACTAGTTCCAAAAAAATGTTACAAAATGCAGTCTCGAACTAATTATCTAAATACCAAATCAATATCCATGATCCAACCATTCGTGGTAAGTCGATATGACCAACTAACCTTAACCGATTGCAACAATAGCAACATGTCGACTTACCGCGAACTATACGTGAGTGTGAATGCGTTCCATGCTAACCCGCTAACGGCACGTAGAGACGAAGCCCGTCGTCGCGCGCGCAGCACAGCACGTGGATCGAGAAGGTCAGTCAGCGAGCGGTTTGGGACTATCTACATGTTTACCGCTCTTAAGTGTGTCTTTCATCAGCACCGACCACCGACTGAGTCTTCATTACATACTACCTTCCCCCTTTACGTTTCGACTTCGGCACTTTCACTCACGCTTTGATCAGTAAACGTGTGGTTTCTTTGAAGCGCTATCGGGCTAATCATTGTTTGGAGAGCTGAAATACTTGTAGCCTTCGAATATCTGTGTACTTCCAGTGTCGACTTTCGTCCAACTGTTAGCTTCCAATCTTGACCACCTTTTTATACTTGCATTATTTCACTAATAGCTTTCCCTATATTTGAATTTTTGATTACAATGAACATTTTCACGTGCCGATTTCAATATTAGTTTTGCTATAGAGCATTTGAATTTCCGTTAGCTTATAAAGCCCAGATACTTCATAAGCAGAATGCAACCTTGCATACGTTTTAGTAGATTTTGTTAGCGCTAAAGCCAGCTGTTTTGATGGCTGTGGCTCTTTCTTCTTCTAATATGTTTTATTGTGAATACAGGTCCTCCAGTTGTATCAAATATGCAAGTTGAACCACGGTTTGATGATGGTCGGACCTTCGGGCAGTGGCAAATCTACTGCCTGGAGAGTGCTACTCAAGGCTTTGGAAAGGTAAGATATATTTAGCCTAGATTCTCGCGCCTTAGGTTTAAAACGAGAGAATGAAGCTTTTGATTTGCACAGATAAGCAAATTTGATAGTTCTTACACAATATTTTACATATGATTTAAGTAAAAAAAACTTAAACTTAAAACTTTTGGTACTTTACAGATACGAGGGCGTAGAAGGAGTGGCTCATGTCATTGACCCGAAGGCGATGTCTAAGGAAACACTGTACGGTGTACTCGACCCCAACACTCGTGAATGGACTGATGGTCTGTTCACCCACATCCTCAGGTAACTAGACATGACTGAACATACCTTATCAAAGTTATCACAAACACTAAAACCCATAAAAGGTACAGACGTCTGAAGGACTGTATTACGACAAAATCATTTTTCTCAGGAAAATTATCGACAACGTTCGTGGTGAGATCAGCAAACGCCAATGGATCATATTCGACGGCGACGTCGACCCTGAGTGGGTCGAAAACTTGAACTCTGTGCTCGATGATAACAAGCTCCTTACTCTGCCCAACGGTGAACGTTTGTCGCTTCCACCCAACGTGCGAGTTATGTTCGAGGTGCGCATTCCAAAATCTACCTTAATGGTTCGACTTAAAGTCCTTTTCAATATGTATATTGTAATTTCATGCCTATATAACTTTGTTTTAGGTCCAAGATCTGAAATACGCAACGCTGGCTACCGTATCGCGTTGTGGTATGGTCTGGTTCTCCCAGGACGTACTTACCACAGAGATGATTTTCGAAAACTATCTAATGAGGTAATACTTTTCAATTGAAAGCTAAAATGTTTGATATTTTCATTACTTACAGTCTTACATATTGTTTTTGTTTGTTCAGGCTGAGAAATATCCCGTTGGAAGATGGAGAAGAGGATTCCTTCAGCATTGTAATGGCTGCGCCGACTGCTGGCGGGGACCAGAACGCCACTGAAAATATCCTCTCACCGGCTCTACAGGTAACTTACAAAATTTCAAGCCTTGCTGACATTTTTAAAGTAACACGAATGTAGGATCGACTAGGCCGCCCTTTTTAACGTATAGATTTTCTTAATCATAGCATATTCTTTTTTTTTTCTTGCAGACTCAACGCGACGTAGCAGCAATCCTACAGCCATTGTTCTTTGGAGACGGTCTTGTAGTGAAATGCCTCGAACGCGCTGCAAGCCTTGACCATATCATGGACTTCACGCGACACCGTGCTTTGTCATCATTGCACTCTATGCTTAACCGTGGCGTCAGGTAATATACCTAAACACTTAGACATAAGGTTCAAAGTGATGTTTTGATTTGGAAGCTAATAAAAGGTTTATTCTAGGAACATTTTGGGTTACAACCGTCAACATCCTGACTTCCCGATCACGCATGAGCAATTGGAAGCCTATGTTCCCAAATGGCTCGTCTACTCTCTTCTTTGGTCCTTCGCTGGTGACGCTAAACTCAAGGTAAATAACTAAATAATACTAACTACCTGATCTATGTTCTTTAACTCCGATATTTCAATCAAACTCAAATATTCATACGTTATATTTCTTCGCAGGATCGTAACGAATTGGGTGACTTCATCAGATCAGCGAGCACTATGCCGCTGCCTAACTGTGGCGCGAATCAACACATCATCGACTTTGAGGTAAGGTTTATCAATACCACTTATATCAATACGTTTTGGTTGCGTGCTAAGTGCGTATACGTGCGAATAATGTGCGTGCAATGTGTTTACGCTAATTATATGACTACTATGGTATAACTATTTGTATCTGCAATTCATAAAAAATAAAATTGTTAACCATTTTCAATTGATGTCCCGTCCATTACGTCTATTTTTTCACACTTGAAGCAAAAAAAATGTAATTTATTATATTTTGTTCATTACTTCATGACTATAGTAAAGGAAACGCAAATATTTCAGCCACTGAGATAACTGCTTCAGTGGTTTAGTTGGTTAGAGCATTTCCTGTGCTGAAAAGAGGCCCGAGTTCAAACTTTGACTGAAAATTTATTAAGAGATCGCCATGACTTACTGCTTAAAAACAAATACAGTTGTTTACAAGTATGTGTTGTCTTTTAGGTGTCTATAACCGGGGAATGGGCGCCGTGGTCGGCTAAAGTGCCTCAGATTGAAGTGGAGACCCACAAAGTGGCAGCACCGGATGTGGTAGTACCAACTCTCGACACAGTGCGGCACGAGGCTCTGCTTTACACTTGGCTGGCGGAGCACAAGCCTCTCGGTAAGTTTGTTCGTTCTTCCTAATCAAGTAGTATGATTTGCTCGTTTATCCTGAAATTAGATCGTGATCGGCTTTTGTCTGTTTATTTGTGTTAATTATATTTGTTAGTTATGAACTCTAAACTACTACCTAATACTACTTCTGTTTTCAAGTTTAACTCAGCTTAAGTTTTAGAGGTATGTTTCATCGCACTGTGACATTGTGGTGTATTTACACCTTTATAGAAACTAATTTTGTTAGTGTTAAGTGGTTGTTAATGTTAATGTTAGTGTAAAGTGCTAGCCGGATTTCGCTTATTCCGGTATATGTATATTTTTTAAAGTTGAAATTAATATTATTTGTTTCAAGAAAGTCCTAAAGACATACGCTACTTTTATAATCTATTCTAACAACTTTTCGATTGCTTTTTGGAAGCTACATGCAGTTACTATACGCAGTATCGAATGCCTGTCGCGGCGATTCTAAATCAGTAAAAATTTGGATATTAGAAGTTCTAACTAGTAATTACCTCACAGTGCTCTGCGGGCCGCCCGGTTCCGGTAAAACAATGACGCTCTTCTCCGCTCTCCGAGCGTTACCCGACATGGAAGTCGTGGGCCTTAACTTCTCGTCCGCCACCACGCCCGAACTGCTGCTGAAGACTTTCGACCACTACTGCGAATACAGGAAGACGCCCAATGGAGTCGTGCTGGCGCCTGTTCAGGTGAATACAAGTCATCTACTGCCATAGTATATATGCTTCAGTGCATAGTCATATATGCTTCAGTGTGTTACCCCTTATTTTATTGTAGATAAAAAACAAGAATCCGATATAGAATTAAAAATTAATTAACCACTTTCTATGAATTAAGGATGCATTGTCATCAAGTTGTGAGCTACCCTGAATGTTTTAGCCGGATAGCTAACCGGGAAGTGCTCGAAATTTGAGTTGTAAAATTCCACCCGGAACGACAGACAGACAAACAAGAATGTGATGTAATAAAAACGTAGTAAAATACAAAAGGATCTCGAGTATCTATATGACACTGAGAATCCTTTTGTCGTTCAGGATAACGCCAAATTGATAAAACATTAGACTTAAGTGGTTGGCCTCTTACAAGAATCCTCGTTGGGAAGTACCACATCTCCGCCAGATATTGAACCGCCAAGCAGTTGTGTACATACATCTCAGAGTGACCAGTGCAGTATTACGCAAGATTTTGCAATCATAATTCTGAGTGCTGCAACAGTTAAGAGCACCCAAGGCTATTAGTCTCGTCAATCAGATGTTTAAAAAAAATTGACCAGTGGTAAAGGTGGTAGTTAATACTATGCACATTTTATTTTTGCAGCTGGGCAAATGGTTGGTCCTGTTCTGCGATGAGATCAACTTGCCCGACATGGATCAGTACGGAACGCAGCGCGTCATCTCATTCCTGCGACAGCTGCTTGAGCACAAAGGGTTCTTCAGGGCTAGCGGTAAGTTTGTTAACTTCCAAGTTTAATCACATCTTGAAAAATGAGTCTGGTTACGATATGATGGTGCTACGTTGTTGCGATCACACTACTATATTTGACTCAAAAATGGACAAACAATGGAAACCGCAACATAGCATAAATTAGTAACGAACTGTTTAAAAAAAACAAACCGAAATAACTATAGGTACTTACAACACACAGCTACAGTTACTGTGTTGGTCATTAGAGTATGTCCAAGGAATTGCCAAATAAACCACCAATGCTGTTTTGAAGTCCACACAATACTGGACAGCTACCGTCTTAGTATATCTGGTCTCCTGGTACTTTGTCAAACACAACTCTCCAATTCACAATTATACAAATACAATGATATAAAGATGAAGAATGGGCTGATGATGATGATGATGATTAATGATATAAAGTGTTTAGTTGTAGTTTTGTAGGGAATCAAGATATAAGTTCAATTTATCATACGACATTACTGGTCAGTAGTGCAGACGGAAAGATATATTCCCTCGTCGCTACCGATAGTGTGCCAGGAGATTAGAATAAAGATAGTCAATATGATCTTAATCCCTTGTACAGATCATTCCTGGGTGCACCTCGAGCGTATACAATTCGTCGGCGCGTGCAACCCGCCCACCGACCCGGGACGGAAGCCGCTCTCGCATCGTCTGCTGCGACATGTGCCCGTCATCTATGTCGACTACCCTGGCGAAATGTCTTTGGAACAGGTTTGTTACATTTACTTAGAAATGTCGTCGCCATCTTTAAATTTAATTAAATTTGTGAGTTGTGAACCGCCTTCGTCATCACCCCACCGTCGAAGTTGTAATTGTCGCTTAAACAAAGTAATCCCACAATTTTTTAATGAATTAAATCTGTCTGTTTTATTCAAATGTTCCAAAAGCCAGTACCATGGACTATTGTGGATTTCCACGTATTATTACTGTAGACAATAACATTGTGTTATTTTTAACTTTTATGTAAAAGAGTGGCAATCAAGCTGATTGCCGACATTATGCCAAGCGATCACGTAATCTATTGTTATCTCAAACACCCGACATATTGCATCTGTCTGATGACATTTTGAAAGTTTATATTCTTACTATTGCACTTCCTCTGTCCAGATCTATGGCACCTTCACCCGTGCCATGCTACGTATGCAGCCCGCGCTCCGCGGCTATGCCGAGCCGCTGACGCAAGCGATGGTGAAGCTATACTTGCAGTCGCAAGAGAGGTTCACGCAGGACATGCAGCCGCATTATGTGTACTCGCCGCGTGAGATGACGAGATGGGTGCGCGGTATATGCGAGGCTATCAGGTAATTATTTAAATTACCTTCACGAATAAGTAATTATTGCTTTGAAGTATGGTTTTCCAAAACATCATAATGGATCACCAAATCGCTTAGTAAAATTATTTGTTATGCGAAGAATGTATGAAACTTCGAAAGCTAAGAACTCTGCTCTAACTGTGCTTTATTTTGTTACCAGGCCCCTAGACAACTTGTCTGTAGAAGGCCTAGTAAGGTTGTGGGCGCACGAAGCCCTACGTCTATTCCAAGATCGTCTGGTCGAGGACTCGGAACGGCAATGGACCGATGAGAACATTGACAACGTCGCAATGAGATTCTTCCCAGGTTCGTTTACTTCCAGTTACAGTTATTCTAATTTCATAGTAATTCTTCTAGACTGTTTAATTCACAAATTCTTGCAAAGCAGTGTAAGTAATTGAAAGAGGTGATGACTATATACGGACGGAGTATGTACGGAGAGCGAGTGTGGCTCAGTGGGAGCACGTGACCCTTTCGATCCGACGTACCAGGGTTCGAATCCCGTTGAAGCCGCACAACTGACTTTCTTAAGTTATGTGCGGATTTAACACACGCTCTAAAAAAACGGCAAAGGAAAACATCGTGAGGAAACCGGTATGTCCAAGAAGCAATCACAAAAATTCAAGGACATGTGACATCCACCAACCCGCACTGGGCCAGCGTGGTTGATTACGGCCCATACTCTATGAGAGAAGGCCCGAGTCCCAGCATTGGGAACGTGATGGGCTGATGATGATGGGTATATATTGTTTTTACAGGAATAAACCGAGAACAAGCTTTGGCTCGTCCAATCTTGTACAGCAACTGGCTTAGCAAAGATTACGTGCCAGTACTGAGGGACCAACTTCGTGAATACGTCAAGGCTAGACTGAAGGTAACCTTTACCGACTCTTTAGGAAATGTTTGTTAATATATAAACTGATTAATGCATTAAGAGTCGCAAAGATCGTAGCAATAATAGATAAATGTACAAGCAGTTCATTAAAAGCTCTAATTTTGTTATTAAGATAGTGATATCTATCACAGTCTAAGTAATCAAATACGTCCGAAAACCCTTTAGGACGTATTATGTGACCTACATAGTCAATGAGAAAAAAAACTCTGTTTTCATTACCTTTTTAGAGTTGAATTATAGACTACGCAACGGACAGTGTTCGAATCTGTGACCTCTGGCTTATCTCGTCTAGAGCTGACGGAGGCGATAATCAATTACGCTACCCGGAGGGTCATCCTTTGTCGATTTTTTTAGTAAAGTCATTCCTCTTTGTTCACGTCAGGTGTTCTACGAAGAGGAGCTAGACGTGCCTTTGGTACTGTTCGACGAAGTACTCGACCACGTGTTGCGTATCGACCGTATCTTCCGCCAGCCGCAGGGACATTTACTGCTTATCGGTGTATCAGGCGCCGGGAAAACCACGCTGAGTCGCTTCGTCGCCTGGATGAATGGACTTAGCATCTTCCAGATCAAGGTACGTTGTGTCTGGAGTTTTGGATCACGTGATATGCCACGTGTTGCATATCGAAAGCATCTTTCGCTAGACGCAAGGACTTACTGCTTATCGGTGTGTCGGGCGCCGGGGAAACTACGCTGAGTCAATTCGTCGCCTGGATAAATGGACTTAGCATCTTCCAGATGAAAGTGAGTTCTACACGTGACTTTGGGGTCTTGTGTCACGTGATAAACCACGTGTTGCATATCTACTCTAACCGAAGTGCCAATAACAATCAGCGGTGTGTCGGGCGAGAGGAAGACTAACACTCAACCGCTTCGTTGCTTAATTAGCATTTTCCAGATCAAAATAAGGTGTACACGTGACTCCAGTCTTGTATTAGACCGTTAGACCTGTTGCGTATCGATAGCCTCTTCACGAGTTCATCTTTGAAATCAAGATAAAATTATATATTTTTCAAGAAAAAGTATCGTGGTCTTTAGTAAAGTTAAATATTAAAATTTGGAAACTATCGTGAGTCGAAATATTCATTATAAATATAAACGGCTACACTCACGTTATGATTGTGTCGGAATAACTCCGACCAGGTTTCGGATGATTCCAAAATTTTCCAAAATTCTAATGACTTTGTTCCAAAGTTCTGTAAAAACGCTAAAGTATTCTGTTTTCCTCATAGGTCCACAATAAATATACGGGCGCTGATTTCGATGAGGACCTTCGTTCTGTGCTGCGCCGAGCCGGCTGTCGCGACGAGAAGGTCGCCTTTATACTGGACGAATCCAACGTGCTTGACAGCGGCTTCCTTGAGAGAATGAACACGCTGCTGGCTAACGGAGAGGTAACTTTTATAGTCCTTATATTCTCCCTTGAAAATACGGTTAATCAAGACCTCAAACAAAAATCAACCTAAAAGCGTAAAATGGGTTGGGGCGAATCGTCCCGCTGTACGCCACAGCGTAAATATCGCTCTGCGGCGGGTCTATTAAAAAAAACAAGAGGTTAATGTAGTAAGGTAGCCCAGTTGGTTAAGGCGTCAGGATGGTATTCCGAAGACGCTGATTCAAGCAATTTCATTTATTTTCATTCTGACTATTTATAATATGATAATAATAATATAAATATATGGAATTTACAGGTTTCCGTTTAAATAAGTGTGTGTGAAGAAAAGCAGGTCGATATTTTTACCTGTCCCTTACAATACACCAATATAGTTAGTCATTTTAATTTCTATAGGTGCCTGGATTATTCGAAGGCGACGAATTCGCCGCTCTGATGACGCAATGTAAGGAAGGCGCTCAGCGTGAAGGTCTCATGCTTGATTCTAACGATGAACTGTACAAGTGGTAAGATATCGTGCATAATTTTTACATCACGCCCTTAGTAAGCCCTTAGTATGTCTATTATATTTTCTATCACCACCGTCTGTGTATGTTTCGTTATTCCTCTCCATTCAAAGGTTGTCTGGAAGAGATCGCTTTAAGCGATAAGACCGCCCATTGTTACACCATTGTAAACATTTGACTTGTACTGTATCTGTATTTTTAGGGTGAATTATAAAGTGTTTATCTATCTATCTATCTATCTATTACTTTACATACCTAGAAACGTGCTAAACATTCGGTATACTACAATTTTATTTCGTTGCATAAAAACGAAGTTTACTCTGCCTCTATTTCTAACTTTATTTTCTTTTTAGGTTCACTGGCCAAGTGATGCGCAATCTCCACGTAGTGTTTACAATGAATCCCTCGTCTGAAGGTCTGAAGGACCGCGCGGCGACGTCCCCCGCTTTGTTCAATCGATGCGTGCTCAACTGGTTCGGAGATTGGAGCGATGGAGCTTTGTTCCAGGTAAAACAATCATTGCAGGGCATGTGATATTATAAGCAGTTTTTGTTATTCTAAATTCTGTTTAAAAACATTTTTACAGTATGGTTGATTGGCGAATACCTAAGTCAAATTTTAGACTGTAATAATCGCATAGGGTTCAATGGCCTAGAGGTCTAGACGACAGAATGATCTTCCGATAGATTCTGGTTCGAAGTCCGACACATATGTTTTTTCCTTACATAATTTATATTTTGATTGCAATACCTTATAAAACCTACCTAACCTAATACCTATTATGCGAAATTACTGGGCATATATGAGACTTAATATCTGATGGCTCGGGGTGATGAGCGCAATGCAGTGCTACGCAGTGCTTTTAATGGTATTAAAAGTTCTTGGTGGCACTGCAATTGTTTTGGGCAAGCGTGTCGCTTACCATCAGGCGAACGACTTGCTCGTCTCATCACTCAGTTCCTTAAAAAACCACAGTGCACTGAGGTTTAGTAGAAAACAATGCTAGCATTATGTACGCCTATGTATCTACAAATTCGTTTGTGCAATAACATAATATTTTTTATGTTTGATGCTGCCGACGTTGGTTCAGACAACTTTTTCATAAGTCCAGTATAAATAGTCGACTGTTATGTTCAAAAGATTAACAGCCTTTTTATGTTACTTTTCCCAGGTGGGCAAAGAGTTCACGTCCCGAATGGACCTGGACTCGGCCGAGTACGTGCCGCCCGACCTGTTCCCGGCGGCGTGCCACGAGATCAGCTCGCGGCCCGCGCACCGCGAGGCCGTCGTCAACGCATGCGTCTACGTGCATCAGACGCTGCACCGCGCCAACGCCGCCTTGGCCAAGCGCGCCAACAGGACCATGGCCATCACTCCCAGGTATGTAACAGTCGAAGTATTATTTAGTAAATAGACAATGTAAGGCTCATTTCACGCCGAGATGGCAACGGCCGGTAGCAGCGAACAGCAAACGGTTTCAGTTACGCAACTTTAGCTAAAATACGGTACGGTAGGTATCGTTTTAGGGGCTAAAACAGTCGCCGCGAGCAGTGTAGCAGCCACATGTGACTGGCTCACCGGCTAATGGCGGCCGCTGTTGGCTGCCATCTGGGTATAAATTGACTTCAATCCCCCGAATGTCTTATGCGCACTCTTCATTCGGAAAAGACAAATGCATACATTTTTTGACCTCAAAGTAAACAAGCGCGAGACTAAGATTTTGAGATGTGGTGTTAGGCATCAAACAAAAAGTTTCGATGAGCACATTCCGAACCTGTTGGTTTTTACCTATTTATTCTACAGGCACTACCTCGACTTCATCCAGCAAATGGTCAAACTGTACGCGGAGAAACGCGCAGATCTGGAGGAACAACAGCTGCACTTGAACGTTGGTCTCGGCAAGATCGCGGAGACCGTCGAGCAGGTTGAAGAAATGCAGAAGAGTTTGGCTGTCAAATCCCAGGTATGTGACACTGACAATATCCCCATTTGAGACAAAATCTTGAGTTTATAGACTAACATTATAGTTGTCTTAGCAAAGCGTTTTCAAATCTGTGTACCTTGCTTTTTAATGATGTTCGAAGATCGAACATCATTATCGTGAACGCATGAGGATGTTCCTTGATTTTTATAATTTTGTCTTCTATTAATTTCATATGACCTACAGAAGCATTTCTCATACATATACCATTCTCATTGGTAATAAAGAATAAAGTACAGATTTAACAAGATATTGTTCGTGCTTTTAGGAACTCCAACAAAAGAACGAGGCCGCCAATGCCAAACTGAGGCAGATGGTAAAGGACCAACAAGAAGCCGAAAAGAAGAAGGTTGAAAGTCAGGAGATTCAGGTCAGGAACTTAACTTTTCTACTGGAACTGCTGCACTATGGAAAGTAGGGACTTTGGTCCGATGATCACATGTTTCTAGAGTTTTCTAGCAAATCGACCATAAAACCTTTATCTGATCTTCATCTGTTTCTACCAACTTTGTACTCAAAGATATCATAAAATGTTTCATGTATTCAGGTGGCTCTAGAAAAGCAAACCAAGGAGATTGAAGCCAAACGCCGCGACGTAATGGCCGACCTAGCACAAGTCGAGCCCGCTGTCATCGAGGCTCAAAACGGTTTGGTCCTTTACTCTATCCGCATGGTTTTACGATTTTGTGTATCACTGAAGTGTTTTAGCAATCCCTGAAAATTTAAGACCTCGTGTCGTATGTTGATTTAACGTCATTGTAACACGACTGGTAATAGCATTTATCTAAGGCCTGATTCACATAGTTTCGCTAAACCGGTAGTTATACAGTATTGCTAAAGCACTTGTAGCTGTTGTTCTTGTTAGTATCCCTTTATTATTGTTAGTTTGAGTTAACAATTGTTTAGACAGTTGGTAACCCGCACTACTCATTGTTGTTTTTATTAGAATAGAAATCCAATAGAAATCGACAACAGAATGCTAACAGTCACAAGCGAAAATGATGCCAATTTTTCTGATTATATATATTTATGTCTGTTATTTTTTCCATTTTATAAGTGTGGTTTCTTAAGATTCATATATGATCATATCAGGAAACATTTCATAAAATTTTACTTCAGAGACACAACGTAAACAACAAATAGCCGTAGCTAGAACCAAATATTAAAATCTCCTATAAGATAATATGTAATTAATCAGCGAGATACGTCGCTGTCAATTTGCCTTCATCTCGTAAATTGAAAATTATTCTTATCCACTCATTTATTCTTGAACTTTATATACCTGTATTCATATAAAGAAACGTGTTTACGCTAATGTGAAAGTCTCGACACGTGCTAGTTTGTGACTGCGGCACTAGCATTAAACCCTGGCTCGGCACACAGCGGTGCGTTCCATCAAAAAGCAGCAGTTGGTGGAGGTGCGTTCCATGGCCAACCCGCCCTCCGTCGTCAAGATGGCGCTGGAATCGATCTGCACGCTCCTCGGGGAGAAAGGCGATACGTGGAAGGGAATCCGCTCTGTCGTCATGAAGGACAACTTCATATCCACCATTGTCAACTTCGAGACTGAGAATATCACGTTAGTTGGTCACTGTAGTGGGGAGCACTCGTTTTGTTCATTGTTCCATTCGTTAATTCGGTTCATTCAAAGTTTGAAGTAAGTGATTTATTTTGATGATTATTCATGGTAAAATGTTTACACATATCGTGGGAATGCTCCTCTCAAGAAAAGTGAAGAATATCTCACTTTGCTCGTGATGTAACAGAATGAGTAACCCCACAAAAAAATAAAAAAACTAAAACATATTCTGTATTCAATTCATTTTTTTAACATAGAGATCAACATATTAGATAGCAATGAATAGAGAAATATTGTTATGGTATTTATTGGCAAAACATTAATATTGTACTCTGAATGTTATGCATTAAAATGTAACATTTTGTACTACACACGTTTAAAATTTTACTGTATGACTGTTATGAAAATAGTTCACACTATTGTATTGAATGATATTATTTAGTTAAGTTTGATGTTGTATATAAGCTAAGCTCGCTTGCATTATGTGACTGTTGTTATTAATTTTATAAACTTTAATAAGTAACGCTGTGATCACTGTATGTAATGTAAAATGGCATCTATGTAAGGCACACTAATATACCGTGAATATTCGTGACTAACCCCGCTAAGCATTCGACGTGAAAGTAATTAACATTCGATTTAACAATACGATACGTAACCGACTCTCGTTTCAGCACAAAGATGTTCTGCGACTGAGGTAACTAGAAAGATTACGATCGCTCGTTTCAATAAAAAATAGACCAGCGAAGCTATCTTGATCTTTCCCCCTCAGCGCAACGTAGATGCGTTCGGACTATAATCATACAGTAATAACGCCAGCCGCATGTACGTATCACAGACAGCAGCTAAACGCCTTTTTTGTTTCTCTCTTTTTTGTACTCTCTCGCTCTCGCTTCGTGGTGGTGACGGACGCGGCGCGGACCTGCGGCTCGACTTTACTGTACAGCGGTGAAAAGTATAAAGAAGCAGCATTTGGTGGAAGTGAGGTCTATGGGCAACCCGCCGGCGCTCGTCAAGGTCGCGCTGGAGTCCATCTGCCTGCTCCTCGGAGAGAACGCGACCGACTGGAAGGCCATCCGAGCCGTCATCATGAGAGAAAACTTCATCAATAGCATCGTCTCCAATTTCTCCACTGAGGACATAACGTGAGCACCGCCCCGCTTGTTTTCCACCCGTCCTGTATAATTCGGCTCCTCTTTTTGTTGGTCTGGTGATAGTTGTTTTATGTAAAAAGCTAGAAGATATACATATGTATCGACCTTGTAATGGTATCTAGCTTTTTACTTAAACTCGTGATACATAATTATAAATAAGTTATTTTAGATTAAGCATGTGTGTGTGGTGCTGGTTGCATGACTGATTCGATGTGCATTGATTTTCACTTGCCATTTGATGCATGTGTTGTTTTTGCATCTTGGGCATGCAGAGGTTTATTTTATGGTGAAAGGTGACACTGAAAATTTAGACAAGTTTTGTCACAGCGAAATAGATCTTCAAAGCAATATTGTAGAATCACTATCAAGTAGATGTAGACAACACAAATCGTAGAATTTTCACTAAATCCAGCTCAACCCCCAGGTAAAAATATGTGTAAAAACTTTGTTTTCCATTTTTCAGTGTAATGAAGATTATTACAGTCTAGAATACTTTCGTCGGGAAGTAATACAATACTAAAGTAATTCTGGAAGAACTTACTCTAATTAGATACGATTCATTTAAATGTCTTGATAAATCGGATAACTCAGTGAAGTAAGCGCTCGTTTCACAAATCTTGTGTAAATACAATTTTACATTCCACGTCCGTATTGCATGAATGTATTTGCCAATAAATAACGTTCCTTTTGTAAATGTCAAGCCAGAAACTGTCGATCCTGTGAAAGTGAGCTTTTTAATTTATTTTTGTTACTTTTTATTTTATTTGCTATCTAATTTGTCTTCTTATTCGAAGGCATTGGTGTTTATCTCTAAAGTTTGTTTTGCTGTGTTGGTAAGTGACGTCCCTTTTTGAAATGTCCTCGATTTGTAAAGAATCCACATTGGATTAACAATTGATGCATGAAGTTCAAGCAAAATCTCTGGGATAGGGTGGAGTTTCGTTCATTGAGATGGTCTGGTTCATTGGAATTGCACGAACAGCACGTATATTACACGACTGGTACATTTTGTTACATATTTAATGCGTTTTGTATGTGGGCAGTGACGATGTGCGCGAAAAGATGAGGACTCGCTACCTGAGCAATCCGGACTACAACTTCGAGAAAGTGAACAGGGCCAGTATGGCTTGCGGCCCTATGGTCAAATGGGCTATTGCTCAGGCAAGTTTATGTATTTACTTATTTTATTAAGATGAAAGTTTTCGTGAGTTTGATTCATTATAAATATTTAATAAAACGGCTAGGACTCACGTAGTTTGTCGAATTAGTCGACCTAGGTTTCGAGCATGTCCGATGCTCTTCATCAGGGGCGAGTTTACGCTGCGAGATCGCGGCGACCACTGGCGGTGTCGAGGCGAGATGCGCGGGCGGCCGCCCGCTCCGCACGACGCGAGGGGGGAGGTGGCGTCGGCGGCGCCTGCGGGGAGCGCCACGCGCCTCTCGCGCGCTGTCGTGTTGCCGACGACGACCGCACTAATGTCGGCACGAGTTCTTCATCATCGCTGACAACGTCGTCGCCGAAAGTTCCGTCACACACTGTGCTGACTGTGTCACACTCTAGACTACCTACCACATTCTGTGTCGAGGTAGCATTAAGAAGTGGTTTCCACGCTGCAGACAACAACCATCCACGGTCCGGTTGAAGTTAGGACATCGAGAGATCTCTATAGCCTCACGCACTTTTCGAGGTACGAAGAACTTCTCTCTGGACAGTACGGAGGCTTTGTCAAACCTGATGTAATGTTTGACGTCTGCGAGATGTGCATGCTCTGCCAGAGCTGATTTTGTTGTGTCCACATTCTTAATGCTCCTTATGTGTTCGGTAAGTCTAGTTGCAATATTGCGTCGCGTTTCGCCTATGTAACGACTATGTCGACACCGCCAGTGGTCGCCGCGATCTCGCAGCGTAAACTCGTCCCTGATGAAGAGCATCGGACATGCTCGAAACCTAGGTCGACTAATTCGACAAACTACGTGAGTCCTAGCCGTTTTATTAAATATTTATTTTATTAAATTCAATTTCATTCATTTTTTATTTTAGCATCATCTCAGCTATACAATCTAAATCACTTTTTTCAAACAACAATAAAAAAATCCTTTGTTGCCTCATCTCTACTTGCCGTATATTCTATGCCATTATTACAAACAGGCATACGACTGTCATTACAAAAACTATATACGTGCCTTGTTCTAAAATACCTTCTCGTCTTCATAGATCGAATACGCGGACATGTTGAAGCGAGTCGAGCCTCTCCGTAACGAGCTTCAAGCGCTCGAAGACCAAGCTCAAACCAACGTGACGGCAGGCGACGAGGTGCGGGAACTAATCTCGCAGCTCGAAAAATCCATCGCCTCGTACAAGGAAGAGTATGCGCAGCTGATTAGTCAGGCGCAGGCTATCAAGACTGACCTGGAGAATGTGCAGGCTAAGGTAAGCTTTTATGAAACTTTCAAATTCGAACACGGGCCTGGAAATCATCAAACAGACCTGTGGTCCTGACATGAGACCCTTTTTCTAGTAGGCTAATCAAACATGATAATTGATGACAAAACAAACGATTAATGCTCGCGACTGTGTTCATTAGGGTTTAAACAAAAATCTATTTTCAAAAAGTACGCTAACTTACGAAATAAAATGTGTGATGTTCTGTCTCAATAAGTTACTTAGAATCTTGTAGATAAACATTTTTATAAGTCTGAGAATAATAAATAATAAACGATCCTCCACGAATCATGATATGTCGTTTTTTATCAATATTTTTCATTCCAGGTCGACCGGTCCATCGCTCTTCTGAAGAGCTTAGTAATCGAGCGCGAGCGCTGGGAGTCGAGCTCGGAAACGTTCCGCTCGCAGATGAGCACTATCGTCGGCGACGTGCTGCTATCAGCTGCATTCATCGCTTACGGCGGGTACTTTGATCAACACGTGAGTATTCATCAGTCCATAGACTAATCTTCTGACCATTCCATAGCGTTCCTGAAGAGCTTATGTGATCGAGCGCGTCATTTGAATAGTGATGCATTCTACATTATTATTATTTACAGCATACCTGTATTCTTCTCATAATATTTGAAATCATTTGTTTTTTGCACGCTTCTAATTAATTTTCTATTTACAGTACCGTCAAAATCTGTTCACAACATGGACGGCGCACTTGGCAGCGGCTAACATCAAATACCGCGCCGACATCGCTCGCACTGAATACCTGAGCAACCCAGACGAGAGGCTGCGTTGGCAAGCAAACGCGCTGCCCACTGACGAACTTTGTGTGGAGAACGCTATTATGCTTAGGGTAAGTTATTACTGGCACAGAAAAAGGTTCTATGTTTATTACATACCAACGAACCGCCCCGAAGTTCTTAAAAATGGTAAAAACCACATAAAAATCCATCGGTAGCTTATAAGTTCTACGACGGACGTGGATGACGGACTTGGTTTTATACCAATTAGAGATTACAGAAAACAGCACAACTGGCAGCCGTTAATATCATGTACTACACCAATATCGACGACCAAAGAAAATAAATAAAAATCAACACTAATTATTTTATTTGTTTCGCAGCGTTTCAACCGCTACCCGCTTATCATCGACCCGTCCGGCCAAGCGACTGAGTTCATCATGCGCGAGTTCAAGGAGCGCAAGATCACGAAGACTTCCTTCCTTGATGACTCGTTCAGGAAGAATTTAGAGTCGGCCCTGCGATTCGGAAACCCATTGCTTGTTCAGGTAAGTTCAAACTCACGCGCCTTATGGCCACCAAATTGTAAAGAATATTGTTTTGCTTTTTTGTTCCCACACGAGGGAGAGAGAAAAAGAATCAATATATGTGTGTGTTTCAGGATGTGGAGAACTACGACCCGATCCTCAACCCGGTGTTGAACCGTGAGCTGCGGCGCACGGGCGGCCGTGTGCTTATCACTTTGGGAGACCAGGACATCGATCTCAGTCCCTCCTTCGTTATATTCCTCAGTACCAGGTCAGAACACTACAAATGTAATGCCCAAAGACCACTCCACACTCATAATATCATTAAACAAAAAATCAGGACAAACTTTGCACAACAAATTTGGATACTTTTATTTTGAATACTTTTTGTTTTTATTGAATTTATCGATTTATAAGGTTTGATGTGTGGCGTTTTGCCGAATTTTTCAAAATGGCGAACAAAAAAAAGGCGAGATGGTAGATGACTTTTGAAATGTTCATTAACCTTCGTCGCTGACTATTTTGTTACAGATGTATGTTTAGGAATGTATTCTAATGCTAATAGATTGTATACTCTGATGCAACATGTCGAGTAAATAAATTTAGAATACTTTAAGACCACTTGTATCCAATAATTGATTTTACCGTTACTTCTCTTTTCCGTATTAGTGAATCAGAACACAATAGGGGATCGGACAACTTTTCAGAAAGTGTTTTAAATTAACTACAATGAATATATATAGCCATGAAAAATACTATTTTAATTAAATAACGCTCTAAAAGTACCTAAAACTATGTTTAAATATTATGTTTCAAATATTGTGGCGCAAAAGGTCACTTCAAAACTTGTGACGTCATATGAAGGTAGAAACGACAAACTCTTCGAAATAAAACTTGCAAAGAGTTAAATACGTTTGTGAAGTTTGGGGACTATATTGTAGTAATGGAATGAAGAAATTAGCAAAAATACATTTTATGAAAAGCAAAAACGTAAAATAAACACAAGCTTGACTCGCGGCCTTTGCCTTCAAATGACGTCATGCGCGGTGATTGTTGTTTCGTTTGATATGAAGAACAGATTAAAAATGACAGAAATATTAGATTTTATTTATTGATTTAAAAATATAAATCATTATTATTTCACAAAAATATTGGTTGAATGATATTTCTGGTTCGACGAACATTCGTTCTAACTACATTTTAGATTTTTTTCTCGATTACTGTCCGATCCCCTATTGTATCGTGTGTATTTTACTAATAAACAGTGTCTTCGGTACTGGTAGTGATACAACAGTACCAATATAATTCTATACCTATATCAATGCCAGTTTAGCACTGTCATTAGTCAGCCAAGAGCGAGTCGGACTCGCGCACGAAGGGTTCCGTACCATTATTTAATTATAAAAAAATATATTTTATTCTGTTTTTAGTATAATGTTGTTATAGCGGCAACAGAAATACATCATCTGTGAAATATTCAGCTGTGTATCAGGGTTCATGAGATACAGCCTGGTCACAAACGGAAAGACAGACAGACAGACGGACGGACAGCGGAGTCTTAGTAATAGGGTCCCGTTTTACCCTTGGTTACCCCGTGATACGGAATTCTAAAAATTAAATAAATTATGTCTAATTTTCCTACAGGGACCCGACCGTGGAATTCCCTCCAGACATGTGTTCTCGAGTGACATTCGTCAATTTCACCGTGACGCGGTCTTCTCTACAATCGCAGTGCTTGCATAGAGTGCTAAAGGCGGAACGACCTGATATCGACACTAAGCGGTCCGACTTACTAAAACTGCAAGGTAAAGATATCTCTGAGGACACCATTTTGAACTTTACTGTCTTACAATTGGGATCCCATTTTTATCCCCCGACGCAAAAAGGAGGGTTGTTATAAGTTTGACCGTTATGTGTCTGTCTGCGGCACCGTAGTTCTTAAACGGGTGAATCGATTTGGATGCTGTTTTTTATTATTTGAAAGCAGGTTTTCTAGCGGTGGTTCTTAGACTTATTATATCAAAATCGGTTCTGCCGTTTTGTACTTCTTTTTTTGTGTCGAGGGGTTTAACATTTTGGATTTACAGATTTTTTATTTTTCTAAATACAATCAACGCACCTCGCACTCCCTGTTCTTAAATTTCTTCAAGGGATAACTTATGTTTGAGTTTGCAATCTTCAGATAGACAAGTAGATAAACCAAAAAACTTGACCGGCGCGGCGGGGTAAAATAAAAAGCATCAATTTAACACATTTTGTTCTTTTCTCGCATGTTGAACATTGGATAAAT
Source organism: Petrophora chlorosata (assembly GCA_951640565.1). NCBI lineage: Eukaryota > Metazoa > Arthropoda > Insecta > Lepidoptera > Geometridae > Petrophora > Petrophora chlorosata. Next base: position 7,104,299 of record OX621204.1, on the reverse strand, counting down.
GCACACTTCAATTCAATCACTTACACAGATCGGAGTGAAGTTAGCCACGCTCAATAACTATTTAACCACATAATATGAGTATTGCAAAATCAGCCCTACACAACTACCGCTGGCGGTTTCCAAGGTTAGCTCAGAAGTATATGAGCGCACATCCGAAAAGACGTTAAATATCGTTTGATTTCTCGTGAGTAATATCAAACTGTAATATTTCTAGGTGAATTCCACCTCCGGTTGCGCCAACTCGAGAAATCCCTCCTGCAAGCACTCAATGATGCTAAAGGCAAGATTCTCGACGACGACTCCGTTATCGCCACACTTGAAACACTCAAAAAGGAAGCTGATGATATTGGACAGAAGGTATTGTTTCCAAGCCTATCATATAATAAATTGTATTTACTTACGTTTCATTTTCGTGGTTTTGCGCAATCTTTGCCCATGAATCTTTAAAAATCTATGTATAAAGATTTAAAATAAGATTTGTTTTCACAGGTTGAAGAAACTGACAAAGTTATCGCTGAAATCGAAACTGTCAGTCAACAATATCTGCCGCTTTCTCAAGTAAGTGTTTACAAAAAATATCTCTAAAACCTTATTTATATTATTTCGTGTAATAGACGTGAAGTCTTGTACTTTTGGCAGTGAAGAGGTGACATTGGAACGAGTGCCGAGTGCTTTAGTATTTAAAATACCGTGCTTAAATAATATTTCTTTCACCAGGCTTGCAGCAGCATCTACTTCACGATGGAATCACTCAACCAAGTACACTTCCTGTACCAGTATTCTCTCAAGATGTTCCTCGATATATTCAGCTCAGTGCTTGTGTATCCTCAATTGAATGGAGTAAGCGACTATGCCGCTAGGCTGAAGATCATTACTGAAGAGCTCTTTGCGGTAAGTGGAATATACTGGAATACAATACTCATAAAAGTTTGCTATTGGTAGTGGTTTATAGATGAATGAATGACGAACTTTTTTAAGTATCAGTATCATCAATATGTTTTTTCTCTTGAAACGATACGGGCTATGAAGGACGTTCGGACAATTGCGCGGGGATAGAAACGGCACTCAAGATTGTCTGTTACGTGTATTTTTAACCGACTTCAAAAAGGAGAAGGTTCTCTATTCGATTGTATTTTTTTTGTTTTATGTAAACAGTGACAAACAGGCAAGCGGCTTATTTGATGAAACTTTGTGAGTTATCTTCCACCAATTTTTATTCAATCGTTCACCTCAAAAATATAGCAAAACTCAGTTTAATGTAAAAATATAGCGATTTTGATAAAACATAAGATTTGCAAACAGGCAGACGACCGCTTGAGAGACCACGTGTTTACTTAATTCGATCACCTGTACCTATAACCTGATACTATTGATTTGAAACGCGTTGTTTATCGATATATCGCCTTATGAGTGCGTCCACTACGTTTACCTATAGTAGTATAACAAAGTAGCCAACTCTATTGTTATGTTACGTATACCTCAGGTGGTATACGAGCGCGTGGCGCGCGGCATGCTGCACACGGACCGGCTGACGTTCGCGCTGCTGCTGTGCCGCATCCACCTGAAGGGCACCGGCGCGGACGATACGCTGGAGCAGACATTCGCGACCTTCCTCCGCGGAAAGGAAGGCTTCGTCACGCACACCGCGCCGCTCGAACCGCTCACGCACCAACAGCACGACGCCGCCTCTAGGCTCAGCTCTAGGTAAGTATCTCTTTATCTGCCTCTCACCATCTCTCCATCTCTTTTTCCCTGTCTCCACTTCAACTCCTCTCCATTTCTCTATACCTCTCTCTCCTTTATTTCCATCTCATCTTCTTTCCATTTTCTCTTTGTGTCTTTTGTCTCTACCTCTTTCTTCACTCCTATCTCAATCTCTCTCCCTCTCTCTTCCTCTCTTTCCATCCCTCAACTCGGCTTCCAGGCTGAGTTCTAGATAAGCTCTCTTCGACCGATATCCGTCTTTTTCTTCTCGGTCTAGCTTTCTCTTTCCCTCCATTTAGCCTCTGACTCGCAGTTTTCTGTTTCTGTTTTGTAGCAGATGCAAGCGGGGGGCGATGAGAGGCTGATCACATCGCTCTTCACTGTTTCCTTTCACTTCTCCCTCTAGGAGATGAAACAAGAACTATGAGCGTCGCCGTCGTGTATAATGATTATCATGACTATTGCCTGGAAAAGGTTATTCACATTATAGGGAATATGCATGTAAAATACATGCATTTTAATGCATGAATCGATTCATTATTGAATACTATTAATGAACAAAAATGTTTAAAAATTTTACGGCATCATTCGTCAATAAAATAATTAAATGAAAATTTGAATCAATTTAAATCAACATAAACGCGCCATTTGCGTGTGACGTCAAAATGTGGGGACCTAGGATCTCCTCATTGGTCTATATATGCTACATGTGTGTATATGGCCATAATTGACTCGGGCTCTATGTCAAAAATTTACCAATTAGCAGCGAGGCGCGTGACGTTAAAATGTGGTTGCACTTACTTAAGCGTTTTGCGATTACGATCCGTTTCCCCAAAAATAAGAAAAGAAACATTGAAATACAAATAAACTACGCAATTAATAATAATAATCACTACTAAATATTTACAGGAGTAATCTATCGTATAAAGTAATTTCCAGATTTTTCGACAACACATGCTTATTCCCTATTGATATGTTCCAGACTGGTGGCATTCCGGCGGCTGCTGGAGAAGGCGGGCGAGCTGCCGGAGCTGGCGGCGTGGCTGGCGCAGGCGGCGCCCGAGCAGTGCGTGCCGACGCTGTGGGACTCGGAGGCGTCCGCGCCGCCCGCGCCTCACACGCTCGCCATGTACCGCCTGCTACTGATACAGGTCACTACTTTTTTAACCCCCGACGCAAAAAGGACGTTATAAGTTTGACCACTATTTGTGTCTGTCTGTGGCACCTTGGCTCATAAACGGGTGAACCGATTAGAATGCGGTTTTAAAAAAAAATTGAAAGCAGGTTTTCGAGCGGTGGTTCTTAGACATGTTTTTATCAAAATCGGTTTAGCAGTATTTTACTTTTTATAGGTTTTTGTGTCGGGGTTTTCAAAATTTTAGTTCACTGAAATTCATTATAATGAAACTGTGTAATGAGACGAGTAAGTCGTTCGCCTGATGGTAAGCGCTACGCCTGCCCATAAGCAGTGCCACACAGTACTTACCATAAAAAGTACTGCATAGTTAAATCTATGGGTACACCTCGATATCACATTGGCGCACGTGGCACTTACCTTGTTACCTTCTTATTCATAAACGGAGGATAAAACTAAAACGTTGCTAAAAATGGTTATATAATATAAAAAACGTTAATATACGGGTCCTACACCTGCCGATCTGCGAACGAAAATTTACTTTGTTTGGTTCGTTGTCACAGATTTATTTATTAGTTACTGCGTAACGTCTCGTTCTTTTGTCGTTTGGAGACGCGTCTACACCGACCGCGCGTTTGGATCGTGATCCTACCGCGCGTTGCCGTTGGAGCGTACGTGGATCGGCCGATGTGGACCCAGATTATCACCATTCAACTTATATCAAAACGAATGTGTCAAAAATTATGAAGTTATATATATGTATAATTGATCCTTCCAGGCGTTCCGACCCGACCGCGTGATCGCGGCAGCGACGCAGCTAGTGACAGCCGTGCTCGGCGCTGGGTTCATGGCTAAAGCGGAAACTGAGCTGGACTTGTCCTCCATCACTGAGACGCAACTCAACGCAACTACACCAGCACTCTTGTGCTCCGTACCTGGATATGATGCTAGCGGTGAGCTCAACAAATTATTTAACATAATGTTAATTACAGTCACGTCCAAGGATCCCCAAATGATCATATTGTAAAGCTTCTCCTAGACTTTTTTTATTGTTATTATTATTTATAGGCTTGCATTTGACCGCTATCTCATCTGTTGTTAAGTGACGATGCGGTCGAAGATGTAGCACGCTCGCTTAGAAGAAATCTGTTCACTCTTGTCTTAAAGACACCCAGATTATAGCTATCCGGAAACATAGATGCCGGCAGAGAGTTCCACTCCTTGACCGTTCGCATTATGAACTTGTCTACGACGAAGCGTAAGCGAGGACGACCATCACCCGCAGGTTAACTACAGTCGAAAAAGACCTTAAAGAAGTTAAACTGAAGGTCCACGCCGCACAAAATCGTGCTAAATGGAAAATAAGGACAAGGATGACCAACCCCAAGTAAATCTGAAAAGGTCTAAGAGGAAGGAGGAAGACGAATAATGATGTCGATTTATTACGTGATAGTACAACGCAAAAAGGCGTTTTCACCACTTGCATTTTGCCTGCTTTCCTGCCTTCCTTATTCCCTTCACATCTTTACTTCCTTCCTTCTTCCCCCCTTCCTTCAATTTTTTCTTATAGTGTAGAGATTTTCACAAGAGACAAGGGAAGAATCTGAACTCCCGGGGTTCGGCCGATTACTTAATTAGTTAATTATTGCACTACGTCACAGATACATTCAAACTTCTTTTTGCGCAGGTCGCGTGGACGACATGGCTACCGAGTTGAACAAGCCTTTATCCAGCATCGCTATCGGATCCGCTGAAGGTTTCAACCAAGCAGAGCGCGCTATCAACACTGCATGCAAGACTGGCCGGTAAGAATTTTTAGTACCTAAAAAGCGGGATTTTTATAAGGTATTACAGGTGCAGGTTATTTCTTGTAACCTCTTCTTTAAAATTTTATCCAAGCTGCGTTACCTATGTCCAAAAAGTATAACAATGCTCGACAAATTTTGTTTATGATAAACTCTCATTGAACTAATTTGGTCATAAGCTTCTCCTAACGAACTCCACTGAACCCGTAATTCGACTCACAACCAGTTCTTGTAGGTTTCATCATTTCGTTTTCTTCGCTAAACCTATACCTAAACTTATATATTTTTCTTTGGGTTGTGCAAAAAGAGGAATGCCGTTTTGCAATGTACGAAGACTACTATATTCGTATTATTTTGCTCTACGTTTCTACCACAAATAATCCTGTTTTTCGGCTTTTCTAATTTTGCAAGAAAGAAAGAAAGTGAAACTATTTATTCGACACGACAAACAAAAATAATCTTAAATATTAATTATCTTAGCAAGCTAACCTGACATGCTTAGCGTGTGGAATGGGCTCAGCTCAGCATAAAATGCCGAGAGTTTAGTGCAACAATCCAATTCAGGCAAATCAGTCAAATCAGTTTTTAACCCACTTCAATAAAAGGAGGAGGTTCTGAATTCGATTGTTTTTTTATGTTTGTTACTTCAGAACTCCGTCGTTTATAAACCGATTTGGAAAAATCTTTTCGTTTGATTCAGTATAGCTACAATGTGGTCCCATATGAATTTCATCGATATTCGACCTTGTACTTCGAAGATACATCAGAATTAAAGTCGGTTTTTTTTATAAAAAAATGAATAGTTATCGGTGTCTAAACGGAAAGTATATTCCCAGGTGGGTGATGCTAAAGAACGTGCACCTGGCGCCGGTGTGGCTGGTGCAGCTGGAGAAGAAGCTGCACTCGCTGCAGCCGCACGCCAACTTCCGGCTGTTCCTGACCACGGAGATCAGCCCCAAGCTGCCCGTGAACCTGCTGCGCGCCGGCCGCGTGCTCGTGTTCGAGCCGCCGCCCGGCATCCGCGCCAACCTGCTGAGGACCTTCGCTACTGTGAGTCACACATACTCATCAAATAATATATGGCAGCTTAGTATGTATAATGTAGTTGTTTGTTATACCGAAAAAATAATAAAATGTAGTTTTTGAACAGAGATCCCTATGCCTACTACTACCCTTACCGTTAGAGATAGTGTACGGTTCCGTAAACCGCACAGCGCATATTCCCACGGGTCAGCAATTTTGTAATTCATGCATTAGGTTAAATCAGTTCGAATAAAGCTATGGAGCAGTAAACACATCTTTATCATTAAACACCGCGATCCCGCGTCGGACTCAAATTATCACTATCAATATCAATCAATTTATGTAGGGGTAGCGAGAGCCCCTACAGATAGAACAATTTGATAGATATAGAGTTTTTAAAATGTATATGTCACCGTGGAGAGGGATCCATGGAGGGAGATGCGGGAGACCTTTGCCCAGCAGTGGGATCAAATAGGTTAAAAAAAATATGTCACGGTAAAATTGTAAATACCGTTAGTATCTATCTTGCGAGATCCTAGGTGATTGAAAACTGATTGTTCAAAAATCAAATATAATCTCAGCAATAATATTTAGCTTCCTAATAAAAGAGTATCGTCCATCAAAGCATAGATCAACGGAGTTGATTGAAAATGAGAAAAATGTAATCTAATGAATCTCGTATTTGTTTTTGTTATTAGGTCCCGGCAGCTCGCATGATGAAACAGCCGTCAGAACGCGCCAGGCTTTACTTCCTACTCGCCTGGTTCCACGGTAAATATTCCAACATATCCTTCATTCAACACCAGCCACATCACATTTCTTATCGTATATTTGGGTTGCATACCAAAAGTGTCTAAAAAGAGCCCCATTGCTATCGATAATAAGCCTGTCTATCAGTCATACCCTTAGCTACTATACAAGAAAAATATTTTTACAGAACCTTAAATGCAAATTCGTACTGTTGGCTCGTTTTTAACCGCCTTTAAAAAGGAGGATTTTTTCAATTCTATCGTATTTTTTATATTTTAACCTCTGAGTATGTCAGATTCAGATTCTTTATTGCTTCCATAGGTAGTACAAGGTGTAATGTATGTTTGTTACCATAGAACTCCGTCATATATAAACCGATTTGAAACATTCTTTTTGTGTTGGGTTTAGTATAGCTACAATGTGGTCCCAAATAAATGTTATCGATATTCGACCTTGAACTTCGAAGATACATCAGATTTGAAGTCGGTTTTTTTTTTGTTATAAAATTAATTACATTTCAATGGTGTCAGTGTCTATTTTCTTATTACCTGGGGGCCTACTGCGAGTTGCTTTCGTTCGTGCGGATTAAAAGATACACTTTTGTGCCTGTTGCATAGCGCTGTCCCTTTCATCCGACAGAACGAAGATCGTAATTACTTTTTCAGAGTACAGGGGCTGGCTTCATTCTTCGTAAACCACAGCTTTCTAACAATATCTTTTTGTACAGGTATTGTACAAGAGCGCCTTCGCTACGTGCCTCTCGGCTGGGCCAAGTACTACGAGTTCAATGAGTCAGACTTACGTGTGGCTTGCGATACACTCGACACTTGGATCGACGCTACGGCCATGGTGAGTGTCACTTGTATACCTGTATACTATACCTGGTTATAAAATATATATGCTTCGGGACTAGAATTTGTAAATATAAATGACTTTTCTTTCTTTTGATGATGAACTTGATGGTATGTAAAAATCATAATAGAAGTGATTGAAACAACTGAATATGATTCCAATCACAACTAACTCGTTCTTTCCCAGGGTCGCACAAACTTACCGCCAGAGAAGGTCCCATGGGAGGCGCTAGTGACTCTCCTATCGCAGTGTATCTACGGAGGCAAAATTGACAATTCCTTCGACCAGCGCCTCTTGCACTCGTTCCTCTGCAAACTGTTTACGCCCAAGTCTTTCGAAGCGGACTTCGCTCTCGTGGCTAATGTTGATGGGGTAAGTTTTTTATCTGGGTCTCTAGGTATATCTGTCAAATCAATCAGTTCCATAAAAAAACGCCACTAGACATGGAAATGGATTTGAATTTGAGTTCCTCATTCTAGCTAGTCTCGACGGTAGCTAAATTAATAAGCGTTTATGTTATTCCCGCTTTCGGTATAGTCATTTGGCGGATTCAAATCAAGTCGAAATTCTATTTATTTTTTGCAATAACTCGTTTGCATCTCTGTGAAATAGCGAGGGCTTTGTAGCTAACCAAGTTACTGGGCATTAAGAAACTTACGAGCTATTGTCTCGGAGTGACGAGCGCATTGTAGTGACGCGGAGGATTTCGCATAAAAATATTTTGGGTGGTGCTGCGACTGTTATGGGCAGGCGTGTTGCTTACCATCGGGTGATCTGCACGTCTCATCACTCAATGACGTAAAAAAAGGCTAATTCATTAAGTAGCCGTTGTTATTATTAATTTCGCTCTAAAACTGTGAAGGAAAACATCGTGATGAAACCCGCTTACGCGCTTTGGAGTGGTAAGCTCTGGCCGTGGTTCTAATACCACCCACAGAACAAAACCATGCCGTCAAGCGACCTAGTCGTGTTTCGGGATGATGTTCGGTGAACCATCGGGGAGACGGGTCTGAGCAGCCGCTAAACTGCCCCTTTCTCTCTAGATCTATGTGCTTCATCTTAGGCCACATCATCGCTTCACATCAGGCGAGATAGTGGCCAAACATGGACCTATTAACGGTAAAAAAAAATATATTAATAAATGCATATTCTATCAGGCTACCGGTAACCAACGTCACATCACGATGCCGGACGGCAACCGCCGCGATCACTTCCTCAAGTGGATCGAGGAACTCTCCGACAGACAGACTCCGTCATGGCTCGGACTGCCCAACAACGCTGAGAAGGTAATTACTGTCATCTAATGTTTATATGTATGTCTATCACATATACATGGTGTTTTACTAATGTTTGCTATTACATGGCATAAGCAGAACTTTTAAATGAATGAGACAAGGTAACAGCATCTTCCCTGTTAATTATGTTTCCCTGTCATATGAGCAACAATTTCCAAATGTGTTCAAGATTTGTGTCACATATCGCTGACGATAATATGTAGTCGCGCGATAAGCTGGAATGTTACTATATGAGACATTTGTCTGATTCCAATAGCAGGGAATATAAAAAAATGTTTTGTTTTTAGGTGCTCCTTACAACTCAAGGTAGTGACCTCGTCTCCAAACTTCTGAAGATGCAGCAATTAGAAGACGAAGAGGAGCTCGCATACAACGCGGCTTCTCAAGACCACGACCCAAGTATGTACTTCAACTTGTTGTATTTGTGTCATAGCTGATGATAGTATTTGTGTCATAGCTGATGATAGTATTTGTGTCATAGCTGATGATAGTATTTGTGTCATAGCTGATGATAGTATTTGTGTCATAGCTGATGATAATATCTATGTCATAGCTGATGATTATACTCGTATCCATGTCATAGCTGATGGTTACATCTATGTAATAGCTGACGATTGTATTTGTGTCATAGCTGATGATAGTTTTTGTGTCATAGCTGATGATTGTATTTGTGTCATAGCTGATGATTGTATTTGTGTCATAGCTGATGATAGTATTTGTCATTGCTGATGACTGTATTTGGGGGTCATAGGTGATGATTTTATCTATGTCATAGATGATGATTATATCTATGTAATAGCTGATGATTGTATTTGTGTCATAGCTGATTATAGTATTTGTGTCATAGCTGATAATTATAGCTATGTCATAGCTGATGATTTTATTTGTGTCATAGCTGATGATTGTATCTTCATATATCATAGCTGATGATTTTATCCGTATCATAGCTGATGATTACATAAATATAACTGATGATTGTATCAGTATCATAGCTGATGATATGGACTGTTACAAGGTGTAGGTACATGGACTACTAAAATTTCTCGTATGAAGAGAATTACTACTCAGTAGCGCATCTCTTCATTACAGAACATACATATCTTTGCTTCAACGTACATAACTTCTTTCAAGAGCCAAACCTGTCCAATGACACCGACTAAAAAATAATTGCGATGACAAACTTGGAGTCTGTCATAAAGAAATACCTAAATAATAAATACTAATAGTGTACTAGGTTTTTAAAAACTCCGTTATTAATTAAAAGCTTACCTTCTCTCCGCTTTCTCTTTCTGGCTTTTGTAATCACTTGGTGTTGGGGTCTTAATTCCGTATCTTATACAATAACACAACATTTTTCAACTTATTTGTCTTAGCCAAAAATCACGCGGATCAACCCACGTTTGGCGCGATTGCAAGTGAGTTACCCTGCAGTTTCGTAGCTGCGATTATTGAAGGAACCGTCTTCGTGTGTGGTGTGGTATTGACTTTTGTTTTTGTCGATAGGTGCTATAGTGGTGGAGGGTGACGGCCGCCCCGCCTGGATGAAGACATTACAGCAGACGGCCACCGCTTGGCTGCAACTGTTGCCGCAGGAACTACCGGTAAACTATACGATTTAATTAAGAAAACAAACCAATTATACACAGCCCAGCAGTTTAGATAAAGGAAACGCACAATAGAAAACTGCTTTTGAGTAGTACAGTAAGGCCAAAATATCATGGCAATTTTGATTTTTGCCAAAAGTAATCACGGCTCTGTACGAAAAAATATTCCAGGGCCCTTTTTCTGTGGTTAAGATAATAATATTCTAATAATATAATTTTTTCAGACTTTGCGTCGTACCGTGGAGAATATCAAGGATCCATTGTACCGTTTCTTCGAGCGAGAGGTGGCGGCCGGCGCTTCGCTTCTACAGAATGTCCTGCACGACCTGCGCAGCGTGATATCTATATGCAATGTAAGTATTCACAGGGAAAAATGAACTGACATGTTCGAATCGATGCTTATTCTCAGGTTTCACGTAAAAATAATAAACCAATGCTAATCATAGACAATTGAGATTTTGTACAATTATCCGAAACTTTTGTTCAAATTGCATGTCTGTTATGTTTTCGCGAATGCACAAATGTAATATAGTAATGAAGGCTGGTGTCGATGGTCGATAGTTGTCGCATCAAATTGCTCCGCTTGACTCTGGCTGAACGCACCAACCGCGCGAAGCCATAAAAAACTAAAAACTATCGCTTGTTATCGTGGCATAATTAGAAAGTTGTTTTCGCGTGCAGGGCTCGATGAAGCAGACGAACGAGACGCGCGCCATGGTGGGGTCGCTGGTGCGCGGCATGCTGCCGGGCGGCTGGCGGCGATACGCGGTGGCGCGCGGCTGCACGGTGCAGCAGTGGGTGGGCGACTTCGCGCAGCGCGTCACTCAGCTCGCGCACGTGTCGCACGCCGTCGCCAGCCAGGGCGCCAAGCGGCTGCAGGTACTGTGCCTACTCATTATAGCATACAGCATACAAACTAACTGTTCCCAAATATCCTGTTTTGAGAGCGAGTGTGGCTCAGTGGGAGGGAGTTCGTGCGACTTTGAAAGTGCATGGTTAAACAAGTCTTCGACTGAAATGACCAATTTTTCAGCACGCTCTTTCTAACTTTTTAGGTTTTACTTTAAAAAACTTAAATGCAATGAAAATATGTATTTCATATTCCGCTGAATATTATATTCAGAATATGAATACCGTTATGGACATATTGCTTTGTGTTTGGTTTAAAAATATGAAACATTCTTGCAGAGTATCCCAGTGTGGCTCGGCGGTCTGTTGAACCCGGAAGCTTACATCACGGCCACGCGACAGTGCGTCGCGCAAGCGAACTCATGGTCTCTTGAGGAGCTACATCTACAGGTAAGTTCTTTCAGAATACTCTCTTATTGCGGCAGTGTAGGGATTGCTACGGAACCGTAACCGTCACTTCCCCGCCAAGCTACAAAAATGATAGACCTTTTAACTAACCATGTTGGCGCACACCAGTGCGTGTGGTGTGAGGGCCACTCTGATTAAAATATTTAAAAATATACTCAGGGTTCCGTGAACATTCTAAAAGTATTGTGAAGAGTTGGAATAAGATTTAATAAAAGACAAATAAGCGAATTATGAGTAGAAAACTTCGACCCTCAGTTCTCACATAGAGGATTGAGGGCCGACTAAACTACGCACATGGCAGAACAAGTATTTACGACAAAATCTAAGTCAAGGCCAATCAAAATTTGTGAAAATAAGATATTAAACCCCTGTACCGTGATTCGAAGCATAAACAATATGAGAATGTCGTACCCTTTGCCTCTCTTTCTTTCCTGTTTCATCAAGTGTATGTTGCTGTCTCTGTCGCACACTCCCTCCACTTGGCCAGGCGGCAACAGCGCTGCGCGCATTTGGTTTTGTCATTGGCGTCCTTTGCCTCGCCGAGTGCACAAGTCTAAAAGCCTGCACCTCAGGTAAGATACTTTTTCTTTTAGTGCAAAGTCTTTCCTAATTAATATTTGAATTCTAACCGAAAAGAATATTTCTTTTCTATTGAAAAATACTTATTTCTTTATTTTAACGGGTTTACCGTTCGAAATTTTTAAATTTTGATTAACTATTAAAGTGTGTGTCTTTAGCTGTGAATCTAAAAATGAATAATTTAGACGGAAATAATCAAGCCGGACCTAGTCAGAGGTCAATTCGAGGTACATCTACGTCCTCTGAATCTTCCGACTCGTCACCGCCTACCCGCCGCGGCAAAAGAAAGCATACGCGAAAACAAAAACGGAAAAACCGCCAGGAAGTCCTTCTCGAAACACTAATTAGCGAAGTGAGTGAATTACGCAACCAAGCATCCGCTCCTCACCCACAAAATTCATGCGATTCGGATATACTTGAGCTACATGCTAACGAGAGTATTTGCCATGATTGCAACGACAGGGAAGTCGAGGAACATAATCAAAATGATTTCACGATGGATGTGGGTACTTCGCTTAAAGAAAGCGCAATTTCTAAGACGAGTTCCACCGACATTAATACACTAAATCGACTACAAAGATTTAACACCCCAGAGTGGAATGAGATCCGTTTTGCAGAGGTCCAAAAGCAGTATACTAGCTCACCGGGCTACACCCAGCTAGAGTGCAACGACGAGATTGCTTCATTTGATAATGCTACTGACCTAAACTATGCTGAGAGGTCTTATGCGGCCCTAACAATGGCTATTGTGAAACAGCAGGAGGCTTTTCAAGAAGGCTTTCGTGACTTGTTATCTTGGGCGCGCAGCCCTGAAAATCTTACTCATGACAAAATTTGCAATAAAGTCAATGATATCTTTACAAAAGGTGAGTATTGCAAGATTTCGAATGACGTACTACAGTTGGCATGTGGGCGCAGAGCAGATCTAGTAGAACAAAGACGATCCAAAATCCTAACCTTTGTCAGGGATCCATTGGTGAAGACAATGTTGCGGAAGATTCCCCCGTCGTGTCATAACCTGTTTTCCGCGGAGCAGTTTACAACTGCCCTGGAAAAAGTGGGCGGGGTCAGGAAAACCTTTTGGTCGAAGCCATCTAGCAAAATAGCTGCGCAAGCTTATAACAATAAACCACAGCCTGCGCAAGGCTGCTCATATTATAAAAATCCGCCCGCTCACGGCGGCACTAATAAAGGGCCTAGATCTCAGTCATGTTGTCATGATCATAAACCAAGCTCCGCGCAGGGGCATGTACATCACGGCCAAGGCTCAAACTACCCGCGATCAACAACTCACACGAGCGATCGTGGTAATTTTCGTGGTAGACGAGGAGGTCAAAGGTATTCAGCTTCGCAAAGAGGTAAACGCAACGCATCACCTTCCTATCATGATTCACAATATAAACGCCGAAAATATTGACTCGAGGCCGTTCAGAGCTGGACAACTGCAGCACTTCATAAACAGGTGGGAGGAACTCGGAGCACCGAAACACATCATACACATGATCACAAGCTATCGCATCCCGTTTATAGCAAAACCTCCGCTTATAAACTCACACCTGTCCAGCTCTGCTTATCAAACTCCCAGATCTCCCGAAATGACTGCAATTATAAATCAAATGAAATCGGATCATGTTTTGGAGGGTGCGCAAACCGGCCCATGTTTTTTATCCAAGATGTTCCTAAGACCGAAAGGAGACGGCTCTTGGAGACCGATTTTCAATTTAAAAAGGTTAAACGATTATGTTCACACACCAAAGTTTCGCCTCATATCAGTCTACAAAGTGCCAGACTTTCTTCAGCATCAGGACTGGCTTGTGAAAATAGACATAACACAGGCATACTTTCACATTCCTGTATCGCAAAGTCACAGAAAGTTTCTTACCCTCATTTACAACCAGAAACTGATACAGATGACGTGTCTACCTTTCGGGCTAAGTTCAGCACCAAGCGCATTCGCCTCCATAACGGCATGGATAGCCCAAATACTAAGGACCAAAGGTCTTCGAGTAATAGTATATCTCGACGACTTTTTGCTGGCGCACCAGAATCGGTCAACTTTAATCAGTCAAGTGCAATATGTGATTTACCTGCTTCGCTACTTGGGATGGCAAGTCAATATGACCAAATCAATAGTCGACCCTCAAAAAGAGATCGAGTACCTGGGCATAACCTGGGACCCTTGGAACAATATAAAAAGTTTACCAGAAAAGAAAACTGCAAACATAATGCAAGTGACTCAGCGCGTACTAAACCGCCTCAAAATGAGCAACGCAGAAGGTCTTTCCCTTCTTGGACTTCTAAATTTCGCAAGCTTTGCAGTGCCACGAGGTCGTTTACACATACGCAACTTACAAAAGCACATCCTGACAATACCGGAAAACAATTGCCAATACCCCTTGATTCCCCAGGTGGTATCAGAACTGAAGTGGTGGCTAGAGAACTGCAAAACCACATCGAAAATACATGCGAACCCACCGACCTACTTCCTGACCACCGATGCAGCACGGATAGCTTGGGGGGCTCGTCTCAACAATCTGGACATGTCCGGAACATGGTTACCACAAGAAGAAAACCTACACAGCAATCACAAGGAGTTAATAGCGGTGTGGAAAGTCTTGAAACTAAAGAGTCGCGATCTAACAAACCAGACCATTCTTCTACAATCCGACAACAGATCAGTACTCGCCTATCTACGGAACGAAGGCGGCACGAAATCGGAAGCTCTCATGAAACTGACCTACAGAATATATCAATTACTGGACAATCACAACATAAGTATAATCACTCACCACATACCAGGAATATACAACAGCGAAGCCGATCACCTGTCTCGAAAACTGGCCTCACCGGAGTGGCATTTATTACCAGAAGCGACAAAGATAGTATTCGCAAAATGGGGAGTTCCGACCTTCGATCTTTTCGCCTCACGGCTAGCGCATGTGGTGAAATCATATTGCACCATAGATCTGAAAGACAAAGAAGCGACACTCCACGACGCGTTTGCCCACAAATGGGACTTTCATCTAGCATGGGTATTTCCACCCCCCTGCCTAATACCCAGGGTACTGAATCACCTGAACGAAGCCAAAGGCGTGTATCTACTAGTGACCCCGAGGTGGGATCGTGTGTTTTGGAGACCGGACATCAAGAATCGAGCCCTAGATCCACCATTTACGATTCAAGATCTCCAGAAGGTCTTAATAGACGCATCGACGGGCCGGTCCCTTCCCAGGGCCAAGGAGATGACCATAGAGATATGGAGATGTGGGGGTGGTCGAAAGATTTAATTGGATGGTCGAGTGAACAACTTAACTTTTTGAAATCCTCATGGCGATCATCGACCTTACGTACTTACAAACCAGCATGGACAAGATGGGTTAAGTGGGCCAGCAATAACAACATCAGTGCTTACAGCCCTACGGGACCAGAACTCGCCCGCTTTTTGATAGACCTTCACATGACTGATAAACTGGCCTACAATACAATACTGCTGCACAAGTCAGTAGTAGTCACCATGTGTGGTTCAGATACTGCTAAATTATCCGAAAATAATGTCGTGAGACATGCTTTGAAAGCTATTTCGTTACAACACCCAAAAACCATCAAACCACCAGTTTGGGACATTGATGTTGTAATCACGTTTCTGGAGAAAGCAAATGTCAACACTACCAGCTGTTATGAGACCTCAAGACACATCGCTACACTGCTGCTGTTATGTGCAGGTAGAAGAGTGCATGATTTAACACTTCTTCATATAGATGCCGAACATTGCATAATTAACGAGGATCACATAATCTTCTGGCCAGAATACGGATCTAAGACGGATTCGGTTACGTATCGGCAGTCCGGGTGGAAGTTGTTACCAAATAAGGAATACCAGCAGCTGGACCCTGTGTTTTGGATTAAAAAACTCATCATGCTGTCAGCAAAAAGGAGAGAAACTGCCAAAGTAAACAATTTATTCATCACTGCTTGTGGAGAGCCAAAAGCTGCATCTAAAACTGTTATAGCTCGCTGGATCAAATCAGTCCTTGTATCAGCAGGAGTATCAGCTGCCCCTGGAACTATTCGAGCTGCAGTGGCGTCCAAAAACTGGATAAACAATGTACCAATTGATGACATTCTCAGTCGTGGTAATTGGAGATCGGGAAACACCTTCACTAGGTTTTATAGACGCCAGGTGATGGCATCTCAAAATAATCCAATTGATAGACTATTCGAATCAGTTAACTAGTAATAGTTATTAATGTAATACGTATATTATCAATCTTTTTGATTTGTAATTGCTAAAGTTACCAAATTTTCAATCTATTTGAATTGTTCGAATTAATTAACTACTATGTATATTGATTGAAATTATTATTATGGCAGTTAAATTATGTTGTCCTACTCTTAATTAACAAGTAGAAATAAATGAAAGTCAGAATTAATACAATACATATTTTTTATTTATTTACATTATTGCCAGTACATACCTACCTTTAAAAACTCACATTCTTTTAACAGGCTGGTGTTATTAAAAGATATAATATTTAGAACTTATTTAGGTTAGTCGCACACCAAAAACGTTTGTAAATAACAATTTAGAAATTATTATAATTTATGATCTTAGTAACATTTCTTATGTCACACAATCACATCATAACTTTGAAGGTTAATAAGTATAAGCGGCAGGTATCTACCTACTTATACATCTCATTTCACATTGGCGTCCTCCAGAGGCCAGGCGATAATAAACACTTCTCATATTGTTTATGCTTCGAATCACGGTACAGGGGTTTAATGAACGTGTTTTACCTACCAATAAAACACATATTAAACCACTTACCTGATTCGAAGCATAGTAAAATCGCTGCCTGGCAAATATTGAACAAATGAGCGCAATGACAAAACCAAATGCGCGCAGCGCTGTTGCCGCCTGGCCAAGTGGAGGGAGTGTGCGACAGAGACAGCAACATACACTTGATGAAACAGGAAAGAAAGAGAGGCAAAGGGTACGACATTCTCATATTGTTTATGCTTCGAATCAGGTAAGTGGTTTAATATGTGTTTTATTGGTAGGTAAAACACGTTCATTATCTCAAAACTCAAACTTATAACCTTATTAATATTTTTGCCCCTTAATCGAGTCATCTGCTCGAGCAAAGCAATTTCTTCTATCCTTTTTATTTCATTTTACGGGGACGATTCAGCTGAACACTGTCCAAGCAATAATTTTTCTTATTTGTATCTTAGGTTTAGCTTAGCACCAATGCGGTACAAATTATCAGGTTAATGTGTATTTCCCCAGGTGACAATCCCCGACCCGGGCACGCCGACCGAGAGCGCGCAGACCGAGTGGTCGTTTTCCGTGACGGGGCTCAAACTGCAGGGCGCCAACGTGAAGGGAAACCGCCTTCTGCTCACCAACACCATCATGGTCGATTTGCCGCTCACCGTACTCACATGGGTTCGGTACGTAACTGTGTGCGCTCTAACATATACGACATAAAAAAGTAATTCTTCCCGGTTATTACTTGAAAATAAAGAACTTCTTTATGAATGCAATGGAACACTTCTTAATTTCTTTCTGATTAGCTTTCCTTTGTATGGTATTAATCAATATGCATATCATTCTTCTTTTCTCGTATGGGTGGCCAACCTGAGTTCTTTGTCAATGTACTTAATAATTATTACATTATTTTTTGGTAGTTAGTGGGGACAAACATCTCGAAATCTCCACTGGATTTGCGAGTCGTAAGGCAGTGAATTTCAATGAAAAAAAAACGGAATCCCCATCAGTGGGAACGGTCTTTGGGGATTTCGGGAATAATAAATTTCCTCCCATCTAGGAATCCCACGGGGGGATGGGACTCGATGCCATATAGTTATTACCTGCAAGTAAATAACGCCTATTTTCCGTTCCAGTGGTCCAGAGCAAGCTGAGCGCGCGGGACAGACACTGACTCTACCGGTGTATCTAAACAGCGCGCGCTCCGAGCTTCTGTTCACAGTGCGGCTCCCGATCGCGGCCGGACAGGAACCGCACGCTTTCTATGAACGCGGCGTTGCGCTCCTCACCTCTACTGCACTCAATTAAACACTGCAACTACCGAAAACTTAGGCGCTCGTAAACAGGATACTTTTTTTCTGTAGCAATGATATACTAACGAACCCGCCAAGCCACACTCGACCACCAGAACTAGTTTTCATCGTCATTATTATAACGAAGCGTTTTATCGATGTGCTCTCTTTCAACGCTCTCAGCTAAAAAAACATTTTGTTAAACGAAGCTCAACTTTACAGCTTCATAGTTTGGACGTAACAGGTTGATGTGCTGTTTTTTTCTACTAAAATGATTAGTGCAATCTTTTGAATTTTAATTTATGAGTACCTATCCAATATATGCACGCTTTTATTGCTATTTATTCAATGTGATAACTTATTGAAATTATTTAATTGTATTTACAGCTATTGTAACTGTTAACAGTTGTAACACTGTATAAGTGCAATATTTATGCTTTCTATTCACGAAATAAAAATAATAATAAAAACATGTTTTTCATTTCAGTGTTATGTAGGTGTATAATATAGCTGAGGTGTTTATGATGAGAGCTAGTAGAAATTCCAAAAAAACAAGGTAATCTAGAACTAGCCTTATATTTAATGTTTAATCTTAGAGAGGACAAAACATAACTATTATCATAAAAAACATTGTCCTTAACCACATACAAGTTAACGCTTAATTTAAAATAATTACTATGACATTTACATTCTCACGTAAGGTTTACTATTCGAGGATAAAATTAAATTAAAGCTGACTTGAGCCTTGAATATTCCCTTTCATTCCAGGTGGCTTCTGTTTGGGCAACCTGTAAAAGAAAAATATTTCCTTTATTAGCGTCTCACATCCACACACCACAAGGTTTTTGTATTGCGTTCAAATAGGTCTTCGCGGTCTCCATAATGAGGGAAAAGCGTATCGTACCTTGTATGTATGATTTTACGCGGCGAAGATGGATGCACGAGATCATGTTGCCTCTCCCATTCTACGTACTTCTGATGTTGACGTTGCCTTCGACGATCCACGTAACTTATCTGTCAATAAAGAATACTAAATTAAGTACATTAATAATTATATTATTATTAATAATTAGTATTTAAGTACAGGCACTTTTAATTTGGAAATAATCAAATAGAATATTTCATATTTTCCACGACAACGCAACTTTTTTAGAAATAAATTTACCCTCGTTTTAGCATGAAATTAAAAGCGATGAAGCTCATCTAGCTTAATCTTACAAAACATATTTCTAGAAGAAACTGTCTTTTAGGTGACCTGAAAAGTTTCTAAAAGCTCTTGCAAACAAATAACCAGACAATCTACCATTATTGATCTACTACAGTACACCAATGTTAAAAAAAATTAAAAATTCTTCTATTATTAGTTAAAAATGTTCACCATTGGTCATTCATCATCGGTTACACCAAAGTTACATGTCTGGTTATTACCAGGCCTAGCGCACTCCGCACTGTAGGTACGAAGCTTGAAGTAGGTACGTAGCCGGACACCGACGGCGGGTCGCGCGTCGTTACACGTGCCGCGTCAGAAGACATAATTTCATAATTCATTTATTAATGAATAAATAAGATATAAGAGCTATGCGATAGAAAGAGAGGAGCTCTGTAGGTTAATATGACTGGTAGGTATGCAGCGCTACGCGAGCTGAATTGAATTTTATTGCGTCATAGCAAGAGTCGCTATTTGTTTAAATTTCTTTGCGGAGTGATGCTTCTGTCCCTTAGTATTATGTGATATTACTAGAATTCCACTTACGACACAGCTGGCCGGGATCCACACGAAGGCGGTGACCAGCACGACGACGCCCACAATGTTGTCCCGGAGGAA
The DNA here is from genome assembly GCA_951640565.1 of Petrophora chlorosata. Classification (NCBI taxonomy): domain Eukaryota; kingdom Metazoa; phylum Arthropoda; class Insecta; order Lepidoptera; family Geometridae; genus Petrophora; species Petrophora chlorosata. The sequence continues at coordinate 7,084,347 of OX621204.1, read as the reverse complement.
CCCCAGCACGTTGTTGATGTTAATGTCCTCGATGATGTCCCAGAACCGCTCCACCACGTCCTGGATAGTCTTCTCGCAGACACCCTGGTGGAAACATAATAATAATTAGGGATACGGAGGTTGTTGTCATAGGACAACAGTTGTTAGGCCATGTCGAAGGCCGTCGGGCGGTCAAAAATCTCCGACACCAGGAGGCCTACTCTAAGTTGCTTTCGTTCGTTCATTTGTGCGGACTAAAAGAGACACTTATGCCTTTTGCATAGCGCTGTCCCTTTCACGACGAAACGAAGATCGTGATTACGAATCAGTAAGGCAGCAGGGTTAGCCACACATCCACACAAGAGAAGAAGATATTTTATTTATTTTTATTTTATGAAACAGAGTAATGAAACTAGCAAGTCTTTCACCTGATGGTATACACCACGCCTGTCCATAAAATTGCAATGCGACCCCGAACTTTTAATACCATAAAAAGTACTGCGTAGCACTTCATTGCGCTCATCTCCCCGAGACAGCAGATATTAAGTCTTATATGCCCAATAATTTCGTTGGTTACAATGACCTTTAAACCGGAACAGTAATGCTCGGATTAAGCTTAGCTTAAGATTGGGGCAATCTGGCGATATTAGGGTGTTACCCAACGGGAAGTACCCTAGTCACTCGACCTTGTTATCATCAGTATGTTTACAAAATCCGTTAGTAGATTTTGTGATTGAGTAGTAAACCTCCAACGTCACAAACATTTCCATTTATAATATTAATAAGATTTGCAGTGTCTACCGATAGCAATTGTAATTCAGATTATTAATTTAAAATATCGTAGTGGTGTGTTTATTTTACCTTGTTACAAAATCCTTGAATACAGGGTGTTCCATCAGGTAAGATGTCATTATGAGCTACCGGGAAACACGTCTTGTTCAAGCTCTTTCGGCAACAACGCTTGCAAGCATCCGCAACTGTAGACAAATATAGATGAATATTTATAATGTATTCTCTTACACACTATTTATCCAATTCAATCAGACTAAATCGATCGACAATATTGTCAACCATATTATTGGATTGTCATCAGTAGTAGTCTTCAATGGGCAAGTTTCATGATGATACAACATTTTCAACAAAACTACGAGCGTTTCATACATTTTAGTCGGCAAGCCGACGTCGACGTAGAGAGCACTTATGGCGTAATAGATTAAAAAAATAATCTAAAAACCACGTTTTATGGATTTTGAATGTACTGTCATCGAGTTGTGAGCTACCCTGAAAGTTTCAACCGGACAGATAATCGTAAAGTGTTCGAAATTTGAGTTGCAAGATTCCAGCCTAACCGACAGACAGAGACTTATTAATAAAACAGGGGAGGCTTACCGATATCGCACATGCAGCTGTGCATGCCCTGCGTCTCGCAGTACGGCACGCACGTACCGTTGCGGCATCGCCCGCGCTCCGCGCACTCGTGCTCGTCCGCGATCGCCGGCGCCTGACACACACACACATCCATCATACACTTGCTAGGTGGAAGGCGGGAGGCGGTAGGGCCTTCCGGTCGGACAACATTTTTTGATAGGACAATAAGTGATTTGTAGCGAAGAAAACTGAAGTTATAGTAATTCAATTAATTGTAGCCACATCTGTCCTTAAATCCTTATACAAAGAGCAGTTCGTTTTTTTTCCTCTTGCCTAAGTAGGATTCCCTATATCTAGGAGTGGTGTATGAGATTTGAGCCAACCTGCCCAACCACTACGCTAGAAAGGCTGACGAAAGAGTAATTTAGGGCATTAAGCATAGCCTACGTTCAAGGGGTTGTTGAAATAGCTTTAAAAGGCTTTTTGAAAATAATGGTAATTACTTGGTACTTCAAAAATGGGATTATTCACGTAAAACAAAAACAACGAAAAATATTGTAAACTAGTTGCACCCCGCGGTTTCACCTGAGGTTCCTCAGGATAAAAAGTAGCGTATGTGTTAATCCAGGGTATAAGCTATCTCCATTCCGAATTTCACTTAAATCCGTGGAGCCGTTACTGCGTGAAAAACTAACAAACACACTTACATACAAACGTTCGCATTTATAATATTAGTGTGAAGTGATTGACTAGTAAATTGGCGTGGCTTACTTTGGGACAGTCAGCGGAGGCGCCGTTGCAGGTGGCTTCGCCCTCGCAGGCGGAGTGCGCCGCCTCGCGACACACCAGGCCGGGCGGCGCGAACACGCAGCCGGCGCAGCACGGTGAGTTCTTATCACTGGAACGAGCAGCTAGCTTATTAACAACTTTACTAGGTAGGTGTGCAAGAGGCCGTCTGGGTTGGTACCACCGTTTTGCCACGTATTCTGCTATTATGTTTTAGTGCCAGTATTACTGTGTTCCGATCTGAAAGGCAGCTTATGTATTACCTAGAACTTTCTATCCCGATGTTGTTCCTCACAAAGTATCCATCGTTGCCTTTGGAGCAAGTCTATTGAAAACTACAGTGCGGTGCGCTGAATTGTAAGTTCATACGGGAATATATCGGATCAAAAATTCAAGATATATCTTAACCGACTTCAAAAATGAGAAGGTTATTGTTTCGATTGTATTTTTTTTATGTTTGTTACCTCAGAACTCGGTCATTTATGAACCGATTTGGAAAATTCTCTTTGCGTTGGGTTCAGTATAGCTACGAAGTGGTCTCATATATATTGCATCGATTTTGTCCTTGGAAGATACATTGAAGTCGGTTAATGTTTTTTTCTAAAAATTAATTATAGAGAGATATCTTTATCATTTTCTGTTGCGTAACCAAACTTACCTGCAAACAGCACCTTGATTCTTCCTCAGTTTGCAGTTCTTATCACAACACATGTCATTGTCTTCCGTACCTTAAAATTACATAACAACAATAAATCACTATAAAAACCTTTAGCACAAAAAAATACTATAAATCATATAACGCGCCCCAAATTGTAAGGCCGCTGCCCGGCGCACCACTTGATGCACCTGCGCAATACCAAATCAAATGGATGGTGGATACAAAATCGTAACTGCACAGGTCACGTGGTGCACCGGTCAGCGGCCATCAACATTCACAAAAAATTAATGTTCAGTACCTAGCAATCCTGCGTCGCATTCTTCACCTCCCTCCACGCGCAGATTTCCGCAGAAGCTTTCTTCGGGCTCCGAAAAACAACGTCCTGACTTCGCTTGCAATACTTTGCGGATAGAACGCAACGAGCATGGCGAGAACCTCTAAAAAGAGAAAAAGTTGTTTTCAAGACAAGAGTATAGTCTTTGTCCAAGATAACATGTTTTCAATTTCAATATGTGTGGAGGTTCGTTTTCGGTATCATCTGGGGTCTGGGAAACTTGCCTGAAATTTTGGGATCATCAAAGATTAAGATGAAGTTCATGTCAAGGAAAACATCATTAGAGTTGCTTTTGCATAGTATACCTAAATACAGTTTTATTTTAATTTTTGCCGTTTTCCTCTATAGATCTTTGTGCTCCGTCCTCGGCTACATCGATTTTTTTCTTATCTTCAGGCGAGATAATGGCCCCAAACACAGATCCTTAACCCGTTAACTAATGCCGATGATGGGTTAAGCAATGGGTCAGCATTTTACCTGATGGAAAGTGAAATGCTCGTCTCGTTGCTGTTAAAATAAAATGTTTCTTAAGAAATCTTTTTTCAAGACATGCTTTTAACAAATTCGTAATCGGAACCACGAATTGAGAATGAGCCCAAACACTAGTAGTTTACGATTATCCGTCAAGGAGTTCCATTGCCCACCTCCCGTCTCCATCATCAGATCAGCTGGCTGTCACCATAATATTGCATTGGCATCGGACTTTGACAACTATGCAAAACTTCCACTCCGTAGGTTAAGAGGAAGTGGTTCTGATTCAACTTGCAAGATTTGACCCAAACAAACAAGTAATAAACACTGGAAGTAAAATTAATTAATAGAAATAAGCTAATTGTCTCAGGGTGACGAGCGCGGAACAGTGCAGTATTTTGCAAAACAAAGTTCTGGGTGGTGCTGTTATTGTTATGGGCTAGCGTATTGCTTACTATCAGCCAAACGACCAGCTCGTCTCGTCATTCAGTTACATAAAAAAAAAATGTTAATAAAAAGTAAGCAAATAAGTATAAAAGTAAGTAGTGTTAATAAAAGTTTGTAAAAACAGCTATAACAGTTTACCTTGTTATTGACGTCGTACCCGCTGACGCTGTAGGTGTACATGAGGTAGGAGCCGCCCTGGCTGGCGGCCGGCGAGCACTCAGCCACGTCGGGGTCGTGCTCGGAGCCCCAGTTGTGCCCGAACTCATGCGCCGTCACCAGGTCCGCCTCGCGAGTGATCACGCGCTGCCCATAATGGTTGCGCGACGAACTCAAACCGGAGTTCAGGTACAGTGTGTACCCGTTTTTGAAGTATTCTGCATGGTACGGGTCAATTGAAGATTGAAATTATTTAGACTGACATTAGTACTGACTATATTGTAATCTCAAATAATTGAAGTATAATATCAATTTAAATTAATTAGACAATTGTTTTTAATAATGAAAATAATAAAATTATATTAATCATCACAGAATGTGTAAAACTCGCACTAATTTGCAAGCGCCTTCACATGGCTCATGTAATACCTACCTACCATACTATATTTAAGACCTGTATATGACAAATTAATGTATATGTATGCAATCAATAATGATTGCTGAATTATGAATTATGAAAAAAGTCAAAAGTACATATTTATTAAATGCACAAAAATTGCACGTTTACAGTCCATCAAATCTAAGAGGTACCGTTTGACGTTTCATATTTTTCAAACCGAAACAACTTTGTTCATACGTACATTATTCAGTTTCGATAACCTTTTTCATAAAACCATGAATTTAGAAAGATTTCATTATTGTATCTAAAAATGTACAATTCTTAATATCTAAATGTAATTGAAAACTTTCAAACAAAGCAAAATAACACATATTTACACAGTAAATAATTTCTAATAGTTATATTCTTGACTCATTACAAAGTTACGTAGTTAGGTCACTGCACGTAGTGTTGCGACTCTTCGGATACACTTGTATGCAAAAAAATCGTTTACATATACGAAAAATCGAATGTATTATTTACAAATTACACTTGACAACCAAACAAATATTTTTTCATGTGAATGGGATTTATCTCACATATTACGATTACATAACTAAATAGTTATGTAATCGTAAAATATGAGATAAAACCCATTCACCAAAAATACGTATTTATAAATCAAATATATTTGCTTCTTTAAAAAGTTGTCGAAAGCGAAAAAATAAAATATTTTTTTTTTTCTGGCAACACTGCCAACTACAAGCGCACGCGGTCCGCTCGTCAGCATAGAGTCGTTGAGAACGGTAATAACAGGAATTGGCTTCAGATACAAAAAAGTTGACAAACGAAAAATTGTTATGGAGCGACATGACATAATTATGCAGCGACTAACATTCCTGCGCGAAGTTAAACAAATTATAAACTGGGATAATGTAATATTTTTGGACGAAACCTGGCTAAATTCCAACCATTCTGTGCCGAAAACATGGACTGATGATTCTGAAGCTTCGTGCTCGAAGGTGCCGATAGGAAAAGGTGGACGCCTCATAATATGCCATGCTGGGTCAGCGTCTACAGGCTTCGTGGAAAACTCTTTATTAGCTTTCCAATCCAAAAGCACTAAAGAGTATCATGAAGAAATGGACGCAGTAAGGTTCCGAGAGTGGTTCTTAAATTTATTACAGAATATCCCTCCTAACAGCACAATTATAATGGATAATGCCCCATACCACTCTGTGCAAATTGATAAAGCACCTACGTCAGCCAATAAGAAAGCAGATTTGGTGGCATGGCTGCAAAGAAAAGGAGTGGATGCCGACATGTCACTATTAAAAGCTGAATTATTACAGTTAGTGAAATTGCATAAACCACCAAAACCGACATATGTAATTGACCAATTGGCCGAAGAGCACGGGCACAAAGTCATACGACTTCCTCCGTACCATTGCCAATATAATGCCATTGAACTGATTTGGGCCCAAGTTAAAGGTAATATTTTATAATATTATAATAATAACACGAGTACTTCTAACATTTATAATTTAAACAATGGTTTTCGTCTGCTATCAAATAGTTACATTATTGTTTTACAGGTTATGCAGCAAGACACAACACAAAACCACCCTTCAGTGTCAAGAAAATGGAAGGTTTATTAAAGGAAGCATGTGCCCAAGTTACACAGGAAGATTGGAGTAAAGTAGTACAAAAAACAAAGAAAATAATAATGGACGACTTCGAAAGAGACGTACACTTTGATAATGTAATGGACAATCAACTGGTCATTAATTTAAATGACGATGATGACGAAGACGACGATACTAGTACTAGTAGTGAATAAAAAAATATCCTAAACATTTCTTTTATTTAATTATAACAATTGATTTCTTAAAATTCGGATATTATAGTAATCGATCTCTTAAAGTTCGGATATTATAGTAATCGATCTCTTAAAGTTCGGATATTATAGTAATCGATTTTTTCATCCCATCCCTATCATTCAATTGTCAGAACTATCAAACGGTACTTCTTAGATTTGACGGACTGTAATAGTCAATTAAAATATGTTAAAAAAATACTTAAAATATCATAACTTTGAAAAAAGAAGGTGAGCATGATGGCTTCCCATTTCTTTCCCATACTCAAATTGACGCAGGCCAAATATTACAGCTTACATAAAATAACCAAGGAAAGCATAAGCAAGAAGCGAACATAAAACTAATTTAAAGGAGCGAACAAAAAACAAAATGGGACTCACACTAGGCATCAACCAACATAGCTGAAAACAAAACGAACAGAAATTATAAAATAACCATTTCATCTTACAAAATTATATTTTTTAAGAACTAAGGACTTTTCTCTAAATTGCAACAAAAATATGATAAGCAACTAGTCTTGTGAACATTTCGGTTCTCGCAGTAAGAAGGTTATAAGTACCGGGTGTGCATATTCCACCAACGGAGTTCCTCCGCGGCGACCCCACATACGCGAGGCCGAGGATGCCGCCTTCGAACTTGAGGTCTGTGAAGAGATGTGCCAAGCAGAAGTCCTTGTGGGAATACTCGCGGCTGAACACCTATATAGCGAGGAAAATATAGTTCTCGCTTATTGAAATCTGATGTCTGAAAGTGACTAGAGTATATCTATGACGCGACGTTGTATGTTCAAAGTTGTGAATCTCGGTAAGTTATCCTGTATAAGTTACTATTATCAGTAGTTAGAGTGGGTATAAGACATTGAATTTTCTCTACATTACAAAATCGTACATGCTCGTATTAACCTTCCGCAAAACAAAACTCTAAATTACAGTGAAAACTGTATCAAAATCCTTTGCGTGGTTCAGAAGGAGTAAGCAGAGAAACAGAATTGAGGACGTGTAGGATGTAGAGATTTAAAAAATATAAGTCAGTACATTAGGTACCTCTAACAAATTCCGGACATCCCATTTCTCCCGCACCATGTTGTAATGCGCTTCACCGCCGCGAACGCGGGTCGGCTCGGAGTGGACTAGAATCTTCTTTATGACGAAACCCATGCCTTTGAAACCATCCATATCCTGAAAAGTTACAAAGTATTTACTAATTTTTGTACTGTTGTCATAATCCTTTACACCATTACTATTCTATTAGCATAGCTTAGAGAAGGCACTTTTTACGCCCAACTAACACATACACAGACCTGCGAAGACCATGGTCCCACAACACCCAGAAATGAAAAAAAAAAGCATTTTTCTTTCTACGCACAAACATTACTCCCGTAGGAATCGAATCAACAATCAGTCACTACATCGCAGAGTCTGTGAGCATATTTATTTATTTTATTCTTCTAGTGATTGAAATAAAACAAACGTAAGGCTGTTGGTTTTGATAATGAATCACAGTATGATATTGCATGTTACTGACCTCGGTCTTGGTATGCTATGACCATATTTATTGACCAGTTCCTCGACAGTCTGCGGAAGAGAAGTGATTCACAGAAATTTCTTTAGAATATACATATAATATTACACATACCTGACGATCTTGCCACACAGTGTCATTGTAAATTTTGTGCACACGATCAATGAGGCTAATCTGGAATATAAATTAATTCATTTCAAAGACAATTTATTACTCCGGTAACAACTTCTAACATAAATGATGAATGATCTCATGCTCTTGGAAATATTGATATCAAAATAAGTAAAAAAAGTAAGCAGCAAAAGTGCGCAAGCATTGCTGTGTTCCGGTTTGAAGGGCATTGTAGCCAGCGAAAATACTGGGCATTATGGGACTCAACAGCTAATTGTCTCAGGGTGACGTGAGCAATGCAGCGCCGCGCAGGATTTTACAAAACAATGTTCTGGGTGGTGCTGTTATTGTTCAGGCAAAACGCTCAGATGCAAATACCACACAAACTGTCACTCATCCAAGTTGTTACCGTTGCAAACGTTGCTTAACCTAGCAGATCTATTACGAACGGCTAGGCGAGCTACGCTACGAGCGCTTAGAGAGAAGAAGTAGACGACGAAAATTTCAACTAATATTCTTATTCTGTGCAAGGGCAAGGGAGATTAATCCTGCACTAACTTTCATTTGGGGTGTTTATTGCAGTTTTTAGTTCGTATAAGCTCTTTCTTTAGTACTGAAGATATGGTTAAAATGATATTAGTTGCGCCGCGCTGTTTCGCCCGCGTAAAATTCGGTTTATAGTTGACTTTTTTTTTAATAATAATAATAATAATAATATAAATATCGGTATTCGGTATATTACAGTTCGTTTTACCTGGATGACGAGTATTCTATTTCCATATTCCAGGACTTAAAGTATCTATAATATATACTAAATTTCATCAAAATCCATTCAGCCGTTATAAAGATAAATGGTAACAAACACACACACAGACTTTCGCATTTATAATATTAGTAGGACAGGATTTATGTCTTACCAAGTAGCTAATAGTAGTTTTAGTATTGCTAGCGCCCATCTCCTGAAAAAATCTATAATCTGCCACCAACAGCAAAGGGCACCTAGTCTTGGTTGGCGTGTATTCATAGTCACTTTGCCTCTTTACTCTTTTCTTTTCTACATTGGCGTTGGTGATGTCTATAACAATGTCCGAGTGGTCATCTTCAGTTTGAAGGTACTTGTCTTTTTCCAATTGCTCATGTTTTTGCTCAATATTGTCTTCAGATTCTTCACTATCATCTTCTAATTCTGGAAAAGAGACAATTAAACAGCGAAGTGCAGTTACTAAGTTGTAAAAGAATCAACTGCAAGTTTAAAGGACATGTAACAATTTACTATGTAGCCTGGCCCAATTGTCCACAATTTAGATAAAAAGAACGCAACACCGCAGCCACGGAAATAAATTGATTAAATACTAACAACAAGTATTATAATAATGATAAAGCATCCTAAAAATTTCGTATTTGCCAGATATTGCAGAACAGAAGTTATAATTTAATCAGAGGCGGATTTTGTAAAATTTTCAATATGCCAGAAATGTTAAATGACTTAAAAGGCCAATTCCTCACCTTTACCCTCTTTTACATAACCACAGACTCGAGGTTTATCACCGTGCGGTTCCCCAGCACCAGTCCAGCTGAACTTGATATCTGATGCCCTATAAGTAATCATAGTTTTGTCATCGTGGTGAGGCAAATGACGCCATGATGGCTGAAAGTACAAAAGACAACATTTTTACTAGCTGCATCCGGCGGTTTCCCTATAGGATATATCTCCATTATATCTCCAGGGTATACGCTATCCCTATTCAGAATTTCACTCAAATCAATGCCATTATAGTGTGAAGAAGTAACAAACATACTATAAACACACAAACCTTTGGGATTTATAATATTAGTGTGACTTCTAACACGATAATGCTTTAGCATTAAGTTCTCCTTTTGTACATTACTTGTAATTGTGCAATAAAGAATTAAATAAATAATTATTATGAAGTATTAGGTATATTCAAGCTTTTAACTTCTTAGGAGCTTTGGAGGTATGCAAGGCTTATATGGGCAATCATGCAACTTTCTTGATTACAATTTGTTGAGCGAGACAGACCTGTCTCACTGTGAAGTTTGGGTACGGACGCGTACCTCCGACCTTGCTCACTGCCGCAGCAAGCGAATTCACTGCGTGCCCCGCGGCCCCCGCTCTCGCCGTGACTGGATGACCACGTGACGCCCGCGTCGTAAAAAATACTGTATTTTTCTGTTTTTTGCTGGCTTTATTTCCATAATATTTATTATAGGAAATAAATGAATAAATAATAGTACTAAGTCTTCCGCCGTGCTGGCCTCCACAGTCGCACCAGAGACTTTTGCCTTAGTACATAGTCTTATTTCGGTGAAGTTAGCGGCACTGGGCCAGCGGGCCATTATGGTCCATATTCTCTTGAGAGAAGGCCCGTATCCCAGCATAGGAAAGGGGTGGGCTGATGAAGTAAACTCATATCTATTCAAAACAATTTTGGCCTAGACCAAACGTAACATGATTATTATTACTACCTACTTATTACCTACGTAGGTACTTAATGTTACTTAAACAAATAATAATGAGATTAATTACGCTTATTTCCAAAACTGACCAAGAACTGAGGTCTTACTACCTAAGTACCTACATCATAGTCGTACAACAAATTGACTTTTGCACGCAAACAGATTAATAAGTACCTATATCATACTAGCTGATAACCGCGACTCCGTCCGCATAGACTTCGGTTTATAATTGTTCCCTAAGAAAATGTACGTTTTTCCGGGATGAAAATTCCTATCTCCATCCAGGAACTATAGAACCTACTTCACAAATTTCATCAAAATCCGTACATTCACTAACGTTATGATTTTAAGTGATAACAATAAACATATACGAGTATGTACATGATTGCATATTATTTAATAAGGAATATTTGTAAAACACGAGTATAACTCGCGCCAAACTTGATGGCGACTGACTGGCGCATCACGTGATCTGCGCAGATACAATCTTATATGCGATTTTGTTACTGCGCAGGTCACGTGGTGCGGCTGTCAGCCGCCATTAAGTTTGACGCGAGTTGTACGAATATAAACAATACCCTGAATAAATATTGTAAAATACCTACCTACGGGTACATGTTCTACACTGACAGCTCCTAGACTATACTCGCTGCATGACCGCGTGATCGAGCCACGTGGCACGAGACTAATTATTATTTATTTATTCTGTGACAAGGCGGTCACGCGATAGTCACGTGGTCTCGACGCAAGAGACATCAACCCTAACAGTGCCGGCCGGCGCGACGTCATCGTCGATGACGCTCGGCTCGATGATTCATCGAGCCGAGCAGTTCAGTGTATTATCGCAGTTCTCCAATGCGCGTAGGGCGTAGGGTACAAATTGGCTTGCATTGAACGTTATTTTACGAGGTATATTTCGATAGGTATTTACGCGTCGTTTAAGGGAGTGAGTCTTCTGTACATAGTATTATTATTTATTCTGTAGCGAGAAACAGTAGATTTTATAATGCAATCATTCAGGGTGTACCTCTATGTGATATGTCTCATCTGGTGTGTGGATAATTCCAGTGATAACTCCATCTTCCATGTGCAGTTTTACATCTGATGCCTTCTCACCAAAAACTCTTCCTGTGTAGAAGTTATCTTGGTCTGAAAGAGAAGAGATTTAAATTAAACATGAGTTCTAAGAAATTAAAAATTATCACAATTTTGCTGTTACCAATACAAAACCACATGTGTTTAAAGGGCAACATAAGCACTGACTTTGATAAAAAGTTGTTATTTTGATTAGGAGAATCCCTTGAATTGTCAGCTTCAAAAAGGCTAGGTAATAGCTTTAAAAACGATAATGTAATGCTTCAAAAATTATGCTCATGCATAAATGCCTTTCAAGCATCTATCACACTAATATTAGAAATGTGAAAGTTTGTATGTAAGTGTGTTTGTTCCGGCTTCACACCGCAAGGGCTGAAAGAATTTGAGTGTAATTTTGAATGGAAATAGTTTGTACCCTAGATTATCACATAAGTTACTTTTTACTGCATTACCGGAAACCGCGTTGTGCAGCTAGTATCTACATAAGATTATTTAAAGTTATAAGAGTACATGAGGCAAACCAGCTCCTCGACCACACGGATATAGTGTGAAGACTCAAAAAAACAAAACTGCATGAGTTAAAGACAATAAGAATAGTGATAATGGGCACATTCTTAGTATTAATTGATGTATCAGATCAAGTCAAATGTTAATTACTTATTAGCCTAATCAATTGGCTAGATTGTAATAAAAATCGTGATCATATTGACTATGAAACCATATCAAGAAAAAAAAATAGAGTACACATTTAAATAGAACAAAAACAATATATTATTATTCTTACCAACATGAACAGTAGTCTCTTTCCCATCCCCATCCACAGCATATGCTTTAAAGTTAGAATGCAGCACAGAACTGTGTGGGTGTAGGATCAATCTGAAGTCTTTTCCAAGGGTCTTAAAGTGGACCTCTTTGATAGTATTGAATGGATGGGTGGATAACTTTGCACCCCTTTTCATCACATGGTGATTGAAGCTAGATGCATGTATTGTTTCGAAATATTTCAAGTTACGATGTATGGAACCTGAAATATGATTTCATTTTGATGACATGAACACATAGTGGCATACCCTACATACTTAAACATTGCGTTTGATTTAGTAGGGATTCATATAAATGTATTTATTTATTTATTGCATCCATTGTACATTCATTATATTATTTAAATCAAATTACATTAAGCAGAGTTCTTATATGTTGTCATAGTAGGTATGTACAAGGACCCTGTGAGGGTGTTTGCAAATGAGTGCACGTCAGTTGGCGATGATTGTCTAAATACAATGATTCATTGTATTAATATGACCAGAAAGGGATCAAAGGTGGAATAAAATTAGGTCACTACTAGAATTATCAATATATCCCAAAATCTCGAAGATTATGCGTTTGGGGCGGAATAAAACGGATCTAACAAAAGACTAACATTTTGGCACATCAAAGAAAAATAATTACTTACAGTCCCCAAACAGGATTGAAAGGTAAAAAAATGTAAGCACGGCCCACACTGAATGTTTCATTTTAGAGATTTCTCTACAAGTTCACGATTTCAGACCAGAACTCTCAGAACAATAATAAGACTTCGTGGAATTTTCGGAGCAAAGAAAAAAAAACTACTTAAAACTCAAGTTTCTTGAAAGGAACATAGATCTGTACATCTTTATTTGGAAACTATAAATTCTATAAAATCGCTAAACTGAAGAAAATGGCAAAAATCCATTGCAAAAGCCTGAACCTGAAACGGCTGAATCTAATAATCTGATAAATCAGAATAGAAATAAAATCTATCGAAAATCGCAATCGAATATTTGTAATAATATTGACACTTGTCAGTTATGTTGACTGACAATTGACATTGACATCAGCTGACAATCAGACTTGACGTTGGCAGATGGCATATTTTTATTGAGATTACCAAAGATTTTTGGAGATTACCGTGAGGTACCTTGGCGTCCACATCGATCGGACGTTGAGGATGCGCCTGCAAGTGGACTACGCCGTCCGCCAAGCGAAGGCCGCTCGCGCACTCCTCCGTCCGGTGCTGGCCTCTAAGTTACCCTTACGGACCAAAGTAGGGTTATACAAAGCGTACATCCGCACCCGCCTCACGGATGTGGTTCCAGCATGGTATTCACTATGCTCGGAGATCCAACGGAGGCGGCTACAGACCGTGCAGAATGTCGCCATGCGCGTGTGAAACGACCGAAACGACGTTATCGCCCGCGATGTCGGGGTGGAAAAGGTGGGGGAGTTCATAGTCCGTCTGGCGCGTCGTAAGTACGACCGCGCCGACAACGGGCCACACCCCCACCTGCGCGACATCGCACCCCCTCCACGCGAGACCCCCCGACGAACCCCAGAAACGCGCCCTGCCCTGCGACATTCTCCCGCCGCCAGAAGAAGACGAAGACGGCAGAGGCGACAGCGATTCCAACAGAAAGAGGTCCAATACAGAGCCGCTGAGAAGCGCACCGACTAGCGGAGCAGCCACCAGCGGCCTGCCAGTTCCCCGGGGGTAGAAGCCCCCGCGCGCTTACGCCTGGGTAGAGGGGACCACCCAGAGACCCACCCCTACCCCCCAGGGGAGGTGGTAGATCACCTTGACTGACTGCATATTTTTATAATGCTGCCATTGTATCGTGATCAATCGTCGTGTTTCGAGAATACCCTTCGAGTCTCAGAGTCATTACTCTGAGCTTCGAGTACTTTATCTGAGAGAATACCATCTGACACAAACTTTTGTAACTTGGTCAGATTGGTCAGTAATTCAGTATACTCCAAGACGTTTAACTTATCTTTCGTCATTAGTAAATTCAGTATGAAGAACCCATAGATGTGAATGATGATCCTTGATAATCGTAGTTGATGATCCTGTGCCTACAATAATTATTTAGTATTGACTAGATTGATCTATTAAACGGACGTGTCGAAGATAAACTGTTTTATTATTGGAATCAATACTCCGAACCATCAAATATAGATAGCGCTACCATATAAGCACAGTGGTGACTCCGATTTCAACTTGAACACTACGACTTCTGAGGTTCAAAGTGCATTCTCTGCCCTGACAACGGGTACAACGCAAAGTAACTTCACTTCAACCGAATAAGAAGATTTCAGCAGCGTCAAACATGGCTGACGAAGCAGAAGTAGCAGTGGTGTCGGTGTCTTCAAGGATACCCGAATTTTGGTATGACCAGCCGCGACTGTGGTTCGTCCAGTGTGAAGCTATTCTCGGTCCGCAGAAGCTCAGTGATGACGCCAGATACAACATGGTCGTTACCAAATTGGGAAAGGATGTCATACAGCAAGTCAGCGACATTCTTCTCAAGCCGCCAGATACGAAGAAATTCGACACATTGAAAGAGCGATTATTGAAAGTGTATGAAGAGTCAGAGGTTAGACAGTTCCAGAAACTTTTGAGTGAAATGGAGTTGGGAGACCAGAAACCGTCTCAACTTCTACGTCGTATGAGGGACTTGGCTCGCGAAAAGATACCAGACGAAACTCTACGCATTATGTGGCAAGGACACCTGCCTGCTGCCGTGCGGGGTGTGCTGGCCGTCAGTGAAGCGAAAGACTTAGAATATTTATCGATTATCGCAGACAAAGTTATGGAAACCACACAACCCATGCAGCTGGCGGAAGTACAGGCCACGCCCAGTACCAGTAGCGACATTGCCTTCATGTTGGCCGAAATAGCTAAACTAAGCCTAAAGATCAGGGACTTGGAGAAAGAAAGAAATTATAACAGAAATTATAATCGTTATGGTTCACGGTCGCGCTCTGCATCTCGAGGTCGTAATACGATCCGCCGCACGCCGAACAGCCCGGACTGGCTGTGTGTTTATCATTTTAGATACCGACATAGAGCAAATAAATGCATAGAGCCGTGTGCGTGGAAAAAGCCTGAGAGACAGGAAAACTAACTGAGGTGCAATCGCAGGCGGAGATATGCACCATCGCTCCTGTTCACCGCCTATGTTTATCGGACGATAATAGTGGACTAAAATTTTTAGTGGACACGGGTGCAAACATATCAGTGCTACCAGTGAATAAAAGTAAACTGTCCAGTGCTATATGTGATGATTATAAACTGTACGCAGCAAACGGTACCGAAATAAAAACTTATGGTGTTAAGACATTAAATTTGGACTTTCGATTGCGACGACCGTACCGTTGGTCATTCGTGTTGGCCGATGTCAAGCAACCTATCCTCGGTGCTGACTTTTTGGCCCATCATAAGCTACTAGTGGACTTAAATAAAAGAAAGCTTATAGATTCGGTTACAAGTTTACAAACTATCGCGTCCGTGACTGTACAAAAAGAGCCGACGGCGAGAACAATCGACTGCACAAGTGAATACAGCGATATTTTATCCGAATTTCCCAACGTTACGAAACCGATGTGCTTCAAGGATACTCCACCGCATTCTGTAGTCCATCACATCGAAACAACGGGCTCAGCCGTTTACGCGCGCCCGAGACCATTACCACCGGACAAGTACAACAAAGTTAAAGCCGAATTTCAACGCATGCAAGAGATGGGAATATGTAGGCCCTCTAAAAGTAACTGGGCAAGTCCACTTCATGTCGTTACCAAAAAGAACGGTGAGTTGAGACCGTGTGGCGACTATCGGCAACTTAATGCGCTCACAAAGCCTGATAGATATCCGATACCGCGCATACAGGACTGTACCTACTTGTTATACGGCAAGACAATATTTACGCGGATAGATATGCAACGAGCTTACCATAATATTGGTATTAATGAACCCGATATCCCTAAAACTAGTTTGACGACTCCATTTGGCATGTACGAGTTTACAAGAATGACTTTCGGATTGAAAAATGCAGCACAGACTTTCCAAAGATTCCTCAATGACGAAGTATTAAAAGACCTAAACTTCATATTTATTTACATTGATGACGTCATCATCGCCTCGTCATCGGAGACAGAACATAAACAACACGTTCGAGAGGTACTTAAGCGTCTTGATACATATGGCATCACAATTAATATGGCCAAATGTGACTTCGGCAAAACAGAGCTGAACTTTCTGGGATTCCGAGTATCGACAGATGGCCTCAGACCTTTAGATGAGCAGGTCAAGGTCATATCCGAGTTTCCACGGCCGAAGACAGTAGATGAACTACGCCGTTACCTTGGAATGCTTAACTTTTACAGACGCCACCTACCTAAAGCAGCCGAAATCCACGCGAAGTTAAATGTGTTTCTTCATAATGCCAAAAAGAAGGATAAAAGCTTAATTCCATGGACTGATGAGACTATTGAAGCATTTGACCAATGTAAACAAAGCCTACAAAGCGCAATTACGTTGGCATTTCCATCAACTGACGCACCGATCGCCCTCATGACAGACTGCTCTAACACCTGCGCAGGCGCCGTGTTGCAACAAAGAGAAGGTGACACGTGGAAGCCTTTGGGATTTTTCTCCAATAAACTGAGTGAGGCACAACAGCGGTATTCTACGTATGACAGAGAGTTGCTGGCGATCTACCTAGCCGTGAAGCACTTTCGTTCTTTAATTGAAGGCAGACCGCTTACTATATACACCGATCATAAACCGATAGTATACTCATTGCAGAAAAACACAGTTGGCAAGAACGACACGCCAAGACGAATTCGACACTTAGACTTCATCATGCAATTTTGTACGGAAATAAAACATATATCCGGGTCAGAAAATTCGGTGGCAGACTGTTTTTCACGTATATCGGCAATAGACGAATTATCATCATCATCATCACCTCTCGATTATGAAAAGTTGGCTGAGGCACAATGCGAGGACGCCGAATTAAAAAGTCTCATGAATATAAAAACATTAAAGTTTCAACAGATATTCATACCTAATTGCATCAAACCGATTTATTGTGAGGTATCATTGAATAGAGCACGTCCATATTTGCCTAAGGAATTTCGTGTATCAGCTTTCAACGCTTTACATGAGATCAGTCACCCCGGGACTCGCACGGCACGAAAGATGATGCAAGAGCGATACATTTGGAAAGGAATGAATAAAGATGTTTCTCAATGGACTAAACAATGTATAAATTGCCAAAAATCGAAAATCCATCGACACACAATATCACCGCATGGACATTTTGTACACAGCGATCGCTTCGAACACCTGCATATGGATATAGTAGGACCATTGACATACTGTGATGGTTATCGGTACCTCGTGACTATGGTGGACAGAAAAACTGGATGGCCTGAAGCCTACCCTGTAAAAGATATAACTGCTGAGACTGTTGCCGACGTCATTTACTCTGGATGGATTGCAAGATTTGGATGTCCTTTAAACCTGACAACGGATCAAGGATCTACATTTTTGTCTCATCTGTTCAGTCATTTAGCGAAAAGAATGGGTATTAAAAAATTCAGAACGACAGCGTACCACCCACAGTCAAATGGACTCGTAGAAAGATGGCACCGCTCGCTTAAGACCGCACTCATGTGTAGAGGGAAAACGGATCAATGGGTTGCAGAGTTACCATCCGTCCTACTCGGATTACGAGCAAGTCTTAGAGATGATACTGAGATCAGTGCAGCAGAGATGGTATACGGAGAAGCACTAAGATTGCCTGGAGATTTCTTTGAGCCGTTAAAGCAAGAAACTTCCGACAATGTAATGTTTGTACAGGAATTGCGTAGAAAGATAGCGAACTTAGCTTCCGTGCCAAGAAAAGAAATGCATCAAGGGAAAATATTTGTCCATCCCGATTTGACAGACTGCACACACGTATTTGTGCGCGTTGACAAGGTCACAAAACCGTTAACGCAACCATATATGGGCCCTTTTAAAGTTATCGAGAAGACAGACAAATATTTTAAAATATTGCAGGCAGACACAGAGAAAGTAGTTAGTATAGATAGACTGAAGCCGGCCTTTGCACTTACGAACGAAGAAGGCCCGGGCACGCCAAATAAGGCGACTGCAACTGTAAACAATGAGCCTAGAGTATCGAGATTCGGACGTACTATTAAACCTGTCGTCCGCTTTGCTTCGTAAATAGATACAATATGTATATATAATGTTATATATAATGTGGACAATGATGGACATACAGAGAGGGGAGCGAAGCTCAAACAGCGGCCCCCCTCAACGAGTTATAATATAATAAGTGTTGTGTTGTGATGTGCCAAAATATAATCAATCGAAAAGTGCGCGTAACTCGTCATAATAATAAGCATATAAAATATCAATGTATAATCAATAGGTAAATTTAACTTTGTGTAATCTTGTGTTTTTATGTAATCGTTTTTGTTTACCCCTTGTATAATCATGTTTAAAAAATAAATAAAGGGGGGATGTACTGTGCCTACAATAATTATTTAGTATTGACTAGATTGATCTATTAAACGGACGTGTCGAAGATAAACTGTTTTATTATTGGAATCAATACTCCGAACCATCAAATATAGATAGCGCTACCATATAAGCACAATCCCGATGATCCTTCTTTCGTTGACATTCTCCGGGCAGGCTCTAAAAGTTATGCGTGCCCACAACGCTCACATTGCCCATTAACCGTTCCATTATTATTGTTAACCGCGGTCGTTGTTAGCGAGCGTCGTTGTGTGGTCAAGATTAAAACCCTCAGCCAGTGACTCACGGGTTTGACAACTGTTTCACACCAAAATTCAAACAGCTGTCATCTTTGTTTACTGAAGCCAAATCTTAGACTGAAGCATTTACCTCAAGTCCACGACGAACGCGGAACTATTCCGTTAGACCCCGTAGGTACACCTCGTTCGCCGCCCGCCGTGACCTTGGCGGTGACTTGATGACCATCAAGTCGGAACGCGAAATGTCGCGCGACGGTCGCGTTGGCCACCGTGCGTCGTCGCTCGTCGGTAGTATACTTCCTAGTCTGTGCTCGTCGGGCCCGTATCGGCCTCACCGCGCTCGAGCGATCCTGCTATTTTTGACTTCTTGGCGAACGTCTTTCAGAACGCACTCGTTGTCTATGGTTGACCCATAGATAATTGTGTGACCCACAAAAAATAATAAATTTATAAAATGGCGGATTGTGAGTGACGTATCGTGTGTTGTGTGTTTATGAATTTAAATTGATCTATTTGAACGATTTTAAAGTGTTATAATGAAGTGAGGATTGTTTTATCTGTTTATCGTGTTATCTTCCTGCTATCATTTTGGTAAGTGATATTTATATAATGGTCTGAATCGGTGATACGCTAGTTTTGTCACGGTCTCCGTGTTGCTGGCATAGAGAACAGCAGTAGGCGGGATGGGATGTTGATGGGATGTCTTCGTTTATCTCGTCTTCAAAAGTAATTCCACATCCGACTAGGCACTTATATGTTTTTGAGGTCATACTATTTTTGTATTTATAATAAATCACACTGCATACCGTCCCTGTTTCGTCAAACTAAATGCAAAGTAGCGCAAAAAATCTGTAAATAACACCTTATTCTTCACCACGTTTAGCAACACGAATTGTTATTATGAAACCTTCTACAAATCGCTTTTCCTACTAAGGTACTACTGGCTCTGTATTACCTATACAAGGAAATACTTATTTATGTACATAAACAGTTCTTCATTAAAGACATGATGTTGCCCCCTATTAGCTAGCTGTATTTATTATGTTTTTTCCCCACAGGGTATGCTTATTAATGATTTAAAAAAAGGTATCATTTCAGCTATTGTTAAAATCCGGTACCCATAAGTGTTCTTGTAAATGATTTTCTGTAATGTGGGAATGGAAACCCCTTTTGTATTGTCTATGATGTATAAAAACATACATGTTTATTCTGATTTATAATATGAAAGGTTAATTGTCTGGCACTACATGTACAATCACAACCAGGAAACTAATCTCTTCACCGTTCACTAGAGTAATTGTGAAGTTTTCTGAAGTTAATCGAAGGCGAGAGTGTAGATAATCACTTCGTGCCACTTTGCTTTGGGAAACTTCCATTTAGTGTTGGTCTTTAGTGCTTGCTTAAAAGGCCCAAAGTTCGAACGCAAAGTGTCTTACTACACTATCATCAGTTTGGAACTGAAGTAGATTATGAGTGGATATGGATTTTGTTCCAGAATGAGTTTATGGACGCATGTGCAAATGCTTGAGTTCCTTGAACTTTTATGAATGTAACCAATTGAATCAGACCCCAAAACTGAGCACCATAAAGAAAAACTGACACATTCATAGATCAATATACTGTGTGTGGCGAAATTTTGGGACCTTCAGAGTAGGTACCTTTTCCTATACAGTGAGAAAGTTTTGTCCTTAGGAAACATCAGGTGCATTTTTGAAAAATAAAAACTGCATGTCTATTTGGGTTTTGAAAAAAGGTACAGGCACTGAACGTTATTTAGAACTTGATGATTGTTTTCGCGAGAAACAATTATTTTTTAGATAACGCCACCTCTTAAAAACTCCTCCATTTTATGGGTTTACGAGCATTGAGCATGCATATCAAGAGCAAGTTGAATGAGAACAAATTATAAGGCTTAAAAATTTCGCGCTTGCTTCACATGCGCGTATTTTATTTTCGACATTGAACAAGTCATGTATGTAAAAATGGATAATTTATTTAATATTATTTCTTTACTTTTTGTTTAGTGATGTTCATGTAATTTATTGTACAGTTCATGTTGTGTCACTAACAAATCTCTTTTACAAACTTAAAGGCAAAGAGACAACAATACTTGTTTTGAATTATTTAAATTTAGTTGATAATACTTTTCATAGGTGATTATCTATGTCTCTTATAAGAAAGACTATAGTAAGTAGTATATTTTATAGTAATTAATTAATTTTTCAATGAAATGCAGTGTAGATGGGTACTCTATAAAAATAATATCCTAGACCTGTGCATAGTTATGTATTTCAATATGGAATGTCATAAAGCTCAAGACATGGAACTAACACTTAGTTTCCCTCCCCATAAATGCTTAGACAGATATGTTATGTAGGTATAGACTGTTATTCATTCTGTGGACTGGCGCCTAAATATACCGATTGCAAATGCAAGTGCTCACCAGTCTCCTATATTAAAATCTCGCGGTACTGTCTGGGTTTATTTTTAGAGGGGACATGATGTCGATTCGGATCATGACTCACGCATGTAGTGTCATTGATCAAGGCTGGACGCGCCTTACGTTCAGAAAGACGCAATGACTTATAGATTACGCGAATGTGGTGGCTCACGCATGTTTATAATGGAAATTTTGCCGACGTGCATGGTGAATAATTTATATCACACAGTTCTGCTGAAACATATAATTAAAAAATCTGTGTCAGCGCAACTTTAACACTAACAAGTTCAATATAAACTTGGAAAGCCTCACAGGAATGTTAATGCTATAGAGTAAAGACTATAATACAATCAACATTTCCAAATTTACTCCCCATGACAATGAAATGTTATAAACTCGTTCTATAATTTTTTAGTGTAGAGCACAGTCACAGATTCATAAACTCCACCACTATGGAATTCGTGGAACCGCTCTACTCTATGTAGAGTTCTACTTAACTGATAGACAGAAACACGTTGGTATAAATGGCGTCAAATTCTTTGTTGAGAGAATGTTGTATACAAAGACGATATATAATAAAAATAATTCCTTACGTTCCTAACGGCTTTACTTCCGGATCTTTTGTCAAAATGAATGTACCGCAGGGATCAATTTTAGGACCATTCTTTTTCTTAGTATATGTAAATGACTTACCTTACGATGAAAGACCTTGCAGATATTGTTCCTATTTCTGATGACAAATCGATAATTTTTAAAGTAGATAGGAAGGATAGTGTTACTAAACGAGAAAAGCACTAGATAGTATTTTTTGTACTTAGGTTAAGATTAAGACTGACTAAAACGAACAAACCCTTCATGGGTAACTTCGTATGTTTTCATAATAAAATACCAAAATTTGTAATGGAGCTCACAAAAAGTTAATTCAAATTGCGTGTTTTTTCATTTGAATAGTTATCAAATGAGAAAAGCACACTCTCTGTTTGTAATTATTTAGATGACAAAGATGCCTTAAACATTCCACTTCTGCAAAGTAGCCAAATTAAATTGTAGTAAACCAACAATATGCAACAAAAGTTCTAAAAATATGCTCTCCAGTTTCTTGCCGTATCTTATGAGTAGTGGTTCGTATGGTGGAAACGTAATAAAGAGCTTTTGATTTATTAATAAATTCTTATCATTCTCATTAATTGTCCTCATTTACTTACACGGGAAATCTAAAAGGTAGTAGACAGATACTACCTACAAGTAGTACTTACTACTATATACATAGTATTTATCTGCTGCCTATTAGATTTGGCTGGCACCGACTTCAAATATATGAGTGGGTAGCTTATGATAATAACATTAAATTATTTTTTTTACTTTTGAGTGCCTATTTGTGGTTTTGAAGTCGGTTTAGTTTTTTTTTTTAAATAATTTATATCCTGCAATTTAACCAGTCGAAATCGCCACCATGAGCGGTATCGTAACGGATTTGTACTCGCGATGGGTTAACCCATTACAACCCATAACAGACATCCATTGTTTTATGATGTCAATAACCCGAGACGGGGTAGGTATATTGATTATTCGCAAAGATGTCTATTTATTCCCTATCAAAGAATAATACTCAGTATGCCATACCAATGAATAAAAATTCGACTAACTGCTATAAAGCTTGCAATAAGTACCTTGCATGAATCAGAAACATCGTAAACACAGAATCTCTTCAGATTTGCAATTCCTTTGAGATCACTGTACTCAATCCTGTTTAATACCTACCACAAACCTACCTATAACAAAGCTTTGTTTCAAAATCACACAAGTGTTTTACACATACCTTGTACCTCTTTCAATTGAACCAATTGTTTAATAAAATATCGTAACTCCACTACTGAATCATACCTTCTTCATTTGCTGTAAGCTGCCTCGACCTTCGCTTAGAGCAAACATTACAAGTACGACATAAAAACAGGCTATAATAGTGCAAATACAGCCTGTGAAATCGTAAATCATTATTCCTATTCCAAGTTGACATACGGTGGCGATGACATCATCGCCCACGCCACTGTTTGTAGAGTTAATTTGATGAGCAAAGTTGGTCGTGCCCGATAATTGTCCAACCACTCGCTAAGTATGTCTAATCTCCATTACGGCTCCTAGCTACTATTTCAAGCAAACATACCGTTCAAACAGATTATAGTGCATCGATACAATGATTTAACGTCATGTCCCGCGTCGTCTTCAACGAAAATGTTTGTAGAGTGGAAGTGCGCGGTAGATTTATTGCCCCCTTCCTTAGTAAGTATTAGATAATACTCAGAAGCTCAGAACAGACTAAACAGGGCTAGCACATTCTATTTCCACTTCACTAGCTTATGCAGCTTAGAACGATAAGTTAAAGCCAATTAATATATTGGTCTTCAGTGGTAAATAATAATACATTTAAAATAAAAATCAAAATATTGATATTAGCAATTTCATGCAGATTTTTTCCATCGCGATTTGCAAGTAATGCAGCTTTACTTACAGTATCTTGCAGGCGCGTTTGATTGCATCGCTCGCTGACTAATGGCCGACTGTGGAACACGATTTCCGCGCTCCATTCACCTCAATAGGAGGGCATTTCGATGACAACCGACACTCGGTTACGGGGCAATGCGAACACTACCGTACGCCGGATTCCTCTCACGCTCCAGTTGCCACAAATAACACTAATTGTGTTGCAGTTGCCTCTCCACGGATGTAGACGATATGACACGAGCTTCTTCACAATTTGCCGTGCTATTCTTAACTGATCAATTGTCAACATCTTGTTTCGCTTCCGGGAGATTTAAATCCAACGCGATGAATGATACAAAAGTTAGTATTCGTAACAGGCTTATCCTCTCCACTGTTCGTCACGGATGCCTAAGTCAGTGCATGCAGTAACTGCAAGTTAATCGTATGCTGTTATGTAATCATAATCAAACAGCGTATATACCTAATTACCTACACGCTAAATTGATTTGTATTGAAATATCATTGCATAATTGTTGTTATATGTCGTGTTTAGATATTTTGCCATTATAAAACCGTTATAGAGCTAATTAAAGAATACAACAACAATTTTATTACATTATTGTTTCTCGATATTTTAGTAGACTTCGCAGTAAAATCGTTAAGTTAGCCTTAAATTTTGATCATCACCTATTAGTATTATACGTTTAGATTAGATGTCTTTACTGTCTCTACTGCCGCGGCTGCACCCAGATTCCTTTTGTTCGTCTCTTGTTAAATTATAATTATTTACCTATTTCCTCGAACTGCTAATAGACAATCGAGTTTATTTAAACTGCGCAATTCTCACTCACGGTGCGATTATTCTCATTTCAGCATTCTAAGCGTGTAATTTAAGATGCAAATAAGGTTTGCTAACGCTTGCTGCCTTAGAGTTGGGTCGTATTATTTTCTCTCTGTTGTAATTTCTGTTTGGGTTTACCGTACAAGTACACGATAAGTGTCGTCGAGTGTATGTACCAAGTGCACTAGTATCACTTACAGATTACCCACCGCTCTATTAGCACGTTTCCTGTGCAGTTCGACTCGGCGTCGATTTGCCGTAACTCGAGAGCCGTAACGATCGAGTCGGGTAATCGACACTCCTACAGCTTGTCTTCCTTATGCATATTGTATACAAGCACTCTGGCATACTTTTCGATTGAGCATTTTAACTATGACTTGTTATTTAGTAAAGACTAGCCAGTAGCTACCTATTTACATGTACCTAGATGTATTGGAAATCTTGTAACTCATTATTATATCGTTATGGAGTATAAAATACTCAGTCTTATAGACCAAATATTTAAAATTGTGCTCTAAACTTTGGCTATTAAGTTTGCTATGTTCAAATATGGCAATAATTTTGACTTTCGATTACGCAGTAGACGAATGGCGCCGACACAGTCCGTCGTTCGTGCAATGCCATTACTAATAGGGAAACTCATTCGTCAGTAGGAAGACCGCAGGCCCCGCTGCTGACAGTTTGAGAACGACCGGCGCGACATGTGCACGCGTGTTTTCCTTCAATTTGTGAACAACCGCAAGTGATGTGTACCAATTAGTACTAAATTCATTTTGTACATCTGTGGAGTAGCAAATTTCGTTGTTCCTTGACGTTTTAAATAAACAACCTCCGACGCGAGTTGACGACTCATTATTAAAAGTCATCAAGTGTAAACAAAAGTGTGGTGATAACTCATATTGGTCATAAACTTTTACTGGAGTATTTAAACTTGTTTGTGAATATATTGTGTTACCTTTGCATACGGAGATATAACATCTACTTTGGATTTGCTATAGTTTTAACAAGCTGCATTTCATCAAATTTTACTGGAGAATGATCGTTTATGTTGCATATCGTAAGTGATTTCCCAATTAATGTGTGTTTAATTGCTTCTCATGTTCATTTAAAGGCAAACTGCATCACGAATCCTCTGCGTGTCACAAGGCCAGTGTGTTTCTTCTGCCCACATTTTAAATCTACGTGGGCTGCAGCCACTTTATTCCACAGATTTGTACCATTGACTATTTAGTTCTCGCAGAACTTTCAATGCCTACGCCAACCACTAAAACCAGCTACATAATTGCGATTGACTTCCAAGATTCATGTAATAAATCAAGGAAATGGTAACGCAGTTTCCTATGAGTCATGGTGCAGTAAGGAGCGGCTACAACTATGAAAATATGAAGGCATTGGGGCGTCAGTCGCCAAAACAACATTAATGTTTCCCAAACATGGAAATACCCTTCGGAAGAAGGCGTTTTATTTATGACGCACCTTGCATTTGGCAGTCGGAGGGGTGTAATGTATGGTAGAATCGCATTTTTTATATAATTGTGCTTTTTTTTCATGTTTCTTGTAAGTTGTGAAACGCTTAGCCTTGGCGATTAGCGTAACATGTTAAACTGTGAACAACCAAATGGTTTCACTGATAAATATCTACTCGCATAGTAGAACCTACATGCTTCAGTCAACCTCGATGTATAGAGGGAAGGAAGCAATTTTACTTATTCCTACGTATAAAGGTCGCATTACAATTTGCTGAGTTCACCTCGGCCAGTGCGCAATATCGTAAGTTTCTCTTTTCCCCGAGACTGAATTGATAGCTTCAACAAAGAGCTTCTCAGTTCGAAATGTAAAGCTTTTCTTTGTCCGTATCTGCATTTGCAGTGTTTGCAAGTCACGCTGCTATTCCTTTATGACTAAATAATATATACTGCGCAGTGTTTAATCCTTGAATATGTTCTCTGCCCATAACTAATCCTGAAAGCATGCAATGTTAATGTGAAACAATATAATAATGTCCGATCATAAAAGTCATCTCCATCAACATTGACTTTAATGATCCTTGCGTTTTCCTTCTAGGTCCATCACGATTCTCGGAACAAAGCCACATAACACTGTCACATACAATTTACAGCACACATTACCCATGCAGTTCCGGTGTTTATAGCTAGCTACTACTGAAAATAAAACGTAAACAGAACGCAGTTAACATAAACAAAGTCAATGCGGCGAACGGTACCAACCTACTGTATCACTTCCTCATTTATTTTGTAAGTCAACGACCAGCCCGCCTCGAACGGGCAACTTTACTGCCTCTCTAGAAGAAACCTTTTACGCACATGTGAAAATAGAAAACAAAGCAATTAATTGCAGCTGTCGAACCTTGATTATTGTGTCATAGAGACAATAATAATCACGACTTGCAGCCGCATGGCCGGTTACTCACAGTAGAACACATAACCATACATTATGCGGTTTTAAATTCACTACGCAAATTTTATTGATGATATAAAGAATTTGTAATTGGCGAAAGTTAGTTAATAAAATGTTATATGTATATTTAGAGTAATATACAGACTTACGGCATTTACGTGAAACAAAACAATTATTAAAAGGCTGTTTACCACAAGTTGTGGTCATTTTGTTATCCATTAAATTAAGCTAATTGATAGCAATAACTTGTTATTGTTCGAACAACAATATTATATATAAATTAAACGAAATAACTTATCTCCGTTGAGGAAATCTGTTGCTCATTCTATTGTCTGTATATCTATTTTGTTCTACGTTTTGAAAAGGACTCAATTCGCAGCGTATATTGAATCAAGTAATCTCCTCAATTTTCATCTCAAAATCGTCTACATCGAAGATTCGTTTGCGACCCAATTTCCGCAACCGGAAGGTTGGTCCGTCTACCGAATGCGCTTATTCTCGAAAAAGGTCAATATAAACAAACAGAGATGTCAATGCAATGATGGATGATATTCCGTAATGCTTTGTTTACATACTTCGAGCAGCTGAAGTGCCAGTTTCTGCAATTGAGCCGACGCGGTGTCTTTCATCGCGTAACGTTTTATACTACTTTTATTACACAGCAGTTTAATTACAAAGCAATAATTTTCATAATTCATCGTCTCAATCAATCAATCAATCAATCAAAAGTTCTTTATTCAATTTTGTCGTCATAGACGCACTTATGAACGTCAATTACTACAATGACTCTACCACCGTATCGGAAAAAGAACCACTACTCAGACGTCTGTGTTCTGTGTTTCCTGACAACTACAACCTGGGAGTCTTAAAATCGAGAGTGAACATATATCTTCTAGGTAAGCGTGTTTTATCATAGACCACATCATCTCTTATCATCAGATGAGACAGTGGTCAAACGCAAACCTATAACCAGTAAAAAAAAGATATATCATCTAAAATGAAAACTATAGTAATATTTACTTACGGAAAATGTACCGTTTCTAGAGCAGAATTGGTTCGGAATTGCCCAAGACGGAGTCAATCAACTCAACAGTGGGCTAACTGGGCTATCACAAGCCGACTATATTTATATTATTTACGTATTACCAGGCCTATCGCACTCCGCACTGTAGGTACGAAGCTACAAGTACATACACCAGCAACGGGTCGTGCAGAGTACAGTGGGTTCGCACGCCGCCCGTGATGCACGTTTTTCACTTATGCGCCCGCCGCCGGCGCCGCCAGCGCCGCTTTACGACTAGTATTACGTGGTATTACTGTCTAACGTCTAACACAAATATGAAAACAAGCAAATACTGCATCGTATTTGGCTGCCTAAATACCAACAAGGACCGGAATCTCTCTTTTTTTGCACTTCCGAAGGACATCGAACGGCAAGTAAATGTACCTACACCATTTTAAGAAAGTTATATTATATATCTATTTTTAAATTCTGTGTTTTATCTATCATATATATATATATATATATATATATATATATATATATATATATCATATATATATATATATATATATATATTACCTACCAACACCTACAAATAATTACCTACCTACTCAAAACTTTTATTCTGATATAAATAATGAATTTTATTAGTAGGTATTAGGTAGTATTATATAGGTAGTATGTGTCATTATCAATATCGTATCGTATTTGTATTAACTACAACTATTACTACTAGGTAGGTATACCGTTTGAAAAGTTATTGTTCACAGAATGAGAATAATAGTACCTAATAGATAGTAGAGAGATACATTATTTGAACTATTCAAATTGATATTTCATCACAACACAAGTATCAACCCTAACGTTACACGTGCCGCGTCAGAAGAAATAAGAGCTATGCGATAGAAAGTGAGGCGATCTGTAGGCAGTGGCGCAGCTACCGATGGGCTAGATGGGGCAGTGCCCCCAAGCTCAGGGGGCCACTCGGACTCTGACTTACAAACTATATATATGAACTAGTGAAAGTTTCTCCCACATTCGGAATATAAATAAACCAGATTCAAGGAACGTGACTTTAATAATGGCAACTTATTTGAAAAAATACAGGGTATTCCAAACAAGTCTCGAACATTTTTGTTTGAAATTTGCGGGGAGTTACCCGCAAGTTTCTGATGACGAGTCTGTAGTAGGAACTGGAGTAGAACAAACGATTTTAAATAGTTTAGATAGGGCTCTTGTTTATTTTTTGCCCCAGGGCCTTTGGTTACTTAGCTACGCCACTGTCTGTAGGTTAATATGACTGGTAGGTATGCAGCGCCACGCGAGCTGAATTGAATTTTATTTCGTCATAGCAAGAGTCGCTATTTGTTTAAATTTCTTTGCGGAGTGATGCTTCTGTTCCTTTAGTATTCTGTGGTATTACTACATGTTACTGCGGCTGGTCAGTTAACTCGCCCAGTGCAAAGCAGGCGCGTGTTGGCAGCTTCACCGCCGGCTGCCGCCGCGCCTCGTGCCGGCCCGGGCCCACAGACGGGCGATGAAAGTGAACGTGGTCGGTGGTCGTTCAACTCGGCACGCGCCTGCATCCTTCTGCAGATGACGGACGCCGCACGATGACATTGTTTTGCTCTTGTTGCTTGTAGCGACGCAAACGGCTTAAGAGGGACAGCATACTGTATGAACGAGTCCAAATTAGATGGTTTAGTGAAAGATTATTATTATTGGACTTCAGATGAATTATCACCTAGAAAACATGGCGTAGTAAAATCTTTAGATTAGTTATACAACACTAATATAAAAATTGTAAAACTTTTAGACTTACCGTCACAATAAAAAAAATGGAGTTTACAGGGAGGACTATATAAAATTAAACGTTTAAATTGTATATCTCGTCATTATTGGAAACTTTTTTTTACCTATGCTGCCCCACTGCTGGGCAAAGGTCTTCTGTAAACTTAAGACATAAATATTATGAAAGTCTCCTTTTTCAGAGCCACAGAAAAAGCTTTTAAAGTACTACTTATATTTCAATTTCGTCTTAAATCTAGATCGAGAGCAAGATTGAGTCTTGGATTTCTCAGAATTCGATCCCTCCAATTCATTATGCGGTGGCTACAAGCGTCTGGTGTTCTGTGGTTTCATAGTCTGATTTTACTTTTCTACAAAGGGAATAAAACTATACGGAGGACATGACTATAAAATTTGATTTGACTAAGATCTTTAGCTATCCCGCCCTCTCAATCTCAAGAAATTGTCTTTCTATCTTGATTCTTCATATCTAAACTTTATTTCTCGGTTAAAGTTAACGATTTTATTCGCCATCCATTCGAAGCAGTATTTCCTTAGGCAGGACATCACCTTGTGGAATTAGTATTATTGAGTAACAATGAATAAAATTGATAGTGTTAATTTTTTTTAAAGTTAATTTGAATATATTAGTCGCATCTTCAACCTTCAACACTATGTATTCATATGGCTTAATTGTTATTCCACATATGTAATTCATTACTAATTTATTTGTCATTGTTTGTTCGTGGATATAAGCGAATATGCGCGGCTAAATCCTTGTAGTGTTTTTTGTTTCTTAGCTTTATCTGGTTTTATTCAATGGAATTGCCCACGTCATTCAACATACACTGTAGAATTACATGAATATTTAACATTGTGTTGGTATGGTACCCTTTGAGAGGATTATATGAATTGATTTCGGGATTCCACAATTTCTTAAATTTTTTTATGTGATAATTTAATGATAACATAATTTATTAGAGATTTTAATTTATTAAGAGCGAGTGTGGCTCAATGGGAGAATGTGCGACTTTCGATCCGACGTACCCAAGTTCGAATCCCGCTGGCCTCGCACCACTGACTTTCTTAAGTTATGTGCGGATTTAACACTCGTTCTGAAAACGGTGAAGGAAAACATCGTGAGGAAACCGGCATGTCCAAGAATTAATCACAAAAATTCAAGGACATGTGACATCCACCAACCCGCACTGGGCCAGCGTGGTGGATTATGGCCCATTCTCTCTCTATGAGAGAAGGCCCGAGTCCCAGCAGTGGGAACGTGATGGGCTGATGATGATGATAATGATAATTTATTATAACAATGTTGTTTTGTTTGAGTCGAGTGTGGGAGCACGTGCGACTTTCAATCCGACGCACCCGAGTTCGAATCCCGCTGGCCCCGCACCACTGACTTTCTTAAGTTATGTGCGGATTTAACACTCGCTCTAAAAACGGTGAAGGAAAACATCGTGAGGAAACCGGCATGTCCAAGAATTTATCACAAAAATTCAAGGACATGTGACATCCACCAACCCGCACTGGGCCAGCGTGGTGGATTATGGCCCATACTCTCTCCACAAGCGAAGGCCCGAGTCTCAGCAGTGGGAACGTATTGGGCTGATGATGAATGTTGTTTACTTACTTTTGATTGATGGCGTGGTGAAATCAATTTCCATGCATCGACGGATTGTCCTTTTCACCGGTTCACGGTTCTTATGACATCATGACGTGCCCATAGTTTGTTCTCATCTGCGTTGCCTTCTATGTCTGTTTACCTAATTAAAATTCTTTTGAAGACTAACAGAGTCACAAAAAACCTTTACGAGCGGATATTAAAAACCGTAGGTATACGCTCTTCTTATGCAAAACATAAACATATAAAATCCCTCCTTGAGATGACATTGGCTTAATACGATGCACTTAATTGATGCACAACAGCGCTTGTTTATTATTACAAATCAATGCATAAAACCACTCGTATACCTAATGATGCGGTAAATTAAATTCTTAAAGCGCGTTGAATCAGTTTTGCATTGCGAAAAGTTTCCAATATCTCCTTACTGGAATAGGTATAGTTCTGAAACAATAGTCTATTTCAATTGATTTAATCATTTGACCGTGAGATTACGTAATGTTACAATTGCGTGTTGGAAACATATTGGCTTGTATGAGAAAACAACGCACGCAATGTAAAATCGTATGCAAGTGGTCACCCGGGCGTGGATTTCTCGGTGCGACGAAACGGTCGAGCACGCATGCACGCGACTTAACTGCAACTAATCGCACGTTAGTTGGGCAACACCTGAGCAGTCGAGCTCGCACTTGAGCTAGGTCAAATGAAAACACTACGATTGCCAGTTACATCCGCTGATTACAACAATCGCATAGTTTAGTTTGAAAGGAAAAACTCAAGTTGTAATTCGCCAATTGTGTAAGTACGTCTTCCACTAGACGTGAAACTCGCACCACAGCGGCTGCACGTATATTTGTGCATGCAGCTTTCTTGAAAAGAAAAATCATTGACCTTGTGTAATTCAAGTTGATTGATTGATTTAGGGCCGGTTTCCGAATTGAGCATTCTAGAAAAACTCTGCTAAGTTTTGCTCAAATAGTTGAGAGAGAGTTAAGTTTTATACGTTTCACTTGATGGAATTAGATTTTTTCAAACCCCACTTAGTTAAGTATATCTCAATTCATTTTTAAAGATGTCAAACAATGTTTTGCGTTCTGTTACACGTACAAAAACCGATAAACACCGATATTGAAGGATTTTGTCATTATTTTAACGCGATCGTAGAAAATGAAACGCATATCATATGTCAAAACGTCATTTAAGTATGTTGTCAAAATGTCATTTCAGTTTGATTCGAATTTTTCTTTATGTAAAGTTTTGTATTTTATTTATTAGTATTTCTTATTAATAAAATCAGCTACAAAAAATTTAAAAGGACAGGATATTCTCCCAATTTCACAAACGAAGAGGAAGAAACCATCGTATCGTAACAAAGTAAGTATGCACCTAATCCTTCGACGTTTAGCATTTTTATAATAATTACTTATGAAATTTACATTTCCCTCATGAAGGGAATTCTCCCTAGGTCCCTTAAGCACAGACTCATGGACATGTGCATTCTTCCCATCCTCACTTACGGTGCGCAAACTGGGTCTTTGACAAATCATCAGAGGTCCGACCTTGAGGTCTGCCAGCGAGCTATGGAGCGCAGTATTCTTGGCGTAAAGCGAACTGACCGTATAAGAAACACCATAATGGGACTGGGCTGGACATGTCTGCCGCATGTCGGATGATCTCTGGGCCAAAACCACTACTCAGTGGACCCCACACGATTGCAAACGACTTCGCGGCAGACCAAAAAGGAGATGGCGCGATGAGCTAGACTCACACCTTAAAGATTGTTCTATCGTGGCAATGGATAGAGATAAATGGATAGAGATAAATGGAGGGAGGTAGGGAGGCCTTTGCCCTGCAGTGGGACAAAACAGGCTCCTAATAATAATAACTTATGAAATATATTGTTTTGCCTACAGATTCAAAGGTGTGGTAGACTGCAATATGACGGGAACATTCTACCTACAAAAGAAAAAAGAAGTCCAAATGGCTATAAGAAAGCAATACTAAGGCGCAACTGGAGAGCAACTCAAGAGATGCAGATATACCTACCTAACCTTAATACCTACCTGTTTAACCTAATTATTGAAATAAAACAACATACTCATTACTATTATAAAACGTTTTATTTACGTAGTACCTACATACTCCCATTAAATAACACAGGAAATACATAGGGAGTACTTGCTAATGATTTGCGATATAACTTTCTATATACTAGTGCTGATCTCACAGTATTTTGGGCCTGGGGTAAAGGTTGAACTTCATTTAGGTACTTCAATAAGTACAACGTTTTAGCAATATGATCATCAAAATCAAGGGCCATATTATGTTGTACCACGCATCACCTTTGACACCCGGTCTAATTTTAGCTGCTAATCTCCGGAGAACTCCAAAACATCTCTCTACAGTGTTTCTGGTTGATATCTGGGCTCTAATATTATAGGCTTCTTGTGCTGGAGTAGCAGGATTTAGAAATAGTGTCATGAGATACCTAAGACCATGGGTATTGTTGTCACTAGACATTGTACAAAACAATAAACCCGAAGACCGCGGACACAAAAGCTAGTAGGTTATTCACAAAAAGTTTGTGTATTTTTAATAAAATAAACAAATCACAAGGTTCAGTAAGGTTTGAGTAGCCGAACGCCTTTACTTAAATGTATGTTACTCAATTATGCTTTGAGACTAGTTTGAGCACTGTCAACGAGTTCTGAAACGCAATTATGGCGCTGATCATAAGATGAGCATGAACTTAAGATCCGAACTGTCAAATTTGAGCAAATCTCAACCTCAAATGCTCAAACTATACTTAACATCTAATCAGAAACAGAAAATGCCTTAAGTAGTAGTTAAGCAGCCTTTAAGAAAAACTCAACTTCGAATTCTCAATTCAGAAACCGGCCGTTAGTGTTCATAATCCGGAAAAATACATCTTCGAATTCAGAAATTTTAAAATTGGAACAATGTTTTCCGCGATGTCATACAGCCCTAATACAAGGAATTTGACCGCGTTACCAAACAGCACTGCCTACATAATAACATCATACCGGTTAGATAATACGGGCTATAAAATTAATAGGCGCAATATTGTCATCGCCTCCACCTGTAGTGTAGGTGTTATATAAGTGACATCATATATACACAGAAGCCGTGGTGACGACACGACAGCCGACACGGTCGGGTGCGCCGCGCCCCTCGCGGCTCGTTACTTCCACATCATCGGCGGGAGGGCGAGAGTGAATCAGCACACCACTCCCAGCCACCCGGCACCTCGCTCGATTAGTTCGCGAATATACCTCTCAAAACAACATCCCATGCGTATTTAGATTGTAAACATTGATGATTCATGCCCCGATCGAAAGGCAATAGCGTATCGGCCGAACGACCGTGTCAGCCTTTGCTATTTAATACAGCCAATCAATATATTTAATCGATATTTATATTGGAATGCAAATTAAAATCAGTGACTTAACATTCGTGTTTTTTAAACAGATGATAAAAGTGATGAATTGTCATTGAAGCTGATTTTAAAGTAATTTATGCCCAATGCAAGATGTTTATTCAATTATCTACTGACTACTACGCTATGCGGACGCAAGGAGTTAAACCTTTTTAGACAAGTCGTAAATGTGGATATATCGTTGCGGTGTGATGTAGGTACAGGCATGATGATAATGTAAAAACCAGCAATGCGTAAAAACAATTTCAGGGTCCTGGCAGGGACACAAATAGGCAAAAAGGACCCAAAAATGTAAAAAGATTAAAGGGGTCGAATGGTCGAGGGTCATCTTGTGACGTCTAAGAATTCTGTATGTTATGTAATTTGATACTTCTATGAAATAAATTATAAGTAAGGGACATTTGGTGAGATGAACATATTTATTATGGAATATGGTTTAGATATATGCCAGAAAGTAGTATAGATAGGAAGCTAAAGCTATTCCCTATGGATTCATTGACTGTTATCTGACTTACCAATCTCTATAATCAATTATCATCCACATTCGTATCTGGTCCCTGTCGACTACCAAGTACTGAAATTTATTTGTCGCTGTTTTACTAGCGTCACGACCTGGCTTCCTGGCTGGTGCAAACACATGTATGTATGTGTACCTTCCATAAGAAATTATCTAATTATTTATGCTGAAAACATCAATATTTATAGAGTAGCTTATATTATAAACAGTAATCGAATAAGCATTAATAAGCGCGGTGATTTGGTATTTCCCAGGCATTAAATTGATAAATTTTCTATAAAATGTTTCAGTTTATGTGTTTCTTTGTTCGCAGATGATGAAGGGTGAGCAGTTGATGTAGGAGACGCCCGATATGAATTCGGACGTACATCGGCATCAGGCGCATCCGCCACTAGTACAGGTATGTTAGATTTAATCTGCTATTTAGCTCTTAATCGTACATTTGTAGGCATTAACAATTTAACTCCCTGGCGCTAATTCTTTTTTAGGATTCTCTAATCTCTAATATAGATCGACCTCAACACCTGTGCCATTGCTTGTTGATGATTTACTTACAGTGACTGTGTGCTACATGTGCGCTTCGGTGTCGTTCTATTATTTAAAACTTAAGTTTCACCAGTAGAAAGAGAACGAATGTTCAATATCGCTTAATTCACCAACTAATGATTGCACAAATTCATAGATTAGAAATTCGTGTGTGCTGATGCAGTCGTTCGTGGAACTATAATCACTATAATTAAGAATGAACCAAGCTATGTGATCCAATTAATTAAGCCTGTTTTAATTATTTACTCAACGTGCACGGGCAAGTTCTCATTATTATTTTTATGCGTGCAAAAACTTATCCATAAAAAGCATCTCATTACATCATGTTGTGTCGCAAGCTATAGCTAGTATGGTATAGCCTCTTTGAGCCCAGTTTTACGTTTAAGGCGATGTGTAGCAAACAGTAGCACGCTTGGAGCGAATTCCTTATCGATGTATCAGAGTGGAAGTATCCTAAGACGCCGCCGCGCCACCGGCACGGGCGTGTAGGTTTAGCTATGGTGTAGGTGTGTCTCTACCCGACACCTACAATCTATCGAGTAGGTATAAAAACTACTTGTCTGAAGTATCGAGTGCTTTGTTAAAGCTTGCCAGGAACTATCGTGCTTCCGCTTCGATTTGAATAGATGGCAAATTGCGTGCTTACAGTATGATCAGAACTCTAGCTTCTCTTGTAGGTATTTTCAAAGATTTTTAAAGAATTGTGAAAATTAGTTAAGTTTATACTTTGTTCTAGCATTCAAGATCAAGAGCCACGTTCTAAATGCTTGCTCAGATGTTGGTCAGATCTTAACAAATAGTTCTGATGCTAGAAAACATCACTTCTAATACTTCAATTTTTATTTTTATTTTCATCTCTCTCTGGTCCAACCAACATGAAATACATTGTTATTATAGTGTTTTACCTGCACTAGCACGAATTTGGCGTTTCGCCAAGGTTACTCGTTTCTATGGATCGTTAACTCTTTGAATAAGAACATTATATTCTGTGAAGTAGTAAGATAAATAACACTCGGTTAGGTTATAACTCTAACTCTACTGTATCAATACTCAACAGAGATACAGATAAAAGTATTTTATAGAAATAAACGTCGCAAGACATGTCACCCTTCAATATTAAGATAAAGCCAATTTTATGAACTAAATGGCAAACAATAAATACATAAATAACGCCCAACAATCACATACATAGATCCTGACCCCTAACTAGGATTCCCTGTATCTAGGGAACCAGGAACTATGAGGACCATGGTCCCACAACACCCAGACCACAACTATATTTTGTGCCCAGACACACAGACACAATCTAGAGATAATAGTACTATGTAGGTATTTATTAACGATGGTAATATAATAAAGTGTAGTAACACTAAGTAGAAAACATACATATTACGTGCCAGATAAAAATATTTTTTGCACACACATACAACATTGTCTAATAATTCACTTTCATTCATATTATCTAAGTTCCTAGGTCTACTTTATCAGTTTGTTCAAGTATAATATAAAGATAAAGTCCATCAAACTAAGTAAATCAATTGCCCTTAATCCTTGTCCTCGATATAAAGTGGAGTCGACATTACGGCCACTTTCCAACGACGTTTCACTCCATGGCTCGTCTTCACGAAATTTCATTTTGTGGTTTATCTTGTCACGATCAAACTCTAGTAAAAATATTGAAAGAAACACTTAACTTTGTGGAATAGGGACATGGTTATACATAATTACATTTCGCTCATGAATCCATGAATCTAGCTAAAGCAGGATGCCATTGCGTAAGTAAAAACAGTCGATAAAGTTATAGACCAATGAATGACGTAGATATTCGCTGGTGAAATACATTTACCATATACTTCCCAGACAATGAAACGTAAGTGAATAAAATTACGCGCATCAAAGCGAAACCGAGTGAAGCCAAATAGTGTATTATTCACTTTCCTTTTCTCATCTTTTCGCCTCTGCTAACTTTCTGACACTGTTTTAAATTATACATGTAGCACCAAGTATTCGTTTTCACTATGAATCTTAAACGCCAAAAAATATTACTAGAAATAACCGTTGCTACTTATGATTTTAGTGTTGTGTAACAGTGCAATACCTAGTTTTAAGAACGTAATACTGCTAATACTAATACACGAAGTCGAGTCTTAAATCATATACCACATACAAACTTAATACGTTTGACAATTGCCTTTGTTTTTTTGTTGTTTATAAACTACAGATATGCAATGGCTATGTCATATAAGCGATTGTAATTATGTCGTGGGATTGTTATTACTATGGAGACCAACTGGACCGGGGCTAGCGTGGCGGATTATGCGCGCGTAACATAACAAGACTCGAGTCCCAGCAGTAGGTACTAGGAACGTAGGTAGGAACGAAATAGGCCAGTAAGTTTTGATATTACTTACTGTCGTGCCTTAGGAAGTAATCACCAAGCTGTAATTTGGCAAGGCCTGTTCAATGAATGGAGTGTTGTTTCAGCACGGTGTGCACGGGGGCGCGCAGGGCGTGGGCCCTTGCGGCTGGTACTCTGCGTCGGCCGCGCCCGCGCCCACCGCACCGGCGAGGCTCAAGCGAGCGCAGCCGCCGCATCAGTTGCCGGTGAGTCCGCGAAAAACTCATTACGGAGTGGATGTATCTCGGTTTGTCATGATGTAAGCTCTAACCTAAAACATATTATTTACAAGAGTCTTTATTAGACAATGCATGAAGTCAGGCTGGCCATTGTTTCTGCTAGAAACAACTGTTATGAACTTATAAATGTCTTATAGCTAGTGTGGATAGATCTGTTCTTACTCAACATTGACTACCGTCTTAATTTTTGTAAGGACATGTTGCAAGAAAACCCGACGGTCCCCGACCCCCTCGTGTTTACATGATCGTTATTTTGTTTACAGCCCAAAACGCTGTGACTGTGAGACTGGCAAATCTCCCCTAACAGAAGTGACCACCTATACATATCCAATACTCTATACAATCTTAATATATTGGGTAACCTCCTTTTCTTGATCAAGGATTGTATGGGGTGAGATCGAAGGAGGCCTCAGAATTCAATAGTCAATAGTAGGCTCTATACTATAGAGCCTACTATTGAATTCTGAGTCTATAGTCTCTTGGGAAGCAGGCATACTGCGTCTTGTTAAATAGAATAGTTTATTATTCCCATGTGCAATAAAATTTCACTGCGACAAAACGAAACTCATAGAAGACACGAAATAACGTTATAGTTGTTCTCTGTACGCCATATATTACCATATTTTATTATGCCATCTTTGTAAATAACTGACGGAAATCACTTTCAGTTTTGATTAAAGAAAGTCGAAAGGTTAGCAGGAAACCTTTGGCGAGTAAATTATAACAAGTAATTGGCGACGCTATTAAATCCTACTTCATTTCATTGAGTATCGTCTCCTCAGCATATTGAGGTCAGGCAGACCGCAGTGACACGATCACTGCATCAGCGTCGCTTAAATTATGTCCCTTTGTACCAAAAGCGAAGTCTATTCACAGCTTAGAAACAAAGACAGGAGGAGCGCATTACCACTTGAGCAAATAGACCAATAACTCGTAGTGGGTGTCAGCACTTACAATAAGTACAATGCGGTTTTACGCCGACTCAAACGTGACAAGTTTTAATATGATTTGTAGTTTATTGTTTGTAATCTGAACCACGACGCAGTAAAACAACTCTTCACACCGTGAAGATAGAGACCAATATTGCGCGTCAGTGTGACGTTTTTGAATTCACATGCACTGATAATATTTCTCACGATTACTTAGAAAGCAATACGCTGCGCTGCTGGTTCGGAGATAAACATTGATTCAGTGAAGTCAGATGTATGTTAACGTCTCGGTAATATTAGTTATATCCAAACTGTATTTACCTGAAAACTGTCAGTTATTTTTACCATAATTTCAAACATTGTTTCAGTGCGGAGGCAGTGTGAGCGGCAGTAATGGGCCGCACGTGCCTCTCTCGCCCACCGTATTGCAGACTTCCATTTCACATAATGTAAGTGAAATACGTTTTTTAATCGTAATTTTATCCACGCTCTCTATATTTCCAGTTAGTTATTTTACCCCTGCTAATGATAGTTTATTTAATTTTGTTCCGCTCTGCCGAATATTTATATATCGATGAAAATAGCTGTTGATCGAATTTGCTTGCGAATGACGTTCATCTATATATATTCGATCTTGCCTTGGTGAACCTCTATGGAAAACCATCAGAGCTTTCCATTCACTCGACGCAAGAGAAAGCTAAACCTTAGCGCGTACCGGGAGTTTTCTTCGTAATTATTAACGCTATGATTCTCTGTGACTCGGTGAGTGAATATAATGGCTCAAAGTGTGGTGTTTTTAAGGCAGTAATACTGTTTTATTGTAATCTGAGTGTTAGTTTAAAATAGAAAAAGATATGTTTCGTTGAAATGACTGGTATAGAGATCGTAGCGAACATAAAATCTCGGCTAATCATAGAACATAGCAATAGTACATCGTAAATGCTGGCGGTGTACTAAAAAAAACCTATGGAAATCTACAGCGGCTACAGCTAAACTAAACAGGGACCTGTGAACGGTTTCGATGGTGATCGTTGTGTTGAGCAAGTACTGCGTGTGACAATGGCATTTGTTGACAGATAATGTCGTCGTCAGTGCGGACGCCCGCGCCCGCCGCGGCGCCTCCGGCCATGCACACCTCGCAGACAACACCTGGTATGATTTTCTTTTGGATTCTCTTGGAGCATTTTTAACTCCCCACACAAATCGGAGGGGCGTTATAAACACCCCTCCAACCACCACGTTTGACCACTATCTGTCTGTGGCACCGTAGCTCTTTAACAGATAAACCGATTTGAATGCGGTTTTTTTGTATTTTAAAAGCAGGTTTTCTTCTTAAACATGTTTTATAAAAATCGGTTCAATCGTTTTTACTTTTTATATGTTTTTGTGTAGGGGGTTTTTTAAATTTTAGTTACTGAAATTCTTGTCCCATAACGTGAACTCTAAAAGATATTGCTAATCCAACTCGTCTGCTGTGAGACGTCACAAGTTCATTATAATTATATGCCTTATATTTAAATCAACTGCATAATAAAATAAACCTTGCAGCAAGTAGCCAATTAATATTACTGGTTATGGGGACACCTTGATATTTACGGAACCACGTGTCCCTGATCTCGTGTTGCTATATTCAGTATTGATAAATAAAATAATGTTACATTTGCATAGTAATACAGTCATCAGGTGATTTGACCACATTAGGTGATTTCATTTAGCGCTTTATAATTCTAAAAGCGTACAAATGATGTAGGTTGACGTGAGTGCAGTTAGTACTATTATATTTTATACATTATCCTTATTACTGACGCATTTATTACGCCATGCGCACATACATTGTATCTCATTACGCCTATTTAATGACTCTATAGGAAATGTTGGAAATTTAGTCTCTTTCGCGATTCATTCAACGGTGCCGGTGCTGTGCTATGGCGTTTCCAATTTGTTTATTTATATATTGTGTTTTGTTTGATTTCAATGATTTACCGGTGGCTTTAATCCATCCAGCGGTGGCACCATCTGAACTAGCTTTATCTTTTTCTAAGACTCAATGCTCGTATAGGAGTCCTTTATACAGAATGTATAATATGTGTAATGACTATGTATTACAAGTGCAGTGCTGACAAAACCTGTGGTTTCGTCTTTCAGCTGTGTCTAAGGGTCCCAGTGACGTGCTAGTGAACTCGACCACGGCCCAAAACCCACCGCCCGCGGGGAACCGGCTCGTCAACATGGCTCAGTGGCCGTAAGTATCTGAAACTTTATGAATTACGGTATTACTAGAGCAATAAAAAGCGCTAAATTTTAGCGCCTTTACGATGTGTTCGAATACAGTAAAATATGTGCGAAAAGTATCAAAGCGATGCGAAACATATCCAAACATAGCAAAGAAAAAAATATAACGTTTTATATTAAATAAAATATATATTAATCATTTTCCATATCCAAATGACAAAAAGTAAACTATGTGTTTTTGCAAGTCATAAAGAACCTACATACCAAATTTCATCAAAATCCGTGTTGTAGTTTTGGCGTGATTGCGTGACGGACATTCCTCCATCCATCCATCCTCACAAACATTCGCATTTATAATATTAGTATACATTTATTGAATGAATAGTGTAGGCATTTTTTTACTTATCTGCGTATCATTGAATCTTATCTGGCCAGTTATCTAACAGTGATAAAAGTTATTTTATACGCTCAGTCTGAAATGAACTATGGAGAGTGATATATCTCTGTGCTACTATAAACCCCATAAAGTGAAATTGTTCATCCCGCCCTCGGCCGCCTACGATGCTGCTGAGTACGTACATTTATCGATTTTAGTTTTTAAACTTTCATTGACAATTTCTTCTTCTTCGTGTAGATGGTCCTTATGTTTTAATGTTTAAATAATTTGAGCCCAAGGTTCGGCTATTGCTACCCCAGGAGGAGTAACTTCATACAGATCTTGTAAAGTGCAGGTGTTGGGGCACTGAGGGCAAGACAGCAAGTGTTGCATTGTTTGCGCTGGAGCACCGCAGTCACATCGTGACCCACCGGGGTCAATGTAGCCCCATTTGGCTAGGTTGCTCCTGCAGCGGCCCACTTGGGTCCGGAGTCGATTAAGCGACTTCCATGTAGGCCACGGAAGGTCGCAACCCACGGGGAATTGCTCGAAATTGCGTCGGGCCTCGCTTGAGTGGTTCGTCAAAGCTTTTGTTTCCTTGAGAAAACTGTTGCGGCTCCTCAGACGGCTGTTTGGTGGCGATGAGCCAAAAAGTGGTGGTGGGTTCATTGACAATAAACAAGAATACTAGAACTAGGTTTAGGAACGAAATATTTACCATGTTTACGAAATATTTTGTTTGTTGTTATAGTTCTCGATATTCGACAACGCTGCGCTCGGCATCATGGTCACGAATTATCTACTGAATCACTTGTTAAGAAAATCTATCCAATTCTATAAAACTAGTCAATGCCCCTGACTCCGTACGCATAGAATTCGGTTCATAGTTGATTCCGAAAAAACTGTTCGTTTTCTGAGATGAAAGTATCCCATGTCCTTTTCCAGGATCTAAAATACCTTCACGCCAAATTACATTAAAATCCTTTCAGTAGTTTTTGCGTGATTAAGTAACAAACATCCATCCATCCATTCATTCATTAATCCTCACAAATTTTTGCATTTATAATATTCAATACAATTCAATGTTCACTTATTTCCCAAAATATAATACACTCGAGAGCAATGAATCCGGGTCACTTAAAGAATGTTAAAAATCTCGGAAACTAAAAATGATAGGTTAATGCAATAAATTGTATTTAATAGACAATGTAATACTCCTTAAATGAAAGTAAAAAAAATATGAGTCACCATACATTTTATTAACACAAAATTACATAAAGAAAAAAACTGCTGATCTCTCCTTAAAACAAAAATAGGAAACATGAAATTTTTGAACTTTATTACGATTTTCTTGAATTTTAATACTTCGTATTGCCTCCTCGTGCTTCCATTACTGCGTTTACGCGGTTTGGCATGCTGTACACCAAGTTCCTTATACGATTTTGGGGAATATTCTCCCATTCCTCTGTGAGAGCAATTTTGAGCTCACGAAGCGTGATT
Source organism: Petrophora chlorosata (assembly GCA_951640565.1). Taxonomy (NCBI): domain Eukaryota; kingdom Metazoa; phylum Arthropoda; class Insecta; order Lepidoptera; family Geometridae; genus Petrophora; species Petrophora chlorosata. The sequence goes on along the minus strand of OX621204.1, from coordinate 7,040,302 downwards.
GGGGGAGGGTTTCGTTGTTTTACGCATCTGCCTAGCTCGTCCCAAGCATGCTCGATCGGGTTGATATCCGGGCTGCGCGCTGGCCACTCCATACGAGTAATGTTCATCTCTTGAAGGTAGTCATTCACAATCCTACCTGTATGAGGTCGGGCATTGTCATGCATAAATATAGCATCCTCACCTAAATTGACCATAAATGGACCAACGTGATCATTGAGGATTTCTTCCACATATCTTACGCTAGTTAAAGAGCCGTTTTCTATGATCACCAGCTCTGTGCGACTTTCAGAAGAAATTCCGGCCCACACAAGTACAGACCCACCACCGTAGGCTACTTTTTCTTCGATGCATGCTTGCTTGAATCTTTCCCCTGGTCTTCGATACACTCTGTGTCTTCCATCGTGCTTGTAGAGCATAAATTTTGATTCGTCGGAGAACATAACTTTTGACCAATCTTCAATACTCCAATTTACGTGGCTCTGGGCATATCTTAGTCTCGAAATACGATGCCCACGCTCCAGTTTAGGGCCGTTTGCAGGTCTAAGGGGTTTTAAGTTAGATTCAGCAAGCCGACGTCTTACTGTCCATGCACTTGGGTTACTTCCTCCGAGGCGTCGAAACTGATTGGTGAGTTCAGTTCCTGTGAGAAAGCGATTTCGAAGCATGGTGTTCACCAAGTATCGGTCTTCTCGTGCTGTGGTACACCTGGTTCTGCCCGTTCTTGGTCTGCGTAGGTTAGAACCAGTTTCTTCGTAACGTCGGAGAACTCTTTGTACTGTTGACAGCGACACACCGACAGTCCTGGCTGTATCGCGCTGACTCCGGCCGGTTTCCAGCATTGTAAGTATTCTGGTGCATTCTTCAGGCGTAAGCGACATAATTTCAGCTTGAATAATGAATATAGAGCACTATCAACATGGTTTATGTACCCACATAAATGACAGATTACAAACAAAAGCAAAACCAAATGCTGTAATTTCGTAGTTCCATCTTCGAAAGTGGCCCTTTTTCAAATTTGATTTTTTTATGATATAACTTTACAATAACTAAGAAGTTTTAATACCTTCATTTAAGGAGTATTACATTGTCTATTAAATACAATTTATTGCATTAACCTAGCATTTTTAGTTTCCGAGATTTTTAGGATTCTTTAAGTGACCCGGATTCATTGCTCTCGAGTGTATTAGTAGAATAGGATTGCCTGACTTAATTTTCCTCGTGATTACATACATACATTTTATTGTCCTTTTATCCAAAATTTCGTGATTTGACAGCAAAATCTTAATCTAAATTAATTACTTGAGCAAAATTAAAAAAAAACAAATACCCTTGTTTATCGGTTTATTCGTTGTTTGTTCCAAGCTTGTTAACATTATCAGTAATTAGTATAACAACATACCTAATTAAAAATTATAATGACATTGCAATTGTTTAATCAGTTGGAATGGAAGTTATTTTTTCTTAATGTTAATTTTCGAAGGCAATTTACGTTTCCATATAAATCAAAAGCTCAAAATAGTTGGCTATGAATTTTTACCTGACAACGGCAAACCCAATACGAGGGTTATGATTTTAGCAGCATATGTATGTTCATCTATTCCTTACACAGCCTACATTACTTGACCGATTACTTGACAAGTACAGCACATGAAGTATCGTGGGGTTCGTCTCAATAATAGTATTATTGTCCGCGTATCATGGGCTACATATATTTTTTTATCTAATATTTGGCGTTTGTGGTACATATTAAAGAACCAAAAAAATAAAGTGATCAGATGCCATCATGATTGGTTTTGAAATAAAGGAATCCTAATGTCCATTTCAAAGATATATAAAGTATTCTATGACTCACTTGGTTCTATTTCGCTTCTTTTTCATAATAGTATAGGTAAATGTTTTACAAGCAGATTTATTGATACTATTCTGTTTTTATAATAAAATTACATTGAATAAGAAAAAAGCTAAAGTCTAAAACCCGATTTCGAGTTGTAGTCGGGGGTCATCATGGTTTTCGGTGTTAGGGAGTGTCCGACTATGACTCACCCTTATTTTAAACAATTTAATAAATATGTTTTATACACTAGTTAGCTTATAGTTTTTAGGTTTATTTTTGATGCTAATTTCGTTACTGTATTATGCTTGCCTTTTATGTGGTTGGCGACAAAGTTCGACTTCCGTTCGTCGAAACATAATAACGTAAAAATGTCACGTCCGAACCTATATTAATATAGCACTCTGAGAAATGGCTCTCTAAGTATTAGAAGTTATATATAAAATGTGACGTCATTGTGGCGTTTTGTAGAATCATTCATTAGCAAAAGCCGTATTTCAAGAAATTTCCTTAGAACATCAAACATGACTGACAGTACTATAAAATAGTTCTAAGAAATTAAATTTTCCTCTATCAGGGATTTGCAAACGGTTTTGAATTGTGGTCATTGTTATGGCTGTAAATTGCCTCCACAGAAATGAAGTAAAACTATTATAAGTCACCGTTTAGTGGAAAGGTTACTTATTATTCATAGGCTAACTTATTATAATTTATAATACAATAAAAACGCATTGTATAAAGTCGCCCGCATTTGTTGTATGAATATTCTGAACTATTAGCGCCTGCCCGGGTTTGCACGAGTGCAAATATGAAGCAATAGTCATGGTTCATTATAGGTAGTGCACCACCATCGCTATTATCACCACAGTTAGGAATATACTCCTTATCACAAGGCGACTTTACCTTTTCTACATGGCATGATCATGCCTCTATTATTAACCTATTAATTTCATTGGCTACAATGCCCTTCAAACCGAAACACAGTAATGCTTACGTAGAACTGCTTGGCAGCAGAGTAACTGGCAAAGCTGTGGTACCAACCCAGAAGGCGGAATGCTTGTTTAATAACCCATGACATCGCTGCCATACGCGCGTAAGAAATTAGCACGCGGCAGAATTGCGATCCAAACGACGAAACGAACCTCCTCGATCGAACTATCCTGGGGCCTTACTCTGATTCGTAATTACGAATCTTCGTTCCGTCGGATGAAAAGGACAGCGCTATGCAACAGGCATAAGAGTGTCTCTTTCAGTCCGCACGAACGAACGCAACTCAGAGTAGGCCCCCTGAATCGGAACGTGGATAGGCCGCTGTAATGCTATTCGTGCTAGGGATGCCAACGGGAGAATAAAGAGCGTTGGCATCATACTGTTGCATGGTGGTATGCGAGAGGCCGTCTGTCACTTTGCCAGTTATTCAGCCGCCAAGCAGTAGTGCGCAAGCATTACTGTGTTCCGGTTTAAAGGGCATTGTAGCCAGCGAAATTACTGGGCATTATGAGACTTATAAGTTAATTGTCTCTGGATGACAAGCGTAGAGCAGTGCCGTGTAGGATTTTGCAAAAAAATGTCCTGGGTGGTGCTGCAACTGTTATGGGCAGGTGTATCTCTTACCATCAGCCTGCTCAAAAAATAAGACTCATAAAGAATGTATACATATGTGACATTATTATTAAGTTAGTTGTTATTTTAGTTTTTAATTATTTCTGTATTTTGGTGTTACAATAAAGAGTTATTCTATTCTATATTTTCAGATGGCACCACGGCGCGATATCCCGCGAGCGCGCGGAGGCGCTGCTGTCGGGCTCCCCGGACGGCGTGTACCTCGTGCGGGAGAGCACCAACTTCCCGGGAGACCATACGCTGTGCGTACGCTTCCGGGGCCGCGTCGAACATTACAGGTCAGCTTAAAGTATTTACGAAGTATACGCAGCGAGCTTACAACGCTCTTCGCGTACAGTATAATAATGCTTTTAGGTGCTGATGGGGGTTCCACGATACTGTAGCGCATCACAAATGTTTGCGGAGGCTCGTGGTGACGACTTTTACGCCATCATGTGAAAAAAGCCGCGATGATGAGCAGGTTGCGTGGAAGCCCCAACAGTACTCTGAAGGTTTTATCAGAAAAAATGGAAAATCCATTTGTTGAGCACTGGGTACATTTACATCTGTCAAACCGTTGCTCAAAACCGCCGGGCTCGCGTTTGAATTTTCTCCGAAATTTATTGTAAGGACTAACATAGCTTTTAAGACATTATGAGCAAACGTTCGAAATAAAAGCTTAATTATTATAAAAGTATTATCAGACACTCGGCCCAGACCACGGCACTCGGTCCGCTCCGAACCATGTCCGAGACATGTGATTATTTATTACTAATAATGTCAATTCAATTTCACGTCATTTCTTGTTGGCGCAGGTGGGCCTAAATATTTCTTGATAAGGTGTTCAGTGTCAGAAGCCACGATCAATAGGGGATCGGACAACTTTTCAGAAAGTACAAACACTTTCTAAAAAGTTGTCCGATCCCCTATTCTTTAACCCCCTTTTTTTAAGTACAATGAATATATATAGCCATGAAAAATACTATTTTAATTAAATAACGCTCTAAACGTACCTAAAGGTATGTTTAAATATTATGTTTCAAATATTGCCGCGCAAAAGGTCACCTCAAAACTAGTGACGTCATATGTAGGTAGAAAACGAAAAAATCTTCGAAATAAAACTTGCAAAGAGATTCTAATACGTTTTGTGAAGTTTGGGGACTATATTGTAGTAATGGAACGACAAAATTAGCAAAAATACATATTATGAAAAGCCAAAACGTAAAATAAACACAAGCTTGACTCACGGCATTTGCCTACAAATGACGTCATGCGCTGTGATTGTTTCGTTTGAGATGAAGAACAGATTAAAAATGTCAGAATATTTATTGATTTAAAAATATAAATAATTATTATTTAACAAAAATATTGATTGAATGATATTTCTGGTTCTACAAACATTTGTTCTAACTAAATTTTAGATGTTTCTCGATTACTGTCCGATCCCCTATTGTCTTTGGGGTGGCAAGAAAATAATTGGAACAAATGTAATTTTTATTATAGGATAAAATGGGCCACCGCACCTGACAACCAAAACCAACGGTTCACAATAGACGACGAAGAATTCTTCGACAGCATGACAGATCTCATTCACGTAAGTAAACAAAATTTAATTCGTGTATTTACCTTTCTCAGCTTTTTGACTATAATTAATGATACGTAGCTATACATAATGTATGTAATTTAATTTTCAGCATTACCTACAAGACGCCGACGGTCTCTGCACAAAGCTTGTGCGATGTCTACCGAAGTCCGTGCCTAACGGTGCGAACAACAACGGCGTCTTACAACCCCCCTACCCACCTCATCCACAGGTAAATTACTGCGATTATGTAAACGTACACGTAACGGAATGATCACAAACCAAAGATGTGAATATTGTAAAAAACATCCTGTTCACAAAAATCAACAACTTTATTCTATGTCTTCTTATAACGTTTAACCTTAAGAAAGGCCAAAGTCAAATTGGTCACTCTCGGAAGATCCTTCGTAGCCTAGTTATGCTACTGATACGTTGAGTCTCAAGGTCGCAGGTTTGAGTCCTGTTGAAGATCCAGTAAACATTTTTTAAATAACATTATCGATAGTATATTTATTCCAGTAATTGAAGGAACACAATTTTAAAATAGTTTCATAGTTTTAAACCTTCAGCCTGGATGTACATATATCCTCTGTTGGAGATACTTAAATGAATATCAATTAAATTTGTTTTGTGTATTGTAGCAGCCCCCTCCGTACCCGCCCACGCCGCACGTGTCGGGTCACTTCCCGGCGCACACGTACTCGGCGCAGGCGGCGCCCGCGCCCGCGCCCACGCCTGACCAGACCGACAGCTCCGCGCATAACTTCCTCGACGCACGTACGTATAACTTCCTCGACACACGTACGCACAACTTCCTCGACACACGTACGTATAACTTCCTCGACACACGTACGCACAACTTCCTCGACACACGTACATATAACTTCCTCGACCCACTAACTTCCTCGACGCACGTACGCACAACTTCCTCGACACACGTACGTATAACTTTCTCGACTCACTAACTTCCTCGACGCACCTACGTATAACTTCCTCGACACACCTACGTATAACTTCCTCGACACACGTACGTATAACTTCCTCGACACACGTACGTATAACTTTCTCGACCCACGTACGTATAACTTCTTTGACACACGTACGTATAACTTCCTCGACACACGTACGTATAACTTCCTCGACGCACGTACGTATAACTTCCTCGACGCACGTACGTATAACTTCTTCGACACACGTACGTATAACTTCCTCGACACACGTACGTATAACTTCCTCGACGCACGTACGTATAACTTCCTCGACACACGTACGTATAACTTCCTCGACACACGTACGTATAACTTCCTCGACGCACGTACGTATAACTTCCTCGACGCACGTACGTATAACTTCCTCGACGCACGTACGTATTACTTCCTCGACGCACGTACGTATAACTTCCTCGACGCACGTACGTATAACTTCCTCGACGCACGTACGTATAACTTCCTCGACACACGTACGTATAACTTCACACATCTAAAATCATGATTGTTCTTATTCCAGGCTGGATAATAGACGAGCGGGACTTGGAAATCCGCGAGAACATCGGCAAGGGCGAGTTCGGTGACGTCATGCTCGGCATTCTAAACGGCTCGCAGAAAGTCGCCGTCAAAATACTGAAGGACAGGGAAGCAGCCAGCAAATTCCGCGCGGAGGCTAGCGTCATGGCGTAAGCTTATATTCACTATTCATTTTTAATATGAACCTAAATAGGGGGATAAGCTCGGATGTGCACTTAGTTGTAATATTAATTTCATTTAAAGAAATTTTAACAATGTAAATTTTATTAGGCATGTGTTTTTATTGTACAAAATTACTTAATTAATTATAATCTACTTAACATAAGAATTTTTTAAATATGAGATTAGAAAAAAAAGCCGTTCAAGACTGTACTTATATGTACAAACTTAAACTAAAAAGTAAAAAATAATATTTTCATTAATGCGAAGCAAAAAGCATTAAAGGACAGTCAACGAAATTATTTATACTCATATACCTATTTACAATTGGATCGTATTTAACTGTACCTCCATTTATTCCCGTTTTCCGCTAAATATACTGATTGTGCACCAAAATATTTCATAATGAGCACCTATTTTATGAATATTACATGTTCGCGGCGTTGGGGTGGCCAATTGCCCCCCCCCCCCCCCCCCTCCGCACCCTAACCTATCGAGGGCTGCCCCTTATACCGTTGGGGTGGTCCAACTACCGAGGGCTGCCCCTTATACGTTTAAGTGCTAAAAACAGATTAAATTTGGTGCACAATTAGTATTTTTTGTGAACGGTTAAAAATGATCCTTTACAATTTATAATCAGTTATTTTTGGATTCATATGGGACCACCTCTGAAGTATGACATACACTCTGAAGTATGACCTACCAAACAAAAAAAGATATCAAAATCAATTCATAATTGGCGAAGTAATCGAGTAACAAAAATAAATAAAACATACCGTCGAATTGAGAACCTCCTCCTTTTGAAGTCGGTTAAAAATGAACATTTCTGCCTTCCAGCATTTCGTCATAAATTCGTGTATTGTGTAGAAAGGATTCGTTTGCTCGCACTGAAACTAGGGATAAAATAGAGCCTGGCTTATATCTGATGGGTCTGAACAATAGTTGAATCATATTGTTAAATTAAACCTGAAAACATTACTTGACACTGGATAAATGCGCAGTAGGTGCGAAGCATTAAAAAAAAGAAAAATATCTCTGATATAGTCAGACTCAGTTTGAATACTTCGAAGTACTACGAGTTTTATCGTTGGGTGCTCAGAGCAGATATTGGGGTTTTTTGCGGAGACGTGCGAGCTAGATTGTGTCTTATTACTGGGTTGCGAGAGTATCTTTTTATTGTAGAATCTCGACGGAGTGAACCTTCCGTACGTATTATCTATTCTGTGACGTAGTAGTAAATTGATCGTGTATCGTAGGTCGCTGAAGCACGACAACCTGGTCCGGCTGCTGGGGCTGGTGTTCACGCTGCACGGCAACACGTGCATCGTGACGGAGCACTGCGCGCAGGGCTCGCTGCTCGACTACCTGCGCAGCCGCGGCCGGCACTACGTCACGCAGCTCAACCAGATCAACTTCGCATAGTGAGTATACTGTACAACACGTGCAACAAAGTTCTGGGTGCCGCTGCAACTGGTATGGGGCAAGCGTGTTGCTTTCTATCCGGTGCACTACTTTCATCCCTTCACATTTTTGTATAAAATAATTTCACCAAAATCCTGCAGGAGAACTGTCTAACTCGAATACCGATCCCGATCACTTTTTCACAAATCCTAATAATATTATAAACGCGAAAGCTTGTAAAATATATGGATGTATATTTGTTTTATCTCTTTCACGCAATAACTACGAACCGATTTTGATGAAATTTAGTATGTAGGTACTTTAGGACTTGGAGCATAGCACATAGGCTACTTCTTATCCCGGAAAACTGCAAGTGGAACCGCGGGGCGCAGCTAGTGATCGATATTGCAGTTGGAAGATGCTACACTTTCCAAATTTGAAATTGAAAGCGATCGGGATCCGTGTTCGAGTTTCACGATACCCTGCAGATCATTCGCGTCGTACCTGAACGTGAGTTCGGTTGTCCTCAGCGACGCGTGCTGCGGCATGGAGTACCTGGAGCGCACGCACGTGGTGCACCGCGACCTGGCGGCGCGCAACGTGCTGATCTCGGCGGAGGGCACGGCCAAGGTCGCGGACTTCGGGCTCGCGCGGCACGACTCCGTGCGCGACGACCCCGCCGACGCCGCGCGCCTGCAGGCCAAGCTGCCCATCAAGTGGACGGCGCCGGAGGCTCTCAAGCACAACGTGAGTACTGACGCTACTACTCCACCTGGCTTACTAATTACTCAACTCTAGACTAAGGCCGCGTCTTCATTGGATCGACACGGCAGGGTGTGGTAGCGGTGCGGCGAGGCCTTCATATATCTCATTTTAACATTATTTTTGTGTATCGCATCGAGGTTTCGTTGTACGATATTTAACAAATGTATGTATATAATTAAAAATTCGCATGCCGTAAATCGTGCCATACGACATCTGTAAGACACGACAAAACATGCGTCGTATATATGTGGTGACGCTGTCGTGTCGATACAATGAGTAAGCGGCGTAAGAGTAATGGAGTCGGTTGTGTCGGTTGTGTCGCTTGCGTTGCATAAAAATGGAATGTTTGAAATTCTATTCTAGTATATAATTTTTTTTTTGTTATTCCAGAAATTCTCAAATAAGTCTGATATGTGGAGCTTCGGGATTCTTCTCTGGGAAATCTACTCGTTCGGGAGAGTACCATATCCTCGAACCGTAAGTATCATAGAGGAAGCAAATAGACGAAAAACGATTTTTTTTTTATGTAATTGAGTGACACGAGCTGGTCGTTCGCCTGCTGGTTAGTAACATGCCTGCCTATACAATTACAGCACCACCCGAAATTTTGCAAAATCCTGACTTTTTTAAATCATGTACTCAAAAAACGGTGAGGGAAAACATTGTGATGAAAGCGACATATCTAAGAATTTAGAATTTATCACAAAAATGTACAACTCGTTCTGGGCCAGCGTCGCGGATTATGGACCATACTCTCTCCGATCGACCATACTGTCCCAGCAGTGGGAACATAATGGGCTGATGATGAGTGCAGTGCACCATGTGAGCGTGAGAGTTAAAGTGTTGTAATTCCGTAGCCGCTGGCGGACGTGGTGAAGCACGTGGAGCGCGGGTACCGCATGGAGGCGCCGGAGGGCTGCCCGGCCGGGCCCTACGAGGTGATGCGCGCCGCGTGGCACGCCGACCCCGCGCAGCGACCCACCTTCGCCGCCACGCGCCTGCGCCTCGCCACCATGCGCGACCACACCGAGCGCACGCCGCAGCCGCCGCAGCCCGCGCACCCGGTCAGTACTGCACCGCCGCCGCCGCTATACTATTTGTAACATAACACCTTTTTTTTACTGGTTATAGGCTTGCGTTTGACCACTATCTCACCTGATGGTAAGCGACGATGTGGTCTAAGATGTAACACGCTTACCTAGAAGATCTGTTCACTCTCGATATGAAGACTCCCAGGTTGTAGTTGTCAGGAAACACAGACGTTGGCAATGCGTTCCACTCCTTTCCTGTTCGTAAGATGAACGTGGCACCAAAACGCTTTGTTCGTACAGGAGGGATGTCTACCATATATGGATGTCGCATAGTGCGTCTGGTTGTCCTATGATGGAATGGAGACGGACACCTGCACATAACTCACACACAACCACAGTCACAATCCTTACTAATAGTATAAACGCGATAGTTTGTATGTATGGATGTTTGTTACTCTTTCACGCAAAAACTACCGAACCGATTTTAATGAAATTTGGTGTGTAAGTACTTTAGGAAAAAGTTGCCTATGTGGTATTGCATCACATAGGCTACTTGTTATCCCGAAAAACCGCGAGTAGAACCGCGGGACGCAGCTAGTAATCTATACATTTATTAGATAGCATCTTAACTGTAAGTGCAGCAAGCATCTAAACTGAAATAAATAAAACACAAAAATCGACACCATGTTTATTTTATACCTGTTTAAATTCACACTTGTTTAAAATAATCATCTTTACATTATGTATGAAATGAAGGCATATATTTTTATCTCTGGTGACCTGTATATACAAGTTTTTCTTACCAAACCTACCTCAGGCACCAGTCTCTCACAAAGACAGGTTAGGCCCTAATATTTTTAAACTATAGTGTTTTTAATTTAAATAAGTTATACCTACCTATAATTATGAGACATATAAATAAATTTTACATATTATTATTATTTGGAACTGCTCGGGCCTTTTAACTACACAGCACTAGCCGACCGATGTGCCATTGGTCCAGGCTATTAAAGGCGATGACCTCATTCTTCAGATATTTCTCAGATATGCATCTGGTTCGGGGTTCGTTGGTTACTTGAGGGGCTCTTGAGGTAGTACGGGCGCGGGTTGACGCAAGTCAGTCTTTTTCTATTGTGTTCCGCATCTGTCACTCCGAGAGCCTGGTTAGGACAACAATATTAGGTTTAATTCAAACAGCTGCTAAGGTAGATGCGATGCGATTAGGGAGGGGTTCAATTCGCAAACTGTCCGGACAAAAATTGTGTATAAAAGTGAGCGGTATAAAAAATCCCTCCCTGATAATATTTTGCTCCCTTTGAATATAATTTTGTTTTTTATATATCACATTCATATACTTATCAAATTCATATGTTTTGTTGCAGTGAGGAACTCAATGAAGACACAACAGTGATGGACTTATGATTTAGAGTTTATTTTACACTCAAGTAGTTAAAGTGCTGTGAAGGTTGCAAAATAATTTTATATCGTAAGAATATGGACGTAATGTAAGTACTAAATTATTTTAATATGTTTGATGACACTCCCTCGCTGTAATGTAATTCTAATGTACGTAGATTAGTGTGAATTTTTGTGTGTTGTTTTAAAGAATGTATGTCAAGTTAGTGTCGGCTGAAGGTTTTAGTGGTGATATTCTCATTCTGTTTTCCTCAATAATATCTTGCATGTTGGTTAGTTTTTATCTCACATTGAAATAATAACAATACCAGATGAAAAATCGTGTTACTTTGAATCAATCAAGGCTTATGTAACATTTAAAATTATGTCATCGACAATCTTAACTTTATTGTTATAAATCAAGAAGAAATATTAAAATTTTACTGAGGCATTATTGCCCCAAAATGGAGAAGATTGCACCACTAAACTCTTCCGCTTAGTATATTCGAGGCCTAAAGTAATAGCATATAATTATCGTAAAGATCCAACCCAATGTCAAGTAATTTGCTATTTGATGGTTGCACGATAAACTATGAATGGTACTGTCTAGTCAACGTATTGTTTGTAATATTGTTTGTATCATATTAAGTGCTCGCACAGTTACTGAATTCTTAAGATGACTGATTTAACAGATGTTATGTCTGGGTCTACTCTTTAGGTTTCTAATAACCCATCAGTTTTGAGTGTCGACTGGACCTATTTAAGCTTTAATGAGATTTCGTACCTAGAGCGCCATAAACAGATTAGTTTTACTCAGTAGAAATGTTGTAACAACATTTAACAATTTTGACACAAAGTCCCACTACACCACTGACCAAATAATGCATCTTATTATATACCCGATTATCATCAATAGGAGTACCGAAAAGTAATAATTACTTTTAGGAACTCAAATTATAAAGAATTATTCTGCATATTTTTTATTTTGGCTGTAAATCTGAAAATAGAAGAGTAGACCCTTGAGGTTACAGATCCGCAAAAGTATAACATAAAGTATCGCAAATAAGTAAAATTTTAATAAAACTTATTGTGTTTTTACGTTGTGACAAATTCATTGCAGCTGAACTTATGTAATAAATTGCGTGAAGTATTAGCAATGAAGTGTTGCAGTACGACTTTTTGGCAGAATGTTTTGGAGACGAGAAAGTTTAGCGCTGCTAAGTCTCAAATATTTATGATAAATAAATCTTAAAAATATATTCAAATAAAATCAATCATTTATTTGATTAAGAAGTCACATTGTTTTACACTGAAAATTTCTCGCCTCCATTAGCTTTTCTTGTTAGCATGTAAGATATGCTTAGCCATAATAAGGAAACTGAATCAAGTTTAAGCCAAGGTTGTGTGCTATAAAATATAAGAGTTTGTGTAACTTACACAATTTCATCGTCGCAGAGTGCTGCATCACATTAAATGGACTATACAAAATATATTTTGTTATTACATATTTCTGTTTAGATTTTTGTGGTTTTGGTCGTTTGGGACATGACAAAGTATTTTAGAATCTCACAATGGAGACAATGTCCAGTTTTATGAAATGTATGTTATGTATGTAGTTTTGAAATGTAAAATTGTCGGCTAATATCTTGATATTAACGTATTAATTTCAAAAGATTGTCTATAATAGGTAGGTATATTATTTATATTCTGTACATATTTTACGTATTCAAGTCTTTATTACCAACATATTACAAATTATGAAAATAAGACTTGGTTCAAAGACTATATTTTAATGAAAGAAGGTCCGTTCGTTTATCTAATCTTATGCAATACTAGTTTTTAAGTGTTAAATTGTTTTTACGGTTTATTTATGAGCTGTCTGTAAAATTATAAAGACATATTTAGCGAAGCGATGCAAATGCGAGTCGTTTGTTTTCACCCAAAGCATGTTTCATAAGGGAAATACTTTTCTTTGGTATTCACACTAATGTCTTCCTATTTTTATATTATTTTAATGACTCGTTTAAGTATAAAGATCGTACAACTGTTTACTAGTCTGTAAAAGTAATGTGTCCAGTATGTTTATGAGCTGAAGTGTTTACAGTTGTAATGTATCTGTATGATCGGTGTAAAGTAAGAACATTAAAATCTCAATTTGTTTTGTTTATTATTGTACTATTTTTGTCATGTACATAGGAACTTTAATGTTAAGAGGTAAACTGTATAATAACAAAATATAAATACCCACAACATTCACATAGTTTCTTTTACTCTTATAATTCCGTTTCACTGCTACAACTGTTGTTCACAGAAGAGTGTCCACTTTCACACATTCTAATTGAAACTGATGATTTTGACTCCTTAATTTTTTTTTTCAGGGGGATTTTGAGTGTCCATAAATCCGTAGAATCTTCCATACACCTATTTTTACCCTTGCAAAGAGCACCTTTACAGACTGTTTGAGTTTGATGATCATTTTCTGGTTCACAACAGCTTGCTTGGTCGGCAAACCTCACCACGCATTTATCTGAAGCTGTTATTTCTCTGCATTTTGACTTAGTTTTTTCTAAATTACTAGCTTTATTTCCTTTACACTTTCTTGGACAAATATCTGATATTGATTCGTCCATAGAAATGTCGCTTATGCTGGAATCTGATTCTTTAGTGCAGTTACATGGAATTTTTTGCTTATTTTTAGTGGCACACCGGCATGGAGTGATATAGTTGTAAAGACATGGACACACGGTGTTAGACACGGGTATAGTATCCACTTGGATACCTGCGTTCGCAGCACGCCCTTGTGTCTTTTGAAACCAATCATATTGTTTTGGACTAAAATAATGTATGTCCGACGTTGAAGTGCAGTTATCGTTATGAAACTGTAAACGGTAAATAAAAATTAGTCAATAAATAGAGATTCAAAGCACTTTATTTTGGAAAATCTACCTTTAGAGGAAAACTAGGCGCTTGCAAATTCAGGCAGTAATTCGAAGTAGCTCTAGGATATTGAAGTCCACAAGGAGACTGAGGACATGGCTGAACTGTAGCAGGTTGTAATCTGTAAATTGCAGCATTGTTTTAAACCATCCAAGGAAATCATGTACCAAATAAACTGTATATAAACAATATATATAGATAACAAGATATAAGTCTTACGGGTTATAAGTACTGCGAACAAACCATGCTCCCAAATTATTCAAGCCTAGGTTATTGCAGTTCCCTACGTTGGGATTTGCAAGGTATGGTCTCCACCATTGGGCAGTGGGAATGAACAGAAGTTGCGTGCTTCCGTCGGGACATATCACTGTTGTTACGTTGCCTTCGCCGATGATTTCTGGATATTCATTGAATTGGTACGGACTGACTGGACAGATGAAATAATAAAATTAACTTTTTAGGTAGGTAACCAGGTTTATTCTACAAAAGGCAAATCACGTTTGTAGTTTAAACGTGCGATGCAGCTGGTCTAAGTGAAATCCACGGATTTTCAGTCTCAGTGGATGTCAGCCTTGCCATCATATTAATGACTTAATCTGTATTGTCTCATCCTACTTACGCGTGTTGAATGCATTGTAAGGCTGTCCATAGTTGGTGAATCCCGTGGGAGGGAAGCCAAGGTGAAAGGAAGAAGTTGGCTGACAGAACTGCATGGCTGGGTTTTTTATCCACACATTGTATTCATCGGAAAGTAATATTTATTATATTTCTAAGTGTAAAAACCCCATGGCTGATCGCCAAATCGCAAACGGCTATTATGTGGAGCTATTTCACTCATGGAAATTTGTGTTGCTTTTGATAGGTGTCAACGAGTTGCTGACATAAAAAAGGCTTTAACATGGAGTTTAAACCCTTACAAGGTCGCTCGCTACGCCATACGCGCTCCATACAAATTGAAATAGCATAAGGAGGGCTTTATCGAACACAACAAAACTGTATTAAAATTGATCTTTTATTTTGATCTATGTAGGTACTACAATACATTTACTACATAGTAGTAATGAATATTTTTCTGTATATAAAAAAATTACAACAATCTCTATACAAGTTGCACTTAAGCCTAAGGTAAGTTTCGGTCGTTTCAGCTAAACACTGCATTTCTTATATGAAAGTTGACAATGTACTCGGCGTTGGTCCTCTGTACACTGATGGCGAAAGGGTCAGTCGGGTGGAATGTAAAGGCGACGAGTCTGCGAGCGCTGGCCGGCACTGACTGTCCCAACACTCCGGCATATATCTTGAACTTGAGTAATCCGGAATCACGTGCGTAAAATCTAAAAGATGATAAAAAAACTATTTTCTAACATAGAATCAAAGCTTAAATAGAAAATATCAACATAAATATTATCATAAACATGTGCATTTCAATGTATACGGTGTTACGACCTTGCTATTATAGGTCGCGGGTTCGATGCCCGTAAAGATAAAATATTTGTCTGATGACGATGGTATGATGATGTCTGGACTGGATCTGCAGATCCAGTCCGGTCTTCATTTAGATACAGGTTGATAGTATACAAGTGGCATGTTCAAATTTACCTGATGGGATATTCTCCATATGCTTTGGGCCTCTCCATGACCGAGACCCATTTGTCGTCATAACTAAACAGTGCTAAATCCAAGTACGGGGATCCACTGTATGACTGCGCACTAATTGGCAGTTGGGCTAAAATTCTCTTTGTAGCTTCCGTGCGCCCGCCGTATATCGCCCTTACGATGGTCTGCTTGAACCTCTGTTGCGTCAGTCTTGCAAACAAATTGTTAGATGGAGAGCACGTAAATTGGGAATCGGCACACAGTCTTGCATTTCTGAAACAATCGCAGTAATTCTCGAACAACTGCAGAAGACCCTCTGATGTGTTTTCATACACCTCCAAAATCTTACTCTCGCTTATGTTGTAAATAACGAAGAACGACGATTGACTGTTTGGCTCCGCCACTCTTAACGTCACCACTTCTTCGCTCGCATATTTAATGAACAAGTGGTCTTCGTCTAACAGTTGCATTTTCCACATCCTCAAACTTCTGAACATGTCGAAGTATTTGTAAAACTTCCGTAACTCGAGAGGATCCCTGGAATCATCACTGATCGTCTTCGCCCTTTTGAAAAGGAATACTAACAATCTGTGCTTCAAACTGTTTATTGTCTCTTCGTGAAATGGTCTTTCATTCATCACTGGAGTGAATACTGAACTTACTAAGAAAGGGTCATCATCATAGCAAAACCTTCCTATTTTTCTCATTTCTATGAGCATACCCTCGACTATTTGGAACAAGTGTATCGTTTGGTGTTGTACGGACAATACGGCCAACACTTCTTTGTATAAATAAATGCCTTGATTGTGCGAGAGATATATTTTATCTATTCTAAAGTGTTTCGTGTCACAGAGTTTGCCATGATGTAAATCGACCAAGTGCAGTGAATAGTCTTCCAAGGCGGACCTGTAAAATAAGGGACTGTGTGAAATTGGTTGAATGAAAACTTTAGTGCAACTCAACACAGTGTAAGTTACACTACGCACCAAACTTTAACGTACAACGCGCAGGTCACGTGGTGAGCCAGTCAGTGACCTAGTTAGTTTGACGCGAAGAGTACCTGGATATGCGCATTGGATTGTTGCAACATGGCAATAACAAGGGCAACTTGAATCAGAAAGGACCCTTAAACTGTTAGATTAAATTGCTTATTCGAAATATTATGATGCATAATATAATTATGCTTCAACTGCATGTACGCATTGTTTGTTTTGTAGTGGATAATCATCAAATTCATGAGGAAATATTAAAAAATGTTGTTTTTTATTTGTTTCTGTAACTGAATGGCGAGACGAGCTGTTCGTTTGCCTGATGGTAAGCAATACGCCAGCCTATAACAATAACAGCACCACCCAGATCTTTGTTTTGCAACATCCTGCGCGGCGCTGCACTGCGCTCGTCACCCTGAGACAATTAGCTGTTGAGTCTCATAATGCCCAGTAATTTCGCTGACTACAATGCCCTTTAAACCGGAACACAGTATGCTTGCGCACTACTGCTTGGCGGCTGAATAACTAGCAAAGCGGTGGTACCTACCCAAACGGCCTCTTGCATACGAGAAACCTACCACCAGTAAAGTAGCAGTAGTTGTTTCATTCAAATCCATATACACTATATACAGTGTGAATTTTTGAGAAGGATGTGGTCTGGACGGCCAAATATGAAACTATATGAAATATAAAAGAATTGTCACAGTACTGTGGTCTTTATTTTTGAGAAAACTGAAGCTGATTGTATTAATGTAGCTAGGAATTTAACCTGCAGATTTTGCATAAAACATACACCTATATCTCAAATAAATACAATCTTGTCTCAAATGTCCTTTATTTTATACAATAACAAATTAAGGTCATGATATAGATACTGTCATTGGTGTACTTTAGAGGACAGTGATATCTTTTGCGCATTTGGAGACTAGTATGTTTGTCCAAATTTAACCTATGTAACATAAATATAAATAATGATAACAATTTATTCTTAACTAAATTCTCAAACCTAAAATGTTTTCCTTACCTTATGGTAGGAGTAACTGCCTCATTATTACTGTGTATGTGATAAAAATGTGGTCTCAGGTCATCAGGTATGTGGGCTGCCGATCCCACTATAACATATCTGCCATCTTCTGTAAAGAGACTGCATTCTCGATTTAACTGCTGATCCATGAAAGGCATGTGAGCATTATTCCGTTCTGATCTCAAAGCTTCTCTTTGCTGACACACATTCACTGTGAATTTTGGCTGTAAAAGGATAATTTAAAATGAAAACCCACTCAGCTTCACATGCAAATATAGGTAAATAACTATTATATGAGGTGAACATTTGAGATGGGATATGAAAAGGCTACTTGAATCGTTGGAGATACAGGAAAACAATCCTAGGAGACTATCCATATTCTTGGAGTTATATTTAACTGCAATCACAGATTTTGAAAGAAAAATTGTAAGCAAGAAAATATTGTTCTCATATTTTCTGGCTGGCTGAGACCATTTTCCTGTGGTATATGATAATACAACGGGACTTAATCGCACTAAAAACATTTGTTTTATTTACCTGGATGTTTATTATTATTTTTGTTAATACACTAGCAGCTTAAAGCTGATGCGTGTATATGTCACTTCAGTGCACTTGTTCAATATTAAATTTATCAAGTCTATTTTAAAAGAGTACACAGTTGGAGCACTTATTACTGTCTCTGGAAGCTTGTTCCACACAATCATTACGCGGTTCGGCAGGAAGTGTTTTCTGGGGTTGCTTGTACTTGGCTGCGTTACCAGTTACATTTGTTTGTTTTATTAACCACAGGCATAAACTATGTGTTTGAATCACGAAAGTTTAAAAATTACCATTTTCTTGTATCTCCAAAGGTTCAAGTTCCATTTCAGATCTCTATCCTGTGTAATACACTTAAACCTTCCCAAAAAACATTTTTTTTTGTGGTACTCCAGAAGCTTCTGGCTGGTGTGTGTACTTTTTTCAGTTCACTATTAATACATTTTTGGCGACTGTTTTTGAATTTTCTTAATTATGGTGAAATCACAATATATGTATATAGTAGTTAAGAATTTTTAATAATACCTTAAAAAACCTGTAGAAAATGTGCGTCCTTATTCTGTGATGTGCATCAGCATCAGCATTCAACAGATCTGAAGGATATCCGGCCACGAGATCACCGGCTGCGGCTGCACCTCTGTATTCATAAATCTGGAAGGAAATTGTCAATTTTACTACAATAGCTGAAAAGTCAAGATATTGAATTTATAGATATATCACAGGATATGAATTTCTTCAAGATACAATGTAGAAGTAGTAAAAAAAATAAATGTCTAGTTTATATAAAGTGATAGGGATAACATGTGTTAGTACATAAAATACTAAATAATACATGATTTGCTTCAAAAATATATTTCCTTGAAATACTTACTTCAAGAGATGTTTGGTCTGCAGAGAATGCAATGAAATGCTTTCCATCTGGACTAAATTTCCTTAAAAAACAAGGTGGCTTTTCCACATTTACAATCGTTAGATTCGGAAACACATTCTGGTAGAACTCTCTTACAACGTGAAAATGAGATCCAGGCTTACGAGATCCATATATCTCTCTGTGCATAAGTCTTATGACAATATTCTGCGGTTTGATTTTCCTTGGCACTATACGTTCTGTACAAATAAAATCTTTCTCGTTCAAAGCGCCTGGTGGAAGATCCTCATAGTACACCGTATTCTTACTGGTGGAAGCCATGCTGGGGCTGGCGGCTATTATGCTACTGTACAATAGAGTCTGCAGTGACTGAAAACTGCTGAAACTAATGCATTATTTTTGAAATGTAATCTTTTATTTGATCCGAGTTTATTTGTGTTTTTGTAGACTGACGTGACATCATGACATTGACAGTTGACAGCAGATATGACCAAAGACAAAGTATTTATCTTTGGATACATTGATGCATTGAGGTCTTATTCCTCAATGCATTGATGTTTGGATATGATAGTGCTACGCTGTGACACATGTGTGACCTCAGTTGTGTGAGTGCGTTTTTTTTTTAAGTTCGCCCGTTAGGGCTGGCTAAAGTCTCTAGGACCATACCGCCATGTCTTACGTAGTTTTTATTTGTTAGTTTAATATTCCATTTATTATTCTTTTGTTGAGAATGAGAGTCAACAGCAACAAGCCGGATCCTCTCCTAGTGCTTCAATAAAGTGGTAGAACTTTGTTACAAAATTATCCAGGAACGTTAAATCTGTATATGGTACCGATCTTCGAAAAGATTCGGTGCATCCCTTAGAGTAAATATAACTCTTGGTATAGAGCGCGCATATCGTACTTGTCGCCTAATACGCAGCATAGGCAAGTAAACTATAGCTAGCTATCTTGATAGATATATGGCAAATAGTGATGGGTATTAATTGTGCGCCGTGACACGGTACCTATTGTTGTGTATGTATGTTAATATTATTTATTTGAATGTATAAGATGCATGTATAATATCTATGTAAATATCCATCGTTTGAATCGTGAGTTATGGTCGTGAGTTCATACAAAACCCCAAAACAAAAAGCACTTTCAGTTATTCCCGACTTTCCCAATGTTCCTGACAAGCTTTTCAATGTTTCTTTTCATAAAACCTAATTCAGCATATTACGAACATTAAATGAATTGCCGCATCAGTCTAGCCGTTCTCAAGAGATGCGTTTACTAAAAAACAGCATTTAATTTTTATTTATATAGATTACCAAAATTTTAAATCGCAAACTCAGTTAATGTGCCGAACTATAATAGTTCGGCACACTGTATGAGTATGGCGAGCAATAATTGCTCGCCATACTCATAACAAACATCATTATCGAATAGGCCGAACGCGTCATATCACTATTTGAGTCGGCAATCGAAGCGGGGTTGCGGAGTAGTGCGGGCGGTACATGTAGCCTCGCGTCCCACGTCTTTTTCACCCCCACGAAATGAACTTTGAACTTAAAACTATTAAAAATTGACTTACCGGTGAAATGTGATGTCAGAATTCTGTTTAGTGTGTTTCCGAGTATCGTTTTTACTAAACATTTAACCATTTTCTTAAGTTAAGTAGAGAAATATCTGCTAAGAACTCGCAACGGGCGCTCACACTGCTAGTACTCGTAATACTACTAGCGCTTGTGGACAGGACGATGCTATGTTCTCACCCGTGCATACTGTACCCACTTAGGAACACGCGCTCTGTACCTAGTTATGTATACTCTAAGGTGCATCCTGAGGGTGCATCCCTGTGATCGATCAGCTGATTGTCAAATCCAACTAAATAAACGGTTGAGGTTATGTAGAAATTAATTGGAAATAAAAATGAATTCGGGGTTTAATGCGCGTGTAGAGGCAATAAAAAGTTCATTTATACAGCTTAGTAAACGAAAATCATTTAGGTATGGTCTCCCCTTTGTGTTGTTCATGGTAGGAGGATCTTTTGGGCTTCGTGAATGGACACAAGTCAGGTAAACTTGATCATGATTTAGTTAAACAGCCTATCTAGCATAAATATTTTATATTAGAAACCGTGTGCTTAGAAAATGTTATGACACTTTTTGGACCAGATAAATGAATAAAAAAGTGTAGGTGCTTTCTGGCCAGTTATTAAATATGAAATTAGCTCCATACCCTATTGAAGTGCACCAGTAGCTCAGCAAGTCAAAGCCTACTTCATTTCAGATATCAATTTTCAAAAGTTAAAGGAGTAAGCAAAGAAGAAGCTGAAAAGATGGGCCTGCACAAAGAAAAGAAAGTAACATTAGAGGATGCATATGAAGAGATACAGAAACTGGA
This sequence comes from Petrophora chlorosata, assembly GCA_951640565.1. Classification (NCBI taxonomy): domain Eukaryota; kingdom Metazoa; phylum Arthropoda; class Insecta; order Lepidoptera; family Geometridae; genus Petrophora; species Petrophora chlorosata. The sequence continues at coordinate 7,018,674 of OX621204.1, read as the reverse complement.
CATAGATAACTGGGAAAACAAACGTGGACCAAGGCCGTGGGAATCAAGTCCAGAACAGACGAAAAAATGATGTGTGGATCCATTGAATCCCACTGTGTATCTTAAGGAATTTGCTAATTGGTGAATGAACAATTTTAGTTACATAATGGTTCACTTGTGCAAATAATATGTAATTATTACAAATAAACTTTTGTCTAGCATTTTTTTATCTCATCATATCAGTCCTCAATCCCTCATAGGTAGACAAGTATAAGATATTCAATACATAACTCTAGCTGCTGCTGCTACTGCATAAGAGCATCTAACATATCTATATACATATTTTTTATGTAACTGACTGACGAGACGAGCTGCCTGATGGTAAGCAATACGCCAGCCCATACCAAATAACAGCATTACCTAGAACTTGCAAAATTCTGCACAGCGCTCTCCCCCTGACACAATTAGGTATTGAGTCTCATAATGCCCAGTAAATTCACTGGCTACAATGCCCTTCAAACCGGAATACAGTAATGCTTGGGCGCTATTGCTTGGCGGCTGAATGACTGGCAAAATGGTGGCAATTTTTCTTTTAGTTTAGAGTAAGTCTGTTAATTTTGCCTGTTAATATTATCTAATGGGAATGTGAAAAGAAAACCATGATATAATTTTAATATTTATTTATAATAATTGCATTCCGTCACATAATAATATTGTTACACCCAGATTCATACGATATTAGACATTTCTAGCAGTTAAGAATACATCACAGAGTACATGTCTATTATATTCAAGAAACAACAAAATCATATACCTAATATGGTACATTAAAACATTATGAGAAGTGTACAGTTTTAAAACAAGATTAACACACCCTGAAAAATGTAACTATAATCCATCATTGCATTATAGTTTTTCATGATAAAATAATTTCTGTGTATTTGTTATATTGAATCAAATGTGAAATACAAGTACTCTGAATTTTTACACCTCAACATGTAAATCTGTGATTTGATGCAAATTCTATTCTTACTATTCATTAAATAAACAAAAAACCGGCATCGACATTTTTCCCTCTCCGGTCTGGGCCTTACTGAGCATCGGTACTCTCTCATACTTTTTTACAACTTAAATTTAATATAATTAGCTATAAAACCACTACGACAGGCTAGAAAACAAGTTTAATTTAAATATAGCCTTACCACCACAACATAAAATTATAATAAAAAGTTTAATTTACACAGAGTATCTGAAAGAAGCCGATTTGAAAAAGAATCCAATTGAAAATACACAAATCTTGAACATTATGGTTTTGGTGAGCAATAGATTGCTAAATGTGTGCCATTAATTCTAGCAAAACTTTACAATTATATAGTTGTAACCTATAACGTGAAAGGACACAATATTATTGCTTGAAACCAGGTTTGCTATTTTATTGCAAAGCAAAACTATTTACATAAACCTACAGTTACTAACGTAGTTTTACGCAAATTTATAATTTTACATTGAGAATAAAATAATAACAAGAAAATAATATAAATCATAGAAACACACATTTCTATACAGGAATTATTAATAGTATACAAAAATCATGTGATTTTTACCATCTTATGTATGAAAAATTATAGTGTTTACTAACCTATGTTTATACAACAATTTCGTATAATGCCTAAAAAGGAATGAACTTGTTATAATTTATGTAAAGGAAACTACACACAATGAAGTGACCAAAGTTTAGCATTCATTTGAAAATCATTGATGTCCTAGTTAACCTTATACCATTGGCGATTAAATATTGTGTTACGAAATGTCGATGCGAAAATTGTATTATTTTAAACACACAGATAAAGATTTAATAAGTATTAAACATACTAACTTTTTCCGCAACGTCATTTATTTACATTCTTATAAAAAAACCAAACAGAATTTCTCCTTTACCAATAAAATGAGAAAAACTAGCTATTCTCTTCCTACAAACTTGTGCCTTGAATGTGCCTTGATGTTTTACATAAGATGACAATTTTTTCGTATTTTTTTTTATTTTTACTTACTCCTTCGGAAATATTCGGAATCCTTTAAACATTCAATCACTCATGTTTTTTATAAACATGTTTGGGCTTAGTACTCATAGCGTAAAAAGCCCGAAACTAGCTTACAATCCGTTTTAGATAGTTTTTTTTCTATTTTAAGTCAAAATAAATGGTGCTGGCAGGTTTGTAGTAAGAGAATGGTGAATCCCTCTACACACATACATTATGATTTGTGATACCTATAAAGCAAATGCGTAGACATCCCTTTTACACGAATAGGCTTTAAGCCTACGTTTGGCGTATACATCAATACATATGGGACGCGTAAGTTATCATTTTGCCTGTAAGAGATGTTTTAAACCATAACTTGCAAAGCACATATATATGACACAGCAATATTGCGTTAGATTTTAAAGATTTACTGCATTTATGATCTAAGAAACATTTTAGGCTTTACTGTAGTCTGGGAAAATTAGGATCTACATGAGAACTAGTAGACTATTACAACTGAAGTTTTACCAAGCATCTGTATGTATGTGAGGGACACAATTTATTCGGTGTAAGCGCGTAGTTGGATGTGTTTGGGTGTGATAGGGAGGCGCGCGAGTGTTAGCTCATGGACAACTGGCCGAGGGCCAGTAACCTTTCCACCGCCGCGTTCACGTCGCCGAATGTCGCGATCAGTGCTGAAATAAAAGTCATCGTCAGTTTTGTGCCAATGATTTAATAAGTAGTAAGTATATAGGTGTGGCCAAATTTTGGGATCAGGGTAGGTACCTTTTCCCTTGCAGTGAGGAAGTCTGGTTCTAAGGAAGCACCAGTTGAATTTTTAGGATAAAGAACCAGAATGATTGGACTTTTAAAACATTTACAACGTGTGCTTAATTGACCCATCAGGAATGTTACCCTCAAAGTAACCTATCAAATGAAATCGTAAGATTTTGAGCAATTTCGAAACTTTAACGTACCGTACGTACGTTTGTTACGTACATTTCGGAACAAGGTTGATAGGAAACGCTTCATCTGTTTATAATAACAGTCGCAGTCCCACCAAAAACTTTGACAGCAAATTCTTTTTCGACTCCACAGTACCACCCCGAGACATCAATCAGTTTTCAAGTCTAAAACATTTTTCGAATAATAACGAGAAGCTCAGTGGGAGTACTGCCAACGAAAGTAATCAAAGAAAGTATTGTGCAGGTGCAAATACATATAAATATTATGACATCAAAGTGAATGATTGTCTTACCTTGCAGATTAGCTTCCCTGTTGAGGAATCCCATGGCGGCCAGTTGTTCGAGTTGTTGCGAGTAGCGCTGCTCCGGCGGCTGCGACGTGTTGTTTTGGTTGTTCGACATCGCAGACATCATTCGTTGCATAAACTGTTAAAGATGGTAGTCGGGAATTAGTATTAGTTGTGGTCGTTTAGAATATGTCACCACATTTTTAGTATTCAGAAAGAAAAATGATTTGACCGGGTTCGAACCTGCGGTCTTCATCAAACTGTAGTAACGCCTTACCAACATGGCCATCGAGAAACTAATTTCTTCTATCCTTGTTATCTCGACTTAAAGGGACGAACTGCACTTGAGTTTATAATATTTCTTCTGTTCAAACATTAAACGATGTTCAGATTTTCGCTAATTAATTCCAATGATGTCCAACTAACTGATATCTAAGTGGGGAAATGTTAACTAATTTATCGGATAAATACAAGGAACACTTCTTATTACACTAATGTACAATCTGCTTATTACACTATGAATCTACATAATCATCATCAACTTTAATGAACTGAAATCAAGTTTACCGCGCAATATAAATATTACAGTCAAACCTAAAATGATAATTTTATCGAGGCACAAGGCACTCACTTAAAATACACTTTATCAAAATGTTCCTGAATTCATGTGGCGGTCTATCCACTGAGGCGTAGCACCCACACATAGAGAGGCAAAATATATTTTCAATATTAGTGATATCAGTCAAAGTTATGAAAAAGCCTACACACTCACAAAATGTATAATTTGATAGTATAATATGCTAATACTACAAAATGCGAAAGTTTCGATATTGTTCGTTTACGTCATGAAATAACAGCTCATCGGATTTGTAAAAATTGGTACATTGGCACAATTATATATTCATTACATTACACATTTATATCAAGAATCTTCCAACTACATTCAACTAGATATCATAACCTCCGTATGATATTAAAATTACGCTTCATACCGGAAATAATACAAAACCTTTACATACATAGGAGAGTCACTAAGTCGCCAAGAGGACATATGAGAGCTAAGAGGACATATAGGTAAGTCATAAATTTGCTAAAGGGACATAAGTGAGTCATAAAGTTGCCAAGAAGACATAGGTGAGTCAAAGTTGCCAAGGGAATATAGGTGAGTCAAAGATGCCAAGGGGATATAGGTGAGTAATAACGTCGCTAAGAGGACATATAGGTAAGTCATAAAGTTGTCAAGGGGACATAGGTGAGTCATAAATATGCCAAGAGGACATGAGTCATAAAGTCGCTTACATACATTTAGGTGAGTCATAAATTTGCCAAGGGAGCATAGGTGAGTCAAAGTCACCAAGAGGAAATAGGTGAACGTACCGCGACAAGTTATAATACAACCTGTGAGAAGAGCTCCCCGTTCTGTTGCTGCCGCGCCTGCTGCGCGCCCGCGGGCGGCGCGGCGGCCGGCGGCGGCGGCGCGGCGGTGGCGGCGCCCACACCCAGCCCTAAGTTGTTAACGAGGCCGGGCGCCGCCGTGCGGAGCTGCTCCATGCCTTGTTGGATTTGGAGCAGTGCGTTTAGAGCCTGCGGGGAGAAAACGAAGTTAGTTTTTTACTCGTGGTCTCTCGTACGCGGGAGGCCGTTTGGGTAGGTACCACGCCTTTGCCGGTTATTCTGCCGCCAAGCAGTAGTGAGCAAGAATTACAGTGTTCTGGTTTGAAGGTCATTGTAGCCAGTGAAATTACTAGGCATATATGAGACTTAATATCTGATGTCTCGACGTGACGAGCGCAATGCAGTCCTACGCTGTGCTTTTTATGGTATTAAAAGTTCTGGGTGGCACTGCTATTGTTATGGGCAGGCGTGGCGCTTACCATCAGGCGAACGACTTGCTCGTCTTATCACTCAGTAACATAAAAAAAATATTACTTGGCACGTTTGCCCGGTGTTTTGGAACAGCTAACGTCCCCGGACATCTGTCAGTATTTTACCGCCAAACAGTAGTGTTCAAACACGGTTTGAAAGGCACTGTTTTAAGTTACAGAGTATTATGTGGCTTAATTTGTGGTTATCGTAAGGAATTCAAACTTGCGATGGTTTGATCGGAGCCATTCTCAGGCTGGCGAGCTCAGTATTGTGCCGCGCAAGATTCAAGCAAGTTCTGGGCCGCGCTGCAACTGCTATGGAAAGGCGTGTTGCTTACCATCAGTTGAACGACCTGTTTGTCTCGTCGATATTGAAACAGAAACCAAAATATTAGGCTTGTCTTTGAAGAAACTTTTTCCATATAGACGGAGGCTGTTTTTCAATCTCAAAATCAAAAACTACTTTTTTTTATCTTTATTAATTAGGAAGGGGTTTTGTCACATAGTGACCATGTCACCCCCGTACAGAAAAATTACTTTAAATTATTACAAAAATGGGTAGTTGTGCACAACAACCAAGCATCGAGCGGTTAGGAACCATTGGACACATTGTTCCTACCCACATATATAATAACACATGATTGAGAAACACTCCCAAAATTACATGATTAAATATTTACCTGTGGATTAGACATCATCGATTGCATTTCCGGGTTCTGTAGCTGGGCGAGCATCTGTGGCATCATCGTGCGCATTTGTTCTTGCAGCTGTGGATTGTTGGCGAACATAGGATTCTGAAACAAAAACACCCAAAGTGTTCAAAATCATTTAATAAAAGTTCAGTTCTGCATCTGCAACCAATATATTTTTTTACATTTTCACCTTTTATCTTTGGCGCGTCAAAAATCATTGTCTGGTCACTTTTTATCTTTTGAGCGAGCATATCACTCTGTGCCACACTGCCAAAAAGGTTAGGGGCGTCCTTTAATTACGTGAGGCGTTTAGGGGGGAGGTCGCGCCGAATGTCACCCAATCTCACGTGGGGGAGAGGGGGTGCCTCTGCAAATATCACGTTATTTTTTTCCCGCTTGAAATAGTGTAAAGTTGCGAGAAAACTGGGTGGCAGAAAAATTATGTACAAACACGATCTCCACTAAAATATGGCTAAATTCTACAATTATTTATCGTGGTTATGCGAGAATGAAACATAATAAGCCAATTATGTTTTTTTTCAATTAATCCAGCGCAATCACGCAAGCGCAATAACGTATTTACACAAAAAATGCGCATTTCGAAAAATCTCACAAAGGGGGGAGGGGGCTGCAAAAAATCGCCAAAATCGCCTCACGTAATTAATGGACGCCCCCTTACTACATCAGAAAGATCAACTCAGTCAGGAAGACTTTGAAATTTTTCTTCTCCTTTGATGGTCTAAGTTTTTTGATCCAATGCTCGGCTACTGCGTTACCTGATTAATAAGCCGAGCGGCCATTTCCGGGTCGGCAGCTAACGCCTCCAGCATGTTATTAGTGTAGGGTGCTGACAGCATGGACTGCACGAGGCGCGGGTTCTCAGACATCTGCTGCAGCAGCGACTGCATGCCCGGTGTGTTGATGAGCCCCGGCCCGCCGGCATTGCCGGTGCCTGCGCCGCTGCCAGGGTTGCTCCCGGCATTGCCGCCGCCGCGTGACCAGGGATTGGGGAGCGGCTGTCGGTTCTCGGAGCCTTGTTGTGGGTTTGTGCCATCTGAGAGCGCAGAGAGTAAAGATAGATAAATTTAAGTCTTTACTATAACACCACAATACAGAAACAATTTGGTTTTTTTTACCCCTAACGATCACTTACACAGATCCTGGCCCCAACTAGGATTCCCTATATCTAAGGAAACAGGAACTATTTGTTTCGTGCCTGGGTGTTGTGGGACCATGGTCCTCAGACCATGATTTTTTTCTGTGCACAAACATTTGTCTCGTCGCGGGAACCGAACCCGCAACCTCAATGGTGTATGAGATTTGAGCCAACCTGCCCAACCTCTACACTACATAAATACAATGTCACAATGACCCATAGGTAGAGGGATAAAGTGTAAATCTACTTATTAAAACTAGTTTGCTCAAGAGATGTCGTTGTTTCAATCGGTGTTAGCATAACACCTACACTATGGGTATGGATCGCTTTGAGCGATAAGACCGCCTATTGTTATGCTGATTACTGTGAAATTTACTTGTTTTTCATGTACCTATATTGAAGGTTTTTAAACAATAAAGAGCTTATCTATCTATCTATCTATGGGAATATCGGACGAATATAGAAAATCAAGAATTTTTGTTTAAAATAGTTAACTTACCAGAGTTGTCAACTAATCCGGAGAATGGATTTCCTGCCATGCTGCTGGCAACATTTAACATGGGTTCCTGTATGTCTCTGTACATACGCTGCAGTGCGTTGTAGCCACCTACAAATACAAGGAGTGGAATTAGTTATCATCATGTATGTAATCAGATTATTTAAACAAGTATACGCTTTATCAAACAAAACAACCGACTTCAATGTATCTTCGAAGTCCAAGGTGAAATATGGATGAAATTTATATGGGACCACTTCGTAGCTATACTGAACCCAACAAAAAAAGAATTTTCCAAATCGGTTCTTAAATAACAGAGTTCTGAGGTAACAAACATAAAAAAATAACAATTGAATAGAGAACCTGCTCCTTATTTGAAGTCGGTTAATAAAACGTTGCTTGCGTGAGGCGGCAAGAAACTAGCTTCTCATTCAGTCAGATAACTGACTCTGGATACATCTTTATTTTTATGTTTTTGTGGTTATGTGGTTAGCATAATATGTAAGTGTCATTTTTATTGTTATGTTCGATTTCAATAGTATATTTATTATTTTATAAACCTGTTTATGCAATCAATTTGTGCAATAATAAATAAATATTTGTATTTTCAATAGGGATCGAAAGTCATGTTTCCAGTCATTGAACATATTATAGGATCGTAGTTTTTCAAGATTAAGTTATTCTATTTGTAAGGTATCTAGTGTAATGGGAGCGTGCCACATTCGATCCGACGCACCAGAGTTCGAATCCCGCTGGCCCTGCACCACTGGCTTTCTAAATTAATGTGCGGAATTAACTCACTTTTAAAACGGTGAAGGAAAATATCGTGAGGAAACCGACATGTCCAAGAATTAAACACAAAAATTCAAGAACATGTGACATCCACCAAGCCACAATGGGCCAGCGTGGTGGACTATGGCCCACACTCTCTCTATGACAGAAGGCCCGGGTCCCAGCAGTGGGAACGTGATGATGATGATAGTGTAATGGTAGCTACCAGGTATGCTCTCGAGATTAGAGAGCGCGCGATCGTGCGACCGCATAAGCTCTTGCAGCATAGCGGGGTTGCGCGCTAGCTCCATGGTCTGTCGGAGCAGCTCCGGGTTGTTCAACATGTGGCTGATTTCTGGGTTGCGCTGGAACATAATGTTTTATTTTATTTATTTGTTAATAGACAAGCAAGGGTGCTATGTCTAGATATCAACAGTGCTGAAAGTCTTTTCACTATCTTATTTTTAACCCCCGACGCAATAAGGAGGGGTGTTATACTGACCCACATAGTAGTCTAAACTTACCACCATGTGTGTCTGTGGCACCGTAGCTCTAAAACGGGTGAACCGATTATTTTTTGGTAAACATTTTTTTATTTGAACTCATGTTTACCAGCAGTGGTTCTTAGACATGTTTTGTTGTGACAGGGTTTTTCAATTTTATTTTATAGTTATATTAGTTGTACTTACAGACATCAAGTCCTGCATCTGTGGGTTGGACGTGATAAGTGTGCGCATGTTCTCGGGGTCGTTCATCATCTGCTGGACCAGCGGGTTGTCGAGCACTTGCCGTAGCATGTCCGGGTTGGACAGGAGCTCTTGTTGCATACGAGCCTGTGAACATATAATAATAATAATAATCATCTATGCCGAATAAACACCCGACCTACTTGTTAGGACCGCCGACAAAGTATTAAGTATATATAAAAACATGAAATTTCATCATCTCTGGCTGACATAGCTATAAGATTTAATAAAAAAAAAGTATTAGCATAGAGTAGTCAACATGTAGCCGTTAGAGAATACACACGTATATCAGACCACCAGCCTTTCACTGGTTCACCATCATCATCATCATCATCATCATCACCAGAGCTAGGAATTACCACCTACTCCATATGGCGACCTTACCACAACTACCATCCCTACATGGCGACCCCTACATCCCTACACCATTCACATAGTTTTAATGAATGTTAGCGGATGGTCTGCTCTTAAGTTCGTCGCAATTTGCATCCAATTCATCAAAAGCCTCCCCCTGCGTCCCACAAAACAGGTTTTAAAAGTTCTACTGTAAATCTTTGTGAGAAATAAATAAAATGTTATGTTAATTCAGGCGCCTTCTCTCATTTTCAAATGGGTATCTATTGCGTTAACATATGCACATGTAGGGAAACAGAAGCATGTGTAGGTATTGCGTAGGGAAGAAACTAATTAATTTTATTAACAACATCATTAGGGAAATCCCCAACTTACTAAAATTCATAAGTCTAAGCAAGACTTGCCTACTAATAAAGTTTGTCTAGTGAAATGGGGGTTCCCCCATTTCCAGAATGATTTAGGGTTCAAGTCCCAATAAAAATTGGTATGTGGCCTTATTGTAACTTATTGTTGGATATAACTGTCTCATAAAGTAAAGAATTAAAGTCAAAGTCAAATATCATTTATTAAATAGGCACAAAAGTGCACTTTTAAAGGTCATAAAAACATGATACAAATAAAAAATGTTAAAAATTGTAACTTATTTTAACATGACTTTGAAAAAAAGGTAAGTATGTTTACCCATTTCTTTCCTATACTCAAATTGAAGTCTGAGTGTTGAAAAGAAATGCGAAAACGGACTCTACCAGTGCTTCGGAAATACGCTCGCTAGAGAAGTTTGCACCAAGAAACTCTGCGGGGATGTCTTTTTTCAGCACAATTACGTATAAATTAGAATTAACAGAATGTAAAACAAGAAATGCGAGTGAGATGTCCCATAGTCATAGTATCAGTAACAGAAAAGTGTAAATAAAATATAAGTAGGTATGACAGTAGCAGTAGGAGTGACTAGAACAGACCAGTTCCCGCAAGCAGCACCCGTTCACGAGTATGACTTGTGGACCAGCCATCTCCCCCTCAACCATATTGGAGGGAAGGGAGTGACCCGACACACAGAGCCGCCGCAAGCAAAGACATTTGAGTGAGCATGACTGTAAAACCTAGTCACTTCCAACTCAAATACAAAATACTTATTCAAATTACTTATTTATGTATGCTACTGACGACTAATGATGAGACGAACAGGTCATTCGCCTGATGGTAAGTAATATGCATGCCCATAACAGTTGCAGCACCATCCAGAACTTTGTTTTGCAAAATCCTATGCGGCACTTCAGTGCGTTCGTCATCCTGGGACAATTAGCTCTAAGTCTCACAATGCCCAGTACTGGTATTGGATTGCATTCAGCCAACAAAAAATGTATATAACTTCTCATCTATCATATCCATGTTTCCACCAAGTAGTAGTAGTAGCAAGAGTAAGCAGATGAAAATCAAAGGACTTTAAATACTCTACTTACTTGCAAATCCATAAAAGTGCTTTGACCAAGACCCAAGCTCTCAAGCCCGGCAAGACCTCCCAGTGAGTTCAGGCCAAATGGTGTGGCTCCAATATCAGCTAAAACAAGTTGTTTTGAATGTCACTTAACTGAACACAGAGGACAGGGTTGATGGTTTTGGAATTTGCAACCTACCTATTAGGTTTATAGTATTAGGTATTGTATTGTCAACTCACTATTAGGTAGAGGTATCCTCTTTCTCATATCATCTAATTTGATCCAGGCACTTAAACTATTTTACCACTTGCAGCTTTATCAAAAATATAATAAAACTAGCTTTTTCCCACAATTTGTCTGGGTGAACTACAGAGGAAGCCCATTCGTCTTTTTCCAAGACCATTTTAGCAAGACTTCCCCTGTATATGAGATTGCATACTATGCAGAGGTCAAGCTGTATCTTCATAATCACCCAACCGTTGTGGATGTAACATACCCTATAATCTAAGTAGGGACTTATGCTATCAAACCCTGAAAACCACATCAAAATCTGTTCAGCAGTTTTCGAGTCTATAGAAAACAAACATACAAACAAACAGGCAAAAATTCTAAAAACTGTCAATTTGTTTACAGTATCCTAAATAGTCGTTACCAGTTGGTTTTTCAAAAATAACTTAAATGTACAGAGTTAGCTCAATCCATTTTTATAATAGTAATAGATTATATAGATACTACTACAGTATTTTATAATTACAAAACAATGAAGATTGTTATGTTATAAAATATGCAAGAAAGATTCACTTATTCAAGTATGATTTAATTACAAGGTTGTCATTAACTTTTTGACCTCATTTTATTAATTAGGACCCTAATTTTACGAAATATACTAATGATTTCAATTCCATTTAACAATATTTGAGGGACCATTGAAATATTTATTGTTAACAAGAGGCATAAAGGATAGTGAACATTTAGTCTAACTCACAATAGTAAGTAATCAAATTGTCTATCTCTAATAAGCCATATCAAATTGGGTGACCAAATTAAGAATACACTCATAACTTGGCAAATGATATGTGTGAGTCATTTTATCTCTTACCATACTGTAGTTGAACCAGAATACCTTATCACAATCATAAAATACCTATTTCTACTATTATTGTATCTAAATGTAGGCATGCTGCAATTTGCCACATTGAATGACAAAATGTATTTATGAATAGCTAAGCGATAAGACCGCCCATTGTATGTCAAAACTACCATGTATTTTGTGACTTTTATTTTATTTTTCTAATATTGTGTCTATGTTATTTGGTGTGCAAAAAAGTGTTATTGTATTGTACTTCTAAAAATTACGAAACTGGAACTACTTTGGAATGCAACTATAACTTCCATGCAAACAGTTTACTTACTACATATTTTTACAAACACATTGGCTTCACAGTACTTGGAAGTTGCAATAATTTTCCAAATAATGTTTTACTGGATGATTGATAGTAGCACTAGTAGAGATATTTCCACAACACTTTGACCCCAAAACATGACTCTCATATCATCTGTCATATCACTTGACACTTTACCTGGAGGGCGGCGCGTCCCCCCCTCGGGCTCCGGTCTCGGCGGCGTCTTGATGACGAGGTGAACAGTCAGCCCATCCTTGATGTTGTGCTGCTTCAGCGTATCTCCATCATTCATTATCTTCCCGGCAAAGATAAGACATAGCTGTTCAGGTTCAGCGTTGAATTTCGGCGACAAAACCTCCTTCAACTGAAAAAGACATCCCAAATCAGCGTTATCATTACTGAATCATTAAATACATTTCATCAGTGATTGCGTGTCCAATAACAATGTTATTACGCCATGAGTGGAACTCTTGCCGCCGCCGTTCTCACCTTTTTGATGTCAGCATCGTCCTCGATCTCGACTTGTTGTTTTTCTTTTGGTGTTTTTACTGTGATCGTAATTTTTTTGGCTTCTTGTCCTTCTGCCATTTTGGCAAATATAGAATGACTCTGTACTTTGGCGGAATAGAAGAAAAATTACGAGAAATTGTAGAATTTGACTTGCGTTGTTGAACTGACGGATGTGAGTGTGGCACGAAAAGAAGAATTTTACATTAATCAGTCCTATGAAGGCTAATAAAATTAAACTTTATCCGAACGGCACAAAGGTGATTTTTCTTTACAAAATTATAGAGAATAAGTAAGGTTAGGGTATGACAAATGGTATTTTTCTGTTTGGACCAGACCCAAATTAGAAAAAAATAAAACTTCTCAGTCTTGCCAGTCAAATAAAAATTGTCTATGACTTTTTCTTTTTTCTTTCTTTTTGACATTACATGTTGTGGAGGTCATTGACGGTGTATCCGAACGCCCCTATCAGATTTTTCCGGATGTTCGGAAAAACTGCATGAAACGCCGGAAGTGGATCTGTTTATTTCACTTGACGGCTGACATGAAACAAAAACAAAAAACAGTTTGCAATAATGTCTCTCGCAAAATTTTAATGAAATTATTACAAAATAAAGCTCGGTATGTAATATTCCTAAAATGTAAATAATATAGGTATGCTTTAAAATAAATTCGATGACGTTTTTCTTCTTTTAGCCAGTTTTTGGTTTTTGTTTTAGGTCTCGTTGTTAGGTGACTGCTTTTCAGGGAGTTGTATTTTATTTTTATGTCGGACGACGGTCAATATGAGCTTCTAGGCCGACTAAATCAATATCATACAAATGGAGGTAAGCTAGCGCTTTTAAGGATCTAAGTTTGTCGTTTGGTTACGACATTTATAACGTGAGATAATATAATTGTTTCAGGGAGAGCACCACGATGCTCCCTTGCATGAAGAGGATCATCATACTACACTTGGCATAAAACCAGCACCTGTTCCACACAAAAGAAAAAATGATAAAAATCCTGGTATGAATAAACATATATAATATTCAACGTTTACCTACTTACTTAGAAACTTACCTCACTCACAATCATATTGCTTAGAGCAAGTAGTCAGAAATCCTGTTTGGGTAAGTCTCGTCGAGCTGGCTTACAAAAGCACCAACGATTCATTTGTTTACACGATGAAAAAGTGGAGAAAATGTCAGGAAAAATATCTTTCTGGACTACCCTCGTCGCAACTCTCGTGGGTTAATCCGCATTTTTTTTAAAACAACTTGAGCTAATTCTTACAACGAAACATTTCAGAAGAAAAAACATTAGAACAGCAAGCAAAAGAAGAAAAGGAACAAGCAGAGAACATAGCGACAATGCTCATGCGCAACTACGACGCAAAGCTATATGGAGAAGACGACACCTCGCAACCGACTTCGCGGACCGCACCCATTATACCTATTGAGGCTACTAGAAAGAAAAAGAAGAGAAAGAGGTTGTTTGTAATTATGAGAGTTTGTTTTTTTATTTGGAAGCTTGGTATTGCACGCGTCCAGCGAGCTACGCGTCGTAGCTAGCTACGACGTAGCAAATATAGTTTGCAATACGTAGTTTTTATGTAAAATGCCTATCCTTAAGAAACTTCAGGTCGTTCACCTGATGGTAAGCATGCCCGCAACAGTTGCAGTTCCACCTATAGAAGTACTTTGTTTTGCAAAATCTTGCGCGGCACTGCACTGCGCTCGCCACCTTGACGAGACTTAATGTTTTTCTCATAATGCCCAGTAATTTCATTTGATATAGTGCCCAATAGATTAATATACAACACAGTAATGTTTTCACATCACTGCTTGGCGGTTATTCAACCGCCGATATGCATCTGCTCTTCCTCTCCTACTATATTCATAAGTAGCATTTATCTGACCGCACTTTTATCTAACTACCATCTTCCCGAAACATTGTTCTAGATCCCAAATTTCAATTTGCCTCACTAACTGCCGTTACGAGTCCATTCGAAAAGTATCCAGCGCATTCGGAATGCGAGAAGTTTCTGAGGAAGATGCTTGGAACTTCTATTGGACCGATATGAGCGTGTCTGTCGAACGCGCTAAGGAAATGAAAAGGTTCCAACGCATCAACCACTTCCCGGGCATGCTGGAGATCTGTAGGTAAGATATTAGGTGTCAAGGTTCCTATTTACGAAGAATTTACCTAAATATGTCTTTGTGATATTTGGGAGTTGAACTTCAAGTTATAGATCCTTTGAGTACTTGCCTACTCAAAAGCATCATTCAAATGAAGATACCAGAACCAAGCACATTATACGGAGCGTGACGGATATATTTAGGTAAGATACCCCTTAGGAAAGTGTCCCTATTGTAAAGTTACTTGTGAGAAATTTCAAAGGAAGATACTTGAAATTTCTCCAGCAGTGAAGAAGCAGATGAAGCAGAAGAAGAAGAGGAGCGAATCCGGGATTTCGCGCGTATCAACCATTTTCCCGGCATTTTGCAGATATGTAGGTAAGTAACGTGACGTTTACGACGACGAAACATCTGTTTAGGAACTTGTGAAGTAGGAAGGTGATTTGTGGAAGTTCTTTTTTACCTTCTCATAAAGTTAAGATAAGGCCGTAACATAATAACCTACGGGGCGTAGAGCTTAGGTACAGTAAGTAACAAACTTACGGCTTCGGCTCAAAAATTAGACTAAATCAGTACTATTTTCTTTGTAGAAAAGACCTGCTAGCAAGAAACTTAAACAGAATGCAGAAAATCTATCCTAAAGAATACAATTTCTTTCCCAAAACATGGTGTTTGCCTGCCGAGTAAGTTTTCTCTGTATAATGAGTGAGACATACATGGAGTTTATTTTCATACTGAGGTACCATTCATGTGACTAAGTTCTCACTTCCACAGTTTTGGCGAAGCTTTAAACTACAGTAAATCGCGTAAAAACAAGACATTTATAATAAAACCGGAGTGCGGGAGCCAGGGTCGTGGTATTTATTTGACGAAATCTCTCAAAGATATCAAGCCTACTGATAAACTCATCTGTCAGGTACCTTGCTTCTTTTACACTTTGCTTCTTTTACTCTTGCTTCTTTTACTCTGCTACCTAGGCTAGGTATTTATCTGTGGTATAGATACAGAAAATAGGTACCCATATTATCGTCATCTTTGATCTATCAAGTGACTAGATAGAGCGACGATATACACAGGGTTGACTGGAGAAGAAAAGCCGAAGATCGGTATCAGTGGCGTGCTATGGGAGAGGCCTATGTCCAGCAGTAGACTGGTATAGGTTGAAGATAATGACGATGATGAGGATAACTATATACCTAATATGAATTATTATATTATGTAATATGTAATTATTTGTCGTTAATAGTATATTATTTAGTTATAATTAATGATTATTTTATTTTATTATCGTTTATATTAATTATTTGCTGTGCACCACCGTCTATTCTTTTAACATTTGTCCAATCCATTCAAAGGTTGTCTGTAAGAGATTGCTTTATGCGATAAGACCGCCAATTGTATTACCCTAGTTAAGATTTATATTTTTCTCATGTAATTATGTTTGTGGTATGCAATAAAGTGTCATAGTATTGTAATATTGTATAACTTATCAACATCAAGTTATCATCACAATTTTATTATCTGCAATCACTTACCTATGCATATAGTCTCCGGCGGTCCAGAGTGAATATATACCGCGTTCTGGTCCTTATTTCGACCTACCTACATTGCTATACATTTATATCGCTAGTGGAGTTTCTCATCATCTCAGAGTTAATTCTCTTTCAGGTGTACCTCTCAAAGCCATATCTCGTGGATGGTTACAAATTTGACATAAGAGTTTACACGCTTATAACATCGTGCGACCCTTTGAGAATATTTGTGTACAATGAAGGCCTTGTAAGGTAATTTTAATCATAAGTTGCATAAGCTTTGTTAACCTAGACTAGAATATTAAAAACTTACTGGTTTTTTTTTTAATCAAAATTAAAAATGATTTGGTTGGGTAGGTCGTCTAATATTTCATACACCACGCCACAGAATAAATAATAGTTTAACCATACGCAGTTTGCGATTTCGATTCCCACTTCAGGATAAAAAAGAAGAAATATAATGTTATTTGTTTTGTTTCTGGGTAGGTATTTGAGACTATGATGATCCTCGTAATTCCTGGTTCCATAGATAAAAGGAGTCCTAGTTAGGGACTGGGGACTATGTGTACCTATATGTATGTGTACAGGTAAACATACCTATGTATGTGTGATCGTTGGGCAAAATATTAATTTGACAAAGTTTTTGCATAATTTATTTACTCTCAATTTGCGAGTTACGTGTGCACCTTATCTGCTTATATTTTTCTAGATTCGCAACAAGTCGATACGCAGATCCGAATGTGAACAACACGACAAATGTGTTCATGCATTTGACAAACTACGCATTGAACAAACACAGTCGAACTTATGTGTACGATTCTGAGGCAGGCAGCAAACGGTAAGATACCCTTCATGACTTTGATATTGAATGCATTAACGCAGGGGTTCCCAAACTTTTTCAGTTAGCGGCGCACTTACAGGTTTAGTATTTTGTCTCGGCGCCTCCTAGCTAGTTGAAATTGGGTACAATGATACCACATAAGTAGATAGGCACAAAAATTAAAACATCCACTAAGTATATGAAGCTGAGTTTTTATATTTATATACAAGAAAAATATTTATTATTTGAGAAAAATAGGAAATAAAATACAATGGCAACTTAGTCAACATGACGTGTGAGTTTGGTGATCACCACACATTTTTTCAAAGCTATAAGGCGTGGTGTAAGGATTGACACCGCTATTTTCATTGGCCTAAGTTTAGTTTCCAGAGAATGGTAAACAGAAAGCCTCACGGCGCCCCTCTTTACTCTCTGCGGCGCACCAGGGCGCCGCGGCGCACACTTGGGGAACCCCTGCATTAGCGCATGCTAGGCGAAAATCTTAGATCAGTGTGCTTTGTTTTCAAAGTGAATATTGACAACAGATGACGTAGAATCGTGACGATATAAGAAGGATAGAGGACATTAGGTTGCTCGAGCAGCTGGCTCGGTGGTTAAGGCGTCGGGACGGTATTCCAAAGACGCAGGTTCAAACCCTGTCCGAGCAATATCATTTTTCTTCCCAATTATTTAAAATCTTACCCTTCATGACAATTATTATTAGATATTTGAGATTGCAAATTATTATTAAACGAAATCCGCATTAGGTTAAAGAAAATTAATTTCAAAATCCTAATCAGGAACATTGTGAAGTGCATGTACATTAAACCGACATGAACAGTGATTGCACGCAGAACTGCATGAAGTGTAGGTAGGTACTTATTGTGCATGCTGCATGTGACAAGTATGAAGGAAATCATTGGCATAACACAACACGCCGCAACAGGAAAACTCGACACGACAATAACAGTTAGGCAATAGTCTTTCGCGCCAAGTGTGTGCACTTTATTTATTTATTTAATAGTTTTGCACAAAATGGTACAAGGAATGACTTAATGCTATTTAGCATTATCTACCTGTCTTCCAGGTCGTGAAAGAAATATAGTGGGTGTGCGGCTACGTTTTGAGCAGTAGTACGTTGAGAGATACTAAATAAATGACATCAAATTAATATTATAAATTGTATAACAATAGAAAAATATATACAACATCATAATAAATATAATTATATAATATAACAATATACTTATACATGTATATACATATATATATATATATAATTATAAAGTGATAGGATCACATGTACGCTTATAGGTTAGAAAAGGAGGAGTGAACTTGTCAAAACAGTAGTATTGAAGATAATATTAGTCATTAGGGTAAACTTGCTTAATAAAATGTTCATGGACGAGACGCTTAAAAATGTCTTTACTATTATTTTTTTGGATTTTATCTGATAACGCATTCCACAGCCTTACTGCCACGACAGCAAATGAGTTACCCATGAAACAAGTTGAGTGTTTAGGAGTGGCGAGATGTAAATTATTTGAGGATCTTAGCTGTCGGTCATGAGTGTCCGCGAGAAGTTGGTAATTGAGGACTCACCACGCGTAAAATATAAGAGGAAGGCATAATTTAGTATGATTTTTGGTTAGAGCATTTATTAGGACCTAAATTGAAATCAAAACAAAAACGGAAAACGTAGTATTATTTTTCTAATAGTAATTTATGACTTGAAATCGGAATGCGCTCACTTGACCCACATTGTAGGTAACTGTGCGCACACTTACCCACTGCGCTCAGTTTCCCGAATTACTATCTCTAAATACTTAGTATAAAACAGAGTCGTTATCCGCGTCTTCATTTCTGTTTCTCCAGTTACTTTCATCTAACCACGCATCGGATTTTAATACGGTTTTCGGATAATACATTCTAATTAAGGATTTGTAGGTATAGTTTAGAAATATAGTTTTGTAATCAAGACGTCACAAAATTACACTATACATTAGTAAATTGCATCCTCCTACCTGTAGCCTACATAATTTCCGTGCGAAGCCGAGGCAGGTAGTAAATAATATGTAAAATGTACCTAAAATGAAAGCTCGCCTTATGAGTGTGTGAGTGTGTTACGACGCGCGCTTTTTATTGTTATACCTACTCCAAGCAAAGTAGGTACCTGCTTGCTTAACTTTGCAGCTTTCAATGTTTTAGAACTTGGCTCCTGATGACTCGTTTTACAACATCACATAATGAAAAGGAAATCCTAGATTTGGGGCCGGGATCTGTGTGTGCGATCGTTGGGCGTTATTTTATTGTTTTATTAATTTGCTCATCAGCAAGATCTCAACCCTCAACAAGATTCTGCTATCACAAGGCGTGGACTTGGACCGCCTGTGGCACTCGATAGACCAAGTTATCGTGAAGACCATCATATCGGCCTGGCCCATACTGAAGCATAGCTACCACGCGTGTTTTCCGTCGCATGACATGGTTACACTTCACAGATAACATTATTTGTTATACTTTAAATATTTTTTTTATTTAAATATATATAATTATTTTTTACGTATTGTAGATTTGAGCATTTTAGGTTCATGTACATTTTACGAAACAATACTACAATATAGTATATCATGTACTTATCACATACAGGCCTACATCATTTGTAATAGATACTACCTAAGTCTGATGCAGATTACATAAAATATTCTAGATTGTTTAGCTAGTTTTTAGGTAGTAAATAAGTTGTTATATATAATTTGTAGTGTATATTTAGTAAAAGTTCACAGCAGCATTTTACAGACTGCTAAACGAACATTGATATCTATGATACATTTATGTTACTTAGTTTAGTAATTGGCTTGCTTGTGTAATTTGTAAGTATTCTACGTTTCTACGTAAATGTTATCATATTCTTAGCAAGTCGTTGAAGCTAGATAAGGACTAGCGTTCTTTTATTAACTTCTAGTACAAGCTGTGGTGGCTTTCGCTATCTAACCTTTTCTAAGTTGAAGTGGTTACAATATTCTACGGGAACCGCATAAAATTTATTCCGGGATAAAAGGAAGCCTATGTCGCTTTCTGGCCCTATATAGACTAGACTTAGTATGCCAGGCCTAGCGCACTCCGCACTGTAGGTACGAAGCTACAAGTACATAGCCGGACACCGACGGCGGGTCGCGCGTCGTTACACGTGCCGCGTCAGAAGACAAGAGCTATACGATAGAAAAAGAGGCGCTCTGTAGGTTAATATGACTGGTAGGAATGCAGCGCTACGCGAGCTGAATTGAATTTTATTGCGTCAAAGCAAGAGTCGCTATTTGTTTAAATGTCTTTGCGTAGTGACCCTTAGTATTCTGTGGTATATCTGCAAAAAAATAGGGAAGAGCTACCAAAGAGTACGCACTTTAGAAAATTATATTTTTAATAAAATCAACTTTAAGTTTACAGTCAACAAAATTATTTCTTAATTATCTTTGGTTCATTAGGAACATATTTTTAATTCATAAAATAAGTCATTTTACCAAAAATATAAAAAATATGGCTTTGTCTTATGACCAGTCCAACGCGTACTCTTAGCCTGCGCTATAGCTAAGAGTACGCATTGAAAAATTGAGATGTTTATTTGCAGTTATCACATGTTAAGGCCCCAAATACAACATAGTCTGTGCATTCGTCATGCCACCAAGCCTCGGACCAACAACATTGAATCCAGTCTTCAACTTTTGTTCTTAGAAGTCTGTCTGCTTTTTATATTTGCCCATGTTGATAGTTCTGTGAAAGAAACGAAGCACAAGCAAAATAAAATAAAAAATGAATTATTACAGATTGTTTGATGAATGGCAAAAGCGTGCATCAATAGAAAAAAAAAATACAAGCTAAGCGTACGTGCGTACTCTTAGGGTGCGTACTCTTACCAAAAACGTCTTTGGATCTGTGATCCCAACTATTTTCATCTAACAAAATATGCCTACATAACCTCTGATCTATACAAAGTTCTATGTGCAAATATCATGAATAATCCCCATTCATAGATTCAGTATTCATATTTATATTACAATTCACATTCAAAATTGATAATAAATAACATCAAACATGTTGAAAACTTAAATATTGCAATAAAAATGTGAAAACTTACGGCAGCGAAGGGAAGTTATGTCCGGCACCTTGTCTTGACACAGACAACTGATTGGTGTCACAGAAGTGCCATTAGAAAATAGTAATCTTTGTTTAAGCATTGCGTACTCTTTGGTAGCTCTACTATATATAGGAACTTTCAGTAGCACAATTCTTATTCGTATACTTCCGAATTTGTACCAAGGGCTCGTTCTTTTTAACGAAGTATTATTTTCAGGTACACGCTTGCTTCGAAATTCTCGGGTTTGATATCCTCTTAGATCACAAATTGCATCCGTATATTCTGGAGGTAAGACTATAAAAATATTTGCCGTAAGTACTACATTCCCAATGGCCTTCCTAAAGATATCAACTTTTATAACTGAATTAAATTATAAATTTTAAAAACCTCCGACACAAAGAACCTATAAAAAGTGAACTAGAACCGATTTTGATTAAACCTGTCTAAGAACCACCGCTAGAAAACCTGCTTTCAAATAAAAAAACCGCATCTAAATCGGTTCACCCGTTTAAGAGCTACGGTGCCACAGACAGACACACATAGTGGTCAAACTTACACCCCTTCTTTTTGCGTTGGGGGGTTAAAGGCGTCTTTTTTTTAGGTAAACCACTCGCCAAGTTTTCACACGGACACACAACTCGATCGAGAAGTGAAAGAGAACCTGTTGACTGATACTTTCACGATGTTGAATATCTGGCAATGCGACAAGAAACGAGTTCTTGAAGAAGACAGGAAGAGGATACGAGATCGATTACTGCAGACAAACAAGTATGCATACCTACTTCTTGCAGGATGTTGTAGTTCTTCTTCTAGTAAGGGTATACTTAAGTTTCTTGGGCGTCAACCACCTAAATCTTAATAAAATAAGGTGCATTATATTTAAATTACTGTGACATCAACGAAGGTTTTAAAACAAATAGATATATTTATAATAAACAAAACCATTTTTTATTTTTTCCTAGTTTCTCTAAAGGAATCGCGCGGAAAGGAGTTTAAATATTTTTTATGTTTTCCTAATATAGAATTGCGCGGATTTTTTTGTTATTAAAAAAAAATACACATACCGATTTTACTTACCACCTGTGAAAATACGACTAACTTTACAGATTTGCTGAATACACTCCCATTGAAGAAAAAGAACCCGAGAAAAGTCCGTGGCAGACACAAATTCAGTGGGAGGAGACACATCTCGGAAATTTCAGGTAAAAGTAGTAAATTATCCAGGGACTAATATACAATGGGATGCAAATATTTAGGTACCTAAATAATGTACCTACTCACATCCAGGTTTACGCATGTTCAGTAGTGAAGTAATAGGTACAGGCTCCGCTGACAGACTACTGCTGCTAAAATCTAGCTACATTAATGTTTTATTTTTTTTACAATACTTTGCATAAGGTTACGAATGATAAAACACTGCGTAGGTATCTCTGTTTTATAATTCAATGCAACGTTCGAATCCTGCTTGGCCCTGCTCTTATGACTTTTCTATGTACGGGCTGCGGCTTTAGCACTCTCCGCAAAACAACGAAAAAACTTCGTGAGGAAACCGGCATGTCCGAAATCATCACAACATTCAAGAGCATGTGACAAACGCCAAGCCCCTTTTGGTCCGCTTTGGGGATTACAGCCCGCTCTCGCTCTGTGAGAGACGGTCTACGTAGGTACCAGCGGGAACGTAAATGGCTGATGATGTAGTACATTTGAATCCAGACGAGTGTACCCCGTGGGAGAGCAATACGCGTCGCTGTTCCAACAACCGTCCGGCTCGCTATACACCGCCACGGCCTCCTCCCGCGCCCGCGGCGACTGCACCAGGATCCAGCGAGAAGAATTCCAGGTACAAGTGTATCTTAAAGTTTAAGTTTTTTTCATTTCACACATGTCGATTCGCATTCGGGAAACCGAGCTAGTCTTGATGAGGCGTTTCACGAAATTTGGGTAGCGCGTTTTAGATTGTGAGGGTAAGACGATTTTATCGCGATCGCAGGACAGAGCTCAGTGAGGCGATTCGATGAATGTAGTTTCAATTCACCTTTTTAAATTCACTTGAAAGAGGTAAAAGATACATCGGTTGGAATGAATAGTATGTCCAAGGACCCCAACTCAAAAACGTGTGACATCCACCAAATCAAAATCCACTTGGTGGAATAAGGTTTTCTCTTTCTCTGAGAGAAGCGTGTTCCAACGTTATGATGATGAAACAGTGAGCACAAAGTATTTCTTGTATATTTCCAGCAAACAAAAGCCAAAGCGGAGGCCCTCAAAAAGCCTTCGCAGCAAAAGGCACTAAAAGAGGGCGACACTGGCAAGAAGTTGGGAGAAGAATCGAGCACGACCACTACAGTTCTCAACACTACCGCCCCTACCGTTGATAAACCTGTCAAACCCAAGAAGGAACCGAAGGAAAAGGAAAAACGCAAGGAGAAAGATGATAAGGATAAGTCCAAGATGACGTCCAAAACATCTCTTGCAACGCAGCCTCATAAAGAGGTATTGCGAGTTATTATTGTAACTTTACCCAGAACAACATATAGGTTAATTATTTTAAAAACTGAGCGTATGTTTCAAGAGCGAGTGTGGATCAGCGGGAACTCGTGCGCCTTTCGATCCGACGCACCTGGGTTCGAATCCCGACTCGACCCTGCGAGCGACCAATGACTTATAGTTAAGTGCAGATTTTGCACGCTCTCTCTAAAACGATGAAGGAAAACATCGTGATGAAACCCGCTTACGCGCTTTGGAGTGGTAGGCTCTGGCCGTGGTTGTAATACCACCTACCGAACAAAGCCATGCCGTCAAGCGACCTAGTCGTGTTTCGGGATGATGTTCGGTGAACCATCGGGGAGACGGGTCTGAGCAGCCGCTCAACTGCCGTCTCTCTCTAGATCTATGTGCTTCATCTTAGGCCACATCATCGCTTCACATCAGGCGAGATAGTGGCCAAACATGGATCTATTAAGCGTAAAAAAAAAGTATGGTATTTTTTAACCCATTGGCATCGCAAGATCAAACTCCTTACAATAACGCGCACTGCTCGGATTTCAATGTGTTAATTACCATTGCTTATAGTGGTTTGTCTATCAATGATTATGATATTTAAATTATTTTTCTCATCCGGATAGTAGAACGTGGGATGAAAAGAAGTTGAGGAAATATTAGCCCACAAAATAATTCCATTTAGGAATTTTACACGCTTCGAAAAATAGCATGACATATTTATAAATGACATGAAGTGTTTTATTACTTCAACGCACATCACAATGCATATAATATTATAAAGTCGAAATGTTATAATATAACATTTCGTCTAACATTTTGATAATTCCTCTCTTTCCAAAGGTTGCCTGTAAGAGATCGCTTTTAGCGATAAAGCCGCCCATTGTAACACTTTCTTTAATTGTTATGATGTAATGTCTTTAATTTTATGTTTGCAATAAAGCGTTCATCTATCTATCTATAACTTTCTTCAAATCCAAAAATATCACATTAGGACCTATTTTGCATTGATTAAAAACAATATTTTTAATACTAGGTTGTAGAAAAGGAGATAAAACCAACGTACGTGCTGTGTTCGTTTGAACCCGATCCGATTGTCGAGAAAGAGGAACGCGAGCGAGTCAACTTGCTCGCGCAAAGGGATTTCCTCATTCGGAGCTATGGGATGTTGGAACAGGCAATTCTTTTAACTATTTTATTCATTTTTTATTTGTGTTTAATATAGTTTGGTAATAATAAATTGATAGTATACTTGTAGAGTTTCGGCGCCTTAGACAGTTTCCTTGTATACCTCAATTCGCTTTTCCTTAGATTTATCTGGTCATGAAAAAAATGGGAACGCTCAGGCCCGAAGACGAACGCAAATATGGTGTTTATGGACGTCTCTCTATTGTTCCAAACTCGCCGAAGGTAACATGTCATTTCTTTCCTACGTCTTCATATGAAGACGACAATGTTCTCGGGCCATTTCATTTGATTTTCATCGACAAATTTTCTGAATCTACTCCTTAGGTTCTGTACAAAATACGCATGAATAAAGTTGTCGATCTGTTCATTTTCCGTTGGCCAACACAATTTTCGTAATTATGAAGAGTTTAAATGAATTGGCTCTTTGAACATTGTAACCAAGTCCAAATTTATAAATAATAGTTCCTCTTTTATTAAATTGAAATATTGTGTTTGCCTACAGAAAGTGTGAATGGTGTATGCGAAGCAAACTGTAGTAAAATAGATGTAAGAAACCAGAAAAGGGACCTGTTTAAATTTTGTGTACAGACTGCCATTATGAAGATTAAAAAAATGAAGAAACATAAGCCATCTAGCCACGGAGACCACCCGGATAATGGTAAGAAACAATAATATAAAACATTAAGTCATAACCGACCATTTATTATGGATGCGAATATTTGTTGGTATGTTTGTATAATTAACACCACCGTAACGTAGACTTTTTTCTGTATTAGCACTTTTTATCCAGGTCAAACGTAATGAGAATTTCTCGGATTTCGGAGAATTTTGAGATGGTTTAATCACTGTGATACGCTCTGTTTCCAGTGCTGATGTCCACGGGTTTAAAGGTGCAATGCCGTGACGCGGTGATCTATGAACGTCCTCTTACAGTGCTAGATGCGCCCGACCGCTCTACCAAGGCGCATATCGTCAGGACGGCCTACACCTTGTCGAAACTAAACTCGTGAGTTTTATATCACAGTGTTGTGTATATAAAACACAACTCCCATTTCCTTTGACTATTTTCTCTATTTCCTTTAGTTTCTTATTTCCCATATTTCATGTCAAATATTCACCCAGTATCATATGATTTTAACTCATCGTCAACACATACCAGTTTATTTAACCCCAAACACATTTTTTCTTCCAGCAAACCCTTGGGAAAGAGAACTGTTAACTGAGCAATTAGTATACTCGTGCTCAACTTGATAATACCCTACCGAAGACGGTAGAAGGATGTCTTGTTCGATATTTTGCTCTTTTCATGAATTTAATAGATTGAACTTGTTTTTCAGATTATCCACACCAGTACTTTTGCTGCCTAAATGTGACCACAAATTGTGATGCGAGTTCTTGTCATTTGTTGAGTTCAAAGTGCCACTTCCATGTATTCCTATATCGTTACGATCATGTTTAAGTATAGGGTACGCCAAATGTAGCTAGCTAACTTAAACTTATAGCTTACTTTATCTAATAACTTGTAAGTTATTAAAATAATGTTATCGATTTTAAATCTTGTGCTAAATGAAATAATGCTAATAATAAGGCTATTTATTTTCTCTGATCAGTTAATTGAAATTCTGGTGCATAGAAAAAATAAGTAAAACCTGAAAGAGTACATTTTACTACACATATTATTAATATAAATCATATAACATTATTTCCGTTGTGCGTTTTTTAAAAATAAAGAATATTTCATATCAAAGTTTATTTTCAATTTATGGCGTCATACAAAAGTTAATGCATTTAAATAGCAGATCAAGTATGCAAATATTAAAGTCCTGCTTATCATAAGAGTCACTTTATGTTCGTAAACAGTCAAGAGAACTTACTGTTATAAGTCATCTACTTTGTATAAATTGCACTTCAGTCATTAAACTAAATTTTAGCTTCTGGTTTAGTACATCAGAACTGCAGCCTTTTCGCGAGCGATCCGCCGTCGATGTTTTCTAGAAGTTTCCTCTTTAGCGACGGTTTCTCGGTTTCCAACTTTAGTATATTCGAGGGCATCGGCAGCTTGTTACCGACTGATGGAGCCGGTTTGTTGCTGAAACAGGGCACATCTATTAGAATAACATCACAACAACATAGTACAAACAGTAGTTTCTGGCACTTTAGTGTTTACATTAATGACATCTGGTACCTGAAGAATTAATGCTATACCTGTCCACTATAATGCTCTATACTGGTCTCCTTAAAACATCTATCCAATCTCAAATGCCCAAAAATTAACTGGGAACGTAGATCGGCCTGTGTCATGATTATGACTACGAATTGCAACAGTGTGTCATGATTATGACTACGAATTGAAATAATGTGTCATGATTATGACTACGAGTTGAAACAATGTGTCATGATTATAACTACGAATTGAAACAATGTGTTATGATTATGACTACGAAATGAAACTATCACGATTATGACTACTAATTGAAACAATTGTCATGATTATGCCTACCATTGAGGAATGACACTATAGAGTCCTCGACAGCGTAACACTTTTGGAAAGCAATAGTTTTTTGACAGTAATTTTGGAGTGTTTACCATACCTATGAAAAATTCTCCCATTCGCTTGAATGAAAATATAACGTGTTCTGCGTTGCATTGCAGCCACTATAACTTCAGAAGTTCGTGGTTGGTCTGTAAAAGGTAGGACATCTGTACTATTCTGTACCCCAGAGTGAAGAATAGGGAAATAGGGAATATGCATATGTTGTCGAAAAATCTAGAAATTACTTTTTATGATAGACTCCTGTAAACAGATCAAAAGGTGAAGGTCTCTTTTAGGTGGCCGAGTAATGAATACATTCTAGCGTGGCCACAGAATAATAGTATAGATTTCCTACCTTTTACAGACCAACTACCTACGACTTTCTGAAGCTATAGTGGCGGCGATACAACTCAGAGCTCGAATGACATTGCGGTAACTACATTTCCTTACGGTATGCTTCTTATGCAATCATTAATATTTCGTTGTTAACCAGGTTGTATCTAGGATTAAACCAGTCAGGTAAATAAAATAATCAAATAAAATATATGACACATTTATACAATATACATACATTAATTATTTCCATACAGGTAAAATTTACAATAGAAGAACTAGTATTTTGACATAATTTACAAGACTGCAGCACAACTGATACTTAGGATATAGGTAGATAGATAAACACAATGTTAAAAAAAAACACTTGAAGTATTCTAAATAGCATAGTGTCTCAGTTAAATGTCATACTGTCGGAGTAGATCACAGACGTACTTATGAAAGTCAATTATTACATTGACCATACCACCGTATTGGATAGCACTAACTATACATAACTGTCAATTCACTACACTAACCCGAAACGGTTTGTCCTTTTGTGTCCTGAACAGCCTTGACGTTCACATGATGATGAAGTCTACGTTCATGAACTCGTTCTCACTATGTGGCGTTAATTAGGATTAGAAATCCTCGAGATTCGTTGCTTACATTTTTATTGTAGGATTGTGATCCATCAATGGAATTGGATGATTGGCCATAGTAATCGACAGCAAGGACCTACCTGTAAGATAAATTTATTACACAAAATAAGAACTTATTTACAACATATGTTCTTATATAAGAGGCGAATGCCTTTACTATTAAAACAATTCTACTCTCTTCTTACTAAACTTTAACTTTTTAATTTCAAATTAAATAAAAGCTATAATCATTAACTACTTTTATTACCTATATCTTAATTAAATGGTTTAAGAATGCACAATTTTAATACATTTAACATTTTACACAAATATGCAATTTGTTACCCGACGTAATGGGAACTGAAATGTTTATACGATGGCCACACTGACACACGAAACTGGTCAATGTTGTTTTATCAAAATAACACCGAAAACTGAATATATCAAGCCAAATGCAGGTTCTAATTGTCGAACCCGATGTATAGTTACATCCACATAAATTATAGTTACCGAAAAACATCAATAAACACAAGAAAAACACAAACGTTTGAAAACTTAATCTTTCAGTACAATTTTCACTTCACCATGAATGGAACACCCGAATATTTTTTCACATTTAATTCTAAATTGTTTCTAGTACACATTCACAAAGATTCACTTAAAAATAATAAAAAATACCACAACACAAATTAAAAAACCACAAGCCGACCCTGCCGGGCCACTATTTTGACTTAACAAGTCATGGCCAATGTTAAGAAAATGGGTTACGCGATAGAGACAATATGATAATAGTTCTACCTCGTTCTTTATAAGAGCCTGTTGTATAGCGCTATCCTTTTTTAGGTCGGAAAACTTCGTAATTATCCCTCTATAGTGTAAGACCTCAATGATGCCTACGAATTGAAACTGTCATGATTGTCACTATGAATGATAAATCCAACGATTCCCTTACCTAAAGTACGGCATCTGCAACGCCTGCGTGCAGTCACATCGTTTTGGCGGGAAGAGAGATAACAAGCTTTCCAACAGCTGTATGAGGTCGTCCGACGCCGCACTAAATATATGACGCAGCTGCTGCGGCGGAAACTGCTTAAACTGCACATAGTCGGTCAAGGTTTTCATGCCCTAGAGATTAGAAATGTTCGTAAATCATCTGACACGCAAATTACATAGATTAGGTATAACTCGGGCTAGACTTTGCTGTCTCTGCTCTTTACCAGTTTTACGATTTGTATTGATGTTGCCGGTGTTTTTGGCGGTCCCGGGATTTTGTCCCGTGAATGGGACCACGAAGGAGACCTATTTATCGTTGTCCCATTGTTGTTTATCAACGTCCTGTTTATAAAAAAAGTAGTCTACTGGGTAGGTCACTTGGTGCGCCGGCGCCGATTAGCTGCCATAAAATTTGGCGCGAGGTACATCAACTGCAAGCAGTGAGTTTAATTGCATTGGCCTAAGCCAATAATGGCGAGGCGTAATTTTATAACAAAATGTATATAATAATAAATAATAAACTCACGAAGATGTGCACCACTTTCTATGAATATTGTAAATGTTATGAATAGCTCCACATGAGCGAAACCTATACCATTTATTTTACATTTGCTTATGCCATACCTATACCAACCTATACCTACCATTAATTAACCTAATAGCCGGGTCCACACTGGCCGATCCACGATCAAACATTTGCTTCGTTTGTTTCGTCTTCACAAATTAATTATTAGTTACTTAGTAATATCTCTTTCATTTATCGTTTGGATCATACGAGTCACGTCCACACCGACCGGCAGTTTGGATTGTGATTCTGCTGCACTTATTGGAGCGGATGTGGATCGGCCGGTGTGGATCCAGCTATTTAATTTTGAGGTGTATGTGTTATCGTAAGGAATTCTATATCGCGGGCGGGCTAATTTCCTGTAGAGAGGCACGCCTTCGTGAGTGAACAGTACTATAGTTCCAGTTTGATTAAACTTACAGGCCAGGTTTCTTCACTAGGGGTCCCAAATACTTGGAAAATGCGGGACAGCTGGTCTAAATCAGACTCTCCAGGTAGGAATGGAACTCGAAGTAGTAATTCAGCTAATATACAACCAATCGCCCACATGTCTACACCAGTGCCATACTGTCTGGCTCCGAATAATAGTTCCGGTGACCTAAAATATATGTAGATATCAAATATCACTTACACATTATACATATGCATGTATGTATGTCCTATGTAGGGGAAGAAAAAATAACTGTTGAAACATACACAGAATATTACAATACAATAACACTTCATTGCACACTAAATAAATACAAAATACAGAAAAAAGAAATAATAATGACAAACTACATCAATTTGAGGTATAATGGGTGGAAAATTAATAAAATAACAAAGCTTATCAGTAGTGTAGTCAATTGGCGGTCTTATCGCTAAAAGCGCTCTCTTCCAGACAACCGTGCAGGGAGAGGAATAATGCAAAAATACATTGTAGGTGGTTTGCAATTTCTTTATAGATAATACATTATTAAAGGTAAAGGGCATTTTGTCAAGGAAATCTTACCTTCCTATGGAATAGATACAAATCACAATAATACAGAAAATGCAAGTGGCAGGTTGAGCTAGTAGCCTAGTAACTAACAAAATGAGAAGGTATTCTCTACTACATAATATATTTTATACATACTCATGAACTCACCTATACCATCTGGTGACAACTTGATGTGTGTTTACCCTAGTCGGAGACCCAAAAGCTTTTGCCAGTCCAAAGTCACCAATTTTGAGGATGCCATCTCTGTTTATAAGTAAGTTGTTAGGTTTTAGATCTCTGTGCAGAATCCAGTTTTGATGTAAATACTCTAAGCCTAGAAATGACGAAATTTTATTTTAGTGTTCCAATTTTGAAAACAAATCAAACTAATCTGCTCCTGTACATTTTCTATAATGTTTTAGGGTATGTTGTAGTGCATACAATCAATGTTGAATTTGTATATTGTTTATAGTATAATCTCACCTTTTAATGTCATAATTGTATAAGCCTTAACATTTGCTGGAGTAAGTACAATGTTTGTGTCCTTAATTATTATTTCTAAGTCAGTGTCCATAAAGTCAAACACTAAGGAGACATTTGATTTTTGTCCAAATACATCTGAAACCATAAAATATCTATTAACCAGTCAAGCACAAGAATGTAAACAACAATATGTTATATATATATTATGCACACCTGTTAGTGTAACATAAAAACGGATTTTTTCTTTCACTTGACTACTAGTTTAATTGCTCTCGCTTTTTGTGCACATCCAGATATATCACTTATTATTTATATTCATGCAATTATTGCCTTAACTTACTGAAGGGATCATGGGATACTTCATGAGTTAATAGGTTCTATTTAATTAAATAAAACCTTTAGAAAAATAATGTCATACCCAATAATCCAATGAGGTTAATATGCTGCAATTCTTGCAACAGTTTAATCTCCCTCAATGCAGTTCTATTGATACCATCTTGAGCTTCAAGCCGTGATCCAATTTTAATCTTCTTTACCGCCACAATCTTGTCAGTTTTAACATCTCTCGCTTTGTATACAGTGGCAAACTATAATGAGGCATTACATAGTTTGAATTGAGGGTTCACTGTACTCATGTTTCCATTTTAAAACTCGTAGAAAATAAGTCATATGAACGTGTTGTAATGTATTAGAGTGAGTTATTTTAATCTAAATGTTCAAGTCGCATCAGGATAAAAAAAAATGTCACACAAGTTTATTCCACTAACTTTTTAGGTTATTGGCACAATAATATCAAGGCAGCAAATAAATATAACTTAACGACATGCATGTATTAATGGAAATTTTGATTAAATATCAATTACCTGTCCTTCTCCTAAAAAATCTATTTTTTCGTAACGTAAAATAGGTTCCTCCATCGCGATGGTATCAATGTTTTTCTATTCACAGTTCATTTAAAGTCCCAATTTCAACAAAGGATCACAAGTTGTATGATTTGTTAGTGCTCATTGTATAGTGAAAAATGTAAGGCAAAGCATAAGGCAATAATACGCTAAAAACTTGAGATGGGACGGGATTTTCGTCATGGGAAACTGAAAGAAATTTCAAATTTGATTTGACGTTTCGTTGAAGAACACAGAATCAGAAATGAAAACACAGACTAAGAAAGTATACTACGTATCAAAACATCAAAAGATTGACGAGTTGACGTTGACCGTGACTTGACCCTACCCTCTGGGGTGCGTCCAGTAACATCGCTCGACGTGGCACCGATCGCACTTTGGTTGTTCAGTGCGACCGTCCGTCCGTGCGAAGACACCAAAACATTCATTACCATGACTCCTAAAATAATAGTGGAGTGAAAGAAAGACGCACTGCCCGACTTGTGTATGGCTAAAGTGCGATCGGTGAGTCCGTCGTCAAACGATGTTAATGAACGCAACAAAGTCCGGTGGCGCTTCAATCAAGTCGAGAATTGATAATAGAATGAGGCTCTGCTCTGATAGAGTTTCAGATTACAATGAAGATAATTAAGTTACGCTTATCGAACAAAGCTCGACCTGAAACTCTCCCTGATTCTCCTGATTCAGAGACTTAGTTCAGATTTTCGTTTATAAATACGGACCTAAGAATGTGTACATAAACATTTTTCTGAGTACGAGAATGGCAGTAATATTTTTTATCTGTTAAAAGAAATTTTGAAAATATCATTGAGACCACCATTGAGGTCTGCACAATGGAAAATATTCATTGAGGAATGACCCAATGAAAATATCATTCATAATCTCAGAGTAATTTGTAAAGAGACTTTAGCTGGCCCAAACGGGCGAATTAAAAAAAAAAGAAAGTAATTTGGGCCGCGTTCAGAAATGGGTAAATGTTCACGAGTGAATACTTGTCAGTTAATATCAGTGACATGCCAAGTTAAAAATTAACTAGCGCCTTTCTGAACGGGCATCGAGTAATACAATAAGCCAGCCAATCATTTTCAAGACCGAGATTTCCCGCGCTTTTTTTTATCAGATTTAACTGCGTTATTTTGGCTAATATCGGAATTTTACCTTATATTTTGCTTCAAATACACGCATCGCTTATTTTATTTGTATGTACTAAAAATCAATGCAAAAATATTACAAAATGTAAAGGAAAATGACAACTGACAACCTGACAGGTGAGAATCGTAACCCGCTTTTATATCGGTGAATATTTTCACCTGTCAGGTGAACTTTTACTCTCCCCAATTGGTTTTCTGAACGGCTCAGGGTAAATGTCAAAGTTCACCTGAGTCATTTCTGAACGGCGTTAGGGTAATAATTACATTAACTGGGTGATTTCTGAACGCGGCCTTGAAAAATCAATTTTACTTCATTCTGTAGTAAAAATATTAAAAAAAAATCTGCTCTTCCTAGTCTGTGCTTCATTCTTATCTTGTCAAATAATTTTGTTTTGAAATTTTTTTAATGTTACTTTATTCCTTAATTATGAATTAACTATTTAATAAGGTAAACGAGATTGACTTGTACTTATAATTAATGATTACAGTTTTTAAGCATAATTAAAAATTACGATCCTAATTATGTTTTATTGCTTTCAGCTAAAATGTACTCACCGCGTCAAAAGATCTTGTGGTTCGCTTTCAGTTCAAGAGTCGTAGTAGTATTGTTGCAAGCCGTTGCAAATTTTGTTGTACCAGACCACAATGCAAACGTTTTCCTCAGCCCTGGAGACCCCACACTGCGGAAAAGTTATGCGGATGTTGCTGTCGATAAAGTGCTTGGGGGCATGAAACGATGGGATGCTCATTACTTTATTCACATAGCGCAATACGGATATACATACGAGAACTGCTTAGCGTTTTTCCCGCTCTTCCCACTAATCGTAAGATATTTCGCCTACGGACTAAGTAGCATATTCGGGGCATTATTGAATTTTCACAGCACACTGTTGATATCTGCTACGATAGTTAATGTTATAATGTTCATAAAATCTGCAGATGTATTGCACAGACTGAGCTTACGTGTTCTAAGGAGTGAGTGTAAAGCCTACAAATCTGTTATACTGTACTGTATAAACCCTGCAAGCATTTTCTTCTCTGCTCCATATTCCGAAACACTCTTTGCCTGGATGTCCTTCTACACTATGCTAAAATGCACTGAAAATGAAACATTAAGATTTGCTAATATAGATATAACAAGCAGCTTGCCTGCAGGGTTCTCTATGATAGCTAGGTCAAATGGCTCTGTCAACTTAGGTTTCTTATTTTATACTAGTTTCAAAAACATTATAGAGAGAACATTGCCTGAGATAGTGTACAAATATAAAACATTAAAGCGTAGAATAATATTACCATTCCTATTGTTGCCTTTGTTTACATCTAGTGTAGCCCTCTTTTTAACTGTGATAATAGCATTGATACCATTTATGTTGGTTCAAACATATAATTATTTCAAATATTGCACACATAGTGATCATAATTTACCAGAGTTTTTATCAAATTTAGAATTTGTGCTACCAGGTAGAGCCGATAGTCCTTGGTGTAATTATACACTTCCATTATCATACACCTACATTCAAATTCATTATTGGGAAGTTGGATTGTTTAAATACTATAAATTAAAGCAAATTCCTAATTTTATGCTAGCTGCACCAATTCTGTTCCTAATAGTTTACCACTGTATGTCATATGTTACAAATAATTTTAGATTATGTCTAAGACTCGGGTTGAAGTCTAATATTTTTAGCTACTCAAGTAAGCCATATAGATCGAGACAGTATTCTAAAGGATTTGGGGCCAATGATCCTGCATTGTTTGTGTATGTTGTACATGCTTTGTTTTTATCTATATTCTGTATTGGGTTTGTACATATACAAGTATCAACAAGACTCTTAGCTTCGTCTAGTCCCATTTTATACTGGATATGTTCTGCCAGAATGAATGTTAGTCCAACACCTACATCCGATCAGAACACGATAAATGAACATTTCCGACGTATAGGTGTGTGTAAGAGAATACCTTCACACCACTTGTCGATAGCCAATTTAGAAGGAGTTGACAATATGTATAGTAAATGGAAAACATTTATTATATCTAGTCGGATGCCCGATTTTCAATCGCGCATGATTCAGTATTATTTTATAGGGTACTTTTTGTTAGGAACAGTATTGTTTTCAAATTTTTATCCATGGACTTGAACCATTTTCACTGAACAGGACATATCACTCCTCTTATCAGATGCAACTTTGTATCAAAGTTTTGCTTACATATCATTTTAATGCGAAAACATTCCACAAATAAATTTGACTATTCTAGAATATTAGTTTATCTTATTATCTTATTCAATACCAAAGTTTTAATGATAGTTACTTAGCAAGTTGATAGATTATAGAATAATATTGATTGCCTTGCTGAAAATTGCCTTCAGTAGCAAGTTTGAAGTTTTGTAGTCATAGGAGATTTTAAAGAATAGTTGGTAATTTTAAATAACGTTTTGTATTGAAAGCATTTCAATAATTAGAACTAAGAATTTTCAAATTATTAAATCTTATAATAATTTAAATAATGCCTTTACTGTGTTCTAAAATTATGTCTAATAAGTACTCTCTATTTTCTCTTGGTAGATTTAAGGTCAGGAAACAATGAAATTGCTTTTAGTTAATAAGTAGGTATTAATATTGACTAGCAGTTTAGCTAGATAATTATCTTATTTAATGATTAGGACAGTCAGGGATTGCAAGGAACTTGTCTGAAATCTCCATCAAACTTAAATTTCATACTAATCAAGCTTCAATGATCTTGGTATAAAAAGGGCACAATTTGCAGTATTTGCTTAATATCGTTAAGTAATCAGAAATATAACTCTTGTTACTAATTTAGATTTGCACTCGGCGCACCAGCTTGTCCACACAAATAGCAGCCGTCCATTTTTATTAGTCATAAAATGGATATAATAAATTGTAAAGTAGCTATAATAGCCCATAAAAACTACATGTGAAAACCTATCCTCATAAGAGTGCCATGTTCATATTCATTCAGTTGGCAAAATTCCTTGATAAACTTTCGAATAGTGTCTCATAGAGAATTTTGAGATGCTCATACATGGTGCTCACTATTCTCATAAGCCAAATTCCATTCTCAAAGGTAGTCAAGTATTGTGCCATCAATTTGCTAATTAATCTACGATTTAGTGCCCTAAAAATACGCACATTTCGAGACCCTTATCTTTTCTCTTCATTATAAAATGCAAAATATATTAGAAAAGTATATCTAAGGTTGTGAAAATATACTTAGCTCATTGATAGTCATTATTTACTCTATCGAATCGCACAGTTACTGCTTCTTTTGTCATAATAATTTATTATATTCAGAAATAAATACAAACTTGTTTTATGAATTGTTTTATTGATTGTATATCATTTGTCTGACATCCTTACACTTAAAAAAATATACAGGTGGTAAAATTCTGGGACCTTCAGGGTAATATATATAATATATATATATATAAAGGAAAAGATACCTTTTCCTTTGCAGTGAGGAAGTTTTGTTTTTGGATTGTTGAAAAAGGGTAGTTAGCCCGAAAAATGAGACTTCTCAAGTCCCAACATTTTGCCACACCTGTATAACTTGTTTTAATATTTATCTGGGAATCTTCAAGTCTTGAGTGAACGGGTACTATCTTGGTAAGCGTGCTAGATCGTCGACCGCATCGTCGCTTACCATCAGGTGACATAGTGGTCAAAAGCAAGCCAATTAAGAAAAAAAAACCTAAGACGGATGACACGTCTATTTTTATAATTAGCTCAAAGTTCAAATAATAGTATGCATATTATATACTTTTTTGCAGTTTCGGTTGTAGTATTTACAAACAAATCTAATGTAGGAGCCTGAGAGCCTGGACCATATTTTTATGCTTTGCATACTGCATACAATGATTTTCGAATCGTCTTATGCTATACAATCGTAATATAAGACTACAATAACTTATTATGTAGGTACAAAATACTACTACTAGTCTTTACTAGCTTTTCCCCGCGACTTCGTCCGCGTGATCGACAGAGGAAGCCCATACTCGTATTTTTCCAATTTTTCCATGACCATCTTAGCAAGACCTCCCCAGTGTATGGGAGCGCGTGCTACGAAAAGGTCAAGCTGTATCTTCGTAGCCACCCAACCAATTTTTATGTAACGTACCCTATAATCTAAATTGGAAATAACGCTACCAAACACTGAAAACCACATTACTATCCGTTCAGCAGTTTCCGAGTCTATAGATAACAAACAGACAAAATTTCTAAAACCGTGGATTTGTGTTCAGTTCCTTCTATATAGTCGATCCTAGTTGGTTTTTCAAAAATGTCTTCAATGTACAGAATTGGTTTTGTTCCATTTTTAACCGACTTTAAAAAAGTAGGAGGTTCTCTGTTCGATTGTATTTTTTTTTATGTTTGTTACCTCAGAACTCCGTCATTTATGAACCGATTTGAAAAATTCTTTTTGCGTCGGGTTCAGTATAGCTACGAAGTGGTCCCATATCATCGATATGTGACCTTGGACTTCGAAGATACATTGAAGTCGGTTTTTGTTTTTATCTAAAAATTAATTATTATAATAGTATAGATGCGGCGTGCTACAGATAAACATCATGTTCGAGTCGGCATATCCGGTTCAGAAAGCACAAGTTTTACCATTTACAGCCTTACTTATTTACGTGTTAAAGTTAGAGATTCAGTAGGAAAACAATTTAAACATATAAGGACATAGTTTTTTCTCTTTTGACAAATATTATCTCAAGTAAAATAGACATAATTAGGACTTATTCTCGCATGGATACAAACCTACATAGTACAAATACACAACACACTTTTCAATTATATATTCAAAGTACATACATATTTCTGTTAAATACAAAAGTATAAAGTTTCCGATTCTTATGGAGCTCGGAAACTACCTAGTTTTTGGGCAATTAATATAGCAGATGAGTTGCCGATTGTATCAAGAAATATCATTATATTATTATATCCTTCAGTTCAGTGCAATGCCGCAATCTTTTTTCTTCTTATTTTATTGTAATTTTTTTCAGTTAGATGCAACTTTTATAGCCAATTGCCGATGCCGGTAGACGCGGCTCCATGCAATTTTTATACCCCGTATAGGCCGTATACGAGCCTTGATTATAAGTTGATCATAACAACTACATTACTATTGAGGTAGCAAGTACCTAAATCAACAGCGTTGTAACTTGTTACATCAGTAGCTTAATACATAATCACACAATTTCACTTCACACGCTTGTCTTTTCCCAATTTTAATAAACCTTTGTCCAAAACACCAATATTGTTAATTTGTTCTGTTTACTCATTGCAGAGGTTTTCTGCTTGCTCCATGATTTCGGTAGTTCCCTCTGGCAGTGTCGTCGG
Organism: Petrophora chlorosata; assembly: GCA_951640565.1. NCBI lineage: Eukaryota > Metazoa > Arthropoda > Insecta > Lepidoptera > Geometridae > Petrophora > Petrophora chlorosata. Next base: position 6,979,804 of record OX621204.1, on the reverse strand, counting down.
TGAAACGACTGTGGTATCCGGCTCGTGGACAAGAGACAGAGGTTGTGCGTCCTGCTCTAGCTCGGGGAGGTCTTGGGGGAGTGAGAGGTCGGCGGGAGCGGGGTCGGCGACCTCGGCACTCCCGCCGGCGCAATCCTGTTGGTAAATGCGAGTTGATGGTTAATCGCTTAGTCTGGTGGAGTTAAAGTCGACTATGCGAATTTGGACCAAACAACATGCTTATGGAAAATAGCGATACCTTTTTTTGAGGGGGAGGAAATGCCGCTGCACTGCCCTTCTGCCACGGGGGTGGCAGAAGGGGGTGTGGGGCTCGAACCCATTAAAAACCCCCTCATGAGCAGTCCTTTGCCGTGGTGGGGCGAGATGAAGCCGCGCTAGCATTCACAATCTCGCCCCGGAAAATAGCGATACCTATTTCAACCACTGTTCCACACTAGTTAAAGTACAGGATAATAATATTTAAAATACAAGAACCTATTAACAAAAAGTGGTTGACGCAAATATAGGTCTTAAATTATATGGTAGGTTGATACATGAGCCCTGTAAGGCCGATTGCAATTCAGTGCGAGAAGTACATTTAGTCATTTTAATTTATTTATGTTTTAGTCAGTATCTTTCATATGCCATCTAAAATTTCCACCCTTTATAGTTCAGTTTCACCTGTTTTACGTCATCCTTGTACCACGGTTAGAGTATAGCTTCCGTAAATTATTATACCGCCAGTGAGTACGCAGACTGCTCAATATGCTCCCACGACCCAAGCCATAAATCTACTCAACGCCCTGATTCCTCAGAAACCTGGTCTTGATATTTTTTCACCAAGTCTAATATATTTCTTAATGTGTGTATTAATTTATAAGCACATTGTAATACTGGCTCGTTGCACGCTTTGATATCAAACTGTAAGACCAGCAAGCAATTAAAATAAAAAAAATATAGAACGCCGCGCCGGCGCCGCAGAATCTTTTATCACTCTTTTTTTTTCTCAGACTTCTTAAATCAGTTTAGTCAAAGCTACTTGCCTAGGCAACCGCCAAAGCGTCTTGTAGCCTCTGCCTGGCGCGCCGCACTCGCTCCTCCTGCTTCCTCACGTCGTCCTTGGTGATGCTGACAGCCGCGATTAGCGGCTGTTCAGGGTTTAAAAAAACCCCCGGATTCTCGATGATGGATTGCTTACCACCGATTTGACCTGAAATTTTAGTTACGACGGAATGAGAAGGGCTCTCTGACGCTGAGTTTTGTCCTGTACGAGTATACCGCTACTTTTGGGAAATTCTTATTATATTTATATGAAGCATTAACGAATACCAAGTAAAAAACTCAAACAAGGATTTTAGGAAAGAAAAACTTTGAAAGAAAAGACCGTGGTCGTCACCCTAAGGTTTAATAACGGAAGAAAAAATACGACACTCGACTTGGTGACCACCGTAGCTCAATTCAGCAGAGCACTTCCCGCGCTGAGGGAAGAATGAGATGCGGGTTCGAGTCCCAGCCGGTACCGGTGGTCGTATTTTTTCTTTCCGAAAAACCTTATTTGAGCTTTGGGAAATTACCAGTAACAATTTGATGCCCCAATTGGATTTGGGCAAGATGGGCTTCATTATACAATTCCTATATTTATTGTATTGGGACTAGTTTCATATGACATTTTTCGTATTTGAATAAAGAAAAAAGCTCATCTTATCTAACTAGCTATTCAGAGCTATTCAGAGATTTCAGAGTTAGAGATGAAATAAAAGTATTCTGTCTTTAATTTAGACTCACAGGTTTTCCGGGGAGTCGTTGCCCCCTGGAACCTAGAATAAAGCAATAAACTGAGAAGTTTATGGATTTACTTTCTAATATAATACCTATCATTTTATTCTTGAAAGCCAGTGATAGTGAGAGAATTAATTTATTTGGTAATTATAATGGCAGTGAAAGCTGTGAAAGAATTAATTTACATACTAAGGTAACAAGTTGAAGTATTTGTTACAATTTCGGGATTAAATATTATTTATGTGTTCGTAGTGTTATTGCTCACCAGTAATAGGTTGCGAAGAGACATGTAGGGCAGTCGCCAGCGACTGTATGGTGGTGGCATCAGATATGTACGGCCCCAGGGGTTTGATGTATTTCGGAAGGGAAGTGGTGCCTATTACGCCATTAGCGTCGCATGCTGTCAGTCCCTAAAAATGTATTCATGTAAATATAGCGATATCCTGGGAAATCTTCACAAGCTTCAGCATCAGTAGGATACATTAAATAAAATATAACAACAATAAAATTATCAAGCCATATCCATTTTCTTTATGGAACTGTGAGTGATGAGACGAGCAAGTTGTTCGCCTGATGGTAAGCGCCACGCCTGCCCATAACAATAGCAGTGCCACCCAAAACTTTTAGTACCATAGAAAAGCACTGTGTAGGACTGCATTGCGCTCATCACCCTAAGACATTAGATATTGTCTCATATATCCCCAGTAATTTCGCTGGCTACAATGCCCTTTAAACCGGAACACAGTAATGCTTGCGCACTACTGCTTGGCGGCAGAATAACTGGCAAAGCTGTGGTACCCACCCAGACGGTCTCCCGCATACGACAGACCTATCTATGTTGCCTACCTGTTGTATACCTATAGATGTTGGGACAGACAGAGAACTGCACACTTAAACGTGGTTACAACAGCATCGTGGATCGCAGATTGTGGTGCAGTTTGACTCAAGACATGCAAGTTACAGGTTCGGTTCTCGCTTCGGGAAAAATTTGAAAAAAATTTGCACAGAAAAGGAAGCGCAATACGTGGTGAATTGTGGGGTGGGACCATGGTCTTCATAGTACTTTTATCTAACATACGGTATGTACATATATCATTGGGCGTTTCTTTCCTTCTACTATCTAATATATAAAATTCTCGTGTCACAGTTTTCGTTTCCATACTCCTCCGAAACGGCTTGACCGATTTTGATGAAATTTTTTGTGCTTATCCGGTATCTATGAGAATCGGCCAACATCTATTTTTTTTTTTAAATTTTTTTTTATTTATATGGCAAAACAACGTTTGCCGGGTCAGCTATTCATATTATAAATGTGAATGTCTGCGAGGATGGACGGATAGATGTTTGTTACGCAATCACACAAATATTACTGAAGTATTTTGATATTTGGTGTGGATACTTTTTATTCCGGAAAAGTGAACAGTTCCTTAGGATAAAACGTACACCGGCGAAGTCGCGGTTATCGACAGAATAGATATATCGGCTAGTTTGTTATTCTATAATTTATATAATTTGTACTTTGTTATTTTTCAGTTAACAGCTTTAATTTGTTTATAGAGAAAGAATCAGCAATGAGTGGTGATAAATATAAAAAGATATTTACTTCGAGTCGCTTCTCCCAGAACAGCTGTTTCGGCTTCTCCTGTGTGCCATGCTTCAGGTCAGTTTTCACCTTGCTCTCTTGAGTTTTGTACACAGTGACTGGCTGTTTAAAGATCGAAGCCGTCTGGCGGATCGGAGGGACCAGTGACGCGTCTGAACGCACACCCCTGTATATTATGAATAAACATATTAAGTAATAGAAATTGTAGGAATTAAATTATAGTTAGAAAGGCAGGATTGGCAAAATAAGATTGATTTTTGTAAAGGCAAAACAAAATGTTAGAGTATAGAATAGTTTTGATTAATGTATAGGTACAAAACGAGAAGGACATAGGCACCGGTACAATAGAAGAAATATACATATACAAACAGGATAGGTCTTATAATAATGCAGATATAATTTACACATTTTACACTAACAAACACAAGAAATACAATTTTAAATTCTACTAATATTACTTTGTTTTCCTACAAAATATGTAAGAATTTAATTGTATAATAATAAAATATTGAAACATGCTAAAAATTAAAATACATGCTGAAGTGTAGAAGCTAGTTGGTCTTAAAACAAAAATACATTAACTCACACAAAATTGCACAATAAGTACCAAATACCATGGATTATCAACAGAAATACAATAAACACAGTTCTAGCAGACAAACTTATGACACATGTGACTCATTTCTTATACAAATTTTGAGAATTCAGTCATTTTCACAATTCAAGTCACATTATGGGACTACACACAGATAGTTCATCATTATTGATATTACATATGCATACATATATTATGTAAGTATACTAAGTATGATGATCACAATACACACCATTGATCTAGTGGAATCTCTAATATTTGGTGTGTAAGTATGTACTTATATGATTAGTTTATTGACAAAATTCTTGAAAAGTTGTCTCGAGTGATACTGTAGACATAGGTATATCATTCAATGTGAATGTAAGTTCAAGAAGAACTCATATTGCATAAGAAAGTAGAACAATGCGTGTAGAGTAAGTATAATATAATTGATGAAATATGTTTATTATGAAGAAAAGCTAAGCTTTCCTATCACAAGGGAGGTGCCGTTTAGCATGTTTTCTACATGGTAGGTATTGTTAGAAAGCTGCTGTGATATGAACTACAATGGGATTACATGTGAGGTGACGAAGCTCTATGGAAACTAAGTTATGAGTAATAAGGTATTAATTGGTTACACAGATAACAAGGTCTAAAGCTGTGCGTTGAGGGCCAAACGTAGTTAACAGACAATTTTTCACACACAAAAGCCTTGTTTATGTACTACAGACACTACACATGTAACAATGAGTGATTCTATGTGACTATCACACATTTATTTCACAGAATTGTCTCATACTGTTCTTGAGAATGGCCTTGCAATCATACTTATTCCTATAGATAGCATATTATGCTAGATGCATAATATAACAAATAGTGATATATAAAAATGTGACCTGAATACACTAATGTTCCTATAAATATTATATAAACATGAACCATTGCTAACAAATCATAAAATCAGGTCATATAAATATAATATAGTATCTATTGTTTGCATATTGTGATATGTACATTATTGTACATAATAGTATAATGAATGCAGTAATGTAAACAAGGCTCTATATCTAAGCCTAGGGCACACTGACTAACAAGCATCTAGTCGGGTAAATGGCATTGTAGGTACTAGGTACAAATGGAACATAAAGCGTAGACTGCACTAATGATCACAACACAAGTGTAAGACACTAATATGGGAACCTGTAATCAAACTGCGCGCGTGCTTTCTTGGCCTTGCACAGCAGCATCGTGTTTATTTGACCCTGTTGGAAGTCGAAACACGACAGGTCCATACTATCACCAAGATACCGAACTAGTTCGGGCTTACTGCGAAACTTTTTACCTGTAGGGCTATAGAAATATAAATTATGGACTGGTTACATGTAAGTTATAAGTTAAGTGTTACACCCTCATTTAGTGATGAATAATGAATGTTAGACAATTTAAGTTGCATGAATATAAATTTTCATGGTACATAATCTACTTATTGCAGACAATATTTATAGCTCCGGAGGCTTTTATTAATTTCTCTAGTACTTCTTTACTTATTAATTCACAGGAATTAATAGTAAAGATCTGTGAAACTTCCTTCATAGATGCTTGGTACCAAATATAAGAAGTCTCATCTGTTTTTGGTTTTTTATTATGATAAAATTAATGCAGAATTTTGTTAGATATGTATGACTATATTACCTGTAATAATAAACATCAACTTTGCCAGCAGAAAGGCCAGTTTTTCTAATAACTTCCTCTCTTTGCCAGCCTTTGGGCAAAGCTGCACAATCCGACCTCTTCTTCTCAATTGAGATGTTCATCGTAACAAATACTCCACCCCTTCAGTATTCTTATGAAGACGAGATTTCACTTAGCTTTGTCAGAATCGATAGCTTTTAAATTTTAAAACAGAATACAATACAAATATTTAAGATACAATTACAGATATACAACAACATAATAACTCAGAAATATATTTTTTTTTGTTAAAGTTCGCCCGTTACGGCAGGCTAAAGTCTCTAGGACCATACCGCCATGTCTTACGTAGTTTTTATTTGATAGTTTAATATTAAATTTATTATACTTTTGTTGAGAATGAGGGTCAACAGCAACAAACCGCTCTCCTAGTGCTTCAATAAAGTGTTGGAACTTTATTCAAGCTTTCCATGGACTTTTTGGGAGAACCTAAAAAGCGATGTTTTCCTTAGAGTATACATAAGTTGGTATAGACCGCGTGTTCCTAAGTGGGAACAGTATGCACGGGTGAGAACATAGCATCGTTCTGTACAGAATTCTAACATTACGTTTCACCGGTAAGCCAATTTTTAATACTTTTAAGGTCAAAGTTCGTTTCGTTTCACGGGGGTGAATGAGACGTGGGACGCGGGGCTACATGTACCGCCCGCACTGCCCCGCAACCCCAATTCGATTGCCGACTCAAATAGTGATGTGACGCGTTTAACCTATTCGATAATAATGTTTGTTATGAGGATGGCAAGCAATAGTTTAACCGGCACATTATCTGCGCTTGCGATTTGAAATTCTAGTAATCTATATAAATAAAAATTAAATGTTATTATTTGGTAAACGCATCACTCGAGAACGGCTGGGCTGATCCGACAATTTATTTAATGATATTGTAAGGCCTTCATTATGTAAATGTAATGTAATAGATATTTTAGTGTAGGGTTCGTTGATGTAAAATAACTATGCGCTTCTTGGTAGTACGAATTTTAATATGATTCTCTACTAAAAGTTAATTTATATAAAAGTACACAAAACTAAAAGGAAATTTTCTAATAATGACGGACGTCCATGCCAGAACTCTCGAGAACCACTCCAATTTTAAATGAAAGCACAGATAACACAACCCCGCACGATGAGCAAGGTCCACCAGTGTCCCGTCTATAGAAAACGAGCAGGGACACGGTGTTCTCGCCTCGGGCGTGCGTTAAGGGCCGTCATATCCTCCCCCTCCAGTACATGACAGCCGCGTCCTCGCTCATGTGCTGGCAAAGTCGTCAATTGTGAGTTCGCAGACTCAAGAAACACAGGAATAACATCATTACAATTATTATTAAATTTACACAAAACCGAATCATTATCACTAACGACAACATTTTCAAGAACATTATCAAACACTTGATTATCAACAACATCAAGATTATTTTCCACAAGACCATCCTGTTCACTGACGCGCTCCCTACGAGGCCTACCACGAGTTAGCTTTGGAACTACGGGTCCCGGTGGGGTAGCATCGCGACTGTGATACAAGGTAAGTTCTTTTATGTGAAATTTTCCCAAATCCTTGCTAGGATCACCTATTGGAGCGACCCGGTACGTAGTAGGACTCACTTTTTGAGTAACTACGTATGGTCCATCCTTCTTCGGTACAAATTTTGAACTCACAGCTTTCGATTTGTTGCTCAAAACGTGTGTAGCGAGTAGCACTTTATCACCAACCTAAATACAGTCACCGACACGCCGGGATCTATCAGCGAACACTTTCCTCTGGTCCTGTTGATCCTCTACTCTCTCTCGGATCGTAGCCAAAGAATTCAGGAATCTCCGAAGGTAAGGTGTTATCTGCGGAACAAAATTTTCCTTTTCCAGTACCGCACGAGGATCGTTCGTGACTTCAAGTGGCGATCTTAACTCTCGGGCGAACATTAAGTATGCAGGTGTTGTTCCAGTAGACTGACAACGAGCAGTGTTCATCGAAAACCGGATGGCAGGCAGGTGAGTAGGCCATGAGGAATGGTCCGTTCCTACTAATTGAGCAAGCTGTACCTTTAGATCCCTGTTCTTCCTCTCAGCAGGGTTACCCTGAGGATGGTACAGCGGCAACAGCTCCTGCTTTATTCCTAAGATGTACATGCACTGTTGCATCACTGCAGAAATGAATTGGACGCCGTTATCCGAAATGATGCGGTGCGGGAGACCAAATCGCAGAAAGTATTCTTCTATAAGAAGACGCGCGCATGCCTCCGCAGTCGCTTCTCGTAGTGGGTATAATTCAACCCATCTAGTGGCTGTATCCTCCACTAATAAAATCCACTTTTCATTGTTTTGCCCAGGTGGGAGGGGACCAAATAAATCAATCGCTAGAACCTCATTTCTTTGGTGAAGAACCGGCGTCTGCAGCAAGCCTGGCGGTTTTTCATTCGACGCTTTATAACGCTGGCACGACGTACAGGTTTTCACATATTCCGATATTATGCGGCGCATCCCTGGAAAATAAAAGCGTTGCGCGATTCTTAGATACGTCCTCTCAACTCCTGTATGTCCTGCAAAAGGAGAGTCATGACACTCTTTCAATATTTCCTCCCGCAAGTCGACGGGAACCACAAGCTGAGGTTCCTCACTATCAGAGTCAGGGTTAAAACGGTAGAGTACCCCTTGTTCCATCAAGTAACCTCTGCCTGACCAATGGCAACCTTGTACCTCCACTTCTCCTTCCAGGTCGTTAATAATCTTCTTCAGCTCAGGATCTGCAAGCTGGCTACGTCTAAGCTCTGACGGACTTCGCGCAGGTAAGTCTACTGTGACTGAGCAGATTCCACATGCAGCAAAGGACTTCTCGTCGCAGTTTGGACGGCTAAGCGTGTCTGCAATCACGTTCACTTTTCCTGGCGTATATTAGTAGTACAGATCAAAGGCTTGAAGTTTTAACGCCCACCTTACGAGACGGCCGGATGGCGATTTTAATGATAAAAGCCATTTCAGAGGTTGATGGTCCGTTTCAACCACCACTTTGTGACCTTCGATGTAGCAACGTAAACGCTCAACAGCCCAGACTACAGCTAAGGCTTCTCGTTCCGTTGTCGAATAGTTTCGTTCTGCAGAAGAGAGAAGACGGCTCGCATATTCAATTGGCCTTTCCTCTGCACCCTCACCTTGTAGGAGGACGGCACCTAGCGCGTAATTACTAGCGTCAGTCCTCAATACGAAAGGTTTTGAATAATCTGGTTGAATGAGGATCGGTGGCGATGCTAGACGACTCTTTAAATCTTCAAAAGCAATAGTTTGTTCAGTTTCCCACCGCCAAGGCTCGTTCTTCCTTGTCAATTTCGATAGCGGCTCTGCAAGTTTTGAAAAACCGGGAATAAATTTTCGGAACCAAGAGGCAGTCTGGAGAAACGTCCGAAGATGCTTTAATGAAGTCGGTTTCTTCATCTCAAGGATCGCTTGAACCTTACCCTCATCTGGTAAAATACCATCTTTCGAAATCACATGACCTAAATACTTGACAGTGTCACGTGCAAACACACACTTCTCTTTATTCATTCGCAGCTTGAACTCGCGAAGTCTCTCAAATACAGCACGCAGATCCTCTATATGCTGACTCATATTTTCCGATATAATACAAATGTCATCGAGACATGCAGTCACATTCTTCAACTTAGTACAAGAGCACAAACGGTCAATAAGGCGCTGGAATGTGGCGGGTGCAGTTTTAAGACCAAAAGGCATGCGTTTAAAGCGGTATGTGCCTGTAGATGTCGAAAATGCAGTCTTATCCCTATCACGATTAATTGGCACTTGCCAGTAGCCTGATTTTAAGTCCAACGTACTCATGACACAGCCTCTCTTTGTCCTTTTTAGCAGTTCATCAATTTTTGGCATCGGGTAGGTATCTGATCTAGTAATTTGATTTAGCTTACGGTAGTCCACGCAAAAGCGAAAAGATCCATTAGGCTTGGGTACGAGCAGTGCTGGAGATGACCATGCTGACTCGCACTCCTCGATGATGTCCTCAGCCAACATCTTATCAATCTCCTTCTGCAACGCCTCTGCTCGAGCCGGAGTCGAGCGGTACGGTGGCACTGCAACTGGTGGGTGGTCGCCTGTTTCTATGAAATGCTCCGTGCAATCTGTGGCTTCACCGGACTCGTTGAAAAGGTCACTGTAATTGACAAGCAATTGCGAAAGCGTCACACTCTGGTTCTCACATGCATGTATTGCTTGGTTAACACTACCTGGCTCGAAACGCAAATCAAACTTATTATTTATATTTTCAGAGAAAAACCACATCGATTTACCGAAGTCAAAAACTAGGTTTGCCCGATTTAGAAAATCTATACCTAACAAAGATTGATTGTTCCTTGCCTCTGGGAAAACTACAAAATCTGTTGGTACCATTTTATGCAAAATTCTAACGTGTATTTTTGTTACCAACACATTCATTAATCTTGACTCACCATCAGCAAGTTTTATACACCTTTGCTCAGCACGAAAAGGATGGTTTTGTTTCAATAAGTGTGCATACAGGGAGTGACCAGCTATGCAACTTTTAGCAGCTGTGTCCACTAAAGCAGTCCCTTTAGCACCCAACATTTCAATATCTAAAATTGGCCTCTTAAAATCATTTTGAGGAAAATCAACAGGCGAGGAAGAAGAAGCACACTCCCCCTTGAGAGCCGAATTGCAACGCGTGGCAAGCTTTATCTCCCCCTGTATGTCAGCTTTATTAATATTATAACAAGCTTTGTTTATATTTGAAGAACTATCAGCAATGTACGAATCATTAGCAATATTGGCCTGAGTACAGCCCTGTTCACATTCATTCAAAATATTGACTTTAACATCAGCCTGAGTACAACCCTGTACAAAATTATTATTACAAGCAAGCATGTTAGTTGTATCATCAATAGCATAAAATACCTCCTCACTCTTACATTTAGAGCAATTTGCGCGGATGACACCAATAGCCCCACAGCCATAACATGCAATACTCGAAGCTGTGTATCTTGTTTGTAGTTGCAACAAAGAATTTCTTATCTTATCTTATCTTATCTTATCAATATGGTTATTATTATTACTAGGCGGTAGCACTTGCACAGGCACTTGAGAAATATTGTTTTTGTTGCGAAGTCTAGGACAGTTAGATATTGAATGTTCACTTACTTTTTTACAATACGCACAGTATGTACGCTTCACGATTTTACTCACTGTTTGGTGCTGAGCCAGAGTGAAGCAGGAGATGCCCCTGGAAGCACAGGCGGTGCACGTAGCGCATCACCGGGTGCGCCCGTACCTGCAGCAGTAGGCATGCGTGGCCCACCGGCGACGCCCCCAGCGCCTGCGAGAGGCGCGCGCGGCAAGCTGGCACTAGCTTTGCGCCACGGCGACGACTGAAACAGCGATGGTTGTGCGGTCCCGCTCGGGCCAGCCGCCCAATGTTGTCGGTACGACGGCCTTGCGTCCATTATAGCGTCCTCGATACTGTTGCATTTCTTTAATAGAGCCTCAAAATTCGTGATTGAGTCACGGTCCACTTTCCCTCGGACGGAGACATCTAAAAGTGAGTATACCATGTCCAGCTCCACTTTTTCGCTTAGGTCACCTCTAGGCAATTTTGCCAGCAGTGCACGAGCTTGAGCTACGAATCTTTCTGTGTTCATGCCATTCTGTGTCATAGCAAATAATTCTTTATATATCTGGAATGCTGGTCGACGAGCTCCAAAAGCGTTTTTTTATGCTGTCTACTGCATCCATCCAAGTTGTAAGATGTACTCTTACTCCTTGCCACCATGTGCCGGCATGATGTGAAAAAAGTAGTGCTAGGCCTTTCAAAGCGTTTTCGTCGGTAACACCTGCCGCACTTTTATAAATTTCTACTGCATCCAAAAAATTCTCGACTGACTCACCAGGCGCGCCGGAAAATCGAGCTTGGCACTGTACAAAATTAGCACCGACAGCTGATCCTGGCGCACGGCTCGCTTTCTCCGCAACAGCTGAGGATCTAACTTCCCGGAGAAGCGACTGGCAAAACTCAGCCTGAGTTCTTTGTAGTGACGCAAACAGCGAAACAAAATCCTGCTGGGACATCGCCACGGCATTATTTGGCTCCTCCTGCACGTAGGTACTCGACGGGGCGGAAGAGGGCCCGCCCCCAGGCGACGCTGACGCCGACTCGGCGCCATCAGCCTGAGTAGCAACTGGCGGAGACTGACCATCTCTATTTTGCGACCGCGTTCTTACCGGCGAATAAGTAAGCTTTCCCATTGTGATACTTTCAGATAAACACGCATTACAAGTTATTTTACACAAGCACTAAAAAATATTTTCTCCACAGCACGAGAAAAAAAAATACCACGTTGGCGCCACTTTAGTGTAGGGTTCGTTGATGTAAAATAACTATGCGCTTCTTGGTAGTACGAATTTTAATATGATTCTCTACTAAAAGTTAATTTATATAAAAGTACACAAAACTAAAAGGAAATTTTCTAATAATGACGGATGTCCATGCCAGAACTCTCGAGAACCACTCCAATTTTAAATGAAAGCACAGATAACACAACCCCGCACGATGAGCAAGGTCCACCAGTGTCCCGTCTATAGAAAACGAGCAGGGACACGGTGTTCTCGCCTCGGGCGTGCGTTAAGGGCCGTCATAATATGTAATAGAGATATATTAGATATAAAAAATAATTCCTGAAATTGTTATTTCTGACTTTCTTATTTCATATCCCATATATATTTTACGTAGGTACTGCACATGCAGCATATACATTCATACATTAAAATAAATAATGTTCACTTACTAAAATTACACTTATAGGTGCACAAGACATATAATACATACACAACAAAAGGTACCGTGTGTCCTTGTCGCGGCGCACAATTATTACCCATCACTAGTTTACTTGCCTACGCTGCGCATTGGGCGACAAGTACGATACGCGCGCTCTGTACCTGGCTATATATACTCTAAGGATGTTTTCTCTATTTTGTTTCATTTGCCTACACTCGTGCACATTTACGAAGATTGATTCTCACCCATTGAGGAATGACACTATAGAGTCCTTGACAGCGTAACACTTTTGGAAAGCAATAGTTTTTTGACAGTAATTTTGGAGTGTTTACCATACCTATGAAAAATTCTCCCATTCGCTTGAATGAAAATGTAACGTGTTCTGCGTTGCATTGCAGCCACAATAACTTCAGAAGTTTTTATTTGGTCTGTAAAAGGTAGGACATCTGTACTATTCTGTACCCCAGAGTGAAAGAATAGGGATATAGGGAATATGCATATGTTGTCGAAAAATCTAGAAATTATTTTTTATGATAGATTACTCCTGTAAACAGATCTAAAGGTGAAGGTCTCTTTTAGGTGGCCGAGTAATGAATACGTTCTAGCGTGGCCACAGAATAATAGTACAGATTTCGTACCTTTTACAGACCAACTACCTACGACTTTCTGAAGTTATAGTGGCGGCGCTACAACGCAGAGCTCGAATGAAATTGCGGTAACTCCATTTCCTTACGGTATGCTTCTTTTGCAATCATTAATATTTTGTTGTTAACCAGGTGTTATCTAGGAATAAACTAGGTAGGTAAATAAAATAATCAAATAAAATATATGACACATTTATACAATAGACATACATTCATTATTTCCATACAGGTAAAATTTACAATAGAAGAACTAGTATTTTGACATAATTTACAAGACTGCAGCACAACTGATACTTAGGATATAGGTAGATAGATAAACACAATGTTAAAAAAAGCACTTGAAGTATTCTAAATAGCATAGTGTCTCAGTTAAATGTCATACTGTCGGAGTAGATCACAGACGTACTTATGAAAGTCAATTATTACATTGACCATACCACCGTATTGGATAGCACTAACTATACATAACTGTCAATTCACTACACTAACCCGAAACGGTTTGTCCTTTTGTGTCCTGAACAGCTTTGAGGTTCACATGATGATGAAGTCTACGTTCATGAACTCGTTCTCACTATGTGGCGTTAATTAGGATTAGAAATCCGAGATTCGTTGCTTACATTTTTATTGTAGGATTGTGATCCATCAATGGAATTGGATGAATGGCCATAGTAATCGACAGCAAGGACCTGTAAGATAAATTTATTACACAAAATAAGAACTTATTTACAACATATGTTCTTACATAAGAGGCGAATGCCTTTACTATTAAAACAATTCTACTCTCTTCTTACTAAACTTTAACTTTTAAATTTCAAATTAAATAAAAACTATAATCATTAACTACTTTTATTACCTATATCTTAATTAAATGGTTTAAGAATGCACAATTTTAATACATTTAACATTTTACACAAATATGCAATTTGTTACCCGACGTAATGGGAACTGAAATGTTTATACGATGGCCACACTGACACACGATACTGGTCAATGTTGTTTGAACAAAATAACACCGAAAACTGAATATATCAAGCCAAATGCAGGTTCTAATTGTCGAACCCGATGTATAGTTACATCCACATAAATTATAGTTACCGAAAAACATCAATAAACACAAGAAAAACACATACGTTTGAAAACTTAATCTTTCAGTACAATTTTCACTTCACCATGAATGGAACACCCGAATATTTTTTCACATTCAATTCTAAATTGTTTCTAGTACACATTCACAAAGATTCACTTAAAAATAATAAGAAATACCACAACACAAATTAAAAAACCACAAGCCGACCCTGCCTGGCCATTATTTTGACTTAACATGTCATGACCAATGTTAAGAAAATGGGTTACGCGATAGAGACAATATGATAATAGTTGTACCTCGTTCTTTATAAGAGCCTGTTGTATAGCGCTATCCTTTTTTAGGTCGGAAAACTTCGTAATTATCCCTCTATAGTGTAAGACCTCAATGTTCTCACCATTACTTAATTTGCTCTTTGCCTGTCAGTTACTAGTTGTCAGTTGTCATTTTCCTTTACTGTAAAATTCCGATATTGGCCACAATAACGCAGTTAAATCTGATAAAAATAATCGTTCCAAAGATGATGAAGATATTCTATTTTTCTATTCCATCATTGAGGTTAGTGTCATTCCTCAATGTATTCCATGCTCTCTTCACCTGTAATCTACTGGAAAAGTTTGACGTCCTTGTTTGACTTACATATTATCTGTCTGTCACTCATCCGTCATTTGACGATGACATTTCTGACTGTCAGGTGTCAGCAACAGCCAGCTCTACTCTCGTCTCGTCTCGTTCGTTTGCTTTTGGCGAATCGGTAGTTGCTTCGTTAAGTCTATTTTCGCTGAAATAAATCAAGTGAGTTTATTTTGTTGTGATTATCGAGTAGCTAACAGAGAGCTACAAAATAATTTCAACGTGTGCTAGTTGCGGGTTCTGTGGACGTGAGTACTATTTTAACAATTTTACACCTTGATGCTATAGTCGATGAATGATGTCAACTTTTGGTTGGAAATTATACTTTCACTTTGCAGAAATGCTGAAACAGTTGTTATAAATGTATTTCAAATAAGCTATAGATATGCTTTTGCTTTACACGAACATTACATGTTAGTAGCTGCTCTGGTAAAGTCAATCGCGACGCGCCTATTTTCTTCACAGAAGGTTGGACTGACACACTGCAGCTACTGTTTAGTTCTGTCTGAAAGACCTGAAAGTACTGGAAAAATAATTTCCGGAGTTGGCTAACTCTCAGTCTATTGTTGTAGTATTAGTTTGCCTTTATAAAACTGAACTCTCAATTTTGAAAGTAGGTAAGTATACAATAATAAATACTTCTTATCGTATTATTAATATTTGTAAAATGCGATCTTATTGGCTTATGTAAAAGGAAATGGATGAATAATCAAAATTGAATAAGCAATATTAAACACAGCATGTTGTGCCAATAAAAAATTATATAATGCCATGGGTACATAAAACATACTTAGGTATACTTACAGGTGCCATGGATACATAGTTAGATATACAGAGTGAGTTTTTGAACCGGGATCCAGGCTGCTACTATAACCGTTAGCAATATAATATTTTGTTGCACAATCCATGTAGTTTTTCAGACTTATTAAAACTGATTTAGTTGGATTTTTATAAAATGTAGGTTTCCTGCCTAAATCAATTAAATTAATGTCTAAAAACTTTTTTCAAGGAAATGAGTTCTGCTAACAACATTAGTATGGAAGAAAACATGACAATATTAGCCGATATCTGTGATACCATCGTCACATAATTCGGTTTTATAGTTGTCACTTAAGGAACTTTTTGTTTCCAGGAAAAAAAATAACCTATGTCCTATTCCAGGACCTAAACTACCTACATACTAAATTCCCGTCTTGTCTTTAAGATGTTATTTGGTAAAAACACATACACACAAGTCTAAACACAAATAAAGCCACTATAATCTAGAACTCCAAACATTCATTATTCTTAGCAAAAAATGAATTCGTACTCGTACTGAACAAGGGGAAAATTATTTAAATAAACCCTAATTTCTCTGTGTTAAGAGGTATAGTAGAGCTACCAAAGAATACGCACTACCAAAGAGTATGCAATGCTTCTAAACAAAGATTATTATTTTCTAATGGCACTTCTGTGACACCAATCAGTTGTCTGGGTCAAGACAAGGTGCCGAACACAGCACCGGATAACAGCACACCAATGGCAACGTTTAGCCGGATATTAAAATATCTTGGCATAAGAAGTTTAGACATGCATCTATGGGATGTTCCAATATGGTATATCCATTCTGTATCAGAGAACTAAATCCACTTTATTTTAAGACTATCAGAGAATTCAAAAGCATCAACATTTTACATTCCCACATTTGAAATACAGACCGTCTCTCACAGCAAGAGCGTTTATACTAATATTAGTAATTTACAGTAATTCATCATTCATCATCCATAGCCTTTCACGTCCTACCTGCTTGGTACAGGCCTCTTTCATATCATGCCACTCGCCTCGACCCTGTGCCACTCTTTTTTCGTACACAACCCATGATGTTTTAATATCATTGACTAATCTTGCTTCCAGAGGCTACGCTTTTTACGATGCTAGAGTAGAAAAACAGTAGCTAGAAAGCTACTGTAATTAGAGAAAAGAATACTTACTATTACCACAGAACTTATTTAATTAGAATAAAAAATATAATAGATAAATAGAAGTAATAGAATTAACTATTTCAAATTTATTTTATTTGTTCCAAAACATATTTCAGGTACATTAATATAACAGTTACTTATACTAAAAAATATAAAGTGTACCCTTAAGAACTCTGTATAGTGGACCCTTAAGAACTCTGTCCCCCGCACTAAGTCTCTGTTGAGCCTGTACAGCGGGGTTACAGTGGATCACTCTGGCTACTCCTATCTCTATTTCATTGCGTAGAATTTAGAAACATCAGAATAAAAATAACAAACACTTATAAGCTACATTGGTTGTTAGTAAGTGACAAAGAAAAATATATACAGAATATAAATTGTTAATTTAAGTAAATACAATTAAAAAATTTTTTTGTATGTAAATTGCTATTTTTTATGATGTTATGTTTACTAGTATCATAATCTATAATGTGGATTCATGCGGGCCCAGTTTGGCTTGACTTGGCGATTGATGTTCACGACCTTACATTTGGTGTTTCTGAGGCATGCTGATCTCCTTATGATATTATGTTCCTTCATTGTTATATGACTGTGCCTTGCACATAAGTTAGGAAAATTCATTGTTTTGGAGCCAAGCGGGATTCGAGCTCGATTGCATCGAATCCAAAGTCAAACGAGCTACAGCTGTGACTTATTCGCTCAATTAATGAATAAAGCATGAATTATAGAATGCTTTTTATTGATCAATCACCTAATTTACTGGTCAAATGATTTGCAACCAGTAACTTATATGTATTATCATATAAACATAATCATCAATCTCTTTTTTAAAACTGCTAACATTTCAATTCATTCATATTCAGCTATTGTCATAGCTCTAACTAAAGTTTGACACGAATCACGAAAACACAGAATAAAATATAACAGTACTACTTACTTTACTGTTATAATCTGTGGTTTAGAGCCTAAACTTTTAGGTATGATTTGTTAGATTAGTACCAAACAGAATATGAAAAATAAATTTGAATATGAATAATATATGAATATGAAATATAAAAATGAATATATGCATATGTTTACCTAGTCTTGCCATAAATACTAAAACAAAGAAAAATTGCGAATAACATTTATTACTTTTACAGTGTGTTAGTTTAATACATAAATATAAAACAATTTAAAATATAAAAAGCTTATTCGAAGTGGTCTCCATTGGCTGCAATACAGTACTTTAAACGTTGAGGCCAGTTATCAATAGAAGCATTAGAAGCTCGCACTCTTTCCATGGGAAAATTCTTCACTGCCAATCGTACGGATTGTTTTAGGGACTCCAAATTATCATGGCGTTTAGAGCAAGCCGTACTCTCTAAAACTGACCATAAATCATAATCCAGCGGATTAAGATCGGGACTAGACGACGGCCAGTCTTCAGCTCTGATGAAGTCCGAAACGTTCGTTTCCAACCAAGACTGCGTAGACCGAGCTGTATGACTCGGCGCCGAGTCTTGCTGGAAGGATCATTCTTGGTTATTGAACATGGTGTTGTTAAGGGGCTTCACTACCTTCTCAAGAATGGTATCTTGATACACTTGTGCCGATGTTTTGATACCTTTTTCACAATAGTATGGCTCAGTCACTCCTTCATAGCTAATACCCCACCAAACCATCACTGAAGTCGGATAGTGCCCACGTTGCACTCTGTCGACTAATTGGGAAGCTTCCTTAGAGCTTTGAGCATAAATACGGTCATTTTGTTTGTTAAAATGTTGCTCAATTGTAAAATGTTCTCATCTGTAAACAATTTTTTTCTGTGACCTCCCTTTGCGTACCGCTTCAGTAGTTGTTTCGATTTTACCACCCTATTCTTTTTTAAATTATCAGTTAAGAAATGACCAGTACGTCTCTTATAGGCTGCAAGTTAGAGTCATCTTTTAAAATACGCGACATGGTTCTAAGGTGCTATCTTCATCTCCCGAGATAAAATCTTTTGCTTTCGGACAGGATTTCTTCGAATTCTTTCCCTTACTGCTTTGACCACCTTTTTCGTATCACGAACACTACGTGGACGGCCAGGGGCCCTATTCTCGAGGTGTAGATATAATATCACATTCGATAAATATCGCAGGAACTGTCAAAATATCTATCGATTTGAAAATTCCGTATTCTCGAGAAGTCACATTAGATAAATATCGATTGAAAACCGCCAGATATGTATCGAGTGGTCCCGAGCACTCGATATGAGTTTATCGAAACAAACAAAACAAACGCAAACGTCATTATAATGTCTTACTCTTCAAACTTCTTGTACGTTTTTGTTTGAGCAATCATTGAAATGTATGTTATAAAATATCCAGTGGACCCTATGCTATTAAAAATATACTTAACAAAATAATACAGCAGGTTTAAATTACTAAGAAAAATATCTAGCGACGAGTTTATTTCCGCTTTTGTGGGTGATGTAATTGAGGAGTCAGAACATGCAGCAGCCACTCAACGACGGCGAGCCCAATGGAGAGGAGAATAAATCCAGGGGAAATGAGGAATACGAATTTAAAAAATCCGCTTGTCCAAACATTTAACGATAGACCTAATTAATATGCTGACACCTCTGCTAAGAAAAAATATTGATATAAAGACATAAATTATGTCATTTATTTATAGTAGGTATTTAATTTAATTATATTTGTTTTAATTTTTCATAGTATATCATATTTACATATAATTGGAGTTTTATAATGTACACCACACTGACCGCAATATTTTTTTTCCTGTCCACTCAAATGTTGCCTGTAACAAATTGCGCATAGCGATAAGGCCTTGGATTGTACCCACTGTTTATTAACTTTGTTAACTATTGTTTTTTCTGTGTGTTTGGTAGTCAATAAAGCATTATTGTATTGTAAATTTTATAAGCCCTCGATACAATAAAACATGTCTAAGAACCACTGCTAGAAATCCTGCTTTCAATTAAATAAAACCGCATCCAAATCGGTTCACCCGGTTAAGAGCTACGGTGCCATAGACAGACACACATAGTGGTTAAACTTATAATACCCCTCCTTTTTGTTAAAAACTAAGTACTGTATCTTCAATGATGATACATCCCTAGAATTTCCTCTTCTATTTTGTAGGTATCCTTACCTAGACTGTGCTCAATGCTGACAAAGGAGAAATTGCAACAAATCAAAACGTTTCATGAAAATCGGGCGGTCATGTCAATGTCATTGATGTTCGTTCCATTTCCCAAAAATAAGCGCTTGTTAATATTACGATTTTTTTTTTCATTTATGTATATACTTTTTATAATTTGCAGTATTATAATACAGTAGATTTGTAAGACAACAGTTAAAAGCACTTAACCAAAATTATCAGCACAAATGTTTTTATATTGGAAAAAGTCAAAAGGTTAAAGTTATCGATTCTGCAATTACACAGTCGATATAAACGGAACGTGTCTGAAGACAGACAAAAACTATATTATCTGTGTGAAGCATTTGAATGAAAATCCTGACGGCCATTATCTACTACCATAAAATCTATTGTTCTTGTAGACCAGCCATCACCCCCCTCAAACATATAATTAGTTGGAAGGCTTTTGTAATTCTCGTTTCTCATAATATCAAGTATGGTACGTAGCCGGTTTGTAAGAAAGGGTAACTAATATACATATTTGTCTACATAATGTGATAGCACATTCTTCAAAACTGCTTTGAATGTCAACCCTCTACAGGCTGACATATTCTGACATGTTATCTAAATAGTTGACCTTTTGAGTTCCTTGTAGGTACTTTTGTGGTTTGTCAACTAACTAGTTGACAAAGTTACGCATTATGCCTAAAGGACTGAACTTTAGTATGTTTACATTAAAACGGCGTAGGTAATTTACACTCTTCGTAGGGATGAATTAAGCAGTATAAATCTAAATAAGTTTTTTTTTATTATTTATAAGCTTGCATTTGACCTATATCTCACCTGTTGTTAAGTGACGATGCGGTCGAAGATGTAGCACCCTCGCCTAGAAGAAACCTGTTCACTCTTGTCTTAAAGACACCCAGATTATAGCTATCCAGAAACATAGATGCCGGCAGAGAGTTCCACTCCTTAGCCGTTCGCATTGAAGGTCGACCGAAGTGCTTGGTGCGAGCAGGAGGGATGTCAACCATAAATTGATGACGGCTTGCCGTGCGCCTGGTCGTCCGGTGATGGAATGGGGAATGACGGTATAAGTTCAAGTAATTCCGTCGCACACTCTCCGAAATGTATCCGGTAAAAGACCGATAAACTGGTAAATGGATGGTAATGGATAAATAAATAGTCTTAGTCGTTTAAATAATATTTATATTATTTACTAGCTGTTTCTTGTGACTTCGTCCGCGTGGATGACATGAAGCTCATAGTCGTCTTTATTGTTAGACCATTTTAGCAAAATTTCCCCAGTATATGTGAGCGCGTACTACGAAGAGGTCAATCTGAATCTTCGTATTCACACTAAGGCCCTCTCCCTGTTGCAATAAAATAGTATGTTGAAATCAAGCTAAAAATTATTTTAGGATTCCAGGATTTCACATGTTTCTGTTCAAAGTTGTGCAGATGTTTAATACAGACAATATCAGATTCCGCAATCTCCTTCAACCAACCGAGAAGCGTTGAATTGTTATTACGCTGTAAAGAAAGTTTTACGTGAACACTTCATACTTGGAGTAATTAAATTTGCCATATAATTATTTTCAACAGAAACTTATAAATTCAGCGTTTATGAGTTTCTGTTGTCGTACAAACACAACACCATAAAGCACCAACTTTATGAATAAAACTATGCACCGAGAAACTTAAAAAAGCAGTGATTATATTATGGGCATATTATATTTGCAAAACATAGAATAAAATGTCCGAACAAAGAAAACACAAAGTAAAGTCGGATTTCGTAGAGCTCCTTTAAACTTTTGCTTTAGGATCTTTTTTCTTATTGAACTCGTTAACGCGTATGGTACGGAATTCGATGGGTTAACCCTATTGTCAATTTGTATATGAAATAGATTCAGCAACAATGTTTACAAATAACATAGTCACTCTTGTGTCACTGGAAACTATTACATCAGCAACTTTAAATAGGAACAGTTTCTCTTGCGATTGTGTCGCAAAAACATACCCATAAAATCATATATACAAAGCCCCGTGGGAATCATACTTCAAAAGTACAACATGTCACAGCGATGTCGATATTATAGTTTCCACGTCATATGCCGGCTGGTAGGTCCCACGCGGCCTGATCAATTAATTGTTTGAATTATTTACAATAGTATTGACGAGTGTCGACGTCGGGTAACCTTGAACTTTCTTTTGCGAAACTTTGATGTATTCGTCCGAAATGTTTATCGAGCCTCTTGTCTCAAATTAAAAAAGGTATGAACGTCCTCTATTATGCCCTTTGTTCACTTGAAAGACTTTCATATTTATGACCAGTGATACCAACCTCGGTTCTTTGCATGGTCATTAATGTCTACTGGCAACCTTCAAAGGCAGTCAAAGGTGTCCATGAGTCCATGACACAATCGATATAAATCACAATGCACAACTCATATCAAAGTCATTAGGTATAATGGCTCTATAAAACATTACTATTTGCCATGGTTTTTATATATGAAAACGCTAAGATTATCAAATTCATTCAATAATTACTTGATTATTTAATCGCATGAACCTTTTTATTATCTTTCTATCTCTCTTTTCATATTCTTCTTCGTGGCGATGGTTCAAACACGTACTAACACATTTTAGCACAATGCTCGGCTTCTGCCACCCCAGCAGGCTTAGCATGGACCGTAGAGAAAAAGTTTTGTATCTGTTTTTATCTACCTTTGAGAGATAAAATTATCTTTTATACCACACCCACTCGGAAAGTGTCTTATTACTCGTTCATAAACGGGTTACAAAGTTCGTAATTTCTCCCTTAAAAATGTGCGGCGGGAAAAGTTATATGGAATTTCATTACTGCCCTCCGAAGCAGGGCAGGAATGTTGTATGAAAATCCATTAGTGCCCGGCTAGCTTTCTTTTGTTTTTTAGCAGCGAACATAAAAAAAAAAACACAAACGTCAAACCTCAAAAAGGTCTTGTATGAAATAATTAGAAAAAAGAGGCGGGAAACATACAAACCTCAAATCTCAAAAAGGTTTTATATCAAATAATTAGAGAAAAGAGGCGGTTTTTTTTTTGTTTTCTATTTTTAATGAAATGAGGATGGCAACCTTATTCTGCAATACGAAAAAAAAAGCGCGGCAATTTATTTCGTTGCGTTAAATTTTGTTTTAACTAAATTGTATTTTATTTTCCTCGTAGGTGTAGTATAAAGCACTACGTATCACTCGGGAGAAAGTTCTATTTCTGTTCTCGAGTTTCCTTTAAGCCCTCCGCTGCGCGTCGGGCTTAAACATACTCTCGAACAGAAATAGATCGTTTTCTCCCCTCGGTGTACAATGTACTATTCCACCTTATATAGCACAGAAACAGAGGAAAAGATAAATTTATCCCCTTATGACATTTGTGGTGGAAATATGTGTCCGCCTCAGAGCATGGAGTCATTATCACGTGGATAAATAGTCCCCGTTTGACATAAGATAGGGAGAGGCTATCCTCAATCCTTTGAGGTGGGTTTATTTTGTATTTCAATCAAAAAATATGTGTCGAGCATTTTATAACTATGTTTTTACGCGAGTAATGCAATTCATTACTCGCGTAACCTTTTGAGATGCTGGACAACGAACTCCGACAACTTTTTCGGATCAACAAATAGTTTAATATAATTACATATTTACTAAATTGTTATTATTATTTTTGATATTAAATGCATTAGCGCATGCTAGGCGAAAATCACAAGATAAATATAATAAGAATAATCTTAATAAGTTTTAATAATCGGGACGGTTATCCGAAGACGCAGATTCGATCCGTCTGAACAATATCATTTTTCTTCTTCATAATTATTCTAAATCTTATTATTGTTGTATTATTTATTTATTTTAAACACTTTCCAATGTAAGTAATATACTAGTTTATTAAAATTACGCAAAGTATAAAGAAAATATTTAAATTTTTGAGGTTACAGCACTACTAAAGTAAAATGACAATTTCATGTAACGAAACTCACATCATCTAACGTCATTGTAAATACAGGCTAGGCCGTGCTCGGAGGGTAGACAAAATTAACAAAGGGGAAAAGATTTTTATCCTCTCCCCGGGGAAAATTGTCTCCAGTCCATGCTGAGCCTGCTGGAGGAGCAGATTCATAAAGGTATTAAAAAGTGCACATGTTTGAAAAGTGGGGCACTGAGGACATGATAGCAAGTGCTGCATTGTTTGCGCTGGCGCACCGCAGTCACATCGTGATCCGACGGGGTCAATGTAGCCCCAATTACTTAAGTTGCTCTTCAATTTAAAAAGTTTTAATTTAAAAGGGCTTCAGTTTTCATTTACACTGCCCATATGAATCTGAAACGGACACGTGAGATTAATAAAAACACGCTCTCATGTATTTTAATTGAATAGCCAAGATGCCCTGAAAATATTTGCTGACCTAACTTGACGGCGGCGGCGCCCTAGTTGTTTGGCAACAAACTGTTTATTGTACCCACCCTAGTTCGTTTTATGTGCGCAGTTTTTTCCTTTCTGATTGATCTTAACATAAAGTAGGTTACGGGGCTCGTTTTAATCACCTAAATGGTTACTTATTTGGGGAAGTAAATAAATAGCTTCGGTGAGTTACGGTCGTGGTCGGCCGTACGGGTGACTATGACTGTATACCTAACCTAGTATATAATATGACGCAGTTAAATGGTATAATCTGCTGTTTTATAAAACCACTAGTCATTTTACAAAATAGCATGGTTACAAAACAGCTTTACGACGTTTAGCCGTTTTACAAAATGAATGTAATCTCAATGTTACGCAGTTTTGCAAAACAGCGTGAAATGACACGTTGGATTGTACATTTTAATACCAAATTTTGACAAATTACCAGGTGGTAAGATGCCTCCACCAGAACAGAAGTCTCGTTCTTTGCCTCTTCATTTCGCTTCATCTACCGCTATTGCTCCGCTTCGGAGGTTGCCGGCTTGCTTCGCTCGCCTATACAAGTTGCCTGTTATTCAAAATAACAGTGCTGTTTTGTAACAGCAGGTTATATACAATATACTACATAATATACAATACAAAAACATAGCCACGCATAAAAAATATTTTCCTCTATAAAGAATATTAACCCTCGGTAGTCAGCAAGCACGCAACCAATTTCATCTAATTTTAGCGAAACGATAAAAGCAAAGTGCTTATTCCATAGGATAGTCGGTGCCTGGGCATTCTCCAATATCATCATTAACTTGCTTGACTTACGTGAGCTACAGATTGCGACAGGTCAGAGCACATATACAAGGATTGCCTTATTATCCCATGACTTTTTTTACTCCGGTATAAAGTTCTAAGTACCTAAATGAGATGAATGGTGTAAGACGAAATATAGAGCTGATACGGTAGAGACAATGTGCATGTTTATGATGAAAGACAGTCAGACTCCTAGCTATACGAATATTGAATAAGGTTACTTGACGATTTATTCACTCAGACGTTTAGCAATCAAAGTCGTAACGTCCCTATAGCTTTCCAAGACATTCAGATAGGTACGAAGCCAAGCTGATTTAGTATGTCTTACTATGTACATTACTTTCAGCAATGCTACTAAAAATAAATCATATTTCTTCTAAACGCATATGTGATAACTGATAAGTAATAAATTAAATGAATCGGTTCAGTTGCCATTTGTTAGTGTTGCTATAAAAAACCTCCTAATGAAAATGCCAAGGCGCGTAGAGACGCGAGCATGCGAAGCGAATCGCTCGCGAAAGCCTGGAAAGCCATTAAGCTCTTTCTGTTATCAGCTTAGAGGGAAGGTAGGGCTGCTTTGTTGCTTCGGCCGAAATGTCAGGCGTGGCGGTGAGGTGACGTCATTTGGCGCTGAAATGGCGCGACATTTCGCGGTACGTCCGCCACGCCCGTGCCCACCCTAATCTCTGTCATGGCAGGTTTGTCAGACCAAATCGTCCCCCAAGGCTCCAGTGGACTGCTGACCTTATTTTTACGCTTAATAGTCGTTTGGAGTCAGTGCAGATTGCCTTTACAAACAATGTTGATATGAAGATAAATGTAGATATCGCTTTATGAAGTGGGCATACAAAGTATCGTTTGATTTGGTTACTTCGCTTTAGTTGCGGTGCGGCCTTCATCTAATAAGTCTGAACGAGTTTTTAACGACTGATATAGGATAGTCATAGTTACATGTCGGCTCGATATCGAACTTCAATCAGCATAGTATATCAGTGTCCCTGGGACTACAACTAATCACACTTAACCGATATGTTCCACTTTAGAAATACTATATTCAATATTTATAATATCAACGTTTTTCAAGGTGTCTGGTTTTATCATACACATATTCTAGTTTTCGTTAACTTGTCTCTCATTGATAAAGTGTTAACTGCATTTGATTATCATAAGTTCCCACCGCTGGGATACTGGTCTTATCTCAGAGACAGATTATATAATCTATAATAACAGATAGTTATCTGTTGATATAGTATGTAAAGTGCTACTTAAAATCTTAACTGTAATTTATTATGTTTGGCCTCCTGGAAAATAAACAATGATTTCGTTAATTTAGTGAATTAGATTTTGAAATATTTCGTGAGTGTTATTCATAATTGATATAAAACGGCTAAGCTCACGGGTAAACGTCGAAATTACTCCGAACGTAACAGTTAAGTGCGAACGGTCGTGACGTACGTCGTGGCTTGATCTCATAACTCCCAGAAGAAGGACTTCGAAAATGTCCGAAACCTAGTCGGAGTAATTTCGACGTTCTAGTTTTAGCCGTTTTCTATCTATTTACTGTGAGTTTCAGAATACTTTGATTAAACTATTACTGTCCGTATTTAATACTCCTTCTATTCCAGTAAATTGATGACGTAATTCAATACGAATACGAAGGAGGTGAATGGCTATAGAGTACGTCGCGTGAGACTACAATACAATCGTGAGGACCATTACGGCAATCAACAACAAAGTCTATCATCCAGCTCGAACCAATCAAAGCTCAATCTGAAATACAATACACCAATTCAATTCCTTGGTCCTGCATTTGATATGAATATCCCGGGATGTCGAAAACGTAATTTCAGCTATTTATTATATGGTGTTTCCAGTATATAGGAAAATACCCACAATCACTTTTACGACATACAGAGCAATCTCGGATAGATTAAATTTATGACTATTACATATAGATAAATTCTAAACACTATTTGCTGTGCTATTTAATCCGTCAGATACAATATATGCATTTATTTTATCTCTACTTTGCTTTGGTCTCGCTGGTTGTCATTATGCTTGCTCCCAAACTACAGTAACTGTTTTCGGTGGGCAATTATGTATTTAAAATTTAATTTATGGCTCACAGGACCTGCGCACAACCTGGTTTTTTGTATTGCTTTTGTAATTAGATTCGGTTATTATGTCAGGCGTATCAGCTTAGCAGTATCGTAACGGCTAAGGTATTCAAGATTTTTTTATATTTATTATTTGTTTTTTTTGTTTATCAGCCAGGTCTTTTATGTACTCCAGGTCTGTAATGGTTTAATGCCTATTTTGCCTAATGACTACGGTCATGCGACGATGCCTCTTGTTACTAGTATTACAATACAAGTCCTCCCAAAATACGATCCTATGACCTACCTACGCTCTACTGATCTACTAAAGTATATTTGATACTTTTAAATGCCTAGTCTGGAATATTATAATTTAAATGAGTTGCATCACTTTAATTTCTTTTATTTTAATACTTTATTAAGCAGAAATAAAGATTACAAATAGCCATGCATCTTATATGGTACTATAGTAACTAGGTTTTAAACTATTCACTATAAATTCACACGACAAAATAATGAAGTACAGAAAAGCGAATAAATATAATAGGTCATCACTGGACTGATTGTTTAAGACATCGTTATTGTTTAAAATTAATCCCCCTTCGCTATGAATCTTTACTCAATGATTTCTTATGTAGTGTAACGGAAATATACAATACACTATCGTGAGTCATACAGTTTGCTCTACTATACGTCAAACCAATACTTAGTTTAAGGTAAGAATTATCTGAGGAAAATTAAATATACAATGTGACACACTGTACAAATAGTTGAACCAACGATGTGTCTACATTGTACGTTCTTGGAGTATTACCTATTAAAAATTCTTATTTCCTCATTTGTAGATATATTATTATGACCTTTGGTCTCTCTTATAATTAAAGATGATTTTAATTAATTGAATTCCACTAGTAGATAGATAGCCCTTATGTAGTCTCTTATTATTTATTATATTGTGGTAGAGTAAGAAATATTCTAAGGTGTTTTCATAACAGAAGCAACATAACTATAGGTAATAAAAAGAAGGCTTGATCAATTAACCAGGTGAATGCACGCCAGGCGGTTAAGGTTACAGAATGGAAAATGTTTTTCATAATACTTAAAAAAAGCCTTATGGCCCAGCGTTGGGGTGAAATACAAAAAAAGATCTTATGTGAGGACAAGGCGCATAAATAAAAAATTGTTTATACGACAACGTGGGCGAAATGTTGGCAGGCCGGCAATGATTTAGTTAGATAACGTTTTCCGAGGATAGGAGAGTACTTGAGTGTTGAATCCAAAGCGCAGGGACGATACAAAATGTAACTATAAAGAAGAGCTTGACTGACTTGGACTTGATAGAAATAGGAAGATAATGACGATGCGTGTCAGCAATTGTCATGGTCTTTGAGGATATCTGTAGGATTTATAATCCTAGATGTTTATTAATATAAGGTCGAAGGCAGATGTCAAATAAAATAATATTCTTTATTTCAGGCAACATAAATCAACATAAAAAATATAATTCATGAACAAAGGCCCATACGATAAATACCCATCATCATCATCATCATCCACAGCCCTTTACATCCCACTGCTGGGTATAGGCCTCTCTCATGTCACGCCATCCGTCTCGACTCTGCGCCATTCGTGTCCAGGTTGGGCCCGCGATTTTTACAATATCGTCGACCCATCTTGCTTCCTATAAATACCCATACAAAAAATAAAATAATATATATCATACACATTACACTACCTACTTCACGGGGTTCAAACATTTCGCTCTTGCCTACTTCTCCGGTATACTGCCCCTTCAGGCCAGAAGTCCCAATTCAGGAATATCTTAAGCTCCGCCGTACCTTGATATGTCAAATAAATTTGGTGTTGTTCGTTGTGTATAATATAATCATATATATGTGTTTGGCGATGTTTTGTATTGCTGTGCTTAGCAGATTGAATAGAAGAGAAAAACAATGGATTTTGTAAAAAGAATTTGCTTAAAAGCTTATATAACCTTCTAGGGCCCACTTGCGTCAACCAGGGTTAGCTTATTAACTCCGTTACTCTGGGTTAATTAGATTTTGAGTATTAAAATCTTATCAGTAAAGTACTCGGTTAACGCAAGTCCCACATTAGTGGAACTCAAACTCATACGGATGGACTTACAAAAATAGATTTTAATTGTCATTATTATGTGGAAGTTTGACGCAGCTATATCCAACATGACACTTGTAATGGTGGTGCGGTGCATAAATATAAGAAAATCGCAAAAACAGTATTTTCTTGGTAAATTCCTCGTTTTTTAATATTAAACCTTGCCTGTAACAGATGGTAATCTAAACAAAAGTTAAAGATATCTAATTCCCAACTTCCATTTCCAAGTTAAAGTAAATTTTCTTAATGCGTTTTCATTCAGATATTTTCAACATTGATTGAGTGGATACCGCGAAAGAGATCTAATCTAAATATTTTCATCCGAACTGCATAATTAAATTGTTTAGTATATTATTTTCTACGACGATGTTTCATGTGGTGTTTTGTTTGTTAACAGGTAAATCGCTATGGCAGATATGGATGTCAGTCTGTAAGTCACTTTGCGATTTCGGCTTCAGGTTAGTACATACATTCAAATCAAGTTCTTTATAATCTATTTTATTTTAACATTACCCCTCTTCGTGATATTAATCGAAAGCCGTTAATGAACTCGTTTAACCCATAGGCATCGCGAGCACGAATTCGTTACGATAACGCGCATGGCGCCGATTTGGTATCACGTACGAATAGTGCTATAAATTTAAAATTAAAATTATTCTTGTATTCTTTCAAACATAGTAAATTATTTATTTTCGTTATCTTAGACTCCGTATGTCAAAGGTCTGGTAAACTTCCGAGTCAATTAGACAAGAGGAATCTAATATTGAATTAATTAAAACTTGTTACTGCCAATTGATAAGATATCAGCATTGTGTAAACATAATTATTTTTTTTGTGGTCAGAGGTTAAAAAAATATTCCAATAAAGTATGTTATGGCAGGTCTAGCGCACTCGGCACTGTAGGTAGGAAGCTACAAGTACATAGAAGGGCCCTGCCGGCAGGGTCGTACAGAGTGCAGTGGGTTGCCGTGCACCGCCCGCGCCCGTGACGCACGATTTCCACTGCTACTTATGCTACTTATACTAAAGCGCCTTAGATTCGATTTAACTTGCGCTAATTATGAACTAACATGATTTTCGGGTGACGGCTCCCGGACTATGTAGCCGTGGCCGTTTCTTGTCGCGTGTTAACAGATCTATTTAGGTTCTTAGACAGTACCTATATAAGTGTACATAGTGTATCATAGTATGTAGTGTATCGTTAGTCGTATTCATAGTATGTGTGTGTAGTGTAGTGTATCTAATTCGTTCTAAAAATTAAAATATGTAGAATAGTTTTATCTAATACCTAATACTACTTGTATTATTAAGTCTTCTGTGCTTATACTAGGTAGTTAGTAGGTATACTGTTTGAAAAGTTATTATTCATAGAATGAGAATAATAGTAATAGACAGTAGAGAGATACATAACTTGAACTAAATACCTATTCAGATTGGTAATTCATCACAACACAAGTATAAACCCTAACGTTACACGTGCCGCTCCAGAAGGGAAAAGAGCTATGCGATAGAAAGAGAGGCGCTCTGTAGGTTAATATGACTGGTAGGTATGCAGCTACGCTACGCAAGCTGAATTGAACTTTATTACGTCGTAGCAAGAGTCGCTATTTGTTTAAATTTCGTTGCGGAGTCATGCTTCTGTCCTTAGTATTCTGTGATAGTACATATACGAGTATATCGATACAAAGCACTGTCTCACTGACTCATCACAAATCACAAATCTCTAGAACTAGACGGTTACTCGTATAAGGTCTACAAACATGAACGACATGATTTTTTAGGTACCTACGCTATGTTTCTCTCGGCTTACAGATATATACTTGCTAAGATTTTTTCCAAATTCTTGCGAAAAGATGGAGGTTAAGTCCACGTCAGTTATTCATATTGCTGGACAAGTCATCATCGAGCTACATATTCTCTTTTTGATAATTCCGAACGTAGCGTGAAGACACTGAAGATTTGGAATAGATCGTTAAAAGCGTTGAACAAAATCAGTCCAATGTTTATTAGGTGGTTTGTCTATCCATTTGGAAGGCCTATTGTCAATCACAAGACAATAACAGGTGTTCATTCTTTGAATGTCAGCGGCTTTTTGATAGATTATTTTGCTAAATTTTGACTGAGCACACCAAACACGGAAGTGTGGAGTCGTGGAGGTCAGGCGTCAAGGGAATAGCTATTGGGCGCGGCGATGGTTCCAATACATATTAGTGATACTAAAGCTTCGGAAGTTCACACTTAGTTGGTAAAACATGTCAGGAGAAATTTTAATGGTAGGCGCGCTTTATATGGAGACATACACATTAGATCCAAGGTGAAAGACGAATGAAATATCAGCGTTTTTGAACGCTTACTTGCTTCCTTTATCGATAAAGATAGCCTATCGACCAAACTGACAGTTTTAATGTTAACGAGGAAGTCATGGGAATAAATAATAGAAAGTGCTCACTGTGCGTTAAGTTTTATGGAAAAATGTTTGCTTTTAACTTAAAGTTTAATTACATGAATGTATTTTCCATACAGGTCACATATTCCATACATGTAAAGTCATTTTTGATATGTCTTAATAACTAATAAGGTTCAGTGTAATGACTGTTCATTATATGACATCAGCTACATTAAATACCTTCCCTTCTCAGTCGTATTGTAAGTTGCCAACATATAATTTTCAATATTGTTTGTCACTGGTTGTTATACATACAAATCGAGCATCATTAGTAAGTAAAGTTACTCATCGCCATCGGTTTAATATTCCCCAAAAGTTATGGGAGCGAACCACCCCTCAAGTTCTTCGAAAACGTAATAAGCAGTTAACGAAGCCAAACTTCAAGTAAAGTACCGAAAGAGTTGAAACTTTCAAGGCAAGTTTTCTTCGAAAATGGGTACCTTTAGAATAGTTAACCTGATTGGCAGTTGGCGAAAGAGGCAATCAAACCACGGTTATCGGTTCCCACCTACGGCTTATGGTCATCTATATCGGAGTGGTGACCGCATAGACGAATGGCCACGCCCAACTCAATCATTACGGAGACCATGCTTAGCTTAATGTTACTGAAAGTAGAACGCGGAAACCATCTGTCTTATTCTGAAATAGACCTTAGGCATCATGGAGTAAGGCCAAGAATCCCTTGAGACATTTTTTTTATTTTAAGGGGTTTAGGGTGGTTTTGTTGACTTGACCTACGCTCCGTCCTAATTTGACGGCTTTGATTTCGTTAAGAATGTTTATGTAGAATGATGTACACAAACTTTATAGTGCTTTTTGTGAATAACCATAATCCTCTTTGTTTTTTGTTCATCCTGTTTTGGAACTTTTTTGAGGTTCTTTGATTAGAAATTTTATTGGATGGATGATGGATTGGTTTTATAATTAACTAACTATAATTAACACGATTAATTTTATAATTAACACGATTAATTTTATAATTATTCGTGATCCAACTGTTTTTAAAATTATGGTGCTTTGTTTTGCGTTCTTCCATTAAAATTGTGACCCGATTAGACAATTAGAATCTACAATCCAAATGTACGTAGATTGACCTGAACCTGACCTGATTTATTGCGTTGGTCTTAAATAGAATTAGGTGTGCAGGTGACATCATCGTATCCGTCACAACTTATTTGCTAAGTCATTAACTTTGCTCTTAATTTGCTTTATGTGTAACATGTCCCAAGGGAACTAAAAATAGTGCCAACGTTTCATCTTTGTTTTTATAAATTAAATATTGAGTAGTATGTAGTAAAAAAACAACAATGACTATAAAGTGACACTTCACATAAAAATGTATGTGTTTACTCAAAATCACAAAATAAATAAAACTATACTGTTGGAATTTTGCCAACTCAGCATCATTGCTTTCTCTGATTATTCACGTATTTATTTATAACTTTTAAGGCACGGATTTCTGAATTACCGTGCGTAATTCACTCGGCTTCAATATAATCCATATAGTGGTGTCGATGGATAAGAATAGGAGTTATTACGTTGCCACAAACAATTCTACCGCGTGTGATGCGGAAAGCGTAAACTAGACGTATACTTTAGTTATTTCATTGAAAAATGTAACTAACCGTAATTGTGGATATATACCCACCATCTAACTAGATACCAATTTACTGCGTTTAATAAATTATCCCTAACCGCCGCGCCGCGCCGTTCCAAATTCTAAATGCCTTCATGCTTTAAATAATGAAATCACAAACGCGTTTGTATTTACGAGCTGTCTGGACCGGCCAATTTGATTCCGTACCGTTCAGTCACTTTAATTTTATTATCAAACTTTCGCCAGTAAAGTTCTGAATAAGCTTTACAAAATTCACACTCGATTGCACATACTCTGTCCGAGTCTCATTGAGCCTTTCTCCCGTGAATCTCAGAAGGGACATTCGATTTGTGCGGACCGGTTATTTATACTTTATTTCAAGTCATGATGTCGCGAGCGAAGATTTTTCCGCTTTTCGCTGGACCTGGACCTATTATAATAATCGATTCAAAGTTTATTCTTGTACTAACTATGTGATACGTCTCTTGTATGCCAGAGGCCTCTTTGCTAGTTATTCTGCCGCCAAGCAGTAGTGCGCAAGTATTACTGTGTCTCGGTTTGAAGGGGATTGACTTAGAGATGTTGTCTCAGGGTGACGAGACTGCATGACGAGTGCAGTGCAGTGTTACGGAGGATTTTGCATAACAATGTATGGGTGCTGCTGTTGGTGGTAACTTTCTACAAGCTTACATTGTCTAGGCCTGCATGCGTGTTGTTTGCCATCAGGTAAACATATATCTGTGGGAAACCCCTTTTCAACATGTGTTTTTATTTATGGCTGGCCTGATTCGTGACCATTGTTTCGGTAGTATTTATGATTGTAATTGCGCTTTGTTGGTCGTAACGTAATGTGGCAAATGTGTACGCTAATATTGATGTCGTCACGCACTGATGTTGAATACACACTATGTTGTGTTGCCGGCGCGGCGCGGCGGCGGCGTGCCGGCCGTTGCGCAAGTGTTTAACTGTCGATGTCGTTGCGATACCGAGACTCGTCAGTGCACGCGGTGCGCGTGTACGCGGCTTGAACTTAAAAGGTGTCATTAGCTTGACTCATAGTTATTGAAGCGATTTGCATGGACTGTTTTGCAATTCAAGCGTATGTTTTACCACAGAAGACTTGATAGTACCAAGTTTTACTCGATAAGTTACGTTCGTTAACTGTTTTTGATTCAATGGTTATTGTTTCATTCAACGCTAAGCAGTAAGTGTTAAAGCTTTAGGTACGACAGTTACGACACTAAATAATTACATGATCTGTATAATCCGGTTTTGCGTTCTATAAACTATAATGATCTCTATTGAGCTGGCGGTTATTCGTAAGTCCAAACCAAAGCATTCGCGGTCGGTCATATTATGAGGATATCACAAATAGTTCATTTTCCTTAATTGTTATTTAATGTTTATTCCATTATCCTGGTACTAAATTGAGCGGGCAGCTATGGCGTGGTTGACAGGTCGTTTAGTAAAACTCAGTAGAAACAAATGTGTGACTAACTGTTCTTCGGTAAATAATTAATGATCGGCCTAAAAAGATAAAGTAAGTTAAGGATAGCAAGTTTTTAGAATCCGGTTAAGAATTCACATTCCCTTTTTAAATTAAAGAGCATCGTTCGCGGATTACGGAATCCTAATCGACAAATGATGGCGTTGATGAAACACGAAATCTCGTAGGTTTGATAGAGGATGTGTTATGTGAACAAAACGAGCAGTGTACGCGTAACATAGCGGTTTGCTCAATGAAAGTGGTATCGTTTGCCGTATGTTGTCTGTTTGAGCGGTGCGACTCACCTTGGGTTTCGCTGTTACGTACGCTAAAATACACTATCAAAACAGTGTGTCTCGTTCGCCGCTTCGAGCCAGACGCTCGCTTCTCGAGCTGAAGTCGCCTTCGTGCCTCACTAAACCGTTACCGCGAATTATAACATAATATTGATAGAGTATCAGTTTTGTGCCTTATAGTAATTGCTTGTGAAGATAATTAGTGTGGAATTATGATAATAAATTAACATTTATTTTGTAATGTGAACGTGTGTGACGCGTTGCGGACTTGTCGTTTCATTGGATTTTCTGAGATTCGTCTGGCCGAACCCAGATATAATAATATGTAAGCCGTTCTTTAAAATGTAAGTCATTTAATGCTTTAAATTTATAAATAAAATAAAATTAATGGTAAATTAGGTAACTTTTTAATATTCAATACTCAGTATATAATTGGATTGCAATTAATTGTCTTAGCTATTTCAATTACTATAAATTGGTAAACGTACATTTATCGTTTTAAGAAATTATGTAGCAAATTGAAGTACTTTATTTATAACAAAGTTCAATTTATCTGTAATTGTTCCAAAATACTTCCAATTGCTGTAATATTTTACTAGTACTAAACTAGTACGTCTTGTTTACAAAATGCTTTAGCAATGTCCGATTTATAGTTTTATGACTCAAATGATTGAGTTTTAACGAAGGCTGGTTATATCTCTCTAACAATTCAATTTAAGTAGGTACTTGTACTAGTGTTCCAAATTACTCTAGCCTTTTACCCCTAAATTTAAAGTTCCCGAGTCTTTTTAGAGCTAGCCGGAATAGCGAAGTGTTAGTCACATTAAATTTAAAAATCTTACTAGGTTTTTAAGCTTATACCTTTTATTTAGCCTATAATATTTTTTAACCTTTTTAAGTCATTAGCCTTTTTTAAGCCAAGCTCCATTTAAAACTTGAAGTGAGCTGGAGAGCTGGACTAATAGAATAAGACTTCAAAATGTTGGTCATTTTAAAAAGCCTATTATAGCTTTTTTTAAGTTCATAGCATTTTTTAAGCCTATAGCGTTATTTAAGCCAATGAAGCCAAGGCTCTAGAATAGAACTAGGCCAGAGGACTAAAGAGCTATAAGGCTTTTCTTGAAAATGGGTTACAGCGCTCGAGTGCTTTGGAATACTAACTTTAGGTAAGTATTATGTTATATACAGGTAAGAAAGTAAATATTATGCGGAAATAAATAAAAGTACTAATATTATGCGAAATATTGGACGGATGGATGGATAGATGGATGGATATTTGTTACCAGTAAAGAGGATGTTGTTTAAATTTGGTTTGTAGGTAGGTACTTTAGGTCCTCGAAAAGGACATAGGATACTTTTTGTCCCGGTAAACCGCGGGTTGCAAGTAAATATAATTATTTAAATACATATATAAATTATTTTAAAGTAACACCGTCCATTTCTGTATACATTCCTTCACTGGTGGGTTGTCTGGAAGAGATCGCTTTGAGCGATAAGACCGCCCATTGTGACATTATTATTAAGTTAGTTGTTATTTTAGTTTTTAATTATTTCTGTATTTTGGTGTTACAATAAAGAGTTATTCTATTCTATTCTATTCTATATTCACTTAATTAAATGTATTATATTATGTGCAAATAAAACTGACACGAGTAATATTATATTCACATAGTTATTAACATTTCATGCAAATTTCAAGAACATGGAGGTACGAAACGACCTATTAAGAAGGAAACAAAATTTGTAAAATAATTCATTTAATTCCGAAAAAGGCCAGAGAATGAGAAATATAAATTATATACCTATAATTTTTCTGAATATTTAAAATATTTACAATATTCGTACTAACATGTTAAATTAAAACTTATACACGAGCCTCATTTGAAGGCTCTCGATAGCATAGGATGAAAATATATTATATGTCTGGCTATTTCATACTACTCAAGGAGCATACTAATATGTGTTAGCTATTTGTAAAGACATTGGCTTATAACTGAAAACACCGATTAGTTTTAAAATAATCTCATGTCTAAGTCGATAGGAAAACAACCGATAAATCTGCGAATATTTAACTTGTGTTCGATGGTAGTTGTTCACTAACCGGTGTCCGGTTACCGACTTTGACTATATTTCCTATTTCCCAGATTTTTGGACTGAATCGGTTTCATCCAATGGGTAGGTATAACCTACAAGTACTAGTCAATACCACAGAACAATTAATAGTACATGATATTACATATTACAAGGAATATTTTACTTGATGTATATTTTCTAGTATTGTTATTTCTAAGTTTTTTTTCAAATCTACGGCAGTCTACAGAATTGAAATTCTGAAAATCAAGTAAAGCCATACTTTATTCAGCGTGGAATCGCTTTAACAATATAAAGTAGGTTAATAGATGAGCTTACGTACAAGAGCAAACAGGAAGACCTATCGATGGTGTTTATTTGTTGTACTGGTAAGTACAAAAACTCCATCGAAAAATAGCTAACGTTGACGTACTCTTAGTTTTATAATAAAACGACATACAAAATAACCACGTTACCAATCGTGGGAGTTGGTAAAATGATTTCTACGATTACTATATCAACACTAGAATTATGAATGCGAAAGTAACTCTGTCTGACTGTTGGTTACCTTATCGCGACTAAACTCAGCTGACACGATCTTGATGAAATTTGGCACAGAGATAGCCTGTAGCCTGGAAAAGGACATAGTATAATTTCCATCCAAATTTAACTCGTGGTTCCCGAGGAATCGCGATATGAACAAATCCCACGCGCTAGAAGTTGCGGGCAGCAGCTAGTATTATCATATTCTGTTCGTGCTTATTAATGTCCTCAGAGACCAGTCTATTACCGCTAATGATTCAGTGTAAGTACGTACACGCTATTAGTAATCATAGGTTCAGTATTACAGTTCCGTTGTTTGTCAAATACTAGCGAATCTCACGGCTCTGCTTGTACACCGTACAAGTACACCAAATCAAGTCATCCAAATACGCTGGAAGTTTTTCTAAGAAATCGCTTGAATCGCTTCACAAGTGTATATACTATAATATAAATATACACGTCTATCCCAGAAAGTTCAAGACATTCATATTCATAGCTTGATTTATGTCTCAGACGTATGGTTATTGAAACTGTAGTTTTGTGTATAGTTTTTCGAGAGATTCTTTGAATAATTGCTTAGGTTTAAGTTGAATAATTGCTGTCTTTTTATCACACAATAAGTTAACTTAATTACTTCGATAATTTTATTATACGAACGTGAACTTTTACAGCAACATTTTATTAAAATAGCATATGCTACAAATCCAAATAATACCTACACCAATAGTGTTTGTTATTCGAATATTTAAAAATCGTTTATTGTTGTTAACTGTTATCAGCAGGTTAATAATAATAATATATAATAACGCCCAACGATCACATATATAGACCCTGGCCCCTAACTAGGATTCCCTGTATTTACGGAACCAGGAACTACAAGGACCGTAGCCCCCACAACACCCAGAAATGAGACAAATTGCGCTTACGCTTGTAATGTTTAAATATTTGAATAATTAAGCGTGAACCCACGAGAATCACAAGCTCATCTGCAACATGCTTAGATAATATATTCTGTAATTGTGAATCACAAGGTATGGCAATAATAGACAACCTTAGCTCAGATCATCTTGGACAGAGTGTTATTTTCCCTTGTAAGAGAAGTAATATATGTCATGAATTCAGCTACAGGCCTATCACCACCAATCGCCTGGAACAGTTTTCACATAACGTAGACCACCAACTGGCACTTCTACCGTATAATGAAAATCCCAATGAGCTTTGCCAAACTTTGTTCGATTTGCTAGAGGTAGAGTACAAAAATATATTTAAGGAAAAAATATGTAGAGGGGGCGTCAGGCCGAAGTTTGATGACTGGGCTACGCCGGGTATTTACAAGAGTAGAAGCAAATTATATTATTTATACTCTCAAAAAAATATTAATGCAAGTAATGTAACTTTTTTGGAATATTTAAAAAAATATTCAAAAATGTTTAAAACAGTTTGTCATATTGCAAAATCGCTCCACTTGAGTAGGAAAATTAAACAAGCTGATGACAAGATTAAAGCAACTTGGAAAATAATTAACACCGAAACCGGCAAGATCAAACCTCGGGACCGGAGCTTTATCTTAAATGTAAATAATAAATTAATATCTAACGATAGCCAAGTTGCTGACGCTTTTGAAAATTTCTTCTCTAATATACCAATCACAACCACACAGCCCCTAAATTCATCTTCGACTGAAGCTTCATCTTTATTGTCTAATAACGTCAATGAGTGTGATGTAGTATTTGCATTCAGGCACGTTAATGTCCATATGATCGAGAGGACATTCAAGTTGCTTAATATAAAAAATACCGAGGATCTTTGGGGAATATCAACCAAAATTTTAATCAACATTATAAAATTGATTGCTCCCTTACTAGTTATGATATTCAACCGGTGCATAGATGAAGGAGTCTTTCCTGACATAATGAAGTATAGCAAATTGATTCCATTATTTAAGTCAGGAGATAAGAGTGATCCGACTAATTATAGACCTATTTCTATACTACCAGCACTAAGCAAAATTTTTGAAAAATTAATATTAAGCCAACTGTTGTCACATTTCAATCTAAATGGATTATTTCACGATCAACAGTATGGCTTTACTAAAGGTCGCTCCACTACGGACGCAGGAATAGGACTTTTAAAGCACATTTTTGATGCTTGGGAGAGGTCACAGGATGCTATTGCAGTTTTCTGTGACCTGTCTAAAGCATTTGACTGCGTTAATCATGACACACTAATTTGTAAATTAAAATATTATGGAATTCACGGAAAAGCTCT
The DNA here is from genome assembly GCA_951640565.1 of Petrophora chlorosata. NCBI lineage: Eukaryota > Metazoa > Arthropoda > Insecta > Lepidoptera > Geometridae > Petrophora > Petrophora chlorosata. Next base: position 6,939,710 of record OX621204.1, on the reverse strand, counting down.
TGATCTTGTCTTCTCGTATCTTAGCAATAGGATCCAAAAAGTTGATGTTAACGGGTCTAGGTCATCCGGAGCTCTCACAAAAATGGGAGTCCCTCAGGGCTCAATACTAGGACCATTTCTATTCCTAGTCTATATTAACGACCTACCCTTTTTTGTGAAGGACTTATGCGATATTGTTTTGTTCGCAGATGACACATCTCTAATATTTAAGATAGACAGAACCAATAATAACCTTGACGATGTGAACAAAGCCATCTCGCTAGTTCTACATTGGTTCACAACAAATAATCTACTATTAAATGCAAAAAAAACGAAATGTATAAAATTTTCTCTGCCCAACGTTAGGGGAGTTTCTGCTCCTTCAAATATCTTAGTAAACGATAACCCTCTAGACCTTGTTGACTCAACAACATTCCTGGGCATTAACTTAGATTCTAAATTACAGTGGGGTCCACATATAACATCACTAGCTGGGAGATTGAGCTCAGCAGCCTATGCAGTACGTAAAATCAGACAGTTCACTGACGAAGCCACTGCAAGATTAGTATATTTCAGTTACTTCCATAGTATCATGTCTTACGGAATTTTACTATGGGGTAAAGCCGCAGAAATTCAATCCATATTTGTATTACAAAAAAGAGCAATTCGTTCCATTTACAACATGAAAGCTCGTGACTCGCTTAGGGAACGGTTTAAAGAGATCAACATTCTTACAGTGGCTTGCCAATACATTTATGAAAATTTAATGCACGCTCGCAAACACCTTAGCACCTTTAACAAAAACAGCGACTTGCATAATTTTAACACGAGACATAAGAATAAATTGTATGTACCTAGATTCAGGTTGCAGAGAGTTAATGGTTCGTTTATGGGGAACTGTATACGCTTTTATAATAAACTACCTGAGGGCATTGACAAATTACCAATGCGTAGATTTAAATCATTTATCAAAATAAACCTTATGAAAAAAGCATACTACTCAATAAATGAATATGTTAATGACAAAAATGCATGGCCTGTATGCCCTAAGCCCCATGATGATGAAGATTAACACATCAGTGTGTGCATGATGTTTATATTTCATTTCTTCTTGGATTGTACAATGCTATGTGAGATGTCTAATGTAGTTAGTCATTCAAATAAAGCTATAAAAATTGTATTTGAGTTGGAAGTGACTAGGTTTTACAGTCATGCTCACTCAAATGTCTTTGCTTGCGGCGGCTCTGTGTGTCGGGTCACTCCCTTCCCTCCAATATGGTTGAGGGGGGTGATGGCTGGTCCACAAGTCATACTCGTGAACGGGTGCTGCTTGCGGGGACTGGTCTGTTCTAGTCACTCCTACTGCTACTGTCATACCTACTTATATTTTATTTACACTTTTCTGTTACTGATACTATGACTATGGGACATCTCACTCGCATTTCTTGTTTTACATTCTGTTAATTCTAATTTATACGTAATTGTGCTGAAAAAAGACATCCCCGCAGAGTTTCTTGGTGCTATCTTCTCTAGCGGGCGTATTTCCGAAGCACTGGTAGAGTCAGTTTTCGCATTTCTTTTCAGCACTCAGACTTCAATTTGAGTATAGGAAAGAAATGGGTAAACATACTTACCTTTTTTTCAAAGTCATGTTAACATAAGTTACAATTTTTGACATTTTTTATTTGTATCATGTGTTTATGACCTTTAAAAGTGCACTTTTGTGCCTATTTAATAAATGATATTTGACTTTGACTTTGACTTTGAACAAATTTGTTTGATTTCGGTGAATCATTTTCTGATTCATGAGTTCATCGCTCATCTGTTTGATTTGAAGTACTGAAGTGTCGCCATGCCGTATCTTTTGTTTGAATACATAAGATTAAACCAATGATTATACAAACAAGGATATTCTAAAATACAAGTAATGTTTAGTTTTTAAAATACAAGTTCACACAGTTTGCGGCCACTTCGTCGCTTAACATCAGGCGAGATATTGGTAGTGGTCAAACAAATCTATATAAACAACGTGCAATATACAAGATTTCATATTATAAAACGTCCCTGCTATAGTGATAGGAAAAGTGTGTATATTATATCATCGCATGCAGGTTGAGGTCGACTTCTAGTATTTAAGAATTGAAAAATGTACATCAATTTTCTCTAGTACTATAAAGAACTATATATATAATAGAGAAAGAATTATATGAGACTATAAAGAACTATATAACCTCGACCGCGATTCAACTTAGGGATCAAAATAAAAAAAAATCAAAATCAAAATCTCTTTAATCATTTTGGCATCACAGACGCACTTATGAACGTCAAATTATCACAATGACTCTACCAGCGTATCGGAAAAAGAACCACTACTCAGAAGATACGGCAAGAAACTGAGGGGCGTTTTTTTTAGAGATTTTGTTACAATTTTTTGGGATTTTACAATGTTATGTTTCTTATGTACCAGTTGGTTACTTTGCAGAAGTGGAATGTTCCAAGCATCTTTATCTTCTATGTAATTACGAACAGTGTAGTATGCTTTTCTCATTAGAACATTCTTAACGCGTAATTTGAATTTACTTTCTGTGAGCTCCGTTATACACTTTGGAATTTTATTATAAAAACGTACGCAGTTGCCCATAAAGGACTTATTCGTTTTAGTCAGTCTGTACCTAGGTACACCAATCCTATCCTTATTTCTAGTGTTCATGTTATGATGGTCACTATTTACTTTGAATTTTTGGAAGTTTTTGCGAACATGCATTATATTTTCATAAATATATAAAGAAGGTAAAGTTAATATATTAACTTGCTTAAAAAAATCCCTTAACGAGTCACGTGGACCCAACTCGTAAATCGCGCGAACCGCACGCTTTTATAATATAAAAATAATATCCGCAGCAGAACCCCACAGCAAAATGCCATATAACATTATGCTGTGGAAGTATGCAAAGTAAACTAACCGAGCCGTAGCTATATCCGTTAATTGCCTAATTTTACGAACCGCATATGCAGCAGAACTAAGTTTTCCAGATAGAGCATCAATATGAGGACCCCACTGCAACTTAGAGTCTATGCCTATACCTAGGAATACCGTCACTTTGTCTGTATCGAGTTTATAACTATTGAGCATTACGTTTGGCTCTACATGTCTAACATTAGGCAAAGAGAACTTTAAACATTTCGTCTTTTTCGCGTTAAGTAACAAATTATTCGCAGAGAACCATTTCGAAACAACATCCAATACGTAGTTTAAATGCGCCAATTCACTGTCCTTTCTATCTACTTTAAAAATTATCGATGTATCATCAGCGAATAGAACAATATCTGCAAGGCCTTTAACTACAAAGGGTAAATCATTTATATATGCCAAGAATAAAAACGGCCCCAATATTGATCCCTGCGGTACCCCCATTCCGACTAAGGATCCGGAAGATATTACGCTATTTACCCCAACTTTTTGCTGTCTATCGGTTAAGTAGGGCTCAACAAGATTCAGAGCAGTTCCACGAACCCCATAGTGGTAGAGTTTACGAATTAGTGTACGGTGCTCTACACAATCGAAAGCTTTGGAGAGATCACAAAATACACCAATGGCATCCTGTGAACTCTCCCAAGCTTCAAGCACATGTGTTACTAGTTCGACCCCGGCATCTGATGTTGACCTGCATTTCGTGAAACCGAACTGACTCTCGTTCAGTATTTTGTGTTCGTTGAAGTGGGATAAAAGTTGTTTAAGAATAAGTCTTTCAAATATCTTACTCAGAGCCGGAAGCACAGAGACTGGTCTGTAATTCGAGGGATCAGTTTTACTACCTGATTTGAAGATCGGTGTAATTTTACTATTTTTCATTAAATCGGGAAATGAGCCTGTGTCAATACACATATTAAATATAGCCACGAGATATGGTGCAATAACTCCTATTAATGATTCTAGCATCTTTACTGATATGCCCCACAAATCTTCAGTGGTTTTGGCATTGAGACTTACATCAAAGTGGATTAATTTAGTTTAAATCACGATTTGACATAGCTAAATCACCTCGCGTACTAATCTTTATGGTTAATAGAGATTGTGTCTCAAGGATGAGCCTGAGATATGATGTCACACGCGGTATGAGTCAGCAATCAGTCGGCATGACATACGGTGCCTGCAGAATTGAGGCACCTTAAGAATAATAATTGTAAGACCATAAACCTTAATTGACTGCCATCTATAATGGCTACAATTTTAAGATGCTGGTGAATAATTCTTATTTCTATTTTTAAATTAAATTGTTAAAATTTACATTATGGTATTATAAATAGGAACCAACAGCAATACCACATCCTGCTTGAAAGCTATTTTCTCATTCGTATAACAATAAGAATAGTGTTTCAATATAGAACAGCGTTTAAACGATGGTGGCTATGATCTCACAGATGTTCGATAGCATTGCAATAAATAAATTAATATCATATCAAGACCTTGAGCGGTCACTGGAAAAAAAAAATAGACGTAGGCCAAGCTGTCTTGCTATTTATTGTTCGATCTGCGGGTTTTTTGATGATACTAAATCCACTGTTTTTGTTATTGTTTGAATCAAAAGGAATAGTAGAGCGATTGAGGATGCTACAAATATAATTAATAAATATAAAAAACACTTATTTTCAGTTGATGAGTAAAGATCATCGTGTCAATTGTAGACCATGCGATGATGTGATTGGGTATGGAGCTGCGCATCTTAATTCTCCCAATCAAGACTGATTACCACTTTATGAGCACTGGTTGCCGTGCGTTGTTTCTATGATAAAGTTGTTCCTATTCACTGGCATTGAGAACATGCATGATGTCTGCAAGTAAAGCTTACCCAATTACATTTGTCTTGTTTATGGACACTTGTTCATACGTTAGCGTGTTTGTGGTAGCATTCTTAGAAAATTACATTGTTTAAATTTGACTTAAAATATTAAAGTTGGAACTAATTCCGAACTCCCTTGTCTCATGTTTAATTAATAGCTAAAAACCTTGCGTGTTTAAGGGTGTTTGTTATAAAATTACATTCATTATGATGACTTACGAGTGACAAGACAGTACACAATCTTAATTGACTGATAAGAGTATCAAGAGTAGCTATTGAGATTGTATTGCTGATAGTGTCGTCATTATCATTTGTTACTCGGTTACTTGTCTATAGGGTCCAATATCTATTAGAAGTACCGTGACACCAATTAAAACTTGTAGAGTAAATAATTTCTCATAGTTTCACTATTTGTGATTTCTTTTTACCAATTAATCGGATCAGACTGGCTTGATACATTATTCTGTGAGGCATCTTGTTCTTGTACTATTATGAGTTTTGTTTTCACGTATTCTTTGAATAGCCCTATCTGCTATAGTTGAAGAAATTTTAGTGATGATTCTCTCTAAAATATTATTCAGTAAACAGTGCGTGTTGTTTTGTTTCAGGAACACGAAGTGCACATCCGTATCGCAGGATGCCGATCGCGCCGCGCGGTCCTCCGCCTGCCACGACGCAACCATACCGCTATCTCCGTAGGAGACCTAGCTTAGTCCACAAGTGCCCTTCTATAATATAACGTCTAACGTTTTCTACACCTCTTTTATACCGACCTATAAGTATAAGTACGCACAGTGTTAGTGTTTTAAGTGTCGCGCGCGAGTGTGTGTATGTGTGTCGATGGTGCGGGCGACATGGGAAAGTCCTCGGCAAGAACACATGGCCAAGGTGAGTAAGAAGGCTGAGTGCCCAATGCCTCTGCGAGACACCTGTCGCCAAGGTTGCCGGTGCTATTTACCATACATAATGTAGATGAACGTTTGACCTTCAAGTAATGTAACTATAGAAATTACTAATTTTGTTTTCTAAGTACAAGGTATTAAACGTATCAATTACTTTCGTAAGTGTACGGTATTTAACGTATCATTTACTTGAATAATAATAACGTAACATTACATATTTAATTAGACAGCCGCGTTACTTAGGCATGTGGGCCGATTTCACAAAATACTTCCACATTATACTAAGTTTTTCCGCTTACGACTTCGCTCGTAGTCTTTCCATTACCCAGTGAAAAAGTTAAAAAATACTTTCTTGGCGAGCACATAGTGTGATGAGATGAGTGAGTCAGTTTGTCAATAATAACAGCCTCTGTGGCGTAGTTATTGAGGAGTTCGGATCATATCGCAGTTAGACATAATTAAATATTCCGGGTTTTTTATGTAACTGAGCAACGAGAGGAGAAAATCGTTCGCCTGATGGTAAGCGCCATGTTCGCCCATAACTATTGCAGTGCCACAGAACTTTTAATAACACGAAAAGTACTGCGAAGCACTGCATTGCGCTCATTACCTCGTGACATCAGATATTAAGTCTCATATGCCCAGTAATTTCGCTTTTTAATTTTACGACCAGACCAGGATTTATGAGATATAAGTATAGTTAGATGGTTTCCCAGATATAAGAATCCTAGGGGATCTATGATCGTCGGGATTTATTTAATTGTATTTGCGTTTTAGAAATTAGATTTATACTGACATTCGATAAAAAACATTATGAGGAAACCCGCATATTAAAAAATTCATGGACACAGCTAGCCGGTACCCGCGACTCCGACCGCGTAGAATTCAGTTTATGGTTGTTCTCTAAGGACATCTTTTTTCCGGGATGAAAGCTATGTCCTATAGACCTGCAGAACCTACAATACAAAATTTAATCAAATTCTGATCAGTCGTTTGTAGTTTGCTCCATAAGAAACATACACATCGCATCATCGTAATACTTCACACTTTTATAATTATAATAATCACAATAATATTATAAAGTGAAAGTTTGTATGTGTTTTTGTTGTTTCTTCTTCACGCGTAACGGCTTAATGAATTTGAATGAAATTTTAAATGGATTTAGCTTTTACCCTGGATTAACACATAGGTTACTTTTATCCCTGGAAACCACAGGCGCAGCTATGTATTAAAATATTAAATAACAAGTAAGATTGAACTAAGTATACCTATTCTTTCTGATGTACGAGTACGTTTACGTTGCCGTAGTACCCAGGACAGCTACTTTTACTAACAAGCGTGTGAGAAGCCACACGCCACAGGGCATGGAAGGCAAGAAATTGTTATTCTGTGACAGGAAATTATGCAATTTTCACGTCAGCCGCTCGATGACAAATTGACAATGTGGAATATTATGTATGACGTATTCGCTCTTTCGGCTTTAATCAACATAAATATGGAGTTTCAACATACGAACGTTTTCAAGACATTCAGAATGTTTACGTTCATCGTTCATGCACTCCGATATGGGACTATTTCTGGGTTCAACTATGATTTGTTTTGGATCATCCAAATTCTATAATATTGCCAGTGATAGAGAACTTCTTGTCTACATGTCGCACTGGCGACTAAAGGAGTGACAAAAAATTAAGGCTATTTCTTTTTGATTAGTCCAACTCTAGTTACAATTATAGCATAATCAAAAATAAATTATAGCTTAATGATTAAGATTTTCTTTCTAGGAACTGAATCTAATCTGAGCTCCTTAAAGAAAACTCATGTTTTCTCGCATTGCAGTGGCAGGCGGTGTTATAAGCAAGCTACTCTTAACCGTATTTGTGTGCTTCGTTGTTATGGATTACATTATTATAAAAGATCTAGTTGCAATAGATGTTTTAATGCTAAGAGAACATTTTTCTAGCTACTTAGCTATTAGAATGTTGTTATAAATCCTAAAAGAAGCATATATTTTAAGATGTTGACGTATTTGAATTTTTTCACTCAATAGGGTTTTGGTCTTTATAAAATTTGTTGTCTTTACATGTTCGGGTTCTTTAAGGGTTTTCTTTAAGATGAAAAGCAAAAATGTCGTTTTGCCTACTCTTTTGATATAATATAAGTGTGTGTAATTTTACTTACGGAACACATTTAAAACTCAATTGATCGTTCCGATCCAAAGGACTTTAATTTTGAATTCGGGATCTTCTGCAACTACATATCTCTGAAATTTGGTGCCATATTTAGTTTTTTTTGTATTTTGTGAATTGACTCTGAAATTACCTAGAGCTAGAACCCCCCCAACAGGATGTAATGTACCAGCTTTCAACTTTGAATAGATTTCTTTGTGAGAATTTAATGAGGTCGTTAATGAAAATTAACGTTACGATGACCGAAGAATGACTCATGGCTTCTAATATGTATAGTTTTACAACAATATTATATTATGTATGAAAACGGCGTCTCTACTTGAAAAGTTGCCAACTAGTTGTCCATAAAATGAGGCATGTACTCGTGCTGTAAACTACACTACACACACCTCCTTTAATGTTTGATCAATCCTTCTCTCTTTAGTTTCGTCATGTGATCGTTACAGCACATTTATTTACAATTTGTCATAACAAACATATCGTAAATCTCTTTGTTGTCATGTTGTGACATGGTTCAAATATGTGCCTAATTATAATATAGACGCTTGTCCAGATGTTATCTTGTCCCGGATTTAATAGTTCAGTGCAGACGAACTTTACACCTTGCGTGTGTTGTGATCTTTAAGATCTTCGAACTCTTAAGAACATTGTTAAAACATTGCTTCGCATAAACTTAGTATAAAAACGTAGTTCTCATGTTTCCTAAATTGATAGGTCTTTGTAGAATTTACATAAATTGCATTGAGTGTAGTTTATTGTTGTAGTTATAATATAATTACATTAACTTTGAATTAACATCAATGAAAGGTATAAAATATGTATGGGTTGTTCATGGAAAAACCTGAGAGAAGTATTGTAGACAATTTTTCCATTCGTGACCTGCTATATTAGTAATTGGCTCACGCAAACCTACGTAACATTACGTATAAACGCTATTTTTTGTAAACCTTCTTAACTGGGCAATGACTCTACGTTTGCCCCGACTCCTGCTTTCTGCCAAATTGCATTTCAATTCTACTTCATTACTGTGGTCAATCACAGATCATGCATTATTTGCAACATTGAAGAATTCCAATTTACCAATCGCTGCACGAGTTTTTCAATGAGCATACATCGCATTGTGCGGTTAGGGCAACACCGTGACGACGACGGCGCAGTAATCTAGAATTAGCCGAGAGCTTGCGCGCGCCGGAGGGCCGGCGCTAGTGTGCGGGCGGGTGGCGCGCGGCGGGCACACGAGTCTCGGCCCCGCGACGGGTCGGAGCGCGCGTGCGGGACGCGTGGCTGTCGCGCGACGAGCAGCGCGGGAGCCGCTAGCAGGCGGGGTGGCCGCGCGGAGTGGCGCGCGGCATGGGGCGGCGGTAGCGGCGCGGATGTGCGCGCGCTCGGAGGCGGTGGAGCTGGAGGTGCTGGGCGCGGAGGGCGGCGAGGCTCGCGCGCCGCCGCGCCCGCTGCGCCTCTCGCTGCTCGACCTCCTCGGCAAGCTGGTGCGACGCGACCAGCCCGCTGCTCCGCCGCACCGCCGCGCCAAACACAATCATCGCTTCCGCACCTTCGTCTCCTGCGGTCGGTACCCACGATCGATCTGCCGCGAGTGTTACCTCGCCGTCGCCGTCTCGCGTCGATACCCGAGAGAAGCCGCTTATTGAATTTCGCTTTGCGTAAACTGTCACTGACCAGTTCTACGTCGTATGGTGGACGTTTCTATACCGTGAATGAGAGAATGATTTTTCATTTTGCATGACGACGAGTAGGTGTTATCAATTTGCTGTGACCGTAATTAATGGGATCAGTGGTTCCATGTAGTGTAGGAGGATAGAGGGATGTGGACAATGGCCAAGGTCGGTGCCGGCGCGCCCCCGCACGGTCAACGGCCGAGCCGAGACAGCGGCCCAGCACTTCACATAATGACCCGCGGCGCAGTTATTATCGATTGCATTTATTTCACTTTTACACGTCACTAAATTTAATTAGAATGCAATTTGAACATTCGCTATCCAGATGCCCTGGTACATTCACACCTTTTGGCGTACTGTTTACTTCTCTGTCCAAGGTGTTTATGTATTCGTAATTAAAATATTATTGTATGTCCTAGATTACATTTAGAGACTAGACAGAAGCAGATAAGATTTCATAAATCAAACCATGAAGAAGTCTGCATAAGGTTTTCAAAGTTTACATTTTGACCTTAGACATTATCGATTCAATTACCATGATCTTAGCGGTAAGCTATTCAAGATGTTACGATTCAGAAAGTACGATCAACTGTTGTAAAACTTCCCTATTACAAAATGGCAAGGCTGAGTTTCCATGCTAATCAACATTTAATTCTCCTCCTCCTACGCAGCAAATGTACATTACATCATTGATTTCGCGCTCAACTGCTCAACACTTCGATGTCTAGCATTTGAGTATACGAGTCAACCATTGTAGTCATTCTTCTCGTTCGTCATAACATCGAATTAAATAAATTAGCAGTCAAGGGCGTGAGACGGTTGCTATTGTTCCACGAAATTATTTCGCATTGCTCCGCTAAAATTAAGCACTTGAATGGCGATTATATCACTAGCACTAATATTGAATACCGTTCCAACTACTGCACCGATACTCATGAAACTATTTACATTTAGCTACACGTTTCAAAGAGTAGATACTACGGCCAAGAGGTTGGCGTAAACTTTAGCTTAAATAGATTCGGAGACATTCATAAACAGCTTGTTAAAGTATTAAAGGATTGAGTTGAATGAAATCGCTCAGTTCATTGGATAACTTCGCTGCTACACGCAATGCTTTGTTTGGATTCAACCTTTGTAACTGACTTAACGTCGCGCATCGTAAGGATTCTATAACTCCCCTCTTAGATACGAACTTTATCCCACTGTTGTGATAGAGAATAGACTTTAGCTTCTAATATAGTACAATTCAAACGGTTTGCCTCGAAACAGTTTGCAAATAATCCTGTTGGATTAGTCATCCTTTAAATATTTATTCATTCATTAATGTCCCCTCATTGTTAGTTTAGTCACAGGTTAAAGATTAGAGTTTTACTGGTTCTTTAGCATTAATTATATTGAATGGCGAAACATCCTAAATAATTATAATTATGCGAAAATAAGCTAACGATGTCGATTTTTAAGCTATTTGAAATTAATTTTGTTGCAATATTTTGACAAACGTAAATGTAATTACCTAACTTATTGAACGAACATAAAAACGTTACATAAAATCTTTGATATTTACTAAGGAGAGGCATATAAACTGAAGACTATGTATTTGCGCTTGTGTGTTTAAATGATACAAAATAAGAAACACGACAGTAAAGGATTTTAAAAAGAGCTATCCAATTTTACCCTAGAGCACTAATCAATAAAACACGAAAAAAAAACATACAGTAATGCCATCGCGATTGCATTAAATTAGAATAATGCCCTACTTTGCAGAGTTGAAACAACGACCAATGATGAATTTAAAAATCTCAAAAAGTACATCTACAAAAAGATCTTGATTAGAGACGTATAGATAACGACATAGATATTGTTGCATAAAAATAACAAAAGTAAAGGATACAGTAACAGCCTTGTAAATGGGATGGTTCCGAGAACGTTATTAGTCGTAAACCGAGTGGGGATCGATCGGCGTCCCTGCGGCGCCCGCCGAGACTCCACTCGAAGCTCTTGCCACTACCATAAGTAAACTCAATTAGATGAAGGAGGCTAGGGCTGATATTGGCTTTTTTATACCCTGAGTTGTTCGCTTTTTAATCAACGTTCAAGGTCACGATGATCTTTTGAATGGATATGCAAAAAAATCAAGGCTGTCAGTCATCATCTTGTCTCTCACTTTTTACTAGATTTCGGATTACACGTTGATGAATTGTTACGATATAGATCGCTTCTTATCGCATCATTAATATTAAAAAGAACGCTGATTTGCAAAAGACTTCGAAGTTTTTCCAATAGATTCATTGCACGATTTTTCCATCGCCGCGAGAGAATTCAATTACAGTAAGCGATTGCGTCTCAGTGAGAAGTTCGTGGCTCGAAATCTTCGTACTAATTCAAGAGGTCATTTCAATGTTTTTTTGAGTTCAGTAATTTATGATTTCAATTTCAGCCAGTTTCCTTGAATATTTTTATTATTTTTAATCCGAGAATAAAACGATTGTTTCAGAAAAATTTCAATAGTAGGAGTGGCCTTGTCTGGAAACAGCTTGCGCACATCGTTACCACAGAATGTGTATCGAACTGTTTATGGAAAATTTTACCCCTAGCTTCGCCTTGACTATAGATTGTTTAGCAAAGAGGCGTACGATACGATCGCTAAATATTATCATACTTCCGATGAGTCAGACAGAACAGAATAGATACATTTCTTGAATCTAAGAATATTAAAACAACTCCACCTCTAATCAATTTTTCACCAATCGTGTATTGTTACTCACATCACATGCTCTAGTAAAAGAAATTCAAAACCAATACAAGTAAAGTTTAATTGGACTATACAGTAATTGAATATTTGACTAGTAAATCCTATTAACTTGGATTTGAGGATTTCACTGAATAAAGAAGTTATCAGAATACATAATTAAACCAGCTCATCTCTAGTTCTTTATGCAGACGGCTTTATCTTCTTTGAGTCTTAAATCGTTTGAAAAATTAATGTAATACGTAGCGCACCTTGTCGGTCAAAATATCAGTTTTCGCTTTATATAAAGAAAAACTAACAATGACATGTCGTGTTGCTTGAACGGGCAGTTAATTATCCTGGTCGGTTGTGACTGGGCACGTCTTGACTTCTTGACTCAGACGATGTAAAGGGCCGTCCACCCGTCGAGTAATGACTTTTTCATCCAAAAGGATATATACTCGTACCATCCCATAGCGTGCATTTCTTTTTATGGATATTAATCTCAAGATCCAGTTGCATTTAGTCTTTAGGGTTCTTTTAAGAGAGTTACTTAAGAAACTGTAGCTAATATTTCATTTTTAATTTACTCAATTTTATAATAGCGGTACATTTTAACTTCAGCAATTTCTCGTAGGTTCTTGACGTTCTTATATGAAGTACTTTGTCGCTGTTATAAATGCTAGTTGGTTGTATTTACTTGGCTTGGCTTCAATAAAACGTTTTTGTTTGAGATACGGGATCCATAAAGATAAGGATTGACGTGGGATTTCAGTTTTATTTAAATTATTTTGGTTTTATATTCAGTTTTTAGTGTCATTCCACTTAATATAACATTTTCCTATTTGAGATACATTTCCGCTAGTAAGTCTATTTCATGTTTGTTTCCATAACGCATAGTGTACATTACCAGTAGGAAATTAGAATTTTCCCACGACTACCCGACACCACCAGTAACCGTTTGTCACAGTATGATGACTGACAGCCTAAACTCTTCCTCGGAAACAACTTCCATAACAGTATGGTAAAACTTGCATGAAAATCAATCAAACGATACCTTTGTTAGAAACGAACTGACCAACAGATAAACATTTTCTTCTCTTACAATTCATCATAATATAGAGATAATGCATTATAGAGATAGTACCAGTACACAATACAATGAGCAAAGAAAAGAGTAAAGAAGACAATACGACGTCTGTATTATCTATGTTAATTAAATCCATACTTACATTCTTGATTGCGAGTATTTTAATCTCAGAAGTATGAGGTCTCATCGCATTGTTTATTGTTTCAGAGAATGAACGGAGAATCAAAGCGAATAACAGGGAATACAACGCGCAATTCCGCTACGCTGTAAGTATAAATTGGCATCTATGAATTTTTTCCTCGGTTGTGGTCCACCCTCATGTCGGAGTTACAGACCGTCTAGAACGCCTCCGTCATTTTGCTTGCATTATTTATATTTTGTAGTGCTCCCCACACAAATTCATGAATGCGATTTATATGCGCGATCATTGTGATCTTCTATAACTGTAAATGTCAAGCTTATTCACTAATCTGGAAAGGTAACCAGCAGTTATTATTTTCGCATTTAAAAAAGGCAAACTCTGAATTCTGAGCTTTTTGTAACGAAAATGTTCCAAAATGACAGAATCGGCTTGCTTTCAAACCCCCAGCCCCGGGGCATATTCATGCTAAACAAAATTGTTTCACAAATAACACTAAAAAGTTTAAAAATTACATCAGGTGTTTTAAAAATACGCTTCAAAATACAGAAACCAGTATAGAGCGTAGTAGGTTTTTTGTTAAGTTATTGATGCCATTGCTACGGGTGGAGCAACCTCGATCTATTTATTATGTGCGACGTAATGATCGATCGCGAAAAACACAATGATTCTAAAATGGATAATATATTCAAGCTGTGTATTAATCTTTCAGAAATGATAAATTAAATTGTAGCTAATATTGTATTTAGAGTTAGAATCTTCCGACAGGTGGAGTCTGTCTGCCAATACGTTTTCGATGTTTTCGCAATGAAACAATTCTATTTCTATGTTATTTTATAATCATTAAAAATATTCGCGAATTGGACCAGTTTTCGAGCCATAGAGCATAGCAACTAAAACATTTTAATAAAGTTAATTAATGATTTCTTTATCCAACTATTTTTTTTTCTGTATCCGGAGTTAGTTTAGCACTAATTTATTCATGTGGTGGTGAAGTTGGTCTGTTATTACTATTTTAGTGATAAAGTTTGGCAGGATCTTTTGAAGCCCGAATGACCGTAATAGAATTAACAATTCAAAAGATCTACCGTATTAGGTATGCTGCTCAAAGTCAATACTGGTGCTTTAGCCAAACGAATTTCTTACATCTTTTTAATTATTTAGCATAGGATTCTGTTTGACTCTTATTTATTCAAGGTCAGAGCTCTTGACTTCCTTAACTTTACTGACTGTCAGGATATTTTTATCTTCCGTTAGTCGAAACAATTCAGGCTAATTGGTTTCGAAATCTTATTTGCATGACTTCCTCCTTTTCTGCTCTTTATAACGTGAACTTTCTCTGTAAAATACCATATAATTGACGCAACCACAGTTTTATTCTGCAGTGGTAACTGTTACCCATTCATCATTTCATTTGTACCTTTTTTACTATGATGTATTTCCTCTTCCAGAACAACTACATCAAAACATCAAAGTATTCGATCGTCACGTTTCTGCCGCTGAACTTGCTCGAGCAGTTCCAGCGCCTGGCGAACTTCTACTTCCTGTGTCTTCTGGTGCTGCAGCTGATTCCTGCAATCTCCTCGCTAACTCCCATCACTACTGCGATACCGCTGATCGGTGTATTGGCACTCACTGCGGTCAAGGACGCCTACGACGACTTTGTAAGTTTATTATGTTTTTCTTCTCCCTGTGTTTCTTATCGTTGTAACAAATTTCTGCAATGGTTTACAACTCTAGGTGGCTTTGCGCAAGTTAGATAAGAAACCTCTAACTTCCACATCTGTCTTATAAAATATTTTCTTTTATCATTAATGTTTACTTATACTTAGAAATAATAGAACATCTATGTGTAACATATTTTTAATTATCATATTTTCCTACTCGGCTTCCGCTTGTTACTCAATTATTCATAATACTAATAATATATTTTACCCGGTTCAAATGGAATAATTTTATCGTCCCACTTACGAATTCAGTATATTCTAACTTAGAGGACGATTAACTTAGGAGGAGCCGTCCTAGAAAGCGGCTGAGTCCCAAATTAATGTT
Source organism: Petrophora chlorosata (assembly GCA_951640565.1). Taxonomy (NCBI): domain Eukaryota; kingdom Metazoa; phylum Arthropoda; class Insecta; order Lepidoptera; family Geometridae; genus Petrophora; species Petrophora chlorosata. The sequence goes on along the minus strand of OX621204.1, from coordinate 6,924,117 downwards.
ATATTACATAATCGTAACTATTTATTAAGTAAAGTAGGACACAAGTTTTCCTCACGGAATAAATACTATATTAGTTAAGCAATACGTCATTTTAATACATTTGCGTGGAGATTTCCGTAAAAGAAAATAAGTTTTAGCATGATGAGCTCTAGTTTCTACAAGCTTTTTATGCTAATAGCTCCTAATAACTCACTCTTTTATGTATCTCTAAATCACCAAGAGTCATTTCAATATTCCTTTCTGGAATTATTGATAAGCCGTCGCGCGTCGTGGTTCTGGTATGTTAGCTTTTGCGCTAATGCTAATAAACATTAAATAATTATGTAGATATTTACCAAATTTACAATAATTCACTGTACAATTAAATGACAATATATGATTTAAACATACCATGATTTGATATTCGATTGTCGGTGGGCCCCAAACTAGGCTAGGCCTGTATCTTGGCATTGATGGACATTAAATAATGTAGTTCATGACGTCAACGACGTCTCCTTTCGTATTAATATAATACTTCAGCATCAATCAATCAGATTCATTCACAGGGTAGGTTCACAATAGCGTCTTTTATAACACATACAAAGGTTCTCTTAAATATTTATCTTATTCATTATTCGGTATCATACATTGTGACTAGTACATGTGACTTAACCTTGAACGACATCTACTGAATATGAGATCTGTGGACCTTGCTTTTTTTTGTGGACTGTTATCCTATCAATTTCAATAAATGTCAGGCAGGAATAATTTTTGAGAAACATGCATTGCATTCGAAATAGCATAGTTTTCAAAGTAGACAATTCCGTCCTATTAAAGTATATATTTTTCACAAATAAAACGTCACGGGAATGAGCTATTTTTATTGGTAATTTCACCAAAGGATAAAGTCATAAAATTAAATCTACATTAAAATTACTAGTTTTTCTGTGAATCACGAATTCAACGTTGTTATATATATTTATAAGCTGAAATAAACGTAGTCTTGAAACTTAAGATGGGAAATACCGAGTATCATAGCCAGTAATGTCGCTGGATATCCCGTCTAAACCGGAATAGTGTCGTGGAAAATTCTATTAAATGTACGTACTCGTGGAGTTGATAAGTGAATGAATGAATGCAAGGATTACATTAGAATAGTTATTATAAACTGCTCTACAAGTGCCATTTGATGACAAATCAAAGTACTGTTCGCGGAAACATTATGCTCATTTCTTGAGATCATCTTTTCAACTCTTAACTACTACTATTAATTATTATTCTGTGTTCTTATTCGATCTATCTACTTAGACAGGTCACGGCCTAAAACCGGCATTTTTTTTTAAAGTGCGGTATATATGGGCGTTTGAATTATTTTTTTCTTAGCACGTAATTGACGATAATTGGTTCCGACGGTTTACATTTGGGATCCAGTTAGATATTAATATTTTGTCGATCATCGAAGTCAAAAGAGCGACATCCAAAATGTTGATGTTAGACTGAAACTCTAAGATTTTGTATACGGTTATAATGCGCTACTACTAAAGGCCATACCATTTTAGTTTATGACTAAATAACCTCTACGCAATCTGAAGATAACTGTTAAAAAAATCGTATTGGCTTTTACATTTGGTTTATGACACATATGTGTCTCTGTTTATTGTGCACAAAGTATTATTAAAGGTCAAATAAATCATAAAACACGTGACTACGAAACAGGGACGATGTTACATAACACAATAACACAAAGTCATTGTACAGGATATTAATTTTAATGAATACTAATAAATAATTAAACAAAGGGGCATCTATTGTTAAATGTACAACAAAATAAGCAACTCTAAATGACTTATTAATATGTGGATAAAAGATTACCAGTCTTACTTACATTTATAAGTAAGGCTGTACATAGTTTAGAAAATTATACCACCGTTGAGTTAATAAATAATAGTTGTCAATGTAGTAGACAACTATTTCCGCATTTTTTTTATCGTAATCGTAACTTTCAAGTATTTTGTTTAATGGATTTTTCGCTGATGCGATTATGCCGCCTTGGTACGAGTTTTTACAAAGGAATTTGACATTCTACTAATGGCGTCTATCAGCAAATTTGAACAATTTTCTGGCATCATCGGAGAGCGGATCAGCCAGTAAGCTGTTACAAAAGCTCATTTGAGATAGATGCACGCCACAATTGTTCCTAGTATCAACGTTCCGGGCACATTCTATCAATATATGATAGACATCATCAGTAGTATTACACGTCTGGCAATTTGGAGAATCAACTTTTCGCATTAAATACGCGAACTTATTGCATGGAATGTGTCCGAATCTAAACTTTCAGGTAATGTCACACCATGAGGACCTTTGCAAATAGTTAGTGATGATCCTTCACAATTGACACTAACCTTCAAGTCTTGTCTTGAAAATATCGCTTTGACCTCCTAATGTGACAACTCATATTAAGTTTAATTGTAATTTTAGTTTTGAATTATTTCTTTATTCTAACCATCCTTATTTGTTCCCAGCAACGGCACCAAAACGACTCTCAAGTGAACCACAGGCGCGCGAAGACATTGCGCAATGGCCGGCTCGTGGAGGAGAAGTGGGCCTCTGTTCAGGTGGGAGACGTCATCCGGCTGGAGAACGACCAGTTCGTCGCGGCGGACATTCTGCTCCTCAGCAGCTCGGAGCCTAACGGGCTCTGTTACATAGAGACCGCCGAGCTAGACGGGTCAGTGTCTGAACTTGTTTCACTATATTTTTACAAGCTTGTATTTCACTTGCAATGTTTGGGTCAAATCTTGAAAGTTTAATCAGAACGATTTCCTCCTATTCGACAAGTATGAAATTTTACATACTTGTCGAAGTCCGATGACAATGCAATATTATGGTGACAGCCAGCTTATCTGATGATGGAGACGGAAGGTGGGCAATGGAACTCCTTGACGAATAAAAGACTAGTGTTTGGGCTCATTTTAATCTGCTCGCGGTTCCGATTACTAATTTGTTAAAAGCTTGTCTTGGCAAATATATTTTACAGCAAGCGCAGCAGCGATGTAGGTACATAATATTGTAATCAGGTTCACTGGCTGAGAATGTACATATTTTATTGCACAAAATCGCATTTTAATTTAAAACACGTTCTCTAGTACTTATTTTATGGGCTGCAAATTCAATCAACTCATGGAGCCGAGTTACAATTGCTAGAATTCATAGGCAAGTGTGCCTACACTATTATACTAACTATTATCGTTCTGTTTCAAATTAAAAAAAAACAATGCAAATTTGACAAGCCATGTTCATACCTGGCAAAACACAGATTACATGCGAGTTTTCCACCCTGAATATCCGCCTATGGCACTTTTGTTTACCGGCGGATTTTTGCATTATGATGAAATTATAATTTCATGCTTTCGCACGCAGTATTTCCGTTTTTAAACAGTTCAATAAAATGTATCTTCGTGTTACAGTATTATAATATACGGTTTCAAATATTTCTGTTTAGGGGCGCCAAAGCTGTCTCCGTGCAAGAAATGAAAGGATTTTTTACATAGGAAGTTTAGCTATATTGACGTACTTACTTAATTACAAAATACAATACTACTTTCGGATGCTTGTGAGGATCTCTGAATAGCTCGTCTCCAAAAGGTCTTTTGTGTAATATCAGAGTCTTGTTAAAATAATTCATTCGACTGACCTAGAGCCAATTCGCGAACCTTGCGTAGCCATGCAGAGCTATTTCTTGCTTCGTTCTGATAATGAAGTTCATTATTGGGTATTATCACGCAATTTGCATATCGATCTTGAACTTGTATAATGGTTTTGGATCATAAATGTACAAACAAGTTCATTATAACTGGTATAGGAGTTCCTGATAAGAAATTAATGTGTATACAAAAACTCTGTCAATAAAATTATGACGTAGTCTGTAACTGGAGGCAATTATTCATTGTAAACAAATTAGTCACAAGTGTCATTTATCTAGAACGAGAAGAACTAGGAGTATAATTTACTAGCCTTTGATTAAAATTTTTTTAAGCAATTAATAAAACTGTAACTGAGCCATTGATGTATGTAAATTGTAGATATTTTGGCAAAAAATAACTGGGATCGGCCTTTCGGATTCGACGGGAACATTTAAAAGTCCCTGAAATAAAATATATAGATTTTTGAACGTTTGCCTGTTTGTTTTTGATCTTAAAACTCGAAAACTTTTGAATTGATGGGATCTTCGCGGTTTTGCAACTTAAAATGAGGTATGGTACATCGAAGTCGGTTCGGTAACGACGAATGTACAGGGTGAGCTATTCGTAGTACGCGCTCTTTTAAATATACTGGGGAGATCTTGCTAAAATGGTCGAGGAGAATAATGACGACTGGGCTTTTTTTTGTTCTACGCGGGTAATTTGCGGGAAGAATCCAAGTACCTGATAAATAGAATGTCTGTTGAAACTTTATTTAAATGTATAAAACAATATTTACAATGTATTAACGTTATCTTACCCGTCACGGAATGTAACACAAACAAGCTCATTGGACATATATCATCGAGTGCTCTATAATCGCAGAATGTTTGAATAGGTAGCGAACAAATCGCAGCTGGCCACTAAAGGGGGTTTACGGAATCGTTTTTATTGGGTATATTTATAGGTATTACATATTATTTGACGTAGCACATTTTAATCATACCTATAATGCGACATTTTTGAAAGTGTCCTAGTACAGTCGGCGACATAAGTAGTTGAACATTTACAATCGTTCAATCAAAATCTCTTTATTCGTTTTTGGCATCACAGACGCACTTATGATCGTCAAACTATCACCATGACTCTACCACCGTATCGGAAAAATAATCACTACTCAGAAGATACAGCAAGAAACTGAGGGGCATTTTTTTAGAGATTTTATTACAAGTTTTTGGGTTTTCTACGATGTTATGTTTCTTATGTGCCAGTGGGCTACTTTGCAGAATTGGAATCTTACAATCATCTTTGTCTTCCATATAAATACGAACAGTATAGTATGCTTTTCTCATTAGAACAGTCTTTACGCATTATTTGAATTTACTTTCTGTGAGCTCCGTTATACATTTTGGAATTTTATTATAAAAAGTTACGCAGTTGCCCATGAAAGACTTATTCGTTTTAGTCAGTCTAAACCTAAGTACAACAATCCTATCCTTATTTCTAGTACTATGTTATGAATGAGAATGACACCGAAAATATACAAATTGCATTTTTTGCATCTTCCATATTTGCACAGGATTCCATATTAACACGCTTTTTAAATGCAACAAAACATTGAAGTTAGTAAATAAATGATTCACAAACGCTCAGCTACTTCTGTCGCTGACCGTACCTACGCATGACATATTATAGTATTCAGCATAATTTTACTGTTAACTGGCTTTTATCTTTGATTATAATTTATTGTTCAATTTAAATACATTGTATTGTTAATTTATTCATGCCTGTATTGTTCCAAAAGAGATTTTCACTTTCATATATGAAAGTTTTCGTAAATTGAATCATTATAAATGTTTATAACTCATATAGTTTGTCGAATTAGTCGACCTAGGTTTCGAGCATATTCGATGCTCTTCATCAGGGGCGAGTTTTTATATGTTTGATACCTCTACATATAAAATTACATTTTAGGCGTATTTTTAAATTATTATTTTAATGTTTTCTTAGCACGGACACAGACAATATTATAGAAGTAAAAGATTGTCGGTGAAAACGTGGCGTACGAACCTATATGCACCCTACAGTTTCACCCGCGGTTTTCCGGGATAAAAAATGTGCAATCATAGGTTCATAGGGTACAAAGTATCTCCATTCCGAATTTCACTTAAGTCCATTGAGACGTTACAGCGTGAAGAAGTAACAAACGCACTAACACACTTACATATAAACTTTCGCATTTATAATTTTTTATGATACTGAGTAATAAGACGAGCAAATCGTTCGCCTGATCAATCACCCAGAACTTTCAGTATCGCAAAAAGTACTGCGTAGCACTGCATTTCACTCATTACCCCGAGACATCTGATATTAAGTTTCAATATGCCCAGTAATTTCGCTGGCTAAAATGCCCTTCAAATCGGAACACGGTAATTCTTGCGCACTACTGCTAATATAATATACGAATGATATACATGTTATACATAAAGCTCCAGATTTTTTTGCGTTTTTTTAAAGTGTCGTACTATTTCCATAGGGAGACGAATCTAAAATGTCGTCAGTGCCTTCTGGAGACGGCTGCAATGGGCCAGGACGACGCACAACTGGGTAACTTCGACGGCGAGATCGTCTGCGAGACTCCCAACAACCTACTTAATAAGTTTGAAGGTACGTTGCTTTGAACCTCATTTACATCTTCGACTCGTATTCACCCATTTTTAGGCTTAGGTAGCTATTCTTCTGATATCGATCGCAAACAGCTTTTTCGGCAGACACGTCTATGGCGTTAACCATTTGCACATATATTCACAAAAAAAAGCATAAGTGTATATAATACTAGCCCCTCGCGGTTTCCAGGGATGAAAAGTAGAGCTTATGTCCTTTTCCTGGACCAAAAGTACCTACATACCGAGTTTCATCACAATCTGTTCAGCTGTTTTTACGTGATTGAGTAACAAACATCCATCCATCCAACTATTTATCGTTACAAACTTTCGCATTTATAATATTAGTAGGTTAGTTCTTCGTATCAGTTTCACAAGAAGCGATAGAGAATTTGTCTACGGTTGTCTTTGTGCACAGCTCTTCTTTTCATAAAAGTCGTATATTTTCCTCATCCTCTAGAATATGAGTTATGGAGCAATTACTTTCACTGTAGCCAGCGCTTTCTCAAAACTACTGCAGACTTCACATATTATGAGGGAAAAAAACAGACGTCTGATGACCTACTACTAAATTGTATCACTTTTTTCCTTGTGTTACATTCGTGTCTGGGTGTTCCCAGACACGAATGTAACACAATGACAACAGTGGGAGCATGGTCCTTGTAGTTTCTAGTTCCCAAGGTACATTTTTCTTCAATTTCATAAGCATGCGTTAGCATGTTATGCGCTATTGCGATGCTAATGGCTAATATGAAATTTCGCAGTTATGAATTCATAATTTCATGCGAAATTTCTTTATATGTATGATGAAATTATTAAATCTGGCAATAAGCTATTGGTTTATTCCTTGGTGTTTGGCCTCACATTAAAGGGCTCGTGTGTTTATGAGTTGTAACTGTGTGTGGTAACATTATACAAAACAACATCACACAAAATTTATTTAAATAACGCGCAGAGAAGGTGCTCGGGGGGACAGGACACTACGCGTCGAATCGCTATCGCAACAGCATTAAATTAGCATTAGCAAACCGCGCCGCCGCAGTTTGCATTCGTGCGGGAATTAAGGTGCATGCATGCTGCCGTTAGGTACGACGCGAGCTAAGCGATGAATTTTAGCATACATCTAATTTAGCAACTACCAATAATTAGATAAAATATTAATGCTGCGAATTTCTTACTAAGCAGTCTTCTAGTTGGATTAGGTGCTATAAATGCGTAATCCAACTAAAGCCCAGAGTGTTACTACGACACGGCTTACCGCAATCTAACAGTATCAAGCATGCGTATGTAGTATAGAAACGGGTATTTACACTATTTACTATGAAATTACTTTGAATTGTTTTCCGATATTTCGGCACCGTTTTGCCCCAAGCGTGAATAGGATTACGAGCTAAGTTTACCCACGAACATGGCGGTTGCTGCTACTATAATAGTTATAATAAACTATATAGTATATAACAAAGAATAATTTAGTGACTATGACAGTTAATACATTATTATATAACAGTTAAAATATTACTGCGTTCGTAATATGTACCAATTTTCTTGATAATATTAAATAAAATACATATAAAATAGATCGCGTGTCTGGTTCAAGTAAACCTATTATTGACCACTAAACGACATTGACATGGTTTGGATACCTTAACGATTTACGTTGTCAGTGCAAGATTAGTTATCTGCTAGGCGATTCAAGTAACTGGGTAACATTAAGCGATCAGACCGCCAATTTTTACATTTCTGTTAAGTTACTTTTTATTGTTAAACCTGCGACTTGCAGTTTTCAAGGCTAAAAAGTAGCGTATGTGTCAATCCAGAGTATAAGCTATCACCATTTCGAATTTCACTATCCGTTGAACTGTTACAGCGTAAAAAAGTAACAAACACACCTAGATAGATAGATAGATAAACACTTTATTATTCACCTTAAAAATAACTTAGATACATACATACGATCTTTCGCATTTATAATAGTGTTGTGTTACAATAAAGAGTTATTTCCTTTTTCATTTGTTAATTTTGTACATGTATGTAATTTTGAACAGATTGTATAAATAATTAACTATGTGTAGTTGCATAGTGTTCTAGAGAATCTCAAATACCCCGAACGTATTTGATTTTATTAACATTGGTGACTTGTTGTAGCCAAATAACTCTTAAGATATAAACTCGAATTACTTCTGTTTGTAATGATTTGTATTCGCGAACTTGCTGCAAGTCGCGTACGCGAAATGCAACTGTTACTGCAAAATAGCTGCTGGCTAAATAATTAAAGAGTATCATCAGGGAGACGGATCTGAGCAGCCGCTCAACTGCCGTCTCTCTCTAGATCTGTATGCTCCATCTAAGGCCACATCATCGCTTCACATCAGATGAGATAGTGGCCAAACATAGACCTATTAGCGTATATATAAGCGTAAAAAATAAGTAAAATAAAAATGCAAGATGCACAATGTATATATATCTGTTTCGAAGATATGTAGGTATAGGTTGATTTATTATAAAAATGCTGAACCTTCGAAGGAAGGGCGTTTCATAAGTGGAATGTTCGGCCATTCAAATATGGTTCAACATGTTGCTGTTTGTTTAAAATGATAATGGCCATGTTCACATGTGCTTAATTCCTGTAACTTTGCGAAATTGTTCTTGTAACGTGTTTGCGAAATCGCCTGTGAAATCGGCCGCTTGTACGGATGTCGTCACGGTCAAGTAGCAACGCTTTTAAATGCATATCCATTTCGGTTACTAATAGAAACATTTTCGATACTAGTGCTAGCTAATATTCTAAAAAAACTATGTATACGTCTCGTCGTCCGTGATATGAATGCGCTATTTCTGCATTGGAAACACCGTCTGTATTCGATATAAATATTTTGACATAGGCTACGATAAGTCAATGAGAAATCCTATGACTACACACGCGTTGGATGGAATATTTTCATACGTATGGTTAATTTACACATTACTCATTGATAAAGTGATCAGTGCCAATTGAAATCTATACTGTATTTTTAGAGATAAATAAAAACCAATGCACTCGCACTGATTGGAAACCAGGACTAAGTTGTTCGAGAACATTGATAATGCGTGCCAAGAAAATGAAAAGAAGAATTTATTACAATATAAAATTATTACAGAATTTATTATTATTACAGAATCAGCGTCAGAACATGATTTGATAAGTAACATTTATAATAAGTAATGAGTATAACATCAGTTATATTCATTAGTTTCAAATTAAAACTGTCAAGTGAAGCAATTAGTGCGAATTGTAACGAGCTGTGAACGTTAAAATTCTATGTTAATACATTTACTGTATATAATACTGATAGTAGAAAGAATTCCTATATGTCTTTTTGTACATTCCAAACTGATAGTTATTAAGTACCTATATGCAATAATTGTAATTGCAAAAAAGCGCTTTTCAAAGAGCTCTGTACTCGCTGTGGTGCTCGCATTTTGCGCAAAAAGACATTAAACCACTATATTTAGATGGTTAAAACCAACTCCTACGAACCAGGCAAACCGGTTTACTAATTTGCATCTGACCTATTGCATTTTGTTACAGCAAATGTCGATAGGACCCCTTGAATTTATATAAGGTTGCCTGTCACGATTGTTCAATTATCAATTTGATAACCTTTGTTTATTAAAAGCTGTCAATTTTTATATATGTTTTATCTGAAGATGCTTTTAATATCGAACATTATTATAATATATTTAATTAGGTATCGCCATCCAAAGGTTGTCTGGACGAAATCGCTCTAACCGCCCATTGTTGTCAAATCTACGATGTATTTTGTAACTATTTTTTAATATTGTGTCTTTATTTTATTTGGTGTGCTATAAAGTGTTATTGCATTGTTTTGTATTTCACAGAACGTATCTGATATGTGGTTCTGATTTTGAAATAAAGAAAAGCCAGATAGATAAGGGTAAATTACCAAAGTATCATAAAATAGTCCAAAATTGGCACATTGCAGGTCATTCTTTCCTGTTTCACCTTTATTTTTAATCTTCACGTTTCGCCTTTGACAAAATTACGTAAATAACTGAGTGACAGGATTTGGCGCTATTGTCTAAAAAATCTCATTAAAATTCAAACATACAAACCGTACAAATTCTTTAAGAACAGTCGAGTATCATTCTCGAATAAGGTAAGAGGCAAAACGAAATACCTGACCTTTTAGGATCATGTCTTTGTATTATTGTGATTCTGGAGAATAATAGAAAATGAGTGAGACGTTTCGAGTACGTATCATTTTTCTTTCCTTAATAAAAACTTTAGCATGCAAATTTTGTTACATAAATTGCTTTAAGATCCGACGTGCACTCGTGGCATTTGTAGTATTTGCCCTATTCAACTTAACATTGAGGGAAGTATCTTACAATACGCGCGATGAGACCTTCTAGATGGGACTAATATAAATTAATAATAATGATTTTTTGCAAAGTGACATACGTTGACGTTCTAGAATTTGTATTCGAATTTTAACACATTTCCGGTTATTCGATTGATTTATAATTGTCCACAAAATATAGTTATACATAATAGTTCTAGACAACAAAGTCGGAAGGTGACCGTAGGAACTCCACAACTACATGCAGTAAAAATATTCGGTTTGGGCTTTTGTGGAACTTATCTCGATGAGCACTTTGGTTGTAGACGGTGACCAAGGACTAATGACGGAGCTAGAAGGTGACCCAAACAGGTCCATAACTACATTCAGTTAACGTATCGAAATTTGGCATGTTGAACTCGTCCCGATTAGTACTTTAGTTATAAACGGCGAACACTTTCTTATGGCTCAATAAGAGCTTGTTTTAAGTTATTTTTATATTCACTTCAAACATGCTTTTTAATACTGGTATCTCATCCTCTAGGTACATTAAGCTGGCGGAACCAGCACTTTTCTCTCGACAACGACAAGATCCTGCTGCGAGGGTGCGTGCTGCGGAACACCTCGTGGTGCTACGGCGTGGTTGTGTTCGCTGGCAAGGACACCAAACTCATGCAGAACTCGGGGAAGACCAAGTTTAAACGCACCAGCATAGATAGGCTACTTAATTTTCTTATTATAGGGGTGAGTACTGCTTGAAGATTTCTTTTCGTAATGAACACATAAGCTAGATTAACCCACTGGCATTACGCTGACGCGCATAGAGGGGCGAGGCGATTTCAACGGGTTTCAACAGTATTTTGTGGCAACGTCATCAGTAGACAAAGTAGCCAGTTTAGGTAAAAACAATTTTGTCCGATGACCCCCGAAGAATGAGATGTACGCTAGCACTTGCACCTGATTCTATCTCTCCATAGACAATCCCTTACGTCACAGTAAAGTTTTGTGTAGCTTTTATTTTTAATGTGTTTTTGTATGATAAACTCATTTTTGTATGATAACCAATGCCAAATTTCAGCTTTCTAGGAACACGGGAAGTACCTTAGATTATCACCAGTGTGGCAAATAGCGAACCTTGTGTTTGAATATAATAGAAGCTAGATAGATACATAAATATAAGATTACTTTAGCTTGTTAAGTTTAGCCTTCTAGTCTTCTCGCAACGAATGTTTTGATTTTGGAATGACAACTTTTTTTTTGTTACCTGCTGATCATTACCAGATGAGACAAACGCAAGGTCCACCTCAGAACCACATCCTCCCATATTACAAAACCGCAACAAAATCGGACGGCATTGAGGAGTGACAAAGCATACAAACTAACTCAAGCAATCTACCCCTCGTTTGCGTCTTGGGTTAAACAGCCGTAAATAGTACTTCACTTAGAACATGTGATTGGTTATCGACCTAATCTGTAGTGCGTAGAGTGAGTGTGGCTCAGTGCGTGCGAGTTTTGATCCGACGCGACGCACTAGAGTTCAAATCCCGCTGGCCCCGTACCAATGACTGCCGTAAGTTATGTGCGGATTTAGCACTCGTTTTAAAAACGGTTAAGTGCATGAAACACAAAGTTCAAGGACATATGTGACATATGGCCTGCGTTTGGCCACATATCTATCTGTTTTATGGTTTGGCGCTTTGGGCTAGCGTGTTAGATTACGGCCCGTACTCTTTCTATGAGAGAAGATCCGTGTCCTAGTATTGGAAATGTTGATAATCATCATAATGATGATGATGAACTAATCTGTGGGCACGAACGTTTCGACAGTGGATAACGTAAACTCATCGAAATTACAAAATATTAATAAGCGTGACTTTTAAGATATGGGACTCTTATTTCACCACAATTTAATTTTAAAAGTAAAACAATAATAAAATCAATCGCTAACGAAGGAGCGTCGTATCAGAAAACTGACCCATGATGCATAAGGATGCATATAAATTATAGACTTCATATATTTTGACACTTTATGACATCAAAAATGTTTTCTTATCGACCGTTTATGAGTAAGGGGGTTAGTGATTATTATTAATGTTTGAATATTGCTATCGTTTACGTACGTACGCTTGGTCGCGCTAACTCTACCGTTGCGTTCTCGTTACAGATAGTATTCTTCCTGTTATCAATGTGCGTGTTCTGCACGATCGCGTGCGGCGTGTGGGAGTGGCTGGTGGGGCGCTACTTCCAGGTGTACCTGCCGTGGGACACGCTGGTCCCGGCCGAGCCCACGTACGGCGCGGTGGTCATCGCTCTGCTCGTCTTCTTCTCTTACGCCATCGTCATGAACACTGTCGTGCCTATATCGCTCTATGTCTCGGTGGAGGTGAGTGTCACTAGCAATAATCGTTTGGCCAGAAAAACGTGCGGCAACTGAAGCACTTTTGTGTCCTCGTTTTTGGGTTCAAACATCAGTTTTTTCCCTTACGGGTTGATGTAAGCGTATTTAATGCAAATTGATTGTATATGGTTCTTCGAGCTTTTTTTCCAAAATACCGAGGACCAAAAAACGGGTTCGAAGGGTAAACATGTTTTACCCTTCGAACCTTCTACTTCGAACCCGAGCCCTTATTTTGGTAAATCGAACCCTTTTTGGTCTTTCGAGCCCTATTTGGTCCTTCGTACTTGAGCCCTGTTTTGGTCTTTTTCACCATTTTTAGTCCTTCGAACCCGAGCTTTTTGGTTTTTCGAATCCTTTTAAATCCTTCCGAGCCTTTGTTGGTCATTCGAACCCGAGTCCTTTTTAATATTTCCCAGCCTTTGTTGGTCCTTCGAACCCGAGTCCTTTTTAATATTTCCCAGCCTTTGTTGGTCATTCGAACCCGAGTCCTTTTTAATATTTCCCAGCCTTTGTTGGTCATTCGAACCCGAGTCCTTTTTAATATTTCCCAGCCTTTGTTGGTCCTTCGAACCCGAGTCCTTTTTAATATTTCCCAGCCTTTGTTGGTCCTTCGAACCCGAGTCCTTTTTAATATTTCCCAGCCTTTGTTGGTCATTCGAACCCGAGTCCTTTTTAATATTTCCCAGCCTTTGTTGGTCATTCGAACCCGAGTCCTTTTTAATATTTCCCAGCCTTTGTTGGTCCTTCGAACCCGAGTCCTTTTTAATATTTCCCAGCCTTTGTTGGTCATTCGAACCCGAGTCCTTTTTAATATTTCCCAGCCTTTGTTGGTCCTTCGAACCCGAGTCCTTTTTAATATTTCCCAGCCTTTGTTGGTCCTTCGAACCCGAGTCCTTTTTAATCCTTCCGAGCCTTTGTTGGTCCTTCGAAGCTTTGTTGGTCTTTCGAACCTTTGTTGGTCCTTCGAACCCGAGGCAGTTTTGATACCTCGAACCCGAGTCCATATTTATTCTTCGAGAAATTAACTTTACTTGGAACACCACTAACATTTGTGAGCGACTACCCCAGATAAAAAGTTGGTGATCTGTCGATAAACTGAAATTACAATATCAGGCGAATAAACCATGTACAATTTGAGGTTGATATTCATTTTCATTGAATCTTTTCGTTCGCGTAACATCGAGGAATAATGTGATATATATGTTTAATCCAAAGTCCGTTTCTTGTTTACTTACAGGTAATACGATTTGCGCAGAGTTTCCTCATAAACTGGGACGAACAAATGTATTATGAAAAGACTGGTACTGCCGCTAAAGCGCGAACTACTACCCTGAATGAGGAGCTCGGTAAGAACTATGTGTGCATGAGTAAATTACCCTAAAGGATAAACTTAAAAAAAACAAGTCAATGACGCATGATTTGGACTTTAGTTCTGAAATAACCGAATCTGAAATAACTGAAATATTTTGACTATTTGGTCGTTTAACTTTATATATATAGGTATACGTAACAGGAAATGTCATGGAATTTCAACGAGATGTTAATATATTCATTAACTTCCAGGACAAATCCAATACATATTCTCCGATAAAACCGGCACGCTTACACAGAACATCATGACGTTTAACAAATGTTCGATCGCCGGAGTTTGTTACGGCGACGTTGTGGACGAAACCACCGGTGAAACCATAGAACTAAACGAGGTAAGAGGAACTAACATACAGGGAATAGGACATATATGTAGGTACGAAGTACTTTCGAGCACTGCAATAGTCCTACTTTAAAGTCACGTTATGCATGTAGGTTGCATTCTATCTTCGAAATGTCACGGATCATAACTGAAGATGTCGAGAGTAGCACGTTTTGAATCTCCACACTTATTATGATTATTTTGCATGGAGTTTGAGTTTGTTTTCATCATGAATTTATAAAATTTATTTACCAATATGTTATAGACATGTTTGTCCATGTTCGCCCATGCTTTTGGGGTTTGTGAATTGTTTTTTTAATGTCATGATTCCATGTTTGTTTGTTTTACAGTTTGTGTATGAAAATTTGTTTATAAACAACAGTATTATGTTCCTACGCTCAAACATAAAGGAGATAGATACACGATACACTAAAATCACTACATTTTGAAACTCTTATTTGCATGTACACACACTGCATTTGCAAGCGGTAGTGCCCCTTTTCTTCATATAGGTAGTGTGGCGTAATTTTTAAGGTGCGAGCTCACATGGCGTATTTGAAGTATACATTTTAAATGTATGGAGTCTATTTAACAATACATAAATTATGAGACACGTACGTTTGGCCGAATACGACCATGGAAATGCCTTTTTTTAGTACTACTTATACATTAATGTGTGGATAGCGCCTGTAGGGCATGAAGCAAAATTAAATTGTGTCTGATAAAACTATATCTACTTATTTATGTATGTCGGTTTACACCGACGATAGAACTTAAAAATAATTACGCTATGTTGGCACTTGTCTTTGGTAACTTGACAATATTTTATAAATCCAATCATTTAAATTAATGTTCCCAAAAACTTTAGATTTCTAGAAGTTAGTTTAAATCTCGTTGCAACGGGTATTGTAACACATAATAAAATATATTTTATACCATAAGATAAAACAATATTGGCTTCGCTATTGATGATTTGAATAACCTAAACCGCATAATTTGCGTAGATATTTAATATCTGGCCAATTAATTGGCATGAGACTTTCTATTAAGCTGATTGCCGATAATTCTTCCTATTTTAGGCGCCGATCCCACAGCAAGAGTTTCTGAGTTGGGGGTTCCGAGTTCCACGGTCACTGTAATCTATGCGACGCTAGGTAGTACTATGATCTATTCCGTGGCGATGAGTAGAACTGCCACACGTAAACCTCAGAGCTCCAGAACTCAGAATTTTTGCTGTGGGATCGGCGCCTTAGTTCGCTCATACCGCAGTCACAAAGCCACAAGCTGGTGTGAAGCAGTTACCTCAAACCAGTGCCATCTTACCGTAACCTCGATAGGTATACGTATAGTTAAGGGGTATGAAGTGCTAGGTGTGTGATGTGTGTGGTGGTGCAGCGGCGGCGAAGCGGCGGCGGCGGGGGCGGCGGCGGGGAGGCGGGCGGGGAAGCGGGCGGCGCGGCGCGCGCGCGCCTGCTCGACCAGGAGCACGAGGCAGGCCGCAGCACGCCCGGCGCGCGCCGCCCCACACACACCAAGCGTGTACGATGCCTTGACAATGATACTACTGACGCGACAAATCAGAATCTTACAACTCACTATCTCTACTTTAAACTTCTGCGAACTGTATTCTTGATTTTTATGGAATAATCGGGTTTGCGCATAGATTTAAAATAACATTTTGGTCTCGATGTTTCGAGTTGCATTGATCGTGGTCACGAGAAGATTGACACTTTCTATTTGAAATAACCCATTCTGCTAAGACAGGTTTTATACTATGAGATTCAAAAAACAACATTAAATTAAAAATGAAATTAAATTAAATGATAATTTATTGCAGAAAAAAAATGACACGAAGAAAAAAAAAGATAAATAAAAAATAAATTTCAAATGACACGTACATCAGATCTTGAACTGTGCGTGCGTGCACGCTTGAGTTTGCGTATGTGCTCGCATTATTATGAGAAAATACTTAGAATTTTATTATAAAAGATAAATAGACGTGTATTTGCAGGTATATCGAAACTCCCGTAACACTTTCGGAAAATACAAAATCAGCGCACTTAAATATTTTTTATATAAGCTATTAGTGTGCAAACGTTGTCTGATTCCTGATTTGCCGCTAAATAATTAGGTATTCGTTTTCTTTAGGTGTATGGGCTCGCTGCACTTATTTGCACATTATGTACCTTAGCCTCCTAGTATCTTACCCCATATCAACTAAATAAATTGAACAAAGTGCAAATAAGTGTAGAAATTCTATTAAAATTATCAAATAATGCTTTTTGCAAAGACAAATCCTATATACAAAATTATACGAACATAAAAGTATTTTACTCTGGATTTTAACAACTCTGTCCTCTCTTCTCTATTTCTATGGAATGGTATAGATTAAACACACAAATTAGTATATTAGTTGAACACGATTTTATACATTAACTTAACAATATTGTGACATGTATTTGCCCTTCAGAATTATATGATTTTCAATTGATGCATATTATATTATTCGAACGATCTTGATACTCTATTGACAATCTTTGTAACAACATAGCACTTGCTAGGAACTATCTTTCATTTTTATAAGGGGAATGTGTATGTTTATTTCGTATTTGTATTGTATTTTATATTGTATGTTATTTGTGTATAATGTCATTGAATGTGTTTGCATGCCGCTTTGCATCGTGTGTTGTTTTTGTAAGCTTGTTTAACACTTATTAACTTTGATTTCGTAGATGTTGTGAACATTCTAGGCAAATGTACGTTGAATCTTATAAAATAGCAACAGTATAACTTTTAATATTATTATTTTCAGTAACTGACTAGAATTATAGCACGTTTTATATGAACCAGAAAATGTATTTAAGTCGCATATTCATACCTTTTCATACGTTTTCTACTGCACAGTTTCCATTTCGCATCAAGTGACAATGGTAGTGCTAGAAAGCTTTATTTTTTCCACATTACGTCGACGTGCCATATTTCTCGCCTGGCCTGAACGTCTTTCTCTCCTCACAAACGAAATTCAACTCACAACAAATAACATTCTAGCTTGCAAAGTTCAACGTAGGTTTGCCTATCAAAGCCGCCTTGATACTCACAAGTAACACAGGGTTTGTCTACTGCAGAGTTCAGAACCCTTGGACTTCTCGTTCAACCCTGAATACGAGCCGGAGTTCAAGTTCTTCGATGGGACGCTGTTGGATGCGGTGAAGCGGGGGGATCGGAACGTACACGATTTTTTTCGACTACTCGCTTTGTGCCATACGGTTATGCCTGATCAGAAGAATGGTCGGTTAGAGTATCAGGTGAGAAACAAATATTAAAATGTTTTTATATAAATTACACGATTTTATTGAACTTCACTTTTTAATTTTTAAATTGATCCGCCGCGTGGCGGTGTGGTTTCAAACTTCGATCGTCCTAGCGCGGGATGATATAGAGCCACTTTATTCCTTCATCTTTGGGTTTATTTTTATTTGAGATCTTGATTTCACAGAATCTTGACTAGAGGGAGGATACTTTAAGATTATTAAGGCTATTAATATAAGTTTATTATAATTAAATTAGAAACGGTTGAGATTGAGTACGGGCGAGTCTATGATCCCCGTTACTGATTTTACTGTCTTGTGTGTACTTACACAAAACCAAGATTGGAGAGATTTATTTTCACTATATTAAAAAAAAACAATTATTTTGTTTTAGGCCCAATCGCCAGACGAGTCGGCGCTGGTCTCTGCTGCCAGAAATTTTGGTTTTGTATTCAGAGAACGCTCGCCTAATAGTATTACAATAGAAGTAATGGGTAAAACAGAGGTGAGTGCAACCTTTCTCTTATACAGGATGCTTGTAATGGTGGCCAGTATCGTAAACTGTTTCCGTAGCATGAAATAACAACAACAATAATGTTTTAGTTTGTGCTGAACCAGACCTACCCGCTCGCATTTTCTCATAACTCTATACCTTTCTATTGTTCAGAAACATCCAGTATGTTTTTGATCAGCCCTATAGGTCTGGATCAGCCCTTAGTAGCCGATTGTACATTTTATGAATGTGTGTTGGAGCCATTGCTAATGCCTACCTTTTTGTTCCAGGTGTATGAATTGTTATGTATATTAGATTTTAATAATGTTAGGAAAAGAATGTCCGTGATATTGAGGAAGGATGGTGAAATTAGGTTATATACTAAAGGTGCTGATAATGTAATATATGACAGATTAAAACCAGGAAATCAATTGGAGGTCAAGTCTAAAACGCAGGAACATTTAAATGTAAGTACATACTACATACCTACCTACCATCTAGAGTCTACCGTATACCGAATATACCACGTACAAAATATGTAATCCTATTATACGCTTGTCTTACATATTTGTGGTGGAAGTGCTTTATACAATCAACGCATGAATGAACCAGACTTATGTTAATGCCATTAGAAAATAATGAAGTACTTCAAGGCTGGCAGCAATTAGTTTACAGCAGTAAAAAGCTCTGCCGGTCCCCTATGGCTCATTTGCATTGTTTTAAAACAAACGACGATAATTCACTCAGAGTAATTACTCCAGCTTTTAACGTAACTGAGGGCGCGTTCGCTTACTGAAAGTTAATGAAAATGCTAATGAAAACTGTCTAGCCACTAACAAAATTGAATCCTACCTTAGTAACTTGAACAAAAATACATTATTCTGTTTATATTTTTAAATTGATTTAAGAAAAGATGCGAAAATACCTGCGAAATGGGTTATCGTGTTATCGTGACTATATGGATAGTTTTTTTCAGATTCGGTCACAATCAGTAAGGTTACTGACTGACTAAATCACTGCGTCTATTTATGTGAAGGACTCGAATTGTGAACATTATAGAATCGAGTTGTAGTATTTTTATCTCTTAGTTAGCTACAAGTATGTATGAATATGAACCACGCTTAGGACACTTAAAGGAAATGTCTCTATGATTATCTTCCACTTGAGTACTCGGTTATCTAGGGAGGAAAGATGAGTTATCCTATTTACATTATAAATGCGGAATCGAATGTGTGTATGTGTGTGTGTTACCACATAACTCTATAACGACAGAGCGGATTTTGATGAAATACTGCATGTAGGTATTTTGGGTCCTGGAATTGGAATAGGATACTTTTCATTCCGAAATAAGGAACAGTTGCCGAAGGTGTATTTATAAACCGAATTCTACTCGGATGAAAATACGCGGCGCAGCTAATTTTAACTAATTTCTATGTTATAGAAATTCGCGGGCGAAGGTCTGCGAACGCTCGCGCTCGCGTGGCGGCCGCTCGACGAGCGAATGTTCTGCGAATGGAAGAGACGGCACCAGCAGGCTGCGCTCGCGATGCACGACCGCGATGAACAATTGGACGCGATATACGAAGAGATCGAGACGGATTTACAGCTCATAGGTAAGCTGCGGGTACTTTAAACACAAAAACAAAACATGCACGCAGTGTTCAAGTTGTTTATGGCACTCATGGCCAAGTCACCTTGACAAGGACTTTTGGCGGGAAGTGAAAAGTGATACAGTTCGATTTTGTTTTATTTTCCAAACAAGTGTTATTTCGAATGATCATGTGTAATATCGGTGGAATATTAACCATTATGTGTTCATAAACGTGCACGAGTGTAGGCAAATGAAACAAAATAGAGAAAACATTGCTTTTTATGTTCTTACAAAAAGTCCACGGAAGAAATTGAATAAAGTTCCACCACTTTATTGAAGCACTAGGAGAGGGTCCGGCTTGTTGCTGTTGACCCTCATTCTCAACAAAATTATAATAAATGGAATATTAAACTATCAAATAAAAAACTACGTAAGACATGGCAGTATGGTCCTAGAGACTTTAGCCTTACCTAATGGGCAAACTTAAAAAAAAAAATATCACCTTGACAAAGTATGCTTCTCCTTGCCAGCTCCTTTAGTAAGTTCTCGAAGAGGTATACGAGTGCTTTGCTCATATGTACTTAGGTACGTAGCTACAGTACTCAGTGTACGCTGAACTTGAACAAACATAATATGCATGCAGCAATAGATCTTAATTTTAAATTTTGCATGTCAGTTATGTTTCTGAGTAAATATTTGATACGATTTATACATTAATTTGACCTGTGCAATCAGTTTTTTGACACGCATTTGAACCAATGATTATATGATTTGGAAGAGGGACGCCTCCGCTTGCAAATACTTACAGACACTTCGTTTTCGCTCGCGCTCTTGTTTTGCAAGATAAATCTCCCCTCCGCCCTCTAGATTTAAACTAGTTCAAAAACCACCTGAGTGGATTACTAATGTAATTACAATCTTTTGAAATCCATATCGATTTAATTATAATGCTTCTTGCAGGTGTCACAGCGATAGAAGACAAATTACAAGATGGAGTGCCAGAAACAATAGCGAATCTCAGTATGGCAGGCATCAAAGTATGGGTCTTAACAGGAGACAAACAAGGTAAAAATATCGACAGCCACGTCATCAAAGTACTTTTAAGTTGGTACTCCAAAAGGTAATGAGCGGGAAATGGTTGAATTAAACAAGGAAAATAAGCAATAGAGAAAATAAAAATTTACAAAGACTCGGAAAAAGGTTAGTGTTTGCTGCTTATGTTTTCACTAAGTTCACTCTTTCAAAAAAGAAAAAAATAAATGCTAAAAAAATGTGCACACCAATGTGTGCGAATTTTTTTAGCCTACAACGGCAAGTCGAAAGCCGACATGCCACTATTTTCACTTCTAGTTACCAACAAATGACTCACTCAGCATTACCAGGCCTAGCGCACTCCGCACTGTAGGTACGAAGCTACAAGTACATAGCCGGACACCGACGGCGGGTCGCGCGTCGTTACACGCGCCGCTCCAGAAGTGATAAGAGCTATGCGATAGAAAGAGAAGAGCTCTGTAGGTTAATATGACTGGTAGGTATGCGCTACGCGAGCTGAATTGAATTTTATTGCGTCATAGCAAGAGTCGCTATTTGTTTAAATATCTTTGCGGAGTGATGCTTCTGTCCCTTAGTATTCTGTGGCATTACCCAATGATATTCAAAGTTCTGTGCAGGAAGAAACGCATCATTTGTCGGTGATCGACGATTGACTTTTTTTTCAGAAACGGCAATAAACATCGGCTATTCGTGTCAGCTGCTAACGGACGACATGGCGGAAGTGTTCGTGATAGATGGGGTCTCCCACGACGACGTCGACCGGCAGCTGGCCAAGTGCCGCGACTCGATACGCGTCGTCAATACATTCCTGCCGCATGGTAATAGTCAATAAAGATATTGTAATCTGTTCAAGTACAGGTCGCGTCACGTAAAAAGAACGCTGGCGGTCAAGCTGCGCATAGGCGATTTATCGGTCTATTTGGTGGAATGAAGTGCGGCGCGGGGCGAGGGGGTCGCGAGCCGCATGCTTGCCGGTGCGCTATTGGTTCGTCAGTCGACCTTTGCTTCCCGCGTTGTGTCCACGTTAATTCTCAAAATACCATCGCGCACAAGTTTTTAATTACGAACTGGTTTTACATAGAAAAGTAAGAAAAAATATTTATGATGTACCTATATTGTTTAATGACGAGGGAGGCTGATAATTTAAAACAATCTATAAAACGGACCGCTATTCGCGTAGGGCAGGACGATTCTGTCTCAAATGATGATAAAAGCTGAAGCAAAGACAGCAACGACGATGAAATGGCCACCTCTAGCACCAACACTGCATCTTCATCTGGTGTTCACGTCACCCACGACGACTTAATGGAAGGAGTTTCAACATAACTTATTTTTTTGTAATTAGGTTAAACATTCTACACTGAATCTTAAATGTTTTTAATTCTATTTAATGATATATCTAATATATTTTTCAATGCACCTACCAATTACTAATATACGAAGCCGCGAGCGAAAAGCTTGTTAAAAAAAACAATAAGCCTAGTACTTTCGTACGCGAGTGTACCCATGCGCAAACACACCCCCTCCACTTTCTTCCAGCGTTATTTTTACATGACGCGTACTATACCCGCATTTTTAGTGGAACTTTTTGTACTCAAAATGGTCTATAGAAAAAGCCAAACTCGTAATTTTGATGTCCCGACAAACAATTTCAGGTTTTTAAGAGATGAGATCATGTGCCTCAAAGTAACTACTCATAGAACTACACTTGCACGTAAGAGTTGCAGTAATATTAAAAAAAAATTAGAGTGCTTGACAATATTGTTTCGCTGCTCTACCACAGTTAAGTCATAAACTGTCGAATCAAATCTATGAATCAATTTAATACTGACACTTACAATTCTAGAAGCTAAAGAATGTATGTAAATAAAACTAAACTATGTAAATAGTCACAAAATTGCACTTTATATGTCAAAAGACCATATATATAAGCATGTCCCATTTCTTCCCCACACCTAAGCTGAAGCCCGGGACCAGAAAAAAATGAGAGAACCGACAATACCTGTGGTTTAGAAACACTATCGAAAAGCGCACCAAGAACCTCAACGGGGACGTGCAGTTCTTCTCTTTCAGATTCTACTAACGCTAAACTAATGATACGCTCTCCAGGTCCTTCGGAACCAAAGAACCAGGCGTCGACTGCGAACGGCGACGCGTCCGCGTCGCGTCCCTCCCCCGGACGCGCCGCGAACGTGAAACTGAACGCGCCCGCCGTCTCCGTGGTTACATTTAGGTGGGAACATAACACTCTAGCACACGACAGGTAGAGAGACAAAGACACACTGTATACATCACCGCTCTCACATCATGCTAGTGTGCTCTGTTTGTGTGTGTGTCGCTCACTTCTTTGTTCGTCTATTGTCTTCTTAAAGTCACTGATATAGTTAAAGATCTTGTATTAGTGTTTCGAAATTTCAATCAATCGTGTATAATTATTAGTGTTTCGGAATGTCAATCGATCTTAATGTTTCAAAATTTCAATCAATCTTGAATTAGTATTTCTAAACTTCGATCGTTCTTGTATTAGTGTTTCAAAATTTATCGATCTTTAGTGTTTCAAAATTTCAATCAATCTTGTATTAGTATTTCTAAACTTCGATCGTTCTTGTATTAGTGTTTCAAAATTTATCGATCTTTAGTGTTTCAAAATTTCAATCAATCTTGTATTAGTATTTCTAAACTTCGATCGTTCGTGTATTAGTGTTTCAAAATTTCAATTGGTCTTTTATTAGTGTTACCAAATTACAATTGTTCTTGCATTAGTATTTTGACATTTCAATAGATCTTGTATTCGTGTTTCGAAATTTGAATCGATCTTGTATTAGTGAATTCAGGCACACGAGCATAAGAAATGGGAGTGAAAAATTAATGTTGTTTTTTGAGCTTCATAGGCTTCTGCTTCCAATGTTGTGTGTTGAAATATAATGCCTCAGTAATAATAAAAAAGGCAATTTATGGAGCTTCTAAAGGGTAGGTTAAATATTCTACAAGCAAAAGTTAGTTTAAAAATAAATATTATTTCATACTCACATCATTTAAATTGATAAAAGTCCAATTAAATGAGTACACTTGGTAAATTTAAACAATGAAAAACTTATAGATCTTCACTTTTCCAAATTTGCAATTAACAAACAATCAGTTACACTTCTTTTTCTTTCAAATGAATAACCTCACAATACTATCTGTCTCACTCTTTCGTCTAACACCCGTGCTCTTTCTCTCTTTAACTTGTGTGCCCTAACTTACACCTACATTAGTCCATCACACGAGCTAGTAAAATAATATAGGTAGGTGTTCTATTAGTATATTGAATTTGCACCAAAATACTAAAACGCATTTGCTACGGTGTGATGACCGCCCTAGTTAGAAGTGCCGTGTATCCAAAGAGGTCTTAGTTTATGCGGTACCCATATATATCTAAGGCGACAGCTGTACATTGTGTGAAGCTTTTTATGTCTGCTTGAAATAAATATAGTTAATTTATAGCAATATAAAAAAATAAGCATATCAAAGTACCAATAAATGACAAGCAGCTTATGGCCTATTCTCTCTGTTTGTAATATTTAGAAAGCTTTCGTTTTCTCTGCTGGAAATTCTTGTTAGAAATTTGTTTAATTTGAAATTAATCAATGCAAAAGCGTCGATTCACCTAAAGCCTCAAGTATTTTTAAAATCCCGCAGTCCCTTTCCACTTTACAAGTAGATGTAACAAACGGTGTTCGGCGAACATGTTACAGCAACGAGTACGCGTCGGGAGGCGGTCCGTACTCGGCAGATTCGCACGAGACCAATAACGACGATACGAACGGGTTCGCGATCGTCGTCAACGGGCATTCGCTTGTACACTGTCTGCATCCGAAGTTAGAGGAAAAGTGAGTATATCTATAACTTACAGACAGATGTTGCAGCAACAACGTTCCTGGATGCATAACGTCCATGTTTTAGAAATAATTGTTAATTTAGTATTATTAAAGGATCTCGGTGTAGCCGAGGCAGTTTGCGACAAAAGTTGTTGCTTTACAACGTTGCAGCAACAACAGTATGTACACATAATTGGTAACGTGAGAACTCACATTGTCTGGAATAGATCGATGTATGCGACATCATTGTAACTTTTTTTAAGCGAATGTTGCGCTCAAATGAAGACAATTTTTTTTCTTGTTTAATATTTTGTTTTTTTTTCCTTGTTTATTGTTTATTCTTGTGGTGTAACAATAAAGATTTCTCTATCCACTAATGTAGGTAACGATGAGCAATGAATGAGTGTATTTAGATTTAAAAACGTATTGTGTTTTGGATTTGGTAGTACTGATTGAGAATTAAAATATTTTCGATGTCACTTCTAGGTTTCTCGACGTAGTACTGCAATGTAGATCGGTGATTTGCTGTCGAGTGACGCCATTACAGAAAGCAATGGTGGTTGAACTCATCAAGAAAAGTAGAAAAGCTGTCACTTTAGCTATAGGAGATGGAGCCAATGACGTCTCTATGATTAAAGGTAACTTGGTGATTCGTTTTTTTTAATCTTTTGAAGTTGTTACTTTTTAACAGTAACTGAAAATGATGTCTCTTTAGCATAAAACATAAGCCTCTTATCAAATCCGTAATTATTCTGTTTGCCAGTTATTCAGCCGCCTAGCTGTAGTGCGCAAGCATTACTGTGTTTTGATTTAAAGGGCATTGTAGCCAGACTATTAAACATTACGGGGCATATGCGACTTAACATATGATGTATCGGGGAGATGAGCGCAATGCAGTGCTACGCAGTGTTTTGGCACTAAAAGTTCTGGGTGTCACTGCAATTGTTATGGGCAGGCGTGGCGCTTACCATCTGGCGAACGACTTGCTCGTCTCATCACTCAGTTCCACAAAAACAAAAACCTTTTTAGCGCCACGCTATAGAAGAAACCCCGTACCTTCCACGCCATTCTACAAAATTTTCATACGATTTAATCAGCATATGCCAATGTAGAGAGAATTTTTCGTGTCGAGTATAGCGGTCAAAAGGTTAAAACAAAGTTCTCATAGTTTTTTTATCACTGCCACCCACCTAAGGCTTTACGTCCGTTCCACAGCGGCGCACATCGGCGTCGGCATCTCTGGCCAGGAAGGCATGCAAGCCGTGCTCGCGTCAGACTACTCCATAGCGCAGTTCCGATTCCTGCAGCGGCTGCTATTGGTCCACGGCCGCTGGTCCTACTACAGGATGTGCAAGTTCCTGCGGTACTTCTTCTATAAGAACTTCGCGTTTACAGTCTGCCACTTTTGGTTCGCGTTCTTCTGTGGATTTAGTGCGCAGGTAAGTCGAACTTTTGTATAAAGAAAATATTCTTTTATTCTTTATCATTGTCAGAACATTTACATCTGATTATAAAGTACATGACACACGAGCAACACACACGAGCTTACCTCTAAAGAAAGTATGCTTCCAGCAAACCTTTGAGGAAAGAGAACTGCCACTTGAGCAAATAGGTTTCACGAGAGATATGGAGAGAAAGGAAGGCAGATAGAGAGAGATAGAGACGGTTATTATTATAATTATTAAACTCTTTATTTCAGGCAATATTAAAGTACAACAAAGTAAAATTAACAAAGGCCCATACAATATATACATTACAGACTACATACATACAAACATATAACATTACATATAATAAACCCAAACACTACTTCACAGGGTACAAAAATGTATAACATAGCGTTCTATAATATTAATTAAAATCTATAATAACAATCTAGTTTAACCTATGTATATGCAAATAAATAAATTTTGTATTTTGAGCGAGCGAGAGAGAGAACGAGTAGGATCAGCAGTTTGCTGACTTATTAAAATTGTAACGTGGTTTTGTTTGCAGACGGTGTTCGACGAGATGTTCATATCGGTGTACAACCTGTTCTACACGTCGCTGCCCGTGCTGGCGCTGGGCGTGTTCGAGCAGGACGTGTCGGACGGCACGTCGCTGCAGTTCCCCAAGCTGTACGCGCCGGGGCACACCAGCCAGCTCTTCAACAAGACGGAGTTCATCAAGTCCACGCTGCACGGATGCTTCACTTCGCTCGTGCTCTTTCTGATACCTTACGGTCAGATTATTTATTTTACTTTTTTATTTTTGATCATTTTTTACTGCTATTTGGCTTGACCACTATGTCACCTGCAGGGCGATCATGTATCTTTTATTTCAATCAATTTCAATAAGAAACCAGTTTCGATGATGGTTTTGCGATCACGTAACCCGTTTGTTGCAATCAAATGTCAACGAAAGCTCAATTGAAATAAAAATAAGTTTTGACAAACAAGGTTTATATCGATATACAACTATAAACAAAAGAGCCATATTACACAGTAAAAATCTATTGATAGGGCGTTTACATAAAGTTTCGTAGCACAATCTCTCTTTGTAAATTTGTCGGTTTTACTCCGATTCACCTTGGATGTTATCGATAAGAGCACATTGAAATTGAATCATAAAAAGTTACGTGATCGCATTTAATCGATTGAATTAAATTTCGATTACACATAAGTTTGCGAAACAGACTTACGTGATCTCCCTGCTGATGGTAATGGACGATACGGTCGACGATCTAACACGCTTGCAAAGATAGTACCTATTCACTCGAGATTTGAAGAATCCTAGATTGTAACTATCGGTACATTATTTAATAAAACGACTAGAACTCACGTAGGTTGTCAAATTAGTCGACCTAGATTCCGAGCATGTCCGCTGCTCTTCATCAGGGGCGAAATTAAAACTCGCCCCTAGAGTCCTAGCCGTTTTATTAAATATTTAATGAATCAAACTTCACGAACACTTTCATACTAAAATAAGGAATATACGAGTACATGTGTTGTCAAAAAATCTGGAAATTTATTTTTATGATCGATTTCTCCTGTAAACATTTAGTGGTGATATAATTATTATTATTATTTGCGTAGTTATTTTTTTATGTATATTTTTCTTATTTTTGGAGAAACGGAACATAATCGCAAAACGTTTGAGTACATGCAACCACATTTTGACGTCACGCGGCTCGCTGCTTATTAGTCAATTTTTGACAAAGAGCCCGCCCTATTGGTAAATCATTGACACACGGACACATGTAACCATAGATGGACCAATGAGGACATCCTAGGTCCTCACATTTTGACGTCACACGCAAATGGCGCGTTTATGTTGATTTAAATTGATTAAAATTTTCATTTTATTTTTTTATTGATGAATGATGCCGTAAAATTTTGAAACATTTATTTTCATTAATATTTTTTTAATCGATTCATGCATTAAAAAATACATGCATATTCCCTTTTTCGGATTTGGCCATACAATCAATCTTATCTCAAAAATCCAACAGTATAACACGAATCTCTTTCGATGTGTAAGGTTGGGGGACGGTTCGATTACCCATTAATCCTCTTTGTTTTTCAAATTAAATTAAATAAATTATGGTTGAGGATTTTGGACGATGGCCGCTGGACTTGTAAACGGAGCTGGCAAGACCGATTCTGCCCATATTATTGCCGACTCTTAATTGTTAACCTTTTGAGCGTCACGCTCTAGAAGCAAAGTCGTCATCCCCACGACCTACGCAATTTTCATACGTTTTAGTCGGTTCAAACCGACCTCGGTCAAAAGGTTATTATAATGCATGAGATACACTATTCTCTTCATCTTCTCAATATTTGGAATGTGTCTTACTTTATTTGCATTTCGGAACTCCATTCGAAATCATATATTTTGCTTCTTGCAGGTACTTACAAAGACGGATTAGCGCCGGATGGAAAGATATTATCGGATCACATGCTTTTAGGAAGTGTAGTAGCTACCATTTTGATCATAGACAATACGACACAGGTACAGTACAGTTTTATTTATTTAAATGAATTTTCTCAGATATTTCAAAACCAATAAGTACTAATAGGACTTGTATAATTAACTGATTGTTAACTGTGCGACTGTCAACTTTTGTTAAGTTACTTTGTTTTGTCAGTTTACATATGTGGTGTTCCAATTAAGAGGTTTTTTTATTTCATTTCATTGTTAGATTGGATCAAACAAAACTAAAATTTTAAATAAAAGAAATCGATTTGCTCGCGTGGCTTAAACCTGCGTGTTTGGAGTACCTTTTCGACCCAATCGGGTTATCAAGCATCACCACTTCGATACTACTTACCGATATACCCGCGACTTTGTCCGCATAGAATTCGGTTTCAGTTGTTCCCTAGGGAACTGTTTGTTTAAGAAAAACCCTATGTCATATTAAAGGATCTAAAGTACCTACATACCTCATCAGAATCCGTAGAGCCGTTACTTAAAGTAGATTAATAGAATCGATTCTGTGTTGCATTTTCTAAACCAAAATTTAACTCTCAACTTTAAATTATTAACGTATTTGGTGTTCCACTTTCCGCGTTTTCTTCATTTAAATAATATTTGACAGCGCCAAAATTAAGTATTTTTATCTAAACTTACGTTAAAAACGACATATAGTCGCGTAGAATACGGAAGTTGAATGATCCTCTAAAAATAAGTTAAGTTAAGAGATAGCATGAGCGTCAGAATACGAAACTGTGTGTGACACATCTAACTCTAACTTAGTGCAAATTAGGTTTAGAGAATGCAGCATAGCATATGAAGGCCAATGTATGATTATGTTGCAGATCGCTCTCGACACGACGTACTGGACGGTGTTCAACCACATCACGATCTGGGGCTCGCTGGTGTCGTACTTCGTGCTGGACTACTTCTACAACTACGTGGTCGGCGGACGCTACGTCGGCTCGCTCACCGTCGCGCTCACGCAGGCCACCTTCTGGTTCACCGCCGTGCTCACCGTCAGTACTATACTACTTTATATTATACTAAAAGTTCTTTAATAAAAATGAAATGATGCCAATTATATTTTTTGTGGTACATTTCATTCTTATAATGTTTTTTCTTTCTTTTTTTACCGTCTATGTATTATCATCGTCATCATTAGCATACATTAGTCCACACCTATACATAGGCCTCTCCCAAAGCACGCCACTGAGCCCGATCTTTATTGAGCCTGCTTTCCTTATCGAGTCACTAGCAGCTACTTGTGTACATACGTAATGTGATGTTGTTATGTTTGTCTGCAGATGATAATCCTAATGGTGCCGGTGGTGTCGTGGCGGCTGGCGTGGTCGCGGTCGCGGCCGACGCTGGCGGAGCGGCTGCGCGCGCGGCAGCGGTGGCGCGCGGCGGCGCCGGCGCCGCGCACGCCGTCGGCGCGGCGCGCGCGGCGCTCCGTGCGCTCGGGGTACGCGTTCGCGCACCAGGAGGGCTTCGGCCGCCTCATCACCTCCGGCAAGATCATGCGCCGCATCCCGCACGCCGACGCCGCGCTCTCCGCGCTCGCCTCGCTGCCTGGCAAGTTCCACGCGCGGCCCGCCACGCCGCCGCCGGACGCGGCCGCCGCGCCCGCTGCGCCCGCCGCGCCGGCGCCGCCCGCCGAGCCGGCGCGCGCGCCCACGCAGCCGCTGGACACGATAGACTTATGAGCGCGGCGCCCCGCGCGACGCGGCCCGCCGTCGCCGTCGCCGCTCGTATTGTGATAACGTCGCTAGGTCTAGGAAAGTCGTATTGTAATATTATCGCCTATATTGAATTATATTTGTTGATCGAGAGTATATATTGATAGATATTTATTATGGTACGTGCTAAGGTTAATCTTTTATATCGACCGCCCCGCCGCCGCCGGTCCGCCGTCGCGCGCCCGACGAGAGATCGACGCGATTTTAGTCGACTAGATTTTTTACCTGCACCTTTCGTTCGTTCATTTTGACGACTGTTGTCGACGTCCCGAAACCCTAGAAAAAAGTGCATTTAAAACTTGAAGTGTCACCGGCAGGGAAAACGCCACATAATTAGTAATGTTTGTATGGTTTCAATGTTAGTGCCAAAGATAAAATTGTATAAAATCTGACGCTTACCTCATGACATGTTTTCAAATTGTGTGTATTTATTTTGCTATTATCGATTATGTGTGTCGAAAGTATTTTCAAGTTACTTGATCTCATGAATTTGGCTACTTAGTATTATTCATTTTACTGTTTATATTTCACATACATACACTTAATGAGACTCCTTCAGAGTACTATTTTATTTTAAGTAATAAACACATAGTTCAGGGTATCGGAACGAGATGAATGTAAGAAGAGAACAATGCAACACATGTAAAATTGTAATGGTTTCGTTACAGACAAAGCTAAGCATTGCCTCTAACAAAACCAAACAGTTAAGAAAAGTTTGCATAGTTCAATCAGTACTTAAAAGCTTGTATTATTATACTATGTTTATTGTTACGATCAGAACATCAGTAACTCGTCTAATACATATTTGGAGAATTGTTCTTGTAAAAACAAATTTGCAAGTTGTTAAAGTTATGCATCTACCTGTAAACGATTATCACATTTGAATTATTATAACTAAAAATGCAAAATTATATGTAGCGTTTTATCTGCATGTGATTGGACAACATTTGCTTTGAATCAATTTTTTATAATAAAATTGTAAATTATTTTTACGGATTTTTATTACAATTACCTACATTTACTTTGATTCGGCCCTAGAAAATCATGAAACATCTATATGTTCTATAATTATTATTTTCCTTGCTCCAATACCTAAATCGGGCGAGTTTGTAACATTTTACGGACTGTTTTTTCTTCGTCAAGCTAGCATAATATGTAAGTTTCTCGTAATAAGGGATAGCTGTATTTTTTTACTGATTTATTTTTGCGGACTAAAAAGTGCGCGTTGGACTGTCCGTCGCTGTCGTCTGCGCAGGTCTAGTGCAATAGTGGATTGTGTGATAGATACCTATTACCTTTTGAGTCATTTCGGAACGTGCCTTAAAGAGTTCCTATATACATGAAACCATACAGTAACGAGTGATAACATGCCCGTAAACATTTTGTGTATACAAAAAGAAAGCTAATCTACACTGAACTACCAAAATATTATTCGTCTCTTTTGCGCTCTAGTAAGAAGTATATATTCATGAAAAAGGTAGCAATAGTTACCTACATCATTTATGGGCCACATTTTTGCGGTGACGTCACGTAGCTCCGCTTTTGGGCTGGTTTGGCCATTTTTAGTCACACTGACGAATCCGATTTCCAGCTCAACTTTCGGCTCTTAAATTCTTCTCTGGTTATTATTATATTTATTATGGTTAAGGTTCAACGATGTATGAAGTGTGTAAGATAAAATCAGTTGAATTGCTAATACTACAAGGTGGCTGGATGTTGTTTTAAATATTTTATGAGATTATTCAACACGTTCTTTTTTTAAATGATAGTCCTCTCGGTGCTCAGGCTTGGTCTTTGACGGAGCATCAGAAGCACACACTCGGGGTTTGTCAACAAACAAAGGAGCTTAGTATTCTCGGAATCAAGTTATCAGACTGCATTAAAAATAGCATACTGCGCTCTAAGGCCCAAATCGCCGACGTTGATCAAAAAGCTGCTAGCCTGAAATGGGACCGGGCTGGACACATCTGCCGTATGTCAGACAAGCAATGGGCCAAACTCACAACTGAGTGGACCCCACGCAACGCTACCCGATGACGCGGCAGGCGCCCAGAAAGAGATGGCGGGATGAACTGGACTCCTATTTGATGGAATGGAATGGCAAACAATAGCCCAGAAATGTGAAGAGTGGAAGGAGAGTAGGGAGGCCTTTGTCCAGCAGGAGAAACGAGGCTTAAAAATAAAAATAGAAGTCCTCTATAGATTCGGTTAATGCATGAAACGAAAGATCCTCGGTTGTCTGAGGACCTCAGAGTAATATTACTCTGAGCCTTAGAGTAGTGTCATTACTCTGAGCTCTGGAGCAGACCTCAATGTCTGGCAGAAAACCAATTGGGGAGAGTAAAAGTTCACCTGACAGGTGAAAATATTCACTCATGAACATTTACCCATTTCTGAACGCGGCTTAAGTTGTATGAGTCAGTGTCAAAACCGCGTGTCGAATTTTGTAAACAGAGCCAAATTTTCTATTCTTTCCTGAAATTTTAAATATGTGCGAACAATATCATATTGTTCCTTGGTATAATAGTGAAGAGTGGCATACAGTTTATTATGCGATCTATTCAGATAAATCAAATAAACAAAATGCACTTAACCTTTTGCAATTGTGGAAAGCCCGGTGCCCTTTCTTGCCTTCTGGTATCGAGTCAACGTTGAGCTTACTACTAGTGCATGTTCAAGATCTGAAATGCAATAGTGACATCGTTAATGACCAAATACTGCGATTGGCATATTCAACTGCTGTGATGCGTTTTGTAAATCACATGCTGGACGCTGAAACAGCCAAAGGAACTAGTTTATACAATGCTGCCAAAAATGCAGGTGTTCCAGACTGGATCGTAGACCTAAGACATGACACTGCGCACAGCAATAATCTACCATCCATTGCTCTGCTTAGAAACGCATGTCTTATTAGTTTACAGTGGTTGCAGACTAATTACTGGGATAAACACAAAGAATGTATTCAAGATTATGTCTCAGGGCAGAAAGAAGTTTATAGCAGCGATGAAAATAAAATAGCTGCTTTGATTCATTTTTGTAGTTGCCTCAGCATTTGTGCGCATTCAAAAATAAAGAAGTTGGCTGACATCACAGATCCTACAATGCAAGAGTCAATTGTAAATGATGCTAGAGATTTGTTTGGTGATGTTATTGATTTGTCTAATTTGAAAACTGTATCAATTGCAAGTTTAATTAACTTGATTAACACACATGCTAAAAAAATTCTGAAGAGTAGAGACACCACATCATATGTCAATAAAGCTTTACTTGAAGAAGAATCCTTATTTCTCTCTTTGGACCTCTTAGAATATCTAAGTAAAAATGAGTTCAACAGTAAATGTAAACTAAGCAGGCGATATGTTCAGTGCTTTGAAGTACTGCTTAGTTTCCTGCACACAAATGACCTGATTTTGGACTTTATTTTGGCACTTGTAAAAATGACCCAAAGTGATGATGATTCAAAGAAACCAATGCTCGCTGCATTATGGGCATCAGAAATTTTGGCTGCTTTAAAAAAGTCAAAACAATTTGTGGAAAGAGCAAACAAGTTAGTATGAAATGTTATAAAATATTAAAAGCCTACAGAGACAACAGACAGTTCATTCACCATATACTTTTTAATGTGAAAATAGAATTTGGAATTTTAGCACCAATCCAGACAATGTACAATAATCATTTTATTTTTTCAGAGACTCAAATTATGAAAAAGTCCATTATCTGCGCAGGCCGTAAGACCATTTGCTTTGCTAATTTTGATCATTATCTATTTTATTTCAGGATAAACTCCGAAGGTGGAGCATCCAGTAAGAAGAAAGATTTAAAAGTATTGTACCGTCATTGGTTTCCCAACGAAAAACTAGATGGACTGGTACTGGATTTGCAGAAGCCTGTCCCTAGCAAATTAACAGATATTAACTTCATTCACCCAATTATTTCTTCATATAATTCATACTTGTCTTATTTTATTAAAGACCTCTTAAATCTAGTGGAACCACATTTACCAAAGAAAGTTTGTGACAAAATTTGTAAGTTGGCAAACCTTATCTCAGCTCCTGAAAAATTTCCTTCGCCACTGCCAATAGTGAAAATATATACAATTGATGATTTAAAATCAGATGAAAACCTTCTTGATGATCAAAATGCTGGTGACCTATGGAAATCTGCTGACTTAAGTACAACCTATACCCAGGAACAACATGTTAGTGGAATTTGGAAATTAGCCTCAAAACTACATTGGCGATCATGTCCTATTGGGAAAGTAGTATTGCAGGATCAGAGTCATGATCAAGAAATGGAATAAAATATTGCGATGATTAGAAAGAAATAAAACAAATATTCCACAGAAATGTTTATATTTTGAATAGTGTTTTGGTTACATTTCAAATATAGGATCCCTAAAAATACATTGAACAATATACATGATATATGATACAAGATTCATTATTGATTGTATAATGTATCAACTGTATAATATATAGAACTTTTATTACGTAATAATATTAATGTTCTGTTACCTAGGTTAATTGAGTACATACAGAAGTACAAAATGACCATTGTGTAAACAGTTTAGTATTGGTCCTTAACATTTATGAAAATAGGCAGAGGATTCCAGCAGGTAGCAGAAACCACGATTTTTTTTCATATAACCCTCCAAAAATTTTGCGTAGTGTTCATAAAAGCATCCAAAGAACAGTAAATACTTTTAATAATCAACTATTTACTTTATTAAACCAAATCCAAATTTAACAGATTGAATCCAAAATGGATTGTGTTGTTAAGTTTATAAATGGGAACACTAGTACTTTTGCACCATTATTTAAACAATAAAAAAAACAGTCATTTTCTGATAGGCACTTCTACAAAGTAACAGTGGCAAAATATAACAATACCTACATTAAAATAGTACCTGTCTAAAATTTTAACACTAATAAATTATTTACACAGTAGGAGACAATACACACATTCACAAATATTATCTACAAACACTTCTAAAGTGTCTATAAGTTGTACAAGTTTCGGTAGCCACATTGCACATTGAGCTCTTTACAAAATAACTTATTTTTAGAAGCTTGAGTATGTTGGTTCACTGCTATGGAAAAAATAAAATGTATCTTAAAGTAAGTTTGGGTATAGTGAGTCCTGTGGCTATAAGTAGATTAAAATACGGCTATACATATAATTATTCACAATTACTAAAAGATTACTACTACATGCAGGCGTTTTCAAGCTAGATATGGACTGATAGAAGCAAACTAGTTGAAGGCACAGAAAATACATTATATAATGTTACTGACACAACCCCTCAAATAGAATAAAACTGATAAAACCGTTGGTTTCACCTGCTAAAGATACAGGTACATTCAATTTCATTTAATGAAATATCTTGAGGACTGTTTCATTTGTAGCGGGATGTATAAAAGGCTTTCCCGTAACACTGAATTCTTATAATGATCGATTTAATCACTCCAATCTGAACTTGAGATTCAACAATTGTGGCTTGCCATAAAATAAATAATAACAATGTTATTATTATATGAAGAGTATAAAAGTCATAGATTAAAATTATTGAGCTAAATTAGCTTTCCAATAACATTGAAAGTTATAAAATAAAAATTTCACAGAATAATTCGTTGTTTGTATAGTAAGTAAACAGTTACAAACTAATATAGAATGGTTAAAATATTTGTGACTTATAATAAATTCAATAGCTTACTAGACAGTCTTTTAGATTATAAAAGCAGAATGTTACAGGCAAGTTTGCTTTAAGCCCGACATACATTTTATAAGATGGAATTTTTAACAACGAATCTACATAAATATTTTAAAGCGGTATATGTATTATTGTGTGGCGAATGTCATGGCGAAAGCATAATAGTGAAATCCACTTTTTCAATGGGAGGCTGATGTTGATTACAACATAAAACTATTACTCCTAAATCAAACTGGAGTAAAACTGAATAATGGGATTGTATTACTAAAGTAGATACTACAATGAATATGGTCATAATTATATTGTTGTTTATGAGTACTTTAATACTTCAAGAACAATATTTTTTGATTGTGGAATATTTGTATGCTAACTAACATAGCTTTGCCCGAAGTCGAAACAAACAAAATTGGAATGGATCAACATATCAATTTAGAACTTATCAACTGTAATTTTACCTTATTATCTAATAAAGTCCGTGTTCTGGAATCTCATATTTTTGTAAAATTAATAATAACTAACCACGGTAATCTAAACTTACAATTGCTTATGTAAATAAAATACATGTTATTAAACAAATAACATTAATTGAATTAAGGGCATTAATTTTTTACTTTTAAAATCACAATTAGACAAGATCTTACATATTTACACGGAAATAAAAAATCTAAACTGAACACTAACGGAACTCTGGGACGCGAATATATTTATATCGATATTTAAAACTATCATGTGTTTGGATAACGTTTTCTACAAAGGCCGAAATTATCAATTTCAATTAAAAGATTTGTCAAGAAATGGGCTACCACGAATTCACCACTAAAATCACAAGAGACCTAATTGCTAAAATATGTTTAACTGCTTTCAATGACGTGATATTTTATAGTAGTTTGTATCGTTCAGTAGCATATCAAATAGTGACACAAGAATCTACATGAACATGGATGACGTTTAATGACCGCGCCACTTTCAACGTTACGGTGAAGTTGAGGTTTATCTTGACCAATGAAAATTGTAAGAAATGATTCCAACTTTGGTCATGTTCATAACTATCCTTGTCACACTATAGTAGGCATGTTTTGGCAGAAATAAAAGTTTGCCAACACCTATTTAAATATAATATCATGTGGAACATAGCATAGACTCAGTGACGTCTAAAATGGCATTCTTCGATGGTTCTACGGTTCAATTTTGCACCTCACAGAGTGCTATCAAGCGATCGTCCAACAGCAACATCTAAATTACCACGCGAAGCGTTTCCTTGGCCTTTTACTTGCTTCATTACACCATGATGGGATCGTCCGATGAGAGCTGTCTGTGTAACCGCTGCGACCTTATCGAACTGCCGCCGGTGCTGAGGTCGTCAGTACTACCCAACTCCCCGTCGTGGTCGGTCGTCGACAGAAGATCGTCGTCCGAAGTCGCCCTGCAGACAAAAACATCATACGTTTTAGAAAGAAGCTCACTTTTAAATAGTTAATTAGCAGTTACAGCTCTATGTCAGTAGGTTTGGTAGCAGAAAGAAAATAATAATTTCAGATGCAATTTATTGCGTGCGTATAGCGTATTTACTGTGCAAATAATATAACAGTGTAAAAAACTACATAAGTCGTTTTCCCATTGGGTCGACACGACATGGATTCGACGGTGATGTCGAGACGTGTCCTCGACATATCGCCTTTCACAAGATAATTTTTGAATCGCAACGACATTATGTCGTACGATATTTAACAAATGAACGAAAAACGACTTCGATTAATGTCACTTGAGGAAAAAGTTCGCACGCCGCACGCCAAATCGTGTCGACACATTAATACGCAAATAATACGGATGAAACATATTATTAATAATAATAGTATGCCTGTTTTGTCGATGTCTTACATCGCATCGACAAAACAGCCAAGGGCGGATCCAGTTTTAAGTTAAGGAGGGTCATATAGTCGAGGTCTCAGGGCAGTCTTCAATTCGATTGCAATAATAAATCTAATTAAAGAGAAATAACATTATATTGTTATATATCAAAACAATGTTAATCCTACTAATATTAGAAACGCGAAAGTTTGTACATAGGCTACTTTTTAT
The DNA here is from genome assembly GCA_951640565.1 of Petrophora chlorosata. Lineage (NCBI taxonomy): Eukaryota > Metazoa > Arthropoda > Insecta > Lepidoptera > Geometridae > Petrophora > Petrophora chlorosata. Next base: position 6,885,577 of record OX621204.1, on the reverse strand, counting down.
CCCGGGAAGCCGCGGGGCGAAAATAGTCCAATAATAAAATCAATTTTTTCTCCATTGCTTTCGAGAACGTGGAGAAGTGTCAGTCTAGTTAGGCGGTCGACCTAGACCCATGACCCTAATGATCCCCCCCCCGTTGTGCCCTTGAAAACAGCCGTCCTATCGACCCAATGAGGAAGCGGACTTTCTAAAATCGATCATGCAATCTACCATCACCACGGACACGGAATCTGTCCTACAAAAATATATACATACGTGTTGACAGAGCAATACCTAATAAGCGTGGGTAGGTGCAGAGTGAGGTTGGCCTTCTCCTTCTCGATCTCGTGGATGTGTCCCACCAGGATCTGCTCCTCCGGGCGCGGCGCGGCGCTGTGCGAGCGCAGCGACGACAGCCGGCTGGTGGCGGTGTGGCACGCCGTGTCCAGCGTCGCGATGTCGTTTAGCATGCCGCGGATCTGCAAGGGTCAGTGTCATTGGCTGTACTATTCAACAATAATCCGTGATAGATTAAAAATAATTAACAATTAGAAAGAAACAAAAACCGACTTCAATGTCTCTTCGAAGTCCAAGGTCAAATATCTAATAATATGAAATTTATATGGGACCACTTCGTAGCTCAACGCAAATAGAATTTTCCAAATCGGTTCATAAATGACGGAGTTCTGAGGCAATGACAGTTTCAAACAGAGGAAGACGAGTGATACAGTTTCAAAGATGGACCTTCTCAAGTGTGTCTCGCGAAACACTTGCACTTAGTCGCGCTTAGACCACAGACGTGAACGCATGTGCATTACGTGGTCGTACATTCAACAAAAATCATTAAAGATGCTTGCGTGATTGTTTAGAAAGTGTTATAATCACTTAGGAAAGTAAAATAAGTCACATGGGATTACTTTCCACTCGTAGGTATGAAATATCCATGATATTTTGATAAATAATAAAATATTAATATTCTTGCTCCGCCATATTTGTGAGAGCGAGTTAGCCAATGGAAATAGAAGTGAGAGACACGATACGCGATATTATTCGATAGAAGTTTAGTCGAGTCGTAGCCGGTCTAAAAAACTGTTTTATATTCTGTGCCGCAGCGAGCCCAAGCTTTTCTATTAAAATATTAGCGCGTCACTCGTCTTCCTCTGTTTGAAACTGTCATTGCAATAGCAGGTAGGTGCAAGTTACCGTGTTCATCTTGTCCCGCAGGATGGCCTCGAGCACGGCGGTCTGCCGCGCGATGTCGGTGAGCGAGTCCTGCGCCTGTTGCACCTTCTGCGTGCGCAGGATGCACGGCGCGAACACGATCGCGAGCGCGTTCGGACCCATCCTGAACGAACATTACAACTTACATTCACATAATTTAAAAACTATTTGACATGGTTTCACTCACGTTTTTGTTTTGTTTTTGTTTTTGTCGTGTCAATTAGTTTTTAAATTATGCGTCTGGCCGTCTGGGTGGGTACCACCGCTTTGCCAGTTATTCAGCCGCCAAGCAGTAGTGCGTGAGCATTACTGTGTTCCGGATTGAAGGGCATTGTAGCCAGCGAAATTACTGAGCATAACGAGACTCCACAGCTAATTGTCTCAGGGTGACGAGCGCAGTGTAGCGCTACGCAGGACACAACAAAACAAATTTCTGGGTGGTGGTGTTATTGTTATGGGCTGGCGTATTGCTTACCATCAGGCAAACGACCAGCTCGTCTCGTCATTCGGTATAATAAAAAATGCGAACCCACTGCGCGGTATTCGTGTTTCCGACTTTATATCCTCTAAATCTCAATCTCATCTATGAAGAGTTTGAACTTGCACATTTTACTGTTATAAACTAAATTTATGCTTTTAATAAAGATCCGAACAACTGCTCGAAAGATATCGTCAGGTAGATTAGACACCTTTTTATTGTTACACCAGGAGAAATTATAACAACGAAAAATAATAGTAAAATGACATATACATCATATCATTAAAAAAGATATATTATATATCTTTTTTAATTGAATATATAAAATGAATAAAAGGTACTGGCAAGATCTTTTCATGAAACGGGATCTTTAACTATGTCATGATCACTCTGCTTAGTTAGAAGGACGCTTACTCCTAAAGAAGCCCTTCTAAATAATTATTTACTTAGTCTCAGCTATTTCTAATGTGTCTATATTTGTCATCATTCATCAAACCATTGACTTGGCTATGCGTAATAATTCAATAAAACAAGCATTACCTGTTGTGTTCTTCACCCAACGCTACCCTCGCCAAGTGGAATATTAGCCTCTCGACTAGATCGAAATTGGGTTTGGGCAGCTTCTTTAGTATTGTGAATATCGTCATGACACGTTCCTGAAATTAGATATGTAAAATTTAATTACCTACTACAAATTTGAAAAATAAATTTTTAGAAAAAACATAAACCGGCTTCAATGTATCTTCGAAGTCCAAGGACAAATATCGATGAAATTTATATGGGACCACTTCGTAGCTATACTGAGCCCAACGCAGGAATTTTCCAAATCAGTTCATAACGGTATTCATAACGGTTCAATCGGTAACAAACATAAAAAAATACAATCGAACAGAGAATCTCCTCCTCTTTTGAAGTCGGTGAAAAAAAGGACTAATTACGGCTGCAAATATTTTGTGAATACTCTCGAAAATAAAAACTTATACAGGTGTCCTACGGCTATGCTACATGGAGGGAAGAATTTCCAATGGAACAAGATGTTTGGAATTTTCTCAAAAAATTATGATTTGATTTGATGGGTTACTTTATATGTTGGATATATTCCTGGTGGGAAATAGGGTCGATTAAGACCACGTTTTCTGCCTTAAAAAATATCCAAATACAGATACGTTTTTATTTTCTCAAAAAACTTTGCCATACTTGTATAGTAGGTTGAAAGGTGTAATTTGGTAAACATACCAAGTCTTATATGGACTCCGCCGGACACAGAAAAAATTAGAAGAGAGGCGAACGTAATAGGGGACCGGACAACTTTTCAGAAAGTATTTAAAATTAAACATAATTGATACATATATGTGAAATGTATTTAATTTAAATAAAGCTCTAAAAGTACCTAAAACTATGTTTAAATGTTGTTTCAAATATTGCCGCGCAAAAGGTGACCTCAGAACGTTTGACGTCATATGAAGGCAAACGAGACGACAAGCTCTACGAATGCAAACTTGCAAAGTGATTTATACGTTTTTGTGAAGTTTAAGGACTTAGAAGTCATGGAATGAAAAACATATCGTTTTGATTTAGATAACAAGCAAAAATATAAATAAAATACAAGCTTCGCACACGGTATTTATTTTCAAATGACGTCATGCACTGTGATTTGTGTTTCGTTTGAGATAAAGAACAGATAAAAAATTACCAAGTTATGAGATTTCATTTATTGATTTAAAAATATATATCATTATTATTTCACAAATATATTGTTTGAATGATCTTTCGGATTCGACAAACATACGTTCTAACTAAATTTTAGATTATTTTCGATTACTTTCCGATCCCCTATTATTGGCATTTCAAAGTCAATCAATTAATTATTTATTAATGTAATTTTTTAATGTAAGGAAGTTTATTTTTTTATATAGTTTTTCTTTAATAGTCATGCAATTATTGGGAGAGGCCCTTGCCCAGCAGTGCCACAGCACAACTAGAAAAAAAAAGATGGAATACTATCTCTATTTATAAAAATGGATCCCTATTTCCCTTGGTCACGGCATCACGCGTGAACGGCTGGACCGATTTCGGTAATTCTTTTTTTGTTGTGTTTGTTATTATCAGGAGAAGGTTCTTATAAATGAAAATATTAAGAAAGTTGCGCGAAACATTAGATTTATAGTTAAGACAGGACGACGTCTGTCGGGTCAGCTAGTTTGTATATAAAAACAAGTTTCAAATGTTCACTTCCCGCCAAAAAGTGACTGCCAGTGTACTCACCGGCAGGTTCGAGATCTCTGCGGCCAGCATGAAGTCGTCGTACAGGTCGAAGGTGAGCAGCGGCTCGGGCAGGTCGCGGAAGAACCCCTTGAGCACGGAGGCGCGCACGTGCACCGCGTACGCGTCCAGCCGCTCCACGCCCTCCTCCGGCCGCTCGTCCAGCAGGCGCCGCAGCTCGCGCACCTGCACGGCATACGTACACGATATCAAGCTGAGTGGTAACGTTACCAAAGCCTAGGCAAACTAAGCACTACGAGCGCTATTTACAACGTGTATGAACTAGTTGATCACTATAAACGTGTTGATGGATAGTGATCAACTAGTTCTCAGTGCTGTGACACGGGCCTTCATCACAGTTACCAAATAATGTGTCACTCACCTTAGAACTAAGCCCACTCTTTCTGTACAACCCTTCGGTGTAGAGGCCTGTCATTTCTATCGTAGTGATCAGTCTATCCACGACTATTGGAATATTACTCTCGCCGTTCGGCAGTTCACTAAGCGGCACACCAAAAACCTGAAAACACGTCAGTTTTATTATAGCTAGTATTCAACAATAACAAACTATGAGTGCAAAGCTATATAACTTTAATAAATATTCTCCATTCGCAATAATGTGAATAAATTAGATCCCATTACGGGCGGGTATAAACATCACGTTACTAAAAATTTGGTCTTTTTAGTTAGGCATCTCATCAGAAACATAATCGCTTGGCCAATCACAAACAAGAATTTAAATAAAAAGCGCGTATTCAGTATAGTCTGTGTGTCAAACGGATTTGTTGCTCTACTCAAAAGTTAAGTTATGAGATACAGCTCCAGTGACAATAAGGTTACTTGTAGTTTACTTGACAATGCGGCTATTTGTAGTATACCTACCTATTTGTAGTTATTTTGCACGTACCTTTCCTCTTTTGACAACCCCGAACTGTTCCCGGCCGCCCGCATCCACCGCGCCGACGATGGCCGCGGGCGTGATGTTGTTTTTCAGACATACCGTCGACACCTGACAAAATTATAAACACATTTTATACACAAAGTACGTAGAAAGTTTAAGGTAAATGTTTTACATATTTATGAACTAATCATTTACAGGTGCGTACAACGCTCAATATTGAGATTTAAATAAAATTACAGATTTTTTGTTTTATATTATATAATGTCAAATATTATTTTTGATAATATTTGACATTATATTTCCTAATTTTCATAGCTTTTAAATTGTTTAATGAGGCAAAAGCATTTTTCTTGACAGATTTTATACAAGGCTGTTTAGAATCAGCTGAAAGCTCTTCCTTATGAATTTTGACACTTAGCCTCGCGGTTTCTTTGCGCTGTTAAAGAAATATTACAATACAAACTATTGAATTACGTTATTATTGAATAGAAATTACAAAATCATTACTATAATTAAACGGGCCGTCTTACTGCAATAGCTTATATCCAAACGACTTTTGACTTTTTGCGTCAAAATCTAAAGGAGAAGGAGTTTAAGTAGTTGATTTGTTACCTTAGTATAGCACTTCTTATGCGATGCCAGTTTGCAAGTCTGACAGATGAGCGAGCGCTCTATAGGCCACATGAAGAAAGTCTTGCAGATTTCGCACTCGGTCGGGATGTTGATCATAGACAATATGAACGTGTGGCCCTTGTACTGGATAGGATCGTCTACCTGAAATAACTTTAAGCATTTACAAGTTATAGTTCTAACTACGGAAATAAAAAGAAATAATAGAAAAGCACAAATAATAGGGAATCGGACAACTTTTCAGAAAGTGTTTTATATTAACTAAAATTAATATATATAGCCATGAAAAATACTATTTTAGTTAAATAACGCTCTTAAAGTACCTAAAACTATGTTTCAATATTATGTTTCAAATATTGCCGCGCAAAAGGTCACCTCAAAACTTGTGACGTCATATGTAGGTAGAAAACGACAAACTTCGAAATAAAACTTGCAAAGAGATTTAAATACGTTTTGTGAAGTTTGGGGACGATATTGTAGTAATGAAACAATTAAATTAGCAAAAATACATTTTATGAAAAGCAAAAACGTAAAATAAACATAAACTTGACTCACGGCATTTGCCTACAAATGACGTCATGCACTGTGTTGGTGTTTCGGATCAGATTAAAAATGTCAGAATTATTAGATTTTATTTATTGATTTAAAAATGTAAATCATTATTATTTCACAAAAATATTGATTTAATGATCTTTCTGGTTCGACGAACATTCGCTCTAACTACATTTAAGATTTTTCCTCGATTACTGTCCGATCCCATATTGTAAGTGCCACTTGCGCCAACGTGAAATCGAGGTTAGCCCGTGTGTAGGTACACTTATATTTTTCGGTAAAAATTGACACCTTACCGGTGGTTTAAACGCGATTTTACGTTACGTAAAAATAGTAAAGAAATTCGAAATAGAAAACGTGCAAAAGAGAGAAGATTTAGTAGAAAAGTTGGTAAGTTTTAAGTGTTATAACTCCCATCAAACTTTATGGGTGTTAAACGGCACACCTGCGCAGTCAACCTGCGCAGTCGATAGCAATATAAAATCGTATAATACAGGTCACGTGCTACGCCGGTCAGCAGCCATAAAGTTCAGAGTAAGTTATACCAATTTAATTTCCCCATAACCCGAACCTCTGTTAATTGTAAACGTTAATTTATATAATCACTCACTTTTCTTTTCTTATCCTTTTTCCGTTTCGTTCTCGCTTTGTCTGTATCATGCTGGCTCATAAATTCGTCCATAAACCCCCTAAACGCGTTCACTCCCATCGTGATAGATAACGTCGACCCTTCTCTCGCACAAACTGTCTCCATCACGTGAAGAAAGTTCCCTATGAGGTCTTTGTACTTGAGAGCCGACCCTCGAGTCTCAACTATGCTGTAAGTGGCTACAAGGTTGTGTTTGAACTCGAGGAGAGCATCTTTGAATACCCTGTCAACCTGTGAAGAAATATCATGTTAGTTTGTGGGTTAGGTTTTTGAAAGCGTCGCTCCAAGGAGAAAACGTTCGGAGAAGCGAAGAAATAGACTTACTTCCCTTGAAACAGGACTCAGCAGTGCGGGCCAAGGCCCGACTACTTTAACATACTTGCGTCTAATGCAGGAAATATAAGCAAAACCGCTAACGTTCCGTGAGTGGCGGAATTGTTTAAGTCAAGTCTTTTTATAATTATTGTTCGGACAGAGCGTTATTTGTTCAACTTACTTCGGATTGTTTTTTGTTCTCATTAGACTCCATCTTGTAAATCTTCTCCGTGATGAAATTCTGCATCGCTTGCAACTCTGTCGCGTCCGAGATTATCTTATCCGTCCTGTCCATAAACTCGGAGGTGCCGGTCAAGTTGAAGTTAGAACTAACTGAGCTTTTCGATTGATCAAGCAGATTGTTCGCGTTTGGTATGATTCGTTTTCTGTACTTGTGGCGGCCTCTGTTGGCAGCGGTTGTTGCCGGGCTGGTACATGGCATGGTGATGACGCCTTTGTTCTGTATGCATTTCGTGTGGTAAAGCTGTTTGCAGTCGATGCACCGCTGGCCCTGTGTGATGAACGCGTCGATAGCTTCCTGACAGTACACGCATTTGTCGCCTTTCGCAAACCTCGTGCCTTTTCGAAACCTGAAAGTAATAAGTCAAAGGTTAATTATTTCTGGTGACGGGAAACGAATAGCTTTCAGTTTCATATAAAAAAGCGGCTTGCCTAATGGAAAGTGGTCACCATCGCGTATGCTGACGTATTTCCGATCCTATGGGATGGATGATTCCAGGGTTTAGCCGTCCAAGATGGCCGACTAAACTTGGCCTATTGACAGCTTTTAGACAACTTTTGAAAGTCAGCAGCACTGCTCACAGACTTTCTAATCGGCGTATTGCAGCAATGAAATTCGTGATTTTAATCACACTTGTTTCAGACCCGTATTCAACGCTTATTAATATTTTTGAAGTTGGTTAGTGGCCTGCGGGGGGTTTGAGTTGTGTGTTACCTGTGTCCAGCGATCCGAAACAGTCCGTTTTCTGTCTGTCCGATGAATCCAGCGGAGCGCGGGTCAGCGCCGGCAGGGCGCGAGTCTCCAGGCGCGGGGTCCGAGTTGCGCCGGCGCAGCGAGCTAGATGCGCTAACTGCCACGTACGAATCGAGGGGGAGCTTCACTCTGTTCAACGAACATATTTCAAAGATATAAATAAATAAATAACGCCCATCGATCACATACGTAGATCCTGACCCCTAACTAGGATTCCCTGTATCTAGGGAACCAGGAACTATGAGGACCATGGTGCCACAACACCCAGACACGAAACAAATGCTTGCACTTTATTTTTCTGTGCACAAACATTTTTCCCGTCGCGGGAATCGAACCCGCAACCTCAGTGATGTATGAGATTTGAGCCAACCTGCCCAACCACTACACCACAGAGGCTGTCATATAAATCATTATATTGCAGTATTCGGATTCAGAGCGGATATATGGGCGACTGCGGTTGAGCGGTAACTCAAATGCTATTGGCCGCCCAATACTAAGTTTTGTGCCGATTTAAAACCTCTGTCTTCAAGGAGTTTGGGAGCTAGCGACTGGCTGACGGGATGAGACACATCATCAGGATCGCTCAGTGTAGTTACCGCTTGGTTCGTTCGTTCTCGTCGTTGAGGTGCCTGGCGGTGTCAACGACGAGGTCGGGCGGCGGCGCGCGCGGCGAGCGGCGCGGCGAGCGGCGCGCGGCGCGGGCGGGCGGCGCGGGCGGCGCGGCCGTCGCACCCGGCTCGCTACTTGAACTGCTCGACGCTACTACGCGTTGCGCGGTGTCGTACGCTGGAATTACAAATGGAGGTTAGATTATGTACTTACTTGCAAACCGACAATCGGATCACGGAGTCATTATTGGTAGGTAACGTGCATCTTGCAGTTACAATTCTCTGATTATTTCGTACATTCGTTTACCTTGTGTATAAATTGATATAACGTTGTCTATATTAATTATGTAACTTTAAAGTAAAATGTAACCAATCATACCAAAATCATATAAAACCAATCATTTTATTTAACCTAAAATAAATAACGCTCAACTATCACATACGCAAATCGTGTCCCTTGGGATTCCCGGTATCTAGGGAATCAAGTACCACCGCAGAATACTAAGGGACAGAAGCATCACTCCGCAAAGAAATTTAAACAAATAGCGACTCTTGCTATGACGCAATAAAATTCAATTCAGCTCGCGTAGCGCTGCATACCTACCAGTCATATTAACCAACAGAGCGCCTCTCTTTCTATCGCATAGCTCATATCTCTTCTGACGCGGCACGTGTAACGACGCGCTACTCGCCGTCGTTGTCCGGCTATGTACTTGTAGCTTCGTACCTACAGTGCGGAGTGCGCTAGGCCTGGTACTACTAGGATCATGGTCTCACAACACCCATACTTTTTTCCAGGGTACAAATATTCGTAAATTAGCGGGAATCGAACTCGCTATCTTTTTTTTATAGAATTGAGTGATGAGACGGGCAAATCGTTCGCCTTATGGTAAGCGCCACGCTTACCCATAACAATTGCAGTACCACCCAGAACTTTTGTCTCCGCGTTTTATGAGATTTTAGCTGAACTATTAAACCACTACTACATCACAGATGCTATTTGTAAAATAAACAAGAGACGGCGAGACGAGCTTGACACCTTTGAGAGTAACTGACATGCAGCGGCACAGAATCTCGAACACTGAGTCGAGGGGCCATTTCCCAGCAGTGGGAAACAGCAGGCCCAATACATTACAAAACAAAATTACAACTTACCATAGTAATAGAACAACACTTTAAAGCACACATTAATATGACCCATGTAGATCAACAAGAATATTGTAAGTGCGAAAATTATTACACAACACTTTTCCGTGAGTTGATGCTTTGTTACCAAACTTAAAGCTTCTAACTCGGACATGTTTCTTCGAGAACGAATTAGTAAGCAATAACTGAATTTCAACACGGAAACATAATTAGATTTTATTGACATTCAAAACAACCTTGTGTTTTAGCATGTCAACAAAACAAAATCAGTAACACTTTAATTGGCTATGAAGTGACTATTTAGCATGGTTGTATAATGTCTCTTAGTAATCTTACGTGCATACGTATGTGCACGCAAACACGCACGCAATGCGTATGTATAGGTAAAAGGCCGGCAAGAAAATATAGTAACTCCTGAAAATGGTACCTGTTTTGAAAAGTATCTCAACTTTGTCAGATATTTAACATCCAAAAAGTATTATACAAGCATTACTATGTTCCGATTCGAATGCAATTGTTGTAAGCGAAATTACTGACCTAATGCTGCGTAATGCCATTGTTGAGATATTTTCGAATGGACACTCGAAAACCACATTTGTCTCGGGGTGACGAGTGCATTGCGGTGTCGTAGCCATTGTAATGGGCAGGCGTGTTTCTTACCATCAGGTGAATGACATGCTCGTCTCGTCACTCAGTTGCAGAAAAAACAGAACATTAATTCTCCAAAATTATCGAAATTAGAAGACCTTATATTCGCCAAGGCGCATGAGCCCGCGTCGTGAATTGAATTCTCAAAAAATATAAAAGAAGGCCATCATCCCAGCATTTTGGATCATGGCTTATATCCGTTGAGATAAGGCCCCAACAATGTGCGGTGTGTGCGTGGGCTATGTGTACTGACCTAGGTCCACGTTGGAGCTGTTCTCGGAGGGCACGTCGTGGGCATGTCTCGGGTCCCGGCGCACGGGCGGTAGCGACACCAGCCCCGCTGTCGACGCCGAGCGACGGTACGTTTGAGGGGAGCCGCGTCTGTGGGCAACCGTGTGAGGTGTTAACAAGAAGTTTTTTATAGATCTATGTGCTCCATTTTCGGCCACATTGTCGCTTATCACGCGAGACAGCGGCAAGAGAACCGAACGAGTCGTAACAGGCATTGCATGAAGGCGCAATGTAGTGGAAACAGTTAGATAGAACCATTCCCGTTGGAAAATGCGAAACTTTGTTACGAGAACTTACGATTTTCTTATTTACTGTAACTTTAATCAAAAACCTACAGGGATATTAAGTATTTTCAAAATTTAGCTGACGTTTCCTAGGACCAAATATGACTAATTTTAACAGTTATAGGGGATCCTTGATGCCCTAGAATTTTGCACCATACACAGCAAATGTATGTTTTTATTATTTTGTGAACGGATAACTTACTTAGATGTACTCTTATTGGTCTCAGTGGTGTCGGCGGGTTGCCAGTGCCCGAGTTGCCGCAGATACTCCTCACTGCTATTGCTGATCAGCTCCACCAGTTCTGTCAATTCCTTATCGCGTTTCTTTGGCAGAGAAATATATGATTAGTAGTGATATAGTTTTGAACTCAAATTTATAAATTCTTTTGCAAATTATCATCATCAGCCCATTGCGTTCTCACTTCTGTGGCACGGACCTAAGTGTAGAAACACATCTGTGTTATTTACGTCGTTGATCTTCCGTCGTTTAATTTTTTCAGTAGTTTACTTAAACGCATATTCGTTCCAATGTGTATCGTGTAAGATGTCTGTATGGAATTGTGTGTCAGCGTTACGCGAGAGAAGAACGTCGACGTTAATTACTCAAGTGTGTTACTACACTTAGAGAGAGGAGAGAGAGAAAGATATAGGAAGGAGAAAGACAGAGAGAGAGAGAAAATATAGAAGAGACAGAAGAACAAAAAAGGAGAGAAATATAGAAGAGGGACAAAGAGACATGGTATGTTGAGAAACATTGTCTATAGATCTCTGTTCTTTCAAAAGTACTTACTTTCTCCTCAGCGATGATGTTCTGGTCGAGCTGCAGCCATAATATCTCGTTGGCGAGGTCCTCAGGAGTGATCTTGTTGCCCATAGACACCGCCTGCTGCGGGTACTTACTGGAACTTGAGTTCCACGAGTTGTCAGTGGGTGATGCTTTTCGGGAGTCTTGGCTAGAAGGTTTCAGTGTATTAGTGTATATTGTACAAAGAAATGATAAAGTGCGAGTCACGTCTAGCACTCATTATTGCCAACTATAATCGTATTCGTATTCGTTCGTATCGTATCTATTTTAACTATAATCGTATGTAAATATTGTAGTTATATTAAGTTGTTGGCAATAAAAACTCAATTTCTTTCTTTATTATTTTCAAATAATATGAAATACCTTGGACTGCTAGGTTTCAATGGTAGTTCGGTGATGTTTTGTTCTTTCAATATCCTATCTCTCTTTTTCGAAGCGTACGTTTGCAGAGTGTAGTCCAGAACATTCTTTTTCGCCAAACTGTGACAAAAAGGATCATTGAACCACACCTTCAAATTATATAGCACTTATAAAAAAAAGAAAAATGTTGATAGTCATTTTATACATACCCTGTTGAGATAGGCAGCGACTGTGTAGGCCTTAACTGTCTTGATTTCTCTGCATCCAGTTGTAAAATCATTTCTCTGAAATAATGTCAACATCGTCAGTTATAAAAAAAGCAATCATCATGTGTTTTTTTATTAGACTCTTGCACCGTTACGCTTGAGGTCATTTTCTTAGACTTTACAGGTTCATTTGTGCTGTTTTTATAGGTGTATGTGTAGTAAAGTATCCCATGCGAAACAAAACATTAGGTAGTGTTAACAAAATACCGTATAGTCGATACTTACAGCTGTTTATCTATTGCCTTGTATTTATCACCGGTGGGTGTTCGCCTCAGGAACACTTCGTCGTCTGCCGTCTCCGACATGCCGTCATGCTGTCAACACGGACACATCCACAATGTTGTATATTTACATGTGTATAGTTAAGATCAGTTAGTGACAATGGTTTTTATATTCATTTTAGTTCCATGCATAATGCTTGAGGTACACGAATGATGGCTCCTCGAGTGTTTCTGATCTCTTTGAGATTTCCTTTCGACCCGTCACAAGTATTAAACTCTTTAATTTTAATTTAATTTTGATGTAATTTGAATTGATTTATTGTAATGTAATTGATTTTATTTGATTGTTTTAATTTGACATAATGGGATTTGAATTACTTGTAATTAATAATTAATATGATATATTTTGACATAATTTGTAATATGGATTAGATCTGATAAAAAACAATCATTTAATAATATAAACGTCAATTTATCGTAATGAAATGACATTGGACGTTTACTCGAGTGATTATTAATTTGTGAATTTCATTGCATGTTACGTTTATCGAAAAAGTTTCGACTTGAAGCTCTCGCTGATTCTAGACTCAGTTCTGAAAAGTGACGCGAAATGAGTTGAATATAATGAGCAATCATTATATTTAAGCTGAGTTATTAGAGAATAAAAACACCTGTATCTAATACGCAAGCACGTAATCGGACTGCGATCGCCACCGCAGCATTATACATGGACCACTAAAGTATTAGCATGTTATGGGACATTGATTCGCTATCTTCAGTTTAAAAGTTTATTTAGATGCAACATCAACACAAAGTATCAATCAAACACATGCATGTGTCGAGTAATTTGAGTGTGCCTGTAGGGTTGCCATGTGAGGAAAGACATTCTGTGGGGCTGCGAATTTATGATTTTCCATAAAATGTAAAAAATATGTATAGAACCAATATTGCGATTAAGCTTCATAATATGTGATTAATTAAATTTAAATTTGTAGTAATTACGTTTTTGATAGGGTTTGCGTTTCATATACATCTTATATGACAGAAAGTAAAGATAAGGGCAAGTATAATTCACGCTTATCCAGAAGTCACCTATTGACAGTTTATTTCCTATTTACTTTTTTTTTAATTCAGTGAGCAAGGCGTTCACCTGATGGTAAGCAATACGCCCATAACAGTTGCAACACCACCTAGAACATTGTTATGTAAAATTCTACGCGGCACTGCACTGCGCTCGTCATCCTGAGACATAAGCTCAAGTCTCATAATGCCGCAGATATTTGACTGGTCACAGTGCCCTTCAAACCGAACTTAAATTGAAATAGACAAAATAATGCGTGCGCATTACTGCTTCGCGGCAGAATAACTGGCAAGCCGACTTAATAAAATGTCTGCCAAAGCCTCACCCTTACTTCGCATCTGTCCCTTGTTTGCGGTAGCCGCCGCCTCAAGTCGGGTAACGTTTTCCTTCTGAGCAGGTAACCCCGCGCGGCCGCCTGGAAACCCACTAAGCCGGCGCAGAATTTTGAGTACCACAAGCGCCCTCTTGCGCCGCGGTACCACGATTGCACCTTTACCGCCGCTTCCTTGCGGAGTGCTAAATGCTGCCTGGTGATTTTATTAATTTAATTAACAACTGGCCAGTGCGAGTATCTCGCGTATTCAGTCGGTTTCGTAAGGCTTTCCAAAGTTCTAGCAATAGGGGATCGGACAACTTTTCAGTAAGTGTTTAAAATTAGCCATAATGTATATAGCCATGAAAAATAGTATTTTAATTAAATAAAACCCTAAAAGCACTAAAACTATGTTTAAATGTTATGTTTCATATATTGCCGCGCAAAAGGTCACCTCAGCACGTGTGACGTCAAAAGAAAGCAAACGAAACGACATCGACAAGCTCTACAAAAGCAAACTTTCAAAGTGATTTATACGATTTTGTGAAGTTTAAGGTCGACATGGAATGAAAATCAAATCGTTTTGATTTAGATAAAAAACTAAAATATAAAATAAACACAGGCTTCGCACGCGGCACTTTCGGACGTCATGCACAGTGTTGGTGTTCCGGAACAGATAAAAATGACAGAAATATTAGCTTTTATTTACAAATTTAAAAATATATATCATTATTATTTTACAAAAAATATTGATTGAATGATCTTTCGGATTCGAAAACATTGATTCTAACTACAGTTTAGATTTTTTTTCGATTACTGTCCGATACTGTAGTTTAATTCAAGGAAGAAAAAATTCGACACTCGACTTGGTTACCACCGTAGCTCAATTGGGCAAAACCCTTCCCGCGTTGAGGGAAGATTGTGATGCGGGTTCAAGTCCCAGCCGGTGTCATATTTTTACCCGAAAACCTTGTTTGAGTTTCTCGCTTGTCATTCGTTAATGCTCTATTTAAATATAATAAGAATAGGAACATAATATGGGAAAGCTTAAGTCCGTATTTGGGTGCTAAATACTTGGCATAGACAGACATATTAGGCACAGCAATTAAGCACCGTTTGTAACCTTGAGTACAAAAATCGACAAAAAAAAATTTTTACGACGACATGACTACAAGCTGTAACACATTTACTTAGATATGAATAACGACGGGAATCGTCGATTGCCGAATGTAGATCCTTCCGTTTGAGCAAGATGGTTACATTGTGAACAATAATTTGGACATGTCATTGTAGCACTAAATGAGCGATATATTAACGTCAACAATAGTTCTTGTTACCTGTAGCAGTACTGTATAATGAGCGAGGCGCGGCGCAGCGCCAGGAACCTCCGCCTCTCCAGCACGGCGCGGAACCACCGCTGTATTGTGATAATGGAAGCCATGATCTGCTGATGCAGCCGGTACTCTAACTTGGTCTGCTCGCTTTCACGCATGAAGATCTTTGTAGCACCTGGGAAGGTTTTATATATTGTTTAAAACTGGGATACTCAGTGGTATGTTGTTGACACATTCCATGCTGGAAAACGTGATTGAAAAACAACGATAGTTGGTGAGCAATGCATCTTACATTAGCGAAAGATGACGTCATAAAACCGTTTTTTAAGATGATAAAAGGACAGATACTTGGTTCCACGGTCAAAAAGTTTAGGCGACAGAACGCTGATTTAAATGTATCCCGCTACATAATTCCTTTAATGTTAGGTACATATGCCAACCATATACAGACTGGAGTAAGTACAGAACTACAGACCAAGTACATCACATTAAATAAATGAAAGTCCTCACAACTCACCTAACTGATAATTATCCCTGTCCAAATTCAGCGTCGCCAAGAAGTTCCTGACATCGGCTTGTGAGCTCAACAGCCCCTTCGGCAGCAGTATCCTATACAGCTGTATAAATTCTTCATACGTGAGCCGCACATTGTACCCGGCTTGCCTGATGCGTACAGTTTCTAGCATGCCGGTGTAGCGAAGCTGCCGCTGCACAGTTTCTTCGTCAAACACATGGGGTACTTTCTCACTGTTTGATTTTATGCACCTGTGAACGTTTGAGAGGTATTGTTAGGGCCTCAAAATTTTCGCCATTTTTTCTGACCTTAACTAGTTATAAACATTTCAATCAATGCAGCGAACGAATGCTAAAATTACGCGACGACAGTTGGTAGTTGATTTCGTTTGCGAATAGCGCGATTCAGGATTTACAAGTTCTTTATTCAATTACAAAGAGTAAAATCTCGTACAAGTCGTATCTTACCTGATGAAGAACGGATTGGCCTGGTTCAGTGTCTCCATCAACGCAGCCAGCGAGTGTTGGAACTGTGCGGCGACAGTTTGCGGTTGTTTCCGTTTCCCGGTCGGCGCGGCGGTCCTTCCCGCTAGCGTCTTCACGCTTTGTAAGTTCTTTAGACCTTTCTTCGCGCGCTCCCGAGGTCGGAACGATTTGTTCTTCCTGTAGATACCATAGTGTTGAAGGTTTGGGATAGAGGTTGGCTGTTCTTTGAGAGATCGATCTTTGAGAACTACAGCTTGAACTGGTTCAAATTGTAGTTTCAAAACTATCAGGTATATTTAGTTAAAATTTGAAAAAAATTAAAGGTTTTTTTTTTATATGACAAATCAATAAGATCTCTTAAAGAACAGTTCCATATTCAGCCAACACCTAAGAAAATATGCATGGCGCAGGAAGTGCATTATTTTTACATTCATGCGTGATTTAACAAACTTCGTAGTAATGACAAAATGTTAAAAATCAAAATAAGCTGACATTTTTTTTTAAATATACTCAAGAATTCTTAGTATTAATTTTAAAAAATCATGGTACTTTTCTACTTTTTGTAAGCAGTTTCAGACAATTTACTAAATGACAATTTTAAGCCCGGACCGTAGTGTAAATGCGCCAACTTTATCTAAATATATTGCAATAACATAAAGCAAAGAAAGCTTTGGCCCATAATAGAGATACAACAAAGACAGAACACCTTATTAATAACAGTAGTTTAGACAAACAAGACAATAGAGGGAAGTAGAACAGGCGCGGAAAATTAACACCCTAAGCCAACACCGATAGTGAAGAGACCCCAACCGAAATACGCGAAATCATCAAACAAAATCATAATGAACAAAAAAATTATAACTAAAAATTTGCTAGTTTAACAAGAATTTAAGATTGAACGAGAAATTTGGTCGGAATTTAAGATTGAACGAAATATTTCGCCAAAAAATGCCCAAAGATATACAGTGCTCCAATTTTCGGTAGAATCGATCGTGTTTTGTTTTTCTCAGAAAACTTTCAAGGGATTTCCGAGTGGGATATTTGTTTGATGAGGCGCGTGCGAGAACTGGCTCGGGTTGCGTACATAACGATCTGGCTGGCGCGCTGCATGACGTCGGTATCGTCGAAGGGGCGCTCGTCGCGGTCGAGGCGGCGCGTGCGCGTCTCTGCGATTCTGTAATTCTTAGCCCCCTTCCCTCCGGCGCGGCACGCCCCGCCCGCGTCCGCGCGCGGAGATTCGCGCGCGCGCGCCGCCCGCACGGGCGTTCTACCGCGCGGGAAACGTCCATTACACAATTAAATAAACAAAAGCATGCCGATATACGACTATTTCTAATATTTCTATACATAGTAATAGTAAGTAGCTACATGTCGTGAGAATGGTTTGCGAGGACGCCACAGGGGTGATAGAGTACGTCTAAATGAAAACATCGACGTCCATGCGTAAGGTGCACGTAGAACAAAGTAAGCATGCCGTAACATCGGTGACTTACGCGATGCGGTTGATTGCGAGATTGATTGATGATACTGTCACCAGTTGGCTGAGCGACAAGACAATTTCATTACGTCACATAACTTGGCTTGCGAAGCTTTATAGATACACTTTCGGGGAGATGTGAGCTCACGGCAAGAATATAAAGGGCTACATTTGCAAGTAAGCCCTCTTGAATCTTTTTTGCTTGCGGTGAAGTCACAGCGAAATAAAACATTTCTCAGGACAGTTCAATCGGTATGACCTATTCTTCATGCCTTTAATAAGTTAATACAATATCGCTATAAAATCATGTCGTTAGTTAAATATTCATTTCATAGAAGCGAGACTTTCATAATGCAATTTGGGCACAATAAAATTACACATTAAGTTCATTTTGGGTTGATGTTTGACTTTACCTGATGATGCTATCGTTGGGTGCGTGTATGGAAGCGCGCGGCATTTTGGATGCGCCGTCGATCCTTTGGACGCGATGTCTTCTGCCTGATTCCAAGAAGGCGAAATAGCCCCTGAGGATGGAAAACTATGCATTAGGTTTATTCAATACTTTAAAGCATCTCAAGGTTTTGTACAGTCGACGTTCCATTGTAACATTGCTTTTTACGTTCTCCCAAGAAGTCCATAAGCTTCATGTAAAGGTCTTGCATGCAGCCGATGACCCTCGATACCACTTGAAGTAAATTTGAATTTATTTATAAATAGAATATTTGAGATTGGCTAAATGCACAAACAGTGCCACATAAACAGCTTTCCCGAAATTTACAAAAACTTGCGATTTCTGAAGAGAAATAGGGTCGATTAAGCCCAAGTTGTTTTGTTTATTTAGAAATTAATTAAAATTATGTTTTTTTTTTAAAACCCACAAATTCAGTTTTTATTTTGACAACAATGCACTCGTCTTTTCCTAAGAACAAAACTTCCTTATTCACATCTTGGAGATCCCAAAATTTTGCCAATAGTTTACAAAAAGTTACATTTTACATGTAACAGATGTTAAATTCATAATGCAAACAGCCAAGGAGTGGAACTCTTTGCCGGCATCTGTGTTTCCGGATAGCTATAATCTGGGTGCCTTTAAGACAAGAGTGAACAGGTTTCTTCTAGGCGAGCGTGCTACATCATCGACCGCATCGTCACTTAACAACAGGTGAGATAGCGGTCAAACGCAAGCCTATAAATAATAATTTAAAAAAAATGCAGCGACGTGATATAAAGTACCTGAAGAACGCCCGCACGATCGCCCACCGGAACACCGCGACGGGGTCGACTCCGACAAGCTCCCGCACGAACGCGAGTGACGAGTTCTTGAGCACGCTCACTATGTCCGGCCGCATCGAGTCCAAGTTCTTTTCCCGCATTGCTGTCACCTGCGAATTAAACAGTTAAGGTGGTACATTTTTCATACAAAAGTCAACTACTATTAAGCTTTTAAAGTTTGGAAACTATAAGTCAGTATCAGTCAACGCCGCGAACCCAAAGCGTAAACTCCCGGAAGAAGGACATCCTAATTGTCCGAAACCTGCCCCCCTACCCATATGTCCTTCAAGCGCCAATCGTATATCGTGTTGAGGTCGAATTAAGTTGTAGCTTCACTGCAACTGCGAAGATGAATTATTGTCAATTTAGGCAAGAAATCGAATTAATCTCATTAATTTACACCAAAATACGATAACTACAAGTTGAGATAAACTTAATGGGACAATATATGGCATCATAAGACATTGTCGCAGTGATTTTACACCCTAATCTGAGCTCAACACAATATACGATTGTCGCTTGAGGGAGATATGGGTACGAGTGCAGGTCGGAGTTATTCCGACATAACTATAACGTAAGTGTAGCCATTTATATTTATAATCACTATTAGCTTGTTCACTGAATAGTAGAAAAGCCTACATTTATGCGTGGTAAACTATTTACGGGTGGTTATTTACGAAAAATTATAAAATGGTACAATTTATATCGGAACAGAAAACACCCGTTCAAACAAAAGTTCACCACGCATATATGTAGGCTTTTCTAATATTCAGTGAAACGTTAATAATGGTTTAATTTTGTATGAAAAACGTACCACCTTGAGATTTAAAAATAGCTCCTGTGCATAAACATTTGTCCCTTACCGGGAAGCTCGCAACTTCGGTGGTGTATGAAATTTGAGCCAACAATTACACCACGGCGGCTGTCAAATGGTGTGTGTTCTAAAAGCCTTAAACAATGAATATAAACAAGTGTCTCACTTGATACTTGACTTTCCCGGCGTAGTGTACGACGACGAACGCGGGCTCTCGCCGCTGTGGTTTCTCATAGAAGTGGTTGTTCTCGTGCGCCGAGTTGAACTTCTGCAGGATCGTCTCGTTGGTCGCCCACGGGAAACTGACGACATACATTAACATTCATATTTTTAAACAACTTCAAAAAAGGAGGAGGTTCTCAATTCGGTATGGATTTTTACTCTTTTTTATTTTTGTATGTTTGTGACGCGATTACTCCGCCGAATATGAATTGATTTTGATGATTCTTTTTTTCTTTGGTAGGTCATATTCAGAGGTGGTCCCATATAACTTTTCGAAATTGATTAAGCACTTTTTGAAAATTCAAATACATAAAAACAGAATAAAATAATAATTTATGCTAATAGTATAGTTCTTGTAATCATCTGTTATGATATATTCTAATTTTACGGTTTTTCTTATCAAACACAGCTTCGATAGACTATCAATAGTTATCATGGTGCATACTTAGATTGCTAACTCACATCTTCGAATGACGTCACAAGACATGCCCTTGATTTTGCAACAAATTGTCTGATTATTCATTGGAATGGTAAGCAACAACTATAAAGCGCTAAAACGTATGTACTATTCACTCACTTGCACTGATCGTCCAAAAGCGGCAGCAATCCATTCAACTTCCCCTCAATAAGCTGCAGACAGCCGGTGTTATCTGAGAAGCCTATATCGGTCCACCGGATGCCCTCCCGCCTGTACTCCTCCTGTTCGTATTTGAACACGTGTTGATTGAAATAGTACTGCAGGTGCTCGTTTGCGTAGTTAATGCACAGCTGTTCGAAACTGTTGCTAGGGCCGAAGTCTTCGAACCCGAAGATGTCGAGGACACCTGGAAAAGATGAATACATATTAGTATTGGAAACCAGTCAAGTCGACCTCGCGCATTCAGGGGAGACCCGCATGTCTTAGTTTTCCTTGTTTACGAATTGGGACATTGAAATCCCACTAATTTAAATTACTTTTTAATTTTATTTTTTTAAGTTTAATTAACCTGTGCTTTCCCACTGCTAGGCAAAGATCCCCTATATTACAAATGCGAAAATTTGTCAGGATGATAGTAGATTATGGATGTTTGTTACTCAAAGACGCAAAAACTACTGAACGAATTTTGATAAAACTTGGTATGTATACTTTTAACCCAGAAAATAGCGCACACTGGTGAAACCGTGAGGCGCAGCTGGTACTTATAATTAATGAAAATTTGAGAATTTTTTGTAGCTCATACGAGTTGTGGACAATAGATGGTATAGTATAGACAGACTATATTGATAAATTAAATGTTATAAATGTAACAATGAATATCACGAAGACGAAAACACATTGTATTTATAAACAATAATCTTTTGATTAATGTATGGTGTATTGAACCATAGTTGTTTGTCAAACTTGACTTTCTGATCTAAAGACTGAAAGGATCTGTATCGAAATCATAAACCAGCAGTATGGCTGATAACAGTAGAAGAATAATACATACCTATACTGTTACCCTGATGTTCCCGAAGCGTGTCTTTCTTAGAAAGCAACGCGTGGTTGACTTGCATCACAATCCAGTCAAATAGAGCACCGTAGAGACATTTGGCAACCGCATCTCTTGTTGCTATCGCTTCTGGCAACCTGCAAATAAAAATTATACTTACTCACGTACATTTAGGACTTAAATTCCCTGACTTTTCTGAGAATCAGAGATCATCATATTTTGAGATGACCTCAATTTAGATCTTGAATGTTTTGTTCACGATGTACATATTATGTCAATCTTCAAGGATTAAAGTGACAGAACCGATTTTCTAGATAATATGTCTACAACCATTATCTATCTTCATCCAGAGTAAAGAGTTATAGACCGCCGCAAAACTTGTGTAACAATTTTGGCGCTTTGATTCGAATGCATTACTTTTGGTTCTAAGAAAATGGCTTCTACTAAGGTAAAGTCAGCGAAACCGTCTGTGCATGAAAAGCTTTATCTGTATGTACTCTTTATATTTATATTCTCATAATCTGTTCGTTTTTTGATGTGCCCTCTCGACGCTTTGCCAGCTCTATACCAGTTCCTCTGCAACCTTATATAGGTTAGGTTGCGAGTTCTTAGAGCATTACAGTTACGAAAAAATTGGCGCTCAGCTTCCACATTTTTTAAATCCTTGGACCTCCATGTTGTCCGATTGCTGTTGGGAATATTCAATTCAAGAACGAACAGATATTTCCTAGGCTTTATTGTCCATAATCCATCGCTTAACATCATGAGATGGTCATATTAACACAACTAAAGCGCTTATTACACTACATGTTATTTGTGACATACTTGTTGTAGATAAGTATGGTCTCGCCCGAGGCGCGCGGCCGCCTAGTGGTGAGCGCCGCCATGAGCGTCTCCTGTTTGACGCGCAGCAGCGAGGAGATCTGCGCGACCACTTCCGGGTTCTTGACCCCCACGGCCTCGTCGTGGTGGTACGACTTCCTGTGCGGCTGGAACTCCACATTCCCTGGAATATTTTGACAAATTGTAGATTGTATGACAAGGCAGAAATATCGTATTTATACGGCAAAAGCGTTATTTTATATGCACATTCGAGCGAAGGATTTTGAAGTAGAATCCTGAGTTCCCTCGCTGCACTCGGGATTTTATAAACGTCGCCCGAGGAAATTAATTTTGCTGCCGGGCGATACACTCTACTTCCATTCCCCTCTATGTGAAAAAAGAAATAAAGGGACGTAGTGCGCGAACTATTTCATTTTTTATACAGGCGGCGGGCACGCCGTTTTTCAAATAGATGAGATGAAAAATGTATACAACATTGTTGTCTCATGGTAGGCTGTGACACTAGTGCCCCATAGACATCTGCAATTTACAGTTTGTGACTACCCTTCAAGGACTCTATTTATAAATCTTTGTAACTACGCGAAAAGACGATATATAGATAGATCGTTGATTAGCAAAGAACAGATAAACTAAGTCTCAATTTACAACGAGATGGCCGTCAGCGAAGCGGCAATCAGTTTCAGTACACAAATATTAACATTTATCTAAGTCATTATAATACATAGTATTGCTTGAGGGCCTCGAGCGGGTCGCTAAGTTTTTAAAAACGAAGATGATAAAGTTTAAAATGATTCGTAATTGAAACTGCTCGCCGCTTCGCTGCCGGTTGCTGCCATCTCTGGTGTGAATTGAGCTTATGGAAGGCGCGTTACACAGTAGTCAACTTGAGAGCTTGTTCGTAATGATTCTAATCTTACCTAAAAGTTATGTCTGATAGCTAAATGTGTTATTAATTGAACAGAAATGCGCTACATTCTTTGTGGAGAATTAATTCACTGATAAAAATATAGTAAATTCTAATTTTACTACATGGGCCACTTATTAGTTTTTCCGTCTGACAGGTAAAGTTGCTTCATAAACATGTCTGGCTATTAATAGTATATTTATTACTGACTAGCTTTCCGCACCGCGGCTTTACCCATGTTTTAAAACATACATATTTATATGCAAAGGTTATGCCTTATAGCTCTGAAAATATATTACTTCATCCACATTCATAAAAATGTATAACATTTAGATTGCTTTTTTTTTCTTTTTTTAATTTATTTATGGATCAAAAACAGTACACAACAGATATGATTACATAGGTATATAAAAAGGTTACCTAATTAGTGTACCAACATCGTTGACCACAGGTTAAACATATAGATTACTTTAGATGAAAGAGATATCTGGTATTATTCTCGTAACGTAATAGCTGAAATTTTCCGACACTAAAGATGAAAGATGTTTATAAAATGATGGCAAACATAATTCAGTGAATAACAAGTCTTTAGGAATATTTGGTATCGAACCAAAAACAATATTTAGTAATGCACCAAATATCTTAGAAGCTTTCGAAAATAGAAATGGCATGAACCATTAATAACTTTTACTACTTATATTTTTAGTTTAAGTCTTGTCTTGGAATTTTTATTTATACATAAATATTTTTGTATTGTTCAGTTTTATATTTATTGTGTTTTATGCTTATGTAAACATTATATGAGCCAACAGGATATTAGGACACTATCATACAAGGATAAAAAGCATGCAAGTTATGTTGTTTATCTGTATCTAACAATTTGTTTCCTATTAGCATTGTAATTTTTTCGATACTATATTGCATGATAGTGTTATCAAAAAAATAATATAGACCTAATCCTTATCACCTGATAAGGAACACTTCACAAAGCGTTTATGAACTTATACAACACTTATTGGGTACAGCCACTCAATAGTTTAAGAGACACTTACCCAACAAGAGCACAGCTGATAGCACCGCAAACAGCCTCCGCTGCTTGTCCAGAGTGAACCCCACCATCTCCATCGACTGCTTCAGTCTAGAGAACTCATACTGTTCATCAACACCCGGCACTTCACTACAACCAGTCCGCGATAAATAATTGTACTTTTCCACACTGAGTAAATGCAACTGTTCCTTTTCCGCCTCCGACGCACCGGCCAGCAAATAGTAAAACACATGGTAGTTCCTCTCGTTCCGACCCTGACTGCATATCCGCGACTTTTCCAATAGGTATTTTTGAACAACAGCACCGTGGACCATTCCATTTTCTTTGTAGTTCACCTGGATGAATTTTCCGAATCTACTCGAGTTGTTGTTGTGGGCCGTTTTCGCGTTACCGAACGCTTCGAGCACGGGCCCCGCGCTAAGAATAGTCTGTTCGACGCCGCTGCCGTGGGAGCCCTTCTGGCTGAGCGCGGTCAAATGATGCAGAAGGAAATTCGTGCTCTCAGTTTTCCCGGAACCACTCTCACCGCTGATCACTATGCACTGGTTGGTCCTCTCGCGCAGCATGCAGTGGTACGCGGCGTCGGCAACAGCGAAGATGTGCGGCGGAAGGCTCGAGCCTATCCGCTTGTTCTGGTACAACTTGACATATTTCGGATTGTATATTGGGTAGAACTTGAACGGGTTAAGGGCTATCAGTATGGAGCCGACGTAGGTGTAGATGTAGCCGGCCGTGAACCGCGCCTTCAGGTTGTCGAGTAGCGTCTGCTCGTTGAGCTCCGGCAGCTGGCACAGGTCGGGGTATTCCCGGTCCTTCGGCTGGTACAAGAACCGCTGGAAGTAGTCCTTGATCAGCTGCGGGTCCACCGAAAAGTTCTCCATCCATGGCTCGTCTGATATTTTTTCGCGGAGATAAAACCTGGAATGTAAACACGAGCGGTTGAGTGAAAGTCACGATGCGGTCGTGTATAAAAATCTCGAAATAGGTTTACTTTTGCGTCATATTTGGTGATGACGAAATCTAAATATTTGTTTGCCTCGGTATTTTAGTAGCCCATATTAGATCGCGGCGGCAATGTTTCAGTTTGATTGGCAGGATGGAGACGTGTTATCACGCCGCAGCGGCAGGAAGAGTGATTCACGCGCACTCCGGAGGGACATTATCCCCAATCACTGTATAGCCCTTCATTAAACAGTACACTTAATGTCTACTTTATTATTTCACACTCACGGCATAGACAGCATTCCTATTGAATGTAATTATAATATTCATACCTGCTATTCATTACTCCGACATTGATTCTAATGTTAAATTAATTAGTATGCGCAAAGTCAACACACTTATAAGGATACAAAACGTATTATGTTAGCCATAATCAGTACATGTTAGAAGGCAAAAATTATGAATCATCGAGGTGGATCAATGTAGACCTGTGTGCAAATAGTTTAAGGCGACAGGACGTTAATGAATGGATGTATCGCATTGTACTATACGTCGATAGTAAACCTGAGGTGCAGGTGTGTATGCAAGGTTAGAGGTAAATCTCGCTCTCGTGCTACTCGATTGTGGGCTGAAGATAATTACATGTATAACTTGATTTTATTATGTATGTATAAACTCGCTACTGTTCATGTTGAGGAAAAATTAATCGAGCTAATATTAAACTGGAAAACAAACTTGTCACACATTGTTATAGTTTATGTGAGGAAATTTTTATTGTTATGAATAATTTATTGATTATTTTAATTAAAAAAAAATATCTGTTTAGGTAGGTCTTCCCAATGACAATGACGTCGACGAAAAGAGTAAGATCTTAAATCCTGTTCATAAATCGGGAAAGAGGTCATGATTAGTAAACAAACAATGATTAAGAAACTCAGTTTCCTAAAACCCAATAACGCTTTGATAGTCATGAAAGAAAAATGTTAAAGATGAAAGATTTACCAGCACATTAAAGATTTTTAAAATGACTGATTGAAAAATAAACAGATGCGAAAAATTTGCAGATATAGGTCACAATTTTCCATGAGTTTAATCGGGCCATCTGCCAATTTGAAATTCGATACTGCAGATTCAAAGTAGCTTATAAACCATGAGTTTGATCGCGTGAAGGAAGCGAGAACAAAAAGACCTTGAATAAGTATTTAGTTAGTTCCTTGTATTTATTTAAGGGTGACTGTTTGTTTCTAACTTAGCATGAGTTTGTATAATAAAAATGTACTGTTAATTATTGTGTAATTTAGGTATGAAAAAATGCCTATAGAGCCGTTTCGGCGGCATTCAACATGTACCTACGTCCTACATGTATTAAGTTTACGAGGAACCTTGATTTGTTGATATAATTATGTGCTTAACATATAAAATCTAAAGCTTACATTCAATTACAATTTATGAAAGCTAGATAGAATTTTTTTAGAGGTACTACCTACATTAGCTAACTTAATGCTAGAATGCATTATCTTCCAGTTATTATTGTTTTTCTGTATTCATGGTAACACAGCGCACGCCTAGAAAATTACCTATTTCTGGATTTAGTTCCTTTATTATTTTATAAATTACGTACAGGTTGAAACAGCGTGTAATCTTACCTGTAGAACTGTCCGGTGCTATTGCCGGCCGTGCGGTTGTTGGGCCACAACAGCATGACTCCAACAGGCGACTCGTCGGGACCTAGCCGCCGCTCCTTGCACTCCCCGCTAATTGTGTCCCCCACCACCTGGGTTTACAGGAAAACTGTACAAACTTCCTTGTACGCAGTAATAACACAAAAATGTGTTTAAATGGCATTTGTACAATAACCATATGCGACGAGAATTTGAATGAACTTTTGTCATACAACAACATGCCTAAACAGTTTTATAAGATTTCGCCTCACACTCAAATACAGTCCACATGTTTAGCTTGAAACTAACACATGTAAGAATTGGCTAACAAAAAAATATACAAATTTGGTATCATGATAAGAAACATAAGTAATTAATAACTCAATT
The DNA here is from genome assembly GCA_951640565.1 of Petrophora chlorosata. Lineage (NCBI taxonomy): Eukaryota > Metazoa > Arthropoda > Insecta > Lepidoptera > Geometridae > Petrophora > Petrophora chlorosata. The sequence continues at coordinate 6,858,201 of OX621204.1, read as the reverse complement.
AAAACAATGCTGGGGTCATTGCTTTTTCATATCATTAGTACTTGAGTGTCACTAATTTTAGCTGTAGCTAATAACCACATGACCAATAATTCAAATGCACTTGTCACTAAAGCACTTTATCTATAATGTTACTCACTGAACTGCTTTTCTTGTTTAAATTTAACAGAATAGTTAGAACTGTGCAATCTCATTCATTGTTTAAACAAGCTTATCTACTGCTACTGGACATGTTTCGCTGATGATCAAGCCGAGGAAATACAATCATCTTGGACAATGACTCAGTCAGTTGCAAAAAAGTAATTGAGTGCACAAGACTGTCAATGAGACATACTTATCTATAATGGTTATTATTTTAAGATTTTTTTTTCTTGGTCTGTGTGTAGCACTTTGTCTTTTAAATAGTTCATGTTCTAATAAATTCCAGAGTGAGTATAACAAGATTAACTAGTATTATGTACAATGTCAGATTTAAATGTTTGCAATTGCATGAGGAATGAAGACTATTAAAGGTCAGTAGTTTTTCATTATGAGTCAGTGGCTATTCTTTCCCAGTTTACAGAATGATGACAGCTCCCAGTGTGTCTAGTTTACAGGATGAACACAGCTCTCAGTGTGTCTATCTTTTCTCGCATTTTTATTTTTAATCTTTGTCAGTTCTCTTATATTTCTTTTCCATATCTGGAATCGAGTCAGGATATGGACATGTGAAAGAAATGAAAATTTTTATTCATACTTTATTGTTTATAGACAATTTACATGATTACATGACTGTAATAGTAACATTTTTGTAACTATTTGCACAATAAACCTTTTGTTTTTGATGTTGTGATTAATGATTCAGTAATAACAATAATAACTGTTTTAGCTCTATGAGTGAGATAACTATTTTTTGAGAACTAATATGTCCGCTACATGTGAAGGATCAATGGATTAATTAGAAAATTATTAAAAACATAAAAAAAACATCTTACCTCTGCCAGTTCGTAAGGCCCTCCGGTTCCATCTGTGAGGCTGAGCTTTTCAGTGATACAGTTGACTATTTCCTCCGAGCTAGTCTGTTTGGACGCTTCCACTGATAGGGCCTCATAGTGAGGTGACAGTGCACCCACAAACACCTGTACAAGTTTATAGACCTTTAAATATTAAGAAGCAATCCTAGGGCATTGTTAACCAGAGATTAGTAGTCCAGTTTTTTTTGCCTAATAGCTGTACTATGTGCTGGTGGTAGGTTTCTCATATGCGAGAGGACCGTCTGGATGGGTACCACCCCTTTGCCAGTTATTCAACCACCAAGCAGTAATGCGCAAGCATTACTGTGTTCCAGCTTGAAGGGCATTGTAGCCAGCGAAATTACTGGGCATAAAGAGACTCAACAGCTAATTGTCTCAGGGTGACAAGCGCAGTATGGGCCGCACAGGATTTTGCAAAACAAAGTTCTGGGTGGTGCTGTTATTGTTATGGGCTGGCGTATTGTTTACCATCAGGCAAATGACCAGCTCGTCTGGTCATTCAGTTACATAACAAAAAATATATAGCTATAGGAACCACTCACGCTTCACATGTACACCAAACTGTTCTTTCCTTTGTCTTAAAAGATGTGATGTGCAGTGAATTAAATTATTATAAACTGTTCATCAAGGAATAGTATTGCCAATTAACCAGTCAAACAATAAAAGTTACAACAGTGGATTTATGCAGACCCATTAGTACATAACATATTTAAAATCCAAGCCATACATGTTCTCATAAAGAATTTGTGTTTGCAATATGGGTATGGTATGTTAAACAAAAAAAACCAGAGTAATGAGGATGGAGAGAGCTATGCTTGGATTGTTTCGTAATACTTTGTTTGACCAAAAACAAATTAAACAGAAACAGGTTGTAATATTGAGCAAAGAAATGATGGATCAAGCTATTTGGTTTTAGTTTTTGTTTGAGGTCCAGGACATTACTAAATGGTGAGAAAGAGCTGTGCAGCTGTGAAGGGTGGTCAACAAACTGAGGGAACTGCATGCACTGACCCACAACCAAGAATGAATCACAGAAATAAGTTTAATGATGACATACTATTGAATAAAGCATCCGCTTATCAATTGGTCATTTTTAATTAGGTCAAGTCATTTTTCATACAAACACATAACAGATTCATTATGTGCAAATTGCTTGCCTAAAACATTTACTTGAAGATATGGAGGATTTGTTGCCATTCATATTTATAGGGTTTGTTTAATATTTAACCCATTTAGTCCAACCCAGAAATTAGATCTCCAATGCCAATGGGTTAATGAAAGTATGTATTGTGTTCTACTTCTTATTTAAAAAAAAAAGTCTAATTAATAATAATCTAAAAGTGAAGAACTAATTATCATTTAGTCATAATCATCATTTTAAAGTCTTGTCCAGCCCAGCTGGGCATAATAATTATGATTTTTTAAGCACACTACACACAGTAGTCCAATGATTTGGAATAGCACATAGGCTAAAACAAAAACTAAGTTTTCTATATTAAGGCTTCAATTCTAATTTCACAAGGTAATATTAGTGCCTACCAAAGCTCACTTAGCTTAAGGCTGTTGGAGGCACTGTTGACTATCCTGGTAAATTCAGGAGCAAGAAACCATTACAGGAATCATAACATAACAATACTGACCTGCACAATATATCTGTGGTTCTCAGGTAGAGCCATCATGCATCATTCTTATTCTTTGGGCTTAGTTACAGCAACTTTATTTCTTCCTTCCAACACAAGCCACTCTCTGCATGCATACCAGCATTTTTGCTTGGACCATTTTTTTTCTTATCTTGTTGCTGTAATCTGTTGTGTATTTTCGTGTTTGTTAGAAGCAACAGTGTTTTAGTTGTTCAAACATGTGAAGCATCTCGCGCTGTGCACCTGACCCCCACTGAGATGCACAGGTAGTCAACCGTGACAACTTTTAAGTACAACTCCAAAACTCGTTGTCCGATTTCCAAACCACCAGCTCGGATGCCCATTCACAACACCGCCGTGTCGCCGCCTAATTAAGACAAGTCAGAACATAAAAACAAAGAAGAGAAATCTTCGATTTGGGTCACATGCTGATTGAAAATGCTTGTCCAGCTTACTACCGAGCTTTTAGCTACGAACTGGTTTAGCTGGTCAAATTAAATATGGAGAAACTTTTGTGGTCTATAAACAAATAGTAATCCGCACACTTCACAAGTTGCTTATAGTTTAAAAACAACACTTTATCACTAACTGTAGCCAAATCGGTATCTGTTTCCGAGTCTCCGACAACCTGTTATTTGTCACACGCAACTCTCCTCTATATACCACGTAATCGCACCGTTTGTTTGATATTATGTATAAAAAGCAATAAAATGTTTTGTAGTTTGGCTGCACTTTTCAAATACTGCGTAGATAAATTCAATTCATATTATAAAATTGTCCAGAGAAAGGATAAACTTATTCTACTGTTCAACCACCATTTTTATTTGTGTCGGACCGATTTGATTGAATCGCTCATGAATCGTGTATCAATCGGTAAGTTGAAGCACAACTACCAATTTAGGAAGTACTTTTAATACGCACATAAATCTCTATACAGCCGACATTTTGAATTAGTTGGTTTACGTCATAGACATTTTTGCCATAGACAACTATGACAGTTAAAAATTGACAGCTGAAACCGTCTTGTCAATGGATACCAAAGAGGTATTTATTTGTTTTTCAACGTCAACAAAATATAATAAAAACATAGATAATTAAAAACGTTATGATTTTTACTGATTTTAGATTTAATATGTGCGTTGTTTCAAAAATGTATATACCTAAAATTAATACAATATTATATATGTACAGAATGTGGCAATTTTCTTTTTCCATACATTTTCTAATAAGTGCCATTATTATGGTGGTTCGGCGCGTCGCCGCCGCCGTCGACGGCGCGGCGCGGCGCGGCGCGGCGCGGCGTGCCGCTGTGCCTTTTGTATTTTGAACTACTTCGTCTCGTAAGTAGTATAGTATAGCACCACAAAATATAGACTAGTATATATTTTGTGGTAGCACAGTTTAATACTGTGGTAGTAGTACTAGTACCAAGGAGAGTAGTAGCATAGTTTAAAGACTAATGTGCCGTGATAGTACTCTCTCGATCTATATTTAAGTAGCTCTAAATTCAAAATTAATTGGGTATAGACAATAACAAATGAAAAAAGTTAAGTAAGGGTATAAACGTAGGTAGTGATTTACATTCTCTGAAGGGTACTCTATATATATCTTTTTATGTACCTATCCTATTATGCATCTCTTTTATTTACACGGAGTTTACGTCTCTTGAGCGAGAAAATAGTCGGTCGGTGGGACAAGTTCGCACAACAAGCCGGGACAAGGCCCAGTGGGACAACTCTTACAGAATTTGAATTGTATTTAGTTCCGCATATGTATAAAATACTTTCCTCGAAGAATGGATATTTCTATGAAACAATCAGTACCTAACTTCTTTTATGGTATCGTAGGTCTCGTATTTACCGTTGGCTAAACCGTGTGGCTTAAGTCGATTTTTGAGCTGTGGTTAGAGGCCGACAAACCCTCGTCGTCGTCTCCACGGCGATGAGGTAACCGTACCGGTTTTCCCCATAAAAAAATATATTAGAAGCTGGAACAATTTCAATTAACTACTCTACTTAATTATGCCAAATTCCAAAATATGTATTAGCTTAAAAACATGGTATAATATTACACATAGTTCTTAAAAATGTTCTAGGCGGTACACATGTTCACATCTTTATCAGCAACTATTAACTATTAATAAGTAATAACGCATTCCAGGTATTTTAGCAAATTGTATTTTCTTATTATGTAGGTAACTACTTGGAGCAAAATAATTAATTTTTCAAAATAAAAATAGTGTGACAAAAGTTGTTGGAAAAGAAATACTTAGATAATTACTAAACTACCTATATCATTTTTGGAAAACCATATTTTGTTGAGTTTAATTTTGATAGCACCTACAACTTTAATGCTATAGGTATTTAACTTAGACTAAACTTAACTCGTAACTTATTAATAGGCACTTACTTAACATTTTTGTTTTACCTACATACCTACTTAATTATAATTCAGGTTGTACAAACGTAACATTTTGTTGGTTCTCTATTGCAATCAATATATTTATTGTTTTATTTTTTCCCTTCTATATATAAATACAGCGGCTCGGTGTCGTGGCGCGGCGGAATGAATTTTATGTTGTAGATATACCTAGCCCGTCCTGCGTAGTGGCAGAGCCTCCCAACGCTGTTTTAATTATAATAATGCTTAGGTACTGTTATATTGTCACAAGGCTGCGATGGTTTGTTTGTATCCATTGGCCAGGGTACTATATTAGTAAAGTGTAGGTCCAGCTGTGTAGGTCCGGCTGTGTGGCAGAAGCATAAACTACATAATACTATACCTACCTAAGTAGTTGGTAAATAGCTGGCTCTTCTAGGCATGATCCATATATTGAAGTCTGAACATTTATTGAAGTCTGAAGCTGGTAATGTATCTGTCGCAGCCAACTAGCTTAATTCGCCGTTCAATTAACAGCCTAGCCTCTTTACTAAACAGCGCCGTTCAACTAGTACCCTGAATGATATTCAGCCATAGCGTCTATAACAACATTTAACAAACCGGCTGGCTAATGCTTAGGCATGTGGTAAAACTTAGATGTATCCTACGCGAGATTGTTAACTGTCGAAAGATTGTGAACCGTCGCATTATTTTTCGGTAGATTATAAGATTCGAAGTGATAGATTATAATCTACTTACATTACATTCGTATCTAACATACATGTTCGCGGCTTTGTTCGCGTTCGTCCTGCCGCACCCTAACCTACCGAGGGCTACAGCTATATTCTTGTAACTACACTCTTCCATTGTACTATTTTTCATTAAACTTTGGAAAGCCAGCTTTATAAATAAACAGTCTAGGCAAGTAATTAAACGTCATCGATCCAAGTCATTTGTCTAGCTGTTTGATCAAATGGCTGAATATCATTCAGGCCGCTAGTTGAACGGCGCTGTTTAGTACAGGGGATAGGCTGTTGATTGAACGGCGAATTAAGCTAGTTGGCTGCGACATATCGATGGTATATCGAAATCGAGAGCTTTACTGAACTATATCTGTAAACCATCAGACTTGAAAAATAACCACAATAAGTAAACCGGGAATACCGCGTTTTCACGTTGGCGCAAGTGAGCCCTTAGTATCCGCTCTACCGTTTACTCTATCAAAAGTATTATTTTTTTATAGGTATAGGTACCGCCCAGACGCCACCCCGGCTCTTGCAGTTGGCGACCTCACTAAGTAATTTAAAATTTCGATTGTCCATTAATAACTGAAATATCGCCATAAATTAGAACTCAAAAATTTCAACTATAGAGTCCATAATAAGTTAGTAGTCCTTCTAGTAAAGCACATCCGTGTGTCCATGTAATGATTCGATAAAAAAGTCTTTACGCGTATAATCCTCATGATAAATTGCATCACAAAAGCAAAATCCCTCTCGTGGACCTTCGATAGGAGTGCGAGGAGCTGGCAGCGCGGCGCGCGGCGGCGGCGGCTGCGGCGGCGCGCTTGGCGTGCACGCGGCCGTGCTTGGCCAGGTGGTCGGAGCGCGCGAACCGCTTGCCGCACTCGCTGCAGCGGTACGGCTTGTCCCCTGAGTGGCTCCGGCGGTGGCGCGCCAGCTCGTCCGACCGCGCGAACCGCCACGAGCAGCCCGCCCACGTACACCGGTAAGGCTTCTCTCCGCTGTGACGTCGTAAATGCGCCCGTACGTGTGACGCTTTCGCGTAAAGTTTCCCGCACTCCACTACTGGACACCGAAACGCACCAAGCTCAGGACAAAACTTCGGCTCCCCCAACGTCTTCACTTTTGCTTCACCGTTTTCCTCTCTTATGTTTTCACAGTCTTTTTGTATGTAATCGTGCGTCTCCAACGCGTACACAGAGTCTCCTATGCATGCGGTGTCTGTGCCCGAATTAGGCGTATCGTTTGATATATCACTATTCAACGCTTCCAATAGATACTCGTCTATTATGCTCTTATCCAAATCTTCGAAATCAAAAACTGGCGACGAGTCGAGATTGGTTTCTTCCTTGTTTAAATCACTAACACCGATTACGAAACTGTCACAATTGAGATCCAAATCATTGAGCTGCCAGTCGGCGCTGTCTGTATCGAACGACGGTAACTCGAAGTTAATGAGGCTCTCCGCCGGCGAGTACTCGAACAGAAGCTGGTCGTTGAGGAGAGCGTCCTCGAGCAGCGGCCCGGTGCCGTCGCTAAACATGGTCAATCTGAAAGAAAAATGCAATTGCACGTTATTGTAAACATTCAAATGAAAACAGAAAGTCAAAATGTGTAAGAAAAGTTACATAAAGTGTATAACAATTCACTTACAAGTTTCGTTCTCGGTGCCAGGTTTGTTTATTCTCGCATCGAGTGGACGTTAAGTAATGGATAATAGATTTCGGGATGAGCAGACAATACAGCCGCTATTGTCGAGTCCGAGGGCTGAAGTGAGTGCGGTCCGGTCCAGCCGCGGCGGCGGACACCGACGCTCGTGATAACGGCGCGGCGTCGGGCGCGCGCGCCGATCGCCGATTATCGCCGGATCCGCACATGTGCTGCTCTCGCAATGCCCAAACACCTATCTACACCATGCAAGCTGACAATAGCAGTAACTCATCATATTATCTGTCGATAACCGCTGAATATTCATGTTCTACATAGTTTGTACTGTAGCCATAAATAGAGTTTTAAACTCGTATATGAGAGACTTTTTATTTGCTTACATTTTAATAATTGCATCAAACAGTTTAATTGATAAAAATATCAATAAAAAGAGTCATTTATAAAACATAATAGTGTCTTGGATCATTCATTTTCTGTTGTTATCGGTCGTTCGACCGGGCTATCCTATAGTTATTTTACCTAAGTAACTTTGTAAGTATTAAAAGGTACATAAATATATATTTGTACCTACTTAATGAGTTATTCATTCTTATTTATAATTAGTTTGTACAATAGGTTAAGGTCCCTATCAAACAATTAATTACTATCATGTACAGAAAAGATACAATAAGCTATTTTTTGCTTTATAATAAGCTATTATTTGTGTTAATGTAGGTATTAAATTTTACTAATGAAATGCCCAAATAAACATTAATTAAACTGTTTGTTACCTACCCGTTAATGGAAAATCCGCAATGATTGAGCGGAACTACTACTTTTGCAAAGCTACATCCCCTGATAAGGGAGTCGTGATAAAATTCTTTGAAAGCGATGGTAAACAACGACATTGCGTCAGCTGCGTTGCGACTATGCGCAGGCGCATCAAGCATGTGGGCCCGCGTGGTAGGTACGACTATTGTGTGATTCATTCATAAAGCGATTCTATACGGATGTTCATGGCACGTAAAATATGCATCCATTCACAACTTCGTCATAAAAAAAGCGTTGTACGGGTATAAAGTTCAAGGTTACTAATGATGGGTCAAACTTACTCGTATCTACAGAATAATACCTAACTATAAACATGTAGGTAAGCAGATTGTTAGGATATACATAATAATATATTTTGTGGATTTATTTCATTTTTCGCATAATGTAGATAGACAGGCTAGGAATAGGTTATAGTACTTATCATGTTGTACGTAAACAAACATTGGAGTTGTTGGGCACATCACATCACATTCGCTTGACCCGTGAATATTTAGGTCGTGATCTACAGATTTATTAGGCAGTATAAATATAAACATACATATAATTCGAGGTAAAATGCAGACAAATATTTTTGTCATATTACTCTTAGGGTTGCCAAATTTTCAACGAAAAATAAAGTATATTTAAGTAGATCTAAAGATACATTGTGTGATATTTTTAAATTCTTGTGAGGCGCTCACTAGCAAAATGTCTCTCCATTTTTGACCAGTACTCATTTTAAGTACCTTTAAATAAAAGGTAAATCTTTGTCTTGTGACATAGGTACTGATGAAACAAACAGTATTTTACATACTTTATTTTTAATTATTATTATTTATTTATTCATTATATTAAGCACGGCACAACACATGAACAGTAAACAGTATCAATGAGCGAAAAGCAGTATAATACCGTTTTTAACAGTAAGGTTATTTACAACCCTATCTGCACTTGTGTTTGTATGGAAAGAAAGATAAATCGATCGCATAAGCTCAAATTTAAATTTTATCAAAGGTACATGGGTACTAAGAATTATTATTACGTATACCTATTTTACCAAAAACAAACATATTATATTTTTCATGATGGAAATTACTGGTAAAATCTTGGATGGCGAGAATAGAACCCGTTACTTATGTTGATTTTTACTGTGTTACAATTTGAGTAGGCAAAAATAAAGCTTAATTATGTCCTGTGTAATAAGAATTTGTCCATATAAAAAGGTGGCACATAAATCGGCCGCACAAAAATCCCGTAACAATGGGCATTTATACCATAATTCAAAACTCGAAAAATAAACCCATTACGCAGTGGTTACGTCACATGCGTCTAGCCAACGCTATCGGGCTCGTCGGGGCAAGCCGTGCCAGCCACTGCCGGCATCTGGTGTACCCTGCTCACTTTACATCGCTAATCAGGTTTTTAACTGCGCATGTGGATTATTTGCACTTGTTTCTGATAGGATGATTAGTTAGTGGAATCTTGTAACAAACAGAAAAATAAATTTATGTGTCTTGTTGTGGTTGCTAAATTGGCGGACTAAAATAATTATTTTTGAGATAGGGTAGATGATTTGGTGTGCATATTGTATTAACTATATAGAGTGTGACAACATTTCAGGACCTTCAGGGTAGGTACCTTTTTTTGCAGTGAGGAAGTTTTGTTCTGAAACATCGGTTAAATTTGGGAGAAAAGAAACCTTGCGTACCTAGATTTTTGAAAAAATCTAGTCTAGCTAAAAAATATAATCAAAAAGACACAACAACATGGGTTTAATTGACCCTGTTTCCTATCAACAAAATGTTTCACTCAATCAAATCATAAGTTTCTTAAGAAAATTCAAAATAACTTAGGAAATATCGAGTGCATTTTTGAGAAAATAAATAGGTAACTTTCTCACTGCAAGGGAAAAGGTACCTATCCTGGATGTTCCAAGATTGCGCCACACTGTATAAAGTTCTGAGGACTTTCAAAACGTTTCATATTAACTACTTTCTACTAATACTTAAAGACGTAGTAGAAGTAGAGAGAGGAGACAAAACTTGTACTTAGTAACTCATATCTATACTGAACTTACTTGGTGTGTTGCTAAAATTATAGATGTGTAGACTTTTTTATGCTTTCCATTCTTTATATTTATAATATGTAAAACTTATACCATCATCTTTTCTAGGTCTAATTCCTGCGCGCCTTTTGCACTACCGCCACCACTTGAGACAATATTTTCACACCAACTTTGGAAAGCGTCAAATGTGCCCAGCTCAGTTCAGCGGCTTTCTAAGGTACACCGTCGATTTTTTTATAATTCATAATTCATTTATTTATTGCACTCATTGTACATTCATTACATTTAAGTTAAATTAAAATATAGCAGAGGTCTTATCTTCTAATATACTATTATACTAGGTATGTACTCGTACATTGACCCTGTGAGGGTGTTTGCAATTTAGAGAATTGGGCTATTACTTATTATTATTTACTTACTTATTATGATATATGAATAGAATATAAATATATGTATTGTATAATTATAATTAATTGTTCTTATTATGTGTATTTCTTTTATATAATTATGTTATTATTTAATTAATATAAGTCACATGTCCGTGTCATTTTCCTTTTGCGGGGTAGCCCAGTGTTTCGAAACTCATGTGATAATTTCACTCCTACGAACAACCTACAACGATACGGCTGCAGCCATTAGAAATTATATAAACGGACTAGCTTTTCCCGCGACTTTGTCCGCGTGAACGACAGAGGAAGCCCGTATCTGTATTTTTTTCAAGACCATCTTAGCAAGATGGCATAAAATCTGTTCAGCAGTTTTCGAGTCTATATAACAAACATAAATACAAACAAACGTAACGTTGAGTACCATGGTCCATGGTACCATCAAAATAGTCGATCCCTGTTGATTTTTCAAAAACATCTTCAATGTTTAGAATTGGCTCCGCTCCATTTCTTCCTTTCCTTTTTTCTTTGATCCCGATGCGTGATGGAATACTTAGATAGATAGAGAATAGTCGATTAATAAGTCTAAGTAACGTAAGTAAAAAATAAGTGTAAATAATATTGCACGCATTATAAAATCTTTTATCAAATGGGATGGATAATATTTTATAATGAGTCATATTTATATCTGTTCTAAGTTCCAGGTAATTGCGATGTTTTTAATATTGCCGAGCGGAATGTTTATAGATAAATAGCAATATCTCAACGAGAAGTGTAAAAAACAGTAAACATCGTAAATCGCAAAACAAAGTGTTGTTAGATAACCCAAGTTTTTTTTTGGTTCACAGAACTGGGTATACACTGAACATACCGACAGTAAAAGCATATACAAACGTGCGTACGTTTACATCCTTCTAGGTGTGAACACAGCATGCGTTCAAATCCAACAGAAGGTTGTCTACTTATATGAATTATATAATATTTATATTTATGTAGTAAATTTATGAATTTAACAGTCTCTTAAGACAAGAGACTGATGCGTGGAAAATGTCCTGGATCTCACCAGTCTCTCCAGTTTATACCACGGGCTAGTAAGGTTTATACCGGGTTAGTTTAGGAATGAAGTTGAAAAATGCTAGAGTTACGCCAATGATGTATGGCTATAGGTATAGATTGCTCCGGTATTACCTATATAAAGAAAGAACAAGACAATTATGCGCGACTTCATCGAGTTCAAGATAAAACACACATTTTAAAAACTAAAAATTATTTTTCTTTAATTTCTTTTTCATTACATGATTTTAATTACTGGAGCCAAGTGTGAGCTGTCTCTGCGATAGTTCCAAACTGGCGTTTCTCGAAGCTTGGTGTATTGGTAAGGAAGAGGACACATAACACGCGTTACCCCATATTGTTTTGGATAAACTACGCCATCTACATAATATTAGTCATTTGAAGTAGGTACCTATACTATACATAGCACACATTTGGTGAGATAAATAAATCGGTGGCTGGCAGTACCAGCGTCTGTTCAGAGCTCAGTGCGATCCAATTACCTACCTATTTCAGATAAATAATTATAAAAATGTGAACTTATGCGTTAAACTATCTATGTATTTTTCCACAATGACTTGCTCATCATACTTATCTAGTGGTTAGTCACTCAACTCGACAAGAATTCAAACTAAGACCACAGAAAAGACCCATATTTTTTACCCCATTACCATTGTCCAGTGCTTCTTCCTTTCCTATTATCCTAAGCTTAAAAGAACATAACTTAATGCGGTAAAATCCAAAAGGCTCTGCATATACTTTCCTCCCTTGCTCCTAAAGTAGTAAGTACCTACATAAGTTTTATTAGATCTTTTTTGTAATTAAAGCCACAGCTGTTTTTAAGTCCACAATGGGAGAGATAAAATCATCATCATGTATAGCCACATGGTTGTCATTCATTGGTGAAAATGGCAAACCTATCGATAGCCAAATAGATCATTAGCATCACATTTCAAACGTCCAAATTGTTATCGGTATAGAGTTTCCGGAATACTCAAATTGTGTTCACGTGTGTTATTTTATGTTAACAACTCATTGAATCTAGCGCCTGCACGTGTTATCATTAGGAAATTGCAATCGCGATGCATGAAAGTAGTCCTACGGGCGATGACAATGTGTTAACCCGTCGGCATCGTGAGATCGAATTCCTTACAGTAACGACGTTTTGCGTTTCAATAGGTTGGATGGATGGTGTTGATAAATAAGTAGGGCAGGTAAGTATGAAGTATTTAGGGAGTTAGGGGAGTAGAGACTAGAGTAGGATGACTGTAGAAAAGAAACGCCGTGAGTGCTACGATTCCAGATATTAGGGATAGCGGGATTTAGAAATACCTACAGTGATTCGAGTTCATTTCGTTTCGGCCTAGTTATTAGGATTTGTTCTTTATTATTATATTCATTATATTCTTTATTGTACACTATTGTAATATTTACATCGATGATTTATAAAATATATGTACAAAGGCGAGCTTAACCCTAAAAAGAGTTTTCTTCCAGCAAACCCTTGAGTAAAGAGAACTGACACATGAGCAAATTCAGTGGTTTCAGTGTACGGTTACGGTTTGACAAGAAAAAATCAGCAACTATAATCATAAATATCTAAAATAAATATCAGTAACTAAATATATAAATATAATAAAAACAAAAATAACTATAAGGAGCAATACATACATAAGTACTTATAAACCGAAGCTATAAGGAAAGATAATGTTTTTAACTCTTGTTTTAAATATATCAAATGAGGGACTGGTGCGAATAGTGTGGGGGAGAGAACTGCCTGTACAGTAAACGAACCACCATAACGAGTGGATCTTTCTGGAAGGATACAGTGAATCGGGCTGGTTTCTACTGAATGCGTTTTCCTTCTGACTTGCAATCTTGAAGTAAAGCTAGGTTGATGATATTCAGGTAATTGTTTCAGTCGGTAATGGTGGTCTCTCGATATTATTCTAGACTAGCTGCACCCCGCGGTTTCACCCGAGGTTTCCCGGAATTAGAAGTAGCCTATGTCCTTTACCAGGACCTAAAGTAGGTACCTTCATACCAAATTTCATCAAAATCCGATTCATCCATCCACACAAATCCTCCTCCCTTTTGTATTATATATAAGTAGAATAGAAAGTAGGATGCTGCCACTTGAAGATAATTATCCGAGTATACCTAATAACTCTCTGCCGTACTTCGTAGTAGCATTTTTTTCTGGGTTTATAGCCGATGTTGGAGGTCAAAGGGTTAATATGTTTTATTATACCCAACCCTGGTGTCGAAGTTTTGTCGACCGCCCGAAGGCCTCCGACACGGCCTACTATTTAATATACCTATTGGATGAAATCCAATATTCGACTGTCCGTTGTTCTTCTACGTTATTTAGGAGTAAAATAAGAGAAACTTGTAGTTTGCGCATATCTTTTCTTTAATACGAGCATTTTACAACAATATTGAAACGAAATCATCAATTTGAGATCTGCTGCCAACATACACTACGGGCGCTCAACAAATAAACATAAATCGCGCACACTAATCTATATAAACAAGTCGCATAAGTACATACAGGCTTCCCGATATATTCTATACATACACTAAAGCTATATCACCACTCTCCGCTCTACGTTCCCGGAGCGTCCGTCACTAGATAAGGTACACAGTCACTTGATCGGATTTGTTCGTTCGTTTGATTGTCTGTTTGTCACGAGATTAGTAGATCACTTCGTAGACTGTGGCCTTTTTGTCGCCGGAACCCGTCACGATGTATTTATCGTCGGAGGAAATGTCGCAGCTCAGCACCGACGACGATTCCTTAGACTGGAACAAAAAGGAGTTATGTTAGTTTTGTTAACGCAGATTCTACTTCAGCGTTACACTTGACATTAGAATTTGATTTAGAAACAGGTAGATAGATATTACTGCCCGTTATAACATCAACAACCCACCCGCAAAAACTTTAGTATCTTCGTAATCATGGTGCTTGTCTCAATCAAGACCTCAAACTAAATACATGGTAAATATCCCGTTTCTAAATCAAATTATAATTTACTTCAACCTTTACAAAATTGTATGTAACTAATATGTATGACTCCATATTTTGTAAGGAATTCGAACATTTTCTTTGGTCAGAGACCCTTTGTTCCGAGAAAGACGACTTCGCTCCTATATAGGTTGGTATCGGATGACAGCCTGAATCATCAGAAGTGGAAAGATTACTGTGCAATATGAGACATCAGAGTTATTTGTTTCCTCAGGGTAACGAGCGCAGTGAGAGATGCTGTAACTGTTATGGGCAGGCGCTTGTCATCTGGTGAACGACCTCTTTGTCTCGCCACATCACTCATACACATAGTAACTGTACATATCTCTAAATAGTATGAAACAAAGTCGCTATCAGCGTCTTCATTTCTGTTTCTCCGCTTACTTCTTTATGTTGTTTCTCAATGTTTTCATTGTCATTTAGTGATTTTTTAAGGAAAGTTAAGATGTACTACATACTAATTAATTTTTGTATAAAATGATAATATAAAGAAAATGCTCTAAAAACGGTGAAGGAACACATTACTTTCCCACTGCACGGGCAATCCCTCCTAGAGAGAGTATGGGCCATAACCCACCACGCTGGCCCAGTGCGAGTTGATGAATGTCACATGTCCTTGAATTTCAGTGATAAATTCTTGGACATGCCGGTTTCGTCACGATGTTTCCCTACACCATTTTGAGAGCCCAGCGGATACGAACTCCGGTGCGTCGGATCATACGTCGACGAGTTCCCCCGCTGAGCCACACTCGCTCTCATAATATTTACCTGGAATATACTAGCGCCGTATGGCGTGCGCCACGCGTTCAACAGATTATCCTTCCCGGTAGACACGAACCACTTCCCACAGGACGCGAACCGCAGCGAGAGCACGCACGACTCGTGCAGGTGCAGCTGGTACTTGTCCGGCTTCACCGCGTGGAGCACCTCCACGTTGCTGTTCTCCATGCCTACTGCTAGCCACTCGCCTGGAGAGAAATAATCATTTACAATTAAAACATATACCTATAGATAGATAGATGAACGATAACATTAAACACATTACATAAAAACAATTAAAGAAAGTGTTACAATGGGCGGCCTTGGCGTTTAGCGATAGCTAAAAGCGACCTCTTTCAGGCAAGATGGAGAGGAATTATCTAAATGTCAAAAACGGGGCTGTAAGGTCTACAATGATAATAAAAAAAGTCAATAAAATTAACCAAAAAAAAACAGGTGTTGTAAATTTTTGGAACCTGTAGGGTTGGTACCTTTTCTCTTGCAGTGATGAAGTTTTGTTCTTAGGGAACATCGGGCGAATTTACATTAAATAAGTACTGCATTTTCGGATTCTAGATAAAATGTACAGGCAATGTAAAAAATGTAATTTCTCAAAAAAACATGATAGGTTTAATCGACCCTATTTCCCATCAGGAATGTTTCCCTCAAAGTAACCCATCAATATAAGCTTTTGAAAAATAATTTTTAACGTCATCAGACAACAAGTCTCAAGGATTTAGATGAATTGGTTTTAGACTTCAAAATAAGTTTTACCTAAAGGCGCCACTATCAATAAATGTATGATAATGGTACCTTCATGCACTAGACTAACCCTATATTCTAGATTATTGTTAGTGCTGTAAAATAGTTTACCTGTAGGACAATATCCTAATGAGAATATCTGTGAACTGAAATCGTGTTGCTGCAGTTGTCTGCCTTCTCTCAGGTCCCACGATCTGGAAATATTTATATTTTTTTAGAAATAAATCAAAATCTGACTATTATATTTTTTGTTTTAGTTGATTATATCATAAAGCGCTGAATCAATTTCGATAAAATTTATATGGAACCACGACCAAGACCTACTCAACAACAAAAAAGAATCATCAAAATCAATTCATAAATAGGCGGAGTAATCGGGTACAAATATATAAAAAAGTACAGTCGAATTGAGAACCTCTTCATTTTTGAAGTCGGTTAAAAGTAGGTTACCATCATCATCATCATCATCATCATCATCTCTCGCCAAAGTATAGTGCTTGAGCCGAATAAAACGTACTTTAGGTGCGTAGAGAGCATTTTATTCTGTAAAAGATGTACTTATATATATTTTAATCCTCTGATAGGCTAGCACACATAAAGTAATAACGACAAGTCATCCGTATACAAAAACCTATAAAATAGTAAAAAACGGCTGAACCGATTTTGATAAAACATGTCTAAGAACCACCGCTAAAAAACCTGCTTTCAAATAAAAAAAAACTGCATCCCAATCGGTTCACCCGTTTAAGAGCTACGGTGCCACAGATAGACACACATAGTGGTCTATCTTATAACACCTTTCCTTTTTGTGTCGCGGTTGGTTAAAAATAGGAGGGGCGCGGCTTACCGCACTGTGTTATCAAGTCCCCCCGTCCAAAGCTTAGTGCCGTCGGCGGAGATGTCTATGCAGGAGGCGCCATCCGTGTGCCCCTGGAACTGCCGCACCAGCGTCTGGTTGTGCAGATCCCACACCGCTATGTTGCCGTCCGAACAACAGCTGAAGCACACCTGAAAACGAACATCGAAAACTTTAACCGGCTGTTTGATACAAGCTTTTAAAATTCTAGGCTCCAAAGCATGTGTATTGAAGAATAACATAATAATTTAAATAGACATCAGTGTAGCTTTCGATGCAGTAGTTTATGAAATAAACGTCTAGTATTTGACAAGCAAATAGATCGCGACTTTGCTTGGTGGTTTAAAAAATAAAATAAATTGTAATTAGTAATCATAGTCATTAATATTACAATCAGCCGTTACAATTGGAAAGGTGTTTCACAAGTTTTAAAGTTTTTTTAGCCCATATTAGGACCAGTATAATATCGTACTGCTAAGTCAGGTGATACAAATTAAAAGGAAAATTTACTCATGTTACTAAAAACAAAAGAAAAGAGAGAAATCATCATTTACTACATCATTATTACAGCCTTTCACAAATAGCATGCGATAGGGAGTTTCCATACCTTAGAGTCTGGACTAATAGCAAGGGCATAGCAGGCGGGGGCTGACGAGGTGAGTTCCGCCTTGATCCTCGGGGTCGGAGACGCCAAGTCCCAGATGGACAGGTTGGACGCCTCGCCTCCCACGATCAGCGTGCGACCGTCGGGGAGAAGCTTTACTGATCTAATGTAGTTGTCTCTTTGCTGGAATTAAGAAAATGTCTGGTTGAGAACGGTGTGAATATGAGTTGGAAAAATGAATACTGTTGCCGACTCACTGAGTTTTCTTGGACTCAAAGAGATTCATACATTAAGGTACTTAAATATAGAAATCTTTTTTTCGTCTCTCTTTGTGAGTGTTAAAAATGTGTTATTTTAGAATTTCATGAAACAATATCGAAAAATATATGCCAAAGACAGTCGACGACAGTTACCCACTCACCAAGCAATCCAGCTGGCTGACTGGCGCCTTGCTGGGCTGGCTGATGTCCCACACCTTGACGCAGCCCTTGCCGCCGGTGTAGACGTACTTAGTCGGCGAAGATACGGTTACCGCGCAGACAACTTCGCCGTGAGCTAATGCTGAGACTTGCCGCGCGTGCCTCGGTATGCCGGGACCCATCAAGGCGTCAGGGGGAAAAGGGACCGGCTGCATTTGACCTTCAGCTGATACGTGGAATGAGTATGCTCTGAAAAGAAACAAATGAAGACATTTAACAAAGGCAATATTATCTTTTTAACCGACAAAAAAGGAGGAGGTTCTCTGTTCGATTGTTATTTTTATGTTTGTTACCTCAGAACTCCGTCATTTATGAGCCGATTTGTAAAATTCTTTTTTGCATTGGGTTCAGTATAGCTACGGAGTGGTCCCATATAAATTTTACCGACATTTGACCTTGGACTTCGAAGAAACATTGAAAACGGTTTTTGTTTTTTCTAAAAATTAATTATTTGTTAATAATTTCAACTAGTTGACATATATAAAAGTCAGGCATAGATTTTCAAAGAGGTGGGCATTCAGAGACGTGTTAGAACGGCTCTTGTGTGAGCGTGGAAATTGGCTAAACTAACGTCCAAGTTTAAGGTGGTTCAAGTTCAGTTTGTATTAAGATTATGGAGATAGAGTAACTCTAAGATAAAAACAAAGCAAACAGCCACCAGCGGTTTCAGTTTGAATGGACACAGATTCAGATAATAACAATTAACTTGTCATGCCATCGCGATAGTAGGGTCCCGTGATAAAATAGTAAGGTTAGTAGTTCAAGTATAAACCGTTCATCAGTTATTTTCTTATCGCTATCAGGTTTTCCAATCATGTACACGTTTAAAAAGATTACATTTTCGTTTTCATCTCGATAATTTATATTCTGTAAATATTTGTATTTGTGCCTATAATATGTCCACATTATGTTAATACATATATCACGAAATTGACTTATATAGAACCGTATAATATTAATATTATATTCTCATTAGAAATTCACGATTCATCTCATGATTCGGTTAAAAGTTCACACGGTGTGCGAAATTATATAATTAATACAATATAGTCATTTCTTGTCACTGACACTTTAACCATACTTAGGTTATCTTAATCTTATCTAAATCTTAATACTACACTTCTTTAAATATTACCACAGATATTACAGATAATAGGGTCGATTACGTGGTGCATTCTCTAAACCTAAATTTAACTTTAGTTTAATGTATTTGATATATGTACTAGTTTCCGCGTTGTCTAAATTTAAATTATGTTTGACGGTGCTAAAATTAAGTATTTTTACCTAAACTTACATCAAAGTGACAGTTAGATAGTCGCGCAGAAACAAAATTGTGTTTGACACATCTAACTCTAACTTAGTGTAAATTAGGTTTAGAGAATGCAGCATAGAATCAGGACCCCTATATAAATTGTATACCTGCCTATTTATATGTTTTATGAAAAAGCTGTACTCGTTTAAGGCAATATTGTTACTATGTATACCTAAAGACGCACCCACGCAGGTGTTTTCCTTTTTCTTTTAGACTAATTTGAGTTTATTGTGAACTAGGTGCCCCCCGCAGCTGCGGCTAACCAGGATAACATTTTCGGCAATTCTTTCAGGATTGAGTAACAAACATCCATCTATCCTGACAATCTTTCGAGTTTATAACATTAGTACGATAATACTAGTAGTATTAGCAGAATAGTAGGAAGTAGGATAATATAAACATGTTGCGTGGGCCCAAGGAAATAAGAAACTTAAAATGCTTACGGTTTGCCTCCAGGTATCGGATTCAGGCCAGCAGGTCCAATCGGCGGACGCAGAGGCTCGTACGCCAGCGCAGCCCGCGCGGAGTACCCTGCCAGTCCGTACGCATCATGCGCCCCGTTTCCCAAGTAAGGGTATTGGAGCGCTGGGGGTTTCACTGCGGCCTTTAGAGGCGCTCCGGCGGCTCCCGCCCCACTCGCTCCGGACGTTGGGGTGACAGGCTTTGAGATAGGCGTGCTAGGCTTCTCATCTAACTTTTTTGCTGACGGTGTTGATGCATTGCTTGATGTGCCTGACCTGTAAAGTGATAGTAGCTTGTTAGTGTTGAAAGTAAAAGAAGGTACCTACCGAAAATGATAACCAAATCTCCTTGGACATTTTCAAGTAAAACATTTTTTTTGGTACCACAGCAAAATTACCAATACAACAAGAAGTAAACAAGATACATTCGATGCGATTTCTACGAACTCGCTAGCTGACTGTGTCCGAAAAAGTAATATATCAAAGAGCCTTTTGTATACGTCGTGTCTCGTGACCTAAGAAGTTTATTTCTCAATCTACTTACTAAGAATTACACTTGGACACAAAACAGAGCGCACCTAATACGAGGTTCTTCAATAATTTGTCATGATGTTTCTTCAAAGATTTTATTAGAGTCTATCCATCAAACCACCTAATCTTTTTGTTTTTAATTAGACTACGCACGATTGTATTAATGCAGATCGGTTCGGATAAACTATCGACTTCGACAACTCGCCACATCTAGTACGAAGACTTTACAGTACAACTAAAAAGTAGTTTACATTTTATATAGGGCTTCGATTAAAAGGATAAAGCGATTGTCGCAGAGTTTATGCTCGGAAGTTAAGCTTGTAGGAAATGGTGTGAAATTGGCTTCTTGTAACGGCCGACGCCGCCAACGTAAAAGACGCTATTACGTTTTACTTGGACGGTATACATTTTAATATGCCGCGCCGAAGCTCCGGGGCTTTCTTGTCTAGACGTTACATGAATAACATAAAATATTAAGTTTCTCTAAAACAAAAAATCGTGACTATTCAACTTATTTTATAAGTGTATCTAATTTAAAGGTCACTTAGAATTATGATAAATAAATCTGTTCCATATGATTTTTTTTAAAGATAAATTGCTTTAAAATGGTATAATTACATTAACGTACCTGGGACTATGAGGTGGGTGTTCCTTTTTTGGCTGCAGTTTGTCCAGTCCATTTTCTCGCGGGGAAGGGGCTCCGTTGTGAGGAGATGTGGGCTCTTCGCTGGCGTCATCTACCACCAACTCCTGAAATTCGAATTAAATCATTTAGTTAGATTACTACGCGGAAGAATATACCTTGAAGGTTATAAAGAAAGGTTTTTAATTTTATTGAAGTCATTGAATGGTAGTTACTTACATGGCCCATGTCTTTCTCCTCTTTCTTTAGCTTCTTGTGGTCGGGCTCTGCCGGACTCCGCGTCCGATATTTCTCTCGCTCTCCTGGCGATATTGAATTTCTCTGCAACAAAATGAAATCCTCAATAGTAACACCGCTAACCAATCCAATATTGGCAGTATTGGGAATTGTTAGTTCAAATACGTGAACGTAAACATAATCAAAACGTTTACGGCGGGCTTACGCGCCTATAGCAATCAATCGATCATTGTTCGCAAATAAATCGGTGCGCAGTGAGGCGAACGCTACAGTCAATATCAATATCAAAACACGCTGAGGCAGAACAAACTGACCGCATGATTAGCTCCGGGAGTGGTCATCGGCCCCCCTTGCCCCCAGGGTGATGGCAGCGGGGCCAGGGGCTAGGCGGGAGGGGGGAGGGGACGTAAGAGCGACCGCAACATTTGGATGAGCGCGCAAATACGGACTAATGAAATAATCATATACGTGACGAACGACCACCCCGCGCTCCACTGATTCCGCCCGTGTTGACATAACGTACATTCGCGTATCCGCTCTGCACACTACACACCGGCATGCGGCTCAGGCAGCGAGGTATCGAATAAACGGATTATCAATATTCGGTCGAGTGCTCGCTACGAGTCGTGTTTTAGACAGACGCTATTTTGAGTATGCACTCGAGCATTCGAGCGAAAAGGCTATCTACGCTCATGATAAATTCGAACTGATATTAAATCCTACCTACTTACTCGTATTACGTTTCTAACATTTCAAAAATAAATAAATGCCTGCTATAATATGGCGTTCGTTAGCGCGAAGATAAGATTTCAATGCGCGCGTATCATAACAACGTAATTTCTCAATAGTGTCTTTAGCTAACCGTTGTTGAATGAGAAACTGCTCGGACTTAATCCGGCATCCTCAGGGAGTAGAGTAGGCATGGCTCGCTAGCGCCATGAGGGGTGTAACGGGCTCTAATTTTACGAGGCACTAAGTTAGAGGCTAGTGGAAAGCGGCTGTTAATTTGCTCGGCGCGGCGACCTGTCGCCGCCTGCTGTGACTTACCGCCTCGCTCCACTACAGACACAATAACGCTTTATGTCCGGCTGCTTGATGCCTGTTCGCCGTCCAAGCCGCCCAGATTCATATCTATTTATCACTACTCCTACAGATACCCGCTCTTTAATAATCTCCTATAAGCGTCGTCGTTCTATTTTCGTGTTCGGAGCCATTAGACGATAACATTGAGACGGACCATCATTCTGTAGGATAAACAAGTCGACACGGCTTATTGCGGTCGATGTTATTGGATATTTGATAGGCGAGATGTAACCAATAAACTTTTATTATTGGCACAAGTCGTGTGGAACGGAACATAAAGCGGCGTCTATACTGCTAACGTTACCACATATTGTATGAGTATAGGTGTAGGTATACTCGAGGGGGTCGGCCATGTAGAGGTCCTAATTTTACGATCGGTAGATCTCCACGAGTTCGACATCGAATTTAAAGTGAGTGTTTGAGAGCGGAGGGCATTCGCAGTAACGTGACTTGTCCGAACCGATTCGATGGGTTTTATGTTGCCCGTCAGAGCCATTCACTCGATTCGACTCCACTCGAAGGCTCACCGTTTGCGGTTAATCGTTAATTTAATAGATCTAATAGATTTTGTGGTCGGCTGCTGAATAGTTGAATGACCGTGTTTTTATTTTAATGAAAAACAAATTAACTAAATGACGGTAGATACAATCTACGTTTTTAAATTGATCGTTAAACTTAATGACCATCACGATAAGTTGATAAACAAGCCCTTTTCTGGATATAAAAAATATATGCACAATAGAAACAATAAAACAAAACAAATCAATAGAGCGTAGAGAGTAGCAAGCAACCTTTTCCATTAGGAACAGAAAGTGAACAGGGCTAATCTTTACTTTATCCCATTAGACGGGTCGACCTCAAGAAAAGGCAATTGAGCGGGCGCGGGTGAGTCCGGCTAAACAAGTACAGGCTACAAGCTTCGACGACATGAGACTATCTGCCTAGGGTTGTCTTAAGTAACGAATAAAAAACATTGAAATGAGGGAAAAAAACATTAATGTTTTGAAGATTTCTTATTATTTACTCCGAGTTTTAAACGTTCCGTTCTGCTGTTAAATCGCTACTATCGGTGGCACGCTACGTACCATACAGACAAGTTTGCTGTAATTGAGTGTGTGGCGCCTAGATCTTAACATCAAATTGAACGTGACTAACTTCTTAGGTTTCTAAGCGAAGCTTTTGAAATCGTCAATAGGGGATCGGACAACTTTTCAGAAAGTGTTTTATATTAACTACAATTAATAAATATAGCCATGAAAACTACTATTTTAATTAAATAACGCTCTTAAAGTACCTAAAACTATGTTTCAATATTATGTTTCAAATATTGCCGCGCAAGTCACCTCAAAATTTGTGACGTCATATGTAGGTAGAAAACGACAATCTCTTCAAAATAAAACTTGCAAAGAGATTTAAATACGTTTTGTGAAGTTTAGGGACGATATTGTAGTAATGAAATGAAAAAATTAGCAAAAATACATTTTATAAAAATCAAAAACGTAAAATAAACACAAGTTTGACTCACGGCGTTTGCCTACAAATGACGTCATGCGCTGTGATTGTTGTTTCGTTGAGAAGAACAAATTAAAAATGTCAGAATTATTAGATTTTATTTATTTATTTAAAAATATACATCATTATTATTTCACAAAAATATTATTTGAATGATCTTTCTGGTTCGACGAACATTCGCTCTAACTACATTTTAGATTTTTTCTCGATTACTGTCCGATCCCCTATTGAATCGATAACATCAATTATGTGAAGACATTAATCAATAATAATAATAAATCCGATGTATCAATCCGCATTGTGTCCACTGATGTGTTGTATATAACAAGCACTATTCGATGCTATAGTAATATTAAGTTAATAGCGGTAGCATCTAGTGGAGTGGCTACATAAAATCTGTAAGCTACACTCCAAATATCTCTACTAAACCTTCCTTATGGTATCAACACTACCGTCCGTAGAGCATAAATCCGAAGGAAGCCCGGGAGATGACATCCCTAGTGAGGAGCGTGAGGGCGCACACATGTGTCGCAGAGGTTGGCGGTAGGGGGTGCGGAGCGGGGGAGGGGAGGGGAGGGCGAGGAGCTGTGACGTAACGTAACATATAAAGTGGCAACACACAGGCGCGCTGTTAACGCCGCCCGGGCTTATTGTCTGCGGTCACGCGACGAGCCGTTTAGCCGCGCGCGCCGCGCCGCCGCCGCACCACCGCCGCACCGCCGCCCGGTTAACCGGAAGGGGGGCGGTTAACCGGACGCTCAGGGGCGGAAGCGGGGGAAATAGATAAATAGACCGCCCGACGCTCGGAAATGTACGGATTGAGTTCGGACTATATTTCAGGTATAATAGTTTTGAAAAGTTGCGTGATTTACACGCGACGTTTCAGCTTTTATCGTATTGGGACTACCCGTTTTATACGGCTCCGTTTTATGATACTGTCATCGAAAAGTTTTATGGCCTATTTTACTTTTGAGCCCCATTATGTTGTCAATTTATAACAATGCTTCGTGACGCGATAAAACGTTTCTGCACGTAAGGATCATTCATCGCCAAAGCTTGTTATTAAACCTATCGCTACCGATTTTCGATAGCAGACTCTACCGCTGCCGTTGACGTCAATCGTCTGCGATTAACTCCTTAAAGACGCAAACGACGTTAACGATTCGGAAACGGGAATCCGCACTCGTCGGAAACATGGCCCCCAAAAGTTACAAAAATGTAATCGCCTGCGATCGGGTAAACCGCGGGGCGCTGCGCGACTTTAAAATTAACTTTACCGGTTCATTCGTATACATAAATAATGCAGGCATTTCTGAATACACATTAAACTCCTATAAAGAATACATTAGCATAAATTTATGGTAGCGAGTCGGCGTTTCGAGCGCGTTTTTACGTGACTCGTAAAGTTTATAGTCGCGAGTGGAGGATTGCGTTTACTGCGCTCGCTATCGGTTTATGGCCGACTCCAAATAACCAAATTGCCTGGTGGTTGTCGAGTCACCCGCGCCCGATCTCCGCTGCGCTCTACGCCCGTCGCTCCGCTCCCGCCGCGCAATCTGTTCCCGAGTGCAGGCCATTATGCCGCCACTCGCGTCCGCCACTCCGCGTTACGAGCTCTCTTCGCGGAAACTCAGCCGTACGCCTCACCACAAGCAAAATACGCTTGGAAACTTGCCCGATGCAATTGATGTTCATTACTGCACTGTTTGTTAACCTTCGCCGCTCCGTTCGCTATAATAGCGCTCATCAACGCGAGCCGGAAAATTAAATACGGTTCGTTTGCCGCGGTCTACTTCAGAATACGCGTTTAACGCAAAGAGGCAGTAGCCGCGGTAACTACAAATTACATCAAATTAACGCCGAATTCGGGCATCTGTATCACACAAAGTAAATTCTGGGGAAGCCGTCGATAAGCAATCTCACCCCGCCCCCTTGCTCCATTACAGGAGTAATTAGCACAATTAACAGGAGCAGACGACGAGGGTGGCCGCGGGTGGCGTCGGGTGGCGGGGGGAGTGATCGCTTTCACGCACGCAAACAAATGTCACGTGGCACGGCGCCTTAATTAAAACGATAATTGAGTTGACTTGCGAAACTCATCCGCCATTTCGACATTCCGAGAGAAATTTCACGGAAACTTCCCCTCCAAACTACGAAGCCCTTAAGTGTCGACGACTTTAATTTTGTGTTTGCGTCTACTTTGCGGTTTCGAAGCAAATTTTAATACGGCGTGGGTACGCGGCGTCGCTTTGTGAAATTACTTAAATAGATTACCTCGAATCGAGTTTCGCCGCCGTGCTGAAAGGCAATTTGTGTAGGACACTGTCATCTCCGAAATGGGTGTTAGGTTTACTAAGTTTAATAAACAAAAACATAATACCAAAGGGTACATTCCCAGTTGTATTACAATAAAATAACATTTTTACGGTAATTGATATTTAAAAGTCCTTCAAAGAATAATTTATCGTATAAGATATTATAAGATTATATAGGTAGGGCGGGTGACGCGTGTTGACATAAACGACTCCCTTTAATTGTGATCCCTCCGAATCGAAGGGTGCGGTGATTTGCTTCCCTCAGAGGGATTCCTTCGCTTCGCTGGCAATATGTGCGTAGCCAACATGACCTAATACCGGCTATAAGCAATTTGTTACGCCTTAACGAACCATTCGCTTTGCGCCATAACATCACTAAAATTAATTTGTAAAAGGTCGCTGTCCGACCTTTAAAAGCGACGCCTCTATAATATAAAAAATATTAATTAACTTGCCACGCCGCGCCGGCCGGCGCCCGGCAACCGCGTTACACATTTAGTAAACCGGTAAAACAAAGTTACGATAAACACAGCCAAAACGTTTATTGTATGATAAAAATGTTTTCTTTTTTATGTGGCGCACATATTATATGAGCGAAATGTAATTTGGTTCAAAATAATGGTTACTTGAAAATTGAATTAAATAGATATATATATATATATATATATATATATAAATATATATAATAAATATATATTATATATATATATTTTATCACGTAAGGCACACATTTAACATTATTTATGGGTTCGAATACGAAGCCTACCTATGACACGAAAGCTAAGTTTAAATGTAAATAAACTGTAAAAGAAAAAGAATTCACTCCTACATTTCTTATTTTTGTTCTGTTATTATAAATTATAACTTTATAAGTTTTAACATATAATACCTATAAGATTGTGTAGTATGATGCGTGATTTGTTAAGGGTTGCGGACAATGGCCTACATTTCCACATTCGGCTTGATATCAACGACGTCTCGTGCTCCGGCGGCGACGGCTGCTGCGAGGGCGCGAGGGGTCGCAGCCGGCGCACGGTTATTTAAATGAGCGCTCCCTCGCCACCCGTCAATAAAACATTAAACACGTAACAAGTTTATGCGCAGCGACAACCCTAGCGGATTCCGCCACTTCGTTAATCCGGGGCGGGGGCAGCCCTAAATTAGGGTCGAGACAAGCCGTAATCCCCCGCTCGGCGCGACGGGGGATTTATATTGTTATTGCTCCGGGTCCGGAATTATACGAGGGTTGAGGGACTAATGAAAGGGGAAATTTAATTCCTAATGATTCTCGTCTTAGTCCGTAACGAGGGAACTCGAAAAAGGGCTGCGACCCGCGCACTTTTTAACTTTTTATGATTAATCGCCTCGACCGAACAGAGCATTATTTGATTCGATTTCCTCTGTTTGCGTTTCGGTTTAGTGTTTTGTTTTTTTTTTTCGGGACCGATCGACTTCGACATGTTTGTCGAGTCAGAAGTTAACAACCAAATTGGATTACAAATTTATTCATGAAACATTTTCGATGCTCGTACACGGCAGTGAGCAGGCGAAGCATATGTAAATGTGTGATAAGCACGAAAGAGCGACGTGTAGCGCATTGGCTGGCGCCAGACGACGCTTGCGGTGGAACAAGCGTGGAGCTGTCAGGCGCCGCGGTTGTACCGCGCAACACGGCAACACGGCAGGGCAAGCGGCAGGGCCGCGTGCTCGCCGGACACCGCCTGTATCGCTTGTTAACAAGCATTGGACAACTGCACGGACACTCCCTGCTTATGTCTACCAACAGCCTACAACATGGAATCTTTAGGTTTAGGAGTACCATTTGATTAGGATTTGGTTAATTCAAACATAATGAATTAAAAGTTTCGCTACGTCGTAGCATATTTCTGCTAAGAAGCTACGAATTACTGTAAAATGAAGATATTATAAGTATGTTACGTACATGTACTTCTGTTATCTTGGATGTAGGTATGTATGTAGATTACGAGTATATGCATCGTCATTATTCTCAACGGCATCGTACACAATAGAACGTAAATTAAAAGGAAACCATGTTGCCTAAGAATGCGCGCCGTTCCGGCGAGTGCGGCGCGCACAGTAGCGACGTCCTCCGCCCTTCCGCTCATTACGCCGACGACTAATTGAGATAAATTATGAAGACGCGCAGCGAGTCGCGGCCCGCCGGCTATCGCGCCACCTACCTGCTAATTACATGCAACGATTTCAATTACCCACCGGTTCAAGCGTGTTTTTGCTCCGCGCCCACCGTCCGTGTGTTTTTATTTAGTTTATCCGCTCTCGAACGGGTCTGCGGCGATTTGATCGCAATTAACGCACGAAATGACTCGCTATAAAAACATTACAGAGCGCAATTAGACGTTAGCGGTTATAACGCATCGTAAAATTGGAATAAAGCGAGTGCAATAAATAAGATTGAAGGGTGTGGTCGGGGTATAGTAGCCATGTAGCGGTGCGGTGTCGAGCATGCGGGAGACGAGCAAAGCGAGCGAGCGAGCGGCCACACACGTCGTCACAAAGAGCGCGGTGCGGCGCGGGCGACAGGCGAGGCGGCCCGACCGCAACAGAGGAGCGTGTGCGGTGACCGCAGCCGCACTGCCGCGCCGGCGCTGCCACCCGCGTCGTCTGTGCGATGCAGCCTCGTCAGCCGTGCGGTTATACGACATCCATGTACTGTTTATGACGTACGCGGCTTAACCTTTATTATATAGATACATCTACCTACACCTCGTTATTTCAACACCTATGCGAGAATGTGTCACGTTTCGTTGAACGGTCGATTTCATTGTTTGCGAGAGGCGTGAAACATTGCACTTTCGTTATGAATCGCCGCGTACATATCCGGGTATTGAATATTTCATTTTGGAATATTGAAAATGCGGGAACGAGGCGTCGGTGCTCGTTACGTGGATACGACACGGTCGGTCGCATCACTGCGACCCGGCTATCCGGCACGACATAATAAATCGATAAGTTGCGATTGAAATCGCAATCGTAATAAAATACGGATACGTAAACCTACCCACTGTTATATTAGATACAAGCTACGCATTTCAATTGAAGCAATAAAATACTAACACACTACTACATTCTGGCAAAACGTTTTATTTCTTAGATAGGCTCTACATTACGATAATAAAGCCTAGTACCTAATTAGATATGACTTAGCAGCGATTGCTTTATTACCTTCAGTCTCATAAAAATAACACATGAATCGATAGGCTACTCAAATTAAGAGCTCTATACTCACTCCACTAGTCTCTTCTAAAAGTCCTACTTTGAATGAATATTATAAAATGTTATCGTTCTACTTTTTAACCGCATTTCTCACGGATTCTGACGACGTAAAACGAAACAAGATTTTTGATGAAAAATAACATTTTTAAGACAAGCTTTTAACAAATTTGTAATAGGAACCGCGAGCAGATTAAAATGAGCCCAAAAACTCGTTAGTTACGATTATCCGTCAAGGAGTTCCATTGGCCACCTTCCGTCTCCATCATTAGATCAGCTGTCTGTCACCATAATATTGCATTGTCATCGGACTTTGACAACTATGCAAATTGTCAACTCCGTAGGATAAGAGGAAGTGGCTCTGATTTAACTTGCAAGATTTGACCCGAACCACAGCCCAAACAAACAAATATTGCAAGTTAAATAAAAGCTTGTAAAAACTGATGTTAATCTTACGAACGATGTCATAATATCACTTTGAAGCATAGAACACTCATATCCCAAAGCTAAGTACCGTAAAAGGACGATATCAAGCGTAAGCATTGATTTCTCACGCTGTTTATAGGTACATATGTGAGCGTTCATAAACTAGAACAGTGAGTGCAGTGGCGACAGGCAGGCAAGGTACAGGGCAAAGGCAGCGCGATTCGATCAAGCTTGCAGAATCGATGCGATACGCCCGCTCGGGAACAAAGCCACGACGAGACGCAATAACCCTACATACCCTCATCTATAGGTCCTACCTATGCAGGGCTGTCACTTGATATCAAAAGTACCTACCGAACAAATATTACGAATGTTTTGATCAAAATACTTCGGATTCGCGAATAAAATCACAATATGAAAACAATTCAATTTTACAGTGTGTATGCTGAATTGTTTCACGCGTTTGCATATTGCCTGTTATTGTTGTTTGATTAAAACTGTTTCGTGGAAAGTAAAATGTGGAATGAAATCATAAAAAGCTTTATTCAGCTTTTTAATGTACAACATTAAGCTATGTTGACACCCCTAAGCCACTACACTACACCCTTGGTAACGTATGCTCTTTACTCGTCAACAAGGAAATATTTTGTAAAGAGTCCCCTTTGACTCTCACTGCATCATTGTTTTTTGCATCGTAACTCGACTCGACAAAGAGAGTCGGTTACAAAGAGGTAATAAAACTTGCCTGTTGTTAACTTAAAGTTTAAAACAGGTGCTCTTGTTGGCACGACATGAAGCCTCGCCGCACATTTAGAGTTTATTTAGTCGAGCGAGCCAAAGTCTCCCAACTTCTTAACCTAAGTCTTTGAGCGTTAATTGAACGAAACATTTCATCATCAATTTCGCCAGGTTTGAAGTCTACGTAAATCTAAATACCGAAGCCAATATTTATTAATTCAACGTCGCTATTCATACTGTCGTGATTAATTCTGTGAGAGGGGATTATAAATTGTGAGACGGAGCCTGTGACTGGGACACGACAGATAATCCGCCTGGAATAATGTGGATGCACTGGTATAATCTATGTTATTCGCTATCAAGGGGAGGGTGTAAGAAGATTAACTACAGTACAGTGCAGTATAATACAGTGTATGAACTTAAACTTATCGGTAAAGTTCCGCTAAAGAGAACGCGAAGGCGCATCGCATCGGCGTAAAAAAAACCATTAGGATTACTTTGCGTTATGGATCATTGTTGAGGTTAGAACGAAGACGATTGGAATAAATTGTGAGGATATGTGATATCAAAGACGTGCCTATCATCATGACATCAAAGCGATTGATGCCTGTTTACACATTACTAGCTGGCTCTACTAGTCTCTAGAGACCAAGCTTCAGTACTCGTCAGATTACTGCTCTGTACAGAAGCGTTTGTATAGAAGCATAGACGTGTGGCAGGCATCAAACGGCGCACTTGGCTGAACAGAAGCACAGCAGGATTAGAATAATATCAACGTACAAGTAGATCGGTCGGATCAAGTAGTCACTATGGGCTTTGGGGCGTTTACTAGGTATGCTCGCGACATCATTTAAATACAGTTAAAGCAAGGTTTTAGCCTTCCGGAAAAAAGAAAATACGTCATAATATACTTACGACAACGATCTGCATGAACATGGCTATAAAGGAACTAATCAGAAAGCAGGGAAATTTTCCCTAAAGATAACACAAGTTGCACAGCAGCACCATGATCGCGAAGATTGAAACACTGTACCTACTTAAAAAGTATTATCATTTTCTTTGAAAACTCAATGCAATCGGATACGATATACGTACGATATTAAACAAACAAACATCAATCAGGATTACTAACAAGTTTAACTCCGACTGTACGTGATTTGAAGACAGAAACTCGATAAGCTTTACAATATTGAAACGTACGGCAACGTTATTTGCATCGGGTATTCCCGTTACGTCATCTGTCGCGCCCGCTGGAAAGCTTTGGTATTGTAAACTTAGATGTTCTCTGTAAAATAGAATTAATAATATACAGTTCTCAAATGACTGAGGGCTAAATTAAAGGCTTAGTTGCACGGATTACTAGTTAATAGGTAAGTTAGATTACCCAATGAATGTTCAATAATCATCTAATTACGACGCGTGGCTGTTCAGTGTGCATTATCAAGTCAAAATTAGCTAAGAACTTTGAAAAACCACAAATTGGTAAATTCGTTCAGCTGTACATGCCCAATTAATATAAAACCCTTAAAGAGTACGCGTATCACGAATTATCACAAAGAACTTCGAGTTTCATTTCGATACAAAGAAATCCAACAAATTAAACTTTGTATCAAGTCTTGAAACAAAAAATAAAATACCGAGTAAACGACTACCGCGCAATCTGTTTCACTTTAGGGCGTCTTAATAATTACAAGTGGCCATTCTTTCCAATTAAGAAAAGTCTCGGGCTATAAATTGTGAGGGTTGTCGCGCACGGAGCGGCGCGGCGGCGGCGGGCGGCGCGTCTCGGCGCGGCAGCGAGCGCTGTTTCACCGCGCGTAAACATGTCGCGCTAGGGCTGCCACTGCGCGACAAAAACAGCACACCGAGAACACCGACACACTGCAGCTCCAGTCTTGTTTTTGTTGTTAAATAAAGCACTCAATCTTCGCCTCTACAAACATAAGTCGTATTTACACCACGCGGCGCTCCACCTTAATTAAAGGAGCGCACCTTTAAAAAAGCAACGACCCGGCATATCGGAGAACAAACGCAAATTTATTCTGACCGGAGTTTTTTCGGCATCTATTAAATAAAGAAGTCGAGGAGAATGCTAAACAAGGTTGAGCGGCCCTCGCCCTGCGAGTTTTCCACTTGAAGTGGTGTGCGGGAGCGGGCGCGGGGGCGGGCAGTGCGAGGGTGGCTGGGGGAGTGTTATTCAGAGTGGCTTAGATAAGGTAAGGAGGATGAAGAGGCGAGATGCGCGGCGTAATGAACCGGCTCTGAGCAGTTTTTGTGTGGTTCAGGCGCCCAAATTGAATATTAGGCGCGATTTGAGAGCGAATGAGCGGGCGGCTGAAATAAATCCGCGGTTATTATGTTACCCGAATGAGGTTGCGGAAGGGCTCGCCTCGCCGCCGCCGCAGCCGACTCTATTCCGTAGGCTCCAGCCGCTGCTCAATTTCGCGTCGGTGTAAATTGGCTGCCGTAAACTTGGTTATTTCGCGGGAGTTTAAGCAGCTTTCTTGAAATTAATTTATGTTTCAATGAAACTGAGTACGTTGTTAAACATGCAAGCATTCTATTTAAACACGGTCTGAAATAAATAGGTTCTTTGATATCGCGTGTTCATAGCTCGTACATAAGATTAATGCTTTAATAGTATAACTATCGCGGAAACATAAAGAACATAAAGGGATTCAAGGCACCAAACAAAAATAAACGACATCCTTTAAGCCCCATTTGCTTGTATGTAGAAGTAAAGTGATTCACGTGCATTTATGTGCTTTATACAGCACAAACGTTTCTTTACTACATTGTAAAATAAACATCGGACTGATGTATCGGAAAATCAAACAGACGGCGTGCGATGTTTGCAAATAAACAAAGAGCTCGCAACTGTGTAGCACAGTCCGTGATTCGCAGTAAAAACACTGGACAAACGAGCGCGGAGGAGTGTAGGTAACGGAGGTAGTGGAAACCTGACGCCCCCGCAAGACGCTCGGTTTATGTAAACTTTATTACTGAGTGCACTCCCTGCCCCCACAGTTCAGCGCAGTGGGGGACAGAGTTTGAGCTCTCACTAGCGACACGCTTCCGGTTCACGCACAGAGAAGCACGAGTATACAGAATTCTGAGACAGTAGTCAAGTAGGTTGACAACTTGACACTTGTGTTTTTGAGATTTGAGAGTGATCGTTCGCGCGTGATTGGCTTCGTCGTGCATCACGATCTAGTAACTTTTCATTAATGAAACATCGGTATCCCATTAAAATGCTAGCATTTGGAACTTGGATGTAAAAATGCTTACTGTAAATTGCATAGGTACCAGGAAAGCATAGCAGGAAAGTGATTTCATTTAAAACCTTTGGTGGAATATATGTATTTAAAATTTTACACAAACACAACGTACGTTTTATTGCCTAGTCGTGCCGAGTCTACGCTTCAAACTATTTAGTTTTCGGGAAATTTCATTGACTTTACGTACTACCAAGATAAAATATACCGTTGGTTTCGGTTAATATTGTGCGGCGCGTCCGTGCATTACTCGCTCCCGTGTTTGCGAAGATCGAGCGCTCCGCGGCTCCGTGCGCAGACTGCCAACGTCGCAGTACGTTCCCGGCTCGTCCCCGGTTTGCCCCCGGCTCGGCGGTATCGGGGTCACACTCAGAGATAAACTCTTCACGTCGTCCCCAAGTTATAAACTTGCCGACCGCGATGTTGGTTTTATAACTAAGCTCGAGTACGCTTTACGAGTTGAGAACCTTTGTTGCGGCTAATGTGATTGCTTGTAATATTTATTATAATTTTACTGTGCCTGTTAAAGTAGTTATAAATTATTATGATGATAGATCAAGTGTACGTTTATATAAATTTGACTATTGAGACTTTATGATATGGCATTCTTAAAAGAATGAACTTCTATGACACATAATATAACCAAAAAATTAAAACAATTATGGGCTTAGTACTTATAAGCAAGATACTTCTGAAGTTTAATGAGAAAATCTAATAAACCACGGTGACTATCGTTGATAATCAATTTATAAAATGTTTTGATAAACTTATAAAAATTACCATGTCAAACATATCCAAGAAATGGTCTAGTTTCCGTTCTTCATAAATAAGCAATTGGAAAAAATAACACGAGGCATGCACAGAATTAAAACGAACGAAATATGAAACAGAAATATCCGTCAAACCAAACTAGGTTAGTGAAACAAAGACTGTATACAATATGAAGCTTCGAGAGTGAGGTATCGATTCGCATGCATTACGCCTGCTCAGAGCCGGCATCTGTGCAGCGTGCAGCCGCGGGCGGCATGCGGCATGCAGCCGAGCGTACCACACCGAGGAAGGCAACCCTAGCATTCTCGACACCTCACAGACTTCCCGCGAACGAGTCACTTCACATTAGGGTTACCGCCTCGTGCAATTCAAGTGTCGATGTCGCTTTAACTTTCAAGTGCTTCACAACATCTATGACTCAAGTGGCACTTAACAGTTAACCTTTTACTCATGCTACCACAGCCACTCCTTTGTCAGTTTGTATAATGAATCATGGTGATAAATACTTGAGATGTGATGTATCAACGTGTCAACCCTGCTCGAAGTGAGTTCGAGAGATGACATTATGTAGAACTAAAAGAAGCACTTGGAAACGAGTGAACATACCGAGCCCTCAACTAACATCGTTTATCGTACCAGGAAATTGCATTACTGTGTAATTCGATTTTTTTATCGGAATGGCGACGATTACACTTAAAAAGCGTAACGTGTTCTGACCCCCGAACGTCAAGGTAGGTAGTTCTGAGCTGAGATCTTGATCCAGTTAGCGGTATGTAGGTGAACGAGCGATCACAGCAGCGCAGCGTACGAGTGGATTCTACGAGTTCGGGGTAGGTGTGCCACTTGCCTTGCGCCACCCACTCGTTCCAGTCGCACTCGCACGCCGCCTCACCACGCCACGTGCCGTGTTATGAAATCAACGTGTTCGAGCGGAACACTCCACGTACATTCCCAAATGGAAAAGGCAGCTGCTACCTACGCTTGTTGGGGGAATTTTTCAAAGCAAAATTTCGCCGTCGGAATTTTAACAACTCAAGCGAAATTGGAAAAAGTTATGCGGTACTCACGTGTCTCTCTTCCGCCGAGCTGATACCTGTAACCAACGAGAAAATGTTATAGCAATAAGGGTAAATATTATTTACTTACGTTAAAAAGATTTTACATTTATTTTCTCTATAGCTAATGAAAGGGGATATGGAGAAATCGAAAATATTGACGTTCGCAGTGAGATTATTCGAATACCGGGAATGTCGGAAAATAATAATGTAAGTAAATATTACCAAGGTAAGTAATGAGTTCGGTACCTCTCCTTTCTGGAATTACTGCCTATCGAATTTACGGAGAGGTATTTCATAAGTCGGTTCCTTTTTTGGCAGATCATTAAAAACGTTCGCAGTGGGAGTCGTATCGGTATTTATTTATGACGAGTATGTCCAACTAAACACAACGGGGCAATACTGCCAGCATCTTGGGTACGCTGCCAACTGGTAGTGGGTGGGAGCATTTGAGCTATCTAGCCGCTAGCCTTTAATGGTCTATGGGTTGTCTAATTGCCTCTCCTTGCTAGTAGTTAGTTTAGTTTTAGTAAGTAGAGTGTAGAGTTGTTTTCAGTAATAAAGGCATTTGCCCGTTAATAAAAAACTAAACAGGGTTCTGGAGTTTGTAGAGCCAATCGATAGAGCTAGACAATTAACAGCATGTAGCATTTAGAGATTTCAAAAGGTCTGCAAACCCTTGTCCGGCAATAAGACTTTAATTACGAGGGTGATTTAATATACATTTCTTAATTTTTTCCACTGGTACTTTTGACATGTTATACGAATTTACAATTAACTTTCTTAAATACAATAACTTTGGCCTTGCAAAAATAAGCTTCTTCTAATTCACGGCATTTCTGCCGGATACCTACTAAAGTCGTATATTGTGGCGATGTGGCGAGTGTCTGTGTCGGTATAATCGAGGCGGGTCGGCGAGCGGCGATGAATATTGCAGGCCTTGTCGCCGCGTCTCACGCGTCCCGTGGGGCCTCGCTTCCTCCCACCTACCACCTGCATGCCTCTGCTTTTGTATTTGTGTTCTATTGCTTTATTTTATTATGGATATACTGTTGGTAACATTAATAATGTAATTGTTGGGTATTCGAAAAATTTGCCATATTTCTCCTTTTAAATAAGGTTGACGTCATATTGAATCAGAACTGGCTTGCCTATACATACCCGTATATATGACACTAGTGAGCAGCACTAAATTCTGTCATACAAAACTTAAATACATATTTTGAAATATTAGTTAAATAAGAACACGTTTGACATCCCTATCGCGCAGTATTTCCAAAAGGCAGTGTCCAGTGACGAAGCGAATCGCAATAGAGAGGGCACTAGTAGCCTGCAAATTGCCTAGTCGGACGCGTCACATACACGCCCCAGAAGTGGCAATGGCGGCGAGGCGCTCTGGAAATTACCCCTCTGTATCAATCAGTGCTTTCTATTATGCAGCTCGAGTGGCCCAATATACCGATATGTATAAGTACCCTCAGGCATTATAACGGTCTCGTCTAAATGTCAGCCTAATAATTACCTCTTTGACATGCTTAAAGTGAGAAAGTTATTTATCACGACGATATCTATCAAGTTTTTATTGAATCCATTTATTATTTCGGCATGGCTTACAAGCAAGAGGAAGCGTGCCTAATTTAAATAATTGCTATGAGCATGTGGTTGCGGCCGCTATTCAGAACTGTGTTGTGTAGTATGTGTACGGTACGTTGGCTACGGAATTGCATGCATCAAAGGCATTACGCCTCAGTTGATTCGTCTCAAGTTTGTGAGCAATTGCAGGCAATCCCATTATTATTCACGTGCGGTACATATGTACATACATACTACATAGCCGGCACATGGCCATATTAGCGCTGCACATATTGCCACAATTAATTTAAATGCAATACCCTCAATTAATGGCGAACTATTCAGCTATACTATCCGCTCGCATGAATGCGCAGTGCATATTGGTTCAAACAATTGCTATCACGCCATAACTAACTAATTAACGTGTTCGTTCTTCAAGTTGATATTCATACATTCAAACTGTGATTCTAGAATAGTACCTCCTAACCTAATAGTCGAGTAGAGCGTTATGTCGGAATTTAATTTAGCGAGTATCAAAACGCGGCATATGTGTCGGTCCGCGACCGCGCACACTCAAGTCACCCGCAAAATTACGTTACTAATTGAGTAAAACACGCGACGCTCACACCAGCAAGGAATAATTAATTGAGCGCGGGCTAGGTGCGGGGTTAGCGGGTGGCGGGGGCCATCTGCGCGGTAACTCTTACATCAGTACACCGATAATGGCACAAATTAGCCGGGGAAGTGGCGGGCGGCCCGGGGGTGGCAGGGGGCGCTAAGCCGGAACATCCCGGAGCGCAGATTACCGCTTGCTTTTGTAATTAACCGGAGCGACGGGCGGCTTCCAAATCCATTTCTGTGTTACATTTTCATTTGTGGCACGCTCTTCCCCGCGCGTCGTGCCAGGATTACCTACTCGCGCTACCGTGAAAACTGAAATCTCTCTCCCGTTGTTTGATAAAAATAATGTAATGATAGCGTCGAGTCATGAACCGGCTTTCGCATTGATCGTTGTTTTCGCGCCACAAAAAATATTTTCTCAATCTGTTAATCACCGACTGTTTACAAATATTGTACAAACACACGCATAGATAGGCACCAATTCGTAGAATTGACATCTCTAAAAGCAATATCGGCCGAGTCGTAGCCGTCAGCGATCCGAAAACAAACAGCGAGTTCAAAAAGCCTCTCGAACCTGGTAAATATTGAAACAGAAGTGGGATCGGAGACGTCTGCCGCGGCGGAGGCGGTCGCGGGGCTCACGGCGAGGGCGAGGGGAGGGCGACAGGGGGGAGGAGCAGGCGACGAGGTGGAGAAGGTACTAATAGTCTCCAGTGGCACACAGCAAACAAGACGAATACACAAACAAGCGACAGCCTCTTACAATATTCATCCATGTATCGAACCGTTACTTACGGCTCATTCGTAATTCCGTTCTTTAAAGTTTTTCGTAAACATGAAGCAGGGCTTCCATGTTTAAGCTACATCTGGATCATACATTGTAAAATATTTGGAGCTATTGATACCAAACTTTTTCTAATGTTAACATTGATGTACCTAGTTGTAGACTATTGAGTTTCAATGGCAACTTTCGACATCATCAGATCAGCTTGTAGTTATTTAGTAGAATTGGTCTCCAATACTTTCACATTGTAATGTCATTGGACTTACTAATTTCAAAATTTCAGCTCAATGGACAATAGGAAGTCGTTTAAAATTCAGTTGCATGATTTGACATATTAACTAACAGGAGAAGGTAAATAAAGACTAATAAAACGAAATTCAAACACATACCATTTCCTTTGTCATCTGGTCGATGTAGGTCCGGGGGCTTGGCTAACACTGATAGTGGATGGTGAGGTACTCCGAGGCCTAGGAGGCCCGCCGGGGGCAAAGCACCCTGCCCAAGTAGCGGCAAGGGAGGTGCGCCATGCGCCGGGAGGTGCGCTGCGTGCATCTGTTGCAGTAACCGCGGCAAGTCTGGCCTTTGTTGCTGCAACATAAAATTGTTAAACTTTTAGAATTCCTTTTTCAAGGAAAGCCATAGTTTGTTACCAAAAGTTTCGAAGTTTATTTTCATTATTTTAGAGTAATGAAGTAGTAAGAACTTGTTTAACTTTTACTCGTATAGTGAACAGAAAAACAGAAAAACACATGCGCTGAATTACTGACTGCTACAACTCAACCCCCACAAAATAAAGCAATGCTTTTAGTTTCGAGTGTCGCCAGTAAAAGTGGATTGATGTGTCGCCGCAGAGCTCCGTGCATTTTTAAACGAAGTCGAGCCAAATTAAAAAGTCCTCGACGCCCGCGGCTCCCCTCGCACCGCGATATTTTAAATTTTAAATGAGAGCTTCGCCGGCGGCGGCGGCGACTGAGCGAAATTGATTACTCCTTCTCCATTATTCCCCTTTTCCACTTTTCCCGTTTTTCCGCACTTCCCTTTCCTATCTCGTTTAACGATATTATTATACATTGCGGGTGGCGCCCCGCCCGCGCTCGCTGCCGCCCGTGACTCGGCCGGCTTCCAAGCTTTTCCCGCTCGGACGGGCACGTTCTTTTTTTGCCGCCGAAAATTAATTGGATTTTCGCCGAGGGTGGAACATATTTTTTATTGGCCGCTCACTGCTGTGATTTATTGTGTGTCAAAAGGTGGCGAGCGCCACTTAGTTGAGAGTGCTTTTTTAGAAAAGGGGAGTATTTTTAATTTGTATTAGTCCCATTTGAATGTTTACGCTTCAAGTTTGTTGTCGTGCTTAATTAAAATTAAGATTCGGTGCACTATTAGTTAGAAAATGTAAACGGACATCTGAGACCACTGTTTCATAAAAGAAAAACAAATCGCCTAAAAGTTAACTTTAACTTTTTAATTTTCATGACCGCAGTATTTTCGTTTCTAACTTTTTTATATTACGAGCATTTAATAGGATTTAGTAGGTTATATATTAGACTGATATCTTGAGTTTTTGACGACTTCTGATACTTCAACACCTTGGACCTCGCACTGCAAAGGTGATCACAACTTGACCTTTAAGATAGTCGCTTTAACGCGAATAGATAACTATCTATTCGAGGTGTTGTGGCTTGAACTTCGAACTCGTACAAGATTAGCATAGCTTATAAAATGTTTCTGTCAGAAGAGTACCATTCCATCGGAAAAAGAAACTTCTCGTCTGTAACAACAACAAGTAGGTAAGCCAACAAAAAGCAACTACCGAATTTCGGTAACCCTAACCAAATATTCAATGTGCGAACCTACGTATTACAAACATTTCGCGCGATCCTAACTTTTCCCTCGTTACGGTGCGGTGACGTGATCCCGCCGGTATCGGTATCGAGACCTCGGTCACCCCCTGCCTGCCTGCCTCCACCCACCGGGACCTCCCACACACCCTGTTATGAATGACAATAACTCTCGGTGATATCTCGCCATATTTTTTCCATATTTAGACGTGATTAAACAGTCCCGATAGCGTCCCCCGGGATTAAAACTCGTTCCCCCGACTTTCCCATCCGTTTACTTATCTCTCCGCGAACTTTGGTGTTTGTATTATCGACCGAATTAAACTTTGATTAAGTTTCTTTGGAACAACAAGGGGCGTCTGACGTTATTATTTTTTCATTCAATTTTGCTACGAAATCTTAGACGGCCACTATAATAGATTTGGTGATGAATAACTTATTTATGTTGATTAAGCTTAATTAATAACAACGAAATTAGATATTGAAGCAGAAATACTTATAGCGAGGTAAATAAAAAAACTTGTAACAATGAATGTGCATACATTTGTAATCAGATGAGCGCATATACATTTTAATAGGTAGATTATAAATAATAAGTGAACTCGAGAAAAGTGTCATTGCATTGTATAACCGAACGTGGTTGTAATAAATAACTCGGCGAGCAATATCGAATTGAAGCCACCACATTAAAGATCAAACACCCTGGCACGTACAAATATCTATTCCGACGGCACGCAGGTCTGTCCTTCCGAGCAGACGTGCGCTGTCTCCCGAAGCTTTTGTCACGTGAAAAATGCTCCACAGGATCGTCGGGTCGGGTTTTCACGCCACATTTACCCCCGCCCATACGCCCTGGGATTATTCACCATTTATAAATGGATAGAGCACGCCAGCCGCACAGATTTCTACGCATAAATATTTTCCCTCGGCTTAACAACCGATATTTTTTATCCGATCTGTTTGGATTAAGCTTTGCAGTGGGCGAGGTGATAAGGATATACACGTAACATGGCGAAGGATATACACGTAATCTTTTTCATGTGTAGCCCATTTCGGATGAACGATTTGTAAGGTATTTTAGGCAATATGAAATTCCAAAAGAACTTATATTTGATTTGTCTGAATTCCAAGAGGCTTTTATAAAATACTCTTGGAGTGCTTTTTAACCCGTGTTAAAAGTTCATAGGCACGTCTAAGTGTAGATCGTTGGGACGATCTAAAAGGCTTATTCCCAGCTGGATTCAAACCATTGTTCTTGAGGAAATAAATTTTTATACATTGTTTCCCATCGAGCTATAAGACCATTTTAAATAAAAATAAAATTATATTTTTCTTTCCCAACAAGCTCCAAAAGTTTGTTTGAAGTATGTTCAGCATAATTTGAGTTTACAATTTATTTTAAATAATGAAATCTAAGATGAAATTTAGGAGTGTAACAGTTTTTTCAGTAATTAGTTGAATATGAATACTGAACATCAATAAATAAAATAACATAGTCACTTCAGTATATTTGTAGGAGAACCATAACTAAGCGAAATTTAAAAATCCGTTAAATTTCCCTAATAATTTCGTCGTAAGTAAACTAAGCGGCGTTTAATCTCAAGTTAACAAACAATTCGTTATTAGGAAAGTTCCTTCTGTGGTCACAGATTAATGGACAGTTAGTTCGTATTGTACCCACAGATGAATAAATAGTTCGCATTACAAACAGAATAGGATAATAGTTAGTAGGTACGTTGTAACACACTTAAATTATCAAGAGTGGGTTTGCGGTCGGGCGCGCATTAAAGTGCTATTATAGAGCGATTGCCGGAGGCCTGTCTGCTGATGGATTATGTAGCTGCATTAGTAATTAAATTGATTAGTCATTCGGTACACGTTTATAGCGACTTTGTTGACTTTGTATAGGATATTGTAAGTCTAATGAACTGTAATGATCTCAAGTGAGGTGATTATCGACCGAGTGTGTTACATACTAATACGAACATTTTAATGGAGCTCGGATATAATGATTACGTATCCTTGTGTCAGTTTATTTGATCTAGAATGTTAATTATAAAGACATTCAATGCGATGTACTGTGAGTGGAGCTCGCTGATGATGTTATTAATCTAAGCCCTCACAATAACACAAAAAGCAAAACACACGTCCCATTCAGCAACTTCCCATGTTATTAAACAGAATTTACGCTGTTTACAGACCGTATCTCTGCAGACAAAGTGTGAATTATCTTCGCTCGTAAAAGGTTTAAAGTTCAGCGTTAATAATTATTTACACGAGACTGCACAGAGTCGTTTACATGTGAATGTCGGGTATAAAACGACGGTGTAAGCTACAAAGAGGGTAGTTTGGTGAGGGGGCGGTGGGGGAAGGGGATCACGCACCATTAGGCGGGAAACCTCGGGTCTCGCACGCGACGCCAACACGTGTTACACTTTCGACGTAATTGCTTCTAATCACATATATTATACCTAAACTGAGCATAGTGGAACTACAAACATTGAACTGTAGGGGAAATACTGTTGAACTTTCATAGGTCAACAATAAGCTGAATTGAGGTACGTTTTTTATGAGGGAAATTTTCTTGTAAAGATATGCCTACGCTTCAGTTTGCAGAATGTTATGCTGGGTAAATATAATATAGAATCGTGTATCATATTAAGGAAAGGACATACAAAATAAATGTTATTATACAATGTATGTACCTATGTATATATTTATATGGGCCGAACAATAAGTCAATTAAATCTGTAACTTATCTAATGTTGCCTGAAATAAAGATTAAATAAATAAATAAAACGTCATTTATAATATTATACCTTTTTTGTTGCCATAAATCTCACTAAATTACCATCTAACTCAACAAAATAGGAGCATTAATATGCTTAAAATACAAAAAGTTACGATAATAAGAAAAACTGTCTCT
Source organism: Petrophora chlorosata (assembly GCA_951640565.1). Taxonomy (NCBI): domain Eukaryota; kingdom Metazoa; phylum Arthropoda; class Insecta; order Lepidoptera; family Geometridae; genus Petrophora; species Petrophora chlorosata. Next base: position 6,814,631 of record OX621204.1, on the reverse strand, counting down.
GTCTCGGGCCGGATCTGTCGTAAAACTGATTACATAATTTCGTTGGAAGTAACGATGGAACGGCCCCCCTAACTCACTTCCGCGCATTGAAAAACAACGAATCTAAGCGGTAGAGAAAAGTAAGGAAGAGAACAGCGCGGACCGGAAAATCGCGCGGCTTTTACTTCGTATACTCTCTTCTTTATTTTGAAATTAGTAAATTAGTTTCTTAAAATATTGCAGCTTGCTACAAACAAACCTGCTAGTATTTGTAACAGATAATTTATTTTGTCACGTGTAAAGATATACAATTATGTTTATTATCTGTAGATAATCACATGGGGTGCAAATTGCTCTTAAATGTTATCTAACTATACAATGCAAGGGAATAGAACGTCAAACAAAGTCGCACGTCATTTCACCGTGGTGTGAACAAAGCCTTAGCGACTTAATGCGGCTCGTCGCCCGAGCTTGGCGCTCGTTGCGAACGAAGCCTGCAATGCAATATTTATCACCCGCCAGCGAACGTGCCTGCGAAAAAATGACAAATTCATGTTTCCTCGCCCGTCGCCGTTACCCGTCGTGCGACCCGCCCCGATTTATTCCCCTCGTAATTTTTACCCGAGGGCGCGCACCGCACAAACTAGATAGAAATGTTTTCACGGCTCGCTTGTTTATAAAGCCATTGACAGGGAAATAGATACCTACGCTCTATTTACACGAGCGCTGTTTGATCATCTATCTCCCGAGATAATGTTGCATAAACGATGTAGGCATAATACACTTGTTTATTTCACCTGCTTATGTGTGTATGTACGGCATTCAATTACAAACGAACAAATCATAAACGTCGGCATGCGATCGGAATTAGATAAGATTCGAGACGCGTATCTGTGCCGATGTGCCACGTACTCGCTTGTAGGTACTCTCAAGTATCGATCTTCAGAAGCGAACATTGTTTCAATGTGACATGTAAAGGTGAGCCGGGAGGAAGTATCTAGAAGCTATTACCGCTTGAGCCTCCCCCGAAGCCGCGGTGCGGAATAAAATCAAGAGAAATGATTTACTCCGCGATAACGCGCCGACTACAACCACCCTCAGCGAGCTCTCCCCGTCTTCGTATCAACAATGGTTCACACACAAACACCAAACACAATAACTGTTTCAGTCGTTGAGTACCGGTGGTATCTATCACCCTGAGCTCCGCCGTGAATCGTGATTCGTGACGCACTCGACCTGTTTTCCGTTTGCGGCGGGCGTAGCGCTCGTAGCATTACTGCATTGCTAATTAAATTACATTCTCCGATTGCTAAAAACTGAGCGCAAACAATAGCAAAGGAAATTAAAACATCACGAACAAAGCTTTAATAAAAACAGAACGTTTAAACGAAACGGAGTACTCGGAACGGTGAGTGATTTTAATAGGCGAGCAAACAGACCCCAATTTGAGGAGTATTCCCTCTTCACAAATCGGCGCGCGGCGGAATCGTCGCAAATCAGACGGGAGCGGCGCGGGCCGCTCTCCAGGGAGAGCCCCTTTGATCCCTCGCTGACCCGAAAATAAAAAAGGTTCCTAATAAAAAAAGGACCGACATACGGAAGGTGGCGCCGCTTTTTTATTTAAATTAGAGTGTTTTATAGGGAGAGGGCGATATTGCGTTTTGCCGGTGTCTTGAGGCTCTAGCGCCGCGGAACCTACCCGTACACGAGGCTAAATCCTCACGAACCGGGGCGATGAACCTTCGGTAAATACTTTGGGGTCTTAAGGAATTTCCTTTTATCTCTCTTTGGGTGTTTTCCGATCGTACTACCGAATAAAAGGATTGTTACCCACCTTGTCGATAAAATAAAACGATGATTTACAAGAGACGACATTGAACTTTCAAAACTCAATAAATAACTTAGCACTTCGTCAATGTTGTGCGAATTAGCACCTCGGATGTCAACTTGTAATATTTAGTAATTAGGAACTTAATGGCATGAGCGGAGCGTTCCGAGCGTGTGTAAATAATTCATGAGATGTTTGATTAGCGTCCAAAAGTTACGTTACGGTTTAAATGGTGCTAAATCTTCGTAGTTTGCATACCGGGCCGATGTATTTATATTTGTTTCGAGAGCTGACATTCGGAATGAGTGTGGACGTGGCAGCGAGCGACAACAATGTCGTACGTGGTGTGTGATCGAGTTGGCGCTGCGCCAAGGATTCCCGCGCCGGCCGCAAGAGACTATCGGCCGCAGACGGCTGAGCGACGAGTGACTTCCACCGTTTTATTTTCGCCCTCATTATCTCCAAAGTGATTTATTTTAGTACACCTATCCACACAAATTTCGAGCGCCAAACGTTAACACATCGAGAATAGGTCGCACTAACGACTTGGCAGCCGACCGCGAACGTGTATTGAAATAATAGACGACAATGAAGTCCTCACGACACGTAGCGGCTAAAAAACGAAATTAGCGTGTTGTAAATTAGTTAGGAACCGCAAACTTGAGGACGGATACTAATTCGATAGAGAAGTGGTGTTTGCGTCGCAGATGTAAATTGACGTGTTAATGTTGAGTGTAGTCATCGGCGATCACCCGACACTCTTGTATTATGTCGCTGGAATATGTTGAATCACGCTCGCCCACACATGACAAATGTCGGTTACAAATTATATAAACACGCTAATTCGCAGTTAACGTGCCAAAACCATGCGTTTAATAAAATAATTTTGTATAATATCGGATGTAGCTTGTAGCAATTTTATCAATAGCTATTTAGTTGCTGGAGCGTGGCCAACTCCTCCGCGCCGCGCGGCTTAGATCGTTTAATTAACGACCGTCGAACTTTCGACCTGTTGAAAGCCTTGCTTTAGAATTGACTTACTTTACACGTCGCGTCGGTAGTCGGTACACTCTGCTCTCGAGATTGTTTCCGACGAGATTTTCTTTCAGTATTTATTATGTAGCGAACTAAATGTGGATTACTTAATTTTACTGCCACTACGAGCTGCATTATTAACACGATGCAAAAATAGACTATGTCTAGTTGAATAACAGATATTCAGGTTATTAGCTCTGCTAGGCTAACAAGTGAGTACCTGCCGTTAAATGTCAGTGGTATTCTTTCACAAGCCTCATCAACATTCATTGTCAGTCTCAAACAAGTTAGGCATTTCAAGCTACACACGGACTATTCATACGCGGCGCGTCTAAATATCATCCCGCTGTAAGTGCTGCAATAAGCGAATAACTAAGCAATGACAGCGACACGACATCGCGAAATGTTTGGACAGATGCCATGCCACCTCCACACGTATAGGTACAGAAGCAGGCAGCGAGCGTTGCTAAACATTCCACTTTTACGAGCCGAAGCTGAACAAACAAAGAACGTGTTGTTTAGATCAGTTTCGCGTGAATTATTCAAGAAGATATTAATGTTATATTCTAAGAATTTATCTCATCTGAATCTGTTTAAAAAATTGTGACTGTAAGAAATCACTACTTCGACTAATGGAAAGCGATAATCGGTCGGTATTTCCACTCGATTTAAGGACACCCTCAAGAAACATACGGAAGCTCAAATACCGATACTGTTCACGCAATAAAATAAAATGTATTGATAGATAGAATACATTTATCAAGAGAAAGATAACATAACAATATCTTCAACCCACGTCCGTTCTATAAAACCTGGTGCCGACTCGTAAAAGATTTATTTCTTTTGTAGGCTCGAATGGTACTCACCCCAATAATGGCATTGAGTTCTGTCATCGTGACCTGCTTCGCCCTCTCGACGGCCGAGGCCACTTGCTGCTGATGCTCCTGTGATAGGAACGGCAGAATCTGTGCTATTATCGCGTTCAGCCTTTTTGCTATCTCCGTCTGCAATAACAAATTCCGTATCAGTAAAGTTCAAGTCGTAAAACGAATAACCGTAACGTTATTAAATAAAACAAGCAAAAGGTCGACAGAAAACGCAATCGTAAGCGTTGATAAACTTAATATACGTCTCGGACATTAATATTATGAATTTTATTCAACAATCTACTCCTTGGAACATAATAAACATTAACGTTAAGCAAAGTCGATTGTAAAGGAAACGAGTGACCGCTGTCAGGCGGTGTGCCTATGTCTCTGTTTAACATACAAATAGACAACCGAAAACGTTCCCACATTCCGATGCATATTAAATTCAATAATAGCGTTTATAATTAGCCGATAAGCCGGTGAGGGCGAGCAACAAATAAAATTAACACAATAAACAATAATGCGCGGAGCCAGATGATAAATCGCCGCGTTACCGAACCGTCGTATTTATTGCCCAACTACGTATTTTCCGTTTAAATGAACATTCATTTTATTCGCAAAATCGTAGTGAATCGCCAACAAATTAACATAATTGAGTGTGTTATTATATCGACTCGTGTCAACTCGCGTGCACAACGAGTTATTTTGACAGCTCAATTTTATTCAGCAATCGAGTGTACATGATTGCGTAAAGCTTGTGATTAGCTGTACGTGTAGTCCGACGAGCGTGTAGGCGTCCGCGATTGGCTTCGCTCGGAGCAACATAAATATAAGCGATTATTGGTTTACAAGCGATTCGTTAACGCAATCAGACGTCGACACGTTTCAATTTCGAGTTTAAATTACAATATTGTCGGAGCACTACGCTCCATTACCGGCGCAAAGCCCCGACTGTGTTACACAGCCTTTACATTCACGACGAAATTGCTTCGGTAAACTTCGACGGAGAGCTGGAAAGTTTGTTTATTCAATTATTTTATTAGGCTCTGTATTGCGGCGAGATCTAGCGGGGACGCGTTGGAATTTAGGCGGCGCCTCTCAACGAAGCACAAAATCAATTTAGAGACAATTTAATGAACGACGTATTTTGTAAAAAGAATGTTAACATTTATTTTTATTTTACGACAGAAATATTATAAAAAATATCATCGTAAATGTTGACTATAAATTGAAAGCCAGCATTCCACTTCGGACAGCGCGGGCGGGCGTCGGCCGCGCTGAAGCCGCAAATTGTACTTTCATACCGCCGCTAAATAGACTGTTTGTCGCTTTTGTTGTGTTTATTCCGCTTTTTGCGAGCAAATTATATAACTGTTACAATTTCAACTTAATGAGAATTGCGCTAATTATATTTGGATTTGATCCTAAACAAGCGGCATTGTTGATTTGCTTTTTGATTTTAAAGAACTCTACCTACTACCACAGATACATAGTAACAATCATGTAAATAATAAAGGCGCCCGCTTTCAAAGCAGGTACCTACCTAAGCCAATCCTTTCAAGAATATAACAAACATCACAAAACAAAGGTTTGTTATCCAGAACGTGGAAACAAAAGGCCGATTCTCAGTTGATTGGATAAACATCTCAGATCGTGACTGGCGGCCGATATTGGAATATTTGCTATTGCAAATTTCCTATCTCGACATGCTAATAACGTGAGTCGATAGGTCATTGGCGAATTCATTCCGTGTGTGCTGGAATGGGTTACCTGCTATTCGACACATGTGTTGTTTTAGGTAGCTACCTGGTTTTTACTACAAGTAAATATCTATAACTATGTTATAGCTACTAGTATGAGGTTTTAGTTGTTGATGTGTGAAAGTTATTGAAGTGTTGTTATGTTATGGATTTCATGATAAGTTTAAGTACTATAAGTTGTAGAGGTCTACTTTCAGGTTAGTTCAACTTTAAAATACCTTGGGTTTCGTATGCTTTCGCTTTAACAAGGGACTCTATGAATTTAGTAATTGCTATCATAATTTATTGTTACAATACTACAAAATAATTAGAATATGAATAAGATTTTTTTTGTTACATATATGTAACAGTTTTATATATATATATATATATATATATATATATGTAACAAAAAAAAACTAAGGTATAATGTGTGACGTATGTAGAAAATTTCTAAACAACTAAATTTATCGGAAACCACAGCATATTATTTGTATAGTAATTATATATAATATCACTAGTACATATAATAATATGATTAACATGCTACCGAGGCGTACCAACATCTGAAGACAAGACGACCACACGAGCGAGCGGAGACGATGACGCGACGAGATCTTCGCTCGAACCACCGCAAATTAGATTGTCAGCGGCTTCGACACCCGACCCACAAAAAATATTATGAAGGAAAATCTTACGTATACTTTTTAAACAACAATAAAAATAAGATTATTTAAGTATTCTTGACTTAGGTGTCCTGTATTTTATTGTAATAAAAGTAATGTGTCGTGTACAATAAGTCCAGCCGCGACGGTCAGTGGCGCGGCGGGCGCGCGGCGGGCGGCGCGGCGGGCGCGACTCGCCCGAATCACCGCAAATTACATTTCTATCCACGGCCACATCGGTCGAGCGAACCTCATCCTACTTGGCACATAAGGAAATGAAATAACAATGAGTTTAGATTCAGCTAGGTCACTTGCTTGACATCTTCACGTTTTGGATGCCGTACATTTCTCTTTGTTTTAACAATTCATAATTTTAATTTTATTTTATACGTAAGTATAATATTGTTGCTTTTTATATATTAATGCCTTACTTAATAAATGAATTAAATAATTTTTGGTTTGTAAACGGCTTTTTGAACCAAACTTATTTATATTTGTTTAAATATCAATGATTTGTCATATTGTAAATATGTTAACGCTTTGGTGCTTAACGCTCTGTAGCTTTCAATCAACGATTTAATGAATACCTACATAAATAAAATGGAATGTAGTGATGCGAACTGGCCACAAGGACCGCAGCAGCGAGCGCGGGTGCATTCGCTCGAATTACCGCAAATTACGTTTTCATTGGTGGTCGGCGGTCGCCTCGTTCCATCCACAATGTGTAATAAAACACCACAAACTGATTCTAAATTCCAATATTTTTTAGATTAATGGTGCAAATTACTACGGTATAATAATATACTTCTGGTTCAGTTTATTTATTGTAAAATGGATGTAATGACACGAACAAGCCTTTGCGGCGGGCGCGAATTACATTTTAATACGCGGGCGCAGCCGCCGCGCCTCCGCCGCCCGTCCTCTAACTGCGGTGTAGGCACTAATAAGCTAATAACACATTATACCGAGCTAATATTAACAATTTTAAATCTTAAAGCGTTTTAATTTACACATTGTATGAATTTATCAAATTATAAAATAACATCATTTATCTCATATGGATTGCTTTCCCCCATCTCAACATTGTATTAGACTTCATTGATGGAGTTAAAATTAACATTCGAATGTCCTCTCAAGTGTGAGAGATAAATCAATAATAAACGTAAATAATCAATAATTATATGTGTTCCTAATTCAATATAATTAATTCCTTAGATAATATAGGCTCTATCAATAACTGTATTAATGCCAAAGATAAATTTATTTTATAACTTATTTGCATTTGCATAATTTAAATTAATTAAAAGGAGATGTATGCTAATATAAATTAACATAATAATCAAATTCACGATGAATACCTTATGCGTGTGAAACTACTAAGATTTAAATTGCCTAATAAAACGACAGAAATACACATTATAAAAGTGAAATCAAAAGTTATAAATAATTTTATCACAATAACAGATAACAATAAACCATTTTATATATAAACGCATCCTATAACCTAATAATCTTTCCAGTTAAATCTGAAAAAATCTCCACGAAAACCAATCAAAATTTTCATGACTTTGTCCCTTCTCACATTGAATAGTCGGAATTCGTCGGAACGTATTCCAATCAGGATTCCAGATTAAGGCAGTTTTTCTTATTGGCACAAGAGGAACAATCCTCGTTTCCATCTGCAGCTAGCTACGTGTACATCTACATTCTACATCTACTGGTAGCTACGAACAGGATGGCGGAATAAAAAGCGGGCGCACAAAAGGGCCGCAAAATACGTACTTTTTCGAGCTCTCCACAAAAGATATAGTACGGTTTGTCATTAAGGAGTTCATCCCCGCGCGCGAGAAATAAAAGAGGAACGTTGGTTTCGAGGTGAGCGGGCGCCTCCGGGGTTCCGAGGGTGGCCGGCCCGGGGTGGGGGAGGGGGTGCACTAATGGTTCCAACACTCATCCGCTAATGCCGCGGGTGACTCCTCTTTTTGCGCGATTTTCACGTGGTTTAGTCGTTGGAGCTTTTAATCTGGCGCTGCATCTTGCCAGCGGTGACGCTCCATTTGTTTGTGTATCTTTATTGTTGCGGAATATGTATGAGATTTCTTTAGATGACAGGAAAAAAAGAACTCTGCTCTATGATGTCTTTTAGAATGGTAGTTAATCACTATTTTAGATAAATATATGGTCAGGTCTACTACTTAAAAAGATAAATCGCTTCCGGAAATAAATGCCGTAAAATACATAAAACGTCATCTTTTATTTTATTTTATTTGAGCGATACAAAAAATTATACGAGATTTTATTATGTTCAACCAAATGTTTTATATGTTGTACACCTACGCGATTGAACGTTCAGCGTTGTTAGCAATAAAATCAACAAGTAACATTACAAGTCCACGAAAATAATGTAAAACAACTCGCGCAAAATGAAGAGCCTCAAACGTGCGCAAAACGAGTCATAATTTTAAAAGCTTTTACATTCGCAATTTCGTGTAATGCTAAATTACAGTTTTAAGTGAGATGGAAGAGGCTCGGAGGGTTGTAGAGAGACAGTATTCTCGAGTGCAGGTTGCACTAGGGCGCGTGTCGCGAGTGCGGCGCGGCTGCGGTGACCTGGATGCGGCTGTGCGCGGGGCCGCAATTTATTGTCTCTCTCGAAGAATGCTCATGGTCGTGGTCGCGTATACCTACATAGTAATTAGTAACTAAATAAGCGGGAGCTGAAGGTACCTACTAACAAGTCCAACAACTTCCAGGACGTCAGTAACTTAATATAGATGCAACACAATATTCGCTTAAAAGAAAATTCGAGTGCTCGCTTGACTCGACACAAAGTAACCCCGTTAATACACTTAAAAGTTATGCAGCATCCGATCTCCCCCGAACAGGAACTTTCTACAGCTTTTACCGCGATTGTATTTCGCAAAGTAAAACGAAAGGTCGCTCCCGCACTTCCACCGCGGCGCCGACCTTCGTAATGACTCCCAACTCTTTTATGAATTATTTATGCACGCCGCGTTCTTATCTCACCTTGCGGCGCTCGCCGAGTTTCCACTTTATTAAACAAAACAGTCACCATTCGAAAAGGCACGCCATTGTATTGAAAGCGCCGCGCCGCCGCCGCTCTTATGGCGAGTCAATAAATAATTCCTCCGGCGAAATGGCAGCCGAGTCGATAAATGGGCTATTATTGCATCGGACAGAGGCCGACATTATCATGGATTCGTATCGCAATTGTGAAGCAATAATTGTTTAAACATAGCCTGCCACGGAACATTAGCGGCTGGCACATCGATAATGCAAAATACAGAGTGCCGTCCTCGCTTCTCGTTAGCTTTCTAATTGCTACCCGCCGCCGACCTTTTGCCGATGTTTGTGAAAGAAATTTATAACACGCGTGGAAAACGGAACAAGGATACGAGTGAAATATTAAAATATCGGCGAAATTATTTACGGATGAAGTGGAGTGCCGGTGGACGACAATAATTGAGTTTACTTAAAATAATTGCTACTCGAACGTCTCGATACTTATATATAAACAGAATTGTTGGAAGTGGAAGGCGCGTCATTAATATTCATTACAAACAAATGGATATAATTACTCGGCAAGAACAAGTTGATTGGAGAGCTATCGAGTGGGAGTGTAGTGCGGGACACGTCGTTATCTCGACATCGATACGGAGCGGTGCGGAGCTGGTTACCGGAGCTCCCAGCCGCCGCGCCGCCCGCCGCCGCGCGTTGTCAGTGGTGTGTGGTGTCACCTTGCTCGTAATCATATTGTAATTGCGCGATCGAGAGCGGGCCACGTTCGAATAACCAATAACCACTACCCGTCAATTTAAAAGCTCGGTGCTGTGCACCGAGCCATAACAAGAATCATTTTTTCTCGAGGCTTCGTTGTGTTACTAATTTAATCATAATTATGGATGCCAGGCCTGGGTTGGCTTTCTTAATAAATGTATCGTAAATCTTACACGTAGTAGAGCTGGGCTGTCACTTACTTATTCACGAATTGACGTCTATTACTACAACATTAATCTCACGTGACAAGTTGTTTTATATCTCGGGTCAGTCGGGGTAACTCAGTTCAGAATTAAACGCAATAGGATTTGGGTCGGGTGTGATTGAAGATTAGCGCCGACACAAGAGAGGGCGCGACACACAAGGCTGATCGGGAGGGGGCGCTCTCGGCTGTCGGGCGCTGGACCCGTTCGAGTGGAGCGGCGTGTTGACTCGCATGTTTCTCGCCAAACAAAGCGCCAGCTTCCTAGCTACTCCTGTTTGTTTAGGTCCACGCCAAACGTTTATTGCCCTTTGTGTATCTTACCTCTCGGCGAAGCGTGAAGCCTTTTTGACTCGGCACTTTTTACAAGAGCGTTTATAAGCGTGAAGATTACCTGACGGTCTCGACATTACTAAAATAACCCCACCGCATATTTATACGAGTAAACGAGCGGGGCTTTTATATTTGCAAATGTAATCGTTCGAAGTAAAAGCCTTGAGCAAACACGAATAGGTGCTACATCATAGTTTATTCGCTGCGACACGAGGAGAAACCGCCGCCGCGCCGCCGCCGCCCCGCTGACGTGATAATGATAATAAAGAAACAAACAAGTTTCCCGGCGCACTTGAATTGACCAATTTGTTGAGTAGATAGTTTTACAAGCGGTTTCTATAGACGAATCAATCATCGCAATGCGAGTGGAGCTTTTTTTGCCGGCTTTAACGAGCCGAGCAGTAATGACTGTGCATATCCGGCGCCTCGCCCGCGCCTTGTGTGTGATGCCGAGAATACAATGCCGCGGTATCGTACATAAATATATAATACAAGTCTATTCGGCAGTGTTATAGTGCGGCAATTAGCCGAGTTAATACAGTACTAATTTATGCAATGTGCACCGAAGCCTCGCCGCGCACAGCGCACAGCGCACACAGGCATGAGACGCGCGCCGTACGCAGTGCGCTGCCGTGTGCCGTGTGCCGTCACACCACTCGTACATGCGATTTATTAGACTTAAGAATATTCGTGTTAGCTTCAAATTATTTTGGTTTCGACGTGCGTTGTTTATTTTTAGTTTCGCAACGATGATTAACAGACATTGGTATCGCAGATTATATTATACCACGCCTCGTATTGCCGGCTGTTTAAAATAACATTTTAATACGGCGATAGCTACACCCTATATACTACAAATTTGATAAACAGCGTTATCTCTATTATCTGGTATGATTTTTATACTCACCTGTCTTTCCTTTGTTCAGACTTGATAGTGAGTTTATAGCGGATTTGTACTAAAATTGATTGGGTTGATTATACGGCAAGTATACCGATAAAAAGCCTATATATCTATATTATTTTGGTATACATAATGTATGATCGGAAAGTTGATGATAAAGGTATTAGGTAAAAGCCATGTTAAGTAGCGATAACGTTTAGTATCATTACTTGGAAATATCACTCAGTCTCTGCGAGTATTTATAATAGGAACATCGAGATGATCTTAACAGATAAGAAAACCAACCACGTAGACGTGCTACCTACTTACAATTCATGAAATGCGTTCGAACGGGGCGAAACAAATTAAAGATTCATTTTGTTTAGAAAGCAATAGGTGCTTGATATTTTCATTAAATTGGCACATAAATATAAAAGAATTATTGGCAGAACGCGAGCGGTTTATTGTTATAGGATCACAGTTCGCCGCCACCACCGTTCAGACGTGCAGTTGCGAGATAGAAGCGTTCTTATTTACAGAGACCGTTTGCAGATGGTTTGCAGTGTGCTGTTTACTCTCTCGTGCCGAGTTGCCGACTACAGGCTACAGGGAGCGGTACATTCTTACTGCGCTACCGCTATACGACAATTGATATACCTGGCAAATCTGGATTCGTGATCAAATGTATATCGGATAATGGAATTGCTGTATCTATATACAAACCTGAGACAACCAGTCCAGCTCTGTACCTTTATTAGTGGTCGGTATACAATGGAGTATTTAGTATCTATTAGTACACATTTATTATCTGCTGGCATTTACAGATTGGCAATCAAATAAATTAATATGCCGCGAGTTTCAATTAAATTCAAATCAGTTATTCTGAAATGTCAGAACTGCTCAATGCTGCACGTGACTGACCAAGTACTTCAAATGGATACTATATGACAAAACTTTACCAGTATAAATTTGAGAAGACAAATGCTTAATTTCGCTGTGTACTGTAGGCTCTAGTCGCTACGGCAGCGGCCAGGGGCGAGGGTTGGAGTTTGCGAGTATACACAGCTTGTGTTTGCGCTGCCGATGCTGTCTGTTTGCCAGAGCAATGCTTATTATACTATGTGAGTCTGGCGAGTGCTTTCGACCGAGTCGCAGGACATGTACTTTTGTTACTCGTGCTCACAGAAATCTAAATAGAAGCTGGTGCTCGCGCCCGTAGCGTAGATACGCTGCCACCGCCCGGCATGGCACCGCATCGCATCGAGCGACTGCGAGCGAGTTATGGAATTCATAACTAAATTTTAAGCCCGCACTAGCCGTTGGTGTTTCAAGAATTTCACTTGCAATTTTCGCCACTTTAATAAAATTTCATACAAAAGCGTAGCCATTCTGTTTTTAAATTATTGACCAATGTACGTTTCAGTTTTAAACATGCCTTGTACAATAAAGAAAAACAACTTGGCAATGTTTCTTTTTAGACACGCTGATTAAAACAGCGAAAACATTTGATTGACTGTATAAACTAAACGGCAACAGAGCTATTTCCACTTAGCAGTAAAATAACGCTAGAATAAAGCAGCTTTAAGGATGTCTGAACGTAAAACAAGTCCTAAATAAGTGACTATCTTCAATCGTGGTAGTCCATGAAGGGGTTTATTACCTTCTTCGCTTTGTCGTTGCATAATAAAATTACCGCAAAGTTTGTTCGCAAACTTCTAGCTTTAAACGCATCTGTCTTTTTCATCTGCAGTTAAGATTTAATGCAAGTTTAATAACTTTGGAACCTAAAGATAGTTAATTATCTTTGGGCTCTTTTTTTAGAATATGACTGAGCTAATTGAAAACAATTTATTTAAGATCGTTGTTCAGTTGTTCTCAAATAATTAATTTAAAAGATGCAAACTTAATCGTTGCGTCAGAATTACAGACTTACGGATTCGTAGACGCCACACTTAGTTCCTTTTCCTCCCAAATAAATGATTGATAATACTAATATTCTTTTTTCTTTTTAATTCACTAGGTATTGTACAAGAACTTTAAACATATCTAAATTTATGTATTTGGTTAGATAAACAAAATGTGTTTTAGTAAGCGAAAGATACGCGAACGAAGCGCGACGGAGGCGGGCGCCGGCAGGGGCAGGGGCGACCGAGCGGCACGGGCGTGCGGTTGGGCGACCGCGCGCCCACAATGCTGTGGTCGGCCGCAACCGCAGCGACCCGCCCGCGCCTGTGTGCGTCAGCCCTAATGCTAAACTGGACTCCTGATCTGTCACGGTATGCACGATTACGGCTTCAATTAAACATTGTTTACATGGTGTCATCTTTGGTAATTGTAACAGTTGTAATGAACGACCTCACTTTTTTAACCCTACTTTAAGGGGTTCTGCTATATCTTCATCTAAAACAAAACAATAGAGATAGCGTACCTCTATAACACACGTTTAGCTGTCTTCTCTTTTTGGCTTCTTAATAGTCTAATTAAATGTACTAAATAGGTTATATATTGGTATTATAAGAATATCTATACTATTCAAATAAATTTATATATAGATGAAAAATCTCCACAGATTCCCGTTGACAAACACGAATGGATGCAACATAGATTTGTTTGCTTATGAATTGTCCATTATGTTTGTACCTAGTTGCGTGGCGCGGTGTGGCGCGATCACGTGGGGCGTTATTATTGCTGTTTGTTGAAATAACGACATGTAGGCGATTGTGTGTGGCGCCTCACGAAACTATATAGGGTTGACGAAAATAAGCAATTCTAGCTGACTGAGTAGATACCAACATTTATTCGAAAGATTGCTACTGGGTGCTACAAAAAATTATTGGCATGCAAATTTTAAGTTTTTCAAATAAGTTTTAGGAGGTTTTGGACATGTTTAAATACAATTAGACGACATACATTTCATATTGCACAATAGTAAGTATATGTAATATACAAAGAGTCTTATCTATCACAACCATAAAAGTTTTTTTTTGCCATAAAACAAGGTTCGTATTAAAAATTTAAATTTTAATTATCGGCAATAATACAATTTATACAAAAAGTAATTTTTAATACATAGTTTGTTGAACATGTAAGACACTCAAACCGGCCGGCCTCGCGGTGCTCTAGTTTAAAAAAAACACCGTCATTCTAATTTTCTTATTTTTATTTTACTTAATAAGTCTTTTTTGTTTGTCTGCCTGTCTGTTGTTCCTCACTTACTCGTAACTCGATGACAATGCATTCTAAACCCATAAAAACGTGGTATTCAGATGTTTTTTCAATCTATTACGGATTTTAAATCTAATTTTTGATCGCTATGGTTCATTATTATGGCGCGACAAGTATTTTGTATGTAGTAATTTCTTTTCGCTTATGTATTTAAATAATTTTTCGCTTATGTATTTAAATAATGCAACTGAATACCTTTCTACTAGTCTTAAGTTATTTAAGCGTTAATCCGGTTGTACGCAGCATACGTCAAGCATTTTACGAGCCAGAGAAGTAAAACATATTTTTTGGTCGTGTGTCAACCCTTAGTTTTACCCTCCTTCCAGCAAAGTGGTCCGCTCGTAAACGAGCAGCGAACATTACCAATGCACGCTATGATTTAGCGCACGCTCGCCTTGCCGTGATCACTCGATATAACAAAGGTGTTAAATTATATCTCTACCCTTTTTAATGGGCTCTTACTCCAAGAAAATATATTGTTAATGTTATATTCCAGATTTTATTTCAAAGCGACTAAATATGAGTGATTATATTTCCTTCGTGACGTTTTAAAATATTACCTTTACCTTTTCTTCATATTTTTTTACTGATTTGAGTTTCATGACATTGGACTGAAATCATAATTACACATACTTAATAAAAACGTTCTAAAAATAGAATATTATTGAATTATTAATTCATAAATAATAAAGCAAATATATCGTGACGCTCCTACCACATTGTTACCGTTGGTTTCTGATAGAAATCGACACCGGAAACACCTGGGACGATGCCGAATACAAAAGGAAGTAGGCATTCATATCAGTAACATGAAACCTGACTTGAATTAATTACATTGCAATAGAGACTTGCAAACTCTGCCACTTGGACTCATAACTGATACATTCATTGTTGGCTCCCTGACTCAACGCCTTTAGGCAAACCTTATAATATATGGCATTTAATAAATTATACTAGATCAGTCTTTTATAATTATAACGATTTAAATAAGACAAGATACAGACATTTTATTCGCATTTAAATCACCTGCAAAACACATCTATGTTAATTTGGATTACATTAATATCTTCATGACATGAATGAAAACGTCTAAACTTCTGACCTTTGAGAATAAGATAACAAATTACTCAATATTCAAATGTTATCGGCAAAAACAGAAAAACCTAATGAATATTGAAATCTTTGCGAAATTATTGTGGAATATACAAACAGAGGCTAAAGATTAATTAGGTGTTTTCTGAATAATAAGCATTTAACTAGAAATAACGTTTTCGCAATAACGGTTTATATTTAGCATGTAGATGTCAATGATTATGCTAAATATATAATTTATAAACAGTTCCTAATCCAACGCGCAGTCTACTACTTATAACTATCCATTAATGATATGGCTTATTTATAATTCAACATATCAATATCGTAATAATGATTCTGACGATATCCTGTATTAATATTCATCGAATACCCGCGTATAAATAAAGCGAGATATGGGTTTGATACGATGATCTTTATAAACCTTGTTTATTGGTACCTCCCGTCTCTTAATACCAAGAGATCACAGATATATCGAATAAAATTGATGACTATGTTCAGTAATGGATTTATCAACGGAACAAATCTCACTTCGGTTTGTCACGCATCAAGTAACGGGCTGGCTGTACCGGTGCCCATTTCTTTTGATAGCATCATAAATTCCAATCTGCGGCCCCTTGAAATATTTAATTTAATATCTCGTGAGCACAATGGCGGAGTTCCCCCACGATGTGAACTATTATGACTGTATAAAGCAAACTTTATAGTTGAATGGATCTTGGGTGAGCCGTGCAATGTTCTGTGAATGCAGATTACACCGCATAATATGTGAAACGTATACTCAATACTGTTGTATTTTATGTCAGGGTTGTGATGTGACATCGTGAATTGAAGTCATTTGTTTTTTTTAAACTAAGTTATGAATTTAAAAGATTGTACTAAAAGTTTCATACAGGTGAGTGAATATCCCATTCTATATGCGTCAAGTTTCATTTAATCAGTTTTCGACACTCACAAAGTGCACTCTACACGCCTGTCCCCGGCTCCCGCGAGTGAGTGTGCGTGACTGTAGCACAGGCACCAGTCGTCAATAGCGCCGAGGGTCGCCACCCCGTGTTTGAACTTACCCCTTCACCCTGTTTGCATTGTTTCACTATTTGAATAGAGTACGCGGCGTCCCACCGACTACAACTGTTACCGTTTTCAAGATAATGTAAGCGAGATTTAATGATAGATAATCTATACATACTCGGTGTATCTCTGTATATTGTTACTTTATACGGGTAGCTCGCCCTGCATATATGTAAATGTTGTAAGTTGTAACGTTGTTTAGTATGCGAGGCGAAAGCACCGCTTCTTAAAATTCTTACACCGCTCGGGCTGCAGTTTTACGGGTTATTACGTTGAATGGGTAATGAGTGACTCATAGGCGTGTAGTTTACGAGTCGAATAGAAATCGTCTGCTTTAAATGAAAAGTCAAGGAGCGAACGAGGAGTCCATTATTCATGAGGGTCGTTTCACGCCCGACCACGGCAGCGTTCCCGCCTGTAGACGCAGCTGAAGGCACCACACCACACCACGCCGCGCCGCGCCCGCTAGCGTAGACGCAAACTGTTTCGAAATCAATATCCGTGTCTCAATCAGTGCAATTAACTTGGGCCGCGGAACGGGGGCCGTATTCAATGTAATTAGTTTCACGCCGTCACTCGTTGCCGGAGGCGAGGGGCGATAAATAAACTACCTTCTCTACTACTGAATATAAGCATGCCGGATTAACATTTCAAGCGAAGGGAACGGTCGCGTTTTGTAAACAGCTTGTTATTTTATATTAAACCTTGTTATTTCAAATGTATCGAAGCCGCCGTATAAATCATAATCTTACTGCACCCGTACCGTATCAATTAAGTAATGTTCTCCGCCCATGATATACTCGTAGCGTAATTATAACGCCTTGAATAATGTATCACAACACGAGTAAGAACCAGATATCGGGATTAATGTGTGTGTCATGAGATAGCGCGCCTCGAGCGCCTACTAAGCACTTACACACATTATTATTATGTTGTAGCTCGCGTGGTTTAGGCGGGCCATAAAACTATGTTTATTAGTCACGACCCGACCGTTCACGGTTTCATTACACGGCCCGGCTCAATACGCACGAACGCTGATTTTAATAAATTACAATTTATAAATAAAAATTCTGTGAACACGGCGGCGTATATACGGTAAAAGCGTACCGTATTTAATAAGCAACGAGGGGAATACGCCCTATTTTTCACATGGCGCAGCATATCGTGTCCCTCGGCGTAGGGCCTGAATTTGAAAACACAATTAGACTTAATATAGAGGTGATTGTTGGCGAGCGAGGGTCGCAGCCGGAGGGTTACGGCAAATCCTTTAATTTGGCTCCCCGATCAAATAATAAAGCGGACGGAGGGGCAGCGGCGGCGATATCGCGTTTAGTGGTTTTATTGGAAGCGCCATCTGCCGCTTCGACATCGCGCGGGCGCGGGCGACTCGATGGAGAGATAATTTCGCTTTTAAAACGAGGAGGGGCGCTGACGAAGCGCGACCAAGCGTTCAGCGTTCATTGTGAGTTATTGCGTTCGCTGAGACAACTCAAAACAACGAAACATCATCGTGTCGTATATAGAGATGCGAGATAGCGCGGCCATTATACGACCGGCGCCCTTAACTACCTACTACCTGACTACCTGCGTGGATGTGAACGGCGAAAGCTCAGCTGTTATAAATTGATAAGGGCCCGCTGCGCTGTCGGCTTGGGTGTGGTAGGTCATGTTGCGCGAAGTACCTATCTTAATTTTATAACTATAACACCTTTTATTATACTAAACATGTAGGTATGCACTGAACCGCATATCTATAAATATACCTACCTGAATTCCATTTTGATAGTGCCATTTATTAATTCATGGAATAGCAACGATAAAATCATGAAGATATTATATTGTAAATATGTTATAGACTACCAATAATCTACTTATTTTGGAGATAGCGATTTATTACTTACACCATTTATGTTAAAACACGACGTGAAGATAAAAAAACGCCTGATATTTATAATTAGGTAAAAGATACTCTGTAAGTACAAATCACGTGGGTATTGTTTGTGTGGGTGGAACGTAAACATTATAATGGGAATTGGGATTCGGTGCATCATCCCCTTGTTTCAATATAAATAGTATGTAAGCGGATATGGCACGAACTCACGTGCACATGTGTGGGTTATAATAGGGTTGCCAGTCTCATTATATTTTTCAGATAAAGTAGGGGATTTTTTTCGGAAGGGCGTTTTGAGATTCTATCTATTAAGACGTTGGTTTTCAAGTTGTTGGCAATTAAACCATATCAACTTGTAAAAACACTCACGAATGTTACTACTTACTCTCATGTTACCTGTCCTGTGCTGCTGTAACGAGTTTTAAAATGGTCACCAAGGCTAGCGTGGCGACCCTAATTGCAGTGTTTCTTTTTTATCAACGAGGGCCGGCCTCCGCCGCCGGGCGGCGGCGCCCTAGCAGTGCTGAGGGGACAGAGAAAACACTCCTGGCCCCCGCGCATGAATAATTTGAGCTGCCAGGCGACTGAGGGCGAGGGCATCGCAATAACTCGGAGATTATTAAATTATACGGGCGTGTAACGCACGACGAACGAAATTCAGAGAAATGGAACGGATTTTGTGGGACTGAAACTACTTTGCGAAAGGATTTGCGTGAAATTAGGGTTGGGTGGTGCAGAAAAATGCTGCTTTTTCTATTGCGGAGTAAGGTTTTTGTTTGTATTTGCGCTCTAGGGTAAAAAGAAAATTGTTTGATATATCATACTTGCCATAGGATATTTTAGATGTCATCCTAATTTGCTAATAAAGATCATAAAGCATTGTATAAATATTCATAGTTCAATTGAAGGTTTTCTTTACCACAAAAAGCGCATCCTATCAATTTAAATATTTCAAAATACAAAGCAAACACATTGATATATTTTTGCGCGTTAAAATAAAAAGCAGCGGTAAAAGCTTCGCATTTTTTGCAGTGTGAGTGACATGTAGGTAAGTTGAAATAAATATTATCATACATGTGAACACTTATGTACATCTATATGTGCGTGTATGGCTGTAGAGATTGCAGAGAGTTCCCGCTATTGATATTTCATATAACAAGCGGGTGTCAGAGGGTGGCGCTGCGTGCAGGCAGGCAGAGGAGCGAGCTCAACAGGGGTGTCGGAGCTCGTAAACCTCGACAAAGTATTTCATCGACAACCCGCCGCGCCGCATCCTTTCAGTGCGACCCTATTGTCTCCACTCGACATTTGCGACACTTCATGAAATCATTCTACCGTTATGAGTTTACTCGTAGCTTTATCACTCCAATTTTATCGGATGATGTGTTTGTTGATACCTATCAGTGTGGTAATTCACGCTCGTCAAGGATCCGCGTCGGAGTTTCTAAATAAGGAAACTGTTGCTATAATCGGCAGCGTGAAAGTCAGTACGGGCGTGGATAATAGCTTCAGGCACAGAACAATAAGTCTCCGTGTCGATACAGCCACACAAAGACGAAACAATCAATTCACGGCGTAAGTAGGTGTGATTCGGCACGGTCTCACTACGGTCTGGCCCCGCGACTAACAAAAGAAAATCTAAGCAATTAGTCATCGTCAGAAAGAGCGGAAAACGCGCGTTAGTTGCGGTCACGCCGAGCGCGGCGCGGTCACGACGCCGCGCCGGCCGCCAACAACGCCGCGACGTCGCTGGAGAAGCCATTATAGAAAGAAACCGAACTTATCAACGCACTATATTACGTTATTAAAATACTACTCAAATTGAGCTTCTGTACGGCATACTCAATTTGCGTTGCAGCTCAATAAACGCTATTTATAAAGAGACGTCATCGAACGAATCTATCTAACCACACTTCAATATCAATTTATTGTATGTTTTGTTTAACTCGAGGCGACCGTGAATAAAAAGAAGCATGAAAGCTAACAAAAACTTAAAAACATTACTAGTTATTCTATTACGGTCGGTTGCAGGACTATAAAAGCTTAACAAAGTCGGAGGGGTTTCTAGTGCTCGCTCGACTGAGCGTGTTAAGTGCTAATGTAATAATCCATTAGAATGAAACGCAGTGCACGCTAAATAGCGCATTCAAGCATTGAAACGGCTCGGCCGCCATCTGTCCGCGCGGGGGCAAACAATAAGACCCTTCGTAATCACCCCTTGTTGCTAGTTTGCCAGACCCTAAACAAATATTGCGAGCAACCGTTGGCTTAAGATATTCTGTGGTCTTCGGATTTCTAATAAGGCATTGTCCTTCATTTTATCGACCAATTTAAGAGCACAATCATAATTTTGCTTTTATTTTTTATATTTGCATTTTATAGCGTTTGAATGCGGTTGCAATAATAAAACGCATTTTTATTAATTGCAAATCAATATTTTTGATGATGTCTAATGAGGATAATGAGATGCATAACATTTTATGACTTTTGATGGCAAATGGTAATATCATTTATTATTATCTCTTATTGACCTGTAAATATCACTACATAGTATAAAACAAAGTCGCTTTCTCTGTCCCTATATCCCTATGTATGCTTAAATCTTTAAAACTACGCAACGGATTTTGATGCGGTTTTTTTAATAGATAGAGTGATTGAAGTGGAAGGTTTATATGTATAAATAACCGTGCGAAGCCGGGGCGGGTCGCTAGTTTTATATAATTTATAATGAAGACTAATAGAACACTGACACGAAAGATTTATATAAATAAACAAATATCTGTTAGTGAAATCCGAAAACTAACCCAAAATCAACTCTATATAAATCCAACAATAACATCCATCAAAAATAATAACACCATGATTTCGACATTCCCAAATTGATTTCGAAAACGTGTTAAAGTATAGCCCGTTATTAAAAAGCAGGGTTGCTAGGGAGCGCAAAATCTACAGATTACCGGGCACCCCTGCGAATCGCCCCTGGGGTGTAAAAGAACCCCAACAACGGCAAGAACCCCAGTTGGATATAATAATAGCTATTTGTTACGATACTATTATGCCCAGACTGCTAGGGTTGTCTGCAAATAAGGATTTAACAAATAATATGCTTATTTAGAAGTGCAGTCAACCGAGAATTTGGATGAGTTGAGTATTGATACAGATTGATCATTGAAGCCATCCTACTAATATTATAAATGCGAAAGTTTGTGAGAATGGATGGATGGATGTTTGTTACTCAATCACGCAAAAACTACTGAAAGGATTTTGATGAAATTTGGTATGGAGGTTTAGGTCTTGGAAAAGGACACAGGCTACTTTATATCTCGGGAAACCGAGGTTCTAAGTGCGGGTCTCGGCTAGTGGGCTATATTATGAGATCAACGCTTAAATCATAAAAGCAGACGTGTAAACGCTTAAAGTAGTTTTTTATTTATGTAAGTAAGTTAATTAACAAATAAAATGTAATTTTTTTATTTAAGTCGAACGATATATTTATTTTGCATGTTTAGTGATTAAATTAAAAGTCAATCTAGAGAGATTTAAATGTTTACTTGAGAATAAAATGACGAGTTCATATTTCACTGCATTGAGAATCGAGATACGAATTATTGATGCCAGATAAAATCAACAGTGACACCTTACAAAAGCACCCCTCTCGGTGATTCTTAGAAAGCGTCAAATTCATAGTACATTTTCCCCGCTTTAGTTGCACACATTAGGGGAGGCGCTCACACTCCATTCTCCCCTCGATGGCATATTTCGATAATACTCGTATTGAAATCAAACGCCGTCATAACACTCGCATAACGCAAACCGCAACAACTGGCGTCAAAACACGTTATGGTTTTATGGTTTGTGTCAAAAACAGGAAAATTAGAGAGATATTTTTCTGAAAAAGCAAAGTAAATTGTTGCAAAATTCGTGGAAATTAAAATCCGAAATGTCAACAAAGCGGCTTGACCGAGGCTTCCCCCTTCGCCCACGGCCCACCCCCGAGGCCTTCTGTCAAACAACGTTTATCCAACAAACGGGCGTAGCGCAATAACACGTTTTTATACTTTTACAACATTTCCCCGTGCGCCAATTCGGCCCCGCCGACAACCGGCCGCTAAAATACATACATTTTTACCCTTCATCTTAGTTTACGTTATTTTAGTTTTAACAACGCATGAATATTAGAATGTGAAAACGTTATCATGTTTTATGCAAAGAGCAATTAATTAAGTATGTTACCTAATAAATTAGAAAATATTTGTAGAGTACGTACCTGTTTGTGCATTTCCACGTTGAGGCCATATGACATTTCATAGTACTGAAACATAAATAAAATGGTTTAGTAAAATCGATTAACGAACAATTTATGCGCGAAATGTGACTCTTGGACCGATTCCCGTCCAGGCCGCGACACGGAACGCTTTTGGCACAGATTAGCTTCCTCAAATTATAGGAGTCGAGTGACTAAACATCCGCACAGAACTGTTTGGACACATGCCAGAAGTGTTTCCGACACAAAAATTTTCGCGAAAATTTCACCCCGAGCGTATTAAAATAAATTGCGAACGATTTGGCAACACTTAATCGTGATTCATAATCTGAATGGAGCGAACATGCGGGGATTAAGGCATGCCAAAATATCTGTTTGTTTGAAATATACTGCTTGCTGCTGCTCGAGACAGTAATACGTTTATCCCACGCATGTTTCCGACACAGACACGCTCCTCTGATTGATACAGCGCTGTGATCTGACAACGGTCTATTGATTTAAATTAATGCCTGGTTCAACTTACGAAACAGTTGCTGTGCGTAACGTCCGTAAACAATACAGGCATATGGACAATTAACTTTAATAAGAGGTCGCGTCGCGCGCCGGCTGATGGCCCGGCGATGAAATAATGATAGCCGCCATGCGGGCGATGAATAACCAACATATTTATTGATTTCACACAACAAAACACATGTCCTAAATGTGATAATATCTTTATCTAACCAATGTAATAATATTTATACATATTATTTTTTGTTTTAGATATTTTTGTTTTTATCTAATAACGCATAAATTACGCGAATGTCACATTACATTAAATTTTATATTAGCAGGTCTATCCATGCTTGCTTTTATAACGTTAGAAAATTAAAATGTTACTTACCATGACATAATGCCTTTGAATTTCAATTTTTTCACTAGCCAGTTTTTCGCATTCTAATTTTAAACTGAAACAACAGAGAAAACTTTCGTGTATATTATAGTCAAGTGTTTCAGTATGTATAGGTATACTCCGTGATCAAGTGTTTGTTTCGTGAATCTAAGGCCTAGTGTAGACTATCGAGTTGAGTCGGAATCCATTGATTCGTACAATAGCACCACTTCAACCACTTGATACAAACTACTGTCCGAGTGCTTCAAGCCGATCTAAACGATAAGCTTTCGATATTTAAAAACTCATGTGAAACACCTGTCAAGTTTATACTCGTATACCTCCACTAACTTTTAACAGAGGTTCTATGGAGCATTTGTAATATTATTAAGATAAGAGGTTGAATAACGAGCGGTTTGTTTTATAGCTGTTATCGTCGAGTAGTAGGTCAGACTTGTTATGGTTATAGTTCTTTATCGGCGATTAACGGCTGTGTTCAGTTTCAATTCGAGAATATTGCCGACTATAACGTAGCACTGAAAATATAACAAGTCGACGATAACAATTTAATAACATCGTAATTTCATAACCTTTTGTTGACAAGCGCGGGTGTTTTGTTTTGATAACTCTTGATCCGACTTCTTGACACGGTCTTGATAATATTTTAGTTTTTTGTATCATTATCAAGTTAATGTCTATAAACGGACCAGTTGTCATGTCATCGTCATATAAGATACCAGCTAGCAAAGGAGTCGACTTATTCGTCTCCGTTTCTTAATCATCTGTAAAATAGCATTAATATGCTAAAACAGAAGTAAATGTAAGTGATAAAATTATAGTAGGTATGTGTAAGTGATGTATGTATAGTATAGTAAATGTTTTCAATTGCACAGCTTTTACATTTTATCTTAATTGCAAATGTAAAGTGCTCTTCACGCGTTAATCGAATAAAAAACTCAACATTCGCAAGTTGTCATCTTTATCTTATCTCCGCCATGTATGTTAAGATTCATAAAAACCATCGAGTTATCTCCATTTAAAAGAACAAAATAAATAAATAAAGGCATTTCATCCTCCTTTCTCAGATAACAATGGAAGGTCACAAAAAGACTGGAAAGGCCTGGCTACACAAAAGGAACGGTTCGCAAAGGACAGGTAGGGGCGATGCCAGCTGATTGCCGGGACGAGGGTATCTCGCATTATTAGGTACCTCTATTTATCAGATTTTTTAATAGTTCATAAATATTTAAGGCTCTTAAAACAACACGAAAAAGTTGAAAAAGATTCGAATACTTAACTCACATAATGGTATCATAGAATATATAAATAAGACTTGGAGTATGCTTGTCGTCTCGTCTGTCTTATAGTGTTCCCGATTTACCTAACATTCTAACATTCTTTTAATAATTGGACCTCTTGACATCTCTTACTAATAATACAAAAAAGCATACATTAGGCCATTCATTTTTTAAAACAGATTAACTATGAAATTGTTAGGAAGTTTAAGACATCCGATGTGACGTCCAACTCGTAAATCATGTGACAAACTCATGCGATGAACAAAAACAAGTTTTTTTGTTCTCGTGACTAATTTATGTCAGTGACAGAACTGGTTTTCATTTTTACAAGCGTGTCAAGTGTTAATTTTAATATAGCCTTTAAGTTAAGGCACGATAGTGATGTTTATGATACTTACTTATGATATTGAGCCTGAAGGAAATTAAATTCTTCTTTGATACGATCACAAGATTCCCCTACTGTGAATTTGATTGGTTGACCGGGTTGTGGGGGACCCTGTAAAAATACACAATGTTTAATTAATTTGCTAGATATACAAGATTATAAGAACAGTTCACAGAAATTAGTAATGCGAGTCGATTAAGTCCTTAACTAAAGATTTAGCAACGTTTATTCAACACGCAAGTTTACAAAGTGAATTCAATGTAACTCATCAATCTCAGTCTTCGAACATAAAAAAAAACATTCCTATCACGAAACAAAAATTACACGCATCCCAAATTACCATAATACAAATTATCCTTTAATGACCATAATTCGGTGTGAGCCTCGATTAATGAAAAAAAACATAACACCGACCGCTCGCCTCTTAACACAAAAATAAAATAACGTGAACACGCGAGCACGTAATAACAAAATAAAAAACTAACTCCATAATAAGAAGCACGAAAATAAAAATAAAGCGAGGGACACAACAACACACGGTCGCCGGGAGGCCGACGGCAAAAAATAAATAACCGCCGCACGGAGCCGGCGCGCGAGGAACAAACGGACTTTAAAAATAATAAAAGGAGCGTAAATAAAAGCGTAAAAGGAACTGGCGCGGCGTGTAGACGTTGTAAATGGAGCTGCGGACAATCGGGCTCGGGAAAAATGTGGACAAGAATTTAGTGAATGTAACCACCGAAGAGATAGCCTTGCGGTCGCGCGCCTCCGCCGCCGCGCCGCTGTCTCACGATGTAATAGGCGATCGCACTTAATAACGTAATAGCCGCGTACCTACAGAATCGTGCCGGAGAATAAATCTAACCGCAACACGCCATTCTCTTACCTGTCGTACCGTTTTTAACTTGAGCGATTTAATTCAGTACCCATCTCAATAATAAAGCGAAATCTGACATTATACATTCAATTTAATCTGAGATAATTTAAAATTAAATGTCGAAATAAAACTATCAAAAAAGCTAATGGTCTCTGAATTATTCCTAACAGCCAATAACATTAATTGCTGGCTAAAAACATTCATGTTTGAAGATGTGAATCAAGTTGAGCAATTACTTATCCGTGTTCATATCGACGAATCAGAAATAAAAAGGAATCGAAAGTTACTGAGCAACATCACGTGTTGTTTGAAGGCGAGGCAAAAACAAAACGAAATGACGACGCGACGTCAGACGGTAGCGATCTTGCGATGCGGCGCGATTCACGTGTGGCATGCAAAGTGTCGCGCAACTTGCTAGTGTGCGCTCCGCCTTATAAGTGCTAATGAGGCGGTTTTAACAGGTAAAGGACTTTTATTTGTTGTAGAAACGGCTTTCTATTTTTTCGTACTCTGGTCGTTTTATATTTATTAACCGTATTAAATATAACAAGTTTATTATGATTATAAGGAAGGATTAAATAACGGGTTTCATAACTAATGCTATCCTGCTTTAATTGCGTAGAAAATTGCTAATTTCATTTTATAATTTAAATAATTTACATATATACAAGTTGTGAATGTATATAGCTTAGAATTATGCCAATATATAGATTACGATTAAACCGTCATTAACCTTTGAATTAATGGGTGGTGTCCTTTATTCATATAATTTTACTTATTAAAACCACCGACAAGTTCATTAAGGCCAGTGTTTTACTACCGCTATTAAACACCTTACAGTGCATAACATATTTATTTAATCTGGGTTTAATTTACACGCCTTTTGTGTAATAAAACTGTATAACACGCGGTTTCCATCACTCTATCAGTGAGAGATCGGTTAATAAATGCATCGTAATTATTTTGCCGGTTCCGTTTCGCATTAAGCCACCGATTATGGTAATTATTTTATTGAAATTGAACATAATACGTGCGAGATGTCATGTATATTGACGTTATTAAATTTATTACATTTTTAATAAAGAGTTTACCCGTTCCATCTTATAAATCGAGTTATATTGCGGATGCAATTACCTCTCTCATTCTATTTCGATTATAAGAAAGTATATTCTAAAATTCACTCTCGTCCTGAATTACTAATTATTAATTATTATGGCCTATTGATTCTTTGAAGTGCAAATAAATAAACGCGTGATTGATGTTTTCCCACGAATCATAATTTGAACACCTTTCGATATCAAATGGCCCCAAGATCGATCCAAACTTAAAACTGGTCACAAAAGAAACGAAAATAATCCTCGGCAATAATAGACTGAGTAAACGTTCCCCTCTCGACAAAAAAAAGATTCCCATAAATTATCGCCGAAAAGGTCAAATTAAAATACAATGAACAGTTTTTGAGTGGCAGTATTGTGTAGAGGGCCCGGATGAAAGGCCCGCATCCAGCGGGGACCGCTCACAAAAACAAAACTAAACAGAATGCGTTTAAACGGATATAAAAAGAAATACGTGTTCTTATTTTAAATTATTGAATACGTCTGTCTGCCCACGTCTACCTGCTGTACAATCCGAGGCATATTTTGTTTTTATTAGAACTCGAATTTCGAAACGGCTGAATGAATTCAGCCAGCCAGAGCTTGGAATTGAATTGGAAAATAAATTCTAGTCTATTTATCGATGACGTCAACTTCGAAGAAAATCTTGAAAGTGGATAGATGTCAAGTGTTTATTAGTAATATTAGAAGCTCGCAGTACGCACACAAGTTGAGCAGCTCGGTAAACAACTAAACACCATTCGCACTTACAAACCAAACAAGCATAGACAAATATTTGAACATCGAGATTGGCTTTGTAACGTAACGCTCCAACGTGAAAATATGTCAAGCAAATTTCTGCTCTATTGTGTTCGTCTCAGAGCTCATGAAATCGGGTATAAGGGTTTGGATTTGTCGTCTCTCGTATTGGGAAATACAAAAAGCTAGTAAACTAATATGGTAGCGCTGGCCGGGATCAGAAAGCTGATTTTATTTTCTCAGAAACATAACACCGCCACCCGATGAGGATGACGCGACGTGGCCGAAGCCCGGCGGTGGTCGCTCTTTTCATATAGGCTGTTCTACGAAAGCCAAGCCAAAATTGCCGAACTGATAAAACTAATCGGGATCGTTGATAGATTGTGTTTTATTTGTTTACTAAGACTAAGAGGCAGGTTCGTGTTCTACGCGCAGCTTCGCGTTCTACGCATTATATTATGCGAAGGGAATAAAAATTAACTGCGTAACTCAATTAACCGAAACAAATGCAATTAATTTTAATAGAGGTTTGTTTGAAAGCAGTCGAAGTAGGCATGTTATCCACAATTGTAGACATTAACCGAATACAAATGAACGAACAAAGACAAGTCCAAAAGTATTTCAACAGTAGGGTTTATAAACGGTTTGGAATATTCTACAGTTATTATCACAGATCATCAGCCCATTAGGTATCCCTTGCTAGTCTGAGAGAGAGAGTATGAACCATCACGCATTCCACCACGCGAGCCCAGTTGAGTAGACTTGGTGGGTGTTGTGATTACTTATGTCCTATTATTTTGTGGTAATATTTATAGTCTTAAGATAAAAGGTTTGTAAACCCTGGACTAGATGCACCTAGTCATTCTTCAATCGCAAGAAACGGTAATGGAATCTTGATTATGACAAACTATTGTTTGCCTACTCCAAATGGCTTGTTTGTACGTACTGATATCGCGTTATCAATGTACAAATGTTAGGAATTATTTGGGTGAACATTGACTCAAGGCACTCAGCGTTATCAGACCTTGATAATCCTGACAAGATACGTTTCCGTTGACAAAATCTAACTGCAGCCCAAATATGAATGTAAGCCTTCGTGATAACACGGTAGGTAGGTATAATAGGGTCGAGTATGACTGGTCACTTATAGAAAATATTGCAGGTGCCGTGCCACTGACAGATTCATGTCAAACATGCACAACATTACGTACTATTAATTATTATGTGACGACATGATAATGCTAACTAGTATGCACACAAACATACCCACTACACTAGTATTAAAAGCAGGTAAGTAGTACAACATGTGGAAAAAAGGACTAAACTAGACCCAAGTAAATTAAATGATAATCTAGAGGTACCTATTTTTCAAAAAAAGAGCATTTTCTGTGTAACATCCCTAAATAAATAATTGTCAATTTCTATTCATTGTCTTTAGAACCCAAGAGGATGTGGGTACTGCTGTTTGAAGAAAACGTGGAATATATAAACGAACGAAACGCCATCTCATTTGTCCGTAGCGGTAATTCCGTCGGTCAAATATTGACTGAGTGAGACGCGACACGGATTTTGAGCAAATAGACAAATAGGCATTTACATTAACACCCTGCCCTCCCCTCTTTACCCTCTCCTCCCGCCACACTCATAAAACTGAAGTGACTGTCGTAAAGAAAATTCTGGTGGTTTAGGTACGTATAAAAGTACAGTCAACATGGAAAATCCGCTGGAATTAGATAAAAGTTGAGATAAGTTCTCTGTTTACTCATCATAATTTTATGTCCGTCATGTGAAACTACATTCGTGCTTACTCGACCAAGAATTTGTTATGCATGATAGTGATAGTAGTAGAATAATTTATTCATACAAATTATTCATCATTCATATCATAGCCCATAGGCATGGCTGCGGCTCCAGCTACGATTGGCCTGTTTATCGGTTAGATCTTGATAACCGCTCTCAGCTTTCATGTTGCCTTCTTGTTTAGATTATAAATCCTCCCACCGCAAGCCGTTACAGCTCTCCTACCTATAACTACGATGTTAACATCCACTAATATTCCCTTTACGTCAATTAACTCACGAAGCTACTTATTAATGCTATAAACGCGAGCATCGCGACGGAATAAACGCATCAATCTAGGGACGGCGACGCGCGACTTCCTGTCGAGACCGGCCACTGTATCGAGACCCCAAAAATATTAATGTCCCGTCTGACTGTCGACTAAAGGATGAGGATAGGGGAGCTCAGCTGACGATGGTCGTTCATCAACTTGTAAAGTGTACTTACAAGAACGCGTGGGAATGCGACTTAATAGAGCTTTGTGGACACAGCTTATTAGGTAGGTATGTACATAGGTTTACATAGCTAGGAGAACATTTACATAGGTAGAGGAAAATTAACTCTGACAGTTGTAAATGGCATCGCCTCATACAAATCGGATAGAAATGACGTTGAATGGGACGCTTTATTATTCTGTTCAGCGACAGCGCGTAAATTAGAAGTAGACAATAGCAAAAATAGTTGTTTTACGGGCAGATTTATAATGAAAATAATTGTTAAAAAATATATTTTTAATTATTCACTGGTCAGTCATGTTACTTAAATCATCCTATTGCTTTATTCGCTTAATAAATAATTCATTAATTTTATTATTCCCGGTCTTATCGATTTTAGATGATAGGTACTGACTGCTACTAGAACTAGTTGACCAATTTCGATGCGATTTGCTGCAAGATAAATATATTATATATATAAGTTGCTTTTCATTAAATAAAACAGTTCTAAAAGACTGCAGCTGTACAAGCTCAATTTTGTCACAAAATAATACCTAAGTATTACAAACGACAAAAAATATTGTTTAAGAGAAATTCTTCTTTTACTTTTGTAAAAGGATTATTGAGCCATGGTTAAGTCTATTAACAGTATTAAGCTTACGGGCCTTCTTGTAAGCATTGCTATAATCTTCTTAACTATAAGTACTTTACCCTTTCGTTACGGCGAAACCTTATAAGAAGAGTCGTAAAAAATAGCTCTATGTCTAGGTAAATACCGTACCCAATTCCCCTACCTACATATTTGTAATAGGTATTCGCCTATAAGTGGGTGTTTCTAGCTTTTAAAGTAATAGATACTAGTTTTTCACGATAATTTAACATTAAATTATATTATTATTTATTATATTCAATCCATAACCTCCCACTGCAGGGCAAACGCATCCTAAGGCTTAAACATATGTATATTATCTATACAAACATAAAGAGCTAAAATTGTAACTATGTATGTATGTTTGTAGGAGGATCTCTGGAACTACTGATTCGATTCTGAAAATTCTTTCACTGATAGTAAGCTACACTATCCCTGAGTAACACAGGCTTTGTTTTATTATGTCGACGCGAACGAAGTCGCGGGCTATTGTTAGTTTATTATATTCATGTAGATTAGGGAACAGACATCAACGAAAAATTTACCAGAAGAATATAACGTAGGTATTTGAAACCTAAAAGTAAATATAAATTTCAAAATTAATAACTTGTCATAAGCCTAGTTGTTATACACTGATAGGTTTATTAATTGATATTTTCTAAATGTCAGGTAAATCTATACCTATAGTTGTACTGTATTAATTTACTATACATATAATTTTTACTGAATACATTCAAATTAACATACCTATCCTTACTCTTCATGTCTAAGAACCACCCCTAGAAACCTGCTTTAAAAACAAACAAACACATCCTCGCAACTCGTATAACTACGGTGCAACAGACAGACACACATGGTGGTCAAACTTATATAACACCCCTCCTTTTTGCGTCGGGGGTTAAAGAAGTATTTAGTTAAGTAATAGCCAAATAGGATAATAAAATAAGTAGAAAAATAAAATAACTCTTTAATAATACCTTAAGTAGTTAATAAAATAACTATTTTATTGGTAAGTAGCTAATATAGGTAGGTTACTTTGTAAATTTATACGAAATGTAAAACTTGTCACGCACTACGCACGCAACTTTTACATACAATTATAATATAACCTATACTACAGCTATACGTTCGTAAAACATTTACAATTTTATTTGCGTTTAGTAGGTAATTTGAATTTCGAAACTGTATTACATTAATAACTTGAGCGACTTCTTGAGCCGTTTCCAACTTCACTTCTTCTAAGGCTTTTAATTCCGAAGTAACTTTCGCCTCTTTTTATCCTGAAGTTCTCAATCAAAGATATTTTAACCGTAGACACTTTATTGTACTATTAATTATTCTGTGCCGTAGGGCAGGTTTGAGTTGTTACAAATGTCCAAGTTACCACCACAATGTACATCCACGTGTAATTTTGAAAATAACTCTTTAATTTATTTTTAAATTGTGGTTAGTTTGCCGTCGGAAAATGCGGCGACAGATGCGATGCGGTTTGCGGTCACACCTACTTTACAGAACCTTGGTTCATTCTAAAACATACTTTACTGCGAAGTTTTAAAGCTTATTTTAGAATGGATTGGGAAGGAAAGGTTGCCCGAGCACATGGTAAGTTTTTATGAATTAAAGCTTGTCGATTTTGTAACGTGTTTTTATTGCGAGCCGTATAGTTTTATTTTATTGATTTTTTGCAAAGTTTACAATGACAGAATAAAAGCATTAGAAATTTAACCATTTTGACGTGTTTAAAATGAATGAGTTGTTCTCCCTCGGGGTTTTAGCTTAATCGCAAAAATTGAACAAGATCAAGTTTCCTGTTTCATAAGACAACTTATCAATCAGATGACACTCGAAACAAGTAAAATTAATCCGTATTTCTTTGATTATTCCGAGGGGTATCAAAATTCTCTCTGTCAAATAATTCTATCGTACAAACTTATGCGGTTATGCGAGGTCTTCCCGCAATTTGTCAACAATGATCAATAAAAAGTTTTAATCAAAGGCTAGCCCTGAGTTCTCTGAAGTGCAGTAGGTATGATAAAATCCAGCTGACAATTTCACGGGTAATTGAGTGTTTGAGGACGGCGCGGCGGCTGGCGGCGGGCGCGCCGCGTCTCGGCAGGGGGCCCTCTCGCACATCGCACTCATTTGTTTGTTACACCCAGCTGCTTTATTACTATAACGCTTTTATACTACTCTGCGTTTCTTGTTAAAACCAAAAAAATCTTTTGTCACGATCGCATTGTAAAAGTTTTATCGCCGTAAACTATTTTGGTATGCAGGAAAATTCGGTCACGCGTTGATGTCTTTTGCTTCGACGCTAATTCCAAACAAAAGATTTCAACGCGCTTCTTAATTAACGCAGGTAAGCAAAATTAATTTACATCGTTCGTGTTATAATTCAGTTTCTCACCGTTAACTTAAAAAGAAAGTGTTAAGAGGCAAGCGACGACGGTCGTAATTTAATTACCACGTTTAGTTGTGGTATGAAAATTGAGGACTTTCTCTCACGTTACTAGCGCACGGTCCGGGAGTCGGATGTCACTTAAATATATGCAAGGGTTTATTTAGCTAGTGTGTAATGTATTATCATCAGAAGTGTTTGGTTACCGGATGCCTGGCGGCCGCCACGGCAGCGGCGGCGGCGGCGGCGTTCATCGCGCCCGCGCTAGGATACATCCCCACGTCAAACACAGACGGTCATCGTCTGCCTGCACAACACTATAAGTAAACTGCTCACAGCACACACTCCACTCGATCCACAAAACAACACAGTAACGCTCGTACTCCGCGCGGTCAGTCACACACGATCACTGTTCGTCAAACGGTCCGACACACGTCCAACGCGTTCGAACGTTGCAAGCGAACTGACGCGTCCGTGCCGGGGGGACCCTCACCTCCCTTCTCCCGACCCCGGCGGGCGACCCCGCATGCCGATTGCCGCTGCCATACATATTTTCTCCACTCGAATTTTTCGTCGACTATCTTTATGTTTGAGGAATACTTTAGTCGAATCGGAGATATACGCTCTAATAGATACGTATTATTTGGGGATTTCGTTGAAGGGGTGAGGTGGGGTGTCGGTGTCACGGTTCAGCGGGCGCTGCTGCGGCTGAGTTATTTGGTGTTATTTTGGTGCCCGATATGCAATTTAACTAGGAAATGTACGATTAGGGGAGATTTAATCAAGTAGCGGCTCTTTAACGCGATAATAAGCTACCGATCTAATCTTTGTTTAAAAGGGAAACATTTTGCGAGTTTTACGTAAATAATTATTGTTAATATTTTGCTCCGAAACCATTCCGAAAGAGGCTGCTCTAAAAAATAAACTGAATGAGAAAGGTCCATTGCCATTGTTACATCTGCGGCACAGATTAAAATATTAATGGCGAGCGGTCAGAGAGCGGTAGGACGCAGACGGGACGGGGGTCGACCTACGTAGGTAATTGATATGGATAGCTGGCATCGCGAATTAACGGCAACGGTAGGTATATTGATAACCAGGGATTAACCAATAATTAACTCGACTATAGTTAAATACGGCGCTTTGATGTAAGGTAGAGTTGCTTAATTGAGAGATAATTGTTATGGATGAAATGTAGAGTGCCCACTCTACCTTACGAACTATGTCATTGAAGTTTGTGTGCGATGTGTTATTCGAATAATATATTATGTATACTGGAATACTGGTATACTGGTATACTGGTATACTGGTATACTGGTATACTGGTATACTGAAATACTGGTATACTGGTATACTGAAATACTGGTATACTGGTATACTGAAATACTGCTATACTGGAATACTGAAATACTGCTATACTGGAATACTGCGTGCACTGCTGTACTCAAAGGTTTTTTTATGTTTAATATTTATTTTAAAAAGTTACATATCAATAATAATATGTTCATAATAAATTAACATCTTTTACTTATAAAACTGTAATAACTGCTCATAAATTCAATTCATCGAACCCAGATTATAATTAAAAAGGCACAAAAATACGAGGTTATGAAATAAATAAGTACACAAACACATACAATAGTCATTACTTTAAGTAATCATTGTTAATAAAATAAAAACGCAAGGTATTTATTTGTATACAATGGAATGCAAAAAAATAACCTCCACAGACTGTTAATTAATCCATTGGTCGGAGTCACTCTTTGACTCACAATAGCACATTGTTGACATTTATTAAAAAACCCTTATATTTAAACGTGGAGGACCCGTATTACGCTTGCTTGTGATGCGGACGGGCACTTAAAATATTTTGTGTAGGGTTGCCGCTTTGTGTGATCCTTAGTGTTTCTTTAAACCTGTTACCGTTTTAGATTTGTATGAGAGTTAAGCTTAACAGGTTTTTTTTATCTATATAAAAGATGTTTTCTTTTCCAAAGAATGTCTTTGGTATAAGTAATTTTTAATTGTTGTGTATTTTAATATAATATTTTTTTTAACCTATTTGATCCCACTGCTGGGTAAAAGTCTTCCCCCATCTAAAGACATCTATCATAAAAATCTAAAATAGATCTAGTTCTTGTTCTTAAAGGCGAGCGCTGACATTTCGATTGTTAAGAAAATTACGCTTTGTACTTACTTTTTAAGTCCGTTTTTAATTATCACTTTGTTTGATGTTTATCAGAAAAAATAAAAACACACAAAAAATCTTATTTTCATCTTGGCACAGTACCTAAATATTTCGTGAAATTTATTGAGAAATGTTTTATTGCATAAAAAATCTGCTTGAGTTTAAAAACTGTTTTGAAAATGCACCCTTTTTTTTCCCGTATACCTTTAAAATTGCTAATTTTTTTCCATTTTTCATTATTTTCTATTTGCCTACATATTGACTGAATCACGAACAGTCAGCCCTATCGCCTATCGGCTCTGGTTAATGTTTATTCAATGCATTCCGTTTGATACATAGGCTACGGTTTTTGTGACGATCCTGCGAGGAGGAACGAGGCGTGAGATGCAAGCCCACTCATCACCTCACCACACTTCATACTTGGGTAGAAGGGTAGTGCTTGTAATAAATAAGTTACGAAAATGTAATTAAGGTTTGGAAACTATCGTGAGTCGAAATATTCATTATAAATATAAAACGGCTACGCTCACTTTACAATTGTTTCGGATAACTCCGACCAGGTTTCGGACAAATAGGATGTCCTTCTACGATAATGTAGTTTATTTTGACCCGTTTAATAAGCAGCTTAATATTTGCGAAAATTAAATATTAGGCATATTATTATAGTCTTTACTGCTTGTGTATGTGTACATACCTAGAGACAACATTTGTTAGGAATAATATAAAACCACTCTAGATATAAATTTTGTTAGATTAACAAAATTTTATGTCCATTTTTTTCTCTAAGTCATGTCAGCATCCAAATTCTTCAATCTAAATTCAGATCTTTTAAAATATTTTAAATTAACTAAATAGTCGAATTCTACTTGGCTGAAAATGAATATCTAATAACTAAAAGAGAAAATATTTTCATTCCGTCTATAAAATATTCAAAGATCTCCACTGAAGATTTCGAAGGACCAAGTCTGGTTGGTTACTTCAACATGTGTAGAATACTCAACATATCGTGTTCTATATATTATAATGTAGTATATAGAACACGATATGTTGAGTATTTTATAGGTATAGAAGTAATGTTTGTAATGTTTTGCGTGAAAGGAAAACATTCCGAACCAAGCGTTTCAGCGAGTAGACCAAACTATTTTTAAATAACTCAGTGACAAGACGAGCTGGTTGTTTACCTGATGGTAAGCTAAACGCTTATCTATACCTACCTAACAATTGCAGCACCACTGCATAGTTCTGCAAAATCTCGCGGTACTGCACTGCGCTCGTTAGACATTCAACGCCCAGTAATTTCGCTTTAACATAGTGGCCCTTGAAACCGGAACACAGTAATCTTTAACCGACTTCCAAAAAGGAGAAGGTTCTCTACTCGATTGTATTTTTTTTAATTTTTTAGAGATTGTTACCTCGTAACTCCATCATTTATGAACCGATTTGAAAAATTCTTTTTGCGTTGGGTTCAGTATAGCTACAAAATGGTCCCGTTTAAATTTCATCGATATTTGACCTTGGACTACGAAGATACATTGAAGTCAGTTTTTGTTCTTTTTTCTAAAAATTAATTATTGCAACTAAAGTTTGGCAGTTGAATAGTATTCAATGAATATAATTATTCCATTCCAATCATTCTAAATCTACAAATAGTCTACATTAGCGATGCCACTAATTGCCCTTACTAATCACGCAGATTTCCAAGCTAAGTACGCCCCCTATTTGTATTAGTAATTATGACGGTACGTTGTGTATGACCAATCACTCCAATCAGTATGTCACATTCTTAAATCTAGTACAATTAACCATATGCCATTGTTCTTAAACTTTCATTTTCCATTGTTACATGTATACTCATTCAGGTCTACCGATAAGCAATTAGCATGACCTTGCCGGTGGTTGCCAATCTACCTCTATAAATTGAAAGTACTGCGGCTATTGATTGAAATTAATAGCGTATTTCTAATAATTCAAAACCACGCATAATGACTGGGTGTCTGCTTTCTAAGCGTAAAGTGTAGGTAATGTTCAACGAAGTGAGCATAAAAGTTGTTGTAGGCGGTGGATTTATATATCGTAGTACAAGCACCTGTGTGCCCTGTGGTATGCCGATACAAGCTGTAGTTTAATTGACTAGCGCTGGCTGATATAATATGCAAGTCTAAAACAACGAAACAAGAGCAAGAGTTATAATATGAAACGCTCTATCAATCTATAGTTTATATTATTAAAACGTTTCGGTAAAATTGCATAGACCGCGATCACGAGAACAGTCTCCTTATTCGATTGGCGTGAGTTTAAAAATTATTATAGGTACCTACCAATTTCCTTGTCATGACGCCAATTCAGTTTTATTATCAGATCCCTCAAGAGGAGCATTTTGGTACTTAAATAGATTGTTTAAGATGATAGCCACCGAGGAACAATCACCAAGTACAATTTTATTAGAATTGAAGATCAACATGAGACAGCAATGAACGATAATATTGACAACTGAGTATTAGCACAAATGAGCCTTAAAGTCGAAAGAATTACTAAAGAAATACAATGTAATCTCCGGTATCTCAGTCGTGGGGCTCTTAGCGCCTCTGGCTAGCATGACACTGACGCCATTGTCTTGTCAGTTTGTCCAACAGTTGGAATTGCTTGCATAACTGCGTTCGAAGGATACGAAAGCTAAACACATTACCAAAGCCAGTGGCATGTTAAACTTTCTAAGTTGACTGACATTTAGTCAGATTGTCCTGGCACTTTTAGACTCCACCACCACACTAGACTCTACTAGTAATATTTCTTCTGGAAATCTACTAAAGCTGCTTCAGAAGCTTTACCTGCAATTTACAGATTTATTTGCGATTGGTTTCAAACATAGGTTACTATTACGAAATTTGATGGACTAAGTAGACAACATGTCCTACATGAATGGTTTTAAGAATTGATATTATATAAATCGTTTACCTACAGGTATCCTATTCAGTCACTTCATATTCCATTTTCGAACACAGTCCAACGTAGCCGTTAAAGAGGAGACAAGTGGACATATGGTGGAGGTAGCATAGGTATATTATATTAAAACATTAAGTACTTACTCTTAGGTATATTAGACCTCTGCACAGCTGTATAAAAAGGAGACGATATTTGTCCCTCTATCTTGTTCATATTAAGCTTTGTAGCAATTTACGCGACATTTACGCAGGGAGGTAACGAGGCGAGACAAAAACTTCGCTCACGGCGTCGTCGTCGGTTGTGTCGATTTTGTTTTTGTAACTCGTTTATATTCTTACTTCGAATCGCGCAACCGTTTCGCTCGATGCCACATGTTCGTGTGTTACCATATTTTTCGGAGAATAGTGTCGCCATAAGGTATCAAAAAAAACTGATTTTTAAGTATACCTAAGTAAAACTAAGTAAATATAAAGCATGACTTCATTAAAATAACATTGTCATTTCAAATTCAACATATCTGTAAATAAATCTCCGAACTCTTGAAAATCGTATATCAAAGGCTAATCCTTAAGTTCTATTTTTCTTTAGGTAACAATGTGATGACGTGATATCGCGTGGCAATGGATACGGTATTTGACGGCTGTACTAAAGTACAGCGATCGATCGATAAATTGATACTGTTATCACATTATAGACGCAGGTTATTTTTACCTAAATCTAAATTTTTATGGGACGAGGGCTGTGGATAAAACGGCTGTTTTTTTCAATAGGGTACAAATTTACCCAAAATACGACTAAAACGGGAAGCGGGGTTTGAACTCGTGGGTAACTTAGTAAGGTAAGCTATTGTTTGAAGTAAATACTGTGGAACTTGATTCTTAAAATAGATACCTACTTACTTTCCAGTTATTAAGTAAAAAAAGAGTAGATTTTTATAAAACTGAACTCTCTAATCACAACAGCAATCGACATAAGCGTGACGTCTTCGCCCAGCCTGTCTGCTAATATCGGGATACTAACGCCGAGGGCGGCGCGGCGGTGACGCATCTGTCTCGCAACAAGCATCTGTCCAAACTAACCATCGCATCGTCTCCAGACATGGCAGTTATTTATTTCCTAGCTTCGAGATCAGCCGATACAGCGGTAATATCGAGCTCCCTGCGCAGGCGGTCCGCCCGCCGAGCGCCGCCGCCGCCGCCGCCGGTCTCGCGAGCGATCTCCGCGCGATAACAGATAAATAACAATCAGGCGATATCGCCGCGACATCGCTGCGACAACATCGCGCCGCACACAACCGCTCCTACCAGCCCCCCTCTCATCGCCTCCCCACACCCCCTTCACCTGACACCGCACCCCACCTTTATCTCTGCCTACCTGACTGAAACACAAAATTTTTACGATCCCATTGCGTTTACGTTGATCGCATCAGAGGGGCACGAAGATAAGCCTTAATTAATTAGGTAGGCCGGCTTAATCGACCCTTTATTTTCGTGTCCATTTAATTTACACAGTTGATGACTGTTATAAACACCTACATCAAGATTATTTTCGTTAATTTGAAAGTTTTATGCATCCATTGAAGCTCAGCGGTAATAGTTATGTGGGTTGAAGAGAAGTATCAGTATACTCTTCCGAGTAAAGTATAAATCTTGGATTATCGAGTTTTAATAGAGAAGCATTCGAGACTGGCTTCGTGATAGACAATAAATAGATGGGTTGATTTAATTAGCCGGTTCGGTTGATTAAATTCAACATTTGTAAGTGTGTGTATACAATGCAGTCGGTTAGGGCGGTGTTAAAGATCACGCAGTTCATTACAGGCTCCGCTCGACATAAATAGCGCTGTATTAATTGGCTAGTGGCGGCAACAAGCAAGGGCGCGTTATCAGCCGCGCGGCCACACACGGCTGGCTCGCCGCACGCGGCCGGCGGCGACCACCGCACCATCCAGCACCCAAACAAACTCAAACAAAACGCGCTGCATAATTAACCGGCGCGAACAATTAGTTGTATAACCGGCCATTGTGTCTCGACTATTTTTTTAAGCTCTCCGTTTCCCAGAAGGCTCGGATTCTGCCGTCCTCGCCCGCTGTACCCGACCGCTTTTTGCTCGGGAATTAATATTTAATGGCTCTGCAGTCGGAATCGCATGCGATCGTAGCCTCAGATATCTACCCACATTTACTTTTGCGAAAGGTGTGAATCACGATAATGCTTTTTGTTTGTGAAGACGCTTCATTCTTCTTTAGGTATGAAACAGAGTAAGGGCTAATGTGACTAATAAATAACTTTAGATTACTGTAGAGCTGTGCTGTAGAGGTGTTGCTTTTAATAGATAAGAGCGTATTATTGAATCATGGTACATCCGCTTGTTAAATACGGCACTTAAATATGGAGTGCATGGCTATTGACAGTTAAATAAAACAGACTATTACTTAATGCGTTTAAGTAGTGATGTGGGTAATTTCGCCTTCAGTGGGGAATGCTGGCTGATGGGTCACTTGACATCGTAAACCGTGGGTTGTGATTGTGACAGAACGCGTAAATAGCTGTGTAACACTCGCGCTCGGTGATTGACAATCACTCTGTGATAGAACACTGTCAATTTACGTGTGTCTGACACGTGAACGATACCTTAACTACAGGACGTATGAAGGCTGTATGAATTTTATGACAAAATGTATTCGTCTACCTACTTACCCTTATCAAAACGTGAATAAGTAATGATTGACAATGGTATTAAAGTTAAGTAGGTATGTAATACCAGACTAACCCACGAATACCCTAACTTTAATAATAATAAAAGTTAGAAGTAAGTACCTAAATAAACTGGTTCAATAAACGTTATTAATATTAATATTATTATTTTGAAAGATTTTTATTCTCGAAATTTTAAGAATTTCGGTATTACATGAAAACCACGGGCCTAAACCAAGTGGAGTTCAGTTTCGCAATCTAATTCTGTAAGTGTTAATGTTTCTTCCTGCAAGAACTTACGCATAATTCGACATGTATTTAATATCGCGGCTTTCTGCATTGTTATAAATATATTTTTAGGCAAATCCAAGAGTTTAATACTGTGATGGAAGTACTTTGGAATTACTCCCGTACTGGAGAGCACCAACGGCACAATGTATACTCTGTTCATCTTCCAGATTCTAGTTATTTCTTCCTTCAAGTCAGTATATTTATATATTTTTTCTGTTATTGTTTTTTGTATATTGTGTGTATTAGGAACTGCTATATCTGGTCTATTGTTATGTATAGTTTTGTCTGTTAATATGGCTCTATCAAAGTACTTACATCTTGTGACTGGAGTTCTCCAGTACAGGCTTAGGGACATATTGATAATATGGTTTTGGTGTGCCTTCTAAGAGTTTATGCTTGATGGATAACTTTTGATGGATGATATGTGCAACTTGATTGTGTCTGTGAGTGTAGTCAGTTTGGGTGAGACTCGAGCAAGCGCTTGTGATGTGTTGGATGGTTTCAGGTTGGTAGTTACATTTTCTGTAGTTTTTCGTATTTATTACTTGATCCTGAATAGCTACCATAAAACCTTCCGTCTCAGGGAACAGAGATCCAAGCTTAAGCCATTTGTTTAAAGATTCTAAATCTACATGCGTTTGCTCTAAATCGTAAATATGTAGTCCATGAAGTTCTTTTTTACGCCACTTGTGCATTTTTTCTGCTTCTTCATCTTTTTTTATCTATTTATACTTTAGCACAAAACAGTTTGTACATGGAGGACTTAATGCTAGATAGCATTTTCTACCAGTCATCCAGGACGTGCAAGAAAAAATGGTAGCGGTGCAGTAAAGTGTCAGATCTTTATTATTATTATTATAAATATTACCTAACTAGGGTAACTAAATATTAGGTAGGTCATTCTTACTGTTTAGGTATGTCTGATCAATAATAAATAATCAATCATTGTGGTTATATTTTATTCTGTAATGGTACTGCCTAATAAATTAAGAAACCTAATATTTATAAGTAGGTAGGTATGTAACTACCTACTTACAGTTTTCGTGGTCAAACTTTTTAAATACCTACTTATAGATTACACCTAAAAGTAGCTATGTTAATCCATCGAGTGTCCGCAAACACGCGTTGTACATTACCGGCTAGGGTTGGGAATGATTTAATTGCAGCCCCCAGAGCGCGAAGTGGAGTAATAGCGGCGGAATAACGCGATAAAGACGTTGGCGGAGACGATATTAATTAAGAGATAATTATCGCCGAGCTTAGACGTTATCGCGGAATTATAGCGGGAACGAAATGTTAGGGCACTCTATTCCCAAATTCTCACTTCACTTTTATAATTACGGAAGTAAATTTATATAAAAGACACGCACTATTAGTGGTACCAAGCTACGTTTCGTGACGCGTTAAATTATTTTTAACAAGGCATAAAAAGTAAAACACAATGCAATAATAAACTATTATAAAATATTATTATCATTATCAAGGTAATTAGAGCATCATTGGGATGTAGTTGTAGTACACATATTGCCGTGATAGTACTTAGGTACCTAAGAGACGAGATAAGTGCTCGGAAAATGTGCCCAAATCGTACACATTTTTGTGAGTGACTGCACAAGTAATAAATATTAGTGGAGCATAAAAAGAAATAAAGAAACCTGTCTACCTGCCGCATGCCGGAGCGAGGGTACCAACCTACGTAGTTATTTTTTACACGTCGAGAAGTGTGTTGAATGGCCAGTTCTCGGCTACCGGACAAGCGCCTTATCCGATGGAGGTCGACGCAACATCGCGACGACGACGACTCTACATAACTACTCTACCGCGTACAAGCTTGGTGTTTCTTACCCACGCTTATTTTTATAAAATAAAAGAATACCCGAA
The DNA here is from genome assembly GCA_951640565.1 of Petrophora chlorosata. Classification (NCBI taxonomy): domain Eukaryota; kingdom Metazoa; phylum Arthropoda; class Insecta; order Lepidoptera; family Geometridae; genus Petrophora; species Petrophora chlorosata. The sequence continues at coordinate 6,771,156 of OX621204.1, read as the reverse complement.
AATAATAGACTTGACGAAGCAATAAAAATAATAGACGACGATAAACATTCCTAACTCAATGATGTTGATGTAAGTTTTGTTTTGTTCACAACAAATTGTAGAGCAATACAGCCCATGCCAATACCAATGTAGAGTCTCATATTTATTTATTTTGACGACAGAGTGTATTAATAGTTCGTTCGTACTTATTATAAGTTGTCTCTGTTTCAGCGAGCACTGTCGTGACTCGTGAGACGGGGTGCGGGGCGCGGGGGTCAACAGTCATCGGTCAACCTCAACTAGGCACTCGAGTCTGGAAGCAGGAAACTCACGAGCCGCGACTTGCCATTAGCGCCGCGCATTCAATAATAATGAACGAGCCGCACCGAAATATCCCCTGTTTACACCCACTCGCTCGCTCGCTCCGCCGCCGCACCGACCGACCGCATTTTATTTTTTCGCTGTCGCACATTTCGCCGTCATAGCTATTTCCACTCGAGGCATTATACGAGCGTCTGTGTGTGCGTCACTCCACGTGGACCGCTCCGTCGTCGGTGAGCAGAACTCGTCGTTTCCGAGCGTGCCATTGGCTCACAAGCCGAGATCGCTTATTAAGGGTGGAGTTACACGCGTTTTCGAGCTGCCGTTGGCTGAAACGGTGCGCGAAGACGAGCCGATTGGCCGAGTCGATTTTTATAAGAGCGGCAGTCAACGTGGACTCGTTTATCTATTCAGACGCCGGCGGCGCGGTCGCGGGGGGAAGCCGGGGGGTATACGGGCAATCAGTAAAGGCGGGAGGAATACGGCCATATTTATAAGAGCTGCGGGGATGCAATCACGAAGCGGCGCGGGGCTCGGGCGGGTGCTCGGGGGGAGGCGGCGGCCATTTTGAGGGCAGCTCTTTTTATTCGTTTTTCGCGCGGGGTGCGTCGTCGTCGGCGGGAGCGCGCCGTGCGCTAATTGCGGGGGTAATGAGGGCGCTCGACTCGACTCGCTCACTCTATTAAACTCGCTCGCTATCGACTGCCTTATTGATTTGTCCTTAATCGAGGCGCGGTGGAGTGGCAGGCACGGCTCGGTGTAATGTAAACAAAGCGCTCCGGGCGGAGGCGGTGGCGCGCGGAAACGTCCGCACAAATTGAATTAGAATGATTACAGCGAGCGACGCAGCACTGACCTACTCACGCTCGCTGCTGCGACACCGGCCGCCGACCGGCGCGGTTGTCCGTCCGTCGCCGTCGGTCGACCGGCGAACGGCCGCGGCCACGCCAGCGCTACTAGCGCTAGCGCTGGCACCGGCCACCGCGTATAGTCGCATACCAAGTAATACCACTCCACTCACCGCCTCTGATCTTCAATAGCCTTCCATTACAATTATTGAGTGTCCGTGGGTAGCCGGACAATAAACTTTAAACGTAGTTACCATTTATTTATCAACTCAAAGGCGTTCATCGTTTTATTTATTGGTGTTATTTATTACTTTTGCTAATAAAATTAATTTGGTCTCCTATGTTTGGGAACATTAAGGTATATAATTACGATTTTCTTGGCTCTACGACGGCTCTACATAGGCTACGTTACTAAGAAAAGTTCCTTTAACTCTTCAGATTTGTATAATTAGGTAGGTACCTACTATTTTCTTGGCTCTACGATAATTATTCATCACCATGATGATGATGAAATAATTAATTAATTAGAAATTGAACAGTGACGATAGTGATGTTTATAAGTTGTACACAAGTCACCCAAACTCTACATAATATTGCGCCGAAGCATAATATTGAGGAGCTCACCCTTTTTTTAAGACAGACTATGAATAAGAGAATTTATATGAAATATTAACAAAAAAGTAAAGTTTTTTTGTATTAAAAAAATCAATTGTCTTAATTAATCGACATAAGAATTGTCTAACACATGCTAGCTTGACTAACAGCGCGGTGCGATTACAATAACAGGCACATATGTGGCAACTGTCAATCGTGTCGATTGTTACGCCTCTGTCTAGTTGCATCATGTTGTAGCTGCGAAGATCGTCTTTAGCATGTACATTACGTATAGGAACATACCTGGAAAGGAATCATTATGTAGTTAGCGTTGGCAGAGTGTTGTAGAAACTAAACAGTGGTCTAACATTACGCTAGGCTATGTGGCTGTGACTAACAGCGCGTTGCAATTTAAATAACAAATACGACTGTGTCAATTGACTGTGGCGGTTGTTACTTACGCCACATTGTCTTAGAACATCATTTAAGCATGCGAAGAACCAAATTTTTTATTTTTTTATGTAGGTACCTAACTGAATAATGAGACTCGTTTGTCTGTAGGTAAGTGTCACGCCTGCCCATAACAATTGCAATGCCACCTAGAACTTTTGATACCGTAAAAAGTACTGCATTGCACTGCCTATATATGTATAAATACCGTAACGGTACTGTACTTAAGTAAGCATTAAAATTTTGTCATTCGCATGCTAATCATGCTATACAATAGGTAAGTAAAGAAAAACAGTCGGCTAACATTATGCCAGGCAAAGCTATGAGTAACAGCGTATTAACAGCACTCACGCTATATTTTTTATACCTATACTATAGGTAGTACGTCCGACCAGGTTTCGGATAATTAGGATATCTTTTTCCGGGAGCTTGTTTACGCTTATTGTAGAACGCTTTTTTATGTTTCAAACGGAAACCATGCTTAAAAATAAAATATTAGGACTAACAATAATTATTGAACTAACAAACGACAAGTCAATAGTTTTTGTTGTTATAATGCCTCATTGTCTGATTGCGTCGTTCCTTAGCATGCGTGGGTATATTTCAATGCCTTTTAATAAAGTAGGTAATTTGGGCAATGTATTAATTGTGGCGATTACATGCCAGGACGCCATCGCCAGAATGACTAACAGCGCGAAGCACTTACAGTAACAGCAGGCGCGTCTGTGTCAGTCGTGTGGATTGTTATTACGTCTCGGCTCATAATTATTGTCTTGTTGCAGCATTTTGTAGATACATACCTAATACGTGTATATTTTTTTTTTTATTTATTTATGCAATCCAAACAGCGTCTTAGCTAATTTATGTAAATACAATATTTTTTTGATTATAAGGCCAAAATAGGATTACACAACTAAAGTACCTACTTAAGTTAATACAAGCATGATAACATAATATAATAGTATGTATATTGTATACATATACTTTGTTCCATTTTATAAGTTATACAGAATAGATATTTTTAACCGACTTCAAAAAAGGAGGAGGTTCTCTGTTCGATTGTATTTTTTTTTAATGTTTGTTACCTCAGAACTCCGTCATTTATGAACCGATTTGGAAAATTCTTTTTGCGTTGGGTTCAGTATAGCTACGAAGTGGTCCCATATAAATTTCATCGATATGTGACCTTGGACTTCAAAGATACATTGAAGTGGATTTTTGTTTTTTTCTAAAAATTAATTATTGTTATTATTTTAAACATAGTTGCAAACAAAAGTAGTTATACTTTATCTTATTTATGAGACAGTACTCCTCCTCCTTACCTAATGCCTAATCATAAAAAAATGTTTTTTTTTTACCTTTGTTAATTATTCTCAAGTCTCAAGACGAGCAGTTGAAACTTTCACAAAATGTCATTAAGTGCCTATGTAGTAGGATGTATTCGTGACTAGAATCGATAAGCGATCCACCACTGAAACTTGTTTAGGAATGAAACATATTTTTATGTTAATTTGTAGGCAAATATTAATCATAGAAAGAACTATAACGTATAACAGTATATTCAGTACAGTTGTCACCTAACAATGCGTATTAATTCATACGCCTGAGTAGACAAGTCGAGAAATAATATTCAAGTCTCTAAACGATTTGTTCGTAACGAGAAACGCACGCCTATTTGTTTAGTAACATTATGACTGCGATGGACGTTGGACATCTATATTAATTACTAGCTGCGCCCTGCGGTTCCGCCCGCGGATAAAAAGTAGCCTATGTGCTATTCCAAGTCCTAAAGTACCTACATACCAAATTTCATCAAAATTGGTTCGGTAGTTTTTGCGTGAAAGAGTAACAAAGATCCATACATGTGTAAATACAAACTTTCGCGTTTATTATATTAGTCAGGATTATTATGTAAAATATTGAGATATACGAGGTGCAATGGGAGGGATGTCACCGTCTTACTAGACTAATGCTGTGTAACAATTAATCTGATTCCCCCATCACCTTTTTACCATCGGACAACCAGACGATCGGCACAACGTCACCCCTATATGGTGGACGTTCCGCCTATCCTTACTAAACGTTTCGAATCTTCCTTTTTGGTGCGAACGTCGAAGAGTGGAACGCCTTGCCGTCGTCTGTGTTTCCACATAAATACAATCTGGGTGTGTTCAAATCAAGAGTGAACAAGTACTTACTGGGTAAGCGTGCTACATCTTCGACCACATCGTCGCTTCCCATCAGGTTAGATCGTGGTCAAACGCTGACCCAGTCGGATTGTAAAAAAAAAAGTACCTAATTAGTAGTTTAAAGCAACCAAGTCTTAGGTCCTAAGACTTAGTCTTTCATCCTTCATCCATCGCTTTAAACTTTCATCCATCTCTAATTATTGGTAAGTACACTTTTTTTTATCCAAGCCGATAGAATTTATAAGTACATCATATTGTACCGAAACTTAATTAAGTTTGTTTGGGTACTCATATTCTTACGGTATCTACGTCCGAAAAAACATACCTATAAGTTTTAACATATAAACTTAAAATGTTATTACTGTACTATTGTGCTCTATCTGATTATTATGTGAGATTTACCTCTACCTCTTGTGAATTATAAAATCGAAAGCGATTTGTTAACAAGACAAAACATGTCGACAAGCTACAAGTTGTGTAGTTCAATAGCATGTTCTCGTTAAACTCATGTTTTCGGTAAGTATGTGTAATTGTGTAGCCTCATACACAGTTAGCGTCAATAATAAAGTACCTGCCTAGTAGGTACCATGTCACATTAACTAATTTAACATTTGCTTGTATCAAATGCCTCGTTGTTGAAATCATTTTATATGGCGATATGGTGCTACTAATATATATAATCTACTGATGCTGACTATTCCATCGTTTGTAGATGTTGTCTTCGTTTGACGTAGGATGTTGCATGCAGCGTACCAGTTGAACAAATAGATACACGATTATAATGTCGCATGTCGGTACATATACTACTAGGTGCTACCACAGAATAATAAATAGTACAGTACTGCTACGACAAATAGTTATCCGTTTATTTACACAGCTGAGCCTTGAACCTAGTACATACCTTCTTATTCTTATTCTATTTGATTCTGTGTGACTAGTATTCTGTGGTGTGACTGAAACTTTTTGCTTCGGATTCTGATTTTAATTTACCTACTTAACAAGGCTCGTATTTATAATCTAGAATCAGAACTGAGTCTAGAATCAGGGAGAGTTTCAAGTCAAGCTTTGTTCGATAAAAGTCACTCGAACAAAGCTTGACTTTAAACTCCGCCGGATTCTAGACTCAGTTCTGATTTTAGTTCAAATACGAGCCTAAATCTTTGTGATAAGTATGTAAGTACTTTACTTTTTTATTTCTTCTGTAAACTTATTTGAATGTATGTGTAGTATCTAGTATATCCAATACCTTTTATAAGCTTTTGCCAAAAAACTGATAAAACGAACGAAACGGAACAAATCCCATAATATTTCTGAGCGACCTTAAATGTTTACAGCTTTTTAACAATAAACAATAGATCTTGTAAAAAAATGTTTTCAATACACAACAATACAATACAAAAACTCCTTATTGTATACCTCTACCTACCAGTAACATACAATCAAATTCATAGATAGACCTTTAATAACTAGTGTAGTATAATGGGTAGTCTTATCGCTTCGAGCGAACTCAATTCAGAAAATCTCTGGATGGACAGTTGGACACAACATTCTTTCCTATACCAGTTAGACATACATTGTATAAATAAATGGTATTAACTAATTAGGCTTATTCTCAAAATTTCAAAATGTGTCGTACCGCCTACAAATATTTATGTCATATTTAGATATAACGCATAATTAATGCTACATTACATACCTACATAGCAATACCTTTAAGTATAGAATAAATAACCATAAGTACATGTTCGCATTTCCATCGGTTCAACGGCAGCGGCCAAACAATGGCGAGTCAAGCTAAACAGTCAAGTGTAACAATTCAGCAGTTTGAACAGCGTCGCCGGTAGGTATACCTACTAGTTCGAGGTTCGGGGGTACAATGGAACGCGACGATATGAAATTTCATTAACGAGGGTCCGACTACACTCGGCACTCGGGCTCCACAAGACGGCAAACAGCGCGCGTGAACCCACGAATAATTCACACGCGAGCCCTACAAATAACCCCCCAGCGATAGGGCTGCCTCTTTGTACATTATAATTTTGTCTAGATTTTCCTCTATAGGTTTATAACAATATTAGTTAGCACGTGTTGTTCAAGTGTATGGTACTGTAGATATTGTAGCTACAGTTAACATTATTGATGTCGACACGTCCTGACATTATCCATACCTACTAATATCACAGTTTTAAGAGGCAAAGTTGTATGTACATATGTTTGGAGGAGGTAATCCTAGAACTACTCATCCGATTCTAAAGAATCTTTTACTGATAAAGAAAGCTACGCTATCGCCGAGTGACATAGGATAGGTATATTTTACCTATTTATATAAAATAGAAACAACAAAAAAGGACACATTTTATAAAGAGTGCAAGTACATCGTGATGTTGTTACCTAATTACTTATCTATAGTAAAGGCACAGAATAATTAGTAAAGCCAAAATAAGATTCAAAAAATGCTAAAAGGCAACTCTTATCCGACTCTAAAGGAAGGCTTTTAAGCATTGCATCCGTCCATTACTTGCCATCACAGACGTTTGTTCTGACCTATTAAATTTCCTTCCATCCTAGATGTTGCATCCGCCAACCCTAATTACATACCCCGCCTCACCTCTCCGCCCGCTCACCCTGCGACCGCAAACTGAGTTATTTATCGCCCCCCGGTCGCAGGGACAGGAAATGCCCGCACGTATTTTTACTGCCGCCCAAAGATCGGGACTAGCGCCATCTATCGGGTGGCGTCGACTTGAGTCTCACTTCGCAAATTGCGCCGAGTTATGTGACTTCTTGTGTGAGTATTCTCGCTTGAGTTCCAGATTAGGGATACGTTAGTTGAATTTGTAACGCGTTTGATGTCTTCATTACGATTGTGTGGTTGTGCGCCCTTTCCCACTATTGAGTAGGGTTTTATATTTACGGTTAGGTAAACCATCTGGAATACCTATTTAGAGTACGCTTTAACTACCGGCCACAAACATATGTTACCCACTTTTTTTCATAACTACGTAGGTAATTAACTACAATTGAAATTGATTAAAAATATTTAAACATAAATACATACATTGCTACAGTTAAGTACTAATCCGTAGGATTTTTCCTTAAAACTCCATAAGTATTATTTTAAATTAATTAGTGTGTGTTTGTTTAAAAATAATTGCGTTCATTATAATACTGCTATGTGAGTTGATAAAAATAAGAATACCATTAAATGCAACAATAGGTAGGTATTCCATAGTCGATAGAAAAACACGAGGAAGGAAGGAACCCTTTTAGCTGCACATAATTCTGAAAACAATTCGATAAACGGCGAGGTGAGTCATTGTTTGGCAGTGGAGCGGTAATATCTCAGTGTTTGCGGTTTCTCTGTTATTTGCGGGAATTGCGGGTCAATTAGTGGCTAGATGTGGCCCGACTCCGGCCACCCGCCGGAAACATGAGCTCACACTGCTCACAGTCGTAGTCGCTCACAGAGAAACTCATATTAGCTCACAGTGGCTCACAGCCATTAGACATAGAGTTACTCTAGTATGCTCACAGGCCGCCCCTAAATAAATATTGCAGCCCTGAAGGTACTTACTACTTGTACTTACATGTTCACTTACCTACTTAATTCAGATATTTTTCATGTAGGTAAGTAAGAAAGTACATAAAGATAAATAACATATTTATTCAGATTTGTTAACGTGTGTCGTGACACTAGCAACATGTCTTTACTACGTGACTACAAGTAATAAAAGCTGCAAGAGTAGCACGACCCATATTTATTCCAAGTTTATATCTATTGGGGGTAACGTATCGGATAAAAAATTAAAAACAAAATCCGTGCGACCCCCGCTCTCGATGCGGCGGGCGGTCGACCCCCATTTTTTGCGGGTAGGTAACCTTGTAGAATAAAGACAGTAGGGAAATTTCATAGCATTTAAATGCGTAGTACTTAGATATGGTATATGATAACACCATTTTTTTTTTATATTTGCTGATTTTCCTCTGACAATGGTAACAGAGACGTTTTGCAGCCAACACACCTTGATTACTCGATTTAATTTAATTATAATCATTCAAAGATATGATTAGAGAGACACATATTCGATCAATAAAATTCATCGAAATAGGTGTTGGAAGACAAAATACCTGTCTGTACCTAATAATAATAAAGAGCGACATAATAATAATAATAAAGTGTGTACCTAATAATCTGGTTTAGACTGGTTTAGGGCTAAACAGGAGCCACTTTTTCGCTAAACGCAATTTACAATATGTATAGTTCCTATCCTATGGCACGTAGGTATGCTTTTTTCTTTATTACACCGTATACTTAAATCATCATAACTTACGATACGAAGCTACGTTACCGTAGCGCTATGCGCTGTGGCGCGGGCGGGAGACCCCATCTTTTTTTTGCGGGTATGTAACGCGCTCGGTGACACCTCGCGGGTCAAGTGCGGGGCAGTGGGGGGGGGGGCGCTAATTCCGAGCGCGTGACCGCACGCCCGCCCGCTCCGCGCCGTTTTCCCACCGGATTTGCGTTCATACAGTAAAATAAAAAGGGCGATTTGGCGCCCTCCATCGAAGCGGCCCGATTAGCGGCGCCCGGGGAAATTAAAAGTATTTTATTCCACCATTTATTCCCTTTTTTGTTTGCGTTGAATAATGTCTGCAATGTGTCGGCCGCGGCGCTGCATTCTGCCTCCACTCCATGAATGACTGATGAGATGCTGTTTGTGTTCGCTGCAAGTTGCGCGTTTGTTATCGTATTTATGTATGTTGATTAGTTTGGATCGGGATTTAAAATTATACTGGGATAATGAGCGCTTGTTCAGCATAAGCAGGCTTGTGAAACGTTATCTTATTACCTACCCCTATATTTAATTTGCAAGAGTATAAAAATTAAATAAGAAGATATAAAAAATCTTACGAAGAAACTGTTAATTTTTGTCAAAATATGTCAAAATATATTTTTTTCAAGCATTTACGGTGCTTAACCAAATTCAACACTTTAAACTATGCGAGAAAATTCAGAGTTTGAGAGGCGAAAAAAATAAAATGTGCCGAGAACCAAAACTGATTTAGATTCTGGTGCAGGTATTGCCATAAATAATACAAGTGTGGCCGCCTATAATATTGTTGTCAATATTTTTGGACAGACTACTCTAGGTATATACCTACATAAGTTACTTTCAAACGTGATAAGATTTTAATATAAAACGAAAGGTGAGCATCAAAGTGATATCAAAACAGTATTAAATTAATATTTCTCTCACAGCTGGCTAAAATGGTGAGTCTAATATCACCGTCAATAAATCAAATATTGGCTGTAATAAACCGAGGGCCGTCCTTTTGTCCGCGTAATATTGTCCCCGCACATAACTCTACACGATTCATAATCTACAAAAAAGATTCGACCCCAGAAATCCGATTTAAAAACCTTCCCCACCTTTTAGCTAATATACAGCCGAAGTGAAAATGTTGATAAAAATAAATCTTTTAAGCTCACCTTTTTGGCTGTGATAAGGTGAATCTGGTTATACTCGAAGTTATTAAAGCGCAAGGATTAGGTTACAAGTTAGTCAAGTTTGCCTCTGAATGATGAGGTAAGTAGGTATGAATTAGAACAGTCAGTAATAAGTATACATATTAGATATTTAAATTAATGTGGTAGGTATAATAAGTAACCATAAGTATCTACAACTTATTCAAAGCCATAGTACTTGTAATAAATAAAGTGTTGTTTGTAAGTATTATTCAATTTGTGTGTGCGGATACGGTCATTGGAGGTGCGGTACACTTACACTTCTTATCAACATTAGGGTGCGACCACACAGTTTTAAGTAGGTAAGTATATCGACTTAAAACTAAAGTTAACTTAACTTACGTATACTTAATTACTTACTATATTAACTGAAGTATTAAAAATATAAAATCGACATGGCATTTTATTATAATAATTATACTTGTCCCTATTACTTTGATAATTTCCCCCTAACCCATCTTAATTTGCAGACTCTTTTTCAGATTTTGTTTATAAATGGATAATTAAACCAGCCAACCTGCGTCTTAGAAATAACTTGTCCTTTTAACAAGCATGCGTCGCTAAGAGACCTCTGTCAAAAGGGCAGGGACCGGAGGGGAGCAAGGGAACGTAATATTTCCGTCCCTGCGATCGACAAAAGATCCCTTTTCATTGAATCAAAAACATAAGCGTAAAGGAGCTTTTATGGAGTCGATTTGTTTCTAAAAACGTTTGGGTAGAGTACCTACTTTTTTATAAACTATTTTTTAATTTATGTGGGTAAGTAGAATTTCAGATTCAGATACTATAGTTTTGTTTATTATTTTAAGACTATTAGAAAACAGCTAAATAAAATAGGTTAAGTAATTGATTATTTTACTATGCTTAATGCTTATACCTTGTACTTACAACACTTAAACCAACACTGATACCTTATTGATTGGCAGACCTAAAACCATAATTAACTATTTAATTATTATAACAGAAAAATATTGGCAACGTTTGTTGGTTGAGTGCAGCGGCTTCGTGCACCTCTGCTCTCGCATCGCTATGAAAACGTCGTGCCTCAGCACAACAGTTGACTCTGAGCATACACACACGTTTATACAGTGAACCTACTACAATAAAGGCGGGATGGAGTGGCAGTGGGGGGCGAGGGGGTGACGCTGTGACGATGCAGTTTGCACCGCGGCCTCCTCCAACCTTCACCAACTTGCGCCCGTGTTCTTGGGAATCGTTTTAAATTCAAGAACCGCAGAACACCTTTCGATCAATAATATGCTCTGTACTCAAGTCATAAGACCGAAAATCACGATATCCACTTTTTATAAGTCGTTTCGACAATGGTGTACGGCGTCACCACAATATGAGATTTAAAACTCTAAGAGGACGACAGAAAGTTGAGAATCCCATAAATAATGCAAAAATGGTAGCAGTCCTTGGTGTGAGTGCGGAGGTGAGAAATACATTAGCGGTGCCGTTTTCTATTGGTTGTTGCTCCTGTGTTGATATTAAGCAGTCCACGTGGACTGCTTCGCGGTTGCTTGTCTCGTTTTTTTCAGTGGATGACTCGCTATCCGTCTCGTTCTAATCTACAACGAAACGTGGAATGTCATGTCCGGAGTTGTTCAGAAAGTCGTGAGCGTGCATCGTGCTTCCAACTCCAAGTGCGTTCGATAACAGCGCAAGTTTCCGAATAGTAGCTTATAAAAGTATATTTTAGGTAGGGCACAAACAGTGCAATGTACGATACCATTACAAGTGGCTAAAATGTTGGAATCTATGTAGAATATCGATAAGCATTTTTAAGTCAATTAAGGTTGTAAGCTAAAAGCGGTTGTTGCTACATTTAAATTATCGGCCGGCATTCAAATAACGCCATTTTTTTCGTGTCGGCACGAATTTATTTTAATAATAAGATATACTAAATATACTTAGGTATGTTTATGTTATAACGACTAATATGTATAGTACGCGGTAGCGTAAGTAATAGATGTAGTAAATATGGGTTAAATGTCCCGCTGCATTATAAATAAGTAAGTATTATCTTATCTATCACACCGGCCTGTCAACTAGTAAAACGACCTTTAATAATAGTTTATTTCAATAAAATGAGCTTTAATGTCCACCTAATTACCACTATATATTTTGTTGTCTAATCAACAAAATATAGTGTTCATTATCAAACTTTGTTTCAATTACAATTTTTAAATCGAGAATTTCCATTTTTGTTTAATTTTGAAATGAAGTCCGTCCAGAATGAGTAGAAATTAAATAAGTATGAACTAAAAAATTAATTTACAATTCTGTCACTGTCTGTCACAAATAAACAAAATTGACATAATATTAACATATTATCCGGTCAAGCTAGCTGTTTAGTAATAAACGTGTATTAACCAAATGTTAGCAATAGCTTCTCATCAAACTTGAACATATAGAGGAATGAATGTGAAAGTAAAAGTTGACTTTGAGTAGCAGTATAAAAAATTATATGTGGCAAGTACTTAAACTGATTAGTTTCCTAATAAGTAGTGGTATTGCTATAAATGCGACAAGTGGCGCCCTCATTTTTGTTGTAAACTTTTATTGGACAGATTAAGTAAGTAGGTATAGCTGGGGATATACCTAACAACTATTGTAAAGTAATTTTATATGGGTACTTAAACTACCTACTTACTTACTGCGTGTACTTAATTATGCCATTGTTACCTAGGTTGATATCTACTTTAATTTAAATAATAAACAGATTGACAGCAATAATTCACCTACTTACCTAAACATCCTAGGTACACTTAACTTTAAGTAGGTACTTACTTATTGTATGTGAGTACTAACAGTTAAGTAAGTTAAAAGTAAATTAACAACATGAAGTTGATTTGTAAGTAGGTACCTATCAATCGTAACTAAGGCACAATAAAAAAAACAACTTACTCATAGTAGGTAGGTATTGCAAGCGTGTAAAAGTAGGTACCTACCTAGGTACAGAAAAGTTATCTTGACTGGCTACGTGCTACCATGGACCAAATATACTCTACTTGTATATTTGGTCCATGGTGCTACCTATATTTAATTTTGCGCACTTTCAGTTTAAACGTACCCTAACATTAATCCTCTCTATTCATATAAACTGACCTATAATTTTACAATACAAAATTGTAAAGTAGGTAACCTACCCAAATAAAATATGTTAGTAAAATATACCTACCTACTTTTTATATTTCGTTAAATAGGTACCTACCTACCTACCTAATTTTAATAAATAATTAATTAAGAATAGGCATTTTATTGTAGACACGCAAGTTGCTGTAGAATTTTTAATATTTTCATTGCAATTCATACCATGCCAGACAGCGGTATCTAGTGGAAACGTTCAAAAGTGGATTGGATGTGCAAACAGCTTGTATTCTCATTTTGTTTTCATCATAAGACGCGACCGCGACGGTCGGTTTGTTATTTTGTAGTTCAGAATCACTGTATTCCAACTAGATGGCGCTCATTTTAAACACGAACGCAGGTACCTAGGTATCAGAAGTCAGAACCACAGTCAGAACTGGAATTGTGGTAGTTTTTTCTCAGAGAGTTTTTTTTTCTATGCTTCAGCTGCGTTCTGTAAGACGTCCGCTAGAATCCCCTGCGCGATCGATGGCGACGCGACGAAGTTTACTAATGGAACGGTCCCTCGGTCGCCGCGCAGGCTATAGGCAAATGTTCTCTGACATAAAAGCTGACGATCAAATTCAAATAACCGCTGCCGCTGTTTGAATTTAAGTAGGAAACTTACACCTATCAGCTTCGCGAACCAAGGCCCACTATTGCCCACCCCGCGGTCGCTGTAGACGTGCTGCATAGAATACGAATGTTCCGCCCGCCGGCGCCGCCGCTGCGCCGCGCCGGCTCGCAACGACCGCGGCTTATCACGGTAAATGGGCGATTCGGGCTTTGTGAATTATTTTCGGAACATGCCCTTGGTAATCGTAAGCACAGAATACTTGTCGTAAGTCAAGTCACTAGTGTTGGCACAAATCATATCGATTTGTTGCGTAGGTACTATACATCGATATTATACGCATATATTATATAATACATAACCTACATGCGTATTTAATTAATTAAATCTCAATATCGTAAAAAGAACGGTTTGTTTAATCACACAAAATAATATAAATTGGAGTAACAACCGGCCACATTTTAGTGCTTTTCACCTGATGAAATCTCACACATTTAATTAATTGTTGACCTTTAACCACAATACATATAAACATTAAATATTCAGATATTATCTAAATAATCACCAGAGAAGAATATTATACTACGAGCCGAAAGTTGAACCGAAAATAGTTTCAGTCACTGTGACTCAAAATGGCCGACCAGACCAAAAGGCGGAGCTACGTGACGTCATCACAAAAAGTGGCCAATAAACGATATAACTATTACTACCTTTTTCTTTCATGAATATATACTTTTGGTCGTTCAGTCAAGTGTCGATTTGCGACCAGAGAGACAATATTGTGGTAGTTCAGTGTCGATTTACATCACATTTCTATAACAAACCAAATGTGTAGACGCATGTTATTACTCTTGTTACATACTCTATGCCAGTTATCAGTATACCAGAGTTATTTCTGAACGGCCGGCGTTAGGGTAATATTTACATTCACTGGGTGATTTCTGAACGCTCCCTTAGTTGGTGGTCAACTGTCATGTTATGTCAATTGTCATGTCAAGTAAATTGTAAAGTACAACTATACCAATTGATGTTTATAGTGGGGTTTCCTTTTACGTTTATTTATCATTGTGAGTTTGGACGTTATTCAAAGCAAATAATTTAAATTATACTAGGTTCATTCCCATATCTTTTAATAATAATAGTTATGATCAATTGATCATAACCTCTTACGAGATTTTTGTTATTGCAGAATAATTAAAGAAAGTAAGTAAGTGTAGAGACTCAGCTCAATGGAGCGTAATAGTTCATTCATTTGTTTTAATTTTAATATATTATTATGTCGGTACTATTAAGTCTTCTGTGATATATCTAGTACTTGCATGCCTACAAATGAGTTTACATTTTCAGAAAGGAAGGAACAATGTCGCCAAAAGTTATTTTATTGTTTAGTGGTAAACGAAAGTCTGGGAAGGATTTTTTAACTGACAATTTACGCAAAATGTAAGTTTACCTGTAAATGCTGTAACTGTATCCCTTTTAAAACAATGTACGATAAAAGCAGATGGTTACAGATTTTCTTTTGTTTTTATTTTATTGAAAATTGAGGATTTATTGAAAAGGATTTGTTTTTAATTGGTATTTTTTTGTTTATCTTGTACATGGTTATCTGACTGCAGGTTTCTGGTAGGCTTCATCCATGCTAATTAAAAATACTATAGACTTGACCACTTACAAATATTAAAAGATTAAGAACAACCATTTGAATGAAATATTTTGGTAACACTTTCAGTAGCTTGCAGTGAGATAATATTAGCCTGATCTTACCAGCTTATTATCTTATTTGTCGCCTGTTCTCAGTAGTCCAAGCTAGATCATTAGGAAAGGCTTTGCAAAAGGGCCTACAGACGAAACCGGTGTCTAGTAATAATAGAAATGAAAATAAAAATAATACATGCTAATGATTTTTGTTTAATTTATATAAATATTATTACTTACTACAATTATTATGAGTATTACGATGCAATTAATGTAGGTTCATTTTTTATTATTAGTCTGTTCTTATTAGGTCATTCGAGTCTCAAGAAAACTATTACCCAGACAAGACATACCCACAAAAAAGAGACATGTGTTTGAAGGGCTCGGTGCTAAGAATTTAATTTCTCTTTTAGTCTAGGAGACCGATGTGAAGTGGTAAAAATATCTGAACCTATAAAATGCTACTGGGCAAAAGAAAAGAATTTGAATCTGAATGAGCTGCTCAGTGACAGTGAATACAAAGAACAGTACCGACTTGATATGATCAAATGGAGCGATGAGATGCGGGCTACTGATTATGGATACTTTTGCAAGATTGCTTGCGGAAATGGTAATTTCTATTCATGTTGTTACACATGGGTAACTAACTGCAACGTTAAACATATATGCTATTATAAAAATGGAGTTAAGCTAATTCTGTACATTGAACTCAAATCCGAGGTTTTAGAATTTTTGTCTGTTTGTTTGTATGTTTGTTATCTATAGACTCGGAAACTGCTGATGGACTTTAATGTGATTTTTAGAGTTTTGTAGCATAGTTCTAACTTAGATTATAATCTATCGGGTAATCGGGTGTGTTACATCAAAATCAGTTGGGTGATTATGAAGATTAAGCCAAGGCTACTTTAGCTGCAAAGAAGTTGGGAGTCCTGGGGAAGGTCAGGCGGTATTTCACGTCGGGACAGCTTCTTAACCTCTACCAATCACAAGTCCGGTCATGCATGGAATACTGTAGTCATCTCTGGGACGGCTCGGCTAAGTATCAGCTCGAAGCCTTGGACTCCATAGAGAGGCGGGCAAAAAAACTTATTGGTGACGACGCGATGTTTGAAGCTAAGCTTCAGAGTCTCATGCATCGTCGTAAAGTTGCCAGCCTGTCGGTGTTTTATAGGATTCATCACGGTGAGTGTGCGATGGAATTATATGACCTAATTCCTCCATCTCCTTTCTACCACCGGACAACAAGACGCACGGATACTCGGCATCCATACATGGTTGACATTCCTCCTGCCCGAACAAAGCGTTTTGCATCGACCTTTTTAATGCGAACAGCTAAGGAATGGAACACCTTACCAGCGTCTTTGTTTCCCGATTCATATAATCTGGGTGTCTTCAAGTCTCGAGTGAATCGGTATCTAGGCAAGCATGATCCATCTTCGACCGCGTCGTCACTTTCCATCAGGTGAGACTGCGGTCAAATGCTTGCCTATAAGTATTAAAAAAAAAAAAAAAAAAAGATACAGCTTGAACTCTTCGTAATATGCGCTCTTAAATATACTCGGAGGTTTTCCTCTTAGAAAAAATACGAATATGGGTTTCCTCTGATGTTCACACATACTAAGTGGCCAGAAAAAGTTAGGTAACTAATATAATATAATATGCAGTAATAGCAATTCATCCCAAAATTAATGAATCCACCTCAACCATGCGGCATGCATGTGGTGTGCTATTGACTATATTTTGTTTAATAATTGTGATGTGTTGTAATTTTTCTGTATTATTTTATTTAATGTATGTATTAACTTCTATTCCAGCCAAAGATGCAGCTATATGGATAGTAAGCGACATCAGGCGGCATACAGACATCAAATGGTTTAAAGAGACCTATAAGCATGTGGTTAGAACCATCCGGATACATGCTGATGATGAAACGAGGAAATCCCGAGGGTATGAGTTCAAAGAAGGCATTGATGACTCCACTTCGGAATGCGATTTAGATGAATATGCTGGGTGGGACCTCACTATAAATAATGGTGTATGTAGAAACTCTTTAGAAGAACAATTAGGCAGCATTTTAAGAATGCTTTCAACTTTATAAACACACTAATATTATTGATGGGAAAGTTTGTTTGTTTGTTACTTCTTCACACTGGAATGTTTGAATGGATTTGAGTGAAATTCAGGATGGTGATGGCCTGGACTACAACATAGGTTTATTTTTTATTCCGGGAAACCGCGGGTGACACCGCGAAGTGCAGCTAGTGGTTTACTACTTTACTATGAATCTCATATGGTCGGGAATAGTCGGGATGGTCAAGCAGAACTTTGACACAGCGCGCTAGTAGACATAATACAATGTTGAATAGGTATTTGAGTTATTCTGCGTTGATCTGTGGAATATTAAAGCAGAACAAATAAGATAACAAATGCTTTTTGTTCTAGTCGTTTTTTTATATACTTTGGCAAAGGAGCCCATTTTTTTGTATGCTGAAATAGGAATATTATATTATACAAATAAATATTATACAAGAAATGTATTAAAAATTCCATTAAATAATAATTATTGATATTTTTAATATTAATTGTATAATTAGTATAATATTGTACATGGGAAGGTTTTGAACTAAGAACTTTGAAATAAACTCTACATATTTGTATTTTTTATATTTGGAAAGCTAGATAGATTTCTAACAACAAACTGTTCTCTCAACTGAACTCGAACAGTTAGTTGCCACAGGTATCTCTGTTAAAACTTACCGTGTATATGTAGTCGTTTCATTTAAGCGCCATCTGTAGCATTTTAATGGCCTTGTTTGGCCATCCCTAATAGCTTACAGTCCACTTAGGACAAGATAACGAGCGGTGCGTTCAGGTTTCGAAGAAATGATTCCTTTCGAATCGAGATGCCAGACAGCGTCGTTCGGAGGTGTTTTCTTAATTATACATTCCCTGCGTTAAGTATAAAAATCGGTGTCTGTAATCTTTAATTATTATATATATATATATATTATATTCCAGATATATTATTGTAATGTTAATGAAATAAATTATTATTAGTTGAGTATGTGATAAGTTTAAGTTTTATACATTGTATAATAAAACAATTTTACCTATGCGATAGCTAAGTATTTCACTTGACAATCTATCTACAGAGAACCATAACTAGGTAGATACCTACCTCGTGTACTTCTTAGTACTTAATTTAATTTTAAATGCAAAGTTCACAAGTAATCTATACTTACTTACAAAGCTCCTAAATAGATATTAAAGGTCTTAATAATTGATTAGAAAAATGAAATTTTATCGAGTTATAATCATATATATAAGTAATTGAGAGATAAGACCAATTTTTTCAAGATTCCGTTTAGAGTACTCTGAATACTTACCTTCAATAAAATTTGTGCAAAGCTTAAAATGCTTAGGAAGCTCTTGGGTTTGGTTAGTTGCATTGCGGAGTAAGTTTCGTACCTCTTAAGTTACACCTGTGGTTACACTCAGAATAGTTAATCAGTCTGCATACAGCGCACAGATGGCGTTACTTGTATCATGATCCGTTTAAAAACATGGAAAATTCGTCGTAAAGTTGGTAAAAAAATAATTACAAAAAAAAAAAACTCTTTATTGTATACCAATAACATAAAAACAATGATTACAGATAAACCTTATACCTAGGGTGTACAATGGGCAGTCTTATCACTTAGAGCGATCTCTTCCAGACACAAACTATAGAGTATTTTACTGTGTATCTTCGCTGAGTAATACCTGTGATAATACTGAGTATATTTTCGTCTAAAAAGTATATTTTTAGTTTGTCTAAAACAAGCTAGCTACTTTATACGTAAATTTTGGGGGCCTTGTCCTTTACCAGCCTATAATGTTTAAATCGAGATATTTCGACACGACTTCTAAATAAGACTTGTTTTACGCTTTAAACAATAAAAGCTGGTGCTTCGAGTACCTGTCTAGGACAAAACTCAGAGCCTTAATTTTATCAAAATTGAAACCATCCCCGTAAATAACGTTTTGAAAAGTTTATAAGCACTGCCTAATTAACAATATTTTACATGTCTCACTTTTATTCAGCACTTGTCTACATACGTAATCTTATACGTACAAAAGTACCTATAGTACATAGTAATGTGCTAGTACGTACCTGTAATATATTTGCTGACTGGTATATAATATACATAGTCTTGCCATAAATAATGAAACAAAAAAAAACAATTTAAAATATAAAAAGCTTATTCGAAGTGGTGGCTGCAATACAGTCCTTTAAACGTTGAGGCCAGTTATCATTGGAAGCACGCACTCTTTCCATGGGAAAAATCTTCACTGCCAACCGTACGGATTGTTTTAGGGACTCCAAATTATCATGGCGTTTAGAGCAAGCCGTACTCTCTAAAACTGACCATAAATCATAATCCAGCGGATTAAGATCGGGACTAGACGACGGCCAGTCTTCAGCTCTCATGAAGAGATCTGGAGACTGGCCGTCGTCTAGTCCGAAACGTTCCGTTTCCAACCAAGACTGCGTAGACCGAGCTTTATGACCCGGCGCCGAGTCTTGCTGGAAGGACCATTCTTGGTTATTGAACATGGTGTTGTTAAGGGGCTTCACTACCTTCTCAAGAATGGTATCTTGATACACTTGTGCCGATGTTTTGATACCTTTAACGCAAAGTATGGCTCAGTCACTCCTTCATAGCTAAAACCCCACCAAACCATCACTGAAGTCAGATAGTGCCCACGTTGCACTCTGTCGACTAATTGGGAAGCTTCCTTAGAGCTTTGAGCATATATACGGTCATTTTGTTTGGTAAAAAGTTGCTCAATTGTAAAATATTCTCATACGTAAACAAAGTTTTTCTGTGACCTCCCGTTGCCTACTGCTTTAGTAGTTGTTTCGATTTTACCTATTCCTATATATATTCTTTTTTCCGCTAGTTCTCTAGCTAACACGATTGTAATCTTTAACCATTTACACTGACTTTGCGAAATTCCTATAGCTTTTCAACATAAGCGTCTAACCTACAAGGGGACTAATGTTCTTTATAAATGAATTGGTCAAGTGCGTGTCGTGATACGCACAGTATTCCGTAGCCACAGCTTTTATGGCATAATCAGAATGACGACTATATGGAGAGAATAATTTGTTAGATTTACTTTGTTGTAAGGTTACACAACAAGATATACGATTGGCGGTTGTGGGACATATGGGTAAACATAAGAGTTCTGCTGAAAACAAACATCGCACTCAGTGGCACCGCTTTTTGAGCACCATAAATAGCATGACATGAGTGCCACTAACGCGCGACATTTAGGTTCCCCTCCGATTATGCCACCCAGCTAGTGGCGCCAGATGACATGTCTTGCCAGCAGCAAGTACGCAAATAAGTACATAATTACGTAGGAATGAAGCAAAGAAAAACTAAAAGTACAATAAAAACTGTTAGGTAACTAATAATAGAAAATAACTTTATTAACGTTGGTACAGCGAGGTTAACCGTAACTGACGTATTAGTAGGTAGGTACCTGCACCAATTAAAAATATGACAGATCTGGAAATAAGTAACTGTTACTTAATAACTTTATATGGTAACATATTCAGCAATAGCCTGAATGAAACAGTTACTTCAATGACATTCGTATCGGTGCCATTAATGTCGTTATATAAAACCATGATGTAACGTTAATGCCGGGTGCTGTAATTAATCATCGCGTACACAGAATCGGTTTATTCCACTTAATGCTCGAGCAACGGCCGCGCGAGCTTGTCAAATTTCTCGGATTTAGGGCACGACGATCCCGCACCTCCCTAATTAGGTACGAGAGTAACTTCAAGTAACGACAACACTCCAACCGAGGAGACTTCAAACCTGCTGCGGCCCTGCGACTATACTCTTCGAAATTTGCTTTAAGCTTTCCATACCTAACCTACATTTCTTTGTTAAAACATTTTTATTCTAGGACAACATATAAACTAGCGCAGCGTAGTAGTTACACTGTCGACCGCCATAAAAAACGCCAAAATGGGGTCACGTACGAATGGCCTTCAGCCGCCAAGTCTTCCTAGAAGTTTAATTGCTGTTGCTCGAGTTCTGTCGCCAAGCCACTTTGCTGACTGGTGATCTCCGTTTCCACGATTTATTTGGTTGACCTATATATTTAATAAGATATATACTATCAAAAATAATAATCATATGTAATGAAAAAGTTTTATTTCGAAAAGTCTATGAGTGTGTGTATCTATCAATATGTCAAGTGTCAATTGATACTATCCACTAACAGCCAATCAAAGTATGAGCTTCGCAATTAACTAAGTACTTTGCCCTGTGCAGAAGTGGTAAAGTTCGAGCGAGGTGCCGCATGCCGTTTGGAGTTGGTAAATGAAGCTCGGCGGGTCGGGCTATATGCGTTACGTCCTGAAATGTCTGATGTCTCCGGTGTAATGTGAATTGCGGGCTCGGGCGGGTGCCTCGGGCGGCGCTGCGGCGGGCGGCGGCGGTATCGATGCGGGTGCGCGCGCACTACCCGCGCCCCTCGCCTTCGATTTTCCCTGTCCGGGCGACGGTGGCGGCGCGTTGCATAACTTGTGGCGGCACTCCGCGCGCGACCCCGCATCGAGCGCCCGCCGCGAGCGCGCAACACGCGCACACACGCGCTACGTCGCGCCCTTTACGTAACGCGCGACCACCGCGCGCGACCCGATCGCACCCCTCGCGACTGACGTTCCCAGTGACAAGGGATTAGTGTGCCGGTTTCTGGACGCTCGGGGCTACGGTGCGGCGAGGAGACAGCGCAGCCGGGCGGACCGGTAGCCTGGTAGGTGGCGCCGCAGTGCGCGCGTGAGCCCTTTGTCTGGGCGCGTGGTGGCGGTGGCGGTGGCGGTCGCGTGCTGAATAATTGACGCGGAGGCTGCCCGCCGGCCGCTATCGACCCCCTCGCGTGACTCGCGCTGGCTCCGCCGCAAGGACGCCGCGCTGGCTGCGGCACTCGCCGCGCCGACCCGCCGTCGCCGCCACCATGCCCCAGGCCCGACCAGATGCTGAAGCTTCCACTGTTGTTATCTATGCTATTGACGCTGCCGTATTCATAACCTATTCCAGTCGCTTCTACTTTCGCTCAAAAGCTCCGACGGAATGTAGGTCGATACTTCCTCAATACAGGGGCTGATTCATACTAGCGAAGTTTGTTGTTCCACGAAATGTTAATGACAGTTAAGCATTGATCGACTCACTACTGCAAAACTGAAGTCTACCAACTCGGTAGGTTGAAATTATTCAATTACAAGTAAATGCGTATAAATGCGTAGTGTCATACTACGTTAGGATATCACGTTATTTTAAGCCTATCTTGCCTCTATACTTGTATCCTATTATCTGCGCTTGTTACGTAAAAGGTTTCTTTTATCAGATCCATTGTTGACAATATTATACTATCGATGTCGGGTAAAGTTGAGGACTAAATCTGGTATCAGTTATCGATTTCTTGTCGAATGACTGAATGGTGTTGACCTTCTTGTCAAGAATTTCAGATATGGTTATAAAGAAAGCACTCGCTACGGCTACGTACTTTGCTACGCGTAGCAGATACGATTTCTTAGACGCCTACGAATGTTTCCTCTACGAAACATGCTGCGACAGAATTAACAGAGAATTTATTTCTACAAAACTAGTCAAATGGATTACAAAATCATAACCCTAGGCTAATAAAGGCCTTTATGGCAAAACCTAGACCTAGGCGTAGCCATTTAACGAAGAAAATATTATTACGTAATGTTGTCTATAGGTTCGAAATGGTGTCTATAAACTTGGCTACGAGTTTTATAGCTGTCAAGAATTATGTAACTATTCTTCCTACAGAGAAAAAACGGCACATTACTCATGTCATTACCGGTATCACAGTTGTTTAGTGTATTGCATAGAAAGTTTATCTTTTCCTTAACTACTTTAGTTTTGTCGTTTCTATCCGGTTATTTGGTTTCAAGGTCATATTCATAGGCAGTCGTAAAAATATTATTTTATTCAAAGCATTATATTTATATTTCATAAGCATTTACTTGTAATTTAATGTGTACGAATGTAATTTGTGTGAGTATATTTTCTTGCATGTAAATATCATGTAAGTAGATATGCTATAATGCTACTAATTGTTATGTCCATTTACATGAGTATTTAGAGTAACGTTTTCAAGCCATGGGGCAGTTTATAATTACTCCCCTTCTGGCGCTGCACTAATACCTATTATTCTAGTTCTAATAATTAACCAGTAGTAATTTAAGTACAGCAGAGTATATTTTGTTTGACCGCTTTGAATAAATAACGCTATTCGATCATAACATCGCTGTGAGTTCACGATTGTAAACTTGGAATAAATAAATAAATAAATATATATATATATATATATATATATATATATATATATATATAACATAGAGATGGTACGTAGATAGTCGATGTCTTCACAAGTATTCAGCACTGGAACATCACTAATGTGTTTGTACGTTTGTAAATCAAATTCTAATACTGTTGCTTTTTTTCCTGGAAAATTATATAAGATTAGATAACTCTTTATTGCTACACCACTATAAATCATAATAATAAAATATAAAATAACAAACTTAAAAAGTGTTACAATGGGCGGTCTTATCGCTCAAAGTTATGCAGTAGCAGCATCTTAATAATAAAAAGCGTGAGTAAAACAATAAGCCTTCCTTGATTTTTAACTGTTAAGAGACCACCGTTTCAAAATTAATCTTGAGTTTCAGTCAAAAGTCGATGATATTGAGGGACTCAAAATTACAAAGGGACGGGTTTCTCAGGAATACCGTTTACCACATCCCTCCAGTTACTGAAGTCACATACATGCGTTGGTCTGACGGAGTAGTATTGGCGCCGACCTCGGGCCGTCTCGGAGAGATATGACGGCGCCAGGATGTCTACTGTCTACGCAACGTCTCACTATTGAGGATGCCCTATATTTTGTATTTCATACGCAAATAGACGGTATAAATTAGCCAAACTTCTTTTTTTTTAATGGAAAATACTTTTTTTCTTTTTTAATATCTAAAAGTAATTTAACTTCTTTATCTGATCCTAAAGGGGATCATCATAGTTTTTTCTTTTTTTAACCGACTTCAAAAAGGAGGAGGTTTACAATTCGACGGTATGTTTTTTTTTTTTTTGTGTGTTTGTTACGCGATTACTCCGCCAATTATGAATGGATTTCGATGATTCTTTTTTTGATTGGTAGGTCATACTTCAGAGGTGGTCCCATATAAATTTTATCGAAATTCATTCAGCACTTTTTGAAAAAAATAGCAAAAACAACAAAATATAAGTTTAATCTTCAAGTCGGTTCTTGTTTTTGTTGTAACCAACTTTCTAAAGGTGGAGGTTTGTATTCGACTGCTTCACCTGCTTCACCCAGGGTTGACTTCCGGCGAGGGAACTCCTCAACAGTGAATAGTACAGACACAAAATTTTGTAAATGAATTTAACCATAATAGCCTGTTCTAAATTCCACCATGACATGGCTGATACACCCAGGATTGACTTCCGACGAGGGAACTCCTCAACAGAGAATAGGACAGTCATGATTTTTTTTGTACATAAATTTAATTGTGATAGCCCGTTTTAAACTTCGTCATGATGTGGCTGCTAGATTATAAATGCTTGTCTTTAAAAACGTTTTAAATTAATTTAATTAAAACTTGTTTTGCAACTAAAAAGGGTAAAATAAATTATTTTTCAAAAAAAAACTAAACCGACTTCAAAACCACAAATAGGCACTCAAAAGTGAAAAATAAATTAATATAATTATCATAAGCGCTACCCACTCATATATTTGAAGTCGGTGCCAGCCAAGTCTAAAAGGTAGTAGATAGATACTACCTACAAGTAGTACTTACTATATACATAGTATTTATCTGCTACCTAATAGACTAGACTGGCACTGACTTCAAATATATGAGTGGGTAGCGCTTATGATAATTATATTAATTTATTTTTCAGTTTTGAGTGCCTATTTGTGGTTTTGAAGTCGGTTTAGTTTTTTTTTGAAAAATAAATTATTTAATATCTAGAAGTAATTTAACTTCTTTATCTGATCTTAAAAGGGATCATCCTTGTTCTGAAAAGAGACCTTCTAATCCCGAAATGCACATTTTGGCCCTATTTACGTATTTTTTGTTCTTCAGATTTTTGTCTAGCATGACAGGTTGAGTCATCAGGCGTTTTAGCCACTTGTATGCGGCAATTAGTTTTAACAATAGAACGATTCACTACATAGTGAGTCTACATCCAGTTATGACGCCGGGCTAAAGCGAAAACTGCGATCAGTAAGCTCCGCTTGGAAAACTTCTTTCGTATTCTCCAAAGAAAATTACTTAAACTAAAATGCTACATAAAATATTTTATGAATCTGTCGAAGCTTTCCTTGAGAAAATCCCTTCGTAAGGCAACTCGAGAGATTCTTGAGGTCAATGCTCGAGTACCTACTTAGCTAGAGCGTCACTTGTAACATGTTAATGAAGAAGAATTTAAATTACAGTTCTCATGTTTGTTTGACAAGAAACGTGTTTAATTTAAGTACTTGTTTTGTAATTTCTTGTTGGAATTTTACAGAAAAATGTTTATTGAAGTTTATTTTATAGTAAAGCTATTGTAATGATAATGTTACAATGTTTTTTTTATGCTGAAAAGGGCTTACGTTTGACTACAAATGGTAGGTGCACTTGCGGTCTAAGATAGAGCACGTTTGAATTTTCTATCAATCTATAATAGCATACATTAAAAAAACTGCTATTATAGAATTTTTTTTATTGCGTAAACAAATTTGTAGGTACATAGACGAACTTAATGCTAGTAGCCATTATCTGCTAACCTCGGTGTGTTGTGGTGTGTTTTAAGGTAGTACTTCCTACTTCCTATTAATCCTATTAATATTATAAATGCGAAAGTTTGTGAGGATAGGTAGATGCATGGATGTTTGTTACTCAATCACTCAAATAATACTGAGCGGATTTTAACGAAATTTGGTATAGAAACTACGGGTAAAATCGGGGCACATAGGGGCGTATAAAAGCGACAGTGTTAGAGGATGAATGGATGGATGTTTGTTACTCTATCACGCAAAAACTACTAAACGGATTTGTAATGAAATTGCGTATGCATTTTTCCCGAAAAACCGCGGCTAAAACCGCAAAGACCAACTAGTCTCTAATATCCATGAATAAGTTACCAAACATTATTGTTATTATCATTAGTGGCGTCTTGATAACTAAAATTGTTTTATGTAATAGCTGTATGTAGCCGTAGCTGTCCACAGACCAGACGTCCGTGCCGGCGTATACATCAGCTATGACCTTTTTCTTTATTAAGTCAATTTATTTTTTAATTATTCATTATATTTATATTAATTTTTTTTAGCGCAATTCTATTTATATTTTTCTAATAAAAATTAATAATAAATACGCCTAGCGATCACATACATAGGTTCTGGCCTCTAACTAAGGTTCTCTATATCTAGGGAACCAGGAACTACGAGAACCATGATTCCACACTCAGACTAAATTTTGTTCCGTCGCGGGAATCGAACTTGCAACCTCAGTGGTGTCTGCGATTTGAGCCAACCTGCCCAACCACTACTCCATAGGGGTTGAGGCTTTCCTAAACTAATCCTAAACTACCAGAACCAGACCAGTGCAGTCCCACATGCAGCACCCGTTCACGAGTAGACGCGTGTACCAGCCATCACCCTCTTCAACCATGTTTGAGTGTTAGTGGTAAAATTAACCCTTAATGTAAAATGGATAAGTCAAAAAATAAATTACCCCCAAAGTAAGTTGTAAGTAGTAAAAATATAAAACTCAAATGGATTCCACAAAAATACAATATTTATGCTTTGTTACGAGAACTTCGTAGCCTTCTGTAGACATCTTCGTAGAAGACGCGTAGTCTTCTACGACAACACAATGCTACTAATATTAAAAATGCGAAAGTCTGTGTGTGTTTGTAACCACATAACATCATTACATATCATATTAGATTATTAGATTGATGATTGATTGATTATATTTTATTTTATTTGAGCTTCTGAATTTGACATATCGAATTTGTATTTTTGACTGACATTGTTATTTTAATTTTTTTTGAATAATGACATTTATTTGTATTGTAATATTATTTTGATGGATTTGTAGTTACCTGAAAATGAATGAATTTTAATTTTTAATAACGGTTAAGTATTTTGTTGAAGTTGCAATTTAATGGGGCACCAGCATCTTGGGTAAGTTGCCAATTTCATACTGTAAATGAAAATGCAGTGCTATGCAGTACTTTTATGGTATTAAAAGTTATGGTTGGTACTGCAATTGTTATGGGCAGGCGTGGCGCTTACCATCAGGCGAACGACTTGCTCGTCTCATCATTCAGTTCCATAAAAAAAAGGTTCTAAATGTTATTAAAAATATCAAAACCTAGTCTAGATTTGTAAAACCCAATTATTGTATACCTCTAATATTTCAGTCCCCAGCCGAGTTATTACGTTCAATTTGCCTAATGTCGAGTCTCAGAATTTTCAATTTCCAAAATGTCCCATGTCCCATTATAGTTATTAAATGATAACAATTTGATTCGTTAGAATATTAAGTATGCTTCTATTCATACGTACATCCATTTGTTTATTACGAACAAAACAGGAACTTTTAAAAGGAAAATGTATCTAATAAACAAGAAATAATACATAAACAGCTAATTAATGCTCGTCAGAAACACGCGTGGACAGTAAAAAGAAAGTTTTAAATAAAAATCTCTTTATTAGTAGCCATCTTGTTTATTTAAAAATAGTCGAGTTTAAAGAGTTTACGGCTCGCATACAGTCAAATCAAATCAAAATCTTTTATTCAGTTTAGGCATCGCAGACGCACTTATGAACTTCAAATTATCACCATGACTCTACCACCGCATCCTCTACAATCGGAAAAAGTACCACTACTGAAACTGAGGGGCACTTATTTGTGATATTGTTACATTTTTTTGGTTTTGACAATGTTATGTTTCTTATGTACCAGTTTGCTACATTGCAGAAGTGGAATGTTCCAAGCACCTTGCCTTCGATTTAATTACGAACAGTATAGTATGCTTTTCTCATTAGAATAGTCTTAACGCGTAATTTTAATTTTGGAGTTTTATTATAAAAACGAACGCAGTCCGCATCTTCTATGTTTAGGTACCTATATTTTTTTATTATGCATATAAACTAGGTGGTAGGGTCTCTCGTAAGAAGACGTCTGGGTCGATACCAGCGCTTTGTCAGTCTTTCTGTCTCCAAGCAGTAGTGCGCAATCATAACTGTGTTCTGATTTGAAGGGCATTGTAGCCAGCGAAATTACAGTTTCTTAGCAAACGACTATAACTACACGAACGGCGTCACGCGGGTATCGCCTAGTAGATTACAATTAAAATGTCGTTATGATCCCGTATCCAAGGAATCCCTTAATTAATTTGATGTTATTGGTAGGTAATAAAAAAGATGGATTGAAATAAAAAGTCATTAGCGCATCGCGGCTATTAATTTCTTGATAGCAAACATATTCGAAATAATAAAATTTAAGAACACTCCTACATTCATGCTTCCTTCATTTTTGACTGAACATTATGCATTAACATTAATAATTATAGTATCTACCAACGACTTCCTACAATGTTCAAAAGACTTCGAGGAGAGCAGACTCCATAATATGTCACAGGGCTCCTTACTAGCTTCCAACGCAAACGTTCAGCTCCAAATGACCTTATTTCATTGTATAGGTACGTGTATTGGTGTAATGTATTACGTGCGACCAGAGCAGTGTGCGTGATTGTCGAGGCAGGCGTTTCATTTTACATAGCCGCACGCGAGCGCACCGCTACCTCGGTTATTATTGTCACTAAACGAATATTATTAGCTATATTAGCTGGAATAGCTGGAAACCAAGCTCAATTATATTGCGACAGTATTTAAGCACAATGCTCAGGGCAATTAACGTTATTTATGAATATAGGGAGCATTTAACTCTTAACGTTACGTAGAGTGAAGTAATTATATTCGTGAAAGAATTTCGTTTCATTTTGAACCCAAAAGAACCCAAAACAATGTTGATTACAACGGTGAGTTATTTCTACTTTGATTTCCGGAAAGTAAAAACAGAGTAATAATTCAAGTAAAAACAGAGTAATAACTTAATTACGTAATCATAATTAATTCATTCATATTTTTTTTAATATACAGGATTCATGTATTATTTATTCGTATGTCGATGTGTTAGTGCAAATAGTACTTTATTTAATTTCCACTAAAAAGCAAATAAGCTGTAACCATTTATCAAAAATAAGACCTCTGTTATACAGACAGTCAGACAAAAACATGTACAATCGCTGTAATTCCACTTTGCTTATTAATGTATCGTAACCGTCTTGAACATGAACGTATTCAAGCGCTCAGAAGTACCTACCTGTAATGTACCTACCTATTTGAACTTGTATTCATGACACTTCTTCACCATGCTTTTATTTTATAGCCATTCCCTTGAAACTTTGAATACATTAACTGTACATTCTTTTTATGGTGGAAAAAGTTGAAAGCAATTTCGTTGAGAGCCAGCCGTCACATGAGAACGAACATACCGTGCCCCATGTAAATGTGTTTGGGACTCAGTGCCCGTTTATATACTACACCGCGACCGGACCGGAACCGCAACTCAACTACGCAGCACCTCTCTTACGGCTAATGCGATTGTGAGTTTTACGGTTATTTACAAAAAAATCTCGTATTTTCATATGACGCCGCGACTTAACCCGCAAATGAAGAGAGTCTCGCAACTAGGCGATACAAGGCTAGGCCGTGAATACGGGACTGCGAATCCGGCCGCGTAAAATTCAAGTAAGTTTATAGTTGTTCCCTAAGAAGGTATTCGTTTTTCCAGGTTAATAATTAATTTTTAGAAAAAATCAAAAACCGACTTCAATGTATCTTCGAAGTTCAAAGTCATGTGACTTTGATGATCGATGAAATTTATATGGGACCACTTCGTAGCTATACTGAACCCTACGCAAAAATAATTTTCCAAATCGGTTCACAAATGACGGAGTTCTGAGGTAACAAACATAAAAAATAAAATTAAAATACAACCGAACAGAGAACCTCCTCCTTTTTGAAGTCGGTTAAAAATACCCTATGTTTATGCTATTCCAGGACCTTAAATATCAAATTTCATCAAAATTCGTTGTCATAATCAAGTGGTACTGAACACACACACACGCTCACAGATTTTTACATATATATTTACATATTACCTATATAGGTATATATATGTATATATAATATTAAAGTAGGACGTTCATAAAGCCGAAAACAGTCACGACCTTGTAAACGCGCTTTAGGTACAGTAAGGAGGTAGATTCTCAAAATGGGGTTTGTATTGTCGAAATTAAGCTCCGGCTCTGCTGGATGGCGTAGTTGAAGGCCCCGCGGAGTGTTGACTTTTTCAATCTCGACCTTGATTAGAGAAAATAACTTTGAAGTCAAGTAATAAAGTTAATCAACTAGGCGTATTATAAAACTGAAATACAGTAAAATGTGATTTACGCACGTAGTCTACGTATGTATATAGTTTTACCGGTAGGTATGTGTAAACGCTGACTAAGCTTGACCTATTGGTTATAACAGTGATAGGATCCGGTCCGGCTATGTTTCGTTTTAGCAAAGTTTTGAGGTTCTCACCGTAATGAGAGTAGGTGCTAAAGTTAAAGTGAGAGCCAATACCAGAGTACGGAGTACTCAGATATTTATAACAGATAAGTGGGATACAATAAGGTAGATGATATCTGATGACTTATAAAACATTTTATTTGATACTAGCTAATGCCCGGCATACGATGCAGTCCCTTATTTTTTATTTTATCAATTGGATCAAAAGACAATAAATGACCCGACACAATGAAGTGAAGAACAAATACGTAGACTCTCGTAGAGTATAAAGTTTAGCTCTAGTTAGTACCTATATAGTACCTACATATATACGAGCTTATTGATCACGTAAAATATGTGAATGAACTAGTAATATTCTTATAATAAACATAAAAATACGTTTAAATTGAAAATAGACAAACCTATCCGACTCTTATTCGTATAGCAACAGTCAGCATGTGATCAATTCCAAGCGAAACATATTCTAACCATCTTCATGTTCGCCGTCAGATAAAGAAACTCAACCAAAATGGTATCACAGACCTTTACTGAACTAAAAAATAAGCCGCCAAGATTACAAGGCCTCAGGCTTTTGGCTCTTTGTGAAGTGGAATGTCGCCTTGAAGCCGCCATCCTAATTTGGCCGAGCTATACGTTACGTAGAAATACGCATAGTCCCGCAGTGGCGCCTCTGAAACTTGGAACCTTGAAACCTCCACTCCCCACAACCCTCGCAAACCCCTCTCTCTCGAACAACATTTACTCCTTGTATTTTACTTTATCAGTTCAGCTTTGATGCGTTTCGCTTGTCTTGTAATTCACATTGCTCTCTTGTTAACTGTTTTATTAAGGATATTTTGTTTGATAATTGCGGATATTTGTTTTATTTCTTATTATCTTTTGTTATGAAAGCTATAAACAATGATTATTATTTCTCGAGGTTAAAATAAAAGTTGCAAGAATTTATTTCGTGATACCTTTTCTGAACTTCATAGGCGACGACTTACAAAGTCAAGTAAATAAAACATTGACTAAAAGTTAAAACGACCCACGACTAAATCATCAATCAATCACCAATCCCTGTCTAGAGAATCACTTAAATTTATAATGGTATTAACCATTTACCATTAAGGAATATTTGGTATTGAGACAAAGAAGTTTTTGACAGCAGTAATTGTAGACAACTCACAACGTTCAGAACTACAAGCTCTGAGTGGGAGCTCTAAGTGGGAGTCATACAGCCAGACGCCTTCGGCCTCCACTGATGGTCCAACCAAACCAGGGCCTGCCTAATAAACAATCCAATAAGCTATTTCTGATACAATTACCCTCGTCATATATATCTGTCCGAGCAAGACTTAACTAAGTGGATAAGGTAGTTGAAAGTTCTTTTTTAGTTTTTGAAATATTCTCTAGAGAAAATGTTCACGGTAGGTAATAATTATTAACTTAACTACGTCTAAAGTAAAAAGTATCCTTTCTTAGGCAAACTTTAGGAATTTTCAAACATGGCTTCTGATGAAAAGCATAATTATCTATTCCATGCAAACGTTGTCGCGTGAGGTTTCCTTGCATGGCGTTTGCCGCCCAAGGCCCAACATGGACTTTAATTTGTTTTATATAATTGAAACAGCAATTTACTTTTTCTAGGGCAGTAGATGTACCTAGGTATGTGGCGTGTAGGTAGGTCTTTCATAGTGTGTGTTAAATAGCACCGTTCGTTGCGACCAAAATACTTGTAGTTCTCTTTAAAAAAATCGTTGTTATACATCGATACATGGGAATGAAGAAATATTGATCCCAAAAAATATATTGAGTAATAAGAGATGTAGATAACGGTACACCAGGTAGATAACGGTATTCACTGTATAATATTTTTACGATATAAATAATTATAGAAATTCCACGTCCATAATCTGGCTTTATTGGATATTATTAATTTCTAAAATAATAGGCATCTTCAGAATATTTATTATCGCTCGTTTTTCTTGAAACTAAACAGCCTTAGATATCGAACTTGTAAGCCGATACCATTCATTTTTCTTCTAGGATGTTTTTCCGAGAAGAAAAATTACGAAAACTTAACTTAAAGCTAAGTATTTTTCTTTAATTATACTTTATTACGGACTTTATTTATAATATGACTAACGACAGTACATAATGACAGTACAAAATTCTACTTTGGTTAGTTGGTTATCTTTGACATCTATACAATACAGTAATTCTTTAAATTCATAAATTAAAACAAAAAAACAATAGTCAACATAATCAATGAACAGGCGGTACAATGGGCGGCCTTATCGTTATGTCCATGCATTACATCTATAGATTTTACTAAGTTGTGATGACCATAAAATATTGATTTTTTTAGCACTTTGAAACTACAAATGCTTAGATAACTAACACTTCTGACAAAGCTCCTAAGAAAATACATTTAGAGAAGGCTTCTGTGAAGGACGTAGAAGGAATTCCTAATTAGATAGTTACCTTCGTCTACCTTTCCTCAGGGAAGGCGGAGGCACCTTCGGATAGCACGAGCACTATTAAATTAGTTTATTGCGTCAAGATAGTGCGCTACCTTTTGGAGTAGGTCCGCCGTGGAATGCAGAAGATTCTGATTTTCAGTAAATGAAGCACCGAATACGGAATTAAAGAGGCTGAATCCTACAACACAGGAGTTATCCTAGTGTGGTATTCATAGCTCATAGAATTGATTGTACTACACGATTTGTTTTTGCAATAAAATTATTGATTGATTGAAGTTATTAACTTGTGAAACCTTTTTAAGGGCAATGTGAATAAAAGATTGTCAGCTTTGTATTATACGCTATACTGCTTCCAAATAAACAATTAGTGCAGGAATAGAACATGCAGAACAATACTTAGACCTTACTTATAACTTCACTTTGCTAATCCATAATAAAAAAAATGATATGGTAACGTCACAAAGCATGACTTAGCATTGCTTAACTACTGGTATTCCCTAGAATCAATCGATACTTGTTATAGCGTATACTTAATTTTGTACGAACGACGCCCACATCGAAATTATTTTCTTTTATAGAAATTAAACATTTTTAGAAGTAATACACATTCATCCTCACGTGGGTAGAGATGATATACGGTGCACACAAATTTGAACTATTTTGGCACTGAATCTGTTTTTATAATAATTATGAACGAGCCGGCCAGCCCCGCGGGTGTAGCTGCGGTTTTCCTTTTTCCTCTGGGAATTTGGTAAAATCCTTTCTTATTGCACCTCTACACCCTATAGAGAACATAAATTATATATTATATACAGACAGCCACTATATTCATGTTATATTCAAGACAGCCTCTGTGGTGTAATGGTTGGGCAGGTTGGCTCAAATCTCATACGTCACTGAGGTTGCAGGTTCGATTCCCGCGACGTGAAAAATGTTTCTGAACAGAAAAAAAGCGCAAACATTTGTTTCGTGTCTGGGTGTTGTAGGACCACGGTCCTCGTAGTTCTTGGGCGTAATTTTTATTTATTTATTGTTATTCCAAATGTCATGTTTCTATCTTCAGTGGTTTAGGCTGTGCGTTGTCTGTCTCATGGAAAAATAGATTGATGTGTACACAACCCAATCGTTTAAATGTGTACTCTGCAATTGTATGTGGTAGTCATTGTAATAATTGACGTTCATAAGTGCGTCTGTGACGACAAAATTGAAATAAACAACTTTTGAATTGAATTGAATATGTTACATTTTTTTATACAGACTAAAAGTGTTTTATTAGGCACTTTACCTGAGTGCAACAGTTACTGTCTCTACCTATGTTTTATAACTACAATAAATATTTTTGTGCTCTGTCCCTTTCGGGATGAACGGGAGGATAACACCCAGCCATAAAACTGGCATGCATGCAGGAAAATACGTAGGTTTGCGTTATTTTTCAGTTTCTATTTTATTTTAGTCAACTGCAATTATTTTATTAGTATCTAGTACTAAATCGAATCACACTAATAATATAAATGCGAATGTTTGTATGTGTGTTAGTGAGTTTGTGACTTCTTCACTTTTTGAGGAAACGGATTTGAGTGAAATGCGGTATGTATGGAGGTAGCTTATAACCTGCCTTAATACACAGGCTACTTTTTAATAATAATTTAATAATAACCATAATTTAATAGTTATAATAATTCAATAATTATTATTTTCACTTGTGTTCTTCCGTTCTTCTAATTGCTGTGCTCGACAGGGTCCATAATGAGCTTTATTTATTGACAACAACTATGTAATAATATTATGGAACGCAATAAATGATTGATTTTGAAATTGAAATTACCGGGATAACGCGGGTCAAACCGCGAGGTGCAGCTAGTTTGTAATAAAAACAAGATGGCTTGTTTTCAGAAACAACATCTTCAAATATATTTTTTTTAAATTGTATTCTGAAACGCAATGAAAATGTGTAGTGTAATTTCGCTGAATATTATGTAGGTTGATGTTAGAATAATATATTATGTATGGGGATTTATAGCAAATGTAAAATGAATTTAAATTAAAAATATATATAAAAACAAAAATCCCTCAGGTTTTTTTAAATTAATATGATAATTAGTTTAATATTGTATATAAAAATAGGGTATATCATCATCATATATATAAAATTCTCGTGTCACAATGTTAGTTACCTTACTCCTCCGAAACGGCTTTACTGATTTTTACCAAATTTTATATGCATATTCAGTAGGTCTGAGAAACGGCTACTATCTATTTTTCATACCCCTAAGTGATAAGGGTTGTTCACCCTTAACATTTTTTTTTCAATTTATATGGCAAAACAACGTTTGCTGGGTCAGCTAGTAATTTATAGAAATTAGCTCAAAAAATTATTTTAAGTCAAAATCAAAATCATAGTATCGACTCGCCGAACGCTAGAACGAGAGTAAAAAATTGTATCCTTACGTTATAACACACCATTGAGGCTTTTTACTTTTCCTATGTAATCTTAACTATGTAGTCGTTATATATATGCTACCGAAAATAAAGCCACAGGTTCGAAGCCCAGTTCATTTCGCACGGGGTCAGACACTGACAAAAGGCTTAAGGTACCTACTTATTTTTCAAATGTACAAAATTCTAAGTTGTCTAAAAAGTTGTTGTTCTAAGTTGTTACAGCCACAGTATGTAAACAACATTAGGACTTCCTATAAATTAATAAATAGTACATTTATATACTCGTACCTACTTAAATTAGAGTTGTGTAACTTTAAAATTAATTGAGGTATACCTAGGTACTTAAAATGTTCAGTCAGCCTAATGTGATCAATTGTTCAAATAATCGGTAAGCCTAGGTATTACATTATTTTACCTAAACCGAAGCCTTAGCAACAACGCGTCAGCGTGATAAGTCTACTTCAGCTATTTCCACATAAACAAGGCATATGAGAGGTTTATTATCAGCCTATAAATAGAAATTACAAGAGCGCAACAAATTTTCTTTTATTCTTAATTTAACAATACAATATAAGGAAAAGAGAGTGTATTTGAGATTACATATTCTTAGGCTGCAATAAACGTACAAAAGAGATTGTCGGAAAGTACACGTATAATGAAAACGTTATAAAAGCCATACATGCATACTATAATGACATGTTTAGCGAGCATTTAGTCGAAGTTAAACTCCGTGATATTATTTGAAGGCTCGGCAGG
Source organism: Petrophora chlorosata (assembly GCA_951640565.1). NCBI lineage: Eukaryota > Metazoa > Arthropoda > Insecta > Lepidoptera > Geometridae > Petrophora > Petrophora chlorosata. Next base: position 6,734,437 of record OX621204.1, on the reverse strand, counting down.
AAAACAGAGCATTAAGCCAGGTGCGAGGGTCAGCCGCTCAGGCGAGCTCTGACCGGGTCGGCGCCGGGAATCGATCGCACGACCTACTCCTTTAGACATGCACTTTATGTTAGTGTACTATGCCTGAAGATATGCAACCAATGTGGTGTATATTTTTCATATAAAACTCGTAAATATATGTTATAGAATCTGAAGAAGAAGATTTATGAATCAGCATATTCCAGCACAATGAATATCCTTATATGTTAGCCGACATAACAGATTACGGTCGTCGTCGTCGTAAAGAAGGGTTGTTGGCTTGACATGGCTCATTATCATTGTAGAGACTAGAGCTAATAATCATTACTCACAGCGAGATAAACTCTCCGTAGTGAGAGTCAGGGTGAGAGAGGAATACCAAAATACTAAAGGCAATTTGAATCCCTCATAGATATTCTTGTCGTAGCCGCATGGTTGACATTTAATTACATCAAGGAATAACGTAAAAACAGGTCAAGGCCGCCACCCCATCGCCTAGTAAAACAGAGGATCCGTAATACAGTTTGTAAGCGAGTGTATCAGCGAGGGTGCGTGTGTGCGCAGGGAAGGGAGGCGTGACATCTTCGGAATGAAGCCAGGTGTCACCTGTGACCCTCGTGTTACAACTTTTATTAGAAATCTTAATATGAATTTATATGTTTAATTTATATTTATAGGTATAAAATTATTTAACTTTTGCATATCAAGTACATAGATGAGTTCTAATATACTTTACTAAGCCAAATTTTTGGAATACTATCTAACCCTTCTTACCTGTCCTAGACATTAAAAAAATCGTCTTTACTAAAGCGCGCTAAAAGAAAAAGCTCTTAAGAAGAGTAAGTGAATTTCCTAAAAAAAGCATTTTAACCAACCAATGGATCTTATTGAGCTCGATTTCATTTAACACAAAAAGCTCCGCCCTCTTCAGTTTGACCTACATTTAACGAGTCTCTGATAGTATTAGGAAATATAAAAGAAGACGTTGTATGCTTGTTTGTGTTATTTACGCTGAAAAGTTTTGCTTGAATTGTTAAAGTTCAGCATAATATAAAAATTGACAACCTCAACATCATCCTTGGTGCCCAACGACACTAGAAAAGAAGGCGTTACTGCATAAACAAAATATACAAATATTTGGTGACGTAGAACATTCACGCAGAACCACTATTCTGCGATTAATCAAATACCAATATTTATCATACTAATATTTATAATAAATATGAAAGTTTGTGTGTGAATGTGTTAGTGTGTTTGTTCGACTCAACGGATTTGAGTAAAATTAAATGGTTTTTTATAACTGAAATAAATGAATTGAATTATGAGACTCAACAGCTAATTGTCTCAGGGTGACGAGCGCGGTGCAGCGCCGCGCAGGATTTAGCAAAACAAAGTTCTCGGTAGTGCTGTTATTGTTATTTAATACATTAAAAAAAAAACAATAGCCTGTTTTACGGCAAAGTTCAGACTACAGGATCTGCTACTTATAATGTAATTTCAGGTTTCAGTTAAGGACGTCAAGCATTTGTGAACAAACAACCATAATCGATACAATCTGATCTGACGAGGGTCGGTGAGAGGCAAGCCGCGTACAAGCCAAACTATAAATATTGAGTTATGAATGCTTCATAAATACGGTACCCGAAATGTTTTAAGATAAATCGCCCCCTTACTGCAAAAACCAACTAAGTGCTCGTTTTAACAAAAATGATCAAGATCTATACATACTAATGTTAAAATGTCAAAAAACGCACTTAGTTGGTTTTTGCATTAAGGGGACGAAATTATGTACTACTTTTCGATTTGATATTTTCATCTTGGCTTTTCTCACGCTTACCTGCGCACTAGCTAAGTACGTACCTTTTTTATACAACTGAGCAAAGAGACGAACATTTCGTTCACCTGATGTTAAGGCCACGCTTGCCCATAACAATTACTGTGTCACCTAGAACTTTTAATACCATGCAAAGTACTACATTGCGCTCACCAGCTCGAGACGTCTGTATTAAGTCTCATAATTTGTCCAGTAATTTTGCTAGCTACAATCCGTAACACAGTAATACTTGCGCACTACCGCTTGTCGACAGAAAAACTGGCAAAGCGTTTCAACCCAAACGGCCTCTTCCATAGAGAGACAAAGTACTAGTTGGTACGGCAAATGCTATGAACAAGCTTGTTGCTTACTCTCATGTTCCATACCTCAATTTAGTAAAAAATCTACCCCTGTGATAAAGTAACGCCAGGTAGTTAATAAAACCCCCGACACAATAAAACATATATATATATATATATATTTAATGTAACTAAATGACGAGACGAGCTTGTCGTTTGCCTGATGGTAAGCAATACACCAGCCCATAACAATAACAGCATCACCCAGAACTTTGTTTAAACATGTCTAATAACCATAGCTAAAACTTGCTTTCAAACAAAAAAATCCGCAACCAAATCGGTTCACCCGTTTAAGAGCTACGGTGCCACAGACAGACACACATAGTAGTCAAACTTAAACAAGCTGAGATTGATTGACACTTGATTGGGTAACAAACATTCTAAACATACATAGCATTTGTAACATTATTAAGAATTAGGATTAGGATGTACTACTAGCCCAATTTTATTTGGATCTTCGCCGTGACCTTACAATAAATAACTGTTTTATATATTTATTTTATTTACTTCATTTACTTTATTTACTTATTTTCAAACCTTTTAATTTAATTTGATTTATAATTTTAATTTGATCTTTAATTGTTAATAATTGATTTCAATTTGGTATTTTAAATTGTGATTTTGATTTTAATTTATAATTTTTGATTTTAAGTTTTAATTTTGATATCTTATTGTAATTTATAACTATGGATGTGTATTATCTGAAATAAACATTTTTTTTTATTTATTTATATAGACACGGTCCTAAGTACTCACTACTCACTTCCTCGTGGCACAGACTTGGATCGAATTCAAAGATCGCGTATTCTCATCGTTGTCAAGCTTTCATCTTTCCCCTTTGAATACGGCTAGGCCCAGCTATAATAAAAGCTGTCTGACCCATTTTCCAGCGTGGGATGTCTAAGATACTGTCACAAGCCAGATTCCTGATGAAAGTGGGGCAACGCTCCATTTATAGGCGTTATTCATTGTTACAACTCGACAAGCAAGTATTTTTCTCTGAAAGTATCAATTTATGTGCATACATTTTGTTTAACATAGTCTTTGTTCGTTGCTTTAATTTTGGGTTTCAAAGGTTCAAAGCTGTAGCAATAATATTGTTTCATATTTTGGATTAAGTTGCCTACATAATTTTTTGTTCAGTGTCTCATCTGTATCCAGCCATTCCTAAGCCAACATAAACATAGTCCAGCATGAGTGCTTAAACCTACTAATCCTATCCTACTAATATTATAAATGCGAAAGTTTGTGAGGATTAGGGATTGCAATCCCGCAGCTAATTCAATCCCGCGGGATAGATATGCGGAATTACTCAATCCCGCGCGGGATCACGCGGGATCCCGCATCTTTGAAATTATGTTATAAAATCATATTGAAACTACAGATTTTTGTGTACAATCAACTTTTATTAAACATTTCTTAAATTAAGCAACAAAAATTATTTATTTTCTATTAATTATGTATAAGTATTTAGTAATCTGTTTTCTTAGATTGATCTTTAAATGTTTGGCTTAGTTTAATGGTTTTGTTTAATTTTACCCTTACTCCTAACAATTTTATATATTTGTTCATTTCTGTGCGTTCGTGCTACTCGCGATTAACGCAGAAGTTTTAGCGCCAAATTTTTTATTTGCGGTATCCGCGGGTCCACTCTTTGAAGGTGCGGGATCCAGCAGATTAATAAAAGCAGCGGGATCTCGCGGGAATGCGTGATCCCGTTTTGCGGGATTGCAATCCCTAGTGAGGATGGATGTTGTTACTCAATCACGCAAAAACTACTAAACGGATTTTGATTGATTGATTGATTGATAACACTTTATTGTACACCAAAAACATAACAAGAACAAATAAACATATAACTTAAAAATTTAATTAGTACAATGGGCGGTCTTATCGCTAATAAGCGATCTCTTCCAGACAACCTTTGGATGGAGAGGATTTGTGAAACGACAAAAGACGGTGGTGTACTTGTGTGTTTGATGAAATTTGCTATGTTCTTTGGTCCTGGAAAAGGATGTAGGCTACTTTTTATCCCGTAAAACCGCGGATGAAACCGCGGGGCGCAGCTAATATGAAAAATAATGGTCATAAGTCATCAAAAATTGATTTTGTCGCAACTACATAAATAATGTAGGTACCTACTGAAATTGAAAACCATCGTCCATATATTTATATGATATTCCTCTCCATGCGCGATTGTCTGGAAGAGATCGCTTTGATCGATAATCTGGCCATTACGAGGGTCAAACTGAAAGTTTTTAGAACTGGCCACGTGTAAACAAAATAAATAACATACATAGACTCACACACTTACACCCTTTATACATACTTGAATCCTTTGCTAGAGAGCGCAAAATGCATAATAATTGTAATAATTAGGATGACCGTTCATTAGCCTATATTATGACTACTTAAGATTGTAACTGAATCTCTTGTATAAACTGTTGATCATCTAATAATAAATAAATTTAAAAAATATTTAAATTTTAAAAATGGTACTCTGCCTATTATTGAGTATGAATTTCATTCAATTGTCATTTGTTTTTCGATTTGGCGGCAAATTGAAAATTGTCTTCAAAAGATTTTCGTGCTATGATTTTTTATGACTTTTGATTACTTTTTTTTTTTAAGTTTGCTTGTTAGGGCAGGCTAAAGTCTCTAGGACCATACCGCTATGTCTTACGTAGTTTTTATTTGATAGTTTAATATTCCATTTTATTATACTTTTGTTGAGAATGAGGGTCAACAGCAACAAGCCGGACCCTCTCCTAGTGCTTCAATAAAGTGGTGAAACTTTATTCAAGCTTTCCATGGACTTTTTGTGAGAACATAAAAGGCAATGTTTTCCCTATTTTGTTTCATTTGCCTACACTCGTGCACGTTAACGAACACATAATGGTTAATATGCCACCGTTATTACACATGATCACTCGAAATAACACTTGTTTGGAAAATAAAACAAAATCGAACTGTATCACTTTTCACTTCCCGCCAAAAAGTCCACTTTTGATTACATTTAAGTCAACAAGAAAGTTATGATATTACTACGGTTGGCCTTTCACGATAAAGCCCCATCTCGTGCCACTGTTTACAACTGGTTTAATGAGTTTAAGCGTGGTCGCACTAATCTCACCGATGATCTGCGTGAGGGACGGCCTTCTACGGCGACGACCGAAGATAACATCTTTGCTGTGCGTCGTATGATAGAGACTGACAAAAGAGTGACCTATCAGCAGATTCGGACAAGCTTAGGCATCGGTATGAGTCAAGTGCACAAAATACTCCATGAAAATTTAGCGGTCATATTTTGACCGAGGTCCAAAAACTCCGTCGTGTTGATTGGTGCCGTGAAATGCTTGAAAGATTTAACGAAGGTGACTCAAATGCTGTGTTCGATATACTTACGGGTGACGAATGGATTTACTATTATGATCCCGAAACCAAAAGACAGTCTGCTCAGTGGGTGTTTCCTTCCGAGGAGTTGCCAACTAAAGTGAAGAGAGGTCGAAGAGTGGAAAAAAAGATGGTAGGGTCGTTCTTAGGAAGGACAGGTCATTTCGGGACAATTGCTTTAGTGTATCGAAAAACAGTTTCTGCGGAAGAAAAAGTTCGAGAGAAACGACCTCGCAGTAGAATCCTCCTTCACCACGACAACGCCTCGTCGCACACCCCCAGGCGAACGATCGACTATTTGGCGACGTCAGACGTGAAATTACTGGGTCATCCGCCTTATAGTCCCGACCTTCGCACCTTGTGATTTTTATTTATTCCCAAAAATAAAAGAAAAACTTAAAGGAAAACGTTTTATGGACGCTGAGGAAGCTGTGGCAGCGTTTCAAAAGGCCGTCGAAGAGACCCCTAAGGACGAGTGGGCAAAGTGCTTTTCTTAGTGGTTCCATCGGATGCAGCGGATAATAATAGGAATAACTAGCTAGTTTAATCAGTTTTTGATTTTCTAAGAACTTTCAGTTTGACCCTCGTATAAATTTTTTTTAACTTAAGTTTATTTTTAGTTTTTGTATCTGTGTATTGCGGTGTTTTAATAAAGTGTTTATCAATCAATCAATCAATCAAAAATCTTGACTATCAATTTAACATAATCCAATCGTAATACCACGGCAGTATTAGTATAGTGTTTAAAGAAACTTAATACTTTGCTAAGTAATTACTTCGACCCTTGTGAAAGTTAAAGGAGATAATATTCAATTTCAAATAATTTATTGACATAATGTAATGTACAAGGTAAGTATTGAATCGTTTGGCTCCCGAACTAGTCGAAACTGTGTTTCAGGAGCCAGTGGCTTCTCCCAGTTTATTAGGATATATTTACAATATGTCTTCTATTAATAATTATAATTATAGTCTTCTTCTAACAATGTGCTGGAAATTGAACTTCGTTTGAGAGTTCACTGCGGGTACAGTGCAGCGCCGTACGCCGTACTGTTCCTGCGACTAATCCGATTAAATTGCAGTAAGAGCATTGTACGTGTAATACACCACCCGACACTTTACAGTCGGAGAGTTGGCAGGCAAGCGGGGTCAGGTGTTCAAAGAGTTATCTCTGGCTCTGGCAAATCTGATGCAATAGTTAAAACTTTTTTATTAAGAAATGGGACTTAAAATAACAACCCACATTTTTTTTCGTTTTATGGGCGTCTATTATTTTTATCTTTTTTTTATTATATTTATTTTCACCGTCCATATATATTTTTGTCTACATTCCTTCACTTTGCGCCCATTGTGACACTATTATTAAGTTAGTTGTTATTTTAGTTTTTAATAATTTCTGTATTTTAAAGAGTTATTCTATTCTATTCTAAGATTTTAAATAATTAGGAAGAAGAAAAATGATATTGCTCGGGCAGGGATCGAACCTGCGTCTTCGGAATACCGTCCCGGTGCCTTAACCACTGGGCCACCGATCCTACTGCTCGAGCAACCTATTTCTTCTATCCTTATATCGTCTTACGGGGACGATTCTACGTCATCTGTCGTCAATGCTTCCAAGATTTTTAGCCTAGCATGCGCTAATGCATTCAATATAAAAAATGCCATATTTAATATAAACAACCTTATTTAACTCTGCTTTTTATACCGAAATTTAATGAAAACTTTGACCATATTTGTGATTTAGATTTAGATTTTTTTTAGGCTTTCTGTCCGACATAATAGTTATATTCGTAATAGATACAAAGCGATCAATATTTTGAAAAGATATACATTCACAAATAGAAGAAATAGGTACAGTGTCGTATTGTTAATCAATTAAAAAGATAATACCAAAATAATAACAAGATAATCAATAATAAAAAAGAGCATTAGTATTTCATGGTCACCATGACATACTACCGCGGCTGCGAGAAAGACACAAGAAGAGACGCCGACATTAGGTAGGTACCTACCTATAGCAATTGCTCCGTGCCGCTCGCGCAGCGCCGTACAAAACAACCGAAATAAATAATAACTTTTTATATTTTCGTACCCGTAATTTTAATACCACCCAGACCACCATATATGACTATCTAAGGATAATGAGTAAAATTTTCACACAATCTTTCAGAAGCAAATTATATGAGTCGGAACAGTTCCGAGCTCTTAAGCTATCGGCCGACTCGCTGGCCACTAACTTGATTTGTCCCTTGCTAAGCCTATTTTGCGACCGAGCGTGAACGCTCAGCTCATTGAGAATGTTTTGTTAGATTACGCAGGTTAGCCATAACAGAAGATACGTAGGTAGATACGTAGTAGTATATTAACGTCACATGCATAGACTGACTTACTACATTAAACTACTTGGTGCTTGGAGCTTGTCCGTTGGACATGAAATAATTTATTTATGACAAAATTTATAGTATAAATTAAATAAGATTTATAAAAATACTATTTAAATAATAAAAATGAGTAATCTTCTTCTGCCTAGCGTTATTGATCCTGGCTTCGGCCGAGGTCCGTTTTCCTACTCCTTTCTCTCCACTTCGCACGGTTTTCTGCATCCTACATAGGCTGTCATGTCCACATTAACGACGTTAAACCCGTCTTAGGGCGGCCACAAGATCTTGCTCTTAAAACTACAAGGGCACTGATTATGTCAGCCTCTATGGTGTAGTAGTTAGGCAGGTTGGCCCAAATCAATCAATCAATCAAAAGTTCTTTATTCAATTTTGTTGTCACAGACGCACTTATGAACGTCAATTATTACAATGACTCTACCACCGTATCGGAAAAAGAACCACTACTCAGAAGATACGGCAAGAAACTGAGGGGCGTATTTTTTTAGAACTTTTGTTACAATATTTTATGTTTGTTTTTGACAATATTATTTTTCTTATGTGCCAGTTGGCTACTTGGCAGAAGCGGAATATTCCATGCATCTTTGTCTTCTATGTAATTACTAACTTTATAGTATGCTTTTTTTATTAGAATATTTTACACCCTAAATTTGAATCTACTTTCTGTGAGCTCCGTTATACATTTTGGAATTTTATTGTAAAAACGTACACAATTGCCCATGAAGGACTTATTCGTTTTACTCAGTCTAAAGCTAGGTACTGCAACTCTATCCTTATTTCTAGTGTTTATGTTATGGTGGTCACTATTCGCCTTGAATTTGTGCAGATTTTTACGAACATACATTATATTTTCATAAATATACAGAGAAGGTAAAGTTAATACATTGATTTGTTTAAAGACTTCTCTTAATTATTCGCGAGGACCTAACTCATAAATAGCGCGAACCGCCCGCTTTTGTAAAATAAAAATTGCTTCTATATCCGCGGCAGACCCCCACTGCAAAATGCCATATGACATTAAGCTGTGGAAGTATGCAAAGTAAACTAGCCGAGCCGTAGCTATATCCGTTAATTGCCTAAATTAATTTTACTAACCGCGTATGCAGCAGAACTAAGTTTTCCTGATAGAGCATCGATATGAGGACCCCACTGCAACTTAGAGTATATGCCTATACCTAGGAATACCGTCGCCTTGTCTGTGTTGAGTTTATCACTATTAAGCATTACGTGTGGCTCTACATGTCTAACATTGGGCAAAGAGAACTTTAAACATTTCGTCTTTTTCGCGTTTAATAACAAGTTGTTGGCAGCGAACCAATTTGACACAATATCTTATACATTATTTACGTGTACTAGTTCACTATCCTTCCTATCTACCTTAAAGATTATCGATGTATCATCCGCAAAAAGTACAATGTCTGCAAGGTCTTTCACCATAAAAGGTAAGTCATTTACGTACACTAAGAACAAGAATGGCCCTAAAATTGAACCCTGTGGTACACCCATTTTGACCAAAGATTCAGATGAAGTGACGCCATTTATACCAACCTTTTGTTGCCTGTCAGTTAGGTAGGACTCTACAAGATCCAGAGCAGTTCCACGAATTCCGAAGTGGTGGAGAGAAATATCACACACCACTGAGGCTGCGGGTTCGATTCCCGCGACAAATGTTTGTGCACAGAAAAAACGCAAGCATTTGTTTCGTATCTGGATGTTGTGGAACCCAGGTCTTCGTAGTTCCTTCCTAATCCTAGGATTTATGTATGTGATCGATGGGCAAATTAATAAAAAAAACTGGTTGACGACGTTCTCCACCAATCTGCGGAGGACGTAATATCACCAGTGAGTAATATCAACGAGTATATAAATAACTTATACTCCTAAACTGGGATTCAGTACCTAAATCTAGAGAGTGCGAGGGCAGTGTCTCGAAGACATATCATTCTATACAATCATTTTTCCATTTCGAATAACCAGAAATAGCGGGACTAATATAGAAGGTTCTGTAAATTATATAAACACACACCAGGCCCACCTACAGAACCTGCTATATTAGGCCTGCTATTGTTAAGTTTGTATAATAAACAGAACCGTCTATACTAGGCCTGCTAGGGCGTAAATTAGCCGATCAATAGCACGCCACATTTTCGTAGCTTCCAGTTTGCTACGTGAACTCGTAGCCGCGTAGGCGTAGCTACGATAACTCTACGCCCCGTAGTAGAAGCGAAGTCTGATCCTATTAAGCTAATTTCCTACTTTCAATTATTTTACTACTTATTACTCATTAACATTTTGTAGATACGATGTAGTAAGTAACATTTGGGCCTATATTGTTAGTTATTTAGTTCAAAAATACACGCTTCAGACTCGATTTTAATATTTTTTATATCAAGTTCATAGATCATTTAAATTTTTTTTCTATATAGTATATGTCGACTACTAAATATTAACAATTGTATTAAAAAAAAATCTATTATAAAGATACTAAACTCAAGAACTATTTTTATCTATGTTAATAAATTAAAATTATAAAAATCTTTCTAATACAAGCTTTTATTAAAATATATAGGTAGTAAATATAATTAAAAACATATATTTGTATAAACAATTATTTATACAGTGATAAAGAGTAAACTAACCTACAACAAAATTTAAAAGTAAATAGAAAAAAAAAGGCTCCCATTGAGTGACGATTCTTGCCCACCTCTCCGGATGCATGCGAACCACGTGCCCTGCCCAGTCAATTTAAAATTATAAAAGTGGTCCATATACATATATCAAAATTTTACAAAGTTTGCTTCATTTTATTTTCCAACTTATCAGTAAAATATTTCTTTTCGATTTCACTTGAAAAGTCGTTATATACGGAGTATAGCAGGAGTAGAGTCAAGTCATATCTTTTAATCAATGTCACCGAGAGGGCGAAGCCGTGTCAGTTCACTTTTGACGCATTTCCTTGCGTGAATACATTTACAACAAGAATATAGATAGATAGTTTATAGACTGTCTAGCATCAAAATATTTTCAACTAGCTGCGCCGCGCGATTTCACCCACTGAGTATTCGGTTTACAGTTGCTCTCTCGGGAGTTATTCGTTTTTCCAGGATGAAAAGTAGCTTACGTTCTATTCCAGTATCTAAAGTACCTGCATACCTAATTTTATCAAAATTCGTTCAATAGTTATGGAGTTAATTGGTAACCACACATACACAGACTTTCACGTTTATTAGTGTACTTTTTATAGTAAGGATGTTAGATTGTTTATAATGTTATGTTATGTGACCAGCCTCAACTTTGTAAGCCTTTGTTATTAGCTTTATTCATCCCACTACAGGGCAAAAGCCTCCTTAAGCTCTTTCCACTATTCGCGATTAAGTAGCTTTTAGTCCAGTCGCTGCAGTAAGAGTCGAGCCCGTCCTGCCATGTCTTTTTACAAGCTTTTATTTAACTTGTAGTGTACATACACTAAATACATAAATAAATGCATTCATACATACATACATTTATTTATTTATGTGTGTATGTAACTATGTGGAATCTTGCAAACTGAATTAGAACCACTTCCTCTTGTCCTACGAATTTGAATTTAGCATACAATATTATGGTGACAGCCAGCTGATCTGATGATGGAGACGGAAGGTGAGCAATGGAACTCCTTGACGGATAATCGTAAACTACTAGTGTTTGGGCTCATTTTTATCTGCTTGCGATTCCGATTATGAATTTGTTAAAAGCTTGTATAGAAAAATATATTTTCCACAAAAAAGCTTATTCTTCAATACAATCAAGTAATGACAGTTTGTGTTTTAAGCGCAGTACTGTATTTCTTATTCGGTCTGATAATCTGACTCCCAGAATACTGCGCTCCATGGCTCGCTGGCATACCTCTGTCTTTGCTAAATTATCAAAGACCAAGTCTGTGCGTTGTAGGTGAGGATAGATATATAGAATGCATACATATAATCGTACCTTTTTGTGTACAATAGATCTACGTTTGACTGCCAACTCGCCTGATGTTAAGCGACGATGTGGCTGAAGATGGAGCACGTAGATCTAGATGATATCTATGATGTTTTTATTCAGCGTGTTCTATTCCGTGTGATAGCTTCCCCTTTATTAGTTCTTTCGTCGACCAATATCTTTTCCAGGTTTTTTTTTTCAGCTCGTTTTGCAACTTTCATATTTTGTCTCTCCTGAAAAAGAACAATTAGCCGAGATAAAGGCGTACTTGAACATACTCTACCCCCCAATGTCAATCCTACGTCTTGTGCAATTGGTGTATGATTTTGGTCTTCGACATATTCATGCTAATACCTTTGTTTGAGGCTTTGTTGGTGGATCATTGAGGCGAAAACAGTATGTCGTCGCCAAGTGATATAGCAGTAGTGATATATACCTATAGTTGTTTTCTTCGCTGATCGACGAAAACCTGAAAACTTCTTCTAAGGTAGTAAAGATTTTTGGAAGTCACAATAGAGACGGCGGATACACAATCAATATCAATGTCATTTTTTAATGCTTTATTTAAGTGGTGTTTATATAATATGTGTTTTATGCGTTATGTGTATTTGTGTTTTTTATATGAAACTGTTATATTGACAAGTACCTCCCTAATATACGAAATAAACTGAAATATATGATGTATACGTAACATAACCAAATAACGTATTAAATGAATTAATGATTAAAAACAAAACAAAAATCGCACTACTTAGATATTCTATCAACTATGTTACTAAAATTTGCCTTCTATCCACAACCAGATATTATGAAATATTTTTTAATACAGCATTTTCTAACTACGCTTATATTTGACTTGAATATGAGACCGACGCGACATCGACGAAGCGCCCGGCGGTGGCGCCTGAGGTGGTGCTGGGTCAACAGTCGCAAATGGATATAAAAGAGCCATTCTACTCGTAGATTAGACGCGCAGTACCTTTATATTGAACAGCGAAGACGTTAGAGCGTCTAGAGGTCATTGACATAATACCTATTACGTGTAAAAAATGATACGGGTCCTATTACAAAAAAAAATCTGTTCTGTAATATTTTTTATTATACGAATGTGGTATGTACAATGCGTTTCAAATAAGAATAGGATCGGTTTACCAGCTAACTTATTCCGTGTCTTTAGTCTAAAAAAGATAAAAAAACAAGTGAAAGTGACAGACTATAGTCGATTATAGAGATCGCTTTAAGCGATAAGTCCGCCCGTTGTACTATAGTCTGTAAGAATATTTCGTGTACCTTGTTTATTTCTTGGTTGGTGTACAATAAAGCATTAATTATTATTATTATTATTATTATAGGTAGAGATACTAGAGTGAAGTTAGCTGGTAAACTGATCATTTTCTTATTTGAGACGCATTGTAAAATGAGTCAGTTTCTTAATCTCATACAAAACTTGTCAGATTTTCACCATCATAAAACACCAAGTTATTATTATACCAATGTTACACTTTATGCCTTAGTACCAAAAAATTTTACTTGAATCGCTTGAATTATATGTCAAGTAGCAATAACAGTCGAAGCGGCAAGCTACAAGGACGTTGTAAGGTCGTCGACATGTCCCTTCCGAAGACAACTTGACACCGATCGATGCTTGAAATAGAAATGGATAGCTGAATTGAGCTATTGAGTTACAACTGACCTTTGACTGCACTCAGCTCAGCGGTCATTTCAGGCAATCACACAGTCAATTACTGAACACTAATACTCAATAAAAGGCGATTTTGGGATATTTAGGGTGTAAAGGCCAAAGTAAAACATTGTTCAAAAATTGAGTATGATAGACGCGATTAGTAGATAGGTGAAATTCCTCTATAACACCTTACCAAGGCGACATAATCGCATAAGCGAAAAAGCCTTTTAAAAATGTATTAAAAAACATAAAATTAAAAATTGAGTAATGCCGTTTTAGTTATGAACAGAGTTTGAGAATTGTCGACATTTTCAAAGTCTCGGGACACGAGGCAGCCCGGGTTGAAGCCCCGGGACGACTCGGGTCTTTGTGACTTTTTTAAATAAATAGAATAGAGTTTCTTCTAGTTATGATGTAGCAATAAAATTACCATTTTAGTAATTATTGATTTCATAAACAAACAACACAAACAAAATATGGCGGCGCGGGCGACCGCAGTTGTAGTGTACATTACTACTGAGTAAGTTCCGTACTGTTGGAAGGAATTCGAAGTGTAGAGTGTAGGTTTAAAAAATATATATGTTTCACTAAACTGAAAAGTACTTGACTTTAGAATTACAAAGAGCTACGAAGCAGCGCGAATGGAGGACGAAACCTGACTGAGGTATACGTACCTTAGTACCTTACCTTACTTTATTTTGTTCCCTTAGATCTTACCTACTGGTAAGATGTATAATAGTAGATAAGGCCGTTTATTGTCGAAGATTGTATGTGTTTATACCTACTTGTGTAAAATTGGGCCGGCAAGTTTATAAAACCAAACTTTATAATTTATCATCAGCGGACTTACAATAACAATATCTATACTTATAATAAAACTGTAACAAAGCGGTTACTGTACATTGAAGATATTTTTGAAAATATTTTTTTTTAGGAGTATATGGTAACCCAAAAATACAGTTTTTAAAATTTTTGTCTGTCTGTCCGGGATAAACTCAGAAACTAGGGCACGAATTTATATGCAGTTTTTTGAAATATGTTCTGCGGAGTTCGGCACTACACATAGGCTTTGTTTTATCAAAATTGGTTCAGTAATAGTGAAGTTATGCCGCAATTTAGGAAAATATATACCTGTCTATAAGTTGAACCACGAAACATACCGGACCCTTTGTGCACATGGCTCAGCTTAAACTGGTTAATTACTTACCTTGAGAGTTTGTAGAACTAAGGGATGGGTTGACATGATGGTATTCTAAAAAATGGTTTGTGGAGTCCTAGGATATATAATAAACTTTGTTTTATAAATATCGGTTTACGAAAACTGGAGTTATTACGCAATTTAACCACGTTGAGTACCGTTACAAGGTAAATTAGCTGTTTAAATCGAGCCACCCATAGATAGCACGTCTTATCGAGGGGCGTTTTTCTGACTCGCGGTGACGGGTTTTATGGACATGGCGCTGGACTTGCACCGGAGCTTTTTTTTTGGATCAGTTTGCAAATGGCTTTTTTGCTGATGCGATTATATCGCCTTAGAAATTAGTAGAGGAATTTTACCTTATATAATGTCTGCTAATCGCGTCTATCAACAAGCGCCGGAGTTGGACCGGTGCCGCACCGCAAAGTCGTATAGACGAACAAAAAGCACAGCAACACAGTACCGGACCCGGACCGGCCGCGGCGGCCGGCGTGCCGCCGCGGCGCACCGTCACCGTCAGTTTTGCGTACGAATCATAAAGGGTCCATGGCAGTTCCCCCCGATGGCAATCCCACCCGTGTTATTTCCACCTGACCTCCGTGGCCCCGTAATATGTTTTTTAAACGAAACGATTACATTTGATACGTATACTCGGTCAAAGAAACTATAACACATGTTTCACCAATTTTTAAACATCCCTAAAAGAACTTGCTCAAATTTATATATCTAAAAATAAAAAATAATCCACTCCCTCACACACACACACACCCCCACACACACACACATCACACCTCAAAAACCGAAAATCTATGAAGCAGTTTGGTATGTACGTTCTATAAGGGGATCAGTACGAGAGCGGACAAAAGGAATGAGAGTTTATGTTTTTGAAGATAGTGCTATCAACTTTGGTAATTAGGATTGAGAGCGGAACGGGATGATAATGGGATAAGAAGGGCATGGTAATGGGATAAGAGCGGGATGGTTACAGGATAGGAGCGTAATGGTAACGAGATAGGAGCGGGACTGGAGCAGGAGCGGAGCAGTACGGTAACGGGATAGAAGGAAGCGGTAACGGTATAGGATCAGGACCAGAACGCGGCGGTTACGGAATACAACCAGGACGATAACAGGATAGGAGTGGGAAGGTAACAGAATAGAAGCGGTACGGTAATGAGAAAGGAGCAGGACGGGAGCTGGAACGAGAGTATGTTGGGACGGAAAATGGTCGGAAGCATGATGAATTGCTACTACACTACGCGTACGAAGTCGCGGGCAACAGCTAGTTTGTAATAAATTTAATTTACTTACAATTTATCAATTATTTATATATTTTTTATCGTGTCAAGTCGCGGTTTAATGGAAATAGGCGCATCCGCTGTTCTAACACTGCAGGCATTTTTCCGCAGTCATTCAAGGTCTTGGAAAATTTGCATAATATTGTTTCATGTCAAACTTTTCAAAGGTTTGGCAACAAGCTTAATGATGCAGTCCTCTTCTTTCGATTAAACATAATTTATGAATAATTTATTTAATTGAATATTTATTTATTATTCTTGAGGAAGAGTCAGCAAACTTTATAAAACATTTTTCTAATGATTTTTATGCTATATCTGGCTTGCCTCGTCAACTGCTACTGCTATCTTTAAGTATAAACTGTAGGTCTGTAAATCTTACCCTTATATCTTACTTTAATATTATAAAGCGTAAGTTTGTTAGGATGGATGAATGGATGGATGGTTGTATGGACGCTTGTTACTCAATCACGCAAAAAATCGCGGGTGAAACCGCAACTACTGCGTCCAACTTGGTACCTATAGTAAAAGAAAACAAAATACTTAAATTATTAAATTTTAGCTAAGTATTTTGGTAAATAGTATTTTATTAATATTATCGAATTAACATACTTGCCACACAATGTTACACGAGGTGAAATTTTGTGAAGAGGGTGGATGGCCAAAACTGGATAAATAGAGAAAAATGGTTAAACATTTTGTTCATAACTAGGGTTTGGGTCCCGGGACATCTCGTGTCTCGAAGTCGAGGGAATTTTCCGAATTTAGTTGTCTCGTGTCCCGGGACATTCGTGTTGATACTAGAGATACGCTTGTAAAAATTGTATCATAATAATTTTATTTAAAAAAAGTCCTAATAAGTTTTATTCTTTTACTATTTCACTGAGAGCGCCGTCTGTTAGCTTAATAATCAATCAATCAATCAAATTATTTATTTACGGGAATACATAGATATAATTCGTTTCTTAAAATAGTCACAGGAACAGTATTCAGTCTGCAAGCAGACATGCAAATATTTCATCATACTACAGTTACCTACTAAATACTTGTAGTCTCGTACATACTGTTAGGAAATTCAGAATGGAAATAGGTTATACCCTGGATTAACACATGGCTACTCTTTATCCCGGGACCCCGGGACACTGCGACACCACTACACCCGGTACACCCGTGACACCGCGCAGCTAGTCAATCATAAAAGTGAAATGGCAAAAGACCCGAAAAAATATAACTTGTTCAACAATAGAGAAACATTGCAAACAAACTACCCTGCCCCAGAAAGGACCTCAAAGCCATTTGACGTCGTGTAATCCGCATTGGGTTTTCGTGTTGAATTATGGCCCGCACACTTCTATTGAGGGTGGATTTATGATCTACTGTTTGTAGACCTCTTCACTCTTCAACTGCTTTATCTGTAGTTTAAAAATACTTACTTACCCACGCGTCGCGTCAGCGAAGAGAATGCCCATTAGTTGTCATTAAAAATATTATATGGATTTAGAATTATTATTTATCAGACATAATTATTCACATTATACGTAGGTATAGCTAATGAATTATGACAAAAGATTAAATAAATATTATTACATCTTTTGTACCCTTCTTTTGTTTGCCCTCGCCGCCGCGCCGCCGGCCGCCCGGCGCGCCGCGTCCGTCCCTCGCTTGTTGGCGAGGTGCCAACGGTCGGGACTTGGTAGACTACTCAGTACTAATTCAAAATTTTGTGATAAACAGTTATAAAAACCAGACTTACGAAACAATTTTGCTAGTCTCCAAATTCAATTTCTGCTAAAAACTGCCGTTTGCAATTATAAGCAATTCATTTAGTACTGTTTGTATCAGACGTAACTTTAATTGTTGAACAATACTTTCAAATGACCTTTTTAGTACCTAACTACTACTTAGTAAGCAGTTTTACCTGAGTGCCTGTGTATGTAATCCAAACGTCGTTGGAAGCGTTCTAAACCCAGCAGCTAGAACAAAGCAGCTGCTCGTTCTAATGCAGCTGTCTGTCGACGTTGCTAGCGTTCCAGCGTATCGATCACTGCGGCACGGGGTTTATTCACCCGCCGCCCAGTCGCCCGGCCCGCCCGCCCAGACTCCTCATTGAATTATACCCGCCGACGTTTGTGGGCCGCCTCCGTCGATACCGGACGCGATATGAGCCTCCAGGGGACACCGCGATTGTCTTTTGTTAAAGAGAAACCATCACTTCTATACTTAGAGATGATCTGATCCGATCACAGGCATCAATCTTTCTTGTCATGGTTGTTTGAAAGCGTTTCACTGATGCTGCCTCGTCTTTCTTTTCGTTTTAAATTCGGCAATTCGGTAGAGGGTGTACCAACATTTTGGAGTCTTTTGAGGTGAATTTTCTCATTAACTTATGATTTGATTTGATGGGTTACTTTGGGGAATCATTCTTGAAGGAAAATAGGGTCGATTTAGCCCATGTCGTTTTTTTGAAATGTCATTTTTAGGAAGACTACACACACAATTTTCAAAAACCTATAAATGCAGTTTTTATTTTCTCCATAATTGGATGTTTCCTAAGAACAAAACTTTTATCCTGCAAAAGAAAACGTACTTACCCTGAAGATCCTAAAATTTTGCCACACCCGGCATGAAAAAGAAAAGAAAAGTTAAAAACCCCAAAAGTCTGATTGCTTTGTTGAATACTAAATAGTTGAATTGAACGAGCCGAGTTCAACAACCTATTTATTTGTATACTTATACTGCGTCTATACAAAGTATTTTGCTTGTCTTTTCTTACTAGTCTTACTAATATTATAATTATGCGAAAGTTTGTGAGGATGGATGGATGGATGTATGTTACTCAGTCACGCAAAAACTACTGTACGGATTTTGATAAATTTGGTATGTAGGTAAAACTAAATACATTATTTAATAGACTGATGTTCCAGCATAAGCTAATGTGTAGATTAGTCAGAAGAAGTAGAAGAACAGGCTTAAATAAAACAATTCTCACTTTTGAAAACATAAAGCCTAATTCATTAACTGAAGCACCGCTAGTCCGAGATCCTGGTGAGTCTGTTTTTTAATATAAATGCAATTTTTATTGATAATAATTATTACTAGAGAAATACGAGTTGTATACGGAACATAGAAATACGGATTCAAAACTATGCCCATTCAATTAAAATTTAATTACTTATTTTTTATGATATCGTACCTTTGTTTTTAGGGTACATTTTGATTTATTAAAAGGAGAGACATTAAAAGGACTTAAAATTTAAACCTCTTGGCAAGGAGGTGTAAACAATTATTCCGTTAATTCGTACATTTATAACTTATATTAGGTGCGCCTCTCGGTTTCACCCGCGTAGTATTCGGTTTATATTTGCTCCATTGGGAACTGTTCGATTTTCAGGGACAAATGATATCCTATGTCCTATTCCAGAACCTACATACCAAATTTCATCAAAATACGTTTAGTGGTTATGGAATTACGTTTCGCATTTATAATATTTGTGTACTATGATAGTAGGATTTGTATATGAAATAACAAATTAAAGCATTTTTTTCTACACGATGGAATACGGTTGCCTATTTAAAAGTAGCCGCAAGTAGCGGTTGGTGTATCGAAAAGTACTTGCTGCCGTATTTTGATAGGCAGTACGGCAACAACTTATATAGGTACATATTCGTATATTATTATCTACCAGCTGCGCGCCGCAGTTTCACCCGCGGTTTCCCGGGATCTAAAGAACCTACATACGAAATTTCGTCAAAATCCGTTCAGTAGTTTTTGCCTGATTGAGTAACAAATATCCATCCATCCTCACATACTTTCGCATTTATAATATTAGTAGGATAGGATATCGCATTTTGATTATATAACTGATGAACGTAGAAATCATGCAGTAGGATCTTGTACTATAAGGTAAAAACGCTTTCACACTCCAAGACAGGCCTAATCGCGAAGAGCTGCTTTCAAAAAGCCGCAGCAACTCGCCGCGCCGTGCAAACGGGTGCCTTGACCCAGTTCCGTGCGAGCGAAAGCCCGCGCCTACTGGACGACTTTTCCCCAGAATGCTCCCAGATATAAGACAAAAAGCTAATTTTACATTCTTCGGATTTGTTTCCTAAAGATTAAAATGGTTTTGTTCGGCTCGTTTTATGATATTCTGAATGTACAAAAGAAATATTTGTTGGGAAGCTAATAATTTGAAATTTTTTCACTATTGTGGTGCTTTCATTGTGGCAAACAATATTTTTTTAATCGGTTAGCTAATTTTATTGTACGTTATCATAGTTTTAATAATAGTAATAATAAACTTTTATTTCAGATAAATACCTTAACAAATAAAATTTAAATGTCTCTTTTCCCTGTACAGGCGTAGGCGGTATATTACTGCAGACCAAAAGTCCGACATAAGAAATATAAAAGAACAGACGTAGTTTTATTAGACGTACCTTTAAGTTTTATGCAATAGACTGGTGGTAGGTTTCTCGTATGCGAGAGGCCGTCTGGGTGGGTACCACCGCTTTGCCAGTTATTCAGCCGCCAAGCAGTAGTGCGCAAGCATTACTGTGTTCCGGCTTGAAGGGCCATGTAGCCAACGAAATTACTGGGCATTATGAGACCCAACAGCTAATTGTCTCAGGGTGACGAGCGCAATGCGGCGCCACGCAGGATTTTGCAAAACAAAGTTCTGGGTGGTGCTGATATTGTTATGGGCTGGCTATTGCTTACCATCAGGCAAACGACCAGCTCGTCTCATCATTCAGTTACATTAAAAAAAAAAGATATTCGAATTCGAATGATTTTTAAACTAAACATTTTTATGATTATTTTAGTTTTTTGTTATTCATTTCCGCATCGATACAAGTAGATTCCTCTATTAATCGAAGTGGGTTTCTTAATATGTAAAGTGGTGAATAAATGCGGCCAACAGTTAGATGGAGAAGCTACCGTCTAAGTCGCACCAAGGTGATAAACCTAAAAAACACCTGAAGAATACTGACTATGCGGTTCCGTACGACCGCCAAAATTTCCAACATAGAGGTTTATTTGGCAGCAAGAAAATCTATTTAAAATATCTGCGTCCAGAAACTTACGATATTATTTAACTTTATAGCTTTTCATGCTCATTGAATTTCCTATGACGTGGGTAGGTCGTAAGGATATAATAATTATGAATTAAAACTCTAACGAAATCTTTATTAGAATCGGTCACGAGTATTTGCAAGGTAAGAATATAATTATGTAGAGTAGTATAGGCGCAAAGACGCGACGTATTATACTAAAAGCCATTTGAGTAGCTTAAACAAGCAATTCTTGCTCCGTTGAGATTATCTCTATGGGTATGATACAAAAATGATAAATAATAGTTCGACATACCTAGGTAAAAATAGAGAGCTATAATTACTTCCGGCGACGTTCATCGAAAAATAGGAAAATGACTAAAAACTGTGTATGTAATCGTAAATATGAGTATCAATAAAATTGATTGATCAAAATTATGTTGTACGATCAAACAGTTGTCGGTCGATCAAGACGATAATAAACTCTAGAACATTCGATTTTATATACCCTTGTCCTTACTACTCCTTGGACATAAAAAAATACGAAAATATTTTAAGGATGACGATAAATGTTTATAATATACAATCGTATTGGTCTACGTGTACCTTTCAGTTTTTCCTATTTAAATCTCTGTTGCCACAATCAACATCCTCAAAAGATTTAGTAGAAGACCCGTATATATGAATATTTCTACCTTAATAAAAAAACACCTTATTTATATTTGTACATAATATATCAGGTATGTAATAAATTGAATACATTTTTTTTGTCTAAATATTTACACAAAATAAATAAAAACTATGAAAAAAGGAAAGTAAACAATAATTTAAAAAGGAACTAAAAACTAAACTAAAATATTTAATACATGTGGTGTCGTCCATGAGGCAAGGTGCCAAGAACGCTGGCTGTCTTCCCGCGTTGAATAGCTATCGTCACAGCCTTCTTGTCACCTGCAGCTTCGACAAGTCGAGGGCATTTATACAATTTATTGGTGCCCGGAACCCCATTATTTATTTATTTAATAGTTTTGCACAAAAATGGTACAAGGAATGACTTAATCGTATTTAGCATTATCTACCACCCCTTCAGGTCGCGAAAGAAGTATAGTGGGTGTGCGTTTTGAGCAAAAGTACGTTGAGAGATAGTAAATAAATTACATCAAATTAATATTTATTTAGTACTTAACCAATACTTAATACCTATTAATTCCCATTGACTAAAGGATTAAACATAATCCAAATTAGATTAACCAATAAAATGATCATAAGGATCAAAATTTTAGATAGGTATCTAAAACAAAGTAAGTATGGTTAATTATCGCCTAATAATGTTCATAAAGACTCCACCGTCAGGACTCAAGACAATACGATTCGGAGACATTTTAAGTTTCTCAGGCGTATTCTTGGACATTTCCACGCGGAATTTGCTGAAGAACTTAGTCATGCATACGCTGGACTGGACCCTGGCAAATCGCATACCTGTAAAAAAATATTAATTTTACAAATAAATCAAGGATTAATTTGGAATTAATGGGAGCAGCAATGGTAAACAATGCAGGGTAAATAGTAACAAAAATAAACAGCCTCTGTGGTGTAGGGGTTGAGCTAATCACCTCATATCTCTTACGCCTTGGAGGTTGCTGGTTCAATTCCCACTATAGGACAAATATTAATGCCCAGAAAAAAGTGCAAGCATATTTTTGTATTTAGGTGTTATGGGACAAATTGGCCCTCGTAGTTCCTGGTTCTCTATATGTATAAAGGAAATAATAGTAAGGGGCCAGGATCTATGTAGATTATGTGATCATTGGGCGTACTTATAATAACAAAAAAGTAAAAATATTCACACATAATATTAATATTAAAACAGTTGGTTAATTTGGCAGAGATAAATTAGGAGGACTATCTTCTTTTCTCTAATTTCTAACCTTTTTTTCTCTAATACTATAAAACAAAAACGTAATTAGATACAGTCGCAGTGAAGCTATACCTTAATTTGAGCTCAACCCGATAAACGATTGGCACTTCACAACCCTAAAGTGAAGCGCGCGGCGTTTGTTAGTTCGATTGGCGGGATAGATAGATAGATAGATGAACGCTTTATTGCAAACATTAAATTACAGACATTACATAAAAACAATTAAAGAAAGTGTTACAATGGGCGGCCTTATCGCTAAAAGCGAGGCTCTTCCAGGCAAACTTTGGATGGAGAGGAATTATCAATATGTTAAAGACTATAGGGGATGTAACGTCTACAATAATAATATAAGAATAAATAATGTCAATAAAATATACTTAAATAATAGATACAAAACAACAGCAGCATACTGAATGCCTACATAAACATACATATACTAGGTACATATTATATAATGGCGGGAAGAAAGTATGAAGAAGTAATAAGTTATTAAATGTACACCACAATTTAAAGCATACTATATTTTCAATAGTTTACCTATAAGTAAATTTACTAATATAAATTCTGTGTTAAATAAAAAAAAAACAAATGGATAAGTCTCATTATTAAATTTTAAGTATTGTGATATAATTTACTATTTGGTGATATGATATGCGACTATTATCTTTGCTATTATAAATTAAAAAGGTGTATGTAGTGAACTTACCAATACAGTTTCTGGGCCCAACTCCAAATGGCATAAAAGCGCATGTATGTCTCTCCGCTGTTCTCTCAGGGGTGTGCCTTTCAGGATCGAACTTTTCAGGGTTTGGGTAATACTTCTCATCGTGTTGGATTCCAAGAGCAGACACCAATATTTGTGTACCCTTCTTGATGGTTACATTTGTTCCAGGTATTTTATAGTCAGTCTTAGCGCATCTTTGCAGAGAATCTACCAGCGGATACATACGTAGAGTCTCATTAAATACTTTTTCCAGATAAGTCATATCTTGCAAAGTCTCGTATGTCACTTGCCCATTGTGTTTTTCGAGCACTCTGTCTATATCAGCGAGTAGTTTTTCTTGGACGTCCGGGTTCTTCGCTAATTGATAAAGCATAAACACCATTGTTGTAGCACTGGTCTCGTACCCCGCCGCATAAAACACGAACGCCTGAGCTGCCATTATGCTGTCTGTAACCTCCAACGATATCTGCTTATCTTCTGTGTTTCTCTTCACTGAAAGAACTTCTTTGTTTGTTCTGAGTTCCAGAATCAAATCCATGAAGTCTTTTCTATTTGATGGAACTCCGTTTCTCTGCTTTATAACATCATTTACGAGACCAAAAAAGAATTTTTCCACGAATTTCGGAAAAATCGACAAATTCAATTTCTTAAAGAAACCCGGGTACATCATTTCTAATTCGGTAGCAAAGTTTGCAGTAAATATTAATTTATCTATGTTTTTTAACGTTTTTATAGTCTCTTCGTTGTGTTGTGTATCTACATCTAGCCCGAAAGCACATGCTGTAATAGTTGACACTGTATACTTCTGCACAAGTGAATATACATCTTGCTCCGGCTGCTGCGTCAGCAATTCGTCGATATATTTGACAAAGGAATCTCCACGTTCGTTCATCAGGTACAACATGTTTTTCAACTTACCGGACGTGAATATAGGAGTAAAGCGATTTCGTAGCACGCGCCAGGTGTCTCCATCGGCGTGGAACAAGTTTGTTCCCAAACCGACTTGGCTCAATTGAACACCACGTTCCATGAAGAGGTCGAAGTCTTTGATCATAATGTGTTTAATAATATCCAAATCGCGCACCAGTAAACAGGGTGTTGTCATTCTATAAACACCGACAAGCTTCTCATTGGGGCATGCATCGTGCATTTCCTTATAAACAAGAGCCATGTTTTTCTTTCTTAGAGCTGAGTCCTTCATATTCCCGAATAACGGGACTGGCGTCGGTCCGACAATTCCCCTATCCTTCCAATAGTTGAAGGTTCTCGTGAAATAATAGTACAAAAACGTGGTCAGCGTTACTAACGCGAGAGGTATGTAGTAGAGCGTCATCTCGAATGGCTCACTCGAGCTCTGGCACACATGTGTGAGGTCTCGCGGTTCGCCGTGATATTTATGTCTTTATCTACATTTTTCATATCTACATACCGAACCCTTTATCACTTTAGACAGATAAATGTGGTACTAGCAATAACTGTGTACAAGGAAACATCAATTACAGACTTATCAAGTAATCACATAACAACAGCTGATGTTGTCTATATTAGGAACGGTAACTTTATTGCCCGTGGTTTCTTTTCGAAAATGTTCCTACAAATTTTACCAAGCTGTAAAACCCAGTTAGGCGTTAAATTAAAAAAAGTGAAGTGAGAATTTTCATGTCTTTTCTTTAGTGTAGATATAAAGTCTCATCACACATTTCCATCACTTGCTGACCACTCTGTTTATTGTTCAAAAGAGTTCATTAAAATATGTAATAATAAAATGACGTGTTCATCTTTGTCGGGTGGTCTACACATTCAGACGAGAAAGAAAGAATAAGACCATTATTTTGTTGTTTTAGAAAGGCGGGTGGAGCAAATGCAGATGTTTCGTGCGCGGCCAAGCTGGAGAGAGGAGAGCGCGCGGCCTGCGCGTGTCGCGGCCTCCACCCCGCGCGCCCTCTAGAGCTAGACACCCTGCACACTGCACTATATACGGTAAGCATATATTATATATCTCTCTTTATTTATTTACTAGTATAACATTTGTCTCTTTAAGTCAAGAGTGATTCGTGCTCCACCTTCGTGGCCACATCTGCGCTTTCCATCAGGCGGGATGTCGTCATAAGCATGCCTATCATCAACGTCAGCCTGTACGAGTCCAACGCTGGACATTGGCCTGTCCCAATGCACGCCACTAAACCCAATTCTCGGCTCTTCGCATGTTATGTCATAAGCATGCCCAGTTACAATTATAAAGAAAAAACTAGTACCCTTTGTCTGAGTATAGTCTATCGTATAAACGGTCAATAAGACTAATATATCGTTGTAAAGCATGTTTGTCACACTTCGAATTACATTGAAATATATATTTCCGAAAGTGACAAAACATATAAACTCGATAATTGATTCGTATGAATTCTTATTCATACGAATCATTTAACGAGTTTATTGGGCCTTCTTCAGTGAAAGAATTTTCAGAATCGGTTCCATAGTATATTAAATCGTCTCTATAGTTTATAGATTACCTCCTACAAACATACGAACTCATAAAATGTAGATTTCAGATAAGATTGCGGTGTATATAACGAAGCAGATTTACAGATTACACATACCCATAGACACATGTGAATTTTTGAGAAGATTCTGGAGAACTCCGAAACTTTGGTCAAAGTGTCATGGACTCGATTTGGCAAAAACTAATACTATATTATCAGGTTTTCGAAAAATATATAATTTATTCGGGAATCGAACATGATATTTGCCATTCTAAATGAACACAGAGCGCAATACGCAGTACTTTTTATGGTATATGGCGCGTGGCGCTTACCGTCAAGCGTCCGACTTGCTCGTCTCAATACTCAGTTCCATAAAAAACTTGAGTGTTCTCGATTACCTATTTGACAATGCTTACTTGATAAGTAGAAGTTTATTGTTTGCAGGTCGGTCATGAAAAATCTTGCCCAATTGCTGGCTGTCCCTATCAGCGAACACGTGGTAACTTTCATCTATTTGGTAGCCGCGGTCACACTGCTCTCGCGGACGACGGGTAAGCTTATTCACCTGATAACTATTTATATCCATATTATTCAGATTTAGGTACATTACAATCCATTCTGATCTACTGAACGATGTAATTATAAAGATACAAAGTATATACGTACTAACTTTAATCTGTAGAAATTCTACAACTTGAATGCCAATTAAACAAATCAGAAAACTCGTTCTGATCTTGTTGTAGCATTCTAGAGTAACTTTTAACTTTCTAGAGTAACTATTTTTCCTACTTGATAATGCAGGATATCTGAATAGATATCAGAAAAGAACATCTCCTTTTAGAATTTCAAAGTAATCAGTAAGCTTCGGTTCATTGATACTGAATATATTTTCACGCACCGCTAAATATACGAGGTATACCAGTTATAGCACCATTTAGACTAGCACCAAAGGTATTAATTTTGTTGCCATTTCACGAAAATCAGAAATAAAACGAAAATATAATGTATAATCTGTAAAATGGCTAGTGATACGCATGTCAGGGCAGCGGAGTCCCGACTCGGCGCGGCGCGCCCCGGGGCTCGCCTTGACCCGGAAAACGCTGCGGTGTCAAAACATTCCGATATGTAGAGTTGTACACCATTATTTCCTGTTTGGTTTCGGTATTTTGAAGGTCGTCTCAAACCCACAACATCAAATTAGCTTTAACAATTAATTAAACGTTTACTTTCAATGGCTATGATGGGCAGAGTCAGTTTGTATTGAAATTAACCAATGAAAAAAGTATCATAGTCTAGGTGAATTCAGGAAAATACGTAAGCCAGTCATCTGAATAGTATATATATATAGGTATTTGAGTAATTGAATAGTACATACCTATAGGTATTATTTTGTTTGCGCAGAAGGGCGGTCCGCCCGTAGGTGGTCGGCGGGAGAAGGCGGGCGTAGAGCGTGCGGACGCGCGCACTTCCCGCACCACACACACCCGCCCATTCACTGTTAGCAGGTACCACAACAAAACAATAACTTTCACATCTCGAGGGAGTGTATATTTCACGCAAGACCATTTTTCGGCGGTAAAACTATTTAGCCTGGCTACAAATCAAGTCATTTTTTTGGGCAGAATAGATTGATCCGTAGGTACAGCATTTGTCATTGCAATTAGGGGCATAAAGATTTGGTGCCTGGATCTTTGTCGTGAACCAGATGGCGCTAAACAAAAATCGATTCGCTACGAGTATATAGATATTTTTAAGACTTCATTTCATTATAGAGTAGCATAAAAGTTTATCATAAAAGTCACTCATCAAAATGTAGGTAGGTATATGTTAATCCAGCGGTAAGTATTGCAGATGAAAATCATTGGCATTTCGAAATTAGATTCATTTAATAATTACCTACCATATTGATCATTGAAAAACAAAAACGCGTACGTAGTTTCCAATGACTAATTTTTATTAGGACTAATAGCTTAGCAACTTAAGCTGCCTACCTACTTATATTTATACATTATTGTGCGATAGTTACTATAGTAGAGTAAATATGTTTTCATCTCTAACAACCAATGGTTATATTACCTACGTAATATATTTTTAAGTAGAAATCAAAACACGATATGGATAATTGGATAATATCTATCCGATACCTCTTAATAGTATAAAGGTCACAGCTCATTAGAGCCACCCGGCACCCACTCCGCACCGCCTCGTCGTACGGCGTCCACTCGTTGTCGACAGGTGGTTCACGGGTAGACGCCACGTTATCACCAAAACGTTGCACGATCAACCAGTGAACCCCGCGCGGTCAACGAGTGAACACCGCGTGGTCAACGAGTGAACGCCGCGTGGTCAACGAGTGGACGTCGCACGAAGATCATACAATAAATTATATTTACGAACTTCTTCGATAAGTTTTTCTTTATTCATTTTAAAAACAAAAACGATACGTCCGACTCGTTCGAAAGAAATGCTGGGAATGAAGGGAGGGTGGGGAGCGGCGCATTGCCAACGTATCGTCCTCGCGTGAATCACTCGCGGGCAGCGCGCGGTCCGCTTCGGACCCGCGCGTTGGCGATGCGCAGTCAACGCAGGGCAGCGAGTTGTCACCGAGTGGTCCACCCGCCGTCCGCGCGTGGACGGCTTACGATAGAGGCGATCCGGTGACGCTACGGAGTTGATGTAGTGAGCGCATACCCATACAAGTCCATATCAAGAATACTAACCGCACGAGGCGAGGCGGTGCGGAGTGGGTGCCGGGTGGCTCTAATGAGCTGTGACCTTAAAACATCAATTATATATCTGTTTGTTTACAACATAATTCTACTACTGCTACTTGATGATTTTACTACTTGGATATTTATGTTTTTACCATCATGAATAGATTTTAAAGAAACTATACCTAAGTGTGCTATACATTCATACTCGCACCCGCATGAACGCACCCCTGCGAAACAGGGGCGGGGCGCTAGGAAAAGAGAAAAAAGGAAAAGGCGCGTAAAAGGAATGTATAACCTGCAATAACTGGACTGCAATTGTTATGGGCAGGCGTGGCGCTTACCATCAGGTGAACGACTTAATCCTGTAATTACTGTTCTATAAAAAATAAAATGAACGAATTACTCTGAGGTAGGTCTAAATATGAATTGAAACAGACATTACCATCAAGCCAACAGCAAAGTTATTTCGAATATTTACTTGATCTAAAATTATCACGCCAATGTTTTTATTTCAACAAATTGGGTAGTATTGATAATTAGTTAGCTAAGTGAATTAAACATTGTCTCATGATGTCTGTTCGGAATTTCAACACAGCGATAAATCTTTATGCATAGTCAACATGACAAGCCATTATATTTGTTTTTCTCATTATCTCCCTTATTTACATTAAATTAGGTACCTACTCTTATTATGCTTATTGATAAGTTGGCTTAGTTACATTGTAATATTCTAGCACATTTTATTCTATTTACATTTTAGTAATGTATATAACTTCTTCGTCAATTATATAACTATAACATATAACTACATTCTGTATGAAATCGAAATAACCCCAATATAATTCGTACAAACTTTCTAGGTACAAATTGGGGAGGGAGAGGTTCCCAAATTTCTGGCAGCAATGCCACGTAATTTTTTTTCTTTTTCCATCCAAAAAGAGTAGACTAGTCAGGTTTGTTACGCGCTACATTTTATTTGTTACTCTGTATCTTAGAATCAACGTTTCATCATAATCATCGGCTTATTACGTTCCCACTGCTGGGATGGGTCGGACCTTCATCGTAAAAAGAGGGCCATAATCCACCACGCTGGCCAAGTACGGGTTGGTAGATATCACATGTCCTTAAAGCTTGACAATTTTGCACATGTCGGTTTTTCACGATGTTTTCCTTCACTTCAGAGTGTTAAATCCGCATATAAAATTAAAATTAATATTTATACGGCGCCAGCGGGATTTGAACTCCGGTGCGTAAGATCGAAAGTCACACGGGTTCCCGCTGAGTCACACTCGCCTTCTAACCATATTAACTCTCTTTCTGATTGTTTGTTGAGTAAAAACAGGGCCAGAGCCAGCTAGGGCTCAATAAATCAATAAAAAATAATTGCATAAATACATTCGACGGGAAGAGTTTGTCAATAATTGAGAGTTGTCTGTGAAATATTATTTTCAATTTGTTAAATTTGTACTCTTTCTGGACGGGCTATAATCTGTTGTTTATATTTTGTTTTATAAATTATCTTTTTCTCGAATTAATGAAGTAAAGTATTATTAAACTTAATGTTTTGTTTCGGTCAAGGTGGGACAAGATATAAAATTGTATAACCTTGTTTTTATCAATTTAACTTATAAACATTTTTTTTCTAACAGTAGTCACGTTTTTAGGGTTCCGTAGTCCAACAAGGAACCCTTATTAGAGCATTCTGTCCGTCCGTCTGTCTGTCCCTTCACAGACTCATAAATTCTACAGTTAAGTAAGTACCTATGGTACTAGTACCTATAGGTATTAATGAGCAATGATTTTGATATAGATCTCAATTTTGAAATTATAAAAACCTTAAAATGATAATTTTAGGGGTAGTGGAGATGAAAAAAAAATACTGCACCCCCACAATCTCTCCTCCCAGATTTCTAAAGTACTCCACAAAGAAACTTGTGATTGAACTTGTGAACACTGATAGACCGTACAAAATAATTTTAACATTGTCTGCTCGAAATTGCGAAATTGCAGACGTCATAGTTCAAAGGTCATTGACCTAACAACAAAGTGACTCTAACAAAAGATGCTTTCCAAGTAGACTTCTTTCTGATTATATCTTACAAAGTAGTGACTACGGAACCGTGTCACGATAAGCTCTTGACCACTTATTAACTATTAAAAACAGACACAATAAACTTAATCAACCACACACAAAATATCGTGAAATTCCCTCATCACGTCTGAAAATAGAAAACAATGCGTAGGTATATTATTAGAAATTCCATAAATCACTGAACATACTATATTTTATTTTAAATATTTTAGCATCTCGGCAATTTTGTGGCAAGAATTTGTATTCCCAACTTTCTTCATAGTAACTAGTTATTGTTGGTAGGTACCTATAATGTATAAATTACTAACATGGAGAAAACAATCAATGTAGGTACTAACTATGGCAGCGTATGTTCAATATTTTACGGCACAAACTACGTGAAATTAGTTGAGAATACAGATTTGTTATAAATATCGGGGTTTTCAATGGAATACGTACGTAGTACCTAGGTATAATGTACAATACTACCTTTATAATATACCTATAATTATGTATCTTGAAAATCTCTCACAATAAAGTATGAAGTAAATTATGACGAATTATCAAGTTTTGCTACTTTGTTACATACGCAATCGCAAATTTAAAATATACTTGGATATTGGAGGGCCTTTAGATATAAATAACTGAGTTAATAATTTAGTCTTACCAACGCGTGTATAAGGCGTGTTTACGTACATAAGGGTGAATAGATTTATGGAACGTGGGTCGCATAAAATGACACCAGTGTCAACAAGTTCACTTTACTAAATAACTTATAAAAAAGTATTGTTGATAGAAGTTACATAACCTTCTATAGATATTTAGCAAAAATCTGCTAATTCTTTCACTTTGTGAATCTCCAGTTCCCATTTCAAAATCAGAATATAAAAAAGGTTTGGAGGCTCGTTCTAAAACTTTACCCTTGCTTTGCATGGTTATTGTCCCAAAATTTAAATTAAGACGATATTTGATGATGTGTTTACAGATAAATATAATAATATTGTTTGAATACAGTAGGCAGTTCACTCGGGGGGAGTTCGATAGACAATGTCCGAGGACTTGGACTCGATCAGCGAGGAAGAACGAAGCGCATTCCGACCCTTCACACGAGAGTCTCTGGCCGCTATCGAAGCCCGCATAGCAGAGGAGCATGCCAAGCAAAAGGAACTCGAGAAAAAACGAGCGGAAGGCGAGGTAAATACTCACACTCACACACCTACCCAGTTGTTGGCAGATTGATGTGTCACACGAGTGTCTAGAGATGCAAACGCTAGAAGGTGTGTTGACAAATACAACTTACAGTAGGAAAACGTGCTGACATTAAATAAAAGAAAGAGTCCACATATACACAAATAATTCACAAACTAACAAGAGTAGGGTGTGAAACAAACTGCACAGTTCAATGCTCTGACGAATAATTTTTAAATTATTCCAGAACGATTTGGGGCGGACGAAAAAGAAAAAAGAAGTAAGATTCCTTGCTTGCCCCTTTTTTACCTTTTTACGGCTCGTTTTATTAGAGAAATGTTATAAACAAGTTATCGCTTGTGATGAATCAAAATTATTTGTTCATGAAACATTGCAATATCCACAGACATTGGCGTCACAGTCGTTCAGCCGCGATAACTTGTACCAACTGCATTTTCTATGCATATCGATCGCATATACAGCATTATTCCTTGAACACATCGCTTACAACTTACAACTGTGTCAACAAGTTTAGCTGTTACCTGATAATATAGAGTACAGTAACCGCTAACCTTCCAGTAGTTATAAAAACGAAGGCTTCTCATGATTCTTTGCATTAAACTTTAAATGTCGACCGTGTGTTCGCGATACCTGATAGGACCCTTAGAGACTACTACAGTAGTAACCCAATGGATGTCCTTAATGTGATAAAACATAATTTAGAAAATCATAAAATATTTAACGTTTCCGTTTAGACCAGTTTATGAACCTTTGGCCTTGACCCCTCATTTGACTAAGTGCGACTGTACATTAGTAGTAGTTCCTTTTCATTCGGAATTAATTAATTTTCAATAGGAAGCCATCGACGTTCGAGGACGAGAACCCTTTGTCTTTCAAATTACAAATCAATGAAATCGTGCGATAGAACATCGCGGTGCTGTTACATAAGCGTTAGATTCAAGTACACCAGCACATGACATTCACCATTATCAAGCATTGCACAGGACTGGCTCACCGTCACGCATCATCGACTGCAGTCATCTAGGACTAGCATGGTGGCATCACCTAGCTAGCGATTAGTGCATAACTATTAGCTCACTTGAGATCAATGCGACAATAAAAAATATTATGATTCGTACTTTGTAACATTTGTCTGGGCTTGCGCTAGTCATACCTCCTATTCTGGGACCGATTTCGAATGTTACCAATCAAAGCCCGTTAAAATTCGGCGACTAAACTGTAGTCCTTTTCAAGATCGAGCATATTCGGAATGGTAACACAATAGAGGGAGAAACTTCAACTCTAAGCTTTTAGTTCTGCCAGATACGCATATAGCCACACAGACAGCAGCACTGACACTCAATCGAAAATAGCTTTAACGCCTTTTCCGGATACGTTAACAGTAATATAACTGATTATGATGAATCTCACCTATGAACATGCTGATTCAACTTAAATGTCAGTTGATGGAAAAGATGCGGTATGTTTGACCATGCCAGTTTCTAACCTCAAACGACAATTATACTTAATAGAATCCGCATGCAAATCGTGCAGTATTGTTACAGTTCATAAGTATTGGCTAGGCTTAATGAAGTAGGCTTAACTAAACAATCCACAGTAACAAGTAAGTAAAGAGACAACGGCAAAATGTAACCTTCTTAAATTTACGATACACACAAAGTTCACAAGGAATAAGTTTATCAGCCAAGTACCATAGAAAACCCTAGTCAGATAGTGCAAGAAAAAATACGATATCGCCGGGCTTTGCACCTCAGATCACGTCAACGATTGAACCGTTTGGTAAGAACGTGTTCGATTTCCGACATGAACTCTATATGCAAAATAAGAATACATGATTTCAAGTATCGCTATTATCGCTGCGACTGCGTGCGTATCGTGCTTTAAGTTGGTTGGTTACTGAACTGAAAGTCTTTGCTGAATATATCGGACAGTGTTTCAATGCTAATTAACACTGTGTGGTGTAGGTGCGTTACGATGACGAGGACGAGGACGAGGGCCCGCAGCCGGACGCGACTCTGGAGCAGGGGCTGCCGATCCCGGTGCGGATGCAGGGCTCCTTCCCCCCGGAGCTCTCCTCCACACCCCTCGAGGACATCGACCCTTTCTATTCTAACCAAAGAGTAAGTCATTTTACATATTCCTCTGATAAGTTAAAAATAATTAGAAAATGTATAAGCCAAAAGTTTCCAAAGAGGTGATATTTTTTTGCCATTTGAGAATCCTGATGAAACTGGCAAGTTGTAATAGTTTCTATGTTTCTTATTTAAATATTAAATTTAAACAAATGGCTAACATTAATAGTAAAAAGTAAGGCGACCCTGGACTCGAGATAAACATAAACAAACGGGCGTCAGTATGACTTGTAAAGCAATCGAAATTATAATTATGACGTTACGTCTATCCGTGGTATCCATTCCTCAATGGTGGTATCCATGAAAAAGAAAATGCTTGAACGAATAACAAAAGGCAGACGGAATCTTGCTAAGCGACAACTGAATCATAGCAATGGCGGGTGGCGTAAGTTTGTTTGAGTGAACGGAGGGCTGATGTGACGGCCGATCGGCATAGCATGATGTAAATGTGTGCGTGAGGCTTGTGTATGTACAAACGGACCAGCATACCTTTAAGTGCTTCACTTCTGAATTTAGCGACGAGGCGTCCGCTTCTTTTTTTTTCCTTCAAGACAAAATGTCTATAGTTTGCAAACTGTAAATTTTGGTACTATAATTAAATATAAATATAATTAAAGGTAAATATGGGAATGGTATATATCACCAACCTATGCGTCTAGGAATTTTAAGTTGGCAGTTAATATCGAAAAACCCTGATTTCTTTATATAAATTCATTATTCCCGATTTGGGTCAAAATAATCTTCCCATATTAATAAATCTCTCTACGTAACTCTCTCTCAATTATTCTGCTTCTCATTTTCTTTAGATATATTAAAGTACAAAAATAGATTACAGATCACAGCGCAAACATAATAACGTATGCATTACTTTATTTACTTACGAGAGTCACAAACATTTACAGAAAAACGGAATCTTAGTATCAATGTTTATAAGACATAAATACATTTTTATGATTTTATCTTTAGATTTTGTTACCTATTTCATATTATATATGTGCGTTACCAGATAAAGATATAATACAATACAAACACTCTGAAAAAAACACATATAATTATAGGTAGCAATCCGTCCGACCGCTGAGCGGTTCTATCGCTTAGATCGATTATTATCGTCTATTAGGTAACCCCAATATTAATACATACCTAATATTTTTTTTTTGTTTCAGACCTTCGTAGTCGTAAGCAAGGGTAGAGATATCTTCAGATTTTCAGCAACAGACGCCTTATGGATATTAGACCCTTTTAACCCTATAAGAAGAGTGGCGATATACATCTTAGTGCATCCACTGTTTTCGTTGTTTATTATTACCACAATTCTAGTCAACTGTATTCTTATGATAATGCCTACCACGCCAACTGTTGAAAGTACTGAGTAAGTATTGAATCGCTTTATATCTATATATCAGTTCAGTTAGATTTCTTTCGACTACGAATTTCGATTTGCAATTTTGAAATACCGAACGAACAAAACATATAACTTTATTAGGTTCTAGAACATTTGTAGAGTGCACGCTAGTTTCAAAATTGTTATAGTGTTCGGCTAGTTATCGAATTGGATTTATATCAATATTAGATAAATAAAAGTAAACATAATACTAGACACCGTATACATAGTTGATTATTGAAGAACATTTGACTTAAATTGTATTTAAGTTTAATAGACATCCTTTTGCGCTTTAGAATATTTGAAGTGACAAGCTTTAGGGTAATATTACACATGTACGGATTTGTCCCTGGCTAGTTCAACGACCAAACACCATTTGAATAAATAGAAACATTATGTCAACTAGACTCACACATTTGGAATAGCATCTAAATGCTAAAATAACCAATTTTCATAGCGTATACTGATTATACTTACGATATTTATTGAAGACTACTATGCGACTGCGACTCATTGAGCTGCCATCCATTTTTGTATTTCCATTGAACTAATCCAGTAGCTGTGCCTCTAACACTGTACATACTGATTTT
This sequence comes from Petrophora chlorosata, assembly GCA_951640565.1. NCBI lineage: Eukaryota > Metazoa > Arthropoda > Insecta > Lepidoptera > Geometridae > Petrophora > Petrophora chlorosata. Next base: position 6,698,053 of record OX621204.1, on the reverse strand, counting down.
GTTATTAGCCTTATTAACCTTTCTGTAGGTATATTACAACATATAGCCATATGTATCACAACAAGTTCGAATACTGAGCTTCCATTTCCCATAATATAGATGTTTTGATATGTATTTACAAGATTTGATTATTTTGAGTGCGGTTCCTGAGCGAAGGTGAATTTTTGCAGAGTTATCTTTACCGGGATCTACACGTTTGAATCAGCGGTGAAAGTAATGGCCAGGGGTTTCATTCTACAGCCATTCACATACCTTAGAGATGCATGGAATTGGCTTGACTTCGTAGTTATAGCTTTAGCGTGAGTAGTAGAACTATTTTATCCGATTTTATTAGTAGTATTTTTAAAGGTAGATTTACCTCTATATTGTTATATTTGATGTGGCATTCTAGTTTTTATAGTATAGAATTCTGAAAAACTGAGTTAAGTTCAGACGTGTTCAACTAGCTTCTGAGGAAGAGACACAGTAATCAAGTTAAACAATTAAATCAATAGGATATTTTCCAAAAGAATTTTCTGTAGTGATGTTTAGTTTTGTAGTTAATTGCATTAACGTAGATATTTTCGTTACGGGTGTCTGTTTCCAGTTATGTGACGATGGGCATAGATCTCGGGAACTTGGCCGCTCTCAGAACGTTCAGGGTACTTCGAGCGTTGAAGACGGTGGCCATTATACCTGGTAATATATTTATATGCTTATACATAGAACTAGAATAAGTGTTTAGGCATTAGATAAACCTATCAGTATTTATCGTAGAAAGCTAAGAAGTATTTAAAGTAAGGCAAAATAAATATAGTTAGTTAATAGGTATTAGGTAAACATCTATTTGACAATATTACATATTACATAGTGGAATCAATGAAAATCTTATCAAGACAGCGTCATGTGACATTTTCCTGTCTCAGAGTGATGTATAGCTACGTCTACTAAGCAAGTAATTATCAAATATTATACCTTGCGTGATCTGAAGTGGTTGGAATAAAAATGGTAACCTAATGACCGCCTGACGACATACACTGATGTTAAGCAACAACAAAAACTAGGTATATAATTTGATCCATCAAAAATGATGACTCGAAGGTGTTCTATGATCATTCTGACGAGGCAATTTTATATAATATATAAAATTGCCTCGTCAGTATATATTATATACTGTATATGATGAATCGCCAAAAACGAAGCGTAAGCACTTACCCGTACGCGACGAATGTAATAATAATATAGGTACCCTAGCTTTTCCCGCGACTTCGTCCGCGTAGACGACACAAGCCCATAGTTGTCTTTTTTCCAAAACCATTTTAGCAAGACCTCCCCAGTATATGGGAGCGCGTACTACTAAGAAGTCAAGCTGTGTCTTCGTAGTCACCCAACCAATTTTAATGTTGAACACACAAACAAACAAACAAACAAACAAACAAAAATCTTGTTCAGTACCCTTTAAATAGTCCATCCTAGTTAGTTTTGCAAAAATATCTTCAATGTACACAATTGGCTCTTTTCCATTTTTATAATAGTATAGATGATTAGAACATAAAACTGTCTCAAAAGCTTAAAACCGTTAACTCTAACTCCAGGTTTGAAGACCATCGTGGGTGCCGTGATAGAGTCGGTGAAGAATCTGCGTGATGTGATCATCCTCACGATGTTTTCGCTGTCCGTGTTCGCGCTCATGGGCCTACAGATCTACATGGGCGTGCTCACGCAGAAGTGCATCAAAGTGTTTCCCGACGACGGCTCCTGGGGGAACCTTACCGATGAGAACTGGGAAAGGTTCTGTCAGAATGAAAGTAAGGATAACTAGCCAATAATGTCTTTTTGATCGAAACTTGATGAGCCATTTCAATAGTTTTTGTTTTGTTTTTGTATCATGTTTTTAAAAACTTTTCTTTTTTTACCTCCGACGCAAACAGGGAGTCATTATACATATGTTGTAAATTTAACGTGTGTCTGTGGCATCGTAACTCCCAGAGAGATGAAGTGATTTTGATTTAGTTTTTTATTCGGAAGGTGACTTGATCAGGAGTGTTCTTAGCTATAATTAAAAAAAACCTGTTCAGTCGGGGGTTTTAAATTGTTTAATTTATTTCCGTTAGTACTTACATGTAAATTTCATAAATAATTAAATCTGCATGTACATACTGGGTTTTAAATGAATTAGTTTACCTATATAATATCGTGTTATTTAATGATGCAAGTAAAGGCATGTGTTTTCAGCGAACTGGTATGGGGACGCAGGCGAATATCCACTATGTGGGAACTCGTCAGGAGCTGGGTAAGTTCCAAAAACATTTAACCAAATAGTTAAACCCGTATTTTTATCGTGCATGGCTGCACGATTGACGGTCAGCGTCAGATGACGGCACCTAGGTACTATATTTCGTATGTGCTATCAAGTCAAAGATAGTATAATCACCACCTAGAACAAATTTCACCTCCATATCTCTACATTAAATAATCACCAATAAGACGTAGTGATTAAAATTTGATCACTAGCTAAGATATTTTAGTCATATACCTCTACCTACGTATATACCTCTTAGATTAGATTAGATAACTCTTTATTGTTACACCACCAGAAATTATAACAACAAAAGAAAAAATAATAAACTAAAAGTGTTGCAATGGGTAGTAGGTAGAAAGTTGCGGAGTCTCTTTAAAGAGGCTGCAGACGCAAATAGCTTACGAGTAGTGGCTTGTAGCTGTGGAACCCAACTCAACAGCGGTCCATTACTACTCAATTTTTTTACATACTCACTATAAAGTAGAGCTCTCTTAGTGCTACAATAATCTATAATACCAAATAGTTGACTACCTTCATCATACTAAGCTTTTTTTCTTCTAAATTTCTATCATTATATGTTATAAATAAATATTAAGGATGCACATAGGTATTTATATGATCGCTGGAAATAAAAAAATATATTTGGAAAGTAATAATATGAAGGCTTAATTGGTCTAAGTTGGCTTTTTTCCCATCTAGGACATGCGAGCCGGGCTACATGTGTTTGCAAGGCTACGGACCGAACCCAAACTACGGCTACACGAGTTTTGACACCTTCGGCTGGGCATTCCTTTCGGCGTTCAGGCTCATGACTCAAGACTACTGGGAGAATCTCTATCAATTGGTAAGATTACCACAAGGAATAATTTTTATTAATCACCAAAATGAGCATAGGTATGTACAATACAAAAGGTACCATTGGAAAAGATGGTGCGATTATATGCTCTATTTAATTCAATTCGCGTCGTCGCGTCTCTTACAACGGCGTCCGTCGCTTTTGATATGGTTATTCAAATTTGGCGTGTGATATGTATGAATTGGCAGCTGGCAGGCACATGAGTGGATATCTAACGCCAAAATACAAAAAATGTATAAAATTGAAAATATCTACTAGGTATCCGATATAAAATTACAGTCAATTTTTTACAACTATTTTTTATGCTATGTTACGACTATTTTTTATTTGCCTATTGTCATTATCAGCCAGCATCCGAAAATTGGTATGTCATTATATATACTATAGCAATGAACGTTACCTCCGCAGGTGTTAAGGTCAGCCGGGTCATGGCACGTTCTATTCTTCGTGGTGATCATCTTCTTGGGCTCGTTCTATCTCGTCAACTTGATCTTGGCCATCGTCGCCATGTCCTACGACGAGTTGCAGAAGAAGGCCGAAGAAGAGGAGCAGGCGGAAGAGGAAGCTTTGAGGGTAAGCCAGAGGAGTACTTACCTATATCTCTTACAAATGCTTATTGTAAGATTTTGTTGAATTGATTTCTGAAATACTTACCTAGTTGGCAGAGTTATATTGATACCACCAAGCTCTAGACCGCTCCTTCGAATTGATTTATCTACGTCTACGTAATACCTGTGAGAACAATAATTAATGATTAAACGAACTTACCTGTACGTGAAGTTCTATCATAATTATACGAGCGCCGAGTCCGAAGAGATTAGTACTGTAGATATTTATTTTACACATGTAGTATCGCTTAGGTACCACCACTCTTATTGCACTTAGTTTAGAGATATATATTAGTTTTTTTTTTTTTTTTTTTTTGTGGGTACTTTATGCTGTTCCGCCCCGAGTTGTCTGTGGACGGCCCGTCATTTAGTTTAGAGCTTCAAACCTGAATTTCATTGATGTATTGCCGGGAGTTAACCTTAGGGTGTGTACAACACCGGGAGGGTGGGATGTACTAATCTCTTCGGACTCGGCGCTCGTATAATTATGATAGAACTTCACGTACAGGTAAGTTCGTTTAATCATTAATTATACTCGCGCCTCGTCCTCGAGATTAGTACTGTAGATATTTATTTTACACATGTAGACCTTGAGAGTAGGTATATACGGGAATATCATTAATGAATTAATAACAAATCTAAGTATTAAAATAAATATATTTGATTTTTAATAATTACTCCTAAACAGGTAACACTTTTTATATAATGTAAATACATAATTTTCAATGATATCTTCAAGGAATTAGATTGTTACAATAGAACCTGAACTTATAAAGTTGTAAAGGTAATTAAATTAAGTTTCTTATCATCAACTAACTGAGATATAATTATTGTTATAATAGCTATAGCAGTTAGGTCATAAAATCAATGGTTCCATTAGTAATGCTTAATTTGACAAACTAAATAAGTAATATGTAATCATTTAAGTAGGCTTTTATTGATACAGAGTAAATAAATCAAATTTTGTTATATTAATAACCAGGTAAGTAAATTAATTCTGATTAATTATTGATTCGGCTAAAGCGGTGTCATTGTTGTCATTAATAATGATACGCTGATAGAATTTGGCAAATGTTGTTGAATTTCTACTCCACCCGGCGGTGTTACGTATGGTGTCTAGGCTGACGCCGAGCGAGTGCGCACGGGACGTGGCCGCGTGTCGCGTGCTGTGCGCGCTAAATACGCTCGTGTCTACTCCGCAATCGCTGAGCGCGCGCTTTATCCAGCGGCTGAGCGTTTGCGTCCCGACCGGTTTATGAGGTTTCCTAACTCCAATAAATAAATTGTCAGATGTTCGTATAGGCAATGTGCGTTCTAAATAGCATAATAGTGTTGTAGCTGGGCATATTGTTGGTTTTTCAATGAAAAAGGGTAAATGTAATATGGGTTGTTTACAGCCTGGTCTGGAAGTTTTTATGATATCCGGGATTTTAATTGTTATACGCTGTGATATAATATGTTGAACATTATTAACTTTTATCTTCGACAACGTTTGTATTCTATGCGCAGTAGAAAGAGCAAGCAAGGTTACAGTTTTTATTGTTAGCTTTTCTAAAGGCAATTCCTCATTAGGATGCCACGTACTTAATTTATCTAATACAAGGTTGGTGTCCCAGGTAACATTGTACTTAGGTTGCGGTGGCTTTAGTCGAAACACCCCTTTAAGAAACCTTTTTAACCTATCGTCGTTAGTTAGCATTGGACCTAATACCAGGTTCAGAGCCGATCTGCACGAATTTAGGGTCCCATATTGGCAGCCGTCATTGAATAATTGGGTTAAGAAGTAAATTACTGTGGGTACAGACGCTTCGTAAACATCTACCAAATTAGTTTGACAAAAATTCCACCATTTTTTTAAGCATACGTCATACTGTTTCATGGAGTTGGGCGATAACGACGCTAACATAATTTCTAGTGATGAATTTGGGATACTTCTCCTCGTAAATGCACTCCGGATAATATGCCTGCCACCAGGGTAATCGAGTCGTGTATGCGACGGGAGCTGGAATGAGACAATAAAGCATTGCTTTCAGGAGGAAATGTTATTGTTTCCGAAACGAGAAGGGATCTAAACACGGGGTACCATGGCTGGGTTGGCCAAAGAGGGACGATCATGATACCGCGTGCCTTATCGGTAATGATTTTTCTAAGCGTTTTCAGTATGACTAAAAAGGGTGGGAATGCATAAAAGTTTAAGTTGAACCATGATACTGTAAATGAATCTATCGCGAACGCGTCTGGGTCTCGGTGCCAAGATATATATGTGGCACATTTTTTATTAATGCGACTTGCAAACAAGTCTATTACTGGGGCTCCAAAAGTTCGCGTGACAGTGTCAAAGGCCCAACCTGATAGCTCCCATTCTATGTCCGGATGGGTCCTTCGTGATTCAAAATCTGCAATCGCATTATCACTGGATTTTATGTATGAAGCAACAATAAAAAGTTTTTTACTTTCGCACCAGTTCCAAATATCGCGAGTTATCTGCGTGAGGTGAGGGTACTGTATACCGCCCATCTTGTTTACGTACGCTATTGCCGTTGAATTATCAATGCGTAGTAATACCTGGCAGTCGAAAAGATCTTTTGCGAAAACTTTTAAGGCGATAAATGCAGCGAGCAGTTCTAAATAATTTATGTGTCTTTCTCGTTCATTGTTTGACCACTGACCGCTTGCCGTCTTACCGTTACAGGCAGCCCCCCACCCCGTCGTTGAGGCGTCAGAAAATATCTCAGCTTGGTAGACATCGATTCTTATGCGATGGACAGAATATTCTATTTTATTTAGCCACCAGTTAAAGTCAGGTTTAAGTATTTCAGGTAAATTCATGAAACGATTGTAATCGTCATGGCCTTTCAAGTTGAGATATTTACATCGTTCCATTTCTTTAGTGTGTAGCCACCCGTATTCGATGGCTGGGCAAGCGGAAACTAATGAACCTAATAATTGTGCAAAAGCTCTAATTTTGCAACGCTTCAATTTAGAAAACAATTCAAGTTGAGTTTTAATGCGTAATCTTTTATCTGTAGGTAAACAAAGCTGGAGGTTGCGAGAATCTATGTTCATGCCTAAAAATTTGCATATGGTTGTAGGTATCAGAACGCTCTTTTCTTCATTAATGATAAAACCAAGTGAGGTTAACAATCTTTTAGTAAGGCTTATATTTGTTAGGCATTCCAGGTGGGAATTCCCAAACAAAAGCCAGTCGTCTAAATACAGGGTTGACAAAAAACCAGCGGAGCGCAATAGTTTTACTATTGGTTTGGTTATCTTTGTAAAAATATAAGGTGCAGTATTGAGACCGAAGGGTAAAACGGTAAATTCATACAATTTATTCTCAAACAAGAATCGAAGGTATTTTCGTGAATCTTCGTGTATTCTAATCAAAAAGTATGCGTCCTTGAGATCCAGGGTCGCCATTTGACAGTTTTGCGTAACGAGCTTAAGCGCTGTTCTCAGGTCTTCTAATTTAAAATGATCGGTTTTAATAAAAGAGTTTAGATTTTTCAAGTTTAAAATAAAACGCATTTTACCATTCGGTTTCGGTGTCAAGAAAATGCTCGATAAGAATTGATTATCGCATGGCGAGCATTCCGATATAGCTCCTATTTTAAGTAGGCTATTTATAGCCTCAATATAATGAGGCCTTTCATTATCTGTATAAATCGGTCTTACTGGGAGATAATGTTGTACAACAGGTGATATAAATTGGATTTTATAACCTCTCACCCAAGATAGTATAGTGTGGTCATTCGTAATGAGCGACCACTGATGGATGAAGTGAGATAAACGCCCTGCGTACTTAACTGTTTCTAGTAGCGGCGACGAGGAAACGTCGCTTGATGAGCTTGCAATGACGCCCTCGATGACTGCGCGTGCAGCGGCAGGCTCGGAGGCGGAGGCGGAGGCGGCGGGGCGGGGTAGGGCGCTCGCGCTGCAGCAGGCTCGCGGCTCCGTAGCGCTCGCGACAGCGGCGCCGACCCCGCGGGCTGCCTGCGCGCCTGGGGGGGAGCCTTGCGGTTTAAAGCTCTTGGAGTCGCCCCTTTGTACTTATTCGCAGGCTTAATTGGGTCCGGTTTCAGTTCAACCCCTGATTTATTGACAGCTTTTGCTGTTTTTAGGGTTTCGGCCAAATTTTCACCGAAAAGCAATGTGTCTATCTTGGTATTTTTCAAATGTTCTTTCATGTCATATTTGAGTGCGAATAAAATAAAATTCCTTCTTGTGATGGAATCGGCGTGTTGTAAATCGCATAAAATTCGACCTATATCCATCAGTTTTTGCAGCAAGTCATTGTTCTTTGTACTAGCGTTCAGCTGTGTATGTATGATTTCGCTTAAGCATGCTATAGCACTAGTCATCTGTTTTTGTTTTGTCTCAATTCCCTTATCGCGTTTGACCGCGGTATCGGCGATCGCCGCTTTAATCTCGGGATTTATTTTGGGAGCATCAATTTGGTCACAATTTACTGGTACAGGATATTTAGAAATTAACTCTTTACGGGTTTCCTTGCTGAGGCCTTCTTTTGCTATGTGCAATAAACGGCTTGCAAGTTCCTTGTGTATTTCTGGACCATATTTTAAGGTACAAGAAGGGTCCTCGCCTAGAATTTCTAGAATTTCGTTGTCCAGATCACAAATGTTCTCATTATTGGTAGTTTGCTCAACAGAAGGCAAATCTGTTGCGGTACTAGGACCTGGCTGGGGCTCAGAGGTATTATCTAAGTGACTGTCAGTGGTTTCTCTCTCTGGCCCTGGTAATAACCAGTCTTCTGCTTGTAATGCAGGAGTGTCTGTAAATTATCATAGATATGACAATTAAATATTGTTGGCTCGATAGCTCACTACACACAAACATCATAATCGAGTACTTTAATAAACCGATTGTAGGTACCATCAGAGGAAAAATATCGCGTCCGAGATAACTATATGATTTCTAACAAATTGTGTGTATTAAAACTTATTAAGGTTAGGTACAATCCCCAGCGGAAAGAACGCCAACCGTATTTCAATGCGTTGATACAGCCCCAGCGACTGCACAGGTTGCATAATACATCGATAGATACGTAAATACGTACATAAATAAGAGCACACGTTATGAAATAAAAAAAGGTAAATACCTGCTCCGGTGTTGTACTCCTGTTGCGGCTGCGGTGCCGAGGTACCGCCACAGTCACTGTTATGATCACTATTTCGCTCACGAATTTCTTGTTCTAACTTTTTAATTTTGTTTTTATAGTGTTCTAAGTCCTTTTCTCGTGACCTAGTACTCCTACGTTTCGGCATTCTTTGGAAAAAATAGTGCGAAAACGCTTAACGCAGTTGTTGAGTGGTTGAGCACTTGATTGCGAATGACGGGCCGTCCACAGACAACTCGGGGCGGAACAGCATAAAGTACCCACAAAAAAAAAAAAAAAAAAAAAACTTATATATATCTCTAAACTAAGTGCAATAAGAGTGGTGGTACCTAAGCGATACTACATGTGTAAAATAAATATCTACAGTACTAATCTCGAGGACGAGGCGCGAGTATAATTGGGGTATTTCGCCCCGGGACTTCGTCAAAATATTGTTCCATTGAAAGTATCCTTCAGAAGGTAATGGATAAGACTTGCACAGAATCGAAAAGACGAAAGGAGTAAAGAGGCTTAGATAATAACCAGTGTAATACATAGGACATGTAATTAGGTGTTCAGAAGGTACAAGATTTATTAGAATAGACTGATTGATATTTTGTTGTTAGAAATGTATGTAAATAGTATTGAAAGTCTGCAATAAGTGACACTAAAGCAAATCGAATAATATAGGAAGCGGAGCAAAAAGCGGCTGCGCGAGCGGACAAACAAGAAGCCCGCGAAGCTCACGCGCGAGAAGTGGCCGCGGCAGCCGCGGCGGCCGCGTACGCCGAGGCGCACCCCGCCAAGTCCCCCAGCGACTTCTCGTGCCAGAGCTACGAGCTGTTTGTGAACCAGGAGCGCGGCGCGCAGGACGACAACACGCGCGAGCGCATGTCGCTGCGCTCCGACCCCTTCCAGGACTCGGTGAGCACTCAGCCAACGCACAAGCCCGACTCGCACCACGACGCACGCCGCCCCAGGAAGGTCAGCATGGTGAGTATACGCCACTACACGCAACTTGTAGCTGCCAATCATTCAACCCTCTCCTCAATCTAGAAACTGGGATACTTTGGGTCAGTACCAGTACCTCTTACCTTCGATCGTACTCGTACTCGATGGTACGCGTGTTATCGACTGTACATGTACCTACTAGATTCTAGATGTGTATGTCTACATAAAGAATATATTTTAAGTGGATAGCAAGTAAGGCTTAAACCACTTGACCGTGTATTACATACACGGATAAATGATTTAAAATACCTACTACAGATTTGAAACTAAAAACTGATGTACCGAGTTTTGATACAGCATTAAATCTATCCTTAGAAGGTAGTTGTCCCGTCAATATTTTTAACACACACAGAAGCACACAGACAAAAAAACATTAAATGCCTTGGATTGTGTTCTAAATATAGTGCAACCCAGTTAGTCCTTGAAAGTACGTTCATACCTATAATGTACCTAATCATGTTGATAGTGTGATACCTACATAGTATTTTTGTTACTTAAATATGACTGGTAGGTAGTTTATTGATTTTTAATATCAATGGTACTAACACTGTGCCGCAATAAGTTCGTCTATTTTTCCCCTTTTGTGGCAATTTCTTGAATCATTGGCAGCTGATTTATCTTTTCAACTTGAATGCAACCACGCTGCTTTAACGCAAAAATATGAAAAAATACTAAACACACTAGTTGTTCACAATGATCATCATCATGACAGCACTATAACTCAAGTTGAAAAGAAACTTTCTTAATTGTATGTTTACTGCGAAGCTTTCTGTCTCTCTCTTCCCCATAAATGTTTACGCAAATATACAGATTCAGTAGATATGATGCAACGATCAGCAATAATATTATAAGAAAAGCTGAAATATGTATAACAATATACTCAATAATATATTATTATTTGTTGCTTTCAGCAATCTGTATATTTGCAACTAGATTCTACGTGCCTTGTTCAATAATTTTATTTATTTACCTTTTTATTAATAACGTTGTAAATCTGTCAACCTCTCAAAGTTGTGATGCTCAAATGCATGTCATCAAAGTCACCAATGCCAATGTTAAGCTCACTGTAATCATTCATCGTGATGTTAGTTCAAATCTTTATTCATGAACTTTCAGAGCTCTAATACCAAATATATTGTTGTCTTTTAACGTTCATAGTCCTACGATCATTACCATTTCCATTGATTTCATCGATTCATATCCAGCATGAATGATTGCTTCAATATAATTTAATAGTGGTAACATTATTTCCTCAATTAGATCCTGCTAGTACATTTAATTTAAAATGTTTGTGTTAATTAGCATAGCACGTCGCGTCGTCGGCCGTTTCAGTTTATTTTGAACGATCTTCTTTGACATTTTTAGTGATGAAATCAAAAAATAGCATGACCCGCATTAAGAATGGCATCTCATGATATGCACGATTAATGTTTTAGTTCTCCAGTCTCCAATACTATTTCTACACGGAATATTTATACAAATATAATAATTAGCCTTTATATTAAACTTCTCAGAAAATTTAATGGTTGCATGCAGTAGAAACATAGCAATATACTAAATGGTTTATGTGGGCTCTCTGAGAAATACTATTGGAGATAGTGAATCTATTGTCATGGTAGATTGTTTCTTTTGCAATATGAGTGTTCCCGAACGGGCCGGACTGAAACTGAACGTATCGACGTTGAAGAGGTAGGTTCAGTCAAACTTATTCTTATCTCAACATTGGTTCAATAAAAAATATACAAATAATAATATTATCAACAAATATTGTAAGCATTGATAAAGTCAATTCCTCAATTTAGTTATATGCGGAGGCTAAGGAATTATATCAGACAAAAGAACAGTCCTCATGACTATAGATGTAGTTTAAATAAATATATAGCCACGATAGGAGAACGATCTTAGTCGTATGCGGATATGCATGGTACCCCACATTACTTACTTCATGTGTTTATAAACAAAGTTACTTGACAAACTGTTGCTTTCACTCATTATGTAACATCATCACTATCATCGCCACCGTTGAAAATGTTTCTACGGTAAAAGTTTTGTTTGTTGGCATCCTGTCTCCATTAAATTTTAACTTCAGTCATGCTGCATTGTTTAAGGAAATGTTTATGGTATTAACCCGGTTCAGTCAGTCGATCTTTCATCTATAGTAAGAAACATTTTCCTGTAGATTATTAACGTTTAAACTATCAATAGTAATTTTGTTTCTATCACAAAATATACTTTGACACAACTTGAGTTCTTTATTGTATGCCTTTTTGTTTTTTGTTTGTCATTGTGTATAACGGCAGTGCCTATTTCCGTCCTTTTTCCTTTATGGTGGATGCTAGATTTTTGGTCATATACTGCTTTAATTATAATAAATTCAAAATTTTCTTTGTGTATTGAAGGTCCCTCACCCTGAACGCATTAATAAAATCGGACATATGGCATATGGGCCACTCCGGGAGGGCTCACAGGTTTGTCCTTCAATCCTCATTGGTGTTTGTGATCCCCTACCTTTTCCTTTTTAATAGGACTCACTTCTTTTTATTTTATCTCTTCTTATTTAACTCTTTTCTAGTCTTATCTTCAACGTCTATTTGCAACAATCCATGGTACGTGTCCTATAAATATCACAACCACTTTACAATTACCGCTTACAACTGCTTTTGATTTTAACGTAGCTACATGCATTGATGCAATAAGACCATCAGCGACACTTATCTTCATTTATCGTTTACTTTTCTTCATATTTATTTTTTCTCACTTTCATTTCTAACTTTCTCTTATGTATTTTCTGCTCCTATTTTTTGTTTATCAGCACATGAAAGTAAATAATAATCATTAAGAGTAAAGAGTACCTAGGACTACTTATTATCGATAGCTAAAAAGCCTCTGCAGCCGGTTCGTTAGACATCAATAGCAAAGTTAGAGAGCGAGTTTAATGTAATAGATCTGAATTGAGGAAAAATATGTGACTACTCATAACTCGTATGAAATCGGAATTGAAAATGGCAAAATTGTTGTGTAGGATTGTGTTTTGAGATGTAATTGTGGTGCTGCAGGCTTCGTTGTCACTACCCGGCTCTCCGTTCAATTTGCGTCGAGGCTCGAGAGGTTCGCATCAGATGGCACTGAGGCCGAACGGTCGGAACCGGTACCCACCGGGCGCCGACAGGAAGCCGCTGGTGCTGTCCACGTACCTGGACGCACAGGAACACCTGCCTTACGCCGACGACTCGAACGCAGTCACTCCCATGTCAGAGGAAAACGGTGCTATCATTATTCCAGTTTACTATGCTAATTTAGGTAAGTTAAATTATTAAGACAGCTCCACACAATTGATGATAATCTGCGAGGCTATTTTCGAATTTCAATACGTCACGCGGTTTTAGGTAAATACAAAATATAAATAAATAATAAATGCCCAACGATCACATACATAGATCCTGACCCCTAACTAGGATTCCCTGTATCTAGGGAAACAGGAACTATGAGGACCATGGTCCCACAACACCCAGATACGAAACAAATGCTTGCGCTTTTTTTTCTGTGCACAAACATTTGTCCCGTCGCGGGAATCAAACCCGCAACCTAATTGGTGTATGAGATTTGAGCTAACCTGCCCAACCACTACACCACAAAAGCTGTCATCATCATATATCATCATATGGTAACGGTATTCACGGAGTACGGCAATACCTACTCAATCATTTATGTTATGTCCCTATCGTTATCACTACATTCAAGTCATGCTAATGTATGACATTTACAATTGAAAAGTCAGAATGAATCAGCATATTTACCTACTTTATGTAAGTACCTATTACATAACCATCCGTGATATTATTCTTAGTTAATTATACCATTATAGCATTTGTTGATACAATCAGTGACGAAGCAGATTTATTTAAATTGAGAGTTGTTAAAATTATAGGTAAAGGTAGTTAAACGCAGTTGAAATGCTACGGGGTCTAAGAAATGATTTTCATATTTTAGGTTCAACTAAGATAAATTATTCTATATTTGATCTTTTCAAATTATATCTATACAAATTATAAATTTTAATATTTTTGCTACTTTTATCACTCTACTCTACCACTATTCAACCCTATCAATGGCGGCTATTCTAGGTTCCCGGCATTCGTCGTACACATCCCATCAGTCCCGGTTATCGTACACGTCCCACGGGGACCTGCTCGGGGGCGGCAAGGCGCAGACGAAGGAGGCGCGGTTGCGAGGCCGGTCAGCCTCGAGGAACCACAGCGTCACCTCCCAGCCGCACGCCTACCCGCTGCCGAGACAGGACTCCTCGCTCGCATCCAGACCTCTCAGGGAATATGTATGTGCATTACACCAATCCCTCATGTATTAATCGTAAACTGCACATGTAACTTACCGAATAGGTCCAACATATTACAAGGAACACTAAGGTAAACAAATAACGTTCACTTCGGAACCTGCCTACTCGTATGTCTACTATCTTTGTTACATTTTCAATGGTACGAGCCAAGATACAAATGGTAGTAGGAAAACCTTTTCTCACAACATTAGATTTTTTGACCTGATACAATTATTCTGTTTTCTACCCTAATATAGTTATTTGTGTAGTTGCACTAGTTGCCGTAAGGGGTCCTTGTCTTAAAACTCACCTTGTATACTGTTATTTTAGAAGAACCTAACAAGACAAGCCATAAGTCAAACAAAAAATTTTAAACAATTCCAGGACTTGAGTACGACGGAATGCACGGACGAAGCAGGAAAAGTTATAAAACCATCAAATGACAATCCGTTTATAGAATCATCGCAACAGCCCAACGTGGTCGATATGAGAGGTGAGTTGAACTAACACGTCATTAAGTTACTAAACAAGTTTGCTACTCCCGTTGTCTTTTACATGTATCTATAAAGGATAACAAAGGTAATTATGTGAGCACAAACAGCTCGTCACATTAACTAAACTTATCCTTCCAGATGTAATGGTACTAAACGAAATCATAGAACAAGCGGGAAGACAGAGTAGACAGAGTGATCAAAACGGTAAGAAAAATAAATGATACTATTTAAATGTCGTCGCCTTCTCGTGACAACGCTGTGTCTTGTTGCATCTGTTCTTATCATTGATGTTCGATGTCTTTACTATACTCTTGCTTTAACTAACCAATCAAGATAAATAACTTAAACTACTCACTAATCCAATAAACATGACACTTTACACTAACATTACACATGACCGGTATTTGCTCATTATGCAAAAGAAACGCATAATTGGCAAAGATAATTCAATATTTGTGGATGTCATTTATATTTAATGCAATAACGTAGAACATATACTCATTGTTGTGTGTAAAACAATGAACTAGCACCCGCACCGCACGCACGCACAAACATGCAGAAAGAAAATGTTTTCATCATTGGAAATTATGCAGTCAAATTTCTGAACGACGTTGATTAATGGTCATCTGTTCTAAAAAATAAAGAACAGGATTGCACCGGCAGTTGTAAACTTTATGCTCCTTTTGCTTATTAAAAATTTCTAAAGAACCCATTCCATCAGAGGCACCTCCATAATTGATTAGCTACCTATATATATGAATGATGGATCCATTTAAACTAAGCCTAAGCTACATTTGGACCGTCCTGATGACGTCGATAATCACGACAATGCATCTTAAGAAATAACATTAATTGTTATTGTTGTCTGATTAATATCATGATGAAAATATTTTTAATAACAGCTAATAAATATACTGAACAGGATGTACTCGCACTGACATTGCTTGATATTCATACATTCCAACACCTCGACTTGGCCGTATACCTACTATTGGCTACCCTTTTTATAGAAGCTTTCTGCAATTTAATATGATTTGCATGTTTTAAAGATAACAACGGATATGCACTAATCAACTTCGTAATCATAAAATTAAATTGATATGCAATTAAATAAAATAAATTGAATGAAATTTATTGATATAGATTTATTATCCTTTAATTATAAACGATAACAAATCTATTTCAATATAAACTAGATAACTAAATTCAACTGAAAAGAATTCTGAACATGATTTAAGTTCTACAACAGTAGGTAGCTTTCACGTATACCGTTTTTCCTTCACCTTGTGAATACGTAATCTGAAATCGATAATCCAAACTACGTAGATGGTTGACTTGCGCTTCGACATCACTTTTTGTACCTATGTAGGAGTATTCAACCACATATCAATTTTTACCTTCAAGCATAAAAAGCCTAATAACATATGCTCTACTACAAAAAGTCGTGAAGCCACTATGAGTTTTCCTATTTGTATGTACATCTGACCTCTTATAAATTATGACACGTTCGGTGTTTGTCGCTTATAATCCTGTCACATTTTATACCTATGCTTTAGATGCTAGTTTTACGATTACTATTTGCCGTTCGTATATTAACAATAATAGTTGTATTATTATGCGCTGACAACAATAGCTGCTTCGCTAAAATATAGTCTCGTTATCTACCATAGTCGCTCAATAACAAAAAACATATTTGGAATTGAATGAGCCGCTTCAACAATTGCTAGTATCCAATGATTGATAGATTGAAGATTATCACGATATTCATATTTTTTGGCCGTAAGTTCGAATCCAATCGAACAAGTTGTGTATCATTCATGATTGTACTCTGAGTAGTAGTATCGCTTTGTCGACGAGTTTGTGAGCGAGCGTAACAGCCACCGCCAGTTTGTTTGAGTTTGATTTGCACTGGAATACCTGTAATTAGCTCTGTATGAGATATTACGACCCTGAAATCTCAAAGGTTTGGTGCTTGTCATCACGTTTTTGAGTGCCACGATTTTGTGCATATGCCATGATAAATGACAACCAGCAAAATTACAAAAAATATGGATATTGGTGCTTAGAAATAAGAAATTTGCAAAATATAATTCCAATAAAAGAATCGATTGGGCTACGGTCTCAGACGGAGCACCGATTCTCTTTTTTTGGAAAATTTGAATCAAATAATGAGCGAATACTAACAAAAATATATTTCTCTCTCTCGTCACACACACACACACCCTGCCGGTGTAAATGGGACGCAACAGTGTCAGTGTACTACTTCCCAACAGCGGAAGACGATGAGGATGGGCCAACGTTGAAGGAACGTTTACTGGAGTGTCTCATGAAGGTCATAGATATCTTCTGTGTGTGGGACTGCTGTTGGTTGTGGCTGGAGTTTCAGAAGTATGTCGAGCTGCTAGTGTTCGACCCCTTCGTCGAGTTGTTCATCACTCTGTGCATCGTCGTGAACACACTGTTCATGGCGCTCGACCACCACGATATGGACAAAGATATGGAGAGAGCGCTCAAGAGTGGCAACTACGTAAGTACTTCGATGATACTAATCATTAAACCTTATTATGATAGAACGTTTGCTAATAACGACACTATGTGCACTTTTCAGTTTTTCACAGCGACATTCGGTATTGAAGCGATGCTAAAATTAGTAGCTATGAGCCCGAAATTTTATTTCCAAGAGGGTTGGAATATATTTGACTTTATAATTGTGGCCTTATCACTTTTGGAGCTCGGACTGGAAGGCGTTCAGGGTTTGTCTGTATTGCGTTCCTTTCGTTTGGTAAGTGTCTGAATTATTTTTACCATCAAACTGTATCTTTTAATACGTGTTTCTTCCTCGACTTTCATATCAATAACACATAGGATCACTAATCTATTATTAGTTATATTATTTTGTCTGTATTTAAAAAAAAATACTTATTCTTAAACCTCTAGCCTTATCTATACAGTTATTAATCTTTCTTCTTCTATTATCGTTTCCAAAAAGAACTTTAGAATCATGTTTGTCAGTAAATCTTTCATAGTATTCATTAAACTTAATTGAAATTTAAATGTCATTAATATGTATGTGGTGGAATATTTTCAGCTACGTGTATTTAAACTGGCCAAGTCTTGGCCGGCGCTAAACCTTATTATATCCATAATGGGTAGGACGGTGGGAGCTTTAGGGAACTTGACCTTTGTACTTTGCATCATTATATTCATATTTGCCGTGATGGGAATGCAGTTGTTTGGGAAGAATTACACAGGTTCTAATTTCAAAGAAAATTTAGCATCTCTAATTAACGAATTAAGCTTCATTATGATTATTCAGCTTCACACTACAGACTTTTTACACTGGGCTTTTGATTGAACATTATTTTCATAAAGAACAAGTCTCGAGACATGCTGTGGCTTTATAACACCCTGTTTGGCTCTAAAGTAAAGAGCCGAAAGAGAAACACGTTATAAAGCTATGCCACGCGGCTTTCAGTCATAATTAAGCTTTGCATCGAGTAACATAGATTTGACTTGCAGCTTTGCTTACAAAGGGTATTTTGATGCATCAGGCTGTGAGCTGATGGGATCTATGTGGTCAATTAGGATTACAACAATGAAATATATAAAAAATAATAATTACAAAAGCAAATCTGAAAGAAATCTGTTCAAAAAAAAGCTCTCACGATAGTTGAAGAGAAACATATATCCCACTCATTCAGAAATAAGTCAGTGCACATCGATAGGTAACTCGAGCACACATTTGCTAACTCTAGTCCATGACAATCGGCCCCGAATCACTCACAGAGGAGCATCGCAGGTGCCATGTGAGTGATTAGGGGTCAGTGGAGGAACTCCGCAGTAGCATAGGTGAAGCGCCGGTAAGCGAGCTTGTGTGACGCCTTGTTTCACAATTTGTAATTGCAGCTTCGAGTATTCAAATTGGCAAAGTCATGGCCGACACTTAATTTACTCATCTCTATAATGGGTAGGACAATGGGTGCCTTGGGCAACCTGACCTTCGTATTGTGCATCATTATTTTCATATTTGCGGTGATGGGTATGCAACTATTCGGGAAAAATTACGTGGGTAAGTGTAATTGGTGGGAGTGTTGCATGTACATTGGTGTTTGAAGATGTTGACTGTTGACGGTAAGGCGGCGGCGCCCGTTCTCTATCCAATCGTGTATTTCAACTACCAAGCAATCGGTGGCTGATTAACTGATTAGAATCAAGCGCGTGCTTGGGAGCCCGGCCAAGGGTTCTTAATCATGCTCATAAATTAATTGAACGATGAGTGTCTTCTTCAAGAGTACAATCAAATAATCCATTGGTACTTTTAGTAGGTACCTACACATTATTTTTGAGAATTCTTAATCCGCCACTGCACCAACTAGATTTATCTTTGAAAGGAATTTGTTGGTACATTCGTATATTATTACGTAGGGCACAGCTAGAGTCAGTCTGAGTTGAAATACACTCCGTAGTTGTCACTTAGAGTGTGAATCGCATTAGACATACCTACATTCCGTATCATATAGTAACACGTCGATTCGCACTGTAAGTCGGGCTCGCCGCCCTGTTTGAATAGTGGATATTGTGTTTATGTGCGTCACACTGTTGTGCTCCATTTTAGAGTTGATAAGATTTGATGTGTCCCTTCCAAGTGAGCCTGGTATCTTAAAATATCTTTAATGCCCTACGTTGAAAAGGCGCCTCACTTGTGAGACATAACGCTAGCTTTTATACCTACTTTCATCTTCCCTACTACATTTTTGTTTGACATTAACAGCGGTTATGGTAAAATCTTTGTAAGTTTTTTTGAACTATTGACGCTGTTGATTTTACTATCCTTTGTTTACGATAATCTTCCTTTAACTTAGTACTAGCCACTTCGCATGCCGTTCTGACAGAGCCAGTGAAAGCTTCCTCATATATTTTCCGATGGGCTGATTAAGTAAAGTAATTTAGAACTGCATGGTTTTAGTTATCTGCTTCACTTAGATATGGCTAAAGCCGAACTATTTAAGCGGGTTCTTAATAACAATATACAAAAGCAAATCTAGGAGCTTATTATGACTTCAACACACTTATACTTTGCTTGTCTTATACTCCAGTATATCTGAAATACTTGATAACACAGCCATGAGTGTACCACTTCATTACATTTTACTTACATCGAGACATTTTTCATTTGGATTATGTGAAATCGATTGCATGAATGAAGAGTTACATTCAGCCCTCACAAGTCGTAGTAGCCAATCACTAGCTTTTGAATCTTTCAGCCCGTTGGCAATATGTAAAGATCATACTTCTGTGTTCAGATTATGTGGATCGTTTCCCCGACGGCGACCTTCCGAGATGGAATTTTACGGACTTCATGCACAGCTTCATGATTGTGTTCCGAGTGTTGTGCGGGGAATGGATAGAGAGCATGTGGGACTGCATGCTCGTCGGAGATGTCTCGTGTATACCCTTCTTCTTGGCTACCGTCGTCATTGGCAATCTTGTGGTCAGTATTTTATATACTAACCCTATTAAGAGAAAATTTCTTCACGAATGACGCGACGATTAGGGCCCAAACTTAAATAAGTAGGAATTATTGTTTAAGCAATGAGGGTGGATGTTTATCATTTTTCTTCGAAAGACCAAAGGCTATCTGTCATGTGCAAAAACTCTTACCGACAATAATTCCAGCTTGCTTGATATTAATCAAAATTGAAATCGTATTCCAGGTACTCAACCTTTTCTTGGCCCTGTTACTGTCAAATTTTGGTTCTTCGAGCTTATCAACTCCAAGCGCAGACCAAGAAACGAACAAAATAGCAGAGGCCTTCAACAGGATATCCAGGTTCACCGATTGGGTAAAGAAGAACGTGGCAGATTTCATGAAGATCTTGAAGAACAAGCTGACCAACCAGATAGCCATACACGCACCCGGTAAGATGTGTGTCTGCGCCAGATTGTTGTGGCATGTCCTGTTTTGATGTTGTAAATTATTATTGATTGATAGGAGATAAAGTAATATCACAGCTACCAACTGATTACTTACTTAGTAATAATAGTACTACGTAGGTAATATCTGGATTGTTCCTACAAAGTGCACATTTTGTACTACAATAAGTCCAAATTGCACATGCAATTATATTTCTCCTTTATATAAAAGTATTGTCGAAATAACGAAATTCTTATCAAACCCCCACAGGCTAAATAGTACCTAACTTATAGTAGTCAACAAGTAACTTACATGGCAGTACTTTTTCAATGAGCCTTTCATCGGCCGTAATTTTTGATAACAACCGTCATTAAAGAGCGCGGTTGCTTTGCAAAAAGATTAGAATAATAAACACTTGTTTATCTAACTTAATCTCAGATCAATATGTTTAGAAAATAAATGTGTATTCAGTGTTGTTGTAGCATGATCTGTACTGTACCAATAAATTGTAAAGCATGATGTTGTGTTTAATTATTTTGTGTGGTATATGTGTGTTCAATGTGCGTTGCCTGAGACGTAGTCCAAGTGTAGATCAGACCTTGTATCTTGTGTTGAATCGACTCTGAAGCCCTTATTATTATTTTTTCATTTTTTTCATGTCAATCATCCTTACATGGTGTTTTAGCCATATCATCGTGATAAATTATGTACCTGATAGTCCGAGATCCCACGGCATTATTTCTATGTCCAACTGTTATTTAACAATAGTGCAAGTTATGTTCTGGTTTTTTATTATAGATTTATTATTTATTATAGAGGACTACGATTTTGTTTAATTGTCTTTCAAAATATGGCCGCGATTAAATTGGCCGCAAAGTGTTGCATAGGCTAATAGTACTTGCTGACATATTTTGACAGGCTATCGGACAGAGCGTTTTCCTCCATTATCTATATAATAAAAATAAATGTTTGTATGTTTGTCCGTTATGCATCCTAAACCATAGATCAGATTGTGATGAAAATTTGGTGGGTTCTTCTGTGTGCGCCCGCGAGGATGCCTGACCCACAAAAATCTATATACAGGGTGGAATTTTTTAACCGCACCCGGAGGGAAAATACTCTAAATACTGGAGGAGGGCGTTTCGATTCGCGATATCGATACCTTGTAGCAAGCGAGTTTCGAAAATCTTTGAAAACGGATTTGTTTCTTTTTTGAAATAAAGATTGTTTCCATTGAGTAAATTTATTATCTCCAGTATTTAAAGTACTTTCCATTCGGGTGCGGTAAAATAAATTCCACATTCCATTTGCAATGTATGCCGGGTACAGCTAATTATCTATAAAAATAGCACTTTGATAAATAACAGATGGATGTAAGAAAAAGAAAAATCATGCAGTGGGATCTCGGAATATAATTTGCTTGTAAATTATAGCGTGTCATAAATAAAAAATCAGTATTTATCTTTGGCTTATAACTATGTGTATAATATGTGCATGTACTTATATGTATGTATATTATAATGTTGTACATTAAACGTAAGTTTGTGTCTTTTATGTCAATATTGTAAATCAAATGTTATTCTTGATTAAGTGTACGTTAGTTTATGTAGACATTTTTGTATTTGAAATTAACTAATGACTCGGTCAAAATACCTATAGCACTTGGTCAAAATATAAGAAATGCCTGACTGCTTTTTCACTAAATAAACTGTTCGGTTTTACGAGATAAAAACTATCCTCGAAGTCCAGATCTTCGACTTAAGCCTTTTCAAAATTTCATTCAATAGTTAATCACTTTATAAAAGTATAAATTTACCTATCGGTACATAGATCGGTATATAGATGTAAACATGTTGTTGGTACAACCTTTTCTGTAATGAGTTTTTTAATAATAAGTAAGTACTTATGTTTGTCAGCTGATCCTTAGATTATTTCATTGTTGAATAAACTATAGTAATATCCTTTTATACTAAAAGTGCATTTACTATATTCGCCATCATTACCTAAGTTTATCGCATCCTTATAAGAGAAAGAAGAGCGTAAGTTGATTCACCCTGGTCTGATTTTTAATTTTCTATGCTTGGATACCGTCGACGACGCCGGGCAACGCACGGCGACACACGCACGCCACATGTAGGCTTAAAGGCGGCTCTGTGTGGCCGCTGCGTCTCCTCAGAGCGCGTTGACAACGAGCTGGAGCTTGGGACCGACATGGACGACGCGGTCCTCTACAAGGACAAAAAACTCAAGGACCAAGTCGAGGTAGCTATAGGCGATGGCATGGAATTCACGATACCAGGTAAGCTAACATCAACAATTCTGCAATAACATAATGCATGTGCCTACATTATAATCATATGCATGCAATGAATGAATCACTTATTCCTCAGGTGACAATAAATACAAGAAAGGGAAAGGTATTCTCATGAACAATATTAACGCAATTACCGACAACCATAGAGACAACCGACTGGACTGTGAACTTAACCATCATGGATACCCTATACAGGTAAAAGAGAAACCAATCATTTCGCCAGTCAGTGTTCAATTTACAAATGCACTTATATACAAAGTGCTTCGTGTTCCAGGATGATGACACGATAAGTCAAAAATCGTATGGAAGTCACAAGATTAGGTCGTTCAAAGATGAAAGCCATAAAGTGTCAGCGGATACGATAGACGGAGAAGAAAAGAAAGATGCTAGCAAAGAAGAATTGGGTTTGGAAGAAGGTATCGGCCATAAATATTTGTCATTCAATGATGAATTTAATGAATGACTCAATAGTTGAGAATACTGTACATTGCCTATATTAATGTAATTAATTTTTCATTAGAAATGGTAGAGGAAGAAGAAGACGGGAAACTAGATGGTTTAAAAGATATAAAAGTGGTAGCTGATGAAGAAGTTGTAGACGATACTCCCGCGGATTGCTGTCCAGATCCATGCTATGCAAAGTTCCCGTTCCTTGCCGGAGACGACGAGTCGCCCTTCTGGCAAGGATGGGGCACTCTGCGACTGAAGACCTTCAAACTTATTGAGAACACCTACTTCGAAACGGCAGTGATTACTATGATTTTGCTCAGTAGTTTGGCTTTGGTAAGTATTTTTTGTTATTGTTTTAATTTTGTAAACTGTCTCTAAATCAATTTTTTATCTTTGCAGGCCTTAGAAGATGTCCATTTACCACATCGACCGATTCTTCAAGACATCTTGTACTACATGGATCGCATCTTTACAGTCATCTTCTTTATCGAGATGTTGATCAAGTGGCTCGCCTTGGGCTTCCAGAAGTACTTTACAAACGCTTGGTGCTGGCTCGATTTCATTATCGTCATGGTAAACACTTTGCTTCATTCACTTTTTTAATATACCCTATGAAGAAACTTCACAAAATGGTTAATAACCATTAGCTATTAACAGTTTTCTTACAGGTTCATTTTAACAACTTTTTTCCGTTTACGGTAGGACGTCTTTATATTAATTTTCAAGTTATGGCTCATTTTGTATAGGTAATTCTTAATGAGAAATAATTTGAATTTATGAGATTTATAGATTATAAGTTGATGAAGTAAATGATAAGTGGTGTCACGTTAGTTGTCGCTCGTAAACCACGGCGCGGTGATGGCAGGCGCCGACGACATTCCTGCGTTCCGCTCCATGCGCACGTTGCGCGCGCTGCGTCCGCTCCGCGCCGTCTCCAGATGGGAGGGCATGCGCGTGAGTACGCGCCCGGCGCAGGCACTGTCACGCTATCCCTGTCGATACCGTTGCGATGCTCATTGACCTCGTCTTTCAAGTTATTTTCATGTATAACAGCTAACCGTCGATGGGCAACGCAACTCAAAGCGTGCGGCTTTGATTGTTCGATGTCTGTGGCAGCGGAGACTACGACCGGCCTCACCTCGCTCTCGATGTCGTACCGTACTGTCTGTTTGTGGTTCTTGCTTCTGTGTAACTGTAACCACGACCCTGCTATTAACGATCTCTTTAAATCCTCGAAGATAGGCCTTTCATAGTTGACTTGAAATCCTCTTTTCAAGTGCATGATATACGACTTCTGTCTATGTGCTATAATATAATACTGTGCCGTTTTCTGTATTTTGATAAATGAAAACATTTAAATATTATACCTATATAACACGAAAATGGCACAACATAATGAATGCTGTCAATTAATGTTATATGCAGCTGTTATTTAGCTATTATACCTACCCACAAGTTTATTTAGCTTATATAACAGAATATCTAAGGAATGTGAATGCGCAATGATTCTTCCGTGATCTTCTGTTTATTATTTTTGAATGTACAGTATCTGTCTGTCGCAATTAGGATCTCTCTTCAATCACCGTTTCTTCGATAGGTAATATCTTCTAAATCATTCATGAACATCCTTAGGGTTATTGTTTTAGATGCCGGTCGTAAGTCTTCAACCAGCTGGTTGTTCTATCAATTTTTTACGATTGTGATAGTATTATAGAAACTTATTCTGTTTAGGTGCTGAAACCCATTTATAAAAAAATGTGTGATTGATATGGAATTTCAAAATGCAATCCTTGATTTCATCAGGTCTCGCTTATAAACTTCGTAGCGGCGCTTTGTGGCGCTGGAGGCATTCAGGCGTTCAAAACGATGCGAACGCTTCGCGCACTGCGTCCACTCAGAGCCATGAGCCGAATGCAGGGCATGAGGGTATGTACCGCTCTGCCGCACTCAGGCTCAGCCCCGCTCATCGCTCGACCACTATACACAAGCTCCACACTCTCACACTCACTTGTTTCTACATCTTTAACTTCAGCGCGTTCATGAACATTAATATCAACTGACACCCGACAATTTTACTCCTCTTTTTCAATGTTCTGCATCACTCACCTGGACTTTTTTGTTTAACTATTTTTGGAGAGTTGTTTGGTCATATTGCAGTAGTATTTTATCGTCAACAATTAGATTATCATTTCTAGGGCGACGGTGGCACCCCCTGAATGGCTTAGTATCATCACTTTCGTCATGATCCTGTTCGTGTGTAGTAATCGATTACTGGTTTTATTTTTGGGATGATTTAACTTTTCGTCCACTTTCTATCGATTATCATGCCTATTAAATTAGACTTTTATATTTTTTAGATATGTATTTGGAATGCTAATTTAGATTCTGCACCTTAGATTTTTATTCTTCTTATGTCGTTTCTCACCTAGGACATTCGCATGCGTTAGCGTTATTGGATGGTTGTTGATGGGGCAAGGTAAGAACATTAGCAGCAATTTCTGTTTGATGTTGCTTTATTTCAATATGCTTCAATGTTGTGTTAATTACTAAATAGTTTTAACCTGTTACCAATAATTTTAAATTGTTAACAATTAGAATCACAAAGAAGTAAGAGTAAATTATCACTCCACTAATCACGCTTTAATAAAGCAAGTCATAAAGCTCGAAGATGTTTATATTTTAGTCATTTTTTAAAATGAATAATGCTTACTGTAACAGCTATTTCACTGAACATTTTTGCTTCAAAATAATTCTATTAACATCTCCTTTCATATACAGGTGGTAGTGAACGCTTTAGTGCAAGCGATACCTTCCATTTTCAACGTGCTGCTGGTGTGTCTCATCTTCTGGCTGATCTTTGCCATCATGGGCGTGCAGCTTTTTGCTGGAAAGTACTTTAAGGTAAACAACTTACGAGACTCACATAATAATATGTACTGCGCTTGTATGGCACTCAAGCGCGTAATCACACAGTTATTTAAGTAGGTCGCATTACAGGTTATAATTAACATAGTTATCTGTTTGCATTTCAGTGCGTGGACTTGAACCACACGACTCTGAGCCACGAGATCATCCCGGACAAAAACGCATGCATCTTGGAGAATTATACCTGGGAGAATTCGCCGATGAACTTTGACCACGTCGGCAAGGCCTACCTCTGTCTATTCCAAGTGGCAACCTTCAAGGGCTGGATCCAGATCATGAACGATGCCATCGATTCCAGAGAGGTAAAGTTCTCACAAATTTCTTTCTCTACGAAATAAAACGTTGATTGGGTACGATTGCTATATTATTAAAGATAGCTGTATGTTATAATACGTAGCAATGTATGTATTGACACAAATATGTTGTAGCTTTGAATTCATCAAATATTATTTATATTGACTTACAGGTGGGACGCCAACCGATCCGAGAAACTAACATTTACATGTATCTGTACTTTGTATTCTTCATCATCTTCGGTTCATTTTTCACCCTTAACCTGTTCATCGGAGTTATCATCGACAACTTCAACGAACAGAAGAAGAAAGCCGGCGGCAGTCTTGAGATGTTCATGACTGAGGATCAAAAGAAATACTACAACGCCATGAAGAAAATGGGGTCTAAAAAGCCTTTGAAAGCAATTCCTAGGCCCAAGGTACGACTATAACCATTGGTGACCCTTTGCAAAACATTCATTTGAAAATATGAAACTATTCGATATGAAAACTAGGACACATTAATGTCTGATTATGTAGTTCTTAGTTACCATGCACAAATACTTTAATATAAAATAGTCTCAGGACTGACTGAAAATTATTGTCTTTGTTCCAGTGGCGTCCACAAGCTATAGTATTCGAGATAGTGACAGACAAGAAGTTCGACATGATCATTATGTTGTTCATCGGTTTCAACATGCTCACGATGACCCTCGACCACTACCAGCAGACTGAGACGTTCAGTACAGTCTTAGACTATCTCAATATGATATTTATCGTGATATTTAGTTCCGAGTGCCTATTAAAAATATTCGCCTTACGGTATCATTACTTCGTCGAACCGTGGAATCTATTCGATTTCGTCGTAGTCATGTTCTCTATTCTTAGTAAGTACAACTCTGTTCGTTGTTCTTATTATTTTAATGATTTTCATTTGACGTACTAATTGATATTTTTGTTCGCAGGCTTGGTATTGAGTGATATTATTGAGAAATATTTTGTATCGCCAACTCTATTGAGAGTAGTGAGAGTAGCTAAAGTAGGTAGAGTCCTTCGTCTCGTAAAGGGCGCCAAGGGTATCCGGACGTTGTTGTTCGCGTTAGCCATGTCACTGCCAGCCCTTTTCAATATCTGCCTACTGTTGTTCCTGGTCATGTTCATCTTCGCCATCTTCGGGATGTCGTTCTTCATGCACGTCAAGGACAAGGGCGGCCTCGACGATGTCTATAATTTTAAGACTTTCGTGCAAAGCATGATTCTTCTATTTCAAGTAAGTATAACTTATTATAGTGACAAGTCGTAATTTGCGAAGGAACTGTATCGTGCTGTGCTGAACTGAATCTGAAGCACTATTAAATGTAATAATTTTTTTCTTATAAATTTTATCAATCTCTTTGATTGTACCTAATAGCTACATTAACTAAGAAAGTAGTAAATTGAATCTATGAACTATTTTATCAAACTTTTAATTCGAACACATGGTCTCCCAAGATATAAAAAAATACTCTTCTACTGTTTGTAAAATCTAAGTTCCATTTCATAATTTGAATACTTTTGTCGCATATTGCACTACTCCTTACAAGTTTTGATAACTGAATGAATGACCTCTCATTCACCTGATGGTATGATAGAGGAACAATTGCAGCGCCAGCTACCTAAATCTTTCGTTTTGCAAATTCTTGCGCAGCGCTGCACTGCGCTTGTCACCCCAAAACAATGATAGGAAGTTTCATAATGCTCATTAATTTTACTCGAATCATAGCCCTTAAAACCTTCCGGGTTGCACCTACTACTTGGCGGTTGAATATCTAGCAAAAGTGTGGTTCTCCCCAAGGTGGGCTCACGTTTAGTTACTACTTTGTAGTTTCCTAGATACATTTTAGAATAACCTATGTAAAAAGTAGCAACTAAAGCGTAACGCAAAAAAAAGCGTAACGCGTAAAGTGTAAGACGTAAAGCGTGACTAAAATAAAATTGGTAGTAACTGAGTATCCGTGTTTACCAGATGTCGACGTCAGCCGGCTGGGACGGCGTGTTAGACGGCATCATAAACGAGGAGGAGTGCGACCTTCCCGACAACGAGCGCGGCTACCCCGGCAACTGCGGCTCGGCCACCATCGGCATCACGTACCTGCTGTCCTACCTCGTCATCTCTTTCCTCATCGTCATCAACATGTACATCGCCGTCATTCTCGAGAACTATTCGCAGGTATGTTATACGTCATCTCGCGATTCCACAGCGGATTTTGGGCGTGCCACTACCAATTTGGTAGTGGTACCAGTCGAGCGGTTACGATCAGTGTATGAGTCAGTTTCAACGTACATTGGTCCTATTTTTGGTTCTGTTCTTCATCTTTTGTGAAGCAGCTTTCTCAAGGAGTAACTAATGTAATGACTACCTAACTACTCAGCTAATATCGAACAGTTTCGTTACTTCAAAAAGTCTCGGCAATCATTTTTAATTTTCTTTTAAAAACGTATGTTTGCGTGATTTACAAGTGGTATCTCTCTGTAATGCAGGCGACGGAGGACGTGCAGGAGGGGCTGACGGACGATGACTACGACATGTACTACGAGATCTGGCAGCGGTTCGACCCGGACGGCACGCAGTATATCCGCTACGACCAGCTGTCCGACTTCCTGGACGTGCTGGAGCCGCCGCTGCAGATCCACAAGCCCAACAAGTACAAGATCATATCGATGGACATCCCGATCTGCCGCGGCGACATGATGTTCTGCGTCGACATCCTCGATGCGCTCACCAAGGACTTCTTCGCGCGCAAGGGCAACCCCATCGAGGAGACGGGCGACCTCGAGCCGGGTCGGCCCAACGAGATCGGCTACGAGCCCGTGTCCTCCACGCTGTGGCGCCAGCGCGAGGAGTACTGCGCGCGGCTGATCCAGCACGCGTGGCGGCGGCACCGGCGCGGCGGCGGCGCGGGTGCGGAGGCGGGCGGCGAGGCGGGCGGCGCGGGCGGCGCGGGCGGCGCGGCCACGGCCGTGCTGCTGGACGCCGTCACGCCCAACGGGCACCGCGTGGTGCTGCAGGGGTCGGGCGCGGCGCCGCGGCCGCCCGAGCCGGCGCCACCGCCTGCGCCCGTCTGACCCGTGCTGGCGCTCGCGCTGCTGCCGGCGCTGGTGGACGATGCGCCGCTGCCGCTGCCCGCACCGCTGCCCGAGCTCTTGAGCCCGCCCACTCGCACTTAGTTCCGTTGCTAGACGTTCCGCGAGCGAGAGTGGAGTGCATGGTGCGTGCGAGCGACGCGAGCGCCGTGTCCGCGACCCGCCGGCGCCGCCGCGCGATCGCGCCGTTTCTTTCGGACCTCGTTCTTTCGCGTTTAGAGACGTTCGACGGAGTGTTTTATATTCGCGTGGCCGAAGCTTTAGTGAGAGTTGTTTTGCGACCGATGTTCGCGCTCGATCACCGTGTTCTGTCGTGTTCCGATTCGTGTCCGTTCGTTCGTGCGTCGTCGCCGAGGACCTGTCCCCGAGGAGTCGATCGGAAAGAATCGTATCGCGAGCGTGCCCTTTTTTATTCGTCACTAGTGGTGTAATGTTAAGGTATTCGGATAAATGGAGAAAACTCTAAAGCTTATTTTTGTATTCGACGAAATCACTGTCTAAGTATCTGTAAAATTCTAAAACGGAGCTCTATCGATAAATTATGAAAATTCGATAATATATGTTCACGATTGCGAAACATCATTTTACTTCCCCAAAATGGTGTGTCGCAACTCGCACTGTTCTGCCTGATGTTTAGTTCGGTTTAAGAGTCGGGCGAGGCGACGCGAGGCGACATTCGCTTCGTTAGTTTGGCTTCACCGGCCGGGCCCGCCCGCCGGTTCACGCAGAGCGAATCGATGTAGCACTCGATCATTTTGTACTCAGTCACATTTTATTATTGTACTTACATTACAAACATTGAACGTCTTCGTCGTCCGCGCGTCCGGACGTTAGTGTAATCGTATCTATAGTCGCTTAAGAAAAGCAATGGCTACGCCGATTCATATCAATTTTGTCCGTATAGTTTTAATAGTTCCAATTTTGTAAGCTTCTCACCGTACCGAGGCGACGTCAGGTCGCGCGTGCGAGGTCGCCGGACCTCGGAGCTAGGAGACTTTAGAGGAATTTTTGCAAGTTATATCTATGTAAGCTTAACAAATCAGCTGTGAAATCGGTACCAGGATTCACTTCCGTCCTAATTCAGTATGCATCATAGGAATCGAGCCATTTTATGTAACGCGCACTTTCCACACCTAGTTAATGTAATTTCCTTCCCCTGAATTACATTGACTGTTGAGGGCGGCTCGGTGTGCGCGGGCGCATTCCCCGCGTCGCCGCACGCCGTCGCCGCCCGCTGCTGCAGACGGGACCACTGGCACTCGCGGAGCCCTGTGTTCGTATCGTCAGTGACCAAACCGAAGCGAACACGGAGGTGCGACCAACGATCGCATCGCACGTTCACCGTTAACTTGACATCCCTATTTAAAATGGAATTTTATACGATGCTGCATCGGTAACTCAGCATGCGGCGTGGCGTGGGCGTGGACGCGAACCCGAGCCCGGCCAGTGGTCTTCTTTGGAGATTGAACCCTTATACTAAAACCTGTATCTAACTGATATGCGAGCGGGCTGGTACTGCTTCGAATGTTGCTCTTGCAGATTAAAATTTTGACGATGTCGATAACGTAACGTTCATCCGCATCATATGAGCGATTCGGTTACTTGAAGAGATGACCGTAATTAGCAATAAGATATTATTGATATACCTAAGAGATCGAACGTCCCTTACCGAGTAAGGTAGATATTATTGAAGTATTATTTATTTTTCGAGACATCTCTCTAGATAGACGGAATAGTGCAGTCGTGAGTGATACACCGCGCGGTCCGCATGTGACGTGTCGTCCTCTCTAGCACAACAGACATTACATTTTTGTAACTTAACTTTGAAAGTGGTCAATTTTCTACTACTCTGTAAATATTGAGAGCTTATCGCCGGGTAAATCCCAACCGCACGTCGCAACACATAATTTTGTCATAACTACCTAAGTATTGATATGAGCGAGTAACGCAGCGATACGTAATAAGCTTGAAGCAATAACGTGTGCTCGACGAGAGGTTTCGCTTTTCATTAACCGTACGGAACTTTCACCGAATATATGTGTGTCGGTTGTTTTTCATTCGTTTTACATAAAATGTGAACAAGTTATCTGAAGTGCGAGACGTTTTCTAAGTGTTGACTTGCAAGTTATAAGGAGTCAGTGTATCGTAAACTAAATGAGACGCTTACCGTTTTGCACATATTTTGCAATAACTATGGTTACAGATAACGATTACGTAGATAATTTGAAGAAAGAGCGCGGGGAGTGGGTTCGCGTGCTTCCCCCGGCAACACACGCCCCGCGCTCCGTGCCGTGCCGTGCCGTGCGCGCCGCGCGTGCCGTGTGGCGCGCACGCCCCGCGCTCTGTGTCGTGCCGTGCGCGCCGCGCGTGCCATGTAGCGCGCACGCCCCGCGCTCCGTGCCGTGCTGTGCGCGCCGCGCGTGCCGTGTAGCGCGCACGCCCCGCGCCCCGTGCAGTGCCGTGCGCGCCGCGCGTTGCATGTGGCGCGCCTAGGTTCTTACAATACGTTATGTTCCGTTCCACGATGCATGACCTGCGGAACCCCGGAGCGGTTCGAAACCACACGATTTACATTAAATAAGATTACGCGTTAAAAGACTGATCGAATTAGGAATATCTTGATGGTTTGCTCTAGAATGCGTACAGGAATATTTTATGTCGTGAATTTGTTAATATTAAGTATAATAAAATATTGTTTTAGCATTAGTAACGCTAAGGCACGCTGTTAGCCGCTAGTTTAACGAGTCGTACTCTAATATTAACTCTATCACGATGGAATTATTTACTTCTTAGTTACACTTAGGGGCTCGTCGTAAGAGAGTAGTGGAAATAATTGAACTGCTAAAAATCGCTTCGAATGCTGGATATGTAAAGTTGATGTTAGTAGTCCCAGTGATTTGCTTTAGAATTTCTAAAACAAAATCTGTTGTAAGTTTTCAAAAATATTGGAATTTTTGTGGTAACTTCTTTTGTGACATAGTGGCTTGGAACCGCTCCGTTCGGCTTCTAATGTAAGACGTACGACGAACATAGTGGCTTGGAACCGCTCCATTCAGCTTCTAATGTAAGACGTACGACGAACATAGTGGCTTGGAACCGCTCCGTTTGGCTTCAAATGTAAGACGTACGACGAACATAGTGGCTTGGAACCGCTCCGTTCGGCTTCTAATGTAAGACGTACGACGAACATAGTGGCTTGGAACCGCTCCGTTCGGCTTCTAATGTAAGACGTACGACGAACATAGTGGCTTGGAACCGCTCCGTTCGGCTTCTAATGTAAGACGTACGACGAACATAGTGGCTTGGAACCGCTCCGTTCGGCTTCTAATGTAAGACGTACGACGAACATAGTGGCTTGGAACCGCTCCGTTCGGCTTCTAATGTAAGACGTACGACGAACGACTATTGAATTATTTCCTTTTGGTGAAACCAAACGTTTACTTACTATTAGGCATATTTGCACAAAAAAGTTGTGTTTAATTAAGTTTAGACAATAAGTTATGATATCAATTGTATTGTTTATTTATTTTAAACTATACTTATGACAAAAAAGTGAGTTCAGTTTGCTGAATGATAGCAGTTTAATTGAATATTTATTATATATATTGTTGAAGTTTGTACAAAATAAATTAAGTAAACGATAAAATATAGAACTTGACTGCTTTATTTGATTGTTTTAATTCACTAGAAATATTACTGTAAAGCTATAGGGCTAAGTAGTAACAGCACTTAAGCAGTAACAGCTCTAAGTAGTAACAGCAGTCTTTGAACTTCATATGACTTGTTTTGCAGAAAAATAACTATTTATATGAGTAGAGCACATAAGCACACTGACTGGGCTGATAAGCTATTTAGGTAGTCTACGATCCTCTTTCCGAAAATCAATATATACCACCGATCGCCTTCGCTCTAGATAATTTTACAATCGCGTGCCGCTTGCGGCCAATCAAACCGTCATCGTCAACTCGAAAAATATCAACTACTTCTACTGCAGGCCTGTTATGTCACACACTCGCCGTCGCGGGCCGTTTGCGTTATAATTATTAACCCAACATGAAAAAGACAACTTTTACCACAAGGTCAATACCTCACAATAGCGTCATATAAACAGCTAATCAGCTCAGTCTCTTTGCTCTTCTAACACAGTCCAATCCGCACAAAGCTCTTCGCTGACTCGTTCATTATACGTACAGCTATTGAGCGTAATATTCTACCGGAATCCTTATTTCCTTTCAATTACAACCTGGGTCTCTTTAAGACAAGAGTGAATAGGCACCTCATGGGCAAACGCGCTCCACCTTAGACCACAACTACGCTTGCCATCAAGTGAGTTGTTGTCAAACGTAAGCCCAAAAAAGTAAATACAGTTATATTTCTCTAAAACCATGAAGGCGAAGCCGCGGGTATAAGCTACTTTAGTTATTTACTTTACAAATGTAAAATACAAATTATTTATTACATAATATATGGTAGGTACAATATGAAGTTAAAACCCTTCCCGCTGCTTTAGTTTATTGACTGTGTTGCAGCAAGCAAGTTTCTTACCCACATAAACAATAGAAACTTATGTAATTAATCAGCTTATTTAACACAGCCTCTGTGATGTAGTGGTTGGGCAGTTTGGCTCAAATCCCATATACTACTGATACTGAGGTTGCAGGTTCGTTCCCACAACGGCTCCGGGACAAATGTTTGTGCACAAAAAAAAGCAAGCATGGTTTTCGTGTCTAGGTGTTGTGGGACCATGGTCTTCATAGTTCCTGGCACAGGGAATCCTAGTAAGGGGCCAGGATCTATGTATCTTCTGGGTAAGTACTGGTTCTTTTTCCGATACGGTGGTAGAGTCATTGTAATTGACGTTCATAAGTGAGTCTGTGATCCCAAAATTTAATAAAGAACTTTCGATCTAGGATTAAAACTGTGATCGTTGGGCGTATTTATTTATTTACTAGCTGCTGCCTGCGACTTCGTACGAGTAGTAAAGTAATCTAACTTGTTCAACAATTTTCCATTCCACCTTAATCCCGCTCCTGCTATCCCGATCCCGTCCCCGTCCTATCCCTTCACAGTCCCGCTCTTGCTTTCGTCCCGCTCCCGATCACGTCCTTTTACTATACTATTACCATCCCGCTTCTATCCCCATTATATCCCGTTACCGACCCCTCCTAAACCGGAACGGTCCCCCTCATATCCCGTTACCATCACGCTCTCGTATTCCGTTGCCATTCCACTTCTTTACCGTTAACGTCCCACTCCTATCCCGTTACCATCCACTCTCCTCTTATCCTCTTATCTGCCCGCTCCAATCCCGTTAACGTCCCTCTAGTATCCCGTCCTATCTCGTTGTAGCCTAGGACGCAACAAAACATTTTTTTAGAAAACGGCATGTTTAACCATCCTTTAGCTCTCAAGGTAAGCAAAAACTAGTTTAAGCTGAGCCTTGTGCACTAAGGGCCCAGTTTGTTCCGGGCTTCAACCTAAAGTGGACACATATTTTTTCCTAAAGTGCGTCATAACTTCAATATTCCTGGACCAATTTTGATGAAACAAAGCCTATGTGTAGCGCCGGACTCCATAGAACATATTTGAAAAACTGAATTTTAAGTCGTGCCTTAGTTTCTAAGTTTATCCCGAACAGATGGATAAAAATTTTCAAAACTATATTTTGGGTTTCGTTGCTCACAAATACTCTTAAAAAAATAAATTCTCAAATATATTTTTATTGTAGAGTAGCCGCCTCGTTACAGTTTTATCATGTGTATAGATTTAATCATGGCATTTATGCAATTTTATATCTTTACTAGATAAAAAACTAAGTACCTGAGTATCTCACTACGTATAGGTACTTAAATAATATAAGATAAGTAGTTCAAATATATATAGCTACAGCTGTATCTACCGAGAGCCATAACAAAGTTTGTGAGCGTGCCATTCGAAATGGAGGCGTTTATATACTTACCGGTCGTGTTAATGACAATAGCCACATTATTATATTATTACTGTACACGCACGTTCAATTACTGGAAGAATTTGGGTGTTCCCGGACCAGAACCTGTAGCTTTATTCGGAAACTTGAAAGAGTCTGCTCTGAGACGTAAAAATGTTGGTATCGTCTTCAAGGAATTGTACGAGGCCTTTCCAAATGAAAAGGTTATCGGTATTTACAGAATGACTACACCATGCCTGCTGCTTCGGGACTTGGACGTTATAAAACACATTATGATCAAAGACTTTGATGCTTTTCTAGACCGTGGCGTTGAATTCAGCAAAGAAGGTTTGGGGGCGAACTTGTTCCACGCCGATGGAGACACCTGGCGCGTGCTGCGGAATCGCTTCACTCCAATATTCACCTCCGGCAAGTTAAAGAACATGTTGTACCTGATGATCGAACGTGGAGATTCCTTTATCAAATGTGTCGACGAATTAGTGAAGCAGGAACCGGAACAAGAAATATATAAGCTTGTTCAGAAATACACATTCTCTACTATATCAGCATGTGCCTTTGGATTAGATACACAAAATAATCAAGCAACAGTAGACACGTTGAATAAAATAGAAGAATCAGCATTTGCTAGTACTTATGTTAATGAATTAATCATGATGTTTCCAGGAATCTTGAAAAAATTTAATATTTCATTTTTCCCAACATTTCTTCGAACATTCTTCGAAGATCTCGTAGAAGATGTTATTAACCAGAGAAATGGAGCTCCATCAAATAGAAAAGATTTCATGGATTTGATTTTGGAACTTAGACAACAAGGAGTAATCCAAGGATCCGTGAGAAATGCAGATGACAAGAAACTTACGCTGGAACTAACAGACGGTGTAATTGCAGCTCAGGCTTTCGTTTTTTATGTGGCCGGTTACGAGACTAGTGCTACGACGATGGCCTTTATGCTTTACGAAATGGCAAAAAATCCCGACGTTCAAGAAAAGTTGCAGGCGCACATCGATGAAGTCCTGGAGAGACACAATGGAGAAATGACATATGAAGCTTTAAAAGATATGACTTATTTACATAATGTGTTTACTGAAACTCTTCGCATGTATCCGCTGATAGAGCCTCTGCAAAGAAACGCTAAAGCAGATTATAAAATACCCGGAACAAATGTAACTATCAAGAAAGGAACGACGGTGCTAATTTCTGCTTTTGGAATCCAACACGACGAGAAATACTATCCAAATCCTGAAAAGTTTGATCCCGACAGACACACTCCCGAGAACTCAGGGGATAGACATCCTTGCGCATATCTGCCGTTTGGAATCGGGCCTAGGAACTGCATTGGTAAGTTGTAATATTATGTAACTTCATACCTATCCCCTTTTTATTTTCAAATATTAAACAGCTACACATAACTAAACTAAAATCATAATATTGTGGGATTAACTCCGACCGGGTTACTATCCTATGGCTGTAATGTTATGGATGTGTATAGTCTTTTGGTTATAAATACCACCATCAGACATGAATCAAATGCTTTCCCGCTTTTTCTCTAACATTCCCGTGCCAGCAATCGAACTCGCAACCTGCGTGTTATGAGCCCAAAACTCTAACCATAAACATACAAACCGCTTTGCCAGTTATTCAGCCGCCAAGTAGTAGTGCAGTAGCGCAAGCATTACTGTGTTCCGGTTTGAAGCGAAATTACTGGGCATTATGACACTCAACAGCTAATTGTCTCAGGGTGACGAGCGCAGTGCAGCGCCGCGCAGGATTTTGCAAAACAAAGTTCTGGGTGGTGCTGTTATTATTATGGGCTGGCTTGTTTTTTACCATCAGGCAAACGACCGGCTCGACTCGTAATTTAGTTACATAAAAAAAAAACAGCCCGTTAGGTAGTACATAACACAATGGCGGTTAGTATATTTTTCCATGACGTTGGTAAATTGATGAAAACCAACTTTTATAATAGGTACTCTCTTGATACATACCTACTCGCAAAGATATATATTAATATATATTGTATATATGGAACAGGTAGGTACTAGTAGGTAGGAACAGGTACTACTACAATCTATTTATCATTTATCAAAATACGTTGTTGTAACAAAAATACGAACTTTTGCTTTTATCATATTTTATGGATTAGGATAAAATTATGGACCCCTGCCCGAGCAATATCAATTCTCTTCTTCCTAATTATTTAAAATCTTAAAATTATATATATTAGAATTTTACTACAACTTTTCTAGCCCTGCTAATATTATTTATTAATTATATTTCAGGCTTGCGGTTCGCCAAAATGCAATCCTACGTGTGCATGAGCAAATTCTTCTCCCGGTTTCGAGTAGAGGTCTGCAAGGACACTAAGATGGTCATGGACATAAATCCATTTAGAGCAATTATAGGTCCCAACGGTGGGATTCCGATTAGAATTATTGAGCGATAAAAAAGAAATTAGGTAGGTACTTATGCAAGCAAACGCTAAATGCATTTATCGGAATTTACCATTGAGGAATGACACTATAGAGTCCTCGACAGCGTAACACTTTTGGAAAGCAATAGTTTTTTGACAGTAATTTTGGAGTGTTTACCATACCTATGAAAAATTCTCCCATTCGCTTGAATGAAAATATAACGTGTTCTGCGTTGCATTGCAGCCACTATAACTTCAGAAGCTCGTGGTTGGTCT
The DNA here is from genome assembly GCA_951640565.1 of Petrophora chlorosata. NCBI lineage: Eukaryota > Metazoa > Arthropoda > Insecta > Lepidoptera > Geometridae > Petrophora > Petrophora chlorosata. The sequence goes on along the minus strand of OX621204.1, from coordinate 6,659,723 downwards.
GTAAAAGGTAGGACATCTGTACTATTCTGTACCCCAGAGTGAAGAATAGGGAAATAGGGAATATGCATATGTTGTCGAAAAATCTAGAAATTACTTTTTATGATAGACTCCTGTAAACAGATCAAAAGGTGAAGGTCTCTTTTAGGTGGCCGAGTAATGAATACATTCTAGCGTGGCCATAGAATAATAGTATAGATTTCCTACCTTTTACAGACCAACTACCTACGACTTTCTGAAGCTATAGTGGCGGCGATACAACTCAGAGCTCGAATGACATTGCGGTAACTACATTTCCTTACGGTATGCTTCTTATGCAATCATTAATATTTTGTTGTTAACCAGGTTTTATCTAGGATTAAACCAGTCAGGTAAATAAAATAATCAAATAAAATATATGACACATTTATACAATATACATACATTAATTATTTCCATACAGGTAAAATTTACAATAGAAGAACTAGTATTTTGACATAATTTACAGGACTGCAGCACAACTGATACTTAGGATATAGGTAGATAGATAAACACAATTTAAAAAAAAAAACACTTGAAGTATTCTAAATAGCATAGTGTCTCAGTTAAATGTCATACTGTCGGAGTAGATCACAGACATACTTATGAAAGTCAATTATTACATTGACCATACCACCGTATTGGATAGCACTAACTATACATAACTGTCAATTCACTACACTAACCCGAAACGGTTTGTCCTTTTGTGTCCTGAACAGCCTTGACGTTCACATGATGATGAAGTCTACGTTCATGAACTCGTTCTCACTATGTGGCGTTAATTAGGATTAGAAATCCGAGATTCGTTGCTTACATTTTTATTGTAGGATTGTGATCCATCAATGGAATTGGATGATTGGCCATAGTAATCGACAGCAAGGACCTGTAAGATAAATTTATTACACAAAATAAGAACTTATTTACAACATATGTTCTTACATAAGAGGCGAATGCCTTTACTATTAAAACAATTCTACTCTCTTCTTACTAAACTAACTTTTTAATTTCAAATTAAATAAAAACTATAATCATTAACTACTTTTATTACCTATATCTTAATTAAATGGTTTAAGAATGCACAATTTTAATACATTTAACATTTTACACAAATATGCAATTTGTTACCCGACGTAATGGGAACTGAAATGTTTATACGATGGCCACACTGACACACGAAACTGGTCAATGTTGTTTTAACAAAATAACACCGAAAACTGAATATATCAAGCCAAATGCAGGTTCTAATTGTCGAACCCGATGTATAGTTACATCCACATAAATTATAGTTACCGAAAAACATCAATAAACACAAGAAAAACACAAACGTTTGAAAACTTAATCTTTCAGTACAATTTTCACTTCACCATGAATGGAACACCCGAATATTTTTTCACATTTAATTCTAAATTGTTTCTAGTACACATTCACAAAGATTCACTTAAAAATAATAAAAAATACCACAACACAAATTAAAAAACCACAAGCCGACCCTGCCGGGCCACTATTTTGACTTAACATGTCATGGCCCATGTTAAGAAAATGGGTTACGCGATAGAGACAATATGATAATAGTTCTACCTCGTTCTTTATAAGAGCCTGTTGTATAGCGCTATCCTTTTTTAGGTCGGAAAACTTCGTAAGTATCCCTCTATCGTGTAAGACCTCAATGGAATAAAATTTACAGTAGATTGATATAGCATAGATAACATGGTTATTAGGTACTTCGGCATCTATTGATATGAGGAACTATTCTGACGATACCTTCATATAATAAATTATAATACGAGAGTTTGTTGTTTTATTTATCTGTACAAACTGACTGATTTCTTGAACAATAGCATTTCCCGCGACTTCGTTTGCGTGAACGCCATTAGGGAATCCATAGTCGTCTTTATTCCTAGACCGTTTTAGTAAGTAATAGTTAGTTTTCTTTGGTTTTAGCAAGAACTCTCCCTCTCTAGTACACGCGAGCGCGTACTACGCAGAGGTCGAGCTTTACCTCCGTAGTCACCTAATCGATTTTTCAGCAGTGTTCGAGTCTATAGGTAACAAACATACAAAAATTCTAAAAACTGCAGATTCAGGTTTTTTTTATATTACCTGATAGGTAAACATTTGACCTCTGTCTCACCTGATGGAAAGTGATGACGATGGATCATGCTTTCCTAGAAGATACCGATTCACTCGGGACTTGAAGTCACCTAGATTATAAGTATCGGGAAACAGAGACGCTGGTAAGTTGTTCAATTCCTTGGCTGTTCGCATTATGAAAGTTTTCAGTTGGTTTTTCAATATAAATTTTTTAGAATAAAACAAAGACCGACTTCAAGACTTCTTCAATATCAAATTTTTAGAATAAAACAAAGACCGACTTCAAGACTTCTTCCGACTTCTTTCATCTTTCATAAAACAACTACCTACATGAACAAACTTAAACTAAAAAACATAAACCAAAACGTCATCTGTGTATATTTTCTTTCTTTTGGTTGATTTTTAAAAAAGCGCTAACTTATTGTCTATAAAATTCATATGGGACCCTTCTGAAGTATGACCTATTAAACAAAACATCAATATTCTAACCTATAAGTCTACATGTGATCCTATCACTTTATAATTATACCTATGTATATTGTTATATTATATACATAATTATATTTATTGTGATGTTGTATATATTTTTCTTGGTGTAAGATCAACAATGACAGAAAACCATCTTATCGGCCTCTGTATGATGAGTGTGCATAGAAAGAGAGTTCTGGAAGCACAACAAATTTGAAAACGAAATTTTAGCTAGATTTGGCCAAACCCTCGCAGGTTATTATTGAAATAAGGTGTAGTGCAGTATATAAATGTATCAGTCAGTAAATAAAAAGCATATGTGAATACCTACTACTTAGTTTATTTTTACTTCTGCCCCATCCCTTAAAAAGTGCAGGGTACGCCCATATCGCCATCTCATCACTTTAAGAGCTCTCCCCCACAGTTAGTACAATATCCTACTAATATTCTACTGATATTATAAACTAGTTACTTCGCGCGGTTTCACCCGCGGCTTTCCGGGATAAAAAGAATCCTATACCCTTTTCCAGCACCTAAGATAGCTATAACAGCAAATTTAATCAAAATCTGTTCCGTAGTTTTTGCGTCATTGAGTAACAAACATCCATCCAACCTTACAAACGTTCGCATTTATAATATTAGTAGGAGTAGGAGGGATAGGATATTAGTAGAATAGAATAGTAGGGAGGGATATATTCCTTAGAAACTTTCGCATTCATAATCGGGGTAGGTACCATATAAGTTGTTTAATGAAAACAAATTCTTTCAATTGGTCGTTTCTTATTTAAACTTTTAATATAGTTTTTAAATTAAAATACTAATCGTTAGGTATATTAAAAAAAGAATTAAATACTTACCTACTACACAGTTTATTATGTTTTAAGTCTTTTATAGTTACCTACGTCGCGTGAAGAGTATTGAAATGAAAATAATAATATGCCATAATATGTATTTCGATCAAATTAAACCCACTCTTATCACAATACCATTACAACATGCCTGGATATTTTATCTAAGATATATAACGAAAATCTGTTTGTTTTTTTACTCAGTACGACTTCTGTGGTACGACGAGGAATGAAGCGAATAACAAATGCACTACTAATGGGCTATGCTGTATGCGCTGTCTTACGTAGCCTCGGCCCGCGCCCGCCTCGCCTTCTGTGTGACATGTTTCATACAAATTCAAACAATAAAACAGAGCCCGCACCGCTTTCGGCTCGAAACGCCCCTGGCACGCTTTCTGTCTGGCTTCGGCATAACAGTTTGTGACTATCGCTTTACAATTCTAATCGGAATCCCACCGTTTGGACCTGTGATCACTCTCATAGGATTCATGTCCATGACCAGCTTAGTGTCCTTGCAAACCTCTACTCGAAACCGGGAAAAGAATTTGGTCATACACACGTAGGACTGCACTTTTGCGAACCGCATGCCTGAAATAATTAACAAATAAAATAAGTACCTAGGCCTAGCAAGCTTGTACAGGGTGTGGCAAAAAAGGCAAAATATATGTATCATCAAGGTTTTGGTTTCCTTTGCAGTGAGAAAGTTTTGTTCTTAGGAAACATAGAAAATAAAAACATTTATTTTTGTTTTTGAAAAACATTACATCGTAAGTGTAAGTGTACCTACCTGTTTTATATTGGAAAATAAAAAGAGGTTATGTAGTTATATAATACTCATCATCAGCCTTTTTCCGTCCATTGTGGGACATAGGCCTCTCCTACTGCACGCCACTGAGTACGATCCCCAAGTATTGTCATGCAGCTGCTGCTACCCACCCTGTGAAGATTTTATGCTTGTGTTTTATGCTACGTTTGCCAATTCGCGGTCTCCAATCAAGAACACGTCTACCCCAACGGATATTGGCTCTACGGCTAATATGACTAGCCCACTGCCACTTCAGCTGACTAATACTGTAGGCTATATCAGCGGCTTTGGTTGTCTGTTGTACCTAGCCCTGGAGACGATTCTTCAGAGAAACAGTACAGAAAGAATACATAATATACATAACTTACCAATACAATTCCTAGGCCCGATTCCAAACGGCATATACGCGCAAGGATGTCGGCCCGCGGAGTTCTCAGGAGTGTGTCTGTCGGGATCAAACTTTTCGGGGCACGGATAGTATTTCTCATCGTGTTGGATTCCAAGAGAAGAAATTAGCACCGTCGTTCCTTTTTTGATAGTAACATTTGTTCCGGGTATTTTATAATCTGCTTTAGCATTTCTTTGCAGAGGCTCTACCAATGGATACATGCGAAGAGTTTCAGCAAACACGTTATGCAAATATGTCATATCGTTTAGAGTATCATACGTAATTTCTCCATTGTATCTCTCTAGTGTTTCATCGATGTGCGCCTGTAATTTTTCTTGAATGTCAGGATTCTTTGCCATTTCATAAAGCAAAAAGGCCATTGTCGTAGCACTGGTCTCGTACCCAGCCGCATAGAACACGAACGCCTGAGCTGCAATTATACCATCTGTTAACTCTAGGGTTAGCTGCTTTTCATCCACATTTCTCACGGTTCCTTGGATTTCCCCTTGTTTTCTGAGTTCCAAAATTAAATCCATGAAGTCTTTTCTATTTGATGGAGCTCCATTTCTCTGGTTGACAATATCTTTCACAAGATTTTCAAAGAATGTCAAAACAAATTTCGGAAAAAATGAAACATTATTTTTTTTCAATATTCCTGGAAACATCATATCTAACTCATTAGCATAATTAGGAACAAATATTAATTGATCCACTTTATTCAACGTGTCAATTGATGCTTGGTTATTTTGCGTATCTAAATCAAATCCAAAGGCACATGCTGATATAGTAGACAATGTATATTTCTGAACCAGCTTATAAACTTCTTGTTTCGGTTCCTGCTTCACTAATTTATCAATATATTTGACAAAGGAATCTCCATGTTCGATCATCAGGTACAACATGTTCTTCAACTTGCCGGAGGTGAATATTGGAGTGAAGCGATTCCGCAGCACGCGCCAGGTGTCTCCATCGGCGTGGAACAAGTTCGCCCCCAAACCTTCTTTGCTGAATTCAATGCCACGGTCTACAAAAGTATCAAAGTCTTTGATCATAATGTGTTTTATAACGTCCAAGTCCCGGAGCAGCAGGCATGGTGTAGTCATTCTGTAAATACCGATAACCTTTTCGTTTGGCAAGGCGTCGTACAATTCCTTATAGACGATACCAACATTTTTACGTCTCAGAGCAGAGTCTTTTATGTTTCCGAATAAAGCTACAGGTTCTGGTCCGCTAACACCCAAATTCTTCCAGTAATTGAACGTGCGTGTACAGTAATAATATAATAATGTGGCTATTGTCACTAACGCGACCGGTAAGTATATGAGCGCCTCCATTACAAATAGCATGCTCACACACTTCGATGTGGCTCTCGGTACAGCTGTAACCTTTTATATACAATATTTGGGCGGGTTTGGGGCGGCTCCCCCTAATGTCGTTTTCACCCGAACTTTATTTTCCCAGATATTTTTTATTACGAATACCTTCAGACCGTGCAATCGAAAACAAAAGTGATTTTGCTAAAATAATATATGATAAAATTTAAAATTTGTCTCATACATACTTAACTTAATAGTATATTTTTGTTGTTTTTTTTTTCAAAATTATTTTATTACCTAATTACCTCATAGAAAGAAGTAAGCTCTATCAGAAGTCTCGTCGTTTCGCTTCGTTCGTTGACCCTTCGTTTCGCATCGCATACTTGAACTTCGCTTTACTACAGAGGTTGCCGGTTCGCTTCGCTCACGAAGTGAAAAGTGAGCGAAGGGGCTCTCCCCTTCGCTCTACACGGCCTCGTAGGTTTGCTTCATTCAGAACCACCGCCGTCGCGAGCGTCTGGACGTTCATCTACTGTGTTTAACGATAAATCCACCGCTTTTAGACTGTGACCCACATATTTAAATTTTCCACATATTTAAATTTTTTGGTCACTATGATCGTTTTCAAGTTTCAAGTAAAGTTTGTTTTCCTATAGATATGTCATTGTATGAATCAAGTAAATATATTCTTAATCAATTAGAGCATAGGTTCTCTCCATATAAATGTTGACTTAAAGAGATCACTCTTAGCGATAATTCTACACATTATATTATGTACTTTAGTTTATAAGAGTATTTCCCATACCTTATCAATTTTTGATTTGGTGTACAAAGCATTTTGCACCGTATTGTGTATTTTTGAGCATTCGTTTTGATACACACACTTTACATATATTTCGATACAATTATTGTTATGTATTCGGTATGTGGACTACTTTATAATATAGGTGTATAGTATTCTTTAAAATAAAATTTATCTGGGTGCAATCGAGATTGGGTGGAATCATCATGTGGGCGTCGCGCGCCGCCACGAGCCCATTTTGATAACTTATCTTTTATTATGGAGGTAGGTATTTATACTTACTTGAGTATAATTATTGGTTTTATTTGTAATAATATTTCCATTTTTTTATTTGCTTTATAGATCTGGATATACACTGAAAATACAAACAAAAATAGGCAAATTTAAACCTGCGTATATACCTACGTGTACGTCTTTCTAGGTGTGAACACAGCATTCCTTCAAGTCAAATAAAAAAATATATACTTACATTACTTTATAAATCAATCAATAATCAATTTGCTAAAATACATCAAATACCTACTTTTTACAAAAGTATGTAGGTACTATACGATCTTAATTAATTAAACATTGTCAATGGTATTCAGCCTGCAAGCAGAGACCTGCTATTGTTATAACAACAACATATAAGTCACATTTTACTATGGAGCGCCCAAATAAACAAAATGTGTCTATAAAGTGTCCTAGGTAGTCGCGTTAGTACCAAGATATTGGATGTCAAAAATATCATATCACTTTCGATTTATTAAATATTTTAGGCTATCTGGAACTTTGACCTCCAATATCTCAGAAACGCGACGGCGATACTTCTTTAATCACATAATTTGTATGTATTTCAACCTCTATGATTTATTAAAGTTTGATTAGTGGCGATATAGAAGATTCTTCTAAATGGCGGACAGTAGACAGGCCTTGCTCCATAGTGAAATGTTTTATGCTCTTTGACCATATACCATATTAAATATTATCGGTGATCCCGTCTCTGCAGTTTGTCGCAGTTAAAGTAGTATAAATATATATATACATATATATATATGTATTACTATACTACTATATTTATTATATATATATATTTATTATTTATATTGGATATATATATATATATATATACATATATATACATAATAATATACATAATACTTTTAAATGAGCAATTCTTGTATATATGTTTATATATATAATCTGAATCTCGGAAACGGCTCCAATGATTGTCATGAAAATTAGTATGCAGAAATTTCATTCATTTTTAAAAAACGTCGCTTTTGCCGTGTTTTAAACATAAACTGAAAAATGACTCTTCCTGACATCTATTGGCGAGTAGTAATATATATTTTTTTAAAGCTTTGGCAACTATGGCCATCAGCTTAAACAACAACTGCTTTACCGACACAGCAACACTAAAGCTACTTGACAATAGACGGCGTTGTTAAGCAACACTAAGCCATCTCAAAAATACCGAGCAAAGCTCGGTCATCCAGGTACTTATTATTATATGATCAAGATATCGTAAAGCTGTGATTTTGACATAGATGTTGTGTTCGCACTGACTGCGCTCTTATATGCCATTCAGACATGAAAATAAAATAGTGAACCGCCCTTTTGGTTTAGGTACCTACTTGTACATAACTACGTTCTTTTAATTTTTATTTGGTCATCATGTTTGTTCGCAGTGGCGTAGCTACCGGAGGGCTAGACGGGGCAGTGCCCCGGGGCCTACATTCGGAATATAAATAAACCAGAATTCGTAACGCGACGAATACGAAACAAACGATTTTAAATAGTTAAGTAGGGCCCTACTTAATTTTTTGCCCCAGGGGCCTTTGGTTACCTAGCTACGCCACTGTTTGTTCGAGAGTTTTTGGTAAACGAATAAGTCTGACTGACATGTTCATGGGAAACTTCACAAAAACACGCCACGACAACTAGGTAGCTTTAATTATTATGCGCACAGAACACGTGCGCCTCTACATTATTATGACCGTATTGTATGACCGTGATAGAGCTACTTAAACATTGACGTAAGTTTACATTTATACATATCGCTTCGTAGATAAGAATTAGGTAAGTATAACTTGCGTAGATTAAGTTATAAATTTATGTATTATCTATTTATGAATTATTGTACACCACCGTCTACTCCTTTTCTTTCGATACTGTCCATCCAAAGGTTGACTGTAAGAGATGGCTCTAAGCGATTAGCGCCCTTAGCACTACCCTAGTTATAAAGGGTTATATACCCTAGTTATAAGGTTTATCTGTAATAGTGTTTTTTTATGTTATTGGTATACAATTAAGAGCTTTTGTATTATAATGTATTGTAAATGCATACGCTACTAGCAAATACCCGCAACTTCATTCACGTCGACACAATAAAATATATCTAGCCTATGTCACTCGGCAATAGTGTATATAGCTTTTTCTATCAGTGAAATAATTTTCAAGATACCTAAATAGCCCCAGAGATTATTTACAAACATACATACAACTTTGCCTCTTTATAATATTAGTATATAGATAACACCTTCGTAAAAATATGTAGATTACGTTATACAAAATTATGGTCTTTGAAAACATAATCAGTTTGTTAGAAAATAAAATTGATACAGCCATTTCAATTTCTGGCACTTACTTAGAAAGAAATAGCAATAGCATTTGTGACGTCATTGTTTGGTACACAAAAGACATGGAAATATATATCAATTCTATATTACTATACTATATATACTATTCTATATATATACGTCCCCCACCACTGACCTTTACGGCCTAACTTCACATCAATATTCAGGATATCCGTGCGTTAATTGTTTTTATAAATACACTATTACGTTTCGGAGTAAGGTCCCTGCTCGGGAGCGGCAAGGCGCAGGCAGACACAGGAGGAGCGGTTACGAGGCCGGAGGCCGGTCAGCTTCGAGGAAGCACAGCGTCACCTTCCAGCCGCCGAGGCAGATGTAGGTATTATTTCACCAATCCAGACACATCACTAGCACATCATAACTAAACACATCACCTACTAACCTACTAAAAGCCTACTAGTACCTACTAAAAGCCTCCTTTTGAACTTCATACGATTTCTAATTGCTACAATTAAACGGCATTGTCTATTTTTATTTCGATTTTTATTTATATTATAAAAAAACTTGACCTATACATTCTTTTTTTTAATTACAAAACTTTATGAAGATTTTTGGTTATAATTACCTACCATCCTAACTAAAACAGGGTAACATTATAGTCTTTATCCACTTGTAAGATTTGGCAAAACATTTTCAAAAATAGCCGACATATATTGAGCCCTGAAAGTAATAAAAGTTCTGCTGAAATTTTGTAGGTATATGTGTGTATTGTGTCTACATCAAAAAACTGACTGATATCCAGTGGCAGTGGTGGTGTTTTTTTGGAGTGGTAGGCTATGGCCGTGGTTGTCAGGTGACGGGTCTGAGCAGCCGCTAAACTGCCTAGATCTAGATCTATGTGCTCCATCTTAGGCCACATCATCGCTTCACATCAGGCGAGATAGTGGCCAAACGTAGATCTATTAAGCGTAAATAAAAAGGCAAAGACAAAGAAGTAGGTAGCATGAATCCCAAATGTTTATATATTAAACTTATCTATGTATACTACACATAAATGTATAGATTTCGTGGCCCGATTGTAGAATTGATCACATTATGAAGTGCCCGATCATTTCATGAAATGGCCAAAGTACTGGTCATTTCGTTTAATCGTCAACGTTTTTCGATTTGTCCATGCGCGTTTGGCTATATCATTAATGTAGGGTACCGATAAAAATAACATAAAGAGTTAATTTATTACCGACTTCAAAAAAGGAGGCGGTTCTATGTTCCACTGTATTTATAGTTATTACTGTTTTTGTAGGTTCAACGATATCTCCGCCAACTGTTGACTGATTTCAAAATTCTTTTGGCGTTCAGCTCCGTATAGCTACGAGGTGGTCCCATATATATTTCATCGATACTTAACCATGGACTTCGAAGGTACGTTAAAGTCGGTTTTTTCTTGTAAAATGTATACTTATTGCAAAAAAACGAAGGAGGCCCTGGCTGAAGCGAGCCTAGGAGACCGAGTGGAGCAAAGGTCAAGTAGGTGAAGCGAAATGAAGGGGCGACGAGCAAGTCTTCTAGTAGAGCCTACTTCATATGCCCTGGTATTTGGGTTAAGGAGTGTGAAATTTTTGGACAAAAAGACTTTTGACCGGAATATTAGTCATAACTGATTTAGACTTATCAGTAAAAGTCCATCGACTTTCGTAGCGTGGTCACCCTACTTTTCTTTATTTAATTTTGTTTTATAACCTAAAAAGCGTAGTCAACGCCTCTAGCGGTGGATAATGTACACACTTTACAATATTATAATTTTATGTATGACCACATCATGAAGTACCTACCTATCCGTGCTCATACGACGAATAGACAGTCCATTTCATGAAATGACCGAGCACTTTGTGATGTGATCATTTCTACGATCAGGCCACGATACATAATTACCATTTATATCATTACCAAGTAAAGTTAGTGTGACTAAGGCCCACTTACGCCGACGTACAATGAGTGTTTAAGTTAGATTCATTTCTTTATTTTTTAATAATATTCATAGTCGACTAATATGCATGCTACATTGGCTCGTGGGCAGAAAGGTAAGGTTCTATAATCAACTTTCAAACTACTTATACTAGAGACAGCTCGAAGTAAGTCAGCTAAACTACGTAAAATGAACAATATTTACCGTAGTAACTCCGCTAGGCTTTACTAGGTCTTGTCGGAGAAGGCGCCAACGCATCCCTGCCACAACGAAATAAACAAATGAAGAACCAAATCTAACAACTGTATCTTGCCTAACGTGATATATGAAGAAATTCGTAATGAATAAAAAAATAAGTACGACCAAATATGTGTACCTAGTTACCTAACTATAATTTCCGAGTGTACATGACTATAAGTGGCCTATAGTTCCCATTTCTGTTCCTCCAGTTTATATTTGCTTAAAATAGATTCAGTTGAAACTGCACTGTTTTAATAGTTCTTAATTACGGAAACTCGATTATACCTCATTCCGGGAAGTCATGGTTACTGCACACTGGTAAATTAACAAAGTGGCTCTTTTTGTAGACTATTGCTATAGAAAATAAGTCATATGACTTAGTTTCTTCTTTAAATATAGAACTGCTCCGTGACTGACCGACAACGCACAGCCTAAATCACTGAAGATAGAAACATTGAATTTGGAATATATTTCCTAAAGGGTGGTGTAGAGGTGTACTAAGAATTTATCGAAATTCCCACGAGAAAACGAGAAAAGAGGCCGCGGGCGGGCCGGCTACTTTACTCTGTGTATCGTCTCACCTAAATGAATAATAAAAAGGAATGTTGCAGGAATAAGGAAATATAAATAACATACGTCGTCTCGATGTTACTAATTTATTTCCGTCTTAAGACAAAATGTGTCCTTAACATAGACACACATACAAGATGCTCGACAATATGCTAGTATTGAGACTTACACTTTATTCATATAAATATCTATACAGCATCTATATGTACAATCGTATGTGTGTACCCAAGTAAAAACCCTCCAATTATTAAGTAGGATGGTGAGCTTCGATTGGAGAGCTTTTCTACACTACAGTACAGAGTGCTCACTATGTGACACTCCGATACATTAAGCTTTTATAAGACGACTTACTGGCAGTGCAACTTGCTCATGCACGATCCATTTCTTGACGATTATTTTGATTACTGACAGAGATATGTAGCGCAACAATATATATTACAGAAAGCTATATTTGCGATATTCAATGTCAAAAATAGTTATTTATATCAACTGTAGATTATTATCGATAAAGGTTCACCTTTCAAATCTTTCGGAATTAGATTACCTTAGCCACATATCACTATCCTATGCATTAAAAAGTTAGTTAAAAACGGCGCGAGTCTAAATCTTAATTGGTAAATAGGTACAACGTTACAATACCAGTCGTTATTCCGTCATGAAGTTATTACAATTTACTTGGCAGCCTCACTACGAAAGATAAACCAGGACGCTATCCACACATTCCCGGATCAGGGATGTCAGAGTTCCGTCCGGGACGGGAAAAAAATGTTTGCATACTTTTTGTATTCATGTCAAGTGCATCCGGGCTGTCAGTGTCCCGGAGCATGATTTGATGAACGCACGCTTCGTCAGTGCTGTCCAATTTTTATGCCACTTGCAACATGCATATTTATTTTATTTTATTATATTGATAGAACTTGTGCGACAGAGCCAAATTTTTTACGGCCTATCAGATGCAAATTACAATAATTGATAATTCTAATGGAATCACGCGTGATGTTGCGGAAATTCATCTCAAATTTGAAACGCAATGAAAATATCTAGTGTAATTCCGCTGAATATATTTATATTAGCTGAATATATTTATTTTATATATTCAGCGGAATTACACTAGATATTTTTATTGAGTTTCAGAATTGCCAACTCTTCTGTATTTCACGAAACCATCGCGATCTGCACAGTACAGTCGTGCACAGTAAAACGCCTGAAATAGACTGAATGGATTACCCTGATATGTGTGAACACGGTTTAACTGATGCCACGTCCCTGACAGGACCCTGACAGGACCCTGAGCCGGCCTTTCCGGAGCTCGGAAGGCACTGACCCGGAAATGTGTGGATAACACTTAAAGATAATGGTACACCGGAGGCACAGCAAACTTGATGAAGCTTCCACGGAAGTAACGTATCAATTTTATTTTACAACAGCCTCCATCCATGTCGCAACCTCTTTCACTTTATCGTGCACTTTCTTTGGTTCTGGGTCGATCTCACGATTTTTCTCAGCACTAACAATTACGGCTCTCATTTTATCAAAACTATATATATACCTCTATAAATCTATAACAACAACAAAACCAATCATATTATGCATTTACCAACCATTCATGACTATGAAGGATTTAATATCTATACACTTGATTTCATAAATTTTAATTATACTCCGTCCAACCATTTATTTAACTTTTGATGTATGCACGCCTATGAAGTTCCGTAATTATTGAAGTGATGAACCATAGTAAAAAATGCAATACTTTGTGGGCACTGTTTTTTTTACAATAGTGACAAGACGTGCTAATTATCTTCGATATTTTTTGAGCCTATAAATTGATAACCAAAATTATTAAGGTGATGTTTCCATAAAAAATATAAAGTGTTGTTAAATATTTTCATTTGTACATAATTATTATCGATCAACAAAGCTTAAATATTAAGATGTCAAATAAAGCAAATAATTAATATTATTATTTTATGAATACATGCAATAGTCATTTAAACACCTGATTATTTTTTTAAACAACACAAAACGTTGAGCAAAAATGGAATATCAATTTGTTAAATCGATTAAAACTTATTCATAAATAAACTCGATTGTTTTTAGAAATCGAATCAGTAACGCATTTAGGACATCACTAATCGAGCTGTCTAAAGATAAATAAATGGTTGGACGGAGTATAATGACGTTCCTGTGTGACAAGTCCAAATACATCCTTCAATAAAATAAGCGACGAATGCGATCATTAAACATTATTTAAACGGTTTATCTTTCTATGGTAAGGCAGCCATTTCTCTACTATATACTCTATACATTATAATGAAAGTCTAAGAGGACTTTATCACCAAGCGGCATGGTAGCGCCAGGTATATCGTAATTAGATAATTAATAAAATCAATTCATTACGCACGCGGTATTTGAAAATCAGGAGTCGATTCTACGTCCATGTTATTTGTAATTAAACCGGTATAATTTAACGGGAATCTGAGAAACATCGAGTTCCAAATTTCATTGAGTTTGGTTAATGTCCAAAAAAGGATAAAACTTGATTTGATCGAGCGCGCTCGCGATAAAGTCCCCTTACTATCGCACCGGTGCGTCGCGTCGACCGTTGTAAGTTCCACAATAGTTCCACCAACACCGAGATTAGTTGCAGCCTTCAAGGCGTTAAATAATAAATCGATCACAGAATAAAAACCATACTATTTCTTGAACTAACAGCTTATATTGATAAACAGTTATGATAACAAAAATATAATTTTTGATCAAAAAATATTTTCTCGTTATTTTTTTCTTAACCGATAATATTTTGTTTGTGCCACTATTCTGATGTGATTGTTATTTGCCGGGAAACACTCGTCGCAAGCATAACAAAACAAACTCTAATTATTATGAAACATAAAATACGCCACAATATTTTACATAAGATGAAAATGAGCTAAATAATACAAAGATTCAAAGCATCTTAAAGAGGATTTAAAGTTCACTACGCTAAGCAATTTACACGAGGCTATGATATATTTAATGTAACAAAATAATAGAACGTTGATTAAACTTATTATTATTCTAAATTACAGTCACAAAAATAATGTCGATTTCTATTATGTTTTACTCTATGCAGGAGATCTGAACGTTTTATATAGTGTTTTATATAAATTATTTGTGTTAGTGTGTCACATTAAGTGCATAGAATGAGATGTTTAAAAGTGATATCACTTTTTTTATCCAGATTACTGTAATGATACTACAAGAGGATAACGTGTTTGTTATTTTAAGCTAGAACTTCTAGACATTTTCCTAAATAATCTTTACATTTGATGAGATGCGAGTTTGAAGATAAAACGAATTTAGTAAAAATAACTCTCCATAAAATAAAATTAAAATCATACACAAATATTTCAAATTAGAAAAACCATCAGAGAAATTTGTTAGAAACTTATATTCTGCTGTTTTAAAAGTTTTCAAAGCTGCTGCAAGACGTTCAAGAACCAGAGAGTATGAATAAGATGAGATCTCAACATTTTCGCAGTTCTTGTTTTAAATTATAAATTCATTATTAATATTCATTCAATTAATTATATTTTATAAAGCATTCCATGATATTTTTTACATATCTGCCAATCATCACATACCGCTTTGATATTTAATTATTAAATAATGCCCTAACACTGTTTATTTTGATAAACGATCCTAAATGAGATAATTGAAATCCCCGGCACAGTTCTATGTTGTATTAAATAATTCTACGTACAGAATGGAGTCAGAACCCCTAATCGACCGAATCGACTGGAACATTTTCAGTATGCAAGAAGTGCAGTGTGCGGGGAATCGTCCGAGTATTTATTTGTGACGTGTGAAGACGCGTACTCTGGCTGTGTCTGTGTGAGTGTGGTGCGGTATCGAAGAGGGGTAGGGGGTGTGGATAAGAGAAGAGGGTTACTCTGTGTAGTCCCAGCAGTCCTTCTCGTAGCCTTCGTGAACGTGCTCCAGTAATACCTTGCGCCGACTGTCGCAATATCTGGAACGAAAACATGCGCTGTTAATATACCAAGAGATTGGAATTGATATTAGTTTCTTTCTAGACGCTCTATTCGCGATCACCTTGAAGCCTAGATACAATACAAAATACTTTATTGTACACCAAACAAAAAGAATCATTCGGTACATGAACACAACTTACAAACTAAAGTACAATGGGCGGACTTATTACTTATATCGTCATCTAAAAGAAGTTATAAATAAAAATGACAATTAAAAAAATCTTCTTACTGCATATAATTAATTACTTTCAAAGATATGTCGAAATCTTACAGTACAGAAGTCTTGTCAAGTCAGCCAGTCATAATAATACATTTATTACCAAACTAAATTATTCCCCCAACTTCGTCCGCGTGAGCAACCGAGGAAGCCCATTCGTATTTTTTCCCAGATCAACTTCGACTGGTGATGTCAAGCTCGAGGTACTCGAAGAGCGTCAGAGGGAGAGATATCTCCCTGTCGCGGTACGCACCTGTACTTGTCCTGCACCTTCTGCTTGATATCGGCGAGGTTCTCGCTGGTGATGTCCCGCTCGAGGGACTCGGAGAGCGTCAGAGGGAGAGAGAGAGAGATATCTGCCTGTCGCGGCACGCACCTGTACTTGTCCTGCACCTTCTGCTTGATATCGGCGAGGTTCTCGCTGGTAATGTCCCGCTCGAGGTACTCGGAGAGCGTCAGAGGGAGAGAGAGAGAGATATCTGCCTGTCGCGGCACGCACCTGTACTTGTCCTGCACCTTCTGCTTGATATCGGCGAGGTTCTCGCTGGTAATGTCCCGCTCGAGGTACTCGGAGAGCGTCAGAGGGAGAGAGAGAGATATCTGCTTGTCGCGGCACGCACCTGTACTTGTCCTGCACCTTCTGCTTGATATCGGCGAGGTTCTCGCTGGTAATGTCCCGCTCGAGGTACTCGGAGAGCGTCAGAGGGAGAGAGAGAGAGATATCTGCCTGTCGCGGCACGCACCTGTACTTGTCCTGCACCTTCTGCTTGATATCGGCGAGGTTCTCGCTGGTAATGTCCCGCTCGAGGTACTCGGAGAGCGTCAGAGGGAGAGAGAGAGATATCTGCCTGTCGCGGCACGCACCTGTACTTGTCCTGCACCTTCTGCTTGATATCGGCGAGGTTCTCGCTGGTAATGTCCCGCTCGAGGTACTCGGAGAGCGTCAGAGGGAGAGAGAGAGATATCTGCCTGTCGCGGCACGCACCTGTACTTGTCCTGCACCTTCTGCTTGATATCGGCGAGGTTCTCGCTGGTAATGTCCCGCTCGAGGTACTCGGAGAGCGTCTCGGTGGCGGACTCGAGGTCGCGCTGGTTGTCCTCGAAGATAACGGACTGGTTGTTCTTGCGCAGGTAGTACGCGAACACGTACGTGTACATCAGGGTCTGCCGGCACTGGCACAGGATGTCCACGGCTTTCTTTAGGAATTGCACCTGGGAACACGAGTTTGATTAATTAGCGCATGCTTAGCGAAGATTGTCAAATATAGAAAAAGAAAGAAAAATTGAATTGCATAAGCCGGGCCTGCGTATTTGGAATAACGTCCCGATACCTTAATCACTGGGCCACCGAGTCTTATGCTCGAGCAGATAAAAGGATAGAAGATATTTGGTTCTTCGAGCAGACAGCTCGGTGTTTAGTATCTTTAAAATTAACCTGAGTTTCCAAGTAAAAATTCTTATTATTGAATGCATTAGCGCAGGCTAGACGAAAATCTTATGATTTTAAATAATCAGGAAGAAAATAAAATTTCTTTGGCCGGGATCAACCTGCGTCCCGATGCCTTAACCACAAAGCCACAGAGCTTACTGCTCCAGCAACTAAATTTCTTGTATCCTTCTTATATCATCTTACGGAGACGATTCTACGTTATCTTTCGTCAATGTTCACATTGATGAACAGAGCACGTCTAATGTTACAATTAGCAACATTTTCTAATGATATGCATTATTATGGTTCGCTCCTTGCCTGAGAAATTTCGTTATTTTTCTTACTGATTATTTAAATTCTTAAGTAAAATTTTAATAGAACATGAACAATGTTTGCTCAAAATGTGCGCTACCCTGTATAGGCATGTTGTAAGCACATTACCTCGATCCAGCTCATGTTGTGCTGCTGCATCTCCTCCATCTTCTCCTTGACGGAGGCGTAGAGCTTGGACTCGAAGCGCAGCGACTGCATGTGGTTCATGTAGCGGTTGCAGTAGAACAGGTACCGCTGCAGCGCCGCGCGCGACCGCTCCTGCGCGTCGCGCGCCGCCTTCGCCTCATCCTCGTCGTATCTATGCACACATCACGATACACATTTTTTATGTAACTGAATGACGAGACGAGCTGGTCGTTTGCCTGATGGTAAACAATACGCCAGCCCATAACAATAACAGCTCCACCCAGAACATTGTTTTGCAAAATCCTGCGCGGCGCTGCACTGCGCTCGTCACCCTAAGACAAATAGGTGTTGAGTCTCATAATGTCCAGTAATTTCCCACACCAACACTCTAGTAGAGTCAGTTTTCGCATTTATTTTCTGCACCCGGACTTCAATTTGAGTATAGGAAAGAAATGGGTAAACATACTTACTTTTTTCAAAGTCATGTTAACATAAGATACAATTGTTAACATATTTTATTTGTATCATATGTCTACGACCTTTAAAAGTGCACTTTTGTGCCTATTCAATAAATTATATTTGACTTAAGACTTTCACTATATTTACTCTATATTGACTCCTATAATTAGGTTTTTTTTACTAAAAACTGCCTCAAATTCACACTCTAGCATAACTCGCGTCAAACATTATGCGCCTATAATTAGTTAATTAATATATATTTTTTACTAGCAACTGCCCACGAATTCGTTCATGTCGACATAATAAAATATAGCCTATGTATTTCTATCAGTGAAAGAATTTACAAATTCTGATCTGTAGTTCCTGAGATTACCCTCTACAAACATACATACAAACAATTATTCCTCTTTATAATATTATAGTAGGTATAGATTATTAAATTATTATCCATTTTTATGTGAATGATTGTTCTAATAATGTTATGTTTATTGTATTGTTATGTTTATTGTGGGGTAGTATACGGAGATACAGGGAAGGAGCGAAATTTTTGAACCCTGTGAAGTAGTGTGTGTGGTTTATTTAATGTAATGTTATATTTTTGTATATATGTTAGTCTGTAAGGTATATATTCTATGGGCCTCTGTTAATTTTACTTTGTTGTACTTTAATATTGCCTGAAATAAAGAGTTTAATAATAATAATAATAATTGTATCAATTTGAATGTGTACTATGGTTGTTTTGAACTTAAATAAATGAATTGAATGAAATCTGAAATGCAATGAAAATATCTAGTATACCTAATTCCGCTGAATAAAGCTATTTTATGAGCAGGCGTGTTGGTTACCATCAGGCGACGGCACTCAATTACATTAAAAAACGACCAGGGCCCTAATTCACTATGACAACTTGGCGATTCCTTGCTTCGAGGAAACATCGATCCCTTCATTAATAAACGTAATTTGCGAAGTTTGTATTCTTTATGACGCGTCATATATATTAATGCGTCATAGAGAAGTCGTTTATTAATTAAAAAAAAAATTAAAAAAAAAACTGTTAGGCACCGTCAAGTTATAGGTCCGAATTAAACAATGGACTAATGTAGGCTGAAGACATACCTATTGCAGTTGTACCAGCTGCTGCCGTGCGGTTCCCAGGGCCCGAGGCACACCCAGCAGAAGTCTGCCTTGCAGTTCTGGTTCTTGCAGACCATGTGGTTGCATCCGCCGTCCTTCTCGATCGTCACGTTGCACTTGGGACACTCCTTGGTGTTCGCCGCTATCCAGTTGGACGTTTCTGAGTCGTCGTCGCATTTCTGGACAGTTCATAAATATTGAGCAACATGAAAATTTTAACTTTTGGATAATATTTGTTGTAGAATCCAACGTGGAAAGCTATTTAGCCTTTAAAGTACCGAAATGGCAAATTTTAGTCATATATACACGTACGCGAGTTCCGTCATTTGCCGATAAATGTACTTTTTCCTGGAAATAGCTCGCTTTATTTCGTAGTATATCTAGTATAAACTAGTTTCGCTACTAAACCGATAGGTGTCACTCATCTAAACCTCTCTAATCTTGCTTTGTAAAGTTCGCTATATTGCTGTATCGCATTACCTTGACCCATTTCCTGAGCAGACAGCAGCGCAAGGGGCCGTACCAGTTCTATCTGCACGCGAAGCAGGCTTTGCTACCTGGCGTGCAGATGGCATTTCGTAGTCTAGTTATAACATGCTCCGCCACTCACCGATAGATGTCGCTAAACTAAACCTCTCTCATCAGCAGTCGCTGTATTCGTGTATCGCATTACCTTGATCCAATTCCTTTGCAGCCAGCAGTGCAAGGGGTCATGCCAGTTCTCCCCGCACGCGAAGCAGAAGGCTTTGCTACCTCCAGAAGGTATGGTATTTCGTAGTTTAATTATAACAAGTACCGCCACACGCCGATAGATGTCGCTAAACTAAACCTTTCTACTCAGCACCACTCAGTAGTACTTTCCCCTGGAAACAGCTCGATATATTGGTGTATCGCGTTACCTTGATCCACTTCCTGAGCAGACAGCAGCGCACGGGGTCGTGCCAGTTCTCCCCGCACGCGAAACAGAAGGTGTGCGTGCAGCGGCAGGTGACGGGCGCGGCCTCCACGTACGCCACCTTGATCGCGTTACTGCAGTCCGGCGACGGGCACCAGCGGAGCAGCCGGTTGCACTGAACGACAACAAATTGTTAATAATCATAGCACTACACTAATGGTTCGCTCCGAAATGAAACCGCGATTTCCACATAGATCCTTATATCGATCGATTTAGCTCATCTTCGAATTTGCAAATACTATTGTTACTTTTGGCTTACTTTTCATAAAGATCCGAGACTGTCTAGTTGTCACTAAGCCCTCACTTCAATAGGTGGAAAGGCACTACGCGGATTCAGTCAAGTGGTACCGAGCCTACTCACGGAACACAAGCGGGCGTCCGCGACCAGCGGGAGAAATAGTACGTGTTTGCGCGTCTTGCGTATTTAACAGCACTCACGAACCGTGACATACTAGAACGGCAAGTGCAGTATCTTCACGCCTCAGGTCGACTCCATTCTCCGCAGCCGCACCAGCGCGGCTCTTGCCTTGGGTCCCTGTCTGATTTAGTTCGACACGACATGGGACGCCTGTTTATCATTGTCTTATCGATGTCGTACCGCGTATGTTTCTTCATTTGTCAACACGGTTCGGGGTGCGGCGCAGCGTGCGGATTTTTACCTTAAGTAACATATAGTAAATTCCTTTTTCCATATACGTATTTTATTAAATATCGTTGAACAAAATAGGTACAGGTAATAGGTTTCCAATGTAGAGGCGTCTCCATTTAATAAGGAAGATCTTCCGACCGAGTCAGCCCCTGTACTCTGAATAAGTAATTACGATCTTCGTTCTGTCGGATGAAAGGGACTGCGCTATGCAACGGGCATAAGAGTGTTTCTTTTAGTCCGAACGTACGAAAGAAAGCAACTTGGAGTAGGCCCCCTGGTGTCAAAATGTCGGTGCAACACAAAAATAATGTTGGAACGCGATATGTCGAGGACACGTCTCCCGACTCTCAAATCCCTGTCGTGTCGTCCCAATGAGGAAGCGGACTTAGAAGAAATTACCGCTCGGCCACACTCGCTCTACAGCAAGTCTTTTATCACAATGTATATTTTTTTTATGAAACTGAATGATGACACGAGCAAGTCGTTAGCCTGTAGGAAAGCGCCACGTCTGCCTACAACAATTGCAGTGCCACCCAGAAATTTTAATACCAAAAAGCACCGCGTAGCACTGCAGTAATTTCGCTGGCTACAATGCCCTTCAAACCGGAACACAGTAATGCTTGCGCACTACTGCTAAATAACTGCTGAATAACTGGCAAAGCTGTAGTACCTACCCAGACGGCCTCCCACATACGAGAGACCTACCACAAGTGAAATACAAGTAGATATTGAAGTGTCTCACCTCGACGAAGCTATTCGTGATGATGTGCTGGTACTTGAGCTTGACGCGCGGGTCGCGCAGCAGCCGCATCACTGTCGCGTCGTCCACCAGGATGTCGCACGCGTGCGCCGCGCACGCTATCGTCTGACCCTGCAGTACAAACAACCGTCAGACCTGGCTCTGTATGTATTTACCAAACTACATGGGCCTAGGGGGTTTCTCAACTACAAATGCGACTTAATATCAGAGGTGTCGGAGTGACGAGCGTAATGCACTACCTTTTAACCCCCGACGCAAAAAGGAGGGGGTGTTATAAGTTAGACCACTATATGTGTCTGTCTGTGGCACAGTAGCTCTTAAACGGTTAAACTAATTGGGATGCTTTTTTTTAATTTGAAAGCAGGTTTTCTAGCGATGGTTCTTAGACACGTTTTATCAAAATCGGTTCAGCCGTTTTTTTTTCTTTTTATAGGTATTTTGGTGATGGGGCTTTAAAAATTTTAAATGTACTGAAATTCGCTCTTTATCATGATATTAAAGGAAAATGTGGCACTGTAATTGTTATGAGCAAGCGTGGCGATTACTGTCAGAAAAACGACTCGCTTTTTGTGATTCAAACTACGGTGCGTCGCGTCTGATCGAAAGTCAATTCCCACCGAGCCACACTCGCAAGCCAGTCAATGAACAAAGTGAATTTATGACAAAATGCTGGAAGGCAGAAATTTTCATTTTCTAATCTGATATACCTATCTATATTCAAAAATTCTTATTTTAAGTAGATTATAATTAAGTAATTTAATTTAATAATGACATGCCTAATATAACATACACTGTTATAGTTTGATCAATAAATGAATTAAATTGATTTCCAACTAAATTACCAAACATGAATGTTTAAATTCCACTAATTACTATAATTATTAATAATAAGCTTTTGGAACATTAGATTATAATTAATTACATTGCTATTTTTTACACTTATACAATACATATTAAGTTTGTAAAGAAAAAGTACTCACTAAACCTTCTTCCATTATTTTGGTAGTTAAGTATTCGCACCAGCACTGTGTGCAAAATCTGTGTCCACATTCAAGACCTGTCATCATCTGCAAAACAAGATTTTACTTGAAAAATATATTTTCCAAGACAAGCTTTTATCAAATTCGTAATCGGTAGCGCGAGCAGATTAAAAGGAGCCCAAACACTAGTAGTTGACGATTATCCGTCAAGGAGTTCTATTGCCCACCTTCCGTCTGCGTCATCAGGTTAGCTGACTGCCACCATAATATTGCATTGTCATCGGACTTTGAAAAGTATGCAAACTTTCAGAATTAGGAGGAGGTGGTTCTGATTCAACTTGCAAGATTTTACCCAAACAAACATTGAAAGATAAATAAAAGCTTGTAATTACATATAAATGACTACATATTATAACAAAAAATATTCAAGTAATCTTTTTGTAATCTATACATATAATCTTTTTTTAAGAAAATAATGTGCATATCAAAATGTAAAGAGATACTTTGGTACTCAGCTGTGTATATTGTTTAAATCTAGAGTATAGGAAATCTGCTAATTAGATCTGACTATTGGAAAGATAGTGATGTCTATAAATAAACTAGCTGACCCGGCAAACGTTGTTTTGCCATATAAATTTTAAAAAAATGTTAAGGATGAACAACCCTTATCACTTAGGGGTATGAAAAATAGATAGTAGCCGATTCTCAGACCTACTGAATATGCATATAAAATTTGGTAAAAATCAGTAAAGCCGTTTCGGAGGAGTAAGGTAACTAACATTGTAACACGAGAATTTTATATATAAAATACGACCAACGATCACATACATAGATCCGAGCCCCTAACTAGCATTCCCTGTATCTAGGGAACCAGAAACTACGAGGAACATTGGTCCCACAACACCCAGACACGAAACAAATGCTTGCGCTTTTTTTGTTGTGCACAAACTTTTGTTCCGTCGCAGGAATCGAACCCGCAACCTCGTGGTCAAACCAAGTGGTGTATGAGATTTGAGCCAACCTGCCCAACCACGATACCACTGAGGCTATCACTTGAACTTGATTGGTTGTTTTTGATATAGAATGCTTTAGCGCATATAGGTAACCTTTAAATAATGTAAGAAGCAAGAAATTTTTCGTTGAATTTTATTTTGTAGATGGTCTCCAAATATGTAGATATGTGATCATCCTGTTCAGAGATAAAAACAGAATACTTACAGAAGTTGGTAGAATTGAGAAACATATTTCGCATTCTTCTGTGCCTGATGTTGATATCCGTCTGGGTAGCTAAAAATGGAATAAAAATATAATAAATTACTTAAACGTAAATGTATATTGATGGTAACTGGTACGCGATGGTTGTGAAAGAGCACGGTAACAATGCCAAAAGTTCAAAAAAAAAATATAATGCCAGACATTTGCTATGTTATTGCTTAATGCAATAGACAAAATTAAAAAAGGGGTTTGAAATGTTTGAAAGCTTATCTAATCTTTTAATAGTTTACAACAAAGTCACCATCTGCATATCTGTATGTTTGCTTAGTACTTCTAAAGTACTGGAACGATTTTGATGTGGTCTTCTTTTTTGCTTGTATGTTTCAACCCTGGTGTTTAGAGTGTTTTAGACCACCCGAAGGCCTCCAACATGGCCTAAAACAACAAACGGGACCGACGGCTTAAGGACCCTTCGAAGCATGATAGCGCTCAGATGTCGCGGCGGCTCTGTGTGTCGGGTCACTCCCTTCCCTCCAATATGGTTGAGGGGGTGATGGCTGGTCCACAAGACATACTCGTGAACGGGTGCTGCTTGCGAGGACTGGTCTGGTCTAGTCACTCCTAACTGCTACTGTCATCCCTACTTATATTTTATTTACACTTTTTTGTTACTGATACTATGACTATGGGACATCTTACTCGCACTTCTTGTTTGACATTCTGTTAATTCTAATTTATACGTAATTGTTCATTGTTATTTTCGAGACATTTTAAAAGAGCTGAAAAAAAGACATTCTCGCAGAGTTTCTTAGTGCTATCTTCTCTAACGAGCGTATTTCCGAAGCCCTGGTAAGAGTCAGTTTTCGCATTTCTTTTCAGCACCTAGACTTCAATTTGAGTATAGGAAAGAAATGGTAAACATACTTACCGTTTTTTCAAAGTCATGTTAACATACATAAGTTACAATTGTTAACATATTTTATTTGTATCATGTGTTTATGACCTTTAAAAGTGCACTTTTGTGCCTATTTAATAAATGATATTTGACTTTGACTGTGAAGATGTAAATATCACACAAACGGTCACCCATCCAAGTTGTGACCACTGCGAACATTGCTTATCCTGGAAGATCTGTTACTGTTACAGCTAGGGCGAGCTATGCTACAAGCACTAATAGATGTGGTTTTTATATATCGTTTAGAGAATTTCTTGAGGCTTCTATAATGCATGAAACCTTGGTTTAATTAAAACAATAATTAAGCATTATCTACAGTACACATAAAAATTAGTTTCATCGCAGGAGTTTAACCTGCACCTATGTGGTACATTTCTCTAAAATGGAGCCATAGTTTATATTTATTTATTCTAGTATGTTAAGGTCAGTTCAATGTCTCACATTTTGATTTACCTTGGGCCTCTGTATGACCGGTTTTCTGAATGGGTTGATAACTCGTGCCTCTGCAAACAGCAAGTCCTGGTCTCCATCGTAGAATCTCTCCATCAACTTTTCTTTGTCCCATTTGAAGTGGTTTAGAAGAATCCGGGTAGTTGTAGCTGGTATCTGAAAGGCAGTATGTCCATGGAGAGAATTACCTGTGTACACTATAGTATTTAACTTTAGCCCTAAAATGGTAGTCTATAAGAAAATAATAATAGTATATAAGAACTGATCAATAACACTAGTAACCTGCTATACAGTACTTCAGGACCTGCCACAGGCACCAATCTCTCACAGTATGTCAGTCTATTATTGTGAATAGACTGACAGACTGTAACTATGTACTACCTATAGTGAGTGTATTCCTTGAATTAAGTGAAAACGCGAGTCAATAAGATGTACAAATCATGTATTTTGATAAATCTTTTCTTCTTATTTTAGTTATGCCAAATATAAATCAATAACTATTTGCAGTAATACAGTCATCGGTGGTGTGTACTAATGCGATACTTTCATCGTCAGAAAATATGCAAAATGCGAAACGTCATTGTCTTGACCTTAATTGAGTTATTAATTGATGCCTTTAGCAAAAATATACATAAACAACAACAAAGTTTCAATAAAACCTCTGACATATCACAGCCTTTGTGGTGCAGTGGTTGGACAGGTTGGCTCAAATCTCATACACCCCTGAAATGCAGGTTCCATTCCCATGACTGGACAAATGTTTGAGCACAGAAAAAAAAGTGCAATTTAATTTTAAATGAACTGACATTTATTTAGCTTTCTCCTCAACAATCTATTTTCCCTACATAAAGTGAATCATTAGGAATCCCCCCTTTACTGTTATGACAGATATGATATGTATCTGATATAACAATAAAAAAATAATTATTAAGACCCTATCAGGCATTTCCCCTCATGAAAGTTAGAGGATGCTTGGCCACCTTGATAATGGACTGGATTCTTATAGGGAACTGTCTAATATTTTTCTTGTATAAAAGGAACTCGGCTATATGATATGAGAATGAAATGTTGTAGGTGTAAGTAGGGCAAAGTATCTCTAATCAGCAGTTCAATGCAGTAGAATTTAATATAGAATCTCTAAGTTTACACTACAATCAAATTTCAAGAGTTCCAACAATCGAAGTATTCCTAGTGTTAAAAATAATAAAATTATTAGTAAAACAAAACAGAGAAGCAAGACAGGTTATCGATATTGTAATTTACCTATGTTAGACCAGTTTCACCTTTACACTAGCACTTTATTGCTGAGTAAAATTATTTTTATTAATTTCACTTATATTTGCTTATGATCATTCCTAAGTCAATTAAATATGTAATGCTGAAACATGCATAGTTTCTTGGAGATAAAATATATATAATATATTAGCTATACAACTTCATAAATGTCAATTATGATAGAAATTTATCATATTTAGATTTAAACATACAAGTTTCTTCACTATGTTTATTTTTACCGTTTCCGATATAAAAAACAGTTGCAGAGTCGAGTTGGGATTAAAACCTGTGTGGAAGTCACACAAGTTGCTCCTCAGCCAATTTATGCTTATCAATTAGTTGTAAATAAACAATATCTACAAAATTGAATGACACACTTAATTTTGTTATTGATAGCGAATCAGATGAAATCAGGTCAACTAAAACATCTAGGTATATTATATTCAGGCCTTAAATAAATTAATCATTTAAGTTAAGTGGAGTAGGATAAACATGATTTATTTTTCTACAAAGCATAAAATATCAAAATATAAGAAATGTATTAGTCATAACAAGGAATGACTCATTCTAAAGTATGGGTTTTGTTTGTGGGGAAACAACGACTGTTGCACTTTTTTGTCACCTTCATACCTATTTACATATCTACATTTATTATATACTGATACAGTATACTAGGTTTATAAGTCAGCATTCTTGTCCTCCAACTGCAATTACAACTATTTAACATTAAGAGGGATTGTATTTTACAAGGGCATGAAATGGTAATATCAAATAAATTTCAAGGCGACACAAAAGATCCTATTGAAGTGTACCAATGGACGAGTAACCTCATTATGGTGCTCCATTGTTTACCACAAACACATCAACCCACTGACCTCGACAACTGTGTTCACCTCCTTGATGCAATCCACCATATGCTGAACGATTTCCTCCGTCGATAACACCTCGTAAGGATATTCCTCGAGTTCCGTCTGTCTTTCCCTTGTACTGTGTGTCTCAACGTCCATTGCAAAGTCGACATCGTCTCCGCTAGACTCGTTGCCAGAATCCACATCGTCTTTTGTATCGTCTTCGGAGTCCATCGTCGAGACTTTCACGAAATATGTAAACTATATAAATAAGGATGCAGCCAGAGTACGTCTAATGATGAAATAATACACCTAAGATTTAGGAAAGGTCAACAATGAAGAAAATAGTTCACCCGCGGGCTGCCAAAACCTCTGACGTATAAATGGATGGATGACGGTACGTTCCATGTCAGGCGTTTATGCAAGCTAAGACTTTAAGCATACATTTCCGCAGGGACCGATATCGATACATAAAAACTCGTTTTACCGATGCTTTTATAAAATACCGATATAATAGGTTTCGATTCCAAAATAACGATATAATTGATAATTTATTTATAATATAAATATAAAAAAATAATAATAGGTAATAGAGTATCGGTACAGACTAGACATGTGTAAGTAATGCGATTGATGCATTACGCGTAATATTACCCGATCGAGTACTGTAGCATTACATATTACTCGACTAAATGAAACATTACACATCACACCATAGCATCACACAGTGCACTGTTCTGTTCATTGCATTATGTCTATCGAGTCTATGCCTCACTGACACTATTCGCGCGCGCGTCTGAGAGAGAGGAAGCGAGCTTCATCGCACGTGCGCCCTGCCCAAAGAAAAAGTATTAAAAAAATAGAATTCACGCAAAAAGATGAACAATAAAACATATACACATTTCTTTTTTCTCAAAAGGCCGTTTGCATGTGTTAAAAAGAGAAAGCATTATGCGCATGACACCATCTTTAAACCCTGCGGGCCACCAGCCAACGGGCGTGACGTTTGTTGATGTTTAGTCGATACCAGCTGGTATTTAATTGTGTGCAGTGTTTTTGGTGATTTGCAAGGAATTTTGCGGGAAAAACATTATATCAAGCAATAAACAACAAGTAAATGAACCATGGCGTGTGTTGTGATACGCTGCAAGAGCCACGTCAGTGATTTAAAGCATAAACCAAGGGCTATAACATTTCATCGGTAAGTCTGATTTGTGTATTTCACCTCCTAATGCGAATATTTGTATGTGCTAGCCTTCTCGTACGTTTGAAAAGTATGTAAGTTACACTAGGTGCTATTTTAGCTTCACATGACGAGCAGAAGAATTCCCATATCTAAATAAACACGGATTTTTGCATACCGATCGACGTGTTTGGCATTTCATGTACTCGTCTAGTGATGTGGTAAAATTCACAACCATAGTATGAATATAGATATGATAATAGAACATAATTTATTCAAGTGGCACACTTGAATATGTTCTAGTTAATTTCACAGTCTATATTTTTCATTTTTAACCGACTTAAAAAAGTTGGAGGTTATCTATTTGATTGTTTTTTTTTATAATATGTTTGTTACCTCGGAACTCCGTCATATATAAACTGATTCGGAAATTTCTTTTTGCGTTGTGTTTAGTGTGGATTAGTATAGCGATGAAGTGGTTCCATATAAATTTCATCGATATGTATATGACCTTGGACTTCGAAGATACATTGAAGTCGTTTTTTTTTATAAAATGTATACTTGTAGCTAATTAATTATGTTAAATATATTTAGAATACTTAGGTTCTTGTTCTTGTTTTAGGTTCCCGGTGTTAGCAGAATTGCGAAACGCATGGATAAAAAACATGCAGAGGTCAAAAAGAACAAGAGCGGGGCTCCCCCTCTACTAACTTCTAACATTAAATATCTTTGGACTTAAGTATTGGAAAATGTAATTCAGCTCAATTTCAGTATGTTAAGCTGGGTTGCTTGACATAATAAATAAAATTCAATCAATTGTAAGAAATTATTTGAACATTTATTTAGTGTATTCTTTTGTATATTCTTTTTTATAAGTATATTCTTTTGTTTGCAGAAAATACCTGTGAAGCGGAGACTTATAAGATGAGCTTCGCAACCTATACCTAGTTAATACTGATAGTAGTGCTCGCTGTAATTAATAATTAAAATAATCATAAATAATAATAAAATTATTCTTTATTGTATGGTATGTCATGCAATCTTAAAAGCATATTTAGCGTTCTTATTGGTTAGATGTTAGATGTCGCCACTAGCGTATACAGTAAATAAATAAATTCAACGTATTTTGAAAGAGTGTGCGTTATTAATTTATTCTGTTCCAGCAGTCTAAAAGTCAATAGCCGGGTCCACACCGGCCCATCCAGAACCGCTCGAACTTGCGCGGTGCACAGTTGTAGTCGGTGTGGACGCGTCTTGCCTGATGCACCTCTATGTGATACCTACTGGGTGTATCACATTATATTTCTCGTCCGACGCGTGCATGATACAATGCGTTTGTATCATGCACGCGTCGGACGAGAAATCAAAAGGAAACCACGAACTAAACACCCGATCAACTAAACAAACTTTTGATCGTGGACCGGAATGTAGGTCGGCTGGTGTGAAATAGCTAAAGTATGCTTTATCTAGCGCGAACGAAAAACGAGATAGTCTAAAGTGTTAATAAAGCATACACTACTTCCAAGCATACAATCAGTTCATCGTAACAAGTCTCTTCCTTCAAAACTTTACACGAGAACTTTTCACCTCCGGTCTTAAAAAAATAATTTTGAACATTTTCTTATAAGACCGGAGGTCGAAACGTTTTATCGGTATGAAAATAGGACATCGCTAATGTACAATATATGTATAATCATTTGACAAGTAAGTAAATATAGACAAAGTGGAGACAATTGGGTATTTTTTGGGTATTGAGCAACTATAGTGGTCTCTTTTATTTCAAGTAACTTTTGTGATAAGTAGAAAAGGATGCATTCTGTTTTGGAAGTACAACTTTTTTCGGTAAATCTAATACTATACTAAATCTTAGGCCCTGCCTGCCACTTGATTGAACTTCCATTTAAAACCGTATTACTAGAAAATTAAGGCGACAATAGGTTATTTTGACACCGCACCCGCCCGTAATATTTGAATGTTTTATTTATTTATTTATTTATTTATTTATTTATTATTATTTTTGAACAAGTTTTGAACCTCTCGCTCAAAACGATATTGTTATTTTGATTTGATGTACTCGCTCCAGTCACAAAAAAATAAGTAACTCGCTATCTCATGTATATGCGCTATAACTATCACTTGCTATTGCATTCGAGCATTCCATTACGGGAGACTATATTGTACGACCATAATAATGTACAGCCAAAATTGCACAGCCGATATTGTACAGCCAATATTCCATGTACATCGGATTTCAAATACTCGGCCGGCTTTTCCTGGACGGCAAATATTGCCCGTACAAACTCGGCTCGTGTCGATATTGCACGGCCATTATTGCACAGCCAATAATTCATGTACTGGCTTCCAAATGTCAGGGTGTGCAATCCAGTCTGTACATTATTGGATGCGAAATATAGCCCGTGACGAGTTTGGTACAGCCAGTATTGTACAGGCAATAATACGAAGCCATCCATAGACAAAAGTAGCATTTCACACGATGCCTCGTTTGTTTCAAGCGAGTCTTTGAAGCACAGATTATCAAAACATGTTCGGTCCCGATCGAACCATAGACTGCAGCTTTATCCCGCTAGGGGCGCTAGTGCTCGTTAATGTTGAAGTTATTATTTTCTTCGTACAAAAGAACTAAAACAATTATTAATAAGACATTGCTGGATATACATAGGGCTAGGTAGGCGAACAACGAGAAATAACTATTTTGTCAAAACAAAAAACGCATAGTTGGTTTTAGTTAGGTTAAGTACCAGCTTTTCAACACATATATCTGCCCATAAGTGATTTATTATGACATACGTGTTACGTACGGCATTTAACTTATTCTGTTACAGTTCAAAATTATCGATACTTTGATAAAATAGATATACTTCCATACCTACATTTTCCTATGGAATATTTTTTAATGTGCAAGATTCTCTCTAATGAAAAAATAAAAAATACAAATGTTAATCAGCATTGAAATAATATCGAAAGCATTATTTTGTTCAATATTTCAACTTAAGGTCGAATGTCCATTAGATTGTTTTTGAAGACAGTAGGTACCAAGTAGGTACGGCCGCGTTAGTAGTACCACATTATTACAATACATATAGTAGCGAAACGCCTTTGACGTTAGGCAACACCGCTACCCGTGTAGGTACTTTTGCTGTCACATGCAGATGTGCCCACAGGATGTGCCAGGGTAGTGATGTGCGAACTCGGAAAAACAAAACTCGATTTAACCCGAGTTAAAATTCACGTAAATTGGGTTGAACTCGAGTTAACTAGAAGGAAGAGTTAATGTTTTTAAAAAAAAAATACTAATTTATTCCCCCACCTTAGCATTAATTTTTATTTATGTATTTTTGGCTTGAATTTTAATATTTTAAAATATTTATATTTATCACTACATAGTATAAAACAAAGTCGCTTTCTCTGTCCCTATATGTCCCTATGTATGCTTAAATCTTTAAAACTACGCAACGGATTTTGATGCGGTTTTTTTTAATAGATTGAGTGATTGAAGAGGAAGGTTTGTATGTATAATAACCGTGCGAAGCCGGGGCGGGTCGCTAGTTATTAATAAAGATTAAAACCAAAGATTTTCTTCTAGGACCTGGCATTTTTCAAAAACAGAATTTAAAACACGAAAAGCTACAGCAATAACCGGCACTTTAAAGTTAACCTCAAATCTACATAAATGTGACACTTGTTTGTTATGAATGAATTTAGTCTCAAATGATCGGCAAACTTCGCTCCATGTCGGTTTCATTCGGTTTTCAAATTTGAGTCAGAGAGAATTCAATTCGAGTTGGTTCGAGTTAGGCCCAACTCAAGTTAACTCAAGTTAGTTACTCGAGTCGACCATCACTATGCCAGGGCACTCACAAGATGGAAAATAAAATAAATATGATTAGTTTTATTTATTTAATTTAAAAGTACCTACCAAATATACATATTTGCATAAGTTGCATGAACTCTTAATGTAATTTGTTGCTGATGATAGTAAAAAATATTATTATAACTTTATTTGTTCCAAAACATATTTCCGGTCGTTAAGATAACAGTTACTTATACCTACTAAATAATAAAACAGTATAGTTTACCCTTAAAGAACTCTGTCCCCCGCACTAGGTCTCTGGTGAGCCTGTACAGCGGGGTTACAGTGGATTACTCCGACTACTCCTATCTCTATTTCACTGCGTACATATAGTACCTAAGTAAGTACCTACGTTAATAGAAAGAGCTCGCATTTCCTCTTTTAAAATATTGGCCGATTTATCAAGATTGCTCAAACGTAGATTTAATGGCTTTCCTTTGTTTGTTTTTTGAGACCACGGTCCTCGTAGTTCCTGGTTCCCTAGATATAGGGGATCCTAGTTAGGAGCCAGGATTACCTTCTCTGTATAGTTATGACAATATAATGTATGTTCGTAAAAATCTGCACATTTTTTTTTACGCTTAATCTATGTTTGGCCACTATCTCACCTAGCAATGATGTGGCTTACAATCAAATGGAGCACATAGATCTAGAGAAAGTTGGCGGCAGTTCAAGGTGAATAGTGACCATCACAAATCACAACATAAACACTAGAAATAAGGATAGAATTTTAGTACCTAGGCTTAGACTGAGTAAAACTGGTAAAACGAATAAGTCCTCCATGGGCAATTGCCTACGTTTTTACAATAAAATTCCAAAATGTATATCTAACGGAGCTCACAGAAAGTAGATTCAAATTGCGTGTGAAAAATATTCTAATGAAAAAAAGCATACTATACAGTTAGTAATTACATAGAAGACAAAGATGCATGGAACATTCCGCTTCTGCCAAGTACCTAGCCAACTGGTACATTAGAAACCTAATATTGTCTAAAACCACCTAAAACAAACATTTAATATTGTAACAAAAGTTCTAAAAAAATGCCCCTCAGTTTCTTGTGGTATCTTCTGAGTAGTGGTTCTTCTTCCGATACGGTGGTAGAGTCATTGTAATAATTGACCGTCTGTGATGCCAAAATTGAATAAAGATCTTTTGAACTTGAACTTTGAACTTATTGCATGTTTTTTTATGTAACTGAATGACTGACGAGCTGGTCATTTGCCTGATTGTAAGCAATACTACGCTAGCCCATAACAATAACAGCACCACCCAGAACTTTGTTTTGCAAAATCCTGCGTGGCGTTGCACTGCGGTCCTTATCCTGAGACAATTAACTGTTGAGTCTCATAATGCCCAGTAATTTCACAGTAATGCCCTTCAAACCGGAACACAGTAATGCTTGCCTCACGCATACGAGAAACCTACCACCAAATAATGTTAATATGTTAATGTTGTTATGTCGTTCGAGAATGGATTCAAATAATAAAATGTCACCAATTTCCATTCATTTCTTACCGATTGCGTGCTCCCAATCCTGTCAAAATATAATCCGTTGTCTTCATACATCTAACTAATATTGTAAGAGCTGTGAGATCTGCAGATACCTACTTTTTTTCCTTAGTATGGTTTCATAGCCATTATGATCCCCATTTTTAATACAATCTAGCCAATTGATTAGGCTTATAAGTAATTTACATTTAACTTTAACTGATATATTAATTTTTTATTTTTTTTTAGATAAGTGTCATAAACAAAATTTTAATGATATTTTTCATTTATTATACGTAGTCATCGTGTACTAGTATTTATTAGTATATTTACAAAGTTATTGATGAACACATTTTTCGTTTTCTAGTAGGTACTCGCACTAATCCGTCCTTCCCAAAGAACAGCTCCAAAATTCTACCCATCATCCACTTTCCGCGGAGAAGGTTGTCGTCTTGGATGGTTACATCTTATCTCTTACTTTCACATTTTCTTATTGATTGAACCATTTACTCCTGATTGTCAGTTGCGCTAGATGTTCCTTTTTATATTTCTTCCTGATATCTTGTGTTATCTTAGATGTCAACTGCCACTGCGTTCTAGCGTTTTGCTCTGTTTCAATGATTGTGTTAACAATCTGTGTTTCGGTTACTCCATGTGAAAGAAGCTTTTCAAAGTTAAAATTATTAAAATCTTTACTTTAAATTATTAAATTACTTAGGGTCCACAAGGAGCCAAGCGCGACTTACCAATCTTTCGATTTTATCAATTGAAAGAGACAGGGAAGTCAATTTTGTTAATGCTAGCGAATAGGTATAATGTAAAATTAAGTCTCGTAAGCATGTTTAGTATTAAATTTGTTGTTTTATTTTAAGTAGGAATCCTCAATATAAAACCGCTCGGGGTGCCAATCTACCCTACGCTGCGCCGGCCACTGCCTTTGCCTCAAGTTTGCTAGTGTTATTTATTGTGATAGGCCAACGGTGTAGGTACATATTAATATTTTTATTTTTATATATTAGGCACACCAAATACAGCTACATTAAAAAAATACAAATATATAAAAAGCTTAGCAATAACGCAGCTCACAACGCTATTCTCATATTAGGTACTACATATTTTAAAAATAATCGCTAAGAGCTGCTTACAAAACATAAATGAAAATTACGTTTGTAAGTGTTCTTAAATTTAGGTAAATAAGTGATTGACAAAGAAAAGGCATTAGATATTAACTTAAAAAAAAATATTATTTTTTTAAGTTAGTTTTCAATAAAAAAAAATCATTTTAAGAAAAAAAAACAAACCGACTTCAAAGCTATATCAATATTTTTTTATTTTTGTTGATATTTTCAAAAAGCGCTGATTCAAATTTCGATAAAATATATATGGGACCACTTCTGAAGTATGACCTACCAAACAAAAAAAGAACAATCAAAATCGGACTACTCTGTAAAAAGTTATGCGTAGTAATACATTAAAAAATATACACTCGTCGACTTCAGAACCTCCTCCGTTTTTTTCGTCGGTTAATGAATTGGTTATAAATAGGTGGTTAATACATTTTGATAGAAAGTTTTTGTAATATTAAATTGATAAGCATTACAAACAAACAAACAATAATATATAAAAATGTATTCTTAGATTGTATTGTGCCGATATATAACACACCTATTTATTATTATATTATTATTTATAGGCGTATACATTTTTCACCATGAAGCCGTGGTTATGATAATAGTAATTATTTGCTATAAAGTGCCAACTTAACAGAAATTAGTTTAACGTTACAGTCATTATATATAAAACGAGTGTGGCTCAGTGGGAGAACGTGCGACTTTCGATCCGACGCACCCGAGTTTGAATCCCGCTGGCCCCACTGACTTTCGTTATGTGTGGATTTAACACTCGCTCTAAAACGGTGAAGGAAAACATCGTGAGGAAACCGGCATGTCCAAGAAATTATCACAAAAATTCAAGTAGGTACATGTAATATTCAACAACCCGCACTGGGCTAGCGTGGTGGATTATGGTTTATACTCTCTCTACGAGAGAAGACCCGTGTCCCAGTAGTGGAAACGTGATGGGCTGACGATGATGAACAGTTATTAGTGTTAAATTTAATCCCCATGATAAGTTAAGTGATGGGCTTCATAATTAGCATTATTAACTCGTTACCTCGGAATGTTTCATGTCATTACTAATATTGGCATTTTTTAATCTTTCGCCCACTCGCAATATCCCTTGATTATCTAAAAACGGACTCAATTTTACCAAATTGCTTCTGCTATTCGGTTTATTAAATCAATTTAAATCGTCGCAAGTCAATGTCGTTGCTAAATTCACTACACCGCATATATCTTATTACAAGCAACTTCGCCGCCTTTAACTTTGTAATGTGATATACGATTAGCCGTTGTTTACATTTCGTTGTCGCGTCGAATTGTTTTAATTGCTAGTAATGACCATGCTAAGATCTTTGCGATCTTTGTGAATGAGTTATGCCTCTCTAATAACTTCTGAATGATGCTTTCTTCACAATATTTCTGCACAGCATGCACATTGCACAGTTTTTCTTTTGTCTTGTAAACCGTTTGATTTTCGACTAGTGGTAATTCTGTTGCCTTCATCCACTCAGGCCCGTACCACCACGTGTCGTATGCTTTAAATTTTAAAACCATTATGCCTCTACTTACTGAATCAGCTGGATTGGACTCTAGACTTCACATAATGCCAACTGCTCGGTTTTACGACCTTTATTATGTTCTGAACTCTATTAGCTACAAAGGGTTTCCAGCGACCGGGATCTTCCTGTAGCTACCTCACCACTATAGAGTCCGTCCAGCCGTGAATGTCCACGTTGTTTTCGTCAATACATTGTACCTACCTACTACTTATTTTCTCCATCAGTTTAGACAATAATACCGCTTCGCATAACTCCAATCTCAACAAAGATAGGTACAGGTAGGTACCAGTCAGCAAAACGGTATCTTTAACTAGTCTGGTTTGAGCTGCAACCAATACCACTGACATTTGATCGTTATTTACAATTCTTGCGTATCGCTCGACTTTTCCACGCCCCTGAACAAACAAAATAAAATATTAAGAAACTATCTGCCTACTCGAAGAAAACTATCGACGACAGAAAAATCGTTATAATTCATAATTTCTGATAAGAAATAAAGAATTATATTATTTTATAATAAACATTCTTCATATATTTTACTTTTGTCATGGGTCTTAAAAATCCCGGCAGGAATCCCGGGACTAGGGTAGGTATTATTTTAAAGACTGGTCCTGGGAGTCAATTTTGGTTCGAGACTGAATGCCCTACTCGGTATATCTTAGGTTATACCTTAGACATACGGTAAATGTTAAAAAAATACGCAAATCTTTCTTGACGTGTCGGCACATCACGGGCATCTACTAATCTAAGGCAATGTCATATATAGGAGCAACGACAAGCGAAGCGAGGAGAAGAGCATTAGTTACCTATGATCACCACAACTCTCGAGCCGAGCGAGCGAAGCGAGCGTGCTGCGGCAGCGGCCGGGGAAGCGCCCGAAGAATTTTAATTTTGTTAAAACGCGTTTTATCTACATAGTTTGACATACTTTTAACTGATATCACAGAATACTAAGGAACAGAAGCATCACTCCGCAAAGAAATTTAAACAAATAGCGACTCATGCTATAACGCAATAAAATTCAATTCAGCTCGCGTAGCGCTGCATACCTACCAGTCATATTAACTTACAGAACGCCTCTCTTTGTGTCGCATCACATAGCTCTTATCTCTTCTGATGCGGCACGTGGAACGACGCGCGACCCGCCGTCGGGTGTCCGGCTATGTACTTGTAGCTTCGTACTCATGGTCATTGTCATGGGCGTACCCACGGTGGGGCATCTGCCCCACCCTAGTCACAAAACAGACTGTTGTGTGCCCTAGTCCCAGACTCGAAGCTAAATTCGGTTTATTAAAAACTAATTATTCATTTGGTGTTTTTTAAACAATGGTTCTTCTAATTACTACAATTTAAATGGTTTTCCTGGCTAACTGAACTTAAGGCTGAACTGTGGTATAACGTGTGGGAGCAAAATAAATGGCACAGAGCGAACTGAACGATATAGATTTAATTGCGCTAGTTAAAGAAACACAACTGTCCTATCCTGCCATAAAACAGGCGCATACTGTGCACTGTCACAGACTAGGAAGTATACTGTGCACTGTCGAAAGGTCAGTCAGTATTTTACGCAGAATAAAAACTTCGTTGTGGTCAACAATTATAGAAAACCGGCTAGTCGGCCTCTGCATGATATGACATTATGAGTGTGCATAGGAAAAGGGTTCTGTAACCACACTATAAATTTGAAAACGTTTTAGCTAGATTTAGCCAGAACACACGCAGGGTATTATTAAAATAAGGTCAGTAAATAAAAAGCATTTTCAAATTCCTACTACTTTGCTGGGTATGTCCATGGTCATTGTCACAATAATGTAAATGTTTTTGGACTTTTCAAAGTCTGCATGCCTAACACAATTTATTTTACTATTATTATTAATAAACTCTTTATTTCAGACAATATAAAGTACAACAAAGTAAAATTAACAGAGCCCTATAGAATATATACCTTACAGACAAAAATATTACATTACATTTAATAAACCACACACACTACTTCACTAAGTGTGACTTTTATTTCTAACAATATTCATTTATTTTTATTAGTTATTGGGTATTTTATTTCAATAACTGCATCTTTGTATATCCCATCCGGAGACAATATCATGGAATATTCCTGTGCAATTAATGGCTACGCATTTATTGTCAATTTGGTATTGAAGCAACTCGGAGTTTATAATTTGTCATTATTTTAGGCCTGGAGAAACTCAGACAGAACTTCACTGCTGCTGGCATGATATGAAGTTAATTTACGCAATAGTTGCTCCACCAATAATATGAATTTTATCAAAGTGCCTGCTCTGGACCGTTGGTTTGTTTCAGTAAGAATCCATATAATGTTGTACATGCAAGTTCTTCATTTCACAGACAGACCCACATCAAGAAGGCCACAATACACTTCTAGTCTCCAGCCGATGGAGCACACTCATGGCACATGCAACTTATTACTTTATGTGTCTTGCTCTACCATTACAGTTGCAGGTTATTATTATGACCTCACTTTGTGCTCATTGTACATCTTGCATTTGACAACAGCGTCGTCTCCGTAAGATTCTCTTGAAGCACTGTAAATGTAAAGCATATGTAAAGACAACTGGATAAGGATTGATATACATGTAAACATAACCTCAAACCTAGAAATTAATGTTTAGAGTTTTTACTTTTTTAGGCCTTACGGAACCGATTTATAGCAATCAACAGCTTGTATAACAAACTACTACTGCTACTAATCAGCCCGTATCCACCCACTGCTGGGTATAAGACTCCTCTAGTTCACGCCACTCATTCCGGTCTTGTGCTAGCTTCATCTATTGCAATCCGACGTATAACAATGTAAAGTTATAATTACAATTTACGTTTTTAAGTTCACTTGTTGTTTAAAACTTTAAATCCGGTTGTTTTGTTTTATTCGTTTAAAGTACACAACACAGAAAGTAAAAATACTACGCTAAGTAGTATACATCATTCATAGATCATACATACTAGCGGTGGGCGTTGCGCAACGTAGATAGTTATTGCAACTATCTATCGGCTCGATAGCCGTTAGCGGCTATCGTACTCCGACGAAACTATCTATTTCTTGGAAACTATCTATTTCGCGAATGCACTGCGCGGCACGCGCACGACAACGTTCGGTTATTCTCGCTACTTGCTAAAACTGCTATCGGCATAATTCGGAAGTCGCACGCGGTTCGAACGAAACAGAAAATAAAATCGCTTTGTCACATTCACACGTTGCTATTTAACTTTCAACTTTAACTCGTATGAAATAAGAACACAAACTATAGATGTAACATACTGTTTGTGTTCTATTGAAAAGAAATTTGAAGTGTGAATATCATATCGAAGAGAAAGTGACCTTGACCCACTCGAATTCAATTAGTCTGTTGATGCGGTGTTGTTTTTAGACACCATAATTATCGCTGATTTTCGAGTTCACAAATGTGTAAAAATGTAAGATAATACAGCGTAAAGACGTACCTACCTACTTACTATAGTAATAAAACTTTATTAATATAGTAATTGGGTAAGTACATATTTCCAAGAGTTGTTGTAAACAGTGAATAAAAAGTTTTTGATTATATTTGTTTTGGTGAAGTGTAGTTAAAAAACAATTAGATTTAAGAATGTAAATATACTATGAAGTGTAGATAATGAACAATTCGATTAAGGAGGGTAAATATACTGTAAATAATAATATAAGTAATAAGGACATTGTACATTAACTAAACTATTAAGTGAATTTATAAAACTATACATAGTGCATAATGTCGCGAATTAACGCGAGTGTGCTATGGGACTTTTTTTAAAAAGACGACACTACTAAGAAGGCTAATTGTACATTGTGCGGCGACAATTATAGTTATAAAACATCTACGGGGAATTGGAAGTGCCATTTGCGTAAGAAACATTTGGATGCTTACGAAAGAGTCGCTTCGAACCGCGAAATAGCGATAGAATAGGATAGCACCTTGTAAAAAAACCGCTATCAAAATAGATAGTTTTAAAAACCGCTATTGAAATTCAATAAGTAGTTGCGTTTCGTTGCCCGATAAAGCCGCTAAGACCCACCTCTAATACATACCTATACAGATACATCACATACGATATACGAGAATAGATATGCCACTATGTTTAAAATTTAGGATGTGTTGAAAAGCGATCAATAGATGGCGCTGATCAGCTTCATAGTTTCCAGATAGATTTACTTGACGCAGTTTACTTGATTGATTATATTACTTACAAAAAGTAATAAACAATTCACGTACTGGATTTGAAACAAAATAAGTACCTAGGCATATATTTCTTTATCTTTTGAATTAAAATTCAATTACATATTTTTCACCTTTTACAATAACTTTTTTTAAAATTTAGTAACATACAAAAAGGTTATTTGTTGAATGATAAATGAAATTAGTCAAGTAAGTCAAGTCAAAAGATGTTTATGAAATACAAAAAATGCACTTTTTTAAACGTCATATACAAATCAATAAAAATACGTTGAGTTTCTAGTCTATCGGGTCTACTGCATCCATTGGTTCCACATTGTTACTTTTACTAGGACTGCTTTTGCCTGCATTGCCCATGTGTCATTATTTTCTTTATTCAGACTTTCTATTTTCGTTGTCTTCTTTACTTCGACAAAGTATCCTCCGGTTGTTCATTCACTTTTACACTAGTTTACGTTCTGCTACCATGTTAAGAATTAATCTTTAAATAAATTCTTCAGAGGTGGATAAAATCGTATATTATTTTTCACATGACAATAATGACATATAAACAAACAGTTTCTACGGAAACCATCTATAGACAATACATAGAAGAAAAAGCTAGTAAAAAAGTTGCACTAAGTATATCTTCAGTCATGTTTAAGTTCCATCTGCCTCTAATTTTAAAACTAGCAGTAACTTTTATAGACACGTCCCACAGATGACGCCACCTTCCATACATTAGTAATTTTGCAGACAGACGAAGAAAGCTTCATCCCCCTGGTATAATTCCTAGCCTGTGACAACATAGTGATTTTTTTCTCTATGCTTTATTGAATTTCTTTTCTTTTTCTTAAGATCAAGCCACAGATAAAATATGTGTTCTGACTTGACCTGTATCCTGTACCTGTGTCCTATAAAGTACATAATATAACAAACAAAACAACCTATAGTACTTTGTAATTTCAACGGAAAAGCGGAAACGAACAAAACAAACACTGATTCAAACCGGTTACTAGGTCGGTCGGTCAGTCCACAGGACCGGTCGGTGCCAATCAGTGATGAGGATGACATGACATTGACATCAATTAATTGGTCAATTATAGTCTGTGCAAAAAGAGCACTGGCATAACCAAACGAGGCTTCGACTTTGACATAACAATGGACTCGGAATATAGGCTGTACAATATTGGCCGAACAAAATCTGTCCGTGACAATAAATGCCGTACTGAATTGCACAGCCTGATAATTCGTGTACATTGAAAAAAACTTCTGTCGGCTTCGGATTATTGCCTGTGCAATACGGGCTGTACAAAATCGGCTCGGGCAGTTATTTCGCATCCATTATTGTACGGCCTGGATTGCACACCCCAACATTTGGAAGCCATGTACATGAATTATTGGGTGTGCAATACAGGCCGTACATTATTTAGCCTCCAAATATTGGCTGTACATTAACCGGACCCTTCCATTACAATATCACACAAGTGATAGATAGTGCGTCCGACGCGACCATCTCAGGTGATGTTTGGGGTGATGAAGTAATGAAATATTACTCGGTACGAAATGTGATGCCATATCACATTACTTTTCAATGCACTGTTTTGCGCATGTCTAGTACAGACAACGTTGCAAGCTTGATTGTCCGTGTTGACCCGTGCGAGCAAGTGGACACAAGTGGGCCGCTGCAGGAGCAACTTAGGTATTAAACGGAGCTTCTCTAACCCCGGCGGGTCACGATATGACTGCAGTGCTCCAGCGCAAACAATGTAGCACTTGTTGTCTTGTCCTTAGTGCCCCAACACCTGCACTTTATAAGACCTTTATGAAGCCACTCCTGGGATGGCAGTAGCCGAGCACTAGGCTAATATAATTTAGCACGTGTTATGGACCGTTGCCGTTGACACAAAGAAGCAGTGCGAGTGAGACAAACTGAGCGGCAGCAGCTAGCGGAAAGTCTTAGCCAGAAAGAAAGAGATAATCAATTAAAGTTACTTCCCTTCTTCTCTCCGTAGGAAGTATCAATACCTACTTATATACCGGTATTTTGTTTTACCAATTTTTGCGGTATTTCGGTCCCTGGATTTCCGTCACATCGATCAAGCAAGCCTATCAAACGTATATCAAACCCGAGTCTTACTTAGGCTCGAACTACACGTATCCGGATCAAGGAACATATACTCTCCGGATCCGGAATCTCATGGAGCCGCTAAAAAAACTGCCACGGATAAACACAGTTTCAATCGCTGTATTCTTCGAAAAAATTATAC
The DNA here is from genome assembly GCA_951640565.1 of Petrophora chlorosata. Lineage (NCBI taxonomy): Eukaryota > Metazoa > Arthropoda > Insecta > Lepidoptera > Geometridae > Petrophora > Petrophora chlorosata. Next base: position 6,616,118 of record OX621204.1, on the reverse strand, counting down.
TGACAAAATTTTATTTGATATGTACCTCTACCTATTATAACTTCAAAAGCATTTTGCTAAATTAATTAAATTAACCTCAGATATTATTTCATTCTACAGGAAAAAAGCTAGGTACCTGAAATAACTACATAAATGAATGTTGATATATTATATTTTTTGTAACTTACGTATATTTTACAGATCTAACAAAATAATGATATATATTATTTTCTTATGCATAATATGCAAATTATAATTTATATAGGGTAAGTTTTCAAACAGGGAACCAATAAATAAATATATAACAGTATGCCTCGGATCCACTTGCAGCATACTTTAATGTGAAAATGAACTCACTATGTATATGTGGACAAGATTTAACATGTTAACTCAATAATAGGATTAAATTTGATAGAAGTTCCACAAGAAGTCAAGGTGGTGATATGTTTAAAAACTTACGCTGTATGGTTTTAGATACTACTATCAAATTCCCAGGTTATCCAATTCGTTTTGGATAGCTTCAAACTGAAGAAACATTGAGTAAAGCTCTGGATGAGTCATTTCTATCTCTGCAACTTCTTTATCTCTGGACAACGACAAATAAGCTTTAGGCACTTTTGTTTTCTTACACAAATCTGAACTAAGTTCAGCATTTAGAGACCAGGTAAAGTCTAGAGAATCATTAGGGCTTTCCATTGAATCTGAACCCAATTCATCTAGAGTAGTTCTAGTTTCTGTAGACCACAGCTTAACAACTAAGTCTGCTTTATCATTGCTCAGCCCAACTGATTTTAAATCATTCTTCAAATTCAAAGGCATGAATATATACTTTAGTAATCTTTTAAACATATATACCAAAGTTTTGATGGCTAGAAGAAGGCTATCTTCTTCAACTTGAAATATTTTGACAAGTTTCTGAACTTCCTCTTCATTAAATATTTCAAGGTTTTGGAGTTTCATTTTAGACAGAATCCGCCGAAGGAATTGCTCGAATCTGGAGTCATCTAACTGATTTATTATGGATATTCCCTTGTTGAGGCTGAAAAATATTAGTAACATAACTAGTAACATAAACATCACACTTGGATCATTTGTTACAGATTAAGTAATGTTACATGAGATTTAGGTATTTTGTTTTATATTTGTTACCTGGGGGATTTCTTTAGCCAAAGGCAATCCATAGTAATAATATAATTTATTTAGATTTTCAGGAAAGCACAGAACAATAAAGTTTGTAAATCAGCTGTTGTGAAATTATTGTGAATATTTTGTTGTGATAACATATCAATCAAGAATAGAGTCAGTGACACTGACACTGACAAGTGCTGTTTTTTTTTTTAAGTTTGCCCGTTAAAGCCGGCTAAAGTCTCTAGAACCATACTGCCATGTCTTACGTAGTTTTTATTTGATAGTTTAATATTCCATTTATTATACTTTTGTTGAGAATGAGGGTCAACAGCAACAAGCCAAACCCTCTTCTAGTGCTTCAATAAAGTGGTGGAACTTTATTTAAGCTTTCCATGGACTTTTTGGGAGAACATAAAAAGCAATGTATTCCCTATTTTGTTTCATTTGCCAACACTCGTGCACGTTTACGAACACATAATGGTTAATATTCCACCGATATTACACATGATTACTCAAAATAACACTTGTTTGGAAATATAATGATTAATTTTTAGAAAAAAACAAAAACCGACTTCAATGTATCTTCGAAGTCCAAGGTCACATATCGATGAAATTTATATGGGACGGAGTTCTAAGGTAAAAAATCTTAAAAAAAAATAAAAAAAAAAAAAATACTGACGTACAGAGAACTCCTCCTTTTGAAGTCGGTTAAACAAAATCGAACAGTTTCACTTTTCACTTCCCGCCAAAAAGTCCTGACAAGTGGTAAGCACAGAATCCACCATTGAGGTCTTATTCCTCAATGGAATCCACAGATGCTATGCTCTTTAGTGACGACCAAAGATAAAAAATTGTCTTTGGTGACGACAACACTGGGGTGAGTTATTGATACTGCTGAGGGCCGTATCTATATACTAGACTTGATTGATGATTATTATATTATCGAGTTAGTTTCAAGTTACGTTTATCAAACAAAGCTTGACTTCAAACTCTTCCTGAATCTAGACTCAGTCAATACAATACGAGCAATACGAGCAATACGAGCAATACGAGCAATCTTAGGCAATACGAGCCTTAATCAGAGAATCAATAACTCACCTCCAGAATCAGAATTTCTGATTCTGAGTTATTGAGTAGTTAACCTGCTCAGATAACATTTTGGCTGTCTACTCGAAGGTAAACTGAATACTTCGAGTAGCTAGCCAAACCTGAGTAGGAATTTCAGAGCGTAGGCACTAGGCAGTGAATGCACCCAAAGGAGTGACACGTTATCAAAATTAGAAATCTGTATGTCAATGTCAAAAATCTGTTTGTATGTCAGTGTCTATGCTATGTCAAGGAGTGTCATTCTGTCATTAGAGTCATTACGGTGATGGCGTGGAGATGAGGTTATGTTAAAGTAGTAATAAATTATCATCAATGGCGTCAAAAGTTGAGAGAGTACCTGAAATAATCGACTTTCCAAAAGAGGAGGAGAAAGTCTTACAGTTTTGGAAAGAAATCGATGCATTCCAAACTTGCCTCAAGCAGTCCAAGAACAGACCCAAGTAAGTGTCTCAGCTGCTACTCAAAAGCCGCATTCTAGATGTACAGAATATTAAGTCAAAGTAATAAGTGCTGTAAAATTGTCTCTTCTAATTATTAATACCAACGGACAAACTGTTAATTAATTGTCACATCATCCTAGAACAATTTTATAGTATAGATAAACTCAGGACTAAAACATATGGTTCGTAAAATAAATATTATTAATCTGAATGTATTATTTTGATAGAAATTATTAAAATAATTCAAAGTTTCTGTTGTTCTAAAGTCAATGTTAGTAACTTTTTTTTGTTGTACCGAGTGATGAAACAAGCAGTTTGTTCGCCTAATGGTAAACGCCGTGCCTACCCATAACAATTCCAGTGCCACCCAGAACTTTAATACCATTAAAAGCTCTGCGAAGCACTGAATTGCACTCATCAACCCGAGACATCAGATATTAAGTCTTATATGCCCGGTAATTACCTACTTACATCATTAGAAGTTACAAGGCAGACATTGTCAATTTTATAAAATTATTTTTCTGTCTGATGCAATAATCACCTCTCATCATATGGCTGACATTCTGACAGCAGTCCTGATGGTCAGTGATACTAGGATATAATATAAATAAGCTGTTCAATACCAGCTGGCAGTTTAAATGTGCCCTGATTAAAATACAGTGCCAGCTGGTGTATTTAAATGCACCATAGGACCAGAGAACCTAGACATCAGTGCATATTAAATGGGGTGAATAGATCCAGTAAATTTATCTATACTAATAATATTATGAAAAGAGGAAAAATAATATTAATAAAGAGGTAAAATTGTTAATTTTCAATTTTTTTATTTAGTTATAGAACTACTAGTCTGATTTTGAAAATTCTTTCACTAATAGAAAACTACACTACCCTTGAGTAACATAGGCTATATTTTATTATCTTGATGCAAATTAAGTAGTGGGCTAGTATTATTTATAACATAGTATCACTCACCATCACTTAACTCTTAACCCTTTGAAATCACACCCACTGTTACTGCCGATGGTTAAATGTATCTTAATATTGTGATTTCTTTTCAGGTATTCATTTTATGATGGACCTCCTTTTGCTACAGGCCTACCTCACTATGGTCATATCCTTGCTGGTACCATCAAGGATGTGGTCACACGGTATGCCCACCAACAGGTAAATTTATTCTTTATTGCAAAAGACAGCTTGCTTGACAGCTTTGATTTCCGTCTCCATCTTTTTTTAAGAATCCCAGATTTTTATAAAAACAACTAACATTAGCAAATCAGTAAATCTTTCTATATTGTTTTCAGGGATTCCATGTGGAGAGGAGGTTTGGATGGGATTGTCATGGATTGCCCGTTGAATTCGAAATAGACAAATCATTAGGCATCAAAGGCCCTGAAGATGTGATGAAAATGGGCATTGACAAATACAATGCAGAATGTAGGAAAATTGTGATGAAGTATGCAGGAGAATGGGAGATGATAATAACGAGGATGGGACGCTGGATTGGTTAGTGTCTAATTGCTTATCATTTCACATATCAGCGGTTGTATTGACAGAAAATAACAATACTTAAATGAATAATTAATTACTGAGCTATTAAATACTATTCATTGTTTCAGATTTCAGGAATGACTACAAAACCTTATATCCAACATTTATGGAGTCCATCTGGTGGGTTTTCAAGGAACTCTTCAACAAAGGCTTGGTATACCAAGGAGTGAAGGTAATGCCATACTCAACAGCTTGTTCCACACCACTGTCCAACTTCGAATCAGGACAAAACTACAAAGATGTTGTAGATCCTGCTGTCGTGATCACATTCCCTACTGATAAGGGGTTCTCATTGCTTGCATGGACAACAACACCCTGGACACTGCCCAGTAACTTAGCTCTATGTGTCAACCCCAAGCTGATCTACTTGAAAGTAAAAGAAAAATCTTCAGGGCAATGCTACATAATTCAAGAAGCAAGATTCCCACTCATGCTTAAAAGTGAAGACTATGAAGTCCTAGAAAAAATTACAGGTGAGAAACTAAAAGGCATCAAATACACTCCATTGTTTGATTACTTTGTCAAGGAATGCCCAAATGGTTTTCAAGTATTAACTGATGGCTATGTCTCTGATGATTCTGGTACTGGCATTGTTCATCAAGCACCATATTTCGGTGAAGACGATTACAGGGTTTGTGTAGCTGCTGGTGTCATTACAAGAGATCAAGATATGCTCTGCCCTGTTGATGCGAGTGGGAGGTTTGTTGAACCCGTCAAAGAGTTTTTGGGACAATATGTGAAGGATGCTGACAAAAATATCATTGCAAACTTAAAAGCTCGCAACAGGTTAATGTCGGCAGGTCAAACAAAACATAGCTATCCATTCTGCTGGCGGTCTGATACCCCGCTTATATACAAGGCTGTGCCCTCCTGGTTTGTGAGAGTTGAACAGATGAGTCAAAACCTTTTGAAATCCAGTGAAGCAACTTATTGGGTCCCAGAGTATGTGAAAGAAAAAAGATTCGGCAATTGGCTAAAGGACGCTCGGGATTGGGCTATAAGCCGTAACAGATATTGGGGAACTCCAATTCCGTTATGGATTTCCCGTGACAAACAAGAAGTAGTGTGCATCGGCAGCATTGCCGAACTCGAAGCATTGACGGGCCAAAAAATCACTGACTTGCACAGGGAAAGCATTGATCATTTAGAAATTCCATCGTCACGACCTGGCCAACCACCTCTAAAAAGAGTAACAGAAGTCTTTGATTGTTGGTTTGAGTCTGGCTCCATGCCTTACGCGCAAAACCACTACCCCTTCGAGAATAAAAAAGAATTTGAGGAAATTTTCCCTGCCAACTTTATTGCTGAAGGAATCGATCAAACCAGAGGATGGTTTTATACCCTGCTCGTTCTTTCGACAGCGCTCTTTAACAAACCTCCATTCCAGAACCTGATCGCTAATGGACTTGTATTAGCATCAGATGGACAAAAGATGTCAAAAAGAAAGAAGAACTACCCTGACCCATTAGAAGTTGTCAACAAGTACGGCGCCGACGCTCTCCGGCTCTACCTCGTTAACTCTCCCGTCGTCAGAGCAGAGAATCTCCGTTTCAAAGAAGAAGGCGTAAGGGACGTCATCAAAGATGTGTTCTTGCCGTGGTTTAACGCTTTCAGATTCTTGATGCAGAATGTGGAAAGAATTGCCCAAGAAGACAAAATTGACTATCGATTCAATGACAAGGCAGAACGCGAAAATGTTATGGATAAGTGGGTGACTTCATTCACTCAGTCCCTGATTGATTTTGTGAAGAAAGAAATGGCGGCTTATAGGCTGTACACGGTCGTGCCGAGACTGACCAAGTTCATTGACCACCTCACGAACTGGTACGTCAGAATGAATAGGAAAAGGCTAAAGGGTGATAACGGAGTAAAGGACTGTCAAGTGGCACTTGACACTTTGTTCGGCGTGTTATTCGACATGGTGCGAGTTATGGCGCCGTTTACTCCGTTCTTAACCGAGCTAATGTACAAGATCTTACGTCAGCTGCTGCCAGGAGCTTCGCTAGAGAGCGTCCACTACAATATGATCCCCGAACCGAGACTAGATTTAGTGGACAAGAATATCGAAAGAGCAGTGCAAAGAATGCAATCTGTGATTGAACTCGGCAGAGTTGTAAGAGACAGAAAGACTGTACCCATCAAATATCCGCTGCCTGAGATGGTAGTCATACATCGCGACGCAACGTACTTAAGCGACATCAAGTCACTGGAAAATTACGTTTTAGAAGAAATGAATGTAAAGCGCGTCTTGTTAACAAGTGACAAGGAAAAATATGGCATAACATTAAAAGCTGAACCTGACCACAAGGTTCTTGGAGCCAGACTAAAAGGTGATTTTAAAGCTGTGACCCAAGGACTAAAAGCTCTTACTAATGAGCAGTGTGAGAAACTCATCAGTGACGGATTTGTAGAGATAGTTGGCCAACGCATCGATGTTTCCGAAGTGCGACTGATCTTCCAAGCCGTAGGCAACGATCAGTACGAAGCACACAGTGACAATGATGTACTTATTCTTGTCAATGTTACCCCAGACCAAGACATGCTCGACGAAGGTTTTTCCAGGGAAATCATCAACAGAGTTCAAAAGTTAAGAAAGAAAGCGAAGCTGGTGCCGACTGACGAAGTCGACGTGTACTTCAATGTCAGCAAGACTAGCGATATTTTGCGTATAATAAATCTGCACCGCGAATTCATTGAAAACACGGTTAAAGCGCCTCTGATTCCTATAGAGTCCATGACAGCATCGAAGCCGGTGATTATAGAAGAAACTCAAGAACTTAAAGGCTCCCAACTGAAATTGGTCATAACATGGAGAAAAGAGGTAGAGGTACCGGCAAATCCGTGGGCAAACATTGTCCTAGAAGGGATTAAACCACGATATGGCGTAACGACTACTCAGGCCAGTTTAATATTGAAGGCTAAAGATGGCAAGTTCATAACCTTGAATCAGCTTTACAAGGAAGTTAATAATCTGTTTGGTTTGTATGGAATGAAATTCAGCCTGTGGTGCGACGGACGTGAGGTTAAAGACACTACTAGTTTGAATGCAAAGACCGTGGTAGCGTCTCCATCGGCGCCGAATAAGTGCGAATCTCAGTCCAGTCCTTTCTGTAAATTCGTAAATGTCGCCAACGGAACTAAAACCGTCACATTGTTCTTAGAAAATCCAATCGGAAAGGTGACATTGGAGAAAGAGCGCGCGGTGCAATTTGTTGCAGATTATTTGGGAATCAAGGTGTCTGGCGTTGATAAAAAGTTATTTAAATAAACAACAGTGTATATTATTTATATAATTGAAACAAGACTTTGTGTAGGTAGGTATTTATTTAATTTTGATGTTACATTGTATAGTATTACGATGTCTAACGATAATATAATACGAACGAACGAATGGTCTCTTCGAGTATAAAAGCTTCAAGCTACCATAAGGAGTGTCTCGAACGGCGTGGCCGAGAATGTCGTATGCGAGGTGACATTCCATGTATTTCTTTATTTATCTGTTGATAACATTGGGCGAATACCTATTTGTCCTGTTTTTGTTTGATCGCTTGCGTTTGAGAAACACTCCTTGTATAAAACCTAAGGCTTAACTTAGTCATTTTCACAAAAGTATCAATTTTACTGTCTTATCATGAGCATATAATGTTCTGTTCTCAATTAAGTAATAAAAATACCTGAATATCTTTGTTTATTAGATGTGGAATTAATACCGAGTTTTAAAAGCTTATTATAAAAGTGTGTAGGTATCGAAAAATTTGTTAAATACATTTAGTTGTCTTTAGTACCTACTTTTGAATAAATTCTTGAACTAATAAAATGTCTTATTACTCAGATATAATTTTTTGGTATATACTTTGACATTTAGGAAAACCTATTAAACTAGTTATATTTAGTGCAAACTAAATAAAGGTAGAAATTTCAAGTAATCAAAATAAACACAACGTGAGGAGAAAAATAATTTATTTGAACAGATGAAAATATAATTCTTACATAACTTTATACAAAGGCATTATCATATCTGTCATATTACAGCTACATTTTAAGCAACAATAAAGATAAGTGTATTATCGTTATACCTTCGTCGTATGCAAACTTTTATTACTAAACCATTGATTAAAGAGGAATGACAACGGCAACTACTTGGGTAGTTTTATTGCAATGTTAATGTTATGTTTAAACAACAATTTCGAGTAGCCAAAGTAGTTTATGTAGATGTAGGACAGTGACATACTTTATTATACCGTATAACATTTATGTACCGGTAATCACAAGGGTTCAAGCTCCTTGGGTAATCAATCATTAAAGATGCTTGCAAGTAATAGTTTGCAAATGTCATTCCCCTTTCTAATGAGTTCATAATTTTGGTAACTCCAAGAAATGTCCAGAATGCAAATCAACTATGTAGTTGCTAAACTATACAAACTTTGGTGATACTCTATAGCCTAAAATAGTATTACAAATAGATAACCAAATGAAAACAACAAAATGAATGTCTTTTAACAACACAGGTGAGTTAAGTGAATCGTCTACCTACACCAAACATGCTTTTGTTATACATAGGCCATCAGTTTTGGATGAAACAGGCTAAATGCTGCTAAGCTGAAACATGAATACAAATAAAGCAAGCGAGCATATTGGGTGACAAGAAAAAGTCATGAATCGAATATAAGTGAATGATTCGTTATAAAATGTAACTTCAAAGTCGCGAAATAGTTTCTCTATTGTACATATTATTTAAAAGTAATTTATGCCTTATACACTTAACACAAGCAGTAATAATGTAAGTAGTCTGATTTGTAGGACTAGAAGTGCCCACCTCTTCAAGAACTCTCTATATAGGTGCTTAAAAACGGACTAGTTTTATGACAGCAGTTGAGTTGCCAGATATCCTACAACTAAGTGCCCGACGCTTGCCGCAAACATTTTTCTTGTCAAATTTTCAGCAAGATGCAATTTTTATAGCCAGTGAACGAACCTTACTATAACAATTTGGAACTCACATGTTTGCCTTAATTTCATCAAAAACGATACCTTGTATTGACTATTAACTATTGCTTGCTACTATTTACTATAGTTGTGCGTTGGTAATGATTAAGTAATGGTGTTAGTAGGTGCAATAAATCTTCTTAGATACTAATACTACAAGACGGATTAATTGAAGGAAAAACTAAATAAATTAAAATGCCAATTATGTTGGATTCATTTCATAATTTTATTAGAATAAAATGCAAGACTAACATTGTTAATAGCTCACATATCACGGTGTTTGTATCACATAAACATAAGTAACAATTGTTATTGTACAGCTTTCATAAAGACACTGCGATCATGATAGCCAACTCATTCCTCAGCCTCGGTTTATTATAACAAAACTGCATAATACTGTTGGAAACGCATACGAATATTGTAAAACTTTATTGCTTCGATTTGAAATGCTTTCATGGATAATATTGCATTAAAATAATCTAAACATTTAATCTCGATTACATCACATATAGAATAGATAGAATAATAATACTTACGACTAAAGGGATGAGCCATAATAAAGGGAATAATTAGTACAAATGTAACATGAATAAACGATTCAGACAACGTGGACGTTACTGGTACTGTTATAACGATAAACATTGTTACAGTAAGCAACGAGGATTGATATAGATAAATACGTTTTTATTTTAATAAATAATTTATTATGCGTCAACAAGTTACAAGTAATATGCACTCACGTAACAAGCTACATTTTTCAAGGGCTATCAGTTATGGTAAACTAGGAAGGCTTCGACGTTACATCGATTCGGTTCATAAGTTAGCGATTGAGTAATTAGTTATTGCACATGATTATAATCTATAAATACACGACGATAATTAAACTAACATACAAACTACCTGACCGTATGTATACATACATTTGATTTAGGCCAGCCGTCCGACCGGATAGTTCGACTAACAGCGAATGCAAATAAATAAATTATATTCATCTAGGACACTTTAAATTAATTAGAATAGCGTATATTTCACACTAGAAATAACTAAAGATTCATTGAACAGTTTAAATACATAGAAGATACAACATCGGCTACTCATTGACTAGTCTAACGCGTATATTATACTCGTGCGTAACATTTGAATAGCAACAACGATAGGACACAAACATCACAAGGTGAGTAAGGCGAGACACAGCCGCGCGGGGAATATTATGCGAGCTTCTGCTTCGCTTACCTGCAACACAACGGTTCATCATATTTATTTTTAACTATTGGATTCTACTACAAAATGCTATATCTATACTAATATTATAAAGAGGAAAGATTATTTTGTTTGTTTGTTTGTAGTGAATAGGCTCAGAAACAATGGATCGATTTTAACAATATATTCACCAATAGGAAGCTAAATTGTCAGGAAGTAACATAGGCTATAATTTATTTTCAAAAACAATAAAGATGCTTAACAAAATTTAAATAATGAAACCCAAATTAGCAAAATTTTGCTCATAAACATTGAATGCCAAGATTGCTAGCAATGCACTTACCAATTTTCTACTTATAATTATTAGCTGTGCCGCGTCGTTTCAACCGCGTCGATATCGGTTTATAGTTGCTACCTCGGGTACTGTTCGTTTTCCGGGATGAATCCTATGTCCTATTCCAGGGCAAAGTATCTACATACCAAATTTCTACAAAATCCGTTCAGCTATGTTCCGTTATGGAGATAAGTAGTAACAAACACATAGAGAGGCTTTCGAATTTATAATGTTAGTAGGATTACCTAGAAAATTGTATTATATCGATGTAGAGTAATTGTGGCATTGAATACAAACCTCAGCGGTTTACGAAGGCCTTTCAGCTTTTTATGTGTACTTTTTAAGCTATTGCATAGCTTCTATCGCGGGCCATGAGCGTGGAGACCGAATCCAGAAATTCCGTAACGAAAATAACCTAACACTTCCCACTCCGAATGCTATGCAATAGCTTTACCGCGGCAGTCTCCAAATGCCACACGTCTTTTTTTATATATTTTTTAACCTATTGTGTCTCACTAATAGGGAAAGGTGTCCCCCATCTCCTTCCAAACATCTCTATCTGTAGCTATTTCAATCCATCCGGGTCGGTAGGTGTCGAGATCGTCAGGCCACGTCTTCCGAGGCCGGCCCTGACGTCTCCCGTCTTGAGGCTCCTATTGAGTGACGATTCTTGTCCACCTCTCGGATGCATGCGAACCACGTGACCGGCCCAGTCCCGCTTTGCAAGAAGAAAAGATGGCGAGACGATCTAGACGCACACCAAGAAAATTGGTATGACGTGGCGCAGGAGCGAGACAGGTGGAAGGAATTGGGGGAGGCCTTTGCCCAGCAGAGACAGTATAAGCTAGTAAAAAAAATATTTAAAAAAATATTACCGTGTGCAGTAGTAACAGGTCAGTAGTGATGCGCGTGCGGCGGCGGCGCGTCGCGCTCCGGCAGCCGCCGCACCTTCATCGTGCCGTCCGCGCCGCACGAGAACAGCCGCCCCGCGTTATCTGCAACCGCGCACTCATTCAAACAACTGACTGTACCCCCCAGTTTCACCCACGAGTTTCCGGAACAATACCCTATATATTTATTTAAGGAAACATACAGCCAATAATGATAATGAAATTATGTTAGATAACTAGGCCAATTACAAGTTTTCACCTATCAAAATAATATGTTAGTTTTGTATGTATGAGCAGTAACGCATATTTAAAAAATAATAATATTGTTCTATGCCCTAGTTCAAGACTTGATGCACATAATAACATTACAAAAATACCCAACCAAATTCATCAAAATCTAGTTTTGACGTGATTAAGTGTCAAAAATCATACATCTGAACATTCTTTAAACTCTTGAAAGTTCCCATGGCCAAGAATCATAAAATTCAAGGACACAATATGAAATCGGCCGAGCTGCGGCACATTCGAACATAACATAATCTTATACATAATTATGACGATAAACAATTATCATGAACCAAAATCAACCTTATAATCCAAATATTAAATCACATAAATGAAGGCACGTTTTCCGTAACATTCGTGAGGATTCTCCTTCCATTACAGAGTTTACAGAATCTAGATATACAGAATCTTTAGAGAGAGATTTTACAGAGTTCCAGACTACAGAGTCGGAAACACAACCATTATCTTTGGTGTCGTTTCATTTGGTAATCATAGGCGACTGTGACCGATTTCCATTTGTGGGCCGTCTGGTTGGTCGCCCATAGAATAGATCATACTCACCTATATGTATCTGCGTGACGCCCTGCCCGATGTGCTTGAAGAACGAGCTCCGAGCGTGCTCGCCGGCGAATGTATACAGTAACTGGTGCGTCGTCAGGGAGAACACCTGCAAATCAAACGCTTTCTTAGAATTATTTTATTTATTTATTTTTAAGCGACTTCAAAAAAGGAGAAGGTTCTCTATTCGGATGTATTTTTTTTATGTTTGTTACCTCAGAACTCCGTCATTTATGAACCGATTTGGAAAATTCTTTTTGCGTTGGGTTCAGTATAGCTACGAAGTGGTCCCATATAAATTTCATCGATATTGTGACCTTGGACTTCGAAGATACATTGAAGTCGGTTTTTGTTTTTTTCTAAAAATTATATTATATTCGGAACATACCAACAGTTGTTACACAACAATTTTAGTAAGTCCTTAACTAATAGTCTTATGGTATATACGCAACCTATTATAGGTAAACACAACATGCGTTTATACAGTCTTTATAAATAATGGGTAACATATGGGTATGAGTACATAATTTACTTATAATAAAATATAATATTTAGTAAAATAAGAAGACAAGTTATTAATGTTATTTATCCAAGAAATTGTGCTTAGAATTATTTGTTTTTTATTTTTTTTTATTTTATTCGGAAAACAGTGATACATACAAATATATCTGATCACCATTTAAACGTTAATCGCATATTGAATGTTAATGTTTGTTTGCTACATACTTAGTTAAAAGGAACGAATAACGAGCAAATAGATAACAATGAAATTTATTTTTAATATATTTTTTGCCTATAAGAGAAATTGAAAAATTATGACAATTTATGGAGTCACACCAGTTCTTGGAAATTGTAGCTCTAAGTGCGTTGGGAGACGAGTTAAATAAATCGAATTCGGGCAAGTCATCCACTTTATTTACATAGTAGCTGATCTAATGAAAAATGAATTTTGTCTATAATTGGTCGAACTATGCAGATATATTGTTTGCCTAACGGACTTTGAAGGTACCTTTAGACATATCTTGGAGAGAAGATGAAGGGTATCTCCAAGGGATATCTTGGAGAGAAGAATCGATTTGGGATTGAGCTATATTAATTAGCAGGGTTATGTCGGATAGTTTACATCCTTCGTGAAGAGAAAGAATATTATGATGTCTCCTGCATCCTGTACCATACAATGTAATGGAAGTGTGGGCACAATGGAAGTGTGGGTACAAGGCGTATTATTTTTTCTAGAAAGGACGGAGCCTCCTCCCACTTCTGCCTTTTATATCTTTGGTGTTATTTAAAATACAGAAAAAATAATTTCATCAATTGTCAGCATATTTATGGAAGTAGATAGATAGAATATCGAATGACCTTAAACAATATGCAAATAATCAATTTTTAGAAAAAAACGAAAACCGACTTTAGTGTATCTTCGAAGTCCAAGGTCCAATATCGATGAAATTTATATAGGACAACTTCGTAGCTATACTGAACCCAACGTAAAAAGAATTTTTCAAATAGGTTCATAAATGACGGAGTTCTGAGGTAACAAACATAAAAAACAATCGAACAGAGAACCTACTCCTTTTTGAATTCGGTTAAAATAATAGGCACCTTGATGTCTCCGTCCGCGGCGCCGATCGCGTAGTGGTCCTCGCGCGGCGAGAGCGCGACGCACTTGATGGGCGCGTGGTGCGCCTGCGCGCGGTGGCGCACGGCGCGCGCGCGCAGGTCCCACACCAGCACGTCGCCGCGCCGCCCGCACGACACCAGCGCGCCGCCCAGCCCCGCCCACGCCACGCACGCCGCGCCGCCCTCGTGGCACGACCACGCTGCGCGCACAAACACAACCGATGTTGATAGGAATTGCGTTATCATTACAACATGTTGCTAGAATTGCGGTACCTAGGTTTAAATTGAGTAAAACAAATAAGTCCTTCATTAAGAGAGAATGTATTAACTTTACCTTCCCTGTATATTTATGAAAATATGATATATGTTCGTAAAAATCTGCACAAACTCTTAAGTGAATAGTGACCATCACAACATAAAATCTAGAAATAAGGATTGAATTGCAGTACCTAGGTTTAGACTGAGTAAAATGAGTTAGTCCGTCTTGGGCAATTGCGGACGTTTTTACAATAAAATTCCGAAATGTATAACGGAACTCACAGAACTAGATTCAAACTGCGTGTGAAACATATTCTAATGAAGAAAGCATACTACACAGTTATAAATTACATAGAAGACAAAGACGCATGGAACGTTCCGCTTCTGCCAAGTAGCCAACTGGCACATAAGAAACATAATATTGTCAAAAACAAACATAAAATATTGTACAAAAGTTCTAACAAAAATGCCCCTCAGTTTCTTGCCGTATCTTCTGAGTAGTGGTTCTCTTTCCGACACGGTGGTAAGTCATTGTAATAACTGACGTTCATAAGTGCGTCTCTGATGCGAAAACTGAATAATTTTGCTTTTTTGAACAGTAGTTTTAGTCGGCCTATGTCGATATTTGCGTGCCGAGTGATTTTTTTTAATGTAGCTGACTGTGGCGATCAAAAGGTTAACTAAGTGCTGAGACGAGAGAAAACTAAATTTTGTGCAGTACTGCACACTCATCACCCTTTCTATGCAATTAGACTAACAAGACGTTCGTTGATTGTGGCACCGCAATTGTTATGGGCAAGCGTGGCCCTTAGGTTTGTGTTATATTTTAAAAAAACACACATAAGACGTTGAAAAATCTATGTAACACGAAGATTGAATAGTATCAAATACTTACAAACAACTAAAGCTTTCTTTATGGGCATCAGGGTGTCCCATATTGCTACATTTTTGTTTTCCGAACTGTGGCCAGCTGCAAAACAACAAAATACGTTAGTTGTTTCCGTATATTTTAGAAAATATAATGTATATCAATAATACATATTTATAATACTTACCAGTTGCAACTAAACTACAGGAACCTAAGAAAACGAAGTCACTAATGCCTTTGCTGTGACATTGATGAGTCTGAAAACGAAAAGAAAGACATCATTACAAATCGTATGACATCATATTATTTTAGTACTTCTATTATTTAGTCGTTAAAATTGTAACTTAAAATATCATGACTTTGGAAAAAAAGGTAAACATGTATTCTACCCTTTTCTTTCCCATACCCAAATTAAACTCAAATTGAGGCCCATCCATACTAAATAATATTATAAAGAGGAAGAAAGAAACAAGCGGTACTCACAAAGAAGGGCCTAGGCGAGGCTTGCGGCTGGCCCGCCTGCTGCGGCGAGGGGTGCAGCTGCCACATGGCGAGGTTCCCGTCCGCGTCCGCCGCCGCGAACTTGTTCCCGTAGTCAGAGAAGCGCACGCGCGTCACCTTCGCGAAGGCGCCGGGCGCGCGCGGCGACCACACGCACGACGGGTGGCCCCACTCCCACAGCTGCACCGAGCCGTCCGCGCCGCCAGTCAGGTCTAACGACACAAAAGCATTATCTAATTTAATATGATCAGATTAGATTAGATAACTCTTTATTGTTTCACCACCAGAAAACATAATAACAAAAAGAAAAATAACAAACTTAAAAACTAAAGTGGTACAATGGGCGGTCTTATTGTAATATGCTGCTGCATCACAGTTTTTACTCATTGGATAACTATTTCAATTCAATTTGATAAAATTTTGTATTGCCTTTTGGGATTAAGTAGCCTGTATTTAATATTGATTTAAATATCAGTTTGTTGCATGAGCATGGCGCATGAATGGTAAATTAGGAAATATAAGATTTTAAAATAATAATAAATAGTAAGATTTTAAATAATTATAAGATTTGTCAATATTAATAGGATTTTGCATCCATTCAATTGGCGAAATGTGTCAGTTCAAAATATTTAATATAAACACCTATATTGTACTCACATTCAAGCAAATAAAGTATATTTCTATTCTTTTATTATATTCTATTAGAGTAGGATATTTGACAAGTATCAAAATTAAGTGCTGTTCATCAAATAATGGTGAAAAATGAAAACAGAAATAAAATTCATTGGAAAATAAGTTACAGCCATTTAAAATTCAGTAGTAAGAAAGACATGGCAATAGCTTTTGTGACGTCACTGTTTGGTAGGGGCATACAAGATGTCACAAGTTACGATGTAGGTCTGTTGTCCCCGCCACGGGACAACAGGACGTCATTAAATTTCTGTACCGTTATCCCCTTGCTTTGTAGAACAGCTGCTTTGTAAAACAATAGACGTTTCGCTTAGAAAGAGACGAAGCCTCCCCCCATCACTGACCATTTTCAGGTCAATTTTCAGGTTGTTCATGTGATATTCATATTATTTTATTTGTCAAATATCCTATTGTAAGTGAAACCTAATAATCCTATTGTAAGATGTGTGCCTCTCTTTTATTTCCGGGGTCATTAGGAAGTCTTTTTTCATTTTCCTCAGTATATTTTTATGGCTATCCTAGTCTAAACAGTACATTGTTTCAGTTTTTGGGTTGGAACTGTTATGAGCAGACATGTTGCTTACCATCACGTAAACGATCTGTAGGTCGCGTCACTCAATTGTATAAAAAAATGTGATGACCGCTTTCCATTAGACTGCCCATCTTCTTGTTTGCTTCTCTTTATAATAATAAAATAACTTACACAGAGGTTGTGTAGGATGCGCCGCCATTCGTTTGATATTATCGATTTTATGCTTGAGTACCTACACAGAAAAGTTTTATATTACGAACTGATTACACAATTGTGTTGCTTCTACACCTGCCCAAATCTGCAAAAATCTAAAAAGACCATTCTATATTTGGACAATGTTAAGACTGACACAGACATGCTTGACAAAACTAATAAACAAACAGGCAACGGACGCAAACACAATAATAGCGGTGACACGAGAATAGCGAAGAAAAATAACTCGGGAACGCCTACAACAGAACGACAACATAAACCGCAACAACTAGTGATGTCGGTTTCTACAACGTACTCAAAACAAATCTTTAGACAAAAATGAGAGGAGAACAAATAAACCAAACGGGTGAGACGGTGGGGTCGCCATGTGAACATAAAGAATTAAAACACGTGTCGCATAAAAACCAAAACTGAAAAACATTATTGAAGAAAAAATAAATCTTCAAATAAAATGTATAACATCGAGCCGATGAAAAAAAGGGGGGTTCTAATCACTGGTTTAGGAAGTGACATGGACTCGACATCGGGGCGGGGTTGTCACTGACCGGTTTCATAAGAAGCTTCGAGCGGTGGAGTACCAGGCGGCAGTATTTCGGATCGTGGCAACCCGGGAACTGAAGACCCTTCACCTGTGACCAATCGCCATACACTCACACACACACCCTTACACTGATACATTTAGGTATTTTCACGTGTGACGTCTGCAGATAAATCCCTTTTTCCGTAAATTAAACGTGTGTAAGCTGAACGAGAAGTTTTCAATGATCATACAAAATACTTTAACAAATCACCAAACCGCACTGAGCCAGTATGGCAAGCCATAGTACATTCTCACTGTTTTTAAGAAATGGCTTTATTAACCCTTCAGTACGAACAAAATATGTCCAAACATTGAACCATTTTCTGGTTCATCTTACGTAACTTATTGTATTGATACTGAAGTCTTCTGATTTAGCTTACACTCCTATCGCAGTCTCATTCTCTCGAACAAGTTTAGTAAGAGAGTTAGTAGTGTAGTCGAGACTGTGCGAGCGAAGCGAGGCTAACGAGCATGAACGCAGTTATGCACACAGCACACACCACACCACGTTAATACCCCGGCTTTGCTTGGATCGATTCATGTTATGTGCAAAACCACTCATGCTTGAAATTCGAAGCTCAATGGGAAATGTTTATCTGTCACTGAATAAAACGATATATGAGAATGATTAAATGAATCGGACTGAAGTGAAATGGGAGATCTAAAGCTTCACATCTTATATCTTTCGTTACAAATACGGTAATTGTTTAGTGCATTTTATTCTTACAACACATTGTTATTAGAAAACCAAAGAGTACGCGCTCTCGATATTTTCATCAAAGTTTTTCAAGTCATAGGTAAATAATCTTTATTTTTTGGTCTTTAAGGTATGTTTTAAAACATGAATCCACCCAGCAGAGCTTTGTTATTGTATTAGTGTTCCTTCACGTACTGTGACAATATACTGTTCAAGTCCAGTCGGGATCGACTGGCTAGCGTGCCGCTCCAGCTGTGGACGTTATTATTTACAACATGTTAGTGTCCAGACCAAGTACCCAGGTTTCTGTAACCACGAAATCTTGACGGATTCATTACTGATAGCTGACGGCTTCTGCTGTACAACTTTATCTGCTAAAAGTATAGTAACATAGAGACGACAATGCATTGGCAATGTGTATAAAAAGATGTCTATCAGGATATGGTGACTGCTTTCCATCATGCCGTCAATTCGTGATACTTTTGGTAGCAAATTTAAAAAAGTTGTAGAACAATGTGCGTTTAGTTATGAATATTGAATCCATAGATTTTATATAATATCGTGGCTCGACCACTATCCTGTAGTTTGTTACGTTAGAACAAATAATACAACATTTATGAAGTAAATATATTTTAATACATAGATACGAAAACGATATCGTATAATATATAGATATTTAATTAGGTCTACTGTGCTCTTGTACCAGTAGATTGGAAGAGTACTAGACATGCCATATTGAACAAAAGTTGTAAGTCATTATTAAATAAGCTTGTTAGTAACACCAATGTGGAACATCTTATCATGTGTAACCCAACCAAATGAAGTAGCATTGTTTCACACACACGCTTACAGCTTTATTATTGTAGTGTGTGTTTTAAACCTTGCCTGTGTGTTTCAAGTCCTTGCCTGAAGGGTTGATTTCCAACACGTATAAAGCTAGCTGTAGTTCGTCTACAATCTACAGTTCTTCGATACCCAATCTTATAATACTTACTCTAGCTAGTATATACTACAAAAAAGTCAAAATAGGAAATTTCTTTGAAGAAACTTTTATGTTAAGTCGATACATTTTTTACAGGTGTAAACAGTAGAGATTATGTCGTGAGATGTAGAAGATAGAAAGATACTTACAACACTAGCGCCGCGACCGGTTTGACTCGCCATGCCTACTGGTATCTGAGGCGCGTTGGGGTTGAGAGGGGAACTGTTGCCTGTACCGGGCACTGAACCGCTGTTGGGCCTGGGAACGAAATTATATAAGGTAACTAGCTGCACCCGCGCGAGAAAGCGCTTTCTTAATTTTCCAGGCAATTTCTCCATTTTTTCTCATTAAAACCTAATTCGGCCTATTACGAACATTAAAAAAAATATAAGCGAAATCGGTCCATCAATCCTCAAGTGATGCGCTTACCAACGAACAGGATTTAATTTATCATAAATCACATTGTATGAGTTATGTTTGTATGAGTAAGGATGTGTATATTAGTGGAGGTAAGTGTATGTAAGAGAGAGGGTGTGAGGGGTGTGTATGCGTATGTAAGAGAGAGAGTGTGTGTAAAGGGGAATGTATGTGTACGTGCGAGGGAGAGGTTGTGAAAGGGCTTGTATGTGTATGAGAGAGGGAGAAGGTGACGGTCATGTGAGAGGGAGAGGTTGTAAGGGTTGCTTCGTAACTTTCTTTTACCGTCACTGGATAACTGGTAGAAAATGCTTTAGCATTAAGTTCTCCTTTTGTACATTATTTGCAATAATTAAATAAATAAGGGTGCGATATAGTCTGTAGTAGAGCTTACTTGTCCTGGTGCTGTATGAGCAGGAAGCCGGTGTCTGGCAGCGCGGCGGGGTCGGCGGCGAGCCCCAGCAGGTCCACCTCGCACTCGTCCTCCGCCCAGCTCGCGCCGCCGCGCAGCAGCAGCGACACGTCCATCTCCTGCACCTCGCGCGCCGTCGCCACAGCCAGCAGGCACCCGCCCACCTATCACATTTCACTCCTTTATTACCTTAGTTTTTATGCTGTGTCGGAAGCTTTTCCTGACATCGCGCAACCTGTGGTGACCTGCTCATAGCCGCAAAATGCTACTTGTGTACGTAATAAGTGTCTCCTTTACGTTTTTGAATGGCCATCTGTGAATGGGAACCCGTGGTGTCCTACATATAGCCGGAAAGTGCTATCTGTACGTAATAAACGTCTCCTTTACGTTTTTGAATGGCCATCTGTGAATGGACCTGTGGTGACCTGCTTATAGCCGGAAAATGCTACTTGTGTACGCAATAAGTGTTCCTTTACGTTTTTGAATGGCCATCTGTGAATGGGAACCCGTGGTGTCCTACATATAGCCGGAAAGTGCTATCTGTACATAATAAACGTCTCCTTTACGCTTTTGAATGGCCATCTGTGAATGGACCTGTGGTGACCTGCTTATAGCCGGAAAATGCTACTTGTGTACGCAATAAGTGTCTCCTTTACGTTTTTGAATGGCCATCTGTGAATGGGAACCCGTGGAGTCCTACATATAGCCGGAAAGTGCTATCTGTACGTAATAAACGTCTCCTTTACGTTTTTGAATGGCCATCAGTGAATGGACCTGTGGTGACCTGCTTATAGCCGGAAAATGCTACTTCTGTACGCAATAAGTGTCTCCTTTACGTTTTTGAATGGCCATCTGTGAATGGGATCCCGTGGTGTCCTACATATAGCCGGAAAGTGCTATCTGTACATAATAAACGTCTCCTTTACTCTTTTGAATGGCCATCTGTGAATGGACCTGTGGTGACCTGCTTATAGCCGGAAAATGCTACTTGTGTACGCAATAAGTGTCTCCTTTACGTTTTTGAATGGCCATCTGTGAATGGACCTGTGGTGACCTGCTTATAGCCGGAAAATGCTACTTGTGTACGCAATAAGTGTCTCCTTTATGTTTTTGAATGGCCATCTGTGAATGGGAACCCGTGGAGTCCTACATATAGCCGGAAAGTGCTATCTGTACGTAATAAACGTCTCTTTTACGTTTTTGAATGGCTATCTGTGAATGGACCTGTGGTGACCTGCTTATAGCCGGAAAATGTTACTTGTAAAAATGTTGTGTGAAATGTTGTGTTGTATGTTGTTGTGTTGTATGTTGTTGTGTTGTTAATAAGTGTCTGTATTACGTTTTTGAATGGCCATCTGTGAATGGTTATGACCGCTTGAATTACTTTATGCATTCAGGAATGGTATATTTACGAGCGGTGTTTTAAAATCTGCTACTAAAAGCAATAATAGATATGCATATAAGGAAGGAAGATAAGAAGAATGGTTCATCAAGTAGATAAGATCAAGTAGTGTATATATGTAAATAACAGTGTAAGTAGTGCATATATATATACATATATATATTATGTTATTTAGTCATCCTCTTTTACTTTTTATTTACACCGCTTTTAGCGATATGTCCGCCCGTGGTACTAAAGTTTATAAGAGTCTTTCGTGTACCTTTGTTAATTTCTTGTTTGGTTTACAATAAGGCATTATTATATTGTATTGTATAAGGCATGTCTTGAGTTTTGTTAATATTAAAAATATTTAAAACGATTACATAGATTTTAGGCAAGGAAACCAATATTTCCCGATCTGGATTGAACCAGCTCCAACAAGTAATTTTACCTTGTTGAGGCAGAAGGCTGCAATAGAATCCTGTTCTTTGTGAATGATGCGCACAGGATTATGTAACTCCAATTCGCGCGCGCGTTGCAACGTGCGAGCGTCGCCGGACAGATTGGCTACTGTTGATATTGACTGTGTGCGGCGCCGGGAAAATACTGCTCGGATGAATAGATCCTGGAAAATGGTTCTTATTAGTATTATATTAGCTGTCAATTTGTTTTGCATTAGAGCGTAAATTTGATCTCTGCATTATGTCAATTAGACACGAATTTAACTGCTCCAATATCTTTGACTATAATTTGGTATTTAGAGTGTACCCTTATGGAAGGAGCTCGTTTGACCGAAGACACTTTAAACTTTAGAATTTATCTTAAAAATGGGATTAACATCATGCGAAGACAAAAGTAGTTCAGAATTCAAAATTTACAGTTTCTGAATTCTAATAAAGTCACAAACGCATTTGTTTGTTTACTTTTAAAACATGTGTTTATTACCTGTACTGGTTCTTGCCGGACTAGGAAGCTCCAGAGGCGGCTTGCAGGCGCCGCGCTGAATAGCGCAGAGTTGAACGGAGTGTTGTGTTTCTCTAACAAAGACCTGTAACAAGGATAACGTCAATAAGCTAACATTTTTTTTACTGAACGAAGTTCAAAATTAAGTGAGTTAAAATATTAACTTTGCCAGTTATGCTGCCACCAAGCAGCCATTATATGTAGACTTAATATCTGATATGTCGGGGTGATGAGGGCAACGCAGTGCTACGCAGCGCTTTTTATGGTATTAAAAGTTCTGGGTAGCACGGTAATTGTTATGGGCAGGCGTGGCGCTTACAATCAGGCGAACGACATGCCACCACTTATTTCTATAAAAAAGAGTATGTAAATACTTTGAATTCTGGAATAGGGGTCAGATAGATACTTTTTCATTTCGCGGAAACGTTACTGCGGGTGAAACCTAAATGTGGCCTAAATTGTGAAACCGCGGGCGCAAGTATTTAATACTAAAAAGAAAATATATTATAATAAAATGTTCTGTACATCATGGAATCAGTATGTCATCAATAATTAATTTATTGATAGGTTGATGAACAGCCCCTAATAGAAAGTAACCTGTATTTGTTGATAGGGGGCCCCTGCGTCTGTTGTTCGGGGAAGCAGCCGGGGATGTAGTCAGGCGGCGGCGCGCGAGATTCTAGTATTTCCGTCAGTTGTTGCTGCCATTGGTCAACGCGCCGCAGCGCGCCGTGCACCGTTGGACTCGTTGTCGCTAACTCTGCGGATGGTAGTACACATTTTACAATGCAATACATTTATTGCATACCAAAACAGTAACATGCCTGTTACATTTTGTGTATAAGAAAGCTTAACTAGGGTAATACGGCGGTTTATCGCATAAAGCAATCTCTTACAGACAACCCTTGGATGGATTGGACAAATGCAAAAAAGAATAGACGGTGGTGCAATGCAAACAATTAATATAAACAAGACATCATAAAACGAAAAGTAGGTCCTAATCCTACAAAAGAGATTTCTTTTTTCTTTAGATAAGTCCGTCGATAAGCGCCATGAGGAATCTGTTGGGTATCTGTGAGCGATATGCGGAAGCCCATGGCCTCAGATATAATGCCACCAAGAGTGAGTATATGGTGTTCAAGGCCGGTGCAAAATGCTACCCCTTGTTACCGGTTCTCAAGTTAGCTGGTTCTCCTCTCAAGCAAGTCTCCCACTTCAAATACCTGGGGCACTGGGTCACGGATTCGCTCAGAGATGATATGGACATAGAGAGGGAACGTAGGGCGCTTGCAGTTAGGAGTAACATGTTGATTCGTAGGTTTGCAAAATGTACAGCCGACGTTAAAGTAACTCTATTTAGAGCATATTGCCAGGCATTTTACACTTGCAGCTTATGGATCAACTGTACTCAAAAGGCTTTAGGCACCCTACGTGTACAATATAACAACGCGTTTAGGATGCTGTTGAGGCTGCCACGGTTCTGCAGCGCATCAGGGATGTTCGCGGACGCGTCGATGACTTTGCGGCCATAACGCGAAAGAGAGTGGCGTCCCTGATGTCGCGCGTCCGCTCCAGCACCAACAGCTTCCTGACTGTGGTAGCAGAGAGGGCTGACGGGCCTATTCTCACGCACTGGACCAAGACGCATGTGCTGCCGTCAAATCGGGCCGCCGAATGATAATTATAATAGTATTTATTAATTATATCAATTTTATTTTTATTATTATAATTTTTTTTTTTTTTACGCCTTTTAGATCTATGTTTGGCCACTATCTCGCCTGATGTGAAGCGATGATGTGGCCTAAGATGGAGCACATAGATCTAGAGAGAGACGGCAGTTGAGCGGCTGCTCAGACCCGTCTCCCCGATGGTTCACCGAACATCATCCCGAAACACGACTATAATTTATTATTTATTGATGGAAAATATTTAAGATTTACTAACATAATTTTAATTTTAATTTGATTTTACTAACAAAACTGGATTGAATTTTATCTGAATGAATAAATGAATTGAATTGAATTTAGTCTTCTTTGCCCTCCGAAGCATGGTAGCGCTCAGATGTAAATACCACTCAAACCAAGTCGGTCACCCATCCAAGTTATGACAGCTGCGAAAGTTGCTAACCTAGAAGGTCTATTACGAACAGCTTAGCGAGCGAGGCTTCGAGCGCTAAAAAATTTGATAAAGACGCATCCGTGTGCGTTGATAGATTAAAGGACAGATTGCCTCACCCGACATTTCGATCCCGCAGAGCTGCAAAAAGTGCTGTAATTTTTGCTGCGCAAGTCGCAGTACCGCCACGCGCATCACATACCACGAGTATGAATCTGGGTCGCAGTGTTCCGTGTTGGCGCCTTTACGACGCTTCTCATTTCTGTGGAATAAAAACAAAACGGTACAATCCCTCACGCGCTTTACGCACATGTTTGATTGAATGCATTTTATGAATGAAATCGAGGTAAACCACGTGCATATGGGCATTTTTGAAACCAGCATGTTCAAGTATCACAAATTTCCAACAACCCAAACTGTGCTAGCGTTGTGTCAAAGTCGATGTTTATTAAATTGGCACTTTGACAAAAATGCACTTTTTACGTTATAAAAATCAACCCAGTCCCAGTCTAGTGTAGGGCCCATGAGTTCCAGACTTCGCCATCTTGAGCTATTGGATTGGTTATTGGTGGCTTGGGTTGACCCGTACACAATAAAACGTACACAGAAACATGCATGGTACAAATAATTATAAATTAAATTATCATGCCTTACGATAATAATACGAAATAAATGTCAGGAAGCAAAGTGTATCCTTACTTAGTATTGCTGGTGTCGAATATGTCATCGTCATCGGGCTCGCTGTCACTTCCCTCTGCGTCTTCAGCTCCGGATTCCGCTGAGTCGTACTCGTAGTTTTCTGGGTCTTGTTCAGCTGTCGGCTGCAGAAAATATTGCATTTATGGAATCGCCAGTGAAGTGAGTTCGCCTTGACTTTTACACGTTTAGAGGAAAAGATAAACTGTAATGTATATACTTTTATAAATATTTAATAAAGCGAGATCGCGGCGACACCGCCAGTGGTCGCCGCGATCTCGCAGCGTAAACTTGCCCCTGATGAAGAGCATCAGACATGCTCGAAACCTAGGTCGACTAATTTGACAAACTACGTGAGTCCTAGCCCTTTTATTAAATATTTATAATGAATCTCACGAAAACTTTCGTACACACTATTAATAAAAGATAAAACTGCAACGCCCACTATTGATTTAAACTGTGGAAACTTTTATAAGCTACCAACCTATCCAAACATTTTTACCTATATTTTACTAAGTTAAGCTGTAGTTTTCCTTAAAATAAAAACGGCTGAACATTACTTTTTAATAACTTTAACTTTAGTTTTTTTTTCGAAGTTTTATAAAGTATACAATCAGTGACGTGAAAATGTTCGGTTGAGCCGATAAAGCACAGACATATAAATCTGAGACAGCAACGGAATAGTGGAATGAATTCATAGGCTGACTAGATTAGTAACAAAATTGTCTATTGATGATTAATTTAATTGACTTACTTTGGTAAGCAGGAATGTGAGTATACTACAAATGGGCGGCACAAACTGCTCTCTGTAAGTCGGGCGGCCTTCTTGAATGTTTTTGTGAGGAGCTGTCGGCCCCAAGCCGAGTAACCGCATGTTTAGCAACGCGCGCTTCTCTCGCAGGGACGACCACACGGACGTGCCTTCTGGACGCTCCACTAACTTTGGCTGTTGGAAATAAAACAGTGTAGATCTATACAAGGCTATTTTATAAGCACGCAGTGATAAGCTTTTTGTTCTCTTTGTTTTTTCCTCTGACTAGGCCAACGTGTGGCCACGATTTTTCGTTTGCACTACCTTGTAAAAGGCAGTACACCGAGGTGAACTAGAAAATAATGCTTTCGCTTATGTATTAACCATTTACCAAAAATAAATAATACTTGAGGGGGTTTGGTACTATCAGTCAGTAGTCAGAACGTCTCACGACATAGAACCTCTAATGTGCTTCGCTGTTCACCACAAGAGTCGCTATGCACTACAGTAAATGTGAGCTATAACTAGCTCACACCGAATGCTCTAATACTTGAAGGTGCTTACTTGAGGCGGTGCGGGCGCCGTAGTCAGTAACCTTCTTACTCCCCCACCGTACAGTCTCGAATGCGCTTTCCCATCCGCGACATGCGCCGCTAAGCGGTACAGTAGATGCGCATCTCTTGCGGCGAGCGCCCAGCCCAGCAGCGCTAGGTACACCGCGCAGAAAGCTTCCGCTAATAAGACGGGTAGGCGAGGTGTGTCGTCTTCTTCTGACGCTCGTAATGCTAAGCCACGTAGTGCTGATACACCTGTGAATTAAAAAAAAATTAAGCAAATGAGAGTGAAGTCTGACCGATCGGTGACTCCAGCTATAGATTCGAAGCACGCGACTTTGAAGTCCAGAACCTGTACCCATTTTGTAACTACGGTGAAGGGTTCATTCATATTTTTAACCGACTTCAAAAAGGAGGAGGTTCTCTGTTCGATTGTATTTTTTTTTTTATGTTTGTTACCTCAGAACTCCGTCATTTATGAACCGATTTGAAAAATTCTTTTTGCGTCGGGTTCAGTATAGCTACGAAGTGGTCCCATATAAATTTCATCGATATGTGACCTTGGACTTCGAAAATACATTGAAGTCGGTTTTTGTTTTTTTCTAAAAATTAATTATATTCAATCAATTCGTATCAATTCATATTTTATTTTCTCCGGAAATCAACCTGTTTCCTTAAAACAAAAATTTCGCCACACCCTTTATGTAAATACCTGGCCATTTGTTTGGTAGAGTTGTGACCGTAAGCTCCTCGGTGGAATGGCGCCGCTGACGTGCGAGCATTTGACTAGTACCGGGGGTTTCGGCTGTGATTCTGAAATAGGAATTACTACATAAGACTAATTGGTAACAAATACGTCGGGCATTCGAATTAACTTAAGAAATAGGATATTTACCGTTTTATTTAATCAATTTCAGCTATTGTCGTCCCACTGTTAGCCTTCCGAACTTGTTACAATTCCCCACTGTTTAGTGCTATTTTTTTATTATTCATATTCAATTTGAGAATGCTATTTTTTGGCTATATTGCAAGGCTATTGCAATTCTAATACGAAATACGTAACGTAAGTGAAATTTCAAAAACACGAACATTGCATAGTCTTTAGTGAGGCTATATAAAAAAACAGATTTAGTAATCGAGAGATTGTAGTGAAAGGATTGATCAGTATAGAACATCTGTGTACATCAGTGTAAAGTGAGATTACAAAACACCATTCGAAGGGACTGGTTCCATTTCTATAGTTCCAAAGTTGGTTGTGAGCGTGACTCACACGTCGTGACGGTGCGAGTCTTTTACACTAAACGTGTCTGTTCCCGCGGTGTGTGCCGGATTCGCGCCCGGGATGCCTCACGTATAGTGACTCACCCGTCGTGATGGTGCGTATGCTTTAAGCTGAACGTGTCCGAGTCGCACAGGCTCTGGTAGATGCACGCGGACAGCGCCACGGCCAGCTCGCGCAGCGTGTGCAGGATGCGCGTGGCCGACCCGCCAGGGATGCCCAGCTCGCTTATAGTGCCCAGCATGTCGTGGGCCACGGACTGGAATTAATGTATTAGTTTAACTGTGGCTGTCATAGTTGCAATGCGACTGAAAGCCCTTACATAAATAATGACCATAAAAAAGTTTTTAAACTGTGTTTATTTACACATTGTCACGTGGAAGAATATGTAACCATTTATTTAGTTGGCCGCAACTTTATGCCGATCTGAACATTATTATTATTTATCGCAGCGCAGAAAGCAAATTTTAGGCAACGTACCGCGTGTGACTTGTACTCGCCGGTTACTCAGCTCCACAAAACATATAATGTTTTTTGCGATTTCTGACTTTTCTAATACCTAAACCCCAGTTGGTCTGAAGAGTGTTTTGATCCTTATAAGGAACCGGATAAATTGACAAACATAAGAAAAAACCGTGAGAATTGCTCATTATCTTGCTGGCAAATTTACTTCTTAATCTTTGACTGCAGTATAAAATGTCTTAAAAAAATATGAATAGTCTCCTAAGAACGTTTTCCTGTAACTCTAAAAGTTCAAGTTTTAAGTATAATAAGTATACTTACCTCGCGCCAAACTTCATGGCCGCTGACCGGCCACATGACCTGCGCAATATACAATTTCATATCCATTTTTGCTACTGCACAGGTCACGTGATGCACTGGTCAGCGACCATAAAATTTTGACGCGAGTTATGAGTTGCTTAGTAGTTGCAAGAGGGATCGCGACGTACCTGCAGATGCCTGACGGGATCGGCGACCACGGTGTTGTTGGTGGCAACGGCGGCCGCCAGCAGCGGCAGCGTGGTCGGGAACGGCAGCGGCGACAACAGCTGCTGGTGCTGCTTGTCTTGCCCTAGCTCTTGTAATAGCAAGACTAACTCCATGCGGACGGACGCCAGCCCGCCGCCGCCGGCGCCGTGTAGCGAGCAGTAAGATAGAAGGGTGCGTAGTAGGGTTTCGTTGGCTAGAACAAAAACAATTTAATATTAAACACTAGTCTCTAGCGGGTCTGTTTTTTTATTTATTTATTTTATTTCTTAGATTCACAGCAGTTTCAGCTACACTTATAGATACATATAATTTGAACTTAAACCAAAAAGAAGTGTGGTGGGACAAAATAGTTATTTCCTAAGGAATTGTTCATTTTTCCGGGATTAAAGTATCTTGTGTCTTAAGGACCTAATGTATTACATACCAATTTACACCAAACACATACACACACACACTTTCACATTTATAATATTAGTAGGATTACTCCTGCTTGGCTTTGGAGCGGCGTATAATCGTATAAGCTATAGACAAGAGATCATAGCAGAGTTCGATAGCGTACGGAATTGATTTTTACACACACCGCTAAAAGTTACCAAATGTCTAAGGTGTCTATTGTGTAAGGTCGGCAAAGGCGCTTTCGCAAATTCCGCTGCGGCACACACTACCTTCCCTGTCGCACACTTATAACCTCTGTTACCACGGACACCTGCGAACAATCACACACACGACCCAAAAAACGAACCTTTAAGCCACTTCTTCCTGCTAACAGCTCGCTGCACCTTCGCTTCAAAGTCGGCCTTTTCTCTAATCAGCAGCTGGTGTAAGGTCGGGCGGTCAGGCAAGGGCGGTGATTCCACCTCGGCACACACTAACTCTCCCTCTGCACCCTTCTCTGTGCCCGTCCCGCGGGTACTCGCGTAGCCGCAGAGACGACGCAACGCTTCCACCTCGCGTTCTAACCAGATGTACAGTTGGTAGCGGAGATGACCACCTGAAAACAAGATTTTGTTGTACAGCAGGCCTTTGTGCCAGTGTGAGCTTTGTTAATAGTTAACGCGTTCTGCCGCGACTGAGTAAATGAGTTATTTGTATGAACAAATGACGTAGTTTAGATGATTAATTAACTCGCCGCTAGGCACTCTTCATCTTTTCATACACATACTCATACATTTATTTTAGACCATAGGAACATTTCACACACATGGTAACGATTCATTTAGGATTAATTTTAAGATCAGAAGGTCTTTTCTTTTTAATTTAAAAATCTATTTTTTTCTAGGCCAACAGATCCTGTCCTATTACGACTAATAGAAAAAAGGTCTTCGATACAAAAAGAAAGAGAGGTTAATATTTTGAATTTAAATTCAAATAGCTTACCATCCACTTCAAACCCAGTTGCCAGCGTGCTCAGTTCTTCCATTAGTATCTTGAGGCACGCTACGAACTTTAGTTGTTGCGCCATGATGTCAACAGATGGCGCTTCCTCGCTCTCCTTTTCTTTGTCTATCCCATTCACTGCGGGCTCGTCTTCAGATTTACCCATCTTCATTGCTAGCGGTGGTGTAGAGGCGCCTGATTCGTTAGATCTACAAATAATTTAGATCAAATGGTGTTTAGTTTTAAAAATTAGGTAACCGACTGTTGGCCATTTGGTAAAACGTCACATACAATGAATATCGAGTGAATTGGAATCGGTTAAAAACTGAAAGCCACAATATTCAAAACTCATGCACACACGATATATTTCAAAAGAAATTTAATCAAAATTTTATTATTTACAAAAACATGTTACAGTCAAATGAATATTTTATGGTGCGAGCATAGATAAAATAATCCCTAGTAGAGTTTAAATGACGGTCAAAATAGGAACTATCATATCATCTCGAAATCAACAAAAGTGCCTCAAATATCCACAATACTCACTCTTTATCTTCCTCATCATTGCCCCAATCGAGCACTAATTCATCAGATTTCATTGTGCTGACAGGTTCTCCCCAATCGAGGTTTAATTCTTCAACCTTGGGCTCGACAGGCGCGCTCCATTCTACTGACTGTGAGCCCCAATCCAAAGCAGAGGCTGATTCTTCTGAAAGACGGTAAAGAATACTAAGAGTTCGCTAGCGTACCCTAACCTATACCGGATTCGCGCGGGTGTGCGATCTATTTAGAAATTTTCCTCGAGAAATTCTCTGAAAGACGGTGAATATTGTATCAACATTTATGCAGTACCCAATTAAAAAGTACTGAGCGAATAGATAAATAGAAACGGCGGAGCAACTTTATTTTAAACTATTTACGATAATGTTTGAGTTAGGTAGCTACATAGTTTTTGTTAAGTAATAAAGCTCTGCGTGAAAAGACAGGTTAATTAGTTTTAATTATTCAAGCAAACAAAAGATAAGACATATTTGCAGTTTCTCGAATGCAAATTGAAGATCAAGATTCAAAGATACGGATATGAACCGACTGAATTCATGATCTAACTAGAATCACACGCACGGTATAAAAACTATGACGAATACATACATATATAGATATTAATGAAGAAGTGTTAAAGAGTTGCAATTTATCTTGACGCGTCAAAAACAGATCGAACGAATTACATTTTTAGGGTTCCGCACCCAAAGGGTAAAACGGGGCCCTATTACTAAGACTCCGCTGTCCGTCCGTCTGTCTGTCTGTCTGTTTGTCCGTCTGTCACCAGGCTGTATCTCATGAACCGTGATACTTAGGCAGTTGAAATTTTCACAGATGATGTATTTCTGTTGCCGCTATAATATCTAAAAAATAGAATAAAATAAATATTTAAAAGGGCTCCCATACAACAAACGTGATTTTTTGCCGTTTTTATAGATAATGGATGGTAAATGGTACGGAACCCTTCGTACGAGTCCGACTAGCACTTAGCCGTTTTTTTATATAATAAAGAAGCAGGAGGAAAAGTCAGAAAGAGAGTGTGAGAAAAAGACTGTCTTCCGACAACAGTGTCAAAACACGTCGTTAAAAATACAACGGAATTTCTATCACAAGAGCATCATCTGTGGGGTGAGCACGAACATTCCGACACTGCCTAAACGTATCGAGATTACAATTATCAATAATAATGACGTTTTAAGATATGGGACTCCTTTGTCACCACAGTATCAAAAGTAAAACAATATTCAATCACTAACAAAGCAGTTTGAAATCTTATATAAAAAATCTAAAGACATATATAAAAGTTAATGAATAATAATATATATTAATAATAAGATAATAATAATAATATTATCTTTGAAAATTGTTATCGTTTACGAACGATACCGTGCTTGTAAATGGTTCGTGCTCACGCCACAGAGTTCTCAATGCTCAGTATACTGAAAGCCCTTCAAGCCCAACAAAACAAACGAAAAAACAAAAGCACATAGACGTACAAACTACAATGTGTCGTACTTTTGGCTGTGTCCACGACCAACTGCCCAGTATGGATTTCACCTTGCGGTGCGCGCGCGGCCGACCTCGGCTTCTCATCTCTCACTCGCGCTGGCAACTTGGATAGGACTTCTAGTGCTAGAGCGGGACAGCCTGCTTTGAAGTGCCCGTGAGCCGTTTGGAAGTAGAGCCGCCTCTCTAGTCGGGTTATGCCTTCGTCGTCTTCTCTTTGTAGCAGGGCCAGGGTGCCTCCCTGTGAATGTAGAGGGAAATCAGTCTAAAGTCAATTCATATTTGTACGGAACTATACACTTGTTCTGAATCGATGGAAGACAACGTCGTAGGAAAACTAGCAGATCTAAGAACTTTTTGTTGAGGGTTTTGGGAGTTAGAGAGCTATTTATCTCTCACGTTAGGCCGAACACATCAGATTCACATCTCACGCATGCATCCGACGCACCCGAGTTCGAATCCCACTAGTCCCGCACCTCTGAAATTCTTAAGTTAAGTGCGGATTTAAAACTCGCTTTAAAAACGGTGAAGAAAAACATCGTGAGGAAACCGGCATATCCAAGAATTTATCACAAAAAAATCAAGGACATGTAACATCCACCAACCCGCTATGGGCCGGCGTGATTATGGCTCATACTGTCTCTATGAGGGAAGGCCTGAGTCCCAGCAGTGGGAACGTAATGCTAAGGGCTGATGATGATTGATGAATAATTGGTTGATTATGTTCAGTTGTGACTGACCTCGCTCGGCAGATTGTGCCGCTTCAGCCTCGGATGCGTCCTCAGATACACGTAGAAGTTGAACACACTCGGCATGGGGTCGTTGGTCTCCTTGTTGTCTCTGGACGCGTGCAGCCTGCCCGCGGCCGTCAGTAGAGTGTCTAGCGCGTCGCCGAATCGCTTCAGCTCCCAGAGCGCCATCGAGCGGATGAATGGGTCGGGGTGCGCGCGTTCTAAGTCTACCTCGCCGTCTTCCGTCTCCCCTCTGACAAAATGAATTAATATACATTAAATTGGATAACTCTACATGGTCACATAATCAAAAATTACAACAACAAAAAGAAATAACCTACCTTCATTAAGGAATGCAATAAACAATTGAAAAATTGCGGTTAAAAAAGGCGGTTTATCACCCCAAATTCATATTCGTTAAAATAATTATTATTTGTCTAATTTCTGGACACCTCTAACAATAAATTCTTCAAATCAAGTTTTTTTATTGTCTGCCAGTAAAAGCGTACGCACCCTAATATTTCATCCATGAGCAGTTTCTTCAAGCTGGCCGGAAGCGCACTGTCTGACTCATAAAGTCGCGCGATCACCATCGCCAGTTGCAAGTCTCCTAGACGCGTGATGAGTACCTGAACATTTACATAAACGTAAAAATAACAAATTAGCAATTTTGAAGCACACGACAGACTCGCATTAAACAAAAGTTACATTCGATGGCCCCATGATAAATAAATATTTTTTGGAAATCTTGGTGTGCAGAAAGCAAGTTTTTTGTCCACAATTGTGGCCTTACCTAAAAGTTTAAATTTTTACAGTGTGTCTACTTTTCTGTTCTTTAATTCATGGCGCATGGCGCGAGGAAAACGCAATAAAAAACAAAGCAAGATGTGATTAGGTATGTTGTGCAGATGTGCAGTTCGAAGACTGTTAATTTCCTTTATTTAAAGAGTACATAAACGAGTGCTTACCTCTAGCGCATCCTTGAGTGCCCCTCCTAATAAAAAGAAAGCGGCGGCGTGCTCAAATCTTTGCCGTCCGAGCAAAACGAACGCGTTCTTCAAAGCTGCTTTACGCCAACGGTCTTGATTGAAGTCGTTTGCGAAGAACTGTATCAGGACGCACGAAAATAATTAATATTTTAGTTTCAGTTAATCATTTTTTTTGTAAATACAATCCATTTTATGAGTTCTGAATAACACGCTAAGATACATCCTGTCTTGTAGGAGTTAGTCTGTTTCCTTCGGTATTACTGTTTACAAATCGAAACATATCTGGGTAAGATTGATTAATCAGTGTACTGAATGCTTGCATTAAAATTACAAAATTATTCAAGTGGTTGCAATATAAATTAACTTAATAATATAATAGGTCGAACTACTACACTAAAACTTATTAGAAAATTTTTATTTATTTGATTTGATTAAATTGTTAAAACCGGTCAAGTACGAACCGGACCTCGCGTTCAGAGTTCCGTAATATTTCCAATCTTTTAGTATTTATTTTTTGGGTTAAAGAAATACAAAACCTTAAAAATTAAAAGACTGTAGCGCATACTGTTTGGCTGCTAAACCAAATGATCAGCTAGACTGATATACGGATAGGAGAGGACAATAGTTAGTTTGGAACTTTGAACACAAAACCCTAAACTTACAAGATAAATTTCCCATTAGGCTTACCTTATATATTAATCTTATTAATATTACCCATATATAATAAAGGAAACTTATTAAATTTCACATACCGAAGTCAATTTCTCGTCTCTATTAGATCTAAATAGTCCCCATAGCAGCATACGTTTCTTCATCGCGAGGTAGTAAAGCGCGGCGTCCATTGGGTCCTGTTTGGCCATATAGGCGGCGCGAGCTAACTTCTCCACGCATGTCTTTAGAAGCTCACCGCGTACCC
Organism: Petrophora chlorosata; assembly: GCA_951640565.1. Classification (NCBI taxonomy): domain Eukaryota; kingdom Metazoa; phylum Arthropoda; class Insecta; order Lepidoptera; family Geometridae; genus Petrophora; species Petrophora chlorosata. Next base: position 6,581,105 of record OX621204.1, on the reverse strand, counting down.
ACCACCCGACTCCTGCAAGGGATATGGAGAAAGTAACTACTACGTTGTTACTAGTAAAGATTATCCAGCGACAAAAGTTGCTAAACCGTTTTTTTTTAATTTTTTTTTATGCCTTTTTCATAAGACAGAGACTAGACAGAGAGAAAATTTTGAGGGTTACTTAGCTTACTAAAAAAGTTTTTAAAGTAGCTACAACAAAAAATACTCCGGCTTTTTTTTAATGACTTAGCTCAATCTTTGTGCATTAAGATTCGTAGAAGAGGGTTTAGAAAGATTTTTTATTACTGAGACATTTAGGGTTGAGTAACAAAATATGTAGTAGTCATTCGATAGGTCTACATACTATTGAGCGCACAAAAGAATACGTTAAAACATTACGTTTTATAGGCCAAACCGGCGATTGGCAAAAGGTAGAACATACATGGGGGTCTCACTAAGGAGTGGAACGCATTGCCAACGTCTGTTTCCTGACAACTACAACCTGGAACTCTTTAAATCGAGAGTGAACAGGTATCTTCTAGGTAAGCATGTTACATCTTAGACCACATCGTCGCTTACCATCAGGTGAGATAGTGGTCAACCGCAAGCCTATAACCAGTAAAAAAAAAGACTATGGCCGTCATAGTTCCTGGTTCCCTAGATACAGGGAATCCTATGTGATCGTCGGGCGTATTCATTATTTATGATTTATTATTAAACTTGTCGTTTGTCTCGAGGTGATGAGCGCGATGCAGTGCTACGCAGTGCTTTATGGTATTAAAAGTTCAGGGTGGCACTGCAATTGTTATGGGCACGCGTGGCGTTTACCATCAGGCGAACGACTTGCTCGTCTCATCACTTAGTTCGATAAAAAAAATCTCACCCAATTCCCTCATAGTGGTCCACTTGGGCTGTCCCTTCGCGTAGCCCGGTATCAGGTTGAGCAGCTGTTCGTGCGTCTCTGAGTGGAAGGCCCACACGAGGTTGCAGGTGCCAACGCCGGCGCGCTGCAGCCCGGCGCGCTGCGCGAGCGGCAGGCAGCGCAGCAGGTAGCCGTAGTGCTTCATGGCTAGCAGAAAACGTAGCCCGCAGTCGTCGAGGGAATCTGAAACAATGAGTTTATTGCAGAAGTTTTCGTCAGAACTTTTTTCGCCTCCCCAAAAAAGATCAGCAGGGCGATCATGTATCTTTTATTTCAATCAATTTCAAAAAGAGGCCAGGTTCGATGATGGTTTTGCGATCACGTAACCCGTTTGTGGCAATCAAACGTCGACGAAAGCTCTATTGAAATAAAAATAAGTTTTGACAAACAAAGTTTGTATCGATATATAAACCATAGACAAGAGCCGTACACAGTAAAATTGAATAGATTGGGCGTATACAAAACGATTCATAGCACAATCTCGCTTTGTAAATTTGTCGGGTAATCAATAGGAGCACATTGAAATCAAGACATAAATAATTACATGATCGCATTTTATCGATTAAAAAATTCTATTGCACGTTAGTCCGCGACATGCGATGTTCGCAACAGACTTACGTGATCGCCCTGCTCGTTCACAAAAGGAATTGGAGGGTGCGAGTAGGCGTCTAGCTGACAAGCTTCGAATAAAACAGTTTTTATCACTTGATAGCGAAAGATACCTACCAGTTGTGAACGCAGCGTTTTTACAAGCTTTTATTTAACTTGCAATGTTTGGGTAAAATTTTGCAAGTTCTATCACAACCACTTCCTCTTATCCTACGGAGTTGAAATTTTGCATAATAGGGGATCGGACAGTAATCGAGAAAAAATATAAAATGTAGTTAGAACGAATGTTTATCGAACCAGAAAGATCGTCCAATCAATATTTTTGTGAAATAATAATGATTTATATTTTTAAATCAAGAAATAAAATCTAAAAATTCTGACTATTTTAATCTGTTCTTCGTCTCAAGCGAAACACCAATCACAGCGCATGACGTCATCCGTAGGCGGATGACGAGTGCCAAGCTTGTGTTGTGAGAGTATATGTTCCTTGGTTGTGATTTTGTGATTACTTTTCGTTTTTGCTTTTCATAAAATCTTACAATATTTAGAATTAAGAGATAATAAAATAGTCCATTAATAGGTGCAATTCTCCCAAGTGATCATTATCTCTATGCTTACAACTTGTTTTGTACAATAAATAACATGGAACCAAGCTATATAAAAGCCGACAATAGAACTCTGCCGAGAGTGGATATATTGATGGTTGGCAATTTCTTTGCCTCAAACTCGGACTTCTGTGCTGCTGAATTTCGAAATGTTAAAACATCTATGTAAGTATTTCAGCTATTCTTCATTTTTTGATCTAATTTATGTGAGTATGGAAATAACAAAGGGAAACATAACCTAAAAAGTGTAGGTTGTGATAATTGATGTAATATTATGTCCTTTTTATTTTTATAATGACTTACTTTAATGTTTTACTTTTGCGTCTTTTTAGATCAGCGAGACAATCATACGGGGATGATGCGATAGGATACGTCCAACTTCGGCGAGATATGGATTTGTGTACGATCAAATGTAAAGTGTGTCCAGAGCACAAAATTCGTTCAAAGGCGTATAATGCGACTGCAGAGTGAAAGAGTATGAGAAATTGTCACTTCATTACTTAATTTCAATTAATTTCAATTTCAATTTCAATTTATTTATTCATCTTTTGACATTTCATAATGTTCTTAGATATGTCATAATGTACAAAAAATAGTAATATTTAATTACAAAATAATGATTTATCGGCAAAAGCCTCGTCAATACATGTATATATAGAAATTATTAATAATTCAATTACAAAATAATGATTTATCGGCAAAAGCCTCGTCAATACAGTAAAAGCTTTTATTAATAAGATGTTTTTTTATGTAAGGCATAAGTTCATTATTGCTCATGTTTCTTTTTTCCATAGGTATTTTATTATAAAGTTTAACACATATAAAGGTATAGCTTTTAGCAATTTTCGATAATCTTGTCCGTGGCAGGACCAAATTGTCTTTATTTCTAGTATCTATGTGATGGACATCTTTATGTGTGGTCATTTTGTCCATGTTTTGCCTAACATACAGTATGCTCTGGTATATGAACTCCCCAACCATTGTCATAATATTTAGCTCTTTAAATTTTTCTCTGCATGAATCTCTACTTTTTAATCATTGAACATTGTGATGACGGTGATTGTGACACATTTTTGGATACAATAGCTCAGTATTTTACTGAGAAAAACATTAAACTGATTGAAGAAAACTCTCGAATGCAATATAAGAACAGGTTGTGGCACGAGCTCAGGTATGGGCGTATTACAGCTTCAAAATCCTACGAAGTTAGCAAATGTCATACTGCAGATGGGTCTTTGATATCAATGATCATGGGAGCCAAGACCCCAGACACAAAAGCAATGAAGAGAGGTCGGGAATTAGAAACAAAAGTGAAAGAAACAGTGGAAAAAACACTTGGCAAGAAAGTGAAGACCTGCGGATTATTTATTTCCTCACAATACCCATTTATAGCTGGTTCACCAGATGGTATTATTGACAATAAAGTATGCGTTGAAATAAAATGCCCAACCAGTGAAAAAACATATAAAAATTATTTGAAAGATAATAAAGTGACAGAAAAATATATGGCACAAATACAAATTCAAATGTTTGTCACAAATTTGAAACATTGTTATTTCTGTGTTGCTCACTGGGATTTTGAACTCAACAACCATGTTGAAATGTTATTAGTAAGCTATAATGAGGCCTTAGTAAAGCACTATATTTCAAGTTCAACTCAATTTTGGAAAAGAAATGTATACCCTATTCTATATTAAAGTTCAAAATAAAATATTTTTTTTACATATTCAATGGTTTTATTTATTAAAGTTAATATTAGGTATGTACACATAATAATTCATAAATAAATAACTCCATAAAGTCCTTTCCTTTTTCTCCATCAGCTTTGTACAACCAGTGAGGTGCTTCCCACTATGGAATCAAAGATTTGACGGTGGGGACTATGAGGCTATGGAGGATGCATGGTGACATAGTACTTGTGGAAAACTGTAGGTTTCTAGGCGAATATTTTTTTTATCTAGTTGTACTATAAATGGTTTGAGAATATTAGCAATGATTGGTATATTTTTTTGAAATACTTTGCCTGGATATGATGTCGATATTCCAAATTGATCTGCAAGTTCTGAAAATGTTGTATTTAATCTAATTTTTTTCAAGCATAGAGTACATGGTCTGTTGGAATGTTGGTGTTTCCTTGTACTAAATCAACCAAAAAGAAACAATCCTTTGTTATGCCTATATAAAAACGTGGTTTGGCTTCAATTTTTTTCAACATATTATTCGGGGATTGCTTTGCTTCTCTTTCCTGTTCTAGTTTAGCTTCTTCTTTGTTTAAGCTACTACTGTCAGATGGTATTTTACACTGACGATTGAACAGAAGGTGATGATGGTTGAAATGATATTGATGGGGTGTAAAGTGATAGATCCATCGATGAATTATCTGTTTATTTTAGACACACTTGGTCTTGATAGCTCTACTTGTTCTTCTACTTTGAACGGAGATGTCCACGTTTTAGATGGTGATGTTGCAATGTTTTTGGATTTGTTATGTGTTTGTGTATACCTGCTTCTGAAGTATTTACTTTTAAAAACAACTTGTACACCTTTATCTTGGCTTTTTGGCTGTTCTTCTCTTACAAAGTCAGTTTGTAAATCTAAAACAAAGGTAAATTGGTAATTATTGTTAACCATTCCGAAAAAGGTATTGGTTCAAATTAAACTAGTAGGTATTTAGCTAGGTACTTACTAAGAGACTGAGTTGTATTTTCTTTTTCCATATTAGTCTCCAGTTTAATTTCTGCAAGGGCTTCTTCTATTAAAGACATTCTTTGCCTTTTGACAGCAGCGGGGCAAGATGTACTAGTAGTTGATGGCAAACTTCTTTTCCTATCAGTTTGACATTGAAATTTTGAAGGAAGGCATCCAGGTTTTATCATTATTTTTTTACAAAGCCCATAATATGATATCGCATGTAATTTTCCATATCATTCGGCAGCTATAACACAAATTACAAATTATTTAAGCACTTATACTAAACTTCTTACTTGTAAATATAACCTATACATACACAAAAGGAACTTATTATTTTACACACCGCTTAAATTCTATCTAGAGGTACTTACATCGAAGTGTCCTCACAAAAGAAAATCGCTGATGTTATAGACATCCCTTCGTGTTTTCGTCTTGCTAGATCCATCCATTTTTTTCGCATTTCTGCTTTTCGTGGTACATCAATGAATAATTTATTTGGAGTAGCTATAGAATTATTTCTACATTGAGGTACTGCACACCAACGATATGGTTTTCGTTCCATTCCGACAATTTACTCAATTTAGTCCCCAAACTTCACAAAACGTATTTAAATCTCTTCGCAAGTTTTCTTTCGTAGAGTTTGAGTTTGACGCACAGAACAATAATACTGGTTTGACGTTTCGGCCAGCGTATGACGTCACACACCTGAGGTGACCTTTTGCGCGGCAATAATTTAAATATAATATTTAACTTTAATTTTAGGTACTTTTAGAGCTTTATTTAATTAAAATGGTATTTTTCATGGCTATATATATTGATTATGGTTAATTTAAAACACTTTCTGAAAAGTTGTCCGATCCCCTATTGTCAAAGTCCGATGACAATGCATTATTATGGTGACAGCCAGCTGATCTGATGATGAAGACGGAATGTGGGCAGTGGAACTCCTTGACGAATAATCGTAAAATACTAGTGTTTGGGCTCATTTTAATCTACTCGCGGTTCCGTTTACAAAGTTGTTAAAAGCTTGTCTTAAAAAACATCAAAAATCTTATTATTACTTGATAGCGAACGATACTAGTTGCGACCGCAGCGTTTTTTCTATTTACAAAACCGTTTTTAGATATGTTTATTTTATCAATTTGGTCACAATCTCGCCTGATGTAAAGCGACAATCGAGCTCATACATCTATAGGAAGACGGCAGTTGGGCGACTGCGCAGACCCGTCTCCCTGATGGTTCACCGAAAATCATCCGGAAACACGAGTCGCGCACGAGATCGCTTAACGACATGGCTTTGTTCGCTGGGTGGTAGAGCCTACCATTTCAAAGCGTGTAAGCGAAAGAAAATGAAGCAGCATGTTTTTTCTTTGGTTTTCTAACGAGTGTGAAAAATCCGCACTTCTGTGTCATTAGTGCAGGGCTGAGTTAGGATTCGAACTCGGGTGCGTCGGATGGTAAGGCGCGCAGGTCACTACTCGGCTACACTTGCTCTAAAACCGCTATAGCCTAAACGCTCACCGAACGTCCGCGTCTAACGTTGACACAGCCGAACTCGTGCCACGAAGGTAACTAAGCCGGAAGATGAGGTAGAAAGAGACAGAGAAACTCACCAGGCAATATCTCGTGCTGACTCCCTTGGGCGACGTCGACCCGCGCGCTGTTTGCAAACCGCTCAGCGAAGTCGGCATCGCAAGTTGACACCGTATCCGCTAACGCCAGTAGATGCATCTGGTCGAGAGAACTCAGTCCGGGCAGGTGCGTGTGTGTAAGAAGTCGGGATAGGATGCGACCTGAGTGCAGAACATTTATAAATAATTGTTCTTAACATTAGGAAGGTTAAATTATTAGGTCAACTTTAACTTGAAATTTGGCCAATAATTGAAGTTAGTTTTGATTATCTGTTGCGAATATCGAACAAAATCATGTCATATATTTCTCTCGCGTTTGTTTACCTCGATTTCATTCATAAAAATCATTTTTATCAATGAAACATGTGCGTTAAGCGCGTGAGGGATTAAAACGTAAAACCACAAAGTTACTGCTACTTATTTTGTGTTGTCTTTGTTATTTATTGTGTCATTGATATCTGTAAACTATTGTTTTGCTTTATACCTTTGTCTGTATATTTTTGTGTTTTTGCCAAATGAATGTTTTTTGTTTCTTTCGTACACTTAACATGGGCTCCTATTCGAATAAATTATTTCGTCTTAAGGCTACGTTTCAAGCATTCGATAGGACAAATTGATTGCACAGTCGCCTCAACGTGCGCTCTCGGTTTGATTATGCATTGATAGTTTTGTCCCTTGGTTAAAAATTTTATATTTACCTTGTCTAGGTCCAAAGTGCGAGAGTGGTTGCCTCTCGGGCATGGACGGTCTTCTGTCGATACCTTCTTCGTCACCCAACAATAAAGCATCCAAATCTTCGTCTGTGTCTTGTATCGTACCATCAAATAGTTCATTGTAATCCTGTAAAATATTTCATATTAAAATGTATCTTGTTAACATGGCTTTTAAGTTCAAGCGGCACTCTAAATCAAATAAAAATGACAAGAGGACATAAATGAATGGCAGTAAGAACCATTGTTACGAATATGAATTTATTTCTTAATAATTACCTGATATTTTTTTTTTACACTTAATAGTTCTATGTTTGGCCACTATCTCGCCTGATGTGAAGCGATGATGTGGCCTAAGATGGAGCACATAGATCTAGAGAGAGACGGCAGTTGAGCGGCTGCTCAGACCCGTCTCCCCGATGGTATAGTTAGCGTATTGGTGTTAGTCTGTGAGCTTACTATTGGAAACTAATTAAATAAAATCTTGTGTTCTCTTAATATCGCATCATCATCAGCCCATAACGTTCCCATTGCTGGGACACGCGCATTCTCGCATAGAGAGAGTATGGGCCATAATCCACCACGCTGGCCCAGTGCGGGTTGGTGGATGTTACATGTCCTTTAATTTTGTGATTAATCCTTGGACATGCCGGTTTCCTCAATGTTTTTCCTTCACTGTTTTTTAGAATAATAATGCATATATTTCTTAAAAAATATTTTTAGATATATGAACCTTTACTTTCTTCCATTCTACATTTACTTCCCAAACACAAAGGTACGATAATAAGGCAGCGAATAGCTAGATTCCTAGATTCACAGTAATGTTCATTGTATAAAATAATAAATAGTTTATACACGCAAATTAATTGATAGGCCAGAAGCCGCTTAACCTCTTAGCCGTAGGTTTCGCTAGTTCAAAAACCCACACACATATAATACAACATTATACACTTCCTTCTACCTTAGCTTCCTGGATGGTGGACGGATGGTGCGGCGACTCCTTATCTGCCACAAGCAGGGTCCAGAGCGGTAGTGGCGGCACCGACGTTATCTCAGCGTAGTCTAACTGTACGTCTTCTGTTATCTATATCACAGATGCCGTCTGTTAGTTACAGTTGCTGTACTTATAGTTACTGTGGTTAGAAATATCAATTACTTTAATTACAGTAACAATAGTTACTGCACAACGACTAATAAACATAAAAAATAACGCCCAACGATCACATACATAGGTTCTGTCCTTGACTAGGGAACCAGGATCTACGAGGACCATGGTCCCACAACACCCAGACACGAAACTAATTCTTGCTACTTTTTTAAGCAATCCACTAAGATTTGCCACATAGCGGGAATCGAACCCGCAACCTCCCTGGTTTATAAACTATAAGCTGACCTGCCCAACCACTATACCAAACAGTGTCTCTGTGTATCTTAGTTACAAAGATTTTAAGTTTTTACTAACTAGATAGTCGGTCTCTCGAATGCGAGAGACCGCCTGGGTTGGTACCACTGCTGCAAGCATTATTGTGTTCCGGTTTGAAGGGCCTTGCAGCCAGCGAAATTACAGGGCATATGAGATTTAAGATCTGATGTCCCGAGGTGATGAGCGCAATGCAGTGCTAAGCAGTTGTTTTGTATGGTATTTAAAGTTCTGGGTTGCACTGGCATTGTTTAGGCAAGCGTGACGCTTACCATCAGGCAAAATCTTGCTCCCATTGTTCAATAGCATAAAAAAGGTGACGAGCGTTACGTGACGAACTTTATATATAGTTACTGCAGTTGCAGTAGGTTATCGAGATGTGGTAAAATAATACAGTTAAGTTTGATTTTGTATTAACTTTGGAAGGTCCAGGTTTATTATTTGCAATTATTAATCAGTTATGTATGACTTTATTGTATTTGCATTCGACTGCAGTGAAATGAGAGAAGATATGAACTTTCTAGAATTTTGCTAAGAATTGTACTTTATTTAATTAAGAACATTTTATTTGTAGACAAAGATTTAGTAACACTTAATATTTATGACAAGATATATAAACACTTAATATTTATGATAAGATATATAAAGTTATTAAAAGATTAAATAGTAATAAACAAAATAAAGACAAGCAATTTATAATTAAAACGGTAGTAATGTAGAAAAAATACCAATTTTAAAACTTTTAACTAAAGAAAATTAATAAATATCGTAATGTTGAAAAATTGTAGTAATACGAGTATAATATGCATTAATAAAACGTAATAAACCTTGTATTTTACACAAAAAAATTACATTACCTGTCCGGCGCCATCTAGCGGCGAGGCGGCGCCGGCGGCGAACGATACGGAGAGCGTTCGCGAACGCGACCAGCCGCGCTGTAACAACGTGCAACATGCATGCAATAGCGCGCGGGAACGTTCACAGTTCGCACGTGCATGAAGGTATTGTGCGAGCATACAGATAAGCAAATAGCACGACCGCTCTAACGTGTCGCATCTGTTGGTCTGTGCCTTTAATATGCATACGTCTTAATTGTATTATCAGATTTATCTTTAGAACGGTCGGACTATAAGGGTAAAATAACGGTTTTAGAAACGTAATCTCTTGATTTTCCGTTGCTGAATAGCTGTTTGGCATCATCTTTGGGTATAGACCGACAAATATTCATATTCAATACTTTATTGTATCATACATGTTACAGGGATCTTAAATATTACAATACAGAGTGTCATATGTACCCAATTTAGGGCATAGCAGTATGAGTAGAAGCGAACCGACATATTATTGCTTTTTTCGTCAAAATTTACCCTTAAAAAATTCGTCTAAACTATAATAACTTTTACTAAGTAATAGGGTTTTAAGTTTATTTTCAATTATTATGTCTTTTTCTTGAGCTTTTATCGTATCCGGGATTTTATTATAAAGTTTTTACAGCCATGATGACATATGTCGTACTGATTGACTATGAATCTGTGACTAAACATACTTTGGAACAGTTAAATAAATTTTCGAATTGCAACTAATTAGTATAATGTCATTGCGTACCATTTAGTTGACACTCTGAAAGTTAGGACTTCATATCGTAAAGCAAAGCTATTCTCTAGTTTCGAAGGTTTTTAAATAAAATCCTTTATGAATGCAATGGTTTTAAGCGAGCTTAGAAGAAGCGGACGATATAATCATGCTATACTAACTTCATTAGCGATAATTTGTACGAAATCAAAATGCAAACAATGAAAAACATCACAAGAGAATCTGTATTTGTGCAACTTTATTTCTTAGACTACTATGATCGTTTTTTAAGGTTTCGTTGTTCAAAAAGGAACCCTTAAAGCTTGATAACTAATTTTCTTACATCTGAAATCTGAAGATAGAAAACGAGTTTGTGCACGTATTAGTCACGTGCTCTTTTTGTGCACAATGAGTTTAAAATGGCGAGATGTCTGAATGAAAAACCATCGCGACGACAAAAATATAAAAGCAAACACATACAGCTACCTAAAGTCTGTTCATCTTTACCTGACAAAAAAGGTAAACAAACCATTCGTTTTCACAAAATCACCGTTTTCTCATCGAAATCACACAACTTAAGCACAGACAATAGTCCCTGGTTACAGAAGAAACATGAACGCAACTATTTACGCACGGATATCAACGAAATTCATCATATTTACATTATACACACATCAACACCGTCTAGGGATATTTTGTATTAAGTTCTAAAACTCAAAAAATACTGGCCCGTTTATAAATATTTTAATGAAAACTTATTTTGTAGACCTTATCGAATGATTCCAAATTTGAATTTGTAAAATAAATTAAAAACAAGATTTGCGCGGCATGATTTGTAGCAAAGTTCGAAGATTGCAAATTACCTGTCCTAGTTACTGGCATTTTTTTGTTCGAAATTAAAGTTTTATTAAAAATATTGCTTATTTATAGCGACCGACCAACCGACCCCTAAATTTGTTATACATTTTTCAGAAAGCAGTGACAGTGACGATAGTGATGAATCAGACGAATAAAAATGTTATACAAATAATTATCATGTTTTATTACAAATAATTGTTAATCAGTTATTATTATAGTCAGGACTTCTTTTTCATATTATTTAATAACGAAAACCTCTTTTTGGGCAGTTAGATATAAATATTTGATTCACTTAATTTTTATTCGGTGGAACCTCATCACTAATCTAGTCTATGGTTCGGTTTGTTTACCTTTTTTGTCAGGTAAAGATGAACAGACTTTACATATATTTCACATTATGAGTCTTATTGTATGATTTTAAAATGTACTGAAGTCAAGCACTGTATACCATAGTATAGTATAGCATAGGTAATATATCATCATGGATATCCAAGTTAATAATGTGAAACCAAATAAAAACAGACACATCGGCCATATTTTAAATTCTCTGGCTAAAATATTGCGCTTCCGATAACTTTGTTATTTGCTTATGAGTAGGTAACCGTATGTGATTGCACAAATTGACAAAACAAAGACAATATTAAGTAAATATACATGAATGAATATGTGGCTTTGTTTTACCTGTCTCGATAAACTATCTTCGTCGCCTTGCGAGCTGCGGCCAGTGTAAGTACCTCCAATACACCTGATGGGGAGAAAGCAGTCAATAACTTTAATCTAGACTTGGCGGGATAGGAAAGTAAGGGAGCTTTAATTTGTTGTTTTCCACAACTTGCATATTTATGTGTAGGTGTAGGCAACGAAAAGTAAATAATATAATACAATAGTCAACATAGTCAATAAACAGTGGGTACAATGGGCGGCCTTATCGCTATGCGCAATTTCCTACAGGCAACCTTTGGATGGACAGGAATTTTAATAGAAATATTGCGTAATGCATAATGTAGGTATGTAATGTTTCAAGTTCTCCGAATAAGTCCAAAGTCTATGAAAAGTTTGAAGAAAGTTTCATCACTTCACTGAATCACAAAAGGAGATGTTTTTAGATTCACAGTTAATCGATAGGGTGCGGCAGTGTTCATAGCAACTTAACGACTTTTATCAACAAGGTACTTATTTTAATCATCGGAAACGTTCAAACGGTTCCCTCTACCAGGGCCGGCAGCGAATCTGCAAACGTGTACGTGGTTCCCGAGGGATCGTGATATAACCAAATCCCATGCGCAAAGTCGCGATATATAACCAGCAGTCCTACCTTACAAGATGCGCTAGTATAGCCTTCACCCATCGGATCTTGCCACTGTTAAGTAGCTCCATCAACTGTTTAGGATGGTACTGAGGCAGCACTGGGCATGCCATCTGCGAAGCTTCGAAGAGACCGTAGTCCGGCATATAGTCTAAAAGAGGCTGCAATAAATAAATAAACTTGTTACAAGAAAGTGAAGGTCTGACTCATCTAGTCAAATAGTAATGCATGTTGCATTTTTTCCCAAGAAGGTTCTCAATGTGTCACAGTTACACTGGGTGTGAAAAAAAGGTCGCAACGAGTATCAGTATGGCTCGATGGGAAAAAATCCCAACAAGTAATACTGTGACATGTATAGGTGTGGCTTGTTTGGAACTCACTCGTTAATTAGATAGTGATGCAAATATCCATGTAAATAATATAAATAAATAAAGAAATCTTTATTGTTCAAACTTACAATTACCTAGTAATATTAACTTTAACTTTAAAAGAGACGATTAATAACACTCGAAATAGACAACTGGGTTTCACAAGACAAATTACATTCAGGGAACATCACGGGAATAGCATCTTGTTATTATAACCGTGACGTCACAGCAGCGCTAGATCAATGTTCATGTGGCGGTCATCGTTGCCTATAGTGCCAGAAGGGTTGTGGCTGTAGAAGCAACGATAATCGCATCCCACCAGACTGGCTGTCTGCTGGTTTGGAGCTCTTTAAATTCTTTTAATCTTGTCTCCTTTTGAGGTATCAAATACTATATACCTGAGGCTGATCCGGCTGCGTTTTATTTCTTCTTCTCGCATCCCTTTCCAGAAGTTGCAAGTTGATAGATGAAACGCGTTGCAAGTGCGGCGCGGATATCCGCAGATCTGAGTCACGTAACGCTCGAGATTCACTGCCCTCTTCTAGCTCCTGTAAATCAAGTTAGAAAACAAAATAAAAAAGTTTTGTAAATAACATGTAGGTTAAGACTTAATCATCAGTCAGCTACTGCCTTTGTTGACTCCGTTGTCTTTTCTGACAAGCGGACAAAGTATGATTACTCTTGAAATATCCTGCTTTCATTGTTTGCCTATTACGTTACTACTGGGGCCGTCTGCTATAGGGATATAGTATACTATAATCAAATACGCACACATCTGAGCGATTGCTAAAACGCACATAACTTATTACGGGGCCAGCAGGATTCGAAATCACGAGGTACCGTTGAGCACTCGCTCTTTGTCACTCATTCAACTATTATATACAAATCTGTTTTTGTCACCTGTCCACTCATCTGCCCCGTCGCCATTTGAGGATGTTCAGGCTTCCACTGCGAGTACACGTGCATTTCCGAGTCCATCCCCACCACCAGTATCCCGTCTCGGACCCACGATATCTGCATCGGAAGCGGCGGGAGGCCGTCGGCTGTTTTCAGCTCGATGCGACGAAGTTGCATCCATCGGATCTCTTCGACGAACAGTGGCGCCGCCAGGGATGAAGCTTTTCGGAGGATCGGGCGGTTGTTGTTTATGGATTCTTTCATTGCCTGCGGAAAAATCATGAAAATAACAAAACTACACGCACATACGCACGCAATTTTACGTATGCGCACGCACATACAAATGTAACTATTTGAATTGAATTATCATCAGAATTTACCTGTGTCACAACCAAGTGACCAAAACCCCCCATTGCGTTTTATCAAAAAGGTATTTGAAAACGAAACGATGCAGCAGCAAATAGAAAATAAACTCACGAATGGCCGCCTACATGTGATTTGTCATATAGACTGCTAAATGGAAGTTCTGAAACCCATTGAAAGGGTCTGTATGAACAAGGCTAAAGTTGGAACTAATCATGTCATATAGGTTATTGTCTCGGCGTATCCTCCACGTTGAAATTGAAGCCGTCACTAAGTATCATATGAACTCACTCACTGTATCTACTAGTATCACCGAACGAACACGTTCGGATTCTTGTCGATATATAGGCTCACCTTCAAGTTAGCCTGTGCCAAGTCGCTGGAGACAGGTGTGAACAGCAACACCCGAGAGCCGACGGCCACGGTGAGGATGTGCGAACCGTCTTCTTTCGACACCCAGTCTAGTTGAACTAGATGCTTCTGGGTTAGTGGACACGTGTTTCCATTTTCCATTATGCTCCTGCAATAAAATGTTAGAGGATTATAGTTGTAGTTTATTACCCGATGATAGAGTTCAATTTCACGTCCGAGTCGCAATCGGTAAGACCCGACAAACGAGACTCAAATCTTACTAAAGGTCTTTTTTGCCCTTTAGCGATTCTAATTTTAATAATAAGCTAAATTTTTATAAAGGTTTAGGTAAATTAACATTTTCATAAATGAGGTTATGTAAATATTCGATGTCCAACGATTCGAATGGACAATGATTTTCCAGAAAAGTATATCACACGTTTATACCTGCGCAACGACTGCAAAGTACTGAACGACGGAACGGCGAGAAGCCCGGCCGACTTGCCAGTATCGCCTTCTCCGTTGCGGTTGCTGCGGCTCTCGTCTGACGATAGAGTTTGTAGTACCTGAAAATAACGAGTGTTAGTTACATTCACATAAGAGTGAACAAAATAAATGAAATATTTTTTGATCATTTTTTTAGGATCTACTGGCACATTTTATGCTACAGGTTAGCTTAGGCGAGCTTTGTAAGCCCTAGTCAATGTTAAACAGTTAAATAGATATTGTTACAAGCCAGCTGCTGGTATCATGCCATACCAAGGGTCCAAGAGATATTGAATAGAAATGCGTTTACAAGAACAGATTTAAAAATACAGCCAAAACATGGGAAGATCTTGAGAAACGACGGCTTTGGTAAGACGATAAGGTAAGGTTATGGTACAAACCTGATTAATCCTCTGTTTCTTAGCTATAAATGACGTATCGTGGAGGTACGACAGATCTATCTGCGTGTCCGCGCAGACGCCGACTCTCGGCAAGCTGACGTTTCTCAGCGGTATCGTATCTTCTAGCAGCCACTCAGCGCCCCCGGTGCTTTCACACTCGTAAACGCAAACGCACAAGTTCACGAAACGCGCGTCCGGGCTGATGTTGTTGGTAGAAGCACTGCCCCCTTTGGGGCGTGTGAATGAACGGCCGCATTTGTACGCGCAAGCGATGCGGCCAGAGTAAGCCGCGCTTATGTGAAGCGGTTGGCCTGAAATATGCGATAATTCCATTTCAGTACATACAAAGCTCGTTCACATAGGGACGAATGTTTTGCGAAGCTAATACAGACCTTTTGAACAACAATCTCACGCCTTACATGTGACTCATTTATGTAGATCTTTGTGCAGAACGTTTGTTTGTGTTTGACATAATGGCAATAGTACAAATAGCAATGTGTATTAAGATTAGAAGGTTTTGAATACCGCTGTTCTATGAGCGACTCCATGAATACTATACGCAAACACTCAAAGTCTTATAATCAAAACGCCAAGTTAACCAATTTGATGCTTTACCTGGAATGTCGATAGTAGATTCTTGATCCTTGTTCATCATCTCCCACTCTTTCCATGTATATTCTATTTCGCTATCCGCTTTCTTGTTGACGTTGCATTTCCAGAATCTCAGTGTGCTGTCGGAACAAGCTGTGGCTAGGATGTAGGGTGCGAGGCAAGCTGGGTAAATGGACGCGGAGCTTAGGTGGCCGGCGGCGGGCGTCGCGTGGATTACATCCACGCCATCGGGTAAGGCTAGTGGACATTCGCACACCTGCAACAATAAGGAAAATATGACTGTGTTATTGCAATGAAAATGGTCGATGGACGAATCACGTTAGGATAAAAATTCAATGAGTATGATAAAATCGTATATCATGACGAAAAATGTATAAGGTTTTTTTTGCTGATGGCCAGCCCATTGCCAATGCGTTGCCGATCCTGTAAAGAAGGGAAGAGGAAGCGGATCGGTGCAGGGGGGACGGAATAGGGGCTGTTGCCGACGCTGTGAGGAGAGTAAACAAAGGAAAGAGATGGAAAATCAATCCCTTATTCAGAGATAATACTGGCCGAAATAGTTCCCTGGCACCTGCATAACAGCTATCTGGCTACAACTGCTTTATTAACTTGCATACTTTACCTTTTTAGTAGTAATAGAAAGATGAGAGTTCGGCGGCGGTGGTGGCACGGCTCTGTCGTTATCCATTGAGACCGAGTTCTTTCGCGACTCCGCGCCCTCTTCTTCTTGAACTAATGCACTATCTGGCACGTACATCATGCTGTTTGTGAGGTCATCTGGAAAATAACATAGTCAGTGAAGTGTGGATGTAGAATGGGAAAACAATGCCGTGATGTGGAATGTCCGGTAGGAGTCACACCGACTCTCACATAGTGAGGTGTCGCAAGCCACATAATTTTAACAATATGAACCACGATGTATACCACATATTGTGACCGACACGCATGAGCCGCTCATTCGCGCAAGCCTGTTGGTAGGGGCCTATTCCTTAAAGACAACATAATTATGTGAAAATGTAGATCCAACCACGCTTTTAATAATATGTATATAATGAAATCATTTATTTCAGACTTAATATCCATATGTGGTTAATAAGACAATTATAATTATGTTAGTAGGTACCTTCGTTATTATTAACTTGAAATATTATTTCATTATCTAAATCTTATTATTACCTTCCATTCAAAATTATGTAAATGACAATATTTATCAGCAAAAATAATTAATGTCTTCATAATATTATTAAATTAGGGATTTTCAAAATTGTCAGTCTTCTTAATGTGATAGTTACCATTAGGATCAGCCTGCGAAGAAACAGTCAGCCTCCACATATGTACAGTGGATCCGCCGTCCGTCCTCTCGAGCACCACGATATAGAACGGTTCGTTGAACCCAGCCGCCTTGCGAAGGTCTACGATGGCTTCCAGCCCGGTCTCTGTGATGGTGTTGACGTCAGACGTGTCTACGCCGGAGTCCGCGCTTTCAGAGTCGGGGGATGTGCGTTCGCCTGTGAAGATTAGACAGGTATTAGCATAGTTAGAAAATATTGTGAGTGTGTTCAAATGATTTAACAATTAATGGCGCAGTCGGTAGGATAACCTGTAAGATGGGGCTGGGTAGTGTGATGTGTAATGTGGTCAGGCAGACACAAATTTGATTGTCACTTGTTGTATTGCAAAATATTATACTAGTTTTACTTAATAATACGTGGCGCAGTCGGTAGAATAATCTGTAAGGTCCTGTGTCCGCTCAACCAATTCCCCCCATTGGTTGAGCGGACACAGGTTTGATTGTCACTTGAAGTATTGTAGTCTGTCCCAAACTATGATTTCGAAGTCCGAACTCGGCAGACTTCAGCCCACCACTACTCCCTGCCGGGCCTTACCACTAGTTACTCTCGTTCGGTCGTGCGGATTAAAAGAGACTGCGGTGCGAGCGCTGTCCTTTTCATCCGATGCAACGCAGATCGTAATTATTTGTCCTAGTCACCATCTGGTTTGTACATGAGCCGTCGACAGCTGCGACACGATGCGGATGCACTCGTGCGTACACTACACTCACCAGTGATGAGCTGCTCCTGGAACACGTGCAGCAGCTGCGTGTTGTGCCAGTCGTGCGTGGCGTCGGCGATGGCGTGCAGCTGGATGATGGCGCCGGGCCGCGCCGTCGACTGCTGCGACACGATGCGGATGCACTCGTGCAGCGGCACGCCGCCACTCTCCGACAGCGTCGACTCGGAGGACATTGACATGGTGTCGTGCGCGTGCTGCCGATAGGAAATACTATTTACTATTTGACCTGTAAAAGTGCATTTTTTGTGCCTATTCACAATAAATTATTTTTCAAAAAAAACTTAAACTGACTTCAAAACCACAAATAGGCACTCAAAAGTGAAAAATAAATTAATATAATTTTCATAAGCGCTGCCCACTCATATACTTGAAGTCGGTGCCAGCCAAGTCTATTAGGTAGCAGATAAATACTATGTATATAGTAACTATTGTACTACTGTATTGTACTGTGTTGTATTGTACTACTTGTAGGTAGTATCTATCTACTACCTTTTAGACTTGGCTGGCACCGACTTCAAGTATATGAGTGGGCAGCGCTTATGATAATTATATTAATTTATTTTTCACTTTTGAGTGCCTATTTGTGGTTTTGAAGTCGGTTTAAGTTTTTTTTGAAAAATAATTTCTTTTAACCTTTTTAGTGAAAAACAAGTTTTAATTAAATTAATTTAAAAAGTTTTTAAAGACAAGCATTTATGATCTAGCAGCCACATCGTGACGAAGTTTAAAACGGGCTATCATAATTAAATTTATGTACAAAAAAAATTCATGACTCTTCTATTCTCTGTTGAGGAGTTCCCTCGCCGGAAGTCATTCCTGGGTGTATCAGCCATGTCATGGTGGAATTTAGAACAGGCTATTATGGTTAAATCCATTTACAAAATTTTGTGTCTGTACTATTCACCGTTGAGGAGTTCCCTCGCCGGAAGTCAACCCTGGGTTAAGCATGTGAAGCAGTCGAATACAAACCCCAACTTTAGAAAGTCGGTTACAACAAAAACAAGAACCGACTTGAAGATTAAACTTATATTTTTTTTTTGTTTTCGCTATTTTTTTCAAAAAGTGCTGAATTAATTTCGATAAAATTTATATGGGACCACCTCTGAAGTATGACCTACCAATCAAAAAAAGAATCATCGAAATCCATTCATAATTGGCGGAGTAATCGCGTAACAAACACACAAAAAAAAAAAAAAAAAAAAAAAAAAAAAAAAAAAAAAAACATACCGTCAAATTGTAAACCTCCTCCTTTTTGAAGTCGGTTAAAAAATAAGCCTTTTATTCATATTAGTACTTAAATTTACAGAAATTGCCTAATCATTATAATATAAAAACCTGAATTAAATTGAGTTGAATTTTATTTGAATTTTGGACTAAAAGAGACACTCTTATTCCTGTTGCATAGCGCTGTCCCTTTCATCTGACGGAACAAAGATTTGTAATTATAAATCAGAGTAAGGGTACTGGTACTGGTGGTAGGTTTCTCGTATGCGAGAGGCCGTCTAGGTGGGTACCACCTCTTTGTCAGTTATTCAGCAGCCAAGGAGTAGTACGCAAGCATTACTGTGTTCCGGTTTGAAGGGCATTGTACCCAGCGAAATTACTGGGCATTATGAGACTCAACAGCTAATTGTCTCAGGGTGACGAGCGCAGTGCAGCGCCGCGCAGGATTTTGCAAAACAAAGTTCTGGGTGGTGCTGTTATTGTTGTGGGCTGGCGTATTGCTTACCATCAGGCAAACGTCCAGCTCGTCTCCTCATTCAGATACATAAAAAAAATGCCCCTGGTGTCGAAATTATAGACCACCCGAAGACCTCCGACATGGCCTAAAGACTGTTGTCCTAAGACAAAAACTGGAAGTGCAACAAGTGCCTGCGAAACACGGTAGCGCTGATGTAAATACCACACAAACGGTCACCGTTGTTTAACCTAGCAAATCTGTTACGACGGCTAGGCGAGCTACACTACGAGCACTACATTGATAACGTCGTGCGAGGAGCTTACAAGATAATAATATTTATATTGTATAATGTATATTATTATTATTAATTTCACGCTGTCTATCTTATCTCATTTTTTTTAATTAAATATTTTTTTCGTCTCCGCTGGTACAATTTGTTTACTTTTCGGCAAACATCTGAGGTCGAGCAAAGGGGTACGCTAAAAACCAGCCCTGTGTGAACTCACTAGAGTTTACACAGAACGATGCTGAGCCTACCCCTTATTGCCAAACCATAATAGTGTATAAATATAGTAGTTATTAAGTTATGTTAAGTTATTGGCAATAAAAAATCATTTTCTTTCTTTTCTTTCTTTCTTTCTTTCTTACAATATGACTGACCAATGACAGCTGGGCCCTAATTAACTATTACCACTTAGAGATTCCTTGCTTCGAAATCACGTCGATTCCTCAATTAATAATGAAATATCAAAACATAAACACAAGTTACTTACTACAAGCACACTAAAATTAAGTCATATGTTAATAAAAAATAAACTTTTACTACTTAACTTTAATTTTATCTTAAACTTTTAATTAAATCATACATTAGTGAAGGGTACAAGGACGATGAGAGTACAGTGGGGTGTTAAATAAATGATTATGATGATGATGGTAGACCATAGCTCAAGACGTCGACGACATTTATATTGTAGTAGGCGTCACGAACGCCTAGGAGTCAACAACTATGCTAATTAGTAACTACTGACTTTCATTTATAATGCGACAAGGATCTGCAATTAGATGACATTTGAAAGAGCGTCACCGTCAACGTTGGAACTTGTGGCAACAATTAGTTCCGAGTTTCCGTGGATATTGCTGGAAACAATTAGTTCCGATTTCGAGATCCTACAGACCGTTGTAGCCACTAGTGCAGTAAAGCGGTGCAGGCAAAAACAAGTAGTTTCACGCTAGCATTACATCTTTATGTCTCCTCTCGGAAGTCGCGATCTCTGCCAGCAGAGTCCTCGCGTCGATCACAGCTTGGAACACACGCAGGCTTTCGCCGTCACTCGCTACGAAGCACGCCGATGGAGAGTTGGATAGGTTGCCTAGTGTTGTGCTGAAACAAAATATGTTTTACTAGTTGCTCCCTGCGAAATCACCCGCGGTTTTCCGGCATTAAAAGTGTCTTATGTCCTTTTCCAAGATCTAAAGTACCTACATACTAAATTTAATAAAAATCGGTTCAGTAGACTTTGCCTGTTTGAGTAACATACATCAATCCATCTATCGTCAGAAAGTTTTACATTTATAATATTAGTAGAATAGAAAGTAGGATCTTAGCATTTCACTGCCCTAACTTGGACACAAAACGCATTATCATTCTTCTCTTTAGTAGTCTATGAACATTCCCTCACTTCGGCAGTAACGTAGGCAGCCACGCGACGTTTCTGTACGCGGAGATGCGGCGAATTGAACAGCGCCAGCTCTGACACGCCACCGGACTTACCTAGCGGGCCCACGCACTCCACCCGCTACATTATCAACTAATTTCTTCTCTGTGGTAGTCTATCAACATTTCCTCACCTCGACAATAACGTAGGCAGCCACGCGACGTTACTGTACGCGGAGATGCGGCGAGCTGAACGGCGCCAGCTCCGACACGCCGCTAGACTTACCTAGCGGGCCCACGCACTCCACCCGCTATATTATCAACTAATTTCTTGCCTGTGGTAGTCTATCAACATTTCCTCACCTCGACAATAACGTAGGCAGCCACGCGACGTTACTGTACGCGGAGATGCGGCGAGCTGAACGGCGCCAGCTCCGACACGCCGCTAGACTTACCTAGCGGGCCCACGCACTCCACCCGCTATATTATCAACTAATTTCTTGCCTGTGGTAGTCTATCAACATTTCCTCACCTCGACAATAACGTAGGCAGCCACGCGACGTTACTGTACGCGGAGATGCGGCGAGCTGAACGGCGCCAGCTCCGACACGCCGCTAGACTTACCTAGCGGGCCCACGCACTCCACCCGCTATATTATCAACTAATTTCTTGCCTGTGGTAGTCTATCAACATTTCCTCACCTCGACAATAACGTAGGCAGCCACGCGACGTTACTGTACGCGGAGATGCGACGAGTTTAACGGCGTCAGCTCTGACACGCCACCGGACTTACCTAGCGGGCCCACGCACTCCACCCGCTACATTATCAATTAACTTCTTCTCTGTAGTAGTCTATCAACATTGTCTCACCTCGGCAGTAACGTAGGCAGCCACGCTACGTTACTAAATGCGGAGAGATGCGGCGAGTTGACCCGCGCCAGCTCCGACACGCCGCCGGACTTGCCGAGCGGGCCCACGCACTCCACCCGCCACATTATCAGCTCGGAGCACAGCCCGCCGGCCGCCGTGTCGTCGTCAAACTTGTGGTGGTCTCTTTCGTTATCTAGTTCAATACAACTTTATAGTTACGTGATTGCTTAATTGGATTGATTTACAATGATAATAGTGTACAGGGTGTTTTTTAAATAACATGCGTTGTACACAATCTAGATAAAACGTCTCTACATCAGCGTTAAACTATAGTCCACGCGAACGAAGTCGCGGGCAACAGCTAGTTTACAATGAAACTTTGTTGTTATTTATGCCAAGGCTGTAGTTTGGCTAAATAGTTAGGCGGTAAACTCCGGTTAGACCATTTGGTTATGTAGGTATAACTCACACCAATCTTTATGGCCGCATAACGAGCCGAACTCAGCATCTTTACTCTTTGTATACTTCGCATTAGCCCAATAGCACAGGTTACGTGGAGCACCGGTCAGCAGCCATAAAGTTTGGCGCTAACCTAATAACCAAAGAGGCTGAAATTGGCTACAATGTAGAACGACGTAAAATTTGGAGACAGCTATCTGTGACTAAACTAATATCTGAATACCGAGCTTTTAGCAGTGTTTAGCAGTTAACATTTTTATTGCGCACTGCCATTTGTTATTATTTGTTATGTGAACAGGTGATGATTATTATTAAACGCCTCCAACGATGAGAGAACTTCTGTTTTCATTTACTTCTTTCAATTCTTTTTTTTTCAAATCTCTAACTTAGGTGTGGAGTTAATTAAATCAAAACTTACCAGAAATATTGTGGTGACTCGTAGTGAGAAGAAGCGGTAATACTGGATGGCATGTGATGTCGTTTACTCTAAACCTATGCCCGGAAGCCCGTGACGCGTGACCTATTGAAAGCACCTGAAAAAGAAAAGACACTTAACTCGTCCAACTAATATTTATTTGTTTTGAGTTGATCTAAATGATTTGTTACTTTTTTCATTACCGTCTTTACTTGTAACTTTTTTTCAATAAAATGTTCATTCATTCATTTATTATTTTGGCCACTGCCACTACAAATGGAGTAGTTTCACAGAGGTCAGTTAGGGTGTAACTGTTGGGGCACTGAGGGTATTTAGCAAAAGCTAGTTTGCAAAAAAATTAAAGAATAATAAAAAATACAATAAGAAAGAAAGAATTATTTATTTTGAAAGAGCTGGTCTAGCTGAAATGACTAAGTGTCAAGACTAAGTATTCAAGAAGAATTCTAAATATTTAGAAGAAAAATGAAATTGCTCCGAAAAAACACTGCCCGTTTCAAATTAGTCAACGTCAAAGCATATTTATTAAATAGACACAAAAATGCACTTTTAAACGTCATATACACATAATAGAAATCAATTAAAATACGTTGAAAACTGTAACTTAACTTATCTTGACTTTGACCCGTTTCTTTCCCATACTGAGATTGAATTTCGGGCCCATAAAAGAAATGCGAAAACGGACTCTACCAGTGCTTCGGAAATACGCCCGCTAGAAAAGATAGCTCTATTTTTAAATCTTTTAAAATGTCTAAATATGTAACACTAAACAATAAGGTATAAATTGCGATTAACATAACACAATGTCAAACTATAAGTGCGATGTGGTGAGAAATAAAGGTGAGATGTCCCATAGTCATAGTATCATTAACATGAAAATATCAAACAACCCACTGCCTGCTTCCGACTAATCTATATGCTCCATCTTCTTATGCCACATCGTCACTTAATATCAGGCGAGTTTGTAGCCAAACATAGACCTACAAGTTATAAAAAAAGAGAATGTAGACTTCAAATAATCAAAACACTTTCATACCTGATAAAGATAAGCGCAAGACAGATCTTAATTATTATATCTTAATTATCAAATACCTGTGTAAACTTAGACTTGTCGTCGAAAGTTAGCTGCCAGAGATTCAGAGTGCCGTTGGCGTGATTGGTGACCATGGAAATGACCGGCGCCGAGTCTAAAACGTCGCCCTCTTGGTTCTCGCCTAAATCTTCTGTTGCTATACTCGTTTTGCGTTGCATTTCATTGTTGTTCTCTTCCCTTGGTCCTGTTCAATATCAAAATAAGCTATTAAATTAGGACCACCAAAAGGAGACACGTTTGACATATACAAGCTTATGAAGTTTTATAATTGTATCAATATGAAATTTACCATCAATACTGTCATGATATTTTGGCCACACTTTATTGTCAGCGTATAACAACCAACAATCACAATAAATTATAAATATTTTATTAGAAACAGTTAAAAAAGGTCTCAGTTAATAAATGAGGCGTTTGAATTTGTTTCACAATGCACAATATTTTAGTAGAAATTATAAGATATTAATCGTAACTTAAAAAAGTAGAGCGAGTGTGGCTCAGTGGAAGCTCGTGCGACTTTCGACCCGAGTTCGAATCCCGCTGGCCCCGCACCACTGACTTTCTAAGTTATGTGCGGATTTAACACACGCTCTAAAAACGGTGAAGGAAAACATCGTGAGGAAACCGGCATGTCCAAAAATTTTTCACAAAAAGTCAAGGACATATGACATCCACTAACCCGCACTGGGCCAGCGTGGTGGATTATGGCCCATTTTCTCTTTATGAGAGAAGGCCCGTGTCCCAGCAGTGGGAACGTGATGGGCTGATGATTAATCGTAATTTACCGTTTTCTTGAGGTTCAGTTTGTTCTTCATTTTGAGGCCATTCGTTCTCTTCTTTTTCCTCCTGCACGCTCGCTAGAGGTGTCGTCACAGCGTCGGATGGTGGTGGGTTACCTGAATAACAGGATATTTTTATACTGTGAACAGATATTTTTATAATATGAAAAGATTTTTTTTCTTGCTGCATCCGTTGTGTTTGCAGCAAAAAAATATCTATGACACTTTTTGGCCTAAAACTTAACTATCTCAAATATATTAATGCATCCAAAATAATTGCGAAATGCAACAATATCAAAACACTGACAGCCTCGATGCTGAATAGAGGGCCTAATATATACCGATTGGAAATAATTTTCCAAATCGGTTTATAAATGACGGAATTTTGAGGTAAAACATTAAAAAATTACAATTGACTTGAGGACCTCCTCCATTTTTTAAAGTCGGTTAAAAACCGTCTTGGGTGTAGTTACGTGTTACGTGGCGCGCACTGTCTATCTATTTACGTACCGGGGATGACAGGCTTCGTCCGATGTCTCACGTAGAGCGGCTGCGCGGCGGCGTGGTACAGGGCCGCCGGCGTGCACATTGTGGTCGCGTCCCCGAGAGGGAAGGCGGACGGTATCCGCGCGGAGAAAGACACTTGGGCCTGTCGGATCGCGCCCGCTTGTAACTCATCCAGCCATTCGCACACCCTGAACAAACAAGCCAATTCCAGTAAACTAAAATTTAATTATCCCCCAACACCAAAACCCAATAAAAGTAAAAAACGCCGACTTTGACGATACATGTCTAAGAACCACCGCTAGAAAACTTGCTTTCAGATAAAAAAACCGCATCCAAATCGGTTCACCCGTTTGAGCTACGGTGCCACACACAGAGATCAAACTTATAACACCCGTCCTTTTTGCGTCGGGGGTTAAAAGTAAGAATGTTGCTTCCGTGAACTAAAGAGGGTTTCATTTTCTATTTGCGTTTATAGAATATCTTTATAGTTTATAGAATATCTATACTTATAATAAAACTGTAACAAGGCGATTATTGTACATTGCAAGGTATTTTTGAAAAACAAGACTACAAGACGTACGGCAACACGCCACCGTTTCGTGGTGTACATTCCTCCTGCGCGCACTAAGCGCTTCGCTTCCACTTTTACTATGCGCACTGCTAACGAATGGAACTCCCTGCCAGCGTCAGTATTTCCGGATTGCTACAATCTAGGAGTCTTCAAATCTCAAGTGAACAAGTACTATCTTGGCAAGCTTGCTAGATCGTCGCCGGCATCGTCGCTTACCATCAGGTGACATAGTGGGCAAACACAAGCCAATTAAGAGTTAAAACAAAAACAACTTTTAGGAGTATATGGAAGCAACAGAACTCAAAAATACAGATTTTAAATATTTTTTACTGTCTGTCGTGTCGTGTAGTGCGATAAACTTAGAAACAATCTTACAATCTTCAGCATTTTAACGACTATATAGCTGCACTTTTAAACTTGCGCGAGCTACTGTGATGCAATCCTCACAAACGAGACAAAGAATTTAGACATATACCTCACCCTTAAACATGCTACTGAGTCCAATTTTCGGCTTTCTTTATCCACTTACCATATAAGGAAGCTGCCGTCTACCGGGTGTATCGAGAATAACAAGTCGGGGCTTTGGTGCCAGTCTCTTAATAGAGCGTCGATCTTAGCGTCGAGTGAATCAGGTAGGTGCGTACAAGTCACGTCGGTTGCTATTGAATTAATCGATGTAGTGTTGGATAGACTGGGGTGACTGTGGTTACCGCTACCTGTGGTATAGAAAAAAGGGTATGAGTAAAGTTGATAGTGACGTCATAGCGTATTCATGTCGCGTTCAAAGTCTCCCTTCTCGGCAAATGAACCAAATATTTCCGGAATAAATGTATTTTCTTTCTTCTACACATCCAAGGCATAATAAGTGTGTCCAAAGGTTTGTTTTTGGATACGCTTGTGTTCTTCATGTACCTATAAATATAGCCGCTTGGGAATCTTTACGCAAAAAACAGGTATTGCGCTACCTAACGTTTGGTTACTCTATGAATAACAATAGAATCTCGTAATTTCATTAATTACTTAATTATCACTTCACTTTATTTTTTTTAATTCTTTATAATTTTTTGAAACTTTGAGTCGTTTAGTCATTGGCGCAGTCCCGTATGGTCTAACAATTAAGGAACTAAACTAAATAATTATTCTGTATACCATTGTATAAAGCATCCTAGAAGCTCAATAGCTCCGATAAGACACTTTTAATTACACCTATATCCAACAGATTCAGCTTATATTGGTTTTGCATAAGTGATTCCACCAACAAAAATCTAAAAAAATTAAAGTCTTTAACATTTCACTCTCTCTTTTTGTACCATTTTACAAGCCTCTAATGACTGCTACACGTTACCTGGATTCTCATCGCTGTTGCTGTTATCTTCAGATTGCATTTTAGTCAAATGTTGACTCGGCCTCCTATTCGCATGTCCTAAGCAGCGTGGAATTAGCGACAAAGCAATACTGCGTAAATTTAAAAGCTCAACTCGGCTTGATATACATTAACTTCGCTAATAATAGTTACTATACGTAACATAGGCTAAATAATAATAGTTAGAGAAGCAAGATTATATTTTTGAGGCAGCATCTTGAAACAAGAACGCGTATAGATAGCGAATGTATACTTTTCAACAACTTTGTCTAGATACTTTAAATAGTTTGTGAAGCCGTTTAGATAGATAACTTTTTTTTTAAATACAACATCGACTAATTCATTACTAAAGCTACATGGTTATCAACAATTTGTATAACAATAATAACAATGATAGAATTTTCAACTTTACTCTGTCAACAATAAAAGCTAGATTTATACGGATTTCAACAGTTAAAGATATTGGTTACACAGGTTTACCTCTCACTGCTTTCGGCAATAACAAATAAAGGTAACATGTTAAATTGTAATACACGTGAAGATTATTATAGAAATATAACTTTCATTTATTTTCTTTTCTAAAAGTTAGTACTCACTTCCGTCATTCTCTCCGTCCGGGTGTGCGGTGTGTTCTGATCCTGACCCACCTTCCTCAGTTTCTTCTTTATCTAATACCTGAAATTATAAATAAATTTAAAGTTTAAAATATATAAATAAAAATTATAAACTTTGTTGTCATGTGTTTATTTCATGTCGAAATCTCATTTACCAATCGTAAGCAATTTCTAAACACCACAGCGTACGTGCGCGCATGCAAACGTGTACGCAAAAACGTGCGCATTTGCGTAACTCCTCTCTCACGAACGTACCTTTTTCGTAAGGTCGTGTAGAATGGTTTCAGCTTGGCTGGTGAAGTACATCTCTTTGTTGTGTAACCAGTGTAAGATGAACCGTCCGCCGCCAGCGAGGGAAGGGACCAGTGGGATGTCGGTCTCGGCGTTTATAGACGCCGCTAAATGGAAGTGAAGACCTGAGACAAAATCAGAAATTCAAGTAGATATCGATACGCTTGGAGAAAACGTCACTTGCATCGATAGGTATGGTTGTAGGAGAGTCAGGTAACTTAGATTATTTAGTTGTTTTTTTTATATAACCAAGTTATGAAACGAGTAGGTCGTTCCTCTGATTATAAGCAAAACGCTGGCCCATATAACTTGCAGCACCACCTAGAACGTTTTTCAAAATATTGTCCGTCACGGCACTCGTCACCCTGAGACAATAGCGCTTAGGTATCATAATGCCCATTAATTTCGCCTGAAACAGTGCCCTTCAGACCGTAGTGTCTGCAGTTCTTCTAAGCGATTGAATAGTCTGTAGTCATCTCTGGGACGGCTCGGCTAAGTATCAGCTCGAAGCCTTGGACTCCATAGAGAGGCGGGCAAAAAAACTTATTGGTGACGACGCGATGTTTGAAGCTAAGCTTCAGAGTTTCATGCATCGTCGTAAAGTTGCCAGCCTGTCGGTATTTTATAGGATTCATCACGGTGAGTGTGCGATGGAATTATATGACCTAATTCCTCCATCTCCTTTCTACCACCGGACAACAAGACGCACGGATACTCGGCATCCATACATGGTTGACATTCCTCCTGCCCGAACAAAGCGTTTTGCATCGACCTTTTTAATGCGAACAGCTAGGGAATGGAACACCTTACCAGCGTCTTTGTTTCCCGATTCAAATAATCTGGGTGTCTTCAAGTCTCGAGTGAATCGGTATCTAGGCAAGCATGATCCATCTTCGACCGCGTCGTCACTTTCCATCAGGTGAGACTGCGGTCAAATGCTTGCCTATAAGTATTAAATATATATATATATATATATATATATATATATATATATATTATTTATATATATATATTGTGGTACTGCCCAAGGCGGTCTCTTGTTGTTGAAGAAACCAACCACTACAAAAATCAGTTATAATACGCGCCACAAAAGATGAGACTTGACAAACCACGTGGTTTGACTTGCGCAGTAGACGATTTATAGGTCTCTTTAGCGGTATGAGGTCTGAGGCGGGAAGGGATCGGGGATCAACAGGGCAGCGGAAAGAGCGCGGGAGGTGTCGGTACGGCACTGCGCATGCGCGTCAGTTGCCTTCCGTCCCCCTCACCCCGTGCACGCACCGCTTGACTCCGCAGTACAATCGAGTGCAAATTGTGTTTATAAATTTCTACTTTGTTATAGTTGTGTTGTATACGAGTGTAACTTTGTGAAATCTCAATTATGCCTCGAGGTAAAACATTAAGAAGACAAAGTAGGTAGATGGTTTACGACGATTACACTTACATCATATATTGTCAGTGACAGTGACTAGGACAATCTGCCTTTTTTATCTTAAATTTTATTATTTAGTAATAAATCTACGATAGGTTTAAAAAAAAATATACACCTACCTAATTCTGAATGTTGTCAAAAATCCCTGAATAGATATACAAATTATGGATAACTATTTCGTACACGACTGTACCTGCGCAGGCTCCCCACTACTGACGCTTGTCAAGTCTCATCTTTCGTGGCGCGTATTATACAACTACGTGTGGATGTAGATGTGCCGTAATTTAAGTTGAATCGAGTAATACACTTACCACCTGTGTAGGAAGTGGCGTGGTACGGATTGTGAAAGTCGTGTGCGCTGTACGTTGAAGGAAGGGTGGGTATCGGCGCGCCCGGCTGCTTGGAAGATTGAGCATTCCGTCTTATGTGGAAACATGTCCTGGACAATTGATAACACAGTTAGAAAAACTATAAATATAAGCCAACTAAAAGTTCTACGAAGTTCAAAATTAATGATGAAGCATCTTGTGCGACACCTCGATTTCGTGTTCTGTTTCTGATGTTCGCCGCGGTCGTTTACAAACGGAAAGGTTCCTTGGTCACCGCAAGCATCTTTGTCAAGCTAAAAAAGTTGATTTTGAAATTCAAATGATAGTTGTTTAAATTTGGGCGGGAAACAAATCTCGACTACGCGAATCCATGCTCTAACTGCGGTCGTCACGATCGCTTTTATGACGACATCGATGGCGTAATAGCGCTCGCTTGCAACGACCGCGGCTAGTATCGGAATACTAAGTGGTCGACGCGGGCGGATCACTTTCGGAACTCTCCCAATATATGATGTGTCTACATTGTGAGGTTGTGCTTCTCTACTCACTTCATATGCTTGAGGCGCTGCATGAAGCGGTGCTTGTGTCGGTGCGTGGCGCGCTGGCGGCGTGGCGGCGAGCGCGAGTGTGACGTCACGCAGCCCCCGCCCCACTCGTCCTCCGGCAGTAACGTCTCCGCCCACACGCGACAGATATTATCCACGCATGACGTCACCAGCACGTTCCCGACGCTGCCCCTGAAACGTTCGCACGTCACTTCAAAATGAACCAATCACAGAACGCACGCGAGTACGCTAATGCGAAAGCACGGTCGCGCTCGGGAAACAAATGCCGCTCGATTGACTAGGCGAAGTTATCATTCGTTGATTTAATTATATACAAAACAAATAAGTACGTAATCGTAAACAGAAACGTACATGTTTATAATTTCGAATCGAAAAGAGAACACGCGCTTAAATTAAAATAAATGAACGTCAGATAGTAAACGCTGGTGTTTATTATTCAACGCAGACATTTATCGACAGACAGAACATAATGAACGGCAACAAATAAACAATAATGTAACACAAAAAGGGTCAGACTCAGATACATACACCGAAGCGACTGACAACACCAAACATTTGGTAATTTTTCCCACATTGATTCTATCTACAGTTTATAGAAGACAGGTCCTAAACTAAAAACGTGTTAAATATTCGTGCAAATATATGCCAAGTATCCCATCCCATTCCCATATCCCATTTCAAAAGCAAATTCTAGCATAAAAAAGAAGTAACATTTTAACAGTTCCCAAGCCCGACAATTCACATATAAGCCAGCAGTGTACGTACAGATATTTGAACAACTTACTTGGGCATGTACTTGCTGGTTTTCCGCCATGATAGATGCGTGACCGCGCGCGGATGCGCTACGTATATAAACGTGTAGTTCAACTGTGGCGGGCAATGTTCGCCTTGCGTTTGGGAAAGGACTAGAACAATAACAATAACTTTATTAACACATTAGGTCTTAGAATTTTCTGTAAATACATAAATGTAGTTAAAAAAATAATTTAGGCTGATCCAAGCTAAACTGGAAATCTTCTATCTACAAAGAATTGACTAGAAAGGGAATCTACAATTTTAGCTTTTTACTAGCTCTGGAGCTTTTGTTTTTATCCTTTGTATTGAGTTTGTTAGTTTAGCCAGCAAACAGAACCTAAGAGAGACAAAGATTCACGATAAATAAGTACTGTAATAATTAAAACTAAACACTCATCTTAAGGGAAGTTAAGTAGAAATGGTTTCTTTGGATGCTTTCTTTAAAATAATAGTCAAATATCAGTAAAACATCACCTTTGTTCTGATACCAGATCTTGACAAGTCTATCATTGACGCCGGAGGTTGCGAACAGGACGCCATCCGGGGAGAACGCTAAATGGTGCGCCGGCGTCGCAGTTTGACATTGCCACACGCATATCCATCCCTGGAACATAGTTAACATTGTAAAAACCATAAAATTGTAGAAAACTAAAAAAATGTAACAAAATCTCTATAAAAATGCCCCTCAGTTTCTTGCCGTGTCTTCTGAGTAGTGGTTCGTTTTCTAATCATGGTGATAATTTGACGTTTAGGTGCATCTGTGATGCCAAAAATTAATAACTTTGATTTGTAGTCAGTCATCTTCTCTTGTATCTTCCTATATGTATTATTATATTATATTCAGCCCATATCGTCCTACTGCAGGGCAAAGACCTCCCTACTTTCCTTCCATTTCTCGCGGTCTTGAGATAGAATGGGCCAATCTAATAGGAATGTATCCAGCTCGTCTCGCCATCTCCGTCTTGGTTTGCCGCGTTGTCGACAGACATGCGGCATTTCAACCTAGCAGCTTTCTGAGTGACATCAGTGATCTGAGTTCTGGAGCGCAGTGTGGTGTTACGTATTCGGTCGGTTAGTTTAACTCCGATAATACTGCGCTCCATCGCTCGTTGACAAACTCCGAGTGCGGACCTTTGATGTTCTGTCAAATACCAAGTCTGTGCGCCATAAATGAGGACAGGGAGAATGCACATATCCATGAGTAGTTTTTTAAGAGAGAGAGGGAGTTTGCCCTTCATTAGATATTTCATGGACCTTCTTTATCCTGTCTCGCCTGGAAGGAGACTATTTGGCCCAAGTAAAAATAACTAATGTACATATTCTACCTCCCCGCCACCCACGTGTATTCGGCGTTTGCACTATTTGTTTTTTTTATTTTACTCCTTATAGATCTATGTTTGGCCACTATCTCGCCTGATGCGAAGCGATGATGTGGCCTAAGATGGAGCACATAGATCTAGAGAGAGACGGCAGTTGAGCGGCTGCTCAGACCCGTCTCCCCGATGGTTCACCGAACATCATCCCGAAACACGACTAGGTCGCTTGACGTGTTTGTTACTTCTACAAGCTGTAACGACTCAACAGATTTGAGTGAAATTCGGAATGGAGATAGCGTATACCCTGGATTAACTTACACACTTTTATCCCGCAATATCGCGGTTTCAACCGCAATATATTAAAATATGACAGTACAGTACAACGGGCAGACTTGTCACTTAAAGCAATCTCTTCCAGTACGTCACAAAATGTAAACGAAGCGACGAAGCGGAAAGCTAGTTATTTCATAAATACCATACTAACCTTTCCAAATGCGAATGCCAAGGCAAGTTCAATGTTACGTTACTTTATTTATGATCATACTATTGATACATTAAAACGAGACATTCCTGTATTTTAGGTATCAGTTAAGTCCTGCTATTTATATACATTATATCTTAAATCAGATTATATTTATAGCGTTTATGAAAATTAGTTGAGTGTTTCTGTTTGAATAAATCTATCCGGCCAATCACGTCACATCACACTAATATTATGAATGCGAAAGTTTGTAAGTGTGTTTCTTACTTCTCTCAAGCTGTAACGGCTCAACGGATCTGAGTTACATTCAGAATGGAGATAGCTTATAACCTGGATTAACACATAGACTTTACATCCCGGGAAAACCGCGGCGTGCACTTTATATTTTTAACCGATGTCAA
The DNA here is from genome assembly GCA_951640565.1 of Petrophora chlorosata. Lineage (NCBI taxonomy): Eukaryota > Metazoa > Arthropoda > Insecta > Lepidoptera > Geometridae > Petrophora > Petrophora chlorosata. Next base: position 6,547,616 of record OX621204.1, on the reverse strand, counting down.
AAGGAGGAGGTTTTCAATTCGACGGGATGTTTTTTTTATTTATTATTTTGTATGTTTGTTACACGATTACTCCAATTGTGAATTAATTTTGAAGATTATTTTTTTGTTAAGTAGGTCATACTTCAGAGGTGGTCCCAAATAAATTTTATCGAAAAGCACTTTTTGAAAAATTAACAAAGCATAAATCATAAGTGAGTAAGTCTTGAAGTCGGTTCTTGTTTTATTCTAAAAATAAATTATTTAACTCGTTTTAACCATCTAGCCAAGTGGGTTAAGCTCGGTCACCTATATTACTACTGCGACCAATAATATAATTTAATTAAATACATTGTATCTACATTATCTCATCTAAAATATTTGATTTCGTAATCATCATAACCAGAAAAGCGACTTTGTTGTGACGCCTCAATACAACATCGATAAACAAACATAAACAAGACATTTAACTCAACCTCCCGCTCTCATTATACGTATCATGTCGCAGATACCCTTCGAAATATTCAAATAATGTTTGCGTCGTGCGTGTGTTCATGCGAAACTAATTGTTTATACGTTGCGAAGTAGCGGTAGTTATCCAATTGAATGAATTAGGCTTAATTATGACACAGAATACTAAAGGACAGAAGCACCACTCCGCAAAGAAATTTAAGCAAATAGCGACTCTTGCTATGACGCAATAAAATTCAATTCAGCTCGCGTAGCGCTGCATACCTACCAGTCATATTGACCTACAGAGCGCCTCTCTTTCTATCGCATAGCTCTTATCTCTTTTGACGCGGCACGTGTAACGACGCGCGACCCGCTGACGGTGTCCGGCTATGTATATTACGCGCCACAAAAGATGAGACTTGACAAACCACGTGGTTTGACTTGCGCAGTAGACGATTTATAGGTCTCTTTAGCGGTATGACGTCTGAGGCGGGAAGGGATCGGGGATCAACAGGGCAGCGGAAAGGGCGCGGGAGGTGCAAGTACGGCACTGCGCATGCGTGTCAGTCCTCCTCACCCCGTGTAAGCACCGCTTGACTCCGCGGTACAATCGAGTGCAACTTGTGTTTATAAATTTCTACTTTGTTATAGTTGTGTTGTATACGAGTGTAACTTTGTGAAATCTTAATTATGCCTCGAGGTGAAACATTAAGAAGACAAAGTAGGAAGATGGTTTACGACGTTTACACTTACATCATATATTGACAGTGACAGTGACTAGGACAATCTGCCGTTTTTATCTTAAATTTTATTATTTAGTAATAAATCTATAACAGGTTTAAAAAAAAATATAGTATTGCTACACACCTACCTAATTCTGAATGTTGTCAAAAATCCCTGAGTAGATATACAAATTATGGATAACTATTTCGTACACGACTGTACCTGCGCAGGCTCCCCACTACTGACGCTTGTCAAGTCTCATCTTTCGTGGCGCGTATTGTACTTGTAGCTTCGTACCTACAGTGCGAAGTGCGCTAGGCCTGATTATGGCCGAATATAATGAGATGGGCCAATCGAGAAAGCAGTGTAATAGACCACCGTATTTTGTCAACATTGTGATTAGCATTTTGATAATTCGTCTCCATCAAAAGGTTGCCTGGAAAAGATCGCTTTAAGCGGTAAAGCCAAACACTTTTTTCTAATATTATTTGTGTGACGTATTGTTATTTACAAGAGTTTATCTATACATCTATGATGCTGACGGTATGGTTACGTTCGTAGTGTTTGTACCGACAGAAAAACCAATACTACTTATTACCATCTTTTAACTTTTGCTTGATCAGTGAGAATCATCAGAACTTATCAAATACCTAATTCGTCAAAATACTATCGTTATCTCATTTACGCATATTATTATTTTGTTTTATAAATAAACATAATTAGTTGAATGGGCTTTGACGATCGATAATACTAATCTTGAGATCAGTTTTGTATAAAAATGACCCAAAGTCGATTGAACAACAACATTAATATCATGATAAGGGCGGCTATCATAGTTGTATCAATTGCCCTTTCCTATCAATAACGCCCACCTCAAATAGAACTGAAATACAACTGAATCGTTATCTAGCGTACATTTCGCCTCCATTTACCTTTTGACAGCCAAGGGCGGCTTAAAAGTGCTCTCTACGCCAGGTCAGCTTGAGCGGACTAAAGCGTAGCTCAGCATGGAGGACACGTATTTGCTTCAATAGCGCGAATACAAATAGGTAAATAGGCAATATATAGGTAAGCTACTTCGATGATGGGCTAAAATTAATGGAGCGAAAGAATATCGTCTGCTAAGTAAACACAACATTGCTATCAGCAGAGGTATTGTATACGCTATCTTATCTGAAACATGCATGTTCTGCCTCAACCGATCGGTATTCGCTACAATCTCGGTATCTTGAGAGCATGTGTATTTAGGCAGTGACCTGGCAGCGTGACGGATGAAAGAAAGACTAGAAACGGTTTGAAGGAATTTCCGTACAGCTTTTCCAATTACTATACACTTTCAGAGTAGTCATAACTATGAAAGTCAGTGGTACAATATAAATATAGATAAACTAGCTGTGTGCTGCGATTTCACCTGCGTGGTAGAATTTCCGTAATAAAAAGTATTTTATTCCTTCGAGGATCTAAAGTACCTGCTTACAACATTTTATCAAAATCTGTTAAGTATTTGTTGCGTGATTGAGTAATACGAGTACCTACATCCATCCATACATCCTCGAAACATTCTAATTTATCATATTAAGTAGGATTATAGTAGTAGTAGTTAGCATTATTTATTTATGAATTATTGTACACCACCGTCTACTTCTTTCCTGCCGATACTGTCCATCCAAAGGTTTTCTGGAAGAAATCGCTCTAAGCGATAAGATCGACCATTGTACTACCCTAGTTATGAGGTATTCATTTTTCTTTATGTTATTGGTACACAATAATGAGTATTTGTATTGTATTGTATTGTATAATAATGACTTACAGGTTCCTCCTCTTCAGGCTGCTTCGGTTTATCATCTCGATCGCCGCCAATTTGGAATGTGACTCCGGAGCTCGCTGCAAATTAACATAGCTATCAGTTAAAATATCTTTAATCAATACCAGTTTACAGACAGATTTTAACGATATAGCTGTTGAATGATAAGTTGATAAGTATCTCTATCAGTAAAAAAGAGATGAACAGCAAGAGATACTGTCGATTATTTTATATTTAGAATGTGGGTTGACCAGCTACGTTGTTTTGATTCACTCGAAATTCCTTTTCTAATCGGATTTGAATTCACACGGAATAAGTACTTTCAACTTTGCAGCATATCAATATTGTCGTCATCGAAAAGTTTTTGAGTGATTTGAAATAGCCCAGCAGTTCTCATTTGGTCATCTTTAAAAAACGCTAGAATATAATTAAACTTTTATTAATATGATACGCGAATAGCAACGTCATTTTGGGTTTCAGCTATCTAACCGTACTTAGTCAGGTAAATAGAAAAAAAACATGATCAGAGAAAGGCCTACTAAAAATTAATAATAATAGTCAAATTGACGTCAATAAAAGTCACGAGATTATGTAATTTTGTCTCTTTTTGTTTGTTTTTTTTTTCACCTTTTATCACGTACCTTTGATAAATAAGTGATAATAGATAAGTTGCAGTATGTAAATAGCAGTACACTCATAAGCCAACAATGTTTACCTTTGTGAATTTCTTCGAGATTAATATTTGAACAGATTTCTACATAAATGATTTGAACGGCACAAAGAAAAATACGGCACAAATATTTGTTACGTTTGGAACATAAAATGGTAGATTATTGTGCATGACGCGAGAGAAATATCGAAGAGAGAAGCGAGAGAAATAAGAAGAGAATAAATTGGTTTCCTTTCCTCTTTGATTGTAAACAATCAGTGCTGATTATAAAGAAGATACTTATTTGTAAATGAGGAAAAGTAAAATATTGCTTTACTTATATTTCATATAAATGTATACTACGCGGTTGTTTTAAACCAGTGCTTTGTAAAAATCGTGACAGTGTATGACATTGCCCTGAAATTTATATCTAACGTGATTTACTGATAAGGACTCATGGGTTTGCCAAGAGATAAAGCGAATGCCACAATATTATATACCTATAAATTATATCGAATCTGTACAAGTGCATACTGTATCTGACCTAATCCTGTAATCACACCTTTGCAACGGACTACCCATATCTGATAGCCTAAATTAAAGTATGTGTCTGTTGCCTTTGGCAGACCTGTGTGAATTACAACCATTTTTATAATTCTGCGAACGTTGTATTTACTTTTAATTAACTTGTAGTGGTCAAAAGGGTCCCCCCAAAACAAAAGCCTTCTTAACACCGGTATACGTGTGAGTACTACCATCTTTATCTGACACAGAATAACGATGTCGCTGAGCAAACCTTTCACTACAATCACTTAGCCTGCATCTTAGATCATTTCAGGATTAAGGACCTAAAAATCTTCGTCGTTCGATCAATCGACATTTGCAATCAAATCACGCGGCTGGGAGAGATTTAAAATACCCATTTTATTAGCAAAACTGTAATATTAAGGGAATATACATAGAACAGCTGAATTATAGATGCGAAAAGTAACAATGCAACTTGATTCCTACTAGTATTGAATCGATCGATTTTCAGCGATAAAATCGATCCTCAGCAGATAGTGAATCAAAAACTGGAGAAGCTGATGATAGAGACCTTGAATAGTTGGGTTTTGCTATGAATGGATAAATAAATCTAGGATAAATAAATGGGAGACCGTGCAATATAATTTTACATATTACATATTTTATACATTTAAAGATTACGCAATTTTCAGAATACTTTCTCGCGGAACACTGATTTTTCAAAAAAATCACTTAAATATACCAATGAAATCTCTTAGAATTTAACTAAAACTAACTGCACCGCCCATTTTAAAATTTCATACATGCTGTAAGACTAACACTTACGTTGGCTGTCATCCTGGTACAAAGACGCCTGGTGCCATAGCTGCAAGATCTTCCCTCCAGTGAGGAGCCGCGTGCCCTCAAGGTTCCAGGAAAGCGCTGTGATAGGCCCATCCGCGACCAACTTCCCGGTCTGCACCCATCTGTACTCCAGACCCTGCAAGTGACGTGTTGAATTGAATAATGAAGCCGAAGCCTAATCATAAACGCCGTAATTGCACGCCAATGATTGAACAATTGAAGTCATCAAGCTGATTTGGTGATATATTGCGCAACGAATAATTGAAAAACAGAAATAGCAAATTGTAATATCGCAAAATACGTTATAATAACAATGCCCAGTGATAACATTGTACATACGACTATGAAGATCATAATGTACCAAAGCGGAAAAGATGCTCCATTTCCATATGTAAGTACAGTAGAGAGAGCCTATCTACTTAACCAATACACCATGGAGGATGTTGTACCAGATTGCAAAGGTGTCACCAGGCAACAAATATTAAGGCCAAGTTATTTTACAAGCCCTGTCCCTACCAAGGTACTACTACAAAGGTTACTTCCATTTTGTAGATCAATATTGTCGCTTAGTAAGCTGTTACTTTAAATAATTCATTTAGTTGATTTCATAATCCACTAACATTGCCGATTGAAATAACATTCGATATTGTTTGACACGTGTCGATAGCTTAAGCAGAACAAACCTATAAACACTTTAATTCGATGTTAATAACTTTTTTATGTGTTATATCATAAACTCGTATAGAGTAAATGTATTCTAAACTTAGAAACCTGTAAAAACGCAAGGGCATGACAAATGCATTGCAGTTGAGTTGTTCCATGTTTCGATTTAACTTCAGAATATGAAGGAGAGCCAAAACAAAAATAAACGTTAGATTTATTATGATGCCGTCATTAATTCAGCATTGTTATAGTCATCAAAAGCGAGTTTGCGTGATTGTCGAAAGCTTCCTATCGAATTCTTGCGCTACGTCGAAAGAATTCGTTAAGTTTTTTAGCAGAAAGTAATCGTAATAAATCTTCATACGTAATGAGTAGGTATGATTAGACGTCGACTGTGGCACATTTCACATTCGAGTAATGTCTGGAGTCGCGTGTATTTTGGTAAGCATTTAAGATCATCAACGTTCTCAATAACAACTGTAATCGCTACGAATATACACAAGGACACTATAAACAATTGAAATGACACTCCATTATACGAATAAGGCGATTAGCTAAGAAGTTTATATCCAGAATAAAAGCTCGCTAGTGGAGTGGACAGAAATTAAGTCCTAAATATGCGGGGAACCCGTGTCGGCAAACGATTGTCGTCTGCTACATTTATTAATGGTATAAATGATAAACTTTAGTTAGTTAATGAATAATTGTTATTTATTCACGCCATTCTAGTCTGGCTATAGGCAATTAGATAATTGCCTATCAAGATGGATTACCTCACCAAAAAAAACCAGCTCGCGCCAGGTTTGTTATTGCACAAAAATAAAAGTTATGGCTTGAAAGCAAAATACAGGCAGTGCTGCTTGTTAGTAAAAATATTACTTTATTTATTTTGATAAGAAAGAGTGGGAGACAATTGGACGGCGGTCGCTCCGTTTGATGGAAAGCTGTCATTGTCGTCCATGGATATCTGCAATACTAGAACGTTTATAAAACTAGCATACCTAGTGGCAGAATTGTGACATAATGATAGAAGTCGACCCGCAATATAATCGATGTGTTTGTTGCCTACCCTGTAAGATAGTTTATGAGGGGTAAGGGATGGCCGCTAGGTTCCTCCACCAGTACCGACGGCCAAATCACGTTGATGCAAGTATCTACATTGATATTTCACAATACATTGTAAAGAGCGTGTGGCTCCGCGGGAACTCGTGCGTCTTTCAATCCAACGCACTAGAGTTTCAATTCAGCTAGGCCACTAGACCAATGACTTTCCTAAGCTTTATGCGGATTTAGGACGCGCTCTAAAAACGGTGAAGGAAAACATCATGAGGAAACCGTCACGTCCAAGAATAATAAAATTCAAGGACATTGTGACAACCACCATCCCGCACTGGGTCGGCGTGGTAGAAATATAGCCCATACTCTCTTTATGAGAGTGTCCAAGCCGTTGGGACGTAGTGGGCTGATAATCATGATAAATATCGTGGATGAAAGAGAATCGAATGTGAATAAAAACAGTTACGCATCAACTACCTATAGTCATCTAGAGCGCTAGACACGTCACGACTATTTGCAGATAAATAAATGCAGTAATCTGCTCCGACAATACGTAGTAAAAGAGTCATTAAACAAACCTACCATCTGTTCATTTGCATGTCGCGTGTTATTATACGTGGCTGTCACATAACCTACATAATTCATATATTGTACATCTACTTTTGTCTACTCTACCTTTTATCTTATGGAAAAATGCAATCGGTCGTGAGATTTTAGTATTCAACTAGGTTTTTATTTATTATTTGGTTTTGGTATTACATTATTTGTATCATAACATATATATAACATATATGGTATAGCATTAATTAAAATGAAAAGGCGGTTGAGCTGGAAATCAATATAATCAGGTTTGTGTGAGTAATTATAATTAGTATTTGTCTATGTTCAAATCAGAAGTTCTCGTAACAATGGTGAGGCCAAGTTTGATTTACGATGCAAAAAATATTTGAGTAGCTGGGTACCTTTATGATTTTTTTTGTTTTTGTACATATGAATATAATGGAATATGGAATAGAAGCCTGTAACCTTAAAGAGACGCGACGATAGACGATAAATATTATATGTTTTTTCTCAAAAACAAATAATATGTATTAAATAGGATGGTCTGCAAGATATAAGAACCTAATTTAGGGACCAATAGACTATGTTTTGTAACCAATTTATGTTAACAATAAACATTATTGTAAAAAACCTTGTTGTTGTACTATCACTGAATTTACTAATATAATAGATCTTAGGCACATCTTTCCAGTTGAAGTAAACATCCTTGATCTTGAAAAATTCTATCTCTGTGAAAGGATTCGTCAGTGTGTTCAAAACTCTTTGAGACTCGAACTTAAAATCACGTGTGTTGGGTTAACTTATTTTTTTTTTGTATGAAAATTGACAACTATTCCATGGGTACTTGGTAATTATTCTATGCCATGGGTTAACCGCGATTTCACGTTGGCGCAAGTCGCAGTTAAAAAAATGAAAGTAATTTTACTCACATGAGTGGTGTTGGCAGTATGTATCAGGGGCGTCGGTTCGAATATGCACACTTCCGCTCCGTAAGCAGCTGCAATCTTGCCAGTATCAGTGCTGCAGTCGAGAGAACCGATGCGAACATATCCGTGGATAGCTCCTGGGATGATCTGCACTCGATCGAAGTTGGAGGCTAGGATCACGATGTTGCATCCTGCTGCGTAGGCCTGTTGGTTAAATGTTTTGGTGAGCGAAAAGTAACTAATTGGAAATCGCAATGGTCGCCGCAGACCTAGGAGATGGCGGAATAAACTTCACTCCTGTTGGAAAGATTGGCCTGTTAAAGCTCTAAACCATAATAATTGGAGGGCGAAGTATTTTTGAGAGGCTGAATGTCGTAGTATGTAGTAGAAGAAGTACTCGATTTCTGAACTTATGCACAGGTGGGTTCAAAGCTACTTTCGGTTTTCTAAAGTTGGGCACGGATTCACCTTAAAATGGTAATGAAAAACATTGAGGAAACCCAAAAAATTTAAAGACATTCAATACCTACTTAACTACACTGGACCTGAGAAGTGGACGGATTATGGCTATTTCCCATGATAGTGGTGATGAATTAACTTGCGCAGTAGTATCATTCATACTCGCTACTGACCTCAAATACTATTATACTTAACAACATAAAAGACATATTTTAGATTTCTTGACAGTTCTGTATAATTGTTAGTGGTCTGTACTCAATATTGTCAGCTAACAGTAAAGGAAAGAATACAGTATTTATCTAAAAATATTCAGTAAAACATAAATCTATTATATTGAAATTGCATAATTCCATACTGAGACATACATGCATAATTCCATACTGAGAAGGAATCTCATGCATGAATAACATGTTCTATCAATGAGGTATTACATAACCCAAGGTTCAGTTTATGTATCTATACATGTATTTGTACAAGCATTTCCCATAGTGACAAAGGAGTTAGTGTAACTAGATAATATAATAATAATAAATAGATTTATTGATTTTTGTCTATAAACACATATAGTCGTAATACTAATTAATCTTGGCTTGTTTCTGTTTTCCTATAATAAAACATAATCAATAAAAATAAACAGTGGTGAAATTATTATTAGTGAATCATATGTTGATATATTGAACAGTGAATCTTCTGCATCATTTATTTTTCCCTAGTTATTCTATTTGCACTTAATGTTTTTAGATATTCTACACTTAATCAAACCATCAAACAATAAAGTAATTGGTAGATAAATATAGCATTAAGTGTTGTTATATTCTCTATAATTGATAAGTTTCAATTAACTCTTGCTAAATAAATTATATTTTACACATGCTATCAAAATTGCGTTGTATAAATGCAGTTTTATGAATTATGTATATATGTAATGTTATATTTTAAAATATTTTATTGTTCTCTGTTTAAAATTTGTATGGAATAGAAGCTTTCGGGAAATATTATGGTATTTTCTAATATACTTTAATTAACTCATACAATAACTATTATTTAACCCATCAGCATTGCAATGTGAATCCCCTAAGACAATGTTCATGGTGTGGAATTCAATGGGTTAAGTTCCATTATGTTACAATAAAATGAGAAAACACTTTCAATACTAATCTGATATTTTAACTCTTATATAAAGGCGACCCTATTAATAAATAATGAATAATTATGGCTTGTGCGCTGAAAGTGTGATAATTAAATAAATAACACCCGAAAAATAAACCAATTCACAATAAAACAACATTTATTGTCAGTCTACACGGTGCTTGGTTTCAAACAATTTATTTAACAATGTTAGGTGATCATTTAAATAACTATAAATTAATGATGCAAATTAGCTCTCAAGGAAACACAATTGTGTTTATACTACTGTATCTAATTCAATAGAATGAGGTTGAAAAATCCATAGACAAACAACTGAAGATAACACTGTTTAGTGTCCAAATGAATATCATTATATGCTTATCAAGACACCTAAATTAGATTTTCCTGTTAGGGGCATTAGTTCTCAATTACTACATTAAGTATTGAACACCCTTGGTCACGAGACCCAACTATCGACAACCGCAAAGTCCTTGACCGTCATACTCACTGTAAAAGGTATTCCTTCCACGGAACCAACAGCAAAACATTGATCTCCTGAATTACAGGCACCACTTAGTACTTGGTGACAGTTCATATTGAACTAGTAAAACAAAAATAAATACTTCGCTAAATAAATTCCACACAACCAAACTTCACTGGCATTACTTTAGTAAAATAGTTCATTATTAACGAAAAATAGGAACCGCATAAACATGTTTAGACCTAAATAATTTTAATTTTTTGCGAATAATTCTCTGACACCTCACATCGAACGTGAGAGAATGACGTAGAGTGAGAGAGAGATACAAAATCAATTACGTTCAAAACATAGAATAAAATATTAACACATTTATAATAACCAAATGGGTATCTTATTAGACTAGTGTATTACTTACGATTTATTGATTATAAATATTGTAAAAGATTGTAATATTGATGAAAGTGTATCTGTTACCTACGAAAATATGTGAATTATTTAATTACAATATATAATTGTATTGATTCAAAAAAGGATAAATGAAATCAATCCATGTTTAGAACGAAACTTTTAGTATTGCAATAAGAAAATATTTTTTCGTCTTCAGGAACATGTCGCTTTAAGCCGTATTCACACTATTAACACGTGTCGTGGTGTCGTGTGGTGACGCATTAGTAGGTACATCAAAAGCCTATCGTATTCATTTTTTTTAAACGGGCGAATGCCTTTATTACTGAAAACAAACTACACTCTACTTACTAAAACTAAACTAACTACATACAAGGAGAAGCAATTGGACAACCCATAGACCATTAAAGGCCTATAGGTAGCTCAAATGCTCCAACCCACTACCAGTTGGCAGCGTACCCAAGATGCTAGCAGTATTGCCTCGTTGGATTGCAATACTGATACGTTGAGTCAAATAAGTCCCAGCATTTTGGTCACGCGTCGCATCGATCAGGCGCTCTGACAGACTTTTGAAAATACGATGAGCTCCCGGTCCCCACGGACCCAAAGTCTCCACACCAAACGGCTCAAATATGTAACCGCTACCGAGGTTAGCATATTTCCGCCGCTTGAGCTGCTCGGCTGAATTAGCCGCCGCGCCAGCCTTATTCTGCGTCTCCGGAAGATGTGACGGCGCCATGGTATCGACGCAAGTAGCGTCCCACACTAGAGGCCGCTCCAACTTCAAGGGGATCAGGGTCATACCGTCAGGCCTTATCGTATTCATATATTTTGTATTGAGGCGTGCACACTATTCTGACGTGATGCGCTTTGACGCGGCGTCAAAACTGTGTGCACGCCTCTACCTACTGATGAATCACGACACGACATGGATACGTGTTAATCGTGTGAATCCGGCATTATGTCCGGGGAGAAAGTGGCCTTTTTATTTAGACCACATCGTCGCTTACCATCAGGTGAGATAGTGGTCAACCGCAAGACTATAACAAGCAAAAAAAAATACTGGGTTGCGAATTGTATTCATGTTTAATGATAATATCGGATCTCTTCGCGCACAATTTTAAAATCAAATTAACATTTTCACTATCCTCGACGTTTCAATCAAGTTGCATTGATCGTGGTCACGAGAAGACTGGACTGTAGTCCAAATGTTATTTTGATTTTAAAATTGTGCCCGAAGAGACCCGATATTATCACATGAATGAATCTGGGTATTCAGGTGATTCTGGTATCCCTGCCGGCAGTGACAGAAAAGATGCGACGGCAGCTTAGAGTATTTTACTCAGAGGACGGCAGCCACAGGACGTAACGTATCGCGTCTAAGCTCAAGCATGATGAAATTTAATTTTGATGCTTCTTATTGATTTATGTTTGATGGATATGTATCATCAAATAAAATTTAATATTTTGTCTGAATAAAGAAACCAAAAATAATCAAAAACTATTTGAAAGTTATTGTTACTTTTCATCAATTTCATTAGCATGCGAAATATTGATCGTTAGCATGGTATGTGCTATTGCGATATTAATTGCTAATATGAAATTTCGTAGTTGTGAATTAACAATTTCATGCAAATTTTCATTATTACATAACGTGTATTATGATTTTTTTAACTGTCATGGTCACTGAAATTGAAATTAATTGTGAAATTATTGAAAAACAGTATAGAGATAAATATTATATTATATGGCATTAAACTATTTAAAATTTAATGTTTAGTGATTAAGATCATATCAATTCTTAATCAGTAACAACAAAAAAAGCATTACTGTGTTCCGGTTTGAAGGGCATTGTAGCCAGCGAAATTACTAGGGATTATGAGACTCAACAGTCAATTGTGTCAGGGTGACGAGCGCAGTGCAACGCCGCGCAGGATTTTGCAAAACAAAGTTCTGGGCGGTGCTGTTATTGTTATGGGCTGGCGTATTGCTTACCATCAGGCAAACGAACAGCTCGTCTCGTCAATCAGTTACTTAAAAAAAAAAGTTATGTCCTGTCTTTACATGTCAACGTTTTGACATTTCATGACGTTTAGTCTTGACATTAGTAACGGAACGTCGAACGAGTTGTTTTTTGTGTATTGATTTGAGAAAATTGTGAATTACTCATTTTATGTTCTCATTTGTAATAAGTGAAGGACTTTTGATTTAAAATAATTGTGATCTTCAATAATTTCCGAAGAATAAACTGACTGAGAAAGGATACTTGCCGTATTAAACAGGTAAGATTCCGTTGCGGGTATCTGTTAAAGCTGTACCTAAAATATATTTTTAGTTATATTTACAAGATATTTTCTAATTTATAGGACATTAACCTCCTAATTAGTTTGTCTTTTAAGTATTTTTGTTTGGTGTAGTCTATCAGTAAAAAAATTATGGGGCCGGTGGCTGCCGTGGCTGGTGGGGTGACAATAGAATAGGGTGACCAACCCCGTATTATCGTTTTACGGGATGATTAATGTGACTAGGAAATTGAAACGCTCATAAGTTCTAGCATAGTTCGCCTAGCCGTTCGTAACAGATCTGTAAGGTTAAGCAATCTATGCCGCGGTCACTACTTTTGTGGGTGATTGTTTGTGTAGTATTTACATTTGATCACTACCATGCTTTAGAAGGCACGTTAAGCCGACGGTCCCGGTTGTTGTCTAGGACAATAGTCATTAGGCGAAGTCAGAAATCTTTGGCAGTCCAAAAACTCCAACACCAGGGTTGGCCACTCACTCACATGAGAAAGAAAAAAACTTTTCATCAATTAAAAAGAGGAAAAGATTCTGTAAAATTTCGTGATTTGGAGGAATTGGGCTTATCAATTATTATTCTGATTATTATGATCTTTGTAGTACAGGCCAATAGGATATTTATTATTTTTTATTCATTGGCATACACCATAGTTAATATTATTAATGTTTTTGATAGGATCTTATTATCAACAAACAAAACAAAACCTATTTCCTATTATAATAGACTATATATTTATTGTACCTATATCTTATGTGCCAAACCATCCACACGCTGACTACTTCACAAATTGAATATTATTGTTATGGCCTCACATGTCCAATTGTGAAATCAATGAACTAGTGTCATTGACCTTCCCGTCTACATTAGCTGATAATTGCATGCCATGCACAATTAAGTTGCAATATACAGAGAAATCATTATTCTGAGTCCTAACAGAGCTTAATGCGATTAGGGGATTTATTACACAAAAATTGCATATTTCATTTATGATTACAGTAAAGTTTAATTCATATTTGTTCTGAGAGGATATCTAGACTGTCTAGGTTCTTAAATTATTTATAAGTTATGACAGGTCTTAATTTTTTTTTAAGTCTTACAAATCATTCTTAGGTTAGTTAGTCACACACTATATCAAAGATTTTGATGAAAGAACATTATAGATAAAAAACATGACATAACCACAGAGTAATAATACAATCTATGACAAGAATTTAATTTATTGACTTATAGTTAATTGTTTAAATTTGGCTAGCTAGAGAATTTATGAGAAAAGATATTTTTTTATGCAACTGAATGATGAGACAAGCTGGTTGTTTGGCTGATGGTAAGCAATACGCCAGCCCATAACAATAACAGCACCACCCAGAATTTTGTTTTGCAAAATCCTGCATGGTGCTGCACTGCAGTCGCCCTGAGTTAATTAGCTGTTGAGTCTCATAATGCCCAGTAATTTCGCTAGCTACAATGCTATTCAAACTGGAACACAGTAACGGCCGCGCACAACTGCTTGGCAGCTGAATAACTGGCAAAGCGGTGGTACCCACCCAGACGGCCTCTAGCGTAAGAGAAACCTACCACTAGATTATTTGAAAATTGAAACTATACAAGTTATGTACCTATACAAGTTATTTTACTAGATTTTAACATTTTGCGTTATATTATTATTTGCCACATACAACCTGTTCATTACAACCGGTATACAACTTGTTATATTATTATTTGCCACATACAAATTGTTCATCCAGTCAGTATATAATATCAATTTGCAGCTGCCTGATAAAAAAACACTGGCCTTCATATCCCAAGAACTTTGTTAGAATGTGTACCTATTGTTAGCAATATTTTATGTGCAGCAATTACTTTTGGGATACATAAGATTATCAATGATACATACAAATACCTACCAGTTTTATACCATATGAGTATGTATTTCTCAAATAAGCCTTTAAAACACTTGGGAACCTTTAAAATATTAATACAAACACCTTTTGCCTAGCTAGGAAATAGAACATGTTTGGCATCCCTATTCATGAATTAAGTTTTATTTTTGAGCAGACACTTATTCCTAATTGAGACTAATTTGACTTTGCAGATGTACAAATGATGGTTTTCCATCAAGTACTTGTTCATACAAACAGATATATGCCTTATAGCTAAAAGAATAGTAGATAAATCTCCATGTAGCTTATCTGTTCTTAAAGATTTTCTGGTTTATGATGTCATGTTGATTTTGTCATAAGCCGAGGTTGCATGATAATATTTAGGTAGGTATGGAATTTTTTGCCTGAGTGTGTTCATTAAATAATTCACGTTTTTGAGCTGACATTCTTATAACCGAGGTATTTAAAACTACTACTAATGAAGCTTAGTTCTAGTTCAGTGTCAGTCTTGCCATGTTTTGGAGTTTCAATGTCCATGAATTTGTTATCTGGTATCTATTCTAGATAAGAGGCACTTTATGTCACTGAAATCTGGCTAATTTTAGACTGAGTGTTGCTGGTTCTTACTTGGTATTATTAAATATAATATAGAATCCATGATGAAACCTATTTATTGTTGCTTTTATATCATTCATTGAGTCTTTTATTGAGACCTTACCATGTCCAAGACACTTATCTAAACCTTTATCTATAACAGTACTATCATCTGGTTTAAATTGCTCAAATCATGCAATATCGATAATACTGGTGCTGTCATGAAGAAGTGTAGGCTGTCCGGTTTAATTTTACCTAAAGCTTAGTCTAATGTCTATGTATTTTATTCCTGTCCTGACTCATTAGTTACGTAGGTAGGACGCAACCATCGCGATATCGTATGAAAGTATATATACTGTTTGTTTGTAGAAAATTGTGCGGGTAGAAATAAGATAGTAGGTGTAGTATGAAATTAGAATTCTAAGAACTTAATATTTAGAATTACAGAAATCCACGAAGTTAAGTAAATAAGCCAGACTAGCGTGAGCAGAGCCTCACGAATTCTATATTATTATTAAAACTCACAAATTCTATCCCAGTTAAATTAAATAAAATTAGAGGCATAGAAAAGCAGAAGACGCAATGACACAATACGTTCGCAGACCGATCAATAATAGTCTCGAATTTTTAGTATTTACGCCCTACCTTATTTCTGGAAAGCTACTATTGCATAGAGTGCATTTTAATCCCCGACATTGACGTCGGCGCTGCGGGGGACCTCTATAAATAGAGTCCCTTTCAATTAGCGCCTTGCTGGCTTCCCGACTTTGGAAACCATATTTTTTACTCATTCATTTATATCACATTTGCTTGCTTTATTTGTACACATGGACGTTCGTGTGTGTTAAATAAAAAGGTCATACACTCCTACCACAGAATAATTAATAGACATACAAAATAATTTCTTTGTTGACAACGAGAAGCCGCATTGCTTTTTTTATTTATCGTTTATGGTTGGAGTATAGATCGTTTGAACCATAAAAATGATGCAACGATAAAGCGCTTTTTACGACTTTCATTTATCGGTAAATGATTATTGAATCTGATACAATGTTATGATTAGTATCTAGTATTTTTAAGGATTGCATTTATGTAATTTAAAATGCTTAGCCAGGTATCTAGAGTTTAGGTGAAAATTAGGTACCGACTTATAAAAGTATTTTTGTTTAATTTTTTGGCGTTGATTGCTAAGTAGATATATTCGTAATTAACGTTATAAATTTAAAATTTTAACAAAGCCTGCTTAGTAGGTACTCCTAAATTATTCGGTCAATTTCCTTGTAAAATTGCTGAGCATTGTGCTGTTTTAGCAAAATCGCCTATTTCTACACACGTGAGATATATTTTTAAGGTTTTCTATGCAAATTTGTTTGCGTGCACAACAGAAAAAGACCATGGTTTGCTTTAAGTAATTGTGTAAGAAGTGATTTAAGTAATTCAATACTCAGGAAAACTTAATTTTCGAGTTTAAAACAAACAAACACAAACAATTAAAAAAAATCTATAATTTCGGGGTCCAAAGATATTTTAACTTGTTGTTGATCCAAGTTAAAATATCTTCAATGTACAGACAGACATGGCCAAGTTAGTTTTATACTTAGTGCTGGCTAATACCTGCGACTTCGTCCATTTTGAATTCGGTAGGTACAGATGAGATATAGCAGTGCTAAAGCAACCTCGGGGGATACTCAATTGTTGCGTTTATTTTTTACTCTGCTTATCCCTTTTAAGGGTTTATATCCAAAAACTGGTCACCCTAATATTTTTATTTTACACCTTCCTAAATGTGCCGCGCCTGCTATGATTTAATTTTGCTTGGTGCATACCTGCAAACACGCAACACGGCAGTTGCAGACCTTAATACCCTCGCATATGCCTTAATTCGTCCGTGTCGTAAAATCTTTCCTAACGCATATTTAAACCTTTTGAGCTTGGGTATATATGATATAACAAATTTGATGCTTTCTACACTTTCCTTTATAAGAAACGTATACCTGTCTTTCAAAGTTTTTAATGAAAATATTATAGAACTATTATTTACACATACCATACAATACAACTTAATATTATTTGTTGATTCGCCCGCTTTTCTATACAAGTTCAGAATTTCTCGCTGAATAATAAATTCGTAAAGTTTCAAAGTCCCTAGAGAGTCAAAAGTGATAAATAGCTGTTTTTTCTTGATGGCATTATTAGCATTAACGTGTATGAATTCTATGATTTCGAAGATGAATTTTCAAAGAAATATTTCTGTTAAATAATTATAAGTGAAAAAAGTTGTATATACTGATTTACCAGTGTCGAGCGCAGTGCAGTACCGTATAGAACTTTTAAATAATTATTGACATTGTAATCTACTTTGACAACGCCTTCTACATCCTTTTTTTCGACACTGTCCATCCCAAGTTTGTCTGGGAGAGATCGCTTTAAGCGATAAGCAACCTATTGTACTACCAGAGTAAGGATATTATTTCTTTTTGTAAATTGGTATACAATAAATAGCTTTGTAATTGAAATTGTAATCAGGATGGCAACGAAATTGTTATGGGCACTGGTGACTACTGTCCTGAACTATTCTATCAGACGAACGACCTGATAGACTCGTCTTGTAATAAATAAACAGGATTGGAGCCAATTACGCATCGCTTTCTTGAATAGCCAAACACCGCAATGCGGCTAAAGGGGATCTTGGACTTTATGGAGTCATCTTCACGCGGAGACTAGACGCAATCAATAAAATAAACCTTTCATATCGACGTTTTTAACCATTTAGTACAAAACAGTGTTTTACGGGTTTTCACCTTTGCGACAAACAGAAAGTAGGTTTACTTTTTATCACGGCAATTCAGTTTTTTGTCTATTTCAGCATTCTCTTTTTATTGTTACTTTGGGTAAAGTCTGTTCCAAGATCTTATTGTCGAAGACTGGGTCAAAATTAATTTTACTTTTATTACTTTATTTGATGTTGGATCGTTGGTTTTCATTATGTACCTACTTCAAATCAAGCTTGAATGTTTGAATGAGTATAAAAATTGTGTCTTCATAACACGTCTGTTTCTTTTCAAAATATTTATTATGGAATTGCTATATTCGCCCGTATACAATGTATTAATTTTAACAACACTGTTATTATTATTCCGGATAACACTGCGAATGCTGCTATCGTAGTGTAATTCAATCCAAAGAACATGTGTTTTTACATTTTGTCAATGTCACATTGTACACAACCGTAACCTTCCCGCGAAGTACCAATTGGTCTTCCACACTAGTCCCTTGACGATACTTCCCTGTGACAAGCGAGACGCATTTCTGTACCTGTCTGGTTCTAGACAAATTGGTCCACTGCGGTCTGCGACTCGATTACGTCTAATCCTAAAAAGTATCGAGTATTGCAGTCTAAAGTATTATTATTATTATTATTACAAAGTACCCAAATTATCGTTTTAGTCTACAAACAATGGTGCCATATGCGCCAACGTGAAATCGCGGTTAAATATAAATTTTCAAACATTCGGTCTTAATCGATTAACGAATTGGTTTCGAGAGTGTATAAAAATAAAGTTTAATATTGACGGATAATTCATATTTCCATCAGAAAATAATTTCATTCGAGTTGTCCCGATAATGCTATCTGATATTGCTTAAAAATGTAACTACATCTGCCTCTTATTTCTCCTAAATCCAATGCGGTCAAGGTCGTGTGACATTTAATTGAAATGCCGAAAGGTGATAAGTTTTTTGGACTACTGCCAGTCGGAAACTGCATTAATGGTGTACTGTTCCAGAAAAATGCTTTCAATTTATCTCCATTCCGGTAAAATAAACCGTATGTTCAGAATGAGTTAGGTCTAGAATAAAATCAGCTGGAAACGTCTGGTAGCAGACTTAATCTGTGGAAGTGCATAAAGATTGATGAATGTTGATGTAGTGAGACCAGCCCTTGCCGCCCACATCCAAAGTGATTTACCATGATTGCCGTGATCATAGAAAACGTGCTATTAGTAGGTTTGATACGCAGTGGAAGTTCTTGAAATTGATAAATGTTGATGACGTAGCGAGAGATGGTAAAAAAGTAACAGTCACGAGTCAGTCAGTTAGACTGCCTGAAGGCCTCCGACATGGCCTAACAAGATACAAAACTCTTTATTGTAAACCAATAACATAAAAAACTATTACAGATAAACCTTATAAATAGGGTAGCAATTAATGTCCTAAGACAACAACCGGGACCGACGGCTAAGCGTGCCTTCCGAAGCACGGTAGCGCTTAGATGTACCACAAAACGGTCACCCATCCAAGTTGTGACCCCTGCAAACGATATTTAACCTGGCATGTCTGTTATGAACGGCTGGCGAGCTACCGGCATTCTAGGTAATTCAATACAAAGCAAACCATTTAATTAAAGTGCTGTTTATAACACGCAAGATTTTCCCGATCTTCCGTCTCGCCCTCAGGTATCGTATTCCACAGGATAGGTACTTGTGTTTCAATTAGGCTTATGTTACCTTCAGGATAGCTTGAAGTTGAACCGAAGGAGCCTCGCAGGAATTCTATAGCTGCAGTACGCTTGTTATGTTTACAAGATGCTGTTACAGGGCTAGACAACTATAAAGTAGTTAGGTACGGGTACTTGCATAAGAAAACTGGCGGGTAAGTTTTACAGACACAACATCTGTAGAGCAAGCCGGCTTCAGAAGCGTTTTTTTTCACTATTAACCATACCGTAAAGCAATTGATGGAGAAGAGTTGAGAATATAATCGGCGTCGACGCTTAGCTTTAGTTTAGCGCTTAGCTTAGCTATAGTAAAATGTTTTACTACTAGGCAAACATAATAGTATTAATCTACTTAGTTAACCATCCATGCAATCAGCTTCTTTATGCAAGCATGCTAAGCCCTGTACGATATCCGTTAGAGTACAGTTTTCTACGTAAGTATAGTCTAAGTCGTATAAGATTCTTTCTGCCATCTGTAAAGTATGAAACAGGAAAGTAAACTTTAATTCCAGATAATTTAAACTTTAATTCCAGATAATTTAAACTTTCTCCATTCGTTTCTCCTCCGTAACTCATGGTTTATAATTTGTTGTTATTCTGAGACTTACATATGAGTGGACATTTTTCTCGCCTTATAGCAGTTACTTGACACAATAAATGAGATAGATTTTGATCTACATATATATTTAAAAATAAGCTGTTTCCAACAAACGTCTCCTTTTCCTCTCCAAACACGGTTTGCAGATAAACCTAAGGCGTATTATCTAAAAATTTTATATCATCTATTCTTAGTTATCCGTCTGCCATTTTAAAAAGCGCGTAAATAGTTGAATCCCTAATATTACCAATTCGACTAGCATGAGTATTTCAATTTCAAGTATAAATTGTACTTTAGCTCGCGTATTAATAGTTTGTCCGCATTACGCATATTAATGAAAATTGAACCAAGTTAAATTAGCTCTAATTCTTACTTGAAAACTTCCATGACATTTCATTACAAGACTATATAATTGCTGTAATGGAACTCAATATTTAATATCTCCAACATTTCGATAGTTTCACCATTACAATACTATTGGGATTTTTATATAGATTACGGGTTTGATCCACAGACGTCGGTATTGCCCAAATATTAGTTAACCTATTTGGCAATGGTATCTAGGTTTTACATTTGGGTGTTCGACGCCAGACGTCTTGGCGCCGCCATCTCAGCCTCCTTTTATAACAGTGAAGCAGCTATACCAAGAGAAACAGAGTGTCAGTTATTTACAAGTGGCTATATTAGACATACACACTAAAAGGCACAATTACTTGTCATTTAATTACCTTACATTATATTTGCTAGATAAATCCTTGCGACCTGGATTGAGAAAGAACACAGACGAAGACTTCAATTTCTTAGCATTATAAATATCAGATGGTCCCTGAATAAAATCTTAATGCTTTTTGTCGTACGTTTTATTTTCCGATGATGGCAATTTGTAATTTTAACTTTTATCAGAATGTTTTCTGCGTACATTTTACTTCTCTTCGTACATCCGTTGAGCGAGCGTTGAGCCGGTATTATTCCTATCACTTATTCCGCCGCTATTGCCGCTAGCTCATATACTGTCTGGCTCTAGATTATTGTACTACGCTCATGCCCTAGAAACACATTTAAGGAGCCCTGTTTACTCGCTGACGAATCGCTTTGGCGACGCGACTCATTCATGTTAAGCCGGTTAAGAGAGTGGCTATTTAATTGTGATGTCTTAGGGGATTAAACGTAAAGGAACTGGGAATACAATAAAACGAGATGATTATTTTGCTTACTGCAGATTTGGGAATACTCAAATGTAATTTATCTCGGAGTTCGAGGTTCCAGACGATAAAACGAGGCTCGGCAAAGAGAAGTGCCGTCGTCTTTGTTTTAGTATCGGCGATGATATTGGAACATAGTTTATACTTATAAAATTGGGTTAGAAACGAGATTAGATAAAGATTCTAGTCCCCAGAGCGGTAAGAAATTATGGAACTATTTTAGGCATTTTAGCAGTTGATCATACTAGAAGTATTTATAGTTTTCCAACAATCAATGATTAGTTTCGCTTCACTAGGTATCATAAGTCACCAGTATCATTTAACCATTGCATCCTAACTCCTACTATCCTACTAATATTATAAATGCTAAAGTTTGTGAGGATGGATGTTTGTTAGTCAACACCGCAAAAACTACTGTAAGAATTTTGAGGTATACTTGAGGTCCAGAAAGAGGTCATAGGATGTTTTATATCCCGGAAAACCGGTCCGCGAGGAGCAACTACTTAATAATATAATAACTTTGCTCTTTTAAATTCACGACACGAACCTCTACTTCAATTATTTTATGGTTGAATTTCACAACCATTTATAAAATGGCGTATAAGGGTTATAAAGTTTCCCATCATGGATCCCGACCCACATTCCCGGCTATGAACGATTTGCGCCCCTGACACATTGACTCACATTCGACCAAGGCTCGTAGGCAGGGGGAGGGCCGTTATTCAAACCGCTTCCGTAGTCTATAAGGCGTTTAAGACATTGCCGGCCTTGAATATTTATCTGGTTGGTGGAAATAGAGATACAAAGGCATGGCAAAATCAACATGTCTGCCGCCAAATGTTGTCGTCTTAATCTTAACATGCAATGACGTAAATAAGTTATGAAACCTTATCAATGGTTATAATGTTCAAATGTGTAACGATAACTTGATGTTTTAAGTAATCCAAGAGTAGTAATTGTGAGCTCTGCTAGTCTGTTATAACTGCATCCGAATGTTGATTTAATTCAGTAATCACCTCTGAAAGTTAACCCTAGCTACAGTCCTGACACGTGTCTCGTTCGGATCGCTCGACCTGTTTCTACTCCCAACGTTAATGGTTTACGTTAAATCTTAATGACTTTTGTTATGTGTACGTATTTATAGACTGATATTAAGCAATATATCCGTATTGCTTGTGTGATTGGTGGATGCAAGGTGAACTGGTCCATTTCGGATGTTTTTTGATTAGGCTACGTGTATATATGTAGGTCATTTCGAATAGATAAAATGTTACTCAGCGTACATTAAGGTAACAAACATTCTAACTATCCCATCCAAATTGACGGTTTTCTGTGATTAGTAACTTTAATTTTTGTAATATAATTTGTCATTGATCGAAACAGCAACAACGCTACAATTTAGATTATTATTTTGTCCACAATTTATATCAGATGTCGATGAAAAAAATAAGTTCTTTTTTACTGATATTAGAATAACGATAATCAAAGATTTTGGAACGTAGGTACCGCACTAGTTGGGTCAAAATATCTCGACCAAAAGATAAAAAAGCAGTGTTTTGAGCACTACGAGTCTGAACTCATCCACAGTCTCAATAACGCAATGAAAGCTCCAATAATGTCCTTGAGCCGCATCACATCGGCATAGGCATAATATTCGTAATCCTGCCTCATCCCAAACGGCATAAGTATAAGACGCGACGTCTCGTCGGCTGCCTTGCGGGCATAGCGCCACCGTAACGGGTGCGCGCGCATAGCCTTCGATCGGTAGTACTCCGATGCCGGTCTGAATGAAAGATTGGTCACTCAATGCGTCGCGGGCTGGTGCCGCCGGCACGTGTGTGCCAACCTTTATGAGGTTTTTGCTGTCCGAGCGTTGGATCTCTTTTATTACATCCGTCCGAACTGAGTCTCTTTCTAAGGGATATTAGTTTCTTTATCATTGGTTGGATTTAATAGTACAATATAGATATAATGTCTTTATCTTAATTATGAGCAAATAAGATTATTTTATGACATACACTGTCATGGGAGCAAGAACGGCTATCATTTATCAATTTGTGTTTTAGTCCTATATTTTTTTGCTTTTTGGAGTAATTGAGAATGAACAGATTTTAAACGTATGAAATTCTTTAAGATAAGTCCTTTAATTATTGTCAGTCAATTAAGAAATATAGGCAGGTACTATAAATTATATATTTCACGATAGACCAACACAAAATGTAGATGGTATTTTAATTAGACAAGCAAAGTGCAAAATAACTACATGATTACAGTCTATGTCTAGTCTAGATTTTATCTTAATTGAACTGTTGGATTAAGGTAGGATCAATTTTGTTGCCAGAGATATTAAATAACCTGCCGGTTTCGGCTGCAATTTTAATTAAGTTAACCCAGGAATTATGATGTCATAGGTGTTTTATACCGTATTTTTCGACTTTAAACTGTCTTTTATATCTATCAACAAGTTATGTGTCATTTTATAATTTATTTATTAGTTTGAGATAATACCAGCGACTGGCAGTAAGTCACTTGACTCACTGGGTAACTTGTGCTACCCAGTGAGTCTAGTGACTCAAGTGGTCTTGAAGTGCATTCCTTTTATAGATCCACAATGTTGAATTTTCAATTCCCTAAATTACCGGTTATAAGTTGAATTACAAGCAAATGGAATATTTCCCATTGTATATCCTCTCCAAAAACAGCTCACCATTACAATGACCATTAAGAGTTATACTTCTTATGCTTCTTAATGGTCATGATGGACTAACAATCCGTACGGCTTCTTTTTATGCCCCTAAAATTCACTTAGGTTTACACTGTTACTTAAACTGTAGATAAAAACTAGCTGACCCGGCAAACGTCGTTTTGTGCCATATAAATTAAAAAAAATGTTAATGGTGAACAACCTTTATCACTTAGGGGTATGAAAAATAGATATTAGCCGATTCTCAGACCTACTGAATATGCATATAAAATTTGGTAAAAATCAGTAAAGCCGTTTCGGCGGAGTAAGGTAACTAACATTGTGACACGAGAATTTTAATGATGATGATGATGATATCTGACAGAGTTTAATAACTGCTTTTCAAGCTAAAGTATTCAAACTAACGGTCATGCACCTCGTCATTATCAAAACGTTCATTGTTGTACAAACCATTGTTTATACTATTTATCGTGTCGTATTTAGTGATTGTACATTTACTGATAAAACGTATTTGTTTGGCATCGCTGATAACGAAGCGTGCTGTTTTGGAGAGGTGATAAGTCGATTTTTCGGTCGTTAGTTAATATTATGTAGATTAATGTCCATCTGAAAGCCGCCCAGCTAAAATAGGCTTGGGCTGGACACGTATGTCGTTTGCCAAACCAGCTGTGGGCAAAAGTCCTTACAGACTGGGTTCCAGCCGGAGCAACACGACGACGGGACCGGCTCCGCCGTATGTGGCGCGACGACCTAGACGCCTACGACAAGGATTTGTCCTTAACAGCAACAGCAATTGACAGACGGTCATGGAAAGAAAGCAGGGAGGCCTTTGCCCAGCAGTGGGACAAAATAGGCTAGTAAAAAAATATGTCTATCTCAGTGTAAAGGCCGTAAGCATCTTAAGCGTTAATAATGGGGGAATAGGTCCCGAAACAAACAAAAAGTCGAATCCTGAAAAGTCCAGAATGACCTAGTTATGAAACAACATTACGCGACCCAAAATACGGTGGATAGACTGATACTAATTAGGACAATAATAGAAAGAAATTTCAAAAAAGTTGGTATTCTCATAAAAAAAAGTCACGAACGTAATTTGAAAAGTAGCAGTTCTCAATATGTTTTCATATAATCGTCAAAAATGTGTTTTTTAAATATATTTTTTGCAAATGAAATAGCTACAATGTTGTTTATACTAAAGAAATAACAGAATACTATATTTGTTTAGTTCTTAAAATGTGAAAAGATTATAACACAAATATAATCAGTTTTCATGCGCCGCCTCGCGATATTTCAAATTTTGCTAAGCGTGTTCAAAGCTTATTACTTAGTACAGTAGAAAATACAAAACGCTTTTAAATCCCACCGCTTACCCCGTCTTAACCACTATAGGCTGTCATATCTAAAAACATCGTTCACTTTTCTTCAATTAATTTAACGATTGCCTATTTATAATTGGCTAACAAAGAAGGAGCTTTGATATTTAAAGCTAAAAACTACACAGTTACTTAAACACAGAAAGCACAAAATACTTAATAGTACTAGACCGAAAGTTACTATTAATTTTCCATTTATTAGATCTATGTGATAACTCACGGCACATCTCCAAACTCTAGCAAAGCTAAAAATACCTGTTCTAGTGGATAATAAGGTACGTTCCTTAACGTGGTAACAATTACGGTTTTTTTCTATCCTTGAACTGCACAATTATTATACCTACTCATGCGCGTACCTTGCTTGGACATAATTACTTGGTTGCCACGCGATAATTTTGTTCCACTATCAATGAAATACTGTGAATAATTTAACGATTTAATATGTATTTTTTATTCAAACAGATGTTATTTAAATAGCAGAACGCTTCTTGTTGTTACAAATTATTTTGGTGCCTTCACAGATTCGGAGCAGACACGCTAACTTAATAATCTTTCTGAGACCCGCGATTTTACCCGCGTGAAATTAAGTTTATTCCTAGCTAACTTATAGTTTAATTAAACCCCTACTTTACACAAACCCTTAGTGCCCCGAACGCGCCAATCATACCCAATATCAACCAATCATACTCAAATAATATTCCCTCCAAATTTCAACTAGGTAAACTACTGCTAGTTTAGACCTTGAATCGTCTGTCAGTTCAGCCAATCAGTCAGTCACTGACTGGTCACGGAAGCATTTTATATAGGGTAACAAGATAACAGTTAAAGATCAATTTATTTGAAACGCTACTAAAGAATCTGTGGGATTGCGTTTTAAAATAAGTTACGATACCTATCTTAGAGCCGTACTTGGTACACTTTTAATAATAAAACCGCGGGAAATAAGCAGTTACAAATCGTAGCTAATTCTATTTCTATTATAACACGTTGGTTTTATAGGCCTCTCCTCTTGTGCACATCTTCCTTTTTTAACTGACTCCGAAAAGGAGAAGGTTCTCTGTTCGATTGTATTTTTTTAAATGTTTGTTAGCTCAGAACTCCGTCATTTATGAACTGATTTGGAAAATTATTTTTGCGTTGGGTTCAGTATAGCTACGAAGTCCCATATCAAATTTCGTCGATATTTGACCTTGGACTTCGAGGATACATTGAAGTCGGTTTTTGTTTTTTCTAAAAATTACTGTCCTGTGTTATTTATTAGTAGGTACATCTGCATAAATAAAGAGTTAAGTTATGCAAATAAAATGTAATTTAATTTAAAAGCCTACGTCAATTTATTTAAGAACTGAGAATTATTTATATATTCTAATTTGTATCAAGACTCAACCACCGCCCACTTCTGGGTATTTATTACCTTCATTTATTTTATTAATATTTCTCCGTTTCATCTATTCTCAGAATGTTTATCAAAAAAGTCAATCAAAAATAACAAGGTATAATTGATCCTGTACAAATACCCAACTATTAAATGCCACTTTTAACCTCTGACATATAAATGGGGAGTCTGTGGGGGAGGTTAGAAAACAGAAAACCTAGCACCAGAGCGTGAAAGTAAGTTTTATTAGCGCTCACTTTGCACCCACACACACCATTTACGATTGCACTTTTCCGACTGACTTGCTCTAAGACTTCATTCTTCCATCCTTTCACGAAAGCCTTTGTTGGTAGAACATTTTGCCGGTGTCGATAGTTGTTTTTGAACCATTATTTTGATGGTTTCTCCTGCAGGGGCAGATCGGAATTCGGAAAATCGGAATCGAGTTCATTGTTTTCATTCATGTTCAGTTTCCTTCAGGAGCGATTGAAAAAAGAAGCGATTGAATTTGATCCTAAAAAGTTTATTCGTTTAGGATGACAAGCAGAACTGTTATTATCTTTATGATATGAGTCCTATTATAACGTAATCCTATTATAGCGTAACTCAAACTGTTTATTTTAGGCAGTCCTCAGTCCTCTCTAAAGGATTAGGGTCTTAACTTAAGCTTAGTAAAATAACCAACCGAAACTAAATTGAAATATTCCGAGAAGTCGAAGGATATTTTCACGATTTCCCGAGATTATAGAAAGAACCAATAAAAAATACATACAAACACTGATTTGATTGCTTCCTTCGATCTAAAGGTCTGATAAACGTATGGATGGTGCCTTAATAAAATGGAGTTTATTTTTGTATAGTTATTAGGCATATTGAATCCTACTATCCTACTAATAGGGTTTAGGTTCTGAATCTCGAAAAACAAACACAACTATTAACCGAATTTTACAAGGACGGAGTGGCGGGTATCAGCTAGTTATGTATACATTAAACTACTAGGTAGGTATGTTATATTTCCCTAATATACAAAAGCTAATATTTGATCAATAGTAGGTTTTTTAAGAAATGACTTATATTTATTATCACAAACTATGTAAGAAGAATATTTATTTTTTAACTTTATTATGTTATTGTCGCATAAAACACTTACGACAAAAATATGCTGATATTTTTAAGCACTAAGCTTTCTTCCGTTTTCCTCTGCACTCTTTTCTTTTCTGTCTTCCATTCATGTTGTCCTTTCTCATTATTTTTGTCGGAAACACCTCACGATGTTTGCTTTTACCGTTTGAGCGAGTGTTCACTCCGCACATTGTAACGTATTAATGCAGACCACATCCCGGCACGACTTCGGATCTAAAGAAGCACATGATTACCGCCACGGCCACACTTTCTCTTTCTAACAATGCAGTAATACCGCATACGAAATATTCGGAGCCCTAAAGATCTCATTGAAATTTTGGGTGACGCACCTCACTAGTTCAGGAACGAAAATTCTAATCTAATGAGCTATGTCATTGGATTGAAAATAATCATTAATAATTAAGAAAAACCCGTAACAGGCAAAAATTAAACACAACGCAACATACAGTATTTCATACTTAGCTTTACTTTGAATATTAAAAAAAAAACAAGTGAGTATTCATAATAAATTAAAAAGAAAGAATAAATAATATTATTTAACAACGATACCAAGAAAATCACAGGGAATGCCTGCCTGTGACGTAATTGCCTCACGTTTCTTTGAAACTCAAAGCTCTGGAAAATTATATTGAATCTTCTATTTAATGTTTGGTTTAGTCTCTAAATTGTAATTCCTAGGATATATTTTATTTATAGTAAGTAATACCTATTACTGATACTCTATGTAGGTATCTGTTGACTCAACACGTCTTTACAAGAACCTTTGGGAAAATGCTAAGGGACACACAGAAAATGAATGTTCTTATCAGGATAAACGACATACGCCTCTTACATTTACTAAGATATGACCCTGGAGAAAGCTTTGCCCTGGAGATAGTGTTGATCTTACGCACCGGAGTTCGAATACCACTCGGCTCACACTAATTTTATGTTATTTCTAATGTCTGGATGGATGACATTAGGAATAACATAAAATTGGTGTCTGGATTTCTACACTCAAAGCAAAATATGTGGATAACAGCCCAATAACTATAGCTATATACGAGTAGGTAAAATTTAAGGATATGTGACAAGGCGCATTTGGCTGGCGTGATGGATTATGGACTCTACTCTGTTATCTTACAGAGCGCCCGTGAGAATCGAGGCAGAAATGGTTGTGACCTTCGAAGGCTTTAAAACTAGTTCCGAGAGAATTCTCAGAGTGGATAGATAACGTTGTGGGGCCTGGTCCCTACTGACATGCGACAGAGTATCACAGAGCTACAATGTGCACGAATAAAAGGTCTGTCTTACACTCAGTATTCATTCAACCAGAAACAAAAAAAAAAAAAAAAAAAAATATTGTGCCCTTTGCAAGACAGAAACCTTCTGTTTCAAGACCAAACCAACAATGCACATACGTTACATGGGCGGAGCTCTGTCGGCTGTTGGAGGACTCAGGCCCCTTTACTATTATCTTACATTGGATTTGCCTGGGTCAATGATGGGGCTATAGATGCCCGAATTTATAATATAATATATCTACTCTAATTAATATATGAGACCTCGGTATATTATTGGCCGGAAAATTTCTAAGTGCTTGTATATCTAACTAATTTCTGACTTTCTTACCCAACTAACCCATTAACTAATATCTAAATTATCTAAGTACCTACTAACGCCGCATAAATATAGATATATACATATATCAATACATACCTAACTAAGCACTATTGACATAGCCTAGCTATTGAAATAACACATCATATTACCTTGTCTTATATAGATTTATGTGAGTTGTGCCCGTATCTAATTATTATTTAAAATCTTTTAACTTTATTTCAGTATCCTATTATGAACCGCACATAGTAAGTAATAGCTTACGAAGCATTCTTTTGCAGTTCTTTTGTATGCAACCGCACACAAAGTTAAACATACGTAATGACACACTTGATAAACTCGATTCTGGATACTACCTACCTAACTACTGACACAATAGACGCATCCACACACTCACATACACGACTCCCATTCGGCACCGGACGGTAGGCAGGTGATCCATGTCTGTGCGTTTCTCTTACTTTTTCGATACCTACCCCCATCATATGAGTTAGTTAATTTGGATTAGCTAATAATATATGATTAAATAACTTATATTGCTACCACTTATCACATTCAGTACACTGATTAATAAATCTAACCTATTATTTGTTTCGCTTTGTAAACTGCTATACCGAATGAAAGAGACTGAATCCTACGACACAGGAGTTATCCTAGTGTGGGATTCAGAGCTCATAGAATTGATTGTACACGATTTGTATTTGCAATAAAATGATTGATTGATTGATTGATTGAGTTCAAAATACTCCTTTGGACACTCCCTAACAATGTTGACACTGCAAACAAAAACAGGATGACGACGCAGGGAGAGCAAAGTAAATAGCAACCCGACATATAAATAATTATTATTTCACTCTGGTGTGTGTAGTTAGTCATTCAATTGTGTGCCAATAGACGACTACTTTATAAGTAAATTGCAATCATTCGCTCGTTTGATTATACGTCCAGTCAAATCAAGGGATATTGCGCTTTTTCTCCCGATATCACGTACATATTATTAAGGATTCATATGGCGACTAAGTAGATAAATGTGATACAACTACAGCTTGACCATAATAAATAATAAGATTTTCCTTGTACTTTTTATTTATTATTGCTTATACATTTAATTTATTTAGAGTATAATCGGCCACTGTGATTAGCATTTGTGGACTATGAGAAGGCTTTTGACTCCATCGAAATCCGGTCAGTTTTAGAGTCTCTGCAACGATGTCAAGTTGATTGGCGATATATCCAAGTGTTGAGATGTCTATATGACGCCGCAACAATGACCGTCCAAATCCAGAATAGTCAGATTGAGCATATCCACCTGCGTTGAGGGGTAAGACAAGGGGACGTTATTTCCCCCAAATTGTTTAGCAACGCACTGGAGGATATGTTTAAGACTCTAGACTGGATAGAGAGGGCATAAATATAAACGGCGAGTACACACTTGCGATTTGCAGACGATATAGTCATTATAACTGAGTCGTTGCAAGACTTGCAACAGATGCTGGACGGCTGTCAATGGCCTCACTCTTGAAGTTGTTAAGGAATATGTTTACCTTGGGCAAACAATGCCGTTTGGTAAAAACAACTTCGAAAGAGAGGCCAACAGAAGAATACAGTTGGGCTGGGCAGCATTTGAGAAATTACATCGAGTATTTTCGTCGCCTATTTCACAAAGCCTAAAGACAAAAGTCTTCAATCAGTGCGTCCTACCTGTCATGACCTACGGAGCCGAGACGTGGACACTCACGGTACGGCTGATCCACAAATTTAAAGTCGCTCAGCGGGCTTGGCTTGGAGTTTCTCTGAAGGATCGTATCCGGATTCGACAGAGAACTAAAGTCACCGACATAGCTCACAGGATTAGCCAGCTGAAGTGGCAGTGGGCCGGCCATATTAGCCGTAGAACCGATAACCGTTGGGGTAGACGCGTTCTAGAGTGGAGACCATGAATTGGCAAACGTAGTGTAGGACGCCCTCAGGCTAGGTGGGGCGAAGATCTTCGCAGGGTGGCTGGTAGCAGCTGGATGAGAGTAGCTGGGTATCGTGCTCAATGGCGTGCAATCGGAGAGGCCTATGTCCTGACTGGATTGGCTGATGATGATACATTTAATTTTGCCGCTATCTCGCCTGAAGTTAAGCGACGATGGTGCACATAGATCTGGAGGAAGACAGCAGTTGACCGACTGTTCAGACCGGTCCTCCTGATGTTTTACATAAGCACCTTTATTCTAAGACGTTCAGAACACATCAGAACGAATGTAAGGACATCTTTTGAAGTTAGTTTAGTAATTTTGGCACTACAAAGAAACAAACTATGTATCTCACTCATCCCCTTCCTTACATGAGTTATCAGTCGGTTCTTGAATTATAAGCATACAACGGGAGATTGCCTATTACAAATATAGACCCTGTACTGTAACTTTGTCACACGGTCTTGACTTGACATTCCCAAATGCAAGTTCTATTTTGATTAATCTGACTT
This sequence comes from Petrophora chlorosata, assembly GCA_951640565.1. Taxonomy (NCBI): domain Eukaryota; kingdom Metazoa; phylum Arthropoda; class Insecta; order Lepidoptera; family Geometridae; genus Petrophora; species Petrophora chlorosata. Next base: position 6,515,227 of record OX621204.1, on the reverse strand, counting down.
TACATGCTTTTTAATATTTCATATGACATGTAAATAAGTTAATACTAAGTTTTTTGTGGGGATATTATGTCTTGTAGACTCCGAGGAATGTTACGTACCCTTTGATAATTTAGCGTCCAAAGAAATGCCTTAACATACTTTCATACTAATCAGTTACACGAAATGCCAGGCCCTGGAATCACCTTTTCTCTCGGCGACCAATCCTTTCATTTCACTACTAAGACTCAGCCGATCTTCCTAGGTGTACCTTGTATGTTCTTTTTCAGAAATAAAATCACGTATGGCAGGAATGAAATGAATTCAAAAATAATGATATATTCAAATGAGTTCAACCTTCACTTCGTGATTGAGTGATGGAGATCAATCTTCGGTTTTATAATATGTATTAGGATAAAAAGTTTTCATTCCGACGTTTCTCTCAATCTCATTGTTCCCCTCCATTGTACATTGAAATATTTTTAAACTGTAGAAAACCTATTTTGGGATCCATATTGTGGTGGCGATCAACTAAAGTTTTAAATTAAAAAGTTCCGGTGCCGACGGAGAAAATGATTTTATTTTGCACAGAACAAAGTTCGTTGTAAGGCCCAGTTGTAGTCTACCTATTACCTACAATGGCTATGACAGTCAAATTTACGAAAGGAATGCACATCTTTTTGTAAAATCACGATCGAAAAAGAATGCAAGGGTATTACGTGTATTCTATCTGCAGTTTAATTCAAAAGGCCATTTAATAATAAGCTCTCTTTTAGTATCTATAAATTGATTTAGATAACATCATGCTTTTAAAGATGTTAGATTATACACTGGACCGCAAAGGAAAAGGGTCGGTTAGAAAATATTCAATGTCTTCAAAAGTACCCCACCTAGCTTTATAAAATAAAGACTAAATTAAATAATATTTTAATGTGCTTAAATGAAAATTAAAAAAAAATAATTCAAGCTTTTTATTTTTAATAAATGTAAAATAAATAAAAATGCGAAGTTTTTCCAGTATTTTCGTAAATGTAGATTGTTTACAGATGTGCCGTTTTCACGCATTTTAGTACTTTGTGTTGCCTCCGCGAGCTCGCAATACTGCTGTTATGCGATTTGGCATACTTCCTACTAGGTTTTTGAGGCGATGCTGTGGAATATTCTGCCATTCCTATATTAGAGCTTCTTTCATATCACGTAGCGTGATTGGTGGAGGATTCCGCTGACGTACACGTCGTCCCAGTTTGTCCCATGCATGCTCAATGGGGTTCAAGTCGGGGCTGCGTGCTGGCCACTCGACGTGTGTGATACCGACTTCTTGAAAATAGGCAAACACTATCTGAGCTGTATGCGGGCGGGCATTGTCTTGCATAAAAACGGCATTCTCGCCCATGTCCACTAAAAATGGACCAACGTAGTCATTCAGAAATTCAGTGACATATCTTTCTGCAGTTAAAGTTCCATTTTCTATCACCACATTCACCACTAGCACAGTGCGGATTCCGTAAGAAATCCCAGCCCACACGTGAACAGAGCCTCCGCCGTATGGCACTTTTTCTTCTAAACAGGCTTGCTTAAAGCGCTCTCCCGGTCTTCTGTACACTCTTTTCCTCCCGTCCTGCTTGTATAAATAGAATTTAGACTCGTTTGAAAACATAACTCTTGACCAGTCATTCAAAGTCCAATTCTCGTGTTCTCTACCATAACTCAACCTTGAGTTTCAGTGGTGTCTTTCTAGTTTTGGGCCATTTGCAGGTCTTAATGATCTTAAATTTGCTTCAGCCAGACGCCGCCGTATCCGTACTCAGATTGTTTCTTCCAGCTCGTAAATGATGATTATTTACTTCAACAGCCGTAAGAAAGCGAATTCTCAAAATAGTTGACACGATGTAGCGATCCTCCCGCGCCCTCATGCACCTTGTTCGGCCTGTTCTTGGTCTTCGAAGATTGGATCCAGTTTCATCGAAACGCTGGAGTACTCGCTGAACTGTAGAAAGAGTCACACCAACAGTTCTCGCTATATTTCGCTGACTGTGCCCATCTTCAAGCATTGTCAGGATCCTGGTACATTCTTCAGGGGTTAACGACATGATGACTTCAGAATAATAGAATTTATAAGGCAGAGACACCATATTTATAACGTTTTTTATTGCAAAACTAAAACAAACGCGAAACAATTGATTTAGATTTTTTTGTACTAATTTAAAAAATGACCATTGTTTTACATTTTTAGTTTTTTATACAACTATCAAAAATAAATAAAATGTTTTTATATATTGTTTTATGTGGCATTAAATATCCTTTAATTTAGTCTTTATTTCATAAAGCTAGGTCAGGTACTTTTGAAGATATTTAAGATTTTCTAACCGACTCTTTTTCTTTGCGGTCTAGTGTAGTTGTCATAGGGCAAATTAATACTCATTATATTAATATATTTAGTTTGAATTTGGTGATTGTAACTTATTTGTTAGTTGACCTTGTAACGGAATGGGTCCATTACACACGTAAATAATTGTGAAACTGTTTGTGCCAAGTCTTCTCGGTTTACTACCCATAGTTCCTATAACTAGCTGAATGCGGCATATTCGCTCCATTTATTTTTGTGAGTCATAATTATAATAGTTTACAATTTATCATTCTGGACCCAAATGGGTTTACTGACATAATTAGTCTTTTCATGTTGCACTTTAGGCTGGACCAGCGAAATATCAATCAATGTCACAGTTTAGTGATCTTTTATTTTCATGCAATTTCATGCATGAAATTACAATGACACTGACAATGATTTTGAGAAAGAATTTTAATACCTACTCATACAATTGTATGAGTAGGTATTCTATAATCACAAACATATAATTTAGGTTTAAAAATATTGCTAAACACATACATATAGTAAATCGATGTTTTTGTTTACCACCCTTTAGTTTTCGTCACGGCAAGCATGGGTGCAAACTCTCCAGTACAATAACAGGATTCAAACATATTCCATTTTGAGATTGTAATTTTTTCGAAATGTAATTGGTTTATTGGAGTACGCATGAACGCTAGTGGTCTGAGGGTATACGTGACTGTCTGGGTCTAGAGACACTGCAAATGGCTTATAAATAGAATATGAGCATTATGTATTCTGGGCATGTACCTACATAATATGTACAAGTTGAACAGATGATTTTAATTTACATTATTATACTGTAAGAATAGGTGAACCACTTTTTTGGAAATTTAAGGACAGTAAGAATAAAGTTACGAAAGTTCAATTTAGGCATGGAAAGTTGTGTGAGAGTTTTCCCCAATTTCACTAAAGGAAGGAAAAGGAACCTTCTACGTTTATAGGCCCTTTTTTGTTTTTAAAACAAGAGTCTCTGACACCTCTCAGGTAGCTGACATATGTATAACTGTTGTTGTTTTTTACCTAGCAGCAATGATAAATTTTCGCAATGTCACGCCTGATTCGATTAGATTCGTAGCAACATCTTGCGCCAGCTGTTTACAAGAAGATCTTAGAAAGTCGCAGTTGACCTTGGTCAAAGTTAAGACCTACGTGTGATTAGGTATACAATAAATTACATAAGCTATACAATTCAGAAAACATCTTTTTTCATAATTTATTACACTTCGCTCGCGACTCATTTATATTGTCCTTCTCATTAGAATCAGGAAACCCGTAATCATTCATGATTAAATCTTACTCCCTTACAATGAAGCCCCTTCTCAATTTCGAAGTGTTGTTCTAAAAAATCCAGAGACGTTTGATGTTACCAAGAAAAAAAAAACTGAATTGAACTGACTGCCCAAGAATCCAGGCATACTTTGGAACGTTAGAAAGGAGTATTGTGTAATTTCAGAAAATAGTCACACGGTTGTCATTCATCTAAAGATATTTTATGGAATTAGAATCCCTGTTCTACTCTTGGCCAGCAAGAGTATTTATGCGCAACCTAAACTAAAAGGTCGCTGTTTAGTTAGATTATGAACACAGACTGACGTCATAATAAGCACGTGCTCAGGATTATTATACGTACAAAGTACAAAATTGAAGTTGGTTCGTTTGTGGCAATATCATATAACGAAGAAGCTAAGCCACTGGCTTGCCACATTGAATCAAATTTTCGCAAATCGTTTCGAAATTCTTTGGAAGCGGATTGATATCGGTCTCATTTCATATGTGAGGGCGAGGCTGCGCGCGCAACCCTACGCCTCTAGCGTTACGACCGTCTCAGTCGCGATCGGTCAACGAGACTACGAGACCGCTACGCCGTAGCTCGACAATCTGTCAGATTGACAGTGTATTTGTGACGCTGTGATCTCACAAAATTCAAGGCTCACACTTCCAGTTTCGCAGGAGAAGAAAGGTATTCAACGTTACTTCTATAAACTTCATTATATTCTTAAGTTAATACTTTTTACTCATGCAATATTGATGTGATGACAGTAATATCCAGTCGAAGGATTGTCGGTCTTATATCTTTATGACATTAATACGGTACGCTCGTAATGAGATGAATGGGAGTCCGTGAACCGTGGCGAGGTTTGCGTTTTGATATCGTTGCATCAGCTAAATTGTACATTAAATGAGTGAAGCTCTTCGTGTCTACTACTTATACGTATATCATATTGACCGTGATTCTTTGTTGTATGGTTGCGTTTTGTATACTTTTGTCATCTCAGAATGCTTAATATGCTTTATGAGGTGGTACCCACTTTATTTTTTCTTAAAATATGTAGCCCACATTGTTTGTAGCGTTCTTGTTTCGTCTAACGAACTGACATGTATTGATTTATTTAAAAAAATATAACCATTAGACCATAAAAAATTATAACCATTAGAGACTGAAATTAAACACTAACCTATCTTACTTCTACAGTCTCAATGTATATTAGGATTTTAAATTCTCTAAATTAATGCAGTTTATGGAAACACAATTAGAATGAGAACCTAATTATTTAAGATACATCAACACCATCAAAACCGACTAAAAATCGTTGGTGTTTGTTTCTTACGGTGGAGTCATTAGGTCATTACTCATAGTAACATAGAGATTACTATAGTACGGTTATATCATATGTACTCGTAATATTCTAAATAGAATAAAAATATAATCCCGTATACTCGGTTATCACCGTATGGTGACGTCATTATGGTGTTCTTCTTCAGTTAAAATGATTTGCAACGCACAGTTATCTGACCTTTGGGCGCCCTTTTCTTTCTCTTTATTTTAAAATGTCGGCCAAATACCTTCAATTTGGAGTGTGTATCTTCACACAGTCTGTCCTAAACTCACATTAAAAACTAGATCTATATTTGTCCATCATCTCACCTGATGGTAAGTGATGATGTGGTTGAAGATGGAAGCACTTAGATGTAGAAGATAAGTGTCTAGGTATGGTGGACGGCAGTTGAGCTTATAACTACTGACTTAGACGCGTCTTCATGTTGGTTCACTGAACATGAAAACTTTAAAGTCAAACTTAGTGTTCTGCCATCCATAATTAACTTGAAAGCTACCTCTTAGTTTCATAATATTAATATCCCTAGATATTATTATGAGACTTCCAATGCAAATATCCTTCCCCACTTCAGTTTAAGATTTCATGATCTTTCTTTCTGTGTTAAAAATACAAAGATAGAAATCATACTGCGGCTTACAAACACATCGTGTCATTTCTCATTCCTGTAAAAATGTTAATTCATTGTTATTTATTATAGTTAACAATAGATTTCAGAAGTCGAAGGTTCACTTAGAAGTCAATAAATCAGGCAGGGCTTAAGTTTTGCGCCATCAAGTTTTGATCTCGAACACTACCCCACCCGGAAAGTATCTACAAACTTAAGACTCCCAAGTATATTATGAGTAAGTAATATCAGAAAATACAAAGATAGAAATCATACTGCGGCTTACAAACACATCGTGTCATTTCTCATTCCTGTAAAAATGTTAATTCATTGTTATTTATTATAGTTAACAATAGATTTCAGAAGTCGAAGGTTCACTTAGAAGTCAATAAATCAGGCAGGGCTTAAGTTTTGCGCCATCAAGTTTTGATCTCGAACACTACCCCACCCGGAAAGTATCTACAAACTTAAGACTCCCAAGTATATTATGAGTAAGTAATATCAGAAACTAACTCTTAGTATCTTAATGTTAACATGTTTATTGAAAGAGAACCACGTTCGTTTTATTAGCGTGCTGAAGTCTATTTCAAAGAAAACTAAATTAGATTTTCAGCCAATATAACGTTTTGTAGTATTCACGCTTTAGCGAGCTTAATAACGATATTCAAGTGACTTGGGTAAGCTTTGGAGGAAGCATGTCTAGAGCGCGACGTGATGGCTTCTATGCTTTCAGAATGGTCACAAGACGCTTACTACAAACATGAGGTTGATTTTAAGATGTAGTACAAAAATACACGGCACATTTTTAATCTTTAAGTCTCAAATAGTATAAGGGACTTTTCCCTTCAGGACGTGAAAGGCCACTCGGAGTGTCGTAGCCGTATGTCTACGTCAGAAGCGATACTCGTAGCGTAAACACCTTGCTGTGTATGATTTATATGAATGAGTTAACGGTACGCAAATTAATATATAATAATAATAATAATAATAATAATTTATTGTGACATAATAGATATTTCTACAGAGTAGTATTGAATCCATAGGCTCTCGAACTAGTTTAAACTGTGTTTCGAGAGCCAGTGGCTTCTCCCAAAAAAAATGTGCTAGTTACAAACTATTATGTAGGTAAAATTATTATGTAGTACAAAAATATTTTAATATATTTGTTTTAAATTAAGCTAACAATTATTAAACTTAACATTAAGTAGAAGGAAAGGGATACGTACGCGCGTATGTATGGGTATGTACGTGTTGGTGGGGGTGTATTTGTGGGTGTGTGCATGTGAGGGTGAGGGTGTGTGAGGGGGTGTGTGTGTGTAAGTATATGTATGTTAGTGTGTCAGTAGTAAAAGTCAGTTAGCATACTTTCAATGCCATCATAGTCAAACGTCTTAAGCCAATTGAGTATTATTATATTAATAATATAACCATTAATAAAAGCAGTAGCAATAGCAATACGTAGAAGTACAACTATGCGTTACGTTCGTAGCAAAAGCTGCGTTTTACATGTATGAGTACGTAGCACAAGGTGTGCGTCACGCATGCAGTATGTGTTGTTGACGTTGTTGTATTGCCTTCAAGCGTTCGTAGCAACAGCTACATACATCTTTGAATAGGTGCTACGAAATTTAGAACGGCAAAACTTTGTTTGTTTTATCTACCTATACGCGTCGCATTTAACAAATTAGTATTTCAGGAAATTTTTATTTTTGTATAATGATAATGCTGAATCCATCGTGGTATTGGATCATGGCCAACCTTATAAACAAACATTTTAATTAATCTTTCTACCTCGACACTGTAACTTGTTAATGGTTGTATTTTACTCGGAATACTATAGTTAAGTCCGATACGCATATGTGGTAGCAAAAAGCTAAGCTTAATACAGACGAAAGACACAATTCTATTTATATTACGCTGATACCGCTACAGTACTTAAATCATTCGGTTCCGTATAAAACAAGTAGAAACGTTCCATTCAGAATCACAATATGTTTGAGTGATATGTGGTTACCGCCAGCGTTTGTATACTTGCTTTCTGACGGCGTATTGTTGGCACAATGGAATACAGCTGGAGTGCAACGTGCATATGTGGTGCATTCGGAAATATCGCTTATCTATGGGTCAGATCTGAATTCCAACAATTTCATTTTTCTGTGCTATACCTTGGCCTACTACCATCGATCGTCTATCCTTTGCAAATCTTCATTTTTTGTTTTAAGTTCTTGCATGTCTCTCTCTCCTCTTTCTCTCTTTCTTTTTCTCTTGTTCCTTTATAACATTAATTTGTATAAATATACAAAATACTTATGTATTACGTGCGAAAACATGCCTGGAGCAATTGTTTAGAGTTGTAAAGATACAAAAACCCTAATATCATTAATTCCAAGTGTAACAGCGTAACAGCGCAACATTGTGCTCAGATGTCACTGAAACAATATCCCTAATCCTCTCAGGGTTGTTTTTTCAAAGTGCTCAAGTTAATGGAAATTACAGGCCATAAGCAGAAAGAAGGCGTTACTGTATTTACGCCTCGAGGCTTCAGGCGCTGTGCTCAATTGTCAGAAATAACTTGACAAATAGACGTTACTGGGAAGCCAATTACAGCTCGACATTTTTAGCTTTGGAATAGGCTTGTAAATCTAAAAATGCCACGTTACAATGTGACTGGTCCAGCCTTAATTTATTGCTATTGTGAACACTCGTGATATTTTCAGATAATGATTTATGCTGGGGAATTTTTAGTACATAATTATAACGTTCCTACGTGATATCGCTATGAAAAAATGTTGTTCAGATAGTTCTTTTGACCGCCTTTGTGACAATCGGCTTACCCGGTTCGAAGCATTTTAACCCTCGACGCAAAAAGCAAGGGTGGTATAAGTTTGACCACTATGTGTCTGTCTGTGGCACCGTATCTCTTAAACGGGTGAACTGATTATGATGCGGTTTTTTTCATTTGAAAGCAGGTTTTTTAGTGGTAATTTTATCAAAACCTGTTCAGAGGTTTTTAAGTTTTCATAGGTATTTTGTGTCGGGGATGATTAAATTTTAGTTTACTGAAATTCGTTATCAAAGTTAAAACTGTTGAACCACAACTGTCGTTAGCAAGTCCTCTGGACATACATACGAGCATGACGTAAACCGTGTTTGACATCAAACATGCATGCGTGCAGCGTTTGTATTTCAAAGTAGATATACCCCAATTGGTGCACTATATATATAGAGATTACCGTTGACCGTGCGTCAAATGTTCGTTCGTACAACCTTTGCTTTGTCATAGATTATACGACGAATGTGTTCTATATTGTCAACACTTTTATTTACGTACTTTGTATTGTTATAAAAGTTTCCTTATCCGCCTACGCTCTCCGATTCGAAGTTCTTTGTGAAGTGACCTCTAATGAGACGAACGCGGTCAGCTGTAGCGGTCGTTGTGCGCCTACACTTGCCGTATTATGGTTCTTGTTGACCAGCCATGGTTATAAAATACAGGTACAATACTTTGTAAAGTTAACAACGTATAAAAATATTAAATAGGGATACAAATACTCCGCATTCAATTTTCGAAGAGGACAGCAGCACGAAATCGATTATATCTTGTACTAGCTGCGCCCTGCGGTTTCAGCTGCGGTTTCCTGCAGGGCGATCATGTATTTTTTGTTTCAATCAATTTCAATGAGAAACCACTTACCCGACAAATTTACAAAGTGAGATTGTGCTATGAATCGTTATGTATACTCCCAATCTATTCAATTTTACTGTGTAATACGGCCCTTATTGAAATTGATTGAAACAGAAAATACATGAAAGTAGCCTATGTGTTAAGCCAGGATATAAGCTATCTCCATACTAATTTAATTTAATTTCATCCCAATCTGTTTAGCCGTTGCAGCGCGAAAGAGTAACTAACATACATCCATACATTCTTACAACTTTCGCGTTTATAATATTATTTTGGATGTGTTATATCGTGTTACCATCATTTTTATTTTTATTTCTGTATAGTCGTACGTCAAATACCATTTGATGGCACTTTAAATATATTTTTAATGATGAACTTCAGCCAGACAAGCTTTCTCCCTACTACATGTTCATCTCATACATGCGTTTTAAAGGGCTAATCTGCTTGATTCTGCCTTTTCCAGTCACCTCACGCAAATATAGTTCAAGGTTCAAACTGTCCAGTGACCACTAATAAGTCGAAAGCGGTACCCAATTACGCTAGGTATGCAACCTTCACTCTGCTCTACGGTTATTGTCGAACATGCGGAAGCTACGTACTCAGATAATAACCCTTAGGAATTCTATTCGCCACGCAAGAAGGACGGTCTAAAATAACCATTGCCATACTTGAAGCTCTGCTTAATGGTCATAGCCACCAGCTTAATAGTCTAGTAGATTGTTTAGGTGGGTGAAATGGTCAACTTCAAGTTCAAACTGAAGGCAAATTAACCGAACGCTGTTGCTTATTATAACGTGATATCCACGTTATACATAGACAGATTGAATGTTTTATATTTTATCAATTTACTTTTGTGAACCAAGGTATGTTTCGGAAAACTTCCTTTGTTCTTTGTCATTTTTTACTGTACGTTTCTTCAGTGCCGCGGGTCATAGGTCAACCATACAACCTCTAATGAAACACATTCGGAGAAGTAATTACTATACGATCACTGTAAGGGCTGTAATTGGGTAATTCTACTTACATCAGTTTCGTAATAACCCTTAGAACTATTCCCTATTTGTGCCAAGAACTAAGCAGTTACAAATAAAAATATTATTTATGTGCTATTTTTATTACAGTTACATAGTGTTCAAAACTGTAGGCTTGATCGGTAACTAACGCAATGTCAGATTAGTAATTTATCGATCGTTACAGATGTTCTTTTATAAAAAATGATATTAATTCTGCCAGCAGCTTTGCCCGTGGATTTCCCATGGGAATGTCGAAAATCTATTTTTATTGGACGTAGACGTAGTAGTACGCTAGATGCTAAAGTTCAAGTTGGTAGGCTTTTTAGTACTGGAGGTAAGAGCGTGATAACTGGGTTCAATGAGCCAGTAGAATTTGGCATTTATTTGCTTAAGAAATAGAAGAAATTTTACATGGTATTTGTGAATGTCGACAGGATCCCTTTTCCATGAATGTTTGCAGGTGTTTTTGACAGTTTATGCTCCACCTTTTCCATTTAAGATTTACTACTGCGACTTACTTCATTGCAGAGTTTAAACGGTCAAACAACCTCTAATGCACTACTGCGGGTCCGTAATCGCGTTATTGTTAAACAAGCGCACATTACGTAATATTACTTACGGTCCTCGCGCGGTATCGATCTGCCCCTGTGGCACAGTGCCAATAACAAACTCTCCCGCTGTACCTCTACTCTGATAGAAGTGGGAACTTGTGCCCGTTCGCAAGTTTCGGTGTTAAAACAGTTTTATTACAATAAGAACTTTATCGCGGCAGTTGGCGTCTGTATGTGAAACATTGCGCGGAATTACAAGTGCTCTGGGGGGTACTGATGTCATATTCTTTATTCAAATTAGGCATCGCAGACGCTCTTAGGAGAGCGAGGAGTGAGTGCGAAATGCTAGGAGCAATTTTACACTAAAGTCTGTGGCCGATCCCAAGACTTATCTCGGAAAATAGATGTGCTCCACGATAGTAGAATAGACAATGTGCGAGCGGCCTGATTGGTACCATTGGACACTTTATACGTAGATCCTTTGTTTACATTTTCCTATCAATAATAATTTAATCAACAAAATTAGGGTAGGTTTTGTTATTAAAATTGTATTGAAAGCTAGACACTAACCAGTAAAGCCCCTGTTTTTAGATAATTATAAATGTACTGCTCTGTAAAACAAAATCTTCCAATAGACTTAACATCAAAATTCGAGACGTTATACGACGTTATATATTTTCTTTCTCTACAATTAGGTACTTTTATTTATGTTGTATCCCCCAAATTGCTTCCTATAAAAGGAAATCTCAAACGGAATACAAATCAACACAACACATAGTCTTTGGTGGTGGTGGAGTAATACATATGTAGTATTTGGATGTACCGTCGTGGTTCTACCATCGCTATATTTTTTTAATTGTATCAGTGTTAAACCAATTTTTATTTTTTACAGGTCACTCGTCATAAGCTGCTAGGCTGACGTTCCCACCATGGCTTTCGCAGGACTTAAAAAACAAATTAATAAAGCCAATCAGGTAAGAATTCAGCCATTCGACGTTTAATAAATCCAAAGCAATTAAGCAAAAATCGACAGTAATAAAGAACCTCTTAATCAAAACGATGCTGGTGAATACTAAACATCCTTTAATCTAAATAAGAAGGCAGATTAAACACTTTAAATAAACTTTTGAGATTGCACCGAGAAGACGGCTGGATTTAAAAAAACTTGCGAATGAGGTTGCAACTTTGATTATATCGACATTTTTTTCATTCGGGAATGTTCGGTTCCTTATTTATATTTTATAGATGTTCCATTCCGAAGCAAACTTCAATTATCTGTAAAGTCATACGGCTCGTTATGTAGGTCACACGGAAGGTATTTGTTTAGTTTTCTTACGTTGGTGATTTATAATATTATTTTAAACCTTTTTGCATAAAACATTTAATGTTCTGATGCAAAATATAAAACCTGTGATAATAAGAATTGAGTGCTATAGTAAAAGGTACCGCTTACTGTCAGGGGCCTGTTCCATAAGTTTAGTAATATTATTGGTAAATGTTACAAGCTCTAATATTACCACGATTGCATATCGATATTAATCAGCTTTAGCACCCAATATTTGACTATTTTCTAATTACTACTTTTAATTGGAAACTTAAATGTTGATTTTGGTTTCTGTTCTATAACAATTGCTAATATTACTAGATAATAATAATAATAATAAGGCCAGGGGCGACTTCGACGAGTCGTCGGTGCATGGCGACACTGAGCCTTACCCCGAGATTCTCCCTGGGGCTAAATGAGACCCCTGACCCACGGCTTGCCTTAACTGGCCGTCCGGGGGTGGAGATGCAAGAGCTAAGAACTAAGCTCCAAGGGTGGAAGTGTTAAAGGGCATAACGCCGGGAGTAGCGTTTAAGTGAAACTGCAGCACACCTCTCGACACCCTTTAGCCACCCACACCAACGTTGCCCCCCTCGTCGCCAATGAACGGCGACCCTTATAGGGGGGACCGTTTAGTGAGTGGCGAGTCACCACCTGCCAAAATATTTTCTTATGAGGCGGAACTGGCAGGTGCCGAGGTCTCATATCATAGACCAGCTCTCATCCATTAAAAATTCACCTCAATAGCCCAATTATAAGTAATTTTCATATCTTCAATAATAGTCCTCGCACTTATAGGGGGCTGTCTTTGATTGTATCTTCTTATGATGCCGTTAGAGACAGTCCCCGATAAGTGTTGCCCATTACATATCTAAATTAAATGCTCTAAGAGGCCTCTACGTGTTGGACTCATGTCCCCGCGCAGACCGGGTGTACAACCCGTGAGAAAGAGCGACATAATAATAATAATAAATTCGTTTAATTCAGGCAATAATACAGTTGACAAATTAAAAGTACCAGAGGCCCATAAAATATATACCTTACAGACTAGCATATATACAATTTATAAACACTAAAGCTACGATTAGGGAATTAACTTCGGCTTTGCCTCCCTGTAGCGCCGGAATACTATGCCTTCGGGCCAAAACTCAGGAGCCAGGAACGTCTCCTTATACTTCGCTGGAAGTCGGAGCACGAAGGATTTGAAACTCGTCGTCCTCGTTGACTCCAACCTCGACAGCGACAACTGGTTTAGCTCCGATAAGCAAAATAACATTTGTTCAGCTTACAAGTTCGGATCCCTGTATCTCGAGTATTTAGATAATTTGTGAGGATAATGTTGCAAGATTTGCTGTTACCGTGTAGCAAAGAAGATGAAACCCTTGCAACTTTAAAAAAGGTCTAAATGACGTTTTTATTTGCATGTAAATTTTATTATATCTACGATATTTTACACTTTATTTACTTCACACCGTCGCGCCATAAACTCTCACTAATAAGAGTTTGTTCCTAATTTTTAAAACACTCAAAATCAAAATCAACACTACACAACAATCACTGTCAGTATAAGGACATAAGAACAAAAAACCAGTCGATAAAACTTTCAAATAATAAGTTGTAATATGTACTCTATAGTATAGTATTTTATGATTATGGACAGAAAAGTAAAAGTAAGGATGTAGTGTAATTTCTTAACAAATTACTAATTTGTCACTAAATAGGCGCCAGATTTGCTATAAATATAAGTCAAAGTATAAAGTCAATATAAAGTCAAACATTATAATAATAATTACAATTTGATTAACCATGTGTATTTTGTTATGATTTTCTCGAAATATTGGTATTGTTTTTATTCGTGGTAGGTCTCGCGTATGCGGGAGGCCGTCTGGGTAGGTACCAAACCTTTGCCAGTTATTCTGCCGCCAAGCAGTAGTGCGAAAGTCAGCGAAATAACTGGGCATATTATGAGACTTAACATCTGATGTCTCGGGGTGATGAGCGCAATGTGGTCTTGCGCAAGGCTTTTTATGGTATTAAAAGTTCTGGTGGCACTGAATTTTTTATGAGCAAGCATGGCGCTTACCTTCAGGCGAACGACTTGCTCGTCTCATCACTCAGTTCCATAAAAAATGCATCGTGATCACGAATATAATAATGATATCTTCACGCCGTCTTTGGATGGTATATCACAGTTTCGTAGACTACTGTCTACGATATGGTCTACGACGTAGACCAATTCTTTCAATCCCTGCGGGTAATAAACTTTAAAAACCTTTAGATAAAGACTTGTGTGAGAAGTCGCTTACCTAACATTTGTCAACAGTCATTTGTTTTACATAAAATATACAAACGTCGACAACTCAAATAAAACACGGGTTCTGTTTGGTTTTGTTATGAGCACGAAACGATAAAATGGTCTATTTCCCAAACCCATTAATTTTTCTCATTCGGGATAGGATAGGGTATTGTATCGAAATCAGCATTTTACAAGGTGAGACACGTAGCAGTTCGCCAGATATTTTTCAATTAAACGAATGGATACCCTCGGATTGTATTAAAGTTAATAACCGTAACTTGTCTGACGGTGAGCCGTGTCGCTTTCGGCCGAGCCTGTAGAGCTTTAAGAGTGTTGCCAGAACGGTACTCCAGAATGTGACCAGAAAGTTGGTGTGTAGTAAGTGTGTGTGTTTGTTACCTCTTTACGCCGCAAAGACTGAACAGATTTGAATTTATTTTGGAATGGGTGTAGCTTATACGGTGAAATAACACATAGCTGTATATTCCAGAAAATTGTCCACGCGGGTATATAACATAGGGCGCAGCTAGCTCAAATCGTATTTGAGATTAACTGTGTTTTGATAATTATGTTTAATGTTGAATATTTTCTAGCCTTTACTTTTATTTCCAACGAATTCTTTGCAAGACCCTAAAGAATTTTCGGAATCTATTAAGAGAATTTGTCTTTGCAAATACCCTTTTCGGAATTCACTGAGCATCTTTGTGAAGCTCCGCAAACTTGGCAACACTGTGTTCAGATTGTATTACCTCCCTGTCCCCGTTCTGAAGCTATGTTTCCTGTCAATAAACTCATACCCTCTCGCAAATGAAACGTAAAACGTAGTGTTGGACGCGATTCAATTATTTATTCACTAGCCCAGAATTTATAGAGAACCCTTGTTGAAAAGCCAGCGAGGACTACGCACATTGTATAATAAACCTTGCACCAACTTTTCATTAATTCACCCCTGTGGGCGGCTAGGTAGGCGTAACCGTAACGCCAGGTTATATGTTAGTACGTACCTTGTCATCTCAGACCAACTTTTGTAATGTTATTAATGTGGAATTTTAACTGTAGAAAAGATCGTTGAGGTTTCCCGGAGTATTTATGTGTAGCAAGACTATTGAGTTTTCCAGGAATATTTGTATTTAGCATGTTACGTGTTCTCTACAATCGACATACTAAAAAAAAATAAACCAATTTCAGAGAATCTTACTCACTTTAAAGTATTTACGTCTGACGAGTGCCTTCATAAAACGAGTTTCCATCTGAGAATTTTCCGTATAGCAAAATAATGCAGTCACGCAGCTAAATAATGATGTACGAAATTATTACCAATAAAGGCCTATAGATAGCTCAATTGCTCCTATTGTAATAGACATGAAGGATTGGGAAAGCAACTTCGTAATGAAGCAGCCAAAAAATGTTAAATGTTAAATTAAACATTAACATTATGTATGCAGGTTAATGAAAGGTCCTTCGGTCATGATTATGTTTAAATAGCTAATTCTTCGTTTTACAATCTTCAAAAAGAAATAATGCGTAAACTGCTAAATCTTGTCGTTAGATTAATCTCGTTTCGTCAGTCCCTGTCGATATCATAATATCTGAGGCTGGTTTCCGCCGCAAATATCTTCAATCCATGATTGATGAGCGAATAATGGCCCGCCTCTGTATTCCCGACACGAAACAATATCTGCCCTTTTGTGAATAATATTCAAATAACCTCTTCTAGAAGATTTTGTCTAAGAATAGCATGTATATTCTATTTAATTCTACACTCGAGAGCAATGAATCCGGGTCACTTAAAGAATCCTAAAAATCTCGGAAACTAAAAATGCTAGGTTAATGCAATAAATTGTATTTAATAGACAATGTAATACTCCTTAAATGAAGGTATTAAAACTTCTTAGTTATTGTAAAGTTATATCATAAAAAAATCAAATTTGAAAAAGGGCCACTTTCGAAGATGGAACTACGAAATTACAGCATTTGGTTTTGCTTTTGTTTGTAATCTGTCATTTATGTGGGTACATAAACCATGTTGATAGTGCTCTATATTCATTATTCAAGCTGAAATTATGTTGCTTACGCCTGAAGAATGCACCAGAATACTTACAATGCTGGAAACCGGCCGGAGTCAGCGCGATACAGCCAGGACTGTCGGTGTGTCGCTGTCAACAGTACAAAGAGTTCTCCGACGTTACGAAGAAACTGGTTCTAACCTACGCAGACCAGGAACGGGCAGAACCAGGTGTACCACAGCACGAGAAGACCGATACTTGGTGAACACCATCCTTCGAAATCGCTTTCTCACAGGAACTGAACTCACCAATCAGTTTCGACGCCTCGGAGGAAGTAACCCAAGTGCATGGACAGTAAGACGTCGGCTTGCTGAATCTAACTTAAAACCCCTTAGACCTGCAAACGGCCCTAAACTGGAGCGTGGGCATCGTATTTCGAGACTAAGATATGCCCAGAGCCACGTAAATTGGAGTATTGAAGATTGGTCAAAAGTTATGTTCTCCGACGAATCAAAATTTATGCTCTACAAGCACGATGGAAGACACAGAGTGTATCGAAGACCAGGGGAAAGATTCAAGCAAGCATGCATCGAAGAAAAAGTAGCCTACGGTGGTGGGTCTGTACTTGTGTGGGCCGGAATTTCTTCTGAAAGTCGCACAGAGCTGGTGATCATAGAAAACGGCTCTTTAACTAGCGTAAGATATGTGGAAGAAATCCTCAATGATCACGTTGGTCCATTTATGGTCAATTTAGGTGAGGATGCTATATTTATGCATGACAATGCCCGACCTCATACAGGTAGGATTGTGAATGACTACCTTCAAGAGATGAACATTACTCGTATGGAGTGGCCAGCGCGCAGCCCGGATATCAACCCGATCGAGCATGCTTGGGACGAGCTAGGCAGATGCGTAAAACAACGAAACCCTCCCCCAATCACGCTTCGTGAGCTCAAAATTGCTCTCACAGAGGAATGGGAGAATATTCCCCAAAATCGTATAAGGAACTTGGTGTACAGCATGCCAAACCGCGTAAACGCAGTAATGGAAGCACGAGGAGGCAATACGAAGTATTAAAATTCAAGAAAATCGTAATAAAGTTCAAAAATTTCATGTTTCCTATTTTTGTTTTAAGGAGAGATCAGCAGTTTTTTTCTTTATGTAATTTTGTGTTAATAAAATGTATGGTGACTCATATTTTTTTTACTTTCATTTAAGGAGTATTACATTGTCTATTAAATACAATTTATTGCATTAACCTATCATTTTTAGTTTCCGAGATTTTTAACATTCTTTAAGTGACCCGGATTCATTGCTCTCGAGTGTATTTTGTATAGGTATTCACAAAAGGTACCCCTTTCCCGTTTGTAGTATATTTTTAACTAACATATCCCTGCTTTACCTAAAATCGGCTTCATTTTATCCTGCACGAAATTCAAACATTGATAATAAATCGTCCACTTAAATCACACTGCCACGCACTTCACTAAACATTTGGCCACGTGGGTTGTGTATATTGTGGTAAACTAAACAAGCGGCGGTTTGTCTATAACAGCCGCCGGTTGTATTAAAGCGTAATAACTAAGATGTTAAAAACAGTACCTGTAAACCCAAAATTAACAAAACCTGAGATTGTGAGCCACACGTAGGTACATGTACTATTTATTATTGTGACATAAGTTAAAATAAATTTAACAAGCGAGTTAAACAACGTTAATACTTATGACACAAAACCCCTATTCGGTGAGGACACTCGTTGGTATGAATAATGAATTCTCCATAGACGTCGATATGGATGAGATATTACCCTGGTTTCCACTAATCCGGGCGGATCGGACCGCTGAAAGAAAAGCTCTACGTATATTAAGCTCCTTGTAGCTTTGAATCTATATAAGATTTGCCTCTATATTCTTGTTAAAATGTAGGTTGTCGATTGTGTTGTTTCGTGGTAACAAGCAAATTAATGTTGATTAATAAGTTAATCTAAATTCCACGTTTTTATGCGCCTTAATGCATTTAGAATGCATTGTCATCGAATTGTGAGCTACCCTGAAAGTTTCAGCCGGATAGCTAATCGGAAAGTGCTCGAAATTTGAGTTGCAAGATTCTCCCCTGAACGACAGACAGACAAACAAGAAAGTGACTTAATAAAAACGTGTTAAAATACATGCTGGAGCAGTCCCACTAGGTAGCTATGTATGTGGAGAGCCAATACAAATATACATAGGATCGTAGGAGTTCACTATATTGTGAAATGCCTGGGTTGGGAACTGTAGGGGTAAGGTCCTAAAATTATAAACTTGCAGTTCTGTAGATTTTATTAAAATGGCATTTTTAAATTAGTGACGAAATCATTAATTTTTAATGTTGCTCTACGTAACTGCCAGGTCATTTACAAGAGGGAAGCTGCATATGCTGCAGTTTTCTTTCCTATAACTAGAATCTTCACCTGTTTGGTAAGTTAACGTCTTCCCAAACTCAAATTAAATTAATAAGCCAGGAAGTTTTACTTTGCGAATATTATTTTATTAATCAATTTATAAAGTGAGGCGGCTGACGTCGGCGAAACTCGAGATTTATCGCTGATCATCGGTCGCTGATGCCTCAACTTGCGCCTGTTCCTCTTTATAGCAGCTTTCAGAGTTTATAGGCTAGAGTTTACCAGTAAATTATCATTCTTTACTTTATAATGTTGTTTTAGGACGTTAGCTTGGGGGGAAACATAACATTTATTTTGTCGGTAAAATATTCTTGCTTACAAAGACTTTTACATTTTGCCCGAAGCGTTACATCTTTCATCGAGCTTTTGTACATAACCACAGAATAGGCGCGTATTAGTACGAACATAACGGAGAAATGGCAATGCACTTTTTGGGGGAACAATACCAAAAATTCCGATAGGATTATTATATTACTAGAACTAAAATAAACGGTTTGCTGGCTCAGACCCGAGCTGAAACCAAACTTGATACCGATTTTACGCAACCAAAGATTATTAATTTTCGCTAGTCAGGCGTTTATGATTAATGCTATTCACCCCTTGCTGTAATGTGAGACAACAATTAAAACTCAATTGCTTGAGATCGTATATACTCGCGCGGGTGATAAACAAAAACAGCAAACTCTGCTGAAAATTTGAAATTCTGTATGCAAAACTCGTTGTAGCGTAGCGCTATTTTCACAACGACAAAGGAAATTCAATAACGCGGTACACATTGCTATTGTTTTGAAAACCGGTAAGTTATTTAGTTTGTTGTTCCGTTATTTTTTTTATGTATTTTCGTTGCTCTTCTTTCATCACGGCTCTTTTTATCTTTATTATTTTCTGTTAACGTTTTATAAATGTTAAATGAGGGCGACCCTTAAGAAATTGTTACCGATGAACAACGTTTAATTTTCTGTAACACTCAGAGAAACTTTTCGGGTTTCTTTGACGCGTTTCTACTAAATACAGAAATTTGACAATATTAAAATTATTACGACGATGACTTCAAATCATAGTTTCTGAGTCTATTTCGGGTTTGAGTCGATCTCTGACCCACACCGTCCACTATAAGTAACCCTTTTAATCAATATCAGACAATAACTGTCATATCAATATGATGAAACAATTCCGGTTGACCAAATACGTGTGTTGAGACACCTAATGGAAACCCGAAACGAAGCCCTAAACGAAAAGACTATCTGCTATAAATATGCCTCCATAACACAGGTTCGCCTAGGCCCTATAGTATAGACTTTAGAGTATAAGAGTTATTATACTTATCATACACACTTTAATATGTATAAATTTGTGTTTATACAACAATACACAATACTTTATTGGACACCAAACAATAATAATCAGTAGGTACATGAAAACAACTTAAAAACGAAAGTACAATGGTACAACCTTATTATTTCTTCCTTTTTATTTATCAACCACTAACTTTTTCCAGCGACTTTTTCTGAAGGGACGATGAGGAAGCCCATTCGTCTTTTTAACCGACTTCAAAAAGGAGGAGGTTTACAATTCGACGGTATGTTTTTTTTTTTTTTTATTATTATTTTTTTGTGTGTTTGTTACGCGATTTCTCCGCCAATTATGCATTGATTTCGATGATTCTTTTTTTTGATTGGTAGGTAATACTTCAAAGGTGGTCCCATATAAATTTTATCGAAATTCATTCAGTAGTTTTTGAAAAAAATAGCAAAAACAAAAAATATAAGTTTAATCTTCAAGTCGGTTCTTGTTTTTTTCGTAACCAACTTTCTAAAGGTGGAGGTTTGTTTTCGACTGCTTCACCTGCTTCACCCAGGGTTGACTTCCGGTGAGGGAACTCCTCAACGGTGAATAGTACAGACACAACATTTCGTAAATGGATTTAACCATAATAGCCTGTTCTAAATTCCATCATGACATGGCAGATAAGTTTAATCTTCAAGTCGGTTCTTGTTTTTTTCGTAACCAACTTTCTAAAGGTGGAGGTTTGTTTTCGACTGCTTCCCCTGCTTCACCCAGGATTGACTTCCGGCGAGGGAACTCCTCAACAGAGATATAGGACAGACCTGAAATTTTTTTGTACATGCATTTAATTGTGATAGCCCGTTTTAAACTTCGTCATGATGTGGCTTCTAGATCATAAAAGCTTGTCTTTAAAAACTTTTTGGATTAATTTAATTAAAACTTGTTTTTCACTAAAAAGGGTAAAATAAATTATTTTTCAAAAAAAACTAAACCGACTTCAAAACCACAAATGGCACTCAAAAGTAAAAAATAAATTAATATAATTATCATAAGCGCTACCCACTCATATATTTGAAGTCGGTGCCAGCCAAGTCTAAAAGGTAGTAGATAGATACTACCTACAAGTAGTACTTACTATATACATATTTATCTGCTACCTATTAGACTTGGCTGGCACCGACTTCAAATATATGAGTGGGTAGCGCTTATGATAATTATATTAATTTATTTTTTACTTTTGAGTGCCATTTGTGGTTTTGAAGTCGGTTTAGTTTTTTTTGAAAAATAATTTTTTCAAGTCAATTTTAGCAAGACCTCCCCTGTATATGTGAGCGCGTACTACGAAGATGTCAAGCTGTGTCTTCATAATCACCCAACCGATGTTGATGTAACATATCCTACAATATAAGTTAGGACTTATGCTACCAAACCCTGAAAACCACATCAAAATCCGTTCAGCAGTTTTTGAGTCTAGATAATAAACATAGAAACAGACAAAAAATCTAAAAACAATCGATTCATGTTCAGTACCTTCAAAATATTTGATCCCAGTTGATTTTTCAAAAATATCTTCAATGTATAGAATTGGATCCGTTACAGCTTTAAATTGTACCTATATATGTATAGATTACGATAACGAGTGTGTTGAGAAAATATTAATGTATTAGACGGTATATATTAAGAAACCAGGGGTACCTATCCTTGACCCAGATCGTGACCCATTTTATACCAAACTATTGTAAAGATCGATTAGGTATTAGAAGTTGGATTTATACGAAGTCAGAGGCTTAGAATAAAAGGTATAAGTTTAGTATTCTTGTTATCATCGGTATTACTTTTACAGGAAAGAAGGCAATGTTCTCTTTGTTAAAGCTATTTTGGCCATGGATTTTCCGCCAATCGGGGATAATTTTGAGAAAAGGGTCGACAACCTTGACCGATGTCGTTATTTTCCACATTTTCGAGTATTGAAATAACCGGCGAGCAAGATAGCGCCGGCTAACAATATAATCGCCCTTTAGACCTTGCCGATTTGGGGGTTTTGAAACTAAACCGATTATAGAGATTCCCAATCTCTTGCTCGACCTGATAATTTCATGAAACATATCTCTGGCTCTTTAATAACGTGCAATTGTAACTTATAAAGGCACCTATTTGATATTTCTATATTTATTTCTTTACTAGCGACCCGCAGCTTCGCACGGATATATTTTACTAATGTGGTGTCATTTTTTGACGACTTGATTATATAACATTGAATTTTCTCTACTTATAATTAGAACGTATTGCACATATTAAACTTCTGTAAAAATGTTTCTAAATGACAGTGAAAACCGTATCAACATCCATTGCGTGATTAAGAAGTAAGAGGCAAACAGAAATAGGACCGAACAAAGCCATGCCGTCAAGCGACCTAGTCGTGTTTTGGGATGATGTTCGGTGAACCATCGGGGAGACGGGTCTGAGCATTCGCTCAACTGCCGCCTCTCTCTAGATCTATGTGCTCCATCTTAGGCCACATCATCGCGTCACATCAGGTGAGATAGTGGCCATACAAAGATCTATTAAGCGTAAAAAAAAGGACGCGGATAGCGACTTATTGTTATATTATATTTAGAGATTTTCAAGTCAAGTATAGGCGACATGATTTATTGTACTATAATTGCTTTACATAAGATAATTAGACAGTGGTTAAAAATAATTCGCGTTGAAAAATGATAGCATATATGTATGTATTAAATTTAAGGTAATTTAAAATAATGTATATTGTTATTATGACAACAAAGGGGCTCATATACGACATTTCGCCTAATGAAAAGTGACAATACAGGATAATGAACGTATACATTTTTACCGACGAGGTGAGAAGTCTCTTTTTTAAAAAAAGCTAACGAGATGGAGCAATGTTGTTTGCTTGAAAAAACATCGTTTAAATCGCAAATTATGTCTATTTTAAATTATTTTCTATATTTTAAGAGACCTAGCTGACGGTGTATCGCGCGTGAGAACGATATTAGGACGGAATTAAACAAAATTAAAACTTTTAAAAACCCCATTGCACACAATACATCACTCCCAGGTTGTTTGGCACAGTGAAATTTATCTAGAAACCATATCTGAAAAATTACCAATCTAGTACCTACCCAAAACCGCATCGATATCGGTTCAGCCATTTCGAAGATGGAAGGTAACATGAAAATGTGCACAAACACATACAAACTACCTTTTACCCTCAGAATACGGAACAAAACGCCAACCTTCTCCGTTCCGTCGTGGCAAAAATAAAACCTTATCATTTCTTAAAAGTTCCGATACATTATGCAGTAACATGATTGACTTGTTAGGTAACAACATTCAACAAGTAAATCAATAAGCATCATATTTTAACACAACAAGTAAAGTATCGACCGTATCTGTGCACGGGGTACAAGGGTACATTAAAGGGTTGGGCGGTTACGACGGCAGGCCTTGACCCAGGGCTTGACCTATTTACGAGAAAATAATTGATGTAATCGGTAATTCAATAATACGCTTGTAAAATGTGGAGTGGAACCATTTTATCGACGGCTTCTCAGCCAATAAAGATGACATTAAGAAAATTAGAAACAGTAGGGAATTAACATTCTGCAGCCCCTATTGTTTAATTTAATGAATGCTGTAAAGATACTAGTACAGCCCCTAATGTTTCAATTAATTAATGCTATAAAGAACTTCAAGTCTTTATTTAACATTTTACTGTGTAATTTTTATATAGTTCCTTAATTCTGAATTGAACTAAAAGTAGAGTCGCGAATACAGCACTACGCGGCCAAAGATACTGTAAATAGAGCAGGATACGGCCAATAACCGAATTGAATTATAAAAAAAGTTTCGTATTACCAGACCGAAAGCTACAAGCACATAGCCGGACACCGACGGCGGGTCGGACGTCGTTACACGTGCCGCGTCAGAAGAGATAAGAGCTATGCGATAGAAAGAGAGGAACTCTGTAGGTTAATATGACTGGTAGGTATGCAGTCGCTACGCGAGCTCAATTAAAAATTTATTGCGTCATAGCAAGAGTCGCTATTTGTTTAAATTTCATTCTGTGGTTTTTTTTTTTTTTATGAGCCTATTTCGTCCCACTGCTGGGCAAAGGCCTCCCTTCCCTCCTTCCATGACCCTCTGTCCATTGCTGTTAAGGGCCATTCCTTGTCGTAGGCGTCTAGGTCGTCGCGCCACCTACGGCGGGGCCGGCCCCGTGGTCGTGTTGCTCCGGCTGGAACCCAGTCTGTAAGGACTTTTGACCACAGCTGTGGTATTACCGTAAAAAAAAACAAAACACATGAAAATAATTCGGAAAATCGTAGTTCTCAATATTTTCAGCGACAACAGTATTTTTTAAATTAAATAGCTACCTACTCTATTATATTAAAAACATAACTAAATATATTTTGTCTAGTTGAAATTTTTGGAAAATCGGCGAAAAGCCACGTAAATTAATCAATTTTGATGCGCAAATTGTGCTAAACCTTTCAAACCTTATTATTGTTACTCACTAGAATATAGTAAAAATCGCATTAGAAATCGCATTTTACCTACTCATCCTGGCATTTGCCTAAGTCATAAAAAACAAATACAATCCAATTTTAATTACTAACATTTCCATTATTATTCACGAGTTACTTTACTCGTTGCAAACTGCCTCTAAGACCATAAAATATCCTTCGTGATTAGCGGTTAGTATCCATAGTCATCTCTATATCCTCTGAGATGAGGTTCATCTCGTTCACTCATGATCGTGAGTGAACCTTGACCTACTCATCCTACATAGTCTCTCCGACCCAATTACACTGGCCTTCGGCTCCCTCGCAGCGAGGTCCTGCGACACTGGAACAGTGCAGAGAGACCTTGCGAGTGCATTTGCACCTTTATAGGTCCATTTCCTACCCACGAGCAGTCTAATAAAATTGAAATTAGCTTCGCTTCAGAAGATGCTGCTTGCAATTTGTCGATTGGATGCAAACATTTTCCGAAAGTAAAATTTTATTTACTCTAAATGAGGTTCCGCAACAAAGAGAGCAATGCATTGAAAATTGATAACTTTTAAGAGCACTTGCACCAGCATTTTTTCATTGTATGACTTGTACTAGTTGTTATTTGAAATTGACTTCGATTAATTTGAGTATGACTTTGAATCGACATTGCACCATTATAAGGAAAATTTAGATATTTTCAATGACTTATAACTGCATTACCCCGGCGAGCGTAGACTTACGACATTGTAAGCGCATTTAAGCCTTTACAGTTCCATTTCCTCGAACCTACTCGAAGTTTAATAGGAATTGAAAAAAACTACGCTCCATTCTGCGAACCTATTATGACTTTATTGTAAACCAGTAGACAGGAACTAATATCTGTCGCTTTGCAGTAACTAAAGCTTTGAAACTAGTGTCATTTTATATAGATTTAGTCTATATTACCTGTTAGGCATGAATTCAGGCAAATAATTCAAATGGTTGAGTGAATTAAATGAGAAATTTTCATCCGATTTCAGTCGCGCTGAATGTAGCGCAACCGTGCCCGTTTTACCCTTATCTGTTGCGTCCAAAGTAAAGTAACACAAAACTGGAGACGAAATTCTACACGGGCTCGGCGCGGGACGGACTAAAGTCAGCTTTTTGCTTTTAGCTAATTAAAAAGGGTTAGGTTTTAGGTAATAAACTCTTTGTGTTGCTTTCCAACTAATTTTCTATCCGCTCTCTTTGCCGACCACACTCTGCGTATGTGTATGTTCGCGTTTCACACGAAATTGCACCATTTTTTGCTTATCTAAAGACCCGTAGTAAAATTTTGATTTGAATCGCAAAGGAGGATCGAAAGTTAGCGAAAAGGGAACAATCCTGGTTTTACGACCGTCATACTGCATGATAAAGACTATAAAGTATTTCAACCGACGAGTACACAGGGGTTTCCATTTTAAAGGCTATTTCGTTAGATCCGTTTGTGGCCCATTCTCCTTTCACAAAATAGCTCGCTAAACGTAAATAACCTTCTTTACGCGCGGTGTACAGAAATAAATTATATTGTTCGTTCTTATTATGCAGAGATAAACGTGAAGTGAGCCCTTATTCACAAGGAAAAGGGCGATAACCTTATCTTGTCGACGTGATTTCGCTCACCTGAAACTAGGAAGAGATTCCTTGAAAGCCAAAATCACTTAAGTAGACACCAGGGCATATTTCACTGGGGGTAATTAAGTACCAAAAAGCGCTAATTGCGGCTATTCAACGCAGGGGCTTTCGGCGTGATATTGCAATACCGTTTTGATTTTCTATATTTTGTAGGAGCGAGCACAATTCGGCCAAGGCCTCGACCTGCTCTTTTGTTAGAGCAACCTTCGCACCGCGCTTACGCGGTTTATCCTTCTAAAATATTTGTTTTGAATGAAATCTGTTCAATATATATTTGTTGGAAGGTGGCACAAAGCTTATCGGTTCAGATCAGGACGTTGATTTAAGTTTGCCCTCGAAATTGCTTTTTCGCAGAAAGTTAAAAGGGCGTAAGCGTAACCGTCAACAAAGTTTAAACATTCCCGTTTCTACGGCGGTTCTGACAGTCATTGCCTAGCCTGCCCTATTAAATTTTTTGCTTCAAGTTTAAGAGTTACCCCACCCACATTAATGTAGTTTTAAATGAATCTGATAAACGACCTTGCTTTTGCGAGAATTGTTTTTTCTTGATTTATTAAAGTTTACAGGTTAAAAATTGAACAGCATTATGACCATAATCGACCAATGTAATGTTTCATATACGCATTTATTTTTGTTTCAGTATGTCACAGAAAAGATGGGCGGTGCCGAAGGCACAAAATTGGATTTGGACTTCGTGGAAATGGAAAGAGTAAGTACACCAATTTCGGTACACTTATTACATTACGATAAACACATTTTTCTCTCAGTAACGATATGGTTTACGTCTTCACTGTGTTTATTTTCTGTAGTAGATTTCTGCAAATTAGTTCTTTTTTTAGGGTTCAATGAATTGGTACTGTTTTCCGTAAGGTAAGTATACATTATTTTGTAGTTATATTCACCTTTTAACTTAGATGTAAGGTATATTCTAATATTCTGATATAAAATGAGCGTTCTTATGTGTATTCATAAATTTCAGAAAACAGACGTAACATGCGAGCTCGTAGAAGAATTACAGACAAAGACGAAGGAGTTCCTTCAGCCGAATCCCACCGCCCGAGCCAAGATGGCCGCCGTCAAGGGGATCAGCAAACTGAGCGGCCAGGCCAAGAGCAACACCTACCCACAGCCTGAGGGCGTGCTGGGTGACTGCATGCTGCTTTACGGCAGGAAACTTGGAGAGGACTCCATTTTCTGTAAGTATTCTTCTATTCAATGGTTACGCAAGCTAAGATGGCAGCTATTTTCTGTAAGTGCCGACCTTACTTATCTTGAACACAATAACAGACCGGGCGCGGCTATTGTAAAAGTTTTCGAACAATTTTATACTTAGCAACGCCTGATTTTCGTCCAAGCTCGTGGTTTCATTGTGACAAGCATTTTAATGGTAGAGTCGAATTGGACAAAAATCTCTATCAGGAAAAAGTTTAAACTTATTTTATGTTTTATTAATGTAGTCGTTTTGTAGGTGAGACCTTGCTATTTATACTCCTGTATTTTAAGGTGATATAGTGTTCAACAGGGCGATCCTATCTTAATTAAAAAGATCAACGATACGGAAAGGGTGTACTACTAATAATTTGTTCTCTCCATCCCTAGAGCATATCGAATAGTTTCTACGAATTTCTTATTGCTAACGTATTCTCACCTACTCGTATTTCGTAATTAGGGTACATATTCGCCTCTAGCGGGGGGAAAACTTATTAATGGCAAGTTTCTATGAATAACTAACTACAAATTGCCTTTTCTCTAGAGGTAAGATATCCCAACACACGCAATTTACAAAGGTAGATAATTTTACACAGAAGCAAACAAAGCTTTTTATCTTTTAACATAGAGATAAATGTACATTTCGATTCAGGTCAGTTATAAGAGTGCCAGCTTTATAGGATAGCTTTTGTGTAATCCTTCAAGCCAATTTATGAACTCGACGTTTAATTTGGCTTCATCAAAAACTCCTAGAGCGCAACGCAACAAATAGTTATAAAATCATATGTATCTATTACTGTATTACTCGTATATCTAAGTGCAGTAACACCATAGCTCTTTAGTTCTAGTAAAGGACATTCCTCCTGCGCGCACTAAGCGCTTCGCTTCCACTTTCATTATGCCCTAACGAGGGGAACTCCTTGCCGGAGTCAATCTTTCCCAATACTTATAATGAAGGAATCTTCAAATCTCGAGTGAACAGGTACTATTGGCAAGCGTGCTACATCGTCTACAGCATCGTCGCTTACCATCAGGTGTGATAGTGGTCAAACGCAAGCCAATAATGTATAAAAAAAAGAAAAAAAAAAGGGAAAAGCTTTAGAATATTGATTCTAACCAATTGATATTGCAAGTAGGCCCTCAATTGGACTCTTATCTTACCTGATAATAATTTTGTTTTACAAAATTCATGAAACGTCCGATTTCCCAGCACAATGCCTGATCGAAATGGGCGAAGCGTTGAAACAGATGGCCGATGTGAAGTACTCCCTGGATGACAACATCAAGCAAAGCTTCCTCGAGCCGCTGCATCATCTGCAGACCAAGGACCTTAAGGAAGTCATGGTAAGGACACTTAGAAACCCAATGGAATTATATCCCAGAAGTGATTCACCATATAGAACACGCTTCTCTTAATCGTTGCCCTAAAAAATCCAGGTCATGCTATTAAAAACGTTTTACGAACAACTCAGTAAACTTCTTATTATATATATATGAAGCATTAACGAATGCCACGCAAAAAACTCAAACAATGTTTTTCTTTTAGCGTTGCTGGGACTTGAACTCGCATCTCAATCTTCCCTCATCGCGAGAAACGCACGAAAAAGGTTCACTCCAATCTCAATAGATGGCATACACGTCACCCTTAAGACGGTTAAATAACGGAAGAACTCGACACTCGTGTTGTTGACCACTGTAGCTCAATTTGTAGACCGTTTTCCGCGGAGGAAAGATTGAGATGCTATTTCAAGTCCCAGCCGGTGGTCAGATTTTTTATATCCGATAAACCTTGTTTAACCCAGTAAACCATTCGCTCTTATTTACCATTCTTATTTTATAATGTGTATGTGTGGTCGCTATTTCATGTAATTTGAATGCCAGAAACTGGACTAAATACAGTAGTACTTATGAATTTCTTTTTCAGCATCACCGAAAAAAACTACAGGGACGTAGGCTCGACTTCGACTGCAAGCGACGAAGACAGGCCAAAGGTGATTGTTAGTTACTTTATTATTGGCATGTTAAATAGAACAATAACATTCATTAAGTTTATTTCTTCACTTGTGGAACTATTCCTATTTTTTAGTTGACTTTCCTCAAATGATGTTTTTGTTTAAAAAATTTGATTATGTCTTTTTCTTTTGTTCAAATCAAAGGCCCCGGTAGGGCCCCAAGTCCCTATATGAGCCCAAGTCACGGAGCAACAAGACAGGGTATGTAGGGACACAATATTATAGACGCTAGATCACACATTTACAATAAGATGTAGGATATTTTAACACACATCAACATTACATCCATTAGGCTAACATACATCTGTAAATATAAGTCCTATAATAAGCGCTCACATTTTTTCCATGACTTTGTTCCTGCCCCGCCTGCATCGGTCCTTCCATCACTTCATTTTACCCGCCTGAGTATTATTTGCATCGTTTGGTCTGTATATTTTTGTTTCTTTTATTTTTCACATTCATATCTGTGTATGTATTATACCCGTATGCCTTTATTACGTACGTGTGTGCATACAATTGTTTTGCGTGCATGTGTTTATAATATACGAGTCGTATATGCTTCAATTATGTATGCGTGTGCGTGTAATGCGTACGTACGCCCGTAAACTTCGCGCACGCGTACGTAAAATGCGTGCTTGTGTGCGTACGCGTGTACGTGGCGTTGCGTGCTTGTGTGCGTGCGTGTGCGTTTGTGAAACAACAGCTCACATTCCAGACGACGAGATTCGACAGGCCGAGGAGAAATTCGCCGAGTCGCTTCAGCTCGCCCAGATTGGCATGTTCAATCTACTTGACAATGATGTAAGTTCCATTCACTCTTAACCATACCATCTAAGATGTTTAGAACTTTTAAGATGTTATAGACATGTAGGTGAATGCTTTATTAGAGAATTCTATGGAATGTTACGTGAAGGTGATTGAGCTTTCCATGTATGCTTGTTTAAAAACTTGTGAACTTGTGATCTCACATATCAGCACGAACAGTATTGGTGCGTGTGGTGGACTTTAATGAATAATTCAACTACAGTTATGAACTGTACTTTCTTCGCCCTTATAGAAATACTAGTTGTAGTAGTACATACTTGAGGACGAAGAAAGTATGATATCTTCTTATGGCAATGCAAGTGCTCCGAATGCCATTACAATTCAAAATGAATCTTAATTGTCTTTACTTAACAAAACTTGCGGGACAATTGTGAAAATTTATCCTACTTGTGTAGCGATCGCTTGCAAAAACTTGTATTTCTAAGGTATTTTCGTGTGATCAACTTGTAATAATGTAGGACGTGTAATAATGTTATTGTGATTTAGCCTCCAACATCGAAACGGTTTAAAGTAAGTTTCAGGTTTGTTGAAAAAACATTTGCACAACTTTGACCTGTTGTTGTTCCAAAACGTTGAGAAGGTTTAATTTTCGCGTAAGTTAAGAAACACATAACGTGATATTGCGGTATTAAGTAAAATTTCTCACTAAAACTTTACCACTTTATAGAAGCTCTTAAGGTTTCAGCATACCAAAAGCATTTTAGGAACGGCGCGGATTGTACTGTTTGAACCGCGATGCTTCTAAATGCGAACGCGGTACTTCCGGTACCTTGCGACGCGCACGTTTTTGGTGTCCCGATTTATATTGATCCTTGTTTTACAATAAGCGCCGCTTCTGCAAGCTTTTATTATGAAAGCCTTTAGACAATTTTCTTGTATTGAATTTATTATTCATAAATTATCATTATTATATAATTATTATGATTATGTTATCTTAAGTCCGACCAGAAATTGAATGAACACGGCCAAGATTGGGACTAATCGTTTCTGTGTTTAATAATATCGACAAATAATGATATAAACTCTATACTTCACCAATGATATCGGCTCTATACTATTGGTTACCAGAAGTCTCGGCGACAACCGCCACCTCTTTGGCTTCGACTTTATCAGTTGGTTTCTAGTTAACTGTCCTCTGTGTTCATTCATATTCCTTTTTTAATTTATCTTCTGTGTGTAGATTTACGTAACACTATTTATAATAAGGTGCTCCTATACGAGCCATAGTTTTACTGCAATAAGTAGCAACAATCACGTCATAAAAAGATGTACCGACGCCGTTAAGCCGGTAAAGTAACCAATGACCGAACGATATTGCAATGAGGCCTGTTTAGGACCACCTTTAAAATTTAATTATTCGTCATTCTAATGTCTGTTTTTCATGTTCATTGTTTTTCGCTTTCTAGGTTGAGCAAGTGGCCCAGCTAAGTTTCTTTGCTGAAGGGCTCTTGGAGTATCATCAGCAATGCACGGAGATCCTTCAGGGGCTTGTTGCGCAGCTAATGGAGAAGTAAGTGTATTTTCGCGTAAGTCTAAATCCGCAGGGAGCTGCTAAGCTTTACATTTATAACGAAATTTCATCAAACTTTCCAGGAAAGAGGAGGCCGTCAGCCGTCCCAAGCTGGAGTTCGTTCCAAAGACACTCGCCGACCTCCAGATCGAGGGCATCCATGATCTGAACCATGGTAGGCGCTACGGTTCCTCGCAGAGCCTCACCCGCCCGCGCCCCCACCCTCTCCCCCCGTCCTCCTCCGTCGGCGATCTGAGCACTGTAGACCCCCTCAAGGCTTGGGAAGCACCTGTACCAAATAACAGAACGAAAGCTAGGCCCGCGCCGGCGCCCGGCTTTAAGCCGCACCCGGCGCCGAGGACTCAGAATCACTTCAATGGATTAAGGGATCCTTGGTCAGGTGATATATTTTGTTTGCTGGTTCTTTAAGTTGGGTTTTGGGTGTGTACTGCTTTGGTGGTGGGGGTTGGTTGTGTGGAATTGTTACTACGTTAACGTGCTTTCTTGTGAAGGATCAGTGTAGTATAATGTGTCTGATGCTTTTGATGTTTTACTACAATTTATTTTAGCGTTTGTCATATAACTTTCTATCAAATTATCAGATAGAAAATTAATTTTTAGAAAAAAATCAAAAACCGACTTCAATGTATCTTCGAAGTCCAAGGTCACATATCGATAAAATTTATATGGGACCACTTCGTAGCTATACTGAACCCGACGCAAAAAGATTTTTTCAAATCGGTTCATAAATGACGGAGTTCTGAGGTAACAAACATAAAAAAAAAATACAATCGAACAGAGAACCTCCTCCTTTTTTTGAAGTCGGTTAAAAAATGTATAAGTATATCATAGCGGGACTTATTGTTCTTGGTGACCTTAATGACATTCCTTTTTTTAGTTCTATAATGTATAAACTACGAGAACTGAAGAAATGCACTGAAGTAAAAACACTATTTTTAGGGTTATGAGTACAGTGCAATGCCGGGTAGTACGACGAAATTTTAGTTTCTGGGTGGCACTGCAGCTGGGCCGATGTGGATTTTTGCTCATCATAAAAATCTTGTAAACGCAGTACCTTTTCCGTTGATCATGCTCAAGATCATGTCACGTTGTTAGGCACAATCATGAAGTTCTTAGGTAGGTACATTGAACGTTAGTCCGCAAAACTCCCACTGAGGGCTGGGGAAGAAGAAGAAAGTGCGGTTGTAATTGGCGGTATAGAGTTAAACTACACATTGCTACACAGCAACCGGCAAATGAGGGAATATAATGGGGTAAATAAAACACGCTAAGGGTTGAACTACATCTGGCCACACCAAATCGCACTTTCCTATACTTCTATCCTTTTCTGTCACTTAGAACCGTTATTTACTAGAGCGAGAAAGAGAGCGGGAGTGCGACCGCACGCGGCGTAATTGACGTGTCGGTCGTTCTAAGTGACAAAAGGATAAAAGCATAGGAAAGTGCGATTCAGTGCGGCTTGATGTAGTTCGACCCTAATGTTTCGTGAGTGAGGGTGCCCGGTATACAGGTGTAACATTGAGAAGAGAGAACCCCCGAAACTATTAGAGGTAGAAAATTAATATGGTCTTTCGGAACATTTATTCCTACATGGTTCCTGAGAACATAGTTTTCTATCTCTTATAGTATCGGAGATTCTCATACTGACCCTTCTTGATGTTACACCCTGTATATACCTATGCGGAGTTAAGTGCTTAATACAGTCACTAAGGGAGATAAAGCATCGAGATATTGTACTGAATTGATCAATCACATTCAAGATTATCTGGGATTCAAGTGGTACATAGTCAAAATCTGTTCACCAATCACAAATAGACTACACATTTTAAGTGCACAACGCACGAGTATCAGACACGGTTTTCATGTCACTTTGGACTATTAGACATAGGTACATACATACCTAAATGGTCTCATTCTCGCGATTCCACCTTTCGACGCTTATCACTTCAATATGCGGTCTATATGGAACGCTTCTGTATATAACAATCATAACATATACAACGTGTAACATAAATGTGTAGTAATAATTAAACCACGCATATAGAAGCTTATTAATAATTCAAGTCCAAGTGTAAATCACCAGAAACTTTTTAAAATCACAAGATATGATAATTTAAACATTTCTGGTAATCAAGTTCATTTCAACCCTAACAATCAGCTGATAAAGAGCAATGAACTTGTGACAAAGAATATTAGTGCGCCGCGTGTACAGATCTGACAAACAAATTTTATCTTCAGTTAGCAAAGCCAGCTGTCCTACCAACCTTACTTTACAACTAACTTTCAAGCAAACTGCTTTTTACGCGACTCCCCAAAAAAGGAATATAATGTTTTCGGGGTTAATGTATGTGCGTTTTTTTATTACAAAATGCCTCAACAGATTTGGATGTATGGGGTATCCTCGGAATCCTTAAATCATCCCAAGTGATAATGTTTTTGGCAGGGTATTTTTTTATTTTTATTAATGCTTACTTATTAATTACAGCATTAAACATCATCGCTCCAATTAACATTCAGGAATAAGGATCTAATCAGTGTAAACGCCTAATAAGAGCGAGCATGGCTGATGTTCTTAAAAAATACGTGAGGTCACCAACCACCGTAGGAATAGGATGTAAAAAACATCATGCATGAATTTCAACAGTAGGAATG
Organism: Petrophora chlorosata; assembly: GCA_951640565.1. Classification (NCBI taxonomy): domain Eukaryota; kingdom Metazoa; phylum Arthropoda; class Insecta; order Lepidoptera; family Geometridae; genus Petrophora; species Petrophora chlorosata. The sequence continues at coordinate 6,480,633 of OX621204.1, read as the reverse complement.
TAATAGGCTGATAATGATGATTAAGACATTTCCAACATTTGATTTCATTGCATAGTAAAAGAGTGTTCGTAAGTCAGTAATCAATAAAGCGTCTTTACTTAGTCAGTTTTCAGAAATAAACCTGTTTAATCTTTGACAAAACGCGGCAAACACTAAAGCTATCAAACATTCGCCGCCGCTTCATGATTCGCTAGCCTTGTTTCGTATTGCACCAATCATAAAGATGTAATCCTAATAAATAATAGCCGCTGCTCCTCATTGGTCGAGCGGCACAAACAAAGTTACCTTCTAACGCCGCCCCATAAAACTCCACCGAAGAGGACCGTTTTCGTTTCGGAAATTCTTTTTAGGTTATTTCTGAATATGAATTCTAAGACGTCAAGTTGGATAAAAATTTGAAACTAATCAAGGCAAGGCTAAGTCGGGTACGTTCGCGGAGATTTTTTTGTATACCGGTTCCGGAACATGCAAAAAAACTATGGTAAAAAAAACTTAAACCTATGTTTTTATTATGGTTTTAATGCATTCAAATCTGTCCAGGCAATAAGAAGTAATGGTGGAATAAATAAATACATACATACGTAAACCCTGAAATACTCCTTTTTGGGCAGTCGTGTAAAAATGTGGAAATACCCTTTTTTACGAGAGTTCCGGAACGGAAACTACCGAGTCCGAAGATCCGTTCAGTATGAAATTCCGGTATTTGAGACTCGAAATCAAGCCCTTGTAAAATGTTCGGCGTTTTCAAAGACAGAGCGCCTAGGCCACAAAACAGATAAATACAGAAGTTAATCTCATGTATGTACTTTTCATACATTTCATACCGGACGGCGCAGGAAGTTTTTGGGAGGAAAATTGATTGATTTAAAAATATAACTGTACACGATATCGACATAATTTTTTCGCAGTTACTATTATAACTGAATAAAGTTGTTTTGAAGACAAAACAAATGCGATTAGTTTACATTAACATCTTCCTCATTAGATTATTGAACACAAGGCTAACACAGCTTATACTACAATAAATATCTAATTTTAAATTGTAAAAATATGACAAGGCTAAAAACTTATGTTCGCTTGTTCGGCGCAGGGCTGGGGGCTGGGGCGCTTACCTACCTACCTAACTATTTTGTGTTACGTGAAAACAAACCATCAAAATACAAGCAAATACCTACTTACCTCTCTGAAACAACTGGTAGCTTAAAAAACGACAATTCACCGTTTAATGTTGAATTTAAACAACCGTCCACCAAACAGTTATAATAACCTATTTTTCGTTGCTCCATTTTTGCACAAAAAAGTTCACAGACGCGTGTCTCAAGCGGATGGCACTCGCATCCCAACTGTGCCCAGATATCGTGTCTGTGAGCGGTGTCTATGTGTGCGTTGCTCGAGCGCACTTTGTATGTATGTAGATTTCTGTACTAATCTGTTTTGTGCCTAGGCACAAAGTAGCTCGGTCAATGACCCGTACTACCGCGACTAGGCCACAGCTTGTTAGGATTGTCCAAAATAATTCAAATAAATAATTTTTAAACTTTGTATGGAAAATATAATAGTGTTTTTTTGGTTGTATATTCTGCCCAATGATTCATGACTAGATACCCATACACACCTTTCAGTATTACTACACATTAATGTTATTCCCTGTAGATATGTTACTAACATCTCTCCTTCTCACTTTTCCAATTTTCTCTGTCAAAATTTCTTAAATTCAAAAATGCCTTTAATAAAGTATTTAATATTTGTTATCATAACTTCGATTTAAAAATGTGTTTAAAAGTACATAATACTTATATTTTGTTTTGGCTAAGCTTCTACGCCACTCTTTATTGTAAATTCGTTTTCAAAATAAAATGGAGGACCTTGTGTAAAACATTATCTCAGAAAACATAACACATAACATAATATAATATACACGTGTAGATATACAAAATCAAACATTACAATATACCTTCTAGACTTTCTTGTAATCTAACATTCAAATAGCAAACTTTATTCTTAGCAGATTTGTAGAGTTTTATTAATATTTTAGCTTTTTTCTGTTGTGTTAAATCAAGGTATCAGGAATGCACTGACGGAGCGCGGTAAAGTTGTGTACAGTTTTTGACAGGTTGCCGATCTTCCTTGTCCTAATACCCTTTTCCTTTAGAAATAAGACTATACCTAATTAAACTTTAAGTACAAAAAATTAATAAAATTATGGGTCATTTTCTTTGTGTCGGTACAAAACATGATTAGTAAATCAGTACATATACCGCCAGAGTAGATTTATGGTTGTTTGGTTACATATGTAAAAAGAACGAATGGTCTCATAAGTGTACCGTCCATTTTAAAATTTTCTAAGACATATATAACATTTGATAATACTTTATTCTAAAAAGACAAGAAACAGGCCCATAGTTTTGAATACCAACTTACTCAATGTTGTACTTATATAATTGTTCTCTATAATGAAGTTCGTTTGCTTGTCGTCGTACTTCCTAATTCTCTAAGTGTAAGTAGTCGGCGTTTGATGTGTACTATCTCTTCTTCCAAAGTGTTGATGCTCAGTCACAGACGAACAAACTGACATGCATTTCGTTGAAATTATTCAAAATACACTAATAGTTAAATAGGATATAAACAATATATTTTAGTAATGAGAGCACATGATATAGGATAACTGCGAAATAATACCGAAAGAACCTGCTACCTTATTTAATTTTAGCGTACCACAAAGATCATAAATAAAATAATGAAATAAAATACTTAGTAGGTTTTGAAGTAATTAATATTCCAAAATTATCTCCTATCCTTATTTAACATTCGAAATACCAAGAGCTAGGTTCAAACTGCATTCGAAAAAGAGTCATAAACGCTAATAATAAAGGTAAAATAGCAATAACCGTTAGTTTAATCCACGACAGCATAGGAAAATGAGTCATAAAAGCCAACATGGGTTAGATTAGAATTGTAATAACCGTTAATTTGATCCACGACAGCATTGGAAAAAGAGTCATAAACGCTAGCAACAAAGGTTAGATTAGAATAGCAATAACAGTTTACTGAGTGTGGGTCTGTTTGCGTCGCAAAGAGGACGGTTCGCACGCCGGCTCCCCGGAGCACAAGCCGCCGTCCCACTTGGAGCTGTTCCCAGGCAGCGGCAGCGGCGGCATGCAACGCTCCAACAACGGTAACACATATGAATCGAGCGTACACAACCAATACACATTCACACGTGTGTTGACACATCACACACACTTTCATACATAACACACGTAAACATAATCACACAACACACAGCTACACTCGCGGTAACACGTACCATACACACTTTCGCACAAAGTATACACAAATCACAAAACAGGCGCTGACATGGACCTCGCAGACATAATTTCGTACACATACGTAAGTAAACATAATCACTAAAACACACACTCTCACGTACAAACACGTGGCCCGCAGACACAGTAAACACACACACCTACAAACACGTGACCCGCAGACACAGTTTCATACACATATACCCAAACTCCATATACAAATATAGGTACACCACACTATCAGATTGCACACAAAACACACTGTCACCCCAAGTCGTAAATTTTAATACTCCTGTCAAAATCATTGTGGTTTTTTAAATTTTAGAAAATGTTAGATACCCATTACAATATAATAGTGATCAAATATTATTTTAATTTTTTTTGTCACACTACACTTAAGCACAATGTAGCACAAACACGTAAATAATTAATCTTTTAACTTACTTGGCCTTAAGTTTGACTCCGTCTGAGTTATTTATTGATGCTTTGTTTTGGTTTTTAGCGTGGTTTTACTGTTTGATGACGTCATCATCACCCGAATACGTCTAGAATCATTGTGCATGTCCAAATCATCTAGTTTTGTGGAGAACTGAACATTTCTATCGATAGCATGTCAATTTCATAGCATATTTCAACATCTTAAACATCATTAGGACCATATCATGTCAATTATCACGTGTGTGTTTTTTGTAAAGAATTGTTGATTCTTATGATTACATCCTCGTGTATTTATGTGTGCGAAATGCTGTACTCACTAGCTTAGCTAAGAAATTTTATACATATGTGATATTACTGCGCAAGTGCAAGGAATCAACAATTTACTTAGTGTTTTTTTCTAAGTTTGTGTAAAATCTACAAATAACTAGCAAAATCAAGTGTACTTCATTTTTGTTGTGCTATAGTACATGTGCAGCTTTCATTGTTATTCTTTTTCAGTACTACCTCTTAGATTCTATACCGTTTCCTGAGTACACTTACTTATTTTACGTTAGCTTTTTCACAACTATTTTATGTTTACATACTGGACCCTAATTCACTATGACAACTTGGCGATTCTTTGCTTCGATCGTTTATTAATGAAGGAATCGACGTGATTTCGAAAAAAATCGCCAAGTTGTCATAGTGAATTAAGGCACTGGTAGACTTTTTGAATGATTTTAGGTACTTGTTTAGACTGGTATAGTATCTCTATCTATTATCTCATTTGTCAGTACTCAGATTTATTAGATATTCAGTAATTCAATTTTATTACCTGATTGTCATCAACTCATCATTAAACAAAATACAATTCATTAATACTTTAGTACAGTCAAAAAACTTGGTGAAATAAAAAAAAAAAAAAAGAAACAAAAAAACGATTAAAACGATCGTTATCATCGTCTACATAGAAACATAGCATGTGTGCGAGTTCTGACAAATGAGGTTAGTTTTTGCAAATGAATCAACCCCATGTTTAACTTTCGTATGCGTGTAGCATCGCCGCTGCCGTCGCCCGTAAAGTCCCCCGCGCGAACGCCGATGGTCGCTACTCCGGCCGCCAAGGGCCCTTGCTGTACCGCTCTCTACGACTTCGACGCCGAGAATCAAGGCGAGCTGGGATTCAAGGTAAGCAATACAACTATTGAATAATTTTACCAACGGAGATGCTAGTGAATGCCCCACACTTATGCTGATGGTTGCAACTCTGGCCGCCAAGGGCTTTTGCTGTATAGATTTCTTCGACTTTGACGCCAAGATTTAAGACAACAAACCTCGATTAAAACGGTATATCGTTGGAATGATGTTAGCATCTCCGATGCCGTCGCTACTAAGCCCCCGCTCAGACATCGATAGTCTGACTTTAAACGCCGAAGGACTTTGATGCTGAGAATTAAGGCGAGCTGGATTCAAGGTAAGCAATAGCAAGGTAATTTTTGTTTAATTGTTTAAATTTTAGCATCGTGATACCCTCGAGCGGACGCAGCTGGGGTTCTAGGTTAGATAGAGCGAAGTAGGTACAGTTAATTTATTACGTACTAGATTTCCGTTTTTAGCGGCCTGTTCAAACCTGGAGGTACTTTTCCATCAGCAAAGGATTAAGGAATTTTAAATCGGTTATTTTTTGCGGAATCCACAGGATCAGAATAAATTACGTGATGGAGACGAGGCCTTTACCCAGCATTATGTGCCAATCTAAACAAACGTCAGAGGCTTTTATTAAGTAAATTCTTCGTCTCTACGTATCCTGGATCAATCTTGCTAAAAGCAGTATATTGATTGAATCTTGTAATTTTCCAGGAGAACGACGTGATCACGCTGATCAGCAAAGTGGACGAGAACTGGTTCGAAGGTCAGGTGCACGGCAAGACGGGCTACTTCCCGATCAGCTACGTTCAGGTCACTGTTCCGCTGCCGAACATGTAAACACGTCTTTAATTCTCACACACCTAACGTATTCATTCGTGTGTAACGCAACTTAATGCAAATGACGCCTTAGGGCGAATGGCGCAGTCTGCAGGATTACGCATTTCCGAGTTGGCAAGCGCTTATCAAATGACTTGCCTGTCTGATCGCTCGGTTTTCAATTTTATTTAGTTAGAAGCTGTTTTAGAATTAAAAATTACACCTTAATATTGATATTAAAGTCATAGAATAAGTAATGGCAAATGGCGCATGGCGCGCAGTTCTGACTAAATAAAATTAACAATCCTTTTATTATGCTTTATTGGCACTTGAGCAAGGTGTATCTAAAATAAACTAACCTTGTAAACATCCAGTTACACCTAATGATACGTTGAGCAAGGGTGGAACTGGATCTAATTCTAAGCAGCTAATGCTAACCGCATTTAAAAATAGTATAGTTATTTTAAAAAGAATAGTTTGTATATTCTCAACGAACAAAAATATTCGCATTTATTAAATGTTGTGTAATCGCATTCTTTGTCTCTGGCAAAACCGTGTACAAAACTTACCACCAGAGTTGCATTCACTTGCAAGAGTATAAATAAACAAAACGAACTTGCCTCATCACAACTTTCTCTGATGACGTAAAAATAAACCTTAAACAATTTTTTTTAAGATTCAATTTGTTATGGATTCATTGTATTGGTCTGACTTGACACGTGAAATCATTATACATGAATATCAAAAAGTTGCGTTACACACCATTCATTAACATGTATGTATGTATGTATGTATGTATCCAGTTGGTATCGTCTAATTCACTATTTTACAGTATTAAGTAAATGTTATGTAATTTGAATTTGTGTCAAAAGCTCAATGTTTTGAACTGATTCATTTAATTACATATTATTATTTGTAATCCTGTAAATGAAATAAATACTGACATGTCCTTTTATGAAATTGAATCGTTCTGGTCTTCCGGATAATTTTAATCTTTAAAACTGGCCGTAACAGTAAAAGTCCCATTTGTGAGATGAAAGAAAACCTAAGTCGAAATTACTCTATTATAGTGTAGTGGAAACATTTATCTCTTTTACTCGAGCAATCTTTCTGACATCTGTCAAAACGGACTTTTAATTTTATAGCGATTGAGCCACTATAATAAAAAATGATTTAGAACAAGATTGACTAAGATTTAATGAATCCTGAATTTATTTACTATTATTAATTGCCAAATTATAATGTCGTATAGTTAAATTGATTTAATGTAGTCAATGTTGTCATGTTGCCATATTACTTCGTGGTAATGAATCTTAAAAGACATTTTTATTTCGTCGGAGGCCGTTTTTGGACTTAAGACATTTGAAATATTTTTAAAGCAAAAGCAAATTATAATAAGCAGTTTGTAAGAGCACAGTGGCGCCAGATACCGACAAAATAAAATTGCCACACTGTATAGTGTTATGAATTTGATGAGTTGGGAGCAAATAGTTATTTTAATTTAGTTTTATTTAGTTGAATCACTCAGCGTGTAATATTGGAGGGATTAAGAGCACAGTATAAGAACAGTGCGACTGCATACATATGTACGTATACACTCAATTCGCACACACTTACCAAAAATATTTAGTTTATGTAAAATCGTTCCTGACAATGCCGCACCTTTATTTGCGAATAAAAGTGTCCAGTTTGTACTGTTGTTACATTGTCCTTGCAGTCTATTAGCTAGAGTTTATAGAGGACTAGCGAGTAAGGTGTTGAAAGCTCCACTTAAGATTGTATATTGAGTCGCTTCGCGGCTCGGGCAGCATCAATTCAGACGGTGATATTTTAAAATAAATTGTGTATCTATTTTTTGTAGATGCGCTCCGTTATCTATTTATAGTATTCACCCGAAAACAAACGCAGTGTTTTCTGTTAAAAATCCTTCATGTTTAAAACACATAACTCTTAGGGATATTCGTATAGTTTACGTATGAGATTAGAATTTTATAGTTATATCTTTGCGGGTAATTATTTATCTAAATGGAGAATGTATACATTATAACGTATATTAAAGAAAATTAATAATGAATTTTGACGGAAGTGTAAAAGTTGTTATAATCTTGCCAGAAATCCATGGCGTTTAATGTTCGATGTGTTATTGGCAAGCTATATATATATAAATATTATATTACGTCATTGTGATAACTATAGATATCATGCTAGTGGTGCGTCGTCCTTCTACAACTATGGTTTTATCCTTTTTTATTTTTATTTTATTTAGCGTATTACATCGTAGTAATGATCAGATACTTAGTATTTTAGTTATATTATAATGCATAATTGATACCAAAAATCATTAGTAATTTTACATGGCCTCTATTCAATAGTATTGTTAAATGTAATGCACTTACGCTAAGGTCTTTAAAATCGTCATTTATGTAATTATCTTTGTCCAATATCGGTGTTGCAGTAATATTGAACATAATTTTGAATCGCATTCATTAGTACCTAGTTATCTGACCCCATTGTAATCACATTTCTGGCATACAAAGGACAATACCTAGATCTAATGTTAGTCGTATGTAAGGTCATAAAGTAATTGTTCTATCTTCAAGTGTCTCTTAATGTAAGTATTTTGAGTAAAACAATCAATGTTACAAGTCATGTTTGAATGTTTGAACGTTCGCCGTCATGCGTCCTCGCATAGTTACTCTCTCATAATACATACAATTTAATTGTACGCCTAAACTTCACTGTCCTATTGAAATATTTTAGACTGTTGTTGTGTTTTAAAATGTTTTCTAACGGCTTATGAAAGTGTGCAGTGTGCGTAAACGTAATGAGAGGACATATTTTATAGAGCAATTTACTGTTGGTAAAGTGTTGCTGTAGGTACACGCTAGTGTAAGAACACTGGTTTGGTAGATAATGATGCTTGACGCCGCAAGTCACGTGTATTTTGTATTATGCAAACAGCGCAGTCCAGTTATTTCGCTGCTTATCAAATGGCTAACCTCACAGCATTAGTTTATCGTAAAGCATTTAGCCAGTTTAAACCTCTCCGATTTTATTCTCCCTAATTTGTTATGCGTAAACATATTTAAACAGAATGTATAAATTTTTGAGATCTTCAGAGTAGGTGCTTTTTTTGAGATTGGATTGTTTACTTTGAGAAATAGGGTCGATTAAGCCTTGTCTTTTGAGACTTATATTTTTATCGCTTACTGTAGGTATCATTTGCTAAAATTAACCCCATGTTTTCTAAGATCAAAACTTACTCTCTGCAAAGGAATAGGTATCTACTCTGAAAATCCCATAGTGTATATATACACTATTTTTGCTGCGTTATTCGGCTACACGCACCTATCGACGAGGCTACCAAGAATGCGTGACGGCGCGCGGCGCGGAGCAACATTATCTCTAGAATTGTTAGCGCACTGAATCATAGAATGTAAAGTTTGTACCAGGTGTGATAATACCATTTATTGGCTCTCAGATATTTTGCTATGGACACAGATGTATGTCTGTAAAATGTATTATTCTTGTTCATGTTACTGTAATCTTAAATTTACTGTAATTTCATAGTATAACTTGACGATTTACGAGATGTAATGCAAATATAATTTATTTGTATTAAAATTTATCCCAAAACTTATTGCTCGTTTTCGCCTCCTAATAAAATGTTAACAATTAAACATTACTTTGTGTTTTATTTATATACTAGCTTTTTCATTCGCGTGCACGACAGCAAAGGCTCATATTCGTATTTTTCCTAAGACCTCCCCAGAGGTCAAGCTGTATCGACGTAGTCGCTAAACCGATTTTGATTTAACCACAGAATACTTAATAGTACCAAGGATTTAACATACATTTGCTCAGATCCATTTGTATATTTTTATGTATAGATTATAACTAATGCAGTTTTTCACATCAGATGATCTTATTCGTGCTGCATACTTCGTTAAGTACCTTTAAGCTTATCAGCAGTGGCGTCTAGAGTTCCAAAACCTGCAGATGCGGTTTTTAGGGGTTCGGCAGCATGAGTCCAAACTTAGATTTAACCCTTTGACTAAAGTCGGCTATACTCGACAAACGAAAAAGTGCTTTCAAGGGCGGCTGAAGCTGACTAAAACGTATGATGCATAGCACGGTGTGGAGGGCACAGCTTTGCTTGCCTTCTATAGCGTGGCGCTGAAAAGGAAAGGGTATGTTACATCAAAATCGGTTGTTTGACCATGAAAGATAACTGCTTGACGTCATAATACGCGCTCTCTCTAACTTGCTAAAAAGTCCACTATGAGGTTTCTCTGACGTCAACGCAGACAGAAAAATTTGCTAAATCAATAGAGAATGCAAAACATACATAAGATGTGAATAAAAAAGTACTTACCTATCCTAAGTTGTCGCGTTTCTGAGATGATCTACATACTTGTTAGCAATGATGTTCTTAAAATTTGTTATATTAGTAATCTAAATCCTACAAGGATGGTATAGGAATAAAATAATAAGTTTAATAATCAGAACTATTTATTGGAATTAAAACGCCAAGCAAAAAAGTTTGAAGAACAGTTTTCAAATATGATTGCTACAGATCAAATTCTCAGTAAGCGTTTAATTTCCGCCGCGAAGACGAAGGACTAAATGCAGGGTGGATTCCTTTTGGATGTTATAATCTGAAAGGGTGCGTCCATCCTCAAGCTGCTTGCCAGCAAAGATGAGTCGCTGTTGGTCTGGGGGAATGCCTTCTTTGTCTTGGATTTTAGCTTTCACATTTTCAATAGTGTCTGATGCTTCAACTTCCAAAGTAATAGTTTTTCCAGTGAGTGTCTTAACAAAAATCTGCATTCCACCTCTGAGACGCAGGACCAAGTGAAGTGTAGACTCTTTTTGGATGTTATAGTCTGAGAGAGTGCGCCCATCCTCAAGCTGCTTACCAGCAAAAATAAGACGCTGCTGGTCAGGGGGAATGCCTTCTTTGTCTTGGATTTTTGCCTTCACATTTTCAATAGTGTCTGATGCTTCAACCTCCAAAGTAATAGTTTTTCCAGTAAGTGTCTTAACAAAAATCTGCATTCCACCTCTGAGACGCAGGACCAAGTGAAGTGTAGACTCTTTTTGGATGTTATAGTCTGAGAGAGTGCGGCCATCCTCAAGCTGCTTACCAGCAAAAATAAGACGCTGCTGGTCAGGGGGAATACCTTCCTTGTCTTGAATCTTGGCCTTTACATTTTCAATAGTGTCAGAAGCCTCCACTTCTAGAGTGATTGTCTTTCCTGTAAGGGTCTTGACAAATATCTGCATACCACCACGAAGACGGAGGACCAAGTGCAATGTTGACTCTTTTTGGATGTTGTAGTCTGAAAGAGTGCGTCCATCTTCAAGTTGCTTTCCGGCAAAGATCAACCTCTGCTGGTCTGGGGGAATACCCTCTTTGTCTTGGATTTTTGCCTTCACATTTTCGATGGTATCAGATGCTTCAACTTCAAGTGTGATAGTCTTGCCTGTAAGAGTTTTAACAAATATTTGCATTCCACCTCTGAGACGTAGGACCAAATGTAGCGTAGATTCCTTTTGGATGTTATAATCTGAGAGGGTGCGTCCATCCTCAAGCTGCTTGCCGGCAAAGATAAGTCGCTGCTGGTCTGGAGGAATGCCTTCCTTATCTTGGATCTTAGCCTTCACATTTTCAATAGTGTCTGATGCCTCCACTTCAAGTGTGATTGTCTTCCCAGTGAGTGTCTTGACAAAGATCTGCATACCACCACGAAGACGGAGAACCAAGTGCAGAGTCGATTCCTTTTGGATGTTGTAGTCTGACAGAGTGCGACCATCTTCTAGTTGCTTTCCAGCAAAAATCAACCTCTGCTGGTCCGGGGGAATACCTTCCTTGTCTTGTATTTTGGCTTTCACATTTTCAATAGTGTCTGATGCTTCAACTTCAAGTGTGATTGTCTTTCCAGTGAGAGTCTTGACGAAGATCTGCATACCACCACGGAGACGGAGAACTAAATGCAGTGTTGATTCTTTTTGGATGTTGTAGTCTGAGAGAGTGCGTCCATCTTCAAGTTGCTTTCCAGCAAAGATCAACCTCTGCTGGTCAGGGGGAATACCTTCCTTGTCTTGTATTTTGGCTTTCACATTTTCAATAGTGTCTGATGCTTCAACCTCCAAAGTAATTGTTTTTCCGGTGAGTGTCTTAACAAAAATCTGCATTCCACCTCTGAGACGCAGGACTAAGTGAAGGGTAGACTCTTTTTGGATGTTGTAGTCTGAGAGAGTGCGTCCATCCTCAAGCTGCTTGCCAGCAAAGATGAGTCGCTGCTGGTCAGGGGGAATGCCTTCCTTGTCTTGAATCTTGGCCTTCACATTTTCAATGGTGTCCGATGCCTCTACTTCTAGTGTGATTGTCTTTCCTGTGAGCGTTTTGACAAAGATCTGCATACCACCACGAAGACGGAGGACCAAGTGGAGTGTTGATTCCTTTTGAATGTTGTAGTCCGAGAGAGTGCGTCCATCTTCAAGTTGCTTTCCAGCAAAGATCAACCTCTGCTGGTCAGGGGGAATACCTTCCTTGTCTTGTATTTTGGCTTTCACATTTTCAATAGTGTCTGATGCTTCAACCTCCAAAGTAATTGTTTTTCCGGTGAGTGTCTTAACAAAAATCTGCATTCCACCTCTGAGACGCAGGACTAAGTGAAGGGTAGACTCTTTTTGGATGTTGTAGTCTGAGAGAGTGCGTCCATCCTCAAGCTGCTTGCCAGCAAAGATGAGTCGCTGCTGGTCAGGGGGAATGCCTTCCTTGTCTTGAATCTTGGCCTTCACATTTTCAATGGTGTCCGATGCCTCTACTTCTAGAGTGATTGTCTTTCCTGTGAGCGTTTTGACAAAGATCTGCATACCACCACGAAGACGGAGGACCAAGTGGAGTGTTGATTCCTTTTGGATGTTGTAGTCTGAGAGAGTGCGTCCATCTTCAAGTTGCTTTCCAGCAAAGATCAACCTCTGTTGGTCTGGGGGGATGCCCTCTTTGTCTTGAATCTTCGCCTTTACATTTTCGATGGTATCAGATGCTTCAACCTCAAGTGTGATAGTCTTGCCAGTTAGGGTCTTCACAAAGATCTGCATACCGCCACGGAGACGTAGTACCAAGTGGAGAGTAGATTCCTTTTGAATATTGTAATCTGAGAGGGTGCGTCCATCTTCCAATTGCTTTCCGGCGAAGATCAGTCGCTGCTGATCTGGAGGAATGCCTTCTTTGTCCTGAATCTTAGCTTTAACGTTCTCGATCGTATCTGAGGCTTCAACCTCCAATGTGATGGTTTTCCCCGTGAGGGTCTTCACAAAAATCTGCATGATGAGATCTGTAACAATCGATTACAGAGCTTGAGGATGGAATAGGAAACTATGAATTTGGTTGGGTTTACTATCAAGTGCAATCGATCGAAAAAATCTACAAAGAACAAAGGAACAAAGATCGCGATCACAAAATGGCGTCCATGATGAAAGACAACGTCATTTAATTTGGAAATCTCGAATCCTACGTTTCAAAAGAACAAAAAGGTGAATTAAATGATTTATCTGATTTTGTAAATAAAACTTACCAGTTTTGTATTACTTATCAATAAAATTAATCACAGTGGAAAACTTAAAATATACAAAAATTGGCTGAGCTACAATACAAACACTTTTCAATACGGTGAGTCGAAAAATGAATGAATGAAATAGGGAATGAAACAAGCGTTTATATAGGAGAGCTAGGGAGGGAAAATATATTTGCCTGTTTGATCTTGATTCTTGAAATCCTGCTTCGGCTGCTTCAAGCTCAAAGATATTTTGAAACCGTAACTGAAATGAATTTCTTTAAGTTCTCTCATAACGTTATAAAATTAATAACAGTACCAAGAAACAAATAGGAACAGAATGAAAATACTGGTATTTTTGAAATACCAGTATCTGTATCTGTACCAGTATTAGTAGACTCTAGTATTATAGCCAGCAGGATAAGGTATGGAGTTTGCAGTTTTCTTCTTTCTTGTGAAGGCGTGTAGTTTAGCTTTCAGTTTGTTTGTCTGTTTACAGTTAAGTACCTACCTAATATCACTCGGTCATCGAAATGGATGAAGATGCAGATCTTAAACGCCATCTCAGAGAACATATGCAGCGGCAGCAGCATTTCAAAGGTGAGGAATATTTAAACTGAATGAACAGTTTTTGATGAAGTTTGGCATGTAGGTACTTTATATTCTGGAATAGGACATGGAATACTTTCATTCCGGTAAAACAAAAAGTTGCCGAGGGAGCAACTTTGTACCTACTTCTACATGGACGGAGTCGTGGATATGTTTTACCGCTTACACTTGAAAGCAAACTGCGCGATTCATGTAAATTCTATGCAGCCATGTAGGTCACAGTGAAATTGTTATTTTGACATCAAATAGTATTTATAGGTATCTCTTTTCCAAAATAAAACTCCATAGCTTAAATTATTCAGCTAGCTATAAATATTTTGTGCTGCGACTCTACAAGAGATTTTTTGAAGAGGGATCCGTATGACAACTACCCTTACCGTTAGAGATAGAATGATTTGTTGTTAGACATCTGCCTAGAGTTTAAAGAACCTAATATAATAGAATTTTTGTGCATATATATTGAAAAAAAAAAACGATATTCTGCCTAAATCGTTTTCATGTCGAATAGGGGATCGGACAACTTTTCAGAAAGTGTTTTAAATTAAGTATAATATGTATATATAGCCATGAAAAGTAGTATTTTAATTAAATAACGCTTTCAAAGTACCTAAAACTATGTTTAGATATCATGTTTCAAATATTGCCGCGCAAAAGGTCACCTCAAAACATGTGACGTCATATGAAGGTAGAAAATGACAAACTCTTCGAAATAAAACTTGCAAAGAGATTTAAATACGCTTTGTGAGTTTGGTTTCGTTCGTTCCATTACTACAATATAGTTCATATTGTAGTAATGGAACGAAAACAATAGCACAAAAAACATTTTATGAAAAGCAAAAACGTAAAATAAACACAAGCGTGACTCATGTATTTGCCTTCAAATGACGTAATGCGCTGTGATTGTTGTTTCGTTTGAGATGAAGAACAGATTAAAAATGTCATAATTATTAGATTTTATTTATTGATTTAAAAATATTAATCATTATTATTTAATAAATATATTGATTGGATGATCTTTCTGGTTCGACGAAAATTTGTTTTGTTCTAACTACATTTTAGATTTTTTCTCGATTACTCTCCGATCCCCTGTTAAATGTTTATTATTTTTTGCGTATATGAATTTTGTTGCTTATAAAGAACACAAAATTGTATGAACATATTTTTCTAATTTACTACAATTTGATTAAAATCAATTTTATAATGTTCATACAAACCTGCCTTAAATCTTATATACTATTTCGTTTCTTGACTTCGTTCCAATAAATAATAACGGTATTATTTTGTAATAGGGAACAATACTGCAACTTTATCCCGCTAGAGGCGCTGTTGCGCGTATATGTTGTTATTTTCGTCGTATTTGACTTTCAGGCCTATGTTAGCCACCAGCCATCCAGCAACTTTTTTGTCTTGATTTTTAAGCTTTCCACTTCGTTGTCCAAGTATTGTATTAAATTTGTTTCATTAAACAAACAAAACTTACTTAACTTTTTTGCAAATATACGATTTTGAGTATTGTTTATTTTCTTTTTATGCTAGTTCATCTACGTTAAGAGTTGCATCTTCTTCCCTATTTAATTCCTTCTTTTAAGTATAGATATGACCTTCCTGGTACATTTAATAACGTTATTTCGAGTACGTTATAAATCTCTGTTTAAAGGTAAAAATTCAAACAAGTACTCTGTGCTACTCTGTGGACCTTAGTGATTACTGTCAACTTTGACAACTGACAGTTCATAATCGTTCATTAGGCAGATCAATTATATTTTTTTATCTATGATCATGGGCGACGGGCGTATCGAAGACAGAATTTGTGTATTTTCTGCGATACATTTTGTGATTTTCTCTGTTATTTCAGTATTTTTTCAGTTAATTTAGTTTTAACTATTTTAAGTGCTTTTTATTTACTATGTGTACTTCTAAATATTCCTCCATAACAAAGTCTATACATGAAAATTAAATCATTACCTCTTTGTTTCTATTGTAAACACGTTTGAGATAATTTCTATAAATTTAATCTTGTTCCGCTTGTGTACGAGCTATGAGTCACTGGGTTTTCTGTATCACATCTATGTGAAGAATTTCGTCAGTTGTTGTTGTATATTTAAGAAAAATGGCAGATATGATACGCGCTATGGGGGCGCCGATGGGACCCCCTGTAAAGGATAAGCTAGGATCTCCCTCGACGGAGTCCGAGGATGGAGGAGGTGATGTTGCAGAACTGACTGCTGACCTGGAGCTGGACGAAGCCGACGGACCTAGTACTAACGGTATTTTAAACAAAAAAAAATACTTGTTTGCCTATATTTTTTGAGCTTGATGAGATGTAACTAAAATTAATTTATGTTGCTAGGTGAGAGGCAGGCAGTACTGGCGCCTCCAGAGACCGAATGGTATCATGGTCGCCTAGACAGGTATACATCTGAAGAAAGGCTCTGGGCAGCTGGCAAACTTGGCAGCTATTTAGGTGAGTTCTTAAATTTTCAACATATTTAAATGCATTTCTAAATTTGTAATTACATATTCATATTTATTGTTCTAGTAATTCTAGTTGAACAACAAAGTGAATAACTTGTTCTTAGCTTTATTGTGTTTTTGGATTCTCAGGTATATAGGTAAACAAACAAGATATAAAATACAAGTAGACCATCTCATGTCCATTAACTATTTACATGACATACAATTTGTGTAGGCTATTTACTGCAGTTAAATCTAGTTTCTAATTCTGCATTATTGAATATCAGGGTCAATTGGGATAAGTGGCACACTGATAGCATCATTAATTATTTTTTCTTCCTTTTGTATTAGTAGGCACAATCAACTGCCATCAAAAATTAAAACAAAATAACAATTACCTACATAGTTTCTCTCTGTACATAGTTAGATTTTTTGTAATTGTTACAAACACAATAGTAAAAGATCACTTTTACTATTGTGTAGGTAAATTAGTTATTCCCATGGAGCTTTGTTAAGAGTTATGCAACAGCTATGCTTGCTTATGTGAGAAATTCACCATAGAAAATAGTAACCATACTTTCAACATGCCTTATTCAATGTTTTATGCTCATGCTGGGTAATAGGACTGTAATTGTAGTCAGAAGAGATATTAACTAGACTGACTACTAGTTAATCTTGCTTATTGAATTATCTTTTAAAATACATTTGTTCTAATACCTTGATATATATGTAGACACTTCTATATGTTATTCTTTTTTAAATTTCTGTCTGTAGAAACTGTGTCATAATATTAGTATTGTTAATAAATTGAGAGTATCTGGCTGGGTATCTGCTGAAATACTGTTGCAGTTATATTGATGGTTACCAATATAAGATACTCAAGGCCAAAGAAGCAAAAGTACTTTTAAATGTTTTCTACTAAGTTACAAGCATAACTGATTCCAATGAGGTTATGTTAGTCACAGGAAAGGGTTTAATGCAAATTCATACTTGAATTTATAGTGCTACCATTATACATTTGAGTGACAAGGATGGAAAGGCAGTTATCAAGAGAGGCAGTTATTGGAGCAGTCCCGAGCGCAGCTATTGTTATGATATTTATACATATAGTCTATACTACCTACTATTATAAAATGTTATTATAGGAGGAGGGATCAAAAAGTAGTGAGAATGACATACTCCTTGGTAAGAAAAAAAATAAATACTGGCAGGCATAGCTCGGATACATATTTGTAATATTTATAAAGAAAAAGTCTATGATTCTCTTTTGTTTTTTTCTGAATGTAGTCATTTGTTTGCTTCGTGTCGGAACGTGTTCTCGAAAATGGAGAAAAACCAAGTGCGAGCCGTTATTAAATACCTCTGTTTACAAAAGTTAACGACGCAAGAGATTGATTGCGATTTGGAGGCAACATTAGGAGAGACTGCTCCGCCGTATTCCACAGTCGCAAGGTGGGCTTCTCAATTTCGAGTAGGGAGAACGAGCACGGAAGACGAACATCGTTGCGGCCGTCCATCGACGTCAGTCACCCAAGAAAATGTTGCGAAAGTCGAGAAAATTGTATTGAGCGATCGAAGAGTTACCATCCGATACTTAATTAAAGAAACGGGCATTTCATATGGAAGTATTCAATCCATATTGAAACAATCTTTGAATATGAGAAAAGTCTCCGCAAGATGGGTGCCGAGAATGTTAACCGACAGTCAGAAACAAAATCGACTCGACATTTCGAAGATATTGTTGGACAAGTTTCAAGATGATTCTGAAAACTTTTTGTCTCGTTTCGTAACAATGGACGAATCATGGGTCCATCATTTTGATCCCGAGACAAAACAGCAATCTTCGCAATGGAAACGGCCATCATCACCGACCCCGAAGAAGTTTCGTGGCGTGGCATCGGCTGGCAAGGTTATGGCCTCAATATTTTGGGACTCAGAAGGGATATTGTTGATTGATTACCTGGAGCGTGGAATCACTATTACAGGCCAATATTATGCAGCTTTAATTCCCAAGTTGAGGAATGCCATCAAAGAGAAAAGGAGAGGGAAACTTCGAAAGGGCGTGCTGTTTCATCACGACAACGCACCCGCGCACAGGTCGGCAGTTGCGATGGCTGCCATTCAGCAAGCTGGCTTCGAATTGGTTGACCACCCCCCTTATTCACTAGATCTGGCGCCTAGCGATTTTTATCTGTTCCCCAAATTGAAAGAATATTTAAGGGGAAACAGGTACGAAGATGATAACGAGGTAATGGATGCCGTGGAGAGCTTTTTGCAGGACCAAGACAAAACTTTTTTTTAAAGAGATTGAAGCCTTGGAAAAGCGCTGGACTCGGTGTGTAGAGAGACTCGGAGACTATGAAGAAAAATATTTTTTTAAGTTATCAATAGTCATTATATTCTATCTCATTCTCACTACTTTTTGATCCCTCCTCATAAGTAAGTAAGCAGAAGAGGAATGCGACACCCAAGACAAACTTATTTAAGGTTTAAAGGTGTTAGTTACATAAGAGAAATTGTAAAGTTTATATAAATAATATTAAAAAAATATTGGCAAAGATTGGTTATAAATAATGAACATTGGTTACGGCTCAGAAATAATAGTTTACTAGATATTATTTATTATTATTGTATAGGTATCTTTTGACAAATTTTATTAAAATGACTAAGTTTAATCATTTTTCATAATCAGTGCCCATAGTTTTATAATCAAAAAGTCTCTAAATTGACTGCAAAACCCCACAAAGTTTTTTTGAAACAAAATTAAAAGACTTTTACGTAACTATGAATATGCCACTCTGGTGGCATTCACAAATTAATTTAAATATTCTACTTATAATAAAACATCTGCCTACTTAATTTGTACAGTATTCAGTTGATTTAATTAGCTAAAATGTAGGAATATATTAAGAGAATTGGTCAGTGAGAAGGACATTTTGGCATCATATATATGTTCATAGCAGAATAATGTTTTTTAGTTCGAGAGAGTGACCGGAAACCAGGATCCTATGTTCTGAGCTACTTGGGGAGGACTGGCATAAATCACTTTAGGTATGTTTGCCCATTAATTGACTACCACTACACTACAGAGTCTGTCTTACTAGTTATTATATGTATTGTTTTCTTTAATTGCAAAGGATAACAGCCGTTTGTGGCGACTACTACATCGGGGGTCGTCAATTCGACTCTTTGACGGAACTGGTTGGCTTCTACAGCCATTGTTCCGACCTGCTGAAACGGGAGAGGCTCGTCGAACCGGTCGCGCCGCCTGAACCGGTTAATGATAAGAAGGTATGAGTACAGTTTACCTTTTGACAGGACCTTTTGATCCTCTTGTCAGTATTACTGTTCTGTAACTAGGGTCAGTTTTTTTGAGGATGAGGCATCGCGGCTGCTGGTCTTCTCTCACACTCAGTTAGAATGCCGTTTTGAAATTTATGTGACGCAAATAACACACTAACATTGCGGCCCCTAACTAAGATTCCCTGTACTTATGTATATAGGATAACAGGAACGAGGACCGTGGTCAAAAAATGAACGTGCGCTGTTTTTTCTTTAGACCAGCGGTCGGCAACGTTTCAGCAGGCACCATCAGGGGCCACAAGGTGGCAAAATCTAGTAAAGGCGGGCCGCACTTGTGTGATAATAAAAATGAAAAATCATTTTATTTGTGTTTTAAAAAAATGAAACACATACACCACATAGTATAATTACAAACTTCAGTGTGACGGTTGAAGCTGTATTAGAGCTGTATTAATAGTCTAAAGTTTAGACGATTAAAAAACAAGAACGATTTAAATACTTTCCGCTGAGCTAGATGGATACAGAATATTATTGACCTTCCTAAATTATACATAATATATGTATAATTATTATTATTGTTCATGATACCTATATACGTGTAATACCTAATTTTAGACTCTTACTAATGCATGTATGAATAGTTGTTGTTTCCTTGAACAAATACACTCGAGAGCAATGAATCCGGGTCACTTAAAGAATCCTAAAAATCTCGGAAAATAAAAATGCTAGGTTAATGCAATAAATTGTATTTAATAGACAATGTAATACTCCTTAAATGAAGGTATTAAAACTTCTTAGTTATTGTAAAGTTATATCATAAAAAAATCAAATTTGAAAAAGGGCCACTTTCGAAGATGGAACTACGAAATTACAGCATTTGGTTTTGCTTTTGTTTGTAATCTGTCATTTATGTGGGTACATAAACCATGTTGATAGTGCTCTATATTCATTATTCAAGCTGAAATTATGTCGCTTACGCCTGAAGAATGCACCAGAATACTTACAATGCTGGAAACCGGCCGGAGTCAGCGCGATACAGCCAGGACTGTCGGTGTGTCCCTGTCAACAGTACAAAGAGTTCTCCGACGTTACGAAGAAACTGGTTCTAACCTACGCAGACCAGGAACGGGCAGAACCAGGTGTACCACAGCACGAGAAGACCGATACTTGGTGAACACCATGCTTCGAAATCGCTTTCTCACAGGAACTGAACTCACCAATCAGTTTCGACGCCTCGGAGGAAGTAACCCAAGTGCATGGACAGTAAGACGTCGGCTTGCTGAATCTAACTTAAAACCCCTTAGACCTGCAAACGGCCCTAAACCGGAGCGTGGGCATCGTATTTCGAGACTAAGATATGCCCAGAGCCACGTAAATTGGAGTATTGAAGATTGGTCAAAAGTTATGTTCTCCGACGAATCAAAATTTATGCTCTACAAGCACGATGGAAGACACAGAGTGTATCGAAGACCAGGGGAAAGATTCAAGCAAGCATGCATCGAAGAAAAAGTAGCCTACGGTGGTGGGTCTGTACTTGTGTGGGCCGGAATTTCTTCTGAAAGTCGCACAGAGCTGGTGATCATAGAAAACGGCTCTTTAACTAGCGTAAGATATGTGGAAGAAATCCTCAATGATCACGTTGGTCCATTTATGGTCAATTTAGGTGAGGATGCTATATTTATGCATGACAATGCCCGACCTCATACAGGTAGGATTGTGAATGACTACCTTCAAGAGATGAACATTACTCGTATGGAGTGGCCAGCGCGCAGCCCGGATATCAACCCGATCGAGCATGCTTGGGACGAGCTAGGCAGATGCGTAAAACAACGAAACCCTCCCCCAATCACGCTTCGTGAGCTCAAAATTGCTCTCACAGAGGAATGGGAGAATATTCCCCAAAATCGTATAAGGAACTTGGTGTACAGCATGCCAAACCGCGTAAACGCAGTAATGGAAGCACGAGGAGGCAATACGAAGTATTAAAATTCAAGAAAATCGTAATAAAGTTCAACAATTTCATGTTTCCTATTTTTGTTTTAAGGAGAGATCAGCAGTTTTTTTCTTTATGTCATTTTGTGTTAATAAAATGTATGGTGACTCATATTTTTTTTACTTTCATTTAAGGAGTATTACATTGTCTATTAAATACAATTTATTGCATTAACCTATCATTTTTAGTTTCCGAGATTTTTAACATTCTTTAAGTGACCCGGATTCATTGCTCTCGAGTGTATTTATGTCAATCAAGAATTTCACATTATTAAATAATGGATTTGTAATTTTCTCAAGAGGTAATGTTGCTTCGTGTTCTTATTTTTATGAAGATTTCGTGTATAGTCGAGTCTTTCGAACATCTTCAAAACGTCACAACTGTAGTAGGTATCAATATTTAGTGATGTTCATCTGTCCTTGCAACAGGTTTATCTAAAAGTACAAAACTATTGATTATAGTTTTTGTGATGGTTAAATATAAAATAATACTACAAAGTTATATAATTTCCTTGTAATATTTTCGTTGTATTATCACAAAAATTGCCTGATATAACTAATTAACTCATTCATAGATTTTTTTTCCATTCAATGAAATTCATTTGCAGTCTTCACTCTGCGCTGCATACAAGAGCATTCGAACCTTTGCAGAAATGGAAATAGTTCATTTGTTTTCCTCCTTCATTTGTTTTCTGTATCCTTAATTTTTTTACGCTTAATAGATCTATGCTTGGCCACTATCTCGCCTGATGTGATGCGATGATGTGGCCTAAGTAAGATCCTTCATTTATTTTTAGAGCATTATTATAATTTTGCATTTTTCTACAGAGAGTGGTAGCAATCCTACCATACACCAAGATGCCTGACACAGATGAGTTGACCTTCCAAAAGGGGGACATATTCTTTGTCCATAACGATATGGGCGATGGTTGGCTGTGGGTCACTGCGCACAGGTAGGTTTTCATATCTAGCAAAAGCTAAGGTCGCACAAAAGTGGTAACATTAAAACGAATAAACGATCGATATTTTGCGCTATGCGTAATAACTACGTGTACGAACTGCTAGTCTTTACACACACATTTAGACATGTCATGTAAACACCTTTCCGCCACAAAATTTATGTATTTTGTATTTAATTTAAATGCGAATATACCGACACTGGTTTTTGCTGTGAGTGAACAGTATAATATACTATAGAATATATTTTACCTAATTATTTTTGTTTCAAACAAATATTCGAAAATACTATGTAAATACCATCTGCTCTTGCTGCGAGGTCTTTTTTCTGCTTGTAATGTTTGCAACTTATGTACGTTACTTGACTGGTTCTCTCAAACGTAAAACTAAATAAATTTATTTTACGCATCGTAATGTTTCCGTCAGATATTAAAATTTGACTTTCTATTTTACACACAAATGTATCGTATCACCTTGACTCCAATATATCCGTTTTAGTTTGATATCATACTTCCCGTCATTATGTGCACAAAGAACGTATAGTTCCTTAGTATTTGAGGCACGGGCGTCTCTGTTAACCTTAACTATTGGTCGTATCATTTTGTGGATCACTGATTCCTAGATAATAGGGAATTGCAGTGAAACTTCTAGGCAAGCATGACCCGTCGTCGTCGGTTGCGTCGTCGATTACATCACATCATGTGGCAATGAAATGCAAGGAATCTTCTATACCAATATTATAAGGAGGTAAAGTGGTTTGTAAGTATGTATGTTTGTTTGGTAATACTTGCAACTATTGATCCGATTCTGAAAATTCTTTCATTGAAAGAAAGCTGCACTATCCCCTAGTGACATGGGCTATTTTTCCATTGTTGTTTCTTCGCGAACGAAGTCGCTTCTAGTATCAGACTAATATTATAAATGCGAATTCATCCTTGTACCATTTTCGTGTAAAACTATTATTAAATAAATAAAAAAAGGTTGTATGTAAGTGTGTTTGTTGCTTCTTCACGTTGTGACGGCTCAACGGATTTGAGTGAAATTTGGAATGAAGATAGCTTATACCCTGGATTAACACATAGGCTACCTTTGGCTTTTGGCTTTATCTCGAGAACCCGCAGGACGTATTTAATAAAATAGTTACGAGAATAGCACAGCAGATATGTTTTCTTTTTTTTCCGCAGGACCGGGGAACAAGGCATGATTTTTCGAGAGCTGGTCGAGGATCTGGATCCTTCCATCGACCCCAACACGGTCTTCTCCTGGTTCCACCCGAACTGCACGAAAAGCGAGGCAGTGGACATGCTGGTGAAGGCTGGCCCGGGGAGCTTCCTCGTCAGACCCTCGGATAATTCTCCTGGGGATTACTCGCTGTTCTTTCATATCAATAATCAGATACAGAGGTAGGTTTCTGTCAATTTCTTTTAGGTTTATTCATCTCCTTGCATGGTCTAAAAGAGATCGCTTCTAAGCGAAAAGACCGCCTACACTTTTTTATTTACTAATCTGCCTTTATCTTTTTATGTACTGTGGTGTGTTTCAATTAAGTGTTTAATCTAATCTAGGTTTCTTTCGGTACTTTTCTTTTATACTGAACTTGCGTTGTTGATTTGAGCCTTCACTCAAATTGTAGACGACATATTTGTCTTTTATCATTAATATTTAATTTAATTTATTGAATTATCTATCAGGAATTAACTATCAACTTCCTTATAGTATTAGTATTCTTCGGCCTTATTATTTTATTGAATTTCCACAATTGGAATCTAACAAGAATTCCAATAGGGGATCGGACAGTAATCGAAAACAAAACTAAAATGTAGTTTGAATAATGTTTGTCGAATCCGAAAGCAATATTTTTGTAAAATAACAATAATTTATATTTTTAAATCAATAAATAAAATCTAATAATTCTGTCATTTTTTAATCTGTTCCGAAACACCAACACAGTGCTTGACGTCATTTCAAAGTAAATACCGTGTAGCTTGTGTTTATTTTATATTTTTGCCTTTTATCTAAATCAAAACGATATGTTTTTCATGCCATGATAAACCTAGTCCTTAAACTTCACACAAACGGTATAGATTACTTTGCAAGTTTGCTTTCGTAGAGCTTGTCGTTTCGTTAGCAAGCGTGTGACGTCATACGTTGAGAGGTGAGTTTTGCGCGGCAATATTTGAAACATAACGTTTAAATATATAGGTACTTTTAGGACTTTATTTAATTAAAATAATATTTTTCATGGCTATATATATAAATCATGGTTAATTTTAATCACTTTCTGAAAAGTTGTCCGATCCCTTATCGCTTATAATGCAATTGCAATTTTATTTGTAATATTCTTTTCGTCTATTTTTGTCTTTGTTTAGGTTCCGGATAGAGAAGAAAGGCGTACGATACCTGATGGGAGGACGTACCTTCGAGTGCTTGGATGCGGTGATCAATAGATACAGAAAGGAGCAGATTGTCGAAGGACATACCTTAGGACAACCGGTACGTTCAATACATTCTACTATGTTTGTAAACTTAGTAATGGTCCCCTTTTCCTCACAGCTTTTATAAAAAAAAGAAGAAAAGATTGCCCTGTACCTTAGCAACCAGAAACTATAAGGAACATGTGGTCTCAGACACAGAACAAATACTTAAGCTTTTGTGCATTGTTGCAATGTACAGTCAGCGACATAAGTAGCTGAACTTTTACAATCCTTCAAATGTCAATAACACCAAAAATATACAAATTACATGCAATATTTTGGAATTTCCTTATTCGCACAGGATATTAACAGACTTTTTAAATGAATTCAGAGAAATAAGACAAATATTCAAGGTGTACTCAAAGTTTCACAAATGTTTGGCTACTTTTGTCGCCCACCGTACAAGGTAAACGTCAAAAGGGTTTAAATGTCTTTGAAGTTCTGAGTGGGGCTGTAACTGTCATGGGCAGGCGTATTGATATATAGGCGAACGACCAGCTCGCCTCGTAATTCTGTTACATAAAAAAAGTTTTTTTTATCGTGTATAGAGTATAGACCTATTTTTGGCCGCTATCTCGTCTAATGTTAAGCGGCGATGTGGCCGAAGATGGATTACATAGATCTAAAGGAAGACGGCAGATAAGCGACGAAGCGAGCGAAGGGAGATGACTCCCTGATGATTCACGAAAAATAATGCTGAAACACAACTAGTTCACTTGACTTTGTTCCGGGAAATCCAAGATTTATTCTGTCAGTGTGCTAATTTATTGATAACTAATTCTGTAGCCACTTAACCATGGTCGCCTAAATATTGAGAACGCTATCAGCAAAGGTCCACTTAGACCTTGTCTAAATCTAGCAATAAGGAAGTCATTGAACTATCCACTTCAATAATTCTAAACCCTGAATTTAGGTCACTAAATATCAATATTATGACAACATTGACTTTCTTGATAAGATATGAGATAACTACCATATGATAGCATCAATTTAATGTTAGTATCGTGTATTGGTTAGTGCATATCCGCACCGATAAGTTATGTCGACGTGGTCTATTTTCCAAAATGAGTTATTTAAAAAAAAAGCAAGTATAATAATCGATATTTAGACCCAAAAGTCTTTTCAATTTACTTTCATCTTTGAGTGCCCTGAATCTGACAGACCAAGAAACCATAATGTGTAGTGTTTCATGAAAAGTTTCGACACTGACAAAAATATTACTGGCGAATCCTTCCTTTATGACTTTTCAGTTCCATATATATTCGTTGCAATAATACATTATTTTTCCAGCTTATCGCCGAAGGTCACGTCATCGAGCCTCAGCAAAGCACAACGGGCGCGGCGGCTGAGAAAATATACGCCACCTTGCGCGAGTGCCGAGACCAGATCGGCCTCAAGAAGACCAAGGGCATCAAGCATCAAGGATACTTGAACAAGAAGTCGGATAAAGTCACAAAGAAATGGAAGGCGCTTTACTTTGTGCTCTTGCAAGAAGGCACGGATACGCATCTGTATTTCTACGACTCGCCTAAAAGGACCAAGCCTAAGGGGCTGATTGATCTGTCTTGCGCTTATCTTTATCAGGTATGAAAGTATTTTGATAATTTGAAGCCTACTTTCTCTTTTTTTGTCACTTGTAGGTCTATGTTTGGCTTCTAACCTGCCTGATTTTAAGCGACGATGTGGCAGATGGAGATAGAGCATATAGATTAGTCGGAAGAAGGCAGCAGCTTTGATAATTTCATGTTACACTTCTAGTTTGACATTGTGTTATGTTAATCGTAATTTATACCTCATTGTTTAGTGTTATATTTTTAGACATTTATAAGAATAAAAATAGAGACATCCCCGCAGAGTTTCTTGGTGCTATCTTCTCTAGCGGGCCTATTTCCTAAGCATTGGTAGAGTCTGTTTTCGCAATTCTTCTCTGGGCCCGGACTTCAATTTGAGTATGGGATAGAAATGGATTTATGGTTACCTTTTTTTTTCTAAAGTCATAATATTTTAAATTACTATTTTAACGTATTTTAATTGATTTGTATTATGTGTACAAATATGACGTTTATATGTGCCTATTTAAGAAATATCTTTTGACTTTTGACGCGGCGGTGGTATTACAACCGCGGCTGCAGCCAACCACTCCAAAGCGCGCTTAGATTATTTTAAATTCTTTTTTTAGGGACTTTTAAACTATATGTTTAAGCCAGTCCAATCGTGGCCTTATAATTAGATAAAAAACAATTAACTTACATACTATAAAAATACAATAATATTGATACAAATGAGTAAATATGATTCGTAAATCATAGCATATTATCCAACCCAGCCTCAAATGAAGCTAGAATGATTTACGGAATAGTCACAAATCCGTAAATCATTCTAGCTTCATTTGAGGCTGGGTTGGATAATATGCTGTATAACACCCACCCACAGCGCTTAGAATTATGAGCCACATGCTGCTGAAACGTGAACTATGAACAGTCTAACTCATTTAATTTTCCAGGTCCATGAATCCCTGTGGGAGAAAGAGTTCTGTTTCCAACTGGTGGAGCGCGCACTGCCGTGCCTGTCGACGCATACTTTCCTAGCAGCCAACACCGCGGCGGAGGAACGCGCGTGGCTGGAGGCGCTGCGGCCGCTGTGTGTGCCGCAGCAAGCGAGGCATCAGTGCAAAGTGCGTCCTACTTCTGTTTCCGTATTATTATTATACATCTAATTTTTATGTTACTTTCCTTTTAAACCGAAAGGAGGAGGATCTCAATGAGATTGTTTTGTTTGTTATCTCAGACTTCTCATTTGTAAACCGATTTGATACATTTTTGAGTTGGGCTCAGAATAGCTACAATGTGTCCCATATAAATTTCATCGATATTCGACCTTGCACTTCGAAAATACATCAGTCGGAGTGCAGAATTGAAGTCGGTTTTTTTTTATAAAATGTATTATTCATTTCTTCCCCTTCTTCTTCCAGTTTTATATTCCACTTTCATGGTTTTCAGTTGTAGTGCATTTAAAATAAGATTCTTTTTTATAATTTTTTTTTCAAGACTAGCTTTTTATAACAAATTCGTAATCGGAATCGCGAGCAGATTAAAACGAGCCCAAACACTAGTAGTTTACGATTATCTGTCAAGGAGTTCCATTGCCCACCTTCAGTCCCCATCGTCAGATCTGGCTGTCACCATAATATTGCATTGTCATCGGACTTTGACAAGTAAGAAAAATTCTCCGTAGGATAAGAGGATGTGGTTCTGATTCAATTTGCAAGATTTGACCCAAAAATTGCAAGTTAAATAAAAGCTTGTAAAAATAATTTGGCTCCAATCATCTTCGCTTTAATAGTGAATCAGTCATTAAATAGTGTGCATGTTGTCAGACGGCGCGCGTGGTGTGGCTGCGCGCGCTGCGCGTGCGCTGCCTGACGGCGCACCGGCTGCCGGCGCGCCTGGCGCCGCGCCCGCACCTGCGGCTGGCGCTGGGCGCGGCGCCGGTCGCGCGCACGCGCCCGAGGCCCTCGCCCGACCCGCACTGGGACGACGAGTTCGTATTCGAGTATGTATTTTAGAACATTTTCCTACAAGTCACTGACACTGCTGGCAAACTATTTTATCAATATTATAGTTTCCTTGCATGTACTTATTTTATATACATATTTATGTAAGTATATATGATCTTAGGTATATATATAAGTAATAATTAGGATTAATATTTTTATTCATTTTTTAGCTATGTTCATTTCGAATTATTTGCAACTCCAACCTATTTTACTTCGTTAGTTCTTTCTATCCAAAGGTTGACTGGAAGAGATCGCTTTTAGCGATAAGTCCGCCCATTGTACTGAAGTTTGTAAGCCAATTCCTGTACCTTGTTATTGTTTGTAAAGGTGTACAATAATGCATTTTTGTATTGCATTGTATTTTAAATCTCAAAACTACACGCACAAAATATCATAACGCTAAGGCTATCTTACAGCAAGACTATCTCACAGCATGTTTGCCTCGGTTGTGTGTGGGTATTTTGACTCATATATTCTCATACACCAAGGAGGGTGCGTTGCGTATTCGATTTTCACTACGGACAGTTATTTGTGCACAGAAAAAGTGCAAGTATTTGTTACGTGTTGTAGGTTGTAGGACTAGGTCTATTGTCCTCGTAGTTCCTGGTTCCACAGTGAATTGTTATCTAATATCTATGTTTGTGATCGATGTCTAATAAAAAATAAAAATATTGCGCAGATGAGGCGATGTCGCGTCCCACCTTAACTCGCTTTATGACCGCTGACCGGCGCACCACGTGACCTGCGCAGTAGCAATAACGGATACAAAATCGTATACCTATTTAAATTTACTATTTAATTGCGCAGATTATTTATTGAGTATATTGATCAGGTCACGTGGTGCGTTGACGTGGTAGTGATTCTACAGTATTGCAATGTTACTTTTGTTTCCAGCGATGTGCCACCAGATGTCACTTCATTCACAATCACCGTTCACAATACAGGGAAGAGAGGCAAAGAGTCTGAAGTGAGTAGTTCATATTAAACTAGAAATATACGTAACTAGCTTGTACCGGTGACTGTCCACGTAGAATTTGGTTTATAGTAAAGTTGTTCCCTAGACAACAATCGTTTATCCGAGTACCTTATGTCTACATACTTACATACTAAATTTTATCAAAAACGTCAGATGAGCGGCTGCGCTCTACAGCTGTCTTCCTCTAGATCTACATGCTCCATCTTTAGCCACATCGTCGTTTAACATCAGGCGAGATAGTGGCCAAACAAAGATCTATAAGCGATGAACAAGAATCCGTAATACATTTTAAAAAAACTAAAACCCACGTTTTTGTGGATTTAGAATGCATTGTTATCGAGTTGTGAGCTACCCTGAAAGTTTCAGTTGAATAGCTAATCGGGAAGTGCTCGAAATTTAAGTTTCAAGATTCCACCCGGAGCGACAGACAGACAAACAAGAAAGTGACTTATTAAAAACGTGGTAAAAAAGACAAGCATTTGTAGCAATTTTTTTAAACATCTCGCCTCTTCATCATCTTTCTGCATCTCGCGTCTACCTAATCAGTGGTCTGACTCTATTGACCTATCTGATATTTTATTTGATTCTTTGTTTATTTCAGGTAGCGGAACTAACGATAGAACTCGCGAATCTCGCCAATGGCGAAGAGATTGAGGAATGGTATCCCCTTGCTGGAATGACGCCTATCGGAGAGTGGGGCTCTCTGAGACTACGCATTAGGTAAAAACATTTATAAAAATCATATCAATCAATAATTAACTCTATTGCTGTCTTTTTACTTTGGCCAAGTCACCAGGATACCTGGGCTAAAGTAATTAAAAAATCAAAATGATATTCTCTTAAGTTTGAGAAGTATCTTCAATCTGCTATTAAGACTTTATAAATAAAATTAAACCTAAAATTACTTCCAAATTCCAGGTATATGCAAGAATTAGTCATGCCTCGTGAAGAGTACAGCCCTCTTCGTCAATTACTGTTAGAACCGGGGCTACCGGCTGTGAAGGCTTTATCGGACCTCTGTCGTACTGACAGACAACCGCTGGCTACTTGTAAGTATTTTATATGCAACTGGCGACTCGCCCTGATTTCGAACGGGGTCAAAATATTTTAGACATAAAATTAATTTGAGAAATTCTCTAAAATTCTAAATGATAATAAAGACAGTATCGTAATCATTCAAGCTTAGAAGTACCAAGCGAATAAGCAGAATAAGCAAATGGCGACTTTGGTTGTACTATTTATATTAAGAGTATTTTGAGTATTCATTTAGAGTATGCCGTCCTACCGCTGAGTAAAGGCCTTTAATTTAGAGATTAGAGATAATAATGTAATAACTAGTCATGCTCCGTAAATATTAGAGCTTTAGATTATAACCGATTTAATTGCCAGTTGACAAAGTTTCTATTTCTATATTTTGTTTATTATATACTAGCGACCCGCCCCGGCTTTGCACGGTTATTATACATATAAACCTTCCTCTTCAATCACTCTATCTATTAAAAAACCGCATCAAAATCCGTTGCGTAGTTTTAAAGATTTAAGCATACATAGGGATATAGGGACAGAGAAAGCGACTTTGTTTTATACTATGTAGTGATTGACAAAATGAATATATTGAGTACCTTTTAAATTCCAGCGGTACTCCATTCGTTCGTCGAGTGCGGTCGCGGCGCGGAGCTCGCTCGCGAGTTGGTTTGCGCGGAGGTGGCTAAAGAAAACGACCACCGCGCGATGTTCCGCGGCGCCTCGCTCGCCACCGCCGTGGTGGATGAATTCATGCATGCGCAGTGCAAACCATTCCTGCAGGCAAGTAGCAATCACAAAAACATTTTTTTTGTACTACTGAGTGACAAAACATGTAGTCGTTCACCTGATGGTAAGTAACACGCCTGGCCGTAACAGTGAAATGAAATGAAATGATATTTATTTGTAGGAAACACGGTCATAATAAAGTTTACAAATCTTTTAGAGTTCTGCGTGTCTCACCATTTCTGGCATACAAATTTTCATATTGATATTACATTATTTAAATTAAATTTAAATAAAATGTCCCATGTATATAATTAGTACAGTAAATGTCAAAGCCTAATTAAAAAAAAATACATAACCATCAAACATCAAATTCATAAATAGTGAACCTGATTTTATACTATTACTTAATTGTTTGTAATAGATATTTTGAAACCCTAATTTTTAGTCCCTATGATTGACGGTAAAGAGTACTGAAAATTATAGGTTTTCAGTAAGTAACGATGTCTTTTTTTTATAATTCTTTTTGTAACAAAAAAATTGACTTCAATTCTGATGTATCTTCGAAGTTAAAGGTTGAATACCGATGAAATTTATATGGGACCTCCTTGTAGCTATACTGTACCCAATGCAAATTTTCCAAACCGGTTCATAAATGACGGAACTCTGAGTTAAAAAATACAATCAAATGGAGAAACTCCGTCTTTTTTTGAGTCGGCTGAAAATTTATTGTGATACCAAAAAAATCTAAGACATGACATCCCTGAATATTTCTGATTGAGATAGCCCACGGTCCAGTTATTGTCATAAATTGTTTTTCAATATTTACTTGACTTCAACTCTTACAGGCGGCGATTTCAGAAACGGTGCAGAAACTCATAGATGCGAAGCAATCTGCCGAATTGAACCCTACGAAAATGGACTCTCCGGACGACGCCTGTAACAACGCTGAATTCTTACTGTTGGTTCTAGATCAGGTAAATAAAATTTCGTTTGGTCCAGCTTAGATTTTAGTGATTTCGTCCAAAATTGGGACAGCAAATTTTCGGTCCAAACGTGGACTTGGTTAGACACATTTTTTTTTTAATTTTGCTGAATGATTTAGTGATTAGCCTATGAAATATTTTTCTTTTTATGAATAATAGGTTACAAGCAAACCATCGCCCATAGACATTCGCAAGTCTCGAGCCATTGCCGAAGTGCTGTAGAGAAACGTGGAGGACATCTCACTCGCATTTCTTGCTTTACATTCTGTTAATTCTAATTTATACGTAATTGTGCTGAAAAAAGACATCCCCGCAGAGTTTCTTGGTGCTATCTTCTCTAGCGGGCGTATTTCCGAAGCACTGGTAGAGTCAGTTTTCGCATTTCTTTTCAGCACTCAGACTTCAATTTGAGTATAGGAAAGAAATGGGTAAACATACTTACATTTTTTTCAGAGTCATGTTAACTTAAGTTACAATTTTTAACATTTTTTATTTGTATCATGTGTTTATGACCTTTAAAAGTGCACTTTTGTGCCTATTTAATAAATGATATTTGTCTTTGACTTTGACATTAAAAAATCTTTCATGTATTTTTTCCTTTTTCCAGATTTTTATGATAAGGTCACTAAAATTAATTTTTAATTAGTCCAAATCAGCTGATCCCAAACTAGGCAGAATGAAAATAAAAAAAAATTAGCCCATATAACTAATTGGTTCAGAATTCAGAACTTCTATAGATTTAGACTATGGCTTAGAGTAATGTGTTGATTGGTTTACAAAATGTAACTTTGTTGCAAGTGGGCCTAATACGTTATCCGTGTTCAGATCACGCTGTCAATCTTCACGTCGCCCGAAGCGTGTCCGCGGCCGGTCCGCTACCTGTGCGGATGCCTTCAGCGCGCCGCAGTCGCCAAGTGGCCCACCGAGAGATTCGTACGCACTAGAGTCGTTTCAGGTACGTAAAAGAAGGTGTCAAAGGAATTTATAAAACAAGATTTTTGTTGAAAAATATTTCGTGATATCATAGACAGGGCTCCGACTGAAAATCAGTGCTAAAAAAATACCTTAGCGTATGCGTAACCTTTTCATGACGTCGCGTAACGTTTCACTGTGTTGTATTTATTGTTTTGTCTTTATTTTAGTACGTTTTTTATGTTAGTAATGTTGTGAGATGTCCTGAATAAATGTAATTTCTTCCTTTCAACTTATTGTCAATGCCGCAGGGTTCATATTCCTCCGGCTCATCTGCCCGGCGCTGGTGGAGCCGCGCGCGTGGGGGCTGGTGTCGGCCGCGCCGCCGCCGCACGCGCAGCGCTCGCTGCTGATGGTCGCGAAGTGCCTTCAGAACCTCGCCAACCTCGTCGAGTTTGGCGCTAAGGTAGGGGAAAATTGTTACGGTAATGTCTGATTGGCTGAACGATGTCAAATCACTTGAAAGTGTAAGACAAGTATACATTTTATCAAACAAAAATCCGACTTCAATGTATCTTCAAAGTCCAAGGTCAAATATTGATGAAATTTATATTCCAAATTGATTCATGAATGACGGAGTTCTGAGGTAACAAACAAAAAAAAACATACAATCGAATAGAGTAGAGAACCTTCTCATTTTTTGTAGTCGGTTATAAATGATATTTATTATCGTTTTCTCAAAAACTTAAGATTGGATTTGATGGGTTACTTTAGGGAAACATTCCTGTTGGGAAATTGGGGTGGATTAGGCCCATGTTGTATTTTTTAGTAATTACATTTTTCAGCGTGACTATTTTTTTAAGAATCTAAAAATAGAATTTTAACTTTTAAAACAAACTTAATAAAAGGAGGAAGTTGTCAATTAGATAATATTTTTTTATGTTTGTTATTTCAGAACGCCGTCATTTATAAAACGAATTGGAAAATTATTTTTGCGTTGGGTTCAGTATAACAAGGTGGTCCCATATAAATTAATTTATTTCATCGAATGATATTCGACCTTGGACTTCAAAGATACATCAGAATTGAAGTCGGTTTTCTTTTGTTATAAAATGAATTATTTCAAATTTAGCTGAAATTTTCTAAGAACAAAACTTTGTCACTGCAAAAAAGTACTCTCATATGAATGAAGATTTCGTTTTGAACTCGTCTTTTATTGTCTTATGTATTGTTTATTAATTATTATTTTGTCTTTAGGAGCCTTACATGGAGGTGGTGAATCCATTCATCCTCAAAAACAAAGAGCGCATGGTTGTGTTTTTAGACCAGCTCAGCAATGTGCCTGACCCTGGAAATGTGCCGCACAATCCTAACAACACTTTAGACATCGGTAAGAACATCTCTTTGATACATGTTATTATTATTACAAGCTTTTAGTATATGTTGAAATATCGAAATTATAAAAGAAATATATGTACATCAAAACTCCACAACGCAACAGTAATTGTTTCTGGTTTGGCCTCATTGGACTTGTCTCTATAAATGAGAATATATTGTTTTTTAGGCCAGGAATTTATGTCGGCACATACCGACCGACGTTGGCACACAAAGCATTTTTTAGCATGTCGAGTATAGTGGACTGTGGCGTTGAAAAGTTATACAATTTAGAGGTTTTATCGCTTGAAGCAATCTCTTACAAAATATATATAATACTTAAAAAATAGTTTGCAAGGTGCATTCGGCCAACAGACAGGTGATTTTAGAATCCTGCATCCTTTACTTATCAGATACTGTTCTCTTTTAAAATAAACCTGTTTTTTTAATGGAACAGCGATGAGACGAGCAAGTCGTACGCCTGATTGTAAGCGCCACGCCCAGAACTTGATACCATAAAAAGCACTGCGTAGCATTGCGCTCATTACCCCGAAATATCAGATACTAGCTGCGCCCCGCGGCTTCACCCGCGGTTTCCCGGGATAAAAAGTAGCCTATGTATAAGCTTTATTATTGTACAGTTTCATTAAAATCCATTCAGTAGTTTTTGCGTGAAAAAGTAACAAACATACATCCATACATTCTTACAAACTTTCGCGTTTATAATATTAGTAGGATTAAGTCTCATATGCCCAGTAATTTCGCTGGCTACAGCCCTTCAAAACGGAACACAGTAATGCTTGCAAACTACTGCTTGGCGGCGGAATAACTGGCAAAGCTGTGGTACCTACCCAGACGGCCTCCCGCATACGAGAGACCTACCACGAATCTACCTGTGTGTGACTGAAAATCAGTTACATTTATCGCCTTAGTTACTACATTTATCGACTTAGAGTCGGAACCTTTTCCTGACATCGTGTAACGTTTCATTATACTATAATTATATTATTTATTGTGTGTTACTTGTGTTATATATTATCTTTTTCTTTTTAATAGTATAGTATTACTTGTTATGTGTAATATAGTATTTTGGTTTAATGTAATGTTGCGTGTATGTCTCGAATAAATGTCTTTTCTGTCTTTCTTAACTGTGTGTGTACCTTATTTGATTTACAGCGAAAGAACTAGCGACTCTACACCACATATGCGTGTCTCACCTCACCGAACTGCAAGGGTTGGCCAAGACGCAGCCAGCGATCAGGAAACTGGTGACGGTGACGGAAATGCTCACCAAACACAAGCACAAGTATCTCGAGATGATCAGATAGGAAATGCCTTTCAACGACACAGGTGAGAACGAGATAACAAATTTCTAAAATTTTTTAATTCTTAAAAAGTAAAAAGAAGGATTCCCTGTGTTTGTGAGAGCTAGCTCCCTTCCTAATGTTCTTCTTTAAAGGCTCATCAATCAGTTCAAAAATAAACTGTATGTGGGTAAGTTTATGTAATGTGTTGGTGGTGAGGGTGTTTGTTTGTGTGTGTAAGCTATAAATTAATGTGAAGCAATTGTTCGGTGCTGCTATAATTTAAATTTCTTAGGTGGTCCTTGACCTTTGTCATGCATTTCCTTTTGGTATCTTTCACAATATTGAATGATTTGTTCAGTTATTTGTAGATATATGACCCTAAGTAATTGTAGCATTGCTGTCCTATTCGAGTCTTAGTTATTGGGGCTTGCCACGTATGTTTGCGTCTAGATATTTTTTTACCCTGGTCCGTACTGGCAAGTGCCGTCTTATGGAATCGAAGAACAGTCGCTAGTATGAAAAGCTGCCTTACTCAGTCCTTTTGTATCTTTTGTTAGTTGTTTGACTCTGTAACATGTATGATGCAATAAATGATTGAATATGAATGTGAAGTTTAGATCTATGTGCTCCATCGGCCAAATTGTCGCTTAACATCAGGCGAGAGAACAATAAGCGATAAAAATGGAATTTTGAGTGTGACGTCACTTGTAGTCCAAAACTGACCCGCACGTCGCAGCTGTTAAAAAATCTTATTTATTTCCAGGGTAAAAAGCAGTATAACACAATCGGAGCGGTGAGAGAAGCGCGGTAATAGACGTAAGTCCTCTGGAGTAGAAATAAGTCTCCCATAGTCGTACATGCGTAGTCATTGTTAGGTATAGTTTATAAGGTATGTACGCACTGAACCTTAGTTTTTATGGATCTAGATACTTATTTGTGCGTTTGTAAATGCCATAGAATGTGCTTCATTACTTGCGTTACATAATCAATCGGTGACGTATGACGAAGGTTTGAATATAATTATAAAGAAATATTTTATTTGATATGCTTTTATAGTTGCTGTTCTTAAGCAGAAAATAATATTAGAACTGTCTATAGAACACATGTTACATTTCTACCAAACCAAGACCAAGACACTTTTTTACGCACAAATAAGTGACTTACAACTTTCAAGCTTTTTCGTGCCAAAAGGTTTCGTGTGCGTATTATTTATATTTATTAATCTTGTATTCGAATTATATAGTTTAATCGATACTCTTATTTAAATCTGCCTAAAATAATTTTATCTAAAGAGAAAATAAACAAAAAAAGCTCTCTAGTTTTTAATAAAATATTTATTGCTAGACGCAATTAAGTTCGGCATTTACTCTAGATATCTAAGCAAAGATGTCAAAGAAAGTTAATTGGAGGTATCATCACAAAATAATTTATTTTATATTATTAATCAAATGCTGTGCACTTTTCATTTCAAAACTAAATAGGTGCCTTTAGAATTGGTCACAATCGTCACGATTTACAAAACTAATACATATTTTTATTTGTATTTAGAGGTAATTTCTACAACATAATCATTTTGCTAATTTGGAAAACGTATTGGAAAACGACTGAAATTATTACTAAAGCGTTTACTGTCTGGAAGGAAACATTATTTAGTATTTAATAAAATTCAAAATTGATAGAAATACCTCTCACTAAAATGCTTTAAAATCGAAACACTTAAGACCTTAAACGATAACATTAAAGTGTTGTAGTTAAGATTTATATTGAATTAATCATTTTATACTCCTTGACTATGTTAAAAATTTGTACTTGAGTATTAAGTAGCTTCAGTTTAGAGTAACATGTAACTTTAGATACACGACTTGGCAAAACATATAGCACGAGTAATCTTATTTTTGAAGCACTTATTTTATAGCTGTTATAAGACAGATATGACACATAGCGACAAAGCCGTTTTTAACCTGTGTTATTCTGTTTGCGATGTGCTATATATTTTGCTAGGTACTGAATTTTAGTATTAGAAATAATAATTAACATCGCTGACATAGACACCAAAAATGATGTAGTAGAGTTATGAATGTGATAGATGTGGTCTGTAGGAATGGTGTTTTTTTATGAATCGAACTTTTGTATGACGATGCACTTAAAAATTACGCGGTGCACCTCTATAAAATTAATACTCTGTGATAAAAACAAACTTTACTGTTCATTCTTATTACATTTTCTGTTATTTGTATAGATGTCGAGAGCAGGGCCTTATTTTATAGCTTACAACTCTTCACCGTGAACTTCATACAGAATATGATAAAACTGCAGATGTTTTGTATGATTTTCAAAATGAAGAGCTGCAGAGAATTAAATATTTGGTCCGCCTACGTTGGGATGCGACCACGAAAGTTGAAAGTAACAATTTGTAGGCAGTCGGAATCTACTTGATACCCTCGCTCTTTTAAGGGAGATCTCTTAATTCTTCCTCTCTTGCTCAATAAACTTCCTAGTTTAAACTTCTAGTGCCATATATTCTGTACTTACTGCACTCGCTTTGTTCATCACAATTTTGCTACGCGGTTTTGAAAAGTTTGAATGTGTCGGTCAGTAACGATATTTTGTAGACGAGGAACTAAACGGGCGTAAGAATAAGATACCACTGAGAACTTTAGTGCTTGAATTCATCAGATTCGGCTGTTGATATGATCACAGGGCAATTTATAATTGTAATACTAATTGAACTATTTCAGTGAATACAATACCAAGTGTAATAAACACATGCATCAAATTATGTGTAAATCAAACTTCTACTTTTATAGCATTTTAGTTAAAACTAGGGCCAACCAACAATAAGTATTTTGCTCTTTACTTTTTGTAAAATAACATTTTATGTGGTGATCTTGGATGGTTTAAAGACTGCTTTATTGAGTGTTAGGGTTGGCCCTACATGATCCGCTGCCCGCCAATGCATCGAAGTACAGTAATTATTCAATTATAATGGAACTAGTTTGTAGGACTAGCGTCTTCTCTTCACAGTATCAGTGTGAATTAGCTTGTATTAGAAAAAAATGTCTAGACTGAATTAAGCTCCAATTAGAAGTGTTAGTTATGTATATTACGCACTAGATTTTTCACCAAAATTATAACGAAAAAGTGAGAATTTGCAATACGTTTCGGCCCATTTGGATGAAAATTTTTGTACTGAAATTGTATTTTTTACCAGTGTAGTATGATTTTATATATATCTCAAAGCACAATGTTATTCGGAATTGCATTTGTACAATAAGAGATTTTGAATAGCTTTATTTTGATATTCATTTTATTTACAGGAATACTTAATGCAATACTTATTAATAATCATACTTTAGTAACCACTTTATTATTGTAAAGCACAGTTTGTGTTGTGAGTGCACCTGTTATTGCTCGCATTTAACACGGCTGTTGCAAGTACACAATAAAATATACAATTTGTATGCAAGACTGTTGTCATTTTGTTTATTCCCTGGTATAATTTGTATGTTACAACATTGTAAACTCAATCTTCCTTTGATTTTAACATTTTATGAAGATGTTATTATTTGGGAATTATGGCCGTAAGGAAGTGATCGGTATATTCAGTATTTCCATTATTCGAAATGTAGATCTTCATGCTTCCAAGTAATTTTACACTATACATCCTGGAGATATGGATTCCACAGTAGTATATATACATATTTTTTCATTTTATCCCTTCGCTAGATAACAATTTTACTAAATATCTATTGTCAAGAACTACACTGGGATTACACTAGAAAAAGAAATATGGAATAATGAAAACGCATATTAACTAGGGAGGATTGGGTTACCATTGTTAAATTTATTATATAGTATTTTATTGTTTATAGTAGTAGTTTTTCTGACTGTTTTGTAATCTCTTTATATTCTATCCCATAGCATGTACTGTTTTTCTATAAAAAAATATCTGTGCTAGAAATCCAGTCTCATATGAAAATAAACAAATAAATAAATCACTTGTTTTTTATTTGTTACATATGGCACTGTAGTAACATCTATAAAAGCCTATTATTTAATTGAATCATTGCCTTGAGACTTTTTGGCGGGAAGTGAAAAGTGATACAGTTCGTTTTTGTTTTATTTTCCAAACAAGTGTTATTTCGAGTGATCATGTCTAATATCGGTGGAATATTAACCATTACGTGTTCGTAAACATGCATGAGTGTAGGCAAATGAAACAAAATAGAGAAAACATTGCTTTTTATGTTCTTCCAAAAAGTCCATGAAAAGCTTGAATAAAGTTCCACCACTTTATTGAAGCACTAAGAGAGGGTCCGGCTTGTTGCTGTTGACCCTCATTCTCAACAAAAGTATAATAACTGGAGTATTAAACTATGAAATAAAAACTACATAAGACATGGTGGTATGGTCCTAGAGACTTGAGCCTGCCCTAATATAATGGGTGAACTTAAAAAACGAAGGTGGCATAAAGCACAGAGGATTTTTTTTTTTTTTTTTTTTTTTTATTTGATATAAATCTACGTTTGACCACCATCTCGCCTGATGATAAGCGACGATGTAGCCGAAGATGGAGCACGTAGATTTAGAAGATACCTATTCACTCTAGCCTTGAAGACGCCCAAATTATAGTTTTCAGGAAACAGAGAAAACGGCAAGGAGTTCCATTCCTTAGCAGTACGCACTATAAACGTGGAACCAAAACGCTTCGTTCGAATTGGCGGAATGTCTACTATATAGGGATGATATTTGGCCGACTTTCTGCTCGTCCTGTGATGGAAGGGGGAGGGTGGAATTAGGTCGTGAAGTTCCTGTGCACATTCCCCGAAATGTATCCTATAGAAGATTGACAGACATGCTACCTTACGTCGATGCTCAAGACTATACATCTTGGTAGCGACTAGTTTTTCGTCCCCAATAAGTCGCTTCGCACGTCGATCTACAGCCTCCAATGCTGCCAGCTGGTACTTGGCCGATCCGTCCCATAGATGGCAACAGTACTCCACACACGAACGGACCTGAGCTTGATAGAGGTTCAGAAGCTGTCCCGGTGTGAAGTACCGCCTCACCTTATTTAGGATACCAAGCTTCTTGCCTGCAAGCTTAGCTTTGGAGTCTAAGTACGTGCCGAAGTTGAGCGTAGGAGAAAGGGTAAGGCCTAAAAGCTCCAGGTGGTCTGTCATTGCTAAAGGCACATCTCGGAAGGTAGGAGAGAGAGAGAATTGGTTCTTTTTAGCGGTGAACAGACATGCTTGCGTTTTCTTGGCGTTAAATTGCACAAGATTGGCATCGCCCCAGTCTGAAACAGTTAAAAGCGCCTGATTCACACGCTTAACCATATCCTCTCTCAGTGCCTGAATTTCCACCTTACTAGCCCGTGGACTGGATGTGTATTTCTCCACAACCGTGCTGTCATCTGCGTACCCAAAGATACCGGGCGTGAGCAGGTCATTGATGTGCAGCAAAAATAGGGTTGCGGAGAGTACGGACCCCTGAGGTATACCGGCATTTATGTCCAATTGATCGGATGAGCAGCCGTCGACGACTACTCGAATCGATCGTTCCCTAAGGAAGTCCGCGATCCAGAGACATAGGCTATCTGAAAGTCCAAAAGCAGGAAGCTTGTTAACAAGGCTGTCGTGCCAGACCCTATCGAAGGCCTTTGAGATATCGAGGGACACGGCTAATGCTTCACCATGTCTCTCGATGGCCTCACCTAGGATGTGGGTGGCATAAACCAGGAGATCCCCAGTTGACCGGTTTCGGCGGAATCCGTACTGACGATCACTGAGGAGATTATTGTCTTCCAGGTATGCCAGCAGTTTTCTATTCAGTACACGCTCCATTGTTTTACATATAATGGAGGTGACTGAAATAGGACGGTAGTTATTTGGGTCGGCACGACTACCCTTCTTGGGAACAGGCTGGACGTTCGCAAGCTTCCAACATTTTGGAACTTTACCAGTTTCCATGGAGATACGGAACAGGCGTGTAAGAACGGGAGACAATTCCGGTGCGCAGGTTTTTAAAACTAGACACACTAACTAGCACAGAGGATGAGAATCTTTACTAATACTATGTAGGATAACTAATAACATAATAAAATAATGATGTGTGTAGGTACATAGTATTAAAGGCATTATCTCTAGTTGCTAGTTAAGTTTTAGTAAGTAGAGTAGAATTATTATATCTTGATTCAAAGATGACAAGGAAGTGAGTGAACTTTTCTTAAATGATAAGTTCAAGATAAGTGTTTAGATTTAATTTTATTTATTTATAATAAATATAGGTATGTAAGTAAATATGGAGTGGTTTTTCAAAAACTTATGAATTATTTAATTATGTGAGAAAAAGTATGGAAAATGCCATAATAACACAGCATACTGCAACATAGGGTGATTTTCTCTCTCCAATCCTTGCACATTTCCAGAAAGTACCAAGTAACCTGAAATGTAATATAAATTAAAAATACTAGGAAAGTAAAAATTCAAAATCTCCACTTATGATAGATGCACAATAAATCTGTTTTTGGATAATCAACTCTGGTTTTGAGTTTGTGGCCATAAATATCTATTTTAAAGACGGTGGATGGATACAAATGGTTTTTCATTTTATAAAGTTCTTTAATTAATTTTGGCATCATAGACACCTTATGAACATCAAAACACACAACAATGACTCTACCACTATATCGGAAAAAGAACCACTTCCCAGAAGATAAGGCAAGAAACTTGGGGACATTTTTGTAAACTTTTTACAATAATATGTAGGTAAGAAATTATGGCAAATAAGACAAATTTTTACTATAGTGAAACTAATAGGTTTTTACAATCAACATGAAATCTGTCATAAATGTTAGAAGAAGGAATCTTGATTTCAATAATTAGTAAACAAGTAAACAAACACGAAAGTGAGGTTATCTACTCCACACAACAGATTTATTACATACCCAGTCTTATTACGGTCCATTATACTTGGGAAGAATGATCTCAAGTATGCACAGGTGCATATCAATAGGAGTATCACGGATAATAGGCTTTGAAAATTAAATATAGCGCTCTGAAAGAGAATATTTAAAGTTATTTAATATGA
Organism: Petrophora chlorosata; assembly: GCA_951640565.1. Lineage (NCBI taxonomy): Eukaryota > Metazoa > Arthropoda > Insecta > Lepidoptera > Geometridae > Petrophora > Petrophora chlorosata. Next base: position 6,437,640 of record OX621204.1, on the reverse strand, counting down.
ACAAATTATAACACTTTTAAAGGTTTTTGGGAAATCTTACCATTATGAATATATGAAATATATTTTATTACACAAAATTACACAGTTCATACACGTTTTATTAGCTTTAATATGTATATTTTTTTGTAAAGAGAAGGATTTTGATGATGAACACAGAGTCGTCAATAAACAAAATAAGTCAATGTCAAAATTTTATGTTGTCATATGTCATATTTCGAAGTGTGTAAAATGGTGGCCAGACGGTCGGATCACGGTGGTCGAACAGTTCAACCATTTCACACTTCCAATGTAATTGAAAGCTTGATTTGCTTTGATTACCCCTATATGGTGGACGTTCCACCTATCCGTACTAAACGTTGCGAATCTTCCTTTTTGGTGCAAACGTCGAAGGAGTGGAACGCCTTGCCGTCATCTGTGTTTCCACATAAATACAATCTGGGTGTGTTCAAATCAAGAGTGAACAAGTACTTACTGGGTAAGCGTGCTACATCTTCGACCACATCGTCGCTTCCCATCAGGTGAGATCGTGGTCAAACGCTGACCCAGTCAGATGAAAAAAAAAAAAAGGTTAGAACATTTGGCCTGGGCCGGTTTTTTTTCGGGCCATTGTTTCGGAATATAGAGAAGAAGACGCAAAGCTTAGCGTAGATATCGCAACTAACATGTAAAGTAAATAAACGAATGTTAGAATTGTAAATTGGCAAAAGAGGTCTGAAAAACTATTGTAGACATATAGTAATTTAAAAATCATTGATAATGATAATCTTTGGATTGTACGGTAACCATGGAAATCTAGGTCTAGTTAAGCTCCTTAATGATAACCGAAGTTATTTGCTTCTGTGGTGTAGTGGTTGGGCAGGTTGGCTCAAATCTTATACATCACTGAGGTTGCGGGTTCGATTCCCGTGACGGGACAAATGTTTGTGCACAGAAAAAAAAAGCGCAAGCATTTGTTTCGTGTCTGGGTGTTGTGGGACCATGGTCCTCATAGTTCCTGGTTCCCTAAATTCAGGGAATCCTAGTTAGGGGTCAGGATCTATGTACATGATCGTTGGGCGTTATTTATTTATGTATTATACCGGCTGAAACGAATCGACTGAATTGAATGTTTGTGACACTGGTTTGTGTAATCGCACTCATTGACATTGACAACGTTTCGACGCAAAAAAAGTTGAAGTTTGATGTCATGAAAAAAAATTGCGATAAAAATTAAATTATATATTCCTAGACCTAGGAATTAGGAATTTTATTTAGGGTAGTGATAAATTATTTAGTTACAGTGTGTCATTAACTTTCCTGCTATGGATGAAGATAAATTTGCCCTTGTCGAGAAAATTATAAAAGATATCGACAATGTTATGTCAAAAAACGCTGAGTTGTAAATATTTACTCGATTTTGGCATGATTTCAATTACTATTGGGATTGTTTGTGTTCGTATTTACGCTTTATTTTGTTAATTTTCAGATGCGCATTCGATATAGTACCCGCGGAGAGTAATTTGAGAAATAAGTCGCCTGTTCTACATTTGGAGAATTGTCTTGGTTTGGAGTCATGGTGCGTGAAACACGTTTACATGTATTGTTACAACGAAGTCATGGACAAATACTTTGTAAAATCCAAGCGAAAATGTGCGAAGCCTTCATCAGTGAACTCTGAGAGACTTTCTAGGTTACTAAACATTACACTTCTAATAAATCCCGAATTGAGTTCGTTATGGAACAAAAGACGTGAAATTGTACTCAGAAATCTGACGGAGAAGTCATCAGAACTTCAGTTCACGAAAATAGTGCTATCTAGAAAGCCTAAATGTAATGATGCTTTCGCATACAGAAGATGGCTTCTTGAGGGAATATTACAAGGTAATTATTTGTTTTTGATACTTATATCGATGAGAATTATTTATATTATTTATTGTTATGAGGTGTTTAGGCATAGCCTTGCCAAAAGTTGTGTAATGCTTTCATTTAAATTATTCAATACTTGAAACTACTATAATAATTTACCCATTGACTTACAGTGACCAGTAATAGGCTTTCTAGGCCGCCCGGTTGTGTTGACTCTACTGTTTTGACTTTAAAAGTCAAGAGATTAATTTATAATATTGATTACAATGAGTAATTTCAAAATGGATAGGTATTTTAATTAAATTTCACCTCAAGTTCTCCATATTGAATTTCAGATCAAATTATCGAAACCAACAACATGGAGCATCTCATCAATGAAGAACTGCGGATTTGTGAGCTGGCCTCTGATAGGAGTCCAAATAACTATCACAGTTGGAATCATAGGATGTGGATTATAAATACTGTTAAAAACCTAAGGAGGCCTTATGATATTGGCTTTCTTTTGATAAAAGAATATGGCTTTTCTGAAAGGTGGACAGCAAAACATGTCTCAGACTTCAGTTGTTTTCATTACCGACAGTTCTGCATCAAAAATATTCTCACAATGGATGACGCTAGTTGGAAAACATTAGAGAGTACCATAGATACGAATTTACGTAAAAGCTTGGCCCATATCCTTGCTTCATATTTCCCAAAAGATAACATAGTCTATGCATCAGAAGATGATCTTCTATCATATTCTGAAGATAACCTAGTAAACTTACTTTTAAATTACACAAACAAAAGCTGCAATTGCACACTAAATAACATACTTGTTTGTCATAAAATAGAAGTACTCTTCTATGAATTGGTATTGAACAATGAATTGTTAAAGTTTTATAAGTTCCATGAGACCTTATGGTATCATAGAAGGTTTGTTATTCATGAAATAATTCAAGTGATGTATGATTACTTTGGTTTAATTAGGCAAAATGGTGCGCTAGTCAAAAATACTTGTAAGAAATGTAACATAGATGATTTGAGGCAAAAGCAGGCTAAGATGGTGCGGTATGATAGTAACCGTGTGTATTCTAATGTTTTATTCAATGTGCTGATGTGTCATGAGAAGAAGTTTGTAGAGGAAAGGCGGAACGATGGAGATAATTATGCAGACAGACATGAAAAATATTTGAAATTTGTTGAAGGTCTCAACAACGTAATGTAGACACAAACAGAAAAGAAAGAGTAGAGGAAATAATGGATTAGAATGATTAGATGATTTATGGGATAAGATTTAAAATGAATTGAATGATTGAATGGAATATTACATACTTGTATATTATGTTAATAGAAGTATGATAGCAATATAAGAATGTATTGTATTTTATATTTTATTCAAGGATAAACATTTTTCCTAAGAGTATAACACCCAATAATGTCCACTGATTACATACCTAGGTTCTGGCTCCGCTACCTTGTATTTTCTGTATCTAGGGAAACAGAAACTATGAGGAGCCATAACACCCAGACACAAATCAAATGCATGCATTTTTTTCTGTGCTACACAGAAAGATTGAATCTGTATCACAAAAGGCGGGGCAAGCGCGGACCGACCGCTACATCCGTTCGTTCTCACTAGGTTGATTCATTTGTTTGATCATCGAACTAGTGAGACTTTTTTTCTCATTAATTCAACTGTCGAACTACTGAGAATTTTTTTTCTTATTTGTTCGACCAACGAACTGATTTTAATCGAGAAACAAAACACAATATATGTATTATAATAAAATTTAAAAAACCCTTGTTACGTTAAAAAAGGTTCGCTTCATTTGTCGTTGCACATAAATATGACTTTTGCTTATTCTTCTTCTGGCGCATCGCTGGCCGCTGTTGCGGCACGCTCGCTTAGCTCGCTCGGCTGGCGCGTAGTGGTGCACCAGTAGCCTCACACTCCTCGCTTCGCTCGTCGTCGTACCTATGTATGACTTTGCCCTGAACTAGTCATGTGTGGTACAGATGTAAAAACATTATTATGAAATATAAATATGATAAGATGTACAAATATAAACCTTAATTAACGAAACAAGCGTTTTTAAAATTTTATTACATTGTGTTTTGTGTCTCGATTAAAATAAGTTTGAAGTTCGAACAAATGAGAAAAATAATTGTCACTAGTTCGACGATCGAACGAATGAATCGAACTAGTGAGAACATACTGCTACGTCATACAGCATAGGGCCCCAGCTTTGTGCATTTGTTCCGTAGCGAGAATAGTACCTGCTACCTCTGTGGTGTATGAGATATAAGTTGACCTGTCCAAATACTACAGAGGCTGTCAGTGAAGTATTATGTTAATTTTTTTTTAATCTACTTCTAATAATAAATATGATATAGTAGGTCCTAGAAATTACTACAACCATTTAGAATATTCTTCACCATCTCTGGTTGAGAAATGTATTTAAAGCAATAAGCATTTTCAAATTTTTACAGATCTTTTATACTTATGGATGTATAAAAATTCAAGTTTATAATATAATAAAATAATTTATTATAATGTACAGGTACTTGATATTAATTAAGGGCACTGCTAGAGCATGAGCAGTGCAGTGCCGCCCAGAACTTGGAAATCCAATGACGGGTGGCACTATTGTTATTGCCATCATTGCTTGTAACTCATGAGGCCCTCGATCTGCTGCTTGTCTTGTCACTAAGTTGTGTAAAAATAATTTATTATTGATATTGTTTATAGTATTATTTTTGAATAGTTGCATATATAAGTTACTCAAATTGAAACCTAATTTATAAAATATATGCTATACAGGGCTGGGTTTTTGAACAGGGATCTCTAATGCAAACTACCCCAACCATTAGAGAATAATTTGTTGTCAGAAATCCATCTAGAGTTACTTAAATCGATTAAAACTACATTTTCTCCTTTTAGAAAAATCTATTTTTTTGCCTTAAATCGATAATATATAAATAAATTGATTTTCCTTGAAATAATTTCTGCTAAAGATGCTACAACCCGGTAAAAATCGATATTTTGACACAAACCTAAAATCACAAAAACACGAAAATCAAAAACGCTGTTTTAATAGTTTTGAAAACTAGATGTATTTCTAACAATAAATTATTCTCTCTTAAACTAATCTAATCTCTGGTGAGGGTTGTTTTCATAGGAACCTCTGTTTAAAACCTCCCCCCTGTAATAGGGAGAAGTGTTATTATTTGCATTTGTTTTCTTTGGTACTAAGTTTGTTTATGAAAGACATTTTATATTCCAATAAATAAATGTTATTATCTAGTTTTAAGACCTTTAATTGTAGTTAAGACATGTAGGTAATTTATAAGATAACTCAAAATTTATGATAATGATAATGATAAATCATAATATAATCGTAATGATTTCAATATTTAGTAGCAGTAGTGCGCAAGCATTACTGTGTTCCGTTTGAAGGGCATTGTAGCCAGGGAAATTACTGTCTGATGTCTCGGGTGATGAGCGCAATGCAGTGCAAATTACGCTTCTTTTTTGCTTTTTATGATATTAAAAGTTCTCGGTGGCACTGCAATTGTTATGGGCAAGTGTGGCGCTTACTATCAGGCGAACATGCTCGTCTCATCACTCAGATCCATAACAAAGTTAAATAAAATAAATACTAATGCATACACACAGATCCTGGCCTCTAAATAGAATTCCCTTTATCTATAGATAACCAGGAACTATGAGGACCATGGTCCACACATGAATATGATGACACATGAAACCCAGACACGAAATAAATACATGCACTTTTTTCTGTGCACAAGCATTTGTCCCGTCGCGGAAATCGAACCCGCAACCTCGGTGGTATGAGATTAGAGCCGACCTACCCAACCACTGAGTCGTGAGGCAGTTTCCATTGGTGGGACTCTATTTTCTTCGAGCGGACAGTGTAGTCCCAGCCAGCAGTAGTCCGCATATCAAGCATTTTCTCTTGGAGCCTAGATAGTGGCGCCACTAAAACGAGTGGCACCATCTGCGAATATCGAAATTAAATGGTTCCCTTTTCCCCTTTCGAAAAAACTTTTGTAGAAAGCTTGGCAAACACGTGCACTCAGCAAGGACGAAAATTTGGCACATAGCTTAAAATCCGTCAGTGATCGACGTCGCGTCGCTTCGACAAAATCACTATCACTACATAGTATAAAACAAAGTCGCTTTCTCTATCCTTATATCCCTATATCCCTATGTATGCTTAAATCTTTAAAACTACGCAACAGATTTTGATGCGGTTTTTTTTAATAGATGGAGTGATTGAAGAGGAAGGTTTATATATATAATAACCGTGCGAAGCCGGGGCGGGTCGCTAGTACAATAATAAAAGTCAAAAGATATTTATTAAATAGGCACTAAAAATTCACTTTTCGCATTTCTATTCCGGCCCGGACTTCAATTTGAGTACGAGAAAAAAATGTATAGACCTTACCTTTTTTTTCAGTTACAATTTTTAACGTATGTTAATTGATTTGTGTTATGAGTAGCCGTACTTAATAGTGGTTTGTAATTAGCAGTAGGTAATCTCTACTTACGTGTTAAACGTATATATATCCACTAGTAACGTAGCACACTTTACTAGTGGATCGTAGGATCAAATTCCGGTTTCAGAGAACTATAGTCATGTGGCGAACCCATTCAAGCACGGACGCATTAGTTAATGAAAACTATTACAGTGCTATCACTGTAATAGTTTGTTTGCATTTCACTTTACTATTTAAGGTAGGTAATAATCTAAACGGCTATGATAACTTGCTTAGTGATTTTGTATACCATATTACTTAATTAGGTAGGTACCTTAACTTAATACGACACTGATGTCGTTATTTTGCGGGTAAATTTAACGTCATTATACAACAAACAATAGAAAGAAGTTATTATCAAAAGTAGGCAATTTCAAAAACACTATTTACGTTCGCTCTTAGACCAATTGAATTTCTACATGCATTATTGTAATGTATTCACGATTTATGATTTGATGAAAATGTCTACATTGAAGCGACAATAACGTAATCTTATAGCATTGAATAATCCTTTAAATACTCGTACATCTGTTAATCTTTTGTTTGTCACATGTTGCACGCAATTACGTATAGTGTGTTAACATAACAGGTGCATACGCATTACGCATCAGCAGAGCCGATGTGGGTCAGGAGGCTTGTATCGCCTGCTACCTATAATCTGCACCAATAGAAAGAAAACAAACACCGCTAACCCAGCAACACAACTTAAACTCCACAGCGGCTGATATAAGGTTCGTTTTCGCAATGTAGGGCAGTCAGTATTTATAGGTTGTGGGTAGTTGCGGCCCGGTGACGTCACGGCGTTGTCGCGCAGTTCGGATCGATATTCGAATTCGGCTCGGCCGTTCCCGCGGTTGTTCGGGCCCCGCTCGCCGCCACGTGCGCGTTACGTAATGATGGGCACAACTCATTGACAAAGATTTATTTGTGTAAGTCTTTGTGCTCAACAAGCGGTAGCGTGTGCCGGACACCCGATTGAAAGGCTGGCCAGAAAAACAGACGATCTGCAAAAAACACTCTAATATAAAGCATAGGTACTTGTAAACAGCTTTTATACACGTTTCTGCGTGACTGATTTTACGACTTCTAGAAACGGTACGATTATTCGCAATTTTTATAACTTGCTCTAGAAATTAAAACTTGTATTGCCTAGAGGTTTGGTAAAATGTAGAGCTCTTTTATCTGATTGAACTCAAATTAAACACATGGAGGCAGGTAGGAAACTATGTCAAAGTCGATGTAACTATAACGTGATATAATATGGCTACTTCTTTTAAGTTTGGCCCTGGAGTATAATCCAAGTTAATCTATATTCGATCAAGTTTCGACTTTTTAAGCTCCTTGCATCCACTAATTCCGTTACAAAAGTTACAGTATTACTAATTCAGGTAGTTTCGTAGAGCTGTAGGTTACTGTCGTAGTGCATTATTTGATTTATGATATGAATTCTTAAAATTTAATGAGCCTTTAGTATGCTGTGCTAAAATTAGGTATCTCAAGAAACGAGAGGTCACACTGCATATATTATACCTCTAAGCTACGCACTCAACACACGCTAAGCAGCAACGCACCAACATGCTACGCTGCTGTAAAGCACTACGCTACGCAGATACGCCTGCTACGCAACTCCGCAATCTATGGTAGGCAGGCTACGCAGCAATGCACTCTACGCTACGGAGCTACGTAGCAACGAAATCTACGCTACGGGGCTACGTAGCAACGAAATTTACGCTACGCAACTATGCACGCTACGCAACTCTACACTACGCTACGTAGGCTACATTGCAACGCACTCTAAGCTACGCAGCTACGTAGCAACAAACTACGCTACGCAGTCTACGCAGCAACGCACTCTACGTTACGCAGGTTACGCAGCAATGCACTTTACCCTAAGCAGCTCGGCACTCTAAAACAATATAAAATCACAATTATAATTACAAATATTTCAGTAGTTATATAAGTAGGTATTATTATCTGGGGACATGTAGTCGTATAAGCCTCCCTAGTTCTGCTGACTCCGGTTTCTCGGCAATCATCGGATGCTACATTGAACTCGACGTAATGATGAGGGCGATTTTTGCGCATAATATATCCCTGCGGAAGGAAACACGCCCGAGGTGCTGCAAATTTGAGGCAGTCTTACCAGAATCTTAAAAGTGTTATTAGAAGAATCACAACGTTCAAGGGCATATGACTGCCACCAATACGTACTAGGATAGCGTGGTGGATTATGGCCTTTACTCTCTGTCGGTCAGAGAACACCCACGTGAGGTTTCAATACATCGCGGCAGATACCGATTCATTGTAATTTTTCAATACGCTAAGAATTTTCGAGTCTCTGCAATGAATTGTAGAGTGAACTCAGAAGTTCTAATTAAAGCTTTTCTTTTGTTACTTTAATTTCCTTCTGCTTTAATATAAATAAAAACATCAATTTAATGAGCATTTTGCTTGAAGGCTCCTCTCGTAGACTTCTTGCGAACTGCATATTCATAGGATGAAATGTATCTAAAGTTCTTAGGGTAAAATGTTTCTGAATGTTTCTACCTGCAATGTTATTGTACGACTTTGAAGAGTTTCGGAATTAAATGCTAAGCGAATAAACAAAGTAATTACCTTGTTTATTTCAAGAAGTAAAAACTTAGTATTGTAAAGTGTTATTATTTGATAAAATTATGATTTGGCTACTTCTTGACAATTATAAAAGAATTCATAACAATTTCACCACGGAAAACTACGTCAAGTTAATCAGGTCAGTTGGCAGTAGCAGATTTTTTTTCCACTTTTTACCTGTTGGCTAACGTAAGTATTTAAGTACTTAACTAGTTAATAGATAAGTTAGGGTTCTGAATTATAAGATTGAGATGAAATTTTAACGCGTTCGGCGACAGGTACATAATAAAACTGGTTCTAAATCTGCAGATTTGTAGTTAAAAAAAAGCCTTAGGCGGAAGCTCGAATTATACGAAGAAAAGGCTTTAATCAGATCCCAACAAAGTGCAAGTCGTTAACAATTCATTCCACGAGCACGCTGTCTGTGAATCCTGCAATACGTAGCTTCCGTACCCGCCTGGCAAGCTAAGTAGAAAGTTCATGGAGTGGGATTAGTAGGTTCTTCTTAGGTACTAGTATTTTTCTTGTTACCTACTACTTAGCTGGAACTTTAAAGCCAATAATCAACTCACGAGTATCTTTGAAATTATACTTGAGCATTAGTTTAGGAACAGGAAATGTATCATATTGGTAGGTAGGTATATATTGGTTTTGTTTTGAATTCTCAATATTTCGACACTGCACTGATGTAAGCACGTATGATCACGAAGATACTGACATTTATGCGGGGTATTATCACTAAAAATAAAATATTTAAAATATCCGGTTGCATTTAAGAAATCGTTCTAGTTTTAGTAAGAATAAAAAAAAAATGCAGACAAAAAAACAACGTACTAAATAATGGTAGGTATTGAAATAGATTGTGATACAGACACATAAGGATAATGTTATATAGAAAGTCTCCTCTCCAATGTTGTAGGGATTTTATTTATAGAGAACGCGTCCGTGCAAGGAATTGTTAACAAGCATGCACTCTTCGAGGATGTGATCAAAGGCTTTCCACCGTATAATTAGATTTATTTGTAAGACCATATACGACGAGATTCACGCGAGTTGAAAATGGGATAGGAAGAGATGAGAAGTCGTAAGTACCTAGTTTAGAATGACGCTATCGCATCATCATCATCATCATCATCAGCCCATCACGTTCCCACTGCTGTGCTGGGACACGGGCCTTCTCTCATAGAGAGAGTATGGGCCATAATCCACCACGCTGACCCAGTGCGGGTTGGTAGATGTCACATGTCCTTGAATTTTTGTGATAAATTCTTGGATATGCCGGTTTTTTTCACGATGTTTTCCTTCACCGTTTTAGAGCTAGTGCTTAAATCCGCACATAACTTAAGAAAGTCAGTGGTACGGGGTCAACGGGATTCGAAATTGGGTGCGTCGGATCGAAAGTCGCACGTTCTCCCACTGAGCCACACTCGCTCTATGCTATCGCATGCTGCTGCGAAACTAGTCATTCGATGCGTTGGAATTCGATTCAAAGAGCTGACACACAAATGAGCCAGTCCAAATAAACGCAGCAGTGTACGTCGCTACAAAGTCATTCGAAACTACGTAGGACTCCCGAACTCCTGCCTCATAAGCGATGATAATATGTCAAATGAAATAATAGAAGATATAAGTTAAGAGAAAACAGAGAAAATGAAACAAAAATGTATGGATCTGACGTGATACTTGTGGCGGTATACTTGTGGCCTGAACTCTTTGAAGCTATTCTTTGAAAGAAGCTACTATTTTAACGTCAAGAATCTGAGTGAACTTGGATGTTATTAAGTGATGGCGACATTTAATAATATGAACATATCTCTTTTATAATATTGTAGTAACCAAAATTAAATCAATATAAACGATTGGTCACTTTATTGGCCACGAGACCTATAATTGTATGTATGTAATAAGTTCAACTCAAGAACTATTGAGACCGTCAAATAAATTGCTTTTCATAATAGTACTTACATCTTTTGTATAAAAATTGCATAACAAAGAACCTGAAGTAAAACGTCGCAGCTACGGCGGCGATTCGACGTAGCGTTTGTTTGTAGTTACTACGAAATAGCGATCGCGCGGAAATTCAGCTACGTGACGCATTTTTTCTGAATTCTGATTTAAAAACGCTACAGTTTGCATATCGTTTGCCTGAAATCAAAGCGGAAAGCATTGTTTATTCCCAGCGTTTTGCGTGAGGCCATAGAAAGAAAAACTTTACAAGAATAGGAATACATTTGTTGTAACCAGTGCTACGTCGTAGACAGTGATTGTTATAAACTATGTATGCTACAGTTTTAATAAAAATAACTTTAAATTATGAAGAAAATCTTTAATTTAATTTTCTTCTTGCTACTGTAATTTAATTGACGTAACTTCTGAAGAGGGGTCAATTGATTTTTATTTTTAAGGAATTCTCAATCCGGACGAGTTTCCGGATTTAAGTGCTCCTTATCCGGTAACGAGCAATAAAGCTGCATCGTCCAGGACTAGGGCAGTGCAATAATTGCATCAAGTTTAACCGGGCCCGATCAATGTGAGGGTATTTACCTCGGCGGGCGAAAATAATCCGGGTAACAGTGATGTCAGAAGGCTGGCAGCGCGCATGTGCGGCGCGCGCTCGCTGCCATCGTCCATGCTCACAAAACCGGTTTTGTATTTCTTTCTCACAAGTAGGGGTTGGGTGAGTATGAGAGGGAAAGAGGAATCGGCTAGAGTTGTGGTTGTAGCGGGTTCAGCGAGCACCGAGCAGCCGGGCGGCAGTCGGTCGCCGGCCGCGCGAGAAGCCGGGCGCGCGTGTGCAGAAATGGCGCCCCGTGGCGGCCGGTGAGGCGGCGGCCCCGCCGACCGCCCCGGGTCGACGGGCCAGCCCAGACGGATGTCCCAACATGTCCTTGCTCAGCGTCACAGGTAGTGTAGTGAAATAGTGCACGCCTTTGTGTTACCGCTAAGCGTACCAGTTACGCAGCAATTTGTGGTCGTTATGGACGCCTATTGAATGTGCTCAGGTATTTGTGGTGGTCAGGATTGAGAGACGGTAGCTTTAATAGCTAAAGTAATATCGTTAACTTAAAATACAAAGAAACAAATGCTCAGCGAAGAGCCTTTATTGAGGTTACGTTAGTCTCCCGATGAAAGCATAGCGCGTTTATGTTATTCCGAGAACGTTCACTGATATCTAGTGAACGAGGTTTGATTTATCAGTTTTGATAAAGTCCGCACACATGCACGCGTTTGTTTTGCGTGGGCTATGTGTGTTTCGGCGTGTTTGTGTCTGCATGCCGTCCTATAATAAAGTACTGAAACAAAGGTCAGCTACGGCCATCCGAAACGCGCTCTGCAATTCAGGGTTGAATAGAATCTTTATATAATAGTCACGTACCCGTACCCGTATACGTATTAACCTATTTTAAAGGTATTTTTTTACGTTTTAGATACCTAATATCCCCATACCATTTTTTTCAGAAGTAGAGGAATTCTGACTTTGAAAGAAAGTCTGTTAGTTTAAGCTTTTTTACCGTCCAAAGCCTAATAGAAGCTTATATTAAATCCAGATACATCAAAGGACAACCTTGCCATATATATGTCATAACCCTCTTTTAATAATAAATAATACGGAAGCTAGTTCTTATGAAGAATTATCTCTAACTCTGTTATAGTTTCATATCAACTATCAAACTAAGGACAGGCACGGCAAAGTATTTGTAGAGAATATTATTTTTACATTCACTTAGCTACTAAGAACTCTGAACTCCCGGAACCTACCCTACAGTAAATTTGAATTCCAATCGTTGTTTTCAAGCAAGGCAAGCCCCGCGGCATTCTCTATCCGCAACGGTTGAATTGCGTGTAATAAACGACAAATTACTTGAAGTACTCCAGGACATGAACCTGCGTACAAAGCCATTGCTATTTGCGCGATTGAATAACAAACTAACAAACAAGTTTTATATCTGTTTGTCGACTATAGAGGGTTCATGCAACCGTACTTCTGTTTTCGCACAAACAAAACTGTCAAAGAAGCAATAGGTCTAGTTTTTTCGTCTATACCGGTCTAAACTTCGGACTAACGAGCTGCTCCAAACTCTATAAACGGAGTTTGGGTAAAGTTCTACGGTACCGCTCAATATCTAACTCGGAACGACTAGAAAATGCAATATGTGCAGGCCGTAAAATATATTTGAATCAAAGCCTTATTATGAAAACGATAGGGTGCAAAATGAGGACGCTGCTGCTTAGAATCTACTTTACTTTAGAACCATTTTTGTAGACGAATCTTAAAGTTCTTATTACATTGCAAATTAGTATGTATAACACGTAAAAAGCTTTGGAATAAGCTTCCTCAAGTTTTCTGGTAGATTCGTTTGCTATGAAAATGTTGCTGTAGGTAGTTTTAAACTTTATTTGCTCTACAATTGTTTTGGTTGACTCTCGTTTGTAAAATTTACTTAGGCACTATTTTTTTAAGTGAATATGATATATATTATAAAATGCACATTTCAACACAACGAATTGATAGAACACCTTATACACTGTAAGCCATTCGTACATCTACAGATTAAATTTTTTTTAAAGGTAATCCTCTACGCACAGTTTACTATTTACCTACACAAAATATAGGTGCGAGAAATCGCCTCAATGAAGGAGGCAAGTCGCACACTGACCTAACTACATACTAAAGCTGTGTCCTCGCTATCAATGTTCCACCCCATTTAATGCGGATGTCGGCCGTGGCTTGACCGTAACGAGATGATGGGAAATTAGGTCCTTCGAAAACCGATAATTTACAAACTTTGTACATTTACGTAACCGCAGTCGTGTCTTTTAACGACTTTAATTAGATGTTTTTTGAACCAGATTTAGGTATGTCAGTCATTTAGTTGGTTGTCACGTAGGTTATTTTGATGTTTCTTGAATTTAAATTATACTAGTTGCGCCCGCGGTTTCACACGCGGTTTCCTGGGATAAAAAGTAGCTTATGTGTTAAAACTATGGTATAGGGTAAAAACCTACTATTAAATCCATTCTGAATTTTACTCGAATCCATTGAGCCGTTATAGCATGAAGAAGCAGAAACACACAAACACACTTATGTACATACAAAAGCATTTATCATATTACTAGCTGCGCCCCGCCGTTCCACCCGCGGTTCCCCAGGATAAAAAGTAGCCTTTGTGCTATTCCAAGTCCTGAAGTACCTACATACCAAATTTCATCAAAATCGGTTCAGTAGTTATTGCGTGAAAGAGTAACAAACATCCATACATCCATACATGCGTTTATAATATTAGTAAGGATAATAGTGTAATTAAAGAGTTTTGATAGGCGCATGCTTTAGTAGAAAAAGTTTTAATCGAAAAATCTTTAACGAGTTAGATAAAAATATATTTTGAAACTTATCACTTAAGTTAAAAACTTTTCGATACGATGTTATTACTTAACAAGCACAATTATAGTTTTATTCGCGCTACACTTTTACAGCGTCTTCAAAATTCATTGCAACCTCATAAAGCTGTGTCCGCACTATCAATGTTCCACCCCGTTTGACGCGGATGTAGGTCGGAGTCATAACAGGATGAGTTGAAAGAAAACTGTACATATTTATCGATGTTCCTACCTTTTATTAGTTTCATAAAGCAGTTACGACCGTGTATTTCGGATAATGAGTTTTCGTTGGCTATTATGATTTCAGCTGGTGGGATTCATAAATGACGAAGGGCAAGGCAGAGTACGAGTATATTAGGTTTTTGAAGAAGCGAGAGCTTCTGAGTAATCATTCCTTTGATTAAACATTTATTAGGGACATGATTGTTTTATAATCTGTAGCTACTCTTATGATTACATTCTTACTCTGACTTCTGCATAACTATAAATATTAAAGCAAGGTATGTGATATCTTCGAGATAATTATCAGAACTTCGCTACGGGTTTTCAAATTATCTCATTGTTGAAAAGGCTCTTTTTCTGATTTAAAAATAGCTTCTTAATTCCAGAAAAATGCAGAGGGAAATTAAAAGGTCTTCAGAGCCGAAAACAAAAGGCCAGTAGGTAATTAATAAAGGTACGCACTTTTCATGAGTTTGAACAAGAGAAAGATCATGCTGACTTTGTTTCGTATTTTCGATGTTTAAAATTTGTGTCTCTAGTAAAAGTTTATTAATCGCAGCTCTTCGATGGGTATTTTTCTTTTATTTATTGCATTATGAACGTATAAGTCACACATATAGATACATACCTTGCTAGGGTGTAGCAAACAGAGTAGAACTTTAAATTTAAAATAATGTCGCATGTGTTAGAAACGGGGTGACTCTACTAAATATAGATATTGCTAATTTATCAAAAGGATTAACCTACCTAGCTCAATTAACCAAAATGATTTGTTAAGTCAGGAAGAAGTGGGTAGTTAGAAATAAAATATAGAAAATACTCATCGACAAAATGGGATTTATTACTTTTATGCAAATAAATTACTCAAATACCATTTCCAAAGTTATCATTTATCCATTCAAATATTTTCCATCATATTACATTATCAACAAACACAATTTATTACATATGCGAAATGTACATGTTCTAATATTTCTACAGTATGTACATTTACTACATAATCTGGTAACTGCCAGATAAATGGGCTTTACAGAATAAAATACGATTGGAAACATAGTACATGAATTATTCACCATCAGTATATAATTCAAGCACATACTAACAACGTGACAAGCAAGAAACTCATAGAATATTGCACAGAATTACACAGAATAACACAGAATAATAACAACAAAATTAGCAGACAAAGTAAATAGTACTTAGCTTTGATCTCTGGCTCCCAGTGGCAAACTACTGACTGATTTTAGAAAATACTTCCCTTTTTATAGAAACCTTTTAATACTCCCAGATCAGTTACAGAAAAGCATCACCCGATTTCCAAATAACCAATCATGAGACATCAGCGAAGTACAGTACAGTCAATACATATCAAATATATGAAATAACATTATTTCAAGGAACTTATCCTGATGCAATTAGTATTACAAATCATAATTATATTTTACACAATGTTCTAAATATTCTATCAACACAAATCAAGTCAAATAGATCAACATCAGTAAAGTACTTATCACCTAGTACTATGTCAAGACACAGACTTCCTATAAAAATAGTACTTTACAAACTATATTTATGTTTTACGTTATAGTTTTAATATTCTATCGATACACATCGAGTTGTTAAACAATATCAGTAAAATACCATCATGTACCTACTACGAAGTCAGAGCACCAACTTATAATACAAAAATAATACTATTGAAACAGTATCTTTAAAGTTATCAGTATTACAAACCATAAATTCATTTAACACAACAGTTTAAACATCATACCAATGCAAACAGATAAATTCTAGTTTAGAACTTTCTCATTGTTCAAACAAAAGATTATCAACTTTCAAAATAATCATTAAACGAAATAGTCGTAAAAATAATTAAAATAGCAAATTGTATTCTTATTTTTAATAGTGTTTGCACACCAAATTACTTTTATTCTGGTACAATTACCACAAAGAGTCTTA
This sequence comes from Petrophora chlorosata, assembly GCA_951640565.1. Taxonomy (NCBI): domain Eukaryota; kingdom Metazoa; phylum Arthropoda; class Insecta; order Lepidoptera; family Geometridae; genus Petrophora; species Petrophora chlorosata. Next base: position 6,421,083 of record OX621204.1, on the reverse strand, counting down.
CTTTAGATAAGAAATATTATGTAATTCGCAATCGGTCACCAAGTGTCAAACGTCAAACATGTCAAAAACATCAAGTCGGAAACGTCATGTCATAAAGTCATTAAAAACGTCATGTCAAAAATGTCATTTCTAACACATGCGTTATACATTATTAATTTATGTAGGTAGTAATTTTTTTGAACTACCGCTACAATTGACGCATATATTCATTTCAAAATCAAAATCTCTTTAATCATTTTGGCATCACAGACGCACTTATGAACGTCAAATTATCACAATGACTCTACCACCGTATCGGAAAAAGAACCACTACTCAGAAGATTTTACAGAACCAATTAACAATTATGTACTATTAATTTCAAAGTTTAAAAGTTCTTTATTCAAGTTTAGCATCACAGACGCACTTATCAGCGTTAATTATTACAATGATTCTACCACCTCATCGGAAAAAGAACCACTTTTCAGGAGATACGGCAAGAACAAAAGAAGCATTTGTTTTAGTACTTTTGTTATAATACACTCGAGAGCAATGAATCCGGGTCACTTAAAGAATCCTAAAAATCTCGGAAACTAAAAATGCTAGGTTAATGCAATAAATTGTATTTAATAGACAATGTAATACTCCTTAAATGAAGGTATTAAAACTTCTTAGTTATTGTAAAGTTATATCATAAAAAAATCAAATTTGAAAAAGGGCCACTTTCGAAGATGGAACTACGAAATTACAGCATTTGGTTTTGCTTTTGTTTGTAATCTGTCATTTATGTGGGTACATAAACCATGTTGATAGTGCTCTATATTCATTATTCAAGCTGAAATTATGTCGCTTACGCCTGAAGAATGCACCAGAATACTTACAATGCTGGAAACCGGCCGGAGTCAGCGCGATACAGCCAGGACTGTCGGTGTGTCGCTGTCAACAGTACAAAGAGTTCTCCGACGTTACGAAGAAACTGGTTCTAACCTACGCAGACCAGGAACGGGCAGAACCAGGTGTACCACAGCACGAGAAGACCGATACTTGGTGAACACCATGCTTCGAAATCGCTTTCTCACAGGAACTGAACTCACCAATCAGTTTCGACGCCTCGGAGGAAGTAACCCAAGTGCATGGACAGTAAGACGTCGGCTTGCTGAATCTAACTTAAAACCCCTTAGACCTGCAAACAGCCCTAAACTGGAGCGTGGGCATCGTATTTCGAGACTAAGATATGCCCAGAGCCACGTAAATTGGAGTATTGAAGATTGGTCAAAAGTTATGTTCTCCGACGAATCAAAATTTATGCTCTACAAGCACGATGGAAGACACAGAGTGTATCGAAGACCAGGGGAAAGATTCAAGCAAGCATGCATCGAAGAAAAAGTAGCCTACGGTGGTGGGTCTGTACTTGTGTGGGCCGGAATTTCTTCTGAAAGTCGCACAGAGCTGGTGATCATAGAAAACGGCTCTTTAACTAGCGTAAGATATGTGGAAGAAATCCTCAATGATCACGTTGGTCCATTTATGGTCAATTTAGGTGAGGATGCTATATTTATGCATGACAATGCCCGACCTCATACAGGTAGGATTGTGAATGACTACCTTCAAGAGATGAACATTACTCGTATGGAGTGGCCAGCGCGCAGCCCGGATATCAACCCGATCGAGCATGCTTGGGACGAGCTAGGCAGATGCGTAAAACAACGAAACCCTCCCCCAATCACGCTTCGTGAGCTCAAAATTGCTCTCACAGAGGAATGGGAGAATATTCCCCAAAATCGTATAAGGAACTTGGTGTACAGCATGCCAAACCGCGTAAACGCAGTAATGGAAGCACGAGGAGGCAATACGAAGTATTAAAATTCAAGAAAATCGTAATAAAGTTCAAAAATTTCATGTTTCCTATTTTTGTTTTAAGGAGAGATCAGCAGTTTTTTTCTTTATGTAATTTTGTGTTAATAAAATGTATGGTGACTCATATTTTTTTTACTTTCATTTAAGGAGTATTACATTGTCTATTAAATACAATTTATTGCATTAACCTATCATTTTTAGTTTCCGAGATTTTTAACATTCTTTAAGTGACCCGGATTCATTGCTCTCGAGTGTATTTTATGTTTATTTTTCATAATAAACATTTAAACATTATTAATTTAGATTTTTGCACGGTTATTCACATGTGATGTAGGCGTATTATTAAAAAATGAACCATTCTTTGATTTCTCATTTCAACATTATCAAATCATTACGGTTATCTTGATATAAGAAGGAAGTGAAGAGTTTTGGGTCGCGAACGCCCAAAATATATACTTTCGCCTGTGATATTTTCCAATCGGTACATTGTCGTTGGCTCGGCGCTAGGCTCGCGTGGATTTATGATCGGGACCTTTGCTTGAGATAAACCTTGAGGATATTTCAGTAGGTAAAGTGAAAAAATATTTTACGATGTCCCGACAGACCCTGGTGGGGCGTTTGCGTAAATCATCTTGTACTAGCAGAGAGTATGAATTCGAATCACCCAGACAAAAATTGCATTGATAAATTAATTACTAATCCTGCTTAGTAGGTACTTATAAAGATTAAGAGCAACGGATATGTGTAAAACCTTGGTCAGCTAATTCAACAAACTACACGAGTCCTAGCCCTTTTATCAAATACTAGCTGCGCCCCGCGGTTTTCCGGGATAAAAAGTAGCCTAAGTTTGTGAGGATGGATGAATAGATGGATGTTATTAATCACGTATAATTCAAAAGTTTACTGAACTGTTTTCATGAAATTTTGTATGTAGGTACTTTAGGTCCTGAAATAGGACATAAGAATATAATATTTAGATTTTTATTCAAATCTATATACTTATTATTACTTACTAGTGACAAGTGCTTCTAGAATATGTTTCGCTTACGTTAATGTCGGCGTTAAATGTTTACATAAATTCATTAAATTCCGATCAAATAATATGCCGCCAGTTATTGGTATTCGATGTATCGGTACCGTCTAAATTCCAATAGATACATAGGTACTTACATGTTTTCATTAAATTGATAATGTGACATTAAAGCGTTTTACCAAAAATATTTAAATAAACATCTTGAACGAATAAAAAAGGCGGATTCTGCGTTGCCAAATCCAAAAGAGAAGCACTCAAGCTATTATACCAGTCCGTTCTTTCGTACACAAGCCACAGGCACACATTTACATCATGCTATGCCGATCGGCCGTCACATCATCGGCTTGACATCGGCTCTCCGTCCACGCAAAAAAAAAAAAAATAAATACGTAACGCCACCGCCATTGTTATGTTTTTGTTGTTTCTTAGCGAAATTCCGTCCGCCTTTTTTGTTCGATCAAGATAAACAAATCAAATCAAATCGAAATATGTTTATTCATTTTTGGCATCACAGACGCACTTATGAACGTCAAATTATCACCATGAGTCTACCATTAATCGGAAAAGAACCACCACTCAGAAGATACGGCAAGAAATTGATGATTTTATAGAGACCTAGTTAATTTTTTTTGGTTTTCTACAATGTTTTATTTCTTATGTACCAGTTGGCTACTTTAGAGAAGTGGAATGTTCCAAGTATTTTTGTCTTCTATATAATTACGAACAGTATAGTATGCTTTTCTCATTAGAACAGTCTTTACGTTTACAGATTTCGTGTATGGGTGTATTCATGTTCATCGACTGGATGAATTAAGCGCTCAAAAATTGTGGAGCAGTAGACTCACCTACACTTGCTCACCCACTGGGTGAAAATACCACAAAAGAATTTCAAAGTAGTACACTCACCCGTAGGTGAAAATCCAACTTGTTTCTAATATGGATTTAAGGATTGCAATCCCGCGGGATTGATATGCGAGATTACTCAATTCCGCATCTTTGAAATTATGTTATAAAATCAAATTGAAACACAGATTTTTGTGTAAAATCTACTTTTCTTAACCATTTCTTACATGAAGCAACAGAAGTTTTTTTTCTATTAATTAGGTATAAGTTATTAGTACTCTGTTTTCTTAGATTCATCTTTAAATGTTTGGTATAGTTTTGTTTAATTTTACCCTTACTCCTAAGAACAGTTTTATATTTTTGTTCATTTCTGTGCGGAACGGCAACATCGCGCTCGTGCTAGTCGCGATTTATGCGAAAGTTTTAGCGCCAATTTTTATATTTGTGGTATCCGTGGATCCGCGCTTTGAAGGTGCGGGGTCCAGCAGATTAATAAAAGCAGCGGGATCCCGCGGGAATGCGTGATCCCGTTTTGTGGGATTGCAATCCTCAATTATATAAGCAATACAACATTAAATAAAACAACGTTTAAAATAGTGAAGCAATTAAGCGACTATCTTACAGTAATAAGTTAAAGGAATTATTTGCTAGTTTTATTAATTTCCTATCATTTTATACGAAGTAAAAGTTCAAGTCTAGACTCTCGTTACTTTTAACTGTCCTATCAACGCCAATCGATCAATATTACAATAGACAGTTTATAGCACCAATAACGGCTTCTATATAACTATCTGTTTTATAGAAGGCGGCACTAAAGTACTACTTTACTACTTTACTAGTTATTAGTATCACGCTTACCCATCCGAACAACCAAAGAGCGATTGTGGCTCAATGGGAGAACGTGCGAGTTTCAATCCGACGCAACCGTGTTTGAATCCCGCTGGCACCGAACCACAAACTTTCTTTAGTTATGTGCGGATCTAACACTCGCTTTAAAACGGTGAAGGAAAACATCGTGAGGAAACGCGTATATCCAAGAACTTATCACAAAAATTCACGGATATGAAAAATCCACCAACCCGCACTGGACCAGCGTGTCGGGTTATTGCCCATTCTCGCTCTATGAGAGAAGGCAGCAGTGGGAACGTAATTCCAGTACCCACCGAACAAAGCCACCGTCAAGCAATCTAGTCGTGTTTCGGGATGTTCGGTGAACCATCAGGAAGACGGTTTTGAGCAGTTGCTCAGCTGTCGTTGTACTTAAGACATTTTCGGCCACATCGTCACTAAATACTCGTACCTGAAGTACCTAACCAGCCCAACGGCAGGTGAGATAGTGGCCAAATGAAGATAATAAATAAATAAATACGCCTAACGATCAAACATAGATCCTGGCCCCTAACTAGGATTCCATGTATCTAGGAACCAGGAAGTTTGAAGAGCATGGTCCCACAACACCCAGATACGTAAAAAATGCTTGTTTTGTTTTGTGAACAAACATTTATACCGTCGCGGGAATTGAACCCACAACCTCAAAGATCTAAAAAAATCTAGAAGCATTAAAAATAAAATAAACAAAAATGATAATATTTTAAAAGCTATTCTATAGTTTCAACGTTTTTAATAGTTGCCCTTCATATTCCATCGATATCCACCTTGTATGTGCTTCAGTAAAGCATGTTTACCGCTCAACATTCACGCGGGCAGAACTCTAAAACTAGTTTCTTGCGGCAGAAGTACTTATTAATACTTCGAATTTGGTGGAACTGGTGTATTTTCAGATAATAGCCCTTCATTTATTCATTGACAATTCGTCGTTTTGATTTTCGTGTGAAAGAGCATATCATATCATGTGTTATATATAATACGTTGCTATGATATGGCTTGATATCATAGCAACTGAGTTGTAGAGAATATATTTATTTTCTTAATTTGCAACTATTTAGTAAGAAATAATAGAATTAATTAGAAATAATAAGAATAAAGAAAAATGATATTGTTCGGGCAGGGATAGAACCTGCGTCTTCTGAATACAGTCCCGGCGCCTTAATCACTGGGCCACCGAGCCAACTGTTTCAGCAACCAAATTTCTTCTATCTTGCTTATATCGTCTTACGGGGACGATATTTTTTTCTTCTTCGTTATTATTTAAAATCCTAAGATTTTAGCCTAGCGCTAATGCGCATGCTAGGAAAGCAACGCAAAAAAATAAGATATAATTTAATAAAAAAAAAAATTACATAATTTTAATTTATTTTTCTATTTATTTGTTTGTTTTGTTTTGATATTGAATGCATTAGCATTTAATATCGAGTATTTGTGCCTTCTAGGTTCACTTAAAAAAAGTCATTATTCAAAAACTATAATAATATATTGAAGTTTGTCCAACAACTGAACCAAAATGATTTATGTTTCTTTGTAAAATTTTTGAACAAATTGTTTATTACACAAGTATATGATATTATTTAAATATTAAAAGAGAAGTACATACGTTCAGAGAGTGTGAAATGACTTTTCCTCTCTGATATTAGTAATACTCGCAGTTCTATTAAAGTAGAATATTATGTAATAGGTACTACGAACTGTCCAATATTGCCTCGCTAAGAAAAAGCCACGATAGTTATCGATCTCACCCATACTAATTTTGCGTGTTCGACAAGCATCGCTACCTAAGATTTATTAGATATTGCCAAAGATGATTATGTAATACAGACAGACAGATATACATAGCTTATTCTATTTGGGCATCTTTAGGCACTGGACTCCCTGATCTCTTTATCTACTTGTTCTTTGTATTTTGTAACGAAAGCGAAGAAGAAGCGTCTAAACTTATCTCTGTATTGTTTTAATACGCTATAATCTGTTATTTAGACAAAGAAATAAAATATTCATAAAAGACTATGACGAAAATAAGGCTCTTCGCAATTGAAAGGAAAATGTTTATTTTAGAATTTTACATAGTGAATCGTAAAGTAGGTGCCTAGTAGGTACATACTTTAGCTAAGCTCTTTATACCGTTATTCACTAACGCTCCATAAAATTTTGGGGAATCCTAAAGTGAACATTCAATTGCTTTTAGACATGTACTACCTTTAATTAAACTATAAAGAATTGATCAATCCTTTTAACAGCGTTTCGTTGGTAAACTTCGACAACAATTTAAATTTAAATAAACTTAAAACTTTATTGGTAATATTATAAATATTCGACTTATATAATCTTAGATTAGTTCTCGTATCTTTAAATACCTCAGTATAATGATTGTCGTTTAGAAGAAATAAATGACTGGTGGATGGTAATAAGTGAAATGAACCATCGATGTATTGTTCGATGGATGCCTAGGTTGAATAAAGGTTTGATGAAACGTCATAGATAAAATGTAATCAGGTGAAACGTGTTTCGAAGTTGCGTAGTTAACCCGTATACCCTGTCCCCCTGATATCCCTAGTGTGGATATGGTGTTATCATTGCAGCCACGAAGAAGATATATATTTTAACCCGAATCCCAAATTCTCACACGCGGAAATGGCTTTCACCAATTTTATTAAGCTTCAATAACCAGGAAGTTGGTTGTTGAATTATTTTTTACCCTCTTTAAGGGGTAAAGTGCGCGACATTTTTGACAATAATTCATCTATTTATTTTTCAATTATTCAATTGAATTATTTATTTAACCAAAACTAAAGTAATACAATATAAATATCTTAATTGTAAAGTATACAAAGCTCTTAATCGTACGTAGTTCTAAACCATTAAAGAAAAAGATAATCACCAGCATTCGTACTAGGATACACCTATGTTACGACGCTTGTTATTTTTTTCCATATTAAAATAATATAATTACTTACATTATCAAGGATATTATAGCGTCATACCATCACACCACTTATTTTCATGTCACGTCATACTAAAAAGTAAAACATCTAACCATTAAGTTGGTGCATTCTTAATTAAAACACCCACAGGTACACATAAAACTATGAGTTTAAACATAAAGTAATAATATAGGTACCTGATTGTAAGTTGTAATTGTAAGTTTAACTAAAGATATGTACTTACTATACTTGTAGAAAAATCCTGGTTTAAGTCACTGATAGTATTAGCAAGAGCGTCTTTTTCGAACTAAATCTAGCACCGTACGTTCCTTCCATTAATCGTGGTACGTAATAGTACCAGTTACGGGCCTCTACGATATCTGGCACGATCTAATCTCTACGTCTACGTTTGGCTACATATTATACAGTATGCTACGTTAAAATAGTGTCTACACAACATGAGCTTCGACGATTCGTCGACAAGTTGACGGAGGCAGACTTTTGTTTTCAAACTTAGATTTCGGGCAGTAACAAGGTAATTTGAGTATTCGATATATTTTATTCGATTGCGTCAGTCATATAACTGTTGAGCCAATCGGTCATTCACTCTATTATTTTTGTACAATTATTATTATTACAACTTCCAATTAGAATCCTATTAGAGGTTAGAAATATTTCCAGTCCTCTTACGTTAAGTTCTGGTCGTTGCAACTGTTATGGGAGACGTGGCGCTTACCATCAAGTGCACGACCTTGCTTGTAATATCATCATCATCATCATCATCAGCCCATTGCGTTTCCACTGCTAGGGCACAAGCCTTCTCTCATAGAGAGAATATGAGCCTTAATCCACCACGTTGTTTAGTGCAGGTTGGTGAATGCCACATGTCCTTGAACTTTGTAATTCTTGAAAATGTTCGGTATTTTATTCACAAATTTTTGAACGACTAATAAATCCGCACAAACTCAAGAAAGTCATTGGTACGGGGTACGAGAATCCGAAACCCGCTTAGGGTTTCGGATTCTGGAGCATCCGAGTGCGGCTTAGTAGGAACTCATGCGACTTTCGATCCAGGATCGAAAGTTTCTGCTGAGCCGCACTCGCTCTTCTGCCTACGTGCCTGCTATACTGCGTTATTTATAATTAGAAAAAGTGAGAAAAGCCGCACTCGGATGCTCCAGAATCCGAAACCCTAAGCGGGTTTCGGATTCTGGAGCATCCGAGTGCGGCTTAGTAGGAACTCATGCGACTTTCGATCCAGGATCGAAAGTTTCTGCTGAGCCGCACTCGCTCTTCTGCCTACGTGCCTGCTATACTGCGTTATTTATAATTAGAAAAAGTGGCAAATTAGCTATCTTGCTTGTCTACATTTAGGTATACTTACGTCTACAATCATTTAGGTTCATTTGAACGAATTGTTCTAGAAGCTCACACGTACACACACGTCTTACACGTGTAGATACTATCTTGTGTCGCTCTTGTACGGTGTACCGGGTCTACCGTGTACCACTTTGTGAGAGACTGGTTACTTATATATATATATATATATATATATATGAGCATAAGCTCGCATTGACATACTAACGCCTGTGCAGAGTGAGATAAAAGAGGTCGCGTTTGTAAAATGGTAATTAGAAACGTGGAATGTGGACGAATGCTGACATAAGCAACTTTCGATCCGACGCGCCGAAGGTCGAGTCTAAGCTTGGCTCCGCTTTATTTACTTATCTCACATATTATTACTCATATTTATTTACCTCACTCGCTTTAAAATCGGTAAGTTTATCAACTAAAAAAATAAAGCCGTGAAATCCTTTACCAGATAGCACATTGAACTCCGCAATTGAAGTAGGTGCTGACGATGCTGATGATGATGGATAGGGTTAGAGTAGTAATGCGTGCCCCACGCACCCCCGTGGCAGAAGAGCAGTGCAGAGGCATTTTCCCCACCGCAAGAAAAAAAAGTAATGCGTGGAAAGTATGTGCATATGTACATATACATGCATATATATATATATAAATGTTTATATATATATGTGTATGTTTGAATGAGAAAACAACATGACACCACCATGATAACATGTTTTTGCATTCAAAAATACCTACTACATCTGCTATTTCATATATAACTGCCACGTTTCTACGTTTTCTTTATTGTAATATACATACATCGGCATGGAAACATCGCGCGATTATATCTGAACTTGGCCTAAACATTTTTCTTTTATGAACGAACCCCCAACATATTTATTAGAGGTACAAGGTGCTCGCCTCTTCTTCTTATAAATTCTTTAGGGACTGATCTTCTTGGCATCGGGGTCGTTGTTTCCAAAGTTTCTAATGTAGTCCGAAAGAACCCTCTTTACGTAGATGTGCCATTTCTTTTGTAGCTTATCGGAATCATAACTTTTCGTTCCCTGAAACTACAAAAGAGAAACACAGCTTTCGGAAAAACGGTCTAGAAATATACCTAGGTACATTTTAACACTAAGAGGGATGAGTACCGACTATATCAATTTTCGGTTTCGTTTAAAGCCTAAAGGAACATATAATATATACCTACCTATCGTTTGATGCAAGCGCTGGCTTACTGCGAATAACCACAGTATTGAGTTTCTTTTTAACCGTAGCTATAAAGAACCCAACGCAAAAAGAATTTTCCAAATCGGTTCATAAATGACGGAATTCTGAGGTAACAAACATAAAAAAACATCCGAATAGTGAACCTCCTCCTTTTTTGAAGCCGCAAGATACACAATATGGTTGCTCTACGATATGTCCTAGTCTGACTTGTTTGTAACAAGTTTTGGTGTACCTTAGTTTCGTCTACTAACCCACATTACTTATTGGCTATAGCTTGATGCCAGTAGGTTTTGTCTCTCAGGTATTTATTGCTATTACGTGTGTGTGTACTATATACGTTGATGAACATAATACTTATATGTTGTGGGTATTCCAGTACGTGCCTATGTGATAACGAGAGCTAATTTAAGGCCAATATAAAAATATTCTTCTCTCTTTTTTGTATTACACGTCACCTGCCCAATTTATCATTCGTATAGATAAAATATATTCGTCCAAATTTATCATTTTGACGGGATTCGTTTGGAATTCCAAGATGATATCAGATTTCCCCGGGGAAAGCCACACGCATTGGCAATATGTGAGGAGCGATCGTGACTCTGCATTGAGTGTCCGAAAATACGGACACTGACTTAGGACCTCTGCCTGAAACAACCGCGTTATCATAAGCATATTTTATACGAAGTCACCGAAGAGGTGAGCGAGGTAAACCTTAGGTTGTACAAGCAAAATTGTATATTTATCGCATGGTCAGGGATAACCTGTGATACTCCATACTCCTCCTCCGTGAACTATTGAACTACTAGCTGCTCCCCGCGGTTTCGCTCGCGGTTCACATACCAATTTTATCAACATCCGGTCAGAAAATTTGCGCGATTGAGTAACAAACATCCATCCAGCCTCAGAGACTTTCGCATTTTTAGCCAACTTCAAAAAGGAGAAAGTTCTCTTTTCTTTATTTTTTTATGTTTGTCACCTCAGAACTCCGTCATTCATGAACCGATTTGAACAATTCTTTGCGTTGGGTTCAGCATAGCTACGAAGTGGTCCCATATAAATTTCATCGTCATTTGACCTTGGATTTCGAAGCCATGTACATTGAAGTCGTTTTTTTTGTTTGTTAAAACGTATACTTGTTTAAATTAGTGGATGGATTTGTAAGAAGTGGGAAGTAGGATATTTGTAGGATCTTTTGAGGTGGTGTCTAGTAGTTATATGTGCAAATATTTGTGTATTGTGATTTACAAGTTTTAACCTTATATATAAAAACTAAATCCAAAACTTCAAATGTGTGTAACTTGTTAGGTACTTTAGTATGGGTACTAGGCTAAGTAAATTTAGCTTATCGGCATTTATATCTTAACTTGGTTTACTCAGCAAGTGAATTTGTAAATTCTTATAAAAAAAAAATCTTAACCGTAACCGTAATCAACACTTTCCCACAAGTATACGTTTTATCAAACAAAAAACCGACTTTAATGTATCTTCGAAGTCCAAGGTCAAATGACGATGAAATTTATATGGGACCACTTCGTAGCTATACAGAACCCAACGCAAAAATAATTTTCCAAATCGGTTCATAAATGACGGAGTTCTGAGGTAACAAACATACAAAAAAATACAATCGAATAGAGAACTTTCTCCTTTTTTGAAGTCGGTTAAAAATCAGCAGGTTTGGTAAGTGGCTTTGTTTCCTGCTTGTTACTTGTGAAATAATGCTATTTGAGGCTTTCTACCAATATTTACCTATACACAAGTAAATAATGTGTTCGATACATTTGGTACTGAGAGCCACTTCGAATTGTATCAAAAATAATACTGTAGCGCCCTACGTGTCCAATATAATAACATTTTCTGCCAGCCTCGCCCTTTTGGCTGCTTTAGTCCTGCAGCGCGTGGCGTGTTTATTGAAGTTAGACCCTAGAGCTTTGCTGCAAGTATTTACAAAATTGCTCTTTTAACGACACGAGTTAGAAGCAGTAATAACAGTATTCTTATAACAATTGCTTTCAATAACAAGTGCCCAAAACCTTGTCGTTGGGTGAAAACTGCCTTGGTATGGCCGCTTGGTTTGTATAACAATAGATTTTTAATGGCTATATTTCATTGGTCATTTTAAATAAAGTTTGTTTACCTTCAGATACATTTTTTATTTGGTTTTACTTCTATTGTAGAGCAAGTGTGGCTCAGTGGGAGCATGTGCGACTTTCGATTCGACGCACCCGAATTTGAATCGCTGCTGGGCCCGCGTCACTGACTTTCTTAAGTTATGAGCGGATTTCACACTTGCTCTTAAACCGGCAAAGGAAAACATCGTGAAGAATCCGGTATGTCCAAGAATTAATCACAAACATTGTTATTTGTACTTCTAAGACTTCTAGCATGAGGGTCAAATGTACAGGATAGTTTTACGAATTCAAACCACAAACACTTCACACTCTCCCTTTAGTAGTAAGTGTTTCGTATTCAGGAGGCCGTCTGTGTAGGTACCACAGCTTTACCAGTTATTCTGCCACCAAGCAGTAGTGCGCACGCATTACTGTTTTCCGATTTAAAGGGCATTATAGCCAGCAAAATTACTGGGCATATAAGACTTAATATATGATGTCTTGGGGTGATGAGCGCAACGCAGTGCTTTTTATGGTTAAAAGTTCTGGGTGGCACTGCAATTGTTATGGGCAGGCGTGGTGCTTACCGTCAAGTGAACGACTTGCTAGTCTCAACACTTAGTTCCATAAAAAAACGATTAAATACCCGTATAAATATCACAGATGAACTTCTACTAATTGTCCAGTAACCATCGAATTAAATAGTAATCTCCCGCTTATGTATCGCACCACATAGCAGGTGTACTTCTCGAAGTATGTCAAGATGGACCATTTTTAATCGTGGCGTCTACTGCGGCACTAGCGTCACTGCACTTGGTGGGATTCCATTCGAAGAAATAGACTTGGCGCACGTCAGAGTACGCTTCAATTAAGAATTACACTTCAATGACATAAAAGTTTGCTAGTTTACCTATTTTGGTGACATGCCTTGACCGCGGTTCGGTGTCATGTTTCACTTCAAATCTATTTGGCTCTTTTCATTGTGTTGATGGAAGATTACACAGTAATAATTCTTCTTAAATTAATATTCAGTAAGTGCATATCTACTACAGTAACTAGTTATTAACAATTGAAGAAAAATTGATTGATTTCTATTAAACCTAAATCTATCCGAGCATTTAAAAAACGGTAAAAAAAGGTTTTAATGTTATGTAATGTTTTCATAAAGTTGACGAGATGACCACAGTCACAATTAAATCCTAAAATTTAATTCTAGATTCAATTTATATATTCATGTAATTAGCCCAAATAAAGACAAGGGGCAGAGTTAAGTACAACTTCTAAATTGCTTAAAATGGATGACAAAATTCTTTGTTTGCTTAAAATAATGTAGGCACTTTAGATCTAGAGCTAAAAAATCGTGAATTACCTCAAAACAAAAATGAGATAATGATGAGGAATTAATTTATCATTAAATAGAACCTAAAGCATACTATACAGTTAGTAATTATATAGAAGACAAAGATTCATGGAACGTTCCGCTTCTGCCAAGTAGCCAACTGGCACATAAGAAACATAGGTAATATTGTCAAAAACAAACATAAAATATTGTAACAAGTTTCAAAAAAATGCCTCTCCTTTTCTTACCGTATCTTCTCAGTAGTGGTTCTTTTTCTGATACGGTGGTAGAGACATTGTAGTAATATAATTGACGTTCATAAGTGCGTCTTTCATGCGAAAACTGCATAAAGGACTTTTTAACTTGAGCCAACCTTCCTAACCACTGCACCACAAAGGCTGTCAATGATGTCTAATAAAATAACGATTTATTTTCTTCAATCTTGCTGGGCCCGAGACTTTACCCGCGTTTACAATTAACCGGAATGATTTGTATCCTATGTCCTATTTTATGATTGTATAAGGATACTGGTGGTAGGTTTCTCGTAGGTCAGAGGCCGTCTGGGTGGGTACCACCGCTTTGATAGTTATTCAGCCACAAAGCAGTAGTGCGCAAGCATTACTGTGTTCCGGTTTGAAGGGCATTGTAGCCAGCAAAATTACTGGGCATATGCGACTTAGCATCTAATTGTCTCAGGGTGACGAGCGCAGTGCAGCGCCGCCCAGGATTTTGCAAAACAAAGTTCCGGGTGGTGCTGTTATTGTTATGGGCTGGCGTATTGCTTACCATCAGGCAAACGACCAGCTCGTCTCGTCATTCAGTTACATTAAAAAAAAGATAAATTATATAATAATAATACACCCAACGATCACATACATAGATCCTGGCCCCGAACTAGGATTCCCTGTATCTAGGGAACCAGGTAGTATGAGGACCATGGTCCCACGACACCCAGACACGAAACAAATGCTTGCGCTTTTTGTTTTCTTCTTTGCACTAACATTTGTCCCGTCGCGGGAATCGAACCCGCAACCTCAGTGGTGTATGAGATTTGAGCCAACCCATTGTATTTGTGCATTGTGGTTGTGCAACCACTACACCAAAGAGGCTGTCAAATGAGGTGTAAATAAGCAGTCAATTTGATTAAATCACATGCATTATCTCTGTTGGTATTATGAAAAGCCTATATATAATATAAAATATATATAAAATTCTCGTGTCACAATGTTAGTTACCTTACTCCTCCGAAACGGCTTTACTGATTTTTTTATGCATATTCAGTACCAAATTTTATATGCTTATTCAGTAGGTCTGAGAATCGGCTACTATCTATTTTGCATACCCCTAAGTGATAAGGGTTGTTCACCCTTAACATTTTATTTTATTTATACATAATTATGGCAAAACAACGTTTGCCGGGTCAGTTAATAAAATAATATTTTTTCCTTAATAATTATTTAAAGGAAATTAAATCCAGAAGAAAACTTTGACCTTTACTTTAAATGTCATGATAAAAAGCGTAGGTAACTGCCTAGAAAACATAGGTAGAAAGGAATTAGTGATACATTACCTGAGTTTCATGCACACATTTAAGTGTATGAAACATGTATAAATCGACCGACATGACTGATTATATATACAACCCATGTGACTGTCCGTGGATTTTGTCAGTTTCTGGTGACTGCAGCGAAGCAGCGAACTTTTGCAAATATGTGATGTCCTCCACACACGCACGTGTCCGTTGACGGTGCTCCTTGTCAACGTTGGATGCGAGTGCAGGTGACTCCCGAAGCTAAATTTGATGTCGAACAAGGTTGCAGGGTGTACAGAACAACTGACCAGAACCATTGAAGGTGTAATTATAGGAGGGCTTGGCTCGGGTTTTTCTCAGTTGTCGTTTTGCGTCCAGAACTTGGAGACGGGTTTTTTCGTATGCTGTTATGGCTTTGTCGACTGTGTGACACCAAATAGATCTCTTATGAGCAAGTTTCTCCCAGCCATCTCGAGCAATACCTCACTTAGTAAGGTGACGCTTGAGGATATCCTTATACCACAGGAACTGTCCACCAGACTTGCGTTTTCCCTGAGTCAGGTCTGAGAAGAGACTGCCTCAGGTAGTCTCCTTACATCACACTACTATTATAAATGCAAAAGTTTGTCTGTAAATGTGTTTGTATATAAATATGTTACTTCTTCATGCTGTGACGGTTCAACGGATTTGAGTGAAATTCGAAATGTATAAATAGGCTACTTTTATCCCGGGAAACCGCGGGGCGCAGATACATAGTTTAGAATATCTGGTAAAGGGTAAAATAATGTAGAAAGTGAAAGAGACGCAATAAAGATTAATAAACAATGACATGTACATTCATTATATCGGCTATAAATCTAAATCTTCAAGCTGTAATATTAAACCCAAAGTGCCGTTGACTCAGCATTTCGTATTCCGCTCTCCTTTACTATTCTTTGTGCCCGTACGATTCGTTTCAAAGCCAAATGGGTCAACGGATTTCGCACTTACATCAACTTGGGTGCACAATACGAACAGTAAGGAAATATAAATGAAGTTATCATTTACAAACATACAAACTGTAGAAGTAGCGTGCGTCTTTAAATGAGTGAGGATGGATGGATAGATGGATGAATGGGTTGGATGGATGGATGGATGGAGGTTTGTTACTCAATCAAGAAGTTTGATGTAATTTTGTATTTAGGTACTTTAGGTCTTGGAATACAACATAGGCTACTTTTATTTATCCATCCATCCATCCTTACGAACTTTTGCTTTTATAATATTAGTAGAACAAACAGAATGGGCTGCTGCAGGAGCAACCTAATCAAATGGGGCAACATTGACCTAGGCGGGTCACGATATGACTGCGGTGCTCCAACGTTAACAATGCAGCACTTGTTGTCTTGCCCTCAGTGCACACACATTTGCACATTGCAAGACCTATATGAAGCTATTCCTCATGGGGTAGCAGTATCCGAGCACTTGGCTAAAAATATTTAACGCATGTAACATAATATGGACCATCGACACGAAGAAGAACACGAAGAAGAACAAAATGTTGGCGTCTTACGGTTAAAAGTCATCACGTACGCAGTTAAAAGATTATCCTTACATCCAGATCCTACCGAACGCCTCACTAGACGATGAAATTGCCAAAACTTCTGTGACACGAAAAGATTCAACTGTCGTCATTTGAACTCCAAACTTAATTTGCGGATTTCCAATCTTCTCCTTTCATTTCTCGCATATTTTCGTTCAATGATTCTAATCCAAAAACTTGAAGTTTGAACTGATATTGCACGATTTTGGCTGTGATTTTAATTTTAATTTTAATGTATTCACATGTACCTCAAAACTAAAAAACCTCTTTAGACTCATGGTCACACCGTTTTGTTATACACCTAGGTCACCCTCATTTTATTCTCCGGATTTAGACGCCAGTATAATATAAGTAATTATTCATTTTTTAACAAAAAAAACCGACTTCTTCTGATGTATCTTCGAAGTGTATGGTCAAATATCGATAAAATTTATATGGGAACATTTGAAGCTAATATTGAACCAAACGAAAAAGATTTTCCAAATCAGTTTATAAATGATGGTGTAATCGCGTAACAAACATACAAGAAAAACATTCATTCGAATTGAGAACGTTTTCCTTTTTGGAGTCGGTTAAAAATATACAATACCGGTCCTTCATTTTGAAGATCATACGTTTATTTACGCTTTGAGTCTTGGCTTCCTTTCAATCCTTCTCTATTGTTGAATTTCATGTAATCAAAATAAAAAAAATAAGTTACTTCATTCTAAATGAATGTTTCTTTTCTATTTTGTGTAGGTTATTCTTAGATATTTCCGTTTTTTGATTTCGTATCTTCAATTAAATTTATTCATCATCATTCATCATTTCCATAATGATCACACTTCTTATGAACGAATACGTAATACGAGAATACTGCATTCTACCCTTGGGTGTTTCTTGAATTTATAGGTTTTTTTTAATAAATATATTTAGCATGTTTGTAAAATGTTTTTTGATTCTATTTTTATGTATCCCATTTTCTCTTCGAGTAGACAGCCAAATTATCTGAGCTTTTTCTAACCTTACCCTTTATCTCCATTTTCATAAATGAATTGTTAAAAATAATAAATAATTCTCACTCGCGATACCATTAAGCTTCCGATAAGTGAACATCAAACTCGAAACGAATTATTCTATAAAATGAATTGGCTATTGCTAAAAAATAATTTCATATTTATATTGTAATAATGATACAATGATTTATTAGTCTGCGAATCTAGGTATATACATATGTAATTGTTATTAACGGATAGTATCTCTAGTTCCGCCATACTGGCATACAGACATGGTCACAAGTTAATTAGTACAATAATAAAACAACAATGACATTGACTAAATTATGAATAACAATAATAAAAGGATTTATAATTGCGATGTCAATCAAAAAATAATAATACAAATGTCAAAATGAAAATGAATTATAACAAATTAAAATTGTCAAATTATCAGTATACCAATCACACATTATACATTAGTCAAATTCTGTTTTGTCATCAATAAATTCCTCAATGGTGTAGTAAGCTTCTTTTATTAGAAATTTAGATAGGGTATTTTTTTAAATATTAATGTCATTTATTGAGCCAATATATTGTAATAATTATTGTACTCCGCCTACATTTGATATTTTAGCTGTAGGTTGTACAAATATTATTATGTTGTGTATAAATATTATTCAGTAATTCATTATGCAAAAACATAACAAGAACTTTTCCAAGTGGGCTTTAATGAGGTTTGGCCTTTTATTATATAAACAGAGATTTATTTTGCAAGCCCACGCAGTGTGTGGATGTTATCGCAAATGTTATATACTAATTACACCCCGCGGCTCCACCCACGTCAACAATTTTCTTTGATAAGAAGTATTCTGTGTGTATTCCAGGATCTTTGTACCTACTTAAAATACGTTTAGTAGTTTTGTGTAATTGAGAAACAAACGTACATCCTTACAATCTATCGCATTAAAGTTTTTTTTTTACTTGTTTGTTGGCTTGCGTTTGACCACTATGTCACCTGATGGTAAGCGACGATGCGGTCGACGATCTAGCAAGATAGTACCCGTTCACTCGAGACTTGAAGATTCCCAGATTATAGCTATCGGGAAAGACTGACTGAACTGAATATACAACGTGTTAATGAAATATCGCTAAACCTGAGACACCCCAATTGATTTTTTAATGTTGTAAAATGATAACATTAAAATAATTTATTTTTGTTCAATATTGCAAAATTTGTAAAATTTGTAAAAGTCTTTGTATTCCTAAAAAATTCAAAATGTTTATAACTCTGTAAATATTAATGTCGCGATCCACGGTTCACTGAAATGCGAGCGTATTTTTTTTTTAAAGAAAAATCAAATATTCATATATTCGTGTCTGGGTGTTGTAGGACCGTGGTCCTCATAGTTCCTGATTCCCTAGATACAGGGAATGCTAGTTAGGGGCCAGGATCTATGTATGTGGTGGTTGGGCGTAATTTATTTATTTATTTATTTTTATTTATTCGCTTTGTTCATAAGAAGTTTTAGACAAGGCATCATGATAATTAATATTTTGAAAAAAAGAACCGACTTCAAGACTAAACTTATATATTTTGATTTGTCATTTTTTTCAAAAGGTGCTAAATTAATTTCGATTCAATTTATATGAAACCACCTCTGAAGTATGACCTACCAAAAAAAAAAAATCATCAAAATCAATTCATAATTGGCGGAGTAATCGCGTAACAAACGTAAAAAAAATAAAGTCGTATTGAGAACCGCCTCCTATTTTCAAGTCGGCTGAAAATGTAATTTATCGAAAAAAAAATTGCTATGAATATAAATAGTGATATTGATTGAATTCCTGATCCTGATCAAACTATTATCATGTTTTGCGTTATTTCATCAATACGTTGTATATATATTTTATTTTATGCTTAACTACTTTTAATTATTATTTCTAATTAAAAGCACGATTTGCCTTCTTAGTTCTTATAAATATTATTTTTTATTGTAGTTGTTTACGCCTGTGATTTACAAAAGATCCACATTTTGATCATAATATATTATCATCATAACACTTTATAAGCTAAGCATGGAAGATTTCCCTTTTGTTTTCATTTATATTTATATATCATCGGTGTTATACCTATACAACATTTCTATAGAGCCAAAAAGCTCATTGGTGACGATGCGCTGGTTAAAACGAAGCTTCAGAGTCTTGAACATCGGCGCAAAGTTGCCAGTTTATCGGTCTTTTACCGGATACATTTCGGAGAGTGTGCGACGGAATTACATGAACTTATTCCGCCATCTCCATTCTATCACCGGACGACCAGGCGTACGGCAAGCCGTCATCAATATATGGTTGACATCCCTCCTGCTCGCACCAAATGCTTTGCTTCGACCTTCATAATGCGAACGGCCAAGGAGTGGAACTCTCTGCCGGCATCTGTGTTTCCGGATAGCTATAATCTGGGTGTCTTTAAGACAAGAGTGAACAGGTTTCTTCTAGGCGAGCGTGCTACATCTTCGACCGCATCGTCACTTAACAACAGGTGAGATAGCGGTCAAACGCAAGCCTATAAATAATAAAAAAGAAAAAAAAAAAAAAAAATATAACGTCTAACAATCCAAAATCATAAACCAATAGCCAATTTGTTGCACTGAAAATGTTAAACCAGTAATTTGTACTGTGTACGGATTTTACATAGAGACCAGCAATACGTTCATACGACATCTCCTTGTGTCGTAGACTCTACTAGCTGGTCCACTCACTTACATACTTTCCGGACCACCTACAAGTACTGGCATGCGATGCCGACTAGTTGATAGCGTCATATCAACCTCTCGGCCGCGTTAATAGTCTCTACGTGACTTGCTAAAGGGAGCTGAGGAACTAAAGTAGGTAATGTTTTTTTACGTAGCCTGTAGGGGTAGCATCATACGAGTCATCGGAGGAACAAACTACAGCAATATCTTTTCTGAAATCTCATCTCTTTGTTTTAGTTTTTCTCGCAGATTGTACACGTGATTTGAGACGATAAGTTGTTTTGTTGCTATCGTAATAAATAACATAAGTAGGAATTACGGCTTTTTACGGCTTTTGAGAGAGCGAGTGTGGCTCAGCAAGTGCGACTTTCAATCCGACGCATCCGAATTCAAATCCCGATGGCCTCGCACCACTAACTTTCGTCAGTTATGTGCGAATTTAACACTCGCTCTAAAAACGGTGAACGAAAACATCAGGCCTGTCCAATAATTTATCACAAAAATTCAAAGCCATGTGATATCCACTAACCCGCACTGAGCCAGCGCGGTGGATTATGGCCTATACTCTCTCTATGAGAAATGGCCCGTGTCCCAGCAGTGGGAACGTGATGGGCTGATGATAATGACAGCTTTTTCTCAAAGTTAGTAATTAATTCCTCGCGCATTTGTTTACATCGATTTCATCCATGAAATGCTTATTATCAATGAATATAGGTACAGTTTCTTTTTATTTTTTTATTCAAAGTGTTTTGACCACATTTTACAATCATAATAAAATCAAAAATAGTACAAAACCTTTTTCTATCACGTATAGAAATGTTTTGTTTGGGACTTCAACATATGGGAAAGAATGCTTGCAAAGAATAATGAAATAAATTTTTATAGTTTTTTTGTATACTCCCATATTTAATTTAAGAGAGTTTTTATCACGACTATAAAAAATCAAATTAAAAACACAATTATTTTATAAAAATTACTAAACATAATAAAAAGAACATGAGCTTAGTATTTTTTATATTTATATATGAAATATAGTATAAAGTTTTAAAGAAGTAAAGTTGCATGTATGTTTGTAGGAGGTAATCTCTGGAACTACTGATCCGATTTTAAAATTGTTTCACTGGTAGAAAGCTACACTATCGCCGAGTGACATAGGCTATATTTATTGCATCGACGTGAACGAAATTGCGGGCGTTTGCTAGTATATATATAAAATGTTATCGATTGCTTTGATCACTGAGACGCGACGAATGCAAAGTTTCCGATAATTTCTCTCTGCGTGTCTTCGTACCGAAACCCCGCGTGTTCATTGTTCAACGTCTATTTTCACGGTACGTTTGTCAAGCAGATGATATTTTTCAATACAGTACGATATATACTAAACGTGCTTGAAGAAAGTGTGTTCCTGAATTGTGATTGCATGCCATATCTCAGTCTATATTGAATGCCAATCATGTTTGGAGTATTTCGATATATTTCATATTCATATGATTGTGTTTTTGTTGTCGTTGTCTTGTTTTTCCTCTTTTCATTATTTTTAAAGATTTTGTGGGTCCCGTTTTGTGTAATTACTTAATCTTTAGAGACAGTTTTTTTGTCCATTATAGTTCAAGCTTTGAAAGTTATGTTGTGTTTTGATTTGACAGAGATTTTTAGAACTAAATGTTCAATACGAAAGCTAAAAAAGGTCGGATAATTCACAAAATAATAACAAAGATTTATTATTACTTTGAATTATGCGAGTTTATAGCTATTTTTAAGCAGTTTACATGTTATGATTAAACACATACGTATATATACACATATTATGTAACACGCATACATGACATAGGGATTATATTCATATAATTAGTACGCATGTACAACTAGTACAGGGTACTAAGGAATTTTGTCACGTCTTGTATAAATAGCGAGGCACATCTGTACAGAAACTCTCTGATATTAAAAGTGACGTTCTAGTTTTCCTCACCATACCGTACGATACTATTTGACTTGTCTTTCAGAATCAAACTAAGCGCTCGTAGCGTTGCCTAGTCGTTCGTAACAGATTTACTATGTTAAGCAACGTTCGCAGCGGACACCACTCCGATGGGTGACCGTTAGTGTGGTATTTACATTTGAGCGTGATCGTGCTTCGGAGGATACGGCCCCGGTTGTTGTCGTAAGACAACAGTCGTTAGGCCATGTCGGAAGCTTTCGGGCGGTCTAAAAACTCGAGAAAAAAAAGAAAAGAAGAAGAAGACGTTTCTTAGGTACCATTAATTATTCTGTTATATATGGTAATGCGCCCAGTATATGTAGCACAGGATTTTTTTTCAATCAAGTTCTAGGGACATCTATATAGGTAATAGTTATAGGGAACACTTCTTACTACATTACAATTAACGTCACTTTTCTTACATTTATCTGTTTACAAAGATATAGGAATGATTGATATTTTTATGGGCAGACATGGCACTCATACCATCAGGCAAACGACTTATGCGTCTCATCACTCAGTTTCATAAAATAATCAGAAACAGAATAATTTATTGATTAACTTAATAGTACCTATTATGTATTTCAGTTTAGGTACCTGCTGGTTAGGGCCTGCACACCCCAGGTCTATTTATGGCGCGTAGAAGCTCGTTTTTGAAAGCTCGTTTGACTGTAATTAACCGTAAAAATTTATATGTATACACGTATAGAGCTTATTTATTCATGGGGGCTATAAAAATTGTATATAACCGGTAATCTTGCTGAGAATTGCACAAGGGCTATACAATTGCTTCTCTGAAAACTATTCGACAGCGAAATTATAAGAAAAATGTTTGCTACAAGTGTTGCACTGACCGGTATTGGACACAAACAGCTATACAGTTAGCAATAATTACCGAAAACCTAGCCGACCTAGCTCGTTTTCGAGCGCCTACGCGCTTATACGTGCCAAAAATAAGCCCGTTTGTAAATGACATAACGCGAGGCTGTCATCAAAGCGATTACGCTTGGTTATTCATATGCAAACAACATTTAACGGAAGCATGTGAAAAGCTATTAAAAGCCTTGCATTAATAACTTAGTTATTTTTAAACCAATTTCATGTAGTTAGTGAGTGTTAGAGCTTGAGGACATGGAAATTACGAGTATAAGCAGTATGGACATTTTAAACATAATTTTATATCGCTTTTAGTTTGGCTACTATCTCGCATATGTTAATCGAGGATGTGGCCAAAGATAGAGCAAATAGATTTACAGGCAGAGGCGGCCAGATATTAGGGGCGGCCGCACAGGCAGCACTGTGTCAGCATGTGCGGAGGCAGAGGCACGCGGCGTGGTAAAGCTATTTTTTGTGAACGCCGCGTGGGTGACGCGGGCGCCGTCCGCGCCGTAATAAGTTCATATTATATTTCAGCTCAGTATATAATGAAGCAATGACAGCTAATTAAATAGTAATATAAATATAAAACTCCTGAGCTGTGAAGTAAATTATTTTTTGGCGGGTACAAGTTGAATTGAACGTAATGTTGTTTTCTTAAGTAGGGCGGCTACTTCTAAACGGCCTAGAGCGGCCGAGATTGCTAGTCCACCTCAGTCTACAGGACCGTTTGAACAACTGCTAAGACCCGTCTTCGATGCCATAGTTCATCGAACATCATCCCGAAACATGACTGGGCCGATTGGCGGCATGGCTTTGACATTTGGCATACTGTCTATTCTTATATATTGTCACGAGACTCGTTGTGATTATGAGAACGCTATAGCTATACGATATAATGGAATACCCTTGTGATGGAAAGGGTGCACTTGAGCGAGGCGTGCATGCATTAATAACACACTGAATAAACAAAGTTATTTATATATAGGTTTACTTAAATGGGATTTGAACGGCTTTTGGAATACTGCTCCGAGCGTCGCTCTAACCCCTTGGCTATCGAGCCCATAACTAGACCTTTCTTCTATCCCTTTTTTGCTGTGTGTATGTTTAAATAGTACGTAAGTAGGTGTAATAGGTATAGTGTCCTGTCTCACGCACACAAGCAGTAGGCAATGGCAACACCTAGGCATGACAGGAAGGAATCTGAGTCAATACGGTTGACAACACTAGCCAGTCAGCTGGTGGCGGCCAGACTAACTTAGTGACCAAAGGAGTCAATATATAAAAGTCACAGACGCACTGATGAACCTCAATTATTACAATGACTTTACCACTGTATCAGAAAAACAACAATTACTCAGAAGAAGAAATTAAGGGGCATTTTTGTTTTAGAACTTTTGTTACAATATTTTATTTTTGAGAAATACAATATTTTATTTGTTTTTGAGAATAAAAAAAAAGTAATAATAGAATAGAATAGAATAGAATAGAATATCGTTTATTGCGTAAAAACTGTGTACATAAGATGTTATTTGGTTACAAAAAAGTTTCAACAGCTTACCCATTTCGGGTGTACAATAAAAGTAACAGCTAATTTAAATAGCTTGTTTTGGTATCACATAATTATTTTATGTTACTACTCATTAGTCTAGAAATATAAATAACTTATAGTAACAAATTATTATGTAAGCTAAACAATTTAATTATTTATCGAAATATTCATTTAAATTATAAAAACCTTTACTAATTAACCAACACTTTAAATAATTTTTGAACTGTGAGCCTTGCAGTGCTTTGATGTCTATTGGCAAATTATTATAAATTTTAATAGCGGTAAAAAATGAGCTTCTATGATAAAGTGTGTTGTTTGCTTGGGGTAAACATATATTGTGTTTATACTTAGAACGCAATATATCTGATCGACTAGATTTGAGATCAAAAAAATAATTATTATTACTCTTTACAAATATGCAAATTTCGTATATGTAAATACAAACCAATGTCAGAAAACCATTTTCCCTAAATATATTGCGGAGAGTATCTTTGCTATTAAGATTATAAATACTTCGAAGACATCTTTTTTGCAATAAAAATGTAGACTCTACCTCAACAGAATTTCCCCAAAATATTACTCCGTAACTCAATATAGGATATACATAACCGTAATATGCATTTATAGCAATTTTTTTAGATGATACATTTGTTAATACAGATAAAGAATAGGCGAATTTCGACAATTTAATATTAACATTGCAAATGTGCGCTTTCCAATTTAGATGTGAATCGATAGTTATTCCTAAAAAATTTGTTTCTTTTACTATGAGAACTGTTTTGTTATTATTGTGAATGTTGAGCTGCAATGGATTTTGTCTGTAGTTACTAAACTCTAATAATTTTGTTTTCTGTATATTTACATTTAGATTTATATCTTTTAACCAATTTACAACTGTTTTAAGAGTATTATTTATTTCTAGCTCAAAATCAGTTTGGTTTAAGTTTGCTTCTTTTTTTATATAAATAGTTGCGTCGTCAGCAAACATAACGCACAGGTGTTTAGAAAGTAGTGGTAGCTCATTTACGTATATTAAAAATAGTAGCGGTCCAAGCACACTACCTTGAGGAACACCTAATACAAGACTATGAAACTTTGAATATATTTTTTCGATAGATTTAGTATTTTTGTTGTATATTTGTAGCATAGTTGATTGTGTTCTGTTTTCTAAATATGATTTTATTAATTTTAATGCTTGTCCTCTAATTCCAATATGCTCCAATTTCGACATTAATATAGGATGGACCACACAGTCAAAAGCTTTTGACATGTCTAAAAATAGGGCAACCCCTGATTTTTTTACATTTATTTGCTCCCATACTTGCTTGAGCATTTTGAAGATAGCTATTGACGTGTTTTTCCCTTTTTGAAAGCCGAACTGATTGTGACTAAGGATGTTATTAGAGTTAAGAAAGGATGTCAATCTGTTTAAAATAACTTTTTCAAAAATTTTTGAGAAGCTTGACAGGAGTGCAATTGGTCTGTAGTTTTGCATATCGTGCTTAGGGCCCTTCTTGTGTAGAGGCTTAATGATTGCAGTTTTAAGATCATCTGGGAAACAACCAGTAGATATTGTTAAGTTTATAATGTGGACTAGTGGATCGACTATATAGTTAATACTTTGTTTAATAACTTGGATGGGTATATCGTCATAACCTGAAGACTTTTTGTTTTTTAAGTTTTTTACAATATTTTTCACTTCAGAACTATCAACTGGATTTAGGAAAATTGTTTTACTGGTGGGCTGTGTTAAATGTTGTATTTTGCTTGGTATAGAAGATGATGAATGTTGATTTAGGTAAATGAAATGGTTATTAAGTTTTTCAGAAATATCTAACGGATTTACTATTTCTTGTTCATTTATTTTAATTCTTTGTATTGTTGTATGTATATTATTAGTTGCAGATGTATTTTGTTTTATAACACCCCACGTAGCTTTTGTTTTGTTTGTGCTTCTATTTATATATAGTATGTTTGCAATTTTCTTTGAACACTTTATAACTTTTTTTAATGTCTTCGAATATGTCTTATATCTATTTATGTTTTCTTGACATCTATTTAATTGAGTTGTTTGATAAATTTGTCTTTTATTCTTACTCGCTTTAATAATGCCTTTTGTTTTCCAATTTGGTTTCCTTTTATGAGTCGTTTTTATTTTATGGACTGGAAAACATAAATCAAATATCAACTTAAACAATTGTATAAATTTCGTATAAGCTATATTTGGATCATTCTGGACTAGTATATCACAAAAGCTAATTTGAGATATGTATTTCAAAAATATATCTAAATATTTGTCTATATGCCTCTTTTCTTCAAACCAAAATTTTTCATTGAAACTTAAACTGGATAACATTTTTATTGATTGTGCAGTATGGTCAGATAAACCCAAGTTTAATATCTCTGTGTTGTAATGCTTAACGTTTGTCAGGATGTTATCTATGCACGTTTGGGAATGAGTCGTAATTCTGGTGGGTCCTTTTATTGTGGCATGTATATTATATGTAGCCAATGTATTTATAAACAGATTGCTTGTTTTTGTATTATGTAGTAAGTCTACATTAAAATCACCTAATATATAAATGCTTTTCTTATTATTTCTAGATCTTATTGTTAATTTAAGCAATAGAGTTTCTAAGGTTTGTATGAATAAATTAAAGCTACTGTCAGGAGTTCTATACAAACATATAACAATATATTTAATTTCGGGAATCTCAATACCGCAACATTCGAAGTGGCGTTCAATAGCCATCTCCGATATCCAGTCTAGTTTCTTAAAGTTAATTGAATTTTTCACATAAATGCTTACACCACCTCGGGATATATTTTTCCTACAAAAATTCGAAGCGTTAATGTATCCCTCAATTTGTAATATATCAACTTCACCTTTATTTAAAAATGTCTCACTGAAACAACTAATATCGAAATTTCGCTCATTCATTAGGATCTCTAATTGATCAGCCTTTGATTTAATGCTCTGCACATTTAAATGCATTATTTTAATATAGTTTTGGTCATTAGTCTCGAAAAAACTGCTGGTTTTCGTTTTTTTTTTGGAAGTAATATGGTATTGTACCACGTTTATGGTCAAAATTTTCTGTGAAACATTTTTCTTGCATTTCATTAGTTTTAGAAATTGTTTTATTATGTTTCGAAAAATAGTATGGTATTGTGCCAGGTTTTAGTTCATATTCTTTATTGGCTATTATGCCAGGTTTAGGTTTTGTATCATCCTTTTTATTTTTATAGCGTGTTATATTTTTGCCAAGAAAACATGCTTTGTAATCATATGTGTTAATAACGTAATTAATTTGTTTACATAGTAGTTTTCCGTTTATCACATTTTTGTTATTTGTCATTGTGTGATGTATGTATTGACAGTTAATCAGGTTATTGGCTATGGTTTTCAGATTAAGGTTAAGTTTATCCTCACTCAGGTACGGGTTGTGGGTAATGCTTATTACTATAACATTTGGTTTTTTTAGTGTTTTCAATATAGCAGAAATCTCAATTAATAGTTTAGTCGGGTTAGTATCATTTGACCCTAACGACAAAATTATCCAGTCATCTTCATTAAAGTTTTGTTCTTCTAATTTAATCGATTGAAGAATATATTCTGCTGGTGCGCCTGGAAAAGTATAGTTAACAATTTTGTATTCTTTAGCATTTTTGTGTCTTGATCTTAGCTTTATAAGTGTTGAGGACATGTCTTTACAGTTTTGGTCTCCGAGTATAATTATTTTTGGTCTCTCATCAAGTGTACTTCTTGTATCCGACTTCAATTTCATATTCGCATCTCTTATATCTTTATCATTGCTGATTTGAGTTGTAATTGTGTATTTACTTATCTCTTCTGTAAGATTTGCTTTTTCTTTATTTTCAACGTCTATCTCTGTAAAAATTCTTCCGTTGTTTTTTGACAGTGTTTCGTTTGTGGTTTCATTATTTTCTAAAATGTTACATCCAGTTTTTGGTGGTTTCGACGTTTTCTTACTTATTTTTCGTTTTAGTTTCTCTACCGGAGTTTTATCCTTGGTTTTCGAAGACAAAGGTGTTGATGTATTCACTTCTGAGCTTTGCTCGAGTTTCTTATATTCATATTCCCTTTTATTAGTTTCTTCAGTGCTTTTATTTCTTATGTTGCTATCACTATAATTATCTTTTTTTATTTGATCAAGTTGCAATTTGAGCTCCATATTTTCTGAAAGGAGTTTTTTTATTTCTACTTTGGCTTTCACAAGTTGGTTTGTTATTTCCGTTAGTTCGTTTTCAAGATCTGCTTTTTTAGAGCATTCATTTTGTGTTTTATTTAACAAAGAATTGTTACACAGCGTCTTATTTAAGCAACTTTCGTCTGTAGAGTCACTAGACAACGATATATTTTCTAAAGTTATTTGTCTACCCCTTGGCTTTCTAAAGGTAATGTTGTTATCGGTGTTGTGATAGTGAATACCAACTGGAGTGTTAGTGTTATCCTTTTTTGGTTTCTTAATAATGCATGGTGTACACCGCCAAGAACGTTTATGTTCTTGCGTCATTCTCAGAAATCTCTGAATTGATACATTACCGCAAATTAAGTCGTAGATAACACCGCAGGTAGAACATTTCATGTATTCTCTGTTCGTAATTTTATTAGGGCAGCTTCCACAGTCCAATATAGGATTTACTCTTGTTGCAGACGAACACTCCATCATGTTATCAAGTGATAAGAAGTTATTTGACCGTTAAATCAAAAGTTTTTAAATATATAACTGTTTACATCTACACTTAGCAGGCAATGAAAGTGCTTGATAAAAAGAGCTTAAGCGCCATGGAATCTCGCGGCGCTTACGCGTTCTTGTATTACTTTGCGTATAGCGAAGTCAAAGTTTGTTTACTTTTTGTTATTTCTATAGAAAAACCATTAAATCCACTGCTGCTTTTTACTGTACATCACTTCACATTTAAACTGTAACTAGTTTTTGTCTATAATCACAAAATTGTAAAGAAAGTCTTACTATTAACCATTTATTTTTATTTTTATGTGGGAGCCGAATTTAAACGCGACTTTCTCTCTCTCTCTCACTTCCTTGTTAATAATTTTTTATATTATTAATAATAATTTGTTGTGACATAATAGATATTTCTACAGAGTAGTATTGAATTCATAGGCTCTCGAACTAGTTTAAACTGTGTTTCGAGACCCAGCGGCTTCTCCCAAAAGAATGTGCTAATTACAAACTATTATGTAGGTAAAATTCAAGGACATGTGACATCCACCAACCCGCACTGGGCCAGCGTGGTGGATTATGGCCCATACTCTCTCTATAAGAGAAGGCCCGAGTCCCAGCAGTGGGAACGTGATGGGCGGATGATGATGATGATGTAGGTAAAATTATTATGTATATACAAAAATGTTTAAATGTATTTGTTTTAAATTAAGCTAACATATTCTGTATGTCTCCTATGTGCCAGTTGGCTACTTGGCAGAAGCGGAATGTTCCATGCATCTTTATCTTCTATGTAATTACTAACAGTATAGTATACTTAGTATGCTATTCTTTTTTGTATTTTTTTTTCACAAAAAGTCAAGGACATGTGACATCCACCAACCCGCACTGGGCCAGCGTGGTGGATTATGGCCCATTCTTTCTCTACTAGAGAAAACCCGTGTCCCAGCAGTGGGAAGGTGATGGGCTGATGATGATGATTATGATGATAGTATGCTCCTTTCATTAGAATATTTTTCACACGCAATTTCAATTTGCTTGCGTGGTAATTGGGTGAGATGATGAAAAAGTCTCTTTCCTTAAATTTCCTGTGTGTTCAATAATAAGTGTAAATTTTAGGACCATGTCATAATCATTATTGAAATATTGCTCAAATACCTTATTAACAAAATCTTTCTTGCTTTTGGTATGAAACTGTATATTACCTGATGCTGACTGTACAAATAGAAATTATTTGAATACGAACAGGAAAATACGTTGTTTGAGTAAATTTTGACTTATTATTTTATTCAAAACGCATAAATTTATCAGTAAAAACAGTTTGGTTTCAATTTGATGTATTTTCAGGCAGCAAGATTCGGGATACAATAACAAAAGGTATTTTTGATTCCATAAAAATAAATAATTTTTTTTACGCTTAGTAGATCTATGTTTGGCCACTTTCTCGCCTGATTTGAAGCGATGATGTGGCCTAAGATGGAGCACATAGATCTAGAGAAACACGACTAGGTCGCTTGACGTCATGGCTTTGTTCGGTGGGTGGTATTACAACCACGGCCAGAGCCTACCACTCCAAAGCGCGTAAGCGGGTTTCATCACGATGTTTTCCTTCACCGTTTTAGAGCGAGCGTGCAAAATCTGCACTTAACTATAAGTCATTGGTGCAGGGCCGAGTCGGGATTCGAACCCAGGTGCGTCTGATCGAAAGGCGCATGAGTTACCGCTGAGCCACACTCGCTCTATATGTGTTACGTATAGATACCGTTTTATGTTACTTCTTGATATGTTATATTTACTTCCTAATAAATGCTCGCAGTACTTTTCACGGTATTAAAAGTTCTGGGTGCCACTGCAATTATTATGAGCAGGCGTGTCGCTTACCATCAGGCGAATGACTTGCTCGTCTCATTACTCAGTTCCATAAAAAAAATTAATTGACATTAGTGCGGTCGTCGTCGGCAATACGACAGCGCGCGAGAGGCGCGTGGCGCTCCCCGCAGGCGCCGCCGACGCCGCCTCCCCCCTCGCGTCGTGCGGAGCGGGCGGCCGCCCGCTCATCTCGCCTCGACACCGCCAGTGGTAACCGCGATCTCGCAGCGTAAACTCGCCCCTAATGAAGAGCATCGGACATGCTCGAAACCTAGGTCGACTAATTCGACAAACTACGTGAGTCCTAGCCGTTTTATTAAATATTTATAATGAATCAAACTCACGAAAACTTTCATACTAAAAAATTAAGTACACCAAACTGTTTATATTGAGAACTAAATATTATTTTTAAACGCAGACTTTCTTAAATCTATACCGGAACCATACGTTTACGTATAGTATACAAATGCTGGAACTATCAAATACTAACCTAGATGTTTGACATCGTAAACCAAGGTTCTTATAGGTTCTTGACCTTTACATAGTCACACGAATAACATTTACTTGTAAGTACCTATTAGTCAAATAATGTATAAAAAAGATTAAAAATACGTCTAAGTACTTTTTAAAGTAGGACTCGTTTTTTCCCGCACCTTCTTTTGCGTAGACGGCAGTAGAAGCGTATAGTCGTTTTTTTTTCAAGAAAATTTTAGTCAGGCCTCCCCAGTATATGTATGAGAGCGCGTACTACGTGATATTTAGTTTTCTTTGGTACTACGAACAGGTAAAGTTGTATCTTCCTCCTTCTTTTCCCAACAGATACTTTTTTAATAGAATGATATATATATATGTGTCATAAGTTGGAACATATGGTACCAAACCCTGAAAACTAAATTAAAACCCGTTCAGCAGTTTTCGATTATATAGGTAACAAAAAATCAAAGTTACAATTTTATAGTAAAGAAGTGTGGATTTATTTATCCCATATAACTCAATATGGGATAATATTTATACCTAAAGGATTTTCGAGAAACATATCGGAGAGGAAAGTTTGCCAGACAAGTTGGAACTGACGATCAAACACTTTGTATGAACTGATAGAAGACGTAAAATGAAAGAACTTTGCTTACTTATCTTATGGAGAGTGCTTGGAAAGTCGTTATGCTACGAAAGTGCTACGTGCTACGACGTAGTAGGCTACGTAGTAATGCTATGAGACGTTAATGTATTAGTTTGAAAGTTAAAGATTTGTTATTTGTTTGGATTTCACATTTAAGTAGTATTTAATTGCTTATAAATTAATCGTAGATATAATCATACCACCGCCATTTTTGGATTTGCTACTATAAATAGATGGTTCAAACACTAGTAGTTTACTATTATCCATCAAGGAGTTCTACTGCCCACCTTTCGTCTCCATCAACAGCTGGATGCCACCATAATATTGCATTGTCATCGGACTTTGACAAGTATACAACATTCAACTCCGTAGTATAAGTGGTTCTGATTCAACTTGCAAGATTTGACCCAAACAAACAAATAATTATTGCAAGTTAAATAAAAGCTTGTAAATATAAATACATCAGAATGGAAGTTAGTTCTATTTCTTAAAAATAAATTATTTATATTCCAACAATTTAATAAGGTTAGTCTTACAATGTGAAAGGTATCTTGCTAGAAACCAATAACATGATAATGCACGCACACACATATCTTTCTGCACGTTCTGTGCTGCCCGTGAATATTTAACTACCAATATAAATATCAAAGTTAACTAAAGTATTATTCCAATCCAATCATATAATTTCACCACATTTATCGATGAGTACATTTGTTAGAATGACATGACCGATCAGAATACAAGATATGATATACAACCAACTGAATATTTGATGCTCGGTTCTGATACTTCTCATAAGAAGCTACCGTGCGTGTGTTCCGAACAAATACTATTAGCATTAATACCGTGGATATTTTATCCATATGTTAGGTGAGGTGAACTATTAATTACCTACCGCTAAGATGTTTTCAGACACATCATCAGTAGTAGTATTAGTTTATAGTTATATTATTATTTATTTATTAGGATTTATATAAGTATCTAATGGTTTAATAGTATTATTTATTTATGAATTATTGTACACCACCGTCTACTTCTTTTCTTCCGATACTGTCCATCCAAAGGTTGTCTGGAAGAGATCGCTTTAAGCGATAATACCGCTCATTTTACCACCCTAGTTATAAGGTTTATCTGTAATCATTTTTTTATGTTATTGGTATACAATAAAGAGTATTTGTATTGTATTGTATTGTATCATCAATTTTGGCGGTATTGTATTTGTTTGATAACCACTAGACGATACCTGCAACTTTCTACGTGTAGAATTAGATAGAGAGATAGACAGATAAACAGATAAATAGATCGATATATAGATTGATAGATAAATAGATAAACCATTTATTGTTAAAATATAAAAATAGGTACACGTTACGAAAAACAAGTACATTTCAAAGTAATCAGCATAACAATAGGCGGTCTTATCGCTCAAAGCGATCTCTTCCAGACGACATTTGAACAGAAAAAACTAACATAATTTGGAAGTACGGTGGTTATAACTACACATTATTGACAGCCTCTGTGGTGTAGCTGGGCAGGTTGGCTTAAATCATACACACCACTAAGGTTGCGAGTTCGATTGCCGCGACGTGCCTAATGTTTGTGCAAAAAAAAAGCGCAAGCATTTGTTTCGTGTCTGGGTGTTGTGGAAGCATGGTCCTTATAGTTTCTGAGGAGGGAATTCTAGTTAGAGGCCAGGATTTATGTATATGATCGTCGGTAAAAAAAATATATTCTATACAACTCGTTTTCCAGGATGAAGTGTTTTATTGGAAAAAAAATCGTGTTGGTACGAACTTTTTCGTAATTTAAGTTCGTATTGGCAAGAAAAGCAGCAAAATAGGTATTTTTTAATATCTTAATTACTTTTGAAAAAGTCTAGATGGATTTTTAACAACAAATTTTTCGATCTTTAACGGTTAAGGTAGTTACCATACCTTGTTCTAAAACTTACTCTATATAAACTGCTAATGTATATTAATTTGAATTTGTTTGTAACAGAATGGAAAGAAACGCTTTTTAACCGATTTCAAAAAAGGAGAAGGTTCTCTATTCAATTGTTTTTTTTACGTTTGTTACTTAAGAACTCCGTCATTCATGCACCGATTTGGAAAATTCTTTTTGCGTTGGGTTCAGTATAGCTACGAAGTGGTCCCATATAATTTCATTGATATTTGACCTTGGACTTTGAAGATACATTGAAGTTTTTCGGTTTTTCGGACGGTTTTTTTGTGTGATAAAACGTATACTTGTGAATTTTCAATACACTCGCCGCACTCGTCATTCATTGCAAAAAAATCCGCACTGTTGTCTCATAGTACCGGGGGCGGTGCCGACCTTCGGGCTGGCTCCAGGGTCACGGCCGGTTGCGTCCGCTTGCGTCATCGCATGCCGTGTGTAGATCTCTTTATTATGAACATTACACGTGCTGAGACGTTATGAATTGATTAGGACTTAGGCCTCTAGATATGACTTTTGAAATCATTAGAATTTTAGGTTTCTCTCTTTTTTCTCTCTCTCTCTCTCTCGCGTGTCTCTATCCTGAAAGCCTCCGAGATGCCCTGATGACTGTTGTCCTAAACATCCGGGACCAAGGGCTTAGCGTGCCTTTCGAAGTACGGTAGCGCTCAGAATACTATACAGACGGTCAACTATCCAAGTGGTGACTGCAGCGAACGTTGCTTTACAAGCAGATCTGTTATTCATGACGAGCGCTACATTTTAGGATTTTAAAGGTGCGCAATGTGATTTTAAGTAGGCTTTCTGGCCACTTTTCCCGTAAGTGGTTCAGCGCAAAAGCCTACTGTGGTCTCTACGCGTTGTAAATTCCATTGCCGTGTTATGCCTTTCCATTTGAAGAGTACACTAACAAATGTCCTAAGTCCTAACCACTTCAATCTTCAACTTTTATAATTACCCCTATTCCTTTTGTAATATTTAACTTTTCTCTCTCCGGCGTGACTGAGCCAATTTTAGATATAAAATTAGTTTGCTTGCATTGTGTAGACTCTGTCAAAATCAATACAACAGTCTGTCTAATGTATATAAAAATAAATGAGAAAACAAGAAGACCACGTGGGTTATTAATGAGTGAGGCTTGGGCGAGACCAAGGACTGGTTGGTATTACTATTATTTTTCCAATAAAATAGAGTGATTCGAGAGTTCGCAATCTTACTTTTAATATTATTATAATTATGTATATATTGCTCTTGTGGCTTTATCGTGAAGTATCGATAAATACATCGGCTACGTAAGTGGCTTATTATATTTACCAATATTATTATTCCCTATTTAACATCAGCGTGATAAACCTTCATGCACGTTATAAATGACTGGCCACTTACAAATAGTCATTTTTAACATTCCACTATCAAACAACGTAGAAATTGGGAAATGTGACGAATTTGCGAGTATAAAGTGTCAAAAGTAAAGCATAGAAATTTTGCTAGGAACTGTGAGCTACCTGCTGTCGACATTTTGAACCTGGCTGTACAATATAGGTAAAAATTATTAAAAAATGATTAAAATATTTTAATGTGTCCCCAATATTTTTAAATACTGAAACTTGCTATTTTTTCTAGTATAACAAAATTCAGGCTTCTTTATGCTTGCCTTGTGCTTTTATTTTTGAGATTTTCTTCTCACAAGAGATAGTACATTAAGTCAGGATTTTCGACGAAGAAACCTCTTAAATTTTTAATGCAATGCAATACTGGTGATCCCTGAAACCCACACCAGGATGACTTGTGTCGTGGATTTACATTATTGCAGTACAAGCGGTGCAGTGGTACTAGTTAAACCATTTTATCCCTAGTTTCATAGGTTCCCCACGCTGTGACGGAAGCGTACATACACATTACGTACAGAAGGCTCACTTTTATGACAGGTTTATTGAAGGCCACAATAAAGTATAGTAGTTTGATTTGCTTTTCGGCAGGTCTCTGTGTTTTATATTGTGTTTTTTATGATTATGCTTTACGACCATAGGGTTTTTGTTCATACTTATGTGGAACAAAAGGCTAGGATTTATTATTTGAACTCAAGACATTTCATAAATGAGGTTTATATATATTTTTTGTTTCTAATTCTTAAATACTTAGTGCAATGAAATAATGGTGATACTTGGAACCCACACTAGGATGTATTTTGTCGTGGGTTTCAGTGTCTTTCATTTAATGCAATACTTAGATTAGGAAGACTCATTAATATTTTTCTAACTAAAAAATTAAAAGAATAACAGCTAAAAAAAATTACGCCTTGCTAAAGTTTTAATTCCAATTTACAAATTGAGACTTAAATAAATAATTATTTAACAGGTTTTTGTGAAGCACCTAGCTTTTCCAAAATTATTGGGCATTATAAGACGTAGCGTTGGACGTTCGGAAGCAAGATGGGTCGACGATATAGTAAGAATTGCGGGTCTGACCTGGACACGAATGGTACTGTGTGTGTGCGTCTGGCGTCGTTACCTTATTGCGCCCAAAACTAGCTGAAGTCTAAGTAAAAATAAAAATTTACTTAACATTTTAATAATTTTAATAATTTAACCTCAAAAAATATTCAAAACTACATTTCACCCTAACGCCGCAGTAAAGGATATAAAGGGCTGTGAATGAAAGAAAAGAAAGAAAATACATTTTTTTGACGACCACATTCAAACACTAACAAAATAAAGAAAAAAAACATAATTACAAAAAGAAAAAATAAATATATAGGTATAAACAATATAAAGAGATAATTATGCTTAAATTACTACCACTTATGTGGAATGATGGTGATGATGATGAGACATAACAACTATTGTCTCAGAGTGACGAGAGCAGTGCTGCGAAACAAAATTTTTGGCACTGTAACTGTTACAAGCAGGTGAATTGCTCACTATCAGGTAAACCTGCTCGTCTCGTCACTCAGTTGTGAAAAAATGCTGGCGAAGAAATAATATTTACAATTAAATAAAATTTCAAAAGGTGCTTACGAGTATCTTCCCTTAGTATAGATATTTGTAGCAATGAATAGAAGTTTAATCTTGAAGAGGCTCCGAGCGCATCCATTTTTGTTGGCTCTTTGCCATTAACCGTCTATATTACGAAAACTTCCTGAAACCAAATGTTGCCATATTAAACCTTAATCCTAGACATTAAGAACTAAAATAGCTTGTAAGCTTAGCGTGGTTGGAGGGACGGGTGCTATTCTTTTACGTTCAAGAATCTTTGTACTTTTCTATATTTTGTAACTTGAAATTGCGGTGAGAACATTAACTTAAAAAATAGCATAACCTATGGAAAAATAGTTATAATAACATGTGGAAAAATAATTGCTTAATTTTAAGTAGTCAAAATGAAGCAAGTTAATGCACCAAATATTCAAGTCTTGTATGATAAGTAGCTTCCGGGAAGCAACCGCCAAGCAGTAGTGTGTCCCATTTTGAAGGGCACTGTAGCCAGAGAAATTACTGGGCATTATGAGACTTAAGATCTATCGTCTCAGGGTGTATTGTATTGTGTCGAACGACCTGTTTGTCTCGTCACTCAATTACATAAAAATTCAGCAAAACTAAATAATGATCTATTTATTTAATCATCAATTGTTACATAAAAATGCGACATTATTGTGCTCAAAAATGCGCGAATACAGATATCTTCTTAAATTTTTTGCCCATTTAAGTGAGTAAATGTATATTTTTCCCAAACACAGAATAAATCAAGTCCCCGATCTGATGGCGAGATAGAAAGATTAATTAAACACGGGCCCACGTTGATGTAATTAATGAAGTTTTCCATCTTAAGCAGAAAACTTTCAGAGTGTGGGCCGTCTGAGAAATTCTATTCGTCCTACTTTAATGCCAGTTGTGGGACTTGTAGGAATACTTTATACGTTTGATGTGTGATTAAATAATGTTATGGTTTAAGTATTCATTTTGTTGCTGGGTGTTGTGGGACTGTGGTCTTCATAGTCCCTGGTTCCTTAGATACAGTGAATAGTTAGAGGCCAGGGTCTATGTATGTGATCCTTGGGCGTATTTAGTTTCTTATTTCTCTAGTGTTTAGAATAGATATCCAGGACCATACTTTTTTTATGCAACTGTAAGACGAGCAAGTCGTTCGCCTGATGGTAAGTGCCACGCCTGCAAATAACGATTGCATTACCACCCAGAACTTTTAATACCGTAAAAAGCACTGCGTAGCACTGCATTGCGCTCATTACACCCAGACACCAGATATAAAGTCGCATATGCCCAGTAATTTCGCTGGCTACAATGCTCTTCAAACCGGAACACAGTGATGCTTGCGGACTACTTGCTTGGCGGCAGAATACCTGGCAAAGCTGTGGTATCTACCCAGACGGCCTACCGCATACGAGAGCCTTCCATAACTATACAAATATAAGCTTTCTGTAGTGTGTCAGACTAAAATGTGCAGCAGAGGAATCGTGTAACTCGAACACCGACCCTGGGGGTCTACTCCAAGTTGCTTTCGTTCGTTCGTGCTGACTAAAAGACACTCTTATGCTTGTTGCATAGCACTGTCCCTTTCATCCGACAGAATGAAAATCGTAATTACTATTCAGAGTAAGGCCTGATCGCTTTCAATTCGGATTGGTGATCGAGTTAGGTGATTCCTTTGCAGGTTTATTTGAGTGACTCAAGGTTCTTGTATATTCTACTTTGAGTAAGTATCTTGAACGGAATGATAATTTATGAGTTAAGTTATGTGGCTACCAAATTCAACCCACAAGTATTTTATATACCTAGAGATTTTCATTTTGGATTAGTCGTCAGATTGTGAGGAATTTTATGATACCTTCTACAGTGTAAGGCCAAAAGAAGAAAGCAATAGGTTCTTAAGATTAAGAAAAATAATAGTTTTCTAGTGTTATTTTATATGTATACATATATTTATAATTTAATCTTCAGCCGTTACGAAGAAACCACCGTCCTTCTAAATTATGTTAGTACTTTCTGTTCAAAGGTTGTCTGGAAGAGATCGCTTTGAGCGATAAGACCGTCTATTGTTATGCTGATTTCTTTGAAATGTACTTGTTTTTTTAACAATAAAGTGTTCATCTATCTATCTATTTTAGTCACTGTTCTGAGTTTGGTTTTAGCTATTGTACAGCTTGTATCTATTTTTTTTTACTAATATTATAAATTGTTTATATGAATTTGTAGGAAGTATATCTCTGAAATTACTGAGGCGATTTTGTAAATTCTTTAATTAATAGAAAGTTACACTATCCTTGAGTAACATAGACTATATTTAAATGTCTACGCGAACGAAGTCGCGGGTGGTTGCTAGTTGTAAGATATAGAGCGATAGGCCAGTTTTAATAAATTCAAAAGTTAAGATCAAAGCCGCTTTTACATATGCGTATCTGAGGTATAGCGTACAAGACAAGTAAAATCGAGATTCCATATAATAATATGTTTATTTCATTGAGTACTTTATATGGAAACTCGACAATAACAAAATATATAGTGGTTGGAGATACGCCAATAGGCTCGCCGTTTATTGCCATGTTTATCACGAAGTATATGTCGCCCCCCAGCTTTTATGTTAACCTTTATTTTGGCTGTGGCAACACTGTCTAACTGTTAAGTTGGGCAGAATTCTTGACAAGTCTTCATCATCTTCATCAGCCCATTAAGTTCCCACTGCTGGTACTCGGGCCATCCCTCATAGGGAGAGTATGGGCCATAATCCACCACGCTGGACCAGTGCGGGTTGGTGAATGTCATATGTCCTTGAATTTTTGTGATAAATTCTTGGACATGCTGGTTTCCTCCATGGTATGGTATGATGAGCAACATGCTTTCCCATAAAAGTTGCAGCCGCTCTATTACGAGACAAACTTCGAGATAGCTCTTAAGTCTCATAATGTCCAGTAATTGACTGATAACTTACGTTCTAATTGTAAATTGACAGTTAAAGTGTTTGGTCAGATAAGTGCATAGGTAAATGCAGTTTCTCGAAAAAAACAAAAATGGTGAATATTACTTATTAAGTTCTCAAAGACATTGTCAAATGATAAAGTGTCAGTAAAGCCCTACAACTTTACGGAAACACAACAATTGAATTTTGAAAACTTCATACGATGATTGATAGATAGATAGATAAACACTATTGTTAAAAACCTAAACAGCAATCAGCATAACAATTGGCGGTCTTATCGCTCAAAGCGATCTCTTTCAGACCACCTTTAAACAGAAAAGACTGATATAATTTGGTATTACTACGTACATAATATATTCAAGTACTTGTTCAAGGAAATGAAGAGCATCAGGTTATGGCGGGGCCTAATTAACCCTACCCATCTCCTTGTGTTTCTGTAAAGTGGTTCACAAACTTAAACCGAACTTCATGCGAAAAGTTGAAAGCTAGGGTTTCGCAACTTTGTTGCAATTGCCTTCTTGTGTGTGTGTTTACGAACCTGATAATATGCAGGCTCTTACTTGAAGCAGCATAAGTGCCTCCGCCGACGTCAGACTATTTGTGGGTCCGATTATTCTCACCGTCATTTGTCACCTATTTTGTATACAACTATTTTTAAGATGTGTGCTTCGCAATATGAAACTCCGTATGATTCATTTTCACCAGCAAAAATCCGTGACCGATTGCCTGACGTGGGCAGGCAGCCTAAGTTTTGAAAAAACAATAACATTTCACTTCAATTCTTTTATTTATCGCCCAATTTATGCTAAGGCACTTTCAGAGTGACAAACAGTGAAAATAAAAAAAATAAAGTATTTTTGCCTTGCTCTTGCCTTGCAAGAGTCGTCATAACAGCTGGATGGCACGCGACGTTATTTTAAGGTTGTAATTTTACTTCTTCCTCATATTTTTGTATGCTAAATGAACTTTTCATTATTAACGTTTATGGATATAAAATTGGTATATATTCTACTTGTTACTGCTAAACACATGCAAGCTCTATTTCTGTATGTCAAATCGAAATGGGTCACCAAGATACAGGCCTAGCCTAGTTTGAGGCCTACCGATAAATAATCTAACATTAAATCAGTGTGTGTAAATCAATATGTAATTTAATTGTATAGCGGGTTTGTTTATCTTCTAATGGGTTCGTTTGTTTGATTTTCAAAATAAAATTTAACCGTTATTAATTTGATTGATCATGGTAAGTCTAATTAGTCAGCCTAATTGACGCAATCTTAAAGCTAAATTACTTTTTTGTCAATCACTTTTTAAATAATAGTAGATCCAGAACTCGTACAAGTATTTAATCAATAGCTACGATCATCTTAACTGGCTATTAAATACGAACTAGATTTTATCAAACCGTTTGTCTCCAAAATAGCTACCATTAATTACTCAGCACCGATTTACGTGATAAGTTCAAAGTATTGAAAGCCAAAGTTGGCATATCGATCTACCTCTAAAATTAAACTTCGGCCATTCACAGACCGTTTAATTTTGTGCTACAGCATTCATAAATAATTAGCTTGTCTATGAATAATATGGGGGTAAAAGAGGCTCTAATTAAGTAAACCTCACAGTTCAATTGTTGATTCAATCATCATTATTATATGAGGTGGTCGGTCTCTCGTATGCGGAAGGCCGTCTGAGTGGTCGACCTCTATGCCATTTATTTATCCACCAAGGAGTAGTGCGCAATTGTAGCCAGCGAAATTAATATGAGCCTTAATATCTGATGTCTCGGGGTGATGAGCGAAATGTAGTGCTATATACGCAGTACTTTTCCTGGTATTTAAGGTCTGCGTGGCGATGCAATTGTTATGGGTAGGCGTGGCGCTTATCATCAGGTGAACAAAAAGTTTGTCTAACAACTAATTTGCATAAAAAAAATTGTGATAATATTTGTAAAGAATAATGTTAAGGAAAGATTTATTTCTTCACACTAATATTATAAATGGAAAAGTTTGTATGTATGTGTGTTAGTGTGTTTATGACTTTTGCACGCTGTAACGGCTCGACGGATTTGATTGATATTTGGAATGGAGATAGCTTATACCCTGGATTACCAAATATTTGGACTACTTTTATCCCGGGGAGACAGCTGGTAAAACCACGGTGCGCAGCTAGAACTAAATAAAAAGAGATTTAAAACGTACCACATAGGTAAACGTATATAATATATAGCCGAACGAACTTAAAACTTTAGTTAAACGTAGTTATGTATAGCTATATCT
The DNA here is from genome assembly GCA_951640565.1 of Petrophora chlorosata. Classification (NCBI taxonomy): domain Eukaryota; kingdom Metazoa; phylum Arthropoda; class Insecta; order Lepidoptera; family Geometridae; genus Petrophora; species Petrophora chlorosata. Next base: position 6,378,418 of record OX621204.1, on the reverse strand, counting down.
ATGCTGCTTATAGTATAACTAACCTGTGGACTTGTTTCGAACTCTGTATAAACGTTCAGTTATCGATTTGGGATAACAATAGAGAAGACGGAGTTCAATTTAAAATGCAGGTTTGCGAGAGGGGCCCTAAAATAGCATCAGTTCTATTAAGTTTAAAACTAGCACGATACTGCTATTGTTATCAGATATAACGTTATACGATTTTGAATTAAGACCAGGTCTATTGAAGGTACAAATCTAGTAATAGAATAATAATGACATCAAAATGAAACCAAAAGTATAGGTAATAACAATTGCTCCTTAGTTTCTTGCCGTATCTTCTGAGTAGTGGTTCATTTTCCGATACGGTGTTGGTGGTAGAGTCATTGTAATAATTGACGTTCATAAGTGCGTCTGTGACTACAAAATTAAAATAAAGAAGTTTTGAATTGAATTGAATTCAAATAAGGCTTTCACAATGAAATCAGAGTAAACAATATTGAAGATCTAAAAATACTCTTAATGAAACCAATAATCAATAATTAATGATAACCTAACCAACCTAACCGACTGTATAATAGCACAGTACTTACTTTACCTTTGCTTCTCGGCATGTTTTAAGAAAAATATTGATAGCCTATTATAGTTCGCTAAATCCTTCTTCATATTTTATTTTTACGCTTAATAGATCCATGTTTGGCCACTATCTCGCCTGATGTGAAGCGATGATGTGGCCTAAGATGGAGCACATAGATCTAGAGAGAGACGGCAGTTGAGCGGCTGCTCAGACCCGTCTCCCCGATGGTTCACCGAACATCATCCCGAAACACGACTAGGTCGCTTGACGGCATGGTTTTCTTCGGTGGGTGGTATTACAACCACGGCCAGAGCCTACCACTCCAAAGCGCGTAAGCAGGTTTCATCACGATGTTTTCCTTCACCGTTTTAGAGCGAGCGTGCAAAATCTGCACTTAACTATAATTAATTCTATTCTACTAATACTAAAATGCGAAAGTTTTTAAAATGTTTATTTAGGATTCGTATTAGGAATAATTATTAGTTTCTATAATATTCGGTTTCGCGAAGGAAACAGTATTGTACTTATGTATAGTATTGTAGTCAACGGATAAGTCTCAGCGTAATTACAGACTCGGGTTGATATCTTTCTGAATTCTAAGCCCTTCCTTGGATTGGTAAAATATTAGATTTTTTAATTTGAGATGTATGGATGTTTGTCACTCAGTCACGCGAAAACAACAGAATAAATTTTGATAAAAATAGATATGTATAGATTTTTAAGTCCTGGAAAACGGTATAGGTTACTTTTTAACCCGGACAACCACGGGTGAATTCCAGGGCGCAGCTAATTTAATATTTTATTTTTGTATTTTTTATGTTTCCATGGTTTGATCAGTTGAGCAGTATAAAAAGCTATAAAGTCTAAGCCGAAATTAATCTAAAAACAGATTTGCTCTTTTCGTAAAGTACCTATACTTCTTATAACGTAAATATTTTTATGATCCCGGAAGTGAAATGTAATGGCGCTGTATTTCACGCATTTCATTTAGCATTATGGAGTCTCAGTTATGTTTTATTTTATGTACCTATATTGATTTTATCCATTAGCCATATAGAAATAATAAGATAATACATTTAAATAAGAGCGAGCGTGGCCCAGTGGGAGAACGTGCGACTTTCGATCCGACGCACCTGAGTTCGAATCCCGCTGGTCTCGCACCACTGACTTTCATAAGTTATGTGCGGATTTAACACTCGCTCTAAAAACGGTGAAGGAAAACATCGTGAGGAAACCGGCATGTCCAAGAATTTATCACAAAAATTCAAGGACATGTGACATCCACCAACCCGCACTGGGCCAGCGTGGTGGATTATGGCCCATACTCTCTCTATGAGAGAAGGTCCGTATCCCAGCAGTGGGAACGTGATGCGCTGATGATGATGAAGATAATACATTTTATTAAAAAAACAATACCGATTTCAAATCGAATACCGATAAAATTTATATGGGACCACCTAACTATACTGAACTTAACGCAAAATTTTTGAAATCGGTTTCTAAATGACGGAGTTCTAAGGTAATAAACATTAAAAAAGCAATCGTATGGAGAACCTCCTTCATTTTTCAGGTCGGTTAAAAATGAAAATGATTTTTTTATTCAGTAGTTTTTTGTGATTCAACAAACATCCATCCATCCTTACAAACTTTCGCATTTATTATATTAGTAGGAAGTAGGAAGTAAGATTAGGACAACAGATATTCAAAATGTATAATAAAAAAAGTATAAAATGTATTTCAAATGTATTTCACCATTGCCATAAATTTCTAAGCAGTACAATTTCGGTGTTCTATTCCACACCCCGATATATTATTAGCCCTTTCGACCTTTTTTCTGACATTCGACGTATAAATAAACGTGACCCTGATTTTCGATCTTTATATTCTTCGAGAACCGAACAGGTTTTTAAATTCAGTCCGGAATCGTAACAAATATAATTTAAAACAAGTATAAATTTAATCAAACAAAAAATCCGACTTCAATGTATCTCCGAATCCAAGGTCAAATCCTGGGTCCTGGGTTCGAATCCCCTGCATGGCTATAAGTCATTGGTGCAGGGCCGAGTATATACTCGGCCTCGGTAATGGCTTAATAAATAATATATAGTTTTTGTAGTAGATAGTAGCCACATACTAAAGGGTAGGAGATAAAATAGCTGTTTAACCTTAATATAAAATCACTTACATTCCAATATTCAATTCTCTCGATAAAAGTACAATAGAAAGTGTCCATTATTTTGCGATAAAAAGGAAAAACGATCATTCCGTTCTCTTTCCCAAACGTCTTAACGCGACTATGTTGTATTGATGTAAGATGTTGTATTGTTGACGGCAATGATTTAAATCTTTGCTTTTGCCCTACATTCCCTAGGAAATGACGCAACATAAGAATAAGAACCTACATATAGGTATATTTTATGTAAACACTAGCTGGCCCCGGTTTCACCCGCGGCTTCTCCGGATAAAGGGTATAAACTATCTACATTCCGATGTTCATTCAAATCCGTTGAGACGTTACAGCGTCAAGAAGTAACAAACACACTTTCACACTAACATACAAAGTTTCGCATTTACAATATAACTAGCTGCACCCCGCGGTTTCACCCACGTTTTCCCGGGATAAAAGTAGCCTACGTCTTTTTCCAGAAACTAAAGTACATACATACCTAATTTCACCTGCATCTGTTTAGTAGTTTAAGCGTGATTGAGTAACAAACATCCATCCATCCGTCCATCCATCCATCCATCCATCCGTCCATCCATCCACCCATCCATCCATCCATCTATCCTCACAAACTTCCGCATTTAATATATTAGTGTGATATAGTGTGAAGTGTGATAAGTGTGATGTGATTAGACTTTTTTATACATAAAGCTAAGAGCACTGGATTACTTTAAATACTCCTAATGCTAAAAGGCTCACTCTTTGGATTATGTTCTCGAACACAGGAGCAGGGGGCCTACTCCGAGTTGCTTTCGTTCTTTCGTTCGTGCGGACTTATGCCTGTTGTATAGCGCTGTCCCTTTCATCCGACAGAACGAAGATCATAATTGCTTTTTCGGAGTAAGGCCACAGGAAACATGCTACGCGTTATCTCGCTAAATCTGCCAGCGCTTTTTACGCTGCTGTGTCCACGGAACTTACGATTATTTTTTTGGTTTTCAATGTTTTCATTTTGTAGGTTTGCGCTAGTCTGCCTCTGCTTTCAGCTGATGCGTTGAAATAAACCAATACTATGTACATATAGGTACATATTTCGTGTTTCTGTTTCTTATCTGTAGTGTTTGAAATCCTTTTCTATGCAATAAAAATTAATTAATTACAATACATACGTCCTATTTATTACTGCACACTATCGTCTTTAAAATGTTGTTTTCCTTACCCTATGGCTGACTGAAAGAGATCGCTGCACAGCAATAAGCTAAAACCGCCTGGTGTAGGTCATAGAAAGAAAAAAAAACCATAATATTTCCTGAAGAATCAAAGAATGTCTAAATATAATTTTGCACTATGTTATAAATAAATAGGGTCACACATTATTAAAATAGGGGTAGACACGTTGATATTTTTAGCTCTACATGACTTTCCCCATTTTCAATACACTTCTACAGAATATTGTTACTCTCAGGCAATATTAAGTATAGATTTACGGCTCGTCACCGTGATTTAAGGCAGAAAAAGGATGAAACAATTCCGGTTGGGTACGGATACGAAGATCTTTTTATTACCAGTGAGCTGTACTATATTTATATCAATGGAATAGAAGAGCTGGAATGTCAACGACTTTTTGCAGGACTTGGGAGAAACTAAACTTCATCGATATAAATGAATAGATATAAAATAGAGTAGAACGAAGAACTTTTTATTTTATACCAGACATAAAACATTAAGAAATAAACTTATTTAAGGTTATATAATTGGTGGTCTTATCGCTTGAAGCTACAAATCCCTGGAAACCGTATTAAAAGCCGTTCAGCGTTTCAGAGTCTATAGATAACAAACATAAAAACAAACAAACATACTAAATACTAAAAACCGTGGATTCGTTTTCTCTCTAAATAGTCGAACCCGGTTGGTTTTTAAAAATATCTTCCATGTACGAAATTGGCTCAGTCCATTTTTATAATAGTATAAGATACATACATAATAACTTTGGAGTTATGAACAAAGTTTTATTTATTTCGAACCACATTATAAAACATACTTACAGCTAAAAAAATGCCAATACGATGCTATAGGTACCTTGTAATTAATTTAAATCATTATTTCCCAAAAAACTTCGAGCCTCTTCTGAGAACTGCGATAGGCTACAGTTAAAAATATCAATCTCATCCGACAACAAGTTAATAAGTCGTATGGCGCGTGGCAACAAAAAGAAAAAAGTTTCTAACACTTTAACCATGGACACGAGCCATTTTCCATTGAAATGACTAGGCAAATTCTCATAAAATTTTATTGCATGAACCTTACAATCGAAAACAATTGGCGGATGTACCAAAACATCTTGGTAAAGTTTGTGCAAAAATAGAACCGTCGGCGTCGCCGTCGTGGCGAAAGTTGGAACTAAAACTATTTCTATACAAAAATAATTTGTTCCCTACTACGTTGTTATACGGCGCCTCCATTCCCATGTCGGTCCTCTTTCCGCAGACTACAATTCAAACCCAAACAAATTAGATTGGTAAGATTGTAGAGCTCTTACACTGATTTAAGGCGATGGTTCCCGAAGGTAGGCTACAACACTCAAACAGCACTATAATGCTGCATCTATTACACTACTGGATAACAGTAATTGTGCTGCATCAATATTTATCTCTATTAAATAGAAGGTAGCCATTAAAAGAGGTTTATAAATGATACACTTTCCCAGCCTTTTCACTATAATAACCAGACCCGTGTAACGACGATCGTCATTTATAACCGTGATTTTGAAAAAATATCCTTTGTGCAGAACTTAGGTTATTTCGTGTGGAAAACGTTGTGGGCTATAAATATATTAAAGTAGTAAGTAGAAATATTCGTGCCCATTGAAAATATTTTAAGTTGTTAAAGGTAGGCTCCTCACTTTAGCAGTGTTTATTTGTACCTACTTAAAGAATTTAGAAGTAGTGGTATCACTTTTAGAGCCGATTTTTAATTTTCTGATTATACGATGTTCATTCGTCTGACAAACAAATGAACATGAGATAAATTTTGTCACAAATATTAAAGCTGCGTAAGTGTAATTTGCATGCACAATTTGCAGTGAATTTAGTCTGACAACTGTCTAACCATAAACCATTTAAATACAATAACACTTTACTGTATACCAAAAACAAAATAAAATGCAGAAAATAATAATAATTAAATACATCAATTTGCGGTACAACGGGCAGCCTTATCGTTTAGAACCACGTATTTGAAGATTGAAAAATCAGCCCTTATAATAATAAAGTTTTGAACTACTTGATCATTACAAAGAAAGGGTAAAAACATAATGTACTATTATACCTACCAGGTTGCGTGCTAAACGAGTATTAATAAAAAACTATTCATGCTTAAACCAGTACCCTGGTAATAATTTGTAATATTTATCTGTGTCCAAAATCACACTAGCCATTATTTATTTAGCGTACGCATGAGTTTTGAAACGGCCGTGCGTTGTTTTGTGAAAATATAGGGTTATAATAAGGGCGTGTTTATGCGATACCGCGCCTGGGCGACCGGACCGGATCGAGCTCGGATCCGAGTCTTGTTTACGATGTCCGTGTCTCTACTATTTAAAGCTAATGCAATTATGAGTTTAATCTCTTTGCACAATAAACCTCAAAAGTAGATAGATAGGTAGGCAGATAGATAGATATATAGATAGATAGATAGATAGAGAGATAGATAGATAGATGCATAGATTGATAGATGGATAGATAGATAGGCAGATAGATAGATAGATAAATAGAGAGATACATAGATAAATAGCTAGACAGGTAGATAGATATATAGATAGATAAACACTTTATTATGCCCCTTAAACATATAAATTAAGTACACGTTACATGTTACATGTTTACAATGGTGTAACAATGGGCGGTCTTATCGCTTAAAGCGATCCCTTCCAGACCACTTTTAGATGGAGAGGAATAACGAAACACAAACCAACGGCGGTGATAGAAATTATAATAGATATCCTTAACATGATATAAAATATAATATCTAATTACTTATACGTATGACTAAATAAATAAACTTATATACCTAATTAATATACATACATATTACATAATGCAAAAGTGAACGCATAAAAATGCAATAGCAAAATATATAAATTTATTATTAGGTGGACAAACAAAACTTTTTAACGCGTTCGTTGAATGTGGCCAGTGATGGAAAACGTTTGATTTCTACTGGCAGCGAATTCCAGATGTTATTGGAAATGACTAAGTTTTTCAGTCATGCTTACTCAAATGTCTTTGCTTGCGGCTAAATTAAGAAAAAATACATCCCCGCAGAGTTTCTTGGTGCTATGTTCTTTAGCGGGCGAATTTCCGAAACACTGGTAGAGTCAGTTTTCGCATTACTTTTCTGGGCCCGTACTGCAATTTAAGTATGGAAAAAAAATTGGGTAGATGCTTACCTTTTTTTCAAAGTCATGATATTTTAAGTAACAATATTTAACGAATATTAATTGATTTGTATATGACGTTAAAAGTATTTTTTTGTGCCTAGTTAATAAATATCTTTTGACTTTGACTTTTGAATATTATATCAGTACGCAACCGCGTGTCATGCAGCTGTCAGATATGATTGCGGCGACGACGTAACCGTCTAATAATTTCGCCCTAATTACTCTAAAGCTACAAGATCATGTGTAGAGCTTTAATTTCACTCAGCTTTATCTCTGAGGTAAGGTTAGCATTAAACTCAATGGTTTCTCGTTTGTTACACGTGCTAGATTTTACTTGCCAGTTGTTCTGCTAGTTATTATTCTGCCACCAAGCAGTAGTGCGCAAGCATTGTTGTGTTCCGGTTTTAACGGCATTGTAGCCAGCGAAATTACTAGGCATATGAGATGATATCTGACGTCTCGGGGTGAAGAGCGCAATGCAGTTCTACGCAGTTCTTTTAATAGTTTTTAAAGATATGGGCGGCACTGCAATTGTTATGGGCAGGTATGGCGCTTATCATCAGGCGAATGACTATCTCGTCTCATTACCAAGTTACGTAAAAAATAGAACTTCACGAGGAGATAAATTTAATAGACAATCTCATCTCTACGTCTCCCTTGAGACTACACTTTTCCGAGATTCAGTAGAATGCAACAGCCAACTTAATTGTCAAGCAAAACTCTTTAAATTACATACAAACCTATTACAAATATGTGTATAGTGTTACTTTAATTAGTGGTGAGGTAAAGCAAGGGTAAGTTAAGGCTCAATTATAGTGGTAGTTAACAAAGCGGCCGCATCCGTATCCGCAGAGTTTATGTAAGTAGGTACACCACACTGCATTTAAACATTTCATTGCTAATAATTAATGTTATTCTTCTTCTGTCTCGTGTGGGTACGTGGACTGTGGCCAATCCTGGTTTCGGAGTTATAGCCACCTGAAGGTCTCCTTTTTTATTTTTTTGTAACTGAATGACGAGACGAAACTGGTCGTTTGCGTGATGGTAAGTAATACGCCAGCCCATAAAAATAACAGCACCACCTAGAACTTTGTTTCGCAAAATCCTGCGCGGCGCTGCACTGCGCTCGTCATCCTGAGACAATTAGCTGTTGAGTCTCATAATGCCCGGTAATTTCGCTGGCTACAATGCCCTTTAAACTGGAACACAGTAATGCTCGCGCACTACTGCTTGGCGGCTGAATAACTTGCAAAGCGGTGGTACCCACCCAGACATCCTCTTGCATACGAGAAACCTACCACCACTAAATTTAAAGTTATTCTTCTTCTGTCTCGTTTGGGTACGTGGACTGAAACTAATCCTGGTGTCGGAGTTCCAACCGCCGCTAAAGGTCTCCGACATAGTCTCACGACTTTAGTCTTGAGATAATGTAACTCCTAGGTTTGCTACAAAATGTCTCTATTCTACATCGCTTATGTGACAGTGGATCGTTTTGTAGAGAGATTTACAGCGCAGATTCACGACTGAGTATATCTGTTGAAGTATATTTCACTCCTTTAATTGGCCAATAGAAGCTGCTACCTTCCAATAAATTAGAATAGGTAGATTTGTTTATTAGCTGTACAAATCCTTTTGCGAAATAAAGGAGAATTTAGTGGACATCGGCTTTGAGTACCCTTATTTCGGTACTGAGAGTTAAAATGTTGGAAGACTTCATCCTGATTAATTACTTTAATTAATCATGGAGACTTTCTGCTTTTTTGGTGAACGTCTTTCTCGTCATACCAACGGGATAAATAAAAAAATTGTGACATAATGTGCGATATGGAATACATTAGGGCATGCTTGGCGAAACACTTAAAATTTTGAAATAACTAGAAAGAAGGACAATGAAAATGCTCGTTCAGGGATCGAATTTGCGTTTTCGAAATACTGTCCCGACGCCTTAACCTAATTAAAATTATTACAAACATGTACTTTTAAAAGCTTCATACTTCTGAAGCTTAAAAGTTAAATAAATTATAGGTAACGACATCTCAACGATATCGTTGTGAAGATCCATCTATAGCGACAACACAATAATATATGTATGACCACCTCTCGACGACGTCATAGGCCACGGGAGTGAGTACTGAAAATCAGGAGTCGTGAGGACGCCGCTCAGTAAACCTCCGCTCAAAACTCCTTGTTGGACTTAAACGAAATAAAGTGTATTTGTATTTGAAATTACAAAAAATCTAGCGGTAGTAGCCTGACTTCTTCCCACCTTGATTTTTTTGATACAGAAATATAAACAAGTCTGATAAGTTTTTTTCGAGGAGGGTTATAATTTCAACGACATGGTCACTCAACAACCCTAGATATCTTTCAAGATAGGCAGTTTCTGAAGTAAACTTTGGTCAACCTTAGTTTTCCCATTTGTATACCAATATCTTTGCCTTATTGGATCTAACAGATGTGTTCGAGAGTTTTATATAATATAAAATATAGATTTTGTAATGATACTCAACAGCAGCACCGTTTGTATGTTTGTACCAATAACGAACATCAAACATTGCCGTCGGAAACATAATTATAGACTGTTGAAATTTACACGTGGTCACTGATATTTGCGTTAACGAAATAATGTATATGATGCAAAGTTTCATGGTCTATGTTCAATGTTCGCTGGACACTGCACTGGAACGAAGGAAGGAAAGAATGAAGGAAGAACAGGCTTATTTAACGTCGTAGGTTTTTCCCGAAATAAATCCATATGACGAATCTTTATCTTTTAAATCGAGTTATCTGCTACAAGCTCAGAAACTTCGTTAATCGCTTAATTCAGGCACTGGAAGCCATTAAACTGCCAGCTTATTCAAATTCGTGGCAACAGTTGCTTTTTGCCGGCGATCTGTGTGTTCCGCCCGTTGCTTCATCCGGATACTCGGAAGCTCGGAACAGCTAGATAGAGACATACAGGCTACTATAATTACTCGAGGTCGTTGTACATTATCATGAATTCTCTAAATAGTATTGTTTTAGATATCTCGTATTAAATTTCTAAAGAATAGAATTTATGTTTCTTATGTTTTCGGTAATATTTACGTAGTGAAGTAAATATAATAAAGAGAAAACAATTGTAAATATATTACAATTGTTTTTCTCTTTCTATAAATTTAATATATCTGATCTGATCTAATATACTGATCATGAACTCATCTTATACCCAAACTGTAACATGTGATTTGTCGAGTTTGACGTATTCACCCGTAGTTACATTATCCAGCACCTCTCAGCCTACACTTCGAATGTTGGGTTCTGAAGTGTTTCTTGCTGCCTCTGCCTTTGGTTAATAAACCCGGGAGGAGTTAAATGTCGTAGCTAATTGTTCCGCGTTCGCGTTTTTACGCGCGCTTAATTTGTTGTTCGAATTAAGGCATGAAGTTAAATTAAACTTGAAACTAGCTATTTTTATTTAAAAAGTACTAATTATAATTATAAAGTTTTGGCAAAATTTATGTTTCTGTGCTTTAATTTTGTTCAATGCCTAAAAGCCAGTGTTCTACCTAGTGCCACAGTCTAGTAAATGATGTAACAAGATTGTGTATACTGTTAATTATTTTTGTTAAAATTAAATATGAAGTAACGTCATGTGGCCCATCGATAAACTGCGTAGACTGAAGTCACTTATTGTATCTAAGTGTAGAAATAATAATTCAATTCATTTGATGAATGGCGCAGCTAATTACTTGCTATCTTATAGGTTTGTAGGTGAGTTTTCAAATTATGCTAATGCAATATACTATTTATTGCGAACGTCTTTTACCGTGCTTAGCAATGTAAGTTGGAATTAACGTATGGCAATATACGTAACTCATTTCGAGTATTACAATATATTTTTTTCTAAATTTTTCTCCGGGTAGATCAAACTCCAATAGAGATGAATAAGTGCTGATTTATACCCAAACATCTCCAAACTAAATATATTCCCAAAAGCTCAGAAGGGCGAACACAATTTTATTTTAACGATGTCCCTTCTAACAATGTTGGGAGCTGAAATATTTGAGATTCCTCTTTATATTATTCAAAGTTGACTGGTAGAACAAATTTACATACCTTAAACTCGACTCGACGCTCCGCCTTTGTGACCGTTGTGGTAATTTTTATTTAGAAACATGCTACGCAAAATTTCGAAATATTTCAGGAATGTGTTGCGATATTTTGGCACAGTTTGTGTGGGTGGGCGCTTAAAAAGCTATGTCTATATTGCTTTTTGCCAAAATTAGCATATCCATTTTTTACAAGGTGTTATTATGTAATGTCATACTTTAATGATCATCATCATCAGCCTATTACGTTCCCATTGCTGGAACTCAGGCCTTCCCTCGTACAGAGAGTATGGGCCATAATCCATCACGCTGGCCCAGTGCAGGTTGGTCGATGTCACATGTCTTTGAATTTTTATGATAAATTCTTGGTCATGCCGATTTCCCCGCGATGTTTTCCTTCACCGTTTTTTTCATACCTTAATACATTAAAATAATACCATTTACTTGGAATTGTGTTAATTATAATAATACTGATTAATTCACTTAAACTACTTAATTTTTATTTCAGTTGACCGTAGTATGCGGTAAAAATAAGATATATGAGACATAACGTAAACTTTTAAGCATTAAACATTAAGTTTTTAAACATTATGTACTTTAGTTTAAGTATGTTGTTAACACATACCTACGTTTTTATGTCTGCACACTATCGTCTATAAATATTGTCTCTCTATAACATACGATTGTCTAAGAGAGCGAGTGTGGCTCAATGAGAGCATGTGTGACTTTCGATCCGATGCACCCGATTTCGAATCCCGCTGGCCCCGCACCACTGACTTTCTAAAGTTGTTTACGGATTTAACACTCGCTCTTAAAAACGGTGAAGGAAAACATCGTGAGGAAACCGGCATGTCCAAGAATTTATCACAAAAATTCAAGGACATGTGACATCTACCAACCCGCACTGGGCCAGCGTGGTGGATTATATATAGCCCATACTCTCTCTATGAGAGAAGGCCCGTGTCCCAGCAGTGGGAACGTGATGGGTTCATGATGAAGATGATGTTCAAAATACAATTCCTTCTTAAGTGCAATGCAGTGTTTTCTATTCTATTCTATTCTACGTACTTAGAGTGCGTACGTTCCTAGTAGAATTTCAGGCGCTGAAGTTTATTTTAGTTTTGAACTCTCAAATTAGAATAAACTGTAAGTGCGAAGTGGTTTTAAAACAAAGTATTATACTCGTAGTTCACAGTTCAACCGCATCAGTTTCTGTTTTGCAACAACATAAGTTTTTGCTATCGTCGGCAGGGGCGGTGTTTTCAATGAGCTAACTTCCAAACTTTGAGATAAGGGCGGCCATCGAGGTTGCCAGGGGTTGATAAATTAATACAGATTGCGGGTAGTTAAAGTTTTTGCATTATAGTGAGCCCAAGGAGATTAGCTGTTATTATTCTGAGGATAAAATAATGTGATTGTGCATAATCAATACAGCCTCTGATGAATCAAAGGGCGAATTATTGAATTTTTGAAACGTTTACTTTAAACTCAAACCAGCAGAATAAAATGTCAAATTAGTTTAGATTTATTTTGATTTTTGATGTTAGTTTAGATTGATTGATTGGGTTGATGGGTAGATGTTTGTTATTCAATTACGCAAAAACTACTAAACAGATTTTGGTTAAATTTGGTATGTAGGTACTTTAGGTCCTGTAAACCTGGAACATCCAACCTGGAAACATAGGACAGGTACTTTTCTACCCGAAAAATTGTGGGTAAAACCGCTGGGCGTAGCTAGTAACTTAGTAACTTAATTTGTTTCCTTAACTCAATATATAGTAACTAAATAAGTTTTGTTAAACTGATCGCTTGATTGAATTACTTATTTTTGTGATAAATAAATCATAATCATAATTAACATATATGTTACGGCTAAAAGCCGAAGTGCGGCTACACCTAGTTTTAGCCGGCTACAACTAGGTGCAGCCGGCCACATGCGGTTAAACTTAGATCTATCCAATATGCGAGATTGTAAACTGTCGAAAGATTGTGAACCGTCGCTTTATTTTTCGGTAGATTATAATCTATCGAAGTGATAGATGATATATATAATGTATGTACATGTTCGCGGCGTTGGAGTGGCCCAAGGGCCACCCCCGCCTCACCCTAACCTACCGAGGGCTGCCCCTTATACGTTTGATTGGTGTGCGGCTTCACCTAGTTCTAGCCGCTATGATGAAGGCTAAACCTAGTTCTAATCGAAGATAAGTTGGATAGATCTAAGTTTAACCGCATGTGGCCGGCTGCACCTAGTTGTAGCCGGCTAAAACTAGGTGTAGCCGCACTTCGGCTTTTAGCCGTAACATATACACTAACATTATAAATGCGAAAGTTTGTATGTTAGTGTATTTTTTAATATAATGACTAGACTAAAAAAACCAGCCATTAAAATTACAATCAAACCTAATAAGAGTAAATAAGTAATTTAAATTTAACTTACTGCTAGTGTTAGTGCTGGTTGTATTGTGTTGTTTAACACTTTTCTTATTGTTTCTATTAAGGCAGACACTATGTTCTTGTATTCTTTACGAGTAGCTGTTTATACTACGGTTCACTGACACTTTACTAAACTAACTCAAAACTCAGTTTTGTCCTTTTTATTCTTCTCACTAGGTGTAAGTGTGGTTATCATTTCTCTCTGTGACGGCTCAACGAAACCACAAGGCGCAGCTAGTACTTTATGTAGTTTAAAAGATTTTGCACGCTCGCTCTAAAAACGGTGAAGGAAAACATCGTGATGAAACCCGCTTACGCGCTTTGGAGTGGTAGGCTCTGGCCGTGGTTGTAATACCACCCACCGAACAAAGCCATGCCGTCAAGCGACCTAGTCGTGTTTCGGGATGATGTTCGGTGAACCGTCGGGGAGACGGGTCTGAGCAGCCGCACAACTGCCGTCTCTCTCTAGATCTATGTGCTTCATCTTAGGCCACATCATCGCTTAACATCAGGCGAGATAGTGGCCAAACATGGATCTATTAAGCGTAAAAAAAAAAGTTTAAAGGTATAAATAGTAAAACTGCATCGTCCGATTACAAATCATTTTCGTCCGACATAATGGAAAGAAGCCGTACTATCGTTTCCTTATTTTTCTGGTCACGAAGTTTTTAAGTTGTTGTCACGAGGGTTGGTTGAAGAGTTATGTTGCCATAACAAGCTATTTTACTACCTTAGTTGAGACAACGTAAATCAAAAAACAAACTACACTGAATATAAAACAATAATACGCTAAGTTTCTGAAATATGTATGATTGTAGTGTGTGTGTCGCACGTGCTCAGTAAGAGCACGTGCGACTTTTGATCCGACGCACCCGAGTTCGAATCCCGCTGGTCCCGCACCACTGACTTTGTTGTTATGTGCGGATTAAACACTCGCTCAAAATACGCTCAAAGAAAATATCTTGAGGAAACCGGCATGTTCATTAATGACAAAAGTTTAAGGACATGTGACATCCACAAACCCGTTCTGGGCCATCGAGGATTATGGCTCTTTATGAGAGAAGGTTTATGGAAACGTGAAAAGTTGATGATAATGATGATTGAAGCAAATAGCGGGTATTGGTTAGTTGCATTTCCCTAAAATGAAGGTTAATGATGATGATGAATGAAGTCTTTCATTTTTAACGGACTTCAGAAAAGGAGAAGGTTCTCTGTTCGATTGTATTTTTGATTTTAAATATTTTTTTTACATTTTTTTTATGTTTGTTACCTCAGATCTCCGTCATTTATGAACCTATTTGGAAAATTATTTTTGCGTTAGGTTCAATATAGCTACGAAGTGGTCCCATATAAATTTCATCGATATTTGATCTTGGACTTCGAAGGTACATTGAAGACGGTTTTTGTTTTTTTCTAAAAATTAATTATTAAACATAGTATGGAGTCGGAGTTATTAATTTCGAATATTTGCTTGTCGTAAAGCCTTTTACATACATTTTTATACTAGCTGCGTCGCGCGGTTGCACTTACTGTTTCTATAAAAAGAAGCCTATATCCTTTTCCAGGACAAAGAACGTACAAAATTTGATCAAAATCCGTGAGTCACTGGAACGTGTACTTTCGGGAGAATAGCGCTACCGACATCCGATTGTTGTCAACTTTTGTTAACGAAATAGTAAAAATATACGTCTTTTAATGCTATACCAATCTACAATCCTTTTATTTTAAGCCTGTATTTTAATAAATTCAATATGTTATTAGATCTAGTGTTGAACTCGCGCCTGAGATGACTAAATAAGGTTCGAAATCTTTGACGCATAAACTTACACAAGGGCTGGCCTAGCTTTTTGTCGTCCTTCTTATCCCTGTCCGTCCGTCTATCTTACCTATAGCACAGCATATAGTTCATAACGGCCACAAAATATTTTTAGCTTCCAATACAAAAAGCAGGGGTGTTATAAGTTTGATCGCTATGTGTAACTGTATGTGGCACCGTAGCTCTTAAACGGGTGAACCGATTTGGATGTGGTTTTGTCATTTGAAAGCAGGTTTTCACGCGGTGGTTCTTAGACATGTTTTATTAAATTCGGTTCATCCGTTTTTTCTCTCTATACGTTTATTGTGTCGGGTTTTTTAACCGACTTGAAAAAGGAGGAGGTTTACAATTCGACGGTATGTTTTTTTTTTGTGTGTTTGTTACGCGATTTCTCCGCCAATTATGCATTGATTTCGATGATTCTTTTTTTGATTGGTAGGTAATACTTCAAAGGTGGTCCCGTATAGTCTAAAAGGTAGTAGATAAATACTACCTACAAGTAGTACTTACTATATACATAGTATTTATTTACTACTAGTACTAGTATATACCTATTAGACTTGGCTGGCACCGACTTCAAATATATGAGTGGGTAGGGCTTATGATAATTATATTAATTTATTTTTTACTTTTGAGTGCCAGTTGTGGTTTTGAAATCGGTTTAGTTTTTTTGTAAAATAATTTTTTATGTTAGTTTATTGAAATTTGTTATAAAATAAATTCACCGTGAGTTACAAAAAAGTATGACATGCTGCGGCCTGCTTATTATACTTAGTAAAGTAAGTCACAGTGAAGTGGCCCCATCGATTCTGATACTATTTTTGTGCTTGACGTGTTGCACGCAAACAAACGTGTGAAGGCGGCAATGTAAAAAAACGGCATTTTTGCTCATAATTGTTATTCGTAAGGCTATGTGCTTGAATTTGTTTTGAAATTCTAGCTAGTTTGAGTGCTAAACATTGTCGATAACGTTTTGTCGTGTACGGTCAAATTCGCATTCAGTCATGTGACCGAAAAACCGACAGCTAACGGTCAAATACTTTTATAATCGTGAACGGTCAAAATAGGGTTTAGTCTAAATCGCAAATGGTCAAATGCACATAATTTTTTAATCACGAACAGTCAAAATAGAGATTGGTCTAAATCGCAAATGGTCAAATGCACATAATGGACTCTATTTTGGAATGCTGGGCTCCAAGGTACCCACCGAACAAAGGTATGCCGCCAAGCGACCTAGTCGTGTTCCGGCATGACGTTCGGTGAACCATCGGGTGAAGGGTCTTAACAGTCACTCAACTGCCGTCTTCCTATTTTTTAAATTGATATATGGACATACATTGACGACATCTCGCCTGATGGAAAGCGAAGATGCGGCCTAAGATGGAGCACGCTTGCCCATGAGATGCCTATTCACTTTAGACTTAAAGAGACACAAGTTGAAGCTGTTTGGGGACAAATACGCTGGCAGAGCGTTCCACTCCTTAGCAGTTCGCATGATAAAGGAATCTGCAAAACGCTTAGTATGGATAGGTGGGATATTAACAAGGTACGAGTGAGACGACTCTCCCCGCCTGGAAGTCCTTTGGTTAGATTAGGTTCCTCTAGATCTACGTCCTCTATCTTCGGCTACATTGTTGTCGCTTACCATTAGGCGAGATGGAGGCCAAACTAACTATAACCAATAAATCAATAACGGTTTATTTTAAAATACTGAGATGTGGTATTAATTCTTTTTTTCTTTGTTACAGTAAAAAAGGCGCGCTATGTTGGTATACAAGGTAAGACTTTACTATTATATTAGTAGCAACTAATTTTACCAATTAACTATTCAATTTATCAATTAGTTACATTTAAACTGAATACACCACCTCAAAGTATATGCATGTTTAATAAAAATCTTTTGAATTTTGACTTTTTCACAATTATTTGTATGTGTACGTAAAGAATTGTCAAAAAATATACCTATATTTAGTCAAAAGATTAAATAAATACACACAATTGTAGTTTCAATTTTGTTTCCTTGATCTTTACACGATGTCATGCTTTTGTTCATAATACACGCAACTAAACTAAACGTGTAAAATAACTTTTTCTGCAGAAAGTATTTCTTAATACAAGGTCAAGCCTTTTCTAGGCTTGCCTCAACAATCCCCGCTCATTAAACTTTTGCTGTGGAAGGTCGGTTACATGTGGATGTGCTAGCCAACAAGACATTAACACATTCACACAATTTGCTTTACACAAACAAAGTCTAGTCTCATCATGAATAATAAGCCACCTGACGCCTGCTGTAACCTCTTTCATCCATTGTCCCTCATTTACACTTTTACAAAACATATGTCATGTTGTAAACTATACCTTATTTGTAAGCTAATAAATTGTATTTTCCTTTGCAGCAACACAATTTAACACGTACGTGACACTCAAGCTACAGAATGTCAAGTCGACGACGGTGACAGTTAAGGGTCCCACCCCATGTTGGGAGCAAGACTTCCTCTTGTGAGTATTTTTACACTGTATGGTTCAAGGTGAGGTAGCTTCAGTAGCTAAGGTAGCTTGTGGAGTGGGGAATGAACCCCGGATGTAGATGCTTTCCGTGTGTAGAGGCCCTAAACATAGCGCCTTGATTGTGTAGATGATGTAATGTTTGAAATAGATTTTGGGATTTTGTCCGTAGTCTTAATTTGTGTGTGAAATTTAGTGGGTTTTCAAGGCAAATCATTTAATTTCTTTCCTCGACGCAAAAAAGAGGGGTGTTATAAGTTTTTCTAGCGTTTTCTAGCGGTGGTTCGTATATAGATATGTTTTATCAAAATTGGTTCAGCCGTTTTTTTTTTGGATTTTTGTGTCAGTGGCTTTTAAGGTAATTCTGAATCTATTCTATTCGGTATTATTACAGTTGGTATATATATTTAAAAAAGGTTATTTTCCTATTCGTGTTTTCAACATATTTAAGTGAAATTATATACAAACGTGCCTGTTTACTGGCATTGTTTTGAATTATGTAGGTGATATAAGTACGGCGTTGGTGCGGTGTGAAAGCTTAGGCAGGATTATAGGCCGACCGTTTAACTCGCGTATCGCCTGCGCGGTAAAAAGGGAGCGAGGGGAGATGTTAGCGGGTGGGTGAAAGGGAAAGGACGTAAGCTCTCTGCTCCGCGCACCCCTTTCACCCACCCGCTAACATCTCCCCTCGCTCCCTTCTTACCGCGCAGGCGATACGCGAGTTAAACGGTCGGCCTATAGTTCTTCGTATTACGTAACCTGTACTTTTGTACCATATCGCAAAACAGTAATGGAGTCACTATACAGGGTGTTAATGTAAATGTTACCCATATTTAACTGAGACCCTCTGCCCATGATATTAGTTATAATTTTAACGGTTTCAAAGTGATCAAAATTTTGAAAAAAGAAATTAAATTTCATAAAAAAATTATGTAGCAATTCGCCAGCCCATAACAATAACAGCACCACCCAGAACTTTGTTTTGCAAAATCCGGCGCAGCGCTGCACTGCGCTCGTCACCCTGAGACAAAGAAAAAAATGGTGCAGTCACGTATTCTTAATGAATAATTAAAATAACATTAAAATTATCACAAGATATTTTATCATTATCAATAATAAGATAAAATAAATATTAGAACATCATGGTCACCCTAATTTAGTACAGCTGCTAAGCAAACAAAGACAGTTCAGAGACGCCGACATGAGGTATGCAACAGAGGTATGTATCGCAATCGCCCCGCGCCACTCGCGTAGCGCCTACGTACAAAACAACCACAACAAATATAAATGACTTTTTACTTTTTCGTTTCAGTTCTTTTAGTGGATTGATTAACAAATTATCACGAATAATCGTGTACAAGTATGTGAAGTAAATATGGCCAAAGATTTCAATAACCTCCTATATATCCAGTCCTAACTAAAGGTTGTCTATAAGATATTGCTTCAAGCGATAAGACCGCCAATAACCCTAGAAAAGTTTTTTCTAAGTTTTTATTCAAGTACAATATATAATATAATATATCTATTGTATTCTATTCTATATTTGTAAATTTGACCGTGAGAAGTCAAATTTTTTAATTAACCTCGTTTCATTAATGGAACAATTTCATTG
This sequence comes from Petrophora chlorosata, assembly GCA_951640565.1. Taxonomy (NCBI): domain Eukaryota; kingdom Metazoa; phylum Arthropoda; class Insecta; order Lepidoptera; family Geometridae; genus Petrophora; species Petrophora chlorosata. The sequence goes on along the minus strand of OX621204.1, from coordinate 6,358,800 downwards.
GTCGTTATAAACTTGTAAGTAAATCTAACAATTGAATCAGAATGTATATATATTATCGAATTATTATTCAGACAATGTCTGATATTATTTATCAGGTTCCATTGCTGTATGCATTAAAAGGAAAGTGCTCGTGCGAGACGAGTGAAGGAATCGTACCGTGAAATAACTATCGCGCGGATCGGAAGTGGCGGCTGAAATAACCGAAAGTTTTGGCATTGTCATAGTAAAAAGAAATATGTATGTTATCTACTACCGCTCAGCATGATGCGTGATCTGTGAGATCACACAGTGTTGGTTATCTTACTAATATTATAAATATGAAAGTTTGTGAGGATGGATGGATGGATGATGTTTGTCATGCAAAAACTACTGAACGGATTTTGATGAAATTTGGTATGTATGTTCTGTTAAGTCCTGGAAAAGGACATAGGCTATTTTAATTCCGGAAAACCGCGAGTGAAACCACGGGGCGCAGCTAATAAATAAATAAATACGCCCAACGATTATATACATAGATTCTGGCTCCTAACTAGTATTCCCTGTATCTCAGGAACCAGGGTCTACGCGGACCATGGTCCCACAACACTTAGACATGAACACGAAAAAACAGATTGCACTTCTTTTCTGTGTTAATTACAAACATTTTACCCGTCACTAGAATCGACACCCGCAGCCTCAGTATGAGATTTGAGCCAACCTTCACAACCATTACACCACAGAGGCTGTCATATAACATAGTATGGCAAGAATATGAAAGAATGAATTTGAATCGCACAGATTTTTCGGTAAGGATTGCTATCTGCTCGCATGTCGCAAAAAGTTACATACGAATTAACATTCCATAAAATAAAATAAATTATACGCAATTTTAAGCTGTTGTACTCGTAAATGGCCTGATAAATTTGTAATCGCTTCCCGTGGGCCATACGGGCTCGCTACTGTGGAAGGTAATTACCACTATAAATACAGCACTGAAGTTTATTTACTGTTCTCTCTCTACTGTATTTATACAGCACTGTCCAACATAACCGAAGTATCAACGTTAAATACAAAGTGAAAAAATACGATAAGAGCAACTGTAATACATGCAATCAAGTGGTTTGCGACATGTACTAGATTAGTGACAGACGGTTGTGGATGACTACTATGATAAACAGTCAGATTATCCTGACTGTTTATGATAGTAGTCATCCACAGTTAGTATTGCGCTGGCTACAATGCTGAGCAATAATGCACTATATCTGTAAGTTTACAATTGTAATTTAGTAAATAAATAAATAAAATAAATAAATAGAGTATTTTGATATATTTTTCAATAATCTCATGATATCTAACAAAGTATGAAATCAATTAATCAGTAGAACCTTTTACTGTAAACATAAGAAAAGCGTATTTTTCCTCTCGATATCGATGGAAAAACACGTAAAGTACGTCCCGGGGCGATTAAGAAGATAAATGAAGAGGCGATGTTCCGTGAAAAAGATGACACGCGTCAGACACACAAGCACCTACTTTTATTTTTCAGGGTAATACAAAAATATGTTCGTGATATTGTTGTTGTGGTTTTGGTTTATTAGAAGTATATGTGAGCCTTTGATTTTTGAGATGTGACAGTCTTGTAGATAGATGAGGCAGTAAGATAAGGCAGGAATCGACAGTTCCCACTTGTACTTACTTTCTCTAGCAAAACTTATGAAAAGTTTTAAAACAAGATACCTAACCTTTCGTAAACTTTGTAAAACTTTTCAGCAACTTAGCAAATATCTTCCGTTTAAATATAAAACAGTGACACGTGATAATGCTATCGAAACTAGCTTTTATTATATTATCTAGGTTTCAGGACCATACTCGAGAATGACTTTATGAGAATTCAGAATTCTACATTTTGGGAATCCAACATTGTGCTCCTAAAGGGATGCCTGCGTCTTGCTTTCAAAGCCCAATAGCTTATAGCGTACCTAGCCGTTTTACACTTAAAAGTAGCTTTTACCCGTGACTTCGTCTGCGTGAACAAAATTCAAAAATAAAAGTTTAAACCACAGAGGAAGCCCATATTCGTATTTTTTCCAAGACCACCTTAACAAGACCTCCCTCCTTAAAGAGGTCGAGGTGTAACATACCCTATAATCTAAGTTGGGACTAATGTTACTTTACCCTGAAAACCGTATTAAAATCCGTTTAGCAGTTTCAGTTCAGCAGAGTCTGAAGACAACAAATATACAAGCAAACAAAAGTAGATTTGTGTTCAGTGCCCTCTAAATAGTCGATACCAATTGGTTTTTCAAAAATCTCTCTTAAAGATACAAAATTGGCTCAGTTCCATTTTTATAATAGTATAAAAGATCATCTTTCGCTTTTTATATTCAGACCATGCTACCGCATTCATCGGGTCTTCTCCTAAATCTATGTGCTCCATATTGGTTCACATCAGCGCTAATCATCAGGCTAGAAGTGGCCAAATAAAGATCTATAAACTTTATAAAACCTGCCTTCCACTTATCAAGCCAACAGGCGAAAAACAAACAAACCATTTAACTTCTACCGCTTCCCCTTTTCAGCTGCCAAATAAAATCCATTTTCACCGTGGCTGGGACGATATCAATTATATTGCTTTTATACAGAAAGCCGTCGAACAAATGGCCTCTTTATGCGAGTAATCGAATATTTAGCAGCGGAATTTTATAGCAGTGGAGAGACGATATGAGTTCTACGAAGCTGTGACTGAAGTTGACGTTTGTTTATACTTTTCTATTATTTGCCCAATGTAAACCACAGCTGAAATCACATATTAAATGGAATAACATCGAGAATTTATTATCATTATATGTAGGATATTATTATTTTTAAATGTATAGATATTTCTATGGTTTAGTACAGTCAATTTTTCACTGTTCCTATAGCAAAACGGGTATCAGCTGAAAATTAGCGCCGAGTTGTTTAAAACTCTCGGCATTTTATGCTGAGCTGAGCCCATTCGGCGCATATATTTATTATTTAAGTTTTATTTTTTAGTTTGTCATTTTTGTGTGCCGAATAAATGGTTTTTCTTTCTTTTTTCTTTCTAATTGCATACAATATTCCCGTCCAAACCATTCGAGACACCGTCTTTGCACAAAACTTAGATGCTAGTCATAGCACAGAAGTCGGCGATTCCTATAATTAGCGATTCAGAAAGAGAATTCGTTTTGCTCAATCTTGTTAGAGTTGTGCACAACTTTTTCGATTGCAAAGTTGAGTGATCAACATTTTTTGCTTAACATCGGTATCGCGTGCTCGAATTTCATTCGATAATGCGCAGGTTTCGTTAGTTTCAATAGGTTAATCATGTTTTAATGGTAGACCATGTGTGATTTTTGCATTCATCAACAAAACGACGCCAGCTACGTACGCTATAATCGCGCCAATCGATCGACTGTATCATAGATTGTTATCTTTGTGCAGGTTAATATGAATTTCGCGATAGCGTTGCAACACGATTTCAATTTTGCAAACGAGTTTCTAGTTGAGCACCGGCATATTGTTAATTTAATAGTTATAGGTTTGTACGCATTACAGTTTTAGTAGCTTTACGTGCTTAATTTCGTAAGTGACGCTAGTTATGACAGTTTATGTATTTACCTAGAATTATCTTTCGTCAAGTGAATTCCGACGTTATTGGCCATGGTAAAGAAAAAACTCATTTTGTCCCAAACTTTAGAAATTATATCTCAAACAGGGAGGTATTAAGCCCGCATCACATAGTAACCGTTCATCTTAGGCTACCACTAGTAGTGTAAAAGTCTCAATATACTTATACAATTTTTTTTTAAATTGAGAAATACAGTGCATTTTACCGATTCATGAAATTATAAAATTATTCACACAATAGAAAAAACATGCGCTAACGCGTCAAAAGTTTAAACTTTTATTGAATCTCTAATTCTGTGCCAAGTCTCCTATATCGTACAGGACAAAATTATGTGCCCGATTTATTAGACATTCCAACGTCTTGCGGTGCGATGAAAATAAGTAGTTATTCTGTATTTTTTATAGTATTTTCTGCAGGCATTTACGAGAAATTACACTAATTGAGAGAAACGCAAGATTTTTGAGCGGGTAATCGGTAAGTCAGGTACTTGCTGTCTGTGAAGATTTTGGGTTGGGTTAAACGTTCATTGCTTGAAAGCTTGAAACAGCATATACTATATATTAATAATAATATTTGAGCGTATGAAAATGACTCGAGTTTAGACTGAGTCAAAGAAGCAAAAGCAATATGCAAAGTATGCTATGCATATGGCATTTGTGGAGTTGCCATCACTGTATTAGTTCTGCATTATACCTATTTTTTGTATTAATGTAATATCTTCGTCTGATTGTTCGTGATATCATGGACAGGGTCCCGCCTGAAAATCATTGCTTAGTTACTTAAAAATACCTTAGCGTATGCTGAATCGAGATCTTTTTCTGACATCGCGCAACATTTCACTGTGTTCTTTTTTATATTCTTTATTGTACACTGTTATAATATTTACATCGGTGATAGTATTTATTGTTTATGTTTTGTTGTCGTGTGATGTCCTGAATAAATGTATTTTCTTTCTTTCTTTCTTTCTATGCTACTGGCTTGTCATACAATATAATAAGGCACATAATCCAATCAAAACAAGTTTAAACATTAATGAAACTGCCAACACATATTGCTTTGTCACTAGCTCCACTTCCCCCAACACTTGCCTCCCCGACCTTGTCTTCTGATGACTCCTTTGCGACATCTTAAATTCGAAAATAATGAACACTTTACCCCCTTTCTAATATTAGCTCTAGAATATGGGCAGTTAATGTCATAATGGCCTATGGAGGCCGTTGTTAGAGTATGAATGGTGCAATTAGGTAGCGAAGAGGAGACTCGAGCCAAATCGTCGTAAGGCCTTTGCTGGGATTAGTCCTGATTTCATTTAAATGTGAACTTAATAGGTTGATTAATGGGTTAATACCTGTATTTATGTAGGTAGACACGACCTTTTGTTTTGATATGGTTAAATTTTATTCGATTGGAAATGTCGATCTTTCCTCGCGTCGATGAGCCGTTTCAGTTCTGAAGCAAGTCGTCATGGCTCATAGAAAAATTGCCCGGCGAGATGGAAGGGTTAGTTACTAACAAGGGAAGTCTGTGAACTCGAACTCTCTAAAATTAATAAAATTTTGTAGGTTTGTAGAGTCGGTGATACTGACAATCCCATATTTATTTATCGACAAAGGCTTAGTCAGTGATGGATAGGTTCCTAAGGCGAAACAAACCCTAAACTTACGAAAATTTACCAATTTACCTTTTTAGATGATCTAACGTAACATTTTCTAGAACTAAATTTGTAAACGTCGTTGACTAAAGAAATTGTAATAACGTTTCCTTTTTTTTACTTTATGATAACTTTCCGTGTAAAAGTCTAGTTACTAGCTACGCGAGTCCTGTGAACCTAAAGTTATAAATGCATTAGTGCATCAGAAACACTCCATATTTTTTTTTATGGAACTGAGTGATGAAAAAAGCAAGTCGTTCGCCTGATGGTAAGTGCTACGCCTGCCCATAATAATTGCAGTGTCACCCAGAACTTCTAATACCATAAAAAGCGCTGCGTAGCATTACGCTCATCACCCTAAGACATCAGATATTAAGTCTCATATGCCCAGTGATTTCGCTGGCTACAATGCCCTTCAAACCGGAACACAGTTATATTTATATAAAAGAAGTAAAATAAAAATACGAAATAAAATTTGAGGAAAGCGATTTACACTTTCAGTGCCCTTTTAACTAAACATAAATAAAACACATCTTAAACTTCCACAAACCACAAAATAATTGATTGAATTAAGAATAATACACAGGAAGGCTTCTTCCGCGTATTTCGAGTCTCAATGGCTCTGAAACGTAAACAAAAATATGTTTATTGTTTGGTGGTTAGCTTATTCTTATTTACGTCAAAGGCAAACGCTTCATATTAAAATTGTTATGTAGGAATCAAAACAATAACAATCCTACATGTTGTTGGCAAAGTGACATACTCGTACCACCAATGGATCACGCCGCAAATTTCATATTATCAATAACATTTACGCAGGGGTGAAATTTGTTTTGATAAGTTCAGGCAGGATTGTGCGGTGGGGGAGGGTGTGACGTAGTAAATCGCACCTTGGGGGCGCGTCTGGTGGGTGTTGTTATAATTAAATGTAGCATTTACGATACGTTGTATACTTGATGATGCGAACATAATCGGTTTAAAGTGCTGTTTCTGTCGATCTTTCATATAACGAGTGTTCAACGTTTATGTCCGTCTGAGAAAGCGCTTATTACTCAAACCTATGTTGGCCTAAATATAGTTAACTATTGTAAAAAGTTAAGATTAGGCCACGCTTTTATCTACGCCGAGATAGACAACAAGTGTAAGCTATAAGACACTATGTCGGAAATTTCTTGCTAAAACTTTACTTGCAGTTGGAAACGTGTCCTTACAAAAGATCTAACGTCTAATAATCTAGACAGAATGCAAAAAAAAAAAAACACCAAACTGCAAATACACTATTGTTCTTTAAAAATAATCTGAAGCATTACGTGCATCGCCCTGAGCAGTGATGAAATTAATATTGTCTCAATGGGGCCACTATTTTTGCGTGATATCAGAGTAAAAAGCCATCTTGCAGCACGTACCAGCCGTTCATATAAACATTTCGCCTTGTAATAAATACAAATAAGGCACTAACTCATAATCGCTGGATTTTATCGCTTACTAAAAACAAGCTTACCAAGCTTGATTTGTGTATATCCCGAGTGATGCAGTACGGTGAAATAAAGCTCTGGACACATCTAAACGATAAATGTGACGACGTAGCTTTAGAACTGCAAAAGCGTTCTATATTAAAAACACAATTCCAAAGTTTACGTCTATTATCATTGACTGACGTTAAATTGACCAATGAAAACAGGGATTTAGGAGCTGCGCTATTTCATTAAAGACAAACACATTTTGACCGTTGTTTACGCAGTCATACCCGCGAAATCTCAGGTTTGTTTTGGTTACAAATTAATCGTTTTTGGCGGACGTGCTGGTTGCTTAGGTATTGACAGAAATTTATTATGGTTTCTGCGAAGGAAACTATACGGTTTTATATCGAAGAGATGTGATTTTACGAACTGTTTGGAACCATTTCCCTTGGTCTGGTGAAGACAGGTAGAATAGAACGATTATGTTTTGATGAAATTGATATTCACTAGTACTTCAGGTTTTTATAAAATAGTGCTTATTTTTGATATTAAGTGTTTCGTAGATTATAAATTAAACGAAAACTGAGAATCGTTTTATCCCTAATTAGGCACGGCTTACGAAAGCTTCACAATCTTTGAAAAACTATTCCAGGCATTATATTCTGCTTCATTATTTAATTTATTTAACCGAGATAATTATTATTTCCCTTTAAAATAACAGATTAAATAACTACACCAACATTTTCTTTGTCGTAAACAAGTAATTAAATAAAAAAATCAGGCCAGGCCACGTGACCTCAATTAGCGCCTACGGTTTTATTATGTTTATGTGAAACGTACTTCATTAAAATGTAATGTATACAGTATGTATGAAGAGTGAGTGTGGTCAAGCAGGACTCACTTGAAGGATTCTCGAACTTTTATCTGATGCACTGGAGTTTGAATATAAGTTTTGTTACTTATTAATGATTAATTTATTGACCTTTCGTGATATAATTATATACACTATATTTTTTGTGTTTATATAGAAATAGGTGAGTTTTTAAAGAATTTCTTCTCTTCAATTCTTAAACTATGCGATATAGAAAAATCACTTAATGAGTCACTCTATTTTACCATAAACTTAAAGTGTCTCAAATCAAATTGGTAGATTTTTTTTTTACTTAATAGATCTATGTTTGGCCACTATCTCGCCTGATCAGAAGCGATGATGTGGCCTAAGATGGAGCAAATAGATCTATAGAGAGACAGCAGTTGAGCGGCCGATGGTTCACCGAACATCATCCCGAAACACGACTAGGTCGCTTGACGGCATGGCTTTGTTCGGTGGGTGGTATTACAACCACGGCCAGTGCCTATCACTCCAAAGCGCATAAGCGAATTTCATCACGATGTTTTCCTTCACCGTTTTAGAGCAAGCGTGCAAAATCTACACTTAACTATAAGTCATTAGTGCAAGGCCGAGTCGGGATTCAAACCCAGGTGCGTCGAATCGAAAGGCGCACGAGTTCCCGCTGAGCCACACTCGCTCTAAATTAAGTAGATTTAGCAGATTTCGCAAAAAATGAAATTGATGTCACTTTATTATTGTATTTATAGTATTGCCGATAAGACGCATCACATCTTGAAAAACATTTTTTTTCTCTCTCAGGGATTCATCATTCTAAAAATATAAAAGAAGCGAATTTCAGTAAACTAAAATTTAACACAAAAACCTATATAAAGGAAAAGACGGCTGAACCGATTTTGATAAAACATGTCTAGGAACCACCGCTAGAAAACATGCTTTCAAATAAAAAAACCGCATTTAAATCAGTTCACCCGTTTAAGAGCTACGGTGCCACAGACAGACACACATAGTAGTCAAACTTATAACACCCCTACTTTTTGCGTCGGGGGTTAAAAATTAACTGTAACTGTAAAACAATAAAGTTGGGCATAACTGACGTAGACGTTCGTTCGGACAAAGCCGTTTAGATGTATACCTGCCCTAAATAACCGTAATAACACTCCATAACGTACCATAAAGTTGTAAAACGGCACGCAGATGCTGCCTTTCAAGGGGCTAGTTTGGAACTGACATTCCAATTTATGTTCAATGAAACTTTATCTCTACAATACAAAACTTTACTTAAATATTTTTCAAAGTACGTGCAGGTCGGCTCAAATCTAAAATAAACCACGGTTGCGATTTCGATTCCCGTGACGGGACAAATGTTTGTGCATAAAAAAACAAGTATACGTTTTAAAAAACAAAAAACCGACTTCAATGTATCTTCGAAGTCCAAGGTGAAATGTCAATGATATTTATATGGGACCACTTCGTAGCTATACTGAACCCAACGCAAAAAGAATTTTCCAAATCGGTTCATGAAGGTACAAAGTACTGAGGTAACAAACAAAAAAAAAATTAAAAAAATTAAAATTACAATCGAATAGAGAAACTTCTCCTTTTTTGAGTTGGTTAGAAATGGTCCTCGTACTTTATGGTTCCCTAGATACAGGGAAACCTAGTTAGGGGCCAGGATCTACCTTTGTATGTGATCGTTGGGCGTATTTATTGATTTATTATTCTTTCTATGAGACAGCAATATATAATCAGTTATTAATCTAATGCGATTCCATTATGTTAAGACAGCATGGCATGTCACGTAGAAACAACTTAGAGTTTATAAGACCACGATTTTAATCCCCTCAAAAATCGTTTACATAACCATGTGTTTTCTCAAAATTTAAAGCGTTTATCATAACGGTCATATTGCTGTGCCATAATATATTTATGTGTGCATATTAACAAACAATCTGATCAAACAAAGAGAGTCAAGTTATAAATACGTAAAAGTCCTGGTAATTCTTTAGTGAAAGAGTGGAAAACTAGCAGATGACCCCTCTTATGAAAGCGGTTATATGTTAATACTAGCTGCACTCCGCGGTTTCACCCACGGTTTCTCGGCTAGTAGTAGAGCTAAAGCTAAGAAGCTTACATATGTATTAATCGAGGGTATAAACTATCTCCGTTCCAAATTTAACTCAAATCCATTTAGCCGTTGCGGAGTGAAGAGGAAACAAACACACTATCACACTTACATACAAACTTTCGCATTTATAATATTAGTCAATCAATCAATCAATCAAAAGTTCTTTATTCAATTTTGTCGTCACAGACGCACTTATGAACGTGAATTATTACAATGACTCTACCACCGTATCGGAAAAAGAACCACAAATCCTCCAAACACACAATGATCTCTTACTTATATCCGGCAAGTTTTCTGACCACTAAACAACCGGAGAACCCACATTACCGGTAGTACTTTTCGAGCCCAAAAATGTATTTATATACGGTAAACCTTGTTTTTCATATTGGTATGCGACCTTTCTTACGTGTAAAAGAATCATATACATTTAGGCTGCGAGAAATCAGTCTCTGTATACTAAGGTTTCAAAAACAGTAATGCTGATTCTTGTAAAAACTATAAACCTGCTGGTCGATTCAGAACCTCGGTGTCGACTGATTAGGTTTCATATCTTACGATGCAAAATTTTGCACACAAAACAAATCCGTAAAAGCAGCATGTAATCGATACCGGTATTGTAACCAAAACCGTATCAAATTTTCGAGGCGAAAAGGAACATACATAACGAGATCGAATAGTCGAATCGATTCGGTATTCGTAATCGTGGGGTTATGAATCGGGGCTGATTCTTCATTATTGACACGCGGAATGCAAAGTGACTAAAAGGCAGGCGTAATGGGAAGCTTGTTTGTTTTTGAATGTTTCAAAACCCTTGCCTTGTTTGTTTAATGTTTTTTTCTTTCACAGTGAGATCAACGACATCAATCTAGGCCTATTGGTGGAGGTGTGGAATAAGGGTGTCATCTGGGACCGGGCGCTGGGGTACCACTACTTACCTCTTACGTCCGTCGCTTACAACGAGGTGAGATGGGGCTCTTTTCGTGCCCCACACACGGAACATTTTGAGATCGACACGCACAAATGTTTAACGGTTGTAAACATTAGTACTTATTTATTTATTTAGAAGACCAACAGAATTATGATAAGATAATAGTACTAATATTTAAAAAGGTTACACTAATACAGCGAATTATAGGTCTCCCTATATAATTACAGAAGTTGTTCCTTCATAAAATTTTGTTGAGGTAGGTAATCAACTACCTGAACAAAACTGTATGCATCAGTTTTATTGACAAATACATGTAATACATTAATAATGTAAAAATGTATTTGATGTGTACATTTTTAATTTTTAACTACACAAGGAACGTTCTTAGAAAGTCCGATGCTCTGAAACGAAGTGCTTTAAATAGAATATTGATGCAATACAATGATATTTTAGTCTGCGAATCTAGGTATATATATATACGTATGTAGTTGTTATAAACGGATAGTTCCTCTAGTTCCGCCATATTGGCATACAGACATGGTCACAAGTTAATTAGTACATTACAAAAAAAAACAATGACATTGACTAAATTTTGAATAATAACAATAATAGGATTTAAAATTGCGATGTCAGTCAAAAAATAATAATACAAATGTCAAAATGAAAACGAATTATAACAATTAAAAATGTCAAAGTGTATAAAGATGCTTTATAAGTATCTATATAGTATCAACAATTTTCTCATCCCTGGATACAGTCGTAGACCTTAAACAAAAGTTGGAAACTAACAGGAAACTAAAAAACATCTATTTTATTTTCCACACCACTGTAGCCCGGCAACGGCTGTTAATTTTCATAGAAATGGTTCTTAATTCCACCTAACAGGTACTACGTGGAGAATTGCGAACTCTATGAAATAAAAAATATCTGCTGCTATGTATGATTATTTTTATTATGATTAAAATTTTCATGCTTAGTTATACTAGCTTTCTACCCTGTGTTTCGCTTTGTAGTTTTTACAAGCTTTTATTTAACTTGCAATGTATGTATGTAGGTGGAATCTTGCAAGCTGAATTAGAACCATGAACCTTGCAATATTATGGTGACAGCCAGCTAATCTGATGATAAAGACAGGTGGTGGGCATTGGAACTCCTTGAGGGATAATCTTAAACTACTAGTGTTTGGGCATTCGCTCATCAGTCATTTTAATCTGCTTGCGATTCTGATTAAGTATTTGTTAAAAGCTTGTCTTGTTAAAAATATTTTTCAACAAAAAAACTTATTTCTGTTTGTTTGAGAATTTAGAATTACAAATTTCTTCATATATGCCTATTATATGTCATTAAATTAATTTGTTATTCTCTTCGTATCTCCGAGCGATAGATTAGTTTGTGTATAAATATGGTATATGCGAGCCACTTAAAAAGTAAACATCCCGGCTCTATCTATTTTTAGCGTTGAAGCGAAGTCTGATCGCCGACGCCGAAACCGGCCAGGATGAATATATATATATATATATATATATATATATATATATATATATTATGGTATATATATATATGTATATAAATATATACCGTATCAAACAAGAATTAACTAAACATTATACGAGCGAGCTGACTCACACAAAATTAACGTTCATTTACTATGTTCAAGTCGAAATTGCACATAATTGCCGCTGAAGTGGTCATCGTGCATCCCTAATTGATCAGATTACCGCTGCAATATTCATGGGACGTCGACAAATTGTTAGTAAGCTCAACTCTACTGGCAGTGACGATGCTGATGCTACACATTTAGTATGTTACGCTGTTTTAGGGCATTCATTTTACGCAAATTGAGACTTAAGGCGGATTACGTATTAATTATGGGAGTTATGAATTGCTAACTTTAGAAGTGTAACTTGTATTTGTGGTAGGTCTCTCGTATGCGGGTGGCCGTCTGGGACCACAGCTTTGCCAGTTATTCTGCCTTCAAGCAGTAGTGCGCACGCATTACTGTGTTTCGGTTTGAAGGGCATTGCAGCAAGCGAAATTACTGGGCATTATAAGACTCAACAGCTAATTGTCTCAGGGTGACAAGCACAGTACAGCGCCGCGCAGGATTTTGCAAAACAAAGTTCTGGGTGGTGCTGTAATTGTTATAGGCTGGCGTATCGCTTACCATCAGGCAAACGACCAGCTCTTCTCGTCATTAAGTTACATAAAAAGAACATTAAAATATATACTAAATTAAGACGAAAAGTCCTATGTCCTTATTTTCTCAGTTTCGACCCTGCGAGAAGACGCCCGGTCCGCCATGAATGGACGCTAAACTTTACTAGTCTGGCATGTTTTGGCGATGACGCATTGTACGCATTATAATAGCGTGTAGCGTGGTATTTTACGCTTCCTTGTATTGCGTAGCGGTGTCGCTACGCCAGCTACGGTGTCTACAATTTTTTATTTCAGCCTTGTTCACTTTAACTTGTTGAGGGGCTTTTAATTTATTACTTAATTCATTATTTTACTAATAAAGATATTTTAACGGTCGATCTAAAAGTTTATCAATAAATATGTCTAGGTAACGTTCCACAAACAATTTTTAGCAGGGAGAAAACTCTTTTTATGTTTTCTCTCTACATATGTACTACAAGCTTTAGCTAGGTATTTTAATTGCTCTCGTGAAGTTAAGCTTCAGTTATGTAATATTATTATGTATGCTGTGCATCAGTCACAGAAAGCAGTCAAAGAACGTACCTGGATAAAAGTTGTTTTTTTTTATCTCTCCCTTGGTAGCAATTTTTACAAAAATAAGCTACGTGTGTATTCTACACTAAGTTGAATAAGTTTTTAATAATTAAAAATTGTTTTAACTTTATGGATTTAACAGCAGTTATGACATCCATGCGATTAAAATTTAAGGTATATAGACACATTTATTTACACTACATTTCATATTTATTATCGCGTCTATGTTATGCTAACTGTTGCTAATGAATAACGGATTTTAACATACATTTTTATTTTTTCTTATTTATTTATTTATTTCAGGCAGTATTCATGTACAATAAAGTAAAATTAACATAAGCCTATAGAATATATACCTTACAGACTAACATATATACAAAAATATAACACTATAACTAAGTATTTTATACGCTACTACACAACACATAAAGAAGTATTGTTTTTGCCTACTTTCCCTATAACGGCGGTAGACTACCCCTGTAGGCCAGAAGTATTGATAAAGGATTGATCATTATAATAATAAAGATATTCATTTAGAGCATCTATGTTATGTATCCTAACTGTTGTATATAAAGGATATTACCCGTATTGTTCTTATCCTATGGCGCGGTACAAAACGAGTTAAGTATTTAGTTATGTTAATGTTTCATAAAAGTGATATTGTGAATTTTGATTATCTCATATAGCGCGGTACGAGCTAAATAATAATAACTCATAAAAATATAATTATTTGGATTTTTAATATTTCCAGTTCAAAATGTATCAAAATTACTCGTTTCAGCTGGGTTAATTTAATTTCTCATATAAAAACTCCTTAGTCATTCAAATAACTCGAACTCTATCCATCAGACACGTAAGTTTTTGACAACGGTATTGCTTTGTTATAAAGTCAAAAATCCTTGGATTTTCGTGTTCGAATTCGATAGGGAAAGGCGAAATGAATCCGAAAGCCTTGAAGCCCTTTATAGTGAATTAAAATAACCTAGCAAGAGAGCTATTCACAACGCTGTGCGGATCAATAAAATTATCGAAAATTCGCTTTTGTTCCAAAAATTATATAAAGTATTTTGAGCAAGCCTATTGGTTACATTTTCCTCGCTGGGCCTGCTTATTTCATGCGTATCGAGATTTATCCAGTTATGGTTAAATTCGTATTCCTGTAATTGTGCTAACTTCGTACTAGTTATTTTATTAATAGTTATTTTTGTTAGCAGGAGTGTGGCGGCGGTGGAGGGCGGTGGGTGGAACTCGAGGCGCAGCTGATGATGCGCGGCGGAGCGGTGGTCGGCACTACGGGACCCACCGGCCATGCCTTGCTGCTCGACTGCAGATTCGAACCGCCTTTCGGTATGTCACCTTACATCTAGCCTTCTTTCAGAATCGAGTAAAAGTGACTAAAACGTAATGATTACTTTATCTTTGATAGAGATATTCTGCTGAAAAAGAGTAACCTTCGTGATGATTCGTCACACTACATAGTGTTGATGTAAGAATAAAGTTCTGTCATTAAGACAGATCTTAACTACTTTGAAAGGGACAAGTCAAATCTTGCTGCTGATTCGAATCATCTTCCGGTACGTCACCTTTCATCTAGACTTTTTTCACCAGTTCCAAAAGAATCGATAAGAATCGAGTAATAGAGACTAAAACGTAGTGATAAAGGTTCAGGTCAAAATGAGTAACCTTTGCAATTATTTGTCACACTATAGATCTAGACTTCTTTGGAAGGAACCAGCCATGTCTTGCTGCAGATTCGAACCGCTTTTCTTACCTTCCTTCCGTTTATCTAGCAATGAGTTTGTCATACTGATGAAAGAGACCCATATATCATATCTTGTTGCTCAACTGCTTATATTTAAATTGTTTTTCGGTGACACATCTCTAGCTATGTACCTTACTTGTAGGTGGAAAGACTAACCTCGCAAATGTCTCCATTTTGATCCATAAAAATGTATTGGATGATACTTTAGTATTTTTTCTAATTTTATTTTTAGTAGAGTTACCTACCCACCTAATGGAGTAAGGACATCGAGAGTGCGGCGGTAGTTAGCGATAGCCGAGCATAATTTCAAATTGACGCACATCTCGATGTAATACATTCAAAATACCATATATACGAAATAGTAAATATGTAAAAACGGAACCTTTTCCTGACATCGCGCAACGTTCCATTATACTATAATTATATTATGTTTTTATTATATATGTTATTACATGTGTTATCTTTTTTCTGTTATATGTATAGTATAGTATTATTTGTTAACTATGTGTAGTATAGTATTGTAGCTTAATGTAATGTTGCGTGTATTTGTCTTGAATAAATGTATTTTCTTTCTATCTTTCTTTATAAATGCTACGGCATAAATACAAAGCAATAGTAGGTAGGCGAATGGCATGACATGAGAGAGGCCTATACAAAGCAGTGGGATGTAAAGGGCTGTCAATGATGGTGATGGTGAATAGTAGGTTCGATCTTAGAAATTCAATAGATTTTTGCTATATACAAAGTTAGTCTATTTTGATATTGAATGTGCATGCTGGGCCAAAATTTTAAATAATTATGAAGAAAAATTAAAAATTATATTGCTCGGGCAGGTATCGAACCTGCGTCTTTGGAATACCGTCCTTTTGCCTTAACTTAACTGTTACTCTGTTGTCCATCGTCGTTTTTTACTCGTCACGTCGTAATACAATTGTGAAGCTTATGAAGCACGCGTTATTGCTTAGCCAATTGTAAGAAAAGATCTATCGTGGTAGTCCAATCCGCGTCATAGACTCCGCTTCTATATGTAAGAAATGTCTAGACAAAAGATGGGTGACTTGCTTTTAACTAGTAAAGTTTAAATAAATATCTTTAAAACGCTTACGTTCAATAATTTAACATTTGGCTTGCATGCTCAACATTACTGGTATTTGATGTATACGTTCACTTAAGATTTTTTTTACAGTAGGTACACCCCGCGGTTTCACCCGCGATTTCCCAGGATCTATTTCCATAGCAAAATTTACTCAAATCCGTTGCACCGTTACAGCGCGAAGAAGTAACAAACACACAAACACAGTTACATACAAACTTTCGTATTTATAGATTACCTATAGATTAGACAACGCTTTATTACAAAACAATACTTAAAGTTAAAGTGTTATAATGGGCGGTCTTATCGCTTATAGCAATCTCTTGCAGACATTATAATATTATAGTGTGATTACATTTCTCTTCATCTTCATAAGTACTCATAAAATAAATATAACACGTATACAATAACATTTTAGATTACATAAATCCAATACCTCATTACAGAGATGACATTTTATACTATCTAATAATGTCATCCAGGAAAATTGTGGAGAGAATTTTCCACCTCTTTTTTCTCGTGAAAATCTAAATATACAACGATTTACTAGGTCAGCCATATACTGTAGCTATACATATATATGCGTTAGTCTAGCTATTTGCATAGGTCATCGAAGCTTAACATATGTCCATAGACAACGGCTATCTATTATGACGTAGGATTAAATAAATGAGATTCGCTGAGACTATCATAATTATGTAGCTAGTATGCAAAAGTTCTTAAGCCAATTTCAATCCGAATCATTGGAGTTTGACTCCTAGCTCAGTTCTTTTAGCTCAACTAATCGATTTACTGTATAAACTGTCTAATTTTTTATTAAATGTTTAAATAAAGTTTTTGGTTTCTTTCTAATATTTTATTTATAGGTAGATATATTATTTATAGGTAGTTAGAAACTTCCCTTATACGCTTCATTTGCTAAAACCGGTAAAATATAACTTAATCAGAAAGCTCGCTATTGGGTCCTCGCGAATCATTAAGAGAAGTCTTTAAACAAATTAAAATATTAACTTTACCTTCTCTGTACATTTATGAAAATATAATGTATGTTCGTAACAATCTGCACAAATTCAAGTTGAATAGTGACCATCACAACATAAACACTAGAAATAACAATAGAATTGCAGTACCTAGGTTTAGACTGAATAAAACGAATAAGTCCTTCATGGGCACATATGTACGTTTTAAAAAAAATATATTTTTTTCGTTTTTTAAAAAAAAAACGGAGCTCATAGAAAGTAGATTCAAATTGCTTGTAAAAATATCGTAATGAAAAAAGCATACTATGGGTACTATAGGTAGGAATTACATAGAAGACAAAGATGCATGGAACATTCCGCTTCTGCCAAGTAGCCAACTGGCATATAAGAAAAATAATATTGTCAAAAACAAACATAAAATATTGTAACAAAAGTTCTAAAAAAAAATGCCCCTTAGTTTCTTGCCGTATCTTCTGAGTAGTGTTTCTTTTTCCGATACGGTGGAAGAGTCATTGTATTAATTGACGTTCATATGTGCGTCTGTGATGCCAAACATGAATAAAGAACTTTTGAACTTTGAATCTGCAAGTCCAACTCGAATTTAGATTATTCAAGTAACAATGGGTCTAAACTATTCCTTCAAAGACCATCCGTACTACTGCTGTAGTGAAAATGTTGTGATGATGACACATTTGTTCCAAGCTCCTGTTCCAAACTAACCTAATACTTTATTGTAATTTTATCGTGTTTCAAATTATACCATTAATATTATCGTTGTTGCAACCGCATTGGTTATGAGCAAACCGGCATTTTACCCACAATTATGGAGCTAAACGACGTTTATATAACGGAAGCTTTAACTTTAATATTCGCGGTAAATACCTCATTTCTATCGTTAATGGTAATGTTAGTAATCGTGCATGTTTGTAGAGAGCGAGTGTGGCTCAGTGGAAGCACGTGCGACTTTCGATCTGACGCACCCGTGTGTCAATGCCGCTGGCCCCGCACCACTGACTTTCTTAAGTTATGTGCGGATTTAACACACACATGAAAACACTGTGAGGAAACCGGCATGGTAGCTACAATCTAGGAATCAAGGATCAAACGCAAGCTATTAACATTAAAAAAAATATCCAAGAATTTATCACAAAAATACTAGGACATGTGATATCCACCAACCCGCACTGGGCCAGCGTGGTGGATTATGGCCCATACTCTCTCTACGAGGGAAATCCCGAGTCCCAGCAGTGGGAACGTAATGGGCTGAGGATGTGCATGTTTATACGTATAACTTAGTTGTAAACCACCTATAAAGCGCTTCAAGCTTAACTTCAAGCGTTATCACTTTCATTTTCCAAACTGAAAATCTATAGGAGTTCTTACTTCCCCTCGCCATTGAACCCATTGCCATTTCTTCCATAACAGGCCCATAAAAAACCCGGAGCAATCGATACAAGGAGTATAAGGAAAACTGCCATTTGGCACAGGACTCAAGTGTGCCAGATCGGCGCCAGTCTGTCCAGTAGACACTGTTGGATATACTGCGATCCAGTACTCTGCCAACAGGGCGTCCTAGTTAAGGCCTGAAATGGGGACTAACGTATCTCGCTGATGCGTGACGATGAAAGCTTGTGAACTATTTTTATAGTGCCGCTAGAATATGATGTCTGTCAAAACAGTTTATAGCCTTGTCTATTCTAAGGTCTCATTGGATAGGAAATCCACGGTTTTTGATAGAACATCAGAGGTCTGGTTATTAGCTCAACAATAACCAGATTGTTGATGGAAGTTATGCTACATGACGTCAACCATGACACGTCAAAGCTAACACAATCGCTGCCGTGGACAAAAGAATAGAACGGTATCCACTTTCCCCAAAATATAATAGACATATAGGTGCGTAGGTATACGTAGATCTAGTATATTGTGAAGTGAATACGTCCTTAAGAATAAGTATCACAGAATAAATAATAGTGTGTGCGTATTATCACTGACAAAGACAAATATTTTTAGCTATTATTACAAGAAAATATTATGTGAAACCAGTAAACAGACCCTCGCGGACAGGAATAAATCAACCATTAATAAATCATTGTAGCGTAATTTATTATTATATTTAACGAGGATCGAGATCTGCTTATTGCGAAACAAGATTATCTACCATTTTCGAAAACCACAATTTCTCCATAAAATAATAACTTATTTGGCGACAGGCTCCTTTTCTGTAATCGAATATGTTGCTTTTTGCGTCTTCAATTTGTATACTGGATTATTACAAAAAAGGGGTCTGCTCTATCCTATTAATCATTTTGCTCTAGTACGTAATTTTTAAACTTATTAATTGGTTACGATTAATTTGTAAGAATGCTTCTAAGTTATGAGCATTTTAATCCAATGAAAATCTTGTGTGATTAATTATCTTAGGTTCATGTCGCATACAAAGCTGCGGCTCCCAACAGACTAAAGATTGCGATATATTTTTCATAGTTTCTGACACAATTTGATAGACCTAAGAACCGCTTTATTATACTTAAATATCCCCAAGGACACGTAAGGATGTGTTACTAGGTCGGCTTGTGATAAACAGCGGGCAGACGGATCCTTGGCGCCGTCTGGGCGGCTCATGCTTGTGGGCGGAGGAGCAAGGTTACCGCGACACCATTCAGTTGCGCTGAATGAAGGTAGACGGGTGGGCGCGAATAAGAGGCTGTTTAAACTGTTGCAATCTTTGGCTCCTTGACCAATCAAAGATTCATGTAATTAGTCTCTAAAACTAAGACCAGTTCTTGTTGACGTTGAATTGGGATCATAAACTTTTTGGTAAATATTTTTTTTCATTTGCGTTTTCTTGTATGTTGGACTTATATTTATAAATATTTCCAATAACCTTGAAACGGTGCAGGTGCACAATATTTAGTATCCAATCTCAAGCCCGGATCCCAATAAAGCCTGTGCATAAAGTATATTTTGTCATAAATTGGGATACCTCCGTAAACCGCCAACCCAAACTGTCGAAGTTGATACATTGCAAGGGACATTGTGTACAGAAGCAATAAATAAAGAACTAAATTGCCAAAATAACTGTATAAACGTGGATTAAAATGGCATGTGTTTCTTGCCATAAAAACAAGGAAATGATTGAGTTGATTCATTGTGGCACGCTCCATTGTGGTGAAATTGTGGTCAAGAGGAAAGGTGTGGGATACTTAGGGATATTACAAAGAAAGGATAGGGATAATTTACCACCGAAAGTGATAAAGTGATACAGGCCAAAAAGCTTAAGGCTATATAATTAAGAATTGACGAAATTAATACAACTTGATTAAAAACAGGACTAACTAACTAATTTTACTATATTTTTAATTCCAACTTTAATTTAGTGGCTTTTGCGGAGAGAACACCATCAGTTTATAAATAACAAGATAGATCATCAAGCGAAGGAAATTGTTTTGTGTGAAAAAATCCAACATATAGATGAATGGTCTCGCGCTAAACCTCACTAAGACTCACTTCATTCACTTCTACCTTTCGGGGAGGACACCCAAACCGTTAACAGTATTTGTTAATGGAGTGAAGATTGAGCAGGTCGAGTCAACGACATTCTTGGGCTTCGAAATAGACAGAGGTCTGAAATGGAAAAGACATATCAACAAAGTATGTGCAAAAGTAGGAAGCGCATGTTTTGCACTTCGTCGAGTGGGGCGAGTAGTGCCAGCTGAAGTTGTACGGTCCTGTTACTTCGCAACCGTGCATTCCTTGATACAGTATGGTGCTGAGCTGTGGGGGCGTGCTGCCGACTGGGAGCGCGCTTTTCGATTGCAAAAGCGCGCCGTGCGAGCTATAGCTCGCATTCCACAGGATGCAACCGCCAGGCCACATTTCAGAAAGCTAGGTATTCTTACCCTACCATCGGTTGTGCTATACCAAGTCGCAGTTTATGTAAGACTAAATCTGGAGCAGTACACACTACACAGCAATGTTCATTCATACTGCACAAGAAACAGAAACAAACTGATTGCCGTTACCGGAAAACTAGAAATATCATCAAAGATTACGCATGTTATGGGCCCCACTGTGTATAATAAGCTACCCCTTTATGTAACATCCGCCTCCAATATAAAGATATTTAAATACAGGCTGAAGCGATGGCTCGTCAAGCAAGCGTTTTACAGCTATAATGAATTTATTGGCTGTAAAGACTGACAGTAAAATCTACTTATTTTAGTAGATAGATATTTTTTTTTTATTTAATTATTTTTGTATTATGTTTTTTTATATGTATTTTTATTTTTTAATTTTTATTTTAATGACAATTTTTATGCAATATCATAAATTTATATTATGATTGACTTGGTAATTAAATTGTAATTCATTTAAATAATCTGACATGTAACATTGTTATTAATAAATAAACTATGAACTATTCAAAGAAACTACTTTTATTTTTACTGAATTATTTTACTAGCCTTTAAGATAATATGAAAAATATTAATTGGCACATTCTTACTTATACCACAGAATAGATACTAGTTATGCTGTACTTAGCAGTAAAAAAATATTTGATAGTCATATTTGGCTAGATTGTTATGGAAATTGGTGTCTGTATGAGATACGAAATTATGTACCTATATAGGGCAAGAAATACACAACACAAATATTTTGTGATAAAAACCAACTGGCACCAGGTCTTGACATTTCCAAAGAACTCCAACATTAGTGTATCTTTTTTATGAGGAAGCTCAGTATCCTGGCAAGCATTTTGAAAACGCAGCCTAACAATATCACAAGTAAATGTCACGAGTACGTGCGTGAAGGAGGCGTCACATCCGTTACTTGTCTCCGGTTGGAGATAGCAGCTCCCTTACAGAGGTAGGCCTCTAAGTAGTTCTTGTAGGAAATGTACAGTACCTAAACTCGCTCTTTTGGGGTATCTATGTTTGAATTTCACTCACAATCTTGAAATTAATGATGCCACAAATCACTAAGATCTACAAAAACGAGATGTTTTTTATACTATTTGTTTATTTAGCCACATACGTTATTGAGGTAGAATCTTTACTGTAAAAATAGTTGTAGGTGATTTCGAATACTAGAGAGACATGTGGGCACTTGTAATAAGTCATAGAATGTTTATTTTCAGTTTAATAATTGCGCCTTTGAGCAGCAAGTGAATCAGTGGATATGGGCGCTAATTACCTAATAGTTTTTCACAAAAGTTTTTGATTAAGCTACAAAATGTTCCTGTTTTCTGATGACAAAGACGTTATACTAGTAGCATTTGCTGGTCAACCGTTTGCTTGTAGCGACAAGCGACTATATCAGTCCCTACTGTTTGTAAGCGATTACAGTAGTAGTTTAAAAGCTTTGTCACTGTATTACACTAAACCTCTTGCGCTCAATTCTAAAAGATCCCAACTGGTTTCTAATCAATGCTTCACATTAGACGGATGTGAAACATTTGCAGTTCAGGTGAAATATGGGAAAGGAAAGTAGAATAGATGAGTTTTAGTAACCTAATCGACAGATGGGTTTGCATTTACACATAGGTATACGAGTACATCGGTATTTTTAGAGTGAGTGTGGCTTAGCGGGAACTCCTGCGCCTTTCGATCTGACGCACCTGGGTTCAAATCCCGAGTCGGCCCTGCAGATTTTGCGCGCTCTCTCTAAAACGGTGAAGGAAAACATCGTGATGAAACCCGCTTACGCGCTATGGAGTGATGGGCTTTGGCCGTGGTTGTAATACCACCCACCGAACAAAGCCATGTCGTCAAGCGACGAAGTCGTGTTTCGGGATGATGTTCGGCGAACCATCGGGGAGACGGGTCTGAGCAGCCGCTCAACTGCCGTCTCTCTCTAGATCTGTATGCTCCATCTTAGGCCACATCATCGCTTTACGTCTGGCGAGATAGTGGCCAAACAGAGATCTATTAAGCGTAAAAAAAAGTATTTTACTTACGGATAGGTACTTAAGTGTTTTGTGAGCCTTTGGATATAATATGCTAGCTGCGCCCCATGGTTTCACTCGCGGTTTCCTGGGATAAGCTTACACCATTTCCAGGACCTAAAGAACCTACATACAAAATTTCATTGAAATCCATTCAGTAGCTTTAGCTTGATTGAATAACAATTATGTTTCGCAGCTTCATTCTTTGCGATTTACTGTTTACATGTTGTAGTAGCGCCACCTAGCGTCAGCCTTGCACGGAGTTTAGAGGTAAGTTTTTTTTTTTTTTTCTGTTTGCATCACTATCTTGACAGTTGACAGCTCATGACTTACCCCCACTCCTAGACTTCCTGAACGGTTACTTCGAATATTGTACTCATTCTGCGTTTCCGTGCTCAAGCCTTCGCACGTCTCCTGAATTCATCAGTTAGTGAAGTAAAAGTGGATCAAGATGGAAAATAAAAGGAAACACGAGGACAATGAAGAAGAAATACGTCAGAAAATTAAAAAGCTGGAAAAACAACTAGCAAAGACGACAAATCAACGTAGACATTCCTCATCCGAAGAAAGTTTAAACCGTAAGTATACTTTTATAATGATTGATCAAGTGATGCGTACTGCTAAATCTGGGCTGTTACTGTCACGAAAATTAATCAAAACTTTCATTGCTTGTGATGCGAGGATACCATACCTGGGTTACCTCTGTCACTAAATAAAGTGATGCGTACTGCTAAATCTGGGCTGTTACGAAAATTAACCAATACTTCCATTGTTTGTGATGCGAGGATACCATACCTGGGTTACCTCTGTCATTAAATGAAGTGATGCGTACTGCTAAATCTGGGCTGTTACTGTCACGAAAATTGATCAAAACCTTCGTTATATGTGATGCGAGGGTACCATACCTGGGTTACCTCTGTCACTAAATAAAATGATGCGTACTGCTATTTTTTGGGCTGATACTCTCAAATTTTGAAACATATTCTTAACAAGTTTATGTTTGTCGACTATACTGCGAAATATAATAAATGCTGCGAATCACCGTTAATGAACTTAATGGACACAATGCAGTACGAAAAACAGCCGTTGGCGTCGCTGCGTCCCGCTTTACCGCATCCTGTTATACCAGGTGTCTCGACGTTACCGCAGCCGGTTCCGTCATCGCAGCCACAACCTGGCACATCGGAAGAATTGGAACTAGATGAAGATATACTTAAGTTGCTGGGCGATGCACCTAAGGAAGAGACTTGCCTAGGCCCGTCTGTTGTAACTAACCCTCCCTTCATCAAATATGTTTGAACGATTAAAAACACCTTGGCCGGGTGATCATCAGACTCCACATTATGAAAAGTTAGTAACCCAAGAACTTTTAGAGTTTGAGAACTAAAGTATTTAGAATAGAGGTAAACTGTATATAGATGGTAATTGTTAGTGTTATTCAATAATAATTTTAAAAGCATTTAATTACTAGTTATATGGGAAGGGCCTGGGGTCAAGGAAGTTAGGAAGGAAAATGGGGTTGGGGGGGGAAAGTATTGTAGGCTCCAACCTCGCCAACAATCGTGAATGCCATCCACTGTGTGCATTCCCCAGGGAGCGGAGTAAGGAAAGACAAGGTATATTGTTATCTTAACTATAGAGCAACAACAACCATTCAATCCAACATAATTGTATAATTATTAAAGGACATTGTCCTTATGTGTAATAAGAGCAAAGCCCATGTTTTATATAGTGGATCTAGTCCTGTGATAGAAACGCAGAGCAATGCTCGCAGTAGTAGTATATTATAAATGGGTACTGCCCATAGTTGTATTATAAGGGCAGAGCCCACAGCATCGCTGTAATTGGTTCTTGACCAAATGTAGTAATATTAGGGCAGAGCCACAATGTTGTTGTAAATGGACCTTGTCCAACAAAATAGTATAAATATAAGGCAAAGCCACAGTAACTGAAGTTACTTCTTCTCAGATAGACATTGTTTTCATGATGATATTGGTGAGGCCCCCAATCGTCTCCAGTACAAGACAGGGCCGGGGTTACTTGGAATTGATGGAACAGACTCAGTGTGAACCTCCACCTAGGTATCTACAGTTACACATCTGATATTCCTCCAATGCCGGTTACCATGTCCATAAGGAACCCAGGAGCACCACCAATTATTTACACCAATTGAAAATAAAATATTAATTTATAATCCTTAGGATTTGCCCAATACTTAACTTGCAAGCCTATGTTTTTTTTTATTTTAGTTATTAGGCTCCTTCAACGTTATCATAGAAACAATCATATTGGACTGAAATAGTTTTCAGATATTCAAGTATGTAGTAATTCTTGGGAGAAATAATTAAAGGTTTGGTAGGAAATGATTAATTGGAAGAAGGATAGGACATCGAATTCTTCAGTCATTAAATCCTAATTTAACCATAATTCGATGCTGTTGAATATAATGTTTGTGGCTGGATCGATAAAACAAAGACTCCCTATAGTAGAATCATTCCCTTATCCATCCATTTTGTAGAGTGTGCGTAAAAGATATCTCCTGCGTGTGTAGTAAATATGCTTGCAGTGGATAGTTTCACAAACCAGTAATCAGTTGATAGTGTCGCCTAAATTATACGAGTTGTGAGTTCGTATAATGACAACAAAAACATACTATGTTACTCATTCGCGAAAATACCTCCAGATTGTAATGTGGTATCAAATTATTGTCAAATTAAAGAAATTCAACTAAAAATTATTTGAACGATTTGACAACTTAGCGCGGTAGGTTTATAGGATAGGGAAACATCCTAAGCCTTAATTGCACTAAAACGAACCTAATAGCCAATGCTCCTCCTTAATGATCAGCCGTATAGACCACAGCAAAGGCTGGCATAGAACCACTGAAGGGTAACAATGGCATCCGAGACATGTGACTACTGAACATTAAGTGGTGTTTAAATTACGCCTTTGCACCCTAAGCCTTATCTGCACTAAATCGAACCTAAAAGCCAATGCTCCTCCTTAATGATCAGCCGTATAGACCACAGCAAAGGCTGGCATAGAACCACTGAAGGGTAACAATGGCATCCGAGACATGTGACTACTGAACATTAAGTGGTATTTAAATTACGCTTTGCACATCTTAACTTCCAACACACATAGAACATAAAAGATATAGGTATAGGACTTTAAATATCTGCATCAGGTTTCTTTAAGCTGTTAAATAAACACATTAAAATATAATTATAGAATGTAAGGGGCCACAACTCGTCCTTAAAACCTGTTAATAAAACATTGTAAATTTCCACACACACCAGACATGTAAAATGTAGGTATTAAATTTAAAAGTAACTGCAACTCGTTCCAAGCTGTTAATAGAACATTAAAATATAATTATAAAATGTAAGAGACTGCAACTCGTTCTTAAAACCTGTTAATAAAACATTGTAAATTTCCACACACACCAGACATGTAAAATGTAGGTATTGAATTTAAAAGTAACTGCAACTCGTTCCAAGCTGTTAATAGAACATTAAAATATAATTATAAAATGTAAGAGACTGCAACTCGTTCTTAAAACCTGTTAATAAAACATTCTAAATTTCAAACAAAAGACATGTAAAATAAATAGAAATTAAAAGTCTCCACATCTCGTTCCAAGCTGATAATAAAACATTATAGATTTCAAACACAAGACACGTAAAATGTATGGAAATTAAAAGTGACTGCAACTCGTTCCAAGCTGTTAATAAGACATTACAATATTTTAATTCCAGTTGTACAATAAGTGATTTAATTTATTAATCAATAAAACTGCACAATATCACTCATTATAACAACAAGAAACACCATTTTGGTTCATTTAGATTTTTTTTTTCTTTCAAAATAACTTAGAACTTACAAACGCAACATTAAAACTTCTAATCGATTGCAAAATCAGATTATATATAATATATATATATTTTTATTCTAAGAACCAAAATGGTAGTAAACAGAATTGTCACAAACCTCCGTCGTTTTCTTTTGTTCTTAGGGTCGTCAGGCTATTATAACTTCTGAAATAAATATTATTCAAAGAGAACAAACGTACACACATACTCGCAGAGGTTTCTTCATTTTGATTGACTTTTGATCAATCAATAACATAATATCACACGAGGCACTGATAGAAAGTCACCTTTATCATAACCAGACAAATTGTTAATAAACCACTCGAAGGTTTATCTCAGTAATGTAACTCTAATACAATGTTTGCTCTAACAATCAATGATGGTATCTTACTGTTGGATAACAGTTAAACATTTTAAAACCAATCGAAGGTTTTATCTTTAATTACCGCAACCATCAAACGAAGCAACCAACATTGGAATATTAATTTATGTATTATTTTTTTGATTGACTTTTTGTTCAATCAATAACATAATATCACACAAGGCACTGATGGAAAGTCACCTTTATCATAACCAGACAAATTGTTAATAAACCACTCGAAGGTTTATCTCAGTAATGTAACTCTAATACAATGCCTGCTCTAACACTCAATGATGGTAACTTACTGTTGGATAACAGCTAAACATTTTAAAACCAATCGAAGGTTTTATCTTTAATTACCGCAACCATCAAACGAAGTAACCAACATTGGAATATTAATTTATGTATTATTTATCTATCACAAAATAACCGGCGAGCCTGACGACCCACAGAATCAGCTTTTCCTTCCGGAACAATCCATAGTGCTAAAAAGGAATGGATTAATTACCCCACCCCGTTCGATCTAATATAACGAAATTTTACATTATTATCGACCTAAAATCTAGAGTTCTAGATAGGTCACCTTTTTTATTATTATATTTAATCGCGAGAAAAGGAGAAGCGTAAAAAGCGTTGCCCATCACAATTGAGACATGTGTAACTATTCTTAATTCTAAAGACTTAAATATACACGTGGAGGCTGAAAAAAAATAACACTATTAACATGTCTCCTAATCCGGGTCACGACACGCTTTACGCATTATTTGATTATTTTTTTGTCACTCCTTTCCTTTTATCATTATCTTAAAGAGTAACATTTTCCACTTTTGGGAAATTGTTATGTAACTCTTAAAGGCAATGTCATGTTATACTCGAACAAAATTTATGAACTTTTTTTTTTAAAATATGGAACAAAGAAATTCGCGTTCTGTGCTCATTCTCAAAAGATTAATTTTTGTATTAATAAACTACATTAAACCTTCACACGGAACCACTCCGACACATAGCAGTGATTCTTTGCAGTAATAGTATTTTTTAAATAAAAAAAATCCTGTTACTGTTGGTTATTCTTTTTTTTTTTTTTGTTACTTAAATCGTAACTATCAATGTTTTTTTTTTCTTTAATTTTACAATGTAGCACAGTCCTAAATATTCCTAAACTTTCCCACCTTACAAACTAGCTGAAAGTTCTGTTGTATCATTCGCTTGATAATAAAATAAAAATACACAGAAGGTGTATTTACTAAGCTTTACATAGACTTTGTGTCTAAGCCTTGCCTTAAACTGCCCTATAACTTATAAACTAAATTCGAAAGACGTCTACAATTCGTCTAATTTAACTACCAGCTTAAGGCAATAGCTTGCAAATTTTTTGTAATGAGTAATATATCAAATATATAAATACATGTAAATACTTGTTTATTTTTTTTTTCATTTGTGTTATGTACGCAGGAAAATAACATCGACATGGTGTGTATTTTGAAAACAAGTGGTGTAATTACTTATATCTAAATGTTGTAAATTCTTATCCTAAAGCTGTTCCTAAATTTTATTTTCATGATTTATTAATTCCTCTTGTGAGTAATAAATCATTACTTAGTAATTGAATAAGCGTTTCTATGGTTTATCGATTAAGTAAACACTTTATCGATAAACAACCTTCACCCAACCTGTGATTGTGTAATGCGAAATGACACAACAGAAAAACATAAGAAAATATAGTCCTAAATTCACACGAAATGAGTACAAAATATAACAACAGAAATTAAATAAAGTAACAACAAAGTATGTGTTAAATTTATATCTACTATTTAAATGAAAACATTTTAACAAATACTTCATCATTAACGAACATGATTATTAATATTTCTCAGCTGCCCCTGAAAGACACATTTCACTGGAAATTAGCGGTGGGCGTTGCGCAACGTAGATAGTTATTGCAACTATTTATCGGCTCAATAGCCGTTAGCGGCTATCGTACTCCGACGAAACTATCTATTTCTTGGAAACTATCTATTTCGCGAATGCACTGCGCGGCACGCGCACGACAACGTTCGGTTAGTCTCGTTACTTGCTAAAACTCCTGTCGGCATAATTCGGAAGTCGCACGCGGTTCGAACGAAACAGAAAATAAAATCGCTTTGTCACATTCACACATTGCTATTTAACTTTCAACTTTAACTCGTATGAAATAAGGACACAAACTATAGATGTAACATACTGTTTGTGTTCAATTGAAAAGAAATTTGAAGTGTAAATATCGTATTGAAGAGAAAATGACCTTGACCCACTCGAATTCAATTAGTCTGTTGATGCGGTGTTGTTTTTAGACACCATAATTATCGCTGATTTTCGAGTTCACAAATGTGTAAAAATGTAAGATAATACAGCGTAAAGACGTACCTACCTACTTACTTTAGTAATAAAACTTTATTAATATAGAAATTGGGTACCTAAGTACATATTTCCAAGAGTTGTTGTAAACAGTGAATAAAAAGTTTTTGATTATATTTGTTTTGGTGAAGTGTAGTTAAAAACAATTAGATTTAAGAATGTAAATATACTATGAAGTGTAGATAATGAACAATTCGATTAAGGAGTGTAAATATACTGTAAATAATAATATAAGTAATAAGGATATCGTACATTAACTAAACTATTAAGTAAATTTATAAAACTATACATAGTGCATAATGTCGCGAATTAACGCGAGTGTGCTATGGGACTTTTTTTTTAAAAAAGACGACACTACTAAGAAGGCTAATTGTACAGATGCCTACTAAAGAGTCGCTTCGAACCGCGAAATAGCGATAGAATAGGATAGCACCTTGTAAAAAAAACCGCTATCAAAATAGATAGTTTTAAAAACCGCTATTGAAATTCAATAAATAGTTGCGTTTCGTTGCCCGATAAAGCCGCTAAGACCCACCTCTACTGGATATATAAAATATAAAAAAAATTACTTACAACCTCTGCTTGAAGATCACTAAACACACAATTTAAAATAATAAAAAGAATTTAATAATTTAAACTACTTACACAGCTCTATCTCGAAAATATTGCTATTTTATGGTAATTTTAGCTATCCAGCGCTATACAAGGCTACGGAGCCTTTATATTGCACACCTGCGTTCCCGACGGTGGTGAAATTCTGACTAACTCCTACCTAACCCCTGAAATACACATTTCACTGGAAATATAAAATAAATTACTTACAACCTCTGCTTGAAGATCACTAAACACACAATTTAAAATAATAAAAAGAATTTAATAATTTAAACTACTTACACAACTCTATTTTGAAATACTGTTATTATTATGGTAATTTTAGCTATCCAGCGCTATACAAGGCTACGGAGCCTTTATATTGCACACCTGCGTTCCCGACGGTGGTGAAATTCTGACTAACTCGGTGCGCCAGCGGCCCATATTTTTTTCTATTGTTTTTCTATTCTTTTGTACGCCTAAGCACAACCCCTAAGCAAATCTCTTACTCACTCACTCCAGTGCATAATGTATCTTGTGTCTTTACCTGCTGCCATAAACTTAGAAACGATAACGTTTTATGACTTTGCCTTTAGCCTAAAATGACCCGTTCGCTAAAAGATTTAAGGAATATATTTGTATAGCCTTCTATCCTATCATTGTCCATTCCTGCAATACCATTGAATAATGATGTACTAAGTAAAGCTTATTTACCTTGAATTACTTATTAAGTGATGATTTAACTATAGTAATAATTATGTGTTACAAATAGGGGTTAGGTACATTCACCCCCCAAAATTTTAAAAGGCTTGTCCGATTAAAATTTTCGCAATTAGAGTCATTATAACAATATCATAAAAAAAAGGTAATTCTATAACTTCAATGGTTTTTTTTTAAATGGCCCCTCTGGCTCCCTACCAATCACATTTACTATGTTCACAATCGTTCAATGATTTAATGCAATATAATAGATAGGTTGTATTTGAACGAAGTGAATCCCTGCATTATATTTCAACAGTAGATAAATGTAATTGAGCCATCTCACTAACTACCATTAAAGCTAATACAATGTAGTTGTTTTTATAGTTTGTCAAAATGAAATTAATATTCTTTTATTGACAATCAATCTCCTTAGTATTTCATAAAGTTTTACAGTTAATAGTAATAACAAATCGTAACATTTTCACTTTTTTGGATAAAACAAAATATTTAAAATTTACAAATGTTAACCTGGCCTAATTTAAATTATTTAACACAATCTGAATACGGTTTTAATGTTGTTCTAATACACCCTTTGTTATAATGTCTATGTCATTCAAATAATTAAAACAGAACTCACTCATTTCTGAACTCAGTACAATTCGCAATATCTATTGCTCTGCTAAACTTCCTATTCCTAATCTCGAGTTCTTGCGGCAATACGTTGTATACAAAAGATTTCCCGTTAGTCGTAAAGCCTGTAAACCTTTACTGTCGTCGGTTAATGGAATTTGAAAATATGCATTGATTAAATTAATTACACTTTTATAACTAATACAATGAAACGAACTCAATACATCATCAAATACAGATGATTATTTAGAATCTGCAACCATGTTTTTATTTATCTCTCTTGCATCCAGTAAACTCTTATGCATTCATCTCCTTTTAACGTAAACGTCAATCGACTACTGTATGGAGTAGCTTTGTGACTCATAATTTTCTTATTTGTCACTTATCTAAATGTTTCCAATTCCTTGTCTTTTGTAATTTCTCCTATCTTTATTGGCAACACCCATTCAGTAGTATTATTTGAGGTTTTATTCAACCTCTCGTTACTTTGATTCTCAGTACATTGAGCATGGTAATAGTATTATGTTTCCTAACCAAAGGTCTAAAATGCTCATTCACTCCTTGCTTAAAAGAAATTCCCGCATGATCTTTAGTCAAATTAAATACAATTCCGTGTTTACTTTAGCCAATAAAACCCTAGTGCAAACTTCCGCGCCAAAATTGGTATAATCAAAATCCAATTTCTATACAAAATTTCCTAATTGTACTGGCAGTAGTACTATTACTTGTTGAACCTTACAAATTTTTTTAAACTACTGCGCCCTTAATCTGAAATGGTTTCATAGAGAGTATTGACATTGTGAGTTTTGACTATCTGGCAAAAGCTTGAGATATAAAAGTAATATCACAGAACATTGCCTGTATCTAACAATCCTCTACCTTGAAAATCAAATATTAATACATCAAGTACAAACCTGAAGGGCTCTATAATTTGTTTATTAATTTTATCTTCAATAAAACTGAATGTGTAGTATGTCCTACATAAATTCGGTCATCGAGAAATCTGATTTTGGTTCTAGAGAATCTATAATTTTTCAAAGCATTTACATCTTCTTTGTCAGAAATCTCTGAGTATCCTAACCCCCTTTTATTATTTTGTCAATTATTCTTATAGGTACTAACATTCTCAACATAATTTGTAAGATATCCCCTATAATTGAGGCTGATACGATAACTAGACTTTTAGCGTCTAATGACTTACATTTAATTGTCATTACTATTGGCAACCGGAACGTTCTAAATTTCTACACAGTTTGTATTTCACTTGTATAAATTTTCTATTTCTTCTAATGTTTCCGCGCTACTTAACACAGTGTTATTTGTAATTTGATACTGGTACTATCCTGCAAACAAGTTTCCCACATTTATTTTTATAGCCACGCAAACCGGAACTATAATACACCCCCCAAACTATACACCCCCCATACTCTTATACACCCCCCAAATCTTATGTTTCTGTAATTTCCAAACTATCCTAACTTTAGTCTCAACAGCTCTTTCCATTTCACGAACACCAAATTGTAGGCTATAAAAAGCCTACACGTCTACAGTAAAAGGCAAAGCCTTTAACATCCTGGTCACGGCTTGACCATATTGTAACTAACCCTCCCTTCATCAAATATGTTTGAACGATTAAAAACACCTTGGCCGGGTGATCATCAGACTCCACATTATGAAAAGTTAGTAACCCAAGAACTTTTAGAGTTTGAGAACTAAAGTATTTAGAATAGAGGTAAACTGTATATAGATGGTAATTGTTAGTGTTATTCAATAATAATTTTAAAAGCATTTAATTACTAGTTATATGGGAAGGGCCTGGGGTCAAGGAAGTTAGGAAGGAAAATGGGGTTGGGGGGGGAAAGTATTGTAGGCTCCAACCTCGCCAACAATCGTGAATGCCATCCACTGTGTGCATTCCCCAGGGAGCGGAGTAAGGAAAGACAAGGTATATTGTTATCTTAACTATAGAGCAACAACAACCATTCAATCCAACATAATTGTATAATTATTAAAGGACATTGTCCTTATGTGTAATAAGAGCAAAGCCCATGTTTTATATAGTGGATCTAGTCCTGTGATAGAAACGCAGAGCAATGCTCGCAGTAGTAGTATATTATAAATGGGTACTGCCCATAGTTGTATTATAAGGGCAGAGCCCACAGCATCGCTGTAATTGGTTCTTGACCAAATGTAGTAATATTAGGGCAGAGCCACAATGTTGTTGTAAATGGACCTTGTCCAACAAAATAGTATAAATATAAGGCAAAGCCACAGTAACTGAAGTTACTTCTTCTCAGATAGACATTGTTTTCATGATGATATTGGTGAGGCCCCCAATCGTCTCCAGTACAAGACAGGGCCGGGGTTACTTGGAATTGATGGAACAGACTCAGTGTGAACCTCCACCTAGGTATCTACAGTTACACATCTGATATTCCTCCAATGCCGGTTACCATGTCCATAAGGAACCCAGGAGCACCACCAATTATTTACACCAATTGAAAATAAAATATTAATTTATAATCCTTAGGATTTGCCCAATACTTAACTTGCAAGCCTATGTTTTTTTTTATTTTAGTTATTAGGCTCCTTCAACGTTATCATAGAAACAATCATATTGGACTGAAATAGTTTTCAGATATTCAAGTATGTAGTAATTCTTGGGAGAAATAATTAAAGGTTTGGTAGGAAATGATTAATTGGAAGAAGGATAGGACATCGAATTCTTCAGTCATTAAATCCTAATTTAACCATAATTCGATGCTGTTGAATATAATGTTTGTGGCTGGATCGATAAAACAAAGACTCCCTATAGTAGAATCATTCCCTTATCCATCCATTTTGTAGAGTGTGCGTAAAAGATATCTCCTGCGTGTGTAGTAAATATGCTTGCAGTGGATAGTTTCACAAACCAGTAATCAGTTGATAGTGTCGCCTAAATTATACGAGTTGTGAGTTCGTATAATGACAACAAAAACATACTATGTTACTCATTCGCGAAAATACCTCCAGATTGTAATGTGGTATCAAATTATTGTCAAATTAAAGAAATTCAACTAAAAATTATTTGAACGATTTGACAACTTAGCGCGGTAGGTTTATAGGATAGGGAAACATCCTAAGCCTTAATTGCACTAAAACGAACCTAATAGCCAATGCTCCTCCTTAATGATCAGCCGTATAGACCACAGCAAAGGCTGGCATAGAACCACTGAAGGGTAACAATGGCATCCGAGACATGTGACTACTGAACATTAAGTGGTGTTTAAATTACGCCTTTGCACCCTAAGCCTTATCTGCACTAAATCGAACCTAAAAGCCAATGCTCCTCCTTAATGATCAGCCGTATAGACCACAGCAAAGGCTGGCATAGAACCACTGAAGGGTAACAATGGCATCCGAGACATGTGACTACTGAACATTAAGTGGTATTTAAATTACGCTTTGCACATCTTAACTTCCAACACACATAGAACATAAAAGATATAGGTATAGGACTTTAAATATCTGCATCAGGTTTCTTTAAGCTGTTAAATAAACACATTAAAATATAATTATAGAATGTAAGGGGCCACAACTCGTCCTTAAAACCTGTTAATAAAACATTGTAAATTTCCACACACACCAGACATGTAAAATGTAGGTATTAAATTTAAAAGTAACTGCAACTCGTTCCAAGCTGTTAATAGAACATTAAAATATAATTATAAAATGTAAGAGACTGCAACTCGTTCTTAAAACCTGTTAATAAAACATTGTAAATTTCCACACACACCAGACATGTAAAATGTAGGTATTGAATTTAAAAGTAACTGCAACTCGTTCCAAGCTGTTAATAGAACATTAAAATATAATTATAAAATGTAAGAGACTGCAACTCGTTCTTAAAACCTGTTAATAAAACATTCTAAATTTCAAACAAAAGACATGTAAAATAAATAGAAATTAAAAGTCTCCACATCTCGTTCCAAGCTGATAATAAAACATTATAGATTTCAAACACAAGACACGTAAAATGTATGGAAATTAAAAGTGACTGCAACTCGTTCCAAGCTGTTAATAAGACATTACAATATTTTAATTCCAGTTGTACAATAAGTGATTTAATTTATTAATCAATAAAACTGCACAATATCACTCATTATAACAACAAGAAACACCATTTTGGTTCATTTAGATTTTTTTTTTCTTTCAAAATAACTTAGAACTTACAAACGCAACATTAAAACTTCTAATCGATTGCAAAATCAGATTATATATAATATATATATATTTTTATTCTAAGAACCAAAATGGTAGTAAACAGAATTGTCACAAACCTCCGTCGTTTTCTTTTGTTCTTAGGGTCGTCAGGCTATTATAACTTCTGAAATAAATATTATTCAAAGAGAACAAACGTACACACATACTCGCAGAGGTTTCTTCATTTTGATTGACTTTTGATCAATCAATAACATAATATCACACGAGGCACTGATAGAAAGTCACCTTTATCATAACCAGACAAATTGTTAATAAACCACTCGAAGGTTTATCTCAGTAATGTAACTCTAATACAATGTTTGCTCTAACAATCAATGATGGTATCTTACTGTTGGATAACAGTTAAACATTTTAAAACCAATCGAAGGTTTTATCTTTAATTACCGCAACCATCAAACGAAGCAACCAACATTGGAATATTAATTTATGTATTATTTTTTTGATTGACTTTTTGTTCAATCAATAACATAATATCACACAAGGCACTGATGGAAAGTCACCTTTATCATAACCAGACAAATTGTTAATAAACCACTCGAAGGTTTATCTCAGTAATGTAACTCTAATACAATGCCTGCTCTAACACTCAATGATGGTAACTTACTGTTGGATAACAGCTAAACATTTTAAAACCAATCGAAGGTTTTATCTTTAATTACCGCAACCATCAAACGAAGTAACCAACATTGGAATATTAATTTATGTATTATTTATCTATCACAAAATAACCGGCGAGCCTGACGACCCACAGAATCAGCTTTTCCTTCCGGAACAATCCATAGTGCTAAAAAGGAATGGATTAATTACCCCACCCCGTTCGATCTAATATAACGAAATTTTACATTATTATCGACCTAAAATCTAGAGTTCTAGATAGGTCACCTTTTTTATTATTATATTTAATCGCGAGAAAAGGAGAAGCGTAAAAAGCGTTGCCCATCACAATTGAGACATGTGTAACTATTCTTAATTCTAAAGACTTAAATATACACGTGGAGGCTGAAAAAAAATAACACTATTAACATGTCTCCTAATCCGGGTCACGACACGCTTTACGCATTATTTGATTATTTTTTTGTCACTCCTTTCCTTTTATCATTATCTTAAAGAGTAACATTTTCCACTTTTGGGAAATTGTTATGTAACTCTTAAAGGCAATGTCATGTTATACTCGAACAAAATTTATGAACTTTTTTTTTTAAAATATGGAACAAAGAAATTCGCGTTCTGTGCTCATTCTCAAAAGATTAATTTTTGTATTAATAAACTACATTAAACCTTCACACGGAACCACTCCGACACATAGCAGTGATTCTTTGCAGTAATAGTATTTTTTAAATAAAAAAAATCCTGTTACTGTTGGTTATTCTTTTTTTTTTTTTTGTTACTTAAATCGTAACTATCAATGTTTTTTTTTTCTTTAATTTTACAATGTAGCACAGTCCTAAATATTCCTAAACTTTCCCACCTTACAAACTAGCTGAAAGTTCTGTTGTATCATTCGCTTGATAATAAAATAAAAATACACAGAAGGTGTATTTACTAAGCTTTACATAGACTTTGTGTCTAAGCCTTGCCTTAAACTGCCCTATAACTTATAAACTAAATTCGAAAGACGTCTACAATTCGTCTAATTTAACTACCAGCTTAAGGCAATAGCTTGCAAATTTTTTGTAATGAGTAATATATCAAATATATAAATACATGTAAATACTTGTTTATTTTTTTTTTCATTTGTGTTATGTACGCAGGAAAATAACATCGACATGGTGTGTATTTTGAAAACAAGTGGTGTAATTACTTATATCTAAATGTTGTAAATTCTTATCCTAAAGCTGTTCCTAAATTTTATTTTCATGATTTATTAATTCCTCTTGTGAGTAATAAATCATTACTTAGTAATTGAATAAGCGTTTCTATGGTTTATCGATTAAGTAAACACTTTATCGATAAACAACCTTCACCCAACCTGTGATTGTGTAATGCGAAATGACACAACAGAAAAACATAAGAAAATATAGTCCTAAATTCACACGAAATGAGTACAAAATATAACAACAGAAATTAAATAAAGTAACAACAAAGTATGTGTTAAATTTATATCTACTATTTAAATGAAAACATTTTAACAAATACTTCATCATTAACGAACATGATTATTAATATTTCTCAGCTGCCCCTGAAAGACACATTTCACTGGAAATTAGCGGTGGGCGTTGCGCAACGTAGATAGTTATTGCAACTATTTATCGGCTCAATAGCCGTTAGCGGCTATCGTACTCCGACGAAACTATCTATTTCTTGGAAACTATCTATTTCGCGAATGCACTGCGCGGCACGCGCACGACAACGTTCGGTTAGTCTCGTTACTTGCTAAAACTCCTGTCGGCATAATTCGGAAGTCGCACGCGGTTCGAACGAAACAGAAAATAAAATCGCTTTGTCACATTCACACATTGCTATTTAACTTTCAACTTTAACTCGTATGAAATAAGGACACAAACTATAGATGTAACATACTGTTTGTGTTCAATTGAAAAGAAATTTGAAGTGTAAATATCGTATTGAAGAGAAAATGACCTTGACCCACTCGAATTCAATTAGTCTGTTGATGCGGTGTTGTTTTTAGACACCATAATTATCGCTGATTTTCGAGTTCACAAATGTGTAAAAATGTAAGATAATACAGCGTAAAGACGTACCTACCTACTTACTTTAGTAATAAAACTTTATTAATATAGAAATTGGGTACCTAAGTACATATTTCCAAGAGTTGTTGTAAACAGTGAATAAAAAGTTTTTGATTATATTTGTTTTGGTGAAGTGTAGTTAAAAACAATTAGATTTAAGAATGTAAATATACTATGAAGTGTAGATAATGAACAATTCGATTAAGGAGTGTAAATATACTGTAAATAATAATATAAGTAATAAGGATATCGTACATTAACTAAACTATTAAGTAAATTTATAAAACTATACATAGTGCATAATGTCGCGAATTAACGCGAGTGTGCTATGGGACTTTTTTTTTAAAAAAGACGACACTACTAAGAAGGCTAATTGTACAGATGCCTACTAAAGAGTCGCTTCGAACCGCGAAATAGCGATAGAATAGGATAGCACCTTGTAAAAAAAACCGCTATCAAAATAGATAGTTTTAAAAACCGCTATTGAAATTCAATAAATAGTTGCGTTTCGTTGCCCGATAAAGCCGCTAAGACCCACCTCTACTGGATATATAAAATATAAAAAAAATTACTTACAACCTCTGCTTGAAGATCACTAAACACACAATTTAAAATAATAAAAAGAATTTAATAATTTAAACTACTTACACAGCTCTATCTCGAAAATATTGCTATTTTATGGTAATTTTAGCTATCCAGCGCTATACAAGGCTACGGAGCCTTTATATTGCACACCTGCGTTCCCGACGGTGGTGAAATTCTGACTAACTCCTACCTAACCCCTGAAATACACATTTCACTGGAAATATAAAATAAATTACTTACAACCTCTGCTTGAAGATCACTAAACACACAATTTAAAATAATAAAAAGAATTTAATAATTTAAACTACTTACACAACTCTATTTTGAAATACTGTTATTATTATGGTAATTTTAGCTATCCAGCGCTATACAAGGCTACGGAGCCTTTATATTGCACACCTGCGTTCCCGACGGTGGTGAAATTCTGACTAACTCGGTGCGCCAGCGGCCCATATTTTTTTCTATTGTTTTTCTATTCTTTTGTACGCCTAAGCACAACCCCTAAGCAAATCTCTTACTCACTCACTCCAGTGCATAATGTATCTTGTGTCTTTACCTGCTGCCATAAACTTAGAAACGATAACGTTTTATGACTTTGCCTTTAGCCTAAAATGACCCGTTCGCTAAAAGATTTAAGGAATATATTTGTATAGCCTTCTATCCTATCATTGTCCATTCCTGCAATACCATTGAATAATGATGTACTAAGTAAAGCTTATTTACCTTGAATTACTTATTAAGTGATGATTTAACTATAGTAATAATTATGTGTTACAAATAGGGGTTAGGTACACTGTACATAAAGACATTACTCGAAGATGGCAAGAAATCCTTGCAAAAGGATTACCTAAGGATATAAAGGAGAACCTCTTAAAGGAATACCTCGTCCCGAGTAACTGTGGCCTCTTGATGGCTCCTGCTCTCAACCTGGGAGTAAAAGCCGCACTATTTGATGCCCTAGTCAAACCTCACTTATGAATATACAAACAAAAACAGCTTGGGATTGCCCTATCCGCTTTAGCCACAGTCACAGAAATGGTTATTTCTAATGAAACTTCAAGACAGAAACGTTTGAAACCTCTCAGCGATGCTTGTCGTTTTCTCTGTTATAGTCACTATACAGAGACCAAAACTCGTAGAAATTTTATAACGTCTTCAATCAACACGCAGTTTTAACTGCGTATACTTTAGTATACTTTTATCGAATCCGGTAGAAACAAGCTTTTGTTTGGAAAAAATGTGTCCGAAAAACTGAAAACCGCAAAAACCATCCAACAGTCTGGAGATGCTTTGAAAAATACTCAAAAGCCAAAATTTCAGCATCCAAATGCTTCGTTTAATAAATATAAAAAGAACCGCTTAAACTACGCGCTTCAGCATCGCAAGACAGAGAACAAACAGAACGACGACGGTCAGCGAGAAGTCAATCCCGCGCAGCAACAACCGCAGTCCAGTGCGCGAAAAATCCCCGAACGCTCCTTGCCAGCGAGGTCGCAGACCGCGCACCGTCGATAGCTGAGCACCAGCATTTATACGCTGGTAGGATTCAGTATTTTCTAGACTTATAGATCGATATTTCTAAATAAAGAAAACATCTTGGCATGTATAGAAATGTTAACTATTTAATTTAAATTCATTTCTTATCGCACTGACAAACCCAGTGTACATCGAAAAATCCAAATAAGAAGGTATTGATTTTGAAAACTATCTATAGTTATCATGAACCTGGTAATTTTTATCTTCTACATTTTAGTACCTTAATGGTGCAAAATATTTATTATATAACTCAAATCAATAATAATCAAACTATTAAAACACGTTAGCTTGTCTAAGGAATAACTAAAATATTATTCAAACATTTGCGGTTCCTTATAAGCTTTGAAGTAAGCTTGATGTAAATACCAGTTTCTATAATTTCTATGAACTTGTGCACATACCCATAAACTTATATACTGATATGTTTTGGTGGTTAGGCTAGATTGAACATAAATGTCATCTTGGTACAGACAGACTCAATAAAAAAAAAAAAAAACAAAAAAATATATATATATATATATATATATATATATATATATATATATATATATATATATATATATATATATATATTACATTTCCAAAATTTTCATTATTATCAGAGAGTATGCAAATAGTTATCTAAGAAAAAGCAAATGACACTTATAGTCGTGATATGATATTGACCAACTCAACCTTTGTTTCCTACATCTCACAAGCTAATAGACCTTTTTATAGTTTGACTCTGGCTTAACCTTGTTAACGTCCCCTTACGGATTAAACACAATCTACATCGAATCCTCAATTCAGTTGCCGCAAAGCCTTCAGACAAGCTTACTGAAAAAATTTCCTCCTGTACCGTAGTTAACATGTTGTCGTCCTTAACTAATTCTATATGTACCTACACAATAACTGTTATAGCTACATAAAACCATATATTGTATAATATAATAAAGGCTACTGCTTGCATTTCCAATCAGATTACTCTCGGCTTCAAGTTTTCGTAGTTTTGCGTTCCATACTGATTTTTTTTCGCAACGGTGTAAATAAATTCAAAAGTTAGAAACTCTTGTGAAAAATATTGTAACTAAGTTGGTTTTAATAATTGCATTTTGAATCCAACTTTTTGAATTAATAAAATAAAAAGATTTTATATACAATCATTCATAGACATAATAATCGTGGATAACAGGTTAACAAAAAACTCACATCCTAAACCAGTTTCAAAATTACCTTATTTTAATTGTCGTCTAGCTCGATGTTTAGAAAACTATTTAATAAAACAAAAAGACTTCGTAATAATGATTATTTATTTCCTATTTTCAATATACCGTACTCAAAAGTATCTTCTCAAAAACTCAGATAATGGATAAATGTCCTTTTTCATAATGGCGTACTAGATACCTCTATATTTGGTGCTCACAACCTCATTCAATTCATAGCCAACACACTTGGAGTCATTATTGACCTCATTGGCAAAACTAAATTATCGTAAAGTTTTACAATTACTCTTTAAAGTTTTACAATTATTCTTTAAAGTTTTACAATTATTAATGTTTTTGTAACTTTGCTGGTCATAACTGTTTCGTCCTTTGATTGTTACATGTAACTAAATAATTAATCATAACTATTGCTAATTAGGAACCTACTTAGCTTAATTTATAATAATATGATATGCTTACCTTGGTGTTTCTATATACACTTATTTAACTGAAAAGATGTAAAATTAATTAGATACTAAAATAAAAACATTGATCAAAGTTAAATGTTTTTTTCTGATTCACATTTTATCTACTCTAAACATCTACAACATGTAAACAGTAAATCGCAAAGAATGAAGCTGCGAAACATAATTGAAAATCAAACGAACTTACCAAGTGAAGTTCGATGACAATTATGTGAGCAGCTTCATTCGACGCGATTTACGCATACCCTCCCTAGTTCGTTTTGAATCCCTACCCTATAAAAATAAAATGTGAATAGATGTAATACGCTCTAAACAAAATGAGTACAATATTCGAAGTAACCGTTCAGGAAGTCTAGGAGTGGGGGTAAGTCATGAGCTGTCAACTGTCAAGATAGTGATGCAAACAGAAAAAAAAAAAAAAAACTTACCTCTAAACTCCGTGCAAGGCTGACGCTAGGTGGCGCTACTACAACATGTAAACAGTAAATCGCGTCGAATGAAGCTGCTCACATAATTGTCATCGAACTTCACTTGGTAAGTTCGTTTGATTTTCAAGTATACATCCATCCATCCTCACAAACTTTTACATTCATAATATTAGTAGGATGGTAGGAAGTATTTGGTTGATTTTTTATTACTAATTCGCTTGCTTTTGACCACTATCTCACTTGATGGTAGCCAATAG
Organism: Petrophora chlorosata; assembly: GCA_951640565.1. Classification (NCBI taxonomy): domain Eukaryota; kingdom Metazoa; phylum Arthropoda; class Insecta; order Lepidoptera; family Geometridae; genus Petrophora; species Petrophora chlorosata. The sequence continues at coordinate 6,315,668 of OX621204.1, read as the reverse complement.
AGTACTTTACTTATGAGTTGAATACTCCCTCCTTTATATTGCGGTGCAACCATGTTGTGTATCATTTATCGTCCATATTGCTTACAACCCGACAATTTTCCCAACTTTCCACAGTACGTCACTTGTTCACACCCTTTCGAGGCTACGGTTTTAGATTTTAACGATCATCCCTTTTCCTTTTTCTTTCCTCATCCCTCGAGGTTGTATTTCTTACTTAAATTAAAATGCAGTTACGTAGGAAACCTTATTAGATAGGTAGTTTCCGGTTTCACTACGTGAAGTTTTCTCTGGCGTGTAATAAATTTTATTTTTTATTTTCTTGCCGAGACAGTCCTGAGGGTATACAATTATAATCTCGGTCGCCACCTTTGCTCTAAGTTGGATTGGATTTTCTTTTATAACAATAGCTGTTGCATTTGTACAGTTTTTATGTAACCATGGACTTGTTTGTAAATTGCTGCTAACCAGGCCGTGAGTCTGAGCTTTGCATGATATTCCTCAATATTTTTTGTGAAATATTAGCATTTGTAACTGACTATAATAAAGTTTAATTTAATATTATGAGCTGAGCAACAATAGTATATGGGGTATATACCCGCTTTCAGAGCGAGTGTGGCTAAGTGGGAGAACGTGCGACTTTCGATCCGACGCACCCGAGTTCGAATCCCGCTAGCCCCGCACCACTGACTTTCTTAAGTTATGTGCGGATTTAACGCTCGCTCTAAAAACGGTGAAGGTGTTCCTTCATCGTGAGGTGTTACCTCATGTCCGGCATGTCCAAAAAATTATCACAAAAATTCAAAGACACATCCACTAATCCGCACTGGGCCAGCGTGGTGGATTATAGCCCATACTCTCTCTATGAGAGAAGGCTCGTGTCCCAGCAGTGTAATGGGCTGATGATGATAATAATTAAAACAAAATTGAAATGTCTTAATACTGCATACGACACCCATACTTTACGTATTCCCATACTTTCATTAAAAGGCCTATATGTCTCACCCATGATGTTGAACAGCTTTGCAGTTTCCCACCGGTCTTTTTATTTAATGTGCTCGCTGGAGCATGTATAACCCTTTGATGTGTATCTAGGCTACAGCCATCACTGCTGCATTTCTATTTTTGTTTCCTTTTCAATGGTTGCTGGACGTCTCTGTGTCTGCTTGATTGGCTTAGATTAAAGAAGTGTTCTTAAGTTAATGTTGTTATTGACAGTCAAGAGTGATATTTTCGGTGTTACTCTATCGACCATTTTCACCAAAATGTAAATGTTAGGTTAGAGATCTAATCTTATCGCAGCTGAGACTTTTCATCAGGGTGATTTCAAAGCGTAAACTCACCCATATGTTTTATTGAATATTTATAATTAATCAAACTCACGTAATTTTTTTTTGATAATGTCAATAGCTATATGCGATTATTTCTGTACCTATATTTGTGTTCGGAAAAGTAATTGCTTTATTCCGGATAGGGTAATTGGGATCGGCTTAAAGTTATTGGAGTGATTCTATTTTGTTATTTTTAGTATTCGATAGGATAGAGCTAATGCGAACCAGAGGAATATTTTTGTTCTCGTACTATCAATTTAATTGGTAACTTTTGTACAGATTAGTTAAAAGTTTGTATGAGTATTTTTAATTGCTGTCATCTTTACGACTGCCAGTTAAACTATGATATATCATCCAGCATTCCCATTCACTTTTCCATACGTATAAAAAATATAACGCAAAATATTTAATATTTATAAAAAAATATATATTATATTTGAATCACTGCGATCGTGTGAGGACGCTCTCGTATCCGTATCCGAATTAGATATCTTCTAAAGCTGTTGACATCATATCGTCGTATTACTTTTCATCGAGGTTTACGCAACATTCCTATTGACATTCAGGAACCGGTTTTATAATAGTTCCGTCTCCGTAACTGTGTTGTGCAAGTTAAAATAACTTGGCCATAGAGATGAGCGATGTCGACAAACTAAAAATCGATGTTGCGGCAAGATAACAGTGCAATATATAAAAATAAACTATATAACTATATTGAATTGATATATTTATTAACTGTATAATGTTTATTTACTTATTGCACTAAACAATTTACAATCGGTACCATACCATAATAAACAACTAGATTTCAACTCAAAGGCATGTGCAATCAGCAAACTTAAAGATAAAAACATAAACACAATGTTCAAGGTTTGAGATGCACACATCCACAAATATACACATGACAAGACACACACACATGACACACACAACACATGAATTTCTATAACTTTCATGTTGTTAGAAAATAACAAACTTTCCTACTACTCTCTTACTCTCTTTCTTACTACTCTACTTAGTTCGAGTTATCAACAGTATAAGTTTTTTTTTTACCATTTATAGGCTTGCGTTTGACCACTATTTCACCTGTTGTTAAGTGACGATGCGGTTGAAGATGTAGCACGCTTGCCTAGAAGAAACCTGATCCTAGAAGTTATTCGAAATGTGTCGTATTAAAAAGAAATTATCAAATAAAATAGATGCAATATTTTTTCTTGACTGCGCTCAATCTTTTGAAATCTATCAAATATATTCTATTCTACGATTCATTAATAAGTTATCGCTGTTAAAATTAGGTCACTTCTTTCCGTACTCTTCTTTTTACCCGCCCGAAAATCTTTCTTTCCTCGCTCACTCGCTCTCGAACGCTCGACGTAAATCTCGACAATTGGGGGACTTTAATAGTCGTCGACCTTGATATTCATGTCAACATCGATGTTTTGTGAACATTGCTCATCCCTACTCGGCCATTTTCAAAGGTCGGGCCAGCCCCCGCGTTTCGGTAGGCTTATAAGAATTCAAGTCAGGGCGCGAAGCGAAACGAGCGTTTTGGTGGCCAATTCTTTTTTATTGTAAGTATTATGAGACTCTATTAATTTTAGTATTAAACACTTGAATTTTGCTAATGTTTATTTTCCTGAACGTGCTACTTTGATACTACTTTTTAAATAAAAAATGATTTAGGAATAGAAGAAAGTTTTATTTTTAACTGGAGAAACACCTTAAAACCCTGCTCTCAAAGCTATAACCCACCGTACTAATATATGAAGGTACTATGCACTACTTACTAATAACTTACTTGACTACCAACAAAGTAAAGCTATTTATTCATAATAATGAAATGAGATTCTTGTCTTGCAACTGAAAGGACATCATAGCTCCTGAATTCTCCGTATTATTTTAGTAGGTATAAATTATGTAGTTATATATTGGGCACAAAAAGCTTTTAACCGTAAGGAGTGGAAGGAGAGTAGTTAGGCCTTTGCCCTGAAGTAAAGCGGCAGTGGGTCAAACAAATATAGTACGTATATCTAGAGTTGCTACAAAATAATTCAAACAAACTACTAAATACTGAGCGCTCTAACTTTATGCGCATTTCAAGCTTAAAACAAAATATTCACAAACTACCTAATTGGTACTCTCCCCGGCTTTGTCTGAATCCCCCCTGAGATTATGGCTCAGACGAAGCATCATAAAATTCTATGGCTCAGGTTTATTTGTACGCAATATATTATTTTACTGATGCTACTCTGTCTCGTATTGCACTTTTTGGCACGCCTACGTGTTTATTATCAGGGGCCGTTGTATGCTCAATTATTGACATTCGAGGACGAGATATTTTTTATTTATTTATTTCAGGCAATATTAAAGTACAACGAAGTAAAATTAACAGAGGCAAATAGAATATATACCTTCCAAACTAAAATATATACAAAAATATAACACAATAACTATACCTTCATGTTTTGTTTTTGCGCACTAAGAGTATAGACACATAAGTAGGTAAATATGTTCAGTAATACTTTTTCATGACCAAAAATGAGTTTTTTTAAATTAAAATCTAAGTTATTATGTCAACTAGTTACAAAAGTTATTAGCGCTAGTAGTAACAGATCTGCTAGGTTAAGCAAGGTTAGCAGCGGTCACAACTTAGATGGGTGACCGTTAGTGTGATATTTATATCTGAGCGCTACCTTGCTTCGAAAGGCACGTTAGCTCTCTGATAGCCGACCTTCTGGCTGTTTAAAAACTCCGACACCAGGTTTGGCCACACACTAATACAAGAGAAGAAACAACGACAAATCGGATACTTTATCTGTACACCTCATCCATACACTTATTGTATGACAATAACATTTCATAATCCGTATTCTTGTATCGATCGTTTAATGCCGCTCTACTGCCCGTAGGAAAATTAGAGTTCTTCAAATTAAACGCAGAATAAATTCACGTACTAATGTAATGGGTTCCAAGTTACAACGCGAGTTAGCTCTACGTTACATTACCTTCCCTTTCCCAATTTGTATTAATGACCTCTCATTACCTAGCCGGGGAAAAACAAGTATACCGCTATTATTTTGACGTACAGCTGATCCGGTTTTCTTGCGATCCCAGAGGGCTGCTGGGAATTAGGCCGGTAGCTTATTAGCCGGAGAGGTCCGCTGTAATGCGTTTATCATAATACTGACCTAAAAAATATTTTTATACGTTGCTATATTATAGAAACCACTTGAAAAAACTACGTTGTTTCATAATTTATAATTATAAAACAGCTCAGACAGGTACGTTTCTGTTTGCATTTAATTTACTTTCTTCGTTTGTTTTATTCTTTCAGAGTTTTCTTTCCATTTAGAACAGTTTAAAAAAGGGGCTGTAAATCCAGTTACTTAAGTTACGCAGTTACCGATGTACGAACATAAAGGTACTTTATGTCACATGTACGTGAAGTGAAGTAATAGGTATTTAGACTAATGTGCAAACTTTAGGTTTTGCTTCATAAAGTTACCGCAACACACACGTACTTTTAACTGACTTCAAAAATGGAGAAGGTTCTCAATTCGATTGTATATATTTTTTTTAATGTTTGTTACCTCAGAACTTCGTCATTTATAAACCAATTTGGGAAATTCGTCCTTGGACATCGGAGACACATCAATTAGAGTCGGTTTTTATTGTTGTTATAAAATGAATCATAGTTTTTAGTTACCGTGCCCAGTTTATTTTGTGAAGTACATAGTTTACTTAGTACCTTATATCTGTGACATAGTGCAATGCATGTGATTTGTCTAAGAAGGATATTTAGACATAGTACCTACCCATTTTTATATGAGGAATGAAGTGCCTTACTATTGAGTGTACATGTGTGTTGAAGAGATCTATCTATCTACCTAAAGAACTCTAGTCCGTTTTGGTTCTGTGGCAGACTCGCTAAGTATGTGTTTGTCTCTACTGTCATTAATTTTGTACACTACGATATTCAATAGTGACAAAATGCTGTGAGCGCTGTTATATTGTCCCATTGTGTAGTATCACGCACTCATTGTTCACACACGTTAACAGCAGAACTCGGGTACCTCAACTCGTAACTAAGGATTTTATAGCAGAAGCGTTGCCGTAGCAAATTGGAGCATGGGTGAAATACACAGTCACTGACTCGTTTGTAAGTTTCGTTGTGAGCGATGATACAGGGATTTTTGAGAAGTGTGGATGGCCAACTCTGAAAATATGAGAATTAAAGAAAGTACATAAAAGGCATATTTTTGTTTAGTCACTTGCAAGATTTAATTCTTATTTCACAATTTTTTTCTTCTTAAGTATAGGTTTTGTACAACATTTCTATTAAAAATAATATACACAAAAATGCTATAAAAACCTAAATCTAGAGTGCCATTGGCAGCGAGCAGCCCAAACTACCGGTGGTTAGGGCTGCATAGTGAGGAACCTCCTGACTATACGTGCCATGTCAAGAAGTACTGCCTTCTGCATCTGACTTTTGATCCAACCGTTTAGCGAGAGCTCTTAATTCTTATTATTATTAGCAATACTTTTATTTAGCACCATAATACAGGGTATTTAAAAAAAAGACCGTTTGTTATTCAAAGACGAAACGAGGATCATGTGGTACAAATTACGCTGAACCTACCGGAACTCAGGAGAGGTAGAGGCCGCCCGCCATCGACCTGGTGGTCAAAAGTAAAAAGAGACCTCAAGTAAGCCCAATTGCCAGAACCGACAACCCAAAACAGATTAACTTGGCGCAGAAAAGTGAGGAGGCCCGACCCCAAACAACGGGACCAGGGACGGAAGAAGAAGAAGAAGAATACACGGTGTTTTTTACGCACTATCTACACCCTATTTAAAAATACAGCGGATGGCAAAGAGACATACATACCATATATATTATGTACGTCTCTTTGCCATCCGCTTACAACCCGACGACCTGCTACGTTAGAAGGTGCAAAGAGAATTAGGGCGGCTGCATATTAATTAGAAAGGTGCTCCGGTTGTAACACACCTAAGTATCTACTGACCTTAAATCAGTTATGAGTCGGGGCAATTATATAATAGAGAATGTTTTTATGTATAATGAGTCTTTATCAGGTCATTCCTTTGAATTTTTACAAGCAACGTGACTTTTAAGAAGATTTACTTTGTTACATCAGTCACTGCGGGAATAAAAAACGTGAGTTATTTTAATTTAAAAATTGCAGAATTTTCTGGTAATTAATAATTGAAGTGGATTTTCAATATTTCACATTAGTTTTTAATTAATTAGAATTTTTCCGATCCACGTGCATCTTAAACATTTTGATATGATAATCAGGGGATTTTTCCCTAAACATTGATATATTTTTCATCCGCTGCGGTCCAACTTGATATAACATATCTACATTTACTGGACTAATAACTATATATTTAATTTGCAAAACTGATAGATAAAAGATGAAAGAGTTGTAAAATCAACAGGTGATTTTGAAAGGTTTCTCTAAACTAAAACTTTGTTGGCAGAAACTCGAACATTATGTAAACAAGTTTATTCAACTAGGTATGTTGTTGTAAAACTGTAACTATCAACTGGCGTTGTTTATTAGAAGTTTTGTGATGTGAATATTGTATGATATATACATTATAATAATGTTGTACATTCATATCCTACTTAATATTATAAATGTGAAAGCTTATCTCTCGCTCTCTCTCGCTGTGTGAGTGTGTTTGTTACCACTTAACACTATAACTTCTGAAAGCATTTTGATGATTTTTGGTACGTACATACTTTAGATTCTGGGATCATTCCGGAAAAACGAACAGTTCCCAAGAGAGCAACTATAAACCAAATACTACGGGTGAAACCGCGTAGCGGAGCTCGTTGTTAAATATTATTCATTATTATTATTTGTTATTATTGCCTATATAGAAATATTGTAGGATACTGAATATTAATGTCTCCAATTTGCTGTAGCAACTAAATTTGTTCTCGGGCGACAGCATTTCAGATTTCTTTAGCAGAATTGTCTGAAAGGTCTGCTTGACACGAAATGGGGGCGCTTCTTGAAAAAAAAAACAACTCAAATATCAATTATTTGTTTGATGATTTGATAAAAGTTTACACAGGTTAAAGCTTATATAAACTGTATTAAATAAATCTGGATACAATGGTGAACGATAACTTTGATAAAGCCATTAACCTATGCTCCTTTTAACCTTTCTGGTTTTCCTTCATTACGACGAGCGCGAGATTACAATGAATTATAAATGTCCACGGAAGCTGGCTTCGCATGAGACACAAGTTATAAAACATTTCGCTCCGGGAGTACAAAATCTTCCCATTATTTTCCTACTTCAATTTTAAAAAGTTGCGTTCTGAAAAAAACGTTAAAGCATATAATAGAGTGGCCCCAGGCGATGGAACGTTGGAGATTACAACCAGACGGGCCGTCCTTAAATGTAAATATTTCATATTGCCAACTGTATTTCATATTTCATGGCGCCTTTAGACGCGACGTGAACTGCGAGACTTGAATCTCTATGTAGCATGAAACTTTATTTGTCTGGGTTATTCAATTCCTGTTGGCAAATGAAAAGCTTTGAGAGGGCATCATTAGTTTTTGTACTTTGACGATCTGCGCTAATAATTTCCATTCATAAGGCAGCTACAGCATTAGGGTCAAACAAAAGCAACTTCGTTAGCGATAAAACTAAACCTAAATAGAAGTTACGCGGTTTCACGCATAGCAAACCAAAAAAAAATCTCTCTATGAGAATTGGCGTGACTCGCAGCCACTGACCAATTTAAAATTGTCCACCTGTTTTGTAAAATAGCTTTTATTACTAGTCAAATAAAGTTGAATGTTGCATTGCTACGTGTCTAGATGAAATGGTAGGTTGTTTACGACGAAACGAGGGCATCTTCCGAGCTGTCATGATGACCCAGGTTCTAATAATAAATTTTTAGCCAGTTCCGCAACATAGGCGGTTGTCGAATGAGTCTACGGCGTAGCAGCTACGGCTGTCAAGAGCTACGGCGCTACGAGTACGTATTGTTCGTTTTTATGATTATTACTATTGTTGTGTCTGTGGTAGGTGATATTGTATGTTTATTTGAAGGTGGTAAAGTAGATAAGTATTAATTTCTAAATATACATTTGGGATAGGGTATTATTATTATTTACTAGCTGCGTCTCGTGGTTTTACTTGCGGTTTATCAGGATGAAAGTATCCTACGAGTATCCTAGAAATTTGATAATACCAAATTTAATTTGGTTATAATGCTTTGTTTTTTAAGACTAACATTTCACATTTCGCTTGTCAAAAAGTATCTTCGTCATCAAAATGTTTGCACTTTCGTAATTATTGGGCATATGATGTCTCGGTATAATGAGCGCAATGCAGTGCTACGCAATACTTTTCATGGTATTAAATCTTTTTGGCCAGGCGTGGCGCTTACCATCAGCCAAACGACTTGCCCGTCTCATCACTCAGTTCAATAAAAAAAAAACTTTCGTTCTAGAAAGTATCAGATTCTCATAATAACATCCGCAAAATGAAGTTGATTACTAAACGCCGCCCTCCAGAGATGTTTACTAGATAATAAAATGTTCCCTCTCGCAGAGATGTTTGTACCATTTAATAAATGTTTTATTACACGATCTCGTTACAAATGTTCTGTGATGTGACAAATGAGGAACAGAGAAGAAATTTTTCTGAGAAAATTGTTTGAAGTAGACAAAATATTGAAATAAGTGAGAAATAAATAATTTTGTGATAAAAACTGAATGGTATACTGCTTCGAAACTATGTACAACTTTTGTAAACTTTCCGTTTCAAAAACATAGTTCAAATACTTTTTGTATGGTGCAAGACGGGAACTTACTGGAGTGTTTTCTTATCCAAGTTTTAAGACAACCGGCGTACCCCAAACAGTAAGCTTATATTGAAAACTGCAATCCGCCCCGGCTTCGCGTGGTTGCAATTTACTAATATTTGACATTTTTAACTGACTTCAAAAAAGGAGGAGGTTCTCTGTTCGATTGTATTTTTTTTATTTATCCAATTGATTACAAACATTGAATTTTCTCAAATACACAAAAACTAATTTAGAATGAATTGTACCTATTTACCTTCCGTGAAAAAATCTCTAAAGACAGTGAAAACCGTTTCAAAATCCGTTGTGCAGTTTAGAAGGAGAAAGTGGAGAAACAGAAACGAGGACGCGGATAGCGACTTTGTTTTATACTATTTAGAGATTAGAGAAGAAAACAAGTCACTAAAACCTAATTTTACAGGTAATAACAACTGTTGACATAGATCACTCTCTAAAACTATTTCTACACTTAAAACATAAATACCTAGATCTGTAAAATACAAGGAATAAATATCTTCTTTGTTTGAACTGCGTGGAACCCTTAATATTGTATCGTAACACGGAGAAGGGACTTTAACTTTTATAGCCTTTTTCGCATGAGGTCGAAATTTGCATATTAGAAACTCCATAGCTTGTACTAATCATGGCTGAAGTGACGTGCACAATAACCCTACTTAGATTACGGAAATGATTTATGTTCCAAACGATGTTATTATTAATTAATGGAGGCATACCTACGCGACCCTTCTGACACAAGGGTGATGAGATGCATGCAATGTTCCAATTCTTCCTACTCTAAGCATATTATGCAGCTTGTCACCAATTCAATTCAAATAATTTATTTCAATTTGGTATATCCGTACACTTTCGAACGTCAGGTAACAATAAAATGTATAAGTCAACAAAATATTATGAAGCATTAAGTAAATTTTTTTGTCAACTAACATTAATAATAGTAATAACACTTATAATTAAGAAAAAGTAAAAAAATATTTCAAATCAAATTATGTCAACCGCGATAGACGGTAGAAAAATGAGTAAAAAAAATGAGAAAATTTGACTAATTCATCGCTCGGCAGACGTTCCCATTATGAGGTAACACTGGTCGCACAGGTGAGAGCTCAGCTTTATGGTAAAATGTAGGGAACTAATCACGGGCCAAATTGCCCGTACTTATATAAAAACGCATTTTTGTAACGAGTCGATTGTAGGCTTGGCTTTATTGCTAACAAGTTAACTAATGTAAGATAAACTATGATACCACGACGCCGTCCACGTCCATTCATTTTATACTTAGTTGATCCTTAGGAAACTGTTCGTTTTCGACTATGTCACAAAATTTCTCCACGTTAGTAAATTGCATCCGTGCGAAACTGGGTCTCTAGTTCATGATAATTTGATTTAGTTTATCTAATTGCGTTGTTAAGGAAACCTGTAAATATTTCTCCACTTCAAGGCATATAAGCTTGTTTTTATTTCTTCTATTTATATATTTATTTCTTTTTTTTGTATTTCTGTTTTCCTAGTTGTCAGTTGTTTTTGTGGTCGTCAAGTAAATATTTTTTCTTTCTTCTTCTTTTTTTTTTTTATTTTTTTTATTTTTTTTTATTATTAATTGCAATCATGTACATATATTTATCATGTAGGTCTTACATTACATCTTATGTTGGTACATGAGCCCTGTAAGGGCGTTTGCAAGTCAGTGCGAGAGTACATTTAGTCATTTTAATTTATATTGATTTATGTTTTATTAAAGTCAGTATATTTTATATGTCAGTATAGTGTCACGGAATTGAGTCATTTTTTCCCACATGCTTGTCAGTTTTGAATTCATCTACGGAATAATAACATTTTTTAATTAGATAAGATTTAAGTTTTCTGCAGAATACGTTGTATCTAGTTTCGTTTTTTAGGTATTCAGGGATTTTGTTGTATATTGATACTAATCTAAAATTTGGACTTTTTCCTAATATTTGTAAATTTGTTGTAGGTAACTTTAGTCTGTTGCGATTTCTTCTATTATAATTTTCATTAATTTCACTATTTGATTTAAAGAAAGTACGATATTTCCGTACGAATAGACATATCTGTAGGATGTACAGACATGGTAGGGTTAGTATTTTTTTGTCTATAAAATGTGGTTTACAACTTTCTCGCGGCTTAATATTAACTAAAATACGTATACATTTCTTTTACATTATAAATAGATCCGTAAAGTCTGTACTTTCACCCCAGAGGATTATACCGTAATTTAACCAAGAGTATGCATAGGCGTAGTAAGATGATAATGCAGTTTCGTAATTGGTATTTGACTTGAGAACACTCAATGCATAGGTAAATCTTGCAAGTTTTGTTTTAATGTTCTCGACATGTTTTTTCCAATTCAAGTTTGAATCTAGTGTTAGTCCTAATAATGTGAATTCTTTTGTTTCTTGTATTTTTAAGTTGTGGTTTATAGAGTTTAGATCTAAGGGCTTTCGTTGGTGGGTTCGGAACTAAGGAAGCCATTGCTTTGTGTCAGAAAAGGGTTTAAATGCATTGTAGTCAAGTTTTGAATTGCTGCTAAAGAGTAATGAGACATCGTCTGCAAATAGGACACTTGGGACATCTATTATTTTTGGCAAGTCGTTAATGTAAATTAAAAAAAGTACACATCCTAGCACGCTACCTTGAGGAATTGAATTATTTATTATTCTGGTATCTGATTTTACCTCGCACATTTCATTCTTGGCCGCATCGTAATGTTCAATCTGTACGTATTGCTGTCTGTCCTTTAGATAAGATTGGAACCAATTATAGGCCGTTCTTCTAATACCCGACGCGTAGATTTTTTTAATAGTAATTTGTGTGAAACTTTGTCATAAGCTTTGGTCATATCTAGAAATAACCCTATTGCATATTTTTTATCGTTAATGTAGTTGTAAATTTCTTGTACATATTTATAAACAGCAAGTGTTGTTGAGCAATTTTGTCTAAACCCGTATTGATTTGTATGTAAATTTTTCTAGGTAATTATAAATACGACTCGACATTACCTTTTCAAAGGTTTTTGAAATTGTCGATAAGAGCGCTATTGGTCTGTAGTTACTAGGGCTCTCAGACTTGCCACCCTTTTTCGGAATCGGTCTAATTTTTGCTAGTTTTAATTTATCCGGGAAACATCCTTCGTCAAGGGATTGGTTTATTAAAGTAGTTAAAGGTGAGGTAAGTTCCCGTGCACATTGTTTTATTAGTATAGGCGGTAGTTCATCCTCACCGAAGCTGCACTTATTACTCATTCGTTTTATGATGATAAACACTTCGTGCTCGCTGGCCGGTTTTATAAAAATCGAGTTAATTGAGGACTCGTGCACCCAACGACTGCTCGCTGCCCCAGTGGCGTTCGGGCTCTGTTCGCCGACAGACGCGAAGTAGTCATTGAATGCATCAGCCACTAACTTTGGCGCGACTACTTTGTTGTTGTCAACTTCTAGTGTTATGTTGTTATGCTTTTTCTGTGCACTATCGTGCTTGGCAACGCCTCGAATTATGCTCCACATAGTTTTGGTTTTGTTTTTAGACGCTTTCATAGTATTTATGTAATTTATTCTTTTTGACTGTTTGATAAATTTTTTTAATATTTTAGCATAATTATTGTAATGGGTTTTAAATATTTTATTATTTAATTTGTCAGATATTATTTTCGTTAGTCTTTTATTTTTGCATGAAACTTTTAATCCTTTCCTTAGGTAAGTTTTATTTGAATACGGTGTTATTTTAGTACGTGTTTTAGGTATGTATTTATTTAAATTATCTTTCAAAATAGTATCAAATTTTTCATAGATTTTTTTCTTTCTTTCTTGATTGGTTCAATATCGTAAAAAACAATATATTAAAAAACGAGGAGACCAGTATTTTATTGTTTAAGTTTTCTTTCATTGTGTTAATTAACTATCTCAAACACAATATTTATTTCATACAATAAGGACAATGTCAAAGAAATGAATGTGAAAGATTTTCTAGTGGCTTATTAAGCGCTCCCAAAAACGCTTTAATTTTACGACCTAAAACTCCCATGATTGCGTAGCAACTTTTGATGGGATTATGAGTTACGGAGTCTTTTTTATTTATGTCGGTACTTTGAGATTTGGTAAGTACAGACAAAGTGATATTAGGCGGGTCGCAGGGAAGTTTTATGGGGCCTGCTACGGATTTTTTATGATTTTTGTTGTGGAGCTCTAGTTTTATTTCTCTTCTGGTTACGTAGGAATGAATAGGTAGAACGAGGTTAAGTAGAACGTAGTTTAATTGGAATGTCTTACTCGTAACACACAGGCTTGTTCACTCACGAAGGCGTGATGCATGTGATTGTTTATAGTATTTATGTTATGTTTTGAGTGAGAGGTCCCTAATTTATAAACATCTGGAAGAACAATATGCTAACCTCGGTTGCGGTTACATACTTAAGAAGTTTGGTGTAGAGACTTTGGGTCCGTGGGGACCGGTACTCGTATTATCAAAAGTCTGTCAGAGCGCCTGGTCGATGCGTAGCGTGACCAAAATGCTGGGACTTATTTGGCTTAACGTATCAGTATTGCAATACTGCCAGCATCTTGGGTACGATGCCAGCTGGTAGTGGGCTGGCGCATTACATTTAGGCTATCTGTAGGCCTTTACATGGTTAATTAGTTGTCCAATTGTTTCTCCTTGTAAGTAGTTTGTATAGTTTTAGTAAGTAGAGTGTATTGTTTTCAGAAATAAACGCATTTGTCCGTTATTTTTTTTTTCCTAATGAAGCTTCTTAATAAGACACCTCAATAACATTACAATCTAGCTTAATAAGATTAAAAAGTAATTTGAATTTAACTGAAGCTGCTAAGTAGAGTAAAACTAAGAATGTGTCCATTAACACTTTTCTTACTGTCTCTATTAAGGCGAAGACACTATGTTCTTGTGTTCTTTATGGGTGGCACTATTATACTACAATACACTGTCACTTCACTACACTAATTCAAAAGGTTTTGTCCGTTTGTCCGTTAGTAGAAACAAAATAAATCATAACAAAGCCCACACTTAGGATATAACCACTCTTATGCCAAGAAGACGATAAAAATTAATTAGCATTCAAGAACTACGCTGTAATACCCGATGGTAATAATATTCTCATGGAAGTCGCGGGGGAAATAAATTTAATCTAAGAAATTGGGTCGCAGGAAGACTGTATTAACTGAGCAAGATAGGCTGATGATTGGAGCTTTGCTACTAGTCTCTAACTTGACTCAAAGCCCACTAAGCCTGATTGGAGCCATGCAACAGAATACCAAATTATATATAAATAAATACTGAAACGCAATGAAAATATGTAGTTTAATCCCGCTGAATACTATATAGGTTGTTGTTAGAATAATATAATATGTATGGGGGTTGATTGCAAATGTAAAAAAAATTAAAATATATATATAAGTAATCCCTCCGTTTTTTTTAGGGCTTTCTTTATTTAACAAAATTGATTATTTACATAATTAATACATTATTTACCTTTTCTTATATACAATATTAAACTCATTACCATATTTATTATTAACTACATATATATATTTAAAAAAAAAGCGTAGGGATTACTTATATATATACTTTAATTTTTGTAGGCTAGGATTAGCGTTTTAGGATTTGGAAAATAGGGCTCACGTGTAAGTCCTGGGCGAAGTCCTTCGATATGGCTGTTCTAGGTCACAATTCACTTTCCACCATCACATTGCTTACTTTTGATGTATTTAGATGATGCACTCGTGGCCGCGGCATATTTTTGTTGAAACGTTTAGCGTCGTTTCTTTTGCGTGAGATGAGCGTGGAGCGGGAGTTTTTTAGGAACATATTTTGAAAGGAAGAATGAGTGAGTGAGTGAGTGCGTGAGTGTTGACAGATAAAATATTCATATTTAGATATAGATAATAAACTATTTAGAACTAGTTAAGCGGCGCGCACAATTTTAATTCATTTTACATTTGCAATCAACCCCCATACATATTATATTATTCTAACAACAACCTACATAATATTCAGCGGGATTACACTACATATTTTCATTTCGTTTCAGTTTTGAGATGAATTTCCGCAACGTCACGCCTGACTCCATTACATTATAAATAAATATTTTTTTATCGTTCCTTCAAACTTACAAATAGTAGGTTTAACTTTAACCTTAAACTATCACACGTACTTTAATAATTTTTTTTTTATATGACTAGGTAGTCAAACAACAAGCCCGCCTGGATGGTAAGCGATTACCGTCGCCTATGGACACCTGCAACACTCGGGGCATTACTGGTGCGTTGCCAGTTGCAATTTTCAATAAAAGAGAGCGTAATAAGTTAGATATATAACACTCAAACTACACTGGGATTCATAACACACGGAAGAGTGAGGTCCGGCGATTGGGGTAAGATTTGGTGATAATTTACTAAATTTGGAGATCATTTAGGTACTAAATTTGATCTACCGATACAATTTTGAGATGTATGGGGATCTCAAAGATTATTTTCACGGTAATTATATTTTATCCGTTTTAAAAGTATGGGTGGCACTGCCGTTTGCAGGCGCTTACCATCAGGTGGATGACTTGCTCGTCTTATTATTAAGTTCCATAAAATAAATACATGTTTATTATTAACTTGCGACTCTTAAAACTGAGTTATTACTCAAATGATATAACATTTTAGACTGTGTCGGAAAACGGGTCTGAAAATATTTTATTTTCATTGTAAAGGAACATTGTTGCAGAAAATTGCATTATGTACCCGCAAATCACTTTTCTATGTGTGTATCTGAAACCACGCAGTAGTTTCAGTAGTAAAAGGCTTGCGGGTTTAGTGGGTGTTGAGTATAATTGTTTAGAGAAGACGCGGCACTAGCATGGTTTAGTTAGTACATCATGTGCAGATGCTTAACTGGTATGCGTTAACTGGTTCAAAATCTACATATAAATTAAACTCAACTAGTGGTTACTAACTCGCTAAATGATTACTTTGGGAATAAGATTATGGCAGGATGAATTACTTTACTTCGCGTACAAAGTCGCGAGCAACAACTTATACTACTCTATACAACAGTCAATATATGTATTAAGAAAGTTCATTCAAGATAATTGTTCCATATAACAGCCCTCGTAGCAGTTCACCAAGCAAGAGATTTTATAGGTTAAGCAACGTTCGCAGCGGTCACAACTTGGATGGGTGACCGTTTGTGTGGTGTTTACATCTGCGCGCTACCGTGTTTTGGAGGGTTCGTGTCCCGGTTGTTGTTACTACAACAGTAATTAGGCCACGTCGGCATTCGGATGGTTTACCGTTTAAAACCTCCGACACCATAGTGGCCATATATCCACATATACACAAGAGAAGAGAAGAAGAAGTTCCATATTATTGGGATTAAGTGTAGTATAAGGTGTCTCTCCATTATGATTTTATTAAAAGGACAAAGGAAGGGAACTACTGGGCATTATAAGACTGACCCATTACCTCGTCGTAGTCTTGCTCCATTGTCGTGCCATGGGTGGTTTTGCAGCTAAAGTGTGGACGGTATCGCAACTAGTATAGGCAGGCGTTTAGCTTAGTATCAGGTAAACGACCTGTTCGTCTTTTTCATTTTTGGTCTTTTTTAGTGCAAACGTCAAAGGAATGGAATACCTTGCCTTTTTCTGTGTGTACACATAAATATAACCTGGGTGGGTTCAAATCTAGAGTGAACATAACATATATTGTCTAGGCAGGCGTGCTATATCTTCGACCGTATCGTCCCTTCCCACCAGTTGAGATTGTGGAAATAATTATAATAAATTATATGAATACATTTTTAAAAACATTTTTTCAAGACAAGTTTTTAACAAATTCGTATTCAGAACCGCAAGCAGATTAATATGAGCCCAAACATTAGTTACGATTATCCGTCGAGGAGTTTCATTGCTCACCTTCCGTCTCCATCATCAAATCAGCTGGCTGTCACCATAATATTACATTGTCATCGGACTTTGACAAGTATGCAAAATTTCAACTGCGTAGGACAAGATAAAGTGGTTAGAACCACTTTATTCAGCTTGCAAGATTCCGACCGGATAAACATACATACATTGCAAGTTAAATAAAAGCTTGTAAAATGGAAGCTTATCTAACTTAAACTGTGTGTTTAATTCCAGATGCAGAGGGCACCGGCGGCGCGGACCTCCAGCGCAAGTTGGACCTGCTCAATGGTACGCTGGCAGACGCCGAGCGGGCTGAGCAGGCTCGAAGGCAGATGCAGTACATTGCACACTGTAAGTACCTATCACCACAGAAAACTAATAGTGCAACTGTTACTTACGGCCTTGCATGTACTATCACCCAAGTCAACGACTTTTGATGAAATTAGATATGTAGGCTATGGGACTAGTTTCTGGTGGTCGGGCGGCTACGATTTTACGTCTAGGAGCAATTCACTTAGCTTTTATTAGTTTGCGTTTGACCGCTATTTCACTTGTTGTTAAGTGACAATGCAGTCGAAGATGTAGCACGCTAGCCTAGAAGAAACCTGTTCACTCTTGTCTTAGAGACACCCAGATTATAGCTATCCGGAAACACAGCTCCAATCCATATATTTTCAAAAATTAAAAGACTTATCCTTCGTTTATTCTTAATTTTTTCTAATCTCAAATTAGTAAAAATACATAAAATCTGTGTACGTACATTTAGGAAAGAAATGATTGGGTGGTGAAATTGAAATACGATACTTTCTAACAGTGGATGTATCTTACTATTATATAAAACTGTTCTGCATACCAGAGAACATAATACAATTTACCAAAAAATCTTAATTGCAATACAATGTTTGGCCCTATCGCTTGAAGCGATAAGACCATGCATAACTTTTGAATAGATAGAATCATAAGAAAAATAAGAGTTAAGTTTAGGTAATGAGTCAGAATGGCGGTTCATAGCAATTTAATAGGAATAGATGTTTATAATTGTGTAACTCAATCTTTATTATATTTTTAATGAGCCAATGGCAATGCTGCCAGCATTTTGAGTTGTCCAATTGCTTTACCTTGTTGGTAGTTAAGTTACTTTTAGTAAGTATTAAGTGTAGTGAATTATTTTTAGATAACGAAGCCATGTGCCCACTATAAAAAAACAACTAATTAAGGCTTCTAACAATATAATTTTCAGCGGGCTACTCTGAGGACTCGGATTACACGTCGGACCTCAACTACCCCGTGGGGCAACATGCCAACTGCAGCGCGTCCCAGTTCCGAAGCGCAGCCCATCAGATGCACACACCACAGGTATAGATATACATAATATACATACCTAAGACTAGGTATGTGAAAAGAGTTATTAATTTTTAACCGGTCTTACAAAAAGGAGGAGGTTCTCAACTCCATGTGTATATGTATTTTTTATGTATGTTTACTGATTATTCTAAAACTACTAAACTGATCTATGTGATTCTTTAATCGGTTTATTAAGTTTACTTGCCATGCGGTTCCATTTTTTAGTTATGATCAGGAGACATAGATATAAACTCCTGCAAAAGGCTGATAACTATTCTCTATGATATGATATTTTTAATTGAAAATAATGAGATCGGTCCATTATAATAGTATTAATTGTAATGATTCTAGTTTTCAAATAGTCAATAATGTTTAATTATTTGAAAACTATAATCATAATATGAGAACTTACATATCAATTCATCAAAATCCGTTCAGTAGTTTTTACGTGATTGAGTAACAAATATTTATACATACATCCCGCGTTTAATTTGGCAGTCAGTTTTTGCAGTTGGTGTAAGAGTGGTTTCAGACCAGCGATTTATACGCGCGTATAAATCGCTCGTTTTAGGAAGCGCATGTAGGCGCGTATAAGCGCGCCTTTTACCACACGCGTGACTCGTAAGACCGTTGACGCGCTTAAAAGAATACTAACTATGACTTACGTATAAGCGCAAACCGCGAGGGACGCCACCCATGTTGATACTGACTTACCACTACCGGTTCTAGCGAACACGCCGGAATAAGCCAGTGTACGTGACTCTGGTTTTTTGAAGCACGAAATGTAGCGTGCGTATAAACGCGTATGCCGAAACGACCGTACACATGTAAAAAACGCTATTCTGAAACAGCAAATTTTTGTGCTGTCTTATATATACCGTCCGTCGTGACGTCTTGATTTTGAGATTCTACTTCGGAAGAATATTAGTCCATATAGATATATTTTTGATTTTATTGTTATTTTTGATTATATTTATGATTATATTTCCTGTAAAACAAAGTTCTTTATATTTTCAGAGGTCACTAGAGGTATCGAGAGAGAATTCGTACGAGAGGGAAGAGTACCAACTACATGGCGACACCGATCCTCTTTCTTACAATAGCCAGCCGAGAAGTAATAGGTAAGAATCCAAAATTTTCAATAAAAAAATATAATTTATGGATTAGATAAATAAATCATTTCTTTATAAAAATGCATGACTCTCTGTTAGCATTAGTCATAGTTACAAGTGAGATGTTAGCAAAAAATACTAAAGATTGATGTTAGTATGGTTTCTTTCTAGAACTTCAAACATTGCTGAGGCTTGCAATATAAACACATACCTACGTAAAATATTACGTACATACGAGTATATAGGTACGGATAATCAAGTTAAAACCGTCCGAGTCCCCTTGCGTTTCATTGCAGTGAAAATGAGAATGTGTGAAAAATGAGTGTAGGTCGAAGTAAACCGAGGACAGAAAATATTGTTCATCTTTAACGATGGTGCAGTGTGGGCTACCATTGTGTAACTGAGTGCTTCATGATTTATAATGGAACGTAGTTGAATTAGAATAGAAATACGGCTGTGTAGGTTTATCTTTTAGGTTACCACCTACACAGATATCTACACAGACACCTACACAGACCTACACAGTCCTGCCCAGCCCACCATCCGATTTACAAATTACATGGGGTGGGAAATGCAAATATTACACGAAATTTCAACAGTGTTTCTGGACTGTTCAGTTCATGCTATTGTTTTAAAATTCAATATGAATTCAGTTTCATCTTAATTAGATTAGAAATAGTTTACGAAAAGTGTGAAATTAGAAACAATAATATAGAACACGAGAGAATAAGCGAGATTTGTATTATCTTCAAAGGTTGGGGATATCGATATTCAGTTTAATATTTCTTTTTCAGGATAGATACATGGTCGCAGTTGCATCAGGCGAGCGTCGAATCCGCTATATCATGGCGGACAGCAGCTGACTGGCAGTCTGCAGGTAACATATTTATAAAATACCTTCTCGATAAATAGTGAATAAACTAGAATGTCAAACCATTATTGTATGCATCCATGACTTTTTTTTGATGACTTCAAAAAAGGAGGAGGTTCTCAATTCGATTGTTGATTTTTTTTTCTTTGTTAACTCAGAACTCCTTCATTTATAAACCGATTTGGAAAATTCTGCGTTAGGTTCAGTATAGCTACAAGGGGTACAATTTTATCGATACTTCGGTTTAAAGAACATTTATTCTCTTTAAGAAAATTACAATTTCGCTTATAAAGAGAACTTATTTTAAACTTATAAATTTAAAACAGTTGAGCATGCATTAACTAAGTACTTAAGTCTAAGGAAACTTAAAACATAGGATTCAAGCAGTGCATTAATCATTTGTTCTTAACTATTATTATTACATTTTTCTGTTTCTTTATACTTGACCTTGGACTTCGAAGAAACAGTTATGTACAAATATATACAGTGATAAAAACTAAACTAACCTACAACAAAGTTAAAAAATGAAAAGATACTTCGAAAATATATCAGAATTTAAGTCGGTTTTGTTTTTGTTATAAAATATTTCTTTTTTAATATTTTTTTTATGTGGCTGAATGACGAGACGAGCTGGCCGTTTGCCTGATGGTAAGCAATACGCCAGCCCATAACAATAACAGCACCACCCAGAACTTTGTTTTGCAAAATCCTGCGCGGCGCTGCACTGCGCTCGTCACCCTGAGATAATTAGCTGTTGAGTCTCATAATGCCCAGTAATTTCACTGGCTACAATGCCCTTCAAACCGGAACACAGTAATGCTCGCGCACCACTGCTTGGCGGCTGAATAACTGGCAAAGCGGTGGTACCTACCCAGACGGCATCTTGCATACGAGAAACCTACCACCAGTAGAAACTTACCTGATAGGCAAGCATTTGACCGGAGTCTCATCTGATGAAAAGTAAGCACGCGGTCGACGATGGATCGTGCTTGCCTAAGAGATACTGAATCACTCTGGACTTGAAAACACCTAGATTATAAGAATCGAGAAACAGAGACGCTGGTAATCCATTTCCATGCATCCATGGTGATCCATGCCTTAGCTGTTCGCATTATGAAAGTTGAAACGAAAAGCTTTGTTCTGGCAGGAGGAACGTCAACCTTGGCTAGGTCTAGGTTGAAGCGATAACTATAAAGAGATGCCGATTTTCCGTACGCCTTGGTGTCCGATGGTAGAAAGGAGATGGAGGAATTTACTCGTATAATTCCATCGCACTTATGAGAAGGCAGAAGTATTTTGAGTTTGACAACGACATGATAATAGTTGTTCTCAAATCAAAGTTACTTAATAGTAGTGCTTCAACATCTTCGCTCATATCTGGTACAAAGTTAATGTGATCGTGGATGGTTTTGTAATGTTATAAGATTCCACAGCTATTTAAGCGCCTGATGGTAAGCATCACGTCTGCCCTTAACATCCTCATCGGAGTTTTATCTACCAGTGCACAACAATTAGATAATTTTATTATACTGAGCACTTGCAAACTTCTTTTCCATCGCAAATCATCAGTAAAAAAAAAACTTTAGCGATATTACTCGTTTTTACAACAAAATAAATGTATTTTGTTCCAGAGGACCAACGGCGACCAAGTCTGGAACGGCAAAGTACGTTGTATGATGACAATATGGGCTACGGGTTCGATTCCTACACAACTAGCACGCACATTAGGTAAGATATTCTATTACTATTATATTTATATGTTTATATTTACTTTAACACTTATCACTGGGGTGTAATTCCTGAATCATACCGGTGACCTAAAAATTAAAAATGATAAAGAAATCACTGGAATACATACACTCGTACTAATTGATACTCGTCTCAGCGGTGACTATTATTGTAATCAGTTCACGAATTGCTCTCCTGGTTAGCAAAGCACAAAACACACATAAGCCCGGCCCGATCAGGGCTACGCTGTAGGAGCTGTCTAACGTAACCCTGATCCGCGCCCGCCTCGCCTTCTGTGTGACATGTTTCATACAAATTCAAATAATACAACAGAGCCCCCGCCGCACCCGGCCCGCAATGCTCCCGGTCCGCTTTACGTGAGGCTCGGGCACATGCTCCCAATGTTAAAAAACTAGATAAACTGCTCATGCTCTCTGATAGAAAGTAGTCAAAAGAAAAGACAAGATTAACATGTGAGTGACTGTATTGCGTTTTCTGAAATCCAACTTAAACGGTGGCGGAAACGTTAAATAATTTAATTTCAAAAATGAATTGAACAAATTATATAATTTACTTTACTGTCCTCTAAGAAAAGAAAGAAAGAATACACATTTATTTGACGACCACAAAATCATACAACTAACAAAATAGAGAGAAAAATTAATACAAAAAAAAAGTAAATACTATAAAGAGGTAACAATTATTTTTTTACGCTTAATAGATCTATGTTTGGCCACTATCCCGCCTGATGTGAAACGATGATGTGGCCTAAGGTAGAGCACATAGATCTAGAGAGAGACGGCAGATGTGCTCCATGCACATAGATCTAGAGAGTTTAAATTCAATAGCTACTTTGTGGTGCCGAATGGGATTTTCGCTCAGCACAAATGTCAAGTGTCGTTATTTGACGCCCGACACTAATTTTCAGCAAAACCCCAAGGCGTGCGGATATATTTGACTATGCATTTTGTAAAATATGACTTCCCGAGAATTAATGCAAATGTAGAGTATAAACCATTTTTTTCTGTTCCAGGGACCATTCACATTCACACATCTCACAACAGCCAAGCTACGAAGAGTACTTCGACTCCAGTAGTTTTCCTTACCAAACGTCATACTTAGGGGACGAGACGAGGCAATGGGACAGCGGGGGGCAGGGGGGACAGGGGGGACAGTACTTCTACGACGATGGTTACGGAATGACGCCGACGGAATACGAAAACATCGTGAACAAACGACGATCGTCCGTCGTGCAACTGCCTCAAGTGCCGCCTAAACAAGTATGCACCTTATTTTTGTAATATTCGATTTTAAAACGGTAAAACTGTTACGGAACGCTGTAGTGCGACGCTACATATGCTACAAGTGCTACGTGCAAGGTTCTAAGGCGAAGATGGCGAGAAAACTAAAACATCGTTACGTAAACAAACGACGCTCATCCGTCGCACAACTGCCTCAGGTGTCACCTAAACAAGTATGTACCTTATTTCTGTGCCAAAAGATCTCAAAACGATATAACACGTTGTGGAACTGCAATGCTACGAGAGCTACGTGTCCTTCTACGACAATTTTCAACAAAAAGAATAGTATAGAAATTATTTCTACCTATGTATTTAGATTCTACAATACTATGACCGCTATACTGAATGTAACTATTACGTAATCGTATACATATTGTGGTTATAGCGAGTTCTAAATCAACCTAGTTTTGACTCCTGTTCTTCCCATCAGTTTGTACCAGATTGAGCGTGTTTAACTAGTGAACTATTGTGGGAACACCTCAAAAGTTAAAAGAAATATCAGCATTTTTCCAACGGTATGTCAAATTCCTGCTTCTTTAATCCAATGTTGATGATTCACAAGAATAGACAGATTAAAAAAGATATTTAAAAACCACGTCTTATGCGCCTTCTGAGGTTAGGTCGGCATTGCATGCTAATAAATATATTTAGAATGCATTGCCATCGAATTGTGAGCCACTCTGAAGCAGTTTCAGCCGGATAACTAATCGGGAAGTGCTCGAAATTTGAGTAACAAGATTCCACCCGGAAAGACAGACAGTCAAACAGACAAATAAGTAAGTAAAAACGTAGTAAAATGAACTATTTCACTTTATTCAGTTCGTTGTGTTAATTGATTTGTTTGTTTGCAGATGCCGTTGTCGTCTCGGTACTCGGACCACAATGAGATGGCTCCGTATAGACCGAGGCAGAGAAGGACAGCAGCGAGTCTTCCAGGTAAAAATTATCCCACTACATTTTTTGGTGCTCGATACCTAGGTCCATTAAAATAACTATATCTGTAATATAGGCATATGCGCTTCCTCATGACTATAAACTATTTTTATTATAAAAATGAATTCCACTGTGTGCGTATGTGTGTGGGTGTATGTGTGTTTGGTATCACTCAGATCCATTACGACTGAAATAATTTTGACGACTTTTTATACTTTAGGGCCTTGGAACAACTTATATCTTTTTCTTCTATTTTCAGCGACGCCATCGTCTACGCCAAAGCGAGGGCGGGCGCTTCCCGTGCCACCGGGCGGCAGCGAGACGGGGTCGCTGCGGGGCGGGCGGGGGCGGCGGCTGCCTCGCCCCCCGCAGGCCGCCACCCGCGCCCCTCCTGCGCCTCTCTCCACGCCAACCGCGCACACCTACGTGCCTTACATACCCGGTGAGTGTAGCTTACTGACCTTAATAATAAGTCCTCTTTTTTGTTTTTGAGAAAGCGCCGTCGCATTGCCTTTTTATACGGGGGTCGCAGAAGAGAGCGTGTGGGGCTCAAACCCACTAAAGACCTCCCCGAGAGCAGTCCTTTGAATAGGTGGGGCAAGATGGGGTCGTGCTAGCATTCACCATCTCGCCTCGGGCTTAATAACATGTCCTTTTTTGTGGGAGGGGGGAAATGCCGTTGCCGTTGCCACGAGGGTGGCAGAAGGGGAAGAGTGGGACTTCTGATTTTGACTTCAAACTCGATTAGACAAAATATCACTTAAAACTGGTTTGGTGTCTCCCTGACTGTCCCATCATCTGTAGCTTTGCTTTAAATATTCTAGCATAATCATTTATTTATTTATTTCATAACATTTCCTGCAAACAAGTGTAAATTTAGATTATATATGCGAAAACGCTAAATGTTGTTTAGATAATATTTGTTTAGTAATTTAAATGTTTTATCACTGTATGTTGTCCGAAGATAATAAAAATAAAAAGTAAAAAGCAATAATTAAATCAACCAATAAACAAAACTCTTCATCATAAATGAAGTACTTTTAATTATATCATAAGTGCGTCTGTGATGCCAAAAATGAATAAATTTGATTTTATGTACCATTGATTACTGTGTCTTGAACCTTTACATAAATTTATGTGTATATGACAGTCTCTTTGCCGTAGTGGTTGGGTATGTTGGCTCAAATCTTATACACAACTGAGGTTGCGGGTTCGATTCCCGCGACGGGACAAATGTTTGTGCAAAGAAAAAAGCGCAAGCGTCTGTTTCGTGTCTGGGTGTCGTGGGATTATGCTCCTCATAGTTCCTGGTTCCCCAGATACAGGGAATCCTAGTTAGGGGCCAGGACCTACATATGTATGATATCGATAAAAAAACAAAAAATAATTGCATGTTCTTTTTGTTCACAGAACCCGAAAAGATTGTTCCCGACGTGAGTTACGGTTACGATAGCAACGGGTATCAGCCTGAATACCAGGACACTGCCACTGAACAGTATCAAGATAATAATTATAGTGCTAGGTGAGTTTACAAAGCTATCATCATCATCATTATCAACAGCCTGTTCGAGTCCACTGCTGGACATAGACCTCTCCCAATGCACGCCACTGAGCCCGATCTTCGACTTCGGCATGTAGTTGCTGTCAGCTACTTTATGCAGGTCGCTCCTAAAAAATACAAAGCTATATCTAACTACAAACGATTTTTTTTATGTTACTGAGTGATGTGACGAGAGACGAGCAAGTCGTTCGTCTGATGGTAAGCGCCACGCCTGCGCATAACAATTGGAGTGCCACCAAGAACTTTTAATACCATAAAAGGATTGCGTAGCACTGTATTGCGCTTATCATCCCAAGACATCAGATATTATGTCTCATATGCTCAGTAACTTCGCTGGCTACAATGCCTTTCAAACCGAAACACAGTAATGCTTGCGCACTACTGCTTGGTAGCAGAATAACTGGCAAGGTAAATTATTTTTATTTAACACCACTAACCTCACTTACTCCGTTGGTTAACTCCACCCAAAAGTTGACCGGAGAGATCGCCTTTAGCGATAAATCCGTCAATTGTGCTTTACCAAGTTTGTAAGTTATTTTCATGTACCTACTATTTTTGGTGTGCAAAGCATTTTGTATTGTATTATATTTACAAAGATAGTGTGGCCAAAATTGGAACTAGTCGTTCCCGGATATAACATCAGAAAATATCGCATACAACAAGAACAGGTACAATACAAGGTGTCTTTATTTAATTAATTCTTTATTCAAAAAAAATATCAAAATCAAAATCTCTTTAATCATTTTGGCATCACAGACGCACTTATGAACGTCAAATTATCACAATGACTCTACCACCGTATCGGAAAAAGAACCACTACTCAAAAGATACGGCAAGAAACTGAGGGGCATTGAATTATTACAAGTTGTGTACAAAAGGAGATCTTAAGCATTTACTATCAGTTATCCAGTAATGGTAAAAGAAAGATACGATGCGTCCATCAAAAAGATAAAAAATAAAAATATTAAATAATTTAAAAATAATTCGGTACAATAATGAATCTTAGTTTTTTATACAATTAAGTAAATAGATGAGCAGGCTATTCACTTCATGGTAAGCAACATGAAAACCACCCAGAACATTGTTTTGCAAATTTTTTTGTGGTTTTCCTGATAACAGAAAATTCCCTAATGTATAATTTGTTGTTGTACAATAGCAAAAGAGGTCGTTGAACTAGTCTGTATTTTTCACATGCAGACGTTTTATACCTACTACTAGCAACCGCCCACAGTTTCGTTCACAAAATATATTGACTATATATGTTACTCAGGGATAGTTTAGCTTTCTATCAGTGATAGAATTATTTAAGGCGTGAATTGGATGCAAAGCGCGACAAACTTAAGAGTAGACCACCCGCTAACATTCATTACAACTACGTGAATGGCATCCTACCGTGTGCGCAATGTTTCCGCACATTCTTTGTCAAAATTGGCTACATTAGCCATATAAGAGCATATCACCAAAGCTCAACTAATTAATTATCTCGCAGAAGTTGTCGCCGTTGTCGAAATTGCCTTGGATGATTATTATTATTATTTATAATTTACCTTTTTTATAACATTAGTATAGAATATATCAAGTTATATCAAGGTTTAAACCCCAGAGTTTTGATAGTAAATATTTCACGAAATACCTACCATAGATAATGGAATACCTACCCAAAAATGTTTATATTATTAATTGTTATTATCTTACAGTTATGATGACGATGGGATGCAACCTTTCTTCGACGAAACACCACACGCCACTCCGCCTGCAGCCGGTAACACTCCAAATATAACATTTTCCTTCATACCACATTTATATGACCCATATTACACGCCCTTGTAACTCGATTCAGAAGAATCAGCTATCAGGTCACATTATAATACACTCATAACTTTAATGTCACAAATGATAACACCATCCGGTGTAAGGCATAAATATCTCACAGATTTGACATTGGATTCAGTATTCATTAACACACGCAAATGGCGTGGCGTTTGCTGTGTAATTTATACGAAGATTTAACGTACAATGTGTTTAGTGGTTTCTTTAAACTTTCAGCTCAAAAAACCCCATGGACTGAACCGGAAACCATCACACAGTTTTCATATCCAGTGACAAGTGAAGAAGATTCGTTAATACCTAAATCAGTGCCATCAACCATTTCTTCATATTTGCCACAACCGCCTGTTACAACACAACAAGATACCTATCTAGATAAAGGTTATCAGCAATATGATTCATATGAGGACCAACAGTATCAATTTGATCAACATCAGTATCAAGACTCACAATATCAGGATAAACATGACTATCAATATGGACAGTATGACCAACAATACCAAGAGGATCAGAAAGCTCAACAACGGTTACAACAAGAGCAACAGTTTCAATTTCAACAACAACCACTTTATCAGCAACAAGAACAGCAATATCATCAGCAGCAGGAACAACAGCAAGTATCACAACAGAACTTACAATTGAAACAGCAGCCACAATATGAAGACGACCAACAGTTAAAAATTCAGCAACAACAATATCATCAACAACAACAGATACTTCAGCAGCAACAACAACTACAACAGCAACAGCAAGCAAAGCAAGCTGCTCCTGCTCAGCAATTACAAACGACTGTATTAAGTGGTGCTGCTACTTTAGGATCTTTTATGGCCGGTGGTGCAAAGAAACTAGGAAGTTTCTTTGGTGCCGCTGCGGCCGCCGTTGCAGCACCTACAGCAACTCAACCAACCTCATCGGCAGTAACAACAACATTAACCAATCAGTTCTCATCATCAGTAGCCCCTGTAACTCCTTTCACGAGTACAACAACAGTTCCCGTCACAGCATCCGTCCCGGAATTGGAGCCCGCAGTACCAGTGTCAGCCGCGACCACGTCAGCCCCTGTAATGTTACCACGTACTCCTTCCCTGAGAAGACAGGAGTCGATACAAAGGCCTTCGGTTCGTCGAACGCGAACGTTACCCGATGCGCCGGAGGATATGCAATCGAGTTTCGACGAAAGTGCCTACGAGGAGGAGTATCATAAGACTGAATTCGATCAATCTCAAGACAGGACGTCTTTGGATAGGTATCAGGACGACGAGTATCCTGATACTATACACGAAGAGGTCCCTGAAGAGAAAGAAAGACGTTTGTCAGAGTTACCTAGCCCTAATTTACAGAAGCCTTCGCCAACTAGGGCGGGGTCTGTAAGAAAGCCGTCAGTGGATAGCTATCACAGTCATATCAGTCAAACGCCTTCTACAATTGATCGTAGGACATCGCAAAGTTCTTTTCAACATGAAGACAAGCTTTCTGTGCCAACAACGACACAAGAAGGTAACTGATTATATATCTATTTGTTATTTTATTGACAATCTATCCGATTGGACATATATGTCGCTTCTCCAAAACTTTATATTTGTTTCAATATTTATCAATACGCTTTGAAGTAACTGATGATTTAATTTAGAGATTCTAATGAATTTTGTTGTATGGAATTTTTGAGCGTTTTCATGTTATTGGCTTGTATTTGACCAAATAAGACCACGTATAAAAGAAGTTATACTCATATTTTCTACCTATAACATATTAGTGCAGCATGCAGTTAAAGCAGATGGGCGCATGTTAAAACTCTTTTTCCTTCTGCATTATTTGAACAGCATTCTTCTTACCTTCGCAGATTCTCTTGCGGAAAAATCAAAAGTCACCTTTAAAGAAGACCGCACAACATACCATGAGGTCCCAGAGGAACCAGCCCCAGAACCCTACGATGATAACGAGGAATACCGAGACGACAACTACCAGGACGAGAGTTTTAGAGAAGACGAGAACGACGAGCAGTTCGAGCAGAATGACGAGCAATACCAGGAAGAGGTGTTTCAGGAAGAGGAGAGGGCGGAAGAAGAGATTAAGGACCAGCCGAAGTTGACGCCGAAGCAAAGGTGGCATCGGGCATACAACAAGATCGTGATGCAGCTGAATGTGAGTACTTTTGAATTTAGATGATGAATTCAGAAGTTTTATTTTTTCTGATATGCGATTATATTTTTTGGTTTTGTGGTTGATGATTGAGATAAAAGTTAAAATATGCTATTATAATTTTCAATATCGATTTCTATTTTAATTTTTAAAATATAATTTATATATTTAGGATGCATTATTTACTATTTATATACAAAGAATACTTCATTTCACAAAAAAAAATCATTTCGAATTTTGAATCGTTTTTTTATTAATATCTGAATTCATCGTCACAACGTATTTCTATTTTTTATAATTCTTGTGTGTTTATTTTGTACTTACTTTAAAATACTATGGAGAATTAATGCCTTCTTTATGGAAGCAGGTGAGTACTATCACTAAATAAATATTTAATAAGGCAATTTATATTCAATGAAAATAAGGTTAAATTCAAGTGATAAATAAAATTCGTCATCGGTGTTGGAAACATTTGAATGTGGAGGAAAATTACACTGTCCCCAATCGTTAACTTTCAACGTTATTTAAAGATTTACTAATAAAATTATTTTGGCAAATAAAATTATTATAAAATTAGATTAGATAGGCACTTTAGTAACTTTTGGAAATAAATGGTAAGTTCAATAATTATTAAACTGGTTTTAGTATCTTTTAGTATTAAGTTACAATATTTTTAATAGGTAGTAGTATATTTCCATAAACAAAATTAAATTTAGTATCTTATTTTGAAGCAGTGACGAATTTAATCATAAACATACTATGCATCTTTTTTACAAAACTTATTACGACGATTGTATTATGATTCTTATATGCAACAGAGTGATTTTGTCTTTGCGTGGAATATAATACTCTGTGTTCGTTTCTGTGCAAATATTAAGAGTACAGTCATTATAGCCCTCGGGCGTAACACGCACAATATTACGCTTGACAGAGATGGGTTTATTCCTGTTTATTCTACATGATATTTAATTAAATACGGCCTTAGTGAAAAATAAAACATCAACGTTCTTTTTACGGTAGTGCGTTTTGCGTATTGTCGAGTACTTTATCGGTAAGACCCTCAGCCAAAAGTTGAACATGAATACAACAGACGGTTCCAAGCAAGCGGAATACGTAAATATTGTAAAAAGAAAAACAATCAAAGAAATCATTTATCTACAATCAAATTAAATTAAATTCCCTTTTTATGATGATGTTTAATCTTTTTTAATCAATAATTTTCACTTTTTATTGGAAATTATATTCAAATATTTACAATATAAATTAAAGATTAACAGTACTAAAGATTAAGAGTAGTAAGAGTAACAGTACTGTGAAAATTATATTAAGTACATAAGTAGGCTTTATAAACAATTAAAGAAATCATTTATTAACAATCAAGTTAAATTTAATTCTCATTTTTTGCGATGATATTTACTCTTTTTCAATCAATAATTTCCAGTTCTTTTAAATTCGAAAAAGTACTTTAATTTGGAAATATCCAAATATTAACAATATAAATTAAAGATTAACAGTATATAGTATGACTAACGCAATACAATGCAACAAAAATCCCATTATAATAGAAGAGGTAAATAGACTATGTACGATTCTTCGATTCGTATGACTATAGAGTCATACGAATCGAAGAATCGTACATAGTCGGCTTTGTATAGATATGAATGAGCACGGAATGAATAAGATTTCCGTCTATGTCCGATATAAAATGTAGGTAGTTGCGTCGTGCTACTATTTATATTTTAGTGTTAGAAGTACGTAAATAAAGCTTACAACCTCTAGCGCTGCAGGGAGCTAGTTCTCTATGATTAGGTGTTAAGATAAATGATGTTATCAGCGATTTAATGGGTGACGTTTATTGGCACGTCTGGACATGCAATTATTAATAATTTATTTTGTTTAAGGATACTTTGCTGCGTTAGCAAATTATACGCTGATCAATGTGAACATTGACGACAGATGACCTAAAATCGTCCCCTAAA
The DNA here is from genome assembly GCA_951640565.1 of Petrophora chlorosata. Taxonomy (NCBI): domain Eukaryota; kingdom Metazoa; phylum Arthropoda; class Insecta; order Lepidoptera; family Geometridae; genus Petrophora; species Petrophora chlorosata. The sequence continues at coordinate 6,283,748 of OX621204.1, read as the reverse complement.
ACTATAGAAGAAATTTGGTTGCTCGAGCGGCTGGCTCGGTGGCCCAGTGGCTAAGGCATCGGGACGGTATTCCGAGGATGTAGGTTCAATCCCTGCCTGAGCAATATTATTTTTCTTCTTCCTTATTTTTTAAAATTTTTTATACCTACAATATAGTATTTTTTTTTTATAGAGTATTTTTTTTAACCGACTTCAAAAAGGAGGAGGTTTACAATTCGACGGTATGTTTTTTTTTTTTTTTTTTTTATTTTTTTTTTGTGTGTTTGTTACGCGATTACTCCGCCAATTATGAATGGATTTCGATGATTCTTTTTTTGATTGGTAGGTCATACTTCAGAGGTGGTCCCATATAAATTTTATCGAAATTCATTCAGCACTTTTTGAAAAAAATAGCGAAAACAAAAAAAAATATAAGTTTAATCTTCAAGTCGGTTCTTGTTTTTGTTGTAACCGACTTTCTAAAGGTGGAGGTTTGTATTCGACTGCTTCACATGCTTCACCCAGGGTTGACTTCCGGCGAGGGAACTCCTCAACGGTGAATAGTACAGACACAAAATTTTGTAAATGGATTTAACCATAATAGCCTGTTCTAAATTCCACCATGACATGGCTGATACACCCAGGAATGACTTCCGGCGAGGGAACTCCTCAACAGAGAATAGGAGAATCATGAATTTTTTTTGTACATAAATTTAATTATGATAGCCCGTTTTAAACTTCGTCATGATGTGGCTGCTAGATCATAAATGCTTGTCTTTAAAAACTTTTTAAATTAATTTAATTAAAACTTGTTTTGCACTAAAAAGGTTAAAATAAATTATTTTTCAAAAAAAACTAAACCGACTTCAAAACCACAAATAGGCACTCAAAAGTGAAAAATAAATTAATATAATTATCATAAGCGCTGCCCACTCATATATTTGAAGTCGGTGCCAGCCAAGTCTAAAAGGTAGTAGATAGATACTACCTACAAGTAGTACAATACAATACAGTACAATACAGTAGTACAATAGTTACTATATACATAGTATTTATCTGCTACCTAATAGACTTGGCTGGCACCGACTTCAAATATATGAGTGGGCAGCGCTTATGATAATTATATTAATTTATTTTTCACTTTTGAGTGCCTATTTGTGGTTTTGAAGTCGGTTTAGTTTTTTTTGAAAAATAATTTATTGCATAGAGTACGCGCAGCGCGAAGAAATTTAGATGGTTATTGCTACATTCATACTTATGTACATTGGTAAAATGTATAGGTATATCTATTTGACATTTAATGCATTAGCGCATGCTTATCAATAACTGTATTAACTGGAAAAAAAAACGAAAATGTTATTTTTGACCAGGGTTCGAACTTACGTCTTCAAAATGTCCTGATATCTTAACCACTTGGCCACCAAATTATCTGTTAGAGTAAACAAATTTCTTTAAATCTTATTAAATCGTCTTACTGGAACGTTTTAACTATTTTCGAAGAACTAGGTTGAAACCTGCTTCTTGCAATCCGGTCCGAGTATTTCTCATATCTCTTCTTTCTGATTATTTAAAATGCATATTATTATGTAGATATATGACAATACTAGTTCGCTTACAATCCCATTGCTGTCCCTGTTCCACAGTATAATAATAGTACAAGCACTCAACACCTACAAATGTCGATAAAACTTGACGCGTTAAAACGACGAGACGAAATATTTTTTTTATATTCATTAATCACACAATAGTGTGTCAAATAGAATTAAATAGACACGAAATACAACGATTGTATTATTTGTATTATATTTGGGTAAAGTCATGTTTAAGTAAGTCTGCCTTACGTCACTTTGAAATCTGAAACGCCGGCGTCGAAACGAATGCCCTGAAAGTTAGTACGAATATCGCGACACAATCGCGTCCTGTCGATAAATTTCTTAAAAATGCTCTATCTACATACCTAAGTATAACATATCCACAAACGAGCGTACTAACGTTATACCACAGAATACTAAGGGACAGAAGCATCACTCCACAAAGAAATTTAAACAAATAGCGACTCTTGCTATGACGCAGTAAAAATCAATTTAGCTCGCGTAGCGCTGCATACCCAGTCATATTAACCTACAGAGCGCCACTCTTTCTATCGCATAGCTCTTATCTCAACTGACGCGGCACGTGTAACGACGCGCGACCCGCCGTCGGTGTCCGGCTATGTACTTGTAGCTTCGTACCTACAGTGCGGAGTGCGCTAGGCCTGGTTATACCTAAACAATAATACAGTTACAATGTAGTGGCGAGATTCCCAGTGGGTTAACTGGAGCTACATTGCCCCCTGCTGAGCAAACGCGAGAATGCTGTTACCATGCCGTGTTGTGACTTTCTTGAGACCACCTTGGTTCGGAGTGACGATATCACACCGTTTTCACATTACTTTGTTTGCACGAACATTTTGACAGTAAGTAAAGAAAACGTGTCGAGATTACAAGACGTTTTAACAAATGGGATTAATTTTTTACCGCAATACAATACAATACACAACACTTTATTGTACACCAAACAAAAATAATTAGTAAGTACATGAAAAGAACTCAAAAACTAAAATACAATGGGCGGACTTATCGCTAAAAGCGATCTCTTCCAGTCAACCTTTGGATGCAGTTAAAAAGGTATAAAAATTAGAATTAAATTTAGTGTCAAAAGAAAATAGACACTAAATTGAAACATATTCAATCGCTAACAAAGGAGTCCGTATCACAGCGTTTTCGCAAATAGTTGCGTACAAGTGTCTAAATGTATATAACTAGAGCACATAGAGAAGATCATCATAAATTATAAATTAAAATTCGATTTTATACACGACTTATACGATTTTTTGTTGATTTTATATGATTTTACTGTAGTAATGAGCAATGTTTTTTTTTTTCACCATGCATTAAGAATATCTTCATCTAATTTTCAAATAAGTCAGTCTTAGAAATTTCTGCCCAAACAATATATAAAATGCCCTAATTATATTAGCAATAAAAAATACAGACAATTTTATTTAAAACTCGACAAATTTATCTAACATTATAATTTTGATGTTTCTACTCAGCCGTAATTTGTTTCGTGTAAAATATGTTATTTCCATAAATCTCTGAGATGGCATTATTTATGTTAGGTTTCGAAATCTTTTCACAATACGAGATGTAAATGTTTTATTACAGATACTGATTAGACACGTGGATACGTATATTTTATTAAAAACATATGTCATAATTTTAATAGGTATGACTAACGAGAACGTCACGTCTTTCAAGCGAGGAGGTTATTTGTTAAATCAGCAAATTCAAAACAAAACACACTTGAAATATTACATTCAGTACTCCTACTAAAATCGGTATTAGGTATACCTCATCATCAATCCTTCTTTTTAGGGTTTCGTACTCCAAGGGTAAAACGGGACCCTATTAATAAGACTCCGCTGTTCGTCTGTCTGTCTATCTGTCTGTCAGCCTGTCCGTCTGTCACCAGGCTGTTGTATCTCGTGAACCGTGATAGTTAGACAGTTGAAATTTTCACAGATGATGTATTTCTGTTGACTAAAAAATAGAATAAAATAAATATTTACGGGAGCTCCCATACAACAAACGTGATTTTTTTGCCGTTTTTATAGATAATGGTACGGAACCCCCATAGAGAGAGTATTGTCTTTAATCCACCACGCTAGCCCGATTGGCTAGTGCGGGTTGGCGAATGTCACATGTCCTTGATTTTTTTTGATAAAATCTTGGACACGCAGGTTTCCTCACGATGTTTCCTTCACCGTTTTTAGAGCGAGTGTTAAATCTGCACATAACTTAAAAAAGTCAGTGGTGCGGGCCAGCAGGATTCAAACTCGGGTGCATCGGATCGAAAGTCGCACGTGCTTGCACTGAGATACACTCGCTCTCAATACCTAATACTAATATCATATTCGATTTATGAATAAAATAAAATAAACAGCAATTGCAAGACTCAACGAAAGTTTCAGTATGTTGCATCTACTGAATTCTATTGTAGTTGCATTAAATATTAGGTGATGTTACGAGTAGTAAAATATCAGGTTCTATCACAGGAAATAACTGGTATCTTAGCTTACACCCACTCACACAAACACACACTCAGAACTTCTCAAGTGGGTGCTATCGAGGATAATTACAGGCAATGGTAAAGCTTAAAGTTTGCCGGACAAGAGGTGTCCGATAATCTGTGCAAAGAGCCACCACAGTTTCCACATGTAAAGTGAGAACGATACTTGTTAAAGGTACTAAGTAGATATTAGATTTTGAAAAGTTTCGTGAGTGTTATTATTCATAATTGATATAAAACGGCTAAGACTCACAGTAAACGTCGAAAACTACTCCGACCAGGTTTCGGACATTTTAGAAGTCCTTCTTCTGAGAGTTATGAGATCAAGCCGCGGCGTAGGTCGCGAGCGCTCGCACGTAACTGGCGGCGCGTGCGCGGCTCTGCAGACGCGGCGGGCGGCGTCGGTGGAGTTCGCGCCCGCTCGGCGATGTTCGTAAGTTCGGTGGTGGGTGAATCATCACTGTCGCTACTAATGTCTGCTGCATTAGGGTCTAAGCACACTGCACTAATTGTGTCCATTTCGCACTCGAGTAAAATCCTGGTGTTGATCATGTTGAGAACCGGTTTCCACGATGGTGAAATGCTCCAGCCCTGATCCCTATTAAAAGTAGCATGCCGTCCTATTTCGATGGCCTCACGTACCTTCCTAGGGACGAAGAACTTCTCCCTGGCAAGAACGGAAAGTAATTTTCGACGTTTACAGTGAGTCTTAGCCGTTTTATATCAATTAAGTAGATATTAATTCTTTGAGTATTACTTCTTAGTCTTAGCCCTGGTAAACAAGAAAGTGACAGACTAAAAACCACGTTTTTATGCGCCTTTTGTGGTTAGGTCGGCATTGCATCCTAATAAAAAAAATTAGAATACATTGTCTACAGCTGCCCTGAAAGTATCAGCCGGATAGCTAATCGGGAAGTGCTCGAAATTTGAGTTGTAAGATTCCACCTGGAACGACAGACAAACAACAAATTGACTTAATAAAAACGTGGTAAAATAGATAGTTTCTTTTCTTTGTACAATTATTGTTTCGACATATTGAAAGTATAGTGCAAATTAATATTTTGGATTTAAATTGCCTTGATCTTAATCCAATAGATACTTGACACTCCTCATATCTGAAGCCTAAGGCCGGTACTTCCAACCCTGTCTGCGAGTTTAGTATTTTAGCGAGTGTTAGAACTTAGTTTAAAATTTCTCTAGTTAGCTCTAAGCCTCGTTCCTAATTAGTATAGGTATACGTAGTACAAAGCCAAAGGTTTCAAGTTTGCTGGCTTTTACTTACGACGTTCTAATTTAAAAATGAAACAAGTATCCCAAAGGCATTATGTTACTTCATGAGATTTAGTTTAATGGTACTCATTTTTCACAGACAGTTTTTAGTTATTTTGATCAAAAGTCCGTTGTATCTGTAACATAATAGGTATAATCTTCCTAACATCAAAAGAACTCATTTGTATTTCAATCGGGATTTTTAAATCTGTATTAATTTACGTAAAATCTATTTTGAAAGGTATAAATAATAATAAATAAATAAATAACGCCCAAGCAATCACGTACATAGATCCTGGCCCCTAACTAGCATTCCCTGTATCTAGGGAACCAGGAACTATGAGGACCATGGTCCCACAACACGCAGACACGAAACAAATGATTGCGCTTTTTTTTTCTGTGCACAAACATTTCTCCCGTCGCGGGAATCGAACCCACAACCTCATTGTTGTATGAGATTTGAGCCAACCTGCCCAACCACTACACCACAGAGGCTGTGTATAGGTATGAGTTTCAATGCCTGTTTTTAATTTCTTTATGTTCTTTTATTTTCCCTTCTTTTTACTATTTTTCCTTTCTTCATTTTCTCAATTTACTATTTTTTTCTATATGTTCATTTTTACTTTTTTGTAAAAAACCTTCCTGGGCCCTCGCACAATAACTTTAAAAAGGTTCAACTTAATCGAATGAACGATGCACGAACGCGAAAACAAGCTGACAAACAAACATACATTTTTATATATTAGAAAAAGCTTCTCCTCCAGCTCAGTTCTCACAACAGCGCTTCAGTTACTCTTTCCCTTCTCGCATTTTTTTTATATGGAACGAACTGCCTTCGTCGGTCTTCCTCTTGAGCTACAACAAGGAGTCCTTTATAATAGGTATTAATAGAATCCTTAAGGGTCGGCAATGTATCATCAACGCGTCTGATGTTGCAAATGTCTATAGGGGATGGTAATCGCTTTACCATTAAGCAGTATGTATGTTTGCCGATAATTATATACCTATATAAAAAGTATCAATATGTATATAGATACCTATTAGAAACAATACCTTTCATAGAGCCTTTCTGCTTCTTAATTGATTGAACACGCCTTAACTACTTTACTCGTAAAATAACACTTCATTAGCTTTATGTCTTCTAAATCAACCTCTAAACATTTGTATACAATATACTTATTGGGTTTGTTTATGTTACCGCATTTTCAACTTTATCGCTTTGACCGAACGTGGTGTTCTGTGAAGTCAATAAGATGTAATTATGAAGGTTGAATGTATGCTATTAAGGAAGGTGATTAGTATTTATTATTATGTTCTCTTGACGTAGTTACCTACTTATAAAAAGAAACTTATAAAGAGTAAATGAACAATCATACAATTAGGTATATAGAGTCCCTATATATAGTACTACTAACTACTCGGTGACTGTCTGTACTCACAGAGTAGATAAAGATAGTACTATTTTTTAATCTGTGGTTATATATTTATTTTTAATCATTCTGTTATAGTCGTATACCTATGTATATAATATTTTATTTGCTTATTCAAAGCAAAACTAAGTATACTTAACATTATCATTTGCCTATGAAAACAATAACGAGTAATATTATAATTTAATTGTTCTTATCTGGAAAACCATGAATAATAAATTATATTAACTCTAATTTGTATTCTTATGTTAAACGTGGTTTTTGATAAAAACCGTAAACACGTAGCCTCTAGCTAATCGAGGAAAACAAACTTTCGCTACAGAATAAAAACCTTTTTCTTTGTACTGACTACTCCACTTCGATTTAATTAAGTATGTACAGTACAATTCCGTGTTATTTCTACTTTGTTTAGAAATAATACCTACCGGTTTTTGTAACTCAGTAATATTGTAATAGTATTAGAAGCTAAGTGGCGACCGCCTGCAGAGACGCTCCGCTTTGAACTCGATCACCTCATTAGTCCAGCTCACTGCTCCAGCTATACGCACATACGAAAACACGCACTCAGCACTCAGTCTGCGAACAGACATTGTTGCGTGCGCACCCCTTTACGAAAATCCTGAAAAAGTTATATTTCAACACGTTAACGCTTAGGGTAAGAACATTGCGCAAGCGATGGCGACGGAAACACGCGAGGACGCGATAGCGGCATCCTGCGGGCGACCGTGGCCCTATTGATATCGAACACAACTATCGTTTGTATGCAAATTTTCTCAGCTACAGGTGGAAACGTTCAGTGTTTTTACAATCGTCGGTGTGTTATGTTGTGAACATGTTCCGGAGTAGGAAGGGTCAAGCGATCAGCGAGGCGGACGTCCGTCGCGATCAAACGTTCCAAAATCGAGTGACTGTGAGCGGATCGCGACTTCGCGTTCGTCGCGGTTCTAGTTTGACGGATTTAGACAAGTTAAGATGTGGCGCTGGCTCGAGTGGTGGCGGTTCTATCGGTGATTTAATGAACATGTTCAGTGGAAGTGTCAATTCGGTAGGAAGTGATACGCTGGTCGCTCGGACTGTGCCTTTAGAGACAGTGCGTCGCAATGTGCAACCGGTGTCCAGTCCGCCGTCGCGCCCGCCTTCCTCGCCTCTTATACACGTGTCCCGACCCGTAGGTCCCTTGACGATGGCCCAGCGAACGCTGAGGTTCAGCAGGCTGCTGAAATATCAGCCCTGCTCCACGGATGTACTTATAACGCTGGTGAGTGAAAAGTTTTCGAATTTGATTTATATCCAATACCTGTTTATTTATTTACCCTTTCAACTGTCAGCTGAACCTGACATAGCGGTTCCAATAACCACCGTCGTTTTGTACGGTTTCTTATAACGTCATCCATATATACGTATTAACTGGCGATAAATGGCACATGCAAAGCCCTTTTAATGTTGTCGTATTAAAAAGGTTGCAGTATTATCAGCCCTTTATCAGATGATCGTCCATATCACACCATTACGCGTTGGTATGTACATAGCCATTTACACTTCCCACATATTTGACAGCTATTAATATTTATATCCAAAAACATATAGAAGTACTATGTTAGATTCACATTATTAGAACAGATATTAAATCGAAAACAATCTCAGATATATTTTTCAAATCTTTGCCGAGACTTTTTTTATTTTGTTAACTCAAATGTAAGTTACATTTTTCTAAATAAATAGCTGTACCAATTTACTTACAATTTATGTTGTACTGCCTGAAGGACTGTTTTTAATATTCATCTAAGGAAAGAAGAAATTGGAGTTTTACTTGCTATTTACTCCGAGTACATGAAGACTATACAGGTTGAGTTTTTAAAGTGTGCGTGGAGGGCCAAATCTGAAACTGTAAGGAATAGCGAAAAATTACATAACCGACAATATAGACTCGTGCAATTATACAGAATGTGTTAGTTTATTCAATACAATGTGTTTCAATTCTTAGCTAATAAAATAGGATTTTCAAAAACCCAATGCAGGTTTTATCAAAATCAGCCCCGAGACACCTTTGAGCATTTTTCGCTATTTCTTATAGTTTTGAATTTGGTCATCTTCGCCCACTTGATACATTCGCCTGTATTATACACGTTTAGTCTCACCTCACACTGTACTGAGTTTTGGGAATTTTCACAGATTACTTATCTTTAAATGTGAAGTTGAATGAGTCCTCGAAAGTGAAAAAGTAGGAATAAATGCCTGATTAGTGATCAATAGACACTAATGCCAGAGGATAAAGACTTTTATCTAGAGTCTTATTCGACTTTGTGCTAGTTTGTAGAACGAGGGTAGTTATTTTCATTATAAGTAAGAAGTTTTCTATTATAAAAAAACCAGAACTCAGAAACTCAAGTGATTTTAATTTTTGTAAAAACTATTTTAAGAATACAGACCATTGTTAAGTTTGTGGTTTTCTGTTTTTACTAAAATGTTTGTCTTTGTTTTAGACAGCTCAATTAAAACACAATTTTATATTTCAAATCGAAATTAAAGTTAACTCCAAGCTTTGATGAAGATCCTTTTAGAACGCTGATAAAATACTTAACAATAAAAAACCAATTCAACCTTCTATATATAACAAAATACGTTGTATTCTCGTCGTTTGTTGCTCCGTCAAAAATTAACTGCTTGTTGAAGAATATATTTCAATATCAAATTCAATCTCAACTTTACCTACCGCCTGCGTATTCACTGAGCTAAATCGAATGCAATGCATAAGGAAGGAGCTATCACTATGTGACTGGCGTTTCATGAATTTCCAACTCAATTGTGCATTTTCAACTAGCTTTTTCCCGGGACTTCATCTGCGTGGACGACAGAGGAAGCCCATTCGTCTTTTTCTAAGACCATTTTAGCAAGACCTCCTCTTTATATCAGAGCGCGTACTACGAAGAGGTCAAGCTGTATCTTCGTAATCACCCATTCGATGTTGATGTAACATACCCTGTAATCTAAGTTGGGAGTTATGCTACCAAATCCTGAAAACCACATCAAAATCCGTTCAGCAGTTTGTGTAGTGTCGAGTCTATAGATAATAAATACACAAACACACAAAATTCTAAAAACCGTGGTTTCGTGTTCAGTGCCCTCTAAATAGTCGATCACAGTTGGTTTTTCAAAAATACCTTCAATGTACAGAATTGGCTCAGTTTCATTTTTGTAATTGTATGGAAGGTTCCAGCACCTACATTGAAAATAAAAATATAAATTGCGATATAGAGTTTGGCCTCAAATCCTTGAAGTTTGTTGTTTACGAACATGTTTACCTTTCTAGTGCAACGTGTGTGTCACCGTTACCACAGAATAGTCAATAGTGCAAGTACCTACCTACCATGACTCAAGGACCTTTATTCTAGTTTGATTATCTTAATTCAGTATGTATTCATTACTGCTTAGCTGAAAGTTGTTAAATGAACTTGTTTATTGTTTTCGAAACATTTAGCGAAAAACTTTATGTAACTCCTTTTGTGAACTCGGTTAAAAATAAAATGGAATCATCGAAATTCAGGCAAGTAAAGTTGTAAGTAACGTCAAGTTTATCAGTTCTGCTTCCAAGGCGAGCCTGGTTTTCGAACCTTTTTGTTTTGCATTTTTAAACAGATGGCGAATATATCAAATCTCGTGACTTCGTTTTACTTTTCCAAACAGAATTCTTAGAATCTTGTGAGGGTTCGCGCCCACATTAGGTCGGCTGCCTGAGGGCAGTGTTCTACTTCTACCTACATTTCCTGAATGCTCAAAACGTTTTTTTATTTAAAACCTACGATCGACCTACGAACAAACTGATGGAAAGTCTATAACTTTCGGTCAAAGCCTCCTCAAGCGAGGAGTGGGAGGCTTAAGATGAGTGTAAGGAAACCGGCATGTTCAAGAATTTATCACAAAAATTCAAGAATAATATGTGACATCCAACCAACCAACCAACAACCCGCACATACAACAACATACCAACATACCAACCCGCACTGGGTCAGCGTGGTGGATTTATTGCCCATACTCTCTGTACGATGGAAGGCCCGAGTCTCAGCCGTGGAAATATAATGGGCTGATGATGATGAGTGATGCAAGTATACTCTAGAACATCCTATAGAATAATAAAGTCTGTTGAAAAATAAATAAAACTTCGACGTTTTTATCACATTATTTTTCTGTACATACTGATGAAATAAAACAAGAGTTTATGCTTAATAAAAATAATTAATTATAATAAACAGATAGGGGTAAATGTCATGGTAAATCCAGAACCACTTCTGTTTACTTTAAAAACGTTATCAAGATAAGCTTTATGTTATCGAAATATTTACTTGAATACATAAAATATAGCCTGACTTAGTTATTATTTACACTAATGTTAAACCTAATTGATACTGTTAAGTCAATCGAAAACATCCGTCGATCTGTTAATTTATTTTACACGAAAATTAGTAATTTACACAGCTAAAGAGTTAGGCATATTTCTTCATGAACTTAAGTAGGTACTTAAGTTTCGGCATCTCAATGTTGTGGATGCACCGGTTGAAGTCACCAATGACCTTGACGGAGTGGGTCATCATTCTAGAGATGATGTCTTTGAGGCAGACACTCAAATCGGAGACTTCTTTGAAGCCGTGGATGGCAATTTCGGCCATCACCACCGGGAACGGAGATGTTTCGTAGAGGAACTGAAAAAGAAATAGTTTTATTATAGAACTGAGTGTTGAGACAAGCAAGTTGTTCGCCTGATGGTAAGGGTCACGCCTGCCCATAACAATTGCAGTACCACACGAAACTTCAAATGCCATAAAAAGCACCGCGTAGTACTGCATTGTACTCATTGCCTCGATACATCAGATATTAAGTCTCATATGCCCAGTAATTTCATTGGCTACTATGCACTTCAATTCAGAACACAGCTTTTAATGCTTGCGCACTACTGCTTCTTCATTACTACTACTTCATTTGAAAAAAAATTACATGGAAGTAAATTTTTTCAAATGAAGTAATACTAAAACAAAATTGAGGTAATATTTTGATATGCATTAAAAGCACAATTTAATAAATTAACATTGAATACCGAATAAAAATTGAAGTATTAATTACAATTAAAGACACAAGTTATTTGTGATGATTATGCAAATTATTTATTATTGATTATTTCGATCTACTCTGAAATGTTTTTTTTTATTGTTATTTGCAACGAAATAATTCAATTACTGGTGGTAATACGAGTATTATAATAGTCTGGTTGGTAAACGTGAGGTTTGCGATTACTAACATTAAATATTAATTTATGTTTGGTTCTCACATGAAATTATATACATATATGAATTTTACGGACAATGTTGGTTTTGCGCTATTCAACGCATTTATTTTTATGATTTCGAAGATAGTTTGAGGATGCTTGTGGATTTATTTTATATCATATCATGTCTTTTATAATGAGGATAAGCATTTCCATTCAACGTGGCAATGCTGCCAGCATTTCAGGCACGTTGCCCACTGGTGAGGTTTACTAGATAAGATTGGTTACGTAAAACAAATTATTATTTGTATAATGTGTTGACTGAAAAATGTAATAGCTTATCAATACCAAAATTTCAATTTTAATGAGGATAATGTTTCGTGTTTTCTGGGATATTTTTTGTTAAAAGAGCTGCGTCATTTTTTCATTAAAAATTTAAAACGAAATACTTTAAAAGACAAAGAAATACCCTTTTTTAGTGCGACGAATTCAGCATGATAGCAAAGAAAACTAACTATTACAGGGAGTTTTACTTGCAACATATTTTTTTTTATTTTTTTTTATGCCCAAGGATCACTTACATATCTTGGCCCCTAACTAGGATTCCCTGCATCTAGGGAACCAAGCACTGCGGTTTTTTTTCTGTGCACAAACATTTGTCCCGTTGCGGGAACCGAACCCGCAACCTCAGTACATATAATTACAGCGACCATTGCAATAAATATAGAAAAACCGTTTTAGTGTAAGTGTAGAAATATTACTTAAATACATTATTTTATTGCATTAAATAAAGTGTTTATTATTTATTTATCAACATATTATACTAAATCAAAGCTACTGAAATGTAGCCCCAGAGTACTGAAATAACCTCCAAAAGGCTCACAGTTTCCCCTCATAAGTACTAAATTCAATACTAACGACGGTCCGTTCCAAGTCCTGGCTCTCATGGGAGCAGTTCCCACCGACTTGCTGTTGTTTCTGGCACTCAAACAGTTTAGAAGCTGAGTACTTCTTCAGATTCTCAAGGGTCTCGAAGTGCACTTGCAACTTTTCTGGAACACAAACGAATTTCATATATACACCGTGCAAATGGTTTCGATATTTTTGCGAAAAGTATATACTCAGTCCAGGCTTTAGAAAAATCTGTAGCGACAAATTAAAAAAAAATTATTAAATAAATATTTGTTGACAGTTACTGATACTCAGCGCGGTTACTTATACTATTAAATATTCTATAACGCGGTTGTACTCGTCGGATTTTGGAAAGGAGGTATTTATCATGTTCCAAGGCTTATGTCACAAATTGGAATGATGACGTTTTTTATAACTTCTAGTCATATGTTTCAAAATATATTTTTATTTTTATTTAATGTTTTCCATGCTATAGAATGTTATAGAATGTTTATACACAAACATTCTATAGCATGGACTGAGTACATACTTTTAGCAAAAATATCGAATTCAATTCCACGGTGTATATAATCATTACGTTATTTTGTAAATAAAAGTAATCTGGAAAATTAATACTCATCAAGTACCCTACAGTGCATCTACCAATGCTGCCTGTAAAATTATATAGTAACTAGTGACCCGCCCCGGCTTTGCACGGATGCGATTTACTAATGTAGTGTCATTTTTGAAGATTTTATTAAAAACATTGAATTTTCTCTACTATACAAAAACTTCATTAGAATGTATACATACATGCATACCTTTCGTAAAAAAAAAATACAGCAGTGAAAACCGTATCAAAATCCATTGCGTGGTTTAGAAGAAGTAAGCGGAGAAACAACGCAGTTAGTGACGTTGTATTTAGAGATGTGTTTTTTGAACCTAGCCTTGTAATAGGTACAATAAAATACACTTGGAATCCACAGTAATGGAGAGTACTCTTCTAGTTCCAGAATTAAATTAACTACAAGTAGGTACCTACCTACCTATCCATATCTTGACGAATAAAATTCTATTTTTATTTTTTGAAGATAGAGTTTAAAATGGCGGAAGTTTACAGAGAGATGATATTTATATAGTAAGATCCAAAATGTAAGGAAATACCGTCGTACTGTTGTTAGTGGAATACCTAGGCTATCTCGTAAAATGCCTTTGTGTGTTGAAACGCGCGTCTTTTACTGAGAAAATTTTTAGGCAGATATTCCATTCACAAAGGAAATACAATGTCAGACTACGGAAATGATCTATTTGCCGGAGCTCTTTGTATCTGCTCAGCAGACAAGAGTATTGTCTGTATGTTATAAACATATTCTTGAATTGTTTGTGATCGATGGATTACATGTTGGGTACCTATCTATTTAAAATGTTTTGGCTTATAATTTTTTTTTCTTAATAATCACCTCCAACCTCATTAGCACTACGCTCTAGCCTAATAAGACTAATAAGTAATTTGAGTTTAACTTAAGCTGCTAAGTAGAGTATAATTAAGAATGTGTCCATTAACACTTTTCTTACTGTCGTTATTAAGGCTTAGACAGTATGTTCTTGTGTTCTTTATGGGTAGCACTATTATACTACAAAACACTGTCACTGCACTACACTAACGGCTTATAATATGAGTTATAAGTTCTACTTAACTCATATAAAAACAATATAAACATGTTGATTGATGATTGATATCATCAATCGGTGTGTTACTGATTTTAATATTTAATAAGATAATAATATTTAAAAAAAAATAATCGATTCAGGTGTACTCTTACCTGAATCGATACACATGATTTAAATGAAATTAATTTTGAGTTCGTACGTATTGCTAGCCAAAACATGAGGACAGTTAAAATGTAAGGGTAGTTAAAACTAATAGTAAGTTTGTTTCTATGGAACTGAGTAATGAGACGAGCAAGTCGTTCTCCTGATGGTAAGCGCCACGCTTGCCCATAACAATATCATTGCCATCCAGAACTTATAATACCATAAAGAGTACTGCGTAGCATTGCATGCATCATAATATCTCGGCATTAGATTCAAATTTACACAATTATGCCCAGTAATTTCTCTGGCAATGCCTTTCAAACCGAAACACAGTAATTCTTGCGCACTACTGCTAGTCGACAAGCAGTGGTAACTACTTAGGTAGAAGTCTTTATACTATGTACTTACCCAGACGGCCTCCTGCATACGAGAGACCTACCACGAGTAGTGTTCGAATCGCGAATGTTAAAAAGTAATACGTAATGTAAGAGTAATACCAGGTAATCTCTGCACCCGCTGATACCCCAGCGCCAGGCACAATGTTACATTCTCATCTGCGAGCTGCAGATTTTCACCCAGCAGCTTGACAATGCTCTCCTTGCAGTATGTGCCGTTCCTAGGCTTCCTGTCGTGGATTATTACCTGTAGAATAGATGTACGGTGCTTAGAAAATGTCGACTGAATTGGCGAGAAATTTAAAAAGAACATTTCTAATGGTTGCATTGACTTTTAGTAAGAAATATACGTATGCGTTCTTGTGAACACGTTTGTAAATCAGCATTCAATTCAATTCAAATCATTTATTTCGATTTGGTACATTCGTTAATTTTTGAACGTCAGGTAACAATACAATTTATAAGTCAACAAAAATATAACTTATCAGTTTAGAAACGGGATGTTTACTCGTAGGTATAGAATACAATGATAATTATGCCTATATAGTATATAACTTTGTTAAGAAATTGCACATGGCCATAACCCGTTATAATCCCGCCGCTGTACTACCATTATTTTTATTTATGTAAACTTGTTTCATGTTTTTGGTGTTCAATAAAGTATTGGATTGTTTGAAGAACTTAGTATTTTCGGACAGTATTCAAGCATCATGATCACGAATAATAGAACTATATATTATTCCTTGTAGCTCCACGATTTCAGGGCGTTCCTCTTAAGATCTCAGACAGCCTTGGGATTTTGGGTGTCGACATCTCTAGAGGTCCAGTGAGGTCCAGTTTCGGAGTCACTTGGAGGCTAAAGCGAAACTTGCTTCACAAAAGCTGGGTGTGCTGAACAAGGCGAGGCGATATTTCACGCCGGGGCAATATTCTGCTTTACAAAGCTCAAGTCAGGCCCCACGTGGAGTATTGCTCTCACTTGTGGAACGGCGCACCCAAGTATTTGCTTCAGCCTCTTGACTCCCTACAGCGAAGAGCCATTAGAATTGTCGATGATCCCAAGGTGTCTGAAAAATTAGACCACTTAGCCTCCGAAGAGATATCAGTTCGCTTTGTGTGTTCTACCGCCTTTATAATGTTCTGACGAGCTTTTTGACCTGCTTCCGCCTTCCCAATTTTTCCACCGCACATCTCGCCATCGTCAAAAAGCTCACCCCCACATCTTACAAAACTGGACTTCCCACACCACACGCTTCTCTCGCACTTGTAAGATGTGGAACGACCTACCCTCGTTGGTATTTCCTTTGAGCTACAACATGGAGTCCTTTAAAAGGGGATTTAATAGAGTCCTTAAGGGTCGGCAACGCATCAGCAATGCCTCTGGTGCTGCAGATGTCCATAGGCGACGGTAACCGCTTACCATCAGGCGGGCCGTCTGCTTGTTTGCCGACACATTAAATAAAAAAAAAAATTATACATACCACCTTTCTATATATACCACCGAAATAAGATTTCTATTTGAGAGAGTATGTTTGTAGGAAATACTTCTGGATAGTTTCACATATTTAGTTTTCTTTGGTTTCACTATATAATTATACTTATGTGTATTGATACTTTGTAGTTAATTCTGGCCTTCTTTGATTATTCAATTAAAATGCTCTTTCAATAAAAATGTTCTTAATTGATTTGGTGACAAACTTACCTGGAAATACAGCGAGATCTGTTCTAAATAAACAGTCATATAATTGATAGCCTTGTCGGCCTCGTTTTTCATCAGGAGTTTTATTTGTGAGACAAGCGTGTCCATGTCCTCTCTCGACTTCTGAGTCCGGACCTGGATGTCAGCGATGAGTGCTCGGTAGCCATTAATAAGATTATCCTGGAAATCTGTCGTCTGAAAATATATAAAAAATAAAATTATTTATGGCACAAAGGCTATGGATGAATATATATATTATATTTTTTATGGAACTGAGTAATGTGATGAGCAAGTCATTTGCCTAATGTTAAGCGCCACGCTTGCCCATAATAATTGCATTGCCACCCATAAATTATAATTACAATACGAAGTGTACCTACTATGTACTGAGTAGCACTGCATTGCGCTCATCACTATGCCCAGTAATTTCGCTGCCTACAATACCTTTCAAACCGGAACACAGTAATATTTGCGCACTACTGCTTAGCGGCAAAATAACTCATTGTAAAGTGCGCTATTTATTTTACGAATGCTCTATTTATTTTTAGCTTCTCTGTAGCTTTTATCTCTCGTGCAGTTTTACTTGTATAATGTCGGCAAAGAAACAAGCATAGCCTAATGAGGCACTGTAAATTACGACATAATTAACCTGCCCTCTCTGCTAGTGTTGTAGACACCACTAGACTGAGCTCAACCTCACAGCCAGATGTTATTCCATGCTCTGAACTTAAATCAGAGTTAAAAAGCTCACTGAGTGTAAATGACGTCTTGAATGCACACGAGTTCTTAACCCATACACTTATACAGTGTTTGAGCTCAGTTACTGAGTTGATATATATGTTACAAATGATGTGATTTCAACACAATAACTTTTTTATGAAAATTATTTCTTCTTTAAAATATTATTATTATTTTATGCACAGATCATTTTTGATTTATTAGTTAGATATTTATTTACGAATAACTAGAGCATAGAGCATACCAGCTAATACCTGATGATTCAATCAATCAATCAAAATTTCTTTATTTATTTTTGTCATCAGAGACGCACTTATGAACGTTAAATGATCACCATGACTCCACCACCGTATCGGAAAAAGAACCACTACTAGAAGATACGGCAAGAAATTGAGGGGCATGTTTTTTAAAAGATTTTTTGGGTTTTCTACAATGTTGTTTTTTATATACCAGTTGGCCACTTTGCAGAAGTGGAATGTTTCAAGCATTCGTGTCTTCTATATAATTACTAACAGTTAACAGTATAGTATGCTTTCCTCACTAGAATAGTTTTTACGCGTAATTTAAATTTACTTTCTGTGAGTTCCGTTATACATTCTGAAATTTTATTTAGCTTATTCGATGTCAAATTGTAATTAGTGCATATTGAGTTAGGCTGTGTTTCCACATCTCTAATATTTCCGCCGCTATCTGATGTCCGGCTTTATCTGGGTGAATAACTCCTAACATTTTTTTATGGAACTGAGTGATGAGACGAGTAAGTCGTTCGCCTGATTGTAAACGCTACGCCTGCCCACACCAAATGTAGTGCCACCCAGAACTTTCAATACCATAAAAAGCACTGCGTAGCACTGCATTGCGCTCATCACCCCGAGACATCAGATATTAAATCTCATATGCCCAGTAATTTCACTGGCTTCAAACCGGAACACAGTAATGCTTGCGCACTACTGCTTGGCGGCAGATTAACTGCCTACCTACCCAGACGGGCTCCTGCATACGAGAGACCTACGACAAGTAAACTATACTTTACTTAAACTTTATACACCAAAATGGAGAGAGTTTACGTGCAATTTACTTAATGCACTTATGCGCTATGGCCAGTATAAAGTTTTACTTTCCCAAGCGTACTTAGCAGCATAAAGTAAAGTTTAACCAAGTGTTAAGTGTCGTTAACTTAATTTGCCCTACTTGCGAAACAAATTTCTAGATCATTAAAATAAATTGAATATTTTCCTCTTGCCAATGTTTCAGGACCATATTTTAAAAACGGAATCAAGAAATCTGTAACTGTACTCCAGTAATTAAGATCTAAATTGCTACAACTTTTATTGCAACTAAAGGATTAAAGATGTTTGAACGTTCAGTTACTAGAGATAATACAATACAAAAAATAGTAAAATAAATTGAATGTGCTTCTCCTCTTGCTAATGTTCTGGGAAAATATTTTAATGACGGAATCTAGAAATCTGTAACTGGCTCCAGTTATAAAGATTTTAACTAAACATATTTAAACGTTCATTCAATAAAATATATTTTTAATTAAAATAAAATAGTACTTTGAAGGAAAGAAAATGCTCGCCTCTTCATGTTAGTTTTCAGGACTCCTGGAAACCTGATGGGAATCCTGAAAGCTGTGCATATTGTGTCTTTTTCTGATTTTTAATTCTTCGTCTCATCAGGCAGATAGAGTTACTAACACAGACGCGACTCCTCAAATGACCAAAATAATACAAGCGTTGCAATCAAGCGCGTGCAAAATGATGTTTTACCGCAACAAGTCACCGTCTTGGTCCTTTAACCACTCATAAAATAAAATAAAACCATACAAACCTGCAAACTAACTGCGATAAAGACCGCGAACAGCACAAAAAAGATTCTTTGATTCATTTCCGTTCTTTTACTTTACACATAATCAACTGATTGCACTTGACATTTGTATGTTTTATAAATCTGCTTTAAAAAAATTCTCCACCGAGTCCGTGATATTCCGTTCTTCACAAGATCTTCTCTAGATAGTCTCAAAGTCTGTAATGTTGGAGTATTTTTATTTTTAGCGGTTATCAGTTAATGTTGTCTGAACGGTTGATGGTAACCTACTGAAGTGTTTTGTGTTTGGAATGTTTTGCTAGTCGGTAGCAGTGGTTGTTTTGATTTTGGACAAAACTCAGTGATGACTGTTGGCGGTGAGCGAGTGTTTATAATAACACGATAAATTGTTTTACTGTTCATTCATGCGATGTTGGGGTATTTTGAGTGTGGTGATAAAACGGTGTGTGTTTATGCACGTTTCGCTATCCTCGAAGATTTTACGTGTGTGCATTCATATTCAGTACCTACCTTTATTTGGTACAGAAACATAAAATCCCCCCATACAGAATCTGCTTGCAGTAACAATGCCGTTGGTGAAACGATATTGAAGTTATTTCAGTTTGTTTTGGCTTAGATTTTACGACAACCCATTAATTTGCTAATCATGGAGTTCTGATTAAACGTGCATGACATTTTGGTTCTTTGAAAGATTTAACCATGTGTGTCGTTAAATTGCTACCACTTTTAGTTTATAATATCAAATCGAATGTTTATTAGTATACATTTTTAGATACAATCTCAATTAGGTAATGAAATTAATCTTAAACCAAAACTAATTTAATAATATTTTTTTTATATTCAATCTCAATTAATTAAATTAATCTTCCATTTAATAACGTTTATTTGATTTGACATTTGATCATTTTTTAAGATGTATTTATCTATTCAAATCTTACATTTATTTAAAGGTACGGGTTTGGACTTTATAATGACATAAATTCATATCTTTGCGCCTAATCCCACAAACACCAAAATAACTCATCCTTTTCCATCACAATATAGTTACAAAAAAGTTCCGTCTATTTCTATTTAGATTTTTTTTTCCATCCAAAGGTTGCCAAAAACTACTTTAAGCGATAAGGTCAACAATCGTTACACTATTAAATTTTTTGTTCTTTTATTTGTATTATTTCAATTCAATTCTTTATTGCATTCCATAACGGAATTAGATGGCAGGTAAATGAGAATACAGTTCATTATAGACCCTGTTGGGCGCAGATATTAGGAGAGAGGAAGACTGTGCGTTGTATTAAAACATGCCAAAATAAATTTAATATATAAAAAGAAACTAAAATAATATAAAAAAAACGTCTGTCTTTCGTGAGGTGTAAACAATAAAGAGTTAATTTATTCATTTATTCAAATCACTAGGTAATTTATTAAGTCACTAAGTGTCATCCATGTTCATTCTAATAAAATGTATGTCGCATACCCAGAACAATAGTATTTACTTCAGTAAATAGGAAAGACAATAGAGTTAAAGAAAACATTTTTTTTTAATGGAACCCTCTATACGTGTTAGCAATGTCGCTTTGCCGGCATTGTCGTGTTTATATAAACATCCCCGTTGTCATAGGATGTTTAAGAGACACTGTTGATGTTTCTATCTCTGGTATACATAAATAAATATACGCTGCTTTTCCGTTTCCTCGTTTAGTATGTGGAACACTTTAAGACAAGAGTGAACAGGTTTCTTCTAGGCGAGCGTGCTACATCTTCGACCGCATCGTCACTTAACAACAGGTGAGATAGCGGTCAAACGCAAGCCTAGAGAGAAGAAAAAAAGACAATACAAAATACGGTGTCCCTCTGAACTTCGACAGTTCCTTATTTCGACACGACACTTACTTCGTTTGTGTTGTCGAACTATTTTATGTCAAACTTACTAATACTTGTCGAATTGTGTTCAGTCAAAACATCAATGACTTGTCGAACCATATTTTTCGAAATAGGTAAATGTCGTGTCGAAATAAAGAACTGTCGAAGTGACTTACAAAAAACACCCTACAAAATAATCGCTACATCAACACTTAATCCCACTTATGTTATAAATGCAAAAGTTTGTAATGATGGATGAATGATTGGATGTTGTTCCTCAATCACGTAAAAGCTACTGAATGGATTTTGATGAATTTTAAGTACCTTCTTTTTGTCTTGGAAATGGTTCTACAATACTTTTTATTCCGGAAAATCGCACTTGAAACCGCGGAGAGTATACCATGCGAAAGTAAACTCTGTCTGTTTATTTTTATGATACAATGACTGAACAGATCTTGAT
The DNA here is from genome assembly GCA_951640565.1 of Petrophora chlorosata. Classification (NCBI taxonomy): domain Eukaryota; kingdom Metazoa; phylum Arthropoda; class Insecta; order Lepidoptera; family Geometridae; genus Petrophora; species Petrophora chlorosata. The sequence goes on along the minus strand of OX621204.1, from coordinate 6,262,015 downwards.
GAAATTAGGCACAGAGAAAGCACAGAAAAAGCCTTATTTAATACAATAGGTATCGCGATTTAAAATATCACGCGCACGCGGGCAGCAGCTAGTATTATTATAAAAGTATTATTTTTATGATTTATTATTGACTATGAAAAGGCTTTTTATTCGTATATCTGTACAGCGCCATCTCTACGCAATCCTGCGTACTAAAATCACACACACGTCCTTGAATCTTTGAGAACAATCCAACTGGAAGATTTTCAGGATGGCGCATTGTGTGTAGAAACGCTTAGATGGCGCCACGTGTAAACTGCGTAAAATGTACAATGTTGGATACAAGTAACTATTAAAATTGTGATTGTTAAAACGAAATGTAGGTTGTTAGGTTTTGAATAGCATGTTGTATAATGAATTGGTTTCAAGTATGAAATTGTCGTAAGTGCCTACCTGCTTAATTTACATTATTTCGAGTAAATACAAAGGTTCAGTTCCGTGAGATAGCAATCGAAATGAATTTTTTGCCATCGACAAAAGCATTTGAACAATGTACAATCATCGACAAAACTACCTGCACACTTTAAACTTTTCATAAACTCTGTACACATCGACATTCGTTGCATTCAAGGGTATATCAACAATTTTAAAAAAGCTATGATTTTTGTCGTTGACTATACCTGTAGTAGATTGTATTGAATGATAGCGATGGAGTAGAATAATAGTAGCTTTAGAAAATGAAAATGGCGTGTTGGTAAATACTTAATGGACTGCGATTCTATCAGTTAAAGTTTCACACGGAAAATTGTACGAAGTTATTATTATTATTTAATACTTAATTACATACTTCAAAATGTTTCACTAAGCTGGAAGACACTGCTTCTAATGCTTCTCAACAAAAGTTATTTATTTAATGAACATTTTATATGCAAAAGTAAAATAATTAAAAATAAATAAAAGTAAATTAGCCACTTTATAATCATTAGTACTACAGTTATAAAAGCTAATTGCTTAAGTAATTTTGCACTAATTTTGGTTGATTGCGGTAATTATATAAAATAATAACCATGTTTGGCTTACACGTACCAGACCTATGGTTTACCTAAAACTTTTCTTACAAAGCGTTATTATACTATTATTATAGGTACTATTACTTATTTGTAGGAGAGTTAATACTTAGAAATAATTATTAAGCAGACAGCTATTGACTTATAAACGATACTTCACATGTGTGTCACTAAGTGCCACTTGCACCGACGTAAAATCGAGGTTAACCCATGGGGATTTTTTTAGATGAAAATTGTTACGTTATGCCTTACGTGTAAATTTCGATGGAACTCTTTGCTGTCTTCTCTGTTTCTTAGTACTACAATTTGGGTATATTCAAGGCCAGAGTGAATAGGTATCTTCTAGATCTACGTGCTCCATATTCTGCCATATCGTCACTTATATATCAGGCGAGATGGTGGTCAAACGAGATAAGATGATGGTAGCACTATCATATATAAAAAAGTCACGTTGGCGCAGTGGGTCTAAACAAGCATACATATTTACAAATGATTGCGTGATCGTTTTATTATTCGACATATAAGCACAAAATAATAATAATAACTTAAGCCAAGGAATTTTAAATTTAACTGAAGAAATCACACCCAATCGTGATGTCTTTGTATATAAACGTGTCGTTTCTAAGCTGTGATCAAGACAATTTCATAATATGTATAGAAAAAGATTTGGTTTAATGACAGTGGTGTTCAAATAGCCGCGGCTAGGCTATTGCTGCACACGCTACGTTCGCTACGCACGTAAAGGTTCTAAATTGGTGTAAACTTTTAATGGCTACGCATAATTTCGCCTACGTCTTATATACAAATCGACCCTAAGTAAACATGCGCAGTTAGCGTAGCATGGTTAGTGCGCGTTGCGCGCTTGTGGACTAGCGGCTTTGTTTTCCAATCGACACCGGACTGATAAAGTACTATATTCGTTTTTGGTGAAGCTTGAAATCATCCATCAAATTATTATCATACTAGGTTCGGTTAATTTTCTTTGGCAATTAATTGGTACAAATTTTCGTCAATATTACTTACCAAGTTTCAACACAATCTCAATACACTCGTAAAAACCGTTGTTTTTTGCCATTGGACAGTTCTAAGTGATTAACTTATATATATTTAAGTTTTAATTCATTTTACATTTGAAATCAACCCCCCCACATATTATATTATTCTAACAACAACCTACATAATATTCAGCGCGATTACACTACATATTTTCCTTGCGTTTCAGCTATTTGAAAATGTTATATTAAAAGAGATGTCAACGCAAAGATATACTACGAGTGTTCCCTTACTTGTTATTGTCAGTGCATCTGATATTATTCCACTTATTTTAAATTTAAATTTTGGCCAACTCCATTAAAAACAACATTTAAAACATTATGGTATAGCTATGATAACAAAGCTAATCAATTTCGTTCTCTCTGTTTAGCTTGCCGAGATAACACAATCAGTTATTCATGATTATGCCCTTCTACAGCCCATTTCTGAGTGCTTCAGATAATAACCCGGTTTCTGGAATCCTGGTACATAGATTAGTTAGTGTATTTACTTACATAGCTATATCTTTGTATATTGGAAACAATGCGTTCTAAAGATAATGTCGGGGTAGTCTCCTTTTAACTATTCAGTCACGTAGTACATATACATTTCTAATCTCTAAATACCTATCTCTAAATACATACATCGTCTTTTAACTTATGTCGTAGGCATTCGTATCTCTAAGTAGGTATAGAACAAAGTCGCTGTCCGCGTACCTTACAGACTAACATACATACAAAAAACAACATAAAATTTAATAAATAAAAAGTGTGTGTACACTGTGTTTCCTATTAAATAAATACAACATGGGTGTGTTCAAATCAAGAATGAATCGGTACTTGCTGAGCAATATCTTCGACCACATCGTTGCTTCCCATCAGGTGAGATCGTGGTCAAACGTTTCAATGTTTAGTAATCAAGTCGTCAAAAAATGACACTAAAATAGTAAATAATTGCATCCGTGTGAAGCTGGGGAGGGTCAAGGTTAAAATTTCGAAGCTGTAAAATGCAGCAGAAAATAAAGATAATATTATTTTTTGCAAAACAATTTATTTGGGTGGAGCTGCAAAAGTTATCGGCAGGCGTTACCATCAGGTGAACAACCTGAAAAAACACCTTCCCAAGTAAACTAGTTCCCAATTTTAGGTAACAATGAAGGAAGATAAAAATAATGCGTTAGAATTAATACTCTTTAAAATAGGTATGTAGGTATGTTCGTCGCAAAATGATAATTGTTTGCTAATTGAGATAGAATGAAATGAATAATTCTAACTTAATTGATTATAACATTCGCACCTAAACCGAGAAATATTTAATCAAATTCAATGTTAGTACCCGGAAATTTACATATAACCAAATGACAATGGTTATATAATCATCAAATGAATACTGAGAAAATACCACGTCAATTAACATTTGTTGTATTATATCCTACTAATATTATCCTATTCTACTTCATACTGTAAATCTCTCTCCTACCAATTATCATAACAATCGTATAGGCATGGGGTTACCAAAGTGTGCACCGCGGCACCCTGGTGCGCCGTAGAGAGTAAAGAGGGGCGCCGTGAGGCGCTCCTGTTTCCTATTCTCCGGAAAGTAAACTTAGGCAAATGAAAATAGCGGTGTCAAGCCTTATACCACGCCTTATACCTTTGAAAAAATGTGTGGTGATCACCAAATTCACACGTCATGTTGATTAAGTTGCCATTGTATTCTATTTCCTATTTTTCTTAAATAATAAATGTTTTTCTTGTACATAAATATAAAAACACAGCTTCATATAGTGGATGTTTTAATTTTTGTGCCTATCTACTTAGTATCATTGTACCAACTAGCTAGGGGGCGCCGAGACAAAATACTTACTAAACCTGTAAGTGCGCAGCTAACTGAAAAAGTTTGGGAACCCCTGGTATAGGCTATGGTAGTCACTTCACACTTTAATACTAATATTATAAATGCGAAAAAATGTATGTGTGTTTGTTACCTCTTGACGCCGCAACGGTTAAACGGGTTTCGATGAAATTTGGAACGGAAATAGTTTCTATAATACAAAGGTTAACTTTTTATCCCGAGAAACGGCGGGTGAAAACGCAGAGCGCAGCTAGTCATACATATGTATACTCGACGCACGCATCGGGAAAATTTGTCTCGACGAATGATACCTAATAATAATTTTCATCTTCTAACTTATGAACAATCTACATGAATCTTGGTATAAGACAAACAAACAAATTGAAGTATGTAGTGGTATTGTAGAACAATCCCTTTATTAAAACACTCTCAAAGTACAAACAATTGTACACTCCAAGTAGAGTGTAGAATTGTTGTGGCTATACTCAAACGTGATTTGTTGAACTATTTAGAAAACCATCGGGCTAGTAACATTGAATAGTGTTGAAGTCGATCCAAAAACCCATTTACAGAGAAATGCGAAAAATATTCGAGTCAAAATACACTAGATATTACTTTGGCCCTTTCGACTGAGTGCCTTCGGAAAAGCGATGATAGGTTTTCTAGTTGCCACAATTTTGACTCATTCTGCTTACGAACTCCGAGAGAACCTTTCTCCAGGGGATCTCAACGCGTAAAACTGTCGAACACTGACACTCCCCGAATGTCTACTTTTGCAAACCTACTTGCGCAAAATCAACCCGTGACAGCTCCAAGTTTTTGCTCGCCAATTTATCTCTTTCAGTTTCCCAGGGACCGACCCGTTTTAAAAGCTTTTAAACTTTTTCAACGGTCTAAATTAAATTATGCATTGTAACTGGACTACATACACATTTTTGTCTGGCTAAAGTGGTGAAAACATGCAAGTGGGTGATAATTTAATTTAATACTGGTACTAACATCTTCTGACAATTTACATTACAGCTATTTCGAAACTTACAGCCACATAAACAGCTGCATTTCATTTTTGTCCATTGTCCTTGTCACTCCTAAGAGTGACAAAACCATGTAACCATGTGACCTAAGAGTGACAAATACAGTCATCAAGATTACATTCGAGCGGTCCCGAGCGCAGCTATTGTTATGATATTTATACATAACTATAGTCAATACTACCTACTTTTATAAAATGTTATTAGAAGTAAGTAATAGAAGAGAAATGCGGCACCCAAGATAAACCTGTTTAACGTTTATGAAGTGTTAGTAATATAAGAAAAGTTGTAAAATTTATATAAATAAATTAAAAAAAAAACTTGTTCTCGCAAGTTCTTACTAAGAATAATTTCATTACTTATTCTTCGTCTCCTTTAATAATATTTTCACTATTTCTACTCTCCTCTGCAGCTACAAAAGCAAGTTGCTTCATTTCACACATTTAATTATTACAAAGCGCCCGTGCGAATTGCATTCGCAATACCAGTACAAATTGGAATTCCCCCACTATGTACAAAACGTTTCAGACGCAAGTGTGTTAGGCGCTGTTCACATCACTCAGCAGTGTTGATACGACATATGGTAGATAGCATCTGCACATACGGTGACGTATTAGTGGCGGAGTCGTGTTGTATTGTCCCAGCTGTACGGGGAGAATGCATTAAGATAGACACACTCACTGTTCCGATATTGTGTCAACTTTGTTGGCACAATTTGGAGAGATAAAGCATAGACTATCGGCACCAGCTGAAAATTATAATAGTTATTTTATATTTGCAACCAAATCCGGCCATATGAGTCGGACATGTGTAAGATTTCATGACACGCATTCGAGTCTTCTATACTCTGTATTCTGAGAGCCAATTCTGTACATTGAAGATATTTATGTAAAACTCGACTCGGATCGACTATTTAAGAGGCTACTGAACACGATTACATGGTTTTTAGAATGTTTGTGTTTGTTTGTTTGTTAACTATAGACTCTAAAACTGCTGAACTGAAATATTCTTTTGATGTGCCAATTCAGGGTTTGGTAGCATATGTCCCAGCTTAGATTATAGGGTATGTTACATCAACATTGGTTTGGTGATTATGAAGATACAGCTTGACCTCTTCGTAGTATGCGCTCTCATATTCAGAGGACGTTTTGCTAAAATTATTGTGCTGAAATAGCATTGGACAAAGACTCGTCTTTGTCGTCCACGAAGTCACGGGAAAAATCTAGTCATAAAATAAAAAGCTGTAAATGTTATCAACAACGGTTTGTTGGTCCAAAACTGCGAATGTGACATTACATTTTTATCGCATCAGTCAGTATTGTAAATTCATTGTGGACACTGCCTCATGTAATCCGTTCAACGTTTTGACTGGACGAGATTTGAATACGTCACATATTAGTCGGATATGGCCGGTATTGCACGCGTTGTTCTGCTATCGGCCAATTAGAAATTCCGTTTTAGGTATGCTGTGTTTTCATTGCTGAGATATCGGTTAATTATGTCTGCGTTGATAAACAGTTATTGCTGTTTAAATGAAATTGCTAACGTAGTTAAATTAGTAATTGATGTTGATTAAAAACAATATATTGATATCTTTTGTTTTCAAACTATACGTACTTGTATGTCTACCTTATTGATAGATAGATAGATGAACGCTTTATTGCAAACATTAAATTACAGACATAACATAAAAAACAATTAAAGAAAGTGTTACTTATTGTTAGGCTTTAAAAGACAACTTCTTGTGTTTTAAAATAGGTATTACTGTTATTATTACTATAATAATATTTTTTTTACTGATATTTTATTTTATTTTTTATTTAGTACAGCAACAAACCGATGAAAAAATGGGCAATGCCGTGCTTGCGTCAGTCGGTTGTCACCGCTTGCTACGAATGACTAATGAGTGAGACCAATACTAAGTTCAGTGCAGTTCCTTACAAATATAAGTAGCTCTTATGACATTTTTTTAAGGTTCTAGGAATAAGAACATATAAAAATAATAAAAAAGACTGCAAGTGTATCTTGGTTTGTAACCAAAGAAACGATAGTAGAGAGCAGAATATTTGCATGTTTTGGTCGTAAACCGTAGATATATATAACCTTTACTTGGAAATGCTACTAAATTTAGGGAATCTAGATTTTGGGGGTGTAACATAAAATACATGTTTATGGCCATAGTGGCCAGATGATTAACTTTTAGCTACGTCCTGAACCTTTCTGTTGGCGTAGTTTATTATTTTACAAAACCGGCGTTTTAGTTAACTGTGTCATAAAGTTTGGCGGACTGTCGATGAAATGAAGAAGGCACTATTCTATTATCGTGCACTCAGCGTGCACGATAATAGAATAGTGCCTTCTTCAATATTGCGTTGAAGACGCCGCCAAGAGTCAAGTCAATTACCATTTTTCTCCATAAAACTAAAGCTAAAATAATCTATGAATAAATGCATCACTTTTCAAGTACTACGAGAAATGATCCCATATAAATGGTCTATTTATAAGTATTATAAAATAAAGCTGCTTTGAAAATAACACTTGCAACAAAATTTGGCGCAAGCAATCATATTGTAAGGTTTCTATTCTTACAATACCTAGTATGTTTTACATTTTCTCTACATATATTCGCAGATACTTATATGTACATATAGAACCCTATCGTTTGGCAAATTTGGGGGATAGCAAACTTCTGAACATAAAACTGGTCATGGATTTACTGCCACATTTATTTGTTGTAGCAAGTTCGTTAATTAAAATTTCATTCGTTAAAACAAAATTAAATGAATATAAAAACAATTATTTTTAGATTTGTGGTAAGTTTTAACCATTTTACCTGTTTTAAATTCAGTAGTGTTGCATACAGTAGTATACATATTTATTTTAATTCAAGTGCCCGCTACACTTATAGTACTACACCTACCTATATGCAAATATAAGCAAAGATTCCCCATAATATGCATTAGCGACGTACATGTATACTAGTGTTGCCAGGTGTCGCGCGGGGCTTCCCGATTTTTAAAGGCCTGTCTGGTGATACGTCCTGTGATCTTTAAATAACTTATTTAGTCTGTACTTTATTCGATTTTGATAAAGAAGACAAACTTAATGATTATGATTAGGTTAAGTTTGAATTTTGTTATATTTTAGAGATTTATTTGTTCTACCATTTAAAATAAAAACTGGCTATCTAATATATAACCAGTTTGTTTTTGTGGCCATTGTGGTTGTCCCCATTTAAAAACCAAAATCCCGATTATTTTAACCTTCCGTTCCGAAATTAGACACACTGGACAGTTATATATCTATGTGATATAATTTGTTACATGATTACGTAACTTACTGAACCGCTTTTAATAAATGCGTTGTCGTTAGGTTTGCCTTCGTCCAGAATGTGTAGGCTAGGTCACAGGAAATTCAATATGCTGGAATTTATGATGTTAAATCGAGGGCCCAAAACTTATAGACAGGACAGCCTCTTAGGTGTAGTAGTTACGTAGGTTGTCTCATACACCACCGAGCTTAGGAATTCGATTCTTGCGACGGGACAAATGTCCATATACCTAAATTATAGTTAGTATATCGTTTTAGGTGGACTTTTAAAAAATACTTCCATTTTATTAATCTTTACTAACATATTCAGAATTATGTACGAGCTATTTTTATACAATACTACAATTAAGATAATATATTGTATTGCATGTTTTTGCTTAAATAAATTGAATTGAATATTTTATTCGTGGTAGGTCTCTTGTATGCAGGAGGCCGTTTTCGTAAGTACCACAGCTTTGCCAGTTATTCTGCCGCCAAGCATTAGTGAGCAATCGTTACTGTGTTCCGAAGATCATTATAGCCAGCAAAATTACTGGGCATATATGAGACTTAATTTCTGATGTCTCGGGATGATGAGCGCAATGCAGTCCTACGCAGTGCTTTTTATGGTATTAAAAGCTATGGGTAGCACTGCAATTGATATGGGCAGGCGTGGCGCTTACCATCAGATGACTTGCTCGTCTCATCACTGTTCCATAAAAATAAAATACATGTAAATATATTACATATTAAATGCTCCTTCGAAATAATTTCTTTATATTCTTGACAACGTTTGTTACTTACTTGCTTATTTTCCTGTACAAAAAATTGGTTGAGTTTACTTTGATAATACACAAACGTTGCTCAGGACCTAAGCAAACATGGAATATAATATATTAAATAAATTCTTCATCAAAGCAAAACTTCGTGAATGCCTAATTGTGTTGAATTTACATAATTTATGATGACAATTATCCCTTGGGAACTATGTTGTTAAGATATATTTAGTCATAGGATGTTTTCGACTTCAAGGACAATTTTGACAATAAATCAATGCTGGTATATTGGTATATTTTTCAGTTGTGAATGAAATCTAGGTTTTATTAAATGAGGGACGTGACTTTTCTATTAATTGTATTGAATATATAAATTGCTGAAAAAGTTTTCAGTTAAGTTCAAAATTTCACACTTAGTTCACTGAGTAGGTACCTTGCTAATAAATTAATTTTTAGAAAAAAAAAAAAAACCGACTGCAATGTATCTTCGAAGTCTAAGGTCAAATATCGATGAAATTTATATGGAAACAATTCGTAGCTGAACCCAACGCAAAAATAATTTTCCAAATCGGTTCATAAATGACGGAGTTCTGCGGTAACAAACATAAAAAAATACAATCGAATAGAGAACCTCCTCCTTTTTTGCAGTCGGTTAAAAAATTGGTGCAATAGATAAAAATTTAACAGTAACAGTGAATCTTGTCCAGATTCACTTTTAGATTTAGAGTTGTTTCAAAATTAGTGAACCTTACTGTTTTGATATCGGTTCAATTTAATCGTAATCTGGGCTTACCTGTATCCTATAAGGTAGGATCTTATCGTAGCGTAGTCTTTAAAACAGTTATTTTTGGTTTCTTTCATTATACGTAGAATGCTCGTAGAATGCTGCCTCGGAGACAACAGTTGAATAACTTAATGATCTTAATTCGTAGACCAGTTTACCACTAACAGATTATGTAAAGGGAAACTCGCTGACGATTCAAAATTATCCGGGTATGCATCAAGCGTTACATATTTTTTATCAGAGTGTAAATGTCCCGCGCATCTAATATGTTGGCTTATTCCTGAAATCTCTACTGGCCATCCTCACTGATGGGGATTCCGGAATTTTTTTAAACAAATTCTACGGTAAACTGGTCTACGAAATAAATCATAAGCCAATTTGTTTCGGATCACTTTTTCCCTAAAACATAATTATGTCATTGTATTGTATAGAATACGGTAGTTGCTTAAATTCTCATCAAAGTTCATATAATTATGTAGAGTAAAGTTATTATAATCCACAGTATTTTAAATGTATATAGTCATACACTGCTCATTTTATGAGCATTTCTGGGTTTTATGCCCTGAAACTTAAGTCAGGTTCCGTCTAGTCTATAAACTTGGTGTATTCGTATTAAATGTCCATGCGTTCCAGTTTCATGTTGGTTGATGAAATAATAAAATGGTATGGGTGTGGGGTGATTCTATTGCCTAATACTATAAAACATACTCTTATGTAAGACAAGTTAGTCAAAATAAATTCCAAAATATTTACTGCTTCGACTTTTTCTGTCTTGGCCGCTTTTTTAGGTCGGTAATTAATTTGTTGGTTATATGTATGTAACAAAAAAAGATACAAGATTTTAATAAAATATTAATATAAAAATTATAGTTAGTTTAATTGGATCCAATAAAACGTTCAACTAGACAATATAAAATATAAACTGTCTGTTATAAAAGTCTTAGATAAAACAAACAAATAATCCTTTTGAAGCGTTATATTTGGCACTTATTAAAGCAAAACGCCCTTGGATATTAGTCTTCCAAGGCCTTCCAAGGTCTTTCTAAGAATAATCTCTTCATAATTCCGACATTTTAAGGGTAGAGCATCAGGTGTGATTTAGATGGATTGGAGAAATTAACAAAATTGTTTTTCTTATAATTAACAACACAATACAATGAATGATTAAGTGCGAGTTCTTAGTTTAATTAAATGATATTAAACATGTATATTATGTTATAACAATACCTACTTAGTTAAAGCACATTGAGGAATAGGCTATGCAGTCTGTAGCTTTCCTTATTAATGTGAGAAAGTAGGTAAACAAAACGCTGGTTTGGCTTTTTTAATAAGAATCGGTTAAGTATTATTTAATACGAATCAGTTAATTATTCTTGTGATAAAAAATAAGGTGTTGGTTTGGCAGTGCTTTTTTGAAGATGTCTATATTCCTTTGCTGTCAGTGTGTCATAATCTGCAACTCCCTGACGTAACAAAAACATACCTAAGTATCAATATAATGGTTTTCTCATATACAAGTCTCTATTTGCGTAATTTTAGGACGTTTCTATTGATAACATAAACGAGTTTTGTATTCAGCAGCAGTTACCCCTACCCTACTCAACTTTTATGAAAGGGGAACATATCGCCATCTCGATAAGGTAAACTAAACTATCATACATTACAGCTAGTAAGCGATCCTATAATTTCTCCAGCAACTGAACGGTTTGGGAATTGTTCACACCTGCGGTAATATTGAGCTCCGCGGAATAGCGAATTTCTCGGAATAGTTTGAAAATAGTAGAGGCAAAGCACCTTTCAAACAATGTAGCTGGTGCATTCAGCATCAAATTATTTCAGAGTTCTATCTTTTTACTTTATTCCGTTTAATTTTAGTGAGTCATAACAAAAAATTATTAGGCAAGATATTGCTATCACAAAAATATGAAACGAACGACTAGGTATCTAACTATCTACCACACATCCATATACCTATGTATGTGTTTAACTCAACATAAACCTAATGGACGAGGAGGCTGTTAAAACTTTAAACAGAAGGTTCAGACTTAATAACTAATCTTCTACTGTTCAGCTAAGTTTCTGACGAAATATATATCATAAAGTTTTGCGCAAATATCCATAATTTATGAGCAGCATACCTACTCGTTCATAAGATCTATCGCTACATTCTCTTATGTCTTAAAGTTAACGATGTACGAGTACAATTCTATTATTTAAGCAGGTTGGTTCCTTAATGTTTAAACTCCAAAGATTTTAATTCAAGTCAGACATCACACGCACTTTTAAACGTCAAATTATGACATTGACTACGATCCGTTCAAAAAACGAACTACGGGAGAAGACCACAGAAGATGCAGCAACGAACTGCAAGGCATCAAGAACTTTCTAAACACGCAATTCACTCCCGCTCTGAACCAATGTAAAATAACTCAATGTTAACCTCCACTTACGATGGAAACGGCTCTCAGTTCTAACTATCGCAAGAATTGATTAGCTAGACGAGGATATAGTTTAACTTCGCTTGATGAACGTTTAGTTAGCAAGTGATGTATTTACACTCCTGTAACTATTAGAGTTGTGAAGCTATTTTACAGACTGTACGTTGTTATCTTATGTTTATTATAGTAATAGTTGTGTAGTTAGCTTCCAAGAACTAAATTTTAATTAGTGAAATATGTTGCCGTCTTGTTAAATATTATAAAGTTTGTACAAATTTGTTTGTAATTTGTACTACTTGTATTAATTCGTTATTGAAACATCACAAACAAGTTAGAATGATGACTGCCGACCTTCAGTAGTGGAGAGGCACACGAAGAAGAAGTAGAAGAAACAAGTAGGTAAAGTATTTTCAAAAGTCTGGTCAATGCGACGCGTCACCAAATACTGGGACTCAACGTATCAGTATTGCAATCCAACGGGGCAATACTGCCAGCATCTTGAGGTACGCTGCAAACTGGTTGTGGGCTGGAGCATTTGGGATATCTATAATATATAATACTAGCTGCGCCCTGCAGTTTCACCCGTCGTTTCCCGGGATAAAAAGTATCTTATGTGTTATTCTGATGTGTAAGCTATATTATTGTAAAGTTTCATCAAAATCCATTCGGTAGTTTTTGCGTGAAAGAGTAACAAACATACATCCGTACATCTATACATTCTTACAAATTTTCGCGTTTATAATATTATTAATATTATTTTATAATATTATTTATAATGTTATTATTTTTACAATATTAATTTATTAATATTATTATTATTTATTTATTATATTATTATTTATTTTAAGCCTAATATATAAGCCTATAATGGTCATTAGGTTGACCAATTGCTTGCCCTTATAAGTAGTTAGCACTGTCCATCCAAAGGTTGCCTGGAAGAGATCGCTCTAAGCGATAATACCGCCCATTGTGCTACTCTAGTTATAAGGTTTATCTGTAATAGTTTTTTTATGTTATTGGTATACAATAAAGAGTTTTTTATTTGTAGTTAGTTTACTTTCAGTGAGTAGAGTGTAGAATTGTTTATAAGAATAAAGATATACACCCGTTAAAAAGTAAAGTACCATTACAAAATAAGCTTGACAACAATGATTACTATTAGCAATCTTATTGCACAGCGGTCTCTTTTATAAAGCCTTGCATAACGTTAAAAATACATGGACGGTGAATTTCAATTCAATGTAATACATTTCAACGACGCTCTTAAGTAAATGGCTGAGGTAAAGGGTTTAACTGCTGGGAAAGGTATCCCCTATTTATTCTAGACCTTTTGGCCCTCTACAATCTGTGGCCAGCCTTCATGAAGACGTGGTATCACGCCAAAGCTTTCTTAGGTCCTTATTGCGTAACGATCTTGCCTAGCGATCCGTATGCAATCGGCTTATGTAGCCGTCTTCATATGGCTATGGTCTTAATCCACACAATAGTAAAGTTTGGTTCATAGCGAATTAGGGGTGTTTAGAATTCTATCGATCCTTTTGATCCTTTACGCATATCTCTTTATGTGGTATTAGAGATTTTATTTCTACGACCTTCTCTTAGGGAGCGAAAGGCCATAACCGACATTTATGAGTAATTGTAACTCTGGGTGTTTTCCTTTACAGTTTTTAAAACAAGTGTTGAAAATTCACACAATACATAAACTTTTTATTTTTTATTGTTTTATATACAACTAAATGAAAAGACGAGTATGTTTTTACCTGAAGATAATCAAAATCAAAATCTCTTTGATCAGTTTTGGCATTACAAACGCACTTATGAACGTCAATTATTACAATGACTCTACCACCGTATCGGAAAAAGAACCACTACTCAAAAGATACGGCAAAAAACTGAGGGGAATTGTTCTAACAGATTTTGTTCAAATTTTTTAGTTTTCTACAATCAACACTACCAAAAAAAGCGCCACCAAGAATTTTGTTTTACAAAACCTTGTTTGGCACTTTACTACGCTCATCATCTGAAAATATATATTAATGTCTAAGCCACATAAAGCCTAGTAATTTCACTCGATACAGTGCCCTTCAACAAAATAATATTCGCAAACTATTGCTAAGTAATAGTTAGAATAAAGAACTAAGAAATAAGAATAAACTAAGAATACGAATTATTCTTTGCTATTGCCCGGAAATTAACTGGCAAAGGCTTAAAAGGTTCTTAATTCGCAATGCAGACTCTTGCCGTGCGGCCCAACCAATACAAGTTGACAGTTTAAGAGAAACTAATATTTATGCTTGATATTGATTAGTAGTTCAGTTTCTTTACTCAATATTGAATTGAACCGTTAATGCTTAGATATTATCATCGCTTTTCTAATGTATTTAATAACATCTCTTTTACAAATATGTACAAAGATAAACTTCTGATATTGTTTCATGCCTCAATATTGGTCCACCTGTCATAAAGGCCACAGCTGTGACGCATTAGCCCGGAAGCGACCGTCAAAGGTGACTCGCACCTCGTTCATTGCAAACCATGCGTATGACGGCGTTGACATTTTGCAGGAACAAATTCATATTGTTGGAGCTAAAATACAATTGCTGACAAAAGTTGCGAATCATTTTAAAAATCATCATTATTATCATTTTTAAAAGCAACAACGATCATATATCCTTGTATCTAGGGAACCAGGAACTATGAGGATCAAGGTCCCACAATACCCAAACGCTGAATACGTACTTGCGCTTTTTTCTGTGCACAAAAAATTGTCCCACAGCGGAAGTCAAACCTGCAATTTCGGAGCCTTAGGAGATTATATACTTATACTAGCTGTGCCACGCGGATTCTCCCGTGGTTTCCCGGAATAAAAGGTAGCCTATTTCCTTTTTCAGGACCTAATGTACCTACATACAAAATTTTATAATAATCCGTCGAGTAGTTTTTGCGTGATTGTGTAACAAATATCCATCCATTCGATTGTTGTTAAGACAACAACCGGTACCGACGGCTTATATACCCTAGCCGGTACCCGGTAGTGCTCAGATGTATTTACCACACAAACGGTCATCCATCCATGTTGTGACCGCTGCCGACGTTCCTTAACCTAGAAGGTCGGTACGAACACAATGGCGAGCTACGCTACGAACGCTAATTGTGCTTCAGTAAAGTAATGGAACTAAAGTTTACTTAGAAGTACAAAAAGCAAAGGATTTGTTATAAGCACAAGTCAAGTCAAGTCAAGGCAAGTCTTTAATTATCACTCGATCTATTTCAACACGATCTGGTTGTTAAGTTTATCGACGATCTGTTTCCGAGCTCGAAGGACCAAGGTGTTTGCGAAGGTAAACACTAAGCTCTAAGTTAATCTTAATCTTTATCTGCACTAAGCAAAACCGACTGCCACCGTAAAAAGGTTTTTACTGTTTCACAACGGAACCCTGTTATTGGCAAAGGAGTTAAACAAAGCGATTAATTGCAGGATAGTCGAACGCTTTTAGAATTAGCTGAGCGGTTTTTGCTTTCGCTTTTTTAAACGGTTTAGCTTTTAAGCGAGTAGTTTAAGCGCTGAAGCAACGGTAGTGGTTTCACAAATAGTGATGGATTTTAGAGATTCATTTGCTTAACGTAATACCAAATGGAGCCAATGATACAATTTTTTTAATATTATATATCGTTTCATCTCATTGATTACAGTATTACTGTCATGTCACAAAAATAATAATCATTTACAAAAAATACATTACAAAAATTTTATCATAATAAAATTTCATTAAAAATAATACATTAGATACATTGGATATAAAATTAAAATTATTATAAATAAAAAATATAACAGAACTTAGGTTTAAGAAATATATTTAAATTCAATTTTTTTTTACGCTCAATAGATCTACATATGTTTGGCCACTATCTCGCCTGATGTGAAACGATGATGTGGCCTAAGATGGAGCACATAGATCTAGAGAGAGACGGCAATTGAGTCAATTTTATTGGTTTTTTTTCCTAGCCTATACTGTCCCACTGCTGGGCAAAGGCCTCCGCCAATATATAAAGTGAGGTTATATAGACAATCTTTCTCGAGCTTTGGCAAGCTACATGGAATAATTCTATGAACTACAAAGCTGTAACTAAATTGGCCGACAATATTGCTTTAATTGGAACGTGTCAAAACTACCATAGCAACTGGTATCGAAATAGTTCCAAACCATTCCGGAATTTTACGTCAACTGTGGCGAGCGCAGGGCGATGCTGGAGCACAACACAAATTGCAATGTAACTCAAGAACTTTGAATTGTCATTGTTCCTGTGTGACATTACAGTTGCCGACGTGACAATTACAATACCTACTTTTATATTGTGAAGGTTAAGATAATGATCTTTATTCTTATCTTAGCAATCCCTTTATCACAGGTTAATCACCGCACTGCCCAACATCGTGCGAAAGCCCATGCACATATTATAGATCTATGGAAATCGCATTCTGTCCGATTCCCCAAGTCCCGTAATGCCCCAAGTGTTTGCAGGTGTCCATAGGCAAAGGTAACCGCTTAGCATGCAGGCGGGCCGTCTGCTTGTTTGTCTATATATCATATAAAAAATAATAAAATAGTTATAAATACGCCCAACTTAATCACATATAGATCCTGGCCCTTAACTAGAATTCCCTGCATCTAGATAAATAAGGAAGTATGAGGACAATGGTTCAACAACATTTGTCTCGTCGTGGGAATCAAACCCGCAACCTCAGTGGTGTATATTTGAGCCAACCTGCCCAATCACTACACCACAGAGGTCATTAAATAATTTTCATCAAATATCTTAGTAGGACTCTATATGCTGTGCACGTTGAAGCACTCAAAACAACAAGCGCACAGTCCTTGATGATAATGATGATGATGATGTTATAATTTGAGCAAAATCCTGCGCGGCGCTGTACTGCGCTCGTCACCCTGAGACAATTAGCTGTTGAGTCTCATAATGCCCAGTAATTTCGCTGGCAAAAAAAATAATCTTAGTGCTAATTTTGTTATTCTAGTTGCTGTCAAATAGCAACCTGAATATCGATTTTACGACCGCACAACAATTAGAAGAGCCACTGTAGAGCGATCGTAAAACTAAAACGGTACTTGTAGTTGCGCAAGAAATGGAAAATACTGCACCGTGTTTAATTCTTACCATCTCTATTTTGTGGAACAGCGTTGAAGTAAATGAAATTATCTCAGAGTTATTTTCTTTGAAAACGAAGCCTTTGAACGATAAACTTCAATATTGTTACTTCGGTCAAAGCTTTGCGGTTGCTATGTGCAGTTTGTTTCTTTAGCGGTATTGCCGAAACAATTGGTTAGGGTTTTACAAACGCACTATAAACAACTGAAATGTGTGTGTGAGTTGTAAGGACAAAGGATAACATTTTCAAGAGAGAAAAACTAAAACGTTCCATTTTCAGGGGACTTGCACATTTTTCTTGTTTAAAATAACTTTTACCTACCTTAGTCACGCTACGCTAAGAAACTACAAACATGACAAATGATAATATATGCTTAAAGTATGACTTGTTTGTTTAAACTTGCCTTAACTTAGGAAACTGTGCCTTAACTACGACATTTTAATGCAAAACAGGTGTCGACATCAAACGATTATAATGTATTGTGCAAACGAATGCTTCGCTCGCAATTTGAATTTAATTGTACAATTTAGATAAACGGAACAGTTAAATGATTGCCACAGCGTTAAACTTAATTGAAACAATTTAACTTTTAAAATAGATATATTTACAGTGTATTTGGAAATTGGAATTAAAGCTGTTTTCAGCTTTTCTGCTTTCAGAACAATAGTTTTGAGAACTAGAACCGACTTATCATTATATTCTAAGAGGATTTTGTTTCGATAAATATATAAATAAAAAATATATAATTTGAAGAATATCATATTGGTACTTAACCAGTGGAATACAAAAATAAAAATATAAAAAGAAAAGGAATGGATAAAAAAAACAAATCTGAGTCCAATGCGAAATTACCGTGAAGGACTGCAACTCGGAACTTTTTGGGCGGCATTGCAACATTGTTGCCTCAACTTACAAATTGCTTTTCCCGTTTCATTTTTGTATGAAAAATACAAGGTAAAACGAAATAAATGTGTTTGAGCTTAATAAAAATTAAGGTATCCTATTTTGCCAACTTTGTTTCAACATTTTATATTCCTCCTGAATCGGCGGGCACTTTATTAATTATCATTTAATTATGAAATGACGCTAACGACGATAATACTGCTCCCGCTGACCTGGGACCTGTATAATGGGTACAGTTTATTAAAACGATGCGGGCTGAATTTTAACTCAATTATTTATTAGTTGCAATCCACAGGATTTGGTAAACATTAATGTTTCGGGATTATGAAGCCTGTAGTATCTAGCCTCATGATTCTTCTTGCGCTAAGTCACGTCTGCCTATAATATTTTATAGTGCCATCTAGACCTTTGACTTAGAACTAAGTCCTGTTCACTACAATGTTTTCAACAAAGTTGTGTAAAATAGTTACAGTAATAGGCGTGTGAGATGCGTTCATTTCTGCTCGACAATTATTATTAGTCCTGTTAATCCTACTAATATTATAAATGCGGAAGTTTGTGAGGATAGATGGATGTTTGTTACTTAATCACGCAAAAACTACCGAACGGATTTTTACGAAATTTATGTAGGTACTTTAGAACCTGGCAAAGAACAGGCATTTTTATCTTGTTTAACCGCGAGTGAACTCGCGGGGCCTAGCTAGTATTACATAAATAGTTATTGTGTTCGCCCTGTTGCTCCCCTCTTTAGATGCCATTGTTATTTGCCTTTAATTCCGGTTTTCCTTATCTATTAAAGTATCTTTACGAAATTCGATCAGTCCCTATCATTGTAAATAAATTGCTTGTTTTTTTCTCCGAACTTGAATATTTTCGGATTATTGAACCCTCTTCGGTTGTCTTTGTGATGTTCTCGTATAATTTTATTAGTCGGTTTCCAAGAATGTAACTATCCGACAAGTATATTATGTTTGTGTTTCTGTCGGTGGTTTCTTCCCCAACGAGATACGTAGGTACTACTTGGTTTGCTTGGCTTAGCTTGGGTTACTCGGAATTATCTGCAGGGAATTTACGTAAATTGACTTTACAAAGTTTCCCAACAAACAAACAAACATAATTATTGTTGGAAAATTAGCGTAGATAATGTATGTGCTGATGTAAACTAAGCCGCGAAGTTTTGCTCATTATTAATTAAAATAAATGCATACTAAAACTTTGTTTATTTTCGCAAGACTAAAATTCTGTGCAACAGTATCTCAAAAAGTAATTAAAAATTGCAATAATACTAGAAGTTGTGCAATCCTTAACTTGGAATCTGTTCATTCTCGTCACGAAATCGGGTTTCTTTCAAATAATATCCGCGAATTTATTCCATAGCAGCCATTCAACGGGCGCGTTTTGTCTTCGCTCAATGGTGTACAATGTAAAGTCTGGATTGCGGTGCCACGATTCGTACAATGAATGTCCCTAACATTCATTGTACAATCCGAGAAGCGTGGGGAATTTCATTTCGTTAGAATACTCTTTAGGGTGTTTTCTGTGGAGAACTGGGTCTAGTGGCAGTGGTGAAACTTAAATATCAATGGAATAATAAATTTAATGTAGTTAAAAACGTCATAATTTAATCCATTATTAGTTTTGCTTAAGTTGTACATAAACAAGGTTTCCTTAGTTTTTGACCTGGAGAAGTGCACGTTGTGTCTACACGAATAATCAGAAAAAAAAAATTTATATTTGTGTTCAGTGTTGATTGGTTATGCTACCTACCGCAATACTCTAGATTTGCAAGTTACATAATTTCTCTATCTCATCTCTATATATATGTATCTAAAGATACAGATCTTTATTTATCGATTATTTTTATATTAGCTGCGCATATTCCCGGGGTAAAAATTAGCCTATGTTAACACATACAGCACAGACAGCTTATACCCTGGATTAACATCCAGGGTATAAGCTGTTTCCATTCCAGATATCACTCAAATTCGTTGGGCCATTACAGCGTGAAGAAGTAACAAACAATAACATACTTACATACCTACAAACTTTCGAGTTTTTTTAGTGTAGTAGTATAGGTACAAAAAAGTTGTTCAATGTGTTGTATAAATTAACCTTCCGTAAAAAAATCTGTAAATGACAGTGAAACCGTATCAAAGTCCGTTGCGTGGTTTAGAAGATGTAAGCGAAGAAACAGAAATGAGGATGCGGATAGCGACTTTGTTTTATACCATTTAGGGATGAACCCGTGTGAAGTGGAAAACCGTAAAATCAAGGAGCTAAAGATGCTCATATAATAGGATATATATACAGTGGATTTGAATTAGATATTTTTCCGAAATGTATATACCTACTCAGTTCATGTTTTAGAAAAAAATCTATAGTGTTAAATAAAAAAAAATAAACAATTAATAGTTATTAATAGTTAGGCCAAAATATATCTGAAATGTCAATGAATGAATGTGAATGAAGTATAGCGAAACACCCCGCCCGCGCCGCGTCGCCCCCGAGTATCCTGTTTAGTGAACATTTCAGCTGGGTAATAGTCATATATTTGTAATTTAACGCTTCATATTCAATCTAAAGCTCACTCAGTCCATAACAGATCACAGTTCAGATACATTTCGGAAAAATTTCGAATTCCATTCCACCCTAAATATTGACTAAATTCAAAACATAGCCGAAGCAGCACTGATCGACGTCATCGAGAACGTTTGTTTCTCTGCTGCAAGCTACTCAGACGGTAGGTATGTGTAATTCACGAGAGATAGCGATGATTTATCGTTCTATCGTATTATAATAACATATTTGTGTGAGATGCTGAGATATTGAGTATTCTATTCATATGAATTGATGCGGTACGTGTGGTTTAGATTGGAGGAGTATTACACTTTATGTTATATAGTAATTGTAATAATGATTTGTTATTCGCGATTTCAGAACTGTTTGACTATCAGATTTATCTATGTACTTTTTTAATATAGATTAATAATAGTATCACTCTTGTAATTGCTTACTACTTACTTACTTGGTACTTAGTTAAATTAATATATGGCAAAAGTAGAGATGGATAGTGATTCAAATACTATCAGTCATTAGGTTTTTAGTTTAGATTTATATCTTTTCTGTCACAGAGTAGATGTCAATTTTCTTGAAATGTTTTTACTACTGAAAACAATTCTACACTCTACTTACTAATACCTAGCACTAAACTAATTACTTACAAGGAGAAGCAATTGGACAACCCACAGACCATTACAGGCCTATATAATAGATAGCTCAACTGCCTACTACCAGTCGGCAGCGTACCCAAGATGCTGGCAGTATTGGATTGCAATGCTGACACGTTGAGCCAAATAAGTCCTAGCATTTTGGTCACGCGTCGCATCGATTAGGCAATCTGAGATACTATTGAAAAAAAAATAGAGTAGATGTTAAAATAATACAAACGATAGGATACTTAAAATTTATTTAAATTTTGCACCGTCATACCGCACAGGTATTCTATATCAGTACTTTCCCTACCATTTGCGTCCGTATCGTTTGTTTACTTATGGCTGCATTTGTTTCGTACTGCAGCCAGACACGAATTTTGAGTGACCTTTAATACGACCAAATACAGCACATAATCGCTTGACATAATAAAAACTAACAGTTAACGACTTCACAAATATTAAATGACCTTTAGCACCACCCCGTAAAGTGTATAATCGCTTAGCAAATAGCGTACAGTTAAAGACTTGGTGATTTGTGACGGTGGAAAAGGTCTTCTCGAGCGGTTTTAGGAAAGTTCTAAAGAAACGTAATTGTGTTACGTAAGGGTTAAGGGATTTTTATGGTCTGTTTTTATGTAGTTACTAAAAAGTGTTTTGCTCCATTAACGGGGCCCCTATGAAGTTGGATTCTTTTGTACTTTAATTATTTTATTCACTAGTGACTACATTTTCTATAGATGTACAATATACATATGTAGATAGAGACGTACACAGGCTTGTTTTTTCGATAGTATGCAATTAATTTATATTATCTACGTAGGTAATCCTAGAATAACATATCTAGCTCCTCCGCCCTGTTAGTTACCGCCCTCTATTAAATTAACAAACTTTCTGTTTAACATATTTTAGTGTAGTTGTTAAAACGTAGTGAAACCTACTACCTATATTGTTTTATTTACATAGGTTTGATCCCATAGATTAGGAAAATGAGTTATGTAACCAAACACAATAGCATTTTTATTTGTCAAGTGTACATATTCTCCAAATTTGCGCTTATCAGTAGAACCGGCAACACAAAGTGACACCTAAGTATGTTAGATAGAGAAAATATATTCCCACTTCTCCTATAAAGATGGCCAAATTGCTTTTTCGATGCAAATGCCCGTGCGAGCTTGTAATATCTGTGTTTGGTGTAAATGTGTTTGTGCGAAATGCTGTTTGTAGTTTTATTATATTTAATAACGTTTGAAAAGTTTCTGTTTACATTTAAGACAAAGCTCTTATCAAGTTTCTGAAGGTTAAAGTATTCTGCAATTTGTTTAGTTCTTATCTTATCCTTCCAAGATAAAATATAATACAATATACACGGAGGCGGACTAGCAGTCACGGCCGCCCTAGGCCGTTTCGTAGTAGCCACTCTTTTCTCTTAATTTTGCAGCGTAAAAATGTAAAGTACCTAACCAATTTACGAAATCAACATTGCGTTCAATTCAACCTGCACCCGCCGGAAAATAACTTACTTCATAGTTTTTTTTGGGTATCTTTATATAAATAACTATTTAATTAGCCGTCGTATACTGAGCTGCGATATAATAGGAACTTATTTGTCATGGGTGCAACAAGCTAGCATTCAAGCCGGGGGCGTCGGTCGGCGGCACGGCCGGCTGAGCGCCCGCGTCGCCCGCGCGGCGTTTACGAAAAATACCTACCACACTGTACCGCCCGCCCGCCGCCTTCACGTCTGCTGACAACGTGATCCCCGCGCAGCCGCCCCTAATATCTGACAGCCTTAGGCCCGGGCCTAGTCAGTTTTAAGGATAATCAGTCACTTAATATACAACTTATACAGTTTACAAAATAAAATAACAATACAAAGTTCTTAACTAGGGTAGCAACAATGGGTGGTTAGTACTTATAATCTATTAGACGTGTGCGTCGTTGCTTTTTTGACCGGCGGCGACAGCGGCGATTGAGTCAGGCCAAATAATTTCTCTGTCTACTCTACTCGTATCTATATAAATTAAAAATAATTGCGCTGGTAAGCTCAAGTAAGGTCTTCACTTGAGAACGGCTGGAAAGATATGGCAAATTCTATTTTTTTACCATAAAAAGCATTCATCACCCGAGTCATCAAATAATGCCTTCAAACTAGGACAGTAATGCTTGCGCACAGCTGCTTGGTGGCAGGTTAACTGGCAAAGCGGTTAGTATAGGTATTATACAAATTCACGTCATTGAATAAAAAATATAATTAGGTATGTATATTTACGTATATTCGTTGGTATTTTTGTTTTTAATTAAATTGTTTAGCGAGCGTTTACCCAGAATTAATTATATTTTGTTTTTAAATAATTCATAAGGTTTAAACCGCTTAACAGTAAAGCAGTACCAGAATTTAACACGTTAGTCTATACTGTTCTTTGTTTTAAACTGAATTCTGAATTTTCTATTTTATTTTGCAAGTTCATCAACTTTGGAAACTTCACATCTTTTACAATTGTAGTGACATTCCCATCGATAAAGATCAATGGGACAGTACATCCCTATTTAAACATGTTACAAGCATACTTAATATGAAATAGCAAAAATATTCAAGTAAAATAACTTAGAAATATTTTGCATAAGCACGGGTACAAAATGAAGTAGCGGCGAGTTACTCATAGTTGCTATCAAGTATTCCGGATTATACCCCATTTGGCGGATGACGGTCCCAAACTTAAATTAGCCGGAGTTGGAGGTTTGAACTATTTGAACTAATTAGATCGAGTGATACATATTATTATTTAATATATAAAATAGTAACAGTTATTTATTGTGACATAGGCTATGAGCTAGTGTGGCTCTGTGGGAGCACGTGCGATTTTCGAGCCGACGCATCCGAGTTCGAATCCCACTGGCCCCGCACCACTGACTTTCTTAAGTTATGTGTGGATTTAACACTCGCTCTAAAAACGGTGAAGAAAAACATCGTGGGGAAACCGGCATGTCCAAGAATTTATCACAAAAATTCAAGGACATTTGACATCCACCAATCCGCACTGGGCCAGCGTGGTGGATTATGGTTCATACTCTCTCTACGAGCGAAGGCCCGAATCCCAGCAGTGGGAACGTGATGGGCTGATGATGATGATTGTGTCATAATAGACATTAATACAAACTATTATTAAAACCATAGGCTCTTAAACTAGAATAAAAACTGTATTTCAAGACTTCTCCCAAAAAATGTGCTAGTTTTAACCTGTTATCTAGGTACAATACCAGGTACTTACTAAATTATAAAAATAAGTTCGGTTGGGCAAGTTGGCTCAAATCTCATACACCACCGAGGCTGCGGGTTCGATTCCTACGATAACGGGATAAATGCTGATGTGCAAAAAAAGCGCAAGTATTTGTCTCCTGCTTGGATCGTCGTATGCCATCGTCATAGTCTTTAGTAGTTCCTGGTTCCGGGACAGGGGATTCTGGGGCGTTCCTAGTTAGGGCCAGGATCTATGTATGTGATCGTTGGGCGTTATTATTACTTATTATTAAAAATAACGAACTGCGCATTTGATATACTAAAGTTGACACTTGAATTTTATTAAGGAACTAATTTAGTGCATCGCAGTCAAAAGAGACTGGGCAATTTTATATGAGAAGTGGTCTATGAACCAATACGGATATGGTAGTGGTTTTTATGTAGGGGTACCTCGAGGTACCCCTACAATAAAAACTGACCAGCTTTTGAAAAAAAAATAGTTTATGAAAATGCTATTTAGCTGCATTATTTTGTTTGAAAAACGTTGAAGACGGGTATTTTTATTATATATTTATTTCATAATCTGCTTCTCTGCTAGGCGAAGTACTTGCCACCAGTTTATTTTTTGTATAGTTATAAGATATTTGTTTTATTTAAGTAATACTCATGACTCCTTTCCTATGTTCCCTAAGTAGAGCAGAGGGTGTTCACAGTAGTTCTCCATCTCGACCTATCTTGGGCTTCAAACTTGACTGAATAATGCAGCAAAATAATATATTCAAAAAAAACATTTTTTTTCAAAACTGCCGGGTCAGATTTTGATGCCTCTGCAGAAAGATGCAGTTGAGGTACCCCAACACAAATATCACAACCGTATCCGTATTGGAATAAAAAACTGTTTTCGCTTGGATTATAGACCACTTTTGCCCAGTCTCCTTTATCGTTTACGAAATGAATAGATTGTCAAATACATACACAAATGACATACTCATACCAGCGTTAATATACAACAGGTAAAACAAAGACACGTTCATGCAAAATGAATGGTTCCATACTGAACGGTTTTCCATCACGAAACGATTTATGTTGTGTCCGAGGATCGAATGCGAGCAGCAGATAGCGGTGGCGGTGTGCTAATGCGTTTTGACGTTTGACATCGATTTTACAAATCGAATCAGCTAGTGGATTTTATGAATAGAAACTTTTATCGATAGTTTGGTTTTTGTGACATCATTATTATGTTTATATTGTGTTGTGAATTGGTCGAATTAAAAAAAAACATAAACTTTTTTGCGCGACTGAGCAAATCGTTTGCGTGATAGTAAGCGCTACGCTTGCAGTGCCTAACTATAAATAAATAAATTATACGCCCAACGATCACGTACATACATAGATCCTCGCCCCTAACTAGGATTCCCTGTATCTAGGGAACCAGGAACTATGAGGGCCATGATCCCACAACACCCAGACACGAAACAAATGCTTGCGCCTTTTGTTCCTGTTCTCAAACATTTGTCCCGTCGTGGGAATTGAACCCGCAACCTCAGTGGTGTATGAGATTTGAGCTAACCTGCTCAACCACTACACCACAGAGGCTGGCTATACATTTTGTTACTTAGTCTAGGTCGAATCCAGGATTGGTTTCATCCAGATTTTACCTTCCTGTTATCTAAAAGGTTTTAGAGTATCTTGCCATGAAGGTAGTAAGAAGAGGCTACTTAAGGCTACTTAAGCGATTTTTTCAGTAAAACATCAACACTACTCTACTTGTAAACTTTTTCGTTTAAACTGAACACGCAGTAAAGTTTACGGCTCATAAACTAACTTAAGTTGCGTACCCACCTTGTTTATTGTAAATAGAAGCGTTTCTTTAACTGACTGTAGATTTGGATCTTTTTGAAAGCTTTTGTTAGCATTGTTGCTAGAAACATTACGTTTCTATAACATCCTAGGCACTAGAATTTCATAGCAAAAGGGAATCAATTTTTCTGTAATATATGAAAGGACCATTGGAACATACTATTTGGTATTTTGTAATTATAATCAATGCCAAAAAGCAATCCTTATCAAGATTTGACAGCGGGTACCGCGTGGCTATTAAACGAGCCGTCAAAGCAGTAGGTGCCGCGCGGTTATTGTACAAACCACTGTCAGAACAGCGGGTGCTAGGTGCTGTGCGGTTATTTGACGAACAATTTTCTCGGGAACAATTGGCGGGCGTTTAGAAAATATGAAACAGTAGCTGCGCCCTGCGGTTTCTCCCGTGGTATCCCGGGATAAAAGTTGCCTATGTCCTTTTCCAGGTCCTATTATACCTACATACCAAACTTCAAAATAACATCGGACATCTGAGTTCAAACAAAAGGCTTCGCTGAAAACCAGCTCTGTGTAAACTCTTGTGAGAACGACGCTGAGCATACCCCGTATTGTCAATTTATTAGTTTCTAAACTAAGTTTATTGTGTTAATTTTGCGTTGGCAATAAAACTTATTTCTTTCTTCTTTAAAATCCGTTCGCTAGTTTTTGATGTTGTGACAAACATCCATCCATCCATCCTCACAACTTTCGCCTCCTACTTCCTACTAATACCTATTGTAAATGCGAAAGTCTGTATGTTTGAATAAATCACGCAAAAACTTCTGAACGGATTTTGATGAAATTTGCTATGTAGGTGCTTTAGGTCCTGGAAAAAGACATAGGCTACTTTTTATTCCGGGAAACTGTGGGTGGAATCGCGGGGCGCAGCTAGCATATAATATTAGTAGGACGGTCAAGCTCAGGCGCTGCGCCAGACTTCACGGTCATCATACAACAGTCGTAAAACTTTGTGCAGGTCAGGGACGTTTGTCACTAAGCTTTGATGGCCTAGCGAGGCTTAAACAGGCATGTTTCATGCCTGTATTGCTGTTCATCGCGTACCTGGATAATCTTTTTCACCGACTTCAAAAAAAGAGAGGGTTCTGTAATCGATTCATTTTTTTTAACCGACTTCAAAAGAGGAGAAGGTTCTCTATTCGATTGTATTTTTTTTTATGTTTGTTACCTTGGAACTCCGTCATTCATGAACCAATTTGGAAAATTCTTTGCGTTGGGTTCAGTATAGCTACGAAGTGGCCCCATATAAATTTCATCGATATTTGACCTTGGACTTCGAAGAACCATTAGTCGTTTTTTTTTGGTTTGTTTGATAAAACGTATACTTGTTTTACTGGTTGTAGGCTTGTCCACTATCTCACCTGGCGTTAAGCGATGATGTGGTTTTGATGTTGTTTAACCGCTTGCCTAGACGATACCTTTTCATTTTCGATTTGAAGACTACCAGGTTGTAGTTGTTAGGAAACACAGACGTCGGCCATGCGTTCTCCTTGGCTGTTCGTCAGATGGACGTGGGAGCAAAACGTTTTGTTCGTATAGAAGAGAAGTTTACCATGTATAGACCAATTTGAAATGTGAACTACTATTTTCTCTTCTCTGTCTAAAGGGGCCAAAGGATGATGTTAGTCGTACTTGTAGAAACTAGCTCTTTAAATACAATGTACATGAAATGAAATGAAATAAGTTTTTTGTGGCAAAAACATGAACAAAACCTTAACTAAACCTTAATGACCTAGTAGGTATACTAAGTATTGCCATAAAACAGCCCTACTCAGCATACACAATACACAATACAATACACAATACTTTATTGCACAAAACAAAAATAATCAGTAAGTACACGAAAACAACTTAAAACTAAAGTATAATGGGTGGACTTCAGCATAATGCCGGCTGAAGCAACCAGCGCTGATCTTCCGTAGGAGACGCCCGGTGACATCACGGATCGTAACACAAGAGATAGAATGCAAAGGAACATTTATATTGGCAAGAAAAAATTGCACAAAAACATAATATGCTTAAAAGACATATACAAAATACAAGGTTAAAACATAGAGCACTAAGTTGAAATAAAAGAAAAAACCGTAGAAGTTTAATTATAACACACTTGTGTTATGTCGTAGAGTTTCCTGCTTATTTTGATGGTGACAAATATACCTACATTACATAACATAATATGACTTCGTAGCAATCATGAAGTTGATATATAAGGTGATCCGGTGCAAACTGCAGTGCCAGCTGGCATTAAATCCGTTTAAATTTCTCCAATACTTCAGTTTATTAGTCAAGTTACCTAACAAGTATATGCAATTGAACGCTGTTTTCACACTGGAGTTTGGAATTTGTGTGGTTATGCAACAGGAACTGTACCTTAACTACCAAAGTTTCAGACTTCAATTGCAATCTATAAAGAACCTTAAAGCTTACAAATAAGGTTCATATAGACGGATAAATTCGGCTCGATATTTCCCAGAGGTGCAATCAAATAGGACCCCAAAGGCGAAATAATACGATTGAACAATCCCTCAAATATTGAACTTTGGCCGAACTCACATACTGGAAACCGCACGTAACTTTGCAGATATATTGCATTCCAGTACCTGTCCATATAATACGTATATCATGTAATTGATATGAAGGAGTAATAGGTATACCTACAAAAGTAAATTTAAAGAAGGATTCGTTTTCATGATCTGCCTCTTCAACATAGTATAAGCATTTTCCTGTTTACGATGCTCTAACTTTATCTCCAATCTTTGCAGCTGCATTTATTATTTTAAATCTCCTCGACAGTTACTCTAAACATGTGAAAATTTACGTGCACTGCTTTTATACTTACTTATGCCAGACAACATTAGCTTAATTGTGCTTCATTTCCACCAAATTAAGTAAGCCATTTATCTCTGACATAAATGCAAACATTACAAACTGATGATCATAATCATTCTCATCATTTAAAACAAATGAAAGCGTGGCTCGTCGAACATACGGTTTGTTCATTTGAAGAACTGACCTATATAAAACAAAAAAAATGTTGTATGGATTAAGACAGTAAAAATTATGTTTTAACATTTATAAAACTATCTAAATTTGTTCTCGCGCACGTCGCGTGATTGTCGAGCAGGCTGCCGCCCCTCGCACCCGCGCACCCCGCGCGTCAATTCCCCGACGACAGCCACCCGGAGCGCACGCCTCTCTCATACTTAATATAATTATTTTACCTGCGCCCGCGGCCATCATTGTACCACTTATAAACCTAGAAGAATCAAAACGTCGTTTTCATTCTCAACAAATTTAAATTATGCTGATGTAAATTTTTACTAACACTATTATTTGATACCATAATCTTTTTTTTTTTTTTTTTTTAAATTTATTTTGGACTTTGTCGCTGTGCGACCATATCGTCCGGTAAGGAAAATGGTAATAAATTAATTCTTTTTCAGTCCTAAATCTACTAATTTATACAAATGTTGAGCTATATCTGACAATGGGCAAGCTAAGATCGAATTGCAGAATCCGACATCAAAAATTATGTTGTATTGGCCAAAACAAAATCTTCTATAGTTTTCGTTCCGCACACATTCCATCAAAATATGTTGTACGTCTTCTATAACTCCACACTCATTACAATTCGGAGATGACACTTTTTTCATTAAAAATCCAAACTTATTTGATGGGATGTGTGCAGAGCGCAACCTGAGAGCTGTCTCTAACAATTTTCGATTCATCACATTGTTGTCTATCCATGGAAATTTTGAAATCTGTGGTTGTATAGTGCGATACCAAATACCTTTTTCCCTTGATCTTTCGTCGAAATATTCTTGCCATAAAATTCTACACTGCTCTTTAATTAATTTAACACGATCCGAAAATAGGGGAACAACTTCCAACGGAATTCCGTCTACTGTAGCCTGCTTAGCTAAAAGGTCCACAGCTTCGTTTTCTTTTAATTGGATATGAGATGGGATCCATTGCAAAGATATTTCCCTACTTTGAGATTGTAAGCGTAAGATTGACTCCAGAATATGATAGGCAATCGGTGCGCCTCGCGTTGTTTGAGAGGTACAACGAGCCAAGTGTTGCAGGGAGCTTTTGGAATCTGTCAAAATAACAAATTTCTCAAAATTTACTGATTCGATGTAGGATAATGCTTCCAAGATCGCTATCAACTCAATATGCATAATCGATATATCGGAATCAATCCTCAGCTTAACGAAACATCCCTGTAAAGGATCCAGAAATGCTGCGCCTCCACTTCCGCCATCCTTAGACCCATCGGTAAAGATTTTGTACCAACTTTCATATTGTTGTTCTATATAGTTAGTACATATGTTGTTGAGAGCGTGACAACTATACATTCTTTTAGCGCGATCAACCAATGGAATAGAATCAAACACCACTTGCGACAGATTAATATTTGTATTTGTATATTAGGTATTGAACCGAAATCTGATTGTATTGCGACAAGTAGAGGTTGTTTTTTATTCGCCCAGTACCGAGACCGAGAAGAATTACAAAGTTCTTGTAAGATGTTAGAAGTCTTATTATTAGAAAATGATTTAGACCTCAACCAAAATTTTGCAGCAAGAAATCTTCTACGACAACAGAGAGGTGGGAGATGTAGGTCATTTTCCATTACATGGATTGGTGTACTGCGTATATAACCACCTATTACACGCAAAGCTTGATTCTGAATCCTGTCCAGTTTCAGCAAGTTGGTTTTACAGCTGTTATCATATAAAAAGGAACCGTAGTCCATACGACTACGAATCACAGCTATATATAAACGTCTAAGATGTTTTTGGTGAATACCCCAACCTGAACCTGACAGCACTTTTAACATATTAAGCATTTTTGAAACTCTTTGAGCTGTCTCATTGATATGCTTACCCCACCTTAAAGCGCTATCCAGCCAAAGACCTAAGTATTTAAAATTATTCACTAATGGTATGGAGTCATTATTAATCCTGAGTTCAGCAATATTTCTAAATCCACCTTTTCGAAACACACAAAACTTGCTTTTTGTTAATGACATACTTAACCCTAAATTATTAACCACTGAGTTAAATTTTTGACAAGCAGCTTCTAGTTCTCTGATAGCCAAATCCAAACTATTTTTTGATACATATAAGACAAAATCGTCGGCATATTGTGAAATTTCAACATTTTCTATATCTTTACAAACTTGTAGGGTCGCTATGTTAAAAAGAAGTGGAGATAGCGGGTCACCCTGCGCTAGGCCTCGACCAGTAGTTCTTGCATAATCTCTCCCATCTACAGAAATGTTAAGTCGTCTTTGACATAAATAGGACCAAAGGTATAAACAAATCTTTGAACCTACACCTAACCGATCTAATGTGTTTGTTAGACAAGTCACATCCACATTGTTATAAGCGTTGTCTATATCAATAAAGCAAGCAACAGTGATAAATCCTTTTGCAAATCCTATTTGGATTTGTGAAACTAAATGCGTGAGGTTATCATAACAAGATCGAGCTTTCCGAAAGCCTACCATATTTTCTGAGAAAAGATTTTGTTTTTCAATAAACCATTCAATTCTTTTGTTTATAATAGAATGAAAAATTTTGCACATACACGATATCAAAGATATGGGACGTAGTTTGGGTTCTGTAGTTGACTCTCTACCTGGTTTTGGGATAGGTACTATTTTAACCTCACGCCATTGTGAAGGCACGAACCCGGTTTCAAGGCATCTATTATAAAGACTTACTAATAATGACTTGCCCATAGATGGAAGATTTTTAATCATCGAAAAAGAAATCTCGTCACTTCCAGGAGCTGTATCATTTTTTTTTATAGAATTCATTAATTCTTGCATAGTAATCTCGGAATCTAAATTCACGTTAATTGAACGAAACTGTGGCATAAGAGGGTTAACATAATCAGGAGTAAGATCGTTCAGTAATTTTTCGGTTTTTTCAGGGTCAATACAGCGATTAGTGGAGTTTACACGGTAACCCTTCAGCCATTTCATTTTTCGCCACAAAACGGAAGAAGAAGAATTTTCATCTATAGACGAACAAAATCCTTGAAAGGAACGACACTTAGCTAAACGGATGATTCTCTGCGCATTACTTATTTTATGTTTTAAAGCATCTAAATTTTCAGGAGATGGACATCTTCTTAGGTTTGCCAAAGCAAGGCGACGTTCTGCCACCGCTTTCGACAACTCTGAGTTCCAGTATGGCTTAGGCGTGAATTTGTTATTAAAATGTTGTGGTATTTTAGTGTAAGGTATGTAGGCCTCAGCCGTGGTCTGAAGCGCATATTCAAACTTATCATAAAATGTTTGAGGATCATGCGGAATACTAAAATCTGAAAATACAGTTTCTAATCTCGTTTTATATGATAGCCAATCGCATTTTTTAAAGTTTCTTTTCTTAACCTGTCCCCTCGGTAAATATATATTTCCTGATATCTTGATAATTAAGTGATCACTACCTAACGATTCATTTGTAGTGCTCCAAAACAAAGAAGCAGCTAAATCACAAGAAACAAATGAGATGTCGGGGGACGACTGTTGCAGCAGACCATTAACGAGTCTGACTCTAGTCGGAGATCCATTATTTAATGAAATAAAATTATGGTCTAACATACTATCAAAAATTTGGCATCCTCTTTGATCGGACCTGCACGACCAGTTTGAATGATGGGCATTAAAATCGCCCAATAGTAATGTCTTACTACTGGTAAGAGCAAATATATAATCCCATTCATTTTGTGTTGTATGAACAGTGGACGGACAATATATTGATATTATGTTCTCAATATAACGACAATTAGTAATTTTAACATGTAGAAGTTCAATACCGGAATTAAGACTGCGTGAAGGGTGCACTATTGCTTTAACAGATTTATGCGTCATAATAGCTACTCCCCCGTACCCATCTATTCTATCTAACCTATAGGTGTTATACATACTAATGTTAAAGTAACTCTCAGGTTCAAGCCAAGTTTCACTTAACACAGCTATATGAACTTTTTCTTGACTAAGATATGACTCGAGAGATATATATTTTGGCCTAAGACTCTGACAATTCCATTGTATTATGTTAACAGAAATATTGATATTGTTGTTATCCATATTCATTAATGACAACGTTCATGAACGTTGACATTAACGAACTCGCTGACATACCACAACCAATCTTAGATATAATCCACTCTGTGAAAGATGACACCATCAGTTTAATTTTGTTTTCCAACGATTCCCTGCTAATTAAAATGTCCTTTAATTTAATTAATAGTCGTATGAAACTAAAGTCTTTTGAACGGCCTGCCTTAGCGGCGGTCTCACTATCGTCACGAGAATAGGTATCCGGACACTCGTCTTTATTCAATTCCTCAGTTTCCATGGGAGGCGGAGGGGGGGTAGGGGGACGTGACGGCCGTGGTTTTCTCAGCTTTTTACGACTTTGAGCAACTTTATAAGAACCGTTATCATCTGCAGTAGATTTAAACAAATCAGACATTAACTTTTCACCTCCTATCGGTTCACTAGTATTCGAAGTAGACAGGGCTGGCATGGATATCTGGGGCATAAGCACTGGAAAATTCCCTGGACCTGGTACTGAGTTGGAGTCTTTTTCAGGAATGGGAGAAGGTGGAACGTACAGACTTAGTGCTTTCCTATAAGTGCAGTTGAACTCGGCCATCAATTCTCTTAATTTTCTCTCTTTTTTATAAACTGGGCACACCTTTTGTAGCGCCATATGATCTTCAGTGCAATTAACGCAATGGAATGTGGTAGTCTTACAATTTTCATGTCCTTTCGAGCACTTCGGGCAAACTACTTTCTTCGACGGGCACATTTTTAAAGTGTGACCGAATTTCCAGCATCTGGAACATTGGGTAACAGGGAACACGAACGGTTCCACTTTGATTCTCAGACCAAGAATAAAGACATGAGTCGGAAGCATAGAACCTTTAAATCCAAGGCGTACAGATTCTGATTTTATCCAACCAGTACTAGAAGATTCTACGCTATCTCTTTTATTGAGCCTCTTAACATGTAATATTTCAATGTCACATGATAGGTTTTTCATAATATCTTCATCCGCAAGGTCCAACTCAACATTTTTAATTACGCCATAAGAAAGCCCGACTTCTGATGTCCTTTGACACCTCCATCCTAAATCCACCAGTGCCTGGCAATTGATAAATACATCTGCAAATACATCTTCATCAAATGTTATCAACATTTTGTACGGGTTAATGTATTTAGCACGGCTAACACCTTTTAACTTATTTTCTTTTAGTACGCGAGCAAAGGCAAACTGCTTAGGAAGCACAGTGGCGGATGTCACACTAACTTGTACTTTATCGATTATGTCAGACTGACTAGGCCTCCGACTAATCTTTCGTCCTCTAGAAACTGTATTCCAACAATCATCCGGTGAAATTCCTTCACGGGCCCGTTTTCCGGCTGACCTGTTCATCTCATCGACGTCCATGTTATTTGTTAAGTCACTACATTCCATAATATTTTCTGCTACTATTTCGCTTGAACTCCTATTTATGCATTCACTCGTCAAACCAATCTCCACTGAATCGTCTACGTAATACGGTTCACTTTCCATAACGCAGAAACGGGCGGCCGGCTATGCCGGACCGGTCCGCGCTTATCACAAGTTATTGTTCTCCGCGGCGAAAGGGTACGCGACCTATTGCTACGAAGTGCAACTACTCACTAAACCATAATCTTATTAATGCACTTACTAATAAATAAAATAATTAAAATTTGATTTATTTATATTGTCAAAATCATACATATTGTAACTAAAGTTTTAAAAAAATGTTCCTCATTTTCTTTCCGCATCTTCTGGGTTGTGGTTCTTTTTCCTAAACTGTGATAATAAGTGACATAAGTGCGTCTGTGATGCCAAAATTGAAGAAAGAACTTTAAACTCCTATGATGATCTGATTCAGAATAATAGTGACTCGAGATCAATGCACCATTTATACCTATTTCTGAAAACTGCCTAGTTACTAGTTACAGCTACGATCAGACCTCTGTGTTCCACCCTCTTTAATGGGAAAGCGATCGTGTGAAACGATTCGAAGCCGATTACATACGTACGGTCAGCATAGCAAGCATTTTGGTACCATACCATAATCACAAGTGTGACTTTTGCATCTCTCGAATACACATTGAGGTTTTGAAATTATTATTGCGATATGGGACTAATGTGTAAACTTATTTTTGACTAGCTGCGCCCGCGGTTTCAACCGTGGTTTTCTGGGTAAAAAAACTGTCTATGTCCTTTTCTAGGACATAAAGAATCTTTGTTTTTGTTTATTAGTATAATATAATAATATATCCGTTAACTCATTTCCTTATTTGTTCTTTTTATTTACCATGTTTGTTGTTCTGTAATTGTGTGATTATCAAATAAATTTCTTAATAAAACTACCAATTTCACTACCATAGTTTCAATTCAATTCAAATAATTTATTTCAATTTGGTACATCCGTACACTTTTGAACGTCAGGTAACAATAAATGTACAAGTACACAAAATATTATAAAGCATTAAGTAAGTTTTTTTGGTCTACTAACATTAATAACAATTATAATCAGAAAAAAGTCAAAAGTTATTTCAAGTAAGGAATTTTTTGTTATTATTATTTATTTATTTTTTAAACTGGTATGCAATAAAGTATTTGTATGTCTTTTCTTATATACCAAATTTCATCAAACTTCGTTCAAGTTTTTGCGTGATTGAGTCACAAACATCCATCCATCCTCACAAACTTTCGCATTCATAATAATAGCTGCGCCTTAAGGCTTCGCCCGCGGATAAAAAGTAGCCCATTTCCAGGATCGAAAGAACCTACATACCAATTCGATACTTAACTTGGTGACCACCGTAGCTCAATTGGGCAGAGCCTTTCCCGCGATTTAGTTAGATTGCGTTGCGGGTTCAAGTCCCAGCAAGTGCATGGTCATAGCTATTTTTTCCGAAAACCCTTGATAGATTTATCGCTTCGCATTCGTTAATGCTCCATAAAAATATAATAAGTACTACATACCAAATGTTATAAAAACTTGTAGTTTTTAACAAACATTCATCCACACAAACTTACGTATTTATAATATTAAGTAGGATAGTAGGATACTGACTGTACAGATAGCGAATGATGTTTCGAATGTGTTGAATCGCTTTGGAAGAACCCTTTACCTCTATGCAATTGGTTATTACGAAACTCGAGTAGGGCGGTTTTACGACGCGTATTTTCTTATGTCCTCGATCACAGGGTTCCAAAACAATCGTTATTGGGACGATACGGCAAACAGCTTTCTTAACAGAACTAGTTGCGTCCCGCGTTTCACCTGCGTTTTCCTGGGATAGAAAGTAGCTATGTCCTTTTCTAGGACCTAATGTATCTACATACCAAATTTCATCAAAATCCGTTCGGTAGTTTTTGTTACCAAATTATGCGAAAGTTTGTGAGAATGGATATACGGATGGATGGATGTTTGTTACTCAATCCCGCAATAACTTCGGAAATTTGGTATGTAGGTGTGGCAAAGGACATAGGCTT
Source organism: Petrophora chlorosata (assembly GCA_951640565.1). NCBI lineage: Eukaryota > Metazoa > Arthropoda > Insecta > Lepidoptera > Geometridae > Petrophora > Petrophora chlorosata. Next base: position 6,224,785 of record OX621204.1, on the reverse strand, counting down.
CTGTTTATTCTGGAAAACCGCGAGTGAAATTTGGAGGCGCCGCTAGTCTAATCTAATCCTATATACATAGGTACCTATTATTAACAAGATTTTCCTTGAAAAATATATTTTTCAAGACAAGCTTTCTACAAACTCGTAATTAGAACCGCAAGCAGATTAAAATGAGCCCAAACACTAGTAGTTTACGATTACCCGTCAAGGAGTACCATTGCCCACCTACCGTCTCTATCATCAGATCAGCTGGCTGTCACCATAATATTGCTTTGTCACGTATGCAAAATGTCAACTCCGTAGGGTAAGAGGAAGTGGTTCTGATTTAACTTGCAAGATTTGACCCAAGCATATTATATAAATAAAAGCATGTAAAAATACAACTAGATTACACAACTAGATGACACACTAAAAACACTTCAATGAAAATTTAGAAGTAATGCAATAACCACGTTCCCAATCCCCCACTCGTGTTTCCAATCTATTCTTGTATCAAAGCACCCTTGCACTTGTATTCGAAACGGGAACGATTAAAATCGCTTCACTCAGCTCCGTCTGAAGCGCAAAGTTAATATCATAGAGCTCTTTGCTGTAATTCAGGAGCTAAATGAAAATCTCATCAACCCCCGCCGGCTTAAAACTGGTTTAAGGCGGTTTTTTCCGGAATCTAGTGCGAGTAGTGCAAATTCGGTTAAAATGAAAATACTGCTGCGGACTAACCAGTTTTAAATACGTAGAGGTCAACAAAGAATAATTACAAAAACTTTATGTCGTACAGTGAAAGACATAACAGTTTTACTACTTAGTAGCCCCTAGTTATTTATTTTTAAACTCATCTCAAAATTATTTATTAACTCCAGGGTTTTTAACCGACTGGTAAAAAGGAGGAGGTTCGCAATTAGTTTTTTACTTGTTAATTCACAACTCCGTTATTTATTAACTGATTTGGAAAATTATATAGCTTCAACATGGTCCTATATACATTTCATCGATATTCAACCATAAAAAAATGAATTATACTCGTATTAAAAAAAGTGACTTCAATTCTGATGTATCTTCGAAGTCCAAGGTCGAATATCGATGAAATTTTAATGGGACCATATTGTAGCCATACTAAACCCAACGTTAAATAAGTTAGAATTTTCCAAATCGGTTTATATATGATGGAGTTTTGAGGTAACAAACATAAAAAATACAATCGAATTGAGAACTCGCCTCCTTATTTTTTGAAGTCTTGACCGACTTCAAAAAAAGGAGGCGAGTTCTCAATTCATCCTTCAAAACGCATTATGTTAATTACTAGTCGATGCTTATCAGTCCCTTACAATTTTTTTCAACTCCATGCTTTTGTTTAAACCTTCAGTTTCGCTATAGCAAAACGCCAAGCAAAAGTCAAATTTACCTTGTACAGAACATCCGTCTCTTCTTTTTGGTCCCGTCAAGTTATATTGGAGAAACTATAACTTCACTTAAAGTAGGTAACCGCTGAAAGGTGGAACTTTTCAAATAAAATGGCGCGGTCGATGTCTGTCGCAGTTTTCATGTACGTCGTGCGAGACCGTTCGGTATATATTGAAAATGTAAACCTTGGATATTCCTTAAAGAGTACTTACTATTGCATGTGTATTTTCTTTAAGCAGCTAGCGCTTTGTCTATTGCATAAGTTGTTGAATCGCAACGCTGCATGAGTGCTGGTGGCAGGTTTCTCGTATGCGAGAGGCCGTCTGGGTGGGTACCACCGCTTTGCCAGTTATTCAAACCCCAAGCAGTGGTGCGCGAGCATTACTGTGTTCCGGTTTGAAGGGCATTGTAGCCAGCGAAATTGCTGGGCATTATGAGACTCAACAGCTAACTGTCTCAGGATGACGAGCGCAGTGCAGCGCCGCGCAGGATTTTAAGGAAAACAAGGTTCTGGGTGGGGCTGTTATTGTTATGGGCTCGCGTATTGCTTACCATCAGGCAAACGACCAGTTCGTCTTGACATTCAGTTACGTAAAAAAAAAGTTATTCAGTCATTGGAACAACCAAATATCAAAACAATCACAAGTACCTCTATTGTATTGACGTCAGAAATTTTCATCGGGATTTGTTTTCTCTACTTTGGTAAACATGTTTACGAATCTCAAATTTAAAAGAAGCGTACCTACCTATTATAATAATTGGTATTAATATGGTAATGAGGTGTTTCGCGGAATATCAAGTACGTTGTTATTTGAACTTGTTTTCTCTTGTAACAAGTACGTTTCGTTTTCCTAGTTTCTAATTAGTTACCAGTAGGTACCCTACTTTTTGCTGTTTATTCTAATAAGTTTTCGCACTTATTGGAGCCAGAAAAATCTGTTGGAATTTAAAGTGAGCTCTAGCGACTTTGTTTTTCAATCTCTGTGTAATAACATCATCGTCAGCTACCAATCTTTGTTGTAGTTATAAATATTGGTGTTGTTATAAATTTAGTGATCTCGTAACATATAGCTGTATGAATATTTAATCTATGATTTTTATGATGATCATTTAAGGACTTTCTCTGATATTACTTAACTCAAAGGTTCTTCTTATTGTTTTGTTCATCCGCAATAAAGATTACAGGCAAAAATTAAGACCAGAAAAGCCCCATTGCAATTACATCACAATTACAATTCACATCACATCACATACTCGTATACCTAATATTACAAATGCGGAAGTTTTTATGTAAATGCGTTAGTGAGTAAGTGTGTTTGTTCCCTCTTCACGCCGTAACGGCTGAACAGTTTTAGGCGAAATTTAGAATGGAGATAGCTTATACCCTGGATTAACACATAGGCTACTTTTTAAACCAGTACAACTTTGGGTAAAACCGCGGGGCGCAGCTACTACTTCTATATAGTCGTTATAATCTGTCAGGTAAAATATTTAAGCAGGACACCCTTCTTATCTGGATCTTGGTTCGTACCCCTTTCAAGCTTGTAACAAATTACTGGTTAATATCTACTTTCAAGATTAGTAATGCTAAGTCGGTTCTAATCCGAGCTATGGTTGCTGCCTTTATGGCCTGGTCTGAGTTATAAGGGAACGCGGAGTGTCAAGGTCATTTACGATATTATGACGCCATAAAACGGTGCGCAGAGGGTGTTGATGGGTGAAACGGGTTTGGTTTATTTTATCCTTTTCGATTAATTTGAGAAACATGTTCATTAAAATAAACGGATTTATGGTTGACATCGGTCTTGCCTGGCAGTTGAAACGGGTAAGATTTTTAATTATTAATTTCATTTCTTTTTATCTTGATAAAATTCAAGCTAGCATTCATTTGTTTTATGAATAACAGAATAATATTCTCTACAGCCTTTATCACTGTAGTTAAATAAATCTAACTTTTATCTATATCTTACATTATGCGCCAAGCCCCGTGACGCTTTTATGGGTGAAACGGATTTTCGGCAAAATATTTCCTATCAACGAATCCTTCCAAGCGACAAATGGAACGTTTGAGCTGCTGAGAACCTCTCGGACTTAATTATTATTTGAAGTATATATTTAAAAATCCTGATCCTACTTTACCTGAGATTGAAAAGTCGATTAACAGACAGGTAAAGTGGAGAACTGAATTAAATGTTCTTAATATATCGTCATCATCATCAGCGTAAATAAAGTAATATCTGAATTATTTTAAAGCTACATCAGCTAATTAATTAGTATATCTTCATCATCATCATCAGCCCATCACGTTCCCACTGCTGGGACACGGGCCTTCTCTCATAGAGAGAGTATGGGCCATAATCCACCACGCTGGCCCAGTGCGGGTTGGTGGATGTCACATGTCCTTGAATTTTTGTGATAAATTCTTGGACATACCGGTTTCCTCACGATGTTTTCCTTCACCGTTTTTAAAGCTTGTGTTAAATCCGCACATAACTTAAGACAGTCAGTGGTGTGGGGCCAGCTGGATTCGAACTCGTCGCGTCGCGTAGGAGCGAAACTTGCACGTTCTCCCACTGATCCACGCTCGCTAGTACATAGGTACCTACATAATAATGTTTTTGAGAAAACAGTTATTAAAGCTACTTAAGCTAGGCTTAAATTTAATTTTATTTAATTTAAGTCTAGCCTAAATATCCTATTAAATGATTAATATTTGGACCCCTGTCTTCTAAACTAGGTGTATTATACACCTGTAACTTAGAAGCCAGTACCTTCCGTGGAGGTAGGTCCTATATATATTATATAACCTGAGCAGGTTTTTTATAATGTTAAATATCAAAATAGTATTGAACCTAACTGCTAACTAAAATATTATGTTAATAGAATACACAGTACCTAGGTTGTTTTATTACTAGGTATCATATCTCAAGATACCAACTCAGTTGTTCTGAGACGGTAGGCAGATATGTAGCCTCCAATTTTCAGAGATATCCCTACTATTTTGTAAAATCCCTAAAGCTTATACACGAAAAATTCACGTTCAAGTCTTATCTAGTTTATTTGCTTGATATGAAGCTATGAATATTCATATATGCCAAGTACATTGTACATTTCGCGATGCCTAAAAACGTAGGACTGTCGCATTTTGCCGTTTACGTTTGTGTTTTTAATTTCACGTTTCTTTTAAACGCTCGTATTTTGCAGGATTTTTGAGTTGTAGGTAATTTTACCGAGATGCTTTCTAGCTGTAAGGCTCTCCTTTTGGTTCAAAAAGAATTAGTGGTTTTCGCTCCTGAATAAGCGTTTTGTTTCAGGTGACAAGCTCCGTTTGTAAAGCCTGAGAACAATTTTGGTCTAGAATTTTAGCACAATTATTTTTGTTGTCACTAATTTCAGTGGTTTTATTTTCGAGCCTGTTAGCAACATTTCGGGATAGAATAAAGTATTTGTTCCACTTTATCGGTGAAATGGTGCGAAGCCAGATTTGGCGGAATAAAATTAGGTAATCCCCTTTATTCGTCGCTGAATTTGTCAGATAAATGTCGGCTAGCCCTAGAATTTAACAGTTACGTTTATGGGTTTAATACATAACTATGCAATAAAGTAGGTACCTGTCAGGTAAACAAATTATTATCAGACGGGTAAAGCATAATTATCTTTATATGATTATATTTTACACAAAAAAGAGCAATCCCAGGGTTAGTCGTTAAATTTTCACGGATTTAGCCAGACATAATAGTATGTGGCAATAATATCCGCTCCCGAAAACATCAACCCTAATAAAATTTCAGGCTTTGCTGAAAAAATATGGCATATTGGTATTCACACGTGGAGATAAATTTTCATCAGGGATGACAACACGTATGATTGTGGCACAATCGTATGAAGCAAACGAAGTTATATTATGTCGGTTTGCAAACGTAACTTCTATTAACAATTCGAGCATTTTTATCTTTAATTCATCATTATTTTCTAGTTCTATTCTTGTCCCGAATGTTTGACTTTTATTTCTATAGGAACTTGGCCTAGATATGCTTAGCTTAGAACGTCTGGCATTTTGCTAACAAATTACTAGCTTTATAATTTCTAGTTTTAATAATAACTGTTAATTATTGTCCTACATTCACAAAACGTTTCATTGTTGTTGGGTAAATTAATTAAACTTGACATTTTTAAAATACAATAAACTTCATTCATTGTTATATTTTAAATGAGAATAACATTTCCTAAGTGAAGTCATATTAATTCACAAATGGGCTCTGAATGTGTCTCTACAATACATCTCTCTGTTAATCGTTAAACATCTCTGTTCCAGTTGAATTGTTCCTTGTTTCGTCCTTCGTCTTTGACGAGACAATGACGTAGCAAAGTTGGTACTTGCTCTCGTAACGAGGACAGTGGGTCACAGTAAACTTTGCAAGCGGTACGCGTATCATCGGAACAAGAGTTTAGTTTGGAATGTTTGGATGACGTTTAATTTATGATAAAAGCCATGGATATGGACTATGGGTAGAAGAAAAGTGAAGAGAAGAAGAATGTCAACAATTAATAGCATTTGTGTTTTATGAATGAAAAGAGCGCATACGTGTAGGTCCATAACTACAGAGGCCGGAAATAAGAAAACTATACTATACCTACTCTCTTTATGTGTATTGAGATATTGAAAACCACCGTCCATTATTTTTGCGTTATTCCTCTCCCTGTCACGGTTGTCTGGAAGAGATCGTTTTTAGCGATAAGACCGCCAATTGTTACAACATTAATAAGTTTTTATTATCTGTGTGTGTTTCAATAAAGAGTTATTACATTTCAATATACGACCGAAACTGCGGGGTGGCAGACTATTATATGACTTAAATAAATTAACTGGGACACTTCATGCGTCGCTTAGCATGTTAATTTAGTTTTAATAAGTAATATCTACTTAGATTTTAATATTTTGAACCTAAACGAGTAAAGAAATATCGTGTTGTGTTCTTCAAATTTTTTATACAAAAGCGCTTAGAGTACGGAAATATGTATTAACAAAAAAATGTAAAAAACCTCTCAAGCCTCGATAAAATATTAATTGACTAAAGCAGAATTTTCTTTTCAAATTAACGAAGACAATGTTTGACAATTTGTTAAATGGAAAGGCTTAAATAGAGTATTAAATAAAGACTTGTTCTGGTTGCTTTTATCTTTAAAAGCGATATTTACCTTAATTAATCAAATAATGAAGTCGAACTTTTATCAAAAAGTCTTCAGTCAATTTTAGACCTCCCAATTTCGTTGGAAAATAAAATATTAAGGATCCTATTAATTCGACATAATTTATATGGAAATTTTTTACGAAGGCTAAAACCTAAATTAAACGGCGTTTAAGCCCATCGACGTGAGTTTGTCGCGGCTGGAGTAGACCAAGACCAAGACTTCAAGTTTTAAATGAAAGATGACAACGAAACAACTGGATGAAAACAATTCGAATTAGACATTCAAACTCTAGGTTCTAGTTCAAATGCCAAAAGTCTCAATACCCATGCACAAGTTCATTTTGGCAATGTATAGCTGTTTCGTCTTCTATTCGACTCATTAAGTGTTAGCGTAATTAGTTAATATTATTATTATGAAAATCATTTATTTACAGTTTTAAGTCGAAGTTTTTTATAATATTTCTATAAAACAAAAATATTATAAAAAACCTATCACCTAAACAGCCTAGGGGCGACCCAAACCACCGGTGGTTAGTATTATTATTATAATTTGAAGTTGCGGGCTCGATTACCGCGATGAGACAAATGTTTGTGCACAGAAAAAAAAAAGCAAGCATTAGTTTTGTGTCGGGTGTTGTGGTCCTCGTAATTCCTGGTTCCCTAGATACAAGGAATCCTAGTTATGGGCCAAAATCGATGTATGTGATCGTTGGGGGTATTTATTTAATTAATTAATTAAATTTAACAGCAAAAAGCAACTCCTCTATATATCTCCAGGCTCCAGGTACACTTGAAAAAAGGATGAATGGAAATCCAATCCCGTTAATTGTAAATAGCAATCAGACCGAGTCCATCCCTACCAATATTTATCGATGTTCACCTGGCACCCTGGCGTTATCTGGCAGTGGGCATTGCCAGGCGCATCACGTATGCCAGGCTCATTGTCCCATCCAATCCGGCTTCTCACATGCATATTAATGTTGCAGGCATATAAAAAAATGGCCTACGTGCGAATTGTTGGTTGTAATGCGAGGTGATTCGATTGCGGTCCGGTCAGGAAGCTTTGTCACTGTTTCACTTTAATCTGCTTAACGGTGGAAACGGAATTCATCCCTCCATTTTAAAATCCGTAATGAAAGCTATTGCAAACATTGAAAATGTGCAAATAACGTTCAAAAAACTGTTTGAAATAATATTCCAGATCAAAGCGAAATATTATGATGATATTTGATTTGTTGTTGAATTCTTACATGTATGTGCAGGAGTGTATATCAATTAAAAATTCTTAATTGTTTAGATACATACATAGATATATAAATCATTTTATAACAAATAAAACCGACTTTAATTCTGATGTATCTTCGAAGTCCTAGGTTGAATATCGATGAATTTTTTTTTTACACTTATTGATCTATGTTTGGCCACTATTTCGCCTGATGTGAAGCGATGATGTGGCCTAAGATAGAGCACATAGATCTAGAGAGAGACGGGAATAATATGGGACGCTATACTGAACCAAACAAAATCAAATCGGTTTATAAATTTCGGAGTTCTGAGGTAACAAATATAAAAAAATATACAATGGAATTGAGAACCTCCTCCTTTTTTGAAGTCAGTTAATGAATAACTCTACTGCACTTAAAAATGCACCTCTCTCACTCCGTTAGTTAACTCCATCCAAAAGTTGACTGGAAGAGATCGCTTTTAGCGATAAGTCCGCCCATTGTATTTTAGTTTGTAATTTGTATTCATGTTCCTACTGATTATTTTCGTTTGTATATATAATAGTATATAAATATTGTAGTTATATTAAGTTATTGGCAATAAAAAATCATTTTCTTTCTTTTCTAATGCATTCAATATTAGTAATTTGTATTGTCTTGTATTAAAGCAGTTACATAGCTACTTAACCATAAGTACAATAGGCGGTTTTATCGCTAAGTAGCAATCTTTTCAAGACAAGCGAAAAACCATAGGCTGTAGAGAGAACAACTATAGGTCGAGTTTAATAACTGAGAAAGCCAATATTCATATATTGGTGACCTTACATAGTATTGTTATTTTGTTTGCTAACTCCGAATCCTAATGTAAAGTAATAGTTATTGCTGTTTACAATCTCTAACACGAATTAGCTTAAGATATTATTGTTTGTAACTTAATATGTCTAATACATGTATTTCATCTGGCCGGAGGGCGTCCTACGTTTGCCTAAACGTGGTCTCCACTCTAGAACTCGTTTACTCCATTGGTTATCGGTTCTTCGACATATGCCCCTTCAGCTTACTAATTCGGTGTACTTTGGTTCAGATGGAGCGACGACTTGCGTAAAGTGGCTGGCAGTAACATGCGAAGTGCCGAGGATCAGGGTCAGTGGCGTGCATTGGGAGAGGCCTATGTCCAGTAGTGGACTCGTAAAGGTTGATGATGATGATGAAATGCATTTCATCATCATCATCATCATCATCAGCCTATGACGTTCCCACTGCTGGGACACGGGCCTTCTCTCATAGAGAGAGTATGGGCCATAATCTGCCACGCTGGCCCAGTGCGGGTTGGTGGATGTCACATGTCCTTGAATTTTTGTAATTAATTCTTGGACATGCCGGTTTCCTCACGATGTTTTCCTTCACCGTATTTAGAGCGAGTGTAAAATCCGCTCATAACTTAAGAAAGTCAGTGGTGCGGGGCCAGCGGGATTCGAACTCGGGTGCGTCGGATCGAAAGTCGCACGTGCTCCCACTGAACCACACTCGCCCTCGCCCTCGCCCGACATGTATTTAATGGTTAGCAACCACACATATCATTCGCAATTATTACTTGTTTCTTTACGCCCGTGTGGTAAAATATACAGGTATTACTTAGCGCTTATATTCTTGAGCACTTAAATGCATATTACGTACCTACCGAGAACGTATTGTTCATTTTGTTTTCATAGTTTACAGCCTCTGTAATGAAAACCCCATTTCAACCGCGAATTGTCTCAATAAAGCGTTTGTGGTTGCTACACCACGTCAATTCTGTATTAGATATAAACACGCATTTTCATGCATGGTGTAATACATTACGCGAGACTAAATTTCAATGTCTTTCACGATTGATCTCAAATATGTGGTAGCAGTGGTTCTACGCCGTAGAACCACTGCTACGAATTGTGTAGAGCTTTCGTCTACGCATTATTCCGCATAAGCGCCGGTCCCTTTTATGTTGTATTTAAAAAATAAAAAGTAACCTAAACTATAAAATTAAAAAAATATATATTAAAAGAAATTAAAAGAAAATAATATTCGTTGAGGTTATCATAATAAGGTACGCTTGACCTTCCTTTTCATAAACTCCACACATTATATCTATAAAATAATTTTCCGCCTTTCCCTACAGTGAGAGAAAAAATACACATGTAGAGCGTTCACGAGAGCGCAATAACGAGACAATTCGCGGTCGGAACGAGGGTTTCATTACGCACGCTGTAAACAAAGAAAACGAAATGAACAATACGTAGGCGCGGAATAATCTGGCCTGTAGGCACCGGATCGCACAATCTTGTAGCAAATACGATACTCTGCTTGTTAGTATTGCTGTGATGTGTTTATGTTATCAAGGGCAAACGCTTTGTATTACTCTGTTTTTTTTATTAAAAATTAAGGTACGAATAAAATATTTGTTTTGTTATTTATTTTTCAGATGTATAATTTACTTTAACTAATATGAGCCTATCTGCCCCACTGTTGGAAAGGTTTTCCTTGTAGCTATTTTCTCGATCTTAGCCCACTTGGGACCAGTCTCTAATGTGTGTTAAACTCGTCACATAATCGTCGCTTAGGTCCGCTGCGACGTATTTTTACGTAAGTATCCATTCCAATGGTATATTAAATTTGATCCGTATTCGCACGCTTGTAAAGCATCTCAAATATTTGATTTTAAGTGATATTTCCTACGTTCAGTATCTGATACTATATTTTGTTTTGCTTCGTATTCGCACGGTTGAAATGCGTCTCAAATAATAGATTCTTAACATGTTTTTAACTGATGTTTCATACGTAAGATAATTGCGACAACCAAGCGACAAATTCTCCAGTTTTACCAAAAGAGCTACCTTCGGAACTACATGGCTGCAGGTTTACTTACCGAGCAGTGTCCAAGGACGGGATTCGTTAGGGATTTGCATACAGCTGCAGAATTTATATGAGCTTAAGCAGTCCAAGTTTAAATCAAAATGTACTTGGTCTTATTTAGTATTTCACTGTAGGAAGGCGGCTGCAGGGTATTGCTATATTGAAAAAAGAAAACGGTGATTCTAGAAAAATGAATTTCATTTTTAAATACTGAATAGCACACGTTTGATCGTACTGCGTTTCACGAATCATCCTCGGGTTTCAACATCGAAATGTACTGACCATTATTCCAATTTTTCCTACTCATAGCCACGGATACTGCTTGTATGATCAATAACATTTATATTGAACAAATTTCACAAATAAAATGATTTATCTTCAAATATCTTTCTACGAACTATTACTAAACGTAACGCTAAAAATCATACTTTATTGCCCTAAAGGCTTTGGCTGATATAGCTTCTCCTCATAAACATTTCACGAACTTTAACATAAAAATTGGCTCAAAATATTGCCTCACATCGTCCACGTTTCACGTTGAAGGTTGAAGGGGATTAGTATATGTAGGCAGGCAATACGTAGTTAGACCTACGCTTGTTTTTTATGCTTCTGTCAAGACGCGTCAAGTACAGGATTTTACGAGACAATAGCAGAACTTGCCCTTCTCACTTTGAAAAGTTCACCGCAATGAGAGTTGAGTTTACACTTTTTTCTCATTACACCCGGGCTTATATTTATTCACAAACTTTTGCGCAACATTTTCTAAGAAGGATTTTCTGAAAATAAATGAATTTTCGAGATGTTAATCTATTCCACTGAAATTTATAGTAGTTGGCCCATGATTTATTTCGATAGTGTTTGTGATCAATTTCAGATTTACCTAATGATTAAATTTACGCTATGGAGATATTGTCCCGGTGAATCACCAGGAAAATTACTGGAAGTTACTGAAATTTCTGGGCATTTGACACTTAATATCTGATGTTTCGGGGTGATGAGCGCAGTGCTACGTAGTGCTTTTTATGGTATTAAATGTTTCGTGGCGTTTACCATCAGGCGAACTACTTACTCGTCTCATCACTCAGTTCCATAAAAAAATGACAGTGTAGACAAATCTTATATACACATAAAATAGTTTAAATGAAATGTATCGGTCACCCGCCACTTATATTTTCCTTACTGCCTGAGTTTACATTCCCAGTAACCGTTTCAAAATTACTAGCTTTGTGACAGAAAGAATTTATTATAAAGCGAAACCGACGTTCTACCAGCAATTTGTCTTGGCATTAATTGCTAATACCTTTATGAATTTGTTATGTGTGTTGTTTAAATTGAAATGTCAAATCTCTGATTCCAGACTTTACAGGTTAGGAACAAAATTATAACAAATATCAGTAATATAAAGTACTTTCATAGAAGATTGTTTTTCGGGAATGTAAGGAGTCTGAAGTGCTGTGAACTACCTCACTATCTTCATAATAGGGAATTGGAAAAGTAAAAATAATAAAGATTAGCTTGAAAAACAAATAAAAACCGAATTTTTATTTGTTTTTCAAGCTAAGTTTAGCATTATCTAACGCTACGCTCTCTAAAACAAAAAGCGAAATACGTATTTCTTCAACATGTTCACTTTATTTTAAATTGTAAAATTCATTTTATTTTATTTTATGCTTGCACTTTTGCAGAGCCCTACACGCAGTGCAGTGTGCAGGTGCGCACGTAGTCTAATAGAGGACACCGGATGGCCATGTGCACTCAGTGTTACTGATGTCCAAATAAAATTTGTTTGTTAAAATTTTGCCGACGTTACGCAGTCAAGTTTTTTATTAATATTATGAAACAGTAGTGTGCAAACATTACTGTATTCCAGTTTGATTTGTTTCAAGCGAAAATCCTGCGTCTTCACACTGCTAAAGAAAAACTAAGTATGAAATATGTATGGACACATTCTTAGTTCTTTCTATGAGATGGAATAGTCCATAGCTATAATGGAGTATTACTACATATAATTATTATAGTAGTCCATTTCTTTTCAATTTTGTTTATTCTATCTGTAATAATCAAGGCTTTCGGCCCTCTAAATACTACTTAAATACTACTTCCCACTAGTAATAAGTTGTAATATTAATTTGATTAAATCTAAATTAGTCACGGATAGAATAACTTTTATGCTCTTCTTGCATACCTACGTAAAGTAGGCTCTTAAAGTTGGAGTGAAAATAAGTTTGTTCCATATTCATGTGAATAATTCAGCAATTATCACGCGACCGATATATTTTATCTACCCCGCTCGCCTCTTCACTGATCGTATTTCAAACACACTGAGTATATTTCCATTTTATTTACCCGTGCCCGTGCACAGGTGCCGGATAACCGGTCCAGCCCGCCTAACATATACAGGTTTAAAACACAACCGGGTCCCAATGCAAATTTAATCAGTAAGCTTTAGGCGGACCTGTTAATTTTAATATCAACTCTCGTATGTGCACGGTAATTTACTTCAGTTTAAATAAATCTTTGTATATGGAAGATAATGGACATCATTATTATTCGTCCATTGCGTCTCCACTGCTCGGATAGAAACCTTTTCTTAGGGAGAGAGAGAGAGAGAGAACATAAATTATAAACCATATTTCATGCGCGCACTTTGTCGCTTGGCGGATATTAAAATAAATAAAAAAATAAATAACGCACAACGATCACATACATAGATCCTGACCCCTAACTAGGATTCCCTGTATCTAGGGAACCAGGAACTATGAGGACCATGGTTCCACAACACCCAGACGCGAAACAACGCTTTTTTTTCTGTGCACAAACATTTGTCCCGTCGCGGGAATCAAACCGCAATCTCAGTGATGTATGAGATTTGAGCCAAACTGCCCAACCATTACACCACAGAGGCTGTCAAGATTAGATGTGATACCTTGCATCCCGATTTGACAGCACATACCACACAGTTATTGGATGAGCCGCTAACAAAACAGCGGGTAACGCGAGATTATTAGACGTCTCACTGTCAATATCGCAAGTACTGCGCGGTGATTTGCCACTGGTGAACGGTTAGTAAGCGATTGTACGGTGGCAGTATAAATTACGTCGGTAAGCCTTGAACAGACTTTTGATATCCACTGTCTCCCACTTATGTGGATAATTTCTCACCACCAATTCGAGTTAAATGCGCAAATGTCGTTTTTATGTAAGGCGTTAGGTTTATAACGTATTAAGATAGTAGTTTATATCCTGTAATGTTTAAAATCTGGAGTTAAGTAAGACCATTGCCCTACATTTTCTCAGTGCAAGCGAGATATTGATGAAAAAGAAATTCCCGAATGAAGTCGAGCGGTCTCATCTCTCTATTGATTATTTTGTCGATGGTTGTAGATGCAGAATAAAAAGTTAAAAAGAAAAAACTATCTTTCAGCGTATCATTGTTTGTATCTAGCTAGGTTATATAAGAGATCACCAGCCCATCACGTTCCCAATGCTGGGACACGGGTTTTCTCTCATAGAGAGAGAGAGAGACAGAGTATGGGCTATAATCCACCACGCTGGCCCAGTGCGGGTTGGTAGATGTCACATGTCCTTGAATTTTTGTGATTAATTCTTGGACATGCCGGTTTCCTCACGATGTTTTCCTTCACTGATTTTTAGAGGGAGTGTTAAATTCGCACATAACTCAAGAAAGTCAGTGGTGCGAGGCCTGTGGAATTCGAACCCGGGTACGTTGGATCGAAAGTCGCACGTTCTCCCACTGAGCCACACTCGCTCTATAAGAGCGAGATAAGAGTGCTTATGGGCAATTACAAAACAAAGATAGAAACAGTAAGGATCATATAAATTATCCGTTTTGAAACCTGTGAATTATTTGTTTCTGCAACATTGTACTGAAGTTGTTTACATTTACCGCTTTTAGGCTGTACCAATGAAGCTTTTTATAATGATATAGTCACGAACGTAAAGCACGGCTTTGTTCTTATGACGCCACTTAATTGTGTGAGGCGTAACCATCGCATTTATACTGACACATATTGATCCGAAAAGCGTCGTGTAAAATTTGCGTCGTTGCGCGTTGGTCTACTTGTGCCTGTGTAATACGTACCTTGATGTAGTCTGGGTTATATGCAACTTACTTTAAGTAACAAACGTCATACGTGCTACCTCACGCAGTTCATTTGCTTTTTTCCCCCAACAGTAGGTATGCCGGTTCTCACTCAGTTCGGAACGGAGCTGACTACTAATATCCGGTAGTTACCGGCGGCATATTAATCAATGTTTCCTTCTGCTCCGTCGCAGAACAACCAGCAGTTAGTTTTAACTTCAGAACTGTCTGTTCTTATTTGAATAAATTAAAAAAAAGGCTGGTAACTGAAAGAAAGAAAAGAAAGAATAAACATTTATTTGACGACCACAAAATCAACAACCAACAAAATAAAGAAAAGAAAACAGAAATACATAAAGAAAAATAAATAAATATATAAACAGTAAAAGAGACAACTAAACATAAATGACTACTATGTGATGCCAAACACGGTTGCACTGGAAAACCAATATCATGGTGTTATCACTAAATCAAAGTAGGTAGACTCTCATATACACAATTACGACATCCCCCATAGATAACTGCGGACATACTCCGGACCGTTTGTAAGACTAGTTAGTAAGCTTGAACACTCACAAAATATATAATCATTAGCCTGTAGGTAGTAGTAACTCAGTGTAAGGCCAAGGTTTCCTCATGACTTCCAATTTTCGCACCGATCTTAAGATATTGTTGACCATTTGTCACTAAATATCATCTCCTACGTGATGGTCTGTTGAGACTACTGCGCTTGGACTTGGACCACATAATTAATTTTGTTATCTCCATTCAAAGGTTATCTGAAACAGATCGCTTTAAGCGATAAGACCGCCCATTGTTACACTATTGTAAACATTTAACTTGTACTTAATTTCCATCTTTAAGGTGAACAATAAAGTGTCTATCTATCAATCTACACACCCAAAACAGACTGTTCTAATATGCGTCCAAACCAACTGTCATTTAAGTCAGTTTCAAAATTCTCAAAATAGGTAACTGCGTTTTATCAAGCTTACTTTTATACGTCGTAAATCCTTGTGTTACAAAAATTCGAAACTGCGAATATTACAAAATTTCGCAGGATTTTCGCTTCATGAAAATTTATCTTTCGTTGTTTGTGACGCCCATAAAATTATGTGTTTACGAGGTTTTACGACTCTTTTTAGGTATCAGTATAATAGTAAACTTGATTTGTGGTAAGTATTAGGTACACTAATTTATGGTGAATTATTCGGAAATATAGCACGTACTTATAGCTAATTTATAAATAGTAGTTATAAAACTAAGTCATGCAAAACTAAAACACTGGAAGAGATTTTCTTGAGAAAAGTTTTAGTGTACAACATATTTATAATGTTGTACACTAGAAAATATTACTATTTTTGTGGCAAGACCACACTTTGTTGAACCAGTTTTTGTTTAAACAAGTTCTCGAAGACCATAATGTAAGCACAGTAACTAATCTCATTACGGGTTCCGAATAGCAACCGCGGCGCTGGCATGCAGTCGACCATTTTCCATATCTGCAAACGTGTTCGCTGTGGACCACTTTCGGAACCATTTTGGAACTCAACCACTGTTACCTCAATGTTGTTTAATATCTTCACTTTTATACTTTCAAAACATCATTATCGTCCTTCAAATTTTATTGCAAAGATCTTATTTTAAATTTTCATAAAATAAATCAATAAATCGTAAAAGTCTAACCACGAAAGATAAATCTATGCAAAGAATCGTTTTAGGATTAAAAGGATGAATATCAGATATCGACTTTAAAAAATGCATTTAATATTAAAATCCATAGTTATATTGTCCAATTTCCTTAGGAAGGTCACGTTTCAGCCATTTCCAGGCAACTTTCCCCATCTAATTAAGATTCTGCGATGGAGACCAAGAATTGAGGGGCTATTTTCTTGTTTCTTTGTTGGGCATGCCTTAGTGTTGCCATATTATAAGTAATTTCTCTAGAGTAAGATGAGCCCCAGAGCGTGATAAAAGGGACCTTAAGTAAAATCATAAAAGAAAATCCGAGGTCATGTACCTCTATACAATTAATATAGAGGTAAAGCAATTTACTTTTAATCGTCTACGCCCAATAATCAGCCGAAGAGAAACCTTTAGAAAACTAAGTGCTTTTTGGATTGGGATCAATTATTTAAATTACCCTATTTTAAGACCTCAAATTAAATGTCTGTCTACTCTAAGCACCATTAGCAATACGATCGAATAAAACATATTAGGGGTATTTTTTTAATGTGCTTGGCAACACTGGTCTACTAGTACATGTTTATTTTCATGCGCCAGGTAATCGAGTTGCCGTTACGTAGCAAAAATGCCTTTTTAACACAGTCATTGAGTGTGATTGTATTGCCTGTTTCGGTATAATGAGCAACATAATATGTTTAACAATGTGGTGACGCCAAAATTTGATTACTTTGTTTACATTTGGGGAACAATTACTTGCGAAAACTTGCTGTTTATATCTAAAGATATTAATAAATTCATAGACATATTACAGTTTTTTAATGAAATTTATCTATGTAAGAAGTTAGTAGTTAGGCTTTGTATTTCTGAAGGTTACGTGATTTTTAATTTAACTTGTTGGATGGATGTTTGTTACTCAATCAAGCAAAAACTACAGAACGATTTGTGATGAAATTGGGTTTTGTAGGTATCCTTCCCGAGAAACCGCGGAGACCAGCTAGTAATGCAATAAATCAATGAGTCAATGTTATTTGGCTTACTACAAAAATGACGCAATTAGGTATAGTTTTTCCGAGTTCTAATCAGAAAGAAAGAATGAAAGAAAGAAAGGAAGAAAACATTTATTTTGACAAAACTGCACACGGTACAACAATGATCACAACACAATAAAACAAAAAAAAATATAATAAAGAAATACTGGGTGCTTGTGTACGAGAATCACTGCCGTGCAAAGTGACGTCAAAAAAGGTCTGAGCTCAGCATAATGCTGTGGATAAATCCACAACGGTGGTTTTCAGCTCAAACCTCTGGTGACGCTAATCAAGTGCTTTTTAATATAAATAAGCAAATACGCTTTCAAAAACCAATAGAAGAACCATACCACTTATCCCTTTCATTATTCTAACATACTGACCATTAGCACTAGCATAATTGATTCGATGCATATCTTGTAGGCGTCGGACATAAATCAAGGTGGGCGTAAACAAACGTATGCAGATGTAGGGTCGGAGCCAGGATCAAAGCGGGGCAACGGGTTTGCGTTTGACCACTGCCTCTACTGCCACTTTTTTATGTAACCAAGACGAGCAATTCGTTTGCCTGATGGTAAGCGCCCATAACAATTGCAGTGCCACCCAGAACTTTTAATACCATAAAAAGCACTGCGTAGGAGTGCATCGCGCTCATCAGCTCGAGACAGATATAAAGTATCATACATGCCAAGTAATTTCGCTGGCTACAATGCCTGGGCACTTGCAAATGTCCCTCAGATATTTGCCGTATCTTCTTAGTAGTGTTTTTTTTTCGATATGGTGGTAGAGTCATTTACATTCATAAGTGCTTCTTTAACACCTAAATAGAATAAAAAAAAAAAAATTTGAATTTAACTTGCTCTGATGATATCTGTTCATTTTCGTTTTCATCATCATCATCATCATCAGCCTATTAAGTTCCCACTGCTGAGACTCAGGCCTTCTCTCATAGAGAGAGTATGGGCCGTAATCCACCACGCTGGCACAGTGCGGGTTGGTTTTCATTTTCGTTTTGATGATTCCGAATTACAGATATCAGGAAAGTGGTTACAGAGTGATTGCAGTAATTAGATAACAATGAATTCGAGTATCTGCCTAGTTGTTTATATGTCGAAAGTGAGATCGAAGTCAAGTGTACAGACTGTATCAATAATAAGTATACGTTTTAGCACCATATCATAATCACTAGTTAGACATTATACTTCAACTAATTCATTTAACTCAAATTCCTTTTTGTTGAAATCATTATTGTGACATGGTACCTATATCAAGTATATGGATGAGTAAAACGAGATGTCAAAGTCATCATTTGAGTACATATATCTTGTTTATAAAGTAAAAACATGAATTTAAATTTTGGGACATAATTTTAATACAATAGAAAGTGGTTTTCGCCCCCTAGGTTTACCCCCCTCCCTCAGCCAACAGACCTATCCGTATGTATTACATGGTGCGGTTGGTCTGCTCAATAAGCTGATCTATGATAGGATGTTAGGTGTTGATTTGTGGAGAGGTGAAATGATTTCAATATTCTATGCGTTGGGTTTGGACCTGATAGTGAATTCTACAGTTAATTTGATTTATATTATTTTGTAATTCTACCTTATAAACACAAAAGTCTGCGCGAGCGTGTGTGTGTTTGTTGCCAATTAACTCCATAACGACTTAACGGATTTTGGTATAATTTGGTAAGTAGGTACTTTACGCCCTGGAATAAGACATAGGGCACCGGTTCCAGGAAGGGAACAACTATAAACCGAATGCTACGCGGGTATTGATAAGCTAGTGGTGTAAACATTAGTTTTGATGAAAATTATTTAAAATATTTTTTATGATAATATGACAGGTGAAAATCACCTCCAAAAGATGTAGGTATATTTTATAAATGACTAAAAGTCATTTAATAACATTACTTAACTTTTTACTTAGTAAATATCAATTCAATTCAATACAATTCAATTATTTATTGCAATCCATAATGTAATTAGATGGTAGTTAAAATAAAAATACAGTTCATCATGGACCCTGTTGGGCGCAGCAATTAGTTAATTAATTAATTAATTAATTATTTATATCATATCTCAGCTGTCTTTTGTTTAGGTACGTGTATAATGGTTACCAACAAAGGACTAACTATAGGTACCGTTACGTAGGTATCAATGTTTAATCTCATCCCGTATTCACCAACTTCCGTTCTTGATCCGCATTAATGCCGCTTTCGCCCGGTCATTCCCTATATTTTCGATACAAAATCATTCTCCGTAAAATATTGAAAGCAGTCCATCAATTTCCCGGTTTTAATATCCCAAGACAAAAGAAGCTGAGAGTGAAAAAACCAATGCTCCGTCTACTTTTATAAATATCGCTTCAAAAGACTTGGATGCCCAACAAGCTACATGAGATGTATTGTCCCTCCTCCTTTTAACCTCCTTTGAAAAGATCTAGTGTAAATAGTCTTTTGATATTATTGCTATAGGTTACGTAGAACCATGACTGATTCATTAAGGGATAAAAGTCCCGCAACAAGTGCCTCCAGAGACGTATCCCGACGTCGCACTATGTCTGGTGACATCGCGCGATTTCTTTTTCACTGACTTCAAAAAGGAGGAAGAATTTTTTAACTTGTGATGCAAAATAAGTTAAAATAAGGGGTGTAATAAGTTTGACCACTATTTGAGTCTGTCCGTGTGTCTGTTCATGTGTCTGCCCGTGTGTCTGTCTGTTATGTGGCACCGTAACTCTTAAACGGGTGAACCGATTTGCATGCGGTTTCTTTTATTTGAAACCAGGTTTTCTAGTGGTGGTTCTTAGATAAGTTTGATCAAAATCTGTTCAGCCATTTTTAACTTTATATAGGTCTTTTGTGTCGGGGTTTTTCTAATATTTAATTTACTGAAATTCGCTTGTTATAAAATGAATTATTCATACAAATAAGAATCAATCGCGCGATGTCACCAGACATGTCGTGCAACGTCGCACAACTTCGCGCGATGTGTTTGCAGACACGACGTGTAGCGAGACATTTGTCCCCTAATGAATATGGCTTTCCTCTTATTGAAAGGTTAAATGAGTCCATATTGCGTATTGCGGGAAGAATCTCAATAAACGTGGCCGACCATGGAACTTTACCAGATATTCAAGCGCCAAGCTTCAAACATAACTGTGTAATAATACCAATTACAAAGGAAAAGAAATGGGTTCCAGCCGGAGCAACACAACCACGGGGCCGGCCCCGCCGTAGGTGGCGCTACAACCTAGACGTTACCATAAGGAAAGGCCCTTAACAGCAATAGACAGAGGGTCATGGAAAGAGGGAAGGGAGACCTTTGATCAGCAACATAAAAAAGGAAAAGAAAATATGTCGTGTAGCTACGCCACGGTGTGTGACATGTAAAGCGTCCGCCGCGTTGAGCTGCGTGGGCAACGCTTCCGAGTAGACCACGAGTGTGTTATTGACGTAATTAAGCCACGAATCCGTGCATATAAAAGTCAAAAGTCAGAAGATACGTTACGTTAGAGTGACTGTGGGTCGCAGTGGATTGACCCGCCCACATTTTCATACAAAGCGAGGCTAAGTACACGTGCGTAGCGTGCGCAAAAATGGATCCACGGCTTTAGCTGTAAGAAAGCTGCGGCGTGATTGCGGTCTTGTATAAGAGCCCTTAAGATAAAAGATATCAAGGTATTCCGTGTCTCCCTTTAAAACTTGCTCCATTCGTAAGGGGCCAAGTCTTGACTGAATTAGGCATATTTAGGCCACATATATTATTTACAACGCACTCGCTACAAAATGCCAATACCGCTATGTGAATTTAAGTTGGGTGTTTGGGTATAAACATTGATAGCTACATAAAATCTTCGGGTTATATATGTAGGTTATGTAATGGAATCTAGTTTTATGACCATTTCTTACGGTTTGGAATTGAAACTAGGTTTGTAGCAGTAAAAGTAAGAAATACAGGAAATAACACAACAATAATTGAGGATTGAATTGATTTGAGTTTATTTACATTCTACTTTTCTTTACATTGCGATGCTTTGTGTTTGTTCTTTTTGAGAAAGTGAAATTCATTTTTATTTTGCCTAAATCCAGTAAAAATACCTTCAAATTAAAGATACTCGTTTATGAGAATCATACCCCAAAGAACTAACGTACCTATTTCATATATATATATATCAGTCTTTATGTATTTATATTTACTGTTGGTATTGTGTGTATTTGTAATTATTATATTGTATATATTAATTTATGAAATTGGTAGTAATATACGACTCCGTCGATTACTATTTTGGGTCCTCTCGATCATAAAGTTGCCTGGAAGAGATCGCTATTAGCGATAACACTTACAAAATTGTTTCTCTCTATTATTTTCCTTTTTATGTACCTGCACACAATAAAGAGTTAATCAATTAATCAAACAACTCACAACGTCGTTTTGACAGATGAACATCATCTACCTAACAGCAAAATCTTTCACTCAACAAACGTATGCATAAAATCTTGAATATTTCATCAGGTACGAGGTATAAAAATGTACATTACAACGGCATTAGACCTGTAGTCCCCCACAGGGACCTTGTCTGCTCCACATTCCCTGATAAATATCTCCCGAGGAGCTTACCCTGTTAGTATGAGGAACGACTTGGTCCCTGTGACAGAACTGATTTTTATTCGTACTAAGGAAATATTACGTCTTTTTGCTGGCCATGATTACGTAGCAAAATAGCCATAAAAATTGTAGCGGGAAGTACTTTGTCGCCTGCTCCAATAATATATAATGTATTATGGCTGCTACGAAACACTTGGTAAGGCAAGGTATAAATGTGATACACGAGTTATTTCATTTGTTTCTTTTTTTCATCTCATGATAAGCGCCTCATATGCCCATAACAATCGCAGTGCCACCCAGTCCTTTGAATACCATAAAAATACTGCATAGCACTGCATTGCACTCATTATACCGAGACATCGAATATTAAGTCTCATACGTCCAGTAATTTTGCTGGCTACAATGCCCTTCAAACAGGAACACAGTCATGCTTGCGCTCTACTGCTTGGCGGCAGAATAACTGGTAAAACGATTGTATCTACCCAGACAGCTTCCGGCGTACGAGATACCTATCACCATAAAATATAATAGTAGTTCTGTTACTACAGATATGGCTATGCAAACTAGCCGCAGGGACTAAAACCATAATTTCCCATGCATCAGTAATTACATAAATACGTAACGAAGATGCTTAATTTTTAAAATTAACAGAGGAAAAATCTTTTCACCGAAAACTTTTTGCTCGTAAAAGTCTGCAAAAGACCACAACAATGAATGAGTTTCAAAGTAAAAGTTAAAGTACAGAATGTTAAAGTTTGAATGCAACAAAACGTCGTGAATACAAAAATGATTTATATGGCTTCCTCCCTTTGTTTCTTGCAGCAATGGCAGAAAGTATCCTCATTTAAAAGGTTGTTCAACATTTGAATGTATAACTTCAATTATACCTATACTTTTTATCGGCTGTTGCTGTAAAAACCTTTTATATTTATTAAGATAAATTAAGAAGAAATATTTGGAAGAAGTTTAAGTAGCGTTGAGTACTTAGCAATACTCAGCGTGGGCGTTTCCACTGTCCATAGTACGAGTATGTCACAATAAAAAAAAACGTGTGGCACTCGGAGACTGCGGTAAAGCTATTGCATAGCATTTGGAGTGGGGGGTGTTAGGTTATTTTCGTTACGGAATTTCTGGATTCGGTCTCCACGCTCAAGGCCCGCGATAGAAGCTATGCAATAGCTTAAAAACATTAAAAACTTATACTAAGTGCCACCGCCGCGCCGACTTAGACTGTTTGTAGCCGGTCCGATTTTTTCACCGACATTTGTCAACTATTTTGTGACTGATTCTTGTAGGACTTGTGCGTTACAATATGAAACTCCGTATGTTTTATTTTCACCGAGAAGAAATCGTCGACCGATTATCTGGCGTGTCGGGCAATCCTATCTGAAAAATAACATTTTATGTAGTGAGTTAACGGGATGAGAGAGTAAAATGTACTTGTTTCTGTTGGAAAGCGATGCATGCCCAAAACAGCTGAAGTACCACCTAGAACTTCAAGCTACGAAGTCGAGTGGCACTATATTGCACTCTTTACATTAAGACATTAGTTTTCAAGTGAGTAGCAAAAACCTAGAACTAATGCTGGCGGTATACATATACCTAAAACACTATAAATTATGTACAATACTACTAAAAACAAAGCAATTGCAACTGTCACTCCGGTGGTACATTCAGTCATGTCCTACAAAGAATATCCTAAAACATAAGACATCTGCTGTCTGTCTTAACACTGAATAGGCCTAAACGTAGGCATGATAAATGACCTAACTTAGCTACTTAGATAGGCATCTTGGGAAATTGTTCAACCGAGTGAAGAGATAAGGAAGACATCGTAGCGGCTACATCCATCGGATAAAGTAAGACCGTTGTTATCTAATCATTAACGATTACTCTTAAAAGTTGGTGAATTAACATTTATTAATATGATTAATTTTAAAACAAAAAAAACGACTTCAATTATGATGTATCTTCGAAGTCGAAGGCCGAATATTGATAAAATTTATAAGGGTCCACCTCGTAGCTATCATACTGATCCCAACGCAAAAAAATATCCAAATCGGTTTATAAATGATAGAGTTCTGAGGTAACAAATATTAAAAAAATACAATCAAATTGAAAACCTCCTCCTTTTTTTGAAGTCGGTTAAAAATTGGAATAAATTGGTATCTCTATCCAACAGATTTTATAACTTTTATGTAAGTCAAAGTTCTTGGTATATATATTGAAAATAGTAAGAGTAATAAAAAGAAAAAATTTAAATCCTACTTATTTACTTTAGCATAAAATACAAAAGTAGATACTGGTTCTAATCCATTCCAAGGTTGAACTCGTCCAAGGCAAAAAATGGCTTTAACTTCTTTAAGAGCAACGTTTTCCCCAAGTTTTATTTACCGTCTTAAGTAATTACGCGCCCCAGGTAGCGTAAACCTTAAACCGGACAAACACTCTAAAATTAAATGCGATTCCAAAACTTGAACCACTTAGCCTAAAGCCGGGTTCAAACTGAGACTCCCGGGACATAAGATGCAATTTGGTCCCAACCATTGTCATAGGATGTGGGACGCGCTTTTATTGCTTCGTAGTTGTTCTGTTATTGTCCTAGCTAGAAAATCAGGATGTGTGCTTCTGTTGTGTCAAAAGCTACCGAGTTAATCAACTAAATATTTCGACTAATGAAAATAGTTCCTAAAGTATGTGTGACATTTACACGAAAATTTAGGTTTCGTATAAAAGCAAAAAATATTTTTATAACTTCCTATTTAGGAATAGCACAGAATACTAAGGGTAATAGTCCATTGACATGAAAGCAAAATACCTTGCCTGTTACTAAGCAGGACTACCATTCTATCACCAATTTTCCCGTAGCAAGATGAACATACCTCGGGTCATTGTGTATTGTCATATTGGCGGTCGGAAAAGGTGTCTGTTTGATCAGCGGTAGAGCAATTTGCTTCGCGTCTCATACAAGGTGTCAGTCCGACTCCAACTTTACTCAGACTCTAATATTCTTTATCTCGGCTTTTTGTTTGCAAGTTTAATCTTATTTCCAAAATGGAGGAGAGAGCACCGGAATCCGGTACAATGCCTCATAAATTCCTCAATTAAAAGGCAGTTGGATTTTTTTATGAGATCACTGAACCTTAGTGTCGCTTCTGTCTTCTTTTAATATTTTACGAGTCTTTTTATTTTTTACAAAACGTGGCGCGTCCCAAGGTCGTCACTTCCTACTTCGGAGTAAATTCGGATTATGAGAGTGAAGGACAAAAAGAATTGTTGAAGCGTGGGTTAATCGAGTTGGTAGGTGCTTTTATATTTCAGCTGATTCATTTGAATTTTAGATATAAAATTAATAATAAATTTGAGCTCCAGGACTTCGTTCAAAAAAAAAATCTTATACGATCTGTGAGAAAAGTAACAGTTGAACTTTCCATTGGTGAACCTTTTAACTTGACTACCTAGCATAAAACAAGCATTGTTGACAGACTTTATTCATCGTCATTTCATTTTTTATTTTACTACTGCAAAACACCAAATATCGTCACAGACCAATCGTTCCGTCTTATTCAAATTGGTCCTATTCAGTACAAGATGAAGAAACAGAATTAACACGACAAAAAGTAATAAGTTGTTTGCTCGAATTTGTCTGAAAATGTTTTCTAAAAACATCACATCCTTCAAAAATAACTTGGGAAATATAATTATGTAGGTATCTAGACCTAGATACTTCAACAAAGTTTTGCAAAGTGATTGAGCGTGCTAATCTGTATTGGTTGTTGTTCAGATTGTCAAATTATAATTAAAGTTTGGAAGCTTGTAACCCACTTTGCAACGAGATTACTGGGGACGAAACACCTCATTAGTTAATGGGGAGCGATCAATCTTAATCATGTTATTACCTGGCTTGTCTATAATTAATATCAGAGCTTAGTTGAACCTTGTACCTATTTATGATGTAAATCGGTTGGATCTAAATTACTGTAATTAGGGTCGATAGAAATGAAAATGAAGTTACTTAATTAAAGTAACTTTTTAGTATTTGATAAGAAATTGTGTGCTTAGCAAATATCGACTAATCGAAAATCCCTAAACGCAGCAATGTTTTTCGTACTGTAAAATACTATGACAGCTTCTGTGGCAAAGCGGTGGGGCGAGTCAGCTTATATCTCATACACCTTATTTTTTATCGATACTTCATCATCATCATCAGCCCAGCACGTTCCCACTGCTAGGATAGGGGCCTTCTGCAGGCCTTCTCTCAAGAGAGAGAAGGTCTGCAACAAAAAAAATCTTTCTTAAACGACACAGCTAAACTACAAACTTCATTACTGGACTAATTATAAATCGTGCCGATATCATTTCCTACTTATTGTCCTCACAAAGGTAAGGAAAGATCCACCCCTTTTTTAAGTTTACCCTTGGGCTGCGAGAGAACTTCTAACTTCCATTGATGAATTTATGTCAACCTTAATTTTAGCAACAAATAAATCTGTCATGGCTGTGTCTTGATAGAAAACGTGTTATCGTAGGAACTCGTATATTCAAATAATCCTACTTGAAACTTGTTTTAAAGTGCATTTTTGTGCCTATTTAATACATGGTTTTTGACTTTGACTTTGATTTGACTACTATCCTTCCTACTTATATTATAATTGCGAAAATTTGTGATGATAGATGGATAGATGTTTGTTACTCAATCACGCAAAGACTAAGGAAAGGATTTTGGTGAAATTTGACACGTATGCTATACTACTTTAAGTCCTGGAGACTGGCATACAATACTTTTTAAAACGAAAAACTGTACAGCTAATGAATAATACACATTAAATTTCTAGCATGTAAAAAAGCGAAAAAAAATTCTTATTAGCTTCTCTATATAGCAAAAAGTGTCTCGAAAAGTACTAATTTATACCTACATTAATAAATTTTGTCGTACACCGCCGTCTATTTCTTCCGATACTGTCCATCCAAAGGTTGTCTGTAAGAGATCGCTTCAAACGATAAGACCGTCCTTTGTATTAACATAGTTAAAGACTGTGTTATTGTTTATTTCTTTAAATTGGTATACAATAAAGAGCTTTTCTATTCAATTCTAATTTGGAGCCTGAAAAGAATTGTCTGTGATCACAGACTGAGTTATTGTGATGAACTAGGTGAGTGATAGACGCCACAATTCAGTACATCAGGCGTTTGAAGGCTTCAAGAGTTAATATATAGATAACGGAACGGGGAATCTTTTTTCGCTGCGTCCGTATAATATCCGAATGATTTAACTAGACAGAGCTCAAGGTCGTCAAAAATAACCATCCACCCCCAAAATCCATACGATTTAAAACCCATACCATGAATTATTGAAACGATGACTCGGAAGCGATAACGGGAATCGTAGGGAAATGTATCTTAAACCTATTGCAATAGAGTAGAATTTAAGTTACAAACTTAGTTGAAATATATGATCGACCCATTGACTTTCCAACTTCCTATAGGACCTTACACGTGCGGTTTTAATCACGGACTTGGTCCTGGTCCTCAATATCTTTAAAAGGTTTTTGGATTTAGTAGAAGATGACACACAATTTACTCAATGAAGGGTTACATTTTATTTGATAAGTTATAAGGGGTAGGCTTGCGTGAGGCTGTATAATAGCATTTTATAGCAACCATTTTGTTACTTTTACTTAAGCCATTACTTTTGGTCTTATATTAATAACTAGCTCCGCCCCGCGGTTTCACTTGCGGTTCCCCAGGATAAAAAGTAACCTGTGTCCTTTTCCAGAACCTAAAGTAGCTACACACCAAATTTAATCTTAATAATAATCTTTTTAATAATCTTCTTTCTTCTGTATAATTTATTCGTTTAATGAATAACTAAATAATATATATAGTCAATATATTTAAATATATAATTGATTAATTAATATATTATGTCATTATAATATTATTTACTTATTAAGACCTTGTAAAAAATGTATGTCAAATTGACTTATAACAAATTGTTATTAAGAAATAAATAAATAAATAAATAAAGTCTTTTACCATTCGCTATAGCTACAATCATCTTTATCCTGTTATTGTAATTTATTCAATATATATTTATTTTAATGTTTATGTATGTTTTTATGTTTTAATTGTATTGTATGTATTAAGATTATTTACGATTTTATTAGTGTGTATTTTATGTAATTGGTTTATGTAAGTGTATTGAGATATTGAAAACCACCGTCCATTATTTTTTCGTAATTCCTCTCCCTGCACGGTTGTCTGGAAGAGATCGCTTTAAGCGATAAGACCACCAATTGTTACACTTTTGTTACGTTGTTTTTATTATTCATAATTTTATGTGTGTGTTTCTATAACGAGTTATTTCATTTCAATAATCAAAATCTGTTCAGTAGTTTTTGTGTGATTGAGTAACAAATATCCATCCATCCATCCATCCATCCAAACATCCATCCATCCATCCATCCATCCATCCATCCATCCATCCATCCATCCATCCATCCATCCTCACACCTCCTGAATCATGAAATAAATGATAAGTACAACGTGAAATTAATATGACTAAGATAATGAAAGCGACAAGTATGTAGATAAGTATAAAAATTACTACCAAAGTTTTCAAACTGAGAACTTGTACCACTGGGAACTTTTAGATGAAATTTTATGAATAAAGATTGCACTAACTCGGTTTAAATTTAATCTTACGACGGGAAAAGAGTATACTCTATCTCTTTTAACCTCTGAGCGCTAAGTATCATTTGTCTCTGTAGGAAAGGAGCAGGTAGTAGTTTTTTGTACAAACATTATATTTTATGTCGCTGTAAAATTAGTTGAATTGAGGAGATGTTGTTATTGCTATGATCACATGGATATTCCATCAAATAGAGAAACACTTCTCAACAATGCTCTGTCTGAGTGTAGTGTGGAACGATTTTCATTCTTTGTTTTGATATTGGATACATTAGCGCATATCTTAAATCTTAGGATTTTGAATAATTAGGAAGTAGAAAAATGATATTGATCTGGCAGGGATCGAAGCTGCGATTTCGGAATACCATCCTGACGCCTTAACCACTGGGTCACGGAGCGAATGATAACTCAAGACCCATCAAATTTAATCGCGCTTGCGTTATCATTAAAGTTCTGTTGATCTATGTGAACAATGACGACAGATGACGTAGAATTCTGCTCATAATAATAGTAATAAGAAGAATAGAAGAAATTTTGTTGCTTGAGAAGTTGGCTCGGTGGCCCAATAGTTATGGCGTCGGAACGGTATTCCAAAGACGCAGGTTCAATCGCTGTCCGAGCAATATCATTTTTTTATGGAATTGAGTGATAAGACGAGCAAGTCGTTCGCCTGATCGTAAGCGCCACGCCTTACCATAAAAATTGCAGTGCCACTCAGAAATTTTAACACCATAAAAAGCACTGCGTAGCACTGCAATTGAGCGCATTAGCATTAGCGCTGAGCCCCAAGATATCAAATGTTAAGTCTCATATCATTTTTATTCTTCATAATTATTTAAAATTCTCATTTTTGATATAAGAGTTAGGTACGTAGAAAGTCGAAATTACTCCAATCATCCTCATCCTCTTTGTGTAGGACCATAGTTTTTATATTTTCTGGTTCTCTACGTACATAGCGTTTTACTTTTCAATTTATAAGATTTATGTAAAAGCCAACACAATGAATTATTAAATTATATAAATAATAATATTATTAATTTATTATTATCAAATTATGAATATAATTTATTTGCGTTTCGGTAACTCAATAAATAAAAATAAAAATCACATAAGCACGTCATTCTAACATATGGCTCGAAAACTCAAACACGACAGAGAAACAGATTTTCTCCTTTAAATTTTGACGTTGCACAAAATAAATCACAGCAAAAACGGTATAGATCGAGAGAAGCGGTATAGATCCATGTAAATTGACACATTTCCCTGTCCAAACGGCCGGCGGCACCGTCAGGTTTCCGATAAATAGGATAAATCACCTTTTCTACAGCAATTTCAGCTTGAATTTTGTGGCGTTATTAAATAAGTTGGTATGTTATAACTACAGTTGTAATATTGTGTTGTTATTTGCAAATTAAAGCACTAAGCAAAGGTAGTCCGGGGTTTAATGTAGCTGCGCAATTACCTATGTATTTAAATTTTATCTTAATACGTTAATGAAGGGTAAAGGGCATATCTGTTTCGGTAATTTCCAAAACAAAACATGCGAGTAACCCTAGACGTTATGAAAGTTAAGTACACGTGTAAAAGTTGATCCCTTGTGCCGTAACAACGTTTGTGAGGCGAAATATATTGAAGCTATTTATTACGCTGAAATTTCAAGTCTTTGCCATCGGTTTTCATGGAGAATCTAGACAAATTCCTTTGTAAATGTTGTACCAGCTAATTGTCTCAGTGTGACGAGCGCACTGCAGCGCCGCGCAAGATTTTGCAAGACAAAGTTCTGGGTGGTGCTGTTATTGTTATGGGCTGGCGTATTGCTTACCATCAGGCAAACTAAACTAGGTATAGTGGCTAGGTAGTGAGCATTATGCACGCTATAATACTATGCTTCCAATGTATTTACAGTGACCAGGAACAAGCACTTGAACCTATTTTGATACCAAATGATCGAAGGTTCCGAACTTAAAATAAGGTATATATATTTGCGTGGAGTTTAACACCTCAATGATAACATTATATCATAAAAATATGTACTTTCTCGTAGTTCCCTATAAATTTATGTTAGAGTGCCGCGGAGAATCTTTTACGCATCTGGCAACGAGGAAAGATATGACAATAGATTTGAAGGCCTTTTGAAATACAGTGTGACATGTTGTCAGGATCGTGCACCCTTACATATTGTATATCTTATGATATGAGTTCTCATATCATTTGTGAGAAAATAATCGAGGTATCTCTCGAGTTCGAAGCCGGGTTACGCCTTGCAAAGGAGATATTATATAAAAATGTAACAACTATATATATATAAAACTATAACTATATATATATAAAAAAGAGAGCGCTCTGTAGGTTAATATGACTGGTAGGTATGCAGCGCTACGCGAGCTGAATTGAATTTTATGGCGTCATAGCAAGATTCACTATTTGTTTAAATTTCTTTGCGGAGTGATGCTACTGTCCCTTAATATTCTGTGCTATTACGCGAAAGTTTGTATGTCTGGATAGATCTTTGTTACTATTTCACGTAAAAACTGTCAATCCGATTTTGATGAAATTTGGTATGTAGGTACTTTACGACTTGGAATAGCACATAGGCACTTTTTATCCCGGGAAACCGCGGGCGAAACCGCGGGGCGCAGTACAACATAAGTAATAATATACCAATGATCTTTTGATGCTTGAACCAGTAAGTAATTAGTAAGAGCAGCTAATGTGCCCGTAAAAGTACACTGTAAGTAAGTACTCGTAATTAGAATTTATGTCTATTTAAACACTAACTCGCTTCCCTGAGACCTTTATATTTTAATTGCTAGCAATTGCGGTTGCGTTTCCGTGGCTGTAATAAACGTTAGTTTTAATTGCAAATTGTTTATTGGCTCATGTTTTTTATGGTTACAAAGGAAGCTAGAAAATTATTTTCTAAATGGACTGAGGCTCAAAAAGAAAATTAAATAATTCAATTACTAAAATGTTATACGTAGAAAAGTTAAAATTATTCTAACACAAACACTAAAACCGTCTCTTTAGGGCTATTAACTTTTTCATAGAATTTTTGGCCGACACAAAAGGAAGATCTTTTTAAATAATTTCCTTATTAATAAACCTTTGAGAGTTATGTAGCCTTTGAGAGTAATAGTGAAGCCGGTAGTCAAATATTTTTTATCCTTATATTAATTAAACTTTCAATATTTTTTCTAACTGCCGGTGCTTTTGGATTACACCTAGATATATTTTTAACGTTCCAAATCATCCGTGTAGCGCGACAAGGATATTGATGAACGCCAAAAATTTTACTTGTAATAATGTGTTACGTGTTACGTGTAATAACTCTAATGTATCCTTATTGTCAAAGCAGCATGCGCCGCAATCTAAGTTCATACGTAGTCATAAAGTGGTACTATAGGCAGTACTATTATTTATTCTGTGACTATAAGTAAAATAAAAATAGATAAGTGCCGCTCGTAGCGTAGCTCGCTTAGCCGTTCTTAGTAGACTTGCCAGTTTTTTTAATCCTCATGCGCACCCGGGGTTGGAAGGCCCATGTAGTGCCAGACTTCGCTTTGGCTAACATCCACTTTTGCTCTATTTTTCCAAAGACCAGACGTCTGTACCGTTCTAGAGAGCGGTAAGGTTAAGCAACGTTCGCCGCGGTCACCACTTGCATGGGTAACCATTTGTGTGGTATTTACATCTGAGCACTACCGTTCGAAAGGCACTTCAATCGGTCCCGGTTATTGCCATAGAACAACAGTGATTAAGCCATGTCGGAAGCCTTCTAGGGCGATCTATAAAGTACCGACACCCGGGTTGGCACACACATCAACACAAGAAAGAATAAAATAATAGGTTAAATACTTACTAGGTTTTGTAGTTATAATTCTACGCAGACGTACCTTTGAGGAGAATCACGGGAAGTAACACAAATAGGCAGGATATTGCCTGTAACACAATTCTTTTTCCGCTCGCATCTATTGAAGGGTTTAAATTTCACATTCAGAAGTATACATTTCGCTTATAGAAGCAAGCTGGTGAGTTGAGAATTGAAACTTTGTTTTTACTGGACTTCTAAGAAAAATGATGGCTTGTGATTGTAGTAGGTTTTTCGGATATTCCACTGGTACTGGCAGCATCACATTTACGTCACCTATTTTGATAAATGAGGGGTCTATCCATTCCTTTTGCGAACCCGAGTATCTTTGCTATACATATGTAAGAAATTCAAGATAGCGCATATGACGTAACAAACATGTAGGTCATTTGTGCATTATGTGGGTAAAAAAGCAGGATAATAGGAATGAAGACGCAATAAAGATTTATAATAAATAAATCTTTATTGCGTCTTCAAACTTTACTTTAAACTCTTAAACTCTTACACTACTGTACTAATTTTTAGCAATAGAGAGCATAATAACTTAGAACCAAGTAATGACACTTAAAATAGACACTGGGTTTCACAACACAAATTACTTTCAAGGAACATTACCTACTCAGATAGATAAAAAATATTTTGAATCTATTGGGTGGTTATTAAACTGTTACCTAGGTATAGCTGAAACAACATGCACAAGTAGTTCAAAGTTGAAATATGAAGTTACCTACGCCTAATAAATAAAAAAGTTCTCCTTACACCAATTTATACACAATTTCTGCAATAAATTTTCATTTCATTTCATTTACAAAATTATTGAAAATGTATTAAATAATATGAAACTTTAAATCAAAAAGTTATTTTAAATAAATAAGAATTTCCTTTGAATTCGTTAATATTATATGGAACCAGTTAACGGAAAATAAATTGAAGCTTTTTTTAAAGGAAACTTAGCGCGCATCTTGACACAAGATTGTTTACAAACTCACAAATCGAAAAACCATCACTAACAATTGCGATTAAGGGCGCACAGTCAAAAGATACCTTATATTCTGACAGTTCGGGTTTAAATTACCATCCAACTTATATGACATATACGTATATATTTATGACTTCTCTCCTCAATCTGCTTTTGGGGCATTTTGGGGCGCTTGTCAAAATTCGACCTTATTTTCTGACAGTTCGAGTTTAAATCATACGTATACATTTATGACATCTCTCCTCAATATGCTTTTGGGGCTCTAGAAAGATTTCTATTTTTCTTTCCGTTAACTGGGCTAAGCGCATTAATTAGTTTCTCGGTTGGCGGGTTTAAAGTTTGTTTGTTCGCCAATAAATAAACACGTACAAGATTGGGTAATTATATGATACGCTCGGTTCAAAGTTAGAAAAGCCATTTTCACATCCCGTCATAAATTCACAGAGATACGAGCGAGTGTAGCGGTCCTTCCGGATATATCCTTAATGGCTAGACCACAGCGCTCATTCGGGGTTTGTAGAGCCATTTCCTATTGCGGTGCTATCTGGTGTGTAGTGACCATAACCAAGTTATGTTTCGTTTTATTAGTAGTGCACACGGTGATTATTTTCGATCCGTTGAACTTCGAATCCATCAATGGACGAGGGTCTGCGCGAATTTTAGCAATATTTATCTAATAGTCAAGACACACTCAGATCTTAAAATATGTGCAACAACATTGTATTATTTATTTATACTTTAGCACAAAACAGTTCGTACATGGTGACTTAATGCTAGATAGCATTTTCTACCTAGCACTTTCTATTTATGTAATTACTTACTCTTATCTTACAAAATGTACCTTATATTAAGACAAATTCAAAATAATAAACATTTAATTTATTATTTATTTTATATATCTCAGAGAATGCTCATATCCCAGAAGTGGAACGCATTAAGCTGAGGGTGATAATGCGTTTTCCTATCAACGTTTGCAATGGTGTAGCCTAGCTGTCAGAAGGCACTGCATTTATAAATGTTTGGGCTGCGGTTAATCCTATGAATAATGAGTATAAATTACGATGGTATAACATCTGTCGTTGACTTGGTGTTACGGCTTAAACTCCCAATCTGTTAATAGTACTGTTCTAATGACAAAAACATACAATACTGGTCATTCTGTTCGTAATTATATAGAAGACAAAGATGCTTGGAACATTCCAATTCTGAAAAGTATCCAACTGTAGTACATAAGAAACATAACATGTAGAAAACCAAAAGTAAAAAATAAAATGTAACAAAATCTCTAAAAAAAAATGCCCTTCAGTTTCTCTTCTGAGTAGTCGTTCTTTTTCCGATACGGTGGTAGAGTCATTGTGATATCATCGTCATCGTTCATAAGTGTGTCTGTGATGCCAAAACTGATTAAAGATATTTTGATTTTGAATGTAAATGAAGTATAAAAAAGGTGAATACGCTCATAATTTTTAACAAGTGGACAGATTTTCAATCAATACCACCGCGATGAAACTAGCTTTCAATGTAAAAATCGCTATTGAATCGGTCCATACTTTGGTCCAAACAAAGTTGCTCATCCACATCTGCATTCACATAGTTCTAAACTACACACTCAATTGATTTTAATGTGACCCTTGAACAAATAAAAAATGGCGGATGCCGCGTCGCCAAATGTGAAGCACTCAAACTATGCCGGCCCACTCGTTCGTACACAAACCATATGCACACATTTACATCATGCCATGACGATTGGCCGTCACATCGGCACATCGGGTTGACAACGGCCCTTCATCCACTCAAACAAACATAACGCCACTGCCATTGATATGCATCAGTTCTTGCTTAGCGAGATTTCATCCCCCTCTTTTATTCGTTCAAGGTGATACTATAATTTGAGAATTTCTTGAGAAAAGTAACATAGTAAATATACTGCATATAGAACACGTGCGGTCACTAGTGGAAAATAAATATGCCTAGTAAATTGTGATTGTGTGCATAAAAAATGCAAACACTGTTCTTTTAAATGTGTTATTATGGAAATTAAAGAAAATTGCTTTAAACCATTTCTTTTATTATGCTACACCACATTTTGCATGGTTTTATATCGACAGCGCTGTCAATTGATGCAACAACTTGGCCTTGCTCATATTGAATGCAACTGTTACGCCCAACGAATACATACATAGATCTTGGCCCGTAACTAGGAATCCCTGTATCTAGGGAACCAGGAACTAGGAGGACCATGGTCGAAAAACGCCTAGACACGGAACAAATACTTCCAATTTCATTTCCTGTGTGCACAAAAAAATTACCTGAAGCGAGAATCGAATCCGCAAACTACAACTGACTCTAATAACATAAGTGTTTTAATCACTCACTTGTGCGAAGTCACTGTAAAGCCTTCTAACTTAAATTTGACCCATATTTAATGCTCTTGCATTTAGTTTTTAGGAATTCCCACGAAAAAACAGGAAAACATGTACAAAGCCGTAGAAAGCTAGCTACTTATATTACAATAACTACTTCACGCCGTATCTCTTCATTGTTTTACACTTTTACAATGCTTATAAAAGATATTACTCGCTTTATATAGGTCTTGAACAAGAGCTGGTTATTGCAAGCGAAACTCGTGAATCATGGCCGCTTTTAGTTAGCTTCCTTTGAACAATTTCTCTAGAACAAGGATCATTTTCGGTTTAATTATACCGGGTATAAAAGTATTCGGCATTATAGGACCTTGTTGCAATAGTGATTTCAATATAAATGATATAAAAGCAAAACAAATAACAGCTGGATGGGAGTAGCTGGGGACCGTGCTCAGTGCCGGGCAGGTTGGAGAGGCCTATGTTCAGCAGTAAACTGTGACAAGCTGATGATGATAATGATGATGATTAAAGGACTTACTAGCGCGGTCGACACTTCGGGAACCAAGCAAACGCTAGGACAGTGATCGACAATTGAAATATGAAAATAAATATACGTATTTGACAAAAAGCACTATCTAGAATATGACGCAGAACCGTTATTTTAATTTAGATATAGTAAAGGTTATGTAATCCTTGCTTGTGAATAACGGCCACTTTTATTTAGCTTCAACATTTTCTCTTGAACAATTTCTTATAATATGCTGTTGAAGCACCATTATATCCACCTTAAGAAGATCTACAAGGTTTTGCACTAGAACTCCTTTTTACTAACACCATTATCCATTAGTTCTTTATGATCTTGACTTTTTAGGTAATGATGTATATTTATTGATTCGAATTGTATGTATGTGCTTTTATTTAAAGGCGTTATTACTTCTGATGTCAATATTTTACCTAATAAATTGCATATTTGCCGTACGCTAGTACTATGTCGCAGTAATGATTTCAAAACATTGTATGCAGTTTTGACTATTTTTTTTATAAATACGCCCAACGATCACATACATAGATCCTGGCCCTTAACTAGAATTTCCTGTGTCCAGCGAACCAGGAACTATGAGGACGATGGTCCCACAATACCCAGACACGAAAGAAAGTTTGCCTTTTTTCTCTGCACAAACATTAGTCCCGTCGCGGGATTCGAACCGGCGACCTCAGTGGTGTATGAGATTTGAGCCATCCTGCTAAACCACTACACCACAGAGGCTGTCATTCCCGAAATAAAATCCAGAATGCCGGTCATAAATTGCAAAGTTCAAAACTAAGTTTTTACAAGCACAGGCGACGATTTGTTCCACAACTTCTTTTCATTCATCTAATAAAACTAAAAATCTCTTTTACAAAGTTCAAATCGGTAAATAAAGTTCTACTCCATTGACTCAGAAGATTCTTCTTTGTTAGTTAATATGAGAAAGAGAAAATAACTTCACCGTTGATATAACCAAACAATGGTTAACGTATCAAACTAACATTTCCTTCTTCTTGACAGTAATCGGAAGTGAATCATTTGTTCGAAGAACTTGTTGCTGGACTATGATCTCAGGAAAATTGAGGAAAAACAACCCTCTGTTAAATATGGCTTTTTTTAGTAGATTTTGGAGGAAAATCTTTCAATAGGCCTTACTTAGAATCGAATTAACACATTTTTAAACATTCCTTATATAATCGTTAACCCGTTTGAACGCCACACCAAAAAATATGTCATACCTATGTTACATCAAACTGACCTCGACGTAGGGAGCACTTTCTCGTACGTCGAGTAAGGCCTACCTCTGCGGTTTTCGACACAATCTCGTACATAACTCGTGAACCTAACTGAGATCTTGGATCAATATATAGGTACAGCTTTTTGGGAATCAGGAATAATGTGGATATTTGCGCGTTATTGGTACCTAATTGAACTAATTTCATGCTACTCGCTACACCAATGGGGCTGTAAAATATATATACCTTGAAAGTTAGCCGCGAGACAATAAACTACAGTAGCATTCCCTTCTTTTTCCGTTACCTTGACGTCATTACTAATGTGACAATACCCACTTACTACATAAATAGTCACAATGAGTAGAGAAGAGCAACACAGCTGGCAGCCTTATGCATTAAAGCAATTTCAGACTCAGCCAACCTCAGAATGGATTGGAAGTAAAAAAGACTATATTTGTACAAAATAATGTTTAAAAATGGTACGATAAAAAGTAAACTTTCAAAGTGGATTATTATTTCTTTGTCAAGTTTCGAAAGTATTATTTCTAACAACGGACAAAAATTGAGATTTTACGAAAACTGCCCCGAACAATTAAATAAATTTCCTGAACAGAGGTTCAGTAACAGCTTTACGGTACAAAAGAGACATTTACGTGTAATAACAAGTGAGTTATATTCATCCCTGGGACGAATCGTTGAATTTCTTCGCTTAATTTTTACGGGTTTGGATTTCAAAGTATTTCGACAATAAAATTTTTAAAAAAGTTAATAAAGACTTATTTATAAATACTTTTTTAATTATGGTTTTATCTTTAAAAATTATCATTTTGTTAGCCTTTCTATTAGTTGTAAAATAAATGCTGATAATTTATTGAATAAACCAATTTATTTATATAAAATACTTCTAATATATTTACCATCATAAAATAAAAATATATTTTTTTATTGGTAAATGGGCATACGTTTGACGACATCTCGCCCGATGGAAACCGAAGATACGGCCTAAGATACGCTTGCCCATGAGATGCCTATTTACTCTAGACTTAAAGAGACACAAATTGTAATTAATAAAACTATATTAACAAGAAAATACGAGTACATTTATTTAATATCTACTCAGACAATAATCTATCGAAATAAATGTTGTACCGAAGCCAATTTTATAGATTGAAAGCTCGGAATACAGAACAAACATTGAAAGGTTTTCAAATTACATAGCGGATATAATTTATCTACTGTATTGGAATAGAATACTGACAGATGTAAGCGTCCTTAGAGAGTTTGATGAAGGCTTCAGTTTGAATTGTAATACTCATAACTTCGGTAATATACAGTATTTTCAAAAATTCAAGTGTCGTGTGCTTGGAATGAAGTACGAGTATAGGTTAGAATGGTGGTCAACACATTTTTGCAGGAAATCCAGTGTTGCTAATCGCACACACGTACGCGAAACATCATACCTATACAAATGCAAATAGATGTAGTCGTGTTTCCTAGCCGTGTATTAATTTCATTTAGGTATACAAAGAAATCAATGCACCTTTTTCGTCACATTCATTCATTGAAATTGACACTATCTATTACTAGTTTGAATAGTTATAAACGCCATTCATAAATGTTATAAATATGCCTTATTGTAACGCAATAAGAATTGAATTTATTATCTACTGAATCAGTTATGACATGGTTATGACGCAGTCCGAAATATCGGTGGATATACGTCTACGCTGTTGACATAAATACGATTTTTCAATCGTATGATCGCGGCGCGTCTGCCTCGCCTACTCGGCCATTCTAACCTATTCTCCATTTCTTGGTATTTACTATTTTATCAGGATTTAAAAAGTAGACGATGATTTTCCACGACAGGAAATGCTTTTATGATGGAAAGCTAAATACAAGTTTAATTCGTTTTGCCACAAGTAGAATACAGATTAAATTGCAAATAGCAATAACAATTTTAAATATAAACGCAATACAACATTGCTTCCTCGAATTCCTGAAATTCTCTACTTTCGAAGTCCAGGCTCTTTGACGTGCACTGACCTACTGTTTCTCCATACAGTGGTTGCAACAGTATGGGATCTACAAACACAGATCTAGCCATAATCGCGGGACATAAACAGAATACTAAATGTTGTTGCAGAATGTGCTAAACTAACAATGATGGAACTAGGACTATCCTTATTCATAACAACTATGTATATACGAGCGAGTGTGGCTCAGTGACAGCTCGTGCGACTTTCAATCCGACGCACCCGAGTTCAAATCCCAGTGGCCCCGACTTTCTTAATTTACGTGCGGATTTAACACTCGTTCTAAAAACGGTGAAGGAAAACATCATGAGGAAACCGGCATGTCCAAGAATTTATTACAAAAATATAGGACATGTGACATCCACCAACCCGCATTGGGCCAGCGTGGTGGATTATGACCCATATTCCACCACGCTGGCCCAAGACTATTTTGTGAACAGAAAAAAAAGCGCAAACATTTGTTTGGTGTCTGGGTGTTGTGGGACCATGGTCCTCATAGTTCCTGGTTCCCTAGATACAGGGAATCCTAGTTAGGGGCCAGGATCTATGTATGTGATCGTTGGGCGTTATTTATTTTTTTATTTTTTTAATACTCTCTCTATGCCGAAAGGCTCGAGTCCCAGCAGTGGGAACGTAATGGGCTGATGATTATGATGATGATGCATATACTGATACAAAAAATGAGATGCAATCACAATCAGATGTTAAAGTACGCTTAACATAGTTATTTACATTTCGATAGTATGTTTGTATACTGTTATTAAGTGTATTGTAGCAAAAGTTAAGCAACAGTTGTGAGATGCGTGCGGGGCTTTCCGAG
This sequence comes from Petrophora chlorosata, assembly GCA_951640565.1. Classification (NCBI taxonomy): domain Eukaryota; kingdom Metazoa; phylum Arthropoda; class Insecta; order Lepidoptera; family Geometridae; genus Petrophora; species Petrophora chlorosata. Next base: position 6,184,143 of record OX621204.1, on the reverse strand, counting down.
AGGGGGGTAAAATCAATAGGAGAACCCTCCTCTCCCCCCAAAACTCCAACGCCTGATGTGTGCTGTGCTTCAGTTTTTTATGTTGTGATTTTTGGCGGGCAATGTTATTATTTGGTGAGGATGATGTGATGTGAGCGAATGAGGATCGTCGGGTCATGGATGAATGGCTCGAGGTTTTAGGTTGTGTTTTAGATTTGCGGATATTTGGTAGTTTTTAGAGATATGCCTTTTTTTGGGTGGGTAGACGGTAGCCTAACGAGGTGAGTATGAAATAGGTATATGAAGATGGTACTCACTGTAGGTTGACAATATAAAAGACCTCCGGTTTATAAGAGCAGGATTAACACTACATTTTTTTAACGGGCGATTGTTTTTATTACTGAAAACAACTCTACACTCTACTTACTTAATATTATCATATTGTGCTCCTATTACATTTATAAATATATTTATAATTTTATGTGTAGTAATTTTTAAAAATACACCATCCTTCCAAATAATACTGTTTATCCTTTCTGTTCAAAGGTTGCCTAGAAGAGATCGCATTTAACGATAAGACCACCTTGTTATGATGATTACTGTGAAATGTACTTTTTGCATGTACCTATTTTTAACGTTTTTAACAGTAAAATGTTTACCTATCTAATCTATCTATATATCTAAAGAAAAATACAGAAATGTTAAGGAAATTAAAAAAAAAGGAATTTGGTCGAAACCAAGTATAACTCAATATGACAAACTTTTCAATAAAGACTCTCTTCTTGCTGTTTTGTGTTAAGGTCCATTATAGTAGCAAAGAACATAAATTGCCCTTTTTCGGAAAACGTAGGTACCTATGAGACCGCAATTTTTAGACTCTATCCAATGGGTAAACTTTACCTGTCTAAAGTCCCCACATAGTTACATAAGGATGGCAACAAACAGCATTTCAATAATTGCGTTAGGTGTACCGCGTTACATGTACCGTCTACGAAAGTGATCGCACGCTCGTTAGGGGGATCGTATCGCCGCCTGGAAAATGTTTTGATAGGGCCTGGCCAAAGTTTTGATAGTCTGTATAAAGGATAAAAGCTTTGTGTCGAGTTTTGTTAAGCAAACATTGACTTTGGGAATGCGTCCTTATGCTTGATAATAGTGATTATCATAGTGTTTACTATTATGAATGTATAAGCCTATAATTAAAATAAATTAATGTGCAAATATTTTTTCTAGCGAGATTAGACAGATTTTTTTAGATTATGGTAACCCCATACCATGTCCAGTAAGAACAGTTTTTTTATGGAATTTAGTAATGAGACCAGCAAGTTGTTCGCCTGATGGTAAGCGCTACGCCTGCCCATGATAATTGCAGTGTCATCCAGAACTTTAATATCATAAAATAAATTGATCTGCAAATATTTTTTTCTAGCGAGATTAGACAGATTTTTTAAGATTATGGTAACCTCCATACCATGTCCAGTAAGAACAGTTTTTTTATGGAATTGACTAATGAGACAAGCAAGTCGTTCGCCTGATGGTAAGCGCCACGCCTGCCCATGATAATTGCAGTGCCATCCAGAACTTTAATACCATAAAAGTACTGCGTAACACTGCATTGCGCTCATCACCCCGAGACATCAGATTTTAAGTCTCTATGCCCAGTAATGGGTGTGGGCAAACGATAATTGAATTATGTATTGATAGGGTCAAAACATATTATGAAAATTTATATTTAATCATGAGTATCTATAATCTAAATAGCTATAATAGTTAACATGTTGATATATATTGATATGCTCATGTAGTTTACTTTTAGAATAACACGCGTTAATGGACTATAAATATGTAGGAGCATATATATTGATAATAATTTTCGTTCTATGTCGACCTCAAAAGATAAGCATCGCAATTTGTAAATGGCATTGCATGATGTCATCTCGCATTTCTTTTTTCTTAATTCATTTCATTGTAATAATCCGTAATTTTTGGTTAACTAATATTTGTGGAGGCTTTTTTATATCAGTTTGTGTAATTATTTTGTAACAATAGCTGTTAGCCCCCAAACAAAATAAATATAAAAATAAAATAAAATAATGCTCACTAATTAAAGCGCGTGAATAAATTGTAATATGATCGAATTACTGTTCATTTATGACAATCCCTAAGATCGAACAGTCCTAACTCCAAACCAGATAGCTAATTTGATAAAGCAGTAGTAGTCACGGCTGCCTGAAATTGTCACATATTGTGAAATTCGTACATTGAAGAGAGATTTACTCTCTCATTTAATCAAATAGATTGCGGTCGAGGCCTAAGTGGTACCATATATCCGCTTAGTTAATCTCTTCATTCGTCAAATTCTATTGCAAAGTACTTCTGAGAATTGAGATTCGACGTGGGAACATACTATACATATATTTAGGTGCTTAATTGTAATAGTCTATATCTATGTCGCAGTTGAGTTGTATACTTCACTGTTTTACAAAACTACTAGTTTTTTATTTTATTTATTATTTATAGGCTTGCGTTTGACCGCTATCTCACCTGTTGTTAAGTGACGATGCGGTCGAAGATGTAGCACGCTCGCCTAGAAGAAACCTGTTCACTCTTGTCTTAAAGACACCCAGATTATAGCTATTCGGAAACACAGATGCAGGCAGAGAGTTCCACTCCTTGGCCGTTCGCATTATGAAGGTCGAAGCAAAGCGCTTGGTGCGAGCAGGAGGGATGTCAACTATATATTGATGACGGCTTGCCGTACGCCTGGTCGTCCGGTGATAGAATGGAGATGGCGGAATAAGTTCATGTAATTAGCCGTTTTACAAAACAGCATTCTTACAGCATAACACGTGGCGCACTCATGGCGAGTTTGCCGCATTCTTTCAATATTGCCTGACATTCTACTTTGGTGGATATGTCATTCCGTATTCTGCTAGTGACCGTCCCAAAAAACGCAGCGAGAACGCTGCAAATTCGCGACTAGTTCGCCGTGAGTGCGCGGCTTATTCGCCACTAATAAGGCTCAGCTAAATGACATTCAGCCATTTTACAAAATGACTGGAACTAAAAACATAGGATTGTATAAAGGTTTGAATTATTCAATGCGGCGAGTGCACGATTAGCAGTTTTGTAACACTGCATGAAGTTATACGTTAGATTGTAAATTTTAGTGCCTTGTCAAATTACAAAATGGAATGAAGTATACTCCATCAGTGTATCCAATCCAAGTCTCACTGCTCCGCGTTTTTTTATAAACACTTAGGGTAAGAGTGAGTCGGACCACGGAGGAGTCGGGTACTGCTGAGGATCTACAACTATTTTGTTTTATAAAACCGCGGATTATAAAATCTAACTACGACTTCTACATAACATTATATAAATAATTAAATTTTAAGCTGCGTAAAAACAGCTAGGAGTTAGCTTCAAGGCCTAGAAAATAAATTTGATTTGTGGTTTTGTTTACTGTATCAACGGAATAGGTTTAAATAATAGGAATACAATTTAAATGGATTATACAAATATTGCGACTATTGCGATATTAAGACGAAAATGCGGCAGGTCCAGACGGAGATGGCGTGATGAGCTGGACTCCTACTGGAAGATTGGCCGCAAGGAGCATTAAACCGTGAGGAGTGGAAGAAGGGTAGGGAGGCCTTTGCCCTGCAGTCGGACGACGACGGCTAAAATAAATAAATATGTATATACAAATATTGTCCAGAAATTGTTCTCTGTACGTGGCTTATACGTAGAATATTATGAAAAGGGGCGCTTGCAATTTTTTTTTTTTTTTTTCCTTCATATGGTTTCATAGTCATTATGATCCCCATTTTTATTACAATCTAGCCAATTAATTAGGCTAATAAGCAATTTACATTTAACTTAAACTGATAGATAAACTAATACTAAGAATGTGTCCATTAACACTATTCCTATTGTCTCTATATTAAGGGGAAGACACTTTGTTCTTGTGTTCTGTATGGGTAGCACTCGTACTACATTACACTAATTCACTATCACTAGACATTACACTAACTCAAACGGTTTTGTTCTTTTAAGTCTTCTCACTATATCCGTGTGGTCGAGGAGCTGGATTGCCTCGACGTTCACATGATGATGAAGCCTATGTTCGTGGGCTTCGGCATATTTTTTAATAACTTTATCGACGAACTCTACTTTAAGATCCCGATGGAGATCGTCGTTTCTAATGTACCAGGGTGCGTTCACAATTTCCCTTAATACTTTATTCTGGAAGCGTTGTATGATTAATATATTGCTCTGTTTGGTGCAGCCCCACAGCTGTATACCATAAGTCCAAACTGGCATTAGGACTTGTTTGTATAGTATCAATTTGTTGTATGTTGACAGCGTGGAGTGCCTTCCAAGCAGCCAATACATTCTTTTAAAGCGTAAATCTAATTCTTCTTTTTTCTTCTTGACGTGCGCTTTCCAGCGGAGCTTTGCATCAAGTGTCATTCCTAGGTACTTCGCTGTATTTTCATACGGGATTTGTTTGCTGTTAATGTAGACTGGGCAATATTGTTGTATCTTGTTGCTGAAGTCTATGTGGATTGATTTGGATTCATTTAGTTTAATTTTCCATTTTTTCGTCCAGTCATAAACTTTGTTAACAGCCTTTTGAACCTTTTCTGCTGCTTCTCTATGGGTGTTTGCTACAGCCATTATAGCAGTGTCGTCAGCAAAGGTTGCGATGGTGTTATCTTCTAATTCAGGAATATCACAGGTGTATAGTAGGCACAGGACCGGACCTAATACACTTCCTTGTGGTACTCCAGCATTTATTACTTTCAATTTTGAGTAGGCATCTTCTTGTTTTACTCTAAATAATCGGTTTGAAATATAAGATTCCAGAATGTTAGCAAATTTTTTCGGTAGGTGCATTCTTAGCTTGTGAACTAGGCCTTCATGCCACACCTTATCAAAAGCTTGTGCTACATCTAGGAATATAGTAGAGCATACTTGCTTATTTTCTAAAGTTGTTTCTATAATACTTGTTATTCGGTGCACTTGATCTATGGTTGAGTGCTTCTCCCGAAAACCGAATTGGTGCTCTGGAATGAGGTTTGTGCTGTCAATAATTGGTTTTAGTCTTTTAAGCAATATCTTTTCAAATAGTTTTGACATTATGGGTAGCAAGGAGATTGGCCTGTACGAAGTTGTTTCATGAGGCGGTTTTCCTGGCTTTGCTATCATTATTACCTCAGCAACTTTCCATAAGTCTGGTACATATTTTAATCTTAGTGCAGCATTAATAAGAGTTGTTAGTTTTACTATCCCTTTTCTTGGAAGATTTTGGAGTATTTCTCCTGATACTAGGTCATACCCAGGAGCTTTTCGTGGGTTTATACTGTATTTAATTTCACGTGCAATTTCTCTAGGTGTTGCTAGTTTTATATTATCATCTTCCTGCTCATCATGGAGGTTGATATCATCCAAAGAAAAGGTTTCATTTGTGCTACTTTGATTTGGCTGAAAGATGTTTGCTAAGTGTTCTGCAAACCTTTTAGCTTTCTGCTCGTTATTCACTGCCCATTTTCCGTTGTTATCTTTAATAGGTGGTATTTGGATAATTGGTCTTTTTAGGTTCTTAGTTGCCTTCCAAAGGGAGTAATCTGTACTTCTATCACTGGTCAGCTTCTGAAGATACTCATTCGTGGAGTTATCATTAAAATCCTGGATTTGGCGTTTCAATGTTTTGGTGATATTGTTAAGCTCTTTTTTGTCTGCAGGACACCTAGATTGATGCCAGATTTTTCGTTGTTTTCTTTTTTCAGCTATAAGTTGTTTAAGGGGCGCTTGCAATGACACTAATATTCTTAATGCGTAAGTTTGTATGTAAGTGTTTGTTACTTCTTCACTCTGTAACGGCTCAACAAATTTGAGTGAAATTTATACCCTGGATTAACACATAGGCTACTTTTATCCCAAGAAACCGCGAATGAAACCGCGGATGCAGCTAATATTATATTATAAATGCGAAAGTTTGTGTGTTTGTTCCCTCTTCGCACCGCAATGGGTAAACGGATTTTGTTGAAATTTAGTATACCTAGTGATACTCTAGGTCCTGGAATAGCACACAGAATACTTTTCATCCGCGGTTGAAGTTGTAGATATTTTAAACCGTATTACATAATAAATAAGGGATTATACGACATTCATCACCATAATTTTGCCATCAGAGCAACCTTAATGTCTGCTAGCGGGCGGTAAGGCTGTATTAATGATATTTAGCGCAATTATTCCTAAATATAAATGCTAATTTATTTTTAATTTTATTCAAGGCTACACAATGCTTATTTGTCAATGGGGACATTGTTCTCGTATTTCGTAAGTCACTTTCTGCTAGAGGCTTTTGTAAAAAAAATCTTTAGCTCTATATATGGAACCCTAAAATTTAAAATAAACACATCAGATCAATAAAATTCTATAAAATAATACAATATAAAACAAACTCTTTAATCCTTATCATCATTTATACACAATCTTTAGATGGATTGGACAAATTAATCATCATACTTATCTAATATACTAAGATACTCTGAAATATTATTATTAATTTACTCTTAATTATTTATTAAGATACAAGCTGCGGTCTGCTATTTTACTTGCGGATTCCCGGGGTAAAAAGTAGCACAGGTATTAATAAAGGGTATAACTAATTACATTCCGAATTTCACTTAAAAACCGTTCAACCGTTATGGCGTGAAGAAGGAACACACACACTTACACACAAACTTTCGCATTCATAATATAAGTGTAATATCAATTGGCTTCCTTGAAACAAAAGTCACATATATTTTTATTATTCCTCTATACATTGAACGAATAAACAGATAGAAATACCGTTTCAACCTATAAAATCCAAGTCTGTTGTACAAACATAGATATAGTAAATGCCTACACACACATCCTATATCTAACGTCATATGAACGTGAATCGATAGCATTGTTCGTCCCTAAGGGCTTTTCAGCCATAGGTAATGTAGGCTAAAGTGTTTGTTGATTGATAACATTTGGAATAGGATTAAAGGGTCAAATGTGTTTAATACGTTATCGAGGTTATATTATAGTGAAGTTTACTTTCAAGTTCTTTACCGACTTCAAAAAGGAGGAGGTTCTCAATTCGATTGTATGTTGTTTTATGTTTGTTACCTCAGAACTCCGTCATTTATAAACCGATTTGGAAAATTCTTTATGCGTTGGATTCAGTTTATCTACGAAGTGGTCCCATATCAATTTCATCGATATTTGATCTTGGTATTTATATTATATTATATAAAACTATATATATATATATGTTTAAATTTATACATTATATACAACTTACATATAGTTATACATCAATGCTTCTATATTGCCTATATATAATAAATACATATTTCGAATATATATACGTAACTCATATAGGTACAGAATACCTATATACATAATATATATTTTCAGAGCGAGTGTGGCTTAGCGGGAACTCCTCGTGCGCCTTTCGATCCGTCGCACCTGGGTTCGAATCCCGACTCGGCCCTGCACCAATGATTTATAGTAGATTTTGCACATTCGCTCTAAAACGGTAAAAGAAAACATCGTGATGAAACCCGCTTACGCGCTTTGGAGTGGTAGGCTCTGACCGAGACGGGTCTGAGCAGCCGCTCTACTGCCGTCTCTCTCCAGATCTATGTGCTCCACCTTAGGCCACATCATCGCTTCACATCAGGCGAGATAGTGGCCAAACATAGATCTACTAAGCGTAATATATATATATATATATATATATATATATATATATAATATACACAAAAAACAGCAGACTTTCATGATGGTAGGTAAAAGTTTTTCATATGAAGCTTAGGATGTAGGATACTTTTATCCCGTAAACCACGGGTGAAACCGCGGGATGCAGCTAGTGGGTTTATATAGTGAAGCTTACTTCCAAGTTCTTTGCTTTTATTATAGCGGTTTCTTACTCCACGGCTATTTTGATTTACTATTGGCTTACCTATTTTCCTTTTCATAAATTCTAGAAATTATTATGAGCTATAAGCCGTATCAATATCGTCCATTAACTTTATGGTCCATTTCTTACCTATTTATATGAACACTTCAATATTATTGGGCATACTATTTACTTTTTCCTCTCCTATTTCTTTTTGGCACACAGATTCATTTTAAGAAGTTGTTTTACTTTAATAAATTGCTTGATTTTATTATAAATTGTTGTTTACTATTATTTAATTGTAGAGCGAGTGTGGCTTAGTGGGAGTACCAGCGACTTTCGATCCGACGCACTCGACTTCGAATCCCGTTGGCCCCGCACCACTGACTTTCTTAAGTTATTTGCGGATTTAATAATATAATCGGTCTAAAAAAGGTGAAGGAAAACACTGTGAGAAAACCGGCATGTCCAAGAATTAGTCATAAAAAATCAAGGACATGTGACATCCACCAACCCGCACGTGGCGGATTATGGCCCATACTCTCCCTATGAGAGAAGGCCCGTGTCAGCAGTGGGAACTGTGGCTGATGATGATAAATTGCTGGAAAACCTAGTAAAATAATCTATTAATATTATAAATGCGAAAGTCTATGTGTGATTGTTACCACTTTACTCAATAACGATTGACCGGATTTAGCTGAATATAATTCATTAAATAGGTTAAAAAAAAATATATAAAAAAACAATAAGTAAATAAATTGAATAACTCTTTATTATGACACTATAACACAGAAATAATTATAAACTAAAATAACAACTAACTTTAGATTAAGTATGTTGTTAGAATACATACCTAAGTTCTTATATCTGCACACTATCGTCTATAAATTTTAATATTGTCTCTTTATAGCATACGGTTGTCTGGAAGAGATCGCTGTTTAACGATAAGAACGCCTATTGCACTTATCATAAGAAAGTATTTTCAAAATATAATTCCTTCTTAAGTGCAATAAAGTGTTTTCTATTCTATTCTAAGTTAATAATAGTGTCACAATGGGCGGTCTTATTGCTCAAACCGATCTCTTCCAGACAACTCACAAGTGGAGGTAGATAGATAGTTTTTTATATTACTACGTGATGAGACGAGCAATTCATTCACCTGATGGTAAGCGCCACGTCTGCTCAAAACAATTGCAGTGCCACCCAAAACTTTTAATACCATATAAAGCACTGCATAGCACAGTATTGCGCTCATCACCCCGAGACATCAGATATGAAGTCTCATATGCCCAGTAATTTTACTGACTACAATGCCCTCCAAACCGGAACACAGTAAAGCTTACGCACTACCGCTTGGCGACAGAATAACTGGCAAAGCTGTGGTACCTACCCAGACGGCGTCCAGTATACGAGAAACCTACCACAAGTAAAAGATAGAGTAGATAGATAGATAACACTCTATAGAATTTAAAAAAGAAAACAGAATTACAGTTGGTAATACATAATTTCCTATAAGTACAATTGTAGGTACTTTAGGAGCTAAAATTCAGCTATTCTGTCATATATCAATTCAGTACCAAGTAGCAATATATATGGCTGAAGTGTAAGTCTCATTCATCAACATTCATAAACTATGCTACTAATTTGGGCACGTTTAAATTTTATAAGTTCTCATGATCAAAAAGGTTCTCGCTGGTCCTTCTCACACTGATGCTATAATATTTAGCGCTTCACATACGAGTTTTGTTCGCGTAGAGTATACCTTAAAATAGGATTACAGCGTGCGCTTCCGGCGCCGTTGGATTCACATAAATAATTCAATCGCGTGCCTTATTCGGCCTACACTTGAAGCCGATCGATGCAGTTTGACTAAACATTGGTCAGTGTGGATAGAAATATATGATACACTATAGTAGGTAATAGCTAAGCTCTATCCTAAAAATAGGTACTATAAATGGGAAAGTTTGTGAAGATGGATGAATGGATGTTTGTTACTCAATTACGCAGAAAGTACAGAAATACTGAACAGATTTTTATGAAATTTTGTTTGTTGGTTCTTAACGTCCTGAAAAAGGTCATAATCTACTTTTTATCCCGGAAAACCGCGAGGAAACCACATATAATTAAAAATATTTTCATCCTCTGTATGTATTACAATTATATATGAACTTTCTACAACCTTTACTTGATGTCTATCATTAAAAATGGATAATGATGTCCTTTTTTGCAGGCTTAAAATATAATTATCGTTTCTAATCTCTTCTTCCTTATTTCTTCTATTATCCCTAGTTTTTTCTTTTCTTTTACCTACTCCTAGGACTACGATGCGGTTTCAGTAGATATTTAACTAACTTGTTGTAGTTATTGATTTTTTTTTAGAATAGAATAATTTATTCACCATAATAACAAAGTTTATTATTTTAGTCAAGTCATAATTACAATGTTTTCTTATGTCATTAATATACACGGAATAAAAAAAAAATTAAAATTACATCAATTTCACATTATCATTAGTCACATCACATTAAAATATAGGTATAGTCAAGATTTAGCTAAATATTAATTAAACAACATCATTATAGTAGGTAGGATTTATAGTAGGTAGGTAGGTTTAGCTCGGATCAGGCTCAGTGGCGTGCTATGGGAGAGGCCTATGTCCAGCGGTGGACTGATGATGAGGTAGGTTTAGATTTATAACACATTAATATTTAATGTAAATCGCACCCGTGCATAGCTACGGCTGGCACAATAAATAAGAAAGGATTACTAGTATATCCAACACAATATACAAGAAACAAATTTCTCGATACGAAAAATCCCTGCCAGCTCTTTGGAGCGTTCCGCATGAACGCAAAATTAACGCGATTCGCATACGTAACCAAGGTTGTTGACACAGCTTCCACAAAACGGGCAACATCTTTGATCATCTCGAAATGTGGCAGCCCTATAAATTTTTTATGATACGACAAATCTGAGAGGCTTTTGTGAGTATGAATTACGTATAAAGCTCAGGGTTTTGAGGTTGATTCGGCTTTGTATTGAATGCGATAAAGATATCGCCATTAGATACTACATTTGTAAGTCCTAGGAATACGAGTGTTTTTTCATGATCCTGTTCCCAACTGAATTCCTTGTATTTAGAGACCCAGGAATCCATAACACCCAGACACGTAACAAATGCTTGCGCTTTTTTTCTTGTGTCCTTTTGAGAGAGAACAATTGTCTCGTCGCGGGAATCAAACCCGCTACCTTAGTGGTTTGAGCTGACCTACCCAACCACTACACCACAGAGGCTGAATTAAGTAAGACCAATACCTAGTCATTGAATAATTTTACTTATTTGGCTTCGTTAGATAGCGAGTTTTTGCTCTTTCTTTAAATACCTAACCAGCTTTTTTATTGCCCATAAAGCAAAAATTATGTTTATTTACATTATACAATACTGGTGGTATTATATCCAGTTATTCTGCCGCTAAGCTGTAGTGCGCAAGCATTACTATGATGCGGTTTGAAGGGCATTACGCAGTGCTTTTTATGGTATTAAAATTTCTGGGTGGCACTACAGTTATTATAAGCAGGCGTGGCGCTTACCATCAGGCGAACGACTTGCTAGTCTCATCACTCAGTTCCATAAAAAATATACACAGCGTAAAGATTGATAAGAATTTCTGTTGTTAAAATTGTCTCTCTACTTGTATTTACATAATTTGTAATTTATATGAGCAGCATAATCTATCTTAATATTTATACTATCTCTCTTAATATTTATATTATATAATATTTATATATATTTTCTGTATTATTATTATGTCCTTTTTCTCCTCCTTCTGCTAATAATGTTTCCCTTATGTATAACGTTGATTATGTTATATGTATATATATATATATATATATATATATATATAATATTTATACATATATTTATAATTTAATTTGCATTTGTTTCGAAAAACCACCGTCCTTCCAAATTATGTTAGTCCTTTCTGTTCAAAGGTTGTCGGGAAGAGATCGTTTTGAGCGATAAGACCGCCTATTGTTATGCTGATTACTGTGAAATTTACTTGTTTTTCATGTTGTCAATTTTTAAGATTTTTTAACAATAAAGTGTTAAAGTCAGATATTCTTACAATAAATATTCACTTACATACCGAAATGTGCAAAAACTCTCATAAACACATCGGAAAGGCTTAAAAATCCTATGACATTGATCAGACCCAGCCCGTTATATGCCCATCGCGCCATCTGAGGTCCATAACCGACATAAATCATGCGACACGACCCCATAAATTTTAATATTCACTGATCCACGCCATTGTGGAGTCCGTCGCTTTTTCTTGTTAGAAATCTTTTTTGACGCACTTGAGTGATATAGAAAATGACTCAACAGTTCACGGCTATAAAATATTACAATAAACATTGTATTCTGAAATAAAATGAAACTTTATGAAACCATAGTTTTCTTTGCTTTATATAGTATTTTTTTTATAGAACTGATCAATAAGACGTCATTCCAGCCAGATGTTAAGCGCCACAATTGCCCATTACAGTGGCAGTGCCATCCAGAACATTTAATACCATGAAATGTACTGTACTGTAAGTTTCATATGCCCAGTAATTTTGCTGGCTACATTGTCAAACTGGGAAACAGTAATGCTTGCGCTTGGCAAATTGGTGGTATCTGCCCAGATGGCCTCCCGCATACGAGAGACCTATCAATAAGTTCCACCGAATTCCAAGTAAAAAAAGTCATCTATTAAGCAACAATTATTAGATGTTAGTTTTTCTCAGAATTCCAAAAGTTTAAATTTAGTCCTACTAATATTATACATGCGAAAGTTTGTTAGTATGGATGTATGTTACTCAATCACGCATTAACTACTGAACGGATATTGATGACTTTAGGTCCTGGAAAAAGACAGGCTACTTTTTATCCTGGGAAATCGCGGGTGAAACCACGGGGCGCAGGTAGTAAATCAAAATATGATGGCAATAAATGCGTGTCATCCTATCTTACTAATATTATAAATATAAAAGTTCGTGAGGATGGATGGATGTTTGTTGCCAAATTAGTATAGTATTATGTATCTACTTCATAGAGGACCAGCAGGGCGATCATGTATCTTTTTATTCAATCAATTTCAATAAGAAACCAGTTTCGATGATGGTTTTGCGATCACGTAACCCGTTTGTTGCAATCAAACGTCAACGAAAGCTCAATTGAAACAAAAATAAGTTTTGACAAACAAAGTTTACATCAATAATAAACCATAGACAAGAGCCGTATCACACAGTGAAATTGAATAAATTGGGCGTATACATAACGATTCATAGCACAATCTCGCTTTGTAAATTTGTCGGGTAATCGATAGGAGCACATTGAAATCGAGGTATAAAAAGTTACATGATCGCATTTTATCGATTGAAATAAGATTCTATTGCACGTCGAACATCGCGTGTCCACAACATGCGATGTTCGCCCTGCAGTAGTCGCACCGAAAAAAAGAAAAATACAATCGAATCATGGTGAATTACTTTTCGATCGCAAAAAACATCCATTTCTAGCTCCACTTCAAATACTTAAAAAAACGGAAGTGAAGTTTCCTCGATAATGCGCCTGTTAAACTTTGAGATCCGGTTTTATTAGTGCTGGGTTGTCCGATAACTTTTATTGGACGGACATTCCTTTCTGTTCGGAATGATGTCCATGTTTGTGCTTTGGTCGCATTTTCTCCATTAAGTATTGTGAGAAACTTTTGCGTTGTGTTTGTGTGGCGTTTGATTTTAGAAGTTTACAGCATTAGTTTCCTAGCGTCAATAGTTTATAGGTATTCATACTTTTTTCATTAAGATGTCATAAGTGGATATTTTGACTGAGACGCCACTCATCATCATCATCATCAGCCCATCACGTTCCAACTGCTGGGACCTGGGCCTTCTCTCATAGAGAGAGTATGGGCCATAATCCACCACGCTGGCCCAGTGCGGGTTGGTGGATGACACATGTCCTTGAATTTTTGTGATTAATTCTAGGACATGCCGTGTTTCCTCACGTGTTTTCCTTTACCGTTTTTAGAGCGAGTGTTAAATCCGCACATAACTTAAGAAAATCAGTAGTGCGGGGCCAGGGCGAACTCAGGTGTGTCGGATCGAGAGTCGCACGTGTGAGACGCCACGTTTCAGACAAAATATCCACTGTCTACTCGAAGGATGGCGTATTTATGTAGTTTCTAAATTGTAGTCTCCTCGATACATGCTTGCCTAGTGAGGAGACTAAAATATATTTACCTTGTAATATAAAAAGTGCAAGTGACTGCAATTTATAGTAATTATGTATGTGTTTCTTAGTTTAACATGTACCTTCCTAACTATGTAAGCTACTCTACTTTTATTACAGTAAAAAAATAAAAAAATTACATAACTGTTAAATACGGGCAAATATTTATTTCTTCTGTCTTCTTCTTTCGTATACAACTTATAGCTATACAATAGTGATAACTTTGTTTCACGAGATGACGGGACGTGCTTCACAAATTTTGTCCAGACTGGGCGCAAATGGGGCAAGACAGGGACGAGTAGAAAAAAATTAGGAATTTGCCCAGCAGTGGGACACTAACGCATAGAATAATAATATTTTTTTTTTTAGTTTATAATATTTTTCTACCATTATATACTATATTTTAACAAATAATACTATCACTTCATCAACGGTTCACCAACTGTATTAGTCACTTCTGTGACAAAATCACTCACTATTCATCTTTTAATGTATTGAGCAGTAGATGATGAATAGTGAGTGATTTTGTTTGATGTTTGGTGCGGTCGACCACGTAAACATAGTTATTAGGAGCTTACTGTTGTTATAAATCACTCCCTGAAATATTTACTTCGCACCATCCTATTGCTTGTATGAATATTACAAGATGGTAAGGAAGGACAGGATATGCTTTTTGTATGGTCGCGCTTGAAATAGAACGACTAAAAACGAAAAATTGCGAGGACCAGTTCAGGGCGACCTTTTTTATGGAAATGAGCTATGAGACGAGCAAGCCGTTTGCCTGATGATAAGCGCTGCGCCTGCCCATAACAATTGCAGAATAATATTGATATAATAATGATATTCTGCGTACCTAGAATAATATTAATATTGTGTATACTGTTGTAGTGTTACATATCATCTTCATTCATTTTTCATGACTCATCAAACCTATTTCTTATTTATTTCTAATGGACCTTCTTTTATTGCCTTGAGGAAAAAGAAAACAGAATTCAAAATTGGATGAACTGACAGAGAACGAAAAAAAGAGGAAAACCAGGACTTGAACTTGAGCTTGGAGAGAGAAAGGTGCTCTCACGATTTGTTAAAGGTGGAAAACCATATTATTTTTGTGGCTCCGTTGTTGTGAGGTATCACAAGTTGGTGGCCCGAACAAAGGCCCACTCACCGCCGTTGAACGTCCCCTGGATTGGGAGAAGGACAAACCCAGGACAAACTTCCAGTTTCTTGGGAGAAGGACAAACCCAGGACAAAGTTCTACGTTCTCATTTACCCTCTTCGACAGGCAGAAGAAGCCTATCGACAAGGACAAAGTACTACGTTCTCATTTACCCTCTTCGACAGGCAGAAGAAGCCTATCGACAAAGTGTACGTTCTCATTTCCCTCTATCGACAATTTTCATTACCCGGAAGATCTTTTCCTCAGCAGCACTGTTTTATATACTGTATTAAAAAGTATCACCAAATTAACATAATTTCATTACAGCTTCCAGTCCCTCTCTCTCTCCCAGAAAGGTACTGTACGTGCGGAGGTTCATAGGTAGAGCTAGCCGGGGGACCTCCGTAACGTTACACTGTTTCGGTTTGAATGAGTCACTTTTCATTTGATCTTTCTGAATGACATTGCAATTTTTATGCGCAGGCGTCGTGGTTAACAACTGGAGTCAAGTAAAAAAATTGTAGCGACAGAATAATATACCCACTAGAGAAGATTGCACCAGGAAGAGATACCTAACTCTTATTAAATCTTTTAAAATATCTCTCTTTGACAGCCTCTGTGGTGTAGTGGTCAACCTACCCAGGTTGACTCAAATTTTATACACCACCAAGGTTGCGGGTTCGATTCTCGCGACGAGACAAATGTTAGTGCACAGAAAAAAGGCAAGCATTTGTTTTGTATCTGGGTGTTGTGGGACCATAGTCCTCGTAGTTCCTCGTTTCCTAGATACAGGAAATCCTAGTTATGGCCCAGGATCTATGTATGTAATTGTATACACATTCATTTATCTTTTAGTTACATTAAAAAGAAATATGTAAAAAAAAATGTTAAACTGGAGGTGCGAAGTAGATAAACAGAATAATAAATAGATACAACAGTAGTTAGAGTGATCAGCAAATATAATTGTTTGGTTAATTTGAGAGAGCGTTACCGCGAAACTCGCTTAGTTCAGCAATTTCGTGTTAAAACTCATTAGTGTAACTACACACTGCCCCGACTTACAGTCCATGTCCAATCTAGGCAAGACCACTCTAAGGATCAACTGAGGGCTCTGTTATTTCAACTTTGGTTAAACCTACACTACATCTATTAAGTTGGATGAAGGTTTTGCTTACATTGCTACATT
The DNA here is from genome assembly GCA_951640565.1 of Petrophora chlorosata. NCBI lineage: Eukaryota > Metazoa > Arthropoda > Insecta > Lepidoptera > Geometridae > Petrophora > Petrophora chlorosata. The sequence continues at coordinate 6,167,600 of OX621204.1, read as the reverse complement.
ATAGTTATTATCGTCGATATGTCTGCGTTACACAATGTATTAAAATTTCAAATTGTAAAGGATGACAACGAAACAACTGGATGAAAACAACTTAGACCTTAGACCGCAACTACGCTAACCATCAGGTGAGTTGTTGTCAAACGTGAACCCATTTAATCATAAAACAAATCTTGAATTAGTAATTCCAACTCTAGGCAAATAGATATTCAAATGCCAAAAGTTTCAACGCCCATGCACATGTTAATTTTGGGATGTTTTTTTTTTTACACTTTATAGATCTATGTTTGGCTACTATCTCGCCTGATGTGAAGCGATGATGTGGCCTAAGATGGAGCACATAGATCTAGGCGGCAGTTGAGCGGCTGCTCAGACCCGTCTCCCCGATGGTTCACCGAACATCATCCCCAAACACGACTAGGAACACGACGACCATGTATAGCTGTTTCGTCTGTTTAAGACTCATCAGGTTCGGTAACTGTATTCATGCTTGCGCACTGCTTAGCGACAGAATAACTGGCAAAGCGTAGGTGGTACCTATCCAGACGGCCTCTTGCATACGGAAGACCTACCACGAGTGCTACGTCTATTATTATTTCTATGACGTAATAGGTAAATATGAATAAGTATAAGGTATTTATTTATTTCATAATTAAATGCTAGCTGCACTTACAGCGACGCCAAGACGTACAACAAGCCACAACAACGTTTTACATTAATAATAATATAAAAACCTAATTACACAAAAATATTAATTTATAATAATCATATGACATTGTAATTTGTAGAATAAAAATAATAATGAAAACGATAACAAATAAATAATTAACTTATAAAATGAATACATTTAGCTACAAACATACGGACACTCATAATATGTATGTATAACATTTAATGTATACCGCCTCTTTTCTGTGATCACGTTTGTGAATTGCCACCAATTTCTCTAACTATACTAAGCTCGAGTCTGCAAGCAAACATGATGCCTGCAAAATGCACACAACAAAGTTGCTAGTACCAATTTCTAGGACCAATAAGCTTTCACCTGCATAACATTAGCATGTTTGTTCCGAGTGCTGTAATGAAATCCCACGCGAAGAAAGTTTGCTGCGGTGTAGAGTTTCCCACGTAATAAGCACACTTGAATGTAAACCACAATTAGGTATGTTTATAGACATGTATGTATGTATACGTAGTACTATTATATATTCTATGATAAAGGTTCATGGCACATAGCTTTCTTTTCATTTGTCTTTTGGGTTGCGTAAATTTTGAGGCACCGAGATTCTGGGTATCTCTCAACAAATCCTTAAAATCGAAATAAATAATAATCAAAATGTGCCTTTTCTTTTGTTTTTTTTTACTGCATGCATGTAACTTCTCTCACAATCCATTATAAATATAAACGGCAACGCTCACGTTATGATTATGTCAGAATAACTCCGACCAGGTTTCGCACAGTTAAGATGTCCTTCTTGTAATTGTAAATGTAGATACTATATAAATTTTGTATATTATCTTAGCCGTGTGCCGGCCGTCTAGGTATCGATGGAAGGATGAGGTCGAAAGGGACTTGTGCGAACTTCACGTCAAGGATTAGAAGGAGGTGGCGCAAGATAGATCCAAGTAGAGACTTTTATTATCGGAGGCCAAGACTCACTTTGGGTCGCTGGCGCCATCTTAGTAGTAGTAGTATCTTAGCCGTGTATATTTATAATGAATATTTTGACTCACGATAGGTACCAAATCTTAATTCTCTCACAATATTCCACAGTCACAAAAGACGACAATAACTTCATGCCGGTAGATTTCAAAAGTATTTGCAGCTTTATTTTGGTAACAGACAATTCAAAAATATATTCGTATTTCGCTACTGTTCAGAATTCCGTTTCCATTACTTTGGCACTTTATAAAAGCAATCAAAACATACACTTTCCCAGTTTCATGCACAAAAACATCTAAAAGTCCAACATGACCGTCCCGCAGTCATATTTGCAATCATATTTCTGCGTATTGCGGAATTTAGCTAGGTTTTTATTTTTCAACAATAATAAAATCACTAGGTATTCAAATAATTTATTCCCAAAAACAGACATTGCAGTAATACAACTTAAACGCTAACGACTTTAACTAAGCTAAACTTGTACTGTATTAAATTCATTGTTCAAACTTGTGTCGTAGGTATCTGCTAACTCTTCCATTGCACAGTTTTATACAGCCTGAGAATTTGGCATAGTAAGTGCTTACAATGTTTCATTTAAACAATTGTGCTACGTTTATTTTACTAAACAAAAAATCTATTCTCCTGCAACCTCCTAGTAATATTATTAAACAATATTTTCATATGTCCAACGGTACCTTACATATTTCTTTAACATATACGTTTTTAAACTATTATGGTCACTGACATTAGAATTAGATTTAGAATCGGGATATTTACCATGTCTTTGTTTTGTTCTAAGTTCTCGATATTTCGGCACTTTTGCAAGCATCATAATTACGAAGAACTTAAACAAAACATACAGACATGGTAAATATCCCATTTCAAAATAAATTCTCCAGCATAATTCTCAAGTCTTGTATGAAACTGTACAGTAGAACCTATTATGGTAATAAGACTAATTAGCAATAACGCTTCACATTCTCACACGTGTAGAACGTATACACATGAAATAATATGAATGTAATCACGAAAAGCCTTCTAAACATCTGCTAAACCTTTCTCATGTACTTAATGCCTTTCGTCTATAGTCTCATTTTTATATAACCCTCGACGCTAGAATGAGGGGTGTTATAAGTTTGATCACTGTGTGTCTGCATGTGTGTCTGTCTGTGGTACCGTAGCTCTTGAACGAGTAAACCGATTTGGTTGCGGTTTTTTTATTTAAAAGCAGGTTTTAGCGGTGGTTCTTAGGCAAGCTTTATCAAAATTTACTTTTTATGGGTTTTTTGTGTCGGGAGTTATTTAAATTTACTGAAATTCATAATCATATTATTTAAAACCCAGCTATCCTCATAAAAATTAAACTTAATATGCGCATCGAACAGCAGTTCATTGGCCGGACTATTCCGGACACCGCTCTAAGTGTTCGGAACTTCGTGATAACACCAAGCAACAACGGCATAAGTGTTTCGTTTTCTCAAGTACGAAGCCACTAAAAAGGCACTCGACGGACATCCCGGGGAAGTTTTATGCTTGACCTATTTCCTTGTTGGCTAACACTTAGTAACCTTATCTGTGAGCGTAATTATTGGAGATTCGAGATGAGACTAAACAGACTCACGCAGGCTTTTTAGATCTGTCGGGTTTTGTCAAATAGGGTTCAGTTGATGGGTCAGCTGGAATAGGATTAACGGCCGTATCTCTAGATTTGAGACATTTCAACCTCTCTCTAGGCAATTTTGTCAAGACTAGGAGGTTTTTCTTTCGTTTTATTTTTATGTAAATAAATGGAATATCGAATAAGGCTGAGATGGGGAATTATTTATTCATTCTATTGAAAGCCTGCATTATTTTATTTTATGTTCTCTTCCAGTTTTACACAAAGTACTGTAGTTGATAGAATCTGTAGTAAATAGTGTCAAGACTATAAAAACTTACATATTCTGCTATATTCGTTTCAATCCAAATCATTTTATGACTTGACGATTGTTAAAGTTATTATTTCATTGCAATTGACATATGTGTGTTTATAATGTCGCATTTCGTTGTTAAATTGTCTTGCTGTGTACGACATTATAAATTCGATAACGAATTGCCTACTTATACAATTTGATACGTATCAATTTCTTCTTGTATTTTGTTGCTGGTATCTCCAGCCAGTCCAAGTTAAGCCAAGCTATTTACGATCCCGGTAAATTGTAGAATTCCCAACAGAGACTGCGGACAAGGCGGCAGAGTGGAAGGGTAGCTAAAAATACAGCAAATAGAATTCTTAAATGTAACAAGTAGATGTTTTTAAGAGCTGATTATCGAATCTCATTTTAAGCAGATAGTAGAACGGCTCAATAGAATAAAAAATATAATAATGATGTAATAATAAATAACGCCTAATGATCACAAACATAGATCTTGGCCCCTTATTAGGATTTCCTTTATCTAGGGAACCAGGAACTATGAGGACCATGGTCACACAACACGCAGACACAAAACAAATGCTTGAGTTTTTGTTTTCTGTGCACTAACAAGTGTCCCGTCTCCGGATATCGAATCTGAAATAACTAACATCAAGTTAATCCTTGTACTTTTCTTGGGTTTTGAATGCTTCATAGGTACATCTCGCTTAAACACAGTTCGGAGTGAAGTCATTCAACTAGATAACTATCTGGCCTTTAATTCAAAGACTGAAAAACACAGCCCTTAATTATAATAAAATATTTTAACGATGGCGTAAAACCGAATATGTTTGAATAAAAGCGTAACAAGAATATTTGAAAGACTGCGATTATAATACTGGAAATTAATGCAAAGGATTATTTTACCACCCTTATTATTAAGTTTATGATACAAAATTATAGTGTCACTCTCATAACATTTTATGATACTAGGACAAAAGTAAATTTACGTAAAAGTTAACTTGGTTTAGGCATACAACCCTTGTAAATAGCAATTAAAATTGTGAATGAAATTACGGTAGAGAATAAACTTGAAAAGCAATAAACTCATTTTTATACGTTTATGGGTTAGATACCCCATCATCATCATCATTTTAGCCTGTGTCCACCCACGGGTATACATATAAATAATAAAATAAATATCTAATGCATGACAGCCTAAAAAAGGAAAGGGAAAAGAAAGAGCGAAAGAGCCTCAAAAGGCGCAAATATAGTGGCTACATATTTAAGCTTTTTGGGGTCTAGACGCTAGGACCTTGGGGACCAGGGGCATATACAACTCTTAAAAATACTGGAAATCTTCTGGTAGATGCAACATTTGACATAAATGCTGGCTTATATAATATTTTGGCCAATGGTTAATAATTGCCATTCAACGCGGCAATGCTGCCAGAATTTTGGAAAATGCCCACTTTGCGGTTTATTAGATTTGGGTTGTATTATTGTTATATATAATATATTTCGTAATCGGAATTCGTAATACAAATTCTTATGCAAACAAAATTTCAACTCTACTTCCAATTTTCGTTAAACAAGTTTGCTTATGACTATGACGTAACGCCTTTTGTATAATAAATACTAAATCACAGACTGAAAAGTGTCATACTCGCAACTTCACCATAAAACAATAAAGTCATTTATGCAAAACAAACCACATTCCGCCGCCACACAAAGTGGCATCTTTTAAAATTCCTGATGTCGTAAAATAAATCTTATATCAATCAAAGTAAGGACTCTACTATGTACCACTGGCATATTGCAGGCATCAAGTCATCAACGAGGATTTTATAGACGTCGTATCGGGTTGCAATAAACACTGTTTATCTATGACAGTATTGTGTTTACAGTAGTAAAGATTATGAATAGATGCTCTATATAGTTTAACTACTGACCTGCCGCTGTTGTGCTGTAGATTTGATCATTATTACTTTCTTACATTTGATGATTAAACTTAGTTTTTGTTAGATAGATTCTAATAAAGCATTTTGCTTAGTTTAGATAAAAAAAAATATTATTTCCAGATTTTATCCACATCAGAAACCTTAGAAAAAATGTTTATAAATAAAAGTTAATACTTCTTTCTTTTATTTCTTTCAATAATACAGGAAATAAATTTGTGAAATATACAGATTCTATTTTTTGGGAAAAAAGCTAAACTGGAGTAATGTTCGCTTTCTCTTTTATTATGGATTTCACCAACCACAGTCCCACACCCACCGCAAATATTGGTCTACAACATTCAGCGATTGCTTGAAGATAAAATACTGTCTTATATTGCGTCAATGGTTTATCTTAGGTTTATATCTTGGTGCGGTGCCCTTGTTTCGTGTTTTATGGACCAGTACTAAGTCGCATTTGGTCCAGATTTTTTATTGAACGGATATTCTTTATCTACTCTGATACCTATCAAATAAAGATTAGAATATTAATAAAAGAAAGTAATATACGAAAATATGATTACAAAGCGAAAGTTTGCGGAACAAATATTTTTATACGGATTTATTTCATTTCGTAGGTATATCAACGTATTTTTCCGGACAATTTAATAAATATATCATGCAAAGCTAATCAATATACCTACGTATATTTCGGTACTTGATTTGTTTCGTTTTCTTCGATTTTAATTTACATCACATTGATTGTAGGCAATAATTTTGTTCAGAGAAAGTCAGTGATAATATACTGTATACGTGTGGCAATTTTTTGAACTTTCAGGGTAAGTAAGTACCTATACGCTTGCCGTTTTCGTTTTAGGAAACATTGTTGTGGAAACGTTGAATTTTGTAGGAAATAAAAATGCATTTTTAGATTTTTGAAAAAATGTACAGTCAGGCTAAAAATTGGGATTTCTAAAAAAAAAACAGCTTGGGCTTAATCGGTCCTATTTCCTATCAGGAACGTTTCCAAAATTTTGCTAAACCTATACATACCTATATGGACTTATAATACTATAATAAATGTAGATTTGATTTTTCTAAAATAAGTTGATCGAGAAAAATATAAGCATAATATTATAATACTTACTAACCCTAACCCAGAACCCAGCATTCACAGCAAAGTTTTGGAAAGACAAAAGAGCCGGCAACATGTTTGTTACACAATCGCCGGTTGGCTTCCGAGGTTTCCTGTTCGTTGTCTAAATACTTCCGTAGACCTCTGTGGCTTTTAATACTCTCAGGAATTTAGGATCGTGAGACGATTACTGTTTAGACTAAGGTGATTTTTGTAAGAGACTTGCTAAGTAATTATTTATATTTATATAAGTATTTCCTGGTTTAATAGTATTGTTTATTTATAAATTACTGCACACCAACATCTACTCCTTTTCTTCCGATCTGTCCATCCAAAGGTTGTCTGAAGAAATTACTCTAAGCGATAAGACCGCACATTGTACTAAACTAGTTATTAGGTATATTTGTCATAGTTTTTTTTTATGTTACTGGTATACAATGAAGAGTTTTGTCTTGTTTTGTACCTGTTATTATAAAGGGAACTATGTGACCTCTTTCTTTTTCTCTTCTCGCTTGTCTGATTTTAACAAGGTTGTTAAATGAGTAACATGCTTTAATTGCAAATACAAATTTACGGATGAACTGTTAGATGAATCGATCGTTCTCAACCGAGCCGAAATTTTATCGCTGATAGAAAATATTCAAAGAAAAATTGAATTAATCGAAAATATAAAATCTTAGACAACACGATTCAGAGCTCCAACAATGTCGATCAGGGATAGAACAAAATAAGATTTATTGAATAAGTGATACCTTTTCAGCTCCTATATGAGGAGCTTTCTCAGCTAGACTTTTATGAAACCTATCCTCTGACCTTAATGTATTCAAGAAACCTGCATAAGTAAGGCATCTTTCCAAAAATGTGTTTGCGTTTGGAGTTAGACCAAGGACTGTTGTCGTATGTTCAGGATTATCGTTTTTTTTAGGTTTCGATGAAAGCAGATACCTGCTTTGTTCCTAAGCTTAGATATTCTTGAGTGATACTCATACTCGGTAGCTCCATACTTAAGTAACTTTTGAGCTCAAAATCAGTTTCCTAAGAACTTACTTTTGAGGAAGATTATTCTCAATTGAAATCAGTTGGAGAAAACGGAAGAAAAATTCGAGGTATGTTTTTAATGACGAGCGAGTGTGGCTCAGTGGGAACACGTGCAGCTTTCGATCCGACGCCCCCGAGTTTGAATCCCGCTGGCCTCGCACCCATACTCTCTCTATGAGAGAAGGCCCGTGTCCCGGAAGTGGGAACGTGATGGGCTGATGATGATGATGATGATGTTTTCAATTAGTGTTAAACCTGGAGTAACAAATTGCGGTATTTTTATTTACCGAATTTCCTCCACCATCCAGCATTCTGTAACAGGCTTTTCAGGGCCTGGTTCTTGACCAGAAGACACAATAATACACAAAATGCATAATTTAATTCTTTGTCGACGTTGAATATCTGTAGCGGGCGTATTTCCGAAGCACTGGTAGAGTCAGTTTTCTTATTTCTATTCTGAGCCCGGAATTCAATCTAAGTATGGGAAAGAAATGGGTAGACATGACTTTTTTAAAAGTCAAGATATCTTTAGTTACAGTTTTAACTTATATAAATTAATTAGTATTACGTGTATTTGACGTTTAATAATGCATTTTTGTACCTATTTAATATACTTGATTTGACTTGACTTGTATATTGAAGGAATGATTTTGAGGAGAAATAAGAATAAGGATAAAAACATTTAATTGCAAAAAAATATATGATTGTAACAAGTGACGTATTTAGAAACGTAAAAAAATAATTTGTCGCAAGCCGGCCTCAACTCAGCATTATGCAAATCATTCGACCAGCACTGGTCTTTGGTTGAGTTGTTAAGTTGATAAGTTTAATATACCTTTGCTTTATATCTTTGTACACTATTTTACATTTCATCTTCATAATATATAATATGTGACTGAAACGGTTTCCAAGCCAGTCTTTATTTTACCTTTCCACCTAAATTTCATAGCCTGTTAATTTTATAGTGCTTTTTACATGATAATTCAGTTTTACTAATGCAATAAAGTGCATTTTATGATATGTACGGTTTATGAAAGTTGTTTAATATAACGATCTATTAAAGTGAAGTGCTGAGTGGCTATGTAGAAGTGTTTTTGTTTAGTGCTGTTGTAAATGGCAGTGTCAAATCAGTTGTATTATAATATACCTACTAGCGACCCGCCCTAGCTTCGGTCGGTGTTTTGTTTTTTTCTAAAAATTAATTATTTTATATTTTTTTTTTATGTTTGTTACCTCAGAACTCCGTCGTTTATGAACCGATTTAGAAAATTATTTTTGCGTCGGGTTCAGTATACCTACAAAGTGGTCCATCGATCAATGGTTCATCGATATTTGACCTTGGATTTCGAAGATACATTGTCGGTTTTTTTTTTCCAAAAATAAATTATTGACGACTTGTTTAACACATTGATTTTTTTTCTAGTATAATAAAGCTTAGTTAGAATGTATTGTAAGAATTAACCTAAAACAATATTTAATTATAAAATATTCAAATCATAATTAATACTACCACTAATTGAAATTTAATATTTTGTTTGTGAGAGTAAAAGCACTAAACATTAAAAGATTATTTAAGCTACTCACTTTGAAATTCGTGAAACAGTTACTTCAAGATTAAACAAAGTGATTAATCTAAAGAGGTGTTGATTATTTTAAGCAATTATGAAGGGTAACCCTCTCAGGGTTATTTGAATAAAAGGTATTTGTAAACCCTAGATCTACCACTATATAACAGGAGAGGCCATCACAGACGCAAAGGAACAGAAATAGCTATCAATGAAATGAAATGTAAGTGAAATAGTAATTTATTCCCAGATAGCACGTAAGCTTGCTGCAAATTTGTTTCACCTATGATATTGATATGATAAGTCAAACTTGTCGCGGCAATGGAATGTAAGCTTGCTGCAAGTTTGTTTTCCTTGTATACTAATTTGATAAGTCAAGTTTGTCGCGGCAATGGAATGTAAGTTCCTTGCACATGTAGTTCCAAAATCATAACTAGATGGCGGTGGCTTCGCGACACTTGCATGGCAAACTTGGTGCAAGTTTTCAAGTTTGCTACTTCAAACTTGCTGTAAGTCTGATACAAGTTTATATTGCTATTTGGGTTGCAACTTAATAGACATTATTATAGAACATTATTGAATCCATATGCTCTCGAACTAGTATAAACTGTGTTTCAAGAGCCAGTGGCTACTCCCAAAGAAATGTGCTAATTAAAAACTATTATGTAGGTACAAATTATAAAAATGAAAGTTGAAAAACGTTTTTTTTAAATACAATGTAATCAACATTATTTTATGATGAAATAAAAATATGTAACAAAAGTACCTATCATAAAATAAGGGTTGTACAATTCCAGGTTTTATTACTAAGTACTAAGATTTGAAATAGAATAAAGTATTTCAGGCGATTCCAAAGCCGTCCAAACTAACAGAGCATTTTCATCGATCCTTACGTAACAGTGGAGCAGGCGGAGACCGCATCCGTGAATTGTCTCCTTTTAACATACGCGCAACGTAACACATTGGGGGCATTTCGATTTTTCAACTGTTTTTAGTGGAATAAAAAACTTTAGTTTTTTACAAACTTAAAGTTAACCAAAAATAGCATTGAAAAGGCTGTTGGTATAATAAATAAACGCGGTAGTAAAGTTTTAATAATAAAGCTTACACTTAAATAAACTTTATACATTGGGCATAGTAGACAGCGAAATTACTGGGCATTATGACACTCAACAGCTAAATGTCTCAGGGTGACGAACGCAGTGCAGCGCCGCGCAGGATTTTGCAAAACTAAGTTCTGGGTGGTGCTGTTATTGTTATGGGCTGGCGAAAACCAATAGCTGGCGTTAAGCAATAGCTTACCATCAGGCAAACAAGCAGCTCGTCTCGTCAGTCAAATATATAAAAAATTACATTGTTTCGTATCACACTAATATAATAAATGCGAAAGTTTGCATGTAAGTGTGTTTGTTTACTCTTGACGTCGCCGCAATGGCTGAATGGATTTGAGTAAAATTCTGAATGGAGATAGCTTATATTCTGGATTAACATAGGCTACTTTTTATCCTGGAAACCGCGCATGGCGCAGCTAGTAGGATATAAGATAAAGTGTGGGTGCAAAAACGTAGCCAATCAAATTAAAAAGTATATTATAATCCTTGTGGCCGTAACTCTACGTTGTTATAATCTCGGAAAAACGTAAAATAAAACATTTAATTAATTGCTTAAGATGTTTTCTTTGGTCCCGAGGAAGTTTGAACCTTTTGAATTTTTTACGCTATGGCGTAATTATGAAAATTATTACCGCGTTAATTATCTTTTTGAGATATAACGCTTATTATTTGTATCAAAAATTTTCAAAAGGTACGTTAAGTTAATTTATTTTCACTTATTTTTTAAATCAGCTCATAATTATGTAATAAATAAATGAGAAAATCCGTTCACCGTGAAAATGTACAAATTAAGTTCTTAATTTCAGGCGGAATAAGTTGTTTTTTGTGTTTTATTATCTTTCGCATATTTTAAAAGTACATTATGTAAGTAAGTATACTATGTTAAACTCCGAATATTCAATTAGTACCTACTTTGTTATATACATATTCTTCATTAAAAAGCTATAGGCGTAGTAATATTTAGTTTTCTTTGCTATAGGTAAGTCTAGACTTGTGTTTACCAGCTGCCCAAAATAACTTGTTTATACCTACGTGATATGAAATCCCATATCATCATCATATATATAAAATTCTCGTGTCACAATGTTAGTAACCTTACTCCTCCGAAACGGCTTTACTGATTTTTACCAAATTTTATATGCATATTCAGTAGGTCTGAGAATCGGCTACTATCTATTTTTCATAACCCTAAGTGATAAGGGTTGTTCACCCTTAACCTTTTTTTTAATTTATATGGCAAAACAACGTCTGCCGGGTCAGCTAGTAGGCATATAAATGTTTTTAATTCTTTGAAATATATTGATGTATTTTTTAATTGCAATATTTTATTAGGTGGGCTGCGAAGTTAGGCTCTACATGCTTGTTATTGTCATGCGTGGTGCTTACCATCGACCATCGACTTATCAACGACTTACTCGTTTCATCACTCAACTCCATATAAAAAGTAATTAATTTTTAGAAAAAAACAAAAACCGATTTCAATGTATCTTCGAAGTCCAAGGTTATATCGATGAAATTTATATGGGTCCACTTCATAGCTATACTGAACCCAACGCAAAGAATTTTCCAAATCGGCTTATAAATGACGGAGTTCTGAGGTAACAAACATAAAAAAAAAGAATATCTCTATCTATAGCTTGTCGACACTATTAAGAAAGAAGTATCTCACGGGTCCCCGTCACGTGTACTACTATATCTACGTATTTATCGGTCAAAGATGTACTTTTTTGTGAGATTTTTTGATATTGAATGCATTAGCGCATGCTAGGCGAAAATCTTAAGATTTCAAATAATTAGGAAGAAGAAAAATGATATTGCTCGGGCAGGGATCGAACTTGCGTCTTCGGAATACCGTCCCGACGCCTTAACCACTGGGCCACCAAGCCTACTGCTCGAGCAACCAAATTTCTTCTGTCCTTCTTATATCGTCTTACGGGGACGATTCTACGTCATCTGTCGTCAATGCTTCCATTGATCAACCGAACAAGTCTATTACAATTAGCAACATGTTCTAATGATAACGCAAGCCCTATCAAATTTTTGATATTGAATGCATTAGCGCATGCCAGGCGAAAATCTTAAGATTGCAAATAATTAGGAACAAGAAAAATGATATTGCCCGAGCAATATCATTATTTAAAATTTTTGTGAGATGTTAACTACTTTGAAAATATAATTTAGTTATATTACATATAATATATAAAAACTGTAAACAACGAGCTACTTCCTATTCCTACTAATATTAAAAATGCGAAAGTTTGTGAGGATGGATGGACAGACGGATGGATGAATGGATCTTCGTTACTCAATTACGCAAACCTGCTAAACTGATTTTGTTGAAATTTGGTATGTATGAAGGTTCTTTAGGTCCTGGAAAAGGACCTATGTCATTTTTATTCCAGAAAACCGTGGGTAAAACCGCGGGGCGCAGCTATTTTCAAATAACATCCCTATGAAAACGTATTCACTAACAAACAGTTCTGTTAACATAAAAAACCCCCTCCATCCGAGGCTGTTCATAATGGCCCCACTTAATCCTCAGTACAAGACCCGGTTGCAACTGACAAATGGCCTATTTACATTCTCTCTGATAATAAAGCTCGCAGCGTACGGTATTGATCTTGTGGACGTAATAGAAAACCTACTAGATGTCTATTGCAGTCGTGAGAAGAATTATTGGTTGTGATATTGCATTATAAAAACCAGCCAAGTGCGAGTCGGCTCGCTCAGAAGGGTTCCGTACCTTCATTTATAAAAATGGCAAAAAAACATGTTTGTTGTATGGGAGCCCCCCTTAAATATTTGTTTTGTTTTAATTTAATTATTTATTTTTAAAGTGCATATTTAACTAAATATTCTATAAATATTTCAAACGTCTACCTGTGGCCGTTATCAGTATCGAGCAAAAACGAGCAAAAAAGTCACGTTTGTTCTATGGGAGCTCCCTTAAATGTTTATTTTGTTTATAAGTGTGTTTGTGTGTTTGTGTGTAAGTGAGGGTGTATGTAAGTGTGTTTGTTACCTCTTCGCGCCACAACGGCTTAACGGATTTGAATGAAATTTGGAGATAGTTTAATACGCTAGATTAATAATATATTAATTAAATTAATAATATATTAATTTAATTATTATTTATATTATTATTGATTTAATTAATTCATAGAAGGAGTTTTTATCCCAGAAAAATAAACAATTCCCGACGGAGTAACTATAAACCGAATTATACGCGGGTTAAACTGCACGGCCCAGTTAGTGCGTAATAAAATTCTCTCATATTATTTGTTGCAATATGATATGATATTATTCTCACTAAAGTTTGGAGTCGCAACCCAAAGAAAATACTCCATTTCTGAGTAATACATGAAGAGTTTAATTTATTTTTCATCATCGCTAAGCTGTAGTGCCCAAGAATTATTGTCTTCCGGATAAAGCATTGTTGGCAGCAAATTTACTTGGCATTATGAGACTTAATATCTGATGTCTCGTTATGATGAGCGCAATGTAATGCTAGGCAGTACTTTGTATGGTATTAAAAGTTTTGGGTGGCACTCAAATTATTACGGGCAAGCGTGGCGCATACCATCAGGCTGACAAAGTCGTCTCATTGCCCAGTTGTATAAATACTAAGAAGATGATAGAGAAGAATAACTCATCATGTCTCTACCCGCGATTTCTCATTTCCCCAACGAAACTTTTAACACGCAACGTACCGCGTGAACTGGTAACATATGACCGAACGCAAACGTTCAATTCGTTACAAATAATTTTTGGTTTGCAAAATTACAAAAATTTCTAATAACAATAAATTGTAATACGTTTTGGGCGTTTGTTAAACCCTGTTAAAACTTGACGATGGGTCTCAAACCATCGGATGTTATTTGCGACGAGTTTTTAATATTTTCATTAACACCTCAGGGCTTTGTCTAAATTGGAAATATTATAATTCCATGATTTCGTACAGTTTTTGATACGGAATTGTAAAACTGCGAATGAAGAATTCTCTTTGTCAGCACTAATATAAACTAAACTAGTTTTTAACCGACTTTAAACAAGGGGAGGTTCTTAATTCAATTGTATATTTTTCTTTTTGGTATGATTGTTACCTCAGAATTCCGTCATTTATAAACTGATTAGGGCAACTTTTGCGTGAAGAAAGTAACAAACACACTTATATACACTTATAAGCATTATATAAAAACTTTCGCATTCATAGTGTACATTAGTGCGATTTACATTCTAATTTGTAAACATAAATATATTTTACACATTTTAATTTGAGCTTTGCCCACTCAACGCTGTTTACATATTTGCAGACTCATCATACTTTCAAAAGCAGTTTCAAAAAGCTCTTTTTATCTTTGCTCTGTGTTGCGAGAGACGTTTTAAATTCATTTGTTTCAGGTCAACTTAACTAAGTTTCTCATTAGTAGACCCTCGGGAGGCAGCACATCATTAATTCTTTTCATTATTTATTCTTAGTCTGGCGTTAAGGTGCGTTGGTACCATGAAAATTCAGAGCGAGCATTCGTAGTAATCAAATTCGTAATGAGTGATCAGTAATTTCAGTTGGTCGAGTTGGCTCGATGTCCAAGTTGTTTGAGTCGTTGGAACGATATTCCAAATGTTCGAGTTTGAATCCCAACCGAGAAAACCATATTTTTGAATATATAATGCAAATTTTGTATTCTTTTGTAAAAATTTACGCCTTAATTTAACGAATTTGCGAGTGTAATATTTACCCTAGGTCATTTAAAATTATAGTGATAACATTGTATCGAGTAGGAGCATGTAATTCATTCAGTTATTTTGCTAATAAAATGAGCTCAATATTCTCTGGCAATTCGTCTGTAAATATTGCGTGCAATAATAATACGAGTAATGGCGCTCGGATCGTATCTCTTGATTTGACTTTTAATGTGTCTGGGTCGTCATACAACGATAATGAACGAGTTAGATGGAGTTATTACAGAGCATTTTTATTCATTGGCGTCTACATAAAGAGTGTTGCACATGAATGCTCTCAGCCAATGCGTAACTCTTGTTTTATAGCGATCAATGTTTGGCCACTATCTTGCCCGATGTTAATAGGCTGGTCCACACCGAGCGACTAACGTTCCGATCCACGAGCAATGTCTCGTTATTTTGTCGTTTGCATCGAGATAGACGCGTTTACACCGACCGTGCGTTTGCTGCCTCGCGGGTTGGAGCGCTCGTCAATCGGTCGATGTGGCTGAAAATGAAACAAGTAAATCTCTGCAGTTGAGTTACTACGGGCTACAACTCAGACCCGCTCTTAAATTGTCCACTGAGAACGGATGTTGTCAATGTAAAAAAAATATAACACATTTTTCTTGAATGTTTGGGTTCCATATACCTTTTTAAGACTTGAACTATATGACTCGTTCACAGACTCTACTGGTCAAGACGCACCTTTAAAAACACCGTAGAGACGTGTTGCGTAATGAGCGGAAGGTTCAAATTGCACTGCTGTTTACTGTGGACTAATTTCGTCTCTAGACTTGAGCTCCAAACGACTCTAGAGCTAGATATAGAGTTACCATTTTGTTTATATTCAGACACTTCTGTAGAAGCTAATTTATCACCGGCTATCTAGATTTTAAGACTCTTTATTTAAACTTTTTATAGGACACAGGCAGACTCTTCATGTGATAGATTCCTCTTCTCCATTCTTCTTCGCTTTAGACTTTTCATGAGATTAATTAAAGTCGTTAAATTAAAAAACAATGTTTACGGTAGTGATAAACTAATTCTGTCCTAAGAGTTAGATATAGAGTTTTCATTTATCTCAATCTATTTATAGATATAATTGCTTCGCATTTACTGGAAGTTCTTCAACTAAGTAAAACATTCAAAGCATTTGAAAGTTTGCCTTTGGCTATGCAATTTACGCGATAAATGTTCCAAACGATTCATGTTTGTTGTGAGGAAATATATAAAATGTAGGAAGTTCAGATGAATGAAGCGAGCAGATACATTTTAATTAAAATTGTTGGTCTGACTCTTGCATACGTACCTACTGCAATATGTTTTTTTTTTACGCTTAATAGATCTATGTTTGGCCACTATATCGCCTGATGTGAAGCGATGATGTGGCCTATGATGGAGCACATAGATCTAGAGAGAGACGGCAATTGAGCGGCTGCTCAAACCCGTCTCCCCGATGGTTCACCGAACATCATCACGAAACACGACTAGATCGCTTGACGGCATGGCTTTGTTCGGTGGGTGGTATTACAACCACGGCCAGAGCCTACGACTCCAAAGCGCGTAAGCGGGTTTCATCACGATGTTCACGATGTATGTGTGTATATGAATATAATTTTGTTTTATGAAATGCCGAAAACCAAAACATTTTAGCGTGTATCAGTATGCAATGTTAGGCAGTTTCAGATCTAAGTAAAACATTTAGATAATGATTGTTTTCTTAATCTTGACATTTGCATGACATAAGATGGATACAGAATGAAATGAAAACAAGGCACTCGACGTTTGACAACGTGATTAAACCATGACAGCGAGAGTCGTTACAGCGTGAAGAAGTAACAAACACACTTACATACTAACTTTCGCATTTATAATACTAGAGTGATAATAAGATAACAGGCAAAAGTAGAATATAAAAAAAATTAATGAATGTTGTTTGTCAGTTGTTCTGCCGCCAAGCAGTAGAGCGCAAGCAAATTTTATCTTTGAGCGCAAGCATTACTGATGTGTTCCGGTTTGAAGGGCATTGTAGGTAACCAGCTAAATCACTGGGCATATGTGACTTAATATCTTATGTCTCGGGGTGAAGAGCGCAATGCAGTGCTATGCAATGCTTTTTATGGTATTAAAAACTCTGGGTGTCACTGTAATTGTTATAGGCAGGCGTGGCGCTTACCATCAGGCGAACGACTTGCTCATATCATCAATCAGTTTCATAAAAAAAAATAGGGGAGAGAGCAAAATATAAAGCACAAACCGTAGAAGTTGATTTCTATATCAGCCGGTCGTTTCAGGTCAAATGAGCTCATTTTAGGCGGGTAAGAATATTGCCGTTTCCATTCCCAGAGCCGTATCGAGAAAGTGTTATGATTTCTGTGAGTTAGATTCACTGCGCAAACTTCATAAAACGAAAATTCATTCTGAAATGAATTTTCCTCGCTGTGGTTTTAGGTCAAGGTTAATGTTCTTCGTCTTAGATTACATTATTTACTTGTACAGTTATAAATTACATGGCGCAAGTGTTGAATTGTATGTATATCATAGTAAAAATCATAGAAATCGTAGGTTGATTATCTTGGTCGACATTGTTATGCATAGATAATTTAATTCTATACCTACCTACTAGTTTTTCGTCCTGCTGCTTTGTCCGAGGTTGCATTTTCCAGTGGAAATTTTGTACATCTCTTTAAGAGTTCTTGCAATTTTGTGTCTATTGATTCAATGGTATTGTGCTTCATGTCATATATTTTGGATTATGAAAGTCAAAATGAGCACAAATAATTAAGTATCATTAAATTGATTTGGTTAAAGAATGAAATACCTACCATTAAAATAAAGTGTTATTGCCACAATAAAATAAACTGTATATAATCTAAATTCTAACGCATTCATTTTACGGCAACATTTTTTGCCGTCCATATATATATATATATAAGTATTTTAGTTTAATTTTATAACACTAGGCAATACGGTTGGTAATTCCTAGAAAATTAATTATTAAACATTTACAACCTGCAAAAACACATTAATATTATCATTGCTTTCACAAACTTTGAAACTTGCGCATTTGTTCAAACATTGCGCATTGCTTTAGTTATTTTACGACGTATAATAATATAAATCATTGGATATACACACTAGGATGTCGGGAAGCCGGGAGCAGCCGGTTTTATTCCCGCCCTGACCCAGTTTACCCCTAACCCCTGTTTCACCCCCCTTCACCTTCAAATAGTAATAAAAGTGCATTCTTCCCAGTTTACTTTCTGAGAGAGATGCAATTACACGGTTCTCTCTCATTATGTGTGTATTGCTGGCGATAAAAAACGCCGCTACCCTTTTTATTAACTGTTAAGCATTGCTCTCATATATTTAAGTAGGAACTAGCTGCGCCCCACGGTTTCACTCGCAATTTCCAGGATAAAATCTTATGTCGTTTTCCAGGATCTCAAGAACTACATGCAAAATTTTATCAAAATCCCTTCAGTAGTATTTACGTGATTGAGTAATAAACACCCATCCATTCATCCTCACAAATTTTCTTATTTAAAATATTGGTAGGATAGTAGGATACTTACTATTCATGTACAATGTAAATAAAGAAAGAAAATATATTTATACCACACCCACTCGGAAAGTGTCTTATTACTTGTTCATAAACGGGTTACAAAGTTCGTAATTTCTCCCTTAAAAATGTGCGGCGGGAAAAGTTATATGGAATTTCATTACTGCCCTCCGAAGCAGGGCAGGAATGTTGTATGAAAATCCATTACTGCCCGGCTAGCTTTCTTTTGTTTTTTAGCAGCGAACATAAAAAAAACACAGACGTCAAACCTCAAAAAGGTCTTGTATGAAATAATTAGAAAAAAGAGGCGGTAAACATACAAACCTCAAATCTCAAAAAAGTTTTATATAACAAATAATTAGAAAAAAGAGGCGGTTTTTTTTTTGTTTTCTATTTTTAATGAAATGAGGATGGCAACCTTATTCTGCAATACGAAAAAAAAGCGCGGCAATTTATTTCGTTGCGTTAAATTTTGTTTTAACTAAATTGATAATCTAACAGTACCTAGCTTTTAATTTTCTATATATTGTATTTTATTTTCCTCGTAGGTGTAGTATAAAGCACTATGTATCACTCGGGAGAAAGTTCTATTTTCACGAACAATCAGACGAAGACATTCCTTAAAAATATACTAGCTGACGGCAGCAAGATGTTAACCAGTTACTGTTATCTACATAGGTACACATTATTTACTTGTACTCTGTGTGTGTTATTTTATGTATTGAAACCATTCAAAAATCGCTTTGTTGGGCTGACGAGTATATTGGCATAATGAATTTGGCAAACGGTTGAAAAATTGTGTAGTTAGCGTTAGCATAAACTAGTACAAATTGAGCTATTCAGGCTTATCAGCCCGTATAAAATTTTGATTGCCTATCCACTCATATTTTTTTGGTGATTTTACGTGTACCTACTATAAAATTGCCGATGAATAAAAAACTTTAATTCACTGTACTAATTTTCAAATTGAGTAGCATTTGGTGCATGCTTTTAAACTGCCTTTTACACTACAATCCACAAGATTGAAAAAAATGTATAACGAATATTTTGCACTGCCTCCTCATTAACCTATCTTAATACCATCTCAGATCATTTTCGAAGTTACTACAGAAAACCGCTTCGACATCCGTTCTTATTTTATGATTAAATGGGCTCACGTTTGACAACAACTCACTTGATGGTAAGCGTAGTTGCGGTCTAAGTTGGAGCACGTTTGCCCATGAGGTGTCTATTCACTCTTGTCTTAAAGAGACCCGGGTTGTAATTCTGCCAACTTCTTCATTCCGTTGCGGGTAAAAATATAGAACGAACAGGGAAACCTCCTAGTTAAATTTTTAATTCGTCTCAAGTTCCAAACTAAATGGCAAAACGTGTAAGTCTGCAGTTTAAAATAAAATACAAAAGACAATTTCAGAATGAAAATTATTTTTAAACGTTTCCTGGCAAAGATGTAAAGTAAATTAAAGTTTTGTTGCCGCTGCCAGGAGTTTAAATGGCTTATTTTGTAGAATATCAAAGTTTGCTTTTAATAAAGCTGTAGTAGGTAGAAGCTTATAACTTGAGTTTCAATTAAATATTATGAATGCGCTGTCATGATTGTTGGATTCTGCGTTGTTAATAGTTAGTTTTCTTTGATTGGAAGTAAGTTGTTGCTTGTTGAGGCTTCGATCGCTGTAAGCGACCGGTGTTTCTCTGAACTTCAACAGTTTTTTGATTCGACACCACACTTACTTCGAAACAATATATTATTAACCGACTTCAAAAAAGGAGGAGGTTCTCTGTTCGATTGTATTTTTTTTTATGTTTGTTACCTCAGAACTCCGTCATTTATGAACCGATTTGAAAAATTATTTTTGCTTCGGGTACAGTATAGCTACGAAGTGGTCCAATATAAATTTCATCGATATGTGACCTTGGACTTCGAAGATACATTGAAGTCGGTTTTTGTTTTTTTCTAAAAATTAATTATGTAGTTCAACAAGTCATTGTTTCGGCTGAATATCATTTTTAAGTTGCCTCGAGAATTGTGAAATTCGGAAAAACTGACAACGTCAGTCGGGTCAGCTAGTTGGTAGAATAATTATATTATTTACAATATAAATATATTTTATAAAACATGAGAAGAGAACGGTGGCCTTGGTGTCAGAGCCGATATATCCTGTAAACTTATGGAAATAGCTCGATAACCCTAATCTTAAAACAGAAATAAACCTGTTAAATGATTGTTGTTACTCAAGTACACTGAAAGAACTTAGTTTACTACGGCAATAGAGTTGTAAATCCAACTAAAATGGTCGCCAATGAAACCAAAAAAGTGTTCGCTTAAAAATCCATTTAATTTGTCTCAGAATTTTACGATCACAGTGCCCTTAAACCGTTTCTGGAGTTCCGTACAAAGCCATCGTGGGACTCTCCACAGTTAGATTTATTCCCATTGGGTATATAAAAGGAACTCTTGTCTTTCATTTGCTTAACCCTTTTAGCTATACAAGAATGAGAATTACTTTTGATAGAATTCGGGATGGGTTTCGCCAGAATAGAATTGTTGAAAATCACTCTTCGTTTGAAATTTCCTCTTTGTACGTGTTGCTAGGTCTAATTCTATTTACATTTAGAAAATGATATAGAGTTTAAGTATTGCTTCATTTGTCAGTCTTGTTCAGGTAGCAACAATTAAATAACGCTCTTACAGCTACTATTTCTAAGAACTGGTTTGGTACTATTTCAACTTTTCAGTTTCTGTTAAAGACAAAAAAACGTATTGTTATTTATTTACTTGTTGTTCATTCCTCTTAACTCCGTATGTAGCAAACACACATTAAGATTTAATATGCGAACACGTTTAAATGGTGTCTAGATGTATTTTAACATTAGTAATTTAGAAATGTGTCACTGTATGTTTTCCAAATAAAATAAAATAAAATACAATTATTTTTATTTCACGGAGCAGCTGTCCGATTCAGAATCTTACGATTACTCGTTATCGATCGAGTTTGATATTATACGATCCAAAATCTTGCACAAAAACCAAATTCCGAAAACGAAACGTAAACATGGAATTCTTGGGACGGAATAGATGGAAAAGGAACCTACAAAACGAAATCGATATCAGTCGAATCGATTCGGTATTCGTTATCGTGAGGTTTTAAATCGGGGGGCTGGTCTGGTTTTCATTTTCATTTTTACATTATTATAGACTCACATGGTATCACTGTAGCGCTCGTAGGTCTCGTAGAGTAGGTGTAGCTCGTCTATACGTTCGTAACAGATTTGGTAGGTTAAACTACTTTCGCTGTCCGGTCCGGATGACCATTTATGTTGTGTTTATCATGTGAACTGTACGTACGTAGTCTGTAGAGATACAATTCAATGACACGTGTGGATTTACGCAAGCTTGCTCGAAATATTTCAGGCTGTTGGAAGATAAACAAGTGGCAAGTCGGCAATCCGGAGAGTACAAAATCACTCTTATTACACAAATAGTTAAATATTATCGGGCAAGTTCTCGGAATCCATAGTTATTGTGTTTCACAAGTTTACATTTATAAACTTGAATCGAGTAAGGCGTCGCGACTAGCCTAACCGGCGATCTATACGGGGATTAACTCGACGAAGCATCCTGAACTTTGTTAATTATCCAACCTCGCTTCCTCGCTGAACTTTCTTGGTGCATTCCACGAAGTAATACTGTGACATTGGACACGTCGGTCGCCGTGAGAAGAAATTTCTTTGTAATAAGCATTTAGCAAAATGATGCATTTAAAAGTTAGAGTTTGAACAATTCTTTCAAGCGTTATAGAAGTCAAGGGTCATCTACGGAAAGTTTCATCTTGGTGTCTGTATTACGTCACGCCTTCCTTCGTTTTAAAAGAGGCTGAGATCTGCAACAGTATATAGCAAATAATTTTAATGAGCGTTGTAGCAAATAATTTTAACTCTTATTTCATGAGGCACTGGGTAAAAATTCATAGGCCCATAGCCCATCTAGTCACACAATAAATTTAGAACAGATTTGAATTAAATTTTTATTTTATATTGACTTTGATTTAAAATTATTTGTTGACATATTGATTATTGTATTGATTTTATTGACATTATTGATTATTTTATTTTGACATTTTTAATGAAACAAATTGATTAATTACTTACTAACATTTTATTACCTTGCATTTTTACTAACAAATATGGATAATTATGTCTGAATTATTATTAATAATAATAATAATAATATAATATGGCCGGTACAAGTGTGCCTGCTGTAAAGATCAAACTAATAATATTAAAAATATTATATATGCAAAAGTTTGTGAAGATGAATGGATAGATGTTTGTTACTCAATCACGCCATAACGGATTTTGATGAAATTATATATTAATTAAATATATGTAGGTAATTTAGGTCCTGGAAAAGGTCATCGGCTTTTTATCCCGTGAAACCGCCGATGGGGTGGGCGCGGGGTTGTACAATATTTATATTCAGAGAAATGGAGAACTTTATTTATTTCTCTGATTATAATATAAAACCAACAATAATAATTATTTCAAAGTTCAAAAAGTTCTTTATTTAATTTTCGCATCACAGACGCACTTATGAACGTCAATTATTACAATGACTCTACCACACCATATCGGAAAAAAATCACTACTCGGAAGATACGGCAAAAACTGAGGGGCAGCAAGAAACTGAGGGGAAATTATAATAATATATATACTTAACATAAGAAATGGTATAATAGTCATCCAAATTTTTAAATTAAAAGCCGTACAAATATAGGAGCTTCTCCTTTCCAAAACTATTAGTTTTGTTACGAGCAGCCTCGTATCAGATCGATTTCTGGGGTAAAGTCAAGGAGAAAATTGAAACCGTCGCTTCGTCGCTCCTTGGCATAAACCAAAGACGTTTAGGTGACGGTTTGCAGCCACTGTTGTTAGTTGAATTCAGAGTGCGGTCAACAGGAATTTAGTGCATGATTTTGGCGCTAAAGTTAGATGGGTTCTTGTGAGTTTGTTGAGCATCTAGTTTGAAAGCACGTCTATGTTAGATTGCAAACTTGTAAAGACGGGTTTTGCTGCCTAGGCTACGTTTTTGTATAGTTCTTGAATGATTTATGCATGTTCTTTATATACGCAAGCAGTAGTACGCAAGAATTTATGTGTCTCGGTTTGAAGGGCATTGTAGCCAGCGAAATTACTAGGCATATGAGACGTAACATCTGATTTCTCGGAGTGATGAGCGCAATGCAGTGATATATTGGCAGTACTTTTACGCTATTAAAAGTTCTGGATGGAACTGCAATTGTTATGGGCAGGCGTGGCGCTTCGCACTTTGTTCGCACCAGGCGAACTACTTGCTCGTCTCATTACTCAATTAGATAATTAAAATACGACAATTAATTATGGTTAATCCTAAAAGGCACTAAAATACTTTAGTGCATGCTCTCAGCCTCATCAATGAGCAATTTTTAACGATATGTATACGGACTATGGTATATTTGTATGCATTTCGAGACTTAGTCGGCCTTAGAAACTTTTGTCAATAATTTATGTTTGTTGTTTAGAGCAGAAGTTCTGAAAAGAAATGTGTTCTCTTTGTTTCGAGCTTCGTAAAGAATTTGTTTATGAAATAATTAAGGGCTATATTCTCATCACAACAGGGTAACAAACTATGTTGTTTAAATTTGCGGTCCCTCTAAATACGTCATGAAGATTTATGACGAAAGTTGAAGGTCCGACGAGATTTCCGGAACTCTTGAAACTACTAAAACAATTATAGTTTCGTAATACAATTCACGTAGTATTTGACTTAGCAATAACTAAGATCCCCTGTTTCTAGGATGGTAGTCTGTATTTGATCATTCTTAATAATCCCAGCCACAACTACTGCCAACATTACTAACGATTTTCCTAAAGTTTTAGTTAGCAGAAACCATTGATAACTAAAAATACATATTTCTAACCTGACTATTTAATAACATAAGATGGCTCTGTAAGCCCCTTCTATTTTTTACAAACAGACACAAAAGCCCAAGGCTCCTAAATAGTAACTGTCCACCCCTTTTCTTTATTAGGTACGTAGATACGAAGGCATTAACAATTTATGTTGGGACAGACGTAAAACAAAGGTATAACCATGACCGTTTCGGTTATCGATACGTATTCTCTGTCAATTTTATCTCCACACCAGAATATATAATTCACGACTACGACAATATCACAAAATCTTGGCTATAAATTGAGATAGAGAAAACGAAAATGGAGATGCTAAAATGTACACAAAAGTTTTCGATGGACAATTTCTCAAAGTGGTTCTAAAAGCATCGAAAATTGTATTTGATTTAGGGAATAAATACAATAAGGTAACGCTTAAGAAATAACCTAGAAAAGGCTTTTAAATTAACTGCGAACTTTCAAGAAAAAATCAGAAACTCAGTCTAACTAGTCCAGATCAAAGTTAATTAACTGCGAAAGTTTAAAAACCTTTAACAAATTATTTCTATCTTTCTTTCTGAAACTAATATTAAAATTGTTAATATTGATCGCTTTCAAGAAAATGGCAGACTGGCTCTAAACATTTTGGAAGCACCTATATCAGAATACACTAAATGTGGAGCTTGCTTTCCTTATTTGAAATAGAAACACACTTTCTCTGTGTAAACAAAACGACCATCGACTGAGACTTGAACCCGTATCACATCCCGCTGCATTCCCCAGGCAAAAATAATAATTCGGCAGTGTAATTGGTAGCTACACCTAAATTAGACAGTCTTTTTTTCCCGCACCTAGGGAATGTGTTGCGTCCTAGACGGTGGCGGTGGTCGAATTTTTCTTCCCATATAATTTTAAAATTCTCACAAAACATGCGTTAATGCCAAATAAAATACATAATTGTACATACAAGCCCAGCCAAATTATTGAAGATGTCACGTCGTCGGGTCGTGCGAATCGTCGAACCACCGGAACGGTCCCGATATCGAGTCATTTAGCTGAGTTATTATAGTCTCGGGAGGCCGAATCATGCCAAAATAAAACGCAGCTGAATACGAATCGTCTGCTTAAAACTCTTAGGCCGTTGCTCGCGTATTGACATCTCGCAAGATTCAGAAATCGTTGGCCCGATCCCTGGAAACATGATATTTTACGATAAGTGTATTTGTGAAAGTGATTTTATGAACAACAGATACCTATTACATAAAAAAATACACTGGAGGGAATCATTTACTAAAAATATAAGTAAAAGGACTATTAAAAACTAGGTTTAAGGTTTCGTGCATATACGATTCTCTCCGCGAGAGTTTAAAGGTTTAGGTATAGAGGTTTTTTTTTATGAAACTGAGTGATGAGACGAGCAAATAGTTCGCCTGTTGGTAAGCTCCACGCCTGCCTATAACAATTGTAGTGCCGCCCAGAACTTTCGATACCATTAAATGCACTGCGTGCGCATATTAGGTCTCATAAATGCCTAGGTTGCCTAAAAGACCGTTGGCAGTTTCTTTATTTTATCAAAATTACAAAACCGTTAGTTATAAAATCTACATTTAGCAGCATCTCTGCGTTTCATCAATTACAACAGTAATTTTGAATTGCAAATACGTAGAACAATCTGCTGGGAATAGAATTAATCCCGATTCAACAAACCAATTGGGAATAATCTAATAAACAAATGAAGAAATCATGGCCTTTGTTGATTTTATCCACTCGTATGGAATACAGAACTTCTTTACAAATTAAATACACAGTATCTGGCTAAGTAAACCAAATTATATTGATTCTAACTAACATTTACATGTGTGCGTCAATCAATCTACCACGCCAACGACTCATTGACGTGACAATGTACGTTTTTGTACTTATTTACAGCGTCTATAAAAAAAGAAGAAGTAAGTGCGAACAAATGTGTTCAGAAGATTCCAATTTCAAAATAAAAACTACGTCCATTAACTTGTCTGTCACGCCAACGAGTCCCGCGTCCCGACGGACGACGGGCGGCACGCCGTCTCGTCACACAATGAATCGCGCCTCGCACTGTCTCGCTATAACACTGCGACCTTTGTCCCGCGACCCGTTTCACTGCATTCTGCATCCAACCAATTTAACCTCTATGAAATGCAGTCAAACCGCGATTAAATTGCCATGCTTAATGTGTTGCTATAATAGATGCAAATCTGTTTTTAGATGGCATCGAATCATTTACGTGCAATGACATCCCTATCTTTGAAGAAAAACGTTGTTTTAGTTAAAAGCAGCATAGAAGCAAAAGGCTTATTGCTAAATTAAATTGACAACAGAAAAGCGTTCTACTATTTATGAGAACCTGTTTTTAGTATACCTACCTAATTACTCTACGTCTAAATCTGGCGACCCGTTTCACTGCAGACCGCTTCCGACTTTTTTAGTCTTTTCCTATAAAATGCTCAAAAACGCAAGTGAATGTCAAAAAGTCGTAATTATGGATAAAATAAATAATGCTCTAAAGTAACTGCTGTGGCGGCAGTTACAATAAAATCTTCTATTTTACCCTAAAATATGGGCGGGAAAAGGTAAAACGTTTTCTGAATTAATCAGCGCGTTTCCATTGAAAATAAAAATGTCCACGTCTGTCACGCTAGCGAGCCGCACGTCCGCCGAGCGCAATAACACTACGATCATTGATCCCGCCTCCCGTTCCAATGCAGTTTACATCAGTCCAATTTAGCCTTTTGCTGTGTAATGCTAAAAGCGCAAGTAAATGAAATGAACACTATCACGTTCTTACACAGCTTAACCTAGGTAATTTGCAGTCTATGCACCGTACACGGCATCAAATCATAGAGATCGTATCAGCAATCTACATCTCGACACATGTACATAAGTGTGTTATCTTCTCCTAGTGTCAATTTCCTAAATAAAATTACTTGGTAAAATAAATTCATTGAAAATGTAATGGAACTTCAAACGCACAACAAGTAGAAAAGGCACTTCTAAGGAACTCTGTATATTTGCGTAGTTGGTCCTCTGGAAGTAGGCGATTGCCTCTCTCAATTCGTAAAGCTTTTTTATTTGCTCTTGCATTTTCTTCTAGCTGCCTTCTGCAGATTTTCTCTGGTGAATTTTACTATTTATCTAGTGCCGGTCTCCACTCAATGACGCGTTTACCTTTACGGCTATCGGTCCTTCGAGAGATGTGGCTTGCCCAAAACCACTTCAGAAACTTACCTTTTCGACAGGAGTTACCACTTACACTTACGTTCACTGTTGACTAAAATTTTTCTTTAAAGGTGTGTACATACTGAAACTACGAGTAGATATATTACACGATGTAATTATAATTGTATAACGAATAGCGAATCGTAATAAAGAGATACGAATATTTTTATCGGCTTTTATGCTTGGATGTTGTACTGCGTTTTTAACGGTGAGACTCATCTGTTTTTCGTCACATTTGCGCCTCTTTTCGGTATTAACACATTGAAATCCGAACCGTCACTATATCTTTAGGTTGTCTTAGTTATTGTAGCATATAAATATGGAAATCTGGATTACTTTTTAATATCTCCTCCATCATGGAATTTTGTGATTTCCTCATAAATCGCATTAGATATAAAGTATTTTTTAAGAGAGTAGCTTTACGAGAATATCCGCGGGCTGACAGACTTATTATTATTAGAACGGAGCTAGTTCCTTCGATATTACATTTGTGTTCTATAGATAAAGCTCGATCCGTTGCAGTGACGTTGACCCCTGCAATGTATTTGCTATGTTTAAATTATTTACAATAGTGCAAATAAGAGCAAAACATCCATTGACGTGGGAAGAATAATTTTAAGATACTACTAAAGATGCATTTTCCTGCAAGAAATGAGTTCTCTAACATCAGACCTTTTGTCTCACAACTTCATGCTTTTACTTCTGACGGCACTAGACTTTAAAACGCAGACAAGCGTTTCATCAAGAGAAAAATTTAAATTAAGGTACATACAGCAATAAGCAAGTATGTGAACTTCACATTGCATGACGCCTTAAATAACTTTGTGTTATGTCTGCCCTTTATTACCATTCTGACCCCAACTTGTTCGATTAATATTACTGCAAGGTTATTATGTCTCCAGCTCGTTGAAAGCATGCGCATTATGCATGAGTCTTGTGCTAGAAGCTCTAACTGAACTTTATTATCACTACGTTTTAATTAAGCTGAATTAATGCTCGAGGCGTGACGTCACTTGTCAAGTGTCAATGGTGTCAGACGTGACTCGGTTGCTAGTCGCTAGACAGCGCAATATCACAGAGCTGTTTGGTTAGCAAGTATGGACGTGAATGGCGGGCTTTAGCGTGTGATGTCATTCTTCTCTGGAATATGGAACTGAATTTTTATTGCGCTTCCATTGTCGCTGCAGGGTTTTAATGTTTGTTCTATTTTCTCAGAGGAAACTAGAAAATAGGAAGCACCTAGTATTTTATTATTTTATAGGGAACATCTTGACGTCTAAATGATACTTTAGTGGAATAAGTTAAGGAAATAGACTTTTTCGCTTCTAAATAGGGATAAGGAAATCGATTCGGTTCCATTTTAGAATATTTCGTTTCAATAGACAGTTTGAGCCACATTATTCCTTCGAAAGCTGTTTGAAATATTTGAAAAGTGCTATAATTATTCCCTATGCAATTGCTGTTTTGGAAAACGTTTTTCTTATTTCTTTAAAAAGAATATTTAGCATCAGCAGTATATTTGAACTAACATTAAATTTGTCTGACTAAAAGTGTGAACTTTATATCAAAAATATTATTACTGCAGGAAATATATATTACTATTTACAGCAAAATACGCTTTGCCAGAGGTGATAAGACGGATTGGCAATACAGTCTGCAAAATAGGTGCTTTTCCACCTCGTCGCCTTTAAACGGATGCAGTATGGTTCAAAGTGGGTTAAAAAAGGAATATTTTTCACTGACTGCAAAATACGTCGGGCCATTTGTGACATTTGCAATTCGCGAGCTTTGCTTATATTAAACTAAAACTACCGTCGACGAAGAGTTTATCATACATATTACGAGACTGTGATACGAAAAGATACTTCTGAACTCAAAAGATTTATCACAGCATCTACACCTAAAATATTCGGCTTAGAACAAAAATATTAGTGGGCTAGTTTCCCCTACAGAATTTTTTATCTCTTACATATTTTTATTACTAACTAAGACTAGCTGTTTCCTGCGATTTCACCCGTGGTTTTGTGAGATTAAAAGTAGCCTTTGTTCATTTTCAGGACCTCAGGTACCTACATAAATTTCATCAAAATCCGTTCAGTGGTTGTTGCGTGATTGAGTAACAGACGTTCATCCATTCATCCATACATCCATACATCCATACATCCATACATCCATACATCCATACATCCATACATCCATACATCCATACATCCATCCATCCTGACAATATTTCGCATTTATATTATATTATATTTATATTATATTTTGCATTTATATTATTTATGTTATATCTATAGTTATATACAGTTGACATCAATAAACTACGCCTGTAAAGTGAATCAGTGAACTATTTAGTAACGTATTTCAGTTATGATATTACTAACTTGTAATTTAATTACGGGAAACACTGAATAGTTCCGAGGTAAACTTGCCATATTCAAAATTAAATCATCAAATAATTTGGTACTTGACAGCGTTCTACTATCAATACAATTGTGGTTTATATAGGGATTAAAATAATCTATCCTTTGTAGTACAAGTATGTATACTTGTTTCATAAAAAAAAACCGACTTCGGTCAAATATTGATGAAATTTATATGGGACCACTTCGTAGCTATATTGAACCCAACGCAATAAGAATTTTCCAAATCGGTTCATAAATGACGGAGTTCTGTAGATAAACAATTAAAAAAAATATAATCAAATAGAGAACTTCTTCCTATTTTTGAAGTCGGTTAAAAATATTCGTAACTATAGTATCATTAAATAGATTGCCAAAATTCATTGTCAGTTTTTTGCCGTATCTTCTGAGTAGTGCTTGTTTTTTCGATACGGTGGTAGTTATTGTGATAATTTGACGTTCATAAATGCGTCTGTGATGCCTAAACTGAATCATTTTGATTTTGATTAGTTGCGTGGTCTGCGTTGAGATGTGATCTGATTTGAATTTGTAAAATTTACTCATCCAAGTTTAAAAACAACTTTCCAATGTTTCTAAATTACCGCTCCCATTTCACACCAGTCTCGGGGACGAATAAAGTTCCACAGTTAGATAGCAAACAATAATAGCGTCTTACGAACGCTCAAAGCTGATTGGTTGCCAATTACGACTGCTCCAGCATTTCGTTCAATTAATTTTGTATCGAGCTGTGCTTGACTTTCGAATTTGTAGGTAATAGGTTGGTTGGAACGAGTAATTTGTTTCAATCTTTCTTGAGCGCACTAACCGATGTCCTATAATTTTGTGAACTAGGAGCGCAAATTATTTTTTTTAAATCTTCAATGATTTACTTCGTTTTAACTGCAAAATAACTTGGCATTATGAGACTTAGGAGTTAATTGTCTTAGGATGGTTTATTGATTAACTGGACTATAATAATAATACGTGTTTCTTTGTTCACATAATTAGTTATGGTAGAAAAATTCATTATTCACATCTATTTATCCTCGTCTTTAACATTTTGATAATTCCTCTCCATCCAAAGGTTGCCTGAAAGAGATCGCTTTTAGCGATAAGGCCGCCCATTGTAACACTTTCTTTAATTGTTTTTATGTAATGTCTTTAATTCAATGTTTGCAATAAAGCGTTCATCTATCTATCTATCTATTGAGTTCGCAATACAATTTAAAACCAAATACGATCGTATTATTGGCCAAAAGTCGGTTTTTACTTTAAATTAATTTTCCTGCACATCTGCATTTTACTCCCAGAATCTTCTCATAACCGAATTGAAACTACTGAACTGAACATTTTCGCTCAGTGTTTTCTTTAGAATTTCCTGAGCGCTGAGTAAACGCGCACTGAGAATAATAATGGAAACAAGCACACCGTATTAAAACACAAAGAAAACTATCTCTACCTACCGCTTTCGAGATTATGTGCAAAAAAGTCCTAGGTACGTGTATGCACTTGGAATTGATATTCCCTCTAGTTCGTCCAATGTGCATGTATGTTTAAGCACAGAATACTAAGTGACAGAAGTATCACTCCGCAAAGAAATTTAAACAAATAGCGACTCTTGCTATGACGCAATAAAATTTAATTCATCTCGCGTAGCGCTGCATACCTTCCAGTCATATTAACCTACAGAGCGCCTCTCTTTCTATCGCATAGCTCTTATCTCTTCTGACGCGGCACGTGTAACGACGCCCGACCCACCATCGGTGTCCTGCTATGTACTTGTAGCTTCGTACCTACAGACAAAGAAAACTAAATATACAGACCTGTGGAGTGCGCTAGGCCTGGTTTAAGGCAAAGTAAAGCAGTTTTCAGTATTTTTCGACGGTGTTTACTAACGTCTATTAAATATATCAATTCTTTGGCACAACAATAAAAAAAACTTTGGTGTTTCCAATAATGAATGTTCATATGAAATCTAAAAATATAACATACAATCATAAAGTCATCAGTCAATTACCCCCATCGCACCCTTTCAAATGTATCAACCATCACACGAATGAAATTGAAAATATACTTATTTGTTTATACTTGTAAAATAAATTTCAAGGCTATTTTGACACCCAAAGGATAATTCATTATATTTACACTTTTAGGGCACCTTATCCTTAACTTAATTATTTTTATCTTTAAATTTGATATTTTTATTTTCTTTTGATTACAGTAATACCTTTAGATAGCTACCTATTTTTTAATTTAATAACTGTAAATTTTATTCATTGTGGGGAGAGCGCTAGATTGTCTTTTCTTCCGTATTTATTCCCCTTTATTTCTTCCTTCCTTCCATCCTTCTTTCTGTCCTTCATGTATATAAATTCACGGCGTTTGTATTATTTTTATTACGCTTACCTCCGCTGCGCTAGTCGTACCGCTCGCCGTTGCCGCATGCCGTCGAGATCCTTGCCTGACACGTCGCACCACGGCCCGGCATCCGGCAAGCCTCCGGACGCTGTCGCCAGTAAATTATTCAACAGTCGCTGTAGTAATAAACCCGCTGTGTTCGACACCGAGCACATTTTATTACCAATTGAACCGTGGAATGGACGCGTCTTTTATTGGATATGAGATTTCTTGTTTAAAGATGAAACTGCGTTAATGTAACATTTAACTTTTTTAACGAGTTTTAGATTAGCTGCAAGCCAAAGTACAAAAATAATTTCACACTCACGCGTCTTGTACATCACATTGTACAGTGCTACAAACTTATATAGTCCGTTAGGCAAAAATGAAATTAACGAAATTTTACAGTAGCGCCGCAGGCCAAATAAGTTTGTGAGACTGAAAATAAAAACTATCCTACTAAATATACAAATAAAAATGCAAAAGTATGTGTGTGTGTGTGTGTGTGTGGATTTGTTTTACGGAACGGATTTTGATTACTTTATTCAAATGATCATAATGAAACGCGGTTTCGTAATGGTCTAGATTTTTATCTGGTCGATAAAATAAATAGTTAAAAATTAAAAAAACTCCATTGAGTCGAAACATTGGAGTAAGCAAATAACTGAGTAAAAATATATTTACAAATCACAAACAAGGATCTCTTTGTTAAATTTTATCATTTGTTTCGAGCAAAAATGCGTGTCACTTTTACCTAGCAAAAAATATCGGGGAAAGGAAGCAAATACCTCCTCTAAGAAATGATTCTCTCCATTTTTCGAATACACCTTATTAGCGTTAAAACAGAGATGTCACACTTTCGAGCGTTTTAACTTTTCTTGCAAGAACTTGAGCAATTTCCGTTCCAGTAATTAAGATGGACCTACTTTAATACAATGGCCCTAGAGACTTATGTGGGGATGTGAATAATTTAGGACCTTCCTGCTTCATTTTATTACTGTGGCGTATTTTTGTCTCGGGATAACATTCCTCTAAGTTGGGAGAACACGTAAAGCTGCAATGGTTCACATGAGACAAATAAAGGAGGAGTGAACATGTTTCTACATGTTTTGTAGAAACATGTTTATGGCAATCTATGAATACCGTCTGGAAAGTTAAGGCAGAAAAATAAAAGACTTTCATTTTTGTTCTTTCTTGCTGAAGCGGAATGAGTCAAACGAATCTTAACTTTACGGCACCTTTGGAAAGTTACTGCGACCTCTTCCGGCACCTTCATCAGACCAAATGCAACATAAATAGTAGGTAAACAAAGGTCCGCAAATAGAATTTCGGGTGGAAACTTGCGAATTTTCTCGAGGTAATTGTTCGTATACAACGTAGTACTTTTAAAATGCAAAACAGTTGGCGGTATCCTTAAAATTTTAATTGCTCTGTAGCTGTAAATACCCTATCCTACCTTTCCGTGGCAGTCTCTGTACTTCATTTTTATACCTACTCTTCTGGGTGAAAACGTAACATGAGTTAAATTTGTTTTGGTTAATATAATGAATGTACCTACACCATACAATATACATTATCATACAATTTACAACATATTCCTTTGATAAGGTTATATTATTTATCCAGCAAGGTCATGAAGCCGACGACATCCCTTGAAAAGTACTATATTATGCGTAATATATATATTTATCTCGTTGTAGAAATCGAACCCCCAACCCCGGTCTGCGACCCGACTTGCCCAACCACTACCCCACGGAGGTTGTACACTGACCTCAATTTATAATTTCTAATGCAGCTGTCAAATGGCTCTATCTTGATGTACCTAAAGCCCTCATAAAAATAAGAAAGCTCACGAAACTCAATTCTGAGGCGATATCACGCACACCCACTTAAAATTATTACACCAATATTTTTTTCTGTGAAAGATTTGTGGCCGTTACGTGATGTGGTTCGCTTAATTTGTTATGGAGAAACTATGAACTCTTGGGGTCTTCTATAGATGACCCTAAAAGTGATGATGAAATAAGTAAAGTCAAATCGTAAAAAGCTTAGAAAAAAGTGCCATTCTCTTTGTCGTATATTTTCGTTTAAATACACTCGAGAGCAATGAATCCGGGTCACTTAAAGAATCCTAAAAATCTCGGAAACTAAAAATGCTAGGTTAATGCAATAAATTGTATTTAATAGACAATGTAATACTCCTTAAATGAAGGTATTAAAACTTCTTAGTTATTGTAAAGTTATATCATAAAAAAATCAAATTTGAAAAAGGGCCACTTTCGAAGATGGAACTACGAAATTACAGCATTTGGTTTTGCTTTTGTTTGTAATCTGTCATTTATGTGGGTACATAAACCATGTTGATAGTGCTCTATATTCATTATTCAAGCTGAAATTATGTCGCTTACGCCTGAAGAATGCACCAGAATACTTACAATGCTGGAAACCGGCCGGAGTCAGCGCGATACAGCCAGGACTGTCGGTGTGTCGCTGTCAACAGTACAAAGAGTTCTCCGACGTTACGAAGAAACTGGTTCTAACCTACGCAGACCAGGAACGGGCAGAACCAGGTGTACCACAGCACGAGAAGACCGATACTTGGTGAACACCATGCTTCGAAATCGCTTTCTCACAGGAACTGAACTCACCAATCAGTTTCGACGCCTCGGAGGAAGTAACCCAAGTGCATGGACAGTAAGACGTCGGCTTGCTGAATCTAACTTAAAACCCCTTAGACCTGCAAACGGCCCTAAACTGGAGCGTGGGCATCGTATTTCGAGACTAAGATATGCCCAGAGCCACGTAAATTGGAGTATTGAAGATTGGTCAAAAGTTATGTTCTCCGACGAATCAAAATTTATGCTCTACAAGCACGATGGAAGACACAGAGTGTATCGAAGACCAGGGGAAAGATTCAAGCAAGCATGCATCGAAGAAAAAGTAGCCTACGGTGGTGGGTCTGTACTTGTGTGGGCCGGAATTTCTTCTGAAAGTCGCACAGAGCTGGTGATCATAGAAAATGGCTCTTTAACTAGCGTAAGATATGTGGAAGAAATCCTCAATGATCACGTTGGTCCATTTATGGTCAATTTAGGTGAGGATGCTATATTTATGCATGACAATGCCCGACCTCATACAGGTAGGATTGTGAATGACTACCTTCAAGAGATGAACATTACTCGTATGGAGTGGCCAGCGCGCAGCCCGGATATCAACCCGATCGAGCATGCTTGGGACGAGCTAGGCAGATGCGTAAAACAACGAAACCCTCCCCCAATCACGCTTCGTGAGCTCAAAATTGCTCTCACAGAGGAATGGGAGAATATTCCCCAAAATCGTATAAGGAACTTGGTGTACAGCATGCCAAACCGCGTAAACGCAGTAATGGAAGCACGAGGAGGCAATACGAAGTATTAAAATTCAAGAAAATCGTAATAAAGTTCAAAAATTTCATGTTTCCTATTTTTGTTTTAAGGAGAGATCAGCAGTTTTTTTCTTTATGTAATTTTGTGTTAATAAAATGTATGGTGACTCATATTTTTTTTACTTTCATTTAAGGAGTATTACATTGTCTATTAAATACAATTTATTGCATTAACCTATCATTTTTAGTTTCCGAGATTTTTAACATTCTTTAAGTGACCCGGATTCATTGCTCTCGAGTGTATTAGTAGTATAAAATAATTAATTTTATAACAAAAAGAAATCGACAAAAATCTTCAAAGTCCAAGGTCGAATATCGATTAAATTATATGGGACCACTTTGTGGCTATACCGAAACCAACGTAAAAAGAATTTTCCAATTTGGTTTATAAATGACGGAGTTTTGACGTAACAAATATAAAGAAAAAAAAGGACGAACCTCTTCCTTTTTTGAAGTCGGTAACAAAAATCAACTGAAGTGTTATACATACAAGCGGACAACTTACGTTTCCATATTGAAAACAGTCTTTACATTATCCTCAGACTTATACTAGACAGACATGAAATTATATCAAAGAAGCTTCATTTATTTAGCTGCTAGAAAGCCTACTTCTACTTCATCAAGTCTAAACATGAAGAAAAAAATGAATCGAAGTTCGTCCAGTAACATGTGCCACGGACCCGGCGGCGATATGTTATGATCCCTTACTAATAGAGGAAAACAGCTAAAAATTTGTGATTTCTAAAGGAAAAAGCTTTGTCATAAATATCAAATACAAGAATCTTAACAAACCTGGCCAAATTGTAACTGATAGTGTCAAACAATAACCTAAAAACGATAACATAGTATCAACAAATCTCTACGTAACGTTGACGGAGACATATTTACAAAGATTTACAAAGAGTCCATATTATTTATTATTTATTTGTTCGATGGTGCAAAAAATGTGCAATATAATCTACATTGTAAATTTTACTATAAGTTAATTTTTAATTAAGACTACTACGTTATTTAGTGCCAATTGACTATGCTAAAAATGTAATAAGATAAATAAATGAGTGCTTAAAATAAGAATCTACATTGTGGCGTGCTCAAAATGATACTAAAAGCACATAAGAGTAACATATACCGCCAATACCGACCCGGAAAGAGATATCAAGATGACCTAGAATCGTCTAGGTCCTTTCTAAGACACATACCTACCAAGAGAGTTAGCAGAGGTGGCGCAGGAGAAGGCCACGTTGGAAGGAATTGGAGGAGGCTCTTTCCGAGAAGTGGCTTGTTAATAAACTCATGTCGAAAATTTTCCGTTTGTCCGGCTGTTGTCTCATAGAGTGTCTTTTAGATCTCACCCAGCGCGACTTGTTATGTTGATCCCGAATTAATTGAGGAAAACTGGAACAGCGACGAGTTTGTGAGGAAAATGAGCGTCTTAGATAGAAGATGTTGAAGTAATGATATATTTTTAGCAATGTTAGATTTTTAAAAGTGAATCGTGGTATTAAATTAATTGTTACAAGACTCGTGAAAACATATTCCTTACGTGTAGAGGTTGTTGCTTTCATGAAATCAAGACATTTCTAGCTGGATTATATAACGAAAAGAAGAATTATTAATTCGACCTGTTTCATCCAGTTGTTTTGTTGTTATCCTTCATAATTTAACGAAAACAAGGTAAAAAAAAAACGTAAATACTTGAGGAAATCTTAAACTGAAATGAAGTAGATAATAGTCGAGTCGTGCCTCGAGCCGTACCTGCCTTATTAATAATAATAGAATATGTAACTAAATACATTAATACCCTGGATTAAACCACGGACCAAAAATATCCTTCAAGAAAAGGTCGTGTTTTTTCCTAACAACTTCGTAATTATCTAGCTACACAATTCCTTG
This sequence comes from Petrophora chlorosata, assembly GCA_951640565.1. Lineage (NCBI taxonomy): Eukaryota > Metazoa > Arthropoda > Insecta > Lepidoptera > Geometridae > Petrophora > Petrophora chlorosata. Next base: position 6,129,675 of record OX621204.1, on the reverse strand, counting down.
ACTTTACTGCCATTTTCAATAGAAAATATTATCATATTGTTATAATATAAAGAATTTGCCTTGTCGCCAATTTTATTTACCTTATTATGTACAAATGTAAAACCATCTGAATGTTTTCATAAATTAACATAGTAAGTACTAACCTAGAGAGAATATACGCTACGAATAAACCCCTTTTACAGCGTTTTTACGAAAACTGTATCTCATGAATTCTACAGATATTTCATACAATCATCGTTAAAGCAAAGAAACTAAATATTACATAGTTAAAGGAAGGCCTGAGCGGACAGCTGTCTGTTGAAGGTCTAATTCTTTTCTAGAATAGGAATTCTGAATGATAACGCCCAATTTTACTTTTTGCAGCATCTTTGAAAATTGATTGCTGAGTATTTCATGATCGATAAAACATTAGACGGCTATAAACATAACGAAACATAAATATAATTTAAAATGAATTAAAATAATGACTATACAATAGATTAAATTAGAAATATATCCGTTATTAAGTGATGATAAAGTTAAGAGTAGGTATAGACGATAATGATGATGACGAAGTTCACGATACAAAAGACGCTTAAAAAGATCTTCCGTAGTAAAACAAAAGGCAAACCCCATGTAATGAAAGTCCTACTTTTCCTACAAATTATCCCAACTGAAATAAAACCAGTAGCCTAATTCTGTACAATCAACAATCACAGTCACGCTCTGGTTAATCTTACACAGGTAACCTTATCTTCTGGACTGATTCAATAGGAAAGTCATGGGTGATAATGAAGTGAAAGGAAAACAATATATATATATATATATATATATATATAAGTATTTTATGAATTCAAGTGTATGTATGTATTAATGTAGTAAAATTGTAGTGTTATTTTGATTTATTGTGTTATTTTATATATTCTTTATTCTATTTAGTTGCTATAGCAACACATTAACGCCACCGTCCATGCCCTTATACGTCATTCCTCTCCATTCACGGTTGCCTGGAAATGATTTGCTTTAAGCGATAAGACCGCCCTTTGTGACACTAATATTGTTAAGTTTATCTTAAATTGTTACTTTTCTGTATTGTGGTGTTATAATAAAAAGTTATTCATTTATTCAAGATAACCTTATTTGTCTACACAGGAATCAATTACTAATCCAGTACGATGATAGCCGTATTCTAAGTTTGGTCATTGGGCAGGATGGGTATCAACTGAAGGTAGAACCGAAGCTTAATTTGACCTACCATACGACAAACGAGCTCATTTACTCCGGGAGTTCAATTTCCACTGGTCTTGGCTCTCCGTCACGCGATACCCGGATGTCCGCAGCCATGTCTCTGTTGTTCAGATTGCTTAATTAATTTGATTTTCAATTTAATTGTACGAAAGAGCTTGTAAATTGTAGTACTGGTTGTTTTGGTTGAATTTAGGTCACTATTGACCTGAGTTTTCAAACCAACAATGTTGTTACATGTGAGAGGGAACACATTGAGTAATCAAATAGAGCGACCTTTGGTCTGATGAGAAACTATTCATTTCAAAACATGTTGCCGGGGTTAGCACCTGAGAACAGGTTTATTTCAGACTAATGTTGAACATTTACATCCAGTTTCTGAACTGAATCTCAAAATTTCATTACCTGAAATTTCAAGAGATAACAAGTAGTAGCGGCCATTCATGGACCATTTCTTTGGCCATTTCATGGTCCATTCATTTTCTTTGATCTGAAATTTATGTGAAACTGTATGGAATCGAAGTAACTGAATACCAAACGTACTAAAAATGTTGGTTAACGTAATTCACAATTCGATTTTAACGTAGGGCGAGATAAATAGACTATTCTTACCTTATAGGAGACCCTTTCGTTTTGAATATTTTGACGAAATAATGGCGAAAGCGGCCATAAAACCTATTCCTCATTTTATTCCAAAGCCGAAAATGGAAATCTTGCCATAAAATGTTTATTCCACCTCGTTTTCACTTACCTAGACATTTTCTCTGGAACAAGTATTTGGCACCGGTGCGGCTCGTAAACTTACGCATGTTTACATTTCCTCTAACAAGAGATATAAACCTTTAAGTTAGGTAGCTATATGTTATAGTAGGTCCTCTTTGTCCGGTTTCTTTGAAAAAATCTTATTTCAAATCAAATCTGGTTGATAAATAAAACACCGGCGCACGGTTACCAGTGTATTGCAGACTGACTTATGAAAATACCCCACACCATAATACTACTAGTTATATTTAAAAACCTACCTACATACAATATAATATTAACATCTAACACAACATCTCCGCCCTTACTTATAACTCTCCCCCCTTACTTAATTTAAAAGTAGGTGTAGTAGAGATAGCCTAAACTTTTATAAGGTAATTATCAACCCCATTAAAATTAAAATTAAATTTGATTAAGTGTTCAAATATTGTAGTTACGTCTAACAGGTTTTTTTATTATAATTTAATTTCTACTTAAATTACTTTGTTAGAAAGTGACAACAGTTACAGTACATAGGGAATTCACAAAATAACTGAACAAACTACATCTCTACCTTTACTTTTTAATATGAACTAGGTAAGTATTATTATACAATTACATGTATAAGTAGCTGAGTCAGTCCCTGCTAAAACATCCATTTGAATGATAAATCAGTTTACCAGAAAACATAATGTACTTTATAAGTTTGTAAACAAAACATTTTCCTTTAATTCATTAAGTACACTACACATACTCATCAAACCCAAAACGCACGGGTGGATGATGAACTCTGAGTGGAAAACAACATCCCCCGGCGAAGGCGAAGGTGTATTCAAGTCCAGAGTGAACTGGTATTTTCTAGGCAAGCAAGATCCATCGTCGACCGTTCATCATTTTTCAGGGAGACTACAGTCAACTTCATCTATCATTTAATAAAAAAAAAAACAAATCACTAAGATTGTGGACTCTGTCACTTTTAACCACCAACACTTTAACATTGCTTTGACCTCCTTATTTTTCTAAGCCTAAGTTGTCACGCAATATGATTTCATACCTAAGCTCATTAGTACAATATTGTTTACATAACATTTAGTAGGTCATTTCTGATTCACATTAAACTAGTTTATGAATTGTTTTCTAGTCACTTTCAATGCGTGATTAATGAATTCAAAAAGACATTTGATTCTCCCAAACTTTTGGAACAGATGTGCACCTACTTTCATTGTTCTCGGAAAGTTGGCAACTACCACACATAATACATCATCCAGTGTTCCTCCACTTCATTAAACAGACAATAACTGAGCAAATGTTATTCCTCGGCTGTGCCAAAGGTTTCCGATTCGTCCGTTGCAGCTGGCACAGACATCTGGCACTTGTTGCTTACCACCAGCTGCCAAACACTAGGCGGTATTGCAACACCTTGTATTTACGATCGAGTTGCCAGATTGTAAGGTTTAGCATTTTGGCTCGTAATATATTTACCAGAACGTATTCCAGTAATAAATTGCGAATGCAAGGGGCTTGAATAGCCAGATAAAATATTCCTTTCTATGGCAAATTGTCATGTCCGTCAACGCTGACTTAACAAATTCACGGCAGTGCACTGCGCTCGTATTTTTGAGACGCAAATATGTCTCAGAAAGACGAGCGCATTGCACCTGATCAAAATTTTGCACAGTACACTGCCACGGAGGGATTGCAATCAAAATTTAAGATAGCCTGCAACACACAACAGCTATGTTATGTGTCGGTAAAAAAGACCAGAACGTTCGTTCCAGAACGAACGAACGATACTTGATTCTAGAACATGATTTGACAGATAACTTGATTTTATAAATAAATTCAATAATTATTTGGCAGCTACGAGTATGTCAGAACCAAGTGTGTGGGCCACATGAAATTCGCTCACGTATAATAATTATGTTCCAGAAATTATATTATATACTTTTTTCGTTCTTAAACTAGCTAGACGAATATTATAGACATCAAATCATACAGACAAAAATACACGAAGTCTAAGCAGTCAGTAGACTTAAAAAAGGTTGTACAACATAATACAATACAATAATTCTTTTTGAATACCAAACACATAGGAAATACAATAGTTAACAAAGTTAATAAACAGTAGTTACAATGGGCGGCCTTATCGCTATGCGCAATTTCTTACAGGCAACCTTTGGATAGACAGGGTTGTAATAAGCTGTTGAAAATTTTTATCAGTTGATGCTGACTTAACTAAAATTCCGACTTCAAAAAATAATTTGGCACCACTAACTACGATTCTTAGCAGATATCAAATCCAAATTGACAGCTAGAGCGAAGCGGTTCGCGTGTGGTTCCCTATTTCGTTTTTGGCATGCTTTTGTTTTTCCTTTCTCATTTGGGTTGAATTTTTCCGATGAGCGTAATAGGAATTCTTGCTTTGGTATATAGTATATAGTAGTATATATTAATAGTATATAGTATATAGTAGTAGTATATAGTAGTAGTACTAGTATATAGTATACAAACAGGATTCATTTGTTTTCATAAAAATAGACGTTTGTCTTTCAAGTATTGATCTTTTTAGCATCAATTGGTTTAAATTCTGAGGTATCGATAACTTAAGCCTTTTTTTAATTAAAATTGGAATGTTCAATTAAATGTCAAAAGGTATTATAGTCTAGGACCTAATGATGCTTTATGGGCAAGAATGTGAAAATTTTTCACACATTACGTATAATACACATCTCACCTGTACAAACTATAATAAAAAACAGATGCGCACATTTTAGCTATCTTTTTTACTTAAGAAATCAAAATTCAACAACGTCTTCAACGCTTCAACGCTTCTTTAATTAATTATGTCAGTTTTAGCAGAAGACCTCTAAACATTTTGTAGTGTTTTTAGGGTTCCGTACCCAAAGGGTAAAACGGGACCCTATTACTAAGACTCCGCTGTCCGTCCGTCTGTCTGTCTGTCCGTCTGACACCAAGCTGTATCTCATGAACCGTGATAGTTAGACAGTTGATATTTTCGCAGATGATGTATTTCTGTTGCCGCTATAACAACAAATACTAAAAAACAGAATATAATAAATATTCAAGGGGGCTCCCATACAACAGACATGTTTTTTTGCCGTTTTTATAGATAAGGGTACGGAACCCTTCGTGCGCGATTCAGACTCGCACTTGGCCGGTTATTAAATAGTGATTCCATGACTTACACACAATATGCAATATACCCATACATAATGTTTATGAACTCTAATCTACCCTGCGTTGTACCCTTTATCTATTCGGTACCGATCAAGGAAGCTAATTTAATACAGCCATTATCGATTAGAGTTTGCGCCGGGTCGCTCTTAACTTGTTATTTACAGCTCGGACTAGGAACGTCGATGTGGTCCAAGTTAGGAGAGATTGTAGACTGAGTTCACTTGTACACAACATCTCAAGTCAATCGTTGTCCATATCTTACATGAAAAATATTACTTAAATATAAAACAATGAATGCATTTTTTTTAATTCATTTCATTGTCTCTTTCTCCTTCTTCCTAGACTGTCCCACAGCTGGGCAAAAACTACTCCCAATTATTTCCACCTCTCTCGCTCCTGCGCCCCCTTATATCAATTTTCTTGGTGTGCCTCTAGATCATCTCGCCATTTTTTTCTAGGTCGGCCTCGGCGACGTTGTGCCTTTTCAGCGATCCATTGTGTGGAAATATTTGCCCATTTCATTATAAGTATGATTTATATACGGTTGATCACAATTCTTTAAAAACTTTTGTTGATAAAGCATGAATATTGGCTAAAACACAAATAAGATTTTTTACCGTGTCTTTTAGCCGATTATAATGGAACCTTTATCCTAATCGCTTCATCTTTTGACTTGTAGCCGAAAACTCGAGGGGTGTCGTACAGTAGATAAGAGCAGTAAGTATAACCCTGCTTACGTGGCTAATTGAAATGTCATGTCACTTCTATTAGAAATATTGAATGCTGTTATCTTGGAAGTTTATTTACTGCCTCAACATTATGATTATACGAGCTGTGAGGTAAGGAGCAAACATAAGTAGGTATATGATATTGCAAAACGTATTATGCATGTATCTAATACCAAAATTCTCTCTACATTATTTTTTCTCCGTGATACATTACAAGCAAACCTAGTAGAACGCTTTCTTTTCTTCTAGCCACTAAATTTGCTTGTTTGCCATGCACTCTTTATCATCTTAATCAATCAATTTCAAAAAAAGGAGGCGGTTCTCAATTCGTTTGTATTTTTTTATGTTTGTTACCTCAGAACTCCGTCATTTATAAACCCATTTGGAAATTTCTTTTTGTGTTAGGTTCAGTATAATAGCTACAATGTAGTCCCATATAAATTTCATCGATATTCGACATTGGACTTCGAAGATACATCAGAATTGAAGTCGGTTTTTTTTATTATAAAATAAATTCCCTATATGCAATGCATTCTTTATTTAACGTTACATCCTTGTGTACTAAGTTTTATTTTCAAGGAACAGTATTTTTTAACTTAGTAAATCAGAAGTTTTTCTTTAAACGAGTTTGGAGTTTCCGACCGATCTCGAAACTTTATCAAAATAACAGGAAAAGTTTATAAAAATACCTGCCCTTGGATCCAGTTCTCAAGGTAACCAAAAACAGTAAATAGATTTTGGGTGTATTTGAAACTTGACGTCTGATGTCTCGGCGTGAGCACGGTGCCTGACGCGCATGGTTTTGAAGGTTCTGAGTGGCTGTGGCTGAGCGGAGTGGAAACTGTCGTGGGCAAACGAGGTATTTTTATTCAGGCGCATGACTGAACTTGTCTCGATGCCTCATTATTTTTAAAGACACTTTGATTTTTTAATGAATCTGAATTTATTTTTAGAGTAAATTAAAATAAAAAAACTTAAAAATAATTCGGTCAATTTTATATGTATAGTGTAAAAAATAGAAGAACTTTGTAAATAATCTCAAATCAAGAAGCTCCTTTATCGTCAGTCTCTTCCTGAAATTAATAGAACTGTAAAATATGTTTGTTACGCGGTTATTGCATCACAACATTAAAAATATTTATTACTAAAGTTTCACTGTCTTCCCAGATGCTTACAATGTTAGAAAATACTAATTTCTCAGTGTGGGTAAGTATGAATAAAACGAATTCAAGGACATAAACACAACATTGTGAGAGACGATAAAAATAATAGCAGTTTACAGTAGCATAAACTAACATTTTACGATTATTTGCACTAATGTTCGTGTTATAAGTTTATTCGTCTTGAAAACACTATTTTATACGTTATGCTTTTATTAACACACACACACACACAGCCTGTGTGGTGACAGCCTCTGTTGTCAAAGTAAAAATCAAAGTCAAATATCATTTATTAAATAGGCACAAAAGTGCACTTTTAAAGGTCATAAAAACATGATACAAATAAAAAATGTTAAAAATTGTAACTTATGTTAACATGACTTTGAAAAAAATGTAAGTTTGTTTACCCATTTCTTTCTTATACTCAAATTGAAGTCTGAGTGTTGAAAAGAAATTCGAAAACTGACTCTACCTGTGCTTCGGAAATACGCCCGCTAGAGAAGATAGCACCAAGAAACTCTGCGGGGATGTCTTTTTTCAGCACAATTACGTATAAATTAGAATTAACAGAATGTAAAACTAGAAATGCGAGTGAGATGTCCCATAGTCATAGTATCAGTAACAGAAAAGTGTAAATAAAATATAAGTAGGTATGACAGTAGCAGTAGGAGTGACTAGAACAGACCAGTCCCCGCAAGCAGCACCCGTTGTGTTTCTTATTATATAGTGGCTAAACATAGATCTATTAAGCGTAAAAAAAAAATTATATGAAGCATTAACGAATGCCAAACGAAAAAGTCAAACAAGATTTTTCGGAAAGAAAAAATTCGACCACCGGCTGGAACTCGAACCTGCAACCCAATCTTCCCTCAGCGCGGGACGCTCTACCAATTGAGCTACGAATTATTAGTATTGGGTTCGAGTCCCAGACGGTGGTCGATTTTTTTCTTTCCGTAAAACTCTGTAGTGTTTGGTTGGGCAGGTTGACTCGAATCTCATATACCACTGAGGTTGCGGGTTCAATTCCCGCGACGGGACAACTGTTTGTGCGTAGAGAAAAAAAGCGCAAGCATTTTTTTCGTGTCTGGGTGTTGCGGGAACTTGGTCTTCATAGTTCCTGGTTCCCTAGATACAGGGAATCCTAGTTAGGGGCCAGGATCTACGTATGTGATCGTTGAGCGTCATTAATTTATTTATTACTAGCGACCCGCCCCGGCTTTGCTCGGTTATTATACATATAAACCTTTCTCTTTCATTACTCTATCTATTAAAAAAAACCGCATCAAAATCCGTTGCGTAGTTTTAAAGATTTAAGCATACATAGGGATATAGGGACAGAGAAAGCGACTTTGTTTTATACTATGTAGTGAAATGAAGCACTAGTTGCGCCCCACGTTTTTACCAGCGGTTTCTCGGAATAAAAGCCTATGTCCCTTTCCAGGACCTAATTTACCTACATACCAAATTTCATCAAGATTTGTTTAGCAGTTTTTGCGTGATTGAGTAACAAACATCCATCCATCCATCCTAACAAACTTTACCATTTATAATATTAGTAGGAAGTAGGATTTTTTCTTGACAACAAACGTAAAATAAAACTACGTATATCATTAATTAATTTTCAGTGTCGAAAGTACATGGGATAAACGACCTTGAGAACGGAAGGCCTTTCTAAATTCAAAACACAAACAAGCAAAGAAAAGCTGAAACGTAGGCTGGCTTATTAAAACGGTAAATAACGCCAAACGAACACATGCATGTACGTAGTCTAGTTAGGATTCGGTTATCTAAGGTTAGCAAGAGCCAAGGCTAGGGTTGCCAATTTTAAGAACAAAAAATAAAGTATGTTTAGGTGTGGGATGTTTAATAAACAGTATCTAATTCAACATTTTGAACGGTAGTAATTTCAAATATTTTTTTTGTTATATTTGTCAGAGTCAGAGTTTTTCGTACAGTTTCACAATAGTGCGTCATTTTTGAAGCTTTATTATATTAAAATTAAAATTATTTTTTATTAAAACTAACTCATATTTTATTGTCCCCGGCTGGGACTTCTAGCAAGTGGCGCTAAATTGACTGACCAAAAAATCATTTTTGTACTGGTGATGAAACAAACAGTATTCTGCATACTTTATTTTTTTAAACAGTAATCATGAGCGAAAAACAGTATAATATGTACCGTTTTTGACAGTATGGTTGGCAACCCTAGCCAAGGCCAACACTTACTCTGAATATAACAAACGTTTGAAGATAATCTTTGCAAACATTTGTCTTTTACTTATATTACCAACTTGACATCTGTGTTACTAATGAGCTGACCTACTTAGAGGCTCGACTCTGATTTATTAATAATCAAGGAGACGCTTTGACACAAGTCTGGCTTCAAAACGCTTTGTTTGGGGTACCTTTATGTATGGCACAAAGATTTACATATGTATCAGAAACGGATCAGCTTATCTTACTAAGCTGATCCGTTTCTGATGATCCGCATGGTCTGATGATCGATCAGTTCTTGTATTAAAGTAACGAATCATTTTGATGTGGAGGTATATTACTTTATTGTTATAATATAACTTAATCATCATGTTAAACATCGAGAAAGAATAGTATTTGAACTTAGCTGCTAACTAAAATTTTTTAACAATGGTTTTTAGTTTTCAATTTGTACTGCGTCTGCCTATTAGCCATAAATAAGTAGGTAGGTAGCAAAATATAAAAAATATATATATATATATAAAAAGAACACATAACATAGTAAAAGTGTCTCGTACACCAGGACAAATTTTATTATGATCTGTCCAGTCCTTATGAAGCTAAGTGGTAACAAACACACTTTCGAATTTTTAACCGTCGTCAAAAAGGAGGTTCTCAATTCTATTTTATTTTATTTAATGTTTATTACCTTAGAACTCTGTAATTTATAAACAAATGAAAAATTCTTTGTGCGTTGGGTTCAGCATAGCTACGAAGTGGTCCCATATAAATTTCATCGTTACTCGACCTTGAACTTCGAAGATACATCAGAATTGAAGACGGTTTTTTTTTTATAAAATGTATACTTGTTATTATTTTTTATTCCATACATATTCCATAATACATGTCTCTTTAGAGATATCGAATATAATAGTCGTGCAGAATAACGTCGACTCTTAGACCAATCTAAATAGTCTAGCAGCCTAGATACTTGTAGATTGTAAACAAGTCACACGTTCGTGACTGGTTCCCCGGTGGTTACCAGGGATGCCGCACAAATAACGCGACATGTCTCGCTTTGGTGACAAATTACAATGGCCTGCGTAACAAGCTGCTTATATATGAATAGTGCTATACATCGCTCAGAGCAAGCGAGAAAGGGATGCGTAGGTCTTTGTTACTCCCAGCATGTTTAACTGACAGGTACGACGCTGTTAGTTAGTTGATTGATAGATCGTGATAAATCTTGGGCAAGTTTGGCAACTTCCGTACCTATTTACGGTAATGGGGAGGGTTTTATGTTTGGGCTTTTCCTCATTTCGGTGAACTCTTTTGATTCTAATAGGTACAATATTTTCATATTACTGTTAAGCTTTACTTTGTTCTATTTTGAAGAGCATTGTAGCCAGCGAAATTACTTTATGAGACTATGTCTTGGGGTGATAAGCGCAATATAGTACCATGCAGTACTTTTTACGGTATTTAAATTTCTTACACCCGTAACACTGCAATTGTTACAGGCAGACGTGGCGCTTACCTTCAGGTGAACGACTTGCTCGTCTCATTACTCAGTTTCATTAAAAAGGAACTCTCACTTATAATGTTTTTATTATCAAGATACTATTTTTATAACCTAGGAAGAAAAAAACATTTGTGTAGGTTTACGTGTATCTTCACATAGATAGGTACATAAAATATAGGTTGCCCGATATATTTAAAATACCCATCAAAAGGGTACGTCTACTCATATTTATATTGCAAAATAAGAAATGTATTTGCCAAAAGCTTCTTTTTAATAACACTGCTTAATAAGACGAGCCAGTCGTTCGCCAAAAACTAAGTGCCAGAAGTTTTAAACCATAAAAAGTCAGTACTTTTTAGTGAAAAACGCAATGCAGTGCTGCGCAGTTAAGTCTTATTTGCCCAGTAATTTACCAAAAAATAAAGGATGGGATCAAATAATGCCATACAATATTTTAAACACTGAGAAAGCCAACCCTTTCATGTGAATTTAAAAACATGACCCTATTATGGGGTTTTATCAAGAGATATAAAGTTACACAGTTACAGGCTTAATAAAATGTACAAAGATTATGTCAAACTCACAAACAACTTTGAACCGGAAAATTTAATTTAATAACGGGATTTTCCCAGGAAATGGTATGTATGTCTCACGGGACGTACGCAATGTAGTCGCCTTGTAGAACATTTGGAAATATTTACAAAGTTACCTTCAGAATAAATATTCAGGATTTTCTATCGTCAATCTATTTTCATAAGTTTACGGTGCGGATAAGGGCGTAAAATAAAATAATATATTATTTAATACCTTGTTATAATTGTATGAAATAATATCTTAAAAAAAATTCGTGTTTTATACACCATACATGTATATAATAGAACGAAAAAAAGAAACGATTATATGAAAAAATAGGAATTTGTTGCAAACCGGCCTCAACTTAGCGTAGTGCGACAATAACAATTTCTGCATATAGTTACATATTTATTGTTTCGTCTTTAAATATTTAAAATTAAAATTAAATATTAAATTAAATTTAATCGAATTATCTGTTCATTTATATTGTTCTCAATCTCAGATAAAGTATCCACTCGAAAATCTCAATACACCTACTCCAAACTTATTAGAAAGAGCAAACTTAACTCTGTATTTTTTAATATAAATGTAGCGCACGTTTCACACTAACCTTTACTTTACTATTTTACTTTTAAAGAAATCTAACCTAAGAGCTTAGCATGCGTGATGCTCTTTATAAAGCATTTCATTTGCATGCTAATTTGCTGGACCATAAAAACAGTATCAGAATATTAAACACTAAGGCATTTCAAAATTTCCTCAAGTCAACCCAGTACGTAACTCCTAGAGGAATGCAAGACAATTTAGCTCACCTCTGAGACGCTCAAAATTCAGTAGTCGATTCTCACATGATACCCGTATCATAGTTTCCCTGAAATTCGGCCCGAGACTGAGAATTTATGGACTAAATTGTAGAGAAACTGCTTTCATATTAAAATTTCGACTATTAAATTTATCTACAGGTTAGGGTAAATTGGCGGGCTGTGATTGGTTTGAAGTAGTTTGAAGTAAGTAGGTTGTGATTTGTTAGATAGCTGTGCAAATATCGTGACGGCAGCGTTAATAAACTACGTTCAATATCTACACTTTTATTTCTGACTTATACTAATTTCAAAGGCAACAAGTATTTTCAGTACCTATTGAATATTTTTATTTTGGTTTCTGGGAAAATTATAACTTTCATAAAATAATCGAGTTTGCTTGATTCGTTCCTCCCTTAATTTTGTTTAACTCCTAACTTCCATTTATATATACGCATTATTTTATATCTATTTACTTTGAAAGAACATTTCTGAAGTTTCTGCCTACGTGGGTATTGTTTATTTTCTTTTACTTAACACAATTTTAAATGCCATGGTTAAAGGCAAGCAGTATTGTAATTCAATCATAACTTACAAATTCGAAGAAAAGTGTGAAATCTGAACAAAATAGTACTAATCACGAGTAAGCACTATGGTTATGTCACCACTTGCTTGAGGATAGAGCCTCGAGAGTTTGGAGAGCTTCCAAAAGACGCAAAAATAGTTCAACTTTTCTTACTATTTTCAGTAAATATCATTTTTGCTCGCACTGACCCTGGTTAAAGAACATCTGTGACCTTATTCACTTAATGGTTGGTAATACATATTTTAACTCATTTATTATATTAAATTCTTAAGAATGGCTACACCGCACTGCGTACAGTCGACCATTGGAGATTCTGGTTGAAAATTCAACCCATAAAATTATACCAAATTCTTAGATAAAAAAGCAAAAACGTGTCTAATGTATGTATTGGACGCAATGTCCTTGCGACCTTGCATCAGTCTCACAGTTCTATTGCGGATTAGTTCCTTTAGTAATGAAAACTAGTTTAGCTCAACCTAAGGAATTAAATATTGTTTCAGTTAAAAATGAGACTGAAATAGATTTAAATTGTTCGCCCATTAGCGGCAAATGCCTAATAAACTTGTATTGTTATGAGAGTTAAAATCAGCCACAAGATGGTAGATATAATATGCTTAAAAATTAAATTTAAATCAAGGAACTCGTTTCGGTTTTGGTATCATCAGCTCTCTCGAATATTTTTACCGAGAGAGTGAATTCAGCAAATTGGTTTATTGTCAAGTGAACAGTTTTGGAGAAGACATACTCATACTACACACACATGCACATACCAATCAAAATAATTAGTAATGTACTAAACACCCGCGACTTCTCCCGCGCGAAATTGCACCGGTTTATACGAATTCAATTATATTACTATTTACAGTTAGTTTTAGTGAATTTTATAACAGTTTAATCGGTAATAAATAATTTTAATACGACGTTTAATCCAATGTTATCTGCAATAATCAACTGAATTAGTAAAGCCAATTAAGCACGTGAATTTATAATCATTTGCATAATGTAATAATTTGACACAGTATAGCGATTATCCCGACGGACATCAATTTAATAACATCACATTAATACTATAAATGCAAAAGTTTGTGAGTGTGTATGTTTGTTACTTCTACCCCCTATAACGGCTTTATGAATTTAAGTAAAATTCGGAATGGATATAGCTTATACCCTAGATTAACACAAAGGCAACTTTTTAATAGTCAAAAGTCAAAATATATTTATTAAATAGGCACTAAAAAACGTCATATACACATAATACAAATCAATTAAAATACGTTAAAAACTAACTTAAAATATCATGACTTTGAAAAAAATTGTAAGCATGTCTACCCATTTTTTTCCCATACTCACATTGAAGTCCGGGCCCAGTAAAGAAATGCGAGAACTTACTCTACCAGTTCTTCGGAAATACGCCCTGAATTCAGTCGGGGAAACTGTGGGTGAAACCGCGAGGCGCAGCTAGTCATAAAACATATTGACCGCCGTTTATCCGTGTGTTCGTATAATGCCGGGAAAAGAATGTTTGTTGTCACTCGTAAATCGAGATAGACATTCCTCGGCGTGTCTTTTTATGAAAAGAGAAAACACTGTCAGTAGAAAGTTTACTGCATTGCTGGAGCAATTTATTTGGAGCACCTAGACTACGTGAGACTGCATTGCGTTTGTCACTATGAAAAGGGAGAGAATTTCTGTCTTTTCTTCTGCACTATTTCCTGGGTAGAATATCTTTTCACTGCCAGTAAAGTTTATTTCAATTACAGTAGATAGATATCATAATAATATATGTGAAAATATATGAAGCGTCGAAATAGTTTTATAGAACATCTTTCTGTGATGGGATGCGCTGGTCTGAGTGCTTTTCGACTGGATTATTTTAGACTTTATTTACTTTTCTGGAAGTTTGGTTTAGTTTACAAGTAAACCACAGAAATATTTCTTCGCACTTGCTAATTCATTAAAACTGTCTATTTAGAGAAATTGCGGTTCATTGATCTTAAGTGTAAAAAATGAAACAATGTTTGCGTCTTTGGAACTGAGCCAATTCAGTACATTGAAGATATTTCTGAAAAACCAACTAGGATCGACTATTTGGATGGTACTGAACACGAAATTAACGGTTTAAAAAAAAAACTGCTGAACGGTTTTTAATGAGGTTCTGAGAACCACATTAAAATCCGTTTAACAGTTTTTGGTTTGGTAGCATTAGTCTCAACTTAGATTATACTGTTTATCAAAATCGGTTTTATGATTACGAAGATACAGCTTAACCTTTTCGTAGTACGCGATATATATATCTCATATTTATATAAAATATGAAATAATATATAAAATATGCTAGAAATGGGTTCCACTGGCGTCCATGTGGACAAGGTCATGGCAAAAAGCTAGTGCCCAATAATTTCACGGCAAACAGTACTCTTTAAATTGGAACACAGTAATGCTTGAAACTTTGAACACTACTTGGCTTGGCGGTTGAATATCTGACAAAGGTTACTTCCCAACGTGGCCTCTATTTCTTAAGAATCAGATTTCTCTCATTTTTTTCTTTCAAATGTTCTTTCTTCATTTCGTCAGGAAAAAAACGATTTATGAAAGGCTAGAAATTTTGCAGCTTCGACGGACTTCGTAAAAGGTACTTGGCTAGTAACCACTTCTAGTTTGGACGTGTCACAAAGTCTGTGTCAGCGTGAACCTTTTACTAGTGACTGAAATCGCTGAACCTAGCACCAAAGCGTCACTCAATTAGGTTACAGGTTCAAGACACTGATCTGAATTTATGAGGTTCAAATTAAAGCAGCGCTGCAAAATCCTACTAATATTATAAACGCGAAGGTTTGTCAGTATGGATGTATGTGTGTTACTCTTTCACGCAAAAACTACTGAATGGATTTTGATGAAAATTGGTACAGAGATAGCTTATACCCTAGATTAACACATAGGCTACTTTTTATCCCGGAAAACCGCGGGTGAAATCGCAGGGCGCAGCTAGTATTAAATAAGATTTTCACATCTTTGAAATGTTTAGGTACATACGTACCTATTCAACTTGTTTACATTGTAAGCAGTCCAAACTCACGAAGTTATTGAGGTCTGAAAATATGTAGTGTAATTCTGCTGAATATGTTCAGCGGACATACATGTTACATATTTTCATTGCATTTCAGTTTTGAAATGAATTTCTGCAACGTCACGCCTGATTCCATTACATTCTGTTATTGAGATGACTGAAAAAAAAAATATCTAGAAACACTCCATTATAATCTTTAACTCCACGAGTTTTCTCCACCCAAACGTTGACCGGCAGAGATAGCTTTAGCGATATACTATAGTATTAAGAGTATTTTCTGTACCTTGATAATTCCTTGTTTCAAAATAAAGCATTTTACTTATAATGTTTACGTCAGAAACAATAATTAAACGGCACATTATTAAACCGTAACATCTTAGATTATACCATATTTGAGTAATTTTACTTAGAGTATGTTACATCTCAGGTTGTGGATAAATAAGCCAAAGCGAAAATGTACTAATAGAATAACTAATGTAGAAGTACTGCTGTTATTTCGGCAAATTTAATAGTAACTATTTTCTAGTGTGTAGCAGATCTAAAAATAATTGCGTCAAAGGCGAAACATATTCCCAATGCGGTACATGAAACGCTTGGGTTAGGGAAATTATCCCTTTGGGTTGCCACGGAATTCTTATATTGCATTATTTTGTGCCACATTGGGGAATATTGCGAGTTCCTTTTATTATATTAGTGGTTATTAACTTAAGATATACAGTGCCGTTATAAAAGGCAAGAACTAACTGAGGATGTCCCATTGAAGAGAAACTCCTTAAGCTACTTTTAGATTCTATGGAATTTGTCAATATAATAACTTGAAGAGTGAGTGTGGCTCAGTGAGAGCACGCGCGAATTTTGAACCGACACACTCGAGTTCAAATCCCGCTGGCCCCGCACCACTGGTGTGCGGAATTAACACTCACTTAATAAACGGTGAATAAAAACATCGTGAGGAAACCGGCATGTCCAAGAACTAATCACAAAAATTCAAGGACATGCGACATTCTGCAGCTCGCACTGGGCCAGCAAGGCGCAGGCCAAACCAAAGACCAAAGAAAACTTAGGTATACCCTCTCTATGACAGAAGGCCCTTGTCTCAGCATAGCAGTAGGAACGTAAAGGCCTGATGATGTAGGCGATAATATTTAAGTTATTTGTTTGGTGTACACTAACCGTAGTGTGGAATACACTTACTTTCTAGTCAATCCGTAACACTTCTCTTTCGTGTGCTTTTATTTAATGTCATACCGAAGGCGGAAAATATGTGTCGTAAAAGTGATATGTGTGTTGAAACAGAAAATACATTTTATACCAGTATTTTATTTAAGGTTTGGAAACTATCGTGAGTCAGAATATTCATCATAAATATAAAACGGTTCCGACACAATCATAACGTGAGTGTAGCTGTTTTATATTTATAATCAGTAGCTAGTTTTAGTTTTATATTTATAATGAGTATTTTTAACCGACTTTGAAAGAGGAGGCTCTCAATTCGACTGTATATTGGTTATTTTTTTTTGTATGTTCGTTACGCGATTACTCCGCCAATTATGAATTGATTTTGATGATTCTTTTTTGTTTCGTAAGCCATACTTCAGAATAGGTCATACTTCAGAGGTGGTCCCATATAAATTTTATCTAAATTGATTCAGCGCTTTTTGAAAAAGTCAACTAATACAAAAATATAGATAGGCTTGAAGTAAGTTTATTTTCTAAAAGTTTATTTTCTAAAAATGTATTATATTTATTTAATTAATATACAAGATGTTACATTAACGTTAAAAAATATACGGAAATTTCTTGCATACAAAGGTTACATGGAAATTGTCAACAGTCGAAAAAATGTATCACTATTGATAACATTTTTGAAATATTCTCGTATTTGAAATTACTCGCCAGCTTTATTTGATTACCTTTCATATCGAATAAAACGTCGAATATAAAATTAAATCTCTACTAGGTTTTATATTGCGGTTAGTTATAGCTGCATCGTGTCGTTTACATAAAAATTGCACTTAGGTACTGTTTTAATAGCTGGCGTGACGTTGCGGAAATTCGAAAATTACGAAAATATTCAAATATAATTAACCGATAATTTTATTATATTTTGTATATCTAATATATAAAATTCTCGTGTCACAGTTTTCGTTGCCATACTCCTCCGAAACGGCTTGACCGATTTTGATGAAATTTTTTGTGCTTATCCGGTATCTATGAGAATCGGCCAACATCTATTTTTCATCCCCCTAAATGTTAAGGGTGGTCCACCTCTAAATTTTTTTTTATTTTATATGGCAAAACAACGTTTGCCGGGTCAGCTAGTATTTATATATATTTAAGTTATTTTGTGAATATATTTAAGTTATTATCAATAAAAAAAATAACCGACTTCATACAAAGGAGGAGGTTCTCAATCCAATTGTATTTATTTTTAAATTTGTTTTTATGTTTGTTTCCTTAGAAATCCGTCATGTATTAACAGATTTGTTTTTTATTTATGTTGGGTTCAGTTATAGCTACAATGTGGTTCCATATAAATTTCATCGATATTCGAACTTGGACTTACATCGAAGATACATCAGATATAAAGTCGTTTTTTTTTGTTATAAAATGAATTATAAAAATAAATAAAATTGACATATACCTATATATTCGACGGAATTATACTAAACTTATGTACATAACATATTATGATCGAATTCTTAAACGCTGATCTGGACGGTGAACAAATCCAAAGCCATGGATAAGCAAGCGTGGCAAACGATTCGTTTGTCTTATTGGTCAGTTGCATAAAAAAGCTCTGATGTCGGCTGTGTTCGTTTTTCGTTTTTATTTTTACTGAATGTATGTACCAATATTTCTCCCGCTTGCGCCGATGGTGTCAATTTGTATTGTCCTCACGTATTTACTTATTTGATGGCTGCACTTTACGGCTATGTTTGTTGACGGTAGTTTACGATTATTTTGAGTTAGTTATGGTATGTGGATGCTGGTTTTAGTTGACGGTTGTAGGTTTGAATTGTGTTTTAGGGAAGGCAAAGACAAAATTCCTTTCGTTGCTTTAGGCGCAAAGGGCTTCACTGGTAATTTAATAATAATAAAGTCACGTAAGACCGCTTATTGTACAACCCTAGTTATAAGGTTTATCTGTAATTTTTTTTTTATCATATTGGTATACAATAAAGAGTATTTTTATTTGTATTTGTGCGTAAAACTATGACCTCATGTTAATGATCAGCGAAAAATGTGGGCCTTTTTATTAATGAAACAATAATCAATTCATAAAAAAATAAGGACGAACCATAGATATCTGCAGTTAAGTACTCATACATATCTATGCGTAGTAATATTTAGTTTTCTTTGTCTATGGGATGAACTTGTTTTTACTTTTTTTAAACGCTTTATTCTGAAATCGTTTGAAGCACTTGTGTCAATCAAAGTCCAGTCCATGAAACGTAATTAGGTTCAGTTGGCAGCAGTTTTTTTGTTATTGGTTGTAATTTTTCAAAAAGTGGTATTAGTTAATATAGGTTTCGTTGGAAACTATTAAAAATTTTACTTTCTTTTCTTACTAATACTGTCATAATAAAATAAAAATAATAACTTGTAAATCTCATAAAAAATGTAAAAAGAATACAGAAACTAAAAGTATTTGATTTTTTCAAGTAAAACCAAGTATTTTTAAGTATCTAGGTTATTCTTAGTTACGCTCCCGCTGTGACACTAACCTTTAATCCATCGGATTAAGTGTGCCTACGCCCTTTTAGCCAGTTAAGTGATCCACTTTTATGTAATGCCACAGAATAATTAATAGTAGTAGCGTAACGGTAGTCTTTGCCCTGTATGACGCCCTCACTCACTTAGTGGAAGGAATTCCACTCATATGGTTTTCCTTTGGAAACTGTACGCTTTTCTAGAATATTATTTATATAGATATCAAAACTAAGTTTCGTTTTTATTCAACCTACCAATTTTTTTTTAACTTACGACGCAAAATAGTTGGGTATTATAAGTTTAACCACTATGTGTGTTTGTCTGTGGCACCGTAGCTCTTAAACGGGTGAACCGAATTTGATGCGGTTTTTTATTTGAAAGCAAGTTTTCTAAAGGTGATTCTTACACATGTTTTATTGTGACGGGGGATTTTAATTTTTTAATTTATTACAAACACAGGTACACTCATCTCTTTCCATTGATTTCGGTCTTGTGTATTTTTTTTTAAATTTCATCTATCAACTTAATACCCCTCGAGGCGCCGCCATTTCCTTGGATAAAAATAAGCACAGTATATAAGATAAGCAGATAAGCTATCTCCATTTTTAATTTCATCCAAATATATTTAGCCGTTTTGGCGTGAAGAGGTAACAAACACACCTGCATAACTACTTTCGCATTTATAACATAGTAATAGGATATGTTATGAAAATAATCGTACTGGGTCTTTTTTATCTTATTGTGTCCCACTGCTGGGCAAAGATCCTCCATCTCCTTCCAAACATCTGACTGAGAATATTAGCTGAAAATTATTATTACTCATTCAATAATTCATCGCCTATAACTTGTTCTTGCTATTAGCAATTTGTTTGATTGTTTTTAGCCTGCGGTGTCCCATTGCTGGGCAAAAGCCTCCCCTCGATCTTCCCACTTGTTGTGGTCCTGTGCTATTGTTTCCCAGTAATTGTCAAAGGTGTCAAGCTCGTTTCGCCATCTCTTGGGTAGCCTGCCACGACGCCGTCTTGCTGTGCTGGGATTCCTCTTTGTGGTAACCTATCAATTTATAAACTTATTATTATATATACATGTGGTAGGTTCCCCGTATGCGAGAGGCGATGTGGGTGGGTACCACTGCTTTGCCAGTTATTCAGCCGCCAAGCAGTAGTGCGCAAGCATTACTGTGTTCTAGTTTGAAGGGCATTGTAGCCAGCGAAATGACTGGGCATTATGAAACTCAACAGCTAATTGTCTCAGGGTGACGAGCGCAGTGCAGCGCTGCGCAGGATTTTGCAAAACAAAGTTCCGGGTGGTGCTGTTATTGTTATACGCTGGCGTATTGCTTACCATCATGAATACGACCAGCTAGCCTCGTCATTCAGTTACATAAAAAAAAACTTTTTGTATGCATTAGCAAAAGGCAAAAGACTTATGTAAATAGCAAGAAAAACGTTCATTTACATGGTCATATTTCAAGATTCATGCGATAATCTATAAGGTCAAACGTCAAGAGTGATCGGAAACGAGTACGGTTGTTAGCTGTCTGGCATTGGATTAAAGTAAATAAGGTGAAACACAGTCCTGAGACAATTAGCTCTTAAGTCTCAGTAATTTCACTGGCTACAATGCCCTTTAAGCCGGAACACAGTAATGCTTGCGCTCTACTGCTTGGCAGCAGAATAACAGGTAAAGCGGTGGTACCCACCCAGGCGGCCTCTCGCATACGAGAGACCTACCACCAGTAAAACAATAATTTAATAATAACAATAATTTAATAATAAAAATAATTTAAATATAATAATAACTCAATATTTATTATTTTCACTAGTGTTCTTCCTCAGTTCTAATTGCTATGCCCGACAGGGTCCATAATGAGCTGTATTTATTGACAACAACTATTTAATCATATTATGGAACGCAATAAATGATTGAAATTGAAATTGAAACACATTGTGCATTGTAGTAAAACAAATAGAATGAACTGACTATATTATTGAAGGTATTTTACAAAAAAGTTATATAAAAGTACCTGAATAATGTTAGGAGTAAATGCGTAAGATTTAATAACTTATACTAATTCTTATTACACCTCTTCCCTTCTAAAACAATCAACGGAGACAAACTTAAAACCTGTAAGCATAGGTAAATAGGTAACCACCTTATACTTAGGTATATATTTAACATATTTTAACCAAAAGTTAATCTATGTAATTATACTTTTAACCCTTCAGAAGTTATATCTTTTTATAAGTATTCCATTTTTATCATAGCAAAAAAGAACTAAAAAGGTAAAATTACTTTACATAATTATTTAATGGCCAATTATTTGGTTTTTAGTATAAGCATGTGTATGATGGATTTGTAACAAAGAGTGTTTCGAGCAAATAAAGTCAATTACTATTCAATTTATTGTTTGACCCCATTTCTTTCAACAAAATAAATTCGTAGCTGCTGCTACGAAACCGCTACGCGTTTCAAACATGTGAGTTTGTTAATGTGCTACAATAGACGAGTTTTGAAATCCTACTTTTCTGATGTTGTGCTGTAGTTTGAAAGAGTTTATCTTGATTCGGTACAATCCCAGTTTGCCACAGTTCCAAATATTTTGAAACACCTTGTCCCGATTCGATACAATGTGTTATGACTACCAAGTGGTAAGAACAGTATATTTACTTTAGGCTGGCTGCCTGGAAAATATTTGAAACACATCAATGCAAGTAAAATAAAGATTATACAAAATACGATTAAAAACTTAAAAAAACTGTTTATGTAAAATGTCTATAGAAAAAAAACAAATAATAATAATTCTAAACGCATTTACATCTAAACAGCGACCTAGCAAAACATCCAAACTTGACGTATATTATTTAGGTAATAAGGTGACTGAAACTGATTCAACTCGTTTTTTAGGAATAACGATAGATGATAAGTTGACCTGGAAATCCCACATAGAAATCGTCTGCAAAAAACTAAATCAATATTCGTACGCACTTTATAAGTTAAGAAAAGTAGTTAATGAATCTGCACTAATAACAGCCTATCATGGGCATGTTGCATCGATATTGCGATATGGAGTTATGTTCTGGGGCAACTCAACAGACCGCTTAAAAGTATTCAAGCCCAGAAACGGTGCATTAGATCCATGTGTGGGTTACAAATAAGCGACTCATGTAAAGCACATTTCAAAAGATTAAAGGTCTTAACTTTACCATCCCTCTATATAAATGAAATTGCCGTATTTATAAAATCCAATCCTGAGCTCTTCGAAACGTGTGCCGCGGGTAGCCGTCGGGACGGTAATTTGCGGCATCGGCCATGCAGAACCCAACTGCTAAGAATGAGTGTGTTCTGTATGGCACCGATAATATTTAACAACATTCCGTCAGCCATCCGCTCAATAAATGACATTAATATTTTTAAAAATACCCTATCTATATTTCTAATAAAAAAAGCTTATTACACCATTCAGGAATTTATAGATGACAAAACAGAATTTGACTAATATATAATGTGTAATTGGTATACTGATAATTGACAATTTTAATTTGTTATAATTCATTTTCATTTTGACATTTGTATTATTATTTTTTGATTGACATCGCAATTATAAATCCTTTTATTATTATTATTCATAATTTATTCAATGTCATTGTTGTTTTATTATTGTACTTATTAACTTGTGACCATGTCTGTATGCCAGTATGGCGGAACTAGAGAAACTATCCGTTAATAACAATTACATATGTATATACCTAGATTCGCAGACTAATAAATCATTGTATCATTGTATCATTGTATCATTGTATCTCGTACATCCTACAAATGTTATAAACTAGCTGCGCCCCGCGGTTCCACCCGCGGTTTCCCGGATAAAAAAGTAACTTATGTGCTATTCCAAGTCCTAAAGTACTTACATATCAAATTTCATCAAAATCGGTTTTTTAGTTATTGCGTGAAAGAGTAACAAAGATGACAAAGATGATGAGAAGAGTGACATTCATAAAAACTTTCGCGTTTATAATATTAGTAAGGATTCGAAAGTTTGTGAGGATAAATAGATGGATGGATGTTTTTTACTCAATCCCGCAAAAACTACTAAACTGATGGCTACTTTTAACCCGGGAAGCCGCAGGTTAAGCCGCGGGGCGCAGCTAGTTTGTACTAAAACAACGACGAGTCGAGTGTATTTCTTTGTAACAAATAAAACTGCTTGTCAAAGTCATACTCTTCTGCATATGAATGTTTTCCGGTATCCACGTTATGAAACGCTCGCAATCTGTTAAAACAGAATGTAAAATGTTCAATCGGTAAAGATATGATCGCTCGAAATGGAATGCCGAATTGTATTTCATGAGCCGGTCAGTCCTTTAATGGACACTCAGAAGTCGAAGTTATTTCTCCCGTGCAGAGAGGAGATAAAAGCGCGCTAGTTTATGGAGGCTATTAACCAAGCTTCAAAGCATAGAGTAGCAACACGGAGAGTTAATCTGCCTATTTTTCCTTGAAATACGACTTATCACTGCGAGCCGGGGGTTAAGGAAAAATGTGTGGTTGTAATTGGCCGGTAAAGAAGATAAACCGCTCTCACATAAGAGCTGCATTTTTGTAGCGTACCGCAAGTATTGGATAGAAACCGCTAATGTTTCGTGAGTAACAGATCTCGATAAACGCAGTCAAGTTGTTTTGTAGTTCGTAGTTTAAAGTTACGATTCTGTAGAACGATTCGTCCAGCGGCCGATAGTGCCAGATGCACTGAGAACTTCCTACATGACCTGTCAAATCCTATACTTGTATAAAGATATAGGGGTAGGTACATTTGTGAGATTTCTTATCATTAGGTAGACTAGAGCTGATTCTAAATAATTATTAAGCAGCTAATATACAGAGTGTGGCAAAATTTTGGAACCTTCAAGGTTTTTCTTTGCAGTGAGGTAACATCGAGTGCATTTTGGAGAAAATAAAATCTGCACATTTGGATTAATGTTTCCTCCAAAGTAACCCATCAAACAAATCGTAATTTTTTAAGAAAATTGAACCTACTAAATTTTTACACAACCTATATAAAATTGCATTTAATAATTAAACTATTTATTTTTTATTGACCATTGGCTTGCGTTTGACCACTATCTCACGTGATGGTAAGTGATAATGCGATTGACGATGTAGTACGCTTGCTAAGATAGCACTTTTTCACTCGTGACTTGAATACTCCCAGATTATAACTATCGGGAAAGACTGACTACGGCAGAAAGTTCTAGTTTTTATAAGCGCATAATGAAAATGGAAGCGAAAAGCTTCTTACGCATAGGAGAAATATACACCATTTTATTCGAGTTCTATTATCTTTAAGAACATTCTGAAAATTGAAGTATAATTGGTAGATATTTATGATTGATTTTGCAGACTTGAGTCTGGTCTTTTCTGTTTGAACAGAAAACAACTTTTAATTAAACTATATAGTAAATATGCCATTTTCATTTACTGCAACTTTAAATTGATATTTGTGTTACCCTTATAGTTTTTCTCAATAATTTTTAACCGACTTCAAAAAAGGAGGAGGTTCTCTGTTCGATTGTATTTTTCTTTTTTTATGTTTGTTACCTCAGAACTCCGTCATTTATGAACCGATTTGAAACATTCTTTTTGCGTCGGGTTCAATATAGCTACGAAGTGGTCCCATATAAATTTCATCGATATGTGACCTTGACTTCGAAGATACATTGAAGTCGGTTTTTGTTTTTTTCTAAAAATTAATAATTATTAGTATAACTTTTACTTGTAACTTTCTAAAGGTCTGCTCGAAATTTAACCCAATGACTAATAAATAATAATCTAAAAGATTATTTTATACATTTCCAGTACTTTCATGAATACGTTAGCATCGTACGTGGTTCATCAAAAGAGCAATGAGGAAAGAGATTGTTTTATCACGAAATATCATTTTCCCTTAATCTACATGCATTAGTGTCATCCTTGTGCTTCTATGTATTTTTTAGATCTATGAAACGGCCTCTGCAATATATATTCGTTGTAAGGCTAAAGGCGATATTGAGAATACATAAAACAGAGCACAATTACGGAAATGAATGATGCAAAAAATTACTATGAATTATTTTAAACAAAGAAAGCTACTCGTAAAATGGTATAAGTCTATGTGTAAAGTAAGTTGGCTAAAATGTAGAGCTGCTATAAAGCTCTAAGATAAAAATGATATTGGTATAATATTTTCCATAATAAATTTTCATAGATAGGTACTTTGTTTGTGAGTAGGAACTACTTCTTAATCACGACCAGAAGCAATTACGAAGAGTCAGATTTCCTACTCTATTAATATTTTTCTATTAATGTTTTTTTGTAAAGTATATAAAAATGACTTAGCACGCTGCATCGTTTCATCACGTGTGTCGTGAAAGCCTGAGTGAATATGAATTTCATAGAAACGTTATCACAACCGACCTTCATCGAATCTCGAGCTCAGCCTTTGAGCTCCCGGTGTCCTATATTTACGTTTCAAGTAGCAAATCCTTTCACGGGCAGCCAAACCACTCGCTTGGAATCAATAGAAGGATGCTGTACGCTCACCGTTCGCATCCTACTTACGAAAATGGAAATTCAGGCAAAAAAGTTGGCTGTTGAAGTTGCCATAAAAATATATAAAAAAAATCTACATATTTTTGTGATTTACACAAATAAGTAGATGCGCAATAATTTTGCGTGTCGTGGTTTAAAGTTATATAATTCAAAAGTTAGTAATTTGATAAATAATAGTTTATCCAAACACGAAACTAATTAATCTACGCCCAGTAATGAAAGTGCTACAATTAAATGTCGCCGTGTCGTGAACTGATGTTACATTTAATCACGAAGACAAACAGTCGATGTTTACTACGCACGGGGCAGTTAGCTGACTACTGACAACACCGACGGTGACAACGACAAAAAGCATATCGTGGTGTTTTGACTGAGCAGTAGCGTACAGGTGGTAAAATGGTTGTGTAGGGCGCGGCGTATCGAGCGACGGCGGGTCGGCGGGGTCCGGGCGGGCGCCCGCGGCGCGCGCACTAGTGCCATGGGCGCGCGCGGCCCGGCTGCTCGTCTTGCTACCCTCAGAGCCTCCTCGCGCCGGCTTCCCATCACATACGACCGCGCGTGAAACACTCGCATCACAAAAAATATAACAAACCGCTATATCATCACCCCATATAATCCCACCGGTAACGTACGAGACAAACTCCGGAATGTGTCGAGTGTTGTGAAGTGACAAATTTTAATTGAACCACGTGACGCGTGACACGGGCCTGCCGTTATATATGTGTAGTGTAATTAGTTGATCAATTATGCAACTGTAGTAATGACGGAGCTTTCCAGTGGTTTACTATGCCGTGTATAATGTAGGCTCCGTCGCGGGTGCCGAAATATCCGCGTTATATCATGACGACGCGCCGCTTAAACCAAAAACCGATTTTTGTGGTTTATTTTTTTTTAAACATCATCAACTTCCTGGCTGCTCAAGCTACACCATAAAAAGAAAGTTTTAATATCTTCTATTTATTTGTGCCAGTATTCCTGAAACTTAAGTACTTCAAACTGAAGTCTGAACTTGCTAACTTAAAATCCCGCGCACAAATGGTACTGTGTTTTCTTTAGCACCATGAATATACCACTAGACTGTAATTGAGTGTGATATACATACAGTTATCGCGTCTTGTACCGTTGCAAAGTTTCATTCAAACTAGGAGCGTATTCGTAGCACCTGCTACGGGCTACGTGAGTGCTACGCCCGGAAACATTAATATTTTATCCTGTTCATTGCTTTGAATTCGTTGCTAGCGTATGTATGTTAACCATAACGTTATTATAGCGTCAATCGCATGCTATAGTAACATATATTAATATCTGTTTTACACACACAAATGAATAGTCGGAAACGTATAAAGAGAAACGTCCAGGGAAAACCTTTACGTTTGAAACATAAAGAGAAATACTTATTGAGAAATGCCTCATAGCCCTTTTTCAAAGGTCCAAATGACCTTTAACGTAATAAACGCCTCACGACCGCCATTATGATTTTATAACAAAATATATCTTTTAAGCTTCTCTTTAAAGAAATCCCAATAGATGGTATTGACTTGGCATTTTGAGATTAAACGTTTAGTTTTTCGATATTTATAAAACTCCTTGTAGAACATATGTATATCCATGTATCTGTATAGAGCTTCAGGTATCTGCATAAATTTATTTATTTGTAAATGTGAATGATCTCTTAGGTTTAATTTCTTTAATACTAAGAGAGCACTCACATAATTCTGAAAGTCGTAAAAATTAGTCAATGACTTATTGCCTATTACGTCCTGTGGTTTTTCTACATGTGATAGATTAATAGCCATTACCTAAATTACCCTTGAATCATGAGGTATATAGAACAAATAGCGTAGATGGGTAAATTTGGAAGTTATCTACTCAAAGTGTGAATATTAATAAAAGTTCGTCCGGTACTTCTTGGGGTAAAACACCTGCGCTATACAAAATCATGTTAAAGCAACTTTTTACTTGTGTTCTCCCTCAAAAATTACTTAACGACGTTGGGATACTCCTTCAATATACACAATCGCTCTCAGCGATAAGGGCGGCTTTACCGCAGCTCAAATCTATGTATTTTGCATTTTTTTATTGTGGTTTTATTTTATGTGGTGTGCATTAAAGTACTATTCTATTGTATTACAAAAAATATTACTTTAGAGCCAGTTTTTTCAAAACAAATAGACGTTCATTAAATTAAATAGTAGAACGACCGATAAAATAATAAATATAAAGTCAAATATGGATTGTCCTTTTCTCTCATATCGAATGTTGCATAAATGTTGTTGTTGTGGGATGATGTTCGGTAAAGCATCGGGGAGACGGGTCTGAGCAGCCGCTCAACTGCCGTCTCTCTCTAGATCTATGTGCTTCATCTTAGGCTACATCATCGCTTCACAGGCGAGATAGTGGCCAAACATGGATCTATTAAGCGTAAAAAAAAAATATCCCATTTGCACAGTTTAGAGTGAAGTTAGACATGTTATCTGACTAGTTATTCGAGGATTTACAAATCAGCCCTTCGTACGCGTTAAACATTAGAGAAATGTAACAACAGATTTTATCGTGCAAAAGTTGGGTTCATAATATAGAAGTTGCGAGTTTAGTTAACAATAATACATTTTATAACAAAGAAAAACCAACTTCAATTCTGATATATCTTCGAAGTCCAATGTCGAATGTCGATGAAGTTTACACGGGACCATGTTGCAGCTATACTGACCCTTATGCAAACGCAACGCAAAAAAGGTTCCAAATCAGTTTATAAATGACGGAGTTTTTGGGGGAAAAAAAACAAATGAACTGAGAACTTCCTCCGTTTTAGAAGTCAGTTAAAAATGAATTGTAATACACCAAAGGGCAATTCTTATTCGCTCGCTGTCAGATACATGGCCTTCTCTTTGTCTCGGTACTACATTATGAAAAAAATCTCACTAAGAACGAGAGCACATTTTAACTGAATCAATCTTGTTCGAACCGGTTCAAGCAAGTCTGGATTTCAGAGACAGATAGATTCTACTGACAGGCCGAGAAACTTCTTCTATTTTTAGACGTCCACTTACATTAAATTTTTCAGCGGCTGAACTTTATTTCGAAAGAACGCTAGTTTTATTTATATCAAGCTAATGGTTTATTGCTTATTCAGTGGCTTAAACAAAAATAACATAAATGCATTTCGCTAAGAGGATTTATTCGAAAGTAGCTGCGCCTCACGCTTTCACCCACATGGTCAATTTTCTAGGTTGAAAAATATTTTATTTTATTTTGATTTTCTTCGGAAGACACACAGAGATAAACATCCAAGTTACTAAAAAGAATATTATTAACTAACTTAGCAGTTTTCGCATATAGAATCTAAATTGCAAATAATATAATATAATATAATTTTTGTTTGCAGGATATTTTAGATATATGTACCTACTAGGTATTATATATAGACTGGACAATCAAAAAGACACACCAAACCAGTTTTTAGTAATATAAAGTCTGATTAACGGATGGTTCGTAGATGTATTCCACGGACACAATCAGACTAATTAATTATTAATTATCATCGCGATTGAGAAACAAATGAGTAATATTTTAAGATTTCTCAAGTTCCCGATATTTCGGCCCTATTGCAAGCACCATGAGCACGAAGAACCTAGTTTTTGCGGATGAGTTGGAAAATATCGAGATACCAAAATAAAACAAATACATGGTAAATATTCCGTTTCTGAAAGAAATTCTAAATATGTCTAAGTGTGAAGTGGTTTATCCCACGATTAGGTCAAGACTAATTTAATATGACCCTTGCGGCCGAAAACAATACGAAATAATAATACACAGAGATTTAATTCAACCCATTTAAATATTCTGCTTCCGGTTGTGTGTAAAAATGTGAATAATGAAACATTTTTTGAAAGAGTTTGTTTAATTGGGTTTGTTATGTCCAAGAGCAAGTGTGGTTAGTGGGAGAAAGTGCGAGTTTCGATCCAATGCAATCGAGTTCGAATTCCGCTGGCCCCACACCACTGACTTTCATAAGTTATGTGCGGATCTAACACTCGCTGCAGAAACGGTGAAGGAAATTATCGTTAGGAAACCGTTATGTCCAAGAATTCATCACAAAAATTCAAGGACATGTGATATCCGCCAACCCGCACCAAACAGCGTGGCGGATTATAGCCCATAGTCTCTCTATGAGAGAAAGCCCGTGTCCTAGCAGTGGGAACGTAATGGGCTGATGATGATGTCCACGTTTGGAATGATTGTTATCACAGTAATATTATAAATGCGAAAGTTTATGTGTTAGAGTTTTCGTTCCCGCTTCACGTCGCAACAACCAAACGGATTTTGATGAAATTTGTTATAGTGATACTCCTAGTAGACCTAAAAGTCCTGGAATTGCACATAGGATACTTTTTATTCGCGGGTAAAACCGCGGGACGTAGCTAGTATTATTACTAGGTCAGATAACAAACGCTATCTGCAAATAAAGTACAAAATGCTTTGTTGTACACAAAGCAAAAATCAAAGCGTTCTTCGAAACACAACCCTTCACCCTTCTACAAAATAAACGAATTTATGACAAAATGTTGGAAGGCAGAATGTTCAATTTGAAATCTCATATTTAAAATTTTAATTAGATAATAATTGTATAATTTTGTATAATAATGTCATGCCTAATATAACGTACAATGTTATAATGTGGTTAAAAAAAGAATTGAAATTGAAAAATTGATATGTGAGAAACAATAAAAAACGGTAGGTGAAAGAAAATAGCTTACAAACCAAGGTACAATGGGCGGACTTATTGCTAAAAGTGATCTATTTCAGTTTACCTTAGGATGGAGTAAAGGATTGAGAGGTTGGTGGAATATATTATTTTCATTATATACATTTCCCGGTACAAGCCAATGAGTCGATTGTATAGACTGTTCCTGGAAGTATAATTTCACACTTGTGTATTTTGTTTCATGCAATTCAACCAACAGTTTCTGTGAATTCACGTATCTCCCTAGTAATTTCGATTTTCATAGAATTAAGTCACGTAAAATATTCAGCAGCAAGGCGTGCTGACGATTCCAAGAAAATATCAAATAAGCACGATGTTTGGTATCAAGGTTTCTACATCGTTTAAACAGTTGAAATACCTACAAAACGTGTGTGACTTATATAAAAATAATGAAGATTTCGTTTGCTTATTTAATAACTAGTTGTCGCCTGCGACTTCGCCCGCGTAGAAAAAGGTTTATAGATGTTCCCAGAAGAACTATGTATTTATCAGAGATAAATGGTGTTTAAATACCAAATTCATTAAAATCTGTTCTACCGTTATCGTGTTAAGCGGTAACAAACACACACACACACACACACACACACACACATACATACACACATGAACTCACTCACATACTTTAATTTCATTTATAGTTGGTACTGGTAGAATATAATAGACTATTTTAGCTTAACTACTGTGCTAGTTTGATTGTAGATTTTAACTATATTAAATCCGGGCTATTTAGGCTGACAATAAACAACGAAAACTAAGCATTAATAGGACGACGTGTAACAAACAACGTAAGCTGTCCGGGCCAATTTTCCAGCAAAGTTTTTGTATGTAACCCTTCCCACCCTTATTATTCACGACGGCCTTACACATATTAAAAAAACAAACATGCCGTTGTGACGGCCTAAAGCTTTCACTAATGTTTGGTTTTCGTCTCTGGAATAAGATTTTCTCACAAAACTGAGGTCCTTTCCATTGTTTGGTTCTTGGTCCTTTCCATAAGCATAATGCTTACATATTTAAACTATACTACGTCTAGCTGCGCCCCGTAGTTTTAACCTCGACTTTCCAGGATAAAAAATAGCCTATTTGTTAATCCAGGGTATGAGCTCCATTTCGAATATCACTCAAATCCATTGAGATGTTACAGCGTGAAGAAGTAACAAACACAATTTTACTCTAACACACTTACATACAAACTTTCGCATTTATGATATTAGTGTGATTATCATACAAGAAAGTGTATAAGGACATTACAGCGACAGCAAATTGTGGCAAAACGGTGTGCAGCGTTCGTGACGATCTTTGTCGTTTCTCGGTCGTACAATTCCCTTTTTTCACCCAGAGCTCTGTAATATGGAAGCCAACACACTTTCATAGAACTATTACACGTTTGGGGAAGCGATATGAAAGCAAAGACATGTCGGAATGTAAATACGTGCCCGAGAATGTCAATGAGCATCCTCTCATTGATAGTCCTTGTATATACCAAATATCAGGGGTACCAAGGATAGTCAGCCAAAGCTTACCAAACGCTTCAACTCTCAGACATATATCTCTTATCTATACTATAGTAATTCATATGGAGATTTACGCTTAAGTTTAATGGATCATTTCGCGAATAGCCTAAATAAGCAGTGGAATGTTTTATGATGCCTATCCAGGTTCATTGCGGGTCTTACGAGCTCTGGCGCTTGATTGTCCTAACATCTGGAGCTCTCGCTCTAGATACGTATGAATGTTTCAGTATTTCAAATAGAAAATTTTGTTTGAAACTTCACTATAAATTTTGACCTTCGACTCTTACTGCTGAGTATAAGCAGAAAAATAAATTAAACTCGAATGTTAACCTACTTTATTAAAATATGTAATTTTGAAATAGTAATTTCTCTTTAAAATGAATAAGTACTCCATAAGCTTTATTTGGCATTTACATTTATTAATTTCCTGTCGACAACAATACATTTTAAATAGTGATATTTCTATTACGCTTATAAATAATATTTCTATTATAATGTTTAGACGGTTAATTCTTCAATTTTTTTCTATCAACGCAACGTTTAAAGTTGTTAATCATTAATACAATTTTTTCCTGCCTTCATCATCATCATCATCATCCACAGCCCTTTACATCCCTCTGCTGGGTATAGGCCTCTCTCATGTTATGCTATTCTCCTCGACTCTGCGCCATTCGTGTCCAGGTTCTAACTAAACCAAAATTAAAACAGTTTATTTTATATAAAACATATTCATTATTATATGTTTTACAATTACAAAACTACTCTTACGATCTGCTTTGCTCTCTTCTTTTAATTAATCAATTCAACACCACGTTACGTATTTGATTAAAATTATAAGTTTGCTTGATATTCAACTGATTTTTTTTTATATAGAAATGTTATTTGAAGTTCCTGGTGCTAAAGCGGAATATAATATCATCTTCCAAACCCGTTAAGCTATTGCTGCGTGATTAACTAACCAACACATAAACGCATTTACTTATAACGTTAGTAGAGATGTGTGGAGTGTGAGTGGATTAATGATGTCTACCATTTATCCCATCCCTTTGAGTCAGATAATCTGTGCTATCATCCTACGCCTATACAGACTCGCTTTAGCATAATTTTCCAGATTACAAACACAATTATTTTGCCGCTTGACGCACGACCTAGACTCTCCTTATCCATAATAATAGGTATATTATATTATTTATATTAGTATATTATTTACAAAAAATAATATAAAAGCAGTGTTAGAGGTAGAACACTGTTTTTATATTATTTTTTTGTAAATAATATATGTTACAATCTGTACCTCTATACTCAATGAGAAAAGGCCAGTGTTCCAGCAGTGGGATCGTCGCTGATGATGATACCTCTATAGTTTATATTACGGGTTTCTAAGGTTTGAATGACTGACTGACAAAGAACTGTACCATTGATTTAACAACCTTTTGATACAATGACACGTCGTCGTCGATGTGACGTATTCAATATCAAAACCTTTGATGTGGCAACCTTTGATTTCTTGAAATGGACCGATATTTCTTGGGTACACTAAGAATTGAAATGTCACCGCTTCAGAGATAAAACCCGTGGTATGAAGCTTTTCGACTGGTTCAGTATTTATACTAATTATTTACGTGCATAAAATCGCAAGCAAAAGCTAGAACACTACTCGTATATTGCTGTGTACCTACATGTGTATGTATCTACAAGCTTGTCGCCCTGTCACTAGTGCTGTCTGTGCCCGGGTTCTCGTTTTTTCGACGTAATCCTACATTTTTACCGAGACAAAAAACGTTTGCTGCTTTCTGATCTTTGGAGCGTTCTAATTTGTAATTATTAGTTTGTGCTAGATGCCAAACGTGCCCTATAAAATATATGGTGTTGTATGCACGTAGATACATATAATGTATAATGCTATTGTTGAATGTCATCACGCCCAAGCCGGTATCTCTCTGAATTTATGTGGCATTGTCCTTAATAACGTACTAATTGTTATCTCTACCCTCGTCTCCCATATATCTCATTTAACCCCATTTCGTCCTTCATTTCACACACTCAAGGGAAAATATTGTAGTGCTACTTACTTTTGGATTACGCTCTTCCATTGTTGGTCAAGGTCATACCATACGATTTCAAATTTGTGATTGTTTTTGTAGACGGACTTTATAAAACGAATGAATATATTTAATTGCTCAGAACAAAGAAAACGTACTTCGCGAGTCTCAGTCATATATCAGAATTTCGCCGACCATGCTCTGCAAACTATCATAACAATGCCACACAAAACCGATCGTTTCAAATGTTAAAATGACTACAAAAAATAGGTCATCACGGAATATCCTTTCTGGGGTCAGAGGAGGACACATCTTTTTACTTTATTTATAAAAAGCGTTTACTTTTAAACTTGTAACAAAACTTCTAACTTGGAAGAGTAGGCATTTTGGTGCCATTCGTTTGAATAAAGTATTGCTCTCTTGGGCTTTGTTGTACAGAACAAGACCGCGACGAATATCATCTCAAAGGTCTTATTCTGGTTACAAATGGGTTATCTAAGTAATTTTTCTAAAAATACAGAAGTAAATTTATAATTGGTCCATTTATAAATAAAATCAATTTTCGTTTCGTTCATTATTCCCCGAGGTCGCAACTCAAGACGTGACTTTGGGGTGCCTCTTGTGCGAACTAAACATAAAGTCAACGAATAAGGACTCCAGTTTTGTTTTAAAAAACGTACGTCACGTCGTAAATGATAATGTGACATGGCGTAACTGAAACATCTTCCGAGTGATTAATCAATCAACAATAATAAGCTTGAAATAAAACCTTTTGCTTTCTTGGGAAACGCCTTCAAGCGGTTATAAGATCAAGTTGACACTAATGGGTATTATTCGAAGTTGCGAGAGACGGGACAGGAAGGGAGAAGGGGGGATGATTGATCGATTATCTTGAAGGTTCGTATAATTAATGTGCCCTGACCGATCCGTCTGCGGACAATTAGCCGGATTACGGCCGTGACCGGCTGTCTTTGCAGACGCAGAATAGATAAGAGTATCGCACTATACTGGGATGTGTTTGAGATTGGATTCTATACCCCAATTCAAAACAATGAGAAACAGATAATGGTTTCTCACTAGATAAACGAATAATGATTTAGTATTAGAAAGCTTCGTTGGAATGAAATAGAGTTCATTTTAGTTGACAATAAGGTGAAACTTCTTAAACCTTTTTTTTGTGTGATATTTTGCACCATTATTGTGAACATGACAAGTTTTACAAAGTTAATACAGTTTGATCTGTCTGTACTGTCTTCTCTTAATTTATACACAATCAACGTGGGATAAATACATTAATGAACAATTATCTTGTATTTGCATATTATGTGCCTACCTAATAATAATTACGCTATATACGCTCTATAGCTATATATAATATGTACTAATAATTACGCTATGACATAGCTAGGACGTATGTATTGGTCAATGACATTGAATGACAAGATTCACGCGTCTGATGAGCTGTAAAAACTAAGCTGATTAGCCACATTCGACGCTTAATGTTTACATCTTGGAGACTTCACTATATAGGTAACTATGTATATCTAGTCTATGTCGTTAGAAACTGATTGGATTAGGGGATAAGTCTTAAAACAGTTTGACCTGTTTCTATTTTAGGTGAGGACTAATCTAGCCTCAATATATCGAGTCTGAAGACGTGCGATTCTAAATGTTTTATACGTTATTGAATTTTGACATATGAGGACTGGTGTAGTGGTAGAGCAGGCTCTTGATTAGCAAAACGTTTGCTACCTGGCTACTATAGAATGCAAAGTGATTTTAATTATTTTATTTATTTTTTATTTAACTCCTTCAATATTTAATTTATTTTTATTTCTATTGCTTCAGTGTTCAAATTTTATAATAATTTAAATGTTAGAAATTTATTTTAATTGTTTTTTTATTGCATGCCTAAAATATATCGCAAATTGTGTCATTTTTAGTTTTGTATTGAACGAGGAAAAATCAGTCTAAAAGTTTAGTTATATTTTCATAAGAAGGCGACGCGAGCGGGACCTGGATATTTAAGTGGGTACGTTAATTTTTTTTCTGTCGTAGCCTTCTCGTTTTTCCAAAAATCTTGTCCTGTTAAAAAGTTAAAGTTGTTTTAAACGAAAAACATAATAGAGATCTCGCCGTCTCGTATAAAAATAAAGTAATTTTATATTTTAGTATTGGTTATTTATGATCTTAAAATAATTGCATTAACATTTCTCGTAAATATTAATATGAATATCAACCTGACAAATGAGACCGTCTCGCCAATTTTATACCAACTTTATGCTAAAAGCGAGAAGAGAGTTTCGCCTTTCAATTTATATGAAACAATGTGTAATATGAACGTAAAAGCTTATAACTGAATATAATATTTTTTAGCACTTACCAAATCAAAGCATCAACTCATACTAATTTGGCTGAACCATGTTATTTTTTCTTTAAACTAACCCCTATTATTCCCCACAGAAGACATAAATATCATAATATATTCAGCCCTTGATGGCTGCGGTTTTTATACGATCAAAGTTTCAAGGTTTACGAACTTGGCTTCACGTTGGAATGTAGGTACAAATCGGCATAAGTTAACGTTATGTTCGTACAAATCTTGATAGTAGCTACGTGAAGCATATTTTTTAACCTATTGTGTCCCTTTACTGGGCAAAGATACCCCCATCGCTTCCCAAACATCTCTGTACCCACTATTTCCATCCATCCGGGTCGGTAGGTGTTAAGATCGTAACACCACCTTTTCGAGGCCGGCCACGGCCTCTTCAGATCCTTGCGAACTAAGTGCGTAGCCCAGTCTCACTTTAGTTTCACACTTTTAAAGCTAGCGTTGCTGATGCCTGTCTTCAACCGCAGCGCTGTGTTTCGGATCTTGTCGGTCCTTTTTACCTGGAGTATGCTGCGTTCCATTGCTCTTTGGCAAACCTAGACCTTGGATTTTGTGTCTCGGTCAATGACCAGTTTTGAGCACTGTAGGTTAAAACGGGCAGAATACATTTATGTGAACCACATCGAAATATCAAGCGTATTAAAATATCAAGTTTCCGGCTATGAGGTGTATCTAAGAAAATGTACAAAAATGTCCATTGTCATGAGTCCATTTTTTACCTACATCCTAAAAAACAGTTGAGTAAAACATTGTACTAATATGAGAAAACTAGCAAAATTCGAAGGCATTTCGACCTCCTACAAGCTACACGCGGCCCATAATTCTCTCTGAGAGAAGGCTCGTATCTTATTTGTGGCAACATAGAGCTGATAACTGTACCTACTCATACAAGCAAGAAAAGTCATAGTTATTTTGTATTACTTCTAATATCTATGCTTACATTAACATTCTTTGCCAATATTTGTTCCAGAATTTCGTAATTATCTGAATTTAATAATTATGCTAAAGATACTATAGCTTCTAGCTCGCAAGTTAAATAATATTTCTTTGAATGTGAAACGTTTCATGAGCTAAATTTTCTCGCGGCTTTATCTCGTCTCCGGAAGTATTTCCGTGACACTGGCAGCGCGCTTTTTGCGTGAAATTCTTTTATTTCAGTCACATTTTCTTGGAGAGGGCAATAACTTTCTAAGCTATAAGACGACACATGGAAAATAAACCCTGTTTTTCTCGTTCTACTTTTTTATTTTAAACGGCACCGATAGCTGCAGATTCACAAAAATGTTATCACTTTCATCTGTACTCTACAAGGTACAAAATGTTAAATTTTAAATCCTTGAATAATTTTCATAATTTGAATGCTTTCCTCGACTGTTAGATACAGCCAAGGCATTTCCCTTTATCGTCATAAGAAATGTCCCATCATGAAGAAATTACGTACTTATACTAACTGAAACTCCGAATTAAATTCTCTTATAATTCCGTGAGAACGTTATTACATAACATTTTATTAGGTACGAGGAAAGCCCAGATTCAACAAAAAAGAACCCTGTCTCGGAGGCAATAAGAGAGAATTTGTTTTGTATTTATATATTTTGAGACGATGCTTGACATTGAGACGACATCTCCCATGCGATTCCGATATTGTATCTGTACTCGATATCAGAAAAAAATCGCATCATATTATTATGCCTATGAACCCACTTCGTAAGTATAAGTAGGCGATTCCAGAGCATTTATTCGTCAATGTATCTTTTTATTTGCTCTGAATCTAGTGACGTCTTTTCGGAATCGCGTCAAATGCTCGAAGCGGATTCCGAAGGTCTTATGATCTGAAAGAGGTCACGTACAGCTGCGTAACAAACTGGAATACGGACTTTCCTCCTACTTCCCTGTCTTGTCGTCTGTCTCAAAATAAGACGTCAATAAATTAAAGAGCGCGGACGTCAATTTAAATGAA
Source organism: Petrophora chlorosata (assembly GCA_951640565.1). NCBI lineage: Eukaryota > Metazoa > Arthropoda > Insecta > Lepidoptera > Geometridae > Petrophora > Petrophora chlorosata. Next base: position 6,090,908 of record OX621204.1, on the reverse strand, counting down.
CTTATTTAAATTGTAATTTTATTGAGTCTGGATCGCGGTTATTTTTTACTACGACAGGACCTTGATTGTGACCTCATTAGAAATGATTAGGGCTGTTACTATTACAATTATTCAAAGGAAACTTACTATAAATGTTCAACTCGTAGAAGTAAAAAGTTTTCATTTATTTCAAGACAAAGTTTTTAATCATATTTGGTATTTTTTTTTTTTGTAATAGACGAGCGAGATTTATCCATAAAATCCTCTACCAGGCAGTACAGAGCATACGTTTCTATGTTTTGGTTTGAATGATACTGATATAAATAAAAAAATGGACAATGCTTCGAAATTCCAGCACTAATGAACAAATTTCCAGTTCGTCTCGTCACCCAGTTATTTAAAAAAAAATATATTGAAATTTTAAGTACCAAGAAGAAGCTGTTCTGTATAACCATTCATCAATATTCATTTATTTACCATATTCCACGTCAGTGATGATTCGAATATCTCGTATTCAGTCGAGGTCAATCCTACTACGGACGGAGATCGCACATTGATTGCGGCCGGTTCGTGACGGTGCCTCATTAGAACTGCCGCGCCGGATCCAGCCAGTTACTGCCACAATGCCGAGGAACCATTCTCTCGAAGCTCTAGGGTGATAGTAACGAGAAACCTGACGGCTGAGCGACTGTTTTGTATTTAGAATTTGAAAATGTTTAATCTAAAGAAACGGCACAATGGTAATAGGTTCACACGGACGGATTACTTTTAGAACGTAATAGAGTAACTAGCGTCATTTCTTTTCTAAATATTTGGAGTGATGATTTTTAAGTATAGAGAGTAAAGTGTACAAATTACTTCAATGAGTAAAAAATTCAGTCTCGTCATTCTCGTCATTCAGTTACATAAAAAAAAATTGAAATTAAAGCCTCTTAAAACAAAGTCATTTGTGTCGCATGACACCTAAATAGTATTTGTTATTATTGTTACGAAATTCCACTGGCTATATAATTCGAATTTAGAAAATAATTTTGTTGTATTCCAATATCGTAATTTTTTCATAAATTCAGGCACTTCCCATTCATGTCGTAGTTTTTTTGTCCATTGGTATATTTATCAACGCGCAATAAATCTAATGCGTTATAAGTTCGATACATAGATATAAACAAATTGGTGCCAGCGACACCGATAATATCCTTTGCCTAATATCAAACATTATTTCGAACTTATAATTATACATACACATTAAGTTTATTGCGTTCATGAGTAGCGGTGGTTACGTTCAATTTAAAAACAACAAAAACGTGAGAAAGTAAAAAGAAAATCGCAATGTTTTATTGCAATGTACTTTTAATAAATTTCTACTTTAATAAAAAGCGGGTGAAACGATTTTATTCAATGTTTGCGTTAGTAGATGTAGCTATACAACGCGGCCTGACCTAATAAGGGGTGTCAACGTGACCCGGATGAAAATTAAAAGTCATTTTTTATAAGTTATTAGAGGTTCACACGGACGGTTTACTTTTGGAACGTGATTTAATATAATTTGGAAGGGTTTTACGTGAAACTTTTGTGTAAAACGTGAATTTACTGAAGACTTAGAAAAAATGAAGAGTAAAAGAAATAAATTTTAAATTCTATGCGGATGTCGCGACAGTGACGCTTCATAAAAAGTAATGATTATTATTAATTAATAAATGCAAAAGGTTTTATTTGACACATGCTTGATAATAATTCTGACACATTTTACTTACCATTGGCATCGTGGGCACGAATTTGTTACAATAACGCGTATAGTTATGTATAAGATAAAATATGTTGACTTCTAGGACTACTTGTGTTTCTTTCCATCACTATTCGTCCTACGCTTCTTGCCCAAAATTTGTCAGCGAGCGACATCGTCGTTCCATCTCTATTCTCTTGAATGGTCGGTCACGTCTCCGTTTCTTATTTATTGGGACGCAGTTCGTAACGATCTGAGCCCACCTGTTTTCCTCAACTGTCTGAAGGTACCCATTTCTATTTCAGTTGAGGATGTGTTTGATCGCAACTCTTTTATTTTTTCCGAATCGATGTGTGAGAGTGTAGCATGGTATGATTTTTATACACTGATTTTAAGGTTTTATACTAACAACCGTGCATCTACTGTGAGAAAAAAGTTATATTATGCATCTACTTCTACATGCTATGTCACTATAGATTTCGATGTATGTAGATATATCAATTTGGATAGTATTTTACTTACAACGTAAAGCAACATTAAAATTTTGATTCATTTATTGATTGATTGATAACTTTATTGTACATCAATAAAATAAAAAAACGAATGAAAATAGATTAATAATTAATTTTTAGAAAAAAACAAAAACCGACTTCAATGTATCTTCGAAGTCCAAGGTCACATATCGATGAAGTTTATATGGGACCACTTCGTAGCTATACTGAACCCGACGCAAAAAGAATTTTTCAAATCGGTTCATAAATGACGGAGTTCTGAGGTAACAAACATAAAAAAAAAATACAATCGAACAGAGAACCTCCTCCTTTTTTGAAGTCGGTTAAAAATTAACAGTAAATTGGGCGGTTTCGATTATTTATTTTGCTTATCTCTTGATATTGCATACAACAAGATATGAATATTATTTTTATACGCCCATCGATCACATACATAGAACCTGGCAGCTTGTATCTGATTCATTGTTCAACCAAGAACTATGAGGACCATGGTCCCAGAACACCCAGACATGAATCAAATGCTCACGTTTTTTTCATTTTTCTGTGCACAAACATTTGTCATGTTGCGACAATGAACCCGCAACCTCAGTAGTATATTAGATTTGAGCCAACCTCCCCAACCACTACACCACAGAGACTGTCAAATATATATTAATCGCTATCAAAGCGTCTATCACTTAAGTTTCATATGTAAGTTTCTTGCACGTTTCTGTGAAAAGCTAAAGAGGGTACATAAATCATAATTTCATTTCATTAGTGCTCTCAAAAATAAACCTTAAAAACATTACCTGCATAATTTAAAACACAGTTTTGGGTGCATTTACTAACTGTGAGAAATAAACAGTGGAATACCTTATAATACAAAATACAGAAAACATTTAAAAGAACACAAACTGCAATTTGAGAAATTCACATTGCTCCGTAATGCACAGTACGCGAAGGAAGAAAACGTTGACCTAAATAGACCGCGAAACTACAAGAAAAAAACTATTTACACCCACTTTTATGCATTTCATGACTACCAGTAACTTAATGCATAAACTTACAGGTAATTTTCTTAGTGAAAGAAATTGTATAGTACTTAGTAACATGCCGCTAATTAAGTTTTTTACGCATACAAAGCAAAAATAAAGCAACTGCTTTTTTATTACAGTACCCAGGCTAGTAACACTTAACACTTTACGTTCACAAGTCCATAGACCTGATATTTAAAAAATGGCCACTTTACAGTAACAAAAACTTACAAAACCTTGCAAAATTCAAATTGTTTTTATTTGATAATAAGTATTTCCGATCTGAAGTTCTTTTTAAAACCAGATGGGGATCGAAAAGGTTTTATTAGTTCACTCTTCCTTGTTTACAAAACACCAGATTGCCTGAAAGCATCAAGAAATAAACGAAATTAAGGCCAAATCTATATTACCTAATACAAAGCTTACCGCTTTGTCAGTTTTATTATACAAAATATGTCCCACTTTTTTTCAATACACAGTTTCTGTAAACATTCACACCAGTTTTTCAGTCTTAAGTAAAAATTACGAATTGATAATTTTTGAGCGAAAGCCGAAGCAAAATTTTTAGTTAATTCATCCAAATGTCTGTTTCCTACATTACCTAAAACTTCTTTAGTCCATACAAATAACTAATACGAATTTCAGTTATGGTAGAATAGAACATAATTGAAAGAGTGTCAGAAGAATACATGTATGTATAGTTATTTCTTTGAATCTATTTATACTATTATAAAAAAGAAACTAAGCCAATTCTATACATTGAAGATATTTTCGAGAAACCATCTGGGTTCGACCATTTAGAGCGTACTAAACACGAAGAGTGAGTGCGGCTCAGTGGGAGTATGTGACTCTCAATCTGATGCATCCGAGTTCAAATCCTGCTGGCCCCGCACCACTGACTTTCTCAAGTTATGTTCGGATTCTCAACCCCACTAAGACACAAGTTTGCGCATTCACTGCAAAAAGGACTCCATTCCTTGTAGCTCTACGCTTTCAGGGCGTTCCTCTTAAGATCTCAGATAGCCTTGGGATTTTGGGTGTCGACATCTCTAGTGAGGTTCAGTTTCGGAGTCACTTGGAGGCTAAAGCGAAACTTGCTTCAAAAAAGCTGGGTGTGCTGAACAAGGCGCGGCGATATTTCACGCCGGGGCAACGGCTTCTGCTTTACAAAGCTCAAGTCAGGCCCCACGTGGAGTATTGCTCTCACTTGTGGAACGGCGCACCCAAGTATTTGCTTCAGCCTCTTGACTCCCTACAGCGAAAAGCCATTAGGATTGTCGATGATCCCAAGGTGTCTGATAAATTAGAGCCACTTAGCCTCCGAAGAGATATCGGTTCGCTTTGTGTGTTCTACCGTCTTTATAATGGGGAATGTTCTGAAGAGCTTTTTGACCTGCTTCCGCCTTCCCAATATTTCCACCGCACATCTCGCCATCGTCAAAAAGCTCACCCCCACATCTTACAAAACTGGACTTCCCACACCACACGCTTCTCTCACACTTTCCTTCCTCGCACTTGTAAGATGTGGAACGACCTACCTTCATTGGTATTTCCTTTGAGCTACAACATGGAGTCCTTTAAAAGGGGAATTAATAGAGTTCTTAAGGGTCGGCAACGCATCAGCAATGCCTCTGGTGCTGCAGATGTCCATAGGCGACGGTAACCGCTTACCATCAGGCGGGCCGTCTGCTTGTTTGCCGACACATTAAATAAAATAAAAAAATAAAAAATTTAACACTCGCTCTAAAAACGGTGAAGGAAAACATCGTGAGGAAACCGGCATGCCTAGAATTTAAACACATGTGACCACCAACCCGCACAGAGCCAGCGTGGTGAATTATGGCCCATACTCTCTCTATGAGAGAAGGCCCGTGTCCCAGCAGTGGGAACGTGAGTGGATGATCATGATGAAACACGAATCTACGATTTTTAGATTTTTTGTCTTTTTCATTGTTTGTGTTTGTTATTTATAGACTCTAAAACTGCCGGACGTATCTTAATGCCGTTTTCAGTATACGATAGACTACGAGTACATCTTAACTTAAAATCTGGTGTATGTTTCATTGCGCTGTGACATCGCAAAGCTGAGATATATTTACATATTGCGTACAAAGTCGCAGGAAAGGCGAACTCTCACATTTTTTCTTCCGTAACTGTTAGCTAATTTCGACGCGAACGACCACGCGAACACGAACGAAGTCGCAGGCAAAAACTAGTATACTCGTATTATAATATTGAAAATGAATATTATAAATTTATTTGCAACATGGTACAAATATGATGTCACAGTTATAATATAGTTCGGCATGTCAGCATTTTCATTTTCATTTATTCATGGTTATATGGTGTGTCAATAACGTAGTAAGAGACAATAAACAACACGCGTGCCTCACGTGTGTTCATAATGTGCCTCTTTAGCGGTTTAATTTATGAAATTGCTACCAAGGAAACGCCAAATGACGTCGTTTAGAACAAAGAGTACGAGTATACGGTCTGTAAGCACGAGCCTCATTCTTATATGAAGAACACGACATACATCATCAGCCCATCACGTTCCAACAGCCGAGACGGGCCTTCTCTCATACAGAGAGTATGAGTATCCATCACGCTGGCCCAGTGCAGGTTGATGTCACATGTCTTTGAATTTTTGTGATAAATTCTTGGACATGCCGGTTTCCACATTATGTTTTTCTTCACCATTTTTAGAGCCAGTTTTAAATCCACACATAAATTAAGAAAATCAGTGCTGCGGGGCCAGCGGGATTCGAATTCGGGCGCGTCGGATTGAAAGTCGCACATGCTCCCACTGAGTCACACTTCCAAACGAAATAGCTTGTAAGTAGCAAAATTTATAAGAAATTAATTTTAGAACTAATTTCAATTTTAAATATTTAATAAGTAATTTCTTTGGGGGATCTTTCCAACCCGCGTTTTTCGCATACCTCTCCTATTAATTCCATATTTTTTTTTAATAAAGTTCTTTTAATAATTATCGAATGCTAAATATCACTGTATAGTAGTTGTACAAGGATTTTGCATACCATTGTTATATTAAATATGTTCCAAAAATATTTAAGAACTTCGTTGTTTTTGAATGTACTGCTGTAGTAGCTAAATGCGTCATCTACATTCATTGATAATATTCACACCACGTAGGAAAAAAATCTTTTACTTTCTGACCTCACAAATGCGACATAATAATAAAGTTCCCTTATAAAAAACTGCAAAAACTCCATGATGCAAACAAAATTGTGTTGGCGTCAATCGAATTGAAATCTGTGATGAGTTACTCCTAAACTCCTAGCTTAATACGATCATTCGACGTAGATACGTATGTCTACGTCATAGTCCCTAAGATTCCGAGTTTGTGACGATGGTGTACTATTTATACATATACAGATACGAGTATATTGAGCGAAGGCCTGTATTCGGGACCGCGCTGCAGCCAATTGAAAATGTACCTTAAGTCGTTATCCATTAAGTGCTAAATGGAGTCGCGGGACGGAAAACAGATACCTACAACTGAAGACAGTTTTCTTGAATAAATTAACGCTTTCGAGGCATGGCGCTTAATGTAATGTTGATGAATAAGCAATGACTATTAATTTTAAAATGGGATTGTTTGTTAAACAAGATATATACATATATGTACGTTATAAATAATTAATCAAAAAAGGGTTATACTTAGAGAAGGTCAAGACTTTAGGGTTATCCTATTCGGCACTTAACTTTCATTATGTATAATGTTGATGACTAAAGCATACTGTAGAAGAATGATTTTAACGAGGATTATTTTTTAAAAATAGTTTCCATTCCAATGTTTTAAAACTTATTAAATTTTTTTTGCGATCTACAGCAGAACCTAGAATATGTATAAACATATTATTGCCATCAGGTAAAAAACTTGCTTGTCTCCTTGCTCAGTTCCATAAAAAAAACAATTGTTTCTGGGTAATATATCTGTTTCAGAAATAATTTGATCGCACCAGTTAAATACTTCTACGGAAATTCTTAACTTCTATGGCTTATCATAAACCATCTATAATTGTTTCTACTGCACATATTTTTAGAAAAGCTATAAGTAGTTTGAACTGTTACGAAAATCCTTAGTTTCCTAGATCACGTAGCTCCTCTACGAAATCTGCTACTAAAATCCTTAGCCCTAGTTTCGTCGATCTCGTAGCACCTCTACGAAATCTGCTACGTTTCTACGAACAACCGCCAAGTCCCACCGACCGCGGCACGTAAACACGTTCACAACTATAGAGCAGCGTGCCAATATAACCTAAAGTCCGATCACGTTCACCTTCTGCGGTATACGTAACTTTTGAAACATACTCGTATATTATGTATAATTATTATTGGGCACCACTTGTATATACATTTTAATTGTATATCTCTAAAATAGAGTTTATTTTTTGTTACAACTATAAATAGTTTTAGAATGAAATTAATTTCCATTACTATTTAATCTAAGAAGTGAAATCGCTGAAGAATCTTGTATATAATAATGAATACATTTTCAAATGTTCAAAAGTATAGTGGTCTTATATTTTTATTGACATAGATACAGTCAGGCTTGGAATAATCGAAGTGAAAAGGGTTAGTAATATAAGCGAAATCGATTTTTGAACCAGAAAATATAAAATCAACAAGTACTGTTGTATCAAGCAATAGAACATTTATTTTGAACTAAAATTTTGATAAAACTGTATCTATGCGGCTTAAGTACTTGTAACATTGCAAAAAATCTCATGAGATCAAACAAAGAACAATAAAAATTAAAAACAAAGAGTCAGAAGAAGTGATCCTGGTTGCAGAGTGGATCTGTACAGAATATTTTAAATCTCAATCAAAACTTTATATAATAAACATCGACATTATTTAGAGTTTATGTCAAACTTGCCTACACCTGCCATTTCGTCCGCGCAGAAATAGGTTCATCGTTGTTCCCTAAGGAATTGTTCGTTTTTATGAAATGAAAGTTTAATATGTCCTATTACACTCACAAACACACCATCTCTCTCTCTCTCTCTCTCTCTCTCTCTTTCTCTCTCTCTCACACACACACACACACACACACACACACACACCCTCACACACGTTATAATGTTATCAGGATTTTAAGTGTTCAGCAACTTTTGTTCTTGACTGCACCACCTCCTTATTAGAACAAATCAATAACAAAGGTCAGCTCCTACTAAAAGTCAGTAAGACAAAGAACACTAAATATACGAAATATCAAAGCTTAAATAATACAAATTATACACTACTAGCTCCGCCCCGTAGTCAAAAGTCAAAGTAGATAAAAAGTCTATGTGGTAATCCAGGGTGTAAGCTATCTCCATTCTATATTTCACTCATATCCGTTGAGCCGTTACAGTGAAGAAGTAACAAACACACTTACATACAAACATAATTTATAATATTAGTGTGATAAAATCGTATACGCCCACGTTTTAATTTCTTTATAACTTTTACAAAAACTGCGAAATCAAATGAACAAAAACGGTTGGATAATAATCCAGGTGGATAAAGGTCGCAATGAAGTTTTAATTATCCCTCTGCGGAGTCGCATGCAGATGCAGTGGGAATTCCCACTCGTATACTTACTGCAAAGTCGGGCAATATAACGCATACATGCGCAAACCATCGAAAGGGTTAATTGATTTTGGAAATATATACGTACTAGCTGCGCCCCGCGGTATTAACCGCGGGGCGCCAGCGTATAAGCTATTTGCATTCCGAATGTCACTCAAATCCGTTGAACCATTACAGCGTGAGGAAGTAACAAACAAACCAACACATGTACACACACCCTCGCAAACACACAAACATACTTACATACACACTTTTGCATTCATAATATTAGTGTTTTAGTGTGATTAGTGTGATGAATAAAAAAAATACTGCGAAGGATTTGCCATGTTTAATAGATCTCCTCCGCTCTACTCCACACTGCACAAAATAAAATAAAATCAATAAAAATCACTGCGTCACCCAAAAGTTTTTATATTGAACTATTTGATTGCACAATTTTGGCGCAGGTGTCGCTCTAAGTACCCTATAAAATTATAACTGTATACATACACGTATAATAACAACTACAATTCCCTCTTTATTGTATACCAGTTTACAAAAATAAATAATAATAACAAATATGTCTTACTATGGTAGTGTAGTTGCAGTCTTATCGTTTAAAGCGATCTCTTCCAGACAACCTTTGGATGGGCAGTATCGAAAAAAGAGTAGACATCAGTGTACAATGATAAATACCTGCGTATCTAAACATACATTCCAATACATACATACTAATACATATTATATAAATTATATAATATAATAATACCTAACATATACCTTTACATAAAGATAAAAAGTAGCAATAATCTAGTTTGTCTAAGCACACAATCTCGTCATTCTCTTCGTCATACTTTTACTTTTAATCTCTTCAATAAACTCCTTCATTCTCTCTCTTACTCCCTTAGCGTTCCGTTTGATTAAATTCGTTTGGTAAATATGCAAAAGTTTCACACTTTCATCCATTTACTTTTAACTAGCCACGTAAACCGCATAATCAGATAAAATACTAGTTGGCAAATGATTCGGTCGTATTAAGGTAGCTTTAATGATTACTCTGCGGCGTTGGATGCAGATGCAACGAAACTACTCTACAAGTTCTGAACTTGTTTCGTTTTGTGTTAATAAACCAAACCATGTGCCTTTCAGTTTCTTACTGTATCTTCAAAATAGTGTTTGCTGCCATGGGACAGCATAGTCTATAGTACCTATAAAACATTTTTTGTGTCGATTTCAGCGACGGGACATATGTTTGTGCAACTAAAAAAAATACGCAAGCATTTGTTTCTTGTTTGGGTATTGTGGGACCATGGTCCTCATAGTTACTAGTTCCCTAGATACAGGGAATCCTAGTTATGTGCCATGATCTACGTATGTGATCGTTGGGCGTATTTATATTTATTTATTTACCATCCAAGGTGTATGAGATAAGACCTGCTTACACTACAGAGGCCAGCATAGAGTTAGCAATTATAATTGGTACAAAACTATCTTATGGAAAGAACCTTGGAGTACTTTAATAATCGCCCTGAAAAAAGCCTTAGTAGCCCTGTTTAGTCACTTTTTCTTCGTCTAAAAACACTTGAAAGCATAAAAACACAGCCAGGGTAATTTATTACAAACCATGTCAAACTATGCGATTTTAATATAACAGCAAACTTTGACTGCGTAATCAAAGTTCAAACTTTACAGTCTAAACTGTTATTAGTTCCTGAACAACGATAGCTTTTAGTCTACCAATTTAGTTACACTATCGATAAACGTGTTAATATCAGGATTCGCTAAACAACACCTAGTTACGTAACGACATAGTTAGGAGTTTAAAGGGGTATAACAGTAATGACTAATAACCATGAATTAAGTAATCGATACGTGTGATGTATGGGTTGTATGATTAGTGTTCGAGTAAATCTTTGTCAAACACACGTTTAGTTCAAGCCATGTCAATGCGTGAACTCTGAAAGACCTTTGAAACTAAGAAAGCTTTGATAATGTCAAGTTTGAATAACACCCCAATTAGACTACCATAAATGGTCTTATTATCTATTAATACGGTCATACTGTCTTATAATAGTAATCAAATGACAGAAAAAAGCAGTTTTACTACATATATACTGACTACATACACCTACAAAAATTCTATAAACATTTTAAATCCAATCTTCCCTTCTTTGCCTACAAGTAGTTGATTTTCCAATTCAAAAGCAGTAGATGCCGGTTTTCTATGGGTTGTGGATGCTCTCGGGCGGTCGTATAACATGTATTTGTAAAAAAATTAGGTCATTTGTCTGTACAAGCAGATTGTTGACGCACGGGATGGACTTTGTGGTTCGTTTGATGAAAAAAACGTCAGCGAAAGGAAGGGCCGAAACGGGTTTTTAGGACAAGGGTTGCGATTTGACAGCCACATTTACGGGGTTTACGGCCTTGCGCGCTGTAACTTTTGGGAATTTTTTTTAAATTTTGTCACGGACTTATGAAGGTACGAATGTAATTTGCATGCACACCGGGTAAGCGATAAGGTTATAATTGTTTAACTTTGTATTTAAATCACGTATAAGTCTTTATGGCGTACTTGTTTCGGATACTATGGAGCTCTGTGATCTAAAGCAGAAAGTTATTGAGTAGAAGCTTTCGCATTTCCAAAGCGAGTTTTCGATCTCAACATAAAATTTTATGCCCGGTTCCCGACTTACGTGATTCCATCGGCGTGATAGTGGGAAATAAATATTATTTTACTGTGCCTGCAAAAAACGGGGTGTGAAAAACGATAGCGCTGAATGAAATGGTCATGACTTGGCGTAAAGGCAGACAGATGAAGGCTCACGCTTGAACTCGTTTTGTTGACAAACCGCGCAAAACATACTTACCTAGCCCGGCGAGTTCTTTTATTTGTTTTCACGTTTCGGACTCTCCTTTTAGAGTTCCGTGCAATCCGTCAGCAATGGATCCTTTCATCCATTCCTGCAAAATATATCTCACAATCTAACTTTATGAATCAAACAAACTTGTATCAGGTTTCTTTAAAATACTCAAAACATTATTGACTCAAATATGCAACGAGGAAAAATCGAAAATACTGCAACTGCGAACCTTATGTCAATGCGTCGCATACTTTATATATTTAATAGTTTTACACAAAACTGGTACAGGAATGACTTAATGCTATCTAGCATTATCTACCTGTCTTCCAGGTCGTGAAAGAAATATAGTGGGTGTGGAGCTACGTTTTGAGCAAAAGTTTTTTTTTTTTTTTTTTTTTTCCATCCTATGGTTTCATAGTCATTATGATCCCCATTTTTATTACAATCTAGCCAATTAATTAGGCTAATAAGCAATTTACATTTAACTTAAACTGATAGATAAACTAATACTAAGAATGTGTCCATTAACACTTTTCTTATTGTCTATATTAAGGGGAAGACACTTTGTTCTTGTGTTCTGTATGGGTAGCACTCGTACTACATTACACTAATTCACTATCACTAGACATTACACTAACTCAAACGGTTTTGTTCTTTTAAGTCTTGTTGCTGAAGTCTATGTGGATTGATTTGGATTCATTTAGTTTAATTTTCCATTTTTTCGTCCAGTCATAAACTTTGTTAACAGCCTTTTGAACCTTTTCTGCTGCTTCTCTATGGGTGTTTGCTACAGCCATTATAGCAGTGTCGTCAGCAAAGGTTGCGATGGTGTTATCTTCTAATTCAGGAATATCACAGGTGTATAGTAGGTACAGGACCGGACCTTATACACTTCCTTGTGGTACTCCAGCTTGTATTACTTTCAATTTTGAGTAGGCATCTTCTTGTTTTACTCTAAATAATCGGTTTGAAATATAAGATTCCAGAATATTAGCAAATTTTTTCGGTAGGTGCATTCTTAGCTTGTGAACTAGGCCTTCATGCCACACCTTATCAAAAGCTTGTGCTACATCTAGGAATATAGTAGAGCATACTTGCTTATTTTCTAAAGTTGTTTCTATAATACTTGTTATTCGGTGCACTTGATCTATGGTTGAGTGCTTCTCCCGAAAACCGAATTGGTGCTCTGGAATGAGGTTTGTGCTGTCAATAATTAATTGGTTTTAGTCTTTTAAGCAATATCTTTTCAAATAGTTTTGACATTATGGGTAGCAAGGAGATTGGCCTGTACGAAGTTGTTTCATGAGGCGGTTTTCCTGGCTTTGCTATCATTATTACCTCAGCAACTTTCCATAAGTCTGGTACATATTTTAATCTTAGTGCAGCATTAATAAGAGTTGTTAGTTTTACTATCCCTTTTCTTGGAAGATTTTGGAGTATTTCTCCTGATACTAGGTCATACCCAGGAGCTTTTCGTGGGTTTATACTGTATTTAATTTCACGTGCAATTTCTCTAGGTGTTGCTAGTTTTATATTATCATCTTCCTGCTCATCATGGAGGTTGATATCATCCAAAGAAAAGGTTTCATTCGTGCTACTTTGATTTGGCTGAAAGATGTTTGCTAGGTGTTCTGCAAACCTTTTAGCTTTCTGCTCGTTATTCACTGCCCATTTTCCGTTGTTATCTTTAATAGGTGGTATTTGGATAATTGGTCTTTTTAGGTTCTTAGTTGCCTTCCAAAGGGAGTAATCTGTACTTCTATCACTGGTTAGCTTCTGAAGATACTCATTCGTGGAGTTATCATTAAAATCCTGGATTTGGCGTTTCAATGTTTTGGTGATATTATTAAGCTCTTTTTTGTCTGCAGGACACCTAGATTGATGCCAGATTTTTCGTTGTTTTCTTTTTTCAGCTATAAGTTGTTTAATACGTATGGGGTAAATATTACCCTTGGTTTTTTTATTAATTTCAGGTGTATTTTTCCAGGCTGCTTGTTGAATATTTTCTATGAATATCTCAAGAGCTATGTTTAGGTTTTCCGGTGTTTTAAGTGGTACTTTGAGATCTATATCACTATCTAAATCTATTTTAAAGCTCTCCCAATCTGTAAACCTATTAACAAGAGTTGGAGGTTTATCATTATCTAAGACTTTTTCACTTATTTCGAGATATATTGCAGAGTGATCTGAGTTCATATCATAGCAAAAGTTAGAAGAGATACTAAATAAATTACATCAAATTATTACGAGCGATTTTTTGAGCGAGTGTGGCTCAGCGGGAACTTGTGCGCCTTTCGATCCGACGCACCTGGGTTCGAATCCCGACCCGGCCCTGCACCTATGATTTATAGTTAAGTGCAGTTTTTGCACGCTCGCTCTAAAAACGGTGAAGGAAAACATCGTGATGAAAACCGCTTACGCACTTTGCCGTCATGTCATATGTCAAAGCCATGCCGTCAAGCGACCTTGTCGTGTTTCGGGATGATGTTCGGTGAACCATCGGGGAGACGGGTCTGAGCAGCCGCTCAACTGCCGTCTCTCTCTAGATCTATGTGCTCCATCTTAGGCCACATTATTGCTTCCCATCAGGCGAGATACTGACCAAACATAGATCTATTAAAAGTAAAAATAAAAAAACGATAAATTTCACAACAATATAAAAATATATACATCAAAATATAATTATATAATGTTACAATATACTTATACATATATAGGTATATCTTTATTGAATTTTTATTTGAATAGCGCTCATGGAATAGAGATTCGTTATGTATTTGGCTCGTGTTGCGTTTCCGGCTTCTCAGTCATTTTGTGTCAAACATTTTTTTCATCCTAATCGCGTTCATTTTTTTGTTTTCAATTTTGATGCCTGTCTATAGAATAGGACGTTGATATTGATATAGGAACGAATTTTGTCCTTTTGTTTGGAATTGACGTAGTCGTTTATTGTTCTTTATTATGCGATGGTATCGAGTTAAGCTTGCTTGGTGTATTTTTACGAAACTCAATAATTCATTTTATAACAAAAAAAACGACTTCAATTCTGATGTATCATCGAAGTCCAAGGTCGAATATCGGTGAAATTTATATGGGACCACCTTGTAGCTATACTGAACCCAACGCAAAATTTTCCAAATCGGTTAATAAATAACGTAGTCCTGATGTAAGAAACATAAAAAAATACAATCTAATTGCGAACCTGCTCCTTTTTTGAAGTCAGTTAAATAACGAGGACGTTCTCAAGTCGACGTGTGTGTATTTTTATGGTATTTTATTTTCACTAATAAGCAGCTCGTTCTACAAATGCTTAATGATAACAAGAATCATACATAAAGGAAGGACATAAATTATCTCTAACAACATGCTTAGATTTTTCTTAATAATATTATCCTTCTGTAATTTTAATTTTAATAGTATTATATTTGTTTTTTTAATAGTATATTTTGTGGGTTGTCAGGAAGAGATCACTTTATATGGGATAAGATTATGCGATATGGGATAATATTATGCGATAAGACCGCTCATTGTGACTCTATTATTAAGTTAGTTGTTATTTTAGTTTTAAATTATTTCTGTACTTTGCTGTCATAATAAAGAGTTATTCTATTCTATTCTATTCTATCCTTTTAAACATTTTGAACCTATAAATTCATGTCGCGGAATCTAATCGCGGCTGAACATGAAAACCTTAAGCCCAATTTCACCAAAATCGAATTTTCGCGGGAACGGCTATTACGCTTATAACTTTATTCTTGGCATTAATCTTCAGATAACTAATTCCTTTTCGGTAATTTCTCCATTTGACGTTCTATTGATGAAGATTATATAAAGGTCGAATTTGACGGAAGACTTTACGAGTATAGTGAACAATTAGAACGATCATTTCACATAAATGTTGGTGAAATGGTAAAATGGGCTAATCTCCGAGAATGGTCTATTAATTTCGAACTATATTTGCAAGATACGTATTTAATATTCAAATGCCTATTCACCTATGCTTTATTTACCGATGCAAAGTAAATGAGTTAGTTCCAATTGTCCGTCGAAATTTTTGTCCATACAAGAAATCCTAATTCGGTACAGTTTCAAAAACAATTGAACGGCTAGTTGAAGGGTATATATATATTATATATATTATATGTAATATATATATATAGCCTTCAACCAGCTTTACATATATATATATATATATATATATATATATATATTTACAGACGTGCCAAACTTAGATACTTGTCAAATTTACATCCTATAAATCAATAACATTATAAAATATAGGTAAAAGCAAATCTACGACTCCTAGATTTGCTTTTATTTTATAATCTTGTGAACAAAACCTTAGTCCTCGCTAGTATCTGCGTCGCACAGTTAAGTAATCTGTGGTACAGTTTTGTTGGACCCGGACCCTAAAGCTTATTTTACTTTTACCAAATATAACCTTAGGGCTTCAACGTAGAAATCTCGGGATTAACATTAACATCTTTTCCCAGATAAACTTGTAATAAGAAGTTTTAGCCCCACTGGAGACTGAATCGCCTACGGACTTGGCCAAAGTATGTCATGTCGCTAGAATTTACTCAACTTCCACCGTTATTTTAAATATACCAAGGAAAGGAAAACCAATTACATTTTCGCTGAAAGGGCTTCCTTGCTTTAGGTACTTAAATATAGAGTCGTCCATTGAAGGTTTTAAATTGAAAATGTTGGGCGAAGTTAAACTTGGCGCGTAATGTTAGTTGTTACATCCCAAAAGTTAGTGCTCGTTAGTGCTGGCAACAGAGGTTATTAATTAATTCATTTTATTTGGGGCTGTTGTTGTGTGCCGCTGTGTACCAAGGGATATTTGCTTGTCTCAAGTTGGTTACTAAAGTGTATAAGAACCAAAGTTTTGTGTGGATAAGAGTTGCTTTAGGTATTCTCTAAATTTAACTTTCACTGATTTAAGAAATGATCATCATCATCATCATCAGCCCATCACCTTCCCACTGCTGGGACACGGGCCTTCTCTCATAGAGAGAGTAAGAGCCATAATCCATCACGCTGGCCCAGTGCGGGTTGGTGGATGTCACATTTCCTTGAATTTTTGTGATAAATTCTTGAACGCCGGTTTCCTCACGATGTTTTCCTTCACCGTGTAAGAAATGATATTCTGTCATATTTGGACAGTAACAGTTACGAGTACATAATCGAGAAACTCGCAAATATTCCCGAAGAACAAGAAGGACAGTATAATATTTAGGAATGAAGTATTTATCGGCATATTTTTATTATATTTACCAATTCAATTTTAAAGCACAAAGATCTCTATTGTTTGAAAAATACATATACACGTACGCAGAACATAAATACAAAATATAGTCTCATTAATGCACGGATCGTTATGCAAAAATTGTCGAGCCACCCGTTGGAGTAACATCTGTGCCAGCTTTGAACAATTGCCAACATCCGCATCCGCCTTTTGCTGCTTGCTTCTCTCTCGTATAATATTCACCAGTCCATTTGTACAGCAAGTAAATGCGATGGAAAACAGAACTAAAACTCTATATGTTTAACACTATAATACTACAAAGATGTATAGTCTTAAGCATCGACGTAAGGTAGCTTGTCTGTCAATCTTCTTGAAGGATACATTTCGGAGATTGTGCGCAGGAACTTCATGGCCTAATTCCACCCTCCCCCTTCCATCACGAGACGAGCAGAAAGTCGGACAAATCATCCTTATATAGTAGACATTCCGCGATCTCGAACAAAGCGTTTTGGTACCTCGTTTATAGTGCGTAATGCTAAGAAATGGAACTCCTTGCCGTCTTCTTTGTTTCTTGATAACTATAATTTGGGTCTCTTTAAGGCTTTTTCAATTTTTATGTGAAGGTATCTTCTAAATCAACGAGCTCCATCTTCGGCCGCATCCTCGCTAAATATCAGGCAAGATGGTGGTCAAACATAGATTTATCATACACCAAAAAAAACACAACTTTGCTTATACTTGAGAGCACTGCGGGTGAGCAGTGGTTTGCAACGTGCTAAAATTATAAGTAAAAATTGACAAACTCGTAGAAGTTTGAATAAATCCTCTTTTAAATCTTTGCCGGTTTGAACAACCTGGCTGAATTCACCTTTTGCTACCTCAGTTCTTTCCGTATTAATATTTTTTAGTCTATTTGTATGTAATGTCAACACGATGGAACATAAGTTACAGGTCGAAATAAAAAATGAACAATTTTTTTGCGAGTTTACACGTTTTTGCTATTCGGATGCTAATGGAGCTCCATTTTGCAGTCACCATTTTGTTTTACCTACGTCGACAAACAACTCAAATCCATTCAGTAGAATATAAGCCTGACCGTACATATTTTATCATTATAGTCAAGCGGCTGTAGCACTGATGAATGGGCTACGCAATTACCACAAAAATCTCGCTACATTATGTACCTACTGCTGACAACAAATTCTGACAAGCAGTTACATGAGTTTATGAATTACGATGTTTGTTTCAATTGAAGTGCAACCAAAATGGACTGATCCAATATTCTGATAACGCATCTATCGGTGCACTTCACAAATTTCATTTATTTTACAATTTATGTGGCATTCTGCCGCTATCGCTAGTTCAGAACATAAAATGGAACATAAATTTAGTGACAGCGTAAAACTTAATATAAATTTCAGCTAACATTGTGTGTCATCGTAAATCGTATGTTAAAGGTTAAAAACTTTCGCTCCCTACTCTATTTAATTCGGAATTAAACTTGTTCGAGTTGCTGTTTACGTTGCTAATTTTCCGCATCTGTTACGCAAAATGTTATCTTGTGCGTTTTATGCTTGAACATTTTCAGTTTATTTCACGATGTATGTTATCGTTATACCTACATAACAGGTTAACGTTTATATTTAATTTTTAATAAATCTTTGTAGCCACTCTTGTTACAAATTAATAGAGCGGCGATGCCATAAATCTGACAAAACGCAACACAATTTATGTTCAACCACTTAGGACCGAGGCCCAGACCCTCGGGGTCCGAATTGAAAGTATCGGTACAGGTAATCATCGACCCTTGTCTTCCCTTACCTACGAGGGGGAGCTTTGAACGTGCTCTTTCAATTGTTTTTGAAGTGTGTTAAGTATTTTCTGTGTCGCGTTTATTTTTATGGTAAAGAGCTATAAAGGGTGTGGAATGGATTTCGGTTCAAGCGTTTCGTGATGGTACGAGTATGGTCGTAGGTTAAGGACACGGTTTACGTAGCATCAACGATCTTTTAGAATGTAGAAAATACACCATCACACTAATATTATATATATTAAAGTTTGTATGTAAGTTTTTTTGATACTTCTTCACGCTGCACGTTGTAACGGCTTAACGGATTTGAGTTAAAATTAGAATAGAGATAGCTTATTTCCTGAATTAACACATGGGACTTTTATCCCAAGAAAGCGAACAGCTACCGACGGGACAACTATTTATCCAGGGAAACCGCGGGATGCAGCTAGTTATGAATAAAATTAAATCAATTTACCAAACTTCAATCCTTTGAGCACAGAAAATAAATTGTTGAAAACTTTTTTCGAGCTTAGACTAAAGATTGGGCGTTTCTTAAGACTATCTTCCGGACACAAATTCAATTAGTGTTAAGCAAAACTTCTGATACATTTTGGCGAGTATCCAACTGTTTCAATTGGGATTGCTATTTCAAGGGACTCCGTCTATCTCCCAGTTCTCGGTTCATCGCCACTAATGCCTTGTTTACGCAATGCGAGTTACTGACCAACCAGTTGACAGTCACTTACCTTCGGTGCATGTACTCTCTCTACTCTACATAGTAGAGGTCAACAAAATGTTGTGAGTGATGTACGAGAAAAGGCTAGTGGCGGCTGTTAAAATCATATTGAAGTTGCTCGCATATCATTTGCTTACTGATTTGGCGTATAATGTTGTAAACTGATTTTATGTTACAATTCCCTCAAATATTGGCCAAGACATGATGTAGCTATTTGCATATAAGTAACTCGCAATGAAACACAATGACAGTGACTGTGGCTAGCTAGCTACCTTTTAACTCGCACACTTACTTGCAATACACAAACATTACCGTGTGAATTACTGTGTGTGCGCAAGCATTACTGTGTTCTGGTTTGAAGGGGATTGTAGCCAGCGAAATTACTGGGCATTATGAGACTCAACAGCTAAGTGTCTCAGGGTAACTAGCCCAGTGCAGCGCCGCGCAGGATTTCGCAAAACTAAGTTCTGGGTGGTGCTGTTATTGTTATGGACTGGCGTATTGCTTACCATCAGCAAACGACCAGCTCGTCTCGTCATTCAGTTACATAAAAAAATGTATTGTCTCGGTTCAGTAAGAAAAACACAATTTCTTGGTAATTACCTTGCATTCGGCTGTTAAAGCCCGTTTATGGTATTGGGACGGCAACTGCGGGCAGTAAAAGCTTGCTAATTGTTTTAGTGGGGAATGGAAGATGGGGGAATGCTAATACGTCTACCTTTTGTTTTGGTTAGGGATTTCCTCCAGAAGGCACAATATTTTGAACGACACTTGTTTAAAACGTATGCGATAGAAATGGAAGTAAGGTTTCAAACGGTATTGGATCAAAACAATAGAGGGGGTATTAAATCAATACAATAGGGCTATAAAATATCAAAACAATATGGGGGAGACCTTTGGCCAGCAGTGGGACAGCATAGGCTAAAAAAAATATCAAAACAATATTAAATTATTTAATTTTTTCATATGATTGTTTATCTTCTATCCAAATTGTGTGCAAATTTCAGACATATACCTTGAAATCTATAACAATAAATAAAATCTTCAAAACAGTTAGAAAACTGGTTTTCTCAAGAATTTAGAAAATACACAAGCTAGAGCAAAAGGTCAGATTTATATTGTAAGCTAAGGTCGTGTTTACAAAGGGCCGCAAATTAGGATCATCCCTACCTCAAAAAGGCTGTCACCATTCAACGGGAATTTTATTGGAAACCGATATGAATGGGCCAAATAGACATGGGGAAACCAATACTCATAAATATATAAATCAAAAATTACGGTATAAGTATTAGATACAATTTTTTATGAGTCAGAAAAATAATAATAGTAAACAAAACTGTGTCGGGCATTGTTCTGTAGAACGAAGAGAACATACTCGTATAGGTATTTCTGTGTAGTTTTTTCAGCCTGTCCGAGGGTTCTAATAAGGGCTGGCTGAAATGTTGCGTTTTCGCTCAGTTATTTCGCTTTGTCCACATTTATCAAGCGTTGTGGAAGGCTTTTCTGGACGTTTAATTTTAATATGAAGTACTACTACTTCGCAAAAATAAGTGTATCTATTTGTTTTGTGTCCTTATTTTTTTATTAAAATGTGTATTCCATGCGAATTATTGTACCTTATAAAAATGTTAAAATGCATTTAAACTGTGTCAAACAATGCTCTAAATACATTTTATGAATAAATGCTAAATTTATTTCATAAAATGTATTTAGAGCATATTAAAAACTATCTATTAGCAACATATTTTTTATTAAAAACTGATGTGAATTCAAAATTTTAGAATGAGCGGTATGTGAGTGAATGGCATCGGCATTATTAAATCAAGGTAGGCTTTGACAAATGTATCATATAAATATATCGAGCTTCTGAGAAATCGTCGAAGGTTTATTACGTTTTGTTAACATTCGCCTTGGACTAATAAATTAATGTACTATTGTTTTTTGAAAAGACAGTTTACTTTTTATAATGTTTGATGGGTTTTAAGTCGTGACGTAACGAAATTTCAATTCTTCTAACTTGCCTAAAAGGAAGACAATTTGATAATGAGAGATCACCGCTCGAAGGGAGGCTTTTTCTAGTATATACCTAGATATAGTGAAATATAGGTAAATATTTCTTGTACAAATAATGCCTTCATAAAGTATTTTACCCTCACGATCGCATACCACAGCGCTTACTAACATTGTTTGTATAGGTATTCCTACATACCGCTATATACGATCCTCCAAGTATTTCTCTATATGGTGTCAAAAGCATTCTCTTCTTATTAAGCCGAGCACGTTCTATAGATCTTTCTCGTTTACGTAGGTGCTAAAGAAAGCGTGGTCTGGCACGCGTAAAGAAATAAATACGTAAACCACACGGTCGATACGATAACATTCCGGAGTTTTGTTTCGGGACTTGAATCTATACCAGCTAAGCCTACTTTCCTAATCCGATAACCTCAAGGTCAATTTAAGCGAAGCGGTGGCGAACTCGGCGTTAATTTCCTTTCGTTCATCCCATTTCCTCTCCCCGCCGTCGCCTTCCACCTCTGAGACGCAAATGCTCACGTGGAATCGAACTTGAACCGCTTAGCTGCCTCCATAAGGAACACGTCAACTTTAACAAATCCCTCTTATCAAATATTCCAAAGATTTTCCCTTCTCTCTGAAATTGGGTCGGCAAAGACCTCTCAAAGTTTACGTGTTCCAACGAGGTATTCCTTTTAACCCCTGACACTGGAGTGAACATAAGCCAGCTTATGTCCAAACCAGTGGAGCCAAACAAACATCTAACTATCGATTTTCCATTACAGTAAATTAATAAATGAAACTCAAAGTATATTTTTGATGTAAAACTAATTAACGATTTTAATCCGTCGAAGTACAAAGTATATAAAACTTAAAGTGAATAAAATACATAAGTGTAAAATGTGCTAAAACTGAACTCAAAATGTGTTGAAAAACTAAAGTGAAGATGGTTTTAGTGACTATCACGCAAAAGGGACGGTTTTGTGTGAAAAGTGTTTTTAATAAAACGATATGGGATGACTCATAGTGAAAAATGTTACGTGCAACCCACTATCCGATCCGAAGATGATGCGCGATATTCACGACAATGGGGGGGCAAGCGCAAGCGGCGCGATGGAGGGAAGCGAGGGCGGCGGGAGTGGGGGTGCCGAGGCCGATATGGACGAGTGCGGCTCTCTCGCGCTGCCACCTGACTTGCCCCCCTACTCCGGCGACTACATCATCAGCGACTACATGGAGCGCCTCGGCACGCGCCTCAACATCCTCGAGACGGAGCTGAAGTACGCCTGGCGTGCGCTCGATCTACTTAGCCAGGAATATGTCAGAATGTGGGAGCGACTCGAGAGGCTTGAGGCCTTGCTCGCAGACCAACAGGGCGTAATATCCACATTACTAGACTTTTATACGTGTCGGACGGTCACCGGTAGAGACCCGATGACACGGCTAGAAGTAATAAGAGAAATTTTAGGGAACGGTTCTGTTGAAGATGGCATAGAAGAAGGCCTAGATATTGGACGAAGTTCGGTATTATTAGTTCCTCAAGATGAAGTAATGGAATCAGACGAAGCCTTCTATAAGAGCTTGAATCAAGCTTACCGTGATGATCTCGTATGTGAAGAAACCTCTAGACCACCTTCACAATTAGACATGATATGGGAAGCTCCTGAAGAACCAGATTTAGAAATGGTATCTGCAGGCTCAAGGCAGGTTTACAGTGCCACAGACTATAAAGATTATTGTGGAATGCAAGGTGGACCTGATATAAGCGAAAGAGATTTGGTGCATTTGTCAACTTTAAGTACAATAGATCAAATTACTGTAGATAAATTACATGAATTAGATAGGTTGACAACCCAGTTACATAAAGATTCAAGAGAATTAAAAGACTTGAAAACTTTACTTCTTAGTCCCGAACCGAAACGTCATACAACAACAAAACACGATAGAGACATTGAAGCAAAAACTCTTGTCGAAGATGGACATATAATAAATGAACAGTTAAAAAGTGTTTACTCGGGTGATAACTGGGGCATCAATGAAATGATGAAAAGTTTTGATGACTTTATGTTATCAACCCCAAAAGAATCATCAATCGTAAGAGAAAAGTCGCCTTCAAGATTATCTCTTACGGACAATACGTTAGGAGATAGGAAAAATGAATATTTACAGCCAAATTTATCTCCTCGGAGAAAATTTGTACCAGAAAGAACATCAACAGAGCCTTATACTACAGTAACGGGCCGTCTTGCTTACAGTTCTGCGGTAGCAAACGCGGAAATAAACGCAGCAAAAGCCAACAAGTCACCGAGCGCTCTTTCTAGAGAACGATTTGAGTATAGTCCATCCTATCAAATACCTGAGTCAAGTTCAAGACACGGCTATTATACTAATAAAGGTATGTCTCAACCGTTACCTGAAATGTATAAATCAAGTACGGAACAGCCTCTTTCGTCCCCTTTATCTATACATGACATCTACAACGAACCTGCAGATAGCAGACTCGAATTAGCTTATAATGAATGCAGATTACGGAAATCACCTAGCCCTCCTCCACCGGCTCCTCCAAATGTTGGGGATGGATTTCCATCAATCGACAATAACAATGCTCATCAAGCAATGTTGACTGCTAATAGTACGAATCAGGCAGAAAGTATGCGGTTAAGTCCCCGGTCACCTAAGTCTCCAAAAACATCACCTAAACATTTAAAAAGGGACAGTGCAAATATAGTAGCTGCTAAATCAGACTCTGGATTATCATCTATGAGTGGATGGTCGAGCTTAGAAAAAAGCCCCGGGTCACCTAAGACGGGGAGAATTGCTCACGGAAGCCATGATCTTCATAAAATGAGGATTTCTTCCCCACAGTCTATTCAACGAATGTCCTATGAGATAGATTCTAAACCTTATTTAGAAACTCTTGTAGACTCATATTTGTATGATGGCAAAAAAGTTCAAAACGAATATAACTTAATAAAAGAAGATCTTATGCCTCAAGATATTCGTGGATCGCGAGACTTAAGTAAAATTCAAGGGAAAGTTGAAAACGACTTCATGAAAAGCGAAGAATCCTATTCGATAGCTGACCAAACACAGCAAATAAGTAGCAAACCTGAATATTACTACAGCAATGAAGCTCCGTCAATATATTCTGTTGCTGGTAATAGACAACCCATATTTACCACCGTATATAGTACGCCGAGAGGGGTGTTGTCCGAAGACAGAAGTTTTTCTGATTTATTAGATAGAAATGAAATTGCTGAATCTGTTGTGAGACCCGCAGGAGATTCATATCCACCCGAACCTAGTTACCATGCACAAACTGTAGTAATGTCAGCAGCAAATACTAATAAACGACCTTTGGCGAGAGCAAATACAATGGGAGCAAACGATCCTCACTTCTACCAAAACGGGTACAAGCCTACGGGACGAACTGGCTATCCTCCTGGGAATCTGACCGATGCTCTTTCTTATTATCCTACGTCTAGTAGATATGATTCGCCGAAACGAACGTCTCTTGAAGATCAAATATCTTGGCAAGGGGGCAGGAGTTCTCCATCCAGTTCCATGGAAACTTCCAGTTTGAAATCGCATTCTCTAAGTATAACTGAAAGAAAACAGTTTCAAAACCAACTGCAACAGGAATACTTTAAACAACAACAATACGATCAACGTAATGGTAACGCAATGTATGAAAATCAAGGCCACGAAAGACCAGATACGGGGAAAATGAGAAAAGAGCAATACGTAGATTCTAGCGGAGTTTTAGTATCTGAATCGGGATATTTATCTATATCGGCGAATCTCAGAGGTGTATCTCAAGATAAACAACCAAAAAAACCAAAACGTACTTCTTCTTTAAAATCAGCAATGTCTTCCATGAGCCATTGGCTACCAGATTTACACTTACCTAAGAAACATAGGTCACATTCTTTACCATCCGGCGTAGATACAGCTGAGGAGCCACAGCAGGAAAAATCCTTAAAAGAAAGGATATTATCTGCACAAAGAAGGAAAAAGAAATATCATTTAGTCGCATCAATGTCTGGGATGTTACAAAAAGTAAGACGAAAAAACCAAGCGAGTCATCAATCGTTGTCAGATCCAGAGACATCTGAAACCGAATGGTCTGGCGGACGTTCAAGTGCGCAATCTGAAGATAGTGACAGTGTATTTTCAGATTCAACCCACGAAACTAATATGTTTGTGAAAGTGCCGCCTAAACCAAAACAGCGAAAAATGAACAATCAGGAAATTGTAGAGCAACAACAATTGATTCAAGAATTACAAGAACAAGGGTTTCATGATGATGAGGATACTGATTGCATTATAGAAGAAAATGAACTAACCCCTAACATGCCGTTACCACGGGATAAGAGCGATGACATTGACTTTCATTTTGCTCGAGTGAGTCAAATGAAAAAAGACAATATACAAGAACTAGAAAAATTAGACATTGACACAGATATTTCGAATATAGATCTGTTTGAAGATGAAGAAAAAGATGATAATCAATCACCTGCATCTCTTTTTGCCACTATCGGAGATGTGAAAAAGGCGTCAGTTCCTTCTGACGATAGCCAAAGTGATAACAGCAAACCATACAGTGGTAGTTCTCAAGAGTTTGCAGTTTCAAGAGCGATAGGAAAGTATCGTTTAAGGAAATCAACTTCAGTTTCTGATGAACAAATAGATACTTCACCACCAAGACACGATACAGATATGCATAAAGAATTAGTTGAGGAAACAAGTAATCAAAAGGAAAGAAGACCTCATAAAACCACGCCCCCAACTCCTGAAGTTATAAGCCGTACTATGCCTGAAGAACCTTCTATTATATATGAAAAAAGTCCATCAATGCAAAGCACCCGTGCTTTGCCAAATAAGTTTCAACCGAGGCATCAACAAAGTCTAGAAATACCAAATAAACATGATGATGACGATAGTAGAAGTACTCATTCTTGGAGAAGTGGCTCACGAGTATCCTCTAGGAGACAAAGTACAGAAGATAGCATAGATTCTGAAGATGAATGGTACTGCTACGAATTGAGAAAATTAGAAGAAATGGAACATCAGTCCCAAATCGAGGCTGAAAGACAGCAAACATTACCAGAAGAGCCAGAATTTGAAGAAATTACTGAAGAACCGGTGGAAGATTTAAAAGAAAAAATGTCGTTTGTGCTTAGAGAGTTGAAATTAAAGACAGCTACTGTCAAAAACAAATACGACCAGTCACCAGTAAAAGAAACGTGGAAAGATGTAACGACCTTTCCATCAATTGAAGAGACGAGGGCCGATTCCAAAGATGACGATGATTTCGATGATGACAAATCTTTCGCTGATTCAGGTTCAGGCGAAACATCTGGGCCTGATAGTCCTGTTATGAGCGGCGATGAGTTTGATGATGACTACGATATGCCTCAAATACATGATGATGTCCCTTCTCCCATTAAACACAGAGCTCCTCCGCAACAACAACAACAACAAGACGCACCTGTCGGAAGCAAATGGAAGCTCCTGAAAGCGCTGAAAGATCGAAAAGCAGAAGAGAAGACACCAGAGACTCCAGCCTCTGAAGCGACGCCATCCTCTGATAAAGACAAAGTCACAGCTAGTGTAAGTTATCTTATGCAAAAATTTCATGAAATTAGAGTTAAGAGCTAAGTAACTATTAAAATTGTAGTAATCTGCTAAATTTTGAATGATTTCTCAGCGAACCTACTAGTTAGACTGATATATACTCATTGCCATTGCAAAAATATTTAATCTGCTTTATAATTCAATACAATATACTTATACAAGTGAAATAATCGTATATTAAACATAGGTCGTATAGAAGTAGGGTGTGTAATGTATTGTTTTAATAGTGTTGAAAATATGATTTAATTAGCATAGGTCGGTAATATTGAGACCGGAAAGTCTTTTATAAATTAACCTGCATAATATTATAATGGGCTCTCCTCTATCCTAATTGGCAAGTCGTCATAATGACCTTTTTATTATTTGTGCTCAAAAAGCATCAATTTGGATTGTCCTACTCTAAAGAATATTAATTCTCAACAAACCTAAACTGTGGTTGTGAAAAACGAATCTTATTTTGAACCGTATTTTCACCTACCACCTAAACTTATTCGTAATTATGACATAGAATAGGGTGCTCTCTTTTAAATGATATATACTCAAATATACTTGCTAATTGCTCTTTCTATATTGAGGCAATAATTAATTAACCAACGCAATAGTAGATAAGAATTTTATATATAATAAAATATAAATATTGGATTTTATATATCGATGAAATTTCTTCTGTCACAGGCGGTTTATACCTACAATTTGTAACTTGCTTAATAATATTTATACTCGACAAGTTTATAAAAAATATTATATTGAAATATACTCAGTATTGTAGGGGGTAATATATTTAATGTTGGAATGCTAGCTGTCTCTGTAAACGTTTGTTGGGTTGACGTAATTGCGCGGACAAAGAAAACGTATTAGTCAACGCTACTGATTTACTAGCTTTGAAAGCACCGTACAAAATCATTCATTGTCATATCATGTCATATCATAGGATCAAATATACCTTATATTATAAAACTACCATCAAACTTCGACCATGCACAAGTATATTTGTGAACATAGCAAAGTATAAAATTAATTATTTATGAAAAAATACATTCAAGTCATATTAAAACAAAACGATGCGAATTAGCATCTTCACATTAAACTAGCATTTTTCTCATTAATTCATTAACCAAATTATCATAAAAGAGTACATTTAATACATAATCATAAGGTACTTATAATATAAAGCGTCATTGGCTTAGATTGACGTTAGCTGTTGTCACTCACGAAAAAAAATTAGTTGGCACTTATTTAGCAGGTTTTAGATGTTGAATAAAAATAAGAATAAAATTATACGAATATATACGAATAGGGTGTTTTGTTCTAGCTGAAACTTAGTTGATTTTAATAAACGAAATGTTCTTGTAGCGATGGGACAGTGTAATTATATGTTGCGTGATGTTAGGCTTGTTTAAATAAATTATAATTATTACTAAAATATATATTTTGTCATAATGTTACTTACTGTCAATGCTAAAGCATAACACATTAATTCAATTGTGAATTGATGGTATTGCTAGTATAAATTAATTCTCCATGGTAATTATTTTACAATTTTTTATAAGTCGATCAATTTTTAATCATAAATAAAAAATAACCATAACATTTAAAAAATCGTACAACTTTTTAATATTTAAGAAATCGTAACATATGTTATGTGTTATCAGCGGTATTAAGAATTGATTGACGCATTTTTAATGTGTGACTTTTTACATTTGGTTTCAATAAAATGTTAGCGTTTTGTTTTATTTTTTATTTCTGTTTTGTTAATTGTTTTTATTTTTATTTTTTAGAATGGCTCCGGTGGTTTTAACGAGCAAGGCGGCCGGGGGAATGGGTATGTGAATCAAACTGTTTCTATTGTTACTACGAGTGAAGCCCCATTGTTATTTTCGTCGCCTTTAAGAGGATTACTGTAATGTACTAGAATGACAAAGGCTGGTTTAGTCTCATCTCAACCTTTTACCTACACAATTATGTAACAGTTGAATAGGTGATACATGATACAACTCCTTTGACGATATTCCTTTATTTCTCAAAGTTTTCAATTTTGCCATACAAACTTCAAATATTCACACATAAGGACTTCGCGACTACATCGTAGCATAGTGTGACCATGCTATGCATAGATAAATATTGAGAAAGAAAATGTACAGTCATTAAATAAAAAGTAGGTAAAACAAACAAGGTTTTTCGGTAAGAAAAAATACGGCTGGGACTTGAGCCTGCATCTCAATCTTCCTTCAGCGCGGGAGGTGCTCTGCTTAATTGAGCTACGGTGGTCACCAAGTCGAGTGCCGAATTTTTTCTTTCGTTATTTAACCGTCTTAAGGGTGACTTAGGGGTTTTTTCTTTCCGAAAAACCTTGTTTGGGTTCTTCGCTTGGCATTCGTTAAAGCTTTATGTAAATATAATGTCAGTAGGTAACATTTCGGTTTCATGTCATAATCACCAGTTTGAGTTTCAGATTTGAGTTGTCGCGTCTTCCATAAATATTTTTTTGAAATCATTATTACGACATGGTGTCAAAATGATAACATATTATTTATTCAGACTCTATACTGGAAAAGAAAGAAATTGACACAATGACTATGCTGGACCTAATTCTATCAAAGAAAACTCTTTCCAGCCACCCGGGAGATAATCCGTTCTACAGCAACATCGATAGTATGCCGGACATCAGGCCGCGAAGAAAGTCGATACCACTCGTGTCGGAACTTGTAAGTAACTTTCTAGTCCATACAATAAGATTTTCTACTATCCCGATGGAGTAATCTATACTTGGCCGGTCTCAATATATTCTTTCTATATTCTATCTTAATGTGATTGTGGTCTGAAAAGGGTGTCTTATGTCATTTTTACGTTATCTTCTCTGATGATGTTCTATTTGATGGTATAGATTCATTATTGAGTCTTGGTTTGCTTACATGTTTCAAATTATTAAAGGTCGAACCAATTTTGATAATGTGACAATTAATCTTTTATTATATTAAACATTCATTTAATAAGTCTGTTATCCAAATATTCAATTATGAAAGGTCTTAGCGGGTTTGTAACCTTTTATGGAATCTCATGAAATTCGATATCAATTGGGCAATAATACACCCTTTTTGGATCGTGTTGTTTATAAAGTCTCGTTCATGGGGTTGGTTTCACCTTGGACGTGTGGGTAGAATAGTACTTCGGAGGTGGGGGAGGTAGATATTTGAAATTGATCGTAAATGTTTACAGCTCGCATCGACGTTGCTTACTGAGGCTTAGTATTTTAGGCGCATAATAAATGTTTTTTTCTACACGGTACAACCTTTTATGTTTTGTGCAATCTATGGAGGGACTCTCACTTGTGATGATAAAGCGTTCATTTAGCAGTTCGCGGAAGAAATTAATTGAAAGCAATTATTTCCTCTAAGCTGAACTGTTACTGCCAGTCAACCAATCTTTATTAACTGTAGTACAGTTGTGTGATGCGATGCAGTAGCAAAATAAATTGTAGAAGCATTTTTATATTTACAAATTAGTTAAGGAAAGCTACTAATCTTTAGGATGTCTCTCCATTTATTGTCAAAATTTGAGTTAAAATCTTAAAGGCCTCCTTCCCTTTCTTTCTTTATTGATGTCTAAATGTTACCTGTATGTGTCTCTTCTATCCCTGTGTCTTAGTTGGCCTCAACCTTTTCTTAGACTGTGTACCGAACCCAATTACGAATTTAGGGATCACCGAAGCAAATAGTAGCAGAGCCTTAACCACTGAACCAATGTCTCTAATTCCTGATGAAAATTAATGATATCATTGCATTTTACCCCCTTACCACGGACCCGCAGGTTCTCAAGGTATTTCTCTCCCAATAACACTCTGTTTCTATGCATGCGAATCTTTGAAACAGTGAAAAGTAAGGAAATGTTATGAATGTTAATAATTTCAAACATGTGATTAACATTTCTTATTTCACTGACTGTAACATAGTTGCTTGCAATATGATACTTACATTGATTTATTCAACATTAATTTGCCTTTGCATGTTTCGCTTCAAGCTCTTTGTTAAGAGTTGACATTTATTCAGGTACAATGAAGATACAATCGTTTAATTTCACAACACTCTGTGTACATGAGATAACAGAAATGGAAATTGTTTTCGACCATCGAGCGACGGAACCTGCACGTGCTTGCCAACTTCGTTCCCATTGCAAAGCTTCGATATCACAGCAAATATTGTTTTTTAATCTGAAAGGTCTTCCGTATTGTAAAGTTAATTAACTCGGGCTGCCACATGTGCTACATACTCAATGTTATTCTTCACATACACACACAGTTATACTTTTGATTACGCACGTGTTACTGCAACTTTTGGTTACAAGTTTGTATATAAACTAATATGATTTTCTTTTTCGTGAAAGTGAATTTGTAGATCATGATCACAATACACTAGGCTTTGAAACAGCTTTGAGGGCATGAGTAGATATTCAGATATATAATTAAAAGATATCTCAGTAATCTCAGTTGAATCACAGAACTAATACAAGTAGAGAGAGAGGGGCAGTTAACACTAACAAGCTTTGCTTTAGAATATACTCGCATATAAACTGAGCCAGTATGGGTGCAGATATCTAATCTATATTTTAATGTTTAGACTATGGCAGCTACGAAGAGGAATGCAGGTTTGACGTCAGCAGTTCATCGGGCTACTTTGAATGATGAAGAATTGGTAAGCATTATTATCAATTTTACTTCAATGATAATGATATTTAATACTGTTAATATAAATAAATAAAATGTTTATATTTATTCTATTCCAAAGCTACAACAAGTATGTACATAGAATTTTAACTTAATATAAGACAAGTCACTAAGTAGTTAACATTACACAAACATCAAATAGTGGATCGTTGATGTATGTTCTAGTGTAATCACAGACATTAGCATCGTTTTGCTTTGCATCATTATGATCTACCACCGAAGAAAGTTATTTTCTTCGAAAGTGCGGAAACTGAGTCGTAAAGTATATTCCAGAAAATGCACGTTTACAAGAAGACTTTGCAAGCTCTCATCTACCCGATATCGTCGACCACCCCTCACAACTTCGTCCTGTGGACCGCCACTTCCCCCACCTATTGTTACGAGTGCGAGGGGCTTCTGTGGGGCATCGCCAGGCAGGGCGTCAGGTGTACTGAGTGCGGTGTCAAGTGCCACGAAAAGTGCAAAGATTTGCTCAACGCCGACTGCCTTCAGAGTAAGTGGGGTTCCTTGATGGTGGTTGGTGTTTATATGTTTGTTCAGTGAGAATTAATGTTGAGCGATTTTAGACTCAATATTTAAATAATATTTTAAATATATTAAAATACCAGTCTAAAATAGGGGAAAGTTAAAATTACGGTATCCAATCAAGGCAACTATTACCCGCAAACAAGCCAAAATGGAGTACTGAGATGCGATTGTCCGCGATGGTTTCCGTAATTTTGACAGAAGCCTAAAAGATTTAATTCTTACTTGATAACATTGATGTATAAAAACATTGTAAGTATATTTATATTTTTTCTAAAGACCGTCACTTTACTAAGCCACCAAAATCAATATGTTTAGGTTCAGAGTTGACAGCGAAGCGCAGCTCCTTATTAAACTAGAGAGCAGTCAAGTGTCACTTTGCAGGTCATTCATTGGCGACAAGCTCTACAGAAACACAACTCCGGTGAACAAAATCAATATTTAATGCACAATCTTGAATTCCGCTTTTACTTAAAGCTAAAGCATTTCCGTCGGTCTCATTACTAAGAAACTTGGACTATTTCCCTTTGGATAATTTAATTATTTACGTAATGTTGAGGCATCTGTCTTTTATCGCGTTAGCTCAAATTAGGAACATTTAAAGCCTTTGGATTTACGACTCGTAAGACTGAGTCCGTTTTTCTTGAAGTTCTGTTTGTGCATTCTGTTTGAAAAATTTGTGAATTGCGTTTGCATTTCTCATTTTACTAATAAATATATTGAATTGAGATAAAATTAAATTAATTCGTAATAATGTGAAGTATGTTCGCGACCCTACAAAGCAGTTTGAATGGCACTTTATGGAGCACCAGACTTCTCAAGAGATATCCTTTGTACCCGCACTTTGACAAAGTCTAACAAAGATATAAATCTTGAGTTCAAGTGAAATTACAGCAGATTTGATAATTTCCACTGCCTATGATACCATTATATTGATAACTTCTAATGTTTTGCAATTGTGGAATGAAGTGACGGTCTTTTATAACTTACCTAACGGACTTGAAAACCTTTAGATTTTTTAAGTGTTTAGATTCCGCTATCTAGGTGATGTCTTTAACGGAAGGTAAATTAAAAACAACATGTCGTTGTAGTCAAAATAACATTATTAGCAAGCTACTTTTTATGTGCATGGTTAAAGTTTTTGCATGTTACGGTCGCCGTACCATCAGTTATTGTAAAATATTCACGAGTGGTAAGACAACAAATATCATTGGCAATGATAACGATAACACTGATAGCGACATCTACAAGATTCACACTATTTTAGATATCGGAACAATTCATTTTTGCCTTATTCTTTGATGTGGTCTTTCATTATTTTCTGTGACTTTTTATTTAATCTTTTCTTCGCATTATGTACTCTCTGACCTCATATAATATGCATGAGTTTTTCCCTTCCTGTCAGTTATATGAACGTTGCTTCGTCAGTGTGCATGGCTATTGGTTTAAGATACACTTTTGTAAGATATTCCAAATTATTATTCCCATAATTTTGGACTATAGAGGACATTTGCACAATCATTTAGGTGGGCAGTCGTCAGGCGAAACTTTCCGTGTCGTACGAAATATTGAAATGAGAGTCATCGACTGCACGCCATTCTCATTTTAGTCAACACTTTGAAATTGGCAGGCATTAGGTATTTGTTTATTTTCTGTAACAAAATTAATGATATTATTTTTTTTGTCTTTTTATTTATTTATTATCTTTATTTTCAGCTTGTATTTTCTTCCTTTTTATTTATTTACTATTGCCTTGCGTTGGATGGTAAGAAATATAAAAAAGAAATTGAGAACATTTAAAATATGTTTTTGCTTTATGTTTTCTTAATTTTATATCAAAAATATCTTGTATTATTTTTCAAAGTGTCGACTGTAGTTCACGTACTTTTAGATAGGGATTCCGGTCCTACCACCTGTCCATTCCTTCGGGTTGCCCCGCCCAGCGCCGAAATTAAAGCTCTTTTTAATATAAATTACTCGTTCTGCTGACTGTTCTATACCCTACTTTACATTCTACACTGTTTTACACATATCTGTCTTCTTACAAATTGGTATGAAGCTTCAGTAACACAAACAGATCCAACAAGTTTTCACAATCTGTGTAAAAATGTGCCTGTTAGCAAAGTGTGCACGCAATCCAATGTCTGTCCACTTTAATATTATATGTGGTCCTTTAGTTTATTTGTTCGACTTTTTATTTTATAGACTTCCACATCCTGTATTATTTCACTGTCTTTATGTTGTTTCTTCTCTTCCTATAGGAAATAAGATCGATGCTTGAATTAAATAAAGTGTTCGATTTTTATAAATTTCAAATTGAAACAGGTAAACGAATTACCTAACATTACTGATACATACAGAACAGAGGGTATAATATAACTTGATGAATACATTCCAAGCGATAAGATTTGGCGGCTTGTTGATAGGTCCGAAATTAATAATCCGCCAAGGGCAGAGGAATTTATTAATAAAATGTCTTGGAATGTATTGGATTTGGTCGAAAGGCGCCGTGCTCAGATCCACTCCGGCTCGCGCCACTCGAGGTCAACGACCTGATCAGATCTGACGTTTGTTTCGCAATTTCATTGGTAATTTTTATTTTGAAGAGTTGGTTGGAGTCTAGTCAGGTTGTGATTGAGAGTTGCCGAGGGTGGATGTGGGCGCGGGGCGGGGGCCCTTCCCGGCGCATCCCGCTACATCGAGAGCAGTGTTGGCACCGCCTGAGCAGTGTGTTTCGCAGGAGCGGCCGAGAAGTCTTCCAAACATGGGGCCGAAGACAAGGCCAACTCCATCATCACAGCCATGAAAGAACGGATGAAGCAAAGAGAACGCGATAAGCCGGAGATCTTTGAACTCATCAGGTACAGCTATATTTTACTCAGAAGTTTTATCGATGTTAACGATTTTAACTGTGAATTGCTTTTTAAAGGTTGGAATGGACAGGTATATGTTAATTTTATTCTCTTCGTAGCGTATAGACTTATGCTCTCAGTGATTCAATTTAGTTTGGCGCACATGTTTAACGTGTCAATTCCCTCGTGAAAATGTACGCTTATGATTTTGTAAGCGTTGTGGTTTGTTATACACAATGTGCATTTTGCGTAGGATTTATTTTACTTTTCAACAAGAGACCTAAAGGTATAATCCAGAATAACCTAGTTAGGAGTTAGGGATCGGCCATGTACCTAATCGTTTAATAAAGTGTGAGATCAAAATTCAAAATTGAATATATCTACCTAAACTATTCTCGCTGAGCCAAGTTTTATTTTATGTAAGATTTTGCATTGTGTTAATTTGATTAACAAGACGTTGTTGTACTCGCTTTTCTGTATGTTTACTTAATTTTTTTTTCCCTGCCATGTGAATTAATAATACGTATATAGGTACGTGAATAGTTTAAAACTTAGTAATTATAGTGTTGCCATACAAGATGCATCGCTATTTGTGAACATTGTTTCTGCCCAATAAAGTATTTATTATAACCAAAAAGTAACTTAAGATATACCTAGTTATAGTAATAGGCCTGTTTTGCAAAAGGCCGCCTTGGAAAGTATAAAACTTCTGCCAGTTATTTAACCGGCAAGCAGTATTGTGCAAACATTACTGTGTTCTGGTTTGAAAGGCACTGTTTACCGAAATTAAGTACTGGGCAACCGATTAGGTACTGGGCATAGAATCTCAGGGTGAAGAACTGAAGATTTTACAAAGCAAGGTTTTAGGCGGTTTTGCAACGGTAGGTGTATTATTTACCATCAGGTGAATGACCTGTTGGACTCATCACTCACTTGTATTAATAAATAATGATTTAGTATTTACAAAAATACTTCAGAGATTATAATAATAACATTCAGCTTCAGCAGAAAACTTAATGTTACTAAAAACAAGCATGCAATCTATTTGCCACTAGTTAAGTTTATAACCCTAAACGCTTCAGTTCCTTAGTTTACCCAAATACATAAGGTACCCAAGATACTGACGACATTGCCCCGGTAAATTACAAACTAATCCGTCATATATTTTAAAGCAGACATAAAAAAACATGCAGTCAAACGAAACAGGGAATTGACGCGCTAAAACTCTTTCATGTCACTCTCATTAATTTATAATCACTTTTTTAATCTCACTTCTTCTTAATAATTTTATGGAGGTGTACTCGAAGCGCACTAGCTGACACGTGTGTGTATGTAACAGACGCGTGTTCAGCATCGAGACCGAGGGGCACACGGCACACATGAGCACCGTCAAGCAATCCGTCCTCGATGGCACGTCGAAATGGAGCGCCAAGATCGCCATCACAGGTTCGGTGACCTAACGCGACACCCATTACCCCCTACAGGAAATGCAGGAACTACAGCGGAGGAACAACGCGAAGGCGTGAGAGGAAAACACCATCACACACACAACACTAAACTGCGTTCCGTCTTTCGTTTCATGTGGCGGCCAGGCGGACTTTTAACGTCGACCCAGACACTCACATAGACAGTCTCGAACAAGCCGAGCAAATCACTATAGAAGGGACTTCAAAGTGGTCTTGCAAGATCGCCATTACAGGTTTGCGGTGGTCTTTTGCGGCTACGAACCGCACGCTCGCAACTTTGACTCTATTAGACAAACTCTCTTCGCCTGAATCTCTTCAACTGTATTTTGATATCTGCTTACAGTAAAGCTTCGCTTTTTGCCGCTTAGTACATTTGAGCTTGTACAGCGTAAAGTAAACTATAAGGTATAGCGAAGAGAGTTTAACATTGTACTTTAATTCGGTATTGCAAACGGTTCCAAGAAAGAAAGCAGATGTCAAAAACATTCTATTGCATATCTTACTTCAAATATTAACCCGAAATCACGGTCGTTAATGCACCGCCTCTAATCACTTCCATTGATAAAACGTAGCTTGTTTTACCATTTACACAAAGGAAATTCCACGAATCCAACACTCCACTTGAGTTAACCACCATTAAAATAACAACGCCAATGATTCTTGTCACGCTCACAAATTTTACTCCCTGAACACTGAAATGACACAAATTACTCACTAAAATAATTAATTGATGATACCACTCAGCAGAGTTCGTCTGCTGCATTGACACAAATTGCATGACGTCACAAAATACATATACCGAAATCGTACGTGGTAACAAGCCTATCAAATATTTGTCAGTGACTGAAAGGCAACCATTTCATATTTATTTTCCAGCGCATACGAGGAATACCTTTACTTCAGTAGAGTTTTGTATGAGAATGAATTAGACGGAAGTAGCATGCCGAATGAAGGATCCCAATTATCCCAAAACTTCTCTCTTCACTGCTACTGTCAATAACTTTTCGATTCGTGAAAATTCCATTCTACCATTAGACTTTGATTCCCGCGCATATCTTTACACTTCTTCTTTGAAACTTTCTTCTTGGTCGAAGTTTGCATTAGAAGTTGCGATTAGTAGGCGCTATGTTCAAGTTATATTAGAAATCGAATTTGGGCATAGATAAAGAGTTTGGTAGTTTGAAGCTAGTCTTCTTCTGACCCCAACCCGTTTGATCACACGATACCCTGTCCATAGATTCAAAAGGTTATGTTAGCGTTGAATGGCTCGCTAGGTGAGTAAGGTTGAAGGTAAGCTTACAATATAAGATTATTAATCTATTTTAAGTAATATTTATTTAGCGACATGTTTGGAGTATGAAAAATAATATGAAGAAATGAAGCAATGATATAATCATAAATATGGAAGAACATTACTTTCGAGAGATTTGGCAGAAATACGTCGACCAAAATTTACTGAACCGAACCGAAAGGTTTGCGAAATGTTTGTTCATGTTTTATTCTGGTCAATGTACTTTGCTTGTGCAGACATGAATAATAATATTTAATACATTTTATTAAGTACCTACTTTATATTATGTTCAAGTACTAATTGGGCCCTATCTGGGCAGTTATTTGTGCTCAAGGGCTGATAGCGAAAGACAAGAGCGGAACATCGGACCCCTACGTCACCGTCCAAGTGAGCAAAGTCAAGAAACGGACGAGGACCATGCCTCAAGAGCTGAACCCCGTTTGGAACGAGAAGTTTTACTTGTAAGTAAACAAAAACCATATTATATGAATATTATATTAGGATACGGATTTAAAACCGGTATGTCCAAGAATTAATCACAAAAATTCAGGGACTTGTGACATCCATCAACCCGCACTGGCCCAGCTGGGTGGATTAAGACCTATACACTCTCTATTAGAGAAGGCCCTTGTCCCAGCAGTCGGAATGTGTTGATGATGATGATTTATTATATAATCATCATCAACACGTTCCTATCAATATTAGATATTAGACTATCACGATCCTATCAATATTAGATTTTTTAGCGTAATGAGATCTTAGTGACAATTAGGGCGTCTCGGCATGTGTATGTGTGTTAAGGTTCCCCTTTTTCATATTACTACGTCTGTGCCTTCATAAGCACAACACACTTGCACAGTTGGAAGTGAATTTATCCAAGCCAGGAAAAGTATCTGACCACATATTTGAGAATTAAAAATAGCCCTGAATCCTCACAATTTTTCGCATTTATAATATTAGAAGGAAGTATTGGTAACATATAATTTTATCGTCACACAACATTCATGACACGTAATAAAATTAGAACACGACACGTTTACCATCGGTAGTTCTATAAAGCCCTATAAACTATGCAGCCCCATGGGAAATTCAGCTAAAACATTTTACATTAATGATAATGATAAATTGGCAGACCCTTGTCTGGCAACCCCGAAAGTGTCCGTAGCAAAACCGACTTTAAACTAGTTTCTCTTAACAATTTCGACAATAAAAGTGCTGTGCAAGATGCCTAAGTTTAAATAGTACCTGACATAAGTTTTGTTGAAAAATATATTTTGAAGACAAACTTTAACATATTCGTAATCGAAACCGCGAGCAGATTAAAATGAGCACAAACACTAGTAGTTTACGATTATCCGTCAAGGAGTTCTATTGCCCACCTTCCGTCTCCATCATTAGGTAGAGCTGACTGTCACCATAATATTCCATTGCCATCGAACTTTGACAAGTATGCAAATTTCATCTCCGTAAGATAAGAGGAAGTGGTTCTGATTCAACCTGCAATATTTGGCCCAAACAAATAGATAATAAACATTGCAAGTTAAATAAAAGCTTGTAAAAAGTTTGTAATATAAATTATTTTTCAAAAAAAGAAAAAACCAACTTCAAAACCACGAATAAGCACTCAAAAGCGAAAAATAAATAAATATAAGCGCTACGCACTCTTGTATTTGAAGTCGGTGCCAGGCAAGTCTATTAGGCAATAACACACAGCTTTACCTCTTTATGAAATTAGTATAAAAGTGTAGATTAGAGTGAGTGTGGCTCAGCGGGAACTCGTGCGCCTTTCAATCCGACGCACCTGGGTTCAACTCGGCCTTGCACCAATGACTTATAGTTAAGTGCAGATTTTGCACGCTCGCTTTAAAACGGTGAAGGAAAACATCGTCTGAGCAGCCGCTTAACTGCCGTCTCTCTCTAGATCTATGTGATCCATCTTAGGCCACATCATCGCTTCACATCAGGCGAGATAGTGACCAAACATAGATCTATTAAGCGTAAAAAAATATAGGAATAGTAAAATATCTGATTTGACTCTTTTTATATTCACAGTGAGTGCCATAACTCATCAGACCGCATCAAAGTTCGAGTGTGGGATGAAGATAATGACCTAAAATCAAAGCTGAGACAAAAGTTGACAAGAGAGTCCGACGATTTCTTGGGTCAAACAATTATTGAGGTAAGTGAATCCCTGTCTTTCTCTATTCCTACCTAAGTTCTAGATCTGCTCGTCATCAATCGGATCCAATAAAAATTTTAAAAATATTCTGCTGACCTGGATGTTGAGCTTGATCTGATAATGGCCACTTGCAGAATCCGACATCAAAAATTATGCTGTTCTGACCAAACAATACCTTCTATAGTTTTCGTTCCGCACAAATTCCCAAACTCTACACTCATTACAATTCGGAGATAGCACTTTTTCTTTAAGAATCCAAACTTATTTGATGGTATGTATGTAGAGCGCAACCTGAGAGCTGTCACCATCATTTTTCGATTCATCACATTGTTGTATATCCATGAAAATTTAGAAATCATCTCTGTCTTTCATGGTGATAGAAATTTAGTGAAATATCATTTATCTCGTTGAAACAATTAATCTAGTGATGAGTTTTGTTGTATCTACATTTCTGTTCCGGTTCAAAGGGCATTGTTTCAAGCAAAATTACTGAGCATTATGAGATTAAGGAGCCATTGTCTCAGAGTCATAATTGCAGTGCGTAAGATTTTGCATTGCAAAGTTCTGTTACATTATGAGCATTTTTTTGCTTATCACTAGGTTCTTCTCTTCTCTTTGTGAGTGTGTGGCCAACCCTGGTGTCGGAGTTATTAAAGACCCTCTCACATGGCCTAACAATTGAGGTCCTAACACATCAACCGGAACCGACGGCTTAAAGTGCCCTCCGAAGCACGGTTGCGCTCAGTTGTTAATACCACACATACGGTCACTCATCCAAGTTGTGGCCGCTGCGAACGTTGCTTAACCTAGCCGATCTGTTATGATTTTATCTGTTTTTTTTATATATTTTATCACTAGGTGAGCGGCGAGCTCGTCTCGTGACTTAATTTATAAAAAAATTATCTACAGCCAATATTACGTTACATTACGCTGCATCCTCTCAAAAAGAGATAGATAATGTGGTATGGCCTATCAGGGACTACCGAATAATCTTTCTTTTACCATTTCTGAGCCAGTGTTAAAAATCAAAGTTTGATGGCTGAATTGGAATTCAAACGTGGCTGCTTTTTAACCGACTTCAAGATAAGGAGGAGGTTCTCAATTCGATTCTATTTTTTTTACGTTTGTTACCTCATAACTCCGTCATTTATAAACTGATTTACAAAATTATTTGCATTGGGTTCAGTATAGCTTTAATATGGTCCCATATAAATTTCATCGATCTTCAACCTTGGACTTCAAAGTTACATCATAATTGAAATCTGTTTTTTTTTATGAAATGTATTATTATATAGAAATAAGCACGATTTATCGCTTAGTTACTTGCCCTTTCAATTAAATCTATAAGTAAAGTGCGACGTAATTACATTTCATGACAGGATTGTATAATAATTATATTTTAGAAAAAAAGATCAACCGACTTCAAGACTGAACTTATATTTTTGGTTTTTATTATTTTACTCA
This sequence comes from Petrophora chlorosata, assembly GCA_951640565.1. NCBI lineage: Eukaryota > Metazoa > Arthropoda > Insecta > Lepidoptera > Geometridae > Petrophora > Petrophora chlorosata. The sequence goes on along the minus strand of OX621204.1, from coordinate 6,049,311 downwards.
AAAAATGCTGAATCAATTTAAAAAAAATGCGTGGGACCACCTCTGACGTATGACGTACCAAACAAAAAAAGAATCATCAAAATCAATTCATAATTGGCGGAGTAATCGCGTAAAGAAGATACAAAAAAAAACATACCGTCGAATTGAGAACCTCCTCCTTTTTTGAGGTCGGTTGAAAACAAGTTTTTGACACTTCTTGTTTCTTCCGTAAAGGTCCGAACGCTGTCGGGTGAGATGGACGTCTGGTACAACCTGGAGAAGCGAACTGATAAGTCAGCGGTCTCCGGAGCAATCAGGTTACACATCAACGTCGAGATCAAGGGTGAAGAAAAGGTGGCACCGTACCACGTCCAAGTAAGTGTATCTATAAGATTTCTTGCAGCAATATTTAAAGATAAAATGATGCCAAGAGCAACCAGTGCGCTATGTTTCGTCATTACTTAGTACGGAACCATAAAAAGAGCGCTTTATGAACCTACACATATAACTAATCTGTCGGAATCGTAGAAGCGAAAAGGTTAAAGAAAACAATTGACTGGAAGTACTGCGGGAAAATAATACACATCTTAGTTTCACGAGCTGGAAAAAGAGTTTCAATTTTAGAAACTGCTTTCTCGCGATGCCATCGCAATGTTATGAAAGTAGACGACAAAATAAGAGATCTGATTCTACGAATTTGTACTTACTCTGATATACTTGGTTTAATGCTAGCAGACTTGAGAACTCATCTCGAATGTCCATCAACCTTAAATGCTGTAACTACACGCACAGTTTCAAAGATGAGACCTAATTAAAGATTCCATTCTAGCCATAAGCATTTTTTTATCCTATCGTCCACTGGTTTGATGAGCTTTATGTTCAAGGGGCATGTCAGAATTGGTTTTGCGTACCCATATAATATATCACTTAGAAGAGATATTTAGTTGGTAAGGTCAGAAGATAGTTTTAACAAAATTATGCAACAGTATCTTCAATGGGGTGTTTTAATACTTAGGATCTATTCATAGATATTTTTCAACTTTTATGACAGCCTCTGTGGTGTAGTGGTTTGGCACGTTGGCTCAAATCTCATAAACCACTGAGGTTGCGGGTTCGATTCCCGCGACGGGACAAATGTTTGTGCACAGAAAAAAAATAGCGCTATCATTTGTTTCGTGTCTGGGTGTTGTGGGACCATGGTCCTCATAGTTCCTGGTTCCTTAGATACAGGGAATCCTAGTTAGGGGTCAGGATCTATGTATGTGATAAAAAAAAACTTTGTGAAACTGAGAATTTGCAATCGGATCAAGAATTGCAAAATTGGATTTGCTTGGCTTCATTTGTACGCCGACGATAAAACGTAGTCCTCCAATCACATGACTGGGATTACGGTTAGGTATAGGAATGAGATTCATTACTGTCATAGTTTAGACAATAGGGCCAGTCAATTAACACCTAATTTCTTATGAAATAAGAACATTGCTAACGATTCACGATGGTGAATCAACAGGTCCCGTAGACCTGGCAGCCTGGCACCATGCCCCTTGGACACAAGCCAGCGACCGTAATCACATGTTCTTTCTCGCAATTACTGGACTTGACAAATGTAATTGGTTATAGTTTTGCAATGATTTGTTTTTTTGCACTTGCGGTTGGTGGGAAATTTTTAAGTCGTCACGTACACGTGCATACGGGCATGTCAGTTGTGGCACGGGTGATTTTTATTATGACTTTACGAAGCGTTACTAGTTGTGAAAAAAAATATTTAGGAAGATGTGAAGATAAGAAGTATAGAAAGTAGAGTCGATCATTCAGCAGCGAGGTTGAATATGATTATGAGCGTTAATTTTTTTTCATATATATTTCAAGCAACATTAAAATAAGTATTTTTTTTCATTTTTCACCTATATCTAGCAGTTAAATGATAGAAATAAGAATAGCGATGATGCCAATGAAAATATTAATATTGTATTTGCCCTGAATCTGAATGTTTCAAATTTCTTATAAAATAAATTCACCAGTGCACAGTGCCTTGATTTGGTCTACCCAGAAATTCCAGACGCGTATAATTAAAATCGGAGAAGTCCCAACATTTCGTCCAAGTTTTTCGGTTCAATCGTTCTTTTATAACATTAATTCGTATTACCTCGATCGTTTATTTCAGCCGCGTTCGGTTCCAAACAATCAAACCTACATAGTTGTACAATGTTCTGCTGTAGGTAGAACTTTATTTCTTCGGTTTTATAAATGTCGGACAGCCTATTTTGCTTCTTAGTTATTTGCAGTTTGTTCGCCAGTAAGCGTTATACCTGATGATAATAATTAAGACATTTTAAAATAAGAGATTAAATGACATGGCCACGTTTAAACAAAAAAATGGTAGTAAGAGAAAAGAGATGTTTCCGTTAAAGTAACTTTCATACAATTCGTAAAAAGTCATCTGATATTTTGCTTTTACATCCAACACAGTGCATGTGAACAAACATTAACTTCCAGCAGCCCCAGCTGCTCAAAGGATCAACTTTCAAGAATAAATGCGAAAAGTTTTGAAAGCGACTAACTAAGCGAACTGCTAGCTAATGCAGAAGTATAATTTCTTGGTCACATTCGGCCTCTGGGGAGTATTCTCATTGGGCAGTTTGTGATGCAAATTATTCATACAGACTGTTTGTGTTTGCTGAGTTTTGACCTGAAACGTGCTGAGTTTAAATGTTTTTGTGTTTATTTAGTGTGTGAAGGATAGCTGTTATAATGTTGAATTAAGTGATGAAATAAGGAATTAGGTTGTTGTAGGAAACCAGTTGAATAATGTACCATTTTGTTGACGTTTCAAAATAATGTGCTTACTATGTATTTCATCTACCATTATTTTAATTTTTTGTTACTTGAGTCAGGTTATTTCTTTCATTATTAATTACTAATAGGAAGGAAAAAATACAATGAATGAAGTAAATAATGAAATTCTGATTAAATCTGGTAACATTTAAGGGGAAATTGGAGACACCTCACTTGTGACTTCCTTCTGATAATGTTGTTGAAATACTTCTGAAGTCTATATAAAATTACATCTTCTTTTTGCCTAGATAGTGTTTATTTATACCAGTTTTGTAACAACAGTTATTTACATCATTAGTGAACTAGCTTCATTTTTATAAATACATATTTTTATTCAATTTAGTGACTGAATAAATAATAATTCACAAGTTGACAGGAATACAATTATGTACATATATAAGCAGTGACTAAACTAAAGTAACTTCATTTTTATGAAGATATATTTATATTCTATATAGTGCCTGAATATAATAATAATACACAAGATGACTGGAATACAATTATTTACAAATATATAAAGTGACTAAACTACAAACTAACTTTATTTTTTTATTTTTTGAGAATTGTACAATAACTCGAACTTGATGTTGAACTAACCAAGATTTATAGCAAATAGACTACGATTCATAGAAAATAATATCGCAAGCTAGCTAGCAGGAGAACAATTTTCTAGACCACAAAGTCTATCAGATCATACGAAAGAAATTCAAGTTAGGTATCGTATTTTCTGCCTAATGTTTAGATTTATTTTGTATGCTGATTTTATAGAGTCAGTAAGTAGGAAAGGCATTAATGTAAATATTTTGAATCACTCTAATACTATAAATGCGAATGTTTGTATATATATGTTAATGTTTATTACTTCTTCACACTATGACGCCTCAACGATCAGTGAAATTTGGAATGGAGATAGCTTATACCCTTGATTAGCACATTAACTTTCACATTTATAATATTTATTACTGGGCATTATGAGACTTAACAGCTAATTGTCTCAGGGTGACGACCGCAGTGCAGCGCCGCGCAGGATTTTGGAAAACAAAGTTCTGGATGGTGCTGTTATTGTTACGGGCAGGCGTATTGCTTATCATCAGGCAAACGACCAGCTTGCCTCGTTACTCAGTTACATAAAAAAAAAATATATTAGTGTGATGTCTTTCAGAGTAACGTATCTTTCTTTCAGTGTAATATGTTTTACGAAGTCGGGGTTGCTAGTTCTACAATATTTTGAATTCAAACAGACATAAGTAAACTCGTTCTATTATATCACAACTCACAATTTCGCTTCCACAAGTAAATGAAACAAAAACTAAATTTCCGAATTCTAGCTTATCTCGCCAAATTTGATATAATACTACTAAATTTGTTGAATTAGGTAAAGTTTGAGATAATTCAAACATCAACTGCAATATACGTTAAAACTAGTGGAAAATATATGCGCAAAGTTTGTCTGGGCGCTGCAGGAGGCGGGTGGAACCGGGCGCAGGTGATATGCAAGTATAATAATGCTAGTGCGTCAGATGCTGGAAAATTCAAGTATGAGTTTAATATAGTTCCGTTACTTTTGAATAGAGAGCGTTTAGAATTCTTATTTTAAAGTAAGTCCGTAGGTACGAGTATTTTAGCTATCTATGGTTTTAAGCAATGACGATTTAAAGGATGTAATAGGAACTTTCTAAAATTTACTCTTTTTTTTTATATACATCTTTGACTTGCGTTTATCTTATCTTACACAAGTAACCGCCCGCAACTTTGTTCACGTCCACATGATAAATGCCTATGTTACAAGGATGATGTAGCTTTGTATCAATTCAGAAATTTTCAAAATCGGGTCATTAGTTCCAGAGATTACCCTCTACAAACATACACACATATTTACAACTTTACCTCTTTATAATTTTAAAGTTTATATAGTCTATTATGTATACAGTATATATTGAAAGATCTATAAAATTTCAAGAAATTCTATCTTCGTACAACAATTAAATGTTTTCATCACTAGAAAACGACTGGACTGATTTGTCATTTTTTTAAATGTTATTATTAATCCTATTTAGGTTTTGTATAGAAAGAAAATTGAAAAATATTGTCCGGAAAATAGGGAAACTTGGAAAACTGTAAGTCAAATGCACGAATTTATTTTGCATGCACAGCAGAACTCTACATGAACAAACTTTGTAGATATAAAAGTATCTGTTAACAAAACTCTCTAAAGTGAAACCGCCTTATGCTTTCCACGAAAAATCCATTCTTTGTGCCCTCAGTCTGTGTAAGTTAAATCCAATATTATTAAATTTTACGGCAGGGGCAAGCGCCTCCAACTTCTGTTTACTTAAGCATTTTACCGGCGTTTGAGTTCAGATTTTTAATAGAAAAAACTTCGCAGCTTTCAGGTCAGGTCCCTAAAGATTTGATCCCGCTAACATTCTTCCTTGCTCGTTTGAGCGTCATATCTGCATTACATTAATGGTATTGTGTAACGGAAGATGTTCTATACATTTTATTTTAAACTATCTGCGCTCCTTGGTTTCACCCGCGCGTGTAAGCATTTCAAGTTTTTCCCAAATTTCCCAATTTTCCAATCAAAAAGTCAGTTTTTCCAGACAACATTTCAATTACAATTACAAATTACAAAAATGCTTTATTGCACCAAACAAAAGAATTAATGGGAACATGAAAACAACTTAAAGACTAAAGTACAATAGGTGGACTTATCGCTAAGAGCAATTTCTTCCAGTCAACCTTTGGATGGAGTTAATTAACAGAGTGAGATACTCGTATGTTGGCGGTGTAAATAAAATAATAATAAATGATATGTTATTAATATCCTAAGTTTAAATACAAATATAATAAATAATTTTATATTCTATATCTTCCTATAACACATAACGTAAACATAATACGTAATAAAACATAATAACTTTTCAATTTTTTTACCATAAAAACTTAATTCAGACTATTACAAACAAACAATTCGTTTTGCCAAATCGATTCAGCCGTTGTCAAGTGATGCACTTACCAACGAACGGCATTCACTTTTTTTATTTTTATAGATACCATACATAGGATTGAGTTGGTCCAATTTTGAAGTGAGAGGCTTTCTTTTAAAATACCTACTAGGTACATTTGCTAACCTAACTGGGTAAGTACTGTGGAATGAGCGAAAAACTTTGTAATTCTCTCGTGACTAGGTCAGGAGATGACAGACTTTATAGAACTACTTAGATTTTATAGTTGCTCTAGTTGAACGTGATTTTGTTAAAATGTTGGTAGGCTTAGTCAGCACCAAAAGTCGCTTATCATATTAAATTTTTCATGCCTTAGGCAAAAAGTTTAGTGAGAAAAGACGTAACGGAAAAAGAAACAAAATATGAGTATGTGGGGATTTTTGTTCAACGCACTAGTCATGGTCCATGGATACCCTGTGCTAGTTTTCAGCAAAAAATCAAGTAGCACGAATATGTGTGGCTTCAAAATTACCAAATAAATAAAATAAATACAATACGTGCAGCATTTCGGCTATCTATGCGCTTTAATGATCTGTGGGTTGTCCAATTGTTTCTCCTTGTGAGTAGTTATTTTATTTTTAGTAAGTAGAGCTAAAGTTATTTTCAGTAATAAGGGCATATAAAAAAAATACATGCACACAATACCTAAGATATTATATTACTAATCGAACAAACGATTGACTAAATATGATTTTGTCGAACAAACCTTTGATATTTCTACCACTGATCGAGTGAACGTCTGGTCGAAATATGGTCGAACCTATGTATGATAATACCTGCAGTTTTTTGACCAAACGTTCACTCGATCAGTTGTAAAAATATCAAAGGTTCGTTCGACAAAATCTTATTTAGTCCATCGTTTGTACGATTAGTAATAGAATGATCTATCGTTTTATCGACCTAATGTCAAACGGTCGAAATAATTTCGATCACTTGCGGTAAACTGAAGTTTTCGAGGTGGCAATTATAAACCGAATTCTACGCGGGTGAAACCGAGCGGTGCAGCTTGTATATTTATAATAAACAATAATATTGACGGAAACGATTGTCGCACTGTATCAGCAACGGTCTCTACCTACTAAATTGTCACACTGAATGCAATCTCTGAACTCGAATGGCTCCACACACTACATAACTCGTGTTAGGTCACATAAATCAATCTCAGGTCCAATGTAATCTTGGCGTCCTCAAACACACAATAGCTCCTCTAATAGTATGGATCATAATCCGCACTGGGCCAGCGTGGTGGATTATGATCCATACTCTCTCTATGCGAGAAAGCTGTGTCCCAGCAGTGGGAACGTGATGGGCTCATGATGATGATGAATAAAGAGAACCGAAATGGGGAAAGATGTGTTAAAGAGTATGTAATAAAAGTCTGTATCATTATTCATATTCAGTTTGTTCTTTTCCCATTGCTGGATAACAGGCCTTCTTTTTATGGAACTGAGTAACGAGCATGTCATTTGCCTAATGGTAAGCGCCACTTGCCAATCACCATTGCAGTACCACACAGAACCTTTAATACCATAAAAGTACTGTGAAGTACATTGCGCGATACCTATCTCATATGCTTAGTTATTTCGCTGGCTACAATGCCCTTCCAACCGGGACACGATGGATAATGCTTGCTTGGCGGCAGAATAACTGGCAAAGCAAGAGATAAAGTGGGTGATATAGTGGTACTCATTACCACATGTACCTAGTGCTATCTAATTATGTAGTTCTTGGACATTCAGTTAGTTTCCGCATGTTTTCCTCCCTTGAAAGTAAATACGAAAATAATTATACTTTGGTGATACTGTTAAGCTGAAAACCAACGTTGTAAATTTATCCACAGCATTATCCTGAGCTTTTTTTAATCATATTTTCCGGCACTGTGTACGGCAGTGATTCCCGTACACGAACACCTACTATTTGATTTATCAATTGTTTTATCTTTGCCAGCCTTTGTGGTGTAGTGGTTGAGCAGGTTGGCTCAAATCTCAAACATCACTGAGGTTTCGGGTTCGATTCCCGCGAAGGGACAAATGTTTGTGCAAAAAATAATAAAAAAGCGCAAGCTTTTGTTTTGTGTCTGGGTGTTGTGGGACCATGGTCCTTATAGTTCGTGACTCTAGATACAGGGAATCCTAGTCAGGGGCAGGTCCTATGTATGTGATTGTTGAGCGTTATTTATTTTTCAAAGTCAAAGTCAAAGTCAAACATCATTTATTAAATAAAATAAATGTTAAAAATAAAATTGAAACTTATGTTAACATGACTTTGAAAAAAAGGGTAAGTATGTTTACCCATTTCTTTCCTATACTCAAATTGAAGCCTGGGTGCTGAAAAAATGCAAAAGCTGAGTCTACCAGTGCTTCGGAAATACATCCGTTAGAGCGCACCAAGATAGTACCAAGAAACTCCGCGGGGATGTCTTTTTTCAGCTCTTTTAAAATGTCTCGAAAATAATCTCGAAGATTTTTATTAATCTTATTACGCGTTGTTGTTATTGTTGTACTGTTTGCAGTTTCATCAGAATAAATGTTTTCTTTCTTTCTTTTTTCGTTCCGCTGTTTACAACACACAGTACACTAGTACAATTGCTGTGTAATTTAACAATAGGATAATTTGCATTGTCTATTTTGCCTTACATGTTTTGTACACGTTTGTTTATTAATTTACTTTATATGTTTACCTTGTTTTCGTATAAAATATGAGAATCTCACGTAGTAGGTAGCTGCACAAACCATAATGAAAGGGATTGGCTTGAATCACGCACACTATTATTCAACTCTATGATTAGGTAGGTACCTACTGCACACACAAGTTCCTAAAGCGGCATTTTGATAAGAAAAAATACAAGGTTATTATTTTTTATACATTGAAGGCATTAGCGTATTCGTAGCAAAAATGTAAGATGTTTATTCAGAAAGAAGAGAAACACATTGACAAATAATTATCGTAGACGACGTAGAATCATCCACATTACTAGATAAGAGGGAAAGAAGTTTCGTTTGTTGAGCAGTGGGCTCGGTGGCTAAGTTGGTAAAGGCGTCGCAACTACTGTTGCGACGCCAACTTATACTTTGAAAAGAGGCGGGGTCGAACGAATTTTCCTAAAAATGTGTAGATAGAAATATTCATTACTAAATGTCCACGGTTTCCCGAGATAAAATGAAGCCTGAGATAAAATGTCCTTTATAGGCATTATAGAACCTACATATTAAATTTCATCAAAATCCGTTCGGTAGTTTTTGCATGATTGAGTAACAAAATCCAACCATCCTCACAAACTTTCGTATTTATATATATATATATATCTCGGCCTCGGCGATCAGACTTCGCTTCAACGCTAAATTAATAGATAGAGCCGGGATGTTTACTTTTAAGTGGCTCGCATATCCAATTTTTGGTGTGAAGGTCTGTGCGCAATGATGGCACGTCAGGGTACCGTTCACAAAATTATATGATATGTTAGAAGGCGGTTTGTTTTTAATGTGATCGCGTTTCAAGTCTAGTTCGCGCCTTCTATAGTTTTCAAAATCGTACACATTCGTTTGTACAAGGCAACGCCATTCCAGGCGGTTTGAAGCGAGAGTCTCTAAAAGGGATGGCTCAATATTGCATTTCTTTAGATGTCGCTATAAACTTAACTTTCGTATTTATAATATTAGTAGGATAGTAGAGAGAGGTAGGTATTGAATCTCAAGGCAATTTAAGCATCAAAGGTCCGTCAAGCTTAAGTCCCTTTATAAACCCAAACCGTGCCTCTTTAATTTATCTTTCCGTTAAATCGAGTGAAAATTCGCCGCTTATATACATGAACGTTACTTGTCGACATTAACTAGTGAAATGGTGCGAATAATCACCTTAATTTTCATGAAGGAAATGGTTGTGCTTGCTGAACGTCGGACAACGAACGTCTGAAACGTCGACACAAAAACATTCCAGACCGCATCGCCAATTAGATAGTATACCTAGACAAAACTCCACAAGTTATACTCGTGAACGGGTGCTGCTTGTGGACTTGTCTGGTCTGATCACTTTAACTGCTGCTGTGTCTATATACCTATTTATATATTAATCATATTTTCATGTTACTGATACTTTGACTATGGGACATCTCACTCGCACTTCTAGTTTTACATTGTGTTAATCATAATTTATACCTCATTGTTATATATATATATATATATATAGACATTTTAAAAGATGACAAGTACTATACGTTTTATCAAACAAAAAAACCGACTTCAATGTATCTTCGAAGTCCACTTCGTAGCTATACTGAACCCAACGCAAAAATAATTTCCAAATTGGTTCATGAATAACGGAGTTCTGAGGTAACAAACATTAAAATATACAATCGGATAGACAACTTTCTCTTTTTGAAGTCGGTTAAAAAAAGAGTTTCTTGGTGCTACTCGTATCTTCTCCAGCGGGCGTATTTCCGAACCACTGGTAGAGTCAGTTTTCGCTTTTCTTTTCCAGGCCCGTACCGGGGAGTTTTTACGTGTTTGAGTAACAAACGCAACATTTCGCATGTATAATATTAGTAGTGTTTGTATATAATTTTTTTATCCAACACTAGCGACCGCCTCGGCTTCGCACGGATGCAATTTACTAATGTGGTGTCAAAAAATAATTTTGACGACTTGATTAGAAAACATTGAAATTTATAAACTAAACAAAAACTTAATTAGAATATATTGTACCTTTCGTAAAAAAATATCTAAATGACACCATATTAAAATCCGTTGCGTTGTTAAGAAAAAAGCGGAGAAAGAGACATGAGGACGCGGATATCGACTTTATTTTATTTATTTATTTTTGCACTATTACAACTAATGTACAAAAGGAGACCTAATGCTAAAGCATTTTCTATCAGTTATACATAGACGGTAAAAGAAAGATACGAAGCGTGCATCAAAAACAGAAATAGAACAGTGCATCATAATAGAGGTACAGTAGTGCTGGTCGCGGAAGTGGACCTCAGTTTTTAAAGTAGTTCCGTTGAACTCTCCAGAGGTACGGTCAGGTACGGCCGTCTATTTAAATTACCATAATAATACGAGCTCCATAATGCTCAACCAAGTGAGGGGACTACAAACAAAATGCATTAAAAACTTTTCTATTGTCGCGGCGCTCTTCTCGGAAAAGTTTGGGCAATAGTGCGAATACAGGTTCCGTTTTAACTTGGCTTTGTTTATGATTTTTTTATGGTACTGAATGTTGAGACGAGCAAGTCTTTCTCCTGATGGTAAGCGCCACGCCTGCCCATAACAATTACAGTGCCGCCCAGAACTTGATAAAGCGACGTTTTTCATAAGCCCTATGGCGAGAGTGAACACCCGCCATAATTTAATGAGAATACAACATTACAGTATAAGATTACAGACATACATATCAAAAGTAATTTAGATATATATGGTGTAGGTAGAGTGTGCAGAAAAAAAACTAATGTGGTAACGGACCTGATATAAAACAATGCAGTATAATAAATTATTTTCACATTTCTCTTGCTCGTAAAGTACGCCATTATTATATGCTGCTTGCAAGCGGACTGAAGTGGCACTTTTAAGTTTCACGGCTTAAATTGGATTAAGTTTTTAACTAGGAAAATAGCATTCAGTTACTTAAACAAAAGTTCATACATCCTGGCATCAGCTTTCAGTGCAAGAACTTGAAAAAAAAAAAAAGATATTAAATAGCGCGAAAGATTAACTGCTTTGTTCTTATTAAACTGATTCTATTACTCTTTGGTTTTCTTGCTATTCGAATTAAAAAGGACAGTGTTTAAGAGTCTAAGAGCTCGAGTCTAGGTATAGATAGAATCAGGTAAATTTCTGCATTTCTCTAGATAGAATAGGGTCGTCTTATCCCCATATTCAATAATCTACTATTGTCTTTAAATAGTTCTGGTTCTGATTCACAAGAACGTGCGACTTTTCTCTTTCTGGTTGAGTGTTTAAAAAAGACAACAGAAGAGAGTAAATTTTCCATTCATCCAATGAGGAATAAAATCACCAATTTATTGTTTTACTAATCATTGTCATCACTTAATCACATAAATAAACCACGTTACAATGATACAATGATTTGTCGGCGAATCCTATATATACCTAGTTGTCGCTCTTACTCACGGGTCTTTTGGAAGGCTTGCGCGGGGAAATGAGTCCAACACGTAGAGGCCTCTTAGAGCATTTAATTTACTTATGTAATGGGCAACACTTATCGGGGACTATCTCTAAGTGCATCATTAAGAAGATGCAATCAAAGACAGCCCCCGATAAGTGCTAGGACTGTTATTGGATATATGGAAATTACTTATGATTGGGCTATTGAGGTGAATTTTTAATGGATGAAAACTGGTCACACAGTTGCTATTATTAAAAACGTTCATGCCCCACATAGTAAAACTTACACGTGGACTCGCGGAGTACCTGTTCATTTTACAGCAAACAATAAAATTTCTCCTTCCTGGTGGCGTAACGCAATTAAAAAGTGGTTACTCGTGGCATGCGACCTCTCGCCACAATTATGAGTATTACGGGCCTCCGTAATGTTTACCATGCACGTGAAGAGAGTTTATAGGGTGGTAGAAGGGTAGTATAGGTATAACGATACTTGCGAAAGGTAACAAGTACAGGAAGAATAATAGAATTTAATTATTAAAAGTAATTATCATAAACTAGCATACCTATCGAGATAAGTGTCTTTTTTAAATGTATTTATTTTTAGTTTTAATTCTCCTTATATTTTGCATTTAGTCACCATAGAGTGAGCCAGTTTCTTTAGAGCTTGCGCAAAGATAAAATCGGTGATGTATTGAATCAACCATGTCAAAAATATGAATTGCATCAAGCACTATGTCCAGCACGTAGTTTGCTTGTAAAGCATATCAAGATTAGTTCTAAGAGGTAAAAATTGCTTTTCAAGCATGAAATATTTACGCGCTTGACAAGCATGTACCTTAAGATGCACGTGTATAATACATACAACTGTCCGAAGCCGGGTGTGGTCGTTAGTCTAAAAAGCATTGGTCATCAACCTGATGGAATAGAAATAGAAACTACGATTGAAATTGATTTCTAAAAATTATTATTGGCAGTGAAAAAGCGTGAAAGAGACACATTATCATTTTACTCTAAATACATCATTGTGTACTGAGTGGATACTTGCCCATCCAACCAATCAGAGCAGCGTAACGGTCCTTGGTATAATTTTTCCGTCACGACCCGTATCACCGTCGGCCATTGATTCCCATGAATTTTACAACACGCCACTCGCCGGCTTCCCAAGTTTGACACTTGAAAATTGAGTTCCTAATTTGGAACATTACTCACGAATGACGTAACAAAATGACCTCATTATTTGTGTAGAAGTTTAATAATCAGGGACCGAAATACCGGTAAAAATTGATACCGATACTACAAAAGTAACTCTAAAAATATCGATACCATCAAGTAACAGTATGACCATCAGGCGGACGACATGCCAGTCTGATCACCCAGTTCCTTAAAAAAAAGAAGCTATTCTGTCAACACCTTCTCTGCTTCAGCTTGGCTTTTCTTCATCATCAGCCTAAACGAGTCCACTGCTGGACATAGGCCTCTCCCAATGCACGCCACTGAGCCCGATCCTTGGCTCTTCGCATGTAGTTACTGCCAGCCACTTTACGCAGGTCGTCGCTCCATCTGGCCGGAGGGAGTCCTACACTACGTTTGCCTAAACGTGGTCTCCTCTCTAGAACTCGTTTACTCCATCGGTTATCGGTTTTTCAACATATGTGCCCATTGCCATTTCAGCTTACTTATTCGGTGAACTATGTTACTTTGGTTCTCTGTCGAATCACCTCGTTGCAGATTCGATCATTCAGAGAAACTTCGAGCATAGCTCGTTCCATGGCTCGCTGAGCGACTTTAAACTAATGAACCAGTCTCACAGTCAGTGTCTACGTTTTGGCTCCGTATGTCATTACGGGTAAGACGCACTGATTAAAGACTTTTGTCTTCAGGAGTAGCTTTACTTATGGTATTTTGTTCACAGTAATACTTGTAATTTGCTTAGAAGTCACAATTATAAAGCTCAAGTAGGGTCAAGATGCGAAGCGTCCATTTGACGCAGCAAATGATTTGTTCAGGTCCACGAGTGTCACTCGAGTGACACTCATTCATTCAAATCCTATATATAGGCTCCAAGTTCCAGCGGTGTATAAACAACCGTTTCTGAAGACTTCTGGCCTATAGGGGTAGTATACCACAAGGCGATGTTCTCATTTATAATTCCATATATTTTAAATCTACTTGAAAACTGGCTCACATAAACGTTGGTTAAAAAGTAGAAAAAATTTCAGTGAATGATTCTGGCACGAAAATTAATTTTAAAATTCAATTTGAGTATCACTCGGAATAACCGAACTTTATTCACGTTCGTATGAGTAATTGGAGGCTGGAAATAAAATGGTATACTCGTCATATCGGAAATATGCTCCGTTGGTCGGGCTCATTGTGAATAATTTATAATTATGTGTTATGTCACAATATTGCATTTTAATGCGATGGATTGTTCTGTGAAAATTCATAATTCATTCATAATTCATTTATTACTTGCATTCATATACTTACATTCATTTATCACATATTATGTCATAGGTCTTAAATATTGTATGGTAGGTAGTTACATCAAAGTAAACTATTACTTAGCTACATAAGCCTTGTAATGGCGTTTGCAACTGAGTGAGTTTTATAGATAATTATTGTGATTCCTAATATTATATACCTATTATTTTCATAATTAATTAAATTAATATTATATTTCAATTATTTAGGATTACAATATAATCAGTACTAATGAAATAATGATAATAAACATTTCTAGTAATTTTATACATTGTTCATTATAATACATTCATGTTAACGAAAGTACATTTAGTCATTTTAGTTTATTAATGTTTTATTAAAGTCAGTATACAATTTTAATTTTCGATCATGGATGGCAAAACTATGTTTTGAAGTCATCAAATAAATTAAATATTGCAAATTATGTCTAACATGTTCTTGTGACCTCTGGGGGTTTGTCCTCTATTAAACCTTATTTCAACAAGTATATGTTTTATCAAACAAAAAAATCGACTTCAATGTATCTTCGAAGTCCAAGGTCAAATATCGATGAAATTTATATGCGACCACTTCGTACCTATACTGAACCCAACACAAAAAGAATTTTTAAAATCGGTTCATGAATGACGGAGGTCTGAGGTAACAAACATGACAAAAAATAAAATACAATCGAATAGAGACCCTTCTCCTTTTTGAAGTCGGTTAAAAAGGCAACGTTAGAATATCCCTGCCCACATAAAGCAAAAAACCACCTCTTCCGGAAAAACTAGTGTTCACTTTTCTTTTCCCGTTTCGTACATAAAAACCTCCGCATTTACAAGAATTTGTGTTAGTTGGACCTCGGACGGTTGCTACATTTGTCTAGCTTGTGCGTGTGGGAGTCGCTCTGAGATTTTTTTGTTAGCCTATTAGGACGATGGAATAGTTCTTTTGTAGATTTGCGAGATAGCGTAAGCAGTTTCTTGTAATGAGATTATTTTGGTGGAGATAGGAGAAAATATATTGACTAGAATTTATCATGTGTTGCGTACACTAATATAATATAATACATACTGCCTGTAGACTATTTTCATAAGCTTTTAATTAACTTGCAATGTTTGGGTCAAATCCTGCAAGTTGAATCAGAACTACTTTCTGTCATCCTACGGGGTTGAAATTTTGCATACTTGTCGAAGTCCGATGACATTGCAATATTACAGTGACAGCCAGCTGATCTATATAAATAAAAATCTTATAAATGGTATCTATCTGTTTCTTCAAAATCACACCACACTAATATTATAAAATAAATAAAAAAATAACGCCCAACGGTCACACACATAGATCCCGAGTCCTGACCCCTAACTAGGATTCCCTGTATCTAGATAACCAGGAACTATGAGGACCTAGGTCCCACAACACCCAGACACGAAACAAATGCTTGCGCTTTATAAATGCGAAAGATTGTATGTAAGTGTGTTTGTTACCTCTTCAAGCCACAACGACTAAACGAATTTGGAAGAAATTTGGAATAAAGATAGCTTAAATGCCGGATTAGCACAGGATACTTTTTATTCCGAAAAAACGAACAGTTTCCTAAGGAAGCAAGTACAAGCCTAATTCTACGCGTGTGAAACCGCGTAGCGCAGTTACTCAAAACATATTTATGTACAAAAATATATTTATATAGATACCTACATATAAGCAGAAAGATAACCAGCTCACTTTATTATGATGGACACTCAACAGACCGCCAATTATACCATATTATTAACAATATTTTCTAGTGAACATAACATTTATTCCAACCTTTAAATTCAAATAAACTCACAAGATTTATTACCTGCTCTGACCCAGGGGCATCTTTATTTTTTCAACAATTAGTCCTCGAGGCGGATTCATCCCCAATTAAGAGAAGGGAAAATTGAATTGGTCTTGATAATAACAGTCACTGATGTTCTGCTTTGCCAGAATTTGCCACACCGCTTACTGATATACCGACCATATTCTCAATTTAGGTACTCGTGGTAGGTTTCTTGTATGCGGGAGGCTATCTGGGTAGGTACCACCGTTTTGCCAATTATTCTGCCGCCAAGCATTTGCGCGCAAGCATTACTGTGTTTCGGTTTGAAGGGCATTGTTGCCAGCAAAATTACCCACTGGCTATATGGGACTTAATATTCGAGGTGATGAGCGCAATACAGTGCTACGAGTGGTTTTATGGTATTAAAAGTTCTGGGTGGCACTGCAATTGGTGCATAAGTAAGCAGGCAAACGACTTGCCCGTCTCATCAGTCAGTACCATATTAAATACAACACAAAATATTTGAATTAATTTGGTAATTAGTTATATTTCAAAAAAAGAGCGAGTGTGGCTCAGTAGGAGCACGTGCGACTTTCGATCCCATGCACCCGAGTTCGAATCCCGCTGGCCCCGCACCTCTGACTTTCTTAAGCTATATGTGGATTTAACACATGCTCTAAAAACGGTGAAGGAAAACATCGCGAGGAAACCGGCATGCCAAGAATTTATAACAAAATTTCAAGGACATGTGACATCCAACAAATGTACGCTTACCATCAGGTGAGTTGTTGTCAAACGTGAGCCCATTTAATCATGAAAAAAAACATCCAAGGACGACGTGAAGGCTGATGATGAGATATTTCAAGTAAATTCCGATTCACATAGTTCTGATGTTCACTTTAGTGTGGCCACCAGGTCTTATGTTCGCAATTAAGGCAAGGCGAATATTGAATCGCCGTATATACGACTCTCGTTAATTACGCTCACTATTGTCACTCCTACCCTCCACTCAATAGATGGGAGGCCTCTTCGAATTTGCTTAATGAAAGATTTCTCTTTTATTTGGTTGGCTAGCAATTAATGTACGGTGCTCCTTCTTTTTGACCTTTTGTGTGTCCGTGTTCTGTTTATTAAGATAAAGGGAATGTTTATGAGGGATTGGTAATAAAATTGTACCAGTAAACACAGCTACATTGATCGTAATTTATTCATTTTACTATTATAATATTTTCTTATAAATTTTAACATCTATAAAAACGACATGGCGAATCTTATTCTCTTCTTCGTGTATTTTTAACCGACCTGAAAAAAGGAGGAGGTTCTCTATTCAATTTTTATATTTGTTACCTCAATACTCCGTCATTTATAAATCGATTTGGAAAATTCTTTGCGTTAGGTTCAGTATAGCTATAAAGTGGTCCCATACAAATTTCATCGATATTTGACCTTGGACTTCGAAGATACATTGAAGTCGGTTATTTTTCTAAAATGTATACTCACACTGTTATGTTTAGAGTGGTTCTTGAGCAAATAAATGTTCGATAAGAGTGGACTGTATGGACGAAACAAAAGGCAAAAACCTGAGGGTTTTAGGAAAAGTTATAATACTGTGCTAACTCACCAGATAATCCAGGCGATGGTTTTAAAAGCCGATATTTTGTACCTTTAACTGCCCTTTGGCTTGCGCGCTTACCTCCGTTTAGTTTTTGATCGGCGACGAAAGAGGACCGGTCGGCGGCACAGTATTTCGCGTAGTTGGTAGCACTACTTGTTTCTATACGAGAACGATAAATAGGGCTTCGCCCTCGACAAACTATGTGCAATAATGGCACCGAGAAAAGGGATACGAGAAAATTATCCACGCGGATGGCGGGAACCGAAAAGCGATAACCACGAGAGTCGGATGTTGAACTCGGGACGAAAAAAGATCTAATCGGAAGTTACCATAAACTAGAAACTATAACTATTTATGACATAGACAATCAATTTCTAAAATCGACTAAACAACTAAAGTGAACATTCCGCCCACCTAAATGGTACATTTAAACGACAAAGTTTCGAAAAACAACAAAATTGGGAAAGGAATATATTAAAAAATTAAATTAGTTCGAAATTGCCAAGGGGCAAAGTTTAACAAGTTGTCTTTTGAATTGACTTGTAGCAGTTGCTCCTTTGTGCAAGGCAACTATACGACCCATACTCCACTTCATCGGGCTGCTCTGTAAATTTACAATCAAAACAAGAGTACCGACAACTATATTTTCCGCTTGAATCTTATTCCAGCGTATCCGTTGTTGTAGCGTATGGATGTATTCTTGATGCCATCTGCGCCGAAAGTCCTAGTGCATTTTCTGAAGTAGCTTCCAGCGATATAGAGCACTTACATTCGAATCGATAAGTTCTTCTTCTGGAAGAATCGACAAAGGTTCTAGCGTCAGAAAGTGTCCAGGAATTGGGGCCGAAAAATTATTTGCATCAGTGCTGAGGGGTGTCAGTGGCCGAGAATTTGACAAATATTATAAATGCGGAAATTTGAATGTGTGTTTGTTTTTGTAACTTCATAACACTGTAACGGCTCTACGCATTAGAGTGAAATTCGGAATAAAAAGTATCCTATTTCCTTTTCCAAAACCTCAAGCGTCTCAATACTAAATTTCATCACAATTCGTACAGTACTTTTTGCATGATCGAGTAACAAACATCCATCTATCCATAGTCACAAACTTTCGCGTTTTATATACACATATCTATTTTTTAAGGATCTGAGTGATGAGACGAGCCAGTCGTTCACCTGATGGTAAGCGCCACGCCTGTCCATAATAATTGCAGTGCAACCCAGAACTTCAATACTATAAAAAGCTATAAAAACCGGAACACAGTAATGCTTGCGTACTACTGCTTGGCGGCAGAATAACTGGCAAAACTGTGGTACTTCAGACGGCTCCCGCATATGAGAAACCTACCACGAGTGATTTACGATCCATGAGATATTAAAGAATAACATAAAGTTTAAGTATAGTACAAATCTCGGGTCTGAGCAGCCGCTCAACTGCCATCTCTCTCTAGATCTATGTGCTCCATCTTAGGCCACATCATCGCTTCACATCAGGCGAGATAGTGGTCAATCTATTAAGCGAAAAAAAATACTTTCATGTTTACTGGATTTACTCCATGGATCACTCTATCCTCGTTTGTTTTATAAACAGCTCTAATTAATCTGCCGCAGCCTAAGTTTCAATTGCATAGTAGTTTACTGCAAATTGGTTCGCTGTTACTCGTAGAGTAATAGGATGATCTTGGTTGATTGGGAAAGCTAATAACTTTAACTAAACTTGAAGCCAGTTGACAACAGACGATAGTTCAATGATATTTTAGATCCTGTAGATGTAAATAAAGAGTTATTTAAGTTTTTGCTGGTGTCACTCAATCTATGACTCATGAATTATTACTGGGGTTATGAGACTTAACATCGAATGTCTCGCGGTGATGAGCTAAGTGCAGTTCTACGCAGTACTTTTTATGGTATTAAAGGTTCTGGCACGGCAATAAATTGCTGGCTTGGCGCTTACCATCGGGCGAACGACTCGCTCGTCTCATCACTCAGTTCCAATAAAATAAAATAAAATATGAAGTCGTCTTTTAACATATATCGTAGGCATTCGTATGTCTAAATACTCCTCATTTCTGTTTCTCCGCTTACTTTTTCTAAACCACGCAACAGATTTTGATACGATTTTATTGTCATTTAAAGATTTTTTTACGGAAGCTTAATGTGTACAATACATTGTAATTTTGTTTTTCTATAGTAGGGTTTTGTAATTCAGTCGACAAAAATGTACTCCACATTACTAAATTTATTATACTTACATACTTAACTACATATTAAAGGTTGTAATAATATTTTTTTATTCCTTACCACATTTCACTTCGTTCGGGCGTATTTCCGAAGCACTGGTAGAGTCAGTTTTCGCATTTATTTTCTGGGCCCGGACTTCAATTTGAGTTTAATTTGGGTATGGGAAAGAAATCGATAGTCGTGCTCACCTTTTTTTTCAAAGTCATGATATTTTAAGTTACAACCTTTATTTTGTATTATGTGTGTTTGGAGTGGTAGGCTCTAGCCGTGGTTGTAATACCACCCACCGAACAAAGCCATGCCGTCAAGCGACCTATATAGTCATGTTTCGGGATGATGTTCGGTGAACCATCGGGGACGGGTCTGAGCAGCCGCTCAACTGCCGTCTCTCTCTAGATCTATGTGCTCCATCTTAGGCCACATCATAGCTTCACATCAGGCGAGATAGTGACCAAACATAGATCTATTAAGCGAAAAAAAAATAGTATATGACGTTTAAAAGTGCATTGTTTGTTCCTATTTAAAAAATATCTTGTGACTTTTTTGGTTATCATAAATCTTTCTTTCTTTTAAGTTTTTGTGCCCAATCGTAAATGTGCTATAGTTTACACACAAACTCAACATTTCAAACAGTTTACCCCTAAATGACTTTATAACATCATGATTTGCGTGTAAAATCGCAATAAGGAACATTTCTACGGCGGGCGGCACGTAACTATTGTGAAACAGAGGTGCAAAGTAATTCTCGTGGAGTAAACTCTGCTAGCGTTTCTACTGAGAACATAATCCAATTATAGGCATACTGCCAGGAGTCACACACTTGCAAGTAATTCCGTGTGATACTAGTTGGTATTGGATTACGTTTCGTTCAGTTAGTCAGAGCTGAGATGTATGCTATTCTCTTTGTGGATTGCGGAGAAGCTGCCGACAATACATTCGGTACAAACTGTACACTACCTCAAATTTTCTGTTGCAAAACTACGACTACATGTCATCATCATCATCATCATCAGCCCATCATGTTCCCACTTCTGGGACACGGGCCTTCTCTCATAGAGTGTATGAGAGAGAGTATGGGCCATAATCCACCACGCTGGCCCAGTGCGGGTTGGTGGATCTCACGTGTCCTTGAATTTTTTGATTGTTTCTTGGATATGCCGGTTTCCTCACGATGTTTTCCTTCACCGTTTTTAAAGCGAGTGTTAAATTCGCATATAACTTAAGAAAATCAGTGGTGCGGGGCCAGCGGGATTCGAACTCAGGTGCGTCGGATCGAAAGTTGCACGTGTTCCCACTGAGCCACACAAACTCTAGTTAAGTTACGTAAGTTTGTGAGGAAGGATAGAATGTGTTTTTTATGATTTTGTTACTCAATCAAGCAAAAACTACCATCGGGATTGGATTTTGATGAAATTTTGTAGGTACTGTCAGTGACAAAAGTTGATGACAATTTTTAGTCACATACATATCACTGAAGCGCTAAATTTAATTTTAATAATGAAACAATTATAGAACGGCTAGTATGGCATGTTAAAGTAATAAATAATAATTATTTATCTTATTTTAATATTAGTCTATTTCCAACGTTCCGGGCGGACGCCGGACGGTAGCCGGACGTGACACGTCGGCCGACAGCGACATTGCACGTTACACGTGAAAGGCTTTAAATCGCTCAGTGTCGTTGAATAATTAGCGGATGTACAATCCCTCGCTTTAACGTTTTGGTGTGTTGTAGTTCCTATAGTAATAATAATTCGAAGGACTGACCACTAGCATTAGAAAGTCAAGTGTGTTAGATAATTTATATTGTTTTTAAACGGTATCTTAAAAAATCCTTTTCTTTTTGAAAAAAAAAAGAAAATATTCTTTGGATTTTATTTTTTCAATATGTATGATTTTTCTTGACAAAACCACAAAAAGCTGAAATTGTTTATGTAAGTCTTTTTACGTGTTTTGACAAAATTAAAAAGGTTTTTACAAAATGACGTTTTCTGTAGTATCATCGTGTGTCACAAGAAATTGAATAATGCGGACGCTACTGATCTCAAAATCTATTATGGTGGCAGTGGATTAATTTCATTAGATTATCGTAGGAGATTATTAGTTTTCTATACGATAAACTTGGTACTAAAGCGAATTTACATGATGGAATACAATACGTCGAATGTAGACGTCACACGTTGGCCGGCTTTGCAACATAATCTACATATCTATCTAGATCTCTGTTATATTCTACGTGCGTACTATTATAAAAAGGAACCAGATTTTCTGTAATTTAAAAATATTTTTGTAAAACTACGTGACTGGGGTCGACTATTTAGAGTTATTGAATTATGAGACTCACTACTGAATACAAATCTTTAAGGTTTTTGTTTGTTTCTTTATTTAGTTAGACTAGAAAGTCTCACAGTCTAACTAAATAACTACTCGACGATTTTTGACTAAATTTTTAGCGGATCTCGGAGTTTGATCACGGTCTAGACAACTCACGAAGGTGAACTTTATCGCATTATTATAAGTATTTTAAACGTATGAGTAGCGACAACCTACATCTGTGTATCTCTGTGTCTCTGTGTATAGCCTTTGTACACACATTTAGACATCTGGTTACCAGCTTTACGCGTAGCAATGCACATTCGCTGATGGTAATGAACAAGTCTGAGAAATATTAGTCTACTAGCTAGGCCCTGCTGTTTCACCTGCGGTTTCCCAAGATAAAATGAAGCCTATGTGTCCTTTTCCTGGACCTAAAGTATCTCAAACAGCAAATTTCATCAAAATCCGTTGAGTACCTTGTGAGGATAGAGGAAGGGACTTACGACTTTACGAGTTCACTGGTTTCTGAACTGCTCTTCTCCTCACAAGGTCTTCTTTGAGGTTCGGTATCGCGATCGCGTGTGCACTCCGACTTGAGAACTTGGGTCACTTCGCGAGAGTTGCGATAGACGACCGTGCGCGGTACTGGCTTTTTCGGAAGTGCGGAGTGAGGATACTTAGGATGCGGGGGTTGTGGGAGGAAATTTGAAAGGGTGCGTTTTGTGCGTTTGTGTGCGTGGAATGAGTTCGGATACAGTTATAATATATCATAGAGTAATATTCATTTTTGGCGAAGACATACCTAGTTTTTGCGTGATTGAGTAACAAACATCAATCCATCTGTAAATCCATCCATCTATTCTCACAAACTTTAGCATTTATAATATTAGTAGGATAGCAGGAAGTAGAATTAGTAGGTAGGATAAGCGTAGGAAGTCACGGTGAGTACTAGTTTAGTTGTTAATCAATCGCAGCGTCGTTGACTAATTAGCGCTGTCGGAAACCCGGCCGCTTGTATGCAAATAGTTACACGATTCTGCGCTTTGCTGGTATTTTGGTATACTGTTTTATTTGTTATTATTGTTGTGTCCAAAGAGAGTATACTATGTAAAAGTTATGGCTAACGTTTCTACATTGTTTTTGTTTCTCTCTTTCTAGAGTTAACAACCGTCGCGAATTTCGTGTTTAATGACACAAGGCTCCGCATTAACGTGGATTGGGGGCATCTTATGGGACATTTTTGTTTTTTCGTTTATAGATTTATTTTAGTCACTATTTCGCCAAATTCATAATAGTCTTATAGTATAACTAAATATTTAAATTTTAAGTGACAAATATTAAGTAGCTCTATTTATTTTAAAATTGTTAGTTTTAAATAAAAAGTTACAATCACGTAGCATAAAATAATAATTTTGTAGATGTTTACTCTGATCATATTAGTAAGTATTTGTTCATGTTTTTGCCACAATTAACTTATTTCATTTCATTTCATTTGATATTCTGGATAGCTCGTAATGTCCTTTTTTTATTTACGCTTTGTGTTTTAGCTGCCGATTTTTCGTTCTCTTTTTTATTTAAAAGTTATGTTTCAGTTCTAACCCGCAGGGCTAACTGTTCAA
The DNA here is from genome assembly GCA_951640565.1 of Petrophora chlorosata. Lineage (NCBI taxonomy): Eukaryota > Metazoa > Arthropoda > Insecta > Lepidoptera > Geometridae > Petrophora > Petrophora chlorosata. The sequence continues at coordinate 6,025,309 of OX621204.1, read as the reverse complement.
TACAAACCTTTCTCTGTAAAAGTATTTATAAATTTCAATTAAAACTAACTTGTTTTTTGTGCTTAAAGTACATAATACAAAAAACCCTCCCATTTTCCAGCTTTCTCGGATAATTGGTTTTACTTAGAACGAGAGCACTTTCACAAAAAATCAGCCACTTAGCTCTAGATCTCAGCAAATAAACTGGCTGTAGTATTCAGTAACTAAGTTAAAGTAAATTTACAAAAAAGTTCTTACACAAACAGTACCCCTTTTCTTGTTAAGGTTACCTACACTTATTTCTAAGTTACTATTACTTATTCTGTGGTTAGAGTTCACTGATTGCTAGTTTATGAAGTGCAAGCAACAACGCTCTGCGGTTTCACCCGCGGTTTCCCGGGATAAAAGTAGCCTATGTTCTTATCCAGGTCCTAAAGTACCTACATACCAAATTTAATTAAAATTCGTATTTGAAATCCGTCGAATGAGTAACCAACATCCATCCATCCTCACAAACCTTCGTATTCATAATATTAGTAGGATAATAAATACGCCCAACGATCACACATGTTCACACACACAGTTCGAACTTAGCTCTCAAGGTTTACCTGAATATAAAAAGACGTGTGGCACTTGGAGACTGCCGCAGTAAAGCTATTGCATAGCATTCGGAGTGGGGGGTGTTAGGTTATTTTCGTTACGGAATTTCTGGATTGGGTCTCCACGCTTAAGGCCCGCGATAGAAGCTATGCAATAGCTTAAAAATATTCTCGCAGCTTAATTCCAATTGTTACACTTGTAAATAATGCACCATGTAACACAATAATAATTAAATAAACACTAGTTTCGAATTAAAAAGTCGAACACCTTCATTTTTATTTCCCGCCTTCTTAAGTAAATAACAAAGAAACCCTAAGGACTTATTTTAATATCATACCTTCGAGTCAAAATTCTCCCTACATTTTAGGAATTCCCAGAGCGGGTGAGAAATTCAAAGGGTACGTAAGCAACTCAAAAGGTGTACGTAAGAAATCATTTAGGCGGCTTATCAAATCATAAATTACTCGGCGTGAGACGCGAAGGAACGTGTTTTCCGCACTTAAAACGTCGTATATTTTTTTACAATGTTGTGAGTATTTATGAGGAGAAGCAATTTTCTGCATTTAAAATAGGAACGTAGAAATTGCTGGAAAGTTAGTTGACGGGTTACGCGAGGTGGTTTATTTGACATTTGCAATAGTTTTCGAACAGTATATTTGTCGCAGGGAATGGATGAAAACGGAGATTTGATCAACTTTCTAAGGTATTAATAATACACACACCAATAATTCACGGAAAATGTTAAAATTACAACTGTCTAGGGTGATTTCCCTAAAGAAAGTAAGTGATTTCATCAAATCCCTTAACTTTTTTAGTCATCATCAGCCCATCACGTTCCCACTGCTGGGACACGGGCCTTCTCTCATAGAGAGAGAACTTTTTTAGTGACGACTTGTAATTTTAACATCTTCCTTGAATTGATCATCTACCTTAGCGATTTGATCAAATCTCCGTTTTCCTCATTGCCCTGCGACATATTAATATACCTACATTATTAGTGATCACTAACCACGTAATCATACAAATAATTAGTTGCACAACTATTGCGTTTGCAGTAATGTTCATTGTATCCGCTCAATCTGCGTAGTTAGCTTCAACACGTAATGTTGGACGTTGCAATTCAGAGTTAAATGGGTAGCCACCGAACTGACCCAGCTACGTGACGTCATCGTATAATTACATCCCACTAATGTGGGGATTTGTTCAATTGCATTTTCGATTCACATTAATGCCCTCGTTGGAGATGAGCGCTTGAACGTTTATAAGTTTAGACTTCGTTCGTAGAGCGTTAAATCACACTTACCTATGACGAAACCGTCAGATATGTGACTAAATGCAACCATTTAACACTATGCAGCCTTTGTCCATACATTTTTAAGTTCATTGTCCTTTTGGCAAAGAATTTGCAAAGAAATTTACAGTTCTTAGTCGTCGTAGAAAATTACAAGTTATCTTAATATAGGTACGTATATACTTTTTTCATTTTTCAAAATGTACAAGGCTTTATGAATTAAAAATAACAAAACTATAAGGCAAACACGCCGTGTAGATCGCCACCGTGCGGCAGGGTTCCCAAAATACTGGCGGCGGCGGCGTTGCCCCTTTGTAATAAATACCTAAATTGTAGACAGTGAACATAAGCGCTGTGTGATACCTTGTACTTTTTAGTTTGTTGTTTCTTTGTATCTTATTAATGACGAGACGCTGCCCGCGACTACGTCCGCGTAGACATCGGTTTATGACTATCCCTTAAGCTGTTTGTTTTCCTGGATAAAAGTATCCTATGTCCCTTTCCAGGACTTAACGTACCTACATACCTAATTTTATCAAAATCCGTTCAGTAGTTTTTGCGTGACTCAGACATAAACATCCATCCATCCTCACAAACTTTCGCATTTATAATAAGTAGGAAAGAATAGGATAGGATGTTGCAGAAACGTGTCATTAAAAAAACAAGAAACTTGAAAAAACGAATTTACGGTTAAAAATCCCTATTTCAACCTTATCTAGAGCCAACAGAAGAAATCGATGGCGCACGTTAATTTTAGAATTCACCCCATTCATTTCCGTATGGATTCTAAAGCATCGTACAAGAGTAAACTTTCGCATATATAATAAGTAGGATAGGATGTTACAGAAACGTGTCATTAAAAAAAAAACAAGAACTTGAAAAAAGAATCTTCACAGTTAAAAATACCTACTTCAACCTTATGTAGAGTCAACAGAAGAAATCGATGGCGCACGTTATTTTAGATTTCAGCCCACTCATTTCCGAGCGGAACTGTTAACGACGAGCGAACATCACCCCTTTCCTTTTGTTGATCTAATTGACTGGTTACTATTGAGGGGGAGGAGTATGGTAATTTCTAAAATATAGAGTAATGTAGTGTGAATACTAATTTAGGAGAAATGGCACAGTATACAATTATAAAGCGAGTGCGTTCAAAGTTCAAAAGAACTTTATTCAATTTTGTCGTCATATACGCACTTATAAACGTCAATTATCACAATGACTCTAGTGGCTTAGTGAGCGAGCGTTGCGACTTTCGATCCGACGCACCAGGTGCATCTACATTATTATATTATTATATTCAGCCCATATCGTCCCACTGCAGGGCAAAGGCCTCCCTACTTTCCTTCATATTACTTTACTACTATACTATATTATCTACTCCCTACTTTACTTTGCATCTACATGGTGTATGAAAATCAGTTATGCGGGGCCAGCGGGATTCGAACTCAGGACCTGAGTTCGAATCCCGCTTAATGTTCATTGTATCCGCTTAATCTGCGTAGTTAGCTTCAACACGTAATGTCGGACGTTGCATTTCAAAGTTAAACGGGTAGTCACTGAACTGACCCAGCTACTTGACGTCATCGTATAATTACATCCCACTAATGTGGGGATTTGTTCAAACTGATTTTCTTAAGTTATAGGCGGATTTAACACTTGCTCTAAAAACGGTGAAGGAAAACATCGTGAGAAAACCGGCATGTCCAAGATTTAATTACAAAAATTCAAGGACATGTGACATCTACCAACCGTGGACAAGCGTGGTGGAATATGGCCCATAATCTATGTGTGAGAGTAGGCCCGATTCCCAGCAATGGAAACGTAATGGGCTGATGATAAGGATATAATAATATAAGGTACGTAATAGTACAGAGTGGTTCAAATAGTATCGGAGGCTTTGATTATTTTTATCTTATATGAGATTCATAAAGGCTTGCTGCATCTTTGTGTTCATAATTTAGCATATCTATGTATCTATAGGCCGACCGTTTACTCGCGTATCGCCTGCGCGGTAAGAAGGGAGCGAGGGGAGATGTTAGCGGGTGGGTGAAAGGGGTGCGCGGAGCAGAGAGCTTACGTCTCTAGTCTCTAGTCTTGAAACTTTTCAGAATGACGACACCAGTCAAGAAAAGTGTTTCTGAACTGTATATATATTCATTTTCTTTTGTTACCTTTTTGATTTTTTTATAAATATATATCATTTGTTTTGTTTGTTACTGTCATGTCATGTCTTCGTCTTATTGTTCGTGATGTCATGGACAGGGTTCCGACTGAAAGTCAGTGCTAATGTACTTTAAAACACCTTTACGTATGCTGAATCGGAATCTTTTCATCACATCGCGCAACATTTCACTGTTTTGTATTTATTGTTTTTCCCTTATTTTGTGTGTTCAGTGTAATGTTGTGTGATGTCTTGAATAAACGTGCTTTCTTTCTTTCTTCAGTCTTTCTTTCAGCCATCGCTGTGAAAACCCTCCAGTGCGAATGCTAGAAAAATTACTTACAATCTAAAGTGAAATGAGAGAAGTTCTTTCTAGAATGTTCGTCTATGTGCTCTCCGGCTACGTAAACGACACTTCTTTCGATTCGCTTGACACACATTTATCAACGTGAAATCAAAGTTTGCCCTTACTCGATATTCTCGACATCTAAATCTAGACCGAATCGGTTCTGCAATGTGACCAGACAGACCGTATTTATAGCCTGGCGCAGGTGCGACCAGACCGCGTTTATTACCTATAAACTAGGTATGCAGTTTTATTGCAAAGATAAGAAGTTATGCAGTGATTAACTGAATGCATAATGCATGAGGACTTTTAAATTTGTTTTGATTGAGAGTCCAGACTTTGAATCCATGCTACAATATATGTAATAGTCAATAGTTATTTATTCATAATAAAAATTACATGTCAAAAATAATAAATAAAAATTAATAAATTTAAAATTTGTACAAGCATGTACCAGTTAATTATGTCAGTATACAAATAAATAATAATATAAAATTAATTAAATGAAAGTGTCCTTGTATGTCATAGAATAATAAAAAAATGTACAAATTATACTTTTAAACATATTTTTCGTTCATAAATTCTTCAAAATCACAGAAGACCTGCTCAATAAACCACCGTTTTAATACAATGTAGGTTAAATAGATCTTTACGAGTAAGAAGGTATGAATTTTCACGATTTTGTTTTCATAGATCCTAATCAAAGTAAGGCACTCAGGCCCCTAGGATTTCTAGGTTCTAGGGAACCATGAATTATGAGAACCTTGGTCCCAAAACACTTAGTTTGTATTATTTTGTTGTAAATTAACGTATATCAGGGAATGTAAAAAAATTAACTTTAAAACTGTAATAGCACTTAAAGTTTTTATGGTTAATCAACTATTAAACTATTAATGTTTCGTAATATTGTCAATAGAGTATTAAGAACTACCTTTGGTGCTAGTATCACCTCTAAAATTATTATTAATTCTAAGCCCGGGTTATTGAGGAAATCGTATGTCCAATAATTATACATTTAGAGGCCATACGAGTAATTATTATATACATGACATTTGTTGTAACACTGACTATGTAATAACCGACTTATGGTGATAAAATTACAGTAGTCAATGTCTGTGGAGCATTAAATAAAAAACACTAAAATGTTAAGGGTAAACAATAAAAAAAATCAGTTAAAAATTTTTTAACGCTGTGTTACAAAAACACTCATAAACCCCACTTGTTAAACAAGCTTCGACCCTTACATACTTTGACACAATTTACCTTAAAAAGAAAAGTTTCTCAGGTCCCTTGGACCCCTTGCACGTATAAATTACTCGGTCTGTAAACCAACGAAAAGGTGGGCGGGTTCCATTTAAACCAATTTATCTTTCCTTGATTTATTGCGGGTACCTTTAATTAAATGAGACCCAAATATATGCCGCCCTAAACGGGTTAAGAAAGTTGCAGCCCTAGAATATGGAGAACAGGTGTGGCGTATACGGCAAAGGGTGGAGTTGAATCTAAAATAGAGAATTTGTGTGTGGAGTATAATGCTTGATGGACCAATTTTGCAAACTTCGTATGTAATCGTTAGTATATCATCAGCCCATTTCATTCTTATAAGTTAAGTTCATTCCTATATTATTTTTGGTGCTAAGCGCCATGTCTGCCCATAACAATTGCAGTTTTACCTAGAACTTTGAATACCATAAAAAGCACTGCGTAGCACTGCATTGCGCTCATTACCCCGAGACATCAGACATATGCCTAGTAATTTCGCTGGCTACAATGCCCTTCAACACAGAAACACACCGGAACACAGTAGTGTTGCGCACTACTGCTTTGCGGCAATAACTGACAAAGCTGTAGTACCTAACTAACCTACCCAGACGGGCTCCCGCATACGAGAGACCTACCACGAGTAAATAGTATTATTTCTAGAAAACAAGTTTTCTCTAAACTATTTTAAATTCGCACTAAAGAAAAGTCACCGCCAAACTGAAATTCAACCTCCAGTACTGCGAGTTGCAAGTAGCATTAGTTTAGAATAAATAAATACTGTATCACGAAAAGTTATGGGGACTGATAAACCCTACCTTAAAATGTTTTCGCTATTTCGTACCACGAAATATTTGGATTATCAACGCAATATTTTTCTAAGCTTGAAAAATGTGCGGCCATTACTCAGCTCTTTATTATGCCTTCCGATGAAAGCTTTGCAAAAAATAACTATGCAACAAAAAGTTTCTTCGGAAAACAACGCAGCTGGAAAAAAGTCTTAACGAGGTCTTGAGTGAATTATCTCAATCATTGGCGTAGCTTGGATATTTTTGGAGTTCAAACCTCTTCCCAAGGAAATTAATCTCTGGTGCCTTCTTTTAGCATGTCAACGCCTCCAATTACAAATACAAATTCTTTTTATCTCATGGCAAAGATTAGATTTCTCAACTTCCCTTTCATTCCATCCATCCCATAAAAGGTGTGCGGCAGTATTATTTATTTATTATCATTTTGAATTTGAAAATATTTTGTTTGGAGGTTCGAAAATTTAGAACAACTACCGGGAATCAAAATCGCACCTCAAAATTCCTAGCACGCGTATTTTTTCTCTATTTCAAGCCATATTAAAAAAAAATGTATTATTAAGTAGTAAATGTAAAAAGTATGTAAAATTGTCTACAACCTACAACATCCATTTCCCGTGAAACCTTTTACCCTGTCGTGTAAATAGACCACATAACTTGATATATTTATTGACACTCCTGAAGATTTATCGCTCACCAACATTGTAATCAATCTTCGTATATTTATTTACAGACGCGGAAAAAACACCGTTGTAAATACTCTCTAAAGGAACTACTAATACTGATGTAGATCAAGCGAACGTGGGCAAACCTACGACCACACTAAATTATTGGTAGGAGTAAACTAAGCAAAGAGCAACGGGGTTGATATAATTATAATTATTTATATTTATTTTATTTTTATTTTCTATCAGAATAAAATTAATAAAAATTATGCGGGTAAATCCACAATTGTCTTAGCACCACATTTTCTGAAACCTATGTTAGTAAAGTTATCAAATTAAATGAATTATTTGCTTTATGTGTCTTGTATATACTTAGTTGAACCTAACTTTTTAACCGACTTCCGACCGAGGAGGAGGTTCTCTGTTCGATTGTATTTTTTTTATTTTTTATGTTTGTTACCTCAGAACTCCGTTATTTATGAACCGATTTGAAAAATTCTTTTTGCGTCGGGTTCAGTATAGCTACGAAGTGGTCCCATATAAATTTCATCGATATGTGATCTTGGACTTCGAAGATACATTGAAGTCGGTTTTTGTTTTTTTCTAAAAATTAATTATGTTGTGTAAGCTCTCAAAATATCAAGTTTTATTTCTTTGTTTACTGAAAATATTGCTTTACAGTATCGAGATAGCAAAAAGGTCGGGAAATGATGTTAAGGATGATAATTTCTTTAAATTATGTATCTGGAAAATATGCGCCTAAAATCCTTTATGAAACTATATTAATCAAAAAAATATATCTTGATCAGATACGCTTACAGAATTAATTTAATCATGTTTTTTACGTCAAAGTCACGAAATATAAAAAAAAATATTTGATCTAGACAGGTGGGTGTTCTACTTTTGCATTTAAATTGCATTTAAACAGCATAGGGAATTTTTTGAGTGCTAAAAAACACTGCGTATTCACTATAGGTGTCTACTTGAAGAGGTAATAAGCGTTCCGGGCGGCGTTTTAGGTATACCTTATCGCTTACGTTATTTACGTAGCTAACGTAGATCTACGATTAGGGGTCAGCCCGCCGCGTTCACTCTGCTCTTGTTCCTGTATTTGTTAAATAAATACAGGACGTAGTGCTAAGGCAAACCTTGTAGCTATAGCTTAACTGGTAGGTACTAGCTTTCCAGTAGGTACATGTAAACTCCTTTTACGCAAAATATAAAATGAATAAATAAAATATAAATTTTCTACCTTGTGACATTACATACCGACTTACTGTGTCAGGCGCCCAACTAACTAAGCTACGAAAACTGTATCTTTTTATCCAAAACAAAATACCATACTCTTTGTGTGTCTAGTATACAGAAACACAAGATATATAGCGTATAATACTTTTGCTGGAGGTAGGTTTCGTGAATGCGTCTGGGTGGGTACCACCGCTTTGCCAGTTATTCTGCCGCCAAGCAGTAGTACGCAAGCATTACTGTGTTCTGGTTTAAAGGTCATTGTAGCCAGCGAAATTACTGGGCATTATGAGACTTAATAGCTAATTGTCTCAGGGTGACGAGCGCAGTGCCGCGCAGGATTTTGCTAAACAAAGTTCTGGGTGGTGCTGTTACTGTTATGAGCAGGCGTGTTGCTTACCGTCAGGCAAACGAGCACAGCTCGTCTTGCCTCAGGCATTCAGGTATATAAAAAAATATATATAAAGGCTCTATGTATAGTATGTACGAGTATGTACACATCAATTTAATCTACATAGGTTAGGTTTATGTATTCTGATCTCATGCCTGTGAGATGCTTTCCAGTGGAGATAAAGAACCAGTCAATTATGTATTGTAAACGCACTTTCAACATGCTTTGTTACGCCTTGAGTAACCCGTTTTGGAATAAAGTGCTCTAATCGCTTATCAAAAGAAAAAGAGTTGTCTAGAATAATATAACAGGTTGTCAGCACTTATGCTTCTGTAATGCTTGGATAGATAGATAGATAAAAACTTTATTATTCAATTTCAAAATAGAGATAAATTACAAGTCAATACAAGATGTTTACAATGGTGTAACAATGGGCGGTCTTATCGCTTAAAGCGATCTCTTCCTGACAACCTTTGGATGGAGAGGAATAACGAAACATACACAGACGGTGGTGATAGAAATTATAATAGACATACTAAGGGCTTACATCACTACATAGTATAAAACAAAGTCGCTTTCTCTGTCCCTATATCCCTATGTTTGCTTAAATCTTTAAAACTACGCAACGGATTTTGATGCGGTTTTTTTAATAGATAGAGTGATTGAAGAGGAAGGTTTATATGTATAGGTAATAACCGTGCGAAGCCGGCGCGGGTCGCTAGTATGATATAAAATATATAATCTAATGCTTCTATGCTCTTTGGAATGCTTCTGAAATGCTTAAAATGCTTGAAATGTTTCTGAACAACGAAATTTAATTGTCCCTGTAAGACGATATAAGTAGGATAGAAGAAATTTGCTTGCTCGAACTGTCGGCTTGGGGTCCAGCGGTGAAAACGTCGGGACGATATTCCGAAGACTTAGGTTTGATCCCTGCCCGAGCTATTCCATTTTTCTAATTATTTAAAATCTTGAAATTGAAAGACTTTGAGCAGCACATAACTTCAAATAATAAATTCTATCATTCTGACAAGAACTATCACTTTTTTTAAATTTTATAATTTTGTAGGTACTTACAAATCAATTTCTTCTGACTTGTTCGCTCCTACGATGACGCTTATTATAAAATCAATAAAAATATAGCCTCCCTTTGTTTCGTGTCTTGATGTTGTGGTATTGTTCTTGTATATCTTGGTTCAGGGGCCTTACTCTGAAAAAGTAATTACGATCTTCGTTCTGTCGGATAAAAGGGACAGCGCTATGCAACAGGCATAAGAGTGTCTCTTTTAGTCCGCACAAACGAACGAACGAAAGCAACTTGGAGTAGGCCCCCAGATATGTACAGGGAATACTAATTAGCCAAGAGTTATATTCTTCTTCTTCAAGTGCCGCTTCATCACTGAAGGTTGGCAGCTCCTTAAACTTTATCTATAGCAAATCTGAATAGTTGTTCTACCGTCCTTAATAATAAATAAATAAATAACGCCCAACGATTACATACATAGATCCTGACCCCTAACTAGGATTCCCTGTATCTAGGGAACCAGGAACTATGAGGACCAAGGTCCCACAACACCCACACGAAACAAATGCTTGCGCTTTCATTTCTGTGCACAAACATTTGTACCGTCACAAGAATCGAACGTGCAACCTCAGTGATGTATGAGATTTTAGCCAACCTGCCCAACCACTACACCACAGAGGCTGTTATCCCTGTCCATTCCCGGATGTTTCGGAGTCGAGAGTTAAAAAAATATATATTTTACATATTTTACCCATTTACACTTCTAGTCCTCTACGTCTGTATTTTCCATTCCTCTGACAAAGTTACTTGCTAACAACCGGCCTGAATAAACTTTTGATAAAACGTTAATCTAAATATTTGATTAAAAAGCAAAAATTTGAACTCGCCATATCCGCATATTTGTACTAACAAATTGAATTTCCGTGAATTCCCAAAAGCATTATAGCACACAGTTCAGACACAGATTAATTAATACAGTACAAGTTTCAGATTACGTAAATTTTTCTATTTGTTTTTTCATATAAAATCATAAATCATTTATTGACATTAAGTATTTTACAAGGTTAGTATTGACTCCATAGGTTTCCCTACCTAGTCGAAACTGTGTTTTTAAAAAGGAGAAGGTTCTCTGTTGGATTGTATTTTTATTTTTTTATATTTGTTACCCAGTACTCCGTCATTTATGAACCGATTTGGAAAATTCTTCTTGTAAGGTTTTCAGTATAGCTACGAAGTGGTCCCATATAAATTTCATCGATATTTGACTTTAGACTTCGAAGATACATTGAAGTGGGTTTTTTTGTTTGATATAACGTATACTTGTTAATTTAATAAACTGGGAGGAGCCAATGGCTTCAACCAGTTTATTAAAATATGTTTATAAGATAAATTTTGTGCAGCAATTATCAAGACATATGTCTTGATAATTGCTGCAAAAAAAAATATCTTTAAAGTAACTAGAGGTATAATACCTATATATATAAAATGAATATAAAATAAAAATAAAATATTACTCTCGAATATGCGCTTCCTCTGTCGTTCGCGCGGACGAAGTTGCGGGAAAATCTAGTGATAGAATATATATATGTATATATATTTTTATTACCTGATAGGCAAACATTTGATGGAAAGTGATGACGCGGTCGACGATGGATCATGCTTGCCTAGAAGATACCGATTCACTCTGGACTTGAAGACACCTAGATTATAAGTACCGGGAAACAGAGACGCTGGTAATGTGTTCCATTCCTTGGCTGTTCGCATTATGAAAGTTGAAGCGTAACGCTTTGTTCTGGCTGGAGGAATATCAACCATAAACTGATGCCGAGTTTCCGTCTGTCTTGTTGTCCGATGGTAGAAAACGATGGAGATGAAGGAATTAACTCATATAATTACATCGCACACTCACCGTGATGTATCCTGTAAAATACCAACAGGCTGGCAACTTTACGTCAATGCTCGAGACTCTGAAGCTTTTCGTCAATCAACGTATCGTTATTATGTTATCCTACTATAATATTATAAATGCGAAAGTTTGTAAGTATGGATGTACCTTTGTTACTCTTTCACGCAAAAACTACTGAATGGATTTTGATGACATTTGGTATGGAGATAGCTTATACCCTAGATTAACACATTGGCTACTTTTATCCCGGGAAACCGCGGGTGAAACCGCAGGGCGCAGCTAGTGAGATATATTATTATGTTATGAGATATACCGATACATTCCGTAGGTAAGGATAAGGTTTACATGTTCACTCATTTATACGCGTTTTTATATATGTATATTTGAGTGATGAGACGAGTAAGTCGTTCACTTGATGGTATGCGCCACACCTGCCCATAATAATTGCAGTGTCACCCAGAACATTCAAAACCAAAAAAACACTGCGTAGCACTGCATTGCGCTTATCACCCCGAGACATCAGATATTAAATCTCATATAGCCAGTAATTTCGTTGGCTACAATGACCTGACGCTCAACCCCCAATGTACATGACCTTATTGTACATGAGTTAGAGTATCTTCGTAGCAGTATAATCCTCTTAGTTGTATAACTGTATACACATTATATGTATGGTATATTTACCGTCCCGAAATGACCAAAAGATAACGTATCGGCACAGCGAGTAATAGTAGAGCTGGCGAAAGAGATGGAGCGTTTTCGGAAGGTACTGCTTGAAGGACGGTGACTGATGAGCTGGTTTGTAGTCGTCTTTTATATAAGTTTATCGGTTTTCTACGAATCTCAGCTATTCTATTTATAAAACTGTTCACGTAAAATATTTTTTATATATAATTATATTTTTTTTCTATGAAATGAACAGAATAATCCCTTTTTTAACCGACTAAAAAGAAGGAGGAGGTTCTCAATTCGATTATAGGTTTTATGTATGTTACCTCAGAACTCTGTCATTTATAAGTCAATTTGAAAAACTCTTTTTTCGTTGGGTTCAGTGTACTTAGCTGCAAAGAGGTCCCATATAAATTTCATCGATATTTGACCTTGGATTTCGAAGATACATTGAAGTCGGTTTTTTTTTTGGTAATATGTATGCTTGTTTAATATTGTGTCTTTATTTTATTTGGTGTGCAATAAAGTGTTATTGTATTGTAGGTAAATGATAGGGTGATATTTACGTGAACATTTTCCATCCATTCTATTTATCGGACCGTTCACTACGTTCAGTCATATATTTATCACTGTCAGTTCAGTACTAACGGGTTAGATACAACTACAGGCTGGATTCAATTTATTTTCGGTATGCTCTGCGATTTCCCATGTGAGTTCAGTTTTGTTTAAGGGTTTAGGCGCGGATGAATTGAAAAATGAAATCAACAAGAGTTTGTTGGAAAAGTTTCTTTACCTGACCAAATTTATTTCCTTGGAACGCTTTGCGGTTCGTTCGAGGCACTTATTAGTGCCTCCGTCGACGTCAGACTTTTGGTAGGTCCAATAGTCGGTCCTATTTTTATTTTTACCGTCATTTGTCTGACCGACTTTCCGTAGGACGTGTGCGTAGAAATATGTAACTCCAAATGTTTCATTACACTGACAAAAATTCGGTAACTGATTGTCTGACGTCGGCAGGCAACCTTATATATTTAAAAAAATCCTACACAAAAAGCCTATTAAAAAGTAAAAACGGTTGAACCGATTTTGATGAAACATGTTTAAGGACCACTGCTAAACAACCAGCTTTCAAATTAAAAAAACCGCATCCAAATCGGTTCACCCGTTTAAGAGCTACAGACACAGATACACATAGTGGTCAAACTTATACCTTATAACAAGTGGTCTTTTTTGCGTCGGGGTTAAAAATAACCAGTTTTCACGGAGCGATGTGATCGCACAGAAAGCCCTTTAAATAAATGAAAAAAACAAGAATCCGTTATAGATTAAAAAAAATATTCTAAAAAGCTCATTTTTATGTATTTAGAATGCATTGTCATCGAGTTTGAGGTACCCTGAAAGTTTCAGCCGGATAGCTAATCGAAAAGGCTCGAAAGTTGAGTTGCAAGATTACATTCGGAACATAAGACAGACAGACAAACAAGAAAATGACTAAAAAAACGTGGTAATAATAAAAAACAAGAGTTCTCGAACTCTTGTTTTTCAATCATCAGTCAAAGTTTTGGAGATTTTCATTCACTGAGTTCACTTCGGCAGACTTCTCTCAATTTTGCCAATTCAATTTCACATTTCGCTGCAAATATAAGAACCTCTTATTCATTTTTCCTGTCTTACTTATTAAATGTTAGAAAGACGGTACCAAAGTACCTATCTTTAACATATTACGGAAGCATATTTTATTAAAGGTTGAATAGAGATTGTGTTTAGTGACAACTGATAAGTTTTGTTAGTCCTACTATATTTTTAGATTTTTAGATTGAAATACTGGGCATATATTATAAGACCTAATATCTGATGTCTCGAGATGATGAGCGCAATGCAGTGCTTTTTGTGGTAGTTCTGAGTGGTACTGCAATTGTTATGGGCAGGCGTAGCGCTTACCATCAGGCGAACGACTTGCTCGTCTTATTACTCAATTCCGTTAAAAAAAGAGCGTATGGTATACTAGCTGTGCCCTTCGGTTTCACCCGTGGTTTCCCGGGATAAAAAGTAGCCTATGTGTTATACAAGGTATATACTATCTTCATACTGAATTTCATCCTAATACGTTTAGCCGTTGAAGCGTGAAAGAGTAAGAAACATCCACACATCCATACATCCATACATACAAACTTTCGGGTTTACAATATTAGTAAGGATTTTTTCCATAATTTAATTACGTATGAGCTCTGCACCTAAACTTCTCTTAACATAACGTTTTTCTTAATTCCAGTACACCTGTCTTCATGAGAACCTGTTCCACTACCTTTGCGAAGAGAACAGCGGCGCGGTCACGTTACCAGCTGCGAGGGGTGATGATGCGTGGAAGGTTTACTTCAACGAAAACCCTGAGGAGATCGTGGATGAATTCGCTATGAGATACGGCATCGAGGCTATCTATCAAGCTATGACGTGAGTATTAACTAGGACAGCGCTCCAAGCATAAATGAATCTTGGCCTTCAGTAGTAAGAGCCATTTCTCTCTATCGTGTACTTTCTTCTAATTCTGAGATTTGACTATTAACTGATCCTTATTCTTAGATCTCCTGTTGATGAACGTTCCAAGAGCAAATTAATCTTCATAAACCACTTCTAAAGATAAGTGTAAGATAGAAATCTTACAGTTATCCACTGTATGGAAAGAAAGAAAAAAAATATTTATTCTCGCAAAACTGCATAACAACAACACACAAAAACACGGGTCCTTCAACAAAAAACAATGTATACAACAATTATAATGCGTCCGTGTACGTAGTTAGCTGCCGTGTACAGTGTTGCCAGAAAAGGTTTGAGCTCAGCTTAATATTGTAACTGTATGGGTACATATTATTATAATTATAAGAAAAGTTTTTTGTTTTTCCCAATAACTTAGGATTTTATTTTGGGAAAACTTTCCTGTTGGGAAATAAAATCGATTAAACCCATGTAGTTTTTTTAAGAAATAAATCTTCAGGCTAACTGTACTACTACTGTGTGGCTACTGTACAGTGTGTAGCAAAATTACTGGGCATTATGAGACTCAACAGCTAATTGTCTCAGGGTGAAGAGCGGAGTGCAGCGCCGCGCAGGATTTTGCAAAACAAAGTTCTGGATGTTGCTGTTATTGTTATGGGTTGGCGTATTGCTTACCATCAGGCAAACGATCAGCTCTTCTCGTCATCCGGTTACATAAAAAAAAACCTTTTTCCAAAAATCCAATAATGCAATTCTCTCTTAAATCCACCCTATGTTTTTAAGAACAACCCTGACAAAATTATGCCACATCCTGTATATTGTGTTGGATGTTTTGTTCTGGCTATGTAGGTGTATTAAAAACCTATAGATACAAGATTGTTGTTATGTATTGGCTTGCGCTTTAGGATCATTAACTCAGCACTCAATGCATCACTCAACGAGAATCCCAATTAGAAACCTTTACATGATTTACTTTACATTAAATGAATAGGTAACATTATGATTACTAACCTACATCCACGTGTTTCTAGCAAAGTTCCTTATTCTCTTGTGGTTGTGACCTCATATCGACTATCTAGATCAGTGCCGGATTAACTCTTGACCTCAGCGTCGTTGTGTCAATCCTGTGAGACCAACAACCTCAGAACTTTATATGATTTAGGACAGATATTATTGTAATATCGCGCATGCTATTTTGAATACTCTGTATATTTAACTATTTAAGAAGAGATTGAATCGAATGTTAGAGATGGGGTTAGATTGTGTTCCGATGTTATTATTACATTTTTTTTACCATTTGATCCCACTGCTGGACAAAGGTCTCCCCCATATTATTAAATTCATAGAAAAAATATAAAAGGGAATTGGGATATAGAAAAGTTGGATAAGTTCAAAATACTAATAGGGGATCGGACAGTAATCGAGAAAAAATCTAAAATGTAGTTAGAACGAATGTTCGTCGAACCTGAAAGATCATTTAATCAATATTTTTGTGAAATAATAATGATTTATATTTTTAAATTCATAAATAAAATCTAATAATTCTGACACTTTTAATCTGTTCTTCATCTCAAACGAAACAACAATCACAGCACATGACGTCATTTGTAGGCAAATGCCGTGAGTCAAGCTTGTGTTTATTTGACGTTTTTGCTTTTTATAAAATGTATTTTTGCTATTTTTTTCGTTCCATTACTATAATATCGTCCCCAAACTTCACAAAACGTATTTAAATCCCTTTGCAAGTTTTATATCGAAGAGTTTGTCGTTTTCTACCTACATATGACGTCACCCATTTTGAGGTCACCTCAAATTTGCGCGGCAATATTTGAAACATAATATTTAAACATAGTTTTAGGTACTTTTAGAGCGTTATTTAATTATAATAGTATTTTTCATGGCTATATATATTAATTGTAGTTAATATAAAACACTTTCTGAAAAGTTGTCCGATCCCCTATTGAGTTTTAGATTTTCGAATTGTAACCAAGAATCTATAGACTCTTAATAAATATAAACCATGTATCTATATATTATAAACGTAGATGCATTTTTTATATATAATAGTAATAATTTCTATATTATATATAATATGTAGATACATGGTTTATTAGACAAATAGGGTGAGCGGGGTTTATTGGCCCCACTCGATACAAGATACTCGCAATGAGAAGAAGCATTGCCATACCACTAACCCTCGCTAAAGAAACCCATTGCGCCTTACAAGAGAGCCCGACCGACAATTTTATTCAAAGACAAATACCTTCTTTTAGAAAAAGTGTAACAATGGGCGGTTCGAAATACGATGTCTTATCTCTAGCATAAGCTTTTATAAGCTTTTCCTTGCAATCGATTTACTTAGCTTCTGGTGTGTTGATATTCATACACAAATAAACCATTGTCATGTGTTAACAAGTTAGTACTATCAAACTCCGTAAGCTGCTTGTGGTCGTCTGAATTCCTATCGATTATCCGCAGCAGTGCCAGATTGGGTCTATTTGACTTCGGCTTCGTTGTTTCGATCCTGCCACCGCTCGCTTCGCAGCCACAGAACCTAATCCGATTCAAGATAGATGGTATTGCATTGTCGTCTGTCTGACCTTATTTAGTAGAATGTTGTTGGATATTTTGATAATGACGTGTGATGAATGAGAATGAATCAGGTGGTATATAAACTTCCAGGGCGAGATGGTGAATGCTATCGCGACCCATCTCGCCCCACCACAGCAGAGAACTGCTCACGGGGGAGATTTTAGTGGGTTCGAGCCACCACCCACACACCTTCTTCTGTCATGGAGGTCCATGGCAGAAGGGCAGTGCAACGGCATTTTCCCCCCACAAAAAAATGTTGGTATATAAACAGACTTATACTCTTTGCCAGTTATTCTGGCAAGCAGTAGTGTGCAAGTATAATCTGTTATTAAGAGACTGAAGAGCTAATTGTCTCAGGGTGACTAGCGGAGTGCAGTGCCAGTGAAAACAAAGTTTTGAGTGGTGCTGCATCTGTTATAGGCAGGCGTTTTGCTAACTATCAGGTGAACGACTCGCTCGTCTCGTAACTAAATTCCATTAAAAAAATATAAAATAAGTGGTTTTTGCAGGTTTCGCTAAAACCTTTGGCAATTTGGCTTTAGGTATTTCTTAATTGGCCATTCCAACCTACTACCAAACTATATTCTAACATATTAGCCATTCTATGTCAAACATTTTACCCTTTCCACATTGAGTGTTATAATCATTCTCCATTTCTCAGGTAATGATAACACCAACTTTAATTAATGCTACTTAAGGAACAACCTATGGGAATAATTAAAACAATGACCCCCAACAACAGTTCGCCAATGTAACTGTGACATCATAATTATTTTAATTTTGCTATGACGCGTTGACAGGAGCGAGTGTGGCTCAGTGGGAGCACGTGCGACTTTCGATCCGACGCACCCGAGTTCGAATCCCGCTGGCCTCGCACCACTGACTTTCTTAAGTAATGTGCGGATTTAACACTCGCTCTAAAAACGGTGAAGGAAAACATCGTGAGGAAACCGGCATGTCCAAGAATTAATCACAAAAAATTCAAGTACATGACATCCACCAACCCGCACTGGGTCAGTGTGGTAGATTATAGCCCATACTCTCTCTATGAGAGAAGGTCCGTGTCCCAGCAGTGGGAACGTGATGGGCTAATGATGATTCTATGACGTATGTATTGTCGTCAAAGTTAGCTAGACTGCATAAAATACGTTTACTGATTAAAAAAATAGTAAATAAAAGTACTACAACAAAAAAAATTAAGCATGGACTAAGCTTATAATTAATTATATGCACTCGTGCACTCGGACATATCCGAGGAAGTCTCTAATCAATCATATTATCATACTAAATTTTAAATGCAAATTACCATAAGCTTTTTGTGTGCTACGCGCAGAATACTTATATACATACATGTAGATCTGTTTGTTCCTTCTTCACACTGGAACGCTCAAGTCCACATGGGTATAACTGCGAAGCACATCTAGCTTATTTTTTTTTTAATTTATTTATCATTTAAAAATAACATAACAATAGGAAGTTGCATGGCATTCGTAAACCACTAAGGTTTGTGTTCAATACTTTAGTCTACATTGATATTAGGTAACACAATCATATCATATACTATCATATCATATCTATGAAGGTAGAAAATTGGTAAGTGCATTTCTTAGCAATCTTAACATTCAATTTGTTTCAAGAAGTGTTTAGTGGCGTGATATCATTAACCAAATCCGGAGGTACATTATTAATTAGTTGAGGAACCAGGTAAGACGATGTCCGCTCGTCGTACGCATTGTTTGCACCTATTGTACAAAGCCGGTTTCGAGCGACGCCGACGGCCCGCGTGTATACAGTATGTTGGATTTCTTTCTTTAACTCCTCTCTGAAAAATTGTTCTTTAAGCGATGTATATTTAAATTGTGTATGAATAGGTAGGATTTTGCAATGATCAAACAACCGAGAGTCATCATTTCGAAATTGTTCTTTAATTTTATTGGATACAATATTTTTATGTATTTTTAATTGGACACTAAAATAATGAGTTTCCGTACAAAGGATGCTGGATACTATCCGTAACGTATATCTTAAATCTTAATAAGCGATGGCTTTAAACATAGTGTTCATAGGCTAACTTCCCGCACTCGTTAAAAAGTCATTAGCACAAGAACACCAGATTTTCCTTTCATCTTGATGGAGATTGCTTGAACTTTTTACAATACTTTTGATAAGCTTTTTATGAGAGTTTTGAAAAGTACTTTAAAGCTACGCAAACTTGGCGGCTAGGAAATAGAACAAAAATATTGGTTATCTGCCATCGATGATTTAAACCAAAACTTTAATATTTATCTTTTAAGCTATTGAATATAAATTAATTCTGGGACAGGGGCAATGTGTTCTTTTAACATTAAGATAAGAAATCATATATATAAAATTCTCGTGTCACAATGTTAGTTACCTTACTCCTCCGAAACGGCTTTACTGATTTTTACCAAATTTTATATGCATATTCAGTAGGTCTGAGAATCGGCTACTATCTATTTTTCATACCCCTAAGTGATAAGGGTTATTCACCCTTAACATTTTTTTTTAAATTTAAAACAACGTTTGCCGGGTCAGCTAGTATTTATATAATAACAATATTTTTCGAAACCTCATATCAGATTTTAAGTTTAAACACGGCATATTTATTGTAATTTTTTTTGCCGGACCATAATCAGCGCCGTCATTCTGGAATACCTTCTTGTGAAAATTCTAAACTGAAATTTCAAAATCATTTACATTACAAATAAAATTAAATATGTAGTAGTAATTTGTTTATATTATAAACCATGCATGCAACAAAATAATATAATTATAGTAACATAATGTACATTAAAAAAACTAAAAACCACGTTTTATGCTCCTTAATAAGAATAAATGGATTTAGAATTCATCGTGATCGAGTTGAGAGCTACCCTGAAAGTTTCAGCCGGATAGCTAATCGGGAAGTGCTCGAAATTTGAGATGCAAGATTCTACCCGGAACGACAGGCAGACGGACAAACAAGAAAGTGACTTAATAAAAATGTGAAAATTAAAAGAAAAACCTTGACATCCCCTTCACTATACATACTATTCATACTCGTATACTACATACAGGATAACATGTGATAGACAAGTCCTTTACCTATTATATTTTGTATAAACCTTCCACTGTTCATTTCCAGGCACTTCCACTGCCTGTCAACGAAGTACCTCTGCGCAGGAGTGCCGGCAGTCATGTCAACGTTGCTGGCGAACATCAACGCTTACTACGCGCATACCACTGCTTCGTCTGCCGTATCGGCTTCGGACAGATTCGCTGCTTCTAACTTTGGGGTAAGTCTTATAACTAAAGCCAGATAGATAGACATATATGGTAGATAGATAAAGCTTATGTTTAGTCATACTTACTTTCCAAAATATGCTGTGATTGAGACTGAGTTCATCTTTGAACAACGGCTGTTATTATATCAGAAACAAAGAAAAAACAGACAAAACAACTACAAAGAAACAAATGAAAAAGACACACGTAAGATAAAAATACAAAGAGAGAATATAACAAAATAAGACAATACAAAATTCATAAACAGAGGAAGTTTGTTAGGCCAAAAGGGACTAGCTCAGCACAAATGTCCAATGACGATGACATCAGACACTGATTTTCAGCATAAACCCTGTAGGTGAATAGATATTCTTGGCTTCAAAAAAATGTGAATAGATATATATATATATATTGATATTTTATGTATAATATATATATATATATATATATATATATATATATTATACATAAAATATCAGCGAAATTTTAGTTGTTAATTATGCAAAATTATAGCTTATCATGATTTGTGCCTTCTCAAATTCAAATTCAATCATTTATTGCATACATATGTCACAGAGGAAATACATAATAATAATTGGTACATATGACCCTGGCAGGGTATAGCAATTAAAGTGGTGGAGCGGACCGATTTATTAGTTAGTACAATAAAGATTAATTGATCCTCCGTATCAACAGCTGAGTTATCTCTGTTTCTTCTGTTGTGCAACGCAAGTTACAATGTCAGTATATATATATATGTGTAATTTTCCAACAGAAAGAGAAGTTCGTGAAACTCCTAGATCAGCTACACAACTCGCTGAGGATAGACCTGTCGATGTACCGCAACAACTTCCCAGCGTCGAGCCCCGAGAAGCTCATGGATCTCAAGTCTACCGTCGACTTACTTACCAGCATCACGTTCTTTAGAATGAAGGTGAATATTTTAACTGTAGCGATACTCTTTTTTTTGCAAGTCCGCCTTCTTGGGAAGTAGTCAGAAATTGAACCAACAAGGAGTAGTGTGAAAACATTACATGTACCGATTGAAGGGCGGACATAAAAACTATTTTGTCTCAGAGTGACAAGCGCAGTGCAGTAGAATATTTATAAAAACCAAGTTCTGGATGCGCTGCAACTATTGGCGCAAGATGTGCAGGCTTTTTTTTTGCTAATTGGCTTGCGATTTCACCACTATGTCACCTGATGGTAAGCGACGATGCAGTCGACGCTCTAGCACGCTTACCAAGATAGTACCTGTTCTCTCGAGACTTGAAGATTCCTAGATTGTAGCTATCGGGAAAAACTGTTTTGCTTACCACCAAGTCTCCTATGGGGAATCCTAGTGTAGCTAGGACTTAAAGTTTGTAATTGTTAAGCATTATTAACCTGATGTCACTTGTTTGCAGGTCCAAGAGCTGAGCAGTCCACCACGCGCCAGCACCGTCGTTAAGGACTGCGTGAAGGCGTGCCTTAGATCCACATACCAGTTCTTGTTCGAAAATTGCTACGAACTCTACAACAGAGAGTTTCAGGTAAGGAAAAATAAGTAAAAAATGTTATAAAGAAATAAGCAGAAGAAGAGCTATTTTTGCCTTTAAGAATTAAGACCGACAAAGCTTTCATTAGATTGCTAATTTTAGTTTAAATTTTAATACATGGACAACAAAAACTAACAAGACCTAAAAACTGTGGAGGTGCAAAGTTTCTCGCCCTTGTTAGGTTTCGAATCTAGATACATCTGGAATGCCATGCCATGTTATTCAATTAATTTTGCTAGTCTTTTACAAAAATATTACAACTTTTCCTTCCTTTGTTCACATTCAATCTAGAAGATTTATTAATATAAATCTACCAGGATAACTTATTATTATTAAACTCTTTATTTCAGGCAATATTAAAGTACAACAAAGTAAAATTAACAGAGACCCATAGAATATATACCTAACAGACTAACATACATACAAAAATATAACATTACATTTAATAAAACCACACTACTTCACAGGATTCAAAAATTTCGCTCCTTCCCTGTATCTTCGGTATACTACCCCTACAGGCCAGAAGTCAGAATTCAGGAACAGTTCCTTATGCACCGCCGGAACTTGGAGCCTATATGACTTGAATTCAACTATCCCTGGATCCGTGTCATATACTTATGTTAACCTGAACGTTTAATTCCAGGTGGATCCAAACGAAGCCAAGCGCGATCCCGCCGACCACGGCCCACAACTGGACTCTGTCGACTTCTGGCATAAGCTCATAGCTCTCATAGTATCTGTGATAGAAGAGGACCGGAACAGCTACGGGCAAGTTCTCAACCAGTTCCCGCAGGAGTTGAATATTGGACAAGTAAGACCTTGAAGTGGAGTACCTAAGTGGACGTTGTGTAGAACCAGTTAGATCCAAAACTTATAACAACTTATAGCAATCTTGCTAATGTTTTACAGATGAACTCCATGGACTTCTGACATGACTTTCTTCCTTTCTTTGTCCTACTTACTACTTATATTATAATCACACAAATTCGTGAGGATGGGTGGATCTGTGTATGTTAAATCACGTAAAACGACTAAACGGATTTTGATGAAATTTGGAATGTAGGTTTAGGTCCTGAAAACAAACAGGATACTTTTTATTCTCGAAAACTGCAGGCAAACCGCGGGGAATAAAGCAGTAGTAAGCTCATAAATACTTTCATCGAGCTCGTACCGACATATTTGTATTGTTATGTTAATGTACCAAAGTTTGTATATCTGAAGCTTTTTATATTTATCGTAATGTCCTCATGGGCAAACGTGCTCCACCATAGACTGCAACTACGCTTACCATCAGGTGAGTTGTTGTCAAACGTAAGCCCATTTAATCATAAAAAAGTATTGACTGAATAGATTTCGATGAAATTATTGTCCAAATTAGGGCATGGAGACATTTTTCATTGACTTCTGTGCTTATGCCTGTCTATTGGACATTGTAAAAATAGATCCATTATAATTGATACCCAACCTAACGTAGAAAAAGTAAAGAACAGTATAGAATAAAATTGTATCTGTGTAAGTGTACAACAAGATCTTAAAACTATTTGTCTCAAACTATCAACAGCGTGTTAATTTCAGACCAAGGAGCTTATATTGTATATCTACCTTGTCGTAGACATAGATTTTATGTTTAAAACATACAATACCTAACATTTTTTTTCTTAAATATAATAAACTTAATAAAACTGGTTTAACTAATAGTGGAATCATATTTCCAGTTATCAGCAGCTACGATGTGGTCACTATTTGCAGTGGACATGAAGTACGCATTGGAGGAACATGAACAACATCGACTTTGCAAGTCTTCCTCCTACATGAATCTCCATTTCAAGGTAACGAGAGGTCAAAAGTCGAAGTGAATGAGTTCTGCCCAACCCAGAGGCTATCGGTAGCACCCGTAGCGTAACTCGCCTAGTCGTTCGTAACAGATCTTCTAGGTTAAAAAACGTTCGCAGCGGTCACAACTTGGACGGGTGAACGTTAGTGTGGTATTTACATCTGAGCGCTACCGTGCTTCGAAAGGCACGTTAAGCCGTCGGTCCCGGTTGTTGTCTTAGGACAGCAGTTGTTAAACCATGACGGAGGCCTTCGGGTGAGCTAAAACTCCAACACCAGGGTTGGCCACGCACACAAGAGAAGAATTGTTTGAAAATTTAAATTTAAAATTCAACACCGAATATGCTTAATTTTAAATTTTTATTTCGTTTTCAGGTAAAATGGCTCCACACGAATTACGTCAAGGATGTGCCGCCGTACTGCGGCGCAGTGCCGGAATATCCTGCGTGGTTTGAGCCGTTTGTCATGCAGTGGCTGAATGAGAATGATGACGTTTCTCTGGAATACCTACACGGGGCGTATAACAGGGATAAGCGAGACGGGGTATGAATTTTGAGAATTTTATGAAAACTTCTGTGATCTTTCTTTCGCGTCTATATTTAAGCTTTTCTTGTACCTGTATGGTCAATCACAAAAACCTGGAATGGACCATAACATCGTGGCAAATAAGATATGTAAGTCAACAAGGATGATTTGAAATATCTTTTGAAACTGCACTTAAATAAATAAATACGCGCAGCGATCACATATATAGCAATCATACTGGCCCTTAACTAGGACTCCCTGTATCTAGGGATCCAGGAACTATGACGACCATGGTCCCACAACACCCAGACACGAATAAAATGCTTACTTTTTTTTGTGCGCAAACATTTGTCCTTTTGCGAGTATCAAACCCGCAACCTTGGTGGTGTAAGCGTTTTAAGCCAAGCGGCTCAAACACTACACTACAGTGGCTGTCAAAAGCTGAAGATGACCAAATATTTCCTAAATTGAGTGATCTATAAAGTGAATTGTTAAATAGGTATGGTTCCAGGGCCAAGTAAAGACTTGGTAAGAACCTTTCTCTTTAACGACATTATGATTCCACTGCCCGCAAATATTCTAACCCTAACCTATTTTTGCAGTTCCAAAAATCCAGCGAGCACGCTCTCTTCAGTAACTCCGTAGTGGATGTGTTCACACAACTGACGCAGTGCTTCGACGTGGTCTCCAAGCTCGAATGCCCCGACCCTGAGATCTGGAAGCGGTATATGAAGAGATTCGCGAAGACCATTGTGAAGGTGCTGGTGACGTACTCCGATATCGTCAAAAAGGACTTCCCTGAGCATCTGAAGGAAGAACGAGTAGTAAGTATTTTTTTTAAATAATCTGAAAAAAATATTGTTTGGTCAGGTCGATTCTTCGAAATACCTTTAATAAATATTACGGATGAGCCTACAAAAGAACAATAGTTTTTGAATTGATGTACATAACAATTGCTTTGCTTAACAGTCTACTGGAGCTCCAGTAGACTGACTGTGGCAACCTCAGTAACATTAAAAACGCAAACGCAACGCATGTTTTACTCTTATTTTCTCATTTTTATTGCAATTTCGTACTCAACACTATACCTATCAACTATTTCTCGAGTGAGCCAACTTATAGTTTCATTTACTTCCGCAGGCGTGTATCTTGATGAACAACATCCAGCAACTCCGCGTGCAACTGGAGAAGATGTTCGAAGCAATGGGCGGCACCAAGTTGGAGCGCGATGCGGCCGATATCTTGCACGATCTGCAACAGAGCCTCAACAGCACGCTGGATGAGCTGGCCTCTATGTTTGCTATTAGGTATGTGTGTGTCTTAAACAAACCTTACAGAACGTTGTAATATTTGCTTTGTGACCCACCTGATGAATAGCTGTCCCATCGCTCTTTCGTACTTTTGTTAGTTTTGACCTGACGATGTCAATATTTATCTTATCCAGTCTGGAGACCAGAATAACAGCCAGTGTGAAGGAGCTGGGCGAGCTACTACAGAAGGTAGGAGGTGGAGGCGCCCCGGGACAGCCTCAGCCACCCGCGCACCACGAAGCTGACGAAGTGCTGCGACCACTAATGGACATCTTGGTAAGGCAAATTGAACATGCATCTCAAACTAGTTATGTTTAGTTTTTGGAACTTGTTAAGTAATTATATTAGTTTATTAATGTAGTCATATGTATAAGTAATTAGATAATGTGTAAGCCCTTAGTATATCTATTATAATTTTTATCGCCGCCGTCCGTTTATGCTTCGTTATTCCTCTCCACCCGAAGGTTGTTTGGAAGAGATTGCTTTAAGCGATAAGGCCGCCCATTGTTACACCATTGTATACATTTGACTTGTACATAACTTCAATGTTTAAAGTAAATAATAAAGTGTTTATCTATCTATTTAAGTAATTTTACAAGGTCGATGATCGATATGTGTCCTATTATTACAAAATCATAATTGAAGTCTTGAATGGATAAAAATATAAATAAATATAAGATAAATGGGATAATGCAGAGAACCTTCCTCTTATGATGATAGAAATAATACATAAAATTTTGGTTTCTCAGAGTCTCTGACACATGTGCCGTTGCCCAATTCGTACAAGTGGCGACGCTAGGAAAATAGAATTAGGACATTATATTAAAAAAATTAAACGCCGTTCCTCCCTCTTTTTTAACAGAGTGTTTTCTTGCAGGATGGTTCTCTAACTATGTACGCTGAGTCTTGCGAAAAGACTGTTCTCAAACGACTGCTAAAGGAATTGTGGAAGATTGTGATGAAAATACTTGAAAAGACTGTTGTGCTTCCGCCTATGACTGATAAAACGGTAAGATTTTGTATCACAGACACACTAATGCTCGTTTTAGAAAACCAATTATATGAGTACCTAGAAATCTGTTCAATTGTATTCTTGTTAAAGAATAATTAACAGAAATAATCATTGGTTAACAAGTACCCAACCACTGGCTATGTGACATTACATATTGATCTGAATCTTTTTTCAAACTCCTTCCTTATTCTTTATAACTCAAGGGTGATCAAAAAGTAATATAGGTAATTTTATCGTCCAACAGTATGATATATTCTGTCATGATAGTTTATCAATCATTATTTTCAAACCTACAGATGATGCTAAAGAACCTCACCAATAACGCCAAGAACCTAGCAGCGAATGCAAAGATCGAAGACATGACGCAGCTTTTCAAGAGCACCGTCGGGAAACAGGATGTCAAGCACGCGCTGTCCGGAGTTATGGACATTTCTAAAGAGGTCAGTTAAATTGTTAGAAACTATCAGAATAAATATATATGTTGTATATTGGGTTTGGCAGTGTTGCTTCTGGTAAGAGTAACATCTCCTCATCAGTATGAGGCGGTGCTACCTTACCTTTACCTTAGTCGCTTTTTATCAACTAAGGCAAAGCAACTAAGGTAACCTTAGATACGGTCATAATCGAAGGGCTGCGAGCGAAACAGCGCTCTTCGTTACTGTATGCACAACTTAAACTAAATCTTTCATCAGAATGCATTTGAGAATGGCCTTTAATAAATACAAACAGACGCACTCAAAGCACTTCGCTTCAAATACTTTGTGTAATAGATTGAATTTCTAAGGCCATGAATAGCGGTAGCTTCTGCAGAACAGTAATCATTTAAGCTTCCAACACCATTGATATAAATAAGTTGTATCTTTAAGAAAAGAAAATGAGTATAGTTACTTATCAAGACCTTTATTCATAGCACTTATCAGCTGAGAAATCGCTAACGCCGAAGCAGTGCGCAGTACTAGATGCAGCGTTAGACACAATCAAGCAGTACTTCCATGCGGGTGGCAACGGCCTCAAGAAGACGTTCCTCGAGAAGAGTCCAGAACTGCAATCTCTGAGATACGCTCTGAGTCTCTACACACAGACCACTGACACGCTGATTAGGACATTTGTTACTAGTCAGCTGAATCAAAGTACGTGTCTAAGTGTTTTACCTCTTTAAGTCTGTGAAAAGCATATCACCAAATTGAGATAGTTATTACACTTAAGAAAATTAATATAATTATTAAATTTAATATGGTGCTACTAATAATATAATAGTTTATCAATTATTGAATTAAACTTTATTGGCGAAGTTGTTTGCAACTTATTTTGCATTGCCATTATAGTAATAAAACATATTGAATTGCCCTTTGTCTTACATAGATGACGTCTGTGTACTAAAGTTATAGTTAAGCGTAATAACTTATATTGTATTTGATGCTGGCGAGTGAAATGTATCATTATTATTCATCATTTTTAGCTTTATCAGAGGAAGAGGCAGAAGAGCAGAACGTCGGAGAGGTATCTCTTCAAGTGGACTTATTCACTCACCCGGGCACGGGAGAACATAAGATCACTGTGAAAGGTTTGTAATTTGTACTGCAATTAGTTAATTACTCTCGTTCATTCATTATATTCATCATTTTCATAATTACGTCCATGTACTATAGTAACTTCCAATACAGGTATAAAATTGAAAAGAATTTTCTTTAAATACAATAACAAAAATGTCACTCATCCGCGACTGTTATCCGGAGCCGGGGTGGGTCTTTAATGCTCATGATAATGTTTATCCCTTCATTAATATAATTTTTGAGAACATCGAGCTTTTAAACCACAGGATTCAAACCTACATTGCGCCAAATCATCGTCATCATCATCACCAGCATTAGCCTATATCATATAGGGATCTTCTAAAGCACGCCACTGAGCCCGATCTTTGGCTGTGTTTATTATTGAACTACAACGGTGGACTAACTCACATTCTCCTTCTCTCACTCCGAGAATATAGTAACATACCAGTAACAGTTTAATGATGACGATAATGTGAATAATATAAAACATTATATTTCAAATCTTAATCCAGTGCTGGCTGCCAACGATCTCAAGTGGGTGATACAGAGCGGCATGTTCCGTCCGTTTATCGAGGTGAACCTCATTGGGCCGCATCTTGCTGATAAGAAGAGGAAACACGCCACCAAGTCCAAGAGCAACAACTGGAGTCCAAAGTTCAATGAAACTTTTCATTTGTAAGTTTGATTTTATAACTTTTTATCCTGACATAATTTGATAAGATGCGAATAAAATTGTTATTTCTTTTTTAAATTTATCGTGTTAGATTATATCGAATTGTATTTTTTTGCTAAACTTAACGTTTCGACCAAGCTTCTAGGAATCTTAAGCTTCTCATGACCACGATCAAAGTAGCTTTTGATCGTAGTCATGAGAAGCTTAGTCTTTGCCGATTGGTGTACACAATTTCAGTGAGAGTATTTAAAATTTTTCCGTAACCCGTTTGTTGCAATCGAACGTCAACGAAAGCTAAATTGAAATAAAAACAAGTTTTGACAAACAAATTTTAGTATGAAAGTTTGTTTTGACAAACAAAGTTTATATCGATATAAAAACCATAGACAAGAGCCGTATTTCACAGTAAAATTGAATAGATTAGGCGTATACATAACGTTTCATAGCAAAATCTCGCTTTGTAAATATGTCGGGTAATCGATAGGAGCACATTGAAATCGAGACATAAAAAGTTACATGATCGCATTATATTTTATTGAAATAAATTTCTATTGCACGTTAGTCCGCAACATGCGATGTTTGCAACAGACTTACGTGATCGCCCTGCTGTTCAATAAATAGCCCAAGAGCACATACGAGGTACCTGACGTGGTGGCCCAGTTAGAGCGCTTCTTGTACAGAAGGAAGAGGTCCCGAGTTCAAACCTTATCTGCAGCGAACTATTATTTTGCATACCCAGAAAGTTTATCACATTGCGTGCCAAGCCGCCAGAGTGATTTGAACCTACCTCCATAAGAAGTGCTAATGTAATTTTGTATACATCTTTGACGTTTTTCTAATATGTGATGTGTTTATCTTCATATTATAGCACACCTTTCACTCCATTTTCAGCATGGTGAGCGCAACAGAACAGCTGGAACTATTTGAGCTGCACGTTTGCGTGCGGGACTATTGCTTCGCACGCGAGGATAGGCTGGTCGGAGTCACCCTGATGCGCCTGGTCGACATTGCTGAACAGGTAGATTTGACTTTGAAAGGCACAGTAAGTCCTATTCATTTAATCATTGTAGTTAATTGACCCTGACTAGGTTTCAAGCACTTTTCTCCCTTCGTCTTGATCTTTTTTTTACTTGGAAATTGACTTCGTGATTCAATAAATTTGCCAGAAATAGGGTATTACTGAATGTGCTTAAAACCTTGTCGGTTAATTTCTTCAATAAGACCTGTAAGTGTTTTAATTTTATTTCAAATTTTTCAGGCCTTCTAAGGCGCATCTTTATAGTGTAGTCCCATAGCTTTCATAGCACTGGCACTCTCAGATCCATGTAATTTTTTAAATCTTATTCTTTAGTTAATCTTTCATGATTATCATCCAGCCTCTAACATCCCACTTTTGGTTATGAACTTTTTTATGTTTATAGTTAATTTTATTGTTGTATAATGTATTAAACTACTGAAACTCGTTTTAAGTATATAGAACATAAACACTTTTTATAATTTAGTTAATATTAGGTACATTGAATTTATACTTCTGTTTATCAGTAAGCGGTACAAAATCAACTTGTAAATACCTGCATCACCCACTCATAAAAAACAAGGCGCGCCATCAAAGAACACAGAACATAATGTGCATCGTTCAACATAATATAGCACGCACTTTTTATATCTCACGCCTTCAAATAGAAAGTTCCACTGAAAACATACGATGACACACATGAATCGTGCAAGTTTTGTCATGTTCGTCCATCAAGCAGAATGTATGAACCAAAAATCGCTCATGCATTGTAATGCGCTAAGTAAGCTGTTCACTGCTCAGCTTAGTTATCCATGAGAAAGGGCTCAACCATGTGTCATTTCAGAGCTTCGTTTACCTCAATAAATAACTGAAATACTGTGTATACCATACTTACACTCCGTACGTCATCAGGGTTCCTGTGCTCGATGGCTACATCTCGGCTCGCGAATCAGGATGGACGAGACAGGGTGGACAATTCTCCGAATTTTATCGCAGCGGCACAGCGACGAGGTCGCCAGGGAATTCGTCAAGCTCAAATCGGAAATGCGAACGGAAGCACCTGTCGGAGGCCCCGGAGGACCTTCATGAACCGAATGACATCAACCAACGTGCCACACAATTCAGCTAACGCTAGAAACAACCTACCAACTCGAGGACTGCGACCGAACTGACGCTACCAGCGCTCTGGTCGCCAGGCCTCGTATTCCGAGTAGTACCAAGTCACACCTGTGTGAGCGAGATAGCTGCATGCGAATTCACGCGTGCGACAGAGAGAGGAGACGCTGTAACAGAAAACTGAAAACGACATATGGCGCTCCGGCGGTTTCCGGTCAGTGCTCGTTCATTTCATTTTCGTATATACATCTCGTTGTGGAGATGTGTTTTGTAAATAAAATTATAATGTCGTTAAGTTACGCGTATGGTAGAATATTTTGCACAAATTCGTAAACGTTAGCAGAAAAGACTGACCGTAGGCGGCCGCGAGCGCCGCAACTTCGTCCACTTTCTCTTGGGCATTCAGTAATGAAGAAAACACTCTATTGTTTGATACGCCTTGTGCAGTCATGCTCTATTTGTATATTATTCTCTTACTTCCGCCTATCTCTCATCATTATCATTTGATGTATATTTCATGTCTCATGTTTGTATTTGACTATCCGCACTATTTTTATCTTAACTATAACATGCCCTTTTTGGGAAATGATTCCAACTTTTGCTGAATACCCAATGAATAAAAGTGGGCCAATCGACACACGATTTATGTAATAATATTTATATGGACCAAAACTGTCGTAAATAACGGACGCATTAAAATCCTAACCCCTAATATTAATGCAACATTATTCTATTTAATCATCTACTCGTTAATACGTGTACAGTAAATTAAATGGCCTTATGTACATTATTTCCTTCGTTGGTATATTTTGCTTCTTTCGAAATGGAATTGTGTAAAATGTCACGAGTGCAATGACATGAGTGTTGGGTAAAGAGCGTATTTAAGTATCTCTTATCTTTTTTTATATATTTGCGTGGTGTATAGAGTTATGCAAAGTTCGTAAAGCATGTTCGTCTAGGTGATGAGTGTTAAATAACATGGAAAATAGTTATAGCTAACGTTTATTCTAAAAGTATGGTCTCGTCATTTTTTATAAAAAGATTTTTATTTCGTGTCCCGTTTTGAGTGATCTACATTGTATCTGTGGTCCATATTGTTTATAATGCAGATGTGTAAATAAAAATGTTATTTAAAATAATACATGTATATCACGATCTTTGCTCTTACTTTATAATAAGCTTGGCCTGTTTATCATGTAATCTATAAATCTCCAATTTTTGTATATTATTGAAAATTGTGATATTGTTATAAAATTAAAATACATTATTACTGTCGTGAGTATAAAAGTAAATCTGTACTTATTTAATTTATTCATAAATCAGGTAACTGTTATGGCTTATATTGAGAGCACCAAATATAATTTTATATTAAATTGAGTGAAAAATTAAACCGTTGCTTAAAATGTTGATTAAATTTGTGTTCGGTCTTGGTGCGTTAATAATTTTCAAGTTATTTTAGGTGTCTCATTTAAAAATGAAATGTCTTAATTTTAATTCTAATTCCATTTATTTGTTTTTAATAACATTAATGTTGTTATTTATCCTTTTAGTTGTATGATGCACGTGTTTGGGTCTTCTCACTTTGTTAGTTCGACACGTGATAAGACTTTATATCCATTGATTATAAAAATTGTTAACAATCCATTGTAAGGCCCCAGTGCTCAAAAGTTATTTGTTAAGACATATAACAATAATGAATTGTTGATTTATCGATATAAATTATAAAATGTGAATTTTTAAAACTTAATCACAGTCCAAACTTCAAAACACAGTGTTTGAATCGTCACATTAATTTTAGAGTGTGTGTTTATTTTCAATGCTAGTTACACTTAAATTAAGGATTTAAGAGATACGTAAAATATTAGAACAAATTGGTTTTATACATAAATTAAATAAATGTTTGAATATTAAATTGACAGAATATAATTTCGCCAAAATTTTTGTTGAGTCTTGAAGTTTCCTAAAGTTGGGTCTACATTATATATCATTTCAGGATATATAACATGATTATCTGACATAGTGTAGACGTTTTGTGTAAAAATATTTTTGCTGCGCAGGATTTTGCAAAACAAAGTTCTGGGTGGTGCTGCTATTGTTATGGGCTGGCGTATTGCTTACCATCAGGCAAAAGATCAGCTCGTCTCGTCATTCAGATACATAAAAAAAAATTATAGCATTTTCGTGTCAACTTTGTGAACCGAACTAAAGAACGGCAATTGTAGACGATAGACATGTTACTTAACATTGTTATGTTGCACTGTTATTCAAATGTGTACAGACTTGTTATATGTTACATTGTTATATAGCAATGTGAAACAATGTGTGATACAACAAGTTTTATAACATGTTACTGAATCTGGACTTTTAAAATTAATTTTATTTGACTGATTGATGAGACGAGCAAGTCATTTGCCTGATGGTAAGCGCCACGCCTACCCATAACAATTGCAGTGCCACAAAGAACTCTTAATATCATAATAAAGCACTGCGTAGCGCTGCATTGCGCTCACCGCGAGACATCAGAAATTAAGTCTCATACGCCCAGTGATTTCGCTGGGTACAATGCCCTTCAAATTGGAACACAGTAATGCTTGCGCACTACTGCTTGGCGGCAGAATAACTGGCAAAGCTGTGGTACAGTCAACGACATAAGTAGCTGAACTTTTACAATCTTTCAATTGACAATAACACTAAAAGTATACAAATTACATGCAATTTTTTGCAATTTTCCTATTCGCATAGGATATTAACAGACTTTTCAAATGCAACTTTTAGAGAAATAAGCCAAATATTGAAGGTGTAGTCAATTAAAGATTCACAAATATTTAGCTACTTTTGTCGTTGCCTGTACCTACCCAGACGGCCTCCCGAATACGAGAAACCTACCACGAGTGGACTCACTTTATACTTAAGTTTACTAGTATTGAAAATGGACACGATGTGTAGCGAGGCACATCACTACTGACACGGGACTTAGATTTTCTAAATATTAGCATTTATCATGGATTACATATCTGTAGATAGAAGAATGTGGTTTGTCTAGTCCAAATCTCAATAATATATATTAATAAATTTAAACATATATTTACTCGTCTTTCTAAATTAATAAGTCTATTTTATTTTTAACTTGCAATTTTCCGAGTTGACTGAATCTGTGTATAATAGTGTAATAGGAACTTTCAATAATAAATCTTAATTTGTGATATAATGTCTATTCAATGTATTAATGTACTCAATAAAATGTGTGGAGTATAAATTAAAATTTGTATTAGATATAGTACATTCTTTGTCCACAGTATTTATGTAATTGAAGCAAACTAAAGAGAATGTGAACTAGGTTTATGTAATTAATTAACGTTCGTCAGAATACTTGCATTCTTTAAACTTCAAATCTTTATATTAAAATAATTATCTTTGAAATGAGTAAATTTACATATTAAAACCATAGAAAGGTACAATTAAATATTAAATATAATTATACTAAAGATAGTTCACATTCTCTTGTAAATAGTGCATTACTGCGTTGAATAGAGTTTTTGTTAAATTCAAAATTGTTTTGGCAAAATAGAATCAATTGAATAGCATCGTTTTTACTTTTAGAAAGTTTTTGATATACGTTGTAAAGTCCACAACTGATGATAATAATTCATGAAACCGATCATTCATTTGTAAATACTTACAAATCATTTTTCCATCGTATTGTGAAAGGGTGGCTATGGTATCGATAGGATCGTGTGATATCTACATAAAACAAAATATCAGTATTACTTTCGGTATATATTAATTTTAAAATATCATTAATTTTGTATCCGTCGAAGTTGTTTATGAAGATATTGCGATTCGAGCTAAGTATAGAAGAAGCGCACAGTATTCATACAATTCATTCCACAAATCGTATCGACACACAAAACCCTTACCATTTGACAATACTTGGTAAATATTATTTTGTAAGTGTGAAATGTGATCCTCACATTCGTTCGGCATCATTGTAAGTCTGTTACGCTCCGGTTCTAGTATTAAATATCACTAGACATTGCATATATCTTTGTATAAATGCATATATGTAAATGTTACATGTTTAAACACATTATTGAATTTAGAATTTTTATGAAAAAATAAATAAATATCCGTATTTCAAATATATTTCGTTTCGTTTCATTCTTGTTTGTTTTCATGATTTGCCTATTTCAGGGCCTTGATGAATACGTTTTCCTGTTATTAAAATTCTATAAATATTGTGATTGGATTGCGAGAGTGGGCTATTTCTGAGAAGTATAGTTAATTTAGGAATCAAGAGTCATATATATGAAATTCTAATGTCAACAAGTGGAAGGAAGTCGTAAGCATTTACTAAGACATTAGTTGATTCAAGGATTAGATCACATCAAACATATATTATTGTGAATTTATACGAGCTTCCGAGAGATGTTATTTAAGAATTTTAAATGTAAACAGCTGGGTGTGTTATGACGTAGGGCAAGCTTTTGTTTTTCTGTATAATTAGATCCGGCATTTTTTTAACTGAGCAACGAGCCAACCAGTCGTTTGCCTGATATTAAACGCCACGCTTGCCCATAACAGATGCAGTAGCAGCCAGAACTTTCAAAACCATGAAATGTGCTTTATTGCGCTCGTCACACCGAGACATCAGAAGTCGGCTATATAAGACATACGAAAAACTGCTCTCTACGCTGACTTCGGCTTAAGCCGACTGGAACGTATGAAAGTTGCGTAGCTCAGCGCGGGTGGCACGGCTTTGCTTTTAGCGTGGCGCTCAAAACGTTAAATCTCATATGCCCAGTAATTATTTAATAGCTAGCTACAACGCCCTTCAAACCGGAACACGGTAATACGCTCTTCTACTTTTTTTAAACTGATTATAGGCTTGCGTTTGACCACTATCTCACCTGATGGTAAGCGATGATGTGGTCTAAGATGTAACAAGCTTGCCTGGAACATACCTGTTCACTCTCGATTTGAAGACGCCCAGACTACTTAACAATAATCGCGCAGTTACAAGGTTTCTACATTTTATTTATGATTCTGAGTGATGAGACGAGCAGGTTTTTCGCCTGATGGTAAGCGCCACGCCTGCCCATAACAATTGCAGTGCCACCCAGAACTTTTAATAGCAAAAGCACTGCTTAGCACTGCATTGCGCTCATCACCCCGAGACATCATATATTAAGTCTCATATCCTCAGTAATATTAGCTTTTCTACATAATTGTAGAAATTGTGCAGTTTTTCCCATAGTACATTAATACCTACTGTACCTACCTGTAACTATACCTACGAAATATTTAAGTTTAGCTAGATATATTTTATTGATGCTGCAATTCTTATCAAACTACCAACCACCCGTAACTTTATTCGCGTAAAAGAATCATTAACTATTGTATTACACCAAAATACAATCTATAGTAACTTTATTTTAAGTTTAATGCCCCTCATATCATTTTCAAACAGATTAAGTTCAAAGGCAGATTTTAATAATAAATGTACTGTATTTATCTGTATATTTTATTGAAAACCTTTTCACGGAGATCAGATAATAATTATTATTATAATAATGATGCACTTAGAGACAGTCCCCGATAAGTGTTGCCCATTATATTTCTAAACTATATGCTTTAAGAGGCCTCTACGTGTTTGAATCATGTCCCCGCGCAAGCCTTCCAAAGGACCGGGTGTATAAGCCGTGAGGAAGAGCGACATTATTATGTTTATGTAAATAACATTTCAGCATTAATTATAGAATCACAAACCGTACAGTAACAGTATTGATGAACCACTTCAGCTGTTCAGTTTTGATCGAAGCCAGAAAGTCCACGTTCAAATACGGCTATGAAGTGGCCACATTCCTACGCTTTGCCATTGACCTTCCCTCACGTACTCCGAAGCTCCAAACATCTGAATCACCAGAATCCTCCACAGCTGATACCTCCGTGTATTTCCGTAACAAACGGAACGCGGACGACGTAACGTGACGTCACAAGAGGGGGGATGCTATTTAAAAACGTCACTCATTCATGAACTGTATTTGTGTGGTTTGTATGTCTTACCATTCTAACCCAGACTACAGTCGCGTACGCACGCCCTAGAAATTCAAACGCGCTATTTTTAACAGTGCAAAGATCGTTTGTGTTTTCGTTTGTGAAACTAATAACTAGTGAAAATGAGCGGCAATTTTCTGATGGTTCCGGGTGACGATCCGATCCAGAGGCGGTCACGGGTAAGGCTTCATTCATGTTGTTATGTAAACAATGCAGTAAACGGAAGGAACACTGAAGGTTGGAAATTAAAATTAAATTAGCACGATGCGAGTGTCGCTTTCATTGTCATCTGTGATGAGAAATTGTTTATTTTTAAATGTAGGACAAGTCTTTCTGTGAAGTTTTGTCTAGACTTAAGAGTCATGCGATTGTGGTAATATGTTATCTTCGTCAGTTCTTTACGTTCCAACTACTGGGACACGGGTATTCCTGGAGAGAGACCCACCACGCGAACACAGTCCGGTTTGGTAGATGTCACATATTGTCAAATTTCGCGAATGAATTATAATATCAGTGTCATTCATCTTTTCTCACATAATGCAAAATTACATCGATGTTTTTTCTAAACAAAACAGCATGAAAGGCAACAGACGCATCTTTTAATGTCTATTCATATTACTCACTGTTACCTACCACATATGGCAAGCCTCCGTAGCGTAGCGGTTGAGTGAAGTAACAATAGGGGATCGGACAGTAATCGAGAAAAAATCTAAAATGTAGTTAGAACGAATGTTCGTCGAACCAGAAAGATCAGTCAATCAATATATTTGTGAAATAATAATGATTTATATTTTTAAATCATAAATAATTCTGACATTTTTCACAGCGCATGACGTCATTTGTAGGCAAATGCCGTGAGTCAAGCTTGTGTTTATTTTATGTTTTTGCTTTTCATAAAATGTGTCTTTGCTATTTTTACGTTCCATTACAACATTATAGTCCCCAAACTTCACAAAACGTATTAGAATCTCTTTCCAAGTTTTATTTCGAAGAGTTTGTCGTTTTCTACCTACATATGATATCACAAGTTTTGAGGTGACCTTTTGCGCGGCAATATTTGAAAAATAATATTTAAACATAGTTTTTGGTACTTTTAGAGCGTTATTTAATTAAAATAGTACTTTTCATGGCTATATATATTCATTGTAGTTAATTTGAAACACTTTCTGAAAAGTTGTCCGATCCCCTATTTAGGTTCACGCCGTGGAATAAATCTAGGGAGTATTCCATTTTCCATCATAAATAATATTCCATTTCTATAAGTACTGAGTTTTCCCAATATCTGGGCACTAGTTCACTATGATAACTTGGCGATTCCTTGCTTCGAAATCACGTCGATTTCTTCAATAATAAACGACATTATGACATTATGAGCGCGTCATAGAGAATCATATATATGAATAGATGAATGCGTCATAGAGATGTCGTTTATTAATGAAGAAATCAACGTGATTTTAAAGCAAGGAATCGCCAAGTTGTTATAATGAATTGAGGCCCTGACTTCTTAAAAAACAGCAAAGTAGCAAGAGAAAATATTCCACAAGAAAAAGTTTTCTTATATTAAAAAAAGGCAAAAAGTATGGAAAGAAGGTCTTGGTGCTAAATCTACTTAATCAGTATGTACTATGCTAATTAAGGATAGGATCTCGTTAGGACAAAACTATTATAGCTTTTTTATCGTCTAGACATTTTTGTTTATTTCAGAAAGAGCGTTCAGATAAAATGCTACCCAATTTTTTTATGATACAAGTGACGTCTAAGTTAAGCGGCCACCTTTGGACACAGAACAGAAGGTTCACTCCGTCAAGAAAATAAAAAGCCACTCTCGCAACGTAAGACAAGACACAATCTAGCTCGCACGTCTCCATCAAAACACCCCAATATAAATTGCTACTCTAGCACCCAGCGATAAAGCGCAATTTAGTTTTTTTTTACGATTAATAGATCTATGTTTGGCCACTATCTCGCCTGATGTGAAGCGATGATGTGGCCTAAGATGGAGCACATAGATCAAGAGAGAGAGAGCAGTTGAACGGCTGCTCAGACCTGTCTCCCCGATGGTTCACCGAACATCATCCCGAAACACGACTAGGTCGCTTGACGGCATGGCTTTGTTCGGTGGGTGGTATTACAACCACGGCCAGAGCCTACCACTCCAAAGAAACACGCTTGCAGTACTTCGAAGTATTCGAACTGAGTGAACCAGGCATGGTATGGGGTGAATTGAGTACGAACCATAATTACCAGAATGCAATCGTATTTATTCGATAGCAATTGTCGATCGAATAATAATAATTAATAATAAATCGCTAGGTTTTGACATAGCCTTTCTAGCGATTTAATAATATATCTGTTACAAAGTGTTGAAAACTCCGCGGCTTCCCTTATGATCATGTTATTCTAGACAGGTTTGTTATTAAGAGGTAACGTGGTAACCAATGATGTGACGGAAATGATTAGATCCAAAATTGTTCATTCGAATCCACACATTTTGATTTTAAATATTTGTCTCTCTCTGACGTCATATGCTACGCTTTATTTCAAGTCTAGACAGTAGACACCCATGTGTTTTTAATGTCAATATTTTGTCTTCTTGTCTTCTTTGGCAGACGCTAACATTGTTCGCCTAAATTCTTGGCATTGCTAATTTTTAGCTACGTTACAAAACAATTTTGGCACGTTATAAATTGAATGAAGATTATCACGAAAGCTAACGCTGTAGTCGCAAATGAAAGCCATTAACTGTCCGCTCTCAGGGCAATTACTTAATTTTTGAAGTTATTTACGAAGTTTCTGAGAAGTGTCTGTTGTCTCGGGGTGGATCGCAATGGAGTGCGCGGATCTTTGCTTGGTATTAAAGTTTTGGGTGGCACTGTAATTATTATGGCCGAGCCTGGTGCTTACCATCAGGCAAACAACTTGCTCGTCTCATTGCTCAATTGCGTAAAAAGCCTATCTTGATCGGAGACGACTTCTGCCACTGTAGGAGGATCGTGAAGTATGGATGGATGAAAAGAAGGGCATTACATGTAACCTCTTATTTTTCAAGGATACCTTTTTGGTAATATTTAAAAAAATATATAAAAAGCTAGTTATATAATTTATTCGTATTCACACCGGTATTCGGGCGGGTTGCTACTTAGTTCTTAATAAAATATGCTATAGGTTTAGGTCAATTCAGATGATATGAACTTCAATGATTTGATGATGCGCAGCAAAGCCGAGCAGTCAAACGACTCCAGTGTTCTGAAACGCAATGAAAATATCTAGTGTAATTCCGCTGAATATACAGGGTAATTATGTAGGATTACCCTACACAAGTATTCAGCGGAATTACACTAGATATTTTCATTGTGTTTCAGATTTGAGATGAATTTCCGCAACGTCACGCCTGATTCCATTAGAGTTCAGTGTTCTAAGGCATTATTTTCTTGTGTGCCAATTTTCAATGAAGAGAAGCTTTCCCTTATGTTTCATTAAAATTGATACGGATCGTCAAAAATGTTAAAATTTCCGCAATGATTAGCTTTCTCCATCGTCATTTTCTTTCTTCATGTTGCTTTTAATTTGCGACAAATCTCACAAAATGTTTCAACAACATTTTAGATTAGTGATACTTTAACCTATATTATTTATCGAGCTCCTACAAGAATTATAGGATTAAAGGAATCTAAAGCCTCAAATTGGCTTAACCGCTTAGCAACCCAGCAGGTTAAATAGTATGGTTCAAACATTATTTTGGTAATTACTTACATTTTCATTAATCCTGATTAATGAAAATGGCGGGGTAAATAAAAGAAGCCTTTATAGAGATTTGTTTTGGCCCTTAAATCACCCGACCTAATTTCGACGGAGTGTCTACTTTCACTGATTTAATCCTGTCATCCTCAAAAAGCTGAGTTATTACAATTACAAAGCTTTCTATTTGTATACCAGTTTACAAAAACAAATAATAATAGCACAAAGTGCCGTACTACGGTAGTAATACGGTTACTATGGTAGGCATACGGTTGTCTGGAAGAGATCGCTGTTTAGCGATAAGACCGCCTATTGTACTTATCATACGAAACTATGTAAAAAATGTAATTCCTTCTTAAGTGCAATAAAGTGTTTTCTATTCTATTCTTTTTTTACGCTTAATATATCTATGTTTCTATTTATGTTATGTTTTGCCACTATCTCGCCTGATGTGAAGCGATGATGTGGCCTAAGATGGAGATTCTATGGTAGTACAATGGGCGGTCTTACAGTTTAACGTGATCAGACCTTTGGATGGACAATATCGAAAAAATTAGTAGACGACGGTATACAATGGAATAAAATGTATTGACATAAAGGCAAAAAACGCTGAGAAACTCCTCGTATTGTCTACTCGTATCCTGCATGGATACGACCCATCTCCAAACGAACAGTTTCAGTTTTTTTTAGCCAGTTTCGTATCTCTTTCCTATTTCTATGACCCTCTGTCCATTACTTTAAGGGCCACTCCTTGTCGTAGGCGTCTAGATCGTCGCGCCACCTACGGCGGGGCCGGCCCCGTGGTCGTGTTGCTCCGGCTGGAACCCAGTTTGTAAGTCCTTTTGCCTACAGCTGGCATACGACATACGTTAGTTAGACAATCGTAAAAGTTTCAGTTGTGAATATAAAACAATTGGTTCCCGTGGCCATGGTAAACATCAACTTTACCTTTAGGCAAAGCTAAGTTGCACATATTTCAAACTCTTTTACAAACAATTAGAAAACCAACACAAAAACAATTAGCAAAATCGAAATGCTTTAATTTTTATGTTGCATGGTACATAGGTTTACTGGTGGTAGGTTTCTTGTATGCGAGAGGCCGTTTGTTGAGTACCACCGCTTTGCCAGTTATTCAGCTGCCAAGCAGTTCTGCGCAAGCATTACTGTATTCCGGTTTGAAGAGCATCGTTGCCAACGAAATTACTGGGAATTATGAGACATAACAGCTAATTGTCTCAGGGTGACGAGTGCAGTCTGGCGGCGCGCAGGTTTTTGCAAAACAATGCTCTGGGTGGTGCTGTTATTGTTATGGGCAGGCGTATTATCCGGCAAACGACCGGCTCGTCTCGTCATTCAGTTACATGAAAAAAAAGGTACTTAAATACATAATTATTTTTACAATTAGGTTTAAACTGTTTAGTTTAGT
Organism: Petrophora chlorosata; assembly: GCA_951640565.1. NCBI lineage: Eukaryota > Metazoa > Arthropoda > Insecta > Lepidoptera > Geometridae > Petrophora > Petrophora chlorosata. The sequence goes on along the minus strand of OX621204.1, from coordinate 5,982,803 downwards.
TTGTAACCCTGGCTTAGGAGGACCAACAAAGTTGTTCTTTCTAGTTGTACACTTGTTGTTCGAGCTTAGGTTCAATTCTACAGTTATTGTAGTAAGATAGTCTCAATAAAAATACAGTGCAGTAAAGTAGTAAAACCACTTATCAAGATTGTTTTTGAAAAATATAATTTTCAAGACAAGCTTTTAACAAATTCGTAATCGGAACCGCAGATTAAAAGAAGTCCAAACACTAGTAATTTACGATTATCCGTAAAGGAGTTCCATTGCCCACTTTCTGTCTCCATCATCATCATAATATGGCTGTCACCATAATATTGCATTGTCATCAGACTTTGACAAGTATGCAAAATTTCAACTCCGTAGGATAAGAGGAAGTAGTTTTACATTGCAAGTTAAATAAAAGCTTGTAATAACGGCATTAGCGACTCACAAAGTGGATAATTCCACTATAGACATTATTATTATTTTTTTGAAAATAACAAGAACCGACTTCAAGACTAAACTTATATTTTGTTTTAGTATTTTTTTCCAAAAGTGCTAAATCTTCTTTTTTTCTTCTTTTTCATCCCACTGTTGAGTATAGGCCTCCTCTCCATCACGCCACCCCTTCCGGTCTTGCGCCTTTCTTAACCACATCTTCCCAACAACCCTGGCTACGTCGTCGATCCATCTGGCCCGGTCTGCCCCTAGATCGGTAACCTTCTGTTGGCCACCACTCGGTCACTGCCCTGGTCCACCTACCGTCGTCCCGCCTAGCCACATGACCCGCCCATCTCCACTTAAGCTTGGCGATTCGCGTACCGACATCCTCGACTTTGGTTCTGCGTCGAATTTCGACATTTGGTACGCGATCCGCCAACCTGATTCCAAGCATGGCGCGCTCCATAGCTCTCTGAGCAACTTTTATCTTATAGATATTTTTAAATCTATTTCGATAAAATTTATATGGGACCACCTCTGAAATAAAAAATGACCTACCAAATAAAAAAATGAGGCATCAAAATCAATTTATAATTGGCGGAGTAATCGCGTAACAAACATACAAAAAAAACATACCGTCGAATTGAGAACCTCCTCCTTTTTTGAAGTCTGTTAAAAAAACAATAGGGGATTGGACAACTTTTCAGAAAGTGTTTTATATTAATATATATAGCCATGAAAAATACTATTTTAATTAAATAACGCTCTAAAAGTACCTAAAACTATGTTTAAATATTATGTTTCAAATATTGCCGCGCAAAAGGTCACCTCAAAACTTGTGACGTCATATGAAGAAAACGACAAACTCTTCGAAATAAAACTTGCAAAGAGATTTAAATACGTTTTGTGAAGTTTGGGGACGATATCGTAGTAATGGAACGAAAAAAATTGCAAAATGACATTTTATGAAAAGCAAAAACGTAAAATTAACACAACGCTTGCCTCGCGGCATTTGCCTACAAATGACGTCATGCGCTGTGATTGTTGTTTCCTTTGAGATGAAGAACAGATTAAAAATGTCAGAATTATTAGATTTTATTTATTGATTTAAAAATATAAATCATTACAATTTCACAAAAAAATTAATTAAATGATCTTTCTGGTTCGACGAACATTCGTTCTAACTACATTTTAGATTTTTTCTCGATTACTGTCCGATCCCCTATTATCACAGCTGTTACTTGCTATCGAACAATAGCAAAAGTGCTGTTGCTACCAGCAGTATCCGTTCGCAAATACTAGCAACGTAATTCAAGTTTCTCATTAAAACGAAAAATTTCGGCGACTAGCATCAATATGTTTTATGTAACAATGATGCTTTTTCTTAAAGTGCCGCAATAAATGGACGCTGGCCAAACATTTTTATTAATCATACTGAAAGCATTAATAAAAAACGGGGACAGTCGTGTTTGTAAACATTCCACAATATAATTCCGGACAATGAGTCCATTCTGTATTATTGCCTAGATTCTGGAATTTTTCAATGACAAGTAAATAGATATTTTTTCAAAATAGTAATTAATTATTTTATGTGCCTATATAGTAATTGTTTATTTAATTGATTGGTCCACTCGCTCGTATTACTTCTATTGCTATACCCTGTCAGGGTCATATATGTTTACTAAAACTTTCATAAGACGACGAGTCCAATTCACATAGATGATTGCAATAAACAATTGAGTATTGATATACTGATCCATTTTTTCCGTAGAATTTGAAGGTATATCCGATAAGGCAAAGGGCAATATATTTATGCAATACATAATAAAAATTTGCTGCGGGACAGCATAGGCTAGAAAAAAAATGCTAACCTAACTGCGGACACGTCCAGTTATCGCGCTACATTTCGAGAAAGATTCCTATACAACAGATATCTTAATTGCTAGTATTGGAACGTCTCACCCAATTAAACCAATCATAATCATAAGGCTCTGGCCGTGGTTTTAATACCACCCACCGAACAAAGCCATGCCGTCAAGCGACCTATATAGTCGTGTTTCGGGATAATGTTCGGTGAACCATCGGGGACGGGTCTGAGCAGCCGCTCAACTGCCGTCTCTCTCTAGATCTATGTGCTCTATCTTAGGCCACATCATCGCTTTACATCAGGTGACATAGCGGCCAAACATAGACCTATTAGGCGTAAAAAAATTAAAAAAACCATTTATTTGCATTTAATAAGGTACGGTACAGATGTTATTAATGTCAAAAAAATACTATGTGATTCTGCCTTTGCAGGCGTCCAAATTTTTCTTTATAAATTTCAATACAAATTTAATTAAAAGTCATTAAAAAAATTAAATTAAACGTCATTACCAAATCAGATTACATAATTGAAAAATTAAAATACATATTAATTAAGACATAATATAAATAAGATGAGACAGCCTATTAAAGAGACAGAGGTTTCATTATCTTAATGTTTATTTCACTCAAATATATGACATACTAGCTGCGCCCTGCAGTTTCACCCGCGGTTTCCCGGGATAAAAAGTAGCCTATGTGTTATTCTGATGTGTAAGCTATATTATTGTAAAGTTTCATCAAAATCCATTCCGTAGTTTTTGCGTGAAAGAGTAACAAACATACGTCCATTAATTCGTACAATCTTTCGCGTATATAATACTAGCTGCGCCCTGCGGTTTCACCCGTGGTTTCCCGGAAAAGTAGCCTATGTGTTAATCCAGGGTATAATCTATCTCCATACCAAATTTCATCGAAATCCATTCAGTAGTTTTTGCGTGAAAGAGTAACAAAGGTACATCCATTCTCACAAACTTTCGAGTTTATAATATTAGTAGGACTATGACGAATTTCAAAACATCCACACAATGAACGATGATAACGTTGTTGGATTGTCGTTTCGAAAAAATAAGCGACTGTTGGCATTCCACCAGTCGCTTATTTCGTCATTACCATTGTAATAAGCTGAAAAGTGAAATGAAACGTCGATGTAATCTGTGTATCGATGGAAAAGGAATGATGAAACGTCATAGAATTTAATTACTGTGTTTCGGTGTAATGGGCATTGTAACCAGCGAAATTACTAAGCATATGAGACTATCTGGATATCTCGGGTTGATGAGCGCAATGCAGTGCTGCGCAGTGCTTTTTATGATATTACAAGTGCTGGGTGGCACTGCAATTGTTATGGGCAGACGTGGCGCTTAGTCAGGCAAACTATTTGCTCGTATTATCACTCAGATTTATAAAAAAAAAACCTGTTTTGAAATGGCGTAGTGAACCCGTTGGTAAGTCATTATTGTTTTGTAAGTCATCATCTCAGCGCTACCACACAAACATACATATACACATATCACACATACACTCACACTTTTACACGCACAAACACACTAAATACTCACCCTCATACCCTATTACACTTTTACAGTCATGCTCACTCAAATGTCTTTGCTTGCGGCGGCTCTGTGTGTCGGGTCACTCCCTTCCCTCCAATATGGTTGAGGGGGGTGATGGCTGGTCCACAAGTCATACTCGTGAACGGGTGCTGCTTGCGGGGACTGGTCTGTTCTAGTCACTCCTACTGCTACTGTCATACCTACTTATATTTAATTTACACTTTTCTGTTACTGATACTATGACTATGGGACATCTCACTCGCATTTCTAGTTTTACATTCTGTTAATTCTAATTTATACGTAATTGTGCTGAAAAAAGACATCCCCGCAGAGTTTCTTGGTGCTATCTTCTCTAGCGGGCGTATTTCCGAAGCACTGGTAGAGTCAGTTTTCGCATTTCTTTTCAACACTCAGACTTCAATTTGAGTATAGGAAAGAAATGGGTAAACATACTTACCTTTTTTTCAAAGTCATGTTAACATAAGTTACAATTTTTAACATTTTTTATTTGTATCATGTTTTTATGACCTTTAAAAGTGCACTTTTGTGCCTATTTAATAAATGATATTTGACTTTAACTTTGACTATCTCACACGCACACACACCACCACACCCTCTCACACACAAATTGCATTTTTTCTTAATTTTCTCTTTGAATATTTTATCTATTCAGATTTGATGTATGTATCTAAATTGGGAGAAAGAGCTAGTCCTTGAAACACAGCGTCAAGTGACGTCCCGGGCTAGAGACTTCAAAATTGAAATTGTAATACCTACTACCTTTAGTGAATTAGTAGCACAATTATCTCTGTTCAAAGCTAGTAAAATTCAAACAATAAGCCCTTGTGTCCGGACACGTGTAACAATTGACTGTACACATTTTAACACTCTAAATATAATACACAGGACTCGTATGAAACAGATGCGTAGTTCTCATTTGATACTTGTTGCCGACAAAACAAAAGCTGTTAATTTTATTGGCAAGTCGTTATGTTCCCAATATAACAGTCCGAATATTTCTCTCCAGTGATTTATGAAGCATATGCAAATTTGTTTGCTCGTGGATTTGCGAAGACAGAAAATAAACAATATTTATCATCATCATCATCATCATCAGTCTATCATGTTCCCACTGCTGGGACACGGGCCTTCTCTCATAGAGAGTATGGGCCATAATCCACCACGCTGGCCTAGTGGTTGACACATGTCCTTGAATTTTTGTGATTAATTCTTGGACATACCGGTTTCCTCACGATGTTTTCCTGTACCGTTTTTAGAGCGAGTGTTAAATCCGCACATAAGTTAAGAAAGTCAGTGGTGCGAGGCCAGCGGGATTCGAACTCGGGTGTGTCGGATCGAAAGTCGCACATGCTCCCACTAAGCCACACTCCCCCTCCCTTTTGCTCTCACTCACTCAAATAAGCAATATTACTTCGTTCCATTATCTCGGTGATCTATATGGATCTCTATGATCAAATAGCACTTTGTTTGGTTAATTGAAGTTGCCGCACAGCGCATATTAGTAATTAATATTTGCATCGGTTTGTTGAATAACTACCAGCATTTTAATGTTTATTAATGTTAGGGTATTTAATAACACGTGCTAATTAATTTTATAACACTGTTTGCACACAATAGCGGTAATTGGATTGGGTTTCATGCAATTAAGAAGAACAGTATATTTTTATTTTATAAATAATTTGATTCAATAAAATTATTTCTTAGTTTCATGAAATAAAACATTTCCAGACAAGAAAACATTTTATTTCTTCTTGTGAATAATCGTCGTTTTATATTACACCTCACCAAAAAAAACAAGAGAGTTCAGAAATCGCGGTTATTTCTCATGCCGTAGCTCATTCCACATCTTGAAGGTATGCGGGAAGAAAGACCTGGAAAATCGGACAGTGACTTTTCAGTTCCATCTATCATTTCAAGTTAAATCACATTATTACATAAAAAATTACATACACCTATGTTATTATGATCTCCTGAATTTTTCTTATGAGGTTTTGTGTAATATGCTATATTGCGTATTCTAGTAACTACTAGCTGCGCCACGCGGTTTTTCTCGCGGTATCCCGGGATAAACATTAGCTTTACTGTTAATCCAGGGTGTAAGCTATCTCCATTCAGATTTTCACTCAAATTCGTTGAGCCGTTACAGCGTGAAGAAATAACAAACACACAAACACACCAACACACTTACATACAAAATTTTGTAGGTATTCATAATATCAGTGTAATATGCTGTCAAATATGTTACTAACAAAGGCCCTAATTAGGTCATAGAAATCTTTAACACATAAGAGAAAGTTGAGAAGTTGACAGATTGATAACAATTTGGTACGTAGGTACGTATTTAATTATTGAGTTTTTTACGCTTAATAGATCTATGTTTGGCCACTATCTTGCGTGATGTGAAGCGATGATGTGGCCTAAGGTGGATCACATAGATGTAGAGATAGACGACAGTTGAACGGCTGCTCAGACCCGTCTCCCCATTCCCGTCCGACCCGTCCGAATTACGAGTACTGTGCTGGAACATACTACGAACATATACCTACATACTTATATCCTAAAATGAGATGAGCGAATATGACGATAGACGATCTAAGATTTCTAATAAAGATCTTTAAGACTTACACCGTTTCGCTTACACAAGTATAATTTACAGTACCTATCCCGTTTCCTTTGAAGTTTAGTAAACTCACAGACGGAAACGAGTTAAACGATCTAAGATGCGCAAAGCTTTTACGTTTACGCAAACTTTGTAGCTAATAACTGACAAAACCCGCATTCCGATCTTAAAGCGCAGACGGAAGTCATATTTATGAGTCACGAGTCATTGCGCACGTCAAAACAGCGATCTTTCAAAGACAACGAGCAAAAGCAAGGCCGCGCGGCGCATGGCCAAGGCGCAGCCCGTCTGTTCACCCGCTTTATGACAAATATTGAACTATTTCTGTACCCCGTTGATGTGTGTCTTCGTTCTTCAATGTTGTCACTAGAAGAGGAGGGAACTATATTTAGAAAGATATAGATTCACTCGCGGCAGTGACTAGTTTAACGGAAGCTTACCCGAATAATAAATAAAATTGAAATTATGTTTTACTGTGGACTTAAGAAAAAGAGAGCTAAATACGTAAACGTAGGAAGATAGAGATACACTTAATGTTCATCTGTGTCCCTCTATAAAACGAGTACATTACAATAATGCTCTATTGTACACCAAACAAGAAATTAACAAAGTACAGGAAAGACTTATAAACTAGAGTACAACGGGTAGACTTATCGCTAAAAGCGATAAAAAAGTATGTCTATAAATAAATAAATAATAAATCTTTATTGTTACAAATTTTGCTTTAACTTTGAACTATCACACACGTACTTTATTCATTGGCAAAAATAGAGAGCATAATAACTTAAAGCCAAATATTAACAGTCAAAATAGACACTGTAGTTTCACAACACAAATTACATTCAACAAATTATATATCATAATAATTATATATCTAAAACCAAATTCACATAATTAATTTTATAAAAATAAACCGACTTCAATGTATCATCGAATTCCAAGGTCGAATATCGATAAAATGTATATAGGACCACATTATAGCTATACTGAACCAACACAAAAAATATTTTCCCGATTCGGTTTATAGATGACAGAGTTCTGATGTAACAAACATTAAAAAAAATACAAAAATTAAAAAATCAAAATCAAATTTAGAATCTCCTCATTCTTTTGAAGTCTTTTAAAAGATATAACAGATTAGTGTCCAACCTATCAAGGCCCTAGTCGTGACGATATCTCAATCAATACAAGAGAAAGTCATGGAGAGCAAAGTTTATTTATCCCAGTGCGTCACCTCACCACAGCCAGCGCTGTGACTAATGTCTCACTCTGTTCACACGTATTTAACAATAGAACGATCTACAAACGTTGACATTCTTCGCCTTCCAATCCTAATTCGTTCTTATATGCGTCATATTTCAAGAATGCGCTACAATTCGCATCTTCCTTACTTTTTTTTATGAAACCGAGCAACTAGATGAGCATGTTTCTCGCCTGATTTTAAACGTCATGTGCCATTCATAACTTCAAATAGGTACCATGAAAGCGTAGCACTGCACTGTGCTCATAGACCCGAGCGAGACATCAGATTTTAAGTCTCTGAACTTTTTTTTCGTTCAAATCTGCATTATCTGATAAGATGCGTTATCATGATAACTGATAATACTATTAGTAATATGAAGAAAAACTGCACTTGATTTATAATACCTCTTTTATTGCATTATACCAAAAATGAGCCCAATTTTCTGTATCTATTTTACTATGGAGAAACTTACAGAAACACAACTCGTTTAACTAAATAAAAAATAAATGGCGAAGTTTGGACATCTCATATGCCCAGTAATTTCTGTGTTCCGGTTGGAAGGGTATATAGTAGCCAGTAAAATTACTGCGCGTTAAAAATATATATTAAAGCATGGGGTTATGAGACTTAAGAGCTGTTGTGTCAGGGTGAGACTAGTGTAGTGCCGCGAAGGATCTTGCAACACAAAGTTCTTGGTGGTGCTGCAACTGTTATGGGCAGTCGTGGTGCTCACCATCAGGCGAACGATCTGCTCGTTTCGTCACATAATTACATTAAGAACATCATTTTTGTTGAAAACTATATTTTTCAAGACAAGCTAATAAAATACAAATACAAATTCGTAATCGGGACCGCAAGCAGATTGAAATGAGCCCAAACACTAGTAGTTTATACGATTATCCGTCAAGGAGTTCCATTGCCTATCTCCTGTCTCAATCATCAGATCAGCTGGCTGTCATCATAATATTGCATTGTCATCGGACTTTGACAAGTATGCAAAATTTCAACTCCGTAGGATAAGAGGAAGTGGTTCTGATTCAACTTGCAATATTTGCGCCAAACATTGCAAGTTAAATAAAAGCTTGTAAATATACAAATCTCCCTTTTCACACTGCATAACAATAATGATTATCATTTGCATTCTTTAGCCATGCGCGTCATTCTGTAAGAATTCATGAATTTCAACGTTTGAGACAGGTGCGTGCACTGCCAGGCGTAAATACCTAAAAACAAATAAATCTAGACGTTTTAATTAGGACGCGGTCGTATTCGTAAATCATGCTTACGTACGACCGCATAAGTACTTCCATTTGCATTCCAGACATTCATATAGTGAGCAGCCAAACGGCAGAAGCCAGAAATGGACCGTAATTCTCGACTGCTTTGTATGTTTGAACAAATATCTTTTGTCTTTTATCGCGATGTATATTTTAGCTAGATACAAAGTAATGTTTTTTATGGTACTGAGTGTAAGACGAGCAAGTCGTTCGCCTGATGGTAAGCGCCACGCCTGCCCACAACAATTGCAGTGCTGACCAGAACTTTTAAACCCCTCAAAAGCACTGCATTGTGCTAATTACCCTGAGACATCAGATATTAATTATATAATTAATTATATATTATATACTCAGAAATTTCGCTGGCTACAATGCTCTTTAAACTGGGACACAGTAATGCTTGCGCACTACTGCTTGGCGGAATGACTGGCAAAGTTGTGCTACCTACCCAGACGGCCTCCCGCACACGGAGACCTACCATAGGTTAACTCTAATGTATTAACATTAGAGCTTTTTTAATGTAATTTTGTGACGAGATTAACAGGTTATTACCCTGATGGTAAGCAACACGCCTGCTCAGAATAGTTGCAGAATTTATTAAGATTTTTATTTTTCTATTTAATTAAAAGATACACGTGCCAAATAGAAAAAGATCATGAATGAAAATTACATTCATCTAGCTAATGGCACGTCTCAGATAAATTTTAGAAAAAACAGGCGGCAATTATATTAAAAATGTTTGGATCAGTCTATTTTATGCGTTCAAATTTTATCAATAGATACTCTTTGATGAAGATTTAAGCAGAATCTATTAGGGTTTTTGAATCACGTTCACAATTTTGCGGTAGCTTTGCTGATATCTTCCACAATGCTATAAACTGTACTTCTCTACAGTTACGTGTTGTGTTCTGAGAAACAAGATAATCTAACCTTAACCTTAATTACACAATCTTGGTACCAGAGTTTCACTGTTACAATATTTATGGGCTCAAACATTATCGGGGTAGGAATTTATATAATTTGTCTTTAGGCTTTGAGTAAACATGAAAACATATTAGAGTACACGTAGAGTACTCGTGGTACGGCTCTTGTATGCGGGAGGCCGTCTGGGTTGGTACCCAGCCAAGTTCGCTTTGCTAGTTATTCTGCCGCTAAGCAGTAGTAAGTGTTACTGTGTTCCGATTTGAAGGTCATTGTAGCCAGCGAAATTACTGGGCATATGAGATTTATTATCTGATGAGCGCAATGTTTTGCTAAGCAGTGTTTTTTATGGTATTAAAGTGACACTGCAATTGTTATGGGCAGGTTTAGCGCTTACCATCAGGCGAACGACTTGCTCGTCTCATCATTCAGTTGCATAAAAAAGTGTTAAAATTACATTCAAAAGATTGAACCTCGACACACCATTTATTTAAACAAGTGTGAATGCGAACTTTTAAACAATTCATTTCGTGCCGTTCCTCGGCAATAAATTGAGGTATTTTCAAACTTCTACAAACAAGCTGTAAGTATTTTACAGCTGGTAGCAGGAGTCTAAACATTGTTGTTGGATAATTTTGACGATTGTTTAACGTGTCTCAAATAGAATTCGCAGATTTGAAGCATGCTTCAACGTTGTAAATATCTTTATCCATAATATAAAGATTTCCTTTTTTTACCACGTTTAAGTCACTTCCTTGTTTGTCTGTCTGCCTGTCTGTCATTATGGGTGGAATCTTGCAACTCAAATAAGCACTGCCTGATTAGCTATTCGGCTGAAATTTTCAGGGTAGCTCACATCTCGATGACAGTGCATTCTAAATCCATAACACGTGATATTTAGATATTTTCTTTAATTTATTACGTACTTTTATTTTGTTAATTGTATTATTTTCTGAAATAAAGGAATTTATTATTATATTAATACTACGTAAAATAACGTATATAATACTACATGTTAATTGGGCACATTTATGCAAAATAGTTTCAAACGTACATTTAACAGAGGTATTGTTTCCCAGATTACGACTCCTTTGACTGGGTGACAAAATTAGAATTTGGATTAATGATGATGATTTAGAATAAATAAGATTTTGGAATCTTTCGTCTCGTCTGATCTTGTCACACGAGTATGTCGTAGAGAGCGTTCACCTTATTCTCAGATTTAGGACAGAGTTATCAATCTTAGACTCCCTCAATTCGAATTTCAGAAACTCGGATGTCAGAAACCTCCACACAATATATAAATTGCGTCCAATAAATTAGCTTCGAAGAAACTAATCATATTACTAATTTTATATGTTGAATATAGAAGACAGTAATACAATTGAAATGATTTTTCTTTTTTATATATAGACCTTTCCCGATGGTTACAATCTGGGAGTATTCAAGTCACGGGTGAACATGTAGTACAGGTAATATCTTGGCAAGAGTGCTACATCGTCGACCACATCGTCACTTACCATCAAGTGAGATAGAGCTCTTGAGCAAGCCAATAAAGAAAAAATAAAATTGAGTGCCTATATAGACTTGCAGGTCGTTCACCTGATGTCCGATGGTAAGTAGTCGCCTGCCCATAACTTTGTTCTATTTGTAAATGGATAATTTAGATACCTATCTATAGTATCTATCAAATACGGTCGTTTGAGATTCTCGTGCTCTTGGGCAGATTACGTCTTCCTTCACGAGTGCATGTTGCAGTCAAACAGTGCTCACATAAAACGAACTGAATTTAGCCGTTCCCATTTTGAATTGTTTTTCATGCGTTTGTTTATAACGATCATTCACGAATTCATAGTACAAATGTTGCGTACGTGATCGTAAATACCTGGTACCTATGCGTCTGCGCAGTTGTTTTCGTTCCTTTTGACGTAGTCCGACGCTTTTAACAGCATAAATAAAAGACCGCCTATTGTACTTATAGGATATTATGTGTTACCAACTGTAATTCTGTTTTTTTAAGTGCAATAAAGTGTTGTCTATCTAAATGGTTTAGACAAATATATTGTATCATACATCTAATAAATATATGTTATACATTTAAAAATGTACCTTGCTACTTAAATAGAAAAATAAATGAGATTTTGGTTCGTTCTTGATAACGCGGTTATTACATAAACGGTTTGGAAGTAGCTTTTTATAATGGCAAATTAATAAAAGTTAGCAAGAGAATTACCAGAAGCCGTGGGAAAGTCTTTAGCCTGAAGGCTAGTCGGTACAACAATTTGGTAAATTGTTTATAAAAACTAAGTAAAAATATTTAGGAATAATGAGGTACGTAATAATTAAGGTAAAATTAAAATTCTTTGAACATTACAAAAGAGCTTCTAAGAGTTACCTACCCCTCCCTGCCACCACCTTGTGGTAATGTATATAAGTGCAATATGTCTCACAAACAGAACCGCAAGGTATTCTAATAATGACTAATGTTTTTGACAGCCTCTGTGGTGTATTGGTTGGGCAGGTTGGCTCAAATCTCATATATCACTGAGGTTGCGGGTTCGATTCCCGCGACGGGACAAATGAAAAAATAAAAGCGCAAGCATTTGTTTCGTGTCTGGGTGTTGTGGGACCATGGTCCTCATAGTTGCTGATTCCTTAGATACAGGGAATCCTAGTTAGGGGTCAGGATCTATGTATGTGATCGTTGGGCGTTATTTATTTATTTTAATTATTTATTATAAATTCAACCTCATGACATTCACGCGCACACAAACAGAGGACACGGCGGTAAAGTGCAACGATCTGAAACTAAATGCATGTCCATTGCCATTTCGTTGTCGTTTGAAAAACGATAAACATAAACCTACCTGAGAGGAACATTAAAGAGAACCGGTCGTTATTGTTGGCTGATCTCCAAATAACTTGATGAAAAGCAGTTACCTTTACCTGTCCATTACAAATGCAATGTCATTTAAATAAACGTATTCGTAAAATTCGATTTGTATTTACTTATTTCTATATTAACATACATAATTATATTGGTTTACAATTACAGCCAGTTTCTTAACCGGAGAAAATGGCAAATCATTTAAAGGTAAATACAGGTTAGGTCTCTAAAAAAAAGTCAAATATTAAAAAATCAAGATAGATAAGTGGTAGTGGTTTAATACATTAGATTAGTTTCGATAAATTAGATAACGATAATATTACGTGAGCAATTATCCAAATAATAAACGGTGAAAAAAAAAACATTATAATAAGTTAACAAAACATGGTTTCGTAAAATTACAATATATTTTTTAAATGAGATAGATAATCAAATGATGATGAGAAGACTTCGTCTACGTCACTCATTTGTGTAGGTACTAAATTAATCCGAAGAATTTGAATGTCCAATCCAAATCTTACCTACACAACTGAAAAGGTCCTCTACATGTGACCCACTTGTGCATTTGAAGGTGTCAATCGAGGGTGAGACTCTTCTTGACAGGTTAAGAAATGCTTTTGCGGAACTCTTTTATAATTTGAATTCATTTTATACAGTCTGGTCGGCAGCCAAGCGTCGCCGTGTCGTCGGTCACGTCATGGAAAATAATGCGCAGAATGATCGTTTAATATATGTCGCTCCTCTCAAAAATAAAGCCACTAAATAGTTCTCGTGTGCTTAAGTGGCAAAACATTTTCGATAGTAACTTGTAACCCGAGTTAGCTATTTATGGCCAGCCCCCCTACCCATATGTCCCTCAAGCGCCAATTGTATATCGTGTTGAGCTCAGATTAAGGTGTAGATTCACTGCGACAATGTCTTATGATGCCATATATTGTCCCATTAAGTTTATCTCAACTCGTAGTCATCGTCTATTGGTAAAAATAGAACGTGATTAGTTCGATTTCTCGCCCGAATCGACAATAATTAGACCGTATCTTATTAGTCGCTGTGACGCTATACCTTAATTCGATCTCAACACGATATACAATTGGCGCTTGAGGGACATATGGGTAGGGGGGCTGGCTTTATTAACCTCCACTACTCCAATTTGAATCCTCAATTCCTCACATAATTTTAGTGTTTGCTATTATCGTAAAATTGTCTGATGACGCGGTGACTAGAAAGATAGACCTTAAGAACAAGAATATAATACAGAATGAATGAATATTGAAACCGTCGTAAAATATATGTATACCAAAGGTTAAGGCACTCTACCTCTAGGTACTCCTCGCTTCTAGCGATAGCTAGTGAAAAAGGTAAAGTAGCTCTACTCTTTTTCCAAAAGTTACAACGCCAAGAGGAAAGAACTCTGAAATAACTAAAATAGTACCTACCTTATTTTATGTTATTGTAATTTCTCTTTTAAGTGAACTATGCTCTTTGAGAAATAAATTATCTTAGACCAGAAAATGTATCGAGGTGTTTAAAATTATTAAGCGAAAACAAACGCCCTTGTATGCTTGACAGATGCGTTTGTTGTATACCAATTGTAGCCGGGACCACACCGAAAGATATCCACGCCCGCTCTGACGCGCGCGGTAGAATCACGATCCAAACGCGCGGTCTGTCGGTATGGACGTGTCTCACCCGACCCAAACAACACATGAACGAGAGTTTACTTAGTAACTAGTAAGTAATCTGTGAAGACGTATTTCCGAAGCACGTAGAGTCAGTTCTTGCATTTCTTTTCTGAGCCTGGACTTTAATCTGAATATGGGAAAGAAATGGGTAGACATGCGTACCGTTTTTTTTCAAAGGCGAGATATCTTTAGTTACAGTTTGACTTTATTTGACGTTTAAAAGTGCATATTTTGTGCCTATTTAATAAATATCTTTTATTATTATTATTTTTGTTTAAACTTTTGTTTTCTCTCCAATTCTGGAGGTGAAAAATTGCACGGGCCGTAACCAAGTATTACTTCTTTATTAGAGGTAACTTAAGAAAACAATAGTTACATTAGTGACTAAAGTAATTCTAAGACCCATATTATATTATAAAAGGCTAGAGTGAATGGGTATCTTCTAAATCTACGTGCTCCATCTTCGGCCACATCGTCGCTTATCATCAGGCGAGATGGTGGACAAACGTAGATTTATCACAGATAAAAAAAAAAAATATGTACCTTACAGACTAACATTGACTTGACTTGACTTTGACTTTGACTTGACTTGACTTTGACTTGACTTGACTGAAGACGAACCAAACGAGCAAGTGTTCGGTTGTGGATCGGAACGTGGCATTCTTCAAAAGCCCGGTGTGGACCCGGCTTTTGAAGAATAGATTAGAACGTATACAAACGTAAACAAGTAATATGTAGACTAAAGTATGTGATCTCCAAATCGTTAGAAGACAAAGTAACTCTATTATTTACGTATTTCTTACGTCCACTCACAGCGGCTTTTAACGTTTTGTTAAAAGCCCAGTTGAAAACCACGTATTGTCTGTCTACTTTGTTTTTTTTTTATAAAATCTGTCGGATCAATGCCAAGTCACATTGATTTAGTATAAACGGTAGTGGAAGCGCTAAATACCTGGTTTAATACCGACATTAGACTTTACGACTCATAAAAATAATGTAAACCATATCTTGTAGTCGATACCATTTTTACATCTATGTAAATAATGAAGCGTTTTATGAAACCAGATAGAAAACATTAATTTCTGTTCTGTTAAAAAAATTGTCTTGAATTACAAACCATGGTTTTTGGAGCAATCTATATAAATTGCCCCGAAAGCCATGGTTAACTGGTATGCTCTGGTCCCAATTTGGTATGATACTCTGCGGTTACCCGGTATAAAAAGCCTATATCTTTTTCCTGGACCTAAAGCACCTACATACCAAATTTCATCAAAATCTATTCTGTAGTTTTTGCGTGGTTGAGTATCCAACCATCCATCCATCCTCACAAACTTTGGTATCATTAATATTGTAGCAAACTTGTATATATATATTTTATAGAGCTGTGTGGTGAGACGAGCAAATTGTCCGCCTGATGGTAAGCGCCACGCTTACCCATAACAATGACATTGCGTACCAGAACATTTAATACCATATAAAGTTACTTCCTACCCTACTTCCTACTAATATTATAAACGCGAAAGTTTGTAAGAATGAATGGATGTGTGTATGTATGTTTGTTACTCTTTCACGCAAAAACTACTGAATGGATTTTGATGAAACTTTAGAATAATATAGCTTACACATCAGAATAACACATAGGCTACTTTTTATCCCGGGAAACCGCGGGTGAAACCGCAAGGCGCAACTAGTCAGATATAAGTCCAGTAATTTCGCTATAGATGATTTTATTGATTTTGTTTTGTTTGAAACTTAGATTGAACCGAATTGGGATAAACCCCACTAAAAGTCCCTTTTATCTTTTTCTTGCAGAGTTCATCGCTCACAGACCTGATCTCGGCGTTCGACACGAAGTCACAGGCTCACAGCGACAAGCAAAAAGTCACAGCCTTCAGCGGCAGCTTTGATAAAAATCACAAACCCACTTTCTCAAAAGACGAGTATGGAAAGTAAGTCTCGTAATAATATTATTTTGTTTCATTTCCTTCGGAAAACTAAAATTTTGAAATTCATTGAGAATGTAACTACTTACCTTGTGAGAAAATTAAAAGTTTTCACTTATGAGTAACTGAATATTTTCTAACATTGTACATAATTGACGGGCGCGTACAGAACTAGTGATAAAACAGTTAGCAGTCTCAACTATAGTCGGTAATCCTTCTCAACAATGGTTATCCTTTTTAATTATTTTTAAACCTTCTTAAATCTTTACTAATATTATAATCGCGAAAGTTTGTATGTATGGATGGATCTTTGTTACTCTTTCACACGAAAACTACCGAACCGATTTTGATGAAATTTGGTATGTAGGTACTTTAGGACTTGGAATAACACATAGGCTAATTTTTTCCCCGGGAAACCGCGGGTGGAACCGCGGGACGCAGCCAATCTAATAATATTATTATAGCGATATTTTTTTTTACTTAATTTTTCATAATCTTTTTTTAATGCCTTGAAAAGATGCACAAAGAAGTTGATGCTACTTGTGAAATACTTCAAAATGCCCGCTGTACAGGCTCAACAGAGACCTAGTGCGGGGACAGAGACAGAGGGTACACTATACTTCTATTCGCTGATGATACATCGATAATTTTTAAAGTAGATAGAAAGGACAGTGAATTGGCGCATGTAAACTACGTATTGGATGTTGTTTCGAAATGGTTCTCTGCGAATAATTTGTTACTAAACGCGAAAAAGACGAAAAGTTCTCTTTGCCTAATGTTAGACATGTAGAGCCAAACATAATGCTCAATAGTAATAAACTCGATACAGACAAAGCGACGGTATTCCTAGGTATAGGCATAGACTCTAAGTTGCAGTGGGGTCCTCATATTGATGCTCTATCTGGAAAACTTAGTTCTGCTGCATATGCGGTTCGTAAAATTAGGCAATTAACGGATATAGCTACGGCTCGGTTAGTTTACTTTGCATACTTCCACAGCATAATGTCATATGGCATTTTGCTGTGGGGTTCTGCTGCGGATATAGATACTATTTTTATATTACAGAAGCGTGCGGTTCGCGCGATTTACGAGTTGGGTCCACGTGACTCGTTAAGGGATTTTTTTAAGCAAGTTAATATATTAACTTTACCTTCTTTATATATTTATGAAAATATAATGCATGTTCGCAAAAACTTCCAAAAATTCAAAGTAAATAGTGACCATCATAACATTAACACTAGAAATAAGGATAGGATTGTTGTACCTAGGTATAGACTGACTAAAACGAATAAGTCCTTTATGGGCAACTGCGTACGTTTTTATAATAAAATTCCAAAGTGTATAACGGAGCTCACAGAAAGTAAATTCAAATTACGCGTTAAGAATGTTCTAATGAGAAAAGCATACTACACTGTTCGTAATTACATAGAAGACAAAGATGCTTGGAACATTCCACTTCTGCAAAGTAACCAACTGGTACATAAGAAACATAACATTGTAAAATCCCAAAAAATTGTAACAAAATCTCTAAAAAAAAATGCCCCTCAGTTTCTTGCCGTATCTTCTGAGTAGTGGTTCTTTTTCCGATACGGTGGTAGAGTCATTGTGATAATTTGACGTTCATAAGTGCGTCTGTGATGCCAAAATGATTAAAGAGATTTTGATTTTGATTTTGATTTTGATACTGTTTTGTTCTTTAGTATGAGTAATTGTTATCTTAATATACCGCAAATATATTTTAAAACCAAAAATCTAAATAAATTCTTTAAATCACGTAAGAAATCACTCAAATAAAAATTTAAAATACAAAATAATATTACTGTACATAAATTACAATTATGTACAACATAAACAAACTTGACAAACTGTCCTGGATTAAAAAATAATTCTTCATCCTGAATGTACAAGCATCCCTTATAAACCTAATCATTCGTGAGCGCACTCTGTTACTGACAGTTACTAGAATAGCCGATTAGTTCTAGAGAGATTATAGTTAAGCAAGGTTGTACCAAAGAAAACTAACTATTATTTGTACTCTATTTTAGCAGGGCGATCACGTAAGTCTGTTGCGAACATTGCATGTTGCGGACTAACGTGCAATAGAAATTTATTTAAATCGATAAAATGCTATCATGTAACTTTTTATGTCTCGATTTCAATGCGCTCCTATCGATTACCCGACAAATTTACAAAGCGAGATGGTGCTATGGATCGTTATGTATACGCCCAATCTATTCAATTTTACTGTGTAATACGGCTCTTGTCTATGGTTTATATATCGATATAAACTTTGTTGGTCAAAACTTATTTTTATTTCAATTGAGCTTTCGTTGACGTTTGATTGCAAAAAACGGGTTACGTGATCGTACCATAACGTAACCATCATCGAAAATGGTTTCTTATTGAAATTGATTGAAATAAAAAATACATGATCGCCCTGCAGATGTAGCTTCGTCTTTACAAGAAATGACAGACTGTGCTCGTTTGATGAAATATCTTCAAACGAATACAGTCGGTTTTACAGTTAGGATAAATTTCGAACTCTAACCATATTTGCTTTTAAACTCAATCAAACTTGTGGAATTTCGAGCTCATGTGCAGTGCAAGGTTTATTCTCTTTGAATGTTTACTTTGCGCAATCCCATAGTATTCGTGAAATCGAAAGGGAATACTTAGATATGGGATGCTAGTCAGCGTAGCACTACGTCCTCCCAAAATGAAGTGTGTGAAGTAAATATCTAGATATTGTTAATCCTGCTCAGTTCCACTTCTTTTAATTTTGGTTGTGGTTGCGTTGGAAACCTAATTTTAGCCTACCTATATCTAACTTAAGTGACTCTGTACTTTGCTAAGGACGCCAGAAACTCTACGCTGGCGTAGCAGTTACACTTCCAAGACTTTATTATAATCTAACTATGTGAGCTGCGTAATATCTTAGCTCTACGAAGTGTTGCTACAAAGCTACGAGTATTCTGTGCTACGAGACAGTTTCTTTGGCTTTTTAACCAGGGGGTTACACACACACACACACAGGGGGTAACGCAAAAAGGACGAGATTCACCACTATGTGTGTCTGTCTGTAGCACCGTAGCTCGTAAACGGGTGAACAGAGTTTTTCTTAATTGAAAGCACCTTTTCGAGGTGATTCTTAGACGTTTTATCAAAATCGGTGAAGCCGTTTTATAATTTTTTTAGTTTCTTGTGTCGGAGGTTTTTAATTTACTGATACTTTATTGAAATTTACGTAATTTTTTTTATTCTCTTTTTGAAACTTGATGTACCTAGCAAATTCATGTGTGTCTTGGTCCAAGATTCCCACGTTAGAAGGTGTGATTTTTTATATTACTTTTCATTATTATTTTGCTTTTTTAGATATACCATTGTTCACATTTTAGAGAGCTGACATAAAAATGCGAAGCAAGATTTCATTAAATACTTGAATAAATTCTATTATCAATGGCATAAATCCGCTGTCACAGGGATTCACACTAAAATCACAGAATATCTAATATTATGGCATTCCTCAGGGGCCCTACTCTGATTCGTGATTATTACGAATCTTCGTTGCCTCGGATGAAAGGGACAGCGCTATGCAGGCATAAGGGTGTCTCTTTTAGTCCGCACGAACGAACGAAAGAAAGTAACTCGGAGTAGGCCCCCAGTGTATCATCATTATTTCATTGCTCCTTCCTTTTCTGCAGCCAAGCGTGATTTTCTTTAAATGATTAACTGGTTATTACCATCGTCTTAAGGGGACGAAGGTAGTACATTGCGCGTAAAAATTTACAAAGCGTTTTAGGAGGTGCTGCAAACTGCAACCGTCAAAAATCTAATTACAAAAAGTAGAAAATATAGCAACAAATAAATAAGACTCAACGACCACGTACATAATTCTTAGCCTCTGATAGGATTTCCAGACACTAGGGAACTAGAAACCCATGGTCTCACTACGCCCAGACACGAATGAACTGTTTACGTTGTTTTTCTGTATACACACGTTTGGCCCGTAGCGGAAATCGAACCCACAACTTCCGTGGTATATGAGATTTTGGCTGACTTGCCCAACCAATACATCACAAAGGCAGCCTTATCACTAGAAGTGATATCTTCTAGGCAATCTTCTAAGAAAACGGGAATATTTTGTCAGGAGAATGACCTGCTAGTTTTTAACCCCCGACGCAAAAATGAGGGGTGTTATAAGTTGGACCACTATTTGTGTCTGTCTGTGGCACCGTAGCTCTTATCTCTCCCAATTTCTCAATGTTACAAATCTCCCAATTTGAATGCGGTTATTTTTTTTCGAACACAGGTTTTATAGCGGTGGTTCTTAGACATGTTTTATGTTTTATTGGTTCAACCGTGTTTTTAGTTTTTATATGTTTTTTGTATCGAGGATTTTTTAAATTTTAGTTTACTGTAATTCACTTGTAACAATCACTCAAAAACTAAAATTTCTATGATTGCATCGCATTTTCAAAGTTAAGATATAGTTAGACCCTCGTCCACGTTTTGCACACCGATAAACGTCGTCCCATCTGGTTGAGAGTAGTTATTTCCGGTCTAATTAAAACTTTTGTTTCAGACCCATTCCCGGATCGATGACAGAGTACAGAGGGGCAGAAGCTATGGCGAGAGTATGTACAGAAATGAAGGAATTGTGTGAAATAATCAACGACTACGGAAAGAGTCCGTGCAAGGGTCTACTGCCACCTGAGATGCAGTGCGCCACCAAAGTCATCTCATTTGGAGAACTATTTTCAGTGAGTACATACATACCTTAATATTTGTTTTTCATGTACTGATAATATTAGCCCTTAGTAATAAAAACCTTATTTAATGTTTAATATTTTGCCTCTTTCTAACATATTCGAATCAACGTAAGTTGAACAGTGACAAAACATGTTAAAACATTGTTTAACTCTTATTTACTGCTTATTTATCGTTTATTATTGAGGGCCATTATTATCGAATTAAATAGCGTTTATATAAAAAATAATCAGGTAAATT
Source organism: Petrophora chlorosata (assembly GCA_951640565.1). NCBI lineage: Eukaryota > Metazoa > Arthropoda > Insecta > Lepidoptera > Geometridae > Petrophora > Petrophora chlorosata. Next base: position 5,961,363 of record OX621204.1, on the reverse strand, counting down.
ATTTTTTATGACATCTTCGTTTCTTAGCTACATCTTTCGTGGAATCCTGTCTGATCTGTGACGCGGAAAAATCCACTCAAACTTCAGGCTGAATAAAACTGTACCTGTGTATCAGGTTCAAAACTAGCAAGTTCAACAATAATATAAGAAGTCTAACGATGCTGTGGGACTAGTAACTAGGTCCTTTACCTCGCAACTACAATATTACCTGGTAGTACTTACTTTACCAACAGAAATACCTATAATCTTAGTTACGGAATACTGGGAAATCTTGTCTATAGCTGTATAGTATAGTTGAATTAATATAAGACCACCATGTGACGCCCTACAACTTATTTCTGATATAAATCTTTACCACAGCATACTAACAGAATTTCTGGTTAAGTCGAAAAGCGAACATGTGTACTAGATATAATATAATGTACCTAGGTTATATTCTATCACTTCCATAGATTATAATCTACCGAAAAATAATGCGACGGTTCACAACCTTTCGACAGTTTACAATCTCGCGTAGGATACAAATAAGTTTAACCGCATGTGGCCGGCTGCACCTAGCTGTAGCTGGCTAAAACGAGGTGTAGCCGTACTCCGGCTATTAGCAATCAGTGATGGCATAAGATACTCGTATACATTTTATTAATGCCTGTTTGTGTAGTATTTCTTGAACGTATTGTTTTTTTCATTGTCGAAAAAACTTAGAGGAGGACGCGTCTATTACTATATTCTGCACGAAAGGACAACTACAGTCATTGACCCGACTTTAATAAGGTGACCACTGATTACTGACCAATAAATATTATTGTGAAAAATATTTTTAGGAGCAATGAACTCAATGAAAAGTAGACTGATAACTAGTATAAAAAGACCGCGAAGTTTCTCAGTAGGTAAACTTTTTACAATCTCAAAGCAGGTTTTCCTTTCTGAGAAATTAGTTAGGGTGTAATGTTTATATTTATAAGGTATAATTTTTATGTTTCCTGCAAAATGCTAGAGCAATTGGGAACTAGAATAGAGCACTATGAACCTTGCTGGAAATACGATAAAAGTGCTGTGTTCGTTGTTGGCACGTAATTGCTATCTATTGACGTCTCCAGCAGTCTCCAAGGTATTGTGTATTAGATTTACACGTGGCAAAATGGCGATACCCTTTTTACCTCTTTTCTCTTGGGCTAGTTAGGGAAATTGCTTACAATGTTTTGATAAGAAAACGAAGAGGATTGCAGCCAGCGAAATTACTGGGCTCATGAGACTTGATATCTGATGTCGGTGATGAGCGCAATGCAGTGCTACGCAGTGCTTTTTATGGTATTAAAAAATCTGGATGACACTGCAATTGTTGTGGGCAGACGTGGCGCTTACCATCAGGCGAACGACTTGTTCGTTCGTTCATTCAGTTCCATTAAAAAAACTGCCCGCGGCATTTATAGTATAATAATACATATTTAGGGTCAAAGGGAAAACGTGAAGGAAACGGATAAACTCATTTCAAAAAGAGTTCATTACAGATTTTCGATTGTCACCGCTTTTGCGTGGGCAGTTTCCAACCACGTATTTCCGTGAATGTGTCTAACAAAATTGCAAACAAATAACGTGGTCATTGTTCTATTATTGACAATATTCAAGGCCGTTTCGGACACGTAAATAAACTGTTAATTACGCCAACAATAACCCTTGCGTTGGTGTAAAACTTTTTGAGATGACTAAATATACCTACTATTCCAAGATCTGAGTACCTACCTACCTACCGATTTGTACTGCCTAATATTTTCCTACATAAAATAACAAAATTTTAAAGTGTTTCGAATATAGATACTTACTGAAAACATTGCGACAGACGAAATCCCGCTAAGCAACAATAGGGGATCGAAAAAAATCTAAAATGTAGTTAGAACGAATGTTTGTCGAATCCGTAACATCATTGAATCAATATTTTTGTAAAATAATAATAATTTATATTTTAAATCAATAAATATAATCTAATCATTCTGATATTTTTTATCTGTTCCGAAACACAACACAGTGCATGACGTCATTTCAAAGTAAATACCGAGTGCGAAGCTTGTGTTTATTTTATAGTTTTGCTTTTTATCTATATCAAAACGATATGTTTTTCATGCCATGACGACCCTAAAGTCCTTAAACTTCACAAAAACGTATAAATCCTTTTGCAAGTTTGCTTTTATAAAGCTTGTCGTTTCGTTGGCCAGCGTGTGACGTCATACGTTTGAGGTGACCTTTTGCGCGGCAATATTTGAAACAACATTTAAACATAATTTTAGGTACTTTTAGGACTTCATTTAATTAAAATATTAATTTTCATGGCTATATATATACATTATGGATAATTTTAAACACTTTCTGAAAAGTTGTCCGATCCCCTATTGAAGCATAGCGATGGCGATGGCGTTTGTTTGTTTGAGTAGAAGGAGGGCTGATGTCAAACCGTGACGTGAGACGGCCGATCGGCATAACATGATGTAAATGTGTGCGTGTGGATTGTGTGAGAACGAACGGAACGTAACGGAAGCTTGAATGCTTCCCTTATAATTTGGCAACGCGGCGTCCACCTTTTTTTACAAGCTTTTATTTAACTTGCAATGTAAATTATTTATTTGTTTGGGTCAAATCTTGCAAGTTGAATCAGACCCACTTCTTATCCTACGGAGTTGAAATTTTGCATAGGTTCTTGTCAAAGACCGATGACAATGCAATATTATGGCAGCCAGCTGATCTGATGATGGAGACGGAAGGTGGACAATGGAACTCCTTGGCGGATAATTGTAAACTACTAGTGTTTGGGCTCATTTTAATCTGCTCGCGGTTCCGATACGAATGTGCTAAAAGCATGTCTTGACAAAAATATTTTTCAACAAAAATCTTGTGATTCGTTCAAGTATGATGGATTACCGAACATCGTCCCGAAACATGACTACTTCGATTACACAACTACATTGATTGGTGGTATTACAAACGTGGCCAGAGCCTATTTACAACTCCACCACTTCTCACCCTCTGAGCATTGGCTGAGAGGGTGAGAAGTGGTGTATCGTTCTGACTAGTGATTTCTCTTTTCATATAATAAATAATAATAATAATAATTACGCCCAACTATCACATACATAAATCCTGGCCCCTAACTAGGATTCCCTGCAACCAGGAACCAGGAACTACGAGTGCAGATGAATAAACATGCTAAGAGGACCATGGTAAACCAACACCCAGACACGAAAGAAATGCTTGCGCTTTTCTATTTCTGTGCACAAAAATAAGTTCCGTCGCGGGAATCGAACCCGCAACCTCAGTGATGTATCAGATTCGGGCCAACATGCCCAATCACTACACTACAGAGACTGTATATCTCCACTGATTTCTCTTTTCATATGATTTATAATATTTCGAGAAAAGTGTTCCGCCAAACAACTTTTGAACTTTTAAACTATCTTCAATTTTATCGAATAGAGAACTTCTTCTTTCCAAAATATATTTTGGGATATTTTAAAATAAAGTTTTCGGCATTGGTTTGTGCAACTAGATAAACATTTTCTAACGTTTAGGTAAGACCCAGAGCTTCAGTTAGCTGAATTCATATGAATAGATATTAAACTATATCTATTTTTATTATGTCGGAATAAAAGATGATAATAGACAAATGTTTAATCTAAATATACTAAAGAAGTTAATATATTTTATTGTATTTTATATAAAATACGCCCTTACGCCCTTACGGCTTACGCCCTTAGTATATATATTATAACTTTTATCACCGCCGTCCGTTTATGTTTCGTTATTCCTCTCCATCCAAAAGTTGTCTGGAAGAGATCGCTTTGAGCGATAAGACCGCCCATTGTTACACCATTGTAAACATTTAACTTGTACTTAATTTCTATGTTTAAGGGTAAGGTGTTTATCTATCTATCTATATTTTTCATACATTTTTTTTATGGAACTGAGTAATGAGACCTACAAATCGTTCCCCTGATGGTAAGCGCCACACCTACCCATAACAATTGCAGTGCTAATAGTAGCACTGCATTGCGCTCATCAACCTGAGACATCAGATATTATATACTAACCTTACCCTGTCAGTTCATCCTGCAGGCGGCAGGGTTTATAAAGCAAAACCTTGAACAGTTCTCCACGTGGACTGATTCCCATGAACACCTCACCCGAAGAAGGCATCGCCTCAGGCTACCTGCTAAAAGACTTAGTAAGTTGCAGAAACAGCTGGAGTATATAGGGGTAAAAATATACAAAACTCTTCCCGAGACTATAACCAACGCCCCTAGTCTAAGTTCTTTTATGCGCAGACTTAAAACCCTACTGCTCAACCGGGCATACTATACAGTTGACGAATTCTTTACTGAAACTACAACAAAATGATTATTAAGTCTCATTTATCAAGTAATTTAGCTGGCTACAATGCCCTTTAAACCGGAACACAGTAATGCTTGCGCACTACTGCTTGGCACTAAAATACCTTCATTTACTTATAACATTTTTACAGCAGTTTTAGTTTTGCCCAAATTCACGGTTCCACAATTGTAAAACTTTCCACAAAAGATGTTTGTACCTGTTATGCTGTATATTAAAGAACATCACAAATAGGAAAAAGGCATTCGGCCGTTAAAAAACAGTTAAAAAGTAGAGACGAATATTCAAAATATATATAATATCCGATAAAAGTAATGGCACGATCCGTGGAGGCCAGCCCAAGTTGGGTAGGTAGGTACTTAATTCCTATTTTGGAATATGATAAAGTTTCAAGATGGGACCGCTACGTTTGTCAATCCCAGAGAAATAGAGAACAGGTCAGAACGGTAGTCAAAACATTTTTGTAGGTAAATCGGTGCCGCTAATCGCACACATGTAAACGATACGTCTACACGAGTATACAAAGAATCGATGACCTATTTCGTCATATTTATTTGTAGTTTGAATAGTTATAAACGCCTTTCATAAATGTAAAAAAATATACCTTATTGTAGGTCAATACGAATCAGTTATGACACTTATGATACTGAAGGCGAAGGCGTATGAATTCCGGCGGATATACGCATATACTCGTATCTGCCGGAATACGTGTGCGTATTCCGGAGGATATACCTCCGTCTACGCCGTTGACATAAATATCTCAATCAATTCAATGGTATGGTCGCAGCGCGTCTGCCACGCCCACTCCGCCATTCTAACCTATTCTCCATTTCTCTGGTCAACCCCTAAACCAGGGTTTACGATGGCTTTGCGGTTATTTTTGTATAAGCTATTTAATAGCTTTCTATTCTATTCAGAGATAACACTTCTGAATTATAATAAAATAATTCAAATTGAAAACAATAAGGTAGGGTCGTGTCTGTTGCCGCCTCACCACACGACCGACGACGTCGAGATACGCTTTAAGCAGTTTAAGCGTTAGGTTAAACAAAGATAATGCTTCCAATGTGAAATATTGTCTAAGAAGTTTAGTAGAGTATGATGCCAGAGGTTATCTCGTGCAAATTTAGACTTTATACCTCTCCATTTGAGTTTATGTTCAAGGAAACCCTTATCTGGAGACAGTCATTGTAACTTGGAAATGTATCTACATATCTTGGATATGTATATTATAATGACACTACAAACAACACTATATATTTATGCTAAATACATATGTACTATAGATATTAAGAAGTAGTGATGTTGGTTTGCAAAAATAGTAGATGTTTTTTAGTAGATGCTATGAAATGGGCTCTGTATATTTAACAGTCATCATCATCGGCCCATCACGTTCCCACTGCTGGGAGACAGGCCTTCTCTCATTGAGAGAGTATGGGCCATAATCCGCCACGCTGGCCCAGTGCGGGTTGATGGATGTCACATTTCCTTGAATTTTTGTGATTAATTCATGGACATGCCGGTTTCCTAACGATGTTTTCCTTCACCGTTTTTAGAGCGAGTGTTAAATCCGCAAGTAACTTAAGAAAGTCAGTGGTGCGGGGCCAGCGGTATTAGAGCTCGGGTGCGCCGGATCGAGAGTCGTACGTGCTTCCACTGAGCCACACTCACTCATTTAGTGGGGTTGTTATGAAATATTTTATTAACAACACTGCATAACTAGATTGATGCTTGGCGAAGAATTTATACACATGTTTACATTAGCATTAATTGGCATAGCCGATGATATAATTGGACATGATATGTAGAGGAATATTCGATTTGTAGGTTAACAAATAACGATCGATAGATAAATAGATAGATGATCGCTTTATTGTAAACATTAAATTAAAGACATTACATAAAAATAATTAAAGAAAGTGTTACAATGGGCGGCCTTATCGCTCGCGATCTCTTTCTCTCCTTAGGTAACCTACCTTTGGAGGGAGACGAATTATCTAAATGTTAAAGAGATAGGTATTTGGGGATGTAAGGTCTACAATATTAATAAAAAAATAAACAATGACAATAAAATAAACTACAATACTAATAGATACAATACAATAGCAACATTATAAATGCCTACATTAACATACATACATATACCTACTAGGTACACATTATTACATATCACTATCACTACATAGTATAAAACAAAGTAGCTTTCTCTGTCCCTATATCCCTATGTATGCTTAAATCTTTAAAACTACGCAACGGATTTTGATGCGGTTTTTTTTAATAGATAGAGTGATTAAAGAGGAAAGTTTATATGTATAATAACCGTACAAAGCCAGGGCGGGTCGCTAGTTACATTATAAACCTCCAAAACTAATTACTTAAAATATAGTTATATGTATACCTACATATAACATATCATAGCAACAAAATAACGCTTAGGTACAGGGGGCCTACTCCGAGTTGCTTTCGTTCGTTCGTTTGTGCGGACTAAAAGAGACACTCTTATGCCTGTTGCATAGCGCTGTCCCTTTCATCCGACAGACGAAGATCGTAATTACTTTTTCAGAGTATAGGCCCAGAATGCAATCCGCAAGAGGGTTTTTAGATTACGCCGGCGCGCGGCGCCGCCGCCGGTAATGTTTTTTATTTATTGTTAGTCACGATTTTTTGGGTTTTTCACCCACTCGACACGAAGGGCTGGACACGTGTGTGTCCAGTTAGTGAAACTTAAAATAGGTATCTTCCTATCTATATATAATATTTAAGTAATTTTAATGTAGGTAAGTATATAGGTTGCTGAATGCTTTCTACCATTTAAATACAGTGTTTTCCATATTTGCATCTTACAAGCATTATTTTCGCCGACAACTTCGCATGGTATTATAAACTCATCTTCCTCATTTCATCTGGCGTCCAAAACCATTTGGCGGCATCGGAGAGATGTCGTCAATATTTCCTCTAGCCGCGCGGCGATGCGATCTTGGCACCATGACAATAGATGACACGAGGTGGAAATATGCAGACACCATTCCATTTTCGGCTGATGCGATACTGGTTTTAGAGATTTACTAGTGGTAGTTTTCTCGTATGCGAGAGACCGTCTGGGTGGGTACCATCGCTTTGCCAGTTATTCAGCGGCCAAGCAGTAGTGCGCAAGCTTTACTGTGTTGTGGCTTGAAGGGCATTGTAGCCAGCGAAATTACTGGGCATTATGAGACTCAACAGCTAATTGTCTCAGAGTGACGAGCCCAGTGCAGCGCCGCGCAGGATTTTGCAAAACAAAGTTCTGGGTGGTGCTGTTATTGTTATGGGCTGGAGTATTGCTTAACATCAAGCAAACGACTAGCTCGTCTCGTCGTTCAGTTACATAAAAAAAAATATTATCCGCAAAGAGGTTTGTGAACAGAACGGTTTTTTACGGAACTGAGTGATACGACGAGCAAGTCGTTTGCCTGATGGTAAGCGCCACTCCTGCCCATAACAATTGCAGTGCCACCCAGATTTTTTTATAAAATAAGAAGCAATGCGTAGCACTGTATTGCGCTCATCACCCCGTGATATATTAAGTCTATATGCCCAGTATTTTCGCTGGGTACAATTCCCTTCAAACCTATGAGATTTCTGTAGACCTGACAATTATCAATATACCTGCTGATTTCCGTAACTAGCTGCGCCCCGAGGTTTCTCGGTATAAAAAGGAGCCTATGTCCTTTTCCAGGACCTAAAGTACCTACATAGCAAATTTCATCAAAATCTGTTCAGTAGTTCGTGCGTGATTGAGTAACAAACATCCATTCATCCATCTATCCATCCTCACAAACTTTCAAATTTATAATATTAGTAGAATAGGAGTCCTATGTTGATTTTGGGTTTGTAACTATTGCAGTAGGTAGTTACAGTTTAAGGCATTTTAACTCTTTTTCGGAAATGTTTCATAAACTTTATACTTAATATATGTATAAATATAAAAATCGTGCGAAGTCATATCAAGAAAAAAGTGCAGTAGGTATGACAAGATATTAAATGAAAAAGATGACATTTATTTATTTTAATTCAGGTGCCCGTTACACTTACAGTACTATAACCAAAGCGTGTAGCGGGCCAATTACATGCTAGAATACAAATAATAATAATAATAATAATGTCAATTAATAATAATTAATTATTGTCAATTAATTTATATGGAGCACCACTTCGTTTCTGTCGCGATGTTAACATCGAGACCAAATCAAAGTGATAGTTTTATCTACCGATGACACTGATCGACTGTTCATTCAAATTCTTGTCGTAGGTATTTTGTAACGAGTTTCAGAAAAATGCACAATAACTAACTTTCTTTTTTATTGAACGAGTCATGAGACGAACGAGTGGGTCATCTGCTTAAAACAATAGGGGATCGGACAACTTTTCAGAAAGTGTTTATATTAACTACAATTAATATATATAGCTATGAAAAATACTATTTTAATTAAATAACGCTCTAAAAGTACCTAAAACTATGTTTAAATATTATGTTTCAAATATTGCCGCGCAAAAGGTCACCTCAAAACTTGTGCCGTCATATGTAGGTAGAAAACGACAATCTCTTCGAAATAAAACTTGCAAAGAGATTTAAATACGTTTTGTGAAGTTTAGGGACGATATCGTAGTAATGGAACGAAAAAATTAGCAATAATACATTTTATGAAAAGCAAAAACGTAAAATAAACACAAGCTTGACTCACGGCATTTGCCTACAAATGACGTCATGCGCTGTGATTGTTGCTTCGTTTGAGATGAAGAACAGATTAAAAATGTCAGAATTATTAGATTTTATTTATTGATTTAAAAATATAAATCATTATTATTTCACAAAAATATTGATTGAATGATCTTTCTGGTTCGACGAACATTCGTTCTAACTATATTTTAGATTTTTTCTCGATTACTGTCCGATCCCCTATTGCAGTGCTACTAAAAAGTACTGCGAAGCATTGCATTGCGCTCATCACCCCGAGACATCAGATAGTAAGTCTCATATGCCCTTCAAATAGGAACGCAGTAATGCTTGCGCACTACTGTTTAGCGGCAGAATAACTGGCAAAGCGGTGATACCTACCCAGGCGGTCTCCCGCATGCCTCCCGCATGCATAGATACCTACCACGAGAATACTCAAAGCCCAAAACCAAATTATATAAATTTATATCCCGATAATTTTTAAGCCCATAAATATCATAATTGCGAAAATCTAGTAAAAGATATACAACAAAATATAATACAAAAGTTATTTTACTTCAGAATTAAAAACAGAATTCTGTAAATAATTTTATAGTAGCATTAATAAATAAACTTCAGATATACATAGATTGATTGAGCAATTACGTCAAGGTAATGTCGTGAGACTAAAACATACGAATAACTTTGTAGACTAAACCATAAGCTAAACTATGTTAGGTACATCAATATTTATCTGAATCATAGATATGATACCAATGTTCATATCTATGATTCAGGTAACTTGTAATTTATGTATGCATTGAGAACTTCAACCGCAATAACCCTGTGTTGAAATGTTCAATGGAATAGGCATCAACAAAAAAATATTATTCGGTTACAATGATTTTAAATATTATTTGATCAACTAGCGTAATTAAATTCCGTAGTCACGGATTACGATCAAAGAATTCGGAACATTATCAGAATGTTGAAAATCCATGGAATATTTCATACACCCATTACATGCGTGGGAGCAATGCTCAACTCTCGGTTAAAAATAGGCAGCTTTATTTAAGCGCAAGTGGTTGGATTAACAGGAGGTTATAGATCATAAATCGGACATTTGTGATCGAATTCATCCGGTCCGAGTGACGTCACGCGCATTCCGAGTCCGGGCCGTCCGTCATGGCCAAGTTTTAAATTTGGAATCGGTTTACTAATGCCCTCAGTTCACTCGCGCGTAATTAGCAACACAAACAGCGTTCATGCATCCGAATATGGAATCGGAAGATGGAGACGAAAATAACGGACGAGATGTTAGCTTTATAATATTTGTTTATATTTCGAAGTTTACCCATCGATTGACGTGCAACGCTAAAATGGCTGTTTTATTTGTAAGCTAGTGACGTCGCTTCAGTTTTGGCAGTATTTTAGCGTAACTTTGTATTGCAATCGCAGTCAATGTTGCTATGGATTGCATGTTGCGGGAGATAGGTAATGGCTGCCAAATACAATTAAATCAAACCGCTTACTATTGTCCGGGCGGCTACTGCAAGAAACCCTATTTATATAATTCTATTTATGAACATTCATGGTTCTGAAAGGAAACTTTGAATAACATATCAAAAAAAGTTGGTCGGCCTAAGCGCAACGAGCCGTCCAGAGCTGTGCACGCGTAGTAAAAGAAAAAGTGGGCTTCATAGACGTCCAACATTAGGTAATGCATTAGTTATATAACGAAATAGGTATGTAGATCTAAAACTCAAGTAGATAAGCCTAATAATTAATTTTTAGAAAAAAACAACAACCGACTTCAATGTATCTTTCCAAGGTCAAATATCGATGAAATTTATATGGGACCACTTCGTAGCTATACTGAACCCAATGCAAAAATAATTTTCCTAATCGGTTTATAAATGACGGAGTTCTGAGGTAACAAAAAAAAAATACAATCGAACAGAGAACCTCCTCCTTTTTGAAGTTGGTTTAAAACTAGGTTGACTTCATCCTATCTTGACTAGTAGTTGGGTCCGAATGAATTTAAGAGTCCTTTGAGAAGTTGGATTTATATTCATAAAATTTGTTCTAAAAATAGCCCATAGGTATCCACACATAAGCCTTGTTCAGCCTAGCCATACACTTGAGATGGAATGTTTTTTTTCCATAGCGACATAAAACAATATAAGATTATTATATACCTAAAGATATTGATATTTATCAAGTGTGTTCTTACCTTGCGTGAACGAACTAAACACCTCTAGACATTAAAAAAATATTCTTAAGCAAATAAATGCATTTACAAAGAAAATAATGACTCAAGGCCTACGACCAAACACCTATACTCTACTTACTTACGGCTCATAAATGAACCTCACAATAATAATATAATGTATATTGAAATGAGCATGAGTCACGACTGTAAATGAAAATTAATGTAAATAATTTAAGTCAGACCAAATTCCCTGGCTGAGGAGTACATAGAAGTTAACCTTATTTATTTATTTATTTTATTTATTTCAGTTGCTTGCTGCACTTACAGTTTGGTACCAAAGCGTGCAGCAAGCCAGTATTACAATGTTGTACTTAAATAATTAAAACACACATTAACAAATATATTGAACTTAGTAAAAAAAATGTCTAGATCAGGTTCCTGGGCAATCAGGGCGTTGAGCAGATTTATGGCATTAGAGGCATATTACACAGGCGGTGCCACAAGCAGGCGCCGAGCGCTGCACGCGCGTCACCGCCGCTTCCGGTCCGGAGTAAATAACGAACAGCGAGCCAGAGTGGGTGGGTTGTCGAACTTGATGTTGAGCAGCATGTAGTAATGAAGCAACAACGCACACTTTCGTCTAAGCTCTAACGTGTTGACACCCACCATTCCTGCGACGAACAGAGACGGATATACATAAGGATAATATCCATACAATTTTTTGTACAGATAGCAAGCAAACTTTCTTTGAACCCGTTCCAGCATAACTTTATATTGCTGCTCGTGCGGATCCCATATTATAGAATTATATGAAAATGAGTCCATATCATCAAGTTCTAGTTCAAAAGTTCTTTACTTAGTTTTGGCATCAGACGCTCACGTCATACATACGTCATACGTAGTTTGCATACGTTAATTATAACAATGACTCTACCACCGTATCGGAAAAGAACCAGTACTTAGAAGAAACGAACCTTAGATCGAGTCGATTAGAACCATTTTTATGATAGTAATAGAAGTAGATAGATAGAAAATAACGCTGCTATTTACTTGTTTGAAGTTTTCTTAGAGCTTGAGATATTATAAGCACAGCACCCCGAAATTATTACTACATAAGAAGATTCTATAATCACCTTATGTAGTAATAATTTCGGGTTGCTCGAACTCCAAATCACTATACAAAAAGATTCTATAATCTAATCTATACTGATAATAAGACTGTAATGAGGTGGCATTGAAGATATTTTTGAAAATCTATATTCTTAAGAGTATTTGGAAGCAACAGAACCCAAAAATACAGTTTTAAAAATTGGTTTAGTCTTCTAAAAAATGTTACTACAACGAGATAGGACGGGATCGAGACAGGAACGCGACGGGTCCGGGATACCAGAGGGACTTTAACAGGATTGGAGCGGGTAGGTAAGAGGATAAGAGGAGGATAGGAGTAGGATGGTAACGGAATATGAGAGGGCGATGGCAAAGGGTTAGGAGGGATCGGTCACGGGATATAATGGGGATAGAAGCGAGACGGTAATGGTATAGAAAAATGACGTGATCTGGATAGAAGTGGGACAGGGTAGGGACGGGATCGGGATAGAAGCGGAGTGGGAGCAAGAGCGGGATTAGGGTGGGATGGAAAATTACGGGAACAGGTTAGATTACTTGACTACGCGTACGAAGTCGCGGGCAACACCTACATAGTCTAGTAATAATTTCGGGTTGCTCGAACCATTTTGATCCCGATTATACTCAGTTCTCATAATTTCTCTAAAGCTTAAATTTTTCCTTTGGGGAAACGGAACCGAATGAAAATATAAATGTTGAGAGAAGTTCTTTCACTACTTTTTCTTGCTTCCCCTTAAGTACCCGGTCTAAATAAACGAACCAAAAGTCGTGTGTTTGCCAAAAAGTTGTTTTAAGTGCTTGTCGCAATAATTCTTATTTAAAAAACTTTATTTTCAGATATACACCATAATAAATGACAAACTCGTCGGGCTCCTCATCAGAACGAGAAAACACCAACTGACCTACTTCGAAGGAGAAGTTTTATTCCAGGTAAACATATATTTTTATTAAAACTTCTTCGACCAGTGAACTTATTAAGTCAAAGACTTGCAACTTGGACAAGTCCTTGTGAATGACGGTTGCTTTTAAAGAAATACAAACTCTATTAACGTATTCAGGACAAGGGTCTTTAATGATTTTTGATAGGTTTTGGACAATAATATGATTCCAGTATCTAAGTATTTAGGCACAAATCTTTCGCAGTCAGACTTACACCAAAGTTTTATGACGAGAAGCTTACTTAGGTAAGCGTTGGCTAAAACAACAGATGAAAATATTTATTTGTTGAAATCAGAAGCCTTAAGTAACATAGGTAAATAAGGTAACATCTTAATTATTTAAAGCTCCATCAGCTAATTAATTACTACATATTAATCCATATTTTTATTATTATAATTATTATTATTGTTCCTTAGGCTAGGCTTAAAATTTGGAACCTGTCTTCTAAAGTAGGTGTAAATAATTCATAGGTAGATCAAATTCAGCCGAGCTCATAGAGAGATTATGGGCCATAATCCACCACGCTGGCCTAGTGCGGGTTCGTGGATGTCACATGTCCCTGAACTTTTGTGATAATCTCTTGGATATGCCGGTTTTCTAACGATGTTTTCCTTGACCGTTTTTAGAGCTAGTGTTAAATCCGCACATAACTTAAGAAAGGCAGTGGTGCGGGGCCAGCGGGATTCGAACTAGACTACGTCGGATCAAAAGTCACGCGTTCTCCCACTGAGCCACACTCGCTCTCGTAATAATCACATGTTGTAACCGAATTTGATAATAAGTTGTAGGTTTTCATATCAACTTTCTGAAAATGGCCTTAAAGATTAAAATTATACCTACTCACTTCAAATACCTACTTTATCGCTGAAGAACAAGATTAGTACAGCTCTCTGTTACTCAAGGCTGCAGAGAGCAGACTATTTATCAACTTGACGTTTGAGATAGTCGTTTTATCTCGCTCCTCTTCCGGGAGACAATACAAATTAATCCTAAGATGTCGTGCCCGTAGTTTTTGATCACGTTAAAGTTGTTTTCATTTTTGATTCATTTAAGAGCATTGTTTTATTCGCAAATTGCTCACAATGTGAAAAAAAAGGACAAGCATTTGTTTCGTGTCTGGGTGTCGTGGGACCATGGTCCTCATAGTTCCTGGTTCCCTAGACACAGGTAATCCTAGTTAGGGGCCAGGATCTATGTATGTAACCGTTGGGTGTATTTATTTTATTTATTTATAATGTAGCCAGGTCTCCGAGGGTTAGACAAGTTTTACAACAAATAAGTATATTTATTTGTATAAACTATTTACAAATATATGTAATATACAGACTAAACTAAACTAAAAAAAAAAGTATATTTAAAGATAGAAAACAGAATTTAGGTCACCGTCTGCGGGTAAGGTGACCAAAAAGCAACTACAACTAATCATTGTCATCAGAGTCAGAAGTTTATTTTAAATGAATTAATGTAACTTTAACGCCATAGATCAAACAAAAAAATATTGGTGGAAAAAAAAAACAAAAAATTAATACTATATATTATGAAATCAATTGGTGGAAGTAGACCTAAATAAAAATGTACATCATATCATCACCTATACTTATCAGTTTCGAGCAATTACATGCTCGATGTGACAATTCAAAACAATAAAGGCGTCGCCTGTAAAAAAAAATATCGAATAAAAATATGATTAATATCAATTGACGTTTGAAGGGACGCACGATTGGCGTTTAGATATACCTCTATTATATCAAATTTATAAATTTTTTGCTTATTATTGTTGTTATCCAAGTTACAGTTTGCTCCGAAATCGATTTTACTTGCTTTCAACTTCATTTTGAATGTTATTATTAAAACTAACGTGAGTATTATTCATATTATTATTTATTCATTTTGAATACCTTATTTAATTTTTCAGAAACGTGACGATGACGTACCGGTCTTCCTGATGATGCCCATCGAAGACGTCAGAGAATACTGCAACAGCAAAGCGCTTCAAGCCAGAAGATCCGTCTCGCCCATGCCTAATTAATTCTTAAACTTACATAACTAGTTGTTAATTGATTGATATATTTACACCAACCGTAAGCCTGTGTAATTTGTAGACAAAAAACCCAAAATGAATAGGAAGACCTAAATTGATATGACTTTGCGTTCTGGGCCGTGTTTGATTTTCCGACCTTGTTTGTCTGAACCCAATGGCGCATTTTATTTATTTCTATATTATAGCAGATTTTTAATTTATGGCTTGTATTAGCTCTGTAATGATCAAAATGTTTTTGATGAATTTTGGTTGATACAGCAATATATTATATTGCTCTGTTCCGTAACAAACATAATTATTATATTCGTTAACATCGTTTGTTTTACAATTTAACATTGTCAGTAAGAAATTAATTATAATAATGAATATTTCAAATTTTTTTTTTAATTATTATTATGAATATTTTTTAATTGCTCTTTTCAATATAATGTATTGTTCTGTTCAATATAATATATTGCTCTGTTCTGTAACAAACATAGCTATTATATTTGTTAACATCGTTTGTTATTTTACAATGTTAACGTCAGTGATAAATTTATTACAATAATTGGAAGTATGAATGTCTTTACATCAAATCCTATCGCAAATAGATAGAGCTTTCAAGTAAGAGACAGTTTTTACTATAAGTTGTTGTATTAGTGTTTGTAGGTACTGCAGTTGGTGTAAATAAGATCTGTATTATTTATATAATGTAAAATATAAATTATATTAAGGATTTATAGTAAAATATTAATTTCAATACACTCGTAATCAGATAAGTTTGACCGTAAAATAAATACGACCAACAGGAAAGTATAATATTCTAATTAGATTGTTTTTTAGGGTTTCGTATACAAAGGGTAAAACGGGATCCTATTACTAAGTCCCCGCTGTCCGTCTGTCATGAGGCTGTATGTCATGAACCGTGATAGATAGACAGTTGAAATTTTCACAGATGATCTATTTCTGTTGCCGCAATAACAAAAAATGCAAAAAACAGAACAAAATAAATATTTAAGAGGGCTCCCATACAACAGACATGATTTTTTGTCGTTTTTATAGATACTAGTACGGAGTCCTTCGTGCGCGAGTCCGACTCGCACTTGGCTATATATAGATTATAATTCACAGCTACGCTAGCGGTCAGATTGTGAAATTAAAGTATTCCTCTGCTCTGTCGGCGAGCTTGTTGGACAATTAGTTTCAATTGAGTTACGAAATAAAGGTTACGGGCAATTATAAAGGTACTTCCAGTTAATATACATCGTCATTAATGTCATAGTCATAATTATTATTATGACTTGGTTGGATATGAAGTTTTAACTAAACAAAAAGACATTTCATAATTGATATAAAACGGCTAAGACTCACTGTAAACGTCGAAAATGACTCCGACCAGGATTCGGACATTTTAGAAGTCCTTCCTCTGGGAGTTCTTATCTGTTCTAGAACTCTCACGAAAATTTAAAAAAAGGACATTCTATATATTAAAAAAATGCGGCTAAGTATCAATAAGAGTAATAAATAGCTGGAAACTCATGCTTCCGCGAACAGTTTAAAAATGAAACATTTCGTACAACAAATATTTGCAAACGTACGGCACTGTTTGAGAACTCTACTACCTATATTAAATTTAATAAAACCAGTCTAACATAGAGCTCTACTTCGGGGTTACGTCATAGAACTCTTCAAATTTGGAATTGTACGTACAAATATTTGTTTTTATTGTTCCCTACTCGTCGAAGAATACTTGAGCGCAGAATGATTTACCACTAGACTTCTTTAGGTACCAATCAAATGGAAGTTTATGTACCTACCTCCATTCATTATAAATACACATTCACAAAGAATTTTATAGCAATAATTTTATGGCTTCCAGTAACACAGCGTATTTTACCCTCTGAGACCCTAAAAGATCTAAAAACGCTGATTGCGGAACTGCGAAGTGTTCCACAGTTGTAGAATGTTGTGTGGATGGGTTCGAGATATAGACAGATAAAAACACTTAATTTTAATACATAATTTCTTATAAGTACAATAAGCAGTCTTATCGCTAAGCAGCTATCTCTTCCAGACAACCATAGGATAAAGAAAACAACATATCGCAATGATTAAAATACATAGAAATTGCCGAACTTGCCATTTATCAAGTAATCAAAACTTTGAAGGAGTGAATGGAAAGTATAGAAATTATTAAAGTATTTTTCATTATCTCTTACCTAATGGCATGATACTGTGGTTACGCATGGCTCAGATTTTCGATTCAATCCATAAATAGCGGAAATTGTGACAGCAGCGGCACTTGAGTGCTTGCTCCATTTTCTCGAAAGGAAAAGCATTTTATTTGAGAGCCACTAGAACATATCGGAACTTTGTGAAGGCGAACATTAGATACCTACATAACTTGTGACAAAATGACAAAAGTCCAGTTTCTAAGAAGCTACTTCACAAGTTACGAGACTTACCTTGAATAGTTTAAAGAGATGTTCTTCACAAAACAAAATTGGAAAACTTGTTCGTTTAATGTAAAAAAGTTTATTCATTTCGGATTCCACGAAAATATCTACATGTTTACAAGCATAAATAAAACCTTGTTTATTGTATAGGTTCATTCAAAATTGGTTTTACAATAGAAGCCGTAAGCAACCTTGTCAAAATTCATTACAAAAATTATCAAAATAAATACATGCATACCTTATATTAAATTTAAAAACTAATTTTAAATGTAAATTTCAAATTATTTCAAACACAATAACAATTCAATACAAAATGTTGAATAAAACCATCAGCGCCAAACTATTCGACCAAAATAATAAATATTCATAAGTCAGAGAAACATAAAAACTTAATTTTTATTTTTAAGTGCTATGCACCTATATCAAAAAGGCTAGGATAACATTAAAAATCTCACTTTTAATATAAAAGTCTCTTTATATAATTACTAACCCTAGATAAGAAAGTTATACGAAAATAAGGGACCCATCGTTTGGTTTTGAATTTCTTTTTGATCTAATTTAATAATAATAAGGTCATAAACAAATTAAAACAATACCGTTTTCATAACAAAATAAAATTTTTATGAAAAATCACTGATTTTATGTAAATAGATGTAACTACAAGACCAAATAAAAAGATAAGCCAACTTTGCTCCCAATAGTTTTTCTATTATGTCTGTAAACTGACGTGTGATAAGTTACTTGCTTGTTTTAGTATATTTTTTTATGAAAATCACTACTTTGATTAATTCTTTAAAAATTAAACTCTTCACATTATGAAATAAGTAGGTAACAACATTCTAGTCCATCTAGTCGTTTTGATATTCGTTTAGGTATTATTGACATGGAATTAATTAAATATCGTATGAGTTGTGTGACAATTATGTTAAGTTTATTTTAATAAATACTGTTACTGAATAATCGATATCTTTATTTTTTTATGCCAGCGAAGGTATGGAACATCTAACCAGTATCTCTGTTTCCCGATTCTTATAATCTAGGTGTCTTCAAGTTCAGAGTGAATCGGTATCTTCTAGGCAAGCATGATTCATCGCCAACCGCATCATCACTTTCTATTACGTGAGATTGTGGTAAAAGGCTTGCCTTGATAGGCAACCTGATGGTAATAAAAAAACTAAAACAAAATATGTTCCCATCAGTGTCCAAAAAAGCACGAGTAGTGCTATACACCTATATTACCTATGTACTAATACAGTACGACGAAAAGTGGTCACCATTACGGTTGCCCGTGCCCGTACGGAAGCACTGCCGATGCGCTGCCGGCCCTGTAAGTAGACCCTGTAAGGAGGGAGACACAATAGGATGGAAGGAGGGGACAGAGTGAATCTTAACTTATATAAAAGGCACCTATAAAGTAATGCAAAACTCATTTTTGTAGGCCATAGGTAGAAAGTTGTTCTACAAAGTTTTTGTTATATGAGCACGCTGATGGTTCGCGGCGGCTCGCGGCGGCCAGTGCTGCGCTTCGATTTTGCGTTCTGTGTTTGATGCTCGAAGTGCCGAAGGACTCGATGTTATTCAAGCAAAAATATTTACATTTGTATTCGAGTGACAGTTGTTTGAATTCGTGTGGGAAACACACTCGTAAATCCACGTCGCTGCTGTGGTGATGGCGTGGGTGCCCGAAAAATGCGGGTGAAATCACGCGGCGCATCTAGTTTTTAGAATATTTTTATTAAAGCTAGTAATGGTATAAAAATTAATTGAAGTTTTAATCAACGTTTCAGTAAAAAACATAGTAATAAACTAGTAAGTAATAATACTCTGGTCAGTTTCATTAAAATTTGTTCGTTGGGATATAATATTGCAATATCGTGCTTAAATTGACTTTGAGCAATCTTTAATTAACTCACAAATGGCCCGATCCATTATGTAAATCAATTAAGTTTGTCCGTTGCTCCGTAATAAAATCACATGATGTAGGTAAAGATAAGCTACCGAACGGATTTTAATGAGGATTTCAGTGTTTGATAGCCTATATCTCATCTTAAAATATAGGCAATTGAAAATTTGAAAAACCTGATAATGGGGGGATTAGATGGGGGTGAAGTTAGTATGGAAAAAAGATATTAGATTGTCCTAGAATCTTGAAACTCAAAATTTATACCTATAATTAAAAATTAACGAACACGGGTCTGAGATTTTTTGATTCTTGAAGCGATGAGGACAGGAAATAGGTAAAATTAATCTGAATTTGAAACGCTGTATAGACTATGAAAATAATACATACATGTAAAATTTTATTTACATAAAAGAATACCATGGCAGAAACTTAATTTCAGCGTTTTTAGTAAGTCTTAAAAACACTTTGGAAACTTTACAGGAAGAGCTAATTTTAACTCATGAAAATTTGATGATTTTGCCAAAACTTTAACATAATTATGACAATTTTGCATTGTTTAACAACAAACAAACTGATCTATTTAACAGACGACGTCGTGGTAAACCAGTGGAGAGGGCACCGGCTGTCTATAAATATAGTGGCGAGAAACATAGATCTATTAAGCGTAAAAAAAGAACATCCTTTAGGTAGGAAGTACACCGCGTTCATACCAGTAACAAAGAATGCTACTATTTACGATTGCTAATACATACTGTCTGTCCGCGGCGCTACCTCATTTGCGTTCCTCAGAACTGTCAGTGGTGTTGAACACCCTTACGCTACGTAAAAACGTAGCCTCCATAAAAGTTCAAAAGTTCTTTATTTTGTTTTCGCATCACAGACGGAATTATGAATGCGCGTCTGCGCCATTTGTTTGCTGTGATGTTGGTGTTTTGTGGGGTCTCGCCCAGTGCAACTGTGGGAGAAGTACCTACTCTATCTCGCCGAAGATAACCAGCCTCACCCACCTGTATGCTCTGAAGAACATTGAACATGACGTAGACTTAGCAGACGAGAGGGTCGTAAATCGTTGTCTTACTATGCTACAAAATGTTGTCATTACTATCGGTGACGATTCACTAGACTGCGAGGTACCCCGTAGAATTTTTGAACTCTTTAAGTGCATCAGGGCTTTCAGCGTTTATGCTTCTTGGAAATTCAATCCCTTAGATGTTGTGTAACGGAACTATGCTGAAGGTAGTATCGCTACACAAGAACCTCATTGAGGCAGATTATCGTGGCGCTGGATTATCAGTTTTCATATCACGCACCCCCTTATCCCGACAACTTTCCGTTGCAATTCAAGCGCGTGCACTTCTCTGTGAACGTCTGCTTTGCAATGACGGTCAACAACTCGAAGGATCAGATACTCCAGACTGCCGGTGTTGATCTGAGGACAGGATGTTTCTAACATGGACACAATGGACAGCTGTACGTCGCCTTCTCACAGGCAACGTGATCCGAGAGACTTTACGTGCTTTCTTCCAACATTCACAGGGAAGTTTTGTAAATAACATATATTGTACATAATCTTTAAAAAGGTTCATACGAACGAAGTAGGGATTTTGTAAATTACATGTGTTGTACATAATCTAAAAAAAGTCTCTACATCAGCGTTACACTAAAGTCCACGCGAACGAAGTCGCGGGCAACAGCTAGTATTTTAATATATAATGTATATATGTTAGTTCTAAGGTATATATGGTAGGTATCCTATATTCATACGGGCTGTAGAATACGTAAATTACATCTGTTATCTAATGTTGCCTGAAATAAATATTAAATAAAATAATTTGAACGGATGTTGAAATTTGGTATGTAGGTACTTTAGGTTCTGGAACAAGACATAGGCAACTTTTTATCCTAGTAAACCGCGGGTGAAACCACGGGGCGCAGCTAGTAAGGCAATACACGAGGCGCTTAAAACCTCAATCAAACAACAGGTTTCATTAAATGTATAATTTTACATTCCACACAGTGAACTTTGTTTAGCGAATTTCATTATTTTATGATACTATAATATAATAAGGACCAATTTTTGAATCTAAACGTCTAGTTAAACACACGTTGTCATAGTCTGACTTGTTGCGCGCTGCTAAGTGCATGTCACTTGTACAGTTCATAGTTAAGTTATTCGTTATAATCGTACAGAACGATATCTGTGATATATTTAAGGATTGAAAAGTCAGCCCTTATAAATAGATATTAATAAGTAAATACTTAATTTATTAATAAATAAATCTTACTTCTAACACGTATTTTCAAAAGTGTTACTTTAAACCACAGAATACGGTTATACGGTTAAAAAAAATATTTCTCATAAGAATTCACAAATTCATTGCTCCTATGTTTGGATAAAAATTTGGTTTTGCATACCCCGGCCTTCGTTTTCATAAAAAACACACATAACATTTGGTTTCATAAAACATATTTTTAATCTGTTTGTATAAGATCATAAAACGGGTTTTGGCATCATGTTAGAGAATATTCAACGCAAAGTTGGCACAAGAAATAGAGCACCATTTAAGTGACAAACCAGAGACGTATTTTATTTAAATTACAAGCCAACCAACATCATAAATCTAATAAAATATCATAAACCTAAAATACTTTTACATTTTCTATTATTACTTAAATAAAAAACTTGGTGAACTCCAGTATGTGACATTTTATAAGACTGGTTACACCAATTTTATTTAAAGATCACCCACATTCGGCAATTCTAAAAATCATGTTTCAAAGAAACTTCTATTTCAGAATGAAAATATATTGAATAGGCATAGACGTTCAAATTAAAATATTATAAATAATTATATTACGTCTCTATTTCTATTTCAAGTCTATTTTGTCCTTATTATTTCAAGAACTCACAATAAAACACACACTCACAATGAAAAATATCCGATCGTTTCAACGGCCACAAACGGGAATCAGCTGAAAATCAGCGCCGAGTTGAGTAAAACTCTCGGCATTTTATGCTGAGCTGAGCCTATTCGGCACATATTTCATTAAGTTTTATTTTTTACTTTTTATTTGTCGTTTTTGTGTGCCGAATGTATGGTTTTTCTTTCGTTTGTTTTCTTTCTTTCGTTTCAACTTGTTTTATGAAATTCCTTTATAAGATTCTTTATACTTATATAAATAATTAGACAGTTAGAAAAATGTACATTCTTAAGTTATACATCAATAAAATAATTAACACTGCCTTAACTTACACTGCAGTCAGATTGCTTCAATTTTATATTAACCGTTTCGGAAAAACCTTGTTGCATTTAACTGATGAATATAACGCTTTAGACGTAACTGTCTTTACAAAGAGTCTTAAAAAACAAGGTTATTTTTAGACACGACAATCCCAAGATAAAATGTTGACACTTACACAATATTAAGAATTATAAGACTAAGACATTTATTTGCAAAAAATAAACAGATTAGTATTATTAAGAAATTTAAAATACTGAATTTGTGGCAAACCGGCCTCAACTCAGCCTTGTACTAGTCATTCGATCAGCGCTGGTCTTCAATTGAAACCGTTTGGGTGATAGAACTGATAAATTTAATTAAATATCTTTATAAATCAAAGTAAATTAGCTATATTCCTTGTTTTACACTTCTTTGTTACACATTCACGATTTCATTTCAACACTGTTTCACTATAGCACTCGATAGCATCTAAGTCATGTTCGAGTATAGCCGTATTCTACAAAGCACTTACGCTGAACGTCCTCTCAGGCGGCGTATGGAGTACGAACACTTCGCAACTGTGAGCTTGCTTCATAGCAAGATCGTTGCAGGATCGTTCTTTCCAGAACGGAATAGGATCTGAATTGATGCTCGGCTTCACAGAGGAACATTCCTCGAAACGAGGATATCGGCGGCTCACTCGCATCTGTAATTAACGTTTCTGGGAATAGACCTTGATATGTATTACAAATTATAATGTCGTAACTGTTATAAATAAACCATGCCATTGAGGCCTTCGAATAAATACAGACGCTTCGTAACTGAGCCTGAAGTACGCGGGCTAGCCTCGGGACAACCAATAATTCATTTTATAACGAAAAAAAGCAGATTTCAATTCTGATGTATCTTCGAAGTCCAAGGTTGAATATCGATGAAATTTGTATGGGACCACATTGTAGCTATACTGAACCCAAAAGCAAATAGAATTTTCAAAAACGATTTGTAAATGACGTAGTTCTGAGGTAACAAACATTAAAAAAAAGGAAACGATTTGAACCTCCTCCTATTTTTTTAAACGGTTAAAAAATGGTTGTATAAACTTCAAAGCCACCGTTAGCCTACCCTACATGAAGCGTGAAATTATTTTAGCAAAATATAGAGGTAGAATTACGTTCCTTGGCATCTATTTTAACTGATTCTAGATCAAACTAAGTAATACCTCGTCCTCGACGTTAGGGCTAAGACCGACCTCTATTAGGATCAAGGAATTTTAAAATTACATGAGGATACAATACTGCATAAGAACCGATCTTGGAAATCAAAAATACTGCATATTATACAGCGCCATAGAAATGCCATAGTTCTCACCAATCCTTCGTGATAATAACATCTTATTTAAAACTTCCCTGCTCGAAGCTATATCATTTTAACAATATTAACAAAATTAAGTTTTGCTACCACGCATTTCAATAAATAGCCTAATATTTCTAACAACCTCATTTCTTTCTTACTTTACGAATTAATTCTAACTGTAGGATTTTTGTACCTTTTCACCTTTTTAATAGATTTTGATTTAAAAAGAAAAATCTACTACACCCGAGTAATGAATTTTCTGACTTGAACCACGAAGTCAGGAGGTAAATAAGATATAAGCTGCGAAGCTTAGTTCAGCCGTAAAATATTTTGTTTATTAAAATCTCCTCTATTTTATTAAAATAAAAGCATCTAAGGAACAAGAGATTAAATTCCTATTGCGAGATACTAACTTATACGCTCTACTCATACGCTAATAGCACAGAATACATAGATATGCCTTACTATCATAAATGTATCAAGTCTCATCTACAAGCTGACAGCTCTTAACAGCTCCCGTGAATAAAAACAGCTCTATTTTCTAGGAGCTCTCAGCTTGTTGTCTTAATCCCGATCGGTTTCAAAGTGATTCATATTTATCTGTGGATATGTCTAACTTTTTCCTAATAATTAATCCCTATCCCAATCACG
This sequence comes from Petrophora chlorosata, assembly GCA_951640565.1. Lineage (NCBI taxonomy): Eukaryota > Metazoa > Arthropoda > Insecta > Lepidoptera > Geometridae > Petrophora > Petrophora chlorosata. The sequence goes on along the minus strand of OX621204.1, from coordinate 5,936,415 downwards.
AACGCTTAAAATGTTCGATATTACAGTTTAAGGATGCTAAGAGCGGTTCCGCACTGCATCTGATCCGATTCCAAAAAAATCCTGTCCGTAATAACCACAGTGCTATTTCTAAGACAAGTTAGGTACGCACTTTAGATCCGAGTCCCTTCATCCGATTTTTATATCAATCATTGATGACGGATTCGGATCGGGTGCAGAGCGGAACCGCTCGAACGCCTTCCAAAGTTGAAAAAGTGATTGGGATCGGTGTTCGAGACAATTCCACTTGTTTGCTTAGTTTTTTTCAATAGATTATGTTTTTTGTCAGGCGTTGAAGTTGAACCTCAATATTTATTTATTTATTTAATTCTTTATTGCACTATTACATGTAATGTACAAAAGTAGAACTTAATGCTAAAGCATTTGTAAGGAAATTGAATAAAGTTTACACAAATCTCTTTGTGCATAACAAAAAGGAGTTGATTTATGGCATTGTGTTCGCTCTGCTTGTTCCACATATTTTATTATAAGACTTTTATAAACAACTAGCCGACATCCGCAATTCGTCCGCGTAGAATTAGGTTTATGGTTGTTATTCTGTTCGTTTTTCACGGATAAAAAGTACTCCATATTCTATACCATCAGAACTTATATTTACATATGTACCACCTTCCATTCTTTTGAGTACAGACTGTATTTAGAACAGCATTATATGCGGGCGGAATCACCGAATAATAATAAATATATCGCTTGACCTTGACCTAAAGGCTACAGCGGGCAACTTGCAATGTATGACTGACGCTAAATTTAATATGGGTATGAAAACGTACGAGATTTCACAAGCTCTAACTTTTAATCTCTAACCTTCTTAGTAAAAGAGCGGTAGATTTAAGGGTTCATAACAAATAATCGTAAAGTGTCGGTCCTTAAGAAAAGATAATGAAATGGTCTTAAATGGGGACGGCGTCATAAAGTAAGGCGCGGAGCCTAATCGTAATAGGGGTAAAAACTCCGTCTAACAAATGATGAGGAAAAGCTGGCTCTAACACCGCCTTGGTAATTTCACTAAACGTATCTTCTGCACCACTGCCTATGCCTTGTTCAGGTTAAATAAACTCTATTATGAAATACATAAGTCTAAAATGTATGTCGTGAATATTTTTCTTTTGACAAAGTTTGCAGATATTTTGATTAAATAACGCCCAACGATCGCATACATATATCCTGGCCTCTAACTAAGATTCCCTGTATCTAGGGAATCAGGAACTATAAGGACCATGGTCCCACAACACCCAGACACGAAACAAATGCTTGTGCTTTTTTTCTGTGCACCAACATTTGTCCCGTCGCGGGAATCGAACCAGCAAACTTAGTGGTGTATGAGATTTGAGCCAACTTGCCCAACCACTACACCACAGAGGATGTCTATTTGTTAAGATTACGATCGTTTGAAACATAGATAACTGTTAATAAAAGTAAATCACAAATTGTCTATACAAATGCAAATTTGCATTTGTATAGACAATCCGGTATAATAGGGGCACGTCGCAACATAGCAACGCAACCATAATTGTTTACCACTGCTTAATGTGACAACACCCCCGACCCTCAATCTACATAATTATTTTATCGTGTCTGTATTAAGTTATCGTGTTTTGTGGCATTCTGTTTTATGTTACAGTATAGCCAATAGTAGTAACGTACATCTAACGAATTTATGGAACTTCTATTATTGCCAGCACACATGCTACAAGCATTTCATTTTGAACACAAAACCAGGAGTGCGGGCGCCATTTATATTTTATTGTTACTTTATATTCTCTGTTACTTGAGAATATATGTATATTTTATTGGTTCCTAATTTTTCAAAATCTGTTAAAGCGTTATTTAGTGGGAAAAAGAGAGAGAGTATGAACGCTCGTCTCATCACTCAGGACCATAAAAAAATGAAATGACATTTATTTGACAACCGCACAAATATAGAACAAACATAGTAAAGATAAAATACAAGCAAGAAAAATATTTACGGATAATATTATAGTAAAAAACAAAAACAAAAATGGAATAGTGGTGCTAAATGGGATTTTGGCTCAGCACGACACTAGACATTTGTCAATACACCAGACACTGGTTTTCAGCAAGAAACTAACATGCATGAACTTTGGTGACAGTCCATTCCTTTTTTAATGCTATAAAAAAAGGAATTATAGGACAAGGTTGTTGTTTACATATAGGCTTTGGAGCAGGCGGCAGGAGTTCATTAATCTCAATTGATCGCAATCAATGTACTGCTCGACTTGGCGGCCGTGACCCCAGATGAATACCAATCAAGGCTAGCATCTAGCATATTTTTGTTTACTTATGCAATAAGAAAAAATTTTTAGTAAACATCACGAATGTCAAAATGTAAACTTACATTAACATTTTCTGATTCCACCGACACCTTCGCCTTTGAGGTACCGTTCCCATCGATTTCTGGAAATAAAAAGTCTATTAAATCACATGGAAAGCACTACAAGTATACATTTTACCAAAAAAAAACCACTTCTATGCATCTTCGAAGTCCGAGGTCGAATATCGATGAAATTTATATGGGACCACCTCGTAGCTATAACGAACTGAACGCAAATTTTTGAAATCGGTCAACAGTTGGCAGAGAAATCGGTGAACATACATAAAAAAGTACAGCGGAACATAGAACCGCCTCCTTTTTTTAAGTCAGTTAAAATAAATGGATCATTAACAACAGCAGGCACATTATAGAATCCAAATTTCATTAAAACTTGAAAGTTCTGTGGTCTTATCGTTATTTAAGATTGCCTTTCATCATTGGATCCGCAGAAGAATTCCGCTCAACAATAGAGAAGATAAGATAAATATTATTGGCAAAAGAAATTTTACAAGATTTTCTTACGAATAAAACCGAATACAACTTATGATCTCAGTATTTACTCATATTTTATTTTATTTGCAATACTACTTTTTGAAATGGTTAAGATTAGATTAGATTGGATAACGCAGTTAAAAATATAGTTGCCAGTTAAATAAGGTTTCAAATCTAAATTCATGCTGAACGACGTCGGTCCTTCGGGATTACCGGGTATTCTTTTTTTATAAAAAAAATATTACCGCTTCACTTTGAATGCTAGTCAGGTAGGGTTTTAAAAGTAAAGTTTGGTCCCACTGGATTAATTTGTCCATCGATTTCATTCACTAGTGTAACTGCCACCTACGCTTAACTCCGGATTAATCTTGCCACCATAAACTAGTCGTAGAGACCAACTTTTGCCGTAGATTATCTTTATCTATAGGTAATATTTTAAGGTAAATACATTATACTACTCTCTCTTCGAGGGAAGGCTCAAGTCCCAGCAGTGGGAACGAATAATAAACTCTGTAAAACACAGAATACCTAATAGAGTAGAATACCTATATTTAGGTTTTCGTGGTCGCTGCGATCTCGCAGCGCTAGCTCGCCCTGATGAAGAGCATCGGACATGCTCGAAACCTAGGTCGACTATTTCGAAAAACTACGTGAATCCTTCCTAACCGTTTCATTAAATATTTATACTCAATAGTACTATAAAAACATGTATTACGATGAAAGGGTTCCGACAAAGGCATGGTGGGTGATATTTTACATTTTGAAATAATACGCTATTCTAGTCGCTAATGCGACTGCCGGCTCCGCTTCGTTAATGTTCCAGTTTGTCGTCTGAAAGTTCTTGAAAACTGCCTGAGAGAAAGATACTTTTGTAAAGACAAACGGTCGACACTGTGATTTATTGTCGACGTTTTACGATCATCAGACCCTATTTATCAGTCAGTTTTATGCCTCATTATTTTAATTGCCAACATTAATGTTACTTTCTTTCATTTCGATAATTCGGTTTCTCCATCTGGTCCATAGCACAGAATAAATAATAGTGTAATATTTAGTTGTCTTTGATACTACGTTCATAGGACTCAATTCACAACAGCGAGCGGCCGCCCGCGTCGCGTCGCGTCGTCGCTTCGAGTAGAGCGACGTAGCTTTTTAGAACCCTTCAATCATTATAGTGGGTATCGTCAGTGGCGATTTCGGGAATAAGCCTCAAAATAATGTACACTTAAATAAACTTTAAAAAAGTTGCGTAATTGAAGCTGCTTGCTGCCATTCGGTATGAACTGGCCTTAAAAGTACTGTTTTATTCCTGACAAACGTTTTAATAAACATACAATTAAAATTTTTAATAACTCCCGACACAATAAAACATGTCTATGACACTGCTAGAAAACCTGTTTTCAAATAAAAAAACCGCATCCAAATCGGTTCACCCGTTTACGACATACGTTGCCACAGACACAGAGACAGACACACATAGTGGTCTTATAAAACCCCTCCTTTTTGCGTCAAAAACTTGTTGGGTTAAAAACGAGCGCACAGATACAGAACCATCGTAGTACTATTAATAAAATTATGTGTCTTAGTAAAAGGATTGGTCAATGGTCAGTAATAAAGGCATACATTGTCCATCACGTTCCTCGTGTGGTGTGGTAATGATCGGAAATGCCGATTTTATAAAGGAGCCTTTTGCGTAGCTCATTCAAAAGAAGGTAAATTACGAATATTGTTAACCATCAGTTTGGTACTAATTATAGCTGGTTCACTGATGGTTGCTATCTGGCTTTACTTTTTACGTAGGTAATACTCGTATTTACGTATCTTCAATCTTCACTATCACTACATAGTATAAAACAAAGTCGCTTTCTCTGTCCCTATATCCCTATATATGCTTAAATCTTTAAAACTACGCAACGGATTTTGATGCGATTTTTTTAATAGATAGAGTGATTGAAGAGGAAAGTTTATATGTATAATAACCGTGCGAAGCCGGGGCGGGTCGCTAGTAACAATATAAAACAAAGTCGCTATCCGCGTCCGCATTTCTGTTTCTCCGCTTACTTCTTTAAACCACGCAACGGATTTTGATACGGTTTTCATTGTCATTTAGATATATTTTCTGGAAGGTTATGTGCAATACATTCTTATTAAGTTTTTGTATACTAGAGAAAATTCAATGCTTTGTAATGAAGTTGTCAAAAAATGACACCACTTTATACTGCATTTGTTATATAATAAACTGCATCCTTGGGAAACCGGCGCGCATCGCTAGTTTGTCATAAAAGTGATTATTTAAACAATGTATCCTCATATCTTGCGTTGAACAGAAAAATGCAAATCTATTTTCCCGTTTGATAGTTTCCCCGAGAACGGTTCTCAGAGACGGCTTAGAAGCCCATGAGATTTACAGGTAGAACCCCTTTATTCCGACTTAGGAAGGCAAAAACAGAAGACATATACAAATTTATAGCTGTCGATATCTCTCTCGTCCTTTTTGCGTCGTCGTTGAGAAGTCAAATCAAATAAGAAATAATAAAATACTCAATAAAAAAAATACTTAAAACTGTGTATATTTTAGTCTTATTTTAAATAGTTAGTCATTATAAAAGACAGCAAGTGATACTTTTCCTGATTCTAATTCGCGTACTAAGTTTTTAGGTAGATGCATTTTAACTTTTAATGAAGATTCGTGTTTAACGTTAAAATTATTCGAAAGGTTTGTTCTTATCTTCAAAACAAATCAATTTTGTTTGCGTTTCATTACTATTAAATTTCGTCTGAACACTCTCAAAGCAATATAAACAAGCGAAGGGTCAAAATCCCATAAGGCCCAAAAGAGCCTATTAACTAGTTGATGTTTGATAGACAAACTATTGTTTGAATGTATTTTCAACTCTAACAGAATTCAATAAGAGCGATATCGATTATATCAGTAGAAAAACGTTCGAGCAGTTTTCCACCAGATCTGCGTTGACTGTTACTCGTAGACACACAAGGTTATATTGAAGACAAGCAAGATCGTAATCTTATTGAAAATCTTATTTGGCTCTAAATATTCATTACAACTATATAATGTACGGTCGCTCGCTCGCTCGTTTAAGAGCGAGTGTGGCTCAGCGGGAACTCATGCGCCTTTCGATCAGACGCACCTGGGTTCGAATCCAGACTCGGCCCTGCACCAATGACTTATAGTTAAGTGTAGATTTTGCACGCTCTAAAACGGTGAAGAGTGGTAGGCTCTGGCCATGGTTGTAATACCACCCACCGAACAAAGCCATGCGTCAAGCGACCTAGTCATGTTTCGGGATGATGTTCGGTGAACCATCGGGGAGACGGGTCTGAGCAGCCGCTCAACTGCCGTCTCTCTCTAGATCTATGTGCTCCATCTTAGGCCACATCATCGCTTCACATCAGGCGAGATAGTGGCCAAACATAGATCTATTAGGCGTAAAAAAAATCGCTTACATCGAGATAGACGTTCCCATATTCTTGTTCGATAGTAACACTGCCTTAGATTCGGTAAAAACTACCATATAATACCTAAATATTGTAAAAACGTTCGGAATTTTTATATACAGTCGCATTAAATTTTATATGCAGCATGGCAACTTCACAAAGGACTCATTGTCATCTTTTTATTACAAGCTTTTATTAACTTACAATGTTGACACAGAACCACTTCTTTTTATCCTACGGAGTTGAAATTTTGCATACTTGTCAAAGTCCGAGGATATTGTAATATTATGGTGACAGCCAGCTGATCTAATGATACGAGACGGAAGGTGGGTAATTGAATTCCTTGACGGATAATCATAAACTACTAGTGTTTGGGCCCATATTAATCGGCTTGCGGTTCCGATTACGAATTTGTTAAAAGCTTGTCTTGAAAAATATATTTTTCAACACAAATCTTGGTATTGAAAATGACGTGACTATAGTTCTAAGCTATATAGAATTACATTCCATTAAATATTGAATTAGTCTTAAACAAAGTTCTGGGTGGTGCTGTTATTGTTATGGGCTGGCGCATTGCTTACCATCAGGCAAAGGACCAGCTTGTCTCGTCATTCGGTTACATAAAAAAAGTCTTAAATACAAAGGCAAAATTGGTTCGAACAATGGATAAGAGAGATAAGGGTTAGCACGTCACGTCACGCAGTCACGCATCTGGAAACGTGAACAGAAGTTACATCTAAGACGAATGTTTCCACTTTCCTGTTGGCGTAAAACTAGCGTAGAGCGTTTCTGGGGAAATGCCGCTAAGCTAGTGAGATTTGGACATAAGCCCTTAATCTATGATCTCTTTTGAAGTAGTTCAACGGGCTTTTCTGCGAGACTATTTTCGTTTTTAGTCGGTGTTAACTAGTAGTTAGTACTGAGTCAGTATAATAAATGTAACATGTATTTTGCTAATCCATTTCAGGATTAGAGCGGTTTTATAATTTTGAACAACATTACTGTTCACGATATATCGTGGACGTCCACAATATTACGTGAAGAATTATTAAAGCGTCCAGGTTCAATTTAACATTCAGATATTTAATTAGTCTCAATCCTCAACTCGTATTATAAGGTTATCGTCTTTAAAAAGCATTCTCACACACAATCGAACAGTGATAGAAATAAAGTAATTAGATGATGTCTCTTTTTTTTCTCATATTAAGTATTTATTTTGGTATTCAAAGTTCAAAAGTTCTTTATTCATGTTTGGCATCACAGACGCACCTATGAACGTCAATTATTACAATGACTACCATATCGGAAAAAGATCCACTACTCAGAAGATACGGCAAGAAACTGAGGGGCATTTTTTTTAGAAAGTTGGCTACTTGGCAGAACCGAAATGTTCCATGCATCTTTGTCTTCTTGTATATCTTATTATTCACGGGAAAAACGAGAACAAATTGTCGAACACGTGGTTAACAGACTCATGATAGAGTCGGAAATAATTATAACAGCGCAGCCGAATACTTTTCTCACTTACGACACATCAATCTCCACACGGGTGAAGCCGCGGGCCCAGCTAGTATGATGTAAAATCACTAGGTTTAAGATATTTAGCAACGGCTTTTTCTAAGACTTAAAATGTCATGACGCGATACTTTTTCACAAAGATTGTCACAACTTACCAGGTATTTCCGAAGGTTTGGGATGGATACAGAAGATTTTCCTGAAAGTTCTGGTTAAAGTCCTCGGGTTTATCGCATACGAGCCGTAGACCAGCGGATCCATGCAGGAGTTGGAGACAGCCATCAAGAAGAACAAGTCTTGAAGCCGTGGTGATACGTGCATTGCTGACTTGCGATCCACCATGTACCTGAATACCAAATAACTTTAAGACAAACAGAAAATTTTGCCTTATCTACATAGGATACCTATACCAAAGAAAACTATTGCCTAGCACTCCTCACTGTAGGTACGAAGCTACAAGTACATAGCCATAGCTGGACACCGACAGCGGGTCGCGCGTCGTTACACGTGCCGCGTCAGAAGAGATAAGAGCTATGCGATAGAAAGAAAGGCGCTCTGTAGGTTAATATGACTGGTAGGTAAGCAGCGCTACGCGAGCTGAATTAAATTTTATTGCGAAATAGCAAGAGTCGCAATTTGTTTAAATTTCTTTGCGGAGTGTGCTTCTGTCCTTTAGTATTCTGTGCTATTACTTACGTACCTATACTAACACCTATTTTAAACAATTTAAAATCCCAGCGAAAACTACCTAACGATCAAATAGAATATGTTACGTAGAAGAAGTCTCTCGTTTGCTCAGTTTATATACATAAATATAAAATGTAGGTACATTAGTTGTAACTGTAAACAAAGTAACTGCCAACGCAAAGTATAATACAATACGTGAAGTAAGATACTGTTGCGGTGAGCAACGTAGGAGAACTTGAGACGATCTTACGGTCGCAGATATAAAGCTTTAAGTTTAAATAGCAAACAATGAAAGCTTTTGTTTGCAAGTAGGACAGAGTTGAAAACGGGCACAAAGGGCCTCTACGACTACGCTAATGTGTACCTATAAGTTTTCAAACAATGTGTTTTATGTTATGTTATAGCATGGTTACATAATTTCTAAATAGTATAAAACAAAGTCTTCCGCGTCTATTTGTGTATTTGTCTGATTTCTAAGCCGCTTGATGTATTTCGATGAGCTTTTTACCATCATTTAGAGAAATTCTACATTAGATTGTGTGTCACTAGTAACTAGTCTGTGGATGAGCTGCGCTCCGCGATCACGCCTGGGTGGACAATATTCCGGATTATAAAAGTCCCATGTCCTATATTCCAGGATCTGAAAACTAAACTATATATCATCAACATCAGTCCACTGACTAGACAAAGGCCTCTCCCATAGCACGCCACTGAGCCCGATATTCGGCCGAAACTATATATACCTACTTACATTATATTCTTATAGGTACGTATTATTTGTTGTACATATTGTTAATACATTTATATAATGGATTAAAAGGTACACGTTTTTATAGTTCATTTATTACGTTGGTTGCTTGTGCATATCTTTGCTTATTTATAAGGTAGTTTATGTGAGGTGCGAAGTACAGGGTAGTATGTAATGTTTCGATTTTTATTACCTCTTTTTACACAACTTTTAATTTTTGCAATTATACCTTCATTGTTTTGATACATTCTCTTTGCAAACAAAATATTTAAATGTCAAATGATGTCACTTTGTCACATTAATTAGCCAATCAGCACATAGCGTTAGAAGTCATGCAATGTCAGTGTCACTTTTTGACTTATGTCATTCGAAATAACGTTTCGTTTCACTGAATTGTTAACGTTTGAAAGTTATGAGTTTTTCTTCTTTATTTTTTACTCTGTTAAAATAGCTTCAACCTGAGCATAAAAGGCACAATGCGCAGCAATTTTTTACGTGATAAGAATCTATTAATTTATTTTTGATATTTATAGAAGTTTGACTTGTTTACCTTTTGTTTGTTTACTTTTGTATCACAACTGGCAGGTGGACTATTTGTCGTTTTTTTTTTTTTTAAACAAAGCTTATTTCAAATTTTTTTTATTTTTTTTATTTTTTGTATTTTATTATATTATATTGTGTAAGATTATTAGATATATTTTTTATATCATGTCAAATAGCAGTGACAGTGATAATGTTGATTTTGTTTCTTGTTCTGAATCAGATAATAGTAGTGATGGTTTTATTAGCATACCTACACTTTCAAGTAGTATTGAATCCTTTATTGGCGATGTCTCAAATAACTTAAATGTACTTCACATTAATGCACAGAGTATTCCGGCTCATTACCCAGATATGCTGGCGTCGTTCGATCATAAAAACATACACGCTATTCTAATTTCCGAATCGTGGCTAAAGCCATCCCTACCTTCAACTTCCTATTCCTTGCCCGGTTTCACACTCCTGCGCAATGACCGCACTGGTTGTGTAGGCGGCGGTGTTGCCATATACCTTCGCACACACATTCCCTTCACTGTAGTGAGTATGTCAGCGCAGCCGCCTCCACCCGATGCTGGTGAGCACCTCCTCATCGAAATTATCCTTTCACATACTAAGGTACTTCTAGGTGTCTATTATTGCCCTTCCCTCCGAATTAGTTTCTTTTCTTCTTTTGAAAAACTTCTACAAGACTATACCCCTTCTTATGACCACACTATTTTCATGGGTGACTTTAATACATGTTTACTTAAGCGAGACTCTCGTTCAACTTCTTTCGAATCTGTCACCAGGTCTAGCAACTTGACCATCTTACCACTTAACGCCACACATAATTTCCCCAACTCAACACCCTCACTCCTTGACCTTATCCTTGTATCATCTCCAAATCACGTTGGTAAGCATGGTCAGTGTGCAGCGGACGCTTTTTCCTTTCACGATTTGATTTTTCTTTCTTATAAGATCCGTCCGCCTAAATCCAAACCAAAAGTCCTTCTGCTACGCAACTTTGGTGGTATGGACTTAGAGTGCTTACACAAGGATGCTCAGGAACTGGATTGGTCAGCCGTCATGAATGGTGTATCTATGGACGATAAAGTTGAGGGTTTCAATCTTACACTTACTAAGTTATATGACATCCATGCTCCTGTTCGACCGGTCAAATTAAAACATCTCCCAGCTCCTTGGCTTACTAGTGAGATACGAATGGTAATGCATAGGAAGTTAGTGGCCAAGGCAAAAGTTAAATGTCGTCCCTCCGAGTATAATAAACTCAAATACTTAGAGTGTCGTAATCGCTGCAATAGAGTTTGTAGGAATGCACAACGCCAACATTTCCATAAATCCGTTGAAAATGAAGATTCCGCGAAGGTGTGGAAGTTTCTTAGGTCAATGGGGGTTGGCAGATCTAGGTTAGATAATATCCCGAAAAATTTAAATATTGATCATCTGAATCAACACTTTTCCTCTTCTACTAATTTTGATGGTCCTGCAAAATCTGCTACTCTGAACTACCTTTCTTCGATTCCACCTCCCGACCACTCCCCGTTTAATTTTGATCAATTTGCCGATTGTGACGTTAAGAAGGCAATTGCCTCCATTACATCCAATGCAGTCGGTAGTGATAATATCAGTCGTAAGATGATTCTTCCTATACTAGACGAAGTTGTTCCAGTAATTCGATACATCCTTAACTTCTCTATATCCAGCGGCACCTTTCCATCTTCATGGAAAGATGACCAAATAACCCCTCTTCCTAAAAAACCCAATCCATCTTCCTTCTCAGAATATCGTCCCATTTCAATTCTTCCTTTCTTGTCAAAAATATTGGAGCGTCTTGTCTATCAGCAACTCTCCTACTTCCTCAACCGAAATACTCTCTTTAACCCTTTTCAATCTGGGTTTCGCCCAGGTCATAGCACTACTTCTGCTCTAGTTAAGATTACTGATGACATCCGGTATGGGATGAGTAACGGACAACTGACTGTTTTATCACTACTGGACTTTAGTAACGCTTTTAACAATGTCGACTTTGATATTCTACTCGGACTTCTTCGCACTCTTAACGTATCTCCAACGGCTATTGAATGGTTTCACAGTTACCTGTTTGGACGCCGGCAGCGTATTCGCATAGATGATAATTTCTCATCATGGTGTAGTACTACGGCAGGTGTTCCTCAGGGTGGCGTTTTATCACCTTTACTATTTGCAACTTTCATAAATTCAATCTCCCATCAGTTAACTTCTTCCTTTCATCTCTATGCAGACGACTTACAAATTTATACACAGGCTCCACTAGATTGTTTGCACACTGCAATAGAAACCACTAATAATGACTTGAAACACATATCTAACTGGAGCAAATCGTTTGGTCTTCGAATTAATCCTGACAAAACACAAGTCATTGTAATTGGCAGTACTAGATTGGTATCGAAGATCGACTGGTTCCGCCTCCCACAAGTTCTTTTCGATGGTACTACGATACCAATCAGTGAAACTGTGAAAAACTTAGGTGTGCTCATGGACAAACAGCTATCTTGGGGACCGCAACTAAATGAAGTCAGCCGAAAGGTGTTTGCGTCTGCGGCATCGCTTCGGAGACTACGCAACTTTCTTCCAACTGCCACCAAGATTGCGTTAGCACAATCCCTCCTTCTCCCAATAATTGACTACGCCGACGCCTGCTATCTGGATCTTACCGAAGAGCAGCTTAATAAGCTTGAGCGCATACAAAACTTTTGCATACGGTTCATATTTGGCTTGCGCAAGTATGACCACATATCAGAATTTCGCACCAAGCTCAAATGGTTACCTATCCGCCGTCGCCGGGATGCTCATGTTCTCTCTCTCCTGTATAGTGTCCTATTTATTCCATCTACCCCTCCTTATCTCAAAGAACGTTTTGAGTTTCTCCATCTTTCCAATCCTCGTTCCCTTCGTTCTTCAGATACCCTTCAGCTCAAAACTCCTGTCCATTCGTCAACTTTCTACGACAAATCTTTCACCATACAATCTGTCCGTCTGTGGAATGCATTGCCCATAGAAATTAGATATGCCAAGTCCATTGCTATTTTTAAGAATATGGTGAAGAAACATTACTTGTCCAATAACAGCTAAATGACATTGTAAGTATAATTATATTTATGTATTTATATATATATATATATATATATATATATATTTATTTATTTATTTTATTTATGTATATTAATTTTTATGTTACTTATTTTTAGTATATATTTATATTTGTTTTATTTCATTTTTTTTTAATAGTAGTATATCATATTTACGTATAATTGGAGTTTTTTTTTTTTATAATGTACACCACACTGACCGCAATATTACTTTTAAAATTCCTGTCCATCCAAAGGTTGCCTGTAAGAAATTGCGCATAGCGATAAGGCCGCCCATTGTACCCACTGTTTATTAACTTTGTTAACTATTGTTTTTCCCGTGTTTGGTATTCAATAAAGCATTATTGTATTGTATTGTATTGTACACGAACAAAGCTTAAGCACATGAGCTTAACCCTAAAAAGAGGTTTACATTTCAGACAATTTCATCAAAGTTTGTTAAATTTGTTTGGTCGTTAGTTTGCAATGACTATGAAACAATTTAGATTGATTTAACAGAATATAATGAGCATTAATGGTATTGATTTTAATTTAGATGTTTTACAAATAACGTAGATTCGACAAACACATTAAATTATAAATGCGAAAGTTTCTGTGTTTGTCACTTCACGCCGCAATGGCTGAACGGCTTAGAATGAAATTCGGAATGGATATAACTTATATTCTGGATTATACGATACTTGTTATTTTGGAAAATTGCGAGTGAAACCGCGGGTCGCAACTAGTTTTAATTAATCGAGAAAGTTCGCGGCCTAAAGCTCTCTCTAAATATTATAGTGACCCCACATCAAAACTTTAAGAGTACAGGAAAAGGCTGTCATTTTATACTTCGAGATACTTTGGAGAAACTTTTAATGACCACAAGTGTTTGTTCTGAGGTTTTAAGCTCTTACTCTGAGCTAAAATGATTTTTGAAGTTCACTAGAAAAAAGTATGAATAAAGGGCATAGATGAATTCTTAAAAATGTTGGGGTAAATATTTTTTATTACACAGTACAGACTCGGATCACCCCAAATCCATGTGGTCTATATTGTCGTCTAATGAAATGATCACATAGATAGATAAGATAGAAAGAGATTTTATTATTTTAATTATTATAAAGCCAGAGCGTAGCAAAAACGGTTACCTTTATAAGGATATTTAAATAAATAAATACAACCAACGATCACATACATAAATCCTGGCCCCTAACTAAGATTCCCTGTATCTAGAGAACCAGGAAGTATGAGGACCATGGTCCCACGACACCCAGACACGAAGCAAACGCTTGCGCTTCGTTTTTTTCTTCTTTGCACAAAAATTTGTCCCGTCGCGGGAATCGAACCCGCAACCTCAGTGGTGTATGAGATTTGAGCCAACCTGCCCAACCACTACACCAAAGAGGCTGTGTGTGAGAATTTATAGTAAGTATATCAACAACACGACATAGCCATTAAGTAAACACAGCATGAATCATCGCTCAAATATGGTTATCAATCAGGATACAAGAGAATAGCAATGTAATGGAATAAAATAATACATTACTCAATCCATCATTTATTTCAGCTTGAGCGCATTGCGGGTCAAGAGAAATTGTAGCCTGGCTCTAGATGTCTAGAATCTGAAATGTATTGCCATTGAATTGGATGTTACATCTTGTTTTTACCAACACTCAATAAAAGTTACCTACTCTAAAGGATGAAAGTTAAGGAATTTAGATTGAAACATTAATACGTAAATAGGCCTTCTTGAAAAGAGGCTTTGACCCGTATCATGCTTCTAGTCGATACTGACGTCTTCCGTGTATAGTGAGATGAATTGTTATTACATAAGGAACTAATTATTTTCTAAAAATATCCTTTTAGTAGTCACCTGCCCCCTTAGCACAGACCGGAGGCAAAACAATTTATCCCCTGTTTTATCCACTTTCGACAAACAAAAAGTGGATAAAAACGGGGTAAAATTTTTGTCACCGGTCCGTGCTAAGAGGGCAGTTAGTCACGACGTAATTGAGGATTAAACATCCAAACTTGAACGAAGAAAAAAGGCGTCACGTCTCCAAACTAAGACGTGAAGCACTCAAGCTATGCCGGTCCGTTCGATCGTACGGAAGCCTCACGCATTTACATCATGTTATGCCGATCGGCCGTCACATCTGCTTGACATCGGCTCTCCGTCCATTCAAACAAACATAACGTTACCGCCATTGCTATGCTTCAGTTGTTGTTTAGCAACATTCCGTCCGCCTTTCTTTGTAATTTTCTTCGTACAAGCAAAGAAACTAACTATTACTCATCCAAACATACAAACTTTAGCGTCTACCTATTAGAATGATTCGCGGTTTGAATCACCAACATTTTACTCTTCAAAATTCTATATCCATCAACTTTAGTGTAATGAACTGTAGCGTACTTACACTTAATGGAAGTGTACCTATTTTTAACATTTATACATATATTTCAAGTCTTTCGCATCGGCCAATAAGAAAAATATCTACAATACAAAAAATATTTAATTATCATCATTTTTGTCAACAGTACACCCCCACAGCTGGGACACGGGTCTTTTCTTAGCCAGAGAGAATGGGTCATTAGACACCACGTGCATTGAAGTATGTGACCTTGAACCATTATAGACGTGTTATAGAGTAAATGTTTTAAAAAGCTGGAATAGTTATCAAAAGGATGATTAGTACAAGCATTACAAAAACACTGCACGTGTAGTACTTAATGAACAGTTTTCCTCTAAGAAAAACAAAAGACATAATGGACAACTTATTCATAATCATCATCAGCCATTTTTTACCTTCCCACTGCTGGACCTTCTCTCATAAAAAGAGAACGGCACAAAAAAATTTTTCGAACTGCGTGTTGGAAATTGCTATTGTGTAAGAACCGAGATTTATCTTCTCGCATTTTCGCGCTTTTTTGAGCTTTATTCCATTTTTATTCACTTAACACGCGCATTATTCACATAATTTACTGAGATAAAAACGGACTAAGAGTAATGTTTCATCTTCCGGGCAACGTGATATTACGGGATTAAATTATTGGTTCATTCATATTCATGTTGCGTAAATATGAGTTATCTAGTTTCAGTCAATTTAAAGGCTCGGCGTCGACCTTCTACAGTAGGTATGGTCCCTCCTGACCAACCCCTAAATACCTAAGAGCAAAGTCAAGTCCTCCTGACCAACCTTTTCAACAGGCTTGAGACCGGCGTCGGTGGAGTTTTATCGGATCTATAGGTACGTTTTTGCATATGTTAATATATGTACGTAATAAGTACCTGCTATAAAATGTTAAATTAAAATGAAAATGAAAATGGCAGTGCTTAAGAAACTTTCGCATTAGCGACATAGCCCAATTGTCACTCTTTCATAATTATATGCTTCTTACCTTTACAATGTTTTAATCTTATTTTGTTATTTTTATTTTTCTAATACTTGTACATATATATATATATATATATATATATATATATATATATATATATATATATATATATATTCATAAATGTACATATATACATTTTGTAAGTCAGCAAATTTAATTGTTAATCTGCGAATAGTGTTGTGGGCTACGTTATTATTAAGTTTTTATTATATAACTTCTCTTTGTGCTATATTTATAATGTAGCTGTTTACTATACCCAATAAAAAAAAATAAAAAATAAAATTGGAACGAGAACAAGACAAAGGAGCAGACAAATTTTTAACTCATCTCAAAATTCTACCAATACACTAGCCCGATAGTCAATTTTTGACGGTACTGAGTGATTAGACGTGCAAGTCGTTCGCCTGATGGTGAGCGCCACGCCTGCCAATAAAAATTGCAGTGCCACCCAGAACTTTTGATACAATTAAAAGCACTTCGTAGCACTGCATTGCGCTCATCACCCCAAGACATCAGATATTAAGTCTCCTATGCCCATTAATTTCGCTGGCTGCAATGCCCTTTAAACCGGAACACAGTAATGCTTGCGCACTACTGCTTGGCGGCAGAATAACTGGCAAAGCTGTGGTACCTACTATGTCGTCCACCGTTCCCTGCCCTTTGCGAATTTCATACTAATCCACAACGGCTCGTTTCATCGCTCACGTGTCGGTACATAGATAAATATTGAATATCTACATGTCGTCCACCGTTCCCTGCCCTCTGCGAACTTTAAACCTATCCACAAAGGCTCGTTTCGTTGCTCACGTGCGGTAGCCGTATATGTAAAAAGAAGGGCAAGGATATACAAGTTTGATCATAATTATAACTACCCATTATATTATATACGTCCTTATATTTCTGTTGATATGAACAGAAAAAAGTATGTATACTTGTGATATTTTTTTATATTCAGCTGGTGTTTCCAACTCCATGTAAATTAATAGGAATAACTTTAAAAACTAATTCTCGGTCAACCAGTAATTGGATTCGTACCATCGTGTACTCGAGTTGTTGGCTCAAGAACTTTAGCCATTTCTGTGCGAGAAAATATTAAAGTCAAGCCAATTAAGACATAACAAAATTGTAATTAAATTTCTCTTTGTTTTTAATGAATAACAAAACATTATTGGTCTTCGACAGTTATGTACAATGTTACGTTACAAAATAAGATAAAACCCTCATCAAGTTTGTTTATTATAAAACCCAGAAAATTATAAATACCTATCTCTTTTCAAATTCTATTTACACAAAGTTAGTATCGTATTCAATGTCAAAATGCCGAATATATCATATTCGTTTTAGACTGGCATCCGAGGCTAAAATCTTTCATACCTGTTAGAAAATATTTTTAGAGTCTTTCACACAATGAAGAAATGGAATAATAGATTTCTTTAAAGATAAAACGTTACGATGATTGCAAAGATAAAAGCAAATATACTTCATGTACACATGCAATACCTAAAAGTAAAGTCAACTTAAATGTTACAAAAGAGGGGACTCTACGCATTAAGCCATGCCTATATATTATATAAAGTAAATACTACAAAGTACAGAAATGTCCAGTTCATGAATGATTTAGAAAACCGGTCCTAAGTCTGACTTACTATTTAGCTCTACGAGACTATGTTGTTTAAATTAAGATCTTTGCCAGCCCGGTTTTACCTTTCTCTCCCTACCCCGCCATTCTCCCACTTAAAAGGCTTGTTTTCATTTAAGCACCATATAAATTGTTAAAGTAGCTCGTCATCATCATCAGCCTATCGCAGTCCACTGCTGGACATAGGCCTCTCCAATTGCACGCCATTGAGCACGATCCCCGGCTACTCTTATCCAGCTGCTACCAGCCACCCTGCGAAGATCATCGCTCCACCTAGCCTGAGGGCGTCCTACACTACGTTTGCCAATTCGTGGTCTCCACTCTAGAACGCGTCTACCCCAACGGTTATCGGTTCTACGTAGAACCGAAAGTAGCTCGTAACAGTATTTATTTATAATCGTTTTTATAATAATATATTTCGAAATAAAGCGTGGCTGACACTTGGTCGGATTTCTGAGAAGACATTTTGTGAAGTACTAAGGCAAAGGCACACGCTTAGACTTAGTAATTCTGGTCTCCTGGTACACAATGATCACGTGACATGACACGTAACAATATATGCATATATTATATATTATTATATATTCTCGTATGCGAGAGGCCGTCTGGGTGGGTACCACCGCTTTGCCAGTTATTCAGCCGCCAAGCAGTAGTGTGCAAGCATTACTGTGTTCCGGTTTGAAGGGCATTGTAGCCAGCGAAATTACTGGGCATTATGAGACTCAACAACGAATTGTCTCAGGGTGACGAGCGCAGTGCAGCGCCGCGCAGGATTTTGCAAAACAAAGTTCTGGGTGGTGCTGTTATTGTTATGGGCTGGCGTATTGCTTACCATCAGGTAAACGACATGCTCGTCTCGCCATCCAGTTATTAAAAAAAAATGCATGTTTTTTTTATTCATCACTAGCTGCGCTCCATGGTCCATTTCACCTGCGGTTTCCCGGGATTTCCAGGGCTTAAAGACCATACATACCAAATTTCATCAAAATCCATTCAGTAGTTTTTTTTTGTGATTGAGTAACAATCATCCATCCTCACAAACTTTCGCATTTATAATATTAGTAGGAGTAGGATCATAGTCTCTAAGTTATTTTCAGACTGACATCAAAGCATAGCATGTGTTGACATTGACAGTATGAGTTTGCTACACTTTATTTCCCGATTATTTGAAGCAACTTGGCGCCGAAAACTATGATTAATGAATCAGTAGGCGATATACTTGTAAAATTGATACCACAACGTAGGGTATTCCCCGTTAAAGCCTATAATTAATATTTAGTAGTATAAGTATACTACTAAGTACTATACCAAATAACATAATACTAACCGTAAACGAAAATATGCCGCATGTTTCTTGGATACTGAATATCTTTCTAAATGAAGGTTGTGCTACTGGTAAATAGAAGAATGAAATGTGAAAATACTTAGATAAGAACTGTGATATATTTAACCTCTCCTCTCAATAAAGATTTCTATTATGGTTTCTTGAAACGTGAAATAAATGACGCCAACGAACAGACTTCCAAAATAAGCGCTTTGATTTATTTGCACGTGGAAATTTATTTTAGCAACTCGAGCTTTAGATTTTGTTTCCTCCTATTTATAACTCGGATACGCACTTTAACAAATCATTTATATTTAGATAACTTAGATCCACAATATCATAGTACAATGAAATTACTACTAGTGTCAGTAATGGAAAAAATAAAAGGTAAATAAGAAATGTTTATCAAGCACTTTGTGCAGACGACACCAAGCGGAATATTGATATTTAATAAGATATCACCACCCGGACCAGTGCCTACATATGGATTTATATATTAGCTTCATTTCTGTCTCTCAATGTGCCTAAACCATTGTTTTTAGTTCCATTACAGAAGTGTAGTTTCGAGTCAAAGCGTGCCTTTGCGAAACCCCTTAAATAAAAACAGTAGGTATATATTTGCGTGTAAACATTTTATGCGGTTAGCCAGCTTATTACTAAGTGCAAATGTTTTCTGTAACAAATAAAGGAAAGATAGTACGTGGAAGAAGGCTTGAATGTTATGTGTATAGGTCTCAATGAAACATGCTGAAAGTTGCACGTTTCTGAAGCAAAGTGTACCAAGTAGGAGTATGCTGGTTATATCGTCATTGAGTATGAAGGACATACGGGGAATTAGTACATCGATTCCTGAATATTTCACAGAGTGTTTTTTCCTCTCCGCAACTATGAGAAAAAGAAAAAATTATCAAAGGATCAAATCAAGAAAAATAATTTAAAACTTAAAAATACACAATACAATAAGGCCACAAAAAGCTAGTTTTTTATTATTATTAATTGCAGGCTTGATACAGTTTTCTTATAATAGAAAATACATAAGAAAAAGAGCACAATGGGTTTTTAGATCACCCTTTTAAGTAAGTGTGGCTCAGCGGGAACTCGTGCGCCTTTCGATCCGACGCACCTGGGTTCGTATCCTGACCCGGCCCTGCCGACCAATGACTTATAGTTAAGTGCAGATTTTGCACGCTCGTTATAAAATGGTGAAAAAAAACATCGTGATGAAACCCGCTTACGCGCTTTGGAGTGGTAGGCTCTGGCCGTGGTTGTAATACCACCCACCGAACAAAGCCATGCCGTCAAGCGACCTAGTCGTGTTTCGGGATGATGTTCGGTGAACCATCGAGGAGACGGGTCTGAGCAGCCGCTCAACTGCCGTCTCTCTAGATCTATGTGCTCCATCTTAGGCCACATCATCGCTTCACATCAGGCGAGATAGTGGCCAAACATAGATCTATTAAGTGTAAAAAAAAAGCTTAGGATCGATAAGATGGTATAACACCCGTATGTATTGCACTAATTGAATATGTTCTTAAAAAATCTACTGAACTCCCTTCTCAAAAACACTACAATAAACGCAGGTGTTTTTAAATTATCTGTATATTCACCAACTTTCTTCTAGGACGTAACGTGACGTTTATTAGGATGGATTTATGGATGTTCGTTCCTAAATCTCGCAAAAGATATACTGAACGGATTTTGATGAAATTTTGTGAGTATGTACTTAGACCCTGGAATAGGACATAAGACACTTTTATCGCGGAAATTACCCACGCGGGTAAAACCACGTGGCGGAGCTAGTTATTTCATAATATAATTTATGTGGACAGGCCAAATAATTGTAGATCATTTTTAAACGTAACACGTATTTCATTTTAGGTGAAAATGAGAGAGAATTTAATATTATCTCAAATAGTTATATGGCATCACCTCCCCTTTTTAATTTAAATACCCAGCCTAGGTAAATTAAGCCCACTGTTAATTGAAACAAATCTTGGGTCTTGAAATTAATGCCTTCATCCACGGAGACAAGCAGTTTTTAAACTCCGACGCAAAAAGGAGGGGTTTTATAAGTATGACCACTATTATTATTATTACTTATTTATTTCAGGTAACTAAGAAAGCAATAGTTACATTAGAAAGTAAGAAAGAAAAGAAAGAAAATGAGTTTTTATTGCCAATAACTTAATATAACATTAGTGACTAAAGTAATTTTAAGACCCACATTATATGTAGGTACGTTACAAACTTACATACTATAATTGTATGTGTATCTGTCTGTGGCACCGCGACCGTAGCTTTTAAACAAATGGTTTACCAATTCGTTTAAGATTCCCGATTTAGATGCGCTTTTTTATTTGATAGCAGGTGTTAGCGCCGATTATTAAATTGGCTCATTTAGTCTATATTCATTTCAATCAATCGTGCCATCCTCACATTTTCCTACCCTATATCCGTTTCCTTTATGCACCCGCCATTTTGAAGATCATCATCATCATCATCATCAGCCCATTACGTTCCCACTGCTAGGACTCGGACCTTCCCTCGTAGAGAGAGTATGGGCCATAATCCACCACGCTGGCCCAGTGCGGGTTGGTGGATGTCACATGTCCTTGAATTTTTGTGATTAATTCTTGAACATGCCGGTTTCCTCACGATGTTTTCCTTCACCGTTTTTTAGAGCGAGTGTTAATTCCGCACATAACTTAAGAAAGTCAGTGGTGCGGGGCCAGCGAGGTTCGAACTCGGGTGCGTCTGATCGAAAGTCGCACGTGCTCCCACTGAGCCACACTCGCTCCTATTTTGAAGATGATGATTCGAAAACACTTCGCCATAGTCTCTCAACGCAAGACGCTTGTTATACGCAACGAGCGCAGCCGCCGCTGTCGGTTGTATGTGTTTTGACAGCGAAATAGACCCGCAACCCGCTAAATTCTGTCATCCGCGACGTAATACACCCCTAGATTTCAGTGATCTATAGGATTTTGGACATTTAATCGCCATTTGGACGAATTAGCAAACCACGTGAACGCCATTTTGAAATCTCGTGTTTGTAAGGAGCTCATCGGACTATCCTCGAGGACCTGGCCTAGGGAAGGCAGACCAACCCTGGAAGGACTTCTGGAAGCTATACTAGCGACAGGTGGGTGCATATTTTCATCCCTTGTTCCCTTTTACCTTAAGGCACGATTGATGACATTTTGGTTTAGTAGCATTTTCAAATAGTTTTCATAACCGCGAAAACCACCCCTTCGACATACAGTCTTCATAAAAGCCACTCTTTTATTGATTTCCTTTGGACTGTAGGGATTTCAGGAATCGGTACCCCCCGCAAAACCAATTGTACAGCACCTAATATTAAATATCACAATCTACATGGTGTTCGTACGCACCAGCAGGTTTTCTAGCGGTGATTCTTAGACAAAATCAAAATCGGTTCAGCCGTTTTTTGCTTTTTATAGGTTTTTTGTGTCGGAAGTTTTTTAAATTTTGCTTTGCTGAAATTCACTTGTCACCTACCTATATTATAGCACAAATATAGAGGCCAATAATTCCGAGGGGTAAAGTTTTGGGGAATTTATAGTATACCCAAAGATGGAAACCTTTCTGTCATTTCTTGATGTTATTCAGTGATGATTTCACTGGGGGGAATATTTGTTTCTTATTTTGGTATTGAATCAGGAAATTTGATTACCGAAGCTTATGCGGGACTTTCAGCATGAATGTCGCCAACTGAGTTATTGGAAGGTGATGGAAAAACGCCCTAGCTCTTAGAGAGAAGCTCTTAAAAGACCGGGGAAAGATACCTACCTGACTGTTCATAAAATAATTAATTCGTTTGTTTTCATATAATTGGTTCAGTACGTTATTACAATAAAATTCCAAAATATAGAACGGAGCTCACAGAAAGTAGATTCAAATTTACTGTGAAAAATATTCTAATGAAAAAAGCTTACTATACAGTTAGTAATTACATAGAAGACAAAGATGCATGGAACATTCCGCTTCTGCCAAGTAGCCAACTGGCACATAAGAAGAATAATATTGTCAAAAACAAACATAAAATATAGTGACAAAAGTTCTAAAAAATATGCCCCTTAGTTTCTTGCCGTATCTTCTGAGTAGTGGTTCTTTTTCCGATACGGTGGTAGAGTCATTGCAATAAATGACGATCATAAGTGCGTCTGTAACGACAAAATTGAAATAAAGAACTTTTGAATTGAATTGAACTGAATTTACATATAAAATATAATTATTCATCGTACCACAAATTCCCCATTTATCTGTTCGCATCTCTAGCACAGTGCGTGTCACGTAACTAATAGTTCTGGTCAGTTGTTCAGTTGTTTGTTCTATGCACCCTGCAACCGGGTATTCAAGACCAAATTCGGCTTCGCGAGTCACCTGCGCTCGCATCCAAGTTAACAAGGTTCGCCGTCGACGGACACGTCGTGGAGGACATCATTGTCACGTAATTACAACCCGAATACTAACCGATGTGTAGGTCTGATTCTGATTGAACTAGAACTACTACTAGTAACGCCGCGCAAAACAATCACAACGTGGTGACGAATGTCGCTGCGCAGCGCATTGACTTATTGATACCCGTCGCCTTCGAACCAAAATAGCAAACAAAACCATCTTGTATTAGGCGCGCACTATACTAATATCTCTTGTGTGCCAGGTATAAGTAGAACTATTATGTTGTTGTTGTTAGTATTTATGTATCTAAATTGGGAGAAGGAGTTAGTCCTTGAAACCAGCGTCGAGCTACGTCGGGCTAAAGACTTCAATACTAAAATTGTAACACTTACTATGTCAATAAATAAATGTTTATCTTCAATGTACTACTAGGTCCTGAACTTTGTTTTTAGGTTCAAGTATTATAGGTATTACAATACAATAACACTTTATTGCACACCAAATTAAATCAATACATCATCATCATCATCATCATCAGCCCATCACGTTCTCACGGGCACTGGGACACGGGCCTTCTCTCATAGAGGGTGACAATAAAATAAATACATAATTAAAAAAAATTATACTATATGCATCGTAGATTTGACGTACAATGGGCGGTAGTATCGCTTAGAGCGATTTCTTCTAGGCAACCTATGGATTAATAGAACAGGTATGAGATCTAATAGGTATTAAGTCTGAGGGGAAGGGTCGCTAGTGTTTAAGTAAAGGAACTTACCACAAGGTCATGGTAGCATACGGCAGCCAGCAGCATGCGAATACAGTTACTATAGTAACAGTCATTCGAAGTGTCCTTCGGCGGGCGCGGGCCAGCGGTCTCTGGTCTGAGCGTCGTAACATCACTCGGCTATCATGAGATGTTTGGGGTTTCTCTGGAAAATAATGAGTTAATTCAGTTTGTTATGCCATAGGAAATATTAATAATAATAACTAATGTTTCATCTGCGTATCGTGGTGAGATAAAAAGTTTCCTATGTCGTTTTCCAGAACCTCAGGTATACCAAATTTCATCAAAATCAAAATGGTAGTACCAACCCAGGCGATGTCGCATATGAGAGACTTACCACTACGTAACACATGTACACACTTGAAGCAATATTGTCATATTGCGTCAAGTGGCCGCTATCTTGATTTTTCTATGTTTATTCAAACAGCTTACAGCGTAACATAGATTTCCAAGAGTCTATTACACGAATCGTCCTCGTAAGACGATATAAAAAGGAAAGAAGAAATTTGGTTGCTCGAACAGTTGGCTCGGAGTCCCAGTGGTTGAGGCGTCGGGACGGTATTCCAAAGAGGCAGGTTCGATCCCTGCCCGAGGAATATCATTTTTTTCCTAATTATTTAAAATCCATTACACGAGTTTTAGTGACGCGTCGCAACAGGGAAAGTCAAAGTCAAATATCATTTATTAAATAGGCACAAAAGTGCACTTTTAAAGGTCATAAACACATGATACAAATAAAATATGTTAAAAATTGTAACTTATGTTAACATGACTTTGAAAAAAAGGTAAGTATGTTTACCCATTTCTTTCCTATACTCAAATTGAAGTCTGAGTGCTGAAAAGAAATGCGAAAACTGGCTCTACCAGTGCTTCGGAAATACGCCCGCTAGAGATGATAGCACCAAGAAAATATACTCAAATAATATAATCAAATATACTAATGGATGAGACAGAGGATGAGTATAAGGTAAGGGGTAAATTCATTATTCTCGTACTTATTTCATTTCATTTCCAACGAGGTTAAATTTTCCAATCCTGAAGATGAAAATGTTCGATGCTCACAGACAGACGAGAGTGTGATAGACGTTGATTAATGAAATAGAACTTTGAAACGAAGTAATGCCATATCCCCCTAAAGTGCCTGGCAAAAACGTGGTTAAGGCAACTCGATTACATAGCATGATTCGGCATGATTTGCGCCCTCATTTTGTTTTTATACCTGGGCTTGCCCAGTGTCGTTATTTGAAAATGAGCGCCGTATTTAATAGTGCCCAAATTAAATACGGCGCTCATTTTCAAATAACGGCAAAAAATATTCATCAATTTTTTTTATGGAATTATGTGATGAGACGAGCAAGTTGTTCGCCTGATGGTAAGCGCCACGCCTGCCCATAACAATTACAGTGCCACCCAGAACTTTTAATACCATAAAAAGCACTACGTAGCACTGCATTGCGCTCATCACCACGAGACATCGGGTATTAAGTCTCATATGCCCAGTAATTTCACTGGCTACAATCCTCTTCAAACTGGAACGCAGTACCTAATGCTTGCGCACTACGGTTTGGCGATAGAATACCTGGCAAAGCTGTGGTACTCTGGTGGCCTCTTGCATACGAGAGACCTACCACAAGTAACTTTCAAATCAATATAGTTGTGAAGCTCGGTGTACCTGACTAAGATCATAATATTTATGTAGGTTACATTTATACACTTACTGCCTCTCATTTTGACAACTTAAAACCATTCTCTGATGAAGCCGCGATGAAGCAAAGTTTTACATGTAAAGTTTTTTACATTCTACATCCTCAAAATTTAGCGCGCATACATTTCACAATACAGAAAAGGCACTTCGCAAAAATTATGATTTTTCTAAGTGTCCGTAAACTTTTCTCGCCAGCAAAACAGATATTATGGTGTCGATGTCAAATGTTTAATAAGGATAAGTTTACTTGACAATTTGCTAAATTATTAATAATAATAATGTTTCTTTAATTCAGACACAGGATCCATAGCACATCACATTTAAAAAAAGACGTGTGGCACTCGGAGACTGCCGCGGTAAAGCTATTGCATTGCATTCGGAGTGGGGGGTGTTAGGTTATTTTCGTTACAGAATTTCTGGATTCGGTCTCCACGCCAAGGCCCGCGATAGAAGCTATGCAATAGCTTAAAACAAATAAAATTCAAATTAAATAAAATTACAAATTTACAAAAAATTAAATAAAATAAAATTGATACAATATTTGTACACGTACACAATATTAGGTTGCGATTTGCAACCACCGTCTATACATGTCTGTCAAAAAAACTCTTTCTGACAGACTTCTTATAATAGAGTTTTTTTACACTTGAAAACTCTGGACATAAATCTCGCTATTCGGTTTCTCTGTATGAATTGAAATTATTAACGCGCGCTTCTAAGAACATGCCAGAGGCACTACAGTAACGCTTGAGCCCCATTAGTTGCCTAAAGATATTATTATAGGCAACTCGAATGCCATCAAGAGATTTTTTAGAGTAATTTGTCCAGAGTTGACAAGTGTAAAACAACTGACAGAAAGATCTAAATAACGTGACTTTTACGTCCGGAGAAGATTTTCAACATTTTCTAGCAATCATATTGCCAACAACACATAGGGCTCGTACTTACGCTGTCGTTCTATATCCTTGTCATCTTTTAAGTTAGAGGCAACGACATGGCCAATCTTTTTGAATTAAGATTCTTATTTCAAAAAGATATCGTGGGAAATCGTGATTTGAATATGGTGTGCCAATTTTCGACATTTTTAGCATGAATTTATAGAAATTACGGAATATTTAAATGAACTTGTTACATATTATTTAGTCTTTTTCTCACTGATACCAACTTGTGTTTCACTGTCAGAACGAGCGTTCAACATTAGGTACATACTTTATTAGGTAACAATATGAAAACCTTAATGTTTGGTTGGCCATAAAACAGTTATTAGGCTCTGGCCTAATAACTGTTTGTTATATCATTTCATTTTCGTGTTACGTTACTCGGACAATAATTTTATTAATAATTGGTTAATAGTGTATCTGTTACGGCTAAAAGCCGAAGTGCGGCTACACCTATTTTTAGCCGGCTACAACTAGGTGCAGCCGGTTACATGCGGTTAAACTTAGATATATCCTACTTATATTCGGTTAGAACTAGGTTTAGCCTTCATCATAGTGGCTAGAACTAGGTGCAGCCGCACACCAATCAAACGTATAACGGGCAGCCCTCGGTAGGTTAGGGTGAGGCGGGGGTGGCCCTTGGGCCACCCCAACGCCGCGAACATGTATATTAGATATAATATAATGTAGATTATCATCTATCACTTCAATAGATTATAATCTACTGAAAAATAATGCGACGGTTCACAATCTTTCGACAGTTTACAATCTCGCATAAGATACATCTAAGTTTAACCGCATGTAGCCGGCTGCTTCTAGTTGTAGCCGGCTAAAACTAGGTGTAGCCGCACTTCGGCTATCAGCCGTAACATATCCATTAACTAATTATTAATAAAATTATTATCTAAGAAACTTGGATTGGACGGCCCTAATAAGAGCTGCTTTACAACTAACGCTCATCGTATTAGTACGTGCTACCTGATATTGGTACCTACATATTATAGTTTTATGTTATAGTTCAGCTCAGATACTTAAATCTATCCTGGCTTTTAAAGATAGTATTATGAAGAGTGGTCTTCTAACAAAATTAAGCATTTCAAAAAATAGTCATTGTTCGAACTGGTCATTTTGCTAATAGGAAATTTTGAGAAGTGGTCGAGAGGCACCTAAGCGACGTAATAACCTCGAGATTATGGTCAGCTGACATCATAATATTCATGATTTGGTATTACGACGCCAAGGACATTGTAGAGTGGTTTCTAGGTTCAAGAACGACGCATGACGAGGTATTTGTTTTATAATGTAAGTTTATTCTTAATTCATAATCACTAACTGTAAAAATGCAATAAGTTGATTTGACAAATGCTTTTTTTGCTAAATGAAAATTTGCGTAAAATAGTTTACGAAGTGATATTTTGGAAAAAGTTTTTTGCCCATACATTAGTAAACCGGGTAACAAGCGCAATGCAGTGCCGCGGAGGATTTGTTTATTATTTATTTATTTACCAGGTGAACGACCGGCTCGTCTTCTCAATCATTTAAAAAAAAAGTTTTTTGTTTTAGAACAACAACTTCACTTTAACTGGTCATACTCTGAAATATGTCGTTCATTGTTGTATGGAAGATATCGCTCTAAGCGATAAGACCACCCATTATACTTCCATAGTAAGGCATTTTGTGCTATTACTATTTATTAATTTTGTAAACTGGTATGCAATAAAGAGTTTTGCATTTGTATTTTGCATGATTTTAACTCTAAAAGAAATTTCTAAAATAAAATTATTCTCACTTCATTCGCCATTTATTGGCTTCTTTTATTTATTGGCCTAGTTATTGGCTTCCTTAAGCTCTGTATTAGAAAAGGAATTATAAACAGTGCAAACTGTTCTCACTTAATAATTTAGTTTTCAATGAATAAAAGTATGAGTATCATCATCATCTAAGGCGCTACAGCCCTGGGTGGGCCTTGGCCTGGTCGAGAATTTGTCTCCAGACAGGTCTGTTTCTGGCTTGCTGCGTCCAGCCTCTAACACCAATTGTCTTCAGGTCTTGCTCTACGCCATCGAGTCACCTTAGCTTAGGTCGACCACGGCTTCGGCGACCATCCGGTTTTCCCTCTAGGAGACGTTTAGAGGTCCGGGTCTCCTCCATACGCTCTACATTGCCTAACCAGCGAAAAAATTATGAATAACAGACTACTTTATTTAATCTTTCCTTGAGCTAAAGGTATTCCTTTTCATTTTGTTATTCTCAAGAAACAAAGACTTCAAGGAAATTATGTGCATGGCATTTTAATATACTCGTATGAAGGAATTTTTCAATTAGAATTATATTGCTTTAACAACAGAGCCGACTTTCAAGGTGCATAACAATATCTTATTATCATATTATATATACTGAAGTCTTCTGATGTGTCAAGGATCACATCTTACTGCAAATAAGTTGTACATAGGTATATAGAGTAAGTCTATTTATCTAAATGCTTCTACGAGAAGATTAAAGTCCTAATGTACTAATATTATATACCTATAGGTATAGGAAAGTTTCTAAGGATGGAATGAATGGATGTTTGTTACTCAAACACGCAAAACTACTGATCGGATTTTGATGAAATTTGGTATATGCAGGTTCTTTAGGTCCTAGCTAAGGTCTTAGGCTACTTTTGATTCCGGAAAACAGCGGGTGAAACCGCGGGGTGCAGCTAGTAAAGGACCACTATAAACTTAAGCAGTTTTTAAACATTCAAGAGTTGTACTCATGTCATTATGAAGTTATCGATGCAGATAGCCTGAATCCATTCTCCCGAGTTACGATACTACTTCATCTCAATAAAAAAAATACTTCTGAGTGAAAAATGAGTCAAACATACTCTGCTGACATCCTATGTGGGCAAGTCTTTCGAAACAATTAGCTTGTTTTTGGTGAATATGCTCTTATACTTATAAACAGTCATACATAGCAAGTAATATATGTAAAAATACTCCACCTCACCACACAACCTTTTACAATTGCTCCTTTACTGTAGAAGCTGTTCGATTGTGGAACGCGTTACCTACAGAGATTAAACGAGCACCCTCGCTGGACACTTTTAAACACCGAGTAAAGGTCTTTTAGTATTCGCAATAGCTACAATCATCTTTATTCTGTTATTTTAATGTATGTAATATTTATAAATATATATTAATGTATATGTATGTGTATTATTTTTTAAAAGTATTGTATGTAGTAGAGCTACTAAAGAGTACGCAATGCTTCTTAAAGATTATTATTTTCTAATGGCACTTCTGTGACATCAATCAGTTGTCTGTGTCAAGACAAGGTGCCGGACATAACTTCGCTTCGCTGCGGTAAGTTTTCACAATTTTATCGCAATATTTAAGTTTTCAACATGTTCGATGTTATTTATCATCAATTTTGAATGTGAATTGTATAAATATGAATACTGAATCTATGAATGGGGATTATTCATGAAATTTGCACATAGAACTTTGTATAGATCGAGGTTATGTATGCATATTCTGTTGTTAGACGAAAATAGTTGGGATCACAGATCCAAAGACGATTTTGGTAAGAGTACGCACCCTAAGATTACGCATGTACTCTTAGCTTGTAAATTTTTTATTTTTATTTTTTTATTGATATTGGACTCGCACGCATTTGCCATACATAAAAAAATCTGTAATAATTCATTTTTTATTTTATTTTGCTTGCGCTTCGTTTCTTTCACAGAACCATCAACATGGGCAAATATACAAATAAGACAAGAAAAACTAAAAACTAAAGTTGAAGACTGGATTCAATGTTGTCGGTGCAAGGCATGACGAATGTACATGTAATAACTGCAAATAAATATCTCAATTTTTCAATGCGCACTCTTAGCTATAGCGTAGGCTAAGAGTACGCGTTAAGACTGGTCATAAGGCAAAGCCATTTTCTTATATTTTTAATATAATTACTTATTTTAAGAATTAAAAATATGTTCCTTATGAACCAAAGATATTAAGAAATTATTTTGTAGACTGTAAACGTAAAGTTGATTTTATTAAAAATTTAAGTTACAAAAGTGCGTACTCTGTGATTGCTCTATCCTATTTAGATTATTTACTATTTTATTAGTGTGTATTTTATGTAACTGGTTTATGTAACTGTATTGAGATATTGAAAACTACCGTCCATTATTTTTGCGTTATTCCTCTCCCTGCACGGTTGTCTAAAAGAGATCGCTTTTAGCGATAAGACC
Source organism: Petrophora chlorosata (assembly GCA_951640565.1). Lineage (NCBI taxonomy): Eukaryota > Metazoa > Arthropoda > Insecta > Lepidoptera > Geometridae > Petrophora > Petrophora chlorosata. Next base: position 5,905,048 of record OX621204.1, on the reverse strand, counting down.
GCCAATTTTTACACTATAAATATAAGCTGTTATTGTTAATTTTTTGATTATCTGTGTGTGTTTCGATAAGGAGATATTTCATATTTATTTCATTTCAATACTCACGTGAATTTTCCTTCGAGTTATTCGATATCTCGTAGAAGATGCAAACATAGCACACCGATATGACCATCAGTGGTACAAAGTACATCGCACACAGGCAAAAGACGTTGTATGCCAGCTCCTGCTGTTGATTCGCAAACGCGTCGAATGATACGCATTGTTCGAAGTCTGGTACTTTAGGGTGTTGCATCACTCGGAACACAAAGCTCTGAAAGAAAAAATATTTATTGGAAGTCCCTAAACAAAAAAAAACTAAAATAACTCAGTAAATAGGTTATAATTAGCTTTGTTCGTATCGTATAAATCGTATAAGCAGCGCAATTTTTTTTTTAAATCTTAAGACGATATGTCTAATAAAATGTCTTAGAAAATCGTATTTTTCTGCGAAAACAGAGACGTAAAGAAACGTAAAGATAATCTCTACATAGAATGAGAATTGATCCCCTGATGGTACAATAATTCTATAGAAACAGACGTTTTTTCACTGTTTTCATCACGCCTCCGACATGGCCTAACGACTGTTGTCCAAAGACAACAACCGGGACCGACGGCTTGACGTGCCCTCCAAAACAGCCTACCGGCACTACCGGCTGAGCGCTACCGGCTCAGATGTAAATACCACACAAACGGTCACCCATCCAAGTTGTGACCGCTGCGAACGTTGCCTAACCTAGAATATCTGTTAAGAACGGCTAGGCGAGCTACGCTAGTATTGCTTAAAAGTATTTTATGATTAACTTTCACTTCAGTCAAAGGCATGCATCAAAAAGAACGTGCCAAAAATTGGGGCTTTTGCCTGTGGATACAATAAACATAACTACAACGGATCGCGATCGGTCTGATGAAGCTCGAAGCAATATCCGGGTTTTAGCATTTAATAAAAGGCTTTGTTTTATACAGAGATATGGAGAATCTTCATTACTCACCTGCGGTAGTGCACAAATGAGTGCTACAATCCAAGCACAATATAACATCATTTTGCTTCTCTTTCTCGCAACTGGTAATCTCAGCGGGTAAATTATAGCGAAAAATCTGAAAGAAAATGTAAAATGAAGAAAACAACAAACAAAGTTTAATATAGATAAGAGCGATTGTGGCTCAGTGGGAACTCGTGCGCCTTTCGATCCGACGCATCTGGGTTCGAATCCCGACTCGGCCCTGCACCATTGACGTTAAGTGCAGATTTTGCACGCTCGCTCTAAAAACGGTGAAGGAAAACATCGTGATGAAACCCGCTTACGCACTTTGGAGTGGTAGGCTCTGGACATGGTTGTAATACCACCCACCGAACAAAGCCATTCCGTCAATCGACCTAGTCGTGTTTCGGGATGATGTTCGGTGAACCATTGGGGAGACGGGTCTGAGCAGCCGCTCAACTGCCGTCTCTCTCTAGATCTATGTGCTCCATCTTAGGCCACATCATCGCTTCACATCAGGCGAGATAGTGGCCAAAGATAGATTGATTAAGTGTAAAAAAAATAAAATATTAGATTTCTTAATATCCAGTTGTTTATTGAAGTGCGAATTTCCTTTTCAATATATTTTTTACGTTTTCACTGTTCGTGACCTTATTCATGAAAACCAGATAATATTTTGACAAAAAGAGACGCCAAAACTATTTTTATTAAATTTATTCACAAGACAAGCACCTGATGAAAAGCAACACGCCTGCCCATAACAGTTGCACGCAGAGCTTTGCAGAAATGAATACTAATGTAGATTTAGAACGCTTTTTAACTGACTTCAAAAAAAGAAGGAGGTTCTCAATTCGATTGTATTTTTTTATGTTTGTTACTGAGAACTCCGTCATTTATAAACCGATTTGGTTTTTTTTTTGCGTTGTGTTCAGTATAGCTACGAAGTGGTTCCATATAAATCTCATCGATATTTGGATCTTGGACTTCGAAAATACATTGAAGTCGGTTTTTTTGTGGTTAAATGTATACTTGATAAAATGATGGATCGGCTTCTTTTTTAGGTTACCTACAAATCAAAACAATTGTTTATTTGCAAGAATAATAATTGTATTTAATTTATTTACATTATCGGTTCAAAGGAGAAAAGCATACTACACTGTTCGTAATTACATAGAAGACAAAGATGCTTGGAACATTCCACTTCTGCAAAGTAACCAACTGGTACATAAGAAACATAACATTGTAAAACCTCAAAAAATTGTAACAAAATCTAAAAAAAAAATGCCCCTCAGTTTCTTTCCGTATTTTCTGAGTAGTGGTTCTTTTTCCGATACGGTGGTCATTGTGATAATTTGACGTTCATAAGTGCGACTGTGATGCCAAGATGATTAAAGAGATTGGCGGGGCGGTTGGTGAAATCCACATGTGACCAAAATGATGGCGTGTATTTTGGCCAAAGAATCAGCCTCGCAATTCAGCTAGGCAACGCCCTCAGCATTTTGGGCACGTTGCCGGACGACGGGTATCGGTTGAATTATCTGTAGGCCATTCAGTTGGCTCAACCGATACCCGGCATGTACATAGTATTTAATATCTTTTAGTTTAGTTTTTAAATTATTAAGCCTTTTGTTATATTAAAGAGATTTTGATTTTGAAATATTCTGTCATGCTATAAAAATAATTGTCCATCTTAAAAGTCGTGATTATTGATCTCGTAATCTCGGTACGTGTACTTCACATACAGTAGAAATGCTCCTGCTCGCGCCTTAAGGTCAATAAACTCTCAGTAAAGATTATTTATATGGTAGAGATAATTATTTATTTTCGACTCTATATCGAAGGAAAATTCGACGCCGTTTAAATTAAATGAAATAAAGATATCTCTACCATAGATATTATCTACAAGTGCGAGAACAGACTAACGAGTCAGAAAATAGTGTTTTAAGACTTAAATGCAACTTAAGTAGATACTTATAGTTTTACAAGTAAAACTAACTGGAATTTCCATAATTTAAAAGTAAACATTTTTAGAAGGCACTAATTAACTAACTGCGGTAAAGCTAAAAGGATTTTTAATTTGAATCAAACGCGACCGAGACGACACTCAGACCTAATAATTCTGCGTGTTTTCGTAGAACATAGAACAGACAACGAACTCGTCGTTATTGCTTTGAAAACTCTTGAGGAATTTCTTATTCAGAGGGTCCACAAATTTCATAAAATTTCTGGGCGCTTTGCTTTACAGCTGTTTCATCTTAGGACAATCAAATCAAATCAAATCAAAAGTTCTTTATTCAATTTTGTCGTCACAGACGCACTTATGAACGTCAATTATTACAATGACTCTACCACCGTATCGGAAAAAGAACCACTACTCAGAAGATACGGCAAGAAACTGAGGGAAAAATCGAAAAATATACCATAAAAGCGAGATAAAAATTATAAATTCATCAAATAACGCCCAACGATCATAATAATCTCACAAAAAATTATAATATCTTTGGCTCCTATTTAGGATTCCCTATCACATTAATATTATAAAAGCGAGAGTTTATTAATGTAATTATTACTTTTTCACGTTCTGGAGATGGCTTACACCCTGAATTAATACAGGCTTTTTATGGCGGAAAACGGCGGGTGAAACTGCGGGGTGCAGCTAGGTATCACAAGTTACCATAATCTATCTATATTATATATTTGTTTTTTTAGCATGATCGGTCATTTTATTATATATTTTTTATAACATTAACGTTCCTGATATTTCCAAAATAAATATTTACCTGCTCGAAGCTGCTTGTATAAAAATTATGGTCAGACAACAACAGCTATTGTGTTTTATCTTTACTTCCGGTACAGAATAACATACCTATATATATATCATAGACAAAATTTACTTTAGAAACTAGGTGTTTGTTGCTAACTCGGTAGAGAGTCAGAGACTCTAGAGTACTCATTCAATATTATTCTAACGTCGACTCTGTCTTTATACTCGTATTTTTTTAGGTTAAGGATATTACAGGTATAAAGATATATATTACGAACATGTTTCTTTCAAGTAAGTTTTGCAAATCTCTTTATTATTATTATTATATATAAAAATGATGTTGTATCTTTGTTTGCCCGTATGCGTTCCTATACCATTCGTCCGAATAATTTTATTTTTATTTTCTTAAAAACATACAGTGATAAACATCTATGTTACTATAAAAATATTGTCTAAACACCATTTAGCAGTTTTCGCATATAGAGTTAAGTCGAAACTTTGTAGAGTTGTTGTTAGAACGTATCTTAGGGTTTTAAAAAAAGGCGTTGCTCCTTATACCGGGCATTAGCTATAGTATAAAATAGTTCAATTCCAAGTCTGTGAGTTGATTAGTTTGCATTTATTTGTTTGATTATATTTGAGATGCTCATTAATCATACTCTAGTAACAGTAAATTAATACGAGCAGTGTCGTAAATGTTCAGGCTCCTTTGTAAACACAAACTAGAAACTAATATCTAGGCCTGTGGTATATCGTCTTATTGTTTTGTTTGTGTTTAGACATAAATGTGTTCGGTTTGAAACGCACTGTTTTGCAAAAGTAAGTACCGAGTGGCACTGCAACAGTTTTGGGAAGGTATGTTGCTTATGCTTACCATGAAGTAAACGACTCGCTTGTCTTATCACTAAAATACATAAAAACACAGCCTCTGTGGTGTAGTGATTGCGCAGGTCGTCTCTGAACGCAGAAAAAAGCGTAAGCGTTTGTTTTGTGTGGGTACTATAGGACCAAGGGCCTTGTAGATAGTCTTTGGTTTCTTATATATACAGAAAATCCTAGTAACGATCTATATATATGTATGTCTGTGATTGTAAGGAGTGCCATCCCTATCAGACCAGCGGTGGCAGTATGTCAATGAGTCTATAATCCTCCCAACAACGGACCGCTGTTGCCACTTATGTTTCCTATTCAGTAATAAAACCGACAGCAGTGTTTCCTCGTCAGAATCCAGTCTAGTCACAGACATTTTTTGCACTTATTCTGCTACTGACTGTCCGTAATTGCAGATTACTTGCCGCGAGAACGCAACGCACACGTCAAGCGGGATTCAAATTTTGGTGCGTCGAATCGGAAGCAGCACGAGTTCCCGCTGAGCCACATTCGCTCAAATGACACACCACGCTGGCTCGCTACAATATTACTATACTTAACGCTAAATGCTACTGGATCGCGCGGCCTAGCGGCACGTAAGCTAAGCTAGGCATATAGCCCGAAGACAAATTCAGACAAGAACTAGTTGTTACAGAATTAGAAGTTGTTGATGCTACGTGTCGTAACTTTCGAGTGGCATGTGACGACTGACTTTATATAGGTCCGTCTTAGGTTTGTATTCTACTGATACTCTATCCTAAAGTACGTACCTAGTTGTTTTTGTCATTATGGAATTGTGTTTAAATTGATACTATCTTCTATATAATTGATGATGGCTTCTACGGTGTAGCTCATATCTCATATAACAACTACGCAGGTTGCTGGTTTGTTTTCCTTTATTGGACACATGTTCGTACACATAAAAATGTTCAGGTATTTTAGGCGTCAGACGTTTTATATCTGGGTGTCGTGGCACAATAGTATTTGTAGTTCCTGGTTTACAAGATACCAAGAATTCTAGCAAAAGGACAGGTTCTGTGTAGGTAGGTGTGCTTTATAGTTCTGGGTGATGCTGCAACTTTTTTTTTTACATCTGACTTGGTCAGCGTTTGACCACGGTCTTACCTGACGGAAGCGACGACGTGGTCGAAGATGTAGCACGCTTACCCAGTAAGTACTTGTTCACTCTTGATTTGAACACACCCAGATTGTATTTATGTGGAAACACAAACGACGGCAAGGCGTTCTACTCCTTTGACGTTCGCACCAAAAAGGATGAGTCCAAACGTTTAGTACGGATAGGCGGACTGTTATGGCCAGGCGATCAACTTACCACCAGGCAAACGACCTGCTCGTCTCGTTATACACTTACGTAAAAATGTGATCGTTGGGAGCTATTATAATAATGTTCTACTCACCTATCAATAGATATGCAAACCAGTACGTTGGACGATAAGTAGAGTCCAAATGCTCTTAGGACGAGGAAGAATTTACAAGCTAGGTTTCCCGCTAACCAAGCGTTCGTGGTCCGCCAGCCAATCTGTGAACAACATATCTAGATTAAAATATACCAGAAGAAACATAAAACTATAAATAAACAAGAACATGAAACATCTTTTAAGACTTGAAACTACAACCTTCAAATCGAGAGTAAACAGGTATCTTCTAGACGAAAGTGTTACATCTTAGACCACATTATTGCTTACAATCAGGTATGGTAGTAAAAAACACAAGCCTTCTACTAGAAAAAAATAAAAGCTGAACACACTGACTTACTAACTAATCACTTAAATCTTAAGAACTTGAACTGGACGTTTAGCAAGAATATTCCTCTTGGGTTTTAGGTTTAAAAAAAACGTAATTCAGACAAAAATTCTGACTACTACTGACTGAATGAGAAGTCACAGTAGCATCAATTTGAAACAACAAAACCGTTATTCGGACCTCAGGCTAACACCAAATAAAAACCCGACATAATATGGTTAACGACAAACAGCCGCGCCGCGCAAAACCTCCAAAGGGTAATAATATTATAATAGACAACAAAAAATAAACATGCAAAGGGGTAAGCTAGCGTATGACACAGGTAGTTAGCATAATTTAATGCGTCCCCTAGCGGTCGGTCTAATGCGAAGCAGTGCGAAACATATGGCGTGGAAATGAAATCCTTTTTCCTACACGGACGTCACGTTCCCAGCCACATCCGCACCGCCTACTGCCGCGTAAACTTTCGCAAACATTACAAAACAATATTTAATAAAGCTTACGAGTATTCTCATCGTAAGCTTTACATTACTTGTACTTTAGTGACGTGACGTTGGCAACTTTCGCGTCCACAAAGTTATAGGATTGTTTAACATTTTGGCTAACTTCCAGCCTCTTTCAACGCGTATTCTGAGAAATGGCAAAATAGGAACAATATCCGACTTAGCGTACATATTCTTTTGGAATAAATGACGTAATATATAAAGACAATGTAAATAAGTAAGCGAACTTTTAACAACTTCGGTCTCAGTATCTGAAGCGCTGAACTCAAAATTAACATATTCACGGAAAAGACACGTTCTATAAAAAAATTCACAAACTCTAGGATAAGGAAACTACGACGCACGGATATGGAGTGTTGTGATTGTGAAGCTGGGAAAACATAAAAAAAAACCAGCCAAGTGCGAGTCGGACTCGAGCACGAAGGGTTCCGTACCATTATTTATAAAAATGGCAAAATAATCATGTCTGCTGAATGGGATATTTATTTTATTGTTTTTTTTGTATTTTTTGTTATAGCGGCAACAGAAATACATTATATGTGAAAATTTAAACTGTCTTACTATCACGGTTCATGAGATACAGCCTGGTGACAGACGGACAGACAGACAGACATACAGACGGACGGACATCGGAGTCTTAGTAATAGGGTCCCATTTTACCCTTTGGGCACGGAACCCTAAAAACGACAAATCTTACCCTACCATCATACAAACAAAGAAAGAAAGAAAGACACAATCATACACTTACAAAATAAAGAAAGAAAAGAAAACATAATTACAAAAAAGAGTAAATAAATATATGAACAGTATGAAGAGATAACTAAGGTTAAATGACTACTACATATGTGGTGCCAAAAGGTGTTTTCGCCCAGCACAAATGTTAAGTGTCAGTATTTTGACACCCGACGTTGGTTTTCAGCTAAACCCCATGGCGTGCGGATATTTGGCTTCAAATTTAAAATAGATAAATGCACTATTATAAATATGAATATATAATGTATAGTGGTATATTTATACCACTACTCTGTATCTTTTTTAACGTTTGTAAGTTGTTCGCGGTGACACAGACTTCATACTCTTCAAACGAAAGAGACTGAACCCCACCACACAAGTCACTCTAGTGTGGATACCTTTAGAGTACCTTAAGTTTAATAAACATTATAACTAAAATTACTAATTACTATTTATTAGAATTAGAACTGTTCTTTAATTCTGACTTCTGGCCTGTAGGGGTAGTATACCGGAGATAACATTACCCATACTTTAACTTTATACCACAAGCGGTGAAAGTGACCATCATGTTGGCAGCGACTAGATCCGTCTTCAGCAATATTTGACTAGGGACGTGCAACACGAGCGCAGCAGCGGAGCGATACCACAATTCTCACTGCTAACAGCGCAGTATACAGTCACACTACTTGATACTGACCTCGAGCGGTATTACAATGAAGGTGACCATCATGTCGGCGATGACTAGATGCGTCATCAGCAGGTTGACACGCGACTTTCGCCTCCTTGAACGCAGCAGTGAAGCGAAAACCGCTACGTTCCCCACTGCACCAACCACTAACAGCGCACTATACACTCCCACCACTAGTCCATGATCAGGTGATGGCATAGATATGTTCTCAGACTCTGTAATGTTCGTAATGGCACTAGTAACTTCCATGTTGAAGTACTCCCAAAAGTTTTCTTTGATGTCAGTTGTTGCGGAGGGCTCAACACTTTGAAACATCGTTGTACAACTCCATAGAAAACGTTTATGTTGTGATTGTTTTATGTCCTCACATACTAATGATTAAATACACCATTTATATTAAAAGAAAATTATTAAGACACTGATATTATATAAATCGATTAATTGCAACGCAATAATTATTCCTTGAATTAATATTTAAACAATAATTAGTAAGCCAAATAAAAGCACTCCGATATTGTTATGAAGAGTTTTGCACGTATTTAAATGCTAGAATATTAGTAAAAGAGTTATTTGAGAGAAACTTTATTAGATCTTCTACAGAATCTCCTATGAGAAAGATGAAAAATTATTGTTTAAGTTCTTTCCTGAATGGATTTTCGCGATTTCGAATTACTCGTGAGTCTACGAGAGTTCGTAGGCCGTGCCTAACGGTCGCGGCGCGTCCGCCCGTCGTAGCGCCCGCCGTAGCAATAAGTAGTGTAGCGGTCGAAGCTTGCTTGACTCTACTACTTCACGGAGCTTCGCGTATGCTTTGAATTAACACTGAATCAGGAGTATTTACAATTGGATTTCATTTGTGAGTGTAATAAACGAATATTTTCTTAGAAATGGATTTATACCTACCTTGCGGCGCATATAAATAAGCGTTTATACCTATTATGTAATAAGTACTACTAGAATATGATTTAGAAACGGGATATCTACCATGTATTTGTTTTATTTGGAGTTACTTTAACCTTTTTTACGTAGGTAATAAAACTCTGTTGTTACTCTATATTGTTTAACAGATTTTTCAGATCACTTCTTAAAGTACTTATTGCCAATATTTTTGCAATAATACCACATCACCAAAAGTATGTGCAATTATCTTCATGATCTAATCGATTTCCTTACAAAGAATTCCTGAGAGCGTTATCTTATCGACCGCTTATCTGTACCCTATAGTTGAATCGGAATAATTATCTCTAATCGGTACTTAACAGTACGTCATTCAGCGATGAACAGTGATACAAATATTTATAATTTTATCAATTGTGTTTCGACCGAGTGGGCCTGATTTTTACGGAACTAGAACAATAAATTGCGGAATTATAAAATAAGTAAATTATTGGTGAAGTTCCAATAAAAAATATCTGGAGAAACCCGGTGCTAAATACGTATAGTGGACCGTGTATGTTAAGTTTTTAGTGCTTTGTTTGCATTTAAAATGCCTTGATTCGTTTTGTAGAGGTAAAATGTATGAGTAATTTATTAACAAACTTAAGTAGCGTATTGTAAAATAATATTTAATAAGATGCAGACAAAATGTTTCTAAATTGAATACAATCGAGTTTTCTCCGAGCGTGCGAACAATGCGCAAATACTGATTTGTTTGAATTCTGCAACTCAACGAGATTCTACATTCATTGGTATTGTAGAGATATTAAAGTTAGTTTATTAAATTTTAATATTTTTGCAAATAATTGCCAATCTGTTCGTAACCTGCGTCAGATCTGATTGGCGTAAAGCCCCTTGTGAAATGTATTTACGTAGTTATTCGATAGCATGTCATTTCAAATAAACCAAGTGATGCATTCTCCCACATCTGTGCGCGTCAAAATATTGAGCTTGTTGTAAATACTCAAAGTTTGTGCATATTGATGCTTCTGATGCATATTTACTCAGCAATTTAGTGATAATACTCCTGTTGTTCTAATAAGATCTTCCCATTAACTTTTACAGTCGGAGATAGCATTAATGTTGTAAATGAAACAACGCCACAACGCGATAAAATTTATAACCAACATTACAAAGGCGATTTAGCTAATTTTACCGAAATTAAATCACTAAATTGTTTGTTAAAATACTGTTCTCGCTGTAAAAGATTCTTGCAGATACATTAGAAAGGCTTTTACTTAAGGAAATTGTAACAAACACAGTACCTGGTATCCTCGATATGTTATAAACGTCTCACTAATATAATAAATATGAAAGATTCAAAGTATGTGTGTTTGTTACTCACGACGCTTGACAATTTCGATGAAATTTAGACTGGAGATAGCTTACCTATACGTAATAGTTAGTATTCTTTGCCTATACGCTGGATTGGTATTCTTTATCCCGAATAAAATACCACGCATAAATTTGGGTGTATAGAATATTCATTTCGGCCCGATATCTCATGTGTACGAGTGTGTACGATTTTCCAAATCATGCCAAAAAACTTTTTTTTTGAGCTTCTGGACTTTTCAAAATTCCCACTTTAGTCTGCTTGTACGAAGGATACTATGTATGTATGTATGTATGTACCTATCTACGTAACGAGCTTTGAATTGAGTTGAGATATATATTATTATTTAACAACAACACAACAAAAAACGAATAGCCTAGCAATTATTTTAACAAAGAAATTAGCACGTTGTGTTACACAATGTTTCATTTCTGCTGTGAAAAATGTTTAGCAGAACGTACGAGTACAACTCTTTACGAACTCATAAAAGTTTAACACAACTTCGAATTTACATTTCAATAACAAGTTTTCACTATTATTAAAAGCCATACATATGCATACATAGTTGTATTCTGCAGATCTTATATTATTTAAAGCGTCTGTGCCTCGAGAAAGGTTTTTGACTTTGAATGTATTTTCAGATATACATAAACAAATATGAAATATGATACCACACGTAAACGAGTCCACGAACGAATTTAACGATGTTGATTTGCAATACTCAAAAGAAATAACAAGACGTAAGTATTTATATTATAATCCTATTTACAAAAAGTAAAGAACATTCGGTCTTAATTCCCGAAAGAAATACGAAAAACGGAGCGTCCATAAGTTGAGTCAAATCCTAAATCAATCAATCAATCAATAAGCCCTATATCCTGAACTCTCGTCTGTTTTGAAGTGTTTGTTTTCCTCATTTAGAGGATATCTCTAAGTTCAGTGTGCCTTTTGGCAAAGGCCTCCTCTAAAATTTTCCATTGTGTTCTATCTCTGGCAACCCTTCTCCAGTAAGGGCCTGCTGTAAGCTTCAACTCATCTTCCCATCTCTTAAGTTGTCTTCCCCGCTTCCTTTTTCCATCTCTGGGATACCAGTTTATCACAATTTTAAATCCTAAATACTATATTGGAATTGGAACCCTCACGAAAATGTACTTTCTGCTTTACCACCAAAAATGTTTGTTATTTCTTACAGATGTCAAATGGTATCATAAGATTTTTTTGAATAGGACGCTGAGAGTTGTGATATCATTGTTGCTGGTAGCAATATTAACTCCTGTTATTTTATACCAGTACGTGTACTTCGCTGGATATGACTTGGCATCTGCAGATGGATTTTCCCTGGGCTCCTGTCTTGTGCCTCGATCGTCGAGACTTCTTTGTGGAACCGGAAACGTAACTGTAGAAGAATGCCATCATCAATGCTGTTACGATCACAACAACAACATTTGCTTTCACCGATATCCATCTCGATTCTCTTACATCATGGACAGACATTGGGCAGAGGACGTGTTTTTAAAACCAAGAGTAGCGACAGTGCCTTATAAACTGCAAAACAGTTTGACAAATATAAGACTTTCCTTGGACGAAGTTTCTCCTACTCATTTAACAGTAACTTTCTATAACTCTGCTGAGTACAATATCACCGGTCGAAGAATTGAAGAGAAGGAGTATGACTATACAATTGAGTCTCCAGAAATGAATATTGTGGTTAACGCAACTCAAGGGAATATATTCAATACATTAAGAGGTCCCATAATAGCTTCGGAAAACATTTGGGAATTAGCTATCAAGCTGACTCATGAATCTATGTACGGTTTCGGTGAAATACCTATAAAGCAACAGACTGTGAAAGTAATCTACAATCACAAGGGTGGTTTGAGTTCTCTTCCTTTGATTTATGCAAAGATCAATGACTCTTACCACGGCTTGCTTATAGATACAGTAAATCCGACCGAAGTTTCATTTCGGGAGGAGAATGTGATGGTAATCCGAAGTATTACCAACTTTGGATTAAAGTTTCACCTTTTTGTCGGACCTAAGCCAGCTGATGTGATGAGAGACGTTATGGAGTTCGTTGGTTTTAATAATGATTTAGAATACTGGATGCTGGGTGCTCATGTGTGTAGGTAAGTCTCTTCCATACCTACATTAATTTACAACCGTAGTATTTCGCAAGGGAATGTGGCGAATTGAATAGTATGTTAATGGTAGGTCCAATTTCAAAGGCATAGTGTTAATATATTGCCCTCAGGCCGTCCGTGAAAGGTCAAGCGTTAAAAGCTTTATTATAATCCCAAGTCCCAACCCAAACCCCGACATATATACGCCTTATATTGCCTTTGATTTGATATTTCTTCAGTCAATCTTTTATCAAAAAATCATATTATCCTTAGTTTATCGCTTCCGTTAGACGTATACCGACTTTCCAAAGAGTTTATAAACATGTCTATCTTCACACATGTCGTAAGCCCTGATATACATATTTTATTTACAAAAACCAAAAAAAGAAACATTGTTTTCTTGCGCAAATAATGCTTTAATATAGTATTACAGTTCGGCCTGACCAAGGAGTACAACCTCGTTGTTTAAAAAAAAAAGGAGGGAGTTCTCAATTCAATTGCATATATATTTTTTAAGTTTGTTACCTCAGAACTCCATCATTTATAACTTGATTTGAAAAATTCATGCGTTGGGTTCAGTATAGGTTCAAGGTGGTTCTATATAATTTCATCGATATATATACGAAGATATTCGGACTTCAAATATAAATCAGAATTGAAGACGGTTTTTTGTTATAAAATAAATTATGTACATTATTTACTGTGATTTTCTTTGTCAAAAAGTTTTATTAGTATGAAAGTTATATATAACTAGATATTAAAACGCCACTAGGTTTTAATAGCCCCTGTAATGTACCAGTTTAATAAACCACTATTAATTGCTGTCTAATAGCATTTCATTATTGACTTTACTTTCAAAAGCTTGTGTACAAAAACACAAATTGGTGTTCTTTGAGAATCTGATCTCCGTCTATTACGTTAATTATATCAACATCATTAGTAAGAGCGTGATAAACATCACCAAAGCTCCATCTTGATATTTATATTATTAAAAGGACTTCAGTTCAGTGACTTGTCGACTTATTGTTAGAGGCCGAAACCTAAAATGGTTAAGGGAAAAATTAAAGTATAGAGGAATTCATATTGGAGACAGTGCCCAGCCATCTGTCCACATGTCACAGCAGATTTTCAATAACTCCTGACGATATCAATTTGAAACCTGTCTGCAAGTATTCAGATGGAAAATATGTGGAAATTATTTTTATTATTTCATTATTTGGTCACTTCAAAATTATTCCCATAACAACTATTTTCATTGCAAATTCATAATTTTTACTTATTAATTTATTTTTTCCAGTGAATTTGCAAGTACTGCAGAAATAACCACATTCATACAAGGGGCAAACTCGCAAAATATGCCTTACGAGAGTCATTGCGTGAAGCCCATTGTGTTCGATAATCTATGCGAGACGGAGCCAGTAACCTTTGTCAATGAGGGCGCCAGATTGCTCAGAAACGCCGGGAAAAAATTCATACCTCATGTATCGCCTTATGTAAGTACATCCCGAACAAAACAAAATTAGTTTCACTTAACAAGCGCTAATTGCATGAATAACAGTAATATAATGATTCACAACTATAAAAAAAATATTTATTTATTAAGAATTTCCCAAAAATATTTCACATTCTTCTTTTTACGTAAGTATAAAATGAGCTTGCAATATTCTTTAATACGTTATAACTTTTTCACAGTGACGCTTGTAATCATTTAAAAATACAAAACTTTAATATCTATCAAAGCAAAGTTAATCTTAATGAGCACCTTATCAAAAAATATTTAAACTAATTGGGGCCCTATCAAAAGTACCAAGCTAGCAGATATTGCAACTACATAGATGCCAAATTTCTTTTAACCTTAACCTTGCGTAAAACATTTTATTTTCAGATTATGTACGAATACATCGAAACGAATACTACAAACAAAAATGAAACTGACACGGATATGGAGACGGGAGAAACGGAGATAGAGCCAGAAGAAGAGCCAGAAGTAGAGCCCGAAGAGGAGCCGACCAGTAACTGCTCATTCAACGTTGAAAATTATACAGATTACATGCTACAGAGTCCTGATTCAAACGGAATGTACAAAGGAATAGTCGGATATGCCCAAGTTGTCTATCCTGACTATGTCTACCTTACAGCAGAGCACATGGAACTGCTTTGGTTGTATACTATGGACATTGGTGGAGTGATATTAGAGAATACCTGGCCTTTGGACGAATCTGATAAAATGGTTAACGAAACAAACTTGTTCCTGCCGTATTTCAGTGAGGTAGGCAATTTTTTTAAAATGTAATTTTGCAATTGTGGCGTCCACCAAATAGTTTATAGCCTGAAACGCAATGAAAATATCTAGTGTAATTCCGCTTAATTCCGTGTAATTTCATTGCATTTCAGTTTTGTGATGAATATTCGCAACGTCACACCTGATTCCATTACAGTTTATGGCCTATATTCTCCTACAGACAAAAAGCATGTACCGCAGTAGTCCTTACCTTTATTAGGTTAAATATCGTGTCTATCATAAAACATTATTATTAACCTTTCGAATAGTAATATTCGGCGATGTAGGTGGTAATGAAGTGGTAAGAAGTTTGTTACAAGGTATCGAAAATAATGAAATATTTTTGCGGGTTTCAACAGAATTCTATGAAAGTCTGAAGTAATCGATACAAAACGTTATATTATCATAAATTTTCTAGTGATGTTTAAGTCAGTATAGTGACGGATTCCTAATAGTCTATTATTACTTGCTTTTAACCCGTCCCTCGTTCCCCGTAGGCATTATAAAAAATCCTTTCGGATCTATATACGGGATACAAAATTCGAGATTTTTGTACGTTTTAGTTTAGAAATTTTGTGATGAGTGGGTTAATATAAAGAATGTAGACGAATGTAATACATGTACGAGCATGTGCCTTACATAAAAAGACGGTATAATTCCACTTCTCGAAAGGATTCATGATTTTGCGCCAATTTCTAAAGAAACTTAAATAAATCTTCTGTCTGTCAATATAAATCACTTGTTTTCAGAGTTTCGAAGAGGCTTTTAACCTCGCGCCTCAGTGGAATGCCACTAAGGTCAATGGTGAAAAATACCTTTACAAGCACAATGAATATGTAAACCATTTCTCAAAAGCCTTTAAGCAAATAACAAATACTCGCATTGGAGCTTCCAGTCAATGGATGAATGGCAATGCTTACATAAACAGACAGAACATTGCAACGTCATGGACGAATCTTCAAAAAGAATTGATTGAGGCTGCCTTAGGGGGTATTTCGGGACACTGGCTCTGGTCTACGCCTATTTGTGGCGACACAGATAACTTTGACAGCGAAACTCATTTACGTCTGTGTGTGAAATGGTACCTTGCCGCCACTTATTTTCCAATGATCAAGATCCATTCAAAGGACACGGGAAGAGATCCACTATCCTTCACTGGCACTGACAGAATCCTTATGATCAACGCACTCAGAAACAGGCTAATGTTGGCGCCCTATTTCTACACGACTTTGCAAGACGGCCCACTGCTCAGACCAATGTTTTACCAGTTTCCAGAGTCTGATTATTTGAAAGACTTGACGAGTCAATTCAGCGTGGGAAATGATTTGCTCATTGTCCCTAATCTGCAACCGCGTCAAACTATGGTCCATATTGTAATGCCGCCAGGTGTATGGTATGAAATGTGGAGTGGGTTTAAAATAGATGCAGAAGAAGGCCAAGCTGTGACAATGGCTACTATTGAAGCTGACTTCTTGACTCTGATTCAAGGTGGATCTATTATAGTCATGCAAAAGGTAATTTATACGAGAAAAGTGATTGTTATTATAAACGCATTCATTTCATTGAATTTAGCCTGTGACAGAAATTAAATATAAATTTCTCCATATTCTCTCATATAAGCATTCTGCTTTAGATGTCCAAAACTATTTGAATAATTAACTACGAAATATAAGATAGAAAGAAAGGAAGTGCCGTTCCCACTTCTGTAACATAAAAATGCCAACTGAACTCTATTGAAAATTTAGATAATTTGACTACAAATACATAACGGTTTTTACAAGCTTTTATTTAACTTTCAATGTATGTATGTAACTATATTTGTTCGGAAGAAATCTTGCAAGCTGAATCAGAACCACTTCCTCTTGTCCTACGAAGTTGAAGTTTTGCATACTTGTCAAATTCCAATGACAATGCAATATTATGGTGACAGCCAGCTGATCTGATGATGGAGACGGAAGGTGGGCAATAGAACTCTTTGACGGATAATCGTAAACTACTAGTGTTTTAATCTGCTCGCGGTTCCGATGACGAATTTGTTAAAAGCTTGTCTTGAAAAATATATTAAAAAAACTTATTATTTTCAGGACGTGCGACTGACAGCTGACTTAACGCGGTCTCAATCCAGCCTCTCGCTCACAATCGCTTTAGTTTGCGAGACTTCCTTAACCACACACGAAATAGAACAGAATAACTCTACTATTTCACCTGTTCAAGAAATATGTGTCGCATCCGGCAGCCTTTATATGTCAACAAACACGACTCTTCATTTCAAAGCGGACGGCCAAAGATTACAGATCACCGTGGATGGAGACTCTGACATATTTTGTGTCAATAGTATGTCACGCCTCATACGAGATATCAGCATTTACGGATTGGACGACGAACTGAATAACTACGATCACATGAGAAATGTCAACACTGTAATAGATTTGTGTGTATTGGATACTGAGAGCGAAATTGTATTTGATTTTGTACCTATGTGATTGCGGTCAGATGATTTGGTCAAAATGTTCGGTCACGTCAGTGACGTATTTTGGTTAATCAAGATAAAATTCTGTCTGATTGAACACTACCAAAATTGTAATAGTAGGTATCGTTGGAACAGAATACCTAATAGTATCTTTAGTTAACAAAAGTCTCGACGTTGACAGTGGCGTCATCAAGGTGATTGCTGTTCATTCAAAATTTTGTCACACTAGATATTTAAAGTGACGTCACTTAACTTTGTTTCTCTTTGATTGGCATCTGCTGATAATTAATTAGGTCGCGAAGTTTGAGTTGAGAACGTCTTGCTTACCCAAAGCACAATTTAAATAAGTTATTATTTAAAAATAAATATGTATACTATAATTAGTGTTTCTGTTTTATATTGTTTAAACATTTAGTTTCGGATGAGTGAACTGGTTTATTCGCTATGGGTAAATATCCTTTATGAATAGAGAGAATGCAACACACCGCTACACAAAACTGTTTTACGGAAATCTCCTTACATTTCCCGCAACGGTTATCAGACTTTTTTAGAGATACGTATACCAAGGCTCTCATATCTAAACTTCAGATATTCTAATATCTGAAGTTTATAGAGAAACATTTTATTGAGCAACACTGTTTCAGATACTGAAACAACAAAACAACAAAATGTTTCTAAATACGTGGGTTAAAGCAATTCGGACAGAGGAAAGCCGATGATGCGAGGGTGGCGAGATAGCCCATAAAATCTGCTACAAGCTAAGGTTCAAGACAAATTGAGATCCATTTATCAATTTAAAAGGGTCTCGATGTAATAATAGTAATGCGAGGTTAGGTTAATGCAAAAGGTTCAGTGTAAGATCCTAAGATTGCAAGAAAAACCGATGAAAAGATTGCAAAGATGACTTAGGAGTTGTTGTTTATAAATGGCTTCAGTGTATGCGCTTCGTAATTGCATTTGATTTTATCTCAATAAACAAAGGCTATTTTGTTGCCCGGGTAATAACATCCATGAATAACGCCCCACTACCACATTCGTTATACACACAACTTCCTAAGACAAATACACATCCTCACCCAATTAAAATTGTCTGTAATTAGCCAAAATCTACAACGACTACATACAACGCAGTCTGGGTTTAAATTTAACAAACAAAATAGGTACTTTTAGGATTATCTTTTTAAAATATTGGTTCTGTTTTAGAAATTGAAACTACCTCGCTTTTTCATTACACCTAATGATGTTTGCTAAGTTTAGAGCATGCGGGCGCACTCGTATAAAAGTTAAATATAATGCTACAGGCACTCTCTGAGTACCAACTAATTCAAAATTCATAATAAACATTGCGACTAGAATGTCAGGGCCAACAATAAGCTTCAGGCGCCTTACCAAAGCTTAGTATAGGTACTTACCAAACTTTGCTAAGGGGCTTGTGGTAGGTCTCACGTACGCGGGAGGCCGTCTGAGTAGGTACCACTGCTTTGCCAGTTATTCAAGCATTATTGTGTTCCAGTTTGAAGGGCACTGTAGCCAGCAAAATATCTGTGCATAAGGACTGAGATGAGCGTATGCAGTGCTACGCAGTGGTTTTATGGTATTTAAAGTTTTGGTTGGCACTGCTTGTTATGGGCAGGCAAAACGCTTTCCATCGGGCGAACGACTTGGTCGTCTCATTACTCATGTACCATAAAAAAAAATTAAAGTTCGTTTCTTTCCATTAGAGAGAAAGAGACAGATGGTAAGAGTATGATGAGTTTGCACTTCCAAATTCAACCGCCCATAATATTATTTCAAGCTCTCGTGAATAGTTAGGGAAATTCCCTCATTTCCACTTGAACTTTAATTTAAATATGTTTCAAGTTAAATATTACCTCCCAAAAGTAATTGGTTTTTATTTGTTTTACTTGCGTAACTTTTGCTAAATAGACATTTTCCCTAAAGTTTAGAAATTGAATTCCAGTTTATTAATACAACCTAAATATACCGATCCATCAAATAGGTATATCCATCTCACCCACTCAGAGAAATTCCCTCTTTTTAACCTATTACCTAGACATACTAAAGGTAAATGTAGGCTAAAGGTATATAGTAGGTATATATATAAGAGATATAGTAAGCTTATCTTATGCTGTGTTTCCGAATAAGACCTCGTCCGACTAAGTGACTAGGTATCCAGTTATCCACCCACGCAGTGTCAGTTATTCTTCAGTACCAGTGATGGTGCAACTTTATTTAGAAAGAAAGAAAGAAAACACATTTATTCAAGACATCACACAACATTACACTAACACACAAAATAAGGTCAAGGCAAAAACAATAAATACAACACAGTGAAATGTGGTGCGATGTCATGAAAAGGTTCCGACTCAGCATACGGTAAGGTGTTTTAAAGTACCTTAGCACTGAAGAACAATGACATCACGAACAATCAGACGAATACATGACAGGAAAAAACAAAACCAATGTACCTATTGATATGGAAAACAAAAAAGAGACATAAAAAACAAAAGAAGATATATATAGTATATATATAAAATACAGAAACACTTTTTTGTTTGACTGGCTGCCTTTTCTTCGCGAAACGGAAGTGTTTGATAAAAAGTTTGAATCCTTACTAAAACTCACTGTATTATCCCTAGGCAACAAGGAGCACGATACTACAACAGCCAGACAAAATATTTATTCCGTAGTTTTGTCTTCGTGATATGTCTTTATAACACTTTTCTTGCTGATATTATTAGTGTATAAAATATATATATATAAATAAAAATGAATCGACAAACTGTTTGTACGCGCATAACTTCCGAACGACGGCACCAAATTGGATAATTCTTTTTTTTGTGTGTTTGTTATTGTCAGGACAAGGTTTGTATAAAAGAAAATTTAAAAAATCGAACAGTTTTTATTAAATATGGCGGTACGAAATTCGCTGGGTGAGCTAGTATATTATAAAAGCATTTGGTCAATCGCTGAATAAAAAAAAAAACCTAAAATATTCTTTACATCGCGTGCGCTGCAAAAACTATTGATGATGGAATAAAATAATGTACTACGACTTTGCAGAACACATCATTATTTACAAAAAGTGTCGGGACAGCATATGTCTAACAAAGTCAAAGTCAAAGTCAAATATCATTTATTAAATAGGCACAAAAGTGCACTTTTAAAGGTCATAAACACATGATACAAATAAAAAATGTTAAAAATTGTAACTTATGTTAACATGACTTTGAAAAAAAGGTAAGTATGTTTACCCATTTCTTTCCTATACTCAAATTGAAGTCTGAGTGCTGAAAAGAAATGCGAAAACTGACTCTACCAGTGCTTCGGAAATACGCCCGCTAGAGAAGATAGCACCAAGAAACTCTGCGGGGATGTCTTTTTTCAGCACAATTACGTATAAATTAGAATTAACAGAATGTAAAACAAGAAATGCGAGTGAGATGTCCCATAGTCATAGTATCAGTAACAGAAAAGTGTAAATAAAATATAAGTAGGTATGACAGTAGCAGTAGGAGTGACTAGAACAGACCAGTCCCCGCAAGCAGCACCCGTTCACGAGTATGACTTGTGGACCAGCCATCACCCCCCTCAACCATATTGGAGGGAAGGGAGTAACTATTATAGTTATGCCACAATAAGTGTTCATTTATTTTAAAATTTTAATTGAAATGCCACCGCTAGAAAAGGCTCTTTATTTTTGTATTTTGGTATTAATCCTTATCGAAAGAAATTACTTCATATTCAAAACTGCTTCAATATCTTTATATAACTTTTTAAATTATTCAATTCGGACATTCCATTCGAAAGATATCACGAGTTTAAAAATGTAAGTATCAGAAAATAGTTGCGTGGTAGCCGCTCACCCTGCTCGGCTAGCTAGGCAGCACCTTATGCAGTGTAGGCGTCACTGGGGTACGGGCCGCACGGGAACATCTCCCGTGCGGCCCGTACCCCGTGTGTATTATAATTTTTAATTTTGAAATTTTTGTTAAATACCCGTGCGAAGCCGGGGCGGGCTGCTAGCTAATACTAAAATTATCTTTAAATGATGCAAGTATTACTAAATGACATCACTGTGCGACCTGCTTATCTCAACGCAGAAATAAACAACACAAGTCAAACACAAGTTGTAGATAGATAGATACATAAACACTATTATTCACCTTAAACATAGAAATTAAGTACAAGTTAAATGTTTACAATCGTGTAACAATGGGCGGTCTTATCGCTTAAAGCGATCTCTTCAGATTTTCTTCGAGCGATTTTATTAATTTAATAAATATGACAAATTTGTAATGAGACAAGTTGAGTTAACATTCAATCACAGGCTAGTAAATCATATAAAATATATATATATATATGTACTTATTATCAGTATTTAGAGCGAGTGTGGCTCAGCGGGAACTCAGGCGCCTTTCGATCAGACGCACCTGGGTTCGAATCCCGACTCGGCCCTGCACCAATGACTTATAGTTAAGTGCAGATTTTGCACGCTCGCTCTAAAACGGTGAAGGAAAACATTGTGATGAAACCCGCTTACGCGCTTTGGAGTGGTAGGCGATGGCCGTGGTTGTAATACCACCCACCGAACAAAGCCATGCCGTCAAGCGACCTAGTCGTGTTTCGGATTGATGTTCGGTGAACCATCGGGGTGACGGGTCTGAGCAGCCGCTCAACTGCCGTCTCTCTCTAGATCTATGTGCTCCATCTTAGGCCACATCATCGCTTCACATCAGGTGAGATTGTGGCTAAACATAAATCTATTAAGCGTAAAAAAAAAACATATTTAGATGTGGAAACTTAGACTAAATCTAAGGAATAACGGTTATTTTAATTAAGTACCTATTTGTCTACGTTATAGGAGTTCTAAGTAAAATAGTTTGATTATATTTTCACATATCACGCGGGCGAAGATATTTACTATCTTGTCAAAAAGTAAAGACGAATTATTGAGCGAGGTAATCAAACAAAGATAATATAGGCAAAACTTCCATTGCAGGGGATACAAACAGATTACATAAGTATTTATATAGGCCTGACCCCGACGTCTTGAACCGAGATAATCGTATTTAAAACAAACAGCAAACAACAACTTATTTCATAACCCACGCTCGGCCGGTGAAGTTCCACTTCACTCTCCAAAATACCTCTAATGAATACAGACGAAAATCCAGAGAAATTACCAGAAAATAAACAAGAGAGAAACTTTTCGAATCCGGGAGCAAGAATGCCTAACATCAAAGTTTTCACCGGGAGCTCCCACCCCGAAATTGCGAAAACAATCGTCGCGCGGCTGGGCCTCAATTTAGGCAGAGCTACTACCAAAAAGTTTAGCAACAAAGAAACGAACGTCGAAATCGGAGAATCCGTACGAGGGGAAGATGTTTACATTGTGCAAAGTGGTTGCGGAGAAATCAACGACACCCTTATGGAACTTTTTATTATGATCAACGCTTGCAAAATTGCGTCAGCTTCAAGGGTCACCGCAGTTATTCCCAGTTTCCCTTACTCAAGGCAAGACAAGAAGGAGAAAAGCAGAGCGCCAATCACAGCCAAGCTTCTGGCTAATCTGGTGTCTGTAGCTGGAGCTGACCACGTTATAACGATAGACCTACACGCCTCCCAGATCCAGGGATTCTTCAACATTCCAGTAGACAATTTATACGCTGAGCCAGCGATCACAAAGTGGATTAAGGATAACATTCCTGAATGGAAGAACAGTGTCATGGTTTCCCCAGACGCCGGCGGAGTGAAAAGAATGACCGCTATCGCTGATAGACTTGACATTGACTTTGCTATAATTCACAAAGAGAGACAGAGAGCTAACGACGGAGACTCGACAGTTTTAGTCGGCGATGTGAAGAATAGAATAGCCATAATGGTGGACGACTTGGCAGATACTTGCGACACTATCGTCAAAGGAGCTGTGGCTTTAAGGGACGCAGGTGCCAGTAAAATCTACGCTATTTGTACCCATGGGATATTCGCTGGTAACGCTATTGAGAAAATTAACGGGTCGTGTCTAGAGGCACTGGTAGTGACAAATACTATACCACAAGAGAAGAATATGATGCAATGTCCAAAGCTTCAAACAATTGACATTTCTGTAATGCTGGCTGAAGCAATAAGACGTACGCACTACGCGGAATCTGTGTCATATTTGTTTACGAATGTGCCGTATTAATATTTCTACCACTACTGATATTATAAGCTTTCTCGTTGTTTATTTTGAGAATGTTAGCAACTGTATGTGACCTATTCTGATATGCTAATTAATTTCAAAGGTTTATAATTATTTTGGGGATGCTACTAAAATTTAATAGATGTATATAATATTACACAATATTTCATTATGTTATTTTAATGGTCCCTCTCCATTGCGATCCAAGGACAGTCACTCCGGAAAGCGTCTAAATCGTCCCGCCAACGTTTTCGGGGCCATCCTAGGCGTCGACGCCCGTCTTCAGGCACGTAATATTATTTACTTTAATAAAATATAGAAACATAAGTATGTAACTACCTAAACGACTATACAAACAGTAATCTATTGGGGATGGCCAGGTTACAACCACTACAGGTACCTACTATGCGTATGAGTTACTTGACAAGAAACAGAATTATTGACATACACTAAGATTTAAGATGATACGTTCAATAGAACGTTCAATAGAATCATGGACCAAATGGTCCATGATAGAATTAAATTTTAATTACTGCCTATGTAAGTGCTGCCATCTATCTAAAACCTGCCGCACTCGCTTATCAACTGGCTTACACCAGTTTTACAATACATACGGTAGGTGAGATACCTAATGTGTAGTATTGTGTAGTAAACAACACCATACAACACTGCGGATAGTGTGACGTGGTGTTTTCTATATTTTTCCTTGCAATACTTTGGCATGGAACATTGACCTGATAAGTACGAATTTGTTTACTGATAAATACATGGATATTTTTTGATAAAAACAGTGCGCTGATAGTTTTGAGGTAAATCACTCGAAATATTAGGTAAGTAAAGTTTATTTCATTGAAAGGTTTCTCTCAAATGCCTATTTCATTCTTATTTATTGCGGGAAACTTAGAATTAAGTAACTACCCATTATTATTTGAATAAATGAGAAGCATGTTCAACATCTGCCAATAAACGACAAGGCTATTTAGACAAGACCTTGATAATGTGTGATGAACTTTGTAGGTAGGAAAGTTAGGTACGACTAGATATCTAAATAGGGGACAAACTCTAGTAAATCGGAAGCTTTAGGACTACAGTTTTCTTTGCTAATGTAAAATTGTACTAGAAACGCTTGTAAATAAATGTGTACAACCTACCGGTAAGTATAAATAAATAGGAACTCCAATAAAATCGCATCGCTCAAACCTTTTCATCCTTTACCATTAAGTATTATGTGCCCTGAATACGCGCTTTATGCACACTTTTCGAAGATGAAATCCTTGACGGATAATCGTAATTTACTAGCGTTTGGGCTCATTCTCAGATAAAGTTTGGCTGTCTACTCGAAGGGCTCATTTTAATCTGCTCGAGGCTCCTAATACGAATTTGTTAAATAAAAGCTTGTCTGGAGAAATATATTTTTCAACAAAATAAAAATCAAAATCGAGATAAACAAACGCGTGAGTAGGTAGATACTTGCCTACCTGAGAAACCAACACCAACCTGTAAAATTAGAAATCCAGAGATTCCTTGTTTAATTAGGTAAGTACTTATTTAAGTAGATACCTATTTGATTTAGTTATAGATGTAAAAATAAGTATATTAAAAGTTACCGAAACTTACCAGCTTCCAGAAGCAATGTCGTCTTCTCTCCCAATCCTGTACCAAATGGAGGCCAGTCCACCAGCTCGCGCTGTGATGATGGTCTTAGACATTCTTGGAGTAGATGTGGAGAAACGCTACTTGAATCCTGTGTTGCGGGAGCAAGATACACCGGAATTAATAAAGGTAACGTGACGTGAAGTCGCAAGCCTATCGGTATTCTACAGAATACATCACGGAGAATGTGCTCAAGAACTGCAAACTGATCCCCCCATCACCATTCTACAATCGGACAACTATACGATCGGCACAACGGCACCCCTACATGGTAGAAGTTGCCTTGCCGTCGTCTGTATTTCCAAATAAATACAATTTAGGTGTGTTCAAATCTAGAGTGAACAAGTATCTACTGGGTTAGCGTGCTACATCTTCGACCGCATCGTCACTTCCCATCAGGTGAGATTGTAGTCAAACGCAGACCCAGTCTGTTGTAAAAAAAAAGGTAAACAGTACCTATAATATAAATTTGTTACACGAATGGCCTGTTTGTAAATTTTTTACCTTTTTAACGCCACGTTATTAAATCAAAACCGTGCCCTCCACGCTAAACTACGAGATTTTCATACATTTTAGTCCACGGATTACACCGCGGGACGCAGCTAGTCACAATAACATAAAACATAATTATCTACTACTCCGAGGCCGCATAGGTATTTGAATCAAAAAATTGGACTACACTAACAATATGAGTTAGGCTAAGCCGTGTAACCGTGTTGTCTGAAATAAATGAATTTTATTTTTATGTATATATTTAAGCCACATACGGGCCCTTGAAATCGGATTTATGAATGGAGAGACAAAATTTAGCGACAAACCAAACTGTACCTGAATTAGTTGCTCGACATTTTTCGGTAAAAACTGGACCACTTTTCTTTTTCAGGTTCAATGAAGTTCCAAGTATCAATGTGTCGAAAATATCGTGCATTTTCGTTGGTCCCACCGCCATCGTCCAACCAGTGGGACGAACGGGAATTTAATAAAATTATTAAAATTTATTCTCTTTAGTCCCACCGGGTTTGTCAGTGGGCTGTGGTCGTTTTGCTATATTCTTGCAGCTATGTTCCTTTTTACAGAAAAAATCCTATGAAAACAATGTAGAAAATATCGTGCATTTGCGTTGGTCCCACCGCCATCGTCCAACCAGTGGGACGAACGGGAATTTAATAAAAATATTAAAATTTATTCTCTTTAGTCCCACTGGGCTTGTCAGTAGGCTGTGGTCGTTTTGCTATATTCTTGCAGCTATGTTCCTTTTTACAGAAAAATCCTATGAAAACAATCCCTCTATTAGAAGACGGTGATTTTTCATTGGCTGATAGGTAAGTTATTGAATACTTAGTTACGTAACATTTGCTTAGGTAAATAGGTTTATTGGAATCTAGGATTTACCTACATCTAAGTAGTTTGTCAGCCTCTGTGGTGTAGTGTAGTGGTTGGGCAGGTTTGCTCAAATCTTTTACTCCATTGAGGTTGCGGGTTCGATTCCCGCGACGGGACAAATGTTTGAGCACAGAAAAAGCGCAAGTACCTACTTGTTTCGTATCTGGGTGTTGTGGGACCATGGTTTCCTAGATACAGAGAATCCTAGTCAGGGTTCAGAATCTATGTATGTGATCGTTGGGCGTTATAATAATGAGGCACAATAATTAATCTTTCTTTTTTATATAAATTTCTAATAACTTGTACTGGGTGGCCTTCCTACACTGGGTGGACTTGAAACCTTCAGGCGAACGAATTGCTCGTCTCATTGCACAGTCGAATTAAAAATCGTACCTATTTTCTTGTTCTAGTCATGCGATAATTATTTACCTTATGGACAAGTACGCGAAGGCCGAACAATCACAGCTCTATCCAGCGGACGAAAGAAAAAGGGCGACAATCAATCAGCGACTGTTCTTCGACTGCGGAGTACTTTTCCCAAGACTACGAGCGGTGATGGTAAATATTATTCATCAAGTTATTCTTTCAATAAACACTGGAAGGAAAATATTGTTCTTGTAGGTAGTTATGACCTTTATAGCAAAAGTTACCGAAAATATCAACATAAAAAACATGTCGAAAACATCCGCCATGTTTGATTCTCTTTTGTTTTAATTCTTCGCGCCAAAAGATTAATATTTTTTAATGAACCAGTCACATCAGTTTTTTTTTACTAAATAGTTAAGTTCTTTGTTGTATAATTAATGTCACCACCTATCAGGTCACGGGTCCGAGTCCCGTCAATTAATTAACTTTACCTGCCTTTGGCTGAATATAAAATACCGTGGGAAGTCGCAACTTTTTATTTTTTCAAGGCACAGACATACGGAGGCAGACTGGCAGAAATGACCAAGTTCATGATCAGAAACATAGAAGAAGCGTACGGGATGCTCGAGATATATTTATCAGACACGTTGTACTTAGCCGATGATGTGATGACCATAGCTGATATCAGCGTGCTGACGACGATGTCTTCACTGCATGGTCTACATCCTGTTGATGACAGAAGGTGAAACTTGCGTTTTTCTTTTGTCTTAGTCCCTGTTGCGACTTTTAGACTGTTTTGCTGTTGATTTTTACATGTTTTTATTAACTCCTCTTGTATGATGTACGTAGGTAGGTACATACATGTATATATATATATATATATATATATATATATATATATATATATATAATATGTATTTGCGTCAAATCTCTGAATCGCAAGTCGATTTTAAACCACTTCCTTATCCAATTGTGTAGTACTGATACCCCTGCATATACATATGCAGTAAACGTATCGAGTTTGGGTTCTATAGACTTGTCTCGATGAGCAGATAGATACTTTAGTTGTAGTGTAAATGGTGACCAGTTCATCCGTTGTAGTACTTACTACATAATTGTATCTGTTTCAAAAAAGAAGAACGGAACTACTGCGAATTTTTTTCAAAACGAATATAATTGTATTCAATTCAGAAGTCAAATCATACGACAGAATGCAGTTTTATTTTAGGGAATAGTCTATGAATTCATATTTTCCCAAACTTTGAAAGCGGCTTATAAATCTTCTGTATGTATATTAAAAACATGTATGACTTACTTTGTTTGTTATAACTTTTAATTAAATATAAGCATTAATGTAGGCATGTGTTTTCCAGATATCCAAAACTAACTCGCTGGTTGAACACTATGAACGAAAAAGACGTCTGCATAAGAATCAACAAACAAGGCAGCGAAGACCACGTAATGGGACTAAAGGCGCTAATGGCGTCAAACAAAGAAAATATAAAATCTAAGCTGTGATGAAAAATCCAAAACATTATTGGTTACTTTATTAACATTTTGAGATATGGCAAATAACACCGTGGTGTAAGCGGTAACAGTATTCACATTTTGTTTGGGTTAAACGGATAATTTATAATGTGTTTTGTAAGGGTTACGGTCTGTTTTCACGAGTTTCAGACTGCTACTTTCTAGAAATAAACATAGCTTTATGACGCCGTATTGTGCCAGGTCACACAATGGGTGTAGTGGAAATCGACACATTTTATTTTTACTTCACTAAAAAGCATATGATAATCACAAATCAATAGACATGGAAACAGTGATATTATTCCAAGGTTAAGGTTACGTATTTATTTGGTCAATTTTCACTCTATTAGAGCGCTTTGACTCCCCATGAAAACAGATCCAGACGAAGCTTATTTTGTATACAAGCACTCCGGTAAATAACAAAACGTAATAAGAATCACAGGTTTTCTTTTTTATTTCATTAACTAAAGAGAAATGCAAAGATCTTTTTCAACTTTACACTCCAGCAACGTCTAGGGCTACCATACGGATAACTTTAATGAGAAAATTAATGATTACAAAAAACGTTTACACATTTAAACATTTCCTATAAGTCTTTGTAGAGTCTCTTTTTAACGCCCGTACTTAATTCTGAACATTAATAGCACTTAACGATAAAGTACACAGATAATACTCGAATGATCGATCACCCACATTATGTCCGTCAGTCATACTAGCACATACAATAACTGCTGTGTTCAAACGTTCATTGGAATTATAGAAGACATTCACTCATACTCAAAGAGTCACTTGTCAGATTTAAGAGGTGTTTGGGCGTTACTGTTGCACGTTAGTCTTAATTTTAACGGCGCGCGCGGCTCCCATTAGCCGTCCTCTTTGGGCGGTGTGAACCATCCTGGAAAGGAGAAACGACATTAAATTTTATAAGAATGAAGTGTGCCTGCGACTTGATAATCTCTAAATTGTATAAAACAAAGTCGCTATCCGCGTACGCATTTATGTTTCTCCGCTTCTTCTAAACCACACAACGGATTTTTACACGGCTTTATTACGGATAATTTATTACGGATGGTTAATATGTACAATACATTCTAGTAAGTTTTTTTAACATTGTATCATGTCACAATAATGATTTCAATAACAATTAATTTGAAAAATTGTCAATGTTGTTATTAAGATAAAATATCAATGTACTTATTAGGCAGTAAGATTGTTTTAAACCTGTATAACTGTACATACTTTGCAACTATGTATTTATTTACAGTAAATAAAAAAAATATAGTAAATAAAATGTTTTGTAATGAAGTCGTCAAAAAATTACACATCTTCATAAATTGCATCCGTGCGAAACCAGGGCGGGTCGCTAGTACTAAATATGCTAATATCTGAAGGCGGATGTACATTTGCGTGCGATTCGCTTGTATTCTGTGGCAGTCACGTCGTGCATACCCCATACTGACATACGCCTTTGCAGACATTTCGCCCACCGAATATAATAGAAGGGTCGAGTCACAAACACAAATCGCAGCGACGTGCTCGATGTCACGTAACCAAAAATTAGCTGTCTATTTTATTACAAAGCCATGCCGTCAAGCGACCTAGTCGTGTTTCGGGATGATGTTCGGTGAACCATCGGGGAGAGGGGTCTGAGCAGACGCTCAACTGCCGTCTCTCTCTAGATCTATGTGCTCCATCGCCAGCTCGTCTCATAACACTGGTGTTGCGAGCTTTATTCCCGCCTTAGGACAATTATTTACTTAGAAAACCTTGGAAAAAGGCGAAACTGTTTCTCGTGTGTGATAACGATACGGTACCTGTAGTTCCAAAATCCTAAATCAGAATCTGTCAGGTTATTTTAATTCACTCGAAAGGTCTTTTCTGAGATTGAATGATGAGAAACTATCAGAAAGATATGCAACAATTTTGACCTTATAACCTCACAATCCAATACGCCAGTTTTGACTGTTGTCAAAACTAGCGTATACCTCGCGGAAGGTTTTCGAATGATTTTAAATAGCCAAGCTGATTGTTATATAGCCTCTTTTACAAAAATTAAAACATATATTACCATTCTTCTCATGTATCTGTACAAGACACTTGAAGCTTTGCTGCGCACGCGCTAGACTATATTGCGACTGCGACACGACTTTAGTCGCGCCGAACTGTATGCGCGCCTTCCCTTTGACGAGAGTCGCGGCGATCTGCATTATCACCGCTTCTACAGTGTAGGCCGATGACCAACCCTGCTTTGTTAGTAACTCCATGCATATGGCCCCGCCTACTAAGACGTAGCCTCCTGAAAAATTAGAGTAAACATCGTCATGGACCAAAGTGACAAAATGTCACAAAACAAATGTCATGTAGGAATCTTCAAGTCTCGAGTAAACAGGTACTATCTTGGTGCGTGCTAGATCGTCGACCGCATCGTCGCTTACCATCAGGTGACAGTGGTCAAACGCAAGCCAATTACCAATTTAAAAAAAAAGTATTTACTTATTGACATTATTACAATAATGAGTTTAAATTTTAAATTCATAACTTTTTGGCACAACTTTTAAAGTACATTGATAAGGATGGAATTAAATTAATGGCACTTTAAAATTATGTCATCAATTCAATTAATGTCATTTTTCCATGATGGTTAAAACAGCTTCGTAAATGTCGGAGAATTTAGACTGGATTTATAAAGCTATTTAGGGATCTACCTAAGTCTATCCTGCTGAATAACCAGTAAACTCAGTTTTTCAGAGCTAGGGTAAACGTAGTAAGTAAATACTGTACTATATATCATTACTGTACTACCCATTATATTAGGGCTTATAGCAGGCCTAGCCTTGGTTAGCATTCCACTGTAGGTACGAAGCTACAAGTACATAGCCGGACACCGACGGCGGGTCGCGCGTCGCTACACGTACCGCGTCAGAAGAGATAAGAGCTATGCGATAGAAAGAGAGGTGCTCTGTAGGTTAATATGACTGGTAGGTATGCAGCGCTACACGAGCTGAATTGAATTTTATTGCGTCATAGCAAGAGTCGCTATTTGTTTCTATGCGGAGTGATGCATCTGTCCCTTAGTATTCTGTGCTTAAAGCTAACCAACAATAAGATACCAACTTACCTGATATAATAGGATATACAACACGAACGAATGGCGGTTCGAATGGGTAAGTCTCTTTGAACATGATGTTTAATAGGATCGAGTCTTTGCCTTCTTTTTCTTTCAGTAATAACAAGTCATTGTGTAATGGGCTGTCCGGGTCAACTGAGCGCAGTCTGATGTTCCATTCGTATAGTGAATCGTTTACTAGCTCTGTGGAGAAGAAAATGTATTAACGTAATTGACTATGAACTTCCACAGTAAATGGTCTACTTTGCTTCCAAACAACTATTTTAATCATACTTTTAAACTATTTTAATCGGATAAGGAGGTGCATTGTATGTTCACGTGGGTTAAGCATTTGATAACAATTTGCTTGCGATGGAAAGCAGACGTGCATCCTATAAAGTGGAGTATATTAGCATTTTTTAAACAACATTTGAATTGAGCCCACTATAAATCATGATGATGGCGCAGGAAAGAGACACGTAGCTCTTGAAAAAGGCTTTGTTTAGGTTTACATCTTTATTTACTGTTTTCTATCCCCCTCCCACACTAGAAGGTAAGCAAGAGAGCAACACATCTACAATGACTCTCGGTGTTTCAAATGTTTATAAGACGACGCCTGCTGTTCATTACGGCCGTCTGTTTGTTTAGTACTCTTGAATAAAACTCCTCACCAATAGAATACATATTGTTCTTGAACGAGCACGAGCGGTATATGTCCCGGAGCTCCTTCATGAGCCTATCTGTGGCCTGCAGACTGCCGGACACGCTGCCCGCCAGGTAGTCTTGCCGCTGGTTCTGCCGCAGTCGTTCTAAAGTTGCTAAGTGTTCTGTTTCCATGTCGTCCTGGAATTTGAAGGGTTAAAGTGACTTTCCTTATACAGTAAAAACATGTTTATAATTCTACTATTTGGTAACAATCGCGCCTGATGTGGCCGAAGGTAAGACTGTTTAGATCGTCTCCTATATTACATCTCGAATCTACTAATAATAATTAATAAATGGATGCTAAAGAACTATGAGGAAAATCGACTCACGTGAGAGATGAACCATGCATTCAAGGTAACGTAAAGTTTCAAAGTCAAAGTCCCCTAATGACCCTAGACGCAAAGCTTCGCTGGAAGGCACATGTCAAAAAGAAACGCGACGAGTTAGAACTTCGCTATAGGAAGATGTACTGGCTACTTGGGAGGCATTCTACGTTGTCAGTGCACAATAAAATACTATTATACAAACAAGTCCTCATGCCAATATGGACTTATGGTATCCAACTGTGGGGGTGTACCAATCAAAGCAACGTAGCGATCATTCAACGATTTCAAAACAAAGTACTCAGGGGTATTGTTAACGCTCCGTGGTACATTCGAAATGACGACCTCCATCGGGACCTGAAAGTGGACCTCGTCACTAGTGTTATAAAAAAGTTCGCCGAAGCTCATGAACGGAGACTTCATCACCACGTGAACGTCGAGGCTATCCAGCTCCTTGACAGCACAGACATAGTGAGAAGACTCAAACGGACAAAACCTTTTGAGTTAGTGTAGTGAAGTGACAGTGTATTGTAGTATAATAGTGCTACCCATAAAGAACACAAGAACATAGTGTCTTCGCTTTAATAGAGACAGTAAGAAAAGTGTTAATGGACACTTTCTTAGTTTTACTCTACTTAGCAGCTTAAGTTAAATTCAAATTACTTATTAGTCTTATTAGGCTAGATTGTAATGTTTTTGAGGTGTCTTATTAAGAAACTTCATTAGAAAAAAAATAGATATATATTTCTTGATATTTGGGTTAATGATTCCGTTATCACTATAATTAAAATAAATCTGGAGGAATGTGTATGAAACAATACAATAATACTTTATTGATCACCAAAACAGGAAACAGAAGTTTATAGTTTAAAATAATAGTGTTAGAACAATGGGCGGCCTTATCGCTTTGTGCAATTTCTTACAGGCAACCTTTGGATGGACAGGAATAAAATGGTAAAAATTTGCGGTCAGTTGGTGTATGAAGTAATTGAATGAAATGAAATGAAACATGAATATTTAATATTGAATCACAGGCTTGCGAAGCAGGGATGGATCGTTAGTTTCTAATACATCTTTATTATAACGCCTACCTTATTGCTGCGTCCAGCATCGTCGACCATTTCAAGTGGCAAGTCGTCCTCGCCTTCCGATTCGTCTTCTTCGGCGGCCATTTCCTCGTCTTCTTCTGTGCCAGATTCTGCTCCGTTTGATGTTACACTTTGAAATCTGAAACACGATTATCACATTGTAAAATTACCACAACCTCGTATAATCAAAGACGCCGTGGACTTTGTTACGTCTAGATAGTAACTTATACAATCAACAAAATACTGTAAAAAAATTGATACAGGTATTTGAAAATGATACAGGTATTAGATGAGTATTAATAACGTTGAAGGACATCCCTAGATATAAGGTACAGAAACATTAGTGGCTTTTGGCTCAACACACTCGGACTAGGACTGACGGCAGGCCTGGTTTACTCCTTTGTTTAAAGTTCAAATTAAAAAAAAATTAAAGGACTGAGAGCTAAATTGCACGTTATCGCTCGGTGCGAGACTAGCTATTTATATTAGGGTGTCTTGAGGGAGACGTGCGAACTAGATTGTGCCTTATCGCTGGGTAGCGAGAGTAGCTTTTTTGGGGTGTCTGTCTTGACGGAGGAGGACTTCAATATCAAAATGCATTGTGTGGTATAGTTTTAAAGCCTGAGTGTCAGTAAATGTTTGTGATAGGATCTTTTACTTCTGATGGGTTACGTTCATAACTCTTGCCTGGAGTTTATTACTAGAGGAGACCCGCTGTAATGTCTTCTAAAATAAAAAGTAAGCATCACACTAACGAGGGTAAATTCTTATAATGTTGGCACTAATATCTAACAGTACAAACTATAATTAACAAGGTAACAAGTTATTACCAAGTATTTCGTGAAACCTCGTCAAGCGCCATCTATGGACATTTCTCGGAAGCTCTTATCTCGACTGCGCAAAACGTGTTGATAGGATATTCACCTTTGTTGTGGTGCTGGATGCACTGGTAATGACAACGAGTCTAAATCTGGAGGCTCTGGCACGCCGTGTAACTTGCATAACTCCCGCAACAATATTCCCACCTGGAAAGTTACAATATAATTTTATTATATTATATGTTACAATTAAGAGTGAACATGGCAGGCACGGCTGTGCGACTTACATACATAACAACATAAATATTAATATTTATATATCCCGAAAAGTGCGACAAATTACAGGCGAAATTCTTTCTTCTTAAGAGCATCTCCATTATCAAACTGGAAGGCTTTCCTGAATTTGACTTAATTAATACATCCACCAACTCAATTTTATTATTACTCAATATTACAAAAAACTGGTTTGGTGTGTCTCCCTGATTGTCCAGTCATCTATAGTGGCTTTAAATACCCTAGTTTAATCACGAAGTGTCATATATCTTAAATATCCTACAAACAAGTGTAAACTTAGATTCTATATGCGAAAACTGCTAAATGGTGTTAAGATAATTGTTTTATTAGTAACTTAGATATATATCACTAAGTTTTCCGAAGAAAATAAAAATAAAATAAATAAATAAAATAACAGTTAAAATATCCTGCAGAAACAAGTAAATAAAATTGTGCGGGGCACTGCACTGCGCACGTAGTAACTAATTAATCATCTGTGACTGCACTCTTAGACATGGCTCACAGAAATAGCCAGCTGAAGTGGCAGTGGGCCGGCCATATTAGCCGTAGAACCGATAACCGTTGGGGTGGACGCGTTCTAGAGTGAAGACCACGAAATGGCGAACGTAGTTTAGGACGCCCTCAGAATAGGTGGAGCGACGATCTTCACAGGGTGGCTGGTAACAGCTAGATGAGAGTAGCCGGGGATCGTGCTCAGTGGCGTGCATTTGGAGATGCCTATGTCTAGCAGTGGACTGCCATAGGCATCATCAGCCGATGATGATGATAATGATTATGATGACTCATCATCTGCTACTCTCACATGGCTAGTTTTACTAGCGACAGCGCCATGGGAGCCAAACGAAGTGAAAAGACTATTTAAAGGTATAATAACTATATTGGGGTGGTACCTAACCTTCTTCCAGCCAGGCCACAGAATAATTGATAGTATCAGGCCAGCTCCTGCAAGAGCACCCGCACTACTCAAAAATATTAGCAACAAGAACTAAACAATAGTAACAAATTAGCCTGCTTTATGTGCATTTCATTATTCATATAGGAAGTATGTGATAATGATAACATACTAGGTACAAAGTTTTAAGAATACGGGCCAAAGTGGCTTTATATACTTCTCATTATAATGCAAGGTCACAATTTGCTTACTTCAACAACAATGACAGATCCTTGATTACCATATTTTATAACATTATAAACCAAATTCATGAAAATATAAATCATTAATAATATAGCCATTAGCCATTAGCCGTACTTTAGAACTTATACCATAGGAATAATTAATACTGTATTTATTCCTATGCATAAACTTCTATGTATTTTAATGACCATAGATCATTTTAGCTAGTTTGATGATTTTGATGTTTATTCTGTGAGTATATTATCATTATATCATAATGATAATAGCGCTAATCATCAGTCTATTGCTTTCCCACTGTATTTTTTATATGGAACTGGGTGATGAGACGAGCAGATCGTTCGCCTGATGGTAAGCGCCGCGCCTGCCCATAACAATTGTAGTGCCACCCAGAACCTTGAACATAAAAAGAACTACGTAGCGCTGCATTGCGCTCATCAACCCGAGACATCAGATATTAAGTCTCATATGCCCAGTAATTTCACTAGCTACAATGCCCTACAAACCGGAAGACAGTAAAGCTTGCGCACTACTGCTTGGCGACAGAATAATTCGCAAACTGCTAGGTAGGACACAGGCCTTCTTTCAAAGAGAGTATACAAGTTAGAATACACCACGCGCAACTTCGCAATCTCGCGCGGTTTACCGCTTCGCAAACTATCTGTGCGCATAAGATCCGATACATTTTTCCATACAATAATGAACAAATGAATTTATTGAAATACTGTAATGAAAGCATAATTTTCGAACAATTACAGCAAACAATAAAAAGAAAAAACTATACACAACTGTTTGTAACTGGACCAAATAGTTTTTGCACTCATGAGAACAATGATGTCTGTGAAGTTATTTAAAAAGGAACAATTACTGTACGTTTTACCATTTATGAACAAGGTTCAATGCTCCAAAGAGGCATATTGTAAATATAAATAAATGAAAACACTACAAGAGGGACTGTAAAACTATTTACACTCATTTTTTTTAAAGATTCTGAGAATATCTATCTATCTATCTGAGTTATACCACAGAATACTAAGGGACAGAAGCATCACTTCGAAAAGAAATTTAAACAAATAGCAATAAAATTTAATTCAGCTCGCGTAGCGCTGCATACCTATATATATACCTACAGAGCGCCTCTCTTTCTATCGCATAGCTCTTATCTCTTCTGACGCGGCACGTGTAACTACGCGCGACCCGCCGTCGGTGTCCGGCTATGTACTTGTAGCTTCGTACCTACAGCGCGGAGTGCACTAGGCCTGGTTATACTTGCATGTCGTTCGCCTGATGGTTAGCGCCTGCCCATAACAAACAGTGCCACCCAGAACTTTAAATACAATAAAAGCACTATGCAGCACTGCATTTCGCTTATCACCCCGAGACATCATATATTAAGTCTCATATGCCCAGTAATTCCGCTGGCTACAGTGCCCTTCAAACCGGAACACAGTAATGGTTGCGCACTACTGCTGAACGACAGTGTAACTGGCAAAGCGATGGTACCTGCTCAGACGGCCTCCCGCTTTCTAGAGACCTAACACAAGTTCATCATATTATGTTAACAGTTTACATACAACATTATAATAGGATAGCTCTTTTGCAGAACTTCATCTGGTCGAAAGCTGTCAGTTATTCTGCTATCAATAGTACTTACTGAACATACAATATTATAGATAGATAAAATGTTTATTTGTCAACACAACACACATGTACATTAAACAGCAAATTGTAAGACACTTAAACTACAAGTATGTGTGTGTTGCAGTTATGACAAATGGGCCATAGCCCAGCAAATAACATTGCTCAAGGAGCAAACACTGAATTTCAGCTATTATATTGTAAGTTTTCGGTTTTAATAGTAGTGTATGTAGCACTCGTAGGGTAACTCGGCTAGCCCTTTGTAACAAATCTGCTAGGTTATGTTACGTTTGCTGCTGTCACTGTTTAT
Source organism: Petrophora chlorosata (assembly GCA_951640565.1). Taxonomy (NCBI): domain Eukaryota; kingdom Metazoa; phylum Arthropoda; class Insecta; order Lepidoptera; family Geometridae; genus Petrophora; species Petrophora chlorosata. Next base: position 5,867,041 of record OX621204.1, on the reverse strand, counting down.
GTGGTATTATACATCTGAGCACTACCATATGTCGGAAATCAGGTTAAGCTGTTGTTAGGCTATGTTGTCGGCTGTCGGAGACCTTGTGCAATGATGGTCGGTAGCATTACTGGGCGTTTGTATAGGCATCCCATGACAAGCGTACTACATCTTAGGCTGCATCTTTGCTTTCCATCAGGCGAAATGTGGTTAAAGGAACACCAATTAAAAAAAAAATTCTTAGGGTACAGATACAGAATCTGACATGATAATATTGTTCCATAGCAGTAAATGATCCCACAAACTTCATAGTATATCAGAGATGAACTGATGGGTTTGTTAGAATCTCATGTCATAAATGTACCAGTGTATCACAACATGATGACAATCTCCTATCACATCACATCATTTTACTGGTGGTAGGTTTCTCATATGCGAGAGGCCATCTGGGTTGGTACCACTGCTTTGCCAGTTATTCAGCCGCCAAGGAGTAGTGAGCTAGCATTACTGTGTTCCGTTTTGAAGGGCATTGTAGCCAGTGAAATTACTGGGCATTATGAGACTCAACGGCTAATCATCTCAGGGTGACAAGTGCAGTGCAGCACCGTGCAGGATTTTGCAAAACAAAGTTCTGGGTGGTGCTGTTTTTATGAGCTGGCATATTGCTTACCATCAGGCAAACAACCAGCTCGTCTCATCATTCAGTTACATAAAAAAAAAACTTCAGATGTAGCAGGTTTTGCAGTTTGTTATTTCGATTGGCAAACAAAATTGTGACACACTACCTAATTAACACTAAGCTAATTAGCAGCTGTGCTGGATTTAATATTATGCAGCATAATGTAGAATTAAATTTGTATGCAAATACAGCATTTACTCACTTCCTGATTTATAAATTGAATTTAGTCTTGTTCAAAGAAATGACCTTGTATTTATAAATCAATAATGATGTATCTAGTATTGCAATATTAATACAATGGAATGTTGTAACCTTTCAAATTTAGGTATCTATGCTAAATTATGTTAGTTTAGTTTTCTGTCACTTTTCAACATTTATTTATTTATTGATTGAATGCCAACAGGATGTACATTATTAAAATTAAATGTTACTTAATTCTAAGATAGTACATGGTTAATACCATCGTAATTATAGGTGAAAACTGCTTACAAATATTATATGGCGAGTATTGAATTGATTTGATTAATTGAATTAAATGAAAACATTTTATATTTTAAAACATTTCAAATATGTAGTTTCTACAAAATATATTTGAATATATATAATTAAAAGTTAATAAAACCTGTCATCATAACATTGAAAAATGGTAAAGTGAATGTTAATAATAAAAATAATTCATTTGTAAAACTGTTTAAAAATACTAATATAACATCTTGATAAATATAAAACAGAAGATAGCTATCACCGTGATTTGACTTACTTGATTTATAACATGATTGTCTCTGCCCTGTGTATTGCTGAGGATCTGGACAGCGTTTGTCACAATTGGATCTTCACTGTCAGCAAACCAGACTGGCGGTGTGTTGGGGTAGGTCTCCTGGAGTACACACATGTTTATGAATAATCTTCCAAATAAAAGTGTTTTTAGTAATTCTAATAACAAATTAGGGTTTCTGAAACTTGTTACTGTTAATTAAATGTTGTCCAACCTCTTGCATTCATAGATACTACTTTGTACATGTTACACTAACTGCACCCAGCGGTTTCACTTGTGGTTTCCCAGGATAAAATATAGCCTCTGTGTTATTCTGATGTATATGCTATATTATTGTAAAGTTTCATTAAAATCCATTCAGTTGTTTTTGTGTGAAAGAGTAACAAACACATCCATACATTCTTACAAACTTTCATGTTTATAATATTAATAGGATTACATTTATGTGTATTGTATTTTAGTTATATGTTGTTTTCTTACATCAAAATACTGTTGCACACAATGCGACCTAAACAGCCCATACTGTAAGATATTTTTTATATTGTAGAAGCAAAAGTCTCCAACCCGAGGAATATCAAGGCACCATCCGTGGGTAGGCCATGTAGTACAACACCAGTTAAATTCATTGATTACAGTTAAGTTTTTTTTATGTTATCTAAATAACCTGATGAGCATAATGTTCACTATTTTCAAGATAAATTAGCAAACTTTAAAATTACCTATCTATCTAGTTAGATTGTTTAAAAATAATAGTTGGAGAACATCCAACAACATGTAATTGGACAAACATGATGTAACACTGTTTGATATTACCATATTGTTTTGATGACTGTTACCATTGAAGGAGGAAAATAATTTATAACCTCACATGTTAGAAATAGGTTTGTAAAAAGTTATATCTGAAGGAGTAAAATTAATCGAATTCAAAAAGATGGAGTAGAGGTACTATTAGACCAACAAATAGATAACAGCTGTGAAATAGATCTTAGGAACATGACAAAATGCATTAAATTAGTGTCTACATTATATAAAGTACCTAAGTAATAAGTTTGGTATAAAATTAAATATGCAAAACATTAAGCTGATAAACCTGTAATGATATTGATAAAGAAATATACTTAAACAATCAATAAACCTAATCTACACTTAAATCATATTTATTTACAATTACAAAATAAACAAGAACATATTAACAAAATGTTCAAAATTCTAAAGGTTCATAGATGGTTTAAAAAATGTTTTATTTTTATTGGGGCCAACAAAAAGTATTGATAAAAAGCAGGTAGAGAGGATGACTAAGAGGCCTTTGTCCCCAAAACGCGCCTACTTACCGTTATCAAAACAGATGTTACTCTCTCTATAAAATAGCTGTAATGATTCACGAATACAGAGTTCCTGCCGTTCTGAAAACCGAAATGATCGATAGAATTCGTCACGGCCTCGCACGATCAATGATTGCAGGTGATTAGCAGTGAACATCGACGCTACCCTAGCGCGGGCTGCACCCAACAAACATGTTTCTCAAATAACACGCTACATAACATGGAAATGTAAAGACCACAACGGGGAAATGTTAATTCGACTTCCGTAAATCCATTGTTGACAGCCCTGCCCTCATAAACAACGACCCTTTGTCCCGACTCAGTTAATCAATACATGCACCCACATCATCAAACGTTACGTTTTTTCCTACGTTATCAATTTATAGAGTTTACTTACCGTAATATTCGCGTGTATCTCGTATTTTTTTCCATTTCTGCCAACGAATCTGCAGGTCAGTTCGTCGACACTAGCCGACATTATCTGGAACCTTTCATGATTTTTTGGGAACACTTGCTCTAGGGTCTTTATTTCTAACTTCAGTGTATTTAAACAAGCCATTAGTGTTACTAAACACTATTTTATAACTAATTACTTGCTAAACACGATAAAATACATGAGAACGAATTTTACGTTCACTCCGCGAACAAGCAAAATGGCGGACCGTAATGGCGGAAACCATTAAAAAAAGTCATCGAGCTGTGATAGAGGGCGCTAGCGCAGACAATTTTTTTTTTTTTCTATTTCTAATCGAAACCATGGATAAATTAAACAAAACATCCATTTCTTCTAGGAAGTTGCATATTCAAAAGATTGTGGAAGGTGGCTTTATCGTGTAGAGAACTTATAAACCGAAATCAGCGACTGAATCCACTCCAAACTCGAAACAAGTCAGTGCTGACTTGCTGAGACGTCCTTTTTGAATAACATCAATATTGCTAGGTATTTTTCATCCAGTTGGATATTTGATTATAAATCATAGCACACCCGTGAATGTTCTTAGTGACAAAACAAATACTTGGCCTTTTTTCGTGCCCAAACCTTTGCCCTGAAGTGGGAATCGAACTCGCAACCTCCAAGATATAAGCTGGTTGACTTGCCTAACTACGACATCACAGAGGCTGTATTTGCTTTGTCTTTTTAAATAAGTAAGGTTGCATGCCGCAGCTCAGCATAAAAATGTTTTATAATTGCTCTGAGGTACGGAACGAACTTACATTATAAAGATATAACGATAATTTTGATAACTATCGTCTCTAGTTCGTGAGGCTCGAATTGCAAATGACACACGTAACTTTTTGCGCAAATCTAGGCTTACCCAACGACGAAATCGTGCAGCAGGTGGATAGTTTACATGGAAATCTACATGGATAAAGAATTAAACATTCTTCATTTAATTTCTTGAATTTTTAATTCTTTATCTTTGAAAATCTATGACAACTTATTCCCGACTGGCTTGATCAACAGTATCGACACCACACACTTTTTTTTTTGCACATAAGTATTCAGATATCGAAAAATAAAAGAATTTTTTCAGGTTACCACAAGTTTAAACTCATCTCGCGAGCGATAGTTACATGTGAACGTAGTGGTGGATAACTGTCCGAAATTTTACGAATCATGTAAATTCCTCAATTTATTATTCAGAAAAATAAATTAATGGAAAAATACTGCTTACTGTAAAATTTAGGAAGAATAAATAAAATTACGTATTTTAAAAGGCATCTTTATTGAAATATGTAAAAAGACAAAATGTAAGTAAGTAGTATAAACCTGTTATTCTCCAATAATCATAATTTTTAAACAATCAATCATAATAGACAATTTACTCAATAAAGACTTATTGTTTGCAAATACATAACAATCAATTTAACAATTAAAAAAAATATATTGTAGTGAACTTTAAGATTAGAAAAAAAAAAGACGTGTGGCACTCGGAGACTGCCGCGGTAAAGCTATTGCATAGCATTCGGAGTGGCGAATGTTAGGTTATTTTCGTTACGGAATTTCTGGATTCGGTCTCCACGCTCAAGGCCCGCGATAGAAGCTATGCAATAGCTTAAAAATACAAAAAAAATATAGGTAAAATTTGAAAACTACTGAGAATAAAACATTATTTATTTTCTATTCCGAACGAAATTTTCCATTACCCATCATTATGTGTTCGCTGCCATAAGTGCGAAAAATTCAATGAGGTCTTAAGAAGTAAAGGATTCATAACATGCGTCTACACATTTTGTGTGTTACACAAATGTGATGCGATTCAACACTGAACTACCAAAATACTGTTTGTTTCTTTTGCACATTGGTAAAAAGTATATTATGTTCATGAAAGGATAAGGTGGCAAAAGAAACTTCGTTTTTTGGCCACTTTTTTAGGATAACGTCACGTAGCTCCGCCTTACGGCCAGATCCACCATTTTGAGTCACGGTGACGGAACCGATTTCCGGTTCAAATTTGGGCTCGTAGTAATCTTGTCTGGCGAATATTTATATAATTCTTGACTATTAAAAAAAATGGTTAAATGTCTTCGAGTATACTTTATCTGAGTTAAATGTACCTATTGTGGTTAAAGGTCAACAATAAATGAAGTATGTAAGACTTTATTAGTTTATATTGCTCCATTTTGTATTAAGTTTTGTGATTATTCAACACGTTATTTTTTAAATGTTATATGTAAGTCTGCCTATAGTTCATATATGGTCGTTGAAAAGTTCACCCGTAGCGTCCGTTCTGAACGCGCCCCAAATATAAATCAAATTTAATGTCAATGTCAATTGACATGTCGTTGTTGTCAATTGTCAATCTTGTTAATTAGTTGTCATTGTCATTTGTCAAGCCAGAATTACAGGTTATGTTTTTGTTTATTATTTTCGTTTGTTGTTTTGTTATAGCCATATAAAGCAAACCCTAGATAAAAATTGTATATACGGAAACTAATTCTTTTCTAGCTTGTATTGCAAGAAAGTTACAATACAATTTAAACATGGGTCGATCTCCAAGTCCAAAGTCAAGAAGTTACCACAAACGTAAACGTTCACCGTCTCGCGATCGAGATATGCACAAAATACGAAGAACCAGTCCAACTCCTTCGACTTCGAAATACAATAACGAACAATTCAGTTTTCTTAATTATAAACGAGATTTGAACAAAATTATCTTATACAGTAGTGAAAGTAATACAGTAGCTAATAGTTTGGATGATTTCTGGGTCTTTATGAAGAAATATGAAGCTACATTGAAGAAAGCTGGCAAACCTATTGTGGATGTTCAGTCTGAAAAAATTGACGACAAATCACTTAAATGCTTTTCTAAATTTAGTTGTATCAACTTTACATCATCTATAAAGTATGTGGATATGGTTCGTGATGATGGGGAAAGAAGAAAGCTTGATAAAGATTTGTTTGAGGCATTCCTCAATATTGTTTCAGTTTATGTAGATTTTAAGAATAAAGAAAAGTTTGAAAAACTCAAAAAACTTAGACAAGCTCAGCGGGATTTACCAGTTGCTAAATATAGGTAGGTTTATTTTGATTTAACGGTTTTCAATTGTATTTTGAAACATCACTGATTGATATATTGACCTTGGTACCTGTAGACCAATAATAGCTGGAGTGTTATTTTGTCTTACAGGAATGAAATAATATCAGCCGTGCAAAATGAGAGAGTGGTCGTTGTTGCTGGTGATACAGGATGTGGCAAGTCAACTCAGGTCCCTCAATACTTACATGAGGCTGGTTTTCAAAATATTGGTATGGAATAATATGTCTATAATATCTTAAACCAACTTGAGCATAGTTATTGGTTCCTTATACTTACAGCCATTTTCGATTCAATTCCCGGAGATGACAAGGTTTACTGTTGAAGGACACATCAAGTAAAATGTCATAATTACATATTATTCACAATTACTAGAGATGGGTCGACTAGCCGACCAACAACTAGTCGGATCATTAATTTTATGCCACTGTATGTAGACTGCCTTCCTCCCAAATTACGTTACTCCTATATGTCCATATGTTATCCAAAAGATATGTTTTAGCAATAAGACTGCCTATTGTTGTAAATAATAATAATAAATAGTTGTAAATTGGTTCTGAGAATTACTACATTATATAAATACATATTAACATAGTTTAAATCAGTCAAATATGTGTTTGTTGTAACAAACTCAAATTTATGAGATTTTATCGCGGTTGATTATAAAAACTTTATTTCGAACATTTTTGCTCATAGTGTTAGTAATTATTCTTAAAAGCTATGTTAATGCTTAAAATAAATTTTGGGGAAAATTAGTACTAAAATTGTTAGTAATAACATTGTTAAAATATTTCAGCTTGCACACAACCAAGAAGAATCGCGTGTGTCTCCCTCTCAAAACGAGTCGCGTTTGAAATGCTTACACAGTTTGAATCTAAAGTCGGCTATCAGATCAGATTTGAGAAGAGCAAGACGGCTGATACTAAGATCTGTTTCATCACAGAAGGCCTCTTGCTGAGACAAGTTAGTACCTATATTAATTATTAGGTTTTACCTTGATATTATATGTATATTTCTGCTATGCTGTATGTTGCCTAAAGTTTCTTTAACATAAAAATTCAAATGGTTTAGAAACTGTATAGAAGATATTGTTGAACATTTTAGCTATATATCTAGGCACTTATTTAGTTTAATTACAACATAACTGTGATAAAACATGTTAAACACTCTTATTCACCACTAGCTTTTCCTTCCTACTTCACTGTATTACATACATTTCCACTATTACCCAAATTGAATCGCTTCGCTAAAGCGTTGATCTATCTCATACAAAAGAATGAGCTTTTAATCCAACCTTCTGTTTCAGATGTCCTCAGAAAACCTGCCTAGTTATGACGTCATAATCCTCGACGAAATCCATGAGAGACACCTCATGGGTGACTTTCTGCTTGGAGTGTTAAAGTGCCTGATCCATAGCCGGAGTGACATCAAGCTGGTGCTGATGTCAGCGACGATAAATATCAAGCTGTTTGAAGATTACTTTGCTGCTGAATCGGCTGTTGTTATTCAGGTAAAGTTGCCCCAGTCATGTCTAAGAAAGCCATTTTCCAGCCTCTGTGGTGTAGTGGTTGGGCAGGTTTGCTCAAATACACAAATGAGGTTGCAATTCAATTTTTTAAACAGAATAAAAAGCGCACGCATTTGCGTACTTTCTGGATGTTTTGGACCATTGTCGTCGTAGTTCCTGGTTCCCTAGATACAGGGAGTCCTAGTTAGGGGCCAGGAACTAGATATGTGATCATTGGAAAAAAAAGTAAAGCATTGTGTGGAGTGGTGTTGGCCGCTTTGGGTCAACAGGTTTCAACCCCCAGCTTTAGCTTCAACAAGAATTCATCACATACAATCTGTGCACAATCAATAGAAAATGACTAGGAAATATTTATTTTTATGTTTAGATACCTATAGTATTTTTTCATTCTGTGTTTCCATAAATCAATCATATTTTTACTATATATTATGTACGATTTCTTAACACTCATTGGGCCCACTTTCATTGATAAATCTATTATACTTACGTAAAGAAGCGCTTGATGAATTAAGCTAGTATTTATGAATTTCAGGTCCCAGGAAGGTTGTACCCAATAGAGTTGAACTACAAGCCAATATTCATAGAAGACAAGCCAACAAGAGAAGACAGATTAGATCCACAACCATATGTTCAGATAATGCAGCTTATTGATAGCAAATATCCAAGTAAGTATTAGGTATTGAAGTTTATCCTTTGAAGGGAACATGTTTCTTATTACCCAGGCGAAATTACTTTAACATTTTTTTTATCTAACCTATACTGTCCCATTGCTGGGCAAAGGTCTCCCCCATCTCTTTCCACGCATCCCGATCCCCCGCTATTTTAAGCCATTCCTCTTGGAATGTCACGATATCGTCTCGCCAGCGTTTTCTCGGCCTCCCTCGGCGCCGTCGTCCATCTTCTAGCACCCACTGCGTGATAATCTGAGCCTACCGGTCAGGGTGAATTTGTGCGACGTGACCCGCCCAATCCAATTTTAATCTGGCTGCTTTCTGGCCAACATCAACGATTCCTGTGATGGAACGCAGCGTAGTGTTTCGGACTTTGCCGATCCTCTTTATACCTAAGACGCTACGTTCCATCGCTCTTTGGCAAACCCCAAGTTTGAACCTTTAAGAATCAGTTAGTGACCATGTTTGAGCACCGTAGGTTAGGATGGGCTGGTTGCACATACCGATGAGTCTGCGCTTCAGTGATGTAGGAAGGTCGCCCTTCATTAGCTCCTTCATGGACCAGTAGCTCCTCCAGGCATTTTCGACGCGGCGCTCGATTTCTTTATCTTGTCGGTTTTCGAAGGAGACTGGCTAAAACTAGCTGGCCCAAGTATATATACTCATCGACATTTTTCTATTATTATACAAATTAGGAATAAAAAATACGACACCAACTGAAAGCTTTGAATTGATCTTCCAGAGGACGAAAGAGGCGACCTCCTTATATTTATGTCTGGAGTCCAAGAAATAACGGCAATAGCTGACGCAGCAACTCAATATGGCGAGAAAACTAAGAACTGGATCGTATTGCCGCTGCACAGTGGTCTATCGCTCGCTGAGCAGGACAAGGTAGGATTTTTTTTATGTAATTGAATGACGAGACGAGCTCATCGTTTGCCTGATGAATTATATCCCCTCAGGTAAATACAGACAGGAATCCCTATTAGGGAATATGCATGTGATGTTGAAAAATCCAGATAAGTATTACTTTTTATGATACTCCTGTGATCATTTAGTAGTGATATATATAATAATTATTATTATTAACTGCGTAGTTTTTTTGTATTTCAATATTTCTTTTTCGTATTTTTGTTAAAATGGAACGTAATTGCAAAACGCTTGAGTACGTGCAACCACATGTTGACGTCACGCGGCCCGCTGCTTATTAGTCAGGTTTTACACATAGAGCCCGTTCTATTGGTAAATGACACACACATGTTGTTTGATGTTGACATGTATCTAATTATTATTAATATTATAAATTAATTATTTCTCATAAATATTGCTATTTGTTAAATGAAAATATGATTTGAATTTTACATTTATATTTAATTTATTGTCTACATATTGTGATAAAAATGTGCACACCTGACGGTCATAACATAGCGATCTATTATATTAATTAAAACCTATAATAAAATTGTTTTACCTATATTTATACAAATAAATGAATTTTGAATGTAAATTTTGCCGAAGATATTGAAACATTTTTTTAAATTAATTGTCGTCAATAATGAACCGATTCATGCTTTAAAAAATACATGCATATTCCGCGCTGGAAGGTTACGATGTCCGACGAAATTGAATTAGTGCGAGACAAACGTATCCTTTATGATTATAGCGACGAGGACTATAAAAATAAAAGGACTACAAAAATGCTCATGGTTGGACAGAAATCGCTCATGTAATGGGTAGAGAAAAACTGAGCTCAGACCGCTCGTGCTCGCTGTACGCTCAAGTATCGGAACGCAGAACTCGATCGCAGAATGCAGACCGCCGGCCGGGGCGGTGTTCGGCGCCTCAGTATCTCATGTCGTAACAAACAAATATTCTATTCCAATATTTCAGGTTTTCGACTATCCACCAGAAGGCGTACGAAAATGCATAGTATCAACAAACATAGCTGAGACCTCTGTCACTATTGATGGAATAAGATTCGTCGTTGATTCCGGCAAGGTAAGTCAATAGGGGATCGGACAACTTTTCAGAAAATGTTTTAAATTAACTACAATGAATATATATAGCCATGAAAAATACTATTTTAATTAAATAACGCTCTAAAAGTACCTAAAACTATGTTTAAATTCCATCAGGTCGGTTTTGTTTCAAATATTGCCGCGCAAAAGGTCACCTCAAAACTTGTGACGTCATATGAAGAAAACGACAAACTCTTCGAAATTAAACTTGCAAAGAGATTCTAATACGTTTTGTGAAGTTTGGTATATTGTAGTAATGGAACGAAAAAAATAGCAAAAATACATTTTATGAAAAGCAAAAACGTAAAATAAACACAAGCTTGACTCACGACATTTGCCTACAAATGACGTCATGCGCTGTGATTGTTGTTTCGTTTGAGATGAAGAAGAGATTAAAAATGTCAGAATTATTTATTGATTTAAAAATATAAATCATTATTATTTCACAAAAATATTGATTGAATGATCTTTCTGGTTCGACGAACATTCGTTCTAACTACATTTTATATTTTTCCTCGATTACTGTCCGATCCCCTATTACTATGGTATTTCCTACATTATGTTATATAATATTATCTAGTCCTTTTTGGTTCGAACGTCGAAGGAGTCGAGCGCCTTGCCGTCGTCTGAGTTTTACACATAAATACAACCTGGGTGTGTTCAAATCAAGAGTAAACAAGCTCTTACTGGGTAAGCGTGCTACATCTTCGACCACAACGTCGCTTCCCATCAGGTGAGATCGTGGTCAAACGCTGACCCAGTCAGACGTAAAACTAATCTGGTAGTTGTGTTTCAAATTCAATGTGCAGATTATAGGAAGAAAGGCATTTTTGGCTTAAAGCAACATGATTTAAAGCAGAAGCCACACCGCTAGCGTAACGGAATTATCACACAGATGCGGCATCAGCTCACTCAGCAAAGTTAGTTCTGACGGGTGTTTGCACGCTACGCCAATTAGTTTTGCCTGCGCTGCGGTGTGACTTGCGCTATAGAAATCCTAAAGGCGAAGCTTTAAAAAAATATACGATTGACTGACTTTGGAAAAGGTCATAGGTTCAAAGCCTGACGAAGGTGTATAATAATAAAGTTTTTCAGTAAACTAAAACTGTAAATTGTATGTATGTGATAGATGGGCGTTATTTATTTATTTATTTTTATTTAAACTGCCGAACCTATTTTGATAAAACATGTTTAAGAACCACCGCTAGAAAACCTGCTTTCAAATTAAAAAAAAGCGCATCCAAATAGGTTCACCCGTTTAAGAGCTACGGTGACACACACATAGTGGTCAAACTTTTAATACCCTCCTATTTGCGTCAGGGGTTAATAAAAAAATACTCTGGGTTTCGGATGCGTAACGACATTATGTTTTAGGTAAAAGAGATGAGCTACGACTCCACTACTAAAATGCAGAGGCTAAAGGAATTCTGGATATCGAAAGCCAGTGCGGACCAAAGAAAAGGTCGTGCGGGTAGAACTGGTAATAATATACTAATAATGCTTAATAATGATAATAATACTATATAGACCAGGGGCGACTTTGTGGAGGCCAGGGGCGACTTTGTGGCGAGTCGTCGGTGCGTGGCGACACTGAGCCTTACCCCGAGATTCTCCCTGGGGCTAAATGAGACCCCTGACCCCCGGCTTGCCTTAACTGGCCGTCCGGGGGTGGAGATGCAAGAGCTAAGACACCACACACCTCTCGACACCCTTTAGCCACCCACACCAACGTTGCCCCTCTCGTCGCCAATGAACGGCGGTCCTTATAGGGGGCCCGTTTAGTGGGTGGCGAGTCACCACCTGCCTAAAAATTTTTTTATGAGGCGGCACTGGCAGTTGCCGAGGTCTCATATCATAGACCGGTTCTCATCCATTAAAAATTCACCTCAATAGCCCAATCAAAAGTCATTTCCATATCTCCAATAATAGTCCTCGCACTTATCGGGGGCTGTCTTTGATTGTATCTTCTAATGATGCACTTAGAGACAGTCCCCGATAAGTGTTGCCCATTACATATATAAATTAAATGCTCTAAGAGGCCTCTACGTGTTGGACTCATGCCCCCGCGCAAGCCTTCCAAAGGACCGGGTGTATAACCCGTGAGAAAGAGCGACATAATACTATAATACTATACTTACTACTTATTTACTTCTTTATACTATACCTTACTAATAATACTATCATAATACTTCCTCAATTTTATTTATTGTTTTATTGCTAATGAGTTAGAAAACCGAAGTGTATTTTGCTGCATTTCTGAAAAATATGTCTTTTTATTTTTCTTCAACCATATTTTTTACAATTTTATTTTATTAAGAAAAATCTTATTGCACTTAAAACTGACGGAATGTCATCTATTTCCAATTAAGTACTTAGATACTTTTGAAATATATTTTCACAATAATTATTGTGAAAATATATATAAATAATTATTGCTTTATAGAACTGATAAGTTAATTGATGATAGGAATATCATACCTAGTTTACACACTCTTTCAAGGCCCATCGTCTACGTGACGTCACCGCATATTCATGCGCTGCGCCGCTTTTCCAATCCATTAAAATTATAATTAGGTCTTGATGTTATGAATGTGAGAGCGTGTGACGTCATAGAGTGTATACGGCAAAACTAATTTGATGTCTCTTTCGCCAACGTTCATACCACGTTGAAAACACCGGTTCTCGTCCGATCACCGAAGTTAAGCAACGTCGGGCGTGGTCAGTACTTGGATGGGTGACCGCCTGGGAACACCACGTAATGTTGGCTTTTTGCTGCATTTTCCCAAAAACAACATTTTGTTCATTGTAGTTGTAGCTTTCTTTTTCTTTATATTTATGCAGTGCAATTATCCTGAACACAATAATATTTTTTTATTATCAATCAGTGCCCTCTAGCTGCGATATAAATTGTCACGGTTATTAGTTACTGTTTCTGTTATCACATCGTCATTGATGAAATAAGTGTTATTCTCTTTCTCCAAATACATGATAATAATGACGGTACTCACTAGATGGCGCCGATAAAAACGACATGGGGTAGTGTTTTTGCCATTGCTATTCTTCTATTTCATGAAAGTGTTTTACTATTTTTCTGTCATTATGACGAATGTGACTATATGGTGAATATGTTTTGCAATGAACTACCTCTACAACCCCGGGGAAAGCAAGTCATTAAATCTATTACGCGCACGTTTCTCAAAATCATGATATAGACTGGTGTAGAAAGTAGAGCATATGAGCGTGACGTCACAGAGCGTAAACAGAAAAACTGATTGGGTCGTCTCTTCGCCAACGTTCATACCACGTTGAAAACACCGGTTCTCGTCCGATCACCGAAGTTAAGCAACGTCGGGCGTGGTCAGTACTTGGATGGGTGACCGCCTGGGAACACCACGTAATGTTGGCTTTTTGCTACTTCGTTTTTTGTTATTATATCAATAATCGTATTTCTTTACATAAATGTAACGTAAAATTAGCTGTATTCATCGATATAATTTGTTACTTTTAGGGCCCGGAGTATGTTACCGCATATACTCCGACAAACAATACACCGATATGGAACCATTCAGTACTCCAGAAGTGTCCCGGGTGCCCTTAGCGTCATTATTGCTGCTAATGAGCTCACTTGGCGTCACTGACGTAAGGAGATTCCCATTTTTAGACGCACCACCTGAAGAGGCGGTGGAGAATGCTATTTTGGAGTTAAAGCAACATGTAAGTATTGGAATTGATTGAGTTGAGATGCTTTTAGAAGTAGTACGGATTTGCAGCGTACAAGAAAAAAAAATGTTTTTTTCAGATTTTTGATGCATCCAGCCATAAAATAATAGTAAAAATTAAAATTATGTAGTTGCAAAAAGATTCTCTCCGGCGGGGAATCGAACCCCGGTCTCCCGCGTGACAGGCGGGGATACTTACCACTATACTACCGAAGATGTACGAGTGTGTCTGAAATTAGCGAATAGTAAAGACGCGGTATGAATGCTGGAATTTGCTTAAATCATGATTATGAGTCATGTTATTTCATGTTTGATAGTTTTTTTTTTCATACGGGCGAATGCCTTTATTACTCAAAACAAATTGATAGTTTGTTTGATAGTTTGATGTTGTTACCATATCGACATTGAAGTTGAATGTTGGACCATGAATCTGATATCGCAGTTTGTCAGCATAATGTCTGACTGGCAGAACGATACCAGCAAAGAATGCTAACTACTTATAAGTATACAAACTGGTTTACAGTATCAGGTGAAAATGTTTGAAAAAAGTTATTAAGATTTTTTAAATTTTCTAAAAACTTACCATTTCATTTGATGGGTCACTTTTAGGGGAATTATTCGTGATGGGAAATAGGGTCGATCAAGCCCAAGTTGATTTTTGAGAAATTGGAGTTTTGAGCCTGACTACATTTTTTCAAAAATCAAAAAATGGAGTTTGTATTTCTTCCAAAGTTCAAAGACTTCCTTACTGTAAGAGAAAGCTACCTACCGTTAAGGTCCCAAAATTTTGGCACAACCTGTTTTGGGGTGAAATTCAAATAACATTTTATTAAAACAAACATAAGTAGTTGAGAGCGAGTGTGGCTCAGTGGGAACAAGTGCGACTTTCGATCCAACGCACCCGAGTTCGAATCCCGCTGGCCCCGCACCACTGACTTTCTTAAGTTATGTGCGGATTTAACACTCGCTCTAGAAACGGTGAAGGAAAACATCGTGAGGAAACCGGCATGTCCAAGAATTTTTCACAAAAAGTCAAGGACATGTGACATCCACCAACCCGCACTGGGCCAGCATGGTGGATTATGGCCCATCCTCTCTCTATGAGAGAAGGCCCGTGTCCCAGCAGTGGGAACGTGATGGGCTGATGATGATGATGATGAAGTAGTTTAGTTTTACCACAGAATAATTAATAGTACACGTTTTTACGAAACATACAGGAAGTTTTATACTTAGAAACATTCAGTTTATGTTTGAGTACTATTTGTGTTCGATAATTTCACGGTAACAATTTGATTGATATTTCATAAATCCCACTGATATAAATGCGAAAGTTTGTAAGGATGGATGTATAGATGGATGGATGGATGCATGTTTGTTACTCCCGCAAAACTATAAATTAAAATGTTAAAAAACACCCGGCAAAATAAAACATGTCTAAGAACCACCGCTAGGAAACCTGCTTTCAAATAAAAACCGCATCGACCAAATCGGTTTACCTACCTGTTTAAAGCTACGGTGTCACAGACAGACATACATAGTGGGTCAAACTTATAACTTCTTTTTGCGTCGTAGGCCAAAGAGTATTGAACGGATTTTGATAAAATTTGAAAGGTATTTAGATGCTTTAGGTTCTGGAAAAGGAGGAAGGATACTTTTTATCCCGGAAAAGGCTTTTCCCGGGATAAAAGTATCCTATGTTCTATCCTCCTATCGTATATCCGGGGTGAAACCGCGATGAGCAACTTGTTTTTTTTTTAATGTAGTTAAACGATGAGACGAGCTGGTCGTTTGCCTGATGGTAAGCAATACGCCAGCCCATAACAATAACAGCACCACCCAGAACTTCGTTTTGCAAAATCCTGCGCGGCGCTGCACCGCGCTCGTCACCCTGAGACAATTACCTATTGAGTCTCACAATGACCAGTAATTTCGCTGGCTACAATGCCCTTCAAACCGGAACACAGTAATGCTTGCGCACTACTGCTTGGCGGCAGAATAACTGGCAAAGCGGTGGTACCCACCCAGACGGCCTCTCGCATACGAGAAACCTAACACCAGTAGTTGTTTGGTAATTTACATTTTGTTCCAGGGAGCGCTCACGTCTAATGAAAAGTTGACATCTCTAGGACGGGCCTTATCAAATCTTCCCGTAGAAGTATCCCTAGCTAAGGCTATAGTAATTGGGGCGGCAACGCTTCCCCCTCACAAAAGGGACTCTGCGCTTGCACTGACGGCTGCTTTGGGCATTCGTTCTATTTATACTACTAGAGCTCATCGGGATTTTGAGTGTGAGGTAAGTAGCTATAGCATAAGACTCGCACTTCTAGTTTGACATTGTGTTATGTTAATCGTAATTTATACCTCATTGTTTAGTATTATATTTTTAGAAATTTTAAAAGAATAAGTAATTGACATCCCCGCAGAGTTTCTTGGTGCTATCTTCTCTAGCGGGCGTATTTTCGAAGCGCTGGTAGAGTCAGTTTTCGCATTTGATTTCTGAGCTCGGACTTCATTCTGAGTATTGGAAAGAAATGGGTTGACATGTATTTTTTTTTTCGAAGTCAAGGTTAAGTCACAGTTTCAACGTATTTTAATTGATTTGTATTTGACGTTTAAAAGATGCGTTGCGATGCGTTTTTAAGAGCGAGTGTGGCTCAGCGGAAACTCGTGCGCCTTTCAATCCGACGCACCTGGGTTCGATTCCCGAGTCGTCCCTGCACCAATGACTTATAGTTAAGTGCAGATTTTGTACGCTCGTTCTAAAACGGTGAAGGAAAACATCGTGATGAAACCCGCTTACGCGCTTTGGAGTGGTAGGCTCTGGCCGTGGTTGTAATACCACCCACCGAACAAAGCCATGCCGTCAAGCGACCTAGTCGCGTTTCGGGATGATGTTCGGTGAACCATCGGGGAGACGGGTCTGAGCAGCCGCTCAACTGCCGTCTCTCTCTAGATCTATGTGCTCCATCTTAGGCCACATCATCGCTTCACATCAGGCGAGATAGTGGCCAAACATAGATCCATAAAGTGTAAAAAAAAAAGATTCATTTTTTGTGCCTTTTTAATAAATAACTAACTCAAATCAAACTACATCAATAAATAAATGTCACACAATAATACCTAATAGACACACACAAAAAATAATAATAGATATTGTACTATATTCTAACTTTCATCATCAGCCCATTACGTTCCCACTGCTTGGACTCGGGCCTTCCCTCGCTGGCCAATGCTGGTTGGTGGATATCACATCTCCTTGAACGTTTGTGATAAATTCTTGAACATGCCGGTTTACTCACGATGTTTTCCTTCACCGTTTTACAGCGAGTGTTCAATCCGCATAACTTAAGAAAGTCTGTGGTGTGGGCCAGCGGGATTCGAACTCGAGTGCGTCAGAATTCGATCATATATGATCGAAGGCGTCAGAATTGAAAGTCGCACGTGCTCCCACTAAGCCACATGCGCTTATAACTAACTTCTAACAATTTCAACTTCTAACATCAATATTATATTTTTACTTTACCAGAACGCAAGAAAACCCGACGAGTCGGACCACGGCGATCCCCTAACATTACTCTCTCTGTACTGCGCGTGGCTAACTGTGAAAGCGGAGAACAGAGGCGGCCGGGCGTGGTGCAAGCGGCGAGGCATCGAGGAACAGAGGCTGTATGAACTGACGAAGTTAGCCGCACAACTGAGGAGCTTACTACAGGTACCGTTCTTAGGAGGTTCTCAATTCGATTGTTATTTTTTTTAGGTTTTTACAGGCATCTTTTTTTTTTAATGTAACCGAATGACAAGACGAGCCGGTCGTTTGCCTGATGGTAAGCAATACGCCAGCCCATAACAATAACAGCACTACCCAGAACTTTTTTGCAAAGTCCTGCGTGGCGTTGCACTGCGCTCGTCAGCCTGATACAATGAGGTGGTACCCACCCAGACGGCCTCTCGCATACGAGAAACCTACCACCAGGTGATTGAACTTGCAATGTACATATGTATGTTTGTTCGGGTGGAATCTTGCAAGCTTAATACCACTACCACTTCCTCTTGTCATGACAATGCAATATTATGGTGACAGCCAGCTGATTTGATGTTGGAGACGGAAGGTGGGCAATGGGACTCCTTGACGGATAATCGTAAACCGATAGTGTTTGGGTTCATTTTAATTTTTTCGCGGTTCCGATTACGATTTTGTTAAAAGCTTGTCTTGAAAAATATATTTTTCAACAAATGAAACTTATTTTACCTCCAAACTTCGTCATTAATGAACCGATTTGGAAAATTTTGCGTTGGGTTCAGTATAGCTACAGTGTGGTCCCATATACATTTTACCAATATTCGACCTTGGACTTCGAAGATATATCAGAATTGAAGTCAGTTTTTTTGTTGTTATAAAATTTATTATAGCATGACATACTAGTTAGATGCCACACCACATCCGAAATCAAAACAACAAAACACGTGACCACGAACTATGAACCTTAGCACACAGCAACAAGGTTGTTTATAGATGTTACATGTCTGAATTTTTAAGTTTCTTCATCTTTAGGACGTTTTCCTGCACTGTTGAAAGACTACGGAAAATTCTCACATAAGAAGTTGTTACAAGACCGGGCTGGGATTAGAACTCCGGTGCGTCGAATTGAAAGACACACAAGTTACTATTTTGCTATACTATTGGTCTCAGATTGCGTTTGTTAAAATATTTATATATTTATTTTTAATATGACTAATAGGCAAACAAGCAGACGGCCCGCGGATGGTAAGCGGTTACCGTCGCCTATGGACACCAGCAACACTCGGGGCATTACTTGTGCGTTGCCTACCTTTAAGGACCCTTTTCACCCTTCTTTTAAGGTACCCCTTGTTATAGCTCTGCGGAAAGACCTCGGGCGGTAGCCCATTCCATATTTTGCAGGTGTGCGGCAAGAAAGATCTGGAGAATCGGGCAGTGTGCGATTTCCATAGATCTATAGTATGTGGATGGGCTTTCGCACGATGTCGGGCAATGCGGTAATAAAACCGTGATGGAGGAATGAGATCAAATAGTTCCTCAGAACATTCCCCATTATAGATTTTATAAAACACACTGAGTGCACCGATGTCTCGACGTTGACTCAGTGGTTCCAAATCTTTTGTGAGCTTGGGATCGCCGACAAATCTAATGGCTCGCCTTTGTAAGGAGTCAAGTGGCTGAAGCTGGTACTAGTGTTGGTATATTTATATTTATAAAAACAAGAATAAAAACAAGGAATAGATTAAAAAAATATCTTAAATCCACGTTTTTATGAATTTAGAATGCATTGTCATCGAGTTGTGAGCTACCCTGAAAGTTTCAGCTGGATAGCTAATATGGAAGTGCTCGAAATTTGAGTTTCAAGATTCCACCTGGAATGACAGACAGACAAGCCTGTCTGTTTGTCTGTCATTCCAGGTCATTCTTAAGAAACAGACAGACAAGTCTGTCTGTTTCTTAAGAAAGTGAATTAATGAAAACGTAATAATACATCGTTGCAGGACAACAATTTAATGGAGACAGTGGAACCTGAAACAATGTCATCGTCTGAAAGAGCGGTTCGACACGGGCAGCTGAAACAACTGAAAGATATGAGAAGGTATTTTATCTCTCCAAATGATGGTGAAAATAGCATTAAAATCGATCAAGTAATTTAGAAATACTAAGCTCTTAAAGATAGACGCGGATGAGTTACTTTGATCTATTAAATTCAATTTTAGGGATTTAGTGTAACTCTGGCATTACATAAAAACATTTAATATAAGTTAATTGAGCGTATAAAACGTGTTCTCTAAATTAGCATTTAGCCATAACATGTGCAATGTGTGCAATTAATCACAAATCACGTGATGCCACTAAAAAAAATATAATATCATCTCTCTGGTAAGCTCATTATTAAATCATCATCATCAACAACAGCCTGTATGAGTCCACTACTGGACATAGTTAGTTTTTAGTTTCAAAATATCTTTATTACTCAGAATAATTAAAAAATTTACAAATACTAGTGTAGGTAGTACCTAGTACAAAGCAATACAAGTAAATTATTATTTTGCAAGCTGGTAGCTTATTAAAACTTAAAAACATGGGGTTTAACATCAATACAATAATTACAATAAATACATTTATAAATTATGTAAGCTTTAGAACAGAGCATCATCACAGAATACTAAGGGACTGAAGCATCACTCCGCAAATAAATTTAAACAAAAAGCGACTCTTGCTATGACGCAATAAAATTCAATTCAGCTCGTGTAGCGCTGCATACCTACCAGTTATATTAACCTACAGAGCGCCTCTCTTTCTATCGCATAGCTCTTATCTCTTATGACGCGGCACGTGTAACGACGCGCGACCCGCCGTCGGTGTCCGGCTATGTACTTGGAGCTTCGTACCTACAGTGCCGAGTGCGCTAGGCCTGGCATTACATTTACATCTTAAATACAATTAGCAGCTATATGCCAAACGACTACTGGACATAGGCCTCTCCCGATGCACGCCACTGAGCCCGATCTTTGGCTCTTCTCATGTAGTTGCAGCCAGCTTCCTTGCGCGGTCGTTGCTTCATCTAGCCGGAGTGCGTCCTACACTACGTTTGCCTAAACGTGGTCTCCACTCCAGATCTCGTTTACCCCATCGGTTAACGGTTCGTCGACAGATGTGACCGGCCCATTGCCACTTCAGTTTGCTAATTCGGTGAGCTATGTCGTTTACTTTAGCTCTCTGTCGGATCACTTCGTTACGAATTCGATCCTTCACAGAAACCCCGAGCAAAGCTCGTTCCATAGCTCGCTGAGCGACTTCGAACTTGTGGACCAGTCTCACAGTCAGTGTGTACCCATACATATGTCCCTCAAGCGCCAATCGTATATCGTGTTGAGCTCAGATTAAGGTGTAGATTCACTGCGACAACGTCTTATGATGCCATATATTGTCCCCATTAAGTTTATCTCAACTCGTAGTCATCGTCTTTTGGTATAAATGAATGTGATTAATTCTATTTCTTGCCTGAATCGACAATAATTAGACCGTATCTTATTAGTCGCTGTGACGCTATAGCTTAATTCGATCTCAACACGATATACGATTGGCGCTTGAGGGACATATGGGTAGGGGGGCTGATTTAAAAATTATAATCGGGGATCCCTATCTCTATAGGGCAACTACCATAATCGTTAGAATAATTAATTGTTAGAATTCTATCTTGATTTTCAACCCGAGCATAATTGAATTTTTCGATTTTCTGCCTAAAATAGATCAAATTTAAAAAACGTCTCTATTGAAGTTTTTCGTCGATAATAAAGCTTGATCATTGGTCTCGATTTCGTGAAATTACTGACTAACCACCATCCAAAGGTTGTCTGAAAGAAATCGCTCTAAGCTATAAGCATTGTACCTCAAATTGATGTGTTTTATAATTATTATTTATTTTTAACCCCCGAAGCAAAAAGGAGAGGTGTTAAATTATGTGTTAAGTTTGACCACTAAGTGTGACGGTGCCACAGACAGACACAGTCTCTCTGTGGCACCGTGAACGAAATGGACGAACCGATTTCGATGCGGTTTTTCTATTTGAAAGCAGGTTTTCTAGCGGTGATTTTTAGACATGATTTATTATGGGTTTTTTTAAATCCTAATTTATATTGTTTCTTTATTGATGTGCAATGGTGTTACTGTATTGTATTGAAACATACTAAAATCATATGCTCTTTGTGTTTTTTCAGACAGTACAAACAAAAAGCGGCTGAAGACTCCAAACGAAAGAAACGTCTCAAAGTCGACTCTTGGGAAATAGTAGACGAGACCAAGGACGATGATGACCAGACCTTAGACATCAGGGATATCGAGTTCCGAATGACTAATGATGCGCAGAGAATACAGGCTCTGATTTCTGGAACGAGTGCGTCTAGTGGAAGAGACCTGATTATGTTGAAGGTAAGAATATTCGCTCGAATGTTAGATGAGTTAGGTGAAAATCATAATCGATATTTTTTGTCGAGGGGTAGCAACTGCATTATATATTTTTGCGATAATATTTGATTTGATTTTTATCGATTTATTATTTTATTTTTTATAGATTTAATTTTAGAAAAATATGTCTCACTGGTATGTCCAAGAATTCAACACAAAAATTCAAGGACATGTGTCATCCACGAACTGGGCTAGCGTGGTGGATTATGGCCCATACTCTCTATGAGAGAAGGCATGTGTCCCAGCAGTGGGAACTACTGAGAAAGTGATGATGATGGTGACATCTCTACAATTTTTTGTTCCTTATCAGAAGCAAAATGGTTTCCGCGAAAAAAGATCGCTTTTAGGTTTAAAAATCGTTTTTTCACAAATCCAAAAATGCTGCACTTCTAAGTTTCTTCGAATTATTCTATTTCTAACTATTAGAGTGGCCATGGGGATACCTGTTCAAAAACATTTAAAGGAACTTACATAATTTGATAAAAAATCCCAAATATTGATAGTTTTTGCGTGATTAACTAACAAACATCCATACATACATCCATTCATTCATACTCATACTCAGCTGTCGCATTTATAAAATTCATTTATATTATTTTATTTCAGGTGGTTCTGTGCCGAGCGTTATATCCCCAAGTCGCTGTGGCTGATGAGTTCAATCACTGTAAGGCAGGTTGACAATTTTTTTATATAATTATTATAAAAATTAGGCCTCCTTGTTAGTCCATCCTTTAGCTTTATAGTTTTTGGACCAGTACTCCGTCCGTCACAAGCACAGCATTGTCCGTGGCATTGTACAGGTCCTCGCGTTTAAAGTCAAAGTCAAAGTCAAATATCTTTTATTAAATAGGCACAAAACTGCACTTTTAAAGGTCATAAACACATGATACAAATAAAAAATGTTAAAAATTGTAACTTATGTTAACATGACTTTGAAAAAAAGGTAAGTATGTTTACCCATTTCTTTCATATACTACTACATAGATACTACATACTACATAGATAGTATGGGACACGCAGGGCAAGACAAAAGATGTGCCATAGTTTGGGGAGAAAGAGAAAGAAAGAGACACGGCACTCGCATACATTATCAAAGCTGCAGCCCCACCTGCATATGTTTTCCTTGCTACGGCCGACTTGGGTCCGGAGTCTGTTTAAAGACTTCCATGTCGGCCAAGAGCGGGCGAGTGTGACTTTGTAGTTAAATCATAATTATATATTACTTTGTCTTTGTACGGAACCCTCGGTGGGTGAGGCCGACTCGCACGTGTCCAGTTTTTTTTATATATTTTTGTAGTTAGCCATCTTCCAAAATTAAAGCATTTTTGTTCATTCTATTAAGTTTTTGAGAGCGAGTGTGGCTCGGTGGGAGCACGTGCGACTTTCGATCCTACGCACCCTGACTTTCTTGAGTTATATGCGGATTTAACACTCGCTCTAAAAACAGTGAAGGAAAACATCGTGAGGGAACCGGCATGTCCAAGAATTAATCAAAAAATTCAAGGACGTGTGACATCCACCAACCCGCACTGGGCCAGCGTAGTGCGTTATGGCCCAAACTCTCTCTTTACGTAATGGGACGATGATGATGATGACGGAGTTCTAAGGTAACAAACATAAAAAAATACAATTAAATTGAGAACCTCCTCCTTTTTTGAAGTCGGTTAAAAATAAGGCTTTAGATAGCTCCATCCCACCCGAAACTAACACAAGACAGCGCCATTTCTCGCTGGTCTAATTCTCGCCAACTATTGTCGACTGTGAGCTCATGCAACTCTTGACCTGTTCTGGCAGTAACTACCATTAAAAAAAACTATCATTCTTTACTTTCAGTATAAGTCCTTTTGGTTTCCAACTTGTTATTTCTGTTTCAGTCCATAGCCGAGCAACTCTACCATACTTGGAGCAAACCTTTTGTTTTTCTCCATCCGACATCTTACTTCGGCAAACAACCGCGTACTCTACAGCTGAGCGAGACAGACATACACACGCACTGCGCGCACTATACTGGGAAACTAGCGCTGTCTCACTCACATCAGATCCTGTGTTATCTGTAAGTTATCCGTCAAAGCACTACCACAGTGAGAGCCGTTGTAGGTTTCGCCATACGACTTCTTACTTCGGCAGGCAGTCGTGAAATCTAGAGCTGAGTGAGACAGAAATACACGCGCACTACATGCACTATACAAGGGAAGCTAGCTCTGTCTCACTCGCACCAGATCCTGTGTCGAAAAAAAATATGTCTAAAAGCTAGTTGAATCGAGTCTGTTCATAGCTGTAGAAAATTTGTCCAAAGTATGATTCTTTATCGAGGGTTTTTACCACGTTTTTACTAAGTCACTTTCTTGTTTATCTGTCTGTCTGTCGTTCTGGGTGGAATCTTGCAACTTAAATTTCGAGTACTTCCCGACTGGCTATCCGGCTAAAATTTTCAAGGTAGCTCACAACTCGATGACAATGCGTTTTATTCCATTTATTAGCATGCATTTATTAACCTCAAAAGGCGCATTAAAACGTGGTTGGGTTTTGGTTAAATTTTTTAAACTGTCACTTTCTTGTTTACAATTTTAATCTGTTCTTGTGCAATACGTTTGATGTGTTACAGGTCATTGTTAGAAACGACCAAGCCGTACATAGTGAATTCTATGAGGATGCCGGCAGCTCAGACTTTGCTGCTTCTAGCTCATTCTGTTGACACCAATATTGGTTTTTCTAGGTAAGATAATAAAATGGAAAATTGGAACCCATATAGCGTAGGCGATATCTAAATTGCACCGCGATGTCTCAACATTCATACAAGCGTTATTTCACTTTCTTTGGAATATTCCACTTCTGCAAAGTAACCAACTGGTACATAAGAAACATAACATACATAAGAAACAAAACCCCAAAAAACTGTAACAAAATCTCTAAAAAAAAATGCCTCTCAGTTTCTTGCCGTATCTTCTGAGTAGTGGTTCTTTTTCCGATACGGTGGTCATTGTGATAATTTGACGTTCATAAATGCGTCTGTGATGCCAAAATGATTAAAGAGATTTTGATTTGATTTGATTTGATCTTTTTCTTCCGGTACTTGATTCTTTTCAGCGTTATTATATCTAAGTCGGACTTCATCTAATAATAATAATTTAACGAATGAGATAGTTTATATGCTTGGATGTTTGTTGATAGCCGGGTCTACACCGACCGATCCACGGCTGCTCCAACTCGCGCGGCAGAATCGCGGTCCAAATCGCGATCAGCAGGTGTGGACCCAGCTAATAACTTTTTAACAACTTGTTGTTATTAATATCTATCAGCCAATGACGCAAAACCTAGCTTGATAATTTCAATTCATTTTTTTTTTACGCTTAATAGATCCATGTTTGGCCACTATCTCGCCTGATGTGGCCTAAGATGGAGCACATAGATCTAGAGAGAGACGGCAGTTGAGCGGCTGCTCAGACCCGTCTCCCCTATGGTTCACCGAACATCATCCTGAAACACGACTAGGTCGCTTGACGGCATGGCTTTGTTCGGTGGGTGGCATTACAACCACGGCCAGAGCCTACCACTCCAAAAAATTCAAATTCAAATTCAATTCAATTCAAATTCAATTCTTTATTGCATTGTATAATGTTATATGAGGTATTCATCATCAGTTAAAACAGTTCATTATAGACCCTGTCGGGCACAGTGAGTAGGAGAGAGGAAGACAATGCATTATTTAATTTTTATTCTTAATATTCCTCTGCAAAGCTCAAATAAATTATTATATCATTAGAAAATAGTAATATTGTTTAGAATATAGAATTATTAAAATATATCAATTTGTTATTTAATTATTGGGTCAATTTGTCACTTTAGTCAATTATTATATTATTATTAGTAAGTCACAAGTTTTTTTCATTCTCTTTCTACGAGGGAAGGCTCGAGGCCCAGTAGTGGGAACGTAATGGGCTAATGATGAAGTCACAAGTATATTATTTTATAAATATCAATATTTATTAATTGTATCATTATCATCATCATCAGCCCATCACGTTCCCACTGCTGCGGGCCTTCTCTCGTAGAGAGAGTATGGGCCATAATCCACCACGCTGGCCCAGTGCGGGTTGGTGGATGTCAAATGTCCTTGAAATTTTGTGATAAATTCTTGGATATGCCGGTTTTCTCACGATGTTTTCCTTCGCCGATTTTAGAACGAGTGTTAAATCCGCACATAACTTAAGAAAGTCAGTGGTGCGGGGCTAGCGAGATTCGATCGAAAGTCTCACGTTCTCCCACTGAGCCACACTCGCTCTTAATTAATTGTATAATGTCTTGTTTTTTATTTTTCCAGGATTGTGTGCGACTCATGGCTTCTGCTCGAGTTTCCATACCCTGAAGATGGCCTGAACTTGCTTCTGAAAGCTACGAAGCTTCGGCAAAGATGGGACGCCCTCATCAATCGACGTCTAGCAGGTAATGTAGCTCGCCTAGGCAACAGCCGAAATTTCAGATCACAATCTAGAGTCAAAGCTACGATATTTAGCCTCTACGCCTCAACGAGGCGGGCCCGGTCTACTACGCGGAGCTTGTGCAGGACGCCGCCTCTTTTAGGCGTCTTCGCGCATTAGCGCACAAGTGGCACGCCGCGCGCTCTGCGTGCGAATCGAAGGAACCGCCCGACGACGGAGGTCGTTTGTGTAGTCAAGCAGCCCCAGAAGGAGGAGAGTGCTCGTAGAGTAAAGGGACACAATTTTGTAGGACATTCCGGCGCAAGTCGGTTTGCTCCGTATAACCGCAAGGTTGGCAGGACGATGGGAGGTGGAGGGATGTACGATAGCTATAGTTCTGTATTGATTGTAATTTGTTTTGTGTAGGTATAATTATAGGATCGAGTGTGGCTCAGTGGGAGCACGTGCGGCTTTCGATCAGACACACCCGAGTTCGAATCCCGCTGGCCCCGCACCACTGACTTTCTGAAGCTATGTGCGAATGGAAAACATCGCGAGGAAACCGGCATGTCCAAGAATTTAACACAAAAATTCAAGGACATGTGACATCCACCAACCCGCACTGGGCCAGCGTGGTGGATTATGGCCCATACTCTCTCTAGGAGGGAAGGCCCAAGTCCCAGCTGTGGGAACGTGATGGGCTGATGATGATGTTGATAATATAATTTAAAAAAAAAATCAAAAACAGAAGATTAAAAGTACAGAGGCGGTATATGATTCAGATATCGATATCGATAGAAAAATTGTGTTTATTTTTATATTGGATTTATATCTAATCACATTAATCACTGATATAATTATCATTAATAGAAACTTAAGATAATATTTTACTATCAAGTTTATCCTTAATTACTAATACAGAAATATTGGGCCTTATCGCTTAGTGATCACATACAGACTACCTTTGGACTGAAATGACTTTTTTTTTACCTTTATTAGATCTATGTTTGGCCACTTTCTCGCCTGATGTGAAGCGATGATGTGGCCTAAAATGGAGCACATCTAGAGAGAGGCGGCAGAGCGGCTGCTCAGACCCGTCTCCCCGATGGTTCACCGAACATCATCCCGAAACACGACTTGGTCGCTTGACGGCATGGCTTTGTTCGGCGGGTGGTATTACAACCACGGCCAGAGCCTACCATTCCAAAAAAACGACTTTAGAAGACTTTCAAAAGATAAAAAAAGATAAAAAATGATTAGGTATTTTTTTCTTATGTCGATAATATCTAAATTACTGGGCGTTATGAGATTTAACAGCTGATTGTCTCAGGCTGACGAACGCAGTACAGTGACGCGCAGGATTTTGCAAAACAAAATTATGGGCAGGCGTATTGCTTACCATCAGGCGAACGACCTGCCGTCTCGTGATACAGTCACATAAAAAAAAATTACTTGATTCAGACTAGCCCTGAAACAAGTATACGTTTTATCAAACAAAAAACCGACTTCAATGTATCTTCGTCCAAGTCCAAGGTCAAATATCGTTGAATGAATGAATTTATATGGGACCACTTCGTAGCTATACTGAACCCAACGCAAAATAATTTTCTAAATCGGTTCATAAATGCCGGAGTTCTGAGGTAACATACATTAAAAAAAAACAATCGAATAGAGAACTTCCTTCTTTTTTGAAGTCGGTTAAAAATGAAAATTATACCTACTGATTAAAACTGCGTCATTAAAGATTAGAACAAGATAAAATAACACGAATAAGGTTAACTGCATTTTTTGTTTGTTACGTCAGAACTCCGTCATTTATGAACCGATTTGGAAAATTCTTTGTGCGTTGAGTTCAGTATAGCTACGAAGTGGTCCCATATAAACTTCATCGACATTTGACTTCGATTGGACTTCGAAGATACATTGAAGTCGGTTTTTGTTTTTTTCTAAAAATTAATTATTTATTCTGGCATCATTTAAATGAATGTCAAAATTGTACGATTTCCGGTCAAGCCAGTTACTAAAAATGTTTTTTTTAACCAAATTGACAGCCAGTGTAGTGGTTGCGTAGGCCCAAATCTCATAAATCAAGTTTTTTTTTATAAGTAACTGAATGACGAGACGAGCTGGTCGTTTGCCTGATGGTAAGCAATACGCCAGCCCATAACAATAACAGCACCACCCAGAACTATGTTTTACAAAATCCTGCGCGGCGCTGCACTGCGTTCGTCACCCTGAGACAATTAGCTGTTGAGTCTCATAATGCCCAGTAATTTCGCTGGCTACAATACCCTTCAAACCGGAACACAGTAATGCTTGCGCACTACTGCTTAGCGGCTGAATAACTGGCAAAGCAGTGGTACCCAACCAGACGGCCTCTCGCATACGAGAAACCTACCACCAGTAAAGCGCGGCGCATTAAGCGCGTAGTTGCGGGTTAGATGCCCGTGACGGGACAAGTGCACAGAAAACAAAAAGTGCCAGTATTTATGTTTCGTAATGGGTGTATTGGGACCATTATCCTCGTAGTTCCTGGTTCCTTAGATGCAGGGATACTAGTTAGGGCCATGGATCTATGTAGGTATGTTATCGTTAGGAAAAGAAAAGATAACAGGAGTTCCAAAACAGATAAGTGTGTAGTGTGTACTAACTGGTATTGCCATAAACATAACAAATAGCGCCCTCAATTATTTTCTAATCTTTTTAGAAGCAATATAGTCTTGAGAAGTTATGTTCTATTGATGTGCGATTGAAATTTTTTCAGACGCAAACCCCAATAAAACCGTAGAGAGCGAGCTCGAGAAGCAAAAGTATTCTGGTAACTACGAAGAATTACAATACGAGCTGTCATGTGACATCAGTTCTTATATGAACAGCCAAGTGTACTACGCTGTCAAGCGGTTGCTCCCTGGCGATCTAAAGGTAAACAAGTATATAATTTATATCAAACAAAACCGATTTCAATGTATCTTCGAAGTCCATGTCAAATATCGATGAAATTTATATGGGACCATTTCGTAGCTATACTGACCAAACGCAAAAAGAATTTTCCAAATCAGTTCATGAATGACGAAGTTCTGAGGTAACAAACTTTAAAACAAGAACAATCGAATAGAGAACCTTCTCCTTTTTTGAAGTCGTTTAACAATAAACAATCTCTTTATTTAAGCTAAGCGAATATTTATTGTCTATGATCCCACTGCGTGAATAACATGTGTACACAAGATGTTTCTAAGAACGAAACTTCCTCACTGCAAAGATAAAAGTACCTAGATACTACCTACTCTAAAGGTCCCAAAATTTTGCCACACCTGTATACTTTTAAATATATGTTTTTCCGCAAATAGGGTTTGCTTAGGTTTGAAGTACATGCAGCATATTTTGATACGCAATGCAACGGAAACGTATTTTTCTATTATTAATTATCTATAAAAAAATCGTATTATTAAAAAAAACAGGTGGACGTAGATTTTACGCAGTAAGAATTCGGGCTTTAATTGGTTGTATTGTTAAGTCCGCTAGAAGTATTTTAATATAACTTATTAATTCAAACTAAAATTTTTAGGTTATATACCACGGAGGAGATGAAGTTCACGGCAGCATAGACCCTAACCCGTTTGAAGAGGGTTTTGTTTGCGTCGCCAACGAAAGGAAAGGAGGAGTGTTCGTGACTGATAACGTTGTTTTCAATTGGTGAGTTATCTTCCCATATTTATTTTATACTTGGAAATCTCCTGTTCAATTAGCTCCTGAGATATTTTGAGGATTGTCAGGATCAGTGACAGTTACGAGTTCCATCACAGCGGTTCAGTTGCCGATCTTTTCGTTTTCGCCAAGGCGTTCGACCGGGTCTGATACAAGGCACTTTTAGCATAGCTACCATTTTACAGGCTTTCCAAGAGGCTGTGCAAGTGGATTGCCTATTTTTGTCTGGTCGGAGCATTAAAGCCGTTGACGGCTTCTGCTGCAAGACGTATGTCAATAAATGCTGGCGTACCACAAGGGTCTGTATTGTTACCGGCTCTGTACATACTGCATATCAATGACATGTTGAGCGGAGCAAATCAGCGGATGACAGTACAATGAACGACAATTATACAGGCCGCACAAATTTCCCTCAATCTGAAGCAGTGGAGAGCGGAACAAGATTTGTGTCTGACATAGAGAATCTTGGAATGGGGAAGTCTGCGCATTTACCACCAAAAAAAACATTTCCCAATATATATATATATATGTACATACCCCAGTTCCAAGGCGCTTCCCTAAAAATCTCAGACAATTTCGACATCCTGGGCGTCGATATCTATATCTAGGGAGTAGTCTCTGGAACTACTGACCCGATTTTGAAAATTCTTTGAATTCTTTGATATCTTTGAATAACGTAGGCCTTATTTTATGAATATATCCTAATTTTCATACATTTTGTTACAGTGTAGTAGACACAGAATGGAGTTACAACATCTACCAAGAAACCTACAACATTCCTTGGACTTGCTCTAACTGCGAACTCACCGTATGTCTTTCCCCCATAGAAAGACTCCAGCACAAACACTTCACTTGTTCCGCAAGAACGGAGAAGAAAGAAAAAGAAGAAGCTAAACCGCGAAGGGAAATTAAACCTAATGCGAAAGACTTTAAGTGCGAAAGTTGCAGTGAAACTTTTTATTTGACGCCGGTCGAAATTTTGAAGCATAGGAAAGGGTGTAAGAAGAAATAAATGTTGATTCAATAATGTTTTCTTGTTTCGCCTAACCTTGCTATTTTTACCTGTTTATTAGGGTTATTTAGGTACATAGCTGTATAATACATCTGGATCAAGAGATGGTTTTGTATTACTCTATTTAGGTCAGGGGTCACTCCCAACCGCATTTTTTATTAGTGCATTTCCCGCATTGTAGTTGCAAAACGACAATGAATAAAAAAGAAATACAATCGAATTGAGAACCTCCTAATTTTTTTGAAGTCGGTCAACAAGCCAAATTGACAATATTGTTAAAGTCTTCTACACGTAGTGTTTTTGGGAGGCCTAGGGAGGCCTGAGTTCTGGTCTAGGGTGTCACAATATAGGGTACTTGAGATGTTATGGCGACCTTGTGAATCAGTTACTGTTACAAGGAAAATCTAATGCAGATAATATTTGAGCAGGCAGTTCTTACTGCCAACATAACACTGCATCGAATACGTTCCGTAATGCATGCAGTAGCGTTCCATGACCGCCACATGTTCAATCAACATTTCGGAGAGTGTGCGACGGAATTAAATAAACTTATTCGGCCATCCCCATTCCATCACTATCGGTTGGCTCAAATGTCATACACCACTGAGGTTGCGGGTTCGATTCCCTAGTCGGGACAAATGTTTGTGCATAGAAAAAAAACGCAAGCATTTGTTTCGTGTCTGAGTGCCGTAGGACCATGGTTGTCATAGTTTCTGGTTCCCTAGATACAGGGAATCCTAGTTAGGGGCCAGGATCTATGTGTGCGATCGTTGGGCGTATTTATGTATTTATCACCGAACGACCAAGCAAGCCGACATCAATTTATGGTTGACATCCCTCCTGCCCGCATCAAGCGCTTTGCTTCGACCTTCATAATGTGAACGGCCAAGGAGTGGAACTGCCGGCATCTGTGTTTCCGATTCCACCTATTCGATTGACCATTTTACGAAAATAATAGGAATTGCTAAGGATCTGCAAGTAATTTATAAAAGATCTGTTTTCCGCAGAATAGCTCAGTTTGGCCTTTTTAGACCCTCATGTTTCTTCTAGGCGAGCGTGCTACGTCTTCGACCGCATGGTCTCTTAACAAAAAGTGAGAAAAAATAAAAAAAATATATAAATAATATCTCTTCTTTATCGCCAACTTCTCGCTGACTATGAACGTTTGTAACAGTTGAGGTACTTTGTGCAGAGCAATGAATGTTTTTAATAATACTCAATGGTTATGTATATAATACTGTAAGTTAGAGACACAGCTTTTCCTCTTAATTTAAACGCTAACCAACATGAGATTGCCCAGGTATCAAAATCCACATGATGGCGTACAGCGAGCTTAGCAGATGAGCGCTTAACTTTTAACCTCCAGTTTTGTACTGACACCAACTTATATCTTTCACACTCTTAAACCTTCCTTTATTGCATTAGGGTTGATATTCGCTTGGTGAATTAAGCTTAAAATTTTGCGAAGAAGCAGAGCCGCGCCGTCAAGCTGTCAACGCGTAAGAAGCTGCATCTGTTGTTTAATGAAATTATTTGGTGGATAAATCAGAGCGTCTGAAGGGTTAACTGGAGTCGTGGTTCCGTGAGGCGGAGAAATTACATTGACTTAGAAAGCAGTCATTGCTTGGTATTTCTACTACCTAGTAGAGAATGTAGGCATAAATAGGTGATGCGTCGCTAGACAGTAAGTTTTAAAACGTGGACCTACAGATAACTTCTAGAGGCTAAAAACTGGAGGTGTCTACCCAAAGTAGCAACTCGAGGCCCTAATTTTGAAACATTGCATGAATAAGGCCTTTGAACGAAATTGTCTGAAAGCTGGTAGTAGAAATACCGAAAAAGCAATACGGAATAAATCGTAAAGTCACTCGCCTTACGCCTGCCATGAGAAAGTGTAGCTGATTTGCTTAAACGAATAAAAAAAGGGGAGGCGTCGCCAAATTCAGAAGTGAAGCACTTAAGCTATGCCGGCCGCAGGTACGTACACAAGCATGACGCACACATTTACAACATGCTATGCCGATCGGCCGTTCCATCGACTTGATATCGGCCCTCCGTCCGTATCGGCACTCAAACAAACATAACGCCACCGCCATTGCTATGCTTCAGTTGTTTCTTAGAGATTCCGTCCGTCTTTTTTTATTCGTTCAAGCTGTTTTGTTTATATTTATAAGAAAAACAGTCACCAAGAATGTTCTAATCTGATTGTGTAGAAGAGTGGGGTCACGTCGTAACCAAAAGTCCAAACTAAAACATCTGTACTTATAATTACCTACTTAAGTACCTACGTAGAATGTAAGGTAGGTAGGATAGAATTAAAAAGGAACCGTTCCAAATACAAAGGAATTAACTGAAGCCACCTTAAAAAGGCGTGAGCATGGCACCCGCGGTCACACGACACCGCTAATTCTTTACTATCAACGATCTGAGTTCTGAGCCATTCTGAGCACAGTGAACCCTGAATCGGTGCGTCAAACATGGCCAATTTAAACTGTTTGATCCTATTTGATTGTTCTACGATGTATATGCCTATACGTAGTAGAACAATCAAATAAGTATTTATGTCTATATAAGGCAATGGTCCGCAGTATTCTTGAATATAATGCTGTTATCTGGTCCCCTCATAACGCTGTACAGAGCGATCGAATAGAGCGAGTACATAAAAAGTGTTTAAACATCATATATTATGCTATAGGGTTGGCTTAAATCGTAACCTACAGTCGTATTCTGGACGCTAAAATAGGTGCCAGTTGCCTTATCTATACCCATTTGTCAAAATATTTTGTGTCAATGGTTGTTAGCCCCCAAAACAAATAATAATAAATAAATGTAATATAATATGAATGACTCCCAACGATCACATACAAAGCTCCTGGACGAGAATGTACCTATATGTATGTTGTATGTTGTCTGTATACCTATTATATAGTAGGTAGCCTGATGTGACTGTTAGAACAGTAGGGCTTACTTAGAACTAAGAATCATATTTTTTTTACCTGTACCTATCTAGGGAACTATGAACTTTAGGGATAATGATCCCACAACCTACAACACCAAGAGACTGAACAAGGATTGCGTTTTTTCTATATTCGATCAATGTGGGCTGTGAAGCCTACTTTCCGTTATGATGACCCGAAGTGCTCAGAAATCACTACCTAGTTATTTACCTCAACCGTGCATTAACAGATTACCACCTATCACCTGACTATCACTATTTAGTGCCGTATCCCTGGCGCTATCTCCAAATCTAGCGCTAAAGGTCGGGCGCACGCTTGCGGCACGGTGGCGGGCGGCTCGGCGCGGTCGTGCGATTTGTCGTCGCGATCGTATCGCGGGCCGTAATTCGGCCGAGCTGCCGTGCGTGTTCTTACTGCTTGTAGTCAACGCGATTGGACTCGGTTAAGTTTGAGGCACACTACAGCCTAACTGAAATCTAACTCAAAAAGTTCTTCATTATAAGCCCCCCTAAGGTAGTGAAGGTAGTAAGCGCCCCTAAGATCCTTTACGCAGTACCTACCTACAAAGTGTGTGAAAGAAAGAAGGAAAGCTTGTAATGTTATGTAGAGTACTTGAATTATTGTAGAATATGGATAACGCTTAGCTAATAACATTTTAATACATACCTACCTAAATGTAACCTAAATCACAGAATACATAATAGCATTCGATTATTCATACCTAAAGTTGGTTGCAGTGTTAACCAGAACTACCACACTAGCAAAACCTCAAGATTTTGTCCTATCTTTACTCTGATTGGAGCAATGAAACTTGATTGATGAATGACATAAATAATTGATATTATTATTATTATTTAGAGCCTAAAATGTCCCACTGCAGGGCAAAGGCCTCCCTTTCATTCTTCCACGTTTCACTATATATTCAAATATATAGTAATATATATTCAAATAATTGATAGGTATTTAATAAAGTATTTTATAAACAATTTAAAATTCTACATAATAATATAGGTACCCGTTATAGTACATATTATGTTCTTATAAATTTTGGTATTTATAAAATGTATTCCTAAGACATTCGAATATCGGAGCGTAATTTGAATAGCCTTCGAAATTCCCCAGTAATTTTGGAAATCTACAGTCCAAAAATCATTCCGCACTTTGCATACTTAGCAGATGGAATTATCATAAAATTGACTGTTTTATAAGCACGAGATAAGGTTCCCAAGGAATAACAATGATACCCTTTGGCAAACCATATCGCACGCAAGTTAAGTGCTCCAAAGAATTAAGAATTTGATCAATTTCATGCACAAAATTGCCTGAAACTCTGACAGAGGAATCCTAAATACGGTAGCAATTTTTAAATTAGCATTTTCGTCATTTGGCTTGCGTCATTCTATCATGTCGGATAAAATTCCTTGATTTAAATATTAGCACGAGATACGGTTCCCACGATGTAGGCGCTGCAGGGAGTATTGGTGCAGCACGCGTAGACATTTGGAAAGAAATGCTGCAAATTGGTTGAATATTTGAATGCGAAATTCTGAATTCGGGAGTTATTTTTAAATTTCATTTATGTAATTTTGGTCGCGTGTTTTTGGTATTGTCACGAGACGAAGCTCTGGCAAAATTTGAATCAAAGCTTTAGGGTACAGCGGGTGTTTACGGGGTAGAATTTAAAATGTTTAGTTTGAATGTTTTTTAAAATGATTGATCGTTTACCTGGCACGCAATTTTATTAATATCTTCTTTGATTTCACTTATTTTAAATATAAGTTTTGCGCTGTAACCAGTTACTCTTAAGTTTTCTTCAGTGTTTCCTAAAGAGTGTAAGTAATTTCTTAAGAGAAAGTTTTTCTCGGAGACATATTTCTTTTTTCACATATTCGATATAATTAACTTGTTTCATTATTTAAGAAGAAAAGAAGAGTGAAAGGTAAATCCTTCAGCTTGTATGAAGGAGCTGTATCTCCACTTTGCCAAACAAAATAAACGTCATTCGTAACATTTTACTCCCTTTACACCATCGTCTTTAGTCCAAGTCCGAGCACCTACAGATAGCGACGCCGCGGTTCGTGAGCGATGCCTCACAAGATAACAATTGCTTTGTTTCGCTGTAAAACTCGAAAATTAACATCATTTGCCAACGCCCGATCGCGAAGGTGATACCAACACTAGCGTGGCGGGCTGTAGGTGATAGGCTTTCAGCGACCTTGTGGCACAATCTTTATGTAATAGACAAACTCTTTATAATCAAAAAGATACTCAACTCTAGTAAATTAGTATAAATATCTTCTTAAAATATATCTTCTTCTTCGTTCTCTTAAAGGTAGAGATCCCTCTTTACCTTTAAGAGAACGTATCATTATCTATATAAACGGCAAAAAAATAATGTCTGTTGTATGGGAGTCCCCTTAAATATCTATTTTATTATGTTATTTAGAATGTTTTGGTATAGCGGCTACAGAAATACATCATCTGTGAAAATTGTAACTGTCTAACTATCACGGTTCATGAGATACAGCCTGGTGACAG
Source organism: Petrophora chlorosata (assembly GCA_951640565.1). Lineage (NCBI taxonomy): Eukaryota > Metazoa > Arthropoda > Insecta > Lepidoptera > Geometridae > Petrophora > Petrophora chlorosata. Next base: position 5,830,191 of record OX621204.1, on the reverse strand, counting down.
ACGGACAGCAGACAGACGGACGGACGGTCTTAGTAATAGGGTCCCGTTTTACCCTTTGAGTACGGAACCCTAAAAAGATACTTTTAAGTATATTGAAGAAATTTAACAAGATTATAATATTCTTAATTGGAGATCTACTTAAACAGATAACATTGTACAGAAAATGCCCGTACACTTTTAGGGAGAGCTCTCGTGCACATTTTTTTAATACTGAAACGAGCAGGGTATATGCCTACCTGCTACCTTTAAACGTACTTATCTATTACTGCAATAGCGATGAACTACATAACACATTCTAAGATTAGTGATGAGCAATTCAAGATGGTTCTTTATATAAATGATCATCATCACCAACCCATCACGTTCCACGCGAGTATTCCACGCGCACAAAGTCGTAGGCAGCAGTAGAGACAGTAGAGTATTGCAATATGTATAAATATATAATGTATAAATATCATCGTCATCATCAGTCCATGGCGTTTCTGCTGCTAGAACAGTGGCCTTCTTTTATAGAGAGAGTACCTATAGGCCGCTACGCTGGCCCAGTGCGGGTTGGTGGATGTCACATACATGTTCTTGAATTTAGATTTTATATAAATGATACTAATATAATAAAAATAATAGGACCTACTTAATTAGGTACCTTTTGTCTGTAACTCGGACCAACTCGGTACAATAATATGGTGTTTAGTTTTAATAGTCGCCGAGATGTTGGGATGCGATGTATTTTCCATTGCAGCACCACACCTAATGTCTCGCTCTTTTATCTACTTCTTACCATAGAATAATTATTAACTTAGTACACGTATGTTAGCTAAACCTTACACTTGCTAAGTGGTACATTGCGAAATGGTATTTTTATCAATATTTATTATAATTATTTAACTAATCGACTGCAATGGCGATGGTGCAAAGCGTCCCAAATGTTAATCGTGTTTAGTCAAAAGACAAAAGCCAAACGTATTTATTCAATACGCACAAAAATGCACTTTTGAACGTCATATACCTACTCATAATTACTTTGAAAATAAAAGGTAAGTAAAGGTATAAAAGGTGACTCTACCAGTGCTTCGGAAATACGCCCGCTCAGTGGGGATGTATCTTTTTTAAAATTTCTAAAAATTTTATACTAGCATAATACAATGAGAATAAATTACGATAGAAGATCGAATAGAAGATAGAATAGAAGTAGATCTAGGGACAATGTACCTAGAGGTAGGTATGAGGACAATTCAACATGTGCCTTAGATAACTAATTATAAGATTCAATTTCAAATGATTAGGCAAATAAACTATAAACATAAGTACACAAATATGATCAAAAAGACAAACTCTACCAACTCTACTCTACTGTAGAGAGCTTTCCAAAAATATAGTATGAACAATATAATGAGTTTATAGATAGTCGCTACCCATTTTTTGTACAAATTGTTGCAACAAAAAAGAAGAAATATTAAACATCCAAAACCTTCTTGTTACAATAATTACATGCAATTATACTTTTGTAATATTCATTGAACAGTACTCTAGATATGACAGGGATGACAATTGGACCTCCCAGATGCAAAAATAGAGATTACCAACTTTGCGCCATAATTGAAAAAGTAATTGCCAGAGGACTTTGAACTTTATCCTACGGTACAGAGGGGTATGTTTAGGAGTTGGTAGCATTTGTTTAGTGATTGTTGGTGGCGCTAACCCAATAAAGGAGGTTTTGTAAGTTAAACCAAATTTCATGCTACTTTGGCCATTGTTCATGCTTCTATGAAAAGAAATTTCAAATTGTCTGAATTATTGACTATATAGAGAAGAGTAACTTTTATTTTTTTTACAGCTTAATCCTTATGTTGTTGGTAAAAAAATAAAAAATAAAATATTGGCACATAAGAAACATAATATTGTCAAAAACAAACATAAAATATTGTATCAAAAGTTCTAAAAAAAATGGCCCTCAGTTTCTTGCCATATCTTCTGAGTAGTGATTCTTTTTCCGATACGGTGGTAGAGTCATTGTAACAATTGACGTTCATAAGTGCGTCTGTGATGCGAAAACTGAACAAAAAACTTTTGAACTTTGAACTTTAACCTATAGCCAAGCATGCGTTATTGCTAAGAAACAAAAATTCGATACCAAAGTATAAAATAAACCTTGTGGCACTGTCTTTTCTTACCATGACATGAAGCCTGCACCCATGCAACTTTACCTACTTGTCTAAACCTACCTACACCTAAATAACTATGCCTATAGTTAAAAACACAATTAATCCGCAGTCACTGGTTTCAATCCAGTGAATTCGTTTAATTAAACGTTAGAAACTGCAGTTTGAGCGCGGTTTCATAGGAACCTCATCAGGTTTAATGCGCATTTGAAAGAACACGGGTTCGGTTGCCCAATGAGGCTGTACTGTATGCAAAGAAATCATATTCTTTAAAATTCTGAACAGACTTCAAAAAGGAGGAGGTTCTCAATTTGACTATACGTAGCAGTAGTGCGCAAGCATTACTGTGTTCCAGTTTGAAGGGCGTTGTAGCCAGCGAAATTACTGGACATTATGAGACTCAACAGCTAATTGTCGCAGGGTGACGAGTCCAGCGCTGCGAAGGATTTTGCAAAACAAAGTTCTGGATGGTGCTGTTATTGTTATGGGTTGGCGTATTGCTTACCATCAGGCAAACGACCAGATAGTCTCGTCATCCAGTTACATCATATAAAATACGTGTTTGTTACGCGATTACTCCGTCATTTATAAACTGATTTGGAAAATCCTTTGGGTTTTGCGTTGGGTTCAGTATAGCTTTAAGGTCCCATTTAAATTTTACCGACATTCGACCGTGGACTTCGAAGATACATCAGAATTAAAGTCGTTTTTTAACCGACTTCAAAAAAGGAGGAGGTTCTCTGTTCGATTGTATTTTTTAATTTTTTTATTATTTTTTTATTATTTTTTTTATTTTTTTTTATGTTTGTTACCTCAGAGCTCCGTCATTTATGAACCGATATGAAAAATTCTTTTTGCGTCGGGTTCAATATAGCTACGAAGTGGTCCCATATAGACCTTGGACTTCGAAGATACATTGCAGTCGGGTTTTTTTTTCTAAAAATTAATTATTTTAGTATATATAAAATAATATTCCTTAGTTTACAAAAAAGCTTTACTTAGTCAAACGTAGAATAACCTTAACACGAGAGTTTCGTAGGATAGGTGCACACTTGACTCTTGTGTAGCCTAGCCGGCCTACCCACAGGTCCTTCAAGCGCCAATTGCATATCGCGGTAAACTCAGAATAAGCTGAAGATTCACTGCTGCAATGTCTTGTGAGGCCATAATATATTGTCCCATGAGTTGTTAGCTCAACTTATAGTTATCATATTTTTGTGTAAATGAATGAGATTAATTTAATTTTTTGCCTGAATTGATATAAATGAGACCGTATCTCATTAGTCGCAGTGCAGCTATACTTTAATTTGAGCTCAACCCGAAATAGGATTGGGATTGAGGGACCAATGGGTTCGCGCGCAGGCAGGCCTCTTGTCTACGGCACTGTTTCCGTATTTTCCGCGCCATAGAAAACGCTTGTACTCGTATACTATACGGAAAACTACTGAATCCATACTCAAGGGCGGCTACAGACGGCTAATTAACCGTAGAATTTCACGGCAAAAAAGTGAACAAGAGGCCTAATGCAGCTTGTGCAACCCTACAATAACGCTTCGTCATTTATTTATTTATACTTTAGCACGAAACAGTTTGTACATGAATTATATATGTAGGCTACAGGCAGGAGGATGCAAAGAAAATGCTTTGGTTCTACGTTTAATTAAATATAAAAATTACATTTTAAGTTCCTACATGCTAATTATCCTAATTTTCGGTTTCGATGTGAGAACCAGAAGTGACGGTGTAGGGGAAAGCTATACAATGTTAAAAAATAGAAAGAGAGGGCATGATGTGCTGCGTCAGCGCTTCGTGACTCGCTCCTGCGGGCAGTTGGTGTGCACCACGACGTCATACGTAACACATGGAGTACTTAATGCTAGATAGCATTTCATCATCATCATTTGTCATCGCCTACGTGGAGATTCAGCTTGTGGGTTTAAGTTAGCTGTTCTTATATCACAAATTAGTATTCACTGGTTTCAAGCTACTGAATTAAATATGTTTCTACACGAACTCAATTATATTCAAGCTACATTTTAGGAGTAGCCGTAACAACTTGTTTAAACTTTTGCTGCGAGCAGTGCCCAGCAATTAGCGGCTAAGTACCGTCCGCGCCGATCGCGGCAGCTCTCGATATGCAAATTGCTCCGGGCTGTTTACAGACCCCCCCTTTACCCCTCCCTGGAGGACAATTACCGACGGGGGAGGGAAGGCTTTCCCATGGATTCCCAATTTTCAAAACTGACGCACGCAATTTCTGTTTAAGTTAGCGAGTGAAGGTGTTGTAATAAGTTATCTGTTAAAAAATTTACTAAATACTCACCTAATCGTTATACATATTTATAAATTCTTTATTCAATAATAATATTTATATTACATATTTCGGACAGAAGCACGCGCGAGTCAAAAACCTAAAGTTAAATAAGGAGTTCACCGCGATCGACCGCGCTGCTAAAAGTGCTCTAATCATTTATATAATAACCTACTTTAACCTAAACTACCTAAATAAGTATGTTAGTTTGTATTTTCTTTCTTCACTAGAAGCAACTGAAACGTTTGTTCGGTACAAAGATATACACTAATAGCACTTTTATTAAGCAGTTGTGGGGATGTAGGTAACTCTGCAGTTCAATAAGAATAATAGGGCTGAAAATCACATAAATCTATTTGTGTGGAACGCTAGCATAATAAAGACATTTTATTGAATCACAGATGATGTGGATCAAAGTCAAAAGGTACAAAAAAGCAATATTGCTAACTTCAATCGCAAGTAACTTTTTTTTTATGATTAAATGGGCTCACGTTTGACAACAACTCACCTGATGGTAAGCGTAGTTGCGGTCTAAGGTGGAGCACGTTTGAACTATTCTAACAAGAGATTAAATTTTCGTAGTTTCTCTTATGAAATACTAGCAACCCGCCCCGTCTCTTCGTACGGATGCAATTAATACTAATGTGATACAAAATATTGAATTTTCTCTACTATACGAAAACTTAATTAGAATGTATTGTACATATTAACCTTCCGTAAAAAATCGCGAAATGACAGTGACAACCGTATCAAAATCCGTTGCGCGGTTTAGAAGAAGTATATATTGTATATACCTACTTAAGCGGAGAAACAGAAAAGAAGACGCGGATAGCGACTTCATTTTATACTATTTAAAAGAATATGTAATATCATTAGCTTCAAGATAAACAAACCAAGTCATAGAAGACAATCCTTCACATTCCTTCTTGAAAAACGTTAATGTCATCTGCTACTCACAAGTTATAAGAACACTACTTACTCCCGATTTCCGGATTTCTTTCCCATTAGGTACCTACCTCTTAACATTGTACCCAAATTGTAGCGTGGGACGTGAAATCAGTGCAAATTACGCGATCACTTACAAGCACCGGGTCCAGCGGTGGTAATAACAAGTTTCTGTTTCCCACGGTCCTGGACTGAACACATCTTTCCAACAATTAGCAAGCTCTCGTGGATGGAGTCGAGGGGACCTTATAGGTACATATTTCAATAAAGGAATCAGAATCAGTTTATTTCACAACAGGAATATTGTTACTGCGTTTCCGAATTATTATTAGTTTAGCTCTACTATAGAAGTATTGATAAGACCGGTAATTATTGTTAAGGCCTATTTAGACAATGCAAGTTTTGGGTACGTGGTGTACGTCTCGAAGGTGGTTCCATCTGTTCCTTTTCTTAAAGTTTTCTTATTTCTTCTTATATATTTTTGTAGTTAGCCATCCTCAAGACGTAAGCATTTTTGTTCTTGTATTACGTCTTTGAGAGCGCGTGTGGCTCAGTGCACGTGCGACTTTCGATCCGACGCACCCGAGTTTGAATCCCGCTGGCCTCGTACCACTGACTTTCTTAAGTTACCTATGTGCGGATTTAACAATCGCTCTAAAAACGGTGAAGGAAAACATCGTAAGGAAACCGGCCTGTCCAAGAATTTATCAAAAAAAATCAAGGACATGTGACATCTACCTGCCCGCACTGGGCCAGCGTGGTGCGTTATGGCTCATACTCTCTCTCTCTACGAGGGAAGGCCCGAGTCCCAGTAGTGGGAACCAATAATGAGCTGATGATGATGATGATTATGTGTGAATGAATCGGGGCTATAGTCGAAATAAATTACCTATATCATAGAGTAGATAAGGTAATTTTTCTTTATTCGCGTATAATCTTATCTGTTCTTCATTCATAACAAGAAATGATATCAATAAATATTATATTTGATTTGGAGAATGACTAATTATGACTATGACTATTGATTATTTACATAATGTCAAAATCATAAACAAAAACAAAATGTCTTTATTCAGTTTTGGCATCACAGACGCACGTGTGAATGTCAAATTATCACAATTCACAATGAATCTACCACGGCAAGAAATTAAGGGGTCTTTTTTGTTGAGATTTTTGTACGTTTAGTTGGTTTTCTCTAATTTTATGTTTCTAAGGTACCAGTTGGCTACTTTGCAGACGTGGAATGTTCCAGCAGGCATGTTTGTCTTCTATATGATTGAGTACGACCAGTATAGTATGCTTTTTCATTAGAATAAATAACAGTAGTCTAATGTAACATTTACGCATACAATGCAATAATATACTCATAACATAATTTTATGAACACAATAAAGTTATTGTCATAAAAATATCACGAACTGCGGGCCATTGGCCATTGACCATCTCCACAGAGATTACCGACAGCAATTTATTCCATCCATACAAAAAGACATTACATTCCCGCCCTCGGGCTTGGCATATCGCACACCTCATTTCTTTGCCCGGTCACATTCTCCGACTACCCGCACGGAGAAAAACACAATAAGTACAAAAACAGATCAGTTGCCCTGCGGCAGTGGTCGCGAACAGACGTGCCTGCATTGTCGCTTGATTGTGGGAACGGTTATGTGACCGTGCGTTACAATGTAATGTAACGAGATTATAATGCATATGGTGAAGATATTAAATATTTTAGGTGCGTATGGGTATTAAACATAGAAATATCGTAGTACACATATATCGATGGTATTAAACAAAAACCTTAAATTTCCACTTTTGTTATGGGTTTAATTCTCGGTAGGTACTTTCATTTATACCTACTTACTTATACTTAAATGAGATATGCAAAGTGGCTTGTCTCGTTTTGTGTAGATGCCTTATCTTGAAAACATACATAGACGGTAGGTACGTTGTTTAGGTGGCCGGTGTATACAATTATTGTAAATAGAAAGTCTCTACAATCCAATGGTACATTCAAATAATTAGTTAGTTTTCTATAACTCCTATTGTAATAATCATACGCGCACTGATACTCGTATCTTGCGTAGTCAATAGTAAAAGTTAAATTCAACATAGTTATTGATGGACTCCCAAAATTGGAACGAACGCTGCCACCTTGAATGCTAAAAATTTTAGGCGGGGTTATTATAGACAACCTTCCTTCAGTTGTTTCCTATTATATAAAGACACGATTTTTAAATAGCAACACATATATGTTGACGGTGATACAGTCATGTCGTTGTATGATTATTACAGTTCGGTGCACAAAAATGTCATGCGAGCATCGATAGCGTAACAATAGCGAACAGGCCTACGGCGCGCATTGTTACGAATAACACGCGATTTCAAAATAATACCTACTTTCCGTTGCGTGCAACGAAACAATATCATTCTTTTTAAAGAAAATATTTAATACCTCCTTTTTGTGATTTCGGCTCTCAGAATTTGACCCCAGAGTTTTTTTTTCATATACCTTAGTACGCTTTGTTAAAAAAATACTGTAGAGTGATTTCGTAATTTTGTAATGATGGGTTAGCAAATGATGAGTTTCAGCTATAAAGTAGAATCAGATAGCGAATTTGATAGCTTCCGTGGTGTAGTGGTTAGGCAGGTTGCCGGAAATCTTTTATGTTTAAATGACAAAGGTTTGCGAACAGAAAAAAAGTGTTAGCATTTGTTTCCTGTCTGCTTGTTGTGGGACCTTGGTCCTTGGTTCCTGCTCCCAAGGAATCCTAGTTAGGGGCCAGGATCTACGTATGTGATCGGGCGTATTTATTTATTTATTACCTACCTAAAATATTCCACACGCTAATAAGAATTCGTAACGAACTAAGGGCACTTCTCGGCTCATTGCACTGGATTTGTTTATGTTTTTTATACCACTTATCTAATCATTTCGTTGTCCATATCTATAATCTTGATTAAATCAAACTGACTCAGATAATTTTTAATTATGACAAAGGAATTAATCTAACATCAGTAGATTACAACTTCTCGGCTCATTGCACTAGATAAACAGTTTTCAAGGAGTATTAAGAAGTCTAGCTAGGTAGTTATTTCTATATTGATAATAGTAAGTTTGTTTAATCTCTTTCCAGTTTACTGATTATGTAATTAATAAATGTACCTAAATACTAATTCAATTCAATTCTTTTATTTCAGACTATATGTTGCCTGCGACTTCGTACGCGTTGTGAAGTAATCTAACCTGTTCCCGACAATTTTCCATCCCACCCTAATCCCGCTCCTGCTCCCATTTCGCTTCTATCTCGATCCCGTCCCTGTCCTATCCCTTCACTGTCCCGTCCTTTTCCTATCTATTACCGTCCCGCTTCTAACCCCATTATATCCCGTTGCCGAACCCGCATAACCCGGAAACCGCAACCGTCCCCCTCATATCATCACTCCCTCATCCATCACCCTCTCGTATTCCGTTACCATCCCACTCCTAACCTGTTACCTACCTGCTCCAATCCCGTTGACTTCCCTCTCGTATCCCGTAACCGTCGCGTTCCCGTCCTATCGAAGTATTTTCTTTCGAACTAATACTGGTCGAAGCGAGCGGTGTCTAACAACAAACTACAGTTTCAAAACCTCCAAAAAAAATTAAAAATACTTTTTGTTGTATATGCAGATTTTGGAGCTTTGTTAAACCCAATTAATTCATGTCCCAATGATCCGTCCAAACCGTATACTAACAACGTTCATAAACATGAAGTTTATAGTTTTGGATATTATATAAAATGTTCTTACGACGATAGTTTGTCCAAATATGAAACATACAGTGGACCAAACTGTGCACAAGTTTTCATAAATCGTTTTTACAATTTTTACAATGCAGCCTTGAACAATTAGCTATAAATCTTAAAGATGAACAATTATACACACTTAAAAGAAATTTCCCTAGAGATGAAGACTTTATGCGTCTAAGAAAAAAAGGCGTATACCCTTACAAATTTATGACATCGTATGATTCCTTAAAATTCTCTTCCCAGTCAAGATCAGTTTTACAGTTCACTGTCCGATTCAAATGTGTCTGATGATGATTATAGCCGTGCTCAGGATGTTTGGCAACACTTTAACTGTCGCGATATGATGGATTACTCCAACTTATTAAAAAGAGATGTTTTGTTGCTAACTGACGTGTTCGAAAATTTTAGAAATATTTGTATTCCTACGTATGGTTTAGATCCTGCCCATTATTACACAGCCCCAGGATTGAGTTGGGATGCTATGTTAAAATACACTAAAGGTGAATTAGAATTATTAAAAGACATTGATAAAGTTGTTTTATCAGAGCGGGAATAAGAGCCGGTGTATCTCAATGTAGTAATCGATATGCAAAGGCAAACAATGAGTTTTTAGAAGACTTTGATGAGGGCAAATCATATCTTGCATATTTTGATGCCAACAATCTTTACGGATGGGCCATGTCTCAATATCTTCCTGAAGGTCAGTTTGAATGGGTAAGCCCTGATACAAATTTTGAAGTATCGGATACATCTGAATACGGTTTCATTTTAGAAGTCGATTTAGAGTATCATGTGGATCTTCATGATTTGCATTCGGATTTTGCTTCATGATTACCACTGTGTCCAGAAAATATATGTCTAGGCAATTCAAAAGAAATAAAACTTATTCCGAATCTTAACAATAAAACCAAATATAAAAATTACACAAATCTCAAACAGTGTCTTAAAATGGGTATCAAGTTGATAAAAGTTCATAGAATTCTAAAATTCCGGCAAAGTCCTTGGCTAAAAAAATACATAGATTTAAATACTCAATTAATAACAAAAGCAACATCAGAGTTTGAAAAAGACTTTTATAAATTAACTAGCTGACCCGGCAAACGTTGTTTTGCCATATAAATTAAAAAAAAACACTTAGGGGTATGGAAAATAGATAGTAGCCGATTCTCAGACCTACTGAATATGCATATAAAATTTGGTAAAAATCAGTAAAGCCGTTTCGGAGGAGTAAGTTAACTAACATTGTGACACGAGAATTTTATATATAAGATGAACAATTCCGTGTTTGGTAAAACGATGGACAACATTGAGAAACGGGTCAATGTAAAATTATTGACGCACTGGGAAAACCGGGGTAAAGCTTTAGGTGCACAATACTTAATTGCTAAACCTGAGTTTCACAGTTTATCAATTTTTAACGAAAGTTTAGTTGCGGTTCAGCTAAGAAAAACAAAATTGATCCATAACAAACCTATCTATTTAGGATTTTGTATATTAGACATTTCAAAAACACTTATGTATGAGTTTCATTACGAGTATATCTTAAATAAGTTCGGTAGTAAAACGAAATTATTATACACAGATACTAACAGCTTAATCTATCAAATTTTCACCGACAATTTTTACGAAGATATTAAACCCGATCTAGTGATGCGATTTGATAAATCTGATTATCCTGCTGATAACATATTTCAATATCCAAAACTAAATAAAAAGAAGTTAGGTTTCTTTAAAGATGAAAATAATGGTAAAATTTTAAAATAATTTTTAAAACTCCGATCTGTCTCCGTCTCCGGTATGCATTTGAAGTTGAAAATAAATTTATAGCAAAAGCAAAAGGCGTGAATAAATGTGTCACAAAAAACATGAAACTGGAAAATTACAAGTCATGTCTCTTTAATAAAAATATTCAGTTTTGTAGTATGTACAGATTCAAATCAATTAAACACACAATATTTACTCAGAAAATTAACAAAACATGTTTGTCTTACAATGATACGAAACGATATATTTTACCAAATAACATTGACACATTAGCGTGGGGTCATTATAAATTAGGATAAGGTCTAGGTTTAAGTTGTAAATAAATATAATCACTACAGTTAATAAAATTGTAAATATTGTATTATTTCTATTAAAAATTATATTAGATTGGATATATACATATATCATATAAGTTTTATGTAGCAAATAATGTAATTACTACAGTTGCTTGTAAATGTACTAATTTTAAGATTTGTGTATTGTCATTTGTATGACAGCATGTAAATAAAATATTTTTGTAAAATTTATGATTTTGTACTTGATATTAATAAACTTCATTGCTTACTTTGCTGTGTGTGTAAATTAAATAAAATCATGTGCTTTGAACAAAATGTCTTATTCATTTCATACCCTTATTAGGATCGACACATGTATTTAGATGTTTCAATTATATCATCCGTTTACGGCCATAGTGGCAGGTCCAATTGGTTGTGGAAAATCAAACTTTGTAACAAACTTTATAAAATATATTAAAGATATGTGATGGGAATTTTATTCAAATCACTTGGTGCTTCGATGAAATGCAACCTTTGTACAACTTACCAAACGTAAACTACTATCAAGGTATACCAGATTTAAATATGTTTGATGGGAAGGATGGAAACCTTGTAATTATTGATGATCTTATGAGAGAATGAGATAGTCGTGTTGTTGATATTTTCACTAAAGGCAGTCATCATAGAAACTTAAGTGTGTTCTACATTACACAGACCTTGTTTCATCAGGGTAAGGGTCAAAGAGACATTTCTCTGAATTAAAGTTATTATATTATTTATTTCAAAAACCCTCGTAATGAAACACAAGTTCGATATTTAGCACGTCAAGTATCACCAGAAAATTCAAAATTCATTGAAGATGCCTACAGGGATGCCACTAAAGAAGCTCATGGATATTTAATGATAGATCTTAAACAATACACCAATGACTTGTGTCGAATTAAAACGAAAATATTTCCTACGGATGCATATTGTGAGGTATACGTCCCCATAAAAGGGTTTAAATATGCAAAGATCCAACAAATTCCCATCATTTATAAATAATGCATCGTAGTATCAAGACGCATAAGCATTTACTAAGTGCACTACATACACTTACCCTACTAAAAGCATGCGATGAAGAAGAAATAAATTTTATTTGTGAATGTATTCATAACGTTCTACAAGGTAAAATACCACTTGAAGAAAAAGACAAGAAAAAGTTAAACCAGTTTAAAACATTACTTCGCAAGTTGGTAGTAATGAAGTAAAGGTACAAATAAAATAAGAAAAAAAATAATAGTACAAAAAGGTGGTTCATTTCTACCAATTATATTGGGTTCAATTTTGAGTGGATTAGTGAGTACTCTTGTTTAAAATGGAGCATGCTAAAAAATGTTCCTTATTGAACCAAGTTTGATAGAAAAATTAAATCAAAATAACAATCAACATAGAATTGAAAACCCCACTTCAAGATTAGATAAAGATATGCAAAACATTTTGAATAGTAATATGGACGATAGAAAGAAATGTATGTTATACTTACAAATTCTACGAAGATATCTGGATTTCACTGAAGAAGATCGCCAACCTTTTCAACTACCGATAATGACTTCCAACATTGGTAGTATCAAATCTTCTGAAGTTAAAAGTGAAGTTTCTAATATAAGTAACGATATCAGTAATAAAGATCCAGTTGTTACTGAAACATTGAACGATGAAGAGAAACAACAAGAAAGTACTACAACTCGATACCATGTCTACTCAATAAAACAAATTCTAAGTCTAATATCTATGACATATGCAAAAAAGTGAGTTAGTACTGAATTCACTATCACTGAGTAAAAACAAAATTCATTGGGACAACAACGGCACAGTTATTATAGACAACGAAAAAGTTCCTGGAAGTAATATTGTAGATTTAATAAATGATTCACTTATAACATTGAAGAAAAGTGATCCAATTGGTTGGGAAAAGTTCGCTATCGCATTGAAAGATATTAAAATACCGCTAACTTACGTTGGGAATCCTAAGAGAAGTGAATACATAAATAAACTCCAATTGAAGGATCTTGGAGAGTACTCTTCGAATGAGGAAGTGTATGCTATACCAACTAGCATAGATAATAAGTATGTAAAGAAACTGAAGAAAAAGATTGATTGGGAAAAATGGACCCCTTATTAGAAATTAATAAAATTTATTATGACGCATCACATCCTGCTGGTTATAGTAGTATTAATAAACTAGCTAAAGCTATGAAAGGCAAAATGACCACAAAAGATGTTAAGAAATGGTTGCAATCCCAAGAAACATACACACTTCACAAACCAGCTCATAAAAAAATCCCCCGCAATAAATATATCTTATCTAATATTAATGAACTTTGGCAAGCGGATTTAAGTGATTTGAGATCGTATCTTATCTATACTAGGAAAAGAGCAAGTTCTGTACATTGAAGATATTTTTGCAAAACTAATTGGGATAGACTATTTAGAGGGTACTGAACACAAATCTATGGTTTTTAGAATTTTTGTCTGTTTGTTTGTTTGTGTGTTTGTTACAAATAGACTCTAAAACTACTGAATGGATTTTAATGTGGTTTTCAGTGTTTGATAGCCTACATCTTAACTTGAAAACTGGTGTATGATTCATAGCGCTGGGACATCGCAATGCTGAGATATCTTACCATAAGCGTATGAAGCCATGCAAAAAAAGCTTATTCCCATTATTTTAGCTTCTATAGACTCGAAAACTACCAAACGGATTTTAATGCAGTTTTCAGTGTTTGATAGTCTACGTCTTAACCTTAAATCTGGTGTATGTTTTACTGCGCTGTGACTTCGCAATGCTGAGATATCTTTACATAAGCGTACGAAATCATGCAGAAAAAGCGAATATCCAATTTTTTTGCATCCGTAACTCTTACCTAATTTCGATATAGATTTTAAATGTTCATGTGGCTCAGCCGACGCACTTACTACTTATAAAATGCAGGTCCGTGGTTCGATATTCAAGGTGGTGGATCTTTTTGCATTTTTGGGTTTTGGTTTGAAATGTGTGCAGTAGTCTGTATACTACATCTATACATATAATAAAATCATAGAACCCAAAAAATCTGTACATAGAAGCTATTCGAAAAAAGATCAACCAGGGCCACTTAGAATGAGTAACAAAATATATTAAAACAGTATTAATTCTTTTTGTGTTTGATTGTTTTAACTTATACAACGAATAATCCTGAAATTAAAGCAAGCATTGTAGAAAGATTCCAAGGGACACTCAAGATAAAAAAGTGGCGTTATTTTACTCATAAAAATACATATAGGTACATAGATATTTTACAAGACTTAGTATATGCTTCTAATCATAGTTATCATACCAGTATTGAAATGTGTCCTTGTGATGTAAATTCAAATAATATTATGACTGTTTCAAATAATCTGTATGATAGAGAAAGCTTTAAACAATCCTCAGATATCCCACTACCTAAATTCCATGTTGGTGACTATGTGAGAATAACGAAATATAAACATATCTTTCAAAAAGGTTACGAATCCAACTGGAGTGATGAAATTTTTATTATATCTTCTATAATAGATAGAACACCGTGGGTAGTATACACTTTGAAAGATTTGCAAAATGAACCGATAGTAGATACTTTTTATGAAAGAGAATTACAAAAGTAGACTACAATCCCACTCCAAATTACAAAATTGATAAAATAATAAGCACTCGCTTCTCTGGTAACAGAAAGCTAGTGTAAGTGAAGTGGAAAGGTTATCCAAATAAATTCAACAGTTGGATTTTAGCTTCCAGTTTAAAAGAGCTATGATGAAAGAAAGTTTTTATTTAACATTGCTGAGTAATAGTTCTATGGAGTATTTTCCAGAAAACACAACTACTCGTTTCTCAACAAAATTACCAAAGTCTATTATATTGGAAGGATCATGGTCTGTTGGCGTTGTTGAATTTCAATATCCATGTACAATGTTTACTGTCCAATAACATGAAAATATCGTTTAAGTGGCTAAATGGATGACAATGCCCAACGAACAGAGACCTTCGCTGGTGTACTACAAAACTCATATACCGGCTACGAATTATGATAATATTAACCATATTTCAACAGAATTGAATAATATTTAAGAGAAAATTAAATTTCGCTATGATGAGTTATCAAAGTTTGTATCTGTTTCTGTAATGGATGAATCAATAACGTCAGTAACGTTATCACCTATGCTACTAAGGTTACATGCCTGCCTGGTTACTAAGGGTCTTGGAAAATGTCCGGCAAATCTGAATTTAGGTTTACCTTCTCAGTTATTTGTTTATTGTAACATAATCGATCCACAGATTGACGGCGATGTGATGACTTCTCTACTAAGAATAATACCATTAGACCCTTCAAAATATATTTACGGTGCTATAAAAATGCATGTTTTCTCACCACCTCACTACTTACCTACGTAGAGAATTCGATACTATTGAAATAGATATAAGATCAAGCACAGGTCAAAAAATACCATTCCAGTTTGGAATATAGTGTGTTAAACTACAATTTGTAAAATTATAACGTATCTTCAACGTGATAATATAACTTGTCCCTATCAGTATTATTACTCACATCAAGCTGTTTCAGGGATTGGAATAATTTATAAAGGAGCACCATATCAACGGGGCTGGTGTGGGGCTTTAATCAGATATGGTTAGCGCACGTCCTATTGATGATTCAATTAAAGCTCGGTTGAAAGAAGCTAGAACAAATTTAAAAAGAAAAGTTGATGATAAGATTGATAGAATTAACATGTCCGGATCAGGATATGTAACGAAGCGGAAAAGTCTATCTTCATTCATTCCACCGCTAACTGCGAAGGTGAAAGCTGCAAACAAAAAATCAAAGTTGAATCGCAATAATATCAAAGACATATTTTCTTAAAATACATTGAACATGTCTTTTCTACACAGTCATTCTTGTGAGTGCATTAAGTCAGAGTTAGATTTGTTTGCTCTACCGTCTACACAAACAAGTAGGTATAGAAAACGGTGTGTGGGTACAATATAAGCCAATTTCCTCTCTTGCTGACGACGGCCCCATAGAATTTCAAGTACCAGGAACCGGAGATGACTAGATTGATTTGTCTCATACTTTGATTCATAGCAAGGCTAAGATACTGAACCAAGACTCAACAAAACTGACTGCGGCAACAGTAGTGGCTCCGGTGAATAATTGGCTTCATTCACTATTCAGTCAACTTGATGTTTATTTGAATCAAAAACTTGTGTCACCACCAAATAATACATACGCTTATCGTGCTTAAATGGAAACTTTGTTGAATTATGCTCCTGCAGCAAAAAAGTCTCACCTAACGTGTGGTCTTTGGTATAAAGATACAGCTGGTGCAATGAATTCAACCGATGAGAAAAATGAGGGTTTCACCAAAAGATTACAATTAGCAAGTGAAAGTAAAGAAATTGAAATGATTGGACATTTAAATGGTGATATATTCAACCAAGATAAGTTTTTGATCAATGGTGTTGAAATGTCTGTTAAATTAGTGCGCTCTAGAGAAACATCCAACTTAATGGCTTCTTCAAATGAAATAAAGTTTAATGTATGCATTACAGATGCAACACTTATTGTACGTAGAGCGCGAATAAATCCAACAGTTTTACTCGCACATCAAAAAGTTTTAGCCTCCACTACAGCTCCTATTACACGGGCTGAAGTTAAAGTTTTAACAATACCAACAGGGCTTCAGGGGAATACGCTTGATAATATTTTTCTGGGACAAGTACCTAAAAGATGTATAGTTGGATTTGTTAATAACGCGGCATTCAATGGTAGTCTCACTAAAAACCCATTTAATTTTAAAAATTATGATATTAATACATTTTGTTTATATATTGATGGTCAACAAATACCTTCGAAAGCTTTACAACCATCATTCGAAAATAATATTTTTACTTCAGCCTATCATACATTATTCTCAGGAACAGGTATACATTTTCTTAACGAAGGTAATGGGATATCTAGGGAACAAAATGCCAAAGGTTATTGTCTGTTAGCTTTCGACCTAACATCTGTTTATCAGCTAACTCATCGAGTCATTGGAATCTAATAAAACATAGCAGTGTAAGATTGGAAGTTCGTTTTGAATCAACTCTCACGCAAACTATCAGCTGTATTGTGTATGCCGAGTTTGACAATGTTATTGAAATAGATAAAAACCGTAATGTAAGCGTAGACTATAGTAGCTAAGTATTCATTGTTAAAGTGCTTGTAACTTGAATAAAATATAATGATTCGTGTACTTACCTTCTATTTATTTACACCATCCGCATCCCATCAGTTATCACATCACTTGAAATACCAAGTAGTTGTCTTCAATTGCACACTTGCATCTGATCTATTGAACTGAAAAGTGCTCGTAGACATTTTGTATGCGACATGAATACAATAGAAGTACAGAAATGCTTAAGTAAGATTCATCCAAGCTTACAATATAATGTGTTGCTGCAAACCGCCTGCCAATATACGTTCAAGCTCCTACATACTTAATAAGCAATTTAGATCCTGATACAAAGCCGGGATCTCACTGGATAGCCATACACATAGACAAAGGCGGCATTGGTCAATATTTTGATTCGTATGGCCGACCACCAACCGGATACACCAAATGTTTTTGAAGAGGAATTCAAGACAATGGAATTTCAATAGCAGCAGGTTCCAAAATGAGTGGACCCCAGTTTGTGGTGAATATTGCATAATGTATCTGTACCACAAATTCAATGGAAAAGCACTTTCGGATTTTCTAAGAGTATTTACTACCAATACATTGTACATATTACGCATTTTTGGAGAACAATAAAGATAGATATAACATAAGAAAGTGTTGTTATTGAACCCCGAGCGCAGGTAACAATAGGTGACCGTAATTAGCGTGAATGAGTGCGACGAGCCTAGACAATAGACTGCGAGCATGTCATTAGCATTATCTTAATTAGGGGTACTGGAGCCGCTTAAAGCTGAAATCTATCTCTGAAACCAATACAGATATCAAAAAACGGATGAGCGCAATCGATTTATCGAGAATCCCTACTACTGTTATCTGCTATCGGCGACTTATGATAACTAGAGATATTTATTAAAATCTCAGTATCGTGATTTGTGAAAAGTATGGCAGCTTATCGGAATTTGGGCTTGTATATAAAGCCCGAGAATCGTACTTGTAATTATTTGTTCACAGACGGTGTTATTATGTTTTCAATTCCAATTGTAATTACGGCTATATTCTGTTTCTTATACTACTACTTCTCGAGAACATTGAACCACTGGAAAAACAAAAATGTCGTGGGACCAAAACCCATACCATTCTTCGGAAATTTGAAGGAAAGCGCTCTGCGACGGAAACATGTCGGAATGGTTTACAAGGAGATCTATGACCAGTATCCGAATGAGAGGTTTGTTGGATTTTATCGGATGACGAATGCGTCATTACTAATTCGCGACTTGGACCTCGTGAAGGAAATACTAATCAAGGATTTCGATGCGTTTTCGGAACGAGGAATCGAGTTTAGCAAAGAAGGCTTGGGAGACAATCTCTTTCACTGCGATAGAGACACTTGGCATGCGTTACGGAGCCGATTGACTCCTCTCTTCACATCTGGGAAATTAAAAAACACCTTTCATTTGATCAATGAGGATACCGATAAATTGGTAAACTATTTAGACGCTGTTACTAATGGAGCACCAGAACAAGAAACGCATCACGTTTTCCAGAAGTACACGATGGCTACAATCATGGCTGCCGCTTTCGGCCTCAATGTTAACTTTTTTAATGATGACCACGGGATTATTGAGAAGGCAGGATATTACATCTTCAGGTCCACGTACGCAGCCGAAATGGACATGTTATTTCCAAGAATTTTGAAGAAAACTAATATTTCGCTGTATCCTGCTTTAGTAAATAAATTTAGTCATGAAGTAGTTAAATCTGTGATTAATCTAAGGAATAGTGTGCCGACGATTGGGAACGATCTTATGGATACGTTACTAGCTTTAAGGAAAGAAGGTGAGATAGAAGGCATAAAGCGTTTCAAAAATGATAAAGAAGTTAGACTTGAGCTCACAGACCACGTAATGGCAGGACAAGTATTCATATTTTTTGCAGCTGGCTTTGGAAATAACGCTCTAAGTTTGTCCTATACTTTGTTCCAACTGGCAAAGCATCAAGATGCTCAAGATAAGTTAATACAGGAAGTTGATGATGTGATGGCAAAATATGATGGCCAGCTCACGTATGACGCCGTGAAGGAAATGACTTATCTAGATAAAGTGTATTCCGAAATCCTGAGAATGAATACGTTGACAAATTCTATTCAAAGGTTAGCAAAAAAGAGTTACAAGATACCAGGAAGTGATGTAGTGATTGAGAAAGATACAACTGTATTCATTTCGCCATACGCAATTCATCGTGATGCGGAGTTATATCCTGACCCCGACAATTTTAATCCTGAAAGGTTCTCTCCTGAAAATACGGCAAACCGACACCCTTGTGCCTTCCTACCATTTGGAGCTGGACCTAGATCTTGCCTTGGTAAGTGGATTTTTGTGTCTGGATAAGAATTTATATAAAAGCTTGTATTTTGACCTTTTTAGTCTTTGGGGGTGTATGAAAATAATAAATTTAAACATAATCCATCGATTTCATCAAGTACTCTGTACGTCCTAATAATTTGTTGTCAAAAGTACGCCCTAATAATTTGTTGTCCTTTATAAGCAGCAGATTTCAGTTGGACGTAATAAAATTTAAGGAAGAAAGGTCGATTATTTCAGTTTGAAATTCTTGATCTCTATGGATTTCTAATAACACGTTATTATATTTTATAGGTTAGAGGTAGGGTAGCTTGTCACAGGGATCCCTTCTAAAACTCTGTATATTTCCACTGCGTATTTTTTTTATTTAATAACCGGCTACACTCATAGATATTGGGTATTAGTCGAAACACTTAATTGAAATTATGAACAATACTCACGGTAGTTTTAATATATTTATAGATCCATAGTAGTATAGTTTTATAATATTTAGTTATTTAAACTAAATCACAAAGTTTGTTATTTCTGATTATTTCTAAAGTATGGCGATACAAGTTAACTCAATCAATTAGATACTGTTATTGTCCTAATAGCTAAAAACATTTACTAGACTTCGCAAACAGTAAGTTTACAGCAGTCAGTTTCTGTTACAGGACGACAACTTGCTAAACTTCAATACGTCACTGCTATTGCGAAGATCTTCTCCAAATTCCGCGTTCAACCTTCTGAGAAGACCAGGATAATCGAAGACTACGAACCAATGAGCACACTTCTGGCTACCAAGGGAGGTATCTACGTGAACATTGTCCCGAGAAAACTATAAAAGATTTAGGAGATTCATTCACAGTTTTACATAGTACTCTTAGTACGTTCTTTAGGATAAGACCACATAATTTATTATTATTTTATTTACACCGCCGACCTCTCTCACTCCGCTATTTAACTCCATCCAAAGGTTGACTGGAAGAGATCGCTTTTAGCGATAAGCCCGCCCATTGTACTTTAGTTTTTAAGTTGTTTTCATGTACTTACTGATTATTTTTGTTTGGTGTACAATAAAGTATTGTGTATTGTATTTTATAGTACCTAGTTAGGTAGGTACTATGTCCAAACAATCAAAGCGGTTCTGCTTGATAATCATCGTCATCATCATCAACCCATCACGTTCCCACTGTGTAACACGGGCCTTCTCTCATAGAGAGAGTATGGGCTATAATCCGCCACGCTGGCCCAGTGCGGGTTGGTGGATGTCACATGTCCTTGATTTTTTGTGATTAATTCTTGGAGATGCCGGTTTCCTTATGTTTTCCTTCACCGTTTTTAGAGCGAGTGTTAAATCCGCACCTAACTTAAGAAAGTCAGTGGTGCTGGGGCAGCGGTATTCGAACTCGAGTGCGTCGGATAGTCGCACGTGCTCCCACTGAGCCACACTCACTCATTCTGTCAGGAATATTACAATAATTATATCTAAAACTGATAGAATAAGGTGTCGGACCAGGGGGTAGCATGAAAGATAAGTTTGAAACTATTTAATGTAAGAAATAAATAAGTTGCAAGTAATAATCTTGTTTTACTTACGCACCTATCCCAGAAAATTGTTATTGGTTGTTGTTTCTGGATGAAATACATTTAGACCTGTCGTCCGGTACCGTCTGGGTACCACCGCTTTGCCAGTTATTCAGCCACCAAGCAGTAGTGCGCAAGCATTACTGTGTTTTGGTTTGAAGGGCATTGCAGCCAGCAAAATTACTGAGCATTATGAAACTCGACAGCTAATTGTCTCAGGGCGACGAGCGCAGTGAAGCCCGCGCAGGATTTTGCAAAACAAAGTTCTGGGTGGTGCTGTTATTGTTATGAGCTGGCGTATTGCTTACCATCAGGCAAACGACCAGATCGTCTCGTCATTCAGAAAAAAAAACTTGCTTACATTTTTAATAGTGTACATACCTACATCTATACTTATGCGTTGGACAGTAGACCAACAAAATTCTGTAAGATTGTTGTTAAAACGTGTAGAAAAGGCATTAGATGTATTATGTATGGTATTAGCTGAGCAGTACATAAAAACCTCGACTTTTAGTTTTAACCATGCATTGAAATGTTATTTTGCAACATGATTCTAGTATCAGCGCAAGCGCATCAACACGTACACCGCTATCGGCCAATCGCGAGCGAGGGCGGGAAAGGCGAACGTAGCGTTGACTTTTGAAAATAAGAACACTGCGTTCCACTCTTGTCTAGTGACTTACTTTAACAGCCTCTGTGGTGTAGTGGTTGGGCAGTTTAGCTCAAATCTTATATATCGCGGGGGTGGAGGGTCCGATTCTTGCTACGGGACAACTGTTTGTGCTTAGAAAAAAAGCGCAAGCATTTGTTTTTTGTCTGGGTGTTGTGTGACTACGGTCCTTGCAGTTCTTTCATGATTTCCTAGATACAGTAGGGAACCCTGTTACGGGCCAAGATGAGATGATAATGATGTATGTGCGTTAATTATTTACTTGTCGTCACACTAATAATGCGACAAGAATCTGAATGAATTGACTAAAATGGGAACTAAAATTATGTTCATCGATATCATGGTTACTACAAGTCTCTACGTACCTAGTGTTCGTAGCGTAACAGGCCTGGCCGTTCGTAACAGATCTGATAGGTTTAGCAACGTTCGCCGCTGCTACCTCTTGGATGGGTGGCCATTTGTGTGATACCACTGATAAGTACTTAAATCTGAGCGCTATCGTGCTTCGGAGGGCACGGCGGCATTAAGCCGTCGGTCCTGGTTGTTGTCGTAGGACAACAGTCGTAAGGCCACGTCGGAGGCCTTCGGGCGGCTTTTAACTCCAACACTATATACATACATCGCGAATGTAATATTAAGGCATACTCAAACAACAAATTAAAGAAATACATACTTGCATGGCTCAGCAATCTGGACTACGACAATGTGGAAGACTTATTATTTAACATCACACACCCTCACCGCTACCCCACACACATATACGTATACACATATAACACGTACACTAACGCTTACGCACTCACCCCCACACCCTCACACGCACATACCTCAACACCCCCAACCACTCACTCACACACCCTCATAGCTTCACACACAAATATTCACACACATAGCATGGTTTTTATCTTTTCTTAATTTTTATTTCTTTATTTTAACTATTTATTTAGATTTGGCATTTTTATGTATCCAAATTAGGAGAAGGTGCTAGTCCTTGAAACACAGAGTCAAGCTACATCGAGGGCTAGAGACTTCAATATGAAATTGTAACACTTACTATGTCAATAAATAAATTTTTATGTTTTTATGTATGTTTAATCGTACCTACACCCACACGAGAGAGAGAGAGAGAGAGAAAGAGAGAAAGAGTTTCGACATCACCTCTCAGCTCAGATGAAATTTTGGCTGTCTACTCGAAGCCTCTTAGTCATCCTCAGCTTGAAGTGGCGCCGTCACAAATAAACGTAGATGACCACTTTTATAAATATGTAAGTATATTGCGAGACATTTTGAATGTCCTGTCATAGATTTGAAATTTTCGGGGTCAAATGTTAAAAACGACAGCCGAGACTGGTCAATCGCTTGATTTGCAATAAGTAGGTAGAAGAACTTTGTTCATATGTCAATGAGAAGATCTATTATTTTACCAATTTGACGAGGTGGGCCTTGACATTTGGCCATTAATACTTCCTGGAATATTCAACAGGCGTCGGAGTTGATAAAAACTGTTACATCAATCACTGTCTCGTATTTATTTTAATGACAGGTTAGATGCATATTAAAATTAAGAAGTACGGGGTTTGTCAAGGTGCCACAGTTGAACAATGCGATTGGCTGTTAGGTACTGCGGCAAAATAAAATAAAAATAATACTTAGGATATAAATAATAAAAAAATTACGCGATCTCGCAGCGTAAACTCACCCTAATGAAGAGCATCGGGCATGCTCGAAACCTAGGTCGACTAATTCGGCTAACTACGTGAATCCTAGCCGTTTTGTTAAATATTTATAATGAATCAAACTCATGAAAACTTTAATAATAAAAAATCATAATAAATTTACTTATTAGTAAAACAACAATGTTTAACAAAGGTATATAAATTAATTGGATTAATTCATATAAAAAATCGCGCATTTGCGTGGACGTCAAAATGTTAGCGCTTTTTCTTCTGTCCCCAACACCAACAGCCAGCCTGCAGGTGTTGAGCTGTTTATCAAAGATAAGCAGAGGACTAGTACTGGTTTCACGTTCCCTGTCATTAAGATGGAATCATTGAACATCATTGAGCTGTCTATGGGCTTATGGTGCGATTTTAAATCTCACTGGGGATATTGAAATGACAAAGAAATCACATTCAAATATCGCTTAAAAAATATTGTAATTTTTATGAAAGGCGTTGTAGCCAGCTAAATTACGGTGCATATATTATATGAGACTTAACATTGGGGTAATGAGCGCAATGCAGGGCTACGCAGTAGTTTTTACGGTATTAAAAGTTTTGGGTGGCACTATGAGCACAATTGTTTGCAGGCGTGGCGCTTACCATGCGAACGACTTGCTACTCTCATTGCTCAGTTTCATAAATAAGAAGTTTAAAATAGTCACCGTTCATAGTCACCAGTTCTGGTATTTGTTGAAATCACTAGGGAAATGATAAAACCGTGTTGTTATTTTAACATTCTCCGCGATTTGGTTAAATCACTTAGGGAATTGACTGAATCTCTGTTTTTATTATATCCCTGCGACATATATATCAACACATGCAACATATATATACAGTTTTCCTTTCAACCGTTGATATTAATAATATAAATAGGTGACAAACACTGCTATAATATCGATAACTAGAGTTCCTAAGGAACTTTTAATAAATTACATGCGTGACTTGATCATTAGACAGCTCTTTGGCGTGTATTAAATGTGAAGTAAGAATGAATACGTCTATCAATTGTTGAAATAACGTACCTACTTATTTCTATTCATCGGGACTCACGCATAACACTCATTATTCAACTGCATCCGGCAGATAAACGACAGCTAAAGATATACAGTTTTGTACAGCTTTTTTAGGGTTCCGTAGACAAAAAACGGAACCCTATTACTAAGACTCCAGTGTCCATCCGTCTGTCTGTCCGTCTGTCACCAGGCTGTATCTCATGAACCGTGATAGTTAGACAGTTGAAATTTTTGCAGATGATGTATTTCTGTGGCCTCTGTAACAACAAATACTAAAAAACAGAATAAAAAATATTTAAGTGGGGTCCCATAGAACAGACATGATTTTTTTGCCGTTTTTATAGATGGTACGGAACCCTTCGTGCGCGTGTCCGACTCGCACTAGGCCGGTTTTTTGTTTAGTTACCTCTCCTACCTAAGTAATTACAAGTAGAGCCACCAACTCCTTTTTCAAACGGCAAATTTCATACTCTATCAGAAAGAACAAGCAGTTTCATTTAAGTATCCTATAAGCTATTTAACTATTCCGTAATTTAGGTAAGCTTGTATTTTTTTTGGTGAAATAAAAATAAATTATTATTATTATTCAAATAAAGTAGTACAGATATAGAAAAAAAATATGAATAAACCGCCCACCGGCCAGGTTCGGCCGGCCCACCGGCTGACCTGCGAAAGGCGGGCCGAAGAAACTGGATGAGAAAAGCCGAAGACCGGGCTCAGTGGCGTTCATTGGGAGAGGATCTTGATCCAACCGACTAGCGAGAGCCTCTAGAACCTTTAGATTATTATTTCTATTACTTAGCTGAAAGTTTACTCAGACAAGTGTCAGTAACACAAAGTCTATGAACATGGATTGGGGGCGCTGCTGTGATATTAGGCCCTAGACCTAAGCATGCCCTAGAGCTTGGCGTTATTTAGGGCATACATAAAGGGCGAGTTCTCTTTCGAATAGCGACCACGTGGCGCCCGCTTTGACCATTTTCTGTAGATACAAAAATGGTCGATGACGCGGACCAGTTTCGGAATTCGTTCGTTGGTCGCGTCCAATAATATCTATGCCGCGAGTAGTTTTCAGAGAGGCCTTTCTGAACGAATTTCGGTCTGTTTCAATCAACGACATCTTATTAAGTTCAATGTATTTAAAGTACCTACCTACCTATCGCTATGAAATACAGAATAATTGTATCATTTTAATGCTGACAAATCTCAATAAAAGCAATCTTTTTGATTAGATGAATGCTGAAAATCACTTCAAGCGCCTATCTCAGGTATTTCCTAATTGATATGATGAGTTATCAATATTAGTAGGTAGTCATTGAATAAAAGTTCTTTTAAACAATATTGAACACCGCTATCTTATTAATTTATTAAACAATTTTTGTGCACGCATTATATATCTGTATATTTTTATTCCTAATTGTCACTGTACTTCGCTGTTATCTGTGGGCCGTCGTTCACTCAACGCCCATGATGGTTCAAAATCGAGCAGTTATTGCGGCACTACTCACGAACACGGTAGAGGACACGTAAGGTCATCGGTTACTTTAGCGGCGCGGAAATCACCATCAAATTACAAGTAAGTGCAATTCTGAATATAATTATACGGATTTATTATGTGTGTGCATACTCTCATTTCCTGAAATTGATAGTCAGTCCACTTAAAGCCTATATTGACGTGCCAGCGTGCACAATTTTTTATCACAAATATCATTTTGTACCTACCTATATGACTAACTGGGAGATAATGCTTACTAGCATTAAGTTCGCCTATGTACCTACAAATTTGTTTGTGCAATAAATAATTTTCTATCTATCCATATGAAATAATAATTATGCGAGGTTTTCATATTATTATTGACCGGGTACCTATTTTCATTTTGTCGTGTGGTCAAAATAAGACTTTGTGTATATCTCTGCTTCCTGGCTCACGTGTTAATGGGCCATAATTGATTTCCTACCGAGAGGCCCACCCGCGTTGGCTCACTATTTTTAAACTTCTGTCACATATTGATCAATAGTAGCCGCTGAAGATATGAAATCAACTTTACGTTACGATGACGCTATGTTTTTTTTATCAGGAAAATGGTGGGTTGTGATCTTCTTCTTAGCGAGTCGATCCTTCGGCTTTATATTTTTTTGGACCAGTACTCCGCCACAAGCACAGCATTGTCCGTGGCAGTGTACAGGTCTTAGCGTGTACAGGTGGCGGGACACGCAGGGGAAGACAAAAGGTGTGCCATAGTCTGGGGATAGACACGGCACTCGCATACACTATCCGGGCTGTAGCCCCACCTGCACTTGTTTTCCTTGCTACGGCCGACTTGGGTCCGGAGTCTGTTTAAAGACTTCCACGTCGGCCAAGGCAGATTGTGTCCAAGGGGGAGTTTTTCGAAAAGCGAAATTAGTCATGCTGTAGAATATCTCTCCTGCCAAAGGCTTAGTCGCGCCTTTGAGGCATCTTCATCTATTGGTAACGGAAGAATGAAGAAGGTTGTGATGGTCTATGCATTATTCCTCTAAAATAGTCTATAGTACCTACTAGTATTAATACATACATATATGTGTTATATTTGTATGTATTAAAAACTTTAATAATGCAATAAAAACATTCATTTTTTTATTAAAAACACATGTGATACGTCACATACTTCGGCTGCTTAATCAATGTTCAATATGAGTCGCGTCACTTAACAACAAAACGTACAAACAACAATGATTGTTGTGTTGTAAGTGCAGAAAAGCAATAACTCAAAAGTCACTAATACCGCCTCTCTCGTTAGCGTTCTAAGTTCAAATTTTAAAATCATCTCGAGCCATTTGCTGTCGCGATTGCGCTGCTCGGGACACATGACGTCATTAGTCAACAGCGAGGTGATTGGGGAAAAGAGATTTGATGCTTCGCTTCGTCACTCTTAAAGCCAAGGCTCAAAATCAAGTCAAAATTCTAAAGGAGTTGTTTATATATATTCATTCACATTTTCAATACAGTTTTTATCGTTATCATAACATAACTCTTACCATGGACCAAATATTGGTCCATGCTCTTACTAATATAAATGCGAAAATGTGTGTGTTTGTTTTTTACCACTTAGCTCCATAACGACTGAACGGATTTTGATGAAATTCCATAGCTCTACTCTCTACTCTATCACGGTACTCTTGAATCTGGGACTTTTTTTCGCGGGAAACCGAATATTTTTCAATGGAAAAACTGTAAAACTAGGTCTACGCGAAGCGATTTCGCGGTATAGGCTACTTTTTGATAATAATACAACATATTTCAATAGATGCTAAGTACGTAATTTAAGATCAAAATTAGCGCTAAATATTTTGATAGTTATTTAGCTTATAAGCCCTGTTAAATGATGAGCGTTATTTTATAGCGTTAGCCAGTTCTCAAAGATTAAATATGCATTTTGCAAAAGTATCAAGATCTCTCAAACATCGCACCTCGAAAGCTCGCAGAGTGTCGCTGGCGCCTTGCGACATGAAGAATGGCGTTCTCGTTCCAAATTTAAAATCTGCCGCGTAACGCTCGCCACTAATGGCATTGTTTATGGAAGTTTTACCGCGAACCTGCCAGTGACTTACAGTTTTCACGTATCGGCAGAATAAACGCCCTTTGCCTTAAATTGCTTTAAATGACGCTTGAAAATTTTAAGAGCTTTTGTTTAAGCGAAATTATTTTCGTATCTGAACTATTTCGTTGAGATATTTTTACGTTAAGTTCCGTAATTAAGTTTTGAACCAGCCAGCGTTTGATAATTAGAATGTGTACAAACACATTAGAACGTGCTCCTTGCGCAAATTAAACTGTCTTGGTAGAGAAAGCCGTAAGTAGAGCTCTTGCTCGTTTTGCTACTCTGACCTCATCAAAGACATTCTGGAGTGCTGTAAAGTTGTGTTATTATGTAAGAGAATTTATTATTTCACTAAATAGTTATTTAAATATTTTAGTTAATCTAACTTAACATTTTTATAGTCAGCAATAGGTCCGAAAAACACAATTGATGTATATTGTCTACCTCGTGAAAAAAATATATTAGATACCTACCTAATCATTCAAGGAAGATATAAAAAGTTCTTTCAGGATGTAGGAACCAAGTAGCCACATTATTGTGACGTTTGGCATAATAGAAAACTGGCTAAAGCGTTTTAGCCGAAGTTACTCCAATAATATCAAATCAATATTACCGCTAGCGTCAAGCGTAGTAGTACTATTATTTATTCTATGGTCATGCGTCAGTAGGTTTATATGTTACGGTAAAGTGTGATTAATTGACAAATCTAGTAATTGTCTACCATTATTAATTAACCTTATGATTTGGTAAATGTGAATATAAAATTGAAATTCATCACTTTCAGCAGTTGTTATTAATAATTCACTACCCACTCTAGTCGGTAAAAGTAATAACATAAAAACCTATAAAAGACATAGGTATATATTCCATTTAAATTGAACCATTTGCCGCAGTATACCTATCATAATAACTAACGAACTAGGATGGCGCAGTGACCCAAAGTGAGTCTTGGCCTCCGACAATGGAAGACGCCACTTTAGTCTGTCTTGCGCCAACTCCTGCCATTCTTCGACCTGGAGCTTACGCAAGTCTTTTTCCACTTCGTCTTTCCAGCGGTACGAGGGACGGCCGACTGGACGTCGGCCATTTGGCCGTCCCAAATACACTCGCTTCACTGCACGATCCTCCCCTAAGGAAAAACAAAGAAATTGAAGATCTTGTGCCGAGCCTATCGGCGAAATAAAAGCACCTATAATAATACTATATTTTATTTAGGAAATTGTAATGTATATTTTAGAATAGTAGTGTTGCTGCATACAGCCTTATACAGCGCTTGAATTTCCCTCACAGCGGGTTACAAACATGTTCTATTAACGCGCAGTACTTACACAGTATCCGTACAGTCAGATAGACAGACAAATTAAGAGCTCATGGTGGATGCACTGGAGATTAGTAGTCCCTGTGCTGCTTTGAGGGCTTTGAGTCGGAGCGTCGCAAGTAGATGTAGGTACCTATCTTACTTCCTACTAATATTATAATCGCGAAAGTTTGTAAGAATGTATGGATGTATGTTTGTTACTCTTTCACGCAAAAACTACTGAGTAGTTTTTGATGAAATTATGTAGGTAATTTAGGACTTGGAATAGCACATAGGCTTTACTTTTTATCCCGGGAAACCGCGGGTGGAACCGCGGGGCGTAGCTAGTTATACATATGATCAGGTTGGAGTATCGCACTATTTACTATTTATCTTCTTTTTAAGAAAATAAATGAATTATTATTTTTTTTTATATGTAGGTACTATGAAATAATACAAACCTCTTTATTGTAGTATACCAGTAACACAAAACACAATTTATTCATAGATTTTATAATTAGGGCGGTTTTATCGCTTACAGCGATCTCTTCTAGAAAACTTTAGGCTGGGATGTATCGAAAGAAAAGGAATAGACAACAGTTTATTACAATATATTGTTATTATACAATATATATATTTAAATAAAGGTTAATTTACTAAAAAATAAGTTGTTTTATTTTTCGTACTAACCTTCGTTTTTAGTTTTTACCACATTTTATTAAGTCACTATCTTGTGTGTCTGTCGTTCCGGGTGGAATCTTGCAACTCAAATTTCGAGCACTTCCCGATTAGCTATCCGGCTGAAACTTTCAGGGTTTGGGGGTCAATGTTGCTTGCGATTTAGCCCTAGTCGTTCTACACATGTCTCCCGTGTTAATTAACGACTAGTAGTGGATAAATAAATTTAAAAAAAAATACTGATCTTATTTGTAATTGGTCAGCTTACTTTCAATTAGCAGCATTAATTTCGATTGGCTCTTGGTTTTCCCGTTTAAAAACTATCAAGTCATTGCATCAATATTTGTCAATAACCCAGCGCTGTGTGAAGTTTGCGTGTGACGTGTTCACGCGACATTACCACCTACCCTCGCGAATGGGGTGGTAGCCATAAATCTGATATCTAGCTGTGTTGGGTGTATAAGGGACCACAATATTAGCAGAAACCACAGGTTAGATTGAAGATTTCCTGATGCGTAAGTTGACGATTTACACGTTCGGGCTGCCTTGTTGTAGATCTCTCGTACCTATGCGGGAGGTTGTCTGGGTAGGTACAACAGCTTTGTCAGTTATTCTGCCGCCAAGCAATAGTGCGCAAGCATTACTGTGTTTGAAGGGCATTGTAGCCAGCGAAATTACTGGGCATTATGTTGCCTGTAGTATGTGTAACAGTTAATTGTCTCAGGGTGACGAGCGCAGTACAGTGCCGCGCAGGATTTTACGAAACAAAGTTTTGGGTGGTGCTGTTATTGTTATGGGCTGGCGTATTGCTTACCATCAGGCAAACGACCAGCTCGTCTCGTCATTCAGTTACATAAAAAAACGTAGGGTTGCCAACCATGCTGTTAAAAACAGTATCAGGTATACAGTATTTTTGCACATTCTGTGTACTGATCATCAAAAATAAAGTGTGCGAAATACTGTATGTTTCATCACCAACATGTACGAGACAAAAATTTACTTGAAACAATACTGGTAAAAAATGGAGACATTTGTTATTGGGCACATCACAAGAATTTAAATATAATATAATATCACACAAATTGTGTCATATCTACTTTCTGCTTCTGCCACCTCAGCATTTGCAGAGAGAGTATTTTCTGTGACGAATGCTAAATGTCGGGATGACAGAAATAAAGCAACAATAAAAAGCAACCTTAAAATGGAACAACCTGTACCTATACCTCTGTATTCTGTGCCTATACTTAATGTCTTTTCGTTCTTGTCACTCCTGAGAGTGACAAGGACGGAAATAAAGTCATCAAGATTACATTGGAGCGGTCCCGAGCGCAGCTATTGTTATGATTTTTATACATAATAATATTATAGTCAATACTACCGACTATTTTAAAATGTTACTATTTTAGAACTAAGTAATAGAAGAGGAATGCGACACCTAAGACAAACCTGTTTAAGGTTTATAAGGTGTTAGATTCATAAGAAAAGTTGTAAAATTTATACAAATAAATAAAAAAATAAATTTAATAATAAATGAGCTCCTCATTTATTTTAATTTTGATTTAAAATGTAATAAAACTTAGGAAACCTTTAAAAATGACATAAAATTGTTAAACTGTGCGAAGAGCTCTGATAAATATAAATTAATATCTGGGAAAATAAAATTATTGTGTGCGGGTGTTGTAGGACCGTTGTCTTCATAGTTCTTGGTTCCCTAGATACAGGGAATCCTAGTTATGGGCCAGGATCTATGTATGTGATCGTTGGGCGTATTTATTTATTTATTGTTATGCAAACACCTTTACCGCACTGCATTATGCAATACATTATAATAGTCATCTACTTTCTAATCTATTGAATAATAAAATCAGCGGAGACCTTTCAAACCTTTCCTCAAAAACTACCCCCATCTTACTTTATTCATCCTACCCCCGTTCACATTTGCATTCCATTTCATTTGGACCCGCCGGACACTTTATACGTTTTTTACTGTCTCTTTATTTTTATTTCAAGGGTTGCAGAGGGTAAGGGTAGTAGTTGCTTTTTTGGGTTTATGAGAGGCTATGAAGAGAGGGTTTGGAGGATCATTCCCGTACAAGTAAATAAGATTGATTTAGGTTTCATGCCTATGGTGGATTTAAGGCTTTTTTATTGCTTATAGAGATATATAAACCATTAGAAACGGCTACGCTCACGTTATGATTGTGTTATAATCGTTATTTATACCTCATTGTCAGTAATATTTCGGACATTTTAATTTCTTTTTAAAAGAGACATCTCCGCGGAGTTTCTTGGTGCTATCTCCTCTAGCATATCTTTTTGTATTTCTTTTCTGGGCCCGGACCACAGCTTAAAGAAGAAGCTTTAGAAGTTTAGCTTAAGCTTTAGAAGGTACCACAGCTTTGCCAATTATTCTGCCACCAAGCAGTAGTGCGCAAGCTTTACTGTGTTCCGGTTTGAAAGGCATTGTATATGGCGAAATTACTTGGCATATGATACTTAATACCTGATGTCTCGGGGTGATGAGTGCAATGCAGTGCTACGCGGTGCTTTTTATGGTATTAAAAATTCTGAGTGGCACTGCAATGGTCATGGGCAGGAGCGGCGCTTATCATCAGGCGAACGACTTGCTCGTCTCATCACTTAGTAACATTAAGAGTGTAATTTAACTTGTGGTAACACACACACACACACACACACACTTTGCCTGTAAGATTCTTTGTAACAAGGTCTATCTAAAGAGTCAGAATCTCAGCATATTTTGCCATTTAGTATGAAGGTTGATGCCTAATATAAGGCATAATAACTGTTTATACATCTACAAGCTGAATAGGTAAAATATTTATCGTACCTACTCTTGCATTGTGTAACATTGGTACAATCGCGAACAAAAGTGTAGCACTTAACTACAGAATAATATATTTGAAAAGATAAATCTTTTAGAGGCAAAGAAATGGCGCAGTAGATTCAAAATTTTGTTTTATATGCTACAACTTTACGAACAATTTGCAGTGGATTCGTGTCAAAGTTTTTGTTGAACACATTTGGCTGCCACTGTACACATTACCCAGGTAGAGTAATGTTCATCCAGAGAGTGGCTTGCGTCTTACAGCTCTACATAAAGTTTTATTCGCTCTCTCGGTTACGTTATATCGTTCATCTTCTTTCTCTACATTTGTTTGGTTGTAGAGACTTGAGTAGATTAAAAAACTTAAGTCATTTAGCTAAATGACGTAAAACAAGATTGTTTAGAGCTGTTACTTGTTAGTTATATTATTAGGTAAAAGAAGATCGGAATACTTTTCAGAAAGTGTTTAAAATGTACCATAATGCTCGTATATATATATATAGCCATGAAAAATAATATCTTAATTAAATAAACTCCTAAAAGTAACTTATACTATGTTTCAAATATTGCCGCGCAGGTCACCTCAGAACGTATGACGTCACACGCTGGCCACTGAAACGACAAGTCCTACGAAAGCAAACATGTAAAGTGATTTATATGTTTTTGTGAAGTTTAAGGACTTTAGGGTCGTCATGGCATGAAAAACATATCGTTTTGATTTAAGTAGAAAAAAAGCAAATATATAAAATAAACACAAGCACACGGTATTTACCTTTTTAATGACGTCATGCACTGTGTTGGTGTTTCGGAACAGATAAAAAATATCAGAGTTATTAGATTTTATTTATTAATTTAAAAATAAAAATTAATATTATTTTACAAAAATATTGATCGAATGATCGTTCGGATTCGACAAACATTCGTTCTAACTACATTTTAGATTGTTTTTCGATTTATGTCCGATCCCCTATTACCTACTTATCTGGCAAAATATGAAACTCAATCTCAATTGTCTCTATTCAATCAACTTTAAATTGTTTATTCATTTATGGTAGGCTATTATACGCCTGCTCATAAGCGTTGCGGCAACACCTAAAACGTTAATTTGCAAAATTCTGCCGGAATTGCACTGCGCTTGTCATCCTGTGACAATAAAATAAATAGAAACAGAAATTGAAATTAAAAAAAAATGATTAGTAACTTCGCTGACTACAATGCCCTTCAAACCGAAACATAGTATTGGTTGCGCACTACTGCTTGGGCGGCAGAATAACACCAAACGGCATCCAACAAAAGGAATGTATCCAAAGTGCTTTTAGTGTCAATTTGCTGTCAATCTTTAAATGCATATGCCTACCTACCTCTCTCACTCCGTTATTTAAATCCATCCAAAGGTTGACTGGAAGAGATCGCTTTTGGCGATAAGCCCGCCCATTGTACTTTAAGTTTTTAAATTGTTTTCATGTATCTACTGATTATTTTTGTTTGGTGTACAATTAAGCATTTTATATTTGTATTTGTATACCTAAGTATGCATATTGTAGGAGTTGTATAGGTACTTATTACCAGTCAAACATCTACCTACATTTAACAATACTTTTCCAAATTATTGTTTAACGGAAAACCTCATCAAAGCCTCGTCAATTTTCAGTTGGCAGTCTCTCGGTGAATGGCCCACTCGTTCGGCTTTCGAGATCGATTCAAATTCAAGTGCTAATTTTTAGGGCTTCTAAGGTCGTCTTTAGACAGTGCGATCAGATCTCGGTAGGTACCTATTTTATCAAAAATTGTACCTATATAGGTGTGGCAAAATGTTAGGACCTTCAGGGTAGATACTCTTAGGAAAAGTCGGTGCAGTTTCGAACAAGGACAGGCGGTATGAGCGAAACAAAAGAAACTTATTCATTAATATGAAGTCCCTACCAATTACGCACCCGAGTTCAAATCCCACTGGCTCTACACCACTGACTTTCTTAAGTTCTTTGCGGATTTAACACTCGCTTTAAAAATGGTAAAGAAAAACATCGTGAGGGAACCGGAAATCGGTTCTTGGACATGTCCAAGAATTAATCACAAAAAATCAAGAACGTGTGACATCTACCAAGCCGCACTGGGCCAGCGCAGCGTAGCGGATTATGGTCCATACTCTTTTATGGGAGAAGGCCCGTGTCCCAGCACTGGGAACGTGATGGGCTGATGATGATGATTAACTAGTCAACAAAATAACTAGGTAGGTACTGATGAATTTATAGGTTGAATCCGTTAGGAGATATATATGTATATATAAGTATATATAGTATAAGTATATATATATATATATACATATATATATATATATATATATATATATATAGCTACGCCACTGTCATAATAATATATATTGTAAAAGCTTCGTGCAAATACAGCCTTAATTCCGAACTCCAGGATCAGGTAGGTAGATATTAATAAATTGGATTTTTGATCGAAACTCTTCGTTTTTACAAAGTTTGTTTGTTTGTTAATTGGAGTTTTAGTTTTCGCCATTGAAAAGTTCGTTTCAATTAGTAGGCAGGTACCTACTTATAGACAGATTTTAATGGCTACTCTTGTTTTATTATGTCAAGTGACTTGACATACCTAATAAACAGTTCTCTATGCCTGCTATTTAAATGCTTTTAGATATATTTTTATGTTAAACAATATTGTCTCTATTACATATAGGTTTTTTTTATGAGGCTGATTCGTCCCATTTCTGGATAAAGGCCCATCTTTCGTCTTTCCATGACTCTCTGTCCATTGCTGTTAAGGGCCATTCCTTGTCTAGATCGTCGCGCCACCTACGGCGGGGCCCCGTGGACGTGGACGCTCCGGCTGGAACCCAGTCTGTAAGGACTTTTGCCCACAGCTGGTTTGGCATACGACATACGTATCCAGCCTAGTCCCATTTTAGCTGGGCGGCTTTCTGGAAAACATCCAGGATTTGCGTTTAAGAGCGCGTATCGATTCTACAAAAAATAATATAAATTATTATGTCATCATCATCATCAACAGCCTGTTTGAGTCCACTGCTGGACATAGGCCTCCCAATGCACGCCACTGAGCCCGATCTTTGGCTCTTCGCATGTAGTTGCTGCCAGCTACTTCACGCAGGTCGTCGCTCCATCTGGCCGAAGGGCGTCCACTACGCTTACCTAAACGTGGCCTCCACTCTAGAACTCGTTTACTCCATCGGTTATCGGTTCTTCGATGTGAACGGCACATTGCCACTTTAGCTTACTTCTTCGTTGAGCTATGTCGGTTACTTTGGTAACCGGTAATTATTATGTGACCGACATTAATGTATTTTATTTAAAAATGTATAATTTTACACCTTTCTACTTCATTATCAACTGGCACATAAGAAAAATAATACTGTCAAAAACAAACATAAAATATTGTAACAAAAGTTCTGAAAAATATGCCCCTCAGTTTCTTGCCGTATCTTCTGAGTAGTGGATACGGTGGTAGAGTCATTGTAATCATTGACATTCATAAGTGCGTCTGTGACGACGAAATTGAATAAAGAACTTTTGATTGATTGATTGATTGATTTGTAGGATTTGAATCAATATGTAGGTACATATATCTACCTAACTTTAGGTACTATCGCTTAAACTTTTTTAATCATGACTAAGTATTATAGACCCAAGTTTAATTCCACCATGTTTCATTAACAAGCTAACAATAATAACCTCCATACTATCAGGATATTGGTCACGGGCCATCATTTGTCACCTCCACGCGAGACAAGTGCCGGGCGTCGGCCCCGTCGGCCGTCGCGTCTCAATCAATAGTTCCGCGCAAGCTCTGCGCCTCGCAATCTGCGAGACATTACACATTATTCACAATACGCCTTTGCCATTCTACATTTAAAATTCTTATAAAAAAATTAGATTAGATTAGATAACTCTTTATTGTTACACCACCAGAAGTTATTACAACAAAAGAAAAATTACAAATTTAAAAACTAAAGTGTTACAATGGGCGGTCTTATCGCTCAAAGCGATCTCTTCCAGATAACCATCGGATGGAGAGGACTTAAAGAAACAGTAAGAGACGGGGGTGTCAAAAGATAATAGTGACATGTACATAGGTACAAAGAGTACAAACTATAATATCATGTAGGTATCACCTACTTACATATACCTATATGTACATCTAGGTATACTAAATGTATAATAATATATATTATATACCAATCATAAGCAGAATAATATAATATACATAATATATTTAAGAATATATAAGTACATAATGACAATACATAGGTATATAATATACATAAGAATGCATAAACAAAATAATAAACAGTAAGAGATAAATTAAAGAGATATTAATACCTATAAACTGGCAACAGTACACAGAGAGATAATAAACTAACTTTTTAAAATAACTTTTTTTTAATTCCACCAATCGAGAAGTCGCGCCATCATTTTCTTATAACTACCATAGCTTTTTTAATTCGCCCGTTTGTGCAGGCTAAAGTCTCTAGGAACATACCGCCTTATCTTACGTAGTTTTATTTGATAGTTTGAAAACATTACAATGATTTGTTTCGTATTGTACTTAATTAAAATAAATGACACTCCTAGTGCTTCAATAAAGTGGTGGAACTTTATTCAAGCTTTCCATTGACTTTTTGGGAGAACATAAAAAACAATGTTTTTCTCTATATTGCTTCATTTGCCTGCAGTCGTGCAAGTTAACGAACATATAATGGTTAATATTCCACCGATAATACACATGATCACTCGAAATAACACTTGTTTGGAAAATAAACAAAATCGAACTGCATCACTTTTTACTTCCCGCCAAAAAGTCTCTTTAAATTACTTTTTCTATGCGAAGGCGGGCTCTACTTTCGACCAATCAGAGATGTCACGCACTGCGACACGGTGACATTTTCCGCCAATGACGCGGCGTGGTGCGTAGGTGGCGTTGACATTTTTAACCAACCGAGCGGGAAGCCCGCCTACGCTGTTTATGTTTGAATTTGAATAGAATACTAATTGGTTTCATAGAAATTGAAGTTATATTGGATTGGCGGATTCGATGTTGCTGAAAATTGTGTTTTCATTGTAAATATGACCTTTTAAATTATAAAAAGAGGTCCTGGGTAACCTATACCTACCTACCTAGTCTACTTCATCATCATCATCATCATCAGCCCATCACGTTCCCACTGCTGGAAAACGAGCCTTCTCTCATAGTGACAGCAAAGAATAAGTACTAACCTACTAACTATTTGAGAGTATGGGCCATAATCCACCTCGCGGGCCCATTGCGGGTTGGTGGACGTCACATGTCCTTCTATTTTTGTGATAAATTCTTGGACATGACGGTTTTCTCACAATGTTTTCCTTCACCGTTTTTAGAACGAGTGTTAAATCCGTACGTAACTTAAGAAAGTCAGTGGTCAGTGGCCAGTGGGATTCGAACTCGGGTGCGTCGGATCGAAAGTCGTACTAACGTTCTCCCACTGAGCCACACTTGTTCCAGTAGGTACTTATTGTAAGTGTTTTTAGTTATCATCAGATGCTAAAACTTTAACCTTGAAGCCCTTGTAACTTGCACGTTACGTAGCATGCATTAGTTAGGACGGTTTTGCACCTTTTCTGCGAATAAAATCCCCGTCTTTAGCTTTTTAGTTTTTTTTTTAATACCTGATAGGCAAGCATTTCACCGCAGTCTCACCTCATGGAAAGTGATAACGCGGTTATCGATGAATCATGCTTGCCTAGAAGATATCGATTCTCTCAGGACTTGTAGTCACCTAGATTATAAGTATCGGGAAACAGAGACGCTGGTAAGGTGTTCCATTCTTTACCTGTTCGCATTATGAAAGTTGAAGCGAAACGCTGTTGACTAATTACCTTGTGTAAAAATTAGGCTTTGAAAAACATTCAATACCTGGTCCTGTAGGAAGTTTTCCACCAATAGAAAAGCCGTGAGCTATCATTGGCTGTCATCGTGTCGCCTAGATGTCACTGTTTGTCGCATGTCCCGTTAGAGCAGGACGGGACTATTGTATTATGATAGGTGAGTGAGTGAGATGGAAGATTTTAGAAGGTTTTGCGGGAGAAAGGTTCCTTTTATGACCGGCTTAGAGGTAATAAAATCGTATCGTTGAGAGGTGCAAAGCTATTGTGATCCTACTTATGTAGTACCTATATAATTATTATTATTATAGTTGAGTCTGGTGATAAATTATAACAACTAATAATATAATAACTGAAGCAAGTAAATTTGATTTCAAAAAACATTATACTATGTAAAAAGTACTCTATTCATTATAAATTTTATAACAAAAATGATTCATTTTACAACAAAAAAACCGAATTTTGTAGTCCAAGGTCGAATATCGATTAAATTTATGTGGGACCACCTTGAAGCTATACTGAACCCAGCGCAAATAATTTTCCAAATCAGTCTAAAAATTACGGAATAATCGCGTAACAAACATAAAAAGAAATACCTAGTTACAATCGAATTGAGAACCTCCTCCTTTTTTAAAGTCGCTCACAAAATAATGTGCTACGTTAAACTTGCTCTACATCCCGAGGCGCGTAGAGAAATTTAAAATTGACAGATATACTTGTGGTAGGTCTCTCGTATGCGGGAGGCCGTCTGGGTAGGTACCACAGCTTTGCAAGTTATTTTACCGTTAAGCAGTAGTGCGCAAGCATTACTGTGTTCCGGTTTGAAAGTCATAGTAGCCAGCGAAATAACTGGGCATGAGAGACTTAATCCCTGATGTCTTGAGGTTACGAACGCAATGCAGTCCTACGCAGTGCTTTTTATAGTATTAAAAGTTCTTGGTTGACTTCTAGTAGTTGACTTCTTTAAAAGTTCTTCACTGCAAGCAGGCGTGGCGCTTACAATCAGGCAAACGACATGCTCGTCAAATCACCCAGTTTCATAAAAAAAACTCTTTTCAAAATGTGCTTGCATAACTTGAGGCGCGTAGAGAAATTTGAAATTAACAGATATTACAATACAATACAATACAATACAATTACACTTTATTGCATACCACAAACATAATTACATGAGAAAAATATAAGTCTTAACTAGGGTAATACAATTGGCGGTCTTATCGCATAAAGCAATCTCTTACAGACAACCTTTGGATGGATTGGACAAATGTTAAAAGAATAGATGGTATATTACACTTATAAGTATAATACACTTATAATTTTTAAATATAATTTAGATACTGCGATCTGTAAAGTCAGTCAGTCAGGATCAATCACAGATGCTTCATAGCTGCTCATTAGCCATTGCGTGTTTGTTTCAAAGCGTGCGTCCAACATATTATACAGACTGCAATCGATTCTGATATCTCGGCACGAGCTTCTGCAAATCGATATAATTCGATTAATTTTAGCCTTTGGCTTCCGTGGCCGAAATGACCCCACTTGTGATTTTAGTAGGTAGCGAGTCCGGAGGGTTAGGTTGTTTATTTGTCGGGTGCAGTTGCGTGCTTCTGGAAAGTTCTAGCTTCTGGCAGGCTTTAGGGAGGACAGCGAGCGCCTTACGAAAGAAGTTTAAGCTTCTTTTCTCAATATTCTCTTTGTTTATTTCAACTACTGGTACGTACGTACTGGTGGTAGGTTTCTCGTATGCGAGTGGCCGTCTCGGTGGGTACCACCGCTTTGCCAGTTATTCTGCCGCAAAAAGTAATGAACCCGATAGATAGGTCCTTGGGCAGTTTGGGTTCAGAATAATTAGACTAAATCCCTGCTAGAGGCAGGCCTAGCGCACTCCGCACTGTAGGTGCGAAGCCGGACGACGACGGCGGGTCGCGTCAGGAGAGATAAGAGCTATGCGATAGAAAGAGAGGCGCTCTGTAGGTTAGTATGACTGGTAGGCAGCGCTACGCGAGCTGAATTGAATTTTATTGCGTCATAGCAAGAGTCGCTATTTGTTTTAATTTCTTCGCGGAGTGATGCTTCTGTCCCTTAGTATTCAGTGTTTTGGTAGGTAATCATTGATATATAATGTAGGTAATAGATCGCGTAGTCATTATAGAACATGCAGAGAGAATTGGTACTGTCACTGTGCTGCTCTGAAATATTAAAACAATCAAAAATTCAAAAGATATTCCATATTTAGGAAACTGAGTCACTGAATTTTGCCTGTCTCATTCAAATTTTGGCGGAGAAAGTCTTTGCGATCAAAGTGATCGTATCCTTCGGCAAATATCAACATCTCACGCACATATTTTACAAATTGAAGTAGGTAGACTTCTGTAGCTCATACCTAAGATTATACATTTTAGCTCAGATGTTGGTAGAGCCTTTTCCTAGAACCACTTTTTCTATTAAGAGATGTCTCGAAGTCTCAATGTAGACCTAAGTACAATGAGTTGGTCTAAGCTAAAAATATGTAACTTCTTATACATGTTTTCCTTGTCCTTTTATATAGAAAACTTTTTATCAATTAGAATTTGTTTCTCAAACAATTACGGCCGTCTCGTCGTCTTGTCTATTTTAGTTCCGTCTACGTCTGCCTGGCACAATGCCACAACCTCCTTGGCCTAGACTAGTCTATCAAAAAACTTAATTCCAAATTCAAATTATTTAATGACAGTCCTCGACATCGCGTGCGATATGGCAGCGGTGGCGCCTGGAGCGATGCTTCCAAATTCAAAATTCATTTGTTGTTATTCGATTGTTTGAATTTTACTAAGGACGGCATAATCTAAATAATATGATAAAATTACTGGGCATATGAGACTTAATATCTGTCTCGGGGTAATGAGCGCAATGCAGTGCTACGCAGTGTTTTTATGGTATTAAAGTTCTGGGTGGCACTGCAATTAATATGGGCATGCGTAGCGCTTATCATCAGGCGAACGACTTGCTCGTCACATCACTCAATACCACAAAAAAAAATATAATTTTAAAATTTATGCGGTAGGTACATTGCTAACAGCAAGAGTGATTTTTTAACTGAATATTTGATCGGCATTGTGTATACTATGTCATAGCATTATAAATAATTTTCCAGAACCACTTTGTCACAAATTTTCATTTTCTGTCTATTCGTTGTGGTCTGCGCTCGCTTTTTAGATAATTACGTACCTACTTTTTTGTTATCAATGCAATCCCTGCACTCGCCGACGTTCAATAAATAGGTAAAATAAACTAATGCTGCAAACAACCGCCGCGATCCATCAGGCGGTGTATGACTTTTTTGCCACTCTACATAAAAAATAACATATATATCGTTATCATTAATGTTAGTACCTACCTTCATATTACCTAGTCAAATAAGTATAGTACCTAAGTATCTATAGGCTAGGACGGAACAGTACCGATATTCATCACCAGCCCATTACGTTCCAACTGCTGGGACTCGGGCCTTCTCTCGTAGAGAGAGTATGGGCCATAATCCACCACGATAGCCCAGTGCGGGTTCGTGGATGTCACAGGTCCTTGAATTTTTGTGATAAATTCTTGAGCATTCCGGTTTCCTCACGATGTTTTCCTTCACCGTTATTAGAGCGAGTGTTCATTCCGCACTTAAAGAAAGTCAGTGGTAAGGGGCCAGTGGGATTCGAACTCGTGTGTGTCGGATCGAAAGTCGCACGTGCTCCCACTGAGCAACACTCGCTGTAACCGATATTATTCAACCAAAAATGATACCTGTTGGGAACATAATCAGTTGAGCGAATATCGTAGCCGGCAGGTTTTTGGCGAGTCGCGTGATCGTCCGTCTTTTTGGAACAATGAAGTCTTTTGGGACAATGCTATCTTGGAAATGCAGTGCTTTATGATCAGTAAAGGTTGCTTTTTGTTGAGGATTGGAATGGGAACATTCGCGTCTTTATTCTATATACAAGAGAGTCTTGCAGTATTTTAGGGTAATTTTTGCGCCTGTTCCATTTTTTTTAACGTAAAGTCTGACGTAAGACAATACC
This sequence comes from Petrophora chlorosata, assembly GCA_951640565.1. Taxonomy (NCBI): domain Eukaryota; kingdom Metazoa; phylum Arthropoda; class Insecta; order Lepidoptera; family Geometridae; genus Petrophora; species Petrophora chlorosata. Next base: position 5,787,056 of record OX621204.1, on the reverse strand, counting down.
GTGTGCCTATACAGGGTGAATTATTAGCAAGGATCCACAAAGCTACCAGAACCACTGGATATACTTAGGCACCGGTTAAAACTACAGTTTATTATGAGTATTATGAGACTCAACAGCTAATTGTCTCAGGGTGACAAGCGCAGTACGGCGCCGCGCAGGATTTTGCAAAACAAAGTTCTGGGTGGTGGGTTGGTGCTGTTAATGTTATGGGCTGGCGAATTGCTTACCATCAGGCAAACGACCAGCTCGTCTGGTCATCCAGTTACATAAAAAAGAAGTTTTAATTAAAAAAAAAAGATTTGTAACTAAAATGCAATGAAAATATGTACCTAGTGTAATTCAGCTGAATATGCGGAATAACACTACATATTTTCATTGCGTTTCAGTTTTGAGATGAATTTCCGCAACGTTACGCCTGATTCCATTACAAAACGATTTGTCTAAAATCAAAAGTCAAATCGATAGAGTCCAAACTTTTAATTTCGCAAATAGGTATGTGTAAAATGTGCTGGGCTCCAATTCACTATGATAACTTGGCGATTCCTTGCTTCGAAATCACGTCGATTCCTTCATCATCATAGAGAATAAAAATTTCGCAGATGTCGTTTATTAATGAAGGAATCGACGTTTCCTCGAATCAAGGAATCGCCAAGTTGTCATAAAATATCGTCGGAAATGATTAGTTATTCGTGTCGTGCTAGGTCTCTCATATGCGGGAGGCCGTCTGGATAGGTACCACAGCTTTGCCAGTTATTCTGTCGCTAAGCTACTGCTTACTGCGCACTACTGTGCGCAAGCATTACTGTTTTCCGGTTTAAAGGGCAATGTAGCCTACGAAATTACTGGGTATATGAGACTTAATATCTGATGTCTTGGGGTGATGAGCGTAATGCAGTGCTACGGCTTTTTATGGTACTAAAAATTCTGAGTGGCACTGCAATTATCATGGGCAGGCGCGGCGCTTATCATCAGGCGAACGACTTGCTAGTCTAATCACTTAAATCCGTAAAAAATAAGTTACTACTTTGGATGTGATCATAATTTTTAAGTATTTGTCGCACCACGACTCATTAAAACTAAGAAATACAATAAAAAGTCAACAGCCAAAAAAACACAGATTACGGCCTATGCCCGGCGTCCGACAATAATAATAGCACTGGCTGGCTCCTTAAGAAGCCCCACACTCATTAAGGAAAGAAAAAACAACGTTCTAGAAAGCCCCTATTTCAAATTTTCAAATTCATATTTGGAACCTGTACCTAAAGGCGTGGGCACATCTAGGCATCTAATTAGTTGGAGCAACTTTGTTTTGGGTGCTATTTTTTTATATAAAACATAGATTTAAGGACCCTTTCCATCCTTCTTTTAAAGTGCCTCACGTTATAGCTCCGCGGGAAAACATCGGGCGGTAACCCATTCCATATCTTGCATGTGTGCGGCAAGAAAGATCTGGAGATTCGGACAGTATGCGATTTACGTGTGATAGTGCTTTTAATTTTAACGTGAGTTGAAGTTGAAGTGACTTTGCAGTAGATTGTGATTGATGATGACTTTCATGTTTCTTCTTCTTCAATCTTTACTGGTGGCTGGTGGTAAGTTTGTCGTATGCGAGAGGCCGTCTGGGTGGGTACCACCGCTGTGTCAAATATTCAGCCTCCAAGCAGTAGTGCGCAAGCATTACGGTGTTCCATTTTAAAGGGCAATGTATCCAGCGAAATTTATAGGGCATTATGAGACTCAATAGCAAATTGCCTTAGGTTAAAGAGCGCAGTGCAGCGCCACGCAGAATTTTGCAAAACTAAGTTTTGGATGGTGCTGTTATTGTTATGGGTTGGCGTATTGCTTACCATCAGGCAAACGACCAGCTCGTCTCGTCATTTACCTAGTTACGTATGCCTACTTGTTCCGGCGTTCAAGCCACTGTTCTCTCAGTGCAACCACTGCTTTAGCAGCTCGCGTGACGATTCTTTTTAAACATAGAACACTCGTTCTTTTTGCGAATTAGAAGTGTTCTCTCTTCAAAACAAATTGCTGACAAGCGGGACGTTCCGAGTTCTTATTTTGAATACGGTAACCGCAATTCTTCATTTAAAACTACAGCCTATTTTGGACTTTATAATACAGCGGATAAGGCACGTAATCGATTGATTTAATGTTTTGTGTTGTGTTTTGAATTTAATTCGTTGTGCGTTTAGGATGCAAATATGGCTGACGAGAGTTGATTATGTAAATGTGATCAGAATAGTGTGCGACTTTTTAGAAGTAGGTACTTCTTGTTTAAATATAGTGGCAGCTGTTCGGTAGCCTTAGGTTTTGATTTGTATCAAAATAAATAAGTTACTTACCTACGTAATTTAATATAGATATGGTTGTACGTACTCTTTTTCTAGTCGATCTGGAACATTGAGTTATAAGTACTACGTAGTACTTATTACTCAATGATCTGGAAGGCAATTCTTGGTCGTTTATTTTATGGAACTGAGTGATGAGACGAGCATGTCGTTTGCGTGGTGGTAAGCGACACGCCTTCCCATAACAATTGCAGTGCCATCCATAACATTTAATACCATAAAAAGCACTGCATTGCGCTCATCACCCCGAGAAGTAGTTTCGCTGTTTACAATGCCCTTCAAACCGGAACACAGTAATGCTTACGCACTACTACTCTCATACACCACGGGTTGTGGGTTCGATTCCTGCGATGGGCAAAATGTTTGTGCACAGAAGAAAAAGCGCAAGCATTTGTTTCGGGTCAGTGTTGTGGGATCTTGGTCCTAGATACAGGGAATCCTAGTTAGGGCCCAAGATCTATGCATATCATTCTTAGGGGTATTCCATCCATTGCCCTCCAAATTACAATGAGAAGATACTTCATTTTTGAAATCGTTATTGACTAGTTATAGATATACCTAAAAACAAACCAAGTCTTTGTCAATTTCAGTAGGTATGAAAGTTTTCGTGAGTTTTATTCATTATAAATATTTAGGTAATAAACGGCTAGGACTGTAAGTCTAGGTTTCGAACTTAGTTGGTTTGGTTTAGGCAGGCCTAGCGCACTCCGCACTGTAGGTACGAAGTTACAAGTAGGTACGTAGCCGGACACCGACGGCGGGTCGCGAGTCGTTACACGTGCCGCGTCAGAAGAGATAAGAGCTATGCGATAGAAAGAGAGGCGCTCTGTAGGTTAATATGACTGGTAAGCATAGAGTATACATATACTCTAAGCTGGTAGGTATACAGCGCTACGCGAGCTGAATTGAATTTTATTGCGTCATAGCATGAGTCGCTATTTGTTTAAATTTATTTGCAGATTGATACTTCTGTCCCTTAGTATTCTGTGGTGTAGGTTAATTCGACAAACTACGTGAGTCCTAGCCGTTTTATTAAACACTTATAAAGTCTTTGTCAAATAGTGTTGTTAATTAAAAACAAAGGCTCCTGCCGTGTCAAACAACGAATTCTGTGTTCAAACACAAAATCAGTTTGCCGTCCCCTATAATAGAATAAAACTCGATAATGGAAAGTTTAAAAATTAACTAATGCTCAGCACGCGACGTCACGCAGAGTGACAGCGTAATGTCGCGTGACGCGACACGGTAAATGTCAACGTGACACTGACATGATATTGAGGGTAAGGACACATTTTCGTTTTGTTCTTTTGAAGCGTTTAATAATCCAAATATTCTCCTGGTTAACTCCATCCTATTAATAATATGTCAACTACATCTCAATATAAATAATTTGTAATTTGCCTTTCTGGATACTGACTTCTTTTTAACCCCCGACGCACAAAGGAGGGGACCGATTTATAATGCATTGTCATCAAGTTGTGAGCCACCCTGAAAGTTTCAGCCGGCTAGCTAATTGGGAAGTGCTCGAAATTTGAGTTGCACGTGTCCATCCGGAACTACAGACAGACAAACAAGACAGTGATTTAATAAATCGTGGTAAAAAGGATCAATTTAATCATTTATCACCTCTATCATTTTTTTATAAATGCAAAAATTTGTAATGATGAAAGAATAGAATAGAAATACTATATTGTATATTATATAATATATTGTATACCAAATTAAAGAAATAGACAATAACACATACAACTGATAGATGAATATTTTTTATGCAATTACTCAAAAAATACGGATTATGTTCAAAGAACACAGGCTACGTTTTATCCCGGATAACTGCGGGTAAATCCACGGAGCAGCCTATATGCCTGTTAATATAGCAGTTAATATACCTGAAAGCGCCTGAATAATACATGCAAGTAAATACTATTCAGCTACTACGATTTCAAGGATAATTTCAGGCTTGAAAAAAATTACCTATAAGAAATAATTATATATGCTACCGTGTCCAGACGAGGCCCGTCTGTGCATCGTCTAGACACGCGCGCACGGACGGCCCTCGGTGTAGCAAAATAAATAAATAATAATAATAATAAATACACCCAACGATCACATACATAGATCATGGCCCCCCTAACTAGGATTCCCTGTATTCAGGAAACTTGGAACTACGAGGTCCATGGTCCCACAACACCCAGACACGAAACAAATGCTTGCGCTTTTATAGTCTGTGCACATACATTTGTCCCGTCGTGGAAATCGAACCCGCGACCTTAGTGGTGTATGAGATTTGAGCCAACCTGCCCAACCACTACACCATAGAGGCTGACAAATGTTTGAAAGCCGAGCACGTCCGCGCCTCGTACGGAACACTGCTCGGGCCCTGCTCGGTCTAGCATAAATCCTTCTTAAGTAGACTACTTAAAGATTTTTTATTCCTCAACCCCTTCTTTCCATAAAATATGCGCCTGATAAAATATTTAATGCAGGTTTGCATTTGATATTCATAAATCACCCAAATTGTTAGTTTAAGTAGGTATTTTGCTTCTGAAGATTCACTTAGCCTGAGGCCATTTTAAACTAAGGCAGCTAAAAAGACGAGTTGTGATTTTAGCTGTCTATAAATACTTAAAGTCGGAGTTCTTTGTGGGATGAGTTAAGGTAATCGAGGTGCGCAGCTAGTTGAAACTATTTGTTCTGACAATGTTACGGGAATCGAACCCGCTCTCTTCGTGTTATGAACCTGCTCTACCACCATACATCGGAAGTCAATTTAATGGTAATGTAGTAGCTTTCCTCATGTGAACCTAAGGTTCAACAACTTTGGATGTGGACACGCGGAGTGGCAATCTCTTCTGCTTTAGTCTAATTTTGCTTGCAATTTATGTAAAAAAAATTAGTTATATGTAATACAATAATACAATTTGTGGGTCAAATAAAAAGGTAATGTTATTTTTAAACATTTTATTACAATATTCATTATCGTTTGGCAAAAAGATGTAATATCATAGAAGTACAATACAGTTTTATACAGTTAACTTAAACTAAAACATAATACTTTTTGGTTCTTACAATATAATTATTAAATTGCTGACTACAATCCTAAACAGTCGAAAGAATGGAGATATTATTTACAATAAAATTGTGATTACTTTTTTGTCGTAAAATTAGCACCAAAATATAGAGAAAGACAACCTGTAAATAAGCATTGGACATAATTATTACAAAGTAGTCCCACGCGAAATATCAATTAAGTTTTGTACATTAGCTTATAATAATTTACAATGATTATTGCACAATTTATTACTATGGAATGTTGAGAATTTTATACAGTTTTTAACCTAATATTCTAACATTAGGAATAAAATAGCTTACATCCTAAGTAGCAGTTCAAATCACAAATTAAAATATACAATGTTTAATGTTTACAATGTAGCTATAAAGCTTAAGATATTTTACACAATACCTGGATTTGTAGGTACATAATGTAATGCTATGAGAATTGGAAAGGTACTGGTATTTTAAATATAGCCTAACTCCGTTTGGTTAATCTAAATGACATCACAAATGCACTGGATAATCGCCTCTTTCAACAGGGTTTAAATAACTTATTCGCTTAAAGCGGTCATGATGGACCAACGTGGATGCCTCTGCCGTTTTGTCTTCGAGCGATATGGGACTCGTAATGCATGTTTCTTTTAGTTCTAGAAAAGAAAGCAGCGCTGCATCCGCTGACAGAACAGCGATGCAAAGATTGCGAGTGCACGCTTTCACAATGATGCTTTAAGCTCGTCAAGTCTTTGAAGGTCTCTCTACAACCCCGGCATGGATAGTTACCGTCTTTGTTCGGTCTCGGCGCTTCGTCTTCAACGCAGTAGTTGAGCTTTCTCGGTGGTGGTGAATAGTTCTGACCTTGGCAACCAAATGCGTTCAGACTTGGCGGTAAAAAACCAAGCGGTAGAGGAGGAAAACTTGGAAGCATTCCAAAAGGCGCGAATAAGAAAGGATGTTGAGAAAACATGTCACGGTTATTCAAGTAAGCTTCAGGTAATAAAGGTGGGTACGGATTGCCAAAAGGCAGTTGCTGACTCAAACTTTTCAGTTTGTCTGAATCTTTCACTCTGTAGTAAACATGCGATTCAACATATGGGACGGCTCGCTCTGCCTCGTCGTATCTCGAAATGATTTCCATTTGCTCTCGTATCTTGTCCAAAACTCGCGACGATTCGTCTGATATCCGTATTTCTTCTAATAGTTTTCTGTGGAGACTTGCATTTGAGCTGTGCCTATCTCTGACCATTTTGGATGAAAATGCTGCTCTACAACCTTCTATTGTGCATTTGTACATTAGTTTCAAATGACCATTTTGGTAATGAGTCTTCAAAATGTAAATATTTTGGAACATCTTCCCACAAACGGTACATTTATGAGGATTTTCATGATCCATAGGGACTTCGCTTGTGCTAACAAAGAATCCATTATCAAAGTGACCGAAGATTTGACCTTGACTTTCCTCGGGTGTATAGTCGTAACTTGATACTGATGATGATGGTGATCTGTCAGAATAATCAATAGATTCATTCATAGATAAATTGCACGGAGCAATTGATTGTCCATCTATCCTTTTAGGCATATGAGGGAATTCACCTTTTGACAAACTTTCTAGTCGTTTCAGAGCATTTTCTGATGAGAATTGCTCCTCAGCTGTAGGCGTGCTAGTAATATTGAATTTTCTTATCTTTTCCTTCACTTCTACTGGTTCTTCTTTTACTCGTAAGTCTTGAATGCTGTGACTCATGTCATGTGGTTCATCATCATTTATAGTAATTTCTTGTTTAACTTTAATTTCACTATTTTTCTCGTTAGGAACTGTGTAAAAGTTGTCATCAGGATGGTCGTTTTCCCGTTTTACTCTTTTAAGATCAATAGCACCTCCATCGTGATCATCTTGATTTTGATGATGTTTCTCAGTAGAACCATTCTCAGACACATAGTTGTTTTGAAGACGAGTGGGATTAAGGTTTTTACGTTTTCGTTTAAGAACTTCAGGACTAGTAGTTCCATCTTTTCGATGATCAGCATCGTTATTGTCGCTAACACTTCTTTGATCGTAGTCTGTTTCTGAATCTTCAACTGAACCAGTGGATTTATTTAGGTTGGAATAGTAATCACTTGTATCAATATGATCCCCATCATCATCGTCGTCGTCTCCAGCGACAACTACAATTCCATCATCTTCATCAGATTCGCCGTGGGGATCTTGCTCTTTCTCTACTGAGTCAGATTCTCGACGCATCGGGTGTCTTTGATCATATGGAGAGAAACCCATATTCATGTTCTTGTATTCTAATGGAATATTTGATTGGAACTGTCTCATGCCTTGTGATGTATTGAGAAGTGGGTAAGAACCAAAAGGGTGCATCGGGTTCATGACAGGTGGTAAGCCTAGCCCTGCAGCATGAGGAGGGATTAAGACTGGATGAGATTGAGAACTTCTGCCATCGTGCGGGGATATTTTTCTTCTTAAATGTGGTGAGTGCAGTTTTGGGTTAGGATTTGCGCTGTGTCTGTTCCTAGATCTTCGAGAGCTGAACATCATACTGCATCCTTCAACGGTACATTTGTGCATCTCTCGCAGGTGAACAGCTGAGAAGTGGATCTTTAGTGCACCTTTGTCGCAGAAAGTTTTCAAGCAGACATTACACTGTACTCGTTTCTTTCCAGTGGCAGGATTTATAAAATGAGTACCAAGGTTTAATGGTAGTTGAGTAGCACCCCATTGCCTTTTTGGAGGGCTTAGACATTTCCCCAACATCATATTTCTGGAATGTGGAGGAGGTTCAGAGTACGCGTCTTTGCTCAGGTTGAGAGCATTTACGTCTTCTGACCTCTGATCCTCTGATCTAGATTTGTGCGTTAAGGTAGACTTCTTTTCAGAAACTTCGACAGGTTTAGCTGACATTTGGGGCAGAAGCGCCTGGAGCGACGCTAATCCCATTGGGTTTTGGCTTAGAGCGGCCACCATAGCAGCTGGATGATTGAACGATGAAGGCATGGTCATTGGTGGTATGGAAAGATTTCCTGGTAAAGAAAAGTTGAAAAATTGACTCCTCATTAAATCCATCGTGGCTTTCTCAGCAGATGCTAATTCATAAGACTTCCGTGCTTCTTCTTTCTCATTGTGTTCACTTAGTTTGCTTTTGCGAAAATCAAATGGCTGCATGTTTTGGAGGTGACTTAAGGGCGATGAATTGATTGGACTAGTGGTTGATGGGGGGCTGGATGAGGTAGATAATCGCACGCTGTGATTTGGCGAAGCTTCAGCAGAAGAAACCCGGTTCTGAGGTGATTGGTTTCTAGCAGGCGATGAGTTGAGGTTATGGTTTGGTGACAGTGCTTCTTTCTTTACACTTATTTTCTTTTCGGAAGTTCTCGATTCTTTTTCTTGAATATGCTTTAGGTATTCGTAGTGATGTTTAGCTTCCATCATATGCTGTAGATATTTTAGAGATTCGTCAGTTCGATTATCCCTTCCAGATTGTTCCATGAGTCTTCTGAATTCTGTTTCGAGATTTGATTCTACACTTCTGGGTTCTGGGTAGTCTGGTTTTTTGTTTGTATCGTACTCATGGCTGTTTCCTGGCGGTGAGGGTAGACCATTCTTCTTGTAGATAGGTAAGAGGGAGGTCTTGTGAAGAGCTCTGGCTTCTTGCAGCTTGAGGATTTGTTGTAAAGCCATGTTGTGCTCCGCACCTCTCCCGCTCCATCTCTCTGCGTTGCTCGATTCCTATAACAATGAAAACAACATTTTAGGTCACAGTTTCATTAAGAGTTATTATTGACATACTCGTACTTTAAAGTTCATTATTATTGTGTCATTGTAGTTTATGAGGGTGTAAATAGTTGTAATGCTCTATGCTCTATGTTGTGTTGCTCATGCAGTGTCATTACGATGCGCAAACACTGCATTAGCGCCTACCTTCAAGTAATTACCTGTTTATAATTAGCATATAACGAGTCAAACATGTTTTACGTCTGTTGAAACAGTCTTGAGTGACCTCAAACGGCCTGCGAATAATCTTAAGCAAATTATGTATACGAATAAGTTTTAATTCTAAACGATTATCGGGTCTAGAACAACGGTTAAACACGGGTTGTTCGATTGCCTCTTCAGTTTAAATATAAGCTATAACAAAACCACACCTTGCGTTTTCAAAGGCTAATATCAAATTAATTCCGAGAACGGAGAGCAATTGGGTAAAATTGTGTAAAATGACGGTTTCGACTCGACTCGAGAATAGAAAAGTGGTTTGGTGTCGCGTGTTTGGAACGATTCCATTCCGAAACTAAATTACTATTCATTTAGCCGTTGAGGGTGAGCCGCCGATGTCAAACTTGAATTCCGGTTAATTTGGGCACTTAACTATAACTCATTTAATAAGGGAACAAAAAACTTGATTTCATATTGAGCTATTCGTCCACCTCTCTATTTACTGATAATTATATAAACTGATTCGATTTGATGTTAAGGTTGATGAGTATAAAATAATTTAATAACGATATAATTAAAACAAGTTTTTATACGAAGCTTAGTTTTTAAATGCCTATAGTCAATCCCTACAACAAATCTGAATTCGGGTAAGTTTAAAAAAATAAATGTATGTATCTAATATAATTTATTGTTACTGTTTCTGTAGCATCTCTCATCATTATCATCTTGATCGTCATAAGTCCATTTCAGTCCCACAGCTTGGCCTTCTCTCACTTAGATAATCAGATAGGTAATTAATAATCCACCACGCGCGGTCCCAGTGCTATATTTTCTCATTTTGGGCAAAATATTTCTTCAAGCGATGTTCCTGTCTTTTTTTAGATAGATATAAATAATAATTAGTAGGTAATTTTTCAATTCAACTAATGATGTTTATGTTTATTTGTTTATTTTTAAGCTTTACATTTAAGGTACCTATACTAATATTTTTAGTAGGTACCTTCTTCTTCTGAAGAACAAGTAGGTTTTTATTCCTTTTCCTGAGTACCTGTATTAAGCTAGATAATATACCTAATTTAATTTAGGACTACGACACTAGTTTTCTACTAGTTTTATTTCTCTTTTACTGATTAAAATAAAATAAAATAATCTAGACTCTACCAACACTTTGAAGCAATCTGTCGCTCAATCAATGTTTAAACAGCAGTGGCGCCGGACCCTTCCTTTCCGTGATACAATCGCTTTGATTACGACTGTTTAAAACAGTTTGTCACTCGATTATACCGTGTAACCGCCGGGGCTGCCATATCATTACCCCATTTCTCGGGAAAATTAAATTGTCGTTTGACGGTGCGGCGCGTCGGGGGCAATTTCGGAAACTCTCGCAATTATACAAAAAATCGTTTGTTTCGTTTCTAATGTTTCCAAAACGGATAAGAGCGGGATAATAAAGTGTCGTTTAAGAAAAGTATACGTCTGAGACATTGGATTATGATGGAACGTTTTAAATGTAATTTTCGTTCTTGTGGTGAAGTTGTTTTAATATGCTTTTAAATTGTAACGTTTTTGTGACTGTTATTAGGGAAGGGTTCTGTTGTGACTGTTTTGAGTAACCAGGGTATAATGGTAAATTTACGAAATAAAATGGTAACATTTAGTAGAGATTATCATAATAAGATGTTTCATTCGAAATTTCAAAGCTTTTTCGAATGTTGTTGTTGTAGCGCTCGTAGCGTAGCTCGCCTAGCCATTCGCAACAGATCTTCTAGGTTAAGCAACGTTTGCAGCGGTCACAGCTTGGATGGGTGACAGTTTGTGTGTTATTTACATTTGAGCGTTACCGTGCTTCGGAAGGCACGTTAGGCCGTCGGTCCCGGTGTTTGCCTTAGTATATCGGGCAGGGTAGGCCACACACCCACACGAGAGAAGAAGAAGAGACGAAGTTTCTTGAAACGCCATCATTATAATTAAATATAGCTAATTCCCACGACTGCGTCCTTGTACAGTTCGATTTATAGACGTTCTAAGGAAGTTTTCGTTTTTGCGGGATGATAAGTATCCTACATTCTATTCCAAGACCTAAAGTATCTACATACTAAATTTCATCACAATCCGTTTAGCCGTTATATGGTAGTTACCATATACGACCACATACTTAAATCCTGGCCCCTTACTAGGATTCCCTTAACTTCGAAGACAATGGTCCCACAACACCCAGACACGAAACAAATGCTTGCGCTTTTTTTTCTGTGCACAAACATTTGTCCCGTCGCGGAAATCGAACCCGCAACCTTATTGGTGTATCAGATTTGAGCCAACCTGCCCAACCACTACACCACAGAAGCCGACATACATTTGATAAAACAAACACACAGACTTTCGCATTTATAATATTAGTGGGATTATACCTCATCATCATCATCATCAGCCCATCACGTTCCCACTGCTGGGACACGGGCCTTCTCTCATAGAGAGAGAATGGGCCATAATCCACCACGCTGGCCCAGTGCGGGTTGGTGAATGTCACATGTCCTTGACTTTTTGTGAAAAATTCTTGGACATGCCGGTTTCCTAACGATGTTTTCCTGCACCGTTTTAGAGTGAGTGTTAAATCCGCACATAGCTTAAAAAAGTCAGTGGTGCGGGGTCAGAGGGATTCGAACTCGGGTGCGTCGGATCGAAAGTCGCACGAGCTTCCTCTGAGCCACACTCGCTCTTACTCACTCGGATTATACCTGCTGCGCATTATTTGCAATATGGTTTTTATACCTGTGCATAAACGTGTATGTACTAACTTTTAATTAAAGTCCCTTCGCTTCGCTATTCCGTGATTTTTATAATCAGGCATGGATGTGTGAAGTACTAAAAGTGCTAAACGCTTTAAAATAACAAGTTGTTGCGAAACGTGATAAATTCTGCAAAAGGATAACCACTCTAAACAAGGCTCCGTTAATAGTGAAGACAAATAGCATGTAATAATGTTTTCAGTTTTTTTTAAGAATGTTTTATTGGTAAACTGAGGCACTGTGGGAATCTGGCGGGCAGTTGACAACCGATAAAAAAACGCTGCGCAAAAAATCGCTTTTCAACGTTAAGCCGGGGTCAGAGACCTGCAAATGCTACATCAACAGTTACTCTTATTACGTCTCGAAAACATAACATTTTCGAATGGCTCAAGTGAAAAACATAAATTTGCGCATATATCTGACCCACGCCTACCGGCGCAGCAATGGACAAGCGGGCATATTTCATGGCATTTTTTACTTTTATCGTCATTACAAAGTTATGCCTTACGGCTTTGATATACGGTTTAATTTTATTCGGTCTACCATGATTGTTATTTTTTTTAAATGTCCATTTCTCGGTGATCGTTTTTCGCCGTCGCGCTGTCGTGACAAGCCATATTGTTCAGGGCATGATACATGAAGTAAGTAAACAGGTTCTGCGTACAGTGAAGCGCAAAATGCGTAGTCGTTTTGCTTAATGATCTTTAAACGCGCTTGGGAGCGAGCTTTTTTAGTAAGGGAAATGTTTAATATCTTTTATCCGGCGCGCTGCGTGGTGTAGTAATTATTTGGCAATGCAGTGTAATCTGTTATTTTCTTATTTAAAGTTTAGTTCTTTGCATTAATTTTGCTAAATTGATTATTGGTGTAGGTCTTTTCAACACGTCAACAAATGACTTCAGTTTTTTATACAGCCAGTGAAATATTATTTGAATGCGGTATTGTGAAAGGTTGGTTTGTAATTTCTTACACACTTAAAATAGTAGGTAAAGCAGATATTTTCAACCATTTCAGCTCAAGGATCTTACAAACCAGACTATATCGTCGTTGTTTCTACCTGACTAGGTAGCTAGTAGATAATTTACTAATATTGTGATAGATATACTTAGGTACTATAGTTTTTCAAATTATATTATTAGTTTTAATACTTATTAACACGAACAAAGCTCTCATGGCCAATAATTAGGTTCACGTGGATGCACTTATTAGATAATTCGCTACGGGTAATGTATATTTTACTATTCGTTATACGTTATTGGTTATTAAATACTGATATAACGTTTACTACAGTCTAATCTGCAAGCTGGTTTAAATAACAAAAGCTTTCTTTCTACACATTTCTAGGTTGACTTTTCCACCTGAACATACAAGTTTGTAGTTAATATGGCCAATGCGTTCGTGGCCAATAATTAGGCTGGCAGGGAGGCCTATTTAAGTGTACATATTTATCTAGATAAGGCATGAAGAGTAACGAACTATTTTTATCCGTTGCCAGTTATTGGTCGCTGTTACTGAAACGCTTTTGCACACGACTGCACTAATCAAGATTGTCTCAATAATGATCAGTTAAGTATAATGTTAGGAATTTAAATGGTTATGACTGTCTGATCGATTCTAAACACAAATAATGTAAACTAAGTATTTTTTCAAAATTAAACATTTTATTACTCATTTATTTATTTATTTATTTAATAGTTTTGCACAAAAATGGTATAAGGAATGACTTAATATTTAGCATTATCTACCAGTCTTCCAGGTCGTGAAAGAAATATAGTGGGTGTTTTGCAAAAGTAGGTACGTTGAGATATACTAAATAAATGACACCAAAATAAATATAATAAAATAATATATATACTTTATAATTATATATATATGCATATATATATATATCACTTTATAATTTTATATATATATATATATATATATATATATATATAAAATTATAAAGTGATAGGATCACATGTAGGTATGCTCTTATAATTTTATTCTAGGTTTGAAGAATCGCACGCAGCAATAGCAACTGTCTTTTTTTTTCTTCTCCCCCTTGTCGGATTTGGCTTTAACATTTGGTTTCCTATTTAAATCAGACTTTTATTTCAAAATGAAACAATTTCCAAACATTATTTTTCTCAATGACAGATAAAATTAGTGTTACTTTTATAGTGCTCTTGTGTTCGGGTACTTATATACAAGTAAAATAATGTAACAATTACAGTTATAAAAATGTATTATTGTACTCCAAGTAGTTATTTACCTATTACTAAACTGAATAACTGAACTGAGACCAAGTCTCTTTTGATACTGAAGTATCAAGAGCGACTTGGTTTTAGTTGAGCATTCAAGGGCACTAAAGACTCATTTAGACTTCATACCTGTATCATACAATAATGGTAAGCAAATAATTGAAATGCATCGTCTAAACGACGTTTGTATGACAGTTGCATGTTTTTTTTTATGTTCGCCCTTTATGGCAGGCTAAAGTCTCTAGGACCATACCGCCATGTCTTACTTAGTTTTTATTTGATAGTTCAATATTTCATTTATTATACCTTTGTTGAGAGTGAGGGTCAACAGCAACAAGCCGGACCCTCTCCTAGTGCTTCAATAAAGTGGTGGAACTTTATTCAAGCTTTCCATGGACATCTTAGGAGAACATAAAAAGCAATGTTTTCTCTATTTTGTTTCATTTGCCTACACTCGTGCACGTTTACGAATACATAATGGTTAATATTCCACCGATATTACACATGATCACTCGAAATAACACTTGTTTGGAAAATAAAACAAAATCGAACTGTATCACTTTTCACTTCCCGCCAAAAAGTCCACACAGTTGCATGTACCATTTTAGTATGCCACCGACAAGAAACTTGCACAGTCTAAATCAACAATCGACCTTAATACAACATAATAATTAGAATAGAAAAGAATAGAAAAATCATTTATTGCCAAACTTACACACGGAATTAAAGTTGGTCAGGTTAGTTAGTTACATAAAAAGAGTATGTTTAAACATACCTAATTTATATAAGAATTAAATAGATAGTATTATTCTTTGAATGCATCTATCTGATATGATAGTTTTAATGCATCTATCAAGCCCTTTGCGTGACTTCGATTGTTAGAAGATATGAGCGGGATAGGGTCGGGATAGGAGCGGGACGGGAGCAGGATCGGAGCGGTACGGTAACGGGATAGGATAAGGACAAAATCGGGACTGGAGCGCGGCGGTTACGGAATACAACCAGAACGATAACAGGATAGGAGTTGAAGGTAACGGGATAGAAGCGGTATGGTATGCAGGATGAATTACTACGCGTATGGAGTCGCGGGCAACAGCTGAAGAAGTCCAACAAACATAGGTTATGCGTTACCGTCTGTCGTCAAAATGCAAAGTATTCATCAAAACGCATGAGCTTGTACGGCTCAGTGTCGACATCAAACAAAGCGATTGTATCAATATTTGTCGTTCGTTTAACAATGGCGGATCATGGCCGTGTGGGTGGCCGCTTCGTGTATGTCTATTAATTTAATTATCATTACAGTGGAGTCATGAATCAGTGTACCGGAGAAAGCTATATTTGTAGCCCTGATTTGGTGGCCGGTAAATGACGATGATGTGAGTTTGATTTGTTTACTTAAATGGTTACTTTTTATGTTAATAAAATTTAAGTTGTTATGAATCAAATATGATTTATGGGAGAGTTAACTAGTTAATATTCAATGGTTCATTTCGATTTCTCCTTAAAGACTTTTGACCTACAATATGACTAAAAACTCCGATACCAGGGTTGACCTCACACCCACATGAGAGAAGAGAAGCTACGATATGGCTTCTGTAAGAAGTTACAAGAGAGATACTACAAACGATGCTACAAAATATTTAATTTAATGATTATTTAATTTTGAATATCACTTCCTAAAAAAAGTATATATTGGTAGCGGCTTCTTTTACATAGTAAAACTACATGTAGGTATTTTCTGGTTAAAAAATTGATCTGTTGGTTGGTAAAACACAGTTACCAACAATAAGTTATTACATAAATACCTACTTATACGTATTTTAGTTAGAAATGCAGGTTTTAACTTACTTTATTAGTTTACAAGTTTCGGTAATACCTAATAAGTTGAAAAGAAAAAATAAAGAACAATTTTGTCCTAAATTGAATCCACTAAAAGTACGACGGATATTGTTTAAATTTATTAACAAAAACGGCCATAAATCTAACATCTTACACGTCAACTTTAATTTACTTGTGTACCCGTCTAACAAACTTTATCAGCTTACACGCTTAAACACAGTATTCCGCATGCGTTCATTTCCTCGGAGATTGACCATTACATTAAATTATTGGCCACAGAATGTTATAATGGAGACACTGTAATTTGTCCACGAAAGCTATTAACTGGGCTTAATACTCAAAGGGGTTTTTGATACAATTTAGATGCCTTATAATCCTGGCGAAGATCGGTTCACTTAATACGTGTAATTGTGGACGTAGCAAGGGCGGGGGTTTGGGGATAAAACCGATTTCTGATTTAAAAATAAATTTCTAAATAATCTACGCGATGTCTATTTGAATTAATTATGTTTAGAGCGCTATACATGACAAAAACTTAAATTATTTTTTATTTTGTTTGTTAAGCCCCCCGAATTGATCCTGAGTACGCCCGTTGGTGTAATGATACAGTGTGGACATACGGCTCTACGGCACATAAGACTTTTCTTATCTTAATCTGTGCCTTAAGCCTGCTGGCGTCGTTATGGGTATTAAATAATAATTGGATAAGCCAGAGGTCAAGTATCGATCGGGAATTTTTAGGGGCGTTGCTTATGGGGGTTTTGATAAATGACACGGATAATATGGAACTTTAGGCATAGAACTGGTTTCTCAAGATTGAATAAGATAGAAGAGAAAATATGAGACTTTGGCATTTAAAAAAATATCTAAGCACTATCTGCGCCCCGCGGTTTCCCGAAATAAATTGTAGCCTATGTCCTTTTGCCTATGTCTTTTTTCCCCTTTTTCGGCACATATATTTATTATTTAAGTTTTTTGTCGTTTTGTGTGCCGCGTAAATGGGGTTTCTTTCTTTCTTTTCCAGGACATAAAGAACCTACATACCAAATTTCATCAAAATCCGTTTAGTACCTAGTTTTTGCGTGATTGGGTAACAAACATTCCTCCATCCATCCATCCATCCATACAAACTTTCGCATTTATAATATTAGTAGAATTAGTAATATGGTAGGATTTTAAAGCTGCTTTTAAATGCGAAATAATATTATAATGTTTGAAAATTTGAAAAGCAAAATAGAATTTTATATATATGATTTGTTGAATTGAGTAATGAGACGAGCAAGTTCGCCTGAATTTTGAGATTAAACATATATTTACAAAAAAAATACAAGAGCTCAAGTAAAAACAAACTAACCTTAATATTGTAATCATCCTCCCACCAACGTTTCACAAACAGAGTCAAATTTCTTAAATGGCTCTCACTCAACTCATTCGAGTCCTCACTAAACTCCATATTGCACTCGTTTTGGCACGTTTGCCACGACATTGCACTAGCACTGAATTAAAATGTCCATAATATTAAAAAAAAACAACCAAAGAAACTGGCCAGTCTCACAGAGTAAGCAATGAGGTGGCCAACCGAAAAACTCAAGAGGAATATGTCACACGAACTGAAGTAAAATGATCAAATATCAAGTGGCGAAGGTGTCGTCGGTAAGATTAGAAGTCCACGACAAGACTAATCCACCAGATAATCCTGTCACATAAGTGCTAAACCCTTAAAAACGATGTGGTGGGGGAAACGAAGGCGTCAACCCTAATCTACCTGAGAAAAACAATAGAAACAAGATTCTGTTTCAAGACCCGACTCGGGTAATAATAAATACTTATCTAATTTTGGCCGGCCAGTAACAACTATTGTTACAAATTATACAATGGGCGGTAATTGGACTATGATCTGGTGCAGTTTTTTAATCCGTAAGGATGACATTTTGATTGTTATAGGGTTTAGTAAATTTGTGCCACGTGCGTGGCAAGTTTTGTAGTTGCGGTAATTCATTATGCTATTTATATTGAGATCAATTTATTTTTATGATTCCTTGCTGTTCGTCTTTGAAACAAATTTTCAATTAAAAATAAATATATATTATTGCTAATATCATTATTGTACAAGTGTCGCATCAGCTAGACAGTAGGTGAGCAGCGATTTTTTCGATTAAGTATCTAATATTACACCGCAAATATATTATAGATGGAATGGAACACCTTACCAGCGTCTCTGTTTCCCGATACTTATAATCTAGGTGTCCAAGTCCAGAGTGAATCGGTATCGTCTAGGCAAGCATGATCCATCGTCAACCGAATCATCACTTTCCATCAGGGGAGACAGCGGTCAAATGTTTGCCTATCAGGTAATAAAAAATAAGATAGATAGTACCTATGTACTCATTTAATTTTTTAGGTTGGTTACATTCAAATTCTAAGTACTTAGTATATGTTCTTATAATGTATGTGAATATTATAATTGAGTTTAGAATTTAGTGAGTTTCATTTCATTATATTTTGGGACTATCCGCGAGGTCCTTTAATTGACCTTTAATAGTTAAATTAATAAATAAATAAATAATTTCTTATTACATACCTCGTTACTTATTTTTATTCGGATCGAACTACTGTTTACTCATATTTAAATATTCGAGGTAATTGATTATGTACTTATTCATACGTAACTTTTATTATTAAATATTTTTAAAATTTATACAATTTATATATTTATAATAATAATGGTAATTTTAGTGTTCTCAAGCGATTCGAGCAATATTTTTTATTGATTATTGTGATATTCTTTGATTTTTGATTACTGTTAAATACTTACAATAACTAAAAAACACTCATATAAACATTACAAATTATTTAAGTTTATTTTAAGCGTTCTGTTAAAAGATTTACGTATTTTCGCATTTCAGTTTTGTATGGGTCTTTTGAATACTCGAAAAAAATATAAATTAAAAAAAGTTTAGTATGTGTTAATTTTATAAATATAACTAATTTCATGTATAATAACTTTTTATTATAATTAACAAATTACTATAAAAATAATAATATATAACAATACCTGTAGACCTTTTTTAAATACCTAAATATTCATTGAAAAGTATGATTTTATAAAGAACTATTTAAATTTTGCTCATTTTTAAATTACTTTAGCTTGAGCAAATTTTTCAAAGTCTATACCTACTTACAAAACAAATAACATTTCAGAACTTCATACTCATGTCGTGTACCTATTATTCCACTTCTGGGAATCCATTATCATTCTGTTCCACTTCTTTAGGTATTCACCAGAAACATATTGGAGACTTTCAAAAACTTCTAAAGGTTTTCCAAACAATACAAAAAGTCCAAGAGTTCCAAAGATTTTGGCCAAAGGCTTGTTTCGAACATTTACAACACATAATGGCAAATTACTGCGAAAAAATGTCGGCGCGTCTAAAGTTGGCCGTATGTGAGACACATAGACAATAAATGTTTACAACACGCCGCGGTAAACAATGGCGGTGTTACCCTACTGATAAGGCGGGTGTGATGATTTTTGCTGGTTGCTAAAAAGGTTTGCCATTATTCATTTATTGGAACTTGCCTCAAATTTAGGCTAAAGAGTTTCTGTAGGCATGCATACCTATTTCTATTGTGGAATTCATACTAAAGAGACAACCACCACGAGTTTTCTACGAATGTTGGAATATGTATTTTTTATGTAACTGATTGACGAGACGAGCCGATGCGGGAGGCCGTCTGGGTAGGTACCACAGCTTTGCCAGTTTTTCTGCCACCAAGTAGTAGTGCGCAAGCATTACTGTGTTCCGGTTTGAAGGGCATTCATTGTAGCCAGTGAAATTATTGGGCATAGATGAGACTTAATATCTGACGTCTCGGGGTGATGAGCGCAATGCAGTGCTACGTAGTACTTTTTACTGTATATAAAGGATGGCACTGCAATTGTTATGGGCAGGAGCGGTGCTTACCATCAGGCGAACGACTTGCTTGTCTCATTACTCAATTCCATAAAAATAAAATTGCACTAACTGGTCGAAAATTTCACTCTGTGCTAATACGTCATTTTCCGGATACGAGTTGTATTTGGTTTGGCTTTCGTTATAAATATCACTGGTGAATCATTGTCACCAGATTAAAAATAGAACCCAACAGGAATCTCTACTACCATAAGAAGCTAGGACTTCAGAGTAAAAAATCATATATAAGTATGAACGCTCACTACCAATTCAAAACAAACCTACACTTATGTTCAAGAAGGTACACTCGCGTCCATAATTCAAAAGGCTATCCTTCTCCTATCACTCCACTCATCACTTACACTGTCAGCGAGCGCATCAGATACTTCTCGCCCGCGGCTCCGCTCGCCTGTTGTAGCACCTAATAATTTGTTAGCAATTATAATTTTGTAATTTTGTGCTGCGATTTTTATTTTGTCTCGTATTATGGCGAGAAGGAAATTTTACGTACAGGTTAGTCTACAGTTTTAATACAATTTTAACTTATTCATTACTTATATTGAATTTTAGAAGAGCTACTCTTTTTAAAATATTAATATTTACAAAATGTAAACATTAAAATGTATTAAATTTACTCATTATTTCGACGTCACTAATTTAATTTATAATGTTTTGCCATAAATAAACCTGCGCATATTTTATTGAATTTAACAATCAGCAATAACTTTTCTATTAGTGGGCGGTTTGTTCTTGTCATTCGATATGTCAGGTTGATTGATGTACGCACTGATTGATTGGTTTGCTATTATGGCTAACGTTTTTTGTGCGACTGTACCTTATATGCTTAATTGGGTTTTAAGCTGTAACAATCACAGACTGGAGATGACTGTACAATAATATTTATAAGGTAACATTTGTAAGGTGGTTCTCTATTTTTAAGGTGAATAATAAAGTGTTTATCTATCTATCTATTATTATTTTACTAATAAACTCTTTAATTCAGGAAATATTAAAGTAAAATTAACGAAGGCCCATATAATATATCTACCTTACAGACTAACATACATATATAAAAATATAATATAAAATTTTATAAACCATACACACTACTTCACATGGTTTATGTTTAGTTTATCATCAGCCCATTACGTTCCCACAGCTGGGCCACGGGCCTTCTTCATAGAGAGAATATGGGACATAACCCACCACGCGCTGGCCCCGTGCGGGTTGGTCATTGTCACATGTCCTTGAATTTTTGTGATTAATTCTTAGGCAGATTTCCTCACGATGTTTCCCCTTCACCGTTATAAGAGCGAGTGTTAAATCCACACATAACTTAAGAAAGTCAGCGGTGCGGGGCCAGCGGGATTCGAACTCGGGTGCGTAGGATCGAAACTCGCACGTACTCCCACTGAGCCACAATCGCTCTTAAGAAGAAAATTGGCTTAAACTCTTCTAATAGTAGATATAGATAGAATAAAAGTATTTTTATAAGTAAGTATAAGAAGAATAGTTACAGAAGACGTAACAGATCACTGCGTAGATTCGGTCGGAAAGCGGTGTGTAGGCGTGTCTCTACACTGCAAAGATTTGTTAGCCAATATTGTACCAAACGTGTACCGTACCGTATCTGTACCATAGTACTGAACGTGTACCATATTGTACTGGAATAGTATTGTTACTAGCAACAGTTTGATTGTTCTAGAGTTCGTTAGGGAATTTACAGGGAGACGTATTGCCCAATAGAGGCTACTTCATGTTCGTTTGTAGAGCTCGTGAATCTTAGCTCTACTATATTCTACAGTGTAGAGTTCGATCTAATTATCGGTTGGGTTATTAACTCCGTCTTTTATAAATAACTAGCTGCGCCCCGCAGTTTCACCCGTGGTTTCCTGGGTTAAAAAGTATATTCTATGTGTGTATATAAAAGTTTATGTGTTAAGCCAAGGTATAAGCTATCTCGATTCCGTTTTTTACTTAAAGGCAGCGCGCCGCTTGAGGCGTCCCTCTTCACAAAACGAATTCAAATTCAAATCAATTTATTTCGCTTCAGATATGGTTAACAAAGGTCTTAAATTAAAATAAAAGTTCAACATATCTTACCTATTGGCATGCGAATAATAGTAATGTTTGGTAACATCAAATAAAATATAAAATAAAATCAACTACCCGTAGAACATACCTAATAATAAACTTATGATACCTTAACTACTTCTGTCGTACAAATTTTTCTTTCCTATCCTCGAAAAAATCTTTTACAGCGTAGAAGTTATGCTCAAGTAGCCATTGTAATAGCTTTTTTCGAAACCTGGAATATATTTGTGTTTTTAAATATTCTGGGATATGATTGTATAATTTTATAGCCATCACAAAGCAATTTCTGTGGAAGAGTGCATTGTTACACTGTGGTAGCACTAAATTATTTGGATACCTACAATGGTAGTTACAATTATCTTTATTTTTTTAAAGTACTCAGGGTGTTTTCTTACAAATAGACACATTTCAAATACACTCGAGAGCAATGAATCCGGGTCACTTAAAGAATGTTAAAAATCTCGGAAACTAAAAATGATAGGTTAATGCAATAAATTGTATTTAATAGACAATGTAATACTCCTTAAATGAAAGTAAAAAAAATATGAGTCACCATACATTTTATTAACACAAAATTACATAAAGAAAAAAACTGCTGATCTCTCCTTAAAACAAAAATAGGAAACATGAAATTTTTGAACTTTATTACGATTTTCTTGAATTTTAATACTTCGTATTGCCTCCTCGTGCTTCCATTACTGCGTTTACGCGGTTTGGCATGCTGTACACCAAGTTCCTTATACGATTTTGGGGAATATTCTCCCATTCCTCTGTGAGAGCAATTTTGAGCTCACGAAGCGTGATTGGGGGAGGGTTTCGTTGTTTTACGCATCTGCCTAGCTCGTCCCAAGCATGCTCGATCGGGTTGATATCCGGGCTGCGCGCTGGCCACTCCATACGAGTAATGTTCATCTCTTGAAGGTAGTCATTCACAATCCTACCTGTATGAGGTCGGGCATTGTCATGCATAAATATAGCATCCTCACCTAAATTGACCATAAATGGACCAACGTAATCATTGAGGATTTCTTCCACATATCTTACGCTAGTTAAAGAGCCGTTTTCTATGATCACCAGCTCTGTGCGACTTTCAGAAGAAATTCCGGCCCACACAAGTACAGACCCACCACCGTAGGCTACTTTTTCTTCGATGCATGCTTGCTTGAATCTTTCCCCTGGTCTTCGATACACTCTGTGTCTTCCATCGTGCTTGTAGAGCATAAATTTTGATTCGTCGGAGAACATAACTTTTGACCAATCTTCAATACTCCAATTTACGTGGCTCTGGGCATATCTTAGTCTCGAAATACGATGCCCACGCTCCAGTTTAGGGCCGTTTGCAGGTCTAAGGGGTTTTAAGTTAGATTCAGCAAGCCGACGTCTTACTGTCCATGCACTTGGGTTACTTCCTCCGAGGCGTCGAAACTGATTGGTGAGTTCAGTTCCTGTGAGAAAGCGATTTCGAAGCATGGTGTTCACCAAGTATCGGTCTTCTCGTGCTGTGGTACACCTGGTTCTGCCCGTTCCTGGTCTGCGTAGGTTAGAACCAGTTTCTTCGTAACGTCGGAGAACTCTTTGTACTGTTGACAGCGACACACCGACAGTCCTGGCTGTATCGCGCTGACTCCGGCCGGTTTCCAGCATTGTAAGTATTCTGGTGCATTCTTCAGGCGTAAGCGACATAATTTCAGCTTGAATAATGAATATAGAGCACTATCAACATGGTTTATGTACCCACATAAATGACAGATTACAAACAAAAGCAAAACCAAATGCTGTAATTTCGTAGTTCCATCTTCGAAAGTGGCCCTTTTTCAAATTTGATTTTTTTATGATATAACTTTACAATAACTAAGAAGTTTTAATACCTTCATTTAAGGAGTATTACATTGTCTATTAAATACAATTTATTGCATTAACCTAGCATTTTTAGTTTCCGAGATTTTTAGGATTCTTTAAGTGACCCGGATTCATTGCTCTCGAGTGTATATACATTGATGGAAGAGTAAGAAGCTTTAGCTCTTTAAAGAGTGGCTTACAGGAGTCCAGGGGTTCGGCACCACAAATAGCTCTAATACATCGTTTTTGGGCTATAAATGCCCGATTTAAATCCACAGAATTTCCCCATATAACAAGTCCATACCTTAAGACTGAGGCCACGTAGCCATGGTAGGCCATTAGAGATGTTTGTCTTGAGGATACTAGGTGCAACCTACGACGTGCAAAAACAAACTTACTTAGTTTTGAGCATACTTTGTCCACATGTGCTTTCCAGTCACAGTGTTGATCAATAGTAATTCCAAGAAATGTTGCAGTTCTAGTTTCTTTTATAGGATTACTTTGATGTTGAATATTAAGGTTTAGAGGTTTGGACCTGACATTGAACTTCGCATTTATAAAATTAGTCTGATGTAATGAAAGCACTCAGGGCATAATCTATACTCTAAGACTCAGGGATATTGTAGTATTCTATCAGTGAAAGAATTTTCATAATCGGATCAGTAGTTCCAGAGATTACCTCCTACAAACATACATACTTTATAATTCATTCTTATAATATTGGTATAGGTACTAGTAGTACCTATACCAACTACCTACTCGTAGACTTTTTATTATAATAATTAACATTTTTATTATAAATGTGTTCATTATTACAGTTTTATGTACAATTATGTTTCTATATTTTTTTGTTGATTGTATTCGATAATATCAATAAAAATGATTATGACTAACATTTGCGTTCGGCGATCCTCAGGGATATAAACATCCACCCATCCTCTCACATTTTCGCATTTGTAATATTAGTGATATTATGTCTTAAACAAATAAATACCAAACACTCATCGAGAATTAAAAAAGCTTCTTCAATTTAGTATGAAGCGGTTTAGTTCTCCACATTCAATCTAGATGGCGTTAGGTGTAGCAAAAATGTATCAGGACTCTACAAAGATCTCTATTAAGATTTTAAAAATGTACTAACAAAATTATATAATTATGTTTTTATAATAAGAAATATATAATGTGAATAATAAAAATAATTCATTTATTTCAGGCAGTAAATATTTTTTTTAGTACATTACGGACTAGCATATAATTATTACCCGTTACCGACTTCAAAAATAGGAAGAGTTTCTCAATTTGATTGTATTTTTTATGTTAGCCACCTCAAAACTCCGTCATTTATAAACCGATTTAGAAAACTGTTTTTGCGTTGGGTTCAGTAGATATAGCTACGAAGTGGTCCCATATAAATTTCATCGATATTTGATCTTGGACTTCGAAGATACATTGAAGTCTGTTTGTTTTTGTTATAAAATTAATTATACAAATTATATAAAAATAACATTACGATAAGGGTCATTTCGGTTTCGCTTCTCTGTAGCGATGGCACACTTTTCTACCTCGGGCTAAAAACGGTTTTTGTATATCACACTGCTGGACATAGGCCATTCTCATAGCACGCCACTGAGCCTGATCTTCGGCTTTTCTTCTCCAGTCACTATCAGCCCCGTACCCATATGTCCTTCAAGCGCCAATCGTATATCGTGTTGAACTCAGATTAGGGTGTAGATTCACTGCGACAATGTCTTATGATGCCATATATTGTCGCATTAAGTTTATCTCAACTAGTAATTATTGAATTTAGGTATAAATGAATGAGATTAATTCGATTTCTTGCTTGAATCGACAATAATCAGACCGTATCTCATTAGTCGCAGTGAAGCTATACCTTAATTTGAACTCAACACGATAAACGATTGGCTCTTGAGGGACATATGGGTAAGGGGCAGGACTTTGCGTATATCGTCGCTCCATCTAGTCGCAGGGCGTACACTACGTTTCCGATTCGCGGCACATAAATCGTGGTAGGTCTCTCGTATGCGGAAAGCCTTCTGGGTAGGTACCACCGCTTTGCCTGTTATTCTGCCGCTAAGTAGTAGTGCGCAACAGTTTAAAGGGAATTGTAGCCAGCGAAATTACTAGGCATAAGAGTTTTAGTGTCGGGGTGATATGCAGTGCTACGCAGTTCTTTTTATGGTTTAAAAGTACAGTAAAGTTAAGTAAAGGTTGGTAGCACTGCATTTGTTATGGGCAGGCATGGCGCTTAGCATCAGGCGAACGACTTGCTGTCTCATTACTCAGTTCAATATAAAAGTACATTTCTTAAATATTTTATTTTGACTATATTTTTTGAAAATGTAGGTACATTTTTAAATTCACAAGTCTTGATTCAATTCCTTTGCTCCATCATTATTCATTATGTAAGTAGAGCGATTATCGGAACCTTACAACAAGACTGAGTACCTGTTACTGGCCCAAGCACGACGTCTTTAAGTAAACAGTTTATTTGACCTTGAACCGGCTGACCTTGGTCCATCGATTTTCCGTGAACTAGAGTAGTTGCAACCAAATACTCTACGTATTTGGTTGCAACTTACTGTATAGTAGAAGATATAGACTTAAGTGGATGTTAGAACAGAAATGCAATTGCGATAGTTTGGGACGATAGATATAGGATATAGGTGAATGTTTATTACTCAGTCACGCAAAAACTACTGAACAGATTTTGATGAATTTGGTTGGTAGGAACTTTAGGATACTTTTGCGATGATTGTGTTTTTGACAAGCTTTTATTTAACTTGCAATCTATATGTATGTTTGTTCGGGTGGAATCTTGCAAGCTGAATCAGAACCACTTCCTCTTGTCCTACGAAGTTGAAATTTTGCACACTTGTCAAACTTTGATGACAATGCAATATTATGGTGACAGCCAGCTGATCTGATGATGGAGACGGAAGGTGGGCAATGGAACTCCTTGACGGATAATTGTAAACTACTAGTGTTTGGGCTCATTTTAATCAACTCGCGATTCCGATTACGAATTTGTTAAATTGCTAGCTTGTCTTGAAAAATATATTTTTTAACAAAAAAACTTATTTCTGTGCACAAATATTTGTCTCGTAGTAAGAATCGAACCCGATACCTCCACGGTGTATGAGATTTAAGCTGATCTGCGGATCTGCTTAACCACTACACCAAAGAGGCTATGAAAAAACTGTTCCTAAAATTGCTTGTTTCTGATTGAACTATATAAAGGGTGCTTCTAAATGGCTATATTTAACTGCAATACCTATTTTGCTAAAATTATTATTTATAAACGCTATTGTTGTTTCACTTTACGTCATCGGTGCATTAGGTGCATGTCTATTTAACATTAAAATAATTCTGGCCGCTTACTCGTATTCGCAGTAAAAATATTTCTTAAACGTCATGTAGAAAACCACCACAATGACACAGAATACATAATACTACTACATAACAATGGTACTTATGTATCTCATGAGAGATACATAGAGAACTTTCACATTGTCCGAAGTAAGAAACCTTGTTTTAACCCCGAGTTTTTTAGCCCCTTTTTAACTACAGTCAGAAATGTATGATTATTGATTTTTATATGTGTTTTGTTTTCATTAGATTTTTCTCTTTTCGGGTATTTGTCAAAAATATTAATTCAAAGTAAATATTAGTTATCTATGAATTATATTGAAGACAAAGATGCTTGGAACATTCCACTTCTGCAAAGTAGCCAACTGGTACATAAAAAACATAAAATTGTAACACAATCTCTAAAAAAATGTCCCTCAGTTTCTTCTGAGTAGTGGTTCTTTTTCCGATACGGTGGTAGAGTCATTGTAATAATTGACGTTCATAAGTGCGTCTGTGATGCCGACATTAATAAAGAACTTTTGAACTTTTTAGTTACGCCTCAATATTATTTCACTTCTTCAAGAGCTGAAATCTAATTGTAAGCTTTAAACAAAAAGAATTGCTTTGTCCCGCAAGACGTTCTTCGCCATTTTTCCCGTCGCAAGTAAACAAAATCATTTTCAACCAGGAACCCAATCTGCCTAATGGGTCGGCGCGCAAACTATGCATTTTGCTGATGAGACTCGATTTATTTCAATAATCCAGCACAGGTAATGGCTGGGAAGGGCAAGAATATTATATTGCATTAGCCTGTGGTGATGCCTTGGAGGTACCTTAGGTAGGGTTAGATATGTAATCTATGCCTGTACCATGGGCTCTCTGGTATGTATAAAATTTGCAGGTGTTTTTCCGCTTAAGGCTTAAAAGTTAAGGCTTTTTCTATATACAACAACTGGTTCCACTGTCAGGTCGTCAGTTTTTATCCGACATTAACTTTAGGAAAGGTGGAGGTTCTCAGTCATTTTTTTATGTTTGTTACCTTTAGAATTTATAAACCGATATACCATCATTTATAAACCGTTATGGAAAACTCTTCATTCTTTTGCGTTTAGTGTTTATAGCTTCAAAGTGGTCCCATTTCATCGATATTCAACCTTGTACTTCGAAGATACATTAGAATTGAAGTTGGCCTTTTTTTGTTACAAAATATAAACTTGTTGTAAATTGTATTTTTGCTTGTTTTAGGTGAAATTGGTTTAGAATTTACCTGTACTTACGTAATTTTTAGGTACTCTTCTCCCCCTACCGATCTCGGAAAGCCTTTTCAGCTAATGCGAAAGGTTAGATTCCTGTTGTGTTGTGGTTAGGTTAGATACCTTTGTCATATTTCATATAACATCATTCACAGTACAAGCTACTCATTTATATCATTATTTTTGGATTCATTTTCAACAACTTGCAAATTATTAAGA
The DNA here is from genome assembly GCA_951640565.1 of Petrophora chlorosata. Taxonomy (NCBI): domain Eukaryota; kingdom Metazoa; phylum Arthropoda; class Insecta; order Lepidoptera; family Geometridae; genus Petrophora; species Petrophora chlorosata. The sequence continues at coordinate 5,758,122 of OX621204.1, read as the reverse complement.
TGCGACAGGTTTGATACGTTTACATCGGACTTAATCACTTTAAATTTTAACTGGTGATATTTTTAAGAATTCTTCGTGCATAATTTTGTAGGTAGGTAGGTAATTTGCTTTTGAAAATTGAATTATACGACAGTGAGTAAAGAACTTAAAATACAATGCCTCCAAGCTAAGTAATGGACAGTTAGGTATTCCATGATGAAACGTTGACGCGCAAGCACTACTTAGTGTCGCAAGTAGTGTTAGTAAATTAGACGCTAGCGCTAGGGCTTTTACTTATTATTGTCTAGGGGCTAGGCAAGCCTGTTTCGTACTAACAGGCGAAACTTGCCTAAGTTATTCAGGCTTGCATCACTTATTTTGGTCCTTTGAGGTTGGTGTGAAACGCTGTCTCAAACATTTCAATGTTCGTAATGTAATGTACGTTGTTGTCTTCTAAACTGTCTTTTGTTTTTACAATGTTGAGGTCCTCAAGGACTTCTGTTTCATATTAAAGTAACTTTAAGATTGTATCACCTTTTGTTCCTTATTTTCAGACGGCGGCGACCTAAATCAACTTTTTTTTTATTTTCTTTTTAATTCTGTTTAGTCATTATCACCGGTTATGTTTGTAAATATTTGTACATAATTTGTTAAATTAATGTTTAAAGTATTTTATCAATAAAGGAGCATCGGAGCTTATTTTTGTCTTTCGATTTTGGCATGAAACACTCAAATATTTCAATGTTTCAAAATATTTATTTCTAGCTGTCTTTTGTTTTTACAATTACATTATGTTAGTCTTCAAGGACTTCTGTTTCATACCATGAAATATCTAAGTTAATTTGGTGTTTATCGCTTATTTTGGTCCTTTGCGATGGGCTTGAGACATAGTCTCAAGCATTTCGATGTTTGTTGTTGTCTCCCAAGCTGTCTTTTGTTTTTCAGACTTTACAATTTCAAGGACTTGTTGATGCATATTTCATAAACTATCTTCACATTTTTTTCCGATCATTTGTCTAGTCTTGATTTGACCCACTTAAAAATATCAACGTAAATTTTGTATCTAAGTGTTATCTTCCTAGCATCTTTTGTTTTTACCACTTCATCAAAGATTTCAAGGACTTCAAGTTGCTTCATATTTCATAGATCAGTAAGTTTATATTATATTCCAGTGATCTGGCAAGTCCCGACATGGCCCGCGGCAACCGGCGGCAGTGTTCGGAACTAATGCCTCACGCGGCGCGTCCCGTCTGCTGCCAGGTTTGTGCTGCAGCTTGGAGACGTCGTGATTTACATTATAACTCTAGTTTTGTAGACCTAGTATGCTTATGATGTGTATATTTTAATTGCTAGACGATGTACGAAGCTTTATAAAGAACGGATTTGAACGAATAACGCGTGCAACTTTCGATCAGGCGCTCCGGAGTTGGAGTCTCGGATCGGCCATATATCAAGGTGCAGAAATTGACTACAGTGCGGACTTATCGTTCAAGCGATCTCTTCCCGTCGACCTTTGGTTTTTTTTTTTAAAACTAACGGAGTGAGAGGTCGGGGTGGCGGCGGCGGTGATATTAAATATAAACAGCTAAAAATATATATATTAATCCTAATAATACATATACATATACTTATATACCTACGGTTATATATACATACTTACATAAATCTACAAATTATAAAATACTTTGTACACATGTCTATATATACCTATAAATATATCAATATATCATATACCAATATGACTTTCTTAGTGTACCTAAGTATAATTATGTACCTACCTACCTATGTATTTTTATATTTACCCTAACTCTAAATCCGTCACAGGACAGAAAATATTGTAAGGTAACCGACACAAAATTAAAGGACATTATGACAACTGTAAAGTTGAACTGAGCACTGTGCGTTGCTGGCTGCTCTGTTTACAAGACAAGGTATCTCCTTACAGTGGCAGCGTACTGTACTGCCCCCGATAGTTGAAAAGGCGCATCTAACATTTTTTCCGGATTTGAGTTACATATATTGCCGGAATCAGGAAAAAAAGGCGCGTCTGCCTATATTTTTAATTATTTTCTACCTTGCTTCGATGTGATTTTAGCACAACAAAATAAGCAGCTTCTGCACACATTTTTACACCTTATTGAAGATAAAAAGACGAATTTAGTTAAAATTTAGATGAAAAGTCGTATTTATCTAGATATAGCCCTTATGTCTTGCATATTTTATTCGAGTTCGGTAATTAAAAAGACGCATAATTGACCCTATTTCTAATAGGAAATTAATAAGGCGCAAGTAACCATTTGCGCCTAACGCACTAGTTAGAAACTGCTTTTACACTAAGAAAAAATGTCTACATCTGCCCACATGCGCCCTTTCTACTTCGTAAAGCTTGTTTTGGCCCAGGCGCATTTGACATATGCGACTTGTTGCGAAAAAAATGTACTGATGGTACTTAGTTAAAAAGGCGCAAGTAAGCAGAAACGTCCTTTTCACTTATTAACCTGAATCCGGCGGGGAGGAAATAAAATTAACAGTTTCGTAATTTCACCTGGAAAGAACAGTACATACACATAGCCAACAATACATCTCAAAATAATTCGGCCAGACAAACACAAAGAAAAAACAATAATTCTAAAAAATTAACCGTGGAAAAACGGTTACACACTTTTTGTCGAAAGAAGATGGCGAGAAAGTTAGTGTGCAAGATTTTCTTTTTGACAACCCTCGGATTTAACAGAAAAAACGACAAGGTTCTTAGAAATGCTATAAAACATGCACAAGCACTAAGAATTAAAGGATTTGCGAGGCTCTAATCCCAATCCTAAAAAGATTTATAACCAGCCCATCATTAATTATATCAATTCTTTTCATCCTGCTATATCGCATTATAGAAGGGAACATGCACCCATTCGAAAATATTTACCGTCAGACATAAATGTTCGTGATACGCACAGATACTTTTGTGAAAAATGGGGTATAACTGAGCATTCTCCTCCCGAAGATTGTGTATCTTACGATCACTACCGAAGAGTTATTAAAGAACTTAACATCTCTTTCGCAAAACTAGGCAACGAAGAAAGCGAAATATGCGAAATATATAAATGACATAACCCTGATATAATAGAAATACGTCATCGAAAGTGCACTGAATGTAAGGAATACGAAATACATAACAGAAGATATGTTTTAGCATGACAGAATTACGAAGAAGATAAAACTCATCAAATGAACATCCAAAACCACAACAGTGACGCCATGTATTACTCGGTAGATCTTGAAAAGGTTATAATGTGCCCTCGTCTAGATGAATTTAAGGTTGCGATATTTTGCCCAAGAAACTGAAAGAACGCTTATTGCAGTACTTTAAAGTCCTGCAGTTCGAGATTTATAGGGCGCATCTGGTTATTTACGTCTTTTCAATTAAGGACGCAGTATTTTTTCCTAATTTTTATACTAAGATGAAACAGTTTTCTGTTTTTTTTAGTTTATTAATTAAAAAATATTCATATTTTTAATAATCAAATTCAAAGACAATTATCTTTGCCATTATTTCCAATTTTTAATATGTAATTATTTTAATTTACCTAAAGACAGCGAACGATTTCCCGTTTAATTAATTAAAACATTTTTTTCTCCGTTTTGACTTGTTGTTGCATGCGCCTTTTCAACTATCGGGGGCAGTGTAGATGATTCGAAAATCTTCACTTCAGTCATCCACCAAGCCTCGACAGCGCCCGCGGCGCAACGGCAAGACGGTCGGTGGCATGCGCTAGCGCACTGTCTGCACGAATCTAATGCATCTGCTGCCACGCTGCAGTTTGACAGGAAATCGTGATGCGTATAGAAAGGACGCTTTACATTTTCATAGGCATGCACTACATATATTTAGATTAAGTAGATTACTCTTCATTGTTCCACCACCAAAAGCCATAATAACAAAAAGAAAAATAACAAACTTAAAAACTAAAGTGTTACAGGCAATGGGCAGTCTTTTCGCTCAAAGCGATCTCTTCCAGACAACCTTTGGATGGAGAGGACTTAAAGAAACTGTAAGAGACGGGGGTGTCAATATAAATGACATAAAAAACAAATGCATGTACAAAGAGTACAAACTATAATAACATATACCTACTACCTACTTACATATATATATATATATATATATATATATATATATATATATAATATACAAAATAAGTAAGATATAGGTACCAAGAAATTTATAGATTATGTATGTATTATGGTTACTTCAATGGTAGGGTAATATTTAAAAGACTTCATCAAATATCTCCACTACTTTATCTGCTACTTTTTTATACAATTGAGTGACAAGACAAGCAGGTTGTGCACCTGATGGTAAGTGCAACACGCCTGCCTATAGCAGATGCAGCACCACCCAGAAAATTGTTGTAAAATCCTCCGCGGCTCTGCATTACGCCCGTCACCTTTGCCTCCTAAATCTCATAATACCCGGTAATTTCACTGGTTAACACGGTTATGCTTGCGCACTACTGCTTGGCTGCAGAATAACTGGTAAAGCGGTGGTATTAACCCAACCTCTCTCCGGCGGCCTCTTGCATACGAAACCACTAGGTATAGGTACCTAGGTTGTAAGCTTTGTTGATTGTTTACAAGATATATATATTATGTACCTATGCTACCTAAGCATCGTCTTTAAATACAGAGTATTGCAAGACGATGCTTAGGTACCATCTTGCTCTCGTTATCATTACAAAAACTATATATACAATACAATACAATACAATAATGCTTTACTGAATACCAAACACACAGGAAAAACAATAGTTAACAAAGTTAATAAACAGTGGGTACAATGGGCGGCCTTATCGCTATGCGCAATTTCTTACAAAAATTTGGATGGACAGGAATTTTAAAACTAATATTGCGGTCAGTGTGGTGTACATTATAAAACTCCAATTATACGTAAATATGATATACTACTATTAAAAAAATAAAACAATATAAATAAATTAAATATATACTATATACCTACATATACTATATTGACTACATGCATCTGATATTGCATGAATCTAGTCCGTTTCAACTCAGTGTTACCTGAGGCAGTCATCATGTCATGCATCAAAGCATCTGCCTCGGCCCGTTTTGTTATGCTCTTTGCCTCTTAATTTTTGTTTTGTCTGCATTAAGCAGTGTAAGAAGTAAATACTTTAAACAAAAGTCAGATAATATTATTAAAATTGACACACTTATTAGTGAAATGACGGCCACGTCGTCGTCCGCCGCTTTCGGTGCAGTCATCATCAGTCCATCACGTTCCCACTGCTGGGACACGAGTCTTCTCTCATAGAGAGAGTATGGGCCATAATCTGCCACGCTGGTCCAGTGCCGGGTAGTGGATGTCACATGTCTTGAATTCTTGAAATGCCGGTTTCCTCACGAAGTTTTCCTTCACCGTTTTTAGAGCGAGTCTTTTCGCACATAGCTTAAGATAGTCAGTGGTGCGAGGCCAGCGGGATTCGAACTCGGGTGCGTCAGATCGAACGTCGCACGTCGCATTGAGCCACACTCGTTCTCCCGCTTTCGGTGCAGTGGTCGAACCTAATGCATCGCGGCTATGACCATCAAAGGCTCAAGCATATGCTAAAGCCAATATCACGTACACTGGTATTACTATGTCTACTTTAAGTTCTCTCGTGTGGTGGTCAACTCTGGTGTCGGAGTTTTTTAGACCGCCCAAAGGCCTCCGACCCTCATGGCCTAACGACTGTTGGGACAACGACCGGGGCCGACGGCTTAACATGCTCGCTCTCCGAAGCACGGTAGCGCTCAGAAGCCTAATTTTGCTAAATAAATCTATTCAAATTCCAGTTTTGATCTAGTGTCGATCTCATAAATGTCACAAATCGTATTCTGCTAACTTGACCATTATTTTTTTATTGACCACATTATAACATTGTGCGTTATTTTAGGCATGTCTACAAATTTAATTAATTAATTATCTAAGTACTTAAAATTTTAAATATAAGATCTTAAAATGAACATTCTGCCTTCCAGCATTTCGTCATAAATTCGTTTATATTATGGAGTTGTATGAGGAGACGAGCAAGTCGTTCGCCTGATGGTAAGTGCCATGCCTGCCCATAACAATTGCAGTGCTATCCAGCACTTTTAATACCAAAATAAGCAATGCGTAGCACTGATTTGCGCTCATCACCCCGAGACATTATAGGTGTATTAAGTCTCATAAGCCCAGTAATTTCGCTGGCTACAATGCTCTTCGAATTGGAACACAGTAATGCTTGCGCACTACTGCTTAGCGGCAGAATGACTGGCAAAGCTGTGGTACCTTACCTACCCAGACGGCCTCCCGCATACGAGAGACGTACCATAAGTAAAATAACGTCAAACGTCGCTCGAAATGCGAATGTTATTGTAATGTCGCAGAAATGCATACATACATACCTATATTATATATACATATATTTCTTCCCTCTGTGAGATTTGCCTACTTTACTAATACATCTGTTTCTAACGAATAATCTTCAGATAGTACTTTCATCTTAGAGAACCTGCCTAAGTATTCCAGCCATACATATTTTGTCTCGACATCGCCCGCGGCATTCGGCGGCAGCGTTCAGACCTAATGCATCATAGCCGCGCCTGGTATATCTGGAGATGTCAAGCTTTGAGCTTCTTTTTGAAAATAGAATACATACTAGTGCCTTAGACACTTGAAGGAAGCCCTACAGAAAATCTGTAGGGTAGGGACGATATAAAAATATTGTCTGATGCACTCAGTCATAAATTTATAGTTAAAATATATTAATATTACTTAGGTATAAATGTTAATGTAGAGAAAAATGTAAAAAATGACTCGAAAGTTTATAGAAGAAACCTTAAATTAATTAAATAATGAAAATACAAAAAAAAATATCTATTAAACGTAATATCTTAATGAATATAATTAAAAAAATATGAAAACGATCTCGGTAAAACAAAAGCTGCATCTCTCCCATAGCAAGGTAAATTCAAATTTCCCTCATGAAAAAAATCTATAGCCACGATAATATATATATTAATCAAATAAAATTTATTTATTAAATAAATAAATCAAAACCGGAAAATTCATGAATCTGCTGAAATTCATTACCCAATGAAATTATAGCGCAAAAAAAAGGTTTTATCTATGAGCAATAATCCATTGCAATAAATACAATTAGATAGCGCCACCATAGAACAATGACATGTTTAAGTCCAAAAATCCAATTGTAAAAGTCGTAGAGATAAGTACCCTATTATTCAACAAAGATTTGGAAGCAAATAATTGAAAAAAAACTTGAAGTCACACCTACCTGAACTAATTTATACCTATAAGTATTTTAGCAGTACACCAAAACATTTGTCTAAACTTTTTCGTTGAACTACAACTGCATGACCATTTCTTTAGTGAATTAACAAAAGCTGTTCATAAAAAGCTCTTCCAGAATCATTAGCGAGCTTTTGTTACTAACACATTATACTACGGGAGGCCTGTGAAGTGTAAAGATGAAAAACATTTTCGCAAACTAACCTGAATCATGACTGCTACTGGCAGGTGTCTTCCCCACAAACAAACATCAAACGACACTGAGCGTCACTTCACAGTACATTTCACATCTAATACCATCCGCTATACATGTAGGTACATATGGGACACACAAATATATTCGTGATTATATCGTGTGATATACAAAGCGCACGTTAACACGACCGCCTAACTGTCTGTGAGACCGGACACTGGGCTTCAGGCGCCGCAGAGCGGGATGAAAGATACGCGGGGGGACACATGCATGCTGAAGGATGCCAAAGGAGCCGGGCAGATGCGACAGGACTCCGGAGAAAAGAGACGACTACACTGCGTGACATTTGAAAACTGTGTCTTTACAACACCTTTTTCGTTCATTTTTAGACCTCGCTCTTAGCTTCTAGTTCATAAAGTTTAGTTTTGTTTGCATACAAATGGAGTTATGGTCTTTTGTAACTGAGCGGCAGATGTCCTCTAATGTGTCGCGCAATTCGGGGCGCCAGCTTTAAAACTAAGTTCTGTAGAGACTAGTATTGCGCGCGCTGTATACGTCGCTTCGGCCGTCTGGTGGCACAAGTGTGTGTCGCGTTTTGTCGCTTTCGGAACGGTGGCGCGGGCGTGCGAGCGGGACGGGAACACGTGCCTCATGGGGTGGGAGGAGGACAGGGAGGTGTCACCACGAGCGCTTTTTAGGGACAAGCCGGATGATCCAAGCTCTGCGGTGCTGCGGATTTTGTGTGACGTTTTTGCGCAGATGTCGGTTTTTCAGTAGCGCACTTGTGCATTACTAATATGGAAAGAATGTTGAATACCGGGTACTGTAGGTGGTTTTTCATGCCCAGTCTGATGAAAAAATTAATTTAGCTGAAATGTTTCATGCATTACGTACTGTAGATTACGGATGTACGGAGCAGCAAGACTTACCTACTACATCTACTGCTCTAGAAGAGTGAATGACTTTTAAAATTATAACGTATTGTCATGGCCACACGCTATTTGGTTTTTTTTTATAACACCTACCAGTTAAACACAACAATCTGTCTCAAAACCTTTTCGATTCGCCACAATATTAAATTTTTTGTCACTTCACCACAATACAAATCCATTTTAAAAATCACTTGTCACTTGTCAACTTGAGAACTAGAGCTTAATGCGAGCAAAAAATGACTTTTTCCCGACAAAAGACCATCCCATTTTCGTACAATGCGGTAGCGCCAGCGAACAATTATTGGACAATGACTCGACAATGACATTTGTGACATTTTTGGCTTGTCACTGCTGAGCCCACAGGGGTTGCATTAGTGTCACGTGAATTACATTCTATAGCTAATCTTGTTGTTGCAATTCTTAACTAAAGTTTAATACTTACAAAAACTGACTTTGCCGCCAAAGGATCATCCCATTTCGATACAATTGGGTAGCGCCACCGAACAATTATGAAACAATTGTCATTGCTCTAAGCCCACAGGGATTGCATTAGTACCGCTTGAATTAGATTTACCGGCGAACCTTGTTGTTGTAATTGTAATTGGTTGAATTTATGTGACGCTACGGAACAATACAATTATTTTACAGCAAAAATTGGGACTATTTTGTTCGTCGACATTTAACTTTAATTGTTTAGACCGCATGGAAAATGTGCGTTGCAAATTTTTTGTGATTTACCAATTCGGCTTAATCGCCTAAATTATCATAATCATTTCATTATTATATATTCTGCCGCCAAGCAGTAATGCGCAAGCATTACTGTGTCTCGGTTTGAAGGGCATTGTGGCCAGCAAAATTACTGAACAATATATAATATTTGATGTCTTGGGGTGATGAGCGCAATGCAGTGCTAGACAGTGCTTTTTATGATATAATTTTTCTGGATGGCACTGCAATTGTTATGGGCAGACGTGGCGCTTACCATCAGGCGAACGATTTGCTCGTCTCGTCACTCAGTAGCGCCACCGAACAATGCAATATTATTATGGAAAATGTTATTTAAGGATTATTTTTATCTATTAATACCCGAACATAAATAATTTCAGCCCTAGAACATAAATTACATGTCGCTTGGAACCACAGATCTTGTTAATACAATTTTAACTGCAGTTTAATGCGTGCAAAAACTGATTCGGTCGTCGAAGGTTCATCCTATTTGAGGTAGCGCCACCTGACAATGAGAATTGTGACATTTTTGGCTTGTCATTGTTCAGGCCACAGGGGGCGCATTATTGTCGCTTGGGTTGAAGCAGCAAGCTTGTTACATTATTTCCCTGTTGCGATTTTTTGTGTGTTGTTGCGATTTTTTTTCCATTGTTGCGGTTTTTTCTAGTAGTAATGTCACTGGCCACCCACATAGATGTGGTAGCGTGAAATTAGGTAAAATATAATCTGACGGCGTCCGATAAGGTGTGCTCGTTGTTGTAGAAATGGGAAAATTATGCAAATTGTCCGATTCACCGGTTTTACATCTGTTTGATGGATATTTAAAAAGAAGAAATTGTTTAGAAGAATGGGTCTCTATGGCATGATTTAGAAGAGATATATGTCTAGTAATCTAGTCTCTACCTAAACCTGGGATAGAGAAGTCAATTGAAAAGCTTGTTACTACCTATACCTACCTACTATATTTTTAAAATTATCTGTGTGTTTCAATAAAGAGTATTTTTTGGAATGTAATTGAATGACGAAATGAGCTGGCTGTTTGCTTGCAAGCAATACCTACGCCAGCCTATAACAATAACACCACCACCCAGAACTTTGTTTTGCAAAATCCTGCACGGCGCTACACTGCGCTCGTCACCCTGAGATAATTAGCTTTTGAGTCTCATAATGCCCAGTAATTTCGCTGGCAACAATGCCCTTCAAACCGGAACACAGTAATGCTAGGCCTAGCGCACTCCGCACTGTAGGTACGAAGCTACAAGTACATAGTCGGACACCGGCGGCGGGTCGCGCGTCGTTACACGTGCCGCGTCAGAAGAGATAAGAGCTATGCGATAGAAAGAAAAGGCGCTCTGTAGGTTAACATGACTGGTAGGTATGCAGCGCTACGAGGGTTGAATTGAATTTTATTGCGTCACATCAAGAGTCGCTATTTGCAGGCCTAGCGCACTCCGCACTGTAGGTACGAAGCTACAAGTACATAGCCGGACACCGACGGCGGGTCGCGCGTCGTTACACGTGCCGCGTCAGAAGAGATAAGAGCTATGCGATAGAAAGAAAAGGCGCTCTGTAGGTTAACATGACTGGTAGGTATGCAGCGCTACGAGGGTTGAATTGAATTTTATTGCGGCACATCAAGAGTCGCTATTTGCAGGCCTAGCGCACTCCGCACTGTAGGTACGAAGCTACAAGTACATAGCCGGACACCGACGGCCGGCGGGTCGCGCGTCGTTACACGTGTCGCGTCAGAAGAGATAAGAGCTATGCGATAGAAAGAAAAGGCGCTCTGTAGGTTAACATGACTGGTAGGTATGCAGCGCTACGCGGGTTGAATTGAATTTTATTGCGTCACATCAAGAGTCGCTATTTGCAGGCCTAGCGCACTCCGCACTGTAGGTACATTAGGTACGAAGCTACAAGTACATAGCCGGACACCGACGGCGGGTCGCGCGTCGTTACACGTGCCGCGTCAGAAGAGATAAGAGCTATGCGATAGAAAGAGAGGCGCTCTGTAGGTTAATATGACGGGTAGGTATGCAGCGCTACGCGAGCTGAATTGAATTTTATTGCGTCATAGCAAGAGTCGCTATTTGTTTAAATTTCATTACGAAGTGATGCTTCTGTCCTTAGTGTTCTGTGCTATTTGTTTAAATTTCTTTGCGGAGTGATGCTTCTGTCCCTTAGTATTCTGTGCTATTTGTTTAAATTTCTTTGCGGATTGATGCTTCTGTCCCTTAGTATTCTGTGGTAATGCTCACGCACTACTAATATTTTATTTGTTTGTCTACTCACAAACTCGACTCTATTGCGTCTCCACTTTGAACAAATGTTACCAAATTGCTTTACTTAACATTTTTTACTCAACCGTAGCTTAGTTTCCATAATGTTATTTTAATAGCTTGCTTAGACAAGTGCTTTACGGAATATTGTAGAGTCGGTTATTTATTACAACAATCACTATTGTTTCATCTTGACTGATGTGTACTAATGACCTCAGATTAGCGGGTGTCATTTGTTTTAATTTAAATAAATTAGTTTTTATTTACATACCAAATATTTATGGCCGCTTTATGGTCACTAATTTTGTCGAGTAGGTATTTATAAATTATTATACCTACCTTAGGTAATAGATAGATAGATGAACGTTTTATTGCAAACATTAAATTACAGACATTACATAAAAACAATTAAAGTTTAAATATTTCCAACCAAAATGTTGTGTTTGGTGTTAACAAAATATCACATCACTGCAGATTATTGATTTATTGATTGATAACACTCTTGTACACCAAAAACATAACAAGAACAAATAAAAATAGAACTTAAAAATTTGATGAGTATAATGTGCGGTCTTATCGCTAATAAGGGATCTCTTCCAGACTCTCCAGACAGATTATGAAATACGTGTTTAAAAATTCTGCAAAAATATGTCTCTGTAGATAAGATAAGATATTTATTTTCAAAAAACGAAAGTTAGAGGAAGCTTGTTATAAATAACCATAGTTACAATATAATATAATATCTATAACAAAATTAAATTTCCAATGGATTAGAACTGCGGCTCCACACTAGGCTCTAGGCCCGTACCGAGGAAACCTTAATAAAATAAATAAATAAATAACGCCCAACGTTCACATACATAGATCCTGTTCCCTAACTAGGTTTCCCTGTATCTAGGGAACCAAAAACCATGAGGACTATGGTCCCACAGTACCCAGACACGAAACAAATGATTGCGCTTTTTTTTTCTGTGCACACACATTGGACCCGTCGCGGGAATCGAACCCGCAACCTCAGTGGTGTATGAGATTTGAGCCAATCTGCCCAACCATTACACCACAGAGGCTGTCATATAATAATAGTGCAATAGAGGTACGATTACAATTTTGTCATGGGATAAGGATCTGCTTTAAAAAAAATAAACACATAATAAAATCAATAACATATTTTTGACAGACAAAATAGCTAACAACCCTAAAAGAAAAAAGTTTAATTAAAAAAACAAAGACATCTCTATCCCAACATCTGCACTAAAATTTAAAACGAGCAAATTATACCCAACGATATTAGATCCCGATATAGACGGACAGACACGCAATAAAATGTATAACAATATTCTTCCACCCTAAAAAAACAATGTATAAAAAATACGTCACCTGTCGTGTCATTTGGTCCCAATAAACGAACCGCCAAAGAAAACACGAAATAGAAAAAAAAGGGAATTGCCTAAAAGTGACCGAGACCTGTGCCATGACAGTTTGACTTCGTACCCTTATGCCGACTACTCAAAAAATCAAAGAAAAAACATCCTTAGTATTTCAGAAATAAAGTTGCTGTTAGCGTGTGGATGTAGAGCTTTTAATTTTTTTTCAAAAGACATTTTTTTTCTGGCTATCGTTGTGACTGACGAATATTTACGATGTGAATAAGTATCGGCGAAATAAAATTCTGCCTCGACTTCATTAGTCCTGTTTTTGTTACCGGAGAGACTCTTTGTTCGGTAATAAAAGGGGACGGTTGTCCCTCGCGTGATTATACCTTCTGGATTTGTGGAGAATTGGAACTGAAGATAGCAATTATCACTTTAGTGGGTGTAATAAAAGTTGGCGCAAGTGTTGTGATTGTAAAGATATTTTTTTATAATGAGTATTCAGGCAGGATACACTGAGCGCTTGTGCACCGCTCCACTCAACGCTCAATGAAAATAGGTACAGGTTGTTCTTCGAATTTCAAATGACGGAACCAGTGCACAACCATACAAATAGTATTATCGCTACTTCTGTCTGTTTTCACTGTTCGTATTTCTACGAATAGCATTCGAAGCGGTGCACAAGCGCTCTATGACTCCGAGTTGAAATTGAAGCGTATTTTTTCAAAATTGAATTAATATAAAATAAAGCCTTTGAAATAAAATAAATACCCAACCCAAAAATAAAAAAATTACGCCCAACAATCACATACATAGATCCTGGACCCTAACTAAGATTCCCTGTATCTAAGGAACCAGGAACTATGAGGACCATGGTCCCACAACCAGATACGAAACAAATGCTTGCGTTTTATTTTGCACAAATATTTGTCCCGTCGCTGGAATCGAACCCGCAACCTCAGTGGTGTATGAGATTTGAGCTACCTGCCTAACAGGGAGACAGATCGCGAGGGAAGAGATGGTGCAAGATATACGCCTGCAGCGGCTCCTGGCTGGCCAAGCAATCGCGTACGACCAGTTTGGTACACATGAGGGGTCAGACTCAGCACATGCCGAGGCTTCTACTTCCAACCAGGGATCTGACTTCAAGTTCAGGCTAGGGCTCTCACTTTTTCCATATCCTCCAGGGTTCTGACCTTCGATTTTTGTGTCAAAATGCCGACATCTTTGAGTCTCTTTTTCCTTTTCGAATTTTGAATCTGAACAGCCAGCTTTAAAAAGGAGTTAAGTTAAAACCAGCAATAAGGTTAGGGTTTATTATAACTTAACCAACGTCGATTGACAGTCTCCCTTTAGGTTCTACAATCTCTTGATTACCAGTAGCTAAGGTTGCGCACACCCCAATTACGATCCGAAGCACCGATCGTTTATTTTTATCTTGGTGCGACTTAAAAAGCTTTTAGTGTAATTAACGTTTATTAACAAAAGCGGTATTTAATTGAGGCGTCAAGATCCGATTCAATTGTGCTGTGGGCTGTTATCTAGCCCAATTGTAGGCTATTCGCTGTTATCGCCTTCATTTAAAGGCCGAGACGAATTTCCAAACTACTTCCTGGGTATCGGTACGTAATCCGTTGATTAGTGATGGAGTTTGTGGGAACTTGATGACTGTGTATGATCGTTTATGCAGAGTACAGTCAACGACATAGTTTCAAATCATATTTTTTTTTCAAAAATTATAATTACCTATAGAATTTAAGGAAAACAATTATATAAGTGTGGTCTATATCATGTGTTATAGACCTCATTTAAATGTTTTTTTTTAAAGTTATATAAACATTTAGGGACTTTTGTCGCTGATTATACCTACTTATCGAACCGCTGTAAAGACCAAAGTCCAGTTATTATGAATCAGACTTCTTTGATTATAAATTTTAATGAAGACATTAATGTGCAGGTAAATATTAGGTAGGTATACTACCAACATTATTTATACCTAATACAGTCCTTTAACAATGACACAAGTTAATATTTAACTACTCAAAAAAGTCAAAAGTCAAAATCTCTAATCATTTTGGCATCACGGACGCACTTACGAACGTCAAATTATCACTTTGGTAAACTTGGTCGAATAAAGTTTTGTTGATCAGAAATGGGTTCAACCCCTGTCATTTTCTCGGGGTTTTAGGGTATCCATCTTCAGAACCATCCCGATCGTTTTTAAGTAGTTAAGTGACGAAACGATAATGTCGTTCCCCTGTTGGTAAACAACACGACTGAACATAACAGCTGCAGCACCACTCAGAACATTACTATGCAAAATCTTCAACGCTTGGCATTGCGTTCGCTAAAATTTCTTCTATCCTTCTTATATCGTCTTACGACGATGGGACAATTCTAGAAATTTTGGTTGCTCGAGTAGTAGACTCGGTGGCCCAATGGTTAAGGCGTCGGGACGGTATTCCGAAGACGCAGGTTCGATCCCTGGCCGAGCAATATCATTTTTCTTCTTCCTAATTATTTAAAATCTTAGGATTTTCGCCTAGCGTGCGCTCATGTATTCAATTTCAAAAATAATTGGTATGGTATGGTATAAATGGGAGTAAACGTATTTCTTCTTTCCAAATATTTAAAATCTTATTTTCTAAGCATGGCAAGCTTTCCATATCAGATCTTTACAGTGGTTATTAGGTATAATACCTATACCTACCTATCTAGTGTTGTATGATACCAACCGTAAGTAGGGTAAGTAGGCTAGTCCGATCCGTTATTGAAACGCAATAGCAAATGGAAGCCTACTTGCGGCCGCGTAATGAAGAGACGAGATCACTTTATCGATCACAGGGATAACAAGGAACGAGCCGATAAGAGGGCAATAAAGCTTGAGTTATAAGAGTGCTCACTCTTGTGTTAAGAATAATGAAAACTAGCGCCGCCCCGCGGTTTTTACTGCGGTTTCCATAAAAAGTGGGCTGTTCTTTTCAAGGATCTAAAGTGGGTTCATAGGTACAGATTTTAATGTATACAAAAGTACATTAAAATCTGCTTAGTTGTATGCGTGATTGAGTCACTAAACATCTATCTATCATACCATCCATTCATGCTCACGAAGTTTCGCATTTATAATACTAGCAGGAAGAAGGATAGAAGAAATTAAAAAAGACATATTTAGCCTTTTGAAATAGGTACCTACTACAAATTATAATTGAAGTGGCGTGATAAGATGCGTGGCGGGATATGGATAGGTGAGGGACAAGGAAAGCAAATCACCTAATTACCATGTAAGAAAGGGAAAGCCTATCATATTGGAGTTGCATCAATGCAAACATGGCGATAACAATAATAACAGTACCTACTTATATCTATTTTGCGAACAAACAATTAAAATAATAACTTGAAAAAACGAGAGAAAAATATCTCCATTTATTTTTGTTTCAAGACGCTATAGAGATCATAATCATGAACAAGAGACATTTCTAAAAATGGTCTTGTAAAATAACATATTACCTATAAATCTCGTCTAACTTAATGGCGGCTGACAGACGCACCACGTGACCTGCGCAGTAGCAAAATCGCATACAAAATTGTATCTGCGCAGATCACGTGATGCGCCAGTCAGCCGCCATCAAGTTTGGCGCGAGGTATATGTTCTAAGAATCGCGAATCTTGCGCCACTTACAAAAACGTAGTAATTTGCGATGATTTCAAAGAAATTAATAATAATAATTATTATTAATGCTTTATTACACCAAACAAGAAATTAACAAGGTACACGAAATATTCTTACAGGCTATAGTACAACGGGCGGACTTATCGCTAAAAGCGATCTCTTCCAGAAATTAGAAATTAAATCAAATCAAATTAGATTATAAAGTTTATTTGCCAATCATTGACGCCTAGAATTCAAATCAAATCAAAATCTCTTTATTCAGTTTTGGCATCACAGACGCACTTATGAACGTGAAATTATCACCATGACTACCAATTTACAGAAACACCATCGAATTTTAGTCCTATATTTTGATCTTTAATTAATACAAACTTTACCTTGTTTGTTACTGGAACTAATCGGTTATCTTTGAACTAGTACGTTTCTGATTATGATTTCATAATTAATAGTCTGTCAAATTCACATCCGTATTGTGTTGTTCTTAGTATTAGGTGACCGGTGACTTCAAATGTTAAACGCTTGATTTAATGATAGGGTTACGCCAAAAGCGGTGTCGATGTCATTATTGGCTTTAGCTAGGGGTAATTTAGCTCTAATTATATCAATTCTAATTATACCAATTTCGAGCGAGTGTGGCTCAGCGGGACCTCGTGTCCCTTTCGATCCGACGCACCTGGGTTCGAATCCCGACTCGGCCCTGCACCAATGACTTATAGTTAAGTGCAGATTTTGCACGCTCGCTCTAAAACGGTGAAGGAAAACATCGTGATGAAACCCGCTTACGCGCTTTGGAGTGGTAGGCTCTGGCCGTGGTTGTAATACCACCCACCGAACAAAGCCATGCCGTCAAGCGAACTAGTCGTGTTTCGGGATGATGTTCGGTGAACCATCGGGGAGACGGGTCTGAGCAGCCGCTCAACTGCCGTTTCTCTCTAGATCTATGTGCTCCATCTTAGGCCACATCATCGCTTCTCATCAGGCGAGATAGTGGCCAAACATAGATCTATAAGGCGTAAAAAAAAAAAAAAAAAAAAAATTAACAAATACGGAACCACATGTTTCAAGGTTCGCAGAACATGAGCAAAAAGGGACTACTAAATATCACTCTATATTTAGTAGTCCCTTATTATTCTGTGGTACTACTTGATTGTCACTGAAAGCATCCTTTAATGGGACAATCCCTGTGGTGTAGTGGTTAGGCACTGAGGTTGCGGGTTCGATTCCCGCGACGGAACAAATGTTTGTGCAAAGAAAAAAAGCGCAAGCATTTGTTTTGTATCTGGGAGTTGTGGGACTATGTTCCTCGTAGTTCCTCGTTCACTAGATACAGGGAATCCTAGTGAGGGACCAGGATCTGATTAATTAAATCCTATCCTATCCTTCTTATTTTTATTTTTTTATGGTACCGATGAGACGAGCAAGTCGTTCTGCCCAAAACAATTGCAGTGCCACCCAGAACTTTTAATACCATAAAAAGCACGTAAGAAACACTAGATTGCGCTCATCACCCCGACACATCAGATATTAAGTCTCATATTGGTATGTCCAGTTATTTCACTGGCTACAATGCCCTTCACTGTAATGTTACCGGAACACAGTAATGCTTGCGCACTACAGCTGGGCGGCAAAATAACTGGCAAAGCTGTGGTACCTACACTACCTACCCAGACGACCTACAACGAGTAAATCCTGTTTCCTATTAATATCATAAACGCGAAATTGTGAGGATGAAAAGATGGATGTTACGCAAACACTATTTTGATAAAATTTGGTATGTAGGTAGGTACTTGAGGTGCTTTAAAGACATAGGATTTTTATTCCGGAAAACCACGGATTAAACCGCGGCAAGCAACTAGTTCTAACTAAAAATGCCTCCATTCTGTGAGCTATCAATTTGATATTCAATCTCTTGCAATTGCAACAATAAGCATCGCAATCACAAATAATTGAGTTTGAATCATGAAGTGTTATTCGAATTGTGGCAATCTAACCCGAGGCTTCATTTCTCTGGCACTTTGCTATTGTAACATTGTTTCTTTTGACAGTCTCTTTGGTGTAGTGGTTGGGCAGGTAGGCTCAAATCAAAAGAAGAAGTTCGGAAGGAGCCTCATAAACTACATTCTCCAATCAACAAAACATATTTAATTAATCAATATACAAGGAATAATAAATTGCATGAAAAACCAATAAACCAAGGCGTCACGAAGTTCATTGTTTATATTCGTATAAATCTTCGGACAAGGAAGTTGTGACAGAATCATAATTACTATCGTACGTTACAACAGAACCCGGAGCTTTCAATTAAAGATTCCACATAAATAAACATCAAATGAATTGTTGACAGGAAATATTGTCACAGCACGGGACCGGAGCAACTATACAAAATGTAAGCAGTATAGTAGGTTCTATACATAATATGTAACATAATTATATTGAGTACGTAGGTACTCTCTATATCTTGAAACCACCTCTATATTATTGTAATGCGTTTAGTGAAATAGATTTTTGGGACATGCTTTTTAGTGCGAACGTCAAGGGAATGGATTGCCTTGCCGTCGTCTGTGTTTCCACATAAATACAATCTGGGTGTGTTCAAATCATAAGTGAACAAGTATTTACTGGGTAAGCGTGCTATATCTTCGACCACATCGTCACTTCCCATCAGGTGAGATTGTGATCAAACGCAGACCCAGCCTGTTGTAAAAAAAGACATTTTTAATTTAACGCAATTGATTTATTTTAAAGCATGGATTGAATACATTCATTTCGGATATCGAATTCAATTCCACGGAGTATATGGATGGATACGTATAATTAATATAATATAAAACTGGAAGACCACTCACTGACTGACTGACTGACATATTGACAGAATTGATCTCCCACTTGCCGTTATGGTGGGGGGTAGTGTTTGGTACCGTTGGATAGAGGATGTTTTGAAACTAACCAGAAAAATCCGAAATCCATGGAAAGGTGTCTCCAAGATGGAACTGCTCAAGGGATCTCAGAAACTATAAATCGGATGGGGGTACCGCTTGAACTAAATATGCCCCAAAACCTGGGCCATTTTTGAAAATTTGAAAAAAAAGATGGCCGCCATACAAAAAAACATGGCCGCCATACAAAATAAAAATGTAAATAACTTTTGATTGGTTAGAGATACATACAGGGTGCTCGACCAAATGTCATAGAGGACGACGGGGGAAATTTGGAAAAGTTGGAAAAATTAAAAAAAAAAGAAAAAAAAATGGCGGCCATTTTGAAAGTTGCTCCGATCCGACTGAAATTTTGCATCGGGGGGTTTTCTGGGTCGAAGATTACAATTATGAAAAAAAATTTTGGATTCCGCCATTTTTCAAGATGGCTGCCATACAAAAGTTTTTTTTCCGGAAAAATAAGCCAAACAAAACTTTTGAACCGTAGTCGATAGGAAGCGTCTATAAAAAAAATGCAACACCCCCCCACGCGAGCTGCTTTAGCAGCTCGCGCACGCCACAAAATCACTTGGATTTCGCCATTTTTCAAGATGGCCGCCATACAAAAGTCTTTTTGTCAGAACAACTGAACTTAAATAACTTTAGAACCGTAATCGATAGGGAGCTTTTATAAAAAAAAGCAAAACCCCCCCACGCGAGCTGCTTTAGCAGCTCGCGCACGCCACACAATCACTTGAAATCCAGCTTTTTTTCAATATGGCCGCCATACAAAAGTTTGTTTTCAGAACAAAAAGGGTAAACAAAACTTTAGAACCGTAATCGATAGGAAGCTTTTAAAAAAAAACAGCAGCCACCCCCCACGCGAGCTGCTTTAGCAGCTCGCGCACGCGGCGAAATACTAGTTATGACATATATAATTCATGAAGAGTCTTTTGTCAATTGTCTTTTGTTCAATTGTCTTTATATTTTTCTTTTAGGAAGATGACAAAAAATTAATGGTTGACGGCAGTGCAGTCGTAGTCAAACTTCACTAGGTACTTATTTCAAAGATCAGGTATCTATTCTGGTATCAACAATTTGTTCTGCAGAACCAGGCCTAGCGCACTCCGCACTGTAGGTACGAAGCTACAAGTCGGTGTCCGGCTATGACACCGACGGCGGGTCGCGCGTCGTTACACGTGCCGCGTCAGAAGAGATAAGAGCGATGCGATAGAAAGAGAGGCGCTCTGTAGGTTAATATGACTGGCAGGTATGCAGTGCTACGCGAGCTGAATTGAATTTTATTGCGTCATAGCAAGAGTCGCTATTTGTTTAAATTTCCTTGCGGAGTGATGCTTCTGTCCCTTAGTATTCTGTGGCAGAACTGAGGTACGTAGTGAAGAGTAAAGCAGTATCAAATTATATTTTTAGAGTTTGAATGGTTTTATTCTGTAAATATTTACCTACTTACTGAAATATATCAGCATAGCCGAAATCACCATACTCTTTCTACTGCGTGTGTTTCTGTATTGTACAAGTCCAGTGTATTAAAAGGTACTACATCAAGCCGCCCTTAGTCCTATATTAATGTCGTCACGTTACAGTAAATTATCGGGACATCCAATTGGGCCGTGTCGTGACAAAAGCGCATAAATATGGGGAAGTCGTCGTTACAGCCGCTGAGGAGACACGCAGGGCTTAGGAGCGAGCCTTGTGGGACTCGCGAATGTTCGCGAGCGATGTGTTTATTGTACTTTGTTAGGATGTTTTGTTACGTAAGGTTGAAATATTATTTAATCAGCAAGGCAGGCTGAGATGAAAAAGTCGGGGATGAGTTAGTTACGTGCTTTAATCTTTGGACTCGGATATGGCCCGGTCAGACTAATATATACCAAAAAGGTGTGATCGACAAAACTGTGTATGTTAACTGCAAGTAAAAGTAACCATTAATTATTTAAAACATTCAACCATTATTTTACAACAAATAATTTAAATTTACAATAACTTGACAAATTCTACATCACTCTGTCTTTTTCATTTCTGGTAATTTAGATTTTATTATATTTCTTTCATTAGGAAATGAAATGAAAAGATTTTATTTCGGATACCTAATTGAAATCCATACTTTGGCCATTAGTTTCTTTTTATGAAACTGAGTAGTGAAACGAGCAAGTCGTTCGCTTGATGGTAAGTGCCACGCCTGCCAATAACAATTGCAGTGCCACCCAGAACTCTTTGTATAAAGTACTGCGTAGCACTGCATTGCGCTCATTAGCCATTATTGTGACATTAGGTATTAAGTCTCATATACCCAGTAATTTCGCTGACTACAATGCCCTTCAAACCGGAACACAGCAACGACAGAATAACTGTCAAAGCGGTAGTACCTATATACCCAGACGGCCTCCCGCATATAAAAAAACTTACCACGAGTAGAGTACCACTTATTTTTACACAAGCATATCCTACACATTTTCTCATTAGCTATCTTTGCAGTAACATTCCTTCCTGCATAAACACATCCGTAGTCGCTTAGGGCGCTGTCACCAGGCATTATACCAGCGGGTGGTGGCCATCCAGCGGCATCACTTAGACACGGCACCCGACTGATTTTCTATTAGAATCGGCTATGCTTTATTTTGTTCGATATGACGCTTCATCAATTTCTCCTTTGAGTACTAGTCGTTTGTTAATTTAGCTTAGATTGTGTTTAGAACTTGGCATTTTTAGCTCTATCATATCGTTAGTAGGGCAAAAATATACAGCATTTATGTTCTTAATACTTATTCTGTATCCTAACTTAACCTTCACCATAACTAGTTCAAGTCATGTTTCAAAATCAGGGTAGGTACAAGACGAAGACATAATATTAGAGTCTATCTATCTACCTCTATTATTATATTAAATATGTTATGGACCACCAACACGAATAAAAATAATTATATTAAAAAAAATACAAACTTTAAATTAATAAATAATATCTACTTACAAACTTTTCTCTCGACCAATGACCATCCAAGCGTCCGCATCAATCAAAAACCTAAAAGCCTTCACTTTAAAACAAGCCTCAAATCCCTAAGATCAAGTCCTTCCATCAAATCGTACGCATCGGAATAATTATTCGCTCAGGCCTCTGATAGCGGTCATATCACACGGGTTCCCTGCGTCGACACATACCGTGTTGGTTTAGTGGAACACCGCACCGCTGCGCCGGCGCACCGCAGGGTTCCCATCATCCTGCTTTTTTTTCTTCTTTTTCCATCTTCACATGCCACAAAGAACGGCGACTTTTGTTCTCTTGTCTCGCTTGTTAATGATTTTTACGAATTATTAATTGTGGGCTGATAAAAGCCGATTGAAAAATATCGATTTGTTTTCGGTTATGAGATATTGTCTCGGTTTCGTGCAGTTTGAGGGTGGTAACGGCATGTGTTTTATCATTAGATTTGGGAGTATCAGACTATATTGTTTTTGTGGTAAGAGCAATTCATATTCGATTAACGTTATGAAAGTTCTGTCATTTGATCAATTAATTGCAATTTTGTATTCGTCTATCAAGATCGCAGTTTTTTGATATTCTACTTTATCACCGTCAGTCAAAGACGTCAATAGAACTGTAACAGTACCAATTTATTGGAAATTTGACTGAGCCTAGATTGTGCATCAACCAAAGCTTAAATAAGTTTTGCAAATAATTCCGTCAGCCATTCCAGGACACTTCGAAGCCTTATCTGTCGCTATCTCCATCTCACGAACTCCAAACCTTTCGTTATTTCTGAACCTTATACGTTTGGTGCCTCATGTTACCGATGTACGAGATTAACCTTTGCTTTTGTTTAAACGCGTAATAAGTGCGTTCGTGATACCACGGATGATATACGAGCGCCCGCGCCGGTCGCCCAGTCTCGGTAATAGCGGGGCGGGGCGCTACACCGTCGCTCGATCGCCGGGACGTTTTGGGACGACCCATAACGTATTGGACACCGAAATAAATTAAATAAACTCGTGTCTAATAATTAAGGATGAACGGTGGAATTTTGATTAATAGAGGGCGGTGAGTGGATGATTTGCTGTTCTGGGAAGTTGACAATGTGGTGTTTATTTTGGGTTTTGTATGCTGTTTGTTAACTTTGTTAGGAAAATGCTTCATTTTTAGGCAAGTGACTTTTTGGTTTCTCATCCCAAGCTCAGACAAAAAGACGAAGTAAATAAAATACTTGCGGGAACTACTAGTTGATGGCTAACTTCTCCTGAATCGAGAGAAGTGGTATCCTTTAGTATCGGCGGCCAAGACACACTTCAGGTACAAACTGTTTTATGCTTCAGGTCACTGCGCCAGCAATAGTTACGTAGTACTTAGTTGATAGTTTCAAGTAAATGACTACCTATCAAGAAAGGCTTTGAGGCAATTAACCTCACACTTTAAACTTCCAGCAAAGATTGCGTGAACTAGGTGCTATGATGGACATAAACATCTAACTACTTACCTGCCTAGGTATATAACTTCCTAGACTTTTAATTTTCAAAAACAAAATTGGTTTTGTTTTATTTAAGGATACATCATTCACAGACACAAAGCGTATAATATACCTTTTTTTAGGTATTATTTATCTCGAAAGCAAATATACAGTTCACGTTTAGGTAGATATATCATCGTTCCAGTACATAGCAGGTGATACAATGACCCTATTCAAATCTCTGCGCACAAGGTAAAGTATAAGTAAAAACAGATGGCGCCACAGTTCATATAGCACAAGGTGAGATCCCACAGTCCAGCTTATCGTTCATCATCTATAACACCACTACACTGTGAGGAAGATAGAGTAGAGAATATGAACAGATAATTTTATTTTATTGTAGTTCTTTTTTAGGTAGACTGTTGTTTTATACCTTTGATCGGGTATATAATAATCTAAGTTTTATACTTACATACAAGATTTTTGTTAAAAAATATACACTAGTAGTTTACTATTATCAGTCAAGGAGTTCCATTACCCACCTTCCGTCTCCATCATCAGAACAGCTGGCTGTCACCATAATATTGCATTGTCATCGGACTTTGACAAGTATGCAACATTTGAACTCCGTAGGATAAGAGAAAGTGGTTCTGATTCAACTTGCAAGATTTGACCCAAACATTGCACGTTAACTAAATAAAAGCTTGTGAAAACTGTATCAAATACATAATATTTGTTTATTTATTATAGTAATGCTTTGCTAGAATAGGGGATCGGAAAACTTTTTAGAAAGTGTTTTAAATTAACTACAATGAATATATATAGCCATGAAAAATACAATTTTAATTAAATAACACTCTAAAAGTACCTAAAACTCTGTTAAAATATATTATTATGTTTCAAATATTGCCGCGCAAAAGGTCACCTCAAAACTTGTGATGTCATATGTAGGTAGAAAACGACAAACTCTTCGAAATAAAACTTGCAAAGAGATTCTAATACGTTTTGTGAAGTTTGGGGACTATATTGTAGTAATGGAACGAAAAAATTAACAAAAATACATTTTATGAAAAGCAAAAAAGTAAAATAAACACAAGCTTGACACGGCATTTGCCTACAAATGACGTCATGCGCTGTGATTGTTGTTTCGTTTGAGATGAAGAACAGATTAAAAATGTCAGAATTATTTATTGATTTAAAAATATAAATCATTATTATTTCACAAAAATATTAATTGACTGATCTTTCTGGTTCGACGAACATTAGTTCTATCTACATTTGATTGCTGTCCGATTTCCTAGTCAAGTAAAAAGTATATGTGAAATGTGAAACCTTTTTATCTACTGCTTTGCTTAGGTATATCATCATTCTGTTCTGAT
Organism: Petrophora chlorosata; assembly: GCA_951640565.1. Classification (NCBI taxonomy): domain Eukaryota; kingdom Metazoa; phylum Arthropoda; class Insecta; order Lepidoptera; family Geometridae; genus Petrophora; species Petrophora chlorosata. The sequence continues at coordinate 5,732,874 of OX621204.1, read as the reverse complement.
AGCTTTAGTGGTTGCTCACCCTTTAGGTAAATATACGCTCTAAATAAATCTTTGTCAACTGCAGCCTCTACTGCTGGTAATTTTGTATCGGCATTGAGCAGGCTGTACCTATCCAAATCGACCCATTTGCTCTGTATCACAATTCACAAAGTAATATCGAGTTGCGTATTCTCTGGATTGGAATTAATCTACGTCCCTGACGAAGGACGTCGGCCGCGGCGGGCCGGGCGAAACATCAACCATTTTAATTATGTTCGGGACACCATTAACAATAAATCTGTTGTTCCTATACACGCACACACGCAAACACCCTTCGTGATCGCCTCTCACACATATATCGTAATCGGTACTTATAATCGAGAATCGAACCTCGGTCGCCACGGTCCGATTTATGACTAATTATAATTTTGTTTTAGCCATTCGCAATCGTAAACTACTCTGTGACCAATTTGCTAATTATTACGTTAATGCTTTCCGACGCCAACGTTCAAATGACACTTTAGCTTGAGATTCGGCAAATAGCTGCGACCAACGGCAATAAAACATGCAACGACTGACGGCACTTCTTAACACTATATATGTAAAATATATATGATGCCATTTCCAAATCACGACGGCAAGTGCTCAACGAGTTATTTTTTTAGCAATGTTTTCTGCCGTCTACCGCTGCCGTGTGCCGTTGGTCGCGTATCTCGGAATAGTATCTTAACTTGTTGTTGCGATTGGCACAGGATTGAGATAGGGATAGGCGCTTGATTTGCCGTAAAATGAAAAATGTACCTACCTTAGCTTTTAATTAGCTATCTTTTTAATAGCTATAGACTACTGTTTTCTTCGATTGATAGATCTACTGTCTGCCGGCAATTAAAGTCTTGACATAAGGCAGCTAATACAGTGGTAGTATGATGATGTTTAATAGAATTATTATTTGATATTGCTACTAGTTTTTATTACCTTTTATATTTTACCTAAAAGAAAATATGTTAGGTAGGGCTATGTGTAATTTTTTATTCTTCTTAAAAATTTTAATTTGATGGTTTGATGGAAACGTTCAATGTTTTCATTTCCACCATTTAGGTTTATTGAAGTTTAATCTTACATTCACAAATTATTCATTGAAATGCAAAAATGAAATGAAATAACTCTTTATTGAAACACACACAGATAATTAAAAACTAACAATAAAAGTTTATGTATAGTGTAACAATTGGCGGTCTTATCGCTTAAAGCGTTCTCTTCCAGACGATCGTGCAGGGAGAGGAATAAAGCAAAAATAATGGACGGTGTTTTCAATATCTCAAATAATATCAATATTTAATTGTTTTGTAAAAAACCGTGGCAACTCACACACACAACAAACTGGCAGCTTTCTTTCAAACTACATTTTACAACATGATTTGGTGATCATTGTTTCACAGCTCCGCATTATCTCCGATCAATTTTGAATTTAATTTATATCCAACAACATATAATTACGCCTTCGGCTCTGCTCGTAAGTGGGTTGACTCGGGACATCCAGGAATCTTTATCGCGACATCTATTGGACTTTATTAGTAAATAAATCACAGAATACGTTCAATGTTCGTTGGAAACAGGAACATTGAAACATGTATCTCTATTATAGAAATACAAATTGTTTGGGTAAGGATTGTGACATACATGCAATCTTTAAGCTCGCGCACTTTAAGCTTACCGTGCATGCTTGACACGCTTAAAGCCGTTTTATTTACAAATACCTACTCACTTAGGTGTATCGGACGGTGTAAGCTTCGGAGGTGACGTTAAACCGTCGCCGGCGGTGTCGTCTTAGGACGTATGGTTGTGAGGCCATGTTGGAGGCCTTCGGGCGGCCTATAACTCCAACACTAAGGTACTTACACAGCACGAGAAAGAAGTGATTTCGCTTGCGAAGTTGCATTTTAAAAAATCTTTATTTATTAAAAAGGAGTTTGATCAGACATGATCATGCCACTCCCGTCGCGTCGTATAGGTACAGTCTAACAACTGACCTCGGCGCTTCAGAACAATTTATGCGGCATGCTTTAGAAATTTCCTCCCGTTTGTCAGTCTTACAAAGACTAGCTATGAGTGCGGTGAACATCACACAACAATATCTAGTTAGTCATAATGACTAAATGACATTTCGCTAGCTCGATAACCCTATTCTATCCATCAAACGCTGACCTAAAGACACAATAAGGACCGACTTGTCATCTGATACGCGTATTCCGGTATTTATCGCTGTTATCGGCGTAAATTGTAATAAATGGGTCGTTTTCTGCGAATTATTATAATTAATGTGTGTTAGAATGAGAGATGATGTCAGGCGTTGTTTGAGAGATGTTTTGATTTGGGAACTGTCATTTAAAATTAGATTCTTAGGATAGTGATATAACTTTAGGTGGATGTGGCATGTCACAATGTGCGGAGATAAATAGACTGTTTAGAGAGTGTAGGTTCGTTGTCCCCGTAGGCCTTATCCCCGCTACGGGGACAACAGGACGTCATTAAATTTTCGTGCCATTGTCCCCTTTACCGAGATACAGCCACTAGGTTAGGTTATATTAGAACTGTGACCACACAGCGCGAGCCGAGCGAGCGAAGAAAGCGTGCAGCGGCAGAGGCCGGCGAAGTGCCAGAAAGCGGGTTTTCCAAATCAAGTTTACTTTACTATATCAACGGAAACAGAGTAAGGGGACAAAGGGACGTATTTTTTAAATAATTTATTAAAATACCGCTGTCTCCGTTTAAAGGGGTCACGCACAGCTTACGGGGACAACAACGGACCTACGTCGATTAGAGCATAGCTTTGTCATAGCACTAACTTTACTTTGACCTGACAACGCTTTGTTTACAAAATCTATTGGTATAAAAAACAAACGACGTTAGCATGGCATTGGTAACAGTTGTGCTAAAATAAAAATCAATCAATCAATCAATCAAAAGTTCTTTATTCAATTTTGTCGTCACAGACGCACTTATGAACGTCAATTATTACAATGACTCTACCACCGTATCGGAAAAAGAACCACTACTCAGAAGATACGGCAACAAACTGAGGGGCATATTTTTTTAGAACTTTTGTTACAGTATTTTATGTTTGTTTTTGACAATATTATTTTTCTTATGTGCCACTTGGCTACTTGGCAGAAGCGGAATGTTCCATGCATCTTTGTCTTCTATGTAATTACTAACTTTATAGTATGCTTTTTTTATTAGAATATTTTTCACCCTAAATTTGAATCTACTTTCTGTGAGCTCCGTTATACATTTTGGAATTTTATTGTAAAAACGTACACAATTGCCCATGAAGGACTTATTCGTTTTACTCAGTCTAAACCTAGGTACTGCAATTCTATCCTTATTTCTAGTGTTTATGTTGTGGTGGTCACTATTCACCTTGAATTTGTGCAGATTTTTACGAACATACATTATATTTTCAAAAAAATGTAATGATGTCAGAGCCGGACGATTATTTGTCTAATAATACAAAACACCTACTTTGACACAGTTTAAACCTGCAATGGCTTGCCAATGAGAGTAATTTACGATGAACCAAAAGAATCTTTAGAGAAAAACGAATAACGCAATAAAGAAACCACAGCTCAAAAATATTATACATATCCGTAATTATGTACCTACAACTGCAAGTTCGATGCGTTTGTGACGCAACCTACCTACATAAGGTAGGTTGCGTCACAAACGTATCGAACATCCGAAAGCGGTGTCTTTGTCGTACAAACTACATAATAACTTCGGACAAAGAGACAAACCTTCAATAGACATCCCTTTGTATATAATCATACATTCGGGGTAAAACATGGCGGCTCAATAGAAACATAATCCTCATCCTAACAACGACAAAAGGCGTAATTGGATTACTGAGCAGTTAATATCTCCTTTCTACTGTCTTCTTCCAAAAACTTTATGATATTAATAGAAAAATAAACCAAGAAAAAAAGCGATCTATTTATTAATAACAAAGGACTAAATTTGGTTGCAGCGGAAGCGTAGATATTACGTTTGGGCAGGAGAAGGTTTTTAGGGCACAAACAGGCGACAAAAAAATATCACCGGTAGAAAAGATGTCATATTAAGAAACATGTCAATCATATTTTTATGAAGCATTGAATAAGGGACGTTGTTCACTTGCGTAATTTTTTTCCATATTTCACGCACCGTTTAAGTTTAAGAGTTTTTGTTCAGTTTTTTTCCTCTTTTTGAGGGTAGCTTAGGAAATGTTTGTGAGTCCGATTATTCCCTTACAATCGAATAGGTACTTGAATTGAGTGGTTGTACAAATATTGGAGAGCTTGTTTCCTGTTTTGCAAATAAAGTTTGTAATATAATTTTTAGTAGCGGAGAAAATTAGGGTATTAAATTTAGAAGAGAAATATCAATTTTGATATTTCCTGTTTGGCTAGTTTTGTGGTTTGACCACAAAACAAAATAAATGATAGTTTTAGTTTGGGATAGTAAGTGCTATGGCATGGTATTTATAATAATTATTAATTTTATTATTACACAATATATCAAATAATTAACAAACTTTATAAATAATAAGTTTGTAAATCCATCACGACAAAGTTACATATACCTCTATTATTACTGAGCAAAATGAGAGACGTAAAATCAGACTTGTATTTTTTATTCTCCGCTCGAAGTTGGTAAATGGACTGGGGACGATTATTGGTTATGTTGTATTCGCATATTAATTCATAAGTAATTTTGCTTTTCTTCAATGTTTGATCTAAATAAACTATTCACATTACTGTGTTATTCAACGCAGTAATGTTCGTACACTGTCAACTGTTTCGTAAAATCAATATCTCTTTATTAATTTTTGGCATCACAGACGAACTTATGATCGTCAAATTATTATCACCATGACTCTACCACCGTATCGGAAATAGAACCACTACTCAGGGCCCCAATTTACTATGATAACTCGGCGAAATCACGTCGACTCCTTGCTTCGAAAAAACGTCGATTAAACGACATCTCTAAGACACATTCATATATTCATGTATATGACGCGTCATAGAGAATACAAATTTCGCAGATGTAGTTTATTAATGAAAGAATCGACGTTTCCTTGAAGCAAGGAATCGCCAAGTTGTCATAGTGAATTAAGGCCCAGAAGATACGGCAAGAAACTCAGGGGCATTTTTTTTAGAGATTTTGATACTATTTTTTGGTTTTCTACAATGATATGTTTCTTATGTACCAGTTGGCTACTTTGAAGAAGTGGAATGTTCCAAGCATCTTTGTCTTCTGTATAATTATGAACAGTATGGTATGCTTTTCTCAATAGAACAGTCTTTACGCCTAATTTGAATTTAATTCCTGTGTAACTTACGCAGTTGGTAGGTACTTTCCAAAGCCGTAATTGCTGAAGAGACTTACCATTAACAAAATTTTGCTGTTACGTCTAAGACTTGGCTCTTTAGGTGTTTTTAAAACACTTAATTCTCCGTAAATAGTAAAATTCTCTGTCGAACAATGTGACCTCATTGTACAGTTAGTTTCTAATAATATGCATACATGTTTGTACCATGCCGCAATAATTATGTCCATAACAAGGTATTTCAGAGATGGAAATTGTTGAACTAGTGAGTGTGACACGGTTCATGTATATTTGTTATTGGTAGTGATTGTACTCTTTCGCATGGCCACGTCAAACGTTTATGACTCGAATCGCATTGTCTTGTAATTACCGGAGGTTTCAGAAAATTTGGCACTGAGCTACGACCAATTTAGCTTGAGCTTCGGGTAAATGTACTAACTTTTTAATACTTTGGTTGAGTTTTTTTATGTACCCATGTGGCGAGACGTGTGAGTCGTTCAACTAATGGTAAGCAACACGCCTGTCCTTAACAGTTTTTTTATGGAATTGATTGATGAGACGAACAAGTCGATCGCCTGATGGTAAGCACCACGCCTACCTATAACAATTGCAGTGCCACCCAGACCTTTTATTATCATAAATAGCCCTGCGTTGCACTGCAAAGCGCTGGTCACCATGAGACATCAGATATTAAGTCTCATGCCCAATTATTTTGCTGGTTATAATGCCCGATGCCCTTCAAACCGGAACACAATATTGCTTGCGCACTACTGCTTGGCGGATGACTAGCTGGCAAAGCTGTGTAAGTCGCAGCGCCACCCAGAACCTTGTTTTGCTAAATCCTGCGCAGCACAGCAGTCGTCACCCTGGGATAATAGCTCTTAAGTCTCTTAATGAAATAATTTAACAGCCTCTGTGGTGAAGTGGTTGGGATGGTTGGCTCAAATCTTATACGTCACTGAGGTTGCGGGTACGATTCCCGCGAGACGGGGATGTTTGTGAGCAGAAAATAAAAGTGCAAACACTTGTTTCGTGTCTGGGTGCTGTGGGATCCTTGTTGGGGTCAAGATCTACGGCGTTTTCTTATTATTAACCGACTTCAAAAAAGGAGAAGGTTCTCTGTTCGATTGGTTTTTTTTTGTTACCTCAGATCTCCGTCATTATTGAACCGATTTGGAAAATTCTAATCTTCTTCAGTATAGCTATGAAGTGGCCCCATATAAATTTCATCGATATTTGATGTTAGACTTCGAAGATACATTGAAGTCGGTTTTTGTTTTTTTTTTCTAAAAATTAATTATTTATTTGTAATTTCGCTTGAAACGGCTCTTCAAACCAAAACACAGTATTTTTCTTTTTTGAAATTTGTGTACAACACTTGATATTTACAAAATATTCCTGCACACACTATTTTCATTTTACCATTTATTTTATCGTTAAAACAGTACCTAATGTTTGCACATTCAAGCGGTTGAATAACTGGCAAAAGTGTGGTACTTTTCAAAGCGGCCAAATGGAAAAGGATTACCAATATTAAGACGACCGCTTCTTTAGTACATTTTATAAGTTCAGAGTCTGTTGGCTTAAGAAGTATAAAACCTAAAATACACTGCGTACTGCGGACTGCATTGCGCTCATTACCCCGAGACATGAGTGGGAGTAAACTGGCTAGCAGAGTACTGTAGCCGAACACTCGTCTGGTGAAGAGAATAGGAAGGTTATTAACGATGCACAGATTAAACCGTTTTCAAGCCTTCCCGACCAAGAACATTGTCAGAAGAAGTCGAAATATCAGCAGGGCGATCATGTATCTTTTATTTCAATCAATTTCAACAAGAAACCAGTTTCGATTATGGTTTTGCGATCAGGTACTAACCCGTTTATTCAATCAAACGTCAACGAAAGCTCAATTGAAATAATTTAAATTTATTATTTATTTATAGCGCAATCTCGCTTTGTAAATTTGTCGGGTAATCGATAGGAGCACATTGAAATCGAGACATAAAAGTTACATGATCGCATTTTATCGATTGAAATAAATTTCTATTGCACTTTAGTCCGCAACATGCGATGTGCGCAACAGACTTATGTGATCGCCCTGCAGATATTAAGTCTCATATATGCACAGTAATTTCGCTGGCTACAATGCCTTTCAAACCGGAATACAATAATGCTTGGGCACTACTGCTCTGCGGCAATAACTGGCAAAGCTGTGGTACCTACCCAGACGGCCTCCCCCATACGACCTACCACGAGTGAGATATTATTAGTCAGTTGGTTTGGTAATTCTTAAAAAAAATACATTTCCTCTATTCATTTTATTGCGGATGTGAATTACTTCAAATCGGTGCGGTGGAGATGGGTACCATCTAAACATCATGTTTATTTGATGCAACTAGATAACCTATATAATTATAATATTCATAATAGGCCTCAATGGTGTAGTAGTTAGGCAGGTTGGCTTAAATTACATACACCACTGAGGTTGCGGGTTTGATTCCCGCGACTGCACAAATATTTGTGCACAGAAAAAAAGCGCTAGCATTTATTTTACAATGAGGACCATGGTCCTCTTAGTTCCTGGTTCCTTAGATACAAGGGTAGCTTAGTCACACTTTACGTCAGCGCCGACCACAGACCCCAACGGTTTCGAAACAGCTCAATTTAAACTGGCCATCCAAAGAGGGTAATTAGCAAGAAGGCCCGACGAATTGCATCGCGAAGTGCCGCTAACACGTTTTGTTTTTGTTCTCCGTTGTAGTGGAAGGACAAAGAGCCGTTGTGAGTTGAAATTCGATCGCAAGCGACAAACTCCCGGCAGAGGGGAGAGTAGGCTAACATTGCGCTTGATAATAGCAATTGAAATTAGAACTGAAGAGACCAAATTAAATCATAACAATAATGTATAAGTCTATGATATACCAAATTAGTGAAATTGCGTAACATTGTACGTGTGTTACACGTATTACACGTGTAGCAGCGCTAGACACATTTACGTGCCGTTGTCGCTAACTGCATGCGCATATCTGTGGATAGCACTAATTCCTCACGCATTTAAAGTGGTTTCAAAAACACTTTCTTATTTTTAACCGATTTCAAAACAGTATGAGGTTCTCAATTCGAATGTTTTTTAATGTTTTTTACCTCAGAACACCGTTATTTATAAACTGATTTGGAAAATTCGTGGCGTTGGGTTCAGTATAGCTACAAGGTCCCCGACCTTGGACTTCGAAGATACATCAGAATTGAAGTCGGTTTTTTTGTTATAAAATGAATTATCAATAAAACTTTTTAATATTATTTTTTGTAGGTTCGTGACATGGTGCTTGATCCTGATCCTGTCAAGTATCAAGGATAGTTGAGTATTATTTTAATGCTCGGTCTACATTGCCCCAACGTACCGTGGCCTGTCGCACAAGGCACTATTGTGCGCGACAGTGCAGCACTGTGCACGGCCGGCGGCAGCGCTAATCACTTTCACGTGCCGCTGTCACTGACTGCATGCGACTGTACTTCCTCACGCTTCTGACGATACCGAAGTCTGTTTCTAATACTTTTTTTAAACCTTTTTTTATGGATCTGGGTAATGAGACGGGCATATCATTCGCCTTATGGTAAGTGCCATGCCTGCCCTTAAGAATTGTAGTGCCACTCAAAATTTTAATATACCATAAAAATTACTGCATAAAAATCCTGCTTTGGCCTTATTTTAAATTTATTTGCTTTTAGTTTGTATTGCTATGTGACGCTGTGGGATTACCTAAATAAATAAAATAAAATAAAATCACCCCAAGACATCTGGTATTAAGTCTCATATGCCCATTAATTTTGTCGGCTACAACCTTCTTTATATCAGGTTATCAGTTAGTCTTATGTAATCTTTGACAGTTTGAAAACACCTCACCAAAGATTTTTACGTACTGCAAAGGATTCTTGCTTTATAGACCAAACGTAGTGATTAAATCTAAATCTATAATTAATTAGTTACCTAAGTCACACGCAGTTATCAGAGTAACCACAGTCATAGGCAAATTGAAATGTTTAGTTTGCCAATTAATATTCATAATGTCACACAATATATAATATTTTACTGTGGGAATTTTTGGGATACAACGAAAGATAAAATAGTCTGTATCTTGTTTGGGAATTACTGCCACAGTGAATAATTCTTATCATTTATATGAAACAACGAATGTCAAGCGAAAAACTCTAACTAGGTTGTTCAGAAAGAATAGGTAGTAATTATTGTTGAAATATATATTTTTCAAGACAAGCTTTCAACAAATTTGGAACCGCGAGCAGATTAAAATGAGCCCAGACACTAGTATTTTTCGATTATCCATCATAGAGTTCCATTGCCCACATTCCGTCTCCATTATCAGATCAGCTAGCTGTCACCAAAAAATTGCATTGTCATCGGACTTTGACAAGTATGCAAAATTTCAACTTCATAGGATAAGAGGAAGTGGTTCCGATTCAGCTTGCAAGATTCCACCCGGGCAAACATACAATATATTAGGCACATTGTAAGTTAAATAAAAGCTTGTAAAATAAAAGCTTGTTGCTTGTTTGTGCTTGTAAGCACCGGCTGGATAAAGATCAAATAAAAATAATCTAAAATCATTGAAACTTTGAAATTCTATTCACCAACCAACAATGTTACTCATCATAACTTACAAGTAACCCATAAATTAACCCTTTCATAATAACCTGCCATTTCACCCGCTCATGTCGCTCAGAGATTCCCATAGGTGCACATTTTTTCATAATGCCCTCATGTCGTGACCGACCCGTGACAGCTACTTTTATCCTGTCGTGCTCCTTTTGCGTAGATTGCTCTCTTTGTCTACTTTTGTTTACGTGCCCGGCGCACCTCCACATTCGTCAGAGTATGCAGTGAGTACAGAAGGGAGGAAAGGTAGGTAGAAAACGAAAGGTAAAAAATAAGTTAAATAAAGAGGTAGGAAAAAAAAAGGTAGGTCGGAGGAAGGTATATATGCAGGTATATAGGCAGATTATTAGGGTTAAAAAATTTGCTGAATATATAGAAAAATATCTCAGTTGTGTGACATAAAGTTATGTTTGAACATTGCCAAATGGGAAATAATTAGATGATTGACAGACAGACCTACATCGCACTGGTAGAGTCAGTTTTCGCATTTATTTTCTGGGCCCAGACATCTTATATGAGAAAGAAATGAGTAGACATTTTTTTTCAAAGTCATAATATTTATGTTAATTTTTATACGTAGGTATATCAATTGATTTGTATTATGTGTATATGACGTTTAAAAGTGCATCTTTTGGGCATTTTTTTTTACTGATTATAGGCTTGCGTTTGACCGCTATCTCACCTGTTGTTAAGTATTATTTGATAAATATCTTTTGACTTTTGAATTAAAATGCTTAAAATCACATTTAATAAACTTACTTTATAAGTACTAGCAAGAATAGAATAGAAGAATAGAAAACACTTTATTGCACTTCAGAAGGAATTACATTTTGAACATGCTTTCTTATGATGAGTACAATAGGCGGTCTTATCGCTAAACAGCGCTCTCAGCAAGCGTGAACATGTAGGCACAAATTAGGCAAACACCACACACGGTATCACTTCTGCATCTTCACTGTACAATCATTGCAAATAACAACACCATGTCGTCCTTTCGGAATGCCATGGGAACGAGTAGCCGGCTCAAGTCCCGACTACACGACACGAAATTATTGAGCTCTCCCTATTACCCCATTACTTGGACGTCTATGTTCGACGGCGTGTGTAGGCCACTTTATTATGTCGCAAAAACGTAATTTTCATGTTGGGTTTTCTTGCGGTTGGTTTTCCGATGGGATTGTAGGGATGAGCGATTTTAGAGTTAGATTCCTTATAGTTGTTATAGTTGGTAACACGTATGGATATACATAGTGATGTGTACAGCCTACTCAATTTTTTTCGGACAGTTACCTGTATACAATTTTTTTTAATTAATTTTTTTATTTATTCTACATCAATAGTTCAAGTACTTACATTAAAGAGGTACGTTAGTAGTTAGGTGCCTATATTAATAAGTGTTACAGTACCCTTTTCAACCGACTTCAAAAAAGGAGAAGGTTCTCTATTCTATAGTATTTTTTTATGTTCGTTATCTCAGAACTCCGTCATTCATGAACCGATTTGGAAAATTCTTGCGTTGGGTTCAGTATAGCTACGTAGTGGACGCGTATAAATTTCATCGATATTTGACCTTGGACTTCGAAGATACATTGAAGACGGTTTTTTTTGTTTGATAAAACGTATACTTGTGAAAAATCTTTGTTCCCTGCACTAGGTTTCATGAGAGCCTGTATAGAGCCTCTTACATTAAAATATTAAATATGAAATCTATCGAATTTTTCAATAAAATAAGCATGTCCTTTTTTTTGGTCTTTATAAAAAAGAGTGCGTAGGGCGTATATAATTATAAAAAAATGTGTTAAGAAGCGTTTGTTAAATGACACCTTCATGCACTGGGTATTTAAGCTCATAATCACACCACGTCTTTAGCGGTAACATATCAAATACATCATATCAATATGCGTATTCATTTGGTTCAGTTTAACTGCGTCTGCGCAGGTCTCACGTCGTCACCAGGTAATAAAGCTTATGGCTATCGATTTGGTATCTTATGACACAAAGTATAGAGAAGCCATAAATTTTATTACTTGGTGACGTGATCTAGCGTCAAGTAAGAAGATTATATTATATTGGGTTAAATGGGAGCTGAGTTTAAGGTACCGCCAAAGCTTAATTTTGACAGGTTGAGTTAGAGAATTAAAGAATAGTTAATAATAAAAAGTGGCCATACGAATTAACATTCTCCAATGTACGAAAATACCACATATATTAGGTATGTTCAATTAACTTAAGTACCGATATAATCTTGATGATATTTTTAGTCAATTAATTTTTTGTTTTGTTTTGTTCTGGTGTAGTATTTACCTATGGTATTTTAAAAGTAAATAACTTATAAAAATACCTACACTTTTTTTTCTTCTCTCGTGTGGGTGTGCAGCCAACCATTGTGTCGGAGGTTATCACACAAATATTATAAATGCGAAAGTTTGTGAGTACGTTTATTACTTCTTCACGCTGAAACGGCTCAACGTATTTGCGTGAAATTCTGAACGAAGATCCATTCCATCAAAGGACAACCAGACGCACGGCTATGCGACATCCAATGGTAAACATCCCTCATGTACGAACAAAACGTTTTGCTTCCACGTTCATCTTACCAACAGCCAAGGAGTGGAACGCATTGCCAACGTCTGGGTTTCCTGGGAGTCTTCAATTCGAGAGTAAACATGTTTTCATCCCATCTATTCGAAACGACTTTCGGACGACTTGGTTCGCCTTTATGTGCACCCAAAGGTGGTGTTTTCTATAAGAAACTTTTAGCGGGCAGTAATGAGTTTTTAATCCTCTTTATAAGTGCGCCGCAATTATCTTTGCCGCGCACTTTTTGAATTTGGAACATCTTAGTGTTCAGCACCAAAGAAATCAAATATTAGTCATCAAAGAACGCAAATATTGTTTGAATAAAGACTGGCTGGTATGACGGCCCATAGTCACGCCGCCGGATGAATGAAAAAAAAAAAAACAAATTAAAAAAGCGCGAACTACAGCCCGCGTTTTCGTAAATTTTCACGGATTGTTAGAAATTCATTGTTTTGTTTTGTTTTGAAAAATGAGTTCTTCAAGTGACAGTGAATAAAATATGAGGCGCTTTTATTTTCTCATAGTGGGTGATGAAAAGTAGAGTGTATCACTCGGGCGCAAAATATATTTTTGGCTCGGGCGACGTACTTTGAATCCCTCGCTACGTTCAGGATTCTACTAAAGAATCCCTCGCTAGGCTCGGGATTCTACTCTAGACTCCCTCACTTCGCTCTGGATTCAAAAAAGCGCCCTCGCCGTAAAAATATTATTTTGCTCCCTTATGATACAATCTACTAATCTTCTAGGCGAGCGTTTTACATCATAGACCACATCATCGTTTGTCATCAGGTGAGATAGTATCAAACGCAAGTCTATAACCAGAAAAAAAGCTTATACCTACCCTGTAATTTCATAAGACTACTTTTAATCCCAGGAAACGGCGGAGCGCAGTATAGCAAATAATGCAGTATAGCAATCTTTTATAGTTTTGTTATTTATTCCGATAATTTTTACTGCGTATTGTATACTCAATATGAAACAAATATGAGTCCAAATCCACTGTAACATTTTTGAACAATGCGACCTGTGTAATGCTATACTCTTCCCAGCAGCAATCAAAACGCTCTATCTATAAAAAAATGTTTGTTACTGCCATTTAAAACAACACCGGCATTTAAGCAGTCTATCTTTAAACTGCTGTACGGATGAGGTTACATTAAGTACTGGTGGACGTCAGGTGCCTGGGATGGTCCGGTCACGATTATTTGACCGATGTCTGGCTGAAGACTTGAACCTGTCCTCCACAACATCCATCGAAAACGCGACTCTACCCGCTAAAAGATATGATTGAACATTCTTTGAATGGAGGTAAAACATCCGCGTTGTAAAGCCAGTCAACTTTGATCGTAATTTTGAAAGGGTTAGAGTTAGTTTCTGATTGAAGGGGGTTGATGAAACTATGCGTTAGTTAATGCTCTACCTATGATCGTAATAAGTAGATGGTGTGTTGAAAAATTATCGGTGCGATCGGAGGCGCAATGGACGCGTGACTTTTTTGCCTGTTTATTATTGAGTTTGAAAGTTTGGATGTAGAGGTAGCTGGAAAAGGTAATGAGTGACCGTGAAATTATTTGAGACACAATTCTTACCTTGTATTGAAAACTGTATTGTGTACAAAAAGACATTCACATTACGGTGCCATTTCACAATGAGCCGTGTCTGCCGATTACCCTAAGGACAGCAATCAAAATAACAATCTGCAAATTATATCGAAAACAGATGAATACGTTCCGCAAGCACCTTAGTGACTGGAGAGAAAAGAATAGAATGGAAATCGAAGATGTTCAAAGATGACAACTATTATTTAAGAAACAAGTATACGTTTTATCAAACAAAAAAACCGATTTCAATGTATCTTCGAAGTCCAAGGTCAAATATCGATGAAATTTATATGGAACCACTTTGTAGCTGTACTGAACCCAACGCAAAAAGAATTTTACAAATCGATTCATGAATGACAGAGTTCTGAGGTAACTAACATTAAAAAAAAATACAATCGAATAGAGAACCTTCTCCTTCTTTGAACTCGGTTAATAATGCTTTTTTTATTCGGAAATAGGCATATTGATGGCATCTCGCCTGATGGAAAGCGAAGATGCTGCCTAAGATGGAGCACGCTTATCCATGCCTATTGATCCTTAAATTTAATGAATCCTAACTTCGAGTGAGGACCTTTATCAGCATTTCACTCACCATGAGGTCCCGATTAAAATTATTAACATCACTTCCAGCAAACCAACATCCACGTAAATAACAAGTTTCCAATACCCGCTGCGAAGTAATAAATGTAAAGCAAATGCACCGTCCACATCAAAATGTCATCAGTGTTTTCGGTAAATACGTGACAGGCTACACGAAGTTACATCGGTGTTTGTACAGCCAATGTGGACCTTCGGGCTAATCATGATCAAGGAATTGGCTAGTTAATGTAGTTGTGTTTTGGCCTTCGTGTAGACGTATCTCTAAATATGATCATTAATCAAAGAAACTTCGATTTTTGAGTAGCAGCACGTGTCATCGTTTTGTTACATACGGAATAAGTTCTAGGAGACTGTTATTTTAAATGCTTACTTGACAACCTTTTATTACTATTGATTTCGTGGATTCGTGTCCCCCCCCCCCCCCCCTAAATAGTCGATCCTAGTTGTTTATTTATTATTTAATTATTTTTTTAAGTATGAATGT
This sequence comes from Petrophora chlorosata, assembly GCA_951640565.1. Classification (NCBI taxonomy): domain Eukaryota; kingdom Metazoa; phylum Arthropoda; class Insecta; order Lepidoptera; family Geometridae; genus Petrophora; species Petrophora chlorosata. The sequence goes on along the minus strand of OX621204.1, from coordinate 5,717,590 downwards.
ACAATGGGGACACCCATTGTACAGAACTAGTTCGATTCCATTTTTATTTATAATATCACTAATACATATATAAGTTTTGTATTATAATCTTATAGTTTAGGATTGGCAATTCAAAATAAACTATAATTTGTTGCTCTGTAAACAAAGTTTTATTGAGTTAGTAGTTATACGTTACATACCAAACTATTTTATTCACCATACACATACATAAATACACACCTTTTTACACATATAAATATCTTTATCGTTTTATCCTTATAATATCATTTTTTGTAATTTTTCTAAAACTTAGTTTTATTAATATACCAAAATTATAATACCAATTAATAACATGACACTAAAACTAAAAACCTTAAAAAATATAATACTAAAATATATTATTAAAAGAAGTCCCTTTAGGCAAGGTTCCGAAGATACTGGCATACTACTTTTTTGTATAGATAACAAACATTTATTCAAATTACTATTTATATAAATATGTATTTACACCAAAATTTGTACACACTCATCACCCACCCACCTATTTACACACACACTCACTCACTAACTCATTCAACAGGCATAATTTGAGATATTTGTAAAAAACTAAAATAAAAACTTTTAGCTAGTATTCTTTTATGTTTTAAGATCTAGGTACATAATATTAAGCCTACTTATGTACATTTAAGTAATATCATTAAATTGAAGACACTGAAACCCAAGACACAGGTTTTTCTAGTATGGGTTTCAGGGTTCCTTGCATTGCATAACAAACATAACAATTGCAAATCGTTTCACATCTCCGATATGTATAAAACTGTTAATTTTTACATGGCTAAATAAACATATAATAATTGGTAATTTCGGTATGTTCTGGAAAAAAAGAACAATGTAAAACACCTATAACCTGACGCTAGGAATGAATGCGGTTTATTTAATCCTAATCCCGCCAGTGGGTGTACCCCTGAACTTCGACAGAACCCCTGAACTTCTTTATTTCGAGACGATAACTACTTCGAAAAAATATAGTTCGACAAGTCATTGTTTCGAACATTATTCGACAAGTTCGACAGAAAATACTTCATTATACAATACACTATACTAAGGTTAACTACACAAGACGTACGGAAACTCGGCATCTTTTTATGGTTGACATTCCTCCTGCCAGAACAAAGCGTTTCGCTTCAACTTTCATAATGCGAACAGCTAAGGAATGGAACACCTTACCAGCGTCTCTGTTTCCCGATTTTTATAATTTAGGTGTCTTCAAGTCCCAGGTGAATCGGTATCTTCTAGGCAAGCATGATCCATCGTCGACCGCGTCGTCACTTTCCATCAGGTGAGACTGTGGTCAAATGCTAGCCTATCAGGTAATAAAAAAAAACTATAAAGACATGTACGGGGGCTTTTAGTATTTAAATATTTTGTGTCACCTACATGATCTCAATATGAGACCACAAACAAGTTTATTGATCTAAATTTAGGAGCTCTAAATAAAATACTTCGTAATATAATAATAATCATTAAATTGATATATTTTTCTATCAGACATTTGGCGACTTGTTTAGCATAAAAAGCTTGCAAATCATATATTTCAAATGATTTACTAATTAATTATATGTCTATGACTAATAAATTGCGATGTCCACTGCGTTTATTACTAGAAACTCCGTTAGGTAATACCTATCTTCTACGTGTCGTGAATGATGGATGGGAGGTCAAAATATTGATTGCCATACCTTGTATATGTCACCGTAAAATTGAAAATACCGTTAGATTATAATCTATCTCGCGAGATTATAAATTTTCAAAAGATTGTGAACCGTATCATACTGCTTACGATTTCACGCATTATTTTTAGGTAGATTATAATCTATCGAAGTGAAACTGTTAATCATAAACATACGTGAATATCATATACATGTTCGTGGCGTACCCTAACCTACCAAGGGCTGCCCCTTATACATTTGATTGTAAGCAGTTCCCAATCTTTCTACAGTTTACAATCTCGCGAGATAGATTAAGATTGATTATAATCTAACGGTATTTACAATTTTACGGTGACATATACAACGTAATCAAATGTGTGGAGGTTTTAGATTCGCTTTCTATTGACAACTGTGTGTTTCAGAAGTAAAAATTTATTCTGCGTAGGAACGGTAAGATGCGCAGTTTAATTTCTTTTAGTCGAAATATTGATTTGCAAATGATAAAAGGCAAGCTTTTAATGGAACTGAGTAATGAGACGAGCAAGTTGTTTACCTGATGGTAAGCGCCACGCCTGCTCATAACAATTGCAGAGCCACAAGAGATTTTAATACCATAAAAATTTGTGTAACACGTCATTGCGCTCAACACCCCGAGACATCAGATATTAAGTCTCATATGCTCAGTAATTTCGCTACAATACCCTTCAAACCGGAACACAGTAATGCTTGCGCTCTACTGCTTGGCGATAGAATAACTGGTTTGGTAGTGGTACCTACCCAAACGGCCTCCCGCATACGAGAGACCTACCACGAGTACTACTACAATATTTTTTTTTTGAAATAATTAAACAATATTCAAAAATATTTTTTGGACAAATATTTTTTGAATATTGAAAATTGAAGCTTAGCAGGGGTTGGCAACATTTTCTCAGCCTGTCATTTTGGTGCCGAAACAGATGTAACTATTTATCATTTATGAATGTATATTAATATTTTATTTTACATTGTAACTAGTTATTAAAGACTGACTAGACCTGTCAGCTATGGAATAAATATTTAAATAATAAGTGATTCAGTGAACACATATCGTCCATTCACTTTTACTTATAACTATACCTAATAGACTTGACAAGTTAATAATTAGAATATGAAAAATTTAATAGCCTTCGATTTTCAATTTGCTAAGTCATTTGTGTATTTTTTTATATAAATCGAATATAAAATATACCTATCTTATTCATGAACAAGGTATGGTATATAGGTAACGTAGAAACAATTATTTACAAATATATACCTACAGTGATAAAAAATCCTACCTTATATTGCTTACCTAGATCATATTATTATATGATGAAAACCACAAATGGCACTCAAAAGTAAAAAATAAATTAATATAATTATCATAAGCGCTACCCACTCATATATTTGAAGTCGGTGCCAGCCAAGTCTAATAGGTAGCAGATAAATATGTATATAGTAAGTACTACTTGTAGGTAGTATCTATCTACTACCTTTTAGACTTGGCTGGCACCGACTTCAAATATATGAGTGGGTATTTATATGGGACCACCTTTGAAGTATTACCTACCAATCAAAAAAAGAATCATCGAAATCAATGCATAATTGGCGGAGAAATCGCGTAACAAACACACAAAAAAAAAAATAAAAAAAAAAAAAGAAAACATACCGTCGAATTGTAAACCTCCTCCTTTTTGAAGTCGGTTAAAAATAGCAAATTAAAAGAAATGTTAAAAATGCCAATTATAATAGTACTTTTTTATTAGTTCTTAATATTGATCTTAATGGTTAATATTGATCAAAAGTGAAATAAATTTTTGTCTTAATTTTTTTTTTTTGCTGTTATTTGGATAACTTTAGTACCTTGTTTCAATCAACTTTAACGAATAGCGATGAAATAAGCACCAAGTGCTTATTATAACCATACTAGCTGCGTCATGCGGTTTCCCTCGTGTACAATTCGGTTTGTATTAAAACTTGCTCCCTCGGGCACTGTTAGGTACTTTTGGGATAAAAAGTATCCGTTCATGTCCGTTTAGTCATTGCAGCTTGAAGAGGCAACAAACACATAAACTGGTGGTAGGTTTCTCGTATGCGAGATGCCGTCTGGGTGGGTACCACCGTTTTGCCAGTTATTCAGTCGGCAAGCGGTAGCGCGCAAGCACTGTGTTCCGGCTTGAAGGGCATTGTAGCCAGCGAAATTACTGGGCATTATGAGACTCAACAGCTAATTGTCTCAGAGTAACGAGCGCAGTACAGCGCCGCGCAGGATTTTGCAAAACAAAGTTCTGGGTGGTGCTTTTATTGTTATGGGCTGGCGTATTGCTTACCATCAGGCAAACGACCAGCTCGTCCCGTCATTCAGTTACATTAAAAAAAAAACACATAAACAAACTAACTTACTTATTACACTTACTTACTTAACATGCTATCATAAAACTGTGTTTATGTTTATTATGAATATATATTAATTTATAGTTATATTATTATTTATTTATTAGGATTTATATTTCTATAAGTATCTATAAGTATCTAGTTCTATAAGTAGTAATGGTTTAATAGTATTATTAATATATGAATTATTGTACACCACCGTCTACTTCTTTTCTTCCGATACTGTCCATCCAAAGGTTGTCTGGAAGAGATCGCTCTAAGCGATAAGACAGCCCATTGTACTACCCTAGTTATAAGATTTATCTGTAATCATTTTTTTATGTTATTGGTATACAATAAAGAGTATTTGTATTGTATTGTATTGTATACTTACATACAAACTTCCGTATTTATAATATTAGTATGATAGAGAACAAGTTTTATGCAACAATCTAGAATTTTTTGCTAAAACCGCAACTTTCCCTCGTAAAAATAATATTTTGACGGACGACTACATTTAGCTAATGATCGCCTTATAGAGCGAATTAATGTCGCCGGAGAAGTCGGTAAGCGGTCATAAATCTTCTTCTATCTTCTATATCCATCTATACTATTATAAAAATGGAACTGAGCCAATTCTGTACATATTTTAATGGCTTGAGGTGACTTACTCCGATAGCAGCTTAAAGGAATTCTAAAACTATCTGAAACTTTTTGGTTTACATCCCGAACAAGAGTTTTGTTGAAAAATTGTTTTTTCAAGACAAGCTTTTAACAAATTCGTAATCGGGTCCGCGAGCAGATTCAAATGTGCCCAAACACTAGTAGTTTACTGTTATCCGTCTAGGAGTTCCATTGCCCACCTTTCGTCTACATCATCAGATAAGCTGGCTGTCACTATAATATTGCATAGTCATCGGACTTTGACAAGTTTGCAAAATTTCAACTCCGTAGGATAACAGGAAGTGGTTCTGATTCAACTTGCAATATTTGACCCAAACTTTGCAAGCTATTAAAATATAAGCTTGTAAAAATGGTAAAAATCCGCGGCATAAACCTTTTTTCTGTGGTCAAAGCGAATGAAGTCGCGGGAAAACTAGTCACTGTTATAAAAATGGAACCGAGTCAATTCTGTTTATTGAAGATATTTTTAGAAAACCAACTGGGATCTACTATTTAGAGGGACCCACGGTTTTTAGAATTTTTGTCTTGTCTGTTTGTATGTTTGTTATCTATTATCTAGACTCCGAAACTGCTGGACGTATTTTAATGTGGTTTTCAGGGTTTGGTAGCATAATTCCCTCCAAACTTATAGGGAATTTTATATCAAAATGAGTTAGGTGACTACGAAGATACAGCTTGACCTTTTCGCAGTATGTCCTCTCATATACTGGGGAGGTCATGCTGAGATTGTTTTGAAAAAAACACGAATATGGGCTTTCTCTGTGTTTCACGCGGACGAAGTCGCGGAAAAAGCTAGTTATTTAGAACACAAATGTAGTAGTTAACTGTGACAGGCAGTAAAAATATAAATCGATAAATTTAAATGACAAATCTGACGCTCTCTAAATACGTGAAGTACTGTCGCGCACATAAACGTTAATATAGGTAAATCCTTTTTAATCGTCTCGAGTTTTGCATTTTATAACCATGATAAATGATCTATCAAGATTAGATTATAAACTAAGTACGGTAATGTATCTCTATTTTAGATTTTATGCCGCAGATGTATACGATTGGCGAAACTGTTTGTTTTTTCCAGGATGAAATGTAGGCTACATTTCATCATGTATGTTGTTCATGTATGTTACATATTCCAAAACCTTAAGTACCTTAACACCAAATTTAAGTGGTAACAAACACAAACACAAAGACTTTCGTATTCATAATATTAATAATATAGAGCCATCCGTCATCGTCTTTTACTTTGACATATACTATAATGAAATTTAAATTGTAACTTTAATTTTTATCATAATTATAATGACTTGCCTTGTATAACGGACTTAGTTTAATGGCCAATAAAGAATTCTATTCTATTCTATTCTAATGGCGAAAGTAGAGATATCTGCATTGTTTCCATATCTAATATAATAATATACTGATCAAGACTGGCCCCTCCTAAATTGACATCCTAGGTTAGGTAGTTATTTTTAAATATTCCTTGCAATCTCTTTTAGTAGTTTTTGTAAATAATATTTTGCGATTGTTTGTTTTATAGACTAATATAAGTATTTTTGATTGATAATATATTTTATAGTGAACTTACACGATTTATAGCAGTATTAGGAAGATTTTAAATAAAATTATCTTTTAACGTCGCGAGTGTACCTGCGCAGGCGCAGAGCATGTAAATTGATGTCACGAGTCTCCGGCGCGCAATCGTCTGGCTCATTAGTCGGATGCCGTCCATCATCAGAACAGGTCTTAAGGGTGAGAGGTGCAACAGGTGACTCTGTTGCGCATAGTGATGTTAAAAACTAATGGGATAGATTCTTGTAATTACGGAGTGCTTTTAATATGTTTGCCACTTTTCATATTATTTCTTGTACGTCATTATCATACAGGCCTTCTTTTAGAATGGGAGGAAATGTGAGAAAGAACGAGAGACTGCGTATCCTGTCCTACTCCTACTAATTTTATGAATGCGATAGTTTGTGAGGATGGATGGATGGATGTTTGTTACTCAATCACGCTAAAACTACTGAACGGATTTTGTTTCGATGTTTGGTGCGTAGGTTCTTTAGGTCCTGGATAAGGACATAGGCTACTTTCTATCCATGAAAACCGCGGGTGAAACCGCGGGGCGCAGCTAGTATGCGATAATCTATATCATTATTTAGTATGGAATAACATAAATCTTAAATTTATTAAAGTGTTTGTTTGGTTTTCTAATACACCTTACACATTTCTCTTCACGATTTTTAGAAAATGCGTGTAACTTTTGATATTGAATGCATTACTGTATGCTAGGCGAATTTAAAATAATAAAAATACAATTTATAACAAAAAAGAAACCGACTTCAATTCTGACATATCTTCGAAGTCCAAGGTTTATGCTTATAGAACCATGTAGAAGCTATAATGAACCCAATGCAGAATTTTCTAAATCAGGTTATAAATGAAGGAGTTCTGAGTTACCAGGCATAAAAAAAATACAAAAATACAAATACGAATTTTAAACCTCCTCCTTTTTTTTGAAGTCGGTTAATAAAGGAAGACGCAGGTTCGATCTCTGCTTGAGCAATATAATTTTTTTCTTCCTAATTACTTAAAGTTTTAAGAGCGTGTATTCTTCACCTACGAAGTAGGTACTTATTATTACCAAACAAACATTAACACTCGTAACTTTTTTATTTCCGAGGTAAAACTAAAAGCTAAGAAGTAAAGTTGAATCACATCACGTACGCTGGTTTGTACTAACGACAAATCGCAGGTTGATGTCTCAGTCTCGGACATGACAATTTCAAGCAATTTTCTTGTTCTATCTGATGATTAAGGATTATATGGACATTGGACAACTGATTGGGCTCAGATTGATTCTGATGAGCCTGAGCCCACAGATGGGATAAGTCACGTAGGTTTGGAATTGTTGGTTCTATCGGATTGGTGTATATCAACCATTTGAAAAGTCTCAAAAGGATTTTTGATTTGACTCAGTGTACAGTCGCCTGCACTAAGATGTATAGGTACACAAATGATTTTAAATTGATGTCACAGTTTTAAATTTAATAAAAACGGCTAGGTGAGATACGCTACGAGCGCTACATTTTGTTCGGTGGGTGGAATAAATTTCAACCCTTGCCGGAGCCTATTTCCCTATCATCATCATCATCATCAGCCCATCACGTTCCCACTGCTGGGACACGGGCCTTCTCTCATAGAGGAGAATGGGCTATAATCCACCCCGCTGGCCCAGTGCGGGTTGGTGGATGTCACATGTCCTTGACTTTTTGTGAAAAATTCTTGGACATGCCGGTTTCCTCACGATGTTTTCCTTCACCGTTTTTAGAGCGAGTGTTAAATCCGCACATAACTTAAGAAAGTCAGTGGTGCGGGGCCAGCGGGATTCAAACTCGGGTGCGTCGGATTGAAAGTCGCACGAGCTCCCATTGAGCCACACTCGCACTGTACAAACATTGTACTTCCCTATGTCGTATTGTCGTAGACAATAAAACCTGCTTATGCTTATCTCTTGCTATATAAGCTACTTTTAACGCTATAATTCGCAGCTACGCGATGTGACGCGAAACTGACAGCTCCAAGATTATCTCGAAACTTTAAACTAACCACAAGTGGGAAAATACATCCGTCACGTCAAAGTAACAAAACCGAAAAGCATATTCAAGTGTTATACTAACAAAGAGCGTGTCATTGTATGTCTGTCTGTCGCTTGTGACGTTCGCCAGAGACCTACGTGCCTCATGTCAAACCTGTCAAACATAGTGAAATTTCTTCTCAGCACGATATATTCAAATTTCGAACCGTGTGTCATTCGATACATTGTCTGACATCTTCATGATCTACACCCACATCAAAAAGTCTTAACTAAATTTTTTATGAGCAAAGAAATATCTTCTTTACATCTTTATAGATAGAGCATACAGTAAGACTTTCGAAATTCAAGATATAATATCATAGAAGAATTCGTCAAGTGACTATCCGTCACGGTTATTGTAAAAGGCTACAAATCTTACCAACATACAATTTGCACTCTGCTCGACTCTCAAGCCTTGTAATAAAATACATTTTCCCATAGCGTGACACAGTTGCAGAGCCTGTAGATAGCGGAAGGTGGTCCAAAAGGCGCCGTCAAAATGACGGCCGTCAAATGCTTCAAGGCGGTCAAGTGTGATGACTTCTTGTTAGCGAGTGTTTAGTTAGTAAGTGACAAGATAATGCCGGGGTATGGGCCTTGTGAGGTACCTTCATGTAAAGTTTCTCGTGGTTCATACGGTGAACTGAAACGTCTTATTTCATTAGGTGAGATGGACAAGAAGACAAGCTTACGGGGATAGAAATTCGTTGTTTGAATTTGTAAAGCTTTAGCTATTTATATTTTTTAGTTGTTCAACCATAATATATTACAAGACGTGTAAGCAAAATTATTATTTTAAACAATAGTATATATTTTTTTTTTGCTTAATATATCTATGGTTGGCCACTATCTCAGCTGATGTGAAGCGATGATGTGGCCTAAGATGGAGCACATAGATCTAGAGAGAGACGGCAGTTGAGCGGGTACTCAGACACGTCTCCCTGATGGTACTATATCAAAAATTACACATACGTTTCACATGGTATCAATGTATAGCTTAAAAATTTAAGTAGTAGGTAAAGAATACGATGGATTACGAAAATGGTTTGCCACACCTTAAGAAAATAAATAAATAAATATAAAAATAAAAGTAAAGGTATTGAACCGAAAACAATAATCCAAATAATTTTGTCCCTGTCAATGATGAAACAAAAAAAACTCATGAATATTGGACAATTAAAAAACATATTTTTATTCTAATCCAAATAACACTAAACTTTACCACAGAATAATAAATGGTACACAACACAACAATTTTTTTTACTGGACGTCAAGTAAAACAAACACAACGCTAAAGGTTTTATGGGCGGCCTCATAATAAGCATGTACACGTCAAATTTAGTCAAATTTTGCCCAATTACCGACATATTCTTACCAAATTATATCGACACATAGACCAAGGTATCGCCAAATGATTGGCCATTACCTTCGTACTAACACAGTAATCAAACAAACGACAGTCACGTCCAAGCCAAACACGTACTCGTACGTTTCCCAACATTTGACATACCTCGTCAAATTGCTGGTTTGGTGCCCCTCGATGGGCTTGTAATGTTTTTCTCACACGATTCGAGAGCAAATAACTGGGTGCTGGTGATATGGTTGTGCCGGCGAGGCGAGTTGAGGTGTGGAGTGGCGGGACATACGGATGGAAAGTTTGATGAACTTCTGAAATGCCAAACTTCCAAATTTACCCTTGATGTCCGGAAAATTGTAGCCCAGCCCAATAATTAGTATGGACATGGTGTCAAATGCTTCTAAGGTAAGTCCTGTCAGACTGTCGGTCACTGCAGCGATAACCGTGGTATATTCAACCTATCTGCAGTCCTAATATGGTTTGATGCTACGTGAACTAAACTGGAGCCTTATTTGTGGTCCACCTTACCAGCCTTGTACTCCTTAATAAGTGTGTTTTGAAATATCCAAAGCGGTTGGACAATCTACTTTGGCAAATTGAGATAATACGATCTTCTGCAAAAGTCTTTTTGTGTTTGTGCTCGTTGTAACTATTCTTCATTCTCTATGGCACTATGTCTCGAATCTAAGTATAGCTCCGATCATACTATCATGGACAACCAATTTTCGCCTCTCATATTGGTAGCGTGTAAGTACCAGATTGTATCATGATTTCAAAATTGAATTGGGTTCTGTCCTATTACCACAAGTCTTTTCAACTGGGCATCCATCTCTTTCACTTTGTATAGGAAGAAAAAGGATGAAGTATAAAAATTAGAACCGAATAGGTTGCCGGTGTCAATTTCGCCAGGTCGTGAGGTATCTAAGTGTCAATTTTACTGGTTGCAGTGTTATTGTGGAAAATTCCTTGGGATGCGCTTGCGCACCCTTTGTGGTGCATTCCTAGACTGATTGCGTATATGTAATCATCGTGAGCTTGTGTCTTTTGTTTTGGCTGGTTATGGGAAATCTAATTTGCTGAATTACTGGCGTATCATTAGAAGGATGCTGGATGTATGAAGCCATGATGGTAAAGATGATAGTAGACCACCCCGCTACTGTAAGTAATAGATTCCTACATAAGTGGTTTGAAATGTATCACAGTATGTAGGTATTGTAGGTAGTTGGTTTTAAGATGTTTGATGCCATTAATTTCGATATCTGGGACTAAAAACTAAATAAATAATTTATTTTTCTTGTAATTCAGGTCCTATTTTTAGAGACTTCCCACCGGTTTCTTTGTGCTTATAATTTTGTGTCGCCCAGTACTTTGGATTGCAAGTCCAGCGCACCACTGCGCTCGTAGTAGGTATAGCTCGCCTAGCTATTTATAACAGATTTGCTAGACTCAGCAACGTCGCTGCGGTCACAAATAAGATGGGTGAGCGTATATTTTACATCTGAGCATTAACATCTTACCGCGTCCCGGTTGTTGTTATGTCAAGAGTCGTTAGGTCATATCGGAGGCCTTCGAGCGGTCTATAACTCCAACTATATATGTCTGCTATAGGCATACCTACCTCTTTTGGACTTGATTTCAAAGAAAACAGTATTTGTAATAAAATAATAATGTCTATCGTAAACATAATCTTTGCTGGAGTAAAATTTGGAGCGCTGAGCTTTCAAGTTTCGTTGATATTATAACACTGTAGCTTAAAGCATAACATGAAAATCCAAATCAAAACGTAATCTATTTTTTATTGATTATATTATAGATCTTTGTTGGCTACTAGTAATATGACAACAAAATAACGAAATAAATTTGATGTAAAGTCTTCAGATTTTAAATAAATTGGAAGAAAAATGAACTTGCTCGGGCAGGATCGAACCTGCGTCATCGGAATACCGTCCTGAGGCTTTAACGACTGGGCCATCGAGCAACCAAATTTCTGCTTATATCGTCTTACAGGGACGACTCTGCGTCATCGTCATTATTAGCCGAATTAAAAAAGGAGGAGGTTCTCAATGAGATTGTATTTATTTTTAGTTTTTTTTTTATTGTTGTAACTTCAGAACTCCGATAATCTTTTTGCGTTGGGTTCAGTATAGCTTCAAGGCGGTTTCATCGGTATTCAACCGTAGACTTCGAAGATAAATAAATAAATTTCGATATTCAATTTTTTTAGGGTGGTTTTTTTTGCTAGAAAATGTATCCTTGTCTTCATTTCTTTTCTTCTACCAATTTATTTGAAATGTTTCAAATTGCTTTACCTGTACTACTGCACCTTATGTATCTGAAGCATTTTGTTCTTCTCTTGGAGCGTGCTCCATTATAAGGTGATCAGATTGAAAGAATTGGAAGCTGGAATCAGTGGCCATTGTCTCGTCGTATAAAACACGGGGACTACACGAAAGTCAATGGAAAACGTGACTACAGATGAGAACAAAAGTGTCTATAATTGTTAACCACTTTTGTTAATGGGTAGCTTTATAATTTCAGAAGGCACCTTGCCTTAGGCCACTAGGAATAACGCATTATTCATTTATTTTGTGCTTACCTAATTAGTAAGAACTATGAACTTTGTTTTTATTTTAACCTAATTAACTCATCGTCAATAGTGTTAATAAAATCACTTTTTATGATAGCATATCTAAATTAACTCGTAATATAATTTATGAGGTACGCTAAGCGTTTAAAATTAGAATGTTTTGATAATTAGTACTTATACTGGAAAACGCGAAAACCGAATTTTAATAAAATTTTGTATGACATAATAGTTTAGTTTTGTTGTTAGAGTTTCTCATTTAGAAAAGTGTCTATACCTTGTGTGTTGTGTGTATACACTTTTCTACCGATCTGTATCCAATAAAAGAGATGTCCGCGGAATAATGACAGTGAGTACGTGCGGCAATCGCCCGGGTAGCGCACGTTGCGTCGCCGCTGCGTCCACGCACCGTCCACGTCCGTCACCACCGCCGCGCACCATGGAACATTCTGGAAAAACAGGACATGTAACTAAGCGAGCGTGGCTAAAGACCGAGTACGGCTCAGTGAGAGAACGTGCGACTTTCGATCCGACGCACCTTAATTCGAATCCCATTGGCCCCGCACCACTGACTTTCTAAAGATATGAGCGGATTTAACATTTGTTCTAAAAACGGTGAAGGAAAACATCGTTATGAAATCGGCACGTCCAAGAATTAAACACAAAAATTCAAGAACATTTATGTGATATCCACTAACCCGCACTGGGCCAGCGTGGCGGATTATGGCCCATACTATCTCTATGAGACAAGGCCCGTGTCCCAGCAGTGGGAACGTGATGGGCTGATGATGATAATGTGGACATGTAACGGACAGTAACTTTAACTTTCCCACACTTAGATAAGTGGTTCGGGGTCCAAAGCAAAAATGATACCCAGTCCTAAAAATCGATGCACAATATGTTTATAGTCCTCTGATGCTCGGTTTACAGTTTTCTCTCTTATTTCATTCTAGTAATTACTTCCAGTTCTTTTTTCCTTCCTTCCTTAAAGAAGGGTGAAAAAGATGAAGAATTTCCTTCCTTGAGGAAAAGGAGAAAGAGGAGAAACAGGAATAGAAATAGATACAGGGACAGAAAACGAAAACTAAAAGGAAAAGGAACAGAAACTGAAAAGACAGTATAAGGAATATAAAAAAGATTTTTGTTTTGTATCAAACCTACTGTTCTAATAGAGAGAGAGAAAGGGGAAAAAGGTTTAAAGAAGAGAGAAGCCAAATACTGACACTTACGACTTGCAGCGAAAACCCCTTTTGGCACCACATATACATATGTACCTAGTAGTCATTTAAGCTTAATTATCTCTTTTTACTGTGTATATATTTATTTTCCTTTTTGTAATTATGTAATCTTTTCTTTCTTTATTTTTAACCGACTTCAAAAGGTTCTGTGTTCGATTGTATTTTTATTATTTTTATGTTTGTTACCTCAGAACTCCGTCATTTATGAACCGATTTGAAAAATTCTTTTTGCGTCGGGTTCAGTATAGCTACGAAGTGGTCCCATATAAATTTCATCGATATGTGACCTTGGACTTCGAAGATACATTGAAGTCGGTTTTTGTTTTTTTTCTAAAAATTAATTATGTTAGTGTATAATTGTGGTCGTCAAATAAATGTTCTTATTTCTTTCTTTATTTCAATTCCTTTTTCAAATAAGCACTAGGAATCTTCACAAATCTTGGACCTCCTACCCTCCCAGCATTGGAATCGCGACGTGCGCAAATACGCCACTTTAGTACGCAATTGTGCACTAATGACAAAACGTAGCATCGTACGTGAGTAAATCTGTGCGTAAATTGACCCGCGACTGTGCGCTACTGTCTTCGTGAATCGGAATGGAATCAGCATACCATGCGTAATAGTGCACAGCGAGCTGTATACTAGGCTTCTGTAGATACTTTGTGTATGTTTGTGTGCGTGTGTGCACGTATAAAAAAACAAAAGGTTTCAACAGGTGACTAAAGAGCTGGCGCTAACCTCGGCCAACGAATTAGTCTGGCCATTCAACGAGGTAACGTTGCCAGCTTTTTGGGCACCTTGCCCGCGTACGGTGACCTAAATTCTGTGCTTTATATTCAATTTCATTTTTTAATTTTGTTGTAGGTTAGTTTAGTGTTTATCATTCTATATATTTGTACATAATTGTTAATTGGTTCTGTAAATAAATAATTGTAACATATAAAAAATAAAAATAAAAAAGCCTTTTTATTTCCTGGTAATAAAAAAAACAGCTAAAATTAAGTTATTACTAGTATAAATTACATTATCATCTTAATATATTTATTAAATTTATATAATTTCATAAAAAATATACCTATTCTATTTCATAATTATTGTTATATTCATGCAAATTTACCAATATTATCATTACACTATTATATAATTTATTAATTAGTTATTGTAAGTATTATTATTATTAAGTTTTTTATAGTATCTTTTTATTTATGATTACATTATAATTATAATGTAATGTAATGTGTGGACATATACGAACATATTTTATGTATGTGTAAGTATAGCAATCCAGTTATCATAGAAACCATATTTATCTAAATAAATAAAACAGAGTCGGATTAGTTGCACCATTTATAACTTTAACGGCTGGACCGACTTTAATGGTCTCTTATTTGTTGGATTAGTCTCCGTCCCGAATAGCAGAACTAATAACATATCAGGAAAAATCACGGAAGGAAATATTTTTTTTTTAAATAAATGACGTTTGGAACTCTACCATCTTCCGCAATTGACAGGTTACGTCACGCAAGCACGTAATAGTCAATTTAGAATAATATCATACAATCTGACAGTAATCGAAAAAATAATAAAATGTAGTTAGAACCATGACCTCAATGGTTAGAACGAATGTTTGTCGAATCCGAAAGATCATCCAATCAATATTTTTGTAAAATAATAATAATTTTTATTTTTAAATCTATAAATAAAATCTAATATATCTGAAATTTTTTATCTGTTCCGAAACACAACACAGTGCATGACGTCATGTCAATGTAAATAACGTGAGCGAAACTTGTGTTTATTTTATATTTTTGCTTTTTATCTAAATCAAAACGATATGTTTAAGAGCGCTCAGCGGGCTCAGCGAGGACTCGGTACGCTTTTCGATCCGACGCACCTGGGTTCGAATCCCGACTCGGCCCTGCACCAATGACTTATAGTTAAGTGCAGATTTTGCACGCTTACTCTCAAACGGTGAAGGAAAACATCGTGATGAAACCCGCTTACGCGCTTTGGAGTGGTAGGCTCTGGCCGTGGTTGTAATACCACCCACCGAACAAAGCCATGCCGTCAAACGACCTAGTCCTGTTTCGGGATGATGTTCGGTGAACCATCGGGGAGACGGGTCTGAGCAGTCGCTCGACTGCCGTCTCTCTCTAGATCTATGTGCTCCATATTAGGGCACGTCATCATGCGAGTCACATCAACATCAGGCGAGATAGTGGCCAAACATAAATCGTAAAAAACTATATCTGCATATAATTTGCTTGTTAAAACCCAGTGAACATTGTGTCAAAGCAGAGCGACTCCCTTTGTCCCAAAACCAAGCACAAACATTTAATCAGACAACAATGTCATCAAAGTTAAACCAACCGCTTTGATTACCCAAAAGCTTAATTCCCCCTAAACAATATCTCATTTTGCATCCGATAAGTGACATACCGATTCGTTCAACCGTCGGCAATGGAAGGCAATCCGAGGGCAATCCAGGGCAATCCGGGGGCAATACGGAAGTCAGTGACGCGTGTTGGTAACCCTCTAACGCAATTGCACAGGCCTCCTCGATATGCAGTGCTTTGGTAATGTTTGGTAACTGATTAAAAGTCAAAGCTGTCGTGCCCACAGGAAGCAATGGGCTTAGGTTAGGAGATGATGTTTCATTTGATTACTAATACAATCTTTATATTTTACCAAATGAAAAAGTCGTAAGCATATGCTTGCAGTCACCACCGGGCCATATAATATTCTTTTGGATATTTGTGGCTTATAATTGGCTTTTTTATCATAATTTGTTAATTCATTTTGTAACAATAGCTGTTAGCTTCCCAAACAAAATAATAAAGACGTGTGGCACTCGGAGACTGCCGCGGTAAAGCTATTGCATAGCATTCGGAGTGGGGGGTGTTAGGTTATTTTCGTTACGGAATTTCTGGATTCGGTCACCACGCTCAAGGCCCGCGATAGAAGCTATGCAATAGCTTAAAATAAAATAAATTTTCAACACATAATTATATATATTATAGCGGATATATTAGCTTCACAAATAAAATAATTGCATCAATTTTGCAAAGCCAGCACTTTTAAAGACTAGCCTTATCTCTGAGATATGTATTTTGGAACATAATTGCTTTTTCATTCATCTACAAAAATACGGGAAAAATCTTTTACGCAATATTTTTATATACCAATTATTACTTATATTTATGTGCAGCATTGAGTTGCGTTACGGTTGTACAATATTAACATTGGCAATGTCTGACAAATTATGAATGTTTGTAACAACTGCCTACAACGAAGTACGAACGTTATTTAAAATGCAAGCAAAAACAATCCACACACTCGTAATCAATCCGCGCTCGGGCTCTTCGTTTGTCGTGCCCGTAGGAGCAACGCTCTGATCTGAATAATATTAGTGTTGCGGATCATACGCGTCAGAGATCACAGGGACGGTTGTACCCCGGGCACCGCTCCTTTCCTCACCGCTCCGCACCCTGGACGCGGGACAAGAACGGGTAGATTTCATCAGATATTAGAACGGCTTTGCGCTGTCATCAGATACTAATATCTAGTTTAAACTAGGTAACATACATTTTACTGGTGGTAGGTTTCTCGTGTGCGAGAGGCCGTCTGGGTAGGTACCACCGCTTTGCCAGTTATTTAGCCGCCAAGCAGTAGTGCACAAGCATTACTGTGTTCCGGTTTGAAGGGCATGGTAGCCAGCGAAATTACTGGGCATTATGAGACTCAACAGCTAATTGTCTCAGGGTGACGAGCGCAGTGCAGTGCCGCGCAGGATTTTGCAAAACAAAGTTCTGGGTGGTGCTATTATTGTAATGGGCTGGCGTATTGCTTACCATCAGGCAAACGACCAGCTCGTCTCGTCACTCAGTTACATTAAAAAAAACATATTTTAGTTAAATTTACTAACAGGAGAGTAAATATTAGTCTTCAGTACAATTTATAGGAACTGCAATGGCTCAGAGACAAGACTGTAGTCCTGCGTAAACACTCACGCAGTTCGGATCGTATCTTAAATTTTAAAGGTAAAATTTTCACTAATAAACTTAGATATATTTGTTCCTACATGGGAACGATTAAGGCTAAGGACAAGGGTCTTTTGATCCGACGCCACCGATTTTGATCTCTGCTCGCTCTTGCACTAATAACTTTCATTATATATTTAGTGAGTATATCAACGCTTTATAACGGCGTAGAAAATATACCTGTACCACGAGGGGTCGAAGAACCAAAAAAGAATTTTCTCACTTGCGTAGCGATTGCGTAGATGGATTCTACCATTATTTAGAGTATTTCATCTCCATCGTACTTTATCTTCACGAGACAAAGACTAACTTTGATATTAACACCACTATATAGTAAATATGATTGTGTTAATATAATTCGTCTTCATCTTCTCTAAATTGTAATAAAACAAAGTCGCTATCCGCGTCCTCATTTATGTTTCTCCGCTTATTTCTTCTTAACCGCGCTACGGATTTTGATACGGTTTTCATTGTCATTTAGATTTTTTACGGAAGGTTAATATGTACAATTTATTCTAATTTAGTTTTTGTGTGGTAGAGAAAATTAAATATTTTGTAATAAAGTCCTTACAAAATGACACCAAATTTGTAAATTGCACCGTGCGAAGCCGGGGCGGGCCGCTACTTCATGTTTAAGATAGGATGACATTCGAAATTCAGAATTATAAATTATTTTATAGAATTCGTTCCATTCTCTTACTCATCCGTTTTCTTACTCGTATCTTAACTCAAGTCACAATTCTAAAGCTCTTCGTTGACACTTAGATTAGTGAGATTTACAACACAAGGAAAATTCAATATACCCACGGCGTACGGAACATTTTCGGCGGCAAAAAGGGCAAACCGTCCGTTTTCCCGTCTTTGGGGGATTTGCTCTAATTTGTTTGTTCGTGCCCGTGTTGTAGGCAAATGTAGAGTTATTACGATGGGCTTATCTTTCAGACAGGTATTTTCGTATTTTTTCATGTAAGTATTTTTTACTAAACTGGTGGAATTGTATGAGGTACATAGAATAGAATAGAATTATTTATTGGCCTTGTAACATTATTTGTTACACTGGGCAAGTCAAACTTACATCATTGGCATTACAGTTAAGAATTACACATACATATAAGTAAAATTAAAAACAACATTAAAAAATTAACGCCCAACGCCCACCTATCACATACATAGATCCTGACTCCTAACTAGGATTCCCTGTATCTAGGGAACCAGGAACTATGAGGACCGTGGTCCCACAACACCCAGACACGAAACAAATACTTGCACTTTTTTTTCTGTGCAAAAGCATTTGTCCCGTCGCGGGAATCGAACCCGCAACCTCAGTGGTGTATGAGATTGGAAAGAAAAATAAAAGACTATTAATAATATTAAAAAAAATAAAGCGGTGTAAATTGAAAAACAGCGCTGCGTTCTCATCTACGATGTGATCACAGCACATGCTGGATTTACTCCGTTTGCACTCTGACTGTAGGTACATTGCTTATATTGTATAGTTTTAATTAGATACTAAGTACTCGAAGAAGCTGTGTATCTGTTGTTTGTTGTTGCAATAAAGAATTTCCTATGTTATCTTATCTTTTATAACAAATCGCACAAGATTATCAATAACAATAATACATAATAATTATATCAAATAAAACTCACGTCAAAGAATTGGATTTTATAACTTTCGAATAATTATATGTCTTGGGCAGGCACTGCAATTGTTACGGGCAGGCGTGGCGCTTACCATCAGGTGAACGACTTGCTAGTCATAACTCAGATCCATAAAAAAAAAAACATGTAAAATCATATATTTTTATAACTTTCGAATAATTAAATGTCTTGGGCAGGCACTGCAATTGTAACGGGCAGGCGTGGCGCTTACCATCAGGTGAACGACTTGCTAGTCATAACTCAGATCCATAAAAAAAAAACATGTAAAATCATATATTTTTCCATATCTCTCAATTTTCAAGTAGGTACGTAGTGTTTGTATACCTAACATACAGAATTTTACAATGCTCTTTATACTTGTTTTCTATTACTAAACTTTCCACTATCATAACAGTGCATGTTAACATGCGTTGCATCAAAGACAATAGGCACATTGTATGAACACTCACGCCGCTGTCATCGGGGGATGACCAGAGGGATTAGGGGTGAGTGGCAGATGCATTGTCAGCACCGGTATGGAGGGTTGTACAAACTGCGCATTGTTTTCGGTGTAATTTGGTTTTTTATTGATCGTGATCGGTAGTTGGTATGATGTGGCTGTAAAGATGGGCCAGGTGGTAGTAAATAAATAATAAATAGATTCTGCCCCTAACTAGGGTTCCCTTTATCTAAGGAACCAGGAACTACGTGGACCATCCCACGACACCCAGACAGGAAACAAATGCGTGCGCTTATTTTTTTTCTGTGCCAAAAATTTGTCCCGCCGCGGGAAAAGAACCCGCAACCTCAATGGTGTAGGTATCTGATTTGAGCCAACCTGCTTTTCTAGATCATCGGATTACCCAATAACACTCTACATATTTTTTTATTCTTTAATCCCTACAAATATCTAGTAGAAAAACTCTTTAAAATATCCTGTCACCGCGTATAATTCAATTACCCCTGAGACTTCAAACTGGTCCTAAATATTATCATTCTTTCGATTAAAAAACAATCAATTCGATTTTTAAACGAAACTCCTGACATGAGCATTTAACTACAAAATTTCCTCACTATCGTTGTACCCTGTCTTAATAAATTGCATGATAATTATCTACGACGCTTAAAGATTCAGTCAGTTTGCGCTTTTGTGGCAAAGGACTCAAATATTAACGCATTTTTGCAGCCTGGCATAAACAATTTACTACATCAACAGCTTGACTACTCTATTACCTTATCTCAATAAAGAGATGTGTCATCTACTTGATTTATTCAAAGAAACCGAATCTTAAGTTATAGTGACAAGATTCAAGTAACATTTTGTTTTGTGTAGCTGATGGGGAATTGCAAAGTTTACATTTTAAGCCTTCGTAAGCGCCTTAAACAACCGGTCCCGGCATTTATTATTTTATTAAGCATTTTAATGTTTGCGGAGATGGTATTAAAGCAATCGGCAGTCGAGGTGAATCGATTTATTGAAATTTATTGAGACTGTTTCGCGCAATTACTCTTTCATATTTCTTTGGAAAAGATAAATAGCCGGAAATGGCTTGAACAAAATTCGGTATTGGAACGGTTACCCTAGCAAAAATATTATACCTATGGTAAAAAATGATCAAATATTGTATGTCGGTGATCTTTTAACATCAAAAACTCATGAACCATGTCTTGTACTTACAGTTGTATTTCTTGAGCCTGAGCTCAAAACAAAATATTTTAGAAACTCGATGCATCTTCAAGCTTAGTTAAAAGTATACGTTTTATCAAACAAAAAATCCGACTTAATGTGTCTTCAGTCCAAGGTCAAATATCGATGAAATTGATATGGGACCACTTCGTTGCTATATTGAACAAAAAGAAGAAAATCAAAAAGAATTTTCCAAATCAATTCATGAATGATGGAGTTCTGAGGTAAAAAACAAAAAAAAAACAATCGGATAGAGAACCTTTTCCTTGAAGTCGGTTAGAATAGGTTGACAACGATGGCGCAATACTTTATTTACCAAGCTCCGTATTGTAATGTCTTCCTTTCAGAACGCCAAAAGTAGATTCAAAACAATTCTAAAGCACAGCATAAGTAATCAATATCTATAGACCAGCAAAAAGACCAATCGCCACTTATTGCTATGAAACAATGAACCAATTAGCCCTGTCAGTCCTGTCCCAGTGTTGCCTGCACGTCGTTACCCCAGAACACGGGTAATCGGGAGAGTAAGGGAGAATGAGAGAAGGGGAGGAGTAATAAAAAAGCGCAGTCCCCAGGGGGTTGTGATAAAAGATTTTAGCGCGAGGGGAGCCCGGATTATTCGTGTGATACTTTGTCTTTTTAAGCGGTCGCTCTTTGTAGTAAGACGTTGTAATAGGAAGTTATGGTAAACATTTTTCTCTCGCGGTGGAAAAGTTTTATATGCCGTAAGTGTTACAAAGAAATCGATGTTTTTGGAGTCGATAAAATATCTTTAGTAATGGGTGATATGGGTTAAACTTCCACAGACCGTTTCGTCTTTTAGTAGGTTTTTCAAATGTTTGTGTCATAGCAAGTTAAAATGAATAGAGTACCTCTAATAAATGTAAATAGAGAGTTCTATGTGGTTGGTGATCGCTTGGTTAAATAACCAAACGTATAAAATTAACAGGGATTTACTATGGCAGTCTTTCCTAAGAAATGTCCAAAATTATGCATTTAAACTTTTTCTAAATATCTACACATACATTTCTTGTTAAAATAATATCTATAAGTAAAATCCAGAAATATTCTATGATGAAACAGTGCCACACAACCACATGTAAAACATATTTTTGCAATAATGAAATTTCTGTTATTTCCAACTTACTCACCCCCTTCAAATGGGTGTGTATTTTACTTAACTTAAGTAAAGTACACACCAACCAAATAAAAAAGCACACAAACATTTTCCTCCTACTTAACTTCCACTTAAACAAACAATTGATAAATTAACAAGATCGTCGACGTCGCTTGTCCTCAAGTCCCCTCCGTATAAATTCTTTTTTCCCAACAAAAAAATAGGGGAGACAAGATTACCGGCCCCGGGCGTATCTAGATGTGACAGATTAACCGGTAATTTCTTGTAATTCTCCTAAATTGATATCTCAAGAGGAAAAGCGCCTTTTCCCAAGTCTTTTTTCTTTTTTGCAGCCCCTCGAACCTTTGAAAGATTGCCAGTCATTGCCGTAAATGTAAAAAGGTTATGAGATTCTTTGACGTGGATTGGCCGAACTTTGCAGTTTTTTTGGAAGTGCTGTTGGTGAATGAATTTTTTTGGTTTATGGACGAGAGTTTTGCTTGGAGAAAATTTTATTCAGGGAAGATAAAGAAATTTTGTGACAGTTGAGAGTTATAGGATAACGGCCACAATGATATCTATAAGTTCATAATAGGTTTTTAACCTCCTAATTTTTTATTTATTTAAGTGAGTAATGAGTCGAGCATGTCGTCCTCTAATGGTAAGCGCCACGTCTGCCCAGAGCAATTGCAGTGCCACCCAGAACTTTTAATATCATAAAAAGTACTGTGTAGCACTGCAGTGCAATCATAACCCCGAGACATCAGATATTAAGTCTCATATGCCGAGCAATTTTGCAGGCCACAATACCCTTCAAACCAGAACATGGCAAATGATTGATTCAATATGTCCTTACCTTAAAAAACTTGTAAAGTAACATTTAATGTTTAAGATTATAAGCAAAAGGTGTCATTGGCCAGGTACTACGAATACGCCTGCCTGTATTAGCACTGCTACATTTTGTTGATAACTTGTCCACTCAAGTTATAAAACAAAATCCTTAAAGACAATTAAATTTTGCCAAATATCAATAATTACTTATAACAAACTCAATTTAAACCTGACAGGCGCTACTTCGGACTTTATTACAAAACTAATAATTGCATCTATTTGTCATAACATACAATTTTATTTCGAAATGTAGAATTAGACGGGATCTTCTACCGCTTGTCATGATATGAGGCAATTTAAGTATCACGTTCACTTAAATTTTACGCAATATCCTAACCAGAGTACTTAGAGCTGTCGTCTGCCTTCTGACAAATCGAACTTGTGAGTCTCGGAAGAGGTCTAGCTTGCTTGGCTTAAAAAAATCGCGCGTGCCGCGGTCGGTCGTGGCTCCGGTCTGTTTACCAGTAAGGTCGATGCATCCTTTGAATTCGTATAATTTATCACTAACTGTAATTAATTAGAGATTTTTATTATCTTTGCTATTCATCTTGATGATTTTTGTGCCAATGTCGTTACGCTGGCACGATAATTTGTAACTAGTTTTTGAGCTGATTAGTTTCACGGATGGGCAAAATTATGTAACATATAAACAAAAACAATATAATGTGCAGTTTTAATTATAATCATAAAATTTAATTGATCACCAGCATAATATACACTGTTACAAATCCTTATATAATATCACAAATATAAAATAACTAAGTGTCATCACAATTCGACAACCATATTTTTAAAGCGATGTATGGCAAAATACATACTGTACATTGTATTTTATTGTAAAAGCAGGCCTAGCGCACTCCACACTGTAGGTAAGAAGCTAAAAGTATATGGCCGGACACCAACTGCGGGTCGCACGTCGTGACACGTGCCGCGTCAGAAGAGATAAGAGCTATGCGATAGAAAGAGAGGCGCTCTGTAGGTTAATATAACTGGTAGGTATGCAGCGCTACGCGAGCTGAATTGAATTTTATTGCGTCACAGCAAGGGTCGCTATACGTTTAAATTTTTTTGCGTAATGATGCTTCCGTCTCTTAGTTTTTTTTTTTACGCCTAATAGATCTATGTTTGACCACTATCTCGCCTGATGTGAAGCGATGATGTGGCCTAAGATGGAGCACATAGATCTAGAGAGAGACGGCAGTTGAGCGGCTGCTCAGATCCCGATCCCGATCTCCCCGATCTCCCCGATGGTTCACCGAACATCATCCCGAAACACGACTAGGTCGCTTGACGGCATGGCTTTGTTCGGTGGGTGGTATTACAACCACGGCCAGAGCCTACCACTTCAAAGCGCGTAAGCGGGTTTCATCACGATGTTTTCCTTCACCGTTATAGAGCGAGCGTGCAAAATCTGCATTTAACTATAAGTCATTGGTGCAGGGCCGAGTCGGAATTCGAACTCAGGTGCGTCTGATCGAAAGGCGCATGAGTTCCCGCTGAGCCACACTCGCTCTAGACACTAGCTCTAGTATTCTGGGGTAAAGGCTAATCACAGAAATAGATGTGTCTCATAATCTTGTCAATCATCAAATCCATAAGTAAAATGATACCCAGAAATAGGTACATCACTCTAGCCAGGGGGCTATTGTCTAACTCTCACATCTATCGCGATACCTTTCAATTGGACATCTGGAGAAAATTCAAAAACTTCAGAAAATCGATAAACTAGCGATTGTGGTTGCGATAGCGATCGCGACTCATTTTTGAGAGATATAATTCAACAGCGATAGAAATGTGAAAACATTTAGTCTCATTCACTCAGCACTGAACTATATGATTGCTTCCCATGTTCGCCTACGCGCGGCGGAGACTTATTTATTGAAGACTCGCGGCCGGATTTATGGTGTAGGTAGCAGCCTGTCGCAATTAGCCAGAGGCTGTTGTTGCGTTTAGTTAGAAGACGAATTGATTTAGGATGGTATAGCGCCAGTTCGAGATTGCGCTAGAAAAGGAGTGGTACTGGATGCTCACTTAACGATGAACTATAATTATATTAATGAACTGTGATATTTTTAGGGTAAGCAAACTCTCAAATTCACGGTTTTCGCTAAGCAGACGGTTTCGTTATCAATTAGAAAACTTTATCTTTTTTTTAAACGTTTAGGTACTAAAAATATCTTGCGTCCATGGTATGCGCCATGTCAAAAAACCATTGAGAGTAACCGAGTACTTTTTTTAATAATTTCATATTTTATACTTTGATATACTGACAAGAATAAAATGAAATAACTTGTTATTGTAACACCATAGATAATAAATAAATTAACAGAAGTGTAACAATTGGCAGTCTCATATGAAGGGATCTCTTCCAGACAACCGTGCACAGAGAAGAATAATGTGGAAAAATAAGGACATGATGCTAAATTTCAATTAATAAAGTTACATAAACCATTTGCATAAAATACAAAATACAAAATAATAAATAAATATAGATTTATCTAAAAACATTCCTAACACCATATCGAACATTTCCTTATATTTCTATTTAAAATAAAATTGTCCCGAACCTCCACCTCCCTAAATTGATATCCCGCTGACACGACTGGCAACATTTGACTTCCTATCCATATCCGTTTTCTGTTGTACTTTTTCACTTTTCACGTCACGTGACATGACATTTTTACGATGTACGTGACATGGCAGTTGTATTGTGAATCGGTGACAGTTTGAGGGTGTTTTTTGGGATAAGTACTATATTTTTCAACAGGTTGCAAAATGGTGAATGTTAGTGGAGCAACAGTCTTAACACATAAGTGATAAGAAAGACTTTTTGCTAATATTCCCGTGTGGAGTGTCAGAAATCTTGTATAAGCAGACCAAAATCGGTACCTAATAAAATTAACATTTTCAGTTCACAATTATATTGTATTAAGAAAAACCGCCAAAATTTGGTCTCGCGCGATGGATTCTTGCCTAATGACCCATACTCTTTCTCTGCATGGGTTCTTATTACGTTCTTATCATGAAGAAGGATCAGGGAACGATTTCAACTTGAGACTTCGAAATACCGTCCCAACCGCCTTACTAACTTGGCCAACAAACATCTTGAACATCCTTTCTTCTATCCTTTTCGGTAGCCAAGTTAGGAACGTCGAGACGTTACTCCGAAGACAGGTTCGAGTTCCGCTAGTGCAATAACATTTTTCTTTTTTTCTAAATATTTAGAAACGTGTTCGAGTTAGACATTAGTGATACCAGGCCTAGCGCACTCCGCAATGTAGGTACTAAGCTACAAGTACATAGCCGGACACCGACGGCGGGTCGCGCGTCGTTACACGTGAAGTTACCGCGTCAGAAGAGATAAGAGCTATGCGATAAAAAGAGAGGCGCTCTGTAGGTTAATATGACTGGAAGGTATGCAGCGCTACGCGAGTTGAATAAAATTTTATTGCGTCACAGCAAGAGTCGCTATTTGTTTAAATTTTTTTGCGGAGTGATGCTTCTGTCTCTTAGTATTCTGTGGTGATACCTACAATGTTATTGGACAAGGTTCTAAGTGTGATAAAGTATTTAAAATCTTCAGTATACTAGCACAGAGATCGGTAAAAGTTGTTTAGCATCCACATCCGCACAGCATCGATGTCGTGACTTTAATTTAAGGTAACAAGTATCAAGATTGAAGCGATTTGGTTAGCATCATGAAAATAACCTCCCGACTGGTTCCAGATCTTAAAGATTCACTGAATGTAGTTATTGAAAACATCGAGTAGATACTGTTCTTAATAAGATCATCAATTTTTTAGGATACCCTATAATAGATGGAGGCCCTTTCTGAAAGACCATTTTGAAGGTTTGTCAAAACGACTAGAAAAAACTACGTATAGAAAAACCAATATTATTAGAATCAAAGTTAGCAATGGTGACTCGTTGACCTAATGTCGTAAGCTTAATTGACATAAAGAGATAATTTAAGGTTTATCCATCGTAGAAATATTTCCTTCATCATCATCATCAGCCCATCACGTTCCCACTGCTAGGAGACGGGCCTTCTCTCGTAGATAGAGTATGGGTCATAATCCACTGTGCTGGCCCAGTGCTAGTTTGTAGATGTCATATGTTTTTGAATTTTTGTGATTAACTCTTGAACATGCTGGTTTTTTCACGATGTTTTCCTCCGCCGTATTAGTATTTAGAGTTTTTAGAGATTTAGATTTTTTTCCTTAATATACGATTCTTCCATTTCTTAAACCGCATATAAAGCGGGTGACCTCTTGACGGACAAGCTTCCAAATAGGTAGACACATTAATTTAGCCATCATGAATGTGCACAACGATCAAAACATTAATTCAATAGCTGACTTTGAATTAATTGCTGATGCTGTACACCTCGTCGCATGTCTGTACGACCATTTATATGGGAACGAGTAATGAGTTGAAGATGGTGAAGATTGGATATTTAATTTTATCTTTAACCATAAACGATGTGTTGTAGCAGCTCAATGCATAGAAGTAACTGTAAAAGTTTTTAAGTCTTGTTGACGACATGACGACAGGTTTCTTATTTGAGTCATTACTTAAGTCAATCATCTTACGTAGGTACTTATGAACTTTTACTTTCAATATGGAATATTTAATTAGTCTTTGGACTACGGGCATAACTCTTCTAATCGAATTGACAAGAGACATACTGTTTAAATAGAAATATTAATATAAAACCTCTCTGTGTCTACGTTATCTCTGTCACATATGTAACTAGCTGCTTATGAAACTTATGTAATGTTTTTTACATGAATACATTATTTCAATGTTTACTACTAGTTCAGTTACAGAACTATGTATAAAAAACATACAATGTTGTTATGATTATGCATGCAGTTTATTTATACTTATTTCTAAAAAACTAAGCTAGTAGCATCCGATTCTAGGTCTTACACTTGTGTTGTTTTCTTATTTTCGTTAATGTAGTGATTTATAATAATGTATGTGGGTAGTTGGAATATTTTGTGATTAAAATGAGTCTGTACCTAGCCATCTTGTAGTTTTACTTCACTTCACCTTTCGCATTTATAATATTAGTAAGAAGTAAGATAAGCTGAGCTCAATATGTAATTACTTTTTGTTGAAAACATTCAATTTAAAACTGTGCACTATCTGAAGTATCATCCATTTCCACGTCTGCGATAGCGTAGCATGTCAGTTGATATGGTATGGAGCCCGAGGTCTTGTCATGTCACCAACGGTAACGGTTTGTATTTTGTATAGCCTGAGGGTGAATGGATGGAATTAGTTGTGCAGTGTGTAATCAATGAAATTATCCAATGATTTTTATAAATTTATGTTTAAGAATAAATTCAGTTGTAGATTAGGAAATAATGTTTTTGTAACTCGAAATGTCTCGTTCTCATGAAAGTAATTATGCAGATATGTGGTGATTCGAGTGATGACATTACCATTTGCTGCACAAACATTTATTTAGTAGTCAGCGATATAAGTACCTGACCTTTTACAATCTTTCAATTTTCACTGATAATATACAAATACCATGCAATTTTTTGCAATTTTCCTATTCGCACAGGATATTAACAGACTTTTAAAATGCAACATTCAGAGAAATAAGTCAATCAAAGATTCACAAATGTTCAGCTACTTTTGGCACTGACTGTACCTAAGTGGTACAACAAAATCATCTAGGTACCTTAGGATTGTTTTTCATTATTGTCTCTATACTTTAATTTCCGTTTTTTTAATAATCTGAATCCATAGTTCAGCTATTACTAAAGAATATACTCGGTTCTATAAACGTAACCATAAACGTTATTCTGTTCAATCTTCCTCGCCAACTCGAAGTGGCTTACATTACGAGTAAATTACATAGTACATTACTAAGATCAAAACAGGGACCGTTGTGCAACGCACGTCATACGTGAGCCTACTGGGGACGCATATGCGAAATCACAAA
Source organism: Petrophora chlorosata (assembly GCA_951640565.1). NCBI lineage: Eukaryota > Metazoa > Arthropoda > Insecta > Lepidoptera > Geometridae > Petrophora > Petrophora chlorosata. The sequence goes on along the minus strand of OX621204.1, from coordinate 5,688,682 downwards.
CCGAAATCTCAAATCATTTAAAACTAAACCTTATAATCTTTAACCAAAGAATAATAATGATGGCAAAGGTAAAATTGTAACCATAGAAGACGAGATCGCTGTCATAGAATAACAGAACAAAGAGAATGAAACTGAACTGCTTTCTGATAAGGTTCATTTTTATAATACCCTGATCAGTGAATCTGCAAATGTAGCAATTTAAGAATTTCAGTCAACATTTGAGAATGTGCGTCTTAAAGGCTTTTAGAATAAGGTAAGGGATAGTTGTATGTGTTGAGTTGTTAAGAGAATATGCGCCTACGCTTGTCATCGTATCCGTAACGCGATCTCCGCGCCTTAGGTGCTTTAACGTCGGTGTGCCTTGTGATTTTGTGATTTAAATGCGCTTTTAATGTTAGAAGTTGCCTATGCTTTATTGTGAATGAACATTTTATACAAGGGAAAATATTATCAAAGGATTGCAACAAAAAAAGTTAAAATAAGTAGAAAACAAAACAAAGACATCATTATGTTAGAGTTTCATAGCAGGACAATTTTTGAGTAAAGTAGTTTTTTTAGTTTCTTCTTTCAACATAACTTGATACTGATACAAAATTACTCACAACTAACTACACTCACATTTTTTGATCCCTGATAACCACAATTCCACCACCACAGGATAGATACGAGTACGACAACAAAATAAAGACATCAAACTATCCCACTATTAATCCTCAGAGCAATCGACCATAAACCTGGCTAATTGACCGTCTAGTTACCACTCTGTCATCTCATTTTACAATCACTAATGACAAGTCCCGACCAAAGTTCCCAGAAGTTGACAGCAACCATCTCAATAAAATCATAAAAGTCGATTGTGATCGTAAAACTGAGAAGAATATTTACAACTACCCATTACATTTTAATCATAACCCTTATACTGATAGATGTAAAGTTGAAAATAGTGCTGGTATGAAGGCTGTTGGTGGATTGGAAAAGGTAGTGCTCGTTAGTGTGACAGGACGCGAATGCGATTAAAGATCAGAGGTTAACCGCACGTTTAATTGATTTTCTATTGTTACTGTGTTGGCTACTGGGGAAGATATTGATAGCGGTCATAGCTGGCCACTGAATTTGAACGTTGAAATAATTAGATCAAAGTTAACAGCGGCAAAACTGTTAATAAAGACACTGGTATATAAATAAATTGTTTCTCTGAACGACGGAGCATCATAAAGGTGTTCTGAAAATGATTTAATATCTAGAATAACAATTCTACGTATCATACGTGTTGACCGCTTGCGTTGACTTTTTTTTTTATAACATTGGCGTTACACACACACCGGACAAAAAGCTCGACATACTTACCTTCTATCTATGAATAAAAAAATACTTTTTACATTTAAACTTAATACCGTAACATATATTGTTTCGATGTTTTTCTGGCGAACGATATTTCCTGAAAGGTAATCCCTAAACTTAATAATTATGAAATATTTAATAATTAAGGTAATTATGAAAAAATAAATTTAAATTATGTGCAATTCAATCTCGCTTCCTGCAGGCCTAATATTCCTGCCGATCTGCTTAATATCAAAGTTCAGTCCGATCATAAAATAGCTCGAATCGATGTCAGCGGATAGCTTCACGTTCTGAACAAACAGACACGACAGAAATACTCGGGTGAGTGTTTGGATTTGGTATTACCGTGTGGTGTATTGAACTCTGGATTCTTGGCATACCGGAGACATTTTTGCTGTTGAGTCATGAGGACAGAGATGTGTTGGATCAATGTGTTGTCTGTACTCCAGTATGTTGAGTATTGTTCAATTTTGTTTGGCAAGTAGCTTGAACATAAGTACCTATACTTACACAGAACATAAATCTTAGCCAAGTCAATAAGTGTGTCTATTGTTCAGGACACGAGAAACACTAAAAATCTGTTCGAAATTGCTTCGACATCTTACGAGTATCTTATTATCTTAACTTATTCTTATCCTAACGATAAGTCCTGCTCTGCATTTCCCCCGCCAGCATCTACCAAGCCATCCCAAAGTGCAGCTTTGGGGCGCTGGCATAGCTGTTCCAGTGTCATGCTGATGGTGCTGATGATGATGGTGAAGATGATGATATTTATACGTCCAGTTTTAAATTTACCGTCTAGTGGCTTTGTTGTTTTTGCTCGAATGCCTTCTGTGGCCGCACAGTGCAGAGCACGTATTCCACTGTTTCATTTTCCAGCATGCAGCGTCAGAATGGGGGTACTGTCAGTGGCTCTGGTTAATATAGGTGATAATACAATACAATACAATAATGCTTTATTGAATATCAAACACACAGGAAAAACAATAGTAATTACATTAGTGATAATTTAAGTTGCATGCATATATGCTTCGACATTTTTAACCTTCTAAGCTCTTGAAGAAGCTGTTTTACACGTGGCGGTGATAAAAGACATCTTCTTAATCTTGATGATGACCTTCAGCTAGATTCGTTTCATTTTTACTAGTTCATCTCAATTCCCGGGCTATTGAGTCTCAGTGGCTCAGGGTCTTAGGGTGACAAGCGCAATGCAGTGCCGCATAGGATTTTGTTGAACAAAGTTCTGGGTGGTACTACTGCTGTTATGTGCAGGCATGCTCCTCACCACCATTGCAAATAACAACAGTTATAGTCTACAACCCAGAGTCTCCGGGTCGTAGAGTGACATAAGCTTTATCCCGGAAAAAATACATATTTATTTTTCTCTACACAAACGCGGGCGAAGCCGCTAGTCAAAGCTAGTAGAATAATATAATGTACTTATAATAGCAGCTTACATATGTCACACAGTAGCTACATTGCAGTAGCTCATATATATTCCAACTCTCATACTAGGTCGCACAGTGTAAACCAGACACACTTGATATTCTCTCCACTATAAAATCCTTAATCTAAAAAGGCCGGGGTCACACCTATCCACTGACTGAGATTAATGACTCGTATTGTTCATTTGTCTTGCGCTACTTATTTAGACATTAATTTGTGGGTAATTATGTATCAAGCCCTGAGGCCACATTGTTTTGTAATTCGAACTTGATTTAGTTTTTATTAGCGTTGTCTTTTGGACCAGCAATTTTCTTAACAAGCGGTAATTACTTTAATGATACGTTATGAATTTTCGCATTGTGGTCACCTGTCCATAACAATGGCAGAGCCTTACAAAACTTTGAATTGTTAAATAATTGTCAAGCGCAACAGATACTTATCTACTGCGTTCGTTAATCTAAGAATTTCAGTTTTAATCATAGTTTAATTAAAATTGAAACGCAATGAAAATATATAGTGTAATCCCGCTGAATATTATGTAGGTTGTTGTTAGTTCCTAACGACAACACTCTTTATACGACACGTGTTTCGCCGTCTGCACGAGGCATCATCAGGTGTCGACTCGCCGAACGCTGGAACGAGAGAAGTAAGTAAGTAAGTTCTCACCCTGATAGTTGCTATCGGAACTTTCATGCCGTTATAAATGTTTCACGAGTTTTATTTCGTGTCTTTCATACCTTTATTATGGTCTTCAGATCAAGACTCCTTACGATTTCTTATTCACATAGCACTTAAACTGAAATTAACTGTTAAATAGACGATAAAAAAACAAATTACTTGATTAAAAAAAATTATTAAAGGATTTCGATGCTACGATGCCCGCACACAAAAAGTGAATGAGGTGACAGAGCTTAGTGGCGCCCTCTAGGGCGGGAGTTGTAAATAAGTCATTTTGTGCTTTTTATTTTGGACAGCTCTAAAATTGTGCTTGATGCCCAGCTCATGGAGTGGAACTACCTGGTGAATTATATAAATCTCTTCGGATGCAACGGCTTGTATAATTACGGTCAAACTTCACTTGGTAAGTTTGTTTAATCATCAATTACATTGCATTCACACTGTCCCACTAAACTTATAAATTGTTTAAAATAAAATGATCTTATGCTTTTATAATAACCAACTTCAAAAAAAAGTAGGTTTTCGATTCGACTTACGACCGTTACGACCGAGTTAATCTGAAATTAATTTGATTTAATATTTTTTTTCTTTTTTTAAATCTGTCTATATATTTATTAACAAAATAATTTACATATCGCGCTAAAAAACTAATTTTATCGCCGCGCCTTGCTTTGGAAATGTAATGGCAGAATAACCACTGTGTACTGTGTACTCTACAACCAGAATAACTCCAGCAAAAGAGCTCCCGATGCAAAGAAAACCATTTTCAACATAACATCGGTTATATTTTTGATCCAAAGCGAAACATAATAAACTCTTCTTCAGACAGTAATCTTTAAATCTGAAGATACCTCCCTGAAAACTATTTCCCAAGTGGCCACGTCGTAATCTCACCATATGCCTTGTCCATAATCCATTGTCCAAACAAACCGAAAATAGTCCTACCCCGGTCATACATGCGCGGTTGACAATACGCTGTGCATCAGCCGCGACCGCTAGTGTAAACACGCGTTTATTATCGACGTCATAAAACGCTGCGTTTATCGGTGCAGTGTGGGTGGTCCCTTATGAGCCGTGGAGTGTGAGAGCTTCCGTTGATTGCGTAAATAAAGTAATGACATAAATACTTCTTGAAGGGAAGAAGCGGCGCATTCCATAAAAAAAAATACTTATAACTATGCATACAATAATATTAAATAAACAAGAATAAAGAAGATTGCTGTCGTTAGTTTCGACTGTGGAAATACAACTGACATTTTTTTTTATGGAACTGGGTGATGGGAAGAGCAAGTCGTTCGCCTGATGGTAAGTACCACGCCTGCCTATAATAATTGCAGTGACATCAGATATTAAGTCTCATATATGCCCAGTAATTTCGCGGGCTACAATGCCCTTCATATCGGAACACAGTAATGCTTGCGCTATACTGCTTGGCGGCAGAATAACTGGCAAAGCTGTGGTACCTACTCAGATGGCCTCCCGCATACGAGAGACCTGCCACAAGTGAATTTAATAAGATCTTATTAATTGTAACATGTGATGTACCTATTCTGGCAAAAAAATTATTGTGTTTTGCAGTGATGTCGCAGACTCAAATTGAGTCATGATTACGGCTGCCTGCCTACGTCAGACAATCGGCCACTGATCTTTTGTCGGAGAAAATTAAGCATACGAAGTTTCATCGTTTCATCGTTTCACAAAAAGTCGATCAATTAGGGTGAAAAATATCAGAGAAAAAATTGGACTGAATATCTGACCTACAAAAGTCTGAAGTCTGTTGAGGCAATAATATTTGTTGTGACAAATGTCTTATAAGGTAAGGGAAGTTTGTTAAAAGTCCAGGGCCCTAATTCACTATGACAATTTGGTGATTCCTTGATTCGAGGTCACGTTTATTCCTTCATTAATAAACAACATCTGCGAAATTTGTATTCTCTATGACGCGTCATAGAGAATCATATATATGAATATAAGAATGCGTCATAGAGATGTCGTCCTACTAATATTATAAACGCGAAAGTTTGTAAGAATGGATGTATGGATGTACCTTAGTTACTCTTTCACGCAAAAACTACTAAATGGATATTGATGAAATTTGGTATGGAGATAGCTTATATGCTGGATTAACACATAGGCTACTTTTGATCCCGGGAAACCGTGGGTGAAACCGCGGGGCGCAGCTAGTTTATTAATGAAGGAATCGACGAGATTTCGAAGCAAGGAATCGCCAAGTTGACAGTGAATTGGGGCCCTGTTTGATATCGTAATTAGTTTAATACAACAATACAATACAATAATACCTTATCGGCTACCAAAACAGGAAACATGTTAATACGTACGTGCTCACGTCTTATGATAACGTAGGAACACTATTTTTTAACAAGTAGGTCAAAATAAGAAGACACTGTAGGTACGCTGGTACTCACTTACCTAACAATACCATACATAGATTTAAAACAATGATGGAAAAAGAAAATTATTGTCATCGCGCCCTCTTATTATTACTGCACCTATTTGCTAATTGATTAAAATTTCAATACATAATAACAGTTTTACAATAAAAAATAATATAAAATAACGCCCAACGATCACTTACATAGATCTTGGCCTCTTACTAGAATTCCCTGTATCTAAGGAACTAGGAACTACGAGGACCATGGTCCTACAACATCCAGATGAGAAACAAATGCCTGCGCTTTTTTCTGTGCACAATCATTTGTCCCGTCGCGGGAATCGAACCCGCAACCTCAGTGGTGTATGAGATTTGAGCCATTCTGCCCAACCACCACATCAAAGAGGCTGTCTATCACAATAACAAAACTGTGATAATATACAGCTTTGACGGTATTACCTCTATGAAATAAAGGCTCTACAATGATCTATATGTATTCAGCTCAAAATAAGTTTCTCGAAATAGACCTTTTCAATCCTAAACCTTCTGAAAGGCAAGCATAAAGTCCTTGAACGTCTTGAAATATTTGTGCAATTTTCATTGTTTTATCGGACGGTAGCATGCAGCTAACTACAGCCCCTTGATACGAGTAAAATAGGCTTAAAATCCGTGCACACTTTAGTACCATTCCACAATAAGTTATACTGGGAATTAGGTATAGACAAGTCAACTAGAATAAAAAAAGACGTGTGGCACTCGGAGACTGCCGCAGTAATGCTATTGCATAGCATTCGGAGTGGGGGGTGTTAGGTTATTTTCGTTACGGAATTTCTGGATTCGGTCTCCACGCTCAAGGCCCGCGATAGAAGCTATGCAATAGCTTAATTATGCTACAGCAGGTCCTTGAAAAATCGGTGCTAAGGTATTTATTACCTTAATTTTATGCTGAGCAAGAACTTTTTCTGACATCGCGCATCGTTTCATTATATATACTATAATTATACGATGCATTTATTGTGTGTTATTATATATTATCTTTTTCAGTTATATAGTATAGTATTATTTGCTATGTCTATTATAGTTCAATGTAGTGTTGCGTGTGTGTCTCAAATAAATAAATAACGCCCAACGATCACATACATAGATCCTGGCTCCTAACTAGGATTCCCTGAATCTAAGGAACCAGGAACCTATGAGGACCATGGTCCCACCACCCAGACACGAAACAAATGCTTGCTTTTTTTTCTGTACATAACCATTTGTTCCGTCGCGGGAATCGAACCCGCAACTTCAGTGGTGTATGAGATTTGAGCCAATCTGCCCAACCACTACACCACAGAGGCATGTATTTTCTTTTGTTCTTTCTTTTTTCATAGGTTGTTACTTAGACAAGCTCATGAAAATGAAAAAAGATAATTGCTAGGCTATATTTACCGCGATAAGGTTCCAATGTGTTGATATACCTAGTTTGTACTAAAGCAGGTAATTACTTGATAGCGGGACTATAAGATATTTTAAATGGTCTAACTGCCTATAATTATGCAACGTATCACCGACGCGTGCTCGGAGGTAGGTATGTTATGTAACATGATGGCAACTTAAACTTTTTATAAGCTACTAGAAAAGAATTGTTCTTCCTCTATTTTTTTATTACACTTAATAGATTATGTTTGGCCATTATCTCGCCTGGTGTGAAGCGATGATGTGGCCTAAGATGGAGCACATAGATCTAGAGAGAGACGGCAGCTGAGCGGCTGCTCAAACCCATCTCCCCGATGGTTCACCGAACATCATCCCGAAACACGACTAGGTCGCTTGACGGCATGGCTTTGTTCGGTGGGTGGTTTACAACCACGGCCAGAGCCTACCACTCCAAAGCGCGTAAGCGGGTTTCATCACAATGTTTTCCTTCACCGTTTTAGAGCGAGCGTGCAAAATCTGCACTTAACTATAACTACTAAAAGTCATTGGTGCAGGGCCGAGTCGGGATTCGAACCCAGGTGCGTCGGATCGAAAGGTGCACGAGTTCCCGTTGAGCCACACTAGCTCTAACCCTCTTCTGAGAATAAAATAGCATCCGTTAGGTAGGTATAGGCATGGACTAAATGTATATTTAGTCCAAGGTACCTATAGGTAAGTAGAGTTAACATAAACATAATATTTTTAAAGTTTGGAAACTATCGTGAGTCGAAATACTCATTATAAATATCGAAATATTCGTGAGTGCAGCCGTTTATATTTATAAAGAATAATATTTTTTACAAGCTTTTATTTAATTTGCAATATATGTATATACTCTCTACGAGGGAAGGCCTGAGTCCCAGCAGTGGGAACGTAATGGGCTGATGATGATGATATATGTACTTATGTATGTAACTATATTTGTCCGGGTGGAATGTTGCAAGCTGAATCAGAACCACTATCTCTTGTCCTGAAAGTTGAAATTTTGCATACTGCTCAAAGTCCGATGACAATGCAATATTATGGTGACAGCCAGCTGATCTGGTGATGAAGTCGGAAGTTGGGCAATGGAACTCCTTGAGCATAATCGTAAACTACTAGTGTTTGGGCTCATTTTAATTTTGCTCACGATACCGATTACGAATTTGTTAAAAGCTTGTCTTGAAAAATTTATTTTTCAACAAAAAACTTATTTGTTATTTAAATTCCGTTGCATGGCTAAGTATCATAGTTATCAAAAGCAATTTAAGGGTCCCATATCAAACTCCTAAATAAATATCAATTACCATCAACAGTCACTGCACCTTCTCCCACCCACACTGTTGAAAAGTCGCGCGCTGACTCACCCAATGTCGCAAGTCGCGGCGTGTCGGCCGCATGTGGGTAGTGCGATAAGCATCTAATTATGTGTTTGTCGTCGCCTAGATCTATAGAGACGACGATGGTGTACATAAAGAACGCATGAATGTACATGTAATATAATCTGCGAGCCATTTGTTATTATTCTGTCGCAACAGTGAAAGACGGGCCTTTGCAGCGCCATGTGGGTATCAGTTATTGATGAATATCGTTTGATAAAAAAGCTGTTACTTATAAGTCTGCACTTTATAATATTTTTTTTTTCAAGATGAGGTATTGAACTAATCTGTATAATGAAATTATAAAAGGCTTCAGTGATACACTCATAGGCAGTCAACGCAAAACTCAACGTGAAATTGAAAGGGAATTGGCCCTTAGGGGAAAAATAAAATGTTTTTATGTTGAAATTCGTCATAAATAGAATTTCAAAAACTGGAAGAGTTATGAGTCCCATTGCTGTTTGGGAGAGGATAAAAAACCAGCACTCAACTTCAAAACGAGGCATTGCATATGTTTTATTCATTGTGATTGACTGTGGCAAAAGAAAATATTTCAGTAAATATCCTAGAACTATTTAAAAAAGTTCAGTTTTTTTATTGTCAACAACTTGATACAGAAGGCGTCGCAAGTCGCAGCGTGTCGCCGGCTGGCATGTGGGTGGTGCCTAATAATGTGTTTTTCATCGCCTAGATAGTAGTACATACGAAGTCAGTTTAAGAGTTTGCGAAGGATTTATTATTATTCTATCGCATCGCAGGACGCGACGCATTGGGAGCTATGTGGGTAGATATTTAATGAACAGAGTTTTGCAATGTACTTTCTAAACAAGAAAAAATCATGTCTGCAGTTCACATACCTAATATTTTGACTTTGAACTTAGGTTTTCTTTTTAATTTAATTAAATGGCCAAACGATACCGAATGACGAGACGAGCTGATCGTTTGCCTGATGGTAAGCAATACGCCAGCCAATAACAATAACAGCACCACCCACTTTGTTTTGCAAAATCCTGCGCGGCACTGCACTGCGCTCGACACCCCGAGACAATTAGCTATTGAGTCTCGTAACACCTACTGCCCAGTAATTTCACTGGCTGCAATGCCCTTCAAACCGGAACACAGTAATGCTTAAAGTAGTAGGTAAAACATATGATAATGTAATATATTTTTACATAGGTACTATAAGAAGTAATACTTAGTTAGTATTCTTTGCTATAAGTATGAAACTTTTTTACGGATTCATTAAAATATTTAATTTTTCCTATTATTAGATATTTTCCACTTTACGTACCGCGACCATTTTTTCTTGCACGTCCTGGATGACTGGTAGTAAATTTTATTAACTAAGTCCTCCGTGTAAAAACTGTTGTGTGCTAAAAGTATAAAAATAAATGACGAGACGTCACGACAACCAACCGAGACTTGACTATTTTCGAAAAATGACACCATTTGCTGCGAAATGTATATATGCAGGTGACTCTGATGGGAGGACGTCCCACGCCTAAGCATTATCCTTATTCATAAATCGCTTTATCCATCGGCAAAACTCACTGATTCTCTAATTCAGCCTAAAATGCCAAGTACTTTTTACTATCTTGCTAATTTATATTCTTTATTCAAGACTGTCTTACACTATTCTCGTCGCAAATCTTCATCCGTCCTCAAAGTGCTATGTCTGGAGGACTCTCGACTTGAGTTCGAGTCCGATAGTTCGTTTGTTTAACGCCTCACATTGACAACGACAATATCTATTCTCGATCGGCATTTGTTTATATTATAAACATTACTGTCATAACATCACCACGACGTCTTGCTACCCTAAAAATCGTATGACGGTCTTAAGTTAGTGATTTTAAGAGCGTGTTTTGTTTAATATTGTATTTATTGAGTGGTTTAGATTCTGTGACTCAATGTGAGGACATTCGTGTTATGAATAGAGGTCAAAGACTCGAGTGAAGTATGTTTAATGTGAGAAAACGATCTTTTGAAATGTGTTATTTATCGATCGTAAAGGAATTCTTAACATAATAATCAAAGTGTTGTCGCGTCTTTTTAGAGGTTTTCTTTTTTAATAATAGCACAGAATACTAAGGGACAGAAGCATCTCTCCGCAAAGAAATTTAAACAAATAGCGACTCTTGCTATGACGCAATAAAATTCAATTCAGCTCGCGTAGCGCTGCATACCTACCAGTCATATTAACCTACAGAGCGCCTCTCTTTCTATCACATAGCTCTTATCTCTTCTGACGCGGCACGTGTAACGGCGCGCGACCCGACGTCGGTGTCCGGCTATGTACTTGTAGCTTCGTACCTACAGTGCGGAGTGCGCTAGGCCTGATAATAGGTAGGTATGCCTTTTGTTATAATTGGAGCATCAGACATTTTAAATCAGAGGTCAATATCCCCTTCATCATGTATCTTTAATGATAGAAGAATTTGTGAGGAAAGATTAATGAACATAAACCTACTAATTAATTTAATTTGTTGTCGGTCGTTTAAATTTATACAAAATTAAAATTATACTGGTCGCGAAACCAACTCAAATGAATACGTGTTGTATTAGTCTCTGTTAAAATATAAATGAATATCATCAATCATCATCATCAACAGCCCATTTCGTTTCCACTGCTTAGACACGGGCCTTCTCTCATAGAGAGAGAGAGTATTGGCCACAATCCACTACGCTGGCTCAGTGCGGGTGGGATGTAATATGCCCTTGAATTTCTGCGATTAATTTTTGGACATGCCGGTTTCCTCACGATGTTTTCCTTCACCGTTTGTAGAGCGAGTGTTAAATCCGCACATAACTCAAGAAAGTCAGTAGTGCCAGGCCAGCGAGATTCGAACTCGGGTGCGTCGGATTGAAAGTCGCACGTTCTCCTACTGAGCCTATACATCTTTATAATACTCTTATTTTTTTCTAATGTCTACGACATTACCAATTAATTGACCCAGAACCAATTTGCACCGCGCTAGTAACTATAATAATCCCATAAAAAAAAAACACCACAAGCCCTTCATTATGCAAATCGTTACACCCATAAAAATATAATTGCACCCTCAACGTTCATGAGCCCCATAAATTTAAAGTAATCACAACACGTAGGTACCTATTTCAGGTGACATAGAGCTGGAACGAGTTACTTCCGGTGAAATTGTCCGGTCCGTAGCGGAAGTGGCGCGGACCGGAAGTTGTATACAAAGTGCGAGCCTTCGCGTGCCGTGACGGATACGATCGCCCTGAACGGGGTGGGATTTAAGTGGCCAAGAAAATTTATAGGTTTTTCCAATGCAAGAGCGTTTTTGATTTCAGTTTGAAATAAAAGTCGTACCTAAATATATAATAGGTAGGTACCATATTATCATAGTTTAAAGAATTCTTATCTACACAAGCTCTATATAAATAAATCCACCAAATAAATACGCTCAAGGATTACATATATAGATCCTGGCCCCTAATTAGAATTCCCTGTAGGTGTCTAGGGAACTAGAAACTATGTGGACCATGGTCCCACAACACCCAGACACGAAACAAATGCTCGTGCATTTATTTTATTTGCACAAACATTAGTGGGAATCGAACCCGCAGTCTCAGTAGTGTATGAGACCAACCTGCCCAACCACTACGCGTACTAATCATCATCAGCCTGTCACAGTCATAAGCCTCTCAAATCGCACGCCACTGAGCAAGATCCCCGGCTACTACCAGCCACCCTGTGAAGATCATCGCTCCACCTAGTCTAGAAGATGTCCTACACTACGGTTGCCAAAGCTTGCAAATACCCTTTAGAAAAACCATCGTTATCTAAGCCCAATTTTGCTACTATCAAAGTAGCTGTCAGTTACCTAAATGCACTAAGCTACCACTAAATACTTCATCATCATCATCATCATCGTCATCATCATCATCAGCCCATCACGTTTCCACTGCTGGGACACGGGCCTTCTCTCATAGAGAGAGTATGGGCCATAATTCACCACGCTGGCCTAGTGTGGGTTGGTGGATGTCACATGTCCTTGAATTTTTTGTGATATGCCGTTTCTTAGTGGTGCGGGGCCAACGGGATTCGAACCCGGGTGCGTGGGATCGAAAGTCGCACGTTCTCCCACTGAGCCACACTGGCTCTTTACTTACTGACTTAATACTGACATTTATGTTGCATCTTCAAACAAGTACTTATAAGTACTGTTAACATACTGCATAACTTGATTTGTCAAAACGTAATTAGGGGACTAAACAATTAACGGTTCTCCATCTGAAACTCATAAAGATAATCCCCCAACGTCTCCAGATAGCATCAGGGTCCTTCGATTCCCGATAACAATATAAACTAAGAAAAACTAGTGTCCAGCGCTAGACACTCTAATCAGCGTTAGTTAACTAGATTAGTCTAATTAGTGTTAGTGTAGTTTATAATGTATATTCAGTGTTTAAAAGGGTTTTAAAACAATGATTACAAACTTGTCTTCTGCGGAAGTTATTCCATAAACGCCTTCTCTTTGTTTCCGTCAGACCTGTGCAGTCAGTCAAAAGGCAAAACAATCAACCATTCCCCACTTAAAACCTGAAAAGGTCTTTCCAACCCCTTCTGATAGCATCAGGGTCATTCGATCCCGCCGGCATTTAGCTGGGCGGTGCTGGCGGTGCCTGCGATGGCTATCGCGCGAGGTTTTGCTGCGATTGTCGTGAGGATTTAAATATATACGCCGTTTGCATGTCGGGTTAGAATGGCGGTGGAAATGTAGATTTCATTTTTAAATTGTTTATGTTTTAATTTAGATCAGTGTTATAAGTTTCCTTTTTTCAGCTATTTTTAAACTGTTGTGATAAGATAAGTGTTGGAGCCTTTCAATCTCGTAGAGTCGTCCTGTCGGTTTGCTCATTTTACCAACGGGACGGTAGATGCGATTTGAAGTTGTTATCGCTGTTGAAAAGCAATTCAGTTCGAAATTTCGCGGCACTTGTGGTAGGTCTCTCGTATGCGGGAGACTACCTGGGTAACCACCACAGCTTTGCCAGTTATTCTGCCGCCAAGCAGTAGTGCGCAAGTATTACTGTGTTTCGGTTTGAAGGCCATTGTAGCCAGTGAAGTTACTGGGCATATGAGACTTAGTATCTGATGTCTCGAGCGTAATGCAGCGCTACGCAGTTCCATAAAAAAAATTACACGTGCGGCGAGCCACTATCAAAAGCGTTTTATTGGAGAGCTATTTAAAATTCCAAAATACGTAACTACACGTGTCTATCTTAACATATGCAAGAAAGAGATGGAGCTCAATTTTTTCGTTGGGGACATGTGTCCCCAACAATCAACTATATACATTAGACCCATCTGCTTTCCGTCTTGCTATTAGCTTACGTCTGGGTGCAAGGTGTTATGAAGCCCATCGTTGCCAGTGTGGTACTGCAGTTGATCAACTCGGTCACCACGGTCTCTCATGTTCCAGAAGTGCCGGTCGAATTTCGCGTCACGCCAGTCTTAACGATATCATCCGCCGGGCTTTTACCAGCGTTAACGTTGCAGCCATTCTCGAACCGAATGGTCTAATGCGTGACGATGGTAAAAGGCCTGACGGTATGACCCTGATCCCCTGGAAGTTGGGGCGGCCTCTAGTGTGGGACGCTACTTGCGTCGATACTATGGCGCCGTCGAGTCTTCCGGAGACGCAGAATAGGGCTGGCGCGGCGGCTAATTCGGCCGAGCAGCTCAAGCGGCGGAAATATGCTAACCTCGGTAGCGGTTACATATTTGAGCCGTTTGGTGTGGAGACTTTGGGTCCGTGGGGACCGGGAGCTCATCGTATTTTCAAAAGTCTGTCAGAGCGCCTGATCGATGCGACGCGTGACCAAAATGCTGGGACTTATTTGGCTCAACGTATCAGTATTGCAATCCAACGGGTCAATACTGCCAGCATCTTGGGTACGCTGCCAACTGGTAGTGGGTTGGAGCATTTGAGCTACCTATAGGCCTTTAATGGTCTATGGGTTGTCCAATTGCTTCTCCTTGTATGTAGTTAGTTTAGTTTTAGTAAGTAGAGTGTGGTTTGTTTTGAGTAATAAAGGCATTCGCCCGTATGAAAAGAAAAAAAAAACTATATACATACTATAGGCTATTGAAATGTAACAATATGTAATGTAAGCAAAGATGCATCAACTGCTATTATATAGTATAAAGAAATTGTTACATTATATACACAAACTGTCGCCAATCGTAACATTGCAACTAATTATACCTATTTAGTTCCAGCAGCGCGGTGTGAGACATCTACACCTAGCGATCAGCGACATATGGCCGGCGACCAACGTCGTGAATACGCCTTTATTTATCCAAACAAATGGGTCCCACATGACGCGACAGGCAATGACAAGGTCTTCAACTACCAGTTTAACTTGAACCTTCACTATGGCATCAACTTCCCCTAAAAATTTAATTCAAATGACTAAAGGGAGGAGAGGAGGGTCTGAGCAAGCTGGTGGTGGTAAGAATAAACTTGTGACACAATAAACATTGTGATATTTATTTATTTACAATTACATAGCAGATGTGTTAAATGCCGTTGTGGTGAACTGCTCGCCTGTGGCTTTTGGTGTTAAAAATATATTTAACGACTTTATTGAAAGGAGTATTTCCTGGGACTCGAAGAAGTCTATATTTTTTAATTCTAGGTGAGAATAATTTAAAAAATTCAATTTATAAATTAAGCTTGAAAATAGCCCGGACCTAAAATAAATTGCGCCTTAAATAATTAGCTACTACGATGACTAAAATTACATCAAATTATCAACAATACGAAATAAATACTGCAGCGCACACAGCGAAATTACTGGGCATTATAAGACTTATCAGCTAATTGTCTCAGGGTGACGAGCGCAGTGCAGCGCCGCGCAGGATTTTGAAAACCTAAGTTCTGGGTGGTGCTGTTAATGGTGCTGTGAATTACTACAAAAAGCACTGTGTAGCTCTACATTGCATTCATCACCCCGCGACATCAGATGTCTGTCGTGTCTCATATGCCCAGTAATTTCGTTGGCTACAGTGTTCTTCAAACTGGAACCCAGTAATGATTGCGCACTACTGTTTGACTTTGTTGCACTGCTTTTTTATTTTGACTTTTAATTTTTTCTTTCTAACGAGTTATCAATATCAATTTCACACGACCAAGTTTCCGCTGTTACAGAAACCGATATGGAATGTAAGAACAGTCGCTAAACATGACCAAACAGGTATTTCCGTGGGACTGTCATAACATTAGAACAGATAGTGCTGGGCATAATCCGGTGTTATACCTGATTCGGTTACGGAAGGGTAAAGTTCAGGGCGGCTTGAGGCAACTGCCGTATTTGTAAAGGTCTCAATTGCATGATTAATTATTTGTAATTACAAGGTATTTATGAAGGTTGTAACTTCATATGTTACATTTATCTATGTAAATTCGAGGAGTGTTTAAATATTTATCTTTATTATTACATATATCGCATGCATCCTCCTTCACATATGCGGAAACTTGCACAATCATAACATTTACACATAGACATTTAACATTTACACATAGTCACCTATATACACATCCACACTACTCTGTCTCATG
Source organism: Petrophora chlorosata (assembly GCA_951640565.1). Classification (NCBI taxonomy): domain Eukaryota; kingdom Metazoa; phylum Arthropoda; class Insecta; order Lepidoptera; family Geometridae; genus Petrophora; species Petrophora chlorosata. Next base: position 5,672,414 of record OX621204.1, on the reverse strand, counting down.
GTTCTGATAATGTCACAAACTGTGGTATCACCTCTGATCTAATGTTAACTTAATAAAAATCGTATCTCTGAATCCCAAGACACAGGCTTTCGCCTAGTTTGGGACTCGACGTTTAGTCGTAATCTGAAACACTAAGCTAACCCTTCTTTGTATTACTTGTGTACCACAAATTGTTGTAACCTTTTTGACAATAAACAATTATTATTATTATTATTATTATTATTATTATTTAATCTAAAATAATTATAGAAGATAAATTTCAAAAAAATTAGGTCTGATGTAATTTGTTGGGTTATCAAATTCTTAGCTGATAAATTGAGTCATAATTATAGTACCTAGAAAACAAAAAAGTGACAGACTAAAAAGTAATCTAAACACCACGTTTTATGCGCCTTTTAAGGTTAGGTCAGCATTGCATGCTAATATTTTTTTTTTTAATTATTTTTTTACACTTAATAGATCTATGTTTGGCCACTATCTCGCCTGATGTGAAGCGATGATGTGGCCTAAGATGGAGCACATAGATCTAGAGAGAGAGAGACGGCAGTTGAGCGGCTGCTCAGACCCGTCTCCCCGATGGTTCACCGAACATCATCCCGAAACACGACTAGGTCGCTTGACGGCATGGCTTTGTTCGGTGGGTGGTATTACAACCACGGCCAGAGCCTACTACTCCAAAGCGCGTAAGCGGGTTTCATCACGATGTTTTCCTTCACCGTTTTAGAGCGAGCGTACAAAATCTGCACTTAACTATAAGTCATTGGTGCAGGGCCAACTCGGGAATCGAACCCAGGTGCGTCGGATTAAAAGGAGCACGAGTTCCCGCTGAGCCACACTCGCTCTTAAAATAATTAAAAGGATTTAGAATGCATTGTCATCGAGTTGTGAGCTACCTTGCAAGTTTCAACTGGAGCCGGGACGTGCTCCAAACTTGAGTTGCAGGATTCCACCCGGAACCACAGGCAAACAAGAAAGTGACTTAATAAAAAAGTGGTAATAAATTAAAAAAATACTTTAGTGGAAAATATTCATCAGATAACTTCGTCTCCGGATAGCAACCCCATCACTACTCCTTAGAACCGGGCATTTGTTTGCACCACCATTACTAACACTTAGTGAACACATGATGTCCGATCATTAGCATTACGGACGTACAGACGGACAGACATGGCCCATTTAATTATAGCTTCGTGACGGACGAGTTTGGATCTTCGCCTGATTTTGTTTGGAACATGGGCAGTGTCAATCATTGAGACAATAGTTTCGAGTTTTGGGTTGTTATCGGTTATTATGGTTGATGAGTCATGATCTAGCTTCAGCGGTGTTAATGAGTAGCTTCCATGACCCAATGATGGAATCTGCTAATGAAATTAAAGACGGGGCCACTAATTACTTGGACGAAAACTGGGTTTTTTAACTGACTCAGAACTTATAATCATGATCAATAGCGCCCAACACCATAGATCCTGGCCCTTAACGAGGATTAAAGAAATAAATATATGCCCAAAGATGAGATATCTGGCCTCTTACTAGGATTCCTTGTATAGGGAACCAGGAACTACGACGCCCAGGTGCCACAACAGCCAGACATGAAACAAATGCTTTTTGTGCACAAATATTTGACAAATATTTGACAAATATTTGTGGGTTGCGAATCCGCAACCGCGTAGGTATATAAAATTGAAGCTGACCTGCTCAACCACTACTTCAAAGGGGTTGGTGTTACACAATAGATTTTTATTCTGGTTGTGAAATTTGCAACTAATTGTAATTCACGCGTTCTGAAAGAGTTTCTTGGTTTTTCAGAGAACTTGTTATAATTATCATTATAACGAGTGTGGCTCAGCGGGAACTCGTGCGCCTTTCCATCCGACGCACCTGGGTTCGAATCCCGACTCGGCACGATGCACGCTCGCACTAAGAACGATAAAGGAAAACATCGTGATGAAACCCGCTTACGCGGCTTGGAGTGGTAGGCTCTGGCCGTGGTTGTAATACCACCTACCGAACAAAGCCATGCCGTCAAGTGACCTAGTGGTGTTTCGGGATGATGTTCAGTGAACCATCGGGGAGACGGGTCTGAGCAGACACTCAACTGCCGTCTAGATCTATGTGCTCCATCTTAGGCCACATCATCGCTTGACATCAGGCGAGATAGTTGCCAAACATAGATCTATTAAGTGTAAAAAACACATATTATCTGCTATCTATTTTTTGACTTATCAAAAAAGTTGCTTATATAATTACCGAAACTTTAACTGAAATATAAGATTCATCACAGCTTGTAAGCCTTTAGATATCTAGAAGTTTGACTAGAGATTTAGAAGTTTCTTAATTACTTCAAACTTCTTTATTAGTTTGCTTATGGCACCTCGAAAAAGATACCTAGGGATACCTAGGACTAAAACTACAATATTAAATTTATAGAAAAAAACAAAAACCGCCTTCAATGTATCTTCGAAGTCCAAAGTCAAATATCGATGAAATTTATATGGGACCACTTCGTAGCTATACTGAACCCAACGCAAAAAGAATTTTCCAAATCGGTTCATAAATGACGGAGTTCTGAGGTAACAAAGATAAATAAAAAAATGATAAAAATATAATAAAAGAAATACAATCGAACAGAGAACCTTCTCCTTTTTGAGTCGGTAAAACATAATTAACCTGGACGACTAAATATAATAAGAGACTTGAATAACTAAAAACAGACTAGACTTTTTTATGGAACTGAGTTTTAAGACGAACAAGTCCTTTGCCTGATGATAAACGCGACGCCTGCCCATAACAATTTCAGTGTCACCCAGAACTTTTAATACCGTAAAAAGTACTGCGTAGCACTACCAGCGCTCGTCACTCCGAGACATCAGATAGTGTCATAATACCCAGACATTGTTTATTTATTTATTATTATTGTAGACCTTACATCACCGTCTTTTACATTTTGATAATTCCTCTTCATCCCAAGGCTGCCTGGAAATGTATGAATATAATCGAGTCAGCATAGTATTTAATAAGATAAAAATATAAGCTTGTAATAGATAAGAAATAGTAACAACAAAAATAAAGACGACCAAACCCCTGATCATGTTAGGGACACTTAGCTCGCGGGCCAATAACGCCCAGACAGGAAAAAAAGGTTGCCTGGAAGAGATCGCTTTTAGCAAAAAGTTCACCCATTGTAACACCTTATTTAATTGTTTTATGTAATGTGTTTCATTTAATGTTTGCAATAAAGCGTTCATCTATCTATCTATCTCCTAATGCCATTACTTGATGTCTGTGCCTAATAAAACACTTATTATCATCATTACAATAATCTGATTACTACTTATAAACTGTTTATTTTCATATTTTCAACTTTTATCGGACGCAATCTAAAGAATAATGACGGCAATCACCACTTTCCGTGTCAACACACGAAAAAACATAACAAATGACACAGACTTATCGAAATTGGGATCTTTACGCGTAGAGTTGGGGGCGTTGCTGATAGGGCTATTTTATGTTTCTTTTGTAGAGTTTGGAAAGTTTATTTGGTAGAGTTGGAGAGTGTGTTGTGTAATGAATTTGTTAATATAATTAGAAAGAACACACAAAAAGAAATTGTAGACATATATTTTTCTTTTTTTTATGATCTGTCTCAGAAAGACATCCCTAATGGGATGTGAATGGGAATGCAAATGAAAGACATCCCATTAGGGATGTCTTTCATTTGCATTACAATCTAGCCTACTAAGACTAATAAGTAATTTTATTTTGTCTTAAATTGCTAATCATAACAATAATAATAATCAGAGGTCTCATATCATAGACCAGCTCTCATCCATTAAAAATTCACCTCAATAGCCCAATCATAAGTAATTTTCATATCTTTAATAATAGTCCTCGCAGTTATCGGGGGCTGTCTTTGATTGTATCTTCTTAATGATGCACTTAGAGACAGTCCCCGATAAGTGTTGCCCATTACATATCTAAATTAAATGCTCTAAGAGGCCTCTACGTGTTGGACTCTTGTCCCCGCGCAAGCCTTCCAAAAGACCGGGTGTATAACCCGTGAGAAAGAGCGACATAATAATCATAATCATTTATTCATTGCAAATATGGGTACAATTGGTCTTGATGTCAAAATATTTGTAGCAGTGCTCCATATCTAGCCATATTACAGCGTGCAATTAGACAGAGGAAATAATACAATATAATAAAATTAGTAATACAAAGGCACAATGTCAAATAATATGTTGTTATTATAGTTATAATATAGAGTCAAATAGTTAAAGTAAGTATAGTAAGTATAGTTTAACCAAGCCTAGCGCACTCCGCGCTGTAGGTACGAAGCTACAAGTACATAGCCGGACACCGACGACGGGTCGCGCGTCGTGATACGTGCCGCGTCAGAAGAGATAAGAGCTATGCGATAGAAAGAGAGGCGCTCTGTAGGTTAATATGACAGGTAGGTATGCAGCGCTATGCGAGCTGAATTGAATTTTAATGCGTCATAGCAAGAGTCGCTATTTGTTTAAATTTCTTTGCGGAGTGATGCTTCTGTCTCTTAGTATTCTGTGGTATAACTAAGAATGTGTCCATTAACACTTTTCTTACTGTGTCTATTAAGGCGAAGACACCTTGTTTTTGTGTTCTTTACGGGTAGCAATTGTAGATAATGGGAAGAAACTATCTATTAAGGCACAGGCCATACAGCCTAGTTTAGTTAGGGTCTCACAAACGAAGTTGTTACTGAGAGAAATAAATGAATTTTATTAAAAAAATATATAAAAAAAGTAATGTTAAGTCGAGTTTTTATATGTAGGTAATTTGAAAATTCAATGACATCATCCATTTTGGATAGATTAGATATTGTTTGATTGAATTTTAAATTCTACGAAATACTCTCTATTTGATTTTAGACTACTATATTATGTTCTGCTCTAGGGCTCTTTCGATGGAACATATTAAGATACATAAATAATATACCATGTCCTATTCCAGGACCTAAATTAGATACATAACAATTTCATCAAAATCAATCGCTACGAAGTTATATGGTAAAAAAATACGTACTCACACACCCACACAAGTACTTTCATATTTTATAATATTAGTAGGATCACCAATGACACAACTCCTACACAAATGTTAACCCCCCGCTGCCTAACCTACTTGTGCGACGAAATTGAGTGCGAACCGTAATCTTAACGTCGATCGCCACGACACGGCGGTGGCGGCGGCTTTACGAGCAGTGTTATTGCATGTAATTGTGCCGATAGAATGCGGATAATCCAGCCTTTTACACGCTATGACACTACTGAGTTATATACCTACCTACTTACAAGAAAAATGGAACTAGGTTTTTTGGAAAAAGATACGACCTCCAGCTGGGACTTGAACCCGCAACTCAATTTTTCCTCAGCGCGGGAAGTGCTCTGCCCCATTGAGCTACGGTGGTCCTGGTTGTTTCTTTTTATTTGCGCAATGGTTGCCAAAGAAAAGTTAAAAGTTTCGGTTCATCTTTTTTGATGCGAACGTCGAAGGAGTGGAATGCCGTGCCATCGTATGTTTCCATGTAAATACAATCTGCATATATAATATATATACTGTATGGGACATTTGTAAATAATTGTCGTTTTGATAGTATTTAAAAAAAATGTGTTTCAAAGGATTAAATAACCACTAAAATACAATTTTAGTATGTTTATATCAAGAGTGAACACGTAGATACTTACCGGGTAAGCGTGCTTCATCTTCGACCACATTACCACTTCCCATCAGGTGAGATCATGGTCGAACACTGACCCAGTGCGTTGTTAAAAAATAAAAATGTAATAAACCTATATTTCCTGCAACTCATTAGATTGTTTGTTTATTAAAAGGTTTGTGTAGTTTGAAATAATTAATTATACAGTGGCTTCTAGAATTAATTGTAAAAGCTACGACACTATCAATATAAAAGCTTTAGGTAAATAAAAAAAACATATGTGAATAGAATTGAACTATAGACATAACATTCCTCGTATTTATTATGACACATTACGACATATCCAGTTATTACGACAATGTAAGCCGAATAGGTATCATTACTAACACATTATGATAATAGCTTACATGACGCATAAAAGAAATGTCTCCAACCGTCTGACATTACACATCTATTCTGTATACACGTATACACACGCACACATAGAAAACTGTCTCCAACCGTTTCATTCACAAATGACATCCTTGATTATTCACGCTACATTATTCCGTCAGTGTTACGGTTAAACTGCTCTCTGATTGGCCAACGCGCAACTTTGTCGCCCATTTGTCACCAAACCCCGGCCAATCAGAGCGCTTGTTTTGAAATTGGAACGCAATTGAAAATGTCACCGCTTTGTTGTACTCGTATTCAATCTTTTTTGTGTTCTATTGTACGCACTTTTTAATTGAATTTGTCGTTTCAAAATGGCGGTTATGTTACAAAGTGCAAAACATGGTTGAAAAGTATCAAAATATCTTTCCAGTAAATGTGATTTAAAATGAAATTTCAAAATTATGACAACCGTGTAACATTTTCAAAAGGTAGAAACGAAATTGTAAGTAAAACATGCGACGCGGGTATAATGCCATCGATTTTTACACTCATCACGGGGAATGAAACAACAAAAAGGACACAATTTCGCCCCAAATCAAGCGTGACTTTTAACAAAGGGCAGCGCGTATGGCCCGAGCAATCGGTATAACCCGCCCAAATTGTAAACACCACCAAAAACGTAGCATAAACAAGTATTTCATGACATTTTTCCGTGGTCGGTTTATAGCCCAGTGCGACGATTGCCCGAGGTTGGTGGAAATAACATGGCTGTATCATTGTTATACAAAAGCGCAGCTGTTCTCTCCCCGAGGGTAAAAAAGACGTTTTGTGTGTTTTTTATTGATACGGTGTGCAGGGCCCTTTTAGCGGTCACCGGGACAGCGCACGCCTCCTGTTTGTACGTTTGATACAATGTGAGCTTTTGGAATGGTTTACTGCAAACATGCAATTCAAACAATCCTATAGATTTATGTATCCTTAACAGCTATACATACCTACATATCTTGAAGCTCTTTCATCTAGTATTTTTTTTTATGTTACTGAATGACGAGACGAGCTGGGCGTTTGCTTGATGGTAAGTAATAAAATAAATAAATAACGCCCAACGATCATATACATAGATCCTGACCCCCAACTATGATTCCCTGTATCTAGGGAACCAGGAAACTATGAGGACCATGGTCCCACAACGCCCAGAGACAAAACAAATAGATACTTGCGCTTTTTTTTCTGTGCACAAACATTTTTCCCGTCGCGGGAATCGAAAACGCAACGTCAGTGGTGTATGAGATTTGAGCCAACCTGCCCAACCACTGCACCACAGAGGCTGTCGCCAATACGCCAGCCCATAACAATAACAGCACAACCCAGAACTTTGTTTTGCAAAATCCTAGCTCGGAACCCTGAGATAGCTTTTGTGTCTCATAATGCCCAGTAATTTATAGCATAGGTAGATATATAAGTTTTGTGATAGGATTTACCGTTAATTTTCGTCATACTTTCTTATACTTTTATTTAGTTTCCCGTACCTATATTAACACGAAATGTTGACTGAAATAAACACAAGTATATGTTTTATCAAACAAAAAACCGGGGGATATATGGGACCACTTCGTAGCTATACTGAACCCAAAACAAATATAATTTTCCAAATCGGTTTATGAATGACGGAGTTCTGAGGTAACAAACAAAAACTAAAACAATCTAATAGAGAACCTTCTCCTTTTTTTAACTCGGTTAAAATATTCGTTCATTACCTACATATATCGGTTACTTAGTCAAGCTTACAAGAAAACTATTATCAATTTCTGAATTTGTACATAGATAGATACATAAATGTAGATGGAAGATAGAAAACACTTTATTGCACTAGTAATTACATAGACGCAAAGATGCATGGAACATTCCGCTTCTGCCAAGTAGCCAACTGGCACATCAGAAAAATAATATTGTCAAAAACAAACATAAAATATTGTAACAAAAGTTCTAAAAAATATGCAGCTCAGTTACTTGCCGTATCTTCTGAGTAGTGGTTCTTTTTTCGATACGGTGGTACGAGTAGAGTCATTGGAATAATTGACGTTCATTAGTGCGTCTGTGACGACAAAATTGAAATAAAGAACTTCTGAATTGAATTTGAATTGAATTGACTTCAGAAATTACAATACAAACATACTTTCTTATGATAAGTACAATAGGCGGTCTTATCGCTAAGCAGCGATCTCTTCCAGACAACCGTATGCTATAGAGAGACAATATTTTATAAGTAGGTAAGTAGAGGTACGGCCTCCCTTCTGCAAGTTTCAGAAAAATCGAACTACATAAAGTTTTGTTATTATTCGTTTCATCTCTTGACGTTTTTATAAGCGTAAGCGGTCTAAAATGCAAATGAAAGTCATTAGAGATATTTTTTAATTCAATTAGTTTTTAATTTATTATTTTTTAATTCAATTGAACTCACATCTGATTCTGCTACATCTGATCTGATTTTAATGAAATTTGGTATATAAGTAATTTTAGGTACTATAGGTCCCGGAAATGGATAACTGTTTATATCGGGAAATCGCGGTTGAAACCACGGGGCGCAGCTAGTAATAAACATTATATCATAGAACAACCAGACGCAAGGATATGCCACATCCGTATATGCTAGATATCCCTCGGAAGAAACGTGGTAGAAACCACCTCCCTCGTGGTAGAAATGTTTTGCTACCACCTTCATCATACAAACAGCCAAGGAGTGGAATGCATTGCCAACGTTTGTGTTTCCTGACAACTTCAACCTGGGAGAGTGTGAACAGGCATCTTCTAGTCAAGCGTGTTACATCTTAGACCACATCATCGCTTACCATCAGGCGAGATAGTGGTCAAACGCAAAAATATTAAAAGTAAAAAAAAAACGTTACATGTTCCATACACCTTTTTTCACATCACCAAGCTTTTTATATCTAATATTTGAATACCACCCTAGGGTAACGCACCCGATCCGCCATCTTGGTTTTATTATTCGCCATATTGAATTTATTTTTTCTTTTATGAAAGAGGTAAGTGCATTAATAATCCTTTTTAAGACGCAGGGACACGGCAGATGTGTTCTTACTAGCCTTAGGTGCACTTGAGAGTGGTTATAAGGTCCCGGGATTTCTCGAGGATGTTATGTTAAAAATTGTGTTGTGTTGTGTTGTGTTGCTAATTAGAGAGAGTTGCGTTGGGACGGTTGTAAGTACTATGTGTTTTATTGTTAAACTAGCGACGCGCCCCGGCTTCGCACGGTTATTATACGTATAAACCTTTCTCTTCAATCACTCTATCTATAAAAAAAAACCGCATCAAAATCCGTTGCGTAGTTTTAAAGATTTAAGCATACATAGGGACATAGGGACAGAGAAAGCGACTTTGTTTTATACTATGTAGTGATGATTGCAAATTGCGTAAAGTGAAATTTGTTACAGTTGAACAATACGCGTAATTTGATAAAATTAGTTTAATTAATTTATGAAAAATCTTTGTGATTATGACCTAATTAGGTAAAGGTAGTAGGTAGGTACTTACATTAAAACAATGGCAGAAGTCATGACTATGTGTTTCAATAATTTCATAAGTAATCGTTTTTAATATGTACGATTTTGAACTCTACATTTATGTAGCGATGATATTAATTACCATCGAATTAGTTTAAAATATATAAAATAATAAATTTATGCTTAGAACCAATCCTACTACATCGATCGCGAAAAAAGCTACTTATGTAATTATTGTCTATGGCCTATGGCGGTCTCTCTAACAAAAAGAGAGCATTTCATCTACTGTCTGAGTAATCCTGCCGATCCCTCCAAATAGGTCAGTCCGTCCCTCTCGAGGGCAGTAGGGCGACCTCACACATAGACATATGAAACATATAGCTAAGGTATATAGACAGATGTGTGGGCTCGCCGATAGGGCTTTCTGTCTCTATGATACAGATGTGCATAAAAGTTATACTGAAATGGATAGACGTGATTTTTTTTTTATAATTTTCTTTTGATCTTGTATATAAATTTGTTATTAACAAGACAATTATAATATTTTCTTAAATAGACGTTATTTTTTTACCTAGGTTTTAATAATTTTGACGTTTTCCATCATTATTGAATATTGGACATGGCTCGATTCCTTCGAGTAGACATACTTTATCTGAGCTCGATTCGCAACGTTGCAATAGCCTTAGTGATACTTTTTAAACGATTTGAAAAAAGGACGAGGTTATCAATTCGATTGATTTTTTTTATGTTCGTAACTTCAGAACTTCGTCATTAATAAACCGATTTGGAACATTATTTTTGCGTTGGGTTCAGTATAGCTACGAAGTAGTCCCATATAAATTTCATCGATATTTGACCTTGGACTTCGACGATACATCAGAATTGAAGACGGTTGTTTTATAAAATGTATACTTGTATAAGTCCCTAAATTCTTATTCTATAGAGGAATTGCATTTCAATTACCTACTGACATTACACATTTTTATTTGAACCTTTTAGAAAACTCAAGCAAAGTTAGCTAATGCCTTAAATATATTTGTAAAAAAAAAAACTACTTTTTTACTTTTTTCTTCAACGGTACAGGGCTGTCATTACACTTTCTCCCTGATTTACCTATGTGCGGTCACGCCGCGCAGCTGAAAATTTGATGTGGGTCCTGTGACTGCCAACCCTCGGGTTTGGACCACGCGCCTATGTAAGGCATTATGTTCTGTATTGTCTGCTTAAAAATAATATTTTGTCTACTTTTTCGATTGTCACAATAAAATCAACTCCTAATAACCAGCCTGTTATAATGAAGTTAAATATGCACTATCACATAAACGCTCCGAAAAATCGTGGTGGGTAGAAGTCGGACTCTAGTTTATTTTCGTGAATTCGATGATTTCCAAATACAAATTTAAAATAATTGTACCACTAATTATCATTAATTATACATTTTCATGTTATGTTTAAATACAGTTTATTTCGTTTAAATCGAACAAGGAGTTTCGATGCTAGTGCGAGTTGTTCTGAGGCGGCGCCCTCACGGCACCTCATTTTCAGTGCTCACCCGCTTACGCGCTTTGGAGTGGTAGGCTCTGGTCGTGGTTGTAATACCACCCACCGAACAAAGCCATGCCGTCAAGCGACCTAGTCGTGTTTCGGGATGATGTTCGGTGAACCATCGGGGAGACGGGTCTGAGCAGCCGCTCAACTGCCGTCTCTCTCTAGATCTATGTGCTCCATCTTAGGCCACATCATCGCTTCACATCAGGCGAGATAGTGGCCAAACATAGATCTATTAAGCGTAAAAAAAAAAAAAAACTCCCGCGGTCTATGACGTCAACCCCGGAGGTTAAACATACATTTCTGTATTATCGTCAGATGGATATTCACAACGATGTAAGTATCGTTTTTGTAACTTGTAAACAGGAGTATGAAGCTATCAAAAGTACTGCATACATGTGTAGTATGACGAAGAAGACGTCAAAAGTCCAATTAAGAGTATTTTTAATGAAAGCTGCTAGCTAAAATTTAAACCAGTTCAATATTGTATCATTAGTGTCATTATAAAATTAGCGTCGTTTTAATGATATTGACATTGAGGGCATTGTAGCCAGCGAAATTACTAGGCATATGAGACTTAACGTCTGATGTCTCAGTCAGTCAGTGCTACGCAGTGCTTTTTACGGTTTTTTTTATGTAACTGAATGACGAGACGAGCTGGTCGTTTGCCTGATGGTAAGCAATACGCCAGCCCATAACAATAACAGCACCACCCAGAACTTTGTTTTGCAAAATCCTGCGCGGCGCTGCACTGCGCTCGTCACTCTCTCACACACTCTCGTCCTAAGACAATTAGCTGTTGAGTCTCATAATGCCCAGTAATTTCGCTGGCTACAATGCCCTTCAAGCCGGAACACAGTAATGTTTGCGCACTACTGCTTGGCGACTGAATAACTGGCAAAGCGGTGGTACCCACCCAGACGGCCTCTTGCATACGAGAAACCTACCACCAGTATAAATGTAATAAAACTCCTCAGGAACAACGTAACATTAATTTATTCCACCATTAACACACCTTTACATATATTTATTCCGTCACAATTAGTTTCTTCTTCACAATAACAGTTATTCCATTATTTCGAGGACGACTATGCGAACAACTCTGTCCACGGTCTCAGACCGACTGCCGCTTCTACTGATCCCCTCTCTTGATGTTACATCCCCTCCCCTTTACCTTTTGCAATTCGTAGCTAGCTTCAGAGTTGTTCGCATAGTCGCAATTCAACTGACGACCTTTTTACAAATATAATAATTATTAAATAACTGTTAAAATAAGCAAACAGATACATAATTAAAACTAATGTTTTTAAATCTAGATTCCATTGAAACCTAACATAAAGTTCTGGCTGGCATTGTAGTTGTTATGGGCAGACGTGGCACTTACCATCAGGCGAAGAACTTCTTCGTCCCATCACTCAGTTCATAAAAAAATAACTTTTCCTAACAAAACATTTTTTATGGAACTGGGTGATGAGACGAGCAAGTCTATTATCATAACTATGGACTAGTTCCCGCGATGAAAGCTCAGCGTACTCGAATACAAGTGTAGCAATGTAGCAATCGCACATCCAAAATCCGCCAAGCTTGCCTCACATCTAATTACAGAATTAAGAAATCGTGGTCGATATCTCTCGTTAAAGACAATAAACCTATCATTAATCATTAAGCATTAGCCCGCAATCGCTAATGATGATATTAGGCGTTTTGTGCGTGCCGATTTTGGTGCGGTGCAAGTTGGGAACGCATCACGACTTGTGTTTAGCCTTTTCCTTCGTCATTGGTTTAGTCAAGTAATTCAAAAATAATAACAAGTTAGGCAGGTTGGTGTTAGCCTCTGTGGTGTAGTGGTTGGGCAGGTTGGCTCAAATCTAATACACCACCGAGTTTGCGGGTTCGTTTTTTTTTTACACTTTATAGATCTATGTTTGGCTACTATCTCGCCTGATGTGAAGCGATGATGTGGCCTAAGATGGAGCACATAGATCTAGAGAGAGGCGGCAGTTGAGCGGCTGCTCAGACCCGTCTCCCCAATGGTGATTCCCGCGACGGCGACGGCCCAAATGTTGGTGCACAGAAAAAAAAGCACCAGCATTTGTTTCATGTCTGCGTGTTGTGAGACCATGGTCCTCGTAGTTTCTGGTTCCCTAGATACAGGGAATCCTAGTTAGTGTTGAGGGTTCGTGTTTATCGGCTGCATGCTGTAACCACCAGATCTCCCTCGCTTAGCGCTTCAGTAATGTGCTGGAGCTTTGCCTACTCGTGAACATTTACGAACAAATTCATATTCCACCAATATTAAATGTGATCACTTTTCGAAGAAACACTTGTTTTGGAAAATGAAACAAAATCGAACTCCATCACTTTTCACTTCCAAACCCACAAAAATAACAATGCTTAAGTCTCGACATAGCCATCTTGACATTGACAGATGGTAGGTAGCGCTTTCCTTTATTATTTTATCTATATTCATTATTCACTTAAATTCTAATAGCGCATTTTTAGGAACGTATTTAAAACTGCACGGGATAAAAAGTATCCTATGTCCTAATCCATGAGCGGATGATGATGAAATTCTGAAAATGTACCCATTTGCAAAATGTTTTCAAAATCCGCTCAGTAGTTTTTATTTATTTGTTTATTTAATCTTTATTTCAAGCAACATTACATAAGTAACTGATGTAACTTAGGTATCTACGGCCCATATAAATATGTACTTCACTAACTAATATACATACATACAATTTATATTAAAATATTTGTGTGACACGTTTTGTCGGCGACGTGTGACGCAACTGCGCGGTGTCAACTTGCGGTGTCAGCAGAGATGCTTGCAGCTCGTTGATTTAGCATGATTGAGTAACGAACTTCCATCCTCATCCACATTTACATAGTCGTAGCGTAGGATAGTCTCTCTCTGTTACAGGAAAAGTTATCATTACGTGACGTTTTAATGACAATGCAAACATTTCAAGATAAGTTCATGCCTTGAGCCACATCCTAAAATCTCAAGACTCGCCTCGGCTGCGGGGGCGGTGCGATCGTGATTGTCTGCAGTTCTCTTACGTGTCGTAATTGCAGTTCATTCGATTCGGAAGGGCGATGCGATAGTTGTTGATGATGATTTTAATTGGGTTTCGAAAAGAATTGGTAGTGCAGTTCCTGTAACAATTGTAATAAGTACCTACTTAATAATGATAGGTAAGTTTCTGCTCATGATGAACCTATTATTTTTGACAGCCTCTATGGTGTAGTGGTTGGGCAGGTCGGTTCAAATCTCATACACCACAGAGGTTGTGGGTACGATTTCCGCGACGGGACAAAAGTTTGTGCACTAAAAAAAACGCAAGCATTTGTTTAGTGTTGGTTCCCTAGATACAGCGAATTCTTGTTAGGGGCCAAGATCTATGTATGTGATCGTTGGGCGTTATTTATTATTATTATTTATTTATTTACTTGTGTATGCTTTTCCCATTAGAACAGTCTTTACGTGTAATTTGAATTTACTTTCTGTGGGCTCCGTTACACATTTTCGAATTTTATTATAAAAACGTAGGTACGCAGTTGCCCATGAAGGACTTATTCGTTCAAGTCAGTGCAAACTTAGGTACAACAATCTTAAATCATTTTACAACTTACACTTAGGTTGGAATAGGTAGTCGTCAAAGGTAGTCCATTATAAAAGGTAGAGACGTCAATATAGTTGGACCTTGTTAATAAAGTTTACGGTCTGTGACGATGTTCAGGTAGCGCAACGTTAACGTAATAAGTAGGTATTCTACGGTGTTAAAATGACATAGAGCAGCGTAAGTAGACCTTGTTAGGTGGGTGAGTGTGAAAATTAGAATTTTCTCTTTACATAAAGTAGGTAAAATACATGTATACACTTGTAATGTATTTATGTAAAATATAATATAAATATAGTAAAAGTGACTTGATTTAAGATCATCCTAGAAATAATATATAAATTTATGCAAAAGTTTGTGAGGATGGATGGATGTTTGATGCTCAATCATGCAAAAACTACTGAATTGATTTTGATGAAATTCGATATGTAAGTTAGGTCCTGGAAAAAGACATACCCTACTATTTATCCTAGGAAACCGCAGGTGAAACCGCAGGGTGCAGCTAGTGGAATTATAAAAACTTATCACAAGTAGGTATACAAAGACAAAAGGATAAATCCCGTTCCCAAGACTTGAAAGTTTTTGCAAAAAAGTTCTTAATAAATTCTCAACAGTGATATCTGCAAACACCTATATTAAAGCGCTGATTAATAATTCTTAATCACATCAAATGCAATTTATAAGCAGTAGGACTTTTTGGCGGGAAGTGAAAAGTGATACAGTTCGATTTTGTTTTATTTTCCAAACAAGTGTTATTTCGAGTGATCATGTGTAATATCGGTGGAATATTAACCATCATGTGTTCGTAAACGTGCACGAGTGTAGGCAAATGAAACAAAATAAGAGAAACATTGCTTTTTATGTTCTCCCAAAAAGTCCATGGAAAGCTTGAATAAAGTGCCACCACTTTATTGAAGCACTAGGAGAGGGTCCGGCTTGTTGCTGTTGACCCTCATTCTCAGCAAAACTATAATAAATGAAATATCAAACTATTAAATAAAAACTACGTAAGACATGGCGGTATGGTCCTAGAGACTTTAGCCTGCCCTAACGGGCGAACTTATAAAAAAAAATTATAAGCAGTAGTACAATATCGAAGTTACTTATATAGTGATGATGATGATTATGAAAAAACTCATTAATTCTTTATTGGAACATCAAAATACAGAATCATTTAAGAATTCCTTCGTCAGCATTTCCTTTGAGCTACAACATGGAGTCCTTTAAAAGGGGTATTAATAGAGTCCTTAAGAGTCGGCACGAACGCATCAGCAATGCCTCTGGTGCTGCAGATATCTATAAGCGACGGTAACCGCTTACCATCAGGCGGGCCGACCGCTTCTTTGTCGACAAGTAATTTTTTTTTTTATACGGAACTTAGGTGTGACGCGAGCAATTCGTTTGCCTGGTGGTAAGCGCCACGCTTGTCTATAACAATTGCAGTGTCATCTAGAACTTAAAAAAATATAAAAAGCACTGCATAGCACTGCATTGCGCTCATCACCCCGAGACATCAGATATCAAGTCTTATATGCCCAGTAATTGCAATATACCTTAATATTAGTGTCACTATTTGCGGTCTTATCGCTCAAAGCAATTTTTTCTAGATAACCCAATGGCAGCACGAACAAAATAAATAGATTATTTGTCACATAACGTAACCACAAATGATTAATATCTTAAAGTCTCAAAGCTTTTAAGGCCTTCACTATAAATAACTATATTAACTCGACCGTATAATTAGCAAAGAACGGATTTTTAATAATCAATCTCCGAAATGGAAAGTACAGTTAATCATAAAAATTGTGGATAAAAAATAATGAGCATGTTAAACAAGTGAGGCGTGCTAGGTGCGATGGTCATTGCGTGTGGGGCTCCTAAACTGGCGAGAACTTTAGCTACAATTTATTTATTTATAAATGTAATAAATTATTATTATGGAGAATAATATGACTATGCCAGCGTTTGACCTTGATCTCACCTGATGAGGTGATGGGAAGTGACGATGTGGTCGAAGATGAAGCACGCTTGCCTAGTAAAGTATCTATTCACTCTGAACACACCCAGATTATATTTAATAGGAAACACGGCACGATGGCAGGGCGTTCCACTCCTTAGTACCTATGATATGAAGAGCTTTTAAAAATGACCTGGTATTATTATTTATTAAGTAAACCGCTAGTTTAGTGGCTAAAGCAGGACAAGTTGCGTATGTCGAAGATCGTGACAGATGTTCGGACGCGATCGTGTGAATTTGATAGTGAAATATTATGTTTGGACCTCGCGTAACTACTGACGAGTAGCGTTGGCAAAGAAGTCACAAATTTACTTTATATTCCAATTCAATTCAATTTAGGCATTCCTAGTTTTATATATTTGTATATTTGTTCTATCAGAGAAGGTAAAAGCCCTTTTTTATATGTAAGCAATGGACAAACAAGCAGACAGCCCGCCAGGATGGTAACGTAGGACGCCCTCCGGCCAGATGGAGCGACGACCTACGTAAAGTGTCTGGCAGTAACTACATGCGTAGAGCCGAGGATCGGGTTCAGTGGCGTGCATTGGGAGAGGCCTATGTCCAGTAGTGGACTCGTACAGGCTGATGATGATGATGATGGTGATGATGATGATGATGAAACACGGAAAATGAAAAAGTACCTGCTTATTACACTTAAATCGATTCATGGGGAATAGGAGTACACTACTGGTACTGGTACTTTAGTAAGTATTAGCGCTTAGGTATACCTACATTACTTTTGCATTCCTATTTCGTTGAATAACATAAATAGCCGTTAACTGTCAAAAGTAAGGATTATAATGCTACGTTGGCTTTTTTTTTACCCAACTGCGGCAAAGCCAAAAGGAAGAGTTTTGTATTTACGTATGTTCCATCTTAGTGCCTACACTACTCATCCGATTTTGATGAATGAGGTGTCAATCGATTTGTTATTATGGTCCGGGTCATATCGGCAAATTTCTTTTATTGTTAAATTCCTGGTATGTTGTTAGGTTTTAGTAGGTATTTATTTTTTAACCCCCGACGCAAAAAGGAGGGGTGTTATAAGTTTGACCACTATGTGTGTCCGTCTGTGGCACCGTAGCTCCATTTTGGATGCGGCCTTTTTATTTGAAAGCAGGTTTTCAAGCAGTGGTACTTAGAGATGTTTTATCAAAATCGGTTCAGCCGTTTTTTACTTTCAATAGGTTTTTTTTTAATTATAGTTTTTTATATTTTTATAATTTTTGCGCTATCTCTACCGATTCTCCACGCTATCATTGCTGCCGAATCCGAGACGTGTGATCAAACTGGACGTCACAGCCGGATCATCTTTGTACGTCTTTAGGGGCAGAGTCGTGAAGCAACATATGTTAATTACCGTGTGTTGTAGAAACACTGCGCTTTCTAATCACGAGCCACCGAACGTGTCGAAACTATGGACTAGGTAGCTGGACTGTAATGAGAAGAAGATACATTATAACAAGAATCTGTAATAGATTTAAAAAAAATGTAAAATCCATGTTTTTATGGACTTAGAATGCATTGTCATCGAGTTGTGAGCTACTCTGAAAGTTTCAGCCGGGTAGCTAATCGGGACGTGTTCGAAGTTTGACAAACAAGAAAGTGACAATAAAATGTGGTAAAAAATTATTCATTTTTGAACAAAAAAGAAAACTGATTTCAATTCTTATTCCTATCAAACAAAGTCCAAGGACAAATATCGATGAAATTTATATGGGACCACATTACGCAAAGAGAAGTTTCTAAATCGCTTTATAAATGACGTAATTCTGAAGTAACAAATATTAAAAAACAATCGAACTGAGAACCTAGTCCCTTTTTGAAATCTGTAAAACTGATATAAAAGTATGATCCTGTTCATTGCATTACCTAAATAATGTAATATTATCTTCATTAGTTATTGAAATAAATAAATCAATACGCCCAACGACTACATAGGTACATAGATCCTGGCCCCGAACTATCATTCCCTGTACCAGGAACCAGGAACAACGAGGGCCATATCCCACAACTTCGAGTAGACAGCCAAAATACTTTATCTGAGTCCCACAACGATCTGAATCTAATAGCAGCTTCTGAACAAAACTACCGTTAGCTTATTTCTTCAATAATCCTTTCCCCCACCCTGAACCCCTGTAAATTCGTACCATGTTTTCAAATCACCGGATTCGTTGAACTCCATAACATGTCCGTATCAGATACTTCATTAATAATTTACAGTCATCCTGTAATTAAGCGGGTCCCTCAGAGATTAAGGGTTGCCGTTTTATTTTGAAATTCCTTGAGCTATACGGAATTATTGATCGAGAGAAACAGAGGTATGGAAAGGTTGAACATTATTAGGTTTGGACAGAATTGTAGCTTTACACTAATCTACACTTATATTATAAAGAGGAAAGATTAGTATTTTTGAACCGAATTCCAGATTCCAGAGGTTCTCTACTCGTTTTTTTTTTTTTTTTTTTCTTTAGAACTCTATAATTTATAAACCGATTTGGAAAATTATTTTTGCGTTAGGTTCAGTATAGGTCCCATATACATTTCATTGATATTTGATCTTGGACTTCGAAGATACATTGCATTTGGTTTTTTTATTATAAAATTTATAATTATTGTGTGTTTGTAACGAATAAACTCAAAAACTACTGAACGAATTTCAAAAATTATTTCGCCATTAGAATGCTACATTATTCCTGAGTAACATAGGCTATATTTTAACGAACGACTAATAAGCGAATCAAGTCGCGGGCGGTTGCTAGTATTTTATAAATGCGGAAGTTTGTATGAGTTAGTGTGTTAGTGCACTTCACGCCACAACAGCTGAACAAATTTGAGTGAAGTTTAGAATGGAGATAGCTTATACTCTGGATTAACACATAGGCTACTTTTTTCCTGAAAAACCTCGGGTAAAACCGCAGGGCGCGGCTAGTATTATGAGACCATGAAACGGGATTTCGCTCACCAAATTCGATCGAGAACTCTACATCTACGGAAGCTACGAGTTAAGTACCTACCTATTTTAAAAGATGAAATTTTGTAATTTTTTTCAATTATCGGTATAAACACGACTACAATAAAACATGTTGATAAAAAAAAACTAAACGACGAGAACTTTATTAAGAGTGTCGAATTGGATAGATAGATAGATAGAACATTCTTTTTTGCACAAACCAGTAGGTACTTAGGCGAACTTAATGCTAGTAAGCATTATCTTTCAGTTAACCTCGGTGTACAGTGGAGTTTTTATAAGGTAGTGCAAACAAAATATTAAGAAAATGTGAAAAAAAAATGGTCATACAAATATAACGACAACCTTGAACCAAACCTTGAACCTTGCCTAAAGGGACTTCTTTTAATAATATATTTTAGTATTATATTTTTCAAGCTTTTTAGTTTTAGTGTCATGTTATTTAAATCCAGACCCATTGACTTGAGTTACATACATGTAGAGTTAGCACTTCCTCTAATATATTACGGTCGTCATGTGGGAATTTACCTAGGTATTCGTTTATTAGATACAACAAGATATATACAAACAAATCAATAACAATATATGGTTGATGTTTTTTTCATTAACGTACCTTATGACAGAACTTTCTGAAAATAGGTACGAGAAATAATAAGCACCCACCTCCTCTACTAACTAACCCTTAAGCGACGCAACATTTTAATAAAATTCTTCAGCAAACATTAATGAAGCTGGGGCCCCAAACAAGGCTCCATTGTGGCCCCACGACGTACCATTATGATTTTAACCGAGATAATGCACGGGAAATGACGGTAAAAGAAATTTAATTCGCGTAACGATGAAAGGGTTATATAGGGTCGGCTTTGATAAATAAAGCGAGAGGGACCCCGAGGATATTACGGCCCTTTTTTGCTCTACATATTGATATTAATGCTTGTGAAATTTTGTCAAAATTGCGCACCAGCCTTTGTGGGGCCGGTTTGATTTTTAAAAGATTCATGAACGCTGCGCTGTGTTGTCTTTTTGGTTGGAACAATGCAATGGAGGCGGTTAATAAAATGTGCTTAAGTATTATCGCAGAATACTAAGGGATGATATTATACCATATAAGTTACTAAATGTGGTCGTTCCGTTGGATTTAGAAACAGATGAGTTAATGTCGGTTTGCAACAATTAGGTACCTATTTTATTTATTTATTCTGTCACACTTTTAATGTTGGTTTTTGTTTTCTGTTTTTTTATGTCATATGTCATATGTTAGATCATATGTTTATTTGCAAAATTAACGATAAGTTAATTTTGCAAATAAACGTTTCTTTCTTTCTTTCTAGATGTAATATCTATTAATAATAACAAAATAATTAGAGGTACCTTACCATATATATACCGTGTAAGAAGGTATTACTTTTTTATAAGTCGTTTAACACCATGTTATGTATATATACAGGATGGAATTTTTTAACGCCACCCCGAGGGAAAGTAGATAGGTACCTACTCTAAATACTGGAGATTATTTTACTTACAATTATTTTACTTAGAGGTAATTTTACTCAAAGAAAACATTCCTTTATTTCTTAAAAGAAACAAATTTGCATTCAAAGATTTTCGAAAACTCGCTTGCCACACTCGGGAATCGAACCGGCTAAAATCTGAAAAAATAACACCTGTACTTTTATGTTATCAATCGATAGGGTCAATCATAAGGATCAAATCTTTCCAACAAACATAGTAAATTAAATGAAAGGAAAACCATGAAAACCGGTCCAGTAATTTCGGTCGCTACAATGTTCTTCATAACGAAGAACTTAATGCTTGCACACTACTGTTGGCGGCAGAATAACGGCAAAGCTGTGGAATTATAATACATTATTTAAGTCTCAATTATTCAATTATCTACGTCAAAGTTAGCAACGCTTGTTATTTTAATTTCATACACCATAAATCATTTTGTTTTAAGAATATATAAATTACATATTTAATGGCTTAGAAACATGGTATTTAATATGGAAAGTTAGTAATTATAGATGTTTTACACCATATTCATTTTCTTAGTCTAGCTTTCTCGTTAAGTATTTTTAACATTTAATTTAAATTTATTGGTTTTCATAATCTGTGTTTACCATAATATTAAACACGTAGGTATACCTCGCGCCAAACTTGATGGCGGCTGACTGGCGCATCACGTGATCTGCGCAGATACAATTTTGTATGCGATTCTGTGACTGCGCAGGTCACGTGGTGCGTCTCTCAGCCGCCATTAAGTTTGACGCGATGTATAACTATTATCTCTAATAACGTATTTTCTTTTTCAAAGCGTATTTTCTTTTTGTTTTAAAAACGCATAACGTGTCAATTTACGGACAATAAACATAAATCAAATGATACCAGGCCTAGCGCACTCCGCACTGTTGCGGAGTGATGCTTCTGACCCTTAGTATTCTGTGGTGTTAGGTACACAAATAACACTATGATGCACTATAAAAAAAAATACGCCCAACGATCACATACATAGATCCTGACCCTTAACTAGGATTCCCTGTATCTAGGTAACCAGGAAGTATGAGGACCATGGTCCAAAAACACCCAGACACGAAACAAATGCTTGCGCTTTTTTTTCTTATTGACACAAACATTTGTCCCGTCGCGGGAATCGAACCCGCAACCTCAGTGGTGTATGAAATTTGAGCCAACCTGCCCACCGCAACCACTTCACCAAAGAGGCTGTCTGTGACTATGGTCTGGTATGGTATGGTATAGTATGGTGAGGTGTGACTATGGTCGGTATCAGTTAGCACTGCGCTTCTCCTTCTTTTTTCTCCCATTATTTCTATTAGTTCTTTATTCTCTAAATTAGGTATATACTACTAGCCGCCCCACGGTTTCACCCGCGGTTTTCCAGAATAAAAAGTAGCCTGGACCTAAAGTACCTACGTACTTACCAAATTTCAACCAGATCTAATGAATATATGAATGGATGGATGTTTGTTACTCAATCACACAAAAACTACGAACCGAATTTTGGTAAAATTTGGTATGGTTCATTAGGTCCTGGAAAAGGGCAGTGGCTACTTTTTATCCCGGGAAACCGCGGGGCGCAGCTAGTATTATAAATGTGAAAGTTTGTAAGGATGGACGGATGGACGTTTGTTACTCAATCACGCAAAACTACTGAACGGATTTTGATGAAATTTGGTTTGTACTTTCAGTCTTCCCACTGATTTTTTTTTAATCGTTTGCACTATAAATTACATCATTATTTACAAAAATAAAAACAATGTTAAAATTGGTCAAGCATATACAATATATTTATGTATATTTGTATATATATAATTAATTTTAATTATTATATATATGTATTTTAATAGAGTTATAAATATAAAACTTAAAAATCCTACAAAAAATAAAAAGATACGGTTGCTGCCATAAAATAAAATAACTTTTTTGATTACATTTACATTTCTTGAGATTACAAGCTGAAGTTTCCCTTCAACATTACCTTCCACAGAAGGTCATCTCAACAAAGTTAAGCTAAAACGCTTAGCCATCTATTAAATAATGCATACCGAAGTTGGGCAAGTCTCGGCCAAATGTCGACGGACATTATTGTAATGACTTGGCCCAACAACAAGCATTTTTTCTTCTAAAGTCGCATTAAGGTACTGGCAACAAAAAATATGTTTGGGAGAAATGATAACAGCCAAGAATAATTTAAAAAGGGGCGTCTTCATTTTACCACGTTTTCAACCGACTGCAAAAAAGGAGGAGGTTCTCTATTCCACGGTATGTTTTTTTTTGTATGTTTGTTACGTGATGCCAATTATGAATTGATTTTGATGATTCAACAACATGATCCGAACAGCCAAGGAGTGAAACGTATTACCAACGTCTATGTTTCTTGAAAACTACAACCTGGGAGTCTTCAAATCGAGAGTGACAGGTATCTTCGAGGTAAGCGTGTTACATCTTAGACCACATCGTCGCTTACCATCAGGTGAGATAGTGATCAAACGCAAGCCTATAACGAGTAAAAAAAAAAGAAAAATTATTTTTTTGTTTGGTAGGATCAGAGGTGGTCCCATATAATTTTTATCGAAAAGGATTCAGCAATTTTTGAAAAAATGACAAAAACAAAAAATGTAGGTAAGTTTAGTCTTGAAGTCAGTTCTTGATTTTTCTAAAAATTATAGTTTATTATTATCACTTTCTTGTTAGTCTGTCTGTCGGTCTGTCGTTCTGGGTGGAAGCAACTCGAATTTCGAGCACTTCCCGATTAGCTATCCGGCTGAAACTTTCAGGGTAGCTCACAACTCGATGACAATGCATCAATGCATCATGCAACGATGTTTTTGTACGTGGTACGTATGTAAAAACTTGGTATTTTTTTTTATCTGTCACTTTCTTGTTTCAGACTGATTATGTAAGTTATTGAGTTTTGAATATTTTGCAATGTTTAGTATATAAAGTAGGCCATCTGAAATCGCAAAGGCATAGTAACTACATTTATACAGATTTTGGGACTTTCAGGGTAGAAAATGTATGGAAAACGTTTTTGTAATTTTCTCTAGAATTTGCGTTTTTATTTAAGGGGTTAGTTTGGGGGATATATTCCTAGTGAGAAATAGGGTTGATTAAGACCATGTTGTTTTTTTGTGAATGTTTTTTTGCCTACCTGATCCTTTTAGGGTTCCTTACCGGAAGGGTAAAACGGGATCATATTACTAAGACTCCAACGTCCGTCCGTTTGTCTGTCTGTCCGTCTGTCACCAGCCTGTATCTCATTAACCGTGATAGTTAGACAGTTGAAATTTTCACAGATGATGTACTTCTGTTGCCGCTATAACAACAAATACTAAAAAACAAAATAAAATAAATATTTAAGGGGGCTTCCATACAACAGACGTGATTTTTTGCCGTTTTAATAGATAATAGTATGGAGCCCTTCGTGCGCGAGTAGCCGGTTTTTTTTATTAATTCATATTAATTTACGACGAAGAATGTACAAATATGGATGAGGATGCAAATCATGTTAATTATACTGGTGCTAAGTTTCTCGTATGCGAGAGGCCGTCTGGGTGGGTACCACCGCTTTACCAGTTATTCAGCCGCCGAGCAGTAGTGTGTGGTAGTGGGCAAGCATTACTGTGTTCCGGTTCGAAGGGCATTGTAGCCAGCAAAATTACTGGGCATTATGAGACTCAACAGCTAATTGTCTCAGGGTGACGAGCGCAGTGCAGCGCCGCGCAGGATTTTGCAAAACAAAGTTCTGGGTGGTGCTGTTATTATTATGGGCTGGCGTGTTGCTTTCCATCAGGTGAACGACCAGCTCGTCTTGTCATTCAGTTACATGAAAATATATGAGAACTGGGCTATTAGGCTTTTCTCTTTCCGTTATTCTAAATTAAGCAGTGTAAATACTACAGAAGAAAAGTACTGCTTCCAGTCACATAAACTTAACACTCAATTATTAAACTAGTAATAAATATACTTACTTTAAACACGTCTTAAATGTTAAACGTTTTAATGACACAGCATTTAAATTACGCCAGCTACTTATTTATTATAATAATTATGATTAACTATTAAAATCGCAGTTACTTTAAAACTAGTAATAATAAACGTTTTTACGCCCTCTTATTAACTTCAACAATTACTGTTGATGATCATAAATCGAAAAGTGTATTTGACTCATCACTCTCTTTAGTATTCTGTGTCTGTACTTATATTACTAATTAGCTGCGCCCCGCGGTTTCACCCGTGAATGAAAAATATCCTAAAATTTATCATTATAAATGCATTTTTTTTACCGGTGGTAGGTTTCTCGCATGCGAGTGGCCATCTGAGTGGGTACCACCACTTTGTCAGTAATTCTGCCGCGAAGCAGTAGTGCGCAAGCGTTACTGTGTTCCGGTTTGAAGGGCATTGTAGGCAGCGAAATTAGTGGGCATAAATTAGACTTAATATATCATGTCTCGGGGTGATGAGCGCAATGCAGTGCTACACACCGCTTTTTATGGTATTAAAAGTTCTGGGTGACACTGCAATTGTTACCTGTTGGTTACGCCAAAATTATTAGAACTTAAATTGATTGCTTATAGTTTAGTGTCGTGTTCGATTCTCATACACCGCTCTCAAGCAATTGCGCTTTTATAAACTATATTTCTATGTGTCGCGTCGCACCGCGAGTGCAGCTGGTGGAAGTGTTGAATTAGGGTGACTTTGTGGCCCACGCCTGGACCTCGTTCTCGCTTGGTGTTCCGCCTCTCCTGGAGTCGGAGTTCGCCCTGGACGTGCTCTGTCGAGGTAAGTGCTGCATGTCCTGTCTCTCCTCTTTCCTCCTTTCGTCTGTTGTTACGTACCGTACATTACAGTCTACTTTTATATCGAAGATTTCTGTAAGTTACTTTTGGCGCGACCACCTGTTGTGGCGCTTACCATCGGCAATCGACTTGCTCGTAGCATCACTCAGTTCCATATGTTTTTTTTACAAAATTATAATATAGGTAGCATCAAGTGGACAAATTCAATCCCATCCCCAAAATCAAAACATTGTCTTTAACAAGTTACGAATTCAACCCTTCGAACAATTTCCAAAGAAAGCGAAGCATTCCTGTTTAAATACTTGAAATGATTCCTCCGACAGTACCAAGGACCCACCCCGAGGTTCAACCCTCCCACCCCCTCCCCTTGATCGTTAGCCACCGTCTACGATATTTGCATAACTCATTACTGTGCATCCATATTTAATTAGAATATTTCGTTCTTTGAGAGGACGGATTCTTGTTGGTGTAGCTATATTCGCTCAGTTTCGCTACGAGAATTAACGAAGCACATGTTTTTTTTATCATCAAAATATACTCACTATATTGCAAACATATGTTGTACACAAAGGTTCTTATTATAGTGGTGAGTAACATATGACAATGCTAGGCACTTCACTTTAAAAGCACTTCGTAGCACTGCATTGCACTCACCCCGAGACATCAGTAAGAGGATATGGCACAGCCGCGGCGGTATTTGAATAATGGTTTACGGTCACGCAGAAAATGCGTAAATTAAATAAAATAAATTAACTAAATAATCATTTAACTTCAGATTTTAGTTAAAATTAGCGTTTCGGGAGAATCGTTTCTACCACACTAAATCTCAACCAAATTTGGTAATTTTGGTCTCAATTTCTTAAATGGAGAATAAACTAGGTTTGTAGGTTCTTTTTTTCTAAGTTTATGTCTATTTTTAAAGTTAACAGATTCCAAACTTCAAAAAAAAATTATTCAAATTCTATAGGAATTATCGAAAAAATAAAAACCTACAAACCTCAATAATGATAACATCTCTTACATGTCCATCTTAATTTCATCGAATTTGGTTAATGTTTAGGGGTAGAAAAACGTTTTCTCTTTTTGTATGAAAATTTCAGCGTGCCGTTCCCTCTTAAGTCTCGTATGCCCAGTAATTTCGCTGGTGCTTGCAACAGTACAGAAACGCCGAGAACTCAAAACAATACCAAGACATGGTAAATATCCCGATTCTAAATCAAATTCTAAAGTCAGTGTCATGATACTATTATTTTATTAAGTACAAGCATTTATTTAACTTAGGTACATTGTGCGTTAAAACTAAACTAACTACTTACAAGGAGAAGCAATTGGACATCCCATACACCATTGTTCGTTTGCTTGGGTCAAATCTTGCAAGTTGAATCAGAACCACTTCTGCTTATCCTTTGGAGTTGAAATTTTGCATAATTGTCAAAGTCTGAGGACAATTCAATATTATGGTGACTGCCAGCTGATCTAATGATAGAGACGGAAGGTGGGTAATGGAAATCCTTGACGGATAATCGTAAACTACTAGTGTTTGGGCTCATTTTTATCTGCATTTTTATATTTACAAATTCGTAATCGGGACCACAAGGTCCCGATTACGAATTACGAGTACGAATGTTAAAAGCTTGTTTTGAAAAATATATTTTTCAACAAAAATCTTGTTTTATATTTTTTCATTAACGAGAAGAAATCTCCCCAATAGCAAGTGTACCACTGTGCCATCGATTGCCTTTTAATTTTCCTGCCTAGGGCGTAAACAGCTCTAATGGCTGTGCAAATTTTAACGACTCCTTGCTGTTTGAATTTGAGTTTTAATTTTGGTAAGGAATTTGAGAACTTCGCGGGGACTTAATTAAAAATCTTGAACGGTTTCACAATGGGTGATGCAGAACGATAAGCCGAACCTATTTCTTGCTTACTATAAAACCGGTCAAGTGCGAGTCGGACTTGCGCACGAAGGGTTCCGTACCATTATCTATAAAAACGGCAAAAACGTCATGTTTGTTGTATGGGAGCCCCTTAAATATTTATTTTATTCCGTTTTTATTATTTGTTTTATAGCGGCAACAGAAATACATCGCCTGTAAAAAATTCAACTGTCTATCACGGTTCATGAGATACAGCCTGGTGACAGATGGACAGACAGACGGACGGACAGCGGAGTCTTAGTAATAGGGTCCAGTTTTACCCTTTGGGTACGGAACCCTAAAAAGACTTATTTTGTCTTAATAGAGTAAATCCGCCGTCTACTTCTTCTTCCGATACTGTCCATCCAAAGGTTGTCTAGAAGAGATCGCTTCAAGCGATAAGACCGCCCATTGTACTACCATAGTTAAGGACTGTGTTATTGTCTATTTCTATAATTTGGTATACAATAAAGAGTTTTTCTATTCTATTCTATTCTAAATTAATGTCCAGTGTTCGTGAACTCATAGTATATGCTATGCTATATAGCTTGAACCTAGAATATAGGTATATTCGTCGCAATCGTAAAACTGTGGGTTAAAGTCGGGTTAAGTGACAATTAATACGACACAAAGTGATGTATCAACGTTAAAACTAACACAAAAAATATCGACTTGATAAATATGTGACAAAACATGTTAAATGATATTTATGGTTACTTTTTAGTTCTTTTTACCTGACTACAGCGAAAAAGAAAGGAGGGTTATGAATTTTATCTAAAATTTCTGGAAGAGGTCGATGTCCAATGCAATCGTGCTAAAGCAGTATTGACAGTAATATCGTAATTATTGAATTTATACATAATACCTATTCATTATATGTACATAACCTTAATTAATACCACATTACATGCATTTTAAATTACATATAATCGTCTCTACATAATATGGAGCTGTAATTACCCCTCCGTATTGACAAAGTGCACTTTGGCTCTTGGATTACAAAATGGCAGTCTGCACCCGAACCGTCAAACTATTTGCACAACATTAACTTACCGTTGTCAAAATATCTGCCGATGAAAATAATCCTTAATACAAAGTAATAAAGGTTAGCGTTGTTAGTTTGTGAATATTGAGGCGCACGTGATGTTGGTGTGATGATATTTGAATAGATCGAAAGTGGATAGACATAGAACGGCGTATGCCCCCGTGGACGTATTGACAAGTGCACTTAGCGCGCGGATTACGTTGGGATTGGGTATGTGTGTGTGAGCTGAGGATGGTGTTATGCTATAGATAAGACTTAACATAGGCAAAAATGTCTATTATCAGGCCTAGTGCACTCCGCGCTGTAGGTACGAAGCTACAAGTACATAGCCGGACACCGACGGCGGGTCGCGCGTCGTTACCCGTGCCGCGTCAGAAGAGATAAGAGCTATGCGATAGAAAGAGAGGCGCTCTGTAGGTTAATATGACTGTTAGGTATGCAACGCTATGCGAGCTGAATTGAATTTTATTGCGTCATAGCAAGAGTCTATTTGTTTAATTTTCTTTGCGGAGTGATGCTTCTGTCCCTTAGTATTCTGTGCTATTATTATGAAATCTTTGAAATAAAGAATTGAATAGGTATATCTTGAGTTACTAGTCTACGTTTATTGCCTGGATACTAGATACTTATTTGAGATGTGAAAGCTTTAATGTCTCATGATGACAAATTATATTTTAACCGTTCTCAATTCAATTGTATTCTTTTTTATATGTATGTCTTCAAAACTTCGTCATTTATAAACTGATTTGGGATTTTTGCGTTGGGTTCAGTACAGCTTAAAAATTCCAGGTGGTACTGCAATTGTTATGGGTAGGCGTAGAGCTTGCCATTAGGCAAACGACTTGCTCGTCTAACACCTCAGTTACATAAAAATAATATTTTAGTTTCGTCTCGTCCTTGGTCTAAACAAATGTTAATTGCATTTGATCCACTATTAAATGATCATCATTTGCAAGCCGTTATAATCCACTGGAAATTAAGTTTTGTAATAGATATAACGTATCTATATATATATGTAACATTAAGCTTCCTCTGTAACATTCGTTTTTGGAAATAAATATCTTATCTTATCACTATCCCACTTAGAAAACCCAACCTCATTCAGATTCCCATAGTTAAATCTAATTACAGGCAGAATAGTTTTTTGATTAGAGTAGGCAGGTGTTACAATACAATGCCTAAAGAAATAGTTTTTTTTTTTTGAAGTTTGAATTTATTGATTTAGGAACTTACAGCTAGGTACAATAATATAAGATATATGTTATACTTATACTAAAAACAAAACAGTATAGTGTACCCTTAAAGATCTCTTAAGATGTATATGTAACCCCTTCAATACTTCGGCGTTTTAACTGAAGCGACTTTTGAACAATCGTTTCTTTGATTCCCAAATTTATATACCTATAAATAGAGATTTCGATAAACTTTAGTTGTGTATGTTTTATATATAATTAATTTTAGAAAAAAATCAAAATCCGACTTCAATGTATCTTCGAAGTCCAAGGTCAAATATCGATGTAATTTTATGGGACCACTTTGTAGCTACTGAACCCAACGCAAAAATATTTTTTCAAATCGGTTCATAAATGACGAAGGTCTGAGGTAACACACATAAAATAAAATACGAAAAGAGAACCATCTCCTTGTTTGAAGTGGGTTAAAAAGATCATTTATTTGTTTTATTGTAGAGTTTTAAGTTTTTTTTTTCCACTAGCTCTGTACGCGCCTGTCAACTATGTATGTCTTTTAATACTTCGTTACTTATAAGTGGAAACTTTTAATTAGACATAAGTATTTATTTAAATTATCAATGTATTGTATAGTTACAATACATTGATAATGTAAATAAATACTGTTAGTTTTTCGAATAAAATAAAATAAAATCTTACTGTTTAATGATCATCTCTTGCACTGTACCGTCCATGATGACACAACTATGTCCACGAATCTAATTTCAATCGGGGCGTGCCATGGGAACGATGGAATTACACCCCGCTTGTTCCAATCCAACATCCCTATCACATAAGGGTGCGTCGGATTTAGTTGCGATTATGTTTTTAGTTTAAAGAGACAATAACACGGCATCTGTTTGCAATCTGGGGTTTAAGTATTTACAATAATAATATCTAATTGTGGTAACGCTTCTGTGTACCACATACTTGTTGAAAACACCAGAATAATTTAATAAAAAACAATGTATTATAATGTATAATTAAAAATAATATTATGTTAATTCATCGCCATGTTCAAAATAAATGAAATGAAATTATATTTAATTTTAAGAAACACGGTCATAGAAAGGTTTATCAATTATAATTAAAGTTCTTCGTGTCTTACTGTTAACAAATTTTCATAATAAACTAGATGACCCGGCAAACGTTGTTTTGCCATATAAATTAAAAAAAAATGTTAAGGGTGAACAACCCTTATCACTTAGGGGTATGAAAAATAGGTAGTAGCCGATTCGACCTCGTATGCATATAAAATTTGATAAAAATCAGTAAAGCCGTTTCGGAGGAGTAAGGTAACTAACATTGTGACAGGAGAATTTTATATATATGAATGATGATGATGATGATGATAATATATACCTAGTCAAGTCAAAAGATATTTATTAAATAGGCACAAACAAGTGCACTTTTAAAAGTCATATACACATAACACAAATCAATTAAAAATTGAGAATGAAATATCATGACGTTGAAAAAAAAGGTAAGCCTGTGTACCCATTTCTTTTCCATACTGAAAATGAAGTCCGGGCCTAGATAAGAAAGGCGAAAACTGACTCTACCAGTGCTTCGGAAATACGCCCGCTAGAAAGATAGCACCTAATTCTGCGGTGCTGTCTCTCTTTCTTTTTTAATTCTTTTAAAGTGTCTAAAAATATAACAATGAAGTTACAAAAATGTTATCAAACGTAAAATGTAAATTAATAATATACTTGTATTATATAATAAACTCTGTATATAAGTTACAACGTTGTATGCTAAGTGAAGATCCTTTTTCAATGGAATCGTAGAAATTCAAACATGCGCTGTAATCCAGGATCACTTGAAACAGGTTTGGGAAGTGTAAGCTTTCGTCTCAGGGAAACATATAGAGTTGTTAACAATGTAGTGGACTGAGTTAGTACGTGGTATGGTAACAATATATTTTCCCGAAGTATGCCAAACTAAACAAAACTGCAAAACAATTGCAATAGCATTTACAAGGCGTGGTTGGTTCACCAGAGTGCTAATAGAAAATGACATGTGATATGTACTTTTTATTCACGAAATCTATGTTTTTAATTTTTTAATATTATTATATTATTTTAATATTATTTTTTATATATTATTTTATTTTTAGTGTTGTATTTTGTTTGGTACTTTATACAGGTATTATTTTTAATTTGTATGGGTATTTTATGCTTGATATAAAAAATATTTATTTATATGAGGTATCATTAATAGCAATGTCACTCAATAAATTAGTGCTTTGAAAACAATTGCCCAATTAAATTAAATTAATATCATATTTCAATAAAATGTCAATATAAATAATAATAATAAACATTTGTAGTCATTAAATGTACTGTTCATAATCAGAAGTAGATTTAGTCATTTTAATTTATTTGTTTTACGAAAATCAGTATATAGTCAGTGTCACGGAATTGAGTAATTTTTTGCACATGCTTGTCAGTTTTGAATTCATCTACGGAATAATAACATTTATAGGGTTCCGTACCCAAAGGGTAAAACCCTATTAATAAGACTCCGCTGTCCGTCCGTCTGTCTGTCTGTTCGTCTGTCACCAGGCTGTATCTCATGAACCGTGATAGACAGTTAAAATTTTCACAGATGATGTATTTCTGTTGCCGCTATAACAACAAACACTAAAAACAGAATAAAATCTATATTTAAGGTGGCTCCCATACAACATACATGATTTTATGCCGTTTTTATAGATAATGGTACGGCACCATTCGTGCGCGAGATCGACTCGCACTTGGCCGGTTTTTTAATTAGATAAGACTTAGTGTAGCGACAAGTCCGCCCATTGTACTTTTTTTATGTAACTGAATGACGAGACAAGCTGGACGTTTGCCTGATGGTAAGCAATACGCCAGCCCATAACAATAGCAATAAGTTTAGTTTGCAAGTTGTTTTCATATACCTACTGATTTATTTTTGTTTGGCATACAATAAAGTAATTTGCATTGATTGTATCATTATTTTTCTTGGTGAGAGACTGTGAACTACAGAGAAAATATTCAGCTCTATAGATCTCCACAGCCCCAATGACGCACTCATACCAGTAAGATTAAGGAGTGACGTCACAGGCCCTTGTGACTTAGTTGCGGTTAAAATTAAACGACGCATGGCGCCGCATGCGTCTCACACTTCTCAAAGGGGAGACGTTACGTCAGTATGTATTTTATGGTACTGAGTGATGAGACAAGCATGTCTTTCGCCTGATGGTAACGGCCACACCTGTCCATAACAATTGCAGTGCCATCCAGAACCTTTAATACCACAAAAAGTACTGCGCAGAACTGCATTACGCTCATCACCGCGAAGAATCAGATGAGTCTCACATGCCCAGTAATTTCGCTGGCTACAATGCCCTTCAAATCGGAACACAGTAATGCTTGCGCACTACTGTTTTGTGGCCGAATAATTGGCGGTGGTGACGGCTTTCTGCATACTAGAGACCTACCACGAGTAAATGATTGCTCTTGGATTAATCCGTCTCAGACTTATGTCAATGAAGTGAGGCAAAGATAATAAATATGAAGTTGTAGGGCAGAAGAGAAGTACAAGTTTGAAGTATACATTTAAGTAGGTTAGTAGGTATTTATTACTGTGTTCCGGTTCGACGCGTACTGTTTCGAGCGAAATTACTGGTCATTATGAGCCATCAAACATTGTTTCAGGGTGACGAGCGCAATGCAAAGCAACGCAAGATTTTGCAAAGCAAAGGTGGTGATGCTACAACGGTTACTATTAGCTTAATACGTTGCTGAACGACCTTTTCGACTTGTCACTCAGCTCAACTTATTTGTATAAAAAACTTGAGAGGTTTCTTGAGTACCATTAGGTACATTTGTTTTTGTAAAACCACAGTCAGAAGTGGTGAGCTCTCTGGCAAGCATGCTAAAACGACAGTTTTAAAGCTCTAAAACGTAAATGATCCCTCATTCATTAATCGTGAAATGTGCGTGCGCAAAATTGAAGCCGTGCAAATATTTTTTCGTCCCCGA
This sequence comes from Petrophora chlorosata, assembly GCA_951640565.1. Taxonomy (NCBI): domain Eukaryota; kingdom Metazoa; phylum Arthropoda; class Insecta; order Lepidoptera; family Geometridae; genus Petrophora; species Petrophora chlorosata. Next base: position 5,638,144 of record OX621204.1, on the reverse strand, counting down.
TTGCATATTTACTGTTTGCGATTTTTTGTTTGCGGCTCAACAAATAGGGTCAGAATTTTAATTAGAAATGACGGTTGAAATGAAACCTGTACAGAAGCCTTAAAATCATGTTATTATTTTCATTTTAAATAGGTTTTTATGTACCTTGTTTAACCTTGGTACCTGGTTTATGTATTTTGGGGTAACGAGCGGTAGCGCTCTTAGCGTATCTCGCCTAGCCGTTTGTAACAGATCTTCTAGGTTAAGCAAGCGTTCGCAGCGGTCATTGGATGGGTGACTGTTTGTGTGGTGTTTATATCGTGTCGCTACCGTGCTTCGGAGGGCACTATAAGTCGTCGGTCCCGATTGATGTCTTAGGACAACATTTGTTGTGCTATGTCCAAGGCCTTCGGGCGGTCTAAAAGCTCCAAGACCAGGTTTTGCCAGACCCACACAAGAGAAGAACTACATACGTACGGGACTACGTATTAGTTACCTACGAGTTCTGCGTTCCTAAACTAGCATTATCATTACCTAATGGAAACACAACTTGGACACGACTCGCTCAGGATCGCAAAACGTGGCAACGCATGGAGGAGGCCTACACTCAAATTTGGGTACCCAAGTCAAATTAAGAAAAAAAAAATAATGATAAATAACATAATATACATGATATATATATGTATAGATATAGTTAAAATGTATTTTATTTGGGTCATAAAGGGCTATTTTATTTATTTTATTTTATAATGGAAACACAAGAGTAAATAGTTCGTTTACAAGATTCTTGTAACCACTGAAGTTAGAAACATGAAATTTAGAATATAAGATGTTTTCCCAATGGGTGTTGAGGTGCACTAAGAAACGATTTTTCAAAATTCCTACGGGAAAATGGGAAAACCGAGCGCAAAGCCGCGTGGCGGGCCGATAAGCGGTATATAAAACCTGAAAAAATTCCTCGTCACCATTTATCATACTTTTCACAATCGAGATTTGAATGCCATGTCAATAGTTCATTAAACAACCCTTGGACCACGGTCCAATCGCGACCCTCGTTGTGAGGGTAGTTATTATTTTTAATCCCTTAATGGCGTCCCAGATTTCATTACGGGGGTTGAACTGATTAAAAGGGTGGGACGATTTTTTCGATGGTATTTTTGAGGGGTTCTCACATATAAACACGTGTGTATGTATATACATGTACATACGCATGGCTTTTTATATACCTACCTCAAGGTATCAATTATTTCATGGATAACCTACTAGGAATATTAATTTCCTATTGTATGATTAATTGATTTTTGCATTTTCATAGAAAAACCTGAGGCGTAATTAACAAATTTAATAGTTAATAATCCATATTTTTCTCTCAAGCCAAACAGAATATCTGGCAGCGAGGTGGCAGCACCTCGCTGCCAGATATTCTGTTCAAGAATTCGGGATTAAGTAATTAATAAGGTACCTATTGTTTTTCGGGTCATTTTCTTCCTAGTCAGCTTTTTTACCAGTAAAAAGTGGAGAAATTCCTTCTAAGCATTCTGCATACAGCTTTTCTTGAAGCCTATTGTGGCCAGATTGATAAATCGGAGTCCGAGCGAGTTACCACCATACAAAAAGTATTACAGGTCACTGATTTGGTCAAGAGATGAACTGTGAACCAACCAATTTTATGAACCAGGCAAATGATAGCAAGGAAAATAAATTATCATTAACAACTATAAAACTATCGTTAAAAGTGTTCCCATCGTAGGTGGTCCTATCCACCCCAAGACATTTCAAACTTGTAATAAACGCGAAAGATTGCCTTTTACCCTCAACGTACACACATTACGTCCACATTGTTATTTTAAATGCACCTCCAGTACATCCATATGCACCACTAATCTGCTCGGGCAAGGAACAAACACCCGTCGGTGGTCTCACAGACTTGTGTCTAAACAACATTAGCCCTGGTTGAAAAAAAATAATGCCAGAACATCTTAACTCGCGCTTCTTGGTTGTCACTTAGGATGTTTTTAGGTTGGGTTAGATGGGATAAGTTTAAAGGAGTGTACACACGAGCGGTGTGGCAAAGGTGGACTGTATGTTGAACTGATTAGGAAAGAGGATGGACCTCCGCTGCGTGGCGCTATGTGACGGAGTGCTCAAATGTGATGATTTTCAGCCCATTTGTAAGATTTTTAGACTACAAGGACAAGATTTTTGAACCAGTGACTACTCGATTCGAAGTCTCCGGTGGCTATTCTAACACTATATTCTCGTACGGCAGACATTAAAGATACTTAAATTAGTCATTTATAAATACTTTAATTGGCTATTGAAAATAAAATACAGGATTATTAATATATACATACATATATATATTTACGCTTAATAGATCTGTTTAGCCACTATCTCGCCTGATGTGAAGCGATTATGTGGCCTAAGATGGAGCACATAGATCTAGATAGAGACGGCAGTTGAGCGGCTGCTCAGGCCCGTCTCCCCGATGGGTCACCGAACATCATCCCGAAACACGACTAGGTCGCTTGATGGCATGGCTTTGTTCGGTGGGTGGTATTACAACCACGACCAGAGCCTACCACTCCAAAGCGCGTAACCGGGTTTCATCCCGATGTTTTCCTTCACCGTTTTAGAGCGAGCGTTGAAAATCTGCACTTAACTATAAGTCATTAATTTAGGGCTGAGTCGGGATTTGAACCCAAGTGCGTCGGATCGAAAGGCGCACGAGTTCCCGCTGAGCCACACACAACCGTTCTATAAAAAGTAGGCACATAGCACCAGTCTGTGCAGTTTATTTTTTTTTTAATTTATGATAAGTCTACGTTTGACCACCATCTCGCCTGATGTTAAGCGAGGATGTGGCCGAAGATGGAGCACGTAGATTTATAAGTTACCTACCTATTCACTCACACTAATAATAATCTCTCAAAGATGTCACACCTAAAGACGCGACCTGCAGTCTTGCACCTATTTTAAAAGGCAGAACATTGAAACGTTTATTTCAAAAGCTGCCTGTCTTGACTGTTTCAAGTCACACGCAAAAAGTAACACATCTCATCCCCGGAGAGTCAACAGCCCAAGGTAAACATTGACCGAGCGAAGTCCGGTAGCTTTTAAACAGTTTGCTTATAGTCTGCTAAGACATGTCCCGCCATTTGCCGGCGCAACTTTGACGAATTATTTAAATTTCGAATGAAAAAGTTTCGAGATAAAAAACGTTTTTGGCGGCACGGCATAAAAGTTTTGTCGTTGACGACTGTGTGTGACATTCCTTATGTTATAGTTTTTTGTGATATACTTTAATGGTCAAGAATCAAGATCGGCCTCCCAACTCGGTTTTGATAACATCGCAAATTCCATCTCTAAACAGTATGAAACAAAGTCGCTAACCGCACCCTCATTTCTGTTTCTCCGCTTTCTTCTTATAAACCACGCAACGGATTTTGGTACGGTTTTTACTGTCATTTAGAAAAAGATTAAGGAAGGTTAATATTTTCAATACATTCTTATGAAGCTTTTGTATAGTTGCGAAATTTCAATGTGTCAAGTCGTCAAAACATGACATCACATTAGTAAATTGCATCCGTGCGGAGCCGGGGTGGGTATGGTATTTTATATTTTGATCGTTCTCATTAAACATAGTGACGTTACTATAGTATTTAGACACTAAAACCAAAAAAAACTAAATATTACTATGTAAAGAAGCGACACTCCCACCCCCCCGCCAATTTGTCGTCACCCGCAACAAACCGATGAAAAAATGGGCAATGCCGTGCTTGCGTCACTCGGTTGTCACCGCTCGCTACGAATGACTAATGAGTGAGATTCAAATGTTTATTTTATATGTGCGATCAATTGATGTTACTTGAGGTTGTTGTGACCTTTTTGGATGACGACGGCGACCTGTTTTACAGAGGTAGAGCAGGCCGGCTGACTATTTGACTTCGACATATAGACGAAACATATTGAGAAAAAGACGGAGAGCGGCAGAAGACGGTGGAGCTGACCAGGACCTGACCTGACGTCAGTCAGGTCAGGTCTGCCTATCTCTTTTAAAATGGTTCGTTATTGTTCTGTGTATGGATGCAAAGAAACCACTTACACAAATAAGAAACGAAGATTTTTTGGTTTTTCGCGTCTCCCAGCCAAGCGATAGTGGGTGTGAAAGAGAAACACTTAGGTTGCTTACGTATAGCGTTGTCCTTGTCGCGCTCGATTCGTATTAGCTCATCCCTACAATAATTACGCACACACACAAAAACGTGTGCGGACAGGCCGGTGCGCCAGTAGTAGTACTAGACAGTTAGCTCGGGGAATTTGTATGGAGTGTCGGAGGTCTGCTAAAACCAAAGAATACTAACTACTACCTATTACTTACTAAAACATTGCCTATGTTTTTATAATAACAAGATAATATGAAAATTACAAAAGTCTCATGATTTACTAAAAAATAAATCTTTACTTATATATCCACGACAATATTTGAATTACTTACTTTAAACTACAAAACGCATCGGCCTGGCAATAAGACCAACTTGATTTATTATAGTATCAATACATGAGAAGACTGTTTTTTTTTTATTTAATGCATTAGCGCATGCTAGGACCTTAAGATTTAAAATAATTAGGATAAAGAAAAATGTTATTGCCCGAGCAGGGATCGGATCTGTCATCATTCAATTTTTCTTCTTCCTAATTATTTCAAATCTTAATCTCTAATGAATGCAGTTTACACATACAATTAGGTACTGCTTTGAGAAAACTATTTTAACTTTTGAAATAGAAATAATGGTAATCAAAATAAACAACAAATCAGCGCAATTACTACAAAAGTAGTACAGTCATTAACCATCGTGATGACTTAATTCAAAATCTTACATTATTCCTTAGAGATTAATTAAATGACTTCAACTTTAACAAAAGCCATGTTTAGGAAATTGAAAGTTTATCATAATTGCGGTAGTCGAGCATTAAGTGTTATTATTATAATTTATGTGCTTTTGTGTGTGTTTTTTTTTTCATTGTGTGTTGTCGGTTGTAACTTGTGATCTGTCGTTCCCATGGTTACAGAGGCGCGGAGATAACATGGCTGACAACAATAATGTGAAAAAATTAGGAGTTGCTTACAATATGTTGTAAATAAAAGCCTAGTCGGAAAGTACAAACGATTTTTAAATAAGTTTATACACCGTAGAATTGAATTTCATATTTTTGCAAAAGTATGTACTCATTCCATGCTATAGAATGTTTATACACCATTAAATACAAATAAAAAAATATATTAAAAAAAAAATAAGAAGTTATAATAAACGTCATCATTCCAATACGTGAAATAAGCCCTGCAACATGATAAATACATCCTGTCCAAAATCCAACGAGTGCAACCGCGTTACAGAATTATTAATAGTATAGGTAACCGCGCTAAGTATCAGTAATTGTCAACAAATATTTATTTTATTTTTAATTTATTAAATTTGTTGCTAAAGATTTAGTCTAAAGCATGGACTGAGTACATATTTTTTGCAAAAATATATAATATCATTCAATACAATAACTCAATTGCACGGTGTATATTACTATATAGCAACCTCCCGCGATTTCACGTTTGCTTTCGCGTCGACATAATAAAATATAGCCTATGTTACTTGATATATATAGCATTATATAGATCATGTATATAGCATTCTACTGGTGACATATTTTTTGTAATCGGTCCAGTTGTTCTTGAGTTTATTCGTTTATTTAATCAGGGGGCATATTAATGAAATGTGGAAGGTTTGTGGATGATGATCTTCTTCTTTTTTCTTTCTGCTGGCTCAAAATCAAAATCTCTTCAATCATTTTGGCATCACAGACGCACTTATGAACGTCAAATACGGCTTTCGTCCCAGTAGGTTTTTGGTGATCGTCTAAGGACTTTTACATTCTCTTCTATGTTCACTACTCATTTAGTCATATCATATGGTCATCATCTCTTCTCATCAGGTGTCCGTACCTACCTAGGCGGTTTTCTCTAAATGTTTCGTGTATCTGCCGGCACTCTAGTCTATATAGTAAAGTTGGTCTCACTGCCCTTTTATGTACATTGCCCTTGGTTTTAATCGGCATACGAGAGTTGCATCCTGAAAGTGATCTCCATTTAAACAAGGCTGTCTGGATTATATTTTGTAGGTATTCTCTACACAGACCTTGGACCCTGTGGATTATGATGATGATTTATCACCATTGTCTCAGGGAATTGAGGACAGTCCGTCAGTGCTGCATGATGTAGGACCTTGCAATTCAAATTTCTAAGAAACTTCCTTGCACAATTTATTTGTAAAAAAATATTTATCCTTAAAGGATTCCCGTATCTTGTACACTCAAGAGTTTTTCGAAGTCGAGCAAACATTTTACTGCAGTTTTGTCACTTTTAAGTCGCTACCAATAAAGGGTATGGTCACTTTTAGTGCTTTGCCGAGTCAACTTTACAGACATCACTGGTTTTGAAATATGAACTCAACGACCTAAAGAATAAAGGTGGTTTGTTTTAGATGTTGTTCGTGGTAAATCCAGTGAATCACTTTGACGCATAAAAGTCAAGAATTAAAAAGGACAACACGGGACAAAGAAGCCATTTTGCATCAGCCTGTGACAGTCTTCCTTGTGGTGCCGCTTTGAAAGAGTTAGGAAGGTGTTAGAAGTTCTATTTATTATAGTTTCGATTAACGGCAAAAGGTCCGATAGTAAGAGCAAAAAGCTAAATTCTGTAGAAGAGGACCCGGATAGTGCCGACTTGGTCTAAACTACCTACTGGTTAAAAACCCTGTCTGCCCCTATGCACCTACTAATTTTGCTTTTGCAGCACCATTGAGACTGCTATCAAAAATGTATACATTTGTAAATACATGTATTTATTTTTATGTATTTTCTTTCCTTTTCTTTTCTTTTGGACTGAAAAGGATGACTGTATTTCCTTTCGTAAATTTTTATACAAGTGATCATGATGCAGGTCTCATGCATGACTACGATAGGCGTTAATAAGCTTCTACTCTATAAGAATTACAAGAAGTCTCGGCATCTTCTCATATAAGTGGTCCAAGTCATTTTTTCTTTTGCTTTATACCCAGTTAAGCAAAATAATATTTCTGAGCATACCTCTTCAAGCGATGTCATTACGATTAAAATTTCCTTTTCCTGTCCAAGTCTATACTCATGAGTCTCTACAAAAATGCATCAATACCTTCTTTGTACATCGAAGTGTAAATTCGGGTTCTCAGTGTCGCCGCGGTCGTTTTGACACTATGATGCTAATTGGACACTTAAGACGAGGCTGAGGGGTTAAAACCGTTTTTATCCGAAGGACTGAGGGACCGGCATGGTTGTGATGGGCTAAGTTTGTTTTAGGATCATCCGGAACGATAGTCTTGGCAAACTTCTTATCAGTGTGTGTGTGAGCTGGACCTCTTTTAAAGGTTGTAGCATGTCTTTTTCTTTCTCTTTACTCATAGTAATTTTAAATAGATATTTTGTTTCATATATTTTTAACTGGATATTTGCTGATACAGTTAGTTTCGGAAAAACGAAAACAGTGGTACGGTGTCGAGCGTAATAAATGAGTACGAAAGAGGGTAGAACGTTTTGTTTGACCTTAGAAAAAACCATCCCGCAAATACTTCAGTTCATTCGTGATCATGGCGCTTGTAACTGTGCCGAAATATCGAAAACTCAAAACAAATAATAAACATGGTAAATACTCGTATCCCATTAATAATATACAATGTGTAACATAAATGTGTAGTAATAATTAAACCACGCATATAGAAGCTTATTAATAATTCAAGTCCAAGTGCAAATCACCAGAAACTTTTTAAAATCACAAGATATGATAATTTAAACATTTCTGGTAATCAAGTTCATTTCAACCCTAACAATCAGCTGATAAAGAGCAATGAACTTGTGACAAAGAATATTAGTGCGCCGCGTGTACAGATCTGACAAACAAATTTTATCTTCAGTTAGCAAAGCCAGCTGTCCTACCAACCTTACTTTACAACTAACTTTCAAGCAAACTGCTTTTTACGCGACTCCCCAAAAAAGGAATATAATGTTTTCGGGGTTAATGTATGTGCGTTTTTTTATTACAAAATGCCTCAACAGATTTGGATGTATGGGGTATCCTCGGAATCCTTAAATCATCCCAAGTGATAATGTTTTTGGCAGGGTATTTTTTTATTTTTATTAATGCTTACTTATTAATTACAGCATTAAACATCATCGCTCCAATTAACATTCAGGAATAAGGATCTAATCAGTGTAAACGCCTAATAAGAGCGAGCATGGCTGATGTTCTTAAAAAATACGTGAGGTCACCAACCACCGTAGGAATAGGATGTAAAAAACATCATGCATGAATTTCAACAGTAGGAATGTAATAGGCTGATAATGATGATTAAGACATTTCCAACATTTGATTTCATTGCATAGTAAAAGAGTGTTCGTAAGTCAGTAATCAATAAAGCGTCTTTACTTAGTCAGTTTTCAGAAATAAACCTGTTTAATCTTTGACAAAACGCGGCAAACACTAAAGCTATCAAACATTCGCCGCCGCTTCATGATTCGCTAGCCTTGTTTCGTATTGCACCAATCATAAAGATGTAATCCTAATAAATAATAGCCGCTGCTCCTCATTGGTCGAGCGGCACAAACAAAGTTACCTTCTAACGCCGCCCCATAAAACTCCACCGAAAAGGACCGTTTTCGTTTCGGAAATTCTTTTTAGGTTATTTCTGAATATGAATTCTAAGACGTCAAGTTGGATAAAAATTTGAAACTAATCAAGGCAAGGCTAAGTCGGGTACGTTCGCGGAGATTTTTTTGTATACCGGTTCCGGAACATGCAAAAAAACTATGGTAAAAAAAACTTAAACCTATGTTTTTATTATGGTTTTAATGCATTCAAATCTGTCCAGGCAATAAGAAGTAATGGTGGAATAAATAAATACATACATACGTAAACCCTGAAATACTCCTTTTTGGGCAGTCGTGTAAAAATGTGGAAATACCCTTTTTTACGAGTGGGTTCCGGAACGGAAACGACCGAGTCCGAAGATCCGTTCAGTATGAAATTCCGGTATTTGAGACTCGAAATCAAGCCCTTGTAAAATGTTCGGCGTTTTCAAAGACAGAGCGCCTAGGCCACAAAACAGATAAATACAGAAGTTAATCTCATGTATGTACTTTTCATACATTTCATACCGGACGGCGCAGGAAGTTTTTGGGAGGAAAATTGATTGATTTAAAAATATAACTGTACACGATATCGACATAATTTTTTCGCAGTTACTATTATAACTGAATAAAGTTTTTTTGAAGACAAAACAAATGCGATTAGTTTACATTAACATCTTCCTCATTAGATTATTGAACACAAGGCTAACACAGCTTATACTACAATAAATATCTAATTCTAAATTGTAAAAATATGACAAGGCTACAAACTTATGTTCGCTTGTTCGGCGCAGGGCCGGGGGCTGGGGCGCTTACCTACCTACCTAACTATTTTGTGCTACGTGAAAACAAACCATCAAAATACAAGCAAATACCTACTTACCTCTCTGAAACAACTGGTAGCTTAAAAAACGACAATTCACCGTTTAATGTTGAATTTAAACAACCGTCCACCAAACAGTTATAATAACCTATTTTTCGTTGCTCCATTTTTGCACAAAAACGTTCACAGACGCGTGTCTCAAGCGGATGGCACTCGCATCCCAACTGTGCCCAGATATCGTGTCTGTGAGCGGTGTCTATGTGTGCGTTGCTCGAGCGCACTTTGTATGTATGTAGATTTCTGTACTAATCTGTTTTGTGCCTAGGCACAAAGTAGCTCGGTCAATGACCCGTACTACCGCGACTAGGCCACAGCTTGTTAGGATTGTCCAAAATAATTCAAATAAATAATTTTTAAACTTTGTATGGAAAATATAATAGTGTTTTTTTGGTTGTATATTCTGCCCAATGATTCATGACTAGATACCCATACACACCTTTCAGTATTACTACACATTAATGTTATTCCCTGTATACAATACTAGTGTTAGTGACCACGATAGTTTAAAACTTATATTTTGCTTCATTTTCTTCATGCTCCTCTCAGGCAGCTAATTTTGAAATTCGTGGTTTCTGGTCCCAATCACTTCTTCTTTGCAAGCAATATGAGTGTTTTCTAGTAGAATGTGAGTCGTACATTTGGATTGTGATATGAACCAGTAGATTTTGTTTTGGTTTTGAAACTGGTAAACTAAACAATCTTGAAGGCGTAGCGATCTAAATGCTAATCTCTGTGTATAACTTTCTTAAATTTTGTTAGGTTGTCTGGCAACGGTGTCAATGATTGTGTGTGGTTTTGTCAGAGATTTCGTCTTTCTATCATAATTTTACCAATTTGGAATTAAAACTTTTATTTTTATTTATTAATGAAAAGAAGCATTTCCCAGGGGCCAAAGAAGCTAGTTGTTTATTTGTCACTTCATGTGCTCTACATTTTTAACCAAATATTTATTAAGTGTGTACAAATACTTATGTTTAGTATGTTTGTTGGTCAGCTTTAAAACTGTTAAGAGCTTTCCGTTATTCTCCAAATTCTAACCATATAGGAAATAACGCTTAGAATGGTTATACAACCAACAACCAAACAATATGTCGCAAGTTACCAGAATAAATATGTAAATCAAAATGTGAGAACATAAAACATAATAATTATGTAGATAAAAGAGTGATAGGTATTCTATCTTTCTAAATTCATAAGTCTTAGCAAGATTTTCAAATCAATACTCTTGTTTTCCTCTCCATCCAAAAGTTGCCTGGAAGAGACCGCTGCCGCTGGAGAGTCGCTTTTAGCATTAGGACCGAGCACTGTAACACTTTCTTTAATTTTCGTTTTTATGTAAGGTCTTTAATTTAATGTTTGTAATAAAGCGTTCATCTATCTATATATTAGAGATCGCTTTGAGCGATAAGACCGCCCATTGTTACACCATTGTAAACATTTAACTTGTACTTAATTTCTATATTTAAGGTAAAAAAATAAGGTGTTTATCTATCTATCTATATATTGTGCGATGTGTAAAAGTGTGAATACATTATTGATGATCACAATGATCGAATGTATATTGTGGCGATTATGGGACCAATTTGAGCTATTTACGACGTTATTTTGTTATTCCATGCTAAATAGAACATCACAATTGTCTGCGACAGTCGGATTTTCATACCATAAAATTGTATATCAATGTTTAAGGCGTTTTGATTTTCAACTTTGTATGATGATGATTAGAGTTGACTTTCTTTTTGTGCGTTTTTGGGATAAGTGCGTAACATTGAATGACAATATTGTCATCACGATTTTTCGTGTATATTTTATATTTTTTGGAGTTATCGTACGTATGATATTGTCGTATGTCGCTTGTTTGTTGTCGGTTTGTGTTTGCGCTGTGATTGTGCTGTCACGATTGTTACCTTTGCGTGCTTTGTCTGGCATTGTGATGGTCTTGTGACCGCATTGTATCCGTAGAATTATTTGGGCAAATATCGTACTGACTTGTAAAAAGGGTAGTTTCTAAAAAATATATTCTTATCTGTGTTCTTGCGTTTTTGTTAATACTATGCCTAGTGAGTTGTTGTCAAACGTGAGCCCATTTAATCATAAAAAAACTATGCCTAGTAATTGTTTTTTAGCATACACATATAATACCTACAAATCTCGCATTTGTCATGCAGCGATAGTTGAATATTTAGCAGCTGTTATATTTTATTTATAACTAGCTGCGCGCGCGGTTTCACCCGCGTTTTCCCGAGATCCTATGCCCTATGTCAAAAGTATCCTATATCCTTATGACTTAAAGAATCTGAATACAAAATTTCATTAAAATCCGTTTAGTACTTTTTTTAGTGACAGACGTCCATCCATCCATACATCCTCACAAACTTTCACATGTATAATATTAGTAGGAGGGATTCCCAAGCCTTTAAGTATCTAAGGAAATTTTCTGGACTTTTTCATTTGAATTCAATGATGTTTAATTTGGGTACCGTAAGCTGTATTACCCAACAATACACAACAATACAATACATTACATATAATATTTACACGCATACATTTGCTATACATATAATACATATATAAAAATATCCGATATTTCCTTGAACATAATTCCCGATCTTATTTTCATCTTCTACTCGTAAAACCTCATTAAAAAATACCCTACAATATCATCACTTCTAACATCCTACTTTGTTATTACACCATCCAAAAAACCTTGACCCATCAAGCCTCTTTATCCTTCCACATTTTCTTTAAAACATTACAGACCCAGGGGTCAAATCAAAGTGGCCATAACATCACGTTGACTGATATCGGTTGTTGACACGCAAAACGTGAATTATGGGACTTAATAATGTCTCAAAAACATAATGTTCTGCGATCTATTGTGAAGTGCGTTTTTATTATCAGTCGTTATGTGATAATGATAGAAATCAGGGACAAAGCGCAGCCCCTAGGGCCTATTCATGACCAAAGTGTTAACAAGTGAATATGGAACTAAACGCACAATAAGTTTTACCTGGCCCTAATTCACTATGATAACTACGTCGATTCCTTCATTAATAAACGACATCTGAGAAATTTGTATTACCTATGACGCGTCATATATATACTAGCTGCGCCCTGCGGTTTCAGCCGCGGTTTCCCGGGATAAAAAGTAGCCTATGTGTTAATCCAGGGTATAAGCTATCACCGTACCAAATTTCATCAAAATCCATTCAGTAGTTTTTGCGTGAAAGAGTAACAAAGAAACATCCATTCTTACAAACTTTCGCGTTTATAATATAGTAGGATGAATGCGTCATAGAGATGTCGTTTATTAATGAAGGGATCGATGTAATTTCGAAGCAAAGAATCGCCAAGTTGTCATAGTGAATAGGGGGTCGGACAGTAATCGAGAAAAAATCTAAAATGTAGTTAAAACGAATGTTCGTCGAACTGGAAAGATCATTCAATCAATAGTTTTGTGAAATAATAATGATTTATATTTTTAAATCAATAAATAAAATCTAATAAATCTGATATTTTTAATCTGTTCTTCATCTCAAACGAAACAACAATCACAGCGCATGACGTCATTTGTAGGCAAATGCCGTGAGTCAAACTTGTGTTTATTTTACGTTTTTACTTTTCATAAAATGTATATTTGCTAATAATTTCGTTCCATTACAACAATATCGTCCCCAAACTTCACAAAACGTATTTAAATCTCTTTGCAAGTTTTATTTCGAAGAGATTGTCGTTTTCTACCTCCATATAACGTCACAAATTTTGAGGTGACCTTTTGCGCGGCAATATTTGAAATATAATATTTAAACATAGTTTTAGGTACTTTTAGAGCGTTATTTAATTAAAATAGTATTTTTCATGGCTATATATATATTAATTGTACTTAATATAAAACACTTTCTGAAAAGTTGTCCGATCCCCTATTGGGGCCTGATACGAGTAGATGTTCGAATCATACAAGTTAGGCATCACAAATGTAATTGTTGCTTTTTCAAAGTGAGTACAACTACTACAACAGATTGATTGATTGATTGATAACACTTTATTGTACACCAAAAACATAACAAGAACAAATAAACATAGAACTTAAAAATTTTATTAGTACAATGGGCGGTCTTATCGCTAATAAGCGAAGGTCTTATCGCGAAGCTAATAACAGAAGTACCTACATAGGTATTATGCTAGCGGTTGAAGATGTGAACGAGTTTATAGTGAGTTTATCTGCTAACGTGCTCGCATTTGTGCGAGTGCGCGATAGTTTTAGTATTTACTTACTTTAAGTGTAATGGATAGTCTAATTACTATAAAACTTAGTGTTTTAATTTTTTTAGCAATTTCACATTCTACCTAACTATAGTGTCAAAAAGATGCGCTCAGGTGAAAATCGTAAAACCGTTGCTCTACACACGAAGCTGTTTTTTTAGCTCTTTCACTCGTTACAAATTTCGTTTAAACTCTACCACAACAGTAACTCGATAGCTGCACCGTAGACGGTAGGTATGTTTAGGTAAATCAACCCTTCCTTCGACACCCTCAATTTGCAAAACAAATTAGCGACTCCTTGACGACCGACGACGGAAGGGTGATAGGATTGTGACTTATAATTTTGTTATTTTCAAAAGATACCGTATGAAGCATTTTTTCAAACAATGATTTTTATTATCTTCAATATATTCAGCCGCCAAGTAGTGCGCAAGCATTACTGTGTTCCGGTTTGAAGGGCATTGTAGCCAGCGAAATTACTGGGCGTTATGAGACTCAAAAGCGCATGACGTCATTTGTAGGCAAATGCCGTCAAATTCGTCTCAGGGTGACGAGCGCAGTGCAGCGCTGCGCAGGATTTTGCGAAACAAAGTTCTGGGTGGTGCTGTTATTGTTATGGGCTGGCGTATTGCTTACCATCAGGCAAACGACCAGCTCGTCTCGTCATTCAGTTAGGTACATAAAAAAAACTTTTACTCGGGAAGTACTAAATCTATTCTATTATATTACAAGTTTGTAAATGAAACCGTTCTTGCGCTGACGTTAAAAATGTTGCACGACCCACAGAGGAAAAAGTTTCAGTTCACGTGGTATAATAATAAACTAAAGCAGAAACTCCAGAAAACACCGTTAGAGGAGGTATTTTTCAGATCCTAATCCTAATTACTTACATTAACATTTTTACAAGCTTTTATTTAACTTGCAATGTTTGGGTCAAATCTTGCAAGTTAATTTAGAACCATTTCCTCTTATCGCATATCTAGGGAAAACGAAATTTTGCATAAATGACAAATTCCAATGACTATGCAACATTATGGTCAGCCAGCTGATCTGATGATGGAGACGGAAGTTGGGCAACTTGTTGTAACTGTGTTTGGGCTCATTTTAATCTGCTTCCGGTTCCGATTACGAATTTGTTAAGCTTGTCTTGAAAAATATATTTTTTTAACAAATATCTTGTTTTAATATTGAAGTGGTTGCAACAATCAGTTTTGTGATAATCGCACTTGTTTTTTAACAGTTTTGGTGTGTAATCATGGGTCCTCCGAAACTCAATTTAAATAGTTATTATATTTAAATAGTTATACATACAAGTTGTGCCCCGCTGTTTCACCCGCAGTTTCCCGGGATAAAAAGTAGCCTATGTCATTTTCAGGATCTGATATACCTACATCTGGCCAGAAGAGAGGACGGTAAATGGACCAGGGCAGTTAAAGAATGGTGGCTGAGAGACGAGCGTAGACTAGTAGGCAGACCACCGACCAGATGGTCCGATGATATAGTGAAGGGGGTAGGAAATTTATGGATGCGGAATGCGCAGGACCGGAACAAATGGCCTAAGACACCTAACGAGGCCTAACAAGGCCTAAGGAGAGGAGGCCTATACCCAGCAGTGGGTGGACACAGGCTGAAATGATGATGATGATGAATACATACCTACATACTAAATGTCATCAAAATTCGTTGAGTAGTTTTTGCATGATTGAGTAACAAACATCCATTGATCCATCCTCACAAACTTATAATATTACTAGGATAGGATGTGATAGGTATTTTACTCTACAACTCTACACTTAAGGGAGTAGGTAGGTATAGACATCATCAAAAGAAGTTAACGCAAAAGGATTTCGTTCTGTTATCATAACCTCCAGGTGCTGATTCTCATGAGCAAGGGGGGTATCGTTCACTGCTATCTGTTACGACGTCTTTCAGCTTTTGGCAATTCCATGGCATCAAATTCTAGGTGGGTTTGGAATAGGATGTTGTCTATTTGATTTACCTACTTTTAAAAATTTTTAAGTGTATAAATAGAATTCAGTACCTAACAAGTATACGTTTTATCAAACAAAAAAACCGACTTCAATGTATCTTCGAAGTCCAAGGTCAAATATCGATGTAATTTATATGGGACTACGTCGTAGTTATACTGAACCCAACACAAAAAGAATTTTCCAAATCGGTTCATGAATCACGGAGTTCTAAGGTACCAAACATAAAAAACGAATAGAGAACCTTCTCCTTTTTGAAGTCGGCCAAAAATAGAGTCGAATTTAGAACCTTCTCCATTTTTTAAAGTCGGTTAAAAAAAAATATTTGTGTTTATACTGACTCAATACATTTTTCTTTTTTTTAATTCTAAATGTAAAATTAGGATAAACAGCGCTCAGAATACCCCGAGTGTACCGAGCAATTGTTGCCTGAAAGAAATAAAATTTTCATCAATAAAGTCTTCTTTTTCAAAAAACTAGACGAAAGTAGTTAACATTAGGCTATGGCGTTAGGTTCATACATAATACCTAAAATAATTAACAGTTTTCCATTTCCTAGTATTGAAACGAGTCTATATAAAGAAAGAAAGAAAGAAAACATTTATTTTGACAAACTGTACCCGAAAAACAATGATGACAACACAATAAAACAAAAAAATACAATTAATAAATGAAATATTGGGAATTTGTAATAACTGAATATATAATAATATATCTATCACCAGCACGTATAGATCACAAATAGGTAACATGATAAGCGATGCAATTTGCACCGCACCCTGTATAATGAAGTCTAGTTAGGGGTGATATAGTATGCAAAGGGATGTTAATGATATGGACAGCTAATGAGTTAGTGCACCTATGGGGTGCTAAATTGGTGCTAGGTGGAATATTCAATGAGATACTGTACTCATATACTTATAGCAGGACATATCATTCGTTTCCCTGCTTCTGCTTCTAGTAAAACATTTTAGTCCAAAAAAAACGAATTCTGATGTATCTTCGAAGTCCAAGGTCGAATATCGATGAAATTTATATGAGACCACGTAAAAGCAAAATATAAATAAATACCTACTGGACCCAACGCAAAAATATTTTTTTTCAAATCAGTTTATAAATGACGGAATTCTGACGTAACAAAGATAAAATATTCCTCGTTTTTAAAGTCGATTAAAAAAAATTATTTTTAAGTTTTATCTACTTCTAAATATTTGCTCAAAAAGTATAAGGTTGCCTGGAAGAGATCGCTTTTAGCGATAAGGCCGCCCATTGTAACACTTTCTTTAATTGTTTTTATGTTATGTCTGTAATTTAATGTTTGCAATAAACCGTTCATCTATCTATCTATCTATATGCTATCCCAAAGAATATAAAGGAGTTGCCTGTCAGTAGATTTAGCCGAAAACTCAAACTGTGGCTACTGAATAAATGTTTCTATACTGTCTCGGAATTATTCAAATAGAAATTATCAAATTGTTGACATGTGAAAATTATTTAGCTAATATGACATTGTAAATGAAATGACATTGATATAATTTAATTTACATGTAGTTATTTAATTTGTCATGGTAAAATTAATTAATTCGAATAATTACAAATTTACTTATTTGCTAATCTTTGGCAATTGTAATTGTATTAATTATATAATTGTATTAATTTTATAATATTTGCACATACATAAAAAAAATTAGTAGGATATGATCCTTGTAAGTATTATGCGTACCTACCTTAAAATGTAAGTACATATGTTTTTTTTATTATTTATAGGCTTGCGTCTTACCGTTATCTCACCTGTTGTTAAGTGACGATGCGGTCGAAGATGTATCACGCTCGCCTAGAAGAAACCTGTTCACTCTTGTCTATCAAAACCTGTTCACTCTTGGTATCTATTATTCCAATTTGATAATATCACAACCCCAATGAAAGGAGCATCTCTCAGCTAAAATTCAAAATTTCGGATGACTAAATATGAATCCTTGCTCAAACAAGGGCAGAGGGAGGCGACCCCTGATTTCTATGCAAACATCTCAATTACTGGGGTTATTAAATATGGGTGATTATTAATCAAGCCGTTTTGTCTCGACAAATATGCGAAGACGGGTTGTGTTTCTGGTACATAATGTGACGATATGGCGTATTAATTTACCTCCGTAAATGCTGTTGTTCACAGAATGAGAATAATAGTAATAAACAGTAGAGAGATACATTACTTGAACTAAATACCTATTCAGATTGATATTTCATCACAACACAAGTATAAACCCTAAAGTTACACGTGCCGCGTCAGAAGAGATAGAGCTATGCGATCTTCGATCAATATATGATCGAAGTATGCGATAGAAAGAGACGCGCTCTGTAGGCCAATATGACTAGCAGGTACCTATGCGAGCTGAATTGAATTTTGTTGCGTCGTGGCAAGAGTCGCTATTTGTTTAAATTTCTTTGCGGAGTAATGCTTCTGTCCCTTAGTATTCTGTGGTGCTACTTATATTCCATATAGGTATATATATAAGTTTTATCTCTCGGCACTTTGCGGACTAGCTTAGATATTTTCGTATATTTCTTCTACGAGTGTTATTGACAAAAGCAAAAGCTTTATTTATTGTTTGTAATTTCTATTTCACAACTTCTATACCAAGCGTAATGATTGAAACCATTCATTAAATTCCGTGTGCACGTCACTCATGCATCGTGCAACCGATGGTGAATCAATGTGCTGAGCCGTGGTTGCTGAGGTTATTTAATCATTGTAAATAATAATTTCAATTATGTACTGTCAATGGCAAACGAGATAGGTAAAGTATAGTCAGCAGAAATGTTTAAAAATCTTGCGTTCTCGTGTGTTTGGCCAACCCTGGCGTCGGAGTTTATAGACCATCCGAAAGTCTCCGATATGGCCTAACGACTGTTGTCCGGACAACCGGGACTGACGGCGACGGCTTATCATGCCCTCTGAAGCACGGTAGCGATCTTTTTTTTCTTATTTTCTGTTCTCGTGTGGGTGTGTGGCCAACCCTGGTGTCGGAGTTTATAGACCACCCGAAGGTCTCCGACATGGCCTAACGACTGTTGTTCGGACACACGGGACTGACGGCGACGGCTTAACGTGCCCTCCGAAGCACGGTAGCGCTCAGTATTTTTTCTTATTTTCTGATCTTGTTTGGGTGTCTGTCCAATCCTGGTGTTGGGGGTTATAGACAACCAGAAAGTCTCCGATATGGCCTAACGACTGTTGTTCGAACAACCGGACTGACGGCGACGGCTTAACGTGCCCTCCGAAGCACGGTAGCGCTCAGTATTTTTTCTTATTTTCTGATCTTGTTTGGGTGTGTGTTCAATCCTGGTGTAGGAGTTTATAGACCATCCGAAGGTCTCCGACATGGCCTAACGACTGTTTTTCGAACAACCGGGACTGACGGCGACGGCTTAATGTGCCCTCTGAAGCACGGTAGCGATCTTTTTTTTTCTTATTTTCTGTTCTCGTGTGAGTGTGTGGCCAACCCTAGTGTCGAAGTTTAAGACAACCCGAAAGCCTTCGACATGGCCTAACGACTGTTGTTCAAGACAACCGAGACCGGCGGCCTAACGTACGCTTCGAGCGTAGCGCTCAGATTTAAATATCACACAAACGGTCACCCATCCAAGAGGTGGCCGCTGCGAACGTTGTTTAAAACCCAACAGATCTGTTACTATCGGCTAATCGAGCTAGGCTACAAGCGGTAAAACGAGGTAGAAATTTAGATAAATAGGTATTTTTTCATTTTTTAGGTTAATTCAGGCTATCGTTAACAAAAATTGTATCGCGTCATAAATTATATTCAGTTTCAGTAGTAGGTAGTACCAAAATGGATCCAATAAAATAAATAACTTATATGTATAAAAAATTAAAACGAAAATATGTCTTTTATAAAATAATTTAAAAATCTTTATATGTTTATATCTAACATTTTAGTTCTGGAAAGACTAATTACCTAACAACCGTAATTTACCTCTTGAAAATAAAATGTGCACCATAAATTATATTCGGTTTTCATTAGTAGGTAGTGCCAAAATGGACCCAATAAAATAAATAACTTATAAAAAATTATAAAAAAAATTATATACTTATGTTTATATGTATCTAACATTTTAGTTTTGGAAAGACCAATTACCAACCATAATTTACCTCTTGAAAATAAAATGTGTTTACCTTATTAAATGCTTTATTTATTCCGTTCGTTGCATTTTTCCATCCATAGAAAGTGTCTAAAGTTTAGTAGAACAAACCATAGTGTTTAGTTAGTGTTTACCTGCTGCCACTACTTGTAAAGTAAGGCGTGTCCACACGGGGCGCACATCACGAGGACGTTGCGTGATCGCGATCAAGCGGCTGTCATTACGACGTTGTTCTAGCTGCACAAAGTAGTTACAGTACGCATTCTCGTTAAGTCAGCAATATTGTACACATTTTAGTAATATTTCGCAGTAATGATTTATCCGTATCCGTATATCCTATTTAGATTTTATGAACTGCTATATTGGTGTGTATTTTATGTAATTGGTTTATGTAAGTGGTTTTTTTTATGGTAATATGGGCTTACGTTTGACAACAACTCACCTCATGGTAAGCGTAGTTGCGGTCTAAAGTGGAGCACGTTTGCCCATGAGATGCCTATTCTCCAACTAGCTGCGCACCGCGGTTCCACCCGCGGTTTCCCGGGATAAAAAGTAGCCTATGTGCATGTGTATATATATATATATATATATATATATATATATATATATATATATATATATATATATATATAGTAACAAACATACATCCATACATTCTTACAAACTTTAGCGTTCGTTCGTTTCGTTTCGCGTTTATAATATTAGTAGGATGTGTACGTGTATAACATGCGAACGGTACACAGTACACACGTCAGGCCGTCACGACACGAAGCACGAACGTGTGTACAAAGCATTATACAATACTTATTATACGTGGAGTGGAGTTTACAGACGCAATAGTTTTCTATTGCTTATGACTTGTAGCAGGCGTTTGGAATCATAATGCTCATAGAAAACTATAAAAATATAAACAGCAAGAAAATTTAAAAATACCATTCACCCACAGTTTGCATTTATTGTAGGTTTACTGGAAGAGAACGCTTTTAGCGATAAGTCCGGTAGCTTTAAGCCAATTTCTGTAACTTGTTATTCTTTGCTATGGTGTACAAAAAAGCATTTTTGTATTGTATTGTATTGTACTTACTGTCCCGGCTTTCGGTTGTTCAATACTCATCTTATGACGTCTCATCCTACGAAAAAAATATTCCTTACTGAACCGATTTCAATTTTTTATTCATCTGACTAAAATTATTTGATTTTATATTCTACAGCAAAGTGTTTTTTAACTAACGTTAACAGTATTATTGCCTGAAATAAATGAAATTATTATTATAATTAAATTTAACGCTCTCAATTCTGATCTTCTATGCAAATCATTATTCAGTAGACATTGAAAGCAATTATTTTCCTTCCATACACCAATCCCACGTCATACTACGAAACAATACCGTCAATGCCTTCAACCCTTCTATGAATGTCAAATTACCACTTCAGCAATTCAAAAACTACATAGTGCACTCCACGCCAAGTTAAAAAGATGCTTAAATGGCTGTCATTTTGATGGCAACCCTATTATTACCCACTTCCAACCCTAGCAATTTTGCGTCAACGATTTGAAAATAAAAATAAAACTATAAAATATCCACCCACTTTTGTAGGGTTCCATAACCAAAATGGCAAAAATGGAACTAGGTATTATAATTTCATCGTATCAATTTGGCCTAGAGCCCTAGAACATCCTTAACCTTTAAAAATCTTTCGAAATTACTTGTATAATTAATATGCTATGGAACCCTTAATGACATTTGCGCGTTACGCACTTTGCTAGTTTCATTTTTTTAATTCTTCATTGATGACATTTTGACACAATAGGTATAGAGTATTAAAGGGTTAACAAAGGGCTGTGAATAGGCCCTTCCGAAGGGTTAATTGCTATGGGTGCAAGTAGGGTTGGTACATAGAAGAAAAAAAGGTTCAAATATGGCGGAGTTAGTGACAGTTTGGTAGGTTTCTCGTATGCCTGAGGCCGTCTAGGTAGGTACCACAGCTTTGCCAGTTATTCTGCCGCCAAGCAGTAAGGCGCAAGCATTACTGTGTATGTGTGTGTGTGTGTTTTGAAGGGCATTGTAGCCAGCGAAATTACTGGGCAAGACTAAATATCTGATATTTTGGGGTGATGAGTGCACGCGCAGTACGCGCAGTGCTTGTAATGGTATTCAAATTTCTGGGAGGCACTGCAATTGTTATGGGCAGGTGTGGTGCTTACCATCAGGCGAACGAACATACCCGCTCATGAAAATATTTCAGGCAACGCAGACAGAGGAATGTAGCAAGTTTAAAGTTTTGGCTGTGTCCGAAGCATACCCATGCAAGAACCGATGCTGATGTGTATTTTTCATATACCTACAGAGTGTTTATTATCGAGACGCGTAATGCGCCACTCAAAGTTTTGATTTGCCGTTTCTGCTGCGTAGTACTGCACTGCACTCGTTACACTGGGACAAGCTTTAATTCCTAATGCCAATGTGGCAAGATAAAAATAAAAATCGTTTCCACCAAAGTGGCGCCGTCACTAACCCTTATCTATGTTCATGGAGATTTTTGTCGCATGTATGGTACCTATAGTACAATATCGGTACGGTTTTGTAACATTTTTTGTCATTGTCAAAATTAGGTGGAAACATAATTTTATGCATCTCTGCAATCAGAGACGAGTTACAAAATAACATTGTAACTAATTAAATTTTAGAAAAATAACAAAAACCGACTTCAATGTATCTTCGAAGTCCAAGGTCACATATCGATGAAATTTACATGGGATCATTTCGTAGCTATACTGAACCCAACGCAAAAAGAATTTTCCAAATCGGTGCATAAATGACAGAGTTCTGAGAAAATAAACATAAAAAAAGATTGAAAAAAAAAACGAACAGAGAACCTCCTCCTTTTTTGAAGTGGGTTAAAAATGTTTTGTTTTTGACTGATTTTATTACATTGATTGTATTTACATAGTATTTATTTATTTTATTTTATTCTTTATTGCATTATTACAAGTTATGTACAAAAGGAGAACTTAATGCTAAAGCATTTACTACCACTTATCCAGTGACGGTAAAATAAAGTTACGAAGCGTGCATCAAAAAGTTAAAAAAACGAACTGAGAAACAAAATAAAGGTAGTAGGTATTTGTACTCGTAACAAAGCAAAGATCTTAATAACTAAGCTAATAGGACATAGTAAAAATAAATAGTTATATTAAATTATTTAAAGTTTAACTTATCTGATGTTACCCTCGATAATATCGTAATATTCAGAGAAATTTAAGTTAATGCTAAAAATGTACTTAAATTGCTCTGGATATTTTAGTGAGATCGAACTTTGCGGTTTCCAAATTGCAATTAGCGGTCGACTTTCGGCTGTCGTGTTCGAGCGTCATATGGGTGGCATTGTGCGGTTTGGTCGCATGTCACAGTTTGTCGCATGCGCACGTGTGTACAAAGCCTTATATCGTAATACGACCGTTAATGTGCGGTCGATTGTGTTTGCGCTGTGGAAATAATTTTGCTTTTTTAAAGCATATGTCGTAAATATATATATATATATGTGCATGTGTGTGTAATATACTCTCTTACTCAGCTTTTTAACTCCATCCAAAGGCAGACTGGAAGAGATCGCTTTTAGCGATAAGTCCGCTCATTGTACTTTAGTTTTTAAGTTGTTTTCATGTACCTACTGATTATTTTTGTTTGGTGTACAATAAAGTATTATGTATTGTAGTTCTTGGTTCCTGGTTCCTAATACCTTGTACTCTAGATATACACATCATCATCATCATCATTTCAGCCTGTTTCCACCCACTGCTGGGCATAGGCCTCCTCTCCCTCACGCCATCTGTTCCGGTCTTGTGCATTCCGCATCCATAAGTTTCCTACCCCCTTCACTACATCATCGGACCATCTGGCCGGTGGTCTGCCTACTAGGTCCCTTAGTATTCTGTGCTACTAGTCGAGTCTTTGATATACTCGTAGGTACAAAAATAATAGTGTAGGTAGATGTCTGTGTAGAAAGCAGAAAGTATACCTACTACTTCTAATATAAGTTAACAAAACTGTTAGGAACAAAATCTGGGAGACATTTTCTGAATTTTATTTTCATAATTTTAATAGGTTCTTTAAACGATAAAGCTCTTAATACAGGTAAGGAAAAATCCATAAAAATGTTGTCTAGAGAACCAATAATTAATTTCCGACGCTTATAAATATTCCGCCTTTAAAATATTCCCTGTCATCAAAAACCCACGGAAAAATGAAGCGTGAAAATAATGACTCAAAAAGTGAATATTTAATGTAAAAACTTCATTACATTAATAATCTTAAGGCTCGCCATTAGGCCGCGTCCACAGTTAAGTGACGGTTGTAACGAGAAAATGGCCAAGTCGCGCGACACGGCGAATCGTGTGATTACACGACAATAGACTCTTGAAGAGTACCTTAGCTTATACACTTTGGAGATTGGAAGATGCTATTTTTAGTAATAAAAAACACATTGCCATTTAAATAAAAACGTAACGTTTGAACTTGATCAATGTTATGCTTTATTCATATAATTCAGTTATACCTTATTCACTAACACATTGAATTCGCACTTCAGTGCCTTCATTTTTTTTTAAACTTATTAGATCAATGTTTAGCCACTATCTCGCCTAATGTGAAGCGATGATCTGGCCTAAGATGGAGCAAATAGATCTAGAGAAAGACGGCAGTTGAGCGGCTGCTCAGACCCGTCTCTCCGATGGTTCACCGAACATTATTCCGAAACACGACTAGGTCACTTGACGGCATGGCTTTGTTCGGTGGGTGGTGTTACAACCTATATATATATATATATATATATATAAATATACATATGTTGTCATAACTTCAGTATTGCCTAACAATAAGGTATATTTATAAATGGCTTCTTCAAACTAGTAACATCTAAATGTCATTAAATGTGAATTGCATTCTTTTGTACCTACATGTTGCGTTTACGTGTGTGCTATTGGCGACACTGGTTTACAAAAAAACATTTTCTCCCGCTATTCACATTTTCTCATCCATTCTCCATTTCGTAGAGTTTACCGAATTGATGGAGTATCAAATTAAGCTTGTCTTGTAATTCGTTCGGGTCCTAGCTTACATACTGTTTTCACTTACACGTCATTTCATGGGTCGATGCAATGTGCGGTAATTTTCCGGTAAATTTGCATAATTGCGGCGGTAACAGGTGACAGCCGCGGGCGACGGCGAGTGACAATTACCAACGCGTTTACCAAAGTGTTTTGCACATATCGTTAATGGAGCTATTAATCAATTTGCGCTGATTAATTCGATAGAGTTAAAATATGAGCGTAATCCTTCAAGATTTTTTATGCTTTTTAATATAATAATAATAATAATATAAAATAAAATTATTTAGGCAATAATAATGGTATGTATATCGACGTAAAATTTATCAGAGGCCCATATTTTATATATACACATACATATATTATATATATATATATATTTTATGTACGTTAGAGACTATAACATAATTATGTTATTTTATTTTTAACATGTAGGTACTGTATATTATTATAGCCTCTCCATAGCCTCTAGATATAACTACCTAGGCTATGTAGGTATACCTATGGTATATTAAAAAATCTACGAGACCATGCTAAAGATTCAATTTTGTAGTTCTCTTTCGTTTTCTTCTCGCTTTTACGTGGCCTATAATTAAAATTGTTGTTAGACCATACCACCGCTGTATATAGGTAGGTACATATACTACATATACTTACCTTAATTTTTTTCAATAGACAGATATTAACTAAAAAAAATAATGATTTTATATAATAAAAATTAAGTTTCTAGTTTCTCTACCATAAAGGTAATTTACAAAAGGTGCATTATTTCCATTAAACAAAACGATGGGAATTTCAATTTGTCGTTCACGTGTCGTGTCGTAGTCCCCTTAGAGTTGTACTCATTGTCAATTATTGACTATCAATGCCGTGTCATATACAGGATGCGCCACGTCGTGTCGTTTTTTACATAAAAAAAATATGGTCTCAGTCTTTATGGTCATAGGAACGTTATGATTTAAAAAAATATATTATATAAATAAATATTTTAAAAAACTATACTAAGGCAGATAAATAGTTTTACCTATACAAATATTATCAAAAATGTCTACACCCACGTTATGATTGTGTCTGAAAAACTCAGTCTGCGCCGCGAATCCAAAGCGTAAACTCCCGGAAGAAGGACATTCTGATTGTCCGAAACCTGGTCGGAGTTATTCTGACACAATCATGACACTACTCAGATAATACGGCAAGAAACTGATTTTTTTTTTAGAGATTTTGATATTTTTTTTTGGGTTTCTACAATGTTATGTTTCTTATGTACCAGTTGGCTACTTTGCGGAAGTGGAATGTATGTAATGTGGAATACAGAGTGGTGGCCAACAGAAGGTTACCGATCTACGGGCAGACCATCAGCCAAATGGATCGCCGACGTGGCCAGGGTTGTTGCCAAGATGTGGATAAGAAAGGCACAAGACCGGAAGGGGTGGCGTGATGGCGAGGAGGCCTATACTCAACAGTGGGATAAGAAAGGTTGAAAAAGAAAGAAGAAGAAAAGAAGGTTTTTTTATGTAACTAAATGACGAGATGAGCTGGTCGTTTGCCTTGGTAAGCAATACGCCAGCCCATAACAATAACACCACCACCCAGAACTTTGTTTTGCAAAATCCTGCGCGGCGATGCACTGCGCTCGTCACCCTGAGACAATTAGCTGTTGAGTCTCATAATGCCCAGTGATTTCGCTGGCCCTGTACTGCCCAGTGATGCCCTTCAAACCGGAACACAGTAATGCTTACGCACTACTGGTTGGCGGCTGAATAGCTGGCAAAGCGGTGGTACCCACCCAGACGGTCTCTCGTATACGAGAAACCTACCACCAGTATAGTATAGGTAGGTACTAAATGTACATTTTGGCAACCTGTCTACAACTTGTCACACCCTCTACCCCGCCATAAGGTCGCGTTCACACGTGCCCTGGTACGCGACATCGCGACATCGCCGCACAATTAATCAGTGTCGCGCGTCGCGCGTTGTCGCCCCAAATTGCCTCATTGTGCCTCAAATTGGTGGAGGCAGGTGATTTGACGGCGAATTACAAGCTTATTGTACTGGCAAACTTTAATGCGACACGATTTGGTATCGCACCTTCTGGTAAGTTTGTGACGATTTGTCGAAAAAGTTCGTACCTACCTAAATTAAGGCGGTGATGGTGTTTTGTTTTTGTTTCGAATATTTGTCAACTGTCTTTTGCAAAGTGTGCGATTGTGAAAGTTTTACGAAGTTAATGTTGTTAAAAAAAAGAAAAATAATATTATTAACCGACCGATATTTTTAACCGACTTCAAAAAGTAGAAGGTTCTCTATTTGATTGTATTTTTTTTACATTTGTTACCTCAGATCTCGGTCATTTATGAACCGATTTGGAAAATTCTTTTTGCGTTGGGCTATCGACTATGGTTAATATTTGTTATCGATTTGGAAAATTCTTTTTGTATTGGGTTCAGTATAGTATAAGTGCTCCCATATAAATTTCATCGATATTTGACCTTGGACTTCGAAGACACATTTTGTTTGTGTTTTGTTTTTTATAAAATGTATACTTGTTACAGATAGTAGTATAAGAAATACCGCAAAACAGAAATAAGGCCTGGAAATTGTCCATCCGCTATCGACAGGCATGCAATTAAAAACCTCGTCTAATCAAGTGGCGGCCATTTTGCTCCCTCTCGCCTGATCGCACGACCAAACATTCGGTAGCGGCCCCTCGGAGAATTTAATCGGGGCAAATAAAAAAACGCGTGCGAGCAAAATTGGTAGTACGCTTATTAGCAGAGCCGATAGGAGAAGGGTTAATCAAAGATAGAAAAGGGACCAGATTTAGTGATTGGTATGCATTTCAATATACCTACCTACCTAATATATAATTGATTTTATAACCAAAAAACCGACTTCATTTCTGATGTACCTTTATAGTCCAAGGTCGAATATCGATGTAATTTATGTGGGACCACCTTGTAGCTTTACTGAATCCAACGCATAAAGGATTTTGCAAATCGATAATTTTCCAAACATTAAAAAAAAACAATCCAACTGAGAACCTCTTCCTTTTTTGAAGTCGGTTAAAAATAGATAGTTACAATATAGGTATATAATTATTCTATATTATAGCACTGGTAGAGTTAGTTTTCGCATGTCTTTTCTTGGCCCGCACTTCAATTTGAATATGGGAAAGAAATTGGGTACGCATGCTTACCTTTTTTTTAGTCAAGATATTTTAAGTTACAGTTTTAACGTAATTTAATTGATTTGTATTATTTATTTATACTTTAGCACAACCAGTCGCCTAGGACGTGTAAAAAAAAGATAGCAGTGCGCTAAAGTTATTATGTGTAGGTAGGTAGGTAGGTAGGCCTATATGACGTTTAAAAGTGCATTTTTTGTGCTTTTTTAATGAATATCTTTTGACTTGGCAATATTTTACATCTAGGTAGGTAGTACTATAGAGTTTCTTTACTGCTTTGTTGCTGTACCAAAAGATCATCAAGATAAACAATCACGTTCTTGGAAGTTGAAATTGCGTCATGTTCAGAGATGTTACGGTTTTTGCACCGGATTGGTGTTGACAGTTGCCGGAATGCCAAAGAGGACCAAATGAAATAAAAAATATTGTAGCTTTTTGCATTTTTCCGTTGTAAATTTTATGAACTATAGTTATATATTTTCCCATTTATTATTCGTTGCTAGTTTCATTCCAAGATTATTTACCGTTAAAGATGTAACTTTCTCATCATAAACTTTGACGACAATACCGGGTCAAGATCATTAAAAAAAATTAGACACAATATTTGTAATCGGAGAAAAAGCTATAATAAGAAAAGTTATTAACACACAGACGAATTTCGCCTTCAGCACAGTTTTAATATTAAGTTAAAAATAAACTTTTAATCAATAAAGTTCCATGCAGCTTATCGATTTAGTATTAAACGGCCGTTAATAGATAGCTTGCAACAAAACTTAAAAAAACCAATCAAACGCACATGGCAACATTACTACATCTGTCAGGCGCGCCCGCCGCGATTTAAAAAAGGAACGCACAGCTTACAATACGTTCCGTTGATACACATTTGAAACACCAGCCAGAAATCCCAGAGCTTTGCCATGTAACTTCTTATTATATGACAGTTACTCAAGAGAAGGTCAAATTATGGTGGTCAAAAGATCGGCTGCGTCGGCAGCCCCGCGGGCGGCAGATGACCGCAACATGATTTATGACGGGGTACATTCAACTACATACTAAAACTTCCTCTTTAGGACCTTGCCATTATAAATTAAACACTCATTTTCTGTGCCAAGTTAAGAAGTGGCTTGAAAATTTAATTTTACATGGTTGTTTGGTACAAAGGGGATTATTGTCAGGGTATATTCGAGTGCATTTACATTCGTAAATGTGATCTCTGTAATTATGCGCCTTGTTTCGGCCACGGGCGGTTCGAGACAGCTTTGGACCCGTGACTCAAGCGCCTAAAGACTTCTGTGTTACGGTTGCTGGAAAAATTAAGCATGACAACAGTTTATTTTTTGAAGGAGAATGCACATCAATTGTATATGCAAAGTTATCTATTTCTGGTTAGGTAGGTACTTATTGTATAGGCAGGTATGGACTGGGTACTTTATATCTACAATAACTATATAACTTTAAAACTTTCATTCATCATCAGCCCATTACGTTCCCACTGCTGGGACACGGGCTGCGTGGTGGATTATGGTCCATTCTCTCATAGAGAGAGTATGGGCCATTATCCACCACGCTGGCCCAGTGTGGGTTGGTGGATGTCACATGTCTTTGAATTTTTGTGATAAATTCTTGGACATGCCGGTTTCCTCACGATGTTTCCTTCACCGTTTTTAGAGCGAGTGTTAAATCCGCACATAACTTAAGAAAGTCAGTGGTGTGGGGCCTGTGGGAATCGAACAGAGTCTCGAACATCGTCGTAAAGTTGCCAGCTTGTCGGTTTTTTACAGGATACATCACGGAGAGTGTGCGACGGAATTACACGAGTTGATTCCTCCATCTCCTTTCTACCATCGGACAACAAGACGTACGGAAACTCGGCATCCGTTTATGGTTGACATTCCTCCTGCCAGAACAAAGCGTTTTGCTTCAACTTTCATAATGCGAACAGTTAAGGAATGGAACACCTTACCAGCGTCTCTGTTTCCCGATTCTTATAATTTAGGTGTCTTCAAGTCCCGAGTGAATCGGTATCTTCTAGGCAGGCATGATCCATCGTCGACCGCGTCGTCACTTTCCATCAGGTGAGACTGTGGTCAAATGCTAGCCAATCAGGTGATAAAAAAAAAAAAAAAAAAAAAAAACTCGGGTGCGTCGGATCGAAAGTCGCACGTTCTCCCACTGAGCCACACTCGCTCTCTATAATAATTTAATAAGATACACTAATTTGATGCAAGTGAGCTTAATTATTTAGCCGTTCCTTGAAAGGTTAAAGTTAAATACGAGAATCATCTCATATTGAGATAGGTACACTACAAACATTAATTTTCCATCGATATAATAAACGACACGTCGATAAAAGGAACCAATTTCATCCCACATTGTATGTCAAAACCCTCTATTATATCCTGTGTTTCGACGACAAAATAAAAAAATAACACAATGTGGTGATAGGAATTGAACGCATCCTTTTTAAATGAGGATATAACGGAACGTTCCAAACTTAAATAAACTTTTTTCTGGCGCTACACTTTGAAAAAAGAACGTTCTCGTTTATTTTCCCGCGCTCCCGCGATGAACGAGGCGTGACATTCGAAATTTTCGGTGTTGTCAGCGCACAAAAAAGGAGAAAATAATCGGGAATGTGAAATAGTGTTGTTGGAGATATATTAATGCATCTAACGGGTTCTTTTGTGTAAGGGATGTATAATCATCATTGCGGGTTTAATAGGTTAGGTTATTCTATTTAGGTATATTCCCTTAATGTATTATCATTTTAAGCCCATTGCTAGGACACTGCATGGGCAGGCCTTAGTTTAAATGTTCCAACAATTTGAATAAGGTTAAAACAATTGCAAGAAAAAAATAATTTCGCCGCCTCTGTGACAGCCGCTGTGGTGTAGTGGTTGGGCAAGTTGGACGGGACGAATGTTTGTTCACAGAAAAAAACCGCAAGCATTTGTTTTGTGTCTAGTTGTTGTGGGACCTTGATCCTCGTAGTTCCTGGTTCCCTAGATACAGGAAATCCTAGTTAGAGGCCAGGATCTATGTATATGATCGTTTGGCGTACTTATTTATTTATTTTTAAAATCCCTATATTTTCGGCCAGTACCCTGTCGGGTATTTTATCGCGTCATTAAAGTTAAACATTATGATTTAGTGCGATCGCGCCACGCGTTCCACTCAGGTGGCGTTCGGACGCATCTGCTTATTGTTAATAACCTATTGTTGGAGTTATGAATGTGTATGCCTCACTGTGGAAATGTGCGTAGGTACAGTCAGCGACATAAGTAGCTAAACTCTTACAATCTTTCAATTGTCACCACCACCGTTATATGGTAGACATTCCTCCTGCGCGCACTAAGCGTTTCGCTTCCACATTCATTAGGTATGCGCACCGCTAACGAGTGGAACTCCCTGCCGGAGTCAGTCTTTTCCGGTACGTATCTTGGAATCTACAAATCTCGAGTGAACAGGTACTATCTTGGCAAGCGTGCTACATCGTCGACCGCATCATCGCTTACCATCAGGTGAGATAGTGCGGTGCGGTGTGATAGTGGTCAAACGTAAGCCAATAACGTATAAAAAAAATTGTTCAATAACACGGAAAAGATACAAATTACATGCAATTAACACACCCCTCAGCCTGTGGTTTAGTGGTTGGACAGGTTGGTTCAAATCTCATACACCATTTTGATTGCGGGTTCGATTCCCGCGACGACGCGACGGGGCAAATGTACCTAAGTGAACAGAAAAAAAAGCGCGAGTATTTGTTTCATGTCTGGGTGTTGTGGGACCATGGTCCTCATAGTTCCAGGTTCCCTAGATCCAGGGAATCCTAGTTAGGGGCCAGGATCTATGTATGTGATCGTTGGGCGTATTTATTTATTTTTTTTGCAAATTTCATGTTTGCACAGGATATTGAAGGTGTAGTCAATCAAAGATTCACAAATGTCCAGCTACTTTTGTCGCTGACTGTACACGTGTACGTTATGATGATGTGTGTAGTAACATCTGTAACGGTGCGCTTTTTTAATCTTGTTCGATTAGCCATGTCATGGTACCAAGCCAGGTGTCCCGATTTACGCTTAAAATAAGTAGGCAGTCTGGATAAGGTTAAGACTTTAAATACCTACCTACTTAACTAGGAAGAATAAAAATGATATTGCTCGGACAAGGATCGAACCTGCGCCTTCAATATACCGACCCTAGCCTAAAGAAGGCTATTTTTACAAGCTTTTATTTAACTTGCAATGTTTGGGTCAAATCTTGAAAGTTGAATCAGAACCACTTCATCTCATCCTACGGAGTTGAAATTTTGCATACTTGTCAAAGTCCGATGACAATGCTATATTATGGTGGCAGCCAGCTGATCTGATGATGGAGACGCAAGGTGGACAAATTAACTCCTTGACGGATATTATTGAAAACTTCTAGTGTTTAAGCTCATTTTAATCTGCTCGCGGTTCCGATTATGAATTAGTTAAAAGCTTGTCTTGAATTATTTGTTTTTCAACCAGTCTTGTTACTTAGTATCTTATAGATACCATACAAATTCCTAATCAGTCTCTTTTCATATATCTGCCATTAACGATGCAGTAAATGCAACAGACGCAGATAAATTAGTTTGTAGGGATGGTGAAGCGAACGCGGTTAGTTCCGCGCGCCGCCGCCGCGCCATCGCGTCGCCACCGTCGCGTTCTAGAAGCAAACCAATCGGTTTTATTACTAGTTTTATGGTTTATATCTTAGACGTGCGGCGGACTCCTAATACACTCCTTTGTAACGATGTGGTTTGCTCGCTTTGTTCGGTCGGCCAACGTGGACAAGTTTACCTTTTGGTTCGATTAAAAGTAGGTCTGCGTTTCTGAAACTGTAGCAGGTAGGTCAGGTCTTGTAGCCGGCGAAATTACTGGGCATTATGAGACTCAACAGCTAATTGTTCCAGGGTGACGTGCGCAGTGCAGCGCCGCGAAGGATTTTGCAAAACAAAGTTCTGGGTGGTGCTGTTATTGTTGTGGAATGGCGTATTGTTTACCATCAGGCAAACGACCAGCTCGTCTCGTCATTCAGTTAGGTACATAAAAAATATTTGATGGCATAAATTTGAGCATTTGACCTATTTATGTGCTTTAGCATAATTATGTAGGTATCATAAGTTAGGTAGGTTCACCTATTAATAGTCAAGTCACTAACCAGGAGAATGAAGTCTTAGTTCCTAAGTACTACCTACTAAAGAAATACTTACCTACTAAGTAGGTACTTACTTATGTTACAATAAAGAGCTAGGTATATATCTTTTTTGGATTGTAGTATCTTCATAAACAATGTTGTAGCGCTCGTAGCGTAGCACGCCTAGCCCTTCGTCAGATCTTCAAGGTTAAGCAACGTTCGCAGCGCTCACAACTTGGATGGATGACCGTTTGTGTGGTATTTACCTACATCTGAACGGACGGCACAGTCCCGGTTGTTGTCTTAGGACAACAATCGTTAGGCCATGTCGGAGGCCTTCGTGCGATCTGAAAACTCCGACACTCTCCACACTAGAGGAGAAGAGGAGAAGAAAAATAAACCATGTTTGGAGGTTTCCATATACATGGTTACCTACTTATAGCTGCAATCTGTATATAATTGAAAAATTAAGTTTTTTATGAACTTGTAACAACGAAAGCAAGTTTTGCAAACTCTGCCTGCGACTTAGCAATTTTCAATTGCCTTTGTGACTACCACATAATATCTGGTATTTTATATCTCTGACTACTGGCTGCACAATGACCTGTCATAAAATATTTATATCGCGAACCGTGCAATGCAATGCTCATCGCAATTCGCAACGGTGTAACATGCATCCTAACTGGCGTTTCTAATAACTCTTAGCTACACCTTATCTCAAGCGAATAAGGTTTAAAATTAAGTGTAATTATTGAATTTATTATCCCTAAGACAAAAGTAATTAGTTTAGTAGTTAAAAAGTGGTGACATAAACCTGTGATGGTGTTATTTATGTGATTCCATTCGGTTTCCGATGTACTACAGTAGGAGTCGTAAAAGAAGTTATCGGTTAGAGTTCTTACTGGTAGTGCAGGAGGTAGTATCTACCTAACTAGGTGTAGTTTAAGTAGTGTTAAGACTTCGATCGTGCTATGATGAGAGCAATGATTTAATAAAGTACATTTTTAAGCTCTATATGTTACAAAATAGGTACCTATAGGTTATTACAAAAAAATGATGAATTATTTATGAAAAATTAAATGATATTAAAAATCAATATTTAATCATATTGAGGTCAAGATAAGCCCGCTCATTGTTAAACTTTAATGAAAATATATACCTAAGTATTTATTATTAACGAGAACTGTCCAATTGTACTAAATTAATTTGGTAAGTAAATAAATTAAAAAGGGCAGAAACGAATACTTGCCTAGTACCTACGCATTACGTAGATAGATACCTATAGGTAGGTATAATTATATGTTGGAGGCCAAACGGTACCTAACTTGTAATGCCCATCCAAACCAAAGTAGGTAGCTACCTAATATTTTGTATAAATAAATATGAGTGCGTCTGTGATGCCAAAATTGAATACCTAAAGATTTTTTGAACTTTGAACTTACAGTCAAAGACCGTTAGGTATGGTTTTAATTTTCGAGTGTTAGATAAGTACCTACCTAGGTACCTATTAACTTCTACTCTTAAATGGATTTACTTAGTTTAGTTTATTAACAATCTAACAAGGTTTAAATTAGAAAAAGACCATCCTTTTATGCCGTCCAAATTTCTTCATACCTATTCCCGCACCGTTTATGTGCCATTTTTCGGCGGTAAGGTCACAGAGACGCGCGGGGTTTCTAGGAGCTGCGATCAATACTGCCCCGCCCCGCACCCTACTCCGGTCGACGACCCCCCCGCAGACCTCCGGACACACTTCTAAAAAACCATTAGTGAATCCTTACCAAATACGTAAAATATAGCTAGGGACCTACCTATACTACATTTAATTGTGCATCAAAGGTCAATGACATAGGTAATATTTGTTTTTAAAATACTTGACTCATTCTGAACTGAGGCAATAATGTCAGCCAACCGAAAACGAGGAAAGAATAATTGAACAAACCACGTGCTTGAATTAATTTTAAAATTGGAGCACTTAAGCCCCGCCCCGTGTGTGACAAAACCGACCAATCCGAGATGTCGCACGACCGCCCGCGACAATCTCGACCAATGGGACGCGTCGCGAGCACCCAATGACATTCTGGTGACAACGGGACACGGGAGGTCAACGCCCGAAATGTCACGTGGTTGGTTGACAGATCTCGCGTAGTTCTAAATTCAAACATAAGAACGTAGAGGGAAGGTAGAGTGTAGTTTATGGTTGATTTTCAGGTGGTTAAGATTTAGCCCATCCTACTTTCAGGAAAGTTCAAGATTACAACTGAATTTATCCCTACATAGGTACTTACATCCGTTTAAAATTCAGTTTCCTTATATTTTGGCAGTAGAGACAGCAGTGCGAACTCAGTGGCACATGTCATGGCAGGCAAAATTTTACAGGTTTTGACATGAGGCATGGAGGGCAGCTATATGAATCCCTGTAGCTACAGGAAAACAGTCTTAGGAGAGTATTCACTATTTTTGAAGTGATTGACAATTACATCTACAGATTTAAAAAAAATAGTACGGTGTGCAAGAAAAACGACAATTCTGACATTTTCTTTTTATGATGCCAATAGATTCGATTTTTGATAAAGGTGAAATATCCAATAGACCAACTGAGGTCTACCTACTAGAAAAGTCAGACAGCGGAAAATACTGTAGAATATTTTATACAAAACATCCTGTTTCGATACCTAGGTGCGTTGTATTTTTTACTTAAGTTAGGTAATTTAAGAATTATGCGTAGGTATATAGTTGTCGCTCGCTGTAGGTAGCTACGCCTTGGTGCAAAACTGTAAGTACCTAAGTACAGCAAGTACGGTAGGTACCTGAATTAAATAAATAAATAGATTTTTTCTCAAAACGTGGCCGCATGCCCACCATATCTCTTTCACGACCTGGAAGACTGGTAGATAATGCTAACTAGCATTAAGTCATTCCTTGTACCATTTTTGTGCAAAGCTACTTATATAGGTAATTGTATACTGGTAGTAGGTTTCTCGTATGCGAGAGGCCGTTTGGGTGGGTACCACCGCTTTGCATGTTATTCAGTCGCCAAGCAGTAGTGCGCAAGCATTACTGTGTTCCAGTTTGAAGGGCATTGTAGCCAGCGAAATTACTGGGCATTACGTTGCCTGTAGTATGTGTAACAGTTAATTGTCTCAGGATGACGAGCGCAGTACAGTACCGCGCAGGATTTTACGAAACAAAGTTTTGGGTGGTGCTGTTATTGTTATGGGCTGGCGTATTGCTTACCATCAGGCAAACGACCAGCTCGTCTCGTCATTCAGTTACATAAAATAAAATAAAATAAATAAAATCTACCAGTCTTCCAGGTCGTAAAAAGAAATATAGTGGGTTATTCAGGTGTCTTATTAAGAAAATAAAAAAATAAAAATAGCATTAGGTACAAAAATGCAGCACAGGTTTATTTACCATTTTGACAGATGATCCTCGATGTTATCGTCCCGCCCGAGGTTG
Organism: Petrophora chlorosata; assembly: GCA_951640565.1. Taxonomy (NCBI): domain Eukaryota; kingdom Metazoa; phylum Arthropoda; class Insecta; order Lepidoptera; family Geometridae; genus Petrophora; species Petrophora chlorosata. Next base: position 5,601,248 of record OX621204.1, on the reverse strand, counting down.
CCTGTGCCAGCACATCCGTTTCCGGTTGCGCCGTAGGCCGATATCACCACTTCCGGTCGGCTCAGTTTGGCGTGTTTGCATTTAGGCCTATCTATAGGAAAATAGTGGGGTATAGAAAGGGATTCGATGGATGGTTGTGGGTGATGCCTATCTCTTTAGTACAGGTTTGTATTGTACGAATTTGAATTTCTTTTGTTTCATGTCATAGTCACGACATCGTGGTAGATCACTCGGATGCGGGAGGCCGACCGAGTAGGTACCACAGCTTTGTCAGTTATTCTGCCGCCAAGCAGTAGTGCGCAATCATTAAGTACTGTGTTCCAGGTGGTTCCAGTTAGAAGGGCGCTGTAGCCAGCGAAATTATTACTGGGCATATGAGACAGGTAATATCTGATCTCGTGGGTTGATGAGCGCAATGCAGTGCTACTCAGTGCTTTTTATGGTATTACAAGTTCTGGGTGGCACTGTAATTGTTATGGCCAGCGTGGCTCTTATCATCAGGCAAACGACTTGCTTTTCTCATCACTGAGTTCCATAAAAATGTGTATTTCGAAAATATTTAGAAGTTTGAAATTACACAAAATAAATATATACCATACCAAAATAGATACCTATACCAGTTCATTTCTCATTACACAAAACAGGGATGACCTGCCTGCAAGAAGAAAAAATCCTCAAAAAAATCTTTATAACTTATACGTATGAGGCCACTGAGCATTGGGAAGTGTCACAAATCTTACGGCCTATTTTTCCCTGTATCCAGCTAACACATTTTTTAGACCCCTTTTAAAGTTTTTAAGCTATTGCATAGCTTCTATCGCGGGCCTTGAGCGTGGAGACCGAATCCAGAAATTCCGTAACGAAAATAACCTAACACCCCCCACTCCGAACGCTATGCAATAGCTTTACCGCGGCAGTCTCCGAGTGCCACACTTTTTTTTTTATGTAACTGAATGACGTGACCAGCTGGTCGTTTGCCTGATGGTAAGTAATACGCCAGCCCATAACAATAACAGCACCACCCAGAACTTTGTTTTGCAAAATCCTGCGCTGCGCTGCACTGCGCTCGTCACCCTGAGACAATTAGCTGTTAAGTCTCATAATAATGCCCAATAATTTCGCTGGCTACAATGCCCTTCAAACTGGAACACAGTAATGCTCGCGCACTACTGCTTGGTGGCTGAATAACAAAACGGTGGTACCCACCCAGACGGCCTCTCGCATACGAGAAACCTACCACCAGTAAAATGCAATATATTCCACCGCAGCTTGAACTCGGGACCTTCTCCAGTACAGGAAACGCCCTAAAACAACCTGAGCTACCACGGCAGGTACCTCAGTGGACGAAATATTTTCACACCTTTTCTTTACCCTATTTAGGGTGACGCGTTATCTGTTGAAAATATTTCACATATTTATCTATAGCTAAGCTTGTGTTATTGCTTCATCATTTCAGCCCGTGTCCACCCACTGCTGGGTATAGGCCTCATCTCCTTCACGCCATTTGTTCCGGTCCTGTGCATGCCGCATACTTTTTTTTTTACTTGTGATAAATCTACGTTTGACCATCTCGCCTGATGTTAAGCGACGATGGCCGAAGATGGAGCACGTAGGTTTAGAAGATACCTATTCACTCTAGCCTTGAAGACCCCCAACCCCCGAAGCATCCATAGATTTTCTACCCCCTTTACTATAGGTATCATCGGACCATCTGGCCGGTGGTTTACCTACTAGTCTAAGCCCGACTCTCGGCTATCATTCTGTAACTGCCCTGGTTCATTTGCCATCCTCTCTTCTAGCCTAATGAGCCACCCATCTCCTCGCTATTCGTATTAAACACCTTGGTCCTCAGGCACTGAGGTATCTTAGATTTTAGGACGTCTTCCAATTCCCGTTATTGCTTAGAAACAAAAAAGTTCTACATCAAAACCCTTTAGCGAACGCAATAAACTCCACTTCTACTAACTCAAAAAAACCTGACACCCCAATTTATCCTGATTCCTGATTGAGCCGCCATAAAGCTGCGTTGTCATGGCAATTATAGTTTATTTTATGTCCTTAGGACTAAATTAGAGGAGACCGCGACACAGCGTTCCCCAATTAAGAATTAATTGAGCTCGGTGCTGTAAATGTTGGAACCAGTATGTTGTGACCTGGCAACATTGGGTTTGCTTGTATTTATAGAGTTCATGCAAAGGAAAAGCAACCAAGGAGAGTAAATATTTTTAAATGAGATGGGTCAATGTAAACTGGTCGGTGAGGGTAAAGAAGTTTAAAGATTTCTTGGAATTTGAAGCATTTTGACTAGAGCTTGCGTTTATTAATTTATAGTTATTTTTAATAAAGCATAATATGACGGATAGTCAGACAACCATGATGTATGAAACGTGTACCTACCTACCTACTTATTTATTCTTATTGAACGTATTTGATTGGGATAGTAACTAACTATAACTCTTATTAGATTTAAAAGTACCTATACATTTCCTACTGCAGTTATTCATATTGGAATTCACTTCACCTTTTATGAGATTTTCATTTACCTACTCTTCATTTGACGAAAAAGTTGTGCAATTAACCTAATTATATCTATTTTTTTATTTTACTAAGCTTAAGATCTCCATCATTTGCTTATTTCATTTTGCTTTTGCCATCATCTGATGACTTTTCTGTATCTGACACGATAGGTGTATAAATAAAACGAAGAAAGAAAGAATTGCGGAACATACATGGTATTTTCAGATGGCCTAGATGTGACGCATTATATTTTTTCTTTACTTCACTGCTTGGACCACGCTGTACCTATACATATATTTCGATAAATAAACATCTGTTTATTTATCGAAATATCAAGATGACCCACAGAATTCCGCGCAATACGCGTTATTACCTACAGATACCTATTGAGGATGTAGTGTGATTATGCCTTTAATTTTATTATCTGTGGTTTCGTACTGAGTTCGTTCATATATAAATAGGAAGGAAAATGGCCAACACTTTTTTTTCATAATCTATTTTTAGGGGCTTTTAAACAATAAGTTTATGCCATTCCCACCGTTGCCTTATAATTACATAAAAAAGAATTAACTTACATACTATAAAAAAATATAATAATAATGGTACAATAGCCAACAACACGCAAAACAAAACTTCTGTTATTAACATGGTAAGGTAGTAGCCTAGATATTAATGCTTCGATTATAACCTTCGTTAAACCGTTTTGAACCTTTAGTACCTCCCTAACTGCTTGTCCCATAACGTCATCTGTTACAAAATTGCACGGATGTGACATGGCACCTTTTAGGAGCCTCCTTGGAAACGTCGGCGTCGCATCGTCATGCCAAGTTAGTTTTGGATGAGAATTTTCTTAGCTAACAGTATAAATTACAATTAATTGTTGGTAAACCATAAATAAACAAAATAAATTAATTAATAGTCACTGGACATTACTCGTGGTAGGTCTCTTGTATGCGGGGGCCGCCTGGGAAGGTAATATCGCTTTGCCACTTATTCTGGCGCTAAGCAGTAGTGCGCAAGCATTACTGTGTTCCGGTTTGAGGGGTATGTAGCAGCGAAATTACTGGGCATATGAGACTTAATATCTGATGTCTCGGGTTGATGAGCGCAATGCAGTGCTACGCAGTGCTTTTTATGACATTAAAAGTTCTGGGTGGCACTGAAATTATTATGGGCAGGCGTGGCGCTTACCATCAGGCGAACGACTTGCTCGTCTCATCATTAAGTTCTATAAAAAAAACTTAAACTTTAGGAAATAAACAGTTTAAAATCAGATACAATCTAAAAAGCTATCAAAAAAGTAATTTCATACAAAATTAACATGCCAACCTTTTTTTGTCAACCATACGTGTGAGGACGAGCCCTTTCTTTAGTTTTTTTGCTAACGGTTCTTGAACCGAACTGTTTGGTGACAGATGAAGCAAACTTTATTTGCTACCAATAAGCTGTAGTTTATGGGAAAATAACTCTTATGCTCTGATACTGAAGACTTGGGAGTTTGTTTACGATATAAGGCGGTTTCGAAGCAAAAGTGTTATAAAAATCAGCAGTGTCATCGTCCTGGAACATTTTACTTAAGTTAGTTTCTTGTTAAATTCTTCAAAAAGAAAAGTTTTTTACCTTCTCACTTGGCAAATGTTATGGGCAAATGTCACGTCGAATTCAATTTTGATACCTATCCTACGTATTAATAAAAATATTAAAGTGAGTGTGGCTCAGTGGGAGCACGTGCGACTTTCGATCTGACGCGCCTGAGTCCCGCTGACCACTGACTTTCTTAATTTATGTGCTGATTTAACACTCGTTCTAAAAACTGTGAAGGAAAATATTGTGAGGAAACCGGCATGGCCAAGGATTGATCACAAAAAATCAAGGACATGTGACATCCACCAACCCGCAGTGGACTAGCGTGATGGATTATGGCCCATACTCTCTATGAGAGAAGGCCCGTGTCCCAGCAGTGGAAACAATACGATACACAATTACTTATTTGTACACCAAACAAAAATAATCAGTAGGTACATGGAAACAACTTAAAAACTAAAGTACAATGGGCGGATAAAGCACAACACCCAGACACGAAACAAATGCTTGCACTTTTTTTTTCTGTGCACAATTTGTCTCGTCGCGGGAATCGTACCCGAAACCTCAGTGATGTATGAGATTTGAGCCAACCTGCCACCACCACTACACCACAGAGGCTGTAAAATTAATTTTATAAATTTTATACCTTATATGTAGGTATATAGGTCGCTGATAATTTTAATTCTATGTACCTTTGTCGTTGCCTGAATTTCAGATTGGTTTTATTATTATTGTAGATCTCAAGGTTTGATTTTACCTAAGTTTAATTTCTTTCGTTTTAGCCTTGTTTGAGCATATCCAATGACGTGCTTCAGGCGTCAATACATAAATACTTTTTTGACTGAGTGGCGAGACGAGCTGGTCGTTCGCCTGGTGGTAAGCAATACGCCTGCCCATAACAGTAACAGCACCACCAAGAATTTTGCTTTGCAATATTCTACGCAGCGCTGCACTGCGCTCATCACCCTGACACAATTTGCTGTTTAGTCTCATGCCCAGGAATTTCCGTATACATAATATTATCCGTATTCCTGGTCACATCAGCCTGTCGAAGTTCCCTCCAACACAATAATAACAACAGTGACGAAGTTTCATTACTCAAAAACAACCATCATCCTTAAAAAAATCAATCAGACTCCTTTGAGCGGCTCTCCAGCGGGCCAGCGGGCCAGCGGGCCAGCGGGCCTTAATCAACGTCATTAGGGCCTTATAATTGTAGGCCGTGAAGTGACAATGGTCCGGCCACAGATTCGTAAAGAGTTTTCCGTTGATAAGGGTGGCCATATAATATTTTTTTAGTGGATATTCTTTTTTAAGAATCGGGTTCGTGAAAGGACTCTTCCTTAAAAGGGAATAATATCTTTTTAAGACGATAATGGTATCTACCTCTTAGGGCCATTACATTGTTTCTATTGAGACCAAGAGAAGCAAAATTATCGATAGGCGCACAAAAGGATGAGTAAGCAATTAAAATAATTGGTAATCACCTCAAGTAATGTTACTCTTATTTATTTTTAGGTTTTTTATTAACATGTGAAAATTTTTATGAAAACTTTTTTTGAAATAATATTTATGTTGATAATATTTTTTACAGGTTAATCATTAGTAAAGTTATGAGATAGGTCGTTATTTTTTTACTAAAATGTACAAGTTCATTTCAACTACTATTTAATTATTTAGTTTGTAAGATACTTCCGAACATTTTTCCGAGCATTAAGAAAAAAAGGCCATTAGCTCAGTGGTTAAGGCGTCGGGACGGTATTTCGAAGACGCAGGTTAGATCCCTGCCCGAGCAATATAATTTTTCCCTTTCCTATTTTTTTATTAATAATTTATATTGACATTTTATTGAAATATGATATTAATTTAATTTAATTGGATAATTGGTTTTATAATGGAAATAATTATAGTATATTAATCATCACAATGAATGTAAGTATAAAACTCGCACTCAATTGCAAACGCCCTTACAGGGCTCATATCCTACCTAACATATTATTTAAGACCTATATATTATGACAAATTAATGTATATGCATGCAATCAATAAATGAATTATTAATTAAAATTTTAAGAAAAAATGTCCCATACTTTCGACGATAGACGCTGGTAACCCTACATACAGTGTCATCTAGTGTCACAAAAAGCGCACTTATGAACCGTCATCGTGTTTGATGAAGAGACGCCAGTCTATTGTGTCGTTGTGGCATATCATCCGGCCCTGAGGATGTGTGGCGGCGCTTTGACGGAGATAATGATGGTGAGGTGTAACGCTGGAGTATCAGCTTAGAAAACAATCTGAGCCTCGAGTGAAGATTGGAATTAAATATTTATTTATAAAGAAAATATTATTTTTACTTTTGAGCGAGTATGGCTCAGTGGGAGGACGTGCGACTTAAGATACGACGCACCCGAGTTCGATTCCCGCTAGCCCCGCACCACTGACTATCTTAAGCTATGTGCGGATTTAACACTCGCTCTAAAAACGGTGAAGGAAAACACCGCAGGAAACCGGCATGGCCGAGAATTGATCACAAAAATTCAAGGACATGTAACATCCACCATACCCGCACTGGGCGGCGTAGTGGATTATAGCTCATACTCTCTCTGAGAGAAGGCCCGTGTCCCGTGGGAAGGTGATGGGCTGATGGTAATGATCCCGCCTTGAGGATGTGTGGCGGCGCTTTGACGGAGATAATGATGGTGAGGTGTGACGCTGGAGTATCGGCTTCGAAGTGAAGATTGGAATTAAATAATAATTTACAAAGAAAATATTATTTTTACTTTTGAGTCCAGTTGGTCGATTTTGTTATTTTCTATGTTTTTTTTTCCGATTCTACGTTATGCAGTCATTAATTTAATAGAAACAGGTGATATACGTACCTACATATATTTTCTGTCGTTGTGTCATATCATCTGGCCCTGAGGATGTGCGCAATAAATGTCTTTTCTTTATTTTTTTCTTTCGGGCGGGTTAATCGCATTAAAAAAATCAAAGAAACATTTTGTAAAATAGAATTTTAAATATGTCCAGGGGGCCTACTCCGAGTTGCTTTCGTTCGTTCGTTTGTGCGGACTAAAAGAGACACTCTTATGCCTGTTGCATAGCGCTGTCCCTTTCATCCGACAGAACGAAGAACTCAATTACTTTTTCAGAGTATCCCAATACGAGCATAATACAATTTTTAATCTTTGTCAACCTGGATTACCATTACAAATTAAGAATTCGCGGTCATTCACACCTCGCTCGGAGACGCACGCACAAGGGACGACGCCGGAGACAGCGTCACAAATCGGAAAATCAGCGTTTAACCGTCAACGACCGTCTCCACCACTGCCCAACGGATAGTATGTTAACCAAGGATTAGTAGTACAAAATTGAATGATAACAAGGTTTGTTTAGAGCGAGTGTTGCTCAGTGGGAGCACGTGCGACTTTCGATCCGACGCACTCAAGTTCGAATCCCGCTGGCCCCGCACCACTGACATTCTTAAGTTATGTGCGAATTTAACACTCGCTCTAAAAACAGTGAAGGAAAACATCGTGAGGAAGCCAGCATGTCCAAGAATTAATCACAAAACTTCAAGAATATGTGGCATCCACCAACTCGCACTGGGCCAGCGTGGTGGATTATGGCCTATACTCTATCTATGATTGAAGACCCGTATCCCCAGTGGGAACGTGATGGGCTGATGATGATGATGAGTTTGAACCTAAGAGCTAGAGAAATGTGTACAGATACAGAAAAATGGTTTATCTGTTGGTGTTCTGAGTCAACTTATTTCAATTGCAACTTAATCAGTGACGTACTTGTAAAAGCATATATAATTAGTGCACCACAAGCTTTCTGAAACAAAATATAATTTTGTATAAACCACACAACGAAGGTTGCTGCATTATAAGCCCAACATAAAGCCCTGTCTAACATCGGTCAAAGTTCACATAAATCCAACATCTCTGAATCTGTTTAATCAGCCGTTTAACGCTCGGTTAACACCATCATTTACCTCAACTAAACGTGCCACCCACATGCACCTAAATTAACCATCTCCGCGCGACGGCTACGGACGTCGATGTCAACGTGTCACTTCTGTCACTCTGTCACGTTAAAAGCTTTAACCGGGACTTTCACCCGGTGTTGGATGACCGGCCCGTTTTATCGAATTGTTTGTTTTTTAATTTCTCGTTTGGCAACGTTAATTGTGTCGCGCAGCTGTAGGTAATAAAAATAAACAGATGTCTGATAGAACTTTAATTATAATTAGACAGGAGTATGTACTCGTCAGATGCGAGATATTTATGTATGGACAATCATAACGTATGGTTCAATTGAATAGTACGGTCAGCGACAAAAGTAGCTCAACATTTGTGAATCTTTGATTGACTACACCTTCAATATTAGTCTAATTTCTCTAAATGTTCCAATTAAAAAGTCTGTTAATATCCTGTGCGGATGTTGCAAAATATTGCATGTAATTTGTATATTTTCGGTTTTATTGTCAATTAAAGCAAGTGTGGCTCAGTGGTAGCATGTGCGACTTTTGATCCGACGCACCCGAGTTCGAATCCCACTGGCCCCGCACCACTGACTTTCTAGTTATGTGCGGATTTAGCACTCGCTCTAAAATCGGTGAAGGAAAACATCGTGAGGAAACCGGCATGTCCAAGAATTTATCACAAAAATTCAAAGACATGTGACATCCACCAACCCGCACTGGGCCAGCGTGGTGGATTATGGCCCATACTCTCTCTATGAGGGAAGGCCTGAGTCCCAGCAGTGGGAACGTAATAGGCTGATGATGATGACAATTAAAAGATTGTAAAAGTGTAGCTACTTATGTCGCTGACTGCGTACAGTCAGCGACATAAGTAGCTGTAGCGTTACTCGTAAGTAAATATCTTAAGTCTTCTCTTGATGGACTATGCCTAATTTATGAACATGCTGAACTAATATTGATGTCTATCGTAATCGATAGACATCAATATTAGTTCAACATTTTTAACTATCCTACTTTTGTCTGTTACGTGGTCACATAGTGAATATGTGATGAATTCTTTATTCGACAGATTTAATGAATACAACTTTAATTTATCTGCTCTTTAGATTATCAATAGTATGTACAAATAAAGACTTTTGTATTGTATTGTGTATAGTGCAAAGTAAATTACGTAAAACCTTACTATGTCTGACGACATCACCCCGCCGTTCGGATATTATTCAAATATAAACAAAATATTCATTACATAATAAAACACTAGAAGATTCTCATACTATCCGTCACCTTCGGCTCATTCCACTAGAGAAGATTAAAAAATAAAATTAAAAGTAAAAATTAAAAAAGCACAAAGGTTGCGCCGGCGCCCGCGCCCCGCTGGCGAACTGCTCTTTAAACGCCCTCCCCCGCTGGCTTGATGCATGGACAGTTTTACATACAGGATGATTCTTTGCATATCGTTTTTCTTTATATCATTATTTTCCGATGCGGTGATAGTAATGGTGATAATTTGACATTCATAAGTGCGTCTGTGATGCCAAAACTGAATAAAGAGATTTTGATTTGATTAAATTGATTCTAGATATTAAATCTGACGCAAACCTTACTAAAATTGAAAGTACCTACCTATTTAAAACAAACTATGGTCAGAGCTAAAACTTATTATACATAAAATATTTTAATCGATATTTAATTACCTACTACAATACACAATACAGTGTTACCACAAAGTAGGTACTTAATATAACGAATTACATAAATAATAATACTTGGTAATAAAAAAAACCTAGATAAAATATACTTACCTAAATAAAACGTCAAATTCATCGTCATACGGTATGACGTCACGGTATACGGTATGTCAGTCTTTTGATGTAGACTTCTCGAATCAATCTCTTGAAAATGTCGTTTGAGGGCGCTTTCCTTACATCAGGTGGGAGTTGGTTCCACAGCTGTTGGTTGGTGTTTAGCCAAACCTGGTGTCGGAGTTTTTAGACCGCCCGAAGGCCTCCGACATGGCCTAACGACAACAACCGAGACCGACGGCTTAACGTGTCCTCTAAAGCATGGAAGAGCTTAGATGTAAATACCTACCACACAAACGGTCACCCATCCAAGTTGTGAACTGCCACAACTAGAAAGGAGTCATCCACGAAAGAAGTATTGTAAATCTCTACATTATGTATTACCTTATTTACTCCGCCGACCTCTCTCTCTCACCGTTATACTCCATTCAAAGGTTGACTGGAAGAGATCACTTTTAGCGAAAAGTCCGCCCATCGTACTTCAGTTGTAAGTGGTTTTCATGTACCAACTAATTATTTTTGTTTGGTGTTGTAATGTTTCATTGTACTTAACAATGAAACGTTTAAATAAATAAATAATTATCATAAAGCATTATATTACCTATAACACCCTGTATTCCAATTTATGTATCGCCATCTATAATTCTATAATCCCATATTTCGTCCGCACACTCGCTGCACGCCGCCGCGACGTTTTTGTTACTGATGAAGAAATAGCCATTGTTTGGCCATATTCATCGATTTGTTACGGGTGACACGAACACCGAGTTATTGGATAATCGATTCGAATTATAAAGGTCCGATTATAATCGAACCTCGTAATCGATTATCAGTTTTTGTTGCCGGCCAGTGCTTTTGTATTTTTTTGTTATGGTTTTAAAACATTTTAGCTGATTGTTCTTTGATGTTTGGTATGTCATAAGGGATTTGTGCAGTTTTTCTCTGACCTTGATGTAAACCCGACGATCAATCAATTTGTGCAATTTAAGCGTTGCGCAATATTATTAGCCACTATCATAAAGATGGTAGATATATAAAGAAGATGGTGCGATGACGTCGTCGATGAAGCGGGAACGACTCGATCAGGATCGCAAAACAAGGCAACGCATGGAAGAAGTCTTTATTCAAATTTAGGTGCCCAAATAAAAAGTATTTATATAAAAACAAACAACAAAAAAATGTACCTATGTTAAAAAAAATACATGTATTGAGAGTAATAAAAGGCTATTTTATTTTATTGCCTTATTTTTATTTATGTATATTCTTAAAAGGTGAAGGTATTCCTTTAAATATTGACAACAATTATTCTCACTTTGCTTATCAATTCTTTCCAGTCATAGGCGAACCTAATGTGAGGACAATAATGTACCTTAATGATATAATTCAAAAAATCTTTTATCCTTCATAATTTGGTAACATAAATCTTCAAGTTTGTAAGAAAAATTATAATTTTCCTAAATGACGTCCGGAAATGATTTGAAAAACAAAGCACTTGCGCGACCACGCCTGCTGGAGTTTGACTGCGTGTGTGCATACTGTTCCCACGTTGCCGTAAGGTGACCAGCATTTGGGTGAAAGATAGATATTACGCTCATAGTACCTTGGTACTATTAAGTATTCTGTGCTAATAGCAAATTTCAAATTAACAAATAGATCTATAGATAAACGCTTTATTGTAAACATTAAATTAAGAGACATTACAGAAAAATAAGACTTAAAAAAGCAATGTTCTTATAAGCCTTTATTAATAACTGATTTAAAAAGTAATGAACTAATTAATTATGATTTATCTTTTTGTATGGAACTGAGTGATGAGAGGAGTAAGTCACTTGCCTGATGGTAAGTGCCACGTCTGCCCCTAACCATTATCTACAAACTAGCTGACACCGGTGACTGCCTCCGCGTAGAATTCAGTTTATAGTTGCTCCCTTAGGAACTTTTCGTCTGTGATGAGAAGTATTCTATGTCCTATTGTAGGACCTAAAGTAGAAACCTATGCCTACAAACATACCAAATTTCTTCGGATTCCGCTCAGGCGGTATGAAGCTAGATGACAACAAACAAACAAACACACACTCACATTTAAAATGCAATAAGTAGGATTCAGTTATGATTAGCATTACGAATGCGTTAAATAATTGGAAAGAAAGTATTCAACGATAGGTAAAAATTACTGGGCATTATGAGACTTAACAACTAATTGTCTCAGGGTAACGAGCGCAGTGCAGCGCCATGCAGGATTTTGTAAACTTACTATCTGGTGAACGACCAGCTCGTCTCGTGACTCAGTTACATTAAAGAAAAATCTTTTTTAACACCTTAGATCTGAGACATACGACATTTTGATGCAGGAATTATACACTGTTCTTATATTGAATGATTTTTAACAAACCTGCCTAGAGGTTAATTTTCCAATTTCTTTTATCGTGGTCACCCTACCAGGGAGCCGGTATAACGCGATGGGCGTCACCAACTCCTCAGTCGATTATTGAGTCTCGCATCGCTTTTAATTTAACGGCGTCTTTGACATTAGCGGGACTGTTCGCTTCATAACGTGAAGTGTGCGGTCACTAAATAATAAACGGTTTTGAGAGATTTTTCAATATCGTGCTTCGGAGCACGTTAATCCGTCGGTCGGTCCCGGTTGTTGTCTTAGGCCATAGTCAAAACTGAAACGCAATAAAAATATGTAGTGTAATCCCTCTGAATATTGTGTAGGTTGTTGTTAGAATAATATAATAGGTATGTATGGGGGTTGATAGCAAATGTAAAATTAATTACGAGGAATTAATTATGAGGGATGAATTATGAGGATTTGCATTCCTTATGACGTAGTCGTTAGGTCATGTCGGAAGCCCTTGAACTGTTTAAAAACTCCGACACCAGGGTGGCCACACGTGAGAAGAAGAAGACAACAATTTTCATTTACATTAGCATATTCCGATTCTGCTGCTGCAACTTGAATTGTCGAAATGAAATGAAATGAAATGATATTTATTTGTAGGAAACAAGGTCATAATAAAGTTTATAAATGTTTTTAGAGTTCTGCGTGTTTTACCATTTCTGGCATACAAATTTTTATAATATTACATTATTTAATTTAATTGAAATAATATGTCCCATGCATATAATTAGTACAGAAAATGTCAAAGATTAATTTAAAAAAATACATAACCATTAAACATCAAATTCATTAATTATTTACACGCACAATATGTCAAAAGAAAAAAAAATATGTCCATAATGTCAACTGCATAAATTCTTCTTGTAACTTGTCTTTGCAATTAAAAAAATCATTTAGATTATAAAAACAGTGATTGACAAGCCATTCGTGCAATTTATTTTTAAAGAAGTTTAGACGCAGTTCTCTTATATGTCTAGGAATTTTGTTAAATATTTTAATAGTCATAACATTACAGTTTTTTTGACAAAGTGCGGTTTTGCAGATGTACATTTTTAGTCGGGTTGGGTCTCTACTTGCACTTTTGAATAATTTATTTTCATTAAGTTTACAAAACAAATGAGGATTCTCTTTAACAAATATTCCTATCTGCATTATGTAAAGGCAGTTAAGTACACAGTTCAATATTAATTGAGTAGGTAACATTGCATTTAAGTATTTATTTATTTTTAAAGAATTTTTAACTATTCGTCCGTCATGGCCACCGAAAACCACCTGTCATGGCCGCCACGGCCATGGCCGGCTATTTCTCTGTAATCGTCTATGTCTAAGATCGAATAATTATTTCATGGGTATATATTCCTTCATAGTGTCTCGCAGACGTAGGAAGTCAATAACAATCGGTGAAGTTCTTCGTATCTTGATTTGACTCATAATTCTGGTGTATTCACGTCTGACGTAAAACATTTTTTTTTGTAATGGTCTGTTTCAGAAAGACATCCCATTAACATTAAAATCTAGCCTAATAAGACTAATAAGTAATTTAACTTTCACTTAAATTGCTAAGTATAGTATAAATAAGAATGTGTCCATTAACACTTTTCTTACTGTCTCTATTAAGGCGAAGACACTTTGTTGTTGTATTATTTACGGGTAGCACTAAAGTATGTATAGGTACTACGATACACTGTCACTTCACTACACTAACTCAACAGGTTTTGTCCTTTTGAGCCTTCTCACTAGGTCTGTGGTGTCGAGGAGCTGGATAGTCTCGACGTTCACGTGATGGTGAAGTCTACATTCGTGAGCTTCGGCGAACTTTTTAATAACACTAGTAACGAGGTCCACTTTCAGGTCCCGATGGAGGTCGTCATTTCGAATATACCACGGAGCGTTTACGATACCCCTGAGTACTTTGTTTTGGAATCTTTGTATCATCGCTACATTGCTTTGGACGTAAAACATGTACCTATTCCTTTATTATGATGTTATCAAGTGCCGCTATATTTGGGTGGGTTGTCGTTCGGTATGCGCGAATTTAAAGTAACTGGAACTGATACTTATCAGACTTTAAATTTGCGTTCTACTGAACGTAGGTAGGTATAAGTATTTTACGAATAATAAGTTTTTATGAATGATGTAGAATTGTAGATCATGGTTATTCAATACTCTAGTAATGTTTGTAATTACTTTACAAACATACTAAAAAGTACCTACTAAAAACTAACTAATTACTAAATCACAGGAGACCGAAGAGCTGGCAGCTACTTCGGACAAAGAATTAGTCTAGCTATTCAAAGGGGGAACGCTGCCAGTATCTTCGGAACCTTGCATAAAGGGACTCCTTTTAATAATATATTTTAGTATTATATTTTTTAAGGTTTTTAGTGTTAGTTTCATGTTATTAATTGGTATTATAATTTAAAATTACTAAATAAGTTAAAAAATACTTTTGTAATATATTGAATGTATATTGAATGATTTTTAATATATAACGTATTTTTTTTCGTTAGTCCTCGAAGGAACCTCATAAAATCTACGTTTAAAAAAATAATATAACTGTTAGTTGACACTGTCAAGTCACTAGATGGCGCTAGTAGTCTGTTTCTTTGATTGTTTTTAATTAATCCAGTTGGTAACTTTTTACACTCCTAACATTACTAAGTAGATATTTTGAGTTTCTAGCGTTAATGGCAAAAGTGGTAGTTATCAGGTTGATATAGAGGAAAATCCGATGCAACGACGCCGATGGCCGTAGAAAAACCAATTTAAGTAGGCACTTAGTAAGAATTTCTTTTCCTTCTAGTGATATTACCAAATGGAAATATTTTAGAGATTCGGGAGCTGAAAAGTTTATTGACTACTAAGGTGCGATGATACTTTTCATTAAAGTTTACTATAGAGTAGGTAAGACAAAAAGCCAAGAGTCCACTTCCAGTCGCTCTATAGCAATGTATATACAAGTGCGGCGCACGCTCATATTTATTTATTTTTACCGAAATAGAACCCGAACGGTCGTCGAGTGCGTCCGATTTTATAGAATGCCGTGAGTCCGTGAGCAATCCCTCAGCGATACGCTCAGTCAGTTCAAAAAAGACGTAACTTGCGATGGTGTAAAAATTGTAGCAGTGTCTGTTGGTAAGGTGTTAACAACCTATTTTGGAAAATTTACTATGACTATGAAACATTTTTAGGCTGTAATTAACAAGACAGTAAAATTAAATTTTAACACAATGGATAAAGGGTCACGGAAAGGAGGAAGGGAGGCCTTTGCCCAGCTGTCGGACGAAGCAGGCTAACCCCAAAATAAAAAAATATCTGAAAACCACGTTTTTCTGCGCCTTTGAGGTTAGGTCAGTATTGCATGCTAATAAATGGATTTAGAATGCATTGTCATCGAGTTGTAAGCTACCCTAAAAGTTTTAGCTGGATAGCTAATCGGGTACTGCTCGAAATTTGAGTTGCAAGATTCCACCCGGAACAATAGATAAACAGACAAACAAGAAAGTGACTTAAAAAAAAGTGGTAAAAACAAACTTCAATCGATATATGGTATAAATTGACTACTCTGTTGCTGACTACTGTGTTGTATAAGTTGCAGTAAATTGTAAATACAATCAGCTCTTTTACATAATCGCTAGACGTTTTACAAAACAGCACGATTTTAAAAACTGAACTGTTTTTGATATTGAGCATTAGCTCTTGCTACGCAAAAATTTAAAGATTTTAAATAATTTGGGAGTATATAAAGTATATAAAGCTCATTTTTTAATAAAATATATATTTTTTTATAATAAAATATATAATTATTTAAAAGCTGGGCTGTTACTTCTCACAGTAAATATAAAAAAATACATCTAAATTAGCTCAGTCGTAACATAACTAATTAAAGAACATTTTTTGATATGAGCAATTAAATGGAAAATAGCGATTGTAGGGATAAGGCATTGGCATGCGAAGTCACGCGAATAACGCTAGCAAGTACACTTACGTCCTTCTTCAGATTAACGGTACGATTTTCAGAGGAATCCGAGTCGTGGTTTATGTCTTAATGTAGTCGTTGAATGGTTGCACGCACTGTACCGACAGTGTTTAGTGGAAAAACATGTTTTTATGTGTTGCCGAAAGGGGTTACTGCAAGGACGGTGATCTGATCAGGCAATTGCTGGGAACATAGTTGTAATATGTTTTAGGGAATCATACTACTCGTAATATTAGAAAAGCAAAATTAAGGTTTGGAAACGTTAGTCGAAATATTCATTATAAATCTAAACGGCTACACTCACGTTATCATTGTGTCGGAATAACTCCGACCAAGTTTCGGACAATTAGGATGTCCTTCTTCCGGGAGTTTACGCTTTGGTTGGAGTTATCCGACGAGTGTAGCCGTTTATATTTATAAGAAATGTTAAAGTTTGAGAGCTAGATGAATGGATGTTTGTTACTAAATCACGCCAAAACTATAGAACGGATTTTTATGAAATTTGGTACGTAGATACCTGATGTTCTAGTAAAGGACGCAGGATTTGTTTCGTACCCGAAAACCGCGGCTGAAACCGCGGGGCGCAACTGGTTTTCAAACCAAATTTCATTAAAATCCGTCCCGTAGTTTTGCGTGACTACGTAACAAACATCCATCCATCTAGCCATCCATTCATCCTCACAAACTTTCGCATTTAAAATATTAGAAGGATAGGATGAATGAGAACGGAAAAAAAGCGAAAAGTAGAGGTTAAATAAGAGAACATATCTATATGTTGGGAGGGGACGTTGCGGATAAATAATAATATAATAATAATAAAAACACCCAACGATCACATACATAGAATCTGGCCCCAAATAGGATTCCCTGTATCTAGCGAAGCAGGAACTACGAGGACCATGGTCCTACAACACCCAGACACGAAACAAATTGAATGACTAGTAATTGAATTAAATAACTATTAGTTCGTTCTTTTCCCCAGCAGTGTTTGCCCTAAAGTAAAGTCTTCAACCTTCCCACCATGTAGGCCACACCACTTCCGCGAACTAAATAAAGCGGACTAAAAGCACATCGATGGATTTACAGCCGTTTAATTCGGCTAGATATATAGCCACGAAAGCTTTACGGCTTTCCTCGTTGTAGACTCAGTGCAGTTGACTTACTGCGACCCAGATACTGTGACGTGTTTGTTTTTGAGATTGAGTTATAGTGGGATATTTATAATATGATACATATAAAATTATAGCGAGAGCGTGTGTGGCTCAGTGGGAAAACGTGCGACTTTCGATCCGACGTACCCGAGTTCGAATCCCGCAGGCCTCGCACCACTGACTTTCTTGAGCTATGTGCGGATTTAACACTCGCCCTAAAAACGGTGAAGGAAAACATCGTAAAGAAACAGGCATATCCAAGAATTAATCACAAAAATTCAAGGACATGAGACATCTACCAACCCGCACTGGGCCACCGTGGTGGATTATGGCCCATACTCTATCTATAAGAGAAGGCCCTTGTCCCAGCATTGGGGACGTGATGGGCTGATGATGATAAAAATATAAAAGACATGGATATGGAAAACTAAGTTCTGCAAAATATTTGTAAGTATGTATTACAATATTAGACAGCATCCGGTGGCATATTGGCTGAGCACGTCAGCTCTATCTCATATACTACAGAGGTTCGAGTTCGATTCCCGATACGGGACAAAATATATTTGTAAACAGGAAAATAAAAAGTTTATTTTCTTATCTAAGACTAACTGCGTCTCGCGGTTTCACTCACTGATGTAAAGAAACCTAGGTATGTGTTATTCCAGGACCTAGATTACATATACCAGGGATTCCCAAACTTTTTTTTACTGTGACGCCCTTGAGCAATTACCATTTTTTTTTGCGACGATTCCCCCCTCCCCTGATCAAAAACTACCTACCATACCATTTGTAGTTCTAGTCTAGTAACAAGTTATCAGAAAAACTCCAAATAACTCTTATATTCTCATATATTTTTAGAAAATAAGAACAAAAACAAAACATAACAATGAAAATTAAAAGAGATATTTATTTTACTTGCAACTTACTTAAATGGCTTATAATTTTATTTTATTTTATTTTGTTTATTTATGGTTTACCAACAATAAAATTATTACATTAGTACATACTTTAATAAATATTCAATAAATATAATTGCTAAACGCATAATGAGAAGGATGTGCTTGCTTTATTGATAGCTTCTCAAAACGGGGCTCAAGTTTGGAAATTGCAACTCTCATCTCATTCTCTACATTTATTTTCGATCTGCACTTGTTCTTTATTACTGCAACTGCAGAAAAGCCTGTTTCGCACGAGTACGATGTCGCAAATGGTAGCAGAACCCTCAATGCTGCAGTGCTGATGGCACGATATTCGTGAGAATCCATGTGGATCCATGAATAAAGCCAATCCATGTGGATCGCCTCTCGACGCCCTTGGGATAATGCCGCGACGCCCCAGGGAGCGCGACGCACAGTTAGGAAAGCCCTGACCTATACTTTACCAAATTTCGTCAAAACCCGTTTAGTCGTTGCGGCGTGAAGAAGGAACAAACATTTTCACACAAACTTTCACATTTATTATATTAGAGTGTGATACGTGAGTAATTAAAAACTGACGACTCATTTGACGATGGTTGATCCATTCGCCGCCGCCGTTCCAACTTCGTAAAGATTCAGAATATTAGAGTGTGATACGTGAGTAATTAAAAACTGACGACTCATTTGACGATGGTTGATCCATTCGCCGCCGCCGTTCCAACTTCGTAAAGATTCAGAATCTTTACGAAGTTTCACTCCACATCATCATCATAAACCTGTCACAGTCCACGCTGGACATAGGCCTCTCCAACTACACGCCATTGAGCACGGACCCCGGCTACTCTCATCCAGCTGCTGCCAGCCACCCTGCAAAGGTCGTTTCTCCAGCTAGCCTGAGTTCATCCTACTCAAGAACGTGTCTACGGTTATCGGTCCTACATCAGGTGAACGACTTGCTCGTCTCATCACTAAGTAACATAAAAACAATGTTTTAATGAGATGTCTCTATCAGTACAATCTGTACTATCAGCCTCATTTGTCATTGCTGTCACACGACAGTCCATTGTTTCATTTGCATGGAAACTTTTAATCGTACAAATTATGCAAATTTTATTACCTACATTTTATAAAAATTTATTGAACCAGTTTTTCTATTTTATACTTTATTCTTTTGTATAAGGATACATTTTCCTTTATCAACCAGCAAGAATGGCTCTATTTTTTTGACTGGCAACACCGTGACCTTTTGTCATCTTGAGATTGCAAAATTGTCATCGTGGCAATTATGCAAATATTTAATTGAATTAAATTTGATAAAATTGGTTTGTTTATTGTTGTTAAAGGAGCGTATTTAAATGTTAGTAAATGTTTTCAAAATGTGTTTTTGTACGTGCTAATTATCAAAAAAAATTATAGCCCGCGATTTGTGCGCATGGGATTTGGTTTATAGCATTTTTTTATGGAAATGAGTGATGAAACAAGCAGGTCGTTCGCCTGATGGTAAACGCCACGCCTGTCCATAAAAATTGCAGTGCCACCAGGCCTAGCGCACTCCGCACTGTAGGTACGAAGCTACAAGTACATAGCCGGACACCAACGGCAACGGCGGGTCGCGCGTCATTACACGTGCACGTTAGAGGAGGTAAGAGCTATGCGATAGAAAGAGAGGCGCTCTGTAGGTTAATATGACTAGTAGGTTTGCAGCGCTACGCGAGCTGAATTGAATTTTATTGCGTCATAGCAAGAGTCGCTATTTGTTTAAATTTCTTTGCGGAGTGATGCTTCTGTCCCTTAGTATTCTGTGGTGCCACCCAGAACTTATAATTTCATCATAAGCTCAGTAATTTTGCAGGCTACAGTGCCCTTCAAACCGGAACACAGTAATGCTTGCGCACTACTGCTTGAGGCAGAATAACTGGCAAAGCTGCAGTACCTACCTAAACGGCCTCCCGCATACGAGAGACCTACCACGAGTAAACGCGATACCTTGAAAACCACGTGATAAAATACTTGCCTTACTTCACTTGCTGCTACCAATCTATGTATTAGCCTATTGTTATTTCTTGATCTCAGATGGTGTCGTTCCAACACACGTATAATATTTTTACCTATTAGTTATTCAGTGTTTCTCAATTACAAGTAAATTGTAGTCTGTTTTTTGAGAAATAAATGTTTTGAACATTTATTTTTATTTTATTTTGTTTCCTTTGGGTACGGAACCCAAAAACTGTATAAGGTTATTTGTCATTTTCATCAATAAATTAAAAACAAAGTTACCACCAACAACGACATGCGGATGCGGACGCATAAACAACAGACCACATTTTTCATAAAACCCATTAAATTTTTAATCACATACAGTCAACTGTCACCTCCCCTAAAGCGCCAGAGACCCAAGAGTCAATTTAATTTGGCTCCCAGACGAAAAAAGAAGACGAGAAACTGGGACCGAAACTCATAAGCGCCTGTCCCCGCCTATACGAAGGATTCTATAAATCCAGCGGTCAATTATTAACTTTTTTCGGGCCCTTCGGGTCTCCATATAAATGAAATTCGCCATAGGCTATGTCCTGCCGCGACAACGGCTTTAAGTTCTGGTTTTAGGACCCTGGTCCTTGTTTAAGGATTCTGGGAAGTTTTGGTAATCGTGTGGGTTGTTTTAGTGTAGGTTGTTAAGTGAAGGACTGGAAGGCCGTCTTGTGGTTTTTTTATTCATCTGACGATGAGACGAGCATCAACAATTTATTGCAGTTTTCAGTTTTGTTTCCTTTCAGGCTTGACTGAGAGCCATGTACCTATACCTACGTAATTTAAAGAAAACTTATTGAACGTGGATGACATTTATGACGCCGGTGATGCCACTTTGAACGTATAAGTGACATCGAGACTTGAGACTACCACTGATAATTATGGAAACGAGTAAATCATAACTGAATTCCATTGTTTAATAGCTCAGTTTGTAGCCAACGGTGATGAAAACAAGTAGTTGCTATTTTAGCCATGTTTATTCAGGTACTTGTCACATTAAAGTGTTATTTTGTTTCCACTTTTTAAGGCTTAAAGTCGTACTACTTACTACTCACTCTTTCTCTCTGTCTCTTCCTGTAGGTAGGTATGTGGTCAACCCTGGTGTTGTAGTTGCAGACCGCCTGAAGGCATCCGACATGGCCTGCCGACTGTAACTGT
The DNA here is from genome assembly GCA_951640565.1 of Petrophora chlorosata. Classification (NCBI taxonomy): domain Eukaryota; kingdom Metazoa; phylum Arthropoda; class Insecta; order Lepidoptera; family Geometridae; genus Petrophora; species Petrophora chlorosata. Next base: position 5,579,711 of record OX621204.1, on the reverse strand, counting down.
TGTCCTAAGCCAACGAGCGTGACCAACGTGCCTTCCACAGCACGCCAGTTTGAACACTGAACTTTTTTAAAGTAGCTTCAGAATGAGTCTCACAGGTGAGAAGTTAAAAAAGACTGAAGGCGCCATGTATAGTGTTTACATATTTTTTTTCAGACTTTTTCAGAGCCACGCATTCGGAGCCATAGCACCAACGTGTAAGTTTTGAACTTAAAGCCATAGGTAATACGGCGGAATAATAATATGTGATGATTGTTTACGTAGCGTACGTGAGTGTACTGGTGGCTTTACCTCGCAAAACCAAAAGAAACACACTAGTTAGTACTTTTGGTAATGAGTAATCCGTACGAGTTTGTTTTTCGAACAGACGAAGTAACATATTGAGATGTTGCCGCGTTTTATATACTAAATCTTGATGTTTGTTTATTTTACAGCAGTTAACACAACCATCTCTGTTAACAGATTTGCTAAAACGGGTCGTCACCGGATACAACGTCACGTCGGTTGGCGATGTTTTTGAAATTCGAACGTCCCGCAATTGGCTGTTTACAATGGCGGCACGCGCGTTGGCGCCAAAACCGGTGTCGCCATCGCAGCCGGTGGCAGGATGACAATGTTGCCAGCACTCAAAATAGATATCCTACCGTAACGGATGCTGGCAAAATTCTGCGTGACTGCAGGTAAAATACTGGTCGAATTGTTATTGTTTGCCCAAAAGTTTGACAGGAAGTGAATTTTGTATTTGGAATTATAACACCAACACTGACCTTTGATCTCAAGTACAAATACTTGGGGTAGAACAATAATAAGATATTGTACTTTTTGACTGGGTTTTTAGTAGAAAAGGAAATTTAATAATGATTATCTTATTGATTTGTATGTATAAATCTTGTTATAATATTGAAGCATTATCTCTTTTTGAGTTCCTACCTATATATATATATATATATATATATATATATAGGTAGTTATTTTGGTATGACCTTTTAATTTTTCCAAATATATTTTATATTTTGTTTGCACTACCTTTTATAACTCCAGAGGACACCGAGGTTAACTGGAAGAGAATGCTTACTAGCATTAAGTTCGCCTATGTACCTACAAATTTGTTAGTGCAATCAATATTTTTCTATCTATCTATTTAATTTAATTCTTAGGTCCTAGATAGGTAATAATAATTGTATTTTATAGTCTATGAGTATTAATTTAATTGCGTCCTCTATTCCAGCGAATTGATTGTCCAATTGTCCATTCACACCACAGACTATTTCCTAGACGCCACATAATCAAATCTTCGCTTCTAAAACAGGAAAGTAATCAACAAATTTAAAGTTATTAAAATAATCGTGGGAGTCACAGACAGATAGCCTGTAGACGATTGATTTCATGGTCACTTTCATGGCTCTGCGACATTTAGACACACCATAGCTTAACAACTCTCACACCAAATACAACCTTATGATTTATCTTTAGGGTTTAATTTGGAAAGGTTTGGTTCTTTTGAATTATTGTATGCAAATTGGAGTCAATGCTGTGCCATTAAGTGGTCGTTATTATAATGAGAGCGTGTACCGATGGCCTTAAATGTGTTAATTGATCCATTAACTCATTAATAATGTTAGGCCCAGATATTTTGAATATTTAATATTACCTTTATTCTTATTGTTTTCTGCAAATAATTTTACTGTTTGATTTTATAACTTTTTCATATAACACCAATTCATTCATTCAGTTGTGGAATTTATTGATATCTAATTATCTATTTTCTAATTATTAAATTTAATTTGTTTTTGTTTGATAATTTCAAAGGTATAATTCTCTTTTTCCTAGAAATAAATCTTTTAAGCACGATAATTACTGATAGCTATGTGGAAATAATTACCCATTTGGACAAATTTAAGGGTATAAGTTTAAACATATACACAGATTATAAAAGTTAGCAAAAGGTAAAACTTACTGCTTATTTAGCCAATAGGGGCAATCTATTGAAGTAATGTATCGTTCCCAGTGCTTACAGTAGAAAAATTAAGAAGGATTTCACGAAAGGAGAAATTTAAAGAACCAAATGGGGGCCAACCGTTGTAACCCTAATTTCAATTGGACGAAGTCACGGGTCAGCTAGTGTATTATACACTCAAACTTTTCATAAAAATTAATCGAAACAATAGTGAAAACAATATCAAAATCCATCAAGTAGTTAGTACTATAGGTATATTAACAACCGAATAGAGAACTTCCTCCTTATTTGAAGTTGGTTAAAAACAGACGAACAATGGACGACTTGGCTGAAACATAAAACTCTAGTTAGACTAGTAAAAGGCGGATCAAAAGTACATTTTCTTTAATAATTCATTTTGTAACAAAGAGAACCGACTTCAATTCTAATATATCTTTGAAGCCCAGGGTCGAATGTCAATGAAATTTATAAGGGACCAACTTGTAAATACTGAACCCAACACAAAATTTCCAAAAAAGAATTTCCTAAATCGGCTTATAAATGACGGAGTTCTGAAGTAACAAATATTTAAAAAAACATTCGAATTGAGAACCTTCTCCTATATTTGAAGTTGCTTAAAAAAAGAACAAGTTATTTGAAGTTAGTTAAAAAAAGAACAAGTTGACCGTAACATCACGTTGGAGCTAGATGACTTTAGAGAAGAGATTAGAGATAACGTACTGCCACATTGTCTGTGTCACTGCATACCTATGTCACATGTACGTCCTACAGCCATTATGTCATAAAACTATACTGCTTAATTACATGTTTAATGGCTCGAGAGCGCTACAAAAATTTGCATATAATGAACTCGGATGTCACTAACAGCTATTATTAAAATTTACCGTCACGACAACAGGATTTGGAAAAACCACGATGTGACTTTGTTTTATTCTTAATTAAAATTATTGTTAGATTTTTCATAAAAAAACCGGACCTGTAGTACGATATTTACGTATGAAAACAGCGACAAACTTATAAATTCATCAGTCCAGTATAATTTTATATTTTGTCAAAAAATTTCTAACGAACTTTAACTTTATTTAGAAGGCTTCTGTGGGACTTCAATTTTATAACTAGAACTCAAGAGATTTTGCATAATGACAAGGTGACATTTATTATTGGTCACTTTCCAATAATAAATGTCATCACTTTCAACGTCGCGGTGATGTCGAAACTTAACTTGACCAAGAGGCCTTCTTCTCAAGCATCTGGGCAGTACCATTATCTTAAGATTTTTAAATAAGAAGAAAAATGATATTGCTCGGGCAGGGATCAAGTCTGCGTCTTCGGAATACCGTCACGACGCCATAACCACTGGGCCACCAAGCCAGGTGCTCGAACAACCAAATTTATTCTATTCTTTTCTTATATCGTCTTACGGGGACGATTCTCATATCATTTTTCGAAGAAGTATGAATGAGATTTAAGGCATTTAGTCATGTTTTGAAGATTTCGGACATGTTCTGTTGTGCTTTTAAAATTCTATGATTAACTTACTAAGATATACCTATGTTGAATAGATTTCAGTCTACCTAACTCGAATATCGAGAATCTTTTCTACTATTTATCATTGATCTGTTTTTGTGTTAGTGATAAATTCATAATAATAACGATAGAAGTTGTGAAAAACAGTGCAGAAAAAAGTGTTCTGGCTGTCAAGATCCGACAGTGAAGAAAATAATAACAATTGAAGATTTGTTCATTTGGTTCTTAATTCTTTATCAAAGGTACCTAAATTATAAAAAATTTAGAACGCATATCGAGTTGGAAAGAATAACTGATAATACTACTGTTCTTCCGGTAAATCTATAACAAGACGCTTACATATGACTAATAAATTAAAATATGAATTAACTACAAAAAAGAAACATAAATATATTTCAAACGCGGAACTCAAAGCCACCGACCGCGATCGTCGTCCGATAACAACAACAATAGAAGATCCCATATAACAATTTGTATGCAGCCGCGGGAACTCAATCTCTTAATTTGTTGCTTGTCTCTGTGATTCGACGGCTGTTGAGGTAATTGGAAGCTAGAATTTAGACAAATGTGGCATTTTTGGGGAAGGAATAGAATATTCTTCTTCTTGTCAGCCCTTTTCATCTCTGCAGGTTTTATTAAATGCAACACGTCTCTGACTTTTTCTAAGATCCATCATCATCAGCCCATTACGTTTCCACTGCTAAGACTCGGGCCTTCTCTGTAGAGAGAGTATGGGCCCTAATCTGCCATGCCGGCCCAGTGCGGGTTGGTGGATGTCAAATGGCCTTGAATTTTTATGATAAATTCTCGGACATGGCGGTTTCCTCACAATGTTTTCTTTTACCGTTTTTAGAGTGATATACATTCACAGAACTTAAGAAAGTCAGTAGTGTGGGGCCAGCGGGATTCGAAATCGGGTACGTCGTCGCACGTGCTCCCGCTGAGTCACATTTGCTCTTCATACATAATAGATGATATCTGTGAATTATAATTATTGAATATAGTTTCATGCGATCTGACAATTCCTGATTGTTTTTTTACCAGCTCTATTAAATTTACTTGACAATTCCATCTTATTGTATTTGGAGGTTTGTACCCATGAGTACTTACTGCTTTGATCTTAGAAGACTGTTAAAGGTTAACATTTTTAGTTGAGTTATTAATTGACCCTTACGGTTTATTTTTCCACTCTAAGTATGAAGATCTCAAAATCTCAAGTAGGTGTCGAAGCTTCTTTCTCGATTTAATTTTATGTCATCGTTAAAACATCTTACACACACACACATCTTACCCCTACACACCCTATACACTCATACAGCTTATCCCTAACTGCCACCTCCAAAGAATAAAAACTTCGAGATACTACAACAATCGTGGGAGATGTGCGTGGGGACGCGTGACAGTCGCGCCACTGTACCGATAGTCATCGTCGCCATTCACATAGGTACTGCATTGTGCAATGGACTTCAATGGACAGTTGCTTAACCGTTTTGTACTGTTACATGATTAATGAGTGATGATTTTGAGATGTTGGAGCTGGGTTTATTAAACAAGATTGAGGTGATATCATATACAATTAATTAAAAGTAACCTATGGGATTCCACAAAATTACTTTATTCTGAAAGCTTTCTGTAAAGACATTAGTCCTCTCTTCAAAGATGATTTATTTACTGACAGAATAACCCCTTTTTAACTGACTTTAAAAAGGAGGAGTTTCACAATTCCATTTCTTTTTAATATATGTTACCTCAGAACTCCGTCATTTATAAACTGATTTGAAAAATTATTTTTGCGTTGGGTTCAGTATAGCTTCAAGATGGTCCCATATAAATTTCATCGATATTCGACCTTGGACTTCGAAGATACATTAAAGTCAGTTTTTTGCTTGATAAAACGTATTTTGTTGTGATACGTAGTACCTACCCGGCAGGTATTTTGAAATTTAGACAGGATATTTTGAAGTAGGTTTGTCTCTCAATGATAAACCAGACGAAACATAGCAAACAACACTGTAACACAATAAGAACTGAAAAAAAAACATTTCGACACTTCTACATAAAAAACAAAAAATAGCACTCGAGCCACCAGACAAATTGCCTCCTGTCCCGTCCAAGATCCGCAAAATTAAAGACAAAGCGAAAATTTTACCATTCGAATACCAAAAACTCCGAATGTAATTAACCGAGCGGCTCTTAATTAGTGTCCATTGTAACATGACAAGAGAACCGGCAATTTGGTTCAGCCTCCTTGGGCGAGACACACTGGCGATGCAGTTAGAGAGCGTGAAGAAAACGGTCTTTGGCCTTATCCCTTAACGCGCATAACGGACCTGTAGGCCAAGTTATTTAAATCGTAATTAAATTAGCTTCTAAGAACTCCTTCCAATTTAAGAAAACCAAGTTAAGTTACATTGAAGATTTTGTTTCGCTTTCAGTTGCGACTGGTTGAATAGAAGAAAGGATGAGATAGTCAGGAGAGTAATATTTTGAAAATAAAATGTATCAGACAACTATTGCATTATTCGTATTTTTAAGAAACGACCAAGAACATAATGAATGTTAAAGCTTAAAGAAATAACCAAATTAGTTACAACATTTATTAAACGCTTTGGAATCTCACTGCGTAGTTTGAAAATTCTTTCAGGTACGGTTTTTTAAATGTATTCGATTTACTTTTTTTTAATGTTACTGATACTGAGATGAGCTAGCCGTTTGCCTGATGGTAAGCGCCACGCTTGCCCATAACAATAACACTGCCACCCAGAACCTTTAATACCATAAAAGCACTGCGTACTTGCGTAGCACTGCATTTCGTTCATCACCCCGAGACATCTGATTATAAGTCTCATAACTTATGTCTCCTGGACTTGTTAATGATCGTCATCCATTTCTGAATGGCAGCAGATGCTCGCCGTTCTTCTCAGCCGGCAGTTGCTGTAATGTTTGGGCAACAAATCAAAACAGGGCCTTAAAAAACGTTTAACTAAATCATCGTTTCTCTCCGAAAATGGTTTCGCTTTAGATAATTATAGGCTTCTGAGAGTTCTGAGTCTTTCACGTGAACATTCCATGGAACTAATCAAATGGAGTCTGTCCCTTTCGTGTTGCCAGTCTGGTAATTAAATTAATTTTCAGAAAGGGATATCTTGTCGCTCTGTTTTGCTTTGCTCTCAGAAAAATCTTTAGTTCTTATTCTGAAACTTGCTGTCATGGAAAGATGAGCATCCAACTTGACACTCACAGGAACTACATGATTATTATTATCACTATGAGCGTGGGATGTCCCACTGCAGGGCAAAGGGCTGCAGTGTCTTTTCACTTTTCGCGATCTTGAGCTATGGATGACCAATCTTTCAAATAAGGCGTCCCGCCATCTCCTTTTCGGTCTGCCGCGACACCGTGTTCTGTTTTTTGGGCCCCGTTCAGACGTTAATTTAATTATTATATGATTATAATTTCAGTGAACTCGGCCAATATCGAAACTACTAGATACCGATTTTATGTACCATTAATAATCAAATGACGACGTCAAATTGAAATTAAATAAATCTATGTTAGAAATTTTAAGACTATTGTGGCATAGAGGAATTAAATCTACTTTTTTCGAAACAGTTTTATGGATGGTTGAAATTAAATCATACCGGAAGATAGTTTATAAATCAAAAATTTGAAGGAAGGATCGAAAGGAGTAGGTATCACCCAGAGCAAAAGCGTTTTCGTATTGTTTCTGTGTTATATATACTATGGTAGTCCAGAAGTTTAATAAAAAGAAGACTATTATTATCAAAAGGCCGTCCAAAAACCTAACAGACGCAATTAAATAAATACGTATATCTAAGTACTATTACAACAGCTGAGAACTGTGGTAGGATGTTCAAGTCAGTTGACATAATGGACAGGATTAAGTTATAAATTCTTCAATATTTACATAACGCAATAAATTCCTTGAAGTGGTCGCATTTTATCTGGAAACAGCTTAATTTGCATTCTGCCCTGGATCTGAAGCACTTAGCTCGATGATACCAGAAACGTGACATCCCTGACGTATATCAATCTTGTCACTTGATTTGATACGATATTGCAAAATTACTACTTCCATTTACATAAAACTTTATGATTCTTATGGAGGAAGAAATGAGGTTGATATTGCAGGAAATTTTAATCGACGTTACTTAATAAAGTTTGTCATTGTGGCGACATTCTCACACCTCAGTAAAGTTGATAAGGTTAATCGCATTTGCAAATTTAAGACATAAAAGTCAATAAATTCTTCTAATTGAGATTTCTATCCTAAAATTATAATTTCAATTTAAAGAACCGAAGAATTTTAACTATATTAAAGTGGTCAGTGGGAGTGTGTGTGTATGAAAGAGTGTTAATTATAAATAAATAAATAACGCCCAAGGATCACTAACAATAGATTTTGGTCCCTAACTTGGATTCCCTGTATCGAGGGAACCAGGAGCTATGAGAACCATGGTCCTACAACACCCAGACACGAAACAATTGCTAGCGCTTTTTTCTGTGCATAAACATTTGTTCCGGCGCGGAAATAGAATCCTCAACCTCAGTGTATGAGATTGAGCTAACCTGCGGAACCACTACGCCACAGAGGCTGTAATATGGAAAGGTAGATGTACTTGTTATGTATTTGTGTATGATGTTCTATCGTCTTCGACATAAATCGTTCGGATATAAATTGTGAGTATGACTCAAAATTATTCATGCAGACTTTTGTGTCACTAGTCATTAGTTAGTGCTACTCGTACAGAACACAAAACATAATGTATTCTCTCGTCTTCGTCGTTAATAGAGACAATAAAAAAAGTGTTGATGGACATATTCTTAGTTTAACCAGGCCTAGCGCACTCCGCACTGTAGGTACGAAGCTACAAGTACATAGCCGGACACCGACGGCGGGTCGCGCGTCGTTACACGTGCCGCGTCAGAAGAGATAAGAGCTATGCGATAGAAAGAGAGGCGCTCTGTAGGTTAATGTGACTGGTAGGTATGCAGCGCTACGCGAGCTAAATTGAATTTTATTGCGTCATAGCAAGAGTCGCTATTTGTTTAAATTTCTTTGCGGAGTGATGCTTCTGTCCCTTAATATTCTGTGGTTTAACTCTACTTAGCAGTTTAAGTCAAATTTAAATTACTTATTAGTCTTATTAGGTTTGATTGTAATTTTAATTACGGGGCTTTATTTGAGTAATTAGAATCAGAATCAGAAACATTTATTGATTAGCTGAACAATAATATGTTTTTTTATATATTTTTTTTTATGCGCCTAATAGATCCATGTTTGGCCACTATCTCGCCTGATGTGAAGCGATGATGTGGCCTAAGATGGAGCACATAGATCTAGAGAGAGACGGCAGTTGAGCGGCTGCTCAGACCCGTCTCCCCGATGGTTCACCGAACATCATTCCGAAACACGACTAGGTCGTTTGACGGCATGGCTTTGTTCGGTGGGTGGTATTACAACCACGGCCAGAGCCTACCACTCCAAAGCGCGTAAGCGGGTTTCATCACGATGTTTTCCTTCACCGTTTTAGAGCGAGCGTGCAAAATCTGCACTTAACTATAAGTCATTGGTGCAGGGCCAAGTCGGGATTCGAACCCAGGTGCGTCGGATCGAAAAGCGCACGAGTCCCCGCTGAGCCACACTCTCTATATGTGCTAGGTCTTCATGCAATAATAGTCATCAATAAATGTACAAGGTACTTCAATGGTTTGAGTCATGCCATTACATTAAAAAATTACCCACTAGTAAAATTCAGAGGCAGTTAATAAAACAAAATAAACGTTAAGTCATATTGCTGGAACAAGTATTTTTGGGTTTATCTGCATCCGCAACATCACATTTATGTAATTAGTCGAATTTACGTCATTCGGTTTATCGACAGTTGCGTGTTCGAGTGTCAGGTTATCTCGTATCGAGGTGTGAGTTTATGGTGACTCTCCGGATATTATATGTGAGGGAAGTAAGTCAGCGTCTTCTTGTTTATTGATGTCGTGACAACGTCGCATCTTTACAGTTAGGCGGTATTTTATATCTGCACAACTGCTCAAATTGTATCGTGCACAAATTAGAGCATGTATGAAGTTCTGCAGCCATATATTGAATGGTTCAGCTAAATACACTTATAACTTGTGGTAGGTATCTCGTATGCGGGAGGCCGTCTGGGTGGGTACCACCGCTTTACCAGTTTTTCTGCTGCCAAGCAGTAGTGCGCAATCATTACTATGTTTTTGTTTGAAGGGCACTATAGGCAAAGAAATTACTGGGCATTACGAGACTTTACAGGTAATTGTCTCAGGGTGACGAGGGCAGTGCAGCGCCGCGCAGGATTTTGCATAACAATGTTCTGGGTGGTGCTGTAACTGTTATAGGCACGCGTATTGCTTACCATCAGTCGAAGGACCAGCTTGTCTCGTCATTCAGAAACATATTAGTATAAATTGGTTGGTACGAGTAGGATTACTTAGTTCTAAATTTTTTATACTGTTTTTTAAATCATATCTGCTGGTATACCACTGCTTGGACTCGGGCCTTCTCTTATAGAGAGAGTATGGGCCATAATCCATCGCGCTGGTCCAGTTGGTAGATGTCATATGCCCTTGAATTTTGGAAATGCCGGTTTCCTCTCGATGTTTTGCTTCACCGTTTTGGAGCGAGTATTAAATCCACTACTAACTAACTAACTAGCTAAGTAACTTAAGTAAGTCAGTGGTACGGGGCCAGGGGATTCGAACACGGATACGTCGGATCGAAAGTCACACGTGGTCACATTGGCTCTATATGTTACTTACATATAACATTGTTAATTTGTTATTGAAATCTTGAACAGATCATGATACTAGAATGTTTTAATAATACTGAATACTGCCTGCGATCTCTAGTCAACCGTAATCAATCGTCTTATAGCCTGAATCTCCCCTTCTCATGACTAAATTACGAAGGCGCACGTTACAAAATTATGTATGTCATAGGTTGTTTGTCATGTCCCGTCTGATCGTCCCGAACCCTAAGCCAAGTTAGCATTTGTCTTCATTTTCTTGGCTACAGAGTGGGGGGTGCTACGATAGATGTTTGGCGTCAATATCGATGTTTTGCTTGCGTATGGAATGTGAGATAACTCATATATTTGTAATTCTATGTTATGCAAGTACTATTACATTCTGCGTGAAATTTGATTAAATATAAATCGAGTAAATTAATCCCAAAAACCTATGGTGATTTCTACTAATACCAAAAATCATTTATCATTGGAAATAACTTAAAAATTAATAAAATTATTCTAAAAGGCCTATGGTAGAGGGGTGCCCAGAACGCCGGCCGCATTGCTACGCTGGATGAAATGCAGAGTTTTTTTACCTAAATATGTGCCAGCGTTCTTTCATTGGAAATAGAAATATTAACACGAATTTTCAGGTGTTACCAAACATTTATATTTCTCAAATAATATTTACTGAGGCTTGTGGTCTTCGGAAGCGTCGGCATCGCCTAATAAATCAGAGCTTGCTATTTTAAAAATATCGACAACTTATCGATGAATTACCCCATCTCTTTTCCGCTAGAACAAAGAATTGATATTAATTCCGGGTTCCCGTACCAAATCACGTCTATCTAATTATATATATTATATATCGAAGCGACCGGTAGATATTAAATTACGAACATTTTGCGACTTTCGCCCCCCTGGGGAAATAACAGGCCTGTTTTTAAATGAAACAAGGCGACGGGTTACCGTTCCGTCCCCTTTACGGATGAATTAGACGGTGTTTCCAATATTTAACGGGGTTTTTGTGATAACAAGAAAATAGGGCGATGTTTACCCGTTTTATATAAATTCATGTAAAATAACGTTGGATAAAACAACATCTACAGATAGTCGCTCAAGGGAGTTTTCTCAGATTGAAGATGGTTTTAAAACATGGAAGTCAAAATCCATCACACTCGTGGTAGGTCTCCCGTATGCGGGAGGCTTTCTGGGGTGGTATCACCACTTTGCCAGCTATTCTGCCGCCAAGCAGTAGTGCCCAAGCATTACTGTGTTCCAATTGAAAGGGCATTGTAGCCTGCGAAATTATTGGGCATATGAGACTTAAAATCTGCTTCCTATCCTATCCTACTAATCATCATCAACAGCTCGTATTAGTTTACTGCTGGACATAGGCCTCTCCCAATGCACGCCACTGAGCCCGATCATCGGCTCTCCTCAAGTAATTGCTGCCAGCTACTTTGCGCAGGTCGTCGCTCCATCTAGCCGGTAGATACCTAAGTTACGAAGTAACATTAACCATTTATGCAACTGTATCCGCAACCTGCATATGTATATTTTCTTGTATCTGTATATGTAACAATATTATTAATTGTTTCTATGTAAATACCTACTTATAAGCTAATTTTCAACTACTCATCACGAAAAGGGGCACAACTGAAAATAAGCGCGCTGTCATGGCGCTTCATGCTGAGTCGTGTCCTTTTATGATCATCTGATTTCATTTAACTCTATTACCTATTTTTTTAAGTACAAGATAGTTTAATAATAAACTTATTTTCTTTCAACAACAAATTTAATTCAATTCAGCAACCAATTTATCTGTGAAGTTGAAATATTTGCGACGACGAAAAATCTATACGTTTTGACGTCGTTTACGTTTGAGTCTTTCTGATTGGTTTTCATTGACAGCAGCGCCCCACTGAATTCACTGATAACTTGGTAATTACTGCAGTAAAACTCGCTCTGACACCCACATAATCATCATCAATCCATAACATTCCCACTGCTGAGACTCGGGCCCTCCCTCGTAGAGAGAGTATAGGCCATAATCTACCATGCTGGCCCAGTGCGAGTTGGTGGATGTCACAAGTCCTTGAATTTTTGTTATAAATTCTTGGACATGCCGGTTTCCTCACCATGATTTCCTTTATCGTTTTTAAAGCGAGTGTTAAATCCGCTCTTAATTAAGTCAGTGTTACAGGGCCAGTGGGATTCGAGCTCGGGTCCGTCGGATAGAAAGTCGCTCGTGCTCCCACTGATCCACGCTTGCTCTAATACCCGCATATTTTGTACATATGATATAGTAAATTATGAATAACACAACTATATTAATCACATTCAGTTTGTAAACCATTTCCCTTAACACTGTAATTGCTATAAACGACGATTCAAAATTCTTCTTGAATAGCTTAAAAGTTTAAACACTATAATTTGTGCCGAAGACTTAAAAATTGTTTGCACCACCCATTTTAATAAGACACCTACGTATTAAAAGGATGGTTAATCGTAAAGGCCTGGTAATGTTGGTGGGTTAATGGTACAAGATCGGTAGCTATTAAATTAAACATTATAAGTTAAAGAAAAATGTCATAGCCGCAGGTCCAACATTTCTTAGATTCGATTTGAATATGTAACAGCCATTAGAGCATTAAAATTAACGTTTTCGAAGTACGAAATGGTCGAGATAACGCTTTGTTTATGTAAATTTAATTTTGGTTCTTATACTTTCTGTAATTTTCATTCGAAATTTGAATTTGAATGAGAATATATGGTTATGTTCCGTAATCATACCTTATCATCGATATTTAGGATACAAAGCTAAACATTTGTCAATTTGTTTAATTTTAAATTTGTTACCATCATTAATGATCTCTTATTTCGGATGTACCTAGGTATTGCGAGTACATCTATTATTTCCAAAAACCTTTAAATGCTCATCTTCTTGATGAAAATAAGTACTACTCGTATCTACCTAAGTATATCCTTATTAAAATCTATGAGATTGGGAACTAAAAGCAAACAATTTAATACACGGCTCTCATAAAAATCCCACCAGCCCTGACCTCGGCCAACCAAAATATCAGCACCATCGTACTCATACCAGTTTCAAACTGTATCGGTAGATCGGTACCAATCAGGCCACATCAAAGGCCTTCGTAATGAATGGGGCGAATCACCATGCGACCAATTACACCGTGGAAATGGAGCCAAAGGACTGCTGCCTCAGGGCACTCATGGGAACCGCATTTGAATTTGAAATTTCGGTACCAATTTAGCTTGAGGTGCAAGGTGACAGTAACCGAAAAGCGGGGCTGGGAAGGAGTGATCGAAATTGCTTTGTATATGGAGGAATTTCAGATGCAACGCAACGGTAGCAGACTTTAAGAGAGAAAATAAAGATATATTATATCTAGCTGCGCCCCGCGGCTTTACCCGCGGTTTCCCGGGATAAAACCTATATGCTTATATGCTTATATGCCTATATGCTATTCCAAGTCCTAAAGTACCTATATACCAAATTTCATCGAAATCGGCTTGCTAGTTTTTGCGTGAAAGAGTAACAAACATACATTCATACGTTCTTACAAACTTTCGCGTTTATAATAATATATAAGTAGGATTGTATAGTTGATGGCATTTAATCCATATAGGTAAACATTGGAGTAAGTCATGTTAACCCCAATTCAATTCAAATCATTTACTATTTTGCGCTCGTTTTTATTAAGTCACTTTCTTGTTTGTCTGTCTGTTTGTCGTCCAGGGTGGAATCTTGCAACTCAAAATTCGAGCACTTCCCGATTAGCTATACGGCTGAAACTTACAGGGTAACTCACAGCTCGTATGAAAATGCATTCTAAATCCGTTTATTATTTTTAAGGCGCATAAAATCGTGACTTTTAGATTCTTTTTTTAATCTACATATACTATAGCCTTGATCAGATAACTTAGATCCATAATGTGTTAGTGCAATAATGCATGATACACTTTTAGTATTCTTTGGTTACGTTTTGCTAACTAACCGAAGTTAATACAGAAGTTAATTGTATAAATGCTAGTCTGTAAGGTATATATTTTATGGGCCTCTGGTACTTTTAATTTGTTAACTGTATAATTGCCTGAAATAAATTAATTTATTATTTTTATTAATAATACTGGCATGCACAAAGACATTTTATCTGCATTTCTAACGCTTACTGCACATAGTCACAATATTAATACCGGGTCGCGTCGCGCTCCTCCCGAGGGGTTTCTAAATCATCCGTCGCAGTCGCTCCCTTGCGCCCGGCGCTTGTGTGACAGCATAATATGGATAAGCAACTTTCATTAATACCTATTATTTTTAGTATTTTTTTTTGTTCTTGTATGATCTCCGTAAGGCAACAGCTGTGGTATTGTGTCCAAAATATACCTGCCTAAGTAGTGTTAAATACTACCTGTTCCATTGAGATTCTTAAGTTCGTTCAGATAACCTTGAAGGTATTTTCAAAACGGATGGTATTAGTATTTTCGTTTAGATTTAAACGTACACTTAGTTAGATCCCTAAATATTTTTAATTATTTACAATACGTTGGTATGTTTATTAAGTTATATAAGTTTTGTATAGGAATAAAAAAACGTTGAAATTTATATTTTTTGTTTTAAAGTTAATACCTCCGCGCGGTCCCGGTTGTTGTCTTTGGACAACAGTCGTTAGGCCATGTTGGAGGCCTTTGGGTGGTCTAAAAACTCCGACACCAGGGTTGGCCATACACCCACACGAGAGTTAAAGAAGACCAGTATTTTGAGAGCACTATCTAGATGGGGGGTGTTCAAGTGGGTAAGAAAATTTTCTATATTTTTTTGTATCCTCTACTAATATTGACTTGATTCTACACAGGTATACACAAAAAATATATATTGTTTTATATTTCCAAACAAAAAGGAAAGAAAGAAAGAAAAGGAAGAAAAGATATTTATTCGAGACAACACTCAACATTACACAGAACCATAATACTATTACAAGGAATATCCACGTTAGCCTAGCGAAGCCATAGCGCCTCCGGTAACATTCGCTTTGCGCCGTAATTTTTCTTACGTTATTTATTTATTTATTACGCTGTGAGTGATCTATATCACGTCATATCTTACACTCTTGTAAATGGGCTGGCATTTATTCGACCGACTGTACCACGGGGCTCTTCGTCTTTCTTTGTGTTAGGGATGTGACAGAATCTATCTATCTATACTATACTTAAAAAAAAATGGAACTGAACCAATTCAGTACATTGAAGATATTTTTGAAAAACTGTGATCGATTATTTAGAGGGTACTCAACAAGAATTTTTGTCTGTTTTTTGTTTGTATGTTTACTTGTTATCTATAGACTTAGAAACTGCTGAACGGATTTTTATGTGGTCAAAATCAGTTGAGTGACTAGGTACAAAGATACAGAAGAGGAATGCGACACCCAAGACAAACCTGTTTAAGGTTTATAAGGTGTTAGATATTTATGAAAAGTTGTAAAATTTATAAAAACAAATAAAAAAAAAAACCTAGACCTCTTCGTAGTATACGTAGTTAATTTTCTTTGGTGCGCTCTTATTAGTTGGAGAGGTCTTATTTGATTAAAGCTTTCGTGAGTTTGACATATTATTTAGAACTATTTAAGCCGATTTTACTCACGTATTTTTTTATTAGTCGGGAACGTGAGTTCTAAGTAAAGGGGAGGTCTTGCTAAGATGGTTTTGGAAAAAATACAAATATGGGCTTCTTTTGTCGTTCACGTGGCCAAAGTCGCGTTAAAAAGTTAGTGAATAAAGCAATTATTTATCCTAGAACAAGCTAGTCATCTCAGATGAGATATTTTTACAAGCTTTTATTTAACTTGCAATGTTTGGGTCAATCAGAACCATTTCCTCTTATCCTACGGAGTTGAAATTTTGCACACTTGTCAAAGTCCGATGACAATGCAATATTATGGTGACAGCCAGCTGATCTGATGAGGAGACGGAAAGTGGGCAATGGAACTCCTTGACGGATAATCTTAAACTACTAGTGTTTGGGCTCATATCAGGTTTTTTTTATATGACTAATAGGCAAACAAGCAGACGGCCCGCCTGTATGGTAAGCGGTTACCGTCGCCTATGGATACCTGCAACACTCGGGGCATTACTGGTGCGTTGCCTACCTTTAAGGACCCTTTTCACTCTTCTTTTAAAGTACCCCATGTTATAGCTCTGCGGAAAAACCTCGGGCGGTAGCCCATTCCATATTTTGCAGGTGTGCGGCAAGAAAGATCTGGAGAATCCGGAATCTGGACCGGCGGACAGTATGCGATTAGATTAGGCTCTTGTGTTATTTTATAGAGTAAGCTTTCTGCCAGAAGGCTGTAATCTAGAAGAGAATTAATGATATGGGCGATATGGCTTGAAAAATGTAAATGTTAAAGATGTAAAGGTATCGAGTCTCTAATTTTTTTTCATCCTAACCATTTTTCATTTATTTTTAAAATATTTTTTAAGTTAACAAACGGCCACATCGTACATAGATCTTGGCCCCTAACTAGGTACTACGAGGACCATGGGCCCACAACTCCCAGACACGAAACATATGTTTACGCTCTTTTCCTCTGCTCAAACATTTGTCCCGCCGCGGGAATCGAACCCGCAACCTCCGTGATGTATGACATTTGAGCCGACCTGTCCAACCACTACACCATAGAGGCTGTCCCATAGTGCATTGGTGCCCAATTTTTTGTATCCCATTAGTAGCATTATTTTTTTAACCCTTTTTGATTCATTTTGGTCAATAAACTGACCGCAGATGTAAGGGGCAGGTGTTTTATTATATCTGGAAGTTCCACGCCAATCTCTCAAGTCCTTAATCATCGCTGGGCAGGAACACTATTAATATTTTTATGGATTTTACTTTTATGCACGGTCATTGACGGCGGTGGTTAAGATTTTCGACGTTTGTTATGCTAATTAGGCATGTGACCAGTCACCAGCTGCTAACAAGGCTGCAAGGATGTAAGTGATTGCTTTTTTTCAAGAGAGCAATTTTTTATTTTCGATTGACTTCTCAGGAGTGATTTCTTCGAAGGAGGAGGTTCTCAATTCGACTGTATGTTTTTTTGTTGTATGTTTGTTATGCGATTAGGTACTCCGCCAATTATAAATTGATTTTGTTGATTATTTTTTGTTTGGTAGGCTTCAGAAGTCGTCCCATATAAATTTAATCGAAATTGATTTAGCATTTTTTGAAAAAATAACAAAATCAAAAATACATAAGTTTAGTCTTGAAGTCGGTTCTTGTTTTTTCTAAAATTAATTATTCAAGAGAGTATTTTTTTACGTACTGTTTAACGAGTAAATAATTCGAGGTCCAAGGCGCACCGGGCTGGCGTAGTGATTTTAATCTACGAGCCTTCTCTTCAGAGAGAGAGAGAGAAAATTTGGAAAATTCTCTCTCTCTCTGAAGAGAAGGCTCGTAGATTAAAGCCACTACGCCAGCCTTCTCTCAGAGAGAGAGAGAAAATTTGGAAAATTCTCTCTCTCTCTCTCTCTCTGAGAGAAGGCTCTTACCCAAGTGTGAGTAATCGGCTGATGATGTGACACTGCTTTTTGTAAGATTGTAAGTGCCGAGATATTTTTATTTTTAGCAGACTTAAAAAAAAGTAGGAGGTGCTTTATTCGATTCTCAGATAAAGATTCGATTGTTTGAAGAAACTGAGGGGTATTTTTTGTTATGGTAAGTTTTTTTTAATTTTTTATTTGCTTTTAGACTTGCATTTGACCACTTTCTCACCTGATGGTAAGCGATGATATGATCTAAGATGTAACACGCTCGCCTAGAAGATAACTTATCACTCTCGATTTGAAGACTTCCACGTTGTAGTTGTTAGGAAACACAGACGTTGGCAATGCGTTTTACTCCTTGGCTATTTAGATCGATTACTCAAAAGCACAAATTGAAAAGACTGTACATAGAATGAGAATGAATATACCAGATATCGTCAATGCCCATTTAAAAATGGACTTTGAATCGGTCTTTGCTTCGTAAGATGAACGAAGTTTAGTGACGATCGTTGGTATGTACTTATGCGATACCAAAGTAGTTTGAAAGAGTGATACCACGCCAACCGCTAAACAAGATAATTAATTTAAAAAAAAAACAAAAACCGACTTCGAAAGTTTTTTTTTTAAAGTGCTAAATGAATTCTGATAATAAAATAAATATATAAAATAAATTATAAATTTCCGATAATAAATGAATAAATAAATAAACTAATTTATATGGGACCCCTGAAGTATAACCTACCAAACAAAAAATAATCATCAAAATCAATTCATAATTGGCGGAGAAATCGCGTAACATACATACAAAAACAAATATACATTTTATAAAAAAAAACCGATTTCAATGTATCTTCGAAGTCCAAAGTCAAATATCGATGAAATTTATATGAGACCACTTCGTAGCTATACTGAACCCAACGCAAAAAGAATTACCCAAATCGGTTCATAAAATAACGGAGTTCTAAGGTAAAAAAAAGACGGTTAAAAAAAATATCGTCGAATTGGGAACCTCCTCCTTTTTTTAAGGCGGTTAAAAAAACTAAACTACATTGTCATTGTCACGCCCTGTGTTCAATCACACTTCACCTTGAGAACTCATTAAAATAAGCGTTAATTATTCGCGTGGCGCCTGGTACTGAGAGCCACCGTGGGCTGATCGCGCGATTAACAACTTTGTCCTAGGCCCTACTTCGGTAAAGGGGCCACAAAGAGCTTTAAAAGCTTAGACAAGTTAACAGCATATTATACCACTGCTGGGCAAAGATATAGGTACATTTTTGATATTGATTGCATTAGCGCATTTGGTTGCTCAAGCAGTTGGCTCGGTGGCCCAGTGGTTAAGGCGTCGGGACAATATTCCGAAGACGCAGGTTCAATCCCTGCCCGAGCAATATCAGATTTCTTCTTACTGATTTTTTTTTAATTTTAAAGTTTTCAATTATTTTCACGATAGAACGTTTTCCGTAAATAATAATATATATAACGATATAGTTTACCGTAACATATTATATTTTTTAAATAGTTAATACAGTTCGTGACTTCAAAAGAATGGTTAATAATAATTTTATTTCGGGCAAAACGTGACACATAAATATTTTAATATACCTAAATTATATGTATGTTAGTTCTAAGTATATATTTATACGGGCCGTAGAATAAGTAAATAACATCTGTAACTTATTTTAATGTTGCCTGAAACAAAGATTAAATACGAGTAAATAAATAATAAATGTAAATCGAAATGAAATTATTAGCGGTGTAATGTAATACAATTTATATAACAATATATTCCAGGGATTTTTCGCGACTTCGCTTCCTAAAGCAACTCTTGATCTTCATAAATCTATAGTAACAGTGTCTGTCCCTCTAAGTTCCTCGATTCAATTACAAAAGTTAGAGGAGTTCGTCAGGTGTTCGATCTTGATTGTTCGCCCGCTTCGGAACTCATTTGGTAGTACGTCGTGAACTCATGTAGGGAGTCACTTTGAAACTTTCATACGACACAAGGGCCTGCCATCGTCTGTTTCCTGTTAAATACAAGTTACAGTGAGAGCGAGTGTGTCTCAGTTGGAGCACGTGCGACTTTCGATCCGACGCACCCGAGTTCGAATCCCACTGGCCACGCACCACTGACTACTTTAAGTTATGTGCGGATTTTAACACTCTCTCTAGAAACGGTGAAGAATAATTTCAAGTTCAAGAATTAATCACAAAAATTCAAGGATATGTGACATCCACCAACCCGCACTGGGCCAGCGTGGTAGATTATGGCCCATACTCTCTATGAGAGAAGGCCCGTGTCCCAGCAGTGGGAACGTGATGGTATGATGATGATGATGACAAGTTACTCGAAGTGTCTCGTATGCGGGAGACCGTCTGGGTAGGTACCACAACTTTGCCAGTTATTCTGCCAGAGTGCGCAAGTATTACTGTGTTAAAGTTTGAAGGGCATTGTAGCCAGCGAAATTACTGGGCATATGAAAATTAATACCTGATGTCTCGGGGTGATGCAGCGCTACGCAGTAACTTTTAAGGTATTAAAAGTTCTTCGTAGCACCAGACCTAACGCACTCCGCACTGTAAGTACTAAGCTACAAGTACATAGCCGTACACCGATGGCGGGTCGCGCGTCGTTACACGTGCCGCGTCAGAAGAGATAAGAGCTATGCGATAGAAAGAGAGGCGCTCGGTAGGTTAATATGACTGGTAGGTATGCAGCACTACGCGAGCTGAATTGAATTTTATTGCGTCATAGCAAGAGTCGCTATTTGTTTAAATTTCTTTGCGGAGTGATGCTTCTGTCCATTAGTATTCTGTGGTAGCACTGCAATTATTATAGACAGCCGTAGCGCTTACCTTCAGAAGAACGACTTACTCGACTCATCACTCAGACAAATAAAAAAAAGTAAACCAAGTCATTGACATCGCCTACTTTCGGTGTTGACCAAAACGTGCTATCCGCCGGAGGCGTCTACAATTGCTGTCATTATGTTTTACCGTCTGAATGTGTGGTCTCTAATATTTTACATACCTATTAATTTATGTCTCCTCGAAATGGTTTAGTATTTAAGATGTCGGAATATTTGTTTACATTATCCAAGTTTGTAAAGGTATATAGGTAAATTCTTCAAGTGGACGTGAAAGGCTAACTCTGAATCTATAAAGAATAGTGCAAAATACAAAGGAGTCTTCGAGCTGATTTTGATAAAAACGAAAAACAATAAAAAAACTATTTTCATAGCCTGGAAACGAAATCGTTGATTTTGAAAAATATCTTACCTGCTTACTGTATTACACCAGCCGATGATTAGATTAGATTAGATAATGTAAATAAATAATTACAAAACAATACTTAAAGCTAAAGTTTTAAAATCTGCGGTCTTACCGCTTATAGCGATCTCTTCCAGACAACCTTTGGATGAGGAGGACTCAATGAAATTAAGGAACAGTGGTGTTGCTTATAAGGATCATATTTGAGAAGTAATGTCAAACGGCAATTCAATAACGATACTTACAATATATTTTCAGTATTTAATAATTCAATTAAATAAACAAATATCATAGAGCGAGTGTGGCTCAGTGGGTGCTCGTGCGACTTTCGATCCGACGCACCCGAGTTCGAATCCCGCTGACCCCGCACCACTGACTTTCTTAAGCTATGTGCGGATTTAACACTCGCTCTATAACGGTGAAGGAAAACAGCGTGAGGAAACCGGCATGTCCAAGAATTTTTCACAAAAAGTCAAGGACATGTGACATTCACCAACCCGCACTGGGCCAGCGTGGTGGATTATGACCCATTCACTCTCTATGAGAGAAGGCCCGTGTCCCAGCGGTGGGAACGTGATGGGCTGATGACGATGATGATGATGATGATAGAACGCTGTTTGGCGGATATTACGACCTAACATTTATGTATTAGGTTAGAAGATTTTTTTATTTGTATTGCGCTTGACCACTTTCTCACCTGATGGTAAGCTACAATGCAGTTGACGATGTAGCACGCCTGCCAAGACAGTACCTGTTCACTCATGATTTAATTATTTTTTTTACGCTTAATAGATCCATGTTTGGCCACTATCTCGCCTAATGTGAAGCGATGATGTGGCCTAAGATGAAGCACATAGATCTAGAGAGAGACGTCAGTTGAGCGGCTGCTCAGACCTGTCTCCCCGATGGTTCACCGAACATCATCCCGAAACAGGAATAGGTTGTTTGACGGCATGGCTTTGTTCGGTGGGTGGTATTACAACCACGGCCAGAGCCTACCACTCCAAAGCGCGTAAGCGGGTTTCATCACGATGTTTTCCTTCACC
This sequence comes from Petrophora chlorosata, assembly GCA_951640565.1. Taxonomy (NCBI): domain Eukaryota; kingdom Metazoa; phylum Arthropoda; class Insecta; order Lepidoptera; family Geometridae; genus Petrophora; species Petrophora chlorosata. The sequence goes on along the minus strand of OX621204.1, from coordinate 5,557,569 downwards.
GTTTTAGAGCGAGCGAACAAAATCTGCACTTAACTATAAGTCATTGGTGCAGGACCGAGTCGGGATTCGAACCCAGGTGCGTCGGATCGAAAAGCGCACGAGTCCCCGCTGAGCCACACTCGCTCTAATAATCCTTATTTGTTTGAACGAGATTCAAACCCGCGTCTTCTAGGCTACGACGTGCTCTTTGTAAAAAATGTTTTTATTCCAGTTATTGACACGTTGTAGGTACCTACCATAACGTGGTTATAGTAGGTATACATCCTACATTAGAGTTAAGTAAATTGCAAAAAATACATATCACTTGATAGAGTCTGCCCGCAGGTGATCACAAAACAAGCACGTTTTCAGTTTCATTGAAATGTCAAACTCATTATGAACATTATTTGAGCGATGTCTTGTAATTTCGCTACAAGTGCTTGTGAATTACCTAATTACTGTCGTTAAGAGGTGAACATATTATGACGGACAAAAAAATACGTAATGAAAAGCCCTATGCGGATTTTTTTTTAATCCATTGAAATGGATTGAATTGACAGCCTCAGCATAGTGGTTGGGTAGGTTGGCTCAAATCTCATACATCACTGAGGTTTTGGGTTCGATTCCTGCGACGGGACAAATGTTTGTGCACAGAAAAAAAAGCGTAGCCATTTGTTTCGTTTCTGGGCTTTGTGGGACCATGGAATTCATAGTTCCTGGTTACTTATAAACGAAAAATGGAATCTTAGTTAGGGACCAGGATCTATGTACCTATGTGATCGTTGGGCGTATTTATTTGTTTATTAAAATCTGCACCGTATGCGTTACAGTAAGGCATTCGCACTCGCGAAGCCGAAGGGTTAATGCGACAAGGACCTGGAAGGATCTGAACACGGTTAAACGTAGATGACACTAACGCTGTCACCTTGTAATTACAACCGTGACGTCACAGCAGGGTGTACTGCTTCATCATGTTCAAGCAGGTTGTAGCACAATTTCTATCATTGTTGTAAAATGAATCGTTTAATGTTAAGAACATAAAATAGTGTTGGCAACACTGACATATTTTTTCTCTCTCTCACCTTTTTCATGTACAAGTAAACGTGTCGTGTGCCATTAAATTAATTGATTTAAATAGTTAATCCAAGTGTTTTCCTTTAAAAACCACATAAAGTTATCTTTTACACTTAAGATAAATTAAAAGGAAATTTAAAATGAAATTGAATTTTTTGCCTTTTTTTAAGTAACTGACGAGACAACGACACCGAGACGAGCTGGTTGTTTGCCTGATGGTAAGCAATACGCCAGCACCCAACTACAACAGCACCACCCAGAACTTTGTTTTGCAAAATCCCGCGCGGCGCTGCACTGCGCTCGTCACCCTGAGACAATTATCTGTTGAGTCTCATGGCTACAATGCCCTTCAAACCGGAACACAGTAATGCTTGTCTACTCGAAGTATGTTGCAGATTGTAGAGCGACACAGAAACACAGAACACCACAGAATTTGAGTTGTCGAAGAGCGTGACCGGAACACAACTTAGTTGATAAATTTGGATAGGTACATACTTCTTAAAGGAATTGGCGAAAGACAGGTGATACTTTCGTCACAAACTACCAAGCCTTGTCTTGCCTTAAAAAAGCAACGACAAACATTCTCAAACAATCACACACCAATGTCCAGCTCAAAATGACATTCATTTATTTTTTAAGGACCCCATAAAACAACATTACGACTTGAACACTATACTTACACTCTGTTCATTCCCAATTATTGGTCATAACCGCGGGTTCGATTCTGACGATAATTATAAGTGGGAAACTCTAAACATAGGTGGAAACATAAATAACGCTGACGTGTTGTCTTCTATTTGGTAGTGTGGGTTAATTAGATGTCGCAGGTAGGATGGAGTAAGATGATTTTGGTATTTGTGGTCTAAGCTTTTAAACATTCAAAGCTTTCTTCTTTGACAGCCTCTGCGATGTAGTTAGGCAGGTTGGCTCAAATTTCATACACCACTGAGGTTGCGGGTTCGATTCCCGCGACGGGACAAATATCTGTGCACAGAAAAAAAAGCACAAGCATTTGTTTCGTGTCTGGGTGTTGTGGGACCATGGTCCTCATAGTTCCTGGTTCCCTTACAGGGAATCCTAGTTAGGGGCCAGGATCCATGTATGTGATCGTTGGGCGTTATTTATTTCCGATTAATGTTCTTGACAGCTTTCATTATTTTTGCATAATTTAAGCTTTTTTAAAATTTTAACTCAGCCTTTCAATAACTATCTCTATTCAAGAAGGCACGGCGCCTAATGCTACATCAGGGAATCACAATCCTGTATTTGAGTAGTGTATGACCTCCTGTGTTCTATATATTCCTGGTACACAAGCGGCTAAATATTACAAATTACAGACAAAAAAAGATTATAAGATATTAATCATTCCATGGAGAAGATAAACCTTGAGGTACCATGAGCTATGGCCGTCTACCGCCAAGACACAACGACACTGATCATGCATGGCTCGATACCCTACGATAACGTAGTGATGAGCACTTAGGCAAACAATATCGATGACGAAGATAAAAGCGAAAATTTTAATTTTTGGACAAGACCACTTGTTCAAGCTGCCACGGGCCTCCTGATAATTAGTCAATCAGGTACAGTTTTGAGCTACCTTGTGAACAAGTGATCTTTAAATCCCCCATATCTAGCTCATCATAATTTGACAATAATGTTAAATCGATAACTCATAAAGTTTCGGATTTGGTACTTATTTTGTTTAGTGTGGATACTTTTGTCGAAAAATCTTAAATAAACCAAGATTTAGAGTGACTTTTTTTCTATCGACAACTTTACTGCAAGTCCCTTCACTATGCCGCACCTGTACCGGCGCACGCGCACCCGTTCATTAGGTCCCCGCGTGATTGTCACTTAGCCCCGCCCCGCGCGCCTCTTAGACAATTATTATAATTCCTATGATTACACACACCGTACGGAATGTATGCCCGTTTTTTTGTATTTTTGTTGGTTATGTAATGTTTTGTATAGATGTTATAGGAGTAGACACAAGAACATATATTATTAATATGTTCTTAAAAGAAAAAGATTAAATAACAGTACTAAAACACCGTAGATAATGGTGTCAACACACGCATCTGCTATTTAGCAGGTCATCAACGTGAATTCAACTCTATCTCTTTCATTTTAAAATAAATTTTAAAAATATCCTTTACCAAATCAGTAGCAAGAAAAGTGTCCCCATTTTGTCACACAGGAGGCGTGGTGATCAACTAAGATTTAGATCTAAGCAATCATCTCAGCGCTATTCGAATCAACTTAACCACTCAAGAAATAAGCGATATTTTGTCAGGTTTCAACGGTAGAACTAAAATGGTTGATGTGAAAGGTGGTCAGAGCAATTTGGCTGATCGCCATTAGAGTACGGACGTATCAGTACATGTCATTATGTAGCTCACAGTGCGTGAATATAACGTAGTGAAGGGCTGATATGAGAAACAGTAGCAACGGGACTGTAAGAATAGTAAAGACCGGCAACTGAAATATGTATTTCCAATCAACATACTTATTTTGTAAATATCTTATTACTCAAACCATCACACACCCACACAAGAGTAGAAGAAGAACATTCAAACCGGTGCTGAACTAATATTTCTGTCCAGTGTCTAATTTACTATTTTGAGCAGATACGAAAACTCCGACTTGCATTAAGCCCTAATTTTAAGATCGATTCCGCCAACTGCAGGGCACAAGCTCTTCCCGCACACGCCAATCATTACTGTCGCGTCCATATCTTCGAAAAACTTTGTTATGCTTGGCGCTTATAATCCACTCTCGCCGACTATTCAATACCCTATATCTACTTCACCTGCGATTCTACTCGTGTTTGTAAATCAAATTCAAGACCAGGACCGTCTACCGTTTTACGCGCTCATCACTACTCCAAAATCACAGTTGTGTAACATAATGGGCCAGCTTTGTTCTTTTGTCTCGCGATCGTGAGGTGTCATTGAGAGATGGGTCATGGTGAAATCTTAACAATCAAGCTGTCTTTGATGCGGGCCTTTGACTTGAGGTGGTCACAGAATATTTAACATGAGATATATATACAGGCTTTGTTTTAATCAAAGACCTTCAGTGACCTCTTCTAGAATTTAGGTATATAAACAAAAATTTACTTACTGACGCTCATAATATGATGTTTTTTGAGCTATCTTGTTCATTTAAAACTTAAGTTATAAGACATTGGCAACAACATACAGATACAAAACCTTTGCGGTGATAATATTTTAGCTGACTAAACACACAAACCTTCCTTTAGCTTCAGTGGTTTTGCAAAATAAGAGTTGATAGAGACCTAATGCGAAGCCTTACACACGCCTTCACGCCCCCACAACGAGAAAATGACAGTGTCTACTTTGCATTTACCTTTGTAATGATTGGTAGATCCTGTCATGTGTCCTGTGACATTAATACCCAAGTAAGTACGCCCAAATAACATTGAACCTAGTTACTCAATTCAAAGTCAGCACTCAAGCCCTACATTAAACTACAAATCAACCACAAATCCGGTTCGACCTTCCTATCAAAGCAGCCGTTCACGACACCAGCGCTGGGTCCAGAGAAATGGAGAATAGGTTAGAACAGTGGTCAACACAAAGAATGAATGCATAGATGCATTCATTCTTTGTTACTAGTTTGAAAAGTTTATCACATTTATTACTAGTTTGAAAAGTTATAAACGTCATTTTTAACTTGGTGTTAAAAATATGCCTTATTGTAAGGCAATACATTACATAGATTCAGTAACAAATAATAATAATAATAAAATCATTTATTCAATAAGGTTCTTAAATTTATTGGGCTAGTTGATAAATTTATAATATTGAGGTATCTGCTGCCGAAATGACATGGTTATGACACTAAAGTGCGTATAGCCGCCGAAATTCGGTGCAATGACTCAACGCGAATTCCAGTGGATATACGTATACGCCGTTGACATAAATACGATTGTTCAATCGTATGATCGCGGCGCGTCTGCCACGCCTACTCCGCCATTCTATCTTATTTTGCATTTCTCTGGCTGAATCGATAGGAAATTGCTTTGACATTTCTGTGGCCACAAATGTCACGCCTCCTTTGCGACATGGACATTCTAGGAATAGCGACGGTAGCTGACTTCAATTGCTTTGTTAATGGAAGTTCTCATCAATCTATTTCTCATTTAATCTATAGCTGCTTTTAAACAATTCCAAATAGCAATCACACTGTAGGTATATTTTTTATACATGATGAACTGATCAAAGTTACATGGTCATATTAATGAAAATCTATGAAATAAATCTCGTATTTTAAACACATCACTACACACTTATATCACAGTTATCAGACTGTGCTAAAATTATAAATGCGAAAGTTTGTATGTAAGTGTGTTTGTGTATTAGTGCGTTTGTTACTTCTTCAAGCTGTAACGGCCCACGGACTTGAGTGAAATTCAAAATGGAGATAGCTTGTACCCTGTATTAACACATAAGCTACATATACTTTTTAACCCATGAAACTGCAGGTGAAACCTCGGGGTGCAGCTAGTGATATTATATATATCGGAGAGGTGCCAGTCGTGTGATTTCCAGGTGGATAGATGATTTCAGGAGAACAGCAAAAGTTTGGATGTAAGAGATGAATTGCAGCATTAGAGGGAGGTCTAGGTTTGCTGAGCAGCGAGTGATAGCCGTCTGATAGCAGGCTGATGATGATGATGATAGTGATGATATGGTCATAGACCGGAGTAAAAAATACGTAATTGTCATAACTGCCTTTAAATATTGCACTGTTTATGATAATAAAACGGGAACCATTCACGCTTGAAACATTTGTTGTAATTACCTGTATTATATAAGCTTGTCACCACGGCACCACCCTATACTTTTACAAGACCAAATGTGGGTATAGATGATGACAACGCCCGCCTTTCTCGACGCTGATACCCGCATTCTCTAGTCTTCTCGTGACCACGGCCAATGCAACTTGGTCAAACCGTCGAGGTAAACAAAACAAATGTTTTTAGAGCTATTAAGTTCCATTTTATTATCACAAACTATGTGTTCAAATCGCAAAAGTTTAAAAATTACTAATATTGCTCTGCACTAAGTTTAGACTAACAAGTTTTTTCAAAAATATTTCACCTTAAAAACCAGGCCCCACGCCATAAACAGCATGCAATCACCAAGTACGCACACCATTAAAGCATGCAAATGATATTTTCCGCGCAAAAGGCGCAAAAGCGCGCCATAATTATAAACGCATCAATCAGATGCGCGCGCGCCTGCCCTCCGGCGCGCGGGTAAATGGTTATTAGCTGTGGTACTCGACGACATGTACTTACTCACTTACAGGTATACTTGTGTATGTAGTGTATGTATGTATACTTAGGATCATATCTACATTGCACCTTAGGCATTTTGAACATGTAGTTTTATATGTTAGAAGACTGATACAAATAATATATGCCATAACCATTAGACAGCAATTCAGAGACATCTCCTTATCCAACGAAAAAACACACACCGTCTTTCAGTCAAATTAGTTCGTGCACAACAGATTTTTAAATAGAAACAACAATCGAAGAGAGAGAAGAGTTGGTTTCCGTCCGAGGTTCAATCGATTCATACTTTTCTCGACTGCTGGCCGATTCAGAACCTCACGACAACTCATTTGTCGATCGATTCGGTTTGATATCGTACGATTCAAAATATTTTAAATTCACAATAGTCGAATCGACTTTCAAATTGTCGTAGTCGATAACCAATCGTAACCGTACGATAAACGCGTATTTATCGACCGAGAACGTTATTCACAATGCAGATATCGAAGCAAAGTTTTCGAACGTCCGATTAATTTCCACGACAACTTATCGAGTGCAACATATCACTCGAAAGCATTAGATTTCACCGTCAATACCGAGTATATTCCGTGTGTTGTTAAATAAACTACATTTTCTACTACAAATAAAATAAAACTCACAGTAAGATTCAACATAAACTAATTCTATGTAATAAAGTACCTACCAAGTCTAGTATTTATTTATAGGTTAAGTTCGCTTTGATTGTTTTAGAACTATTTACCTACTACTATAAGATTACTTAATAAGATGCATAAATCTACCGAAATAAAATCACTGTACCTACATAATTATTATAAAGTACTCTGTGATACCATGGACTAAATATACTAGTATAGTGTATATTTAGTCCATGGTGATACTATGTAATTGTAATTTTGGTATTTACTTAACATTTCTAACGAATCTTGATGAAGCTCGTCTTCTCGCTCGATCTTCTTTTAATAATTTTAAAACATGATAAAGAAAACAATTTGCGATAGACATTTAAATTTGGCGGTTTGTCAATGTCTAAAGCATAGATTAAACATTAATGCCAAGTGGATATCAGCAGGTGGGTGTTTACGAAGCTCTTGTTTTTTTATATTTCTACCAATATCTGGCGCTTATAATTGTTGATTATATTTTAATTCGTGATAAACGTTGTTATAATAAATTTTGATAACTTGAAAACATTTTTATATCGTCTAGATAATAATACAATTTTCTGCGAGTATTGCACACAAAATGAACTCCGTAAATGCAACACGTTGTCGTATCGATTTCGATATCGTAACCGAAACCGTGTCGAATCCTCGGGGCGGATGTTCTGAATAGCTCGAAAAGAAACCTACGACACGAGATCGTTATCCAATCGAATCGATTCGGTATGTTGTCGTGGGGTTCTGAATCGGCCAGCTGGTCCGATATTTGATCGATTTTATACTTTCTCACAGATACTTTACAGGTCCGAAGTTCGATCGTTTTCATACTGTCTAGCACATGCTTTACTGGGCCTGGACTTTCTGGTACATCCTTTACTGGTCAGAAATTTGATCAATTTCATACTTTCTTGCACATACCTTATTATTATATTATTAATTATAGGTAACATCTGTAATTTGATTTTGGGAGCGCAATATGCTATTTCTTATACGGTCCATACCTTACTGGGCCAAAATACGATCGATTTCATACTTTCTCGCACTTACCTTAAATTAAATAAAATAAAATAAAAATAAACAAAGCTTTTTTTATTTCTTGGTAGTAAAAAAACAGCTAAAATAAGTTATTATTAGTATAAGTTACATTATCATCTTTATATATTTATTAAATTAAATTTATACAATTTTATGAAAATGAACTATTCTATTATAATTAAATATTACATTCATGCAGATTTACCTACACAAATTTATAATTTATTTATTAGCTATTGTAATTATTTTTATAGTACCTATTTATATATTAATTGTTATTAATTTTTATAAATTTATGATTTGTGAAATTAAACAGCTTTAACATTTTATTTCTTATTAGTAAAGACTAGGTACAATATAATATTATTGATATTAGGGTGTTTTAACATTTTGACTTTTATATATGTAAATGTAGTTGTTCAGAAACCCCTCTGCGTGTAAAGGCCTCCTCCATAGAAACCCAGTTTTCTCTATCTTTTGCTTCTTGCACCCATTTTTTTCCGACTATAGTTCTTATTTCGTCAAAATCAGTCCATCTTTCCAAAGGTCTACCTCTTTTTCTCTATCCATTTGGTCGCTGGTTGGTTGGTTCCATTCGCACATACCTTACTGTTCTGTTAATTAAACTGTAATTACGTATTCAGTCTCATACGAATTCAAAACCATACAATCTGTCATTCCACTTTCCATAGGTACCACAGTTTGCTCATCAGTTATAAAGTAATCAAAACAAATCGCATTCCATTCCGGTTCAATTATCACAAGGAACATCCATCAAAATTAAATCAGACGAATAAGACGTCTTTATTACTGGATCAAAGAGAGGCCTTGCTTTAAATTACTAATTCTTTTTTATTAGTATACATGATAAATTTCGACATTGCCAAATGGAAGATATCTGATCAAAATCATCCATAGAAAGAACAGCGTAGGTACCTATGATTATTATTTATGCAATATGATCCAAGAGATTACTTTGAAATACACTCGAGAGCAATGAATCCGGGTCACTTAAAGAATGTTAAAAATCTCGGAAACTAAAAATGATAGGTTAATGCAATAAATTGTATTTAATAGACAATGTAATACTCCTTAAATGAAAGTTAAAAAAATATGAGTCACCATACATTTTATTAACACAAAATTACATAAAGAAAAAAACTGCTGATCTCTCCTTAAAACAAAAATAGGAAACATGAAATTTTTGAACTTTATTACGATTTTCTTGAATTTTAATACTTCGTATTGCCTCCTCGTGCTTCCATTACTGCGTTTACGCGGTTTGGCATGCTGTACACCAAGTTCCTTATACGATTTTGGGGAATATTCTCCCATTCCTCTGTGAGAGCAATTTTGAGCTCACGAAGCGTGATTGGGGGAGGGTTTCGTTGTTTTACGCATCTGCCTAGCTCGTCCCAAGCATGCTCGATCGGGTTGATATCCGGGCTGCGCGCTGGCCACTCCATACGAGTAATGTTCATCTCTTGAAGGTAGTCATTCACAATCCTACCTGTATGAGGTCGGGCATTGTCATGCATAAATATAGCATCCTCACCTAAATTATAAATATTTAATAAAACGGCTAGGACTCACGTAGTTTGTCGAATTAGTCGACCTAGGTTTCGAGCATGTCCGATGCTCTTCATCAGGGGCGAGTTTACTAGCCGTTTTATTAAATATTTATAATGAATCAAACTCACGAAAACTTTCTCACCTAAATTGACCATAAATGGACCAACGTGATCATTGAGGATTTCTTCCACATATCTTACGCTAGTTAAAGAGCCGTTTTCTATGATCACCAGCTCTGTGCGACTTTCAGAAGAAATTCCGGCCCACACAAGTACAGACCCACCACCGTAGGCTACTTTTTCTTCGATGCATGCTTGCTTGAATCTTTCCCCTGGTCTTCGATACACTCTGTGTCTTCCATCGTGCTTGTAGAGCATAAATTTTGATTCGTCGGAGAACATAACTTTTGACCAATCTTCAATACTCCAATTTACGTGGTTCTGGGCATATCTTAGTCTCGAAATACGATGCCCACGCTCCAGTTTAGGGCCGTTTGCAGGTCTAAGGGGTTTTAAGTTAGATTCAGCAAGCCGACGTCTTACTGTCCATGCACTTGGGTTACTTCCTCCGAGGCGTCGAAACTGATTGGTGAGTTCAGTTCCTGTGAGAAAGCGATTTCGAAGCATGGTGTTCACCAAGTATCGGTCTTCTCGTGCTGTGGTACACCTGGTTCTGCCCGTTCCTGGTCTGCGTAGGTTAGAACCAGTTTCTTCGTAACGTCGGAGAACTCTTTGTACTGTTGACAGCGACACACCGACAGTCCTGGCTGTATCGCGCTGACTCCGGCCGGTTTCCAGCATTGTAAGTATTCTGGTGCATTCTTCAGGCGTAAGCGACATAATTTCAGCTTTAATAATGAATATAGAGCACTATCAACATGGTTTATGTACCCACATAAATGACAGATTACAAACAAAAGCAAAACCAAATGCTGTAATTTCGTAGTTCCATCTTCGAAAGTGGCCCTTTTTCAAATTTGATTTTTTTATGATATAACTTTACAATAACTAAGAAGTTTTAATACCTTCATTTAAGGAGTATTACATTGTCTATTAAATACAATTTATTGCATTAACCTAGCATTTTTAGTTTCCGAGATTTTTAGGATTCTTTAAGTGACCCGGATTCATTGCTCTCGAGTGTATATTCTCATTGCGAGTTTTCTCTTGATGAATGGGCAAAAATGTAAATTGTATTTTAGTACCTTTTTTTAAACTGAGTGATGAGACGAGCATGTCGTTCGCCTGATGGTAAATGCCATAACAATTGCAGTGCCACCCAGAACTAAACGAATATTTAAAAAAACGCAGTGTAGAATTGCATTGCGCTCATCATCCAGAGTCATCAGATATGAAGTCTCATATATTATATTATATTTTAGTATCTACCCTGTACCTACAAAACTTATGTATATGTTAAAAATCGGGTCGGTGATTACCTCCATTTAAAAAATCTCTTATTGATCTATGTTTGACCACTATGTCGCCTGATGCTAAGCGACAATATGGTCAAAAATGGAGCACATAGGTGGTTCCGGAGAAAGACGCCAGTTGAGTGACAACTCAGACAGTACTCTCAGATGGTTCACCAAATATTATCTCAAAACTCGACTATAAGTCGCTTGACAGCATGGATTTGGTGGGTGGTAGTAACTAGTATTACAACGGCGGCCCGAGCCTCCAAAACACCGTCGCATGTTTTCTCACGATATTTTCATTTACCGTTTTAGAACGAGAGTGCAAAATTCGCACATTAACTAATTGGTGGTTGGTAAAGGACAGGTGCAGATGCAAGACAAAAACCGATAAAGACGTTCGCGCCATATTAGAAAAAAAAAATATCCTATTTAATCTGAGTAAACATAGAACTGTGAACTGATCCTCCAAATATTTCGCACCAAAATCCGGTACCCATCATCGATATTGCAAACGGAAAACGCGTCAACACCTCTGCTTTATGAATAATCGAAACGCGCGAACACCCGCCCCCGGGCCCGCCGTGTGTGGACACAGTCTATGAATAGTGCAACGGGTGCGTGTGAAAACTGCACTACTGAATTCATAAAACAGAAGATTTGATTACATTTTCTTTGTTGGTATAAACAGAAAGTTTAGAATGCGACACAAATGAATAAACGTGACCAAAATAGAAAAGAAGAATTTCATCAATATAGTTCGTTGCTAATACCATAAATACATTAATTACTATTTCTTCGTAAGCTTTTTCGCTTGTAGTAATACAAGCATCGACGTTTCCTAGACACAAACAGTGGTGCCTCAGTAAAAATGTCACCCACAATCTTTATAATGCGTGGATAACCATTCTCTAGTTTTTATACAACTGAGTCACGAGGTGAGCAGGTTCTTCACGTGATGATGATAATGATAATGTGGTAATTTTTGTTACTCATCTTCGTGTGCCTCAGACTGCAAAATTTCCCAAACCATTATTCATTAGCAAACCTATCAAAAGCCTAATCTCCACTTACAAACCACAACATACTCTTTTCGACCTTTTCCTCCAACAAGCACTTCAAATTTTCAAAGTGTATTGACAGGACACTCTCGAGTTTGACGCTTGTCGTTTTTTCAACTCCGGCGCATCGTTTGATCGCAGTGATTTGACATTATGCGCGTCGGCGCGGGCGCATGTTTGACACACGGCGCTCGTATCGGAGAAATCTCCATTAACGAAAGGCGTGGAAAAAATTGACCACAAAAGACTGAATCGTCAATCGCAAGGGTGTGCTGGCTACTAATGGGAAACTGGATGAGGAATAGAGAATGGTGTGGAGAGGACTTCAGAAAGCTTTAATAGATGGTGAGAGCAACGACAAACTTATTTTCAAAAAAAAAAAAAATATTTTTGGCTGTTTTCAATGACGGAACTACACAATAACAGATTAGAACTACTTAGACGTCTTACAGTTTATTAGAACTCTCTTTATGAAGTTTCTTGCCAGAATCGCTGGTATGAAAGCTACACTGTATGTGAGTACGGGACACGTACTTACCTGCAGTGTAGCTTTATTGGCTTTTTATGGTTGATTGATAAATAAATGGCACTGTTCGGCTAGGTGAAATCAAATATTCAATCAGGAGGTTAGTTGATAGTAGGTACTAAAAGTAATAAATAATGACTTCAATTCAAGTGTTTTTGAATCGGTCAACTTTGATGAATTTGTTAATCAAATGTTTTCTTAACATCCTATCAGCCTCTCCACATCATCCCATCAATCTATCAAACATTACAGAACTAGGACCTAATGAACTTCCAAATGGAAGCTGCTGTCGGGCATCAGATGCACTATCGGCCATCGCTTACATAATGCGCGTTAAAAGGCATTGTGTTTCCCATGAGCTTCTGGAGATTAGGTGCTAGCTACCATGAGGGAACTATGTTAAGCTGTGACTGATGTCGGCACTAAGGTACGTTGTTTTAAATACCTACTATGTTGGTTATGTGAATAGAATAAGCCACAATCACATCAGGAATGACTTACACAGGCAGCTGCTTATAAGGCCGCGTTTACACGGCGATTTCGTCTTCATACTATGAAATAGATGGGTACAAGAACTCGCACTGTGAAGGTTACGTATGTACCAAATATTTAATAGACCTGTACCCAAATATGTAGTTATATATAAGTTATGTATACATCAAGTAGGTACAGTCGCTGTAGTTTTTAAGTTACTGTAAATTGGCCACAGCCACCCGCGATACAGGCTTGCCCTAATGCGGGGACTACTGCTAATACCCTACTATGTTTATAAATGATTTTGTAGTTTGTATTTGTATTACGTAATTTAATAAGACTCATTCTGAGGCCTTAGATTGACATTAGAATTTTATCCTTGTCTATATATGTACCTATTTATATATCTATCTCGTACGTCGTATCTATACGTCTTTTTGAACTCAACTTGACCACACTGGAACAACGGAGACAAAGGGGAGATTTAATTTAAACATACAAGATAATAGATAAAAGAAACAAATGGACACTACAACGTTAGAGACTTTGAAAACCTGTACAAAATGAATCCAAATACACACTTAAGAGGACACTCACTGAAACTTACCAAGCCTCCTAGTACTAGCAACCCTAGGACACACTTTTTGCCAAGTCGCGTAGTAAACCACTGGAATAATCTACCAGAGTCAGTGATCAGTGCGCCATCAGTGAATAGTTTTTAAAATAGACTTGACAAACATTTAAAAATAAATCACAAGTGCAACGATATGCACGCATCAGCTCAACAAGCTGCTAGTGCATCATAAAATAATAATAATAATAATATCTTTATATCTAAATCAAAGTTAAAAACACCTATTAAATAGGTACAAAATGCAATTTTAAACTACACTAAACACATAGTAAAAATCAAATTTAAAATGTGTTAAAATGGCATTTATGTTAATATGACTGAAAAGCAAGCAAAATGAGCTTGTAAACATTTATATCCCATGTTCAAATTGAAGTCCGGCCCTAAAAAAGAAATGCGAAAAGTGAAATAAAGAAATAGCACCAAGAAACCTTGCGGGGATATCTATTCATCAATTTATCTAATCATATGCAGTTACTTACTAGTAGGTATAAGTTTTTTATCGGTTCCCAAAGCTGTAAGACTGGTAAGCCCTCTATAAGTTTCACATCCATGATCCAAAAAAAGCATAGATACGGCACCTGCTATAAAATGGTCGTTACATTTATACATCATGATGTTGTAGTTTTCGTCCAGAATTGTCGTTTTTAATTAAGGACTATGGAATGACGATGGCAAGACGGTGGTAATGATCGGGATACGCCGCTTTGACGGCAGTTATGATAATTTTTATAAAAGCCACCGCTTTGATTCCATTGTCGTTTGTGGGCTGGTTGGTATAGAGAAGGCTTACTTTTTGTATATCTTTCTACTACTGTGCTAGCCTACTGCACAAGATTGGTACCTATATAATTATAACAATTTGAAAGCCTCTGTGGTGTAGAGGTTGAGCAGGTTGGCTCAAATCTCATACACCACTGAGGTTGCGGGCTCGATTCCCGCGACGGGACAAATGTTTGTGACAGAAAAAAAGCTCAAGCATTTGTTTCGAGTCTGGGTGTTGTGGGACCATGGTCTTCATAGTTTCTGGTTCCCTAGATACAGGAAATCCTAGCTAGGGGCCAGGATCTATATATGTATAGATATTAAGTTCACTTAATATAGGTACAGGAATATTTTAAATCTACACTCTAAAATTAAGGTGAAAATGAAAACTTACCTTTCAATATCTACCTACAGTTATTACTATAGGTAGATATTACAATTCTATCGTTGTCATTTGACAGGTTTGGAAGTTAAGCCAAATTAATTTGAGCAACACGACCACGGGGTCGGCCCCGCCGCAGGTGGCGCGACGACCTAGACGCCTACGACAAGGAATGGCCCGTAACAGCAATGGACAGAGGGTCTCGGAAAGAGGGAAGGGAGGCCTTTGCCCAGCAGTGGGACGAAACAGGCTCAAAAAAAAGTCGTCACAGTCAACTCCACCATTAATTTTGATATAAACGATAATTCCATTTTGGATACGTACATTAAGATTTTGTAGCACTTTACCTACTTTGTATTTAACAACCTCGCCATTTGCTATAAAGGCACATGAAAAACAAGTACATTTCTCAGTAATCAGCATAACAATAGGAGGTCTTACCGCTCAAAGCGATGTCTTTCAGACAACCTTTAAACGGAAAGTACTAATATAAATTGGAACGACGGTGTATTTTTCGAAAGCTTCAGTCTGGTAGCATATAGTAGTAATACCTAAATAAGTATATTATACCAGAGAATACTAAATAGTACCAAGGGTTAAACTAAAAACTAAAATTATAAAACCGGTCTCCACAGTAACTGAGCGTCGGCAGGGCGGCAGACAGAGTGACGGAACCCATACGATGACTTGCATCCCACTGACTATGATGTATGTTCGCCGCTGGTAATGAGCAGATCGCCGAGGATGTATAATACGTGTTGAGGTTTTACATCTGTACCTATATTGAACTAGACTTAGAGTCTGTAGACGTGATGCGGCTGAATCTTCTGTATTCAAAAATAAATGCTTCCTATATTTTTTAAGAAAATTAATGTGACTGGTTCGAATTCTGTGCGCAGTCGTACTATGCGAACCATAATTATTTTTGTTAAATAATATCGTTGTTGCTAACAAAAATGCAAAACGGGGCTTTTTTCCATTGTAGCAGTTTCTGAAAATCATCCTTTTCAACGCATAAACGATTAACTAACGCATAATTTATATAATGTGTTTATATTCTGCTACATTAAATATTTACATCTCAAGAATTAAAAATTATAAATTAAAAACACATTATACACCTAAACAAACAGAAATTAAATTAAATAGCGTTATCTGTCAAAACTAATCTAAACTAATAAACCACTACCAGTTTGCAACGTTCGCAAAATGCTGGCAGCATTGCCACGTTGAATGGCAATGCTTATCCTTTGGCCAAAATATAGGCCAGCATTTTGGTCACGCGTTGCTTCGACAAGAAGTTTTGTAGTATCTTTGAAAACTCTATGCGCCCCCGGTCTCCACGGTCCTAGAGTCTCGGTCCCAAAAGGTTCAAAAATGTAGGCTACCACCGACTACTATCTAGGCTACTATACTTCTGCTACATTCTGATAGAGAAGATAGATACGTTAAAGCAATTACATTATTTTTTAAATAGAAAACAATGATCATCCCCAGATTTCGTAATATCATTTTCACCAGCCGTAATTAAAAATGAATCTGGGGTTTCCAAACCACATTGTCATCTTATAAATGTGGGGAGCGTTCATGAAATATGTATCTGTTACGATTGTCGAAATACACAACTCACGGGAGTGATTTCGAGGCTTGGAAAAATGAAAATGTCATCGATAGATCTCCTGGTGAAAATGACTGGTTTGTCCCTAGGACATTTTTGGTTCTGAGTAACCGTATTGGTCGAAGTTGATAGACCTCAGTCCTCAGTTGAGCGAGTGTGGCTCTGCGGGAACTTGTGCGCCTTTCGATCTCACCGAAGACTCGACGTCACCTGGGTTCGAATCCCGACTCCGCCCTGCACCAATGACTTGTAATTAAGTGCAGATTTTGCACCCTAGCTCTAAAACGGTGAAGAAAAACATCGTGATGAAACCCGCTTACGCGCTTTGGAGTGGTAGCCTCTGGCCGTGGTTTTAATACCACCCACCGAACAAAACCATGCCGTCAAGCGACCTAGTCGTGTTTCGAGATGATGTTCGGTGAACCATCGGGGAGACGGGTCTGAGCAGCCGCTCAAATACCGTCTCTCTCTCTAGATCTATGTGCTTCATCTTGGGCCACATCATCGCTTCACATCAGGTGAGATAGTGGCCAAACTGATCAGTGAGATGATCACAAAACTGAGAAGTAAAAAAATGCAAAAAATGACTCTTCATTTTTTGCATTTTTTTATGGGCCCAGACATCAATTTAAGCACCTATGGGAAGAAAGTGGGTAGACATGCTAACGTTCTTTTCAAAGCAATGTAAACGTAAGTTACAACTCTTAGCATATTTTTAATTTGATTTGTTATATGTGTTTATGACGTTTAAAAGTGCATTTTTGTGCCTAATATAATAAAAATAATAATTTTGTCTTCAACTTTGACTCAAAAACCATTTTAACCTACCTGTTCCTTCAATGTACTATTGACGAATAGTACCTACTTATTACCCCAATCAAAAATATGGCGCCAATAGTGGTCTAAACTATGTCTTTCTTTGTCAAGGACTTATTACGATAAAGTACCTATTAATATTTCATATGACACGGCAAGTATAGGGCCACCCAAAAAACTTTCTTCATTACGCGAGTAATCCCATTTTAATAACTGATACGTTTCACGTCATTAGCCAAGTCATTTGTCAAGGATTCCATTAGTGACCGAACGTACTTGTAGGTGGATGGATAACTAACAAATAAGATGTCTTGGTGGTGTGGATGCACTCTGATACACTATTTACGTTGATTGCATCTGGTTATCTCACCGTGGGCACGTAAAAACATGGGCAGAAAGCTTTCTAGGTGTTAACATGGCAAGATCCAGTCAATATTATTCATAAACTTATATTACTAAAATTTTCATTATTATTTTAGCTTTAAAATTTTGCGTCGATGTTCGTGCTTCCAGAGTAGCAGGTATATCGTGGACAAAACTGGAATTGGATGATTTTTAGGGTTCCGTACCCAAAGGGTAAAACGGTACCCTATTACTAAGACTCCGCTGTCCGACCGTCTGTCTGTCTGCCCGTTTGTCACCAGGCTCTATCTCTTGAATCGTGATAGTTAGACAGTTGAAATTTTCACAGATGATGTATTTCTGTTGCCGCTATAACAACAAATACTAAAAAACCGAATGAAAAATATTTAAGTGGGGACCATACAAGAGACATGATTTTTTTTTTGCCGTTTTTATAGATAATGGTACGGAACCCTTCGTGCGCGAGCCCGACTCGCACTTGTCCGGTTATTTAAAATGACGATACTAAGTATACAGTTAAACATTGTTTAACGGATTTCTCGCGCATCTTTTACATTATTGAATGTCCTGACGTTTTGACAGAATGGGTACAAGTTCCCAAAAATTATTACCTTGTCATTGGTTTCAATATTTCATTCAGTCTATCTCCAAGATAAAATAGCTACATTACTCAAGACCCCCATCAAAATTGAGATCCTGTTACGTCATCACTTCACCAAGTCTACGTCTACCACCGCGGGTGAATAGTGAAAAAGACATTATACCAAATTTGAACTGCAATTTATCAAGTTCTGATCCGCTCCTTTGACCCACCGTGTTATGACAAGATGAAATATATCCCCCGATGATATTTCAAATTCTAAGATACATTTGTGTCTACTTTTAAAAAGTACTTTTTTTATTTTCGTAGGGCGGGGACAAAGGACAGTATGGTATTACGCGTCAGATAGTGATGTGACATCCGGTGTAACAATGTATCGATGAGTGATGGTGGTAGTATGGCGGATGGTTTGACTATCATTGTTAATATTTTTGGGGTGAGACTGGCTACTGCATGTAATCGTCGGGTTAAAGGAATGAAAAATGGAACAAAAGCTGCGAACCCTAGTTTTTATTCTATTGGTTATCGCAGGTTTATGGTTTATATAACAATTTTTTCAGGGATGTACATACGATTTTGAAAAATTTCATGAGTGTTATTGGTTATTGACATAAATATGGCTAAAGGTTAGGTGCCGTTAATGCCAAAAAGTCGGGACTTGATTTCATAAGTCCCAGAAGAAGAACTTATAAAAGGTCCGAAACCTGGTCGGAGAAATTTCGACGTTTGACCGTGAGTATTAACCGTTTTCATATCAATGGTCATACGAGCTATAAACTAAAATAAATTAAAGTCGTAGTATCACACCTAGAAATAATTGACACATCCCTAGTTTTTGTACATTCATTGAAACAAATTATTTATTTGCGAGAATACATAGATTAAGTTCTTAACATTATTAGTCACAGCCACAGTATTCAGTCTGCAAGCGGACATGCAAATATTTAAATATTAAATTATAGGTACCTATTAAAATTTGAAATTATTGCAAAATTATTACATTAAGTATTATATAAAATATTATTATTTATCATTATTTTTTTTATTCCCGTCTTAACTTTTTGAGAATTCCTCTCCATCCAAAGGTTGCCTGGAAGAGATCGCTTTTAGCGATAAGGCCGCCCATTGTAACACTTTCTTTAATTGGTCTTATGTCATGTCTTTAATTTAATGTTTGCAATAAAGCGTTTATCTATCTATCTATCTATCTACTATAAAAATAATTTCTTATAAGCCAGTCGAACACACATTTCACGGCATTGAGATACAAGTATGTTCAATGTGTCACGGTCATAGCTCTATTGCCTAAACGTAATTTCAATATGGCGTATTTTTAGAATATGACAATGTACAAAATAAATTTAGCAGTAAGGAAACAACAAAATATAGATTACTATTGGAACCACACTGGAACCAATATCACACGAGTTGACGATGTAATAACACCGGTGACACAAGTCATATACTTTCAGCGGCAAAATATATTCTGCAGTGAAAAAGTGACGCAAAAACTAAATTTTATTTATACCAGTAGTAAATGTAATAAGAGCAAAGCTATTGTTTTAAAAAGAATATATATTATTTTGGAATCGAAGTTCATACACAATTATTAATTGTCATCGTTCAGTCAGACAACACCAATATAAGGTTTGGACCCTTTGATAACGGAATATTTATAACAATTTCTTCTACAAATGAATACAGTTTCTTTGGTTTACACAACCAGCACGCCTTATCTGACAGTGGACCTTTGTAATATGATATGTGGTCTAATTATTGCCATATCTAAAAAGAAGAACATTGCTTAATAGTAAGTGTAGTCGCCAACGCTCATGTGTCAGACCAAATTTCCAACGGCTAAATACAAAGGGAACCGCGATCGTTTGCGGCGCGGCCTTCATTGCTCAGGATGACATTCACAAAAACAATACATAGACCAGTACACGGTAAAATTACAGATGAAACATCAATAAATTATTTTTCTAATGCATCATTTTTATTTTATTATCATAATTTTGAATACATTTAATTGAACCTTCGCCGAGACTTACATCTTTTATAACTACGTATATATCTGGCTCACTGACATTAAAATTTGATTTAGACGGGATATTTACTACTACTACAGTATCTTCGTTATCATGGTGCTTGTAACAGTGCCGAAATATAGAGAACTCAAATCAAAACAAATACATGGTATACATCCAGTTTCTAAATCAAATCCTAAGTATCTATCTATGCGCTAAATGCATATTTTGCATATATTACATAATCAACTTTTTTTTTAATGTAACTGAATGACGAGACGAGCTGGTCGTTTACCTGATGGTAAGCAATACGCCAGCCCATAACAATAACAGCACCACCCAGAACTTTCTTTTGCGCTCGTCCCCCTGAGGCAATTAGCTGTTGAGTCTCATAATGCCCAGTATTTCGCTGGCTACAATGCCCTTCAAACCGGAACACAGTAATGCTTGCGCACTACTGCTTGGCGGTTGAATAACTGGCAAAGCGGTGGTACCCACCCAGATGGCCTCTCGCATACGAGAAACCTACCACTAGTAAAATAAATAAATCTGTATCAACCCGTGTATAACCCCTAAAATGTACAGTTCCTTATGTAAAACCAAACTTTACGCGTACGGAGTCGCGGGTACCGGCTAGAACTTTTAGAAACACTCCGAAACAATTAAGAGTTACTCCTATTACTTATATTGCCTTACTCTCTCAGAGTCATATATTACGTTAACTAACCCTTTTATAAGACTACCTCAAATGTACATATGTACATATACGATTGCAATAAACAATTGAGTACCTATTGAGTTTCTATTAAAACACATTAACGGAAGAGTGAAGAGCACAAGGAAAGGACGTAGATGACAGAATGGAAATTAAAATAAATACAAGTGAAAACTATGCATCGGTCAATTACGTGCATACTGCACAAACTCGTGAAATAAAAATCGAAATTGTAATTTCCTGGCAACGTCTGATCGAGGGACAACAATTTGCGGTCGAACACGCTGATTACTAATACGAAAATACTACTTTACAACACCAACATATTTAAAGCTTTATCTCCCAGAAATACAGTAC
This sequence comes from Petrophora chlorosata, assembly GCA_951640565.1. Lineage (NCBI taxonomy): Eukaryota > Metazoa > Arthropoda > Insecta > Lepidoptera > Geometridae > Petrophora > Petrophora chlorosata. The sequence continues at coordinate 5,536,171 of OX621204.1, read as the reverse complement.
ATTATGGCTTAAAAATACTCAAGGTGTTTAGGTTGTTCCGATGACTCGTTTAGTCGAAATTCGTCACGTCCGAAGACATCTGTCGTCAGTAATCGAATCGCTCCGAATCGACATCGGTTGCATAATTCGATACGATGACAATACGTATAGTTTGAACCGTGATTATACGTAATAATACCCCAATCGGACAAATTGGTTTCGACGCAATTTGATGACATTCCGATTATGGATATCCAATCGATTTTTTGTCGATCTCGACTTGTTTGGCATTCTATTCTGCGACGTGTTTAGTTATTATAAAAAGTGGGTGTTATTTTTATGGTCTGTGTTTTACATTTAGACATCAGGATTAGGCGACTCATTTGGAAGGTATGTTAACAACAAACGACCATCATACGAGTAGAACAAAAGTTATCAACAAAAGCTCATTTTTAATTTTATAGGATTACAATAATTAAATTAATCTGCATACAAGGCTACTTTTAACGTCTCGGTTAGTATAGCATTCTATACTAACCGAGACGTTAGAAGTAGCCGTGTAATTAGTGATTATTTTATCTGTGGTTTTGGTAACGTCATGACCTATCTTGACCTATGATATTGCTGACAATTGGGTCCACTTTTGAAAGTGCTCACCAATACTTATATGCTTGTTTTACTATAATTTTTATCTGCTTTGAAAGTCATAATCAAGTAAAAATGTTATTCAAAGATGATCAAAGTATCAATCACGAACAAAATATATAATTAATATATACCTACCAACAGAGTGCATGCAAGTATATAGGTAGTGATCAAATCCACACGTACCTACCCGTACACTTAACCCGTGGAAGTAATCACTTAAGTAGAACTTACTTGGTTCCGTTTTTATTTTTTTATGTGAAAATTATCTTAAAGGAGACGCCGAAATGTCCCCAAAGTATTTATTACTTTGCACAGACTTTGAGTCATTTAAAAATCGACTTAAAACTAATTACTCAAGAATTTAAACTTCCGCAATTTATTAAGTAAATAAACATAAATGAACATGCCCATTTAAGCAAGTAATTGGCACCCCTCCTTTTTGATTAATAAGCCGCAAATTGAATGAAGCTCCTTTGACAGCATCAATTTTCTCAACCGTTTGTGAAGGGACCCCTAAAAATCCACTTTGGGTCTATTTGAAATTTTGATCGACCCCATGTCATGACACCACGCGATTTAGGATGTAAATTGTCAAAGAGAGCTTGTATCGTTCACATGGGTGGGATATTGAACGATTACAAGAATGCATAAACTTTATAAAATCTATTAGGACAGCCTCTGTGGTGTAGTGGTTGGGCAGGTTGGCTCAAATCACATACACCATTGAGGTTGTAGGTTCGATTCCTACTACAGGACAAATGATTGTGCACAGAAAGAAAAAAATAAGCGCATGCATTTGTCTGGGTGTCGTTGGATTATGGTCCTCGTAGTTTCTGTTTCCTTAGATACAAGGAATCCTAGTTAGGGACCTGAATCCATGATTGTGATCGGTTCAGCGTGTTTATTAATTTTATTTTTATAGGTATACTCGTATTTTGCTCTTCTTTTCTATTGCAATTGTGAACAGACACTCATAGACCCTTATCATAACCTTCGTTATCTAGTATAAATAGATTTCGAGTACCATATAGTAATTTAAAAGATTGGAAAACATAGATAGACCATTTCGCCTATCCTAGGCTGCGTTTTGGAGTTCTGCCAATTTGAAAACTGGAAAGTTTTTAAAATACTCAGTACTCTACAATTCCATGTAAACCTTCCATGGAAGTTTGCACGTCACCCCAAAGTTTTGCATGGGCCGGATTGTCTCATACGTCAAATTGTCACGACACAGACATTGATCGATGGACGCACCTGCTTCCTTTAACCCTTGTAAACACATTTTTAGAACCTTGTCGAAATTAAAATATTTTAGACTAGTTAGAAATTTCCGTAACTTTGGTAAGAATTGTGACTATGACAGAGCACTTTTTTAAGGTGGTTGCATCTGTTAAGTGAATGATTTCATGTTTGGAGTTGAGAGAAAAATGTGATTTATTTACTTGAAATGTATGAAGTCTGTAACTGAATGTATAAGATTTCACGAGGAGTCTTTTTTATCGACAATAGGTTTACATAGAGGAAACAGAGACCCAGTAATAAGTTAAGTTAGTTACCTTATTATTATTTACCCTTACTAATATTATAAACGCGAAAGTTTGTATGTATGTATGAATATATGGATCTTTGTTACTCTCTCACGCAAAAACTACCGAACCAATTTTGATGAAATTTGGTATGTAGGTATAGGCGGGTAGTACCGCGGGCGAAGCTAGTGTTTCTTAAACCTTTCCCTTTTGTATCTAATGTGTTCTCTAGCGGCTGTCATCAATGTGACATTCATACATACTCCATATAGTTCCATGCCTATCGTCTCCAATGACGTGACAATTTCTTTTGTAAACTTTTATATGCAACTTCCTCGTGGCAAACCATTTTAAACCTTATTCCACTGAAAACTTAATATATTTTCTCTCGAGTCTTTTTAACTTCACATATTCGTTACAATGATAAACATTCCATATTATTAAAACGTAGAATTAAGACCACCCATATTATACGATTTCAATCGGTTCATTAAGTTTGTATTAGGTTGTCACTTTTTGCAGCCGGTGACAGGTGACAAGAACAGATTCAAAATTATACATTAATTGAACAATACATTGATAAAATATTTTCAAGGACTTTTGGGGATTAACCGGTCGGCATCAAGAATACGATTCCTTAAGATAGCACTAACGGCAAGGACTTTAATTAGTTAAAAGACGGCTAACTCGAAACGAATTTATCAGCTTTATCCTCTCTCTAAATCCATAGTCCGATATTACCTATATATCAAATTCTGTATTTGTTTTGTGTTACTGCATAAACGTTTTTTTATATCTATTTTTATTACTTTTTAATTGGTCTTAATTACTATGACAACCATTATTGCTAAGTCTTACATCTAATTACAGATTTACTCTTTATAAGCTATCTTATTTAGATAACAGAGAGGTACATACAACAAGCAATATCAACAAAAGTACAAGTTTGTAAACAAAAGTACAATTGTAAATGAAAAAGATACTAACATATAACAACTACTGAATCTTTCATTTGCTATAGAGTAAGTAAGGGTGTCTGTGTGTGTATGTGTGTCTAACATGATCTTAATAATTAAATGTTTAGGGTAGGATGTGATCGGCATATCTCAGCTTAGCTAAGTAATCTGGCTGTATCCTAATGCTAACTTCATAAATGTAAGAAATGACAAATGTTCACCCAGCCGTATAAGTTTGTATTGCCTTCTTTATTTCTGAATCTAAGCATTAAAAAAATATCAATTTCATTTAAGTACCTCACCTACCTATAGATGTTCCACAATATCTCTCCATCAATGACGTCAGCCGAATCGAAAAGGACAATAGTAAATCAACGTCAAATGTCAACTTGCTCCCTTATTATAGCAACCATTTTATTAAGACCTCTGGGACCTCGCGGTAGAGCTTATTTTTAAAACTATTTACGGTACTTGCGGGATCTTTGCGACTGGTTCTATCATGACTAGCAATTCTTCTGTCGCCTACTTACTTACGAGTAATGATAACATTAATGGTATCTCAGAAAGCAATCTTAATGTGTTATTTGACTGAGAATCATAAGAACAGATAATTTTCGCTGTGATTTTAATGCCACACTCTTTTGTCACGTGCGTTCGATTCGTTCGAAGTCAGCAGAAGGTGCCGTTTCTTCAAACTCTTTCCTGAATTCTATCTTTTTGCACCCCCTTACACATTATCATGATTTTACAATATTTTGATGCGCTTTAATGGTTTCCTCAAAAATATGTCTGTCGGTCTGAGTTTCTACAGAAACATTGTTCTTACCTATAATTATTATTGCATTATTTTCAGAATTAATTTATCACGTATAATAATTATACATCTATCACTAACATCGTTCAGGCGTGCATTTTTTTTAACTATGAACAAAGGTGGTACAATAACATTAATTACATATTGGCAGAAGTCGCCTTTAGCTGCATTGTAATAAAATATTCTAGTCTATTCTCAATACTTTTTTAAGCCATCCAAACCATGCGATATAAAATTTAATCCAGCACACTTCCCCAGAGGTCCCAGTAATGCAAGACATGATCCAAAATTCTAACGCCAACCGTATATTGAGACATAAATTTTTCATTTCGCCCACGGCCACTTGTGATAACCTACTTGACCAGTGTGTCCCTTGGGATACATAAAGGACTTCTCTGTTATAAGGAATCGCATATTTCATAACGGCTGGGTTTTGAGATGAGATTGGTGCGTTCATCGATATCGAAAGGTTTATCGAAATCGATAGGATAATATTTGAGGTGGAGGTTATTCTAAAAAACCACGATTTGTTTAGTAAGTTTCAAAGATTTTCAAGTCAAGTTGAAAACAGTATAATATCTGTTTATGTACATGGAAAAGGCAGCATTTGAACACGAAGTAAAAGTAGTCAAGCACTTTTACATGTTCTTTGAGATTGAAGTTTTGAAAAAAGCCGTAGTACTTACTGTTGTACTACTGTCTACTGTATTAATTATTACTTAAGAATTAACGTGTTTTATGAGGAGATTACTTATTGTGTTCAGGCAATGCAACATGTTAGTAGTGGTACCTAAATATTTATTTGTGTGTGATTTGTGAGAAATTTCGATGTATATCGCAATTACTTTTGGCAAATATATCGATGTGTTCGTCTCATCCCTAACCAAGCGTGTTCTGTTCACACCCCCGAATTTTTTCATCCACAAAGGGCTGAAGGGCTACCGGACACAATAATAAATATTTTGACGATAACACATAAATATCTTTCTTTTATGAATAACAAAACGGCAATGTGCCACCGGCTTAGGGCGGTCATTCCGACCGGTGCCGTTTTATGGTCATTCTCCTTTATAAATCGCGTACTATTTATAAGCGGGGTTCTAGCGATTTCTTTGAGGCTCGTAAAATTTACTGGAACGGTTGGGAAGGTGGAATTTATTTGAAACTTAGAAAAGGTGGAATGGTTTTTGGCTGAGTACGGTGGATGTTAGGACTGTTTTAGACGATGATGGCAACGAGTATAGGTTACAAGTAGACCTTATAAGTGCATAAGCAATAAAACAAATATTCTAATGATGATTAACCTACATTATATAAAAATTCAAGGTGAATAATGGCCATCATAACATAAACACTACAAATAAAGGTAGAATTGCAGTACCTAGGTTTAAACTGAGTAAAAAAAATTAGTCCTTCATGGGCAATTGCGTACGTTTTTCAATAAAATTTCGAAATGTATGACGGAGCTCACAGAAGGAAGATTCAAATTGCGTGTGAAAAAAAAATGCTCCTCAGTTTCTTGCCGTATCGGATACAGTGGTAGAGTCATTGTAATAATTGACGTTCAAGAGTGCGTCTGTGATGCGAAAACTGAATAAAGAACTTTTGAACTTTGAACTTGAACTCTAAACTTTGAAACACGTACTTTTCGTGTTCAATCAAAGATCATAAAATTCAAACAATGTTTTCTAGGAACTAAGCAACGAAACGAAAATTAAAGTCGATAACTTATCGTCTGGTAAAAGTTGTAAAGTACAAACCGGTGCAAATGAGTCCTGTCATAAATATAACTCTCAACAAAATCTCAGTACTTTATTTTAAAACACGTGAATCAACGTCGTAAACTAAAATCGTGAATATTTTTTTATCACAACGGCAAAAATGTGAACGCCGTAAAGTGATTGATGTCAAAAAATAAAACGAAATGGATCGAAAACTTTGATCCTTTCGCTTTTTGTACCACCTCAAGCCACGCCCTCCTTTTGAGTTGATGACGCTCTTTCATAAAACCAAATTAATGAGACCTCTCCGTTTTTAACACATTCATTCAAATTTTTAAAACGAATGCAGCAGTGAGGTTTATTTTACAGTGGTCGAGGGGTCATAATTGGTTCGTCTCGTTAAAAATTTTTAATCAGCCAGCAAACTTTTATAGGCTCCCAGTGAAAAGGTTTCTTTGTTAAGGCAATGGCAATTATGATTTTTAATTGTTGAATGTTGCTAAAGTTACGGGGATTATCCTACGTACAATTTTAGTAATATCTTTATACAAATACATCAAGTTTAATTACCTTCTTATAACCGAAAACATAGAATAGAATAGAATAACTCTTTATTATAATACTAAAATACAGAAACAATTAAAAACTAAAATAACAACTAACTTAATAATAGTGTCACAATGGGCGGCCTTATCGCTCAAAGCCATCTCTTCCAGACAACCCACAAGTGAAGGAATGTAGACAAAAATATATATGGACGGTGTTACTTTAAGATAATTTTGTTATATAATATAATATACCTACACAAACGAAAGTCATTACATAAAATACATAACATAATTAATAAAATATACCTAATAAATAGTTTAACATAAAATATACAAGTAAATTAAACATAGGTAAATACAAAATTACAAATGAAAACATAAATACTAACAGTAGAAATAGATAGATAGATAGAAAATTCTTTATTGCACAAACAAATTTGTAAGTACATAGGCGAACTTAATGCTAGTGAGCATTATCTTCCAGTTAACCTCGGTGTGCTGTGGAGATTTTATAAGGTAGTGCAAACAAAATATAAAGTAATAGTAAACAAATTAAAACAGTAGACGAAGTACAGTAACAGTAGACGAAGCATAGGTAGCAGCTATTGTGCAACATAGAACTGCTTAACACGATTTTTAAATATTTCAAGAGAAGGAGCTCGTTTAATTGAAAGAGGTAAGTCGTTCCATAGTCGAACAGCTTTGACAGTGAAGGAGGAATCATAGAACGAAATACTATGAGCAGGCATTGTCAACAGTAGGTTCTGTGATGATCGTAGTGACCGTGGATTAGAAGTGTGAAGGAAATCAAAACGTTCCTTAAGGTAGCGCGGGGAACTGGGATGGAACAGAATACTGTAAAGGAGAAACAATATATGAGCATTCCGACGAAGACATATGGGAAGCCACTTGAGCTTTGTACGAAATTCAGAAACATAGTGTCATGAGATGGCTTAATACACTGACCTACGAAGACACTGAACAACTGATAACCATAATACAATAACATAGGAAAAAAAAACAATAAACTAATATACATTAATGTAATACATTAATGACTTTGTAACCTAATTTATTTTTCTCTTTTTTAAATTTTATTTTGTCAGCTGAGGTAAATTACGAACTTGTATAATCGTATCCAGGTCCTCACGATACAGGCTTGGCCTAGGATCGTTGTATATATCATTGTGATTGCTAACTCTGCATAAACATTTAACTTGTAAACATATGCCTTAATATAAAATTGATTGTTTTTGTGCAGTAATAAACATATTTTCATTTTTTTTTTCATAGTCATACTTGCGTAAGCCAAGTTTTGGAGACGCTCAAGTTTATACACATAAAATGTCCAAACGTTTAATTTTCGACAATGTCAACAATCAATGTCATCATTACATTGTCTGTTTGTTTCGTGTTTGGGTGTAGTAGGACCATGGTCCTCGTAGTTCCTGGTTTCCAGGAAACCCTAGTTAGGGGCCAGGAGGATCTATGTATGTAATCGCTGGGCGTATTTTTCTTTTTTATGTGGGAAGTCGGCAAAGAAGCTGACCGCCCGCTTGATAGTAAGCGGCTACCGTTGCCTAATGACACCTGTAGCATTAGAGGCATTGCAGATGCGTTGCCGACCCTTAAGGACTCTATTAATACCCTTTTTAAAGGATTCCGCGTTGTAGCTCAAAGGAACCGACGAAGGCAGGTCGTACCACATCTTACAAGTGCGAGTGCTGAGGGAAGTCCAGTTTTGTAAGACGTGGTGGTAAGCTTTTTGACGATGGCGAGATGTGCTGTGGTAAAATTGGCAGGCGGAAGCAGGTTCCTTATTTAATGTCGACAATGACAGTCGACAAAAACTGACAAGTCAGTCAGGTCGGAATAAAGTGTGGAATAAAGTTGGATAAAAACATTGTCCTTGCATTAATTTGTGTGCGATAAATTTATTGCGTTTAATAAATGTTGTAGTCATTAAAACTAATTGAGATTGCTAAATAACCATAACAATTTTTCCTTTTTACATAACATTTTTCATGAACAGCAATGACATGAAAGGACCAAATGGACCAATCCGCTAAGTAGACCTTAGAAAGATCATCAAAAGGGTCAATTGTCCGAAGGGCCGGTGCTTCTCTACCATAGAGGGGTTTTCAATCAATTTTATCATCTTTGATCTTGATATGGTAAAATTACAGGGCAGGTTTCGTAAGATGTAATAGAAAAACCGAAAAGCAAAAGAAATATAGATAGAAGGACGATGCTAATCTAGATAAAGCATCATTTGTTTGTGTAGAAGAAAACGTACAATGTCTACGTTAGAAAAAAGGCTAACTTTTATAAGCAAAATTAAGGTTAAAATCTTTTATTTCTCACAAAGAATAAATTCACTAACATAAATTAATAGTTAGAATAAATTTTGTTGGACATAAGTATACAAACAAAATACGAATAAAAATAATCATTTGTCCGAAAATTAAATAAATAAATAAATACGCCCAACGATCATATAGGTACCTACATAGATCCTGCCCCTAAATAGGATTCCCTGTATCTAGGGAACTGAGTGTCCCAGGTACGAAACAAATTCATGCGCTTTTTTTCTGTGCACAAGCATTTATCCCGACACGGGAGTCGAACCCGCAACCTTCAGAAATCCTAAATTGAAACAAAATTTGAAACCCTCTAGTAATTTTGGTGGTTGGGGTAGTTGCTATAGAAGCTTTTTTAGAAGCAAACTCTGTATTATTCATCATAGTTTAAACGACATTATTGTTGTACCCAACGAATGTCGTATGCGACAGGCGCACGTGCGAGCTAGATTGTGCCTTATAACTGGGATGCGAGAGTAGCTATTTACTGGGGTATCGTGACGGAGTGAACCTTCTGTACGTAAACTATTATGTATTATGTGATATTATGCTAGTATACATATTCGACTAGCTAGGTAAACCTTTCAACTTCTTCAAGCCGTTGACGCTTGCATGCCGGTGCTGTGACATATCCGATGGATTGAACCTTCTGTACGGAGTAATATTTCCTATTCTGTGATATTATGCTAGTATAGGTACCTACATACTCGACTAGGTAAGTTCAAACTTTCAACGTTTGCAAGCCGTTGATGCTTGAATGCCGGTACTGCATATCCGACGGATCAAACCTTCTGTACGGAGTAATATTACCTAATAGCTGCGCCCTGCGGTTTCACCCGCGGTTTTCCGGGATAAAAAGTACCCTATGTGTTATTCTGATGTGTAAGCTATATTATTGTAAAATTTCATCAAGATCCATTCAGTAGTTTTTGCGTTAAAGAGTAATAAACATACATCCATACATTCTTACAAACTTTCGCGATTATGATATTAGTAGGATTCTGTGATATTATGCTATGCCTACGACTAGCTATGTTCAACCTTTCAACTTCTGCAAGCCGTTGACGCTTGCATGCCAGTGATGTGACAAACCCGGAAATTGCAGTTCACCCTGCGACGGCGATGTGACGAAGTCGACATGGTGCGATGTCGGCACGCGATACTGATAGCATTTAACTACTTTACCTGCCTAACAATATGTATATCTAGGTACATATTAGTATGTTTATTGTATTAGCTATTTATGGAGGTTTATAACTGGCTTTTTATATTCAATTGTCAAAATATGTAACAATAGCTGTTATTTTATTTTATTTTATTTTATATATATATATATATATATATATATATAATAAAATAATATATAATAATATATATATATATATATATATATATATATATATAAAATAAAATGGATGAAATAGATAATTTCTTTGGTTAATTTTTAAGCTAGCACAGCCTTTTTTCAGCAGTGGGATACTACAGGTGAAAAACAAACACAACATCGCTTCACATCAGGCGAGATAGTGGCCAAACATTGATATATTAAGCGTAAAAAAAAAACAACCCTTGTTAAGATTTTATTATTATTTAAAATACGACACCCATATTAAAAATTCATCAATTTTGTATATTTTTCCAGTATTCAATGGTTTATTTTAGTAGAGTTCGTAGCGTAGCTCACCTAGCGGCTCGTAACAGATCTTCTAGGTTAAACAACGTTCGCAGCGGTCACAACTTGGATGGGTGACTGTTTGTTTGGTATTTACATCTGAGCGCTACCATGACCAGTTCAGAGGTTCAAACTCATAGAAGCATCGCGGCCACGGGTCCTCAACTCCACTGCTGTAGACAACTTGACTCCCTTGAGGAGTCCGTGTCTACACAAGAAGACGGTGACTGGGGGTTAGAGCTGTTCTAATTCTACCCGTATCATTGAAGCAATGGGCCATATTATGTGAATTAAATATGCAATTGTGGATATTATGTGGCGGCGAAAAGCTGCAATTTGACGGCGTTGTGCCAGATTATGGAATGGCTTGAATGCCAATTGGTGTACGCCCTTCGAGGCAAAAAAGTTCAGTTCAGTTGATGCTTTGGAAGGCACGTTAAGCCGTCGGTCCCGGTTGATGTCTTAGGATTGTCTTAATCGTTAGGCCATGTCGGAGGCGTTCAAGAGGGCTTAAATCTCCGCTTGGCAACACGCCTACACGCGGAAGAATAAAATGGTTTCTTTTTCTAATAATGGGAATCCCCGGATGTAAAACTCAAAATATGTGATTACCTTCCTGTTCCTGCTCACCTACTTTCCGCGTACACAGGTAACATTAACATACGTAATTAGCAAAAAGGAAGTACAATATAATTAATACATTAACTACTGCCACTTGAATAGGGTTGCCAGGCCGCTCTTACGCTATTTACTTAATTTATGAACAGCAAATAGATAAATATCATAAATATATAAGGTTATAAAACTACAACGAAGTTTTCATAAATTTTTTTTACTGGTTTATAGGCTTGCGTTTGACCACTATCTCACCTGATGGTAAGCGACGATGTGGTCTAAGATGTAACACGCTTACTAGAAGATACCTGTTCACTCTCGATTTGAAGACCCCCAGGTTGTAGTTGTCAGGAAACACAGACGTTGTCAATGCGTTCCACTCCTTGGCTGTTCGTAGGATGAACGTGGCACCAAACCGCTTTGTTCGTACAGGAGGGATGTCTACCATATATGGATGTCATGAAAAGTAAAAATAATCTACTGTTATGTTTTGTATAATAGTTGCCTTAGGAAATGAAAGTAAATGTATAGGTATATGAAACAGTAATTTATGCTCTACCACGCTAATTATTATACCCTTTGTCAGGTACGTAATTCATCGCATGATACTATCATACACCTCAACAGTTTCTTACTTTATAGAAACATTTTAAGTACATAATAGGGTTTTAAATTATATAATAATATTTTGCCTCATATTAATAATTAAATAAAAGAAAAGAAAGAAGACTCTCTTTAAAAAAATATCAACTGGGAAGGTTCCCAAAATACAAACGTAATTATAATTAGTTATAGTTAACCTAATTTGTGGACCAATAGACTATATCTTTAACCAATTTATTTTACCAATAAACATATTATTATTACTAATTTTTTTTTTGTTGCATTTTTCTTTATATTCACATTATTTATTTTCATTCTTAAATCTAAGTTTCGTACAATATTCTATAAAAAAATATACAACAATATTATAAAAAACCTAAACCTGAATGCCGCCGGCAGTGGGGCAGGGCCCAAAATACCCAAACTGCAGAGACTTCTGGCAATACGTGCCGTGTTATATAATAATAATATTTATATAATATTATTATACAATACAAATACAATACAAATCTCTTTATTGCATAGTAAAGGTAGGTAAAATATAAAGTTGAAAACCCTGCCCACTGCTTTAGTTTATCACTGTGTGGCAGTACTTAGGCAGTTTCTTCCCCTTAACTAGGATCAAATATATATACAACAGAGACTTAATCAATCACTATACTTATTTAGGTTTTTATGTAACTATATATATATGTATATGTAAGTAATTTATTATAATTTTAATTGATTATTGGTTTAAGTATGTTTTGTGTAGTGTTGTATGTGTATGTTAGTATGAATCTGCGTTTGCTATCTAATCTACTCTTACTAATAGTTTTTCTGTGCCGTCTGTCGTAATCATATTCGTTAAGCCATTCAATTATTATTGATTTAATTTTATATGAGCAAAGTATATATATTTATTTATATAATAATATTTATTATTACACATTTTATAATTATATAGAAGGAAGAAATGATGTACCTTCATAATAATATATAACTCCTTATATAAAACTAATGTATATAACAACCCTAGTTGGTGTGTTCAGGGGGCCTACTCCGAGTTGATTTCGTTCGTTCGTTCGTGCGGACTAAAAGAGACACTCTTATGCCTGTTGCATAGCGCTGTCACTTTCATCCGACAGAACGAAGATCGTATTTACTTTTTCAGAGTACAGGCCCTGGACAAATTGCGTAGGCAAGTATACATGTGGCAGTATATGTCACGCGATCATGCGATGCCACTACTGTCCTACTGACTGAAATACCTGTTAATAAATTATATTGACACACACTTGTCACTGTAATCGATTGCATTGTTTTTATATTGAGGCACAAAATGAGGCAAGGAATGTTGGAGAATCCAGTTTTCATAGATGTAGGTATATTTATTTAATATAGGGTTGATTTCTCAGAAAATTGGATATATATCTCATGCGGTTTCGTGCACAAATATAGGGGCTATAAAACATACTTTTTGACCAGTAAGAATGAGTTATTTTTATATTTTAAGCTACCAAATTTCGAGATAAAAGTACAACATAACATAAATCATTACGTTTGTTCATAATTTGGGATGTAAAAGTTTGCATTTTCGAGTTTGCGGCTGGCGAACTTGATAACGCTCTTAAAGGGTTACGTTTAAAGCCAAATATGGCGGGCTTAAGGAGCCTCAACGAGCATGTTTTTTGAAAACTAAGGATACCTAAACATTTGCTTCCACGTTTATTTTACGAATAGTCAAGGATTGGAACGCATTGCCAACGTCTTTTTCCTGACAATTACAACCTGGGAGTCTTCAAATCGAGAGTGAACAGGTATCTTCTAAGCGAGCGTGTTACATCTTACACATCATGGCTTACCATCAGGTGAGATATTGGTCAAACGCAAGCCAATAACTAATAAAACAATATTAAAAGTAATTATTAAGTATTTAGTTATATAAGTATTCATTTCTATGTATTTTAGTTTTGGATTATATATGTAGTGTTTTTTACTGTTATATATTTTACGATAAAATGTATTATGATATTTATTTTGTTTTACTGTTAGTTTTTTTTTTCTTTTTCATTTTTGATGCACGCTTTGTAGGGTTCTTTTACCATCACTGGATAACTGGTAGAAAATGCTTTAGCATTAAGTACTCCTTTTGTACATTACTTGTAATAGTGCAATAAAGAATTAAATAAATAAATAAATATTATAACACCACATTAAACAAAAAAAATACAAGTTTAGCGATCTTTCTTGTCCACTTTACAAATTATTTATTTATGTCGCAATACCTAGTTATACCTACCATAAGCTCTGAAGTTTCAATGCGTCATATCTAAATGTCTTATTTCTCTTAAGTACCAATCATTGTCAACATGTTTTTCTTGATATCAAATTTCGCTGACCTGTGAGAAAGCGATATAGTTGTTTTTCACATTAATTTTGCTTACTTTGTACATTTTGTACTAGAAGCTTCGACTTGTTTATTCATTTCAAATTGTTTGTTAAGTACTTTTTGTTCTCGAAGCTTCTATATCACCCACGCATTAACTATGGTTATATAAGGAAGTAAATAAGTATAATTAATCGTAGTAGAGTCATTGTGATAATTTGACGTTCATAAGTGCGTCTGTGATGCCAAAATGATTAAAGAGATTTCGATTTGATTAGATTTGAATCATTATTATTCTCTTCGTTCGTAAGTGTGGTCACCAGTAGACCAAATAAAGTTCAATTTAATTAAAATTGTCTTTTTATATATAAGACACGCGAGCCTAAATGTGTCTACCTATCTATTTATTTATTCATAAAATATTATGAAATGTCATTAAACTGTAGAGTTATAGATGCGTTATCATTATACCTACATATGTAGGTATACGAGGTGAAAGCGTTACCTTGAAATTTGGCCATGTTCATCCAAACACTTATTACGTGGTTTTGAAAACTTTAGATCTCTTTAAAATGATAAAATAACGAATAATCTAGAACGTTATTATAATAATAATCTAGTGGTTAGTTTAGTTTTTATCATTCTATATATTTGTACATAATTGTTAATTGGTTCTGTAAATAAATTTAGTTTATCTAGAACTATTTATTTCCACGTTTACTTCTTTAAACTCTAGATGGCGTTAGGGATATATGTCCGGTTATGTTGTTAGATAAATACCTCTGGCTATATTATTATGAATATATTTTTACTAAGTCCCTATTTGTATGTTTTCGGCTTAATTTGACCCATCCTTAAAAAAATTGAGGCCTTAAATTATATACCTATAAGCAAAAAAACTTTAAGCATTCACGAGAAAGAAAATCTTTGACATATTCTCCATAACGAAAGTTTTAAAAAGCATAAATGAAAATCCGTGCATTTTAATCTAAAATTGCGAAATTACTGGGCGTATGAGACTTAATATCTAATGTCTCGGGGTGATGAGCGCAATGCAGCGCTACGCAGTGCTTTTTATGGTATTAAAAGATCTGGGTGGCACTGCAATTGTTATGGGCAGGCGTGGCGCTTACCATCAGGCGAACGACTTTCTCGTGTCACCACCCAGTACCATTAAAAAATACCACAAAATACCATTAAAATAAAAAAAAAATTCTCCATAATCGTATTTGCTTTGGTCATAGAAACAGGACATGGTAAGGTCACATTATGATTCAGAGAGGGTGCGCGACGATGCATAAGTGTACTTTTATGTCAGATTTGTCATGCTTCATGAAGGTAGACGCAAGAAACCATCGATGACAGGCGTCACTTGGTAAAGTGGATTTCCAATTGCCTTGTTAGTTAGAAAACTTTACCATCATCATGTATTCTGAACTATGCATTGTTTTTTTTTTTTAATACCCACCTTGAAGTAGCAGTAGATGTATTTTTTTTTACTAAATACCCCCAACGATTACATACTTAGATCCTAGCCCCTAACTATAATGCCCTTTATCTAGGGAACCAAGAACTATAAGGTTCATGGTGCCACAATATCCAGACACGAAACAAATGCCTGCACTTTTTTTCTGTTGATAAAGTAATCTGCACGTATAAGAAAATAAAAATTACAGGCACACAACAAAATATAATAAATAATACTACATAAATCATAAAAAAATAAAAAATAATCATCATCATCATCATCATCAGCCCATTACGTTCCCACTGCTGGGACTCGGACCTTCCCTCGTAGAGAGAGTAGTAAAAATTAGCAGAACCTACCTACCGGTGTTTTGGAAATTCTGTAAAAACTTCTCTATCTGTATCTTCATAATAAGAAACTACGCGGGGGTGTCTTTATTTCAATCCTATTAAATGTCTCAATGAATCAAAAATGATAAACAAAATGTCAAACTAGAAGGGCGATTGAGATGTCATCATTTTGTGCACTAGAATAATATAATCCGATGAACAACTAACATATTAGGATTTTCAATAATTAGGAAAAAGAATAAATGCTTTCTTAGAATTTGATTTAGAAACGGTATATTTACCATGTATTTGTTTTGTTTTGGGCTCTCGATATTTCGGCACTGTTACAAGCACCATGATCACGACGATACTAAAATTTGACGAGTGAGGAAGCGGGTAGATATATATGTCTGCCCGTTATAACATTAAAAATCTACCCGCAAAAACTTAAGTATCGTCGTGATCATGGCGCTTGTAACAGATTCTAGTGTCAGTGACCATGTTAGTTTAAAAATGCTTTCTTCTTCGTAATTATTTAAAATCTTAAGATTTTCGCCTAGCATTCAATATCAAAAATTTAATAGGACTTGCGTCATCATTAGAACATGTTGCTAATTGTAATATTAGACTTGTTCCGTTAATCAATGTGAAAATTCACGACAGATGACGTAGAGTCGTCCTCGTAAAACGATATAAGAAGGATAGAAGAAATTGGGTTGCTCGAGCAGTTGGCTCGGTGGCCCAGTGGTTAAGACGTAGGGACGGTATTCCGAAGACGCAGGTTCGATCTTTGCCCAAGCAATTATTTAAAATCTTACGAATTTTGCCTAGTTTGCGCTAATGCATTCAATATAAAAAAGTAACATATTATGCTAATACAAAACTTGATATATCCTTGTTAGTGATATGTATATCTACGACAAAAAACAGCCAACTTACGAAGTACAGTTCCAAGAAGACATTGCGTTGTGTGCAACACCCTCGGTGTGACCGTACCGGCCGAGTGAGCTCATGAATAAAATTAATAATACGTTGCACTTGTAGCCAGTGCTGTGTGCTATGATTACCTGATCTAAAAGATGGAAAAATATGAGGCATAGTTTTGTTAAAATCCTGAATACTTGTGGTAGGTCTCTCCTATGCGGGAGGCCGTCTGGGTATACCTACCCAGAATAACTAACGAAAGGTGGCGAAAGGCGGCAGAATAACTGGCAAAGCTGTGGTACCCCACAGCTTTGCCAGTTATTCTGCCGCCAAGCAGTAGTGCGCAAGCATTACTGTGTTCTGGCTTGAAGGGCATTGTAGCCAGTGAAAAATACTGGGCATATGAATATCTGATGTTTTGGGGTGTTTTTTTTATATAATTTTTATTGGTAAATGGGCATACGTTCGACGACATCTCGCCTGATGGAAAGCGAAGATGCGGCCTAAGATGAAACACGCTTACCCCTTGCCCATGAGATGCCTATTCACTCTAGACTTCAAGATGAGCGCAATGCAGTGCTACGCAGTGTTTTTTATGGTATTAAAAGTTCTGGGTAGTACGGTCACACCATCGAGCGTTATGAAAATATGGCACAGGTCTCTAACGGAGCAAAAACTACTCGTGGTAGGTCTCTTCTATGCGGGAGGCCGTCTGGGTAGGTACCACAGCTTTGCCAGTTATTTTGCCACCAAGCAGTAGTGCGCAAGCATATCTGTGCTCCGGTTTGAAGGGCATTGTAGCTAGCGAAATTACTGGGCATATAATGAAACTATAACCACAAAATACTAAGGGACAGAAGCATCACTCCGCAAAGAAATTTAAACAAATAGCGACTCTTGCTATGACGCAATAAAATTCAATTCAGCTCGCGTAGCGCTGCATACCTACCAGTCATATTAACCTACAGAGCGCCTCTCTTTCTATCGCATAGCTCTTATCTCTTCTGACGCGGCACGAGTATCGACGCGCGACTCGCCGTCGGCGTCGGTATCCGGCTATTTACTTGTAGCTTCGTACCTACACTGCGGAGTGCGCTAGGCCTGCTACACCTAACTAGTTATAGGAGAGACCTAACACGAGTAGTTTTTGCTCCGTTAGAGACCTGTGCAATATTTTCATAAGCTGCATGGTGTGACCGTCGCGGCAGAGTAATCTCATGAATAATAATAAGGCAATGCACTTGTGACCAACGTCTGGTAGATGTTTACTGAATTATTATTTCTGTTTAAAACCGACTTTAAAATTTTCAAATATGGTTGAGGAGGGTAATGGCTTGTACACGCGTCAACTGGTAAACGGAGGTTGCAAGTAGGAAAAAAACTAAAAAAAATAATTGCAAATAAAATTGTGCCAAAAAATAAAACCACATTAATTTTATTTACCTCGACGTTTTAACCAAGACGCATTGGCCGTGGTCACGAGAAGACTGGAGAATGCGGGTATCAGCGTCGAGAAAGGCGGGCGTTGTCATACCCACACTTGGTCTTGTAAAAGCATATGGTTGTCATCACGGGTTGGAATCGCGAAAGTTTAAAAATTACTCAAATAAACGATATATAAAAATAAAAAAAAAAAATGGACTAACAAGACAAAAAAGTGCATAGCTGATGTCGCCCTGATAAACAAGAACGGGATGGACGTCTGGTCTGTGGACATGCAGAGCAGACGGAGGTTTTAGCCAGTAGGTGGCTTAGGCCAAGTCTGGCACTACCCGGGCCCTCCCTTCCTAGGTAACTATGAGGTTTCCCCCGACTGGACAAAAAAACTTTCAAGAAAAAGGTTTTCGATTGCATTTTTTTACTTACCTTAGACCTCCGTCATTTTTTAAACCGATTTGGAAAATTTGCGATGATTGAAGTCGTTTTTTTTGCTATAAAATGTATTATTGTTTAAAAAAAATAATGCCTACAATTATTTTTGCCTTACTACATAATGAACGTTCAAATGAATGTGTCAAAATGTTATATTCTCAATTTTTATTATTCGTACATACTTGAATGAAATTCGTGCAAGACTGCCCATTCGCAGTGAAATTTTAATACACCGAACAGTGACCAGTCAACGTTAAAGAACGTTCACAATTCATAAAAAAAATGCCAAAAAATATTTTATAACTCAGTAAATTCAACTCTGGTGATATAAAATTCGACAAGGATCCTTTGGATACTCATATTTCTGTATATGAACCTTATTGTAAAGTTTTAGAGTTCAAAATTTAGCGAAAAGTTGTTATTAAAACAAAAAAGCGTGGTGTTTTTTCGGTAAAAGGCTTTGACAGTTCGCAGTAGGGTCGGCAAAACGGTAGATTTCACAATTTCGATGACGACGAGAAGATACAGTGTCGTTTTTGTCAAATGTCAACTTTGCAGCCGCCTCCGTTTATGTTTTGCCGATTTTTTGTCATGTCTTTTAATAGACTGTCGAAAAAACTAATTTTACCTACCACATTGTCCGTTCATCCTCCGGTGAGTTTTATCAAGGTCTTTCATATGAATTGGGTAAAGATGTTAATTTGGGACAGGTTTTAAATAATAATTTCGATGCGATTTTAGCCGAGTTCAATAAAAGGAGCAGGGCCCTAATTCGCTATGACAACTTGGCGATTCCTTGCTTCGAAAGCACGTCCATTCCTTCATTAATAAACGACATCTCTATGACGCATTCATATATTCATAGCGCAGATGTCGTTTATTA
Source organism: Petrophora chlorosata (assembly GCA_951640565.1). Lineage (NCBI taxonomy): Eukaryota > Metazoa > Arthropoda > Insecta > Lepidoptera > Geometridae > Petrophora > Petrophora chlorosata. The sequence goes on along the minus strand of OX621204.1, from coordinate 5,516,885 downwards.
ATGAAGGAATCGACGTGATTTCGAAGCAAGCAATCGCCAAGTTGTCATAGTGAATTGGGGCCCAGGTTCTCAATTCGATTGCTTTTTTCCGTCATTTATAAATCGATTTGGAAAATTATTTGTGTTGGGTTCACACAAGGTGGCGAAAGCCGTCTAAATTTCATCGATATTTTTCATCGATCGACCTTGGATTTCGAAGATACATCACAAATTAAAGTCGTTTTTTTGTTATATATAATAAATTAAAAAAAATCATAATACCGGCAAGAAACTGAGAGGCGTGTTTTTTAGAGATTTTGTTACAATTTTTAAAATAAAAATACCGTTACTTAACATGAATGCTTGGAATTATTTCTCCCTTTCTTATAAATCGTACATATCCAAAATTGTATATCACAGAAAGCCATGTTTATTTTATACACTTTGTAAGTACCGAACGTTATTATAGGACATTCCCGAAACGATCATCAAAAAATACACGTGGACTTCAACCCCAGATCACAAAACACTTTTTGAACTTTTTAGTGCCTCGATTCGCTAGAAAGTTACTTCAAAGCCCTTTGTACTTGTTTATGACGTTTGAGTACGACCTACAGTATAAGTAGTAAGGGCACTAATGCGGAGCGTTAACATTTATTTACGCACACTTGCGCAAGTATGTATGCGAATAGTCGCAAAACGTGCGTATATGTATACAATATACAAAAATAGTATGTGCGTATATATAAATGTATGTTAGTTTAGTTTATACTGCCAGTATATACAGGTGTTTTTTTACATAAAATAATATACACAAAATTATGTTCTAATTACAAAGGCCGAATTTCGTTGGGAAAACTACTGCTATGTCACCTTGCTATGTAGGTAACCAAAATTCTGACAAATAAATTTATTTCATTTCAAGAAAACTTCTTAATAACGAAAAAAATTATTTAGGGTCTTTAAAGTTAACCCCGTACAGTTTCATTTTAGGAATCTAAATAAAATCAACTTGCATATCGCATATAGCATTATGCATATATTTTGTCACTTAAATATAGGTATTTCTGTTCTAAAATTGTATACGGCAGGTAATTTAAACAATGGAAGAATAATTAGAATAGTGGGTCTTATTATATTTCTAAAATTATTTAATAACAAATTAAATATCAAAGCGAGTGTGGCTCAGTGGAAACACGTGCGAATTTCGATCCGACGCACCCGCTTTCGAATCCCACGGGCCCCACACCACTGGCTTTCTTAAGTTAAGTATGTGCGGATTTAATACTCGTTCTAAAAACGGTGAAGGATAACACCGTGAGGAAACCGACATGTCCAAGAATTTACAACAATAATTCAAGGACATGTGACATCCATCAAACCCGCATTGGGCCAGCGTGGTGGATTATAGCCCAAACTCTCTCTACGAGGGAAGACCCGAGTCCTAGCAGTGGGAACGTAATGGATTAATGATGATGATGATTGAGCATATGTACTTGTATTATTAATTATTCTGTGGCATAAATTAAAGCATGAGAGTTTGTTAAGTGGTTTTCCACTTTTTTACAGGTTCTCAATTTGTTTTAGTATTGCACCCTACTGTGTGTTGGTACGTCCGTGTCCCTACTGTTTATAGGCAACAGTATGTGAGAATGTATGACATAACGAGGGACCAAGAATGTTAATTGTAAGACGCGTAGCTCTTTGATACGAAGCGTAAACAAGGGGAGAGCTTTTTTAATTCGATCCTGTGCCGATGAAGTTTGTAGAATGGAAATTAAAAATTCTGTTTACTTACATTAATGTGTGGCACAGGAAGATGTAATATTCGTTATCAAAATTATATGAGACATATTTCGACTAAGTATAAAACAAAGTCACAGCGTCTGTTTGTTTATTCGCTTAGTATTTCTAAACATTTTTTTAAGTTATTGTGTGACGATTCAAGCGTGTCGTTCTTTTGATGATGACTACTTGACGAATTTTGACGCACTTTCCACCATTATTTTGAAAATGTTCAGAGGAAGGTTTCATTACAATCTACTGCTCTACTTTGTGTAATAAAAGCGAAAATTTGTGAGGATATCACCTAATCTCGCAAAACGAACTAATGAACTGATTGTGATAAAATAAATTGTGTATATAGATAGAAGTCTTCTAACTATAGATCATGAATAGGACATAGGAACCATTTTATCCCAGAAAATTTACCACGGGTAAAACCACAGGACGCACGTAACTAATACATCAATATTCGCACCCGTACAAACCCGGGACGAGTCACTAGTAGAATTTAATTTTTTCACAAAAAAAGGAGCTTTTTATGTTTGTGTTTCTTAGCACAAACATAAAAAAATAGTTTATCAACTTCGTCATTTATAAACTGATTTGGAAAATTCTTATTGCGTTGAGTTCAGTATAGCTTTAACATGGTCCCGCATAAACTTCATCCATATTGAAACTCGAAGATGCCAACCTCGGTAGCGGTTACATATTTGAGCCGTTTGGTGTGGAGACTTTGGGTCCTTGGAGATCGGGTGCTCATCGTATTTTCAAAAGTCTGTCAGAGCGCCTCATCGATGCGATGCGTGACCAAAAAGCTGGGACTTTTTGGCTCAACGTATCAGTATTGCAATCCAACGGGGCAATACTGCCAGCATCTTGGGTACGCTGCCAACTGGTAGTGGGTTGGAGCATTTGAGCTATCTATAGGCCTTTTATGGTCTATGGGTTGTCCAATTGCTTCTCTTTGTATACTGTAGTTAGTTTAGTTTTAGTAAGTAGAGTGTATTTCGAATATACCAACATCAGAATTGAAGTCGGTTTAATTTTATGTTATAAAATGTATTATTAAATATTTCTAACATATAATATTAACTTTTGTTGTAATCCATTATAGATTTTCATAATTCCTGACTTTGTAGTTGACTTGATGAATTTAAATAGTTTATTATAATATTTGTTTATTGGTTTTATATTACGGCTGCTCAGTCATCAATCTGTGATTTTCAATAGCCAATAAACAAGTAAATGTGGGTGGCCTTCTCGAGAATATTTTAACAAAATTCAATGTTGGACCAGTTTTCTTCTTAGCGAGTCGATTGAATCTTTATATTTGTTTGAACCAATACTTTGCCACACGCTCAGCATTGTCCATGGCATTGTACAGGTCCTCGCGTGTACAGGTGGCGGAGCAAGACAAAAGGTGTGCCATAGTCTGGGGAGAGACACTGCACATGTTTTCCTTGCTACAGCCGACTTGGGTCCGGAGTCTGTTTAAAGACTTCCACGTCGGCCAAGGCAGATTGTGTCCAAGGGGGAGTGTTTAGGACATTGAAATAGTGATAAAATAGTAATGAAATAATAGTAATGAAATAGGAATGCTGTAGGGTATCTCTACTACCAGAGACTTAGTTAATGGACCAGTTGCAAAAACAAGTGAAGACTTTCCGAAATTGAATCCGTTCCCGATATCGAATGAATAAAAATAAGGCAGCAGGGGGAATCGTCTAAATGTCTCACTTAAACACCGATCCCGGTCGTACATATAACATATAAAGTAATCATAAAACAGTAGGTACATCGAAACATTTCCAACGGGTCCCAAACTAGGCAGAGCTGGCAGAGGCTGTATCTTGGTGACCCTTGGTGACCTTCTATTTTCAATAAAGTTGCGTCTGGTCGAAGGGACTGGACATATTCTTTATTGATATTAGGATATCAAAATTATGAATTATGAAAATAACATACAATCTATACTTATAATAAAATCGCTTTCAAAGATATCTCGTGATTGGTATTTGTCTGTGGAAATACTTGACTTTTCTACTATCAAAGTCCGCGTCCTCTATTACAATCACTATCGCAAATAACTCTAGGGGTCTATTCTGAGTTGCATGCGTTCGTTCTTTCGTGCGGACTAAAAGAGATACGCTCCTATGCCTGTTGCATAGCGCTGTCCTGGATATTGCAGTTTGAAAGATACAAACGCCTTCCAAATTTGAAATTGAAAGCGATCGGGATCGAGATTCCAATGCATTTCTAGAAACATTTTAATTAAATTAAATTAAAAATTAAAATGCATTTATTTCGGGTTTCTGACGACCCATACATACAATTATCAATTCACAGAGCGAACAATTAATTATCAATTAAATACAAATGAAATAAAATTAAATTAGAAATTAAAAATGAATGTCAATGTCAATAAATTATAATGGTCAAAAATATAATTATATAATGACCTAACCTATAACCTTTTTTAAAGGGTTAGTAATGACCTTCATAATGCGGCCAAAGAGTGGACCTCTCTGCCGGCATCTGTGTTTCCAGATAGCTATAATCTGGGTGTGTCTTTAAAACAAGAGTGAACAGGTTTCTTCTAGGCAAGCGTGCTACGTCTTCGACCGCATCGTCACTTAACAACAGGTGAGATAGCGGTCAAACGCAAGCCTATAAATAATTTAAAAAAAATCTGGAAGCTCGCAGGATTAACTGATAAAAAGAATTAGGTATAAGAACAGCCACTGGTTAGAAAACAAGAGTTCAATCGACAGGATACTTTTGATCCCGAGAAACCGTGGGTAAACCCGCGGGGCGCAGCTAGTTTAAAATATAATCAACTCGAACTAAAGAGGGAGAGATTATGAGACACAATTATAGCGTTTCGTCAAACAAATGAATGTTGTTGTAAAAACTTTTGACGACAAAAAGAAACAGTTTACACGTGTGGTACAGTCAGCAATATTAATAAGAACGTGTTGTAGTACCATGTCGTAATAACTAGTTTGACACTTAGCTTCTTTCAAATACCTTTTATTTAAGATATTATTGCGACACGGTATTAAACTGAATACATGTTACTGGTGCTTACTGTACTACTAATTAAACTGTGGCGGGTCAATGACCGAGCTAATTCCGTTGCACTTCCTTAGCGTAATGCTGTAAGTATGAGGTTATTTTGGATTACGATTACTGGATGGATGAGTTCGGGATGTGATGAGATTTATGATCAAGGGAAATTTATCTATATAAGCGATCAAGATATACACACCAATCTCACTTTAATCTTATAAATGCGAAAGTTTGTGTGTTAGTGTGTTTGTTACTTCTTCACGCTGCAACGGCTTAACGGAATTGAATTAAATTTGGAATGATAAATAATAATAAGTAGTATAGTCAGGAGGTTCCTCACTCTGCAGCCCTAACCACCCAACGGTAGTATGGGCTCTGCCCCGCTGCCGCCGGTGACACTCTAGGTTTAGGTTTATTTATAATATTTTGGTTTATTAAAATTGTAAATAAATATGTGAATAATAATAAAGAGAGGCTCTCGCTAGATCTCAGATGCAGAAGGCAGTACTCCTTGACACGGCACGTATAGTCAGGAGGGTCCTAACTCTGCAGCCCTAACCACCGGTAGCTTGGGCCCTGCCCCGCTGCGCTGCCGGCGGCACTCTACGTTTAAGTTTTTTATAACATTTTTGTTTATACATTTTTTTCTTAAAAATTATATTTATGAATAAAAATAAATATTGGAAATAACAATAAAAAATAAATATTTTATTGTAAAAAAAGTTCATGTTCAACATCAATTTGTGGTACAAAACCGTTACAGAAAAGGTTAGCTAAGTGTCAGATAACGACTAAACGACGAGTCCCAAACTAGGTGAAAGTCTGTGTCTTGGGATTCAGAGATACGATTTGCTAAGTGAAGAATGGGTCAAAGATGAATGGAATGGATGGAATTCAAAAATTCATTTATTTCACTTTGTAACAACTTTGTTTGTGAGACCCTAACTAATAAACTAGGCTGTAAGGCCTGTGCCTTAATAGTTAGTTTCTTCCCATTATGTTCAATTTCTTTTTGTTACACTAATTTACATTTACATTTATTTTTAACTTTTAGTAAATTAATTAAGCCTTAATAGGATTTGAGATATCTTATACCTTGGATTAACACAAACATAGATAGATAGATGAATGCTTATATAAAATTAAAGACCTAACACTTTTTAGCCCTGGAAACCGCAAGTGAAACAGCGAGGCGCTGATGCTGAGTAATAAATGCGAAAGTTCGTACGTGTTTTAGTGTGTTTGTATTTAGTGTGTCAGTGTATAGCATCATAGCTTTGGGGGTGGCGAAAATATACAGTTGTAATCACACTAAATTATAAATGAGAAAGTCGTAACTTCTTCACGCTTTAGCGGGTTAACCGGATTTTAGTGAAATTCAGAATAGAGATACCCTAGGTTAACACATAAATAAATATTAAAAAAATAGCTTGTTTATTCCTGTAACAGTTAAAATATATAGTTAAAAATAGGCAACTATTTAATTTCCCTTTTTTAAATAATTATATTTAACATAATATATTTCATTTCGCACATTGATTTCTATTTATTTATTATTATTATTTTTCAATGTTAAACATAACTTAATTAATAATAGTTTAAATTTAACTTATACTTTGATTGATTCCATTAATTAGGATATAATTATACATACATACATTAGTTTCTTCATTCCATATAACTTAATTCGATTTAACACATAGGCTACCTTTTATATATCCCGGAAAACCGAGGGTGAAACTGCGGGGCGTAGCTAGTATTTATAAGTATATTAAAAAAATAGTAGTGTTAGTTGGTACTTGTATATTCTCACCAAGAATCCATCTCCATCCAATCGCTTTTCAGCTTGTCTCTAACATAACCCAAACTAGCTACCTAACTAAACAAGTATTAGTTGATATTCCCAAAAACCACTATTCTCAACGCTTCATATTTAACGATCGCATCAATTGACGCGCGGGTGGTCTATCGTAAAACGCAGGCGAAGTCTGGGACAGTCGCCGTGTAAATATAGTTTTATGAGCAAGTTTAATAACTTGATGTTTGGAGGTCGGTTTTCACTTATAGGTTAACGCCTAGACCGTCCGAGTCATGGCCAGTAGTTACTGGCTTAGAAAGGAAGAGCTTTGTTTTCCTTGCAACTAAAATGAATTCAGTCATGGTCAGTCATTACTATGTCTATGAAGGGTTAGTTTTTCTTGACACCTAAATGCACCCAGTCATTAGACATTTCAATTTTTTTTTATGTAAACAATTGATGAGACGAGCTGGACATTCACCTGATGGTAAGCGTCATGCCAGCCCATAACAGTTGCAGTGCTACCCATTGCTTTGATTTACAAAGTCATTGGTTGCACTGCACTGCGCTCATCACTGTGAGACGTCAGTTCTTGAGTCTCATGTGCCCAGTAATTTCACGAGCTACAGTGCCCTTCAAACCAAAACAGAGTAACGCTTACGCATAACTATTTGGCGGCAGAATATCTAGCACTGCGGTGGTACCCACCTAGTCGTGCCTTGCATAAAAGGCCTACCACCTGGTGAAACGACTATACGAGCTCATTTCTCCTCGAGCTTTTGGAACCTTAGCCTTGGAGCTTTTGGTACCTAAGTACCTAATGTCGCGCGTGGCGAAACATGTGTCAATTGTCTTGTCACCAAGTATTGTTTAAGTTCGCGCCTCCTTTCTACCATCGGACAACAAGACGCACGGAAACTCGTCGGGGAGGAATGTCATCCATCCGTACGTGGATTCCATTCCTCCTCCCCGAACAAAGCGTTTTGTTTCGACTTTTATAATGCGAACAGCTAAGGAATGGAAAATCTTACCGGCGCGGCGTCTTTGATTTTCGATTCATTTAATCTAGGTGTTTTCAAGTCTCGAGTGAATCGGTTTCTTCTAAGCAAGCATGATTCATTGTCAACCGCGTCGTCACTTTCAATTACGTAAGACTGCGGTTAAATGCTTACCTATTATTAAGATCGGTAATTCGACAGGCATACCGATCACGAGATATATTTAAAAGCGATTGGATTGGAATGGAATATGGATTGGTGTTGAGTTAGACTATTCCCCTGTAGTATTTACTATAGCTACGAAGGGAAAGATAAATGCACCCTTATCATTATCATCATCAGCCTATCACGTTCCCAATGCTGGGACATGGGCCTTGTCTCATAGAGAGAGTATGGGCCATAATCATCAGCTGGCTCAGTGCGGGTTGGTGGATGTCACATGTCCTTGAATGTTTGTGATTAATTCTTGGACATGCCGGTTTAATCACGATGTTTTCCTTCGCAGTTTATAGAAATAAATCCGCTCATAACTAAAAAAAGTCAGTGGTGTGGGGCCAGCGGGATTCGAACTCGGGTGCGCCGGATCGAAAGTCACATGTGCTCCGACTGAGCCACACTTGCTAATGCACCTTTATCATGATACATATAAGGGCATGCAGCCTTCATGAAACAGTATCATCAGCGATGCTTAGAAAAATCCATAAATAGGGTCAGTTATTAAAATCCAATTCGGAGTCGTATTAGTTTATAATATATACTTTTAATCCCGGAAAACTGCGGGTGGAGCCGCGGGCCGCAGTTAGTAGCTTTATATTTACAATAGACTCTTCTTGTGTGGTCCGTTAAAAGAGTTCTGGTAGTTTTCATGAGGTTAACCAGCAGTTTATGATCAGTTAAGTGGTATTGTTACTTGCTTTCGTAAATGCGCAATTGTAAACCTTACCACTTCTAAACAAACTATTTAAAAGAATACGATGTGGTAGTATATACATCAAAACTTTCTTAGAACTGAGCTACGAGACGAGCAGAGCGTTCACCAGATAGGAACAAGCCTTCCCAAGTTGCGTCACCACCCCAGGACTTTGTTTTGCAAACGCTTGCACGGTATTGCATTGCGCTCGTCACCCTGACAAACAGCAAAATTTTTAATTTAGCGAGTTATGGGACGAGCTAGTCGTTCGCCTGATGGTAAACGCCACGCCTGACCATAACAATCGCATTGCCACCCAGAACTTTTAATACCATAAAAAGCACTGCGTAGGACTGCATTGCGCTCATCACCCAGAGACATCAGCAGGACGATCATGTATATTTTATTTCAATCAATTTCAATGAGAAAACAGTTACCCGACAAATTTACAAAGCGAGATTGTGCTATGAATCGTTATGTATACGCCCAATCTATTCAATTTTCCTGTGTAATACGGCTCTTATTGAAATTGATTGAAATAAAAAATACATGATCGCCCTGCTGATATTACCTAAGTCTTATATAAATTTGCCCAGTAATTTCGCTGGCTACAATGCCCTTCAAACCGGAACACAGTTTGCGCGCACTACTGCTTAGCGGCAGAATAACTGACAAAATTGCGCTCGTACCTGCTATGTCTCATTGTGACTAATAAATAGTTTTAGGTACCGTTACATAGGTCTTCCATAACTACATTTCAAGAACATTAAATCAACTATAGACTACAAAAAATTGAAACAAATTTTAATTGTCTTGAGTAGTAAAAATTAGCAGAACCTACCTACCGGTGTTTTGGAAATTCTGTAAAAACTTCTCTATCTGTATCTTCATAATAAGAAACTACGCGGGGGTGTCTTTATTTCAATCCTATTAAATGTCTCAATGAATCAAAAATGATAAACAAAATGTCAAACTAGAAGGGCGATTGAGATGTCATCATTTTGTGCACTAGAATAATATAATCCGATGAACAACTAACATATTAGGATTTTCAATAATTAGGAAAAAGAATAAATGCTTTCTTAGAATTTGATTTAGAAACGGTATATTTACCATGTATTTGTTTTGTTTTGGGCTCTCGATATTTCGGCACTGTTACAAGCACCATGATCACGACGATACTAAAATTTGACGAGTGAGGAAGCGGGTAGATATATATGTCTGCCCGTTATAACATTAAAAATCTACCCGCAAAAACTTAAGTATCGTCGTGATCATGGCGCTTGTAACAGATTCTAGTGTCAGTGACCATGTTAGTTTAAAAATGCTTTCTTCTTCGTAATTATTTAAAATCTTAAGATTTTCGCCTAGCATTCAATATCAAAAATTTAATAGGACTTGCGTCATCATTAGAACATGTTGCTAATTGTAATATTAGACTTGTTCCGTTAATCAATGTGAAAATTCACGACAGATGACGTAGAGTCGTCCTCGTAAGACGATATAAGAAGGATAGAAGAAATTGGGTTGCTCGAGCAGTTGGCTCGGTGGCCCAGTGGTTAAGACGTAGGGACGGTATTCCGAAGACGCAGGTTCGATCTTTGCCCAAGCAATTATTTAAAATCTTACGAATTTTGCCTAGTTTGCGCTAATGCATTCAATATAAAAAAGTAACATATTATGCTAATACAAAACTTGATATATCCTTGTTAGTGATATGTATATCTACGACAAAAAACAGCCAACTTACGAAGTACAGTTCCAAGAAGACATTGCGTTGTGTGCAACACCCTCGGTGTGACCGTACCGGCCGAGTGAGCTCATGAATAAAATTAATAATACGTTGCACTTGTAGCCAGTGCTGTGTGCTATGATTACCTGATCTAAAAGATGGAAAAATATGAGGCATAGTTTTGTTAAAATCCTGAATACTTGTGGTAGGTCTCTCCTATGCGGGAGGCCGTCTGGGTATACCTACCCAGAATAACTAACGAAAGGTGGCGAAAGGCGGCAGAATAACTGGCAAAGCTGTGGTACCCCACAGCTTTGCCAGTTATTCTGCCGCCAAGCAGTAGTGCGCAAGCATTACTGTGTTCTGGCTTGAAGGGCATTGTAGCCAGTGAAAAATACTGGGCATATGAATATCTGATGTTTTGGGGTGTTTTTTTTATATAATTTTTATTGGTAAATGGGCATACGTCCGACGACATCTCGCCTGATGGAAAGCGAAGATGCGGCCTAAGATGAAACACGCTTACCCCTTGCCCATGAGATGCCTATTCACTCTAGACTTCAAGATGAGCGCAATGCAGTGCTACGCAGTGTTTTTTATGGTATTAAAAGTTCTGGGTAGTACGGTCACACCATCGAGCGTTATGAAAATATGGCACAGGTCTCTAACGGAGCAAAAACTACTCGTGGTAGGTCTCTTCTATGCGGGAGGCCGTCTGGGTAGGTACCACAGCTTTGCCAGTTATTTTGCCACCAAGCAGTAGTGCGCAAGCATATCTGTGCTCCGGTTTGAAGGGCATTGTAGCTAGCGAAATTACTGGGCATATAATGAAACTATAACCACAAAATACTAAGGGACAGAAGCATCACTCCGCAAAGAAATTTAAACAAATAGCGACTCTTGCTATGACGCAATAAAATTCAATTCAGCTCGCGTAGCGCTGCATACCTACCAGTCATATTAACCTACAGAGCGCCTCTCTTTCTATCGCATAGCTCTTATCTCTTCTGACGCGGCACGAGTATCGACGCGCGACTCGCCGTCGGCGTCGGTATCCGGCTATTTACTTGTAGCTTCGTACCTACACTGCGGAGTGCGCTAGGCCTGCTACACCTAACTAGTTATAGGAGAGACCTAACACGAGTAGTTTTTGCTCCGTTAGAGACCTGTGCAATATTTTCATAAGCTGCATGGTGTGACCGTCGCGGCAGAGTAATCTCATGAATAATAATAAGGCAATGCACTTGTGACCAACGTCTGGTAGATGTTTACTGAATTATTATTTCTGTTTAAAACCGACTTTAAAATTTTCAAATATGGTTGAGGAGGGTAATGGCTTGTACACGCGTCAACTGGTAAACGGAGGTTGCAAGTAGGAAAAAAACTAAAAAAAATAATTGCAAATAAAATTGTGCCAAAAAATAAAACCACATTAATTTTATTTACCTCGACGTTTTAACCAAGACGCATTGGCCGTGGTCACGAGAAGACTGGAGAATGCGGGTATCAGCGTCGAGAAAGGCGGGCGTTGTCATACCCACACTTGGTCTTGTAAAAGCATATGGTTGTCATCACGGGTTGGAATCGCGAAAGTTTAAAAATTACTCAAATAAACGATATATAAAAATAAAAAAAAAAAATGGACTAACAAGACAAAAAAGTGCATAGCTGATGTCGCCCTGATAAACAAGAACGGGATGGACGTCTGGTCTGTGGACATGCAGAGCAGACGGAGGTTTTAGCCAGTAGGTGGCTTAGGCCAAGTCTGGCACTACCCGGGCCCTCCCTTCCTAGGTAACTATGAGGTTTCCCCCGACTGGACAAAAAAACTTTCAAGAAAAAGGTTTTCGATTGCATTTTTTTACTTACCTTAGACCTCCGTCATTTTTTAAACCGATTTGGAAAATTTGCGATGATTGAAGTCGTTTTTTTTGCTATAAAATGTATTATTGTTTAAAAAAAATAATGCCTACAATTATTTTTGCCTTACTACATAATGAACGTTCAAATGAATGTGTCAAAATGTTATATTCTCAATTTTTATTATTCGTACATACTTGAATGAAATTCGTGCAAGACTGCCCATTCGCAGTGAAATTTTAATACACCGAACAGTGACCAGTCAACGTTAAAGAACGTTCACAATTCATAAAAAAAATGCCAAAAAATATTTTATAACTCAGTAAATTCAACTCTGGTGATATAAAATTCGACAAGGATCCTTTGGATACTCATATTTCTGTATATGAACCTTATTGTAAAGTTTTAGAGTTCAAAATTTAGCGAAAAGTTGTTATTAAAACAAAAAAGCGTGGTGTTTTTTCGGTAAAAGGCTTTGACAGTTCGCAGTAGGGTCGGCAAAACGGTAGATTTCACAATTTCGATGACGACGAGAAGATACAGTGTCGTTTTTGTCAAATGTCAACTTTGCAGCCGCCTCCGTTTATGTTTTGCCGATTTTTTGTCATGTCTTTTAATAGACTGTCGAAAAAACTAATTTTACCTACCACATTGTCCGTTCATCCTCCGGTGAGTTTTATCAAGGTCTTTCATATGAATTGGGTAAAGATGTTAATTTGGGACAGGTTTTAAATAATAATTTCGATGCGATTTTAGCCGAGTTCAATAAAAGGAGCAGGGCCCTAATTCGCTATGACAACTTGGCGATTCCTTGCTTCGAAAGCACGTCCATTCCTTCATTAATAAACGACATCTCTATGACGCATTCATATATTCATAGCGCAGATGTCGTTTATTAATGAAGGAATCGACGTGATTTCGAAGCAAGCAATCGCCAAGTTGTCATAGTGAATTGGGGCCCAGGTTCTCAATTCGATTGCTTTTTTCCGTCATTTATAAATCGATTTGGAAAATTATTTGTGTTGGGTTCACACAAGGTGGCGAAAGCCGTCTAAATTTCATCGATATTTTTCATCGATCGACCTTGGATTTCGAAGATACATCACAAATTAAAGTCGTTTTTTTGTTATATATAATAAATTAAAAAAAATCATAATACCGGCAAGAAACTGAGAGGCGTGTTTTTTAGAGATTTTGTTACAATTTTTAAAATAAAAATACCGTTACTTAACATGAATGCTTGGAATTATTTCTCCCTTTCTTATAAATCGTACATATCCAAAATTGTATATCACAGAAAGCCATGTTTATTTTATACACTTTGTAAGTACCGAACGTTATTATAGGACATTCCCGAAACGATCATCAAAAAATACACGTGGACTTCAACCCCAGATCACAAAACACTTTTTGAACTTTTTAGTGCCTCGATTCGCTAGAAAGTTACTTCAAAGCCCTTTGTACTTGTTTATGACGTTTGAGTACGACCTACAGTATAAGTAGTAAGGGCACTAATGCGGAGCGTTAACATTTATTTACGCACACTTGCGCAAGTATGTATGCGAATAGTCGCAAAACGTGCGTATATGTATACAATATACAAAAATAGTATGTGCGTATATATAAATGTATGTTAGTTTAGTTTATACTGCCAGTATATACAGGTGTTTTTTTACATAAAATAATATACACAAAATTATGTTCTAATTACAAAGGCCGAATTTCGTTGGGAAAACTACTGCTATGTCACCTTGCTATGTAGGTAACCAAAATTCTGACAAATAAATTTATTTCATTTCAAGAAAACTTCTTAATAACGAAAAAAATTATTTAGGGTCTTTAAAGTTAACCCCGTACAGTTTCATTTTAGGAATCTAAATAAAATCAACTTGCATATCGCATATAGCATTATGCATATATTTTGTCACTTAAATATAGGTATTTCTGTTCTAAAATTGTATACGGCAGGTAATTTAAACAATGGAAGAATAATTAGAATAGTGGGTCTTATTATATTTCTAAAATTATTTAATAACAAATTAAATATCAAAGCGAGTGTGGCTCAGTGGAAACACGTGCGAATTTCGATCCGACGCACCCGCTTTCGAATCCCACGGGCCCCACACCACTGGCTTTCTTAAGTTAAGTATGTGCGGATTTAATACTCGTTCTAAAAACGGTGAAGGATAACACCGTGAGGAAACCGACATGTCCAAGAATTTACAACAATAATTCAAGGACATGTGACATCCATCAAACCCGCATTGGGCCAGCGTGGTGGATTATAGCCCAAACTCTCTCTACGAGGGAAGACCCGAGTCCTAGCAGTGGGAACGTAATGGATTAATGATGATGATGATTGAGCATATGTACTTGTATTATTAATTATTCTGTGGCATAAATTAAAGCATGAGAGTTTGTTAAGTGGTTTTCCACTTTTTTACAGGTTCTCAATTTGTTTTAGTATTGCACCCTACTGTGTGTTGGTACGTCCGTGTCCCTACTGTTTATAGGCAACAGTATGTGAGAATGTATGACATAACGAGGGACCAAGAATGTTAATTGTAAGACGCGTAGCTCTTTGATACGAAGCGTAAACAAGGGGAGAGCTTTTTTAATTCGATCCTGTGCCGATGAAGTTTGTAGAATGGAAATTAAAAATTCTGTTTACTTACATTAATGTGTGGCACAGGAAGATGTAATATTCGTTATCAAAATTATATGAGACATATTTCGACTAAGTATAAAACAAAGTCACAGCGTCTGTTTGTTTATTCGCTTAGTATTTCTAAACATTTTTTTAAGTTATTGTGTGACGATTCAAGCGTGTCGTTCTTTTGATGATGACTACTTGACGAATTTTGACGCACTTTCCACCATTATTTTGAAAATGTTCAGAGGAAGGTTTCATTACAATCTACTGCTCTACTTTGTGTAATAAAAGCGAAAATTTGTGAGGATATCACCTAATCTCGCAAAACGAACTAATGAACTGATTGTGATAAAATAAATTGTGTATATAGATAGAAGTCTTCTAACTATAGATCATGAATAGGACATAGGAACCATTTTATCCCAGAAAATTTACCACGGGTAAAACCACAGGACGCACGTAACTAATACATCAATATTCGCACCCGTACAAACCCGGGACGAGTCACTAGTAGAATTTAATTTTTTCACAAAAAAAGGAGCTTTTTATGTTTGTGTTTCTTAGCACAAACATAAAAAAATAGTTTATCAACTTCGTCATTTATAAACTGATTTGGAAAATTCTTATTGCGTTGAGTTCAGTATAGCTTTAACATGGTCCCGCATAAACTTCATCCATATTGAAACTCGAAGATGCCAACCTCGGTAGCGGTTACATATTTGAGCCGTTTGGTGTGGAGACTTTGGGTCCTTGGAGATCGGGTGCTCATCGTATTTTCAAAAGTCTGTCAGAGCGCCTCATCGATGCGATGCGTGACCAAAAAGCTGGGACTTTTTGGCTCAACGTATCAGTATTGCAATCCAACGGGGCAATACTGCCAGCATCTTGGGTACGCTGCCAACTGGTAGTGGGTTGGAGCATTTGAGCTATCTATAGGCCTTTTATGGTCTATGGGTTGTCCAATTGCTTCTCTTTGTATACTGTAGTTAGTTTAGTTTTAGTAAGTAGAGTGTATTTCGAATATACCAACATCAGAATTGAAGTCGGTTTAATTTTATGTTATAAAATGTATTATTAAATATTTCTAACATATAATATTAACTTTTGTTGTAATCCATTATAGATTTTCATAATTCCTGACTTTGTAGTTGACTTGATGAATTTAAATAGTTTATTATAATATTTGTTTATTGGTTTTATATTACGGCTGCTCAGTCATCAATCTGTGATTTTCAATAGCCAATAAACAAGTAAATGTGGGTGGCCTTCTCGAGAATATTTTAACAAAATTCAATGTTGGACCAGTTTTCTTCTTAGCGAGTCGATTGAATCTTTATATTTGTTTGAACCAATACTTTGCCACACGCTCAGCATTGTCCATGGCATTGTACAGGTCCTCGCGTGTACAGGTGGCGGAGCAAGACAAAAGGTGTGCCATAGTCTGGGGAGAGACACTGCACATGTTTTCCTTGCTACAGCCGACTTGGGTCCGGAGTCTGTTTAAAGACTTCCACGTCGGCCAAGGCAGATTGTGTCCAAGGGGGAGTGTTTAGGACATTGAAATAGTGATAAAATAGTAATGAAATAATAGTAATGAAATAGGAATGCTGTAGGGTATCTCTACTACCAGAGACTTAGTTAATGGACCAGTTGCAAAAACAAGTGAAGACTTTCCGAAATTGAATCCGTTCCCGATATCGAATGAATAAAAATAAGGCAGCAGGGGGAATCGTCTAAATGTCTCACTTAAACACCGATCCCGGTCGTACATATAACATATAAAGTAATCATAAAACAGTAGGTACATCGAAACATTTCCAACGGGTCCCAAACTAGGCAGAGCTGGCAGAGGCTGTATCTTGGTGACCCTTGGTGACCTTCTATTTTCAATAAAGTTGCGTCTGGTCGAAGGGACTGGACATATTCTTTATTGATATTAGGATATCAAAATTATGAATTATGAAAATAACATACAATCTATACTTATAATAAAATCGCTTTCAAAGATATCTCGTGATTGGTATTTGTCTGTGGAAATACTTGACTTTTCTACTATCAAAGTCCGCGTCCTCTATTACAATCACTATCGCAAATAACTCTAGGGGTCTATTCTGAGTTGCATGCGTTCGTTCTTTCGTGCGGACTAAAAGAGATACGCTCCTATGCCTGTTGCATAGCGCTGTCCTGGATATTGCAGTTTGAAAGATACAAACGCCTTCCAAATTTGAAATTGAAAGCGATCGGGATCGAGATTCCAATGCATTTCTAGAAACATTTTAATTAAATTAAATTAAAAATTAAAATGCATTTATTTCGGGTTTCTGACGACCCATACATACAATTATCAATTCACAGAGCGAACAATTAATTATCAATTAAATACAAATGAAATAAAATTAAATTAGAAATTAAAAATGAATGTCAATGTCAATAAATTATAATGGTCAAAAATATAATTATATAATGACCTAACCTATAACCTTTTTTAAAGGGTTAGTAATGACCTTCATAATGCGGCCAAAGAGTGGACCTCTCTGCCGGCATCTGTGTTTCCAGATAGCTATAATCTGGGTGTGTCTTTAAAACAAGAGTGAACAGGTTTCTTCTAGGCAAGCGTGCTACGTCTTCGACCGCATCGTCACTTAACAACAGGTGAGATAGCGGTCAAACGCAAGCCTATAAATAATTTAAAAAAAATCTGGAAGCTCGCAGGATTAACTGATAAAAAGAATTAGGTATAAGAACAGCCACTGGTTAGAAAACAAGAGTTCAATCGACAGGATACTTTTGATCCCGAGAAACCGTGGGTAAACCCGCGGGGCGCAGCTAGTTTAAAATATAATCAACTCGAACTAAAGAGGGAGAGATTATGAGACACAATTATAGCGTTTCGTCAAACAAATGAATGTTGTTGTAAAAACTTTTGACGACAAAAAGAAACAGTTTACACGTGTGGTACAGTCAGCAATATTAATAAGAACGTGTTGTAGTACCATGTCGTAATAACTAGTTTGACACTTAGCTTCTTTCAAATACCTTTTATTTAAGATATTATTGCGACACGGTATTAAACTGAATACATGTTACTGGTGCTTACTGTACTACTAATTAAACTGTGGCGGGTCAATGACCGAGCTAATTCCGTTGCACTTCCTTAGCGTAATGCTGTAAGTATGAGGTTATTTTGGATTACGATTACTGGATGGATGAGTTCGGGATGTGATGAGATTTATGATCAAGGGAAATTTATCTATATAAGCGATCAAGATATACACACCAATCTCACTTTAATCTTATAAATGCGAAAGTTTGTGTGTTAGTGTGTTTGTTACTTCTTCACGCTGCAACGGCTTAACGGAATTGAATTAAATTTGGAATGATAAATAATAATAAGTAGTATAGTCAGGAGGTTCCTCACTCTGCAGCCCTAACCACCCAACGGTAGTATGGGCTCTGCCCCGCTGCCGCCGGTGACACTCTAGGTTTAGGTTTATTTATAATATTTTGGTTTATTAAAATTGTAAATAAATATGTGAATAATAATAAAGAGAGGCTCTCGCTAGATCTCAGATGCAGAAGGCAGTACTCCTTGACACGGCACGTATAGTCAGGAGGGTCCTAACTCTGCAGCCCTAACCACCGGTAGCTTGGGCCCTGCCCCGCTGCGCTGCCGGCGGCACTCTACGTTTAAGTTTTTTATAACATTTTTGTTTATACATTTTTTTCTTAAAAATTATATTTATGAATAAAAATAAATATTGGAAATAACAATAAAAAATAAATATTTTATTGTAAAAAAAGTTCATGTTCAACATCAATTTGTGGTACAAAACCGTTACAGAAAAGGTTAGCTAAGTGTCAGATAACGACTAAACGACGAGTCCCAAACTAGGTGAAAGTCTGTGTCTTGGGATTCAGAGATACGATTTGCTAAGTGAAGAATGGGTCAAAGATGAATGGAATGGATGGAATTCAAAAATTCATTTATTTCACTTTGTAACAACTTTGTTTGTGAGACCCTAACTAATAAACTAGGCTGTAAGGCCTGTGCCTTAATAGTTAGTTTCTTCCCATTATGTTCAATTTCTTTTTGTTACACTAATTTACATTTACATTTATTTTTAACTTTTAGTAAATTAATTAAGCCTTAATAGGATTTGAGATATCTTATACCTTGGATTAACACAAACATAGATAGATAGATGAATGCTTATATAAAATTAAAGACCTAACACTTTTTAGCCCTGGAAACCGCAAGTGAAACAGCGAGGCGCTGATGCTGAGTAATAAATGCGAAAGTTCGTACGTGTTTTAGTGTGTTTGTATTTAGTGTGTCAGTGTATAGCATCATAGCTTTGGGGGTGGCGAAAATATACAGTTGTAATCACACTAAATTATAAATGAGAAAGTCGTAACTTCTTCACGCTTTAGCGGGTTAACCGGATTTTAGTGAAATTCAGAATAGAGATACCCTAGGTTAACACATAAATAAATATTAAAAAAATAGCTTGTTTATTCCTGTAACAGTTAAAATATATAGTTAAAAATAGGCAACTATTTAATTTCCCTTTTTTAAATAATTATATTTAACATAATATATTTCATTTCGCACATTGATTTCTATTTATTTATTATTATTATTTTTCAATGTTAAACATAACTTAATTAATAATAGTTTAAATTTAACTTATACTTTGATTGATTCCATTAATTAGGATATAATTATACATACATACATTAGTTTCTTCATTCCATATAACTTAATTCGATTTAACACATAGGCTACCTTTTATATATCCCGGAAAACCGAGGGTGAAACTGCGGGGCGTAGCTAGTATTTATAAGTATATTAAAAAAATAGTAGTGTTAGTTGGTACTTGTATATTCTCACCAAGAATCCATCTCCATCCAATCGCTTTTCAGCTTGTCTCTAACATAACCCAAACTAGCTACCTAACTAAACAAGTATTAGTTGATATTCCCAAAAACCACTATTCTCAACGCTTCATATTTAACGATCGCATCAATTGACGCGCGGGTGGTCTATCGTAAAACGCAGGCGAAGTCTGGGACAGTCGCCGTGTAAATATAGTTTTATGAGCAAGTTTAATAACTTGATGTTTGGAGGTCGGTTTTCACTTATAGGTTAACGCCTAGACCGTCCGAGTCATGGCCAGTAGTTACTGGCTTAGAAAGGAAGAGCTTTGTTTTCCTTGCAACTAAAATGAATTCAGTCATGGTCAGTCATTACTATGTCTATGAAGGGTTAGTTTTTCTTGACACCTAAATGCACCCAGTCATTAGACATTTCAATTTTTTTTTATGTAAACAATTGATGAGACGAGCTGGACATTCACCTGATGGTAAGCGCATAACAGTTGCAGTGCTACCCATTGCTTTGATTTACAAAGTCATTGGTTGCACTGCACTGCGCTCATCACTGTGAGACGTCAGTTCTTGAGTCTCATGTGCCCAGTAATTTCACGAGCTACAGTGCCCTTCAAACCAAAACAGAGTAACGCTTACGCATAACTATTTGGCGGCAGAATATCTAGCACTGCGGTGGTACCCACCTAGTCGTGCCTTGCATAAAAGGCCTACCACCTGGTGAAACGACTATACGAGCTCATTTCTCCTCGAGCTTTTTGGAACCTTAGCCTTGGAGCTTTTGGTACGTAAGTACCTAATGTCGCGCGTGGCGAAACATGTGTCAATTGTCTTGTCACCAAGTAGGTATTGTTTAAGTTCGCGTCTCCTTTCTACCATCGGACAACAAGACGCACGGAAACTTGTCGGGGAGGAATGTCATCCATCTGTACGTGGATTCCATTCCTCCTCCCCGAACAAAGCGTTTTGTTTCGACTTTTATAATGCGAACAGCTAAGGAATGGAAAATCTTACCGGCGCGGCGTCTTTGATTTTCGATTCATTTAATCTAGGTGTTTTCAAGTCTCGAGTGAATCGGTTTCTTCTAAGCAAGTATGATTCATTGTCAACCGCGTCGTCACTTTCAATCACGTAAGACTGCGGTTAAATGCTTACCCATTATTAAGATCGGTAATTCGACAGGCATACCGATCACGAGATATATTTAAAAGCGATTGGATTAGAATGGAAAATGGATTGTTGTTTGAGTTAGAATATTCCCCTGTAGTATTTACTATAGCTACGAAGGGAAAGATAAATGCACCCTTATCATTATCATCATCAGCCTATCACGTTCCCAATGCTGGGACATGGGCCTTGTCTCATAGAGAGAGTATGGGCCATAATCATCAGCTGGCTCAGTGCGGGTTGGTGGATGTCACATGTCCTTGAATGTTTGTGATTAATTCTTGGACATGCCGGTTTAATCACGATGTTTTCCTTCGCAGTTTATAGAAATAAATCCGCTCATAACTAAAAAAAGTCAGTGGTGTGGGGCCAGCGGGATTC
The DNA here is from genome assembly GCA_951640565.1 of Petrophora chlorosata. Lineage (NCBI taxonomy): Eukaryota > Metazoa > Arthropoda > Insecta > Lepidoptera > Geometridae > Petrophora > Petrophora chlorosata. The sequence continues at coordinate 5,495,666 of OX621204.1, read as the reverse complement.
GAACTCGGGTGCGCCGGATCGAAAGTCACATGTGCTCCGACTGAGCCACACTTGCTAATGCACCTTTATCATGATACATATAAGGGCATGCAGCCTTCATGAAACAGTATCATCAGCGATGCTTAGAAAAATCCATAAATAGGGTCAGTTATTAAAATCCAATTCGGAGTCGTATTAGTTTATAATATATACTTTTAATCCCGGAAAACTGCGGGTGGAGCCGCGGGCCGCAGTTAGTAGCTTTATATTTACAATAGACTCTTCTTGTGTGGTCCGTTAAAAGAGTTCTGGTAGTTTTCATGAGGTTAACCAGCAGTTTATGATCAGTTAAGTGGTATTGTTACTTGCTTTCGTAAATGCGCAATTGTAAACCTTACCACTTCTAAACAAACTATTTAAAAGAATACGATGTGGTAGTATATACATCAAAACTTTCTTAGAACTGAGCTACGAGACGAGCAGAGCGTTCACCAGATAGGAACAAGCCTTCCCAAGTTGCGTCACCACCCCAGGACTTTGTTTTGCAAACGCTTGCACGGTATTGCATTGCGCTCGTCACCCTGACAAACAGCAAAATTTTTAATTTAGCGAGTTATGGGACGAGCTAGTCGTTCGCCTGATGGTAAACGCCACGCCTGACCATAACAATCGCATTGCCACCCAGAACTTTTAATACCATAAAAAGCACTGCGTAGGACTGCATTGCGCTCATCACCCAGAGACATCAGCAGGGCGATCATGTATATTTTATTTCAATCAATTTCAATGAGAAAACAGTTACCCGACAAATTTACAAAGCGAGATTGTGCTATGAATCGTTATGTATACGCCCAATCTATTCAATTTTCCTGTGTAATACGGCTCTTATTGAAATTGATTGAAATAAAAAATACATGATCGCCCTGCTGATATTACCTAAGTCTTATATAAATTTGCCCAGTAATTTCGCTGGCTACAATGCCCTTCAAACCGGAACACAGTTTGCGCGCACTACTGCTTAGCGGCAGAATAACTGACAAAATTGCGCTCGTACCTGCTATGTCTCATTGTGACTAATAAATAGTTTTAGGTACCGTTACATAGGTCTTCCATAACTACATTTCAAGAAAGACAACATTAAATCAACTATAGACTACAACAAAAAATATATAATTGAAACAAATTTTAATTGTCTTAAATATTACGCTTCAATGGACGAAAAAGCGAAGGAAAACAGAAACTAGAACATCTCGTATGCTCACTTAGATGATTCATGAAATAATCATTTCGAAAACAATCTCAGTTTGTCTTCCAGACATGTCACGTAAACAAAACCCGTGTCTGAGAGAAAAAATCTAATTTTGTCACTTGTACAATGTCCCGTTTCTCAGCGACTGCATCAACAAACATATCTTGGGATATTTCTGTCGTCCGTCTGTCCGCCTGTATACATAACGGCCTCACAGAGACATCCGACGACAGCCTATCAATCTTACAATAAATACCAGAACAATAATAAATTTTATTGTAACATAAAAACAGCAATATACAAAATAAAAACAGATCTGAAGCGAACATATTCTTTGTTTTCGTTATATGTGACTTTTAGTGGAAGACAAAATTTTAACGATGCTTTTTTATGTTTTTCACACTTTTTGTTATAGAAACATGTGTTACTGTTGGCAAGTAAAGCGTTGAATGCGTTATGAAATTACACAAAGAAAATTGATAATTTTTAAATAGAAGGTCCTTCAAAAGCTGTATTAATAGTCTGTAAGGGTCGGCAACGCGTCATCGCCTCTGGTGCTGCAGATGTCCATAGGCAACGGTGACCGCTTACCATCAGCTTGTTTGCCGAACATAATATTTGCTTTTTAATTGTTTTCGCAACTTGTATAGGTGACCTGGATGGGTATGGTTTTTGTGGTATTTACGTCTTAGCGCTACCATGTTTCGGAGTGTCAGTGTCTTTTGACAATAGGCGTTAGGCCATGTTGGAGGATTCCGGGTGGCCTTTAAAACTCCGAAACCAGGGTTAAGGTTATAAAGGAGAAAAAGAAGAATAAATAATTTGACCGAACTGAAGTAAAAAACAAAACACAACTGACATATAAAAATATTGTTGTCCAATTCAATTGAAATAGAAAGTCCTAATAATATAGGTAGCTTACCTTCAGACTAAGGCAATATATTGTTACTACTACCAATATAAATGTGTAACTATAAATTAAAATTTTCCGATTCCAAAAACAAACATTTTTTATGATGTTGACTGTAAGGCCTCTTAGTCATAAAATTATTAAGCATTGAGTGCTAAATCAGTTGAACTATGGAGGACAATTTTATTATTAACCTTCTCGTACCTACATTCTATAGTACACTAGGTCAAATGATTTTCAGCAGTACATAAGCTTTGCACTGCTTACGTTTGGTTGTTATATGTCATATCATGTATGCTGATGAGAATGATAATTGCTTCAAGATGCGGCAAGTTCTTCTCACCTAAAACTAAAAATGTTACGCATGCTTGGGGAAGTTAAATAATATTTATGTATGCAAAGTATTTCTCGAAAACTGACGTTTGGGTTGAACATGGGCCTTTTGCTTCAAATAAATTGCAATATCATTAAATATCGCGCCCAAAGTTCAAAAGTTCTTTATGCAATTTTGTCATCACAGACGCACTTATGAACTTCAATTATTACAATGACTCTACCATTCTACAGCCCGTTACCCTAAGAGAGTTTAGTGAAGAGATTGCAAATATTTCGGCCACAGAGATAGCTGCTGCGGTAGCTCAGTTGGTTAAAGCTCTTCCTGTACTGATGGAAAAGGCGTGAAGCCAAACCTCGGCTGTAATTAAATATTTTGCATACCCAAAAAAATATCATTAGTTAGTATTGTGTGTGACCAGCCTTATACCGTTCTAGATATAGGAACCTGGCAAGGAACGTTAGTTAGATGTGCGTCAAACAAAGCTGGGTTACGCTTTGACAAAAAGTTAATAACGTCATAAAAAAAATTAAACGAGCATCTTGTCACATTGTAAGTAAACGTTAATAAAACTGGAGTCGTAACTTCCAGTGTTCAGTCATTTTTTGTTTGCTACTGTTGACTGCATTCCAAAATTCTAAAGTTAAATGAGTTATTTTTTTTATAACTGATAATTAAAAGCTTCTAATGATGTGAGAAAATATTTCAAGTAGTCAAACAAAGACTTGTAGTAGTTACCTAAAGAATTGAATTAATTACCTACTTTAAATGCTTGAGATATATATGCATCATTAGTCTACATGCGTTTTTAGATTTTATAATGTTAACAAGCTTCTTTTCGAATTTTGCTATCAAAGTTCTAAAAAAAAAGAATCTAATGGAATCAGGCGTGACGTTGCGGAAATTCATTTCAAATTTGAAACGCAATGAAAATATCTAGTATAATTCCACTCAATATATGATTCAGCGGAACTACACTAGGTTTTCATTGCGGTTCAGGTATAAAATAAGGTATTTTCAGAGAATGACGGCTCAGGTCACAGAAAAAAAGTATTAATTTTGTCGGGTATAGGGCTGTCTTCATAGTTCCTATTTTGGGCCAGGATCTAGGTATTAGTGTGATCATTTGGCGTTATTTATTATCCTATACTATTTATACTTCTCGTTCCTTACCACCACTTGCAGAACCCAGAAAAATGAACCATCGTCATGTTTACGATGACACAAAATTAGAATTCCCATCATGTACGATCATTGTCCTGGGAACGTATAAACATCGTTGAAATTGAACTGGCAATCTACCAAATGGCATGTATGACTTGGATGAGGGATCGGGCGACAGAATATATAAGATAGAATAAGGTTACAAATCATGTATGATTTTGAACAAAGAAAGCTTCAGAAAAAACTTCAGATAACGTAGTTGAAAGTTATAGTCAAAGTAAAAAGAAAAATAATAAATAGGCACAAAAATGCACTTTCAACGTCATAAACACATATTACAATTCAAATTAAAAATACGTTAATTTTTAACATAAGTTAACATGACTGAAAAAAAGGTATGTATGTCTACCCATTTCTTTCCCATACTCAAATTAAGGTCCAGGGTCAGAAAAGAAATGCTAAAACTGACTCTGCAAGTGTTTTGGCTTAGGTTAAGGTGGTTACTTCACCACTTTTACCAGCTAAAAGAAAATTTAATTTATATCAGATTGAGCCATCAAATATTGTATTGTTTAACAGTGAAGCAGGTTTCAGAACTTGTTGTAATGACCACCATCATACCAGAGTTTCATTATTCGTCGGTATAACGAATGCTGTGGCAACAGAACCGTCGTATAGCCTATTACTGTTGCTTGCTCCAATGCTCTATTGTTGATATCTTTGAAAGTGGCTATATAGTAATATGTAATGATTATAACTCCGTCCAACCATTTATTTAACTTTTGACATATGCACGCCTATGAAGTTCCGTAATTGTTGAAGTGATAGACCATGGTAAAAAAATTCAATACTTTGTGAGCCCTGTTTTTTTACAATAGTGACGAGACGTGCTAATTATATTCGATTTTTTTGAGCCCATAGATTGATATCCAAAATTATTAAGGTGATTTTTCCATAACAAATATAGAGGGTTGTTAAATATTTTCATTTGTACATAATTACTATATTATTGATCATAAAACGTTAAATATTAAGATATAAAGTCAAATAAAGCAAATAAAACAACCAAAATAATTAGTATTATTTTTGTATGAATACATGCAATATAGTCATTTAAACACCTGATTATTTCTATAAAACAATACAAAACGTTGATACAATACAAAAATGGAATATCAATTTGTTTAATCGATTTAAACTTATTCATAAATAAAGTCGATTAGTCGATTATTTTCAGAAATCGAATCAGTAACGCAATAAGGACATCACCAAGCTGTCAAAAGATAAATAAATGGTTGGACGGAGTAGGTTATGCATACACTATTTAACTGTAATATACTCTAAAATTCATGAAGAAACCTCATTTATTAATATTTTGTACTTATCATCAACGAAGTATTTTACAAAGCAAAATCTAAACATAGCCCTCATGAATAGCAACCAGCAGTATCTTGAACAATAGATTGTACTTCAAGATCATAAAGTCGCCGCGTGCGACAGCTCACACTTTACTACTAGATGGCGTCAATGGCGTCCTATTTTTGTCTGCTAATTTATAGATCTATAAACTTTTACTTGTCACTCATTGTGGATTTATGTCCTGTCCGTCCCCAATGCGGTTTCTTCCGCTCACGAATTTCCTCGTGTCAACGTCTACTGTAAACACAGGAGGCATCCATGCTCCATTTGCCGTCATTCATCGGTTAAACGTAGGGGGAAACAAAGGAATTTGTCTTCTGCTGTAGCGTAAACAAAGTCTAATTTCCTGGTCTTCTCTTTGATTCTCGTTCACATTCTAAACTAAATATCTCTGTCACACCCAACATTCAAAACTGAACCTCATGACTATCTTGATACGTTCTGAATTTGTTTGGTGTTAGCTGGTCGATATGTCGTTTGATAAGGGGATTTGATGTAAATCGGACAGGCGGCGCCGGCGATGTCGTCAGGACGCCACCGCTCGTACAAACAGCGTCGAAGCGTATCGAGGAAGGATGCTTAACACTTGCACCTCTAATTATATCCATGGAACGCGGTGTGGAAACAAATACGTGCCTGATTGATGGATTCGCTCAGGTTTTCAGCTATTCGATTACGTGCATTAGGTTTTAATCGATTTTGGGACGATTTGAGATTGGAGATGGGAACGTAATGCATGTTTTATCTCGATTTCCAAACAATTAAGAAAAAACAAGACATTTAATTCGGTCAACCATCACGCCAACATTAATTTGACAACAAAGGTTAGATACGGAATTAATACTCAAATATAAATTCTTACTTACCTATCCCATAGCATTATTATATATTTGCCTATTTATACAAAATCATTTTAAAGAAACCATATTAAAAGAATATCCCAAAACAGACAATAAAATTACGCAGCATACTGCTATTCGCAGAACCAAACCAAGTAACACCAGCGAAAGCTTTTAAAACACCTAAAATAGATACAACAAAACGAGTGCGTTCAAAAGTGTCTCCGGGAAAAAAGTTTAAATGTTTAAAACTGCGTTAAAGTTTCCCAGAAAGCGAACCGGGACGCTGCTGTTTATGTTTCGTGGACGAACAGATGTCATACGGATGGTGGATGCCATGACTGGAAATAGACGTCTGATTTGAACGTTTCAGGTGAGAGAACGTTTGTAGGCATGTTTGAGTAGAGTAGAGCTTATCACTGCATTAAAGTCCTCTCTCAACATTTCAGGTGAGAGAACGTTTGTAGGAATGTTTAAGTAGAGTAGAGTTTATCAATGCATTAAAGTCCTCTGTCAACTTTTCAGGTGAGAGAACGTTTGTAGGAATGTTTAAGTAGAGTAGAGTTTATCAATGCATTAAAGTCCTCTGTCAACTTTTCAGGTGAGAGACTTTTGTAGGAATGTTTAAGTAGAGTAGAGTTTATCAATGCATTAAAGTCCTCTGTCAACTTTTCAGGTGAGAGAGCGTTTGTAGGAATGTTTAAGTAGAGTAGAGCTTATCACTGCGAAAAGTCCTCTGTCTCGTCTAGAGTAACTAATAAGCAGTTGAGTTGGTCATCGTCGCTTATTTGTACCAAACATTTGAGAATTGTCGATGTGTTGCCGATCCTATAAAGTGAAGTTCCTGTAATGGGGATACCTTTTGAGTCAGTGCCGTCAATGATCGATAATACTAACACTTTTTTTGGCCCCTTGAATCGATGGTATGTAGTTTTGAGAAGTTTTTTATTCAATGTGTTTTGTTAAGTGAACTTAAAGAAAAAATATAAAAAACATAGAATTAGTAGAAAAATAGACAGCATTGAATAAATATACTTTTTTTACCACGTTTTTATTAAGTCACTTTCTTGTTTGTCTGTCTGTCTTTCCGAATGGAATTTCGCAACTAAAATATCGAGTACTTCCCAATTAGCTATCCGGCTGAACAACTAGATGACAGTAATGTATTGTCATACGTTATTTTATTATAACGTTATTACGTGGTTATTAGATTATTTTTTAATCTTATTTCTTATTAAAATTATGTACTACTTGATATGATTGTACTTTTGAACGACTGAATGTGAAATTGAAATCTACCCCAAACGCGTGGGACGTACCTATTTCCTCAAAATATTTTCTACCAATTTTTCACTCGTGACTTCCTACCACGTTTAACATAACATCCGCACCACTAAACTCACCAATTTGTCTCTCGCAATGTAAACAGTAGCCACATCAAACGTTCTCAAACGAGGCCAGGAGAACGAATGACAAAATCCATTAAAGCTGCTGCGATTAGTGAACAATGTAAACAAATGAGCCGAGTGACAGATCGAGTTGGCAGCGTGACAACGACGCCGGTGGTAGGGGTCGGATTTATAGTGATTTTGGGGCGCCGTGACACCGATTAGAGTTGTGAATTGAGGGATTTTTTACGGAACTGAGTGGTGAGATGAGCATGTCGTTCGCCTGATGGTAAGCGCCACGCCTGCCCTTATGGGCATTTAATTATGGCAATTAAATTGTTATCAATTGCAGTGCCACCTAGAACTTAATTTGCCACCATAACAAGCACTGCTAAGGACTGCATTGCGCTCATCACCCCGAGACGTCAGATATTAAGCCTCATAATGTATATGCCCAGTAATTTTCCTGGCAACATATTGTGACAGCTAAGACGGTGATGTTTCATTAGCGGGGTTTTCAGTGCACCGTTGCAAGATCTGAAACAAAAAAATTAAAGATTTCTAAAAGATTTTTTAACGAGGTCGTCGTAATTGTAAACACCACGCCTGCCCATAACAATTGCAGTGCCACTCACACTAGTTTCAGAATATCTAATCATGGAAAGACTGCGGGCTCAGTAGCATGCAGAGAAGCTCAGCATTAGGTACTGCTATTGAATTTAGTATTTTATTGTATGATAGTAACAAGCATTAAATATTAAGAACAATTTACACGCGGTCAGCGACTGACTCCGAAGCTCTGACTTGGCACTGAGTGGTTAGAAAGTATGTGCTATAATCCACTCCGCTGGCCCAGTGCGGGTTGGTGGAAGCCACATATCCTTAAATTTTTGTGATTAATTCTTGAACATGCCGGTTTCCTCACGATGTTTTTCTTTACCGTTTTTAAAGTGAGTGTTAAATCCGCACATAACTTAAGGGTCAGTGGTGAGGAGCCAGCGAGGTTCAAACTCGGGTGTGCCGGATCGAAAGTCGCACGTACTCTCACTGAGACACACTCACTCTTCGAGCTTCACAAACTTTTATACCATTTTTTTATGTTACTGAGTGATAGGACGAGCAAGTCGTTTGCTTGATGATAAGCGCCACGCCTGCCCATAACCATTGCAGTGCCACCCAGAACTTTTAATACCATGAAAAGCACTGCGTAGGGCGCAGTAATGATTGGCGGCAGAATTGGGATTCAATTTGGGTACGTATTGAAAATCCCACGTGCTCCCACTGAGCCACACTCACTTTTCGAGCGTTACAAATTTTCTTACCATTCTCTAAACACATGCAACACCTCATCCCGCAGTAACTGCCGCGGCGACAGACAGTGAAACATGTGTCCCGTTGTTAAAACATCACAATAAATTCACGCCGTTTACAACGTTCTATTTCAGATTAATGACATTGTTGTTGGGATTAATGACAACGTTTTTGTGGAGGGTAAAATGTAATGACTTGCCGTTTATTTGGGAACTTTATTTATTTTTCAATATAAAGTTGTTGATTGTTTGGTGTTGCATGCTTGAACGAATAAAAAAAGGCGGACGCCTTGTCGCCAAATTTAAAAAGGAAGCACTCAAAATATGCCGGTCTGGTACACAAGCTTCATGCACACATTACCTTCATGCTAACTTCTGAAAGTATATAAAGCCCCATACTATAACGACAGTGAGCAAAAGACCAGCATCCTATCCTACTAATATTACCTATAAATGCGAAAGTTTGTGAGGTAGGATGGATGGATGGATGTTTGTTACTCAATCACGCAAAAACGAATGAACAGATTTTGAAGAAATTTGATATGTAGGGTCTGGAAAAGGAAAGGCTACTTTTTATTGCCGACCTTTTCAACCGCGGGTGAAAGTCGGGGCGTATCTTTTTATTTTTTTTTACGCTTAATAGATCTATGTTTGGCCACTATCTCGCCTGATGTGAAGCGATGATGTGGCCTAAGATGGAGCACATAGATCTAGAGAGAGACGGCAGTTGAGCGGCTGCTCAGACCCGTCTCCCCGATGGTTCACCGAACATCATCCCGAAACACGACTAGGTCGCTTGACGGCATGGCTTTGTTCGGTGGGTGGTATTACAACCACGGCCAGAGCCTACCACTCCAAAGCGCTGTAGCGGGTTTCGGGTATCTAATCATAATATAGGGATATAAAAAAACTTAAATTGTTACTGCTGCTTGTATAACCTTTGTTGAAACTACCATCGCTTTCAGATTTACATACATAATACCTTCAAAATGTATTTAAAACCAAAAATATCTACTAATTAATTTTTCTCATACATATTTAATAATCTTTATAGCCAAATTCGATTCTATTTCAACAAAGTTAGAATTAAAAATAGCGTGTTTCATTGAAAGCGGACGTGTCACTATTTTTCACTTTTAGTGTTACGTGTTTGTCACATCTCTAATTGGAATCAATTAGCGCCTTTTTAGTTTATTTTAGTGTGTTTAGTGTTAAAATATCGTGTGAAGAAGCGTTAAACGGTTGTTTTAAGTTTAATAAATGTCAATTTGAATTTTGTTTCGATAAATGTTATTTAATTTATTTTGTGACATTTTTATTTGAGATAGAACTTTGGTCTCTTTTCTTTGCCTGGGAAAAAAGGTTAACACTTTATTGTTAAAAACCTTAAAAATAGGTGCATGAAAAACAAATAAATTCCACAGTAAACAGCATAACAATAGGCGGTCTTATCGCTCTAAGCGATCTCTTCCAGACAACTTTTTAACAGAAAGGACTGACATCATTTGGAAGGACGGAGGTATTATCGAAATATAATATAAACATACGAGTATGTAATGTATAAATACAATATATATATATATATAGATCAAGCTGTAGCAGGCCTAGTGCACTCCGCACTGTAGGTACGAAGCTACAAGTACATAGCCGGACACCGGCGGCGGGTCGCGCGTCGTTACACGTGCCGCGTCAGAAGAGATAAGAGCTATGCGATAGAAAGAGAGGCGCTCTGTAGGTTAATATGACTGGTAGGTATGTAGCGCTACACGAGCTGAATTGAATTTTATTGCGTCATAGCAAGAGTCGCTATTTGTTTAAATTTATTTGTGGAGTGATGCTTCTGTCCCTTAGTATTCTGTGGCTGTAGTACCGTAGAATCTTATGTTTTTTTTTAGTGTATCACATGTGAGATGAAGCTTCAGATTTTGTCGTATTTTGTGATGGTGTGTTAAATGGTTGTTTTGCTTAATAAATGTCTGTTTCAACATTAAGCTCTGACTAATCTGATTTAATTTAATTCTCAGAGTTATTGTTTGAAGTTAATGAGGTGTAGCCGCGTGTAGGTTTGACAAATGTTCTTGTTTGCTTGAAATTGTACGTTTGACGTAAACATTATTTTGAAGAGTGATCATTTTGGCACGGGAGTAACGGGAATGTTTTCCAGTAGGAATCTATCCTATATTATAAACGAGCTGCGCTTCACGGTATTTCCAATGTTTCTTTCCATAAAACCTCTTGTATGTGAGAGGCCGTCTGGGTATGTAGTCAATAGCCAATAGTAATTTATTCATAATAAAATATATGTACGTCAACAATTAAATAATATAATTAAATCATTACAGATTATTTCACCAATGTTAAATTAAAAAATAGTAGTATTAAATTACAATTAGATAATATGATTTGGTACAATAAAATAAATTAATAGAATATTCATAATAATATAACATTCATAAAAATAATTCATCAAACTTATAAAAGGTTTGGTCGATAAGCCATCGTTTCAACCTGATTTTGAAACACTCGATATAAAGTACCACAACTTTGCCAGTTATTTTGCCAATCAGTAGTGGGCAAGCATTACTTTGTTCTGATTTAAAAGACATTGTAGCCAGCAAAATTACTGGGCATGTCTCAGTCTTAATATCTGGATGTCTCGGGGTAATCAAAAGGCGCACGAGTTGTCGCTGAGCTACAGCCGTAAAGATACTTTATAACTATTTTTCCTTACAATTATTTTGGCTAACAAAGACGCCAGTATCCAATAACACGCACTCTATGTCGTAACACGCTTGCTTACTTTCTTCAGCAGTCGCGATGCGTGAACGATATCCATACAGTTGGGTGCATTAATTGTTTCTGCTTGGCAGAAGCCTGTTGCGCAAAAACTTCCGCTTGTACGGACGGACGCGTTGTCAATAGTTAGGGACGGTTAGATTTACATAATAATAGCATGGTTTGAATCTGTCTTAGTACTTTTATTAACCGACTTTAAAAAAGGAGAAGGTTCTCTATTCGATTGTATTTTTTAATATTTGTTACCTCAGAACTCCGTCATTTATGAACCGATTTGGAAAATTCTTTTTGCTTTGTCTTAGTCTTTGGGCTCAGCTACAAAGTGGTCCAATATAAATTTCATCGATATTTGACCTTGGACTTCGAAGATACATTGAAGTAGGTTTTTTTTTATAAAATGTATATTCGTCTGTTCTGTGTTTATATTAAACAATATACTGTAATCGTGGTAGGTCTCTCGTATGCGGGAGGAAGTCTGGGTAGGTACCACAGCTTTGCCAGTTATTCTGCCACCAAGCAGTAATGCGCAAGCATTACTGTGTTCCGGTTTGAAGGGCATTGTAGCCAGCGAAATTACTGGGCATTATGAGACTCAACAGCTAATTATCTCAGGGTAACGAGCGCGGTGCAGCGCCGCGCAGGATTTTGCAAAACAAAGTTCTGGATGGTGCTGTTATTGTTATGGGTTGGCGTATTGCTCACCATCAGGCAAACGACCAGCTCGTCTCGTCATCCAGAAACATAAAAAAAGTAATAGTTGGCAACAATAGGAACAGCTGGGACTCGCACACTCAAGCGGGTGCTCTTTGAAGTGTGTCCAAGTAAATATGCTTGGTCTGATGATCCGCCTATGGTACAGGTACCTATAATGTAGGAGGCAGGCACCTGCTGTGACGCTAGCAAATCATAATACATCTAGTAGGTTTTTCCTTTATACAATGTGTTTATAAATAGTCTATATTTTTCCTCAAAATACTCTGATTTGATAGACAAAGTCACCTACGTCTTGCAGGTCGTCAATATGGCCTGGTTACACTGCGCCAGCTACTGACCTGACAATAGACATCTACTGCCACTGTTTACTCTCATGACATTAGGTCTACTTGCCTCTATTGGTCACACAGTGAGAGCAACTGCTTTGGCCAAGGTAAGTATAGGTACAATTCTACTCTCTAAAGAGACTACAGATTGCAGTCAAGTAGAAGGAAAGAAACTAAGAAACAAGAAAGTGACTGATTGAAAAAATAGTCATTACATCAAGTTTTTATGCGCCTTGTGAGGCTAGGGCATTGTGTGCTAATAAATAGATTCATAATGCACATGACAGTTACTCGTAAAATGCGGCCAGACGGTGCGAGTAGCTGCACTGCAGCAACTCACACGCCAAAGAAGCAGTAGTGCACAAGCATTACTTATATATGTCTGTCTGTAAGGCTCTATGGGCCTCTGTTAATTTTACTTTGTTGTACTCTCTGAAATAAATAAATAAATGTATTAAATAAAATTACCGTGTTCCTGTTTGAAGGGTTTTGTAGCCAGCGAAATTACTGGGCATTATGAGACTTAATAGCTAATTGTCTCGGTGACGAGCGCAGTGCGGCGCCGCGCATATTGTGAAACAATGTTCTGGGTGGTGCTGTTACTGTTATGGGTAGGCGTATTGTCTATTATCAGGTGAACGACCAGCTCGTCACGTCACTCAGTTAAAATAAAAAAAAGCACCGGCTCGCACTGTGTAATCTAGCCTTAACAAACGATACATAACATGACAGCTAATGCATGATTCTGTGAGAATTTTGACAACTGCACATGCTGTTAAAATGTTTCGACGTTTCGAACAATAGAACGCAATTTGTATTATTAGAACACATCAGACATGCGAATGCTATAAAAATAAAATGGTGATGGTAAACAATGCAAGAAATAATGATACCTAAAAATTTTGTATACGAGAGAAACATTGCGAGAAAAATGCGGCTGTAGCATCCGAGGCAAACAAATAAAATGACAAAGCTCATACAGATATAATAAGTTTTTAGAAAAAAAAACAAGAACCGACTTCAAGTCTAAACTTACATCTATTGTTTTTGTTATTTTTTTTCATAAAGTGCTGAATCAATTTCCATAAAATTTATATGGGACCACCTCTGACCTACTAAACAAAAAAAAAATCATCAAAATCAATTCATAATTGGCGGAGTAACCGCGTAACCAACATACAAAAAATAAACATACCATCGAATTGAGAACCTCCTCCTCTTTTCGGTTAAAAATAACGTTCGACTATTGGTAAGCTTGAACCTAGAAGTCACTCGACTTCTAGTTCAAGCTTACCCATATCTCAAAACATATAGGTTCATAACCATTATTAGCTCCGCGACTTGGTTCTCGTTATTTTAATTACTAGCTCTGTCCCGCGGTTTTAGCCGCGGTTTTCCGGGATAAAAAGTAGCCTAAAGAACGTACGTATCAAATTTCATCAAAATCCGTTCAGTAGTTTTTGCGTGATTGAGTAACAAACATCCATCCATCCAACAATCCATCCTCACGGACTCGCATTTATAATACCTATTATAGGTAGTAAAGTAGATTTCTGTGGATTTTGACTATTGTGTGATTTATTATAAAATTAATACAATTATACGTATTAATTCGGGATAGGGATAGATAGATAAATACTTTATTACTAATACCTTAATAACCTTAAGCTCTTACATAAAAAACATTTCATAGTAATCAGCAAAACAATAGACGGTCTTATCGACTTTTTTTACAATTTACTTAGATCATTGACCCAAATACAACAAATTAAATTTAAACTTTTGATAACTTCTCTCATTTATCCGGTTTTACAACCGGTCGGTTGCGAGCCCACCCCTGCGTGAGAGCAAGCACTTGTTTACATTAATTTTTACAGCGACCACGACAGAAACCAGAGCAAGAGTTTGTACACTAATTATAGATTTGTTTTAACCTTACCACGTGGGGTCATTGACGTTGGGCGTAAGATCTCTCTAGACGTCGGATTGAGTGATTTTTCCTTTGCTGTCAATGGGATTGTTTGGGTAGGAGTGATATAAGGCGTGTGCCAAATATTTGGTGAGGTATAGAACAGATTGTCTGGTATTCGTAGCCGTTTAAAGATAATACACAAACTATAAGTCTACGACTATGTGTATTGTAAAGAAACTTAGTTTAAAAGAAATCCGACGATCAGCGACATAAATACCTAACCATGAGCAGTCAAAGTCAAAGTAAAAATCTCTTTATTCATTTTTGGCATCACAGACGCATGAACGTCAAATTATCACAATGACTCTACCACCGTATAGGAAAAAGAACCACTACTCAGAAGATACGGCAAGAAACGGAGGGGCATTTTTCTTTTTAGAGATCTTTTTAAAGTTTTTTTGGGTTTCTACAATGTTATGTTTCTTATGTACCAGTTGACTACTTTGCAGAAGTGGAGTGTTCCAAGCATCTTTGTCTTCTGCGTAATTACGAACAGTATAGTATGCTTTTTCCATTAGAACAGAAGAAGAGTGGATATGATTTCAAATAATAAGTTATTTGTCATGCGTCATCTTAGAACCAACTGATCAAATTATAAGTGATAAGAAAATAAGAAAATAATTATCTTTTAATTTAAGGATAAACTTCAGATGTTTTTCCCACATAACAGTGTTCACAAAATCATGATGATTTACATAGAATAAAATGTCAAGTCACATCACACAAGGAGGAAAATCAATAAATACTAAAGATCCGAGTGCCACATCAATTACTGCTAATGTCTACAATAACTATTTGTAAAAAGAATATGTATTATAAATTCCATATCTAGACATTATAATTTATAATATTTACTTGCACTCACTTTATTCAATGTAGTTGGCAAAATATCTGGATATGCAACCTGGATCCCTAGCAATAGAAATATGACAGTCATATTTGGACAAACATGTTTAAAGAACTTTCTAGAAGAGACATATATTTTAAAGAGCGTCCTGTCACTTCTTCCAGTGACAATATTCCCAGTAAACTCATTCCAGTGGACCGGTAAAGGCGTGGCGTCGTTCCGGTGAATTTCGCGAATTCCCAATGAAGCGGACTGCATTCCCATTAAACGTACTGCATTTGCATTAAACTGAGCGAATGTCCCGTTTAAGTGGCCGCGTGTGGCCGCCGGATGTGCATGAATGGGACATTGTCAATAAGTATTATGACAGCGATGGGATGTAAATACAGAGACATAGTTCTGAGCTAAAAGTCATGGCATTCTTGCTACAAATTTTATATCAGTTTCGAGACCCCGTTCAGTAACTATGTCATCATCATGATCATCAGCCCATTATGTTCCCACTGCTAGGACAAGGGCGTTCTCCCATAGAGAGAGTATGAATATAAATAACCTATCACTAAATCAATGTATAATAACATGTTACGAGGATATTGTCATGACCTGTTATATCTTTAGGTGTTTTAGAGCCAAATGTCCGTTCCATATAGAAATAGGTACATATTTGCAATATCGTTTAAATATAGTAGTTATCCCATAATGAAAGAAATCTATTAACTTGTTACAATCCAATTCCAAATGAAGTGTTCTTTAAAACATTATGGCATCATAGAAACCAAACATTTTAATTACGTCAATGTACATTTCTACATATTTCAACATTCACGTTTCGTCATAAAGAGGCACCAACTCCCCACAAGATTCAATGCAATCGTCACTTCACCTGCACAAGTGACCGCAATGACTATAATTGAGTTTTTTCCACCGTCACGGTGGGGATGTCCACGGACGAATCCAGATCGTAATCTCCATAATTAGCTGGCTTCGTAACAAGTGCGGTAATTCAATGTCCACGGAATTATTTTATGCCGCCACGGACTGTTTCACCCGCTATAAGAATCTTAATGAAACGGCGACGATTTTCTGACATTTACAGTGTCTATGCGCCAGAAACATATTTAATTTTATGACTGCTAAAGGGCATTAGCAATGCCTCTAATATTGTAATCCGTTGGCTTGTTTGTTACTCAAACTATGATATTAAAAATTAAAGCAGTATTGTGATTGCATCGTTAGGTATGTAATAAATATAAATAAATACGCCCAACGATCACATACATAGATCCTGGCCCGTAACTAGGATTTCCTGTATGTAGTTAGGTATTTTACTAAATAATTGTATTAGAAACCGTTGTGACCATACTATGTCCACTAATCAAAACCCGCAGGTTTATAGTCGTCATATTGCTGGTTGTTACTAGATTTATTATTTTGTTTCTGCAAATTCCAATAACAAAATAGGGACTTTATTGTAAAGGCAGGGAAGTAATATATTCCTTGTACTTTTAAATCACTGTTATTCTTACTCTACAGATAATGATGTGTTTTTTTACCATTTAGGCTTTAAAAAATTCCTCAAACCACTTTGTCTTTTTTTCTTTCTGCAGAAGTCTTAAATCTGTTAGTAATACTCAGTAGAATTCAGTCTATAAAAATGTCTAATCATTGGTGTAAAAAATAGATGCAAATCTAACCAGGAAATATATTTTGTGACAGGTTGTGCGTAAGCAGTGAGAACTGTATAGTCGTGATCTCATCCACCCTCAACTCCGTATCAGTTTCCATTAAATGATTACCAAGAAGGTGCGTCATGTCAATAACTCTGATCTTCTTTGAGTCACTTCGTACTCGTATCAATCTAAAGTGCTATAAATTCATTCCCAACTTCCTAAACACGCTGAAGTAGAAGAGCCCCATAACTTTAAACAGGCGCGTTATCATGATCGAGGTTTTCCATGACGTCATTAATGTGGTCTTGTCCCAAACATGCTTCAGCAACTTGAGCGACAGATTTAATTACTTAAATTAACATTTAATTACATACGTCTAAATCAAAATAGCTAGTCTGAGGTCAACACACTGTCATTTTTGTCTTTAGTTATTTTCCCATCATAACTTCGTATGATATCACATTCTTTGAAAAACTCTTTTGTTCTGTCAGTCTTATCTCATCATCTTAATTGTTGGCAAAATTTAAAATTAGTTATGTTTACTGAAATATTTTGTTGATTCTACTCATCAATTATACGAGTACTTAACGAAGGTGATGTCGAAATGCGATGCAACTTCGTTAAAATAATCACTCGATCACTCATAGAGATCTGTACTACATCTCTTTAGATACGTGTTTAGATTACAATCTTTATTCTTACCGATGCCATTCTTTTATCATAATGGACTTCTTACAATACATTGCAAAGAGCCTTTAACTATTACGAAATCCGAGTAATTATGCCCCATCTAGAACTTAGGTTTCGTCACCCTTGCATGGCGGTCGACACTATTTCATAGTAAGTCATTTTTCACGGACCATCTCCTTTAGTGTTCAAGTCACCAATATTGTCAGATCTCTGATATTAACTTTCACTTCCCCGGCCTCTTTATTTCTTCTTTATTAATAAGGGGTGAAGTGGTTCAACTTATTTTGGGTTTATTATTTATCGTGTCTTCTATTTTGTGAGACCATTATATTCTGTCGTGTCGTGATTTTAAGAAGTTTGGTTTTGCGTAAGACTTAAATCGTGATCTCGTTTTGACGAGTAATTGGTTAAACTATGGGAGTGATATTTAACCACAATTAACTTTGAAAGGATCGATCAATCTATTTCAGTTACTTTAAGTCCTTGGTTTTTTAAAATTAGCAATGATTATTGCTAATTTTAATTAGGTACATTTATAATTTTAAATATATATTTTATTTTATTATATTTGCTAAAGCGGAGCCTTAGACAATATTTTTGAATTCTGTTTTCTCTGCTTCCCTGTTTTCGCATGTCGAAAACCAAGTCGAAGATAATTATTGATGGAGTAACGTTAAACTTATGAGACACCTTCAATAATTGACCATATTCATTAAAGCTCCCGATGAATTCCAAATATTCAACAATTCCAATAACGAGCTTGTCATTAGTAATTAAGCAGTAACAACCACCTCACACTGCCACCTTACCATTTATTAACTAAATTTCCCTTATTAATAAATACCAAAACTCACCGACTTTAGTAAAAACTAGTCACAACTGCCACATCTGTACCCAGAAACTAGACAACTGTCACATATCTGTACGTACGAATTTAATCGTGTCGGCTTCCTTTGTGAATGTTGTGAAGCAAGATGGCGGCGGACATCAAAAACGCCGCGCGTGTGAGACGTCCGCGGTGAAATGTCACCACGGTCGATCAATTAACGGTTATCCAGTCTTTAATTCGTTATTGATACCGGAATAACGCAGCGATCGGACAAGTCGGAATGACCGGAGCTTATTCGATTTTTTGTCGGGTGAAAGGAACGAGCGATGAGCGATGACCTTTATGTCAGAAGTAGTGTCAAATAAATTGGGATTTCATTTTCCTCATTGGTATACGCAAAAAGTCTACCATCTATTAGAACAGCTAAATGACTCTAGAATAAACCTGTTTTTTTTACAGTAAATGTAATTTAAAAAGTTGAATTTTAATAGCTCTTGCGAGGTTACTATCAGCTTTGATCAAACTTAGTTTTAACCAAACTTTTGGTTAGTTGAGTAGATTTATATTAATTAGTACAGTCCCATTATAATGGATAACTAAATACTGAAAAACAGGTTCAGGTACTTTCAACTTAAATTTTATTTCTTTCTTTTTCTTTAGGCTTAATGAATCTATGTTTGGCCACTATCTCGCCTGATGTGAAGCGATGATGTGGCCTAAGATGGAGCACATAGATCTAGAGAGAGACGGCAGTTGAGCGGCTGAGACCCGTCTCCCAATTTCAAGTAGGTACCTAATTTATAGCAATTATCAAGCAGATTAATAATAATAACGCAGTTACAAAATAAAAGCATCAGAGGCCCATAAAAATATATACCTTACAGACTGACATAATTATAATTTATAAACACGATTAAGGAATCAATTTCAGCATCGCCTCCCTGTAGCGCCGGAATACTATGACTTTGAGTCAAAACTCAAGAGCCAGAACGTCTCCTTATATTTCGCTGGGAGCCGGAGCACGAATGCCTTGGAACTAGTCGTCAGTTGACTAAAACCTCGACGGAGATTAGCTTTCCTTATTCTCAAATTTCTCTTAACTTGCGCCTTTCTCAATACGTAGCTATCTATAGTGAAAACTAGGTTTTATCGGTGCACGATGTATACATTAATGTCCATAACAAATTGTTAGAGATAACTACGTATACATGTTACACATGTAGGTATACATATACACATCGTAATTAATCGAACTGACATTATTAGTTGATTTTAACGACTATTTCGGCGACTTTGAACTGTTCTTGTTTTTTGATTTATTAGGAAAGAAGTTTTTTATTTATTAACCGACTTCAAAAAGGAGAAGCTTCTCTGTTCGATTGTATTTTTTTTATAATTTTTTTTATGTTTTCTACCTCAGAACTTCGTCATTTATGAACTGATTTGAAAAATTTTGCGTTGGGTTCCAGTATAGCTACGAAGTGGTCGCATATAAATTTCATCGATATTTGACCTTGGACTTCGAAGATACATTGAAGTCGGTTTTTGATTTTTTCTAAAAATTAATTATTTGACGTAAGATTCATTATGGTGATAGATTCATCGATATTTGACCTTGGACTTCGAAGATACATTGAAGTCGGTTTTTTATTTTTTCTAAAAATTAATTATTTGACGTAAGATTCATTATGGTGATAGAAATTTGTACGAAGCCAACTGTGTCTAGTAAAAACTTTTTTAAATAGCTAGGTATTTGCTCACGTTTGCATGAAAATGAGTCAAGGAAACACAAGAGAGAGATGTAATCAGAAATCCCGGCACACATTATAAATGTTTATAAAATATTTTCAATTATCAATATTCTCACATTATGATTGTATAGAAACAGTAACAAAACTAATTCGTTACTGATGGCTTCGGATCGGGAGTCATGCGCGGGAGACGAACTTATCTGTACCAGTTTAATTACAAAAGCTGTTTAGATGTTACGATCTTTTTAAACTTTGACATTTAATGCTTTTGCACCGCTCCGATCCTACCGCTAAAACACGCATGTCTTTGGAACTGAATAACGGAACACAGGTCCAGTGCACAACCACTCATAGTAGAGACGGTCAAGCGGTACCTCGAGCGCCTTACGACCCGACGGACACGAGTTCGAATTCCAACTTGCCCTGCACCAATGACTTATAGTTAACTGTGGATTGTGAACAATCGTTCTAAATCAGTGAAGGAAATCATTGTGAGGAAACGCGCTCACGCCTTGGAGTGGTAGGCTCCTGCAGTCACCCAGCAATATCACCTCCACTACCCCAAAAACAAAGCTTTGTGCACAAGCGCTCTTTTTTTTTATTTTGTAGTACTGAATGACGAGACGAGCTGGTCGTTTGCCTGATTGTAAGCAATACGCCAGCCCATAACAATAACAGCACCACCCTGAATTTTGTTTTGCAAAATCCTGCGCGCCACTGCACTGCGCTCGTCACCCTGAGACAATTAGCTGTTGAGTCTCATAATGCCCAGTAATTTCGCTGGCTACAATGCCCTTCAAACCGGAACACAGTAATGCTTGCGCACTACTGCTTGGCGGCTGAATAACTGGCAAAGCGGTGGTACCCACCCAGACGGCCTCTCGCATACGAGAAACCTACCACCAGTCAACTATCTTTTAACACCAGCTCTTACTTTTAACAAACTAGCTAATTCATAATCGTATCAATCTACAAAGTATGAAGCTCGCTTATTTTTGAATAGTTTGTCATTTTTCTTCACGTATATGAAATTATGTTTGGTGCTCTGTGTTTATTATTAATAAAAATAAAGTTGATTTGTGCGGAAGGTATTAAAATAATCGTGGCAACTGCCTTTGTAGTTTGACCTTT
This sequence comes from Petrophora chlorosata, assembly GCA_951640565.1. Lineage (NCBI taxonomy): Eukaryota > Metazoa > Arthropoda > Insecta > Lepidoptera > Geometridae > Petrophora > Petrophora chlorosata. Next base: position 5,474,348 of record OX621204.1, on the reverse strand, counting down.
TTACATTGTCTGACTTGATTTTCGTCTGCAAACAACGTTACTAGGTATATTTTATGATACAGGTAAGTACCAAATTTTCTGATAAGAATCACAAATGTAAAAAAAACAATCTTTACAACAATCAAACCAGCCAGCTTTTACCCTTATACTACTCTGGAGCAACTCACTGTAGGCTGCATACAACATAAGTACTTACAAGGATCAACTAAAAAGTCTTCGAAGACCAGAACAAGTATATAATCTATAGACCAAAGTCAAAATAACCAAAAAATCAGAAAAATCCTCTAAAATACAAGATTTTTTATGTGACAAAGAGTCGTCACATATAAAAGTTCCCCGAGACATGAATGTACTCCATACAGAGTCCAGTTATAGACCGCTACAATCGCGTCCACTGGACACCGGGTAACAGAGCGGCAAGATTTAATGACCGCGACTGTCCGATGTTACACATGAGGTATGGGTTTCGTCATTGTCAGACACCGGTCCAATAACGTCGGTTGAAGAAAGGATTTTGGAGCAAATCTAATAATAGACACCTAATGACTATTGGACAATACTGTCATTACCGTCTTAAAGAGTGCGGAATAGGAAATAAAATGTCTTAGTTTTGGTAATTTAGGAATCAGTGTTGTGACAACTTGCAATTCCGAAATGTATAACGGAGCTCATAGAAAGTAAATTCAAATTACGCGTAAAAAGCATACTTAACTGTTCGTAATTATATAGAAGACAAAGATGCTTAGAAGATTCCATTTCTGCAAAGTAGCCAACTGGTACATAAGAAACATAACATTGTTGAAAACAGACGGGGAGACGGGTCTGAGCAGCTGCTCAACTGCCGTCTCTCTCTAGATCTATGTGCTCCGTCTTAGGCCACATCATCGCTTCACATCAGGCGAGATAGTGGCCAAACATAGATCTATAAGGTATAAGAAAAAAACTGTAACAAAATCTCTAAAAAAATGCTTTCAGTTACTTGCCGTATCTTCTGAATAGTTTTCCGATACGGTATCATGGTGATAATTTGACGTTCATAAGTGCGTCTGTGATGCCAAAACTGAATAAAGAGACTTTGATTTGATTTGACCTCCCCTATTACAAACAGTACAATTTAATGTGTACTCGTATATGTATGGATAACTAATTCTTTTTAAGTACTATTTACAATGATAATTAAAAACGCTTATAAAAAACTATACTAAAGAACTTAAAAACTATATAAAACTAAAAATGTATAGGTATACAAGTGGTGTCCATGAGGCAAGGTGCCAAGAACTCTGGCTGCATTCCCGCGTTGAATGGCTAACGCTAATCTTTGAGCAAGGAATGAGCCAGCCCACTTGTCACCTGCGGCTTCGACAAGACGAGGGCATTTTTTCATATAATTCTTTAGTGCCCGGATCCAATGGACCAAAGGCTTGATATATTGCTGAAAAAGTGTTAAAGTAGGATTTAACTAAGTAAGTAAATATTATTATGAATATACGAAGAAGTATTGTTGGAGGTACGTACATCAAAACACATGGGTTCATGTACTGACTAATAAACAAATGATAAAAATGTGACAGGAGAATAATATGATAATTGATAGTAAATATATGATAAATGATTCTGTGACATTTATTATTATTATTAATTATTTGTTATTTATTTGTATGTTTGTTCTTTATTATTTTTAATCATTGTAATAATTAGTCTCGATAATAATAACAATTGTATATTTATGAGCTTTTCATTGAAATAAATGAAATTGAATTGAATTGCAAAACATAATTAAAGTGAACGTTTTATAGCTCTCACAAAATACACATTTCGAGTACCTACTGTTTTTTTTAGCTAAACACCAATAAGCCTTATATGACACCTTGAAATCAATTGTAAGTACGTTCATATTTTATAACAAAACAATCAAACGTGACCCTCTGACACTCACATCCAAGACAAATAAAAGAACACATGCAAATGTACTTCCATAATAATAATCATAAAAAACGCAACAGAAAATACCATGGCATGCTATAATAATACAGGAAAACGAAACAATGCTCTGAACTGACCTCTATCGGGCAAATCTATGTCTCAAACGTGTAGCATTTCGGGTGAACGTTTTAAAGGGAAACTACGGTCGGAATTAGATATTCAAGGTTATGGTGCAAGGTATGAGAGGTAGCGAGCAAGTACAGACACCTAGATTGGCCATCAGTCATCATCTGAAGATTCAATAAAATCGAACTCACATCAGGGTTTCCTTCATTTATGTGACTTACATTTTATTTAAATGTCACATAAAATCCGGCTAAGTGAGAGTCAGATCTCTCGAATTCAGGACTGCATAAAGGTTAGGTTTATATTATATATGGTAGCTGCGCACCGCGGTTTCACTCGCGGTTTTCTGGGATAAAAAGAAACCTAAGCGTTGATCCAGGGTATAAGGTATCTCCATTCCGAGTTTTTATTTTAATTCGTTCAGCCGTTGCGGCGTGAAGTTACACATCAATATTACACACACACATACAAACTTTCGCATTTATAATATTAGTGTGATTACATTCGCTGAATATTCTTTCATTCATCATCATCATCATCAGCTCAATTCCACCCACTGCAAAAAGGCTCCTCCCTCATACACCATTCATCCCTGTTCTGTGCCAGGTGTCACCAACAACTAAGTCATCGATTAATTTTTCATTATTCGTTGATAATTGGGTCATTAAAATAAAAAAAATCTGAATATTGTTTGTAGACCAGACCGGCATCGGCAGAGGCATGTGATAGACGGCCAAATAGGACCTCCATTTCAACAATTTGGACACGACGCAATAAAAATTCAATGCAATAACAAAAAAGCTGACTCTACATTTGTTTTTTTATGTAACTGAGTGACGAGACGAGCTGGTCGTTTGCCTGATGGTAAGCAATACGCCAGCCCATAACAATAATAGCACCACCCAGAACTACATACTTTGTCTTCATAAATCTCGTGACTTGCGCCACTCAGCTGACCGCACAAGGTGTTATTATGTAAATGATGAGAGCTTAGTTTCGGCTGAGTCAATACTCTGGAAGGTAATTGGCGACACGTCCATACGAGTGCCGCCTCTAGAGTTGTGGGTGCGCGATGACCTTTGTCGACGAAATTATAGTTTTATTCGACAATTGTAGAAACGCACCTAAATGATGCGACGAAGGTATAGGAAATGTAGTTAGCTTGTTAGCAGCAACTGGATGCGACGAGTTGAGATATATTTGTTTCTTTTACTTTAAATATTTTTCCTGTAGTCCAGAGGAAGGAATCGTAGTAGCCGTAACACAGGGTATCCTAGTACGGCTACTAACGACACTTCTAAGTGTACATTTTATCTTTAACACGATTTTGTTTGTCTAAATATGAGTTAACTTAGAATAAACTATTGTACTTATATTATTTTTGAAAAATAAATGATTATGATTATGATTATGAAGACTTTTAACGTTCTCGGAAAAGACTAAGCAGCATTGGATAGGTACATCTCTACGAGCTTGGAAATGTTGAATCTTTATGAAATTAACTTACAATAGATAAAGTTAAAAATGCTAAAGGTTTTATTAATTTTAAAATTCAATTAAAGTCCTGGCTTATTTCAAAAACACATTAAATAATAAAAGAATAGTTTGATGTCTAGTAAATATGTAGGCAAATAGTAATAGATAGATACATCCTCAATTTAATTTAAATACTTAAGTTATTTTCGAGTAATTAAAAAAAAATGTTTTAATTTATTTTATTCTTTGTTCAAAGTTATATTGTACGTCCAAAATGGATAAACTTTTGAAACATTTGTAAATATTTAAGATGTAATTTTATGTACCTACACAGTTATACAATAAAGATTATTTTAATTCTGATGAAGTTTTGAGCTCAAGATTTATTTACTAGGCAAGCAGCAACTGATATGAATTTGAAAATGCAGAGTATACAATATATGTATAAACATTATACACATGAAAGTGTAACCTGTGGTCAACGATGCTGGTACACTAACTATGTAACATTTATTATACTTATGTAATCATATCTGTTGTGTACTGTTTGTGATCCTTAAATAAATTAAAAAAAAAGAGCAGCAATAAATTTTCACCATGTAGGTAGATGCTGTATGGTCCGCGAAAGGAAGAATTTGAGAACTTGTTTTTTATGGCTCATATAAAAATGATCATCCCACCTCTACCGCACCATAGTGCTCGAATGGGAATATCATTGGTGCTCAACGCATTAGTGCTCAAGAAATAGGTGCTCAAATGGGGAAAATGCCTTTTTCCGAGTTCTGTACCACAAAGGAAAATAGGAACCCTTTATAGGATCACTTCGTTATTCGTCTGTCTGTCGAGAACCTTTTTGTCAGGAACGCGTAGAGGTATCAAGTTCAAATATTCAGATCTACAGCCCCATGGAGCTGTAAAAAAAATTAAGCTTCTAAATCAATGCAATCAAAAAATACGGTCATTTATGCCGCATATTTTGACACTCGTAAGGGAATCATAATCATATCAGGATATCATATAATCATCATATCATATATACATACCTATAGGGTACTTTCCGTTGACCTAAAATCATGAAATTTAGCAAGAAGCAAAGTTTCACAGCACAAGGGAAAACAATAATCTGAATAGGTATGTAAATTTTTAATAATATCAAAAAATATTTTTTTTTTGCTATTACAAAATTACATTCACAGTTAGAGAATGGACCGTGACATATATCGATGTATGGGAGAAAATTTTCTCAGCTGCAAAGCTAAGCTTCGTTAGAGCAATGTTCGGTGAAGCGTGTTTGTACGGAACCCCTTGCGAGTCAGACTCGCACTTGTCCGGTTTTTTGTTTTTGACCGCTAAAATATTTCTATCTCTATGAGAGAAGGCCCGTGTCCCAGCAGTGGGAACGTGATGGGCTGATGATGATGATGATGAACCGACTTCAAAAAAGAAGGAGGTTCTCAATTCAATTGTATTTTTTTATATTCGTTACCTCAGAACTCCGTCAATTATAAAATTTGGAAAATTCTTTTAGCGTTGGGTTCAGTATAGCCACGAAGTGGTTCCTCGATCGAGACAAAGATATTTTGTTTTTATGGAACTGAATGATGAGACGAGCGAGTCCTTCGCCTAATGGTAAGCGCCACGCCTGCCTATAACAATTGCAGTGCCACCCAGAACTTTTAATATCATAAAAAGCACTGCGTAGCACTGCATTGCGCCCATCACCCCGAGACACCAGATATTAAGTCTCATATGCCCAGTAATATCAGAAATGAAGTCCTTTGAAGATTCCTAAATTGTTATTATATCAATACAATTTCCATGTCCACTAATCTATCAATCTAATCCAAAGCTGTAGTTCATGGGGAGTCAGCCGACACTAGCCTTGACTTTATCCAGTCATGGTTTGTCAATTACGTCGCTATTGTGCGACCGGCGACCGCCCTGCGCCCGCGCCGATCTTATCGCGACGACAAAAAATAAATAGCTAGGTGTGGATAAAAGATTTAAGACGTTTTGAGAGTTAAGAGACTACTTAAACTGAACATCGGTGGAAAATAATATGTTTTGATGGGTGCAAGAAGTAATGTAAACCAGATTTGTGTTGAAAATTATATTTTTCAAGACAAGCTTTTAACCAATTCGTAATCGGAACCAGAGCAGATTGAAATGAGCCCGAACACTTGTAGTTTACGATTATCCGTCAAGGAGTTCCATTGCCCACCTTTCGATTCCATCATCAGATCAGCTGGCTGTCACCATAACATTGCATTGTCATCGGACTTTGACAAATATGCAAAATTTCAACTCTGTAGAGTAAGAGGAAGTGGTTCTGATTCAACTTGCCAGATTTGACCGAAACAAATAAATAAACATTGCAAATAATATTAAAGCTTTAATAAAAATTTAGCATATGTGGTAGGTCTCTCCTACTTGTGGTAGGTCCCTCGTAAGCGGGAGGCCGTCGGGATAAGTACTACAGCTTTGCCAGTTATTCTGCCGCCAAACAGTGCGCAAGCATTACTGTGTTCCGGTTTGAAGAGCATTGTAGCCAGCGAAATCACTATATGAAGTCTTAATATCTGTTGTCTCGGGGTGATAAGCTCAATGCAGTGCAGTATTTTTCACGGTATTATAAGTTTTGGGCTATTGCAATTGTTATGGGCAGGTGTGGCGAGTCATCAGGCGAGCGACGTGTTCGTCCCATTACTCAGTTTCATAAAAAAAGCTGGATCTCTTCCAGACAACCGTGCAGGGAGGGGAACTACGCAAAAATAAATCGACAACATAGATATATAGATAAATAAATGCTTTATTGCAAACATTAAATAACAGACTACATAAAAACAATTAAATAAAGTGTTACAATGGGCGACCTTATCGCTAAAAGTAATCTCTTCCAGGCAACCTTTGGATGGAGAGGAATTATCAATATGTTAAAGACGGGGATGTAAGGTCTACAATAATAATAAAAAGATAAACAATGTCAATAAAATAAACTTAGTTTTAAAACATACTTAGTTTTGAAATGGTATTTGCACTAAAAGATCCATTGATTACCTTGGCCATTTTTGAACCAGTTCCTAAGATGTAATCTCAACAGTAATTATAGTTCAAACGACGATATGTCTTGAGATATATCGCAGATGGACCGTGACCATAATGGCTGACAATCTTTGGCCAACATCTTTGCGAGTCATTGCTAGATGGTTTTACATTCAAGTGTGTAAAGCGACGAATGTATATGAACGCACTCCAATTTAGAACTTATAACCTTCCGTCTCCATCATCAGATCAGCTGGCTGTCACCATGATATTGCATTGTCATCGGACTTTGGGTGCAAAAAACCACCACCACCTTACTTTACTACCTTCGATTCCGTAAACATCTTTTTTTTATGCAAATAAGTGATGAGAAGAGCATTTCGTTAATGATGGTAAACGCCATGTCTGACCATAACAATTGCCACCCAGAACTTTAAATACCAAAAAGCACTGCGTAGCACTGCATTGCGCTCATCACTCCGAGACGTCAGATATCAAGTCTTCAAACCCGTTCAAACCGGAACACAGTAATGCTTTCGCACTACTGCTTGGCGAACCTACCCAGACGACCTCCCGCATACGAGAGACCTGCGACGAGTAAATCTATTGACCTTTAATGGTCAATAGGGTACTTACAATTGCTTCTCCGTAGTCTCAGTAGTTAATTTAGTTTTATTGTTTTTAGTAATAGGCATTCGTTTCTTGAAGCGAGCGAGTTGAGCGAGTGTGGCTCAGCGGGGACTCGTGCGCCTTTCGATCCGACGCACCTGGGTTCAAATCCCGACTCGGCCCTGCACCAATGACTTATAGTTAAGTGCAGATTTTGCACGCTCGCTCTAAAACGGTGAAGGAAAACATCGTGATGAAACCAGCTTACGCGCTTTGGAGTGGTAGGTTCTGGCCGTGGTTGTAATACCCACCGAACAAAGCCATGCCGTCAAGCGACCTAGTCATGTTTCGGGATAATGTTCGGTGAACCATCGGGGAGACGGGTCTGAGCAGTCGCTCAACTGCCGTCTCTCTTCAGATCTATGTGCTGCATCTTAGGCCACATCATCGCTTCACATCAGGTGAGATAGTGACCAAACATGGATCTATTAGGCGTAAAAAAAAAGTATTACACTACGGGAAACATATGTATGTAGATGTTGGTACTATTGTCCAGACTACCAAACAGCATACCGAAAAGCTCATTAAAGTTTTAAAGCAAGATGATAGGCCCTAATTACATAAATCTTGGATACATAGTAGGTAGGTACATAGTAGTATATGACGTGTATCCAAGATTTGTCAAAACAATTGAATGTGACATTCACAGCACATAAAATGCAAATAAATGAATACTCAAAACATCTTAAGGACGAAAAATTAGCTACTAACGTCATTTACTTGTCACTTATCTAAATAATTAATCTATTTTTATTAAAACCAGTTGCTGTGGATTAGATAAGGTTAATTAATTTGGTTTTTAATGATGAACAAGAACTGTTAATGATGATGCATCTGTCTCGAATGGAAATGATGTCATGTATGTATCCGGGAAATTCAGTTCGTGACATCGTGACACTTATTCTGCCGTAAGTGGCAGCCGATGACAATATCGCTATGAATAGCTATTGATATATCATCGAGGAAGTGGCTTATACCTTGACTAGCTGCGCCCTGCGGTTTCACCTTCAATTGCTCGGGATAAAAGCAAGCAAACAAGTAGCAAGTGGGATGTCCTTTTTGCAGGACCTAAAGGAGCTACACAGCCATCAATCAATACTTTTTTTTTTTTTTTTTTTTTATAATGATCTGTCTCAAAAAGACATCCCATTAATATTACAATCTAGCCTACTAAGACTAATAAGTAATTTAACTTTGACTTAAATTGCTAAGTATAGTATAACTAAGAATGTGTCCATTAACACTTTTCTTACTGTCTCTATTTAGGCGAAGACACTTTGTTGATGTGTTCTTTACGGGTAGCACTAAAGTATGTATAGGTACTACGGTACACTGTCACTTCACTACACTAACTCAAAAGGTTTTGTCCTTTTGAGCCTTCTCACTAGGTCTGTGGTGTCGAGGAGCTGGATAGCCTCGACGTTCACGTGATGGTGAAGTCTACATTCGTGAGCTTCGGCGAACTTTTTAATAACACTAGTAACGAGGTCCACTTTCAGGTCCCGATGGAGGTCGTCATTTCGAATATACCACGGAGCGTTTACGATACCCCTGAGTACTTTGTTTTGGAATCTTTGTATCATTGCTACATTGCTTTGGTTGGTACACCCCCACAGCTGGATACCATACGTCCATATTGGCATGAGGATTTGTTTGTACAATAGTACTTTATTGTGCACTGACAACGTAGAATGCCTCCCAAGTAGCCAATACATTTTCCTATAGCGAAGTTCCAACTCGTCGCGTTTCTTTTTGACATGTGCCTTCCAGCGAAGCTTTGCGTCTAGTGTCATGCCAAGGTACTTGGCCGTATTTTCGTACGGTATCGTCTTGCTATTGATGAACACCGGATGGTAATTTGGTCTTTTGTTAGTGAAATCTATGTGAATGGATTTAGATTCGTTGAGTTTGATTCTCCATTTTTTGGTCCAATCAAAGATGGTATTGATGGCTATTTGAACTTTTTCCACTGCTTCCTCTTGAGTGACCCCTGTGGCCATGATGGCTGTGTCGTCTGCAAAGGTTGCTATGGTATTCTCTTCTAACTCTGGAATGTCACAAGTGTACAATAAGTACAGGACCGGACCTAAGACACTTCCCTGTGGTACTCCAGCTTTTATTTGCTTAAGTTCTGAGTAAGCATCGTCTTGTCGCACTCTGAACATTCTTTGTGTTAGATAGGATTCTAAGAGGTCTGCGAACTGTTGTGGGAGCATATTTCTTAGTTTGAGTATAAGGCCTTTATGCCACACTTTGTCAAATGCTTGTGCTACGTCCAAAAAGACAGTAGAACAAACTTTTTTTTCTTCTAATGTTTTTTCGATAATGTTGGTGATTCTGTGTACTTGGTCTATTGTAGAATGTTTTTCTCTAAATCCGAATTGATAATCAGGGATCAATGTTTTTTCTTCTATGATGGGCTTCATACGTTTAAACAGGAGTTTCTCAAACAATTTGGACACTATTGGTAACAGTGATATCGGTCTGTATGATGTTACTTCATTGGGTGGTTTTCCAGGTTTAGCTATCATAATGACTTCGGCAACTTTCCACACATCGGGTACATATTTAAGTCTGAATGTAGCATTAATAAGAGTGGTAAGTTTGACTATGGCTCTACGTGGGAGGTTTTGTAAAACTTCTCCAGTAATGAGGTCATAACCAGGAGATTTCTTTTGTTTTAGTTTTTTGACCTCATTGTATACCTCTCTTGGAGTGACGAGTTTAATTTCTAGCTCATATTTCGATGTTTTGTTCAAAATAATGTTGTCTGTAGTTTCTTCACTTTCTTGAAAGGTTTGCTCCAGGTGTTGTGCAAATCTAGTTGCCTTTTGTTCATTATTGATAGCCCAGCTTCCATTGGCTTCTTTTATTGGTGGAATCTGCATTATAGGCTTCTTTAGGTTTTTGGTCATTTTCCATAGCGAGTAATCCGTTGTGCGGTCACATGTTAACTGACTTAATTGAGTATTCATAGATTCGTCGTTAAACTTCTGAATTTCCCTCCTAAGTCTTTTCGTGAGATTATTTAGTAGTTTTTTGTCTTGTGGTGCTCTCGTTGTGTGCCATTTTTGTCTCTGTTTCCTCTTTTCAATTATCAGGTTTCTAATTTCTATTGGATAGCAGTTATTTCTAATTCTTATTTTAACTTCAGGTGTATTTTTCCAAGCACATTGTTGTATATCTGTTATGAGTTTTCTCACATCATCTTCTAGCTGCTGTGGATTTTTTAGTGGAACATTCAGATTAATCATAGAATTTAGATCTAATTTAAAACTTTCCCAATCCGTGTTCTTATTTACTAAGGTGGGGTTGTTCTCTCTCTGCACAATATTCTCACTTAAAGTCAGTATTATAGGTGAGTGGTCTGAGCTCATATCATAGCCTTCCTGAATGCTTAAAAAGTTAGGTGATATATTTTTGTAAATGAAAAAATCAATGAGATCTGGAATTTTTTGCTGATCAGTCGGCCAATAGGTAGGCTTTCCCGTTGATATAACATTGCATTTCATATCTCTGATGGCAATTAGTAGCTCCTTTCCTTTGGTTGTGGTAAGCCTAGACCCCCAGAAGGTGTTTTTAGCATTCCAATCACCACCCAACAAGAATCTGTTACCAAGTCCTTTCAAAAAGTTTCTGTACTGCTCAGCCTTTAGTGCATGCTTTGGTGGGCAGTATATGGCTGATATAGTGATAGAGAGAGACGGCAGTTGAGCGGCTGCTCTGACCCCCGATGTTTTACCGAACATCATCAAATTTTACGTGATTTAGTAACAAACATCCATCCATCCATCTATCCATCCATCCTCACAAACTTTCGCATTTATAATATTAGTAGAGTAAATAGGTATCTTCTAAATCTACGTGCTCCATCTTCGGTCACACCGTCTCTTAACATCAGGCGAGATGGTGGTCAGACGTAGATTTATCAGAAGTGAAATGTCTTTATTGATGTTCTGTGTCACAATCTTCATCATCATATGCTCGGACAAATGGCATGCCTAATTGTCCATATCACACACAATATACCGTTGAAGAACTGCTAACCACTCCGTGGAGCTACTATTTAAAAGCTGTCCAAGAGCAAAATCATCATCATCCCATTATTAAGTTCGCTTCCGCGTCAATCCAGCGATAAATGGTGGTCACGGCACTATCTGCCACACGATCTTGTCAAAGGCTATAATTCAGTGAGCTCGGTAAAATAGCAGTACTACAACTTTTGCAGTCATTGAGTCACTCACACATAGAATAGGTAGCCTGTTATTAGAAAATATAGTAAAACTAGCTTTTTCCTGCGACTTGGTCCACGTGAACGACAGAGGAAGCTCATATTTGTAGTTTTTTAAGACCATCTTAGCAAGACCTCCCCAGTGCATGGGAGTGCGTACTACGAAGAGGTCAAGCTGTATCTTCGTAGTCACTCAACCGATTTTGATGTAATATACCCTATAATCTAAGTTGAAAATAATGCTACCAAACCATAAAAAATACATTAATATCCATTCAACACTTTCCGAGTCTATAGATAACAAACACACAAACAAACAAACAGACAAAAAAATTATAAACCGTGGATTCGTGTTCAGTACCCTCTAAATAGTCGAACCCAGCTGGTTTTTTAAAAGTACCTTTAATGTACAGAATCTATATAGTATAATATATAATAAGTTAAGCGAGACTTGTAAAAAGTACTTCACAGATATTTCCTGACCCAACTTTATAAAGACCTATTTATAGGTAGTAACCTATATACGTAGACTGGTTCTTAATCAGAATACATCTTTTTTTTTAAATTCAAGTTACAATTTTGAATTTGATTTGTATTAAAAAAATGTATTATGTGTTTATGACGTTGAAAAATGCATTTTTCGTGCCTATAAAATAAATGATATTTGACTTTGACTTTTACCATTGAAGAGCCACCTCGCGTTAAGGAAATGTTGAGAATTGAGATGCAGATTACATTTCTGTTAGTAATACTATTTTCCTTTTCAAAATTTGTATAGGTTTAATAACTTTAGTTACTATGGTACCTAAAGTTATTAAACCTACCTTACTAATAAACCATAATTCAGTGGACTGTCACTGCGCACCTCTGATTATATTGCTGAGGAATCGTGACGTGACGTCATTCGAAGAATGCGCAGCTATCGATAAGGCGGCCTGGGCTTTTCAAGTGTCAGTTATGCGAATATGGGAAAATATACTTCTGAACGCCATTATATTTACTTGGAAACTAGCTTTTATGATTTCCATACTTGGAAAAACAAATAAATGGATGCACAGTAAGTATTTAATTTTGTTATTATAGAATTAACTAGCTTTTTCCTTCGACTTTGTCTGGGTGGACGACAGAAGAAGCCCATACGTCTTTTTCCGAGACCATTTCAATAACCATTTTAACGAGACCTCCCACTACGAAGAGGTCAAGCTGTATCTTCCCAATCACCTAACCGATGTTGATGTAATTATACCCTATAATCTACGTTGGGACTTATGCTATCAAATCCTGGAAACCACATCCTGATAACAAACATACAAATGATTGATTGTTTAAACATTATGATTTATTGGACAATGACAGGCTGGTGATTCTTATATCTATGTTACTACTCTTGTTTTTGTATGGTTTAATTTTAATTAAAATGTCTTTAAATAAACCGCAATTTTATTTATTTTTGTAAAAAAAAATTACGTTATGCAATATTTTTCAATTTATTTATTTTTCCGACGAAATAAATTGAAAGATTTCCATGATTTGAAAAATTTCCGACCATTCCCCATTACTAGCCTAGTGAAACTTGGTGAATGTCACCGCAGCGCTAATAAATTCATACCTCTTTAAATTTCTTAGGGTTGAATTCGATAATAAAAATGGGAATATAGGGGACAGGGAACGCGGACCTGGCGTTGGACATCACGTATATAAAAATAAACATTTTTTTACTTCCAGCTTCAGCAACTGTCTTTACATACGTTCAAATCAATTAACCATCTGTAATCGATAACCTTCGACATCCGTATCGTGTCCAACACATCGTCAAAATCGATATCTTCCGTCATATCGATACGTCTCTTCCGTCATTGATTGCATGCGACCTCAGCATCAATTATTTAGATGTCACGACCGATCTACGATTTTGATCACGACTGATAAAGGTCAGGGTTGATGGTAAAGGAGCTTTTTGGTATTATTAATTATCCACGTTAAAATTTGTTGGACTGAAAAATTTTTAATTGTATTCGCCCGAGAATATTATTTCCATACAAAAAAAATATTGAATCCTTGAAACGAAGAAGATAATGTTTTATGCTACTTGACTTGAGTGTGATGCATACTTATTGAGCTCTTCTCTCAAGATAGGTTCAAGTTTTTTTTAATACGTAAGTAGGTAAAAAAGACAAGGTAAATAGTAAAAAATAAGTTAAAAAATAAAGATAAAAAAAAGTATGAAGAATAGGACTTCATTCTTGAAGCCTTAAGTAACATATGTAGTTAAATTAGGTAACATCTAAATTATATTAAAGCTACATACGCTAATTAATTACTACATAGGTCCCATTTTAAGTATTTTGGACAGTGAATACTTTAACAATGATATGTTTCAGTGAGTATACGACTATGGGCAGGCCTAGCACACTCCTCACTGTAGGTACGAAGCTACAAGTACATAGCCAGACACCGACGGCGGGTCGCGCGTCGTTACACGTGCCGCGTCAGAAGAGATAAGAGTTATGCGATAGAAAGAGAGGAGTTCTAGGTTAATATGACTGGTAGGTATGCAGCGCTCCGCAATCTGAATTGAATTTTATTGCGTCATAGCAAGAGTTTGCGGAGTGATGCTTCTGTCCCTTAGTATTTTGTGCTATGGGTTAGAACCAGACATCTTAAGATATTTAATTTTCCTGAGTACCTAGATAGAGAAAATGAATTGTTGGTACGACAATCGACAATACATATAACAACTACTCTATCGATTATGACGAATTATCGATAAGCGTCTTAAAATACGGGTGTCACTCAAATTATACAAAATAAATAATAAATATATACGCCGAACGATCACATACATAGATCCTGGCCCCTAAGTAGAATTCCCTGTATCTAGGGAACCAGAAACTATGAGGACCACGATAGTCCCACAATACCCAAACACGAAACAAATGCTTGAGTTTTTTTCTTTGCACAAACATTTGCCCCATCGCGTTAATCGAACCCGCAACCTTAGTGTTTTATGAGATTTGAGCCAACCTGCTCAACCACTACTCCACAGAGGCTGTCGAAAATGTAAACAATATTAATCATTACTTGTAAAGCTACACGTCCGTTGCCACCGGAAACGCAACCTTTCATTAAAACAGAATTTTAGTGTCATCCAAAATGAGTCAATTCTGTATGACTGACACATTCGTAATAAGCTTACCGCGGCGAAAATAGCAGAATAAAGGCGGACATTCACTGACTGACAGTTCTTTTGTGATGACCACAGTTTGTGACCATTAATCACGGTTTTTTGTCACCTGATGTTAACATGACGACGTCACTGCGGCCTGGGTGCTTCTTTACGGGCCTAGTCATCGCGACCCATAATTAGTTTTCGAATTGGATTCTGACAAAAAAATTCAAAGTCCCCGCAAACACGACCGTTATTATGATATAGCACAGGGCTTTTCAAACTTTTTTTTTTACAAAATATTGGCCTACGTTTGACCACCATCTCGCCTGATGTTAAGCGACGATGTGGCCGAAGATGGAGCACGTAGATCTAGAAGATACCTATTCACTCTGGCCTTGAAGATACCCAGATTGTAGCTTTAATTGTATCTTGCGTATTATCTACTGATCAGTAAGAAGTTACTGAAATGTCAAATAATTGAAAGGATAAAGATTGTCTATACAAACACAGACGAGAGGAATCTCCTTAAAACGGAACATTTTCTCTGCTTCACTGACGAAGTGGCTGATTTATAAAATTTAGAATTACTTTAGACTACCTGCTTAAAATATTTTGTTGATTATGAATCCTTGAATACGTATGCTTACCATCTTGTCAAGCTTTGCGTTCTAATATAGTATTCGTATAACAAAAGTTTGAGAGCCACAGCTCTAACAAAAATTTATATTTGGAATCTTTCGTGATTGTATTTGACAAATTACTGCGAACGGTCAGACGATGGTCATTTTATTTGGTCATTAGATTATGGTTTTTAAATGGGTAATCTGAATTTCATTTGGTTTATCCTAAATGGTAGGTTGCTGTTATTTATTATGAAATCGCTTATCATCAATTTAATTGAATTATTTGACCGTAGTCGAGGACCAAATGAATTGATGAGTAAGACCAAATGAACTAATATTATATTATCGCAGTGCTTTTTATGGTATTAATAGTTCTGGGTACTGCGATTGTTATGGGCAGGCGTGGCGCTTACCATCAAGCGAACGACTTGCTCGTCTCATCACTCAGATCCATAATAAAATGAAAAAAATTGCAGAAAACATTTTGTTTGCAAGTCATTGGTCTGTAGGTTTGTTGTACCTGTAGGCGAGTTTAAAACCTTGGATATACTTAACTAACGAGTTAACGACACCTCCATGTCTCTTGGTAATAGGTAAGTAATAGCACAGAATACTAAGGTAATAGTTTTTTTTTTACGCTTCATAGATGTTTGGCGACTATCTCGCCTGATGTGAAGCGTTGATGTGGCCTAAGATGGAGCACATAGATCTAGAGAGAGACGGCAGTTGAGCGGCTGCTTAGACCCATCCTGCTGCATGCTTAGAACCATCGGGGGACCCCCGATGGTTCACCGAACATCATCCCGAAACACGACTAGGTCGCTTGACGGCATGGCTTTGTTCGGCGGGTGGTATTACAACCACGGCCAGAGCCTACCACTCCAAAGCGCGTAAGCGGGTTTCATCACGATTTGTTCCTTCACCGTTTTAGAGCGAGCGTGCAAAATCTGCACTTAACTGTAAGTCATTGGTGCAGGGCCGAGTCGGGATTCGAAACCAGGTGCGTCTGATCGAAAGGCGCATGAGTTCCCGCTGAGCCACACTCGCTCTAAATTAAGCAAGCTCGCCCTAGCGATTCTTTGGTAAAATAGTAGGTATATTTATCTGTAACCTTGCTTTGCATTTCAATTTTGATTGTATACTCGTGGGAGTTTTAAACAACTGTCATAATATCTGAAACTTATTTTATTCTGATTTTCAGTAACCTTTTATTGAAGCACAGAAGACCTCATCATCATCATCATCAGCCCATCACTTACCCACCGCTGGGACACGGGCCTTCTCTCATAGCCATATTCCACCACGCTGGCCCAGAGCAGGTTGGTGGATGTCACATGTCCTTGAATTTTTGTGATTAATTCCTGGACATGCAGGTTTCCTCACGAAGTTTTCCTTCACCGTTTTTTAGAGCGAGTGTTAGATCCACACATAACTTAAGAAAGGCAGTGGTGCGGGGCCAGCGTCATTCGAACTCGGGTGCGTCGGATCGAAAGTCGCACATGCACCTACTGAGCCACACTCGCTCCCGAATACCTAATAGTAAGATTGAAGATTTATTTATTTTATATAAATACAGGTACCAAGGAGACGTTTTTTTTATGGTACTGAGTGATGAGACGATTAAGTCAGATGTTAATAATACATTCAGATTCAGATCTTTACCGTACTTTGCATATCCAGCCGTGCAAACATTACAACAAACATTAATACAATTGAAAATACATATTATGAATTAGGTAACCTTAATTGCAAAAAGCAAAAGTTTTTATCAGGGAAACCAAAAATGAAATTTGATTTTGTATTCCAACCCTTTGACATCTTTAAAAAGTTTGACTACAAAAATAGAAATCAGCTTGAAGAATGACTGTTCAAGGCATAAAATAAGGAATAAGGTATTATTCGAGAGACACCTTCGAGATAGGCGCCATTATATTCCAAGTATTCCGAACAAGACGTCAATGAGATTTAAATACACTTTTCTGGCATCTGTGCTATGCTGGGCCGTAAAACAGGCGTGAGAAGTAAAACTGGGATTGGGACGCGGAAAATTTCTAAATTACTGGGCATTATGAGACTCAACAGCTAATTGTCTCAGGGTGACGAGCGCAGCGCCGCGCAGGATTTGCAAAACAAACTTCTGGGTGGTGCTGTTATTGTTATGGGCTGGCGTATTGCTTACCATCAGGCAAACGACCAGCTCGTCTCGTCACTAAGGTACATAAAAAAAAAAAAAAAATCCGCAGACAAATACCGATCAAAGACATGTTTGAAAGCGATCGGGATTCATGTTCGAGTAAGACGACCACTGGCTTATCTCTCGAAAAATTTACGCACAAAATTATTTTACTTATCTCTATTACCTAATAGGCGTTAAATGTCAACCTCATCGAACATGGTTACGTAGTTTCTTTGCTGTTTTCTGCGGAAACTCTTCCAATATTCCAAACACATTTTGTTTGAAATCACGTTGCACGTTACTAGCTCACGTTGAAAAACTTTTATCTCTTTGTTATTTTTGTCATTTATTAGTTAACCATAAAACAGTCATAATGTTTTTTGAAAAGGCACCACGTTAAAGAGACTTCAAGATAGTGTTGCAATGCCATTTATCTGCTCGTTTTCTTTGTATCGAAAGTAGTTATACTTCAAGCTTCCTTCGCTTCCTTCCTAAGGATATAGACATGGGTAACTCAACAAAATTTCATGAGCTGTGAGTCAGATCACGGTTCAAACACTTGAACCGGAGCTGCAAGCCGGCTCGCAGCTCAGCTCAATTTGTACTTCTGCTATACTGTAGGCAAGTATAACTCACGTCAGAGCCGGTTCAAATATTACGTAGGTACAAAGTTTTGTCAGCCCACAGCTCACAAAATGAATCAAGCTTAACACATAAACAGCTCAACTGAAATTAGAAATTACTGAAACTGACACTGAAATTACTACCATACAGACTCAAAGCTTTGCGAGCGCCGAGCCGAGCTGCAAGCCGTGAGCCATCTATTTTGCTTTTGAACCGCAGGTCAACAGCTCAAGTTTCTGTGATCTGTATATTTGAACCGGGTCAGACCTGAGTCACACACGCCTATTCCTATATTGAATTCGCGAATCCACTGGCCCCAAACCTTTCAGTCCAGAAACAATAACCCGGCCTCCACTGTACTGTCAATCGCATCATTAAGGCGAGACCATCCACGGGTCGCATATCAACCAGTACACTTCATTAGCCACTCTCGGGGCTACGTGAGACACATTCTGATGCCCCTGTGTCCCCCCTTAAGTGGGAGATTGATGTATAATGGTCGGAATTAAGCTTTATCCGCGTCTTTCTTTGGACAGATTGTGTCAAATGTGATGGTAATTATGTGGTGAAGTGGTGACTTTATAAAGGTTGGTTATTGGACTGGTTTGCTTCCGTATATTTATTTATTCGTGGTAGGTCTCTCGTATGCGGGAGGCCGTCTGTGAAGGTACCACAGCTTTGCCGCGCTATAGTGCGCAAGCATTACTGTTCCGGTTTGAAGGGCATTGTAGCCAGCGAAATACTGGGCATATGAGACTCATTATCTGATGTCTCGGGGTCATGAGCGCAATGCAATACTACGCAGTGCTTTTTATGGTTATAATTTTTGGGTGGCACTGCAATTGTAATGGGCAGGCATGGCGCTTACCATCAGTTGAATGAATTTGGCGGCTTTGGAAGATCTTTAACTTATGTGTCTCTACCGTTCTTAATAGAATAGGAGGTTGAGACTTTGCCTTGACTAATATGTCACTGGAAGTGATTAGGCATATTTTGTTTAGGGCAAGCGTCCATCTTACCAACGGGCGAACGATGTTCTCGTCTCATTGGTTAATTTGCAGTTGTTTAAAAAAACCACCGTCCTTTCAAATTATCCCTTTCTAATTATGTCCTTTCTGTTCAAAGGTTAGAGCGATAAGACCGCCTATTGTTATGCTGATTACTGAGAAATGTAGTTTTTCATGTACCTATTTTTAAAGTCTCTACCAAAAAAGTGTTTATCTATCTAGGTATCTATATTAAATTATTTTAACACAGCATAGGTTTAAATTAACTTATCAACATTTTAGAGGCGAATTTCATCACGGAGGAACTATTACAGTAAACAAGAGTTAAGTTTATTAAATTTCTGTCACCTTCGTTAGTCGCTAAAACCACAGAATACTAAGGGACAGAAGCATCACTTCGCAAAGTAATTTAAACAAATAGCGACTCTTGCTATGACGCAATAAAATTCAATTCAGCTTGCAGAGCGCTGCATACCTACCAGTCATATTAACCTACAGAGCGCCTCTCTTTCTATCGTATAGCTCTTATCTCTTCTGACGCGGCACGTGTAACGACGCGCGACCCGCCGTCGGTGTCCGGCGATGTACTTTTAGCTTCGTACCTACAGTGCGGAGTGCGCTAGGCCTGCTAAAACGTCAAAACCCGTAAAATCTTGCTTCACAGGCAGGTGGAAAATTAAAACTGGCCCATATAATTCGTTATTTTTATCAAATGTCGGCGCATTCGTAGATTGACTAAGAAAACTAATAAAACGAGACTTGTCATCTCCAGACATGTGTTCCGAATGTAGAAAGTTTATAAACATTTAGTTTTACTACTTAACGACGTGTTTCATGGACCTATAAAACATATTTGAGTAATTTTGTTGCTTGATGTCACTAAATCGCGACTAAATGATATCATGGTGTCTTTTAACTGGGAATTAGGTTGCAGTTTATGATTTTTAATAAATCTTGTTTATTGTTTATAATGTTATGACACGCAACTTTCTCATTTGATGTGCCTTAGGATGTCAATTAATTTTTTAATTTAGTTAAAGTCAAGTAAGTTCAAAGAATTTTAAGTTGACTGTTGTTCAGAGAGCGAGTGTGACTCAGTGGGAGAACGTGCGACTTTCGATCCTTCGCACCCGAGTTCGAATCCCGCTGGCCCCGCACCACTGATTTTCTTAAGTTATCTGCGGATTTAACACTAGCTCTAAAAGCGGTGAAGAAAAACATCGTGAGGAAACCGGTATGTCCAAGAATTTATCATAAAAATTCAAGGACATTTGACATCCACCAACCCGCACAGGGCCAGCGTGGTGGATTATGGCCCATACTCTCTCTATGAGAGAAGGCCCGTGTCTCAGCAGTGGGAACGTGATGGGCTGATGATGAAGATGAAGTTGATGTTGTTCCATTAGAGGAGCAATAAGTTCAACCCAACTCTAAAAAAATTAAATTTTCAGCAAATGGGTGAACTTTACTTAAAATCGTCTTACGAGAACTTGAAAAGTCGTATTTTGATAACTTAATTTCATTACCCACATTATGTCCTGCACATTTTTATATACATAATGGCTAAGTTTTTGAAGAAACACTTCTTTTAGAAAATAAAACGTATCTGTAGTGTAGAAAAAGCAGCGCGTTATCGCTTATCACATTCCGCTAAAACCTCCAAAGCACTTATCTACCTACCATTATCTTGTTACTGTAATATAATACTAAAAAATAATTGCAAAAAAGCTAGAACTGTTAGACAAAATGGATTTTTAATAAACATGAGATTTTAATATAGGCATAACAGTATAATCGTAAAAAATTGAATTTAGCAAATTATGAAGCGCTTATCGATAAATCATCACCCATAAGGCGCTCAATAAAATATTTAATAGTGCTGTTTCATTCTACTATTATTTTCGACTTCTGTGCTTTAACTTCTTATTGATACTTCATTTATCATTTGACAGTTAGTTATAACACTTTCGTGTGACCCGACGACCAAACGTCAAGCACTAAAGTATGTATTCGAAATCGTGAGTAATAATCTTTCAATATCTTCATATTGCATATTCAAAATTGAAGTAAAAAA
Source organism: Petrophora chlorosata (assembly GCA_951640565.1). Classification (NCBI taxonomy): domain Eukaryota; kingdom Metazoa; phylum Arthropoda; class Insecta; order Lepidoptera; family Geometridae; genus Petrophora; species Petrophora chlorosata. The sequence goes on along the minus strand of OX621204.1, from coordinate 5,453,208 downwards.
ATGCGCTCTCACACTGGTGCGTTCGGGCCGTCTATCAACGTATGACGTACCGAGAAGAACCATCTTCCTGCAACAAAGTTTAATATAAACCTTATTTTTTAAGTAATACGGTGTAAGGTATATGTGTTGGTAAAGTGGTTAGTATGTCGGGATGTCAAAGCGTCGCGAACGAGCGCGGAAGGGACAGTATCGTGCTGAGAGTAATCTCAGACGACCCTGTAGCCAGTGAGGAGCTTTAAACAGGTGGAAAGACATATCGATATATCGATAGTTCAAGTACGTAAGTAATTGTTGGTATTCTTTGGTTCAAGTATGCCGTATATATAAGAAGTATGTATATGTATACGAATAATATATATTTTTCATTATCATAATCATTATGAAGATTTTGGATAAAAATGTCGCCTGATATCGTCTCCAACCCTCTACATATCACCGCCATGGTCATCTTCGCAATCTGGTATTGCACTTGTATCACTTTGCTGAAACTACTTTCTAACAGCTCTCTTTAAATATGGATTTAGTCACTTGAAGTATATTTTGCGTTATGGCCATTTCGCTTAGATGTTTCAATTAAACTCATATAGCTCCAGCTATGGAATTCAACTTAACTATGATCTCTTTAGTGGTTGCCTTATACGAGTAAATTGTATACAATACTAATATTGAAATTTAGGATTTACGTACTTTCTATCATAGACAATACAAATAAATACAATTTTAACGATATGGTAAATTTTTATCGATATCGATAATGGTAGTGTGGTGGCAGCATCATTAGAATCTCGACGGGGTGCTCGGGTCAGAGAGTCGAGACAATCTGTCAAACGAAAGAATCACACGAGTTCGAGTCTCATCCCGCCGCCCTATTAATCATACTCCGTCCTTTTTTACCATTTCCGAACGTGTGTTCTCTGCGATAATAGCTACTATTCTGACGCCGAATTCACGAACATCTTTAGAAGCTCTTTAATCAAAAATGTCACGTAAATCTTCAACGCTAAAGTTCAAATTTGCTGACAGTCCAATATGTAGTTTTGGTTTGCTCAAGCGGTAAAAATCTTTTAGACAATACTTGTCGTTTGATTCAAGATGTCATGTTCTTAGATAGAATCTTGACGAAAATTTTTCTTTGACGGGGTCACAGTGGTACATGTTCTTCAATTACATTTGACACAGTTGCGCCGATTCGACGCCGTCCGTTCAATTTGTTTGGATATTTAGATCATCTATCTTCGTGATTAGTTGACTTTCGAAATGTTTTAGTTGTGATTTTGTGCAAAGATTTTCGGTGATGAAAGACTTTAGTTGCACTTTCAATAGATATAGCCAAAACATGTCACAAGAAAGGAACTTACAGATACTTAGTTAATTATTTCATAAAATGTAATGGAATCAGGCGTGACGTTGCGGAAATTCATCTCAAAATATATATTCAGCGGGATTACACTATATATTTTCATTGCGTTTCAGTTTTGATTATTTTATATTAATTTTCCATGTAAATGGTTCAATTTAGTGAAGTTTTTATAAAATATCACTAGATGCCCAATTTTATTAAGATTTTTTTCTTTTATCGAATAGGTACAATATAACAAATATGATCAAAATATGATAACTTTTCATTCCTCTTTACAATCAAGTATGAATAATTAGGTATTTCTAAAACATTTAGGTAGTTAAGTATATCAAACAATCGCAATTAAATGTGTAGCTTCTTTTCTTAACTAAACCAAGTATCGTAATTAAATTTGTAATTAATGTCTTAACAAATATCAAGGTCCTAAACATTAACATTTAATATCATTATTTATAATGCGTCCTCTTTGAACATGTGCTCTTTCAAACCTATAATTTGGACGTCTACACTATTATTAATTAAAATTCAAAAGCCGAACACTTCATTAAGTAACCTATTAAGCGATAAGTGACATTGGCTTCATAAGAAGTAGGTGACACCCAAAACAGTTCGTGACAATTCCATAATAAGCGTACCTTTGGAAAGCTTACTCATCTTCTAAAATTATAACTTATTTATCCTCTGAGCGCAACCCACTGGAACCTTATGCCCTTTTAATATGAGTGGAAATCGCGCGTATGTTATTCTTCGGAGGTATGTTCTAAGTTGGTGGTTATTGGTCTTGACATAGATTCTGTTTGGACTATCTTAGCCCGAGGCGTGAGATCGTAGGCGATATTGATGATATTACGTAATATAATTAATATTGTCTGCTGTATTTGACTCGTTTTGTAAAAATATTTGTCTGGTTTCAGTTTGATGAATGTGGATCTTTATCGCTTTAAATGTGATTGAGTTTTGTTCTATTTTCTTTAGCGAGAAGGTCGTCTCTCTCTAATTAGAAAAGTTATTATATAATCTTGATGCATCCTTATAATATGTTAGTTTAGACTTTGTTTGTGTCTTGTCTCTTCACATGTAAATTTAGCAAATAGATTTTTAATTGTTCCGAGTATAAAATTGGGGGAAGCCTTTGTTCAGCAGTGGGACAGTATAGACTAGAAAAAAAACCGAGTATAATTAGGTAACTAGTGATTTGAAGAGCTGTTGATATCTGCTACTTCCATTTCATTTTATGGTACGGTATACAACACAATACTGGTTTACTTTTATTTTATTATATACATTTTAATTTATTCTTTCAATTCTTGATTAAACAATCGATCCATTACTAAAGCCTGACATTAGATACACCTATACAGACAATCAAACACCGAAATTGAAGATTGATGCAGCCAACACATGACACGTGACCAGTGGGTCAAGTCATCCTTCTTTAAGATACCATCAGACGATGTCATATAATGTTCCGCGTACTTACTTTGTCTAATCAAAACATGTTTGTACACATACACGTACGTTACATTTTCATACGCTACATTATTATTACTCTTACTTCTTTCCTTCTTACAAAGGCCTCTCCTAATGAACGCCTCTGAGCTCGGTCTTCGGTTTGTCTCATCCAGTTTCTTCCAGCCGCCTTTCGCAGGTCGTCGCTCCACCTGGCCGGTAGGCGTCCACACTACGCCTGCCGATTCGCAGTCTCTACTCAAGGATACGTCTAGCGTCTCCTCCAACGGTTGTCCGTATTATTTAAGTATTAAGTAGTTATAGTCTCAACAGCGAATTGTCTCAGGGTGACGAGCGCAGTGCAGTGCCGCGCTGGATTTTGCAAAACAAAGTTCTGGGTGTTGCTGTTATTGTTATGGGCTGGCGCATTGCTTACCATCAGGCAAACGACCAGCTCGTCTCATCATTCAGTTATATAAAAATAAAAAAAGTTTTTTGTATACTTACATCATTTAAGCTCAATGCTCAAATTGATGAGTGTTAATTTTAGTTTTTTAATGTAGCTTACAAATAAACCACTTCCGATACTTATAGTGATTGGAAAACTGTGTTTTCCATTGTTGTGAAAAATAACGTCATTGAACAGGAACTAAAAGTAATACTTAGTAAGGAGTCGACTTATTATTTTTTTTGGTCCGACGTGATGTGAACATTTAAAAAGGAAAGGCCGAAAATGGACTTGTGCGAACTCCACGTTAAAGAACGGCAGGAGTAACGGCAGGTGGCGACTTTTATTATCGAAGGCCAAGAGTCATCTTAGGCTTGCGCCATCCTAGTAAGTACCTAGTAAGTGGTAGGTCTCTCGTATGCGGGAGGCCGTTTGGGTAGGTATCACAGCATTACCAGTTATTCTGCCGCCAGTGCGCAAACTTTACTGTGTTTTGGTTCTTTTCATCACGAAAAACGAACATTTCCTTAGGGAACAACTAATTAATTCTATGAGGACGGGAGTTGCAGTTTTCGGCTAGTCACAACATACACAATTGTACTTTAAGTCACAATCGAAGTTAAAAAAAAAACATCCAAATACAAATAGCTCCATTACCAAATCTGCGTATCAGAATTATTCTCAAGTAAAAACAATGCTACATTTAAAAGTACAAAAACCTTTTCTTATCGCCGTGAGTCGACATCGACGAAATCTGGAGTGTCGCAACAATACCCGTGTGAAACTTGTAGCTTGCACAAGAAAAAATGTGATGACAATTGTAGCTTTTGCGTGAGGATCCCGTAGAATTGTATGTTGGAGCGAGAGCCCGTAGTGCTATCGGTTGTATACTATCGAGGAAACGCCATGTGATCTTCTTGTGTGTGTTCAAGTGATGTTATTGTGTGTCTTGAGTGGCTTGGGATCTTCTTTCTCAAGTATACATACTTGGGAGTGGTTAGTGCGGAACTGGCCTTATAGAGATTCGAATAGTAATGTTGACAAACGGAGTAGCAGCGGTTTTCATGTTAGTGATTATAATTCGGGTCCTGTTGGATGTGTAGCATCTGGAGAAACCCTCGTCTGAGTATTATGTTCCATGGAGGAACTGGTTGTGAAGAGGAAGTCAGTTCCGTACTAAACTCTCCTCGTTACCACGTCTGACCCACCTGATAATGAGCGCCTCCTGACGTGCCCTCGTATATTCATGTTACTGAATTATGAGACGAGCAAGTCGTTTGCCTGATGGTAAGCGCTACGCCTGCCCATAACAATTGCAGTGCCACCCAGAACTTTAAATACCATAAAAAGCACTGCGTATTGCGCTCTTCACCCCGAGACATTAGGTATTAAGTCTCATATGCCCAGTAATGTCGCTAGGTACAATACCCTTCAAACCAGAACACAGCTTGCGCACTACTGGTTGGCGGCAGAACTGGCAAAGTTGTAGTACCTACCCAGACAGCCCGCATAGGAGAAACCAACCACCATTCCATACGCAAAAATTCAAAGACATGTGACATCCACCAACCCGCACTAGGCCAGCGTGGTGGATTATGGCCCATACTCTCTGTACGAGGGAAAACCTGAGTCCCAGCAGTGGGAACGTAATAGGCTGATGATGATGATGATGAACGCAGAACCCCAAACCAATAGCTCACTTTGTTCCAATTAAGATCCATCGTCAATTTCCGAAATTGTCTCGCTTTGGGCAATGCCTGACAGTTATGACATGCATTGCGTCATGCATTACTTTTACTACGTATGTGCATCACGCGACCTCTATAAAAACCTCACCGATTGAGATGGACGTTACGACAGCCACGGAATGTGTGCAATTACCTTTATTGCGTACAGACCTCTATTTTTAACCGACTTGAAAAAGGAGGAGGTTCTCAATTCGATGGTATGTTTTTTTATTTTCTCAACCGACTCAAAAAAGGAGGAGGTTCTCATTTCGACGGTTTTTTTTTGTATGTTTGTTACGCGATTACTCTGCCAATTATGAATTGATTTTGATGATTCTTTTGTTTGGTAGGTTATACTTCAGAGGTGGTCCCATATAAATTTTATCGAAATTGATTCAGCACTTTTTGAAAATATTAACAAAAATAAAAAATATAAGTTTAGTCTTGAAGTCGGTTTTTGTTTTTTTCTAAATCTTATTATAATTTTTTGATACAAGACTGGAACAAGTTAGGTATTGTTCCAGTTTTGCATGCCAGAGGTAGGGTTATTCAGTTTTCCTTTAATTAAAAACATAAATAGTCAAGTAAAGTAATCAATTAAGGTTGTCTGGAAGAGATCGCTATGAGCGATGAAACCGCCCATTAGTTTTTAAGTTTGTTATTTTTCTTTTTGTTGTTATATTTTCTGGTGGTGAAACAATAAAGAGTCATCTAATCTAATTTTTAGAAGAAAACAAAACCCGACTTTAAGACTGTACCTAGGATATTAATTTTTTGACTTTGTGGATTATTTAAAAAAAACGCTGAATCAATATCTACAAAATTTATATGGGACCACCTATGACCTACTAAACAAAAAAGAATCACCAAAATCAATTCATATAATTGGCATAATAAACACAACAAAAAATCAGTCGAAATGAGAGTATACTCCTTTTTGAATTCGGTTAAAAATTTTAACTATTCATTGACATAGTAAGTGTTACAATTTCAGTTTTGAAGGTCTTGCCCTCGACGTAGACATACAGTGATCAAACTTATAACACCCCTCCTTTTTGCGTCGGGGGTTAACACAAATCTTATCTTACACAAACACAAGTTTTGTCTGGGAAAGCGTCTCGGCGGAACATTTCACGTCTCACGTCCACTATTCAATGTTCCACAAGACATTGTCTCAGCCGCACTTGCGGTGGCGGCACGACAAAGTCCGGTGTTTATTTGTAGCCATACCTCACTTGCGGTTGGGGAGTTGCGGCATGTAACTCATTTTCTAAGACTGAACAGGGCCTTGGAGTTTAGAAACAAAAGCTAGCAGAACTTGCTATTTTAGGAGGTTTTATTCTACACGAGTAGCGCGGTTTCATCGGCGGTTTTCCAGGATAAAAAGTAGCTTAAGTCTTTTTTCCAAGACCTAAAGAACCTACATTCTAAATTTCATCAAAATCCGTTCCTTAGTTTTTGTTTGATTGAGTAACAAACATTCATTCATCCATCCACCCTCACAAGCTTTCACATTTATAATATTAGAAGGATGTTTCTGTTGATAGGTAATCCTTAAAAGTGAAAAATTAAAGCTTTAAGAAAATTAACCATGCATGTTAGTATTTTAGTATTAAAAGCTTAACAGGCGAAGGTCGCATTTTAACTAACGCAAAACCTGAAGATTCAGCATAAATCTAGTTTTAAATAATTGACACTCCACTCGTCAAAATCGTTTAGATCAGCGGTTCCCAATTTTTTTTAGCTATGGACCCCAACTCATATTTTTAACCGACTTCAAAACTGGAGGAGGTTCTCAATTCGACTGTACTTTTTAAGCTATTGCATAGCTTCTATCGCGGGCCTTGAGCGTGGAGACCGAATCCAGAAATTCCGTAACGAAAATAACCTAACACCCCCCACTCCGAATGCTATGCAATAGCTTTACCGCGGCAGTCTCCGAGTGCAATTATGAATTGATATTGATAATTCTTTTTTTTTTTGGTAGGTCATACTTCAGAGGTGGTCCCATATAATTTTATCGAAATTGATTCAGCTCTTTTGCGCGGGTCAGTATATCGATAAAAATGCCGGCCAGCGTCGGCAATTCTTTGAACCCCAGTGACCCGTTCACGGAACCCTAGAGTTCCGGGGAACACTTATTTGGAACCGCTGGTCTAGATCATATGTATATTTATTAAAAAAAAGTACTCTCGTTATGGACTTCGCTGCAATCGAGTAGAAACAATTGCTCTCTAGAATGACACCTCCAATTTTCCCTCATTTCATTTCAGTACAATATTAATTTCGCGTGTCAACCGACAGTCAACACTTTCAAGACGGTGTAGTTTTTGGTCTAGTCCAAGTCAGAAGAAAATCCAGTTTTTGATTATGAAAGCTTTTAAGCTAAATCTCTCTACGATAAATAAAACTGTATGTATATTTCTTTTTTCATCATCATCATCATCAGCCAATCACGTTCCCACTGCTGGGACAGGGGCCTTCTCTCATAGAGAGAGTATGGGACATTTACACCACGCGGGCCCAGTGCGGGTTGCAGAATGTCACACATCTTTTAATTTTTGTGATAAATTCTTGGACACGCCGGTTTCTTCACTATGATTTCCTTCACCGTGAGCGAATGAGAGAGAACCGTACATAACTTAAGAAAGTCAGTGGTGCGGGGCCAGTGGGATTCGAACTCGGGTGCGTCGGATCGAAAGCCGCACGTGCTCCCACTGAGCCACACTCGCTCTGCGTTATTTCTTCATCTTTCACTTTTTATATCACGCCTATGTTTTGTAAGGTCGGTTTACCACAACTTTTGAGTCACGATATCACGGTTTATGAAACGGGTGTACTAGCTGTAAGTAGTAGATTAATGGGGATGGTTTTTAACTGTAAGTATCTAGGTATTTACCTTCTGTTAAAAACTACCCGGTGGGCGCAAAAATGCCGTTTAGATTCAAACATCGTGAAGAAACCCGCTTACGCGCTTTGGAGTGGTAGGCTCTGGCCGTGGTTGTAATACCACCCACCGAACAAAGCCATGCCGTCAAGCGACCTAGTCGTGTTTCGGGATGATGCTCGGTGAACCATCGGGGAGACGGGTCTGAGCAGCCGCTCAACTGCCGTCTCTCTCTAGGTCTATGTACTCCATTCTAGGCTACATCATCGCTTCACATCCGGCGAGATAGTGGCCAAACATAGATATGTTAAGCGTAAAAAAAACAATTTTATCGCATTTTATTATTTCTCGCTGATTCTCGCAACTCAGACCAACTAGTAGGTCTCGAGTAGGGGCGCGATTATTAACTGTCGTCTACCACTGTGAACGGCTGATCAATCACACGCCCTTTAGTTAATAACAGGAGTATTTGGACGTTACTTTGTTTTGTACATTACGAGTGCACTTTAGAGAGTGCATTCAGAAGCTACATGACCTCATACCACAGTCCCCATTCCATCATAGGACAACCAGACGCACGGTTATGCGACATGGATATCCCTCCTATACCAATGAAACGTTTTTCTTCCACGTTCATCATACGAACAGTCAAGGAAGGAAATGCATTGGCAAAGTCTGTGTTTTCTGACAACTATGTATAACCTAAGAGTGTTCAAATCGAGAGTGAACAGTCTTCTGAGTGGTACCGAAATTTGAAAATTCGAATAACATGTCACCGCAATATTACAGCAGCGTATCACGTAACAACGAAATATCAAGACCACGAATAATGTTACAGCGAAAGTTTGTGATTGATTTTGGCTTATTCTTCTTTTGGCGCATCGCCGGTCGCGGCTCGCTGGTGCACCAGTGAAGTGTCGCTGTAGAATTAGTCGTGGTCTTGATATTTCGTTGTTACGTGATTCGCTGCTGTAATATTGCGGCGACATGTTATTCGAATTTTCGGTACCAAGTAAGCTTACGCAGTCTTCTATAAGTACATACAAAATCTAGTATATATATACCTATTTAATAAATGATCCCAATGCAAAAAAATGCGGTCAGAGATAAAAACATTGTAAGCTCCGTGCGACACGTGCAGCAAAAGTCATGCAAATAGTGATAACACTGTGCAGATTCGGGCTAATAGGAAAATCCTATCATTACATATCGTGAGAACTTCCACATGATCTATCCTGTACTAATAAGTATTCTGTGGTACAAGTGGACAGTGATTACAGTGATATTAGGTGATAATACGTAATCAATGACAACTCATAATCTTGGCTACTTGAACTATATTACAGTGATGTACTGATAAGCGTTGATGAGCTTTCGCGATTTTATCGTGGATGGCTGAATCGAGTGATGTTTTCCGACTTATTTGATTGGGTTGTCAAGGCTACTTCAGTTATAATAATCCTAAAGAAAGTTTGTGAGGATGGATGGATGAATGAGTCGATGGATGGATGGTTGGATGGATGGATGGATGGATGGATGGATGGATGGATGGATGGACGGACGGACGGACGGACGGACGGACGGACGGACGGACTCAACAATGAATCAAACAACTAGATACGAGTGCCACTACTATGATAGTTTTTTGTCCATAAGCCAAATTTGACAACCCTAGCGCAACTGCCAAGCGTAGGTATGAAAAGTGAAGTATATACATGAGATTGCCTTCTGTATGTTGTGAAGAATCCACAACGCTAGTTTTCAGCGCAAGCCCTTGGTGACGCACGAAATTGTTGTGTTAAACTACAAAAAAGTTTTAATATAGCGCAATGAAATACTCAATATATAAGTAAAGCCCAATAAAAAATATATAATATTATTAATAATATAAATAGTTTTAATACAAAGTAACGCCGCCAGTATTCTGGGAACCCTGCCACACGGTGGCGATCTACACGGCCTTATACCTAGTATTGCTAGGCCTTGTATATATTTTTTGTAATGTAAATAAAATTTAAAATAAAAATAGTATAAGTACGTACAATCATCATCATCATCAGCCCATCATCCCACTGCTGGGACACGGGCCTTCTCTCATAGAGAGAGTATGGTCTATAGGGAGAGTATACGAGGTCTGTTCAAAAAGTATCGCGAATTTTGCTTTCTTTCAAAATATATTTATTTATTCATGGATATCTATTTTGTCACCTTCAAAGTAGTCCTCTCCAGATATTATACACTTGTGCTAACGTTTTTTTAAATCCTCGAAGGACTTTAAATAATCATTTTTTGTGATCTTGTTCAGCTCCTCCTTCCATGCCGTCTTTATCTCCTCAATCGTAGTCCATTGGGATGATTGAGCTTTGGTTGCCACATCATACCCATGAACCCATGATTCGTCATCAGTTATGTCCTTCTGGAGCAAACTTGGTTCGTCGCGGATAGAGTAACAGCTCCTTAGCAATGTTAATGCGATGCTGTTTTTGGTCGAAAACGAGCAATTTTGGTACGAATTTCGCGGCGACCCGTCTCATGCCCATATCAATGGTAAAAATCAGAAAGGCACGAGCCAATCGATATGTTTAGGTCCTCAGCAACTTCTCTAACGGTGATTCGACGATTGGCCAATACTATTTTCTTCACTTCATCAATGCTTTTTGTCTGTTGTGGACGTGTTCGGGCGTCCGGCACGCTCTTCGTCGTTCACATTTTCTCGGCCCTCTCAGAACTTTTTGTACCACCGATAAACGTTGCTTCGGTTCAAGGTAACTTCACCATATCCTACAGTCAACATTCGGAATCCGCCCGCGCACTGAATTTTGTTTTTCACACATAATTTGATAATATACAGATACAGATTCTATGATCCGTTTTTTTGAATAGGCAAAAATCGATTACCAGCAAAAACACGTGCAAGCAAAGCAGCTGTCAAAAATTAACTGAACATTCCAAATGGCCGAATTTGTCGGCATAAATGAGACACATGAGTACCAATATAACGCCACAAAAAAATCGAAAGTCGAATATACATAACCCGCGGAAATTCTAAATTCACGATACTTTTTGAACAGACATCGTATATACAATGCCTATCCGTAATATCGAAAATAAAACGTCAAATGACGTCATGTTATAATCCTATGGGCAACTCTTTCCACATCTGTCCATCATTTACCTAACTTACCTAAGTTGTCTCCACCAGCATCGCTCTCCTGTAACTGTATCATCACAAAGCACACAGACCTTGAATGTATATCTGTCCTAAATATTATTTTGCGTCAACATCTATGACGGCTCGTACCCCTATACAAAGCTCCTTAAACGTCTGTCCATCATTTACCTCACTTAAGACGATATTCTCCACTAGCATCTCTCCCCTGTGTCCGTCTGTCACATCACACGGCATAGTAATTAGCTAGATGTAAGGGCGCGTGTCACGTCACTCATTTGGACGTTGATTGCGGTCCAAAGCGCGTGTTTGCGGTCTGGTCGGCTATATTTTGGGCTGATATTCCCTAATTTCTTATTGCAGTTATTTTTCATATCTCACGCTCCGAAAATAGGCCATTGTTTATCCAAAACAGGATGTAATTTTACTCTTAAGTTATTTCTTTCAAACGATCAGTATGACTACTTTTATTAATTAACTAGCTGCGTTACGCAGTTTCACCCGCGATTTCCCTGGATAAAAAGTAGCTTATGTGTTAATCCAGGTTATAAGCTATCTCCATTCTAAATTTCACTCAAATCCGTTGAACCGTTACAGCTTGAAGAAGTAAGTAACACACTTACATACAAACTTTCGCATTTATAATATAACTGTCATAGATAGAACAAAGATATATATATATACCTTCAAAACCCTACAGTACTACCTTTTCAGAACCTACAATTAATTGTAAATAATAATGTATTCTGGCAAATAAATACTTGATTAGATTTGATTTGATTTGAAAAAATTTCGTCGATTTACGACATAGTACCTACCACATCAAAAAGAGAATTATTGTTTTCATAATTTTGAAATTGATAACATAGTTCATAGTTCAATTATTCATAACGAAAGTTACATGTCATTAAAAAATTATTATATAATTTGATATTGCAGTTATCAATTACAAAACACCTGTATTGTGAGTAATTAATACCATAAAAACTACACCAAAAATATGTAAAAAGAAGACGTTATATACGTATACATGTTACGTTTTCTTTCCACATAACCAAGTAAAACAAAAACAATAAAAGTCCTCGCACACTAATTATCGACGGGCCCCTAAGTGACCCCTGAACCCGGTCAATATCAAGGTGGCAGTAATCCCAGCTCATGCGGGAGAGCTTATACGTGTACGGCAAGATAATGGCAATGCCAATCAATGTATTGCCCTTTTTCTGGTGCCTCATCTGATAATAGGGTTACATCTTTTTATTATTTATTTTAGCAATAACTTTCTCTTTGATATCAATATCAATATTAATGCTATCTGGATCCCGTACCTACTAGCTTCTTCATAGACAAGTATATATAACAAAAAAACGAACTTCAATTCTCATGTATATTTAAAGTCTAAGGTAGAATATCGGTGATATTTATATCGGACTACGTTGAAGCTATACTGAACCCAACGCAAAAAGAATTATCCAAATGGATTTACAAATGACGGAGTTCTGAGGTAACAAACAAAAAAAAACAATCGATTTGAGAACTTCCTCTTTTGAAGTCAGTTAAAAAGTGGTATAACAATATTTGAATCTTTGACTCACTGAAATAAATTAAGCTTAAAAAAACCTATATCCTGATCATTGACTCCTTACAAAGAAAAACGAAATGAGAAAGAGAGGAGTTCCAAAAGATATTCATAAACTTAAAATAGCCACTTACAATGTATCGTTATTCAAGAGGTGCTTTACCACGTGCTATCCTTCGGTATTTCATCTAAAAGCAACCATCTCCAATCTTTAAGTACTAATATCCTTAGAGTACCCAGAAATCTTATCTTACAATGACCATTTCATTTATTTTAGGAGACGCAGGAGTCATACCACCTGCACTTGAGATTGTGGATGAAGCTTTTAGAGAACCATCAATAGATTCTGATTATGCCACTTCAGTTGGCAACCACCAACGCAAAATTAACCTTAAAGCTGACATCGTTGAGCTTAATTTGGAAAAAAGGGACAATGTTGCTGACAAATCCTACAGTGTAAATGAAAATTGGGCCGTAACAGACGATAGTGAACTCAAAGATGATATTTTAAAGATGGTTTTGGTATAACATCATATAACGTTGTGGAAATTAATGATATTGAAGATGATAGTGAACTTAAATGTATTACGTATAAGGTTAAGAATTGTTTGTGTGGTGTTCGAACTTTCCTGGCGCCACGCTTTGTCATGCCGATACAATCTATATCCGGTGCAGTTTCGGGATGAAAATATTTTTACTTATCTTAAGTGGTTGTATCTGGTTATTAATTAGCTTCAGAAGGTACGCGTATAGCTGTCAAATCAAACACTTTGTCGGCATTTGGTGATCTTGGAACAGTAATAGACGATGATTCTTTGAAATATCAAATGGGGTTTAATGGTGTGTCAAACTTTGAAGTGTTCATTGCCTAGTTTTTTCGATCAGTAAACATTTGAAAAATAATATAACAAAACATTTGAGTACAGTGGGAAGATTGAAAAAAACAAAAGTGGATAATAACTGTATATAATTTTTGATTTTAAAACATAATAAAATTGACATTTTCTTTTTTTTCGGTGTACCTCTATACTTATCCATTACGTGTGATTCATATATCAGATGATTATAATTAAAACATTAACTGCGTCAACTGTTTCACTGACAGTAATAAATAAAAGTATATTTCTGTATCAAAAAAGGGATAAATACAGAGAAGATGCAATAGAATAACTAAATAAATATTCTCCAAAGATCACATACATAGATCCTGGCCCCAAACGAGGATTCCCTGTTCTAGGGAACTAGGAACTAAGAGGATATTTTCCCACAACACCCAGAGATACGAAAAAAGCACTTGCGCTTTTTTTTGTCCCGTAGCGAAAATCGAACCAGCACGATATTTGCCCGCCACCTTGAGCGTTTGACAGCAGTTTGAGCGATTAATTAGGCCAGCAACGTTAAGTACTTCAAAATTACATAATCAAACATCAGACGATAAAAGAAAATTGTACGTCTAAAGAAATTCTCAGCAAACGAAACAACAAGACACCAATTACGCCTCGTATCACCAAATCAACGGACGAACCGGGTGACCGTTAAGACAATCATCAAGTGCCGCCACTTCCTGCATTACACGTACAGATAATACATAGAAATTGTATATTAAAGTCACCTCATAAATATGTATATGTCTCGCTCTGTGGTCACAAAGAACGCTTGCACAATCTTCGTACGGATGGCCCCTAAGAACAGGGAAAGGCGTTGCGCCTTGGAGTTGTTTTTTGTTGTTAGTCACAGGTTGCAACTGGCATAATTATTGTCAGTGTATAAACATATATTATGACCGGGGCACTAATGCCTTGATATGGTCTTAGTAATTTTCTCAACCGCACGAAAATATATGTGTACTCTATGAAAAACAAAAGATGAACGCTCTCTGTCCATATTGCGATCTCATCGTCCTTTGTCAATAGCCGGGTCTACACTGACCGATCCACGTTCCGATCCACGATCAAACGTTTGTTGGTTTGTCGTCACAGATTACTTACTAGTAACTACGTAATATTGTATTCCTTCGTCGTACTAGTAATTGTCGTAGTTACTGCGTAAGATCAGGCGAGAAGCGTCCACACCGACCGATAGTGCGTTTGAAGCGCGATTCTGCCGCGGGAATTAAAGCGTCCGAGGATCGGTTTTCATCTATTTTTAATTATTTAACTATGGAGTAATCTATACGTAAAAAACTAAAATTGACTAAACATTTTCATAAACTTAACTGTATATTTTTATTAATTAATTATTTTTTTTTGTAATAGTACTCTCTAACTTCGATCATGTCCCACGGATATAGACAGTCAAATCAGCCAGGAATGGCCAGGATGAACAAAATATTTCCCATATTTTCCAACCCTTACCTACTCCAATACAAAGCTCCAAGATCATATCCACTCTAGGTCTTCCCCACACTCATAAACACCGCCAGTAATAGAAAAAGTGATACGCGGCTCACCGCACACAAACAACAAACACACCGGCCGACGCCGGTATAAAGTAATATTGCAGGACGGTGTGTGTGTGGTAGCCTTTACGATGGCTTACTTGAAGTGCTCTGTTTTTAGTCATAAGTATTGTTGCAATATAGCATGTAAGTAGGTATTTGTACTACGGCGATGGCTAATTGGAGATGGTTAATGAATCATCATTATAATTTTTACTGCAACTACAAAGTCTCTGAACCACATCTAGTCCATAATGCAATCACTGTTAAAAAATCTATACGTTTTAATCCTTTTTAAAAGTAGACCTGACTTGTATTATTATAGTTAGTAATATAGGTATTAGTTGTTGATTAAGTAGGTATATTAATTAGTTATATAAGACTATTTATTTTCTTTTTTATATTGATTAGTTGCTGTGCACGAACGTCTATTATTTTTTTTCATATGTCCATTCCATCCAAAGGTTGTTGTTAGTAAGAGATTGCTTTATGCGATACGACCGCCAGTTGTATTACCCTAGTTAAGGTTTCTTTTTTTCATGTAATTATGTTTATGGTATGCATTAAAGTGTAATTGTATTGTATTGTATTGTACATATTATATTATTCTGTTTAATAAAAACTGTAGGTTACGCAAAATTCGACTCGGAACGGGCTTAGAACCCGTGACCGATGACTGCAAATAGCCAGAAGATCCACTACGCCACCAGACCCATATCTTCGGCCTAATTTTGCTCACCCTTTCCTAAAACCGCTCCAAGGAAGACACGTGATATTGTCAATTGCGCAGACCCGCATCATCACTTGTCAACTGGAGTATCTTCTTCAGCTTTCTGCCAATCGCTTTGCGCAGATCATCCATCACTTGTCCTCCTTGAAAATCTCATCCGATTTGAGTCGTATTCCTCATGTCTAAGGGTCGTGATCATCTCCATCCATTATCTATTCTTATGTGATATTGCGCCATCTTTCTTTATTCTCGGCGAAGTGTATTTGCATCGTATATAGAAGTGCTCAGTGTAGTGCAGATCTGGTCAGACCAACGCATCGGACTGCGACCACACAATCTCTTGCCTTCAAACTTTCCAGTAAATATGAGTTTGTCAAGGTTATCTCCGTCCTTCCTGACAATGTGGCCGAAATATTCAAATATTCTTTTTAGCAAATGGTAGAGTGCCTATGGTTTTGATCTTGAGCTTCTATTTTTTTATCGCACTGAATGATGAGACGAGCAAGTCGTTCTTCTGATGGTAAGCGCCACGCCTACCCAAAACAATTGCAGTGCCACCCAGAACTTTTAATACCATAAAAAGCACTGCGTAGGACTGACATTGCGCTCGTCACCCTGAGAAATCTGATATTAAGTCTCATATATGCCCAGTAAATTCGCTGGTTACAATGCCCTTCAAACCAGAACACAGTAA
Organism: Petrophora chlorosata; assembly: GCA_951640565.1. NCBI lineage: Eukaryota > Metazoa > Arthropoda > Insecta > Lepidoptera > Geometridae > Petrophora > Petrophora chlorosata. Next base: position 5,436,728 of record OX621204.1, on the reverse strand, counting down.
TGCTTGCGCACTTCTGCTTGGCGGCAAAATATCTGGCAAAGCTGTGGTACCTACCCAGACAGCCTCCCGCATACGAGAGACCTACTACGAGTAAACTGATTGAGCAAATTGATACGTTAGTTGTCTGACGTGCTGTCCAGTGCTGGTCAAAGTGGTATTTAATGCTACGTTCCCACTATTTTCTGGTTTGTTTATCCTCTTAGGGAAAATTTTTGACGGTAGGTAAGAGGTCCTTTTTTGTAGTTCGACGAAGAGGTGATATTATTTTTGTGACGTAAAAGCTTACTTTAAATACACGACATGGCTGTAATGTATATTAATCATAAACTCTGATTATTAGAAGTACATACTTAATAGCACAAATATTTCCCCATCTGCACTTTATTACCCTTGCAGACTTAATTTTTATTTTAATGGCATCCCGATAAATTACTTGGCGAGATCATTATTGGTCTAGTATTAAAGCGGTGAGAGCAAAGACTCTACAATGTAGCTCTACGTAGTATCTCTACATGTCTATATTATAGCATCAGTGGCTGTGACGTGTCTGTGCATTGAAATGTTTGCAAAAATTATGACAGACATTGAAATTCTCTAAAGTGATCGATTTAAAAAAGGATTAGCTTAGATCAGATAACGCGAAAAATTTATTGTTTCACAAAAACATGACATAATTATAATAAAGTGTAAACAATACTTAAAGCTAGTGTTACAATAGGCGGTCTTATCGCGCTTATTATAGTGATCTCTTCCAGACAACCTTTGGAGGGAGAAGACTCAAAGAAACTGTAAGGGACGGTGGTGTTGTGTATGAAATTCTAACCAATAAGTATAAAATAACTAGCTGACCCGGCAAACGTTGTTTTGCCATATAAATAAAAAAAAAATTTAGGGGTGGACTACCCCTAACATTTAGGGGGATGAAAAATAGATGTTGGCCGATTCTCATAGATACCGGATAAGCACAAAAAATTTCATCAAAATCGGTCAAGCCGTTTCGGAGGAGTATGGCAACGAAAACTGTGACACGAGAATTTTATATATTAGATTAGATGTTAGAGGTTAAAGTTTGAAATTGCCGATATGTACTGAAAATTTGAAACGTTTTTTTTCTAAGATGTAACATATTTATTTAATCAAAATATTTACCCTCATTATCTATATACATTGCTGCCATCTAAACGGAAGTTCATTTATGCCTTTACGATAGGACTTTGGGGATCTAGATTCGACAAACTGTGTACTGCCTAATGCCCCCTGGGAAGATTTCTTTTAATAACGTAGAAAATTGTCCAAATCACAACAATAATGGTAGTCCGTTGGAGCAAGGTCTGGCGAGTACGGAGGATGACGTATGGTTTCTAACTGCAGCTCCTGTAGAGTAACAACGGTTTCTCATGGAGTATGAAGTCTTGCCTTATCATGGAGCAATAATGGTGAAGATCGATTCACGAGTTGGGGCTCTTTCACTGCCAGTTTCGCTCATTGTTCGAAGATCGACACAGTAAACATCTGCTGTTATTGCCTGACCAGACCTGAGAAAGCTATAGTGAACAACACCATGAAGAGACCACCAAACAGTTACCATTACCATTTTATTGGTAAGCTTTGCTTTAGGGCATTGTTGCGTTAAAAAGGGGAAGTTGAAAAAGTAATCACTAAAAATGTTAATAAAACTAATATAAAGTTTCAGTTACAAATTAGGTCTCTAGGCCACAAAAGACATGAAAGATACCAATAACTTTAACTGATCATGATGGGCAAAGAATGAGGAGGAGGGAAAACGACGCGTTGGAAGACGAAAGAAGTCTTGGTTGCGGAACATCCGCGAATGGACGAGCATTGCTAGCATAGAACATTTATTTCTCTTGACAGAAGATAGAACAAAAAATTGCCGAGCTGACGGCCAAGTTTCGTTAGTGGAGAGGCACCATAAGTCTCTGTTTCCCGATTCTTATGATCTAGGTGTCTTCAAATCCAAAATAAATCGGTATCTTCTAGGCAAGCATGATCCATTGTCGACCGCGTCATCACTCTGCATCAGGTGAGACTGCGGTCAAATGCTTGCCTATCTGGTAAACAAAATAAGAAGTCTTGGTTAACAGAATAAAATTATTAACAGACGCAGACCCTGCCCCACGCGAGCAGAGTTGCGGACAAAAGCTAACATTGTAGGCACTACATAGTGTCTCTACATCATTACATTGTTATCTCACTCGATTTACGACGCGTTTTATATGGAGGACGCACACTGATGAAAAGTAATGACTTTTAGATAGTTTATAGAAACTTAAAGGTTGATGGGTAAACTTACGCACAGGATTAGCCACATTTTATATGTGGTGACCGTTTCACCTGCTTGCCGTGTCGACAAACAACTTTTTAATCTGATGGAATTGATCTACTGCTTGCTTTACTCTCTACTATGATTTTACTCGTGGTATGTCTCTCGTATGCGGGATAGGTACCACCGCTTTGCCAGTTATTCTGCCGCCAAGCAGCAGTCAGCAAGAGGGCATTGTAGCCAGCGAAATTACTGGGCATATGAGACTTAATATCTGATGTGACGGGGTGATGAGCGCAATGCATTGCTACGCAGTGCTTTTTATGGTGTTAAAATTTCTGAATGGCACTGCAATTGTTATGGACAGGCGTGGCGGTTACCATCAGGCGAACGACGCCCTCGTCTCATCACTCAACACCATAAAAGAAGTTATATCAAAACAGTAAGATAAAACCAATAAAATATAAAAACCAACAAAAGCAGCTGATTCTGGTCTAGGTCAACAATTAAACTGCTCGCTACCACGTATTGCATCATCTTCATAAAAAGTATAAACAAAGCGGATTAATTTCCATAATTAATTAACCTATTACACAATCAATAAAGGCACTATGCATTATTTATATAGGAATTTTACTTCAAAGTGTACAGAACTCAAATTCAATAGATTTATGCCTATTATTGCCTATCAAAATTAACATGTTTGATTTGATTGATTTGGAAATAGACGCACCTGTGCGTGATTTATAGGTAGGTAGTATTGTAATACCATAAAAAGCACTGCGTAGCATTGCATAGTGTTCATCGCCCCGAGATATCAGAACTATTGTTATGATAATTCCTCAACAAAGGTTTTGTAACGATTCATCTAAGTATATTCGCTGACAAATGCCAGTTAAAAAAAAAAGGATGTAATGGATTAGAAATTTCTAATCCTTTGATCAGCCGAAGCTACCACGTCAATCGAATTGGCGAACAATAGCATCGATCCCAAGATTTCCATAAGTTTCAAGATTTCCATTTCAGTGCAGCGACTGCCAAAATTAGTAGTAAATTAACCACAATCGACCATCCAAGAAGTCATACATCGTCATTGGAAATCGCCTCGTAACCCTGGTAGCGTGACCAGTGCAGCGGCAGCGGTTAGGTAACTTCCTCGGTTTCCTTCCGACCACCACCGCCGGCTGTTACGGCGATCGGATCTGCGCCCTTCCTCGTTGCGAAACGACCTTAGCACCGAGTTTAGTACCGGAATAAATGAATATGTGAAGTGGAACGGACGTCGCGATCGTAGATACTGTGGTCGCGGTGCGCGATGGTCAAAAGATATTTTTTTTGTTGTGTTTTATGTATGATTTTTATTTAATTTTAATACTTGTTTTTATCTTCGTCTGATTGTTCGTGATGTCATGGAAAGGGTTCCGACTGAAAATCAGTGCTAAGGTACCTACTTAAGATACCTTAGTGTATGCTGAGTCGAAACTTTTTCCTGACATCGCGCAACATTTCACTTGTTTTTGTTTCGTCTTTATTTAAGTAAGTATTAATATGTTCAGTATAATGTCCGGAATAAATGTATTTTCTTTCTTTCAAAAGATTTGAACTAATTTGTATAAACGCTTGAACGAATAAAAAATCAAAAGTGAAGCACTTAAGCTATGCCGGTTCGCTCGTTCGTACACCAGCATCACGCACATCTTTACTTCATACTAAGCCGATCGGCCGTCACATCAGCTTGACATCGGCCCACTGTCCACTCACAAACATAATACCATGCTTCAGTTATTGCTTAGCGGCTTTTGTCCGCCTTTTTTATTCGTTTAAGTATACAGGTTAGGTTATACACAGATTTCAGAACAGACTACGAATAATAAAGAACATATGAAGAAATTGAATTAAGTCGCTGCGCGAAAAAGTGTGCTTAGTGACTACAACGTTTCAAGTCTGTGTTTCAATTATGAACTCATGGCAGGTCTCTCGTATGCGCGAGGCTGTCTGGGTACCACTTTGCCAGTTATTCTGCCGCCGAACAGTAATGCGCAAGTATTATTGTGTTCCGGATTGAATGGCATTGTCGCCAGTGAAATTACTGGGCATATGAGTTTAATATATATCTGATGTCTCAAGGTGATGAGCGCAAAGTATATATTTGAAGCCTCAGATACTTTTAGTCATGTACTGTGTAAAATAAAAAGTACTTCCTGAAATAAATGACTTATTATTATATTATTATTATTGTGATTTATGATTATATTTTTTGAATTTAATTTTAATTTAATGTTAATTTTGAATTTTAATTTGTAATTTTACTTAAAATTTTAATTTTAGTTTATAATTTTTGATTTTAATTTTTAATTTTAATTTTTTGTTTCGATTTCTAAGTATGGATGTGTATTGACCGAAATAAACAAATTTTATTTCTTTATTTTATTATTGCTTCTACTAAATACCACACCTGTACACGACTCCGTTCCACCTGTAAGAACATTAATGAAAATTTTAACATAAAAAGGAACAATTATCCATAAATTTGCATAAGTCGTCGTTGACCGGTGACATAGAGGGTTCCCAACGTGTCGCTTCGCTGGCTCGCGAGACATTTCACTGGGATTTTTTATCGTAGAAGGCCGGTGGTGCTGTCTTAACCATCGATTAGAAATATTTTTGTATTGTTAATTGGCTTGCGTTTGACTGTGGTCAAACGCAGTGGTGACATGGTGATGTCACCTGATAGTAAGCGACGATCTAGCACGCTTGCTAAGATAGTACCTGTTCACTCGAGACTTGAAGATTCCTAGATTGTAGCTACCGGGAAAGATTGACTCTAGCAGGGATTTCCACTCGATAAGTAGATTGAATCCTCCTTCTTCCAGTGACTAAATGTAAGATAAGTGGTTAGGTACTGTATGTCAAAAGCAAGTGATACTAAAATGTCTGCCTTGTACATTTATATTGATTATATATGTACCAGCCTGCCCATTGGCAAGTCAAGAATCAAGAAATTAAGTAAATTATGACAAGAAATTGAGTTTCTTAGGAATATTTTTTAATATTTTTATAATACATATATATTTTTAACCATATATTTATTCGTTAACACTTACCGAGTAAACTGTGTTTTAGCTTTGAGTAAAGCTTTTCAATTTCAAGAACTAAAGTTATCTTCATATTTTTTTTTAAGGTACATACATTATTGGTTAAATAAACGGTCAGAAGTTTGCCTAGCCGCTCAAAACCAAAACATTGTGAAACCGACCGCCTGCCGTACATTTTAATTAAATAAAATCAGGTGAGCTGAACTAATGAATTCAGTTCGCTGCGACACACTAATCACGGAGTAATTGTGTGACCGTTTTAATGCTAATGTGTCCACTGGACGGATCGTCTTTCCTGTCCTTCGGTTAAGCGCTGGTTAACTCTGACTTTTTGTTTAACCCGTCTCACTTGGTAGTGGAATGAATATTCATAAGAGAATTGTAGTCTAGACTTGGTAGGTGTATCGTTGTATTTAATAAAATATTTTTAAGAACTATTTTAAATTTTAATCATAAATTGTTAAAAGTTATAATGAAATCATGTAAATAAATTAGATGAGTTATGTGTTTTATGTAATGTATAATAAGCAAATACTGAAATTGTATGATGATTTAAAGTACTCAAAAGTATGCAGCCACGGAATAGATAAATACAACGAAACCCGTCGAAAGTCGCCATCGCTTCTTTCCATATCTAGGATCACGATATAGTGCTCGTAACGTAGCTTGCCTAGCTGTTCGTAACAGATCTGCTAGGTTAAGGAGAGTTCGAAGCGGTCACAAGTTGGATGGGTGACCGCTTGTGTGGTTTTTACATCTGAGCACAACCGTGCTTCCAGGGGACGTTAAGCTGTCGGTCCCGGTTGTTTTATGAGGACAACAATCGCTAGGGCAGGTCGGAGGCCTTCAGGCGGTCCATAAACTCCGATACCAGAGTTGGATACACGTATTAGAGAAAAAAAGAATATCTAGGATTAATTTCAATTAACTTTGAATAATATCATCATCATCAATCATCAATATCAGCCCATCTCGTTCCCACTACTGGGACACGGGCCTTCTCTCATAGAGAGTATGGGCCATAATCCACCACGCTGGCTCAGTGCGGGTTGGTGGATGTCACATATCCTTGAATTTTTGTGATAAATTCTTGGACATGCCGGTTTCCTCAAGATGTTTTACCTTCACCGTTTTTTAGAGCGAATGTTAAATCCGCACATAACTTAAGAAAGTCAGTGGCCAGCGGGATTCGAACTCGGGTGCGTCAGATCGAAAGTCGCATATGCTCCCACTGAGCCACATTCGCTCCATTCAATAATATCATTGACAAACAATAAAACGCTTTATTATCTTATCACCTTTCATCACATAATAAAATGAAATCGTCAACTACTAGTCAATAGCTCTTTAGGAAACTAAACTCTTTAGTTCAAAAGTCCAGTATGTCATAACAAACATTCCTGAATCTGAATTCTTAAGTTTTTAGTTCGTCGTTTGGAACAGAAATCTGAGAAAGCCTCATCTGATATTTCTACAATAATAAATAACGCCCATCGATCACATACATATCTTGACCCCTAACTAGGATTTTCTCTATCTAGGGAACCAGGAAATATAACGACCAGGGTCCCACTATACACGAAACAAATACTTTCGCCTTTTTCGTGCAAATTCATTTGTCCCGACGCGGGAATTTATCCGGAACTATTATTGAAGTTTGAATCCCACACACATTTACTCACATTTTCACCTTCACATACACCCTTACACAAAACACACGTACAAACTTTCGCATTTGTAATATTAGTGTGATATCTCTCCCGGCAATGAGAATAGGCTGATGATGAATGGTTTACGTCAAGTCACTCCTTGATGAACGAATGAATGGTCCACACCGTTGAACGGCCGGTGAAATTTTTAGATAACTTCGTTGCATGTCCCTCCCACACACACAACTCACACACACACACATAAACACTGGAATGGTGTTAAATTTTGTAATTTTTTTAAATTTCTAATTAGATATATTTTATATGTGTTTATAGAAAACATATTGTAAATATATCCTAATAAACTGGAAGAAGCCACTGGCTCCTGAAATACAGTTTCGACTAGTTCGGGAGCCTATGGATTCAATACTTACCTTGTACATACATTACATTATGTCAATAAATGATTTGAAATTTGAAAGTTTTATTTGGAACATCGATGGTGTTTCCACCCACTACACTATACAGGCTGTCCAAAAGTTCCAAAACAATCAACACCCCACCCAACTAACCCACATTTAACATCATCTCATCGAACCATATCTCAGTTTGCCTGCCATGATTTACTGCTCCAATTTAGCCCCCAAGCGGTGCCCAATAGTGGACACTCCTTATCCGATCAAACATGTCGTAAATAATACTCGGCCTGTATTTATCATGGCGCAAATATAAGTAATAGAACAATTTATGGCTAAGAAAAATGTGGCCAGAGGCTGCTCGCGGTTGTTTTTGGTTCTTCGAAGTTCGATCGCGGGACAATTTTTACATCACAATTTCGACAATTTCTTTCGATCCGAAACACCCGAGTTCGAATCCCGATGGCCCCGCACCACTGACTTTAAGTTACGTGGCGATCATAACATCGTGAGGAAACCGGATGTCCAAGAATCTATATATATAAAACAAAGTCGTGTAAGATGATACTCTCATCCAGCTGCTACCAACCCTCCTGATAAGATCCTCGGTCCACCTAGACAGAGGGCGTCCTTCACTAGGTTTGCCAATTCATGGTCTCCACATAGAACTAAGAACTAGAACACGCATAATTATACTAAAATATTTGGACACATTCCATAATGTAGTTTTAACACTATTATTAGAGAAACACAGTCATGTACAATAAATATATAATAAAGTAATGTAATAATGCAGCCCTTCTTCTTCTTCTTTTCTCGTGTGATTATATGGTTAACCCTGGTGTCTGAGGTTTTAGACCGCCCGAAGGCTCCCCTTTGACTCCCTAAATTTCCCTCATTAATGATCATCATCATCATCGTCAACAGCCTGTTCGAGTCCAATGCGGAACATAGGCCTCTCCCAATGCACGCCACTGAGCCCGATCTTCGGCTCTTCGCATGTAGTTGCTGCCAGCTACTTTACGGAGGTCGTCGCTCCATCTGGCCGGAGGGCGTCCTACACTACGCTTACCTAAACGTGGTCTCCACTCTAGAACTCGTTTACCCCATCGGTTATTGGTTCTTCGACACATGTGACCGGCCCATTGCCACTTCAGCTTACTTATTCGTAATGTTTATTCATTAATGATCATTTACATAAAAATTTGGTCCATCACGACATGACAAGCTATCACAAACGCACTGCACTACGCAAGCCGTTCACACGGCAGCCGACCTTTAACCCGCACCAAACCTTCGTGATTAAGTGACCACATTACCACTGCGCCTAAGGCGTGCCCGATGTGACATTCGTTGAGAAACACATTTACTTGTAGTCATTTAGTTTATAACATGAGGAATCATTACGGGTCGTGAGAAGCGATTTGGTTGAACCATTTTGCAATGCACTTATTTATTTGACAGTTGAGGCTGGATAGTGATTTATTTAATAACAGTATATAATATAAGCATGAGGTATTATATTTCCAAGCGACATCGGTGATTTGAATTTTGGTGCACAGTAAAACGCCTAACAAAGCAGGCAGGGATTGAACCTGCGTCTTCGGAATACCGTCCTGGCGCCTTAACCACTGGGCCACCGAGCCAACTGCTCGGACAACCTAACTTCTTCTAACCTTCTTATATCGTTTTATGGGGACGATATCCATAGATCCTAGCCCCGAACTAGGATTCCTTATAGCTTGAAAATTAGGAGCTCTGAGGTCCTACAGCACCCGGTCACAGGTAAAATTTACAGTTTTTAACCACCCGAAAGCCTTTGAAATACCTTATGACTGTTTTCCTATGACAACAACCAGGACCAGCGGCTTAACGTACCCTCCGAAGCACGATAGCGCTCAGATGTAAATACAACACAAACGGTCACCCATCCAAGTTGCGACCGCTGCGACGTTGCTTAACTTAACAGATCTGTTACGAACGGCTAGGCGCTACGCTATGACTGTTTAATAGATCGGCTAGGACTCACGTAGTTTGTCGAATTAGTCGACCTAGGTTTTGAGCAAGTCCCATGCTCTTCATCAGGGGCAAGTTTACGCTGCGAGATCGCATCGAGATATTATTATATCATTCATTTATTATTATTATTTTGTCGCTCTTTCTCACGGGTTATACACCCGGTCCTTTGGAAGGCTTGCGCGGGGACATCAGTCCAACACGTAGAGGCCTCTTAGAGCATTTAAGTTATATATTATTATGTAATGGGCAACACTTATCGGGGACTGTCTTTTAGTGCATCATTAGAAGATACAATCAAAGACAGCCCCTGATAAGTGCGAGGACTATTATTGAAGATATGAAAATTACTTATGATTGGGCTATTGAGGAGAATTTTTAATGGATGCGAGCCGGTCTATGATATGAGACCTCGGCACCTGCCAGTTCTGCCTCATAAGAAAATATTTTGGCAGGTGACTCGCCACCCACTAAAAGGGCCCCCTATAAGGGCCGCCGTTCATTGGCGACGAGAGGGGCAACGTTGGTGTGGGTGGCTAAAGGGTGTCGAGAGGTGTGCTGCAGTTTCACATAAACGCTACTCCCGGCGTTATGCCCTTTAACACTTCAACCCTTGGAGCTTAGTTCTTAGCTCTTGCATATCCCCCGGGCGGCCAGTTAAGGCAAGCTGGGGGTCAGGGGTCTCATTTAGCCCCAGGGAGAATCTCGGGGTAAGGCTCAGTGTCGCCACGCACCGACGACTCGCCACAAAGTCGCCCCTGGCCTATTATTATTATTATTATCATCATTTATTTATGAGATTAAATTAGATATTAAATTACAATATTTTTATAAAAATATATATACAAAAACACTATAAAAATCCTAAACCTAGAGTGCCACCGGCAGCGGGGCAGGGCTCAAACTACCGGTGGATAGGGCTGCAGAGTGAGGAACATCCTGACTATACGTGCCGTAAGGAGTACTGCCTTCCTTCCTTCATTATTAATATTTTTTATTATTATTAATCATATTATTATTGGTTATTGTATCATTCCGTGTTGTCTAGGTTCACAATTTTCTATAGCAAGGAAGGTGTGTAGTGTCATTTCCTGTATTTTCCTACACCATCAATACCACTATCATTATTAGTTCCCCTCTCCCCTAAGACAATGCGACTAATGATCCCGTCAATATTGCTTAGCGCACGACAAGGTAATGCCGCCATCAGCCACGCCGCGGTGTGTTAGCGACGCGATTTTTGTGTTAAGTAATGAATAGTTTGCTTTGAGAATGCTGCAATGTTAGGATTTTCTTTTATATATCGCGGCCAACTAGCTTAATCAGCTGTTCAATCAACAGCTTAGCCTCTTTACTAAACAGCGCCGTTCAACTAGCTGCCTGAATGTTATTCAGCCATTTGATCAAACAGCTAGGCAAATGACTTGGATCGATGACGTTTAATTCCTGCGTTTAATGCCTAGCCTGTTCATTTAAAAAGCCTGTTTTCCAAAGTTTAGTGACATTAATGAACAGCCCTCGGTAGGTTTTTCTTTTCTATTTTTTCTATTTATTTTTTTTGCCCTCGGTAGGTTAGTGTAGGATAGGGTGTAAGTAGATTATAATCTATCATAAAATAATGTGATGGGTCTAATGATCTAATGATCCCATCTTTTTAACAATCTCGCGTAGGATACATCTAATTGTTCGAATGGTCTAAGCATTAGCCAGCCAGTTTATTAAATGTTGTAACAGACGCTATGGCTGAGTATCATTCAGGAAGCTAGTTGAACGGCGCTGTTTAGTAAAGAGGCTAGGCTGTTGATTGAACGGCTAGTTAAGCTAGTTGTCTGCGACATATACACCAATAATATACAAATTCGATAAACACGGAATTTAGCCCTATTATTAATAATATTAACACTAATAAGGCAAAGTTTATGAGTTGATAAGAGTAATGTTGCTGATAACAACATATACGTATTATTATTTATTCTGTGCTACAGATATGGAAAAAAACACTGTTTTTGGAAACTATGTTATTTTAAACTACACTCTGGTGCAATGAAATCGCACATAGCAACATTTTTTGCAAAATTTCTTTTTATTTTTTTTTATTTAAAAAGAAATGTAGTGTAACCAGAGTGTAGTTACGCCCAGCGGTTCCACCCGCGGTTTTTGTTTTATGGAACTGAGTGATGAGACGAGCAAGCCGTTTGCCTGATTTTAAGCACCATGCCTACCCATAGCAATTGCAGAACTTTTGATACCATAAAAAGTACTGCGTAGCACTGCGCTCATTACCCCGAGACATCAGATTTTGCTCGAGTTTCCCGGGATCAAAAGTAGCCTGTATTCTTTCCGGGGCCTTATTTATTAGTAGGATGAGTAAGATAGTAGGATATTGTAAGTAGGATGAAATTAAGTTGTCCTAGTTTGACGTTAGTAAGTTTGACTGTTCAAAAAGCTCGTTTAGTGTTCCAAGGTCCATTCAGAACAAATGGTTCAAACTCAAGATAAATTATTTTTCAAAAAAAACTAAACCGACTTCAAAACCACAAATGGCACTCAAAAGTAAAAAATAAATTAATATAATTATCATAAGCGCTACCCACTCATATATTTGAAGTCGGTGCCAGCCAAGTCTAATAGGTGGCAGATAAATACTATGTATATAGTAAGTACTACTTGTAGGTAGTATCTATCTACTACCTTTTAGACTTGGCTGGCACCGACTTCAAATATATGAGTGGGTAGCGCTTATGATAATTATATTAATTTATTTTTTACTTTTGAGTGCCATTTGTGGTTTTGAAGTCGGTTTAGTTTTTTTTGAAAAATAATTTATTTTACCCTTTTTAGTGAAAAACAAGTTTTTTGGGTTTAAGATATTTATTTCTCATAAAGAATATACATTCACTTGCATGAGAAAAACAAAATTAACAGTTTCTTAGGCTAACAGTACAGGCTTAATTAACTATTTTTTAAAACATAACAATTAGTACTAAGGCTTATTTAAGTATATATTTATATATATATATATATACTTTTTTTTTTATTAGGGTATCTTATAAATAATATTGAACCGTTTGTTCGAATCGGCCGGTTGCCTTCTCGCAGCGCCGCGCCGCCGATATCGGCGGGTGCCTCGAGCAGGCAACTACGCTCACAGAATAAGCGCAACTGGAAGTGGCATGTAGTGGTAGTTATTTTTATAATTTAGGTTTAGGTCTAGGTTTGATTGCAAGTTGATTTTGTATATGTGTAGTATAATATTATTTTTTAGCCTCTTTGGAATATCTTATTTCTATTTGTTATAGATAGTGATATAAGCTAAATTGGTATATATATTATAAATTAATGATAGTATAATATAGGTGAAATATGCAAATGTATATATATATATATACATATATATACATTCCATACATATATACATATATATATCTATATATATATCTATATATATATATAAATAAATATATATATACATATATACAAACATATATATATATTATTTATTCTTCATCACATAGTGTTTCAGAAGTTTTTTAAAGGAGGTTATTGTTTTCGCTTGTTTTATATCTTTAGGTAGTTTGTTGTATAACTGGACACCTTCATACATAATACTTTTTTTACCGTAGTTAGTTCGCGGTATATGTAGTTTTATATCGTTAGCGTTTCTTAGTTTAATTTTCTGAAATTGTTGCTTTTTAGTAAATGTTATTTGTATATGTATATCTTTAGTGAGGATTTTACGGATTAATATGCAGTTCTGGTAGACGTAGGTTTGTAAAATATTTAATAGTTTCGTTTCTTTATATATTTTGGTTGTAGGTGTTAGGAAGTTATAGTTGAATAATCTCTTGATTAATTTATTTTGTGATATTTGTATCATATTTAAGTTTGTCGTAGCAGCTGTGCCCCATACCTCTACGAGATATTCAATGTGGGGTTTCACAAGTAAATTGTATATTGTGTATCGTACTTGACGAGGGAGGCATTGCACGACTCCACGTAAAACTCCCGTAAGCGACGTTAGTTTAGATTTAAGTTTAATTAAATGCGGTTTCCACGTTAAGTTGCTGTCTAAGATTAAACCAAGGTATTTTTCTTGGTATACTCTGTTTATAGCAACATTATTGATGGTCAAAGGTAAGAAATTTGGTATTTTTTTGTTTATTGCTTTAAATATAATATAATTAGTTTTAGAAATATTTATAGTGAGTAGATTGCACTGGAACCACGTACTTAGTTGATTCATATCGTACTGTGCGTCAGCTATTACAGAGTCTATTGAATTTCCAAAGTAGAATAAGCTGGTGTCATCAGCATATAGTGTAACGTCACCCCTTAGTCCAATTGTATGCATACTATTTATATATATAAGAAACAGGAGGGGTCCTAGTATGGAGCCTTGTGGTACGCCGAAAGTGATTAAACCTGGTGCACTTGTAGTTTGACCTATCTTTACTACCTGTTTACGATGTGATAAATATGACTTAAATATTTCCAGTGCAGAGCCGGTAATACCGATTTCATTAAGTTTATTCAACAGCAGATTATGACTTACGGTGTCAAAGGCTTTTTTTAAGTCTATGAACACACCCAGTGCTATTTGCTTTTTATCAATGCAGAGCTTTATCTTAGTAACAATGTCAATTGAAGCTGAAAGTGTATTTGACTTGGGCCTAAAACCGTACTGCTTTTCGTATAGAAAGTTGATTGAGGTTAAAAAGGTTTCAAGTCGATTGTAAAGTACTCTTTCAAAAATCTTAGAAAGAATCGGCAGAACAGAAATAGGGCGATAATTTCCGGGGTCTGATTTACTACCAGATTTAAAGATGGGCGTTACTTTTGCATTTTTGAGGTTATCTGGAAAAGTTCCATCTTCTAAACATTTATTAATGCAGTCGATGAGTTCCTCAAGTATTATGTTTTTTACACATTTGATGGATTTTGTGTTAATGCCGTCTATACCTGAGCTGGTGTTGGAATTTAAATTATGGATAATTTTACCTACCTCCTCCATTGTTGTTAAGGGCATTTTGTTAAAGGTGTTGGAAGAACTTCCAGTTGCGCTTACGACGGGACCAGATGTTGCGTTACCAGGAAATGTTTTTAAAATTTGCTCAGCTAGGTTTGAACCAACGTTAGAAAAGAAAGTGTTGAAAGTTTCACATATTTCATTCGCATCACTTATGACACAGCCATTTGATGTTTCAAGTTTGCTTGGAGCCGTTGTTTCTCTTATTTTGTTAAGAGAAAGATTGTTTATAAGTTGCCACATTTTATTTGGTTTCTTCTTACACTCTTCAAAAGCTTTTAGGTAGTATTTAAGTTTTAATTAAATTAATTCAAAAAGTTTTTAAAGACAAGCTTTTATGATCTAGAAGCCACATCATGACGAAGTTTAAAACGGGCTATCACAATTAAATGCATGTACAAAAAAATTTCATGTCTGTCCTATATCTCTGTTGAGGAGTTCCCTCGCCGGAAGTCAATCCTGGGTGTATCTGCCATGTCGTGATGGAATTTAGAACAGGCTATTATGGTTAAATCCATTTACGAAATGTTGTGTCTGTACTATTCACCGTTGAGGAGTTTCCTCACCGGAAATCAACCCTGGGTGAAGCAGGTGAAGCAGTCGAATACAAACCTCCACCTTTAGAAAGTTGGTTACGAAAAAAACAAGAATCGACTTGAAGATCAAACTTATAATTTTTGTTTTTGCTATTTTTTTCAAAAACTACTGAATGAATTTCGATAAAATTTATATGGGAACACCTTTGAAGTATTACCTACCAATCAAAAAAAGAATCATCGAAATCAATGCATAACTGGCGGAGTAATCGCGTAACAAACACACAAAAAAATAAATAAAAAAAAAATAAAAAAAAAAACATACCGTCGAATTGTAAACCTCCTCCTTTTTGAAGTCGGTTAAAAAGAAGCGCCTTGGTCAGTAGAGTAGTCTCTAGTAACAACTGTTTTTTTATTTTTTATTACCTGATAGGCAAGCATTTGACCGAAGTCTCACCTGCTGGCCGATTCAGAACCCCACGACAACATACCGAATCGATTCGATTGGATAACGATCTCGTGTCGTAGGTTTCTTTTCGAGCTATTCAGAACATCCGCCCCGAGGATTCGATACGGTTTTGGTTACGATATCGGAATCGATACGACAACGTGTTGCATTTACGGAGTTCGTTTTGTGTGCAATACTCGCAGAAAATATTATTATTATCTAAACGATATAAAAATGTTTTCAAGTTATCAAAATTTACAATGTTTATCACGAATTAAATTATAACTAACAATTATAAGCGCCACATATTGGTAGAAATATAAAAAAAACAAGAGCTTCGTAAACACCCACCTGCTGATATCCACTTGACATTAATGTATTATCTATGCTTTTGACATTGACAAACCGCCAAATTTAAATGTGTATCGCAAATTGTTTTCTTTATCATGTTTTGAAATTATTAAAAGAAGATCGAGCGAGAAGACGAGTCTCATTAAGATTCGTTAGATATGTTAAGTAAATACCAAAATTACTATTACATAGGATCACAGAGTACTTTATAATAATTATATAGGTACAGTGATTTTATTTCGGTAGATTTATGCATCTTATTAAGTAATCTTATAGTAGTAGTTAAATAGTTCTAAAACAATCAAAGCGAACTTAACCTATAAATAAATACTAGACTTGGTAGGTACTTTAACAGAGAATTAGTTTATGTTGAATCTTACTGTGAGTTTTATTTTATTTTTAGTAGAAAATGTAGTTTATTTAACAACACACGGAATAAATTCGGTATTGACGGTCAAATCTAATGCTTCCGAGTGATATGTTGCACTCGATAAGTTGTCGTGGAAATTAATCGGACGTTCGAAAACTTTGCTTCGATATCTGCTTTGTGAATAACGTTCTCGGTCGATAAATACGCGTTTATCGTACAGTTACGATTGGTTATCGACTACGACAATTTGAACGTCGATTCGACTATCGAATTTAAAATATTTTGAATCGTACGATATCAAACCGAATCGATCGACAAATGTGTTGTCGTAAGGTTCTGAATCGGCCAGCTGATGTACTTAAAAACGTCGAACTGATATTTTTTTCTCACATATTTCTTGTCTTAACAAATCAAATCTCTTCTGGACCCCAAACAAAGCTCTCAAGTGACCCGTGAACCAAAATCCGGCTGTCAAAATATCCATCGGCGTCAAAGGGACCTCATTTAGGGGGAGCGCCAAAGGAACAATACAGTTAATTCTCGTACAAGTTGATTGATAGCCAATCTCATTTTGAAAACAGTTGACGTGTCAAAGATATAATAGAGTTAAGGCTAGACAGAGTGGTATTTTGGGTGTGCCCAAGTACAAAAGAGCACGTAGAGTGCAGTTGACTTTCAGACTAGGTGTGTCCAACAAATGTCTGTATCTCAGGAATTATAATTTTTCTTTTCGTCCTGATTCTCCAGAAATGGGACAATAAAATTTTTAAAAATTGCCGTCTATGATTAGTATCATAGACGGCAATTATCATGGCAAAACGACTGTTCAGTGGTCACTCATCGTGCCATTAACTGTAAGGGCGTCCATGATCGTTATGGCTTAAAGACATTTTATATAATTAATTTCTACGTAAAATATGACTTGTACAATATGTACATACTTAATGTTTAATTATATACTAAGAGCTATCTATAGGCCTTTAATGGTCTATGGGTGGTCCAATTGCTTCTCCTTGTAAGTAGTTAGTTCAGTTTTAGTAAGTAGAGTGTAGAGTTGTTTTTCAGTAATAAAGGCATTCGCCTGTTTGAAAAAAAAATATAGCATTATTGGTTATATTAATTTAGTTCAGTGTAAAATTGCGTGTCTGTCTCGAATAAATGTCTTCTCTTTCTTTTCTATGCTCATTTTTGTCATATATTCATTTCAACAAAGCCTTCCTATAAAATCCAGCATACTAAAGACTAAGTGACATTAAAGATTTGTAGCTTGTGGTACTATTAGGTATTCTGTGTAATAATAATCGTTATTTTTATAAAAGCATATTAACAAAGACATTAATATAAATATAAATAGATGGGTGTGTATTACAAACCATTTGAGGTGTAAATATAATAAATATTTAGATAAATTGAGATTGTATAGAACGGCCAAGTGATGAGAATTGATGTTGAGATACGGACGAATATTTGATCGTCTATTGTCATGCTAATTTTGTATATTAGATGATATAAATCAAGATTATAACCCTTTAGCAGGATTGACCCCAAGACAAAAACAACAAGCAAGTTTTTATTAACTTATTGATATTTACACAATGATTGATGATTTAGGAGCACTTTACACTATTTTAGAGCGAGTGTGGCCAAGCGGGTACTTGTGCGCCCGACGATCCGACGCACACGACTTTGAATCCCGACTCGGCCCTACACTAATCTTTCTAAGTCGGGCACTCTTGTCAGCGTGGTCGTGGTACAAAAGATGGTATATGCGTTGGTTCTTCAGCGTCGTGGTTTTCCTTAGCGAAGGTTACTGCTATCGCAATGCTTCTCCATTTCTGGCGGTTGATAGCATGGCCACTACCATTAGTGGCCACAACACAACCACAACGAAATAGCAAATACCTAGTTATTCTGTCGCCAAGCAGTAGTGCGCAAGCATTACTGTGTTTTAGTTTGAAGGGCATTGTAGCCAGCGAAATTACTGGGCATTATGAGACTCAACAGCTAATTGTTTCAGGGTGACGAGCGCAGTGCAGCGCCGCGTAGGATTTTGCAAAACAATGTTCTGGGTGGTGCTGTCATTATTATGGGCAGGCGTATTGCTTACCATCAGGCAAACGACCAGCTCGTTTCGTCAGTCAGTTATATAAAAAAAGAATCGTGGGCAAGCGCAAATTTGCATAAATACGCATAGTTTTATTCACACAGGCCACTATTTGTTGTTGCGATGTGGTGTAGTTGTTGTACGTGTGAATGGGCTTTCATTAATTGCGGATTTTTCATGCTCGCTCTAAAAACGGTGAAGGAAATTTGCTATTTTCGGACGATTTTCCTTAAGCTTAGCCAAGTTACTAAAAGTTGAAATAGTAATTTTTTAATTAATATCTGATTATGATTTGTTTTTTTATTCAAAATTGACGTGCATATGACTCAGATTTGTGCATTTGTATTTTATTTAATATTTTTATAATAATATGTAATTTTTTACATTTGCACGACTATTTGTGTGGTGAATACAATTGACAATGATTATAATTAATAAGATCTACTATATAATATTTGATGTACCTTCTGCCGCCAATCAGTAGTGCGCAAGCTTTACTGTCTTCCGGTTTGAAGGGATTTGTAGCCAGCGAAATTGCTGGGCATATGAGACTTAATATCTGATGTCTCGGGGTGATGAACGCGATGCAGTGCTACGCAGTGCTTATTATGGTTTTAAAAGTCTGAGTAGCACTGAAATTGTTATGGGCAGGCGTGGCGCTTACCATCAGGTGAACGACTTGCTCGTTTTAACAGTCAGTTCCATAATTAAAAAAAACCTATTCTGACAAATACATTTTTGATTGATTGATACAAAAAACTTGAAATATTAGATACGTAGAAGGTTTCTAACTATTTTTCATAAACGAAAACTAACCTGTAATAAGAATGTTCTTACTTTGCTCATTTTCTCCAAAGCTTGACCAAAAACAAGGTACCTCCAGCTTAAGGGCCTACCTCCACCTCTCAAGTCGCAAATAACAGTACAACTCGTAAACCACTTGCCGCATTAGCCATAACGTATAAAGGCACTAAAAGCACGTCTGACCGTCCCCCGAGGCCGTTTCGGCTGTCAATGCGAAAATTTAAGTCCGCGCCACACCCATGCACTCTGAAGGGTCGACCTCTTTGCCCTTTGTCTTGAGCTCCCTTTTTCCCAACTCGTTTTTGTCTGGAATCCGTCATGTGTTTGTAGCGGGCAGTGTAAGCAGCGCCTTATTTTGGGGTTTTGATTAAAATAGTCTTAGTTTGGCGTAGACGTGAATAAACTTGTTTTAGATGTCTGCATCTACGACTGAATATTTATACATCATATGTATGGTATATGTTTTACGTATCATAAGTTATATCAAGTAAGGGAATGTGATTCAGCAGGCATTGGCGTTCGAAACCACAGTAATATTTGCACGCTACTGCTTGGCGGACTCTTGCAGAAGATCTGTTAAAATAAAACTGACACCAAGGATAACACATCTGTAGGTTAAAGGCTCTTATCATCGCCGCTGTCTGACAAAGCTCTGAACCTATATAAACTTGTAGATTTATTCTTTGCTACTAGACAACGTTAGTTTTTTTATTAGTTGTGAATATATATTATGTACCGATTGGGCGATGTGGTCGCACAGCGACAAAGCCCTGTTACCATCGTCAATAAATGAAAAAAAAAAAAAAAAAAAAAAGGCTCTTATACCAGCATTCCTGCTAATTTAAATTCATTTCATTCATTTATTTCAGCCAATAATTAAAAAAACAGGGCAATCATATCAGAGGCCCATATCACAAATACCTTAGAGACTAACATATATATAAAATTTACAAAAAACTAAATCTTTAAATTAAGGAATTTAAGTGGTGGCTTCGCTTCCCTGTAGCGTCGGTAGACCACACCTTCTGGCCAGAAGTCCGGACTAAGGAACATCGTTGTAAGTGCTGCTGGAATCCTCAGCTTGTAGGTACGACTTGAAAGTCGTTGGTCTACTGGATTCCAATAATTAGAAAGAAGAAACATGATATAGCTCAGGCAGGGATCGAACTTGCGTCTTCGGAATACCGTCCCGACGCCTTAACCACTAGGCCACGGACCCAACTGTTCAAGCAATCAAATTTCTTCTTCCTAATTATTCAAAATCTTCAGATTTTCGCCTAGCATGCGCTAATGCATTCAATATCAAAAGGTTACTCCTATGTATTTAAAAAACAGTAGGGTACGTTTAATCAATGTTTACTAGCTCAAGAACATAATCACAAGCATAACTAATTGCCTCCACTTTGTAACCTACCGAACGCACCTTCATCTTCTCCCCATAGAATGCAACAACAAAACATAATTTCTTACTAACACGTGTTTACAAAACATCCATAGTCCATACTAATCTCTTTGAAAAGGAATGTGTTACCGTCGCACTATTCATCTTGTATTAACGACAATGTCTTGATATATTTTATCACATTTAGCTGTGGTAGAAATATTTACTGCCACCAACCAAAACTTCGTGACCTTCCTCACTGCTCTCTTTATCCCCAGTTGGGTGACCAAGGGGGAGTTGTTAACTATCTGAGAGGTCTTCTTATGTTGGTCTAATGGTTGCCTTAGTCGCAGTGTTAACGTTCTTATTTGTCATCTGTCAATTTGGCCTATTTTGGGGGTGATATGAAAGCACCGTTTTAACAGGGCTTGTCGCTCGTGTTTTGTCATCGTTATTTTTAACGTAATGAGTATTGACAGCGATAGGTATTGTTTTTTTGGTTTAACTTTCGTGTTTTATGGATGTTATGATTGTGGTTATTTTTGAATAGGGGAGCACATTTTTGTTGTCTTCTTCTAAGTCGGGCACTCTTGTCAGAGTGGTTGTGGTGTAATATGGTGTATGCGGTAGGTCTTTTTCGAAGGTTACTGCTACCGCAATGCTTCTCCATTTCTGAAGGTTGGTAGCATTGCGAGTACACTGGACTATGGTGTTTTGAGTAGCAGTCTTAATCCACCATAATAATATTATAATATTACTAGCTGCGCCCTGCGGTTTCACCCGCGGTTTCCCGGGATAAAAAGTAGCCTATGTATTATTCTGATGTGTAAGCTATATATTATTGTAAAGTTTCATCGAAATCCGTTCAGTAGTTATTGCGTGAAAGAGTAACAAAGGTACATTCATTCATTCAAACTTTCGCGTTTTTTAATATTAGTAGGAAGTAAGATTTCCAAAGCTTAATCGTGTATAAATATTGTAGTTATAAAAAGGCTGTTGGCAATAAAACTCATATTCTTTCTTTTCTTTCTTTCTTTCTTTCCATAGTCCAGTGTTGAGTCCATCATAGTACATTTTGTTGTCGTGATTCACTATTGAGCAACTCTATGGTTCTGTTGACTAGACAGCATAAACGTAATACGGAATGTGTCCTGATTTAAAGCAAATTATTAGTGTTACTTAATATTTTATGATTGCTTTTATATGAAAACAACATTATGTAAATCTGTACATATAAAACAGATCCGTGACTGACTGACGTGTCTTTTCTTTTCTTTCTTCGATATTTTTATACGTTTAAAAAACTGGCCAAGTACGAGTCGGACTCGTGTACGAAGGCTTCCGTACCATTACCTATAAAAACGGTGAAAAAAATCATGTTTGTTGTATGGGAGCCCCCTAAAATATATATTTTATTCTGTTTTTTAGTATTTGGTATTATAGCGGCAATATAAATACATTATGTGTGTAAATTTTAACTGTCTAACTATCACGGTTCATGAGATATAGCCTGGTGACAGACGGATAGACAGACGGACGGACAGCGGAGTCTTAGTAATAGGGTCCCGTTTTCCCCTTTCTGTACGGAACCCTAATAAAAACCACGAGAATATTGAAGCAACTTGCTCTACTAAGTATTTTAACACTACCTTCACTTTTATTAATTAAAACGCAGTTGTTCTCATGTTTTGTGTGTTCTAAATTATGTTGTTAGAAAACGTTTACATTAGAGAAATATTTCCGCCATTCCACATGTAGGTCGTTAGAGCTATTGTTTTGTCAACAATTACTCATTTTGGATGGGGCTAATAACATTATTGTTTAAGTAAATTAGGTCTTTGAGACTATTTTGTTAAGTATGGGCAGTACAACGAATGTAAGATTTTAAAAAGACCGTCAAAATTGGGGATCGAAAAAAAAACCTAAACGAATGTTTGTCGACTCCGAAAGATTCAATCAATATTTTTGTAAAATAATAATAATTTATATATTTATATCAATAAATAAAATGTAATAGATATATCAAATGATATATATAGATATAGTATATATAGAATAGTATATATAGATCTTTCATGCCATGAGTCCTTAAACTTCACAAAAACGTATGCTTTCGTAGAACTTGTCGTTTCGTTTACCAGCGTGTGACGTCATACGTCCTCGACGAAACACAACATTTGTTCATAGTTTTAGGTACTTTTAGTACTTATTATGTGTTATTTAAAAAAAATATTATTTTTCATGGCTATATACATTATGGTTAATTCTAAACACTTTCTGAAAGTTGTCCGGTCCCCTATTTTGGTATATTATAGACTAAGGCTAAACGAAAGAAGTCTAACATTGTACACTGTAAACTTCCTAAAAACAGCCACGTAACTACGCAATTAAGTATCATAAAATGCATTGTCTTCCTCTCTCCTACTTGCTGTGCCCGACAGGGTCTATAATGAATAACTGTTTTAACAAATGATGAATACCTAATGTAAGGTTATAGAATGAAACAAAGAATCGTATTGAGTTGTAATTCTTCGGCAGCCTATATGGTGTAGTCGTGAGTGCCTACGTCGGCTTATACCCTATACTTGCTTCACCACCAAGAATTTTACTCTTGCAGCAGAGCTATGCAAATTTGTTGTGAGGGTATGAAAAAAACATACGTATTCTCGTATTTGACATACCTACCTTTTGTTAATATAAAATCATCATTTAAGCCAACAGTGGCCTTTATCAAAGGACTATAGTAGCTCTAAATTTTATTTTATACGTCTAATTTAAGGACTTACACAGCATAGAAATAGTTTAATTATTTTAACCTTACACCAAAGTATATATCCCGTCGCTCACGTACAAAATAGTGCGACCAACACAAACCAGAACAAAACCTATAAAAACTGATTAGATTCTCGTTTGACGCACAGAATTGTGTTCCAGCAACTATCAATCACCTTGTGGGACTCTAATTATAGGGATTAAGGGTGGGACCATGGTCCCAGGTAATGGCCCACAAGCCGGCTCTTTTAATAGCGCCGAAAACGGTATGTGTAGCCCCGTGGTTCAAATTAAAGAGTTTTTAATCGAAGCTCAGTACTGAATGTGAAATAGTCATTAATTTGTATCGTGTAGATGGGGAAAATAGAAAACAAAATGCTGGATTCTTCATATTTTTTCTTAGTTTAAGGCATTCTTAATACTTCTCCTTCTTGTAGGGTCTGCTTTATATTTTTTTACAGTATTCGAATACGTTCATAAGAAAAGAAGGAAAGAAAAAACAATCGCCCTGTAAGACGATATAAAAGAATAGAAGAAATTTGATTGCTTGAGCGATAGGCTCGGTGGCCCAGTTGTTAAAGACTCGGGACGGTATTCCAAGACGCAGCTTCGATCCCTGCCCGAGCTATAATATTTTTTCTTCTTTCTAATTAGGTATTTAAAAATCATAAAGAAAATATATTTAATAATAATATATATATAAAATACCACACAAAACAATAAATGAAAAAGACATTAAACAAAACAATACTCTATAAAAAACCTGAAACAATAAATAACAAAAAAACACGAAGTGGAAGGAAGTCTGTTGTACCAAAACGATTTAGTGTCATTGAGAATACGTCGCTACTGGACGGTAATCATTTATTTACTTATTTCAATTAATACGGCAGTGTACCGATTGCATTAACTGAAGACACAAGCATAGAAAATTAAATAAAACATAGTCACACACGAAAATAGAAAAAAAAGAAAACAACAATATTACTACACATTTATACGGATCTCACAGTCACTCCCTCTTACAAAAACGCAAACACTGTGACAGAATATCATGTGTGTCTTCTTTCATTTGATTCTAAGTCTTACATCTCCGTGTCAGGAAAATAGCACCCTATTTAAATGTCCTGCAATATAAATATTTAAAACCTTCAGTTGGAAAGAAAATTCAATAATGACGACACGTCTCACGTTTCATGACAACAAACAAAACAACAACGTCCACATTGTTGCCTTAACTAAATCCATTTGAACTTTTTTAACCACTAGAAAATGAGAAACACACTTACCTACCGTAAACTAATAGCTACCCCTGACTCCGGCTGCTGGTTCAACCCCCAAATAAGAATAGAGACTATTAGGAACGCCTTTTGTTGCTCGGGATGCCATTAAAACCATGTAATTTTATTAAATTGGTAGCAATTTATCTACGAAATCGTGCATCGGACCTGCCTACTGCATTGTGTCTAGGATCGTAGCTTCGTCTTAGATAACATCTTTACTCTTTAAAGGTAAAGCTTCTACGTACTATGTCTTTTTATATATCAAGTAACACATTGGTATACAGTTGATTCTAATTCTAATAATAATAATAATAATTTATTGTGACATAATAGATATTTTTACAAGGTAGACGTATTGAATCCATAGACTCTCGAATTAGTTTAAATTGTGTTTCGAGAGCCAGAAATAAAATAAATAGCTAATAGAAGAAATGAAGAGAAATCCGAACGGAATATATTTCATAACACACAGAAAGGAATATTATTTTGCGCATTTACATTAGAAAAATACTTGGAGATAAGTAACATAAATCTATCTTTTATTATGCGCTTTTTTCTTAGTTGTGCACGTCATTGTCCTAAACCTTTTTTCACTGGAAAATGTATCTTAGTTACCCCACATCATTTTAACAGGAATGGATGATACACGACTAATCTATACTACTTATATTACACAAACTATATGTGTTTGTTATTACTTAGCTCCATAAAAAATCCACTGGATTTTGATGAACTTTGGTTTATCGGTCGACATTTTCATGGGGGGAAATCGAACAATTCCTTAAAAAGCATCCTCAACCTAATTCTACGTGGATAAAGTCGCGGACGCCGCCTAGAAAAATCATATTTTATCGCTCGCTTTTTATTGACACGGGACCATAAAAATATGAACCATAACCGCCTGCATTTTTTGCTGACCTACTCAAAATCGGCATCGCTTTTGGACAAATTTAAAAATCGCATAAAAATATTTGAAATATTCGTCGTAAATTGCGTCTCTCGATTGTCTATTCGAGTGAAAAAGTTTTATAAATCGATTTAGTCGTAAAAAATGAAAATGTAAAAAATAAGGGCATAATTACGGTCACAATGCAGTGGTTAGCGAGGCGGGACAATTAGATTTTGACGGGTCTGTGATAAATTGTGGTGGTGCCTTAACCGCAGGAAAGATGTAGAGACGACATCGTGATGTTACGATTAAAAACATTGGCATTGATTTAGAGTTTGGATTTAATAAGTCAAAATTAATAACTTCCATTTTGTGTTAATTATACATTTTCTGTGTATTAATGTGTATTATTATCATGTTAAATTTTTTTACCTATTCGTCATTTATAAAAGTGGCTGCAAAAATTCTTCACTTGAATTAATCTCTCTAACTTTACCTACTGGTACTGGCGCAGCTACTCAAATTTATGTCTTGGCCTCCGATACTAAAGAAGTAAAAATGCTACTTCTTCCGATCCAGTGCACGTTTGTGCCAGGCATTAACTTGAACTCATAGTTTCATAGTCTTTTGTCACTTCGTTCTTATCGTAATCTAGATATCACTGTGATTTCAAGGCCCCGTAGTTAAATTCAGTGGCCTCTCCACACCACCTCTATTCTATAAATGATTCACTAACAATGCGACCCAACTTATGATTAAAACGATCGTTTCTAACCGCGAATTATCAAATTTCTTCTTCGCCCTAGCATTATCACATAAGTCCAAATGTCTCGAGGTACCGCTTCACCATCACCAGCTTCCGCAGGCCCCCATAAACCACATAATCTACTTTATTTTACCCAAGCTCGTCAACTGATAGGGGTCAAGATATACTGGCTAAGTTAAAACTTGAACGATTAAGAGAAAATTGCGAAAGATTACAGGCTGAACCGTAATCCACGGATCAAATGTAATTATCAGTGTTCCTAACTTTAAATGTAGGTATTAATTAGAACAGTGATTTAGGTGAACAATTTTGGTAACTTTTTCGAGAGTCAGAACTTTAAATGATCTGAAAAAGCCAGCGTTTATCAGAAATGAGGGATTCAAAATAATGTGCAATCAAATATCATAAATTACACTTGTATTTCTATTAATTCAATGTGTTTCTCAATTGCCTACTAGATTTAATCAAGGTAAATGCCAAGTCTTGATATCTGTAATGCCTCAGGCACCCATTCAACAGCTCCTCCACTAGTTCTGACTTTGCCTTCTCGAATTGCATTATCTACCTACTTTTCTGAGTAAAGCTCATAGCACACAAGACTTTAATGATAAATCAGACTAATATTATAAATAAAAAGTTTGTTTGTTAGTGTGTTAGTGTTTTTACAAGTCTTTAATTAACTTGCAATGTTTGTTTGTTTGAGTCAAATCTTTCAAGTCGAATCAGAGCCACTTCCTCTTACCCTACGGAGTTGAAATTTGGCATGCTTGTCAAAGTCCGATGACAATGCAATATTACACCATGCAATATACAACCAGCTAATCTGATGATGCATCCGGAAGGTGGACAATGGAACTCCTTGACGGATAATCGTCAACTACTAGTGTTTGGGCTCATTTTATGTGCTCGCGGTTCCGATTACGAATTTGTTAAAAGCTTGTCTTTGAAAAAAGTATTTTTCAACAAAAATCTTGTCACAACGTCAATTGACGACAGCCTCTGTGGTGTAGTGGTTTGGCAGGTTGGCTCAAATCTCATACACCACTGAGGTTGCGGGTTCGATTCCCGCGACGGGACAAATGTTTGTGCACAGAAAAAAAGCGCAATCATTTGTTTCGTGTCTGGGTGTTGTGGGACCATGGTCCTCATAGTTCCTGGTTCCCTAGATACAGGGAATCCTAGTTAGGGGTCAGGGTCTATGTATGTTATCATTTGGCGTTATTTATTTATTTCTCACCTGTTTTGTGACCGACTTTTGAGACGTGTGCGTTGCAATATAAAAACTTATATTTCATTTTTACCGAAAAAAAATTGGCGACCGTTTTTCTGAAGTGGGCAGCACCCTTAACATTCATTACATTTTAAAATTACACACTTACGTGGTAACAACCAGCCAGTGTGACAATCTAAATTACCTTTTTTTACATCACAAGAAACCAGAAGCGGTATAAAGAGATGCAAACCACCTACATATCTCACATTAGCATCTACTAACTACGTGTTAGATGTAATTCGATGTTATACTGAAACAACCAGTGACGGATGGTTATATGGGACCATGGACTCTATCTTTTTAACCGATTTCAAAAAAGAGAAGGTTTTCTATTCGATTGTATGTTTTTTTAATGTTTGTTACCTCAGAACTCCGTCATTCATGAACCGATTTGGAATTTTTTTGCGTTGGGTTCAGTATAATTACGAAGTGGTCCCATATAAATATCATAGATATTTGACCTTGGACTTCGAAGATACATTGAGTCGGTTTTTGTTTGATAAAATGTATACAACTGCTTGACAAAACGAGCAGGTTCCTTGCCTGATGGTAAGCAAAACGCCTGCCCATAACCACCAGCAAAATTACGGGGCATATGACTTAATATCTGTCTCGGGGTGATGAGTGCAATGGAGTGTTGCGCAGTACATTTTATGGTATTAAAAGTTCTTGGTGGCACTGCAATTGTTATGAGCAGGCGTGGCGCTTACTATCAAGCGTACGACTGGCTCATCCCATCACTCAGTAACATAAAAAAAATGTAGTGTGTATGTGATCGTGGGCGTATTTATCAAAAAAAAACAATTCAACAGCACTTTCCACAACTTGTCAAAAGTACGAGTAAAATACATAATTTAACAACCACCCAGTGTGACAAACCTAATTACCTTTTTTAACAACATCTCATAGAATCACGCACTAAATCTCATGAAGAGACTTGGCCTTATCAGCTCTAAGAATCTCTAGTACCCACCGTGTAATAAAAGTATAATTCGATGTACAGTCCGCATCAATACGTGATGTCACCAGTCGGCTCCTAAAGAAGGTTGGATTTATGTTGGATTTATTATGATATGTATTAATAATACTAGCTGACCCGGCAAACGTTGTTTTGCCATATATATTAAAAAAAAATGTTATGGGTGAACAACCCTTATCACTTAGGGGTATGAAAAAATAGATAGTAGCCGATTCTCAGACCTACTGAATATGCATATAAAATTTGCTAAAAATCAGTTCGAAGGAGTAAGGTAACTAACATTGTGACACGAGAATTTTATAGATGATATATATATATATATATATATATATATTATGGATTACGTTGGTTGCTTCAGCCGGCTTTATGCTGAGTAGGGCCGTTTTGTGGCAATACCTAGTATACCTACTAAGTCTTTAATGTTTAGTTAAGTATTTGCTCATGTTTTTGCCACAATAAACTTATTTCATTTCATTTCAATATAAAGTATACATGGTACATGGCATAATCTCTAGATTGATTGATTAAACAACACAAAATATAAATATTTGTTTCGCGTCTGGGTGTTGTGGGACCAACCTCATAGTTGCTGGTTCCCTAGATACAGGGAATCCTAGATAAGGGGCCAAGATCTACGAAAAAAAGAAAAATTACTTCGTTGTATACAAAAACAAAAATATGCAACATACATTAGTCTTACTAACTAAAGTAAAATAACGAACTTCGCTAAAACTAACCGCTTTCAGTCAACTCGTAACACATCTTTGAGAAATGTCTTTTCTTTCTTTCTTTCTTAGCTGTTTCGGTTTGAAGAGTATTTCAAGCAGGTTTCACGCTTTGCATTTTGAGCCTTAGGATACGATGGAATAGTTAGTATTCATTGCTTAGGAGCTCAGGGTGACGAGCGCGGCACTATACCGAACAAAATGTATCACAAAAATCTGGATGATGCTGCAACTGTTTTGAGCTAGCATCTTGCTAACCATCAAATGAACCACCTGCTCGTCTTGTAACTCAAAATTCCAAAAACCAAATTTTATTTTACTTTTTTTAGGGACTTTTAAATTATATGTTTATGCCAGTTCCATCTTGGCTTTATAATTAGATAAAAAAACAATTAACTTACGTACTAACTAAATACATACTAAAAAAGACAATAATAATGATACATCATCATCATCATCATCAGCTCATCACGTTCCCACTGCTGGGACACGGGCCTTCTCTCATAGAGAGAGAATAGGCCATATTCCACCACGCTGGCCCAGTGTGGGTTGGTGAATGTCACATTTCCTTGACTTTTTGTGAAACATTCTTGGACATGCCGGTTTCCTCACGATGTTTTCCTTCACCGTTTTAGAGCGAGTGTTAAATCCGCACATAACTTAAGAAAGTCAGTGGTGCGGGGCCAGCGGGATTCGAACTCGGGTGCGTCGGATCGAAAGTCGCACGAGCCACACTCGCTCTCCAAATAATGATACAATTGCGTAGATTCGCGGATTACGACACGGAGTCACTAATCCGTAAATCTTTCTAGCTAACCAAAAGATATATCCTACTTATGTCATAAACGTGAAAGTTTGTAAGAATGTATGGATTTACGTTTGTTACTCTTTCACGCAAAAACTACTGAATGGATTTTGATGAAATTTAGTATAGAGATAGCTTATACCCTGGATTAACACATAGGTTACTTTTATCTCGGAAACCGCGGGTGAAACTACAGGGCGCAGCTAGTATTAAATAGTCACAAAAAATGCACTTTTGATCGTCATATACACATAAATACAAAACAATTAAAATACGCAAAAATTGTAGCTTAAAATATCATGACTTTGAAAACAGGGTAAACATCGGTCTACTCATTTTTTTCCCATACTCAAACTGAAGTCCGGGCCCAGGAAAGAAATGCGAAAACTGACTCTACCAGTTCTTTGGAAATACGCCCGCTAAAGAAGATAGCACCCTTAAAATCTGCGGGGATATCTCTTTTTTTAATATTTTAAAATGTTTAAATATGTAACACTGAACAATAAGGTATAAATTATGATTAACATAGCACAATGTCAAACTAGAAGTGCGAGTGAGATGTCCCATAGTCATAGTACCTATCAGTAACATGACTGACTCTACCAGTGCTTCGGAAATACGTACTCAGTTGCATATAAATCTTTGGATGGAGAGAACTAAATATCTCGTTATTACAATCATGATAGCGGCATGCTACTAAATTAGATATTTACCATTGATGCTGAGTGTACGCGACGGACGGTGGACGGTGGTGACCGCTACTTGCAGCGTGCTGTGACCGTTCCGCAAGTACACACCTGAATTATTCATGTCTGTAAGAGTGTAGAGTATGGGGCAGATAGGACATCCGCAAGAAGGTAAATTACAATTACAAATACAATGCTCATTCTCAAAGAAATTAACACAAAACAAAACAAAACACAAAAGTTGAAAATTATATTATTGAATGTGTGTGGTGTGGAACCAGTGGGATTCGAACTTTTTTTTTTTTATGATGAAATTGGCTCACGTTTGACAACAACTCACCTGATGGTAAGCGTAGTTGCGGTCTAAGTTGGAGCACGTTTGCCCATGAGGTGCCTATTCACTCTTGTCTTAAAGAGACCCAGGTTGTAATTGCGTGCGTCAACTTGGGTGCGTCGGATCGAAAGTCGCACGTGCTCCCTGAGCCACACTCGCTTTTTTAAACTTTTGTGCAGATTTAACACTCGCTCTAAAAACGGTGAAAGAAGCCATCGCGAGAAACCGGCATGTCTAAAAATTTAACACAAGAATTCAAGGACTTGTGACATCTACAAGCCCGCACTAGGCCAGCGTGGTGGACTCATACTCTATCATAAGAGAGGGCCCTTGTCCCAGCAGTGGGAACGTAGGTAATGGGCAGATGAGATGATGAACATTAAACTAACTAACGAAAGTGCGTAATTAACAAAGCGCGGCGCAGCTAGTCAAAAATAATTTAAATCTGTAATCACTTAACCTCTAACTGTGAGCATGTCTTTGAAATAAAATCAACGCGAGTATTAATGATAGGCCATTTTTAAACAATTAAAATATAGTAACCTATGTATTTTTCCATTCACACAAACAAAATGTCCCTTCTGCACCATATAAAACTCTACTTTTACGTATCACTGTAATTAAGTGTCTAATCGTAGTAAAAAGTTCTGACACCATCCTGTAGGATTTAGTCTTGAAGGCATAGATAAACATAGAGTGGAATGGATAAACATAGAGTGGAATGGTTGAAAAACGACTTAATGTCATGGTCGTGAGGGAAAGAGTTAGGGCAAAGATCTGCGATGAGAGGGGACTAGTCTGTGGACTGAAGGTGATTTAGTTTGCTTCGAACACATAATAATATTATAAATGCGAAAGTTTGTATGAACGTCACACTAATATTCGCATCACATGACATTACACCACACTAATATAATAAATGCGAAAATTGTGTTAGTGTGTTTGTTGCTTCTTCACGCTGCTCCAACTGAACGGATTTAGGTGAAATTTGGAATCACATCACACTTAAATATTATAAATGCGTAAGTTTGTAAGTGTGTTTGTTTCTTCTTCACACTGCAACAACTGAACAGTTTTAGGTGAAATTTGATATTACATCACACTAATATAATAAATGCGAAAGTTTGCATCTAAGTGTGTAAGTGTGTTTGTTCCTTCTTCACACTGCAACAACTAAACGGATTTTGGTTAAAATTAGAATGAAGACAGCTTATACCCTGGATTAATACATGGGCTTTGTCCCTTGAAACCGCGGGGCGCAGCTAGTTCATATTTTAGTGTGATTTTAACCAAAGGTAAACCAAAACTTTTAGGGTCTACTGTGTCACATATTTAACCCGAATTTTTAACCCGCATCTTTAAATGTTTTTTAATTATTCTCGTTTTTTAATGTAACTAGATGGCAAGACGAGCTGGTCCTTTGCCTGATGGTAAGCAAAACGCGAGCCCTTAACAATAACAGCACATTTGTTTTGCAAAATGCGCGGCGCTGCACTGCGCTCGTCACCCTGTGACAATTAGCTGTTGAGTATCATCTAGTAATTTCGCTGGCTACAATGCCCTTCAAACCGGAACACAGTAATGCTTGCGCACTACTGCTTGGCGGCTGAATAACTAGCAAAGTGGTGGTACCCACCCAGACGGCCTCTCGCTTACGAGAAACCTACCACCAGTGTATACATAACTCTTTGAATACATATTATGACTCCTTGAAAACAGCAGTAACATCCACTGATTTCCTCAATATAAGACAAATATAAAAAAAAATATTTAAGCAATTTTTTGTGATGTGAATAAAACCGTGCATATTTTTCCTCAAAAACATGGCGAATGATTCATCACCATTATATTCATAAATTCTCAAGCGCAGGTTTAGGACGCATGTCCCGAGGCGGTTGTCCCACAAGCAGTCAACCTAGTCACATTATGAAGCAAAATATTTGGCATTCCGTTACCGCCTTGTGGTAAGCAAGGCGAGTCTGGTGATTTTGGTTTACATTGTGTAAACAAATATACCTACAGACAAGCTAAATTAAATTTGAAATTTAAAAACCCCTGACATAAAAATCCTATGAAAAGTAAAAAAGAACCGATTTTGATAGAACACGCCTAAGAACCACCGCTAGAAAACCTGTTTTAAGAATAAATAATACCGCATCCAAATCGGTTCACCCGTTTAAGAGCTACGATGCCACAGACATAGTGGTCAAACTTATAACACCCCTCCTTTTTGCGTCAAGGGTTAAAGACTTTTATGTTGACGGCCTTTATGGTGTAGTGGTTGGGCAGGTTCGCTCAAATCTCATATATCAGCGAGGTTGCGGGCTCGATTCCCGCACTGGGACGAATGTTTGTGTACAGAAAAAAAGCGCAGTATTTGTTTCGTATCTGGGTATGGGACCATGACCCTCATAGTTCCTGTTTCTCTAGATAGAGGGAACTCTAGTAATCCAAGACCTATGTATGTTATCGGTAGGCGTATCTATTTATTTATCATTGCATATTGCATGATTTTGTAAGAATTGAATTGAACTCCTTTCACATCTAATAAAATAACATGTACCTAAGTTCAATTCAGCAATTTTCGCTCATTTTGTAAATTTTCTGTTCATTTTTATCGTCACTATCATACGATCATCCTCAAACATCCTATAATGTACGATATATATCCATCGTCCGTCGGCTATGACCGCATTTGCATAATGAACACACGCCATGGGGGAGCGGGCCACTTTTGGACACATTCTTTTGTTTATTTGGAATTTGAGGAGTTCTGGCTAGGATTTTGGTGATAGCATTTTGAAGAGAATTCTGAAGCGGATTTTTTAATGTCATTTGAGACAATTTATATTTTATTTAGGTATTATATTAAATTTTACTGTAGCACATTGACTAATCCTTGTATTTCTTAAAACTTAATTAATTTAATATACCATGTTAAACAAAGCATTCGCAATAAATAATATCATAACCTAATCTACTTATTTATGTATTGTTAGCAATTTGTATGCAACGTGTTTCTTGTATTAATTATTTCCACCTCATCATTTATTTCGCGCCAACACGTTGCGAACAAACACGACAAACAAATAAATATTCAAGCAATAATTTCCGCTGCAGCAATACTAATTAAAATCTTACATAACTAGCAGGAAGCACATCCAAGCAACGGATATGGACGCATAAATTCACGCACCCCAGCAACTGGCCGTCAGGCAGCGCAAACACTGTGAAGAAATAAAAAAAAATTCAATACCGACTCGTCACGTAAAGAGACTCCGTTACACATATCACTGTAATCATCACACATCGCATTATCTACGACAGCTTTTGCAACTTCGGACAACGGTGAAGCAACGTCACCACCAACCGTGACGACTGACAGTCACCGCCGAACAATGTTACATTTACCCCATTCGAAATTCAAACTCGATCTAATGTCATTTGAAATAGCGGTCATTTTGGATCTGAAAGTTTATTTTTAAATTTGTAGGCCAGTGCTATCCGCACCACAGAATATGAAAGACAAAGATAATTGCAGATGTAAAAACGCTACCTACAAACTCTACCTACTCCATACGATCATGTATTTAGTACATAGGACGTTCCGCTTTATGATTTTGTCGCTTGTAATTGACGCTCGACCAATCAGCTCACTGGAATCTTGAGACACAATAGGCACACATTATGTAGGACGCACGCAGATAATACATAATGTTCTGTGTAATTTTCCGGTAAGTGACTGCAACAATAGACGTCTACAAGTAAACAAAAGAAGATCTGAGCATTGTTCTCCATTTAAATAATTTAAAAGACAAAAGAACGATAGCATCTGACGACGAAACAATTTTCGTTGCGTGCAATATTGCTTGAAGATTTTTGTATTCATATTTCGAATACTTGAATGGTCTATGAAGTGATTGGCAAATAATTTGGGTATGACGAATAAAAAATTACCTGGTTAAATCGCAATTGCCTTGTTTGTCAAGATATTTATACAAATACTTTCTACTAATTGGCAAATGCTAAGCGTTTGGTTAATTGGCGTGTCTTCCTATGACATGTATGTAGATTGCACAACTATACGATTTCTACAAATTAAAACCGTGGAAACGTTTTGTGTGAAACATCAGTTACGGAGTTTGACTGT
This sequence comes from Petrophora chlorosata, assembly GCA_951640565.1. Lineage (NCBI taxonomy): Eukaryota > Metazoa > Arthropoda > Insecta > Lepidoptera > Geometridae > Petrophora > Petrophora chlorosata. The sequence goes on along the minus strand of OX621204.1, from coordinate 5,401,586 downwards.
GTGACTGTAACCTAGCCGACAGTCTGGCTAACTGAAGTAATATTCGAATGGTATGGGCTATTCGAATATTGATGTACGATTTAATCGATATTATAATAATATTACGTCAAGTCTATTCAGCTATTTCTTTCTCGAGAATTATAAAGAAGAGCTTAATTTGCTCTAATTACAAAACATAAATAGGCTCCTATGTAGTTATGATTAAGTTACAATTTCCTTTGAAATTTTACCTAATTGCGAAGCCCTGATTAATATTGCAGGCCGATGAAAATATACGAGCTAATTCTGCTTACTAACAAAGTTCAAAGTTCAAAAGTTCTTTATTCATGTTTGGCATCACAGGCACACTTATTACAATGTCTCTCTCGTATCGGAAAAAGAAAGACTACTCAGAAAATACGGCAAGAAACTGAGGGGCATTTTTTTGGTACCATCGGACAATAAGACGCACGGAAACTCGGCATCCGTACATGGTTGGCATTCCTGTCCGAACAAAGCGATTTTCTTCGACCTTTACTATGCGAACAGCTAAGGAATGGATTTAATGGATATTAGCGCCTTTGTTTCCCAATTCTTATAATCTGGATGTCTTTAAGTCTCGAGTGAATCTGTATCTACGATCCGTGATCCATCGTCGACCGCGTCGTCACTTTCCATCAGGTGAGACTTCGGCCAAATGCTTGCCTACTCGGTAATAAAAAGGACCAAGCGCAGAATAAACAATAGTTCTACGACCCAAGTTACTTGTGGTAGGTCTCTCGTATGCGGGAGCCCGTCTGGGTTGGTACCACAGCTTTACCAGTTATTCTGCAGTCAAGCAGTAGTAATGCAATGGAATCAAGCGTGACGTTGCGGAAATTCATCGAGGCATCATCAGGTGTCGACTCGCCGAACGTTCCAGCGTTCGGCGAGTCGACACCTGATGATGCCTCGTGCAGACGGCGAAACACGTGTCGTACAAAGAGTGTTGTTGTTAGGAACTAACAACAACCTACATAATATTCAGCGGGATTACACTATATATTTTCATTGCGTTTCAGTCAAGCAGTAGTACGCAAACATTACTGTGTTCCGGCTTAAAGGGCATTGTAGCCAGTGAAATTACTGGGCATATAAGACTTAATATCTAATGTTTTGGCGTGATGAGCGCAACGCAATGCTAAGCAGTGCTTAATAAACGTTCTAGGTGGCACTGCAATTATTATGGGCAGGCGTGGCGCCTACCATCAGTCGAACGATGCAATCACAACTCTTTGTTCCATAAAAAAATTACTAATACGTCATTTAACGTTTAATTCATACATTATTAGAAAAGATAAAAGTAAAGCCGAAAGCAGTTTATACTCTACTAAAATAATTAAAGAAAATAAGATAAAGCTTTAACAGTTTCTTCAATATTTAATTACCGAAATATAAAAATCGGCATAAATAATAACGATGGTCACTAATAAAAAGATTTAGTTACGCACTATTATAACCGATGGTTATCGTCGATAGGTATCGATTAAATATCTCGATTAAATGCTACTTAATTGCGCCCGCTCCGATTCTATAAAAAGAGTTTGTCGTTCATCGAGACATTTGAATCGTACGGATTAAGATACAGCTATTCGTATATAAGTATAATCGAGTGATTGTAGAAGACATTATATTTTATTTTAACAAATATCACTGTTTTGAGTGTACTGACACACTTTTCTGCAATTTTCTTTTGAGGTCAAACTTGTTGTATTTGAAAATAAATGCAACATTTGAAAGCAGAAATGATATACATACATACATGGTATATGGAATGTGTTTTTATACAACTGAGTGACGAGAACAATATACACTAGAAATAAGGATAGAATTAGAAGAACGAATAAGTTCTTTATGGGCAATTGCGTACGTTTTTACAATAAGATTTCGAAATGTATATCGGAGCTCACAGAAAGTAGATTTAAATTGCGTATGAAAAATATTCTTATGAAAAAAGCATATATATCAATAATTACATAGGAGACAAAGATGCATAGAACATTACGTTTCTGCCAAGTAGCCAACTGGCACAAAAAAAACATAATATTGTCAAAAACAAACATAAAATATCGTAACAAAAGGTCTAAAAAAATGCCCCTTATTTTCTTCTCAGTAGTGGTTCTTTTTCCGATGCGGTGGTAGTCATTGTAATAATAATATTCATAAGTGCGTCTGTGATGCTCTGAAAAAAATAAAGAACTTTTGAACTTTGAACTTTGAGACGAGCCGATCGTTTGCCAAATGGTAAGTAATACAGTTACCTATAACAGTTGTATTACCACCTAGATTCTCGCGATCCTCGTAGTCTTATTGCATAGTTTGCACACTACTGCTTTGCGGTTAAATATCTGGCAAAGCTTAGGTACTTTCCAAGACAGCGTCTTGCAAGTGACTTACTACTAAAATAAACATTTAATAGCCCTGGATCAGTATATTTGTCGTTGTATGTTATCAGTTTGTTGATCAGTTAGCAAATTTTATAGTAATTTTAGATGGTACACACATTAGCTAATACTTATAAAAATATAATAAAGTAAAAATATATTAAAGTAACAAATTTATAAAACTTAAAAAGCAGTAAAAAAATAATCAGACTACCATAACCAGTTAAGGCAAAGCCTGCCAAACGCTACATAATACGTACGTGAATCTATCTACCACCTAAACGCAACACTCACGTTTTTCTGATGACGGAACCAGTCAGAGCAATTACAATTAATGGATTTGTCATCGCAATTAATTTTATAGGAATTAATATTCGGGCGGCGAACGCAAAGGGGCACTTTTTATGAACTTTTTTATGTAATAAATTGTCATAAAATGGACTCCGACGGTCTTCGGTGACTGTGAATTGATTGACGAATTGCGTGACTAATCCGAAATAGGTGGATTTCTTTTGGTTAAGCGTTTGTTGCGGCGGATGGTGGGCCACGAAGTGGGGAGGAAGTTTCTTTCATAATTTTAGATCATCCAAATACATTGCAAACTTGTATGTTGTTACAAATTATCTACACAGAAAAACGTCTGATTTTATATCTTAACACTCTACATTTAATATCTTAGTTAGTACTATGTACTAGTTTAAACTATAAGTCTCATGTAAAGTATGCTTATTTTTGTGGTGTATGTACAATAAAGAATTAGAAGAAAAGTATGTACAACAAATGAATAAAAAATTAGCGAGTGTAGCTCAGTGAGAGCACGTGTAACTTTTGACCTGACGAACTCAGGTGGAGTTCGAATCTCGCTGGCCCTCCACCACTGACCTTCTTAGTTATGTGCGGATTTAACACTCGCTCTAAAACGGTGAAGGAAAACATAGTGAGGAAACCGGCATGTCCAAGAATTAATCACAAAAATGTAAGGACATGTGACATACACCAACCAGCACTGGGCGAGCGTGGCAAATTACGGCCCATACTCTCTCTATAAGAGAAGATCCGTCTCCCAGCAGTGGGAACATAACAGGCTGATTATGATGATGATGAAATAAAAAATTGACCACAAATGTAGTGATTAAGAAATGTTGCTCTGGTGTGTGTGGTACTTAATGAGATGAGAAAAAAGAAAGAATGAAAGAAACAATTTATTTTGACAAAACTTCACACAACAATCATAGTACATACACAAGTGTAGGAGGACAGAATAAGACAAGTTAATAAAACCAAGACAAACAAAACAGCATGTGTATGGAGACCGCTGCCGTGTATAGTGCACTCAAAAAAGGTCTGTGCTCAGCATAATGTTGTAAAGATCCACAACTCTGGTTTTCAGCTCGGGCCCCTGGTTTTAGATATTATTTACCTCGGAAAAGTGAACAGAACCTCAAGAAAAAGCTATGAATCTAATTCTACTCGTACGAAGATGGTACTAACTATGTGCCTTACATTTAGTGTGTGACTGTCTGCAATCGCTTGACGCTCGGCCCACACCCTAGTTCCACCGCCTCGTTCTCAAGTTGTAAAACTCTTAACGGTCAGAAGTTCTCACGACAGATCGCGTCGATTAGTCGATCGTGTTCATTATTAGTCAATCTCTATTGAAACACCGCCTTTGATGGAGACGATCGAGACGACTGTGTCAATTTCTTTACATCGATTATGATGTTAATCGAGTCTGGTCTCGATTGTTATTGTTTTTGGAAGTCGGCGTCTTCTAATCTGTTTAATTAATTTTCTTTTGGCTCTTAAACTTGTCTTAAGAATTATACTACTAATTATACATTATGTGTAGATATAGACTTCCTTTTCTCTATAGAAACATAGTAGAGGTATGTCTATATTGGCATCTACTCTTACTTCTGCTCGTTTATGATATAATATATTTTTAGCGAGTGCGATGACAAATCCCCCCACGTTGATCATTTTTGTGGCATTATGATATAATACACCGTAAATAGAACTTCAATGCCACTCGCATCCGTCAACAAATATCACTAGATTTTACGACATCCAGATCTATAGCGACAAAACGATTAATAATTACTTCGACATTTACGAACCGAATCGAATAGAACATCTATTAATGCTGTGCATATTCATAATCATACAACACTACACGAGACATGACAGTTTTGACATTGACATTCTGACTTTAGACTCACCGACGCTACCAAAAATCTTTTAATTTATTTAATTTGCGCCTCTAATTACGGACAATCAACACTGAACGTGATTTCTCGTGACGCCTCTGACTTACAAGGTAGTCTTTTGTACTATCGTCATTTGCTGTCAGACGTGTGTTTTACTCGGTAACCTTTCCATACGTCACTATAAATCCATCTCAGATAGACCTCTCGCGTACCCCTGCATCTCCTACTTTTCTACGAGTGAAGAGAGACGAGGAAGATCTAAATAGATTTGCCAGCGAACACCATTATCGAAGACTAGTAATCAGTCGTAATCACAGAACAACGAATGGTTTTTCGTCGTGACGCGTTTTTTTGTCAAATTATTTTGTAATATTTTTTGTTCGTTTTATCAATGGATTTTTGATTCAATGTCAGAGAGCGTCGTACGTTCGATTGACATCAAATTATATGTGATTATGCCTTGTCTGGCTGTAATAAATAATGCTTGAACGTAACTAGATAAAAAGGTATATATAATGTCAGCATCCTGGTCCAATAGTCCATACTTGATGTTCTACTATGGAATTATGAGATGGTCAAAGTAAGGATGCTTAGTGAGGAAAGTAATTTTGTTTTAATGGACCTGTGATGAGGAAATTATAATCTTGTTTATCTCATTCTATGATACTCGTAGATATTGGAATTAATCCTGTCAGTGTACGGTTAGCTATTATGCTATGATTCCCGCTTCCCTTATGATCGATTGATCTACTGACTACTACGACTTCAACAAAACTGTAAATTTTTTAACTGTAAATAAGTTTATTAGTAACCATATTTTACTTAAAAAAAGAGGTTATAAAGGTACATGAAATTAGATGGCCATAAAAGGACACAACTCAGCATAAAGCGCCATGACAGCGCGCTGATTTTCAGTTGTGCCCCTTTTCTTGACGCTTGGACGTAACTAGTTAAAAAGCCATTTTTATATTCATTCAATAAGCTTGTACACCGCGGTCTACTACTTTTTTCGATACTGTCCATCCAAAGGTTGTCAGGAAGAGATCTCCCGCCCATTGTACTACCATAGTAAGGAATTATGTGCTATTATTTTTTATTTATTTTGTAAACTGGTATACAATAAAGACATTTGTATTTGTATAATAGTAGTGACGGATAAAACAGGACAGGACTACGTCCGTGATAATGCTTCTAAGTTTCACGTTAGACGACGCCGTTGCGTGCATTCATACTTCGCCAAACAGCTTATTAAATTGCAACATCCGCTTCCCATTGAACACTAAATCCACATTCTAACCATCGGCCGTTAATGGGCAATTGTACGCATAAATAACAGCAAGCAAGGAGGATTCCGATATCAGTAATCGTTGGAGAACAATCGCCATTGTGGCTCACTGCCAGCGGCGCGACTGTCACTGCGAATTGTGGGTAGTTCCAAGTTCCAATAGACCAAGCTAGATGCTACGCTGGCTATATTGTAACTTGCGACGCCGCAGTTATGCGATATGATTTTCCTTTGTTTTTCCAAAGGTGATATATATGAAAGTTGAGGAACAAGTTGTCATCGTTACTGTCTGTGGCAGGACTGTCACTTCTAGTTGTAGGTAGTTCCAAGTTCCAATAGACCAAGCTAGATGCTACGCTGGCTATATTGTAACTTGCGACGCCGCAGTTATGCGATATGATTTTCCTTTGTTTTTCCAAAGGTGATATATATGAAAGTTGAGGAACAAGTTGTCATCGTTACTGTCTGTGGCAGGACTATCACTTCTAGTTGTGGGTAGTCCCAAGTTCCAAAAGACCAAGCTAGTCTTGGCGTATCCCGACCGCGATTGGATGGTTCAACCACGATGATTCTTTTCCGTTTTAAGAGCCAGATAGAGGAGCTGCGTCTATTCGACAGGAAGATATTATGCAGAGATAGGCTGCGACCGCGCTACCCTTGAATAAAACCATGTCAAGAAGCGACCTAGTCGTGTTTCAGGATTATGTTCTGTAAACTATTAAAGAGACGGGTCTGAGCAGTTGCTAAAGCCATACTTAACATTAGGCGAGACGGTGGCCTAATAATTATACCTATAGGGAATAAAATAATTCATTTTATAACAAAAACAACCGATTTCAATTCTGATGTATCTTCGAAGTTCAAGGTCGAATATCGATGAAAATATAAAATTTATATGGGACTATATTGTAGCTAACCCAACGCAAAAAAAAACAAATCGGTTTATAAATGACGGAGTCCTGATGACTTCCTGAGGCAACAAACATTATAAAAAAATACAATTTAATGGAGAACCTCCTCCTTTTTTTTTAAAGTCGGTCTAAAAGTCCTTTGACTGTAGCATACCTTCATCATAAAACATTTCATTAACCCATCGGCATCGCGAGAATTAATTCCTACCAATAACGCACACAGCTACACTTCTCCGCTATCTAATAGTTAAATAACACAATTTTAGTCACAAGTTAACGCACCTCTAACAAACCTTGCAGGTGGGTTGCAAACCTTTAAGTTGTTATCAAGTAAAACGGGTTACCAAGTGACAAGTTTATCAGAAACTAACCTTTGAAACTATAAAGGCGGGTACAGAATAAATCCAAAGGTATCTAAAGCCGTAGACACATGGTGAAAGTTCACTCGTATACCGGCGTCTGAGCCTTGAGGCTACAGCCTACGCCATCTGGGGATATTTTGAGAAACGATTTTAAACCAATATTGTATCCTTGAACTGTCCTTGTCGCAATTGTACACAGTTATGTTTTATGTTTAAAGAAGTTACAAGACCAGGTGGTGCTGCAACTATTATGGGCAGGCTTATTGCTTACCAACAGGCAAACGACCCACTCGTTTTATCATGCAATTACATTAAAAAACGTTACAGGTTTAAGAAAAACATGTTATATATTATCAGTGTGATTATATTGTTTTAAGTAAATAATAATCTTTTTTTGATCAAATTACGATTATGCCGTTCCATTGGATTATGGTAGTTGGTTAAGTAATCTGCCAAGCGACACTGTGGCCGATTGATGAACAAACAGTATTTTTTCTATTGTATCTGAACTGACACTTGATAAGTGCAATAGCAATTTGATGGTGTTTAGAAAACGTTTTTCAATCTCACATCGATGATATCTAACAAAATTACCGAATCATTTTAATAACGTTCCCAAATCGTTCACCTGAATAGACCTCTGGTACTGCATCACCCACAAGTGCGGTGGACAACCGATAGGCCATTAAGGATTTATTGCCAACAGATTGCTATCATTACGCCTCTCCACTGGATTATGTTGTTTGAATAAATTATTAGCAGTATGTTGGTGGCGGACGACATAAGACATGTTTTGGTGTCGCATCGCTCGAGGGTAATAAAATAGGTATACTCGTTACATAATAGTTTGAGAGCTTTTGTGGTGTAGTGGTAGGGTAGGTTGACTCAAATCTTAAGCACTACCGAGGTTGTTTGATTCCCGCGATGGGACAAATGTTTGTGCACAGAAATAAAAACGCAAGCATTTGTTTCGTGTCTGGGTTTTGTGGGGCCATGGTCGTCATAGTTCCTGGTTCTTTTTTTTTCAACAGACTGGGTCTGCGTTTGACCACAATCTCACCTGATGGGAAGTGACGATGCGGTCGAAGATGCACGCTTACCCAGTAGATACTTGTTCACTCTAGATTTCCTAGATATAGGGAATCTTAGTTAGAGGCCAGGATCTATGTATGTGATCGTAGGGCGTATTTATTTATTTATGCATATTCAAAGGTTTTAGTTTTGATGTTCGAAATAAACGTTTGACTCATACAATGTCAGTGATTTAACAACAATTTGCAAGGGCCTAACTTCAATGAACTAAAACTTAAACCGAAACTTTTAAATGTGATATTGAAGGACACAATTGGCAAATGTAGTGTCGTAACTAGGACGCCCTTAGGCTAAATGGAGCGACTATCTTCACAGGGTGGCTGGCAGTAGCTGGATGAGAGTAGCCGGGAATCGTGCTCAATGGCGTGCAGTTGGAGATGCCTATGTCCAGCAGTGGACTATGACAGGCTGATGATGATGATGATTGAAGGACAAGTTAAGTAAACTTTGACTGAACGGACTAGAAAAAAATATTATCTGGCTTAGAATATATTTTTTAGCCATGTGTGTGATGAAAAACATTATGTTATTGTCACTAATGTTTACTTGCTTGGCGACAGAAAAAAAGTGTTTCCCCCAAAATAGATCAATTCGCTAAGTCCAAAGGAATTCCGTATCAGTTCCCGCAGAGGTCTTTTAATTGCGTTCCAATGAAGCGCTGCTAATGCCTCCCTGACTCCCAGCTCCCCGCTCCCATCTCCCTAGTTTGGTAAGTTTTCGTCCCTTCTGATAATGCACTTACCATGAAGCTGTAAAGATGTGTTTTAGTGCAAAGGTAAGTAATAGATCAATAAGTAAAAAGAAATAGGTTTATACCTTTTAAAATTAAACAGATTGCATTTATAAGCAGGAGTTTGAGTTTAGTTTAATTTGTTTTGATTATTACAAGCTTTAATTTAATTGCAATGTTTATTATTTGTTTGTTTGGGTCAATTTTTGCAAGTTGAATTAGAACCACTTCCTCTTATCTTACGAAGTTGAAATTTTGCATACTTTTCAAAGTCAGATGACAATGCAATATCATGGTGACAGCCAGGTGATCTGATGATGGAGACGGAAGGTGGGCAATGGAACTCCTTGAAGGATAATCGTAAACTACTAGTGTTTGGGCTCATTTTAATTTGCTCGCGATTCCAATTACGAATTTGTTAAAAGCTTGTCTTGAAAAATTTTTCAACAAAAAACTTGTTTATTATATTTATTATTTTAGCTGATGATAAAAGTCATAGAATTAAATATTTTTATTGGAACTTTGGAAGCATCGACCAAACAAACTATACTAAGGGACAGAAGCATCATTTCGCAAAGAAATTTAAACAAATAGCGACTCTTGCTATGAAGCAATAAAATTTAATTCAGCTCGCGTAGCGCTGCATACCTACTAGTCATATTAACCTACAGAGCGCCTCTCTTTCTATCGCATAGCTCTTATCTCTTCTGACGCGGCACGTGTAACGACGCGCGACCCGCCGTCGGTGTCCGGCTATGTACTTGTAGCTTCGTACCTACAGTGCGGAGTGCGCTAGGCCTGCTAATACTAACTACTCGAGTGAGTATATCAACAATAAAAAGCCTATACAAAGCTCCCGCTGCTAATGTGGCAATTAAGTGTGAACGTGCCCTTAGTTCCAAGGTCCAATCAATAAAAGACAAACTGACTGCCAGAGGCCAAACTATATTTACGCGTACGTGCGATCTGTTATTGCTATTTTTTGTTTTTGTTTTTACGTTTATGTTGAGTTTGTTCTTTTTCTTTTGCCAGTGTGAGACAAATGCGTGGGTACTTTAGATGGATTTATAAAAAAAAGATTGGTGTTTCAACGAAATTAAATAACCGAACTTTCTCTATTTTCTAGGTAGATCTATCTATACGCAATAATTCGTCGAAAGTGTTTAATTCAATTGTTATTGATCAAAACCCATTGAGAAAGGTCCATTTAAAAAACGATGGCAATTATGTTTGTTCTTACGATATATTATTGCCTATTTTTAACTATGTGTCTATTTTGGCACCATAGCTCTTAAACGGGTGAATCCAATTCGGATACGGTTTTTTATTTGAAAGCAGGTTTTCTAGCGGTGCTTCTTAGACATGTTATATTGTGTTGACACTCAAGTTCTGGGTGGCACTGCAATTGATATGGGCAAGCGTGGCGATTACCATCAGGCGAACGACTTGCTCATCTTATTGCTCAGTAGCATGAAAAACGAACATTGTTCAACGAAGCTCTAAAATAATTTTATTATTTGCCTACATTTAATTACCTAGAACCCAGTTTTTGTTCGGTTTCACTCCTTCACTATTATTAATCACTTTCAGTTTTACTTGAAGTACCTATATAGGTATATATTTCAATCATACCTCGAGCAGTTCTACGAAATCTTGGCTTGGATAATATCTGGCGTTGGTTCGGATATTCGAAAAATTCGGCCGAGAGTCGTACGAAATCTCAGGCGTTTCGGGAATGCATTCCCGACACATTCCTGGGGTGATTGTAAGGATGCTCTACACCTTGCAGACATGAGACAAATATCAAGCAAAATAAAGTTATGTTTGATTTTTTTTCTCTTTTTATCGTGTAGGTAATGAAACTATTTAAAGTTTGCCATTATTGTGTTAAGTTTAAGATGCTTTTAACCATGACAATAAGGTCGGCAGTTTTTTTTATTTAAGTAGTTACCGGCAGTCATAGATTCGCCGTGCGTAAAGGATTCCCTAGCGATAGGTACAACCGTAGAGTCACGCGCGTGGCGTTTGACAGTTCGATCGGCGCCGGCGCGGCGGCGGGAAGAAAATACAAGGAAGTTGATTTTTACACAAAACATTTTTATGATTTTTTAACAATAGGGTCTTTTAATTGTCTATTAAAAACTGAATTTTCTTGCTCCAAGGATTCACATTTTTAATCCACTTTAAAAAGGAGGAGGTTCTTGATTCGTCAAACATTCCAGGTAGGGTGAGGTCATTGTAAGGGTTGGATATATTCATAAAAATTGTTGAAAATCATCAGTAACCCATGCTCGAGCTCATTGCTATGTTCCCAATAACTACTGCCGAAACAGGAAGCATAGACTGTTTGCTGTTCCGATGTGTAGAACAGTGGCTCTCGCAAGATCTCCCATACCACGAACACTTACTGCGCTTAATGCCCTCTTGGACGCCAATCCTGAATGTGACGTGTTTGCGGACTACTGGAAGGTAATTTTGTCCGAATGTTTTGCGAGTTGAATGTATGATTGTGGTGTTCATGACTAATTTTTGCTGTTACTCAATTTATAATTTTTGCATTTATTTTTAAGGATTTTGAATGATTTTGAACTATTAGCTGTAATTGAACTTGACAATAAATTTATTGATTATTAATTTAGTGCATAATTTTGACTTTTATGATTCATTATCATCACCAGCTCGTCCACTGCTGGACATAGGCCTCTCCCAACGAACGCCACTGAGCCCGGTCTTCGACTCTTCTCATCCAGTTTCTTCCGGCCGCCTTTCGCAGGTCGTCGCTCCACCTGGCCGGTGGGTGTCCTACACTACGCTTGCCGATTCGCGGTCTCCACTCAAGGACACGTCTACTCCAACGGTTGGTTTATAATTACAGTATGTATGTATTTAGTTGATTATTATTAATTTTATTTTGACTATTATTTGATATTAATGTTATTTAATCTTATTCAATTGCTGTTATTTGTATAGGTATTATTAATTGGTGTAACTGGTGTATCCGTAAATAAATCAAATAAATCCAATTGTTTATTTTGTTACTCTTTACCGGTAATTGTTGATATCATGACATTTATGTCACATCGTTCACGTAGACAGGAAAATTCTATCAACTTTACCTCACCTGAGAAAATTCCTTTTCTCGTTCATTTTGCCAAAACAACCCCCAAAGAAAATGATCTCCAACAAATCGAGCCACAGCCCTGCAATCGAGGGCACTTCCACACAATTTACCACAACACGATATGTCCAGAGGAAAACCGTTTGACAAACGAAGAGCGTTCCCACTCTTCAGAATAGGGCTACGTACGGGGTAGGGTGCAGAGAGACGAGCGGTAGCGATTAGAAGAAATATAATACGACACTTGTAGTAGAAGTCGATGCATAACACCATCGAATATATATGGTGTTGATTTTGATAAAAAAAAATTGTCAATCCATTTACTTTATTCAGCACGGGTTACGGGAAAGCACGCATTGGCGCAAGTGGCACTGAGGGAAGTTTTTCATGGATATTCAACTTTACATAGCTATGTTCGTTACGTAATTTTACTGATTCCAAACTGGCACGATCCCTTCCATCATTATATTAAAACTATAAAAAAATAACATAATTTTTGTATGAAAGTTGTCGTGCGTTTGATTTATTATAAATATTTATTAACGGCTAGGACTCACCAGTGGTTCGCCAGAGGTCACCGCGATCTCGCAGCGTAAACTCGCCCCTGATGAAGAAAATCGGACCTGCTCGCAACCGGTTGACTAATTCGACAAACTACGTGAGTATTAGCCATTATTAAATATTTATAAATAACAATCTTTAGGATCTAATTAGCTATAGGTACACGGCACCGTGTAACGGGAGGGAGGCCATACTCAAATTGCTGTGGCTCGCAAGTAGCTCTGTGAATGGGCTTTACGTAGATTTCGTATCCTTATTTATACATAAGCACGAACAAACAAACAACAAACAACACAACAACAACAAGTAGACAGTATAGTATAGTAGTAGAGTCTACGCCGCGAATCCAAAGCGTAAACTCCCGGAAGAACTACATCCTAATTGTCCGAAACCTGGTTAGAGTTATCCGACATAATTATAACGTGAGTGTAGCCGTTTGTATTTATAATGAACTAGCTGCGCCCTGTGGCTTCACCCGCGGTTTCCTGGGATAAAAAGTAGCCTATGTGTTATTCTGATGTGTAAGCTATTATATTGTAAAGTTTCATCAAAATCCATTCAGTAGTTTTTGCGTTAAAGAGTAACAAAGGTACATCCATACATCCATACATCCATTCTTAGAAACTTTCACGTTTATAATATTATAAGTAGGATATTTCAACTCACGGTAGTTTCCAAACTTTAAGCATACTATTACCAATTCTGAGAAGATGTAAAGTAAAAACGCTTTATTTTTCTCACTACATCGACACCGAAACTCAAGACGGCCTTCACAGTTCAGGCATTACAGAGCGACGACAGGGCCGGATTCACATGACATATCACTTTATAAATCACGCGTATTTGTTGCCCCTACGTGACTGTACTGATGACAAAGCGCCACGCTTCTGTTGTTTTCCGGCTCAGGTGGCGCCTTAGTTGGTATCAGGTTATGAGCTCGTTTGTCGTGGTTGTTGAAGACGATAGGACGATATTTCTTTTGTCCTTTTGAAAACGTGTGAATCAACTTAAAAAAGGAGGCTCAATATAATGGTTTTTTTTTTTAAATTATAAACTGATTCAAGGTTGTCCCATATAAATTTCATCGATATTCGACCTTGGACTTCGAAGATACATCAGAACTGAAGACGGTTTTTTTTGTTATAAAATATATTACTTAATTTAGATTTTAAACGTCTTCGGTGATCTTCAAACTCAGAAACCGTCAAGTACCGGTTTCTGAGTCCTTAACTTCCTTGTCACGCTGTACTTGCTGTCATGAACGTAATTCGTATCACTCACGCACACACACACTCATCTTCGCACAGTCATTAGAATAACAAATTAGGACCATTAGGACTTAGAGTTCTCTAAGTACGAAGTTTCAAAAGAATTTAAAATAAATCTACTACCATGCCACCGACGTGCAACTGCGATTCTATTATTTAGATCGCTCTAAATAAAGAGTTAATTGCATTGGCAACCGTAGTTGGAGCGAGTGCTGATATTTGAAGGAGAGCTGGCACCTGAAAAAGGAAATCTGAAGTTAGACTTAGTGGCGTGCTTTGGGAAAGACCTTTGGGAGTGTCCAGTGGATGGAGGTTGATAATAATGATTAATTGTATCATTCTGTTAAAATAACAGTACTGTCGATTTTTATTCAGAACTTTACAAGTTATAATTTCGGAAAGAATTCAACACCATAAGAATATTTATTTTTTAATTATTACTATTTTAGTATTAGGATATACGATAGGGCTGACATGTGCTAAATCATATGCAAACGCCTCCAAATAAAATTTTATTAAGTCTGTTTGGTCTCAAACGATCTCAAGTCCGTCCCCACTTCAGGGACATATGGCGTGACATAGAGAATTCGCCGGCTGCGCTCGAGAAAGGTAATTACAACTCTGTGACAGACAGACCGACACGACCCTTTTGTTGTCTATAGGTATAGATGTGTTTGTGCACTTTTCTTGTCGAGTTGATTTGGTAGAATTGGTATTTAATGGGTGTATTGTTTAAGGTTGGTCGAAATCATTTTGGTTCTGGATCAACTACTATTGATAAAACATTGTGCTATATTCAGGTATTTAAAACCAGTTGCTCCTCGCCGTTTCACCCTTAGTTTCCGGGTATAAAAATTAAAAAGTGCCTAGCTATGTAGTATCCAGGGTATAAGCTGTCTCCATTTCGAATTTCAGTTAAATTCTTTGAGCAGTTACAGCGTAACAAACGTACACCTAACATACAACTGGATTGAAATAAATAAATAATACAAAAGATTCGCATTTATGATATTAGTGTGATGAGCGGGAATCCTGATTTTTATTTTTCTGTCAATTACACATATTCATTAAGACCTCGAAATTAGTTAATAGATGATTAATTGCTTACATAATGGTTCGTATCAAAATTTAATAGTACCTATTATGGTACGCTTGACCAGATCAAAAATAATTAAAAACGTCTTAATTCAATTCAACTCTTTATTGCATTCTATAATGGTACTAAAGGTACTTATCATAACTAAAATCTTAGTTCTTGTTGTGGCAACAGACCCTGTTGGGCACAGCAAGTAGGAGAGAGGAAGACATGCATTTTTAACCGACTTCAAATAGGAGGAGGTTTACAATTCGACGGTATGTTTTTTTTTTTTTGTGTGTTTGTTACGCGATTACTCCGCCAATTATGCATTGATTTCGATGATTCTTTTTTTGATTGGTAGGTAATACTTTAAAGGTGGTCCCAAATAAATTTTATCGAAATTCTTTCAGAAGTTTTTGAAAAAAATAGCAAAAACAAATAATATAAGTTTAATCTTCAAGTCGGTTCTTGTTTTTTCGTAACCAACTTTCTAAAGGTGGAGGTTTGTATTCGACTGCTTCACCTGCTTCACCCAGGGTTGACTTCCGGTGAGGGAACTCCTCAACGGTGAATAGTTCAGACACAACATTTCGTAAATGGATTTAACCATAAGAGCCTGTTCTAAATTCCATCATGACATGGCAGATACACCCAGGATTGACTTCCGGCGAGGGAACTCCTCAACAGAGAATAGGACAGACATGATTTTTTTTTGTACATGCATTTAATTGTGATAGCCCGTTTTAAACTTCGTCATGATGTGGCTTCTAGATCATAAAAGCTTGTCTTTAAAAACTTTTTGAATTCATTTAATTAAAACTTGTTTTTCACTAAAAAGGGTAAAATAAATTATTTTTCAAAAAAAACTAAACCGACTTCAAAACCACAAATGGCACTCATAAATATGTATATAGTAAGTACTACTTGTAGGTAGTATCTATCTACTACCTTTTAGATTTGGCTGGCAGCGACTTCAAATATATGAGTGGGTAGCGCTTATGATAATTATATTAATTTACTTTTTACTTTTGAGTGCCATTTGTGGTTTTGAAGTCGGTTTAGTTTTTTTTGAAAAATATTTTTTTAATCCTGCTAATGTTATGATTGCGAATTTTTATTAAAATTCATTTATTTGAATCATTCTTAAAGCTAAAAATTACCAATACGATTCTATAGGTACCTTATATGTGTAATATTCAATTTTAATATAAATAATTATTTTTCAATAAATTTCGACCTCCTTCTGAAAACTTCGACAGGCTACAGTTAAAAATATCAATCTCCTTCGACAAGAGGTTAGTAGGAAGATAGATGGATGTTTGTTACTCCATCATGCAAAAACTACTAATCCAGTTTTGATGAAATTTGGCATGTAGGTATTTTAAGTCCTGAAAAATGACATAGGCTACTTCTTATCCGCCGAAACCATGGGTAAAACTGTGGGGCGCAGCTAGCATTGAATACGCTTGACTATACCAAAAATTATTAAAACATGATGTCCGATAATAAGCGGAAGAGGTCAGATTACAGTATTTGTAAGCACGTTGTTCCCCGTGACCCTTTTACGTGACAACAGAGCTCTAGCCCGGTCTACTCTATCACGTCTCTGCGAAATATTGCAGGCTTCAAAGATGTAATAGGCTCCATTTGCTACTTCAAGTATTCCTCCTTGAAATAATTATAATCGTGACGCTAACCAAGTTCTGTTTTACAAAACTTTTGAGATTACAAATCCACAAGGTAGTTGATAGTTTGTAGGTCGTAGCGAAGTGTACAAAATGCATTTTCCGTTTTCGTTTTTTTTATTTTGTTTTTTATTTATTTATTGCAATAGTGTAAGAGCGAGTGTGGCTCAGTGGGAGCTCGTGCGACTATCGATCCGACGCACCCGAGTTCGAATCCCGCTGACCCCGCACCACTAACTTTCTTAAGCTATGTGCGGATTTAACACTCGCTCTAAAACGGCGAAGGAAAACATCGTGAGGAAACCGGCATAACCAAGAATTTTTCACAAAAAGTCAAGGACATGTGACATTCACCAACCCGCACTGGGCCAGCGTGGTGGATTAGGACCCATTCTCTCTCTATGAGAGAAGGCCCGTGTCCCAGCAGTGGGAACGTGATGGGCTGATGATGATGATGATGATGAATAATGTACATTCATTCATATTATTATAGGTATATTTAGTCATAGGTGTTAAGACTGTAGTGGGTAGGTAGATACATATGCCCTGTAAGGGCGGTGCAGCTTTTTGCGAGCTAATTACAAACGAATATTTATAAATATTGAACATTTATAAATATACAATATTAATTAATTAATTATTATCTATCATAGGGAATTAATTATTTTATGTCTATAGGTATTATTATTAGAATTAAATTAATGATTATCATAGCACAGGTACATTAAAGTCAATTATCATAACCAATATCATTGGTCCACGCTCTAAAGTGAATTGTAACAGCTTACTAAAAAACGTTTTCATTTTCATAACTAGTTAGCAATCAAGTTTTTTTTATTGACGTCATCTCAGCTGATCAAAAACTCAACCCAATTGCGTTCACAATGCAATCGCATGCGGCTCGCGCTCGTCCGATCTATGCTTGAAGACTAAGTACAGTATTATTGTAATGCAAAACAATAATTCCGTTTTGAGCTCATGACATTAAGAAATTATTAGGTTGAGCTGCATCCGCGTAAGGTCTACGCTTAAGGGGCTGTAAGGGTATGCACAGATGAGCATGGCGAGTCTCATGCAGTCAACTGCCTATGTGGATTAGTATGTCGACATAACTTGGAGATTGCTGAGTTGATCCCGCTACGGAATAAATATTTCTTCATAATAATTAATAAGAAAAAATAATAATAAAACAAATTAATAAATCAATTAATTTGTGAGTTGAAATTGTATATTTTTTTTATAGAAATGTTTTAAAAAACTTACATTTAAGAATGAAAATAAACAATGTGAATAATAATAAATACACCTAACGATCGCATACATAGATCCTGGCCACTAACTAGGAATCCCAGCATCTAGGGAACCACGAATTACGAGGACCATAGTCCCACAACACCCAGACACGAAACAAAAGCTTACGCCTTTTTTATACACAAACATTTGTCCTGTCGCGGGAATCGAACCCGCAAACTCAGTGGTGTATGACATTTGAGCCAACCTACCCAACCACTTCACAGAGGCTGTCGCATAAAAAGGTCCTTATGTTTCTTGTTGTGGGATCACGCCTATATGGTTGCTTAGCGTTTCCCTAACTTCAGGAAATCCAAATAGACAATGGATCGATGAAGATGATCTTCTTAGTGTGCTTGGTAGCAGCAGGATCGTGATCGGGGGCGTGTAGTGGGAGAGGCCTATCTACAGCAATGGACTGCGTTATGATGATGATGATGATAATATATTTTCACTATTTTTCTGTAAAAGTTATGATTACAACTTATGAGATATGACATCAGCTTAATTCCATATTATTTAAGTATAGTGTGACGTGGGTATTAATGAACGGAAAGAAATGCCCTGCAATGAAAACCTTAATAATGTAAGGTATACCTACCTAATTTCAAAATAACGTCCCGTTCTACGTTCAAGGAGACCTTTTTTTATTATTCTTTATTGGCCTGCGTTTAACAACTATCTCACCTGATGGTAAGCGAGGCGACCGCATGGTCGGCGATGTAGCACGCTTGCAAAGATAGTAAGTACCTGTTCCCTAGAAATTTGAAGATTCCTAGATAGTAAGATTTTTAAAGGAAGATTGTAGCAAATGTTAAAAAAAATATCCCTTAGATTCTTGCCTTAGTATCTTCTGAGTAGAGGTTCTTTTTCCGATACGGTGTTAGAGTCATTGTAATAATTGAAGTTCATAAGTGCGTCTGTGATGCCAAAAATTAATAAAGAACTTTGAACTTTGAACCCTTGTGTCGATATATCCGGTTTTATTACTGACACTAACATGTTTTTTTTCTTTTTTCAGATACCCATCGTCTACGCTCGCCCTACCCCGTCCCTTGGACAGGCGGACAGGAGACGTATAAGCCCATCTTGAACGTGGGCGCAACGGCCGCGGGCCGCTATTCTCTACATTTCACTCGCAAAGGCCTTTTAGCGATACGTGAAAGGTGATTAAAGTGGACTGAATATATCGCGGGGTGAAAGATGATACGATTTGGAGAAAGATATTGAATATAGGGATACGAGACATACAAAGAGATAGAATTTTTGACCCAAACGGAGTACTATGCCTCTTTCTAACCATCGAGACCTGAGTTTGTAATATGTTGTATTCATGCAAATAAATTATTGCTTTTTTGTTAATTATTTATTTACTATTTTCATTACAACTACACGGACTGTCATACAAAGACCCAGGAAAAGGGAAAACTGTTTTTTCCTAAATGACTTTTAGTTAATTTAGTTTTAGTTTAAGACCGTGTCTTTATTACGATTGAGCTTTTTGCGATCTATTTTCCGATATTGGACATTGCCTACGTATTTGACAGTGGTTGAAACCAACAAATTGTAAGAAAGCTCTAAAAATGCCCCTCAGTTTCGTGCCGTAGGTATATTCTGAGTATATACAGATACGGTGGTAAATTCGTTGAGATAAATTGACGTTCATAAGTATATATGTGATGTCTAACCTGAATAAAGGGTGAATATGATTTTTTTTTTAAATATTCTTCAAATTTCAATGATTTTTTTATGTAGATACCTACTTAATCGACAACTAAGCTGTCTTTATAAGTAGCACTATCCATTTAGAACATACTTATTATAAACGTTGCTTGCAAGAGGCTGTGAAGAAACGAATCATCACTATTACTCCACAACCTCTGCCATTAGCCAAACAATTCATCACTCCATCACTTCGCAACCATAAACAATAGTACACTGTACTAAAAGCCCCATCGATGTAGTAACAATAGTAAACTCGGTAACATTTAAACAACTCGTGACGATTCGCCGTCGATATAACGAGTTAATAGCACAGCTTTTAAATAACAATATAAACACGCCTACTGTTATTAAGTATTCGTAATCGGCGAGATCTTTCTCAGGGATGGTATTAGCATGAAGGGAGGACTCAAGGCTGTGCGATTCGTTCTGTCTTGTGAGGATCAAGTAGTCGTGAGCTAAATGGGGCTATATCTGTGAAGTCATGTCCGTCGAATGTTAAATAGGCACTATCAATGAAAGATTTAATACTAAGATCTGCCAGCAAATAAATATCAGGACTAGCGATTCAGAGTTATAACTGTTAATCCTTATCTTTATTCATAGCAATGAAAATAATAAATTTTATTTTAAATGTTATCTATTCACTCTTCAATTTAGGTCCTACAGTCGCTTTGCCAGTTATTCTGCCGTCAAGCTGTGTGTGTTCCGGTTTAGAGGACATTAGAGCTAGCGAAATTACTGGACATTATGAGACTTAAGATAATTGCCTCAGGTTGACGAGCGCAGTGCAGTGCCGCGCAGGATTTTGCAGAAGAAAGTTCTGGGTTGGAACTGTTTTGGGAATACGTATTGCTTGCTATCAGGCGAACGGCTTGCTCGTCTCGTCATTAAGTTATATTAAAAAATTTTAATAGAAGAAAATGTACGTTACTCGTGCAAGGGTGCGTTCCAATCCAGTCAAGCCTGTGCAGACGCAGCGGACCAAGGCAAAGAAGCGACAATCCATCATTGAAAAACATAAATGAATCTACTGTTCTTAAATAGAAATCTCGCTTCGGTCCATTCTTCCTACTATAATATTATAAATGCGAAAGTTTGTGAGGATGGATGTTTGTTACTCCATCACGTAAAAACTAAAATTTGGTATGTAACCTACATACCAAATTTTAGGTCCTGGAAAAAGCCGCGGGGCGCAGCAAGTACAGCATAAGTAGACAGCCACCCAAAGATAAAAAGGAGGAACTATATTGGGTTTTAAGCAATTCTATATATTTTTTTTATGGGACTGAGTGATGGGACGAATAAGTTGTTCGCTTGATGGTAAGCGCCACGCCTGCCAATAACAATTGCAGTGCTACCCAGAACTTTTAATATAATAAAATGTACTGTGTAGCACTGCATTGCGCTCATCACCTCGAGACAACAGATATTAAGTCACATATACCCAGTAATTTCGCTGACTTCTATGCCCTTCAAACCGGAACACAGTAATGCTTGCGCACTACTGCTTAACGGTAGAATAACTGGCAAAGCATATTGGCATATTGGTTTAATTTTCTTCCCAACGGTCTGCTTTTCTCCGAACAGTATGCTCCACACAACTTAGTTAGAGCGGCACCCATGCTTTAGTCCCGTGCCTCAACCTCATCTAATGTGCGAACTGCATGTATCTATGATTATGTAGGTGTTTAGTTGTAATTAATACATTTTGTTGTACACCGCCGTCTACGTCTTCCTCCAATACTGTCCATCCAAAGGTTATCTGGAAGAGGTCGCTTCAAGCGATAAGACCGCCCATTGTACTACCATAGAAAACTGCTAAATGGTGTTAAGATAATTGTTTTAATAGTAACTTAGATATATATCACTGTAAGTTTGCCGAAGAAAAAATAAATTAAAAAAAAAAAAAAAAAAAAAAACATATAGTTAAGGACTGTGTTATTGTCTTTTTCTGTAAATTGGTATACAATAAAGGGGTTTTTTTATTTGTATTTGTATATATATCATGGATATAATAGAGCTCTCATGCTCGTGCATGGATATAAACTACTCTTTTTCCTCTCTAGATCAGCTTTATGTAAAAAAAATTAAAGCCTTCCTAACCAGCCTTTGTAACGGCCAACCCTCACACTTATATACATACCTAATCATACTCGTACCTTACATAACTCTTAGCAACATTAGCACGTACATCCTGAAGCGTGGCGTGGCGTGGCGTGGCGTGGCGTAGCGCATTATTTAGCCAAAGTACGCCACATTATGGTATTTAACAATATCTAAATGCTAGGATTGTCTTTAGCATTAGACACGGGTGAAGATCATGCCCGAGGCTTGAGCCCTTGCTGTGCGTAGGTGTGTCAAAGATGAAGGAAGCTGAGAGTTTGATTTAAGGTTAGATAGCATCAGTGAGGGTGTAATAAAGGTTATAAACATGCAAAGTCTATTTCATCGATAAACCTATTTTAAGGTTTTCTGAAAATTCATTTAATATCCCACGTTTACCAAAAATAACAAATAGTATACGCAAATTCTCTGTAAAATCTCCGGTTGGGTAGTGATAATCCGTTTCGTATTTTGGTCCTAAAATTTGGATATATACGTTTTTAAATAAGGTTTACAATATATTTTTTCATTATTATTAGTTCAATCAAAATAACTTCGTTTGTAATTGAACTCATCAGCATTTTCACCAGGTTAAAGCATTAGAAACCAAGGATTAGAAACTGATCAAATGCATTTTTTGCAACTTTTGTGTGACTTTGTCTATTTTCAAAATCTTTACTTTGAGTAGTTCTTTCCACTCAGGTACATCTGGTCACCATAATCTATGCCTCGCCTAGTCATAGGGGAGAGGAAACACCGCTTGAGGCGAGTCAAAACAGTCTCCAAGAAGCATCGTTTTGCGGAGATAACAATGTGAGATTAATTTATATTTAAACATAGTTATTGAACATAGAAAACACAATGTAGTTGTAGTAGAAAGAAGCTTAAGGTATAAGGCACCACCAGAGTGTTAGAAAGAGACTCATATTCAAAGCTAAGTATATTATTTTGTAGTGGTACCTAGTAGGCCCCTGATGCAAGAGTCACCAGATATTCAACGGCTAAACAGTAGTGTGCAAATATTACTGTTTCCTAATTTAAAGGGCACTTTCAAGCGAAAATACTGGACATTTTAAGACTCTCAGGGTTACAAGTGCCGAGCAGTGCCACGGAGAGTTTTGCAAAACAAAGTTCTGACTGGGTGGTACTGCAACTGTTGAGGGCAAGCGTATTGCTTAATATCAGGTAAACGAAGTTCTTGTCTCGTCACTCAACTGCGTAAAAAATTAAAATCGTTTTGTATGGCAACCGCCACCGCCAGCAAAGATCAAGAAGAAAACTCAAGTTCGCTGTATACAAGGTGTAATTTAATATGTATTAGTTATTCTGACCAAGCCTTGAATCAGTGTTTGCTATTATAGCGTCTCTAGCTGCTACAGTCATAGTGGTCATGTAAAGCAGCTGTAGTATTGTTATAGGGTTGTCATGTTGCATTTTTTACATTTTGCGGAGGAAACTTTACGAGAACTTTTCATGAATGAAAATCTTCGAAATTTCAAACTCTTTGAACGATGACGTGCAAAATAAGCCCTCTTCGGGTTTATAGATATTATACACATATTTTATTTATGTTATACACATAGTATAAAAAATACTATTACCTTTTTCTGATGTTCTGTATCCGATCAAAGAAGCCGACAAGATATTAACCACTTATATGAGTATCAGAAATCGCCTACTAAATGATTCGTGTACCTTATTCCTCTGCGGCCACTACCAGTATTAACCATCATTTTTACAACCCATATAAACAATCTTACCCCAACCCTTGATATTTCACGCACACCTAATACAATTACGGTCTACGAACGACAAGCAATAAAATAGCAAAGAAAACGGTCATTCGACACTTGAAGGGCCAGCGAAGGGCCAAGTGAAGCGCCAAGTAAAGGGCCAAGTTAAAGGGCTCACTCGGTATTCTTCTCGCGGACCCTTTGGACTCCTACAAAGGGAAAAGGGCAAACACTTGAAGCAAAGGACCAAAATAGAGAGCGTATTGAGTCGAGAAATAAAATAAGGGGAAAGAGTGTGTGGAAAATTTTCGCATGTGGTATTTATATAGAGTTGAAAATTAAAATAACTAAGTTAATTTAGTTAAAACATATTTTTAGAGCGAGTGCGACTGAGTATAGAGGAGCACGAGCGTCTTTTGATCCGACGTATCGGAATACAAGTCCCGCTGGCTGCATCACTGACTTTCAGTTACGTGCGGATTTAACACTTGCTCTAAAAACGGTGAAGGAAAACATAGTTCGTCAGGAAACCAGCATGTCCAAGAATTAATCACTAAAATTCAAGGACATGAGACATCCACCAACCCGCACTGGGCCAGCGTGGTGGATTATGGCCCATACTCTCTCTATGAGAGAAAGCCCGTGTCCCAGAGCTAGGAAAGTAATGGGCTGATGATGATATTTTTCAAGGTCCTGGCATTTTTATAACGACTTTTTATTGTACATTTCAGAGACGAAAGGAGTAGATCGTTCAGCTGATGATAAGCAACAAGTTGTAAAAAGATCTTACTTTTTTAGTCAATGGAATCAGGTGTGATGTAAAGGAAATTTTCCCACTTTTCTATTTTTTCGGACTAGTCGACAGAACGTCGTTAAACGATAGATTTTGAAATCTTTTATTATGCATATACGTTAAAGAACTGCAAATAGCCACTTCAATACCCGACTTTTGTGTTTATGTAGAACCTGCTACATTTAAGGCACTCTAGTTTTTCGACCTTCAATGAATAAGTTTGCCTCAATTATCTAAAAGTGTTAACTTGACCTAACATGACCGGTTTTATCAGCTTCATACAATCCCACAATCAAGTGGACAGTACGTGGTGACCGCAGGTGCCCAAACTTTTCAAATATTTGCTTTGGTGGCTTTCCCATGGATTTGTCCGTTTTTCCTCCCTAACGCCAACTATAATACCGTAACGGTTGATTTATTCAACTCCGGATCAAGTATGCTTTGACACAACAAAAAGGGAAAAAGCAGTTAAAACATCTTTTGTTGGAATATTTGTTCGGGATCAACGAGGTTTTAGATATTTGAAGGGGAAGGGTTGATTCGCTACTTGAGGAATGTTGTTTTTATTGAAATTGTATTGTGGTTCATTTGTTTTTTTTATGGAAATGAGTGATGAATCAAGCTAGTCTTCATGTATCCAAATTGGTAGAAGGAGCTAGTCCTTGAAACACAGCGTCAAGCTACGTCGAAGGCTAGAGACTTCAATATGAAATTGTAACACTTAGTATGTCAAAACATATTTTTTATGTTTATGTTTTTATAATCGTTAGCCTGGTGGTAAGCGCCACGCATGCCCTTAACAATTGCAATGCCATGTTAAGTGATGTAATGATGGATACGAAAATGCGATGAAAAAAATAATTATTTACCTACTTATTAATAAATAACCATAAAGCCCAAGCACGATGCAGTCATTCATTAATGCACCGAACGAAAATTATTGTCAATTACGCCCATTATAATATTTTACAGTAAACTTTACAGAATCATGATGAACCTGACCTTTGTTTCGTTTCCTAGTTAAGTTCGCGTTTTTAGCTAACATTTGAATGAAATAGTCGTTCAAAGGCGAGTAGAACTCGTGAGACAAGGGTTCCTTACCTAAATCTGTATAATGATCGATGACGCCATCTACATAGCAAACCGCCTTTGAAATTTCATTTAAAGTGTAATCCATCTAGAGCATGTTCTTCCATTTCCAACCCAATATTCATCAATATAACAAACTTTTTTAATGTTTGTTACCTCAGAACTGCGGCATTTATGAACTGATTTGGAAAATTTTGGTTAGGTTCCGTTATCAGTATAGCTTCAAGGTGGTCCCATATAAATTTCATCGATATTCAAACGTGGACTTTGAAGATATATCAGAATTGAAGTCAGTTATATCACTATCATCACTACATAGTATAAAACAAAGTCGCTTTCTCTGTCCCTATGTCCCTATGTCCCTATGTATGCTTAAATCTTTAAAACTACGCAACGGATTTTGATGTGGTTTTTTTTAATAGATAGTGATTGAAGAGGAAGGTTTATATATATAATAACCGTGCGAACCCGAGGCGGGTCGCTAGTTTTGTTATAAAATGTAGATACTTGTTGAAGATTTAGGTACTAATGACACTACCACTATACTCGTATTATCACGGAAGACGTATCAGACGTAGCGTGTATTAGTGTGGCTCAGCGGGAGCTCGTGTGCCTTTCGATCCGACGCACCTGGGTTCGAATCCCGACTCGGCCCTGCACCAAAGACTTATAGTTAAGTGCAGATTTTGCACACTCGCTCTAAAAACGGTGAAGGAAAACATCGTTCATTAGTAGGCTCTGGCCGTGGTTGTAATACCACCCACCAAACAAAGCCATGCCGTTAAGCGACCTAGTCGTGTTTCGGGATGATGTTCGGTGAACCATTAGGGAGACGGGTCTGAGCAGCCGCACAATTGCCGTCTCTCTCTAGATCTATGTGCTTCATCTTAGGTCACATCATCGCTTCACATCAGGCGAGATAGTGGCCAAACATGGATCTATTAAGCATAAAAAAGACGTTTAGTGACGGAGCCACTTTTAACGTCAAAGTGACTTTGAGGCTTGTCTTGGCTTAATAATATTGCTGCAAAATTTAAAATTGTGTAAAAACCTAAATTATGTTGGAAATATTACCTTTATACTCGTATAGAATAGCAGTTGTATAGAATGTTGACCGACAGCCGATTGCCGCACCATAAAGATTTCTTTTCACTTTCAAGGTCCGGAACCCTAAAAGCGAATGGCAAATCGATCGCATTCAGTTAAATCGATTTCCTAGTGTAGTAGAAGTCGCAAATTGGACAAAAAACCAAACGTGCACAATTAGCACTCGGATAAAGCACTTGTCGTAACAACCGTGGGAGACCACTTTTTGTGAGGTGGTGTAGAGAGACAGAATAAGCGATATGATTAGGAGAAGTTTAAATATTGTTGAATTTGAAGTGAAATTCTATAGTCATAGCCCCATAGTATTTATTTATATCAAATAAGTTACATAACAATAAAAAAATAGTTTTCAATACAATTGAATTTTAATAAATTAATATAAAATACATTATAAAATTAAATTAAATTCAAACTCTTAAAATTACATCATCAATAAATAATAAAATTTCATAAATTCATCATTATTATTAATGAAATAGTATTCCATTTCAGTCATACATTTATGTCTTTAAATTTTATAGAATGACTGTTCAACAAGAAGTTTTTGACGTGATATTTAAAGATATTTCTCGATTGTGCATTTCTAACATTAAAATCGAAGTAGCTAAAACTAAACTGTATCATATATCTGTAACATATCTGAGAAGTTTCGATGCCTCATAGAACTTATTCTTTGATCTGCCAGATTATGGTGTATTTATTCTGAGCTAAAATATTTATTAGGCGCATATTTACAAAAACTCACCGAACAATTTTAATGGAATGCTACCGATTAGACACTAGTCTAAGATTCTAGAGGTAATATAATCAGTCAGTAGACGATAGCACGACCTTGTCAACGAGATTTTCCTATGTCCTACCCTCTTCTTTTATTTCTCGCTATAGGAGAAACTAGAATCCCTTCTGTTAAGAACGCAGACTGAAGATAATTATGATAACGAAAGCCGAAATGTATAAATAAATCACATTGCAAAATATGAAAATATAATTTCAAAATCACTAATTACCGATGACGCAAAACGCTTCGAGCATCTGATGTTATCAATCAGCGAATATCTCTTCACTCGCGCCCACTGATTGCATCGAACAATCTATAATAACAAGCGATAATCGGACGGCAGTCGACGCGTTCGTGTCAAATCCACAAAATTAATGTTAGCAATAACAGTTAGAGGCCAAAGACGAATTTCTCACGAGCAAGCGTTTCGTGTGGCCGGTGCATTACGAATTTGTCGCATTAACGACGGAGGACATAGCAATAGGTGGGTAGAGGTGGGATTCCAACTCGAGTTGATATCGATTAAATCTATATTTTTTATTTTTTAAGCTATTGCATAGCTTCTATCGCGGGCCTTGAGCGTGGAGACCGAATCCAGAAATTCCGTAACGAAAATAACCTAACACCCCCCACTCCAAATGCTATGCAATAGCTTTACCGCGACAGTCTCCGAGTGCCACACATCTTTTTTTTATTACCTTCTTGATAAGCAAGCATTTTACCGCAGTCTCACATTTTTTTACGCTTAATAGATCTAAGTTTGGCCACTATCTCGCCTGATGTGAAGCGATGATGTGGCCTAAGATGGAACACATAGATCTAGAACCATAAACATAGAGCACATAGACTTGAAGGAAAATGATGACGTGGGCGACGAAATATCATGCTTGCCTAGAAGATACCGATTCACTGTAGACTAGAAGATACCTTGACTATAAGAATCGGGAAACAGAGATGTTGGTAAGGTGTTCCATTCCATAGCTGTTCGCATTATGAAAGTTGAAGTGAAATTCTTTGTTCTGTCAGGAGGAGTGTTAACCATAAACGGATAATAAAGGTAAGTTTTTATTATTTATGAAGGAAATACATGGATGTGTCTTAGATTCAGATATTCAGTGTATTTATATTTTTCTAATTTTATGAAAGTCGACATTTCAATGAGGGATCTATTAACCTTTTGTGTCACTATAAAGAAAGATATAAAGCTATACGTACGAATCGATTCCTAATTCGATTATTGGCTTCTTCACTATGAATCTGGCAAAGGATGCCTGTCGATTACAAAACAATAAAGACTTTTCAGTAGACTGACAGTAGTCAGAAATAGTAATGGAAGTAGGTTTACACTTTAATTTACCTACTAGGAATTACTAAGACACGTTATTGTTTACTACAGTCCGAGGTCAAGCACCTATCTGTAACATTTAATTATTTATATGTTATATCTAAAAAGCCACGTTCTAACAGATTGCCGGCAGCCATAAATATTCACATAAACAATCACTGCGAAACAATTATAGACCGATAAATATTCATTTACGATACATTTTAACTGTCATAAATCGATAAGTTAATAGGCTACGTCACTATTTTATTATATCTGCGCGACAATGTATGATTTTATTACAACGCTAGCATACCACAGATTATCAAGTTTATTGTGATATAAACTGGTTTCTGTGAAATTGAAAAACGGTGATGTATGGGAATTATTTTAGCTACGCGTATGTCGTAATATTGCTTCTTGATACTTTTGCTACTCAATGCCAGAGTAACGATATCTTAATATTAAAAATATGATTTTATAATCTCAAAAAATTAATATTACATGTCAAATGTTAATTATTTTAGTTACTGGTTACATTTTGTTTAATAGAGTTCTTGGTTCCTTTTTGATGAAATTTTCTGTGTCAAAAAAATTTAATATTTTAAATAAATTGCTCTCTTTTTGTCGAAGACGCAGGTGACAAGAGGGCTAGCTCATTCCTTAATTTTTTTCATAAATTGTTCATTTGTATAATATGTATATCCACTACGATGCCATTTATATATATATATATATATATATTAGTCTGTAAGGTATTTATAATATGGGCCTCTGATGCGTTTACTTCGATGTAGGTACTCTGTTATTATTACCTGAATTGAAAATATAAATTAATTAAATTATTACTATAACTAATATATAAACACAATAATAATATAACCTAAGTACTTCGAGATGGGAGAAGCTACTGGCACCCGGAACACAGTTTTTAACTAGTTCGGGAGCCTATGGATTCAACATTCACATGTAAACCTTTTACGCAAATAAACTCATTATTATTATTGTAACTGTCTCCGACAAAAACATGCATTATAACAATAATTAATAAAGGTCTATTCACACGAAATATCGATTTGAATATAAATCGAACGTTGTTATTTCACATTAAACGTCTCGTGGGCGTAGTGCTTAGATTTTACGATTGTCAGAACTTTATGATAGAACTCTATGCTAACTACAGTAAACATTAATGCGTTACCATGTCACAATACATTTTTCTAACAACAAGATATTTAAGAGAATCAAAATGTGAAACTAGTGATTGTGACACAGCACTAAAAAAATTACTTATTATTATATTAACTTGAGATTACACTTAGAGCTTTGTGATTTGGAAACTAAATCTGACCCAATTTCTTTGAAGCCTCTTGCATTGATTAGCTAATAATTCGATAATAATTCGAAACTTTGAGGATATATGGATGGATGTTTGTTACTCATTCACGCAAAAACTATTGAATGAACTTTGAAGATGCTTTGAATTTGGTATGCAGGTATTTTAGGTCCTGGGAAAGGGTTTAGGCTACTTTTTATTCCGGAAAACCGCGGCAGAACTAGTAATTAATGAATATATCATAAGAATTACGACGCCTAACGATCACATACATAAATGCTACGTAACTAAGATTCACATAAAACCAGACAAGGAAAAATCTTTGCATTTCTTTTCTGTGCACAACGATTAGTCCTGTCGCGAGAATCGAACCCGCAACCGACGTGGTGTACAAACCTACACAACCACGACAAAACAGATGCTGTCAATTGAGATTACATAAAACTGGTGGTAGGGACTGTATCATTTAAGTGTATAATAATTTACATTTGTCATACTTATCACTGCACACTATCTTCTTTAAAATATCGTTTTCCTTACCCTGTGGTCGTCTGGACGAGATCGCTGCTTATCGATAAGACCGCCTATTGTACTTATAGGAAATTATGTATTACCAACTGTTAATGTGTTTTCTTCTTTTTTAAGTGCTATAAAGTGTTATCTATGTATAAGGCCTGCCCACTAACACCACGTGACAACAATATGAATATAATTATTCTATTTATTATAGCGATGATGTGGCCTAAGATGGAGCACATAGATCTAGAGAGAGACGGCAGTTGAGCGACTGCTCAGACCCGTCTCTCCAATGATTCACCGAACGTCATCCCGAACACACGACTAGGTCGCTTGACGGCATGGCTTTGTTCGTTGGGTGGTATTACAACCACGGCCAGAGCCTACCACTCCAAAGCGCGTAAGCGGGTTTCATCACGATGTTTTCCTTCACCGTTTTAGAGCGAGCGTGCAAAATCTGCACTTAACTATAAGTCATTGGTGCAGGGCCGAGTCGGGATTCGAACCCAGGTGCGTCTGATCGAAAGGCGCATGAGTTACCGCTGAGCCACACTCGAAAATTCAAATTCTATTGTCTTCCGCTTACGTTTTCTGATTTTAAGGACACTTATACACCGCCGCGCCGCGAGCGTCCTTGCCGCACCGCAGCCGCACCAACATAACAAAAAAACGACTTCCTAGGACACAGACACAATAGCTCAGTATGTCATGTCGAGTCCACATTAGCGCTAATGCCGTGACCGCGGCTTATTTGGCGGTCCTAACCATAGTTCAAGGCTTTAGAGGCATTTTACAATGGCCCGGAGATTCGCTGCGATTGTTATGCGTTTTTTCGGGTTTGTTTGAAGTTATCAATAAATGTAAAAGGTCAAACGAAATACGCAGTGAGCGAAGCAGAAGCAATTTAGCCCACAACATTTAATATTCTCCGCTAAATTTGATATGCTCATCATTATAGTTATTCACAAAATGGGCAAAAAAAATGTATGTTTAATTTTTTATTCCCTGTGATAGGTTAACTTACCCTGATTCTAAACAGTTTTGTATATTATTCAAATATAATTTGAAATTGATGCCCTAAAGTGAATTACATAACTGCTGAAGTCTTATGTGACTAGCTAACTAAATATAGTAGGTATATACTATCATCATTTATAGTATGTCTCTTTAAAGGCTTATTAACTTAAACAGATTTAAAAAATACAATTAAAAAAACAAAAGTAAAAGACCCCGGTAGCAAAGCGTTTCCTAATATTCTTACAACAATTACCATGAAGTCCCCATTTCCAAAATTGCGACACAAATCTTGAAACATACATATTAATATTTGTTTATTATATTACAATAGGTATCTGGCGGAACTTTTTAAATTCATTATCTGACTATATTAATACTTATATTAACAAACGTATATTTCTTAAAATCGCAACAACAGTGGAAGCTTCCCACGAAAAACCGCGCGACAACAACCACAAGTGTAAAATCATTCCACCTTTACTTTGGCAATGTTAATAGTGACTCGCGGCGATTCGTAGACTGAGAGGAGACAATTACAAGTGATTGTGCCCCTCGGTCACATGCGACTTACGGACAGACTGCTTAATCTTTTTGAGAGCAATTTTCGTGTGTGATTTATGCCCAAATTGAACTACGTGATGGGATTTGCGTGCAGTGATGTTGAAACTAGAGCAGAGTCGAGCAGCGATGATTATGATGCTCGATGTCTTATGCTGCCCGTCAAATGTGTTATGCACACCCGTACATTTTTGTGCTTATTTAATATATATTTTTTGTCCAGACGAGAGAAATCCTTTTTGTCCATTTTTGTGGCCATTGGTAACTTTGATCTATTAAGCGTAAAAAAAATCCTCTTGGACACATGGGAAGGGAGGGCTCGGGTAGTGCCAGACTTGGCCTAAGCCACCACACTGGCTAAAACCCCCGTCTGCTCTGCCTGTCTACAGACCAGACGTCCTTGCCGTTTACGTCACTCGTATTTTATCAGGGCGTACATCAGCTATGCATTTTTTTCTCTCTCATTGTAAGTCCTTTTTTTATTTTATTTTTTGGTTTCTTTTCTCACAATTCTGTTAACATTTTTTTTTCTTTGTGTTTCATAATCTAATCCTAAGCTACCAGAACCAGACTAGTTCCCTCTTGCAGCATCTAAATGAATAATAAATAATGCCTATAAATTATATTCGACTTCGACTTGACCTGGTCAGGGTCAAGTCAAAGTCTAAAATTTATCCCTGAAAGCATAGTTTTGCTCTCCAACATTCACTCCCAGGGTAATGAAGCCGTCCTACGATGGCATAAATTCAATCTCAGCAACAATAATAGCAATTTCAATTTTAACGACAATAATTTAAATTTAACTCCGCACTGTATCTGGTAATGCTTAATGAGCTGCGATGGCTTATTATCACCATGAGTCAACACCAACGCTTGTCGAAACCATTCGGATTTAGCTTAAAATGTTTCGGAACGAATCTAGTACACTCGAGAGCAATGAATCCGGGTCACTTAAAGAATGTTAAAAATCTCGGAAACTAAAAATGATAGGTTAATGCAATAAATTGTATTTAATAGACAATGTAATACTCCTTAAATGAAAGTAAAAAAAATATGAGTCACCATACATTTTATTAACACAAAATTACATAAAGAAAAAAACTGCTGATCTCTCCTTAAAACAAAAATAGGAAACATGAAATTTTTGAACTTTATTACGATTTTCTTGAATTTTAATACTTCGTATTGCCTCCTCGTGCTTCCATTACTGCGTTTACGCGGTTTGGCATGCTGTACACCAAGTTCCTTATACGATTTTGGGGAATATTCTCCCATTCCTCTGTGAGAGCAATTTTGAGCTCACGAAGCGTGATTGGGGGAGGGTTTCGTTGTTTTACGCATCTGCCTAGCTCGTCCCAAGCATGCTCGATCGGGTTGATATCCGGGCTGCGCGCTGGCCACTCCATACGAGTAATGTTCATCTCTTGAAGGTAGTCATTCACAATCCTACCTGTATGAGGTCGGGCATTGTCATGCATAAATATAGCATCCTCACCTAAATTGACCATAAATGGACCAACGTGATCATTGAGGATTTCTTCCACATATCTTACGCTAGTTAAAGAGCCGTTTTCTATGATCACCAGCTCTGTGCGACTTTCAGAAGAAATTCCGGCCCACACAAGTACAGACCCACCACCGTAGGCTACTTTTTCTTCGATGCATGCTTGCTTGAATCTTTCCCCTGGTCTTCGATACACTCTGTGTCTTCCATCGTGCTTGTAGAGCATAAATTTTGATTCGTCGGAGAACATAACTTTTGACCAATCTTCAATACTCCAATTTACGTGGCTCTGGGCATATCTTAGTCTCGAAATACGATGCCCACGCTCCAGTTTAGGGCCGTTTGCAGGTCTAAGGGGTTTTAAGTTAGATTCAGCAAGCCGACGTCTTACTGTCCATGCACTTGGGTTACTTCCTCCGAGGCGTCGAAACTGATTGGTGAGTTCAGTTCCTGTGAGAAAGCGATTTCGAAGCATGGTGTTCACCAAGTATCGGTCTTCTCGTGCTGTGGTACACCTGGTTCTGCCCGTTCCTGTTCTGCGTAGGTTAGAACCAGTTTCTTCGTAACGTCGGAGAACTCTTTGTACTGTTGACAGCGACACACCGACAGTCCTGGCTGTATCGCGCTGACTCCGGCCGGTTTCCAGCATTGTAAGTATTCTGGTGCATTCTTCAGGCGTAAGCGACATAATTTCAGCTTGAATAATGAATATAGAGCACTATCAACATGGTTTATGTACCCACATAAATGACAGATTACAAACAAAAGCAAAACCAAATGCTGTAATTTCGTAGTTCCATCTTCGAAAGTGGCCCTTTTTCAAATTTGATTTTTTTATGATATAACTTTACAATAACTAAGAAGTTTTAATACCTTCATTTAAGGAGTATTACATTGTCTATTAAATACAATTTATTGCATTAACCTAGCATTTTTAGTTTCCGAGATTTTTAGGATTCTTTAAGTGACCCGGATTCATTGCTCTCGAGTGTATTTAGGAACTATAATAATGTTAAGCAGATATTCACATATCGCGGTATAATATCCGAAATATAAAAACTATTTATAAAAATACATACAGTAAGCTAAATAAATTAAATAATTAATAGTAATTAAGACATTTATTCTTCATCATCATCATCATCATCATCATCATCATCATCAGCATCATCATCAGCCTGTATTCGTCCACTGTTGGACATGGGCCTCTCCCAATGAACGCCACTGAGCCCGTTCTTTGGCTCTTCTCATCCAGTTTCTTCCTTACCTTTCGCAGGTCGTCGCTCCACTTGGCCGGTGGGCGTCCTACACGACGTTTACCCTTTGTTCTTGTTTTTCTTAATTAGAATTTAGTATTTCCTACTAATATTATATATATATATATATAGCGAGTTTGTGAGGATGGATGAATGGATGGATATTTGTTATTCAATCACTCAAAAACTACTGAACTGATTTTGATGAAATGCATATGCGAGGATCGATTGATGAATCGACGTATGGATGTTTGTTACTTAATCACCCAAAAACTACTTTATGGATTTTATTGAAATTTGGTATGTAGGTACTTGAAGTCCGGGAAAAGGACATAAGACATTTTCATTCCGACAAACCGCGGGTGAAACAGGGGGGCGCAACTAGTACTAAAATAATGCGAGGCTGTCTGCAAGATTCCATGATGACTTTTAGCAGAAACGACATTTATACATAAATGCAAGCCCCATAAATAAATAAAGAGATGTCGTTTTAAAGTTTTCAGGAAGCTTCACGCTATGATGATATAGGTCATATAATCAAGTATAGGACGCAACAGTTGCAATGTGCTAAATGCCATGTTTTTTTGCTGTATAAAATGTAATGTGTCTTTGCATCCAAAAGTTTGCTTCGAAATTTATCACATACAAACTGGGTATTTTTTTTTGGGTACCAACTTGTGTATCGTATCGGTAACTATACCTATAATAAAAATATTTTTTCTGCATAAAAGTTATTTGTATTTGATTACCTGCCTGAACTGCTGTAAAATTGAATGAAACAGTATGGATACATTTGATTCATATGATAGCAGTTCATATTACTAGCATTCCGTATATCAAACACCATTTTCCAGCTTTTCCGTTACCCTCACAATTTTTATTTTATTTTTCCTGTTCTAGTAGAGCCATTATTAGAATAAATACGTAAAATCAAGACGATACTTTGAAAAAAGGGAAATCCGTAACAACTGGGTTAATGATGAGTTGTCATAGTGAATTGGGGCCCAGGTCTTTCACTCGATAGTTAGCAATGCGTCTGTCCATAACATTTGCAGCATCACCCAAAACTTAATAGGCATAATGATATTTAATATCTGATATCTCAGAGTGATGAGAGCAATGCACCTACGAAGTTCTTTTTATGGTATTAAGAGTTCTGCAACTGCAATTGTTATGGGTAGGCCGGTGCATACCATCAGGCGGACGAGTTGCTCATCTCATCAATCGGTTAAATAAAAAAAACCTTTTTATGATCAAACACTTACTTATATCTTAATTAATTAATACTCCCTTAAGCCCAAAACTCTACCCTAACTTAGGCAAAGCCTAAGATAATGTAAATTATAAGCAATTACTATTGTAAATAAGCTTTAATGTGATACCGCCATTGAAGGAGTTGCAGCCGTTATATTATTGTAATGAATTATCAGATAAGCAAGGATTTGGTTAACACTTGTTAGTGAACGAGCCACTAGGATAAGATTGTTACGCCTCCTTGAAACATTTGTGTCAAGCTCTTGTGAACTGTAGTTACAATGTGGTGCCGCTACGTCATAATCGTTTGCATTTCGGAGATTTTTTGTCGGCATTTGGTTTTTCATTGGTATCTTCTATTTGTTCCCGAAGATTAATGTTGTAAACACCTGTAAAGGCATAAATATCAGAATGTACTTAGATGTAAGAAAGTGTTACCATTATGTTTATTAATATATATACTGTTGGTGTTTCGTATAATAAATAATTAAATCTTTAGTTTCTTTCAGTTTCTTTCAGACCCTGAAAGAAAATAAATAAGAGTAATTTCTTCCTTATCTTAAGGTGCATAATCATTAAACGTCTAACTTTTTATTTAGGTAATTTTTTTTTAAATATGTTATAGCTAGCGCACTTAAACCTATGTTGCTGAAAGTGTCGAATAAACGATGCATAGTCGCAAGGTATAGAAACTTTTTACAAAATTATAAGTCCATAATCCTAATAGAATAAGTGAAAGCTTACAGCTTTGAGCTCACGTAATATCATCTCACAGTAACTCCGAGACTAAAAGCGACAGTATCAGATGGTGTGAGTTCACGGCGCGTAGGCGCGTTGACACGGGCGAGTCAAGTGGCGCGTTACAACACTAAGCCCACATTCGCTGACTCAGCACTCGGTTGTGCAAACGAGGCTTCGACTTTGACATTACGAATCAGTGTAATGGTGAACAAGCATTGCACTGATTTGTTAACCATTTTAACTCCAAGTAATGTTATTAATACTTTTATGATTTTAGTTTATTTTAATTTAATAATGAGACGGGCAAGTCGTTCGCTTCATGGTAAGTGCCAAGCCTGCCTATTACGATTGCAGTGTCACCTAGAATTTTTACCATACCATACCATATAAAGTCCGTATAAACAAGGAATACTAAGTAAGTATAAAGTAGCCTTAGTTAGGGGCCAGGATCTATGTATGTGATCGTTGGGCGTATTTATTTTATCATTATTTTATTAAAGTCATGCTTACTCAACTTACTTATGTCTTTGCTTGTTTACTGGTGCTTACTTATGTCTTTGCTTGTTCACTGGTCCTGTGTGTCGGGACTCCCTTCCCTCCAATATGGTTGAAGGGGGTGATGGATCGCCCACAAGTCATACTCGTGAACGGGTGCTGCTTGTGGGGACTGGTCTGGTCTGCTTACTCTAATTGCTACTGTCATACGCATTCATATATTATTTATATATTTCTGTTAGTGATTCTCGAAAATACTATGACTATGGGACATCTCACTCGCACTTCTTGTTTGATGTTTTGTTAATTTTAATTTATACTTCATTATTTATTATTATATTTTGAGACTTTTTAAAAGAGTTAAAAATAGAGACATCCCCGCAGAGTTTCTTGGTGCTGTCTCTATAGCGAGCGTATTTCTGAGGCACTGGTAGAGTCAGTTTTCGCATTTCTTTTCTGGGCCCGGACTTTAATCTAAATATGGGAAAGAATAAGTAAAATAAAAATAAGGAAAGTACGTAGTAACTTTAGGCCCTGGAAAAAGACATAGGGTACTTTATTTCCCGGTAACTGCGGGTGAAACCGCGAGGCGCAGCTATAGTTTATCATTTTAGTAAGATTATATTATTATTATTAGTGACAATAAAGTTTACCAGATTTCAATATCTAAGCAATTTAATATTGACGTAACAATAACGACGGCTTGATAATAATAATTTCGAATTATTATATGCCAATAAACTATTATTATGTACGATAAAATAAAATATATTTTGTTGAAGGAGGAAAAGCATAACGCTTTTAGAGTTCCCTACCCGAAAAGTCGCCTTAACCTTGTAGCCCATCTATGTCACAGGTTTGTTAACTGCACGGCTTCATCATCATCATCATCAGCCCACATCAGTCCACTGCTGGACATAGGCCTCTCCCATAGCACGCCACTGAGCCCGATCTTCGGCTTTCCTTCTCCAGTCGCTACCAGCAACCCTACGTATATCGTCGCTCCATCTAGTCGCAGGACGTCCTACGCTACGTTTGCCGATTCGCGGTCTCCACTCTAGAACACGTCTACCCCAACGGTTATCGGTCCTGCGGCAAATATGACCAGCCTACTGCCACTTCAGCTTGCTAATCCGCTGAGCTATGTCGATAACTTTAGTTCTCTGGCGAATAATTTCGTTCCGGATTCGATCCCTTAGAGAAATACCGAGCATAGCTCTTTCCATAGCTCGCTGCACGGCTTGAGTCTCCGAATACGTAGGTACAGAATGTGCTTTATAGTTCACTCGACTTCGAACCGACGCACCCGAGTTCGAATCCCGGTGGCCTCGCACCGCTGACTTTCTTAAGTTATGTGCGGATTTAACACTCGCTCTTAAAACAGTGAAGGCATACATCTTGAGGAAACCAGTATGTCCAAGAATTGATCACAATAATTCAAGGACATGTGAAATCAACCAACCCGTACTGGTCCACCGTGTTGGATTATGGCGCATACTCTCTCTATGAGAGAAGGCCCGTGTCCCAGCAGTGGGAACATGATAGGCTGATGATTATGATGATAGGTCACTTCACAAAAAATGACATATATTTTTTGTCACTTGGAGATCTATGCTCGGCCATTTTCTCGCCTGAACCTAAGCAAAGATGTGGCCGAATATGGAGCCCATAGATTTAGAGGAAGATGGTAGTTGAGCGACTGCTCAGGTCCGTCTCTCTGATGGTTGATAAACATCATCCTAGGATTTTAAACAATTAGGAAGAAGAAAAATGATATTGCTCTTGCGGGGATGGAACTTGCGTCTTCGGAATACCGTCCCGACGCCACCGAGTCGCTCGAGCAACCAAATATCTTCTATCCTTTTTATATCTTCTTACGAGGACGATCTTATGGGGTCATAAGATTTTAAGGATGATGTTTTTGATACCTATTGAATGCATTAGCATTCAATCCTGAAGCACGACTAGCTTTGTTCGGTGGGTGGTATTAAAACCGCGGCCGGACCCTACTACTCCAAAATAGTATCAAATAGTTAACTTCGGAAAACACCACGGAACACTGAATACACTAGGTCCGCCTTGAACTTGATTATTTTTTATATTATTTTGTTTGAAAATGTCAAACTGCGATGGTGTCATGGATCGTGATCTTGTGAACGTAAGCATTTTTTTATTAATATTTTATTGGTTATAGACTCGTAATTATTGATCACTTAGAGATAAGCGGAGTTTCAGAAGTGTTAAATAAATTAATTATTAACAACCTTGCGTAGCTTCAAACCTTCTGTTATTCCGGGTATGCTACCGGGTCTATAGTATTTATACATAGTAGTTGCGCCGATTAAAGCTCACATTGCAACGAAGAATTACGAAAAAGTTTGAAGAATACTGTGGGTAAAAACTCGGGGCGCAACTAGTATAGAATACATACATAAAAAGAATATCTAGAATAGTATTTGAAATAACACCAATAATTTTTTTGAAAAAAGAGCAACTTAATGATTGTACCTATATTTTTTGTTGATTTTTTCTTGAAGTGCTGAATCAGTTTCGATAATCAGGACCACCTCGAAGTATGACCTACCAAACAAAAAAGAATCGTCAAAATCAATTCATAGTTGGCGGAGTAATCGCGTGACAAACACAAACAAACATGCTGTTTAATTGAGAAGCTCCTCCTTTATGAAGTCGATATTTTTTTCATTACTGATACTAGCCATAGGTCACTGCTATCTACTGACCTATAAGTAAGTACAGCCATGTTACGCAAGCCCCATCTTACTACATAATCACTTACATTCTCCTATTTTCGACCGAATGCAAATCGCCTTGAATCCAACCGCTTACTAAAAAAAACAATAGACAATCGGAGACATACAATTTACGTAAGAGCAAAGAACCGAACCGAACAGCTACTAAATATAAAGACGCAAGTACCGCTTAGTATAACGATACACTATTAGCAGCGCCTCGCGCGGTTTTACCTGTGTTTTCCAGGAATAAAAGTATTCTAAGTCCTGTTCCCGGACCTAAGGAACCTACTTACCTTCATATCAAATTTCATCAAAATCTCTTCAGTAGTTTTTGCGTGATTAAGTAACAAACATCCATCCAAAAATCTTATAGAGAGGAGATCACTACGCATGCTACGATTCCTTTAGATACCTATAAGCCTCAAACCAACGAGCCACAAGAGTGGAAGTATAAACACAGAATATTAAGGGACAGAAGTATCACTCCGCAAAGAAATTTAAACAAATAGCGACTGTTGCTATGACGCAATAAAATTCAATTCAGCTCGCGTAGCGCTGCATACCTACCAGTCATATTAACCTACAGAGCGCTTCTCTTTCTATCGCATAGCTCTTATCTCTTCTGACGCGACACGTATAACGACGCGCGACCCGCCGTCGGTGTCCGGCTATGTACTTGTAGCTTCGTACCTACAGTGCGGAGTGCGCTACGCCTGATATAAATGACAAACGTAGAGTGAACAAAATTAAGGGAGTCTTGGTTTGGTGTATTGATAAAACGAAGGATAAACTAGGGAGAGATCCGCCGCTCATCTTAAGCGACGTAAAATTCGCATAGTGTGTCCGCTACCTTATGATGCTTACGTCTTTTTGTCGCTAGTGATGTGAAATGGTAACATTTGATCGATGGCATCCATTTTTAGATTCGTTGTGTGCAGTTTCAAAAGTGGAACTCTGTCATTAGTGGCTATTACCAAAGAGGTATGATTCATTGCTAGCTCATTGTCTTGACTGTGTTTGTTTTGGTGCTAGTGAGGAGGACAATTAAAAGTTCATGGGTGATACTTGAAGATGAAATCTATCGCAATCTTTAAAAATGTTGCTAAGAAGCACTACTTGTCCAACAACTGCTAAATTATATATCGTAATATATGTATCTGTTAATCATATCATATCTGTTTTATATACCTAATATAATTAAATACAATATATATCGTATTTTATATTAATGTATTATTTTGTTTGTATTTATTATTACGAGTATGTCTATGCTATTATATTTTTGAAATTTGTATTTACTACATCATATCTTTTATCCTTTAATTGATATTCTCTTGTAAATACTAGGTGTAAGTATCATACTGTTACAATGTATTTTAAGATTCAATAAACGTTATTATATTATATATATTTTATCTTTCTTCTTTTATCTTTTTTTACTTCGTACACCAACCGACCACAATTTTTACAAGCTTTTATTTAACTTGCAATGTACGTACGTATGTAACTATGTTGGTTCGGGTGGAATCCGATTACGAATTTGTTAAGAGCTTGTCGTGGCCAAAATATTATTCAACAAAAAACTTACTTAACTCTTTATTCCTCCATTCATTTTTTCCTCCATTTTTATTCATTTTTTTTCAACGGTTGCCTTTAAGAAATTGCACATAGAGATAATGCCGCCCATTTTTTAACCGACTTCAAAAAAGGAGGAGGTTCTCTATTCGGTTGTATTTTTTTTATTTTTTTTAATGTTTGTTACCTCAGAACTCCGTCATTTGTGAACCGATTTGGAAAATTCTTTTTGCGTTGGGTTCAGTATAGCTACGAAGTGGTCCCATATAAATTTCATCGATATGTGACTTTGGACTTCGAAGATACATTGAAGTCGGTTTTTGTTTTTTTCTAAAAATTAATTCAGTTTATTACCACTAAATGTAACTAAATTTTTGTTTCCTGTTTTGGTATTCAATAAAGTATTATTGCATTGTATTATATGATAACAAACTCAGTCAAAGTTAATATTATTATGCTGAGTAGGTATTCACTATCGTCTTGTGGTGTATGCTACTAGTTTTTCAAGGAAAATTTAAATTTGTATAGTGACTCAACTGCTGTTGATCGTTTCATTTCTCAGTATACCCAATACATGTATTGCTATTTTTTTAAGATCTAACATAAATTGCTCATTTGTTTTTTTGTCTTCGTGCGTTTTTTTGTGTTTTTAGATAGCTATAGATTTATTTATTAACTAGCTGCGCCGCACGGTTCCACCCGCTTAGTTTTCGGTTTATAGTTGCTTCCTCGGGAATGTTCGTTTTTCCGGGATGAAAAGTATCTGTCCTATTTCAGGACCTAAATATTAAATTTAATCAAAATTCGTTAAGTCTTTATGGAGTTATGTAGTAACAAACACATACACAGACACCCTCTTTTACAAACAGACTTTTGCATTCATACTGTTAAGTAAGATTTGTTTTCTACCTAATGCTACGACTAACGATGACAGGTGACGAGCGCTTTAGTAT
Source organism: Petrophora chlorosata (assembly GCA_951640565.1). Lineage (NCBI taxonomy): Eukaryota > Metazoa > Arthropoda > Insecta > Lepidoptera > Geometridae > Petrophora > Petrophora chlorosata. The sequence continues at coordinate 5,358,987 of OX621204.1, read as the reverse complement.
CAGCCTCTTAATTATATACATATATATATATATATTTATATATAATTGTCAGCCATTTTTTGTTTACCGCTCTGTCTATTTCATCATAGATAACGTTATATGTATATATATATTCATATAATATAAAACTGAAAGACCACTGACTGACTGACTGACTGACTGACATATTGACAGAATTGATCTCCGACTTGCCGTTATGGTGGGGGGGAGTGTTTGGTACCGTTGGATAGAGGATGTTTTGAAACCAACCAGAAAAATCCGAAATCCATGGAAAGGTGTCTCCGAGATGGAACTGCTCAAGGGATCTCGGAAACTATAAATTGGATGGGGGTACCGCTTGAACTAAATATGCCCCAAAACCTGGGCCATTTTTGAAAATTTGAAAAAAAAGATGGCCGCCATACAAAAAAACATGGCCGCCATACAAAATAAAAATGCAAATAACTTTTAAACGGTAAGAGATAGATATAGAGTGCTCGACCAAATGTCATAGAGGACGATGGCGGAAATTTGGAAAAGTTGGAAAAATTAAAAAAAAGAAAAAAAAATGGCGGCCATTTTGAAAGTTGCTCCGATCCGACTGAAATTTTGCATCGGGGGGTTTTCTGGGTCGAAGATTACAATTATGAAAAAAAAATTCGGATTCCGCCATTTTTCAAGATGGCTGCCATACAAAAGTTTTTTTTCCGGAAAAATAAGCCAAACAAAACTTTTGAACCGTAGTCGATAGGAAGCGTCTATAAAAAAAAAGCAACACCCCCCCACGCGAGCTGCTTTAGCAGCTCGCGCACGCCACAAAATCACTTGGATTCCGCCAGTTTTCAAGATGGCCGCCATACAAAAGTTTGTTTTCAGAACAACTGAACTTAAATAACTTTAGAACCGTAATCGATAGGGAGCTTTTATTAAAAAGCAAAACACCCCCCCACGCGAGCTGCTTTAGCAGCTCGCGCACGCCACACAATCACTTGAAATCCAGCTTTTTTTCAAGATGGCCGCCATACAAAAGTTTGTTTTCAGAACAAAAAGGGTAAACAAAACTTTAGAACCGTAATCGATAGGAAGCTTTTAAAAAAAAAACAGCAGCCAACCCCCCACGCGAGCTGCTTTAGCAGCTCGCGCACGCGGCGAAATACTAGTATATATATATATATATATATATATATATATATATATATATATATATATATATATATATATATATATATATATATATATATAATATAGTGGCTGACAATTGACTGGCTTTTATGGTTTTACATGGAGGAGGCTTTAACCCTAAGAAAACAAATAATTAGAATAACGGAAGTCATTTTTCTTTTGGTCGGTCTCGGTCAATGCCGTCGAGGCCGACCACGCAATACTTTGGTATGGTACATACATGGTATTAAAAGCTCTGGTTGGCACTGCAATTCTTATTGACAACACATCCGAATATAATATGATACTAATACTACTACTACTCTACTCTCTTTCTATCGCGCCGCTCTTATCTCTTCTGACGCGGCACGTGTAACGACGCGCGACCCGCCGTCGGTTCCGGCTATGTACTTGTAGGTTCGTACCTACAGCGCGGAGGCCTGCTATATGTGATTAAAAACTGCTGTGAATCTCTAAATAAATAAATATTTATAAACAATGATATTAGAGCTTTTCAAACAAATCTACATACTATATATATCCATTTGAGTTCACTCCCAGAAACAACTAGAACATCACTAGCTTATATTTACCTACGTTTTCGTAAACTTGTGGTTGGCCAACTGATTAGACACTCAACTGTTAATTGAATGTGAATGATGAACTAGATCTACATGCTCGTCTCATAAGACGAACATGCCGTTTGCGTGATGGTAAGCGCCACGAAGCCCATAACAATAGAAGCCACCCAGTACTTTTAATACTGGTAAAGCACTGCTGTGGATGGTGCTGTTATTGTTATGGGCTGGCGTATTGCTTACCATCAGGCAAACGACCAGCTCGTCTCGTCTTCTAGATATATGAAAAAAAACACTGCATTGCTCTCGTCGCCCATCGTCGTTAGTCGTTAAGGTATTACATCAAACTTAATGTCATACTTAGATGTCTGAATTAGTCTACTGTCCTTGCCATTCCATTATTTTTTACCATCACATAATAGTACTAATGTGACCACACGTAATGTCACTGCTCACCGCAATTTTGGTAAGTACATGTTGCAAGATGACAGGCATGAAGGTTGTATTGCTGAAGGAGTACTTCAGCAAAACAACCTTCATGCCTGTCGTGTATGGTCATGAAATAATTAAAAAAGTTGCTACACATGACGTCATATGAACTCTAGTGAAACAAGGATATTGATGAATACAGCCAAAATTAGAACTAACACCTAATTTCAAAGCATTGCCTTCGATTTATGTTCTTGATTCACTAAATATCTCAAATATATAATATTTGAGATTTTTAATTAAAGTAAAAGTTGAGCTATTTTAAATGAACATCGATTTTTTTAACTTCTAAAATTCTTTAAATTCTGAAGTTCTTTAATAAATTATCTTCTTTGGTTCTTGTAAATCTTTACTTAGTTAAGTCTCCGTTATTGCCTCCGTCGACGTCAGACTTTGGAGGTCCGATTTTTTTCATCGTCTTTGGGCATTTGTCACCTATTTAGTGACCGACTTTTTGTGCAATTTTGGACGAGTTCGTTGCAATATGAAACACCGTATGTTTCATTTTCACCTACAATAAAATCGGTGACCGATTGTCTGACGTTGGCGAGCAAATGACTCGGTACCCTGGTGGTTAAAGCGTTGGGACGGAATTCCGAAGATGCAAGTTCGTTCTTAATAAAATTTTAATAAATTTTTTTTACAACTCGGGCCCAAAAGCCTTCTGAAGAGAACCTGCACGCTTTTCCACCTCTTTGTATTTTAAGGCACATTCGTTCATATCATTGTCTTTTTTACCACGTTTTTATTAAGTCATTTTCTTGTCTATCTATCAGTCTTTCCGGGTGGAATCTTGCAGCTCAAATTTCGAGCACTTCTCGTTTAGCTATCCGGCTGAAACTTTCAGGGTAGCTCACAACTCGATGACAATGCGTTCTAAATCCATGTATTAGCATGCAGTACCGACCTAACCTCAAAAGGCGCATAGAAAAGTGATTCTTAGATTATTTTTTTAATCTCTAATTTTTTTATATCGACATAACAGTACTAATGTGACCACAACCAAAGTCTGCAATTTAGCTCGAAATGTCGCAAGACGAAGCGTGAAGGTTGCATCGCTGCACGTGACGTCATCCTGTGATTACTTGTGATCACAACTCGTAATTGTCATCAGGGGAACAGGGTTGGCGATTTTGAAATTAGTCACAAGGTATTGGCATGTATGAGTCACAGAAATTCTGTGACATATTTTGGATATGATCAAGCAATGCGGGCTGGAACCCACTGACAGCTAAGCTACTAAAAGTTTAGCTATACCTACTACAAGGATGACTATGGCAGTCGTTTTTTGTGCTTCCATTTTCTTCATTGGTATTTGGTAAGTATGGATTGTGGACTTATATCTATGGAGGTAATAAAGAGGCATAAACTTGCGTGGATGTAGGCAATGAAAAAAAAACGTTGCTTCCCAATTTTCAGTAGGTAAATATAGGTAGGTAGGTATATATTTGTAGGGGTAGATAGAATATAAAATTAATAAGATATAAATATATAAATATCATACTAATATTATAAATGCGAAAGTTTGTGAGGATAGATAGATGGATGTATAGATGGATGGATGGATGTTTGTTACTTAATTACACAAAAACTACTGAACAAATTTTGGTAAAATTTTGTAGGTACATTAAGGCCTGAAAAAGGACATAAGCTCTTTGTTGACTATTGTTTTTCCTGTGTATTTGGTATTTAATAAAGTAATATTGTATTGTATTGTATAGGCTACTTTATATCCCGGGAAACTGCGGGTGAAACCGCGGGGCGCATCTAGTATATAAATAAAAATTCTTCCGCTTCATTTAAAATTACACCAGTATACTGAAGCGCTAGGGGAGAGGCGTTTGGAAGACCTGGCATGTAGTACAGCTGATGCTCTCTGATGCATGCCGATGATCCCCTTATATTTCAAATTACTTGACACGGTCTATCAGATACTACAAGAGCCTGACGAAAGCCTACAAAAATAAACGAAACAGCATCAGTATTCATGCCAGCCCTGGTGCCACCTGATGATCGCAGCCTTGGGCACAGTCACGAGCGTTGACAAAACAACATCATCGTGAATTTGTTTAATTTTAGTGGAAAACCGACGACGTCGTGAGCGAGCTAATCAGCCGATGGATTACCACTACTTTATGAATGGTGCAAGGTATAAGCTTCTAGAAAAAATCAAGTTCTCGTTGAGTTGTTGTACCAGACTCAATGGCTTTGAAATTTTCGCAGGATGGTTAGCTTTTACGTTAGGTTAACTTTTGAGGTTAAAATAAATGGCATATTTACTTTCCTATTGTTTATATAGGTACTTATTGTCACTTACAATAGATTGCCATCTCTAATTCATTTATTTTCTTCTGCAAGATTTCTGGATCATGTAGGGAGCATTTTAAAATGGTGAATTAAATTTTTGTAAGCTTTATGTTTAAAGCCACCATTGTGGCCCCACGTAACAACGTGGAGCCACAATGGTGACATTAAATAAATAAATATAAACACACCCACCGTTCACATACATAGATCCTGGTCCCTAACTAATATTCCCTGTTTCTAGGGAACCAGGAACTACGAGGACTATTGTCCCTCAACACCCAGACACAAAACAAATGTTTGCGCTTTATTTTTTCGTTGCATAAACATTTGTACCGTCGCGGGATTCAAACCCGCAAGCACTACACCACAGACACACAGACTCAATATTACATTATTGAAACCTCAAACATGTTATAATTTGTACCACGGAAAACAGACATCTCGAACATAAAGTTGAGTCGATACGCGCATTGTCTACGCAAATCTCGATTAGTTTAATTGGAATGGCCTTTACAATACGTCTGTTTGACATTGTACGCATATTTATTAATGTTGAACATTGCACATAGTTTATATATGTATAACTACCACAAATAAATGTCTCTTGTGCAGGCTACCGTAGGAAATCGAGGCTCAATTAAAGAGTAGTTGGTGTGCTTAGAACGATTTTACAACTAATTATTGTAGAGGTTCTTAACTACATTTAATATATAGAAAAGAAAGAAAGACATTATATTTATTCATAACATACGCAACATTTCATTAAACTATAACAATAGATATATATATCGTCCCCTTACTGCAAAAACCAACTAAGTGCGCTTTTTAACAAAAATGAGTTACCAATACCATCAGAACTCCTCTTCAAGATCTACATACTAATGTTAATATGTTAAAAAGCGCACTTAGTTGGTTTCATGCATTAAGGGGACGATATATGTGTTATTATTATAACATTGTGGTCTTATATGTATATATCTATGTAAATTAATTTATACACCACTATCCTTTTAATATGTTAGTCCTTTCTGATCAAAGGTTGTCTGGAAGAAGTAGCTTTGAGCGGTAAGACCGCCTTTTGCTATGATGATAACTGTAAAATGTACTAGTTTTATGTACCTATTTTAAGGTTTTTCACAATAACGTTAATAAAGTAAAATTAACAGAGGCCCATAGAATATACACCTTACAGACTAACATACATACATATACAAAAAATATAATATTAAATTTAATTAACCATACCACACTACTTCACAGGGGTCAAAAATTTCGCTCCTTCCCTGTATCTCCGGTACTATCCCAGGCCAGAAGTCAGAATTTAGAAACGATTATTAAATAAAAATTAATTAGTATTATTAATTTATAATAGGTATAATAAATCATCATCAGCCTATTACATTCCCACTGCTGGGACACGGACCTTCTCTCTTAGAGAGACTATGAGCCACAATCCACCACGCTGGCCCAGTGCGGGTTGGTGGATATCACATTTCCTTGAATTTTTGTGATGAACTCATAGACATGCCGGTTTAACCACGATGTTTTTCTTCTCCGTTTTTTAGAACGACTGTTAGATCCACACATAACTTAAGAAATTCAGTGGTGCGGGGCCAGCGGGATTCGAACTCGGGTGCGTCAGATCGAAAGTCGCACGTTCTCGCTTTGTGCGACACTCGCTCTCAAAAATAATAAATGGTGATTAACTGGTGGTAGGTTTCTCGTATGCGAGAGGTCGTCTGGGTGGGTACCACCGCTTTGCCAATTATTCAGCCTCCAAGCAGTAGTGCGCAAACATTACTGTGATCCGGTTTGAAAGGCATTGTAGCTAGCGAAATCACTGGGCATTATGAGACTTAGCAGCTAGCTGTTTCAGGGTGACGAGCGCAGTGCAGCGCCGCGCAGGATATTGCAAAACAAAGTTCTGGGTGGTGCTGTTGCTGTTATGAGCAGCCGTATTGCTTACCATCAGGTGAACGACCATCTTGTCTCATCACTCATTAGATAAAAAAAAGCTAAGATTCAAATACAACATTCGATTCGTTTCAAATTCATGCATAGTTTTGTGAGATATGATTAATTTCACTTTTAGAACATCCATACCTACGTACCTACTTTTACTTTCGTTGAAATAAAGTCTACGCAATGGTATTTTTATATTTATGTTTCTCGAGTTGTAATAAGCTCGTCTCTGTTGAGACATTGAGCACAGTTTTACGATATAATTCTAATCTTTTCTAATCCAATTCATCATTTCCCACATTGATATTCTACAGAAACACCAATTAAAATTAATTACGTTGACAGACTAATTAACGCGACAGTTTTGTGTGAATATAACAAATCAAGATGGCTTTTTATTAAAAATCCAACGAAGTGTTAATACACTTCGTTGGATTTTTACGTCAATTTTAGAGTTATGTCATAAAAATTTACATAATTTCCGTGTATTTACGTTAATTATCTTTCGTTTATTGCGTTTATATAATTTTATATTAACTGTGGAACTGTTTATCTATTAAGGTCTATAAGTCATGTGACATCATCCAATCTCAGATCTTCACGAAGGTAGTCAGGTGGGTATAATAAGATTATAATCAATATAAATAAATGTGACATGTCTTGCGCATCCGGATCTTGAAGTAGCAAACATTTTATTGCTCTACCTATTAAAATGACTAATCTTCATCGTTTATCATATTCCTACAATAAAACTGGAAATCGAACAAATGCACATCGAGGTTATAAGTAAAGGGTCCTACCTCACCGGGACGCCATGGCAATGTCATCGTCAGAAGCATCGTCAACATAGCTACCTCTGGCAACCGAACCGAAGGTCGCGAAACGAAGAACGAAAGGGTTCTACCTCACCGGGACGCCATGGTAATGTCATCGTCAGAAGCATCGTCGACATAGCTACCTCTGGCAACCGAACCGAAGGTCGCGAAACGAAGAACGAAGAGCATATCTCGAATGCGTCATTCATTTGAGGATTCATGAATGGACAGCGGATTGCTGACAACTTGATGACTGAGTGAGTCAGGCGCGGCTTACACGCAAATTTATTTTTATTGCAGATTCCTAGATTGTATGTATCCTGAAAGACTGACTCCGGCAGGGAGTTCCACTCATTAGCAGTGCGAATAATCAAAGTGGAAGCGAAGCGCTTAGTGCGCGCAGGAGGAATTTCCACCATATAACGATGGCGTGTTGCCGTACGTCTAGTAGCCCGATAATTAAACGGGGATGGGGAATTAGTTGGTGCAATTCCGGTGCACACTCTCCGAAATGTATCCGAATTAGCCACTACACATTTCAGTATGAACTGTGTGGCTACAATGGCTACGTTGCTGTCGACGTCGTCATGGCGTCCGGGTAAGGTAAGTACATGCGGGTACAGTTCCGTGGACTGACTTGGTGACTTAACCCAGAGTCTTGATGTATCAACATAGCACTAAGTACCTTCCCTAGCTGTACAATTAAGATTTTGTTATTTAACTACACTTGCTCTCTGCTCAACACCGGCAGTTTTCCAATGGTCATGGTTCATCAGTCATGGTTGGATATCAAAATATGTTTAGTTTGCAAAATATGAAAGAAAAAATAAGGTCAAGGGAAGAACGTCAAATCGAATTAAACATTTTATAGTCAGGTTTTTAATCAGAAGTGAGACAAAAAATATATAAACGTTATTAATCTATGAAATGGCAGGTAATAAATAAAAGTCACCAGAACAGCGCAAATGTCAAAGGATCCAAATGACATAAACAACATATTCTTTATTTTTCATTAGCATAAAAAATCGTTTACGAAGCGAGATCCAATATATCGGCTACTGTGGGAACTGGGCCGCGCAGTCTTTTTGTGACACGACCAGCCGCGGCGCAGGCGCCGGCTGATGACAAATGTGAGCGGTGTAAGGAAAAAACGATTAGCGTTATAATATTTTAGTTTTGTTTAAATATTTTCATTTCATTTTTCTATAAAATATTGTAAAATACCGAAGGCCCAGTAGCCTTCGGTATTTTGTCGTTATAGATCTGGGGTATTTTGTAATTTAAATATTAAGTGTCTGAGTCGAGATTTTCTCAAAAGTTAGAAGACTTGAAGTCCTGTTACTGTTAGCCTGTGTCGTCTCAGTTTTGGGCAAAGGCATCTCCACATGACTTCCAGGCGTCGCGATCTTGGGCTATTGTGGACCAGTAGATGCTAAAGAGGTCGAGTTCATCTCGTTCTTCAAGTCCTATATATTTTTTATTTTTTTATGGAACTGATTGCTTGGACGAGCAAGTCGTTCACCTGATGGTAGGCACCACGCCTGCTCATAGTACATAATTGCAGTGCGGCCCAGAACCTTACATACTATAAAATCACTGCGAAGCACTGCAATGAGCTCATCGCCCCGAGACAACAGATATTCAGTCTCATATGCAAAGTAATTTCGCTGTTTGTTACAGGCAGGCGTGGCGCTTACCACCAGGCGAACGATTTTCTCGTCTCATTACTCAGGTCCATAAAAAAAACAATTACTTAAATGATTTTCATCAAATCGCAAGGTCTTATGACTTACACCTTTGAAGGACGTTTGACAATATAGTTGATTAGAAAGAAGTTCCAATCCGAATTCGATACGTGACTCGATCTCGATTCGAAATTGTTTAATGACTCGACGATCTATCGAGATGATGTCGATAAGGTGACTCGGATGAGGTATCGAATCAGGAAATTGGTTACATCCTTTAACAAGAAGCTAGTTGGTGATGATTTATTTAATCGATTCGTGCGAAAATCATTTTTGATGGGACCGCCAAAGGCAGCCGTTATATAAAATGCTATACAGTTATTGAGGATTGTGGGATAATGTTTGTACCAGTTTAGTAACACTTAGGTCTTCCACTTTAAAAGAAAGACAAATGTAGTAGATCCAGGTACTTACTAACGACGACGAACGGTGTATTTCTTAGTGGTAACAAATTAAAAGTGTTCCTCTAGAAACTGAGCCTACAGGTTTTGAACATCTGTAATGCAAGGTTTCAAAATGTAATGGAATCAGGCGTGATGTTGCGGAAATTCATCTCAAATCTGAAACGCAATGAAAATATGTAGTGAACCTAATTCCGCTGAATATGTTGTAGGTTGTTGTTAGAATAATATAATATACATGTATGGGGGTGGATAGCAAATGAATGAATATAAAAATATATGAGAGTTTTCGTGAGTTTGGTTCATTATAAATATTTAGTAACACGGCTAGGGCACCCTAGAAAACCAAGGATAGGGCAACCTAGGTCGACTAATTCGACGAACTACGTGAGTCCTAGCCGTTTTATTAAATATTTATAAAAATATATGTATATAAATCCCTCCACTTTTTTATAGAGTAGTTGTTATTGGTATAGTACAGTTAGGGTAGATAAGTAGGTGCAACCATCAGGTACGGTAAGTACGTTCTCTTTAACACCCACACAGGAAAAATTAGATGGTAGTAATTACTCTGATTCTTAGAACGACCGCTACATTTTCAGTATTCAACGTCTAACCATCACGATCTTTGACACTGACATAAAGAATCACAATGTCTCAGTGTCCAAGTCTCCAAGTAGGAAACCGAATTAAATACCGACCCCTGCTGCTAGTGACGTTAGATTGATAGACGATACGAGCTTTATCTTCAGAAGTCTAATTCACAACGACGATCTGGATGCTTCTGTCTCTTTCTTCCGCACCGAGAATAAAATGAAAGCGAAAGAGATAGAAACAGATAAGTCCTCAGATGACGAGCTTTTTTACTATGGGACCTTTAAGTGAGAATTGTCTTCTGGTACATAATTGGATTTTTATCTTGCGTAGATTGAAACATGGCATGCTGTGGTGACTGGATTCTTTGCTTGTACATGGGCTGTTAATTGCAAATGGGTAGGTACTTACAACTGAATAGAAGAATTTAAATTGAAACTGTTTTCTAAAAGCTAATGTTAGCCCGACACTTTCATAGTTGCCTTCTAAAGAGTACCTATAATTTTCTACATTTGTAATGAGACGAGCGGCAATCAAGCAATTTTGCGCCGATGAATGGTCGCCGATTCTGGAGGACTCCATACCGAAAGGAGTTCATGCTGCAGATCCCAGAGTGAAGAACAAACGGTCGTTCCGCATTTTACAAGGGTGTTGAATATTAAAAAAAATTTAGGTTTTAGTAATGCGAGTTAATAGCTGCTATTACACACTACACACAACGTTGTTGATAAAATTTAAGCAATGAATCGGGTTTAAGCGATTCAAGTTTTGATTTAACATTTTTCTCTGACAATCTGTGGTGTAGTGGTTGGGCAGGTTGGCTCAAATCTCATACTACACTGAGGTTGCGGGCTCGATTCCTAAAATTCGACAAATGTTTGTGCATAGAAAAAAGTACAGGGATTTATTTCCTGTCTGGTTGCTGTGGGACCATGGTCTTCATTGTTCCTGGTTCCCTAGATGCAGGGAATCCTAGTTAGGGGCCAAGATCTACGTATGTGATGTTAGGGATGTATTTATTTATTTACTTTTCAATCTCTCAATTTAAAAATATAGGTATGTACATCAAGACATTTGATTCTAGTTATATACCTAGAATATCGATTCCGGTACGTAGACCTCACGCTTAGATATACCTAACCTTTCATTTAGCACGATTTTTAACCGCTACTACACCACGTCTATTTTTAACCGATTACAATAAAACATGTTATATGGGAATAGCAATTTGTTAGTCATTTGCATCGTGACCCAAAGGTAGGCAAGTGACGTCACCAGGTCCTGGTGCTGGGATAATTGCTGGGAAGTCGTGAACTCCTGATAGCGTTTTGTGCAAACACCTGATTGTGGATGTGACTAATCGCAGGCACGTTTCCATTGTATTCCGTGACTGGTCAAAACGTTATATTTTGGAACAGTTGATATCGGTTTTAAATGTGATATTTTTTCTATTGGTGTTTTCGAATGACTGAAAAGTTACTGCTACAGATATTGTAATTGTATAAACAGTTAAAGCTGTGTACTTTTGTTGAACAGGTCGGTGGTTTTGTCGAAGGTGGAACGAAAACGAAGAGGTATGAAATATTAGTATACTCGTATTGTATTAATAATAATAATAAGGGTCTATAATAATATTTAAGGGTCAATAAATGTTCATAGGTGACGATACTCGCTTCATTGCCGTCTGCTAGTGCCGTTTACTTGTGGTAGGTCTCTCGTATGCGAGAGGTCGTCTAGGTAGGTACCATTGCTTTGCCAGTTATTCTACCGCCAAGCAGTAGTGCGCAAGCATTAGTCCGGTTTGAAGGGCGTTGTACCCAGTGAAATTACTGGGCATATGACAATTAATACTTATCTTATGTCTCGGGTTGATGATCGCAATGCAGTGCTAATACGTAGTGCTTTTTATCGTATGAGAAGTTCTGAGTGGCACTGCAATTATTATAGGCAAGCATAGCGCTTACCATCAGGTGAACGACTTACTCGTCTCATCAATCAGTTCCACTTAAAAAAAATGTTAAAAAGAGTTTCTAGTTTGATCTTTAGATAAAAAACCCAAAACTAGGCCATTCGCTCAATTGTCGTGTCGTCCAACAATGCGCCCGCGCCGCTATCCGTGCACGTCTTATGCACAAACGAGGACGAGAACGCGAGACGCCGGTCATACCTATCAGATGATTTTGCATAACGAATACATTATTACATGTCATGTAATTGTCGAATGTTTAATTTATGGTATTCGTGCATTGATTGCGCTTTAAACTTCCTAGTGGTTTTTGTTTTTTTGATGTGGGAACGTGAACGGACAGTGACGTTTATGTAAGCTTACGTGAGCTGTTCGAAAAATTGTTAGTGAAATGAAAAATAGTTCGAATATGAAAAAGTTAATTTATACCTATTTAAAATATTCCCACAATATTGCGTGAATTGTTGCTTCGAGAAAGGATCGTAGCTGTAGATCTAAGTTTTGTCAGTGGTAAGAATGTAGGATACGTTTATGTCTACCGATAATTTCCGACTTCAAAAACAGGAAGAGGTTCTCAATTCAATTGTATTTTTTATGTGTTAAGCTCAAAAATGTGTTAGAACTCATCATTTATAATCCGAATTGGAAAATTATTTTTACGTTGGGTTCATTTATAGCTACAATGTAGTCCCATATAAATTTCATCGATACTCGACCTTGGACTTCGAAGAAACATTGAAGTCGGTTTTTTTTGTTATGAAATAAATTGTTTCTTGTTTATTTTGTATTATAAATAAATAACGCCCAACGATCCCATACTTAGATCTTAGCCCCTAACTAGGTAGGATTCCCTGTATCTAGGGAAACCACGAACTATGAGAACCATAGTCCCACAACACCCAAGATACGAAACAAATGCTTGCGCTTTTTGTTTCTGCGCTTAAACATTTGTCCCGTCGTCATGGAAATCGAATCCGCAACCTCAGTGATGTATGAGATTTGAGCCAACCTGCCCAACCTCTACACCACAGAGGCTGTCGAGTGTAAACCATTTTGTTTTAGCTCTTGCCAACAAAGCAGTTACGATATTCAAAAATAATCAGCCCACCTCACTTAACTATGGTAGCCATATCTACGCTTCATTCTCCCAAACATTACCAGTTAACATCACTTATCAGATGCTTCCCCATTAAAATCTACATACAGCACAGGTCAACATACTCATGAGAAAACCTTTCCACGTTTTACATATCACGATTGATCATCTTGTCCGTCCGTCCGTTGATTAACCGACGACGAATCACCCTTTGACCCTATGTATGACAAATGACCAACAAATTGTACCATTCAACAACTTGGCCAGACAAAATCAAACCTTAAAACAAGAGATTAGAGGCTAAAAGTTCAATTTTCCAGCTTGTTAAGGAAGATTTAGTTTTGTTTTTTTGATAATCGAATGATGATTTTATAGCGCGGTCTCGTAAAAGATCTAATTTTGATAATCGTGTTTTCAATCGACTGTTGATTGTGTTTTGTTTGAGTGCTCTGTGGTATGAACATTCCAAACTCTTAAAAAATAATATGTTTGTGGAATCGGGGAAATCCTTGGAAAAGCCAACGTGTATTCTAATTTTAATTTATACGCACCAACGATCACATACATAGATGAGAGGGAACCAGAAACTACAAGGATCATGGTTGCACAACACCCAGACACGAAACAAATGCTTGCGCTTTTGTTCTGTGCACAAACTTATTTATGTCCAGTCACGGGAATAGAACCCGCAATCTCAGTAGTTATGAGATTTGAGCCAACCTGCCCAACCTCTTCACCACAGAGGCTGACAAACAAAGGCTGACTAATTAAGTTTCAACACAGTTCTGCCTTCAGTTCTTTTATTTATGAAAAAATATAACACATAAGTAGTTTTTTCTTCTGCTCTCTGGTGTGTGGACAACCCTGGTGTCAGAATTTTTACAGCGCCCCATAACTTCCGACATGGCCGAACAAGTGCTGTCCTAAGGCAACAACCGGGACCAACGGCTTAACGCGGTCTCCGAAGCACGGTAGCGCTCAGATGTAAATACCACAAAAACCTCCACATCACACACAGTCACCCATCCAAGTTGTGACCGCTGCAAATGTTGCTTATACTAGCAGATCTGCTATGACCGGCTAGGCGAGCTACGCTACGAGCGCTACGAAAAATAGTGACATTTCGAAACGATCAACGAAACGAAAAACTTTATGGGTGGTTAGTTCATAATCGTGTTTATAGTATAACTGAATATTTAAATGTTAAATGGATTATAATGTCGACTAAAAATCAGTGCTAAGGTACTTTAAAACACCTTAACGTGTGCTGAGTCGAAACCTTTTCCTGAGATCGCGCAACATTTCACTGTTTTTTTATTTATTGTTGTTGTTTTGCCCTTAATTTGGTATGTTCAGTGTAATGTTGTGTGATGTCTGGAATAAATGTGTTTTCTTTTTTCTTTCTTTCTTTCTTTTCTAATGTAGTTCTATATATTGTAAAATTGACATCAGATTCATTAATTTCATTATTAACATGCACGCCTGCTTGCTGGTTGAATACCGAGAATTTTTGATTTTATGACATCTGAAATATTTTAATATATTATTGCGTATTCTAGCAAATATACAATTATGATTACGATCAGTTTTACAATTCCAAATCTGATCACTACCGAACCGAACTAAAACTGACGCTAACATACAGTTTCATCAACCGACTAGGTAAGTCCCTAAACTACCTCATACCAACAGTTAGACAAGTAGTTACACAATAACCACACCAACACAACTAAACCAAATTAAAATTAAATGAACTTCAATTAATCGTTATCAAAACTATACATGTCACTGGCGTCAATTAAAACGTTTCCCAAGTTCACGGGTAATCAAAGAAATCGGGCAATCTGACTAATTAAAGTATATCGGTAACAGGAAGCAATTAGACAGAGGTACACTTAATAAAAGCGAAACACACCTGAGCGACCGTGGCTGCGAAGAGGGAGCGAACATCGCGTGATTGGGACTGGCTGTTATTTTCTATACTGGATTTTATAATCAAACTAGAATTGACTAGATGATACCCGCGACTCTGTTGACGTAGAATTCGGTTTATAGTTGTTCCCCGAGGAACTGATCGTTTTTTCGGGATGTAAAATGCCCCATGTGTTATACCAACACCTATACTACGTACTTACCAAATTTCATCCGTTCAGTAGTTTTTGCTTGATTGAGTAACAAACATCCATCCATCCACCCTCACAAAATTTTGCATATATAATATTAGGCTATTTTTTTAGTCCAGTCAGCATAACCTAAGATTCTGTGACGAGACAAATTATTCCCAGCAACGCAATCGATAAAGCTTTTCTTATGCTCATAGAAGTATTTTTGACAATATATATATTTTTCAAAATAAATAAGATTGCACTATTAGTTTCACTGTTCCATTGGTGATGGTTGTTTGCAACCCCTTTCTTATCGTAGGTCGTTCCGCAACCTATGCAGTTCTTCCAACCGCTCAGGTGTGTATGGTGCTTAAAAGTTATAATAAAGTTTAATAGCAACAAATCGAGATGTATTAGAAACGTGACGATTATCGCATGGTATTAACAATTACCGAGTCATGTATCTTATAACTAGCGGGGTGTGGTTGTCCTCCATTATAAAATGTTTGTTAGAAGAAGCCTTGCGTTCTATCGAACTGTCTTTACTTCGCTACTAACACTAAGGCCGAATATTAATAATACATTGACGTTATAGGATACGCTTGACCTTACACACAACAGCTTAGCTTTGAAATCTGGACTGTTTTTATCTAATTTTATAAACTCTAAATTTATTATTGTTATATGTGAAGATATCTGTAAAACTCAAATTTCTTGAACACCAATATATTTCTTATATTCTTTATTGTACACTAAAATTTTTACATCGATGATTTATAAAATATATGTACAAAGGCGAGCTTAACCCTAAAAAGATTATATATTTCAATTCTTTATTGTATTCTATGACGTTACATTAAGTATTCATTAAAGATCCAACAAGTAGAACAACAAGAAACAACAAAAGAGGAAGTTATTTTTAATTAATACTTAATATATTTTACCTAACTCAAATAAAATAATGAAATAATAATATAGTTTGGTATGAAAAATTATTAAAATTGTGTTAATTTGTTATTTAGATATTGGTCAATTTCTCACTTTCGTCGCTACTTAAATTATATTATTACTAGTAATATTAAGTCATGTATTAGTATGAAAGGAAATATATTTATAATATAAAGTATAATCACCCCATAAAATGGGCAAAGAAACTTTTGATTACTTTAAATAACCCAAAACTAGGAAGAAACTAGAAACTCACAAAGTGATTGCAAACTGCAGGATCGTATCTCTCGAAGGGGTAGCGCAAGATAGCAATATATAAATCCACGTCGTCCGGGTATTTGGCACTGCCAAGGATCTTGGCACTGCTGAATAAAACACCTTGTCTTTGAAATATCCCCGATGTCAAGGTACCCCTGCCGGTAGAGTTATGTCAAGGTACCCCTAACACTTTTATACAGCATGTTAGAGGGACGTTTGAATTTTGCGGAATATTTCTAGTGTCAAAGTTGACAAGTGGTTTGACAGGCTGACAAGTCATAGGGAAAAGTAGGAAATATATTTCACTGGTACATTTTCCCTTTGTTTAGTAAAATAGACTAAAATAAAAACGTGTTTTAAACCTTGATGTTTTTGTAGTATATATTGAATTATCATCAATTAATAAATCATAAGCTCATCACGTTCCCACCGCTGGGACACGGGCGTCTCTCATAGAGAGAGTATGGGCCATAATCCACCACGCTGGCCCAGTGCGGGTTGGTGGATGTTACATGTCCTTGAATTTTTGTGATAAATTCTTGGATATGACGGTTTCCTCACGATGTTTACCTTCGCCGTTTTTAAAGCAAGTGTTAAATCCGCACATAACTTAAGAAAGTCAGTGGTGCGGGTCCAGCTGGATTCGAACTCAGGTGCGTCGGATCGAAATTCGCACGTTCTCCCACTAAGCCACATTCGCTCTTCCACTAAACCACACTCGATCTTTATATATTGAATAATAACAAATAAATACGCCCAACGATCATATACACAACCCTGGCTCCTAATTAGGATTCCTTGTATCTAGGGAACCAGGAACTATGAGGACCATGGTCTCGCAACACCCAGATACGAAAAATACGCTTGCACTTTTTTCTGTGCACTAACATTAGTCCTGTCGCGGAAATCAAACCCGCGACCTTGGCTTTATAGAGATTTCAGTCAACCAGTACAACCACTGCACCACATAGACTGTCTAGAGCATTATGACGTAGTTTTTTACCACGAGTAAAAGCAATGTAGCACTAAGACTTATCAAATATAATTTCTGTTTAAATTATAATAAAAACAAAATCCTACTAACTGCGTATAAGTTTGTGAGGATGGATGGATGTTATTCTATCATACAAAAACTACTGAAAGGATTTTAATGAAATATGCATGCAGGTATGCAGGTTCTTTAGGTCCTGGAAATGGAAAACCGCGGGTGAAACCGCAGGGTGCAGCTAGTATTACAATAAAGAAGGCTATTATTATGTTCCACAGTAAGTCTACCCCTGTATAAGTTGGACCACCAGACAGCAACAAAAAGTGTTAAATCTCCAGAGGTCGTGATTACCGTCGGACGGACGGACCACATTATTTATGTATAGAGACGGTCCCGACGACCGCTACATATTTATCTTGCACCAATCTCGTCTTACATACTGCAACCTTTCAGATAAAAGCTCTTTAGATTTTCTGCTCTCCCGGTATTAGGGAAAACTGGGATGGGTTAATAGTAGTTTTTGTTTTTAATAGTTGGGTTCGAATCTCGCAACGGGACAAATGTTTGTGCACAGAAAAAAATGCGCAAGCATATGTTTCGTGTCTGGGTGTAGTAGGACCATAGTCTTTATAGTTCCTGAGGGCCTACTCCGAGTTGCTTTCGTTCGTTCGTTCGTGCGGACTAAAAGAGACATTCTTATGCCTGTTGCATAGCGCTGTCCCTGTCATCCGACAGAACGAAGATCGTAATTACTTTTTCAAAGTAAGGCCCCAGGTTCCCTAGATACAATGAATCTTAGTTAAGGGTTATGATCTATGTTTGACAGCCTCCCTCTCCTGTGGTGTAGTGATTGGGCAGGTTGGCACAAATCTCATACATCATTAAGGGTGGCGGGTCCTTTTTCCGTGGAGGAACAAGTGTTTGTGCACAGAAGAAAAAAAGCGCAAGCATTTGTTTCGCGTCTGGGTGTAATGGGGCATAGTGTTCTTAGATCGTGATTCCTAAGATACAGGAAATCCTAGTTAGGGGCCAGGATCTATGTATGTGATTGTTCGGGGTGTATAAAGGGCGTGTGTGTATAATGTGATCGTTGGACGTGTTTATTTATTCATTTTTAATGTTCACAGCTAACTTTCACAAACCATGACCAAAGACATAGAGGCCTTTGATCTAAGGCGACTAGAATATACATGTAATTAAAAAATGAGCATTGCAATATTCGTATTTACCTACCTAACCTAAAACCTTATTAGGAAATTATTTTACCACGTTTTTATTAAATCACTTTCTTGTTTGTCTGTCTGTTTGTCTGTAGGTCCGTGTTCAATTTTTCAACTCAAATTTCGATTAGCTATCTGACTGAAAGTTTATGGGTAGCTCACAACTCGATGAAAATGCATTCTAAATCCATTTATTATTTTTAATGCGCATAAAACCGTGATTTTTAGATATTTTTTTTATCTATATTATAGCCTTGTTTTTTCATCATTATGAAACTTAAGAGCCATTCGTCTCAGGGTGAAACGAACTAAATGGTGCTGCAACTGTTAGTCATATTGTTGCTTATCATCAGGTGAACGAACTGCACGTCTCTTCACTCAGTTCACTTCACTCACGGAGATGGGTCTGAGCAGCCGCTCAACTCCCGTCTCTCTCTAGATCTATGTGCTCCATCTTAGGCCACATCATCGCTTAACATCAGGCGAGATAGTGGCCAAACATAGATCTATTAGGCGTTAAAAAAAATTTATTTTAAAAATATATTGAACTATTGATAAATAAGCTTTTCCTCAATTTCTTTATGTAGCCCGAGTATGTCGAGTGGGCATAGCCGTCACGTATCGACACCGACGCGATACAGCTCTTGGCTCGAGCTCAAATTGATATTGAATTTATTTTCAATTTTACGCGCTCTCCTTATTTGTACAGAGTAGTGACGGGCGACAGAGCTTCCGTGGTTCGAACGATTCAAATATTTATTGAATACTTGACAGTCTTTAGTGGTGAAATAGACCCGATCAGTTTGAGGGTCAAATTTTTTTTTAATAAAATGATTAAATAAATACGTCCAACGATCACATACATCAATTCTGGCCCCTAACTAGGATTCCCTGTATCTAGGGAACCAGGAACTATGAGGACCATGGTCCCACAACACCCAGACACTAAACAAATGCTGCGCCATGCTTGCGACTGAAAAAAAGTTTTTCAGTTCACAAACATTTTTCCCGTCGCGGAAATCGAACCCGCAACCTCAGTGGTGTATGAGATTTGAGCCAACCTGCCCAACCAGTACACCACAGAGGCTGTCTGAGTAATTGACCGACGTCAACGTGATCCGGATCAACGTGTTTCTTTTTCCTATCCCACAACGTGAATGTCTGTGATAGCGTGTCAGTGACTGTAAGTAAATTTAATCTCGACTGAGTGTTACGGGAGTATGCTCCTCGTAGTTCCTGATTTCCTAGAAAATCTTTAGTAAAAAGTCAGCAAATGTAAGGTAGTGTAATATGTAAATCCCCCCCAACCCCCCAACGATCACATACTTATGATCAATTAATAAATTTAAACAGAAGTATAATATTTAGACGAGGAAATGTTGGCAAACAGTTATTTTAAACAGATGAATCATCTGTAAGTGTGACTTCCAATGTCTATTTAAATTTGTAGCTTGATTATTTTAATATCCTTTACCATCCTTCATCTATTCCTCATCAGACTACAAAAAAAACTAATAGATTATAATCAATGACCAACTTTATAGGCGCCTTAAAAGAATAAATGGATTAAGAATGCATTGTCATCAAGTTGTGAGCTACCCTGAAAGTTTCAGCCAGATAGCTGGAAAGTGCTCGAAATTTGAGTTTCAAGATTCAAAAGTCAAAGTCAAATATCATTAATTAAATAGGCACAAAAATGCACTTTCAAAAGGTCATAAACACATATAAATAAAATTAAATATATGTTAAGAATTGTAACTTATGTTAACATGAATTTGAATAAAAGGTAAGTAAGTATGTTTACCCATTTCTTCCCTTTCCACCTTCCACCGGATTCCACCCGGAAAGACAGACATACAAAAAAGTGATAAATAAAAACGTGGTAATGAGATTCCTCTGCCCTCTGACTACTCTGTAAAAGTTGACAGTGAACAGGCGCCACCGCGGATACAAACGTCAAACGCTATTTCTGTGCGACTGCGGCGCGGTGTTCGCTCGCTCTCGATACTCTCGATACATCGTTTCTCTCGAATCGCTTTTTCCCCGTACTGTAGGTGCACCATGATTTGAAATTATTATACTTTATTTGCTCATTAGTGTCCCACTGCTGGGCAAAGGCCTATTTCACACGTCACTGTCTTGCACCCAGTTGCGCCAGTTGTGCTGTGTAAACTAGAAAGTAAAACCAGAAATGACAGATAAAAAAATTAATCTAATAAAAACCACGTTGCAGCTTTTGAGGTTAGGTTGTCATTGCATACTAATTAATGGATTAAGAATGCTTTGACATCGAGTTTTGAACTATCCTGAAAGTTTCAGCCCGATAGCTAATCAGAAATTGCTGGACATTTGAGTTGCAAGAATCCATCCGAAACGACAGACATATGTAGGTTCAGACAGACAAGAAAGTGACTTAATAAAAACGTGGTAAAATAAACTAAAAAAAATTAAGACCTGCCGAGGCATAAAATTATAAGTAACTTATGTTCGAAATGTGATAAGAACATGCCAGAACATTACTTGTTCTTGTTGAAACAGGGAAATATCGCTTCCATCATCATGTCACTCAGAAAATATTGAATTTTGTCTTTAAAATTCAAATGCTCTTCCAAAAGTGAAAACAGCTGAACTTCAATTTATGGCAAAACGTTAATTACAATGGGGTTTCAGACTAAATATTTAACTTAATTATTTTTAAACTTTCGCGATTCGAACACATAGTTTATGATAATAAAACGGGACTTGATTGCGCTTAAAACATCAATTTCATTTGTGTGCCGTGATGACAACCCTATGCTTTTACAAGACCAAGTGCGGGTAGTTGGTAACAACGCCCGCCTTTCTCGACGCTGATACCTGCATTCTCTAGTCTTCTCGTGACCACGGCCAATGCAACTTGGTCGAAACGTCGAGGTAAATAAAATTAATGTTTTAGCGCGATCAATTTCCTTTTTATCCTTGTTTATTGATATTATTTGGCCACCCCAGCCCCACCTCTTAGCCGCGGGATTGTCCTGTAAACAAGTGCGCCGTGTTTGTGTAGATTTAAAAAGTTATTTTCGATTGAGGTTACATATGCCTCATGGATTGATCGGTATTAGAAGAGCGCCACGTTGCCCATATTATTATGAAGATTTTTAAATCAAATCAATTCAAATGAGATTATTTATTTCCGAGAATACATAGATATAGTTCTTAAAATAGTTACAGGCACAGTATTCAGTCTCCAAGCAGACATGTAAATATTTCAATGTCAAACGATAATAAAATTTAAAATTATTACATTAAATATTATATTAATTATTACAATTAATAACATATATCATTAAATTCTTTTATACTATAAAAACAATTATACTTATAAGCCAGTCACACAAACATTTTTAAATTCACTGCCGTCCAATATCGTTATTTTCTTTGGTATGGTTTAACTGCTCATAAGTTGCTCAAGAAATCAAGGTAACAAAAATAGATAAGTCTAAAAACAATGTGACTTTTTTCATTTAACTCCTTAAGGAACAATGTCAAGTGTTGTTAACTCATGACGCAAAAAAGATAAGTTATAAGTACGATATATATAACTATTATAAGTTTGACCACTATTATGTGACTGTCCGTGGCACCATAGCTCTTAAACAGGTGAAACGATTTGGATGCGGTTTTTTTTATTTGAGAGCAGGTTTTCTAGCGGTGGTTCTTATATAGACATGTTTTATGGTGTAGAGGGTTTTTTGCAATTTTTTTTTAATATTACCTTTGACTGATTGACTTGATTATACATAATGACGTGCTTAAATAGCATTACGATTAACAATAAAATAAACAAGAAATAAAAGAATACGCCCTACGATCACAGACATAGGTATACATACATCCTGGCTGATTCACTGTATCTAGGAAAACAAGAAGTATGTTCTAGTTAGGGGCCAGGATAGATCCTGATCGTTTATTATTTATTTTCTACTAAATTTCATCAAAATCCGTTCAGTACTTTTGCGTGATTAAGTAACAAACATCCATACATCCATCTTCATAAACATTTGCATTTATATTATTAGTAGGATCATATTAATAGTGAAAATTTCGTTTAATTTTTTATAGATTAATTAAAATAAATCCGATTTCATTACCGTTTCACCGCCAACTGTCAAAATATTGGCACATTACCATTCGTCAAATTATCTCGCCGCTGGTGCCAAAGTGCCAACTTTCATCACCAACTAACGTTAGAAAGGAAGTTATGACACTTGGGCTAGTGGAAGACTTATCGCAATATTCTCTAATGTACGAACGCAATAAATCATGTTCAAGGAAAATAATGTAAGCACATTTAGGTATTCGTCTATCGTATGATAAAATTAATAGATAGGTAGATACTAAATATCATAACCAAAACTCAAAACTGTGAATTTATATTCAACTGTAGAATATTTATTTATTATGATACTGTTGCCCGCGACTTCGTTCACGTGGATTATAGTTTAACGCTGATGTAGAGTCTTTTTTTGTAGAGAGAAATGTCCCTACTTCGTTCGCGTCGACTACTTATATTTTTAAAAATTGGTAAATGGGCACTTGTTTGATGACATCTCGTCTGATGGAAAGCGAAGATGGAGCACGGTTGCCCATTAGATGCCTATTCACTCTAGACTTTGTAGCTATTTGGAAACAAAAAGCTGGTAGAGCGTTCTACTCTTTAAGGCGTCCGCATGATGAAAGAATCTGCAAAACGCTTCGTACCGATCGGTGGGACATTAAGTACGTCCGGGGAAACGACTCTCCTCGCCTGGAAGTCCTTAAGTGGAAAGGAGAAGAAGGGATCGGTTAGTGTAATTCTTACCGAAGTGCTGTCGATAGAAGAGCGACAGACACCCAAGTTTCCGTCCGTGTTTAAGACTTGTCAGTTTCTTCTCCACCAGCGCATTATAATTTATTTAATTAATTGGACAACGTTCTAAAGATTCCAGAGCTGCCAGTTGGTATTCGGCTGACCTACCCCATAGATGGCTACAGTACTCTATGCAGGATCGTATTTGTAGTTTAACGCTCAAGCAGGTTCAGGAGTTACGTTACAAAACTTCGGAGTGGTCCAATTTTAAAGGAGCATAATTTAAACTGCAATTGTTAACTTAATAAAGTGCGCTGGAATCTTAGATGCACTCGATGCGCAAATTTTTACGGGGTTCGCGCGGTCTAATGAATCGCCACCGATAGCAATGACAACATTTTGTAGCATAGTAAGACAACAATTTATCACCCTCTCATCTGATACGTCCACGTCCTGTACAAAGTTCCTCAGAGCATATAGGCGGGATATCTTTGGCAAGATGGTGTAGACACTTCTCTTATAGTTGCACGAAGCTCGAAAGTCCATAAAACACCAACATCCGGCAAACAAATGGCGCATACGTCGTGAAGTATCACGACTGCATTTGCTAGAATTTCAGGAGGCACCTTAATCTGCAGGCTGCATGGAACGTACGGCGTTCAACACTATCTACTGTTCAGAGGAACGCAAATGAGGTAGCGCCGCTGGCAGAAATCCTGTATTAGCAGCTGTAAATAGTAGCATTCTTTGTTACTGGTATTGACAGGACAGTGTACATTGTCCTGCCTAAAGCATGCTTTTTAAAAGCAGTTGGTGCTCTCACCATATCGCGTCGTCATCTGTTAGATAGATCAATTTGTTTGTCGTTGAACAAAGGCATTTCGTCGTACATTAAAGTTTCTGCAGAATTATCCTCTTGACAAAACCTTAAAAACGCCAGAAGCATATTTCTGACACACATATCGCAGACCACAGTCTGGAGAGGGTTTTAAAAGGCTTTTGGAAGGTTTGAGCCGGACGGATGAAGCCAAAATTCGCCACACCGCTTCAGAGGTACCTACTGATATACCAACCATAAATCAGGTAACGTCGACCTAAGCGAATCGGAAAAGAAAAATACTTTAACATTATTCACTGGTCTGGTGCATTCCATAAAATTACTGTTTGCGAGTTTTAATTTTACTGCCATCTACTTTCTATTGCATAACCTAATTTTCAAGTGTTGAAATAATTATAGTTTCTTTCGTGTAAAGATTCCAAGTTATTTTGTAAGATTTCCTGAAAACGCTGAAATAATATTTCTACCATGATATTTTTTTATATAATTATAATTTTACACCTATGTATATCATTCATTTTCGTAGTCTACACAGCGTTTCAAAGTCAGACCAATTTTATCTGTTTTCTGTCGTCATCGCTTAAAGAAGCTGAATTTTGAAAAATGCTCGAACCCGTATTTATTAATTTGTGATTACAAGTATTCAATCTGAGTTTCAAGGTTCTAAGACAATCTAATTACTTTTTTCCATACAAACTTCATCCCCCATTAATCCCCCCCATAAGTAGATTTTCAAAATTTTGATAGCCTATATTAGAATCAGGGTTCAGTTAAGCATATTCGTGGAAACACCATCAAAATCCCATTAGTGGTTCTTAAGTTATAGAAGTCTAAACAAACAAACAAACAAAAATTTAAAAACTGTTTTAATATGTTTAGTTACTCATTCTAAGTCGCCCTGCTTGATTGTTTTTCGAATATCTTCCATGTACAGATTTTTTGGGTTCTACGATTTTATTATATGTATAGATTATATTCATTTATTTTGGATATATCACATCCATAATGGTTAGTAACAGACATATATGATGTTAGTAATAGTTAAATATTTACTTTTATCACAAATAATTATATATATAATAATAATAAAGGTTGATATACAATGAGATACAATGCAATAAATACAAATTAATTTTATAAATAATCTTAAATCAAACTGAATCAATACACACATAATTGGCCGTCCTATCATATTAGATTTGGGGATATAAAACTTGCAATATTACCAATTGAAATTAGCCCAGCCCAGCAGTGGGATCAAATGGGTTAAAAAAAATTTGCTATCGCTCATCACAGAGCGAGTGTAGCTCAGTGAGAGTACGTGCGACTTTTAATCCAACGCACCTGAGTTCGAATCCCGTTGGCCCCGCACCACTGACTTTTTTTAAGTTATGTGCGCATTTCACACTCGCTCTAAAAACGGTGAAGGAAAACGTCGTAAGGAAACCAGCATCCGTTCAAGAATTTATCACAAATAATTTATTTTGTTTTCATCGTATCATTTGTTTTATCAAACCAGCTGAAAACCAAAAAAACTAACTTAACTTACTTATTTTTTTTAATAAGGTTTCTAGCGAGGGTACGCAAAAGACAAAAACGTACCAATTTACGAAATATTTTTATTTCACGATTTATTTAGGTACATAACATAATATTAAACAAATAATACATAAACACCCTCTAGTTAATTAACTTGTGACAATTAAATATGGTAACCAAATCGATATTTTTGTCGATGCTAATCGAGTTACGAATAAAAATAATCGAATCTTTTTATTTCCCACTTAAAATAACTGGTAACCTTTTAATTGTCACAAGTTAAATCTCTCTAAGTAGTTATCTAGTGGGATTTGATCGATTTTTATTCAATCGTGGATCGATCTCAAACAATCAACACTCGATGTTTGAGAAATATATCCGAGAAATATGTGTGCCGTGTCTTGTTGTTCCAAGTTGTGATGGACGATAATTGCCGCTCTGATCCCGGGACGCGGGATTTACACCGGGATTTATATATTTGGATGTTGCATTATTGAATTATTTTGGAAGCATACCAAACGGTGCGTGTGTGTATGTCTTATTTAAAAGTGTGTGTGCGTTGGCTGTGAACAAGAAGGGTGTTGTAAAGTCAACATGGAACTCCTATGTAATCTTCAGTTCTCTTTATGCTTTTTAATGGCTTTTTATCCTTTTTGTCTTCGTTTGACGAAGTTGATGTTGAGTTTTGTAGATAGATTTTTTCTTAGAATAGTTTTTTTTTTAATTCGCCCGTTTGTGCAGGCTAAAGTCTGTAGGACCAAACCGCCATGTCTTAAGTAGTTTTTATTTGATAGTTTGAAAACATTACAATGACTTCTTTCGTGTTGTACTAGTGCTTCAATACAGTGGTGGCATTTTCTTCAAGCTTCCCATGGACTTTTTGGGAGAACATGAAATGCAAAGTTTTTCTCTATTTTGTTTCATTACACATGATTTTTCTTGGAATAGGTAGGTACCTAATAGTTTTTATTAAGGAACAGTGATGAAACGAGCAATTCGTTCGTCGTGATGGTAAGCGCCACGCCTGCTCATGACAATTGCAGTGCCACACAGAACTGCATTGCGCTCATCGCCCAGATACTTTGATTTTTAGGTTATTTTTTATATTAAACTGGTCATTTATTCTCACAATAAAATAAATGCATTGAGCTGTGGGATGTTTCTTTGAGCATAGGTATTAAGTATCTTATGGTAATGGTTTGCTTTTTTTTTATTCAAACCGAAATGGCTATTTACTTTGAGTGATCTCACGCAAATAAATACATTGAGCACTCATTGAACACTCTGAAGTTGACTCTTCAAACTAGAATCCCTGTAAACGTTTCTAGGGCTCCAGAAACTAACTTTACATCCTGCAGAATTAGTAGGTAATCAATATTAAGATTTTAAATAATTACGTAGAAGAAAATTATCAATGTTCCACATTGAAGATAGATGACGTAGAATGGTCCCTTAAGACGATATAAGAACGATAGAAGAAATTTGGTTGCTCGAGCAGTTGGCTCGGTGGCCCAGTGGTTAAGGCGTCTGGATGGTATTCGTAGTCCGATCCCTGTCCAAGCAATATAATTTGTTTTTCTAATTATTTAAAATCTTAAGATTTTCGCCTAGCATGCGCTTAAGAGGGAACGGCACGCTAAAATTTTCATACAAAAAGAGATAACGTTTTTCTACCCCTAAACATTCGACAAATTCAATGAAATTTGGACATGTAAGAGATGTTACCATTATTGAGGTTTGTAGGTTTTGATTTTTTCGATATTTTTTTTAGAATTTGAATAAATGGGCCCAAAAAACTCGATATTTACTCGAAATTTTTTTTTGAAGTTTGGAAGCTGTTGACTTTAAAAAATAGACATAAACTTAGAAAAGAGAAAGCCTACAAACCTAGTTTATTCTCCGTTTAAGAAATTGAGACCAAAATGACCAAATTTGGTTGAGATTTAGTGTGGTAGAAACGTTTTCTCCCGAAACGCTAATTTTAACAAAAATCTGAAATTGATACGAATTTAGTTTTTTTTTTTTTTTTTAGTTAATTTATTTAATTTAATTTACGCATTTTCTGCGAGACTGTAAACCATTATTCAAATACCTAGTGCTCGCTGGCCGCGGCTGTGCCATATCCTCATAACGCATTCAATATCAACAATAGTAATAAATATTCCAAACTTATCGCCAAAAAAACAATGCATTTTATCATGGAACCGAGGAACTCAGGTTGTACAAATAAAAAACAAAGAAAACCTTTCGACAAGATCAACACAGGAAACATCTCTCTCGAAGTGCTGAAACGAGACTCACGTGTATCAGCAATGATCAATATCGAAATGCTTTTAAAGTGAGTGTTGTCAACAGATTGATCGATGATCCACGACTTTATTATTTTCGTCCTCGATCGATAGATATAAAAGTTATATGACGGCGCGCGGCGCCTGACTGATGCCGCAGAATCACTACATATTCCTAGTTGGATACAGCAACTAGCAGTCCTTCTGTCAGTTGCAGTTTCATAAATAACTGTATTTTAAGAGAGCTAAAGTAAATTAAGATAGATAAAAAATATATCTAAAAACCACGTTATTATGGATTCCGAATGCATTGTCATCGAGTTGTGAACTACCCTGAAAGTTTCAGGGCAGCTTTTCGGATAGCTAATCGCGAAGTGCTCGAAATTTGAGTTTCCACCCGAAACGACAGACAGACAAACAAACAAGAAAGTGACTTACTTACTAGCGTCTCTGTTTCCCAATTCTCTAAATCAGTTTATAAATGACGGAGTAATTGCGTAACAAACATACAAAAAAAAACTCCGTCGAATTGAGAACCTCCTCCTTTTAATAGACGGTTAAAACAAAAGCGAATCTCTGATTTTCGTGTTGGCTAAAATCATTATGAAGTACTCAACTACGTAGTACTATTACTTATCTGTAACTTCAGTCTTCACAGCTTATATGGAAAGAAACTATTCCCATATACACAGGGAATCGTCGCCTCGGGGGCCAAAATACCTGCTTACCCATTCCTTAACCGTTTGTTACAGAATCGAGATTACATTCCCTACAATTCGAGCTCTAAATCCACCATCGGGCGGGCGAAGCCATTGGACAAAATCTAGTTCTCCATCCACTGCTTATGCGACGGAAATAGAAAACACACTTTCATACAGAACACTTAGTAATTTATTTGACCGCGACATGACGTCTTTTATACGATCGACGATATTGAATCGTAAAAGTTTACACGAGGTTTTGATGAGGAGACGTCAGGAGAGTGAAATTTTCCGTGTGGTCTGGATTAGAAATGTTTAAGAGATTTTTTGATCTGAGTCTGACGCCATTGTTAAAGTGCTGTTAAGAGTATAGTTCCGTTGTCCTCGTAGGCCTTGTCCCCGCCACGGTGACAACAGGACGTCATTAAATTTTCGTACCATTGTCCCTATTACGGAGATAAAGCCACTAGGTTAGGTTATGTTAGAACTGTGACCACATAGCGCGAGCCGAGCGAGCGAAGCGAGCGTGTCTCGGCAGCGGCTGGCGAAGCGCCAAAATGTAGTTTTTTCCATATAAATATAATTTACTATATCAACGGAAACAGAATAAAGGGACATCGGGACACATTTTTGAATATTTTATTAAAGTACCACTGTCCTCGTTTATGGAGTCACGGCTTACGGGGACAACGGACCTACATCCTGTTAAGATGAAGTTCCGAGGAAGTTACTAAGACACTGACTGGGCGGGTACACTTTTTGGGAGTTACCGGGACTGGAACGATAGTCACGACAGTAAGCTGCACAATCTGATCCCCCATCACCATTTTACCATCTGACAACCAGACGATCGGCACAACGTCCCATGGTGGAAGTTCCGTTTATCCGTACTAAACGTTCGGGTCATCCTTTTTGCTACGATCTTCGAAGGAGTGGAACGCCTTGCTGTCGTCTGTGTTTCCACATATATACAATCTGGGTGTGATCAAACCAGGAGTAAACAAGTAGGTACTTACTGGGCAAGCGTGCTACATCTTCGACTACATCATCGCTTCCCGTCAGGTACGATCGTAGTCAAGCGACGACCCAGTCAGATGCAATAAAAAAGTCTTCAATGCATTTTGTCAACAGCTGTATTTTAACCGCATAAGCAAGCATTTGAACAACGTTTAACTACTGGAAAGCCATGATACGATCGATGATAGGTAATGTTTAGAATATACCAATTCACTCCAAATTAGAAGATAATGCAGTCTATATATATAGTCAGAATAGGGAAACAAAGACGCCGTTATCCTAGAATATTGCAAACGTATACAAAGCAGACGAAATAAAGAACTAACAATCAGTCTATAGACATTTGAATACAGATTCTGATGTTATCGACCGCTCGCTCCAGTCGCTCCCCTGTCGCGGTCGTGTCGTGTCGGAGTCGGAGACCAAGCGTGACAGATCGCGAGATATTACCAAACTTGACAAAGAACTATTCTAGCTTGATATAAAGACGCTACTTTGGAATTGAATAGACACTTGACACCGTTTATTTGATTAGTTTGTCATGTATTGTTATGAACTCTCGAACAAGTCCCGAGCGCTCTCCTTACAGACAAAGTTTGATCCTATTTAGGATATTGACATTTAGACATGAACTAACAAACTAATTTTTGCACTTTAATGTTAGTTAGAATTGGGACTTTCGGTTACGCTTTCAGTTTTTATGGATGAGGGAATAGGCCCGAATTAAGATTAGGTCCGCGAACCAGTTTCCCTAAACTGAAATTTCTTGTATTTTTTTTTCGTACTCAGAATTAGGTAAAACGAGCTTTGAGGCCATAATATATAACAAACTAGCTGCGCCCTGCGATTTAAAAAGTAGCCTATATGTTAATCCAGGGTATAAGCTATCTCCATACTAAATTTCATCCCAATCCGTTTAGCCGTTCCAGCGTGATAGAGTAACAAACATACATCCATACATTCTTACAAACTTTCGCGTTTATAATATTAGTAGGATGGAGATGATAGTCAATAATGAATACATAAGGAAGAAAACATAGTCCGAAATTATTCTATTGTACCCGTCGAGTAGACAGCCAAATCTGAGATTGTACCTGACAAGCTGCATTTCCAACTGAAATACAACTTCCTACACGAATTCTCAAAATAAAACAGGAGATCATTCAAATGCAATTTAAAAAGGTGGCTGTCATTCCCCGCGTTTAGATGTGACCACGCCAATTCGTAGGAAGAGGGTGTTGCTCCACTATTGCTAGTTATTATTTTTATTCTATTTATTTTAGTTATTTTCTTTTGTCAACAAAATCTGGATGAACATAATAATAATAACAAAATTCATTTATTTTTTTACAATTCGGTCGGTTAAAATAAGAACGCTGCATATTAAAATAAAGGGTTTAAAACTAGGAATAACTTGTCTTTATAAGATACTGGTGCCTAACGTGAGCTCATGAAGTAGTGAAGCGCCACTTTTAAAGTCGACATGAAGTCAAGACTTGTGGGTAACTAATGATATTAGCGGAAATCAGAAAGTTCTAACTCCTTTTGATCAAGATTCAATTTACCAAACATTTTTTTTAATACAATGAATCAAAAATGAAATATTTAGAGTTAGTTATAAATTTTTTTAACAAACAAAGTTGGGCAAAGGTCTCCCCCAAGTCTTTCCACCCGTCTCTATCCTGCGCCACCTCGCACCAGCCTTCTTGGTATGCATCCAGATCGTCCCTCCATCTTCTTTTGGGCCGGCCTGGGCGCCGTCTTCCATCCTCAGGCATCCATTCCGTTGTGACTTTTGCCCACCGATCTGAATGCATACGGCTTATGTGACCCGGCCAATCCCACTTGAGCCTGGCAGCCTTCCTACCCACGTCAATTATGCCCGTATTAGAGCGCAGCGTAGTATTTCGAATCCTGTCTGTTCTTTTAACGCCCAGGATGATTATAATTATTATTAAATATTAATGACTGAACTTTTTAAATTACTAGGTAACATCAAAGATGTGATTTTTTTATCTGTGCTGTCCCACTGCTGGGCAAACGTCTCCCCCAAGTCTTTCCAGCCGTCCCTATCCTGCGCCACCTTGCACCATTATGATTGTTTATTCCGAAGCTAACCCGTTAGTGGGTTAGGGTCGGAACACCAAATTGCATAGTGACCAAAATACGTCGATTCATTAAAAAAAATCGTTTAACCATGTTACCCTTAAAGCCATAAAATGCACGCCATTCAAACGGCAATAGATACGGTACATACGTCAAAAATATCACTTCCGCGTGTCAGGGCTGCCTCTAATGCCCGTTGAATTTTGCATCTGAATGCTTCACGCGGGGGCGGTAATGTGACAAGTGACAACCCTGCGGCTTGTTTACAAAATGAAAGGTTAGAATTGGGTATCATTGTTTGTATAGCACAGGGTGGATTAGATTTGTGGAAAATGGTTTATGTACCATAATTGCCTAGGTTTAGTGTCTGTTGTGTGTCGTATAAGACTGCTAATTTCAGAAAGCATGAACCCTGAAACTTATTCTATGAGTCCTAAATTTTATTAAAACCTTGACTGATACTGTAATGGCACAGAATAACTAATAGTACATGTACATAAGGCTCACTACATTAAGACATTTAAAAAAATAGTGACTCTTGCAGCGACGCAATAAAGTATCTTTTAGTTCGCACAGCGCTGCATGCCTAAAGTTATATTAACCTACAAAGCACCTCTCTTTCTAACGTAGCTCTTACCTCTTCTGACGTGACATGTGTAACGTTAGGGTTGTGACGCGTGGACTTGTACCTACACATTAGCAAAGTAAATAATTATAGTATTTATCAATTATTAAAATTTTGAGTCGATACTTATTGCTTCATAAGTAAGCAGAAGAATGGCAAATCCAAGTCAAATTCTAGGTACCACTATGTAGGTGCTAATATGTGAATATAAATTGTAAGTTACTTAGTAAGTGTTTATTATTTAATATTTCACTTAAAAATTATATTTTCTTTCTATATTTTAGAACACCTGCAAACAAAACGACATAGTCACGATTCACATCATTTTCCATAATCTCTGCACCATAACCACCTCGCATCACATGGCATCAGTTCCCCTACATCCAGTAACATTACTAACGCTCTGCCACTATGGGGTTGACACCCCTTGCTCGGCTTTTATGGTTATCTGCATTTTATCGGCCATGTGGTGTGATTATTGAAATGTTTTCGAGGTTTTCTAAAGTAATGTTTAGAGATGAGGTGAACCTCACGTATCACAAATCTCATATTAACAGAATATTTTCTCCATTCTAAAGTTTTCTGGAAGAGATCGTTTATTAGCTAAGATCGCCCATTGTACAATTTTAATGTTTTAGTTTTATTTTTATTTGTTCTGCGGTACCTTTGTTTTTTTGTGTATAATTAAAGTGTTAGGTATCTAATCTAATTGATCTCTAGAGAGAAACCTTCTTGATTGGTGTCTTAAGGATTCAGACTTTAAAAATAAATACTAGTACTGTGAGAGCTTTTACCGCATAAAAAGTTATGCTATCGGTTAGGTTGATAAATTATTTAAAGCACCCGTTGCAACTTTAAGATAACGACTAAAAGGTCATTGATATATCGTCCCCTTAGTGCAAAAACCAACTAAGTGCGCTTTTTAACAAAAATGAGTTACGAATACCATTAGAATCTCCTCTTCAAGATCTACATTAATGTTAAAATGTTAAAAAGCGCACTTAGTTGGTTTTTGCATTAAGGGGACGATATCAGCAAACAGCAGTCAAAATATGAGCAAAAGTTCATCCTATACCACTACCATTTTCCCCGATGCCTAAATAACTAGAAAGTGCGAACTCTGGTCTGCGGCATCTCGGCAGATAGCCTAGATTGACGAGCCCGGTAGTCCCGGTAGATAACCGGTTAGCGGCTATATCTGACGATTTGCGAGAGCCGATAGTAGGGCCGCCCGGCTCCCACAGAGGACGCATTAGCATTTTCATTGTCTTGTGCACTTGTTTGTGCTTCTTATCTTGGTTAATGTATGACATCTATCTGTACTGTAAAGAACATATAGGTACCTATGTCTAGAGTCTACATCTCGTCTTCCAAAACTTTTATTAATTTATTATGTTACCTATTTTCATTATTTAATTAGTCGTCTGAAAAGGATAGTTAATTAATTGGTTTATTTTTTGCAATATTCTTTCAATACGATTTTCTAAAATCGTGATTCATCAATACCTTTTAATATTTTTATGGAAGCTACTTGCAGTAAAACTTTTTGGATTTAAATTGTTTTACTTAGTTGTTATACATACTGAACATAATGTACTTACACGATTATTCTCAATTTATGAATATTTTTAAAAGTATCCTCTAGCCAGATTGTCGAATCCATAATTGTACTAAGTTAATCGGTCCTGTTTTTATATACGAACACACGTTCATATTACATCTTTTAAGTTTGTTAAACTTAAAAGTGAGTAATTGACCTTGACATTTACAAAAACATTATTATATTAACCAAAATATTAATTGTCTGAAGACTGTCAGTACAATGTGCGTGAACCGTAAAGTTGTGATTGATTGATAGTTATTAGGTAAATATTTAAACGGTAGGCCATTTATTAAAAAAAGGCCAAAACAAATAATACAATAATATAATCGCTTCCTAGGATTACAAGGAAGCTTTGGGAACTATGGGTCCACAACATCCTAGACAACGGAACAAGTTTACACTAGGACTACTTGTTGCTGAGAATAGGACACTTCGAGGAATGACAACTCAACAATCACTGAAGTCAAGATATGTGGCAACTGGCACCACTCCTAGCCACTAGACTGAATTCCATCCCGGCACGGTTCGACACGATTAAAACAACTAGCAATTAACAAACTAAGAACAATGCCTAGCTCTGAAAAGTAACGCACGTTTTTCTCCTCGACACGAAGAAAATTACTATAAAAACTTAGCACTTTGTCACAATAAAAAGAATGAGCAAGACTTTAGAGATTGAAATTAATAACCAACAAAAAAAACAACTGCCAATCTATGATCTCTCGTTCAAATAATGGCCTAGCAATAGTCACTATCCCTGACCTAATAAATATCTACAGCTTTAAAACATGTAAATCCCCTATATCTTTAGACAGGGCCGCCGTAAAAACCGTGACGGCGGATCCCGCTCGACGTCTCAATTGTCTTTGATCACAAATACATGAATTATTCATTAGACATCAGCGAGAATGGCAGAGTGACGTAGAGTAGAAAAAAGTTGTGTAGAAGGCCCAAATTTAATTTTAAAAACGGCAGTCTCACTTGCAAATGTTTGAGTTAACAATTTTTCAAATTATATTATTTTTTTATAAAATTGGGTAGCTGTAAGCTTATACTCCTAGAAAATGAAGAAAATTAAAATACAAATTAATATTATTTGTAACAATAGAAATAAACATAAGATTACGTTACTAATAATTGTTATAAAATCAAATTAATTAAATTCTATTTTATTGCCAAACAAAGTTTTGTGTAAAATAATGAAATTCATATTATTTTTTAACTATCTCACTCCAAAAAAGGGTTTGCATTAATTTTAGTAACAGACTTGGTAGTTGAAATAAACTTGTTCTGATTTGTGTGAAATACACAAGTTATTAGGTAAAATCAAACATAAATATGGTTGTCATTTTCATTTTAAAGATTTGTCGTATCTGTGAAAAATGGTATACTCATCTTACGACTCTCTACACTGACATTGGATTTACATTATAGGATCACCTTCTGATGTCAAATTATTTGAATTTTGAGTGTCAGTTTCTTCAATAAAATATAGGTACCCTGTTTAAATAAAAGGGATATGATTCTAACATTGCTATTATGCATTCCATCAATGGGCTTCAAACTAAAAGTATCATCTCGTCAAGTCGCTGTGACAAGGAACTGGACACTGTTAAAGCGAAATTATGAAGGTTTTCCTTTTATTAATGACTAGCGATCAGTAATTAGTCACAATAACATTCTGAAAACAAAAGAGAACGAATTATCAATTTATGAAACACTTCATGCGAATGACCATCAATCAAGTTACCTATTCATTCTGATAGTTGACGGTCATTCTCTTAAAGTGATTTAAGTTTCTCATATATATATATGAGAAACTTCGATTGTACTCTATTCGATTGTATTTTTGTTTATGATTGTTACCTCAGAACTCCGTCATTTAAGTGTAGTCTTTTGGAAAATTTTTGCTTTGGGTTCCGTATAGCTACGAAGTGGTCCCATATAAATTTCATCGATATTCGACCTTGGACTTCAAAGATACATTGAAGTCGGTATTTGTTTTTTTTCTAAATGTTAATTTAATTAGTTACTAACGCAGTGATAAGTTACCTACCTAATACTAATAAACTATGGATTTCAATTACCTGAAATAACATCTTTTCAGTTTCATTTCATTAGCTCCACTCAGAACTTGTGCAACGCCCTTACATTACAGGGGCACGTACCTTTCTATTCTATAAGACATTTCTAACACCTCGGTCTCGTACATAACATGTAAGCATTCATAAATGAATCAGTATGAATATGTATGGCACTGAGGTCAAGAGTACTACGGTGACACTGTTGTTAAAATTACTGGGTATTTGGGACTTCAAAGGAATTTGTTATGGGTATGCGTGGAACTTTTTATCGCATAACTTTGCTAGTCTTGTTATCATTAGATATATTATATATATTCTTCTTATATTTACGGCATAAAAAGAGATGGTATGATGGTCGAGATGCTGTTTTCGACCTAACCAATGTTTTCTTGTCCTTGTCCCTTTTTATAGCTTCTAAAAAGTTTCAATGGCATTTCACAAGATATTTAAGTAGGTTTATTATTCTATGAGTAATAAAAATATACCTATAATTAAAATAAATAATCCAAAGGACCGCATAATACCAGCCAAAAAATTAATAATTAAAAACTGCTGTTATTTTAATTTGTTTTTATAAAAAAACTTGTAACACAGCTTTGGGCTAGCAATTTTCCTTTGCTTTTGAACTCCTTTTAGAATTTTTAAAGAGATTACCAGAATCATTAGGTATTCTTACTTAAGACTCCGTTTGAACAGTTTTGTAAGGGACAGGGAGATTAAAGTAGGCCCCCAGGGCGGAGCTTTGCGTTGACTCGCGAAATCTACTGTTTCTTAGGATTTCCTTGTTAAATAATTGCACGGGTAAATTATTTTAGGGTCGACAGTAATTAAATTATGATCACGTGTAATTTTAGGTGCTATATTCTCTAGCGGGTGTATTCCGAAGTACTGGTAGAGTCAGTTTTCTCATTTCTTTTCTAGACCCGAACTTCAATTTGAGTATGGGCAGGCCTAACGCACTCCGCACTGTAGGTACGAAGCTACAAGGACATAGCCAGACACCGACGGCGGGTCGCGCGTCGTTACACGTTCCGCTTTAGAAGAGATAAGAGCTATGCGATAGAAAGAGAGGCGCTCTGTAGGTTAATATGACTGGTAGGTATGCAGCGCTACGCGAGCTGAATTGAATTTTATTGCGTCATAGCAAGAGTCGCTATTTGCTTAAATTTCTTTGTGGAGTGATACCTCTGTCCCTTAGTATTCTATGGTATGGGAAAGATATAGGTAGATATGACATATTTTTCAGTAAATCATCACTGAAAAAAAGGTAAAAAGATATCAATCTTAAGTTAAAATTTATAACGTAATTTTAATTGATTTATAATTATATGTAGGTATATAAAGTTAAAGAGTGCATTTTATGTGCCTATTTAATAAATATCCTTTACTTCTTGACTTTAGGTACAGTTTAATGAAATCGTTGAAATAGCGCGGCGGGAAAACAGGCACTGGACAGGCAGGAATGGCAGAGGATGGGGGAGGCCTTTGCCACATGGCAAACAGACAACGATGTTGCCAAAATTAAAATACAGAGTTATGAATAACTAGGTTTCATAATGAGTTTAAGCTTTTTAAGTTAAATATAAAACTGTAAATGTATATTGTCTGATTAAATACGAGTAAATAAATAATGCCCAACGATCTCATACATAGATCTTGGCCCCTCACTAGGATTCCCTGTATCTAGGGAACCAGGAACTATGAGAACCATGGTCCCACACCACCCAGACACGAAACAAATGCTTGCGCTGTTTTTTTCTGTGCACAAACATTTGTCCCGTCGCGGGAATCGAACCCGCTGCCTCAGTGGTGTATGAGATTTGAGCCACAACCTGCTCAACCACTACACCACAGAGGCTGTCACTGTGAATAAAAGGCTATATTATTATTGTTATTACAGTTTAATAGAGTAACCATGACCGAGGGGTAACTTGTACGCCTTAGGATCCGACGCATGCGAGTTCAAATTCCGACTGAACCCTGCAGTAATGACATATAGTTATGTGTGGATATTTCAGCTTTAAAACGGTGAAGGAGAATATCGGGAGGAGCCCACTTATGCGCTTTGTAGTGGTAGTCTGGCCGAGGTTGCAATACCACAGACCGAAAAAAAAACCCCGATTTTTTTTAATAAAAAACATCAGGTTACGAAACCAGCGTCGGTCTTTGCTGAGGCAGTAGTGTGGCTTCCTTCTGAAGCCGACAGCGTTGCTCAAGAAATATAGTTCTCGCTGCGGTCTCTGACAATGAGAATAGTCTAATATTCAGGTACTGGATTTCTGTTCACATGAGAGGAAATTAAAAGTGACGAAACTCGAGTTTGTATACCTAGTTAATGTAATGCACTTTATACGAGTGTCTTACACTTTTTTATTTAACTTGTTTAAATATAACCACGATATGTACACATGTTCTGGATTATAGTCTTGTTCGAAAAAAAATATGAATTATTAACTTGATTTCTAAACTGACTGTAATCTGTTTTGTGTTCCTAAATAAATAAATAAATATTGGGTAATGGGTATAGGTAAAATTAATGATAATATGTGATTATGTTCATTATTATTATTTTTTTATTTTTATATTGGGTTTTTGTCTGAAATAAACGATTTTCATTTTTTATTTGTTTAAAAGCATCAACCCCGGTAGGCCTGCCGATTTGTAACTACTAAGAACTACCCATAATATTGGTAGGTATGAAAATAAATTGCAACACAGAAATGTGATTAACTCTAGACACCTGTCAACGAAGTAATTCCGCATTTCGTAATCCAACTTAAAGTTACAACCGGAGACGTCATTAGCAAGCCTCAAGCAAACTCAATCAATCACCGCAAGCAATTAAAAATATCCAAAACAAATGACATTTTAAATCCTCCAAAGCGTTTTGTCAAATTTAACAGCGTGTTATTAAGTGTCGGCCGAAAAAAATGGCAGCGCACCAAAACCAAGGTCCAAAACTTCAGACCTTCTAAATGACGGTGATTTTTTACACTGCCGACTTGGGAAAAATGGGTGCGTATTAGCATTTTGTACGTCGCCCTGTTATTAAAACATAACAGGTATTATAGGACAATTAGTGACTATTCTCACGGTACGGACAAGCGAGTTGAGTAATTACAGGCTTTGACTTTTCGAAGATTTTTTTGGAGCTGGAGGTCAGTCTCTGATGGCGTCATGCTTTGAATTGCGTCTTGAGTTGCTATTGAACTTAATCTAGTTAAGAAAATTGGATTAGTTTTTTGAGTTCCTTATTTTTAGAATTTGCAACAGACGCTCTTGGACGTACCTTACCTTAGTGGGGACCCTGCTACAAAAATATACTATACTAGTTTTTTTAGAGCGAGTGTGGCTCAGTGAGAGAACGTGCGGCTTTCGATCCGACGCACCCGAGTTCGAAACCCACTGGCTCGGTACTAGTATTGACTTTGTTAAGTTATGTGCGGATTTAACACTCGCTCTAAAAACGGTGAAGGAAAACATCGTGAGGAAACCGTCATGTCCAAGAATTAATTTTCACAAAAATTCAAGGACATGTGATTTCCACCACTCGCACTGGGCCAGCGTGGTAGATTATGGCCCATACTCCCTCTATGAGAGAAAGCCCGTGTCCCAGCAGTGGGAACGTGATAAGCTGATGATGATGAACCAAATATTTTCAAAATATTCTTCAACTAAGTGAGTAGATAGGTAATGTTCCCTGAATGTAAATTGTGTTGTAAAACCCCGTGTCAATTTTAAGTATCATTATTTGGTTCTAAGTTATTTTGCTCTCTATTTTTGAAAAATATTAAAGTATGTGAGTGAATATTTAAGGTTAAAGATAAAGCTACTTGCAAGTTTGAAGTTTGAATAGTAAAGATTTTTATT
Source organism: Petrophora chlorosata (assembly GCA_951640565.1). Classification (NCBI taxonomy): domain Eukaryota; kingdom Metazoa; phylum Arthropoda; class Insecta; order Lepidoptera; family Geometridae; genus Petrophora; species Petrophora chlorosata. The sequence goes on along the minus strand of OX621204.1, from coordinate 5,318,876 downwards.
ATTTTTATTTTCAAGCACGTGTTCAACCTTTTTTGTTTTTGTTAAAATGGCGCTTCCACAACCTGCGCACGCGCAGCTCACGCGCACAAACGCGTGCACACGAAGCGCAGCGAACCGTTCTGTCGGTTCTGTGGATCTATCACTTTCCTGCAATAAACGTTTGAGTTTCAACGGTGGCCTAACTAAACCTTTTTATAAGTAAATAAATAAAAAGCCCAACGATCACATACCTACGTACATAAATCCTGGCCCCTAACTAGGATTCACTGTATCTAGGGAACCAGAAACAACATCGTCCCAGAACACCCAGACACGAACCAAATGGTTGCCCTTTTTTATGTTCACAAACATTCGCGTGGCAATCGAACCCACAACCTCGGTGGTGTATGAGATTTGAGCCAACCTGCCCAACCACTAAACCACAGAGCCTTTTTATTAGTATTTCACTACAACATTTCAAACTTAATCTCTTGAAACTAATTTAGTGATTCAAAGCTTGATGTTAAATTCCAATATGTTAATCCAAAACAGAAGCCTTACATTCTCATATCACTTTTCTGTCATCCCATACATCTCAGCTTAACACAAAGTGTAAGAATGATACACATATGTAGGTAAGTGACTGAATAATTAACGCCCAGAATCCTCAGCCAAAAAGGCCAAAGATTTGCTTTAACATCAAAGATAATCTACGTCTACAGATTAAGCTTTAATTTACGTACTGACATGCAAAGGCGTCTTAGGGCTGATTCTTCAATGATCGAATAAGTGCTATAGTTAGAAATAATAAATCCTTATTGTTCCAACTTCAAACTTACAAATAGTAGCTTTAACTTTAACCTTAAACTTTCACACACATATTTTAATATGTTTAAAATTTGCACCTGTAAGATGTGGAACGATCTACCTTCGTCGGTATTTCCTTTGAGCTACAACATGGAGTCCATTAAAAGGGGTATTAATAGAGTCCTTAAGGGTCGGCATCGCATCAGCAACGCCTCTGGTGCTGCAGATATTTACAGGCGACTGTCTGTCTGTCTGTCTATCTGGAGATTCCCTTAGGGTAGCTCACAACTCGATGACAATGCATTCTAAATCCATTTATTAGCATGCAATACCGACCCAACCTCAAAAAAGCGTATAAAAGTGCGGTTTTTAGATTGTTTTTTTAATCTATCACATTAATTTAATTGAGTGTCGAGACGAGAAGGTCGTTCTCCTGATGGTAAGCAACATGGCTGACCCACACATAGTTGCAGCATTACTGTGCGAGAGAAGTTCAAAAAAATGTGTTTTACTTGACTATTATGTTTAATCCGTTCCACTATCTACCAGTATACACGTCTATCTAAGGATCGAAAAATCGGTCTTTAATGTCTTAATTAAGTCTTGACAAAATGTACAAAGAGGCGGTGCGCCTGGAGGCGTCCTGAGGGCGTCTTGGTTAAAGGGATGGCAAAAATTGTATTATGCTGGTAATTATATGGGAATGTTGGGGCAAATTAATTGTGGTTGGCCAGAGAGAATAAAATAATTATAATAATCTGCGACTGCTCAGAAAATACAAGAGTATACGGAAAAAGTTGACTAATCTATATATTTTATGTATGTTTATAATATAATATGTAATAATCTGTACCTAGTATATGTATGTTTATGTAGGCATTTATAATATTGCTATTGTACCTATCTATTATTTTAGTAGTGTAGTTTATTTTATTGACAATGTTTATATTTTTATTATTATTGTAGACTTTTTTTTTACACTTTATAGATCTATGTTTGGCTACTATCTCGCCTGATGTGAACCTTACATTTTATTAAAATGTTAATGACCCCGTCTTCAATCCCTCTCCATCCAAAGGTTGCCTGGACAAGATAATAAGACGCTTTTAGCGATAAGGCCGCCCATTGTAACAGTGTCTTTAATTGTTTTAATTTAATGTATTTTTAATGTTTTTATAAAGCGTTCATCTATCTATCTATCTGAACGGGGGATTTTACTATATAACTAAAAAAAATCAGAAAGATTGCCCATAAGCCAGTGACATAATTTCTGCCACAAAGATTACTCAATCAAATGACATAACTTCCTCAAGCCCAAACAATAATCTAAGACAGAGCAACTCAAACTAACAACCAATTTAAACTAAATTCAATAACTACAGAAACATCAACTCAGCTCCCGTACTAAATATTAACACAGACAATTCCTTATGGGGCACTAGAGAAGACGCATTCTATAAAACATGGAAGTATGGAAACTACATACCTACACTAGACTAGACTTGTCTTATTCTTATATTCTTTATTGTACACTATTTTAATATTTACATCGATGATTTATAAAATATGTGTACAAAGGCGAGCTTAACCCTAAACAGAGTTTTCTTCCAACAAACCCTTGAGGAAAGAGAACTGTCACATGAGCAAATAGGTTTCAGTGTACGGTGTGTAGTGTTGTACTTTTACTATATATATATATATGATTACTTTATTATGATATGTACTTTTTCTTTTTTTTCTGGTACCTAGGTACCTATATTATAATTATATTTACTTATATATTATTATATTATTACGATTATATAGACTGTATATGATATTAGTATTTTATGCTCATACTGTTAGTTTGTTTATACACAACACCACTGTCCTTTACAGTTTCTTTGGGTCCTCTCCATCCAAAGGTTGTCTGGAAGAGATCGCTATAAGCGATAAGACCGCCCATTGTAACATTTAGCTTTAAGTATTGTTTTGTAATTTGTTTCTTGATGTTGTGTAACAATAAAGCGTAATCTAATCTAATCTAATGTAGAGCGAGTGTGGCTCAGTGGACGTGCGGCTTTCGATCCGACGCACCCGAGTTCGAATCCCGCTGGCCCCGCCCCACTGACTTCTTATGTTATTTAAAACTTGTTCTTGAACGGTGAAGGAAAACATCGTGACGAAACCAGCACGTCCAAGAATTTATTACAAAAATTCAAGGGCATGTGACATCCACCAACCCGCACTGGCCCAGCGTGACGGATTGTAGCCCATACTCTCTATGAGACTGAGACTGACTCTCTATGAGGGCTGTGTCCCAGCAGTGGGAACGTGAATGGAATAAAACTCTATTTTAAATAATCAGGAATAAGAAAAACGAAATTATTCGGGTAGGGATCGAACTTGCATCTTCGGAATACCGTCCCGACGCCTCAACTCTGGCCACCGTGCCTAATTCTCGAGCACTCTCGAGCAATGCATTCAATATTAAAATTAAAACTCTATTGTTCTAATAAGTAATAGTCTCTATTAAATAGCGAAGCTTTTTTGTTTTTTTTTTTATGTGGAAGTGAGTGATGAGGCGAACATGTCGTTTGCCTTATGGTAAGCGCCACGCCTGCCCATGACAATTGCAGTGCCACCTAGAACTTTAATTACTATAAAAAGCACTACGTACTGCATTGCGCTCATCATCCCGAGACATCAGATATTAATTCTCATAAGCCCAGTAATTTTGTTGGCTACAATGCCCTTTAAACCGGAAGACTATACCTACAATATTGCCATACTAAGATATGATTTTCATGCAAATAAGTGGTGAGACGAGCAGGTCGTTCACCTGATGGTAAGTGCCACACCTGCTCATAAAAGGCGCAACATCACACAAAATCTTGTTCTTGCAAATCATTGCGCTCGTCACCCTGAGACATAAGCTCTTAAATCTCATAATGCCCATTTATTACAATATAATATTTTTTTCCTTATGTTTTCTTTTCTTTTTTAATTTTGTTAGTGTATGATTGTGATCGCCAAATAAATGTTTTTTTAATTTCGCTTGAAACCGCTTAAACCAAAACACTAATGTTTGCACACTACTGCCTGGCAGTACTAAAGGAACATGTGATACCCCTACTGCTTATAGTAATCTGTGGAGCCAGATAACCCGTGGGGCACGGGTTAAGTTAGTTTCCGTCCCGCAGCAGTTAGTTTATTAATTAGGGTTTGACAAACGGCGCGGTTGTTACCCTCTGTTTGAATAGCAGATTTGCATGGATGTTGAATTGTCTTGTCATTCTTAGAAAGATAGAGAGATGAACGCTTTATTGCAATGATTAAATTAAAAAGAAAGAAAGAAAGAAAGAAAAACATTTATTTGACAACCACAAAGACATAAATGAAAAAGACACACGTAGGATAAAATACAAAAACAGAGAGAAAGAATACTCATAACAAAACAAAAGAATACGAAAAACATGAATAGATAAAGTTTGTGGTGCCAAAAGCACCACAAACAACGTTGCTTAAAAACAATTATAGAAAGCGTTACAATGGGCGGCCTAATCGCTAAAAGCGATCGCTTCCAGGCAATCTTTGGATGGAGAGGAAATATAAATGTACGTAAGAAATGCATATACATTATTTTTAAAATGTTGATGGGAGGCCGTCTGGGAAGGTACCACCGCTTTTCCAGTTATTCCAAGCAGTAGTCATCATCATCAGCCTATTGCAGTCCACTGCTGGACATAGGCCTCTCCAATTGCACGCCACTGAGCACGATCCCCGGCTACTCTCATCCAGCTGCTGCCAGCCACCTTGCGAAGATCGTCGCTCCACCTTGCCTGAGGGCGTCCTACACTATAGAACACGTCTACCCCAACGGTTATCGGTTCTGCGGCTAATATGTCCGGCCCACTGCCACTTCAGCTGACTAATTCTGTGGGCTATGTCAATGACTTTGGTTCTCTGTCGGATAACCTCGTTCCGGATATGATCCTTCAGAGAGACTCCAAGCATAGCCCTTTCATAAAAAATACTATTTTTTATAATTATTTACTTTACCAGAGAGCGCATCAAATTTCCCCAAAATTCATAAATTTGTTAAAAACATTATGTTAATAGACAATATAACAATCTTTTTTTTGGGATTTTCTCACAGGTCATCTTGGCGAGTATAAAAAACATTTTCAAATTAACTTATTGACCATCAGAAAAATAAAAACTATAATTTGCTTTAATTAAAATACCTATTATTTTTGAGGAGACCAAACACTTTTTGCAAAATAAACAACCAATGTCAGGCAGAACCATCGTTTCAATTATGAATTCGATCCCATGCAAATTTTAATAACAAACAGGGATTCAACCGCATAGTTTGTCAAACCGTAATTAATAAACTGCGAGTCAGCTATGAACTATTATGGTGATGTGGAGTTAATTTTCAATATGATTAAGTACCTCACTTACCTATTAAGTACCTATTCTCTCTCTATGAGAGAGGGCTCGTGTCCCAGCAGTGGGAACGTGATGGGCTGATGATGATGATGATGAAGTACCTCATGCCTGAGCGAGTGTGGCTTAATGGGAGTACGTGCAACTTTCGATCCGACGCACCCGAGTTCGTATCCCACTGGCCCCGCACCACTGACTTTCTTAAGTAATGTGCGGATTTAACACTCGCTCTAAAAACGGTGAAGGAAAACATCGTGAGGAAACCGGCATGTCCAAGAATTTATCACAAAAATTCAAAGACATGTGACATCCACCAACCCGCACTGGGTCAGCGTGGTGGATTATTTATTTATTTATTTATTTAGTCTCTATTTCAGGCAACATTAAAATTAGTTATAAATAAATAATAAATAAATAAATAAAATTATTACATTGTTATTCTTTTCAGGTGTATAGTGTATGGATTTTGAACTTGAACTTTGACCATCCCTTAGTATTCGGTGCTAAGCCACACTGGGCTCTGATAGGTTCCGGAAAACCGTATCAAAATTCGTTGCGTAGCTTAGAAGAAGTAAGCGGAGAAACAGAAAAGAGGACGGATAGCAGCTTTGTTTTATACTATTTAGAGAAGAGATTAGAGGTAGCTCTTAAACAGGAAACCAATTAAAAATATCATCAAAATGACACAAAAAACTTAGTGACATTCACAAATACGAATGACTAGATTTTAATTGACGCTCTTCAAGTTTGTCATAACAACTTTGTTTTGGTAATTAAATATACCCTTGACATTTCTACTTGAATCAATATCTTCATGCTTGATTATATTTTTATGATAGGAGACATCACTAAAAAACTATATCCTCATTTGAAATGATGTTAACTTCTTATGATGCTTCTATTATCTTTATAGATGTACAGCCAATCGTAATCATCACTCGTAATCATGACTCGTAAAGATAACCTCTTTAAGTTGGTAAAGGTCTTCCCAATCCATCCTCATTTTACTGGTGGTAGGTTTCTCGTATGCGAGAGGCCGTCTGGGCTGGTACCACTGCTTTGCCAAATCAGCCGCCAAGTAGTGCGCGAGCGGTTTGAAGGGCATTGTAGCCAGCGAAATTACTTGTCATTATGAGACTTAACAACTAATTGTCTCAGGGTGACGAGCGCAGTGCAGCGCCACGCAGGATTTTGCAAAACTAAGTTCTGGGTGGTGCTGGTATTGTTATGGGCGTATTGCTTACCATCAGGCAAACGACCAGCTCGTCTCGTCATTCAGTTACAAAAAAAAAACAACTATCCTACTAATATTTTAAATGCGAAATTTTGTGAGGATGAATTGATGGATAGATGGATGTTGATGAAATTTGGTATGAAGGTACTAGAAAAGGAAATAGGCTAGGTACTTTTCACGGGAAACCGTAGATGAAACTGCGGGGCACAGTTAGTAATTTTATAAACGGGAAAGTTTGTGAGGTTAGATGGATGGATGGATGGATGTATGTTACTCAATCACGCAAAAATTACTGAACGAATGTTGATGAAATTTGGTATGTAGTTAGGTACTTTAGGTGGTGGAAAAGGATATGAACTACTTTTTATCCCGGGATACCGCGGGTGAAACTAAGGGGCGCTGCTAGTACCTAGATATATAACAATTACACCAACTATTGATTCAAACCTCTAAATTAATTTCGATTAGGTTTTTTACGTAGTTGAGTGACATGACGATCAAGTCGTTCAATCGATGGTAAGCAAAATACCTGCTCATAATAGTGACAGTACCACCCAGGACATTACCGACTATCACAGAATACTAAGGGACAGAAGCATCACTCCGCAAAGAAATTTAAACAAATAGCGACTCTTGCTATGACGCAATAAAATTCAATTCAGCTCGCGTAGCGCTGCATACCTACTAGTCATATTAACCTACAGCCTCTCTTTCTACCGCATAGCTCTTATCTCTTCTGACGCGGCACGTGTAACGACGCGCGACCCGCCGTCGGTGTCCGGCTATGTACTTGTAGCTACGTACCTACAGTGCGGAGTGCGCTAGGCCTGCTACTATGCAAAATCCTCCACGTAGAAAAGAATATCCATAGTACAAAAATATTAGAATTTATTTTATTACGGTTTAGCACGTTTTAGGTATTTTATACGATTACAACATCCAGACAAATGCGCTTTTATTTTTCTATGCACAGAAAATTGCTCCGAAGCGGGACTCGAATCCGCTACCTCCATATTAAAAGAGATATGAACCAATCTGCTCAACCACTACACTACAGCGGATGTCATACGTGTGTAATTGGAGAATTGAGATACAAAAGAGTTTGGATAGTAAAAAAACTATCCCAAGATTTAATTTATCATTAACGATTTTACGTTACGATTAACTCAATAATCAAATTATTTGAGAAAGACTTATTTCTCACCTTAATTCATGGACTACTCAATTACATTACATATTTATAATAATGGCTTTCCCTGAACAATAAAATACTAATGTATTCATAATTGTATTCAAGTCGCTACTGTAAATTAAGATACACCGTAATACGAGTATTAACTAGTTTATTGATTATTCATACTTCTAAATTGAATGCCAAAATTATCTCTCTTAATGTTCAGCTTGATGTATTCGGTCTGGTTTTTTGATTGCCAGACGTCTCAATCTCAAGTCGGTTCGTTTGCGTGAAACGGCTTGTAAATTAATGAAAATTATAGTTTTTGTCGGTTAATAAATAATTACAGCGCGTTACAGACTCAAAGCTCGGTTGTGTAGCAATAACAGAGTTAACGGCAAAAAATGTGTAGGCCGCTTATTATGTTTCCACCCGAACGACTCCCCACAAAACCTCGTAACTTCGACTTTTACATTGTTATTTTACAAGCCAACCAGATTATCTGCTCACTAATTCGGCATACCACTTACCAACACTCGGCAGACGGAAATAAAAACAATTGTCGATATTTTCCTCAATGAGTTTATTGCGCCAGAACAATAAATGAAGCTGATCATTATAACGTTTACTTTCAACATCGATTACGAATCTACACGATACCATATCGCACGAGTCCATTAATATTTATAATATTCGAGTCAGTATTGCACTTCGCTCAACAACTTCACAAACGCCAACTCAATACCCAAGCGGTATACTATCCCTAATAACTTACAGTTCGTGGGATCGATAATTATGATAATATTTGTCTAAATATCACAAGAAAATACAAAACGAAATACGAAATAGAATTAACACAATTAAAATTATTAACAATTAAATATACAAGAGTCTGTCGCTCGAAAGTTTTGGGAAGAGTATCACCAGTGCGAGCGAGGGTACCGGCTGCGTCATGACACCGGCACGTGGTGCTGGTACAGTTGCTCCTGGCGCTCGCACAAGGAGGTCATCTTCTTGAAGGATTCAGAGGTCTCGCGAAAAAGCAACTTCGCGTCGTCTCGAGGGCGGGCGTGGGCGGCGTCGAGCCTTCCTGGCGAGATCACCGGCGGCGACGAAGCCGACAGCGGAGACAGCGACTCTCGAGCCGACTGGGCGCCCGCTGGCGCCCCGTAGGGCCCTCCCGCCTGCGGCACTCCGTTACCCATCAGAAAAGGCCCCGGAAAAAACCCCCGATCACCGAACTGCGGGAACAACCCCGCTTGCAATGCGGTCAAGTTTCGGCTGTAGAATTTCATAGTTTCCGACACGTAGTTAGGAAGCTGCGCTGCTTGCTCGTTGTCGCCGTATCGCAAGCTCTCAAGTGTCGTCGCTAGTCCTTTTATATCAGCGTATAATTTGTTTAGAATCTCAGCATTTACTTCTAAGGGTGGCCTCTGTTGAGACTCAGGTGAGTTTGTAGACAGGAGTCGCCGATGTAGATCGACGTTTGAGCTGTGGCGGTCTCGACTACGCCGCGAAGGAAAGGCAGCGTCGCAACCGTTCACGTCGCAAGGATGCAGAAGCTTCAAGTGGTCGTTTCTATAATGCATGCGCAGTGTGAAGTGGTTCTGAAATATTTTTCCGCAGGCGGTGCATCGATCGGGATTCTCGTCGTCTATGGGGATGTCAAGTTCGTTGATATCAGTTCTATCGTCGGTCCTGTCGCTGCTTGCGGACGGAGACCGCGCCCGAGCGAGTCGCTCCTCCATCGCGTGCAAGTCACTCCCGCTGTCACTCGGCGTGTACAGATCTGATCGTAATCTCAAGCCCTCTCGCACGACGCTGGGTGCACTGGATTCATCGTCCGACTCGCTCTCGGCCTTTACTCGCGTAACCGATTCGGAGTCCACAATTGCCTCCTCTCCGTTCTGAAAGGGCTCCCATTTCTCGGGCTTCTGTTTTTTTAGAGATAAGGGTTCGTCATCTGCGCGACTCGAGCCGGGAGTGGAGAGGTTTCTAAATAAATCCGGATGATATTCCTCATCTGATACATTGTATTCGTTGTTTTGAGAACACCGAGTAGGGTTGCCACTCTTTCGCTTACGTTTATTTGGAACTGAAGACGATTTATCGTCTGAGGCGGTGGGGTCAGTGCGGCCGCTGGAACTTTCGGGTTGCTCAACGGCTGATTTGGTATCGTCTCTATTTTTATTCACACTCAAATCCTCCGGTTCGTCTTCATAGTTTAATCTTTCCACTACCGGAGACTCAGTCCTGTCTTCGTTGCTTTCCTTAACTTCATCATCGTCAGAAACGTCGTAATTATTTTCACTATAATTATTAGACTCCTCCTCATGGATAACCGGAGGTTTCACGAGATCTAAAGCACTTCGCGATGGCTCCTGCGGAGGCGGCATCTTTCTATACATTTTCTCAATCTCACTGAAGTTGCGGAGATCGTCGAGTGGCACCCGTGGCGGGAGCGGAGTGTGTCCGGGCGGCGCCGCAAGCCGCGGCGGCAGGCGCGCGGCGAGCTCGGGTGGCAGCAGCGCCGGCGGTGGCAGCGGCAGTCGCGCCAGCGCCGGAAGCAATGGGAACGGCTGTGACGACCTGCCGTCGTGTGCCGAAATCTTGCGTCTCACGTGTGGCGAGTGCAGTTTGGGATTCGGGTTAGCACTGTGTCGGTTCCTGGAACGTCGCGAGCTGAACATCATCGTGCATCCCTCGACCGTACACTTGTGCATCTCGCGCAGGTGCACCGCCGAGAAGTGTATTTTCAGGGCTCCTTTGTCGCAGAAAGTCTTCAGGCAGACGTTGCATTGCACCCTCTTCTTGCCGGTGGCGGGGTTGACGAACTGAACGCCGAGGCCGAGAGGCCAGGGCGCCGGCGGTGGGTCGCGCCTGTCCGGCGGGTACTCGGGCGAATGTCGCTCGTCGCTCTTCTCATCGACGCGGCCACTGAAACTGGCGCCAAGTTTTCTGAAGTCGAACTGGGGTGCGGGCTGGCTCACGCGGGGCATCATAAAATAGTCCAGGCCGGCCGGCAGGCCGGGTACCGCACCGAACTCTTTGCCGTCCATCACGTCACTGTCATAATAGGTTAAGCGCGCGTATTGCGAAGCGGGTGGCGCGCGACGCGGCCGCTTTGCGACTGAGGACGTGCGACACAGGTGACCGCGCGCGGGCGGCGCGCGACACCGGCAGAGCGCGGGCCGGGGCGCGGGCGCGCGGGTGTGGGGCCGGGGCGGGGGCGGGCGGCGGGCGGCGGGGGGAGAGGGGGCGCAGGTGGGAGGAGCCGCCGCTGGGCGGAGCGGATCGATGCTCGGTGGGGACAGGCGACACTCGCTCGCGCTCGCACCGACCACTGTAAACACTCCACAAGAGGCACCGCATGCCGTTACCTTACGTAACTAGACACATACGACCGCCGACCGACTGACGACCGCGCGGTCCTACGTGACTGGCTGCCGAGTCTCGGTAAGATGAGTCGACCATCTTACAAAAGTACATAAATAAAAGTACATGACATGAACGGCTCTATTCTGTTCAAGATAACTAAAAGAAACCAAAAAAACAATCACAAATAGGCGTTCCACTATACCTAATTTAAAACTGCTTTGCGAGTAAATTAACTAATGCTCTAAACAAACCACCCTAGTAAGGAGGAATCTTACATCATTTACAAAAAACAACAAACTACGTGATGAAAGGTCACTAAACAATTACCTATCTCTTACCCATTAGAGAGCAGTATAAACAGCATAGTTTTGCTTATTCGTACAGGCAGGTACCTATATTTCTTTGAAAACATGTGGTAATATACCTATCTCTACAACTGTACATCTTGCTATTGTATAAAAGGTTTACCTTCTTTGCAAGTAGAGTTGATGTGCTATAAAGAGCATTGTTCTCCTAATTGGTAAACCTACTTTTGCAGCCCATTCTTTCTTTCCAAGAGAGTTTTACAATGAAACATAGTATTGTATATGTTGAGTTAACACCTATACAAAAGCATCTCTAGAATAAGTATCTATCAGAATATTGTATATAGAACTCTACCAACATGATAGCGTCTCTAATGACCTTATAGGTACTTGCCAATTAGTAGGTATGGTAAATGTAAAAAAAAAACGTTAAATTTTATTTGTCGTATATTTTTGTAATTTATTTTTAGAAGCAACAATTTTTTTGTTATTTTTAATTGGTTTGCGTTTGACCACTATGTCACGTGATGGAAGCGACGATGCGGTCGACGATGTAGCACGCTTGCCTAGTTTTTTATTATTATTATTATTATTTATAGGCTTTGACCGCTATATCTCACCTGTTGTTAAGTGACGATGCGGTCGAAGATGTAGCACGCTTGCTTAGAAGAACCCTGTTCACTCTTGTCTTAAAGACACCCAGATTATAGCTATCCGGAAACACAGATGCCGGCAGAAAGTTCCACTCCTTGGCCATTCGCATTATGAAGGTCGAAGCAAAGCATTTGGTGCGAGCAGGAGGGATGTCAACCATATATTGATGACGGCTTGCCGTACGTCAGGTCGCCCGGTGATAGAATGGGGATGGCGGAATAAGTTCGTGTAAGTTAGTACCAGTTCACTCGACTTCTTGGACTTGACTACTCCTAGATTGGACTACTCATAGACCAGCTTGGTGGAAAGGGCTAGAAGATACCAAGAAAGGACGGATTACTCCTTGCGTACTCTACTATAATATTCGTCGCCCTGAATTTCATCAAAATTGACAATATAAAAAAAATATAATCTAAAAACCACATTTTATGCGCCTTCTAAGGTTAGGTCGGCATTGCATGAGTTGTGAGCGACCAGTGAGTGTGAGAAAGTCTCAGCCAAATATCTAATAATCGGGAAGTGCTCGAAATTTGAGTTGCAAAAGTCCACCCGGAACGACAGAAAGACAAACAAGAAAGGGACTAAATAAAAACGTGGTAAAAAAAATAACCACTACCTACCCGAAATATTCGGCAAAGACTGGTGCTACAACTATTCGAATGACTGAAATAAAATATTATACTTTTTTTAAATACCGAATTCTCGTATCTCAAGATAGACACGCCAATCGATATCTGTCAGGCGTTCGCTGCATCTGCTCGATGTCCGATCGCACGCAATTATCGAACGCGATTATTTTCGATCTCGGAAACGGTTACAATTACTCGCGTATCGTACCGAGCGACGCGTAAACAACTCCACTTGAAATGTGTGGTCCAAGAAGAGAAAAACTAGCGAGTTGTGCGACTTAAAAAACTAATAAAATTATGATACTCGTTAAAATCATCAAACATTTTTTTTATGGAATTGATTGATCAGACGAGCAAGTCGATCGCCTGATGGTAAGCGCTACGCCTGCCTATAACAATTTCAGTGCCACCCAGACCTTTTAATACTATAAAAGCACTACGTAGCTATGCATTGCGCTCATCACCCCAAGACATCAGATATTAAGTCTCAAATGCCCAGTAATTTTGCTGGCTACAATGCCCTTCAAACCGGAACACAGTAATGCTTGTGCATTACTGCTTGGCGGCAGAATAACTGGCAAAGCTGGGGTACCTACCCAGACGGCCTACCGCATACGATAGACCTACTACAAGTAAATATTGTAAATGTTGGTGTAAATTAATGATATTAATTCGATTTCTTGCCTGAATCCACAATAAGTAGACAGTAGGTATCTCATTAGTCGCAGTGAAGCTATACCAGGCCTAGCGCACTCCGCACTGTAGATACGAAGCTACAAGTACATAGCCGGACACCGACGGCGGGCCGCGCGTCGTAACACGTGCCGCGTCAAAAGAGATAAGAGCTATGCGGTAGAAGGAGAAGCGCTCTGTAGGTTAATATGACTGGTAGGTATGCACCGCTACGCCAGCAATGAGCCTGAATTTTATTGCGTCATAGCAAGAGTCGCTATTTGTTTAAATTTATTTGCGGAGTGATGCTTCTGTCCCTTAGTATTCTGTAGCTGTACCTTAATTTTAACTCAATATACGATTGGCGCTTGAGGGGCATAAGTGTAGGGGGGCTGAGTAGGTAGATACGCCGCACCGGCTGGTAGGTAAGTATAATTATATACCGCTTTACGCCTATGGCTTGTACAGGCTCCCAGTCACCCATATTAAACTCTCAGTTTCGCGGTACGTAACGTAAACATGCTCTCTTTTTGTCCTAAGTGATCGGGCTCTGGTCAACGTTGATTTTTATATCAGAATAGCGGATACTCTACACTTGACTAGAAAAAAAAAAACATCCTACCCACTATTCCTTTCCTACTACGTATTATTATAGGTAAATGCGAAACTTTGTAAGGATGGATGGATGTATGTTTGTTACTCAATCACGCAAAAACTACTGAACGGATTTTGATGTTTGGTATGCTACTTTTTATTTCGGGAAACCGCAGGTGAAACCACGGGGCGCAACTAGGTACCTAAACATTTTGAAAGACCTATATGTATATGAGGGATGAGCTAGACTCACACCTTAAAGATTGGTCTATCGTGCCAATGGATAGAGATAAATGGAGGGAGGGTAGGGAGGCCTTTGCCCTGCAGTGGGACACAACAGGCTTCTAATAATAATACTATGTATATCAAAACGATAGAAGAAAACTAAAACAACAACAGATTATATAAAACTATTTAAAACCTGCTTTGGTTTTTGTTGTACTATAAAAATAGGTTTATATAATACTTTTTGTTAAATTAAAAAAAAATATAATTGTACTTAAATAATTGTTAAAATAATTGTAATGTAAAAGTACAAAATCTCAAAAAACGAGGAACTTTGTTTTGAGAAGTAATTTCGAAGTTCTTATTTTCTAAGATCGACACTACTAGCGCCATCTAGTGCAAAAGTTTGTCACTGAGCTTAGCTCCACTATTTTTAATTCAACAATACTTCGTTTCTTTCGGCTCAGTGAGAACACGTGCGACTTTCGATCCGACGCACCTGAGTTCGAATCCCGCTGGCCTCGCACCACTGACTTTCTTAAGTTATGTGCGGATTTAACACTCGCTCTTAAAACGGTGAAGGAAAATATCGTGAGGAAACCGGCATGTCCAAGAATTTATCACAAAAATTCAAGGACATGTGACATCCACCAACCCGCACTGGGCCAGCGTGGTGGATTATGGCCCATACTCTCTCTATGAGAGAATGCCCGTGTCCCAGCAGTGGGAACGTGATGGGCTGATGATGATGATGATGAATACTTCGTAGTAAAGTTAGTGCTACCCGTAAAGAACACAAGAACATAGTGACTTCGCCTTAATAGAGACAATAAGAAAAGTGTTGATGGACATATCCTTAGTTTTACTCTACTTAGCAGTTTAAGTTAAATTCAAATTACTTATTAGCCTTATTAGGCTAGATTGTAATATCAATGAAGTGTCATATTGTGATACATTATATAAAAAAAAAACAATACTTTAATATTGTTCAATAGGGAGTCAAAATATCCTCATGTCTAAGAATGACGTGTTTTATCTCAAAATAAACGAGCTCTACAAGTGTATCAGACGCCTCAGAAGAAAAACAAATAAATCTGCCCCAGATCGCATCCCATAAAATATTATAGACAATTATCGTATCGCCCATTATAATGTATAAGTTCCTTAATACAGCGGCCGACATATTATTTATTTTGAAGAGCGTCCGCATAATGTTTAGATTAAAAATATTTTTGGATACTTGCACACGACACTGAAGAAGACTAAGAAAGCATCGCCCTATAGAAACTTCTCCACATTCTGTGAACTAATCTTACTAACTTCATAACAATCTGTGTCTTCACTGTAACCAATTTCTTCCCCATGTTGTCGTTCTTAGTAACTATCATGTCTTCTGTGTCAGTCTACTCTAGTATCTTACTCTACTAAATAAGCTGTGTACTTTGCCATAGTAACTATCATCTCATCTGTGGCACGCTTCTAGTTGAAAGAAAGCCATGCACGTGCTGGAGAGTACGCTTGTTTCCGTTTTGACTTTTTGACCGAAATAGAACAAGCCACTTGTTCGTACTCCCATCATGTTTGACGGTTTATGCAAGCATGACCGTATTTGGATTTGAGTGAGAGTCTATTAGATTACTTTACATTTTCTAAAGCAAACATCTCAATAGGAATATCCCTATTGGTGGATTAATAGAATTTCCCATTCATATTTTGAAGAAATCCCGTAATGTATCAATATTATTAATTATTTCTATGTAAATACCTACTTATAAGTTAATTTGCAACTACTCGTCACGGAAAAAGGCACAACTGAAAATCAGCGAGCTGTCATGGCGCTTTATGCTATATTGTATCCTTTGATGACCATGTAATTTCATTTGACTGTACCTATTACCTCTGTTTTAGTATAAGAGATATGTATTTAGTATATTGGAGTGGTAGGCTCTGGCCGTGGTTGTAATACCACCCACCGAACAAAGCCATGCCGTCAAGCGACCTAGTCGTGTTTCGGGATGATGTTCGGTGAACCATCGGGGAGATGGGTCTGAGCAGCCGCTCAACTGCCGTCTCTCTCTAGATCTATGTGCTCCATCTTAGGCCACATCATCGCTTCACATCAGGCGAGATAGTGGCCAAACATAGATCTATTAAGGGTAAAAAAAAGATGTTTTTTTTTTTAGTTTAATAATAAACTTATTTTCTTTCCTTCTTTCTTTCTTTAATGGACTAGATATTCACATGCAAGTCCAAGCTTGAACCTTTGCCATGCAAATCATGCAATACCACGCCTGACGAGTCGAATCAAAGACGAACCAGCCCCCAAAATTAACTTATAACATGGGGGTTGAATCTTCTGTCATTGAACAACTACTTGCCTCATACTAATTTCCATTTTGATTTTTATCCAGCGTTGTTTCGTTGTCATCCTTCAAATCTTTAATCTGATAAGACTGTAATTAGGTATAGAATATAATTTTATTATACCTTGGTCTAAGCATTTTGATTAAACCTAGATTTTTCTTGCTAATGTGAGCTTTTAACCATCAAAACTCATAACAGAGAGTTAAGCATTCAAATGAATTGATTACAAAGTTCTTTATTCAAGCTTAGCATCACAGACGCAATTAAAAAAACCACCGTCCTTCCAACTATGGTAGTTCTTTCTGTTCAAAGGCTAAACATCTGAAGGAAGAGACCGCTTCGAGCGATAAGTCCGCCTATTTTATTGCTGATTACTGTGAATATACTTGATTTTTTAAGTTTTTACAATGAAGTGTATATCTAGCATACTTATCCCCTCGAACATCGCGGCCATTTTGCGCGATTTAACGCATCTGTCGCTGTATTTCTGGGTGACCGCACACGATATTGGCAGGTCGCTTGACGTTCTGGGTTATAAGAAACTAGCAAACGTTCGAGACATCGTTCGCATCGACATAATAAATTAGCCTATGAACTCAGGGATAGTGCAGCTTTCTATCAGTGAAAGAATTTTCAAAATCGGATCAGTAGTTCCAAAGATTAGGTACGGTCTACAATCATACACAAACAAACAATTTTACCACTTCATAATATTATTAATATATTATAATGAATTGAAAACGATACGATACTTTGGTCGGACGCATTTATCGGCCTATGTACCTGTGTTTCAGCTTCAGGTGTTGTTTCGCCTTCCGGCGGATGCGCAGGCGCAGCACGCATGCCCAACCGACCGCGACCGAGCCGATCGAAAGTGTTATGTATCGATTGAAAATAATCGATTGGTACACGCTCATTGAAACTAGTGAAGCTGGTACAAATATAATTGGTATATATCAGATTTTTTGAAGTGAATAATAATAATAATTTGTACTTTTTTTGTTACCGTTCATTTGACCTAGGCCCTAATTCAGTATGACAACTTGGCGATTCCTTGCTTCGAGGAAACATCGTTTCCTTCACTGATAAACGACACTACAACGACGATCTGAGAAATTTGTATTCTCTATGATGCGTCATATATAGGTATGAATATATGTATGCGTCATAGAGATGTCGTTTATTAATGAAGGAATCGACGTGATTTCGAAGCAAGGAATCGCCAAGTTGTCATAGTGAATTGGGGCCCTGGTGAAACGGTTGCATTTATAAACGAAAAGTTTGTAGCGACACATTGCATATGTACTTATTACATTCTGTCGATTCTGCAGAATGTAATGCATGACACAAGTGGGCTGCACCAGTCGTCACCCCGCAGGTACGATAGGCACACGTCTTAAATTAATTAATAAACTTTTTGTAGTAGACCTAGTAGTTGTGAGCGAATAAATCTATACCTACCCTACACTGAAACGCAATGAAAATATATAGTGTAATCCGCTGAATATTACTGAATTATTATGAACGAGAGCGTTCCAGCGTTCTCTCGTTCCAGCGTTCGGCGAGTCGACACCTGATGATGCCTCGTGCAGACGGCGAAACACGTGTCGTACAAAGAGTGTTGTTGTTAGGAACTAACAACAACCTACATAATATTCAGCGGGATTTCACTATATATTTTCATTGCGTTTTAGTTTTGAGATGAATTTCCGCAACGTCACGCCTGATTCCATTGCATTACCTACCCTACACCGAACTGAAAGTGGTTTTCCTGAACTGTCCAATATAGGAACCCTAGTTAAAGTAGGTGGTAGGTAAAAATTCCATATTTTTCTACATTTACGGTTTGTAAAAGTATATTCTCTTCTTTATCTAAATAATTAATAATATATCTACAACATAAAACGAATGCCAATGCATTAATTATGCGCAAAGTAAACAGAGCGTTTCTATCATGTCAGTTATATATAATTGCTAGCCTGATTGTGATCATGCAAGGATGTTCTAGGTACATTAACTTGTACATGATCGAGCCTTGACAGAGTTTTGTGAACAAAGATGATTATCTTGGAGCTTGGAAGTGCATTGACTTGCATGACTTATAAATTATACCCAAGGGTAGATAATAATATAAGAGATTGTTAATTTTTATTATTTTTAACGATAGCGAGCTTTTTTGTTTCTATGCTTTTAATCTCGATTTTTACAGTATAAAGTACATAGTCACTGAATAAATAATATAACATATTCGTAGAAACAATCCTTACAAAAATCATGAAAACTCGTGAAACAAAAATGCCCTCAGTACATACCTACATTATTATATAATTACTCACTTCACTGAGTATTGAAATGAAATAAGTCTTTATTGAAACATATACACACCTTCAGAACACAACACATCATCAGCCCATCACGTTCCCACTGCTGGAATACAGGCCTTCACTCATAGAGAGAGTATTGGCTATAATCCACCACGCTGGCCCAGTGCGAGTTGAAGGATGTCACATGTCCTAGAATTTTTGTGACTAATTCTTGGACATGCCGGTTTCCTCACGATGTTTGCCTTCGCCGTTTTTAGAGCGAGTTAAATCCGCACATAACACATAACTTAAGAATGTCAGTGCGGGGCCAGCGGGATTCGAACTCGGGTACGTCGGACCGAAAGCCGCACCATCCCATTGGGCCACACTCGCTCTTTAATACACATAGCTAAAATTAGTAGAGTAACTTTTTTTTTTTTTATTTGTATAAATTTACAACTTTTCTTATAAATGTAACACCTTATAAACCTTAAACAGGTTTGTCTTGGGTTTCGCATTCCTCTTCTATTACAAACTTCTAATGACATTTTATAAACGTAGGTAGTATTGACTATAATTATGTATAAATATCATAACAATAGCTGCGCTCGGGACCGCTCGAATGTAATCTTGATGACTTTATTTCCGTCTTATTTCGCCCTTGTCACTCCTAAGAGTGACAAGGGCGAAATGACACTAAGTATAGGCACAGAATACTGAGGTATAGGTACAGGTTATTCCATTTTAAAATTGTTAATTATTTCTTTAATATTTAGATTTTACTAAAACTGTATATTTGCGCTATTAATTTTTGATAGTTCCGTTAATGAAATATATACGTTTGTTAGTTTTTATTCTTTTTATGTCTTGATTTTATATAATATTTTAATAATCTAAATAAAAGCGTATCGGTAGTGTAACAAGTTGGCAGTCTTATCGCTAAAATCGATAAAATCTCTTCCAGACAACAGTGCAGGGAGAGGAATAACACAAAAATACATGAACGGTGTTTTTCAATTTCTTAATACACTTACACTAACATATATTATCTAAAAAATTTATAAAAAAAATATAAATGTTATTGAGCACGTAAAATCGTTGCGCAGCTTTGGAGACTGGTGGCGTTTCGTAGACTGTCTCTTAATTTTCTGAACAGTAGGTACACCCTTGGGCCAAAAGTCCTCCTCAGTGAAGGTTCCTTCCTAGGTCGTGTGTAGGAAAGAACTCGCACAACAAACGACTTGAAACTGATATACTTATACATAATAACTTCCATATTTCAAAAAGAATTGCCTTTTTATTAATTAATTTAGAATTTTAGACGAAACGTTAATAGTACTATTTTGACGTAGGTCCATATTTTTAGAAAACGACCAAGAATGCCGAGGCATTGCGGACGTATAACTATTAAAACTAAATGAAGAAAGGAAACATATAATTAAGTGTAGTATCATTTTTATTCTATTTTTATTCGCAAATTGTGAAATCTTGTACTCGTATCAAATGAAACCGCATCCTCAGCCATCCGTCCTCCAAATGTAATGACAGGACACAATGAAACCGATCCGAATGTAGATATTTTAAATGTATCTTTAACGTGCTAAAAATAGAGCTGAATTTAAAGCGAACTGAGATATATATTTTTTGGTGGCAAAGTAGGGTTGCCATGTTTGATTGTAGTGCTAGACTGTTTTCTAATTTTAGAAGTATATGATTGTGCAAAATTTACTAGATGGTTCTAAAACCGATATTCACAATGTTATGGAAATCCGAAGTTAATATCTATTACTTTAAACAATACTTCTGTAAAAATATTCATACAAAATTACTATAATAAACCTAAACCTAGAGTGCCGCCGGCAGCGGGGCAGGGCCCAAACTACCGGCGGTTAGGGCTGCAGAGTGAGGAACCTCCTCTGCCTCCTGCCGTGTCAATGAGTAGGTACTGCTTTCGGCATCTGACCCTTAATCCAATCGTCTAACGAGAGCCTCTTGAGACGGTATTTATTATTATCCTATGGAGAGATGGTAAAAGCAGATTTTAGGCTAATGTATGCATGATGTGACCTGCCTCGCTATTATCGCTGTTTTGTGTGGCTGCAGCCTCCTGCACAAGTGCCAAAACAAGTTGACAGGCGTGTAGTCCAAAATTGAACCAAGCGGACCTCACCACTGTGCAACTAGATAACGAACTATAAATAGGCATGTACACTCGTGAGCCAAAAAATCGACTCAGGGCTCTCGGACGAAAAAGCTTTAGCAAAAAATCTGACGCTTTTATTCTATTTCTGATTTTTACATCTCAAAGCTGTTAGTCTCTTGGTAACGACGGTAAACTCTGGAAACAGCAGACTGGCTCATGTTCAGCGCACGAGCCACTTCACGCTGAGTCTGGCCTTGTCGCAATAGGGTGACCGCTTGAGCAGCTTCTTCACTTGTTGTGTCCATTTTCAGGTAGAATTCTTGTTTGTTGATAACGGAGATGTGTCGGTTGACGTTTGACGGCTAACTGATAAGGGTGGGTCAGGTAGATAACCTTTTATATGGGTCTGTAACCCTTAACTAGCACTATTGTAAACAAGCGTAAAAAGGGTGGTTACTGATCACAGTACACTGTTGGGTTGTGTGAGCAAGAAACATTACGATATTTTATATCATTTTGAAGCTAATACTAGCTAGCAGCTTTCAGATTTTACTAAGAAAAATATATATTCGCCTTCAGTTTTTTTGCCAGTGACTTGCGACTGCAGGTGTGTCGCCTGAGTCGATTTTTTGGCTCACAAGTGTAGTATGTTACGCTCCAAGCGCAGCTTGCCTAGTCTTCGTAACAGAACTCAGATCAGGTTAAGCAACGTTCTTTGCGGTCACCACTTGAATGGGTGATCGTTTGTATATTTACATCTGAGCGCTACCCTGATATTGTGTTAGGACAACAGTTGCTAAGCCATGTCGGAGGCCTTCGGGTGGGCAGTCCATAAGTACGACACCAGGTTTCTATTCAATACAATTTAATTCTTTATTGTATTCTATAATGTAATTAGATGGCAGGTAAATAAATATACAGTTCATTATAGACCTTGTTGGGCACAGCAATTAGAAAAGAGGAAAACTATTAGTTACTCTCTCTAGGAGGGAAGGTCCGAGTCCCAGCAGTGAGAACGAGATGGGCTGATGATAATGACGATGAAGACTATTTGTGCGTTGTATTAATACATGTCAAAATCAATACAATGTTTAAAAAAATATTAAAAGAAAATATCATCTATCGAGAAAATGTATGTCAATTTCTTTATATTGACTTTTATTGGCAATAAATAAACAACCTAAAAAAAGACTTAATAATTTAAAAACTAAAAGATATTAAACACTAGGTATGTACATGCGGGTATCGGTTGCGCCAACTGAATGGCCTACAGATAATTCAACCGATACCCGTCGTCCGGCAACGTGCCCAAAATGGTGGCAGCTTTGCCTCGCTGAATTGCGAGGCTGATTCTTTGGCCAAAATACACGCCAGCATTATGGTCACTTGTGGATTCCACCAGCCGCCCCGCCAAATCCTTATAGATTTATATTATATTTGTTTATAAAATATGGTTAATTATTATAAGTTAAAGTTTTTTTTCAAATAATAGTCACTAGTGTTAAATTCAAATATTTATTTTTCAGTTTCTTATTAATTAAATTTATCATTCAAATAATTGTATGAGCAGAGCCAAAGACCTATGTCCAGCAGTGGACGACTACAGGCTGATGATGATGATGATGACGATTCCTAAGTTCCGGGTTGATCACACACCCAGATCCCACGCGTATATTAAGCAAGTATACGTTTTATCAAACAAAAACCCCAACTTCAATGTATCTTCGAAGTCCAAGGTCAAATATCGATGAAATTTATATGGGACCACTTCGTAGCTATACTGAATCCAACGCAAAAAAAAATCCTTTCATGAATGACGGAGTTCAGAGGTAACAAACATTAAAAAACATAACAAAAAACATACAATCGAATAGAGAACCTTCTCCTTTTTTGAAGTCGGTTAAAAAGAAGAAGTGTGCATCACTGCTGTCATTTTGCCGACGAAAGTCCTAGTTTTTTAAAACATGGCAGCCCTCTAGGTACAATAATTTATTAGGTAATTCTCGTGGTCCGGACACGGTCCGCCCCTGCGGATGCTACAAGTAAACGCAATGATACATCGCGGATTTCGTCGCGATAGAGGTGGGCTGCACTTGGATCTACTGCTTGTGACCTCTTTTTTAACTGCTGCAAGCAAATTCTAATATAATAACTAATAAGGTGGAGATTGTTTTATGTATGACAAGGAAATTGATGAACAAAATTTAGACATTTTAATTTATTATTTATTCTATTATTTATTTATTATAATAAGAACGGCAAACAGGCCAATTACACTTATTATTAGTAACATGTCAAATTGTATACCTAATAATTCAATTTCAATAAAAATTATAAGTGAAGTCAATTTCAATGAGTAGGTGTAAACTATGCCAAAAATAAAAAAAATATAATAACAAAATACTAAATTATTATTATTATTATTAGCCTGGTTTGTCCCACTGCAGGGCAAAGGCCTCCCTACCCTCCTTTCACTCCTCACGGTTTAAGGCTAATATACTAAAGTAAATTTAAATTAAAACGAAATTAAAAATTTAATGAATTTAAATAATTATGGAAAAGGAAAATGATATTGCTCGGGAAGGGTATTTTTTCTTCTTTATTATTTAAAATCTCCATATTTTCGCCTAGCATGCGCTAATGCATTGAATATTAAAAATTTACACATACGTATATATATATTATTGCCTGAAAAATCGTCTATTTCAAAAATCCAAAAATGCTGCTTTAAACATCTCTAGATGGATTTATAACATAACGTTTTATCTCAAGCGGGTAGGACAGTTGCCATAAAGCTCCAAGTTTAAAACCTCACCCTGAATCACCTACAAAAGAAGTAGATTTATATTTATTAGAAAATTTGCCGAGAAAAATTGGGAAAAATCGGGAATAACTGAAAGGCATTTCTCTTTTGAATTTTCGTATTAACAGAAAATCTGTCGGGTTAGCTAGTAGTACATAGTCGCTGATAAAAATTGTAATTCCAAAGCGCCAAGCGGAGCATACTTCTTCCAAGGCGAGGACGTGTGTACACAGAGGAAGTGATTCAGGCGGCCCGCTTGCTCACTGAAGCGGGCATGCGCTTGCGCAACCGCGCGGTGGCGCACGCGATCTTCTGCCGAGGTTACTGCTTGGATTAATACGATGTGTATATTAATAGCATGCGAATAGATACGTGATAAGCCTGGTTGAAGTTCCGACAATAAGTATTCGATGTAAAAATAGGTAACCTTTTAAAAATTATGTGGAGTTATACACTACTACCAAAGGTTCAGGGTAGTAAATAAAAGTTTCCAAATAAGATGAGACATTTATTTTAATAC
Organism: Petrophora chlorosata; assembly: GCA_951640565.1. Classification (NCBI taxonomy): domain Eukaryota; kingdom Metazoa; phylum Arthropoda; class Insecta; order Lepidoptera; family Geometridae; genus Petrophora; species Petrophora chlorosata. The sequence goes on along the minus strand of OX621204.1, from coordinate 5,294,661 downwards.
ATTGTCCATGTAATATGTTAAAATAAATTGTCTAAGTTAAAATAAATTATTGGGTGCTGCAGGCCATATCTAGGACTCTAGTCTCAGGGGCGTGAGAACCTCCCGAACACTATCACGTGGGCAGCTAAAAACCCAGGGTTACAATAAAAACAACTAGGTAGGGGTCTTCTAATTACCTGAGTTTATTAGCAGCCCCTATGCGATAATAAATGAATACGTAGAAAATTTCTTGCGAATCATATATTAGATACGTATACGCGTACAAGTAGTTCAATTCAATTCAAATCAAATAATTTATTTCAATTTGGTACATCCGTACACTTTTGAACGTCACGTAACAATAAAATGTACAAGCCAACAAAATATTATAAAGCATTAACTAAGTTTTTTTAGTCTACTAACATTAACGACAATTATATTTATTTATTTATTTATACTTTAGTACAAAACAGTTTGTACATGAAGGACTTAATGCTAGATAGCATTTTCTACCAGTCATCCAGGATGTGCAAGAAAAAATGGTAGCGGTGCAGTAAAGTGTGTTATGGGAAATATTAAACATAACAAACTTAATATATACCTATTGCAAGCCTAATTATAAAATATATACTTAAATATATACATAATAAATATATACTTAAGTCATTACATAAATAAAAAGATTAGACCAATGATCAGCAATAATAAATGACTACGATTATAATTATAAAAAAATCAAAAAATATTTCAAATTTAATTAAATTGACATAATTATGTCAAAATCAATGTTCATTTGAGTATAATATAAAATAAAATGTCAAGGTTTTTCAATTATTACTATCGTGAGTACCTAACCAACAAAGATGTGAAACCAATGTTCTGAAAGTGTCCTAGTAGAGCATAGTTGGTTGCTGCCCTATGCCTGTCTAAACATATGAATTATTACACAAACTGTCATCCTAAAATTGTAAACACTTGGCATAAAATATTTCCTTAACTTAGTGTACTATTTCAACAAATTATCACGCTCGGAGTGCGTGCGGTGTCGACGGGAGCGTGAAAATTTATGGTTTCTCCTCGAGGTTTTTAAGAGGTTCGTGTCGTTAAACGCGCTGCCAGCGCCATCTATTCTGAAATTACTTTCCGGTACGAAAAATACTGTATCATTTGAAATTTTGAGGGACTTGAACTCAGCCTCATAATGCTAATAATGAAATTTTAGTAAAAAACAAACACCGACTTCACAACATAGGTTTTACCGTTTTACCTTTTGGGTACGGAACCCTAAAAAGACTTATATAAATCCCTAACTAAGGTGCGTTCGTAGTTTATCGTAGGGCACAGCTTTCCAAATCTAAGGCCCTTATTTAATGTGTCAACATTTTGTCTCTTTCTAACATATTCGTTCCAACGTAAATGGAACAGTGACAAAACATGTCAAACATTTAACTCTTATTATCGTTTATTAATAAGGGCATAAGAAATTTGTACAGTTACTAAATAAAACTGCTCTAATTTTTTCATTCAACTCTTTATATCAGGCAATATTAAAGTACAACAAAGTAAAATTAACAGAAGTCCATAGAATATATACCTTACAGACTAACATATGGTAAATATGTAAAAGCTTGTAAAAATTTCATAAACCATACACACTCGGGCTCAAAAATTTCGCTCTTTTTCTGTATCTCCGGTATACTATCCCTACAGGCCAGCCGTCAGAAGTCAGGAACCACCCATTGGCGTCACTTCTGCTAAAAGCGCCAGTCACCTTCATCATTTGTCACGCTGTCTGTGACTTTTCATTAAGCTGCTATGGCTGTAACTTTTCATTTCGCTGTGACTGCGAGTGACTGTGACACACTCATTTAGCTGCATCATTATGTCACGAACGTAAAAGCGATGATTTATTATTCTAAATATTCGTATAAAAATGAATAAGGATTTTGGTTTAATTTATTTTGAGTCTTAAAACCTAACTGCAGCGTTTCCAAAACTAAATCTACTTGTCAAGTCAACATTTTAATTATAGACGAAATACTACTAAAAATATCCAGGTATACAAAATAATACAGAAATAATTGTTTAGAGCTAGCAGCGCCCCGCGGTTTACCTGAAAAAAAAGTAGCATACCTATGTCCTTTTCCAGGACCTAAAGTATACCAAATTTCATCACAATCATTCAAAAAAGACGTCAGAAAGACAGATCTGAGCAGCCGCTCAATTGCCATCTTAGGCCACATCTTTGCCAGTTATTCAGCCACCAAGCAGTAGTGCGTAAGCATTGCTGTGTTCCGGTTTGACGGGCATTGTAGCCAGCGAAATTGCTGGGCATTATGAGACTCAACAGCTAATTGTCTCAGGGTGACGAGCGCAGTGCAGCGCCGCGCAGGATTTTGTAAATCAAAGTTCTGGGTGGTGCTGTTATTGTTATGGGCTGGCGTGTTGCTTACCATCGGGCAAACGACCAGCTTGTCTCGCCATTCAGTTACATGAAAAAAAAAAAACATCACCGCTTCACATCAGGCGAGATAGTGGCCAAACGTAGATCTATTAATCGTAAAAATAAAATAAATAAAAATAAATTTTTGCGTGATTGAGTAACAAACATACATCCATTCATCCATCCATCTTCACAAACTTTCGCACTTATAATATAAGTAGATATTTAAAATTGTCACAAAAAAAGAAACTATTAATAATAAGATGATACTAAACTATATATTTTTTTCTTTATTTATCCTATTAATAGTTACTTTTTTGTGACAATTGTAAATATCTTCCTAATAAATGTATAAATTCAATATAAAAATATATATACCTATATATTATATATAAGTTGGAAGTAGAATTTTCCAAAACACAAATTCAAAAAAAATATCTCTGGCATATTTTTTCAATTTTCATTTGGAATATCGTGGATGATTTTACTTTCTTCCTCAAATAAAAAGCTCTTCGGCAAAATGTAAAATCCCTAATATTTTACCATTACGTCGCGTTATTAGTAAGAAATGTCTTCGTTTAAGGGCAGTAGCCAGCGGTGCGTAATAAATGTTTTAATGGCTAACATTATGCAAACACATTAAGGGTATCACCCTCTTTGCGATCGGATTTGGTTTGTGGTGTAAGCTAAGAAGACGAGGACTTCTTTCTAAAAAACGGCTTAAGATTAAAAAAAACGCGGATCGGTGCAATTTCTAATGATGATCATGAGCAATTTCATAATATATTGTAAATGAATCACGGTCAGCAATTAAAAAATAAAAGCACACAAATAAATTAATATATAAATTTGACAGCCTCTGTGGTTTGTGGTGTAGTGGTTGGGCAGGTTGGCTCAAATCTCAAAGACCTCCGGACCTCAGAACCTCAGTGGAGGTTGCGGGTTCGATTTCCACGACGGGACAAATGTTTGTGCATAGAAAAAAAAGCGCAAGCATTTGTTTCGTGTCTGGGTGTAGTGGGACCATGGTCCTCATAGTTCCTGGTTCCCTAGATACAGGGAATCCTAGTTAGGTTAGATCACATACATAGGTCAGGATCTATGTATGTGATCGTTGGGAGTTATTGGGCGTTATTAATAATTTCTATAATTTCTTAATCATCATCATCATCTTCATCCTCATCATCAGCTCATCACGTTCCCACTGCTGGGACATGGGCCTTCTCTCATAGAGAGAGTATGGACCATAATCCAATATGGGGCCCAGTGCGAGTTGGTGGATGTTACATATGCCATTACATTTTTGTGATTAATGCTCGGAGATGCCGGTTTTCTTACGATGTTTTCTTTCACCGTTTTGAGAGCGAGCGTTAAATCCGCACATAACTTAAGAAAGTCATTGGAGCGGCCAGTGGAGCTCGAACTCGGGTGCTTCGGATCCAATGTCGCACATGCTCCCACTGAGTCACACTCGCTGTCAATTTCTTAATTCCAGCTAGTAATTAGGAATTTATAGAAATGATCAATTAATTCTAGCTTTTAGGCCTGTTAAAGTAACTTTGGAAAACATGTGCAAATTAGTTATTACTTTACATAAGAAAATAATTTACAAAACTTTATTTAATAACAAAAAATAATAATAAGATACTTGAACCAGGCCACATACCCACACGAGAGGAGAAGAAGAACTTAAAAGTAAAATTGTAAAAAATATTAAAGAAAATGCCTGCTTTACGATTAAGAAATTACAAATCTATGAAATGCTTATAACTTGGACAATATTTTGAAACTATCTTTGTAAACCATTACTCTCCGTAATGCGTTTGCAAGCCACTTCGAAATTATGACGAAATGTCTTCCAAAAGTGTTTCGACCGTGACGATGATGAAACAACAGGGATCTGGAGACATTTACCTGCATACATATTTTCCTAGCTGCGCCCCGCGGTTCCTACATACCGAGTTTCATCAAAATTCCTATCCGTTTATGCGAGATTAAGTAACAAACATCCATCCATCCATCCATCTTCACAAACTTCTGCATTTATTAAATTAGTAGGAATTAGGAGTAATTGCACGAAGACAAAGACAAATCCGACTTTAAGGTGGTTTTCCATTTCTATTTTCAGAAAATAGTAATCAATAGTTTGTCTATACTATTTAGGTATTAGCTATTTAAAGATAACATTTAAATAATCACAGTTCTGCCACAGCAAGATGAAGTGGACGAGGGTAAAACCTTAAACGCCCTAGAGGAGACCCCAGGGGCCCAAGCAACACAGAGCCGTTGAGAGGCGCCCCGACTGTCGGAGCAGTCACTAGCGGCCTGCCAGTTCCCTAGGGGTAGATGCCCCTGTGTGTTATTGCCTGGACAATAGGTATCATCCCAAGATCCAACCCTACCACCCCCAAATGTAAACCAAATGATGATGAAAATGATCAACAAAATGTCTAAATATTTTACTTAAAAACCCACCTTCTTCTTTCTTGTGGCTGACCCTGGTGTCGGTGGTTTTTAGACCGCGCGAAGGCCTCCGACATGGCCTAATGACTGTTGTCTGGCAACAGCCAGGACCGATGGCTTAACGTGCCCTCCGAACCACGGTAGCGCTCAGATGTTAATACCACACAAACGGTCATCCATGCAAGTTGTGGCCGCTGTGAAGTTGTTTAACCTAGAAGATCCGGCCCCTAGTTCACTATGGCAACTTGGCGATTCCATGCCTCGAAATCACGTTGATTCCTTCATTAATAAACGACATCTGCGAAATTTGTATTCTCTATGACGCATCATATATATGAATATATGAATGCGTCATAGAGATGTCGTTTATTAATGAGGGAATCGACGTGATTTCGAAACAAGGAATCGTGAAGTTGTCATAGTGAATTGGGGCCCTGTTATGAATGGTTAGGCGACAACCAGTCATAAAAACTGTACTACCCTATTTTTATTTCAATAGGCAGGCAAGTAAGAAGACATTGTTATCATGTCAAAAGAACGTCAACGCCAAAGAAAAACCCTCCCCCAATTTCCTATTTTCCACGTATTGTGACTGAAGCCTTTTATCCACGACACAAAACACTATTGTTAGCTGACGTGTTCACAAAAACTGGACAATGTCAACAGTTTTGTTCAACAAGTAGTTACCGGCTTGTCACATCGACTAATATTTGATACAGCGTGCTTTTCCATTATGAATTCTATGATTGATAGCAAAGAATATACATTGGAGTAAAATTCAAATTTAGAATAGGGTACAACGAAAAATACATACAAAATAAATTCTAACATATTTATTGTACGTATGAGAAGAATAGTAATGTTGGCATAGATATTTTTTTAGACTGTGACAAACTTAACCCTCTTGCGTCGTGGTATTTTTCCGAGGGGAGCGTAAAAGCTCCGACGAAAAAATAATAACACGGACTTATCGCCTTTTTACCGTAGATCCTTACATAAATAATGATAAAGGGAAATTAAATCAAAGTCTTATTAGAATATTAAAAGTTCCGAAGGCGTTTTTTAATGTCTTTGGCGGTGTTTAGGGACGCATATTTCACTCAATTTGGTAAATGGAAGGAGTCGGTATGTTAGACCGTTACGGCTATTAGAGGGTTGGTTAGTTGTTTTAATAATATTTTTCTGGTATTAAAAGCGTTTATTAATTAGAGCGTGTGGCGTTTATTGTTTTTTGTGTGATTAATGGAGTTATGGGATTCAATAATGCGGTGTGAATATATTTGCTAATAGGCATTAGGATATTTTCCCTCTGAAGGGCAAAAGCCTTTCCCCCAAATATTTTGTTTATTATTTTTTTTATACGCCCAACGGTCACATACATATATCCTGGGCCCTCATTAGGATTCCATGTAACTAGGAAACCAGGAACTACGAGAACCATGGTCCCACAACACCCAGACCCGAAACAAATATTTGCGCTTTTTTCATTAGTATTTAATTATCTGCGAATTATTCTCACGCTCATATCTTTTATTTAATTTAATTTCCTTGCTTATCCTATTTACAGAGTCCCACCATACCTCATAGCAAACCAATGGCCGTGTGACATTGTGAAAATTCATCTCAAAATGTGAAATGTTATACCTAAAAATCTTAAGCATCTGGAAACATTAACGATTTAAGATACCTATATGTCCACAAAGTATTCTAATTTTAACTAAATTATATTAACCAACATGAATAGATACCTAAAATATTTTGCATATATTTATTTGTAGGTACATATAGCTTAGAGCGCAACACATTTTAACCGCAATCGAAGCTACTTCAAACGAACTTAAAACGACTCTCGTGAGGCCGCCACTAAGGCTCCAGTTAGATGGCGCGAAAGTTTCTCGTGCTTATTAATAGCGAGTATGACCTCTATTTACTAGGCAGCAACATTCAAATACCCGTGTGTCATCATCATCACAGCACACAGCACAGTATTTACAAAAAAGAACCGATTCTCCAACGTTAACGATCAATGAATCATAAAACTGATTAGAATATTATACACACTAGACTATAGACTAAACCGTGAGGAATGGAAGGAGGGTAGAGAGGCCTTTGCCCTGCAGTGGGACGATCACGGCTAAAATAATAAATAAATACCTAACTAAAAAGGGTGGTAATTATTATCTGTATAATTAGATAATTATAAAAGTACTTATAATATTAATTAATTTTATAACAGAATTTATGCAATTGATTAATATTATTTACATATATCCAAGACCATGTGATATCCACCAATCCGCACTGGGCCAGCATGGATTATGGTTTATACTCCCTCTACGAGAGAAGGCCCGTGTCCCAGCAGTGGAAACGTGATGGGCTGATGATGATGATGAACAGAATTTGAGTAACTGGTAACCAGTCCGTGTACACGTACGCGCGGCAAACGCTCGGCTGCCGCGCGGCGACCGCGCGAAAGTTATCGTGTCGAATAAACGCGCCCTAATTCGACCGAGGTCGATTCCGAAGGCATAAATAAAGGTGGAATCGCCGCAGTGACCACAAAACCTATAGTTTAAGAATATTCACGAGTATAAATTAAACAGCATTCGCCGCTGTGCAGATTTCCCTAATGGTTGACCGTCAGGAGCAGAGCGAGAAGTCTTGGTACTTGAGAAATGTATTTACCTTGTTTACGTAGCGCGACTTACTGCAGTACTGACATTTTGTGTAGCCAGCAAATAAATCTAACCAAATAAAAAAAAACCATATAATTTATTTTATAACAAAAAAAACCGACTTCAACTCTGATGTATTTTCGAATTCCAAGGTCGAATATCGATAAAATTTATATGGGACCGCTTTGTTGTTATACTGAACCCAACGCAAAAACGGTGTTTATAAATGAAGGAGTTCAGAGGTAACAAACAAAAAAATACAATCGAATTGAGAACCTATTCATTTTTTCAGTCGGTTAAAATAAAAACGTAATGAATAAAAAAAAGACAGAGAAAAAAAAGAAGAAGAGAAGATTACAATAATGATGGTATAATAATGGAGGATACACAATGCAAGCACAAATGACTGTTTTCTATAAGATTAAGAATCAAGTTAGGGTTGTCGCAAATTTCTAAGATGAAAATAATATTACTTTTATATGGGAATTTCAAATACGTCAACCAATCTTATTACACATCAAATTATTCGCATACTTGGTCCGCCCTTCGGGTCTATATACATATTAAGTTAGACCTTGTATCATCATCATCATCAGTCCATTACGTTCCCACTGCTGGGACTCGGGCCTTCCGTCGTAGAGAGAGTATGGGCCATAATCCACCACGCTGGTCCAGTGCGGGTTGGTGGATGTCACATGTCCTTGAATTTTTGTGATAAATTTTTGAACAAGCTGATTTCCTCAAGATATTTTCCTTCGCCGTTTTAGAGCGAGTGTAAAATCCGCACATAACTTAAAGTCAGTGGTGCGGGGCCAGCGGGATTCGCACTCGGGTGCGTCGGATTGAAACTCGCACGTGCTCCCACAGAGCCACACTCGCTCTCCTTGTATAGATACAGAGTATCCTCAAGTATCAAACCGTTTTGCTCTATATAGACACGACATGAAACATCCGAGGCGCGGTCAGGCTGTAAAGACAAGACGCATGGCCGGCGTTGGCTCTCTCGGGATGCCCTGCTTGTTCTACTATTGATGGAGGTAACACAATGCCTGCTAGCCTACTATTGTTATGGTATTATTAGCGAGGCAAAAGTTCAGAACAGGCGAACAATTGTCGTTGAAGTATTTGATAACAATTACATAAGCAGTCTAACGTGTTAATTTCAAAACCGTATTCGGGGCATAAATTAAGTATAGTTATACCTTTAATGTAACTGAATGAAGAGACGAGCTGGTCGTTTGCCTGATGGTAAGCAATACGCCAGCCAATAACAATAACAGCACCACCCAGAACTTTGTTTTGCAAAATCCTGCGCGGCGCTGCACTGCGCTCGTCACCCTGAGACAATTAGCTGTTGAGTCTCATAATGCGCAGTAATTTTACTGGCTACAATTACCTATATGTGGCGCTTGTTATAAAATCTTTAATGGACCATATATTGTGACCTTTCCACACTAGAGTGATAATTTAACCATAGTAGCTACTCGTAGCAAAACTTACTAACTATTACTTATGTACGTACTCGTAGTATCAGACGTTTAACTTGCGAATCAATATAATACAATACAATACAATACAAAATGTTTTCATACCCACCAAACAAAAAGAATCAGTAGGTACAATCAACTTAAAAATTACATGGTACAAAGCAAAATGGGCGGACTTATCGCTAAATGCGATCTCTTCCAGTTAACCTTTGGAACCACATGCGGAGTGAAAGAAATGTACCTAACGCATGTCGTCATTATCATCTTTTAGAAATATTATGTACCTATGTATTATTTTTATTCAAAGTCAAAGTCAAAAGTCAAAGTCAAATATCATTTATTAAATAGGCACAAAAGTGCACTTTTAAAGGTCATAAACACATGATACAAATAAAAAATGTCAAAAATTGTAACTTATGTTAACATGACTTTGAAAAAAAGGTAAGTATGTTTACCCATTTCTTTCCTATACTCAAATTGAAGTCTGAGTGCTGAAAAGAAATGCGAAAACTGACTCTACCAGTGCTTCGGAAATACGCCCGCTAGAGAAGATAGCACCAAGAAACTCTGCGGGGATGTCTTTTTTCAGCACAATTACGTATAAATTAGAATTAACAGAATGTAAAACAAGAAATGCGAGTGAGATGTCCCATAGTCATAGTATCAGTAACAGAAAAGTGTAAATAAAATATAAGTAGGTATGACAGTAGCAGTAGGAGTGACTAGAACAGACCAGTCCCCGCAAGCAGCACCCGTTCACGAGTATGACTTGTGGACCAGCTATTCAAATATCATCATACCTAGTCCAATATACAGGGTGGGGCATATTTTTGGCTCCTTAAGGGAAGCTACCTTTTCTTTAGTACTTAGAAGGTTTTGTTCTTAGGAACCATCTATTTTATTTAGAAGAAAAAATATTGCCATTTTTAGATTTTTGAAAAAAAGTTCGGGAATGTTTTTTTTAATATTGCCAAAACTTACGATTTGATTTGGTAAGTTACTTTGGGAAAAGTGTTCCTGGTTGGAAATAGAGTCGATTAAGACCAACTTGTTTTTTTTGACAAATGTCATTTTTTGGGTGAACCGCACTTTTTTAAAAAAGTCTAAAAATGGCTATATTTTTTTCTTCAAAATAAAACAGAAGGTTTCTAAGAACAAAACCTTCTAACTACAAAAAAAAGGTAGCTGCCCTTAAGGGGTCAAAAATTTGCCCCACCCTGTATATTCTTTTGAAAACTCTTTGATACGAGATTTACAAACGAGGCCACGTCTTTAAAAACACTCAAATTACCTATTTTAAAAGATGTACTCCGATTATCCAAAAATGTCTTCAAAATTCCCAGACTATAATCACCAAATCACCAAAAAGAATTTCGCAAATTATCGTCATAGACATTAATATCGCGGAGTCGCAACCCATTGAGCTTCCACCGCCACAGATTACTAAATAGTTACTACCCTCCACGCTCATTATCATTCCAATTTACACATTTCGGTCACAATTTATCCTTCATACGGTATAAAAAGCCAATTTCGGCGCAAAAAATGTGGCGTAAAAAGCCAAAGTGTAACATACGAGTTTTTGTAATATCAATTTGCCTCTCATGCATATATTCATGCCGCATCGCGGCAGGTCATATAATTTATATGTTAGGAGTTAGGAGCGAGTGGAAACAATCGTATGTATTCACGAACGATTTGACTGTGGAAAGTAGCGGAATATATTTAGTGCGGGAGTGCCTGTTTGGTTTGATTACGAGTGAGTAGAGAGACCGCGAATTGGCAAACGTAGTGTAGGATGCCCTAAGGCTAGGTGGAGCGACGATCTTCGAAGCAGCAGCTGGATGAGAGTAGCCGGGGATCGTGCTCAGTGGCGTGCAATTGAAGAGGCCTATGTCCAGCAGTGGACTGCAATAGGTTGATAATAATGATGATGATGAGTGGAGAAACAGTGTTTTAGTTCTAAAATCTATGGTATAATTATGTAGTAGCGCTCGTAGCGTAGCTCACCTAGCCGTTCGTAATAGCTCTTCTAGGTTAAGCAACGTTCGCAGCGGTCACAACTTGGATGGGCGACCGTTTGTGTTGTATTTACATCTGAGCGCCACCGTGCTTTGGAGAGCCGTTAAGCCGTCGGTCCCAGTTGTTGTCTTGAGACAACAGTCGTTAGGCCATGTCGGGGGCCTTCGGGCAGTATGATAACCTCCGACACCAGGGTTAGCCACACACCCACACAAGTCAAGAAGAGATTGAACTGCGGGTGGAAGTCCCAGCCGGTGGTAGTAATTTTTCTTGCCGAAAAACTTGTTTGATTTATAGATTTTTTGTTTGTAAGTATAAATATGTGAAATATTTTCAATAGATGTCGCACCCGTCACCTTAAGATGGTAAAGAAAAGGTGTGCAAATATTTCGACCACCGAGGTACTGCCGCAGCAGCTCACTTGTTTTAGAGCGTTTCTCGTGTTGAAGGAAAAGGTTCCAAGTTCGAACCTCGGCTGGGGCGAGATATTTAGCACACCTAAAGGTTGTTATAGTGTTCCGTGGGCTCCTGTACTAGCTCAAGCACCGCGGTCTGCCGGTCGGCTAGAGGTGAAGAGCATTATGCATGCGAATTGTATGCCACTCTAGGGGGCAGTTACTTATGCTACGTCTTCTACGGGATTGTAACTTGCAAGCTCGAGTGATGAATTATTTTGGTTTTTTATACTTTTGCCTTATACCTGGGAACCCTAATTTCTTGCGATTTCTTTTTTTAAGTTTTTAATAGGAATTAGTATGTTACTGTTAGTACAAAATAATATTATTATCAGAGATATATATTAGAATCTATATTTTGAGTATTACTGAAGACCCAGTATAGTTTAAACATTTTAAACAAAGGTTATTAGCAATGTCAAACGATACAATTTTAATAACATTATCGTTGAATCACAATAGGTATATAATATTATAAATGCGAAAGTTTGTATGCAAGTGTGTTAGCGTGTTTGTTTGTTTGTAACTTCTTCACGCTGTAATGACTCAACGGATTTAAGTGAAATTCGGAATGGAGATATAGGTACTCTGGTAACCCTGGATAACACGTAAGATACTTTTTATTCAGGTAAGCTGCGGGTGCAACCGTGGGGCGCAGCTAGTGTTCATACAATTGAAACAAACTAGGAACCAAAATGTTGACATGAAGAATAGAGTTACAATTTTTTTCTTTGCATTCCGAGTTTCCCACCTCGCCTGGTGGGCCATGAATTTCCTTCTTGTGACATCTTGACATTCTATGAAAAATGGAACGTAAAACGTTCTAAATTGGGTTACTGATACACAACATTTTTATCATGGCATATTTTCCGTTGCAATGTAGAACAGAATCTATCACAGAATAATGTTTTCTGTTTCCGAAGATACAAGCTTTTCAAGTTTAGTTTCGGAAACAACAGACGTCACAAACCTCATAATAATTTAGACACAGCCTACACATGAGTTTATATTTTATATTGTTCCACCTGTTTCTTATGTTGACAATTGTTTTCCTGTGTATTATTTTGTGGTAAATAAAGTTATAATATATATTACACAATCGGTCCTTTTCTTCTTCTTTATTTATCGTAAATATGTAATACACGTAAACTTCCTTCAATTTGAATTCTATAGCATTAAATGATGATGAGAAGCTAAGCGACTGAACATAATTCGACAAGTAATGTTTGTGTTGTCGAAGTATTTTCTGTCGAATTATTTTCAGTCGAAACAATGATTTGTCGAACTATATTTTTCAAATTGAGTCTCGTGTCGTAAAGTCATCACTTTTTCCTTAGTAAAAACACAAAAATATCAATGCCGCCCTAGTTGACCGCATCAGACACGAGCATTCTATAATCAAAATTAAAATTGCGGTCAATATTTACAATAAACTGAATCAAAATAAACGGTTGATTAAAATATTGCGGTTACCGATCCAACCCGACCCGACGGATGCCTGAGGGTCTTCATTTATCGGACAAACAGTGACCCGAGCCTTTGACATGAACTGAGTAAACACTCGGGTCATTAACTGACGGTAAACAACAAGGTAACATCGGATAACTCTCCCTGGAATGAGGTTTGAATGATGTTTTAAATATATTTAATTTTTTAATTAATTTCTTGTGACCTTCTATGTCACCGACAAAGGCTTGGAGACATGAATTTTGTTCAAAATACGGCACGGCAATAAAATGTATGTAGAGTTCACTAGTTCGGAGTTTAGTTTAGTTCAGTTCTCAATTCGGAAGACTTTGATCCGACTAACCCGAGTTTTAATCTCGCTGGCCCCGCACCACTAACTTTGTTAAGTTATGTGCGGATTTAACATTCTAAAAACGGTGACGGAAAACATCGTGACGAAACCGGGATGTGTCATCACTAAAATTCAAGGACATGTGAAATCCACCAACCCGTACTGGGCCAGCGAGGTGGATACCGTATCCCAGCAATAGGAACGTGTTGTAGCAGTTAAAGGGACCAGACCAGACCAGTCCCTGCAAGCAGCACTCGTTCGCGAGTATGACTTGTGGACAGCCATAAAATAAACAAGAATCCTAATCACAAAGAACGAGCATAACTAACAAGTCTCCTCACACTAAACACGTTGTTTAACTTGCCTGAAATAAGAATGGCGTCTATTTACTTCTAATAAGAAAACTCGGTGCGGCCATTAAGCACGCAGTCCGCGGCCCTTCGGGAATGAATCACATGTTTTATTCAGACGACGTTGGGCCTTTGGGTAGATAAGGTTGTGCAGTTGATGCGAAGAAATATGGTGCAGCCTTGTAACATAAGTTTTCGCAATGACACATTTTAAAACGGATTTTTAGCTGTTAAGCCGTCGGTCTCGCTGGTTGTCAACAACCGTTAGGCCATGTCGGAGGTCTTCGGGTGGTCCAAAAAGTGCGACAGTACTTGCGGGTTGGCCACACACTGGAGGTAAGAAACTGGAAATTATAGATAACTTCCAGTTACTCTGTTCTTTTTTGAATGCAATCGTCCTACTCCTATCCTGTCAGCTGTCAGCCAGACTTTATTGCTGCTTTATTGCTACTTTATTGCCAACGCATTTGCGTAAGAAACAATAATTGATATATCTATAGATATGACTTATTTTTCGCTCGTGGTCCAACCGCTTCGATCGATCGGTGACTCTTGTAAGTCGCACTCAAAGTTAGCGTATGCTCCAAACCCGTGGCTAAAATTTTCAGCCGGTCATAGTGTTTATTAATTAAAGCCTGCGCCCGTATTCCGACGATAATGAGGCGGCGATAGATGGAAAACTGTTACTGATTCACACGCTGGCTGTGAAACTGAGATATCTAGTTTTTTTAATGTAAATGAGTGACTGGACTGTGACGGGCAGGTGGTTCACCTGATGGTAAGCTACACGATGGTAAGCAACTGCCGTCTCTTAGATCTATGTGCTCCGTCTTAGGCCACATTTTTGCTTCACATCAGATGAGATAGTGGCCAAACATAGATCTATAAAGCGTAGAAAAAAAACTATGTGTTCGAATCACGAAAATCCAAAACTTACTTATTGAATTTAATTTTACAGACATAATTAACATGTAGCTCAAAATTGACGACAGAATCAGTCTATGCAAAACAATACTAAAAATCCCAACCCAAAGTTTTCCTATTTCAATTTTGTAGCACTTTTAACCCCCTTTAGTAATTATTTCCAATGAGCGAGCACATTGCTCGCTACCAACTACTGTTATCGACGTAGCGTACGAGCTACGAATATTCGTAGCAGATGTTTTTGTAATACACCTAGTATTAATGTTCAATATTCACAAAATAATGCTAATACCAAAGAATACTAACTATTACTTACTAATACCACAGAATACTAAGGGACAGAAGCATCACTCCGCGAAAAAATTTAAACAAATAGCGACTCTTGCTACGACGCAATAAAATTCAATTCAGCTCGCGTAGCGCTGCATACCTACCACTCATATTAACCTACAGAGCGCTTCTCTTTCTATCGCATAGCTCTTATCTCTTCTGACGCGGCACGTGTAACGACGCGTGACCCGCTGTCGGTGTCCTGCTATGTACTTGTATCTTCGTACCTACAGTGCGGAGTGCGCTTGGCCTGCTAATACCACATATAAGGATTTGGCGGGCCGGCTGTTGGAGTCAACACGTGACCAAAATGCTGGCGTGTATTTTGCCCAAAGAATCAGCCTCACCATTCCGCGAGGCAACGGCTAGCATTTTGGGCACGTTGCCGGACAACGGGTATCGGTTGAATCATCTGTAGGCCATTGAGTTGGCTCAACCGATACCCGTATGTACATAGTATTAATTGCTTTTAGTTTAGTTTTCTTTAGTTTTTAAATTATTAACCCTTTTCTTTGTTAGTTTTTACGTTTTTCTGTTGAAAAGTGCATTTTTGTAAATAAATTATATACTTTATCCCCTTGTAAGTAAGATATTCGTTACAATAAGACAACCTTACCGGCGTCAGAAGAAATAAGAGCTACGCGATAGAAAGAGAGGTGCTATGTAGGTTAATATAATTGTAGGTACGCTGTGCGAGCTGAATTTCACTTTATTGCGTCGTAGCAAGAGTCGCTATTTATTTAAATGTCTGCATCATGTTTCTGTACTTGTACTATGTCTTATATGACGCAGGTTTTTTTTGAGAATCATGCTCAAATCGTTAAAACCCTTTCAGCCGTTATGGAACTGTGTGGTTATAAATACACACATAGTCACAAATTCGCATCACACTAATATAAAATACGATATGTAAGGATAGTAAGGAAAAAAACATATGCAAATGCATCTCCCCCAAATATTGATCACCAGCTAATGTGGCATAAAAACTCTTTTTCAAAAGCTTTTCTTTCGTATCAAAATTTTCTCTGACTGATTTTTCTTTTGTAACTTGTGCTTTTTCGTAGCTCCCGGTGTCCGTTGGATTACAGTTGAAGCGTGTGTTTGGGCACATTTCACATTAGGGTCAGAGGTCGACCGCCGCCAACAAACGAGCCTTACTTTGAACAGACCGCAGAGCTTTGCACAGTGGATATAGCTTAGCTATTATAATACAAAGTCTTAAAAAGAAACGTCCAGACGATAACAAAGAAAAAAGAAAAAAAAAACCGAGGTGGGTAGAAGTCGGGCTAGTGCCGCTAGCTTTTTTCGTAAATTCAATTATTCCCAAATACAAATACAATTTATTTAAGTATTTAAAACTATACTGATTTTACTCATGTTTGTGCGAACGTCGTTCCTACGAAGCACCCGCATAGCTCAAGAAGGAAAAAAGGTCCAAAACCGGTCGGGCGCCGTCGCGATCTCGACTGTTAAATAAAACGCGAGTAAGATCGTTATAGTTTTAAATAATGTGTCAAACTCACGAAGGTTTTAATCAAATAACAATTTGTTTCGTTTAAATCCATCAAGGAGGCTTGATACTGAGCGGCGCCCGCGCGGCTAATCATTTTCAGTGCTTACTCTCGCGGGCTATGACGTCATCACGGGGGGTGGAGAGAGAGTCAAACATATATTATTGTGTTGCCGTAACATGAATCTTTACAAAGATATAACTATCATTTTGTCACTTTGAAACTTTAGGAAAAAAGTCAAAGCATAGAAAAAAGTCAGTGGGTAAAAGCTCTTACAGGCTGGGTTCCAGCTGGAGCAACACGACCACGGGGCCGGCGATGACCTAGACGCCTACGACAAGGAATGGTCCTTAACAATAATGAACAGAGGGTCATAGAAAATTGTAAGGGAAGCCTTTCCAGCAGTGGGACGAAACAGGCTCATAATAAAAACTTTAGGAGTATAAAGCTTTAAATATACATATTTTTTTAGTCGCAATTTTTCTGGATTGCCCGTTGGTACTACAAAGAAGACGTTCAACGAATTTACGTCAAAAACCGAAACCGGAACCGACGCCGAATAGATATTTCATTTATTTTAATATAATGTGTTACAGAACTGTAGTCGTGTTTCTTCGTCTCAAAATAATAAATTGATTGTATCTACGTATCAACAAACCTAAATATACACTTCAAATATATTAAGCATCCAGCGCCAGCGCCGCACAAACAAAGGTCCATCCCACTGAATGTTCCGGCACATCCTTTCAATAAAATAATCAACAATGGCGATAAAGTTCCGATAATGCACCCACAACATTACCTCTCACCGCCGAGTGCTAACGTCTTAATCGGCGCATTCATTCTGACGTTCATTCATTTCGTTCGTTCGTAAATGCATGATGAATGATTTGTGTAGATTGGTTGTCGCACGGTGCTAATTATGGGGCGTTGGGGCGTTTATGCAAATGCACTCTGTGGTTACAATTATAAGGAATGCAATTTTATGACCCTGTATTATTACATTGAGAAATATTGCTTATTGATCAGCAAGCGATTTTTTTTAAAGTCATGAATTTTTATGTTACTTGTTTGCTTGAGATAGAATAGAATAGAAAAATTCTTTATTGTATACCAATTTAAAGAAATAGACAATAACACAGTCCTTAACTATGGTAGTACAATGGGCGGTCTTATCGCTTGAAGCGATCTCTTCCAGACAACCTTTGGAGATATTTATCTATATTATTTTATCTCATATCTCTTTTGAATTTGTTCAATTTTGTATTTTATTTTACCAATGTTATTATTTATGTTATTAGTTTAAAAAATTTTACCCCCATATTAAATAAATATTAATTAAATATTGAATTAGCAAGCTGAAGTGGCAATGGGCTGGTCACATCTCTCGAAGGACGGACAACCGTTGGAGTAGACGTGTCCTTGAGTGGAGACCGGGAATCGGCAAGCGTAGTGTAGGATGCCCACCGGCCAGGTGGAGCGACGACCTGCGAAAGGCGGCTGGAAGAAACTGGATGAGAAGAGCCGAGGACCGGGCTCAGTGGCGTTCGTTGGGAGAGGCCTATGTCCAGCAGTGGACGACTACAGGCTGATGATGATGATGATGATGATGACCCCCATTTTTAATTATTTACTTTAATTGTTACATATCGTTTGCATGACTTGTAGTATTATTAATTTTTGTTGTTTGTTTTTGAATTTTCTACATATTTCTTATCAAATTATGACGTGTGAAATAGTGTAATTGGTTAAGGCCGTACTAGTTTATAATAAATGAATAAATTAAGTTACAATTTTAAACGTATTTTAATTAATTTGTATGATGATTCGAATATGGTTGAGGGGGTGCTGGTCCGTATAGTTACTAGTAAACGGGTGCTGCAAGTACCTTATTGGTAAAAAAAAAGCTTCTTATGCTGTCAATAAGTAATTCATATTATTTTCTGATATTGAATGCATTAGCGCATGCTAGGCGAAAATCTTAAGATTATAAATAATAAGGAAGAAGAAAAATGATATTGCTCGGGCAGGCAGTTTAACCACTGGGCATTAAGGCGTCGGGACGGTATTCCGAAGACGCAGGTTCGATCCCTGCCCGAGCAATATCATTTTTCGTCTTCCTAATTATTTATAATCTTAAAATTCATAATATGTTCGTTTCCATAGCGCGTCCAACCCCCGTACCCATATGTCCCTCAAGCGCAAATCGTATATCTTGTTGAGCTCAGATTAGGGTATAGATTTACTGCGACAATGTTTTATGATGCCATATATTGTCCCATTAAAATTTTCCCAACATATTATTATTATCGTATTTTGGTATAAATGAGATGAATTCGATTTCTTGCCTGAATCGACAATAATTACCGCATCTCATTAGTCGCAGTGAAGTTATACCTTATTTTGAGCTCAACACGATATACGATTGGCGCTTGTGGGACATATGGGTAGGGGTGCTGACCTCCTGACTCACCGTTGTCGTCATTGTTTTGAATTATCAACACAATGTGTCGAAGAGAACCTATACTTTATTTAATTATTTTAATTAAAATGTTAATGTTATCCTTTGAAGAAAAGTAATGTCTCAATCAATTCGATGTGTGGGTGGAATCGATTACATGCTCTGGATAGAAATTTCTGTAATGCTTTGGAGATTTTTATCATTGTATAATATTATTATATTACAATATTAGGTATCTAATTATTAAAATTTGTTCTTTTTTATTTAACTGAGTTATGGGACAAGGCGTTTGCCTGATGGTAAGCGGCACGCCTGCTCACAACAATTGCAGTGCCACCCAGAACTTTGATACCATAAAAAAACTGCGTAACACTAAATATTATTGGAAAGAATAGAAAGAAAATACATTTATTCTTTACAACACACAACATCACATTTATAAAAGAACATACTAAAAAATCATAAGTAACAAAAATATTTTAGAGAGTGAGATGTTGCGTGTTATCAGGAAAAGGTTCCGACTCAGCATACGATAAGGTGTTTTCAGGTACCTTAGCACTGGTTTTCAGTCGGAACCCCTGTCCATGACATCACGAACAATCAGTCGAAGAGGAAGACATACATTTATTAACAGTCACACAGTCACACAGTCACTGCTGCATGTTAGCATAAATTTAATATATATATATTAAGTTTATATAGTCCTGTCATTGTTAATCATAGCTATTATTATTAATTATTGTTATTTCTGTACAAGTAATATCCAGTGTTATATCTAAGGCAGGGATCCTAATTACTTAAAATTGTTGACACCGAGGGAGGGCCCTGGTGACATGTAATACAGGTTTTACAAAAACCTACATCATGCACCAGCTCTCACAAAGTAGCATGTTTTTTAGAAATTATGTATAACCCATGACTGTACCTGAATCTTTGTGAAGAGAAATAAACAAGTTTTATTATTATTATTTATTATTTATTATTATTAAAAAAAAACAGATTGATAAAAATGAATAAAAATAAAATAAAAAAATAATAACATTTTGCAATAACAATAACAAAAAAGCAGTTTTTTATCTGCTGCTAGCTTTTAAATATCTGGAACATTTAAATTTCGGTAGTCTTTGATCAAAAATGTTGATTAAACTGTCGTGTTATGTAGAACTACATGAGCACTTAAAAGTAGACACAGTTACCATCCGGACAGACAAAGATACCATCCGGATTGTAAATACTACATATAAACACAGACTGTCAGTTCACCCGAACCAGCTCGCCACGCAGATGCTGCAGCCGAGTCTCAGCAACCGCCTGAGGAGGCACAATGTTTATGTGCTGACCTCATTGGACCTACACGAGAGCAACACCAACTTATTTGCTTATAGCTAAATGGCTGAACGAAAATGTTCTTACAAAAAAAACTGTGGTATTATATCAAGTCTCATATCTTGTTTTGTATCTATTATTTAAGTTTATTTTATTTTTATTTATTTATTTTTTTATTTTGATTCAGGTGCCCGTTACACTTACAGTACTATAACCAAAGCGTGTAGTGGGCCAATTACATGTCAGAATACTAGTAATATTGTCAATTAATAATGATGATTACAATTTTGGCATATCAACGTAAATTTAAATATAAATATGCAATTTTAATAAAAACTCCAATTATATCCGTAAATATGTCAATATTTTCATGCCGAACTATCATGTCGCCGATTTAATTCGCTCGCCCAATGTCGTTATTGACATTGTTTATGTTTTTATTATTATTGTAGACCTTACATCCATAATATTGATAATTACTCTCCATCCAAAGGTTGCCTGAAAGAGATTATTTGAAAACAACTGTATGTATATTAGTGTTCTCTCGCAAGTAGTCAGTAGAAAAGCCATATCCAGAAATAAATTTAAACTCTACCTGCCTCAGTGCAGGCTAGAATGATATATATAAGAGAAATGTACATATAAATGCCATTAAAGTATATAATAAATTACCGAATACATTTAAAGACTTACCTTTGACTAAATTTAAAAGAAAACTAACTCAATGGCTTGCGAAAAACAGATTTTATGACTCAAATTAATTATAAATTAATGTTAATGTTTAATTTTATACAATTAAGCTAATTTCAAAAATTGATCTCCAATTTGACATTTATTAGACAAATAATATTTTAACACTTTTGACATTAATTTAATACAAATAATTTGTTTGCATATGAGATCTAATGTCATTTAAATAATTAGTAAAACATGTTATTGCACACTATTGTCATGGTAGAATGTAAGGACTTATTTTTTAGAATTTTATCAACGTTATGTACTATACATACATATTCTTGCAATAAATGATTTGATTGATTGATCGCTTTTAGCGATAAGGCCGCCAATTGTTACAGTTTCTTTAATTGTTTTTATGTAATGTTTGCAATAAAGTGTTCATCTATCTATCTATATATCAAGTCTCAAAATATGAAAATAGAAAAACGGCTAAGTAAAATACAAATACGTGCTTAGTCTTTTGTGTGCGCTATTTAGAAGCCAGTAGGAACAACGCCAATGAGGAAAAGAAAGCAATTGAAAACACAAACAGAACCGATGTAAATTCATTCCCAAAATGGACTCAAAGTTCCAAACGAAACACTTAACCCTTCCTAAACGACACGATTTTTTCTCCCCTCCCATAAAATTAGGAAGGGTTCCTTAACTAAAAGCTGTAAAATCTCAAAAAACCCCCCGAAGACACCGAAGACACAGTCAAGGACATAATTCATAATGAAAAAGTTAATTTTCACGGGGCAAAATCTCATTTGCATATTTTTGTGTACAGCGTTCAATTATTTGAGTGCGCGTTACGGCTCACTTTTCCTACGGTGCCCTAATAATGGTCCTCGGGGCGTCGTTTCGGATACGGAACCCTTTCGGAGAATTAATTTTTCTTAGGCAATTAGCGCGAGATGTTAAGAGGATGTTCCGTTATTGATCTGCATCTTTCTGCCGTAAATTTGGGGTCAGAGGTAATTTTGTTCTCGACTTGTTCTTAGGAAGGGGTTTATTAGATGATATTTGTGAATTATTAGCGTACTTGAAAACAATTGTATGAATTGCTATGTCTATTGAGATATGAATGTATAAAAACGGGAATTACTAACGTATAGGTATTTGTTATTTATTTATATATATATATATATATTTTATATTTATTTATTTATTTTATTTATTTTTTATATATTTGTTTTATATATTTTTTATTTTTTTATTTGCCTATAGTTCAAATTATTATATTATATATTTTATATTTATTTATTTATTTATTTATTTTATTTATTTTTTATATATTTGTTTTATATATTTTTTATTTTTTTATTTGCCTATAGTTCAAATTATTACATTATTAGTTCGAGTTGTTTTCATCCAGTTGTTTCGTTGTCATCCTTCATACTTATGTATTCATTAATTAGGTATGTACTTATGCATTACAGTGCTAATTTTAGTAAATAATTTCATTTTTTCTTCGAATATGCGAAGTTTTTATTTATGGAATTGAGTGAAGTTTCTTATGTGCCAGTTGGCTACTTGGCAGAAGCGGAATGTTCCATGCATCTTTTCATTAGAATATTTTTCACATTTCGGAATTTTATTGTAAAAACGTACGACTGCCCATGAAGGACTTATTCGTTGTACTCAGTCTAAACCTATATCTAGATATATATCGGGATAGAGCGGACCTGCCTACTTTTACACTTTGTACTATTTATTATTCTGTGACACCATAAAGGCTCTCAAATGTCATATTTAAAATCCAACAAAATCATCATAATCAAAATATCATTATTCAGTTTGGCATCACAGACACTCTAATTATATAATTCGCCCGTTCGAGCAGGCTAAAGTCTCTAGGACCATACCGCCTTGTCTCACGTAGTTTTTATTTGATACTTTATGATATTTTATTTGATGATATAGTTTGTAAAAATTACAATAATATCTTTCGTATATCGTCGTATGAGGGTCATCAACAACAAGCCGGACCCTCTCCTAGTAGTACTTCAATAAAGTGGTGGAACTTTATTCAAGCTTTCCATGGACTTTTTGGGAGAACATAAAAAGCAATGTTTTCTCTATTTTGTTTCATTTGCCTACACTCGTGCACGTTTACGAACACATAATGGTTAATATTCTACCGATATTACAAATTACCACTCTAAATAACACTTGTTAGGAAAATAAAACGAAATCGAACTGTATCACTTATCACTTCCCACCAAAAAGTCTCCACACAATTGAGCACCTCAAAACTGTGTGGTTTGTCAAAACCTACCCATCTATAGAACTATTCCATTTAAAACAACGAGCGGCTCAAATAACTGGTTATAACCGCTTAGTCATTAAAAGACCTACGATTAGGTCTACTTTGTGATGTCATGCGAATTTGTCACACCTATCCGATTTAGACCGAAGCACAAGTAACAAGGGTTCATTATATGCAATTGTCTCACAGGTTATAGCCGTGAATAATGTGTTATACGGCTTTATAATAGAGGATTGGTATGAATGTTGTGCATGTGTTATAATATATAACATAACATGTTGTAACGTATTGGCATTTTTTTAGCTGTTATATAATGTGATTTAAATAATTAATTTTTAGAAAAAACAAAAATCGACTTCAATGTATCTTCGAAGCCCAAGGTCAAATATCGATGAAATTTATATGGGACCACTTCGTAGCTATACTGAACCCAACGCAAAAATAATTTTGCAAATCGGTTCTTAAATGACGGAGGTCTGAGGTAACAAACATAAACAAATAATGATAAAAAAAATACAATTGAATAGAGAACCTTCTCCTTTTTTGAAGTCGATTAAAAATAAACATTACCCTACTTCTTACTAATATTATAAATTCGTAAGTATGTGAGGACGGATGGATGGATGGATGGATGTTTGTTAATTAATCACGCAAAAACTACTGCACGTATATTTCAAACTGCAATATCGATCAATTTTTAGCTAAGCAAGTCTATCCATTTCTTTTCCATTCTCAAATTGAAGTCCGGGCCCAGAAAAGATATGCGAAAACTGATTCTACCAGTGCATTGAAAATACGCCCGCTAGAGAAGATAGCACCAAGAAACTCTACGGGATGTCTATTTTTTAATCTTTTAAAATGTCTAAATATATAACAATAAACATGAGGTAGATATATTTTCTTTATGTTACGGAATGACGAGACGAGCTGGTTGTTCACCTGATGGTAAGCAATACGCCAGCCCATAACAATAACAGCACCACCCAGAGCTTTGTTTTGCAAAATCCTGCGCGGCGCTGCGCTGCGCTCGTCACCCAGAGACAATTAGCTGTTGAGTCTCATAATGCCCAGTAATTTCACTGGCTACAATGCCCTTCAAGCCGGAACACAGTAATGCTTGCGCACTACTGCTTGGCGGCTGAATAACTGGCAAAGCGGTGGTACCCACCCCAACAGCCTCTCGCATACGAGAAACCTACCACCAGAACCTGTTTATTTTTAATCTACTACCAAATTACGATTAACATAACACAATGTCAAACTATGTAGAAGTGCGAGTGAGATGTATAGTAGAATCAGTAATATGAATATATGAGTAATATATGTATAAATAGGTTTATAGGTAGAGTAGCAGTTAGATAATCTACTTAAAACCTTACAACGAATACATGTATGTTTTAACAGTATAAAAGCGAGTTCATTCGTAACAAAACTTCACTTCAAAAATCCGGTAGAGCAGTCCTTTTGACCCGACATAAAAAGCACGTCCTCTTCATTCCATCGCCTGTATACATTTGACCGTCTCTGTATACAATTTTACCTTCTGTATAGGCTAATTGAGACCCAGAACGACCCACTCAGACGTTATTCAAGACATGTATACGTTTTAATAAATGTATCGCCGGTGAAAGAGCTTTTTATCAAAAAGAAGCTTCGGTGGGTGAAGGGTTACTATGGTAAAGAAACTTTTCTCAGGATATTTTGTGGAGTCCTAATGCACTTTCAGAATTTATATGGAAGTTGAGTGAATTTAAATAGAAGATATTCTTCTTTCGTGTGGCCAACAGTGGTGTCGGAGATTTTAGACCGCCCGAAGGCCGTGCCCGAAGGCAGTGACCGTGCCTTCCGCAGCACAGTAGCGCTCAGATGTAAATACAACACAAACGGTCACCCATCCAAGTTGTGACCGCTGCGAACGTTGCTTAACATAGCAGATCTGTGTTACGAATGGCTAGGCGCGCTACGCTACGAGCACAACAAGATAAACATTCGAGTTCATTTATTTTATTCTTCCTAGGAACTGGTCACATAATGGATTCAAAACAACATAATTATTTCCACTTATTTTCCGTTTCTTATAATATTTTTAAGCATTAACGAATGCCAAACGAAAAACTCAAACAAGGTTTCTCGGGAAGAAAAAATTCGACCACCGGCTGGGACTCGAACCCACAACCCAATATTCCCTCAGCGCGGGACGCTCTACCAATTGAGCTACGGTGCCCACCGTAGCTCAATTGGTAGAGCGATTGGGTTCGAGTCCCAGCCGGTGGTCGAATTTTTTCTTCCCGAAAAACCTTGTTTGTATTTTCCGTTTTTTAGTAAAGAAGTGATGCGATATAGAATAGAATAGAATAGAATAACTCTTTATTATAAGACCAACATTCAGAAATAATAAAAAACTAAAATAACAATTAACTTAATAATAGTGTCACAATGGGCGGTCTTATCGCTCAAAGCGATCTCTTCCAGACAACCTACAAGTGAAGGAATGTAGACAAAAATATATATGGACGGTGTTACTTTATGATGATTTTGTTATATAATATAATATACCTACATAAATCAAAGTCATTACATAAAATGCGTAACATAATTAATAAAATATACATAATAAATAGTTTAACATAAAATATACAAGTAAATTAAACATAGGAAAATACAAAATTACAAATGAGAACATAAATACTAACAGTAGACGAAGCATAGGTAGCAGCTATTGTGCAACATAGAACTGCTTAACACGATTTTTAAAGATAAATATATATATGTATTATTACACTTATTACATTGTTTGCGCACCACTGCTTGGCGACAGGATAACTGGAAAAGCTGTGGTATCTACCCAGACGGCCTCCCGCATACGAGAGACCTACCGCGAGTAAAATATTATTTTTCTCTGAGTTATAATTATAAGTATCTAAAATATGGCCACCCTCCTTTTACATTACGTAAAAAATATATAAATTAAGTGTAGGTGGCTGAATGGGCCCGGAGCGAATATAAATGAACTCGTGTACTTTAGGGTTAAGTATACAATATCGCTATTGAATTGAGATGTTTCGGATAAATAACGATGTTAAAGAGGTTTCTTGGCGTCTTCCTTTAAATTAAGGTATAATCTTTACTCGAAACATACTGTTACTGTTACTGTTAGCCTGTGTCGTCCCAGTGTTGGGCAAAGGCCTCCCCCCATGACTTCCAGGCTTCGCGATCTTGCGCTATTGTAGACCAATAGTCGCTAAAGGCCTCAAGTTCGTCCCGCCATCTCCTGCGCGGTCTGCCGCGACGCCGTCTTGCTATATCGGGGCGCCACTTGGTGGTGATTTTGGCCCACAGCTGTTCTGGCATGCGACAGACGTGACAAGCCCAGTGCCATTTCAGTTTTGCGGCTTTATTTGCTACGTCGGCAATTTGAGTCATGGAGCGCAGCTCAGTGTTTCGAACGTGATCCGTTAATTTAACACCTAAAATGCTGAGCTCTATTGCCCTTTGGCAAACCTTGAGCTTGGACTTCTGAATATTTGTCAATGACCATGTCTGGGCACCATAGGTCAATACGGGGAGAATACACATGTCCATGAGTTTCCGCTTTACTCGAAAGATACAATAAAGAAACAAAAAAAAAATACAAATAAAAGAAATATCGTAATAAGGCTTCTTTTTTATTGGACTCGTTGATTATTATAGACTTGAAATATATTTATAGCCTATGTATTCATCCAGGATATAAGCTATCTGCACTCCGAATTTCACTCAAATCCGTTGAGCCCTTAAGAGGATATGGCGCAGCCGTGGCCAGCGAGCACTAGGTATTTGAATAATGGTTTACGGTCTCGCAGAAAATGCGTAAATTAAATTAAATAAATTAACTAAATAATAATAATAATTTAACGAAATTCGTATCAAATTCAGATTTTTGTTAAAATTAGCGTTTCGGAAGAAAACGTTTCTACCACACTAAATCTCAACCAAATTTTGTGATTTTGGTATCAATTTCTTAAATGGAGAATAAACTAGGTTTACAGGTTTTCTTTTTCCTAAGCTTATGCCTAAACTTAAAAACAATTCGAGTAAATATCGAGTTTTTGGGTCCATTTATTCAAATTCTATAGGAATTATCGAAAAAATAAAAATCTACAAACCTCAATAATGATAACATCTTACATATCCAAATTTCATCGAATTTGGTTAATGTTTAGGGGTAGAAAAACGTTTTCTCTTTTTGTATGAAAATTTCAGCGTGCCGTTCCCTCTTAAAGCGTGAAGTTCTTATATACTTAAATTTAATACATGGTGGATGTCACATGTCCTTGAATTTTTGTGACAAATTCTTGGACATGCCGGTTTCCTCACGGTGTCACATCAAATCCGCACATAACTTAAGAAAGTAATTGGTGCGGAGCTAGCGGGATTCGAACTCGGGTGCGTCGGATCGAAAGTCGCACGTGCTCCCACTGAGCCACAATCGCTTTTAAAATTTAACACAATACACCTACACTTCATTGCATACCACAAATACATTTTTGAAATTAAAGAGAAGAAACTGAGCACTATAAGTGGTCTTATTGCAAAGCAGCTATATCTTCCAGACAACCTTAGGATGAATAGGATATTTAATCTATTGAAGATTCGAAACCTGACCCAATGACTTCCCGCAAATACAAAAAGGAAACTTTAACTTCCTTTTTCAGGCGGGGGCGAACAAAGGCTCAGTAGCGAAATAAAAGGAGTGCCGGAAGGTTCCACCCCCTGACCTGCACCCATCACCCCCCGGGGTGGAAAGGGGTGTCGTTATACGTCATCTGCTTTATCTGTGGATATGTAGTCTGGAATTTGAAGCACTGGGTTTTAGTTAGACGAAGTTGTGTTGTACTTTCTTTATACACTATGTACCGAGTACTAGGTATATATAGGTACCTATAGTACGTAAGTAATATCACAGAATACTAAGGGACAGAAGCATCACTTCGCAAAGAATTTAAATTTGTAGCTTTGTACCTACAGTGTGGAGTGCGCTAGGCCTGATAGGGTTTAGTAGAAATATATAAATGCTAGATAAAGTTAGAGAAACTAATATAACCTAACATATTATATCAACACACAACGCCCACTGCCAAAAAATAATACCCAAACTATTCTCTTCACCCACATTCACATAACCAAAGAAAATCCCGCCCTAACATTAAAGTTTTCACAACCAAGATTACATCGGCTATAAAAAACCACTCGTCTCCGATTGGTGGAAAGTGTCGCGATGGGCGTGGTCTAAGGCTTTGTCGCCAAAAGGCGTGGCCGAGAGAGACGACGAACTTTTGTCACTGCGAGGTAAAAAGCCTTCGGAGGGCGGTGGGTATATGCTTTTTATACAAAGACTCGGGGAACTCGGGATGCTACTTAGGAGATTTAATGACATTTTATAGGATAGGTTGTTTGCTTTCTATTATATATTTTCTTAATATAGGTACTTGTAAGATGTGGAGAGCGAGTGTGGCTCAGTGGGAACACGTGCGACTTTCGCTCCGACGCACCCGAGTTCGAATCCCGCTGGCCACTGACTTTCTTGAGTTATGTGCGGATTTAACACTCGGTCTAAAAACGGTGAAGGAAAACATCGTGAGGAAACCGGCATGTCCAAGAATTAATCACAGAAATTCAAGGACATGTGACATCCACCAACCCGCACTGGGCCAGCGTGGCGGATTATAGCCCATACTCTCTCTATGAGAGAAGGCCCGTGTCCCAGCAGTGGGAACGTGATGGGCTGATGATGATGATGATGAAGATGTGGAACGACCTAACTTCGTCGGTATTTCCTTTGAGCTACAACATGGAGTCCTATAAAAGAGATATTAATATAGTCCTAAAAGCTCGGCAACGCATAAGCAATGCTTAGGTGCTGTAGATGTCCATAGGCGACGGTAACCGCTTACCATCAGGCGGGCCGTCTTGCCGACATTTTATATGAAAAAAATAATAGTCGCTAAAACTAAGTAAGTAAATAACAGCAAGGATGAACGATGGGGCATTGACCCCGGTGGGTCACGACGTGACTGCGGTGCTTCAGCGCAAACCATGCCGCACTTGCTGTCTTGCCCTCAGTGCCCCAACACCTGCACTTTACAAGACCTGTATGAAGCTACTCCTCCTGGGGTAGCAATAGCCGAGAATTGGGCTAAAACTATTAAAAAAATTAAACATATGGACCATCGACACGAAGAAGAAGAACGAAAAATCCTTAAGGCTCAGTGAATGAGTGACGGTATTTATTGTTGCTATATTTGCTAATGCTGTTAAATGTAAGATCCCTTATGACTGAGGATCTTCCATTTTATTGGAATCTCTGTATATTTCAGTATTACTGAAAATACTACTTTAAATGCTCTTGTTCGACGATAATGCATCGCTACATTCTACAGATCATTATGAGCATCTCACATGTCTCCTCCTCACAGGATCATGCAGTAAAGATAAATAAGCAAGACCATTGTTGCTCTGGAGATATCTATGAACGACAGTGACCGCTTTCCATGAGACGAGCGCCAGCTTTTTTGCCACTGTCCCACATAAAACATGGTAGGTATGTACCTAGTTTTAACCAAATATTCTGATATGATATTAAATTCAAAGTTCAAAGCCAAAGTTCAAAAGTTCTTTATTCAATTTTGTCATCACAGACGCACTTATGAACGTTAATTATTACAATGATTTTACCACCATATCGGAAAATGAACCATTACTCAGAAGATACGGCAAGAAACTGAGGGGCATTTTTTTAGAACTTTTGTTACAATATTTTATGTTTGTTTTTGACAATATTATTTTTCTTATGTGCCAGTTGGCTAGGCTAGGTAGAAGCGGAATATTCCATGCAACTTTGTCTTCAATGTAATTACTAACTGTATAGTATGCTCTTTTCATTAGAATATTTTCCACACGCAATTTGAATCTACTTTCTTTGAGCTCCGTTATACATTTTGGAATTGTAAAAATGTACGCAATTTCCCATGAAGGACTTATTCAAATCAAAATGTTCTCTTTATTCCAAAGTCTGCTCACAACAACAAAAGCAGCTAATTCACTTACGTTTTTCCCAAATAAAAGTGAAATAAACATAAAAACGGTAACATAACATCTCCGCCCAAGACCGTGCCTCCACGAGTGGGGGGTACAAGTCCCTATTCTCCCCCAAGGGGTAGGGGGTGGGGGAGCAAAAAGCTCAAGTGCAGGAGGCTGTATCGATCGGAGCGACCGGCGACATGGCCGGGTCACATGGATGGGAGGCGGCTTGGTGATAGGAGAAGCGGGCTTGGGAGCGGTTACAAAACGTCAGCCAGTTCAGAGTGAGTGTGGCTCAGCGGGGACTCGTGCGCTTTTCGATCCGACGCACCTGGGTTCGAATCCGGACTCGGCCCTGCACCAATGACTTAAAGTTAAATGCAGATTTTGCACGCTCGCTCTAAAACGGTGAAAGAAAACATCGTGATGAAACCCGCTTACGCGCTTTGGAGTGGTAGGCTCTGGCCGTGGTTGTAATACCACCCACCGAACAAAGCCATGCCGTCAAGCGACCTAGTCGTGTTTCGGGATGATGTTCGGTGAACCATCGGGGAGACGGGTCTGAGCAGCAGCTCAACTGCCGTCTCTCTCTAGATCTATGTGCTTCATCATCATCGCTTCACATCAGGTGGGATAGTGGTCAAACATGGATCTACTAAGCGTAAAAAAAAAAAACAAGTGCCATAATATGTAAGTATATATAACCGTAGGTATATAAGTATATGTATTATAATAATAGGATTTTTTTAGCTTTTTTATTTATATTTAGTTAGTTATTTCCATCCAATGGTTGACTGAAGGGGGTAAGAAATCTATGGATGCGGAATGCACAGGACCGGAACAAATGGCGTCAGGGAGAGGACGCCTATACCCAACAGTAGACACGTGCTGAAATGATGTTGATGATGAAAGGTTAACTGGAAGAGATCGCTTTTAACGATAAGTCCGCTCGTTGTAGTGTAGTTTGTAAGTCAATTCCTGTACCTTGATATTTTTTTGTTTTCGTGTACTATAAAGCTACAAAGTCTAGAGTAAATAGGCATCTCATGGGCAAGCAACTTGTCCTACCAAAGGTTCCTAATACAACATTGTACAAAAATAATTGTTATGCGATGTGTGGACGAATATTTAACGCCTTACCAGATGCCATTAAAGACTTGCCAACAAATCAATTTTTAAGAGAACTTAAAAAATGGCTTTTGGAAAAGAACGTGACAGACTTTTTTAAAAATTTGCACACCAACATATAAGTTATACCCAGACTGATATGATTTGTTTGATTTTACTTAATATTTTTTTATTATATACTATTGACATATTATTGCAATCAAATCCATATTATGTAAATTAATTCAATTATGTATAATTCTATGTTTAACATTGTAATTTAAATATAATAATAATGTAATTAATTAAATTAAATGTTATTAAACTGTTATTTTATGTATTGAATATTTTGCATGTCACTTATAATTGACTATGTGTTTCGGATCTGACCATATTTAAATTATTATTATTTATTATTTTCAGCCGTGGTCGTCCCACTGCAGGGCAAAGGCCTCCCTACCCTCCTTCCACTCCTCACGGTTCAATGCTCCTTGCGGCCAATCCTTCCAGTAGGAGTCCAGCTCATCCCGCCATCTCCGTCTGGGCCTGCCGCGTTGTCGTCTGACGTTATGTGGGATCCACTCAGTGATAAGTTTAGCCCACATCTCGTTCGACATCGACGGCACACGTGTCCAGCCCATATTTAAATTAACATCTTTAATGTATGTACCAACATGTATGGCAAATAAATGATTTGAATAAAGCGTGCTCCATCTTAAGCCACACCTTCGCTTTCCATGAGACGAGGTGCCGTCAAACGTATGCCCATTTACCAATAAAAAAAAAGTTATTCTGCCGCCAAGCTAGCAAAGCATTACTGTGTTCCGTTTCGAAGGGCATTGCCATCGTAATTTCTGGGCACATGACACATAATTTCTGACGTCTTGGGGTGATGAGCGCAATGCAGTGCTACGCAGTACATATTATGGTATTAAAAATTCTGGGTGGCATTGCAATTGTTATGGGCAGGCGTGGCGCTTACCATCAGGAGAATAACTTACTCGTCCCTTTACTCAGTTCCACAAAAAAAAATAGGGCAATTTTTTGGTTTTTGTGAATGCAGAACTTTAAAATGTTCACTATGAAAACTTTGAACGCTTTTGTAAGAAATGCAAAAAATATTTTAATACATTTCTATTTTTCTTCCTAGACTTGAACCTACATACCTATCTGACGTCCTCGACATCAATTCCATTTTTTTGAAGTGGATGTGTATCGTTTTATATTTATATATTTCTACTAGACTACTATCAGTCCTAGCGCACTCCGCACTGTAGGTACTAAGCTACAGGTACATAGCCAGACACCGACGGCGGGTCGCGCGTCGTTACACGTGCCGCGTCAGAAGAGATAAGAGCTATGTGATAGAAAGAGAGGTGCTTTGTGGGTTAATATGACTGGTAGGTATGCATTCTATTGTCATAGCAAGAGTCGCTATTTGTTTAATTTTCTTTGCGGAGTGATGCTTCTGTCCCTTAGTATTCTGTGGTATCACTCAAGTTCAATTCGGAATGCAAGAGTGAACTCAGACATGTGATTCCTGTACATTCTGAATTTGCACAAAGGCTAATTACTTAAATCAAGAACTACACAAGAACAATCAAGCAATGGCACCCTAATATCAAGTACTAGAGTACCTACCATTAAAATATTACAGAATTCAACAACAAACTGAGCAAAATTATAGATTACAATCAAATTTTAGCAGCGACAGCAAAAACAATAGACGCGTCTTCAAACGACTCCCTAAAGACAAAACAAATGAAATATTAACTTTAAATTGGAGTTAATACCTGCAGGGACACGGAACGGTGTCTTGTAAATCATTCAGAATCGCGTTATGGAAGCGAGAACGGAATTAATATCACTTTTCTTCGTCTCGACGGCAATTACTGCGCTGTCCGTATCACTGCAACGGGCAAAGAGCGGAGTTTTGCAGATGTGACATTGCTTTGAATGCTACGATATTAACC
Organism: Petrophora chlorosata; assembly: GCA_951640565.1. Taxonomy (NCBI): domain Eukaryota; kingdom Metazoa; phylum Arthropoda; class Insecta; order Lepidoptera; family Geometridae; genus Petrophora; species Petrophora chlorosata. The sequence goes on along the minus strand of OX621204.1, from coordinate 5,261,309 downwards.
GCTAGACCGCTTTCATATTACATACATGAATAAGGTGTATCTTTATAAGTAGATAAAGATTAAAAAGTGTAATAATACCGTAATAGTTTTTTAATCTTTATTCTACAGTATATAAGTGCAAAAGCAAGTGAGTAAAATATCATATTCTTCAATTTTGGGTATCAGTGTGCTTGTATCTCTGGATTGGAAGTATGAAGATGTATATGTATCTGTATTGGTATTTATGTTTATTGTTAGATACTGTCAGTAACATAAAATTTTAAGGCTAGTTAATTTTCTAGTACTGGCAACATTGTTCTATCTTGTGCCCTCGACGGATAAATTACGTAGAACACAATTTGTATAAATACGAACATAGAATATATATTCTAAGATGTAGTTTTATTTTCGACATATCATGGTAGACAGCCCTCAAAATACAGTCCGCAAACTCTACAGATACTAACTTGAAAGAATCATTAATTAATTTAAAACTTATGGGGCCCCTGTACTACGGCAAAAGAGTTAAGTTTTGTTATGGACTAGCGTATTGCTTACCATCAGGCAAACGACCAGCTCGTCTTGTCATTCAGTTACAAAAAAAGAAAGGTTACACATTTTTTTTCCAGATTCATCTAATGATTTACAAAAAACGTCACAGAGTGAAAACCAGAGCATTTGTCTTCTCTTAAATGCACTTAAATACCTACCTACTTCTCTTACTTTGCCTGATCATCATGATGATGATGATGATGACCTACCTACTTCTCTTACTTTGCCTACTCCTGATCAGACTGTCACTTCTGTACCACCCTCGTTCCGTCTACACGTCCCCGAAGAGCCTAATTCGGCTCGCGACACCGCCCGATTAAATTTTAATATTTGAAGCGAACGCGAGACTTCGAGACGATTGCCATGGGGCGAGGTGTCTCTGTTTCTGCTTTTTTATGCACATTGGGTACGGCTATTTTGTTTGTACATGACTACTTTTCTGTACGATTAAAGTACGCTTACCTACTATGTTATTTTAACCGACTTCAAAAAAAGGAGGAGGTTCTCAACTCGATTGTATTTTTTTATGTTTGTTACCTGAGAACTCCGTCATTTATAAACCAATTTGGAAAATTATTTTTGCGTTGGGTTCAGTATAGCTATATGGAGTGGTCCCATATAAATTTCGTCGATCTTCGATCTTAGAGTTTGAAGATATATCGAAATTTAAGTCGGTTTTTCAATGAATCAAAAAATTTTTTATAATGTATACTTGTTTTTCTGCTGTATTTTCTTGTTGTTGAAAGGTAGTGCTTTTCGAATCATGCTACTAGCTGCTTTCCGCAGTTTCACCCTCGGATTCCTGGGGTAAAACCTATCTCCTTTTCCAGGACCTAAACTAACTACATACTTCTTGTATGTAGTTAGTTTAGTTTTAGTAAGTAGAGTGTAGTTTGTTTTCAGAAATAAAGGCATTCGCCCGTTAAAAAAAAAACTACATGAATAGATCAAATATAAATAGATTAAACGAGTCCCTGGATACTTTTAAACACCAAGTAAAAGTCTTTTACCATTAGCTATAGCTACAATCATCTTTATCATATTATTGTAATGTATTCAATATACATTTATTTTAATGTTTATGTATGTTTATTATATTTTAATTGTATTGTATGTATTAAGATTATTTACTATTTTATTAGTGTGTATTTTATGTAATTAGTTTATGTAAGTGTATTGAGATATTGAAAACCACCGTCCATTATTTTTGCGTAATTCCTCTCCCTGCACGGTTGTCTGGAAGAGATCGCTTTAAGCGATAAGACCGCCAATTGTTACACTTTTGTAACGTTGTTTTGATTATTTATAATTTTATGTGTGTGTTTCAATAAAGAGTTATTTCATTTCATTTCATTTCATTTCATATCATTACATACCAAATTTTATCAAAATCCGTTCATTAGATTTAGTTTTTATTTAAATATTAGATTTATGACTGAGAAAGAAACATTCATCCATCCATCCATCCTCACAAACTTTCGCATTTATAATAGTAACATATATCTTATTTAAATTATTAAACGTGCAAGGAGGAATCTCGTTAACCAGCCAGCATTATTTCTACTAGCAACGTCGAAGAGTTGTGTACAACGGTACAGACCATCCCTAGGGAGGGGGGTGACCTCTCAGGAAGGGGTAGCGATAGATTTACCGTTTTTCCAATTAGGCAAATAGCTGACCCATAGCTCGGGTGGTTTATTAGCTGTTGTTAGATAGACCCCCTTTCTTATTATCATGAATGAGTATTTCGCTGTTCGATGGACTCAACTTACAGACAATGGAAAGAATAGCTACGTACAATACCAACTAGCTCTCTCAACTCTACCAACCAACTCTTTATTGACACCGAAAACAGTAAAAGAATATCCTAATCCTAATAATATTATAAATGCGAAAGTTTGTATGTGTGATGTTTGTTACCACGTATCACCGTAACTACTGAACCCATTTTGATGAAATTTGGAATGTAGATAGTTTAAGTACTGAATTTACATAGGCTATGCTATTTTTTTTAAGTCAACCCCCAAGTGGTTTATAAGGGTGGTAAAGTTTGTATGGAAAAAAAATATTCCTTGGTTCAATTTACTCAAAACTCGGTACAAATAAACTTTAACATCAAACACGTATTTTTTATTTTTTTTAAACTACTTTTGTGCCTGTTTAGGGCGATTTCGTATATTTTACGAGTATACGGCAATCAATGTTTGGCACGGGAAATACGAGAACAAATTGTCGTACACGCGGTTAACAATGGAAACGAGTTCGCAATACAGACTCATGATAGATTCGGAAATAATTATAACAGCGCAGCCGAATACTTTTCTTACTTGCAACACATCAATCTTCACGCGGGCGATAAAATAAAAAAAAACAAAACAAAAATCCGTAGCAGATTAAAAAAACCACCCGGAATGACAGCAGACGGACAGACAAAACAAGAAAGTGACTTAATAAAAACGTGGTAAAAAGGTACAACCCGCTCTCTCATCGCTAAGAGCGATATTTGTTTTTATTAATTATGTCGTCAAACAAGCAGACGGCCCGCATGATGGTAAGCGGTTACCGTCGCCTATGGACATCTGAAGCAGTAGAGGCATTGCTGATGCGTTGCCGACCCTTAAGGACTCTATTAATTCCCCTTTTAAAGGACTCTATATTGTAGCTCAAAGGAAATACCGACGAAGGTAGGTCGTTCCACATCTTACAAGTACGACAAGCGAGTGCGAGAGAGCGAGAGTGGTCTTAGCGATAAGACCGCCTATTGTGCTTATTGATTATGTGTTACCAACTGTAATTCTGTTTTCTTTTTTAAGTGCAATAAAGTGTTATCTATTTATCTGTCTTACAAGTGCGAGGAAGGAAAGTGCGAGTGAATCGCACTCGCTACACTCGCACTTATTTATTTATACTAGCTCCACAAACTAAAATATATTCCTGAAATCCATTCCTCATTGTGCCCTCTACTTGAGAGTCGGTTACTGGTACTTCGCAACATTGTATGTCGTTCTCAAGGCCAAATAAAAAAGCTAAAACGTCGTTTACCCCAAAAAGCGCAAGCTTAGTGTAGTTTCGCATGCGATGGGCAGACAAAATAAAACATATCCTCCAGGCGTAAAACAGGTAGCCAGCAATCATTTCATTTGGTCGCGAGTACCAGGAATGTGCGGTTTTGGTCCTTTTGCTGAGTTTTGCAAAAAGTAATGCTTTCTGTAAATCATTGTGAATCATTAAAAAAAAATTTATGGAACTGATTGATGAGATGAGCAAGTGCGTAAGTTTGTCTGATGATAAGCGCCACGCCTGCCCATAACAATTGCAGTGCCGCCCAGAACTTTTAATACACGACATCAGATATTAAGTCTCTAATGTCCAGTAATTTCGTTGGCTATAATGCCCTTCAAACCGGAACAGTAATGCTTGCGCACTACTACCTGGCGGCAGAATAACTGGCAAAGCTGTGGTACCTACCCAGACGGTGTCCCGCATTCGAGATTAATAGCGGCCCTTTTTCAAAAACAATTGTTTTACTATTTTTGTATATTTATTTTTTACTACACTTATTTGAAAAGAATATTTATTACTAGCACATAGCAAAAGTAAAATTGTTAATAACATTTTTAAATGTAGGTAACTAATAATATTGCCATAGAGCGATTTTCTGAACTACTGAACTAGCATCAATTTATTGTGTAAATTACAAGCTAATAAAAAAGGTTATAGACATAAACTTTGAAAACTTACTCACACATTTCTCAGCCAATGAAGCTTTCTAAGTATCAAAATTACATCCGTTACTCTGTATTTGGATACAAGTATCCAAAATAATGCCAGCAACCAATATAATGATTGTTTATTGAAAATCGGCCATTATTTTAATAGGACATCCGGTGCCGAATGCCTCTACGCAGATCCAACGTCCGACTAATGGTATCCAGCATACAACTTAGAATAATCACTGGCACATTCGATCCCCTGGATATTCTACACAAGAGAAACTAAATTAAAGGTTTAACCGAATCTGGCCTCTAATTATACGCTTATAAATGCTAATTTCGTATGCTAATTCGCAGGTGTGTGATGCCTTTGTGGCTACTTGTGCAATACTTTCCTTCGTTAAAGGAACAAATGAACGAAGGTATTGTTTTGCATGCATTAGAGAAGAAAGAGCGGTTTCATCACGCAAGTCTTAATTGGCGGGCAAACAAGAGACTGGTGTGTGTGCAATGTTCCAAATTGTGGGGTACAGTTAAAGTTTAATTGTGTAACTGCACATTTTTAGTCTCTGAGTTTTCTACTAGTGATTCATTATTCCCTTCTGCTTGGAAGCATTCATCCATAGCTTTATTTAGACCCCCAATCAAGTTTAGGCAAAACATCATTTTTGGAAAAAGTGATCACACTATTTTTGGAAAAAGTGATCGAAAAACGGTGAAGGAAAACATCGTGAGGAAACCGGCATGTTCAAGAATTAATCACAAAAATTCAAGGACATGTGACATCCATCAACCCGCACTGGGCCAGCGTGGTGGATTATGGCCCATACTCTCTCTACGAGTGAAGGTCCGAGTCCCAGCAGTGGGAACGTAATGGGCTGATGATGATGATGATGATGATCACACTAATATTATAAGTTCGAAAGTTTGTATGTTTGTTACTTCATCACGCTGTAACAACAACGGACTTATTTTAATCCTGGGAAACCGCGGGTAAAACCACGAAGCGCAGTTAGTATTATTTATTTGCTGTGTTTTACCGATAAAAAATGGTAATAATAAACATTCGATTCCGGCACTCTTATGGTATACACTAAAATACGAATAACGTATTGAAATATCTTTTACTCCGTAATACTCTACATTTATAGGCCAAAACTGGCAACCTCTTAGTAGATGTTCAAGAATTTTCTCACAATTCCAATCTTGGTTCTAAAGTAGCTCAGCTCAGAGTCTGGAGAATTCCCAAAATCCCAAGACGCGTCCGAGATCCCCTACTCGAGGGCACTGCAGACCCTTTGTCTCTTGTTTGATATACGATCAGTAGCATCAACCAACTTTTGTTCGGTTTGAAACTTTGTGCAGACTAGAATTTGCGCAAAACATAATTAAGTTTTTTTAAGATTAATACGTCACATAATTTCCATTTTTATTAAAATTGCCAATGTACTATTTAACTATCTTCTTCTTTTTTTGTGTGGGTGTGTGGTTAATTCTAGTGTTTGAGTTATAGGCCGCCTAAAGGCCTCCGACATGACTTAACGACTATTGTCCTAAGTCAACAACTGGGACTTTAACTGTGACCGCTTAGTTCGAAACACCTGAAGCCTGAATAGCTTCTCTACGTACAGAACATTAGGCTAAAATATTTTAAAACAAAAGAGCATCGCCTAGACATGAAAAATTTCGAACAAAAGCTCCCCAATCATCTCGGCCGTGTGTCCCCGAACTAACCCTCCACACGTACGTGTCACACGTCATTTGGATTGTCGCATTTCATCACGCGTGCCGAAGGGGACACTGCCAACTATTGTTCTTCGTTATAGGCGACCTTTGATAGCATGTAGTGCCAAGCCACTTTGGGCAAGCTTGGTGGATTATGTTCATACTCTCTCGCTGTGAGAGAGTCTCCCTCTCGACATGATGATGATGATTATATATAAACCAGCTAAACAATTGCAAGTTATCAATAATTTAAAAAAGTATTAAATTTGTTTAGTAACTCAAAAAAGTTAAGAAAGAGGTCGCCTATTGTATTATTAAAACAAAGTTTTATAATTTTACATTTTATATTTTCGCAAGCTGTCGAAACGTCACAACTCTCTTTATACTAATACATCTTTCTCCTTTTATATTAAAAAAAAAAAAAAAAAAAAAAAAAACTTCTTTTAAAATATATAAACCAACCTTAATAAATATTTAATAACTTAAAAATGATAATGCAGTCCTAGCATAACTTAACAAAAACATAACACTTGAACTTCTATATAACCTATACGAGTACATATACATAAGTCTATTTAATACATTTAGGTATATACACAAACTGAACCCCACACTCAGCCTTGTTCTTGTATCTCAGAACAACAAATTATTGAGGTCTAATATGGTATGAAGTCCTTGTATAAACACATTCTTCATTATAATCTAAAATATCATAAGATCTAAAATTATTGTTAGCTACAATTTTTCCTTTTAACCATTTATTAATGTTAGGATCTTTTTTGAACCATATGTTTTGTCCAACCCTAAAGTTTTGTTTACATCTTACAATTTGGTTATATTTCTTCTCATTTCTGCTTTTAACTTTATTAAATTCTGTGTGAACATTTACATTTAATTTTGGCTTTAAATATTCATATGTTACCGGTATCTTAGTTCTTAAATTTCTATTCATCATCAACTGTGCAGGTGAAAAGTTTGTTCCTGACACTGGGCATGACCTATATTGTAGTAATGCTATTCTGAAATCTATTCTATCTTCACTACATTTAGTTAACATTTTCTTTGCTATCTGTACACCCCGTTCCGCCATCCCATTAGATTGAGGATATCTAGGACTTGAATAGCTGAATTTAAAACCCCATTCTTCTGCAAAATTCTTACATTGTTTCGAGTCAAAAGGTACATGATCTGATACAATTTCTGATGGCACACCCAGTTGTGAAAATATATCTATTAAACTATCTATAACACTATTAGCTGATTTATTGTGTAATAACCTTATGTCTAACCATTTTGTTGTATAATCATAAACAACTAGATAACTTTTCCTTTTAAAATCCATTATATCTACTCCTAGCTTACAGAATGGCAACTCTGGTACTTCATGTGACAATAATGGTTCTTTGATATTATTATTCTGATAAGTTTGACAAACAAAACATTTTCTTACATAATCTTCTATATGTATATCAATTTTTGGCCAATAATACAACTGTCTCGCTTTTTGTTTCATTTTGGTAATACCTAAATGCCCCTCATGAATTTTTTTAATTATTGACAATCTCAAAGTTTTAGGAATGATTAATCTATCATTCATAAATATAAGATTATTATCTGCTGTAATATCATGTCTAAACTTAAAATAATATTTGATATTATCAGGTACATTATTAATCTTTTCCGGCCAACCATTTTTACAATATTCTAATAAATATAACAATTCTTCATCTTTTGAAGTTTTTGTTATTAATTCTTGTTTCAGTTTATCGGAACATTGCAAATAAGATGATAAACCTACACAATGAACTACTTCATACATATATTTGTCATCATTGTCTGTTTCATCGAGAAAAGAACGAGATAAAAAATCTGCCACATGCATTAACTTACCTTTAAGATATTTAAATTCAATATTATATTTTAATAACTTTAATTTTAATCTTTGTAACCGGGTAGATGGAATTTCATGAATGCCTTTTTTTAATAACGTTTCTAAAGGTTTATGATCATTTAAAATTGTACATTTTTTTCCATAAAATATAATAGTGAAATTTCTTAGTAGCCCAAACAACACTCAATAATTCTTTTTCAATTTGTGCAAAGTTTTTCTCTGCTGAAGTCAAACTTCTTGACGCATAACTTACTGGTTTACCATCTTGCATCAAACAACATCCTAAACCATCCTTAGAAGCATCACACTGAATTGTTACTGGTAATTTACTATTAAAATTTTGTAATACCGGAGCTTGACTAATACATTTTTTAATATTAACAAAAGCATTTTCATGTACTACAGTCCATATCCATTTAACATCTTTTTTCAATAGCATTTGTAAAGGTGCTGCCATGTCAGCTAGTCCTGCTACAAACCTCCGTAAATAATTTATCATTCCTAGTACAATTTGTAATTCTTTTTTATTCTTCGGACTTTTTAATTCAACAATTGCTTTAATTCTATCTGAATCTATCTTCATGCCTTCCTTTGAAAACACATGACCAAAATATTTTACTTCTTCTAATTTATATTGAAATTTTCTCTTATTAAATCTAATATTACATTTTTTAGCACGCTCCAATACTTGTGTTAATATTTTATCATGTTCTATTTCATTTTCAGCACAAATTAAAAGATCATCGCAATATATTACGACTCCTGGAATATCCCCAAAGGTTTTTTCACTATATTTTTGAAAAATTTCTGGTGCTACTGATAACCCAAAGGGTAATCTTAAAAATTTATAACAGCCAAAAGGTGTACTAAATGCACATAATTTTGTTGAATTTTCCGTTAATCTTATATTATAAAATCCATCAGAAAAATCTAACACAGAAAATACCGACTTATTGCATATTTTTGCTACAATCTCCTCCAATGTGGGAATCAAATGATACTCTCTTACTAGAACATTATTAAGTTCCTTTGGATCAAGACATACTCTTAAGCTTTTGTCAGCTTTTTCAATAATTACTAGATTACTTACAAAACTTTCCGGATGGTCGACTTTCTCAATAATTTGCTGTTCAACTAACTGATTTAATTTTTTTGCTAGCCTTTCCATCAACGCATGTGGAACCCTGCGAGGAGGTCTCACTACTGGTTTAGCTTCAGGCTGAGTGTGTAGCTCCAACGGCATGTCAAACTGTCCAACACCCTGAAAAAGTTCAGAATATTTATTAATAATCATGTCTTTACTTTTATTCTCAATGTTGTCAACATTTTTTAATATTCCTAAATCTCTTAGCGACTTTAAGCCCAGGATAGGTCTTACATTTTCTCTTATTATTATGAACTCTGTGTAACATCTTTCATCATTAATAATTATTCTTAAATTGACTTTTCCTAAGGGAAAAATATGTGTTCCCCCAAAAGCCTCTAAAACAACGTTAGTCTTAAGCCATTTAGGCATATTATTACAGACAATTTTTTTAAGATCTTTTAATGATATAACATTTACTTGAGCACCTGTATCACATTTAAAATCCACCTTTTTATTTTCAGTTTGTAATGTTAATATCCACTCATTGTTATCAACCTTTATATTATTTATGCTATGACACACTTGTACTAGTCACATGTCATGAACTTGGTTGTCATTGTCATAGGAAGCATTCTCCTTGTTAACTGAATGAACTTCCTTTAAAAGCTTACATCCCTTTTTAAAATGGTTCAGCTTGTTACAATTATAACACTGCTTACCAAATGCTGGACAATTCCTTGGCCCATGCATTGTATCACATTTTTTACAGTTGTAATATTCCCTACTACTTGAGAAATACTTAGCTCTTATCTGTTGATCCATGCCATGTCGTCGTTGTATGTTGTTTAATGCAGTTGTATTCCGGACCAGATCCACTGCCGTAGTCTGTTGCTGCATTGCTCTGCATTGATTTTTTGATAACTCAGAGGCCCTACTCATGTCCACTGCCTTTTGTAATGTCAAGTCATTTATTTCCAGAAGTTTCCGCTGCAGTTTCTTGTCTTCTACTCCAAGTACAATTCGGTCTCTTAACATCCTGTCTTCCTGTTTATCATAATTGCAATTTTTCACTAATTTCCTTAAGTCCGTGTAAAATGAATCAAAATTCTCGCTTTCTTCCTGCTTCCTTTGATTGAAATTATACGCATTAATCACCTCATTCTGCTTGGGAGCAAAATATTCATCGAAAAGAGTCACTATTTGTTCATATTTTGTGCTGTCTTCGGTTTTCAGGACGTTGAAATATAATTCTTGTGCCTCATGCCCAGCACTATTTAAGAAAATAGCCGCTTTCCGAACCTCAGAAATTTTCTCAAATCCAGCAGCTGTCAGGAAAATTTTGAACTGTTGTTTGAATTTCAACCATTCAGGCAACAAATCTGTCCCAGAGTCCAGCTTCATGGGTGCTGGCATTCGAAACTCTACACTCCCTGAACCCATGGTGTCTGATGCTTCCTCTACCGACTGCGCCATGTATTATTAAAACAAAGTTTTATAATTTTACATTTTATATTTTCGCAAGCTGTCGAAACGTCACAACTCTCTTTTTATAACCTCCGACCAAACAGGCTATTCTAAAGCAACCTCTATACTAATACACCTATATCCTGACGAGTAAAAGGAAAGCCTTTTCCACTGCGACGTTAGGGTTTAGGTAGTAACCCTACTGCCCGTAGATAGAATACTATAGGGGGTGAGTGAAAAACACAGCTTAGAACCACATCTTTAATGTCCTTAATACTTCAGCTGCTATCCATCCGTTAGGGGTTGAGGTGTGGCGCGACGGTGGCGGTTTGATTCCGCGGCAGGCACTCGCGCGGCAGCGTATTAATTCAGCTCGGAGTGGTGTCAGAGTGGTTTCTATTCCAGTAGGAGAAAGAAAGAGGTCGCCTATATCCTCATAAAGGAAAAAGAAAACCTTTTCCTCGTCAGGATATAGGCGACCTCTTTCTCAGGCTTGTCTTATTGTGAATTCAGAATTGTATTCCCATATATAGGTCATTTAACAGGCCTGATGCTATTACAGTTTTGGAGTCATCCTCTCCAGCTGCGGATGTGATACCAATTATCACATGTGACATTATTTTGTTTTGTTTGTGAGTAAAATCCTTTATTTAGCCGTATCTGAGTACTGATTCTTTTCCGATACGGTGGTAGAGTCATGATGATAATTTGACGTTCACGTGCGTCTGTGATGCCAAAAATGAATAGAGAGATTTTGATTTGATTTGAATTAAAAAACCAATTAACTAGGTAAATTAGCAATGTAAGTACAGAGAGTCTAGGAAAGGGCAAAGGATTTTGCCCAGCAGTAGAACGACGCAGGCTGAAATAAAAATAAATAAAGCTTCACTTACCCTACTCAGTTAAAACGACAGAACTTTCCTCTATTGACCCTAGCTGGCCATTTCGTCAATGGCCCATTATTTTTTTCCTTCCCATAAAGGTTATGGTAATGCCGGATGGGGTTGAGACTTACGACTGCGGCTAGGGGAGGGAGTTGAAGTCGTACGACAGATGTTATCGCGCTTTCTCGCACTTTAAGATTGTTTATAGTAAGTGTGAGGGAATGCTTGCAAGTGAGTAGTTCATGTATGAGGTGAATTGGAAGCATTTTGATTTCGAATTTAATGTTATGTTGTGTCTTACGTGTTACGGCGTATCACTTTGCCTTTCCCATGCATCTCTAGTCTCTAATTTCTATATACTTAGTCTCTTCCCTAAATAGTATAACACAAAGTTGTAAGCTTAGTTCTTCTAAACTACGGAACAGATTTTGATAGGGTTTTTACTATCTTTTAGAGATTTTTTTCCAGACAGTTATACATGAAATGCTTGCAAACGTTGCACCCGTGCGAAGCCGAGTCGGGTTCATCATCATCATCATCAGCCCATCACGTTCCCACTGCTGGGACACGGGCATTCTCTCATAGAGAGAGTATGGGCCATAATCCACCACGCTGGCACATGCAGGTTGGTGGATCTCACATGTCTTTGAATTTTTGTGATTAATTCTTGGACATACCGGCTTCTTCGCGATGTTTTCCTTTACCAAGTCGGGTTGCTAGTTACATATCATTCAACGCTATATTAAAAACTAGCGTTGTGTCTTCTTTGCGGATATTATGTCTTATTTTCACGAATAGCACTGATTTATTCAACACGATTTTAAATCGAACCCCCAATATCCGTGGTTTATGAAATCTAAGCTAACCTACGAATCCACTACACCATAAAGGCTGTCAACGCATGAAATACATGGTAATTTATGGATGTTGTACGTTAAAACGGTGTGCTTTCAGGTAACGACGCTGTGAGTAATTTGCAGTTGCCACTACATAATGATGTATCCCAAGCGCGACAGGATACCCTACGGCATCATCTATTCCATTATCCGAAAATGTACCCCGGATACAATCTGCCTTGACTGACATGGTGATCTTTAAACAGATTCCGGACCCAAGTCGGCCGTAGCAAGGAAAACATATGCAGGTCAGCTACAGCTCGGATGTCGTATGAGATTGCGGTGTCTTTCCCCAGACTATGTCGTACCTTTTGGCTTGCTCTGCGTTTCCTGCCACCTGTATAGGGTGAGGACCTGTACAATATGATGGGACAAATGTTTGTGCACGGAAAAAAGCGCAAGCATTTGTTTCGTGTCTGGGTGTTGTGGGACCTTGCTCCTCATAGTTCCTGGTCCCCTAGACACAGGAAATCCTAGTTAGGGGTGAGGATATTTGTATGTGATCGTATAAAAAAAGAATGCCACGGACAATGCTGTGATTGTGGCTGAGTACTGGTCCAAAAAACAAGGCAAAGGATGGACTCGCTAAGAAGTAACTTGAGGGTAGTATAAGGTTCTACAGTATCACAAATATTATAGTAACTTATCTCTTGCATAATGGATATGGCCTGATAGGTTCCGTAAGTGATTGATAGGGGCCGTCTTGTGGGAATATTCCTGTCGATGTTATTGCTTTGGATACTAACATTCTGCAGTAATAATGTAAAAAAATAAATAAGTATCTAAAACAATAGCAATAAATCAGACGGCCTTCTAATGGATACAATTTTTTCATTCACCTGATGGTGAGTAAAACGTCTGCCACATATAGATCTACGTTTGGCCACATCTTCGTTTTTCGAATAGATGAAAATAAATGGGTAGCATGCTTACCTTTTTTCAGTCTTAACTAAAATTACTCTTTTTTACGTATTTTAACTATGTATTAGTACATTTTTAACTCAGAAATGCAAGGACTTTCCACTAAGAAACATTTTGACCGTATGTCACCACAAGGCATTTTAACCGACTTCAAAAAGGAAAAGGTTCCCAATTTGATTGTATTTTTTTATTTGTTACACCTGAACTCCGTGATTTATAAAACGATTTGGAAATCTTTTGCGTTGTGTTCAGTATAGATACAAGGTAGTCCCATATAGTTTCCATGTAGTTTTAAGGTACCTATATATATATATATATATATATATATATATATATATATATATATATATATATACTTATTGATTTACACTTACAATACAATACAATACAATAATACTTTATTGATCACCAAAACAGGAAACAGAAGTTTATAGTTACAAATAATAGTGGTAGAACAATGGGCGGCCTTATCGCTATGTGCAATTTCTTACAGGCAACCTTTGGATGGACAGGAACTTACAGGACTTATATACTTTTATATATATATATATATATATATATATATATATATATATATATATATATATATATGGGCCGTAGAATAAGTAAATCACATCTGTAACTTATTTCAATTTTGTCTGAAATAAAGGTTAAATATAATAATAATGACAATATATATATATCTCGTCGCCAATAAACGGCGGTCCTTAAAGGGGGCCCGTTTAGTGGGTGGTGAGTCACCACCTGCCTAAATATTTTTTTATGAAGCGGAACTGGCAGCTGCCGTTGTCTCGTATCTTAGACTAGTTCTCATCCATTAAAAATTCACCTCAATAACCAATCCAATCATAAGTAATTTTCATATCTCCAATAATAGTCCTCGCACTAATCGGGGGTTGTCTTTGATAGCATCTTCTTAATGTTGCAGTAAGAGACAGTCCCCCATAAGTGTTGGCCATTACATATTTAAATTAAATGCTCTAAGAGACCTCTACGTGTTGGGCTCATGTCCCCGCGCAGGCCTTCCAAAGGACCGGGTGTATAACCCGTGAGAAAGAGCGACATAATAATCTATACTTATAATAAAACTGTAACGAAGCGGTTACTGTACATTGAAGATATTTTTGAAAATCAATTTTTTTAGGAGTATATGGTAGCAACAGAACCCAAAAATACAATTTTTAAATTTTTTGTCTGTCTGTCTGTCTGTCTGTCTGTCTGTCCGGGATAAACTCAGAAACTAGGGCACTAATTTGAATGCAGTTTTTTGAAATATGTTCTGTGGAGTCTGGCGCTACACATAGGCTTTGTTTCATCAAAATCGGTCCAGTAATATTGAAGTTATGACGGAATTTAGGAAAAGATATAAGTGTCCACTATAAGTTGAACCACGGAACATACCGGACCCTTTGTGCACATGGCTCAGCTTATACTGGGTTATTACTTACCTTCCGAGTTTGTAGAACTAACGTATTGGTTGACATGATGGTATTCTAAAAAATGTTTTGTGGAGTCCTAGGCTACATAACAAACTTTGTTTTATAAATATCGGTTTACGAAAACTGGAATTATTACGCAATTTAACAACGTTGAGTACCTACCGATTAGCAATTTTAGTATGAAAGTTTTCGTGAGTTTGATTCATTATAATTATAAATATTTAATAAAACGGCTAGGACTCACGTAGTTTGTCAAATTAGTCGACCTAGGTTTCGAGCATGTCCGATGCTCTTCATCAGGGGCGAATTTACACTGCGAGATCGCGGCGACTATTGGCGGTGCCGGTGGCGGTGGCTGGTGGAGTGGTATAACGTTGAGTACCGTTGCAAGGCAAATTAGCTGTTTAAATCGAGCCACCCATAGATAGCACGTCTTATCAAGGGGCGTTTTTCTGACTCGCGGTGACGGGTTTTATGGTCATGGCGCTGGACCTGCACTGGAGCTTTTTTTTTTATCAGTTTGCAAAACGCTTTTTTGATGATGCGATTATGTCGCCTTGGAAAGTAGTAGAGGAAGTTTACCTAGCGGTTCCCAATTTTTTTTAGCTATGGAACACTAAATTATGTAATTTTGGCGACCGACTTAAAAAAAGGAGGAGGTTCTGTTTTTTTTCTATGTTTATTACGCGATTACTCCGCCAATTATAATTTGATTTTGATGATTCTTTTTTTGTTTGGTAGGTCATACTTCAGAGGTGGTCCCATATAAATTTTATCGAAATTGATTCAGCACTTTTGCGCGGGTCAGTATATCGATAAAAATGCTGGCCAGCGTCGGCAATTCTCGGAACCCTAGAGTTCCGTGGAACAACTATTAGTAACTGCTGGTATAGACGAACAAAAAGCATAGCAACACCGTACCGGGCCCGGAACGGCCGCGGCGGCTAGCGTGGCACCGCGGCGCACCGTCACCGTCCGTTTTGCGTACGAATCGTAAAGGGTCCATGGTATTTCCCCCCGATGGCAATCCCACCCGTGTTATTTCCACCCGGCCTCCGTGGTCCCGTAATATGTTTTTTTAAACTGAACGATGACATTTGATGATGACATTGATACGTATACTCGGTCGAAGAAACTATAACACATTTTTCACCAATTTTTAAACATCCCTAAAAGAACTTGCTAAAATGTATATATCTAAATATAAAAATAATCCACTCCCTCATACACAGACACACACACACACACATCACACCTCGAAAACCAAAAACCTATGAAGCTGTTTGGTATGTAAGTTCTATAAGGGGATCATTACGAGAGCGGACAAAAGGAATGAGAGTTTATGTTTTTAAAGATAGGGCTATCAACATTGGTAATTAGGATTGGGAGCGGAACGGGATGATAACGGGATAAGATGGGCATGGAAATGGAATAAGCGCGAGAGTTACAGGATAGGAGCGTTATGGTAACGATATAGGAGCGGGACTGGAGCAGGAGCGGAGCGGTACGGTAACGGGATAGTAGGGAGCGGTATCGGTATAGGAGAAAGACAGGATCAGTCCAGAACGCGGCGGTTACGGAATACAACCAGGACGATAACAGGATACGAGTGGGAAGGTAACAGAATAGAAGTGGTACGGTAATGAGAAAGGAGCAGGATGGGAGCTGGAACGGGAGTATTTTGGGACAGAAAATGGTCGGAAGTATGATGAATTACTACTACACTACGCGTACGAAGTCGCGGGCAACAGCTAGTAATAATATAAATTATAACGATATTCGACCTTGGACTTCGAAGATATATCAGAATTAAAGTCGGATTTGTTTTGTCATAAAATGAATTACTCATTTCGTGTACCATCCTGTTAAATAAGTCACAATCATATTTTAATATAAAAAAAATTGCACCAAACTCGCCATCCGTACCGTGCAAACAATCCGTACAAAACTACATCTCCATTAAAATATATCAGTAGTCATACGATGACGGATCGCCATTGTATTGTTGTGCTAATGTTGCCAGCCACCGGGGCAGCGTTGCCAGCGGAAACTTTTTAATGTGCCCACGTCATCCGCCCACCCCTGGGACTGACGAGGTTCCGAATGATATATTTGTGTTCCGAGTTTGGATAAGTATGATACATAAATCAATAAGTTATGTAGGTGTTGCTTACAGCTTTGTTTGTGGCGCTGTCCTTACGGTGTAGGTCCGTTGTCCCCGTAAGCCTTGTCCCCGTTAAACGGGGACAATGGTAGTTTAATAAAATATTTAAAAATACGTCCCGATGTCCTTACTCAGTTTCCTTTGATATGGTAAAGTAAACTTTATATGGGAAAACTACTTTCTGGCGTTTCGCCGGCCGCTACCGCGGCACGCTCGCTTCGCGCGCTCGGCTCGCGCTAAGTGGTCACAGTTCTAACATAACCTAACCTAGTGGCTGTATCTCGGTAAAGGGGACAATGGTACGAAAATTTAATGACGTCCTTTTGTCCCCGTAGGACAACACGACGTCATTAAATGTTCATGGAGGACATGTACTGGGGAGGTCTTGCTAAAATGGTTTTGGAAAAAAGACGACTATGGGCTTCTGTTCCACGCGGACGATGTCGCGGGAAAAAGCTACTATCGTATAAAATTTATCATATGAGGCAAAACATGAAGAAAGTAGGAAGGATAAGAGTTAAATGCGTCCCTCTTCTTTAGTTACACGTACAATGATGAATGGTCTGTCGCAGGGGTCACGACGCGATAGCAAAACGATTTAATTCGGGGAAAACTCTGAAATTAACGCGCTCTCGCCTCGTTAACTAACCGGTGACAAGTGTCGTTATTGTATGAATGATTTATGAAGAACAAGAAATGAAAGAAAACTACGTTTTGGAAACCATTTATTTTATTTTTTATATTGAATGCATTAGCGCATGCTAGGCGAAAAACTTAAGATTTAAAATAATTAGGAAGAAGAAAAATGATACTGCTTGGGCAGGGGTTGAACCTGCTTCTTCGGAATACCGTACCCACGCCTTAACTACTGGGCTACCGAGCCAACTTCTCATGCAACAAAATTTCTTTTACCCATCCTTCTAATTTCGTCTTACGGGGACGATTATTTAAACTTAAGGTTTTCGGATATTTACAATCTTAAGTTTTTGTTACGCATTTTTAAAGACCTAATAAACAGGTAAATTACACTAAGTAACTCTCCTTTTTTATAGTTTCTTTTTAGTTCGTATCGAAGATTTTAACTTTTTTGTCGCAAATAAATTCAAAATTAATTTATTTGCATAAACATAGGTAAAAATTCAATTTTATTATAGGTTTAATTAACATCATAGATTGCTATGTAATGACCGTCAAGTGTGCAAATTATTTCATATCACAACATGTTGATAATAAATTAAATATAAATGTAAAATTCAAGACTTATTTTCATATATGAAATAGCAATATTTATGAGAATTAATTAATTTAAAATATCAATAATAATTAGGTACATACATGTCATACATAAGGAAGAATAATTTAATGGATGGTTACTCAATCATGCAAATACTACTGAAAGGATTTTGATAAAACTCGGTACCTACGTATGTACCTCCTAGAAAAGAAAATGGGATAACTTTAATCTCGAAAAATTGCGGATGAAACCGCAGCTAGTCAAATAATGTATTGGTTAGAGTAATTTCCACTAAAAATTCAAACTTTACGACCCGAAGGAACCCTTCTAATCCGCAAAATTGCACTTCTTTATTCGAATCCAATAACAATTGATAAATTGACACCCACCGCTACAAACAAACGAACACCGCAGCATCCAAAAACAGATTCCCAGTCAATTTTCAAATTGCTCGACATAAAGTCAACCCTCCTTAATCCAATCACACCCCGTCCTTGTCAACGTTTTGTTTCCTCTTTTGCTAAACCCACCACATAAGCAAGATCCTCTTAACCACAGATAACAGGAAAGTAAGCTATTCGAAATAAGAAGCAAGAGGGGTCTAGCGAAACTGGATGAAACGCATAAAGGAATCAACAGCGCCACCAAAAAAGACCCAAATCGCTTCACAAAAAAAGAACACACGAAGAAAATAATCCATTAGTTGCGTGCCGCGCAAATGCCTCGGTCGTTATGGGGATACAACATGCGAAAAAGATCAAAAAGGATTCGTATTTCGAACACGGGGATTCTATTATTCCGTCCAGTCAAAGCCGGGGGTTCGGAATTTAAAATGTACTTAAATTCAATTCCTATTTCAGTTACGTTTTTGAAATGTTTTCTTTTTAATTTTTATTTGAGACCATAGCGGGCTTGTTTTCGGCTATTCATAGTTGCTGTAAACGGGGGTGATCTTTTGTGGGAGCTCTCTGTGAAATTGGAGAGGGCAGTTTTGCCCTTTTGTGAGATCAAAACTGCCTTCCTGTCACGTTTTTGCATGAATTCTTTCTATACTATACCTAGGTATTTCGCTACAAGCGCTTTTATAACCTCGTTCTACTAAGCATTTGGTTTCGTTTGGTTTACTTCTTCTAAATTATCAATCGTTGCATTCCCTGCCGTTAGCGTCCTGCGTATCTCTTACCTTTATCTTACATTATTCAAGTCACACGTTCAAAAACTTTTATCGGTGCTTACCTATCTGATTCAAAAAGCAATTCGCACAAGTCAAAGCTATCGAATACTTTAAAATCCACTGGAGACGTGACCCCTCGTTTGGGGGTGAAATGTGGCCTCTCAGGGGCTCGTGACATACATTCTAATAGTTTTATTGGGGGAGGTTTACTTAGGGTACTTACAAGAGCCACTTACAAAATATAAATTTGTGGGGAACACGGAATTGATGCCACTTTTAAAGAAGGATCTGTCCTTTTGATTTCAAACTTCAGTAGAAGTTTATTTTTTGCTGGTGTAGAATATCGCATGCCCACTACTATTTCCACTAGGTATGGCAAACCCACTCAAATATATTGTCTTATATAAAAATCCTTGGTTCTATAATATATTGAAACAAGAACTTTTTGGCTAATTTATTATAGCAATCTATCAAATAAAAACAAACTTTTTACTGAAGACAATTTTCAATTTTATTCCTAACAATTTTCCCAACATTTAATGTAACACGATGCCTAATCTACCAAAAACCATCCTAAAAACATCACTTAAAGAATTTCCCCTCCAGCGGAACCGGAAAAATCCGGTTTCCAATTGAATTTCACGTCAGAGGGACGTGTCCTCACGGTAGATTAACCGCGGCCAGTCAAGATGCGTACTTGTCCGATTTCTATTGGACAACCGTAAGTCGTGTGTGGATTGATAGCCCTTTAAATTTTGGAGCGATGATAAGTGCGGTGGAGGGATCACTTAAACTTATATTATTTATTTGTGAAATGTCTTTTATTTATTTTTATTACTCGTTACATAAATATTTGAATAAGACAAAATAAATTAGGTGTGTGCTTGTTGAACATGTATCCATCCATCCAATAAATCTGATGCAGAACGAATCTTTTAACAATGACTGCATTAGGTAAGGTAATATTAAAAATCTGTCGTCGTTGAACAAAAAAATTAATAATAACTAAAATCCGAAGATTCACAACCGACATTAATTTGACAAAAATCGTTCATAAATTCATTAAAGCGACGCGACGATGACGCTTTATGGACTCAACAAATTGCTATAAATTTGACTTTGTGTCTTCTATATTAAAAATACTAAAAAATGAATGACTAAAAATATTTTTGTTCCCAACTTTCTCGGCATCCGATTTCCAACCTTACACTTGGAATTTATGGTTGAATTCCCTTTGTGTGGTTCTTATATTGGTGCAAAACTTTGGCGGTAAATCGAGTAGGGTAAGCAGCCGAGTGGTGTATCACGTCGCGTCTATGGATTCATCATCGCGACAGGAGGCCGTGTTTTTTAGATGGCTTCCCCCGGTAGCGCAGTCCTAATATCCAATATTCGCTCACCCTATTGGTGTATTCGTATTATGGTACCAATTTTCTTTTGTACTAAGTAATAGTTAGTATTCTTTGATATTACGGTCTGGACTAAAAAATAAAAAAATAAAATTATTCCTTATTTTATTTTATTATTTATTTAATTGTTATTATTTAATTGTATTTATTTAATTGTATTAATTTAATTGTATTTATTTAATTATATTCTTTATTTAATTATAATTAACAATGGCTCTCTATATCTGGGCTGGATAATTTTTTATTCGTTTCTGAACTAAAGAAGTCAGAAAGAACATCAGCTAAGTGACATTTTGAAAAACTTACGCAAGTCTAACTTAAATTTTAATAACCACTTTCATAAAAATAAACAAACAATGCGGTTACAATCTTGATGAAATTATTTTTAAATTCTGTCATTGTGCGACATTTTTGGTTCTTTTGTATCAAACACACCGGCTTTTACCGACAGAAATCTTTACTTCTGTCAAAATATGTTCGCCTGGCGTCCCACAAACGTCTCGCGGCTTCAAAATGTCGAAATTTCCACCTTCCACCTCACCACCAGAGAAACTTTTCGCGGCTTATATTTCATTGCTACTAATATTTTGAACAAATAACTTTCTGTCTTTGTTGTTTGTTCTGTGAAATTCTTTTAGAGGGGGACGACCTTTGTGGGCATCAATTATTTTAGCAATCTTTGTCTCTGCGGATTTTTGTTCTTTGACTGCGGATGGTTTGTCAACTTTTTAATAAAACAGTTGACTGTTTGGCGCATTTTTCAAATTCAGTATGGAAACAATTTCGTTTGGTCGTACTTAACTATTTATTTTTCTTTCGTGATTGCGTTTGGTACGTTTAAATATATTTTTATCGATGTAGTATGAGTAGTATGCAACGATTATGGAAACCTCTTTGTAGGGTAGTATGTAGTATAATGGTATAATTATTTTGTTTATAGTCATTCAAAGACAATTCATGTAGTGATTTTTACAGTAGTTTTTTTTTTACTCGAACAGTTATATTGTAGACTAGGATATATAAATGTTTAATTATTATGTTCTTTACTTGTTAAGTACGATATTTCACTTACGATAAACATTTCATAATTTTTCTTTTTCAGAATCGTCCGAATACCAACAATCGATACCCCGGCCGGCGCCATCGCGAATCGCGACATCCGTTTCGCGCCACACGTCATTTCCTCTTCCGGGCCGGAAACGAGTCGCACATTGCGAGATAAATCGGGCGGGTAATTCCCGCTACATTTATTTGTCTAGCGCGTCTTGACGGCTGCATACTGAGCTTTGTTAGAGTGTGCGTTGTCTCAGAAGAATATTAGAACAAAGATAGTGTAATCAAGGAACAAAGATACGACTACGTTTTGCATTGGAAAAAGAAAGACCAAGAATAGAGGAAGAATAGAGGATCATGAGATGTTTTCATCATCATCATCATCAGCCCATCACGTTCCCACTGCTGGGACACGGGTCTTCTCTCATACAGAGAGAATGGGCCGTAATCTACCTCGCTTGCCCAGTGCGGGTTGGTGGATGTCACATGTCCTTGAATTTTTGTGAAAAATTCTTGGACATGCCGGTTTCCTCACGATGTTTTCCTTCACCGTTTTTGGAGCGAGTGTTAAATCCGCTCAAAACTTAAGAAAGTCAGTGGTGCGGGGCCAGCGGGATTCGAACTCGGGTGCGTCGGATCGAAAGTCGCACGAGCTCCCACTGAGCCACACTCGCTCTCAAAGTGAGATGTTTTATATTCCCCTAAATTCCCGAAGGTATTTAGTTGTTCACTCTTGTGCCAGAATTTTGAGAGTACGTATAGTACGTAAGAACGAATTTTGTTTGATCTAGCCTATTAATGCAAATGCTTAGTTTTTAAAATTTCCTATTATACTAGCTGCGCCCCGTTGTTTCACCCGCGGTTTCCCGGGATAAACGTAACCTATGTACATACAAATTTCATCAAAACCGTTTTGGTAGTTTTTGCGTGAAAGAGTAACAAAGATCCATACATACAAACTTTCGCGTTTATAATATTAGTAAGGAGCGTTTATAATATTAGTAGTGCCATTTCTGCCCTTAATTTATATAAATTAAGGAAACCCTACTTAGCTGTAGTAAATAATAACATGTAATGTACGTATTTACGTATATAACTACGAGTATGTAGAGCCAAGAGAGTAGCAGAATAGTTTTGTGCGAGCAGTGAAATGCGTCCATAAACAAGTTGTTGTACCGGGTGCCGAATGACATTACTGAGTACGTGCTTAGCTTGAGTGGGCTAGGAAACTGGCGGAAAGGGTTTCAGGCTTTTTGACAGCATCTGTGGTGTAGTAGTTAGGCAGGTTTCTTCAAATCTAATACCAAGGTTGCGGGTTGCAATCAAACAAATGAAATGAAAAAATGAAATGAAATAACTATTTATTAAAACACACACTGATAATTAAAAAAACTAACAATAAAAGCTTATTTGTAGTGTAACAATTGGCGGTCTTATTGCTAAAAGCGATCTCTTCCAGACAACCGTGGACAAATGTTTGAGCACAGAAAAAACATGCCCAATTAGAGCGAGTGTGGCTCAGCGGGGACTCGTGCGCTTTTCGATCCGACGCACCTGGATTCGAATCCCGACTCGGCCCTGCACCAATGATTTATAGTTAAGTGCAGATTTTGCACGCTCGCTCTAAAAACGGTGAAGGAAAACATCGTGATGAAACCCGCTTACGCGCTTTGGAGTGGTAGGCTCTGGCCGTGGTTGTAATACCACCCACCGAACAAAGCCATGCCGTCAAACGACCTAGTCGTGTTTCGGGATGATGTTCGGTGAACCATCGGGAAGACGGGTCTGAGCAGCCGCTCAACTGCCGTTTCTCTCTAGATCTATGTGCTTCATCTTAGGCCACATCATCGCTTCACATCAGGCGAGATAGTGGCCAAACATGGATCTATTAAGCGTAAAAAAATAAAAATAAAAAAAAATTCGTGTGCAGGTTCTGGGGGATCCATGGTCCTCGTAGATCCTGGTTCCCTAGATCTTTAGCAATCGTTGATTATTAAGCGTTAGAAGTATCATTATAATAAATACTTTTTAAAGCAAGCATATTAATATAATTTAGGAACCCGAAGGCCTGCGAGTTCAACGTTTTCACTTGTAATCTATCATTATCTTTAGAACCGAGGAACCTACTCTATTTTTGATTTAATTAAGAACAACGCTGCAATATCGACATCTATCAATCTACTTCTATCTATATATAAATAAACATTAGGTGCTGTTTATTGGTAAGCGCATCATTAGAGAACGTCTAGATCGATTGAATATTTATATTGCTTTTTTTATCTGTCTGGGTCAGCGTTTGACCACGATCTCACCTGATGGGAAGCGATGATGTGGTCGAAGATGTAGCACTCTTACCTAGTAAGTACTTTGTTCTGTAATTTTGATTTTATGGAAAAAAAAATTGTAAATGTTGTTCGGAAATTTGGGAAATTTTGGATAAACTTAAAAAGCTTTTATTCCATTAGTTTTTTTGTATGAACAGGACAATGTATGTCGGGTCAGCTAGTCTCGAAATAAATGAAAAACAAAGGTATATTTTGTTTCTAAGCTACGCAGTAAAACTAATTTTGCGCGTTGTGTTTTAAGTGCATTTTCCGCGTTTCCCGTGGCCTCACAGCGTAAGTCCGAGAGCTGTTACGTAGCAGCAATCATTCTCTCGTGAGCGGTCGCTGACTATCGCACGTAATTAACCAATGTCCGCCGTCTCCTTGCACATCGACCAACCATTGCTAGAAGTGACTAAAGTTTCCGTAGTAGGAAGACGTTTTTCTTTTAAGAATGTGTTAAAAACAAGGACCGAAGAGACCAACGGTGTGTGAAGTACCTACTTTTTCAAGGAATAGCGTAGAGACGATCATATGATTTAACTGATGGTAAGCTCTGAAAAGTTCAATGAGGCACTGCAATTGTACAAGCGTGGATCGTACAATTGCAGTGCCTCATAGAACTTTTAATACCATGAAAAGTACTGCGAAGCAATGCATTGCGCTCGTCATCCCGAGACATCTTATATATAATAATATATGCCCAGTTTTATCATATGCCACGTATTTCTCTGGCTACTATACCCTTCAAACCAGAACACAGTAATGCTTGCGCACTACTGTCTGGCGGTAGAATAACTAGCAAAGCGGTGGAACCTATACCCAGACGGCATCTCGCGTACGAGAGACTTGAAGAAAATTCCTTTTTTATTCGGTGCGATCTAGAACCTCGGAACTCTACGTCGCCAGTTGGTCACTCCCTGCCAATTCCTGGTTCATTAGCCATTTCGCCTAACGACCCCGGGAGCTGGGGACAAACTACACGCGCGTGTATTTTTGTACCCCGCCGTACCCCGCCGTACCCCGCCGTGATGGAATGGTGCCCAATCTTGCACAACAACAAATGAGGAAATGAATGGTTGGCTGTTACTTGTTTAGTTTTGTCGGAAGTTTGGTAAGTGTATGTATAGGTACATACGCATATTGCACGGTTCAGAATGAGTCTCAAATTCTCCATCTTTGATAACGGATTTTCTTAATTAAAGGTCCCGCAATCCCAATCTAAAGATATTGCGTAAAGTTTGAAGTTTTATCAAAATTAATAATTTTGTATAAGTTCCGTCATTATGATTGGTATTAGGAGAGGATAATTAGTAATAATGATAATTCGTACACTTGATCTTTTATAGCCATTAATTAGCTCAGTGTGTCCCAGTTTGTATATAATATTAACATATTACGTTTGTAGTAATATCACGTATATACAGACATCTGGTAAAATAATTGTCAAAAGAATTGAGGAACAGAGAACTCTTTGTTCATTATTAATTTCACTGAAACAATTTACAATCAACAGCTCCATCAATCCAAGCTTACAATTAAGCTTACGTCCCCTTAACTCCATCCCAGGGCAAGTACTCAGAACAACTGCATTATTATCCCCCTCGGTCCTCGCGAGTGACAAACTCATAAACATTTGTCACTGGATGGACCGTCCAAGTAATTGCGACCATCTGACCATTTTAGTAAGACCCCTCCAGTTGTTCTTTCCCACCCTTTTTTGGAAGCTACTTCTGTGAAAGTAGAGGTGCATGGAAGGTCAGAATTAAATGGTGAGCACATTACTTATTGGTGCCCCGAAACGTTTAACCGATCCCAGTCTAAATTTGAACGAATAATTTACGAACGGTCATTCTTGACACCAAGTTTCAGGGCTGACAGGTAAAAGCTTATCATTCCGCATAAATAAGTTAAAATAAAAAATGCCCATGACGTCAGCCTTATCCTCTCCACTTCATTGTCCATATGCATGCAGTAAGCGAAAGCGTATATTACTGACGTTTTTACTATAAATATTTAGAAGCCTAAGTTGCCATAGCTCAGTGAGAAACTTTTGCACCAACCCTATGCATAAATAATTGGATGTCCGGCCACTCTCTCCAATGAACAAGGCCTCGGGCCAATATTGATGAGCATTGTCCGCAATTGTGACAAAACGATCGACAACACACTGCTATGAATAAACTATACCACTGCACGCAGAGTACCTATCTCACTATAGCACCTAACCTATAACTGAACAATTACGTGGTTGTCCCGCGGCAATGCCCTCGGACCTCTGGCCAGTATTGATGAGAAAACGACGCATAAACTGTGACAAAACGATCGACAACACACTGTTATTAATAAACTATATCACTAGGTACAAACAGAGTATCACACTTTAGCACCAACCCTATAACTGAATAATTACGTGGATGTCCCGCGAACATGCCCTCAGGCCTCTGGTCAGTATTGATGAGCAAACGCCGCATAAACTGCGACAAAACGATCGACAGCGATATAAGCCGCAAGTGGCGAATCACATACTGTTTCATTGCTTGTGCATTTAGGTGCTTGTGCATCTTTTTCCGATACGGCGGTACAGTCATTGTAATAATTAATGTCCATAAGTGCGTCTGTGATTCCAAAATTGAATAAAGAACTTGGTCTCCACAGTCGATATTTGAAGTTAACTTTTGACTTATGATTCTACTTATAAATCACAAGCTCATCCCTAAATGAATATATAGGTAGCTAGGTAGATATTGTAGGTTTTGAAACGTAGTGCTAAGCTATCAGATTTCTTCAGTTTTGCATTTCTCACCTTTCAATTAGGTACTCCATTTGACGAGACAAAGTCCATAGCTGTTTATCGTAAATATTGATTATAATCAATCACACAACCTCGTCGCAGAATCAGTATGTACCTAGGACTGCAAATGTGTTGCCGACACCGACCTTTCGATTCCTCCTTTAGAAAACACCGATTCTTCGGCTTTCTTAGCAAAGCAGCCTCACCAGATAGACAGCAGATGATAACTGAGATTCCCAACTGGCAAAGCTTGGAAACTGTCTCAACAACTACAGCGCGATCATCGCATCCCAAATTACGATGATCGCACAAAACTCTCTGTTCGTCATAACCGTCATAATCTGATAATTCGTATAATTTCCGTTCTTTAAAGACGTTCCGTCCAAAGTGGGACACGACACGGAATTTTGGTATAAATATTTATGAAGCAAGTGCCTTTATTATTTTCGGAAGTAGTTTGGGCCACAACAGACTTTATGAAGATACCTTGATTTTTGTTTTTGAACTAAATACGATATGGTTAGTCGTCTTTGCATGTCGAAAGTTAAACGAGAATACACGAGGTTACAACTTGGATGGGTAACCGTTTGTGTGGTATTTGCATCTGAGCACTACTGTGCTTCGGAGGGCAAGTTAAGCTGTCGGTTCCGGTTGTTGTTTTTCGGTATCAGACGTAAGTAGTAGGCCTTTAGGTGAACTAAAAACTCCGACACCAGGGTTGGCCACACACCCACACGAGAGAAGAAGAATAAGAAGAAAAGTAGAAGCATAAACAGCCGGGTCTTAAAGGTTCTTATATTTTCGATACCTCCAAAGGAAGGTGGCAATCTTGATGTCTACCTCCATCATATAAGTTAATTAATTTATAAGTTTAAATAATATATATTGCTACCACTTATTACACTCAGTACACTGATTGATAGTTTCGCTTTGTAAACGGCTATACCGAATGAAAGAGACTGAATCCTATACAAAACAGGAGTTATCCTAGTGTGGGATTCAGAGCTCATGGAGTTGATTGACTACACGATTTGTATTTGCAATAAAAATGATTGATTGTAAAAAAATCGTGGTGCAAAAAATAATAGCTGAAAGTCTCCTTTCTTCAACAATGTATGTTTTATTTATAATATAATATTTTCAAAGTTGCTTTTTACTTTACATAGGAATATAGAATCAGCCTCGCAATTCAGCGAGGCAACGCCGCCAGCATATTGGGCACGTTGCCGGACGACGGGTATCGGTTGAATTATCTGTAGGCCATTCAGTTGGCTCAACCGATACCCGCATGTACATACTATTTAATATCTTTTAGTTTAGTTTTATTTAGTTTTTTTAAATTATTAAGCCTTT
Organism: Petrophora chlorosata; assembly: GCA_951640565.1. Taxonomy (NCBI): domain Eukaryota; kingdom Metazoa; phylum Arthropoda; class Insecta; order Lepidoptera; family Geometridae; genus Petrophora; species Petrophora chlorosata. Next base: position 5,233,253 of record OX621204.1, on the reverse strand, counting down.
TGTTATATTATATTGTATGCTTTACATAGGTACAACAAAATCACACGTAGGTGTGACTACCTTGAACCTACCACGTCACTACTTACCTATATACTTATAAACGTAGTAGCTGCAACTCCTACCCAAAAACTTACAGCAAAGTTACCTTCACATCATTCGTGCGCGAACTAATAAACAACAAAACAGTAAGATTCCGAAGTTGGGAATCAGTGCGGTCGGTCTCCGAGATAATTAATGTTAGGACGTCGTTACATCCCCTTGTACCGTCGGAGTGACCACAGACATCTTGGAGTGAGACGACGATATTATATCTCTCACGCTTGCAACCCGAGCAAAATATTTCGCTATCAATATAGATTATTATTTATTGGAGCGAGTGTGGCTCAATGGGAGCACGTGTGAATTTCGACCCGACGCACCTAAGTTCGAATCCCGCTGGCCTCGCTCCACTGACTTCCATAAGTTATGTGCGGATTTAATGCTCGCTCTAAAAACGGTGAACGAACGAACGGCATGTCGACATCCACCAACCCACACTGGGCCAGCGTGGCGGATTATGGCCCATACTATGTGAAAAGGTGCAAGTCTGATACAATGTGGCGTCACTAAAGTTTTCAGTCGTGGTTTAACAGGACTGTGGACTGAGAAGATGCGGCCGATTTTTCTCGTACTATACCTATATATATATTGTTTAACTTTATCTGCACAACGTCATAGCAAGTCGTGCGTGATTGTCACTCCACAGGGAGTCCTCTCGTCCCCATGCCTTCCAGGTAATTACCGCGCAACACCGACCTTTGTCTTATGTTGGCGATAAATAAAACGATATTTATTTGGGGACGTGACAAAATTATTGGCGTGTTTAGATGACCTTTTACATGTTTGTATTGCAGGACCCTTGAATTTATTACAATACATTGTCTTGTGTGTGCTGTGTTGCAAAGGTGTACAAACTACATACTCTCTTTTAAGCTTTACATATATGTTATATAGATGTCTCTTGGATTTGTGACAAGATTATAATCGCCAGTAGTAGCCACATAAACATCCAGTATTGGGTATACACCATTTTTAAATAAATGACAAAAAAATAATTGTTAGTTAGCTGAATTGTCGATTTCACATCAGGTTAGTGGGGGCGACGCGGTAAGGCTAGTAGGCGCCGTGGTGTGCGCCCGCGCCCCATTAGTATTTCGGAAAAATATCGAATTTAATTCCACCTTATATTAACTGTTTTTGATTCAATTTTCTGCGATGCAATTAAAACTGAATGTCTTCTTGACTACTGTATTTGCAAACTCTTAGAGCTTCGCACGCGTTCCACCAAGTAAAATAAAATTAAATAAATTGCTCTATCATTTTTAATTTAACGCTTTTTATATGATTTTTATAGAACTAGAAGTTGACTAGGAGTTGCAGACGTTAAGCTCTGCAAGCTCAGGACCACGTCATCAGTATTTTTACATAGAACTTCATTAGCTACCTACACTGCGTTTTTCCTCATACCTTTTATTCCTAATGGGCACTATGAATTAATTCTCCACCATCTGTTTCAAAGAGTATAATAAAATATAGAGCAAGCATTTGTTTCGTGTCTGGATATTGCGGGAACATGGTCCTTGTAGTTCCTGGTTCCCTAAAGATAGGTAATCCTAGATTGGGGCCAGGATCTATGTTTGTGATCGTTGGGCGTATTATTATTATTATATATCATCAGCCCATCACATTCCCACTGTTAGGACACGGGCCTTCTCATAGAGGGTATGGGCCACACCACGCTGGCCCAGTGCGGGTTGGTGGATGTCACATATCCTTGATTTTTTGTGATAAATTATTGGACATGCCGGTTTCCTCACGATGTTTTCCGTTTTTAGAGCGAGTGTTAAATTCGCACATAACTTAAGAAAGTCAGTGGTACAAGTCCAGCGGGATTCTAACTCGGGTGTATCGAATCGAAAGTCACGCGTGTTCCCACTGAGCCACACTTGCTCTATATATGTACAATGTATATGCAAACAAATGTCTCAGAAAACGAGAATTATGACGGTCCATCGGCAACTCCTCAAGGTGGCGTTAATGTTAAATTAGGTGATCCATCTGAGGGCAAAGGGCGTTAAGGGCCCAATAAATTAGTTGGGGACAGTGGAGCTAATAAACACGGCGGCGAAATGGCAGCGCCAAATAACTTGTTACTACTTGGTCCGACTCCCCTATTGACTAATTACGACACTTTGTTTTCTGAACACCCTGTCCGAAATAAACATTGGTAGTATCTTCAGACACTTTAATGGCGTGAAACTAAGGCATAGGTATAGAATAAGGTACATGTGTACTTCTTCTACCGTTAGTAATTACCTACCTAGAAGACAAAGATGCATGGAACATTCCGCTTCTGCCAAGTAGCCAACTGGCACATAAGAAACATAATGTTACAAACACAAAATAATTGAAACAAAAGTTCAAAAAATTATTAATTACTTAATTTGAGCCAAACAGGGCAAGCTAAATAAAACTGTTTAAAAAGATGCCCCTCAGTTTCTTGCCGTGAAACCTGAACAGGTGAAAAGTTGGTGCAGCATACAAGGTCTTGCATGACTGCGCCGTTACCAGACCAGACAAAAGATTTTCTATTATATATATGACCTCTATGCACAGGACGCTAAACAGTAACTGCCAAAGCTAGTAAAATAATACACTTTCAAGGCTTTCCATGAATCTAAAAGCCTAGATTTACGCTCAATGCAAGCTCTTTTGTCAACACCATCCAAACAAGGCGAGTCGCAAGTGCACAAAGCGTCGCGATCTCACATCGATCAGGCTAATCTACGCGGACGGGTGCGCCGGCGCATAAATCGACGCGCGGGCGGCGGTAAAGCACTCGCGGTGCTTTCAACTACACGTGCAATGTTGAAGGTCTTCCTTTTTATGGCTGGCAATGATAGCTGTGCATCCTTCATGACTGCTTGGTGTTGAAATGAACAAAATGTACACATAATTTTATTTAATTATAATGCAGAAGACGTCTGGGTAGGTAACACCGCATTGCCAGTGATTCTGCCGCCAAGCAGTAGTGCGCAAGCAAGCTGTGTTCCGGTTTGAAGGGAATTGTAGCCAGCAAAATTACTAGGCATATGAGACTTAATATCTGATGTATCGGAGTGATGAGCGCAATGCAGTGCTACGTAGTACTTTCTACAGTATTAAAAGTTCTGGATGGCACTGCAGTTGTTATGGGCAGACGTAGCCCTTACCATCAGAGGAACGACTTGCTTGGCTCATTACTAAGTTCCATAAAAAAATAGAATGATCCTGAAACTTGCTATATGTTCCGTTATTGTGGAAAAAATCTGATTAAGCTCGCTTAGGTTGCTTTTATTTCTTATACTTTTCAGTGACACAATTCTGAAATTGGAACCGTTTCGCAGATTGAGGGCTGGAATATACGATCTACAGCCAGTGTTTACAGAATTGAAGTAAGCAGTTTTACTTTTATACATAGGTATTTTATTTATTTAAAAAGGTCTACCAACGATTGTTGCAATATTGCTTAAGCCAAATTATAAAATACAATATTTGTTACTAATATTATAAACGCGAAAGTATGTGTGTGTGTGTTACTACATAACTCCATAACCTCTGAAAGAATCTTGATGAGGTATGTATGTTCTGTAGGTCCAGGAATAGGACATAGGCTACTTTTCAACCCGGAAAAACGAACAGTTCTCGAGAGAGCAACAGAATACTACGCGGGTGAAACCACGCGGCGCAGCTAGTTTGTTCATATATTTATTTATTTTTTACGTCTAATAGATGTATGTTTTGGCACTATCTCGCCTGATGTGAAGCGATGATGTGGCCTAAGATGGAGCACATATGTAGATCTAGAGAGAGAGATATTATTATAATCTCTTAGTTTTACGCAGGATCTTTGATTCTGTGTTCGTTATTATTTAGTGCCTGCCGGTGTCCAAGGAAGGCGTACAAGGATGCCCACTCAGGCCGAGATATAAGTACAGCGGAGTTTATCAGGCGACAATACCGCTGATAGCGAGATTCATTGTTATCGCGCAGATAACTCGTGTTTACCTAGAGCTAAAGCATGTACAGAGAAAAACTGGAGGACGTATCATTTCAGGCCTTGTTGCAAAAATAGATGAGAAAAATGTCATAGTCAACCTTTCAACAACTCGGATTGAAATAATGAAAGAAAGAAAGAAAATACATTTATTCATAACAACATACAACATATAAGATAAACTGAGAAATAAAACTTTCTGACGTAGATAAAGTTGGTCCATGGTACAGGTGATAAAAGTGGTAGAATGTTTATTAAAGCTTTGTTATGTTCGTGAATGAGAGTAGTCCTTGTCCACAGACTACTTCAACTTTTCTTTCACATTCACTAAAAAAAATCTCTAAAGAATCGAGAATTACAATTCTTGATTCTTTAGAGGTCTATGATGACCTATAGACATATTTTCTTTCTATTGTATTTTTTCCTTTTCAACCGACTTCAAAAAGGAGGAGGTTCTCAATTCGACGGTAGGTTTTTTTTATGTTTGTTTCGCGATCACTCCGCCAATTATAAATTGACTTTGAAAATTCTTTTTTTGTTTGGTAGGTAGAGGTGTACCCATATAAATTTTATCGAAATTGATTTAGCACTTTAAAAAAAAATAACAGTAACAAAAATATAAGTTTAGTCTTGAAGCCAGTTCTTGTTTTTTTCTAAAAAAATATTATACATTATTAACATCATCTCTGATTAAAGCGTCCAGTTTGAAAAACTTGTCAGTAATAATGTGCAAAGGTAAAAATAAACTAATATAAATATTATACAAAACAGTAGAGAACTCGAATCAGCTCCGCTCACGCAAAATTTCTCAGCAAGGTGACAATATTCCTTGCGCGTTATCGAATTTCGATTTACGACGCTGCCGATATCTGTCGAAGCTCATGTCGCACTCGCTTTTTATCTTTTGCCTTACATTGTGTGCAGATATTTGTCGCCGCAAGATATTTATTATGAGATTGGATGTCCGGCGACAAACATTTTGTTTTGTTTGCGAAGTGAGGTTTATGAGTCTGGATTTGGGGTTATTGCAATGTAAAAATGTTGGTGAATTATCCTTCCAGGAAATATCGATTATGTGATTTGAAATATTTAACGTTTAAGTAAGTAATTAAGTTTCGTGGAAGAGATGAGCAAGATGTAAGTAACCTACCTAGTAGTGTCTATGTAAGTATACCTACCTAACTTACTATCGTTGACGCAATGGGCTATATTATAAGGTTAAATATGCAATTGGCTTTTTAATTTTTTCACTATTACATTATATTTTGTTTGCACTACCTTATAAAATCTCCACAGTACACCGAGGTTAACTGGAAAATAATGCTCACTAGCATTAAGTTCGCCTATGTACCTACAAATTTGTTTGTGCAATAAAGAATTTTCTATCTATCTATCTAATTGTGGATATTATGTGGCGGCGAAAAGCTGCAATTCGACGGCGCTGTGCTGGATTATGGAATGGCTTGAATGTCAATTGGTGTATGCCCTTCGAGGCAAAACAGTTCTAAGTATTTTGTGGATGATTCTCTTTTTCTGGTTTATCTCGGAGATAGATCACATAAGCATGTCGTTAGAAACATTTTTCTTGTTACGTTTAAAATTAGGATTGATTTAAATTATTTTTTTTCTGTTTAAGAGGATTTTTTTACTTATTTCATAAATAGGAAAGTTATAGGTAACATCGTCCATTTATACGGTCAGAGCTTCAGAACGAAATATAAAAACTCAATCATATTCCAATCAATCGCAGAGAACATGACCACTAACATGAAAAGGCTCTAAAAGCTTGGTTAATCATAACCTAACTTCACGAAAAAGATCGTGTCGTTAAAGGAAATGTTCACCGGTGGAAAGGCGATTCTACCACTGATATGTCCCAAGTTCTGACAGGGCCGGATCAAGAACTGACTGGAGATAAGGTGTGCCCCATCTTCCCCGTATATGAGAGGGAGATAGAATGTGTAATGGAGCAAGTAGATAATAAAAATGTTTTTTTCGATGCGAGTTTCACATCCTTTGAATCTGGACCCTAAATAGGATGCCCTGTATCTAGGGATTTAGGGAACCAGGAACTAGGATGACCATGGTTCCTACAGCACAGACATAAAACATATATGCCAGTGAAATTACTGGGCATTATGAGACTTTATATCTGATGTCTCGAGGTGAGGAGCGCAATGCTACGCAGTACTTTTTATGGTATTAAAACTTCTGGGTGGCACTGTTATTGTTATGGGCAGGCGTGGCGCTTACCATCAGGTAAACGTGTTGCTCTTCTTATCAATCAGTTCCATAAAAACACTTTTTTAACTAAATATAAGTTTCTACAAGTCCTAAGTCCGTTATCATGTGGCCATCAATACTAACGGCTAAGCAGCGGTGCCCCCGAGAGTCGTACAGTCACGGAAATCATTCGTTCGCCAAAATATCAATAAAACACAAACGCGCGCCGCAGCCCGTGGGACTCGTTCGCGTCGCTGCCGAATTACAAATGGGCGCAAATACGGCACTGCCCTTTTGATGGGACACTTTATTTTTTGGGTAGATTTTCATATTTTATATTATCAAAAAAATACTTAACGGTCCTTCTTTGTGTCGTCCTCCAAGAATTCGAGACTGCAACCTGAGTCATATTTACCTATGAATGCTGCTATCATGGCAAAGGCAATGCCCAAAGCTGATGCTGATTTTGATAATGAAAAGAAGCTGGACGCACATACCTACGGGTGGTCAAATTAATAATTAAGAATTTACCTAGTTTATGTTTGGTTACGTTCTTTTATTTTTCAGTTCCGCCAAAACAAGCTTTCACGACATAAAAAAATGACATTTATGTTTGGTTACGTTCTTTTATTTTTCAGTTCCGCCAAAACAAGCTTTCACGACATAAAAAAATGACATCTATATATAAATCTCCCCGAAACAACCACTTTCGAGATGGAACGGAATTATTGCTAGGTCACATGCTGGATGAAGAAATCCTGAAAAGAGAAAAAAATTTTCAAACCCTTGATCTAAATTCTAAATCTACCTTCCCGACCGACTCCACCAAGATCCCTATTTTTTCCGCCCGTCCATCGCGACCGCAACCTGATGTTTCGCAGCATTATGAGATTTACATTTAGTAATGTCGTTTTATTGCTGCCATAACGGCAAGCTATTGCCGTAATCTGCCGTAATGTTAGAAGAAAAATCACTTTAGCCGTGTGAAAAATTCAGTGAATGTACTTGCTTGTACGTGGTATTGGGTTTATGAATGTCATACGCCGACGAAACCAAATGTTATTGCTGTTGTGCGCCAGGTACTTTTAAAGTTGTTACAGAACTTGACTACCCCCGTGGAGTAGTGGATGGGCAGGTCTCACAACGTCGGGGATTTGATTCCCGTTATGAAACAATTGTGCTGTTGTTTTTGACAGCCTCTGTGGTGTAGTGGTTGGGCAGGTTGGCTCAAATCTCATACATCACTGAGATTGCGGGTTCGATTCCCGCGATGGGACAAATGTGTGTGCACAGAAAAAAACAGCGCAAGCATTTGTTTCGCGTCTGGGTGTTGTGGGACCATGGTCCTACATAGTATAAAACAAAGTCGCTTTCTCTGTCCCTATATCTATATCCCTATGTATGCTTAAATCTTTTTACGCAACGGATTCTGATGCGGTAGATAGAGTGATTGAAGAGGAAGGTTTATATGTATAATAACCGTGCGAAGCCGGGGCGGGTCGCTAGTTATTTATAGTTTGGTCACAGAAAATAGCGCAAGCATTTGTTATCGTGAGAGTGTTTGGTTCCCTACACAAGGCCGGATGTATATATATATATATATATATATATATATATATATGTATGGTATGATGTTCTTTTACGAATATAATTCCAAATTATAAAGGATGACAACGTAACAACTGGATGACAACAACTTGAATTAGTAATTCGACCTCTAGAAAAATTGATATTCAAATTCCGACGTTTCAGTGTTTCAATGTCCAAGCACATGTTAACTTTGGGAGTGTATAGGTGTTTCGTCTGTTTAAGACTCATCTGTTTATAGATTCGATAGTGTTTTTTGTGAGACACCGCGCGTTCATTGAACTTAGAGCTGAGTTACTCTACAACTACCTACCATCATTCACCGACTACAGTGAAATCAAATATAGAGCGTGACCACAAGCTGTTCCTATAAACCTAGCTTCGTGATTTCAATCTGTATCTATATAAATAAACATACAAGTGTTTGTCTGTAATTTCTAAACGAATACTAAGCAACTTAAGCTATTTCAACGATGTCTACGCAGCCATACATAGTATTTATTATTTTTTATTTTAGTATATTTATTTTTTTCCAAAACCTGTTATATATTTTCATTTCTGTACCTCACAAATTCTTACATTTTAATTTTAAATTATAAATTAGGTATAAATAGTAAAAACTAAGTTCTTAATATTCTACTATTGTAAAAACACAGGCTGATCTTGGATTTGTAACACAGTTTTAATAACTAAAACGAAAGGCAGAGTTACAACAACCACAAGTAACCCATATTTTTGCAATAAAGAAATTTGTATTTGTATTTGTATATATAGATGAGCTTGTTGTCCTTCTCTATATTCGCCTGAATCATTATCAGCCCATTACATTCCCACTGCTGGGAGAAGGACCTTTTCACCACCATACTAGTGCTGTGCAGGTTAGCGGATATATTTATCCACAAAAGTTGAATTATTTATCATACAGAATGTGTCTTGAACAAAAAAAACCTTGCATACTAGTGACACATTGTATACAACCATGCCATACATAGGTACAAGTAGTTGTATGTTAATAATGGGTTTGATGTTTTTCGGATACACTAAGGGCATTTCTATAACCTCAGACTACAAGATGTAAGTACGGCAATACGCCTCCGTTTCATGGTGGACACTCCTCCTGCGCGCACTAAACGGTTCGCTTCCATTCCTTTATTATGCGCACTACTAACGAGTGGAACTCCCTGCCAGAGTCAGTCTTTCCCGATAGCTACAATCTAGGAATCTTCAAGTCTCGAGTGAACAGGTACTATCTTGGTAAGCGTGCTAGATCGTCGACGACATCGTCGTTTACCATCAGGTGACATAGTGGTCAAACGCAAGCCAATTCGCTATGAAAAAAACCTCACTGCCTTTGGATTCATTTTGAGATCTCAAAGAATTTCAAATACTGAGACTCCACGCAGACTAAGTCGCAAGCGGTTACTAGTGTCGTAATAAATCGATCAGTAGACACTCGGGACACCTGAGAAACACTATTTAAATAGTGCATCATGGAATAGATAATTCAGTTTGGGTCAATGGCTCTAAGCCAATTGTATAAGATACCTTGATATTTAATATTTGTTTTGTATGTAACTAAATGACGAGACGAGCTGGTCGTTTGCCTGATGGTATGCAATGCGCCAGCCCATAACAATAACAGCAACCACACAGAACTTTGTTTTGCGAATTCCTGCGCGGCGCTGCAGTGCGCTCGTCACCCTGAGACAATTAGCTGTTGAGTCTCATAATGCCCAGTAATTTCGCTGGCTACAATGCCCTTCAAACCGGAACACAGTAATGCTTGTGCACTACTGCTTGGCGGTATAAGATAGGGGGGTAATGGTAATCGTCATGGCTTGAGTTTAGAGTAAGTACCTATCTACTGACTATTAATTATACAATTTTTGTTCAACACTTTTGTTCAACAACTGCAATACATAAGACTGATTAAAAAAATATATAAAATTCATTCTTGACTAATCTTGAGATTAGCCAATTGAGTATTGAGTTGAGTATTTATAACGGAAAAATACAATATTGTTCCATTATAAATACTTAACAAGTGGTAGGCATCCTAACCTTAAAGTATATTTAATGGTGCATAGACGCAAAGGGCTTCTGCATATAGCCAGACTAGCCACTCATCATCATCAGCCTCTTACGTTCCTACTGCCGGGAGATGAGCTTTATAGCCATATCTTAATAAGATACTTAATCTGCAGGGCGATCATGTATCTTTAATTTCAATCAATTTCAATAAGAAACCATTTTCGATGATGGTTTTGCGATCACGTAACCCGTTTGTTGCAATCAAACGTCAACGAAAGCTCAATTGAAATAAAAATAAGTTTTGACAAACAAAGTTTGTATCGATAAATAAACCATAGACAAGAGCCGTATTACACAGTAAAATTGAATAGATTGGACGTATACATAACGATCCATAGCACAATCTCGGTCTGTAAATTTGTCGGGTAATCGATAGGAGCACATTGAAATCAAGACATAAAAAGTTACATAATCGCATTTTATCGATTGAAATAAATTTCTATTGCACGTTAGTCCGCAACGCAGCCCCTGTTGGGCTATAAGGCTAATAACACTCACCCAGGTACGGGTAGACGGATGTCACTTACCTTGGAATAGGGCATTCAGAAAGTGTTTTAAGTTAACTACAATAAATATATATAGCCATGAAAAATACTATTTTAATTAAATAACGATCTAAAAGTAAAAACTATGTTTAAATATTATGTTTCAAATATTGCCGCGCAAAAGGTCACCTCAAAACTTATGATGATTATGTAGGTAGAAAACGACAAAGTTTTCGAAATAAAACTTGCAAAGAGATTCTAATACGTTTTGTGAAGTTTGGGGACTATATTGTAGTAATGGAACGAAAAACTTAGCAAAAATACATTTTATGAAAAGCAAAAACGTAAAATAAACACAAACTTGACTGACGGCATTTGCCTTCAAATGACGTCATGCGCTGTGATTGTTGTTTCGTTTGAGATGAAGAACAGATTAAAAATATCACAATTATTTATTGATTTAAAAATATAAATCATTATTATTTCACAAAAATATTGATTGAATGATCTTTCTGGTTCGACGAACATGTTTTATCAAAATTTACTTATTATAGGTTTTTGTGTCGGGAGTTTTTAATAAAACCGCGTGTTTATAAGTTAATCTAGTCACTATTTAGTAGTAGGTATACTAGGGCAGTCTATCACAGAAGCGCAATAATGACTAATTCACAAGCCTAAACAAAATTCCACCAATCGAACTTAAGTGTGACCAGAAACTACCTTCCTTTTCCCTAACCTTAAGAGTAAATTGATCTCGCAGGGACACCGCGTGCCCCCCTGTCTTAAATAGTGGCTCGGTGCAAAGAGGGTATTTATTGGACGTAATTAAAAAGAAAACAGACAATGGCTCGCAGCTGATCCAGACGTGCTTAGCACACGAACGGTTTAGAGAGGTGACATGTTTTTTGATACGAGTAATATCGATGAGTAAAAGAGAGCGGTGAATGGAAGCACCACAATTTCAAAAATTTCAAATATTTTTATTTCCATCGTCGATCGCGTCGTCACTTTCCTAAGACTGCGTCTTTTCATAAGTACATGCGTCCTTTCATAAGACTGCGGTCAAATGCTAGCCTATACGGTAAAAAAAAAATTCTCTTACATCTGTTAGATCTCTAATACGATAATGAATGTCTGAAATTCCTCTACGTTATACCTACCTGTAACTTAACTATACCTATAACTTGTTTATATATTTATACTAGCTGCGCCCCGCGGTTTCGCCCGCAGTTTACCGGGATAAAAAGTAGACTGTGTGTTAATCTAGGGTATAAGCTATCCCCATTTCGACAAACACACTAACACACCTACAAACTTTCGCATTTAAAATATAAGTGTGATTTATATTTATTACACAACACACTTTTGTCTTGAATTTATAAATGGCGTAGGTGCTATCTTACTTTAATGATAATGGAGCTAGGAAATGACTTGTCTAAATTGACAATAATTCACAACACTATCTTCAATATTCAATAAATTCGTTTAAATACAAACTTAAGAAATGGCTTCTTGATGAATGATTCGAATAATTTTATTATTATTTACGGACATATTTTAATTTTATTTATTTGAATTAATTATTTTATTATTGGTATTTTTAATTATCTGTAAATAACCATTTACAGATAATACTACTAATAACTAATCTAATCTAATAAACCACTACCAGTGGGCAACGTTCCCAAAATGCTGGCAGCATTGCCACTATGAATGGCAATTCTTATCCTTTGGCCAAAATATAGGCCAGCATTTTGGTCACGCGTTGCTTCGACAAGAAATTAAAAAAAATATATATTATTATCTAATTTATAGACATGTAACATAGATTGTTAAATTGTTATGAATATTGACTAAGCACTTTCGCGATTAGTAAAATAAGCTACCTAAAGTCCCGGTCGTTTTGATCGCTTTTTGTACACTGTTAAGCCGTGTACACATTTTCCAACAAAAGTATCGATAAAAATGTTCGCGACTAAGGAAAAAGAACAAGAAAAAACTTCGAACATAAAAAGGCCATCCAGAACATTTGATAGGTCATCACCGTTCAAATCGTATTTCATTGCTCAGTTTCATAAAAATAAAAACAGGCCAAGTGCGAGTCGGACTCGCGCACGAAGGGTTCCGTACCATTAATAAATAAATTAATAAATTATTTATTAGTTCCAAAACACATTTCCGGTACTTACATTACCCAATATCATGAGGCAAAAAAATTATGTCTGTTGTGTGGGAGCCCCACTTAAATATTTTTATTCTGTTTTTTAGTATTTCTTGTTGCAGCGGCAACAGAAATACATCATCTGTGAAAATTTCAACTGTCTAACTATCACGGTTCATGAGATTACAGCTTGGTGACAGACGGACAGACAGATAGACGGACGGACAGCGGAGTCTTGGTAACAGGGTCCCGTTTTACCATTTAAGTACGGAACCCTAAAAAGAAGGCGAAATTAGTACAGTAAACCTCAATAACCTCTCAGAAATAATAGCAAATTCAGTGTTTCCGAACCCACTTTATTTAAATTCCGTAAAGATTGAATAGGTACCAACCTATTTTTATTGTACTTGTCATTTTTCGTAACAATATTTTGCAAAGGTACTACGTACAGTCTAAACACCATAATAATTCTTAAAAAAACAGACTTCATTTCTGATGTATCTTCGAAGTCCAAGGAAGTCCAAAGAACAAATGCAAAAAATATATACAATCGAAAACCTCCTTCTTTTTAAAGTCGGTACAACGGTAACAAGGTTAGGCTTGGAAGTTTTTTTTTTTTTACACTTTATAGATCTATGTTTGGCCACTATCTCGCCTGATGTGAAGCGATGATGTGGCCTAAGATGGAGCACATAGATCTAGAGAGAGACGGCAGTTGAGCGGCTGCTCAGACCCGTCTCCCCGATGGTTCACCGAACATCATCCCGAAACACGACTAGGTCGCTTGACGGCATGGCTATATAGCTATTGTGAATAGAAAAAAGGATTGAGTGTCATACAAAGTAAAAAAACAACTGACTGCACCTACACTAGAGTATAGAATAGAGTAGGTATAGTAGAGTATCTACGCACAATGTAGAGACTCTACTTTATATTTATCGATAACAAGCTTCGAGCACAGACAACACTAATGAAAGATCACAAGTCGGTCGTGCAAAAGAGGACTTTTATCAGTGGCGACCGATACGAATACTCCTAGATTCCGAGGCTTAATTTATTGCCACCCTACTTCCACAACTTTATCCTCGCATTCGCTTTCACCTTTCAGCCTTTAGAATTAGAAACTATATTTCTCTAAATGGCAGCTTTTTAAGTTGGTATATACAATGTTGACGTGACTCTGCGCTTATATTGTTCCTTATGTCCAGAGGTTAAAGTTCAAAATCGGTTTGGGTAGCCCTGTAATTTATTGCAACCCCTTCTGGTGAAAAACGATTGACAAATAACTTTCGGGCACTCCGTTAAATGATAGCCGTTGACCAGTGATTGATTTATTTTTTAACGGCTGATTTAACTTGGCTTTTTATCACAATGGACCAGTAGGCAGTAAGGGAAATGTTTTTCGGCTTACAAACATTATTGTTACCTTCTTAGTTTGTAGATATGTTTGTGATGAACATTAAAATGTTGATATCTAAGACTAATTACATTAGATTAGATTAGATAACTCTTTTTTGTTTCACCGCCAGAAAACATAATAACAAAAAGTACAATAACAAACTTAAAAACTAAAGTGTTACAATGGGCGGTCTTATCGCTCAAAGCGATCTCTTCCAGACAACCTTATTTTTATTTTTCGAATCATTGTAGGCCTTTCCATCTTTAAATAGTATACGAGACGAGCTGGTCGTTTGCCAGATGGTAAGCAATACGCCAGCCCATAACAATAACAGCACCACCCAGAACTTTGTTATGCAAATTCTTGCGCGGCGCTGCACTGCGCTCGTCACCCTGAGACAATTAGCTGTTGAGTCCCATAATGCCCAGTAATTTCGCTGGCTACAATGCCCTACTGGAACACAGTAATGCTTGCGCACTACTGCTTGACGGCTGAATAACTGGCAAAGCGGTGGTACCCACACAGACGACCTCTCGTATACGAGAAACCAGTAATCAGTAGTATATACAATACAATACAATACAATACAATACAATACAATAATACTTAATTATCACCAAAACAGGAAACAGAAGTTTACAGTAATAAATAATAATGCTATCATCAAATAATTATCGCTATGTGCAATTTCTTACAGGCAACCTTTGGATGGACAGGAATAAAATTGAAAAAATATTCTATATGTATTATTATATTATATTACCTTCATACAATTATATTTTCACTATCTACCAGTTGAAATTTTAACTCCTCTCAAATCAACGCAACGCCAAAGAAACAATACGAAAGTAATACACTCACTCATTCTACAGCTCAGCTCTTCCGTTCGGAGCCGTTTTCGTGTCGCTGTCATACCTGCGATGTCGCAGCGATACGCGTGATGTACGCAGCCGCGCCGCAGCCGGCCGCAGCCGCGACAAAGCCGCCATTAAGCGCCGCGACATGACTATAAAGTAGCGCTCACTGTGCGATGATGACGTGCAAAGGACCAAGTATTAGGTATGCTCTACTTTGGAGATTGTATAATATCGAATTTCAGCAATTTAAAGGTATTCTTGCTATGTAGATACCTATAGTCAATTTTCATATTACAAAAGCGGTCGGTTCGCGCTATTTATGAGTTGGGTCCCCGCGAATATTTAAGGGATTTTTTAAAGGAAATTAATAAATTAACTTAACCTTCTTTGTATTTTTATGAAAATATAATGCACGTTCGTAAAACCTTGTACAAATTCAAAGTCACATGTCCTTGTATTTTTTTGTGATTTATTCTTGAATATGCCGGTTACCTCACGATGACCACCATGTCCACCATGACTCACCATGACGATTTTTAGCGAGTCATCCGCACAAAACTTAAGAAAGTCAGTGGTGCGGTGCCAGCGGGATTCGAACCCGGATGTTTCGGAACGAGAGTCGCACGTGTTCCCACTGAGCCACACTCGCTCTTTTGCTATCTAAGATCAAAAAAACAAATAAACCTTATAATTTGGTTTATGTGTTTTTTTGATCTTAGATATAAAACCAAAACCAAAATAAAAAGTACACAAAACGTAACGCTTACGCTTATGCTTTTGCTTACGCTTTTGCTTACGCTTTAACATAAGGCTATTTGTGTAATATTATTAAAATATATGTTGGTCTAAAAGCTTTTAATACCATTTATTCATGTAGAGCACGTTCTCCGCCGTTGCGCTTGCGCTACGATACTTCGCACCATACAGCGTACACGCATTACGGCGATCATTTCGCATTATATTACGTCCGCGTTTTTGTGCCGGAATCGAACCCGCGACTGTTGGGAGCCGCCGCCGATAATCGCAAACGCTAGGGAGGGGCTGTCTATCCGGATCCGGAGTAGTTGTAACTGAATAAAAATTTTGACGATTGAGAGAGACATTATTTATAACGTCTGGCTTCTATGTTACAGGTATATAAGACCCCTACTTTACCAGGGCCCCAATTCACTATGACAACTTTACGATTCCTTGCTTCGAAATCACGTCGATTCCTTCATTAATAAACGACATCTCTATGACGCACTCATATATTCATATATATGACGCGTCATAGAGAATACAAATTTCGCAGATGTCGTTTATTAATGAAGGACGGTGGGCGAGTCCGACTCGCACTTCTCCGGTTTTTTTAAGTAACTTAAGTTTGTTTTTTTTACTTTACTTTAAGTTATTCGTTCACATCACTATGCTCCACACCACACTACGGACACGGACACGGTCCCGCCACTCATAACATATCAATTGTCTCCGTGGAAGCATACCCCGTTATTTATGTACGACATTACGATGATAAGCGATTTTATCTCGATCTCACATCGATATCGAAACGACTGGTATGGGAGTGTATGGGTATTCCATATTTTTATTTTATGACGTCTGCGTCTGTTTTGGGAATGTTCAAAAATGGAAAAAGAATTTGTAATAGATTAACAAATTAATCTAAAAACCACGTTTTTATGTATTTAGAATGCATTGTCATCGAGTTGTGAGCTGCCCTGAAAGTTTCAGCCGGATGACTAATCGGGAAGTGCTCGAAATTTCAGTTGCAAGATTCCACCCGGAACGACAGACAGACAAACAAACAAGAAAGTGACTTAATTAATAAAAACGTGGTAAAAATGGATTAAGGGTGAAATAGATTACCCGAAGGAAGAGAAAAGGTTTGGATCTCTATTGAAAAAGAATTTCCACGGGCAGAGGTTTTTCCAAATACCTACCTACATGATGTCTGATACACAGAAAGTTGTAACAGCGCATGCGATAGTCTTTCACAATCTTTTTTTTGTAGATTTAATTGATGAGATGAGCAAGTCGTTCGCCTGATGGTAAGCGCCACGCCTGCCTATAACAATTGCACTGCCACCCAGAACTTTCAATACCACAAAAAGCATTGCACTGCATTGCGCTCATCACCCCGAGACATCGGATATTAAGTTTCATACCCAGTCATTTCGCTGGCTACATTCTACCTACTACTACTAACTACTACTTATGTATCTACTTCTTCTTTCGATACTGTCCATCCAAGCTTGAACCGATAAGACCGGCCATTGTACTACCATAGTTAAGGACTTTGTTATTGTCTATTTCTCTAAATTGGTATACAATAAAGAGTTTTTCTATTCTATTCTACTTTCAAACCGGTTTTTTTTTATGTAACTTAATGACGAGACGAGCTGGTCGTTTGCCTGATGGTAAGCAATACGCCAGCCCATAACAATAACAGCACCACCCATAACTTTGTTTTGCAAAATCCTGCGCGGCGCTGTACTGCGCTCGTCACTCTGAGACAATTAGCTGTAGAGTCTCATAATGCCCAGTAATTTCGCTGGCTACAATGCCCTTCAAGCCGAAACACAGTAATGCTTGCGCACTACCGCTTGGCGGCTGAATAACTGGCAAAGCGGTGGTACCCACCCAGACGGCCTCTCGCATACGAGAAACCTACCACCAGGAATTCCCTTCAATCTAATGTTTCAAGCTAACATATTCCTCAAATGCCTTCGTAGTTTCTAAATCTTTGACCCTCACTTTATAACTCATTTATTACCCTAGTTAAAGCTCTTAATCACTTTCGCCGGCCGTCGCCAAAGCATACCTGAAGGCCCACAGACTCCCCGCTAAATATCTCATCATAAATTCCAATCAACATAGTATGCAAATCATTTTTTAATGCCTCGAGGACAGAGACTCTTCTTAGAAAACGAATAATTCCTTTGTCCTCTTTAAGATTCTAATAAAGTGTCACATAAAGTAAAATGTAGCTTGGAAATGAGATATAGAGGTTCGGGGTTTTCGTGGAAACTGATACTTTGTCGCTGATGTCGCAAGCCAGGACGCAATGACGCATGATTAACGCATTGGTTTATTGGAAGTTTATGAGACAGCAATCAAATTAATTCCGTCTTTGCAATAACTAAAAACTGTGAAGGAAAACAACGTGAGAATGCCAGTATGTCCGAATATAATCACAAAAATTTAAGGACATGTACCATCCCGCAGTGGTGGATTATGGCCCATACCCTCTGTTTGAGAGAAGGCCCGTGTCCCAGCAGTGGAAACGTGATGGGCTGCTGACGATGATGAATAAGTTACAGCATAGCAATAGTTAATAATATTATTAATATAGGTAGTTACTTGCATAAAATTAAAGTAATTTTCTAAATTATACGAATAAACTGTAAACCTAATAGATTGTGCATAATATAAATTACTTTTAATAAAGTTTGCCTACAACGAAACGCCTTGTGCTGTGCACAAACGCTGAAGTGTCCTGGGCCTCTTCTGTCTGGCTTCGTTTATTCACGAAGGAATCGACGTGACCTCGAAGCAAGGACTCGCCAAGTGGTCATAGTGAATTGAGACCTTTAACGTACCGATAGGTAAAATTACTACCTACTATTACTGCCTTCTGTCACTGTCACAAAAACTTACAAAAATCATTAAAAGATAAATTATTTTATTGACATTTTAGATCATAAGATACAATTCATAACCCAATTAACTAAAATACAGGCCATAACATAACCTTTACATCTCAAAACTTCCACGCTTAATCCCCAGTTTAACCCTCCAAATATCGCTAAATGTACACAAAGTTGCTCCAAATGCTCATAAAATTGTCCAAAACGATCTGAACATAAAGTCGCCGTAACAAACTGCATATGGTGGTAACCGGTCACCAGTAACCATCATAACGACGTCGTAGTGTCTATTAACATGTCAATAACAATTTGCCGAATTGCTTTTATGAGTGAGTGTGTGTGTGAGGTGAGGGTGTGTGCGCGTGTGATATGAGACTCCGCCGCCGGCAAAGGGGTGAATTCAGGGTTGGTGCATCTTCTTTTTAACTGACTTCAAAAAAGAGGAGGTTCTCAGTTCGACTTTGTTTTTAACCGACTTTAAAAAAGGAGGAGGTTCTCTATTCGATTGTATTTTTTTGCCTCAGTTCCGTCATTCATGAACTGATTTGAAAAATACTTTTGGCGTTGGGTTCAGTATAGCTACGAAGTGGTCCCATATAAATTTCATCGACATTCGACCTTGGACTTCGAAGATACATCAGAATTGAATTCGTTTCTTTTTTTGGTAAAAATTATAGATTATTAGTAGCAAATAGCATACCCAGCAATTTTTATAGGATGTTTCAGAAATCAAGTAGGTAGGTAAAGTTGGTCATTATGGCATGATTCCTATTCAAATCTCAAATGTCTTCCCGCGTCTTCGTCAGTGTACAACAGAAAAGCCCATAGTCGTTTTCTACGTCCATTTTAACAAGATTCCAGTATATGAGAACGCGTACTACCGAGAGGTCAAGCTGTAAAAAATTTAATCTTATTTTTCTTATTTTCTATAATATATAGAATCTATATTATATGAATGAGGGTTGAATCATTGAATGGCAGCCGTAAGTTTTACATTCCCTAACCCTGATCACAGAATACCACCTTTGTACATGAATTGTATATGGTGCCAATTAAAGAAGTGAAGGACGTAGGTAAGGCACCTACGTAATGAAGACTTTCATGATTTAACTTTACGAAACGAAACGACGAAAAGTTGTTCATATTCTATTTTATTTCCATTCGAGGACATTTCGCCAGCCCTAGCAACTCAAACTGCGTACCGAAGTCAAGGGTCGCTCGTCCCGGCATGCGGCATGGAGACTCCGTTAAATTGATAATTTTCACTTCCCTAATAACATAACCGTTACATCACTTATTCATTACCGGAGATATGATCCCGGTATCTCCCGGTATCCCGGTTTAATATTTATTCCCGGTTGTCCCGCTTGTCCCGGGACTTTAAATTAATTCGGGAATTGTTCGGTGTCCGTCCCGTTAATAGTTATGATTGTTCAGTGAGGGATTTGGGTAGTTTTGGCGTGTTTGCTAATTAGTTTTGGGATATTGTCCTTATTCGGCGATGGTTTGTGTTGCTGAGACTAGATGTAGTACCTACCTACGTTATATATATATATATACTTTGGTACACACATAAGGACATATATAGATAGTTTTATTAGTAGTTCGGTAAATTACAAACCTGACATCCAGACTCAACCATTGTGTCGAGACTGGATTCTCCATAAATTTAATTTAACACCTATATTTTTTTTTTTTACGCTTAATAGGTCTATGTTTGGCCACTATCTCGCCTGATGTGAAGCGATGATGTGGCCTAAGATGGTGCACATAGATCTAGAGAGAGACGGCAGTTGAGCGGCTGCTCAGACCCGTCTCCCCTATGGTTCACCGAACATCATCCCGAAACACGACTAGGTCGCTTGACGGTATGGCTTTGTTCGGTGGGTGGTATTACAACAGCGGCCAGAGCCTACCACTCCAAAGCGCGTAAGCGGGTTTCATCACGATGTTTTCCTTTACCGTTTTAGAGCGAGCGTGCAAAATCTGCACTTAACTATAAGTCATTGGTGTAGGGCCGAGTCGGGATTCGAACCCAGGTGCGTCTGATCGAAAGGCGCCTGAGTTCCCGCTGAGCCACACTCGCTCTATTTAAATTTATAGTGTTTGTGCTGAATGTGCATGTCTGCAAATCTCATGTTTGCAGATGTACATATTTTGCATAGCATATATTATATTATGATTATTACCTATTTGTTTTATATAATCCCGAAAACTGTCTCAGCTTTGTATTTCTGTGTACACATATTTTTGGATTACAATCTAGACTCAAAACTGTATGATATTTAATTATAGCTCTGTATTGATTGTAGTTTGTTTTGTGTATATAATATAATAATAATAAATTACGGTAATTTCATCTGATACGTTAAGGTGAGAGGAATCTTACCCACAGTTTGATCGTGATTTATAATTATAAGGCTTACCACGTATCTACTTAACTATTTATAAATAACTCTTTATAATTATCGATTGGCGTAGATTCTGAGGAGTCTAGAATTACTAAGAGTACAACATACCTATATGTAGTCGGAACTTAGTCTCTTCCTTTTTGAAAAGTAGGATTAAATCGTAGTCAACCACGACGCTTACCTCCAAAGATTTCCAATTTTTTGTTACGAAATAAATCCGTGTTTTTAGCTGACTTTAAAAAAGAAGGAGGATCAAATTTACTTATTTTTAATTTATTTTTTATGTGTTTTACGCGATTTCTCCGTCATTTATAAACTGATTTGAAAAAATATTTTTGCCCTGGGTTCAGTATAGCATCAAGGTGGTCCCATATAGTGTCTGGTGGTCACATCCCATATTTCATCAAGTCGGGTTTTTTTTGTTATAAAATGAATTATTAACAAATTCCAGCTAATTTGCATTTTTTCTAATCCAAAAATATCTCTAAAGTTTTTCTAAATATAATAATAATCCAGCCACAACAGAAGGTACAATAACCCTTTATTCGGTTACCGCAACAAGCTCCCAATTAGCTACGGAACCCTCAGACGAGGACGGGAGTCTCACGTAATGCTTACTTACCTACCTCCCGCTACCTTTAAGCAGTGTTGTTACTATACGGTAGATTAGCATTCGATATACGGGTATACGGCAGTTTTTAGGCCTCACAAAATCATTGTTTAATAACCATGTTTTTATTAAGTCACTTTCTTGTTTGTCTGTCTGTCTGTCGGGTGGAATCTTTCAACTCAAATTTCGACGACTTTCCTATTTTAGCTCTCCGGGTGAAACTTTCCGGGTAGCTCACAACTCGATGACAATGCATTCTAAATCCATGAAAACGTGGTTTTTAGATTAGTTTATTAATCTATTTCGGATTATTGTTATTTGTTTGTTGAATGGCCGATAAAGGGCTCTGTCTCTGTGATCACAGGGCCCAGGAAAATTTAACATCAAAAAGCTGTGCGCATTACATACATATTACGTGCTATCTGTATTCCTATAGACTCCTTCTTTCAGTCTCTGTCGTAGGATCCACTGAAATTTCAGTCACCTCAGTTGATATAAATCTTTAAACCATAGTAGGTACTTACCTACTGAATATTGTCCTGGAAACTCCACGTTTTAAAATCTTCGGTATAGTTCCTCCTCCCTCCTCCTCAGTCGTTCCCTCATTGTTGAGGATCGTGACTCCCTCCATGCAGGGTACGTATTGCTTCTCTCCACCTCCTTCGATCTTCAGCTTCGGTATAGTTATTTAAGCGTTATTTTTATTTAGCTTTTTTCTTTTTACTTTTGTTTACCTCCATTACGGCAATGCAATACGGTATCTGAACAAACAAGCGGTACAACTCTACTTCGGTAATGAATATCGCCGGAAGGCAACGTCCCGCTTGTATAGGTAATTTTGTGATGGCATCTGTCACAATCACAAGTAGATACAACCCTTTCTGAGGATCCCCGCGTTGATTGGAAGCCGTTGGCAAAATACTTAGTAGCTAGCTATCGGTCAGCGGACAAGACGCTGAATGATAATATAATAAGCGCCACTTTTATTTTCTCTTTTCTAAGAACAAATCGAATTTACCACCGCTTTGCCAGTTATTCAGCCGCCAAGCAGTAGTGCGCAAGCATTACTGTGCTCCGGCTTGAAGGGCATTGTGGCTAGCGAAATTACTGGGCATTATGAGACTCAACAGCTAATTGTCTCAGGGTGACGAGCGCAGTCTAGCGCCGCGCAGAATTTTGCAAAACAAAGTTCTGGGTGGTGATGCTGTTATAGTTATGGGCTGGCGTATTGCTTACCATCAGGCAAACGACAAGCTCGTCTTGTCAATTAGTTAAATAAATAAAAAATCTACTCTAATTATTAAGAACGTTCTTATTCTAAGCCCCATTGAGTAATGACTTTTTTTTTACGCCTAATAGATCTATCTTTGACCACTATCTCGCCTGATGTGAAGCGATGATGTGGCCTTAGATAGAGCACATAGATCTAGAGAGAGACGCCAGGTGAGCGGCTGCTCAGACCCGTCTTCCCGACGGTTCACCGGACGACATGGTTCACTTGGACATGGTTCATGGGTGGTTCACTTTCTCAAATTATTTCCGGATTCAGCATGTCTCGCTTTAATAAAAGCAAATAAACCGATAAGTTCAAAAATCTCAAAGTTCAAGGACATGCGACATTCCAACCCGCACCGAGCCAGCGCAGTGAGTAGTGACATATGGTCCATACTCTCTCTATGAGAGAAGGCCCGTGTCCCAACAGTGGGAACGTAATGGGATGATAATGACGTACAAAGCATATCTACCTTTCACTAACAGCATACGCATATTTCTATTAGTATTTACATCCGGATTTCTAAATAACAATATCCTATTCTATAGGTTCCTATCTTATTTGAGATAGATCTAAGAGAGATTATATTATTAGACACAATTTCACATTCTATTTGTTATTAATATAAACATCATAGTTGCTAATAAAAATAAATTAACCGTACTTACTAGCGTTAAATACTTCGAGTGAAGAACCTACTTTCAGTATCCTGCACTACATAATAAAAAGTAAAGAAAAAATACGTACTTCAATAAAGGTACTTTCACACTATACAAATGCATTAATTTATTTAGTTATACTTGAGCACAAAACATTTTCGACAAGGAGGACTTGCTAGATAGCATTTTCTACCAGTCTTCTAGGATGTGCAAGATAAATTGTTGATGTAGTAAAGCTGTTGTTCCTCAGTATATTAATAAAAAAAACTTGTTATACCTAGTACAAAATAGGTAATAACAATAATTACCTAATATATAGACTATTATAAAGATAATAGTCCTAATATATAGATACTCTCTCTACGAGGGAAGGCCCGAGTCCCAGCAGTGGGAACGTAATGGGCTGATGATGATGATGACCAATATATATATAGAGAATTTTAGTAATCATTGTTAACTGCATGAAAATACTACTATTTAGAGCGAGTGTGGCTCAGCGGGGACTCGTGCGCTTTCCGATCCGACGTACCTGGGTTCGAATCCCGACTCGGCCCTGCACCAATGACTTATAGTTAAGTGCAAATTTTGCACGCTCGCTCTAAAACGGTGAAGGAAAACATCGTGATGAAACCCGCTTACGCGCTTTGGAGTGGTAGGCTCTGGCCGTGGTTGTAATACCACCCACCGAACAAAGCGATGCCGTCAAACGACCTAGTCGTGTTTCGGGATGATGTTCGGTGAACCATCGGGGAGACGGGTCTGAGCAGCCGCTCAACTACCGTCTCTCTCTAGATCTATGTGCTTCATCTTAGGCCATATCATCGCTTCACATCAGGCGAGATAGTGGCCAAACATGGATCTATAAAGCGTAAAAAAAAAAAAAAAAAAACTACTAACTACAATGTGGTCACGACCAATACAGTATTAATCCATCATGTCCTCAATGAGTATAGTCTCAGTCTCATGCAACGCGACTCTATCACACTAATATTATAAATGCGAAAGTTTGTATGTTTTTTTTTATGTAACTGAATGACGAGACGAGCTGGTCGTTTGCCTGATGGTATGCAATGCGCCAGCCCATAACAATAACAGCACCACCCGGAACTTTGTTTTGCAAAATCGTCACCCTGAGATAATTAGCTGTTGAGTCTCATAATGCCCAGTAATTTCGCTGGCTCAATGCCCTTCAAGCCGGAACACAATAACGCTTGCGCACTACTGCTTGGCGGCTGAATAACTGACAATGTGTGTTTGTGTGTTTGTTACGTCTTCACTCTGTAACCGCTCAATCGATTTGATTAAAATTCGGAATAGATACTTATAGCTTATACCCTTGACATAGGCCACGTTTTATTCCGGCAAACCGTGGGTGAAATCGCAGGGTGCAGCTATTCAACAAATATCAATAATTCACTTCATCAAGCCTCGATTGTGGCGGCCTGAGGTGTTTACCCAAACTATTGTATGAGGAACCTGACTCGATTCTACTCGATTAGATGGTTGTTGGAGTCAATAGTTTATTAACTCTTTCGAATACATATAAGTACTTATATAAGTAGCTGGACTAAGATGTTTGGGTATGAAATTCTAATGAGCGTTTTCTTAACACTTGAATTGATAATACTTAGCCAAGTACAGATAAATAAGTATATATTGGAAACATTACATAGGTAGATAGGTACCTACCTATACTCGTAAGCAGGCCTAGCGCACTCCGCACTGTAGGTACGAAGCTACAAGTACATAGCCGGACACCGGCGGCGGGTCGCGTGTCGTTACACGTGCCGCGTCAAAAGAGTTAAGAGCTATGCGATAGAAAGAGAGGCGTAGATTAATATGACTGGTAGGTATGCAGCGCTACGCAACCCGAATTGAATTTTATTGCGTCATAGCAAGAGTCGCTATTTGTTTAAATTTCTTTGCGGAGTGATGCTTCTGTCCCTTAGTATTCTGTGCTATAAGTGCAATTGAATAGCAGTTATTCATTATACAGTCAGTGAGTCAAAAGGACACGAAAGTCGAAGTTAAATAAAAATTTAAAACAAAGCTTAGAAACGCCATTAATATCTCAATGAAAGAATCAGCTACTTCGCAACTGCTCCGCCGCCTTCGAACAATGTTCGGATTCAAACCCCAAAGTTTCTGTGGGCATTTGAAGGGATTTTCATTTAAATTCAAATTAGCAGACATGGCAACAGTACAACATTAGTAAAGACAGCGATTAGTCGCCGAATCTCGCCGAAATGATTTACGCATCGGCAAAGGCCCGACTCGTTCCAAGGACGGGCCTCGGGCCTCGGGCGTGGCCCTCCAGACGAGACATTTAATTACCGGGTAATTTATAGCCCTTACATTAATCCGCAAACCGCTCTAGCCCCAACATTAAAAACTCAAAAAAAACAAATCTATCCCCTTGATTACAAGCTGTCACGTCGTAGGATTTTTTCTAAGCCCTCAATTCTAATTAGTCACGTCGGTTTGTGCGCTCTCGAGAACATCCATTTTCTTAAACGCCCAGAGTAATTGGCCCCCACCTTGGATGTTGCCAGCCGCAAAATTTATTGCTTAATTACCTCAAGAAAACTCGTCGCGCCCGGCGATGCGCCGACAGATGTTTTTTATTCGCGTGGAAAAACAAAAACGGCTTAAGAATGACATTAATTAATTCTTAATGAAATTCATCTTCACCCTCGGCTTGTTTTAAATTAAACAGCCGATTTATTGCTTGTACAATTTGTCGCGGGCGCCCCGCACGAATAATTAAAACAGAGCCGTTTGTTATTAAGTTTATTAGCGACAAGATCCGCGGACACCTCGTGAAATGTTTACAAACGACGTCTATTAATAAATACTAGATATTACAAGAACAAGTTGCTAGCTATTTTTCATAGTTAAATAGAAAAACAAGAATGTCGTTAGGTTGCCGTAATCAATATTTCCTATGATAGGGGTCGTCGACAGGTGTTTGGAAAAGCGGCTCCTCGAATCGGAGATATCCATCCCCAGACCTCACAGAGTTTTGGAAAACCTTCGCGGCATCACTGTAGCTGTCACTGCTGTCGTGGTACTGGTGGCTGTTGATCAGGTTCCTATTGACGTTCACGTTTCTATTGCTAGGAACATTGCTAATCCTCTTGTCCTCTTTTTGCGGCAACACTGGAGTAGGAGTGACTTTGTCTTCAAT
The DNA here is from genome assembly GCA_951640565.1 of Petrophora chlorosata. Classification (NCBI taxonomy): domain Eukaryota; kingdom Metazoa; phylum Arthropoda; class Insecta; order Lepidoptera; family Geometridae; genus Petrophora; species Petrophora chlorosata. The sequence continues at coordinate 5,206,588 of OX621204.1, read as the reverse complement.
TTTCTTATCTTTAACTGTAGCGGCCGGAGCTAGATCTCTGTAATTTCTCTCTTCTTTCCTTAATGGGGAATAGGGATATCTACTGTTTCTGAATCTGTAATCGTAACGTCCGTTCCTCGCGTACACGTCATCATCGAACCGTCTGTAAGGATCCACAGAATAGCGGTACCGCAAATCAACACTTGGAGGAGTTCGTACAACTTCTGGTAAATGAGCGTAGTAGATGATTCTCTTGGGCTTTCGCGGAACAACGTTGTCGTACGGTTCGTCAAATCTGTCAACTCTTGGCACCCCTCCATAAGCAGGGTAGAACCTTCTTTGATCGTAAATTGGATAGTACATAGAAGGGTCTGCGCGTCTGTAAATATCATCCATCGGGAAGTAGCGATCTTCATATAAAGGACGCCGGGGTTCGTCAGGGTAGAATACTGCTTGTCTCGGATACACTGGCTTGTACTTCCTGTCTTCTTCTTCAGGCCTGACGAATTCAGTTCTCAATTCTTCCGTCCTCGTCGCTCTTTGGATTGACTCCTTGTCATTACGAGATTCGGAAGCTTCCAAGCCTTTGTTTTGGGTTACGAAGTTGACTCGGGGCATTCGAGAGTTGATCATTTCTGCAGAAGGCTGAGGCGGGGTGAGGATGTCTCCCGTCTGACTATCATCACGACCGGGGAAAGGCAGTTTGATCCAGTTTTCATTGGAAGCTCTAGCACCACGTCCTGTGGGTTTATCAGTAACTCTTTCTGTCGTCTGAAACATTGGTAAGACTTCTTTAACGTCGTTGGTGAGGGATATTTTGGTAGTAGGGTCTTCTTCTGGTGGTAAAGGACCGGGAATCCATGGGGTTGGTTGGTTCATCTGCTGACTATGGTCAGAATGAACGTTGAAGTATTTTTCCTCTTCGATGACGCCGCGGCGACCTCTGGCCGACTCTGTCTCTATATTGACCTGAAAGTAATTGAAAATTGATAAGTTGTAGGTAATGTGATAAAAGTAAGCCCATTTGTTGAAAATGTAAGGCCCTTACCTCTGCATGTTTTTCGAACCCATGCTGCAATTCTATGCCGATTGCAGTCTGAATCAGGAAGCCCCACCACAAAATAATTGCTCGGGAATTCTTCATCTCAAGTCAACTACTGAAAACAAAAAAATAACATGTAATCAAGTAATTAGGTAGATATTTACATAATAGGTACCTACCTACCCTAGGATAGTATTAAATTTCAGTCACATAGATTTCTAAAGTCGCTATCCGCGTTCTCATTTTTTTCTCCGCTTACTCGTACTTCTTCTAACCACGCAACCGACTTCCGACTTTCGCTGACTTTGAGAGTTTTTTTTACGGAAGGTTAATACATACAATACATTCTAATTAAGTTTTTGCATAAAAGGAAAATTCAATATTTGGTATCAAATCGTCATAAAATTACATCACATTAGTTAATCATCCGTGCGCTAGTCTTCTATGGATAAAAGAGATATAAATAGAAAAGTTCTATGAGAAAAAAATATATTATGTTTTATTAATGTGGAATGTTTGCGAACGCAGGTGTGGAAGGTTTTCACGCAATAATCCACAAGAAAGTTGCATCCATACTTCAGCGTGCGCGAGGCAATGAAAACAGTATCCTTCATATGATTGTCTCACGTCAAGATTTTGATGGCAGAAGTTTGACTTATTTTAATATTCTTTGTTATTGATTTTAATCTTATTTTATTTTATTTATATGTATTTTTTATTATTTCAATATTATTATTAATGTGTGATATGGTTTTTATAACTGAAAAATGAATTCAGTTAAGATAAATTTTTTATTTTCGAGTAGAATGGTTGTTCGGTGGTGTTCAAAATGCAATACATTTGCGCCTCGCTGATTGCTGTCGTCGAGAACGCGGCCTTATGCATTTAGTGTAATTGTTTTAGGTTTTTTAAAACATTATTCATAAAAACTCATTAACATTTTCATTCGCAGGTCGAACGGCCCCGCGAGCTGTGCGTGAGTGGTCCCTGATGACGGAAACGTGATGAAATCTAACGGAAGCACAGGGCGGCGGACCATGAACGTTATCTGTTGGTATTATAGCGAATTGTATGGCCTTTTACCTAATATTTGGAGTAATATGAGTAATAACTATTATTATATTGCGAGATGATGTTTAATGGCTCGGTGTTGACATTGCAATTAAAATAGACTGTCACAAAGAGCTATGTAAGGGAAAGAGAAAATCCACAAAGTGATTTTATGAATGACTGAATGACCTGATAACTATCTCCACAATACAGAAAAAGACAAAGTTAACAATATAAATGTCACAAATGGGCGGTCTTATCGCTTAAAGCGATCTCTTTCAGACAACCGTGGATGGAGATAAACATCATTCGGACGGACGGTGGCGCCGATCATGTGTTAAAATAATAACTTTCAAATAAAAAACAACCTTGTCATTGTTTATCAAATGCGAGTGAAAGTGTCTGAGAACTTGCGGAGCTTCGACTTTACTTTTCAACTCTTTCACTTTTTGTTATTCTTTCACGCAGAAACTACCGAACCGATTTTGATGAAATTTAGTATGTAGGCACTTTACGTCCTGGAAAAGCACATAGGCTATTTATCCCGAAAAACTGCGGGTGGAACCGCAGGGCGCAGCTAGTACGAAATAAAGTTTCATATCTTCCTTTCTAAGCGGGTAAAACACGAGACAAAATCTTGATCCAAATGATATAGGTATTTTGTTGCGAATGCCATTAACAATTAACTGAACAAGAGTCGCTAATACCGGCTAGATGTACAGCTAAGGTTAGAATAATTAAAGTTTTGTTTACCTACAACAAGCCAATTAAAAAATGAACCCAAAATAAACTTGCTGCCAAACGCTTTACCGATACAAAACGTAACCAACTACTGAAGCCTTACCCACGACCAGCTGATTACATGAAAATAGCTAACAAAGCCCGAAAACTCCCACGGGTTTGGCGATAGTTTGACTAGCCGTCACGCTCCATATATCTATCGACAACAATTGCCCACTATTGACGATGACTTGTCTATTTACCTATCAATCACCGTTAGACTTGTTAGCTGGCGCTATTGAAGGCGAATGACCCAGTTAGAGGCAGGTAGGGTCGATGGACATGCGATTTGCAAGGGTTTTTGGTGACCCTTGCAGTCGTGATGACATGTGTACGTACCAAATATTCTTCTTTGTCCCCTACGAGTCTGTGTTTTGTCAGTTTCAACAAGTCAAAAAGGAGAGTGTGGCTCAGTGGCAGCACGTGCGACTTTCGATCCGGCGCACCCGAGTTCGAATCCCGTTAGCCCCTGACCCCTGACCACTGACTTTCTAAAGTTATGTGCGGATTTAACACTCGCTCAAAAAACGGTGAAGGAAAACATCGTGAGGAAACCGACAAGTCCAAGAATTCATCACAATAATTTAAGGACATGTGACATTGCACTGGCCACTGGGCCAGGGTGGTGGATTAGGGCCCATACTCTTTCTACGAGGGAAGGCCCGAGTCCCAGCAGTGGGAACGCAATGGGCTGATGATTATGATAAACAAGTCAGACAAACATTGTGTTATGAAAATACCAGTGTTCTGCTGCAGCTTTGCATGGATGTGATTTACAAAGCTTCATCGAAAAATCTAAAAGGTGATGAAAGCTGCATGAAAGTATGTTTGAAGAAGTGAATAAAGAGACAGACGTGGATGGATAACTTAGTTTTATACTATTAGGACATATATATTATGATAACTTAAGATTGTAGCCCACATTTATGTATATTAGCTGTAGATCATCTAATAAATAAACAATTATAGCACAATTCATAAAAACTACAGAAGAGATAAGAGCTATGCGATAGAAAGAGAGGCGCTCTGTAGGTTAATATGACTGGTAGGTATGCAGCGCTACGCGAGCTGAATTGAATTTTATTGCGTCATAGCAAGAGTCGCTATTTGTTTAAATTTCTTTGCGGAGTGATGCTTCTCTCCCTTAGTATTCTGTGATTAAATTTAGTAAGCCCTCGAAGACCAGTTAATAACTCTTTTGTGTTAGCTATTTCCTTTCTAGCAATGTAGCGACAGATCAGCGGCGGATGATTTACTCAATGCATAATGAACTCTACCGTATCAAAATATAATGGGGATCATTTTCCTCAGCGTAATTTATCAACTTTTTACTAGTTCGTAGGTTTCTCGTATGCGAGACGCATTCTGATAGTTTTCTGATTAGTACCACCATTCTGGTTAGTACCACCGCTTTGCCAGTTGTTCTGCGCCAAGCAGTAGTGCGCAAGCATTACTGTGTTCTAAAATTCTAAGTAAGTTAACGCTAGTCGAATCCAAATTAACCTATAGGTACATAACCAAAGAAAAATATTACTAATAATTCTTAATAACCGTCAAGCAGTAGTGTTCAAACATTACTCGTACGGGGAATTATGAGACAGCTATTGTCACTGGGATGACGAGCGCAGTGCCGTTAAGGATTTTGTAAAACAAAATACTGGGTGGTGTTGCAACTGTTATGGCAAGGACTTTTGAAACGAGCCGGCGAACGACTTGCTCGTCTCAAAAGTTAACCCAATATGTTTTTAATGGATTGCATTTTTGAGACGAGCGAGTCTTTTGCCTGATGGTAACAGCTACGCCTGCCCATAACAACTGCAGTGCCTCCCAGAACTTTTAATACCATAAAAAGCACTGCGTAGCACTTCATTGCGCTCATCACCCCGAGACATCACATATTAAGTCTCATATGCCCAGTATTTGCGCTGGTTACAATGTCCTTCAAACAAGAACGCAGTAATGCTTACGCACTACAGCTTGGCGGCAGAATAACTGGCAAAGCTGTGGTACCTACCCATACGGCCTCTCGCATACGGGTGTATTTTTTGTTGTCCAGACGGGGAAAATACTCATGGATACCCGGGAAGGGAGGGCCCGGGTAGTGCCAGACTGGGCCTAAGCCAAAACCTACTGGCTTAAACCCCCGTCTGCTCTGCCTGTCCACAAACCAGACGTCCGTGCCGTTTTCAATTCTTCATATATTTTAACCACAAGTGTTATTGAATTAATTTGTAAATGCTTACCTGCTCATACTCCAGTGGAGTCCTCACAGTTCGGGATTCAACACCACAATGGCTACAGGGCTCCCGCGGACCAGCCGACTCGTCACGGCACGCGGGCATATTGTTCGACCGCCACAATTGATAACCGTGTCCACTGGCTGTGGGTATTTGTCATTTGTTTCCGGGTTTTATTAGAATCACGGAAAATAGGATCATTGCTCTAATACCATTGTTTCGTACCATGATGGAACTACTGCGACATTTTGCCTTACCTTTACCATTTATTATGAGGGCTGTATCGTCCGCGCAAGTGAAGATTTCACAGTGAGGGAGCTGGAGGTTACACAGGTCATTAACATACAACAGGAAGAGCACAGGGCATAGGATGGACTATACATTATATAACTACCTCGACCTCAAACCTCATATGGCTCTAAAACGGTGAAGGAAAACATCGTGATGAAACCCGCTTACACGCTTTGGAGTGGTAGGCTCTGGCCGTGGTTGTAATACCACCCACCGAACAAAGCCATGCCGTCAAGCGACCTAGTCATGTTTCGGGATGATGTTCGGTGAACCATCGGGGAGACGGGTCTGAGCAGCCGCTCAACTGCCGCCTCTCTCTAGATCTATGTGCTCCATCATAGGCCACATTATTGCTTCCCATCAGGCGAGATAGTAGCCAAACATAGATCTATTAAGCTTAAAAAAAAATACCGAACTCCATCGAACGAAACTTGACTTTGGCAGATGCACAAGACGTGCAAAGCCAAATCCCACAAGTGGGGAGAAGAAAAAAAAACTTTGAAATCGTGAATCCCATAAATAATCAGAAAATCGTATCAATACCTAAAGTGGAAACCTGCCCACGTAACTGTACTGTCCAATTTTTGGTGTAGGTTTTTCAACAATGCGACTTTGTATGCGTGACGCCTGTCGCAAAATCGCGACTAACTCACTGATAAATTTATGATTAGAAGCACATTCAAAATTGCTCTTGTTTTTGATATTACGGAAAAGCATTCATCGCTTTTGGTAAAATAATTGTACATCTATGTATAATGTACGAGTGTATAAATGTAAATAATATATATATATATATATGTATATATGTCGCAGCCAACTAGCTTAATTCGCCGTTCAATCAACAGCCTAGCCTCTTTACTAAGCAGCGCCGTTCAACTAGCGGCCTGAATGTTATTCAGCCATTTGATCAAACAGCTAGGCAAATGACTTGGATAGATGACGTTTAATTACTTGCCGTGGTGTACTATATATATCCTAACTAATCCCTGTATCTAAGGAACCAGGAACTACGAAGACCATGGTCCCACAACACCCAGACACGAAACAAATGCTTGCGCTTTTTTTTCTGTGCACAAACATTTGTCCAGTCGCGGGAATCGAACCCGCAACCTCAGTGGTGTATGAGATTTGAGCCAACCTATCCAACCACTACACTACAGAGGCTGACCTGTGATGGCAATTCTGTGATAAGGTATTACATTTAAGGGTAACACCATGTCCACAGACAGTCAAATAGTTTGAAGACGTCAAGTGTAGAATTTAATATATTTACATCGATCACATCGATTATGATATTTGGTATAATATATCGATGTATATATTTACTAGTCTTTATATAACAATGCCGAGTGTTCGGCCGGCTTGCACGATTTCCTTCAACATGTTTAATCAGGGCCCCAATTCACTATGACAACTTGGCGATTCCTTGCTTCGAAATCACGTCGATTCCTTCATCAATAAACGACATATATATGACGCGTCATAGAGAATACAAATTTCGCAGATGTCGTTTATTAATGAAGGAATCGACGTTTCCTTGAAGCAAGGAATCGCCAAGTTGTCATAGTAAATTAGGGCCCTGAACTTTCTAAGACTTGCAAGGCATAGAGAGAAATTAAACAAATATTTAGTTGGTATATATAAAACTTTAATACTATTATTGTTCACTAAATATCCATTTAAAAACTTAAATGCACTCCTGTGAAATATTAGACGAAAATGTGACCATTATAATAGACAATACAAACAGAACGGCCGGAGTCGAACAGAAAAAAAACAGAGTTCATTTGGAACATTATAAATAAGGCATCATAGTTAGCACTAAAATTACGCGAAAGCTAAGTAAGTAAGTATTAGAACGATATCAGTTCTTGAGACTAAGCTAATATTCTTGGAAACTCAAGTACTGACCGTCATTTAATACATAAAAGCTAGATTTAATACGTTATTCGCATGTTTGGGGACAAAACCAAGACATATTGAACAAATAATAACTGATACTTTATAATATACTGCTACTTTACACTCCTGATACTATAGTATCAATAGAGTATCAGTTTATTATCAGAATTTTGACAATAAATAACTGATACTTTTCACTTACATTTGATAAGTACTGTTTATTTTAAATACTCTGGTGTCAGAATTGTATAAAGTTTGCATTGGTATTACTTCAAATTTCACTGGATTATGTTTATAAGTAACTAAATTGTAATATTCGAGCTCCATTCAATAATCATAACAAAACGATTCTAATATGAACTTGCCGTTAATAAGACGCATATTTTTTAAGCTATTGCATAGCTTCTATCGCGGGTCTTGAGCGTGGAGACCGAATCCAGAAATTCCGTAACGAAAATAACCTAACACCCCCCACTCCGAATGCTATGCAATAGCTTTACCGCGGCAGTCTCCGAGTGCCACACGTCTTTTTTTTATGTATCTGAGTGATGAGACGAGCCGGTCGTATGCCTGATGGTAAGCAATACGCCAGCCCATAACAATAACAGCACCACCCAGAACGTTTTGCAAAATCCTGCGCGGCGCTGCACTGCGCTCGTCACCCTAAGACAATTAGTTGTTGAGTCTCATAATGCCCAGTAATTTCGCTGGCTACAATGCAATTTGGCGTGAATTTATACTTGGTACGGAACCATGAATGCTCTAGGTTCGGATGTTACTGACGTTGCCCCTGCGTTACGAACGAATGCTCGAGGTTCGGTTTAAGTGATGCTTTCCCCAAACAGCGATTGTTAAGTATGAGTTGAGGAGCATCTTTTCAAAACTTGACTGTTCCACTTTCGATAGAACTGTTTTTTTTTGTTTGGTAACATTCAAATTTACACACCGCGAAAATAAAATGGGGCTAAAACTTGATAATTACACCAGAAAAAAAAGATTAAAAGGCATGATTTCGTCAAAAATAGATTATTCCAACAAAGCTGCCTACCTAAAAACTATTTTCACAGATTGTAAGAAAACACAAAAAATGGAATAGTCAAGATTTGAAAAGAACTTTCTCAGTTATTCTTGCATGTGTTGTGATGTATTATTCCATGCCAGCCATAGCGCCGGGCGCGGCCGGTTCCTTCCCGTCCCGCTTCTTAGAACCTTGGACTATGTCGTCGATTCGCAGCAGAAGGATTGCAGTCTCGACGGCGGTTTTGTACACCTGGAAATTACGAAATCTCGTGACATTGTGGTTTTATCTTTACGTTGTGGTGATAACATGGCTGTAATCTCGACAAGATTCTAGAGTTTTATATGTAGCGTACTTTTAGTAATACCAGGCCTAGCGCACTCCGTAGGTACGAAGCTACAAGTACATAGCCGGACAGCGACGGCGGGTCGCGCGTCGTTACACGTGCCGCGTCAGAAGAGATAAGAGCGGCGCGATAGAAAGAGAGGCGCTCTGTAGGTTAATATGACTGGTAGGTATGCAGCGCTACGCGAGCTGAATTGAATTTTATTGCGTCAAAGCAAGAGTCGCTATTTGTTTAAATTTCTTTGCGGAGTGATGCTTCTGTCCTTATATATTCTGTGGTAATACCGTAGATATTATGAGCGACGAAAATGTTATTTATGTTTATAATATTGCACGAATAATGAGCATAAAATTGTATACAACATTATTCTATAATGTGTCTGTAACTAACAATATCACCATTCTCAATTCAAGTTATCTTTTCAATCACGCATAATTGTAGAAAATCGATCATCGATGTTGTGACAAAATCTTTACAAATTAATCGATTAAAATAATGCTTTTTAAAGCATATCACTAATCATTTTACACATGCAGCCTATGTGCCAAGTACACAAGAAAAACCTGCAATGCCTTGCAATAGGGGATCGGACAGTAATCGAGAAAAAATCTAAAATGTAGTTAGAACGAATGTTCGTCGAACCAGAAAGATCATTCAATCAATATTTTTGTGAAATAATAATGATTTACAATTAATAAATAATTCTGACATTTTTAATCTGTTCTTCATCTCAAACGAAACAACAATCACAGCGCATGATGTCATTTGTAGGCAAATGCCGTGAGTCAAGCTTGTGTTTATTTTACGTTTTTGCTTTTCATACTATATATTTTTTCTAATTTTTTCGTTCCATTACTACAATATAGTCCTCAAACTTCACAAAATGTATTAGAATCTCTTTGCAAGTTTTATTTCGAAGAGTTTGTCGTCTTCTACCTACATATGACGTCACAAGTATTGAGGTGACCTTTTGCGGGGCAATATTTGAAACAATATTCAAACATAGTTTTAGGTACTTTTAGAGCGTTATTTAATAAAAATATTCATGGCTATATATATTAATTGTAGTTAATATAAAACACTTTCTGAAAAGTTGTCCGATCCCCTATAGTTCCTAATCTGACATGTAACATTGTTATTAATAAATAAACTATGAACTAGTGTAGGTAGAGCCTGATCTGACCTGCAGTTTAACGGCGAGCGGTTCCCAGATGCCCTTGTCGGCCATGTCGACGATCTGTCCGGTTTCCCCGTCGATGCCGGCGTTCCGGGCGCCGGCCGCGTGCCGCGCGCGCAGCGCCGTCAGCGTGCGGATCGTGTTCGCGCCGCAGTTCTGTGCGAGCGTGCGCGGAATTATCTCTGTGGAATAGCAAACTTACTCACTCACAATTTCTTTTTTTTTTTTATGTAACTGAATGACGAGACGAGCTGGTCGTTTGCCTGATGGTAAGCAATACGCCAGCCCATAACAATAACAGCACCACCCAGAATTTTGTTTTACAAAATCCTGCGCGGCGCTGCATTTACTCTTGAACTGATTGATTAACCTTAAAGAAGATCATTAGGAAGGGAACTAGCTCTCACAAACACAGGGAATCCTACCGTGAGAGCTAGGGTCACACAGATCCAACAATACGTACATTATCCAATTCTGCATGTTGCATTTAATATAATGTTGTTTAACTGGCACTTCTAATTATCTATAATGATCAAATTAATGTAACATAGATTAAGTGTTATCTTGTACCTATTTTCAAATGAAATAAAATTAATTTATTATTATTTATTATATTAATAATTGCAAACAGATCTCAATGTAAATTTAACAATACATTTTATATAAATACTTAAGCATGTGATATATAATTCGTTTTATAACTGGTGGTAGGTTTTTATGCCGTCTGGGTGGGTACCACCACTTTGCCAGTTATTCAGCCGCCAAGCAGTAGTGCGCGAGCATTACTGTGTTCCGGTTTGAAGGGCATTGTAGCCAGCGAAATTACTGGGCATATGAGACCCAACAGCTAATTGTCTCAGGGTGACGAGCGCAGTACAGCGCCGTGCAGGATTTTGCAAAACAAAGTTCTGGGTGGTGCTGTTATTGTTATGGGCTGGCGTATTGCTTACCATCAGACAAACGACCAGCTCGTTTCATCATTCAGCGCATAATGGCAAACAGACCTCAATATAAATTTTACAAAACATTTTAAATAAATATTTAAGCATGTGATATATAATTCATTTTATAACAAAAAATAAAACCAGCCAAATGCGATTCGGACTCGCGCACTAAGGGTTCCGTATCATTATCTATAAAAACGGCAAAAAAATCATGTCTGCTGTATGGGGGCCTCATAAATATTTATTTTATTCTGTTTTTTAGTATTTGTTGTAATAGCGGCAACAGAAATACATCATCCGTGACAATTTCAACTATCTACCTAACACGGTTCATGAGATACAGCCTGGTGACAGTCGGACGGACAGCAGTCTTAGTATCAGGGTCCCGTTTTACATGCATTTATTTTTTTATATGGGACCACATTACAGCTATAATGAACCATTTATTAGAAGCGTTTTTTTAAGAATTTTCCATATCAGTTTATAAATGACGGAGTTTTAAGGTAACAATCATAAAAAAGAATACAATCGAAGTGAGAACCTCCTCCTTTGATGTCGATAGATGTTTAAAGTTAGACAATAAACCCCCAGAGCCTGTCACTCCAAAAATCTAATTAAAATAAATAAATAAATTAAGTCCTTTGATATTGACTTATTCTGTACAAGTGTCGCATCGGCTAGACAGTTGTTGAGCAGTGATTTTTTTCAACTACGGCTAACGGCTAATAACGGCTCTGGCCATGGTTGTAATACCACCCACCGAACAAAGCCATGCCGTCAAGCGACCTAGTCGTGTTTCGGGATGATGTTATTCAACCGCCAAGCAGTAGTGCGCAAGCATTACTGTGTTCCGGTTTGAAGGGCATCGTAGCCAGCGAAATTACTGGGCATTATGAGACTCAAGAGCTAATTGTCTCAGGGTGACGAGCGCAGTGCAGTGCTGCGCAGGATTTTGCAAAACAAAATTCTGGGTGGTGCTGCTATTGTTATGGGCTGGCGTATTGCTTACCATCAGGCAAACGACCAGCTCGTCTCGTTATTCAGTTACATAAAAAAAAAATGTTCGATGAACCATCGGGTCTGCAGCCGCTCAACTGCCGTCTCGCTAGATCTATGTGCTCCATCTTAGGCCACATCATCGCTTCACATCAGGCGAGATCATGGCCAAACATAGATCTAATCAGCGTAAAAAAAAAAACTAAGCATTGCATCTCAAATTTATTATAGATATTATGTAATATTAGTTATATTCAGTTACTAAGTATATGTATGTTCTTATGATGTTCACAGAAGTCACATTTTATAACATTTGTAACTATCCGTGAGGACCTTTAATTGGCACACTGTTACTATAAGTTATTTATATCTGTTACGGCTGATAGCCGCAGTGCGGCTACACCTAGTTTTAGCCGGCTACAACTAGAAGCAGCCGGCTACATGCGGTTAAACTTAGATGTATCTTATGCGAGATTGTAAACTGTCGAAAGATTGTGAAACGTCGCATTATTTTTCAGTAGATTATAATCTATTGAAGTGATAGATGATAATCTACATTACGTGACAAACATCCACCTGCGGCAGCAGGTCTCCTCCTCCCTGACCCACCACAAGAAAGTGATGTCGCTGTGGAAGTGTGCGCACAGGACGTTGCTGCAGCCGTTACGTCCTTCCAGAGTGGCTCAGCCGGAGGCCTTGATGGCCTCACACCTCAACATCTAAAAGATATTTTATGTGGAATTTTGGGCGAGGTTGGCGAGGCCCTCTTGAGGGACCTGACGGCTTTAGTAAACCTGATGTTGTCAGGCCAAGTCAACAGCGACATCATCGATATTCTATATGGTGCAAATTTATGTGCCTTGAATAAAAAAGATGGTGGGATCAGACCCATTGCTGTTGGCACCACATATCGCCGCCTCGCGGCCAAAGTCGGCTGTAGGAAAAGGGTTGTTCCTTTGACCAACCTTTTTCAGCCCATACAGCTTGGCTTTGATGATCGGGGCGCCCTTTTGACACAAGTCAAGGATAAAATTCCTGATCTTTATAATTTCCTTTGGCAATGCTACGGCAATCCTACAAAATTAAATTACAAAAATGACGTCCTCTTATCCTCTGTCGGGTGTCAGCAGGGTGATCCTTTTGGTCCGGCTGTTTTTAGCCTTGCCATCCATCCAATAATTCGACGTCTCCAGTCTAAACTAAATGTTTGGTACTTGGATGACGGAACCCTGGGAGGCGATATAGATACTGTTTTCAATGATTTACGTATACTTATAGACGAGTTTCGTCTAATTGGCTTGGAACTAAATTTTTCAAAGTGCGAACTGTTCGTTTGCGATTCTTATTTGGATAAAGATTCGGTTATCGAAAAATTCAACAGTTTGGCCCCTAATATCAAATTGGTAGATAAAAGTTCACTTCGTCTCCTGGGTTCACCGATATTAGACGAATCTTTCTCACCTTTTGTAGAAGAAAAAATTCAAAAGTTTATGAACACATCAGATAAATTGCTCAAAATTAACGCACATATGGCGTTTACAATTATTAGATTCTGTCTATTCGTTCCAAAATTTACCTATAATTTACGATGTTGTCAGCTGTGGAAACACAGTGAGCTTCTTGCAAGCATGGACAACGTCGTAAAAAATACGCTAGTATCAGTTCTGAATGTTGACATGGATGACAGGGTCTGGTCGCAAGCCTCTTTACCTATCAGATTAGGGGGCTTAGGGATACGAAAAATTTCGAGTGTAGCTCTGCCGGCGTTCTTGTCCTCCGTTCATGGTACGTACAAATTAATAGAAAAGATCCTTGCACCTTCTTTAGGCAGTTTCGATGTAGCTTATTTGACTGAGGCCAAGAATACCTGGGAGATAGCATGCCCAAATACCGAATTTCCGAAAGTTTTGGCTTCACAGAGGCTGTGGGATGGGCCGCTCTGCGGACTAGCACGGAAACATCTTTTAGATACGTGTCCTAGCGTCGCAGATCGTGCCCGCCTTCTTGCAGTCTCTGTGTGGGAATCAGGGCTTTGGTTGCAGGCTATCCCCTCTTTTAATACTGGCAATTTATTAGACCCATCTGCTTTCCGTCTTGCTATTAGCTTACGTCTGGGTGCAAGGTGTTATGAAGCCCATCGTTGCCAGTGTGGTACTGCAGTTGATCAACTCGGTCACCACGGTCTCTCATGTTCCAAAAGTGCCGGTCGAATTTCGCGTCACGCCAGTCTTAACGATATCATCCGCCGGGCTTTTACCAGCGTTAACGTTGCAGCCATTCTTGAACCGAATGGTCTAATGCGTGACGATGGTAAAAGGCCTGACGGTATGACCCTGATCCCCTGGAAGTTGGGGCGGCCTCTAGTGTGGGACGCTACTTGCGTCGATACTATGGCGCCGTCGCATCTTCCGGAGACGCAGAATAGGGCTGGCGCGGCGGCTAATTCGGCCGAGCAGCTCAAGCGGCGGAAATATGCTAACCTCGGTAGCGGTTACATATTTGAGCCGTTTGGTGTGGAGACTTTGGGTCCGTGGGGACCGGGAGCTCATCGTATTTTCAAAAGTCTGTCAGAGCGCCTGATCGATGCGACGCGTGACCAAAATGCTGGGACTTATTTGGCTCAACGTATCAGTATTGCAATCCAACGGGGCAATACTGCCAGCATCTTGGGTACGCTGCCAACTGGTAGTGGGTTGGAGCATTTGAGCTACCTATAGGCCTTTAATGGTCTATGGGTTGTCCAATTGCTTCTCCTTGTATGTAGTTAGTTTAGTTTTAGTAAGTAGAGTGTAGTTTGTTTTGAGTAATAAAGGCATTCGCCCGTATAAAAATCTACATTATATTATATCTAATATACATGTTCGCGGCGTTGGGGTGGCCCAAGGGCCACCCCCGCCTCACCCTAACCTACCGAGGGCTGCCCCTTATACGTTTGATTGGTGTGCGGCTGCACCTAGTTCTAGCCACTATGATGAAGGCTAAACCTAGTTCTAACCGAAGATAAGTAGGATATATCTAAGTTTAACCGCATGTAACCGGCTGCACCTAGTTGTAGCCGGCTAAAAATAGGTGTAGCCGCACTTCGGCTTTTAGCCGTAACATATCCATATAACAGCTGTCTTCCATAATAATATGTACCCATATCGTAACTCATGTCATCAATCGGCACGCCCATTTCTAAAACTGTTAATGAACGTTGATAAATTCTATTGAGGTGTTCCTTAATGAAAGTAACCCCAAGAGTATGTGAACAAACTACATATCACCATAATTGTATTTATTATAATTAATTTTTAGATAAAAATAAAAACCGACTTCAATGTATCTTCGAAGTCCAAGGTCACATATCGATGAAATTTATATGGGACCACTTCGTAGCTATACTGAACCCGACGCAAAAAGAATTTTTCAAATCGGTTCATAAATGACGGAGTTCTGAGGTAACAAACATAAAAAAAGAAATACAATCGAACAAAGAACCTCCTCCTTTTTAAAGTCGGTTAAAAATAAGTGTGTTTGTTTACCTAATGCGTGTGCGACCGCGCGGTACGGCGTGTTGTGCGCCGCGTTCCCGGCGAGCGCCTGCGACACCGCCATCTCGACCGCGCCGCCGCCCGGCACCAGCCGCGGGTTCAACACCTGCAACGGACATATAATAAAAAAATTATAAAAGCATTTTATTCCAGTTACAATACAAACTATTTATAAACATTAAATCTTATTTTTTTAGATAAATCAATAATTAAATTGATATACAATATTATAAGGTAAATACATGCTGATGTCAGACCATCACCCTACCAAGGGTATACAAAGCGGTGCGACTGGGCACACCAGCTCACTTTTTTTTTTGTGGAACTGAATGACGAGACGAGCTGGTCGTTTGCCTGATGGTAAGCAATACGCCAGCCCATAACAATAACAGCACCACCCAGAATTTTGTTTTGCAAAATTCTGCGCGGCACTGCACTGCGCTCGTCACCCTGAGACAATTAGCTGTTGAGTCTCATAATGCCCTGTATTTTCTCTCGCCAGCGCTCGGTCATCATCGTGCTCGTCGTGATTTATTCCTGGCGGTTCGATATTTTGGATGTTTCTTGTTTTTGTGTAAATTTATTGTGTTAAATTGTAATTCTTTACTCGTTTTTGTTATTATTTCAATCTAAATAGAAGCAATTGTTTTAGGTTATGTTGAATTTATGTTTTCTTTAAATATATCTTCCTTCTGGTCCTCAAAATATTAATACATTACCAATACTTCTTTTTCTACATATGAAGGTGTAAGGTAACTTTTGAACTTTAAACTGAAGATTAGTAATAGATATATTTAATAATAATAGGTATCTATGACAGGGTCTTTTGTCACCTTATCTACTCTGAAGATTAGTAATAGATATATTTAATAATAATGTGTATCTATGACAGGGTCTTTTGTCACCTTATCTACTCTGAAGATTAGTAATAGATATATTTAATAATAATACGTATCTATAACTGGATCTTTTGTCACCTTATCTACTTTGAAGATTAGTAATAGATATATTTAATAATAATACGTATCTATAACTGGGTCTTTTGTCACCTTATCTACTTTAAAGATTAGTAATAGATATATTTAATAATAATAGGTATCTATAACAGGGTCTTTTGTCACCTTATCTACTTTGAAGATTAGTAATAGATTTATTTAATAATAATAGGTATCTATAACAGAGTCTTTTGTCACCTTATCTACTTTGAAGATTAGTAATAGATATATTTAATAATAATAGGTATCTATAACAGGGTCTTTTGTCACCTTATCTACTTTGAAGATTAGTAATAGATTTATTTAATAATAATAGGTATCTATAACAGGGTCTTTTGTCACCTTATCTACTTTGAAGATTAGTAATAGATATATTTAATAATAATATGTATCTATAACAGGGTCTTTTGTCACCTTATCTATTCTGCATGCACAACAAAAATAGTACATTTTTTAATCGACAGTTAAATAAAAATGAATTTAAAACGTCTAACGTTAACAATCGCTTCCATTAAATTTCAAATGTGGCAGTTACTAAATCACTACTTAAAATATCGGATCTTTCCGGCAAAAAGGCATGTCTATGTTATGACATCATGATGTAAATACGAAAAATCATTCTAATCACTGCTAATAAAGCTTGAAACCTTTTATAAAACATACCAAATTCTTAGCCACATGGAGCGCATCTTGTAAATTCCTCTCAATCTCATTGAGGATATCTTTGGAAGGTCCTCGGAGGAGGATGGTGCAAGCCTTGGGGTTCTTGCATTCAGTGACGAAGGTAAAGTACTCGTCGCCCATCTTCTTGATCTCGAACTTCCCAGCGAGCGTGCCGATGTCGGATTCCTTGAGTTCCTCGGTGCGGTTGACGATAGTAGCCCCACACGCGCGCGCCAGACGGTTGTTGTCGGTCTTGCGGAGTCTGGAAATATATGAAAATATTTATAATTATGTATTATGAAAGTATAGTGTATAAGTTTTTTTGTTGAAAAATATTTTTCAAGATTAGCTTTTAACAAATTCGTAATCGGAATCGAGCAGATTAAAATGAGCCCAAACACTAGTAGTTTACAATTATCCGTCAAGGAGTTCCATTGCAGTGCAGGTTAGTGGATGTCACATGTCCTTGAATTTTTGTGATTAATTCTTGGACATGCCGGTTTCCTGACGATGTTTTCCTTCACCGTTTTTAGAGCGAGTGTTAAATCCGCACACAAACTGAAGAAAGTCAGTGGTGCGGGGCCAGCAGGATTCGAACTCGGGTGCGTCGGATCGAAAGTCGCACATGTTCCCACTGAGCCACACTCGTTCTGTACTAACGTATTGTATGGGAATGTGAAATAGACTATATGTGTAATATTGGTTAAGACAGCAACAACGGTTACTATAGTAATGATGATCTAATAAAATAAAATTGTACGAAGATCGTATACAACTCCACATTCCTCAAGTTTGTCGACTCTAAAAGTTTTAGGAAACATATTCGTACCTGCGAATAGCAGTAATGCCAGCCTTGACAAGGTAATGCTGTGCCAGGTCCGAGATTCCCTTCTCAGTGAACACAATGTCCGGCTTCAGAGCGATGATGTCTTCGCACTGCTGCTGTACGTGGGCCTCTTCTAATTGAAGCAGTTTGGTGAAGTCCTGGGGACGAAGTGGTTTTAATTTTGTTGTTATTGAAGAAGTGAGAATGTTTTTTTTTATGTAACTGAATGACGATACGAGCTGATCGTTTGCCTGATGGTAGCAATACGCCAGCCCATAACAATAACAGCACCACCCAGAACTTTGTTTTGTAAAATCCTGCGTGGCGCTGCACTGCGCTCGTCACCCTGAGACAATTAGGTGTTGAGTCTCATAATGCTTAGTAATTAATGTAATGGGCTGATGATGATGTTGCACCGCACATGCCATTTTTGCATCGGCTATCAACGTATTTTCGGTAATGAGTGATGTTTTAATAGATTTCTTAAGCCAACTTCGTCCTACTTGGGTCTTTTTATTCTCTCCGCCACCCGTAGACCTCCGACACAGCCTTACGAGTGTTGTCTTAACCAGGACATTAACCAGGACTGACGGCTTAACGTGCCTTCAAAGCATGGTAGTGCTTAGATGTAAATACCACACAAACAGTCACCCATTCAAGTTATGACCACTGCGAACGTTGCCTAGAAGACTTGTTACGAATGGCTAGGCGAGCTACGCTACGACGCTACTACGAGTCCTACTCGGTATAAAGAAAATAATCATCTGGCACTACATACCTGTTCGCCAAGAATCTCAATGTTGGTCTGGCTCTCTCCCTTCTTGTATTCCAGTGGACAGTCAAGCAGTACAATCCTTGGGTTCTCGATGTAGCGCCTCATCTTGGGATGTGTGACGTCCTTGTTGATCATGACACCGTTGAGCACACAGGACTCTTCGATGGTGCCACCGGGGATCTTCTCGATTTTGGCGTAGCTGGGAAGGGGTTAAAGTTAGGCTAGTATGTAAGTTATAGTTTTGCTTGTATTGAATCAGCTTTGTGTCGAAAACTGGATAGCTAGGTAATTTTTCGGGGTTTCGTACCCAAGGGGTAAAACGGGACCCTATTACTAAGACTCCTCTGTCCATCGTCTGTCCGTCTGTCCATCTGTCCGTCTGTCACCAGGCTGTATCTCATGAACCGTGATAGTTAATACAGTTGAAATTTTCACAGTACAGTATAATATTTGTTATTATAGCGGCAACAGTAATACATCATGTACTGTACAGTAGTACATGATGTATTACTGTTGCCGCTATAATAACAAATACTAAAAAACAGCATTAAAAATATTTAAGCGGGGGTTCCATACAACAGCACGATTTTTTGCCGTTTTTATAGATGATGGGAACGGAACCCTTCGTGCACGAGTCCGACTCCCACTTAGCCGGTTTTTCTGTTTCAACTAAAGCTTTACTTGATGCAAGATGGTGCACCATCTCATTACGAAACTAAGAAAATAACAATTATCTGTAACAGCAAGTCTATGTAACAATTATATTTAAACTAGCGACCCGCCCCGGCTTCGCACGGTTATTATACATATAAACCTTCCTCTTCAATCACTCTATCTATTAAAAAACCGCATCAAAATCCGTTACGTAGTTTTAAAGATTTAAGCATACATAGGGATATAGGGACAGAGAAAGCGACTTTGTTTTATACTATGTAGTGATGAGAAGCGGTTAGATTTTAATTGTTTTTGGGTTAAATATGAGCTACTTGCAGGGATAGTCACTTCATTATCACAATAACGTGTGCATGCATACATTAATAGGGTCTCTTTCAAACAATAACACATATTTCAACTTTTTCGGAGTGGTAGGCTCTGGACGTGGTTGTAATACCACCCACCGAACAAAGCCATGCCGTCAAGCGACCTAGTCGTGTTTCGGGATGATGTTCGGTGAACCATCGGGGAGACGGGTCTGAGCAGCCGCTCAACTGCCGTCTCTCTCTAGATTTATGTGCTCCATCTTAGGCCACATCATCGCTTCACATCAGGCGAGATAGTGGCCAAACATAGATCAATTAAGCGTAAAAAAAAATGATTTTAATAGGGAAATGCATGTGTTGTCGAAAAATCTGAAAATTACCTTTTACGATAGATTACTCTGTACAAATTTAGTAGTGATACAATAATTATTATTATTTGCGTAGTTTATTTGTATTTCAATGTTTATTTTTCTTATTTTTGGAGAAACGGAACGTAATCGCAAAACGCTTGAGTACATGCAACCACTATCTGACGTCACGCGCCTCTCTGCTTATTAGTCAATTTTTGACATAGAGCCCGCCCTATTGGTAAATTATGGACTAATGAGGAGATCCTAGGTCCCCACGTTTGTGACGTCACACGGAAATGGCGCGTTTATGTTGATTTAAATTGATTCAAATTTTTATTTAGTTATTTTATTGACAAATGATGCCGCAAAATTTTTAAACATTTTTTTTCATTAATAGTATTCAATAATTAATCGACTCCTGCATTAAAAAAAATACATGCATATTCCCTGTTACCATCATATACATGTGAAGATCAATGGTTCTAGGCTATTTATTTATAGCCTGTGTCAGATTCTTATTTATTTATTGTATCCTGTTTCGTTTTCTTTGTCTTGTCTTGAATCTGTGTGCCCTTTGGCAAAGGTTATAGCTATAGAGTACCCCAAACCTTTTAGCCTTCATATTCACATTACAAAAATAAGCAGAAGAAAATTTCTAACAACTCACTTCTTGATATCAACTTCAACTCTGCCGTTTTCGTTGATTGTGACAGTGTTGACTGCATCCAGAGCAATGTCCACAGCAAGGTCGGCCCAGCGGCCGATGTATTTGGTTCCAACACATGACCGGATCTGAAAGTAGGCAAGTACAATTATTTACTGTTTATGTACTGACTCAACTATATAACAGGAACAATTCAGTAGAATAATAAGGTAATTTTAGTGAGTTAGTGCATGTCCTGTGGGAAAGTAGTGACAGTTTTATCAGCATGTCAGTAACCTAACATGATCACCTGCAGGGCGATCATGTATCTTTTATTTCCATCAATTTCAATGAGAAACCAGTTTCGATTATGGTTTTGCGATCACGTAACCCGTTTGTTGCAATCAAATGTCAACAAAAGCTCAATTGAAATAAAAATAAGTTTTGACAAACGAAGTTTATATTGGTATATAAACCATAGACAAAAGAGACGTATTACACAGTAAAATTTAATAGATTGGGCGTATACATAACGATTCATAACACAATCTCGCTTTGTAAATTTGTCTGGTAACCCCGTTTCACATTGGAATTTAACGATAGAAGCATATTGAAATCGAGACATAAAAAGTTACATGATCGCATTGTATCGATTGAAATAAATTTCTATTGCACGTAAGTCCGCAACATGCGATGTTCGCAACAGACTTACGTGATCACCCTGCTGGTCTTTTTTGGTAGAACGTGCTTGCCAATGACAATGGCACCATCACCAGCACTGCACAGTGCTTGTCTTGTTACCCTGAGACAAAAGTGCGGGGACCTCCAATACCAGTTCCAGGTACCAGTTTGGTCAATCATGTAAACTATAAGTGCGTCACTGTATGTACTACTATGTAACAAGTATTGTAACTCCATTTTGTTACGATAAGACGTAAATTAGAAAAGGCTTGATACTTTTTGACATCAAAGGTTTTTATAGCTATTACGATAGACTAGCTGGGCCCCGCGGTTCCACCCGCGGTTTCCCGGCATAATAAGTAGCCTATGTGCTATTCCAAGTCCTAAAGTACCTACATACCAAATTTCATCAAAATCGGTTTGATAGTTTTTGCATGAAAGAGTAACAAACATCCATACATACAATTCAATTCAATTTCATTTATTTCAATCAAAAGATCATATACAATTGTTATTATTACTAAAAACTTTCGTGTTTATAATATTATTTGATATTTGATAGATAATGACTGAATCTACTGATATTGTAATTTTAAGCACTAAATTAAAAGATTCAGTGAAATGTCACTCATATGCGTTTAGAGAAGGAAATTTGTTAATAACTTGTGAAATTTATTAATTTACACTTTAGCACAAAACAGTTTGTACATGGAGGACTTAATACTAAATAGCATTTTTTACCAGTCATCCAGGAGGTTATTTGAAAATGAGTAGCACAGGTGCTGGTATGTCTACATCAACACATTTAGGTTAAATTATGAGAGGTAGACATTCAAACGTAGATGGAGTAACCTGAGAGGGTCGCTGTGATCCTGCTATACAGGCTCTTATGAGACCTAGTGCAGGGAACAGGGATTCACAAAAGGGTACTGTAACACCTGATAATATATGCACCTAACCACTAATGTACCTATTTAAACTAAGTACTTGAACTTGACTTATAAAAAATAAAGATTATGAGGATAATACGCTGACACAGAAAGGCGTTTTGATAAAATAAAACGAATAAACATACTTAAAGCCTAAACAATCAAAATACTTACAACATCCTTCAACTTCTCCTTGTCATTCATATCAATGGGTACAGATATCTTGTCTTGCAGGAGCTTAACTGCATCTTCTAGAGCCTGTCGGTACTCTCGGATGATGACTGTCGGGTGGATGTTTTGAGTCAGGAACTGCTCGGCAACAGAGAGCATCTCGCCGGCCAAGACGATGACTGAAGTGGTGCCATCTCCGACCTGGAAATATGTATGTTGGAATTTATAGCACTAATGTTGAACTTTTTGGGTAGCCTTTAATATATAAAAGGCATAGCAATATTATAAAATAACAGTTTTGATCACAATATTAAAATAACCAATAAACATTTAGAAGTAGTTACTTCAAAATTCATATTTGCATTTTCAATCCATTTTGAATGATTGAAAATGCAGAGAGAAGAGGGGCAGAGTATTTTCGGAGAAGCTAGCTTGCTTAAGTGAAAAATATACAGAACAAAATTTTATGTAAGTATGGAAGGCTGGCTGCTTTGTCTATTACATAGGTATTTCTTCACATGTTACTTCTTCAGACAGCACAGGATAGAATAAGAGAGATATTCAAAAAAGAAATATATTATTGAACCAAAGTCGTAGTAGGCTTCCAACACAAAAATAATTGAAAATTCTAACCTCTTCATCTTGAGTTCTGGCGATTTCGATCATGGATTTGGCAGCCGGGTGCTGCACTGTAATTTCACGGAGTATGGCATTGCCGTCGTTGGTCATCACGATCCCACCCATGGGATCCATCAGCATTTTCAACATAGCCTGCGGCCCGAGGCATGTTCGAATAACGTCCGCTATTGTCTAAAATAAACACAATACAAACGTAATTAACACTGAATGAAGTCATTTATGCTGTAAATTTCGTGTCGTTGAAGTTTTGAGCTACGATTTACCTTTCCAGCGTTAATATTTTCTAGTTGAACCTTCCGGCCGGACTCACGTTTTGTGTTTTGGCCTGAAATGATATCACCATTGTAATAAATGCACTGTTTATACAATAAACACAGTAAATAAGTCTCAGAATACTTACTCAAAACTAAAATCGGCTGTTGACCATACATTTTATTAGATTTTCAAGCGAATGCAACTTCGTAAATCAAATATTTCTTCGAAAAGATCTACGAATTTCGACTTTTCAAGATTCACGAAAATCGCGTGGTGACTGGTTCTGCCAGGTTCATCAATCATAATTTTCTACCAATATATTTTTATCATAAAAACATTAATTTTTTAGTCATTACTCTTGAAGCGATTGTGCATAATGAATTTAAAAATTAAGTTTGGTTTATTTAAAATTATTTTAGATTGCAACCGTCCATTGTTTTGATAGATATAACTCAATTAATAATTGTATGAAGCTACCATATTTTTCACACTGACAATTTCAGACTATAAATGTCAAAATCTCGTATTGTAAGCGGCGTCATCTATACAGGTACTTTGTGATCATTTGGCAACGGTGATTTCTGTAACAATTCTAGATGGCGCTATAATACACTGGCGAGAAAAAAGAAAACTTGGAGGAAAAAAGAAAAGCATTTCATTTGCTTTTTACGAAGTCGTCGGGTCCATTCGTACACAAATTCATTATGTATTCTGAGATACAAATAGATTTAAATCTATAAAACCAAAGATAATTTTATAATAGGTAGATACTATATTTCTATAAATCAATATATCTAATAGTATTAATTATTTCAACAGCCTCTGTGGTTTTTTGGTTGGGCAGGTTATCTCATACACCCCTGAGGTTGCGGGTTCACTCCTGCGCCGGGACAAATGATTGTGCACGGTAAAAAAGCGCAATCATTTGTTTCGTGTCTGGGTGATGTGGGACCGTGGTCGTTCGTAGTTCCTAATCGTTCCCTAGATACAGGGAATCCTAGTTAGAGGAAGAAATTCATTGATTTTACACAATTTTACTATGGCTTTCGCACAGTTTGCAATGAGCTATTATGTTTCTACCTACTTGACTTAGGTACCTACTTATCATGCATTTTTTTTGAGTCATTTACTTACTTTTTCACTTCTCTCGTGCTTTTAAAATGCGTCATAGGAGTACTTATACCTACTAAATAGATAATAGCGGACTAAAGAGTAAGAGAGAGAAGCGAGCAGTTTTAAGATCTAAAACCTTAATTTAGAATTATAATTAAGTAACTGTTTAACCCTTGACGCAAAAAGGAGGGGTATTATAAGTATGACCACTATGTGTGTCTGTCTGTGGCACCGTAGCTTTTAAACGGGTGAACTTTTTTTATGTGTTTTAACCGACTTAAAAAAAGGAGGAGTATTCTCTGTTCGATTTTATTTCTTTTTTATGTTTGTTACCTTAGAACTCCATCATTTATGAACAGATTTGGAAACTTCGTTTTGCATTGGGTTCAGTACTCGTAGCTATCTACGAATTGGTCCCATATAAATTTCATCGATTTATTTTTACCTTGGACTTCAAAGATACATTGAAGTCGGTTTTTTTTGTTATTTATTTAATTAATAGCTTTGCACAAAATGGTACAAGGCATGACTTAATGCTATTTAGCATTATCTACCAGTCTTCCAGGTCGTGAAAGAAATATAGTGGGTGTGCAGCTACGTTTTGAGCATACGTACGTTGAGATATACTAAATAAATTACATCAAATTAATATGATAAATTGTATAACAATAGAAAAATATATACAACATTATGATAAATATAATTATATCATTATCATCATTATAGAGGCTCGGGTGGATGGCTTTCATGTTATTCCACGCAAAAGAGCAGCCTCCCTGATGACGCGGGTGCGGGGCAGCGCCAACACTATTCTGAGCGTGTTCGCGGACCGATGGGAGGGTCCTATATTACGTCGCTGGATATGTATGCATTGTGCGTACATGTCCAGGGAAAAATAATTAAGTAGGATAATACTGTAAATACTAACATTGATATAAGAAAATTGTTACTAATAAATTATGGATGAATCCGTATCCGTAATAAATTATTTTATTATTATTATTATCTGCCCATCACGTTCCCACTGCTGGGACACGAGCCTTCTCTCATAGAGAAAGTATGGGCCAAAATCCACCACGCTGGCCCAGTGCGGGTTGGTGGATGTCAAAAGTCCTTGACTTTTTGTGAAAAACTCTTAGACATGCCGGTTTCCTCACGATGTTTTTCTTCACCGTTTTAAGAGCGAGTGTTAATCCGCACATAACTTAAGAAAGTCAGTGGTGCGGGGCCAGCGGGATTCGAACTCGGGTGCGTCGGATCGAAAGTCGCACGAGCTCCCACTGAGCCACACTCGCTTTTTAATATAATATAAAAATATACTTAAATATATATACATTATATATAATTATAAAGTGATAGGATCACATGTAGGCTTATAGGTTAGAAAAGGAGGCGTGAACTTATCAAAACAGCAGTATTGAAGATAATATTAGTCATTAGGGTAAACTTGCTTAATGAAATGTTCATGGACGAGACGCTTAAAAATGTCTTTACTATTAATTTATTGGATTTTATCTTGTTAAAATGTATACTTGTTTTTTATTTGAAAGAAGGTTTTCTAGCGGTGGTTCTGTTCATGTTTTATTGTGTCGGCGGGGTTTTTTAATTTATAGTTATTAAATCCCACCACCGACCTCTATGAGAAATGCAAAATGTTATCTGTGAGAAAGTTGTATATTTATAATAGTATTAGGAGATATCACTCAGAAACAGTACCATTCCTACCTATAAGTAATTAACAAAATGCTAGATAAATGCCCTGTCTCAAGGTACAAGAGTAATCTTGCCTGGAGGCACTATAACCACATATGTCCGAAATTGTATAATTTACTAAACAGTAAGAGAAAAATTAAAACACTTAGCTCATATAAAATTAAATCAACAATAATTGAATGGCTTAACGAATATGATTACGATGTCACAGTTAAATTATTAGTAAGAGTAGATTAGATAGCAAACGCACATTCATACTTACATACACATACAACACCACACAAAACATACTTAAACCAATAATCAATTAAAATTATAATAAATTACTTACACACATACACATATATATATATATATATATATATATATATATATATATATATATAGCTTTATATATATATATGTATATATATATATATATATATATATATATATATATATATATAGTTACATAAAAACCTAAATAAGTATAGTGATTGATTAAGTCTCTGTTGTATATATATTTGATCCTAGTTAAGGGGAAGAAACTGCCTACTGCAACACAGTGATAAACTAAAGCAGTGGGCAGGGTTTTCAACTTTATATTGTACCTACCTTTACTATGCAATAAAGAGATTTGTATTGTATTTGTAAATACTTTGTGAAAACTTTTTTGAGCTTACGATTTGATTTGATCGGGTCGCTGGGTGAAACTTTCCTGGCTGGAAATAGGGTTAATTATTAAACCCATGATGTTTGTCTTTGAGAAATATTTTTTTTACGCTGACTGTACTCTTTTCGTAAATCAAAAATGCAGTTTTATTTCCTGTGAAATTCACCCCTTTATCTAAGAAGAAAACTTTCTAGCTGCAAAGGAAAAGGTACCTTGAAGATCCCACAACTGTATAGGCCTTACTTAAGTATGTCGGAGACAATGAGGTTAGCTAAGAAGTATGATTATAAAAAAAAATAGTGCACGTTTATTATTTTATTAAAGACATCGATATATTTGTTATAAGTATTTTAACATAGAATTAAAAAATAAGTAGGTAGGTTTGGTAGTATATACGATTCATTTCGAAGCTTTTTATATTCGGGTAAACTATACCACAAATATATACAATTAAATGTTTTATAATATAAGTGACTTTTAATCTGAATGGTAGCTTTCATTCATCAACTTTATAATCTTATGTTAACTGACTAGAAAATGAGAGATATTATATAATTTAACAACACATTACTACCTATTTTATTACGTAGGTACCAACAACGGTAAGTATAGCTTATACTCTTAGAGGACTGATTATAATATAGAGTACTTTAATAAATTTAATAGATAGGATTATACTTATATTTATATATATATATATTATTATATTTTGACAGCCTCTGCGGTGTAGTGGTTGGGCAGGTTGGCTCAAATCTCATACATCACTGAGGTTGCGGGTTCGATTCCCGCGACGGGACAAATGTTTGTGCACAGAAAAAAAAAGCGCAAGCATTTGTTTCGTGTCTGGGTGTTGTGGGACCATGGTCCTCATAGTTTCGGGTTTTCTAGATACAAGGAATCCTAGTTAGGGGCCAGGATCTATGTATGTGATCGATGGGCATTATTTAATTTTTTATGCGCCTTTAGATATTTAAAATATGGTTTCACAGACCTATAACATATATTTCTTGAAACTACATAATTAATCTATAATATCTTCATCATCCACATCTGATGATTCCACCTTAGTGTCCTCTTCTTTACTGTCTGTTTCTTTTCCACCGTGAGATGTGCGGAGGTCGTCATACACGCGCTTCAAATTCCTCATAATATATGAAGTCCCATTCACCGTCCCAGACTTCGGATCAAAGTACTTCTCAGAACCTTCGGAAGGATTGCTGCCCCGAACGGGCACGGAAAAAGCCGACACGTGCCGTGGTCGCTGCCCGAAATCTCTGCCCAAACGTTTGTCCAATCCAATATCAGGTGGTGGAACCTCTTGACCAATATTTGTCTCTCCACCTTCTGCCATACGCTTCCTATCGTAAATATGGCCTGACACACGCAAGTCGATAAAGAAGTTTAATGGATCTACCCCAAACTGTGGGTTGTAGAGAGGAGGATACCACATCGGTGGTGGTGGGGGTAAAATCAGGTTTGGTTGTGGTATAGCAGAATTTTCGTGAGGGTTCCTTCCGACGCAAGGTGATGGTTTAGGCAGTTCTTCCGTCCCGACATCGACGTAGGAAGATTGTCTGCTTTGAGGTCCAGGACTGCTACTCGGCTTCACATGCTCTGCTTTCGGTGATAACCTCCTTGGCGAAGGCTCGCGAACGCGCGGATGTTTATCTACCGTTAATTCTAGGGGAACTTCTGTTCGTACTTCTTCTTTCTTTTCCTCCTCCTGTTTTGGCCAGTCGCGTCGCCAGTCGGTTTCGTTTTCAGCAAAGTATTTGTGGGTTCGACGTTTAAATCTGCGATGGTAAGGCGGAGGGCGGCATCCATGACGAGCATTGACGAAGGACCGAAGCATTTCGCTGAAGAAGAATGCATGTGGCTGGAGTGGTAAAGCGCTGTAGAGGTATGGGGGAGTAGCCGCTAAAAGTCTTGATACAAGTTCTGTATTTCTGATGTCTCGAACGCTCGTCTTCGGCGCTTCCATGGGAGGCTTCTCCTCCTGTACGGAGCTCATCTGGAACAAAGAGCAAGAATGTAAATCAATCAGCGATTGAGCGGTGGAGGGAGTAAATCGGACTCTTGATGTGAATGGGATGCGGTGCCAAATGGGGTGTATTGCTCGAGGCGTTTATACCGTCCGATTTTAGGTCATAATTTTAAGATATATTTTCGAATAAGTTTTAACGAACTTTAATTTCTAAAATAATTATATGTACCTACTTATTTATAAGGTAAGTACACCGTACAAATTTTATTTAAAAACTTTCAATTTAAAATACGAAACTTGTGACTTTTATTCAGTAGGTAGCTGTTTAGTAGGTAGTCTTTCTAGGGTTTTCAATCGTGAGAACACCTATTTTATTGAACTTAGTAATAAGACGAGTAAGTCTTTCTAGGTATAAAGAAACATTTACAAAGCCTATACTATAATAAATAAAAAATCCTTTACTATGCTAGAATGGTCCTCCTCAGAGTGACTAACATGAATCATTGCGTGCATTGAAATAGGTATGCTACTTGAGACAAACTAATCGCACCGTATAGTATGAAGAGAGAGTCGTCGGTGATTATCTTTGCGGGAACAATGCGATGCCATTGTGCGAAGTACCTGAGGAGTGACAACTGCACTTGTGCGAGATTTATCCCTTTGAAGCTGACGCAATCTAGGAATTCAATACAGTCTAGAGCTCTCCATTTAATGGAAATACATTAGGCTCTGATCTGTCACTTTTGTTTTTAGAAATAGACACTGAACCTAGAACATCCTAGTACTCCAATACTTCAGGCACAGAATATAATAGTGCTTCAGGTAAAATGTTCAAGAAAGCTCCAATACTTCTAACTCAGTATATTAGTCAACCTGGCCTGAAAAATGGACTGGCCATAACCAACAAACTACGAAGAACGAAGCCGATAGTCATACAATGAGTTAAAACTGAGGACCTTTTTTTTAGAACTTTTGTTACAATATGTTATATTTTTTGTTTATGACAAATTGTTTCTTTTGTGCAGAAGCGGAATGTTCCACGCATTTATGTCTTCTATGTAAATTAAATTAATTGTGGTTGTACTAAATTTACAGTATTAAATTACTAACTGTATAGTATGCTTTTTTCATTAGAATATTTTTCACACACAATTTGAATCTGCTTTCTGAGAGCTCCGTTATACATTACGGGATTTTATTGTAAAAACGTACGCAATTTCCCATGAAGGACTTATTGAGATTACTAGGGGATTCTTAGAGGATAGGGGGATTCGTGAACCCATCCTTAATGGACAAGTGTACGTCATCTACCTATGTATAATTTTGTATACTCACAATTTAAACATTGGTCACAAAACTAATTTCAGAGGTCACATTTTTCAAGGGCCTTGACAAATGTTCAGCGTTACTGAGACATCCTAGGTATCTAGGGAGATAAATACTCATACTTAATACGTCGTAAGTACAGCACTAAATGCCGGGACAGACATCGGTGATCAATCACGGTACTGCGAACAATGCCCACCATAAGTAGCTACCTATGGAGCGAGGATTGCACTTGTACGAGAATATGCCTATGAAACTGTAACAATAATATGTGCGACAGCTGGTAACCTTGGGCTTCAGCAAAACTGAAAATAGAAGTCGCACAAACTCTTTGCTCTTACATCCTGACTATCGACGAATCAAAGAATGTAAAATTAATTAAAATACTGTATGTGAATTGTATTGCACATCCTTAAAGAGGGTAGATTATATGGCACATTATATAATTGTAACATCTAGATTACCTACCTATATTCTGGCAATAAATGTTTATTATTTTATGATTTTATCTGCTTAATTCCTTACCTCCAACGACAAGCTATTTAAAATAAAAATTCCCTTAATGAAACAATCTAGTAAACCACCTTGAAACATAATACTAAAAGGTATAGTTAAGTTTTAGTTTACTTCTTAGATACTTACGACTAGGTGCGTTCATTATCTATTACTAAATTTACAGTATGTAAGTCAAATGCTATGCTCAGGCTCATGTTTCTAAACGTGAGGACCTGTGATTGGGTTTTATAGATCAACTAACTACGATGTAAATACGAATGTTTGTGAGGATGGATGGATGGATAGATGTTTGTAACACAATCACGCAAAAACTACTGATCAGATTTTGATAAAATTTGGCACGTACTTTAGGTCCTGAAAAAGGACATAGGCCACTTTTCATCCCGGAAAACCGCGGGCGAAACCGCGGGGCGCAGCTAGTAAATAAATAAACTTGACGATGATCGTAACGAACTGCCTCTCCGCTCTATAAAATATACAATTTCACGAGGTTCTATAAACCCACAAAAAGGCCTAGAAAAGACACTTCGCATCAAATTTAAAATTCAAAACGCGCCTACACCACGTCCTACAACATCATATCACTAGCTGGCTATAGCAGGCGATACTAGATGTGCAGTTCGTCTGTCGACATCGATTTTTCAGCTCACCGCTGTTTTATTGGCAATATTCGAATGACGGTGCATATATCCATGTATTCCGAGGCTCAGGCAGCAGACTTCGATTTTTTATTTGAGCGGGAATCACTCGTGTCGCGTTGTGTTGTGCAGCGTGCTACATTTAGCGAAATATATTCTTTGCCCAAGATAGATAGATCGATAGAAAACACTTTATTGCACTTAAAAAAAGAAAACAGAATTACAGTTGGTAATACATAATTTCCTATAAGTACAATATAAGCGATAAGACCGCCTTATCGCTAAGCAGCGCTCTCTTCCAATTTCAATTTCAAGGTAACGGATAATCTACCAACATCTGTGACAAATTGATGTCAGCATCTGTGCTGTTGTGGTTGGGCAGGTTGACTCAAATCTCATACACCACTAAGGTTGAGGGTTCGATTGCCGCGACGGGGCAAATCTTTGTGAACTGAAAAAAAAGCGCAAGCATTTGTTTTGTCAGGGTGTGGTAGGACCATGGATCCCATAATCCTAGTTAGGGGCCAGGATCTATGTATGTGTTTGTTGGGCATAATAAAGTTTTTGTTTTAACAAGCTTTTATTTTGCTTGCTATGTTTGTTTGTTTGAGTCAAAACCACTTCCTCTTATCCCACGGAGTTGAAATTTTACATCCTTGTCAAAGTCCGATGACAATGCTACATTATGGCGACAACCAGCTGATTTGATGGTGGAGACGGAATGTGGGCAATGGAACTCCTTGACGGATAATCGTAAACTACTAGTGTTTGGGCTCATTTTAATCTGCTCGCGATTCCAATTACGAATTTGTTAAAAGCTTGTCTTGAAAAATATATTTTTCCACAAAAATCTTGTTTTAATTACTCTTTTTCGAGATTTACACTTACTGTCAATAGCCCATAGCCCATGCCCATAGCAACAGCCCAAACTCCATCACAATTCAATCAACAAAGTCTCCATACTCACACATGTGAATACATAATTTCAAAACTCACATTCACAGGGTTGTCACTCACACAAACGAAACCTACACATACATAAATAGACTGTATTTATAGGATCCCGAATTCCCGAATGATAGGAATTAAATGTCACATTAACATATCGCGGAGTTTGAAGTGAAAGCGATACATCGGATTTGTGGGACAATAAAGAGTGGGCGAAGGGGTGTGGGTGGGAGCTAGGGCTGGCACGGAAAGTTGAGCTCGCAGTAAGCTTACGGTTAAAAAAGTTCGTTTGATTAAATGTTTTTAATGTTGCTATTTAAGATTGATTCTTAAGTTTGTTGACAGAAAAATTTGGTTGGCATTAGCAATAGTTTTTTTTTACTAACTTCGAGCTCAGGCAAAGCTATATTTTCAAAATATGAAATAACAAATTTTAATTATAACGTGAAAAGCTTACCTTTCATTTTTATCATAAATAGAATTATTTATATGTAATAAATAAATATTTTTATGAAACGTGGCAGCCCTACCTACAGTCGGTCGTTCACAATAAATTCAGAGTGGCGTATCTCTATTCAAACATTTGATACGGAGCGTGAAGCGAGTCTTACCGCGGCATCGGCGTGCAAACATGAACACCCTCGCGACAACCCTACGTCTGGGTATAAGTTGGTGACAACCAAACGTCTACGAGTGATGTATGTAGGTGACAACCATAAGTATATTAAAGGTTTTAATATGTGGGAGATGTGGTGGCCTATATTTAAATAAAAATTGTATAGGTATCAACGTACATGGTTGGTCCTAGTCCTGAGCAACGTTATATCTCTTGGTAAGATAAGATAAGATAAGATAATTATTTATTGCCAAAAGAAAATTTACAAATTTTTCTTACAAATAGGACAGAATACTTATTATCTAAAAAAAGTAGTAGAGTTATCAGCGAACCCCAAACTAAGCACGAGGCCTGTGTCTTGGGAGTCGAGTGCAATTTTAACAAATCAAATTTAAAATATTGTAACCAAAGTAATTGAAAAACTTGACAAATGGCAATGTGGGATAGGTATAATAACTTTACTATGGTATGTATATATTTATTGTAAATGTAAAGTTTGATAGATATTGAGTTTGATATTATTGGTGTGGAAAATAATGAAGTTTATGACTAGTAGTCCTCGTATTTGTCACCAACGTCAGTCAGGTTGTTACTGTGATATATAATACTAGCTTCGGTTCACCCGCGCGGTATCCCGGGATAAATGTGTCCATTTTCAGTACAGAACTGCATACCAAATTTTATCATAAACTATTCAGTAATTTTGTGATTAAGTAACATCCATCCATTCATCCATCCATCTATTCATCGTCATAAACTTTCACATTTATAATATTACTAGGATTATTATTCAGACATAAATGCCGCACATAATATGCTATGTAACACAGTAGCGCAGCGTATGCAGCACGTTGTATTCTAAGTATGTAGAACAACGTGGTATTTTAGTTTATTTTATGGTTCTACGAACATTTAATCCTTATAAAACTAAACGGATAAAAAAACCGGCCAAGTGCGAGTCGGACCCGCGCACTAAGGATTCCGTACCATTATCTATAAAAACGGCAAAATCATGTCTGTTGTATGGGAGCCCCCTTAAATATTTATTTTTTTCTATTATTTAGTATTTGTTGTTATAGCGGCAACAGAAATACATCATCTGTGAAAATTTCAACTCTCTAACTATCACGGTTCGGAGACACAGCCTAGTGACAGACGGACAGACAGACAGATAGACGGACGGACATTGGAGTCTTAGTAATAGGGTCCCGTTTTACCCTTTGGGTACGGAACCCTAAAAATACAATCCGCTGCAATTGTTTGTAGTGCTCTACGAATTTCGTAGCACATCGTAGCATTCGTAGCACTGATACAAATGCACGGACGCGGAAGTAAAACAAATCGTTATCTAGATGTGTCCTTTGATACTCGTACCGATTTTCGTTTGGTACCAAAATCTGATAAAAATAAATAAAAAGTGAGTATAAATTCAACGAACCTACGAGGGACCGCTTTTTTTAAATATTGGAAATTTTATACACAGCTCGAACGCGAAATGGGACTGAAATTTTTCATAGGATTTTGTGAGATTCTCTCTCTATGAGAGAAGGCCCGTGTCCCAGCAGTGGGAACGTGATGGGCTGATGATGATGATGATGAATACAGAGAGCTGATGTATTTTTGCAATAGAAAACTGTACAAAATACATTCTGTAACTTACAGTTCTGTTTAAGGAACATATTTAGTTATGATTCCTACTCAAATAAAGCAAGATTTATTTCTCAAACAAGGTTTTAGCTCTACGGGGCAGACCCTTTTCCGCGCCTAGGGAAGACTGTGATGTGGGATCAAGTCCCGGCCATATTTTTATTTTCTGAAGAAACTTGTTTGATTTTTTCGCTTCGCATTCGTCACTTAATAAAAATATAATAAGAAGATTTATTTCTGTGAAAAAAAGTAATTAACAAACTCCCAAACAAAAAGTAATCAACAAATGATTCTTTTTTTTAAAACGCCCTGACCCCTAACTAGGATTTCCTGTATCTAGGGCACCAGGGGCTATGAGGACCATGGTCCCACAACACCCAGACACGAAACAAATGCTTGCGCTTTTTTTTCTGTTCACAAACATTTGTCCCGTCGCGGGAATCGAACCCGCAACCTCAGTGGTGTATGAGATTTGAGCCAACCTGCCCTACCACTGCACCACAGAGGCTTTCAATGCTTTAAGCGTCTGTTATAATACAATACAATTCAAATCCCGCATTCCTCTCCACAAAACCCACAAAACGTTTAACGAAAAAAAGCAAAACCGCTGTTAAAGTACATAAAAAATTCAATTAGGTGCCTCAAACCGACGGCGACGCGTGGATTTTAGCGACAAATTCGTTCCACGAGAGATTGAGCACCTGGAATGTATACTATTATGGGATTTTGAGCCTTATGTTGTGCCTTTTAAGGGAAAGTGGCTGCACAATTGCAGACGCCGTGGTTGAGCGCTCGGCACACGGCAGCGAACGTTAATTTCCATATTAAAACCGTCACAAAGGAAGCGTATTCAAAAACCACATCGGGGGTAGGGAAGAGATTTTAGAAAAGTTTGGATGCGGTATTGGTGACACTGAAATGGATGAGCTTAGATCTTAGCGAGAATCTCTATTTGTCCAAGGGCAACAACTGTCAAAAAATATTTGAGCTTTTGTTAGCCCTACAAGAAACAACGATTTATTTATTTATTTATTGCAATAATATACATTCATTCATATATATAAGACTTTAGTGGGTAGGTACATAGGCCTTAAATTTAATATTTTTTACAATTTTATTCGTACAAAGCAATGGATTCATATTTATGTTATATGCTGGATTGATTACCTATAGGTACACCTACTTCACTAAAATGTCTGGTATGGTAATATCAAAGAAAACTAAATATTACTAGAATATTATGCTTTACCCGAATTTCTTGTTTTGACTGGATTTAAAAAATATAAATTCTTACCTTATTGACTTAGTCACTTGTCATAAAATAAAAATATAAAATTAGGATAGGAACGTGTATGCGTTTCCAAGAAAACAGGACAAACATGTACAAGCCCGCGGACGAAAAGCAAATAGTATGAAGAACAATTGTACGAATAAAAAAATACACTTCGTCGCCAAATTCAAAAGTGAAGGACTTAAGCCATGCCGGTCCGCTCGTTCGTACACAAGCATCACGCACACATTTGCATCATGCTATGACGATCGGCCGTCACATCGGCTTAACATCGGCCCTCCGTCCACTCAAACATTGCCATGCTTCAGTTGTCGCTTAGCAAGATTCCGTCCGCCTTTATTTATTGGTAAATGGGCATACGTTTGATGACATCTCGACTTATAGAAAGCTAATATGCGGCCTAAGATGGACCACGCTTGCCCATGAGAT
Source organism: Petrophora chlorosata (assembly GCA_951640565.1). Classification (NCBI taxonomy): domain Eukaryota; kingdom Metazoa; phylum Arthropoda; class Insecta; order Lepidoptera; family Geometridae; genus Petrophora; species Petrophora chlorosata. Next base: position 5,170,513 of record OX621204.1, on the reverse strand, counting down.
GCCTATTTACTCTAGACTTAAAGAAACACAAGTTGTAGCTGTTTGGGAACAAAGACACTGGCAGAGAGTTTCATTAAAATATGGAATGGGCTACCGCCCGAGGTTTTCACGCGGAGTTATAACTTGGGGTACTTGAAAAGAAGGGTGAAAAGGGTCCTTAAAGGTAGGCAACGCACCGGTAATGCCCCGAGTATTGCAGGTGTCCACAGGCGACAGTAACCGCTTACCATCCAGGCGGGCCGTCTGCTTGTTTGACTATATATAATAAAAAAACGTCACTCCTCTCCTCTCTCTTATTCGTTCAAGTAAGAACACCGCATCCAACCTATAGCTTTACTACTTCCTAACTCAAACAATATTGCGCTCAGATACCGCGCGGGTATGATAATCGCGTCAAAACGCACGTGAAGTGCCGCGCGGTGGGAGAAGGGGGGAGGGAGGCAGGGCGAGAGATGGAGGTGGGGTGCTAAGCCGATGACGGCTTTAAAACGTACCCGATTATCCAGCGAGCGTACTTCGAGGTATGATTTTTTATTTATTTTATTTATTTAAAAAGGTCTACCAACGATTGTTACAATATTGCTTACGCTAAATTAACTTTATCAAGATATGTTTCTAACTAATTGCACAATCAATTATAGGTAAACACCGCTAATCCAAATTTAACTTAACAGGTATAATTTTAAATAGGTATATAGTATAGATTAAGTACAAATTCAACTCGATATTGCATCCAACAATTGCAGACGAAAGTGATATAAGGACATGGAATTAATGTCTAAGAGGCCACTAAAGCTATTTAATGATTTGCTTAATCTGGCTACAGGGGAATTACATCCTAGAACAGTCTTGCGAAAGGGGGGGACAAATGGGACTATGGGCTTACGCGGGTATCTTCTAGGTACTGTAAAGTTGAAACAACTGAGAAGCTGAGGACAATCGATTCGATTTCTTAGTATTTTGAAAAGGAAAGTAAGGTCTATGAGAGTTCTTCGTTTTTCCAATGAATGCATTTCAAAATACTCAAGTCTCTCGGTGTAGCTCTGACCTTTTCTTGCTATATTAAAAGAATATGCTAAGTGCCAAAGAAACCTCTTTTGTATTCTTTCTAGCCGCAGTGAGTGAGTGGCATAGTGTGGCCTCATGATTTATCACGGTCTACTGATTTGAGCTTTAATTGTGTCAATGGTTTGATAAGGAATTTATCTAGATATCTCAAAGTGAATACCTAGTTAGATCACTTTTTTATAGAACTGAGTTATGAGGACAAGTCGTTCGCCTGATGGTAAGCGCCACGCCTGCCCATAACAATTGCAGTGCCACCCAGAACTTTTAAAACCATAAAAATCACTGCGTAACACTGTATTGCGCTCATCAGCCCGAGACATCAGATATTAGGATTCATATGCCCAGTAATTGCGCTGGCTACTGTGCCCTTCAAACCTGAACACAGTATTGCTTACTTAGGTAATTATTATTCGCATTATGTGCCTTATAATCTGTCATCATTATAAGTGAATTGTTTGTACGTATACTATTTTGTAGTCTATGATTATACCCACTTTCGTGAATGAAAAATGAGATGATGTACATTTGATGTATATCTACAAACTATACGAATAGCTTCAAAAACAATCTATACTATAGTATAGTTACCTATTTCCCACGTACTAAAATATTGGGGTATAATAAACTAAACAAAATATTCCAAAAAGCTTGTCGTTACATGAAAATAGAGCAGGTTACATCCTCTTTTTTTCAATTTATTTGAAAAATTCGGTAGGTACGATGATCCGCGGAGCTTTTTTCAGTGTGCGCTACTTTTTAGGGGCCCATATTCTTGTTCTGTCTGAGTGACGAGCGCAGTGCAGCGCCGCGGGGGATTTTGCAAAACAAAGTTCTGGGTGGTGCTGTTATTGATGGGCTAACGTATTGGTTACCATCAGGCAAACGTCCAGCTCGTCACGTCATTTAGCTACATAAAAAAAACGATAAAAAATGGATTCAGGCGCCTAAAAATTGCACAATTTAATTAGGTGAAATACGATCAATCAGCTACATACCGCGGTTTTACCCGCGGAATCACCCGCGGTTTCCTGGAATAAAAAGTAGCCTATGTCTTTACCAGGATCTAAAGTCAAAGGCAAAGTCAAAATTTCTTTATTCATTTTTGGCGTCACAGACGCAGTTATGAACCTACATACCAAATTTCGTCTACAAAAATCCATCTATCCATTCGCATTCATTCGTCCATCCTCACAAACTCTCGCATTTCTAATATTATTAGGATTATATCCCATAGGTTACCGTATTGTACAATATTCTATTGTTTCATTATTTTTAATAATTAATATTCTTTTTCAAAATACTTTGAAGCTGTACTTCTAATGTACCATTACACGTCACAGCATTGATTATTCATACATAATCAACACTAACTTCAACACAACAATAATAAGACATTTTTACCGTTATCATCATAAAGCACTTATTATTGTAGAGAACCCTTGTACCTGTTTCTCTCCCACTTGCCTAGTTGTACAACACAGGAAAAAGTATACCGACGCATCTCTATCTGCTTAATGACTGACACAGGCTTTTAGCTCGAAATATAACAGCGAACTATGTTTCCATCCTTTTAAAAAGTTGTCCAAAAGAGAATTTGAAATGATTTTTATTTTGCGCGTATTTTAGTTGCGGAAGTAGAAAAATGGTGGCAACAGCATAGAGCAGCATAGAGCATTTATTGTTCATATACAGGGTGTGGCATTTTGGGATCTCCAGTGTTGGTACCTTTTCCCTTGCAGTGAGGAAGTCGTGTTCTTAGGAAATATAAGTTAAATTTTGGAGAAAATAAAAACTGTTTTGATGGATTTTTGAAAAAATGTACAGTCAGGCTCAAAAATGTAATTTCCCAAAAAAGCAACGTGGACTTAATCAATCATATATAATATCCTATGAGGAACGTTTCTCTCAAAATAACCCATAAAAACGAAACTTTATTTGTGATAAATTTTAATAAAACTATTCTCGTACATTTCCGTAAATTATAATAATAACAAATTATTTTATTTCAGATTTACGTCCATAGTTATATGTTCACATGTTAACACCAATGTTAACACCAATACATTATTATTAAATTAAATTTCAATAAAATAAATATGTAGGTAGTGGTTGAGCAGGTCAGCTCATATCTCATATGCCACGAAGGTTGCGGGTTCGATTCCTGCTACGGGGCAAATGTTTATGCACGTAAAAATAGCGCAAGTCATTTAGCCATGTCACATTTAGCCATGTCTGGATGCTGTGGGGCTGTTGTCCTGCAGTCCCTGGTTCTCTGGTATATGATCATTGGGTGGTATTTATTTATATATTTATATTTTTACACCTTGTCACTGTCTAAAAGCTACACTTACAAAGATAAAAACCAGTAACTTTAACAATGATTACTATGCACAGATTTTTTTAACTTCTTTTTTTTTATTCTTCATAGATCCATGTTTGGCCAATATCTTGCCTGATGTGAAGCGACGATATGGCCTAAGATGGAGTACATAGATCTAGAGAGAGACGGCAGTTGAGCGGCTGCTCAGACCCGTCTCCCCGATGGTTCACCGAACATCAACTTTTCTTTTAACAAGAATATTAATTTTTCGAAAAAATCAAAAACCGACTTCAATGTATCTTCGAAGTCCAAGGTCACATATCGATGAAATTTATATGGGACCACTTCGTAGCTATACTGAACCCGACGCAAAAATATTTTTTCAAATCGGTTCATAAATAACGGAGTTCTGAGGTAACAAACATAAAAAAAAATACAATCGAACAGAGAACCTCCTCCTTTTTTGAAGTCGGTTAAAAATAGGTAGGCTAGGTTAAAAAAGCCTTTATTATCGTGATATGACACAGAAACAAGAGCTAAGTATAAAACTCCTGTTTTAGATGCAAAATGTACCAGTTATTATGCCTATCAAAACAGGAAAAAAAAAACAGGCACATCGTGATAATACCCCGGAATCACGGCACACTAATCAACAGGCCTGCTCGACCAGAAATCTGAATGAAGCCAATTTCCTAACGAGATCCATTACCCGATATCCGAATGAACGAAAAGAACGAACGACCGAATGTAATGACGCTTGAATGAACGATCGCGGCTCGTGTTCAGTATTCGCTGACATAGGGAAATGGGTTGTAAGTGAAAAATGGTAGATATGAATGAACTTGAAACTAAATAACACGAAACTGTTGAACTATCTGTAGGCCATTCAGTTGACTCAACCGATACCCATTACTTATATACAGTACATATTATTAATTTTAATTTAGTTTAGTTTCAATTACATTTGTTTTTAATTTATTTAGCCTACTGTAAGTGTTTTTATAAACAGTTTTTATATTTTGTATATTTTAGCGCGACATGTAAATTATTTTGTTAATAAAATGTCGTAGGTCATAGAATCGTTTGAAAACGAATACTGAACCGGGGTATTTTTTTATTGTTATTAATTATTGTTAATGATATCAGTCAATCAATCAAAAGTTCTTTATTCAATATTGGCGTCACAGACGCACTTATGAACGTCAATTATTACAATGACTCTACCCCCGTATCGGAAAAAGAACCACGTATGTTTATAATATATTAAATATGGTATCATTTTTTATACTTACAAAGATGTGGGTTGTGTCGATTGTTGTTTTAACCCGTCGCGTCGGCTTCGCAAACACGAATTCCTTACGATAACGCGGGTGGCACGTCAAACCAAAAATCCCGAACCTAGCCTTATCAATTGAAAAAGATTTTTCCTAGACGAATTTCCTGAACTTGTGAAGACATAAATTATAATCGATAAAATATGAACACAGGCTCAACATCAAACATACATTTCAAAATAACGTGCGCTTAATTAATTGTCTTGTTTAATTTAATAACTCCCCTCACATACGAGGGAGGGAAACATTAAGACGCATCTTAACGTTGCTTACTCAAAGACGCTTAACGACCGCGTAATAATTATATCATTGTAGTATAGTATAGTTGTCTTACTAATAATATAAACGCGAAAGTTTGTAAGAATGTATGGATGTAAGTTTGTTACTCTTTCACGCAAAAACTGCCGAACCGATTTTGATGAAATTTGGTATGTAGGTACTTTAGGACTTGGAATAGCACATAGGCTTTTTACTACCCGCGATTTACTAACCGGTAAACCGCGGGTTGCAGCTAGTGTTCCATAAAATGTGTAATCACTTATTCGGCTGCTTTTAAGGCCGTGCTTTTTACTAAACAAACCTATGGCAATTAAGTTAATTAATATTTTTGTAAATAATTTAATGATTATCCCTTCTCAGTTCTACACACATACTCTCACATCACACACCACCTCTGACATACAAAACAATATCACTTTATTTAATTACTGAAAACAACTCTACACTCTCCTTACTAAAACTAAACTAACTACTTACAAGGAGAAGCAATTGGACAAACCATAGACCATTAAAGGCCTATAGATAGCTCAAATGCTCCAACCCACTACCAGTTGGCAGCGTACCTTTGTTTCATACCAAACATAGTTATATGAAAACAGACACACTGGTACATATTTATTCACACACACACCCTCTCACACTCAAAACATTACAAGCATCGAGTATGTTTACCTGTTCTTTTATAGATAGATAAATTCAGACACTTTATTGTTAAAAACCTTAAAAAAAGGTAAATGAAAAACAAGTAGGTACATTTCACAGTAATCAGTATAACAATTACTATCGGGGAGACGGGTCTGAGCAGCCGCTCAACTACCGTCTCTCTCTAGATCTATGTGCTCCATCTTAGGCCACATCATCGCTTCACATCAGGCGAGATAGTGGCCAAATATAGATCTATTAAGCGTAAAAAAAAAATTAACTCTATACCTAATTTTAAGGCATTATATATACCTGCTATACTCCCGACGGAAGAGTCCTGGCTCCTATAGTATACGGGTTGCGAGCCTAGTGTGGGATAAGGTGCTTCATATCCTTAAATATGTACCCTAATGAACATTCTTTCATTTTTCATTATCAGCATCACGTAACTGCAAATAAATTAGAATTGTATTTCTTTTTTTACAACCGATAACTAAAAATTAAATGGGAATGAAAAACACATACTATTTTAAAAATAACAACACAGATATTAAATGAAAACTTAAAGACACAATTTTACCATCCCTACTAATATTATAAAAGTGAATGTGAGTTTGTTTGTTACGCTATCACGCGAAAACTACGTAACCGATCATCATGAAACACATATTCACAGTAGTACACATATTCTTGGAGGTATTAGAAGTAACATAGCATATTTTTTATTAAAATTTTTTTTACGTTATATATAAAAATTGTTTCTCAAAAAATCTCAAAATCTATATACTTTAAAGATAAGATAGAGGGGCTTCCTCTATCATCAACGCGGACGAAGTTGCGGAAGAAAGCTAGTCTAATATAAATTCATGTTGAAGTGCGGTAAGTACCTTCGCGATATAAAATACTCCGCAGCTTATTTCTCCCTTTGCGCCGCCTAATAATAATAATAAAAGCGTTATCGTATCGTTCGCTACACAATGCCATATTGTCGTTTACATTCCGTCAAGGCACGGGACAAAGATGTACAACTTTTTCAATTACATTCAGTTGAAAAACCGTGCAAAATATATGCAAAAATATATACCTAATTTCGCACTGACTATATTAGATAGATAAACACTTTATTATTCACCTTAAACACAGAAATTAAGTACAAGTTAAATATTTACAATGAATGGGCGGTCTTAACGCTTAAAGCGATCTCTTCCAGACAACCTTTGGATGGAGAGGAATAACGAAACATAAACGGACGGCAGTGATAGAAGTTATACCTAATAGATATACTATGGGCTTACACAAGCAAGCAAGCTTATATTGCACGTATTTCACGTTGGATTAAAAATTATCTAATCAATTTTGTAAATTCAGTATCCCATTATATGACTTTGACATTATTGAATTGATGAATTGATGAAATTAAATGAAATGAATGATGAAATGAATTGATAAATGACTTTGACATTATTATTTAGCAACAATTATGTAATCAATGTAGTTATTTTATTTTATTATTAATTTTTATTTTACACTTTTTATGGTACTGAGTGATGAGACGAACATGTCGTTGGTAAGCGCCACGCCTGCCCGTTACAATTATAGTGTCACCCAGACTGTTAATACCATAAAAAGCACTGCGTAGCACTCCATTGCGCTCATCACCCCGAGACATCAGATATTAAGTCTCATATGCCAAGTAATTTCACTGGCTACAGCGTCCTTGAAACCGGCTTATTAATAATGATAACTGTGTAATATATGTAATTGGTTCCCGTTCAAATTATAATAATAATTTGAATTTATTTATTTATTTAATGCATTCCTTAATGTAGGTAGGTACAACAGATAGTCAATTTGTAGTCAGTTCACTAAGGACCCTGTCGGGCACGCATTAAGAAGAGGGGAAGACTACTTCTAAGTATAAAAATTATATAGCAATTTTAATGCTGTCATGTTCACACAATTTTTTTTTTACGCTTAATAAATCCATGACTATGCTTCCATAAATCCATGACTATTCAGACTCTGCTTAATTTAAAACACCCGGAATTACGGGTAGTCATCGTACATTGCATAACCAAAAAATATATGTTACCAACTGTGCCCGCGGTTTCCCGGGATAAAACCTATGTGCCTATGTGTGAATCCAGGGTATTTAAGCTTTACCCATTTCACTAAAACCGTGGAACCGTTACAGCGTGAAGAAATAAACACACTAACAAACTTACAAACTTTCGCATATAAGTGTGATTTTACTTTAGGATTGACATGGCAAGACATCTTAATAAATAATATCAATAAATTTACGGCTATCAATGATTAACTCTCGAGACCCGGGTGTACAAAAATGTTGTATTCAAGCAAATAAATAAATGATTTTGATTTCTGATTTTGATTAAATTAGCGAAATAATCGGTACAAAAGCGGTACCTATGAAAATCGATTGGTACCGTGTACTGTTATGCCGCATCTAGTTTTCACATATCCACGGACACTATACAAAACCGCAGTTCTTTGTGTCGTAGCAGGCAATAAAGGTAAAATGCTACGCTGCTACGAAAGCTCTACGGCGTAGACTGTACATATCGTAGCTTGGTCGCTATGACTGTTATGTACTTGAGTTTAATAAACTACATACCAAACGATATCTTCCTTGTGGCTTTGCCCGTAGGTCCTTGGTTTATTTTCTCAAATACATATCTAACCAAAGAAGTTAACCGAGAAGCTTACTTAATTTTAATTTCATCTGAGAATCTAAAAATATGAAAATCATTCTCATCATCAACCTATCAAGTTCCCATTGCTGGAACACAGGCTTTCTCTCATACAGAGATGGGTCATAATCCACCACGCTCAGTGCGTGTTGGTGAATGCCGCATGGCCTTGAATTTTTGTGATCATTCTTGGATATGCCGGTTTTGTTCACGATGTTTTCCTTCATAGTTTTTAATGCGACTGTTTATCTGCAAGTCAGGGATGCGAGACCAGTGGGATTCAAACTCGGGTGCATCGGATCAAAATTCGCACGTGCTCAAGCCACACTCGCTCTTATAAAAATAATGCCTATAATACCTAAAAACTCTAAGCTTGAAGTGCTTCAAAGGCTCCAAAAACACTATTAAAAATGTAACCCTTTTCCCCCTTCCCCTTGCGACATCCCACACGCCGCGTCGTGGAGGTAAACCCGTGGCTATGTAAACGTAGTCTCAATTCCTCACAATGTTTGCTCATTAGATTTGGAGCCAGGAGACTTGATAAGTATCCAGTCTCGAGTTGAAGACTCGCTGGGATGTTGGACTGCAGGGAAATGAAAACGAATGAAACTATATAGCCAGCTACGTATGATCAAGGTACAATCCATGAAACTTAATTCGTTTGGTTTCGTTGGATGTTTTTGGATTCATTGTCAATTTGCGAAAAGTAGGATCAATGTGGATCTAAATTAATTATATTGTCAAGTAAAATGTGAACTATGATTGTTAAAAGGCACTAAAACTTTTTTTACAAGCTTTTATTTATTATTTTTTGTACATTATGACATATCTAAGAACATTATGAAATGTCAAAAGATGAATAAATTGAATTGAATTGAACTTGCCCTGTTTATTTGGGTCAAATCTTGTAAGTTAAATCAGAACCACTTGTTCTTATTCTACGGAGGTGAAATTTTGAATACTTGTCAAAGTTCGATGACAATGCAATATTATGGTGACAGCTAGCTGATCTGATTTTATTACAGTATTTTGTGAAACATTTTTTCACCTGAATCCTAAAACGCCTTCGACCCCCTGGCCCCTAACTAGGATTCCCTGTATATAGGAAACCAGGAACTACAAGGATCATGGTCACACAACACCCAGAAACAAAACAAATGCTTACGCTTTTTTTCTGTGTACATTTGTCCCGTCGCTGGAAGCGAACCCGCAACCTCAGTAGTGTATGCGAATTGAGCCAACCTGCCCAACCACTACACCTGAATAATTCAAAACATTGGATACGTAAACATTAGCATATGGTTCGGGGAAATACGAAATCAGATGGGAATTGTGAATCGAATCGGAAAATAAATACATGAGTGAGTTTACTTGTATCCGATACAAGTTGTCGAAACGCGATACTCCCGTAGAGCCTCCGTCACCGGAATGGTAAAAAGGCACCGTAGAAAACTGTCACATTATACCATACTTACTACAGGTTTCCAGTCCTACTAATATCCTCATCATCATCATCATCAGCCCGTCACGTTCCCAATGCTGGGATACGGGCTTTCTCTCATAGAGAGAGAATGGGCCATAATTCACCACGCTGGCCCAGTGCAGGTTGGTGGATGTCACATGTCCTTGACTTTCGTGAAAAATTCGTGGACATGCCGGTTTCCTCACGATGTTTTCCTTCACCGTTTTAGAGCCAGTGTTAAATCCACACATAACTTAAGAAAGTCAGTGGTACGGGGCCAGCTGGATTCGAACTCGGGTGCGTCGGATCGAAATTCGCACGTGCTTCCACTGAGCCACACTCGCTCACTAATATCCTACTTCCTACTAATATTATAAATGCGAAAGTTTGTGAGGATGGATGTTTGTTAATCTATCACGGAAATTGATGACGGATTTTGATGAAATTTGGTATGTAGGTACAGGTCCTGTAAAAGAACAAAGGTTACGTTTTATCCCGGGAAAACGCTGGTGAAACCACGCGCAGCTAGTTTACCATAGGCGAAAAAGTAAAAAAATATTACAACCTCATCTGTTAACAGGTGTCAATTAGTTGGTGGTAGAGTCCAAAAATAAAGAAATAAAAACTTGATCTTTGGTATAGAGCATTGAGGTCTTACGGTTATTCTTACTCTTTGAGACTGACACCGTTGCAGAATTGCAGAAATGATCTTTAAATTTTATAGACGACTAAACACTAATCTGTCCATTGAGGTCTTACACCTCAATGGTATAGAGTCATTTCAATAATTGACGTCCATAAATAAATGCATTTGTGATGTAATTGAAAAATAAATTTTAAAATTTGTAGCCTTGAACGAATAAAAAAAGGCGGACGCCGCAGCGCCAAATCCAAAAGTAAAGCACTCAAGCATGCCGGTCCGCCCGTTTCGTACACAAGCTATACGCACGCATTTACATCTCTATGCCGAACGGCCGTCACATCATCGGCTTGACAACGGCCCCCCGTCCACTTAAACAAACATAACGCCACCGCCATTGCTGTTTCAGTTGTTGCTTAGCTAGATTCCATCCGCCTTTTTTTATTCGAGCATATCAAAGCATGTATACCTACGTTTTATCAAACAAAAAATCGACTTCAATGTATCTTCGAAGTCCAAGGCCAAATATGGATGAAATTTATATGGGTTGAAATTTAAATTTTCCAAATCGGTTCATGAATGATGGAGTTCTGAGGTAACAAACATAATGAAAAATAAAATATTAAAAATAAATTCATTCGAATAGAGAACCATCCTCTTTTTTGAAGTCATACATTTTTGAAGGTTAAAAATTAAATGAAAAACATGGCTGGGCAAGGGAATAGAACCTACGTCTTTGGAATACGGTCTACTTGAGCAACCTGCAACCTTTGCTTTTTGTAGACGTACGGGAACGATTCTACGTTTTAAGTTGTCAATGATTTTTGACGACAATTGATGGCGGCTAGAAATTTCTTTTTTCTTCCTTCTAATAATTAAAACTTGGGATGTTTGAAATAGGAGGCTCAGAAGAAGAATGTTTAGGTTTTCTAAGTATGAAGTCTCTAGAAATGAAAGTATATGTACGTAGATATTTGAATAAATAAAATAGCACTATCCGAAACCAAATTCTTCACAGAAATGCAGCACAAATCCTGTTATAATGATTTTTACGAAGCCTTACAAAACCCATACGATTAGAAACATTTTTAAACAGAGCTGCATAAAGCCGCTCACACAATGGCCCTGCCGAGACGCAGTGACAATGGCGACGAGCGGGAAGCCGGCTGAAAGGTTTATTGTTTACGGATGACGCGCGTGTGGACGCGCCTTTACACCGGGCTTCGGGCTGATGCCTCGACGGGATGCGACCGGTGTTTAGTTGTACTGGATGTGGCCCACTGACAATTGTATTATATTAATACATGCATAATCAATCAATCAATCAAAAGTTCTTTATTCATTATTGGCATCACAGACGCACTTATGAACGTCAATTATTACAATGAGTCTACCACCTTATCGGAAAAAAAACCAGTACTCAGAAGATACGGCAAGAAACCGAGGGGCATTTTTTTAGAACTTTTGTTACAATATTTTATGTTTGTTTTGACAATATTATGTTTCTTATTAGAACATAAGTTGGTATGGTAAATTGGAGACTAGATTAATTGCCTTAATGTATAAAATTAAATCCCACAAACCATGTACATGACTCAGTGAACCAACCTGCACCCTATCGCAGTGTACGTTTAAGATATCTCTTGAACCTTGAAAGAACGCAGCGCGGTGCGGCGCATGTAGTCATCATCAGCCTGTATTCGTCCACTGCTGGACATAGGCCTCTCCCAATGAACGCCACTGAGCCCGGTCTTCGGCTCTTCTCATCCAGTTTCTTCCGGCCGCCCTTCGCAGGTCGTCGCTCCACCTGGCCGGTGGGCGTCCTACACTACGCTTGCCGATTCGCGGTCTCCACTCAAGGACACGTCTGCTCCAACGGTCGTCCGTCCTTCGAGAGATGTGACCAGCCCATTGCCACTTCAGCCTGCTAATTCGATTTAATTACAATTATGCTACTAATTATAACAAAAAAATTCAACTTCAATTCTGTGTATGTATCTTCGAAGTCCAAGGTCAAATATTGATGAAATCAGAGAGAGAATTTTGCAAATCAGTTTCTAAAGACGGAGTTCCGAGGTAACAAACATAAAAAACAATCGAACTGGAGAACCTCCTCTTTTTTGAAAATCGGTTAAAACAAATCAACCTTTAAGCCCATTATGTACAGAATAATCATATATATATAAAATTCTCGTGTCACAATGTTAGTTACCTTACTTCTCCGAAACGGCTTTACTGATTTTTACCAAATTTTATATGCATATTCAGTAGGTCTGAGATCGGCTACTATCTATTTTTCATACCCCTAAGTGATAAGGGTTGTTCACCCTTAACATTTTTTTAAAATTTATATAGCAAAACAACGTTTGCCGGGTCAGCTAGTATTTACATAAAAAGAAGAAGTTGAAGACTTCGAATGCAAAAACGTTTTGAAGATATTAAATTCAACTTATGTACTTTAGTTTAGACAAATAACGCTATTTAATTTAATTTCTGTTTGTTTAGGTGTATAATTTATTATTTTTTATTATTATTTATTTTAGGTCATATGTTATATTAAAAACTTCTAGCACAATTAATTGTAAATAATAATGTATTCTTGCAAATAAATACTTATATACAGCTCATTGTAAATATGTAAACTGCCAGTCACATCCAGCATCTACCAAACCTATTGCCACGTAAAATCATCGCGCACCACATAATGAGTGACAGTGGGAAGTCTCCTTTATGCCGACGGCGGTGGATGCGAGTGAATGGTACAGAATGATATTATCTTTGGGAATTGAAATGGAGACACACTTTAGGGGAATATTTTGCATGTTTTAAAATATTTTAGTGCATTCGTAGCCGTCGTAGCTGATGCGTAGCTCATGCTACGAGTTTTTCTTCCTACAATTTTTTTTATGTAACTGAATGACGAGACGAGCTACTCGTTTGCCAGATGGTAAGCAATACGCCAGACCATAACAATAACAGCACCACCCAGAACTTTGTTTTGCAAAATCCTATGTGGCGCCGCACTGCGCTCAATTGGATCAATGCTGCAATTAAAATGAATTTGGTAAAATTGCAATCGACCCCCGAGACACAAGCCTCGTGCTTAGTTTGGGGATCGCCGGTAAATTTAATTTTTTAGATAATAAGTTGTATTCTGTACTATTTGTAAGAAAAATTTGGTAGGCTCTGGCCGTGGTTGTAATACCACCCACCGAACCAAGCCATGCCGTCAAACGACCTAGTCGTGTTTCGGGATAATGTTGGGTGAACCATCGGGGAGACGGATCTGAGCAGCCGCTCAACAGCCGTCTTTCTCTAGATCTACATATGTGCTTCATCTTAGGCCACATCATCGCTTCACATCAGGCGAGATAGTGGCCAAACATGGATCTAGAAAGCGTAAAAAAAGAAAAAAAATTGTAAATTTTCTTTTGGCAATAAATATCTACTAATATTAAAAATGCGAAAGTTTGTGAGAATGAATGTATATTATATTATGTATGTTGGTTACTCAATCACGCAAAGGCTACGTTCGTTTATGAATATCACCTTATTCGTTCCTACTAAATCGCTCGTTTTTGCTTTAACATCTATAGAAATATGGCTTCTATTCCGCAATCATATTGTAAACTAAGCTATTTTAGCAACTGCTCACAATAAACCCCTTTTAAAACATAATCTTCGAGATAGAAGTCCGTCTTTTAGCAGAATTAGCCGCCACTCAAACAATGGACCATTCAGCGGTCCGGATACCTTCAAATCTCGTCGTCAAATATCTCGGGGAGATCTTAATCCGAGAATAAAGCTTAGGGTCGGAACTCACCACCTCTATACTAGGTGGATAAGATGTATATTCTCTGTATTGAATTCCCTGTATTCTCTGAATTGGCGTCGGGATGGTATTACGAAGACGCAGGTTCGATTCCTGCCCGAGCAATATCATTTTTCTTTTTCCTAATTATTAACCGACTTCAAAAACGGAGGAGGTTCTCTGTTCAATTGCATATTTTTTTTTTATGTTTGTTACCTCAGAACTCCGTCATTTATGAACCGATTTGAAAAATTCTTTTTGCGTCGGGTTCAGTATAGCTACGAAATGGTCCCATATAAATTTCATCGATATGTGACCTTCGACTTCGAAGATACATTGAAATCGGTTTTTGTTTTTTTCTAAAAATTAATTATTTAAAATCTTAAGATTTTCGCGTAGCATGCGCTAATGCATTGAATATCAAAAATTCTCCGAATTAGTCGTTGGTTATCATCAGTTGAAGGACCTGCTCGTCTCCTCAGTCAATTAAGTACTTTAAATAATACATTTTTAATTAACCCATTGAGTTGTGGTTTAAGTTTAGCTACATCTACATTTGATTCTGAACAAGTATACGTTTTATCATACAAAAAAACCGACTTCAATATATCTTCGAAGTCCAAGGTCAAATATCGATGAAATGTATATGGGACCACTTTGTAGCTATACTGAACCCAACTCAAAAAGCATTTTCTAAATCGGTTCATGAATGACGGAGTTCTGAGATAACAAACATAAAAAAAAACGATCTAATCTAATAGAACCTTCTCCTTTTTTGAAGTCAGTTAAAAATATATTTCGACTACGTACGAATATGTCGATGGGGTTGCATGATGATAAAGCAGACGGTAGGAATGAACCCCAGGCTCTAGACGACAAGCAATGCTTATATAAACATCAAGAATGGGTTTGGTATATAATTAACAGTTCGTACTAAACATTTTGGGTCATCCTTTTTAGTGCGAATGTCAGGAGTGGAATGCCTTGCCAGCGTCTGTGTTTCCACATAAATACAATCAGGGTGTGTTCAAATCTAGAGTTAACAAGTATTTACTGGGTAATCGTGCTATATCTTCGATCGCATCGTCACTTCCCATCAGGTGAGATTGTGGTCAAACGCAGACCCAGTCTGCTGTAAAAAATAACAACGGGATATTTCAGTGGGATTAAGTCCTAAATCTAGCTACCGTCCGTTGCCACCCTTTGTCCGGAGCTAATAATGTGATTGTGATGGCGTTTCGTAGTGGGGTAGCTGAAACGCACGAGTCTTGGCTGTATGAAAGCCATCTCGTTTAATAACTTGGTAATTTGAGATGTTGTATGCTGTCACTGCAAGCTTCTGACCAAATAGAAGACAGACTTCTTTATCTCTTTCTTCTTACTTTTTCTATTCATTTTACTGTTTTTATTCGTTATTCCTGTATCTATTACTGATCCTGTATTTTTGCCATATCTTATATTTTTAACCGACTTCGAAAATGAGGTTCTCAATTGGATTTTTTTTATGTTTGTTACCTCAGAACTCAGTCATTTATTAAAAGCGATAAATAAAGGAAAATTAATTTTTGCGTTGGGTTCAGTAAAGCTTCAAAAGTGGTCCCACATAAATTTCATCGATATTCGACCTTGGACTTCAAAGATATATCAGAATTGAAGTCGTTTTTTTTGTTATGAAACGTATACTTGTTTTTATTAAAATAATATTTTTATGTTATTTGAGTAGGATGTCAACGAGTACAAACAGTCTACATAATGTCATCTCATCATTTATTTTGTACTCCTGAAAGCAGATAGGCCATGCATACGCCTGATAAATTAATTGACTTGTAAGCATTCCTGCCGCATACTATACCCCACTGTGAAAGCCTCAAAATCACCACCAGACATGCAGATATTAATGTAGGTAACCACTTACCATCGTCTAAGACATTTGTAAGTGCCCGAGGGACGCCTGACGCCCCTGGGTATAGAACGTTGACATACTGTGTAAGATTAATGTTCTGTGACTGAGAATTGGACTATAATTAAATTGAACTATTTCGTACCTCTACGCATGGGTTTGACGCATTCGAAAGACAGATATACTTGTGAAATAGTAATTGTGTCGCGCGCAAAAAACGCAAGAGGAAGCGGGTAGATAGATACTCGTATTACTGCCCGTTATAGCATCAACAACCCAACCGCAAAAACTTTAGTATCTTCGTGATCATGGTGCTTGTAAAGTGCCGAAATATCGAGAACACATGTAATTAATTTTTAGAAAAAAACAAAAACCGACTTCGAAGTCCAAGGTCAAATATCGATGAAATCGACCACTTCGTTTGCTATTCTGAACCCAAAGCTAAAAGAATTTTCCAAATCGGTTCATAAATGACGGCGTTCTGAGATAACAAACATAAAAAAAAATACAATTGAACAGAGAACCTTCTTCTCCTTTTTTTAAGTCGGTTAAAACAAATACATGGTAAATATTCCGCTTCTAAATCAAATTCTAGTGTCAGTGACCATGATAGTTAAAATCGTATATATACATGTGAAGATTGATAAATATTCAGAAAAAAAAAAAATGAGTGGAGCACGCGTCTACGGAATACCGATTTTCGAAGGGACGGCGACGATGCGACGTCGCTAACATCACGACTGTATTGAGTACTGTGATTGATTCATTTAATTTACTGTAAATAAATAAATATTTTACTTTATTTATATGTAACTGACGAGACGAGCTGATCGTTTGCCTGATGGTAAGTAATACGCCAGCCCATAACAATAACAGCACCATCCAGAACTTTGTTTAGAAAATTCTGCGCGGCGCTGCACTGTGCTCGTCACCCTGAGACAATTAGCTATTGAGTCTCATAATGCCCAGTAATTTCGCTGGCTACAATGCACTTCAAACCGGAACACAGTAATGCTTGCGCACTACTGCTTGGCGGCTGAATAACTGGCAAAGCGGTGGTACCTACCCAGATGGCCTCTTGCGTACGAGAGACCTACCACGAGTATACAAATATTTACTTATGATTATGCTAACACCAAAAAGTACATAGAAGTTATGGTACAAGTAAAATGTTTACAGCTTCAAAACAAGCTTAGTGCCTTATAAGTACCTACATTAGTATCATATCTTAATTACTTACGTTAAAATCCTCAAAAATTGTGGTACAATTAGCTTTTCTTCCTTTTTATCTCGTCTACTTGAAGACTTATAAAAATATTCAAAATGATTTAATGACGATGTTACTTTTTGAAATCTTTTTAGGGTTCCGTACCCGAACGGTAAAACGGGACCCTATTACTAAGACTCCGCTGTCCGTCCGTCTGTCTGTCTGTCCGTCCGTCTGTCACCAAGCTGTATCTCATGAACCGTGATAGTTAGACAGTCGAAATTTTCACAGATGATGTATTTCTGTTGCCGCTATAACAAGAAATACTAATAAACAGAGTAAAAAATATTGAAGTGGGGCTCCCATAAAACAGACATGATGTTTTTGCCGTTTTTATAGATAATGGTACGGAACCCTTCGTGCGCGAGTCCGACTCGCACTTGGCCGGTTTTATTAGTTTCCTAACTCGAACTGAACAGCGCAGTGGCAAATCACACGTAAACACATACGCACCATCAAGAAGGCCTTGCTGAAGACTGCAATCATTGTGTGAGGCAAGAGGTTGGGGAAGCGATACCCGAAGGAACTCATCATTTTTCAGCGTAGGTAAAGTGGGTAAAATTAACCAATAGATATTTATAAAGACCTAGTTGACAGTGTAAATAATAATTATGTAAAGACTTTTAAATTGTCACATATTTTATGAGCACATACAATAATTTGATTTACTCTTCCTAAATTATTCAAAAGTTTAAAATAATCACAAAACAATACCCCTTACTTGTTGAATCCAAAATCCCAACCCTAGTGAGAAATAATCAACCCTATCCCCCTCAAAACTCAACGCCAAGAATTTATTGCCAGCCATAAATATTAAAAAGTTCTTCGCAATAAATCTCTGCAATATTAATAAATGTAAAGAAAGTTGTGGCATATGCGGAGGCAATATTCTTAGATACAGCCTTTTGAATAGTCAGAAGGGTTGTAAAGGTGTGTCGAAAGAATTTTGGCGGCGATAGAAGATAGATGGTAGATATCTCTAATTCTATTAACTATCAACATCAACTGTTTCGAACATTTTTTTAAGTCCCTCTAAAAGATAACTTCATCGTTTTTCCGTTGAACCCATCGTCATCGCAAGTATGAATTCCTTACGCCAGCGCGTATGGCGCGGAATTCAAAAAATACAAAAAAGAGCTAAAATTTATCATTATTTATTAAGCTTTAAACTAAGAAAATAAGCAGTTATTTTTTTCAGTACCAAGTTTCATAACTTGTAACAAGCAAATTAATAACTGTAAATTAATCCCCGCCACCGGATACGTCCCAATATAACGGCTCCGTCGGCCATATTGTTTTTCAAAGTAATGGCGGGCGTCGCGTCGCGTGGCGTCTTGGAAAGAATAGGGCTAATTAATCAAAAGTCGCGTTTTCCACTGATTTCCATGGAGACTGGTCTCTTTTTGACCACCCGCGAGTTTGTGGTTTTACCCACTAATGGCGTCTTTTGTTAGCTGACAATTTAGGGATTGAATTCTTGTTTGGACTCCCGTTTCGTTTTTATTATGAAACTCCCCGCTGTTGGAGTATTCTGTTTTACTTGTAATCCCTCGGTGATTAATATTTGCTTGGATATTGAAACTCTTTTACGGGTTTACGATGTTTTTTTCTTGTTGTGTTGACATGAGGGAAGATTTGTCTTTTTTAAACATCAACCATGGAATTAGAATTTTAAGCTCCATGCAACCAACGAACCTCTCTGAGACAAATATCTTTCATTTTAGTCCCGTACCAAATTTGGAAAATCGTTACCAGATATGGACTGTTTGCAGAGAATAGATAACCCAGTGCTAGGTTTTAAGTATGAAAAAATATGCTAAGTAATAGGTAGATACTGGAACTCTAATAGATTTGCACTTGCCGATTTTAAAATAACAAATAACGCTGTAGCGACTAACTTAAATCCAGCAAAGTTTTATTTGTTCAAGCGACATTTCATCGCGGGGAGACGAATGAAGGGGAAGGTAGGGTAGTAATGGCGTTCGGGAGAAATCTTCGCGGTGCCAATGCTAATTAATACCGTCTCCCGGATACCTTTCATTATTGCTTGATTGTTTTTAAACAAGCTCTTGGTTACCTTTTTGCTAAATAAAATTTGTGCTTTGGAAAGGAACATAAAACCATTCAACACCAAACTTGCGCAGAGTCGAATTGAAAATGAAATAGCAATTCGGTAGCAAAAACATATTTTATAATATTATAAATGCAAATGTTTGTGAGGATGGATGGATGGATGTTAGTTACTCAATCACGCAAAAACTTTTGAACGGATTTTAATGAAATTTGGTATGTAGATTATTTTGGTCCTGGAAAGGACAAAGGCAACTTTTTATCACGGAAAACCGCGGGGCGCAGCTAGTATTTTATAAATAGGACGAGCTGGAACTTTATTTCCTGGGATTTTGAACGTCTACCTATTATTACTTATCTAACATTCCAATTTACAATCGGAGTTATGTTCATCCAGTTCTACGTTGTAAGCCTTCATATCAAGAAATAGAAACATTCAAATTGTTCGGCAAACATTTGCTACACCACTACATTTTCTAGGCATCTCATATAATATTGGAGAACTAACCATTTTTATGGTTTTTATGTATTTTGTAATATAATACTAGGAAGTAGGTATCTCGCAAGTGAAAAGTCGTACCACCGCTTTGCCAGTTATAAGCAGTACAAATTAATACAAATAAAGATTGCAAAAATATGTGTTATTGTAACTCTGCATTTTGTTTTAGTTATTAAAACTGTTTCAAAAGTCAGCGTCACAGTAGTGTGCAAGTATTGTATCAATCACATAAAAAACCAGGATATTTCTGACAGAAACACCTTTTAATATCGCTTATAGATTTCTGTTTGGTTTGAATATCTCACCTGGTTTGATTTTAGCAACTATGAGGCCGAATATGCAGCACATAGATTTAGAGAAAGACGGTAGTTCAGCGACTGCTCAGTCCCCTCTCCGTGATGGTTCGCCGAACATCATCCCGGAACACGACTGGGTGGCATAGCTTTGTTCGGTGGGTCGTATTACAACCGCGGCAGGAGCCTATCATTCTCAAAGATGACTATTAGTAGATTAGAATTTATAAACTGAGACAAAATAAATATAATGATTATATTATATTATGATTGTGTCAGAATAAATTCAATCAAATTCCGGACAAGTAGAATGCCTGCATCGCGAATCCATAGCGTAAAATACCGGAAGAAAGACATCCTAATAGTCACACAATCATAACGTGAGTGTAGCCGTTGTATATTTTATAATGAATATTTCGACTCACGATAGTCTCCAATCCTTAAAACTATATATTGCCAAAAAGCATATTTTGCAGATACAAAATAACAATTGAAGCACTTTTATCACAAAAGAATCAACTCTGACCGAAACTTGAAACCGCCACATCTGTCACACTCGCACTCCACTTCTTTTGAATATGACACAACCATACAATGACATACAAAGACTAAAACACTGCGGTTCCATTCCCTTTGAGCGAACACATTGAAATACAATTGTTAGCACGAATCGGACACGTTTTATTGAATAAAATGATTGGTATAGAACAAAAGGCACTAAAAAGCGGGGGGTGAACGGTTGCAGCCCTCGCCTCGCCTTGCATTGCCCAATAATGATATTAATTCGTAACCTCATATTAAATTGGCGACCCTTGTGCTGTAGTGATAGAGGCAGCGGTAATTTGTTGTAAGTTGTTAATGACAAACATTGTCATTCACAATGTGATTTTGTCGGAATGTTTGGAGTACTGCGAGATGAATGCATGAAAGTAGATGAGATTTTAATTTTTGCACGCTCGCTCTAAAACGGTGAAGGAAAACATCGTGATGAAACCCGCTTACTCGCTTTGGAGTGGTAGGCTTTGGCCGTGGTTGTAATACCACCCACCGAACAAAGCCATGCCGTCAAGCGACCTAGTCGTGGTTCGGGATGATGTTTGGTGAACCATCGGGGAGACGGGTCTGAGCAGCCGCTCAACTGCCGTCTCTCTCTAGATGTGTGCTTCATCTTAGGCCACATCATCGCTTCACATCAGGCGAGATAGTGGCCAAACATGGATCTATTAAGCGTAAAAAACAAATTTAGTTTGAAATAATTTAATAACATTTAACAATAACTTGAATTTATTGTAGTACCTATTGACGTGAAAACATTCTTCAATTATTTATATATTATTCATTAAATCTTAATGTGATTTATTTTGTATTTTAATTATTTGTTTTTCATATGGATATTGTATTGTATTTGATTAATTAGTGATTGGTATTGTAATCTGTTGTATAGCCGTACTAGATATTATAAATAAAATAAGTAATAAATAAATTCTAGGCGTGTTTCTAAGCCAATGAAGAAAAATCTACGGAATAACACGAAACATAGTTCGTAGTTACCTAAGTATTATTTACAATATTCCTTTGCCGTCTTATAATTTCTTTATTATATGACATAGCAAAGATATATTTTAAGTACTTCAGGAACAAAAAATGCTTATACCTATAGACCTTACGTCATAAATAGTTATGAATCATAACATTCATAGTATATCATGCACTATCTCCTGAACTACTGCACAAAAAATGCCTATAAAGACGTTCTTACCCCAGTTCACCCTATAGACCACAGAGGGGACGAATATGTCCGCTAAATGTCACAGACGTGGTAATTTTGGTAACGAGCGGTATTTGTCACGGTATTATTGCGAGGCGACGGAAATGTCATACTGTCACTATTGGCCCGCCTACCCTATGCACCTCGAAAAGTAATAATGTAGGTTATTGCATAGATATTAATTTTACTTTTACAACAATTCCTTCCTATCCTATTATAAATGCAAAACTTTGTGAGGATGGATGGATAGATGGACAAATGTTTAGATGGATGGATGTTTGTTCCTCAATTACGCAAACACTACTGGACGGATATTGATGAAAATTGGTATGTAAGTTCTTTAGATCGTGGAAAAGGCTAGGCTTATATGCTTCTTTTTATCGTGGAAACTGTGGGTGAAACCGCGGGGCACAGCTTGTAAGAAATAAATTCGTGATTATATAGACCAAGCTGGTTCTAATTTTGAAATTACTTTTTTTTTTTTTTTTTTTAAATTTATTTTGGACATGGTCGCAGAAATTACTTTTTACGAGGAAACAACTATAAACCGAATTCTACGCGGGTGAAGCCGCTCGGCGCAGCTAGTACCTGTATAACTTAACGTACTTATATATGTTTCCGTCATTATTCATATTTGCTCTGAAGAGCGAGTGTGGCTCATTGGGAACACTTGCGACTTTCAATCCAACGCACCCGAGTTCGAATCCTGCTGGCCCCGTACCACTGATTCTCTTGAGTTATGTGCGGAATTATCACTCACTCTAAAAACGGTGAAGGAAAACATCGTGAAGAAACCGGTATGTTCAAGAATTTATCACATAAATTCAAGGAAATATGTGACATCCACCAACCCGCACTGCCAGCCATGGGCCAGTGTGATAGATAGATAGACAGATAGATAGATAGATAGATAAACACTTTATTATTTACTTTAAAAATAGAGATAAAATACAAGTCAAATGTTTACAATGGTGTGACAATGGGCAGTCTTATCGCTTAAAGCGATCTCTTCCAGACAACCTTTGGATGGAGAGGAATAACGAAACAGTGTGATGGATTATGGCCAATACTCTCTCTACGAGGGAAGGCCCCGAGTCCCAGCAGTGCGAACGTGATGGGCTGTTGATGATGATTGCTCTGTTAGTTGCCCTCAGTGATATTATCACATTTCAACTTTTTTCGTCACAAATTAGTTACAGTTAGAGGATGCTTACAAATTACTTATAATTAAACAAACACTATATCAAAATTTGCATTGCAGTGAGCATAAAGTTGTCATGTTCCGTTGTCACTTCTAGGTTTTAGCGATAAGACGGCCTATTGTTATGTTGATTACTGTGAAATGTGTTTTTATTACCTATTTTTAAGGCTTTTAACAATAGTGTTTATCTGTCTATTTACAAAAATATTTTGCATCTTGAAAATAGTACTGGAAATACACATTTTTTCTGTGTATGGAAACTGGGATAAATTATTAACAGCACCGTATCCATAACTGCATTTACAAAAATGTTAATTCCAAAATGATTGACGTATCAGGGTCGCGCGAGGAATATTCAGCGAGGGGAGTATACACCGTACCGCCTGAGCTCATGTGCATTCGGTCCTTTGCATTCGATTCATTTGAGAGTGATAAAAGGATTTCATCGGATTACAAAGTTTTGTATATACCTATAGGTATAGTATGGGTGAAACTGAATACACAATATTACAAAATTAAATAATTTTATACCAAAAACTCTTGGTTATATCAACTTGATGAAACATATTAAGCACATTGAGTTTGTGCAATACCTATGAAACCTAGATAATTTTTTTTATGGAACTGAGTAATGAGACGTGCAAATCGTTCGCCAGATGGTAAGCGCCGCGCCTGCCCATAACAATTGCAGTGACACTCAGAACTTTATATACCTACAGTAAAAAGTATTGCGTAGCACTTCAGCACTGCATTGCGCTCATCACCCCGAGACATCAGATATTAAGTCTCATATGCCCAGTAATTCGCATTCGCTGGCTAGTAATGCCCTCCAAACCGGAACACAGTAATGCTTGCGCACTACTGCTTGGCGGCAGAATAACTGGCAAAGCTGTGGTACCGACCCAGACAGCCTACCGCATACGAGGGACCTACCACGAGCAAAACTTAGATATATATAACAAAGAAGTCACTTACAGATATTGTGACTAACTGCTACAACCGGTGTCCAATCCACAAGAAGTAGGTAAGTTTGAACTTACTTCTCGGAAATATTTTAAGAGCTGATTAAAAACAATGCTTATTAAAACAACAGTGACATAAAAAAATACTATTAATCAACCACCATTATTTATCCTAGTCGTGTTTCGGGATGATGTTTGGTGAACCATCGGGGAGACGGGTCTGAGCAGCCGCTCAACTGCCGTCTCTCTCTAGATCTATGTGCTCCACCTTAGGCCACATCATCGCTTCACATCAGTCCAGTTAATGGCCAAACATAGATATCTATTAAGCGTAAAAAAAAAAACCATTGACTTTGAAATGCCAATAATTGCGTCCTCCTCTCTTCTAATGTTGCTGTGCCCGACGGAGTCCATATAAGACATTGTACGTTTACCAAATTACACCTTGTACTACATAATGGAAGCAATAAAGAATCTCAATCTGAAACCTACGTATACTGTGAGTACAGTATAATCAATAGTATAAGATAAGGAATTGGGTTAAATTAGTTGTGCTTTCATCGCTAAGTCGGAAAACCAAAAATAGACCTTGCACAGATACACATCAGATACACAGATATGTACCTACGAGTAAGTAGGTATTAAATATAACACGACCACTTCAGAAGATGAGAAAAGGAATTAAAAAGTAATAAAAAAACAAATGAGGAGTTTTCAATCATCCCTCTGACAGCGACGTCCTGGGAGGGAGGGGAGGGTGACGTCACATGAGATTAAAAACTTTGACGCCTCTCCCACGGAAATTAGCATTTCGCTCCTGGGATCCCATTTGCATACTGGCCGGTCTAATTTATATTCTTTGTTCTTTTTAGAGCTGTCAAACTGGGAATATAATGTTAAATGCATCAAAATTTTGATGTATCTGTAATCAAAATCTCTAAGTATATAAAACAAAGTCGCTATCCGCGTCCTCATGTCTGTTTCTTCGCTTACTTCTTCTAAATCACGCAACGGATTTTCATGCGGTTTTAACTGTAATTTAGAGTTTTTTTTACGGAATGTTAATATGTACAATACATTTTAATTAGTTTTTGTATAGTAGAGAAAATTCAATGTATTGTAATCAAGTCGTCAAAAAATGACAACACATTAGTAAATTGCATCCGCCCGAAACCATGGCGGATCACTAATAATACGTAAATAAGTGCTTTTCTTTTATTTTTATACTCTTCCGAAATAGATTTTCGTAAGTAGGTCGATCTCTCTCACTCTGTTAGTTATTTTCATCCCGAGGTTGACTGGAAGAGATCGCTTTTAGCGATAAGTCCACCCCTTCTAATATCTGTACCTTGCTGTTTTTGTTTGGTGGACTTTGAAGCATTTTTGTTTTACTTGTATTATTGCGTTCGTTTTGAAGGCCTTCAATTAGTCAAGACATTAATCAAATCACATCAAATCTCTTTAGATATTCATTTTTGGCATCACAGACGCACTTATGAACGTCAAATGCAGACCGCAGAGTACGAAATGACGGAAGAAGGAAAACCGAAGATCGGGTTCATTGGTGTGTTTTGGGAGAGGCCTATGTCCAGCAGTGGACAGATATAGGCCGACGATGATGGTGATGTACCTGTATACAAGTACCTAGAACTGCTAAATTATAAATCTCTATGAGATCAAATCACTCTAATAATTTGTGAATCATAATTTTTTCCCATCTTAATCAGCAAATATTGCCATATGTAGGTTAATCGAATCTAAAATATCTACGTACAGATCTCTGTACAAATAGCTTATATCTCATAACTCCTGAAATATGCAGGGAAGCCTAATTGTAAAATGAGAAGCGACGTCCATTGTGCTCGCGGACAAAAAAATATAAAAAGTTCGCCGTACTCTTCGGAAAAGCGAAAAAGATTCATATTTCATTTTAAAAGTAGCTTCACTTGGGGTGGCCAAAAATTAAAAATTTGACGAGCCAATACTCACTTCTTAACGAGTACTTAGGTATATAAAAAGCTATAGGTATTTTATTTTTAACCGACCTCCACAAAGGAGGAGGTTCTCAATTCGACTGTATATATTTTTTATGTTTGTTATGCGATTACGCCGTCATTTATAAACTGTTTTGGAAAAAAAAATGCGTTGTGTTAAGTCTAGCTTCAAGGTGGTCCCATAAAAGTTTCATCGATATTCAACCTTGGACTTCGAAGATACATCAGAATTGAAGTCAGCTTTTATTTTGTTATAAATGAATAATCTTGTACAATATTTAATATTTTTTCTTAGAACAGTATTTCATCATCATCAGCCCATCACGTTCCTACTGCTGGAAGACGGGCCTTCTCTCATAGAGAGAGTATGGGCCATAATCCACCACGCTGGCCCAGTGCCGGTTGGTGGAAAACATTACTTAACAAACTAAGGCTGTCACCGAGTGGTATCTGAGGAATGGGCGAAGACTTTCAGATGATATCGTGAAGTACGTCGGAGTGCAATGGATGAGGCTAGCACAAGACCGGAAAGAGTGACGTGAACGAGAGGATGCCTATACCCAGCAGTGGGTGGATAAATGCAGATTAGATAGAAACCAATATTTAGTACAATTTGAATTTGCACATATCCAAGTCTGTTCATTATAGATAACGCTTGCGCACTTCTCCTGGCGGCAGAATGATTGACACCATTGGTACCAACCCAGACTGCTTCATACATAACAAGAAAAACACCAACATTTTTTTTCCGACCATATCAAACCTAGGTATACTCTACACGCCTTAACCACGCCGCCACCGCCACCACAGCTGTCACTTAATAATTTAATTGTGCATTTCCCTCCCGTTCCGAGGCACTTTTCGATCCGCTCTTGGAACGCATTTACGCTGTCGGAAAAAAGCAGTCTGCTACTCTAGTTGAAGCACTTTTTGCATTGATTTTTAAATACTCGGAGGATACGATGTTGGTTATAAATGATGTAGGTATATGACAGATGCTTAGAAGAAAGTGAATTAGATAGATAATGCGGTTATGACTATTAATTAAATAATTTAGAAAACCCCTGACTGAACAGAATTTCATGAATTTTGTGAATTGAGAAAACTGTCGATTAAGTCACATTTCAAACAAAAAATTACTAAATAAAAATCGGTTCATCCGTTTTGGAGCTACGAAGATAGACAAGATACAAACGAGTTAAAAACGTCCGTTTGCATCACAACCTATGTTTGGGTTAACAATAATGTGGTTACTGGTTGAGTACCTACAATTTTTTAACCACAATTATCTTGTCTCCTACATAGATACAATTATCTATATCACCCCTGTTCTGATTTCTATTCCTACATAGCTCTGACTGAAACTGCGCTGCTGCCGCATATTGAAACATGGGACTTGAAGATGACTGCGACACTGCTCCGCTATTAAAACCGGAAGGCAAATTTGATCCTGTTTCTTTGTGGAAATGAATTTTAAATAAAGATAATGTTAACAATTTTACAGACAGAAACAAATAAGGTGAAAGGAGGTCCGGTTCTTTCTCTTTTACTACCCATAGCCGAAGTAATAGGGGATCGGACAGCAATCGAGAAAAAATCTAAAATGTAGTTAGAACAAAATTAAATGTTCATCGAACCAGAAAGATCATTCAATCAATATTTCTGTGAAATAATAATGATTTATATTTTTAAATCAATAAATAATTCTGACATTTTTAATCTGTTCTTCATCTCAAACAAAACAACAATCACAGCGCATGACGTCATTTGTAGGCAAATGCCATGAGTCAAACTTGTGTTTATTTTACGTTTTTGCTTTTCATAAAATGTATTTTTGCTAACTTTTTAGTTCCATTACTACAATATAGTCCCCAAACTTCACAAAACGTTTTAGAATCTCTTTGCAAAATTTATTTCGAAGACTTTGTCGTTTTCTACCTACATATGACATCACAAGTTTTGAGGTGACCTTTTGCGCGGCAATATTTGAAACATAATATTTAAACATAGTTTTAGGTACTTTTAGATCGTTATTTAATAAAATAGTATTTTTCATGGCTATATATATTCATTGTAGTTAATTTAAAACACTTTCTGAAAAGTTGTCCGATCCCCTATTGAACCTTCTACATTCCCAGTAGTCTTAGCCACTAAATATAATAAACTACTATGGCAGATGTTTCTTGATAATGCATTTCCCTCCCGCTCTGCCGCGGCTCTTTTCGCTTCGTTCTTTTGGAATATATTGACGACCGCTTTTTTCCCGCCGAAAAAGCCAGAAAAAATACATTTAAAAAATAGAAGTCTAGGATTTTCGGTATCAGCACAAAAGA
This sequence comes from Petrophora chlorosata, assembly GCA_951640565.1. Taxonomy (NCBI): domain Eukaryota; kingdom Metazoa; phylum Arthropoda; class Insecta; order Lepidoptera; family Geometridae; genus Petrophora; species Petrophora chlorosata. The sequence goes on along the minus strand of OX621204.1, from coordinate 5,141,959 downwards.
ATTTTAAATGAGGTAATTAGAACAGTAATCAACAAACGAATTCCAGTAAACTAAAATTTAAAAATCCCCTAATGCAAAAACCCTATAAAAAGTAAAAAACCGATTTTGATGAAACATGTCCACCACTACCAAACCTGCTTTCTAGTAAAAAAACGCATCCAAATCGGTTCACCCGTTTAAGAGCTACAGTGCCACAGACAGACACACATAGTGGTCAAACTTATAACACCCATCCTTTTTGCGTGGGGAGTTAAAAAATAAAGATGGAACAACCTGTATACCGGTGAGCCGCTTGGATCAGAAGTTACCTAACATTCTGCTGACATTTTATTTTATCTATGGCCCTAATTCTATGCTGCATTCTTTTAACCTAATTTGCACTAAGTGATGATCTCTTCGAGTAGACAGCCAAATAAGGCTGGATACTTTATCTGAGGATGATCTAGATGAGCTAGATGTGTCAAACACAATTTCGTATTCTGGCTATCTCTTAACTTTTCTTACTTTTAGAGAATCCGTATTCTGCGCGGCTATCTGTCACTGACGTAAGTGTAGGTAAAAATAAGTACATAATATAGCGCCATCAAACGAAATATAAATTTAGAGTATGCGGAAACTAGAATACCAAATAAATTAATTTTAAATAATTTAAAGTTAAATATAGGTTTAGAGGATGCAACACAGCATCGGCCCTTATCAGATATGCACTAATTAAATATGCAAAACATTTCATTTTGTATTGTCCTGACTAATTTGTTTGAAACTTGTAAGTACCTACTCGTATAATTGATGAAAACCTCAAGAGTTCATTAAATTATAAATTCTGTGTACAAAAGAAAAGTCCCTTGTTCTTTCAAAGCTACTTTTATGAAAAGTTTCATAGCATTTATAGATAGGTAAAATGTTCCAAGTTCCATTTTGCAAAAGGTTTTTATAATCTGTGTAGAACTTTTAAAAACTACCTCGACAGTTCAAACTCTGAAAAGTTACAAATATAAAAATCTCACCTCGTTTCACTGTCTCCAAAAATACGCACGAAACAAAATCACAGTAGTAGTGGCACAGTGCGCTCCATTCTAAGGTCTAGCGCACACTGACTGGAACCCAAGTTACGAAGCCGCCCAGCACCGATGGGCGGGGACTTCACTGGGCGGGTCGGATTTTGGCAAATCAGCTGACGCCCAGCTTTTCTTTTCTTGACTCGGGGAGAAGACTGGCCGGTTAGAAAGTGGGCTTAGCCGGTGGATAGTTAAAGTTGTCACTTTTGTCGCTTGCTAGCTATGAATCTTGCTAAGATAAAACGATAAGGCGCTGCTAAGTTGGTAAGTCCGTAAGTAATTTGGATTATAGAGCCTAGACAAAATAGCTAACCATAATTATTGAAAATATATATGAATGAAATTTCTTAAGAAACTAAGCTTACCTAGACATCATCAGCCAATTAAGTAAGCTCTCAATGCTGTGTTACGGCCTCTCATAAAGGAATTTGGGTTAGTGATTGTCATGTCCTTAAATTTTGTTATTCTTAGACATGCAGGTTTCCTCACGAGGTTTTCCTTTTTCTTCTCAAAACGTGGGTATAACATACCTAGATAGAAAACTACAAAAAAACTACCTACCTTTCAACTATGATTTGACCTTTACAATACATTTTCTATTAAATCAATTATAGACTTGCGTTTCACCGCTTACTCACCTGTTGTTAAGTGACGATGCGGTCAAACGCAAGCCTCCAAATAACTTAAAATAAAATCAACTCCTTTTCAGTATGAGATTTTCATAATATGCTTTATCAACGAGCGATGGTGGTAAACAGACCATGTGCAAAAAGGACTCGCGCACCAGACGTTCCGTACGTCATAGTACATATTGTACAATATCTTCTATCAGGTGCGTAACAATAAGGTATTTAAACACGTAAACATAAATATTTTAATATAAATTATATGTATGTTAGTTCTAAGGTATATATTTATATGGGCCGTAGAATAAGTTAATAACATCTATAACTTATTTTAATGTTGCCTGAAATAAAGATTAAATATATAAATAAACTTTTTTTTTTCTGGATCTGATAAGGAGACTAGCAATTCGTTCACCTGGTGGTAAGCGCCACGCCCGTCTATAATTATAGCAGCGCCACCCAGACGTCACCCCGACACATCAAATATTTGCCCAGTTATTTCGCTGGCTCCAATGCTCTTCAAACCACTGTTATAAAATAATAGTACCGATTTCTGTGCTTCAAAGCGAAACTCAGTTAATGCTTACGAACTTGCTTGGCGGCAGAATAACTGGGAAATATGTGGCAAACCTACCCAGACGGCCACTCATACGAGAGCCCTACCTAGCAAAGAATGCAGTTTTGTTGGTTTTTTTTTACATCAGACTGGGTCAGCGTTTGACCACGATCTCACCTGATGGGAAGCGACGATGTGGTTGAAGATGTAGCGCGCTTACCCAGTAAGTACTTGTTCATTCTTGATTTCAACCCACCCAGATTGTATTTATGTGGAAACAGACGACGGCAAGGCGTTCCACTCCTTCGACGTTCGCACTAAAAAGGATGATTCGAAACGTTTAGTACGGCTGCGGAACGTCCACCATGTAGGGGTGACGGACCGGAGACAAAACAATTTATCCCCTGTTCTATCTACTTTCGTCAAACAAAAACGGGGATATAAACAGGGGATAAAATTTTTGTCTCTGGTCCATGCTAAGGGTGCTGGTGGGACACGCGGTCGGGCCTTCTCTCAGAGAGAGAGAGAGTGTATGGGCCATAATCCACCACGAAGGTCCAGTGCAGATTACCGGCGGATGCCTTGAATTGTTGTGATTCTATGGTATTCCGGATTCATTACGAAGTTTCCCGTTTTCAGAGCGCACATAACTTAAAAAACTCATTGGTGCTGCCGAGCGAGGATGTGAACTTCGGTGCGTCTGATCGTAAGTTGCACGAGTTCCAGGTAAGCCATACTATGCTGAGCCACCCTCGCTGATACACTTTACTCGGTCTCAATGAAAAATAAATATAAAAGCGCCATCTAAACCGCATATATGTAAGTAGCATAACAACTGTTACTGTACATTGTGTGCTTCATTACGACCAAACGTCGTAGCTGCTCCTCTTGCTTAAAAATGACATTAGTCATTTAGGTACGTTAGAAACGAGTCTCAATAAAACTTACCACGTCTGCACAAAAGATGGCGCTTTTCACAAATATGATAGGTAGGTACAATAAAAAAACCAACAGAAATTATCCCTACTAACATAATTTTTTATTAGGTAGGTAGGGTATAATTATACCTACCGTTACACGTAGCACACTGCTGTGGACAGTGTTTTATTCTGTCCATCCAACCTGTGATAAATTTCATAAAGCAATAAGGCCGCCAAGCCAAATTCATAGTTTATTACTTATTAGTATTTAACCTAGGTCGAACTGAAAGCTAAAGGAAAAATGACATTTCCTGCTTATTGGTCGTAGGAACTTGTAATCAAACCGTGGTTTAATTAATTTGTAGGTACCTCAATGGTAGAGATATTTAAATATTACAAATTTTCACAATACTTAATCAGAGTTACTACAGCTTCTCATCAATAAAGTCCTAAATGCCGCATAAATAAGACAATAAATTAAAATTATTTATGAAATTCGTTTACCAAGCAGTGCGTCTATTTACGTAGAAAAATAGATTAGGTCTATTTATAAACTTACAGCAGAGCCATCTATTGTATTATAATATACCTGCGTAAACTAGGACACCAAAATACTCTTTGGAATGCGTCATGCCTTGCGCTATCCGCATTGTAAAATTCATGTAAAATTAGAACGCGTCCGATCAATAGTTCTCTATTTCATTGATTTGAGGAGATGGCGCTTCTGTTACGAATACGCCTTGACTTCGCTATCAAATGTCTTTTCATTTAACGTAACTAAAATAAACAGTACTAAAATCAATCTTTGTCCTAAATACAAGTCATCAAAATTTTTATTAAAAAAAGAGTTATACACTTCTGAATAAATATAAACTTAGCTTTACTAAGTTTACAATTTAAGTTGTTGTTATGACTGCGAACGCGGAGCAAGCCGAGTGACAAGGTGGCGAGAAATTGAGGTCGATGAACACCGCCATCTTGCGTGCGCGATGTCAACTTCACTGCGAGTTGGTGCATTAATTTTGTGTTTGGTGAGATTTTGATTGTGACGAGTCTACTGAAATACGAACTAAACAAAGTGTTTGAATTCTTTATTCGTAAGTACATCAACTACTCTAGATACTAATAATGTGGCGGAAAATTCAAGTGAAATACATGAATAAAAGTTGTCATTGTAAGGGCCTTTCGGCGTCACCCCGTACCGTTTAACGTACTAAAATCACACAAAACTCCTCAGCAATCGATAGCTACCATTCTCAGATATGTTTACGCGATTGTTACATGAAAACTTGCTCTATTTTTCAGCTGGATCTGTCCGGCGGCGGATATGCAGTAGTACGCTAAAACATTTGCGATGTCCGACGACGTGAAGCAAGTGAAAGTGGACAACTGGGGGATTTATTTCCTCCAGAGGTTAAAGCACTTTTTCAACCGCACTGACTACTGTGACTTGACACTACAGTTCCAAGATAATGCCCAGCTGAAGGTACATCGTTTAGTACTCAGTGCTTGCACCGAGTACTTTGAACTGCTGGAGAGAACATGTGAGATGTATGAAGACTGTCTAGTGATGCCGGACGATCTGCAAGCCGATATTGTTGTCCCAATAGTGAATTTCATGTATACCGGTCAGCTAGAATTTAGAATGGAACTTCTTGAGAAATTACACCAATGCTCAGAAATTATGCATATGCCAGTCTTGACCAAGCTTCTAGACTCACATCGACCGAAAACCAAAATCATTCAAGGTTTAGGTATTCCTCTCAAACGGTTTGCCAAACGAATTGAAGGTACAAAAGAAACAATCAAAAGCATTTCTGCAACAGAGGTTGTAACAACTACTGCCCCCATAACCTACAAACGATCACACCAAAAGGCTTTTGAAAAAACAACAGTTTACAGAGACAAGAAGGTTTATCTACCTGTTAATGCTAAACCTGTGGTAAATAATGGTGCCCGCGTATACCGTGAACCATCACCAATTCCCCTCGATCAAAGATTCAACAAAAAGGTGGTATTGGGTGACCCACGTCCAACTAGATATGAGCTACCTGAAGAACTAGATTCTGACAATATTTTTGAGAACTCATTCTGTAATATATCTTATACCTCCCAACCTTTGATGGTTCATCCTGAAACAAGGAAACAATATTCAAAACGTCCAAGATTGGTGGGAGAAGCTTCAAGTTCTAAGAAGTTGGGTACGACTATGGTAGATATAGTGGAGTGTAAAAAAACAATCAAATCACATGAAGATGCCTTATTTGAAGATTCAATTCCAGATGATAGTGAAATGTTTTCAGAACAATTTGTAAATGTAAAGACGGAAAATTCAAAAGACCCTAACCAACTGTTTGATACTATTTTAGAAAGAAATGAGGAGGCCAAAGTGACTATAGAAACAAAAGGTAATAAGTCATCTGCTAACTTAGATCATGCAAAAATAATCAGTGAAGTACTTAAAAAGTACCCCCATTTGGTTAAGAGCAATAAAAACATAAAACTAAAAATTCTTAATACTCCTAAGAATGTAAAGAAACAACAACAAAAACTTTCTCCTGCACCAAGTTTTGAAAAACCAGTTAAAAAAGAGCCTGAAAAAGAAGCAGATTATACATTTGAAACAGATGTTTTGGATTCCAAGTTAGCTGCTAAACTTATTTCTTTGGGAGCTGAAAATATTGATGGTCCTTGGATATGCCTCATTTGTGGTGCACCTGGGAAGGCATTGAACTTCACTACCTATCATAAGTTTAGACGCCATCTGGTTGAAGTGCATAATGAAAAGCCGGTCCTAAACATATGTGAATACTGTGGACAAAGGTCAACTAAAAGAAACTACTTGCTTCATCATATGTATACTAAACATGGTGTAGAACCACCGTCTCACTATCATTTCCCAAAATGTAATCACTGTAACTACATTGCTCTTACTGAAGCATTGCTTGTAAAACACAGACTGTCTCATGGTGAAAATAAAAATTTCCGATGCAATGTTTGTCCTTCTGCATTCAATTCTTCCAATCAGTTGCTGATGCATATTCAAAATACTGGACATAAATACTCAGCAGAAAGGAAATCAAACCTTCAATGTATTTACTGTCAAAAAGTATTCATGAGAGAAAGCAATCTGTGTGCTCATTTGAAAACACACCATAAAAGGGAAGCCATAAGAGATGGTATTATTGATGACTCTGAAGATGAACATGAGGAAAGGAAAACTATAGTTAAAAATGAACCAATCGGAAATGACTTTGAGGAACTGGATATCCAGTATCAAATTCAGCAAAGGCCTGATGGGAATATAACTGTTGTAACAAAAAAGGCATCTGAACCAGCTACAAACACCAAGCAAAAGATTCTTAATTCAGGCTTATCTGTACAAGCCCAAACTCCTAAGAATAAGGCACCGACAACCTCACTTAATACCCCAAATGAATACATTCAGGAAATAAATTTGTCTTCTAATGATACTCATGAAGAAATTGTTATGATTGATAATAATGAATATATTATGAGGGACAATCAGCTTATTCCCCGAAGACAAAAGCCAGTTACAGAAGAATTCATTTTGTCTGACCATGCAGACATTCCATCTGCAACACCTACAACATCAGTTGAATTTACTAACATACATGGCTCCAATGTTGAAGAAAATATACAACATTCTAACATGTTGTTAAAAAATCAAGAGAACTTAACTCAGTCCATTCCGATTTATGTTTCAAATGAAGAAGAATATAAAGCTTTAATGGCATCCAATCAGCCTATAATATTTGATAGTAACGATTCTAACAAAACATTGACTGTCTTAACTGCTCCTCATGCTGCTTCTTTAGCGACTACTGCTATTGACTTGGACACAACTCAGCCAAATGATATGATGATTATCCAAGATGAGTATCCTCTAAATGTTTCAGAAGCAGTGCCTTCAGAAAACTCCAATATAGTTGTTGTATACAGCCACCAAGTTGGTGATCAAAATAAACAATACCAACTTCTTACTACTCAAGGCTTAGGAGCTCAGTTTGTCCAATCATCTGCAATTTTAACACAAAATTTTGAAACTGTAACAACAACTACACCAGTGATGAATGCGCATGTCTTAGAAAAGCAAGTAGAGGAAGCCTGGCAAAACAATCTTCACCAAATCGTGAATACGGATCAAATTGAAATTACACCTGTAACAAGTATTCAGACAATTGTTGAGACTAACCAAGTGCAAATAACAAGTATTGCAGAATCTAACAATGATATGAGTGAACTTCCTCAGGTGGATATGCCTTCTAATGTTACTGAGACTACCAATAACAGTACATCCATAACTCCTGTCAGCCAGTCTCAAGATTTAGTTGCACAAGATATCCCCATTACTGAAAATCTGGATGAAAACACTGAAGTAGAGTGTGAAGACAATACACAAAATACATCTTCCATGGAGGTTGATGATGAAAACCCAATAGAGGAACAAGTAGAAGAAACAGACAATTCCACCAAACCTGCAGACATTGGTGTTGAAAATGTAATGGTCCCAGAAGAGGTAATTCAGAAAAGTGACACTGGTTTAGAAGAAGACACAGAGCATATAGAATCACAGACATATACACAACCAGAACCAGATAACCAGCCTGACACTGAACTGACTGAACACATTGATGAAATTGCTGAGCCTCATGATATTGAACAGATTGAACCTGAAGATATGAACACAGACAACACAGACAGTCAAACCGCGGAAATTGATAATCAATTAAGCAATGAAGATGAACCTGTTCCTGACTCCAATGACATTTCAGATGTCTCCATCAATGCTGAACAAGGTTTGACTGAAGCTGTTGCTGAAAATGTTGAAACCCTTGCATCTGAATGGTCCGAGGAAGACACACAGGAAGTGGACGTTGCTGAAACTACACAACAAAACGATAATGTTGCGGAGGATAAAGTACAACAAACAATTATGGAGGAAATTTGTGTAGAAGAAGTAGAAGAATCAATTGAAAACATTCAACAAGAAGTACAAAAGCAAATGGCTGTGGTGAACACCCCAATAGAGGCAACAGAGCTAGAAACGGAAGTTGAGATAAATGATGCCAATTCATTGCAAGACGAATCAGGAACTGAACAAGAAAATTCTGTAACAACTGTGATAGCTGACCCTGCAGTTACTCAAGAAAAAATATCTTCTCTGTTAAATGATTGGGAAGACAATGATTCTCAAGAAGATAATAATTCTATTAATGAAAATGTTCCTGAATCAAGTGAAATTGGTGAAAACATTCCAGTTGAGACAACAGAAACAGAAAAGGCAGACCCAGAGAAGCAGGACAAAATCAAAAGCTTGGTTAGCGATTGGGACGAAGATGAAGATGAGAATAAAGAATGAACTTCTACATTTATTTACCTACATAAATATGTTCAACTTTTTCTGACATATTGTTTGTCATTCATGTAGCAAGCCATTGCTTATTTATTGTAACTGCCTTCACAAGATGTTGCTGTGTATGTGAAAACATCAGGGAAACAGACCTCATTGTAGAAGCAATGAATATTATTTCATAGTATGTATTTATATTGTGTATTTGTCTTAAGATTTTATGAATTTTATATTGCGAGTGTGTTAGTTGTTGTGAGCAATAGGATGTAGTAATAATAGGTAAGAAATAAGGAAGTAAGGAGTATCTGATAAGTTAAGGAATACTAATGTATTTAGATTTACCAGTAGCTTATATTTGTATTATTTTGACTTACTCTGTTTCCCTTCTTATTCATTGTTTATATTGCTTTGTCATCAATAATTTTCGGCACACTTTAATTATAAGACTTTCTAATTAATTGTGGTCCCCTGATTCGTAATGCATTTGATTTATATACTATTGCAATTAGTACCTAGTACCTACCATATTTTAAATCACGAAGATAGTGGGTATGAAGCATGAATCATAATATGTAATAATAATAATACACTTATGTAGTTTTAAATATATACATCGTAAATTATGAAAAATGAGATTTTATTCTGGTCCTTAACAAAAAAGTGTACATCTTCATAGAATGCACTAGCAGGCCTTGAGAAATCTTCTATAACTAGGTAGGTTCATATTTACTTTATAGAAAGCTCAATATAGGCAGTAATTGTAAATTACAGTACATAATATAAATTATAGAAACAAAGATTTATTATTCTAACTTATGGTGTCCATACCATCATTTATGAACTTGTATTTAAAAAAAATCACTTAAAAATCCAAATTCCATAATATAATAAATATGAAAAAATAAATAATAAATATGTAATCTTTGCAAATGTTTAAAATGAGAAGTATTGGATATGCACATGCATTGTAGTTAGCGTAGGTAACATAGCTATATAGGTACTTATATTGGTTTTACAAAAACTGCATCATTTTGTTTGCGATATGAAATCCTTTATTAAAACAATCATGGAATATTTTTATTGGAATACACATGATTTCATAGTTTCAAAACAATCACAGAAGTAATTTCAATAGAAAATTAGAGGTTTTCAATACTTGCAAATGTCAGGTCCCATACATTTTGCTTTCTATTCTACTTGTAGAAAGACACATTATAAAGCCCTCCAAGATCTTGTACAGTCAAATATAATAATATTGGTAACATCAAAGAGATTATTGTAGGCACTAATATAATACATAGCTTTATGTATTTACAATAAATGCAAGAATATTAGAAGACAAATGAACATACAAATTAGAAGTTAGTTTATGAGTAGATTAGATATACATATTACAATAAAGCACATAGATCATCTTACAGGAAAAATAATTCGGGCTGGTTTTTATCAACATTGAAATATGAAGAAAAGAAATCACAGATTAACATTAAGTATCTACAACAAATGTATGTATACAGACAACATCAAAGTTACCATACTTACACAAGTAAAATAAAGAGTTAACACAGGTGAATCAAGCAATGTCACAAATTGATACAATTTTGATTCATATCTTACTTTTAATAATACAGCCAATGCAATGAGAAAGGTGCAATGTGTAAGATCTAAAACACTAATCTGACAAAGCTTTATTATTAACTTTGCATTATTATCTCAAACCATGTCTACACCAAAAGTAGTAGTTAGTAGAAAATAAATATTTACAAGTGAGCATTAAATGAAGACAACACAAATTTTCATAAAAGAATAATAGGTACAAAAGGTCAGACTATCTAAATGCGTGCAATATTGAAATAATCCAGCATGTCATATACCTACAGTGTACTACATCCTAGCCACAGCAGGCTTGTGATTTATTACAGCGCATGTGACATGCTCTTTCCCTGTAACGCCCACATTCTGATTGTAAGAGTAGTCCAACTACATAGTAGAAGCTTTATATTGTACTGTACAAATTTACTACTTTTGATGTAAACAGTCTCAAGATGTTCCCAAGAATGTAACACTTTACAACTCTAGAAAGTGTCATAACACAGCTAATCAAATGTATCCTCATATCAAAACTTCTAAGCAACTGGTGTATCACTATTTGGCTCATGAACATCCATAGTTTGCATTTTAAGTCACAACATTTATTTCTAAGTGTTTCTACGCCAACACAAACATTATTTACAAAATAAATTACAATATTTACATTTAACATATGGACCACTGACCAGTTTATTGTCTTAATCAGATATGGAGACTACTACATATTTTACCATATACGAGAGAAAAACAAAACCTATCAGTACAAATAAGTTTGTCAAAATGGATTGCATGTTTGATTGCTGGTCAGAAGTTACTTCACTCTCTGGAACAGCAGGCTCTGCGTGAAGCATGGCTTCCTGCCGCTGTTTCAACTGCTGCTCAATCTCTTCAACATAGTCCGGAAAAAGTTCACAGAACATCTTGTTTTTGAGGTTAATCTCTAACGACTCTACAGCAAAACATCGCTTCTGGTAATCTGACGTTTCCATAGAGCCGAGTGTAGGGGTTTTCTCCAACATGAAACTGAGTAACCCGGTGAGGATCGTGGAGATGGACCACGCCGGGTTCCACGTGTCGGGGTGGAAGTCCGTGATGCTCAGGCACAGCCGAGTGTTTGTCTTGAACCTCCCGTTTGGCGTGATCATGTAAATAGACGGCGGTTTGAAGGGGAACTCCCTGGGAAATATGATCTTTCCGTGGTAGTATCCACCTTCGTATGGACTCTTTTCTGGCCCTTTCACGACGTAGTGCCATTCTAATATGTTGGAAGGCACTGGCTCCGCAGTTACATATGGAACGGGGTCGTTTTTCAGTCGAAGATAGTCTTGCTTCAATCTGCTCGTGGCTCCAGTTACCTTTGTTTTCGCCATGCTAACGCATATAAAGTTTTATGGAGAAGTATTTCAAGCCTCAATGATAGACCTAGGACACTAAAATATGTATTTACACGTTTAGCTAATTACTTTTGAAACAAGACAAATCACGAAAAAATAATAAAATTACGTCAAAGCGTCAAACCGCAAACGTCATTCGAAATGAAAACAGATTATTTATTTAAGGATGTGAAACATGCATAGGTGTCTCTGAAGTGTTTAGACGATTATAAGAAAATCGATTAATCGATTGATATGCATATAAAACTACTAAATGGATTTTATACTGGTACAAATACTGTAACCCATTGAGGAATAGTGTGAGACCTCAATGCTGTAACCAATTAAATCTTTGACTGTAACATTCTAAGGTAACATTGCTTTTCATGTTCTTCTAAGAAGTCCATAGGATAATTTTTTTTAAATAAGTAAAAAAAAATTATAATATCGGTTTTGATCAAGTTGTAACAGCTTTAGAAAAATGTGACCACACAATTTTTTTATTTTAAAAGTAACAAACTTCTAGTAGTAGTAGTTAGAACTCAGTTAGAATATGAGGAGAATTCAGAAAAAACTATTTCGGGTATACATATTGGATATTATCATTAACTTTTTCTTTTGTTATTGGATTCTATGTAGAAAAATGTTTCTTAATCCTTTTTTTAGGTTCGGAAGATGGATTTCTAACAACAAATTATTCTATTTCTGATATTAATTCCCGTTCAAAAACTCACCTATATAGTCACAGAATACCTACACTACATGTCTTCTTGTAGAAGTTCCAAGTCATTTTTTTTTTAACTTTGCCGCTTAGGGCAGACTAAAGTCTCTAGGACCATACCGCCATGTCTTACGTATTTTTTATTTGATAGTTTAAAATTCCATTTATTATACTTTTGTTGAGAATGAGGGTCAACAGCAACAAGCCGGACCCTCTCCTAGTGCTTCAATAAAGTGGTGGAACTTTAGTCAAGCTTTCCATGGACTTTTTGTGAGAACATAAGAAGCAATGTTTTCCCTATTTTGTTTCATTTGCCTACACTCGTGCACGTTAACGAACACATAATGGTTAATATTCCACCGATATTACACATGATCACTCGAAATAACACTTGTTTGGAAAATAAAACAAAATCGAACTGTATCACTTTTCACTTCCCGCCAAAAAGTCCAGTTCCAAGTCAAGTAGCAAAGCAATGATGTACTACACTAAAAGGAGGTATACAAGGCCGTCGCCCACGCCGCCGTGTAACAAGGGTTTTAAAATGACATCCAAACAATTATAACAATAATAAATTATTTATTGATAACAAAATTATTCTAAACTCAGTATCGTCCTGTTTTATGTATAATTCGCTAAGCTCAGCAATTTCTATACGTTTTAGTCTGCTCAAGCCGACCCATATGTCCCTCAAGCGCCAATCGTATATCGTGTTAAGCTCAAATTAAGGTATAGCTTTAATACGACTAATGAGATACGATCTAATTATTGTCGATTCAGACAAGAAATCGAATTAATCTCATTCATTTAAACCAAAATACGATAACTGGATGGATACTGGTGCATAGAGAGCACTTTTTCGTATTTTATTTGTATGCCGTGTATAGTCGACCGTGACGGTCAAAAGGTTAAGAAAAATATCTATCTCTTATTTTTGTAGCTATATTGATTTGCTGATGAAGATTATTTAATTGGTTCAGTTGCCGCAGTTGAGCAATAAGTTCCTAATTTCGTGGTTGAGTTGGTTCAGTACATCTTCGTCCGGGTTGTCTTGTTGGATCAGTCGGTCTCTCTGCGATATGAGCTCGTTGATTCTATCATTCATAGGGTTTTTGGGCGCGTTTCTGAAATTATAAACATCCATAAGTAACAACTTTATAGCCCGTTAAATACACGCTTTCATTGTAGTATAATTAATTTTTAGAATAAAACAAAAACCGACTTCAATGTTTCTTCGAAGTCCAAGGTCAAATATCGATGAAAATTATATGGTGGTCCCATATAAATTTCATAGCTATACTGAACCCAACGCAAAAATAACTTTCCAAAAATGGTTCATAAATGACGGAGTTCTGAGGAAACAAACACAAAAAAATATTTAAACATTTTTTACAGAGAACCTCTTCCTTTTTTGCAGTAAAAAAAAAAGAAAAGTTGAAAAAAGTTGAAAAAGTAAGAAAAACCATTTATTCGGCACACAAAAACAACAAATAATAAATAAAACTTAAATAATAAATATATGTGCCGAATGGGCTCAGCTCAGCATAAAATGCCGAGAGTTTTACACAACTCGGCGCTGATTTCCAGCTGATACCGAGTTTTGCTATAGGAACAGTGAAAAATTGACTGTACTTATCCACCATACAAATATCTATACATTTAAAATAATATCCTACAAATAAAGCTAATACACTACATATGTGGTTTAAGATACTTTATTTCTCAAAGGAATTAATTCACTTACATGAGAAAACAATACATGTTAAACAATTTTGGGCTAAGCGTATGATAAACATGCATATAGCACTTATTCTTAAATGCAACTGAATGATGACGCAAGCTGGTCCTTCGCCTAATGGTAAGCAATGCGCCTGTCCAAACAGTTCATTTTTAGACACAGCCTCACACATGAGTTTATATTTTATATTGTTTTATATTGTGCTTATTGTGTTGACGATTGTTTTTCCTGTGTATTATTTTTGATAAATAAAGTTATTATAGTTATAGTTGCAGCACCAGCCCGGTACTTTGTTTTGCAAAATCCTGCGCGGCACTGCACTGCGCTCGTCATCCTGAGACAATTAGCTCTTAAGTCTCATAATGCCCAGTAATTTCGCTGGCTAGAATGACCTTCAAATCGGAACACAGTAATGCTTGCGCGGTGGTACCCACCCAGACGGCCTCTCGCATAGGAAAAACCTACCACCAGTGTAAAGTTATTTTACACACCTGAATTAAATAAATAAATTAATAGATCGCACTTTTATAAATACTACTAGCTAGCTTTCGCTCACGACTTCGTCCGCGTGCACTGCAGTTTAGACTGTAGAGACCACAACAACATAGATTGTCAACTCAATACCTATTCATTTTGTGACTCAATCTTGTCTTAATCTATTTTATACTATTATAAAAATGGAACTGAGACAATTCTGTACATTAGAGATATTTATGAAAAACTAAATGCGATAGAGAAAGAGCGAGTGTGGCTCAGTGGGAGCTCGTGCGACTTTCGATCCGACCCGAGTTCGAATCCCGCTGGCCCCGCACCACTGACTTTCTTAAGCTATGTGCGGATTTAACACTCGCTCTAAAACGGTGAAGGAAAACATCGTGAGGAAACCGGCATATCCAAGATTTTTTCACAAAAAGGACATGTGACATTCACCAACCCGCACTGGGCCAGCGTGGTGGATTATGGCCCATTCTCTCTTTATGAGAGAAGGCCCGTGTGCCAGCAGTGGGAACGTGATGGGCTGAAGATGACGATGATGATGATGAAATGGGATAGACTATTTTTTTGTCGGTTTGTATGTTTGTTATCTATAAACTCGAAAACTGGTGTAACTGGTGATCGAATACTGGTGGTAGGTTTCTCGTATGCGAGAGGCCGTCTGGGTGGGTACCACCGCTTTGCCAGTTATTCAACCGCCAAGCAGTAGTGCGCAAGCATTACTGTGTTCCGGTTTGAAGGGCATTGTAGCCAGCGAAATTACTGGGCATTATGAGACTCAACAACTAATTGTCTCAGGGTGACGAGCGCAGTGCAGCACCGCGCAGAATTCTGCAAAACAAAGTTCTGGGTGGTGCTGTTATTGTTATGGACTGGCGTATTGCTTACCATCAGGCAAACGTCCAGCTCGTCTCGTCATTGAGTTACATAAAAAAAAAGAAAAAAAAACTGCTGAACGGATTTTTATGTGGTTCTCAGGGTTTGGTAGCATATGTCCCAACTTAGATTATAGGGTATGTTACATCAACATTGGATGGATAATTAAGAAGATACAGCTTGACCTCTTCGTAGTACGCGCTCTTATATGTACGGGAGGTCTTGCTAAAGTGGTTTCTCTGAAATGGCTTTGGAAAAAGACGATTGGGCTTCCTCTGTCGTCCACGCAGACGAAGTCGCGGGAAAAAGTTAGTAACTAAATACATTAATATTTTGTATGAAAGTTTGTGAAGACTGCAGAAGAAATCAAATTGTTAATGTTACTTACTTCAAGTCAAACATGTCTAATCCTTCTGGGCCCGAATTACCTGAAATTGTAAATTATTTATATTGTACAAGTAGCGCTTGTAGATATGCAGATTACATTCTCGATTTTGATACATATTTATATATATTTTTTATGGAACTGAGTAATGAGTCTAGTATTTCCTTCGCCCGATGGTAAACGCCACTCCTGCCCATAACAATTGCAGTGCCATCCGGAACTTTTAATACCATAAAAAGCGCATTGCGCCATCACCCTGAAACATCAGATATTGTCTCATATGCCCAATAATTTTGCTGGCTACAATGCCCAAACCGGAACAATAATGCTTGCGCACTACTGGCAGAATAGCTGTCAAAACGTGTTTATTTAATACTAGCTGCGCCGTGCGGTTTCACGCGCGGTTTCCCGGGATAAAAAGTAGCCTATGTGTTAATCCACGGTATAAGCTCCATACTAAATTACATCCCAATCCGTTTAACCGTTGCAGCGTGAAAGAGTAACAAACATACATCCATACATTCTTACTAACTTTCACGTTTATAATATTAGTAAGAATATACTCACTTATCATTGAATGCGAAGATTCCAAGGCGGGCGTGTTGGCCAACAAGTCGACATAAAAGTCGTCCTTCAGCTTTTTGATATCTATCGGATTCGACTTACTCTCATCTCTATCTTCTATTGTATCTAATCTGGAATAATAAACGATAATTTCTAGCGGTGGTTCTTTGACAAGATTTATTGTGTCGGGGTTTGATTTAATTTTTTATTTATAGTTATTAATAATTTTTAGAATAAAACAAAAACCGACTTCAATTTATCTTCGAAGTCCAAGATCGAATATCTATATTTTTTTTTATTATATGGGACCACTTCGTAGCTATACTGAACCCAACCCAAAAATAATTTTCCCAATCGGTTCATAAATGACGGAGTTCTGAGGTAACAACATAAAAAAAAATAAGTGTTGCCCATTACATATCTAAATTAAATGCTGTAAGAGGCCTCTACGTGTTGGACTCATGTCCCCGCGCAAGCCTTCCAAAGGACCGGGTGTGTAACCCGTGAGAAAGAGCGACATTATAATAAAAAAAAATAACAATCGAACAGAGAACTTCTCCTTTTTCGAAGTTATATTGAACTTGTTGTATATACATACACCCTAGTTATAAGTTTGCATTAAATTGTGCCGATTAAGCCTCCTTCATTATTTGTTTTATTAACAGACTTCAAAAAAGGAGGAGGTTCTCTGTTCGATTGTTTTTTTTTTTATGTTTGTTACCTCAGAACTACGTCATTTATGAACCGATTTGAAAAATTTTTTTTGCGTCGGGTTCAGTATAGCTACGAAGTGGTCCCATATAAATTTCATCGATATGTGACCTTGGACTTCGAAGATACATTGAAGTCGGTTTTTGTTTTTTTCTAAAAATTAATTATTAAAGATTATTAATATTCCTACCCTACTATGATTTGTCACTTGATTTTCTAGGCTACTTATCTCAATACACGAAATACTTAATTTGGTGTTTTATTGGGAATATAACAGAACTGCCCCCCTACCCATATGTCCCTCAAGCGCCAATCGTATATCGTGTTGAGCTCGAATTAAGGTACAGCTTCACTGCGGCTAATGAGATGCGGTTCAATTATTGTCAATTCAGGCAAGAAATCGAATTAATCTCATTAATTTACACCAAAATACGATTACTAAACGTTGAGATAAACTTAATGGGACAATATATGGCATCATAAGACATTGTCGCAGTGATTTTACACCATAATCTGAGCTCAACACGATATACGATTGTCGCTTGAGGGAGATATGGGTACGGGTGGTGATCCTCGAAGAAGTAAATGTAGGTGTAGAGTGGTACCCCATCTCCCCCAGCTGTCGACGGTCGCGGCGCAGCTGTGTGAGGAGCTGCTTCCGGTGTCCCAGCTTGATAAGGTGCAGTTCGCGCACGGCGCGGCCCCACTGTTCTTTGAAGAACCCCTTCGCCTGCGCAGCGCTGTCCAGCTTCTCTTCCAGACACCGCTAGAAATATAAATTGATTATTCTGATTATTCTTTCGCATTTATTATATTATTATGATAGGATTGTTATGGATACTGCGCCGTCTCTCTCTAGGTCTATGTCTATCGCTTCACATCAGGCGAGATAGTGGCCAAACATAAAGCGTAAAAAAAAGTCAAATGCTAACATATATAACTTTGGTAGGTCTCTCGTATGCGGGAGGCCGTCTGGGTAGGTACCACAGCTTTACCAGTTATTCAAGCAGTAGTGCGCAAGCATTACTGTGTTCCGGTTTGAAGGGCATTGTAGCCAGAGAAAATGCTGGGCATATGAGACTTAATATCTGATGTCTCGGGGTGATGAGCGGAACGCAGTGCTATGCATTGCTTTTTTTGGTATTACAAGTTCTGAGTGGCACTGCAATTGTTATGGGCGTGGCGCTTACCATCAGGCGAACGACTTGCTCGTCTAATAACTCAGTTACAAAAAAAATAGCTTTTATTTCCCTGTACAAAAATGTTCTTAATACAAAAAGTTACTACTTATTTATTTATTTAATAATGCAATACAGTGTACAATAGTTAAAGATAAAGATAAGATAAATTTATTTGAATTTCAACAAACTTATATATATCATATACATTCAGAAGTGATTGTAACAAGTTTTTATTCCTGGTTGGAGAACATTGGTACCCAAACTAGGAGACCTGTGTTTTGGCATACCAATACCCCCATAGTTACATAACTATCGACCTGCAGGGCGATCACATGAGTCTGTTGCGAACATCGCATGTTGCGGACTAACGTGCAATAGAAATTTATTTCAATCGATAAAATGCGATTATGTAAATTTTATGTCTCGATTTCAATGAGCTCCTATCGATTACCCGACAAATTTAAAAAGCGAGATTGTGCTATGAATCATTATGTATACGTCCAATCTATTCGAGGACCATGGTCCTACAACACCCAGACACGAAACAAACACTCACCAATTCCTGAATGAGGCTTGCAGTTTGATCCTTCGTCAATCCCGAGTACTTGTTATCGTATTCTTTCTCGCTGTTCTTCAGGTTATTCTGTAATTAAATACAATCATCATCATCAGCCCATCACGTTCCCACTGCTGGGACACGGGCCTTCTCTCATAGAGAGAGGATGAGCCATAATCCACCACGCTGGCCCAGTGCGGGTTGGTGGATGTCACATGTCCTTGAATTTTTGTGAAAAATTCTTGGACATGCCGGTTTCCTCACGATGTTTTCCTTCACCGTTTCTAGAGCGAGTGTTATATCCGCACATGACTTCAAAAAGTCAGTGGTGCGGGGCCAGCGGGATTCGAACTCGGGTGCGTCGGATCGAAAGTCGCACGTGCTCCCACTGAGCCACACTCGCTCTCAATACAATACAATAATACTTTATGGATCACCAAAACAGTAAACAAAAGTTTACAGTTACAAATAATAGTGGTAGCACAATGGGTGGTAATGATAATTGGCAATAAGTATCCCAGACTCACGGGTTAAATTATCGTTTTTAAGGCTCCGTAATAAAAAAAAAACACTTCGATCGTTCTGTCAGTCTCGGCAGTCTGTCTGTCCTAACTCTTTACAGACTTCAGAACTACTAAACAGATTTTAATAACATTTATCATCACTTCCCATCATGTGAGATCGGTGAAACGGTTGCCTAGACAGATGTAAAAAAATCTAAGAAACGTTTTTATGTACCATTGTTTTTTTTTATGTAACTGAATGACGAGACGAGCTGGTCGTTTCCCTGATGGTAAGCAATACGCCAGCTCATAACAATACCAGCACCACCCAGAACTTTGTTTTGCAAAATCCTGCGCGGCGCTGCACTGCGCTCGTCACCCTGAGACAATCAGCTGTTGAGTCTCATAATGCCCAGTAATTTCGCTGGCTACAATGCCCTTCAAACCGGAACACAGTAATGCTTGCGCACTACTGCTTGGCGGCTGAATAACTGGCAAAGCAGTGGTACCCACCCAGACGGCCTCTCGCATACGAGAAACCTACCACCAGTGAGTGTTATACCTGAGGTCCTGGTAAAGGACATAGGCTACTTTTTATTTCGGGAAATCCGCGGGTTAAATCGCGCGGCGCAGCATCCATAAAAATCCTATCATACTAATAGAATACATGAGAAAGAATAATCAATTTATTGGTAAAAATGTATTGCATGTGAAATCAGAATTGGATTAAATTTAAAAATAAGTCGGTATTGCTCACTATTATAAAAATATAATAATGATATTAAGGGCCTGTACTACCTCAGCTAAAATTCCATTTTTCCCCCCGCACGGCTAGCGCGTCTATCCCGCTCGCTCACAAGATCGCGACGCGAGGCCGCCTTCGCTACGGCGCGGCGCAGCTCGCCGCGCTTCCGCGCCGTCCGCGCCGGTCTTAGCGACGTCGCGAGGACTACATACCGTTAACGTTAGGGTAAAACTGACGGTTTTGTACTTTTGACTGACTATTTTTCAATTCATTCATTTCATATTATAGATCGAGCTCAGTATAAACGGCAATTTTGTCTTTTTATAATGAATTATTTAATAGTATTATACAATTTATGTAACGTTATTTATGTATATAACGATTGAACAGATTTTGATGAAGTTTGTTAAGTCTATACTTTGGTTCTAGAATAGGAAATAATGATACTTGTGTGTGTGTGGCGCCATCATCCATGTACACCAAATTTATAGGAACGCTAAAAAGTTCAACTTCTAGAAACTGGAAAGAACCTACTTACCTAGGATTAAATACTAGGGTCACATTCATGTATTAATACTCAAATAGTATTACCCAACACCAGTGTGCTAGGAAGGGTAACCGAAAATACCGTTAGCCCCTTTGAACGACTTCCCCTTTTCAAGACCCAAAATACTGATTGATCAGTCCTTAGGCAGGATGACTGACAAACGTCAAAATTGATGTATTCGGGACTATCTAAACTAATTATAAAGAGGAAAGATTTGATTGTTTGTTTGCATTGAATAGGCTCCGAAACTACTGAACCGATTTGAAAAATTCTTTCACTGTTGGGAATCTACACTATTCCTGGGTGACATAGGCTATATTACTTTATCAAAAAAATTAGGGATCCTTACTAAAACTCCAATAATGTAACCCAAGGTGTAAAAAAATTACCTACAATATTCTTTACATCGCGTGCGCTGCGAAAACTATTGATGATAGAATAAAATAATGTACTACGAATTTGCAGAACACATCATTATTTACAAAAAGTGTCGCGACAGCATATGTCTAACTATTATAGTTATGCCACAATAAGTGTTATTTTATTTAAAACAAAATAATTGAAATGCCGCCGCTAGAAAAGGCTCTTTATTTGTATCTTGGTATTAATCCTTATCAAAATAAATTACTTTATATTCAAGACTGCTTCAATACCTTTATATAATTTTTTGAATTATTCCATTCGGACATTCCATTCGAAAGATATCACGAGTTTAAAAAATGTAAGTAATATTCAAACATTCTTTATAATTTTCTTTGTTTAGTAACCAACCTGACGCAAATAGAAGCGTTTAGGTATGTGTGTGTATTATAATTTTTAATTTTGAAATGTTTGTTAAATACCCGTGCCAAGCCGGGGCGGACCACTAGTACTTACATAAATTAGGAGTAGGTACCTACTACCTAGTAGAACCTACTCCTAATTTATGTAAGTATAGTCCCGCCCGCCGTCGTTTATTACTAGGCATATTTTATGTATATTTATTCGAACAAAAATATAGGTATAGGTACCTATCTTCTAAACTAGGTAGGCAGTTATTTGGTTCATAAAACTAAGTATTTACATAGTTTAGATAAAGTTCGTAATACGTAATGACCAAGTATGCTGTGAAGATAGGTAGGTACTTACTTCATTACGCTAATCATGAGACTGACGTTTTTTTTACGTCATTATTTATTTTTTGTTGCGCTTATCTCCCATTATTGCGTCAGAAAACTTTTTGTAGCGCCGTTTGTGGTGCGTAATTTTTGAGCGCAAGAGACACGCGTTCCCCGCTTGAAAGCCGGAGCGAGACTGATGCGACGACCGGGCGGCAGGGGCGGTCTGAGTGAGAATGGTTCCGACGCGCGATAGTTTAGGTAATGTTTTTTTACAGTGTAAATAATACAGACTTTTGAAATTTGAATCTTTAAAGTGCTGGATAATATTTAATTCAGTTGTTATACAAAGTTTCATGTTCTAATTTCAAGTATTTATTGAATAATTTAGGTTTATTGTACGGTTTGGACGCTACTTTACGATTTTTTTCTATCGAGAAAATTTTATGGAATCGTGTTTCTGCAAAGGAAACGTGTTAGCAATAATCCTCTAATTTAACATATATTTATTACAAAGCGAATGATGCAGTATTGTTGATTTAATATGAGATCAAACTAAGCGATTTGTCATTGTACAAACTCTTAAGTAGAAATAGAAATTAGATCAAAATACAATTTTTTTTTTAATATTTGATAATAATAATAATATAATGATAATCATAATATACAATATATAATATACACATATTATATATATGATATATTGTATATTAATATACATATATATAACATATGATATATTGTATATTATGATTATTATTATATTATTATTATTATTAACAAATATATATAAAAAAAATATTGTATTTTGATCTAATTTCTATTTCTATTTAATATCATAATAGACAGTCCCCGAAAAGTGTTGCCCATTACATATCTAAATTAAATGCTCTAAGAGGCCTCTGCGTGTTGCACACATGTCCCCGCGCAAGCCTTCCAAAGGACCGGGTGTATAACCCGTGAGAAAGAGCGTCATAATATAATATTCAATCCATTATTATAACTAATTTGAAATATACATATAAAAATGTAAATTGTAAAGTTTGTAGGGATGGATGGATGGAAATTTGTTACTCAATCACGCAACAACTACTCAACGGATTTTGATGAAATTTTGAACCTGAAGTCAAACCTGAGGTCCTGGAAAAGGACTTAGGATATTTTTTATCCCGGAAAACCGAGGGAGAAACCGCGGGAAGCAACTAGTAAAAAATGAAATACCTTCAACACCTCGACCTGTTTCTCTAACTGCGATATCTTAACGTCTCTCTCTTCTATCGTCATATCTTTGAGTTTGAGACGATGGTTCATATCGTCTTCCATTTTCTGCGAAGCCTCGCGCAGCTCCTGATACTTAGCCGTGTAGTGAGCTTCTAGACCTTTCTTTGCTTCTAGTAGCTGTAAACAGAAGTTCATTGGAATTATTTGAAGCTTCTTAATCGACTATTATCTACTATACTAGCTTTTGCCCCTTTTCGTTCGAGTGGACCACTCGAAATTAGCAGAGAGTTACGGAAGCAAAAAAATGAGAGAACTCGCTTTTCCTGCATGACTTCGTACGCTTATGGTACTATTTTTTTTTTGACCGGTCGTTTGCAGTTCAAGCTGTGCGTCTCTGAAATGCGCTTCCAAATCCAATCAGGAAAGCACAAACGCTAGCTACTTTAATAATTAATTTTTACAAAAAACAAAACCCGACTTCAATGTATCTTCGAAGTCCAAGGTCACATATCGATGAAATTTATATGGGACCACTTCGTAGCTATACTGAACCCGACGCAAAGAATTTGTTTACCTGCATGTACCCACTTATTATATATATATATATATATATATATTTATATTATATTATATATTATACTTATTATAAAATCTCCACAGTACACCGAGGTTAACTGGAAGATAATGCTCACTAGCATTAAGTTCGCCTATGTACTTACAAATTTGTTTGTGCAATAAAGAATTTTCTATCTATTATATATATATACAAGTATGTATGTGTCATTAAGTTTATGTACATAGTTCACCTTTCTCTCTCGTTCAGTATTCCTGTACCCTCTCAGTCTGAAGTCCTCCGTGGCTCGACTGAGGTCCGTGGCTAAGTTCCGGCACTGCTCTATGCCTTTACTAAGTTTGGACTCCAGCTCCAGACGCTTCCTTGTCCATTCTTTGGAGAGAAGATCGAGATGATACTCTTCTTTGCGTTTTAACTAAAAAATATGTTATAATGGTCAATTTAATTTATTATCTAAACTAGCTTTTTGCCGCGACTCCATCCGCGTGACCGCCAGAGGAAGTCCATATTCGTATCATTTACGAATATCTTAGGAAGACCTCCCCAGTATATAAATAAATAATAAATTAATTCGCCCAACAATCACATACATAGATCCTGGCCCCTAACTTGGATTCCCTACTGTATCTAGGGAACCAGGAACTACGAGGACCATGGTCCAACAAAATCTTGTGCTTTTTGTCTGTGTACAAACTTTGTCCCGTCGCGGGAATCGAACCCGCAGCTTTTTTTTATGTAAATGAATGACGAGACGAGCTAGTCGTTTGCCTGATGGTAAGCAATACGCCAGCCCATAACAATAACAGCACCACCCAGAACTTTATTTTGCAAAATCCTGCACTGCGCTGCACTGCGCTCGTCACGCTGAGACAATTGGCTGTTGAGTCTCATAATGCCCAGTAATTTCGCTGACTACAATGCCCCTCACATACAATGAACTTCAGTGATGTATGAGATTTGAGCCATCCTGCCCAACAACTACACTCAGAACTTTGTTTTGCAAAATCCTGCGCGGCGCTGTACTGCGCTCGTCACGCTGAGACAATTGGCTGTTGAGTCTCATAATGCCCAGTAATTTCGCTGACTACAATGCCCCTCACATACAATGAACTTCAGTGATGTATGAGATTTGAGCCATCCTGCCCAACCACTACACTCAGAACTTTGTTTTGAAATAAAGTAATGAAAGAGAATTGTTTATTACCGCAAACCTACACACAACACAAACACACGGACCCTTCAACAAAAAATAATGTATACAATAATTATAATGCGTCCGTGTACGTAGATAGCTGCCGTGCACTGTGTTCCAGAAAAGGTTTGAGCTCAGCTTAATGTTGTAATTGTATCACAGCGCTGGTTTGTAACATAAAACTCCGACTTTTGGTGCCGCACGGACATACTCGTAATAATAGATAGATAGATAGATAAAACGTTTATTTGTCAACACAACACACATGTACATTAAACAGCAAATTGTAAGACACTTAAACTAAAAGTACGTGTGTGTTGCAGTTATGACAAATGGGCCATAGCTCAGCGAATAACATTGCTCAAGGAGCAAACACTGACTTTCAGCTATTGCCCTGTCTGAGGTGACGAGGCCAATCGAGCGCTTTACAACGGTATACCTACGATAATAATAAATATATAATATAATATATGCATAATATATAATGAGTCGATAATAATAAATTAATTTAAGTTACGGGGGAGCGTGAAAATGAGTAGATGTGTGTAGAGGAGTGAAAGTTAATAGTCTTGGTATGTGAGTGTGTCGGAAAAAGCAGATGTATGTGGATGAGTGGATGTGCATGTGGTGTGATCTCATCTGATAACACCAGTCTCTTAAGAGTCTAGGGTACCAGAAGAGGCCCACGTGCATGTGGAGAGTAGGGGTGGATGTGTGTGTGTTGCTTCGGTAAAATAACAGAAGGTAATAGTAGTAGGTCGAATGTAGAACAATATTGACGGCAGATTACCTATAGTAAGCGAACGAAGCGCTTGGGAATACCCTGCTTTTGTTTTTCCAGAAGATAAGTTTTAAGTTTAGATTTAAAAGTGTATTTTGTATTAAGGTTTCTAATGGGTGGGGGAATATTATTCCAGCACTAATATAACTATATATTGCAAAATATATATTGCAAAACGCTCCGCGGCACTGCAGTTACAGTTAGTAATTACATAGAAGACAAAGATGAATGGAACATTCCGCTTCTGCCAAGTAGCCAACTGGCACATAAGAAGAATAATATTGTCAAAAACAAACATAAAATATTGTAACAAAAGTTCTAAAAAAATGCCCCTCGGTTTCTTGCCGTATCTTCTGAGTAGTGGTTCTTTTTTCCGATACGGTGGTAGAGTCATTGTAATAATTAACGTTCATAAAGCGGCTGTGACGACAAAATTGAATAAAGAACTTTTAAACTTTGAACTGCACTGCACTCGTCACCCTGAGACAATAGCAAATGTCCAGTAATGTTGGTTAAAACAAATCCTTCAAACCGAAACACAATAATGTTTGCACTCTATTGCTTGGCGGTTGAGTTAGTTGATAGATTAGGTATGTGTTTCTGTAATATCACAGAATACTAAGGGACAGGAGCAGAGCGGAGTACCGCAATGAAATTTAAACAAATAGCGACTCTTGCTATGAAGCTATAAAATTCAATTCAGCTCGCGTTGCGCTGCATACCTACCAGTCTTATTAACCTACAGAGCGCCTCTCTTTCTACCGCATAGCTCTTATAGATAGGCCTGGTAATATAGAATAGAATAGAATAACTCTTTACTGTAACACCAAAATACAGAAATAATTAAAAACTAAAATAACAACTAACCTAATAATAATGTCACAATGGGCGGTCTTATCGCTTATAGAATCATCGCATCGCAAGCATCGCATAGACTTGATATTTGAAATAATATATTACTTGATATTTGAAGAGCTCCTGTTGTTTCTCCTTCCAATCCTCGAGTTCGTCCACAAACTTCTGCATAATCTCGTCACGGTCTTTGTACGGCAGAGCTAGTTTGACTTTTTCTGAAATATTAGAAAATAAGGGTTATGTTAGCACCGACTCGCTCTTGGCCTTAGCGAAGGTAAAAAAACCGGCCAAGAGCGAGTCGCACTCGCGCACGAAGGGTTCCGTACCATCATCTATAACAAACGGCAAAAAAAATCATGTCTGTTCTATGGGAGCTTCTCAAATATTTATTTTATTGTTTTTTAGTATTTGTTGTTATAGCGGCAACAGAAATACATCATCTGTGAAAATTTCAACTGTCTAACTATCACGGTTCATGAGATACAGCCTGGTGATAGACGGACAGACAGACAGACGGACGGACAGCGGAGTCTTAGTAATAGGGTCCCGTTTTATCCTTTTGGTACGGAACCCTAAAAACAAAAATTATTTCGCCGCTCCAACAAGTTATAAACTGTTTTTTATACAACTGTGTAGTTTCTTTACAATTCTAGCTCATAATCGTAACTTATAACGTGGAGTTCTGATTGGTTGCCGAGCCAAGTGTTGTTCATGAATACGAGTCATAGAGTTGCGAGCTACCCTGAAAGTTTCAACCGGACAGCTAATCGGGAAGTGCTCGAAATTTGAGTTGCAAGATTCCAACTGAAACGACAGACAGACAAACAGACAGACAAACAAGAGAGTGACTTAATAAAAACGTGGTAAAAACATAGTAGATATTTATGATGAATATTGATATTTGAGAGGTTTCCAAGTAAGAAAAAAAACATTACCTTTCCCTTGACATATACAAGTATCGCTTTTGCTCGTCTCCAATTTGAGAGGTTCCTCCATACTCTTTTTAGGCGAGACGTTGAACCTCGGCGAAGGTTCGTTATCTCCCGTCTCGCTCACAATATCGCCGTCTCGCTCTGGCTCGCACTGAACTTGCATATCGCTGGTGAGGGGGCGGAGGCGCGTCGCTAGAAGCCTCTCTTGGCTTTGAGTGAAGGAATCGCACATTTTCTTTATTAGGTCCGCGATTTCGTTGGTTTGGAGGATGGCGCCGCCTGACGCGTTTTTGTATCTGGAAGTGTTTCTATTTTTAACCAACTTCAAAAAGGAGGAGGTTATCAATTCGATTGTATTTTTGTATGTTTGTTACTTCAGATCTCCGTTATTTATAAACTGACTTGGAGAGTTTTTGGGTTCATTAGGTATAGCTACAAAGTTGTCGAATATAAATTTCATCGACATTCGACTTTGGACTTCGAAGATACATTAGAATAAAAAAGGAATAGTCATCAGAATTGGAGTCGGTTTTTTTGTTATATAAATTATTTTTCAAAAAAAACTAAACCGACTTCAAAACCACAAATGGCACTCAAAAGTAAAAAATAAATTAATATAATTATCATAAGCGCTACCCACTCATATATTTGAAGTCGGTGCCAGCCAAGTCTAATAGGTAGTAGATAAACACTATGTATATAGTAAGTACTACTTGTAGGTAGTATTTATCTACTACCTTTTAGACTTGGCTGGCACCGACTTCAAATATATGAGTGGGTAGCGCTTATGATAATTATATTAATTTATTTTTTACTTTTGAGTGCCATTAGTGGTTTTGAAGTCGGTTTAGTTTTTTTTGAAAAATAATTTATTTTAACCTTTTTAGTGAAAAACAAGTTTTAATTAAATTAATTCAAAAAGATTTTAAAGACAAGCTTTTATGATCTAGAAGCCACATCATGACGAAGTTTAGAACGGGCTATCACAATTAAATGCATGTGCAAAAAAATTTCATGTCTGTCCTATTCTCTGTTGAGGAGTTCCCTCGCCGGAAGTCAATCCTGGGTGTATGTGCCATGTCATGATGGAATTTAGAACAGGCTATTATGGTTAAATCCATTTACGAAATGTTGTGTCTGTACTATTCACCGTTGAGGAGTTCCCTCACCGGAAGTCAACCCCGGGTGAAGCAGGTGAAGCAGTCGAATACAAACCTCCACCTTTAGAAAGTTGGTTACGAAAAAAACAAGAACCGACTTGAAGATTAAACTTATATTTTTTTGTTTTTGCTATTTTTTTCAAAATATACTGAATGAATTTCGATAAAATTTTATATGGGACCACCTTTGAAGTATTACCTACCAATCAAAAAAAGAATCATCGAAATCAATGCATAATTGGCGGAGTAATCGCGTAACAAACACACAAAAAAAAAATAAAAAAAAAATAAAAAAAAAACATACCGTCGAATTGTAAACCTCCTTTTTGAAGTCGGTTAAAAATTAATTATTATTGAATAAAATTTTGATAGAAAACAAGCAAAGAACAGACTAGGATCTCTCATATCGTCCTATTGCGAGCCAAATCCTGCACAATATATATTTTTTTTATAATAATTGTCTTGATTTATAATTTACATACATTTTAAAGTACTCTCAAAATATAATAATTAATGTTTTAACAAAAAAACCGACATCAATTCTGATGTATCTTTAAAGTCCAGGTCGAATATCGATGAAATTTATATAAAGAAAGAAAGAAAGAAAAAACAGTTATTTGACAACCACAAAGACATATTTGAAAAAGACACACGTAGGATAAAATACAGAAACAGAGAGAAAGAATACTCATAACAAAACAAAAAAAAACGAAATACATGTAGGATTGACACAAGATGAGGAACGCATCTATAAGAATGAAAGTTTATGAACGCAACGTATTGAGGGAAGAGTACAGATGTATGAGAGAGAGAAAGGGACGAAAGATGAATGGCGGAAGTAAAAGATGTTGAATACGGTGTTAAGATATATAATTAATATTTACTAGAAAAAGTTGAAGAAGTGCAATAAAAAGAAAGGTGTATCAAATAAACGTTTTGCTTATCTCGAATCCCACATACATGAATAAATATTTTTTTTTGTGGTGCCAAAAGGGACTACAACTCAGCACATATGTCTAATGTCGATGACATCAGACGGTGGTACATAGAACTCTAGTATATAGAACTTTGAAACTATACTGAACCCAACGCAAAAAGATTTTCCAAATCAGTTTATAAATAACGGAAAAAACATAATCGCGTAACAAACATACAAAAAACACAGTTGAGAACCTCTTCCTATTTTGAAGCCGGTTATAAATTAAATTGCTCGGGCAGGCAGCTATCGTATCGGACTACCGTCCCGACACCTTAACCAACTGGGCTATCGAGCCGTGTCTTCGAGCAACCTTTCTTCTATCCTTTTTATCTCGTCTTACGTTGACGATTCATTTATTATATTTACCATTATTATTATTAGTATTTAAGTTCTGTACATTAAATTAAATTAAATACGCCCAACCATCACATACACACTGAGAAAAATTTTGGCTCACAAAGCACAATAATAGCGTTGTCGATTTTTTATTGTTTGTGGAACAAAATACTTTAACGATGCATTCAAGTTCATTTATGTACAAATACAATGTCATTATTGTGAGACTGTTTGTTGTGGAATTAACAATTTTAGTTTTGTCAAATTTGTCATTTTGTCAAAATAACAAAGCTTTATCGTTACGATCACAAAAATACTTTGTGAATTTGTTAAAGTAATTTTGTTCGAAATAAACAAAGTTCAACGTAGACAATGTGACAACATTATATTGTTACGGTCACAAAAATACTTAAATGAAGCAACAAATCTTAACTTTGTTGAAAACCGAAAATTTCAACATAAACAATATGACAAAATTTAATTTGAGGTAGGCACAACTCTGCGGTGCAACAAAGTTAGCATAAACTTGGCGCGCGGTGCGGTGTGTAGCGGGGGGAAGCTTATTTTGTCGTACGCGCATCATTCGGATTCCATTCGGCGTCATACTTTAGTTGTGAACGGGTGCGTGCGTGCGCACTGTACCTACTACGCTCGGTGATTTTTTTATGTGAGTGCACGAACAGAATATCGGAAATGGATTTAGCCCAGTTCCTTGAGAACGAAGGGCTCTCACACCTACTTGATTTTATGTTGGGTAAGTTTTTGTTTGAAATGCATACCTATCTCGTGTCAAGCCGCGCCCGGTGAGACTGAAGTGACTTGGTTTGGTTTCTATTTTATGTAATGGCGGATGGCGACCCACGACGCTTTGCTTGTACTTAAACGTATGTAAAGATCTTTACTGTATTTGTGTTCATATTCATATTTTATTGCACACCATAGTATAAAAGATGTTATTACATTATATCTAAACATGTTTGTACCGTGTTGTTCTGTACAAAGCAAGACCTTATATGGGTTTCTATTTTATGTAATGGCGGATGGCGACCCACGACGCTTTGCTTGTACTTAAACGTATGTAAAGATCTTTACTGTATTTGTGTTCATATTCATATTTTATTGCACACCATAGTATAAAAGATGTTATTACATTATATCTAAACATGTTTGTACCGTGTTGTTCTGTACAAAGCAAGACCTTATATGGGCATGGGCTGCGGTGGCGCATGGCATTGTCCTAATGAACATTTTTTGTTGCTTTAAAAAAACTACTTACTGTCTCATTGTTGCGTCGTATTTTATTTGCCAGACCAGTACAGTTAGCATCAATACAATGTATACAGCGAAAAAGTTGTATTAGTGACACTGATTTAAACTAGTGTCCCTCTGTCAGTTTATTTGATTGATAACTTGTTCTTTTATCTTTCCACAGTTGACTTCTGATTTTGAGACTGTGTATCCTACGGCCAACAATACATTTGAAGAAAAGTTTCCCCTAGTAAAACTGAAGCTACTGAAACTACTCGCAGACAAAGCAGGGTCAAACAAATCAGATGACACGATCGTTGAGCTGTTGGATTTAGCTTCTGGTAAATAATGCTTTTAATCTATACAAAAGTATCACAAACATGTTTTAAAGGATTGATGAATGAGGAAACATTGAGTGAGGTTTCTTCTCATGGTAATAGTAGCCTGTATTTTCATATAGATCTAATCTTGTACATTATCACTCACTCGTTTTATTGTTTTCCTATTCTATTAGCATTACGTAGAATTCTGTAAACAAGTAATATCTTGAGGTTCTAGTTTAAAGCCTGAAATTAAGATTTTTGTTGTAAAAGTGTCCTTCAAAACCTTTCTTTCAAATCCATAACTTGATTATGAATAAAATAAATTAAAGGTAGCATTAATGGCAACTAGGAAAAGTTTCACATATAGGCTATAAGAAAGTAAAATACTTTATGTTTATTTTACAGCTGGCGAGGAGCAAGCAAATGTTGCGGCATTGTTGGGGATTGTCACTTTGCTCCGGCAGATGCACACTGTGACGGTCCCGAAAAAAAAGCTCTGGCGGCTCACCAGAGACGAGACTAGGACTGGCTTGTGAAATATGCTTTTAATGCTATTAAAAACTGTATCAGCAACATTTTGTGGCACCTGAGGATTACAATATAGCGAAGACAGTAACTGGGCCACACTTATATCCAAAGAGGTAATCGGTTTATCCGTCCTGTTTGAGGTACTAGGTGTATTTAAAATTGTTTCACCTTGGGAAGGGTGACACACAACTTCTTCGTCATTTAATGTTATTGTATTACCCATAACTTCTTCATCACTGCTAATCATATCAGTCAAGGCTAAATGGTCCTTTAGGTAGTGCCTTCTATAGGAACTAAAAATTTGGAAAGTCCTAAAACAGTTTGTAATTGCGCAAGAAAAAGTCTTAACTTCTTTATGATAAAAAGCCATATGTTTCCTTAATCGCAAAAAAATATTAAAACGAGCGTTACATACTGCACAAACAATCATCTTTTTTTTTGTAAGCAATGCTTTAACATAAACTGTTTTAAACAGAATTTAATTGGGACAAAAGTTCTCTTAAAGGACTTCCTTCCACATCGTATTTTGACTTCATATCAAAAATTGCCCGTTGAATGAACATCCAACACGGGAAAGCTGCCTTTGGGTATGCACAATCTAAGGCCCAGTATAAGTTGAAGGTCAGCTTTATAGCTTCGGAAATTGTAGGTACCTGGTAATGTGGGCCAGCAGTAGTTACAATTTCATACATATATACATTTGTCCAAGATGCTCCTCCTGAAGATGATCCCATGTATCTTAATTATGATGCAATGCAGTATCATTTTCCTTGCAATCTTATCAATATGAGCCATGGTGGGCGGACTTTGAAATACGTCATTATGCGTAAGCCCTTGTGATTTTTGTAGTAACAACTTTGTTGTATTAAATACTATTATAGTTATGTAGCATCTCCATTAGATTATAATATTATGTATCTCTTTACTACGAACGACAGTCGTTCATATTAATTAGAAACTATATGATCTATTCCACAATTCTACATTCAGAGACGAATTCGGCAAACATTGCTGGTTGGAGTAATGTTATTGGAATTAACAGAACCCAGCCTCCCAGCAATGTATGCCGAATTAGTCTCTGAATTGAAGATGGTGTAATAGTTCCATAATAATGTAATTTACTAATTATAGTGTTTAATTTACTTACTACTTTAGTTATTATGTAAGTAACGTAACTACTTCAAATCAATGTTAGTATTGTGCCATTTAAGCTTTCTGTAAATTCAAAATCGTTCAACAGCTCAAGGGTACGCTCAGACCATAAAACTGAAGAACTTTTCCAATGAAACATGACCTACCTTCAACAGTCTATATTGCATTTTGCATGATACTATAAAAAAATCTCTCATGTTTCTTTGGCAAAGTGGTTCAAATTCGTGGTCTAAGCACACCCTTGAGCTGTTGCACGCTTTTGTGCGTGAATAATCATAGTTCATTATCTATCTCTTTACTACTTTAACGAACGACACTTGTTTAGATTAATTAGGATATAAAGAATCTATTCCGCAATTCTACATTCAGAGACGAATTCGGCAAACATTGCTGGTTGAAGTAATGTTATTGGAATTAACAGAACCCAGCCTCCCAGCAATGTATGCCGAATTAGTCTCTGAATTGAAGATGGTGTAATAGTTCCATAATAATGTAATTTACTAATTATAGTGTTTAATTTACTTACTACTTTAGTTATTATGTAAGTAACGTAACTACTTCAAATCAATGTGAGTATTGTGCCATTGAAGCTTAATTAAAAATCGTACAACAGCTCAAGGGTATGTTCAGACCATGACCTACGTAGTATGCATAGAAATTCATAGACTGTTGTAGAACAGTCTATGAATTTCTATGCATGCCTATGCATTTTGCATGATACTATCAAAAAAATCTCTTATGTTCCTTTGGAAAAGTGGTTCAGATTCGTGGTCTAAGACCCTAAAGCTTTTGCACGCTTTTCTGCAGGAATAATCATATTTCATTATCTATCTCTTTACTACTTTAACGAACGACACTTGTTTATCTAATAAGGAACTATACGATCTATTAGACAATAAATGCACATAATTATGATTCAAGTCAATTTTTTATTTAATTTCTAGAACCCCTCATATCAGATACTGAGGGCAAACTATTGTTTTTTATTCGCTAACTACATTTGTTAATAGTTAATTATTATGTAATTTGTTTTGGTAAATTATTTATAAGTTGCTACTCTGTAAACACAGCATTTAGTTATTCCTACAAACCAGTTGTTACCGTAAGCTGCAAAATAAACCTTCAAGCCGTGTGTATCGTCATGTCGTTGAACGTTTATTGTATACGTTCAACAACGTATTACGTGATACGTGACGTATACGTACGGCCTGAAGGAGTAGCGGCTATTGGTAGGGTAGCAATAACTGGTTTGTTGGAATGACAAACTAAATGTTTATAGATTAGCAAAGTACTTTTGCCGTAACCACAACAATTAGTTTGCTCTCCT
Organism: Petrophora chlorosata; assembly: GCA_951640565.1. NCBI lineage: Eukaryota > Metazoa > Arthropoda > Insecta > Lepidoptera > Geometridae > Petrophora > Petrophora chlorosata. The sequence continues at coordinate 5,107,735 of OX621204.1, read as the reverse complement.
AACAAAGTGAAAATAAATATAACAACAAACTTCTGAAAGAAAGTAAATACAGTGACAAAGTTTAAACAATATTGTTGTTGTTGAAATGACAATAAACATTGCTACATTAACAACATCTAAATGGAAGGCTATCGAATACGTTGCTACAGTGACAGATCTGCTGTTATATTGACAATATTTATGTTGTCGGAGTGACAAAGGTTTATCAATTTATAGTCTAATACATTGCTCTAGTGACATAGCTCTGCTGTTACATTGACAATATTTATGTAGTCGGAGTGACAAAGGTTTTTAATTTATGGTCAGATACATTGCTCCAGTGACAAAGTTTTGCTGTTATATTGGCAATATTTATATTGTTAGAGTGACAAATGTTTCTCAATTCATGGTCGGATACATATGTTATATTGACAATGTTTGCGTTGACTTTATAACAAAGTTGGTAACGTTGTATATGTAACAATATTGAAGTTGTTGCGGTTGTTTTGTTACATCGACAAAGCCCTGGCGACAATAAAAACGTTTACTCAGCCACAACGTCCCTTTGTAGGTTGTGTGGCGGCAAAGTTTTTTTGTTAAGTTGACAATAATTTTTTCTCAGTGCATAGTCCTGGCCCTAAGGTTCCCTGTATTTTAGGAACTAGGGACTATGAGGACCATGGTCCCACAACACCCAGACACGAAATCAATGCTTGCGTTTTTTTCTTTGCACAAACATTTGTCCCGTTGCGGGAATTAAACCCGCATCCTCAATTTATATGAGATTTGAGCCAACCTGCTCAACCGCTACACCACAGAGGCTGTCAGCGGGGAGCGTACCAACAGGCGAACGACTTGCTCATCTCAGTTGCAAAAACATCATAGGTACTATTGACTCACCTCGCTGTGTTCCCAGCCGCCATATTAGTATAGCCAACCCCGCCTAAATCTCTATCCAGGTGGGTACAACTTCCGCTCTTATAATCAAGAATGTCGTCTTTAGGGACCGGGTCCCGCTTCCGGCCACTTTCCAGCTGCGTCGCGCTACGAGCTGTCAGGTTTTTGGGTTTCTGGGAATTATGATAAAAGAAAAATTTATCATTTCATCATCATCAAATTATATTAGTCCACTGCTGGATGAAACTCTCCCAAATCATGATAAAATACTTAAAACTTAACAATGTAACGTGTGGAACCTCTTTTAATGTTTTTCATGTAGTCTATGGAATTTTCTCTAGATAGACTAGACCATGGACGACAAAACAATGGCACGCGTGCCATCAGTGGCACACGACACAATATTTTGGGCACGTCACTTATATCAATAACAAAGTTAATTATGCACTACGAAAAGTGTGAAGTAGGTAATATGCTATTTTAACAATGTTTTCATCAACCTATGCCTGCGAGTCATTATTTTCAGAGATAAATAACAATAAAAACTCAGTTATAAATCTGCAACAACAGAAGTCAAACTAATTTTACTTTTATTTAAATTACACGTATAATTTAAACATTGAAACAAAGAATTTTGAATCGATATTATTTTTTATTATAATTTTCCCAATAATTACAGAGACAAAATTATTTGATTTTGTCTATGACCTGATTAAACTTTTCTTTATAAAAATGGCACGTCGATACGTAAAGGTTCGCCATCCCTAGACTAGACTTTATATTGGCGCCCAACGTGGGGCGCCAATATAAAGTCCTACAATGCCTTGCGAGTCCAATATAATAATGGGTCTAGGATGCTGTTGGTGCTGTCACGATTTTGCAGTGCATCAGGGATGTTCGCTGAAGAACACAAAGACGGTTTTTACGCCATTATGTGTAAAAGAAGTGCTTCCCTGATTACAACAGTTTCCTGAAAATATTTGCCGAGCGTGTGAATTCGCACTTCATGAGACACTGGATGGCGGTTCACAAGCCGATGTCAATGTGTGTGTCTCAATAATGTCAATGTTTATGTATATATTTTATTGTATTTTACTAATATAGGATGTAGTAAAATGATTAAATATAAGCAGTATGTGAGCGGGTGATAAACCGAGACTAACCTGTGTTTCCTTCACTCCTACATACTTCAAGCTCATCTCGACATCAACATGCGGCCTCCTGTGCCCGTCCCCCGCCTTCCTCCCTTCGAACGGCAGTATGAAGCACCGCTCGTGTATCGTGAGCGCTCGGTCGGCGTTGCAGAACTTGTCAAGAAAATGCTGCGGGTCCTCTGTGGGAATCAGCTTGCGGAGGTCCATGGTGCAGATACCTGGGAGATGGGACTTTTTTATGTAACTAAGTGGCAAGACGAGAAAGTCGTTCACCTGATGGTAAACACGTCTGCGGATAACTGCAGAAGCCCCACCCCTTTATGCAAAATTATACACGCGCTTGTCACACTGAGAAAATAACTGTAAAGTTTCATAATGCTCAGTAAATTCGCTTAAAAAAGTGGCCTTTTAAACCGGAACAAAGTAGTGTTTGCACACTGCTTGGAGGTTGAATATGTAGCGAAGAACGTAATTCCCATTCCCAAGGCGTACTCCCTCAGAAGAGGCGTATCACAACACCGGCGAGCATAATTTTGTCATAAAGATGGTAACATACCGACGTCAGTATCGTTGGCGCAGACTCGCGCCGCCACGCGGGGACACTCGGCGAAGTAGCGCGCGAGCGCCGGCAGCGCGGACGCGAGCCGCAGCGATGTGCGCTGGTTAAACTGCGCCGCCGCGCCCGCGCCCGACACGATCGCGCCCACCCTACGTACACCAACAACGGTAAGTAGTAATGTTTGAATTAATTAGCATTCGCAGCAAAGATAAGTTGCTAAATTTATATTAGCATTAATCAAATTAATTGTAGTTGCAAAATTCGATGAATGCTAAAACTCATCGCTTAGCACGCGTGCTGATTCCCGCACGAATACAAACTGCGGCGGTCTGCTAATACTAATGCTGTTGCGATTACGAATCTACGGCCATTTTTAAATCAATTTTGCACGATTTTTAAATATATATTATATAGTATTTTGTGTGATGTTGTTTTGTATAATGGAACTCATGAATACTTTCATTTGATGCCATATGATGGTGCGCGCTATATGACAAAAAGTTTAGTTCTTTTTATTTAATTATTATTTTTAATACATTTTATATTCAAATAATTTCATAATACACGTTATGTAAAAATGTAATTTTGCAGGAAATTCACAACTACGACATTTCATATAAGCATCACAATAGCACATAGCATGCTAATGAACAGTATTTTGCATGCTAATGAAAGTAATAAAAAATAGCAATAAATTCCATTACTAATGAGTATCGCGCAACGCAGGCCGACTTATAACAACAATATTCATGTTCCTAATTCAAAACTCTTACTGCCTTTTAAGAAAGAGAAAAGGACTAAGTACTATGCTTGCACTTATTGAAGAACCAATCATTCCAAATCATTTCGAATAGATGGGATGAAAGATATTACAAACCTGTCTGTCATAATATTGTGCGTGAAAACTGAATATGTAACATAGCAAACGGCCCCTTTCGCCATACTTGTTTCTGGTAATAGCTGAAAAAGAAAAATATAAAAGACACAATCACAATTTTATGTGTCATCATCATCATCTTCAGCTCATTACGTTCCCACAGCTGGGACACGGGCCTTCCCATATATTAAAGAAAGTATGTGCCATAATCCATTGGAGTTTTTATAAAAGAGCACCCTGAATTGTTTGAAAAATTTGATCGTAATAAAAAATTTAATTGTTTAAGCAGGGCTAAGACAAGGCTAAGAATGGTTAGCTGTCGAACGGCTCTATGTCAACGAAACTGCAATGTAATGGCAATAAAAGTTTTTAACCATATTCCTAGGGCTATCAGAGAGCTCCCATATACTTTTTTTAAAAACAAACTGCATAAGTGGTTAATAGAAAACTGCTTTTACGACATGAAAGAATTTTGGGAATTTAAAACATAGTAGATGAATGATTATTTTTTGTTAAATTGTGAATTATTGTTGTTGGATTAACTTATTTTAAATATTGCAATTTTATGACATATGTATATAATATAATATTATTTAATTTAAAACAAATGACATGACACTTTCAATACAATTTATTTTGACATTATTGCGAATAGACATTGTGAATAATTTAATTTCAATAATGAGTAATAAATTGAAATGTTTCATGTCATTAATATCATAATTATTGTAAACTTGTAAGAATTCATTTAATAATAATATATACCTACTTTTTTAAATTTTGCATGCCAATTTCTGGTGAAACATGCTGAACTATTTTATAAGTGTGACATCATACCTGTACCTACCATGTTTCATGCAAATAAAACAATTTCATTTCATTTCATAAAACAATTTCATTTCATTTCATTTCATTTCATTTCCACCACCCTGGCCCAGTGCGGGTTGTTGGATATCACATGTCCTTGAACTTTGTGATTTTGGAAATGTTGATTTCTTTATGTTTTCCTTCAACGTTTTTGAGCGAGTGTAAATCCGCACATAACTTAAGAAATTCATTGAGGCGGGGCCAGCGGGATTCAAACTTCGGTGCGCCGGATCGAAAGCCACACTCACTCTCTGAGCCACACTCACCCCTTTACAAGTTTATGTTTATTAAAATTTGCGTATAAGCCAATTTAGATTATTTAGTTAATTATATGTATAACCATTTTTTATAGAATACTAACCAAGTCTAAATTCTCCACAGATCCTATAATAAAGCTGAGTACAAACTGGTGCTTCCCTTCACCAATCTGTATAAGGCCTTCGTCACACAAGAGCTTAGGCTGGAGATCAGGTGAAGATACAGTCTTCTTGCTTTCCGCTATGTATTCATCTGGAATCACAAACAAACAACCTAAAGTGGTTGTTGGAAAAAACATTATTTTATACACTTTTATTTAATTAGCATATGCACATATTGGCTGTGAGGTTTACCACAGAATACTAAGGGAAAGAAGCGACACTCCGCAAATAAATTTAAACAAATAGCGACTCTTGCTATGACGCAATAAAATTCAATTCAGCTCGCGTAGCGCTGCATACCTACCAGTCATATTAACCTACAGAGCGCCTCGTCCGAAGATCTTTGCCGCGTCAGAAGAGATATGCGATAGAAATCGCATATCTTTTCTGACGCGGCACGTGTAACGACGCGCGTCCCGCCGTCGGTATCCGGCCATGTACTTGTAGCTTCGTACCTACAGTGCGGAGTGCGCTAGGCCTGGTTTTACTAAAATAAATAAATAATTGTCCTCACTCAAAGTCATCATCATGTTTCTGGTCGCCGGTGGATTGTAGCCGGGATCGCTGGATGGATATGCTATTTCATTGCTATGGAACATACGAAGCTCGTTTCTCTGAAACAGGATTGTTTATTTTACTCTTAAAGCACTATATATAACCAAGGGTAAACTCTTAATTCACAAACAATATTTCGTCATCTGTCACCTGTCATCCACTGCTGGACATAAGCCTCCATATGAACTGAGGCACTAACTCTTAAGTCTCATAAGGCCCAGTAATTTTGCTAATAAGTTTTAAAAAATAAAATTTTATGTTACGACATAATAAAAACCATTAAAACCCATTAAAATCACCATCATGTGAATGTTTGTAATGGATTTGTACTCGCTATGCTTAATGGTTAACCACTGCAAAACTGTATTAGTTATAGTATGAAAGTTTTCGTGAGTTCGATTAATTAAATATTTAATAAAACGGCTACGACTCACATAGTTTGTCGAATTAATCGACCTAGGTTTCGAGCATGTCTGATGCTCTTCCTCAGGGGCGAGTTTATGTATTAGTTTAGTCAAACTTACAGGTGTGGGAGTATCGACCCTGTCTTCCAGGGTCAAACTCATCAACAGCTGTGGATGGCAGCATTTCCCCTCTGTCTTTACACCCAGCAGTCTGTGCAATGAATATTTCACCTGGAACCATAAGCAAAATTGTTTTTATTATTTATCCTGATGCGATGACAAGTCTCACTATGAGAGATGATTAAGTTGAAGCAGTCAAATCAAATCAAAATATCTTTATTTAATTTTGGCATCACAGACACACTTATGAACGTCAAATTATCACCATGACTCTACCAGTACCAATGCGGTAGGAATGTAATACTGATAATGAAGATGAGTGTTAAAATATCTAATATTTCAATTAACAAATCACCTATGTTACCATTCTAATCCAAGCATCCATCATTTTATCTGTTTTTTAAAGTTACATAAATAAAAATGTACACAGTTGTTACCTATATTGGTGTTCAATAAAAAAAAAGTATTGTGTAAAAAATTTTTATAATACTTTTGATTTTAGATTTAGAAAATGTATTGTCATTATTAACCATGAGCAAGGTGTGATTCGGTGTAGTGTGTTATTGTTATATAATAAATGATAAATGTATTTTCGTATGTTCTTTCTTTCCATAAAAGAATGATACAATTTTACTAAAACTTTGGAACCTTACATCAACAATCTTATTTGACGGACAGGGCTGCGCTCCAAGCAGACTGAGCAGCAGGTATCCGACCTTGTCCTTCCGGCTCTGTGTGCCCATTGTAAACACCTCCACCTTGATTGGCACATTTTGGACTCGGAGACTGAAACAATAGTATTATTTTATCAATAATCTAGAAAATTTCCATGACTTTTTATTTTTACTTGGGACAAAATATCCATAGTTAATTATAAGTAACCTTTAGAATTTAATACATTATCCGTTTGGGTACCAGGATGCGGTTTGATCTCGCGATACCTACCCACCGGTTATAGTTATTTACTGAGAACATGGATTAACTCTTGTGAAACCTTGAGGTGCTGTACAATATTTTATTATCTGATTTGAATCAAAACTAAGTGATTATAAAGCTCTGAATAAATACTTTACTTATTTTTTTAATTTCTACGAAAAAATGTTTACCTCCTAAACCGTCTCTTGTCGGCCTCCCAAACCAGCTCAGCATCAAACACTGGGGCATGGGAAGGGACCACGGGATCCGTCTCTAACATATAACCATTTAGAGAGCCGCTTACTACAAAAGGTGTCCTCAAGAAACCAAATCCTAAACCTGAAAATTATGTAAAGTTATTGACATCGGCTCACACATAAGTTCTTGTACTTTAATATAGCTAGAGCAACTGTATATACTTGTACCTTCTTTAACATGTAGAACTATCTGAATGTTAGGCCCTCTAAGCTCGTCCATGAATATTTATAACAGTTAACGTAAGAAAATAATATTGTAAATAAAAACTCAATCAAACGCAACTGTAAACATTGATTCCAAAATTAAAATTGACATTTTTGACATTCACAGACTGACATTGACTTTGACATTAACAAAACGATCATGATATTATGGATAAATGTTGCTTTACTCTATTGTGCTGCAATCGATTTCGTTTGAACAATAATCGATATGTTGTTATTCTTACGCTCAGATCAAATATGTATGGGCGCATAATATGTTTGTATGTATCCGTGGGGTCCTAGCGCTATAAAGCTTTTTAAGGAAATAGCAAAAGGTTAGTCGACATCACAGGGGACCGAAGAGCTGGCAGCTACCTCGAACAAATAATTAGTCTAGCTATTCAAAGGGGGAACGCTGCCAGTATCTTCGGAACCTTGCATAAAGGGACTCCTTTTAATAATATATTTTAGTTATTATATTATACTTTTTAAGGTTTTTAGTTTTAGTTTCATGTTATTAGTAACAATATGTATTGGGTGTCAACTTGAACTTCTTACGTAGTCTCAGCTCAAATAAAGTATTTGGCTGTATACTCGAAGACTCGAAGAGTCTCAGATATAATATCCAGCTTGTCTACTCGAAGTACGTAGTCTTTTGATTCTCTTTGCGGAAAACGACTGGAGAGCGTTTAGTAAGCTCTGACAGCAATTACTATTATTGGTTATTTATTTTTATTGTTATTACTGTTTTTGTTATTACTATTATATAGCGTTCCCTACGTCAGAGCTAACTACAGCCGAGGAACATCCGACCACAAAGTACATTAAATACTGGACACATCCGACCGTTCTGTGCCTGCATTGGTTGCAAGTATTTAACCATCAAGGCCGCGTTCAGAAATCACCCAGTTAATGTAATTATTACCCTAACGCCGTTCAGAAATTACTCAGGTGAACTTTGACATTTACCCTGAGCCGTTCAGAAAACCAATTGGGGAGAGTAAAAGTTCACTTGACAGGTGAATATATTCACCGATATAAAAGCGGGTTACGATTCTCACCTGTCAGGTAATAGTTGTCAGTTGTCATTTTCCTTTACATTTTGCAATATTTTTGCATTGATTTTATGTACATACAAATAAAATAAGCGATTCGTGTATTTGAAGCAAAACATAAGTTAAAATTCCGATATTAGCCAAAATAACGCAGTTAAATCTGATAAACAAAAGCGCGGGAAATCTCGGTATTGAAAATGATTGGTTTTGATTGGCTGGCTTATTGTATTACTCGATGCCCGTTCAGAAAGGCGCTAGTTAATTTTTAACTTGGCATGTCACTGAGATTAACTGACAAGTATTCACTCGTGAACATTTACCCATTTCTGAACGCGGCCCAAATTCAGTCGTGAAAAAACACTGACATTTCGCTTTTGAGACTTTTGGCGGCAAGTTTAAATTTTCTCAAAAAATTTTTGGTAAAAAAACGCATCGCAACGTAACCAGATTGTAATTAGAATTACTTTTAGAGATGATAACACGATCATAAAGTCAATCATATGAAGATTTTCTGGTTTTAGGTTATAAAAGAACCGAGGTCGTTCCTTACCTCAGAGTTAGATAAAAAACAACCAAACAACCGCGACTGTAGCCAGTGAACGCCCCCCTGATATTTTATATCAGTGGAAAACGAATGATAATTAATTAATTCGGATTTGGAGGTGTCTTTAACAACTAGCTGCAACCCACGGTTTTCTGTCCATTTTCAGGACCTACATAACCTTTTAATCTAAATCCATTTAGTATATAGTTTTTGCATGATTGAGTAACAACTTACTACAAACATCTATTCAACGTCACAAACTTTAGAATTTATCATATTATTAGTAGGATAGGATATGATTAAGTTATTTGAAAATTTATATGAATTAACCATAACTACTGTTCCTGAATTCTGACTTCTGGCCTGTAGGAGTAGTATACCGGAGATACAGGAAAGGAGCGAAATTTTTGAACCCTGTGAAGTAGTGTGTGTGGGTTATTTAATGTAATTTTATATTTTTGTATGTATGTTAGTCTGTAAGGTATATATCCTATGGGCCTCTGTTAATTTTACTTTGTTGTACTTTAATATTGCCTGAAATAAAGAGTTTAATAATAATAATAATAATAATAAGCTATTATTTATTCTGTGCTATAAATATAATTTGACACTAATCGGGATATAATCTCACCACTTTCATTGATAAATAAATAGATAGATAGATAAATAGAAAATTCTTTATTGCACAAACAAATTTGTAGGTACATAGGCGAACTTAATGCTAATAAGCATTATCTTCCAGTAACCTCGGTGTACTGTGGAGTGGAGTAAAAATAAAAAGGTACTTATGTATATTAATTTTTCATTGGATTAATTACTCGGGTTTTTTAAGTGATTGACAAGACGAATAGATCGTTCACTTGATGTAAGCAACTCGAATGCCCCTATCTTCTGCTGCTTGGCGACAGAATAACTGGCAAAGCGGTAGTACCAAACCAGACGGCCGGTTCCTTAAATGATTTTATTTTACGAAATTTTGGTTTTAGTACTCTTGGATTTTGGTTTGATACTCTGATCCTATGTAAGGAAACCTCGATTTATCTTCCACTGTGACGGCGCCGGCGGCCTCATGCATACGAGTACGAATAAGGTAGACTGGTAGATTCCTTAGCCCTTGATACTTAACCACTACGCAGCGCTGTGGTGGCAGAAGCTTTTTGAAAAAGTAACGAACGGTTTATGTGTATCATTTTATTTTAAATATTCGCAGTGTGCACAAGGAAGCATTCTGGGTGCTGTGGCGGAATTACCTATTCTTGTATAATATTTAGTTTTCTTTGCTTGTAGTATGCTATGATATTTATGTGTATGTTATGATATAGGTGCATCATAATTTTTGGACTTTCAGGGTAGTTACCCTTTTCCTTTGCAGTGAGAAAGCAAAGCGAGGACAAAGTGAGGAAGTTGCGTTCTTAGGAAACATCGGGTGCATTTTAGGATTTTTTAAAAAAGGCAGACTCGCTAGGCTGGCATAATATTGACATTTCTAAATAAATTAACGTGGTCTTAATCTTAATCGACCCCGAAAGCGACGTAAATTCATCAGTCTATGTAAATTTATTTAAACAAGAGCAATGTCATTGTATCATTGATGTCTTCCCGGGGTTTTCTTTCGCTAGTTGTTACTGAGTAAAACCATATATATTGGGTAATGGGGTTTCATAGAATTGTCCTAATTTCATCTACAAGCCATTGTTACCCTGTTCGAATATCATATAAACCGGAAGTGATATTTAAAAAAGCACCTAAAAATTTGACGGTCATTACAGCCTAATAGATGTTCATTAGTTTTTATTGTATAATTATCACATGAATTTTGCTTATTTGTGATTAATCATTAGCGAAAGAAAAATACAAATATATCATTAACAATAAAACTTTGACTTGAAAAATATAATTGAATGAACTAAATGAACGAGACTTGACATATAAGAAATCAAAATCAAAATAAACAAAGGGAATTTCTGTCTGTAAACAAAACATTAATTAGAAAATACAAAGAAGTAATTAGCTAAATAGTAAATGATCATAATCGTCGTATAAGTAGTCTGTAAAGGATCCATCATGAAGAAATTTTTGAATGAATACAAAGCCACAAAATGCAAATCGGAAGCTGAAGCGATAAGGTAAGAACATTGTTCGTTGAATGTTTCTTTATCTCAAGACTTTATAAACTACCCTAAATGTATTGTTAAAAATAGCGGAATAAAATAATGGAGGTGGTTGGTGCACTACACGGTTGACGAGTCGCCTATGACCACGGCAAACAGAGTCAAGCGAGGCCCGACGCGCGTCGACCGTTCCGCGGCCAGTGGACTACCGAACCGAGACGAAAAGTAATTTGTACAAAAAACCAAATTCAACTCATTGCGAATGCCGCGTTGTTCGTGATGTTTTGTCCGACCGCTCGATATATTGGTGGTCATTGTTGGTAGCAGTTTTTTATTACTTACGGAGTTCTAATGCGCCGGTAATGTTCCGCGTGCTGTTCGCATCGTCAGACTTTCCGTTTTAACGAAAAAAGTTAGTTTTTTAGAGTAAACAATTCTGCTATGTTGTCAAGTGCAGACGGCTTGTATACAGTGCTATAATAGAGAACAAAAAGTGGATTCTCTGCAGGACATGGGAGTGTTCAAGTGGTTGCGCCGGTAAGTACCTACTTTAGTTTCGACTCTAGCGTAGTTTACGCCGAATCGAGATACCACCTTTAAATTACTCTTTCAAAGTATATAAAGTACATAGTCTTTCATAACTCAAGTGTGAGAAAAGTTATGCCTTGTTAAATTTCGTAGGGACCGTTGTTTAACGTCGATACCTCGTAATCTTGTCTTTTCCTCTGGTTCTAGGACAGGTCCTCATCCAATTTAGACCCTTTCGATAAGAGATGGCGCCATAACTTTCAATTATCATAGAAAAAAAAACATGATTTCTAAAATCTTATTATGTAGGTACTTATTGGTACATAAAAAATAAAACCCCTTGAGTCTTTATTTGAAAAAGTGAGAGCTAAAATAGAAATTGAAATTGCTTCGTAAAATTGGCTACATTCCTATCTAACAATGGAGGCTATGCTGCCTGTACCAGTTGGCATGATGTAATGCCTCCACCTAGCTGAATCATCAGAACTGTAAACTCTTTTGATAGCTGTAACTCCTTTCATTCATGTTGAATGGGGCAGCGGACTCTATAGTTGAATAGGCTATCAATACAATGTTCATGATTGCCAATACTGACTACCTATTGTGGTACATCTGATTGCAGTTTAATTGCAGAAATCTAATCACTGTCCACCTTGAAATCATCCAGGTTGGACTTGTCCTGGATTTTTCAGTGGTTAGTGAAATATTTTAGACTACCCTCATTTGGTTGTGCTTTGTTAGAAGTTTGTAATCGGCTGTTACTTCTACCAGCTCTTGATACAATAAAATGTTAATTTCAAAGGTAAGAATATACACTTTGAGAAATATATCTAAGAATAGACATAGATACAGGATATTTTATAGGAAATAATAATTATAACGGTATCTAACTGATTTTATTGCACTTCTACATTAAATTTATGGCTATTCTATAAACCTAGGCTAGCAATAATAAAAATAAATTTATTTACCCATTATAGTATTATCTTATATTCCTGATAGTTATATTAGGATTGGTTAAAAGTAATTGGAACTAGAAAACATTTTAATTATCTTATTAAGTATTAAACATAAAAAATATTTTAAGTTATTAAGTTTATGCATGAAATAAGATTGTGTTAAATATAATATTTAGGTGTGTTGCATAATTATTATTTCATACTATATCTATTGGGTTTCCCAATAAGAATCTTTTTAGACATTAATTAGTATTTTTAGTACATAATCGATTGATGCAGATGACTCATGATAGGTGTTTAATTAAATATGTTACAGTATTACATTTTTAAGTTTTATAGACTGTATTCATGTATTGTGTACTTGGTTGTCCATCTGTGAAAACTTTTATAAGCTACCAACCTGTCCATACATATACATATACCCACATTATACTAAGTTTAAAAATTGGATATGCGAGCCACTTAAGAAGTAATCATCCCGGCTCTTATCTATTAATCTAGCATTGAAACGAAGTCTGATCGCCGAGGCCGAAACCGGCCAGGATGAATATATATATTATATATATACTAAGTTTAGCTGTAGCTTCTTGCTGTATCTTCTGAGTAATGGTACTTTTTCCGATACGGTGGTAGAGTCATTGTAATAATTGACGTTCATAAGTGTGTCTGTGATGACAAAATTGAAATAAAGAATTTTTGAATTTTTTGAGTTTTCCTAAAAGAATAAATAAATAAATAATAGTTATCACCTCAAAATACAAACATAACAGCATAATATCTAGGTACTGTAACTGCTAACTTTCACGTATCTAACTATGACTAATTAATTAAAAAAAAAAACTAATTAACAAAAATATTGGAATAAGTAATGGTGTAAGGTAGGATGATTTATTAATCGAAATACTAAGAGTAGGTATAAACTGTACCTACGAAAACCAGAAACTATGAAGATCATTGAATTCACTATACCTAGCCACGTAAATAATATCTATGTACATACACATTTTTTCGTGCTCAAACAAGAGTCCCGTAGTGGGAATCGAATCCACGACCTATGGGAGTGAAAGTGGAAAGCTGTGCTAAAGTTTACTAATGACAGGAAAAATACTATGTGAATGTACCTACTAAATGGAATTTTAAAACAATTTCACTGAGATTGTGACAGAGTGTGCTATTTTTGATATGTCGCCACGTTTGGTCAAAATCCGTTTTGTAGAACCGAATTAGGTACAAATCTCCATCAATCTTTGGCGACGGTATCTGCGGCTGGTTGTAAGACTTGTAAATTCCACCAACTTATCGGGAAAGTGGCAGTATTTGGAACTCCGGAAAATCAATATGTTTTGACAGTCCCTGGGTGGTTTTCTTTGCCAGCAGCGCCCCGTCTTCACAGATACTCTATATGATATAGCTTACTTATGATTTTATTAGTCGTGCTAGATTAGGGAAAACTCACGCCTGGTACGCCCTATTTAGTTATCATCACGCCATGTGGCTTTCGAGGACAATCTGAAGTAGGCTGATAGTAAAGTTTCCTTGATACTAAACATTTTGGAAAAGTAATTTCGTTGTTGTATCAGTTATTTACGGTATCAGTTCGATACTGTACATATCGATACATACACGATGCGTAGGTATATAATCGATAGGATCGCGAGATATTTTTGCAATACCCACTGAACTGGAGAATTTTCAAAATATACAAATCAGATAGAATGTGAGGCTTTGTAAAGTCAGACTGACCGTAGCAGCAAAGAATAATCATTTACTTAGGTCTACCTATAGTAAAGTTGTGTTTTCTAAAACATCGTCTTTCGTTATGTACAGTGCGATAGGAAGGGCTACTATTTCTACCAACAGACGTCTATTATCCTGCCCTGACTATTGTATTTGGTCTTAAAAAGATCGTCAATATGTCTACAAAAATCAGCACTCCAAAAGGCTGCTTTCGTGCAATACCGCAAGTGAAAAACATTTGCACAAAGCACGATTTCCGCGTACGAACATTCAAAGGCAGACTGCTATGTCTGCAATCCCATTCAAGATCTGAATGAGCACGTCTTGGGTACTTTCAGAAGCCATTGACTGCCCACGACCGACAATTTCGCTTACTTTGCAGTCCGTTTCGCAACAGCCCACAAAAGAAAATATTAACTCCCAAAATCGCCAGCGTCGTGATTGAAGCTTCCATTAATTACTACCTCAATTTGAAACCTTTTGACTTGTGCATTCTAAAAAGTATTTCACTTTCACTTTGATAGACACCGCCAGTATTATTTTACTATGCCATCAAAATAGTTGGTTAGACAGATTTTTATATATCATGACACCTAAAACATGATCTTTTTATGCGAGCTTTCTAGTTTAATAAGTAATTGCGTAAGGTATTGTTTGTACTGAGTAATATTACTTCCGGTCGCGATGACTTATGATTCTTTTGAGTTATGATTACGAGCGAGCTGTCTCTTAATCATGTTATCATCAATCTCGGACAATCTCATTAAATTCAGTATGACTGACTTATCTTAAATCTCAACAAGACTAATTTCTAATCTCAAGCTCTTAGCTAACCGTTTTCTTTAGTGAGACTTCTAGTGCTCAAACAATAAGGCACGGTGCCGAGGTACCTATGCTATCACTCAGTCTGGGAACAATGTTTTTACCTTCGAGAAGCCTATCAAATCGGTAATCGGTAAAAGTGTATCGAAGTTCAGTCCCGACCGTTTGTCATGCTCATGATGGTAATCGGTTCTTTCCCGTCTAAAAAGCTGTTCTTAACCGACTCAAAAAAATGGAGGAGGTTCTCAATTCGGTTGTTTTTTGTAAATGTGTGTTACCTCGGAACTCCGTCATTTAGAAAATTCTTTTTGCGTTGGGTTCAGTATAGGGTACATGGTGATCCGATATAATTTCATCGACATTCGACCTTGAACTATTACTGGGCATTATGAGACTCAACAGCTAATTGTCTCAGGGTGACGAGCGCAGTGCAGCGCCGCGCAGGATTTTGCAAAACAAAGTACCTACTGGGTGGTGCTGTTATTGCGCATTGCTTACCATCAGGCAAACGACCAGCTCGTCTCGTCATTCAGTTACCTTAAAAAAAGTCTTCGACAATACATCAGAGTTGAAGTTAGTTTCTTTTTGTTATAAAATGAATTATTTATTTATATTTTATCATTGTGTTCTCTAGTCGGACGTGTCATGAAATAAATTGATGTTTTGAACCATACGTCTTTGAAATAAAATTTTAAAAGCTTCAATTTCGAATGGGTCATTCGCAAAACCTAATTTAGTGCTTACGTTTACGTACTTGCGCTTTCTTATGTTTAATTGCTCTGCCCGATTTCACCAGCTACTTTTAGTGGTAAAAGAGATTTTTATCGCTTTATTGTTTCATTGTTTTTTACTGTCTGCCATTTATTAGTCTGATCTGTTTCAATGCAGGTGCATCAATAATGACTTTTTAAATATCTTTGAATTGGAACACAGGTACTGACCTACGCCGCGCTCGAACTTTTATAGTAGGTATCATTCTAGGTACTAAAAGTATAGGTAGACATTCCTGATCACGATTAATATAATTACGAAAGAAACATAGTCGCGTCTTATTATTATTAAAATTACCCATATTTGTTCGATTAGTTCCGCTTACATTCTAAAGTGCCCTCGAACTTTGCATAGCATTTTCTTTCACGGATGTTCTTGTTGCATCACCGTTTTATTGTTCAATTCGAAACCGTTCCTCAGCAACCTTTTTCTATATTTGTATTTATCCATGAATGCAACTGCATTCGAACCGCTTATTGGTTATTTATCTGGCTAAACAACTGAGCAATTGAAAAGCAATACCCCATAAAGGCCGTCAAGTGGATCACGTCGCTGACCCGAGACCGGCAGTCCCACGGTTTTGTCTCGACGCGGAAAGAACTAGCCACAACAATATGCTCATAATTGTGTACTTGTGTACCTTCTCACAATTATTTTTTGACTTCAAAATTGTTTGTACTATCATGTCTGCGCTACTTTTTACGCGTTCTTCAGAATATCTAACTTCGATGTTACAGCGCGATGAATAAATTTAAATGTTAATTAGAGTGACCTCTAAATACCTAGTCAATCCCAGCTGGTTTTTAACAACATCAGACATTCAGGCGTAGTTACAGTTTCACAAGATTTATATTTTACCATTTCTCATATTAGTCCAGTCAATCTAGATTGTATGTATATGTTTTATATCAAGTTGGATCGCAGTGGATGAACAATATACCAATTATATAGTGAAAAATCTCATGATTATCGTGTCAGATACTATTATATAGATATTCAGAGCGAATGTGGCTCAGCGGGAACTCGTGCGCCTTTTGATCCGACGCATCCGGGTTCGAACCAATGACTTTATGGTTAAGTGCAGATTCTGCTCGCTCGCTCTAAAACGGTGAAGGAAAACATCGTGATAAAACCCGCTTACGCACTTTGGAGTGGTAGGCTCTGGCCGTGGTTGTAATACCACCCACCGAACAAAGCCATGCCGTCAAGCGACCTAGTCGTGTTTCGGGATGATGTTCGGTGAACCATGCTCCATCTTAGGCCACATCATCGCTTCACATCAGGCGAGATAGTGGCCAAACATAGATAAAGCGTAAAAAAAAATATAACAAAATGTTTAAGCTGCATGTGGATAGGAAAAATAAAAAAATATAAATTTTCTGCTGAGTGATTTTGTTACGGTGATTTGAAAAGTTATTGCATGGCACGCCACACGTGACTGGAGGTCTGCGTTATTAGACGAGCAGTTAATCGTTTGGCGAAAAATGAATGAAAAAACTGAAAAAATATTTAAATAAACGGTGCATTATTTTGCCTGCATTCCTAACTCTAACCCTAACGAATTATGAAATCTACAGGCTGGTATTTTATTTTTCATAAAAAAAATCAGAAATTTCTGGTAGCATGGTCCCTACATATTGACATCCCACATCTCCTACGGTCCAACTTGATATAACATATCTTTTACTGGACTAATAGGCCCAAGTTACAACCCAGTTCTGAAAATAAGTAACAGTTAATATTTATAACGTCAAAGTACCCAGTAAAATATTTAATCTATACATAATTGTTATAGTTTACTGACGTCTGAGTAATATTGTCTACTTATGTATGTATTGTACGAGCGTTTTTCTCAAACCATTGTTAGATATTCTAATTAGATAATTTGCTCGATTCAAGTATGTTTTTTTAACAAAACTACGTGCGTGTTACGGAACGGCATTATGTATATTGCCCAATGGAATGGAGTTTACATGGAATAATTTCTATTTGTGTAAGAAAGTTGACAATATTTTCTGTTGCAGGAAATAATTCATCAACTTTTCGAGTTGGTTGATATTGATTGTCTTTTTAGACATCCTCGCAGTATACGTTTTTAAACTAACATGGTCACTGACTCTAGAATTTGATTTAGAAACGGGATATTTAGCATGTATTTGTTTTTTTTGTGTTCTCGATATTTCGGCACTGTTACAAGCACCATGATCATGACGATACTAAAGAACTCAAACTCTAGAACTAAAAACAAATACATGGTAAGTATCTCGTTTCTAAATCAAATTCTATTCTCGCAGTAATATTCTACTGTAACCTGATTCTTTAGAGATCGTAGCCAATAAAATACCTCCGGACTTTTAAATAAAACTTTCTCTTTGTTCTCAGGGAACGTGTGACGGTGACCACCCATCACAACGTTAGTCCCTCCACCCCGCCCGAATTGCATCAATCGCAGAGCACCACACAAATCGGCACCATCCGCACTGAAGAATACAAACGAGACTTAGCCGAATTCCAAGCGAGACGATCCGCGGGCGCCAAGGAACTTGAAGTGACGCCCATCAAGAAAAAATGCGGGAGACACTCCCTACCGATCAGCTGCACAGATTGTGCTGCAGACCACGACAACACTTTCAACTACGAAAAGAAGTCCGCTGTTAAATACAAGAAGCACAAACGCGCTCGCAGCAACACCCCAGAAAAAATATACGAGGGAGTTCCTAACATACAGTTCCTATTCCAAAACCAAGTGTTCATGCCCGGTGGGAACATGTTCACAGCATCTTCTTTCTCAGAACCGCAGAAGTCTAACCGTCAAACGAGGCGAAGCGTCTGTCGATCCCCGGATTTCTTAGTGCAGAGGCACATAGACTTCAAAGAGAACGATCAAGTGGAATCTGCGCCTGAGTTCTTCAAGAACAACTCTCTTCCTTTCGACGTTAAACACTTTCTAGATGGTTCGAGAAACGATCAAGAAGAAGTTGATGGTCTTATGGCGTCAGATAACGTGAATGTAGCTAGTTATGAAAATAAAGACGGTAGCGGAGATGATAGGCTCTGGGAGGTGATGAGCGAGCTGAAACACTTGGACCAGTGGGCGGATGAACAGTTAACCAAGTCGCCGAATGCGAGCAGGTCCGATGATAGCAAAGTAAGTCAGTTACATGTTAGGTACATATTTATTACGATTTAGTTAACTTACCAGCCAGCTACCTTGACAAAGATTGAGAACTTGTATTTTTGCAATAGCCTAATAACAATTAACCTAGTTAATGCGGTGCGTAAAGTAAAAACATAACGCGTTAGGAAGGTTACTCCACATGTTGTGGTCTTTTTATGAAGATTGCAAACGATTGATTATACTACAATTATGGTGGTTTTATCGTAGTCGGAGGTCGGATGTAGCGAAAAGATGCTTATGCTTGCTTGATTTTCGGGTATCGAGTCAGGTTTGAACTCTGGACACGCAATTTGAACCTGAGGTTTTCACTTACTATAGGTTTTTCTCTTTCTCTACCTATCTGATACTTAGCGAGGCTTCGTACCATTTCTGTAATACTTAGTGATATAATAGTGCCAGTAAAGTGCACACTAAATCTTTCCTAGTCTCAAAATGTGGACAAACCTGAATATCTAGGTTAGTTCCGCGGGATATACGTAATTAATAATACTTAATTCTTATGAATTTTATTGCGACAAATATATCTTGGCGGGTTGTGTCATCTATCTACATCCTCTATTTTAGTGTATTACATTCACTGCTTAAGTAATTGACTCAAATACCACGACACAGGAAGCAGCGGGTTTGATTGCCATATATTGCAGAACGACATGGATTACGATGGTTCTTTACAGAAAACAAATTGGGTTATATGCCCTTAGTTTATGATAATAAAACGGGACTTGATCACGCTAAAAACATTAATTTTATTTACCTCGACGTTTCGATCAAGTTGCATTGGCCGTGATCACTAGAAGGCTGGAGAATGCTGGTATTTGCGTCGAGAAAGGCGGGCGTTGTTACCAACTACCCGCACTTGGTCTTGTAAAAGCATAGGGTTGTCATCACGGCACACTACACTGACGGTATCACTGGCTTTCGTCGTCAAAAATAACCATCCTCCCGGATTAAATTATGGTGTTTTTTAATCTCAACCGCTTCACGTACCATCCTAGAATAGTAGTGACGTTCTGTGGAGAGGATTTTGGGGTCGTGGAGCTCAATCCAGTAATTAGGTCTCGATTCCAGTAAATGCTCACCGTCTGTTCATTACCCTTCCTTTTCAGTCCCGTTTTATTATCATAAACTATGTGTTCGAATCGCGTAAGTTTAAAAATTATTATATGGCCTTCTTTGTCTCTCCAGCCCCCTTAGTACGGTACGGACCGAAACCAAAACAAATTATCCCGTTTTAAAATACAATTCCTGCTTGTGCTCCTTTACTCCGTGATCTTTAATGCGGTGTTGATGTCAAAAGGCAAAGATGAGGCTCTAACCACACACGCTACCGTTGACAGCCACGATTGACGTTTTTGCGATTGAGTATCATAATCGTCAGTTTTAGCGATAGTTACTTTAGCAATCGCGATTCGTATTCTTTCGAACGTGGCACAAAATCGCGCGACCTCGCGTTTCGCTCACGGAATCAAAATCGCTGCGATTGGCGTTTGATATTGTTCGAGTGAAGCGTAGGTACAATCGCTAAATCTATGTACCGAAAAGCGTTCGAATCGTTAATCGCGGATACGGATGCTAAAGTGGCGTGTGTGATTGTGTGTCGGTTGTATGTCCTAACCGCTTACAATCAGGCGGGTTGTCATGCAGATTGTATGTCATTCTTATACATAAAAAGTGTAGGCACATAAATAATAGGTGCACATACAAAAAGTCTTGAACATTTCCAAGCATGTTTCTCTAGTTCAATCACTTAAAAATCTGTATAATTTCAGAGTGATACCAGCGCCTACGGTTTGCCGATAGCAAGCGCGCGAAACCTCGACGTAAACGCAGACCGGCAGAAAATATGGAACCACGGCCGTTGGGGTGTAGTCCCCGTGCAGATAAAAAAGCTAATTGGTGTTACCGTGGACCATGTCAGGAAGAAACGAAACACCGAAATCAATATTTTAAGGTAAGAAATAAGAATTACTTGTGTTTATACTACAGCTGCAGTTTCCCGGAAAAACTCTTTCTTAGTTTCTTATACGAAACTAATTTGGATATTCTGTTGCCAACGTTCATACCACGTTGAAAACACCGGTTCTCGTCCGATCACCGAAGTTAAGCAACGTCGGGCGTGGTCAGTACTTGGATGGGTGACCGCCTGGGAACACCACGTAATGTTGGCTTTTTTGCTGCATTTGCCCAAAACCAATATTGTTTTAATTGCATTCTTTTATGGAAAATTAATGAGAAAATGTTGTATCAGTGCAATTCCTGAACCCAATAATTAGTTTTAATTATTATGAGCACGTCAGAGCCCTTTTAGCGGCAGTGATTTAAATCGTCACGGTTGTGGTTTTAGTGTTATCAGATTGTCAGTTAATATTATGTGTTAATAGATTTCCTCAAATTATACATGATAATACTCGCTACTCACTAGATGGTGCCGATATTACGTAATATTACTAAGATTTAATAAAGGCACAGACGCCATGGAGTACAGTGTTTTTTTGACAATGCTATTGTACTTCATGAAAGTCTTTCACAATTTTTCTGTCGATTATACGAATATGTACTGACTGCTATTATTAATCTACAAGACATACGTAATAATAACAAAGAACTATAGGCTGACCGGTTATCTGAGTCCTCGCCTGCGCGGTACAGGGGCGCGGGGGTATGACGACAAAGGGGACTGAGAAAGGTGCGGGCGGCGGGCGAATTTTTGTAATCGCTCATTTCGATCGCAACGCGGACAGCGATCGCACGTGTTAATTGTTGCGGACGCCTTGTGAGAGATACACATGTGATAACAATCTCAAGATGAATCTTAAGATCTTCGGTCATAAAGTGAATGGTCAGTGCAAGCAAATGGCTTTAAACGTGTACGAATATTTTAGAAAAAGAAACTGGTCCCAAATTCTAGTGAATATCAACAAGACATACATTTAATTATCCTATATAATAAATAGTACAATAGTTTATTACCAAATATTTTATTTACGTACCTTCATAGCTTTTAGTTAGTAAATTAAAATTTTGTATTATCATTAATAATTTTTCATTTAATAAATCACAATTTCTTTACTATGACGTCACATATCTTAGGAACTATCTTGGCGCATTTCATCTCGTGTGTATGTCACTAAGCGCCCCCGCCGCCCGCACCTGTCTCAGTCCCCTTTATCGTCATACCCCCGCGCCCCTGTACCGCGCAGGCGAGGACTCAGATAAACGGTCGGCCTATAGTGTTTGTATACAATAATTGAGACCGACCAGAAAGGCTAGAAGATTTCTGCAACTAAATAAACTATAACTATAACCCTGGGGAAAGCAAGCCATGGAATCTGTTAAGCACATGTTTCTCAAAATCAAGAACTAGACTGGACCAGAGCAAGTGAGCGTGACGTCACAGAGTAATCAGATAAACTGATTGGGGCATTCTGTCGCCAACGTTCATACCACGTTGAAAACACCGGTTCTCGTCCGATCACCGAAGTTAAGCAACGTCGGGCGTGGTCAGTACTTGGATGGGTGACCGCCTGGGAACACCACGTAATGTTGGCTTTTTTGCTGCAATTTCCCAAAACCAATATTGTTTTAATTGCAACTTTCTTTTATGAAAAGTTAACGAGAAAATGTTGATTCAGTACAATTCCTGAACCCAATAATTATTTTTGATTGACTTGACACGTCAGAGCCCTCTAACGGCTGCGAATTAAAACGTCACGGTTGTGGTTTAATATTATCACATCGTCAGTTAATATTATGTGTTATTCAGTTTCCTCAAATACTTGTACCTCAAAAAATTGTGAAACACTTCCATGAAATACCTAGAAAAGCATTGAGAAACAACACTCAACACCAATGTCGTCTTTATTGAAACTTAGAAATATC
Organism: Petrophora chlorosata; assembly: GCA_951640565.1. Classification (NCBI taxonomy): domain Eukaryota; kingdom Metazoa; phylum Arthropoda; class Insecta; order Lepidoptera; family Geometridae; genus Petrophora; species Petrophora chlorosata. The sequence goes on along the minus strand of OX621204.1, from coordinate 5,084,944 downwards.
GGCGCCATCTAGTGAGTAGCGGCATAAATATAATGTAAATGGGGAAACTGAATAACACATGATATTAACTGACGATGTGATAATAGTAAAACCACAACTGTGACGATTTCATTCGCAGCCGTTAGAGGTCTCTGACGTATTCAAGACATTAAAATAATTATTGGGTTCAGGAATTGCACTAAAACAACATTTTCTCGGTAACTTTTCGTAAAATAATAGAAACTTGCAAATCAAACAATATTGGTTTTGGGAAATTACAGCAAAAAAGCCAACATTACGTGGTGTTCCCAGGCGGTCACCCATCCAAGTACTGACCACGCCCGACGTTGCTTAACTTCGGTGATCGGACGAGAACCGGTGTTTTCAACGTGGTATGAACGTTGGCAAAAGAAGTCCCAAACAATGTCTTTAGTTGTCTGATATAACGTTTACTAAATAAATGGCAACAGAATATTCAAATTAGTTTCGTATTACACCTTCGTATATCACCGGTGTTACGCAACGTCGGGCGTGGTCAGTGCTTGGATGGGTATCCAAGTACTGACCACGCCCGACGTTGCTTAACTTCGGTGATCGGACGAGAACTGGTGTTTTCAACGTGGTATGAACGTTGGCGACAGAAACCCCAATAAGTTTTTCTGTTTACGCTCTGTGACGTCACGCTGACGTGATCTAGTCCAGTCTAGTTCATGATTTTGAGAAACATGTGCTTACCAGATTCAATGACTTGCTTTGCAACTAGTGTAGTTGCAGAAATCTAGCCTTTCTGGTCGGCCTGAATTGTTTATTACATACAAGCACTAGTTCTTTGTTATTATTAAGTCTTGCAGATTAATAATAGCAGTCAGAACATATTCCTCTTATGGATAGAAAAAAAACCTAAATACTTTAATAAAATACCTAGAAAAGCACTGACGAAACAAATAGAAATATCGGCGCCGTCTAGTAAGGAGCGTCATCATTATAATGTATTTGAGAAAATCGAATAACACATAATATTAACTGACGATGAGATAACATTACAACCACAACCGTGACGATTTAATTCGCAGCCGTTAGAGGGCTCGGACACTAGTTCTTTGTTATTATTACTTGTCTTGTAGATTAATAATAGCAGTCAGTACATATTCGTATAATCGACAGAAAAATTGTGAAAGACTTTCATGAAGACCAATAGCATTGTCAAAAAAACACTGTACTCCATGGCGTCTGTGCCTTTATTAAATCTTAGTAATATCACGTAATATCGGCACCATCTAGTTGCGAGTATTATCATTTATAATTTGAGGAAATCTATTAACACATAATATTAACTGATAATCTGATAACACTAAAACCACAACGATGACAATTTAAATCGCTGCCGCTAAAAGGGCTCTGACGTGCTCATAATAATTAAAACTAATTATTGGGTTCAGGAATGGCATTGATACAACATTTTCTCATTAAGTTTCCATAAAAGAATGCAATTAAAACAATATTGGTTTTGGGCAAATGCAACAAAAAAGCCAATATTACGTGGTGTTCCCAGGCGGTCACCCATCCAAGTACTGACCACGCCCGACGTTGCTTAACTTCGGTGATCGGACGAGAACCGGTGTTTTCAACGTGGTATGAACGTTGGCGAAAGAAGTCACAAACAAACTCTGTTGTTTTCCAATATGACACGTACTGAATAAACGTCATACGACATTATCAAACTTATTTAATACTTCGTGGCCGTGGTATGACAAATAAACTCATCAACAAATCACGTCACATACAGACGAACCAGTGATTGAACGTCGCGTCGACGCATTCGGGCGACAAACTTTAATTTTTGTAAGTCCTTCTACGTAATATTGTATTCGCCGAAACATAGGTGACTTTGGTAAGGCACCTTACCACCAATAAATTCTAAATAACGTTGCTAGCTTATGCAGAATTATTTTTCTAATACATTTTCGGCATTGTCCGCTTACTGATCATCATTATTCTGAAGCTCAAGTGCATAAAAATAACCCAAATAATAATATAATCACGCGAAGACGCAGCAAAAAGCCAACATTACGTGGTGTTCCCAGGCGGTCACCCATCCAAGTACTGACCACGCCCGACGTTGCTTAACTTCGGTGATCGGACGAGAACCGGTGTTTTCAACGTGGTATGAACGTTGGCAAAAGAAGTCCCAAACAATGTCTTTAGTTGTCTGATATAATGTTTACTCAATAAACGTCACAAATCATTATACAATTAACGTATTCATTTTTTAATACTTCGTTCGCGTCACATACAAACGAACCAATGATTGACGAATAATTATGCGAACTCTTATGTCTCTCATGTTTGTAAGTCCTTCTACGTCTGGGTAATATTGTATTAGCCCAAATACAGGTGACTGTGGCATTGCACCTCACCACCAATAAAATGTAAATAAAATTGCTAGCTTATTTAGAATCATTATTTATAATACATTTTTTGCATTGTCTGCTTACTGATTGATCAACATCCTGAAACTAAGTGCATTAAAATAAGCTAAATAATAATATAATCACGTGAAGACGCAGCAAAAAGCCAACATTACGTGGTGTTCCCAGGCGGTCACCCATCCAAGTACTGACCACGCCCGACGTTGCTTAACTTCGGTGATCGGACGAGAACCGGTGTTTTCAACGTGGTATGAACGTTGGCGACAATAGTTCCCAATAAGGTTCTCTGTTTACGCTCGCTATGTAACGTCACGCTCACGTGCTCTAGTCCAGTCTAGTTCATGATTTTGAGAAACATGTGCGTAATAGATTCAATGACTTGCTTTCCCGGGGTTATAGTGTAGTAGCCTTTCTGGTCGGTCAGAATTATTGTATACAAGCACTAGTTATTTATTCATAAATTATTATTACTATGTTTTGTACATTAATAATAGCTGTCAGAACATAGTCATCTTATAGATAGAAAAATTGTGAAACCCTTTTATGAAATACCTAGAATAGCATTAACATAACAACACTCGACCTGCATGTCGTCTTTATTGAATCTTAGAAATATCGGCGCCACCTAGTGAGTAGCGGCATTATTATAATGTATTTGAGGAAACTGAATAACACATAATATTAACTGACGATGTGATAATATTAAACCACAACCGTGACGTTTTAATTCGCAGCCGTCAGAGCCCTCTAACGGCTGCAAATTAAAACGTCACGGTCTACTACTACACTATAACCCCGGGAAAGCAAGTCATTGAATCTATTACGTACATGTTTCTCAAAATCATGAACTAGACTGGACTAGAGCACGTGAGCGTGACATCACATAGCGAGCATAAACAGAGAACCTTATTGGGAACAATTGTCGCCAACGTTCATACCACGTTGAAAACACCGGTTCTCGTCCGATCACCGAAGTTAAGCAACGTCGGGCGTGGTCAGTACTTGGATGGGTGACCGCCTGGGAACACCACGTAATGTTGGCTTTTTGCTGCGTCTTCACGTGATTATATTATTATTTAGCTTGTTTTAATGCACTGAGTTTCAGGATGTTGATCAATCAGTAAGCAGACAATGCAAAAAATGTATTATAAATAATGATTCTGAATAAGCTAGCAATTTTATTTACATTTTATTGTTGGTGAGGTGCAATGCCACAGTCACCTGTATTTGGGCTAATACAATATTACCCAGACGTAGAAGGACTTACAAACATGAGAGACATAAGAGTTCGCATAATTATTCGTCAATCACTGGTTCGTTTGTATGTGACGCGAACGAAGTATTAAAAAATGAATACGTTAATTGTATAATGATTTGTGACGTTTATTGAGTAAACGTTATATCAGACAACTAAAGACATTGTTTGGGACTTCTTTTGCCAACGTTCATACCACGTTGAAAACACCGGTTCTCGTCCGATCACCGAAGTTAAGCAACGTCGGGCGTGGTCAGTACTTGGATGGGTGACCGCCTGGGAACACCACGTAATGTTGGCTTTTTGCTGCGTCTTCGCGTGATTATATTATTATTTAGGTTATTTTTATGCACTTGAGCTTCAGAATAATGATGATCAGTAAGCGGACAATGCCGAAAATGTATTAGAAAAATAATTCTGCATAAGCTAGCAACGTTATTTAGAATTTATTGGTGGTAAGGTGCCTTACCAAAGTCACCTATGTTTCGGCGAATACAATATTACGTAGAAGGACTTACAAAAATTAAAGTTTGTCGCCCGAATGCGTCGACGCGACGTTCAATCACTGGTTCGTCTGTATGTGACGTGATTTGTTGATGAGTTTATTTGTCATACCACGGTCACGAAGTATTAAATAAGTTTGATAATGTCGTATGACGTTTATTCAGTACGTGTCATATTGGAAAACAACAGAGTTTGTTTGTGACTTCTTTCGCCAACGTTCATACCACGTTGAAAACACCGGTTCTCGTCCGATCACCGAAGTTAAGCAACGTCGGGCGTGGTCAGTACTTGGATGGGTGACCGCCTGGGAACACCACGTAATGTTGGCTTTTTTGTTGCATTTGCCCAAAACCAATATTGTTTTAATTGCATTCTTTTATGGAAACTTAATGAGAAAATGTTGTATCAATGCCATTCCTGAACCCAATAATTAGTTTTAATTATTATGAGCACGTCAGAGCCCTTTTAGCGGCAGCGATTTAAATTGTCATCGTTGTGGTTTTAGTGTTATCAGATTATCAGTTAATATTATGTGTTAATAGATTTCCTCAAATTATAAATGATAATACTCGCAACTAGATGGTGCCGATATTACGTGATATTACTAAGATTTAATAAAGGCACAGACGCCATGGAGTACAGTGTTTTTTTGACAATGCTATTGGTCTTCATGAAAGTCTTTCACAATTTTTCTGTCGATTATACGAATATGTACTGACTGCTATTATTAATCTACAAGACAAGTAATAATAACAAAGAACTAGTGTCCGAGCCCTCTAACGGCTGCGAATTAAATCGTCACGGTTGTGGTTGTAATGTTATCTCATCGTCAGTTAATATTATGTGTTATTCGATTTTCTCAAATACATTATAATGATGACGCTCCTTACTAGACGGCGCCGATATTTCTATTTGTTTCGTCAGTGCTTTTCTAGGTATTTTATTAAAGTATTTAGGTTTTTTTTCTATCCATAAGAGGAATATGTTCTGACTGCTATTATTAATCTGCAAGACTTAATAATAACAAAGAACTAGTGCTTGTATGTAATAAACAATTCAGGCCGACCAGAAAGGCTAGATTTCTGCAACTACACTAGTTGCAAAGCAAGTCATTGAATCTGGTAAGCACATGTTTCTCAAAATCATGAACTAGACTGGACTAGATCACGTCAGCGTGACGTCACAGAGCGTAAACAGAAAAACTTATTGGGTTTTCTGTCGCCAACGTTCATACCACGTTGAAAACACCGGTTCTCGTCCTTCTCTCGCCGGTTCTCTCGTACTTGAATACCCATCCAAGCACTGACCACGCCCGACGTTGCGTAACATCGGTGATATACGAAGGTGTGATACGAAACTAATTTGAATATTCTGTTGCCATTTATTTAGTAAACGTTATATCAGACAACTAAAGACATTGTTTGGGACTTCTTTCGCCAACGTTCATACCACGTTGAAAACACCGGTTCTCGTCCGATCACCGAAGTTAAGCAACGTCGGGCGTGGTCAGTACTTGGATGGGTGACCGCCTGGGAACACCACGTAATGTTGGCTTTTTGCTGCATTTTCTTAAAACCAATATTGTTTTAGTTGCAGCTTTCTTTTCTTTTATGAAAGAAAATGTCGATTTCGTGCAATTCCTGAACCCAATAATTATTTTTTATTGTCTTGAATACGTCAGAGCCCTCTAACGGCTGCGAATGAAATCGTCACGGTTGTGGTTTTACTATTATCACATCGTCAGTTAATATCATGTGTTATTCAGTTTCCCCATTTACATTATATTTATGCCGCTACTCACTAGATGGCGCCGATATTTCTAAGTTTCAATAAAGACGACATGGGTGTTGAGTGTTGTTTCTCAATGCTTTTCTAGGTATTTCATGGAAGTATTTCACAATTTTTCTATCTATAAGATGACTATGTTCTGAACAAGACATAGTAATAAGTAACAACCATGGACGAATAACAAAGAGCTAGTGCATGTATAGAATAATTCAGACCGACCAGAAAGGCTACACTACACAACAACTGCAACTACACTATAACCCCTGGGAAGTCATTGAATCTGTTATGCACATGTTTCTCAAAATCATGAACTAGACTGGACTAGAGCACGTGAGCGTGACGTCACAGAGCATTAAAATAGAACCTTATTGGGATCTATTGTTGCCAACGTTCATACCACGTTGAAAATACCGGTTCTCGTCCGATCACCGAAGTTAAGCAACGTCGGTCAGTACTTGGATGGGTGACCGCCTGGGAACACCACGTAATGTTGGCTGTTTTGTTGCATTTGCCCAAAACCAATATTGTTTTAATTGCATTCTTTTATGGAAACTTAATGAGAAAATGTTGTATCAGTGCAATTCCTGAACCCAATAATTAGTTTTAATTATTATGAGCACGTCAGAGCCCTATTAGCGGCAGCGATTTAAATCGTCATCGTTGTGGTTTTAGTGTTATCAGATTATCAGTTAATATTATGTGTTAATAGATTTCCTCAAATTATAAATGATAATACTCGCAACTAGATGGTGCCGATATTACGTGATATTACTAAGATTTAATAAAGGCACAGACGCCATGGAGTACAGTGTTTTTTTGACAATGCTATTGTTCTTCATGAAAGTCTTTCACAATTTTTCTGTCGATTATACGAATATGTACTGACTGCTATTATTAATCTACAAGACATACGTAATAATAACAAAGAACTAGTGTTTGTATACAATAATTGAGACCGACCAGAAAGGCTAGAAGATTTCTGCAACTAAATAAACTATAACTATAACCCTGGGGAAAGCAAGCCATGGAATCTGTTAAGCACATGTTTCTCAAAATCAAGAACTAGACTGGACCAGAGCAAGTGAGCGTGACGTCGCTACGTTGTACGGTTCATACCACGTTGAAAACACCGGTTCTCGTCCGATCACCGAAGTTATATAATAGCAACGTCGGGCGTGGTCAGTACTTGGATGGGTGACCGCCTGGTAACACCACGTGATGTTGGCTTTTTTGCTGCTATTTCCCAAAACCAATATTGTTTTAATTGCAGCTTTCTTTTATGAAAAGTTAACGAGAAAATGTTGATTCAGTACAATTCCTGAACCCAATAATTATTTTTTATTGACTTGACACGTCAGAGCCCTCTAACGGCTGCGAATTAAAACGTCACGGTTGTGGTTTAATATTATCACATCGTCAGTTAATATTATGTGTTATTCAGTTTCCTCAAATACATTATAATAATGCCGCTACTTACTAGATGGCGCCGATATTTCTAAGATTCAATAAAGATGACATGGAGGTCGAGTGTTGTTATGTTAATGCTATTCTAGGTATTTCATGAAAGGATTTCACAATGTTTCTATCTATAAGATGACTATGTTCTGACAGGTATTATTAATCTACAAAACATAGTAATAATAATTTATGAATAAATAACTAGTGCTTGTATACAATAATTCTGACCGACCAGCAGCCCAACCCATATGGCAGACAAGGTAATTCGAGTTGATCGTGATCCGAGTCTGATCTACGATACCAACCCGATTTTGTCGGTACCCACTGCGCATTTATGGCACGATCGTACACCTCTCTCAAAACCGCGTTACAATCGAGATGACGTCATACAGATTATGTTAAAATGTAGTGTTTCCTTAACAGTCTGTGGTTTAAATTAAAGAAAGACTGTCAATTTTGAGTTTGACAGCGCTAGATGGGCTGTCAAACTCAAAAAATCATATAATTTTTTTTTTAAGTTTGCCCTTTAGGGCAGGCTAAAGTCTCTAGGACCATACCGCCAAGTCTTACGTAGTTTTATTTGGATAGTTTAATATTCCATTTATAATACTTTTGTTGAGAATGAGGGTCAACAGCAACAAGCCGGACCGTCTCCTAGTGCTTGTTTGGAAAATAAAACAAAATCGAACTGTATCACTTTTCACTTCCCGCCAAAAAGTCCGCATCTAGACTTCAACGAAAACGTCATTAGGGATGATCGATATTATAAAATCATCGATGTTGTTATCGCTAGCTGAACATCGGTTCTCGATGTTTATCGAACACAAAACACCGATGTCAGCCAACATCGATATTTTTGCACACAATTTTATCAATAAATTTTATCTATTATAATGTAGTATAAGTACATAATAGTTACAAGGGAACGTACTCATACTACGTGACCCGTTCAGGGGGAGGAAGGGGTCTTCAAAATACCACACTCGGTCACAGGGACAGACAGGGGGATGCCTTAGGTTTTACTGGTGGTAGGTTTCTCGTATGCGAGAGGCTGTCTGGGTGGGTACCACCGCTTTGCCAGTTATTCAGCCTGCACGTGTTGCTGTTATTGTTATGGGCTGGCGTATAGCTTACCATCAGGCAAACGACCAGCTCTTCTCGTCATTCAGTTACATAAAAAAGAAGAAGTTACGTAGTCATTATACTCTAGGGGGAAATCTCGCGCTTTTTCGAGCTATGCACGCACTGTTATCGTCACCGGCAAGATCCGTATTTATGAAGACAATTTTTTTTTTTTTACGCTTAATAGATCTATGTTTGGCCACTATCTCGCCTGATGTGAAGCGATTATGTGGCCTAAGATGGAGCACATAGATCTAGAGAGAGACGGCAGTTGAGCGGCTGCTCAGACCCGTCTCCCCGATGGTTCACCAATCATCATCCCAAAACACGACTAGATCGTTTGACGGCATGATCCAAATGATCCAAGTTATTATATTTTTAACCTTCTGTTTGCTAAAAATGATTTAATACCATATTGATCAAATACTACGTAAAAACTAGGGGGTCTTGCCCTATACCACGGGTGGTCACAGAGGAGGGGAGTGGCTAAATAATTGTAAAAAATGGGTCACGTTATATGGCGGCTTGCTTTATACTTGGTTTTTACATTACAATTACATGTTATGTTACTCTGATTTTGGTAAAATACTCTGTGAATGCGTTCATAAATAACAGATTTCGTTAGTCGTGAACTCGTGAGTAGTCGTGACGTCGTGAGATCGGTGTCCTGGATTATTTAGGTGTTCTTGACATCGGAGCTACGATGTTTGACATAATGCAATATCGATGTTAAAATATCGATGTTTGATCTCTTAACATCGATCATCCCTAAACGTCATATGATTGGCGGCTCTTTTTGCAAGATTTGTTATGATTTGATAAACAAAACAAAACTTTAATGTAATTTATATTAATTACACTTTGGCAAGCGGTAATTTCTTTTGGAACTGTGCTTCGTCTAGCGCTATTGCGTTGTTATAGAACAAGGACGCGTTTCTTCAACGACTCGACGACGACCCTAGATAAAAATTGTATATACGGAAATAGATAGGTCTTTCCGGTTTCCGGCATTATTGTTTACCAGCACCGCCTCTAGTAGGTAAGTAGGGTAAACTATTTTATTATGTACCTATGTGTGTGTACCTACCCACACAGTTATATAGCCATCCATTCAGTATTACACATTTACCTACATAACATATATATGTTATGTTATGTTATGTTACATAACATATATATGTTATGAAGGTATATGTGTAATACTGAATGGATGGCTATATACCTACGGTACCTAGGTATATACCTACGGTGTGTATTGTGTTCTATCAGACTGAAACATTTAGACACAAAAATGCACATTTAAGAGCTAATTTTGGAACCAAAATACCTAGTATATACACGTTATATATTATACTTACCTACATTTTTACCCACCCACTCTTTTAAAGAGCTATTCTTATACATATTTATATATATTCCATATATATAGGTATAGGTGCCCATGGTGTGTGCTTTATCAGACTAACAGAATAACAATCAAATAAAAATACAATTTTACTTCAGCTTAATCTTAATTTATTGTTCCGACTCATAATCCTTTTTCTTATACAAAGTTTATAATTTAGTTACGTACATGTAACATGACAAGACTGATAAATACAATTTTGTTAAGTGGCGAATGCCTTTACTTAAGATTACTTCACAATAGTAGCACAATGCTTGCTAAAACTAACTAAAATAGTTAGAAAGGATAACCTATGACTATTAGCCACTGAACGCCTATAGATAAAGATAGCACAAATGCTCCAGCCTACTTACTACCTTTTTAGCGGTGCGCTCAATGCGTTTGGTGGGCTGACTTGACCGGAAAAGGAATTAAGTATGGCAATATTAAACATTCTCGCCCCTTTATATAAAGCAAAAGGATAGTAAATTAAGCTGTATTGTACTACTCTAATAGCCAATAAAATATTTAGTCAATACAATATATTTCATTTAAGTAGTTAGAACTTTACATTTCAATTTAGATTCTAGGTGGTACAGAGTAAGTATAGCGGTGATTTGGTAAGTATTTCAGTTATCTAGGTAAGTAACGAGACAGGTATGTAAGTTTTAACAATAGGTAGGTAATAAGCTATAAAATTTGTTTCAAACTAGGAATTTAGAAATAGGAATATAAAGTTATCGATATGAGAACTGATGCATATTTGTCAATTATCACAATGATATGAGAGCTAAAATTGTAGGAACATTAAATTAATTTAGGTAATCTAGGCAATATTGTTAAGTACCATTAGAATTATCTTATTATAGGTATAGGAACAGTGACAAACTTAAGATAGTACTCTTAAACTAAGTACGTACATATCTTATTTAGGAAATAGTACATAACACAACCTAGTACATGTTTTTATATTAAATATATAAAAACATAAATAGTATCTAATTCGTGTAGGCAATAGAAGTAGTATAAACTTAAGATTTTAAATAATTAGGAAGAAGAAAAATTATATTGCTCGGGCAGGGATCGAACCTGCGTCTTCGGGATACCGTCCCGACGCCTTAACCACTGGGCCACCGAGCCTACTGCTCGAGCAACCAAATTTCTTCTATCCTTCTTATATCGTCTTACGGGGACGATAGAACGGGGACGGGGAGTATAAACTTACTATCTATACTTATAATAAAACTGTAACGAAGCGGTTACTGTACATTGAAGATATTTTTGAAAATCAATTTTTTTAGGAGTATATGGTAGCAACAGAACCCAAAAATACAATTTTTAAAATTTTTGTCTGTCTGTCTGTCTGTCCGGGATAAACTCAGAAACTAGGGCACGAATTTGAATGCAGTTTTTTGAAATATATTCTGTGGAGACCGGCGCTACACATAGGCTTTGTTTCATCAAAATCGATCCAGTAATATTGAAGTTATGACGAAATTTAGGAAAAAATATAGGTGTCCACTATAAGTTGAACCACGGAACATACCGGACCCTTTGTGCACATGGCTCAGCTTATACTGGTTAATTACTTACCTTCAGAGTTTGTAGAACTAAGGTATTGGTTCACATGATGGAATTCTAAAAAATGTTTTGTGGAGTCCTAGGCTACATAACAAACTTTGTTTTATAAATATCGGTTTACGAAAACTGGAATTATTACGCAATTTAACAACGTTGAGTACCTACCGATTAGCAATTTCAGTATGAAAGTTTTCGTGAGTTTGATTCATTATAATTATAAATATTTAATAAAACGGCTAGGACTCACGTAGTTTGTCAAATTAGTCGACCTAGGTTTCGAGCATGTCCGATGCTCTTCATCAGGGGCGAGTTTACACTGCGATATCGCGGCGACTATTGGCGGTGCCGGTGGCGGTAGCTGGTGGAGTGGTATAACGTTGAGTACCGTTGCAAGGCAAATTAGCTGTTTAAATCGAGCCACCCATAGATAGCACGTCTTATCAAGGGGCGTTTTTCTGACTCGCGGTGACGGGTTTTATGGACATGGCGCTGGACCTGCACTGGAGCTTTTTTTTTAATCAGTTTGCAAAACGCTTTTTTGCTGATGCGATTATGTCGCCTTGGAAAGTAGTAGAGGAATTTTATCTAGCGGTTCCCAATTTTTTTTAGCTATGGAACACTAAATTATGTACCTAATTTTGGCGGAACCCCAACTCATATTTGTAACCGACTTTAAAAAAGGAGGAGGTTCTGTTTTTTTTCTATGTTTGTTACGCGATTACTCCGCCAATTATAATTTGATTTTGATGATTCTTTTTTTGTTTGGTAGGTCATACTTCAGAGGTGGTCCCATATAAATTTTATCGAAATTGATTCAGCACTTTTGCGCGGGTCAGTATATCGATAAAAATGCTGGCCAGCGTCGGCAATTCTCGGAACCCTAGGGTTCCGTGGAACAACTATTAGTAACTGCTGGTATAGACGAACAAAAAGCATAGCAACACCGTACCGGGCCCGGAACGGCCGCGGCGGCTAGCGTGGCACCGCGGCGCACCGTCACCGTCAGTTTTGCGTACGAATCGTAAAGGGTCCATGGCATTTCCCCCCGATGGCAATCCCACCCGTGTTATTTCCACCCGGCCTCCGTGGTCCCGTAATATGTTTTTTTAAACTGAACGATGACATTTGATACGTATACTCGGTCAAAGAAACTATAACACATTTTTCACCAATTTTAAAACATCCCTAAAAGAACTTGCTAAAATGTATATATCTAAATATAAAAATAATCCACTCCCTCAGACACAGACACACACACACACATCACACCTCGAAAACCAAAAACCTATGAAGCTGTTTGGTATGTAAGTTCTATAAGGGGATCATTACGAGAGCGGACAAAAGGAATGAGAGTTTATGTTTTTAAAGATAGGGCTATCAATTTTGGTAATTAGGATTGGGAGCGGAACGGGATGATAACGGGATAAGATGGGCATGGAAATGGGATAAGCGCGAGAGTTACAGAATAGGAGCGTAATGGTAACGATATAGGAGCGGGACTGGAGCAGGAGCGGAGCGGTACGGTAACGGGATAGTAGGGAGCGGTAACGGTATAGGAGAAGGACAGGATCAGTCCAGAACGCGGCGGTTACGGAATACAACCAGGACGATAACAGGATACGAGTGGGAAGGTAACAGAATAGAAGTGGTACGGTAATGAAAAAGGAGCAGGATGGGAGCTGGAACGGGAGTATTTTGGGACAGAAAATGGTCGGAAGCATGATGAATTACTACTACACTACGCGTACGAAGTCGCGGGCAACAGCTAGTTAGGTATAAGGTATGTTACATCTTATAATATTTAGTGCTCTACTGAATAATCAGTAATATATACAAGGAATATACATATTAGGACTTAATAGGATTTAAAGATATAGATAAGTGGGTACATACATTTTGTAGCTGTTTTACAAACTAGTAGGTATGCTATACTACATATATGTATAACAAAGTAACTTTTTCTAAAAGATTAACTTAATTATTTAAAAGGTATGTACCCTTAATGCATGATACATATAATTATCTTAATGCTAAGGTACATATTTATATTATAACTAAGGTTAACACATACATTTAATCAAGATTCATATGTTAGCTTACGATTACACAGATTTTATCCATGCCTCATATGTATATGCCGCCCATATGGCTTGCCAATGGAACAGTAAACTTATGTTCTATGTAAGTTAGGTAACAATAACCAAATATTTTACTATTAATCCAGTCATTTGGTAGTTTTAACTGAAAAGTTTTGTGGGAGTTTTGGAAATTGTTTTTTTTATAGATTTTGATGTGCTCTTTCCGAATTTTAACTTTGCCACCTTGTATTTTTCCCGCTTGCGCCGCCATATTGGAAGAGCACATCAAAATCTATAAAACTACCAATTTTCAAAACTCCCGGAAAACTTTCCAGGTAATCACTATTTTTGACTGTACTATATAACAAGTTTCATTTTTGAACATTTTATACAGCACATTATCTGTGTACAAAAAAGTAGTTATACCTTAAAAATATTAACCAATACAAAATAGGCTTTTTTCATACAAGTAGCATTAATAAGAATAAGATTAAATAATATTAGTTAGTAAAATGAAAGTGTGCAAATGTCATACATAAAAGAAATTAGAAAAATAATCTTCGATATAATAAAGAAAAAATTATAAATAAATGCCTTGACTCTGCTTTTAAATAAATTATACTAGTAAATTAATTTCTTAATGACTTGTGGCAATTTATTTAATATTTCAACCGATTGGCGTGTGGAACTATGCTTTGTGAAATGCGAACCATCGTCGCGAAACATCGAAGCAAACAATCATCGACTCTATTTCCTTTGCCTCAACTATATTAATTCTTCTTTCTTTTACTTTGCATTTAAGGCCTTTTAGAAATTAATATCAATTCAGCAAGCACATCCAAACAATAATCGACTCTATTTCCTCTAGGTATCTCTACTTCATTAATCCTTCTTACATACGAGGCACAATCCTTAAAGTGGGTTTTCAATCAACCGAACATGACGAACAACAATCCTTACTAATATTATGAACGCGAAAGTTTATATGTATGAATGTATGGATGTTTGTTACTCTTTCACGCATAAACTACCGAACCGATTTTGATGAAATTGGTATGTAGGTGCTTTAGGACTTGGAATAACACAAAGGCTACTTTTTATCACGGGAAACCGCGGGTGGAACCGCGGGGCGCAGCGAGTAGGTACTGTATAATTAAATTTATTGCTATCTATTCTAAGCATTATAATACTAGCTGCGCCCCTCGCTTATAATATTAGTAAGGAAGTAAGGATATAATCCAAACTCTTATACTAATCTTTGGTATCTATGTTCGTGGTTTTAAAAACCCTCCTTAAACGCATGCGTACATCTACTAGGTAGTTGTACTTCATCGTTCAGTTCGTTATAAACTGTATGAATGTTTCTTCTGAATCTCGTTTTACAGTAGTGCGCATTTTTATATACTTTTACTAATTTCTATACTCAACTAACTTAACTTAAAAATTTCCAACCGGCAATGTATTTCAATTAATTGTTCAAATAATAATATGCAAATATTCTAGAATTTTCATGAATTCTGTACTATGTAGATGTTAAAATATTGTGTAGTCTGTGGTTTTCTCAGGTACTCTGTGGTTATAGTTATCGAAGAATGTAATAAGGGGTTATTCCCAAAGTACTCCATTCTTTTGTTCCAAGAAGATAAGAATCCCATACATTAATCCTCAAATTACTCCATAGAAATATAAGTATATTTTTTTTATTTTTTTTTAAGTTGCATTTTACTCCACGTTTAGCTGGTTTTATTCTCAAAATACTCCATTGATTTTTCAGCATCAAATACCTAACTACTCCATCTAGATATTATAAAATTAACATTTCATTTTCAGTTTCATTCTACTCCATGAGATGTTGAAAAGGTACAGTCAGTCACAGTATTTATAAGCACTGTACCAAAACAATGCAGACGAAAGTTTTTTTTTTATTGTGTTAGATGTTTACGTCTGTAGTAATTGGAGTAAACCTCGTCACACCACATATTTTTATTGCATTATATATTACCTATTTATTAAAACGAGTGTGAAAGAGATAGTTCCAAAGTCAAGCTGGAAAGCAGTGTCGCTATCACTAGTGCCGCCAGTATCGGTTCACACGCATAGCGCGATCAATGTGTTTAGAGAGAGAGGAGAGTAGAGTATTGTTTATCTATGTTTAAGTAAGGTGCAATACACTTGCCTTTTTTGTAATAAGCGGATTATGGTCATTATATACATCAAGGTTAATTGGTCAGTTGAATTCACGGGACAAACAGAGTGCTATAAAAAAAGACGAATGTATGTATAAGGAGCATTCTGACGACATTGGGGCCACTGGACCAAGTATCGAAGTCCCGGGGGGCAGAAGAATTTTAAAACGAAGTCAAATCTGTTTCATGGACGGAATCTTTTGGAGTTGTCCCATGCCTTTTCATCAGATCTATTCGATACATGTGGACGTGGGTAGCAATGAGAGTCAAACTCTAACATGTCAAGTTGAGTTTATTCTTCTACCCAATAAAGAGCAACATACATACGAAGTTAAATAAATAAATAAATGCTCTGAGCAAAACATTTCCCAATGCCATAACCACAGGATGCAAATTTCCACTTCAAACAGGCAATATCATAGAACACACTCCTGCTGTAAACAGAACCCGACACTCTATAAACAGGGACCTGAAACTGGCTTTGATTTTATTTTGATTGGTACATTTCTAGAATATTATTTTAAAATTAGGGCTAGAAAGAGACTTATTGTTTTTATTATTCAAGTTTGATGTATTTTATTATTTTAGGTAAGTTCTTTTCTGTTTTTATTACTATGGTGTTAATTTAACTTTTAATCCAGATACACAATTATTTTTCAAAATATTGTGGTTGATTTATTCAAAATTATATTTAATCTAATATATATTATAATTTATATTAATAAATATAAACAATTACAAACCAGTTACTGTATTTTATTCCAACTTTTCCTCGTGGTTAAATATTTTTTTATAAACAGTTTTGCACCTGACTGTACGTCAACTATCTTTTGGAGTAGGATGCAGCATAAAACAGTTTTTTTTAATTAATAATCATTAAACAGAAATGGTTGGAGTAGTTTGAGAACGAATATACGGTTTATGAACTCATTATACTACAACTTATTACCTAAACAACCCTTTTCAAACTAGTAGTGTGGAGTACTTTGAGAACATTTTTATATTCTCATGGAGAAGAATGAAACTTAAATTATAAAATATATTTTTGATATTTTTTACGTGGAGTAGTTTGAGAAAATTTCTTGGAGTACTTTGGGAATAACCCGTAATAAGAAACATGTAATAGATTTATTACAATTTTGTTGAGAAACTAATTAATAAAAAGACGCTAATTCATAAGCGTTACCGTGTTTATTAGCTTTAACCGGCTGCGGCATAAGGAAAATTTAACATGAGTATCAACGGTAATCAAGTAAATGGATACCTATTCGTGCATGTAATCTTTTTTCATTTGCTTGTTTAATACATTCACCAGGGATGAAAGGAGCTTGATGAACAGCAACTGAAATAATTAAAATTTACTACCATTAACATTTAAGCGTAGTTGAAGTGAGTACATTAAAGCATATAATACATTATATATATCCGGGCCGGTCTTGGCCTCGGCGATCAAAGTTCGTTTCATATTTGGTAGGTATATTTATTGGTATTACGAGCCAGGATGTTTAGCTGTTAAGTGGCTCGCGCACCCTATTTTTGTTGGAAAGGTCCTGGCGCAGTGAGAAACATTATCTAAACAGTGTAAATAATATATTATACACTACGTATAACTGTTAGAAGAATGAAATGAAAAACATTAACCCTAAGACAAATAAGTGTTTAATAAGAAAGTACTCACTCTGTGCTGCCTTTAATGTAATTGAAGCTGCTACATGAGGTTCCTCCACAGTCATGTTTGTTACATTTTCAACTGAAATCAAGGATGAATTGATAAATTGTTCTTCGTGAATAACTCTCTGTTGCGGGGACAGCAGAGAGTTTATGTTGTAGGTATTTTTACCCACTAAAACCCCACGGTGTTCCTCCTGCGCCTTTTGCCGGGTCTACGAGTATGCTTTCTTATTCATCATCGTATTCCTCAGTATCTTTATTATTCCTTATCATCAGGGACTATGAGGACCATGGTCCCACAACACACACGAAACAAATACATGTACTTGTTTTCACGTCGCGGGAATCAAACCCATAACTTCGGTGGTTGTACTTAGATTTGAGCTTAATTAAGTCAACTTTTATTGGTTGACTTATTTCGCACACTATTTGTAATAGATTTTTCTAGCACATGAAGATTCAGACTTGACACCCACGTGATTATTACAAAACTATACGCCGACCGCCTGGCCGAAGATGGCAGTTGTCTCAGTCGCTTGTCGAAAGCAGCACTACAACTATGTGTAAACAGCGACTGTGTTGTGCGGTGTTTATATCTGAGCGCTACCGTGCTTAGGAGAGCACGTTTCTTGTGTGAGGAAAACAGTCGTTAGGCCATGTCGGAGGCCTTCAGGCAGTCTAATAATTCCGACACCAGGGTTGGCCACACACCCATACAAACACCCACACATTTCATAAAATTGCATAAATATCTAGCGCTTTTTCGTGTTGTTAAAACCAGCAGACGTGGAGTGTAACTTTGACGACCTAAGGCCTCACTCTGAGCTCTAATATAAATAAATGTGGATATAAAACAATTTAGTGTCTTAGTTGAGTTTATACCTGGAAGACAAAGTGATGGCGCTGCTAGAGCACACAACTTTTTTGAATAGATATAAACTTGATCAAAATGTCTTCGGAAAACTTTTCGGTTCTTGAAATTATAATCTTCATCCAACACTTTAATATGATCACCAACTTTGGTCACCCTTCCTTTAAACATTTCATGATTATTTTTTGGATTTGGAAAGTGATAAAGTGGAGTAGGTACCTAGGATAGAAAATGAAAAAAGTAAAATCAAAACTAAGATATGATTGACCCACAGCAATTTCAGATCATGCAAATTGAATAGAAATTCACTACAACCAGCAGAACATCCTTTCCTGGCACACAGCACGCTTTTTGAGACAGTATATTATTATTGTATCACGAGTCGGGTCCTGTGGGCATAACACAGTCACTCAATGGGAATGAAGAATGAAGGTATATCTAGAGACGTAGCATCAGTCGTTGAAAAGTCCGGGGCATATATAATAAGTAAATCAATGGGCAATCCAAGTATCCAGGGGCGCAGCAACAGTCATTGAAAGTCCGGGGCATACACAGTACCTAAGTAAATCTATTGACAATCAAAGTATCCAGGGGCGCAGCAACAGTTGTTTAATGTAGGGTCTAATCACAATAAATCGATGGGCACATAGCAAAAACGAAAAAACGAGTCTTTGGTAGGTTACTATCGGTTTGTTTGAAGCTTAAAATTTTGAACTTGACATGACATATATGACGTTACTTACGCATTTTCGTAACGGTTTGATAGATGGCGCCATAATAAAATAACAGTGCTCGTACTTCTAAGATACCAGAGCATGACGACGACGTGCAATTATGAGAAACAGAAGAAGAACGCTTTGACGAAGAGGAAAGAGAATCACATGTACGTGAAAATAATGACTCAGCGAAGTCGATTTCACCGATGATAAAGAAGATCAGCCACTGAGCTCATTTGTTACCCAAGAACGTGGTCAAGCTATTTCAGACTCTATTGGCAAAAACGTTTTCTTTCCAAGTTTAATACGTAGAGGAGCGCATTTATAACGACAGACTACCTAGAGAGCTTCGATTGGCAATCAGAAGAGTGCTAAGTGAGGACATGCCTCCCGTCATCAACCACCTCCTCAACCAGGATCATCAGGAAGAAACATGTTGCAGCAGACTGAAAAGGCAGACAAGATTTACCTGCTGCGTTTGTAAGAAATCTATTTGCCTGCAGTGTTTACCTCAAATTTGCGATGACTGTAAAATTTAACTTAAAATAATGTCAACTTTAAGACCTATTTGTAGCTCATCATCATCATCAGCCTGTATTCGTCCACTGCTGGACATAGGCCTCTCCCAATGAACCCCACTGAGCCCGGTCTTCGGCTCTTCTCATCCAGTTTCTTCCGGCCGCCTTTCGCAGGTCGTCGCTCCACCTGGCCGGTGGGCATCCTACACTACGCTTGCCGATGATTTGTAGCCTAACCGCATCATACGATTTTTATGAAAGCTTTCTACTATTGTGCTCTAAATAATTTAAAATAAAGTTTACAAAAGTTGTTTTTGTTCATGATTTTTTTAAACAATAAGTGATTAGTGAGGTGGGTGTGAGTTTACAAAACTTCGTTTCTGTTGTTAATGTAAGTCAATTGTGCAACAGCAGTAGATCATTCTGTGTACCTACGAGTAAGAAGGGTTAAAAAATGGATGCATAAATAGCGATCCACGCTTTCTCATCTATTTACAAAGCTTATACATCTCCTGTCCTTGAGTTCAAAATTGAATGCATCGAACATGATACCTTACTATTAAGATTGATACTCGCATTATGCGCACCTCGTTTGTGATGAAATAATGCCTACCTTTTGCTACGGGCAATACCTACTGTATATACTCCGAAGTAGAAAGATTAGTTACTTAATTTAGTAAGTCTGTACCTACCTATTGTTTTAATTCATTTCTAGCTATTAATATAGATAACAAATATACTAACAAACGGAAGAGACTAGTGTCCCACGACACAGGGAATCATAGTGTAGGCACTAGTGCATCTAAAAAAGCTTAATTATTACACCTACCCTATTTACCCTCCAGCTTAAGGTCGTTAATTATTGCCTGCTTGCTTTTTTGTCTTACATATTTCTAAAAACTTATTGTATTATTTGTGTTGTATTTGTACTTATTGTGTTCTTCCTTTCCGGAATGAAATATTTTGTCTGCTGGGAAAATGTGTTTACTTTAAGGTTAGAATAGAATAGGCCCTTTGTGTATATTTTGTTCACTTTTGTTATAAATTTATATTGTATTCATCCCTTATCTTGCTGTTCATGATGTCACGGTCATAGGTTCCGGCTGAAAATCAGTACTAAGGTATGTATTACCTTACCTTATTACCTTAGTTTTTATGCTGAGTCGGAGCCTTTTCCTGATATTGCGCAACATTCCATTATACTATAATTATATTATGTATTTATTATAAATGTTATTACATGTATTATCTTTTTCTGTTATATGTATAGTATAGTATTATTTGTTATGTGTAGTGTAGTATTATAGTTTAATGTAATGTTGCATGTATTTGTCTTGAATAAATGTATTTTCTTTCTTTCTATTTGTAAACACTAAGTACTTACCGAGTGCTCTAAAATTAAGTTTTTCTGTTATTTAAGTGAATAAATAAATTATTATTATAGTTACCTAATTTATAAGATTGATAATATTATGATCTCAATAAAAAAACTAACAAACATTGTATTATTTTATTATAAATCCTAAATATTTATTTTGGTAGTATATTAACCACTTCAAGAAAAGGAAAGACATATTTACAAGTAAACTTAAAAATCTGTGATATTTTAACTATTTTAAATGACGTCTGATAGACTCATTAAATAAATTGTTCATTAATAATTAATTTGTTTGCAATAAAGTATTGAGTATTGACTCCACCTCCGTCAAATGTTAAAAATTAATATTAAATCATTTATTTCAGGCAACAAGTAACAAAAGTACAAAGGCGTATATAAATAAATACCTTACAGACTAACATACATATAATATAAGTATAAGCATTTAATTAACACATTGCATGGAGTCACGTGCCAGCCTTCCGTAGAATCGTCGGAACTTGACACCCGTCGGCCAAAACTCATCACTAACAAAGGTTGCAAATCGCTCAGTTGGAAATCTCACCACAAATGACTTGAAACTGACATTATGTCGAGATTCCAATTGTACAACCCTTAAGGTGAGCTTGGTCTGCTGCTTCAGGTACTCCACAACATCCTCTTTTTTTACACACCAGTGAAGTCGAGACGTAGACCTGGGGCATCAGAATCTCAGTACGAAGGAGATTCATTGTTGTCGGTGCGGCTGTACCGCACTGGTTCCGACGATTGGACTTCCTCCTCTTTTTTTCCACCTTGTTGTAGCCCTTGGTGTACAATAAAGTCACTTCAGTTGCAGAGGGATATATGTAGAAGCCAGTCGAGCCATGGTGTCACCTAAACAAAATACAAAAAATACTTATACATTCACTTCTACCACTTGGATATTTTCTGTAGCTCTCCTCACAAGTTTCGTAGTACCTACTGTAAGGTACATATACATTGCCCAACGGCAAGGCAAGCGTTTTATAGACAAAACAAAGCAAATCAAATCCATAAATAGTTACACTATGTGGTATGCCGATTTCAATCTTTGGTTTGAAAATATGAAAGAAGTTAATGCTTTACGGCTTTAGAATTTGTTTTGGCTCACTGTTGATTCACTTCCACGGCGTCAAGATGTCAAACAATTAGAATTATAATATTTTTCGTTACTTACGATTCCTAAAAGGTTGGCTTTGTCTTACCTTTTTGAAATCGCGATTTATAACCTCAATAACTCTTCTGACAGTTGTCAACATTGCCTCTAAAATAGGATATGGGTGCCAATTTACGATCACAACTCGATCGAAGAATGAACAATTTGCTTTTTCAAGGCATTATTTCATTTTTTTTTAACTGCATTAGTTCTCATATCAGCCGCAACGATATGGAGCGCTGGCGATGCTCTAAATCGTATTCAAGAGTACCGATTTGGGTTTTATACGATTGAATCAGCGGTTGATATCAACCCGATGTGCATTATCTGAGATATGGGTTGCCCCCCAGAAAGGCTACTACACTATAACCCCGGGAAAGCAAGTCATTGAATCTATTACGTACATGTTTCTCAAAATCATGAACTAGACTGGACTAGAGCACGTGAGCGTGACATCACATAGCGAGCATAAACAGAGAACCTTATTGGGAACTATTGTCGCCAACGTTCATACCACGTTGAAAACACCGGTTCTCGTCCGATCACCGAAGTTAAGCAACGTCGGGCGTGGTCAGTACTTGGATGGGTGACCGCCTGGGAACACCACGTAATGTTGGCTTTTTGCTGCGTCTACACGTGATTATATTATTATTTAGCTTATTTTAATGCACTGAGTTTCAGGATGTTGATCAATCAGTAAGCAGACAATGCAAAAAATGTATTAAAAATAATGATTCTGAATAAGCTAGCAATTTTATTTACATTTTATTGGTGGTGAGGTGCAATGCCACAGTCACCTGTATTTAGGCTAATACAATATTACTCAGACGTAGAAGGACTTACAAACATGAGAGACATAAGAGTTCGCATAATTATTCGTCAATCACTGGTTCGTTTGTATGTGACGCGAACGAAGTATTAAAAAATGAATACGTTAATTGTATAATGATTTGTGACGTTTATTTAGTAAACGTTATATCAGACAACTAAAGACATTGTTTGGGACTTCTTTCGCCAACGTTCATACCACGTTGAAAACACCGGTTCTCGTCCGATCACCGAAGTTAAGCAACGTCGGGCGCGGTCAGTACTTGGATGGGTGACCGCCTGGGAACACCACGTAATGTTGGCTTTTTTGCTGCAATTTCCCAAAACCAATATTGTTTGATTTGCAAGTTTCTTTTCTTTTATGAAAAGTTAACGAGAAAATGTTGATTCAGTGCAATTCCGAACCCAATAATTATTTTAATGTCTTGAATACGTCAAAGACCTCTAACGGCTGCGAATGAAATCGTCACGGTTGTGGTTTTACTATTATCACATCGTCAGTTAATATCACGTGTTATTCAGTTTCCCCATATACATTATAATTATGCCGCTATTCACTAGATGGCGCCGATATTTCTAAGTTTCAATAAAGACGACATGGGTGTTGAGTGTTGTTTGTCAATGCTTTTCTAGGTATTTCATGGAAGTGTTTCACAATGTTTCTATCTATAAGATGACTATGTTTTGAACAAGACATTGTTATTCGTCCATGGTTATTAGTTATTACTAGGAGCTAGTGCATGTATAGAATAATTCAGACCGACCAGAAAGGCTACACTACACAACTGTAACTACACTATAACCCCTGGGAAGTCATTGAATCTGTTATACACATGTTTCTCAAAATCATGAACTAGACTGGACTAGAGCACGTGAGCGTGACATCACATAGCGAGCATAAACAGAGAACCTTATTGGGAACAATTGTCGCCAACGTTCATACCACGTTGAAAACACCGGTTCTCGTCCGATCACCGAAGTTAAGCAACGTCGGGCGTGGTCAGTACTTGGATGGGTGACCGCCTGGGAACACCACGTAACGTTGGCTTTTTTGCTGTAATTTCCCAAAACCAATATTGTTTGATTTGCAAGTTTCTATTATTTTACGAAAAGTTACCGAGAAAATGTTGATTTAGTGCAATTCCTGAACCCAATAATTAATTTTTACTATCATGTATACGTCAGAGCCCTCTAACGGCTGCGAATTAAATCGTCACGGTTGTGGTTGTAATGTTATCTCATCGTCAGTTAATAATATGTGTTATTTGATTTCCCCAAAAACACTATATTGATGACGCTACTTACTAGACGGCGCCGATATTTCTATTTGTTTTGTCAGTGCTTCTCTAGGTATTTTATTAAAGTATTTAGGTTTTTTTTCTGTCTATAAGAGGAATATGTTCTGACTGCTATTATAAATCTACAAGACTTAATAATAACAAAGAACTAGTGCTTGTATGTAATAAACAATTCAGGCCGACCAGAAAGGCTAGATTTCTGCAACCACACTAGTTGCAAAGCAAGTCATTGAATCTGGTAAGCACATGTTTCTCAAAATCATGAACGAGACTGGACTAGATCACGTCAGCGTGACGTCACAGAGCGTAAACAGAAAAACTTATTGGGTTTTCTGTCGCCAACGTTCATACCACGTTGAAAACACCGGTTCTCGTCCTTCTCTCGCCGGTTCTCTCGTACTTGAATACCCATCCAAGCAGTGACCACGCCCGACGTTGCGTAACATCGGTGATATACGAAGGTGTGATACGAAACTAATTTGAATATTCTGTTGCCATTTATTTAGTAAACGTTATATCAGACAACTAAAGACATTGTTTGGGACTTCTTTCGCCAACGTTCATACCACGTTGAAAACACCGGTTCTCGTCCGATCACCGAAGTTAAGCAACGTCGGGCGTGGTCAGTACTTGGATGGGTGACCGCCTGGGAACACCACGTAATGTTGGCTTTTTGCTGCATTTTCTTAAAACCAATATTGTTTTAGTTGCAGCTTTCTTTTCTTTTATGAAAGAAAATGTCGATTTCGTGCAATTCCTGAACCCAATAATTATTTTTTATTGTCTTGAATACGTCAGAGCCCTCTAACGGCTGCGAATGAAATCGTCACGGTTGTGGTTTTACTATTATCACATCGTCAGTTAATATCATGTGTTATTCAGTTTCCCCATTTACATTATATTTATGCCGCTACTCACTAGATGGCGCCGATATTTCTAAGTTTCAATAAAGACGACATGGGTGTTGAGTGTTGTTTCTCAATGCTTTTCTAGGTATTTCATGGAAGTATTTCACAATTTTTCTATCTATAAGATGACTATGTTCTGAACAAGACATAGTAATAAGTAATAACCATGGACGAATAACAAAGAGCTAGTGCATGTATAGAATAATTCAGACCGACCAGAAAGGCTACACTACACAACAACTGCAACTACACTATAACCCTTGGGAAGTCATTGAATCTGTTATGCACATGTTTCTCAAAATCATGAAATAGACTGGACTAGAGCACGTGAGCGTGACGTCACAGAGCATTAAAATAGAACCTTATTGGGATCTATTGTTGCCAACGTTCATACCACGTTGAAAATACCGGTTCTCGTCCGATCACCGAAGTTAAGCAACGTCGGGCATGGTCAGTACTTGGATGGGTGACCGCCTGGGAACACCACGTAATGTTGGCTTTTTTGTTGCATTTGCCCAAAACCAATATTGTTTTAATTGCATTCTTTTATGGAAACTTAATGAGAAAATGTTGTATCAGTGCAATTCCTGAACCCAATAATTAGTTTTAATTATTATGAGCACGTCAGAGCCCTATTAGCGGCAGCGATTTAAATCGTCATCGTTGTGGTTTTAGTGTTATCAGATTATCAGTTAATATTATGTGTTAATAGATTTCCTCAAATTATAAATGATAATACTCGCAACTAGATGGTGCCGATATTACGTGATATTACTAAGATTTAATAAAGGCACAGACGCCATGGAGTACAGTGTATTTTTGACAATGCTATTGTTCTTCATGAAAGTCTTTCACAATTTTTCTGTCGATTATACGAATATGTACTGACTGCTATTATTAATCTACAAGACATACGTAATAATAACAAAGAACTAGTGTTTGTATACAATAATTGAGACCGACCAGAAAGGCTAGAAGATTTCTGCAACTAAGTAAACTATAACTATAACCCTGGGGAAAGCAAGCCATGGAATCTGTTAAGCACATGTTTCTCAAAATCAAGAACTAGACTGGACCAGAGCAAGTGAGCGTGACGTCGCTACGTTGTACGGTTCATACCACGTTGAAAACACCGGTTCTCGTCCGATCACCGAAGTTATATAATAGCAACGTCGGGCGTGGTCAGTACTTGGATGGGTGACCGCCTGGTAACACCACGTGATGTTGGCTTTTTTGCTGCAATTTTCCAAAACCAATATTGTTTTAATTGCAGCTTTCTTTTATGAAAAGTTAACGAGAAAATGTTGATTCAGTACAATTCCTGAACCCAATAATTATTTTTTATTGACTTGACACGTCAGAGCCCTCTAACGGCTGCGAATTAAAACGTCACGGTTGTGGTTTAATATTATCACATCGTCAGTTAATATTATGTGTTATTCAGTTTCCTCAAATACATTATAATAATGCCGCTACTCACTAGATGGCGCCGATATTTCTAAGATTCAATAAAGATGACATGTAGGTCGAGTGTTGTTATGTTAATGCTATTCTAGGTACTTCATGAAAGGATTTCACAATGTTTCTATCTATAAGATGACTATGTTCTGACAGGTATTATTAATCTACAAAACATAGTAATAATAATTTATGAATAAATAACTAGTGCTTGTATACAATAATTCTGACCGACCAGAAAGGCTACTACACTATAACCCCGGGAAAGCAAGTCATTGAATCTATTACGTACATGTTTCTCAAAATCATGAACTAGACTGGACTAGAGCACGTGAGCGTGACATCACATAGCGAGCATAAACAGAGAGCCTTATTGGGAACTATTGTCGCCAACGTTCATACCACGTTGAAAACACCGGTTCTCGTCCGATCACCGAAGTTAAGCAACGTCGGGCGTGGTCAGTACTTGGATGGGTGACCGCCTGGGAACACCACGTAATGTTGGCTTTTTTGCTGCAATTTCCCAAAACCAATATTGTTTGATTTGCAAGTTTCTTTTCTTTTATGAAAAGTTAACGAGAAAATGTTGATTCAGTGCAATTCCGAACCCAATAATTATTTTAATGTCTTGAATACGTCAAAGACCTCTAACGGCTGCGAATGAAATCGTCACGGTTGTGGTTTTACTATTATCACATCGTCAGTTAATATCACGTGTTATTCAGTTTCCCCATATACATTATAATTATGCCGCTACTCACTAGATGGCGCCGATATTTCTAAGTTTCAATAAAGACGACATGGGTGTTGAGTGTTGTTTGTCAATGCTTTTCTAGGTATTTCATGGAAGTGTTTCACAATGTTTCTATCTATAAGATGACTATGTTTTGAACAAGACATAGTTATTCGTCCATGGTTATTAGTTATTACTAGGAGCTAGTGCATGTATAGAATAATTCAGACCGACCAGAAAGGCTACACTACACAACTGTAACTACACTATAACCCCTGGGAAGTCATTGAATCTGTTATACACATGTTTCTCAAAATCATGAACTAGACTGGACTAGAGCACGTGAGCGTGACATCACATAGCGAGCATAAACAGAGAACCTTATTGGGAACAATTGTCGCCAACGTTCATACCACGTTGAAAACACCGGTTCTCGTCCGATCACCGAAGTTAAGCAACGTCGGGCGTGGTCAGTACTTGGATGGGTGACCGCTTGGGAACACCACGTAATGTTGGCTTTTTTTGCTGTAATTTCCCAAAACCAATATTGTTTAATTTGCAAGTTTCTATTATTTTACGAAAAGTTACCGAGGAAATGTTGATTTAGTGCAATTCCTGAACCCTATAATTAATTTTTACTATCATGTATACGTCAGAGCCCTCTAACGGCTGCGAATTAAATCGTCACGGTTGTGGTTGTAATGTTATCTCATCGTCAGTTAATAATATGTGTTATTTGATTTCCCCAAAAACACTATATTGATGACGCTACTTACTAGACGGCGCCGATATTTGTATTTGTTTTGTCAGTGCTTTTCTAGGTATTTTATTAAAGTATTTAGGTTTTTTTTCTGTCTATAAGAGGAATATGTTCTGACTGCTATTATAAATTTACAAGATTTAATAATAACAAAGAACTAGTGCTTGTATGTAATAAACAATTCAGGCCGACCAGAAAGGCTAGATTTCTGCAACTACACTAGTTGCAAAGCAAGTCATTGAATCTGGTAAGCACATGTTTCTCAAAATCATGAACGAGACTGGACTAGATCACGTCAGCGTGACGTCACAGAGCGTAAACAGAAAAACTTATTGGGTTTTCTGTCGCCAACGTTCATACCACGTTGAAAACACCGGTTCTCGTCCTTCTCTCGCCGGTTCTCTCGTACTTGAATACCCATCCAAGCAGTGACCACGCCCGACGTTGCTAACATCGGTGATATACGAAGGTGTGATACGAAACTAATTTGAATATTCTGTTGCCATTTTTTTAGTAAACGTAATATCAGACAACTAAAGACATTGTTTGGGACTTCTTTCGCCAACGTTCATACCACGTTGAAAACACCGGTTCTCGTCCGATCACCGAAGTTAAGCAACGTCGGGCGTGGTCAGTACTTGGATGGGTGACCGCCTGGGAACACCACGTAATGTTGGCTTTTTGCTGCAATTTCCCAAAACCGATAATGTTGTAATTGCAAACTTCTTTTCATTTTATTTTATGTAAACATAATAAGAAAGTGTTGATGCAGTGCAATTTTCTCCTGAACCCAATACTTATTATTTTATATTTATTTATTATACGTCAGAACTCTCTAGCGAGTGGTGGCGAGTTAAATGGTCACGGTTGTGGTTGTAATGTTATCAAGTTGTGTTGGGTGATTTCCTCAAATACATTATAATGATGACGCTACTCACTAGATGGCGCCGATATTACTAACATTAATTAAAGGCAAAGACGCCATAGGGTACATAGTGTTGTTTTGACAATGCCTTTGTACTTCATGAAAGTGTTTCACAATTTTACTGTCGATTAGACAATTATGTTCTGACTGCTATTTATTATCTTCAAGACATAAGTAATAATAACAAAGAACTAGTGCTTATACAGCGTGTAACATAAATGTGTAGTAATAATTAAACCACGCATATAGAAGCTTATTAATAATACAAGTCCAAGTGCAAATTACCAGAAAATTTTTAAAATCACAAGATATGATAATTTAAACATTTCTGGTAATCAAGTTCATTTCAACCCTAACAATCAGCTGATAAAGAGCAATGAACTTGTGACAAAGAATATTAGTGCGCCGCGTGTACAGATCTGACAAACAAATTTTATCTTCAGTTAGCAAAGCCAGCTGTCCTATCAACCTTACTTTACAACTAACTTTCAAGCAAACTGCTTTTTACGCGACTCCCCAAAAAAGGAATGTAATGTTTTCGGGGTTAATGTATGTGCGTTTTTTTATTACACAATAAATGCCTCAACAGATTTGGATGTATGGGGTATCCTCGGAATCCTTAAATCATCCCAAGTGACATAGGCAAGTTATAAATAAATAAATAATAATATAAATTATCATATAATGTTTTTGGCAGGGTATTTTTTTTATTTTTCTTAATGCTTACTTGTTAATTACAGCATTAAGCATCATCGCTCCAATTAACATTTAGGAATAAGGATCTAATCAGTATGAACGTCTAATAAGAGCGAGCATGGCTGATGTTCTTAAAAAATACGTGAGGTCACCAACCACCGTAGGAATAGGATGTAAAAAACATCATGCATGAATTTCAACAGTAGGAATGTAATAGGCTGATAATGATGGTTAAGACATTTCCAACATTTGATTTCATTGCATAGTAAAAGAGTGTTCGTCAGTCAGTAATCAATAACGCGTCTTTACTTAGTCAGTTTTCAGAAATAAACCTGTTTAATCTTTGACAAAACGCGGCAAACACTAAAGCTATCAAACATTCGCCGCCGCTTCATGATTCGCTAGCCTTGTTTCGTATTGCACCAATCATAAAGATGTAATCCTAATAAATAATAGCCGCTGCTCCTCATTGGTCGAGCGGCACAAACAAAGTTACCTTCTAACGCCGCCCCATAAAACTCCACCGAAAAGGACCGTTTTCGTTTCGGAAATTTCGTTAGGTTATTTCTGAATATGAATTCTAAGACGTCAAGTTGGATAAAAAGTTGAAACTGATCAAGGCAAGGCCAAGTCGGGTACGTTAAGGCATAGATTAAAAGTACCGTTCGCGGAGATTTTTTTGTATACCGGTTCCCGAACATGCAAAAAAAACTGGTAAAAAAACTTAAACCTATGTTTTTATTATGGTTTTAATGCATTCAAATCTGTCCAGGCAATAAGAAGTAATGGTGGAATAAATAAATACATACATACATACGTAAACCCTGAAATACTCCTTTTTGGGCAGTCGTGTAAAAATGTGGAAATACCTTTTTTTTACGAGTGGGTTCGGGAACGGAACCGACCGAGTCCAAAGATCCGTTCAGTATGAAATTCCGGTATTTGAGACTCGAAATCAAGCCCTTGTAAAATGTTCGGCGTTTTCAAAGACAGAGCGCCTAGGCTACAAAACAGATAAATACAGAAGTTAATCTCATGTATGTACTTTTCATACCTTTCATACCGGACGGCGATGGAAGTTTTTGGGAGGAAAATTGATTGATTTAAAAAAAATAAGTGTACAAGATATCGACATAATTTTTTCGCAGTTACTATTATAACTGAATAAAGTTTTTTCGAAGACAAAACAAATGCGATTAGTTTACATTAACATCTTTCTCATTAAGATTATTGAACACAAGGCTAACACAGCTTATACTACAATAAATATCAAATTTTAAATTGTAAAAATATGACAAGGCCACAAAGTCATGTTCGCTTGTTCGGCGCAGGGCCGGGGGCCGGGGCGCTTACCTACCTACCTAACTATTTTGTGTTACGTGAAAATTAACCATCGAAATACAAGCAAATACCTACTTACCTCTCTGAAACAACTGGTAGCTTAAAAAACGACAATTCACCGTTTAATGTTGAATTTAAACAACCGTCCACCGAACAGTTATAATAACCTTTTTTCGTTGCTCCATTTTTGCACAAAAATGTTCACAGACGCGTGTCTCAAGCGGATGGCACTCGCGCTCGCATCCCAACTGTGCCCAGATATCGTGTCCGTGAGCGGTGTCTATGTGTGCGTTGCTCGAGCGCACTTTGTATGTAGATTGATTTCTGTACTTATCTGTTTTGTGCCTAGGCACAAAGTAGCTCGGTCAGTGACCCGTACTACCTCGACTAGGCCACAGTTTGTTAGGATTGTCCAAAATAATTCAAATAAATAATTTTTAAACTTTGTATGGAAAATATAATAGTGTTTTTTTGGTTGTATATTCTGCCCGATGATTCATGACTAGATACCCATACACACCTTTCAGTATTACTACACATTAATGTTATTCCCTGTATATAATAATTGAGAAGGACCAGAAGGACTAGAAGATTTCTGCAACTAAACTATAACCCCGGGGAATATGGAATATGGGAAAGCAAGTCATTGAATCTTTTACACACATGTTTTTCAAAATCAATAACTAGACTGGACTAGAGCACGTGAGCGTGAGTGACGTCACAGATCATAAACATAGCACCTTATTGGGATCTATTGTCGCCAACGTTCATACCACGTTGAAAACACCGGTTCTCGTCCGATCACCGAAGTTAAGCAACATCGGGCGTGGTCAGTACTTGGATGGGTGACCGCCTGGGAACACCACGTAATGTTGGCTTTTTGCTGCGTCTTCACGTGTATTTAGGTTATTTTTATGCACTAAGTTCATAATAATGATGATCAGTAAGCGGACAATGCAGAAAATGTATCATACAATTTATTGGTAACGAGGTACAAATATAACGAGGCAAATAACCTAGACGCATAAAGTCTTACAAATATGAGACACTGTCTATGTACTTATTATACAGGGTGAGGCAAAGTTTTGGCTCCTTAAGGGTAGCTACCTTTTCTTTTGTAGTTAGTAGGTTTTGTTCTTAGGAACCTTCTGTTTTATTTTGAAGAAAAAAATATTGCCATATTTAGTTTTTTGAACTTAAGTACGGTTTGCCCAAAAAATGACATTTGTCAAAAAAAAACAAGTTTATCTTAATCGACGTTATTTAGACTTTTTTTATAGGATCCATTGAGGAATGACACTCTCGAGGGATAATTACGAAGTTTTCCGACCTAAAAAAGGATAGCGCTATACAACAGGCTCTTATAAAGAACGAGGTACAACTATTATCATATTGTCTCTATCGCGTAACCCATTTTCTTTACATTGGTCATGACATGTTAAGTCAAAATAGTGGCCCGGCAGGGTCGGCTTGTGGTTTTTTGTGTAAAATGTTAAATGTATTAAAATTGTGCATTCTTAAACCATTTAATTAAGATATAGGTAATAAAAGTAGTTAATGATTATAGTTTTTATTTAATTTAAAATTAAAAAGTTAAAGTTTAGTAAGAAGATAGTAGAATTGTTTTAATAGTAAAGGCATTCGCCTCTTATGTAAGAACATATGTCGTAAATAAGTTCTTATTTTGTGTAATAAATTTATCTCACAGGTCCTTGCTGTCGATTACTATGGCCAATCATCCAATTCCATTGATGGATCACAATCCTACAATAAAAATGTAAGCAACGAATCTCGGATTTCTAATCCTAATTAACGCCACATAGTGAGAACGAGTTCATGAACGTAGACTTCATCATCATGTGAACGTCAAGGCTGTTCAGGACACAAAAGGACAAACCGTTTCGGGTTAGTGTAGTGAATTGACAGTTATGTATAGTTAGTGCTATCCAATACGGTGGTATGGTCAATGTAATAATTGACTTTCATAAGTACTTTTGATCTACTCCGACAGTATGACATTTAACTGAGACACTATGCTATTTAGAATACTTCAAGTGTTTTTTTAACATTTTGTTTATCTATCTACCTATATCCTAAGTATCAGTTGTGCTGCAGTCTTGTAATTTATGTCAAAATACTAGTTCTTCTATTGTAATTTTTACCTGTATGGAAATAATGAATGTTTGTATATTGTATAAATGTGTCATATATTTTATTTGATTATTTTATTTACCTGACTGGTTTAATCCTAGATAAAACCTGGTTAACAACAAAATATTAATGATTGCATAAGAAGCATACCGTAAGAAAATGTAGTTACCGCAATTTCATTCGAGCTCTGCGTTGTAGCGCCGCCACTATAACTTCAGAAAGTCGTAGGTAGTTGGTCTGTAAAAGGTACGAAATCTGTACTATTATTCTGTGGCCACGCTAGAACGTATTCAATACTCGGCCACCTAAAAGAGACCTTCACCTTTTGATTTGTTTACAGGAGTATATCATAAAAAGTAATTTCTAGATTTTTCGACAACCTATTCTTTCACTTTGGGGTACAGAATAGTACAGATGTCCTACCTTTTACAGACCAACCACGAACTTCTGAAGTTATAGTGGCTGCAATGCAACGCAGAACACGTTACATTTTCATTCAAGCGAATGGGAGAATTTTTCATAGGTATGAACACTCCAAAATTACTGTCAAAAAACTATTGCTTTCCAAGGTCAAGGACTCTATAGTGTCATTCCTCAATGATAGGATCAGTGTGAATGAATGACATTGTTGTTTTCACTTACCCGTTTTTTCATAGAAAATGTATTGGAATGGTTTTTTTAATTATTGCCAAAACTTACGATTTCATTTGGTATACATGTTACTTTGGGAAAAATGTTCCTGGTTGGAAATAGAGTCGATTAAGACCAACTTGTTTTTTTGACAAAGTAATTTTTTTGGAAAACCGTACATTTTTTCAAAAATCTAAAAATTGCCATATATTTTCAACAAAATAAAACAGAAAGTTCCTTAGAAAAAACCTTCTAACTACAAAATAAAAGGTAGCTACCCTTAAGCGGCCAAAATTTGGCCTACCCTGTATTTATATTACGCATTAACGAATGCCAAGCGAAAAACTGGCCATCCGGTGTTCTAAGTTTTTCTTTCCGAAAAACCTTGTTTAACTTTCTTTGTAGCCCGAGTACGTTGACCAATCACTAGTTTTCTGTAACATGACGTGACGTATGTCTAGTACATAAAAATAACCTAAATACACGTAAAGTCGCAGCAAAAAGCCTACGTGGTGTTCCCAGGCGGTCACCCATCCAAGTACTGACCACGCCCGACGTTGCTTAACTTCGGTGATCGGACGAGAACCGATGTTTTCAACGTGGTATGTTCATACCTACGATCATCAATATTCTGAAGCTCAAGTGCATAAAAATAACCTAAATAATAATGTTATCACGCGAAGACGCAGCAAAAAGCCAACATTACGTGGTGTTCCCAGGCGGTCACCCATCCAAGTACTGACCACGCCCGACGTTGCTTAACTTCGGTGATCGGACGAGAACCGGTGTTTTCAACGTGGTATGAACGTTGGCGAGATATGTCTCAAAAAATCTCTTTAGTTTTCCGATATTATGACGTCTACTGAGTAAACGTTATAAAACAATATTATATTTGTTTGACTGTCGACGCACTCGGGTACTGCCCCCGTACTACCCCCGTACTACCCCCGTACCTACCCCCGTACCTACCCATATATGTCCCTCGATCGCCAATAGTATATCGTGTTCTCAGATTCATTGTGACAATGTCTTATGATAGTGTCTCATTAAGTTTATCTCAACTTGTAGTTCTCGTATTTTGGTATAAATTAATGAGATTGATTCGATTTCTTGCCTGAATCGACAATAATTGGACCGTATCTCATTATTCGCAGTGAAGCCATACCTTAATTTAGTTCTAGGTAGTCCCAGAACTTGAAGGGTTTTTCTTCTGGGAATATTAGAAACATCAGAAAACACGTATTAACTTCACGGCCTATTGCTGCGCCTTCTCAAAGCCATTTATTTTAACCGACTGATCGAGGTTCTCAATTCGATAGTACCTATTTATTTTTTATGTTTTTTTTGTTACCCCACAATTCCGTCATTTATGATAATTTGGAAAATTCTGTATTTGCGTTGGGTTCAGTACAGTTTATAGCTGGTTAATATATAAATTTAATCGAATTTCGACCTCGGACTTCGAAGATACATCAGAACTGAAATCGGTTTTTTAATCGACTTCAATAAAGGAGGAGGTTCTCTATTCGATTGTATGTTTGTTACCTCAGAACTTCGTCATTTATGAACCGATTTGGAAAATTCTTTTTGCGTTGGGTTCAGTATAGCTACGAAGTAGTCCCATATAAATTTCATCGTCATTTGACCTTGGGCTTCGAAGATACATTGAAGTCGGTTTTTTTTTATAAATTGTATACTTGTTGTTATAAAATGTATTATTCTATTTCAGAAAATGCCGTCATCCGAATATAATTCTTTTAATGGGGATCTATCTGGATATCAACAACAATGTGCATATAATTTGCGAAAGATGCGTGGATTCTCTATTCGGCATACTTCATGTTCAGGTAAACATATTCGTTTATTATTATTGAACTAGCGACCCGCCCCGGCTTCGCACGGTTATTATACATATAAACCTTCCTCTTCAATCATTCTATCTATTAAAAAAAACCGCACCTGCAACCGCAGTTTTAAAGATTTAAGCATACATAGGGATATAGGGACAGAGAAAGCGACTTTGTTTTATACTATGTAGTGAAGAAAGAAAAACCATTTGTTCGGCACACAAACAAAAAATAAAACTTATAAATATGTGTGAATGGCTCAGCTCAGCATAAAATGCCGAGAGTTTTACACAATTCGGCGCTGATTTCCAGCTGATACCCGTTTTGCTATAGGAACAGTGAAAATTTTACTGTACTCATCCATAAAATTATCATACATATTGCACCGTTGGTTTATTTTTTGATGGTACTTAATATAAAGCACAGTATAATTTTTTATGTATACCTGAGCATCACTGTGTATTTGTTTCCCTGAAGAGGGTGCGATATAACAGTACGGAGCGATTTTATATTCATAAATTTTACCTGCAGGATCTGCTCTACGAAAGCGGGAGATTTATACGCGCCTTAATATTTAATACTTCTACGTCTAATTGACGAAAGTGATACATTCGACATGATTTTAACAATTCTATATTACTATTTTCTATTTATTTGATTTTTTTACTTGATCAATATAGAATAATATTAATTGCGTTGTCTTCCTCTCTCCTACTTGCTGTGCCCAACAGGGTCTGTAATAACCTATTATAACTTATTGTGAAAACCTATTTTACATTACAGATGCAATAAAGAATTGAAATGAATTGAATACTTAAAAATATGTAAAATTTCCCATCACGCACTTTACTGCGCCGCTCTTTCACGTCCTGGATGACTGGTAGAAAATGCTATCTAGCATTAAGTCCTCAATGTACAAAGTGTTTTGTGCTAAAGTATAAATAAATATCTTCGTTTTTCTAATTTCAGGGCCGTATACTAAGCGCTCAGACATCCGTCCAGTATGCCCTAGACATCGCAAACGCCCTTGTTTTCCTTCGTATGCAGGGCTTTATCCACACTGAAATCAGTAGCGTGGCCATAATGATCACCAGCCACGATACAGCCAAGCTCGCCGATTTAGGACCTTGTGTCAAGGTGAATAAGGACGAAAAGCATTCGAAAGGAATTGATAAAAACTACGAAATATACTCGCCTGAGCCGCAGTATGTAAATATCGAAGGTAATTTTCAACCTTTAAATAGAGTCCAAGAGTCGCGATAGTTTCATAGAGCATGGAAATAAAATTGTAGTAACGTTGCTAATGATAATGGGACTGGTCACTGGTGTACTCAGTTACTGTACTGAATATTTGGAGAATCTTTCGCCAACGTTCATACCACGTTGAAAACACCGGTTCTCGTCCGATCACCGAAGTTAAGCAACGTCGGGCGTGGTCAGTACTTGGATGGGTGACCGCCTGGGAACACCACGTAATGTTGGCTTTTTGCACAATTTGACTCCAGTTCTTACTATTACATTTTACAATTTTTTGTATTGCTCGCAAATAATATAATATTGAGGCAAGTATCAATAATTTGCTCTATGTTATTTTGATAACATCTTCGGCCAATTTTCCGATGCAAATACAATGAGCAGAGGCTACAGTTTCCATCAGGCGTTCTTAGTTCGTGTCAGGGTGTGCTGAGAATGGTCTCAGCACACCCTGACACGAATTAAAAACCGGAACTAGGAACTAGGGACTGGTTCCCTAGACACAGAAAATGCTAGTAAGATCAATGTACGTTATCGTCGGGCGTTATTATTATTAGTCGGCGAAATTACTGGGCATAATATGAGACTTAATATCTGATGTCTCTGAATCTCTGAAACGAAAGCAACTCAGAGTAGGCAGTACTTTAATGGCATTAAAGGTTCTGGGTGGCACTTACGGAAAAGCATGGCGCTTGGCTCCTCTCATTACTCAGTTCTATAAAAAAATATTTTAATGTTGACTTAAATTTATCTTCAAATAGGGGATCGGACAACTTTTTAGAAAGTGTTTTATATTAACTACAATTTATATATATATCCATGAAAAATACTATTTTAATTAAATAACGCTCTAAAAGTACCTAAAACTATGTTTGAATATTATGTTTCAAATATTGTCGCGCAAAAGGTCACCTCAAAACTTGTGACGTCATATGTAGGTAGAAAACGACAAACTCTTCGAAATAAAACTTGCAAAGAGATTCTAATACGTTTTGTGAAGTTTGGGGACTATATTGTAGTAATGGAATTAAAAAGTTAGCAAAAATAAATTTTATGAAAAATAAAAACGTAAAATAAACACAAGCTTGACTCACGGCATTTGCCGACAATTGACGTCATTCACTGTGATTGCTGTTTCGTTTGAGATGAAGAACAGATTAAAAATGTCAGAATTATTAGATTTTATTTATTGATTTAAAAATGTAAATCACTATTATTTCACAAAAATATTGATTGAATGATATTTCTGGTTCGACGAACATTCGTTCTAACTACATTTTAGATGTTTTCTCGATTACTGTCCGATCTCCTATTCCAGATACTCACGAAACAAAGTCATCCGACAACGAACCTTTGCTATCGGCGAATCCATCCGAGACTTACCTCAAGTCGAACGCCGTAGCGAAGCCATACGAAAGCTACCGGAGCTGCGAGCTGTACCGGTGGCAAGCGCCGGAGCTTTTCACACCCGACGACTACGGAATGGTGCATCCGTGCTCGAAAAGCGACGTTTACTCGCTCTGCTTGGTTCTGTGGGAGACCTGTAATGGTAAGCTTTATTTTATGTTAGTCGTGGAATCTGTTACAATAGTATAAGACGATTGTTTATTTGTAACCGCAGCTTATAGCGCCTGGATAAAAAACTATTGCTTTCGAATATCGGTTTAAAGCTGTTTAAAGAATATTTATTATCTTTAAGAAATTACAAAAAATCACTTATAAAGAGAACTTACTAAACTTATTTTAAAACAGTGCGCATGCATTAACTAGGTGTCTAAAAAAAATCAAAAGATTCAAACAGTGCATTAATCATTTGTTTTAGGCTATTATTTCTTATCTAATCTAATGTAATCTGGGTATATAAAAGGGTATCAATAGAGTCCTTAAGGGTCGGCAAAGCATCAGCAATGCTTCTGGTGCTGCAGAAACCACGGGTGGGACCGCGGGGCGCAGCTAGTGTTAAATAAAAATAAATATCATTGGTTTGAACAAAAAAACGCCTACCATAAATATAGCAATCTTCCATTCATAGCACGCGCCGCTGCCATAGTTTTCAATTAATGCTAGGAGTTAAGCAGTAACCTGCTAAAGTGTCTGTCTGACGGGTCTGAGCAGCCGCTCAACTGCCGTCTCTCTCTAAATCTGTGTGCTCCATCTTAGTTCACATCATCGCTTCACATCAGGCGAGATAGTGGCCAAACATAGATCCATTAAGCGTAAAAAATAAAAAAAGCTTTTTGTTTCTTCTGACTACCGCCGGTTTTATAAAATATCACTCTCGCTTTTACTCTTATACGAAGAGCTGCATTAAAGCATCGTCAAAAAGAAGATACTAACCTCTTATTTCTACTATACCTGAACTGGAATCTACCCATATGTCCCTCAAACACCAATCGTATATCGTGTTGTACTCAAATTAAGGTATAGCTTCACGGCGACCAATGAGATACGATTTAATTTGTCGATTAAAAAAATCGAAGTAATCTCATTCATATATTTCAAAATACGATAACAGCAAGTTGAAATAAACTTAATGGGGCTATATGGCATCATAAGACATTGTAGTAGATTCAAATTGCGTGTGTAAAATATTCTAGTAAAAAAAGCATCCTATACATTTAGTAATTATATAGAAGATAAAGATGCATGGAACATTCCGCTTCTGCCAAGTAGCCAACTGGCACATAAGAAAAATAATATTGTCAAAAACAAACATAAAATTTTGAAACAAAAGTTCTAATAAAAATGCCCCTTCAGTTCTTGCCGTGTCTTCTGATTAGTGGTTCTTTTTCCGATACGGTGGTACAATGACTCTCATTGTAATAATTAATATTCATAAGTGCATTGAGGGACATATAGCACCTTCGGTGCAACAAAGTCACAACAGCTCAGTTTTGAATTTTACAGGAGAGGACTTTGAAGATTTTTTTCGCATTTATTGCCTTATTACTGGATGTCTAATTGTAGTAGGTTTAAAATCTTTATAAAATTGATGCTTTATTGTGTTTTCTATAGTTTCATGTCAAAAGTTTAATTCAAATTACTAAAATTATTTTAATAAAACGCAAAACAAAAAAAGTGTCCTGAATTGTGACTTTGTTGCACCAGGAATTATTTAGTTATATGAGTTATGCCTTATTATTTAGGCATTTCAGTCAGGTTTTTTGCACTCGTCTACATCATTTGTGTCGCTTTAGCTCCAACGTACGTCATAATCTCGCAGGCGCGGGGGCACAACTGTCTAATCAAACTTTGTTGGCCCAAAACGAATGGAAAAATGCACCAATAACCACAAAGGCACTCGCGCCATTTAGTATATTTTTGCGATACTTTCGCGGGTGTTTTTGTTGCCCCTATATAAGCATGGCTCTAAGACAATTTGGCATACTTAACTCAATTTTGCAGTTTTGGCTATTTGTGACTTTGTTGCACCGAAGGTGCGATATGTCTACATGGGCTGGACATCATTGTAGGCTGCATATTCAATTATATAAGACCTCCATTACTCACTTTTCTGTTACTGATACTATGACTATGGGACATCTCACTCGCATTTCTTGTTTGACATTCTGTTAATTCTAATTTATACGTAATTGTGCTGAAAAAAAGACATCCCCGCCGAGTTTCTTGGTGCTATCTTCTCTAGCGGGCGTATTTCCGAAGCACTGGTAGAGTCAGTTTTCGCATTTCTTTTCAGCACTCAGACTTCAATTTGAGTATAGGAAAGAAATGGGTAAACATACTTACCTTTTTTCAAAGTCATGTTAACATAAGTTACAATTTTTAACATATTTTATTTGTATCATGTGTTTATGACCTTTAAAAGTGCACTTTTGTGCCTATTTAATAAATGATATTTGACTTTGACTTTACTCATTCCAGCGTCTCTACCCTGGAAGCTGCTAACTTACGAGAAGCTGAAAGAGCAGTACACTCTCTGGCAAGAAGGCGTACCGCTGCCCCAGGACGGCACGTACCCCGGCTGCCTGCTGGCGCTCCTACAGACGGGGCTGCACCGCGAGCGAGCTGCCAGGATAGACCTGGACACCTTGCAGCAGACTCTTCAAACTGTGAAGGTAACGCTCCCTTTATCCCCTTTCTTCATAGATATCATGGCCCAAATATACAATGTATATTTGGGCCATGATAGATATTCATATCTTTGAATACAAGTCCATATTTTTTAACCGACTTCAAAATGGAGAAGGTTCTCTATTCGATTGTATTTTTTTAATGTTGTTACCTCAGAACTCCGTCCTTCATGAACCGATTTGAAATTTTTGCGTTTGGGTTCAGTACAGCTACGATGGTCCCATATAAATTACATCGATATTTGACCTTGGACTTCGAAGATATATTATAGTCGGTTTTTTGTTTGATAAAACGTATACTTGTTCTTTTTTTATGTTAATGAGTGATGAGACGATCAAGTCGTTCGCCTGATGGTAAGCGCCACGTCTGCCCATTACAGTTGCAGTGGCACCCAGAACTATTTTTTTAGAACAATTCATATTTAATTTATTATATCGATATTTAAATTGATTCTGTCTGATTGATTGTTCTGTAAATTGATTGATTTTAATAGCATAAAAATAACTTTATTGCGCTTATCATCCCGAGACATCAGATATTAAGTCTTATACGCCCAGTAATTTCGCTGGCTACAATGCCCTTGAAATCGGAAGACAGTAATGCTTGCGCACTACTGCTTGTTCGATCGTTCGGATTAAAAGAGACACTTATATGCATGTGGTATAGCAATGCTGCGCAGTGCTTTATATGGCATTCAAGTTCTGGGTAGCACTGCAATTGTTATGGGCAGGTGTGGAGCTCACCATCAGGCGAACAACATGCTCGTTTAATCACGCAGTCAAATGAAACGAAAGCAACTCATGGTAGGGTCTGTTTCATTAATTAATTAATGCAGTTTAGTTTATTTACCAAAAATAATACACAGGAAATCAATCGTCAACACAATAAGCAGGTGGAACAATATAAAATATAAACTCATATGTAAGGCTGTGTCTAAAAAAATGATGAGGTATGTGAGGTCTGTTGTTCCCGAAACGAAGAACGAAGAAGACGAAATTAGACTTGAAAAGCCTGTATCTTCGGAAACAGCAAAAAAAAGTCGTCCTTGATGGTGATACAGCGTTGTCAAATAGAGTAGACGGCGTGTAGGAGGTACACTAGGGGATCGGACAGTAATCGAGAAAAAATCTAAAATGTAGTTAGAACGAATGTTCGTCGAACCAGAAAGATCAGTCAATTAATATTTTTGTGAAATAATAATGATTTATATTTTTAAATCTATAAATAATTCTGACATTTTTAATCTGTTCTTCATCTCAAACGAAACAACAATCACAGCGCATGACGTCATTTGTAGGCAAATGCCGTGAGTCAAGCTTGTGTTTATTTTACTTTTTTGCTTTTCATAAAATTTATTTTTGCTAACTTTTTAATTCCATTACTACAATATAGTCCCCAAACTTCACAAAACGTATTAGAATCTCTTTGCAAGTTTTATTTCGAAGAGTTTGTCGTTTTCTACCTACATATGACATCACAAGTTTTGAGGTGACCTTTTGCGCGGCAATATTTGAAACATAATATTTAAACATCGTTTTAGGTACTTTAAGAGCGTTATTTAATTAAAATAGTATTTTTCATGGCTATATATATCCATTGCAGTTAATTTAAAACACTTTTTGAAAAGTTGTCCGATCCCCTATTGTCGTTTGCGTGTTTCAGAAATTGTTAAGTTTCTGAAAATCATAATTATTCTTACTGAGTAATAGCATGGACCAAATATACATGGTAATAATAGGATATAACGATACCCTAGTCGGAGTGTGCAAGTTGTCTTATTTAGCACACCTCTGATAATAAACGTTATAGATATGTGTGACGTCATAAATAGTATACAGTTAAAGTATTTTGAGACATCTCTCGCCAACGTTCATACCACGTTGAAAACACCGGTTCTCGTCCGATCACCGAAGTTAAGCAATGTCGGGCGTGGTCAGTACTTGGATGGGTGACCGCCTGGGAACACCACGTAATGTTGGCTTTTTGCTGCGCCTCAAAAGAACTATTATTGTATTTTTAACCGACTTCAAAAAAGGAGGAGGTTCTCTATTCGGTTGTATTTTTTTATTTTTTTTTATTTTTTATGTTTGTTACCTCAGAACTTAGTCATTTATGGACCGATTTGGAAAATTCTTTTTTTATATGAAAGGATATACTTCCACATTGGTCCCATTTTTAACCGACTTCAAATTAAAAAAGGAGGAGTATATTTTTTCCTTGTTTTTGTTTGTTACCTCAGAACTTCGTCATGTATTACCCGATTTGGAAAAATTCTTTGTTTATTTGAAAGGACATACTTCCAAATTGGTCCCATCATTAACCGACTACAAAAAGGAGGAGTATATTTTTTATGTTTGTTAACTTAGAACTTCGTCAAGCTGATTTGGAAAATTCTTATTTTATTAGTAAGGATATACTTCTAGATTGGTCCCATTATTAACTGACTTCGAATTAAAATAGGAGGAGTATAAATATTTTATTTTGGTACCTCAGAACTTTGTCATTTATGAACCGATTTGGAATTTTTTTTTTTTATTTGAATGAATGTGATTTCAGAATCGTCGCATTGTGGTCCGACTAATTAATAAAAGGAGTTTTTTTTCTTATTATGTTTGTTATCACAGAACTTCGTCATTTATAAACCAATTTAGAATATTATTTTTAAAGTTTAAAAAAGGAGCAGGTGTGTTTCTATGTGTGGCCTTAATTGTCAGAGGGCAGATTTCGTAGCCTCGTTATCTCGTTTTTCGCTCTGTCGTCGTGTGGTCGAATTAATAATTTGTTGGCGTCCAAATCTGACAAAACGATGCCTTCTAAACTTCTGACACGACTTAGTGCCACATATGTTTGCCCTTTTGCAAATTTTTTTTTACCGAGATCGATCACAGCTCTTTCGAGGGTGGTCCCCTGTAGTTTATGGACTGTGACCGCCCAGCTTAATACATATTAGAGGAAGCATACGTCGCTCTACATCTCCGTAACCCCTCGCCGCCTGAAATGTAGTGCTTGATGGAGGTATGGGTATGCAACCGTCACTATTTTTAACCGACTTCAAAAAGGAGGAGGTTTACAATTCGACGGTTGGTTTTTTTTTTTTTTTGTGTGTTTGTTACGCGATTACTCCGCCAATTATGCATTGATTTCAATGATTCTTTTTTTGATTGGTAGGTAATACTTCAAAGGTGGTCCCATATAAATTTTATCGAAATTCATTCAGTAGTTTTTGAAAAAAATAGCAAAAACAAAAATATATAAGTTTAATCTTCAAGTCGGTTCTTGTTTTTTTCGTAACCAACTTTCTAAAGGTGGAGGTTTGTATTCGACTGCTTCACCTGCTTCACCCAGGGTTGACTTCCGGTGAGGGAACTCCTTAACGGTGAATAGTACAGACACAACATTTCGTAAATGGATTTAACCATAATAGCCTGTTCTAAATTCCATCATGACATGGCAGATACACCCAGGATTGACTTCCGGCGAGGAAACTCCTCAACACACTGACAACACACTGACAACTGAATAGGACAGACATGAAATTTTTTTGTACATGCATTTAATTGTGATAACCCGTTTTAAACTTCGTCATGATGTGGCTTCTAGATCATAAAAGCTTGTCTTTAAAAACTTTTTGAATTAATTTAATTAAAACTTGTTTTTCACTAAAAAGGTTAAAATAAATTATTTTTCAAAAAAAACTAAACCGACTTCAAAACCACAAATGGCACTCAAAAGTAAAAAATAAATTAATATAATTATCATAAGCGCTACCCACTCATATATTTGAAGTCGGTGCCAGCCAAGTCTAATAGGTAGTAGATAAATACTACCTACAAGTAGTACTTACTATATACATAGTATTAGTTTAGTATAGTCGGTGCCAGCCAAGTCTAATAGGTAGTAGATAAATACTACCTACAAGTAGT
Source organism: Petrophora chlorosata (assembly GCA_951640565.1). Lineage (NCBI taxonomy): Eukaryota > Metazoa > Arthropoda > Insecta > Lepidoptera > Geometridae > Petrophora > Petrophora chlorosata. The sequence continues at coordinate 5,040,005 of OX621204.1, read as the reverse complement.
ACTTACTATATACATAGTATTTATCTACTACCTATTAGACTTGGCTGGCACCGACTTCAAATATATGAGTGGGTAGCGCTTATGATAATTATATTAATTTATTTTTTACTTTTGAGTGCCATTTGTGGTTTTGAAGTCGGTTTAGTTTTTTTTGAAAAATAATTTATTAATTAGAATAAATAATTTGATTTTAGTTTAGACGTGGCCAGCATTTTTTATTGTTCGCTTAGAACTTGTTTTAGCAACTTTATAAAGTCAGGACAGTCAAATAATACATGATTGTTACTTATAAACGCGAATAGAATAACTCTTTATTATAGCACCACAATACAGAAATAATTAAAAACTAAAACGATTACGATTACGATGATGAGAAACGGTTACGATGGGCGGTCTTATCGCTCAAAGCGATCTCTTCCAGATAACCAGAAGGGAAGCAGAGGAATTTAGGCAGAAATATATGTGAATGGTATTACTAAGATAATTTTGTAAGTAGGTAGGTAAATAATAAACGTATCTACCCAGTCCTATCTAATTAGCATTAATATTATACTCGCACACAATTGATACTTACTTATCAATATTAAAAATACATCTTTGTTTGCAGGGTAATCTCGATAGCCTTGGATACATCATTATACCGGCCAGGCTAACCACCAAGAAATCTAACTTCAGTTCTGTAGCTTGGGAAACCACATCCCCGACCGATTCCGACTGCCAAAGCCCTCAGAATATTCAACATAAAGCCATCATCCACAATGCCAAGGAACCGCCCGACAGCTCCACAGATAGTGAAAAAGACTGCAGTAAAAGTGATAATCCCGTTTACGAAACCATAAAGAAGTCGTACACAAATACTATGTATTCCGTCGCTGAAAAGTGTTTCATTCCAGACGATGATAACACAGATAATGTACCACTCACTAAATACGAGCTACTGCCGGAAAAAGACTATTCGAGCGCATGTTCTACTCCAATAGCGAAAATAAAGGCGCGAATCAAAGATGTCGACACTCCTGGCCGTTTGCACCGAAGCGATTCGACGGAATATTGTAGCATTTTGAGTCCAAATCGCACAAACAATTTTACACTCAACGACGACAGTTTTAAAGATCGAAGTAGCGTCGAAAGACCTACAGCCAAACTGAGCAGGAGCTTTACGCCCAAGTCTTATAAGCCGTTGCATATAAAAGTGCCAGAATATAATTTGGACTCTATAAAGCCGTTGCTTAGGGAGCAAAATGGAATGGAGAAGTCATCATACAACTTCGATATAAAGAATTATAGCTTACCGAGCACGCCGATAGCTCGCAGTAATAAACTGAGGAAGAACGCTTGGCTTTCTGGAGATGTTTCCGCGAATGAGAAAAGTTATGAGGCAAGATCGCAAGAAACCAGGAGAAGTCTTTCTAAAACACCAAGCAAAGAGGGTAAGTTATTTTCTGCAAATAGGTATAATGACGTCATGAAAATTTCACGGAGGGTAGATAAAAATTTCTACGTTGTTATCGCCAACGTTCATACCACGTTGAAAACACCGGTTCTCGTCCGATCACCGAAGTTAAGCAACGTCGGGCGTGGTCAGTACTTGGATGGGTGACCGCCTGGGAACACCACGTAATGTTGGCTTTTTGCACAATTTGACTCCAGTTCTTCTTACTATTATATATTTTTTTTATATTGCTCGCACGTGCGAGCTGTACAAAAAGAAGTTGAATAATATTGATGCAAGTATCAATAGTTTGCTGTTTGTTATTTTTATAACATTTTCGGCCAATTTTTCGATGCAAATGCTTTGAGCAAATGATACAGTTTTCATCAGGCGTTCCTTGTTCCTGTCTGGGGCCTCCTGGGAACACCACGTAATGTTGGATTTTTGCTGTATTTTCCCAAAAACTATTATTTTAATAGCAGCTTTCATATTATTTATGAATACCAAATACCAATGTTTATGTAGTGCCATTCTCCTGAACTCAGTAATCATAATAGTTATTACGTCAGTGGAGCCCTCTACTGGTTGCGAGTTAAATCGTTCGGTTGTAGTGTTATCAGTAAGTCAGCTAAATGTTATTCGATTCCCCAAATGCGTGATGATAATGACGGTACTCACTAGATGGCGCCGATATTTTTAAGATTAATAAAAGCGACTGGGGTAGTTCTTTTTTTGGCAATGCCATTATATTTCATGAAAGTATTTCACTACTCTCAACGGTTTTATTTAGTTCTGTTGTAATGGTGAATATAATAAATTTAGACAGCTTTTTTTTTCATCAACTAGACATAATAATAATTCTTGCACTGGTTGTATACAATAATTCAGACCGACCAGAAATGCTAGAAGATTTGTGCAATTATACCATAACCCCGGGACAAGCAAGTCATTGAATCTATTACGCACACGTTTCTCATAATCATGAACGAGACTGGACTAGAGCACGTGAGCGTGACGTCACAGAGCGTAAACAGAAAACTTTATTGGAATATTCTGTCGCCAACGTTCATACCACGTTGAAAACACCGGTTCTCGTCCGATCACCGAAGTTAAGCAACGTCGGGCGTGGTCAGTACTTGGATGGGTGACCGCCTGGGAACACCACGTAATGTTGGCTTTTTGCTTCTTTAGTCTTCGCTTGATTATATTATTATTTATGTTATTTTTATGCACTTGAGCTCAGAATATTGATGATCAGTAAGCGGACAATGCCGAAAATGTATTAGAAAAATAATTCTGAATTAGCTAGCAACGTTATTTAGAATTTATTGGTGGTAAGGTGCCTTACCAAAGTCACCTGTGTTTCGGCGAATACAATATTACGTAGAAGGATTTACAAAAATAAAAGTTAGTCGCCCGAATGCGTCGACGCGACTTTCAATCACTGGTTCGTCTGTATGTGACGTTATTTGTTGATGAGTTTATTTGCCATACCACGGCCACGAAGTATTAAATAAGTATGATAATGTCGTATGACGTTTATTCAGTACGCGTCATATTGGAAAACTAAAGAGTTTGTTTTTGACTTTTTTCGCCAACATTCATACCACGTTGAAAACACCGGTTCTCGTCCGATCACCGAAGTTAAGCAACGTCGGGCGTGGTCAGTACTTGGATGGGTGACCGCCTGGGAACACCACGTAATGTTGGCTTTTTGCTGCATTTCTGAAAAATATTTTTTTTATTTTTCTTTTACTATATTTTTTTACAATTTTATTTTATTAACTGAAATTTTATTGCACTTAAAAACTGACGGAATGTCATCTACGAGGAGGGATCAAAAAGTAGTGAGAACGACATACTCCTTGGTAAGAAAAAACATAAATACTGGCAGGCATAGCTTAGATACATATTTGTAATATTAATGAAGAAAAAATCTTCGATTCTGTTTTGGTTTTTTCTGAATGTAAGTCATTTGTTTGCTTGGTGTCGGAACGTGTTCTCGAAAATATAGAAAAACGAAGTGCGAGCCGTTATTAAATACCTCTGTTTAAAAAGTTAACGACGCAAGAGATTCATTGCGATTTGGAAGCAACATTAGGAGAGTCTGCTCAGCCGTATTCCACTGTCGCAAGGTGGGCTTCTCAATTTCGAGTAGGGAGAACGAGCACGGAAGACGAACATCGTTGCGAACGTCCATCGACGTCAGTCACCCAAGAAAATGTTGCAAAAGTCGAGAAAATTGTATTGAGCGATCGAAGAGGTACCATCCGATACTTAATTCTTGAAACGGGCATTTCATATGGAAGTATTCAATCCATATTGAAACAATCTTTGAATATGAGAAAAGTTTTCGCAAGATGGGTTCCGAGAATGTTAACCGACAGTCAGAAACAAAATCGACTTGACATTTAAATATAAGATATTATTGGACAAGTTTCAAGAAGATTCTGAAAACTTTTTGTCTCATTTCGTAACAATGGACGAAACATGGGTCCATCATTTTGATCCCGAGACAAAACAGCAATCTTCAGAATGGAAACGGCCATCATCACCGGCCCCGAAGAAGTTTCGTGCCGTGGCATCGGCTGGCAAGGTTATGGCCTCAATATTTTTGGACTCAGAAGGGATATTGTTGATTGATTACCTCCAGGTGGCATAATATTGGCCTGTAATAGTGGTTCCACGCTCCAGCGTGGAACCACTATTACAGGCCAATATTATGCAGCTTTAATTCCCAAGTTGAGGAAAATGCCATCAAAGAGAAAAGGAGAGGGAAACTTCTAAGGGGCGCGCTGTTTCATCACGACAACGCACCCGCGCACAGGTCGGCAGTTGCGATGGCTGCCATTCAGCAAGCTGGCTTCGAATTGGTTGACCACCCCTCTTATTTACCAGATCTGGCACCTAGCGATTTTTATCTGTTCCCACAAATTGAAAGAATACTTAAGGGGAAACAGGTACGAAGACGATAACGAGGTGATGGATGCCGTGGAGAACTTTTGCAGGACCAAGACAAAACTTTTTTTTTGAAAGGTATTGAAGCCTTGGAAAAGCGCTGGACTCGGTGTGTAGAGAGACTCGGAGACTATGTAGAAAAATAAATTATTAAGTTATCAATAGTCATTATATTCTATCTCATTCTCACTAATTTTTGATCCCTCCTCGTATTTCCAATTAGATACTTTTGAAACATATTTTCACAATGATTAATGACTTAATTATTTTCTACCTAAATAATATCATAGTTTACACGCTCTTTCAAGGCCCATCATCTACGTGACGTCACCGCATATTCATGCTCTGCGCCGCTATTCCACTCCATTAAAATAATAATTATAAGTAGGTACTTGATGTGTTGATGTGAAAGCGTGTGACGTCATAGAGCGTATACGGGAAAATTAATTTGAAGTGTCGTTCGCCAACGTTCATACCACGTTGAAAACACCGGTTCTCGTCCGATCACCGAAGTTAAGCAACGTCGGGCGTGGTCAGTACTTGGATGGGTGACCGCCTGGGAACACCACGTAATGTTGGCTTTTTGCATTTTAAATTATTTTTTGCTGTTTATTCGGGCTGTAGCTACAGTAGATAGTAATATTTATTTTTATGCAACGTTTTCTGTAAAATGTTTATGAAAACAAAACGAACGTTTACTTATAGACTCATGGTTTTCTTAGAATTTGATTTAGAAACGGGATATTTACCATATATTTGTTTTGGGTTCTCGATATTTCGGCACTGTTACAAGCACCATGATCACGACGGTACTAAAGTTTTTGCGGGTGGATTGTTGATGTTGTAACGGGCAGAAATATCTGTCTACCCAATTCCTCTCTCGTTTTATCTAGTGTCAGTGACCATGTTAGTGGTCTATATGTTTTATACTTGAGTTTTATTTGATATATTTTGTCATTTCAATAACCATATATGTAGTTTGTAAGAACTACATATAACACTTCTAAAAAAACCAATGACCTAAACTAGACGATGTGACGTCATACAGCGGCAGCGTACCTAAACGATAAGTCTAATTTGAAAGTTCTCTTGCCAACGTTCATACCACGTTGAAAACACCGGTTCTCGTCCGATCACCGAAGTTAAGCAACGTCGGGCGTGGTCAGTACTTGGATGGGTGACCGCCTGGGAACACCACGTAATGTTGGCTTTTTGCTTCTTTAGTTCTTTAGTCTTCGCTTGATTATATTATTATTTAGGTTATTTTTATGCACTTGAGCTCAGAATATTGATGATCAGTAAGCGGACAATGCCGAAAATGTATTAGAAAAATAATTCTGAATTAGCTAGCAACGTTATTTAGAATTTATTGGTGGTAAGGTGCCTTACCAAAGTCACCTGTGTTTCGGCGAATACAATATTACGTAGAAGGATTTACAAAAATAAAAGTTAGTCGCCCGAATGCGTCGACGCGACTTTCAATCACTGGTTCGTCTGTATGTGACGTGATTTGTTGATGAGTTTATTTGTCATACCACGGCCACGAAGTATTAAATAAGTATGATAATGTCGTATGACGTTTATTCAGTAGACGTCATATTGGAAAACTAAAGAGTTTGTTTGTGACTACTTTCGCCAACGTTCATACCACGTTGAAAACACCGGTTCTCGTCCGATCACCGAAGTTAAGCAACGTCGGGCGTGGTCAGTACTTGGATGGGTGACCGCCTGGGAACACCACGTAATGTTGGCTTTTTGCTGCATTTCTGAAAAATATTTCTTTTATTTTTCTTTTACTATATATTTTTACAATTTTATTTTATTAACTGAAATTTTATTGCACTTAAAAACTGACGGAATGTCATCTACGAGGAGGGATCAAAAAGTAGTGAGAACGACATACTCCTTGGTAAGAAAAACATAAATACTGGCAGGCATAGCTTAGATACATATTTGTAATATTAATGAAGAAAAAAATCTTCGATTCTGTTTTGTTTTTTTCTGAATGTAGTCATTTGTTTGCTTGTTGTCGGAACGTGTTCTCCAAAATATAGAAAAACGAAGTGCGAGCCGTTATTAAATACCTCTGTTTAAAAAGTTAACGACGCAAGAGATTCATTGCGATTTGGAAGCAACATTAGGAGAGTCTGCTCAGCCGTATTCCACTGTCGCAAGGTGGGCTTCTCAATTTCGAGTAGGGAGAACGAGCACGGAAGACGAACATCGTTGCGAACGTCCATCGACGTCAGTCACCCAAGAAAATGTTGCGAAAGTCGAGAAAATTGTATTGAGCGATCGAAGAGGTACCATCCGATACTTAATTCTTGAAACGGGCATTTCATATGGAAGTATTCAATCCATATTGAAACAATCTTTGAATATGAGAAAAGTTTTCGCAAGATGGGTGCCGAGAATGTTAACCGACAGTCAGAAACAAAATCGACTTGACATTTAAATATAAGATATTGTTGGACAAGTTTCAAGAAGATTCTGAAAACTTTTTGTCTCATTTCGTAACAATGGACGAAACATGGGTCCATCATTTTGATCCCGAGACAAAACAGCAATCTTCACAATGGAAACGGCCATCATCACCGACCCCGAAGAAGTTTCGTGCCGTGGCATCGGCTGGCAAGGTTCTGGCCTCAATATTTTTGGACTCAGAAGGGATATTGTTGATTGATTACCTGGAGCGTGGAACCACTATAACAGGCCAATATTATGCAGCTTTAATTCCCAAGTTGAGGAAAATGCCATCATAGAGAAAAGGAGAGGGAAACTTCTAAGGGGCGCGCTGTTTCATTACGACAACGCACCCGCGCACAGGTCGGCAGTTGCGATGGCTGCCATTCAGCAAGCTGGCTTCGAATTGGTTGACCACCCCTCTTATTCACCAGATCTGGCACCTAGCGATTTTTATCTGTTCCCCACATTGAAAGAATACTTAAGGGGAAACAGGTACGAAGACGATAACGAGGTGATGGATGCCGTGGAGAACTTTTGCAGGACCAAGACAAAACTTTTTTTTTTAAAGGTATTGAAGCCTTGGAAAAGCGCTGGACTCGGTGTGTAGAGAGACTCGGAAACTATGTAGAAAAATAAATTATTAAGTTATCAATAGTCATTATATTCTATCTCATTCTCACTACTTTTGATCCCTCCTCGTATTTCCAATTAGATACTTTTGAAACATATTTTCACAATGATTAATGACTTAATTATTTTCTACCTAAATAATATCATGTCATTTCCATAACCATATATGTAGTTTGTAAGAACTACATATAACACTTCTAAAAAAACCAATGACCTAAACTAGAGGATGTGACGTCATACAGCGGCAGCGTACCTAAAGGATAAGTCTAATTTGAAAGTTCTCTCGCCAACGTTCATACCACGTTGAAAACACCGGTTCTCGTCCGATCACCGAAGTTAAGCAACGTCGGGCGTGGTCAGTACTTGGATGGGTGACCGCCTGGGAACACCACGTAATGTTGGCTTTTTGCACAATTTGACTCCAGTTCTTCTTACTATTATATATTTTTTTATATTGCTCGCACGTGCGAGCTGTACAAAAAGAAGTTGAATAATATTGATGCAAGTATCAATAGTTTGCTGTTTGTTATTTTTATAACATTTTCGGCCAATTTTTCGATGCAAATGCTTTGAGCAAATGATACAGTTTTCATCAGGCGTTCCTTGTTCCTGTCTGGGGCCTCCTGGGAACACCACGTAATGTTGGATTTTTGCTGTATTTTCCCAAAAACTATTATTTTAATAGCAGCTTTCATATTATTTATGAATACCAAATACCAATGTTTATGTAGTGCCATTCTCCTGAACTCAGTAATCATAATAGTTATTACGTCAGTGGAGCCCTCTACTGGTTGCGAGTTAAATCGTTCGGTTGTAGTGTTATCAGTAAGTCAGCTAAATGTTATTCGATTCCCCAAATGCGTGATAATAATGACGGTACTCACTAGATGGCGCCGATATTTTTAAGATTAATAAAAACGACTGGGGTAGTTCTTTTTTTGGCAATGCCATTATATTTCATGAAAGTATTTCACTACTTTCAACGGTTTTATTTAGTTCTGTTGTAATGGTGAATATAATAAATTTAGACAGCTTTTTTTTTCATCAACTAGACATAATAATAATTCTTGCACTGGTTGTATACAATAATTCAGATCGACCAGAAATGCTAGAAGATTTGTGCAATTATACCATAATCCCGGGACAAGCAAGTCATTGAATCTATTACGCACACGTTTCTCATAATCATGAACGAGACTGGACTAGAGCACGTGAGCGTGACGTCACAGAGCGTAAAGAGAAAACTTTATTGGGATATTCTCTCGCCAACGTTCATACCACGTTGAAAACACCGGTTCTCGTCCGATCACCGAAGTTAAGCAACGTCGGGCGTGGTCAGTACTTGGATGGGTGACCGCCTGGGAACACCACGTAATGTTGGCTTTTTGCTTCTTTAGTTCTTTAGTCTTCGCTTGATTATATTATTATTTAGGTTATTTTTATGCACTTGAGCTCAGAATATTGATGATCAGTAAGCGGACAATGCCGAAAATGTATTAGAAAAATAATTCTGAATTAGCTAGCAACGTTATTTAGAATTTATTGGTGGTAAGGTGCCTTACCAAAGTCACCTGTGTTTCGGCGAATACAATATTACGTAGAAGGACTTACAAAAATAAAAGTTAGTCGCCCGAATGCGTCGACGCGACTTTCAATCACTGATTCGTCTGTATGTGACGTGATTTGTTGATGAGTTTATTTGTCATACCACGGCCACGAAGTATTAAATAAGTATGATAATGTCGTATGACGTTTATTCAGTACGCGTCATATTGGAAAACTAAAGAGTTTGTTTGTGACTTCTTTCGCCAACGTTCATACCACGTTGAAAACACCGGTTCTCGTCCGATCACCGAAGTTAAGCAACGTCGGGCGTGGTCAGTACTTGGATGGGTGACCGCCTGGGAACACCACGTAATGTTGGCTTTTTGCTGCATTTCTGAAAAATAATTCTTTTATTTTTCTTTTACTATATTTTTTTACAATTTTATTTTATTAACTGAAATTTTATTGCACTTAAAAGCTGACGGAATATCATCTACGAGGAGGGATCAAAAAGTAATGAGAACGACATACTCCTTGGTAAGAAAAACATAAATACTGGCAGGCATAGCTTAGATACATATTTGTAATATTAATGAAGAAAAAAATCTTCGATTCTGTTTTGTTTTTTTCTGAATGTAGTCATTTGTTTGCTTGGTGTCGGAACGTGTTCTCCAAAATATAGAAAAACGAAGTGCGAGCCGTTATTAAATACCTCTGTTTAAAAAGTTAACGACGCAAGAGATTCATTGCGATTTGGAAGCAACATTAGGAGAGTCTGCTCAGCCGTATTCCATTGTCGCAAGGTGGGCTTCTCAATTTCGAGTAGGGAGAACAAGCACGGAAGACGAACATCGTTGCGAACGTCCATCGACGTCAGTCACCCAAGAAAATGTTGCGAAAGTCGAGAAAATTGTATTGAGCTATCGAAGAGGTACCATCCGATACTTAATTCTTGAAACGGGCATTTCATATGGAAGTATTCAATCCATATTGAAACAATCTTTGAATATGAGAAAAGTTTTCGCAAGATGGGTGCCGAGAATGTTAACCGACAGTCAGAAACAAAATCGACTTGACATTTAAATATAAGATATTGTTGGACAAGTTTCAAGAAGATTCTGAAAACTTTTTGTCTCATTTCGTAACAATGGACGAAACATGGGTCCATCATTGTAATCCCGAGAGAAAACAGCAATCTTCACAATGGAAACGGCCATCATCACCGACCCCGAAGAAGTTTCGTGCCGTGGCATCGGCTGGCAAGGTTATGGCCTCAATATGTTTGGACTCAGAAGGGATATTGTTGATTGATTACCTGGAGCGTGGAACCACTATAACAGGCCAATATTATGCAGCTTTAATTCCCAAGTTGAGGAAAATGCCATCATAGAGAAAAGGAAAGGGAAACTTCTAAGGGGCGCGCTGTTTCATCACGACAACGCACCCGCGCACAGGTCGGCAGTTGCGATGGCTGCCATTCAGCAAGCTGGCTTCGAATTGGTTGACCACCCCTCTTATTCACCAGATCTGGCACCTAGCGATTTTTATCTGTTCCCCAAATTGAAAGAATACTTAAGGGGAAACAGGTACGAAGACGATAACGAGGTGATGGATGCCGTGGAGAACTTTTGCAGGACCAAGACAAAACTTTTTTTTTGAAAGGTATTGAAGCCTTGGAAAAGCGCTGGACTCGGTGTGTAGAGAGACTCTGAGACTATGTAGAAAAATAAATTATTAAGTTATCAATAGTCATTATATTCTATCTCATTCTCACTACTTTTGATCCCTCCTCGTATTTCCAATTAGATACTTTTGAAACATATTTTCACAATGATTAATGACTTAATTATTTTCTACCTAAATAATATCATAGTTTACACGCTCTTTCAAGGCCCATCATCTACGTGACGTCACCGCATATTCATGCTCTGCGCCGCTATTCCACTCCATTAAAATAATAATTATAAGTAGGTACTTGATGTGTTGATGTGAAAGCGTGTGACGTCATAGAGCGTATACGGGAAAACTAATTTGAAGTGTCACTCGCCAACGTTCATACCACGTTGAAAACACCGGTTCTCGTCCGATCACCGAAGTTAAGCAACGTCGGGCGTGGTCAGTACTTGGATGGGTGACCGCCTGGGAACACCACGTAATGTTGGCTTTTTGCTTCTTTAGTTCTTTAGTCTTCGCTTGATTATATTATTATTTAGGTTATTTTTATGCACTTGAGCTCAGAATATTGATGATCAGTAAGCGGACAATGCCGAAAATGTATTAGAAAAATAATTCTGAATTAGCTAGCAACGTTATTTAGAATTTATTGGTGGTAAGGTGCCTTACCAAAGTCACCTGTGTTTCGGCGAATACAATATTACGTAGAAGGACTTACAAAAATAAAAGTTAGTCGCCCGAATGCGTCGACGCGACTTTCAATCACTGATTCGTCTGTATGTGACGTGATTTGTTGATGAGTTTATTTGTCATACCACGGCCACGAAGTATTAAATAAGCATGATAATGTCGTATGACGTTTATTCAGTACGCGTCATATTGGAAAACTAAAGAGTTTGTTTGTGACTTCTTTCGCCAACGTTCATACCACGTTGAAAACACCGGTTCTCGTCCGATCACCGAAGTTAAGCAACGTCGGGCGTGGTCAGTACTTGGATGGGTGACCGCCTGGGAACACCACGTAATGTTGGCTTTTTGCTGCATTTCTGAAAAATAATTCTTTTATTTTTCTTTTACTATATTTTTTTACAATTTTATTTTATTAACTGAAATTTTATTGCACTTAAAAGCTGACGGAATATCATCTACGAGGAGGGATCAAAAAGTAATGAGAACGACATACTCCTTGGTAAGAAAAACATAAATACTGGCAGGCATAGCTTAGATACATATTTGTAATATTAATGAAGAAAAAAATCTTCGATTCTGTTTTGTTTTTTTCTGAATGTAGTCATTTGTTTGCTTGGTGTCGGAACGTGTTCTCCAAAATATAGAAAAACGAAGTGCGAGCCGTTATTAAATACCTCTGTTTAAAAAGTTAACGACGCAAGAGATTCATTGCGATTTGGAAGCAACATTAGGAGAGTCTGCTCAGCCGTATTCCATTGTCGCAAGGTGGGCTTCTCAATTTCGAGTAGGGAGAACAAGCACGGAAGACGAACATCGTTGCGAACGTCCATCGACGTCAGTCACCCAAGAAAATGTTGCGAAAGTCGAGAAAATTGTATTGAGCTATCGAAGAGGTACCATCCGATACTTAATTCTTGAAACGGGCATTTCATATGGAAGTATTCAATCCATATTGAAACAATCTTTGAATATGAGAAAAGTTTTCGCAAGATGGGTGCCGAGAATGTTAACCGACAGTCAGAAACAAAATCGACTTGACATTTAAATATAAGATATTGTTGGACAAGTTTCAAGAAGATTCTGAAAACTTTTTGTCTCATTTCGTAACAATGGACGAAACATGGGTCCATCATTGTAATCCCGAGAGAAAACAGCAATCTTCACAATGGAAACGGCCATCATCACCGACCCCGAAGAAGTTTCGTGCCGTGGCATCGGCTGGCAAGGTTATGGCCTCAATATGTTTGGACTCAGAAGGGATATTGTTGATTGATTACCTGGAGCGTGGAACCACTATTACAGGCCAATATTATGCAGCTTTAATTCCCAAGTTGAGGAAAATGCCATCATAGAGAAAAGGAAAGGGAAACTTCTAAGGGGCGCGCTGTTTCATCACGACAACGCACCCGCGCACAGGTCGGCAGTTGCGATGGCTGCCATTCAGCAAGCTGGCTTCGAATTGGTTGACCACCCCTCTTATTCACCAGATCTGGCACCTAGCGATTTTTATCTGTTCCCCAAATTGAAAGAATACTTAAGGGGAAACAGGTACGAAGACGATAACGAGGTGATGGATGCCGTGGAGAACTTTTGCAGGACCAAGACAAAACTTTTTTTTTGAAAGGTATTGAAGCCTTGGAAAAGCGCTGGACTCGGTGTGTAGAGAGACTCTGAGACTATGTAGAAAAATAAATTATTAAGTTATCAATAGTCATTATATTCTATCTCATTCTCACTACTTTTGATCCCTCCTCGTATTTCCAATTAGATACTTTTGAAACATATTTTCACAATGATTAATGACTTAATTATTTTCTACCTAAATAATATCATAGTTTACACGCTCTTTCAAGGCCCATCATCTACGTGACGTCACCGCATATTCATGCTCTGCGCCGCTATTCCACTCCATTAAAATAATAATTATAAGTAGGTACTTGATGTGTTGATGTGAAAGCGTGTGACGTCATAGAGCGTATACGGGAAAACTAATTTGAAGTGTCACTCGCCAACGTTCATACCACGTTGAAAACACCGGTTCTCGTCCGATCACCGAAGTTAAGCAACGTCGGGCGTGGTCAGTACTTGGATGGGTGACCGCCTGGGAACACCACGTAATGTTGGCTTTTTGCTTCTTTAGTTCTTTAGTCTTCGCTTGATTATATTATTATTTAGGTTATTTTTATGCACTTGAGCTCAGAATATTGATGATCAGTAAGCGGACAATGCCGAAAATGTATTAGAAAAATAATTCTGAATTAGCTAGCAACGTTATTTAGAATTTATTGGTGGTAAGGTGCCTTACCAAAGTCACCTGTGTTTCGGCGAATACAATATTACGTAGAAGGATTTACAAAAATAAAAGTTAGTCGCCCGAATGCGTCGACGCGACTTTCAATCACTGGTTCGTCTGTATGTGACGTGATTTGTTGATGAGTTTATTTGTCATACCACGGCCACGAAGTATTAAATAAGTATGATAATGTCGTATGACGTTTATTCAGTAGACGTCATATTGGAAAACTAAAGAGTTTGTTTGTGACTACTTTCGCCAACGTTCATACCACGTTGAAAACACCGGTTCTCGTCCGATCACCGAAGTTAAGCAACGTCGGGCGTGGTCAGTACTTGGATGGGTGACCGCCTGGGAACACCACGTAATGTTGGCTTTTTGCTGCATTTCTGAAAAATATTTCTTTTATTTTTCTTTTACTATATATTTTTACAATTTTATTTTATTAACTGAAATTTTATTGCACTTAAAAACTGACGGAATGTCATCTACGAGGAGGGATCAAAAAGTAGTGAGAACGACATACTCCTTGGTAAGAAAAACATAAATACTGGCAGGCATAGCTTAGATACATATTTGTAATATTAATGAAGAAAAAAATCTTCGATTCTGTTTTGTTTTTTTCTGAATGTAGTCATTTGTTTGCTTGTTGTCGGAACGTGTTCTCCAAAATATAGAAAAACGAAGTGCGAGCCGTTATTAAATACCTCTGTTTAAAAAGTTAACGACGCAAGAGATTCATTGCGATTTGGAAGCAACATTAGGAGAGTCTGCTCAGCCGTATTCCACTGTCGCAAGGTGGGCTTCTCAATTTCGAGTAGGGAGAACGAGCACGGAAGACGAACATCGTTGCGAACGTCCATCGACGTCAGTCACCCAAGAAAATGTTGCGAAAGTCGAGAAAATTGTATTGAGCGATCGAAGAGGTACCATCCGATACTTAATTCTTGAAACGGGCATTTCATATGGAAGTATTCAATCCATATTGAAACAATCTTTGAATATGAGAAAAGTTTTCGCAAGATGGGTGCCGAGAATGTTAACCGACAGTCAGAAACAAAATCGACTTGACATTTAAATATAAGATATTGTTGGACAAGTTTCAAGAAGATTCTGAAAACTTTTTGTCTCATTTCGTAACAATGGACGAAACATGGGTCCATCATTTTGATCCCGAGACAAAACAGCAATCTTCACAATGGAAACGGCCATCATCACCGACCCCGAAGAAGTTTCGTGCCGTGGCATCGGCTGGCAAGGTTCTGGCCTCAATATTTTTGGACTCAGAAGGGATATTGTTGATTGATTACCTGGAGCGTGGAACCACTATAACAGGCCAATATTATGCAGCTTTAATTCCCAAGTTGAGGAAAATGCCATCATAGAGAAAAGGAGAGGGAAACTTCTAAGGGGCGCGCTGTTTCATTACGACAACGCACCCGCGCACAGGTCGGCAGTTGCGATGGCTGCCATTCAGCAAGCTGGCTTCGAATTGGTTGACCACCCCTCTTATTCACCAGATCTGGCACCTAGCGATTTTTATCTGTTCCCCACATTGAAAGAATACTTAAGGGGAAACAGGTACGAAGACGATAACGAGGTGATGGATGCCGTGGAGAACTTTTGCAGGACCAAGACAAAACTTTTTTTTTTAAAGGTATTGAAGCCTTGGAAAAGCGCTGGACTCGGTGTGTAGAGAGACTCGGAAACTATGTAGAAAAATAAATTATTAAGTTATCAATAGTCATTATATTCTATCTCATTCTCACTACTTTTGATCCCTCCTCGTATTTCCAATTAGATACTTTTGAAACATATTTTCACAATGATTAATGACTTAATTATTTTCTACCTAAATAATATCATGTCATTTCCATAACCATATATGTAGTTTGTAAGAACTACATATAACACTTCTAAAAAAACCAATGACCTAAACTAGAGGATGTGACGTCATACAGCGGCAGCGTACCTAAAGGATAAGTCTAATTTGAAAGTTCTCTCGCCAACGTTCATACCACGTTGAAAACACCGGTTCTCGTCCGATCACCGAAGTTAAGCAACGTCGGGCGTGGTCAGTACTTGGATGGGTGACCGCCTGGGAACACCACGTAATGTTGGCTTTTTGCACAATTTGACTCCAGTTCTTCTTACTATTATATATTTTTTTATATTGCTCGCACGTGCGAGCTGTACAAAAAGAAGTTGAATAATATTGATGCAAGTATCAATAGTTTGCTGTTTGTTATTTTTATAACATTTTCGGCCAATTTTTCGATGCAAATGCTTTGAGCAAATGATACAGTTTTCATCAGGCGTTCCTTGTTCCTGTCTGGGGCCTCCTGGGAACACCACGTAATGTTGGATTTTTGCTGTATTTTCCCAAAAACTATTATTTTAATAGCAGCTTTCATATTATTTATGAATACCAAATACCAATGTTTATGTAGTGCCATTCTCCTGAACTCAGTAATCATAATAGTTATTACGTCAGTGGAGCCCTCTACTGGTTGCGAGTTAAATCGTTCGGTTGTAGTGTTATCAGTAAGTCAGCTAAATGTTATTCGATTCCCCAAATGCGTGATAATAATGACGGTACTCACTAGATGGCGCCGATATTTTTAAGATTAATAAAAACGACTGGGGTAGTTCTTTTTTTGGCAATGCCATTATATTTCATGAAAGTATTTCACTACTTTCAACGGTTTTATTTAGTTCTGTTGTAATGGTGAATATAATAAATTTAGACAGCTTTTTTTTTCATCAACTAGACATAATAATAATTCTTGCACTGGTTGTATACAATAATTCAGATCGACCAGAAATGCTAGAAGATTTGTGCAATTATACCATAATCCCGGGACAAGCAAGTCATTGAATCTATTACGCACACGTTTCTCATAATCATGAACGAGACTGGACTAGAGCACGTGAGCGTGACGTCACAGAGCGTAAAGAGAAAACTTTATTGGGATATTCTCTCGCCAACGTTCATACCACGTTGAAAACACCGGTTCTCGTCCGATCACCGAAGTTAAGCAACGTCGGGCGTGGTCAGTACTTGGATGGGTGACCGCCTGGGAACACCACGTAATGTTGGCTTTTTGCTTCTTTAGTTCTTTAGTCTTCGCTTGATTATATTATTATTTAGGTTATTTTTATGCACTTGAGCTCAGAATATTGATGATCAGTAAGCGGACAATGCCGAAAATGTATTAGAAAAATAATTCTGAATTAGCTAGCAACGTTATTTAGAATTTATTGGTGGTAAGGTGCCTTACCAAAGTCACCTGTGTTTCGGCGAATACAATATTACGTAGAAGGACTTACAAAAATAAAAGTTAGTCGCCCGAATGCGTCGACGCGACTTTCAATCACTGATTCGTCTGTATGTGACGTGATTTGTTGATGAGTTTATTTGTCATACCACGGCCACGAAGTATTAAATAAGTATGATAATGTCGTATGACGTTTATTCAGTACGCGTCATATTGGAAAACTAAAGAGTTTGTTTGTGACTTCTTTCGCCAACGTTCATACCACGTTGAAAACACCGGTTCTCGTCCGATCACCGAAGTTAAGCAACGTCGGGCGTGGTCAGTACTTGGATGGGTGACCGCCTGGGAACACCACGTAATGTTGGCTTTTTGCTGCATTTCTGAAAAATAATTCTTTTATTTTTCTTTTACTATATTTTTTTACAATTTTATTTTATTAACTGAAATTTTATTGCACTTAAAAGCTGACGGAATATCATCTACGAGGAGGGATCAAAAAGTAATGAGAACGACATACTCCTTGGTAAGAAAAACATAAATACTGGCAGGCATAGCTTAGATACATATTTGTAATATTAATGAAGAAAAAAATCTTCGATTCTGTTTTGTTTTTTTCTGAATGTAGTCATTTGTTTGCTTGGTGTCGGAACGTGTTCTCCAAAATATAGAAAAACGAAGTGCGAGCCGTTATTAAATACCTCTGTTTAAAAAGTTAACGACGCAAGAGATTCATTGCGATTTGGAAGCAACATTAGGAGAGTCTGCTCAGCCGTATTCCATTGTCGCAAGGTGGGCTTCTCAATTTCGAGTAGGGAGAACAAGCACGGAAGACGAACATCGTTGCGAACGTCCATCGACGTCAGTCACCCAAGAAAATGTTGCGAAAGTCGAGAAAATTGTATTGAGCTATCGAAGAGGTACCATCCGATACTTAATTCTTGAAACGGGCATTTCATATGGAAGTATTCAATCCATATTGAAACAATCTTTGAATATGAGAAAAGTTTTCGCAAGATGGGTGCCGAGAATGTTAACCGACAGTCAGAAACAAAATCGACTTGACATTTAAATATAAGATATTGTTGGACAAGTTTCAAGAAGATTCTGAAAACTTTTTGTCTCATTTCGTAACAATGGACGAAACATGGGTCCATCATTGTAATCCCGAGAGAAAACAGCAATCTTCACAATGGAAACGGCCATCATCACCGACCCCGAAGAAGTTTCGTGCCGTGGCATCGGCTGGCAAGGTTATGGCCTCAATATGTTTGGACTCAGAAGGGATATTGTTGATTGATTACCTGGAGCGTGGAACCACTATAACAGGCCAATATTATGCAGCTTTAATTCCCAAGTTGAGGAAAATGCCATCATAGAGAAAAGGAAAGGGAAACTTCTAAGGGGCGCGCTGTTTCATCACGACAACGCACCCGCGCACAGGTCGGCAGTTGCGATGGCTGCCATTCAGCAAGCTGGCTTCGAATTGGTTGACCACCCCTCTTATTCACCAGATCTGGCACCTAGCGATTTTTATCTGTTCCCCAAATTGAAAGAATACTTAAGGGGAAACAGGTACGAAGACGATAACGAGGTGATGGATGCCGTGGAGAACTTTTGCAGGACCAAGACAAAACTTTTTTTTTGAAAGGTATTGAAGCCTTGGAAAAGCGCTGGACTCGGTGTGTAGAGAGACTCTGAGACTATGTAGAAAAATAAATTATTAAGTTATCAATAGTCATTATATTCTATCTCATTCTCACTACTTTTGATCCCTCCTCGTATTTCCAATTAGATACTTTTGAAACATATTTTCACAATGATTAATGACTTAATTATTTTCTACCTAAATAATATCATAGTTTACACGCTCTTTCAAGGCCCATCATCTACGTGACGTCACCGCATATTCATGCTCTGCGCCGCTATTCCACTCCATTAAAATAATAATTATAAGTAGGTACTTGATGTGTTGATGTGAAAGCGTGTGACGTCATAGAGCGTATACGGGAAAACTAATTTGAAGTGTCACTCGCCAACGTTCATACCACGTTGAAAACACCGGTTCTCGTCCGATCACCGAAGTTAAGCAACGTCGGGCGTGGTCAGTACTTGGATGGGTGACCGCCTGGGAACACCACGTAATGTTGGCTTTTTGCTTCTTTAGTTCTTTAGTCTTCGCTTGATTATATTATTATTTAGGTTATTTTTATGCACTTGAGCTCAGAATATTGATGATCAGTAAGCGGACAATGCCGAAAATGTATTAGAAAAATAATTCTGAATTAGCTAGCAACGTTATTTAGAATTTATTGGTGGTAAGGTGCCTTACCAAAGTCACCTGTGTTTCGGCGAATACAATATTACGTAGAAGGACTTACAAAAATAAAAGTTAGTCGCCCGAATGCGTCGACGCGACTTTCAATCACTGATTCGTCTGTATGTGACGTGATTTGTTGATGAGTTTATTTGTCATACCACGGCCACGAAGTATTAAATAAGCATGATAATGTCGTATGACGTTTATTCAGTACGCGTCATATTGGAAAACTAAAGAGTTTGTTTGTGACTTCTTTCGCCAACGTTCATACCACGTTGAAAACACCGGTTCTCGTCCGATCACCGAAGTTAAGCAACGTCGGGCGTGGTCAGTACTTGGATGGGTGACCGCCTGGGAACACCACGTAATGTTGGCTTTTTGCTGCATTTCTGAAAAATAATTCTTTTATTTTTCTTTTACTATATTTTTTTACAATTTTATTTTATTAACTGAAATTTTATTGCACTTAAAAGCTGACGGAATATCATCTACGAGGAGGGATCAAAAAGTAATGAGAACGACATACTCCTTGGTAAGAAAAACATAAATACTGGCAGGCATAGCTTAGATACATATTTGTAATATTAATGAAGAAAAAAATCTTCGATTCTGTTTTGTTTTTTTCTGAATGTAGTCATTTGTTTGCTTGGTGTCGGAACGTGTTCTCCAAAATATAGAAAAACGAAGTGCGAGCCGTTATTAAATACCTCTGTTTAAAAAGTTAACGACGCAAGAGATTCATTGCGATTTGGAAGCAACATTAGGAGAGTCTGCTCAGCCGTATTCCATTGTCGCAAGGTGGGCTTCTCAATTTCGAGTAGGGAGAACAAGCACGGAAGACGAACATCGTTGCGAACGTCCATCGACGTCAGTCACCCAAGAAAATGTTGCGAAAGTCGAGAAAATTGTATTGAGCTATCGAAGAGGTACCATCCGATACTTAATTCTTGAAACGGGCATTTCATATGGAAGTATTCAATCCATATTGAAACAATCTTTGAATATGAGAAAAGTTTTCGCAAGATGGGTGCCGAGAATGTTAACCGACAGTCAGAAACAAAATCGACTTGACATTTAAATATAAGATATTGTTGGACAAGTTTCAAGAAGATTCTGAAAACTTTTTGTCTCATTTCGTAACAATGGACGAAACATGGGTCCATCATTGTAATCCCGAGAGAAAACAGCAATCTTCACAATGGAAACGGCCATCATCACCGACCCCGAAGAAGTTTCGTGCCGTGGCATCGGCTGGCAAGGTTATGGCCTCAATATGTTTGGACTCAGAAGGGATATTGTTGATTGATTACCTGGAGCGTGGAACCACTATTACAGGCCAATATTATGCAGCTTTAATTCCCAAGTTGAGGAAAATGCCATCATAGAGAAAAGGAAAGGGAAACTTCTAAGGGGCGCGCTGTTTCATCACGACAACGCACCCGCGCACAGGTCGGCAGTTGCGATGGCTGCCATTCAGCAAGCTGGCTTCGAATTGGTTGACCACCCCTCTTATTCACCAGATCTGGCACCTAGCGATTTTTATCTGTTCCCCAAATTGAAAGAATACTTAAGGGGAAACAGGTACGAAGACGATAACGAGGTGATGGATGCCGTGGAGAACTTTTGCAGGACCAAGACAAAACTTTTTTTTTGAAAGGTATTGAAGCCTTGGAAAAGCGCTGGACTCGGTGTGTAGAGAGACTCTGAGACTATGTAGAAAAATAAATTATTAAGTTATCAATAGTCATTATATTCTATCTCATTCTCACTACTTTTGATCCCTCCTCGTATTTCCAATTAGATACTTTTGAAACATATTTTCACAATGATTAATGACTTAATTATTTTCTACCTAAATAATATCATAGTTTACACGCTCTTTCAAGGCCCATCATCTACGTGACGTCACCGCATATTCATGCTCTGCGCCGCTATTCCACTCCATTAAAATAATAAGTATAAGTAGGTACTTGATGTGTTGATGTGAAAGCGTGTGACGTCATAGAGCGTATACGGGAAAACTAATTTGAAGTGTCATTCGCCAACGTTCATACCACGTTGAAAACACCGGTTCTCGTCCGATCACCGAAGTTAAGCAACGTCGGGCGTGGTCAGTACTTGGATGGGTGACCGCCTGGGAACACCACGTAATGTTGGCTTTTTGCATTTTAAATTATTTTTTGCTGTTTATTCGGGCTGTAGCTACAGTAGATAGTAATATTTATTTTATTGCAACGTTTTCTGTAAAATGTTTATGAAAACAAAACGAACGTTTACTTATAGACTCATGGTTTTCTTAGAATTTGATTTAGAAACGGGATATTTACCATATATTTGTTTTGGGTTCTCGATATTTCGGCACTGTTACAAGCACCATGATCACGACGGTACTAAAGTTTTTGCGGGTGGATTGTTGATGTTGTAACGGGCAGAAATATCTGTCTACCCAATTCCTCTCTCGTTTTATCTAGTGTCAGTGACCATGTTAGTGGTCTATATGTTTTATACTTGAGTTTTATTTGATATATTTTGTCATTTCAATAACCATATATGTAGTTTGTAAGAACTACATATAACACTTCTAAAAAAACCAATGACCTAAACTAGACGATGTGACGTCATACAGCGGCAGCGTACCTAAACGATAAGTCTAATTTGAAAGTTCTCTTGCCAACGTTCATACCACGTTGAAAACACCGGTTCTCGTCCGATCACCGAAGTTAAGCAACGTCGGGCGTGGTCAGTACTTGGATGGGTGACCGCCTGGGAACACCACGTAATGTTGGCTTTTTGCACAATTTGACTCCAATTCTTATGTTTGTTATTTTTATATTGCCCGCACGTGCGAGCTATACAAAAAATAAAAAGTATCAATAATATGCTGTTTGTTATTTTGATAACATTTTCGGCCAATTTTTCGATGCAAATGCTATGAGCAGAGGATACAGTTTCCATCAGGCGTTATTCTTCACGTAATGTTGCCTTTTTGTTATTATTTTGCAGATTGTACTAACACACAACCTGATGGGAGACCTCCAGAGAGCCCTGAAACGATGCCGAAGTCGACAAGTTGTTCGCCTGAAATACATGTTAGTTCTGAAAACTTACAAGATCGTAGTGTGGAGCCGTCACTCGCAAGTGTTGACACGGCTGTCCGTGTCCGTAATACTACGCCTGAACGTACTGTTACCTGGCCTAGAAGGTGAGACTAGAAATACATTGGATAATTTTGTTTTAGAATAAAGAAAGAAAGAAACAAAATAAGTTTATTAGTCTGAAACGCAAGAAAATATGTACGTAGTGTAATTCCGCTGAATATTATGTAGGTTGTAATATTCAGCAGAATTACACTACTTACTTTTATTACGTTTCAGATTTGAGATGAATTTCCGCAACGTCACGCCTGATTCCATTGGATTCCTTAAGTTTATTACTATCAATCTTTTTTTTTAACCTTTGCTATCCCACTGCTGTATCCATCATATAGTAGAAAAAAGAGGCAATAAAGGTACATGATATTAGATGGCTATAAAAGGACACAACTTCAGCATAAAGCACATGACAGCGCGCTGATTTTCAGTTGTGCCCTTTTCGTGACGAGTAGTTACAAATTAGGTAACTATAAGTAGGTATTTACATAAGTTCACTTCTTTTTAATGTGCCTAACTATCCGATACTTAGATATTGGCCCCTAACTAGGATTCCCTGTATCTAGGGAACCAAGAACTATGAGAACCATGGTCCCACAATACCCAGACACGAAACAAATGCTTGCGCTTTATTTTTTTTGCAAAAACATTTGTCTCGTCGCGGGAATCGAACCCGCAACCTCAGTAGTGTATGAGATTTGAGCCAACCTGCCCAACCACTACACCACAGAGGCTGTCATAAGTAGTTACAAGTTGGTACTTAGCTAGTAATTCGCAAGCACAATTTTTGACAGCCTCATTGGTCTTCAGTCGGGCAGTTTAGCTCAAATTTATATACTTACTCGTGGAAAGTCCCTCCTATACGGGAGGCAGTCTAGGCATGTACCACAGCTTTGCCAGTTATTATGCCGCCGAGCAGTAGTGCGCAAGCATTACTGTGTTCCGGTTTGAAGGGCATTGTAGCCACCGAAATTACTCGGCGACTCGGGATGATGAGCGCAATGCAATCCTACACAGTGCTTTATATGGTATTAAAAGTTCTGGTGGCACTGCAATTGTCGTGGGCAGACGTGGCGCTTACCATCAGGCGAACGACAGGTTGGTCTCATCAATCTGTTCCATAAAAAAAAACCTTGTGGCAACTAAATTTATCTTTCTTTCAGATCAGCTCCACCTCAAGACTCGACCCCAGAAACCGACGACACCCAAGAACGGACCCCATGGTCTTTCAAATCGTCCGTCGATCGAACTCATCCTAAGTGTAAAATAGAAGAGGACTTATTGGCCAATATGAGTGTGAAGCCTTTAGTCGCCATACATGAGAGGTGGATCTACGAGGCGAATAGGAAAGCTGGGAGGTCTATGTCTTTACCAGAAGAGAACAGGTGAAACGCTCTGGCACTTTTAAACGGATTGGCGCACTTTTAAATACACACCCTCTCATACACACTTATACTGAAACACAATGAAAATATGTAGTGTGATCCCGCTGAATATTATGTAGGTTGTTGTTAGAATAATATAATATGTATGGGGGTTGATTGCAAATGTAAAATGAATTAAAATTAAATCATATATACAGGGAATAACATTAATGTGTAGTAATACTGAAAGGTGTGTATGGGTATCTAGTCATGAATCATCGGGCAGAATATACAACCAAAAAAACACTATTATATTTTCCATACAAAGTTTAAAAATTATTTATTTGAATTATTTTGGACAATCCTAACAAGCTGTGGCCTAGTCGAGGTAGTACGGGTCATTGACCGAGCTACTTTGTGCCTAGGCACAAAACAGATTAGTACAGAAATCTACATACATACAAAGTGCGCTCGAGCAACGCACACATAGACACCGCTCACAGACACGATATCTGGGCACAGTTGGGATGCGAGTGCCATCCGCTTGAGACACGCGTCTGTGAACTTTTTTGTGCAAAAATGGAGCAACGAAAAATAGGTTATTATAACTGTTTGGTGGACGGTTGTTTAAATTCAACAATAAACGGTGAATTGTCGTTTTTTAAGCTACCAGTTGTTTCAGAGAGGTAAGTAGGTATTTGCTTGTATTTTGATGGTTTGTTTTCACGTAACACAAAATAGTTAGGTAGGTAGGTAAGCGCCCCAGCCCCCGGCCCTGCGCCGAACAAGCGAACATGAGTTTGTGGCCTTGTCATATTTTTACAATTTAAAATTAGATATTTATTGTAGTATAAGCTGTGTTAGCCTTGTGTTCAATAATCTAATGAGGAAGATGTTAATGTAAACTAATCGCATTTGTTTTGTCTTCAAAAAAACTTTATTCAGTTATAATAGTAACTGCGAAAAAATTATGTCGATATCGTGTACAGTTATATTTTTAAATCAATCAATTTTCCTCCCAAAAACTTCCTGCGCCGTCCGGTATGAAATGTATGAAAAGTACATACATGAGATTAACTTCTGTATTTATCTGTTTTGTGGCCTAGGCGCTCTGTCTTTGAAAACGCCGAACATTTTACAAGGGCTTGATTTCGAGTCTCAAATACCGGAATTTCATACTGAACGGATCTTCGGACTCGGTCGGTTCCGTTCCGGAACCCACTCGTAAAAAAGGGTATTTCCACATTTTTACACGACTGCCCAAAAAGGAGTATTTCAGGGTTTACGTATGTATGTATTTATTTATTCCACCATTACTTCTTATTGCCTGGACAGATTTGAATGCATTAAAACCATAATAAAAACATAGGTTTAAGTTTTTTTTACCATAGTTTTTTTGCATGTTCCGGAACCGGTATACAAAAAAATCTCCGCGAACGTACCCGACTTAGCCTTGCCTTGATTAGTTTCAAATTTTTATCCAACTTGACGTCTTAGAATTCATATTCAGAAATAACCTAAAAAGAATTTCCGAAACGAAAACGGTCCTTTTCGGTGGAGTTTTATGGGGCGGCGTTAGAAGGTAACTTTGTTTGTGCCGCTCCACCAATGAGGAGCAGCGGCTATTATTTATTAGGATTACATCTTTATGATTGGTGCAATACGAAACAAGGCTAGCGAATCATGAAGCGGCGGCGAATGTTTGATAGCTTTAGTGTTTGCCGCGTTTTGTCAAAGATTAAACAGGTTTATTTCTGAAAACTGACTAAGTAAAGACGCTTTATTGATTACTGACTTACGAACACTCTTTTACTATGCAATGAAATCAAATGTTGGAAATGTCTTAACCATCATTATCAGCCTATTACATTCCTACTGTTGAAATTCATGCATGATGTTTTTTACATCCTATTCCTACGGTGGTTGGTGACCTCACGTATTTTTTAAGAACATCAGCCATGCTCGCTCTTATTAGGCGTTTACACTGATTAGATCCTTATTCCTGAATGTTAATTGGAGCGATGATGTTTAATGCTGTAATTAATAAGTAAGCATTAATAAAAATAAAAAAATACCCTGCCAAAAACATTATCACTTGGGATGATTTAAGGATTCCGAGGATACCCCATACATCCAAATCTGTTGAGGCATTTTGTAATAAAAAAACGCACATACATTAACCCCGAAAACATTATATTCCTTTTTTGGGGAGTCGCGTAAAAAGCAGTTTGCTTGAAAGTTAGTTGTAAAGTAAGGTTGGTAGGACAGCTGGCTTTGCTAACTGAAGATAAAATTTGTTTGTCAGATCTGTACACGCGGCGCACTAATATTCTTTGTCACAAGTTCATTGCTCTTTATCAGCTGATTGTTAGGGTTGAAATGAACTTGATTACCAGAAATGTTCATTTTAAAAAGTTTCTGGTGATTTGCACTTGGACTTGAATTATTAATAAGCTTCTATATGCGTGGTTTAATTATTACTACACATTAATGTTACACGTTGTATATATGGGCCAGCGTGGTATATATCCTGCTGATGATATATATATATATATATATATATTTATATATCATCAGCCCATCACGTTCCCACTGCTGGGACACGGGTCTTTTCTCACAGAGAGAGAAAGGGCCATAATCCACCACGCTGGCCCAGTGCGGGTTGGTGGATGTCACATGTCCTTGAATTTTTGTGAAAAATTCTTGGACATGCCGGTTTCCTCACGATGTTTTCCTTCACCGTTTTTGGTTTCACCGTTTTATTTTTTTTAATATATATGTATATCTGGAACGAGAAACAAACACGTGTCGTATTAGAAGGGTTGTTGTTAGGGCTTTCTTTATTTAACATTATCTACTATATACTTCATTAATACATTATTTACCTTTTCTTATATACAATATTAAACTCATTACCATATTTATTATTAAATATACATATATATTTTTTTTTAAAGCGGAGGGATTACCCTACATATTTTCATTGCGTTTCAGTTTTGAGATGATTTTCCGCAACGTCACGCCTGATTCCATTACATTACACACATATACCCTGCTCACGCCTTGTCATTCTAGTTCGAATATGGCATACATACTGAAAGCTCTTCTGGTTACTGCGACTTAAATATAATTCATCACTACATAGTATAAAACAAAGTCGCTTTATCTGTCTCTATGTCCCTATGTATGCTTGAATCTTTAAAACTACGCAACGGATTTTGATGCGGTTTTTTTAATAGATAGAGTGATTGAAGAGGAAGGTTTATATGTATAATAACCGTGCGAAGCCGGGGCGGGTCGCTAGTTGTTAATAATCTGGTATTGAATGTAACTTGCTATACCTACCATCTCGACGAAAACCAGTTCGAGCACCCGTGTAAATTGGAAAACAGCGCTGCGTTCTCTACGATGTGATCACAGCACATGCTGAATTTACTCCGTTTGCACTCTGACTGTAGGTACATTGCTTATATTGTATAGTTTTTAATCAGATACTAAGTACTTGAAGAAGCTGTGTATCTGTTGTTTGTAGTTGCAATAAAGAATTTCTTATCTTAAATAGAAATGGCAGGTCTCTTCAGCCGCCGTCTTAAGAAGTACCTCTGCCTGATGTTCAACCCCCAAGCAGTAGTGTGCAATCGTTACTGTGTTCCGGTTTGAAGGATACTGTTTCGAACGAATTTTCAATTCAATTCGTTTATTAATAATTCAGATATAATATCATATTTGTTGGTAAGATTACAAGTTCATAAAAATGTTAGTAATTAATTTACTGCGCATTGTGAGACAGACTAAAGCATAATAATATATGATTAATTTTATTATTCTGATGTCATATAATAACAAACTATCATATTTGGGACTCCTTTCGCCAACGTTCATACCACGTTGAAAACACCGGTTCTCGTCCGATCACCGAAGTTAAGCAACGTCGGGCGTGGTCAGTACTTGGATGGGTGACCGCCTGGGAACACCACGTAATGTTGGCTTTTTGCCCTCTTTTATTTTTGAGACATACATTGCTCAATATATTGTTTAGTTTCAGATCCCAGATCTCGGCCGTGAAGCCTGCTTCTCATTGCGTGGACACATTGCAGAAGTCTTTGCCTCAACTCAACATGAAGAAACAGGCGAAATCCTTCCGAATGCCAACATCACCGAATAGTAATGGTAAAAAGCTTAATAAGTCGCAATAAACATTTCTGTACCTTTTATCTACATATACTATTATGAAATTGTGTCATTATATTGCCAATAAGTTAAAAGCTATTAAATTAAAGTAATAAGTTAAAAGCTATTAAGTTAAAGCTATTATAGTTCGTATATTCGATGTACAATGTACTAAGAGAACAGAAATTCTGAGCTAGTAAAGAGGCGGATTTATTGTGTTAAAATAATCTCAATAGATCCATCGTGGATTTGCCGATATATAAAGTCTGATATATCACTACATAGTATAAAACAAAGTCGCTTTCTCTGTCCCTATATCCCTATGTATGCTTAAATCTTTAAAACTACGCAACGGATTTTGATGCGGTTTTTTTAATAGAGTGATTGAAGAGGAAGTTTTATATGTATAATAACCGTGCGAAGCCGGGGCGGGTCGCTAGTAGAGTAATAAATTCCAAAAGATCTATAATAAATCTGGCCAATTAGTCCAGTCAATCTAGATTTCAATTATATGTATTTGTATTAAATTGGACCGCAGGGGATAACAAATATTCCTATGTGTAGGGAAAAATCTCCTGATTATCATATCAAGATGTTTTTTTTTATAAATTACTAGCTGCGCCCCGCGGTTCCACCCGCGGTTTTCCGGGATAAAAAGTAGCCTATGTGGTGTGCTATTCCAAGTCGTAAAGTACCTACATACCAAATTTCATCATAACCGGTTCGATAGTTTTCGCGTGAAACATACATACATACTGGTGGTAGGTTTCTCGACTGGTGGTAGGTTTCTCGTATGCGAGAGGCCGTCTGGTTGGGTACCACCGCTTTGCCAGTTATTCAGCCGCCAAGCGGTAGTGCGCAAGCATTACTATGTTCCGGCTTGAAGGGCATTGTAGCCAGCGAAATTACTGGGCATTATGAGACTCAACAGCTAATTGTCTTAGAGTGACGAGCGCAGTTCAGCGCCGCGCAGGATTTTGCAAAACAAAGTTCTGGGTGGTGCTGTTATTGTTATGGGCTGGCGTATTGCTTACCATCAGGCAAACGACCAGCTCGTCTCGTCATTAAGTTACATTAAAAAAAAAGGTTCTTATAAACTTTTGCGTTTATACTATTAGTAGGATTGGCTTGCATTTGACCACTATCTCACCTGATGGTAAGCGACCGACGCGTCAGTAATCGTCTGCATCGTGTACCGCACTGTCGCGACGGTGCGGTACACGATGTAGCACGCTTGCCAAGATAGTACCTGTTCACTCGAGATTTGAAGATTCCTAGATTGTAAGTATCGTTTAAACTGCACGTGGATCGGAAAATTATAATTAATTAAAAACTAAAGTGAAAAATTGAAAATCAACTTGAATTCTTAATAATGGGAAATTTCTGCGATTTTTGGTGAAAAATATAATATTAGCTTGTAGATTTCATTATTACCATTGACATGGTTAGGAATGCAGGCAAAATAATGCACCGTTAATTTACAATTATTTTTTTAAGTTTTCTTTCATTTTTCGCCAAACGACCAGTTGATCGTCTAATGACGCCGAGCCCCAATTATGTGATGCGCGCCATGCGCAAACTTTTCAAATCGCCGCAACAAAATAACTCAGCGGAAAAAATATTTTATTATAATTCTTACGATCCACGTGCAGCATCAATTTGATTTCATAATCAGGGGATTTTTCCCTACACATAGGTATATTTTCATCCCTGCGGTCCAACTTGATATAACATAATCAATCAATCAATCATTTTATTGCAAATACAAATCGTGTTGTACAATAAATTCTATGAGCTCTAAATCCCACACTAAGATAACTTCTGTGTTGTAGGATTCAGTATATTTCATTCGGTAAAGCCGTTTACAAAGCGAAACAAACATAGGTTAGATTTATTAATCAGTGTATTGAGTGTAATAAGTGGTAGCAATATACATTATTTAATCATTTAAGTAAATATAAATTAATTAACTTATATGATGGGGGTAGATATCAAATAAGTAAGAGAAACGCACTGACATGGATCGTCTGCTTATAATAAATCTAAATTTACTGGACTAAGTGGTTGTA
Organism: Petrophora chlorosata; assembly: GCA_951640565.1. Lineage (NCBI taxonomy): Eukaryota > Metazoa > Arthropoda > Insecta > Lepidoptera > Geometridae > Petrophora > Petrophora chlorosata. The sequence continues at coordinate 5,009,970 of OX621204.1, read as the reverse complement.
CTGAGAATGATCCTTTTTGCCCAAACAGAATACATTAAAGTTTTATTTAGGTACTAACTACGTCATTACTTCGATGTATTTAAAGGTCAATGTACTTGCATCAAATATCTGCATACAAGCAGGGCTGGGCAAAATACATGCTTTGCTTTTATTGAAATACAAATTAAAAAATACTGTATCGCAAGTAATTAAAATACGAAATATCTTTAAGTAAGGTATTTGAAATATAAAATAAAATATACAGTATTTTAGCAATTTTTAATTGAAATACAAAATAAGTAATCTAGTCCAGCACGGGCTGAAAAGTAGAGAAAAACAAAATTAATTAATCAGTAAAACCAGTTTCCTTTCATGAACTCTAGATTTTTAAATGTACTGTCAGACAAACAGCCTCTTGTTGGAGAGTGAATAAAACCTGCTAAAGAAAACAATCTTTCTACAGGTCCTGATGAGCACAAACTTGTGTTAAATTGTATGAACACATTTTTTATATTTGGATAGCGCTCAAGAATTGAAAGCTCTTTGCTTCTATCATTTAGGAAGCTGACCAACTCTAACTCCATTTTAGATGTCTGTGGTTGATCACTGTCTCTGTTCTCAAAAACAATAAAATCATCTTCTTTACTAGTGGTGCTACTCCTGTTGTTTCCAGGCATTATTCGCACTCACACTCACGATCGCTAAATAAAGGTTAAATGTATTTTGAAGCCTCAAGTATTTGAAATACTAAATACAAAAAACCTCGGTAGGTATTTGAAATACGAATTGCAAATTACATTTTAAGGAAGTAATTGAAATACAAATACCAAATACGTATTTTAATTACAAGTAATTCAAACACTGCCCAACCCTGCATACAAGTTCTATTACTACTCATATAATATTTAATTTACAATTATTTGGTGATTGGTACATCATTTAGGTACTAAATTAACCATTATATAATGACTAGAGATATTAATAATTAACATGATTTCAGAATGTTATTGTAATATGCTTGAACGAATAAAAAAGGGCGGACGACTCGTCGCCAAATTCAAAAGTGAAGCACTCAAGCTACGTCGCGCGCCGGTCTCGTTCGTAAACAACCCACACACATTTACATCATGCTATGCCAATCGGCCGACACATCGGCTTGACATCGGCCCTCCGGCCACTCAAACTTAACGCCACCGCGCGCCATTGCTATATTTCAGTTATTGCTATAGCGAGATTCCGTCCGCCTTTTTTATTCGTTCAAGGATGTATGTCAATATTGGTATGTAACTAATTCTAATAAAGTCATGCCTTGTATTTTGATTAACATGCATGTTTGCTTTTGTTGTCTCTAGCTAACCTTTTCACAACTAACTGGTAATGCAAGGTAAGTTCATCATTTTTACAATTGAATAAGTTCAAAACATTCTTTATACCACACCCACTCGGAAAGTGTCTTATTACTCGTTCATAAACGGGTTACAAAGTTCGTAATTTCTCCCTTAAAAATGTGCGGCGGGAAAAGTTATATGGAATTTCATTACTGCCCTCCGAAGCAGGGCGGGAATGTTGTATGAAAATCCATTACTGCCCGGCTAGCTTTCTTTTGTTTTTTAGCAGCGAACATAAAAAAAAAAACACAAACGTCAAACCTCAAAAAGGTCTTGTATGAAATAATTAGAAAAAAAGAGGCTGGAAACATACAAACCTCAAATCTCAAAAAGATTTTATATCAAATAATTAGAGAAAAGAGGCGGTTTTTTTTTTGTTTTTTATTTTTAATGAAATGAGGATGGCAACCTTATTCTGCAATACGAAAAAAAAAGCGCGGCAATTTATTTCGTTGCGTTAAATTTTGTTTTAACTAAATTGATAATTTAACAGTACCTAGCTTTTAATTTTCTAAATAATTTTCCAAAATGTCATCTGATAGTGAAAGCGACGATTTTGTAATGATGACGCCACCAGAAATAAAAAATACAGCCCAAGAAGTCATAAATAACTTACTTCCTGAGAAGTCTCGAGCCAAATACGACAATTTATTTTCCTCGTAGGTGTAGTATAAAGCACTATGTATCACTCGGGAGAAAGTTCTATTTCTGTTCGAGAGTATGTTTAAGCCCGACGCGCAGCGGAGGGCTTAAAGGAAACTCGAGATACATAGTGCTTTATACTACGTCGTTATCTATCTATACTATCTATCTACTACTATCGTTTTCTCCCCTCGGTGTACAATGTACTATTATTCTGTGCTCATAACAAATGCTTGTGATATAATCATTGAAATTGTGTACTTACTACAAAATATGTCAAGTACATGCGATTATATTACTAGCAATAGTTTCGTTCGCGTCGATATATTACACTTGACAACTTCTGTGGTATAGTGGTTGGGCAGGTTGGCTCAATCTCATACACCACTGAAGTGAGTTCGATTCCCGCGACGGGACTAATGTTTTTGCACAGAAAAAAAGCAAGCATTTGTTTCGTGTCATTTTTTTTTTACACTTAATAGATCTATGTTTGGCCACTATCTCGCCTGATGTGAAGCGATGATGTGACCTAAGATGGAGCACATAGATCTAGAGAGAGACGGCAGTTGAGCGGCTGCTCAGACCCGTCTCCCCGATGGTTCACCGAACATCATCCCGAAACACGACTAGGTCGTTTGACGGCATGGCTTTATTCGGTGGCGGTATTACAACCACGGCCAGAGCCTACCACTCCAAAGCGCGTAAGCGGGTTTCATCACGATGTTTTCCTTCACCGTTTTAAGAGCGAGCGTGCAAAAACTGCACTTAACTATAAGTCATTGGTGCAGGGCCGAGTCGGGATTCGAACCCAGGTGCGTCGGATCGAAAGGCGCACGAATTCCCGCTGAGCCACACTCGCTCTTATTGTCTGATGGTGGGACCATGATTCTCATAGTTCCTGGTTCCTTAGATTCAAGGAATCCTAGTTAGGGGTCAGGAGCTATGTATGTGATCTTTGGGCAAAAAAGAAATTGTTCCAGAGATTACCCCGACAAACATACTAGCATACTTACAATTTTACCTCTTTATAATATTAGTATAGATTGTAATTTTACAAGGATTGTAAAACTAGTTGTGATGAAGTTTTTTTATTTTTTTTATATATTGTAATGCAACTTTCACACGATTTCAGAGTAGTTTTACCATTGATTTGGCATAAATAAATCGAAGGGTCTTACGGTCAATGTTTCAGGCGGGCATTGGGAACAATTCTGCCAAGCGCGGGAAAGCATAGCCAAAGGAGTCAACTTCGCAGCGCGCAGCCCCGACCGCTATCAAACGTGGAAAAAAGATTCTAACAAAGGGTGAGTGACAGAGAAAACTATACTTCTATCTTACTTTATCACATGATGTCATCTCGTAGATCTTATTCGGAGTCACTTTCGTCAACGTTCATACCACGTTGAAAACACCGGTTCTCGTCCGATCACCGAAGTTCAGCAACGTCGGGCGTGGTCAGTACTTGGATGGGTGACTGCCTGGGAACACCACGTAATGTTGCTTTTATCCAGACATAATTTATAATTATATTGTAGTACTATTAAGTATTCTGTATAACTTTTAAAATTTTATTTTAGAACCGAAACTGAAGATGCAATCGAACCAAAAATAGACCAATGCACCGACACGAAAGGCATAGAAGATTTCATTCGCGAACTAATTCGCAAGGAATTTCAGCATCTCCTTCAAGAGATATCCGACGATACATCCACCGTAACTACTAATAGGTAAATATAATTACGTAAAATTATATATTACATGTATATTATATATATATATATTATATATATATATATTATATATATATATATATATATATATATATATATATATATATATATATGTTTATTAATAATATAAAACATGTAATAATATAAAATAATTTACATTCGTCCTACTTATTACTGCACACTATCGTCTTAAAATGTTGTTTTCCTTACCCTGTGGTCGTCTGGAAGAGATCGCTGCTTAGCGGTAAGGCCGCCTTTCCCAGCAATTTCTTATAAGTACAATATTTATAAGAAATTATGTATATGTAATTTTTTTAAGTACAATAAAGTGTTTTTTATTTCTATCTAATAGGAACGAAGATTTGGTAAACAAAGGCGTCTCTAACATCATGGAATCCTTGAACAATAACGACGAAGCCGACAAAACATTAAAGAAAGATCCCACCAAGCCCCAATCATTTTCGCGGGTTAAAATCAACGGCAACAACAAGCCCCTGCTGCAGATAACGTTCAGTCGTTCCGGAGAGAACAGTCTCCAGGTCCTGGACAAGTGCGTGAACGTGACCTTCTGCGACCCCGGGAGCAAGCTTAATGTGTCCATGGAGGATACCTTGACTGAGGATGTTCAGATCAGTGGACTGAAACGGTGCCAGGCTTTCAATGCTATTCAGGTATGGTATTTACTGTACTCTCTCTATGAGAGAAGGTCCGTGTCTCATCAGTGAATGTGATGGGCTGATGATGATGATGATGATTTACTTTATTAGGTTTTACTTAGTGGATTTTTTCGTAACCCACGTGTTTCACACGCATACGTACAGGGAGTGGCAAATTTTTGGGACTTTCAGGGTAGGTAGAGTTTTACCTTTTTCCTTGAAATGCGGAAGTTTAGTTCTTAGGACACATAGGTTAAATTATGGAGAAAATATAGACTACATTAACTGGATTTTTTAATTTTTTTTCAGTCAGGCTCAAAAATATGTATAAATTCTCAAAAAAAACAACGTAGGCTCGATCGGCTCAAACGAATGACAGTATTTTTAATGTTCAGTAAACATTGAAAATACGGCTTATGTTAACAACCAGATCTAGCAAAAGTAACGGCAAAACACTTTATATTGCCAAAAATAGTAAATGATCATCAAAAAAAATCACGTAATACAAAAATAGTAAATTATCACCAAAGTAGGCTCGTTCTCTCTCGCTCTTTACCCCTCATGTCGCTTCCCATACTTGACCTTCGCTCCGCTGCGGAAGTCGCCGGCTCAATTTTCTCGCCGCCTCCCCCCTTCGCTCCACTCGGCCTCGTAGGCTCGCTTCATTCAGGACCTCTTTCGCGAGCTTCTGGCTACGCTCTTTTTATACTTATACACTCTAGGGGTAAGAGCGAGTTGGACCACGGAAGAGTGAGGTGTGGCAATTCGATTTGGTGGTCATTTACTTAATTTGGTGGTCATTTACTTAATTCGGTGGTCATTTACTTAATTTGGCGGTAATTTACTCGATACAATTTTTGTATAGTGTATGGGATCTCAAAGATTATTTTGATGGTTATTATATTTTTTCCCTAAAAATACTGCCATCCAGTTTGAGTGCCAGAATCGAAACGTACGACTAACTCACGCGCGCTCATTGAGATAGTTTTGATTATTATAATTATCCGTTTTATAGCATTTTAGTGCGGTAACGATCTGAATAAACATGCATGACATTTTTAGCGGAGGCGCCACTAACAACGGCTTAGTGACTCGGGGACGTAGAAACCAACCAGAGATATTAATGGAAACGATTAGTTCCAATTTCGACCACGTTCATTTAGACTTTTGCTGCACAAATAAAATAATTCAAGAACCAAATTAAAAAAGTTTCATTTCCATTCGTTACAGGAAGCTAGAAGCACTGAGGACCTATACATAGATGACGATCTCTCCACGCAAATGCAAGAAAACTTCGGAGGGAGAGTCAAACTCATCCCCTTGCACGGCTCCCTGCACGAGATCCTCTGCGAAAAGGAAGACGAGTGCTGCCTCATCAAGGTGAAGCAGGAAAACGGCTGCGACACCATCTACTTCCGCTGCGACAATTCCGACACTGAGTCGCGCGACGCTATCGACGGCTGCGACCGCGCGCAAGACACGGTCGTCTTCAAACGCAGCATCTCGCTCGTAGAAGAGAGAATCCAGCGCGTCGTTCCCAAAGACAAACGAGCGCAGACCCCGCGCAGACAAGACGTCAAAATCAGACCGAAATCGGAGATATTCGCACCGATCAGCAGAGAAACGAGGGTTCTGAGCAACAGCAGCCCCTCGCTAGCCACCAACGATAAGGACGAAATCGAAGTTAATATAGAAAACGTGATGAGTTACCAGGACTCGTCGTCCGACGAATGTCTGAAGTGCCAGGCGGATGACGATTTCGAACTTCTCGAGCGAAAGATCGCAGAAGACATCGCGGCGAATATGAATCTCGGATGCGGTTGCTTGGAAAAGATTTCGGAGGAAAATCTGGCAGCACTCGGCGATGACGCGGCCGAGAAGGAGGTGATAAATTAGGGGAGATAGATTGATGATTCTGTTGGTACAGATTTCTAGGTGTCTCTGACCGCGTAGCAATGGATACGCAAAGACGCGCGAACTCAAGTTTGCTTAGTTGAAGTCGCGAAGAAAGCGCAGGCCGTGTGATTCGTATTCATATTCATTCTCAAACACAAAAAAAGTGAGAGCGGGACACTTGTAACAAGTTGAAACAGGGTTTACGTTTACCATTTGATTATGCCTAAAATCCCTCCTTACTGTGTTTGAGGCTCATCAAGTTTAATTAATTGGAATGAAGCTAAAAGTACAAACAATTTTCGCCTTTAAAAGCATAATCTTATTGGCAAATTAATTTAAGTTCGATGCTAATGTGACCATCATTGATTCCTAGTGTTCTCGATGTTTCTACATTTTGTACTGTCAATAATCACTAGATATTATTTTACTTGCCATAGTTGAACGACGCTTCCGTCCAATGTTCGCTGTTAATTATTTTAGAAAACCCAAAGACAAGTGTTTTCATAGGTTTTCTTACACATGTTTTAGATTAGTTGCAGTTTTTATTTTTTTAATGTTTACCTAGTTGTTTAGTGAAAGGCTATGTGATTTTTAGATTAAGTGGCACCGATACATTCCACTGTTGTGATTTTTATAGGTTAGTTAGCACCTTAAAAAGGTTTTGTCATAATACTCGCACCCTTAATTAAAAACGTCACATATTTTATTTGTATACTTAAAAACCAAAGTTAATTATGTCCACGACTTGGTACGTATTTTTGATAATTTATACTTAGAATAAATTTGTCAGGTTGATTTTTATTAGTGCCTGTTTAGAAAGTCAATTTTTTAAGTATTGTTATTGTGACGTGTGGTTGATTTTAGGTTTAACTGTTGAAATAAAATCTCTTCATTTGGAATTGGTTTATTTTATTCCGCCATTAATACCTTTTTCAAAAGTGACTGTATTAACTTACAAGCCACCGCCTTAGGCTAATTTCCTATAATAATGAAATCAATAAAAATATTACGAAGTACGATACCAGAGCCATTGACAGAATACCAGATGCCCCCAAAGTCGACGCGACGGTAACCGCTGGTCTATGGAGCGTACTTAGAGAATAATGACAACACAGAAACAATACTGTCAAAAAACATACCTACCAATAAAATATTGTAACAAAAGTTATAAAAAAAATGCCCCTCAGTTTATTGCCGTATCTTCTTAGTGGTTATTTTTCCGATAACCGTATCGGGAAAAGAACCACTACTACGGTAGTCATGATAATAATTGACGTTCATAAGTGCGTCTGTGATTCCAAAAATGAATAAAGAACTTTGAACTTCTTAAGGGGTGGAACATTGCGCAGAGAATTAGGATTCGTCAAGCGATAGTTCTACGTTAATCTCCTGTTTGACGGTCACCGGCCTTGATTCTTCTGCATCGGGACACCACACCACATGTTTGCTACTCTGTTGTTCGGCGAACTTCTTCTTTTTCTGTTCATTTAGTAAGCGCCTCAACAAAGTCACCTTCATCCTCAGTTGTCGATTCGAGTTTCGCAAGCGATCTATGTCTATGATGTCTTGTGTTATCAATTCTTTTTTCTTCAACTTTTCAAGTAAACTCTTCATAGTCGTCATTTTTTTCTTCAATGATCTGTTTGCATCTTGTAATTTTTTTACTACAATCTGGGTTTTCTTCAGTTTCATTGAAAGATCTGTGACTGTTCTAACGAGTACTTTTTTTGGCGTGGCTTCTATGTTTTTGAGTACATTATGAGTTTCTACTTTTACTTCAGATGGGCAATTGTTTTCGTTGTCGTCTTCAATTTTTATCGTCGAAGTCGATGGCTCTTCGTCGTCACTTGGTGTCTTTTCTTCTTCCGCAGCGGTCTACAAAATTAATTGCCATTATTACTATTGCCAAATAATATACAGATACCGTAAAGAGGAAAACATCAAAAAAAAATTACGAGTTTTTCGGGATGCAGCTCCGAAACTATGGGAAATAAAGGAAAATGGCCAAAATAGTACCTATTACTTGGTACTATTAAGTATTCTGTGCTATTACGACATTTCAAAAATACCTATCATATTTTAGCTGGGAATCGAAAGTGTTTTTGCAAAAAAAATATGACACCTATTGCGCTATTAATCATTTTATTTATAGTTGCTCATGAAGATCAAATCTTGCAAGTCCCCAATCGATGTATGGTTTAATCATTCAGGCTACGATTACAAATAAAAATAGTTTACAAGTTACAGAAATATTTTACTGACAATTTTATTATTAACAGTCGCTGAATTCAAGTAAACTGGTATAAGTTCGTAAAATAACTCGTTTCATTGCGTTGTCCCTGTAGGTACTTAAGCATGATTAAACATACCAAAATCGGCAATCGAAGAGTTGGTATTGCAGAGGTAAACAAGCGGCGTCGTTGGTTTTGTAGCGATTCGAAGCAATCCGGGGTGAAATGCCTCGAACAGTATACGCTGAATTTTGATGGAAACCAATTTTCCCTCATAGTCGAATTGATCCATATTTCTTTTATTTCAGGTATCTTGGGAAATCTATAACGATAACATCATAGATGTCATACAGTAAACAATATTCTCTAATTATCTGTATACAGGCTATAGGAGATGGAAAATAAAAGGGCGCAGCTATACCTACTAGCTTAGTGTCACATAAATAAGCCTATTAGTATCAAGAATCGTACTAGAGCAAAGCGGTCATATATTTTGCATTATATTTTGAAGTAGGTACGGTATATATAGGTATTCTATATAGGTACACATTAAACAACAATCAGAGAAATGGATAATTGTGTCCGTCAGGATGGACGGTCACTATCCATATTTAACATCGAAATAATTATAGTGAGTTGCTACCTAGTTGCTTCTAGTTACTACTAATCGTGAAATAATTGCTACCCACGTCTTTAAAAGGATAAACTACTTTTAAAGGTGACGGTCCATTCTAACATCAGGATGGCTGGTCACTTATCCAGGAGAAGAAACTCCGCAAATGAATCAAGTGTTTTTTTAACTGAACTGCTTCCTTTATATAATATTTCGTTTTGGACCTCATAGCTTTTTAGGATAAAAGTTATTATCACTTTACTATTTTGTAGCCTAAACGCAAGGACAAACTATCGATTTCAGGCAGAAAAATCGAAAGTTGAAGAATCATAGAAAAATTATAATACCAATTAATAACATGATACTAAAACTAAAAACCTTAAAAAATATAATACTAAAATATATTATTAAAAGAAGTCCCTTTAGGCAAGGTTCCGAAGATACTGGCAGCGTTCCCCCTTTGAATAGCTAGACTAATTCATAGAAATATAAATGAAGGTAATTTTTAATGCAACAGTTATGAGACGAGCAAGTCGATCGCCTTATGGTAAGCGCCACGTTTGCCAAAATCTTTCGATTTCTAACTAGTTGCCATCCCTGTTTTAACCTTTTGACCACAATGGTCGGCTATAGACGACCATGGTATATTTGGTCCATGATACGACTTAGAAAAAAGTGCTCTTTACGCCAAGGTCTACAACGCTGAATATGGCGAGTCCTACTCTACTATTATGTGGTTGAGTCAAGATGATTTAATTCGAGTCCAATCTTTACTATTACAAAATTGAATGTTTGTTATTTATTATTTATAGCCTCAAATAAAAACTGCTGAATGTCACATCAAAATCGGTTGAATGACTCGAAGATATAACTTGAACTCGTCGTAGTACGTGCACTCATACACTGAGGAGGTCTTGCTAAAGTGGTCTTGCAAAAAACACAACTATGAGCGTCCCCGTCGTCTACGCAGACAAAGTCGCGGGAAAAAGCTAGTGATTAATATTACTAGAGAATATATTATGTGTATACGTTATCAATATAGTATTTTATGTATGACGAGGACCACTAGACTACAAAATTAAACACGGCACTACACAGTACAAGTGGAAGTGAAAAAACGAGACGGAGTTATTGAAACTGCGTGAAATAGTAAGAGACAGCACGTACGGAAAAAGACACCAACGGGATCTCAAACGGTTAGTCATTGCTGATTTTATTTCCTTCTCATTACGTAAAAATGAACTTACCTGTGAAATGTGATGCCGTCCTTTGCATAACTGGATGTCATGCTGTTCTTTGTACAAAATTTAACAGAACAATGGGGCATTTTGTTTTACATGTATTTAGTATTTCTTTGCGATCGTCGTCCATGCACAGTCAAACTCAAACTGAAGCATGGCGCGGGGAATGCGGGGATACTTTAGCGGTATAATGCTAACCATGAGTGAGGGGGGTAGGTATAGGTACATGCGCAGTCAAGGACAGTCGAGTGTTTGATCGCTGGGTAAGTAGGTACATTTTTACTTAACCTTGATGTGAGTTCAACGGCGGAGCTCTTAGAGAGTATACTCTATCCTATCTACTTTTACACCCTCGCATATACACCTATCTATAACCGAGGAATGTTGTTTTAACATGATACGTTTAAGATTATCGAACGTATTTTTTTTGCAAGATTTGACCTTAATGAGAGTTGGTTTTATATCTTTCTCAAAATCTAGAAAGGCCCTGATTACGCCATCCTTCAGAAAGTGGACATTTCTCTTACCAAACTAGGTAACATAAGCGTGGGAACAGCCGACGCAAACAGCCTTCGCCGATTCTTCTTAATCTTGTCGAAGCAGTCACTAGTGAAGTGCCTCGAACAAATGACGCTGTAAGCTGTCGGAAACCAATTTTCTCTCTTCGTTGCAGTTATCCACGCATCCTTTTTGTCTGGATCTCTGGGAAACCTGAAATACGAATATAATAAGTGAAAGTACGAATTTAACAAGGAGTTTATTATCTTAAATCATTAGAATTTACTTATTTGGCCATAAAAGAATTTCAAATGATACTTAAAATAATTATTATACGTAGGATTTTAATGACTGCGAATGAGGCGTAAAGACTTCTAATGAGAAAAGCATACTATACTGTTCGTAGATATATATAAGACTAGCTGCGCCCCGCGGTTTCCCGGGATAAAAAGTAGCCTATGTGCTATTCCAAGTCCTAAAGTACCTACATACCAAATTTTATCTAAATCGGTTCGGTAGTTTTTACGTGAAAGAGTAACAAACATACGTCTATACATCTTACAAACTTTCGCGTTTATTAGTATGATAAAGATGCTTGGAACATTCCGCTTTTGCAAAGTAGCTAAATGGTACATAAGAAACATAACATTGCATTGTAGAAAACCAAAAAATGGTAACGAAATCTCAAAAAAATGCCCTTCAGTTTCTTGCCGTATCTTCTGAGTACCTACTGGTTCTTTTTCCGATACGGTGGTAGTCATTGTGATAATTTGACGTTCATAAGTGCGTCTGTGATGCCAAAGCTGATTAAACAGATTTTAATTGATTGATTGATTGAATGACCATAAATATAAAGATAAAGAAAAATTATTTGTAGAACATGTGTGATACAGAGCATGCATTGCAGATCTTAAAATAGTGTGAGTTCGACATGTTTTGCCTATATAGACGTACAAATGGAGAGGCGGCTCTACATAGTTAATAGTTGGCAAAGTTTTTTTTATCAAATAATACATGCAAGTCATAAAATTATTAAATTACAATATCAATAATTATAAATATCGATAATCAATAACAGAATAATACTCCATCCAAAGGTTGACTGGAAGAGATCATTCTTAGCTTTGAGTCCGCCCATTGTACTTTAGTTTGTAAGTTGTTTTCATGTAGCTACTGATTTTTTTTTTGGTGTGCAATAAATCATTTTGTATTGTATTGTAATAAGATGCCAATGTTACAATATCGAGCTCGATGTTCAACGGTCCTAGCACAACACTAGGCTACAAGCACAGCAGCGAGAGTGTAAAGAAGAACGGCGAGCGGACGGGCTGGCGGGCGTTAGGAAAGAACGGGACGGAACGTCACCCCTCTCATCTACCAGGAGATTGTCTCCCCCCAAGTTTCGGCTCCTTGTGAGCGTGGCTGCGTGACAAGGAGCATAAAACCAATGGAGTACGTGTAGGTACATTTTTGCTAGAAACATAACTCACCGATCTACGGCGGGGTGCGGAGTCGGGTCATGGCTTTGTGACCTTTACCTAATTAGTTAAAATTTTTGCCACATGTTTATTCTAGGGATGCAAAAAAGTTAATGAGTCAAATTATTGATATCGATAAAATCAAACCGCAATGGACGTGTTTAATGTATATTACGAGTATGTTGCAAGATTATAGGAATAGTCGGATTTGGCAAAGTTGACTCACTCCGTTCCTCACGAATTTTATTCTAGTGGGCTGAGTTCGAAATTCTTATTTACTATATATTATACTAATATTCAGTACTTTGGGATCTTCCAAGGGTTTTCACGTAAATATCATTCGCCCTATTATCGCACGACATACTTACATTACAATTGGAGAAATGCAAGAGATTATTGGGTTGGTTCGATGTGTCTGTTTTGTCTATAATCCATGAATAAAACGAAATGATAGGAACGACAAGTTTGTTTTAATTTATTTATTTACATTACACCCTGTTCTGTTCTAGCCTATATATATGTAAATGTAGAACTTAATTAAAGCATAAATTCTAAATTTAGTCTCACCGAATTAACAAGTAATAACCCAAATATCATTTATAAAAAAACCTTTTCAGTACTCAGTAAAGTGTTTAATCAAATTTGTCCCAAAAAAGGTAAAACTAAAGGCAAAATTACAATTTAATGACTGGGCAACTGGAGCTATACGCAAGAGTAGAGATAACATGATTGAGTTGTTTTACAAGAAATCTTTAACTCCAACTAATAAGAAAGACCTTCCGACCGAGTCAGATGATATTGGCCCGGGTATAGTTGTCCGACAGATTCTGCTTGGAACTTATATAAGTCTTATCTGTCGGTCGTACGAACATCGTTTGTGCGATACAGGATCTTTTGGAAACGTGAAAGAAATTATTATATACATATGTACATATTCTATGCACCACCGAATAACTCATTCAACATTATCTCATAATACTTCTAACATCAAAAACACCATTTAAAACTTTATTAAATATACACAACAAAAATATATGTTTTATAGACTTGATCGATAATTATATTGCTGCACGCGGGATGGCAAGGTACAGCACTATCGAGAAAAAAAGAGACAACACGCGTACTCGAAATTGGTGCGATAGAAAGAGAGGCTTAAAGACATCAACGGGGTGCGATGAAGATTTAAATTATGCTTTACGTTTCAAACTATTGAATCTTGTTTATTTTAACAAGTAAAATCTTACCTGTGAAAAGTTATTCCATCTTTTGAGTAACTTGAAGTTGAAGTACTCTTCCCACACCACTTTACTGCACAACTAGGCATTGTTTTTCATATAAAACGACTGCTGTACAGAAAATGTACCGAACATTTACGCATGTACTCACGAGCACAGCAAGACTCGGACTAAGACAAAAATCGTTGAATGCGCTTCAAATAGCGTACTGTTGGCGTATGATTTCGCCCCGGCAAGCGCAGTCAACTGGTTATGTCGTAATCGTAATTGCTGCGTGACTATGCTCACTTCAACAGTTTTTTTTTCTATTCACTTTTATTTCTGATTCATGAATAAAAACACGTAAAACTTGGGGGATGCTCCTTTAAGACCCTTATCCTGTCTGCCGATGTTTTACTATTGTATTATTAACTTACCGATGAAAAGTGATTCCGTCCCTGTTGTAATTGGATGTTTTACTGTTCTTACCACACCATTTAATAGCACAAGAAGACATTTGTATACCTTATTATTTGTTAACTTGGTCTAGTAGTAGATCCGCGTGTACGGATCTAATATTTGGTCGCTACTAATATAATGTAAAAGCAATGGCGGCGGCGGCGTGCGCAGATTATTTTTAAGTGGTGTTTCACTGACGCTTTGACATAATTATGGCGGTTCGGTATTACGTCTCTAGACTGTGTACTCAGCGCCTGGATTTTTATTATGGGTGTTGCATTGGTTGTGTGAACCTACAACACCTAAAATACATACCTAATAGTGTGTTAATTGTCCGAGATAGATGAGATTATAGTATATAAATACGTCCAACGATCACATACATAGATCCTAGCCCCTAACTAGGATTCCCTGGATCTAGTAGGGAACCAGGAACTATAAGGACCATGGTCCCACGATATAATGGCAACGGGGTTGAAGCCAATTCCGATTACCAGTAGACAGACAAGTAAATATTATTCAGTGCAATCAGGCTGCTGGCGCTGGATCCCAGAAAGTCGAACGTGGTTGGTAGCAAACCAAATCCGTGGTTCAACCTGATCAAGTTCCATCGTCTGTTTTTACGATTATGCTATAGTATAATGTGGCAAAACACATTTTCATTTGATGCTGATAGAAGATGCCCAACGAAATAGTTCTTCCAATCAGATAATATGAGAGGAAGAAAAAATAAAGAATGGCGCATATACGGAAATGGTTTTTTTATATGATTTATAGGCAAACAAGCAGACGGCCCGGATGATAAGCGGTTACAGTCGCCTATGGACACCTGCAACATTCGGGGCATTACTCGTGCATTACCTACCTTTAAAGACCCTTTTTACCCTTCTTTTAAAGTACCCCATGTTATAGCTCCGCGGGAAAACCTCGGGCTTTAGCCCATTCCATATTATTATCTTGCAGGAAAAACATGTATGGACAAAGCTTTTGATTTTTTTCTATTTGATATGATGGGTTACTTTCGGGAAACATTCCGATGGCTGGGAACAGGGCAGGAATACGACAGTTTTTTTAAACATCAAATTTTTCTGACTCACTGTAAGTACCTTTTAAAAAATCCAAATAACAAGGTATGCTAATTTTATGTTCTTAAAAATGTACCTGTTGAATCATAAAAACCTTATTACCTACTGCAAAGGAAAAGGTTTATGGTACTTACCCTCAAGATCCCAAAATTTTCAAATCCACTTACATTCCATGACTATGATCATGGTACCATGATATCAAAATTTTCTTAACATTAAATAAAAAAAACCGGCATGTCCAAGAACAATCATCACAAAAATTCAAAGACGTGACATCCACCAAACCGCACTGGGCGAGCGTGGCGGATTATGGCGGATATATTTTTTGGAAATTTAATGGGCTGAAGATGACGAAATAAAAAATCCATTTTTAACAAAATTCTATTTATTTCAGTGATTGTCTATGACAACAGAAGAAAAGGTTTATAAAATGGCACAGTGGTTTTAATACAAAGAATAGTTTTGGAACGGTGGAAGACATTTTAATATACAACGTTGTACCAACATATTGCTTATAGCTAGTTAAGTCTTTATTCTGTGCTTATCTGTGCAAAAAGTACATTTTATTGTTTCTAACATTCCCGCTATGAAAAATGAAAAATAATAATATATATAATTTAGCACGCGGACAAATATATTATTACTGCCGAAATCACATTTCGTATGGCTATCCATCCCTTACGCGCTTTAAGCACTTTCATTGGTAAAAATGTATTTTATATGTAAAATGCAGATAAACGAATGCGCGAGCAAACAGGTAATATAAGTAAGTACATTACACAAACAATATACAGTCATGCAAACAGTGAGGGAACATTTTTTGACTTCATTCTAAATGCTTACAACTCTTACTAAACAATTTTCAGCTGCTAAGTAACCAACAGAGAAAGGAGTTTTTATTGAGTCACTTTCTTGTTTGTCTGTCTGTCGTTCCGGGTGGAATCTTGTAACTCAAATTTCGAGCACTTCCCGATGAGTTATCCGGTTGAATCTTTCAGGGTAGCTCGCAACTTGATGACAATGCATTCTAAATCCATAAAATGTGCATTTCAGATTATTAAGCTATTGCATAGCTTCTATCGCGGGCCTTGAGCGTGGAGACCGAATCCAGAAATTCCGTAACGAAAATAACCTAACACCCCCCACTCCGAATGCTATGCAATAGCTTTACCGCGGCAGTCTCCGAGTGCCACACGTCTTTTTTATTTTTTTTAATCTATTACGTATACTTGTTATGTGTTATTTTGTATACATGAAAAACGATAATAGGGGATCGGACAACTTTTCAGAAAGTGTTTTATATTAAGTACAATTAATATATATAGCCATGAAAAATACTATTTTAATTAAATAACGCTCTAAAAGTACCTAAAACTATGTTTAAATATTATGTTTCAAATATTGCCGCGCAAAAGGTCACCTCAAAATTGGTGAAGTCATATGTAGGTAGAAAACGACAAACTTTTCGAAATAAAACTTGCAAAGTGATTTAAATACGTTTTCTGAAGTTTGGGGACGATATTGTAGTAATGGAACGAAAAAATTAGTAAAATTACATTTTATGAAAAGCAAAAACGTAAAATAAACACAAGCTTGACTCACGGCATTTGCCTACAAATAATGTCATGCGCTGTGATTGTTGTTTCGTTTGAGATGAAGAACAGATTAAAAATATCAGAATTATTAGATTTTATTTATTGATTTAAAAATATAAATCATTATTATTTCACAAAAATATTGATTAAATGATCTTTCTGGTTCGACGAACATTCGTTCTAACTACTTTTTCTACTTTTTATTTTAGATTTTTTCTCGATTACTGTCCGATCCCCTATTGGGCATATTAAAAATATTTATAATTAATCTTTCCCTGCGATATATTTTATTTGAAAACATTCTGGCTTTTATAACTTCCGATCACGACACAAGGCTTACCCAGTTATCAAACATGTTATAAAAAACTTATATTTACTAGAGTAAGAAATCATTATAATAAATGGTTATTTGTATTTAGAGTATATGGTTACATGGCTTACAATAAAAGTTTCTTACAAACTAACTCTTATAGTTATAGTTACGGAATACCGAAATGAGGATGGAAAGGCCATCGGAGCTTCTTTTTATTAACCCCCGACGCAAAAAGGAGGGGTGTTATAAGTTTGACCACTATAAGACACTAAATTAAAATTTAATTAAATTAATTTACTAAAAGTTAAAAATAAATGTAATTTAGTGTAACAAAAAGAAATTGAACATAGTGGGAAGCAACTAACTATTAAGGCACAGGCCTTATAGCCTAGTTTATTAGTTAGGGTCTCACAAACAAAGTTGTTACAAAGTGAATTAAATGATTTTTTTTTTGACTATGTGTCTGTTGCACAGTAGCTCTTAAACGAGTGAACCGGCTCTGTGGACAGGCAGAGCAGACGAGGGTTTTAGCCAGTAGGTCTTAGGCCAATTCTGGCACTACCGTGGCACTTCCCGCGTGTCCATGGGGATTTCCCCCGTCTGGACAAAAAAACAGGTAAACCGATTTGAATTTGAATACAAAACCGTATTTTTTATTTGAAAGCAAGTTTTCTAGGGGTGATTCTTAAAATGTTTTATTGTTAAGATTTCAAATAATTAGGAAGAAGTAAAATGATATTGCTCGGGCAGGGATCGAAGCTGCGTCTTCGAAATACCGTCCCGACTCCTTAACCATATCATTTTTCTTCTTAATTAATAACCATATCATTTTTCTTCTTAATTATTTAAAATCTCAAGATTTTCGCCTATCATGCGCTCATGCATTAAATATCAGAAATGTTTTATTGCGTCGGGGGTGTTCAGTTTATTGTTATCACTAGTCTACGAGTTCTTATCAGTGAGTTTGACGACGACGGCCTTGACCTCGGTGTAGTTGGAGCAGCCGTAGGGCCCGTTCTCGCGCCCGACGCCGGACTGCTTGAACCCGCCGAATGGGATCTGGTTGCCGAACACATTGTAATCGTTCACCCAGATAGTGCCGGCGCGGATTTTCTGTAAAAAAAAAATAAAAAAAAGAATAATGATTTAATAGGCATATACACGTCATGTGTTAAGAAATAATAAATTTGAGCTTGGTTATATGGTTTGGTTTGTTTTTTGAATGAATGAATGATTTATTTATTTATCAGAATATGGTGAAAATAGGTCTTAAAAATATAAATGAAATTTATACACTATCTCCGGTGTATATAGGATGGGGCAAATTTTTGGCCCCTTAAGGCCAGGTCTTAAGAAAAGGTAGCTACTACCTTTTCTTTTGTAGTTAGAAGGTTTTGTTCTTAGGAACTTTCTGTTTTATTTTGAAGAAAAAAATATTGCCATTTTTAGAATTTTGAAAAAAGTACGATTCACCCAAAAAATCGTTTTGTCAAAAAAAACAAGTTGGTCTTAATCGACTCTATTTCCAACCAGGAACACTTTTCCCAAAGTAACTTACCAAATCAAATCATAAGTTTAGAGTTTAGACAAAAATTTGCCCCACCCTGTATGTTGCGCATGCAAACATTAAATATAAAGAAAATTGAATAGTACAATAATCAATATAAACAACTTTGTAACATT
This sequence comes from Petrophora chlorosata, assembly GCA_951640565.1. Taxonomy (NCBI): domain Eukaryota; kingdom Metazoa; phylum Arthropoda; class Insecta; order Lepidoptera; family Geometridae; genus Petrophora; species Petrophora chlorosata. The sequence continues at coordinate 4,991,269 of OX621204.1, read as the reverse complement.
TAACTTGTACTTAATTTCTATGTTTAAGGTGAATAATAAAGTGTTTATCTATATATCTATCTATAAAATAGTAACAAATAATAACAGTAATATTAAATTGCACTTCTATCAAAAGATAAGCAACAAAAATAATTAAATAAATCACATAATTATGGTTTGATTGTTTGTCAAGGTCAATAAAATGCTGAGTCCGGGTGTCTGGACGCGTCGCCGTCGTCAAGTAGTAACTAGCGGTCAATGTCAAATCGATTCCTCACCTGTATAAGGTAGTTGGCCTTGTCCAGATCCTTAGTAAAGACAGCTGCAGCTAAACCGAAAATAGTGTTGTTTGCGCGCTCGACCACCTCGTCTAGTTGCGAAAACTTGATGATTTGCTGCACCGGACCGAAGATCTACAATGTAATTATTTTGTGATTAGTGCTACCCCAGTGAAGTGTTTCTAAAATATTAGTGGTACCCTAGTGAAGTGTTTCAAAACTAGACTGTGATTAGTGCAGCCCCAGTGAAGTTTTTCAAAAATAGACTGTGATTAGTGCTGCCCCAGTGAAGTTTTTCAAAAATAAACTGTGATTAGTGCTGCCTCAGTGAAGTTTTTCAAAAATAGACTGATTAGTGCTGCCCCAGTGAAGTTTTTCAAAAATAGACTGTGATTAGTGCTGCCCCAGTGAAGTTTTTCAAAAATAGACTGTGATTAGTGCTGCCCCAGTGAAGTTTTTCAAAAATAGACTGATTAGTGCTGCCCCAGTGAAGTTTTTCAAAAATAGACTGTGATTAGTGCTGCCCCAGTGAAGTTTTTCAAAAATAGACTGTGATTAGTGCGGCCCCAGTGAAGTGTTTCAAAAATAGACTGTGATTAGTGCTGCCCCAGTGAAGTGTTTCAAAAATAGACTGTGATTAGTGCTGCCCCAGTGAAGTGTTTCAAAAATAGACTGTGATTAGTGCTGCCCCAGTGAAGTGTTTCAAAAATAGACTATGATTAGACTATTTTTCCATGGGGTAGCATCCATGGAACTGATCCAAAAATATCTCAGGTATCTTCATACTATATAACATCAAAATCCGTTCAGTAGTTTTGTGTCATAGAATTATCAAGAGAATTGTCAAGAGTCACTCCCATTCCTAAAGGCTCCAACAAGACATCTGTTGAAGAATATCGCCCAATTGCTATACTTCCAACACTGGCTAAGATTTTCGAGCATATTCTTCATACAAAGATTTATACACAGGTTGAGCCATTTTTGAGTAATGAGCAACACGGCTTTAGACAGAAACGGTCGGTCAACACTAACCTTCTTACCATAGTTGACTATATTTCCACTCGTCTTGACCGCGGAAGCCAAGTAGATGTCCTGTACTTTGATTTCCGGAAGGCGTTTGATAGGGTCAACAACGACATACTGCTGGAAAAGCTCAGTACTCTGGGCCTTGCTCCAGGCCTCCTTCGATTCATTGCCGATTACCTTCGCGATCGCCAGCAGTTTGTCCGCCTCGGCTTATACGAATCTCGACCCTATCACACGCGTTCCGGAGTGAGTCAGGGATCGATACTTGGGCCTCTCCTGTTCATTTTAATGATTAATGACCTTCCTACGGTCATCAAATATGCAAAGTGTCTTCTCTACGCGGATGACCTAAAGTTATTCTTGGAAATTCAGTCAAGGGATGACTGTTTAAGGCTTCAGCAAGACATCGACTTGGTGTATCAATGGAGCGTAGACAACAAAATGGAGTTCAATTTTTCTAAATGCTTTACGATGACTTTTGGCCGAATGCGAAACCCAATCGAATTTCAGTATAAGTTGGACTGTAACAATATATCCAGATCTACCACTATTAAAGACTTGGGGGTGACTTTTGACCATAAGATCACTTTCCACGACCATATTATAATGGTTGCTAAGGAGTCTTTTCGGCGAATGGGTTTTGTTCTTCGTAACTCAAATGAATTCCAGAACATTGGAGTGATCAGGCTTATTTTCAGCGCTTTGGTCCGTAGCAAGTTAGAGGCGAGTGCATGTGTATGGCACCCTCATGAGAGCAAGTATACCCTTATGTTAGAGAAAGTACAAAAAGCCTTCCTTAGGTACTTGTACAAACGTTTGTATGGGTACTACCCATACATGTACCCCACTAAATTCCTCTTGGGTTGCTTAGGGTATAACTCTTTAGAGGTCAGAAGATCTAATGACCAATTAGTGACGATGTTGAAGATCCTGCGTGGGAAAGTGGATGCCCCTGATCTCAATGAAGAGTTGTGTCGAATTTATGTTCCCAATAACTACTGCCGAAACAGGAAGCATAGACTGTTTGCTGTTCCGATGTGTAGAACAGTGGCTCGCGCAAGATCTCCCATACCACGAACACTTACTGCGCTTAATGCCCTCTTGGATGCCAATCCTGAATGTGACGTGTTCGCGGACGACTGGAAGGTAATTTTGTCCGAATGCTTGTGGTTCTGTGAGTTGAATGTATGATTGTGGTGTTCTTGACCAATTTTTGCTTTACGTTACTCAATTTATAATTTTTGCATTTTTATTTGTGAAGATTTAGAATGATTTCGAACTATTAGCTGTAATTGAACTTGACATTTAATTTATTGATTAGTAATTTAGTGCATAATTTTGACTTTTATAATTAGTATGTATTTTGTTGATTATTATTAATTTTATTTTGACTATTATTTGATATTATTGTTATTTAATCAATTCCTCTTATTGCATTATTGATTGGTGTAAATGGTATATCCGTACTGATTAATCAAATTAAATAAATAAATAAATAAATAAAATAAATAGAGTAACAAACATCCATCCATCCATCCTCACAACTTTCGCATTTATAATTAAGTAGAATTAGTAGGATGTTTTCTGGATGTTGTTGAAGCATGGTCCCCGTAGAAAAACAATACGCACCTCATTCTTAGCGATGTCCATATCATCGGTGACGTCACAGAACACAGTGGGCTGCACGTAGTAGCCCACGTCGCCGGCGCGCGCGCCGCCCGCCACGCACTTGGCGCCCTGCTGCTTGCCGCTCTGGATCATGCCCAGGATCTTGTTCTGTTGTTCACCGTCGATCTGCAAGTCGAAAAGTTAGTCACAGGTTAATTAATACTACAATTTTAACATTTAAGATTTAATTTATTGGTAAATGAGCGTACGTTTGACGACATCTTGCCTGATGGAAAGCGAAGAAGCGGCCTAAAATAGAGCACTCTTGTCCATGAGACAGTGGCGTAGCTACCGGAGGGCTAGACGGGGTAGTGCCCCGGGGCCCCCAAGCTCAGCGGGCCCCTCGGACTCTAACATACAAACTATAAATTGAACTTGTAAAAATTTCTCCCACATTCCAAATCTGGATTACGACAAATCTGAACGTCGAATTCGGACACGACGAATACGGAACAAACGATTTTAAACAGTTTAGTTGGGGCCCTAGTTTATTTATTGCCCCAGGGCCTTTATTTACCTAGCTACGCCACTGCCATGAGATGCCATGATTATTAGATTTAAATATGTTCTAGTACTAAATATTTGCTTGTTTGTTTGTGTGTTTGTTATCTAGACTCGAAAACTACCGAACGGATCTTAATGCGGTTTTCAGTGTACAATAGCCTAAATCTGGTGTATGTTTCATTGCGCTGTGACATCGCAATGATGAGATATCTTTACATAAGCGTACGAAGTCATGCAGGAGAAGCGAATTCTCACATTTTTGCTTCCGTAACTGTTAGCTAATATCGAGTGGTCCACGCGAACGATGTCGCGGGCAAAAGCTAGTTATTTTATTAGTATAATGTAACATTTATTTATATTTGTTTTATTTTTAATAGTACATCATATTTACATATAATTAGAGTTTTATAATGTACGCGTACACCGCACTGACCGCAATATTTCTATTCAAATTCTTTTCCATCCAAAAGTTGCTTGTAAGATATTGCGCATAGCGATAAGGCCGCCCATTGTAACCACTGTTTATTGACTATGTTGACGATTGTCGACATAGTCGATAAACTGTTTAACCTCAGTTTCTTGCCGTATCTTCTGAGTAGTGGTTCTTTTTCAGATACGGTGGTAGAGTCATTGTAATAATTGACGTTCATAAGTGCGTCTGTGACGACAAAATTGAATAAAGAACTTTTGAACTTGGTTGTTTTTCCTATGTGTTTGGTATCCAATAAAAAATAGATAGATAACGCTTTATTGTTACACAACAACAAAAAATAATTACAAAACAAAACTTAAAGCAAAAGTGTTACAATGGGCGGTCTTATCGCTTATAGCGATCTCTTCCCGACAACTTTTCGATGGAGAGGACTCAAAGAAACTGTAAGGGACGGTCGTGTTGTGTATAAAAAAACTAACCAGTATAAAATAATAATATCATATGCAGACTACATAATCATAATAATATAATAATAATAATATAATATATAAGTATAATATACAGGTACAATGGTACCAAAATAAAAAGTACATGTCATAATAACGTAAACAAATATATATATATATATATATTGTATAGTATATGCATATATATATATATATATATATATATATATACTATATTGATTCTATAAGTGAGATAATTTAACAAAATGTTATTATATTGTATTGTATTGATTAACCTGCGGTCCCGACTCGACGTCCGGCCGGAAGGGGTCGCCCACGACGCGTGCGGCGGCGCGCGCGGCCGACAGCTCCACAAACTTGTCGTATATCTTGTCCTCCACGAACGTACGGGAGCCTGGGTGAAGCGGTACAGGTCTTACGATTCGTCGCACTACAGGACATCACTCTTAGTATCTCCCAATACAACATACAACATTACAGTAGGCAGAATGTTCTTTTATGAAGAATTCACTAGCACAAAACAATTTTAAATATTGTTATTAAATTTACTACTAAAATGTTTTATTATTATTATCATCATAATATAATATAGATTAATTATATAATTATTATTATCTGGTTTGTTGTATTTCATATTAATTCAATTTAATAATGTTTTTTTGAATATTGGTAATACCTACTATGTTTTGTCGACAGTCGTACTAATTATGTACCTACCTATTATTGAAATTATTGTTTGACGTGTATTTTTAGTACGAATAAATGATTATCTGATTATCTGATAATAATTAATTAATGAAATTTGTATAATAATGACATGCCTAATATAACGTACAATGTTATAATGTGGTCAGTAAATAAATTGAAAGTGAAATTAGTCTCAGTATAGAAAATCAGCCCTTATAGAAACACAAAAAATTGTAACAAAATCGCCAAAAAAAATGCCTCTGTTTCTTGCCGTATCTTCTGAGTAGTGGTTCTTTTTCCGATACGGTGGTCTTGTGACAATTTGACGTTCATAAGAGCGTCTGTGAGGCCAAACATGAATAGATTTTGACTTTGAGTCTCAGTATAGTCTCAGTGTGTCTGTAATATCTTTAATTAATGTAATTGGATTGTTCGTTTTAATTAAAGTAAAATAAATAAATAAAATAGAATACCACTTTCAGAACAGAACATTAAAATCTCAGTCAATGTCAATCTTAGTATAGAACATCAATTTCGGGACAAAATATTAAAATCTCAGTCAATGTCAATCTTAGTATAGAACATCAATTTCAGAACAGAATATTAAAATCTCAGTCAATGTCAATCTTAGTATAGAACATCAATTTCAGAACAGAATATTAAAATCTCAGTCAATGTCAATCTTAGTACAGAACATCAATTTCAGAACAGAATATTAAAATCTCAGTCAATGTTAATCTTAGTATAGAACATCAATTTCAGAACAGAATATTAAAATCTCAGTCAATGTCAATCTTAGTATAGAACATCAATTTCAGAACAGAATATTAAAATCTCAGTCAATGTCAATCTTAGTACAGAACATCAATTTCAGAACAGAATATTAAAATCTCAGTCAATGTCAATCTTAGTATAGAACATCAATTTCGGGACAAAATATTAAAATCTCAGTCAATGTCAATCTTAGTATAGAACATCAATTTCAGAACAGAACATTAAAGTTTTAGTATAAAATAACAACGTCTCAGAATAGAACATGACTCTTCTCTCAGGATAGAACAATCTCAGTACAAACCATCTGTCTCAGTATGGAACAGAGTACAGAAAGATCTCAATATGGAACATCATGGTTTCAGTACAGAACACCACAGCCTCAGTACAGAACATCAGCCTCAAGTCTCAGTATAGACTTTCAATTAAGTCTTAGTATTCTGTGGTATAGAACAAATCTCAAGTCTCAAGAACGTCTGTAAAACGGTAGTAGTTACCAGCAGTGCAGCACTGGCCCATGTTGTAAAAGAGTGCGGTGTGCGCCGCCTCCACGGCCGCCTCAAGATCGACATCCCCCAGGATGATGTTGGGCGACTTGCCGCCCAGCTCCAGCGTGATCCGCTTGAGGGTGCCGGCCGCGCCGCGCTGGATCAACTTGCCTACTTCTGTGGAGCCTGTAGAAAAAAAAAAATGAAAATGAAATAACTCTTTATTGAAACACACACATAAAATTATAAATAATCAAAACAACGTAACAAAAGTGTAACAATTGGCGGTCTTATCGCTTAAAGCGATCTCTTCCAGACAACCGTGCAGGGAGAGGAATAACGCAAAAATAATGGACGGTGGTAGACGACATTGATACAATTCTTTATTGCTTGAATTTGGTATAAAGGTGTCAAAAACAGATGAACCGTCAAACCGTCTGCCGTCTCTCTCTAGATCTATGTGCTCCATCTTAGGCCACATCATCGCTTCACATCAGACGAGATAGTGGCCAAACAAAGATCTATTAAGCGTAATAAAAATAATAGTCCAACATATTCCCCATTTCTAGCAATATTATAACCATAAAGATACAATACTATGAATGTAATTGTTAGCGACGCGCTCCCAAATTTATTATTACCTATTATAATTATTATATTTCTTATACTTTACGTAGAAAGCCTAAATGTACCTAGTTTTAATTATACCTATATATATATGGGTCTGCGCACCCCCACTTAACCTCGCCGGCCAGTCGGGTCCGGGCAAGGAACGCTAACGCATGTGTTCGCTCCTTTGTCATTTATGTGTGTCTATTCAAATACAAGTGTTCAAAGTGCATATACTGTTTTACTTCGCTGGTGACCACCTACATCCTCTACAATTATTATATGCAATATTATTGTTGAGTTGTGTTGTGGGACTTTAGATTTTTCTAAGATTGTGTGATTTTTGGTACTGTATAGTAAAGGGTCGTAGGAAAATAAGTCGATTCCTCATTCATGGTCTGAAAACTTTTGGCTATGAATAAACAGCAGTTTTATGACATATTTTTCTAAATTAGGAAATTTTCTGAACATTTCAATATGAATACGAACAATTTTTTTTTTATTTTTTTTTATGTAACTGAATGACGAGACGACCTAGTCGTTTGCCTAATGGTAAGCAATACGCCAGCCCATAACAATAACAGCACCACCTAGAACTTAGTTTTCACCACACAATCAAAATCCTGCGCGGCGCTGTACTGCGCTCGTCACTCTGAGACAATTAGCTGTTGAGTCTCATAATGCGCAGTAATTTCGCTGGCTACAATGCCCTTCAAGCCGGAACACAGTAATGCTTGCGCACTACCGCTTGGCGGCTGAATAACTGGCAAAGCGGTGGTACCCACCCAGACGGCCTCTCGCATACGAGAAACCTACCTAAAAAAAAAAAGGATATGGCACAGCCGCGGCCAGCGAGCACTAGGTATTTGAATAATGGTTTACGGTCTCGCAGAAAGTGCGTAAATTAAATAAATTAACTAAATAATAATAATTTAACTAAATTCGTATCATCTTCAGATTTTTGTTAAAATTAGCGTTTCGGGAGAAAACGATTCTACCACACTAAATCTCAACCAAACTTGGTAATTTTAGTCTCAATTTCTTAAATGGAGAATAATTATAAACTAGGTTTGTAGGTTTGTTTATGTCTATTTTTAAAGTTAACAGCTTCCAAACTTCAAACAAATTTTTCGAGTAAATATCGAGAAAAATCTCTTAACGTGATTTCTAAACTGACTGTAATCTGTTTTGTGTGCCTTCAAAAGTAAATAATTGATAATTTGAAAGTGCTTACCAGTGAAAGCAATTTTGTCGACATCAGGATGGTTTACCAGAGCCGCGCCCGCGTCGCCGAAACCTGGCAGCATGTTGACCACGCCCGGAGGGAAACCCGCCTCCTACATACAGAACAAGCGAATTTCGGTATACTAAAATTGAAAAACCCCCGTCACAAAACCCTATAAAAAGTAAAAAACGGCAGTACCGATTTTGATAAAACATAATCTAACAACCACAGCCAGAAAACCTGCTTTAAAATAATAAAAAACCGCATCCAAATCGGTTTACCCGTTTAAGAGCTACGGTGCACAGAGACAGACACAAAGTGGTCAAACATATAACATCCTTTGTGTCGGGGTTAAAAAATTAAATAAGTTCTTTCTTGCTAACTTTTGGACAGTGATAAAACGAGCAAGCCGTTAGTCTGCTGGTAAGCGCCATGCCTGCCCATAACAATTTCAGAGCCACCTAAACCTTTTAATACCAGAAAAAGCACTGCGTGGCACAGCATTGCGCTCATCACTCCGAAACATCAAATATATTCAGTCTCATATGCCCAGTAACTTCGCTGGCTACAATGCCCTTCAGTAATGCTTGCACACTACTGCTTGGCGGCAGAATAACTGGCAATGCGGTGGCACTTACCCAGACGGCCTCCCGCATACGAGCGACCTTCCACTAGTAGTTAGAAGCGGTGGGACGGGAGGGAAAGGGGGAAGCAGGGAGAGGTTGCCTAAGTTACCTTGACGAGCTGTGCGATGTAGAGCGCAGTGAGCGGCGTCTGCTCTGCCGGCTTCATGACGAGCGTGCAGCCGGTGGCCAGCGCCGGGCCCAGCTTCCACGCCGCCATCAGCAGCGGGAAGTTCCACGGGATTATCTGACCGCACACGCCTAGGAACACGACCTTCAGCCTTAGCACCCTCAATCCCTCATTTACTCGTATTACCCTTTTACGTTCCCACTGCGTGAACGCAGGCCTCTTCGGGACAATCTATTATCTATATATTATACTAATATGATTAAGAGGTAAAATTGTATGTATTTTTGGAGGAGGTAATCTCTGGAATTACGGATCCGATTTAGAAAATTCTTCCACTGAGAGAGCTACGCTATCCCTGAGTAACATAGACTATGTTACCTACCACTCCAAACTCAGAAAATAAAGAATAGGGAATATTGCATATGTTGTCGTAAAATCCGATTTTTTATGATATATTGCTCCTGTAAACATTTAGGTAGTGATATAATAATTATTATTAATTGCGTAGTTTTGTTGTAATTCAATGTTTATTTTTCGTATTTTCGAAAAAACGGAACGTAATCGCAAATCGCTTGACTCGCTTGAGTACGTGCAACCACAAGTTGACGTCACGCGGCTCGCTGTTTATTAGTCAATTATTGAAATAGAGCCCGCCCTATTGGTCGATTACTGACACACGCACATGCACCATAGACAGACCAATGAGGAGATGCTAAGTGCCACATTTTGACGACACACGCAAGTGACGCGTTTATGTTGATTAAAATTTTCATTTAATGATTAATAATGAATCGATTCGTGTATTAAAAAAAATACATGCATTTCTGTTGTGTGACTCTTACTCGTACTGACGCTCAATTGCCGTCAATGTTCAAGGTAGCGGAGACATAAGCAATCGACAGTAACAGTCAAGTCGAGCGTGAGCAATTGAATTTCTCAAATAGCGTGGAACTATGTCGTTCCAGTTTTCCTTATCTAGACTTCGCTAAATATAAACTTGGTAACGCATAAGTTGACTTATCTAATTGAAGCATTTAAAGCACTTAAATGATGCTCTAGATTTTACTTATAATTCGAAACTAAATTAAAAAAAATAAAGTTTTGACTCAAAACTTTTGAGGGCCTCTGTGGTGTAGTGGTTGAGTAGGTTAGCTGAAATTTCATACACTACCGAGTTTGCGGGTTCGATTCCCGCGACGGGACAAATGTTAGTGGACAGAAAAAAGTTCCTGGTTCCCTAGATACAGGGAATCCTAGTTAGGGGCCAGGTTCCATGTATCGTTATCGTCGTGACCGTTGGGCGTATTTACTTTATTATAGGTATGACTTATAGGCCTTTGGTAATAATAATAAATATAAATATTTTCCTCGTACGCAAGTTTAAATATGTGTTAAGTGCTAGAAGTATATGAAGACCACCCCGATAAGGATGACTCGTTACAACATCTCAGTGAACCGATTGCTGATGAAGCGCAATTGCGCAATAGAGTTCCGGCTAAGTACTACCAGGCCTAGCGCACTCCGCACTGTAGGTACGAAGCTACAAGTACATAACCGGACACCGACGGAGGGTCACGCGTCGTTACACGTGCCGCGTCAGAAGAGATAAGAGCTATGCCATAGAGAGAGGCGCTCTGTAGGAAAATATGACTGGTAGGTATGCAGCGCTACGTGAGGTGAATTGAATTTTATTGCGTCATAGCAAGAGTCGCTATTTGTTTAAATTTCTTTGCGGAGTGAGGCTTCTGTCCCTTAGTATTCTGTGGTACTACTGGACACCAGCGACAACGGCGGGAAGCAACCTCACTCTCGTGACTAACATCGTCCGGTTGTAACTTAATTAAGTTTCATTTTATAAGTAATAATTTTCAATTTAGAAAATTAATTAAATACATTTTAATCAAATCGTGTTTTTTTGAGTCCTCGCTTGCTGCGCGACATAATTTATGTCATCATAAATTATGTCGACATCTTTTTGTTTGTAAGTTCAATGTATAACCAGTCTCAAGTTCTTCAAGTTTATAAGGGAAAATAATCTATATATATTCATTATTTTCCTTAGAAACTATTTACTCTCAAAGACGTAACCGCACAATGAAAAGTCACAACAATAGATTTCATGCCAATTGTGTCCACATATTTTAATATTCAAACAATGTGTGCACAATTGTACATGTATAAGACATACTTGGCCTTGAAGCTACTTATGCCGCTGACGATAATAATACCATTAAACAAGTTAAGTAACGTAGAGATAAGACTGGTTTCCCAGAATTAAACGAATAGCAAGAGCGAGATGGCATACAATGTTTTATTTATTTTTATAAATTTTACAACTTTTCATAAATATCTAACACCTTATAAACCTTAAACAGGTTTGTCTTGGGTGTCGCATTCCTCTTCTATTTCTTACTTCTAAAATAGTTACATTTTAAAATAGTAGGTAGTATTGACTATAATATGTATAAAAATCATAACAATAGCTGCGCTCGGGACCGCTCCAATGTAATCTTTATGACTTTATTTCCGTAACTCCTGAGAGTGACAAGGACGAAATGACAAAGTATAGGCACAGAATACAGAGGTATAGGTACAGGTTGTTCCATTTTAAGGTTGTTAATTATTTCTTTAATATTTAGATTTTACTAGAACTTTATATTTGCGCTATTAATTTTTGATAGGTCCGTTAATGAAATATATACGTTTGTTAGTTTTTATTCTTTTTATGTCTTGATTTTATATAATATTTTAATAATCTGTTTGTATTTATATGTATAGATGTACATTTGTTAAGATTTTATTGCGACAGATATCTTTTTTTTTAATATATTTTTGATGTTTATAGGGTTAATTTTGTCTTTCGTTTCTTTTGGAATGTTATTAATGAATCTAGGTAAGATAAAGTCTGTAGTGCGCTCACCATAAAAGTTATGAGCACTAATTGTTTTTAGATTTTTATTTGTAACTTGTCGAGTGTTAATTTTATGAGAAGTATAATCGTCATATTTAAAGTAATTTTCTAATAGTAATGAGAGCTGTACTCTGTCGTGTACATTGATTATTTTACAAAAGTAAAATAATCCACGTATGTTATTGCGGAATTTCTCCTTAATCTTTCTTGGCACAATACTTTTAAGGAGACTGAATTTTATGTAACTGAATGACGAGACGAGCTGGTCGTTTCCTTGATGGTAAGCAATACGCCAGCCCATAACAATAGCAGCACCACCCAGAACTATGTTTTGCAAAATCCTGCGCAGCGCTGTACTGCGCTCGTCACCCTGAGACAATTAGCTGTTGAGTCTCATAATGCCCAGTAATTTCGCTGGCTACAATGCCCTTCACGCCGGAACACAGTAATGCTTACGCATTACTGCTTGGCGGATGAATAACTGGCAATTAAAGCAGTGGTACCCACCCAGACGGCCTCTCGCATACGAGAAACCTACCACCAGTAAAGTTTCTTATCGAAAAGGTGACATGACAGGCAAGCATGAGCGCCTAAGCCTCCGTGGAGATGGCGTGGTGGTTGAGCAGGTCAAGTGGCGGAAGGTGCGGCTTCGATTCCCGCGAAATATTTATTGAGACATAAGATGTACAAAAATGCTTTTATTTCACTTGCAATGTTTGAATCAAATGCAAGTTGAATCAGACCCACTTCCTCTTATCATACTGAGTGGAAATTTTGCATACTTGTCAAAGTCTGATGACAATGCATGCATGAATTATGGTGACAGCCAACTGATCTGATGATGGAGACGGAAGGTGGGCAATGGAACTCTTTGACGGATAATCGTAAACTACTAGTGTTTGGGCTTATGTTAATCTGCTCGCGGTTCCGATTACGAATTTGTTATAAGCTTGTCTTGAAAAATATATGTTTTAACAAAAATGTTGTAAACATCTAGTAAGCCCAATAAATTGTTTCCAATTACTTACCAACGGGTTCATGGCGAGTGTAAGCGAAGTATTTTCCATCAGTGGGCACAACTTTCCCATGGTTCTTGTCAGCCCATCCAGCATAGTACCTCAGGTTCTTGATAACTGCATTCAAGTCACCGTAGTAAGACGCCGTGTATGGCTTGCCATTGTCGAGCGTTTCCAGACTCTGATGTAAAGGAAATTGAGTTTATTTTAGATTGATATGTATGAGACGAGAAAATTGGGTTGAGTTTAAGAACATTTTAAGTGCGCTACAATTATAATTTTATGTACTCTACGTAGTAGCATTATGTTTTCTGTGAGTCTACTTACTAAGTATGTACAACCTGACATTATTGTTAGTAACAAAAGATCTTTAGCAAGGCTATTGCATTATCATGCTGCCGAGTGTGTGAGTGTCTGGAATTAGGTGCTACCTTAGAGTACATACGCTACCTTAGTGTGAATACATAACTATAGAGCGCGTGTTCCTGATTGGGAACAGTATGCACGGGTGAGAACATAGCATCGTCCTGTCCAAAAGCGCTAGTAGTCTTACGACTATTAGCGGCGCAGTGTGAGCGCCCGTTGAGAGTTCTTAGCAGATATATCTTTAAAAAAATGGTTAAATGTGCAATACAACCTTGTAAAAATGATACTCGGAAACACACTAAACATAATTCTAACATCACATTTCACCGGTAAGCCAATTTTTAATAATTTTAAGTTCAAAGTTCGTTTCGTTTCGCGGGGGTGAAAAAGACGTGTGACGCGGGGCTAGACGTACCGCCCGCACTGCCCCGCAACCCCACGACTCAAATAGTGATGTGACCCGTTCGGCCTATTCGATAATGATGTTTGTTATGAGTATGGCGAGCAATAGTTTACACCGGCACAATATCTGCGCTTGCGATTTAAAATTCTAGTAATCTAGTAATCTTAGTAACCTTTGGTAAACGCATCACTTGAGAACGGCTGGACTGATCCGCTAAATGATGATAATGTAAATAAATAGAGATAGGTATATAGATATAAAAAAATAATTCCTAAATTGTTATTTCTGACTTTCTTATTTCATATCCAATACATATTTTACATAGGTACTGCACATCTTATACATTTATACATTAAAATAAATAATGTTCACTTACTAAAATTACACTTATAGATACACAAGACATACATACATACACAACAATAGGTACCGTGTCACGGCGCACAATTATTACCCATCACTATTTCACTTGCCTACGCTGCGCAATGGGCGACAAGTACGATATGCGCGCTCTATACCTAGTTATATAAACTCTAAGGGTACCTATACTTGCTACCTATACTTGTGCATGGAATAGGTACATATTTATATGCATGACTGTTTACATTAACAAGCAAGGAGTTTTATCTTATCATTAATATTATTCTGTGTTATCATTGCTTATGCAACTGCTTACAGAATAGGGTATCAATTTATACTTAACAGAATACTTAAAGTCATATAATAAAAACATACAAATTATCTTACCGCCAAGTAAACCCTGTCCCTTTCAATAAGGTCGGCTAACTTGTTGATCAACTGGCCTCGCTCTGAAGCATCCATTGACCGCCATGGTGAGCCCAGTCTGGAAACCACCGAAATATTGAACATTTTTGCAAAAGGAAAACAAAGCATGTATTTTTTATATTGAATGCATTAACCGCATGCTAGGCGAACATCGTAAGATTTTAAATAACTAGGGAGATATTATTATCGTCCCTGTAAGATGAAATAGAGATAGAAGAAATTTGGTTGTTCGAGCAGTTGGCTCGGTGGCCCAGTGGTTAAGGTGTCGGGACGCTATTCCGAAGACGCAGGTTCGATCCCTGCCGGAGCAATATGATTTTTCTTCTTCCTAATTATTTAGAAAGAAAAGAAGAAAGAAAGAAATAAAGTTTATTATTAAACCATCTTATACTAAAAACAAAGGTAATAGGTACAGTTAAATGAAATAAGATGGTCATAAAAGGACACAGCTCGCTGAATTTCAGTTGTGCCCTTTTTCGTGACGAGTAGTAGTAGAAATAATTAATAATATTGTTACACATGGGTACATAAAAATTTACACATGCAGGTTACAGATATATCTATCTGTGGAGACTTGTAATTGGCTCTTTGTTAGCTACTTGTACTCATGTTTTTGTAATTGATAGCTGTAAGTCCCCCAAATAAAATAAAATATAATAAAATAAATAATATAAAATATATATAGTTACATATACTATTCATTTATTAAGAAGTTAAGTTTAGTCAGTCAGAGTGGTACGTAAGTCAATGAAAGAGAGAAAACAAAAAAATACGACAAAAGGATATAAATAATAATAATAATACAACATTTATTTATTTTCTCTCACAAAGGTATTTTCTTATAGGTACTTACGGATTTAAGAGTAAAGCTAAGACTTGCTACCTAACGTTGTGAGAGACTGGTGCCTGAGGTAGGTAATATAAAACCTGTATTACAGGTCACCAGTGCTTATCTCAGCAGGGGTTATCTCAGGTGAGTGTCCACCCTCAGGGCAACTTTTGTTCGGCTAGTAATAGTAATAAATTCAAAATGTTAAAGCACTTATTTGTCTCATTTTTTGCTTATAGGTCTATAATACCCTTTGAGCGATGATGAGTGAGATGATCGAGTGCAGATGATGTGTCAGGGTGTTGCAAGACACTGATCCTTGTCCTCATAGATCAGGGAGAGATGAGCATTCATGTTTGGGATTGTTGATCATCATTTTACTTCATAAAAGTCAAAGTCAAATATAATTTATTAAATAGGCACAAAAGTGCACTTTTAATCATAAACACATGATAAAAATAAAATATGTTAAAAATTGTAACTTATGTTAACATGACTTTGAAAAAAGGTAAGTATGTTTACCCATTTCTTTCCTATACTCAAATTGAAGTCTGGGTGCAGAAAAGAAATGCGAAAACTGACTCTACCAGTGCTTCGGAAATACGCCCAAAAAAAAACATTTTAGATAATATTATATCATATTGTGTGTTCATGTGTATGTGTATTCATGAGGAAAACGATAAAGGAAAACATCATGAGAAAACCGGCATGTCCAAGAATTTATCACAAAATTTCAAAGACATGTGACATCCACCTACCCGCACTGGGCCAGCGTGGTGGAATATGGCCCATACTCTCTCTACGAGGGAAGGCCTGAGTCCCAGCAGTGGGAACGTAATGGGCTGATGATGATGATATTCATGAGGGAGTGAAGGTCTCGTAAAATAACATTGGTTGTGTTATCTATGAATTTACAGTTTATTACTTAGATCACAATGACAGTAAATATTTTTTTTTACGCTTAATAGTTCTATTTTTGGTCACTATCTTGCCTGATGTGAAGCGATGATGTGGCCTAAGATAGAGCACATAAACCTAGAGAGATATGGTAGTTGAGCGGCTGATCAGACCCGTCTGCCCGATGGTTCACCGAACATCATTCCGAACACGACTAGGGCGCTTGGCATGGCTTTTTTCTGTGGGTGGTATTACAACCACGGCCAGAGCCTACAACTCCAAAGCGCGTAAGCGGGTTTTATCACGATGTTTTCCTTCACCGTTTTAGAGCGAGTGTGCAAAATTTGCGCTTAACTATAAGTCAGGTAGGTAAAATATATTTTCTTTGATTTCAATTCAACCATGGCATTATCTTGTAAGTAGTTGATTAGGCATTAGATAGATTTTATCATCATGGTGCTGTGTGCAGATGATTTTGAACATATTATTTTATGAATTTGATCACAGATATAATGATAATATATTATTATCAGATTTACAACAGATTTCTTTATCTATAGTGATTGACCTTTTTTATGCTTTATAGATCTATGTTTGGCCACTATCTCGCCTGATGTGAATTGATGATGTGGCCTAAGGTGGAGCACATAGACCTAGAGAGAGAAATTGAGCGGCTGCTCAGACCCATCTCCCCGATGGTTCACCAAACATCACCCCGAATCATCCCCATCATCACTATTGTAGAATCTCATGAGTACATCATGGAATCTCTAAAATAACAGGTTTAAGATTATAATATTTCACATAATGTATAAAAGTATATTCTAGGTGCTAGTTAATATTTTTATTTAATATAGGTTCTCAAAATCCCTACAGGAGAACTGCGAAACCATGGGGAAATCCTACTTTTGGCAGACCCAGTTTCATTTCCTATACTTTTATATTCTTATTACTGATTTTAAAACCTACTTGAAAGCATCCTTGGCAGCTTTTACAGCCTTATCTACATCAGCTTTGCCCGCCTTCTGGACTTCAGTGATTACATTCCCAGTAGCAGGGTTCTCTGTTTGGAAGGTGCTGCCATCTGATGACTTCACCCACTCATTGTCGATGAAAAGCTGTAGGAGTTAAAGATAATTTCTTAGAACATAATACGGCCCAGCGGGTTAAGAATTTATATAAACTTTATATAAAATCGTCAACATCACCAGTATAATGCTTGTAGGCAGGTACATGATTTTATATAAGCACTAGCGACCCGCCCTGGCTTCGCACGGTTATTATACATATAAACCTTCCTCTTCAATCACTCTATCTATTAAAAAAAACCGCATCAAAATCCGTTGCATAGTTTTAAAGATTCAAGCATACATAGGGATATAGGAACAGAGACAGCGACTTTGTTTTATACTATGTAGTGATTATAATATTATACAGTAAATTAAATATTGAAACATTACTACAGAATCAGCCTTTATTGCTTGTATATTGATTAGATAAGGTATCTAAAAAATATATTTTTTTAAAGTCAATAGCTATTTATTAAATAGACCCAAAGAAATGCACTTCTGAATATCATATACACATAATACAAATGAAATAAAATATGTTAATATTTATAACTTAAAATATCATGACCTTGAAAAAAAAGGTAAGCATGTCTACCCATGTCTTTCCCATACTCAAAGTGAAGTCTAAGCCCAGAAAAGAATCGCGATAGAATAAGTAAGAGTTAGATAGAAAACTAACTCTTACTTAAGAAAAACGCCAGCTAGAGAAGATAGCACCAACAAACTCTGAGGTGATGACTTTTTTTCCCCATTGCACTTAAATCTACCTAACAGTGTTACCTATATTTGATATAAATCATTATAAACAATCAATTAAGGCCGCGTTCAGAAATCACCCAGTTAATGTAATTATTACCCTAACACCGTTCAGAAATGACTCAGGTGAACTTTGACATTTACCCTGAGCCGTTCAGAAAACCAAAAAGAGTAAAAGTTCACCTGACAGGTGAAAATATTCACCGATATAAAAGCGGGTTACGATTCTCACCTGTCAGGTAATAGTTGTCATTTTCCTTTACATTTTGCAATATTTTTGCATTGATTTTTTGTACATACAAATAAAATAAGCGATTCATGTATTTGAAGCAAAATATACGGTTAAATTCCGATATTAGCCAAAATAACGCAGTTAAATATGATAAACAAAAGCGCAGGAAATCTCGGTCTTGAAAATGATTGGTTTTGATTGGCTGGCTCATTGTATTACTCGATGCCCGTTCAGAAAGGCGTTAGTTAATTTTTAACTTGGCATATCACTGAGATTAACTGACAAGTATTCACTCGTGAACATTTACCCATTTCTGAATGCGGCCTAAGTCTACTCTATTCTTGAAAATTGTAAATTTGTACCAAATTATATCAATCAATTTCAGAGATTTTTGAATATGGTTATCTTGTGGGTAGAACAATAATAATTATATATCATTATTAATACCAAAGAATTTATATATAATTAACATATAGGTAAGTACGTTACTTACCCCCCAGTATATAATTTACTTTGTGTACTTACCCCAGAGTATAATATTTCCGGGTTAGTCTGGGGCGCTGGTGCGGTGGCAAATCTTGCCTTTTGCAGCTGTACCACTTTACTCAAGTTCCTAAGCATTTTGCTAGATCACAAACGTAAGTATTTGCAAAAATATTGCGATACAAAAGACCGGCCGGCAGAGCACTTGATTTTTATATCGATGTGTTAACTTTATAACAACTACTGCGAGCCGTGTGCACCACAAATTCTGTGAGTGCTATATTTTTGGAGTGCACAATGCGCCCGTCACAAAAGAAACAAGATTTGCAACACCACTCCACCACCACGTTCGCTCGCCAATCGCCTAAGTTTCTTCCGACTTCTGACACAATTTTTATCTAGGCTTCTGACTATTCTGTTCGTGCAAAAATACTTTTTGTCTAATCTAATTTAAACTTTTTAGTGATGTTACATTACATTTTACCTTTTATTAATAATCGATAGCAGGGAATATGCATGTGTTGTCGATAACTCCGGAAATTACTTACACGATAGATTACTCCTGTAACCATATAGTAATGATATTATTGATAACATTAATTGCGTAGTTTTGTATTTTTGGTAAATTATGGTCTCCGATGTTTGAAAGACAGTTTTTAAGATAGGTATCTAATTGCTAAGTACATAGTGACTTAACAAAATTCAATATAATATCCCTATATAAATACTAGTTGGTTACTAGCATAGAGTTAGGAGGTGCTTCGATAATACGTTTACAGGGTACACCAAACCAGTGTTGCTGGAGGGAAAGTATACCCGAATTATTGGAGTTAGCCAATTTTACTCAAAGGAAACATTTCTTTATTTTCAGAAATAAAAATACTGCAGGTGACATAGTGGTCAAACGCAAGACAATTAACAAATAAAAAAAATTAAAGATTTTTTATACACTTGCTCGAGCCGGAAATCAAACCTTTAGAAAATAAACATTATATGTATTTATGATATTTTTTTCGTTCTCTCTAAATTGAAAATAACCCTCCTCTTTGCTAAGCCGTAGTCGAGTAAAATGACGTTAACCTTTGTCTTAACTTGAATTTTTGTATGAAAATCTACCCATAATCCCTGGGACAACCATGATTTTACGTTGGCGTAAATAGGTCTAAGTGTCTTTAATAATCTTGTCATCAATTATTAGTTTTAGATTTGATTTAGATTTATGTGAATATTTTAATTTATTAAAAATACCATTCGATACGCATCGATACAAATAATTGCGATACATTACTACACGAATCGAGAATGTCGGGCATCGCTAGCACGGAATGACATGACAATAACATTTATAGCTGGCATGACAGTCCATGACAAAATTAAGGTAACGTTCCGAAAGTAGTTCACACGCCCGCACGTCGTGAATCATGTATGTGCCTTTGCGATGTTAGGTCGTTGTCTTGTTGTGGGCATGGGTGACCACTATTACGTCGTCAATAGGCGTCAAATACAGAACCACCATTACCGCCGGTCCACAGAAAGGTAATTGGCTCGAGTGGTCGAAGGCGGGCGTTTACCACCCAACTTCAATCATTTGTCATTAATTCAAACGTTAACTTTATTGCCTGAGAAACGTAGCGCGTAGGTGCATCCGCCCGTCGCGGCAGATCGCGAAATTGATTAGATTAGATTAGATTAGATAACGCTTTATTGTTACACAACAACATGAAATAAATAACAAAACAATACTTAAAGCTAAAGTGTTACAATGGGCGGTCTTATCGCTTATAGCGATCTCTTCCAGGCAACCTTTGGATGGAGAGGACCCAAAGAAACTGTAAGGGACGGTGGTGTTGTGCATAAACAAACTAACCAGTATAAGCATAAAATAATAATATCATATACAGTCTATATAATCGTAATAATATAATAATATACAATATGTATCATAATATGTGTATAAGCCCGAAGGGTGCAAATTCTGCACGTCACGGCGAACAATGTTAGTTCTACGAGTTTTGAAATTTCGCAGTTTTTCATTCATGAAAGTTTCTCGTAAAGATTTTTCCGCGAAATGTAAAAACCACAACGTGATAACCATGTAACAGCTGTTTTGAGACAAGGTCAATGACCTTTGCTCTCATCTTATGAGAACAGTTAATTACAGAAGCGCCACCAATACATAATGTGCCTATTTTTGAGGTGGTATGCATCAAGGAGTTCCACTGCCCACCTTCCATTTCCATCATCAGATCAGCTAGCTGTCACCATAATAATGCATTGTCATCGGACTTTGACAAGTATGCAAAATTTCAAGTCCGTAGGATAAGAGGAAGTGGTCCTGATACAAGTTGTAAGATTTGACCCAAACATTGTAAGATAAATAAAAGCTTCTAATAATTAACTATTTACGCAATTAATTACGTCCGCAATAAAAATTGTTACTTCTGTTTGTAGTTAGTCATTATTTAGTATGAATGACGTAGGCCTATCATGACGTATGATCGCTATCCGGACGCTGACAGACGCGTGATTGACAAAATGCCATCACACCATTGAGGTCTTACACTATAGAGGGATAATTACGAAGTTTTCCGACCTAAAAAAGGATAGCGCTATACAACAGGCTCTTATAAAGAACGAGGTAGAACTATTATCATATTGTCTCTATCGCGTAACCCATTTTCTTAACATTGGCCATGACATGTTAAGTCAAAATAGTGGCCCGGCAGGGTCGGCTTGTGGTTTTTTAATTTGTGTTGTGGTATTTTTTATTATTTTTAAGTGAATCTTTGTGAATGTGTACTAGAAACAATTTAGAATTAAATGTGAAAAAATATTCGGGTGTTCCATTCATGGTGAAGTGAAAATTGTACTGAAAGATTAAGTTTTCAAACGTTTGTGTTTTTCTTGTGTTTATTGATGTTTTTCGGTAACTATAATTTATGTGGATGTAACTATACATCGGGTTCGACAATTAGAACCTGCATTTGGCTTGATATATTCAGTTTTCGGTGTTATTTTGTTAAAACAACATTGACCAGTTTCGTGTGTCAGTGTGGCCATCGTATAAACATTTCAGTTTCCATTACGTCGGGTAACAAATTGCATATTTGTGTAAAATGTTAAATGTATTAAAATTGTGCATTCTTAAACCATTTAATTAAGATATAGGTAATAAAAGTAGTTAATGATTATAGTTTTTATTTAATTTGAAATTAAAAAGTTAAAGTTTAGTAAGAAGAGAGTAGAATTGTTTTAATAGTAAAGGCATTCGCCTCTTATGTAAGAACATATGTTGTAAATAAGTTCTTATTTTGTGTAATAAATTTATCTTACAGGTCCTTGCTGTCGATAACTATGGCCAATCATCCAATTCCATTGATGGATCACAATCCTACAATAAAAATGTAAGCAACGAATCTCGGATTTCTAATCCTAATTAACGCCACATAGTGAGAACGAGTTCATGAACGTAGACTTCATCATCATGTGAACGTCAAGGCTGTTCAGGACACAAAAGGACAAACCGTTTCGGGTTAGTGTAGTGAATTGACAGTTAGTTATGTATAGTTAGTGCTATCCAATACGGTGGTATGGTCAATGTAATAATTGACTTTCATAAGTACATCTGTGATCTACTCCGACAGTATGACATTTAACTGAGACACTGTGCTATTTAGAATACTTCAAGTGTTTTTTTTTAACATTGTGTTTATCTACCTATATCCTAAGTATCAGTTGTGCTGCAGTCTTGTAAATTATGTCAAAATACTAGTTCTTCTATTGTAAATTTTACCTGTATGGAAATAATTAATGTATATATATTGTATAAATGTGTCATATATTTTATTTGATTATTTTATTTACCTGACTGGTTTAATCCTAGATAAAACCTGGTTAACAACAAAATATTAATGATTGCATAAGAAGCATACCGTAAGGAAATGTAGTTACCGCAATGTCATTCGAGCTCTGAGTTGTATCGCCGCCACTATAGCTTCAGAAAGTCGTAGGTAGTTGGTCTGTAAAAGGTAGGAAATCTATACTATTATTCTGTGGCCACGCTAGAATGTATTCATTACTCGGCCACCTAAAAGAGACCTTTACCTTTTGATCTGTTTACAGGAGTCTATCATAAAAAGTAATTTCTAGATTTTTCGACAACATATGCATATTCCCTATTTCCCTATTCTTCACTATGGGGTACAGAATAGTACAGATGTCCTACCTTTTACAGACCAACCACGAACTTCTGAAGTTATAGTGGCTGCAATGCAACGCAGAACACGTTATATTTTCATTCAAGCGAATGGGAGAATTTTTCATAGGTATGGTAAACACTCCAAAATTACTGTCAAAAAACTATTGCTTTCCAAAAGTGTTACGCTGTCGAGGACTCTATAGTGTCATTCCTCAATGCATCACACCATTGAGGTCTCATGACACTACATCACACATTCATTTAAAAGTCAACAAAATCACAATATCTAGGAGTGCGTTTAGGACAGCCAACTTGGATAAAACTAGATAAATATCAAATAGCCTGTTTAGAGTGTCCAAGATGTGAAAATTACTGGCTAAAATTTAAACTAAACAAGAGACATAATTTTTATCCCGAAAATACGAACAGTTCCCCAGGAAACCAGCTACAAACCGCTACAAAGCTACAAAACCAGCTACAAACCGAATTCTACGTGGACGAAATACTTACGGGTTGTTTACTTATGATTTAATGAACAAATTAACATTTTAAATACATGCAAACACAATTTCCTTGAAGTGATACATTTTTTATTGACAACACAGACAAGACAGCTTTAAAATATCAACATTGTTTTTAAAATGGACGCATATTGTAACATCAAAAAAGTTTGCATATCAACTCCGGAGGTTGCATGCTTTAACAGAAGTCGGGGGTACAAGTAAACAGAGTATACTAATAAATTTATCAAGCCTAGAGAGATATTATATCAAGTGCTGTATCAAAAATAGTTTACAAGGCAAAAAGCACGGTCAAAGCTGGAGTATGAATGATGTAGTACGGTGAACAGTCAGATGATTAATGGTAGCAAAAACAGTACTTTTTGGTCTGGTTACGCTGTACCTGTCTATTGAATTTAAAATAAAGCTATGACGCCGTTTCATGAGCTCCGTATAAATAATTTTGTCCAGCTAAAATGTATACGACTGGCTTGCCTAAACGCACCCTAGATATTAAACATACAAATTCATGCAACGTGATTAGACCTCTTTATCTTTGACATTATACCGTAAGTTATCCGTCAATTATAGCAGTGACCATTGAGGTCTTACACTATAGAGCATTGAGGAATGACACTATAGAGTCCTTGACAGCGTAACACTTTTGGAAAGCAATAGTTTTTTGACAGTAATTTTGGAGTGTTTACCATACCTATGAAAAATTCTCCCATTCGCTTGAATGAAAATGTAACGTGTTCTGCGTTGCATTGCAGCCACTATAACTTCAGAAGTTCGTGGTTGGTCTGTAAAAGGTAGGACATCTGTACTATTCTGTACCCCAGAGTGAAAGAATAGGGAATATGCATATGTTGTTGAAAAATCTAGAAATTACTTTTTATGATAGATTACTCCTGTAAACAGATCAAAAGGTGAAGGTCTCTTTTAGGTGGCCGAGTAATGAATACGTTCTAGCGTGGCCACAGAATAATAGTACAGATTTCGTACCTTGTACAGACCAACTACCTACGACTTTCTGAAGTTATAGTGGCGGCGCTACAACGCAGAGCTCGAATGAAATTGCGGTAACTACATTTCCTTACGGCATGCTTCTTATGCAATCATTAATATTTTGTTGTTAACCAGGTTTTATCTAGGATTAAACCAGTCAGGTAAATAAAATAATTAAACAAAATATATGACACATTTATACAATATACATACATTAATTATTTCCATACAGGTAAAATTTACAATAGAAGAACTAGTATTTTAACATAATTTACAAGACTGCAGCACAACTGATACTTAGGATATAGGTAGATAGATAAACACAATGTTAAAAAAACCACTTGAATTATTCTAAATAGCATAGTGTCTCAGTTAAATGTCATACTGTCGGAGTTGATCACAGACGTACTTATGAAAGTCAATTATTACATTGACCATACCACCGTATTGGATAGCACTAACTATACATAACTGTCAATTCACTACACTAACCCGAAACGGTTTGTCCTTTTGTGTCCTGAACAGCCTTGACGTTCACATGATGATGAAGTCTACATTCATGAACTCGTTCTCACTATGTGGCGTTAATTAGGATTAGAAATCCGAGATTCGTTGCTTACATTTTTACTGTAGGATTGTGATCCATCAATGGAATTGGATGATTGGCCATAGTAATCGACAGCAAGGACCTGTAAGATAAATTTATAACACAAAATAAGAACTTATTTACAACATATGTTCTTACATAAGAGGCGAATGCCTTTACTATTAAAACAATTCTACTCTCTTCTTACTAAACTTTAACTTTTTAATTTCAAATTAAATAAAAACTATAATCATTAACTACTTTTATTACCTATATTTTAATTAAATGGTTTAAGAATGCACAATTTTAATACATTTAACATTTTACACAAATATGCAATTTGTTACCCGACGTAATGGGAACTGAAATGTTTATACGATGGCCACACTGACACACGAAACTGCTCAATGTTGTTTTAACAAAATAACACCGAAAACTGAATATATCAAGCCAAATGCAGGTTCTAATAGTCGAACCCGATGTATAGTTACATCCACATAAGTTATAGTTACCGAAAAACATCAATAAACACAAGAAAAACACATACGTTTGAAAACTTAATCTTTCAGTACAATTTTCACTTCACCATGAATGGAACACCCGAATATTTTTTCACATTCAATTCTAAATTGTTTCTAGTACACATTCACCAAGACTCACTTAAAAATAATAAGAAATACCACAATATAAATTAAAAAACCACAAGCCGACCCTGCCGGGCCACTATTTTGACTTAACATGTCATGACCAATGTTAAGAAAATGGGTTACGCGATAGAGACAATATGATAATAGTTATACCTCGTTCTTTATAAGACCCTGTTGTATAGCGCTATCCTTTTTTAGGTCGGAAAACTTCGTAATTATCCCTCTATAGTGTAAGACCTCAATGCTATAGAGGGATAATTACGAAGTTTTCCGACCTAAAAAAGGATAGCGCTATACAACAGGCTCTTATAAAGAACGAGGTAGAACTATTATCATATTGTCTCTATCGCGTAACCCATTTTCTTAACATTGGCCATGACATGTTAAGTCAAAATAGTGGCCCGGCAGGGTCGGCTTGTGGTTTTTTAATTTGTGTTGTGGTATTTTTTATTATTTTTAAGTGAATCTTTGTGAATGTGTACTAGAAACAATTTAGAATTAAATGTGAAAAAATGTTCGGGTGTTCCATTCATGGTGAAGTGAAAATTGTACTGAAAGATTAAGTTTTCAAACGTTTGTGTTTTTCTTGTGTTTATTGATGTTTTTCGGTAACTATAATTTATGTGGATGTAACTATACATCGGGTTCGACAATTAGAACCTGCATTTGGCTTGATATATTCAGTTTTCGGTGTTATTTTGTTAAAACAACATTAACCAGTTTCGTGTGTCAGTGTGGCCATCGTATAAACATTTCAGTTCCCATTACGTCGGGTAACAAATTGCATATTTGTGTAAAATGTTAAATGTATTAAAATTGTGCATTCTTAAACCATTTAATTAAGATATAGGTAATAAAAATAGTTAATGATTATAGTTTTTATTTAATTTGAAATTAAAAAGTTAAAGTTTAGTAAGAAGAGAGTAGAATTGTTTTAATAGTAAAGGCATTCGCCTCTTATGTAAGAACATATTATGTTGTAAATAAGTTCTTATTTTGTGTAATAAATTTATCTTACAGGTCCTTGCTGTCGATTATAATGGCCAATCATCCAATTCCATTGATGGATCACAATCCTACAGTAAAAATGTAAGCAACGAATCTCGGATTTCTAATACTAATTAACGCCACATAGTGAGAACGAGTTCATGAACGTAGACTTCATCGTCATGTGAACGTCAAGGCTGTTCAGGACACAAAAGGACAAACCGTTTCGGGTTAGTGTAGTGAATTGACAGTTATGTATAGTTAGTGCTATCCAATACGGTGGTATGGTCAATGTAATAATTGACTTTCATAAGTACGTCTGTGATCTACTCCGACAGTATGACATTTAACTGAGACACTATGCTATTTAGAATACTTCAAGTGTTTTTTTTAACATTGTGTTTATCTATCTACCTATATCCTAAGTATCAGTTGTGCTGCAGTCTTGTAAATTATGTCAAAATACTAGTTCTTCTATTGTAAATTTTACCTGTATGGAAATAATTAATGTATGTATATTGTATAAATGTGTCATATATTTTATTTGATTATTTTATTTACCTGACTGGTTTAATCCTAGATAAAACCTGGTTAACAACAAAATATTAATGATTGCATAAGAAGCATACCGTAAGGAAATGTAGTTACCGCAATGTCATTCGAGCTCTGAGTTGTATCGCCGCCACTATAGCTTCAGAAAGTCGTAGGTAGTTGGTCTGTAAAAGGTAGGAAATATATACTATTATTCTGTGGCCACGCTAGAATGTATTCATTACTCGGCCACCTAAAAGAGACCTTCACCTTTTGATCTGTTTACAGGAGTCTATCATAAAAAGTAATTTCTAGATTTTTCGACAACATATGCATATTCCCTATTTCCCTATTCTTCACTCTGGGGTACAGAATAGTACAGATGTCCTACCTTTTACAGACCAACCACGAACTTCTGAAGTTATAGTGGCTGCAATGCAACGCAGAACACGTTATATTTTCATTCAAGCGAATGGGAGAATTTTTCATAGGTATGGTAAACACTCCAAAATTACTGTCAAAAAACTATTGCTTTCCAAAAGTGTTACGCTGTCGAGGACTCTATAGTGTCATTCCTCAATGGCAGTGACTGTGGCAAAACTGACAGCAAAATCTATCGTCGTCAACATTTATTTGTGAAAAAAATAAAATATATATATATACTATATTGTCTATAAGTGAGATAATAAGCAGTGTTAAACAGATAAAAACAGAACTACCGACAGTCAGAACTTCAGAGTAGCAGGCTGCAGTTACGTAGCTAAATAAAGCTTTTAGTAATATAAA
This sequence comes from Petrophora chlorosata, assembly GCA_951640565.1. Classification (NCBI taxonomy): domain Eukaryota; kingdom Metazoa; phylum Arthropoda; class Insecta; order Lepidoptera; family Geometridae; genus Petrophora; species Petrophora chlorosata. The sequence continues at coordinate 4,963,389 of OX621204.1, read as the reverse complement.
AAGGTTGTAGTTCCAGCTCGCTCTGAGGTACGGAACGACCTTTGTTGTTTTATAATCAATCGCGCTCTGAGCAGAGTGTAGGTATGGAACGCAGCCCTGAACGCGCCCGGCGTGTTGACTTTGTTTTGTCAATCAAGTGAGCGTCACTGTCAGTGTCAGCTGAATCAGCTGATTTATGTATTATTAAATTATTTTATTACTATTTTTCTAATTTTTAAGGCTGACTCAGTGACTGATACACAATTTTAAACAGAATTCCATTTAATTTATTTATGTTTTGTGATTTATATCTTTAACTTTATAGTTTTACTTATCGAATTAATACACAATACGATACATACCGATTACAGGCACAGCCCCAGGCTTACAATAGAAAATCAAGGATACAACCATTGAGTTATAAGTACGATACAACAACGAGGATAATCGACTGAAAGTCCCGTTTGAAAATGCCTAAAATAAACAGAAACCCACGTATATTTAATTATTTTGACGACCTTAACAAACGCTATCTCAGGTTTTTAAATACGCTTGATAGACAAATTACTAGCAACCTATGTGAAGCGGAAATACAAACAAGGTAACTTAATAATAATAATTAATAATAATTAACGGGTGACACTCACGTTTAAATTGGAGAAATCCAACTATAGTTTCAACCACATCCAGGGGTCTTTTCAAGGTGAGTGTGGTACCAGCATGTGGTTGAAACTATAGTTGGATTACTGCAATTTAAACGTGAGTGTCACCCGTAAATTATTATTAATAAGGTAACTTAAATCACACTTAACCCTACTTTATATTCCAATGTTAATTATCAATACTGCCAGTATCTTGGGTACGCTGCCAACTGGTAGTGGGTTGGAGCATTTGAGCTATCTATAGGTCTTTATTGGTCTATGGGTGGTCCAACTGCTTTTCCTTCTAAGTAGTTAAGTTTTAGTTAGTAGAGTGTAGAATTGTTTTCAGTAAAAAGTCATTCCCCCGTTGAAAAAAAATCATATAAATGAGTATGTTGCACTTAGATGAATAATTGAATATGCAGTCCAAATTAAGTAGCTTCCTGTAAAGTTGTTGATTAAACTGTAATATACTAAAGGTCGAGTACCTAATGACACAGAATACTTAATACTACCTGCACCCACTGATTACATTCTAGTAGTTCACAGTAGTTGCAAATGTAAACGATTTTATTTTATTAATTTTCAGGCCGGTGAGCAGCAATGGACTTTGGTGCTGTACCATTCTGCCGTCAGTGTTAATAGTGTACAACTTAATATGCAAAGTACCACCAGTATACAGTCTTGTGACTTACGTCTCTATAGGATTGTTATGTTATTGTGCACTGTTTATGGTTTTTCTTTCCATATCATGTCTGGTACTGCAGGAGCCCATGTACGGAGGCTGTTTAGCTTCAAGTTTTGTAACTGCTTTGCTACTGTATATGTTTTTAGGAAAAGGTAAAAATATGAATAATATTTTATTTTATTTATTTGTTAATAGATGAGCAGCATGGGTGCTGGTATGCCTATTTTAACAGTGTAACTTAAACATAATAATTTGCAATACGAAATCTATTTCATCTGTATTAACACAAATCCAATTTGATTAACTTATAAATTTAATTTACAGGTCTCACAACCTCACTCATATACTCAATACCTGCTTTGTTAGCATTCACCACATTGCTCCGTACCTCTTTAATGGAATTTCCAAAGACATTCACTATAGGAGAAGCCATGATTGTAGCCCAAAGTATAGTGTTGTATGGGGTGATGACGACGGCAAATTGGTTTGATGACACAGTTAATATGGAGTTGGATTTTATATCGGGTATTGTTAATGTAAGTGAAACTCGTAATTATTTACTTGCATTATCATTAATCATCAGCTTATCTGCAAAAAAACGAAGGTAACCGATATAACTCTCAAAATTAGCAAGTTTAAGTGACCATATAGCTTGTAGAACCGATAACCGTTGGGGTAATAAGGTTCTCGAGTGGCGACCACGGACCGAAAGGCGGAGCTTAGGACGGCCCCGCACAAGGTAAACCAACGAGCTGGCCAGAGTTGCGGGAGCTGCTGGGTGCATACAGTGAGCAACCGCTCGTTGCGGCGATCTATGGGGAGGCCTATGTTCAGCAGTGGACGTCTTTTGACTGATGATGATGACGATGATCAGCCCATTACGGGTTTACTGATAGCACCAGGACCTAAACCATCCTTGCAGACTTACGAGTCGCTTGGTAGATATGTGTCTACATGCTGATGTTACATATTGAAGGATATGTGAGTGTGGCAAGGCAATACAACTTCATTCTAGAACTATGAATGCTATGATGACATAGGACCCACAGACTCCTTCTTTCGCTTCACATTGGATGTTTTCAATTGATTCACCCCTAAATTGTAAACCTACTTGATTAACTGTTAACAATAGCAAATTATAATTGCCTGTTTTCAGACAGTGTTATCAACCGTCGGTATAATTGTTACAGCACTGTGTCTGATGAATGATAGACAGAGGAACCTATGGAACCTAGGAATAGTGGTTGCGGTGGCGGCAATCTTTGGTATAGCACTGTTGCATATCACCTTAGGAATTGATTGCATGTGGAGAATATATGACTACTTCCGCGATGTTAAAAGAGTGAGTAAATACCACAGGTAAATACTAATTTTATAGTAATGTCAATAACCTGGGATTGGACCTCTAATTTTCCTCATCGGGCAATAATTGGTTTGTCATAGAATGGCGTAGCATCGAATTATTAGCAAAGAGTCACAAATGTCTGATGTCTCAGGATGATAGCGCAATGCAGTGCTATGCAGTTTTTTTATGGTATTATAAGTTCTAGGTGGCAATGCAATTGTTATGGGCAGGCGTGGCGCTTAACATCAGGCGAACGACATGCTCGTCTCATCGCAGAGTAACATAAAAAAAAACTACTAAAACAAGTATTGAGTAAGACTAAAGTGTGGAATCAATTTTGAGGGAAAGACATTAAAAGTACCTACCTACCTAGACCTCTAAAAAACCTTTTCGACTCTGAAGTTCTCAAAATTGAATGCGGTACATAACTGGTACCTGCATATGTTATCCTTTTGTAAAGTTGCTACATGTTTCCAAATTAATAATTAGTTTTCTAGAAACTATAAAAAACCAACTAAAATATAATATTTTCAGAATTCGTGGCTAGCCTTAATAGGCTATATTGCTACACGAATTCTGAAAATAATATCAATATGGCCATTAATATGGCCTTTAATATGGCCTTTCGATTCCGTTAAAAGCGAGATGTAACACTCGCTCTAAAACGGTTAAAGGAAAAATCGTGTGGTTAAAGAAACCGGCATGTCGAAGAATTAATCACAAAAAAATCAAGGACATGTGACATCCTCCAACCGCACTGGGTCAGCGTTTTATGGCCCATACTCTATGAGAGAAGGCCGGTGTTCCAGCAGTGGGAGCGTAATGTGCTGATGATGATGATTTTCAGATGGAACTACTATCATTCTGGCTAGCCGTAGTCATCATATCAGTATGCGTGCTGCTATTCCGTACAAAGCTGGCCGTGAAGGCGACTACGGTGACTCGCAAGGCTTTCCACTTGCTCGCATCAACTGTTTTCCTCTCTGGAATCGTGTGTGATCAAGGCCTGATGACGATGGCTGCTGGCGTTGGACTTGGTCTGCTCGTTTTAATTGAGGTAAGTAATTAAATAATAATAAATAAAAAATCAATCTAAAAACTACTTTTTTATGGACTTGCAATGCATTGTCATCGAGTTGTGAGCTACCCTGAAAGTTTTAGCCGGATAACTAATCGTGAAGTACTCGAGATTTGAGTTGCGAGATTCCACCCAGAACGACAGACAGACAGACAAACAAACAAACAAGAAAGCTACTTAATAAAAACGTGGTAATTTAAATAAATTTATATTACCACATATACCATAAATAAGCATGCTATGCCACCTCAACCTTAAAAGGCGCATAAAAACGAGGTATTTACATAAATGGTTTAATCTATCATTTTGTTGTTTTAGGCATTGAGAAAGTCCGGCATTGAACCATTCTCTTCATCTCTTCAATCTGCTTTCCTGGTATACAGTGATGAAAAGGTAAATAATGGTACATTACCCGAATTGTATTTTTGATACGCTATTGCTATTTTAACACGCGTTTTGCTAAATGGCTTTTCCAGCTTAATGGTCACCATAATAGAGCTATTATCTGGAGGAACTTTTTAGGAAACACTAATCCAGATACTGCATTAAACATTAACGCGCAAATGAAGAGCGTTTAAGGTATTGTGTAACTTTGGATAGTTGGTTGGATTTGATAGCACATTAAATGATAATAGAGAAGTGGCAGTTTATAGAAGAATCGCAAAAATCTGCAAAATTTCTTCATCAATCAATCTTTTAAATCTTTATTTGCAAGATTCTGCTGCTAAGTAATAGTGCGCAAGCATTACTTTGTTCCGGTTTGAAGGGCACTGTAGCCAGCAAAATTATTTGGCATATGAGACCTGATATTTTGGGGTGATGAGCGCAATGCAGTGCTTTTTATGGTATGTATTAAAAGTCCTGGGTAACACGGCAATTGTTATGGGTAGGTGTAGCGTTTACCGCAAGGCGAACGACGTGGTCGTCCAATCAATCATTTCCATAAAAAAAAATACACAATAAAGATTTATATTGGATTGTGGCTAGGAATGAAGAAGCTTTGCCTTAGCAGTAACCCAACGCCAAGCAAAACCACGACGCTCAACATGTACATTCATTACCATGACCACTCTGACAAGAGTGCCCAAATCAGAAGGATAAAAATTTATAGACAGGATAGAATGCATCAATAAAGTGGTGGAACTTTATTCAAGCTTTCCATGAACTTTTTGGGAGAACATAAAAAGCAATGCTTTTCTCTTTTTTGTTTCATTTGCCTACACTCGTGCACGTTTACGAACACATTATGATTAATATTCCACCGATATTACACATGATCACTCAAGAATGAAGTGAACTTTCCAAGTCCAACCAAAAAAAAAATTGTAATAAGGAGAAGATTGTATTATAGGGATGTTTCAGGACAGCGGCACATTCGCCATGACCCCGTTCTACCTGTACTGTGGGCTGGCGTGCCCGCTGCTGCTGGTGCCGGCGCGGGGCGGGGGCGGCGGGGCGGGGGGCGGCGCGCGGCTCGAGCTGCTGAGCGGCGTGCTCGCCATCGGCGTGGGGGACACCGCCGCCAGCTGGTTTGGCTCGCGGTACGGGTTCAGTAAGTGGGCTGGTAAGCATCTACTGCATCTACCCATTACCAGGCATGTCTCACTCTGAACTTTAGGTACAAAAATATACCTACGCCGCGCGGCCCTAATATTGCGGCCGCGCGGTGCCGGGCGGCATAACGCCTTGTAGGGCATAGCGCTCGTAGCGTAGCTCGCGTAGCCGTTCAAAACAGATCTTCTAGGTTAAGCAACGTTCGCGGTGGTCATGAATTGGATGGGTGACCGCTTGTGTGGTACCTATTTACATCTGAGCGCTACCATGCTTCGGAGGGCACGTCAACCCGTCGGTCCCGGTTGTTATTTAAGGACAACAGTCGTTAGGCCATCGGGCGGACTAAAAACTTAAATACCAGGGTTGGCCCACACACACACACGAGAGAAGAGAGAGAAGAAGGAGAATAATAATTTTAGGAGAGCAGAGCTGTGCGAACTAAATTAGACTTAATTGCTGCGATGCCAGAGTCGCTATTTACTTAAATGACTTCACGAAGTGAGCTTTCTGTACTTGAATCTGAAGCCAAACTGACTTTTAACTAAGCAACTTAGCCACTTTTTTTAACTGAGCAATTCTAATTATTCCTAATACAATTTTTGTTTTATCTGTATTATTTGTTAGTCTTGCATTGTTATTAAGTTTAAACAAATTACTATTTCAGGTACCGGCAAAACTGTTGAGGGTACAGTATTCAATATCCTATGCCAGATATTGACGGTATACGCGCTCCAGCTATTCGGTAAGATTATCCGTAATGTGATGCAGCTCTGTGTTAGTTTAACCACAGAATACTGAATAGTACCAAGGCACAGAAGCATGACTCCGCAAATAAATTTCAACAAATAGCGACTCTTGCTACGATGCAATAGAGTTCAATTCGCATCGCGTAGCCCTGCTTACCCACCAGTCATATTAACCTACAGAGCACCTCCGTGTAACTCTTACCTCTTCTGACGCCGCACAGTGGTCCGGAATTCAAATTAAGTGGACATTCGATGATGGACACTACTACCTGGACGGCCGGGCCCGGGCGATGTACTTGTAGCTTCGTACCTAAAGTGCGGAGTGCGCCAGGCCTGGTTTCACAAAGTACCATCTAAAATGTTAAGCCGAGTCCGCTGCGACCATGTTTTTGTTATTTCTAACACCGGACATGGTATTTTAAAAACACGCGCGAACATTTTTGAAAAACAATGTTTTGTGGCGCAGTTGACAATGCTTTAGTTTCAAGTCAAATTTGCTATGCATGTCTATGTTAGTTTTACCAGGTCTAGCGCACTCCACACTGTAGGTACGAAGCTACAAGTACATAGCCGGACACCGACGGCGGGTCGCGCGTCGTTACACGTGCCGCGTCAGAAGAGATAAGAGCTATGCGATAGAAAGAGATGCGCTCTGTAGGTTAATAAGACTGGTAGGTATGCAGCACTACACGAGCTGAATTGAATTTTATTGCGTCATAGCAAGAGTCGCTATTTGTTTAAATTTCTTCGCGGAGTGAGTCCGAGCTTCTGTCCCTTAGTATTCTGTGATTTTACCAAGTCTTCTGTGGTTTTACCAAGTTTCAAACTCAAATGTTTTACCAAGCAACAATAAATAGTCGGAATATTTTTTATTAACACGATTCGAGATAATGTATGATGATTATTTTTAATATTTACTAAGGCCCGACCTGAACGTTATTATTTTTATCTTTCAGACCTAATAGATACGCCTTTTGCGTTGATCCGGGCGGCCGTTGCGGCGACCGTATCAGGGGTTTCGGAAGCGATGACCGTACAAGTCGACAACTTGATTCTGCCACTGATCACGCTTATGGCATTTCAGGCCACTTCGTTTCTTAGCTAGAATTGTATAACTAGCCCTTACTTATATTATTTAATTATGAATTAGTTTAAGGTATATGAAGGATGAATTTGTCGCCGATATTTGAAGAAATAAATTTAGGAGTGATCATTTCATGGCACATAATTATAACATTTCAGCTCTGGTAAAATCGATATATGGATGTTTTTTTTTTTTTTTTTTTTTACACTTAATAGATCTATGTGGCCACTATCTCGCCTGATGTGAAGCGATGATGTGGCCTAAGATGGAGCACATAGATCTAGAGAGAGACGGCAGTTGAGCGGCTGCTCAGACCCGTCTCCCCGATGGTTCACCGAACATCATCCCGAAACACGACTAGGTCGCTTGACGGCATGGCTTTGGCATGATACTTTATAAAAGGAATTTGTTAGTCGCTTTGTAGCTACAATAGTTTAGGTTTTGATGTGTCATAGTCATAATGGTCTAGTCACACACATGTCCCGGTCTAAATGTATCCATAAAAAGTGACTATTGATAAACGTTTAGCGATTAAAGAAATTAGTTAGCCCATTACTATAGCTATTGAAAAAGAAACTATGTCTATCGTTTTAACCTTTTGACCGCCAGTCGCCTATACTCGACATACAAAAATGTGCTCTCCACGAGGGTGCAGCGGCATAAGCTGAAAAATAAAAATTCAGCTAAAAATACAAGCTAAATACCTCTCTAGGATATTTATGTTTATCATTCCTATTATAAAAATGGAACTGAGCCAATTCTGTACATTGAAGATATTTTTGAAAAACCAACTGGGATCGACTGTTTCGAGGGTACTGAACACAAATCCACGGTTTTTAGAATTTTTGTCTGTTTGTGTGTTTGTTATCTATAGACTCGGAAACTGCTCATAGGATATTCAGGATTTGTTAGCATTATTACCAACTTAGATTATAGGGTATGTTACATCAAAATCGGTTGGGTGACTACGAAGATATAGCTTGACCCCTACGTAGCACGCGCTCCCATACAATGGGGAGGTCTTGCTAAGATGGTCTTGGAAAAAATACGAACATGGGCTTCACCTGTCGTTCACGCGGATGAAGTCGCGGGGAAAAGCTAGTTGTTAATAATTTTAAAATTTCGTAGCTTGGAACGGTTTTGCTTCTATAGCGTGCCTCGTGTCAGTGAAAAGATTTTCCTCTTTGTGTCGATGGTCCTTATTCTTTACGTAGTTACTAATTTTAGCCCAATCGGTTACTCCTCAGGTGGAGTAGCTTCAAAGATTAAGTTAAGCGGTTCCTGAGGTAGCCGCGCGGTGGGAGGGGTGAAGAATGACGAAACGCCATAGAACGCCCGAATGAGGTCTCGCGGCAAAGATGACGGTTTTTTCGACACATCTAAGAGTTTTAATGCGGCATCATACCGACGGAGTAGTACAGTCAGCGACATAAGTAACAATATTTGCGAATCTTTGATCGACTACAGCTTCAATGTTTGGCGCTTTTCACTGAATGTTGCATTTAAAAAACGTGTTATTAATATACTGTGCGCACGTAAACGTGTTATTAATATAAATTGCATGTAATTAGTCTATTTTCGAAGCTATTATCAATTATAAATGTTCAGCTACTTATGTCGCTGGCTGTACCTCTAGTGTAGCCACGTGTTTCACTCGTAATTTTTTGACGCCATGATTATGGCGCTTTTGGCCACAGCCAAAATTATCGCAGGTGGAGCAGGGCAGGGGCATAATAGAAGTACACCGCTCTTGCATCGCGCAGCTACCACGGGAGCCGCCTATAATAGGATTTACTAAACTTAAGTAGCTTAAAGATGTTAAAATCCGGCTGTGTTGATGATGCTGTAACCATTTTTTACTTTTATATTTAACTTTATGACATTCCTATGTTTTTAACCAAAGGGTTACTTGATAATAAGAGATTTTATATTGTCAATAAATTATTTTTTAATTCAATTGAGGTTTTATTAATTTACTTCTTAAGTTAGTGATGTACTTAAAATAGTGATGTCCTTAAACTAACACTGTTACATTTGATCAGGTATCACATACTGGCATTATTTTGCTTAAATATTACAAATTATCTAAATTGTCCCATTGTCACAATGTAACCCTAGGTGTGTAACTTTGTAACAATGTAAACTTAGATCTCTAACTTAGAGATTCAATTCCATACCAGAAAATTATTTCAAAATTGTTTTGGAAATGTTTATTACATGAGAATCCTTAGGTAAAGCAATAGAAATTTACCTAAGGGAGCCAGTTATTAAAAAAACCTAGTTTGTACATATACATTCTGCCACATTTTCGTTGTTCCCACAAATGCCATTACTATGCACTGGTTCAGTCTTTATATCACAATTAGGCGTAATTGTTTCTGAATCATTCTCTTTTACCTCCAATTTGATGACTTTGGGTTTATCATCTGCCTCTCCATTTATGATTGCTCTAGAGCTATTGCGTTTACTTTTTATTTGATTTGTTTCCGAGCTGCTTCGTTTACTTTTAATCAAAATCCGTTTCTTCTTGACCCCCTTACATTTAGCTTTGTACATTTTCTCCAAAGCCATGACGTCTTTTCGTGCTATAGTCCAATCAATGACTGTGTTCTCAGCACATTTTGTAGGGTTCTCCTCAGCATTGTATGTTGGTATTTCTGTGCCTAGAATGCTCATTACTTTCTCTAGTATGTCGTCTACATAGTAGTTTATAACCAAATCGGCTTTGTTATCCTAGAAATATAGAAAGAACAGATTATAAATTATTATAACATTCTTCTAAGTATGTTTTTATGTAATGTATGTAATTTGATGTTTACAATAAATAGATACACAGAAAATTCTTTATTGCACAAACAAATTTGCAGGTACATAGGTGAACTTAATGCTAGCAAGCATTATCTTCCGGTTCACCTCGGTGTACTGTGGAGTTTTAAAATATAAAAAATTAAAAGGTCATACAAAAATAATAACAAGAATAAAAATATAATAATAATATATATACTTGAAGATAATAAATCGTTGATCTATCTATCTTTCTATAACTACAAATTGGACTGTGTGTTTTAGGTGTAAACGAGTGCAAAGGTCTATCTTTGTTTACTTCTTTCATCAACATTCATCAATCTTTTCAAGCTCATCTGGATATGGTGTTTTAGTTTTGGATAAAAAAACATTACTGAATGTGGTTTGAAGGCACTTACATGTTTTGTTGGTTGCAAATTGCATATGACGAGCTTTCCACCATATTTAGCAGTCTCTAGTGGCAGGTTACCACTTGGAATGATTTGAAGTGTAGTGCCTAAGCATACGCTCAGATCTGCGATACTGGAAGTGTAAAGTAACAATAGTCTACAATTCATCATTTAACCAAACACTAAAGAAAATTTTTTGACAACTTTTAAAAATAGTTTAATTTTTTTTTTAATGTAAATAAGTGGAGAGACATGCAGGTTGTCCACCCTATGGTAAGCAACATGCTTACCCATGACAGTTGCCGCGCCACTGAGTTATTTTTTTGCAAAATTTTGCTCAGCACAGCACTCATCTCCTTGAGATAATAGCTTGAGATAAGTTTTTCTATTAGACATATTTTTTGGAGCATTCCTTTTGGATGTAATAACTAAAGATACACTCATTCAAGTCCTGGACTCGACTCAAGTCTATGGTATGCTTCTTAGAAAAAAAATCATATACAGTGGTTAACCTTGATTGCCACTCGGCCATTAGGAGATCATTCTCTGGCAGGCTGTGTTCCCAGTCCAGTACTCCGTCATATAGGCGGCCGCGGCACGGCCTGCCTGTTATGTGCTCTGAGGCACACGGCACTCCACTGCATTTTTTGCCAACTGTCTCTACAGGCCGGCTGCGGACAAACTGCCTGGAAACAAGTATTGCTTTGATGTAAAAAAGGGATAGAAATAAAAATATAAGGATATAAAACTTATTTAGTGTTATTCAATTTGCAGTTGCGTGAATCTCTTACAGACAATTTTTGGATGAACTGGATTAATGCAAAAAGAATAAACCGAAAGTCATTTAATTTGTCATTTCATATGAAATATGTTGTTTGGTATGAGAAATGTGAAAAGAGATTTTTTAAGTTTATTTTTTTATTGACAAATGACATCTTTCCTGATATACAGCAAGCTTTATGGTTATGGTTATCTTGAGTGTGATAGTTACCTCTTGCACAGATTACACTCATCTACAAACATGTTTCCATGCAATTCTGCTAAATATTTTCTTGGCAGTCCTGATTTTAAATGCAAGCCATCAATGTTCTGACTGACAATATAGTGCACCTTTTTGCATTCCACCAGTTTCTTCAAGATCATGTGGGTCTTGGTAGGTAATGCTTCAGTGAAGGACACATTTGTGGTTGGTTTCTTTCCTTGTCTTTCTAAGGTCCAGACTCCATTAGGACCTCTGAAAAATAATTTGTTTAATAATGGATGTTTATTTATTTAGTTAAAGTTTGCTGAGGATATGGATAGTTATGATGGGGATATAGAAAAGTTAAATAAGTAGGGGAGTGGTCACTATGCTTCAAGATTTCATCAGACATCCTACTATTCTTATCATTGAGCTAAACAAATATATATATGTGTATATATATCAATGATTCTTATGTGAAAGTTTGTGAGGATGGATGGATTAATGTTTGTTACTCAATCATGCAAAAACTACTGAACGGATTTAGATGAAATTTGATATGTAATTATTTTACATCCTAGAAAAGGACAATACTTATCAACTTACACTTATTATTACTATCTACAATACTTTTTATCCCGGAAAATCGAACAGTTCCTTGGGGAACAACTATAAACAATTCTACGCGGACAGCGTCGACGGTATCGGCTAATCATGAATAAAACTTAAGTTTATCTTTAAACATAACACTTCTCAGATATACCTGAAATCTGGTATTCCAGCTGAAGTGCTAATGCCAGCGCCAGTATGAACCACCACATGTTTGCTTTGAATGATCATCTGAGCCAAAAGCTCGCATTTCTCCTTAAACTTATCGATCGGCTCAAATTTCTGTAATGTAGAAATTGTAGAATAAGATTTTAGTCTACTCTAGAAAGCTGTAAAGCTAAATATTTCATAAAATTTTGCCGCCCGTTCAGTAGGTATACATTTTTTAACTTTCTTACCTCTGGTATACCGAGAATCCCCTTGTGTTCATATGGGGATAGACCTTCAGCGTAGTTGCAAGACATTTTTATATGATAAACGCTAGTTAATTCTTGATTTTACTTTAATTTCGCGAATAACAACATTATTGTCATAAAATCTATTACCTACCTACCTATTTTGACCATTTTCCATTCTGTTCTGACATTTTGTGTTTTGACCACAGACTAGTAAAGTTTTGACAATAAGATCTGTGTTTGACATTTTGACATAAAATTACCATTGAGGTCTTACACTAATTACTGATTTTTTTTACAAATCTACATCTTTAATCTGTATATTTTTTTTATGCTGGCCCTTTAGGGCAGGCTAAAATCTCCAGAACCATACCGCCATGTCTAACGTAGTTTTTATTTGATAGATTAATATTTCATTTATAATACTTTTGTTGAGAATGCGGGTCAACAGCAACAAGCCCGACCCTCTCCTAGTGCTTCAATAAAGTGGTGGAAATTTATTCAAGCCTTCCATGGACTTTTGGAAGAACATAAAAAGCAATGTTTTCTCTATTTTGTTTCATTTGCCTACACTCGTGCACGTTTATGAACACATAATAGTTAATATCCCACCGATATTACACATGATCACTCGAAATAACACTTGTTTGGAAAATAAAACAAAATCGAACTGTTCTATCACTTTTCACTTCCCGCCAAAAAGTCCTCTGTGTTTGACATTTTGACAACTAATTACTGATTTTTTATCTGTAGCTGGCGACAGATAAAAGATTTGACATTTATGATTTTGACGTTGACTCTTGACTTGACGTGACGCGTCGCAATGACGCAAAACGCAAGCAAAAAGCAAAAGTAAGTGCAAAATCTGTTTGTTGGCATCTGAATAATTATTGTTGAAAACAGCATATTTTACAAAAAGTACTATATAAAACTTCGAGCTGGAACCTGCAGCTATGAACCGGAGGAGGGGTCACGATGATGACGATGGCTATGGTATGGAACAATATTATTTCGATTTTCAGGTTATGTTCTGTGAATCTGCCTTTTATTACTATTACTATTTCTTATAATTTCAGAACGTTTGCATAGAAAAAGGCGTCGTGTATCAGAGAACCAAGAGATCGAGGATAGATTGGAATCTCTTATTCTAAGGGTTGGCGAGAAAAGCAGTTCTAGTTTGGAGAGTAACCTCGAAGGATTGGCTAGCGTCCTAGAAGCTGACTTGAGCACCTTCCGCGTTAAGATCCTACGAATTCTCACTGACTGCGCCATACGTATGCCCGAAAAATGTACCATTTACGCAACATTGGTCGGTTTACTCAACGCCAAGAATTACAACTTTGGTGGTGAGTTTGTTGAGTACATAGTAAAGACTTTTAAGGATAACTTAAAAACTGGAAAATGGAACGCCGCGAGGTACTGTCTCAGGTTCATATCTGACTTGGTTAACTGCCACGTACTGGCCGCGTCATCATTGTTAACATTGCTGGAGACTTTAGTTGACTGTGCAAATGAAGATGGTGTGCCTCAAGTGAGGAGGGACTGGTTCGTGTTTGCCGTGTTGTCAGCTCTCCCATGGGTCGGCCGTGAGTTGTATGAGAAGAAAGAATCTCAATTAGACCATTTGCTTGTGACCATTGAAGTTTTTCTAAACAAGCGCAGTAAGAAGCACTGGCCAGCACTCAAAGTGTGGTCGGCAGATACCCCACACTTGCAGGAAGAGTACCTGGACTGTTTGTGGGCGCAGATCAAGAAGTTGAAGACTGACAACTGGTCGGAGAAGCATATCCCGAGGCCCTACCTTGCATTTGATTCAATACTTTGTGAGGCTTTGCAACATACACTCCCTACTATTCAGGTAAATTAGTGCATGTCTCTCTACTTTTAAATTATTTGTTTGATTTTGTTTACCAATTCTGAGCAAGTTTGTTCTAGTTTCTTTTCATTAATACTCAGCCTTCACATTGCTAATTGGCTAGTATTTACTGTATCCATTTGTTTTATTTTAATTACTTTGAGAAAACCAAATTCATAAGTATTTATTGTATTATATTCTATTCATTAAAGCTTCATTAACACAATTTTTTTATGGCTTAAAGGGTCAGAGGATATTTTGCAATTTATTTATCAAAATATACTTTTCTACTAACATGTATGGTCAGTAATGTCTCAAAACCTATGTTAGGTTAGTCTTACAAAACGTTATCATTATTTTAACAATAAAACATAATTCATTTTCAGCCTCCACCACATAATGACAATGACACATACCCAATGCCACGAGTCATCTTCCGAATGTTTGACTACACTGACTGCCCTGATGGTCCGGTGTTGCCAGGGGCCCATTCTATTGAGAGATTCCTCATTGAGGAACACCTTCACAACATATTGGAGGCTTACCATCTGGAGAGAAAGGAATGTGCAGCACAACTCCTCTGCTTCCCGTACAAAGCAAAGATACCGTTAGAGTATTGCATCGTAGAGGTTATATTTGCGGAGTTATTCAACCTGCCGAGACCAAGATATCTGGAGATCTGTTATGGTTCTATTCTGATTGAGCTGTGTAAACTTCAGCCTTCGACAATGCCGCAGGTATTGGCTCAAGCAACGGAAATATTGTTCATGAGGATTGATACCATGAATGTGGCTTGTTTTGATAGGTAAGAAATTATAGTAGTTTTATTATAACTGAAAAAACTAAAGCTGTTAGTTTTCAAATCAACTAACAAAGATGGACTACAGCGGCAATCAATAACCTAATGAACATTGATATATGAATATAAATTTTTCATTTTCAGATTTGTGAACTGGTTCTCATACCATTTGAGCAACTTCCAATACAGATGGTCATGGGAAGACTGGGAGGGATGCACACAGCTGGATGCCGATCATCCGAAGCCCAGATTCATAAAGGAGGTGCTGGGGAAATGTCTTAGGTGTGTTTATAATTCTGGCAGTATTATGCTGGAACAATGTCACTATTCCTCAAGTCTCCAAAAATATAAATAAATTGCATCAATGTTTGTGGCTTACATTTTCATTGAAACTAATAGATATAACTACATGCATACATAAACCAAATTAAAATAACTAAGATGTTTTTAAGTTAATTAGCGAACAGAATAAAATCTCTAAATTTGTTTTAGTATCTATTTTAATTTCACAAGGGTTTAATTCCTTCTTGACAGCTATTATTGTTAGGTGATGATTTCCTTTATTTACTTGGACTTTCCTTGGAGTTCCAGAGGTTGAACTCAATAACGTGTTTGTTTTTCAGGTTATCCTACCATCAGAGGATCAAGGATATCACACCAGAATCATTTGCATCGTGTGTACCTCTGAAACCAGAGCCCATCTACAAATATTCTATGGAAGGAGCAGGTGAGACAAATCACTACACAAATATAAAAATAATTTATTCATTACAAAATTATCTCTTAATCTAAACTTAAAGAAATATTTACACATGAATAACACGTCTGAAAATGAGATGTGCGCTTTGCAATAAGCCTCTGGCGTAAATTAAATGCCTCTATTAACTTTGTATTTGAACCTCACGCTAACATAGGAAATCTTGTCTATTGGACGAGATCAAATGGGAAATGATAAATTAAAGCTGCAATATTGAGATTTAAACTATGTATAGTTAGGAAAAATTCAGTCTATTCCATGGCCATTAGTTCTAGAAAACTGTATGGACGTTCTTGGTAGTCCTCATATGACGAATCGGCGTGTCTCGGGTATCGATTGTCTTCGTCATTATTGAATGGAGAATTTTCGCTTTCTTCTTTGTCTTCTTCCTCATACTCGTCATCATTCGTCTCTCCATCCTTCTTTCGATTAATTGACTTGAGGAACTCTTCCAAATCTTCATCATTATCTACATATTTAGATTCTGTCTTATTGTTGTCTGTTTCATTGTGATCCACTGTTAATCCGAATATTTGATCAAAAAAGTCCGCTGGCGATAGCCTTTCTGTTGTAGTCGCTAAAGGAGCTACTGATACTTCATTTTCTTCATCACTGGCAGATTTTGGTGTGTGATCACTGGTCGTAGTATTGTTTTTCTTCTTTTTACATTTGGTTTTATTTTTGGGGACAGAATGTAGTGAGGTGACAATGGTCTCTTCTGTAGTAGACACTGTTTCCGGTTTGATTTCGTTAGATTTGTCAATTGGTCCCAAATCTTGTGAAATTGCCGCTGATGAAGCATCAAACATGTATTCTTGATGATCTTTATTCTGTTGTTCGTCATTTGCATCGTTCTCATCTTCACTTTCCTCCGTTTCTTCGCCGTCGTCTGGATCTTCAGTACCGCTTGGATCGTCTATTTCGCTCTGTTCATTTTCCTCAGCCGATTCCTCGTAGGTGGCTTGCGTCGGTTTTGGCGTCGTTGACGAAACGGCTACAGTTGTAGTCTCGGATGTACTACTAAGGCTAATCACATTCAAATTAGGATTAAATATATGATCTTTGTGGTCTTCTCTGTTGCGTTCCTCGTCTACAATCTTCGGAGTGGATGAAAGGTAACCCTGGAAATTGGATCCTTTCCTTCGCGGGTATTTGCCTGATACTGACGGTATTAGTTTAACCCTCTCTATAGCACTAGTAGTTTTATTCTTTTCCATGAGATAAGGTGAGCTCCATTTATCGTGATTGACAGAGGTACCCTTTGTCATTAAGGTTGACTGTCTGAATCGGTTTTTACTATTTTGAGGTGGCTGTGTTGTCATAGCAGTTGAAGTCATTTTAGTGGTAGTGGAGCTCGGTGCTTCTGTGGTGGTCGTTTGTTGTCGCGTAGTTGTTAAAGCTCGGTATGTCGTCGGGATCATTTTTGCAGTAGTTGTAGGTTCAGGTGTTGAAGATGTTACAGAGGTATTAGTTACGTTGGGAGCCATCGGCGTGGTCGAAACATTTGCGTTTTGCATCTTGCTCTTTGGTTGCCAACCGGGTTTCGTGGTGCCAGTAGCGGCAGAGCTCGCCTGTGGTGTCAAATCTTGAGGTGGTCTTCTGTGGTGCGGTCTCTCTGTTGTAGTCGTCGTTGTCGTAGTGGTCGTTGTAGAAGTAACACGTTTGTGCTTCTTTACCTTCACCGGTTTAGTGAACTTCGGTGGTGGTCGCGTGCGTCTCGGCTTGCCCGTCGTGCTCGTGATTCGGTCCGCCTCAGTAGTGCTCGGTGTCGATGTTACGGTTGTCGTCGATGAAACCGTAGTAGACGGCATGGGCGTCGTGGTCTCATTGGCATTCGTTTTATAGGACACCATCGGTGTGGTTTTCACAAAAGCTCCTAAAATATTCGCCCAGTGCATTTCTTCTAAAACCCCGTTGTGTGCGGTGATTATTTCGGGTGTTATTGGGGTTGTGACTCGATGCGTTTTAATGTTGTCGTGTTTCTTAGGAGGTTTCGATTTTCTTACGGGTTTATCTTTGTCGCTTTGGGCCCTGTCACCCGGCTCGGTAGTGTTGCTGCCTGCGTAGCTCATCGTTATTGGCCGGAATGCATCAGATAAAGGGTCGGGGTCAGAGAATTGGACGTCGAGAACTTGCGGGCTCGGCCGGAAATCCACGGGCCTGTGTTTATTTTGCTTGAATGGTTGCATATTATATTTCAATGGTGGCATCGGCTTAAACGGTTTCTTATCCATGGTGACGAATACTCCCGGTGGCGCGTTGAATACCGGCGGCCGCACGTGCTCCGGAAAATTGCTGAGTTTTGTCGGCTGCGGCTTAGGCTTGGAATACATCGTAAAAGCCGTAATGATTTCAGGATCTCTTGCAGTAGTGCTTTCTGTTACGTTCAAATTATGACTAACCTCCATCGTTACATTTAACGGTGCGTATGAGATTGGAGGCGTCGGCAATACTGCAGGTTTCGTTGTTTTTATTATATTTGACGATAAATATTTGTATTCCGTTTGAGGAGGTTTATATTCGATGTACGGGGGTTTGTATTCCGTATGTGGAGGGTTATATTGGTTCTGATTTCGTATTGCTTCTAAGTCGACGTAATGATGCTGGGTGTATGGGTGGGAGACGGGCGGCGGCCCGAGCGGAGGTCGCGAATACTTGTATGAGGTTTGAGGTGGAGGCTGAGGCTGAGGCTTGTATGGGTACGGCATCAGTTGCTTCTGATGATACTGATCTGTTGGAGGTCCAACATGTCCTACTTTAGAGCGCTGGGGATACCCCTGAGGTACATAGGATACTTGCTTGTATCTTTTAGCTGGAGGTTCTTCTTCTGAAGAAAACCATGACGAAAATAATCTATCTAGGCCATGCTCTTCTTTTCTACCCCGATGAGGTGCAGTCGGCGCAATGTTCTTGTGAAACCAGACAGCTCTTTGAGGCCTTGGCACGTGCGGGGGCAAAGGTACAGGTATGCGATACTGTGGCTTCTCCACGGGCGTTCCTTCCCGAACGGTGAACGTCCTCACGTGATTCTCATATGGTTTCTTTTGTTTTTTCGGAGTTTGAGAACTGACTGAAAACGTCAACTCGTAATGATATTTTCCCGATGCGGTCTCCGCGTCCCTTTGCCTCACGCGTTTCACCGCCCAGTAAGCTTTGACGCCTTCGTTGCATTTCTCTTCGTTGCACTTTTCTTTCGACATTACGTCCTCAGTGAACCTTAGCCCATTATTTTCTTCCAAGAGACGACCTTTCGACATGATGGTGATATCGCCCAAGTATGCAGGTTCTTCGGCGGTTAGTCTATCGAAGGGTGCAGTCTTGATCTTCTCCCATAGATCGTGATCGTCGACTTCCTTCTGTTCGGGTTTACCTTCGGAGGATACGACGGAGCCTTTGGCAATGAGTTGGTCGATTTTGTCTCTGACGAGAGTGAGGTAAACGCTGTGTCGAAGCGCGTCCTCCCAGTAGTGCGCGGGCACGGCTGCGGTGGAGGGCGGCGCGTCGGTGGCTATGATCTCATGCAGGGTTCCCGCGCCCCCTGCGCTTGCCTCGACCGCCCCCGAGCCGCCCTCCGTGCCGCGTCCGCTGTTCCACTCGTTGAGCGGGATCGGTGTCGGCCTGAAGTCTTCATCCGCCGCCAAACTTCCTTCTTTGTGCACCTGCAAATACAAACGTATTGTATACTTTCTGAATAAGAGTCGTCTTCATCAAGCAATGAAATTTATAACTTTTCTGTGTAATGGAGGAGCATTTTACCCAGCTATCGAATCAAGTTTCAATAAACCAATAGTTAAGCGACACTTCATTACAATTGTCGTTAAAAAATGTGGATGTATTAGTATGCGTTTGAAAGTAAAATGGCGGTGGGCGGGAAAGTGCGGCGATGGTGGCGTGCGCCGTTTGCGTGCCGCGCGCCGCCCGCGGACACAAGTTTCCAATCGAATAATTATTTCGATTCTTTTCTTCATGTTATTCGATTACTAATTTATCATTTGACATTCCGTTTCCGACCTCCAAAAGTCTGATTGTATATATTTTTTTTAGGAAAAGTCCATGACTTATTAGGAAAGAGGCCACCAATGAATAATACTGTAATTTTTGTCTTTTTTAAGTTTTTGTATTAAAGTATTCGTGAGTTTAATTCATTATAAATATTTAACAAGACGTAGTTTTTAAGTTCATGAAAATCCAATGCATTACCCGACAACGGTTGTATAGATTGAATTTCTTCATGTGTTTTGTATCTTTTGGATCTGCTATATTACAAAAGTCTGCCATTTGTTTTATCTTCTCCTCTGAATGTCTAAACTAATTGTTTCTATGTATTCGACCGCGAAGTCTAACAATTGAAGGTCGAGCCGTCTGGTTCTATTGAGATCCAAATCTATCGATTAGCTGAGATTATCACAATTTCTTTGTGTTGTCTAACAATAACAAGTAAAGATGATAAAAGCTGGTATCTGTGAGAGTGTGTGTGATCTAGACCCGAATGTTCATGCAGCGTGACAATGGCGAGCCATTCATCTTAAGTAACACCTTGTTAGAGTAATATTTTCTAATAGATAGACTTTTATAGTTTTATGGACATTGTAGACTGTGCTGCTGCCATTGTTGGGATTAAATGGATAATAATTAAAATTGACAAAAGTATCATCATCATTATCAGCCTATCACAGTCCACTTCTGGACATAGGCCTCTCCAACTGCACGCCATTGAGCACGATCCCTGGCTACTCTCATCCAGCTGCTACCAGCTGCTGCGAAGATCGTCGCTCCACGTAGCCTGAGGGCGTCCTATACTACGTTTGCCAATTCGTGGTCTCCACTCTAGAACGCGTCTACCCCAACGGTTATAGGTTCTACGGCTAATATGGCCGGCCCACTGCCACTTCAGCTGGCTAATCCTGGGAGCTATGTCGGTGACTTTAGTTCTCTGTCGCATGACTTCGTTCCGGATACGATCCTTCAGAGAAACAAAGCATATATCTACAAACAAATGTATACGTACTATAAATAACCAAATGATAAAAGACTAGCGATAGATAACTAACTCCACTCAGAACTTGTGCAGCGTCCTTACAGGGCTTATGTATCTAATCTAAAAGACATTTCTAACACCTTCCATGAATAAAAATATAAATGCGATGCAAAAATCATATATCTGTAATATGCTTTTTTAACCGATTTTATTATACGTAATCCTACGTTTTGTTACGTGGCTTGATAATTAGATAGAGAATAGACTCGGTAAATTTTGTATATATTTTGTTACTTTCTAGATGTCTTGATTGTTTGTCTGTGTGATATCAGGCCTAGCGCACTCCGCACTGTAGGTACGAAGCTACAAATACATAGCCGGGCACCGACGGCGGGTCGCGCGTCGTTTCACTTGTCGCGCCAGAGAAATAAAAGCTATGCGATATAAAGAGATGCGCCCTGTAGGTTAATAAGACTGGTAGGTATGCAGCACTACGCGAGCTGAATTGAATTTTATTGCGTCATAGCAAGAGTCGCTATTTGTTTAAATTTATTTGCGGAGTGATGCTTCTGTCCCTTAGTATTCTGTGGCGATATGTAGATTTATTAATCAAAAATCTCCTTCAATAATTTTGATTTATCAAACACTGTGTCTATAACTGTTACTGAGTGATGAGACGAGCAAGTCGTTCGCCTGATGGTATGTGTCACGCCTGCTCATTACAATTGCAGTGCCACCCAGAACTTTTAAGTCTCATATGCCCAGTAATTTCGCTGCCTACAATGCTCTTCAAACCGGAGCACAGTAATGCTTGCGCACTACTGCTTGGCGGCAGAATAACTGGCAAAGCTGTGGTATGTACAGTCAGCTGCGCTGATAGGGTATACACTCCCAAGTTTTGATGGAGTCGAGGTCGGGACTTTATACATAATTTTGATAAATTTCATACCGCATTCTGTCAATTAAGATGACTACATATATTTGAAAAACGTTTGCATGCACTTGTCTTTGAAAGTTATGAGTATATATAAATTTGTAAACTTGGGAGTGTATACATATCAGCGCAGCTGACTGTACATACTTACTCAGACGGCCTCCCGCATACGAGGGACCTACCGCAAGTAAACTAAGTCCTCACAATAAATCACACGTACATACATAATCTCTTAATTAAAATCCCTGTTCCGTCGGCTAACCAAACGGAACAATATATTCTAATTCCGCGCGTCTCACGCTTTACGGCTGTCCGTAACTGATATTCTATGTAAGCATTTTAATGCTACATTATTTCATTCGGTTTTCCACGCTACATCGGTTGCACCTAGGGCTATCAAACCAGAAAAATATTCATTCATTAATTTTATTTTAATTTTATTTCGTAGGTCACATATTTTATTAGATTGCGGCTTAGCTGCATGTCTTCTTAGTTTAAGAACAATCGTTTCTTAGTTTTGTCATTCTGTTATGTTGCCTAATATTAATTTGACATAATAGGGGATCGGACAACTTTTCAGAAAGTGTTTTAAATTAACTACAATGGATATATATATAGCCATGAAAAATACTATTTTAATTAAATAACGCTCTTAAAGTACCTAAAACTATGTTTAAATATTATGTTTCAAATATTGCCGCGCAAAAGGTCACCTCAAAACTTGTGATGTCATATGTAGGTAGAAAACGACAAACTCTACGACATAAACTTGCAAAAAGATTCTAATACGTTTTGTGAAGTTTGAGGACTATATTGTAGTAATGGAACGAAAAAATTAGCATAAATACATTTTATGAAAAGCAAAAACGTAAAATAAACACAAGCTTGACTCACGGTATTTGCCTACAAATGACGTCATGCGCTGTGATTGATGTTTCGTTTGAGATGAAGAACAGATTAAAAATGTCAGAATTATTTATTGATTTAAAAATATAAATCATTATTATTTCACAAAAATATTAATTGACTGATCTTTCTGGTTCGACGAACATACGTTCTAACTACATTTTAGATTTTTTCTCGATTACTGTCCGATCCCCTATTATCTCAGATTTCAAAGTTATAGCGGGATATTTGTTTATTTTTGACCATATATAAATATCCCGCTGAATCTTTCCGCCAACCCTACTAACGTTAGTTCACCATCGCTCCACTTACTTCTCTCTTGGGAAAATCTCATCAAGCAACAATAGTGATGAATGAAAGAAGGCCGTTGTGCTTTTGATTACGAATTAATGTTATTGTTGCTATAAATTACTTTTGTCGAGATATGGTAACACCTTGAACTCCTAATGAGATTGTTAACTGTCTATTTGTATTTATTAAAGTTCTAAGCGTGGGATGTACTCGTATGTGGAATGTATAATACGGTATTGGAATACCCACTCAGAACAGATCAGTGTTTCAACCTGAGCAAGCCGCTTCATATTCTTCCTCATCGCTACTTTCCAACAGGTGATAATAAAATTATAGACGTCAAATGCAAGTAAAACAAAAAAATATATATATTCATTCATTTTCATCTTATATCCATTCATTTTTCATAAACTTGTCTTGGAGAGCTTTAGTTGTAAGGTCTCAAATATATTCGTGTAGAATTTAAACGCTTTGAATGCGTTCTTATAAATTATTTAAGTAGTTTCCACTTTACCTAACTCACTTCAATCCATAGACAGTATAATTTTATAATTGTATTGCAAAACCTGAGAAAATTGTTCAATTTCATTGCTTCTATAACTTCAAGCATATAAAATGGCAACAACTAAATTGTAATTATATCCGACAAAAAAAGGCAAAAAACCTTTGACAATGATTTTAGAAATAAAATGTCACAAAGTTTCAGCAACCGAAAAGTTGTAGCCGAAAGAACTCACAATTAACGCGAAGAAAACGCATAGCAATGCGGATCTCATCTTTATCACTACCACACTGCACGATCAGTCTTTGCCAGCACTGTATAAAAAAAAAAGAATTTTGTCGTTGGTGACGCGTGCGCTCCTAACGCATTGTGTTGAACGGACTGGCGTGGCAACGTGGAAACCGACTTACCACCCCTTTGTTACGAATTCGAACGCTTTTTTTTCCTTTTCGCGGAAATATATTTACATTCTCGTATGTGTATGTTGTGACAACGATTTTTAAGTTATGTTTGTTACGATGGCTGGCGCGGAAGCGTCCATAAAAGTGTTCCGGGATTAAGCGTTCGATAGACAGCCAGGCTTAACGCTAAATATATTCTTGTCAGTTGTGGATTCGAAGCTTAAATAATGACAAGCAATAATTTAAATGCAGTGGGAATAATTTGACTAATATATAAATTAAAAGGCCGAATACAGTTTGTGTTCTACAGAATTCTTACCAATCAAGAGAGCTTACAAGTTTTAACATATACAGTATGTATAATGGAGTTAAATGTAAATAATCTAATGAAGTATAAATAAGGATATATTTGTAATGTGTTAATACAAATTATTTATATTTAAGAAATAAATTATTTGTACCTTTGGCTACTTATGATTATATTAAATAAATAAATACGCTTAACGATCACATACATAGATCCTGGCCCCTAACTTGGATTCCCTGCATCTAGGGAACCAGGAACTATGAGGACTATGGTCACACAGCACCCGGACACGAAACAAATGCTTGCTGTTTTTTTTCTTTGCACAAACATTTGTCCCATCTCGGGAATCGACCCCGCATTTATAGTGGTGTATGAGATTTGAGCCAACCTGCCCAACTACTACACCACAGAGGCTGTCGATTATTACTTTGCATAAAACTGTCACTAATACAGTTTGTGATTGAAATTCAACTACTTAGTTTAAATTACTTCATTGCACGTAATATGACATGCAGTTACTAGGGATTGCAATGCCGCGAGATTGATATGAGGGATTACTCATTCCCGCGCCGGATCACGCGGGATCCCGCATCTTTGAAATTGCATTATAAAATCAAATTGAAACTACAGTTTTTTGTGTAAAAATCAACTTTTATCAAACATTTCTTACATTAAGCAACATACATTATTTATTTTCTATTAATTAAGTATAAGTAATTAGTAATGTGTTTTCTTAGATTCATCTTTAAATGATTGGCATAGTTTAATAGTTTTGTTTAATTTTACCCTTACTCCTAACAACAGTTTTATATTTTTGTTAATTTCTGTGCGGAACGAGATCCGCGGGTCCGCGTTTGTAGGTGCGGGATCCAGCAGATTAATAAAAGCAGCGGGATCCCGCGGGAATGCGTGGTCCCGTTTTGCGGGACTGCAATCCCTAGCAGTTACATATACGTGTTCAAAAGTCCCGGCAGTACTTCATTATACATTTTGTAATAGAAAGTAATGTCAGTTTTTGCAGTTTATAATTGCAACAATTTGATGTTTGGATTACATGCACGCTATTAATTAGTTTACGTTTAATCAAACAGGTTTTAGTTTATCTATAAATATAAAACAGTTCCGTGACTGAATGACTGTAACGCACAGCCTAAACCACAGATGAAACATACAATTTGGAATATAATTTGTTTCCCGTAGGTTGTAGAGGTCACTCAGAATGAATTTTTCGAAATGCCCACGGAAAAACGGGAAAACTGCCGGTGAGGTCGTCGGAATTACATATTTTTTTAATAATAAAAGTAACTAAAATTCTGGCGACCATCTGTTCTGCTCATTCTGTTCATGTAAATTTTTGTATGTGGTAGGCCTCGTATGCCGTCGGGGTAGGTACCACCGCTTTGGCAGTTATTCTGCCCCTAGCAGTACTAGTGCTAGTACGCAAGCATCGGTTTGAAGGACATTGTAGCCAGCGAAATTACTGGGCATATGATACTTACTATCTGACGTTTCGTGGTGTCGAGCACAATGCAGTGCTTCGCAGTATCTTTCATGGTATTAAATGTTGAGTGGCACTGCAATTGTTAGGGCCAAACGTGGCGCCTACCATCAGGCGAAAGACATGCTAATATCAATGCTCAGTTCCATAAAAACAATTGTAAATTATATGAAAAGTAAATACTACTGACAGACTGACTCACTCATCACGAAATCGGAAACTATTTCTATCTTGTTCTGGATTATTCTCTTGTCATGACGATTCAGCTTATTTGGTCAGGAAAATAACTTTTAACCCCCAACGCAAAAAGGAGAGGTGTTATTAGTTTGACCACTATGTGTGTCTGCTGTGACACCGTAGAACTTCAACGGGTGAACCGATTTGGATGCGGTTTTTTTTATTTGTTGTCAAGTTTTCTAGCGGTGGTTCCGGGTGAACCGATTTGGATGCGGTTTTTTTTATTTGTAAGCAAGTTTTCTAGCGGTGGTTGTTAGACATGTTTTATCAAAATCGGTTTTGTTGTTTTTTACTTTTTATAGGTTTTTTGTGTCGGGGGTTTATACATTTAGTTTACTCAAATTCGCTTTATTTGAAAGCAAGTTTTCTAGCGGTGGTTCTTAGACATGTTTTATCAAAATCGACTCAGCCGTTTTTTACTTTTTATAGGTTTTTTGTGGCGGCGGTTTTTTAAATTTTACTTTACTGAAATTCGCTTGTAGTGTGACTGAAGCAGTTGTTATGGAGTGCTTGAAGCTGTCGGTCAATTCAAAGACATCATCATTATCGACATAGGAAACAATGCAGCTGCAAACTGCCAACTGAGGATGCAGTCGCGCAAACACATCCTTATGTTAACGAGTTTTTAAAATCTTGATGAAACTTATTATTTGCTTTTATTACTAAAGGGAGTCATTTTGCGACTGTGTTTGGCATAAAAAGTATATATCTAGTTAATCTCGTAAATCGGATCACACTAATATAAATGAGAAAGTTTGTATGCAAGTGTATTTGTTACTTTTTCACGCTGTAACGGTTCAACGGATTTGAGTGAAAATCAAAATGGAGATAACTTCAGTGTTACCAGGTCAAATTTTAGTGAAACGGGAGGTGTACCAAAAAATATCGGGTGATGTATGAAGACAAAATCAAAAAAAATCGGGAGACTAGTTGTGCCCAACAGGGTCTATAATGAACGGTTTTAACTCATGACGAATATAACTAATCTAATATAACATCGTCGTCTAACTTTGCAACCTACTGATTGATACTGACATTAGCATTCAGTTCTAACCTCGGCTGGAGCGAAATATTTTGCATACCCAAAGAGGAACACTGTTTAACACTGGGATAACAAAGTCCTGGACGAGATCTTGCAAAAGAGCACCGTAAATTAACCTTATAAAGGTCAGTTTGTAACTACACCCACGATTTGCGCAAAAATGTCTCCAAGATCCAGGCATGTCTCGCCAGAGTAGCTAACCATTCATTAGATGGATGATGTCCGCTGCAAAAAGCGATTTTCTTCCACGCTATCCGCCCGAGTGAAATTTCAAGATCGCGTGCGCACTTTCCATCTCGTGGGCAGTTGCAGTTTTTTACAGTGCTCCTGTAGCAGCACACGGAACGCGGCTGGCGTGTGCTTTATTTTAGCTTAAGAACAGAGGTCTATTTAAAAAACATTCGCTTTACAATTTCTTTAGTTTTGTCCATTCTGAATTGAAGTTTGATTTTCCAAACTCAGATTAAAATAAGCACACATACGTTGTTTTCATCGTATCCTACTTGTCCTATGGAAATATTTTAAATTTCTGAACTATAATAAAAACGTCCAGCTCAGAAAAAAGCAATGAGACAATGGGACTCATTGAAATAAAGATCATTCGGCGTAGTTCACCCAGCTAAGGGTGCAACAGCAGTTTCTCATATTGACTTCAATATCCGTATATACCAATACCTTTGGCTCTTGGACTACAAATTCGCTTATTTTCCTCACTAAACATATACACTCTATCATTTATATCATACGATTCAAAACTATCAGTAATGCTTATGTATTTAAATAGCTCCTATCAATATTGATTTATTCCTATTTACCGATCGAATGCCTTGTACAGCTTAAATACATTCGCTCGTCGCGCGAACTAATTTACTTATTTGGAGTATGTTTCATGCACCAGTGGAATGGGAATTTGTCCGCTTTCTTCGGTTTTAATCACGTAATATTTATTCGCTCACGGCTCGTTATTTAGGATACATTTTCAAACGCTTGTATGTAAAGTAAATAGAACTTGTAATTATAAATTTCTTATTTATGGGTCGTGTACTTTTTTGAAACACCAAACATTTGGTAGTCTCCATCAGCCTATAAAACCGAGTTAAAAATATCGCATATTGCTGGCAATGCAATATAAATCTCGAGTAAAAGAACTGTTTTAATATATTAAAAATGTAATTTATATAGGTACCTAGTATCGGGAATCTTTGTGACAAAATGCATGTGAAATGTATGATGTCTATGGTATAGAACTCTCCCCCTGCATCGTAGTAAAAAGTTCAAAGTGTGGTAACTGACGCAACCGCTCCGGCATTGTTCCGCAGAATGAAGCTATCTCGGTCGCCATCTACAATAATTGCACCAATTATTTCTTACAACTTAACGCCTTGCGCGTTAAGTACTTGGCAAATATGTGCCAACTAATTTTAGTACGTGAATTCTCTTTATTTTGGATAATTTGTTTAAAATAATTCATTAACAACGTACAAATTAGGTTATTTGTAAAATTATTGTACTGTAGCGATAATTTAGCTTCTTTATCTGGTCCTAAAATGACCGTCTAGGATGACGCCAAGTCATTGTAGTAAAGGTAATACCTACTTAAAGTCCGGTGTACCCTTTTACTGCCATCAAGTTTTTAAGGTTTACAAAACGAAACAGCGATAACCGTTTAAGGAAGCTAATCTCGTGTACCTACATATAATATAACTGAACTGTAATTCAAGATTCCAATAGAAATGTTTTATGGGCTTCCTTTCCTTCGTATTTTTTTATTGATCTATATACTGTGTATAGATCAGTTTGGCCAGTCTCGCCTGATGTTTAGCGACCATGTGAGCAAAGACGGAACACAAAGCTCTATAGCGGAAGACGGCATTTCAGAGACTCAGATCTGTCTCCAGTTCTTGCCTCTTATAAAAATGTAAATTTCTAGCATCCCTCCCCGGCACCGAAGCAGCTCACCAGCTAGTAGTGTGCGTCCGCAACAAGTGCACCCCTGAAGAGGCGCTGAACGTGCTTCGCGAGTTGCCCAATCCGCTGCGCGAGGGGGAGCCGGCGGCGGCCGCGCACGCCGCGCCGCACAACCCGCTTAAAATAGACGTGTTCGTGCAAACACTGCTCAACCTCGGAAGCAAGAGCATATCGCACAGCTTCGCGGCTATATCCAAGTTCCATTACGTGTTTAAGGTTAGTAACAACGCGTATAATCTAGCATCTAGACTCTTCTTGGTGAGGATGAGCCGTACAATCCGCTCAAAATCGTCGTTTTTGTGCAAACACTGTAGCATCTTCATGGAGACCAGACTCTTAGAGGAGCCGCATAATCCGCTCAAAATCGGCATTTTTGTGCGAACAATGCTTAACTTCAGAAGCAAGAGAATATAGCATATTAGCTTCGCAGCTATATGCAGTTCCATTACGTGTTTAAGGTTCGTAACAACGCGTATAATCTAGCATCTAGATTCTTGGTGAGGATGAGCCGTACAATCCGCTCAAAATTGGCGTTTTGTGCAAACACTGCCTAACTTGAGAAGCAAGAGAATATAGCATAGTAGCTTTGTATCCGAATTCCATTACGTTCCAGGTTAGTGAAAAGAAAAGGTTCGTTGAATATCGTGGGACTAGGCAGGACATGTCAGCCAGCGGTATGCCGGCGAAAACTGGGTCAAAGCTACTTGTGTCTGAGATTCATGAGATAAAAACGAGGTGACGGCAGGACCAGAAAACATTGATGTACTATTCAGAGTCGAGAAAGAACGAGAGGAAAGAGGCTCTTGTCCTGCAATGACACACCACAGTGTCATTAACAGTGATGTTTTTTTACATTTACAGATCCTAGCAGAATCCGAAGAGGCTCAGATCTGCATTCTCCGCAACGTGTGGGAATTATGGCAGCGACATCCGCAAATGGTGTGTGTGCTCGTCGACAAAATGCTCAAGACACAGATAGTGGAGTGCAGCGCAGTCGCCACCTGGCTGTTCTCTAAAGAAATGGCTCCATACTTCACGAGCGGATACCTGTGGGAGCTGTTACACTTGACCATAGACAAGATGAACAAGCACGTCTCTAAACTAAGTAAGTACACTTGACCATAGACAAGACCCAAATTGTGTAGTGCAGCGCAGTCGCCACCTGGCTATTCACTAATGAAATACTTCACAAGTATACCAGTAGGAGTTACACTTGACCATAGACAAAATGCTAAACGTGATAAATGCTATATGCTTGCTATTTATTTGAGTTTATGTCCTAAAGTAATCTATTATGCCTGACATGCCTATAACTGACCTTTTTCTTTGTAGGAAAATGTATAGAAATACATGAATCTCACCAAAAAAGTACTTGTACCAGGTTTCTATAGTATTCAAGAAAGCTATGTGCAGTACCTAATTATTTAATATAATTTAGTATTTAGCGTTCACTGATTCCTTTACTGTTCGTGTTCAGGCGGAGAACTTCAGGAAGCCCGAGAAGCGTTAGCGAGGGCCGACTCCAGCAGTTCAGATTCAGAAGATGACACCAACAGCAAGAAGAAGAAAGACCAAGACAAACCTACTGAGGAGGTATTCCATTTTTACAAGCTTTTATTTAACTTGCAGTGTTGTTTGGGTCAATGTAAGTTGAATCAGAACCACTTCCTCTTATCCTACGGAGTTGAAATTTTGCACACTCGTCAAAGTCCGATGCATTAAGCATTACCTTTGGCTCTACATGTCTAACATTAGGCATGGAACACTTTAAACATTTCGTCTTTTTCGCGTTTACTAACAAATTGATGGCAGCGAACCAATTTGAAACAATATCTAATACATTATTTACGTGTACTAGTTCACTATCCTTCCTATCTACTTAAAAGATTATCGATGTATCATCAGCAAAAAGTACAATGTCTGCATGGTCTTTCACCATAAAAGGTAAGTCATTTTCGTACACTAAGAACAAGAACGGCCCTAAAATTGAACCCTGTGGTACACCCATTTTTACTAAAGATCCAGATGAGGTGACTCCATTTATACCAACTCTTTGCTGCCTGTCAGTTAGGTAGGACTCTACAAAATCCAGAGCAGTTCCACGAATTCCGTAGTGGTGGAGTTTACGAATTAGAGTACTGTGCTCTATGCAGTCAAAAGCCTTGGAGAGGTCACAAAAATCTCCAATGGCATGCTATGAACTCTCCCAAGCTTCAAGCACATGGGTAACTAAATGTACCCCGGCATCTGTTGTTGATCTGCTTTTCGTGAAAGCGAACTGATTCTCGTTCAATATTCTGTGTTCGTTAAAGTGAGACAATAGTTGCCGTAGTATGATTTTTTCAAATATCTTACTTAGAGCCGGAAGCACATAAACTGGTCTATAATTCGAGGGGTCAGTTTTGTTACCTGACTTGAAGATGGGAGTAACTTTACTTTTTTGAATGAACCTGTATCATGTCGATATAAAATATGTCGTATAATGCCCTGAGGTTGAAATGAAATATTTATTGTTACAAGATTTTAGGTTTTATGGGTGGTACAGATTTATAAATTCGTTCCTGTACCATCAACCCTATTCTGCGTGTGCAACATTATTAGTCGCTGCGGTTTGCGACTGTATAACTCGAACTTGCGCCGAGTTCACTCCTGTTTGGTGGTTCATCTGTTCTCGTGTAGATGCCGCTAGCGGACTATACAATACATTAGCACTTAATGGCACACCAAATAAACACACAATACAAAAAAGAAAGAAATAATAATGACAAAATACAAAAATTTGAGGTACAACGGGCGACCTTATCGCTTAGAGCGAACATGTGTTTTATGTCGTTCTTTCTGCAGGCGGTGGAGCGGATGGAGGAGCGCCTAGAAGCGGCGCACATGGACCAGAAGCGGCTGTTCCTCATCGTGTTCCAGCGGTTCATCATGATCCTGTCGGAGCACCTCGTGCGC
This sequence comes from Petrophora chlorosata, assembly GCA_951640565.1. Lineage (NCBI taxonomy): Eukaryota > Metazoa > Arthropoda > Insecta > Lepidoptera > Geometridae > Petrophora > Petrophora chlorosata. The sequence goes on along the minus strand of OX621204.1, from coordinate 4,931,685 downwards.
TGCGACACGGACGCGCGCGACCCCGACACGCACTGGTACACCGCCACCGTGGGCCGTCTGCGCCAGGTGTTCCTCGTGGTGAGTACAGCACGTCGCGACACGGACGCGCGCGACCCCGACACGCACTGGTACACCGCCACCGTGGGCCGTCTGCGCCAGGTGTTCCTCGTGGTGAGTACAGCACGTCGCGACACGGACGCGCGCGACCCCGACACGCACTGGTACACCGCCACCGTGGGCCGTCTGCGCCAGGTGTTCCTCGTGGTGAGTACAGCACGTCGCGACACGGACGCGCGCGACCCCGACACGCACTGGTACACCGCCACCGTGGGCCGTCTGCGCCAGGTGTTCCTCGTGGTGAGTACAGCACGTCGCGACACGGACGCGCGCGACCCCGACACGCACTGGTACACCGCCACCGTGGGCCGTCTGCGCCAGGTGTTCCTCGTGGTGAGTACAGCACGTCGCGACACGGACGCGCGCGACCCCGACACGCACTGGTACACCGCCACCGTGGGCCGTCTGCGCCAGGTGTTCCTCGTGGTGAGTACAGCACGTTGCGACAGTTGTCGAAATGATATATCGGTTTGTACTTACGTGGGAGGTATAAATATCCTCAATACGCTCCAGGTATTCCAAGGTCCTGTCCTTCCAATAACTAAGTCTTCTGTAGTTCAGGGTGGGAAACCATTATTATCATCTATTTACAAGCCTTGATAAGCCTGCTCAGTATCTGAGTTGTGTTTGGGGTTATGTACCTACGTAACCACTCGCGCAGCCGGCAGTAAAACGTTTCCATTTAGATTTATAATTACCAATAAGTATGTGTTACATAGAAATGTGTATTGTTGTTTTAATATCGATAATATTTTAGATATATATTGTATGGACCATTATAGCCTGAAATAAAGATTTGTTAATTATTATTATCATAAATATGATATACCTACGTCTGTTTGTTGCAGCATCACGAGCAAGTCCAGAAGTACAGCAGCACGCTGGAAACCCTGCTGTTCACGCAAGACCTGGACCCCCACATCCTGGACGTTTTCCACCAGTTCGTGGCGCTCACTGCTTAACACTCGCCGTGCTGTCGGGCAAAATAGACTAGGAGCCCATAGACAACACGAGCCGATTATCTGTGGTAAAGCCATACACAAGAGACATATTTCTGGCGAGCCCATAGACTAGACTTATCATTATCTATGCTATGACCACAGACTATCTATTACTATTTGCAATGACAAACTGTTGAACCCATAAACAGACTTGTCGATGGTATGGCCGCACAATATCTAGCGCCATAACATTCGACTTACTACCGGCCGTGATAGACAGCAACCCCAATAAGAGTGCACTCTTTGATAAGCCCATAGACAAGAATTATGTTATCTGTGATGGACTCATAAACAGAAACTTAATATGCCGTGAATGAGTACAGCCACAGACAAATATACCTCATTTCGAATTCAGAGCAAGTGGGAACGTACTGTTTGTTTTAGCTTTATAGAAGTAAGCTTTGTTTACATAGTGAATGCCTTAGTAATGCAAGAATTCGCTGGTTCTATGATATGACTAGTAGCGCCCCGCGGCATCACACACAGTTTTCTGGGAAAAAGTATTGTATGTCCATTTCCAGGACCACAGATGTGTACCAAATTCCATCGAAATCCGTTCAGTAGTTTTTGCGTGACTGAGTAACAAACATCCATCCATCTTCACAAACTTTCGCATTTATTATATTAGTAGGAAGTAATGTGACTAGCAAGATCTCCTAGGTAGTAAGGTAAGTGCCCGTGATTGCAGTGCCAATCAGAGCTGATAGCATAATCTGACGCGGCACTGCACTACGCGCGTCACCCTGAGACATAAACCTGTTAGTTATAGAGAGAATAAGAGTATTTATGTGCACACTACTACACATCTTTTTTCAATATATAAAAAAAATTATATTGTTTGTTTGTCATCTATGCGTTCGCGCATTTTTCATCCGATTAAGTTGAAACCAGTTGCTGTTAGCAAGTGTACTCTTTTAAAGGAATCCAAAAATAAATGAAATTGGCATTGCAACGCATACCGGGCATTACCTAGTTTAAAATGAATCTGACTGATTTCAAATTAAATGCTTAAAAACCTTATGGTTTTGTAGCTTGACGGTTTTTAATAAATATCATGAAATGGTATATAATTTTTCGTCCCGCAATTCAAAAAGAGAAGAAATACAGAACGCGGTTGCCGGGAGGTCTTGGCGTTGAAATTGTATTTTGAAAGACGCGGGTTCGAATCCAGTAGTAAATTTATAAGGTATAATATTTAACATATTTATATATAGTGATGTGCGTGACGTATGTATTTTAAGTAACATTTGTTTTTTTCCTGATAATTAATGGAAGTTGTGTTTAGAAATTAGATCGATATTTATGCTAAGTCTAGGCGATTCAGTATGACTATATTGTTTACTTAAGACGTAGGGAGCGGAGTAAATGAGTTAGGGATATTTTTTCATATAAATATATGAGTTCATGTTTAACTTTTGTTTTATTAAAAAATCTCTATAAACATCTTATCAAAATAGAGGTTAAAAGATCATGATTTCAGACTAGAAGTCTGACTAGAAGTTTAAACTAGTGTTGCCTATCGATAGTCTATCGATATCCAATCAATTGCAACACTATCGATAGGCCTATCGATAGTATCGATGTCATCCATAGTATCGATACCGTTCATAGTATCGATACTCTAAAGGTCCTCGTTTAAATACATTACTGTTAAAACATACCCAATATAATTGCAAATTGGCAGACTCGATAGTCTAAAATAATCGTTACTATCGGTAGCTTATTCTTCGCGAGCAACAATACTATCGATAGCATCTATAGTATTGCACTCATTAGATAGAATTGCCTCGTTATGAGCTATCGATAGTATGGCTTTTTCAAATGAAAACTATCGACAGTTAGGCAACACTACTTTAAACAATAAACAACATTTTTTATTAGCACTTAAATCTAACAGTCATTAATTGTAATTCCAACCTTATTATAATACGATATAGTTAAATTCATTTGAGATAAGACAGAAGTTGTTCGACGTCTTTCTTTGAGCCGAGGTAGCAGGGTGCCCTCTGGTGAATGGCGGTAGGCTCGATGTCCAGGATCGGAATCTTGCCGTTGGTTGCCAACCCGCCGGCCTCTGTCACTATGAAGGCCATTGGGTTGCATTCGTACAGTAGACGAAGCTGAAATAAGAAAGTGACAGATTAAAAAATAATCTAAAAACCACTTTATTACGCGCCTTTTGAGGTAAGGTCGGCATTGCACGCTAATAAAAGGATTTAGAATGCATTGTTATTGAGTTGTGAGCTACCCTGGATAGCTAATAGGGGAGTGCTCGAAATTTGAATTGCAAGATTCCACCCGGAACGACAGACAGACAAACAAGAAAGTGACTTAATAAAAACGTGGTAATAAAAATATAATATAGCAGATTTAATCCACATTCTTGTTAAAAAAATAAGGTTACATTTAAGGACCAAATAAGTAAAGAAAAATGAGTGATTGTGGCTCAGTGGGAGTGCATCCATCCGCCTTTCGATCCGACGGACCCGAGTCAGAATCATGCTGGCGCCGCACCACTGACTTTCGGATATAACCGATCTATGTGCTCCATCATAGGCCACATCATCGCTTCATATCAGGCGAGATAGTGGCCAAACATAGAACTATTAAGCGTAAAATAAAACTCTAAAAAAAGAAGGAAAACATCGTGAGGAAACCGGCATGTGCAAGAATTTATCACAAAAATTCAAGGACATGTGACATCCGTCAACTTGCACTGAGCTAGCGAGATGGATTATGGCGTATACTCTCTTTGAGAGAAGACCCGTGTCCCAGCAATGGGGACGTGATGGCCTGATGATGATGATGATGATGAAGTATAAAAAAAGAGGACTTAAGTTCTAACATAATCTTAGCTAATCATTACGACTCCGATAGCTATATGACGAGTTGAAACAATCGACTTGTCTATCTTTATTATTACAATTCAGTATTAATAAATCAAGTATTAATTAGACTCAAGGAGAGGACTCAAAATTGAATCCTCGAGTTTATTTACAGCAGCAGCTACGTTATCAGCACGCCCCCATTTGAATATTATCAGAACGACCTGTAGATTAGATAACTAAAGTCCGAACGTGAGGTCGTCTATAAACAAAGATATTATTGTTAAAGGTTTTCATACACATATGCACATTATAACAAACAAAAAACCGACTTCAATTTATCTTCGAAGTACAAGATCAAATATTGATGAAATGTATATGGGACCACTTCGTAGCTATACTGAACCTAACGCAAAAAGAATTTTCCAAATCGGTTCATAAATGACCAATTCTTAAAAAAATACAATCGAAAGAGAACCTCCTTCCTTTTTGAAGTTAAAAATTCGACCATGGTCTAACAACACCCTGACACAAATACTTTTGGGTTTTTTATGAGCAAAACTTTACTCACTTTTCCATTAGGTGCAGATTTTGTAGCAGGATACATGAAGATGCCTCCGTACTTGATAGTTCTGTGCACGTCGGCGACCATGGACCCGACGTACCTCGCTCCGTATGCTTTGCCAGACTTTGGCTGTTTCTTGTCTTCTATGTAGCTCTTTAGACCGTTCTCCCACTCCGCTGCGTAGCCTGATATAAAAAAAATGTATTGACAAAGGGACATTTTGGGAAGGGGACTTTTTGCGAAATGGACAGAGAAGGGGAACATTTTGCGAAAAAATAATTGAATTATTGACAAAGAGGCATTTTGCAAAAGGGACATGCTGCGCCAAAACCTTATTTACCAAAGTTTAAACGTTTAAAGTTTTTTGCTTATGCATTAAAAAGTCTAAAACTGAAGTTAACGCAAAGTACTATTTTTAAATTTGAAGGAGCAATAAAGATTTATTTATTTATTAAAGATCTTTATTCAGTTTTGACATCACAGACGCACTTATGAACGTCAATTGTTACAATGACTCTACCGTATCGAAATAAGAACCACTAAGTAACTGAGGGGCATATGTTTAAAACTTATTTGTATACTTTTGCACCATAACAGGGATTGCTATAAGACAAATCACAATTACAATATTTCATAATTAATAAAAAATAATAATAAAATTAAAATTGTTAATCTACTCTTGAATTACCATAGATAAAAGTAGTAATAAAAATCAAATTACATCATTTTTTTACGCAATAGGTAACACAGATAACACAGAAAAAGTGTCAGAGCGCCATAAAAATAATGTATACCTTACAGACTAACATACAATACATAAAACACTAACATTAAGATAAGGAAGGGTCTCCTGAAATGAGATGTTTTTCAACAAATAGGTGGAGTAGGTGTATTTGTCTGGTGAATATATTTGCATATTATTATCATATTTTTTTTATTAATTCGGTCATTTTGAAACCAGTTTTGTATGTTTTCAGTGACCTTTCTCAGTCCAAAGCGTGTTTTACCTGTTGTTACCAATATTGTATGTAACTATGTAGCAGGTTCGAGATTTCTGTACTATAATTGTACGATAATTGTACCTACATCTATATAAGGCACGATAAAAAGACGACCAAATCTCAAAACGGTTTTCTTCAATACCTTTGTAAAACAATCTATCTCTTTCTTTCAATCTTTCTCTTTTGTGTGTTCGTCAATACCTTTGTAAAACAATCTATCTCTTTCTTTCAATCTTTCTCTTTTGTGTGTTCGTCAAATTTTTCAACTTACCCTCATTAATAGAAAAGATGTTTCCCTTCTCCGGTATCTTCATATTAGGGTCCGTCAGAATAAACTCTCCGATAGAAGGGTCATACATGAATCCATTCACTCCTTTGCCTTTCCCGAGCGACAGCACCATCATGGTAGCTGAGCCGTACAGTGCGTACCCGGCTGCCACCAGCTCGCGGCCTGGGCGCAGCGCGTCGGATTCTACTGGCTCTCCGTCAGACGTCTTCCTAAAGTCGTATGAAATCAATCAAAATCTTTTTTCAGTTTAGGCATCACAGATACTTATGAACGTGAAATTATTACAATGACTCTACCACCGTATCGGAAAAAGAACCACTACTCAGAAGATACGGAAAGAAACTGAGGAATATTTTTTTTAGATCTTGTTACAATTTGTTGATTTTCTGCAATGTTATGAATCGTTTTTATTGTCTGTTATCGCATTAATTTTGTTTTAAAAACGCCACTGGGATGGAATGGATCTGCTCTTTCTATTCATTCCAACTCTTCTAAACAGGTTTATTAACAGCTAATAATGTAGATTTACCCCAGCCATTCATTAAAAGATTAACTTCATCAAGTGACTAGCCTTTTAACATGTCCCGGCTGTGCACAGGATGGTTTGGCAAAGGTGTTGTGGGACCATGGTCTTCATAGTTCTTGGTCCCTAAATACAGGGAATCCTAGTTAGGGGCCAGGATTTATGTATGTGATCGTTGGGCGTATATGTATGGCCGTAGCAAGCATCGCTGCTGGACGATCATCAGACAAGTGACGGTTTTTCGTCCACTTATCAAAGAAAACATGGCGTCAATTTGGCGTCTGCATTGGATGGGCCAGCTATTGCGTAATCTAGAGTCAGCAAACGGCTTGGACAATACAAAACGTGTCATTTTGCGTTATGACGATCAGCCTGATCAAACTACTACATATATTTTATCTTTGAGCCTGATAGTGTTGAAAAACTGAAAGAGAATTGATTTGAGTACTATAAATCTCTAATAAGGTTATTTGTAGGAAGTTCTTACTTGAAAATGGCAAATATAGATCCGACGGATACGAGGCAGTCGATGTTGGAGGAGCCGTCCAGAGGATCGAAGCATACGATGTACTTGCCGCGCCTCTCTGTCTCCACCTTACACAGACAAACCGTTATTCCATTAAAATACAATGAAAACCTAGAATGCCGGTCGGAGCGGCAAATAGGTAACCTCTTTAAGTAAGATGTTACCTATCTGTTGTCATAATTTTACGATAGTTTAACAAAACTGTGTAACTTTACTGTCTTTATTGTTATCAAAGCGAAAGTCTAGTGAAAGCGGATCTTTGTTATCATGGGTTGATATTGTAATTTTTCTGACCTTTACTGATGCGTATGCATATAAATCGATACTCATTACATTATAAGTGTAGTACTAAAATAAGTTTATAACATATAGCTGCGCCCCAGGTATTCCGGGGCTTTCCCTTTTTCAGGATCTAAAGACATATTTCGTCAATATCCGTTGAGTAGTTTTTGTGTGTTTTTGTAACAAACATCCATCCACCCTCACATAATTATAGTAGGTTAGGATTTTTTTAATTTTTGATATCTAATTGTCTTTATTCAAATAAAGGAGGATGTTCGCAATTCGATTGTACCTATAATTTTTTTTTACCTGTTACCTCAGAACTTAGTTATTTAAAAACCGATTTGGAAAATTATTTTTGCATTGGGTTCAGTATAGCTACAAGGTCTACATCGATATTCAACATTGGACTTCAAAGATACATCAGAATTGAAGTCGGTTTTTTACTATAAAATGCATTATTTAATCTCGATGTCAGAGTTCCCTTTGAATTGACACATACCTGTATAGCGGTAGGGTTTTCTTCTGAAACCAGCAGGCAGGCTGTGAAGGAGGACATGAGCATGTTGATGAACAGGTCGTTGGAAAGGACGTCCAACTTCTTCACCTGTTCGCCTTGCACGTTCGTATCGCCGGAGATGCCGTGTCTGGAGAATTAAAGAGAACTTCAATTTTATTTGCTTGTGTGGTGTGAGACGCCTTCAAGCTTGATGGAGCAGAGAAATGGATTAATCAAATCAAAAAGTCATTCTTCATTTTTGGCATCACAGTTGCACTTATGAACGTCAATTTATTATAATGACTCTACCACCGTATTGGAAAAAGAACCAAAAGAAATGAAAATAAAACTAAAAGTGGTGCAACTAAGTGAGCGACGAGCGTGCAGCCCATGTGTGGAGTCTGTGGAGTGTAAGTAATAAAAGTAATTTGAATACTTATTAATATTAAGTAGGTACCTATATACGTATATTCTGGATTAACACATTTAAATAAACATCAACACAAGCAGTTCCCGATTCCGCGTAAACGAAGTCGCTAGAGCTAAATAATGAAACTGAGGAGTTTGACCCCACTTTCATTTGTGTTACTATGTGTATCTATACAGTGAAAATGACAATATTTTCCATCATGCAACTACATATCATTAATGTGTAGGTAAGTACATAAGTGAATGTTTTATATAAAGTATTGTTGTACTAACAGTTTAGCGATACCGGCTTTCCTCACGGCCGACTGAATGGCCTTGACTGCGGTCTGTATGGAGTTGAGTAGCTGCGTGAGGTCGCCGGTCGCCGTCGGAGCCGTGCGCTGCTGAGCGAGCACCCAGCGCGTCAGCGTCATTGCATTCACGTCGAACGCCGGCCCGTGCTGAGACATTATCCTTTTAGTCTTTTAAAAAATATACAACAAATACGTCCGGTCACGACGGATGTCGGCTCGCTACTAACAGAACAGGAACAATATTACAGCACGTAGAATTTAAATTCTTTGGCTCTTAACAAAACTAGTTTATTTTACTTGGAGGCGTGGCACGGACCGAAGGTCATTCGCTTTCTGTTTATCAGTTATTCGCTTGTTTGAATTTGTGATTGCGATGATGCAACGAAATGTGATTTATTCAAAGTCGATTGTACTCGTAAACAAGTTTTGAGATAAGCTTGTTTGTTACACTTAAGGACGAAGTTACCTATCTATCAAGTATACCTAACTAAAGCTAGGTATTTATAATTTTTTTACATTTAAAACTTAATTTATTCGGCTGTAGGTATACGTATGATGGCTGGTAAATAATTAGAACATCGTTCTGCTCAGTAGGTACTACCACTGAATAAATAATAGTGGTACTAAAAAGAATAGTAACTATTACTATATTACTTACTACTTGTTTACAGTTGTCAGTCTGGTTTATATTAGTACAAATTATTTTCTTCATCATAACAAGTCTATAACTTCTGGACCTTTTGGTTAAAAGTAGGTACTTAACTTTTTATAACATATACTTAATATTTTATACAATCTCCTAACTGTCTTATGTAGTATAATATACTACCTAGTACCTAGTCTGTGAGTACCACCTATGTACTTAAAACATTCGCTAATCTCTATCAAGGCCTACCTATAGAGCTTTAGTTAGACCTATATGTATTTATCTGTCATTATCGATCTACATTGTAATTCACGATTGTGAACATCTAAATTGAAAGAAGTAGATACTTAAGCAAAACATGAACGGTAAATGTGTCCTTATCTTATCACAGACATCGAGATCCTACTTTAGTCAGAGTTAATAATGTACTAAATACACTAAATACGACGTCCATAACTGTTGCCAATCCCATTACCAACCTTATTTAAAAAGCTGTAGTTTTATTTTGAATGCTCAATGCTCATTAGATTTACGAGCCCGTTTACGAAGTTTACGAATAACTTTTTCGAATTTGCCGCGCATATTTAGGGCTACAACATGGATAAAACAAGCACGAAGCATGCTCAATAAAACAATAATCGACTAAATATAAATATCGATTCTAAAAGATCGAGTCGAATTTAACCATATCGGATTAAGAATTCATCACTAGCAATTAGCAATCCGTCTCGCCGCCATTTTCTTTTATAAATTTCGTAAATAAAAAACGTAAACATGGCACCGAAATTGAAGTTTTCCGATGGTATTTTAATTTTTGTTGTGTTTTTTTTCTATTATTATCCATTGAAAGAGCAAATTTAGAGCCCCAATGTTTTTTTTCAATAAATCGATATTGTTTTTTTTACTTTCCAGGCGAAAAAGTGCTGTGTTTTCATGGTCCTCTCATTTACGAGGCAAAATGTCTCAAAAGTTCTGTTACAAAAGAAAAGCATATTCGCTACCTGATACATTATGCTGGGTGGAACAAAAAGTAAGTTTTCAATGCTGTAATTACTTATCTACATAAAGAAAAACAAACTCACAAAAACAACAAACAACCTGTACAAAAATTTTAATAACCTCTCCGTTGGTTTTCAGTTGGGATGAATGGGTGCCGGAAAGCCGTGTTCTAAAGTACAATGAAGCTAACGTGCAGCGACAGAAAGAAGTACTGAGAGCTCACACTGCACAGCCAGCGAAGAGCAAAAAAAGTAAGTAACATAAATGAGTACCGCTCCATAGAAGGTATTTCTTTCGCACAACATATTCTTAAATCAGTGGCTCCTAAATAAAGTTATATGTAACAAATTGAACAAGATATTCAGTAAATTCTAATACAGTTTTTAGTATTCTATGCTTGAGCAATATCACTTTTTACCATGTTTTTATTAAGTCACTTTCTTGTTTGTCTCTGTTGTTCCGGGTGGAATCTTGCAACTCAAATTTCGAGCTCTTCCTGATTAGCTATCTAGCTGAAACTCACAGGGTAGCTCACAACTCGATGACAATGCATTCGTAATCCATTTATTTGTTTTATGCTTTTTGAGGCGCTTAAAATTGTGGTTTTTAGATTAATTTTTTAACGTACATTAAATTCTTCTCATGTAAAAACGACTAATAGTAATAATTCTTTTTAATAGAATTGGATTATATTTTAGATAGGCATCATATGTGGTAATAATAAATTCTGTGTTTATAAATTCCAGCTCCAGCAAAAGGAAGGAAGTCAGAGGCTGCAGCAGCAGCTGCAACACCAACCACTCCGGCCAGGGAGGAGTCCAGAGCATCTACTCCTGCTGGTGTGTGAATAGAACTAATTTAATCATACATTTTGATATTGGAGACATTGGGTGACATTGGAGAAATTGTGGCAACACACCACCTCAGAATCCATCATTAATTCATTTTATAACAAAAAAAAGACTTCAATGTATCTTCGAAGTCCAAGTTCAAATATTGATGTAATTTATATGGGACCACATTGTAGCTATACTGAAGTTAATGCAAAAAGAATTTTCCAAAGTGGTTTATGCATGATGGACTTCTGACGTAACAAACAAAAAAAAATTTGAATTGAGAAGCTCAAGAAAATTTAATTTGGATTTTGAGGGGTTGCCACAATTTATCCATTCTCAAATTATGCCTGCAACACTCCCATGGAATGTGACCTACCACCAGTTTTGATAGTTTGCGGTGATATGCCAAATGCAATAAGCATTGCTTGAAATGGGTCTTTCTGCAAACCCAAACTAAATTATTTTAAAATGCTATAGATAAATTTTTCATTTAATTTCAGGTAAAGAGCCAGAATCTACTCCAGCCCCTGCCAAGGCGACCAAGACTCAAAGCAAAGATGCGCCCACTGATTCTGGCTCTGACCAACCCAAGTAAGTTTGCCTCCTTTCTAACTTGCATGAAGGTTTCTTCCAAAGGCTGTTTGCTTGCATTTGGGTTCACTTTAGGTTAGGTGTTATGGTTATTTGGCTGTACTTAGAGGATAATTTTTTTTTAATTGTATGACAAAAACTGGTCCGGTTGGAAGGGTATTGTAGCCAGCGAAATTACTGGGCACATGAGGTCTGCTCCAGCCTTTAATATCTGATGTTTAGGACTGTTAAGCACAAAGCAGTGCTATGCAGTGCTTTTTATGGTAACAAAAGTGGTTCTTACCATCAGGCAAACGACTTGCTTGTCTTATTTCAGTTCGATAAAAAAAATAAAACAAATGTATTGCAAAAGACATGAGTGAATGCATGTTATCTTAAGATGTCGGGAATAGAGCAAAGTGGAGAAATGATACGTGAGGCTTCTAATGGAATCAGTCATGACGTTGCGGAAATTCATGTCAAATCTGAAAAGCAATGAAAAAATCTAGTGTAATTCCGCTGAATATTATTGAATGTATTTATTCAGTTAAATAATTACACTAGATATTTTCATTGCGTTTCAGATATAGGGAGGCTGTGGTTTTTACAACAATTCGGATATTGTTCTCATAACTTAATATTGTTATGTTCATTTGTATGCGTATTGCTTATTTGCAGTTTGAGTATTGCTTATCATTTCGTTAGGATAACAGTTCTAGGTGGCACTGCAATTGTTATGGCCAGGCGTGGCGCTTTAAAGTCAAAGTCAAATATCATTTATTAAATAGGCACAAAAGTGCACTTTTAAAGGTCATAAACACATGATACAAATAAAATATGTTAAAAATTGTAATTTATGTTAACATGACTTTGAAAAAAAGGTAAGTATGTTTACCCATTTCTTTCCTATACTCAAATTGAAGTCTGAGTGCTGAAAAGAAATGCGAAAACTGACTCTACCAGTGCTTCGGAAATACGCGCTTACCATGAGGCGGACGACTGGCTTGTATCATCACTCAGTTCCATAAAAAAAGTATAATCTTAATCACTGTCATATTGTAGGTAGTGCTGACATTTACCAGCCTGATGGTTGCTTTTATGTTTGTGTGATGTAATTTTAATAATAGACATGCCAATAATTCCAATGTGATGTGTGTTATATCTTGTCCGTACAAACTCCTCGAAAAGCTATTTCGGGCAGAATGAGAGCAGTGATATTGATGTGGATGGAAAAGTATTTATAAATTTGCTTTGTAAGTATGCTTTTAATTGATTTGATGCTGTTTTGGTTAATTGTATAGTTTTTGTAACACCATCTTGAATATTAAAGCATGTCGGTTTGGAAGTGTCGTGTCGGCATCTTTAACGATTCGGGGCGTATGCCACAGAATAGTTAATAGTCATCATCATCATGAGCCCGTCACGTTCCCACTGCTGGGACACGGGCCTTCTCTCATAGAGAGAGAATAGGCCATAATCCACCACGCTGGCCCAGTGCGGGTTGGTGAATGTCACATGTCCTTGACTTTTTGAAAAAGTTTTTTGTGAATAGTTCTTAGACATGCCGGTTTCCTCACGATGTTTTCCTTCACCGTTTTTAGAGTGAGTGTTAAATCCGCACATAACATAAGAAAGTCAGTGGTGCGGGGCCAGCGGGATTCAAACTCGGGTGCGTCGGATCGAAATTCGCACGTGCTCCCACTGAGCCACACTCGCTCTAGTTAATAGTGCTTATGAAGAATTTCAAAAGCAATTGTACAACAACTTGATAGCAATTCAAAGACAGCTCAAAGTATTATGTGGTACTGTCAGAATCAATAATAAGTACGCATTTTAGATCCATGTCATAGTAACCAGTTTGGAATTTTACTTCTTATAAATACCTTGTCATTGAAATCGTTACTACGACATGGCACTAAAATGAGTATTTAATATAAATGTTGACTGTACAGCTGTCTTTCATAACAAACATTTTGTTATATTAGATATAAAAGAATCTATTTCTAAATATAAGAAATCCCTAATTGATCTCATAAGTGTTTAAGTTTGTTTTAATATTCTGTTAACTATTGATGATACACATTTCTAGTTGGTTTTTAGCAGTTTCATGTTGAGATGTAATTTCTTTTAATTCTATTTTGTAGATTTTAATTGTTTGTTTTGTCAATACTGTATAGCAAGCTGTGGTCTCCAGTAATTGAAGGAGTAAATTGTATAAACCTAAATTAGCATTAAAATCTAGCAAGTAAGTGTATCCTTTGTTGGAGATCCTATTAAATATAAATAAATAAATAGTCAGATAGGGATGAAAAAACAGCTTTTATATAACAACTGACATATTTGTTACAGGAAGAAACGCGGTCGTCTAGACCTGTCCATCGAATCGGAGGAGCAGTACTTAGCGAAAGTTGAGGTCAAGATCAAAATCCCGGAGGAGCTGAAAGTTTGGCTCGTCGACGACTGGGACGTTATCACGCGGCAACAGAAACTGGCGCTGCTGCCGGCGAAACTCACAGTGAACCAAATCGTAGACAATTACGTGTCTTTCAAGAAGGCGAGCAAAGCACATAATCAAGCGAAAGAAGCCGCCCTCGTCGACATCACCGAAGGCATAAAGGAGTATTTCAACGCCACTTTAGGCTCGCAGCTGCTATACAAGTTTGAAAGGCCGCAGTATAGTGAAATTTTGCAAGAGTACCCCGACACGCCGATGGCACAGATATACGGCTCGATACATCTGCTGCGGTTGTTCGCCAAAATGGGACCCATGCTCGCTTACACAGCTCTCGACGAGAAATCGTTACAGCATGTGCTCACACACATACAAGACTTCCTAAAGTACATGGTGACCAATCGGGCCACCCTATTCAATCTCCAAGACTACGGAAACGCGACGCCTGAGTATCACAGAAAAGTACAGTAGCTTATTTTAGTTTGTAAGATTATGTTCTGTTTTAAGTTAATAAAATGTTTACAGCTTTGACCTTATTGCGAGTCTGGTTTTATTTTCGTAGCTTTAATTGCGGGCGGCGCTGTTCGTTGGATATTATGATAGTGAATCATCTGAAGGCATGCCTCGTTGAATTTTCTCGAAAGTGTTTGCATAGCAACACGAGTTTTTAAAAGATTATTAATTTTCTATTCAAATGTAGCTCCAAAATCGAAACAATTTTATTAAAATAGTAGCTTTTTCCCGCGATTTCGTCCGCGTAGACGATAGAAGCCCATAGTTGTCTTTTTTCCAAAACCATTTTCTCAAGACCTCCCCAGTATATTGGGAGCGCGTACTACTAAGAGTTCAAGCTGTATCTTCGTAGTCACCCAACCAATTTTAATGTTACACACCCTATAATCTGAGTTGGTATTGGGACTGATGCTACCAAACCCAAAAAACCACATTACAATCCGTTCAGCAGTTTCCGAGTCTATAGATAACAAACAGACAAAAATTCTACAAACCATAGATTCGTCACATCGTCAGTACCCTCGAAATAGTCCATCCCAGTTAGTTTCGCAAAAATATCTTCAATGTACAGAATGGGCTCTTTTCCATTTTTATAATAGTATAGATACCTAACATTGTCCGTTGCCAAGACTACTTACGGTACCTAATTATTTATTATCCACACTAAGATTATTTTCCGTACCTTTTTGTAGTAATGTAGTAAGAATTATCAAGAGGTTAAGAATGATAGAACACTTATTGGAATGAGCCTGATTTGGATTGTTCTCTTGCAAACTTTTCAAAGTACTTCAACGTCTACAACTAGTATTACAACTCGCGTATCAATCGCAAAGCTCTGGAAATTTTCGCAAAATTACTACGCAGCGTAACTAAATTACAACGAGATATAGCTAGGCCACAGGGCATATAGCCGGGCTGCCTTGACAGTCCCTTGGTCCTTTTAATAACAAATCTCGCCGACGACAGCCGGCAATGCCGCTTGACACGGTGACACAGTTTCGAGTACCTAGTGAGTCATGCAAGTGCATGAGGGAAAAAACTTGACCGCCCCATAACTCGCGCGGTGGAGGCCGCTGGAGCATTGATAGCGTGGTACGTAGCTATGGATGATGATCGGGCAATGCGGGATGATCTCGATATGATTCTGATTAGTGTTAAGAGAATATGCAACTTCGACCCGGCGGCGCCTGTGACCAACAGTATCTGATTCTACGGTAAACCGAGTTGTTACAATGAGCAATATACGTAACTATGCAAACTGTCAGTTTTCTTTTAATCAAATAAAATTGAAAAAAAAATGGAAAACATTTATTCTTATCTTGGTGTCTATCTACGTATCTATAGACACAAAACCAAATTACTATACCTATACGTGTTCTACCTGAGCTGAATTTTGAAATTGCATCGATCATTAACTTTTCACACTGTCTCCTTGTGTGAACGTATCACATAAGAAGACTGATGAGTGTGATCCATATTTGCTGACCTACAACAAGTATTGTGTTGTTACGGCCAGATGTCACATTCTCTACACACACAGTATTCTCAACACATGTCACTGAAAAATCGATATCATCGACACGTACTCATAAGCATCATAATCAGTACAAGTGTGAAAAAAATACAATACCAAATTAGCTTTATATAGGCATCGCAAGGCTCCGCAGCATATGGTCAGCGCGACTGAATAAGCACGCAGCTTTGCCCGCCATTATCATGCCAATTTAGGTAAACCAACAGGATACTGTATTGTTTATTAAATATGATGAATAATATTTTGATTTAATTGCGCAGCGACATTGCAAGTAGGCATACCTATTTAAATACAGTATACTACCCACCAATAAATACGGAACGTCAGCGAATAAGAATGGGGAGTAATTTTGCAAAGAACAAAGTTATGATATAAATCCTGATTGCAATGAACATAGCAATGAGTTACCCAAAATAGCAAATGGATTTCTCGATATCATAAAGACACTGTTCTGCATGTGCAATAAATGTTAATGTTAATTACTTAACATATTAAGTTGTGTTAATGCCAATCATGTAGATCACCAGTAAGAAACGAATAAGAAGAAAGCTTGGGTACGTAACATGAATCAATGATTTGGTACGCTTACCTGACCAAACAATTTCTTGAAGATTTCCATCATCACTGCGCCTTATCGTCATGCCATATATCTTGTCAGATATTATACTGCAAGTATGTACTTGCAATATTTATCAGGGTCTGCCTCTTTCCTTGTATGGAAGCAATGTTGACGGTAATGCCGTGAGGCCGGCGACGCGACGGCGTCGGTAATGCAGGCGGGTGCATTGCGACACTGGTGAGTTATTGTGGACAGCTGCCAATACAATGATATTGTTTCTAAAGGTTGATTTGCGATGAGATTGATTAATGTTATCTAATATACCTAATCCATTCTTCTGCTAATGCGGTAATTTGGACTGCGCAGGCGCTCGTTGGAAATACTCCAAAGATCTTATATTTCAAATCGCTAAAGCAAACGTAAACAAACACGAATTTCGATTTGCAACTAGTAGTTACGTAGGTGTCTTATAGTTTTTAGTATTTTAGGGTTCCGTACCCAATGGCTAAAACGGGACCCTAATACCTACTAAGACTCCGCTGTCCGTCTGTCTGTCCTTCTGTCACCAGGCTGTATCTCATGAACCGTGAAAGTTAAACGTTGAAATTTTCACAGATGATGTATTTCTGTTGCCGCTATAACAACAAATATTAAAAAACAGAATAAAATAAATATTTAATTGGTTAGGAACCTTCGTGCGCGAGTCTGACTCGCACTTGGCCGGTTTTATTTTAATTTATAAATAGGTAAGCTTGTAGGCCTAAAACTAAACTACAGTGTACCTAGTTGCACATTTACCTGAATAAATTTATATTTTTAATTTATTTGGTAATCAATGTGTTGCAATGAAGCTACAAGCATCGTCGCTACTATTTATCAATTTGAGGAAAACACTTTGGTATTCTTTATTTCACAATGCCTTCTCAAGGCTGAGAACCGGTTAATTTCCGACCTTTGATAAAATAAACGCCAAAATACCAGCCAAAGTCGTCGTCGTAATATTTCACCGACTTTCTACGTTTTAATGTCTCTTTTTTTTACGCCTAATAGATCTATGTTTGGCCACTATCTCGCCTGATGTAAAGCGATGATGTGGCCTATGATGGAGCACATAGATCTAGAGAGAGACGGCAGTTGAGCGGCTGCTCAGACCCGTCTCCCCGATGGTTCACCGAACATCATCCCGAAACACGACTAGGTCGCTTGACGGCATGGCTTTGTTCGGTGGGTGGTATTACAACCACGGCCAGAGCCTACCTCTTCAAAGCGCGTAAGCGGGTTTCATCACGATGTTTTCCTTCACCGTTTTAGAGCGAGCGTGCAAAATCTGCACGTAACTATAAGTCATTGTTGCAGGGCTGAGTCGGGATTCGAACCCAGGTGCGTCGGAGGCGCAAGGGTTCCCGCTGAGCCACACTCGCTCTGAAAAACACGTCTACGACGAATTATACAATCAAACTCGTATTTTTATTTTTGCGTGTTTTATTTTTGTACCTACATAGTTCAAGAATATGTAGTAGGTACCTATACTTTTCTGAAGAGCATGTTTGAGGTTGAGGTATACCTAACTACACACTTGCGAACACCGAGGACCAGTTGAACTCGCGTAATTATGAAACAAGCTGGAATGAATTCTAGGTCGAAGAATACGGGTATTAATCGTTGAAGTAGTATATCTGGTGAAAACAACATAATACAGATAAACCATTTCAAATCCACACAATATTCAAGCATGTGGATCTCAGAGGTACGAAATGAGAACAGATAAGAAAGTTCCGAAGACCTAATTATTATAATTGCGATGCACAAAAGTCACCCACTGACGCAAACCGATGTTGCAACTAGGGTACACGACAAGAGTACGACGTACATAAAGAATGAAAATAAAATATAAAGAAGCAGCGGCTGTGACGAAACAGAGTTATTTCTGGCATGTGAGCACACGTTCCCCGCACGAAAATAGCTGGACCAGTGTGCGCCGGATCTTACTGAACATAGTTTCTTCATTATGCCTGCATCGGATTGAATGAAATTATTGAACAGGCTTGAGTTTTGTCAAAATCGCGAGTATATTTACTCTGCTAGTGAGTTATGCCCTATATATATATATATATATATATATATATCACACCTAAAAATTAGGCCAAAGTTAACAATAGAGTAGGTGTATAGTCTATTGTAGAATATAGAGTAATAAAGTACATAACTACATGTGTAGATCTTCCTAAGTATGTTCTTTTAAAAATATTTGTCTGTTATTAAATTCAGTGATAACATGAACAAGGAAGCACAATTATGTATTTTATTTAATAAAATATATAATTATACCGATGTTCCGATACCTAATTAAATTTGCTTGGAGTATCTAAACAACTAAAAACGGTAAAGGAAAACATCGTGAGGGAACCGGCATGTCCAAAAATATTACAAAAAACTCAAAAGACATGTGACATCTACCAACCCGCACTGGGCCAGCGTGGTGGATTATGGCCCATACTCTCTCTAAGAGGGAAGGCCTGAGTCCCAGCAGTGGGAACGTAATGGGCTGATGACGATGATGACAATGAACTACTAATGACAATCGACTACTTCACCTCAACAGATAGAAAACACTTGTGTGTGTTTTTGTGTAATAAGTGGGTACTATCTGTTTAACCTTACTGAAAATAATTTCGATGCCTTCGATTCCTCGTATCAGACTCATTTTTCCTGCTAATGGTGAATACATTTCGCAGGTTCATTGTCTCTTCCGCGATGTTCCGCTAACGCGAACTCAATCTTGTATCCTTATGTGATTCACTACGGAAAGATTCACCTGACATAACACATTCTACTATGAATAATACACATATTATTATTCGCAGATGCTCTACATTCTTTAGAAGCACTAAACGAAGAGATAAAGGAACTGGGTGAACTATTACGAAATATTTCTTTTTAACTAATGTTTGGAGTCTAGATCGAAGACTGTGCTCTTGTGTAATCTTCAAAATTCGTGTTTTGAGTTTATCAACACGTTTCTTTCGTCAACTTTTCTCGAATTTTCTAATAGCTCCAAGGTGGTCTGATAAAGACATTGAGGGTCCGTAAAACGTAAATACAAAGTGAATAAGCAAGGTTTAGTACCTAAACTTACACAAAAGGTATTAAGGTCTTTGAGATAATGACTAAATTTAATGGTCTAGGTTGCCATGAATTATTTGTCATTATATGAGTTTTAAGTCAGAACAGCGGGCTAGAAATGTTGGTCTTGGGACTTGGGTCCTTAAAACCTGTTACTAATGCGTACTTATTAATAATAATCTATTTGAGGAAGTGAAGAAGGAAGTTTTCATGATAGCGCCAATGTTCTACACTGCTTTTTCAGCATGAAAATATTCTCATATTTCGTATAAGTTTCACACAGAACAATCTATTAAATGACGTAAACTTAGTGTAAGTAAGTAAAAACTTGTTAAATCCCAAATTGAAAGGCTCATAGTGTACTTGTTCTTGTAATCTGATTCGTTATGTCAACAGCTATGGATAGTTTTTAACTGAGTTGGTTTTGAGTATATTTATGTATAGCTAACATTTATTTAGTCATTTGATTAGTTCAATGCTTGATCAAAGCCCCTACAATAATTAGACAGCTTCTGAGGGCAGGTTGGCACAAATCTGCAGCTCGAAGGATGCGGGTTCTATTCCTCACGGGATAAATGTTTGTACACAGAAAAAAAATGCAAGTATTTGTTTTGTGTCTGGGTGTTGTGGTGCCATGGCCCTCGTTGTTCCTGGTTCCCTAGATAAAGGGAATCTTAGGGCCAGGATCTTATTCGATCGTTGGGCGTTATTTTTATTATTATTTATTATTAATGCAGGCATTATTGTTATTATTATTTATTATGTAATGCAGAAACAAAAAATTAAACCCGTAACAGCTAATATCGTTACGTGGTTATTACGTTAGATGGAATCTTAGCTTGTGTTTTTATTCTTTGCAAAAGATACGATCGTGAGAATTGACAGTGCACAATGCGGCGTTTGACCCAATTGATAGGTGCACTGTTAAACCATGTCGCATGTCGCAGTAGGACTAACGTTTGTTTGAATAAGTTGTTTTTGTCATGCAATAAACGATTTATTGCTGGGCTTTCCGCACAAATTATTTCATTCTCAAAGAACTTCAGATCAAAAATAGACTTTCGTCGACTATACAGCTAGGAATACTGAAGTTTTTTGGTCACGTCTCCAGAAACGAAGATTCGATGGAGAGACTTGTGGTCCATTGACAAGTGGCAGGAAAAATAGGACGCGGCCGATCATCCACGCGTTGGACAGATCTTATTAAGACTGCAAGTCAAACTACCATAGTCCAGTGTACTCGCAATAATACCAACCGCCAGAAATGGAGAAGCATTGCGATAGCAGTAACCCTCGCTAAGGAGAACCACCGCATACACCATGTTTTACACCACGACCACACTGACAAGAGTGCCCGACTAGAAAGAGAAACGATTTATTATTGGAGGTCGCTATTGAGATTGATGCTCTGCAATATGTAAGGTAATTGTTTCCGGTAGTTACGTACTTATTATCATACCTAATGCGAGAGCTCTTGCAGGAATTGTAGGGTGAACCATCAGGCAGACCGGTCTGAGCAGTCGTTTAACTGCAGTACTCCTATAGATGTATGTGCTCCATCTTACGCCATATCGTCGCTTAACATCAGGTGCGATGGCCAAACAGCACCCCGATACTACTAAATAAATCTATTGAAATTCCAGTTCCGGTCTACTGTCGATCTCATAAATGTCACTAATTGCACTTTAAAAACAGAACTTTAAAAATAACGTCAAACGTCATCTGTGACAGAGAAAATTGAGAGACGTAGTCATTGACTATAAGAACTATAGAGGACATCTAACATTTAAAAAATAAGTGTTGAATAATCACACATAAAAATACAAAATGGAGTAACATCCGACCACCTTCTAGTACTTGCAATATCAACTGATGGAATCTTACACACTTCATTCATTGTTGACCTTTAACCACAATACATATATACATTAAATATTCACAAATTATTTAAATAATCGCCAGAAAAAATACTATGAGCCAAAAATTGAACCGGAAATCGGTTCCGTACTACATATATACTTTTACCAATGTGCAAAAAAGACAGACAGTATTATGGGACTTCAGTGTCGAATTATATGACATTTGTATAACACATAAATGTATAGACGCATATTATCACTCCTTTACTTTTTCTGATCTGAATTCTGATATGAATATTAGCAGAATACCAATTTTTCTTCAATTCACAATAAAGTTTCGATTCCGTTAATCTCATTTAAATTTAGCGGAACTGGCCTTCAGGATCATTGGATCTATAATCAAATATCGATAATAATAACTATGTATAAATTAAAAAAATTAAAACCCCGACTCAATAAAACTTGTCTAAGAGCTAGAAAACCTGCATTCAAATAAAAAAAAAACCGCATCCCAATCGGTTCTCTCGTTTAAGTGTTACGGTGCCACAGACAGACAGATAGTGGTGAAACTTATAACACCCCTCCTTTTTGCGTCGGGGGTTAAAAAGGAACTCTACTAGCTTAAAGTTGGCACTTGTCAAGTAGTATTGTGCATACATCACCATTACCCACGAATCTCATAATACGAGCTACTTATTATCAAGAAAATCGTGACAGTATTGTTCTGCAAGTTCATATATTATGGTAGACCATAAATACTCATAGATACGTGATTATTCCTTTGAAATTACAAATTACAAATTTCTTTATTGCAAAAATATGTGTTACATGTGGTTGTTGTAACTCTGCCTTTTGTTTTAGTTATTAAAACTGTGTTACAAAAGACAGCGTCTTCCCAAGATCAGCCTGTGTTTTTACTTTTTACAATAGTAGAATATTAAGAACTTAGTTTTAACTATTTATACCTAATTTATAATTTAAAATTAACATGTAAGAATTTGTGAGGTACAGAAATGAAAATATATAACAGGTATTGGAAAAAAATAATAAAATCTAAATAGGGTACACCATATGCTAATTGAATACACTAGACAAGCCGCAATGTTTAACCGTGGACTCTGACTTACAAACTATAAATTGAACTAGTGAAAATTCCTCCCTCATTCGGAATATAAATAAACCAGAGTTCAGAAAGAAACAAAACAAACGGTTTTAAATAGTTTAGTTGGGGCCCTAGTTTATTTTTTGCCCTAGGGCCTTTGGTTACCTAGCTACGCCACTGATTATGAGCTACACCATGATGAGCATTATTCCTGTTTATTTAGTTCGTTTAATTTTACGCATTGCTACGGTATTTTAGTTACTCACTAGGGTCATAAGCGTGAAACGACCGGTAAGGCGGTAACCATCATCATCAGCTCATTACGTTCCCACTGCTGGGACTTCCCTCGTAGAGAGAGTATGGGCAATAATCCACCACGCTGACCCAGTGCATGTTGGTGGATGTCACATATCCTTAAATTTTTGTCAAAATTTCTTGGACACTGGCCGGTTTATTCACGATGTTGTCCTTCACCGTTTTAGAACAAGTGTTAAATCCGCACATAACTTAAGAAAGTCAGTGGTGCGGGGCCAGCGGGATACGAACTCGGGTGCGTCGGATCGAAAATTGCATGTACTCCCACTGAGCTACACTAGCTTTTACTGAGCCACACTCGCTTTTTTTAAGCGGTAACCATATGATTTCCATAAACGACCGAACTCATTCTCGTCTTAACAACCGTTATTTGGATAACAACAGTGATAATAATCTATAAGTACAAGTAAAAGTAAGGGCCGGTATACAAGATTTGGAGTCGAACTTAGACACCCAAAGTTGCATCGAACAGTGCGTGGGGATAAAGTGGTATTATTGTCTAGAGAAGACATGAAGGGTCATAAATTTATGATTGATTTTTGTAGGAAATGAAATGATATGAAATGTATTTATTTGCGTAAAATATGGTGCTATAAGTTGTTGGACAGGTCAAATTAATAGATAAATCGTATCACATATTTAGTCAGATAAATAACTGACATGCAAAATTTTAAATTAATAAAATTAGAATCTATTTCATTCATTTCATTTATACTTTACTTTTTTTTTTATTTTGTCAGGTAATTACTGGTGGTAGGTTTATCGTATGCGAGAGGCCGTCTGGGTGGGTACCACCGCTTTGCCAGTTATTCAGCCGTCAAGCAGTAGTGCGCAAGCATTACTGTGTTCCGGTTTAAGGGCATTGTAGCCAGCGAAATTACTGGGCATTATGAGACTCAACAGCTAATTGTCTCAGGGTGACGAGCGCAGTGCAGTGCCGAGCAGGATTTTGCAAGTAAAATTCTGTGTGGTGCTGTTATTGTTATGGGCTGGCGTATTGCTTAACATCAGGCAAACGTCCAGCTCGTCTCGTCATTCAGTTCTACAAAAAAAACAAAAATTAGAAAAAATAATATTAATATAAAATTTGTCAAATAAGAATATAAGTAAAGTCAAGTAGGAAACGTACCTACATAATTACTTAGCTACTTACATCTCTTATTTTATTCGCTGGTTCTTTTCTAGCTAAGCAGATTAAAAAATAAAATTTGAAACTGCTTGTTTAAAACAGCCGATTTCATCTCCGCACTGCTTGGTTGATACGGCCCTTTGTACAAAGTATGTATCGGTGTACCTACTTTGTACAAAGGGCCGTATCAAATAGGTGCTATGACCATACCCATGGTTGGATAATTGTCGGTAGGTACGTCGGTACTTGAACTAAGGCAAGGCATGGCGAACACCTTAAATGAATTCCATCTGGGTCAACTGTTTACATAAATGACACGCAGTGTTGAGTCACCGAGACGATGAAACGTTTATTTCGAAATTACAATTGCTCATGTATTTATTTACGTCAGTAATAACCTTTTAATCCTTATTTTTTAGAATAAGTGACGATGTTTTAATTAACTGTTATGAGATAATGAACTGTTATGAGAAAATCTACACGAATATTACAATAATTTCCTTGTGGTAGGTCTCTCGTATGCGGGGGGCCGTCTGTGTAGGTACCACGGCTTTGCTAGTTATTTTGCCGCAAAGCAGTAGTGCGCAAGCATTACTGTGTTCCGGTTTGAAGGGCATTGTAGCCAGCGAAACTACTGGGCATATGAGACTTAATATCTGATGTCTCGGGGTGATCAGCGAAGTGCAGTACTACGCAATGCTTTTATGGTATTACAAGTAGCACTGCAATTGTTAATGGCAGGCGTGGCGCTCACCATCAGGCAAACGACTTGCTCGTCTACTCAATTCCATAAAATAACAAAGGCCGACTGAATTTTGTCTGTCTCATGTCTGTTAGGTATCTTTTCACGACTAAACGGCTAAACCGATCTTGATATTTGGCACAGAGATAACCAGTAGCCCGGTAAAGAATATAGGATATTTTCACGGTGTTCCCGAGTGATCAGGATATATAACAAAATATCAATATATTGCTTTAGCGTTAAGTTCTCCCCTTTTATATAACTTGTAATCAAACAAAAAAAGGAACAAAAAAATGTCTGCACAGAAAAAAAGCGCAAGCATTTGTTTCGTATCTGGGTGTTGTTGAACCATGGTCATCGTAGTTCCTGTTTCCCTAGATACAGGAAATCCTAGTTAGGGGCCAGGATCTGTTTGTGATCGTTCGGATCGGGCGTATTCATTTATTTTATTTTAATAGTGAAATAAAGAATTAAATAACCAAATATCAAGCGTACGAAGTCGCGGGCAGTTTGTCTTCGGCTACATGTCCTTTAGACTACCTTTCCCCTAGCGCTTCAGTAAAGTGTTGGAACTTTACATTAGGCTTTCTATGGACTTCCTGGGAAAACATGAAAAGCAATGTTAAACCACTTTGTGTTATTTGCCTTTACTCGTTTTAAGAGCACATGGTTCATATTCACTAGAAGAAACCAGAAACCACTACATTATAAAATAAATAAAATATTAAACTCCATGAGTTATCACTTCCCGCCAAAAAGTACAACAGATACAGAAGTGAGGTTTCTATCTCTACCTTTAAATAAATAAATAATTTACAAATGAACCAAAATATCAAAATTACATTAAAATCAATCAATGACCTATAAATCAATCAATTATTTAATTTATTTAAACACCTATTTCTCTTGTATTGTTGTGGTTTAGTTCGCAGTAATGACGAGTATAGTTTTCTTGTAACTATTGACCGGTTAACCTAGTTTGGTTTGTTAGAAGGAAGCTTAATAATAAAATTATTCTTATAGTAATTTGTCACTTTGATTTATTCATGTTTTCCTTTTATAGTTAAACTAGCGACCCGCCCCGGCTTCGTACGGTTATTATACATATAAACATTCCTCTTCAATCACTCTATCTATTAAAAAAACCGCATCAAAATCCGTTGCGTAGTTTTAAAGATTTAAGCATACATAGGGATATAGGGACAGAGAATGCGACTTTGTTTTATACTATGTAGTGATTATGGCATTACCAAGTAAGGAAATATTATAAATTTAATACAAGTAGGTACTTTTTTAATGATGAAACGAGGTAATTTTGGTAACAACTTACATGATGGTAAGCTTAGTTGCGGTCTAAGGTTGAGCACTTTTGTTTAGAGAGGTGCCAATTTACACTTGCTAGTAAAAAGAGGCAATAATATTACACTTTTCAATAAAGTAGTCTGCTTCAAACTTCACAGTGGCAGCTAAGGAATTATTGCTTATCGGTGCACTTCCCTTCTCTTCTTTCAAATAAATAGCTAACATTTTTATGATAATAATTATCATGTCTATACTTCTCCATCCCACAGTATTTTTCGACTTTCAAAATACGCGGCTCTTTTCTGCCAAGCTTCTCTTCTGATTTCTTCTTTAAACTCAATGATTTCGCTCGAATTGGATGGCGGGATGACCCCGCAAGTGATATTTTTCGAGACAGAGGCCCTACGTAGCCCTCCCATCTGACTTTGACTAAAATTTCTTCTGCCTACCTCAAAATCTTCTATCCCAAGAAAAAAATACATAACCTAATTCTATGTTTAGCAAAGTTGCCTAGTAGTTAAGAAACAAATTTGATAAACACTATTTGGATGTAAAAATATTGCCGCAAATATTAAAAAGAAAATATTGAACCATAGGTAATATGCGTTTCTACGCCTATCAGCCTATAGCACCGAAATGTGAACACTTTCTTATTAGCGTTAAGATCATAACGAAACTTCTGTAGTCCTATATTTTCTGCACAGAGGTCCTTTAATGTTTGAAAAGTATGCCGAAGGATTTGCCCCATGGCGCCAGCAGCAGCAGCGGGGCGGGCGAACGCCTCATCTCCTTTCGCGGCAGTAAGGCGACACCGCGCGAACTCCCGCTTTTCTCGCCAGTCGCACCACAGACCGCGTCGACTCGACATGTAAGTAACCTGCGCTCCACCAGTGCCACCGTAGTGCCAGTGAAAAAATAAAGTGTTTTTTTTTTTATCTCAAGGTGCATTGATCTTGTGCCATTCGGTAAGTAGGGTGCGTTTAAAAGTGCAGTGAGGATCAAGGTGAATTTATTGGATTGTAGGACGCTTCGATTATAGACCTATATTTTTTTTCAGACCTAGATTTTGTTTCTGAATTAAAAAATTATCAGATATCTAGATAGTGAGTTTAATTTAAGGGCTAGTAAGTGACTAATTCTATATCGCAGGCTACTTATAATAATTGACTGTAATTTTATTACGCAGGCTACTTCTAATTATTTATGACATCAGTTAATTTGTTATATGTAAATTAAATCAGATTTAATTGTTTATCATAATCATTTCAGCATGAGAAATGGTGCCAGTATCTTTGGAATCGCATATCGAATCTATTTTTGAATATACCGCGGTGCTCGGTTTCAATTTCGGCGACCAATAGAAACTGTCTATTCTAAAATTTCCCGCGGTTTTGGCAAGTTGCCAACAGTTGGCCAATAGCAAGATAGCGCGGGACGTGGGGGCGGTTCGCGCATGCGCAGATACGCGTGCAGCTTGTCAGATTTTTTCTTTTTCAGCACCGATAAATATAGACCAGTCATTTCAGCCAGCTGGTGTCCTATTAACTAAACTCAGACCTATAGTATAGTTATAATAAAACTAAAGGTGGGTGACGCCTTATAGCGTACCTATACTTTAAACTTATCTTTCCAGCGAGCAGAAATAAATTTTGCATTGGCAATTAGTACATATTTTTACAATAATCTTGAAACACTGTTTGTCTTGAAATACCGGAAAATTGAAGACTGCCTTGAGACCGTAGCAATTGTAAAGAAAGCCAAGGTTATGACGAATTTAAGTAAAACATTTAATTTTGTCTGATAGTTGTTAATTTAAATTATTTTAATGATTAAGAAACTGATTAAGTAATCAAAACATAGGACAATGTGACACCAATTATAACAATACTTACAGCCATATTCGAGCGTTCTAAGGATATACTTATGTCAAAGTGGTTGGCCCAATCGTCTAGCTACCGTATAAATTTAATACGAATGATCATGTACTTTATTTTTTTAACTTACGACTATAAAATGTGGAGCTGCTGGCTCGATGCCAAAAATTAACCGGCGTCTAACGTCAAAGCCATTGAAACAATAGGACACAGAATATCTAATTATTTTAAATACAATGCATATTTTATAATCAATGCCGCCAATGGCTATGGCTACTTGTCACTTGGAGAACAATAGCGTAATTTATAAACCCTGTAACTACAGGTAATTTGAAAACTAAGTGATAAACTATGACTGCAAAAGTTACATTTTAGTGAACAATTGCAATGGCGTATTGCTTACCATCAGGCGAACGACCAGCTCGTCTCGATATTCAGTTACATCAAAAAAAAACAATTAAGTCCACAAAAACTATCGGATACTGGTCATTTCAGAAAAAAATAAAAGAAAACATGAACTTAAGTAAATCCTAGGACAGTCCTAAAATGTCCAAAACAAGAGTATCTCCAATCAATCAAGAAAAGAGTAGACATGTGACATCCACCAACCCAAACTGGGCCAGCGTGGTTGATAATGGCCCACCCTCTGTCTATAAGAGAAGGCCCGTGATTGGCTGGTGATGATGATGATGAAGAAAAGAGTAAGATTGACAGATGTAACACAAAACTGTCTGTAAACAACATTTGGCTCCCGTAACAATAGATGTTGTAATTGGAATACCGTTGGAAACAGTTAGCGATGCCAACAAACACGATACATGTTCATTCATATCTGAAGTATTCAGTTGAAGAGATAGATTCAGTGCAGTGTTGGTCTTTATATAGATTTGAGGTGCCCGAAGAGAATAAAGTATTTAACAAGATCTTTTTACCAAAAGTAGAGTTTGTTTTGCAGTTTTTGTTGATCAGTTTAACCGCTCTAGCAACAGTGCCAAAATATCGTGAACTCTGAACAATATTTGGGGTAAATTAATCTTGCTATGATAGTGTAGTAAACTCACAAAGAGTGCGAAAGGCGCATACTTTTACGAGAAAAAGAAGAAACGGACATCGGTAGATCTGGCAACCCAACAGCGTAGCTAATTGTGTTGATGAAGATACCTCAACAAGTTTAAGCAGTTTAACCTAAGAACATACCTTAAGAAGCTTAACAAATGACTTATGCGAGCCTTTTTCATTAAAAACATTCCTCTTCCCTACTATAGATATACTAGGAATTGCATAATGATTATATTTACCACCGAAAACAAATAGGTGTATAGTAAATATCGCGTTAGACACGAGATGAACCAAATTTTAATGTCAGTGACCAAGATAGTTAAACATCATCATATTTAATTCAATTCCATTATATATTTATTTAATCAAAAACAAAGTAATCCAATATAAACATCTTAATTTTATAGTATATAAATAGCTCGTTCATAGTTCTAAAACATAAAAATAAAGATAATCACCAGCATTCGTACTAGGATACACCTGTGTTACGATGCTAGTTAGTAATTTTCCCTATTTAAGTAATAATAATAAACTATATATTACTGATGTATATAAAATGCAAACAAGTCTTTACAGTAAATAACTACAATAAACATCAGATTTATGTATATATAGAACATACGCGCTTAAACAACAATTTTATGCGATGGTTTTATGTCAACGCACAGAGAAGAATGCAAATGGCATGCGTTTATTTGTTTTGCGAATCATCGCGAGTCGCTCGCGGTCGATTATTATGTTATGATGTAAAGTTAAACAATGTTCAGTTATGTACCTACTTAATTTAATACGACCTTAATCATGTAATGGCTAAACATGCCTATAGGCAAGTGTAAGTAATGCAAGTAAAATGCACAAAAAGTAAAATATAAACATATATATGAAAACGTAATCTTTGCTCCATGCTATCTGTGATTTTATATAATTTATTCAAATATTTAATTAATTGGCGAACAATATAGTGATCTTCAAATGTTTGTGCAAAGGAAAAAAAAGGTCCTTATAGTACCTGATGTAGTAGCAATTAGGGCCGAGCAACTAGCCCCTACACCTGGTTCCCTAGATACATGGAATCCTAGTTAGGGGCCAGGGTCTATCCATGTGATCGTTGGGCGTATTTATTTATCAAATGATAAGATTACTTTATTGTAAAATTCATTCACACATTTACTTAAATCACATCTGGAGCATTTGAGCTATCTATAGGCCTTTAATGGTCTATGGGTTGTCCACTTGCTTCCCCTTGTAAGTAGTTAGTTTAGTTTTAGTAAGTAGAGTGTAGAGTTGTTTTCAGTCATAAAAGCATTCGCCCGTTAAAAAAGAAAGTGTAAAAGTGTACACTAGATATTTTTAAATCACATATTTAAATTACATATTTAAGAACATAAACTTCAATATTAAGACCTCCAGGCCCAATTTCCAAAAAGCGCAAGTAATCAAAGGGTATAAATAAGAATTCGTTACGATGCAAATATATAAGATTCAATTGAGTCGATTAATCATAAAGATTAGCAAACAGTAATCAATACTTAGCTTGCAGTAAATCAAAGCTAAAATATCCCATGAATGTTCGTCCGTTGACCGCTTGGACCCAGACTCTTGCAAATTATCGCGAATTCTGACTCACAACGTGGAATGTCCATTGATTCATCCGCATACGATTCTGCAAAGTACGGTCCATGCTCGCGGCACTTTCTTTGCACAAGCCTTTGTTTATTTTTGCTTGGTAATGTAAAATGACAATGAGGCGTCTCTGGATAACAAATACATATTACCTCTTCAACTTTTGTGATGTGACTTTAATCTTTTTCAGTACCAACAGTCAACTTTGTAAAGCAATATTTAATTGAATCGTTATAAATTAATTGATTAATTTGATTTCTATGGATGACAAAATACAAAAAAATAAATTAAAAGCTTAAGAAGGGTTCCTTAAAAGTCCCGACATATTTTGATTAAACATGTCTAAAAACCACCGCTAGAAAACCTGCTTTCAAATAAAAAAAAACGCATCTAAATCGGTTCACCCGTTTTAGACCTACGGTGCCAGACAGACACACATAGTGGTCAATTTATAATACCCCTCCTTTTTGTGTCGGAAGTAAAAAATTACTTACCTCTGCTCTGCTGTTGTTATAGTGTACCTACATAGCGCTTGGTGACATGACTGGGATTAACTAAATGAACTAGCCAACATAGTAAGCTAGATGAGCAGATATCTTATGTGCTCTTTGAGCTGCTAAACCGTAACGGTGACAATGACGGTTATTAGACCACGACAGGATCGACTGACGGCATTTCAAGTAGATAGATCCTTTACTTTTTGACGTTAAGCGAACGATGACCTTCTAATGGACATCGAAACAGACAATGGTATCGGTACTTCTTAAATCACCCATTCATAGGACTAAGTGCTGGCCGAATTTTATAAAGATTATTTTGATTGTCTTGTGCCAGTATCAATTCCATAGACGTATCAATACTTTTTAAAACGTGAGTATAGACCGATAAAAATAATATAATTAAAAAAAAAACAAAAACCAAATTCAATGTATCTTCGAAGTCCAAGGTCAAATTTCGATGAAATGTATATGGGACCACTTCGTAACTGAAGCCAACGCAAATAGAATTTTCCAAATCGGTTCATAAATGACGGAGTTCTGAGGTAACAAACATAAAAAAAATGAATAGAGAACCTTCTTCTTTTTTTAAGTCGGTTAAAAAGAAAATGAACTATTTTGTGCCAGTTTTGTTATTGCATAAGTTTTTACAATAGTTTAATTAGAGGACACTTGACGTGTTTATAAATAAACCATGGATAATTACCGCTCCGTAGTTACAACCATTAGGCAGAGGTTTTTAACCTTTGTGAGCTGCTGTAACGATCAGAAAAAGCTTAATCGTTACGATAAATGGAAAGAAACAGTAGTTTTCTCAGTGAATTACAGGCTGTTAAATTGCCGTAAATGTTTTTACATTTCATAAGTGCTCCAAGTTTTAATGTTAATTTAATACAGTGCATTTTATGATAGGTAGTCTTTGGCAGACTCGGCTGTCTCGAGACCACGTTTACAATTTGATCGAGTGCCGAAACGTCGAGGTAACAAAACTAATTTGAAATCAACTATAATATGCCTGTGTTTAAATCGAAAGTCTACTTATTATGTGTATAACCTACGTAGCCCTTATGCTACATCCTCCTATGACGCTATATTATATTTTACTGTGCAGACTTTACCTTCGGAGCAGTACCTCTCTACGTCGTTAGCTTTTTAAAGAATGAATTGAAAACTTTTACTTGGCACTAACTGTATCTTAGTAATGTTATCCTATATAAGCTGAATATTGTATATGACGCAAGTGTGTATCTGTGTATTTTATTAATTAGAAATGTAAGTAGATGGTATAGTAAATATATAAATTATGTGTGTAAGATATCACAAATATATAAGTTTATAATATAGTTAATTACGTAAATAGTTGCGGTATACCATCGCCTTTAACAATAAATCATCTTAGTTTGATTGTCTGGAAGAAATAACCGTCATCGGCATGATGCAAAAGTATCATGTAAAAGTCAAAAGATATAGAGATATTTATTAAATAGGCACAAAAAATGCACTGTAAAATTTATTTTTATTTTCTGTCGTACGTACTAATTAATCAATAACGTATACCACAAAGTATTGACATTTAATATAAAATATATACTAGAACAATGAAACTAAATCTAAAAACCTTAAAAATATAATATAATAACTAAAATATATTATTAAAAGGAGTCCCTTCAGGCAAGGTTCCGAAGATACTGGCAGCGTTCCCCCTTTGAATAACGTAGGTATCAATGTATGTAGGATTGCTGTTATGATTAAAATGTTTTTTATGTCGGCCGGTTTGTTTTCGTTGGTATATTTATGACATTCGTAAGCGTTGAAAGAGATCCTCACTGCACTGTCGTTGCGTAGAGAAGTTTTGAATAAATCAAAGCTTGAATCCTTGGTTTTCGAGATCAATGCACCCTTGGTTCCATAAATAGCACGTCGCCCATGTTTATGAACTGATTTGACATTATGCGTTATTATTTCAAGTGTTTTAATTTTTTGAACTTTACATTTTTTATTTTTAAAACTTGTCCTTATAAAAGACTTCAACGCGACACTTGGATATTTTGAATTTTGCTATATAAAAGATTTCAACGAGCTCCCTTGTTTTGATAAATAATTTTTGTTGAAAAAACAAAAATACTTACCTAGTTATTTGGATTAAAGTTAAATGACGATCAATCTCTATTAAAAATAATTCATTTCTTAACAAAAAATCCCACTGATACTGAACCCAACCCAAAAAAGTTTTTCAAATCGGTTTATAAATGACGGAGTTCTTAACAAACATAAAAATGTCTCCTCCTTTTTCAAAGTCTGTTAAAATGACGAATGCTTCGATATAACAATTCTCAATTTAAACATTGTTTCAGATTTTTCATCTAGGGGAGTAGACAAAACAAAACAGCCAAAATGGACGCGATCAAAAAGAAGATGCAGGCGATGAAGCTGGAGAAGGACAACGCGCTTGACCGCGCCGCTCAGTGCGAGCAGCAGGCCAAGGACGCCAACCTTCGCGCCGAGAAGGTAATGCCACCATACACATACACCATTGACGCTAGGAAAGTAATAATATAGGTATTATTACAGGTAAGATAAATTATATACTTCGTCTTTGGGTACAGGACTCGTAACATTTTAAAAAAGAACTGTCAAGTCGTCAGACTCCTAAAAAATAAAATGACGGAGTAATATCCGCCGATAAAAGTGCTTCAATGATAACTGATGAAATCGATAGATTTTGATTCGAAATCGATTTCCAATAATATTTTTGTACTTTTGCATTTGTTATATTAGAGACTTAATTTTCATTAACATTATGTAGTTTATATAAGTCGAGTAAATTATACCTATCGTTATAAAGAAATTTTATCGTAATATCAAAAAAATAATTTTGCATCGTGACATTAAAGTTATGTAAATGTTACATGACACAGTGACCACAGTTTGCTATAAATACCGATGTTATTTATGAATATAATTAAATTGCGAAAACTTGATTATTAAATATGACATTCTTTTCTCAACGAACGTTTTTTTTAAACGTTTGTTGAGTGTTATATGTATATCAATTTAAAATTACCATAGAGTATAAAATTGGAGTACAATTTATAAAATCGGAAGGCGCACTATGCTCGAAACGCTTGAGAGAGCAAAACCTTGACCACAGCAACGTCATGTCAAGGCTAAGGCCGCCAATCTTTGCAAGTACATATGAGTAGGTTCTATATATGTAAGAATTCCTTATTTCCTACTGAAAAATATACATACATATAAATATAGGTACATAACTTATTTTTTCTTGTAGGTTTTTGTTTTAAATAATGAAAACGGAACGGTATTCACAAAATAGACGGTTAAGTCTTTTGTAAAAAGTTGTCTTAATAATTTTTAAATTTAAAATTTACTGATATCAACTTCTTATTTCTAACATTTCTAGTTAACCGATACAAGTAAAATAATATGTTTAATATAATTTCTAAAGTTAATAGAGCATAAGCTCGTAAATAGAGATGCAGAGAAGTGCAAAGTCATGGAAAAGTTGATTGGCTTTCAGATTAACACCTTCAATTAATCTGTCATATTGTAACGAACAATAAAGTCCATTTCTAGAGTATATAAATGACTGATATTCATTTATTTAGGTAGGTACATTAATGTTACATTGAATCTGAAAATAATTCATTTAATAACAAATAATAACTGACTTCAACTCTGAAGTATCCTCGACGTCCAAGGACGAATATCAATGAAATTTATATTGGACCGCCTTAAAGCTATACTAAACCCAACGCAAAATAATTTTAGAAATCAGTTTATAAATGACGTAGTTCTGAGGTAACAAATAAAAAAAAAACTATGGAATAATTGAGGACATTCTTCTTTTTTTCAAGTCAGTTAAAAAATGTCATTTGTCATTTGTTTCGTTGAAGGAAACCCGACAAATAAATGAGTAAACAAACCTATAATAATTATATATAAAGTGTTTTTGAATTAGATATATATTAATAGATATTTAATATTGATAGGGTATCAGTAAAACATGTAAAAATAAGCTCCGTTTTTCCTGTATATTCCAGTTGTATCTTTGTAATTTTTTTATCTATGCATTTGTTTTCCTGGAAATTATGAAGTCAGATGTAGTAGCGACACAAATCAATTAAATCGATATTGATCTAGTATTGTATATAAGTAGAATATAATTACATAATCAATTATTATTGGTTGACTGTTGCAGTATCGTGATAAATAGTTGTTTATGCATATTCACTTCGCATGATTTCAATCTTCTCGGGAGGTTCCACATCCCATTGATGTTGCTTTGAATAAATAATGCCAAACTATCATAAATAATGGAATGGTACCGGCCGTGGTAGCTCAGTTGGTTTAGAGCGTTTCCTATACTGAAGGAGAAGGTACTGAGTTCAAACCTCGGTTGCGGCAAAATATTTTGCATATCTCATAAAGTTTGTTAAATAAGCAAGCGTTAGCCAAACAATTAATTTTAGGAAGAAAAAAAGACGTGTGGCACTCGGAGACTGCCGCGGTAAAGCTATTGCATAGCATTCGGAGTGGGAGGTGTTAGGTTATTTTCGTTACGGAATTTCTGGATTCGGTCTCCACGCTAAGGCCCGCGATAGAAGCTATGCAATAGCTTAAAAAATCTATAAAGTAAGTCGTGACTAGATAGATAGATATACACTTTATCATTAACCAAAATAGAAATCAAGTGACAGTTAAATGTTTACAATGGTGTAACAATGGACTGTCTTATCGCTTAAAACGATCTCTTCCACCATCTCTTCAATAACGAAATATAAACGTTGGTTTAGAAGATAAACGTGGGACTAGGTCCCTACTATTCCTTGTATTACCTGATATTCCGTAAAAAATACACCGGAAACCGAAATATCGACTTAGTGATAATTTAATTTTGCGTTTCGGAACATAGTAATTTAGATATAGTTGTTGTAACCATTTTTCCTTGTGACAGGCCGAAGAGGAGGCGAGACAGCTCCAGAAGAAGATCCAGACCATCGAGAACGATCTCGACCAGACCCAGGAGGGCCTTATGCAGGTCAACGCCAAGCTGGAAGAGAAGGAGAAGGCTCTGCAGAACGTGAGTAACTTAGCAATTTGACTATGATTGTCTTGTAATGTAAACAAACATCTATCGTCATAGCGTGTGTCCTGATGAAACCACCTGATGGAACGATTATGTTATAAAACCTTTTTGTGTGAAATCGAAAATCGACGATTTGCCTTTTATATAGTGCGTTTGCGTTTCTTTATATTTAATCTTGCGTTTTTTTTAAATATTAATAGTATTTTATACCTACATTATGACATTCAAATTACTGGTTGTGGTGATGTCTACTGTTGCAATGGAATTGTCCATTGACGCGCAAGATTTGTAAAACAAAGATCTGGGTGACACTGCAACTGAGAACAAAATATGTTGCATTGATGGTAGTAATTTTAATTGTTTGTCTGCGCGTATGTATTGTACTACAGTATGATGTGTTACATCTTACGTTTTCACAACGTTGTCGTAGGTTGGTCTATATGGTATGTTTAGTCCATTGATTGAAATCAAAATCGCACGTTCTCGAAATATCTAATTATAAGTAGGTGATTTTGAATGTTAAAAGCTGAATTCACGCATATTTTAGGTCTTATTTATTTAAATCGTGAAACGGAAAATATGTCGCTTATGTATTTCTGTGGCAAGCAACAGCGGCAGTTGCTTCAATATTTGTTGAGGTAGTGCAAATACCGAGACAGGAAATTTTGTGGAAACACCATTTGTTAAGACGAAGTCGAGCATAAGTGTTTTGTAGAGAGTTTTCAATCACTATTTGAAAGCAAATACATTTTTTAATGTCGAGGAAATTGACAATAGGTAAATGACAGAAAAGTTTTTTTAAGTTTTTAGAACGAGTTTTTTAAAATTATTATTACTGTAATTACCATTATGAACGATTCATAACGTTCATAACTCACACGTTCAAACCCATTGAAATATATTATTGCATGACAACTTCGTAAAAAATTGTTATCATAGATACACATAATACAGGTAGATGCGATTATGGCGATTTACAATCCTATGGATAATATAATATATATTAAAGTTGTAGATGTAATTACACAGGTGATCTCATCAAATAAATCACGTTGAAAAAATTATTATAGAATGTGTGCCAGCAAGAAACAATGTGCGATCGGGCCAAAGCCTTGGCCTATCGACATCTGGCGACCAACCGCTGCGCCAACAAATATAACTACTCAAACTAATTAACGTATATGTCAGCAGATACAATAAACTAATTATATAGTTTGTCAGCGCGATGATCAGAACTTGAATTAATAGACTAATAATTCGTAAGGTTTGGTAGGTCGATAGTTTGTCGTCACGTTGATTAGGCGTGCGTGGATTGATGACGAGGCATTTTCCACAAATATATGTTTGCTTTGTTACTTTCTTATTTATGTAGATTTCTATTTGAATTTTGCTGTTATCTAAAATTGTTTTATTTCTTCAAGGCCTTTTTCAGTCAATTAAATAAATGTTGTAGTAAAACACTTTTTACTACGGATAAAAGCATTTAATAAATTCGTGTCACTGTAAAATTATTACGCTACGTGATTTTATTTCTGTTGAACTATATATGTGAAAGAGATAATAAATGTTCAATGAGTCAAAGTCCGAGTTAAATAGCTGAACTTGAAGTTGCGACTTTGAATTTATTTTCTATAAATTGTTATTTTTTATTCTGTAATAGCGACAACATCCGTTCCGCTTCCGTTTGTTTATATGTGACGTCACGTTACCGGCAGCTTATTCTACTGTAAAGCCCACGTAGCCCGCGGGAATGCTGCGCTGTAGGGGGCAGCGTTCCTCGCCGGTTATTTTCGGCGTCGACACCTAATATGGGCCCGCTGCCTGGTGTTCCGGCGAAAATAGATCCGTGCGGGGCGCGTCATCGCCGCGTAATGGAAGGGAGCTTCGGAAATCGGGACTTTACATAGCCGATTGGACATAAACTTTTTTTTTTGTATAAAGATAGTATACTTTTGTTGATTTGCTTTAAAGTTTACTATTGTTCCGTATGGAAAATATATAATGTCCTGAAAGAATCTTATAATGAAATTCATTACATATTTTAACCGTTTTGTCTTAATAATATGCAAACCAAATAGATAGATACCTAGGTACCTACTTATCAGTTTAAAAGCCTACTGACGTTTTAGAATAAAAATCTAAATTATTTTTAATAATTACTTCAAGCCTCTAAAAGTCTAAACATGAATTACCGTTCCTGAAAATTACTTTAGAACTTTGAATTTCCCGCGTCCTCCGAACAATGAATCAGTCGGTAAAGCAGACGAGGCAAACAAAAATGGAGGCGCGACTGCAGCGCCACAGTGTTGTTAGTTTCCGTGACAGGCAGTCAATATGGCCGCTGGCGCTGCGCGGCCAGTCGGACCGCGCGGAGTGTAGTAATGTCCGCGCCCGCGCCCCACGCCCACGGGCGCACCCCCGTGCGGCGCAGGGGGCACCAACACCACCCGCGCCTGCGGGGCGACCGCCTGCCCGCCCCCAGTACCCCCCAAAACAAAGATCCGTCCAAACAAGTGACCTTAGACAACCAAACAGACGATGTTGTGCCTTGTGTCAATAGTGTTAGTGAATCTCAAGAAGTGACAAGGACAAATAGTGACGATGCACTTTCGAATCGAAACACGATCGAGGACTCTGCGAATATTGATGAAGAAATAGAAGCTAATAATAGGATTAAGGATACCGAGTCTCTGGATACCTCAGATGATGATTTCTCGTGGAGAGAAGAGAGATCGGCGGGTGACGGAGCTGAATTTACACCTGTTCCTGCTGAAAGTGGAACCGACGATGACCCTGAGACTGCCGAACTGGCGAAGCTCAGGTGTACTAGCGAATGCACCGAGGTGCTGGCGGAACGGGAAAACAGACGGCGAAGAAGA
The DNA here is from genome assembly GCA_951640565.1 of Petrophora chlorosata. Classification (NCBI taxonomy): domain Eukaryota; kingdom Metazoa; phylum Arthropoda; class Insecta; order Lepidoptera; family Geometridae; genus Petrophora; species Petrophora chlorosata. The sequence goes on along the minus strand of OX621204.1, from coordinate 4,892,615 downwards.
TGCGCCGATTATCCAGGCTTGGCGTTCGGCAGCTCCATATTCTCCTCCGACACAATGATGAAATTCGCGTTGATAAAGAACGAGTTGCAGAACATAAAGAACACGGCACTAAGAAGGGTAATGTCCTTAGTTATTTGAGCTAGCGTTCGGTTGTGTGAGTGAAGCATGAAGCAGGCGTGGGCCAAATGCGCACAGAACTATTTTTAATCGCGTTGAGACGGGAAAGTGTTTATGCTGGTGTAGCGCGGGCTCTTAGCTCGGCGGGCGCATCGCGCGCGTGGCGATCAGCTGAGCCACTGACAGCCGTTTGACATGTTTACTCGCACGATCGCACTCTGGCCCGATAGATGTCGTTGGTGGCGCCGCGGTCGCACGTGCCCCTACTAAAGCCCTTGCCCTAGTCTAAAATAGACTTTAAAACCATTCTTTTATCGTTTCATTTTCAATGTTAACATTCGCTGAATTTCGAAAACATGCACAAATATAGACCCGGTTAATTCCTAATTGGCAAAATACATACGTATTATATTGACATACTTACGCAAGTGAGTAAGATATAAAGAATTTAGATTCGCTATCTTGAGAATGCGCTTACGTAATTTAGTAAATATCTACGCCGATAAACATGCAAAGAAGCTCTTAGTCGAAGTAATTTTAGAATAATTGCAGTTACGCACTGAATTGTTGTTTGTAATTGATTATATGGTATATCTAGTAAAAATCCTTATTAACTTTCTGGATATGGAACTGGATATTCTGTGCGTCTATCTAAAATTTTCACGAACTGCTAGTGTCGTGCAATTAATTGTTTAGTTTACGAAGCGAAAGAAGGAGCAGTCATATGAATTCATAAAATAATAATAATAAAAAAGTAACCTACGTAGGAACAACAGCAAAAAGTACGAATACCTACAATAATTTCGCCTATAGGTACATACAAAGTCGCTTCCCGTCTGTAGTGACGCTTAAATCTTTTAAACTACGCAACAGATTTTAATGCGGTTTCCATCAATAGACGATCAATAGAGTGATTCAAGAGGAAGGTTTTGGATACATACATATGTTTTTTTCTGGTTATAGGCTTGCGTTTGACTACTATTATACATATACACGCTTATAAACCTTCCTCTTTTTCCGTGTGAAGCCGGGTCGGGTCGCTAAGTTATCTATAGAAAAAACAAGAAAACGACGCGATGCCTTCGATGCTGTTCTGATCGTGAAGAATAGAAACTTCATACGTAACGTAACATATAGGTAGAACTGGCTAGCACGGCTGCATATTTGGAAAAAGTAAACGTGGTTCATTACCTAACAGTTTGAAACTGTCTGCTGCCAGTGATAATTGTAATGAACACTGTTATAGTTTTAGGTACGAGGCTGTTACAGGCGCCAATTAAACGAACTGGGGTTAATGTGCGAGTTTTCAGTTATTACTTCAGATATTTAGTTTATTGGGCTAAACAACGCACCTTACATTTATTTTTATTAGTTTTTTTTATTTAACTGAGAGACGAACTAGTCGTTCGCCTGATGGTAAGAGCCATAACAATTGCAGCGCCACCCAGTACTTTTAATACTATAAAAAGCACTGCGTAGCACTGCATTGTGCTCATCACAACGAGACATCAGATATTAAGTCTCATTAAAAAATGCCCAGTAATATGATTGTGAGATTGGGTAATTTATCTACGTTTTAATCCAGGATATGGTATAACCATATTCCGATTTAACCCATATCGGTTTAGTAATTATTTAAGGATTTTAAGGCATACAGAAGGAACACATTATTTTTTAATTTAAGTAAAATTGGAACTAGTTAAAAAACAAATGAAACCAAAGGCTTATTTATATTTTTGCAATATATATAGGTACCTAGAGCCAGCTGTTACTAATATGCTGTTAATAAGTCAAAATAAATAGTTATAAAGAAGCTACACATGCAGCAACATTATCCCCGACCACGCAAGAAATATAATGAGTGACTTTGTTAATAAATTCTAATTATTTCAAGTAACGAAGTTTAATACGTGCAACATTAATTAACAATATCCACGTCACTAACTATAAAACAACTGTACAATGACACTTTGATATGAAGAAAACTATAAACGCGGATGTTCAATTGTTTACTCATAATTATAAGAGGTTATAAAATGACATAATAAACGATACAAACGCTGTTGGAACTGGAAAACGCAATCTTGCATCCTGGGGGCTTATTGCCTATCTTTAACATCTATCGCGATACCTTTTAAAGGGGTAGCGATTATGATCGTGATGCTAATTTTCAAATGGAATTGTCTAATTAGTTTAATGAAAATCGCTATCAGAACGAATGTTTTACTTGGTGAAAGAATCGACGCGAGCAGTACAAATAATGCGTTTTGTTACTGCCAGATTTCCAAATACCGGTAACTTCAAATTATTATCAATTTAAGTACATTAAATGAGCATGTTCTCCCAAATATCTTTTAAAAAAGACTCGCGGTCGCTATCGCAATCACAATCGCTAGTTAGTCGATCTGAAGTTTGTAAATATCTTTCAGATGTTAAATTGAAATGAATCGCGATAGGTGTTACAGTTAGACTATAAGCCGTCCTGATAAATACCAACTATTCCTTTGAAAATGCCGAAGATAAAGTATTTTTTTTCCTGGTAATTGGCTTGCGTTTAACCACTATGTCACCTGATGGTAAGCGACAATGCGGTCGACAATCTAGCACGCTTGCTAAGATAGTACCTGTTCACTCGAGAATAAAAGTAACACAGTTTAAACAATATTAAAAAGGCTATCTTATAAACATTCTATACACTAGCATCCTCCGTTTCAGTACATGAGTGGTGATACTAATGCTAATGACGGAACTAAAATAGCCAGTAGACAATGTCCCATTATAAACATTAGTTCTTACATTACGCTCGTTGCTACCGTTCTAAATCGATTTGCAAATTCTGCAATTGTTCCTTTACGGGGTTAGTCTTGATCGTTTTGGTTCTGTTTGGTTATAATATTTTGCATTAGTGTCCAGTTTTGACCTTAGTAGACCAATGTAGACAGAATAGAGATCAAAGTATATCGTAATGTCATGAATTAGATTAGTATTTTTAAATAGCACGGCCCCACGATATTGAAGTTTCTCTCTCTGTTTAATTAAAAGTATTTCATAGTACTGGTAGGTCACGTCATCCTTTGCCAGATGGCCACCACACGTTTGTTGTGTGTCTAAAGGTGGCCACTCATTATCAACGTCGCACTCGTGACCATTGATTATACCTTAATGTATTGAAGGCATTCGGTCTAACCTGGGTCTAACCATTTATGGTAAAGCCATGAACTAACCATATGGTGCCAGAGTTGATGCACTTTTACAGTAAACGTGTACGTTCTGTGGTGTTTGCTGTACTACTTACCTACATACAATATGAATCTCTTGAATGAGTTGTTTTATTTATTCGTAATTAATAATTATGCAAAAGCCTATAAAGATTAGATTAGATTAGATAACGCTTTATTGTCACACAACAACAAGAAATAATTACAAAACAATACTTAAACCTAAAGTGTTACAATGGGCGGTCTTATCGCTTATAGCGATCTCTTCCAGACAACCTTTGGATGGAGAGGACTCAAAGAAACTGTGAGGGACGGTGGTGTTGTGTATAAAAAACTAACCAGTATAAAATAATAATAGTATATACAGACTACATAATCATAATAATATATAATTAAATTTAAGTGTAATATAAAAAAAAAGTACATATCATAATAAAGTAAAAAATAAATAAATATATCATTAAATATATAAATAAAAAAAATAAAAATATATATACTAAATAAAATAAAATATTATGACTAAAAGTGGTCAAGAGATTTAAAAGACTAGAAGAAAAAAACGAAGTATTTTAAAGTGAAGAACAAATCTAGTAAAACAGTATGTTAAATATTTAAATGGCTGGTCCACAAGTCATACTCGTGAACGGGTGCTGCTTGCGGGGACTGGTCTGTTCTAGTCACTCCTACTGCTACTGTCATACCTACTTATATTTTATTTACACTTTTCTGTTACTGATACTATGACTATGGGACATCTCACTCGCATTTCTTGTTTTACATTCTGTTAATTCTAATTTATACGTAATTGTGCTGAAAAAAGACATCCCCGCAGAGTTTCTTGGTGCTATCTTCTCTAGCGGGCGTATTTCCGAAGCACTGGTAGAGTCAGTTTTCGCATTTCTTTTCAGCACTCAGACTTCAATTTGAGTATAGGAAAGAAATGGGTAAACATACTTACCTTTTTTTCAAAGTCATGTTAACATAAGTTACAATTTTTAACATTTTTTATTTGTATCATGTGTTTATGACCTTTAAAAGTGCACTTTTGTGCCTATTTAATAAATTATATTTGACTTTGACTTTGACTTTAAATAAACAGAGAATTTAACAAAAAATGCATTTTAGTGACAATTCAAAAAGTGGCTAACCTGACAAGGTCAATTAAATTAGAGCACGATTTCGTCTGTTCAGATGTGAAATGAGATGAGTCAACTATTCAGAGGTGCGTGCTCCGATAATGCCGACGGAGGTTACAGAGATAAAAAATATACAAAAAACGGCTACAGAAATAAATCTTTAAAAGGAAAAGAAACTTGAAGTTACGCCTGAAGGAACATCGAAAATGAAACATTAAATACAGTAATCTAGATTGTTATTTTCGGCATTAACATTGATAATTTAGAAGCAGAATAAACAAATGTTTTATATTCCAGATGCCATTGTTTGCAATTTAAATTACACATCTTCATTTAATATTCCATGGCTTCGCTGTTGTGCGGCTGATGTCTTCTGTTTTACAGACAGCATGAGACAGGCCATTTTGTTGCTGCCGTGTAGTAACATAGCGGAATTTAAAACAGGCGTTGCATACTTTCCAAATGACGTCATAATAAATTCGGTGGTTCCAATGAGGTGGTTCTGGTAATTTGTTAGGTTGTTGGGTGTTCGCTCGACTCAATGACTTGTCATTCGAAAGGCGGATTATGGCGGAATGCAGGTTACGTAGTGTTGAGCAGTCTTGATAGATGGCGCTGGTCCACAGCTGAACTTAGGTGCAACTTCGTATTTATTACTGAATTTCTTTACAAATTTTCTTCAATCATTCGTTGACTGCAATGATTATATCTGTTCACTAATATAATTCTTTAATGGTCTTTGGGCACGAAATTCCCATGATTGTAATATTTTTTGTAATACAATGCATGGTAATAGCCCTTCACTGAATTCGAACTCTACTTCCGTAGTTTTTTGTACGCGGTCATTCTACCGTTTCGACCATCCTACATTTCGGGCTTCTTTCCGAGACTCGCTTTTGACCCTGCAGGATGTAGTTACCAACGAACTGGGCAGGTGGAGCCACCAGTCCTGCATGCAGTTGGTCGATTGTGCTTATCGCGAGTCGTACGTGTGACGTTTGTGTCGTGTCTCGCTGTCAAAGTCATTTTGAAATTGTTAAATAGTGTGAAATTATATTTAATATTTAAACAACATCGGACTTATCGCCTATCATTCATCGCTACTTTCATTAGAAAACCCTGTGAAATCAGTGGCAGCTTTAAGTGAAGTGGAAGCACTTAAATTCCGCGGCGGCCATTTTATTCGCCGGCTGTGTTCATTCGTGCCGAGCCCATCTCAGCGATACGGAGCAATAACGAACGGGGCACGGGCAGTCAGTTGGCATTTTCGCGAGTAGGGCGAAGGTGTCTCTAGTTTTTGTAGTTTAGGAAGTCAAATTAAACATAAAAGTGCATCAAAATGACGACAAACATGCAGCAAGGAACGATTCTAGACGTTCTCAAGAAGAAAATGCGCCAGACAAAAGAGGAAATGGAGAAATATAAGGACGAATGTGAGGAGTATCACAAACGATTACAAGTGGAAATTATGCGGAGAGAAGAAGTAAGGAAACGTGTTTCGTAATTGTGTTGTGTGCTTTGTGAAATAGCAGTTGTAATGTGTACCTGTGTTTCGAAATATCGGGTCAAAATATGGGAGTTATCAGTCTTGCGCTATCTACCTATAGTGAGTAATGTCCGGCCATACTTAGGTGTACAGGCAACGTACGCATATTCACGTCTCTTTCGGATTCATCTCGCTTTTATCTCTTAGAAAGAGATAGCGAATAATAATTCTTTTCTTGGGTACCTCGTTCTTTTCATCGAATTTAGTGCCGTTCCCAAAAAAGAGCATTGCCGTTGGGTATCCCATAATCCGGGTTTGTGAAGGGTTGTGGTGAAATGGGTTTTTACTGGAATAGGTAGGTCGTTTCGTGCCGGTTCGTGTTACACGTAACAGGTTTGGTTGCGTTGGAGGTCGAGTACCGGTCTCTAGTGGCACATGTAGAGCGAGGTGTGGAGCGGCTGGAGCGGAGCTGACACCCTCCAGTAGGTACATTCCTGGCGCGGTGTCCTCGCAGGACCGCCGCCGCCGCAAGGCGTGTCCGTGCTACAGCCGTTATCGTCACATGACGTAACTCCACCGCTGTACTTCGAGCATGCTCATAGATCAAAAACACATGCATAATCTAATAATTTTGTCTTATCAAAAATGCACTTTTTGCCATTAAATATCTTAGTATTGCATCGTTGATTCATTTTCTCACTAACGACTGGAGCATAATAATCTGAGCCATATTTTGTGATATCTTAAAAAGCATCGCATGCCTTATCTTCCTTACGTGTATCAGAGCGGCGATAAGGAAGTCCTACCTATTCAAAGGTAGATAATGCGAAAGCAGAATATAATTATTATTTATCAACGATACTAACAATATATGATGACTAAATATTCGAAAGACCTCACTACAAGATGTACATTCGGTATGTAGCAATAAAATGAGTTGATTGTGGGCGTGTATCAACATTAACAGTCAACATGATGTTCAAACAGCGATTGTTGAGGTCAACTTTAAACATGTCATTTATAGTCAAAGGAAACAGTTATCCACTTGAAGACACCTAAATAGAAAACGGTAAATGTTTCTCAAACGCTACCTAATTGGAACAATTAAATGTATCACCACTATTCCAGCACAGAACTGATAACGACAGGTATCAAGCAATTTAAAATTCTGGCTTTAATTATCAACAACCTTACAACTTTACTACAGGTCAATAACACATTAAATGCAAATATATTTATACTTACGTCTATACAAATATGATAATAAAAACATTAAAATTAGTTTCCATTCTAAAACGCAAGTTTCTAATTTAACATTCATTTCTAAGTATTGCCTAGTTGGGGGAGGTGCCTGTCATCAAAATTTAGAGTCCCTTCGCGTGACCAGTATTGTGTTACAATTTATTGGAATAGCTAGGGCTCGCTTTTGTGCACGGCCATTGAATCGTACACAATGCTCGCGCCCTAGCCGATCCCACAAAAATTAAACAATGTGCATTTACTCTCGGCGAAAGTACAGGTGTAACAAAAGCCCACGTACCTAGTTCTCCTGTGAAAATTCCACAAAAGAGACTAAAATACAATTTTTTTGTTAGAACGCCAAAGTCCTCCAGGTAAAGGTCATTGACCCGCCATAGGAGGCTTAACTTAAGCCTTAAATCTCAATCAAATGATGCTCAAAGAGTTCAAGGTGATTACGCGCAGCCGCTATAAATCATACATACCTCTAACGAGTTTGTTGACAAAAAACATCCATTACATTTCATGATTTAATTACTACGGGCTTGTTAGAAAGAAATGCTCGTCGTATGGTCGTGAGAGTGTTACACCTAGTGGTCGAGTTAATTGCCGCAAATGTGCTTTTAAAGAATTTATTATCGGCGCTGTGATTAGAATCGCGAGTCGCGTCACGACTATTATTAGCATCCATAGTCGGTGACGACACAGGATAAAAGGATCAGAAACTGGGACTAGCGAGTGCTGCCTCGCCGCAAGGACGCGTGATGTCATCGACATGTGCATGAGGAATATAAATAAACGAACACGAATGTGCCTTACGCCTCACTCAATTAATTATAAGTCCCTATACCTACGTTCGACATGACATTATCTATAAACACAGTAGATTTTGTTAATGTAGCTATTGAACATATAAGTTAATATCGATAAAAGTAACGGTAAAGTAATGCATTGCGCACATCACTAATTTTCGGTCAAGAGCCCCGCGGCGAGCCGCCATTGAGTTACCTGTCTGGCATCCGTGTCCTGTTGCTTTTATTCTTTCTTAAATATTTAAAACCACGGCTATAAAATGTAGGTACATTAATTGTATTTGTGTCGTCATATTCATAGGAATCGTATATGTTTCTTCGTTTTTTTCTTGTATAAGTTACAATAAACTCGTGTTGTTATAGCTTGAGCGCGTTGTCGTTCTATAGCTTCTTCCCAAGTTTACGCCATGCCCATAAGAGGTATTTACCTTGTCTACTGCGAATTTACGATTTTAATTTCACGCTCACGCTGCTAGGCCTCGTTTTACTCGTATCTTTTGTACTAAGTGCCCTAAGGCTATGAGTAATAAGCGCAGGCTTATTAACAAGCCAAGCGCGATCGTAACACTATTCAGTATTTTAAAATCGTCGAACAATAGGCTTTTATTGGAAGATTTTGGCGATATATATTCACGACGAGGCTTTGTCTTATGTGTGCCAGGTTGTCGTTCTGTCGTTAGCATCTGTAATATGTTTTCTTGGATATAATGCTTCGTTGAGTTTTAGTATTTGCATAATGATATTAAAGAGTCTAAATTCATGTAATCTTTTGTAGTTTCAATTGGAATTGCAGGCATCACCCACCAGCAATGTTAGATCCTACCTACGTTAATTTAAATAGTGAAATATTTAACTTTCCATTCTTCAATCAAGTCGATGTGGACGTCTCCAAATTGTATGTTCGGGGACACGATCTAACTTGACCTTTCCATGGCAGGCCGAGTCCGAAGTCGCTGCTCTCAACCGACGCATCCAGCTGTTGGAGGAGGACCTTGAGAGGTCCGAGGAGCGCCTCGCCACCGCCACCGCCAAGCTGTCCGAGGCCAGCCAGGCCGCCGATGAGTCCGAACGGTGAGTCACCACCAGTTTAGAGACCTAGGGTTTGGGAGTTGGGGCTTCTAACGTTAGGAGATTGGAATGACACTAGGTTAAAATGAAGTCCTCACAGATTTACTTATGAAGCCTAGTCGGCGTTAAATATAGTGGTAATTGTGTGTGTCTACTGATTCAGGAATTACTAGTTTTTGGGAAACGGGCTGAATAGACTAGCTGTTAAGGCTACATTAGCATAAATTTCTTCGTAAAGGCTAATCGGCGTTAAGCATTCTTTAGTAATCGTCTTCTCTAATGCAATACGCAAGAATGTGTAGTTGTGTACCAACACGTGATGTACAGGTAATTAACAATTAGCGTTGATTTGCCTTTTACAAATTGCGGCCAGAAATATAATGTTGGATTTTTGGTGTAGTCTAAGCCAATTTAAATAACCGGAATATTTCAGGGAGCAATGGTATAAATAGGATGTACTTTAGAGTCCTTGGCCACATTGCTATTTCACTAATTTCCATCAAGTTGGCAGTATTTCTCAATGAAACGAGCATTACTTTGTTAACTCATATCTTAGGTCAGAAATAACTCATACCTAAGCAAGTATGCAGATTGTATTCAGGAATTCTATGTCTTAAGTGTGCGCATTATGAATGACAAACCGAAACGCGTCCGCGTCCGTAACTAGGCGTTTCTAAGTTTAGACAAGATGCTATAAGGTCAACTTCATGTGGCCAAGTTGACTCATGTTAAAATACAGACCAAATATGAGATTTTGGCTCATTGAATTTGATGTAACCCGTACTAAATCTGTCCACACAAGAAAATGCCTTTCATCAGACATTGTCGGGGCAGAGCTAAAACTATGATTGCTTCGGTGTAGACGGCATTGAGACTGTATTACAATACGGCTTCTTCAAATTCAACGCCAAATTGGATTACTTCATACTACTTTAAATTGTTACGGTTACTTCTATTTTGTCTATTATTAACAGTGTGCATGAATGTTATTCTGTTTTTATATATTTGCCCTTAACCACCATATTTTTTGACTTTATTTTCGTTTTCTGTATAACAATATTTGTTGACCCTCCTAATTAGTTTATTGTTAAAATCTTCGCCTATCCAAAATACTTTGTAATGAGAAAGTGCCATTAATTTTATTTGGACAGGTGAAAGATTCTCGCCATTTTCATTTGAATATAGCCACAGCAATTTCTCAAAGATAACGCAAGTCATAGCTCTTCCCAGCTCTTTGAAACTGTAGAACGGTATAAGCCTTGTTTGTTTACATCTGACGATTACTCGGTCGAGAAAGCAACGTGAAAGGATTGAGTACTCGGCCTAGAACCTATAGCAGCTTGGCTTATCCGTGTAGCTTCTTAGTCAAAGCAAAGTACAGGCTAAGCAACAGATCAAGTTACCTGAACTGTCAAACTTCATCAACTTTTAAAAAACATGAGTTATTAATATGCCATAACCGAAATTTGACAAATTAGGTCACTCGATCGACATTACTAGAGTTGGGAAAGCAATGAATTCCGGTATCGATAGTGTTTCCTCGTTTTACGTTTCGATGTTATAACACGCATGTGTTTGGCCCCGCACTAACCAGAATACGCAAGGCGTTGGAGAACAGAACCAATATGGAGGACGACCGCGTCGCCATCTTGGAGGCTCAGCTGTCACAGGCCAAACTCATCGCCGAGGAGTCCGACAAGAAATACGAAGAGGTGACAGCTTGTTTATGACGTCATTACTAGGTTCCACTGCCCGGAGAATATGTCACCTCGAAGAGATTTAAGAAAAGACGATCTGATTGGCTATCTTATTTCTTCTTGATCATTTTCGCATAGTGCCATCTCTGTTTCCCTAATAAGAACAGGGATGACGCTGTTTGAAAACATAAGTTTGTTTTTTATTTTCCGATGTGTCATATTCTTACCGGGTACTATACGTGCTTCTACGGGGACTTATTCATCAGAATATGTTAGTAACAATTATTGGCTTGCAAACAGCTCTATTGTTTCGATAGCGTGCCACATGTGCCCCATTATTACCTATATGGAAGTGTATTTACATTACCGATCGATGTACTTTATAACACAAGTCCGAGTAATTTGTCACATGGTTAACTCAGTAGAACTATAAAGTTATTCCTTGCTTTAAAATGAATTTATTAAACTGTACTAAACAAATGACAGTTAAGACTAATTTTGGTCATTAATTGAAGTGCTAACATAATGTTGCCAATAAATCCTCGTGACAGCGCGCAGACTGCATTAAATTTAGATATACTTAACAACGGCCAATAAACCTGATAGTCCAGTTTCACTGTCATCTCGAATTCTGCATAATTTTAAGTCAAATACTGGGCTGTTAAGTTTTAGGTCCATTCTAGAGATTGCACAAAATTTGCGTTACTCGGAAAAACATGAAACATTAATTTCCTATGCGAGTAAGAGCAATGTGCTCATAAAAGTTGTGTAATCTCGAGAATTCATTAAAATTATCATAGTCTTTAGAAGCAAATTAAAAGGCGGAAACCATTTAGTTTCGCTTTTGTATCTAAAAGCACGCATTCGAGACCACCAAAACGCATTAGCTAAACGTTACGAAGTAATTTGTGCATCGGTGGTATCAAATGCGGTTCTCTCCACAGCAGTATCCAGTCCGACGAGTTCTCGCTTTGTGTGTTCCTTGCGGTTCTAGCGTGTCCGTTCCTTGCATGTCTTCTAACCGTGGGTCACCCTTGACGAAACTAGTTTGTTCCGGTATAAATACTAAAGTGCGATGTTGTGGCGCGCAGTGCCCGCAAGGTGCTCGAGAACAGGTCGCTGGCTGATGAGGAGCGCATGGACGCGCTGGAGAACCAGCTCAAGGAGGCCAGGTTCCTCGCTGAGGAAGCCGACAAGAAATACGATGAGGTCTTTATAACGAGTGTCGATGTCGTTTGGTTTGCCCGCTTTATACTCTTAATGATACGCATTCTTCCTCATGTACTCGTACTGGCAGGTCTGCCCGACCATTCCATTCATCATGGAAAGTGTGTTGTACTTTCGTATCCTGAGTGTCGTCGATCCGGAATGCGGATTTCAGTCTTGACGATATTTGCCGTTGTTAAATTGTTTGCCCTGTCCCACTGACATCTCTAAACATACCTTTGTTACTTTCAAATACCTGAATGACTGACTTGAGTTATTTGGATTCCCACTAATCTCTTGACTTCTAAAATGTGGATTTCGTTACCTAACAATCCCCGCGTTGAATAACAAGTGTGAGCTTCGAAATTTTTATATTGTCAAGAATTGTGTTGTGTCACAACACTCCACTGCAGCGATGATTCTCGAATGTTGACGAAGCATTATCGCAATAAGATTAGATACCGCTTTTATACATCTTTGGCGCGACATTCGTCATTTTAATCAAAACTGTAATAGTATGTTCAACACCATATGGTTAACTACAATAATAATGTCCTAATTCCCCTGACATACGACCCTGCGCAGTAAAGGCAGTCGTAAAAGTCAGCGTCCCAAGAAGGAGTCGCGCCGGGTCCGATCTCGGTCCGTTCGCCTTTTACGGCGCGCGGTCTCCTTCGTACGATGTTACATAAGCGCGCTGCCTTATACGCAGGGCGTACTCGTTCAACATTTAACCGACATTCGATGTTGTATGATGCGGTTGAGTAACGCGTGTGGTGTCCACTGTTCAGGTCGCTCGTAAGCTGGCCATGGTCGAGGCTGATCTGGAGCGTGCGGAGGAGCGCGCCGAGACCGGCGAATCGTAGGTTTCCACACATTCCGCCGAAGGACCGCCGCTCGACTCGCTATTGACCCTTGCGTTCGACTACGAATGGCATTAACTTCGATCGTGAAAGCAACTCGCTCGCTGTTACTGAGCGTCAGTCAATATTGATCCTTAGAGCGACGGTCCCGAGGCTTCGTTTTGCAAGTTTCCGCCACCGTTCTGCATGGTTGTTCATTTGCATTCTTAACATGCCGCACAGTAACCCGATTTACCTACATAGGTATTTCTAACAATTGGTTCTCACTGTTATTTTATTTTGCATGTCCTATTCTAGATCGTCGAGCGACGGAGCCGCAGGAGTCTTTAGTTCTAATATTTTATTTGCATTTGCCATTATATTAATCAGATATTGTCAATTCAATGCAGATTGAATCGGCAATACTTTTTATTATAAGTGTAACAGGATAGCGTCACTTACGACTGTGTGGTCCCGTGTAAGTGCCGCTATCCTCCCGCTGTCAGACTAAAACAAGGGTTGCCCCATTTCATGGATATTTCTTACGTAAATGTTAACTATCATGTCCATGTCTCGACTAAACTTCTGTCCTAAGTGTATGTGATATTACGTGGCTATAGCTAGGCTGTCAGGAAATATGTGTGGTATAGGGCAATTTTCGTTTTCAGATATGCACCGCATTACACCAGAATTACTGGCCGTATGCGTGCCGCACATATGCAACCGCACACATCACATAACGAATTCGATAATGCACTAGATAGCACTTAGATAATAATAATAATTTCTTTGCAACAAAAGTAACTTTTAGAACTAAAATGTTTTGGGACAACCCTCGTTTATATTTTTAATTAGTGTGAGTTCTGACGCCGCTCTCGACATCCCGCTTCGCGATCCTGAGTTGAGTTGATGTTTGTGTTATTGCTGTTTTGCCTTGCTTTTTGAACATTTGAACATGCCCTCACCTATGTATCACCTTAGCAGCTGTAATGTTAGCACTGAAACTGCAACATCAGACTTACGTTGCACAAAATAAAACAAAGGCATAAATAAGCAAAAGTGCTGTCCTCACAGAGGGCTGCTAAAGGTTTATCACGAATTGAAACATACACATTTGGAGCACTTGACATAAAACATGTTTCATAAATTACCCTTCGACGTTTACTATTTACCTAGTCACAGTATTTGCTTGTGTTGTGATTTAAAATGATCATCCGACCTACTCGTAGAATCCATACACTACTAAAATCCTATTGACCTAATCCCTCACAAATCCAGCACAGTAAGTTCACAGCGTAGTGTAGCACCGCGCACGTACCTGCGTATGGGCGAAGCGAGCGGTCGAGCGCGGCGTGAGAGCGTAGTGTTAGTGTGTGTTGTGTGTGTGCGTGTGGGCGTGTACTAACGCTCGGCCGGCGGTAGGTGGCGCGGAAGCTGGTGCTCATGGAGCAGGACCTTGAGCGCGCCGAGGAGCGAGCTGAGCAGAGCGATTGGTGAGTACCATAGACTGTAACTGGAGATGATACTGTTTCAAACCAAATACTGTTTATACTTACTACAATTAAAAAGGTTAAAGAAAACATGATCAGCTATCTGTTATGCCAATAATTCACTAAGGGCATGCGACATTCACCAAAGTGCATTAGGCCATTGGCCCATTTCTCCCATTATTATTATACTTGTACTTGCTGAACCAATGCTGACAATTAGTTTTCAAGAGGACAACAATTTAATGAATCGTTTTGTTAGACTGCCCAATTACACCAATCAAGGTGACGGCATTCTTCATAGACGATAAAAATCACTTGTTGATGCTATTTTTAATGCGTGCCTCGAGTATACTTCCTGCCATACGTTAAATATTTCCCGGTGTAATATTTAAGCGAACACATTCACTTTTTGTTCGGTGTCTTTTTCGTATATCATCAAAAGTCTTCCTCCTTTTTACACCGAAGTTTTTCACCGACGGTTCTAAGAGCGAGTGTGGCTCAGCGGGAACTCGTGTGCCTTTCGATCCGACGCACCTGGGTTCGAATCCCGACTCGGCCCTGCACCAATGACTTATAGTTAAGTGCAGATTTTGCAAGCTCGCTCTAAAAAGGTGAAGGAAAACATCGTGATGAAACCCGCTTACGTGCTTTGGAGTGGTAGGCTCTGGCCGTGGTTGTAATACCCACCCACCGAACAAAGCCGTCAAGCGACCTAGTCGTGTTTCGGGATGATGTTCGGTGAACCATCGGGGAGAAGGGTCTGAGCAGCCGCACAACTGCCGTCTAGAGCTAGATCTATGCGCTTCATCTTAGGCCACATCATCGCTTCACATCAGGCGAGATAGTGGCCAAACATGGATCTATTAGGCGTAAAAAAAAAGAAGTCCGTGAACAGTTATCGTAATCCAGTTACAATCTTCATAAAGCCGACTAATACAGAGCTGTTGGTACCGAAATGACACCATCTTTGTAATTATCAGCTACTCTGCATGATCTTAAGTGAGTGTGTGTTGGTCAAAACCAGAGTGTTGCAGCTACATAATTGGAAATGTTATCAATTTTAGACGTACGTAGCTGCAGTTTTCGCTGATACACGCTGATTAATTCGTTTATTCGTTGCCTTGACAATACATTTAGATACATAATTGGGAATAAATCGACTCCTCTTAATCAAATGAAAACGGCACAATTTTAGGGTTAACATTGATAACTTTTGTTTTCATAATATTTCGCGTAATTATGTAGATTTTGCAAATAGAGTGGTATATTTTGTATTATGTACTTTAGTGTCGTCATAATCACTTTCGGAGAATTTTATTACAAAACACTGTCATGTACTTAAATATTTGTCAATGCAACATTGCATGTATTTTAACGTATTGATAGTTGCTTATTTATTTTATATGCTGCTGATTTTTTGTTGTAAATCAAATCTGACGTAATATATTTTTACATTAAGCAACTTTCAAAAGAAAAGTAACATACTAGCACGTTCACAATAATAATAACATTTACAACAGATCTATGTATGTGGGTCTCAGACCCATTGTCTCAAATGTCTCGCTCGATCAATATTTGACCAGTTCATTGATATTGATTGAAAGCCCTTTATTTTTAACAGAACTATTCGGTAATGACATTCCTGTATAATTGAGTCGTGGCATGAATTAGAATCAATGAAGTTTATCTAGTGAACTATCAAGGGCATAGGATCAAGTCTTGCACATCATGCACTGATAAACTATGAAACTAGATAGATTATCGTAAAGGACGAAGTATTTATTTATTGAAATTCATCAATATATCACTGGGAGTCTTGTTCAATGTTTTTCAAAAGAAAAATAAAGCAGAGACAATCAAAAGACAGTTCATAGACAAGACAATCGAAATTCCTTTTGGATTTAAAGTTCAGTAGAAATTGATTGGTCTCTTTACAATTTTTCAGCAAAATCGTCGAGCTTGAGGAGGAGCTCCGCGTCGTTGGCAACAACCTGAAGTCCCTGGAAGTCTCTGAGGAGAAGGTATGTTTCATGACAATTATAACTTGAATCTAATCACCTTATTTCTTTTAGAACTTAGGAAAGAATAGATGACTTATGTTTTATAGCAGACATACTTGAAGCTATGACCTTCTGACGCTTGATCCAGAACTGGTGAAGCGATATGTTACCCTCGATGTACGAGTATAATAAAGATATACGAAGGTATATATTCAATATTATGGAAACATGGCTGCTACCAATGTTTTGGGACATTCTGCAGTAATAGTTATCGAATTGTTGTGCAGAAAAAACTTCCTCGTCATCAGGTGGGTCATCTCGAAAAATTAATAGTAAAAACCAAAAGATCTCTAAAAGAAAATCCATATTTTGTTAAGTTTGAAAAATAATGATGCACCAACCATATTCGAATTTCGAACATTCCCATACACTAGAGTGGAAAACATGGGCAGATAGGGAATTACTTTTGTTTTTTGTCATATTCATTGAGTTCAGAGTAATAACCATGTGTGTACAATTTCACACAGGCCAACCAACGCGAAGAGGAGTACAAAAACCAAATCAAAACCCTCACCACCCGCCTAAAGGAGGTGTGAATTGACGAGATCGATTAAATTGCGAGTGTTTACGTCAGCTTGCCTAACTGCAACCGCACACTTTACCCAATCCGTGCCCGATTTACCACAAACAAATCAAATGGTAAAAACGGCACAGAAACAGTAACTCGCAGACTTTCCTCCTCAGTCCGATTTATAATTGACTTGTTGTGTTGTTAACTGTTTACAAATGTAACATAGTTTTCCTAACGGAGCTGTCGAACGTATAACTGAAGACAGTGCTGTTTTGCATGTTTTTTTCCGTTTTCGCTGTTGTGTTTATTTTTCTTTTTTCGTTAACAAAATAATCACAGGCGACACAAAGAGAAGAGTCATATGAGGGCCAAGTTAAACAGCTGGACGCACAACTCAAAGAGGTAACATGGTCGGCGAAGCGGACACAACCCGTAGATAGCGCTCGGTTACGGTTGTAAACTCATCCATCGCCATTTGTGTTTGGGGATAGTGTTGTGCCCGACTATATCGATTTAAGACTGTAAATATTAAGTCGATATCGCAAGGAGGGTATGGCTTTTCGTAAATAAGCGTCTGTTGGTGTAGGTCCCTAGAGTCGCTGGAGGCGGTTGGTGCTTCATCTATGTATCTATGACGTCTTTCTATCCTTTCTGTACTTGTGTAATAATTGTTTCTCCTATGTATTATTTGTATATTGCCGTCTGTGTTGTGAGTGTACGATGTTTGTTTATTCCTTTAGTATTTCCTTATAATCGTTTTGAATTCCATTTGTTTCCTTAATTGCACATTGGCAACATGTTTTCTAATAATTCTCAGTTCTTATCTATTCTCGTTCGAAACGGAATTAATGTTATTGTCATTTGTTTTTATGACTACATTAATGATTCAAGCTGGTTTCCAATTTCAAGTAGGTGACCTACTTAATTGTTACTTGAGCAATACCTACCTATGACCATTCTCTAATTTGAACCTTATACAATATGAAGTTGTATTATAAACTTTCACGAATCTTGCTCCACTATCACTCAGCTGTATCATATCTTGAAAAAGATCTAAGATACTAAGACGTTTCGTCATCGTTTACATGCACTTCTTAGTAATAATAATGAATTAGGTGTATTTGCTCTGATTATTGCTAATTATAGTATTGTTTGACATTAACGAACATATGTACATAAAATCCCCGATATTTTTCTAATGGTTACCCAAATCTTAACCTAACATGACCTGTGATATTGAATTTCAGTTTCATGGAAAGGAATAATCCACTTTCTATAAGTGTTCATCCTTTTCGTAACCCTATTGGGTACATAATTGAGATTGTTAATTTCTCATCGTCTTGGAGCAGAATATTTGTTACAAAATCAGAAAAGAATATCTTGTGTTACTTGCGTACATTCACAACACGGCGACAGAGCGGCATGTCGCTTGCCGTAAGTAATGGCTCGTGTGTGGCTAGGCGATGGCGTCCCGCGAGCACGTCGAGGATAAGATCCACAGTCTCTCGCAGAAACTGACGCAAGTAAGTTGTGCTCACACCACCCGGGTGCTTTGCTCGAAAACAAGACAAACAAAAAACAAAACACCATCTACTGAATCCGTTAAATTCACCGTTAAATTTCACTTTTGGAACGACAGTAAATTAAACTTGATTATAACGCCATCTAGTAATAGTTTCAGAAAACATAATTAAAATGAGGTGGCTTTCATGACACGATTTCGAGTATTCACTCGTCATTACTTTGAAAAATCGATATCATTTGTCAAGCACTTTTTAATTTAAAGTGGAGTTGCCAGAAGATAAATTTAATTAACGTAACGGGAGTTTTAAAGTACCTGCTTTGGTAATACAAAACTTTGGTAATTAAAAACGTAAAAAAACTTCCACTCTTCTACAAAAGTCAACCCAAGGCCTGGATGACTGCAGCTTTGTTTACCGAATGGTATGATGAAGTGTTTATTCCTGAAGTGAAAAAGCACCAAAGATCGGTGGGAAAAGAAGGCAGTAAGGTGCTTTTAATTGTTGATAACGCACCCACTCATCCTACAGCAGAACTGTTGGAAAGAGAGAATGGGCAGTTTAAAACGACGTTTTTGCCTCCCAATGTTACAAGTTTGCTGCAACCCATGGACCAGTCTGTTATTGAAACAATGAAGCGCCATTACAGAAGGCAACTGCTGAGAAAACTGCTGATCGAAGGTGCTGAAGATGAAGAATTGGTTTTGGCAAATCATAGCAAAATAAATTTAAAGGACTGCTGTTACATGGTAGCGGAAGCTTGGAGTTTGGTTACGGCAGTGACGCTAAGACGTGCGTGGAATAAACTGAAAGGCCTACCCTCTGAGAAGAACAAAAAAAAAGAATCTGAAGAAAATGAGAAACAAGAATATGGAGAGGATGATGATGATAAAGATGCGTTGTCACTAGAGGAAATAAGAAAAATGATTGTAAAAATTCCTGGTTGTACAGAAGTAAGTGCTGAAGATGTAGGAGAGTGGATGGCTTGTGACACGTCCGACCCTGGTTTTCAAATTCTCAATGACGATGAAATTGTTGTAAGTGTGAGAGAAGATGTTGAAGTGGAAGTGAAAGAAGAACTTTCTGCTGATGTTGAAGTAGACGCTGGACCATCAGCTAGTGAAGCATTTGCCGGCCTCGAGACTGCTTTGAAGTGGATGGAGCGTCAGCCCGAGTGTGACCACTTGCAACTGCTCACCGTCAAGCGAATGCGTGACCTGGCTGCCCGAAAACGGTTGAACACGGCAAAACAGCTTACATTGACGGAGATGTTTAAAAAACAATGATTTTTATTTCTAAACTTGTACATAAGTACATTTAGTTATATTTAAAACATGTGAAAATTTCATGTTTCTTTCATTTAATTCAATAAAAAAATAGTGCAATATCAAAACGTAGCTTTTATTCTCTCCAATGGCAATTTTTTTTAAAAAAATCCGATTATCCGAATATTTGATTATACGAATGGGTCCCGGTCCCCATTAATTCGGATAATTGGAGTTCTACTGTATAGATTAAAATTTGTCGTATCGATCAGAGCACCCTAGATACTTTGTTCACTCTCATTCTTTAGTAAGTTATTCTAGCTTGGGTAACGGTATATTGTTAGTGTTGTAGTGTCGCCACACAGCACTTAGCAGCTTTCGGTGAAGGTAAAATGCATGTTTGTGCCGCTTTACATGTATAACCTAGTTGGTGTTCATTGTTTAATATAATGTTTTCGTTATTTTGATACTTACACACTTTTGAAATTGATAAACGTAAAAAAATCACTGTAAAAAAAATTAAGATTTACATTAACGTAATAAAAAAATATCGAGAGAGTAAATCACTAAAAATATATTGCATGTGTATTTTTTGTAAAACAGTCTATTTTCTGACGAAGAAGTTAAATACTTGTAAATTTTTATACAGTTTCGTAAAAATTGGTTGTTGATTTAAATAAGATCATTAAAAACTCTTTATTTTGACAATGATACAGAAAATAGGCTGTTTAATAAAGTGCAAAAATTAAAACATCTTTTATAATAATTACAGGCTGAGGCGCGCGCTGAGTTCGCTGAGCGTTCTGTGCAGAAACTCCAGAAGGAGGTCGACAGGCTTGAAGGTAACATAACTTTACAATTATACAATAAACAGGATAAAAATATCTTAAAAATACTTATATTTACAAATAGAATATCTTGCTAGAATTACCCAAAGAGGCGAATATTTTTTACACTGGTAATAATGCAATTTCTGATGCTAGTTTTCAAGGTCCAGATTTATTACATCGTACAGCAAGTTTGGTTAAATGTCCAGATATCTCTGAAGTCAAGTATACAATAACAACGTTTGAGAAATAACCAAAGCTTACACTCAAAATGCACAATCCATCTCAGCCGTCATCAGAACTGGCTTTTTGAGTTTTATGCTGTACTATAGATTTGAGAGCTTTCTTTTTCTTCATTTATGCTATAAATTAAACCTTCATTTTTCTCTATTTCATAGTAACTGTTTTATATGCCTAGAGTTGATTATTTTGCAAGTTCACAGAATTGATCAAATTAATAATAATAATACGTAGGTATATAAGATTATGTATTTTTTTACAACTGTTTAGAATGTTAATTTAAGATTGGTGAAAATACAGTTTTCTCTATTTCAATTCTGTGAACCATTTATTGTTGGCATGTATTTTTAAATGTGTCCTTACTAGACTGCTCGATCCTTCGATGTTTTTTATTTTCGTTGATTTGGCATGTTTTTTAAATGTTTTGTTTTGCCTGTACTTATCGGTTCAAATATTGTAATGTCAGTGACGCTATCTTCGAATTTAATTTTTTTTTGCTCATATAAAATATTTAATGTTTTTACAAATATTTGTTAGTGTTGGGCTGTAGTATTTTCGCGTTTTGATGATGAAACTGACAATAATATTTGCATCGAGTAGTATGTGTTGTGTGTGAGACTGACCGCGGCCACGTCCGACTTGCAGACGATCTGGTGTCCGAGCGCGAAAAGAGCAAACTTCTGCAGGAGGAGATGGAAGCCACTCTCCACGACATACAGAATATGTGAACACCTCGCCCAACCCCACACGCCGCCCGCTCCCCTCACGCAGCGCCGAGGCCGTATCGATATATCGATGTTAACACATCACCAGCGAACTCTCTTAACCCTAATACCGGGATTGCCAGTTGCAAAATCAGCGGGAACATATTTATTCATTGACACGTTGTGGAACGCTACGGAGCTATCGGAGTGAGGCGAGCGGGCGTCTAGATGTTATTAGTTTTAGTGTAATTGCCAGCCGCTTTTTTTCTTAATGTAACGTCAAAATCGAGTGTTCGCTATGACAACACTGCCATGTGCAATTTTTCAATTTTGATACACAAAACTACCTAAACGATTCTCCGTATAATTTTCGAGATATGTATTTGTCCGTTAAGTTAGTCATTATTTAACGAGCGTGTCTGTTTATATCGGTTTGGTTAAGATGTATGCAGCTTTGTAGCACTTTTAGTTTAGGACGAAATGTCGACATTCCAAGTTGGGGACCAAAATGCTTTAGCATTTATACCTACACTCAATATTAAAAGACATTTAGCACTAATATTTTAAAGATTGCACATTATTTGCATATCTAAATTTGAATTCCATGTAATAAATAAGCCTCAGTGCACCTGAGAACATATCGGTCACTTTTGCTTTCGTATTTACGAACGGTTTTCTGATGAGTGCACTGTACGCAATATTGAACACTTTATTTACTTAATATTAGATGAGAGATTAGATATTTTTATTTAATGAGTGATGGCAACAAATAATGATATTTATAAGAATATACTTACTATGAAGTATGAAGTATTCCATATTCTATTTTATTTCGAGTGGTACCTATGATTTTTCTCGTGTCATAATTTGAGTTTGTTGTTATTTATTAAATTAATCGATGAGTAAACGATCGCCATCCCACTGCTGCAGTTGTACGTTTCACGTTGTGTATTTCGTTGTCGATACGATTATTGCTGGCAATTATGAGTCGTCGTGTCGCGATGCGTCGCGTCGTGTCGTGTCGCGTCGCGTCGTGTCGCGTCGTGTCGTGTCATGTCGTGTCGCGTCACGTCGCGTCGTGTCGCAGACGGCACGCGCATGCTCCATGCGTGTGACGAATGAAGTGTGCTTTGCAAACAACAAACTAACGATTGATATATGAAAACATTCGAACGATTGATGGATTTCCGTCTTTTTTATGTTGTCGATTAATAAAATGGTAGATAAGTATGTTCGTGAAGAATAAATTAATGATTTTTTAAGATTATTCTAACAAGTGTTTATAAAATATAATATTATTATTTTTAACCCGTGTTCTTCATTTACTAATCCGTGTGTTTCCCTAATCGTCCCGTTTTGCTAATACAATCCGTCGATTCTATCAGCTATCACGTAAAAATACGTATAAATATATCATCATCATCATAGATAGACCCGAGTTCGATCATTCGATGCGGCAGTAATTCCGTACAATATTAAGAAAAGTTTACGAAGGCGAACGAAAATATATCGAGCCTACCGCGCGCACTGTATATAACCATCGTCTGCACGGGGCATGAGAAGAACCCTGCACAGACCTTCCTAAAGTAGCGACAGTGGCGCCCCCGGCCCCGGTGCTAACGCATGTCCCGCGCGAGCGCGGCCGAGCGCCCCCGAGCGCGGCCGAGCGCGCCCGAGTGCCGAGCTCACCGCCGCCGCCTCACGCAGATGACCTGATCGGCGAGATCGAGAAGTTCAACGACATCGAGTTCGACATCGACGACTCGTTCGTGGAGCTGATCCCGGGCGTCGAACCCTCGCCGCGCCAGATCGAGATCGCGCGCAAGGAGTACGAGCGCCGCCACCCGCCCAAGATCCCCACGCCGCCGCCCAAGGAGCCCACGCCCCCTCCCCCGCCCGTCGAGGCTCTCCCCGCGCCCGCAGACGCCGCGCCGCCCGCGGACGGTGCTCCTCCGGCCGATGGCGCCGCTCCTCCCACGGACGGCGCCGCTCCTCCCGCGGACGGAGCCGCTCCTCCCGCGGACGGAGCCGTTCCGCCCGTGGAAGGTGCCGTGCCAGCGGTGGACGGTGCCGCTCCGGCCGAGGGAGCCCCGGCCGCACCGCCCGCAGACGGCGCTGCTCCACCTGCGGATGGTGCTGCCCCGGTCGCGCTACCCGCCGACGGTGCCGCACCACCCACTGAAGGAGCGGCTCCGCCGGCTGACGGTGCTGCGCCGGCCGTGCCACCGGCAGAGGGCGCGCCGCCCGCCGCCGACGGCACGGCCCCGGCGGCCCCGCCGGCAGACGGTGCTGCTCCTGCCGCGCCGCCTGCCGAGGGAGCTCCCGTCTCTGCTCCGGCCCCGGCTGAGGGAGCGCCCGCGCCGGCTGCAGACGCGGCTGCGGCCCCCGCTGCGCCGGCCGAAGGGGCCCCGGCGGCCCCGGCCGAAGCCGCTCCGGCGCCAGCCGCCCCGGCGCCGGAGGCCGCACCCGCCGCCGAGCCGGCACCTGCCCCGGCACCGGCCGAGGCGGCTCCTCCCTCTTAAAACCGCGGCTCGTGTTCTGTTCTGACTGAAACTTACCTATATGACCGGACTGTCGAAGAGGAAAATATTTAATAATTAAATGTTTTATTTTGTAACTTATAAATAAATGACGAAAAACATAGCTGATGGAATAGTATTTTAATGAGAGCGTGCGTGAATAAAGTCGTGATTAACGGGATTAGCGGGAGTTTGGTGCATGCCGAGTGTAGAAGGGGGGAGGTACCGCGTGCGACTGACGAACCGGTTTCCCCAGACGATCTGATCGCGGGCAAGGAGTTGTTCCACGAGATCGGCGGCGAGCTGGACAGCGCCTTCGAAGACATGGGGCTGCAGCCACGCGCCGCTGCGCCGAGCGCGCCGCTCCACCGCATCTGCGACCGCTGCACGTGCTGCCACTGACGCGCCCGCGAACGCGCACGCTTCTCACTTGCATTTAAATTCACCTAGAGACTGTATAGCCCCGGTTAGCGCTCCGCCGCCGACGTATACCTACAGGAGCGACGACGTCTGCTTTCTAACTGAAACCGCATGCTAACTAAATTAAATCGAAACGCAATCTGACAAAACCTATCATTTACTTTGAGATAAACCTACGAGCTTAAGGTAACACCGAGGCGAGGCATGGCTTCAGAATAACAAGGATCGCAACATGTAAGCATTCATTATTTAATTCTATTACCTACACATACTGACATGAGCGGTTACAGACGGAGCCAAGTTCTCGCTAGTTTGCTTCTGGCTATCATAATATAAATTAAGCATCGTCTGCAATCGCCATTACGCTGCAGCACTAATTCGCGCCACTTGACTTGAAGGAGAAATTACACAAAGAATTATTTTAGAAGAGATATTATTTAGATAAAGAAATGAATTTCAAACGCTGCTTCTAGAATGCGCCACTGTATTTGAAAAGTTAGTCATACATTATACCTAAAAGTAAGGTATTTCCGCATAAGAAATATCAATTGTCTTTACTTTAGTAGTAAAAATGTCTTTAATACTCATATGCCCTATCGGGATAATGGCAACAAATAATCATAAATTATTGTGATTCATAGTCATTTTAGACCGTCACGTAGACCTATAACTGCATCTCTAAATAAAGCAGTAAAATATAAAAAAATCATATACCAACCTACTAATTGAAAATAGATATTAGACTTACATCAGTGGCGCCATCTGTTACAGTGTTTCAAAGCATCACCTTAGACTGAAATTATTATTACGTTGAACACATCTCATAAAACTAATTAAATGTGCAGACGAGCTGGTCGCCGAGAAGGAGAAGTACAAGGACATCGGAGACGACCTGGACACCGCCTTCGTCGAGCTCATCCTCAAGGAATAACTTCCTCCAAAGGTCCTGTGGGTCATTCCATCTCGCGGCGCGGACACCAGCCCTGCGATTCACCACACGCTATTCGAATAGATGTATTCCTTATTATTTTATACTTTCGGTTTAAAGTATTACTATCCATAGCTTTATGGCCGTATTTATTTTCGAGTAATATAATAAATTAATTTATTGCTAGTTTTGTCGTTTTATTTTTATAATATTTCCTAGGTATACCTACCTTTTATGTCCTGATATATTAGCCGTATAATTCCCCTTAGGAATTTTAGGTATTAAAGAACACATGAAGAAACAGGCTAATAAATACATAATTGTATGTTATTCTAAACTGCCCCCGTACCCATTGGTCCCTCCAGCACATATCGTGTTGAGCTCAGATGAAGGTGTAAATTCACTGTGTCAATATCTTGTGACGTTATGATATTGTCCCATGAAAGTTTGTCTCATTTTGCTATCTTATTTTCGATCATTTGAATTTCGATTCGATCTCTTGCCTGAATCGAGAATAGTTAGATCGTATCTCATTAATCGCAGTGAAGCTATACCTTAATTTCAGCTCAAACACAACCCGATATACGATTGGTGCTTGAGGGACCAGCGTGTACCCTCGTACACTTCTGCTTATCTACGTAGAGACCAAAGTGTGTGTAAAAGAGCTAATGAAGTTATAGATACCTACTTAGAGCAAAATATGTATGTACCTAGTAATCACTTTAATACTTACGTATTTATATAATGAAGTTATAGTTATATGAGGTTTGAAACAATATCTCAGTAGGTACCTACTACTATACAAATAAATACAGAGTAAGTTACATACACTATTTTGCTATAAATATAAAACAACATTTGCAGTAAGGAATATGTTTTTTACGAGTATTATAGAACACACGAGTTTCCATCAATTTTATTTAGCAAATACCATTGCTTTTTTATTCATTTGCCGGCATGCCTATTGTTAGGTAGTACCTACCTAAATATAATAGATATATTCGTAGCCAAGTAGATTACGCACTTCTGCACTTATTGTTAGTTTCTGTAGATATAGTCAGCACGCTATAGGTACCTCTATACTTACCTACCTTATATACATTCATCAACAGGCACAGAACTTAAAAGAACCTGTCAGTACTATTAACTAAAATATATAAATAGGTACCATTTTTTTAAGGATTGAATTCATAATTGCGCACTAATGAAATCAATGTAAAATTAATTAAAATGATCTTATAATATACTACGGATAACTAATAATATGGATTTGTAATGGTCTGAAATAGTCTTTTTATTTTATTTTTATTTATTTATTATAATATAATAAGAATAAGGAAACTACTTAATATACTTTTTTAATGGAATTGAGTGACGAGACGAGCAGATTCTTTACCTGATGGTAAAGAATCTGCTCGTCTCGATTGATTCTTTACCTGATGGTAAAGAATCTGCTCGTCAAAGCAAGGCAAAGCGCCTGACCATAACAGTTGCAGCACCGCTCAGAACCTTCTTTTGCAAAATCTTGCGTGGCACTACACTACGCTCGTCACCCTGAGACAATTAGATGTCTCATAACATTATTCCCAATAACTTTGCTGGCTATAATGCCCTTCAAGTCGAAACACAGCAATGATTTGCCTGCGCGCTACTGCTCAGCGGCAGAATGACTGGCAAAGCAGTGGTACCCACCCAGACGGCATCTTGCATACCTACCTAGGTACGAAAAAATAAAAATCTGTGTTTTTTTTTAAATAAAGTCGCTTTACGATCTATAGGAAGAGCAGTCTCGGGCTTTATTCTGCTTCAGCAAAACTTAGGAAGCTGACAAATAAAATCAGAGGAGCATTCGCTGAGTCTAAGTCGACGCTATGTACAAATACATAATTATAGCTCTAGACTTTTATTATTCTAGTCATTTATTATTGCTGGTATATGTCTTTTTATTTATGTAATGACTTAAGTATATATTTATTATGTATATATTTAAGTATATATTTTAAAATTAGGCTTGCATAATATGCCTATACCTATTATGTATATATTAAGTTTATGTGGTTTAATATTTCCTATAACACACTTTACTGCACCGCTACCATTTTTTCTTGCACGTCCTGGATGACTGGTAGAAAATGCTATCTAGCATTAAGTCCTCCATGTACAAACTGTTTTGTGCTAAAGTATAAATAAATAAATAAATAGACTTTATGCATACTGTAGATTCTATCGCGTCTCTGTAGACTCTTATATGTTAGCTTTATATTATGCTGTCTATAATGACTAACACACTAAAATTAAAATAACCATCGTAATTATAGGTAGTTCTTACATGTCACTACGGATAATTTATAAATATTCCAATAGTTAACGATACTTACTACCTACAAAAATCCAGCAATATGTTAAACAATTTAGTTTGTTTTTCGCTAAATCAAATATCTAATTAACCTTCTAACCAACTAACGTCGACAGATGAGGTGGTGGAAGAGCGCAGTAAATACAAGGCCATTGCAGAAGAAGTGGACCAGACGTTTGCAGATCTCTCCGGGTACTAATACAGAATGCAGCCATCTTGTGGTCGCCATTTTGTAGCGGCCGCCATATTGGAAATAATGGCGGGAAAGTGTGTGCGCTGTGTATTAGTTAACTGGTGGATTTTCGTAAGCTTGGAAACTCTTTGCACGCCTGAACAGGGACACAATGCTTCGATTTTTCAGTTGTGAATGAGTACAGCCTTTAAATGATGATTAGACTGGCTAGTATTGAAAATGTGATAGCATGGTACTTACCTACAATTTTAAATCGTAAGTAGACATAGCCACTGTTTACAGAAACTTGGCGTTACTATTCCAAAAATTCTAAAATTCAACTAAGTATGATGAAATACTAATCTTCAGGACTTCTGCGGTCAAATGTATTTCAACTCTATTTCAAAGAAAGCAAATGCAGTAAATCGTTCTAAACAAAATATTAAAGTTGTCCTGTATTGGTTTGTGATTGGAAGATTGTATTTGACAAATTAATATGTTTAAATCGTCGCATTCAATCAAGATATTTTGGCTCTATTACTATACTACTTACCTATTGATTTTAAATAATGCTCATTTCTTATACTATGCTAGAATTGCTAGGTAGAAAAACTTGTTCTTGTGAAAAGTAAAAGTTATTTTAATTCTCAAGATTTTTTAAGTTGATTCTTCGAAAATACTTATATACCTACTGATAAGGTTAATGACGCTAGCACCTTTAATAATAGATATTTTTGTCCAAAACTGTTGTTACAAATGGTGATTAGTGTTAGTGAAAACACGTCTGTCTATGATACCTATTATATGAGATATTTTGAGGTGAACGAATGTAAAAAACGACGATCTACTACATTATTAAAAAATAAATAAACAAAAGAGCAACAATCTTTTATATTATTATATTGTCAGTGTCTAGGAAAAGCCTTCCAAAATATGTCTATGAAATAAAAATATAAACTTATTATAAGTTCGGAATTCTAAATGTTGTAATATCAATTTTTATACAAGCATTTTACACTGCCGGTTTTATTTGATCTAATTTCAGCGCGAATCATTTTTGCAAACCTCGTGTCTTTATGTGTCGTGGGGTGGTGTTTCGTGCCGCTCGGTTGTGATTTAGGATGAGTGTTATTCCTATATTTCAAATGTTCAGGTTTAGATTGGTGAATGGTTTAGATTCATGCTGTGGCTAATGCGTTGTAAGTAGAATGTAACGTAGTGCCGATCGTCTCCCAGATAGCAATATAAACTTGTTTCAGACTTACAAGTTTGACAAGTTTGAAGTATCAGACGTGAAAATTTGCAAGTGAAACTTTCTCTAGTTACCACGCAACAAACTTGGATGATACTAGTTACGACATTACATTACGACAAAGATGCCACAGTTTTGTCACAACAAAGAATTTGCAACGCAAGAAATTACGGTACATGATTGATGAAGGCAGTTCATATGAACTCCCTTTTAAAAATGCCGAGCGATAGCGCGACATAAAGTTTGCCGCGACAAACTTGACGCAACAAATCAACATAAAAGAAAAACAAATTTGCAGCAAGCTTGCATTCCACTGCCGCGACAAACTTTATGTATCAATTCAATATTAAAGGTAAAACAAACTTGCAGCAAGCTAAGCTGGGTTGGTTATGAAGGCGCCATGATACGCCACGACACGACATTTTAACGTGTTTCCAGCTCTAATAATTTTTGTATTGATTGAAAAACAATCTTATGAAAATATATAACGACTTATGTTTCATACAAGCTACTATTATAATATTGATAATATGTTATGCCAACTTTTGTATGTAATTTATTGGACTCGCCAGCCATAGATTTTGTACGTTTTAATTAGTGTATTTTATAGTTGTCTACATTTACAGTACCTGTCCAAAATATGGCACATCGGAGAAGTAACGATTTGGCCAGTAGCTCAGGAATACAATCAGTTTTCTCCAATACCTTTAGCAGTAAAATGTGTCATTAGTATGTGTTAATTTACTACTTAGGTAAAATTTTCGCATCCTCCAATGAATTTCATGTGCTATCATTTTGGCTAGGTACTGTAATTCCATATACACTCGAGAGCAATGAATCCGGGTCACTTAAAGAATGTTAAAAATCTCGGAAACTAAAAATGATAGGTTAATGCAATAAATTGTATTTAATAGACAATGTAATACTCCTTAAATGAAAGTAAAAAAAATATGAGTCACCATACATTTTATTAACACAAAATTACATAAAGAAAAAAACTGCTGATCTCTCCTTAAAACAAAAATAGGAAACATGAAATTTTTGAACTTTATTACGATTTTCTTGAATTTTAATACTTCGTATTGCCTCCTCGTGCTTCCATTACTGCGTTTACGCGGTTTGGCATGCTGTACACCAAGTTCCTTATACGATTTTGGGGAATATTCTCCCATTCCTCTGTGAGAGCAATTTTGAGCTCACGAAGCGTGATTGGGGGAGGGTTTCGTTGTTTTACGCATCTGCCTAGCTCGTCCCAAGCATGCTCGATCGGGTTGATATCCGGGCTGCGCGCTGGCCACTCCATACGAGTAATGTTCATCTCTTGAAGGTAGTCATTCACAATCCTACCTGTATGAGGTCGGGCATTGTCATGCATAAATATAGCATCCTCACCTAAATTGACCATAAATGGACCAACGTGATCATTGAGGATTTCTTCCACATATCTTACGCTAGTTAAAGAGCCGTTTTCTATGATCACGAGCTCTATGCGACTTTCAGAAGAAATTCCGGCCCACACAAGTACAGACCCACCACCGTAGGCTACTTTTTCTTCGATGCATGCTTGCTTGAATCTTTCCCCTGGTCTTCGATACACTCTGTGTCTTCCATCGTGCTTGTAGAGCATAAATTTTGATTCGTCGGAGAACATAACTTTTGACCAATCTTCAATACTCCAATTTACGTGGCTCTGGGCATATCTTAGTCTCGAAATACGATGCCCACGCTCCAGTTTAGGGCCGTTTGCAGGTCTAAGGGGTTTTAAGTTAGATTCAGCAAGCCGACGTCTTACTGTCCATGCACTTGGGTTACTTCCTCCGAGGCGTCGAAACTGATTGGTGAGTTCAGTTCCTGTGAGAAAGCGATTTCGAAGCATGGTGTTCACCAAGTATCGGTCTTCTCGTGCTGTGGTACACCTGGTTCTGCCCGTTCCTGGTCTGCGTAGGTTAGAACCAGTTTCTTCGTAACGTCGGAGAACTCTTTGTACTGTTGACAGCGACACACCGACAGTCCTGGCTGTATCGCGCTGACTCCGGCCGGTTTCCAGCATTGTAAGTATTCTGGTGCATTCTTCAGGCGTAAGCGACATAATTTCAGCTTGAATAATGAATATAGAGCACTATCAACATGGTTTATGTACCCACATAAATGACAGATTACAAACAAAAGCAAAACCAAATGCTGTAATTTCGTAGATCCGTCTTCGAAAGTGGCCCTTTTTCAAATTTGATTTTTTTATGATATAACTTTACAATAACTAAGAAGTTTTAATACCTTCATTCAAGGAGTATTACATTGTCTATTAAATACAATTTATTGCATTAACCTAGCATTTTTAGTTTCCGAGATTTTTAGGATTCTTTAAGTGACCCGGATTCATTGCTCTCGAGTGTATTATCCAATACTTCTATACGTATTCTCAAAATAGTGCTTTACTGGTCTAGCTTCCCCAGTCTGAGACTTGACAACGCTTTATGTATTGTTCGACGATCCTAAGAAATAAATTTATATTGAATACAATTACAATTGTGTTTTAATTGATTACACATCATAAATAAATATTTCTAATTTCCCAAATAACCAATGTAATAAAGAAAGAAAGAAGAAAGAAAATACATTTATTCCGGACATCACACAACATTACACTGAATATATACATACTAAAATAAAGACAAAACAAAAACAATAAAAACAAAATAAACTGTTGGTAGAGTTTTGTTTGAAAACGTACTAAATACCTAAGTATATACCTATATCTGATGTGTCGGGGTGATGAGGCCAATGCAGTTATATGCAGTAGGTACGAGATTTACGGTATTAAAAGTTCTGGCTGGCTACAATTGTTATGGGCAGGCGTGGTGCTTACCATCAGGCGAACGATTTGCACGTCTCACGTCATTACTCAATTGCATAAATCCCCATATACCTACCTAATCAATATTTTGTCAATAAATTATAACAAAAGCTAAATACGACCGTCTGTATTGTGTTTATCTGACAAAAGCTCTATTTCATCAATAAACTCGGATATGCTCTAAATATAGTGAAGATCACTAACAAGTTCCCACCGGATGTGATAGAAACTTGAGATAAGTGCCTCCAATGCAGTGAGCGCGAGTTACGCATCCGAAGGGATGAAAGTCGCCCAGCTGCAAGAGTTACGTAGAGGTGCATGCACGCTCCTGCATCTGATATAACCGGCATTGACAGCAAATTGTTTTGATATCATCGACCCGCTGATTGAAGAGGAAACATTCGCAACGCCGCCACCGTCACTGTCATCGTTGACTTCGCGAAATGTATGCGCAAGCGACGCGTGCGAGCGTGACGGGTGGCGATCGCCGTGTTGCGATTGCGATCGCCGCGGGATCGGAATCCTGGATTTTTGGCACCGAAAATAGTCGGGCGGGCGCGCGGTTTGGCCCCGAGGGCGGGCGGCGCGCAGTGCGTGTCGCTCCGCCGTTCGAACAGCCCGCTCGTGAGGTGAGTGAAGCGCCCGCGCACCGCCCGCGCCAGCTTGGATACTCCACGCACCCGGACCGGCCAGGAACCCCCGCGCAGGCGCAGGACTGCTTCAGTGTTCCGTGAAAATAGTGACACGTGATGTGGAGTATCCAAGCTGCTGGAAGCTCCAGCGGCATATTTGGTGATATCGTTCTGTGCTGCGCTATTTTGGCAAATGGATGTTCCTCGTGATGAATGCGTGATAAGAGTTCGTTCGGTATACGTAATGTCCGTTCAGAGGAAGTGTGAACTTCGAAAGTTAAACGGTGTGAAAGTCGTGGCGCGTGCTCCGCGTTTTGTACGGATATGACTCGGGTTTCAGTAATCGCGCGTCCTCGCTGAAAATAGTGGTCGCCCGAGCCGCCCGCCCCCGCGGCCCGCGCGCCCGCCCCGCGCCCTCCCGCTCGCTTGTAACCTATTTGCGGCATGCTCAAACATCAGTATTTATTTAGCGAGATGAGGAAACTCGTCTCAATTTTTATTTAGACTGAGACGTGGCCCATATCTCACGTAATAAGGACGTTGCTACGTGGGACGCTCGCTGTAT
Organism: Petrophora chlorosata; assembly: GCA_951640565.1. NCBI lineage: Eukaryota > Metazoa > Arthropoda > Insecta > Lepidoptera > Geometridae > Petrophora > Petrophora chlorosata. Next base: position 4,859,479 of record OX621204.1, on the reverse strand, counting down.
GATCGGTTTCCAATTTCAACAGAATGAATGACTGTATCTGGACATACACAATATTTTACACGTTTTTTTATTATTACTAGTTTATAAAATTGACGCCACATTACAATACAATTTCGCGAGTTGGATACCTAGAACACTTGTAAACCCACATTGAGATATTACGTAGCCTTTAAAATAAAATTGAATAAATTTTCCAAATTGATGGCTTGTCTACGAAATAAATTTCACGCGCTAACTTCATAATTCAAGCAACTCCTACATTAGAATGGTACCTAGAGATTACGAATGTAGAGTAAGCTAACAACCTGGGAATGTTGGCACAGCATCAAAGTGACTCTACACTCTCTACAGCACGAAGTGAGACTAACTACCACTGAAATATTTAGACCAGAGGTAGAGAAATGACGTTAAATATGTAGGTGACTTTCCACTTCCTGTAATAAGTTGGAATCTCTTCAAAAATAGATGAACACTATTATAATAGGCTGCTTATTAGCAACGTTAAATTAGATAAACTTTATGCAGCATTCTTTAAACATGCCTTATGCTTTATTTATAACAAGCCTCCATCATTCGGACTTATCCTCAAATATATAATATATACGAACAATTACACAGGTACCTTTTTTAACGTTTCATGAAACGTTCACCTCACAAAACTAAAGTTCTGCATTTGTTTTACTCAGATCAATAGTCAATATTTTACCTCATAAATATTAAGCAAATTATTTAATTATCAATTAAATAAATTATTGATATGAATGTTAACTGGATAGGTCAGTTAATTAAAATTTCCATATAAAAGACTTCAACGCGCGTCCCTCCCCAAATAATGATCAATCGCAATCAATCTGAGCCTAAGATCTATATTGACATTGACGGAGGGTTTGATGATTGTACCTCCCTGAGAGTGATTGATGTCGTCATAGAAGACCGATTGACAAACTGGGTCTAGTTCAAGGTTAACTATTGATAGGTTGATCCCAAGTTGATCCTTAGACAACTGGGTCGGTCAAATAATGGAGCACATTTTGTTACTGTGACATAGAGTTATAAAAATTACGATATAATTGAATTGAATAACTGTGCAGCGTGGAGTGCTGATTAAAATTATTTTAACTATATTAAACTCCAATTAAAATGGTGGCGCGGCTTCTTGAATTAAAGTATTTTAATTAAGACTTGGTTTGATTAAAGTTTTATTAAGATTATTCGAATTTGATTTGACAATTTAGGTTTTCTGTTCTCTTCATTAACATAGACATTTAAACTAAATTAGTTTTTAATTAACATTGCTAAGCTGATGTTGTAGTAGATGTAGAGTCAACTTAATTGGAACTGGAGAACTGACTGACTACAATTGATTTGAAGGTGTGTTTTACAACATTATATTTAGCAAACTTTCTAAGCAACAGCTGTTAGCAAATATCTGAAAAGCGGTTTATTTCTGAACAATATATCGGCAAGACTTGACGAGCGGCCAGAAATACCCGCCTACATCATACGTTATTTTCGCGGAGCTCGAAAACACCGGGTTAGTTTCACTTTACTGCAGTTTTATAGTTCCAGAGAAACAGTAATGTTTTTATAACACATAAAACTCACCTTTTATGACTGGAACAAATTGTAATGATATCATATACGCTTGATGTAGCAGATCGTCTGACCAAATATTTGATATACGACGTTTACAACCTTTTTACACGCAAATGACATTTTCGCTATTTTTTTTTATAAAAGTTATTACATATTATACCTATAAAGATAGATAGATAGATAGATAGATAAACACTTTATTATTCACCTTAAAAATAGAGATAAAGTTAAAAATTCAAATGTTTACAGTGGTGTAACAATGGGCGGTCTTATCGCTTAAAGCGATCTCTTCCACCTTTGGATGGAGAGGAATAACGAAACATACACAGACGGTGGTGATAGAAAATATAATAGTCATACTAAGGGCTTACATATGATATACAATATAGATTCTAATTACTGAAATATATATATGACTATATAAATAAACTTATATACCTAATTAATATACATACATACATACAATATATAATTAACATACATATTATACAATCCAAAAGTGAACGGATTAAAAAAAAAATAGAATTCCATAGCAAAATATAATGATAAATATTAATAAAAAGTTATAAAGTTAGTTAAAAGAGCAATAGTTATAAAGAGTTACAGAGACAGTAACAGTTACGTACAATATTATTATCATTGGCAATAGTAACTATTATAAAAACCTTTTATGACTATGCTTTTATACATTTCACTAAAGGTCAAGCCCATAAAAAGTCACGCGAGACGAAACAAGGCGAGATAATAGAACCCCTGAGGTCACAAGAAAACATTTCAGTGGCTCGAGTGGGCGTTGGTGACGCTTTTCTAATAAACACTTACGCCTCTCCTAAAACATCTATCAACGCAACTAAAATAGCTCTACATCTACAACTACACTGGTGGTAGATTTCTCGTATGCGAGAGGCCGTCTGGGTGGGTACCACCGCTTTGCCAGTTATTCAACCGCCAAGCAGTAGTGCGCAAGCATTACTGTGTTCCGGTTTGAAGGGCATTGTAGCCACCGAAATTACTGGGCATTATGAGACTCAACAGCTAATTGTCTCAGGGTGACGAGCGCAGTGCAGTGCCGTGCAGGATTTTGCAAAACAGAATTCTGGGTGGTGCTGTTATTGTTATGGGCTGGCGTATTGCTTACCATCAGGCACACGACCAGCTCGTCTCGTCATTCAGTTACATAAAAAAAAAAAAACTCTAGTAAAAACATCTAGAATTATTATTATACCTACTAGTTGGTTGACATGTTAACACAGTAGGTATTGGCAAAAATGCCATTTGTTGCACACATGTCAACATTTACAGCCGTATTCATGAACAACATTTCAAGCCCATACTTTCTTTATGATAGCCCATACATCTCTCTATGAGAGAAGGCCCGTGTCCTAGCAGTGGAAACGTGATGGGCTGATGATAATGATGACTTGTCGAAACACTTGGCTAAGTATGGCACAGCAACCCATTCGTAATCTGCATTACACGCATGCAAATTTGGAATAATGATCATTTGCTGTGCATTACAGCCAAGTGTTTTGACAAGTGTAGTTCATGAATACGGGGGCTAGGTACTATGACAATGATGAAGTTGTTAATAAATGATAACTAAAATTTTCGATCGTGAAAAGTTAGTAGGGTAGATTATTAACACTGGAATTCATTTTAACAATGGGGGTGACTTCGCGTGACTGAGTATTCCCTAAAAATTTCCTCAAGACCCTAAAAATTCTAAAATTACGCTGCAGTTAGGCCAATCCCACGTCTAACTTTTACAAGCCCTACCTACATACATACTTTGTTGTATTTTCATTATATTCGATAGCGTCAGTTTTATAACTAACTTGTTATTTCCGGCTACATGATGTACGATTCTACGTCATATCTGTACGGCGGAGTACTGTAAACAATTGCCCGCGGCTTTTCCGATGTTCTCATCGATATTTGAGGAAGTTAAGGAATTTCACCACACCAATCACAGTAATATTATAATTGCGAAAGTTCGTATGCAAGTGTGTTTGTGTGTTAGCATGTTTGTTACTTCACGCTGTAACGGCTCAACGAATTTGAGTGAAATTCGGAATGGAGATAGCTTATATCCAGGATTAACACTTAGGCTAAGTACTTTTATCCCGGGAAGCCGGGGGTGAAACCGCGAAGTGCAGCTAGTTAATTATAAGGAATGATAGCGTCAAGCTATGCTAATATTGCGAATGTTAAATAATGATTTTTGACGCAAGATGGAATCTGTTCAACGATTTTGTAAATAAGAAGTAAACATCCGCAGTTCAGTGGTGCGATCAGAGGGTGCAGTTTATATACTCGTATAGCGTAAACATACTATATTATAGATATTTTTTAAAGAAAGTATATTTATGGCGGGAAACTAACATACATGATCATCCTACTAATAATATAAATGCGATAGATTGTGAGGATGGTGGATAGATGGATGGATCGATAGGTAATTGTTACTCAATCACGCAGAAACTACTGAACGGGTTTTGATGAAATTTGTTTTAAAGATGCTTTAACTTAAGATACTTTTTATCATGAAACACCACGGGTGAAACCGCGGAGCGCTGCTAGAGTATAAAAACGATGAGAAACATGGTATGGATAAAGAGTAATTAGGTCAGATGAAACAGAGTAACAAAAAAGCAATCAGCAGGTGGAGCTGTTCTTTTTCATCAGAGGGCCTTGTTCAGTAGTTAGATAACTACACCTACACGAGATTCAATTATAACTCCGTCTGCCAAAGTTCTAACTAACGAAACAGGCAAAAACAGGGATCTATTTCTGTAGCCAATAACAGAACAAGATCGGAATATCCTAAAAGTTTATATTCAATTAAGGTAATCCCAATGTGGCATCAATACTTGAGCTGATTCTTCTTCAAGGGATATTTAAGTTACTTCGAATCACGGTCTTGCGTAGCAACAGACTGTTTAATATTCATAGAATTTCCAACTGTAGACGTTCGAAAACAATTTATTCACGAGACAGTCGGCAAGATTTGTTGTGATTGCTTTGACAAAAACAGAGGTAGACTTTATACTTGTCACTCGGTATATACCACGACGATTGTATAAAATGAGAGTCAGAGCAGGTTACTGTTTTCTACATTTACGAACCACTTACTCTATGCGCTACGACATTCTGACATATACTGTGGCTGCAATTTATGAGAATGCGTTTTATGACCTTGTATGGGAACATTTGGAAGCATGTACACTTTAAGCTTTTAAGAGTAGCACTTATCAAGAAGAGTAGCAAAACGATGGTTATAGGCATAGTTGTATAGGTAAACATTTATATGCAAACCTTAAAAAACCAGTTAAAATTTATTGTAAGTAAAATTTAGGTCATTTGAAGTGATTCCAAAACATTTGTAGAAACATTAATCGTGTGGGTTTGAAACCGTATAAAAAATTTGATCGTCTGAAGGCGTCCTACATGGCCTGTTGTCCTTAGACATCAACCGGGGCCAATGGTTTAACGCGCCTGAACATGCTCAGAAGCACGGCCACACAAACGGTCACCCATCCAAGTTGTGACCGCTGCGAACGTTGCTTAACATAACAGATCTGTTACGAACGGCTAGGCGATCTACGCTAATATTAGTCACAAGATTAAGACACCATGCATTGTCACATAAGTCGAGTGACACGAATACTATTCATACAAAGCAGATGTATCCCGTCCCAAACAGACTCCTATAAATCTGATTCTAAAATTAATTGGGTTGAAACATAATTCAGCTTCATGACCCCAGTTCTGCATAGATCCACATCTGGCCACTGGCGGCGTGCCAAGTCTCGCATAACTAACGTAACGAGCCCAAATAGTTCCATTCTTCCATTTTGTCTAACGCTTGTTTTTCATTACGGGCTGTGGGCGCGGGGTAAAGTAAAGTGGTACGTCTGGGATATGGAATGTTTGCTAAGATAGGTATTTAGGGAGCCACGTAACAGCTGATGAATTTGTTTAACAAAATTGATATATACGGGAACGTGTCTGACGTTATCAAACAAGTAAAAGTACGAAAGGCGATATGATATGAAAGTGCTTGGTTTGTAACACTCACATCGAGAGCGTTGGTACAAGTGCCTACATTTTAACATGTACCTGCGTAACGATAGGATTAGATCATCTTGTATAACTTGTTCTAAGCGGTGCAAGTCCGTATCCTGAACGACCACAATTATTTCAAAATTAACCCATTTACTTTCCTTTTTGCAGGCCGTAAGTGGCGTATTTTATTCGACCGGACCGTAAAGACAAAAAACCGCCACCATGGACGCGATTAAGAAGAAGATGCAGGCGATGAAGCTGGAGAAGGACAATGCCATGGACAAGGCTGACACCTGCGAACAGCAGGCCAGGGACGCCAACCTCCGCGCCGAAAAGGTATATAATATTCATAGCTCAAATAATATACCTATGCCATAAATCGACCAATAGGAGATTGGTCGATTTATTACTCATTTATTTACTAGGCATATGAGACATAATATTTGTCATGGCATTAAAAGTTCTGGGTGGCCCTGCAAATGTTATGAACAGGTGTAGCGCTTACCATCAGGCAAACGAATTGCTCATCTCGTTGCTTACTTCTATAAAAATATCTATAAGTTTGCCTATCTATGTGACACTGGCAAAATTGTAATTCCACAAAAGTTACGAACTAATTGTAAATAAGCTTCTTACATCTAGGTAGTATTCTGCTTGAATCAGGAGCAGAAAATTATAAATACCTATGTACCTGGATATTGAAATTAACATGAAAACTATTTTAATTTTATAACACCTCTGTAATAAATATTAGTTGTTAGATGGCAAAATTACTTAGTCTTGAAAAATATTGAATATAGATAATTATTTATACACAAGTACCTACTGCGTGGTATATATAACTATAGTCGTAGATAAAATCTTAAAACCATAACTAATATCAAAAACCATTCCTCCATTCCAGGTAAACGAGGAAGTCCGTGAGCTCCAGAAGAAGCTCGCCCAAGTTGAGGAGGACCTGATCCTCAACAAGAACAAGCTGGAGCAGGCCAACAAGGACTTGGAGGAGAAGGAGAAGCTGCTCACCGCCACTGAGGCCGATGTCGCCGCCATGAACAGGAAGGTCCAGCAGATTGAGGAGGACCTCGAGAAGTCCGAGGAGAGGTCCGGCACCGCTCAGCAGAAACTGCTTGAGGCGCAGCAGTCCGCTGATGAGAACAACCGGTCAGTTTCACTTTTCACCACGTTTTTATTAAGTCATTTACTTGTTTGTCTGTCTGTCTGACAGCCTGTCTGTCTGTCTGTTGTTCCGGTTGAAATCATGCAAAACAAATTTCGAGCACTTCCCGATTAGCTATCTTCTTCTTCTTCTTATTCAGCCTTTCTTATCCCACTGTTGAGCCTCCTCTCCTTCACGCCACCCCTTCCAGTCTTGTGTCTTTCTTAACCACATCTTCCCAACAACTCTGGCCACGTCGTCGATCCATCAGGCTGATGGTCTGCCCCTAGATCGGTAACCTTCTGTTGGCCACCACGATTAGCTATTCGGCTGAAACTTTCAGAGTAGCTCTCAACTCGATGACAGTGCATTAAAACGTGGTCCTTAGATATTTTTTTAATCTGTCACTTTCTTTTTTATACGTATTTTCGTCACCGCCACAAATCTAAGAAGTTGCAATTTTAAACTACCAGCTTTTACTTTTCAAAGTAGCATCAAAATAATCAAAGAAATTTGTTCTTAAAAGAATAAAAATAAACCTAGATAAAAATACATAATTATATCCGATTATGTATTGTTATCTAAGTTTACTTTTATGAAGATTTAATAATTGCCACGCAATATGATGTCATATAGTAACATTTCTATTATTAATATATTAGACTAGATGCACCCCGCGGTTTCACTTGAAGTTTCCCGGGATAAAAGTAGCCTATGTCCTTTTCCAGGACCTAAAGCACCAAATTTAATTAAAATCCGTTCAGTAGTTTTTGCGTGATTGAGTTACAAACATCCATCCATCCATCCATCCATCCATCTATCCAACCATCTAGCCAACCTCACAAAATTTCGCATTTATACTACGAGTAAGATAGGAAGTAGGATCTATTAATAAACTGAATATATTTTGTTTCAGTATGTGCAAAGTATTGGAGAACAGGGCACAGCAAGACGAGGAGCGTATGGACCAGCTCACCAACCAGTTGAAGGAGGCCCGTCTCCTGGCTGAAGACGCCGACGGCAAGTCCGATGAGGTAACGTATATAGATTAAGTATTTATACTTTACTTATGAAAACTGAAACTTCACATATCAGTGTAGGAACAAGAAGGAGACAACTCATGTTTTTTATTAAAAAAGTTTGTGTTAAGGAGATAGTAATAATTATGTGTATTTTATACTCTTGGCAAGCTTTAAAAATCTTAAGACAGTCTCGGATCGAACCACAAACTTCATGGGAATATCAATTGGTCTAGCATACCAAACACAGACTATATTAAGTCTTGAAGGAAAGAACCACGGATGGAGAGATGTTTTGCATTTCCAAAAACTTACTAAACATCTCTCTAAGCCTAAGTTTTATTCTAAAAGACTATGTGGCCTACACAGCTAAGGAGTTTTATTTAATTGAAATGTGGTTGTCCAGGTATCACGCAAGCTGGCCTTCGTTGAAGACGAACTCGAAGTCGCTGAGGACCGTGTCAAGTCTGGTGACGCCAAGATCTCCGAACTTGAGGAGGAATTGAAGGTACAACCTTAAACAACTTTTTTTATATTACATTAGTTTATTATAATTCTAATCTTACTTGTAAATTATGAACTCTCGAAAAGGAATAGTAGTTTCAACCAATATTGCATTTAATCACCAATTCGTAGTAACAAACATTAGAACATAAAATGCTCATTTTGAACTCTTGGTCAACACTTGACTTGTGATTTGAAAATTTTTTTGCATATAAAAATCTTATTCTCACATCCTTCTTCAGGTCGTAGGTAACTCCCTTAAATCCCTGGAAGTATCAGAAGAGAAAGCCAACCAGCGCGTTGAAGAGTTCAAAAAGCAGCTGAAGACCCTCACCGGCAAACTGAAAGAGGCCGAGGCCCGCGCCGAATTCGCTGAGAAGACTGTTAAGAAACTGCAGAAGGAGGTCGACAGGCTCGAAGGTAAGACTTCGTTGACATTGATAATTATAATAAAATTAATAAACACTTCAAACTTAATAATGAATTTAAACTTTATTAATTAGCTCTATATCAAAATAAACATTTAAAACTGTAATTTGGAGTAACGAACTTAGCGATAATTGATGGTCATAGTTGGGTTAAGTTATTGGCTATTGGCCAGGCTCTTGCAAATAACTTCAGTAAACACCATACCATTACTAAACTAAAACATATTATAAGCTGAAAAATATGATATTCATACCCACTGCAGCTCTCGATAAGTTCGTTATATAATGTCTAAACTTGAGTCTAAACTGACTGATCTAAATCAACGATAACAGAATCTTCTAAAATCTAACAGAAAGAGAATACTATGGCTTCTCTCTGCAAAGCTTTTTAATATCTTCAGGCTCCGGGACAATATGCTTTTGCGTAAGTTACTATCTAATGACTAAATTTTGCAGACACGTTATTCAGCGAGAAGGAGAAATACAAGGCGATATGCGATGACTTGGATGGCACTTTCGCCGAGCTGACAGGATACTAACCAACCCTAGTAGCACTTAGCTTAAGGCAACACCGTCCGTATCACACTCTCCATAAAGTCCTTTTTGTATAAAATGTTCACATCGACATACGTCCCTGCAAACGGTCTTGTCGAATTTCCACAGCTGCCTCCAATTGTTATTGATAGGTCATGTCCAAATGTCATTATTCAAATGTTACGAGTATATATATGTTATTATGTATTGTCATTATTTCCTTCGTCATCAATTGCTTTCAAAATGTCTTCTGATTAAGATCAACATTAACTTTGTACTTCGTTAATGCATTCTAACACTTATTCGATGCGTAGAGGGTTCTCAAAGTAGACACTAACAGTAACTGGCTGACGATCCTTTAGATTTCGTAGTCTTAAGCCCTGCTTTCTGTGTTGTAATTAACAAGTCTTATGCTTTGCTGCTATCGCGGCGGAACAATGCTTTCAAGGTACTATTTGTTTTATTTATCTAGATTAATCAATAACTAGCCTTAATCCTTTCAATTAAGATTTCCTTTCAAAGCATTCGCTTATGCTATTAAGTTAGTAAAACTGATATTACCATATTAACAGCTATTCTTAATATTAACAATAGTTAGTAGTTTTAGTACAAATAAATTTCATATATTTGAAGTATTTCATTCGTAGAAAACCGATAACGTATAGTTATAGAACCAGCTTTTAGGTATCCTTGTTGAATACAGACTTACATTAATATTCCACCATTTCTAAGCTTAAAAATGATGTGCAATGTAGGTATTTTCGTCCAATATTTAGATAATTTCTGTAATACGAATAGCAACAGTTTTTTAGGTAACATTGATGACTTATCGAGGTGTCATCTAACATATGTGGCGTGTTCGCAGATGAGCTCGGCATCAACAAGGACAGATACAAGAGCTTGGCCGACGAGATGGACTCCACCTTCGCTGAGTTGGCTGGCTACTAGACCCGCACTCCTCGCAACATTCACACACACATACACTCTACAAACACGTACACTCACGCAGCTGAGCTGCCACCAACACAACAACACTTTACACTACGCAAATACGTTTGTACACGTGATGTAATATTTATTAATATTTTATGTACATTTATTTACGATTTTCAATAAAAATTAATTTATAACAACTTATTTTAATTATTTCATTGAATTTCACCATTAAAAGACATTTTACCTGGTATGGTAGAGGAAATAAGTTCCCCTTTCAGACTTCAAGTTATTAAGAAAAGACAGTACCTAACCCAAAGCATATTAAGCTTAAACTTCTAAACGAATACCTCTATGCATTTCAAAATTCAAAATAATCACATTAAATAACTTGTTAAGCAAAATAAGCAAGCGAATAATAACGGAGTAGGTATGTTCAACCAAGTCATTACTATAAAGACTGTTTATCTTTAATCGTTTTAAGGAAACAATACACGACGCGAACCTCATTAACTAAAAGGTTCCTCTAATTTCCATTAAAGTTAGATTGACATTACATTAAATTAGTCATAGGAAAACTGAGTGACGCGCCACGTCGTTTAAACACCGGAAAAGCGTTGTAACCCGCATGTCAAATGACGTTCTTCCGGCGAAAGATGGCGACCGTTCCAGCACGCATGCGTGAAAAACAAGGGCGAACGCATGCGCGACTACCCTCCCCGCAATCGATAGTGCAATGTAGTAACAGCCTGTTGGGCTCTCGCGATATTTTCTCCTAATTTTCGTTAATTTGAGAGATATTTCGCGTTAACTTGTGAAGTAATTCGCCACGGTGTCGGTGTCAAGCAGCGTACTCCCGGGTGCCATCACGATGAAGATACTTGCTCCGCACGATGGGCCCGATATCTCGCCAGTAGAGTCTTGTAAGTAAAACAACATTTTGGTCCCCGATGGAATCTAATTGCGCACAATTTGGCTGTAATGTAATAATTAACTTTCTAAGAAGACGAAGACGAAAAGTGTGAGATTTTTATTGTGGATTATGATTATCCCATCGCAATTCGCTTTGCAGAGCATAGACATATCTACGTAGATATTAAAAAAAAAATTTAAGGGTTCTTAAGAAGAGCTTACAAAACCACATATTTTCTTAAATAGTCACACTTATCCCGAAAATAACAAAATCTAACATATTGCAATATAACATATTGTTAAAAACTAAACAGACCGGACGCAGTTATAACTACATATATCTATATTTTCTTCACAAAGAAATACTAATAGTCTTTAAACATGTTTTGTTTGTAGTAAACTTGTAATATCCAAAACACACATCAATTTAACGACGACGAATATCAATGTGCGTGTTAGCGGCAACAATCATAAATAACCGAAATGCGAATTGACAGTTACACTGGTAGCTTATCTTGGCGATAAAAAGCAGTCACTGCAGATAATGATCCAGGACATGCTCAAACGGTCTCGTTAACTGATAGTTAGGTATGTTTTGTGTAATAACAACCTTAATGAAAGTGTTGGTCGCATATTTTATTGATTCCCCCAGAATATATCAGTATATGTAGATTGCCTGGAATAGATAGCTTTTAGTGCCGGAAGGCCGCCCATTGTAACACTTTCTTTAATCAAAGTCAAAGTCAACATCTCTTTTATTATTTTGGCATCACAGACGCACTTATGAACGTCAAATTATCACGATTACTCTACCACCGTATCGGAAAAAGAACCGCTACTCAGAAGATACGGCAAGAAACTGAGGGGCACCCATTATAGCCTGCCAGCACTTTACGGAAAACGAATTATGGTTAATCATTTTAGTCGTTACTAGAATAAATTATTTTTCAAAAAAAACTAAACCGACTTCAAAACCACAAATAGGCACTCAAAAGTGAAAAATAAATTAATATAATTATCATAAGCGCTGCCCACTCATATATTTGAAGTCGGTGCCAGCCAAGTCTATTAGGTAGCAGATAAATACTATGTATATAGTAACTATTGTACTACTGTATTGTATTGTACTACTTGTAGGTAGTATCTATCTACTACCTTTTAGACTTGGCTGGCACCGACTTCAAATATATGAGTGGGCAGCGCTTATGATAATTATATTAATTTATTTTTCACTTTTGAGTGCCTATTTGTGGTTTTGAAGTCGGTTTAGTTTTTTTTGAAAAATAATTTATTTTAACCTTTTTAGTGCAAAACAAGTTTTAATTAAATTAATTTAAAAAGTTTTTAAAGACAAGCATTTATGATCTAGCAGCCACATGATGACGAAGTTTAAAACGGGCTATCATAATTAAATTTATGTACAAAAAAAATTCATGACTCTCCTATTCTCTGTTGAGGAGTTCCCTCGCCGGAAGTCAACCCTGGGTGAAGCATGTGAAGCAGTCGAATACAAACCTCCACCTTTAGAAAGTCGGTTACAACAAAAACAAGAACCGACTTGAAGATTAAACTTATATTTTTTTTTGTTTTCGCTATTGTTTTCAAAAAGTGCTGAATGAATTTCGATAAAATTTATATGGGACCACCTCTGAAGTATGACCTACCAATCAAAAAAAGAATCATCGAAATCCATTCATAATTGGCGGAGTAATCGCGTAACAAACACACAAAAAAATAATAAAAAAAATAAAAAAAAAAAACATACCGTCGAATTGTAAACCTCCTCCTTTTTGAAGTCGGTTAAAAATAACACTTCCTCTAGGTGCCTTGAGCTTTCAGCAAAATATCTAAGTATGTTAGTAAAAATCTTAATTTGTTTATAAATACTTCTCCAAAGTTTAGGTAACTTTATAACACTGTAAAAGACAAAGAGAACTCAAAAGAAGCTTCAAAGCGGTTGCTTAACGAAGGAAATCCTGTTTCTATTTAAAAGGAGCCTTTATTGTTAATTGAAACGGACGTGGGCGCTGTAAAATAAGTACCTACTTGGAAAATTTTGAAATTACGAGACTTCGTATTGAATTGATATTGGAATCGATTCTAAGAGAGATCGACGCAAAAATGTTGACATATCATTTATTATTATGATGAAGATATCAGAAGATTTTCTTCAATTTGAAATTTAATACATATAGGTATTTATCGGTTGTAGCGTAGCCATTCTCGGTGTTCGTAACAGATCTGTTAAGTTGACGGTTTTCTGTTAATTGCGTGTGAAAAATATTCTAATGAAAAAAGCATACTATACTTACAGATAGTAATTACATAGAAGACAAAGATGCATGGAACATTCCGCTTCTGCCAAGTAGCCAACTGGCACATAAGAAATATAACAATGTCAAAAACAATCATAAAATATTGTAACAAAAGTTTAAAAAAAAAAACCCCTCAGTTTCTTGCCGAATCTTCTAAGTAGTGGTTCTTTTTCCTATACGGTGGTAGAGTCATTGTAATAATTGACGTTCATAAGTGCGTCTGTGATGCCAATAATGAATAAAGAACTTTTGATTGATTGATTGACGTTCGCCGCGGTCACTAATTGGATGGGTGACCGTTTTTGTGGTATTTAGTTATTTACATCTAGGCTCCCGTGCTTCGGAGGCTCAGTCAGCCACCCAGTCCCGGCTGTTGTCTTACAACAAAAGTCATTAGGCCACGTCGGAGGCTTTCGGGCGGTCTTTAAACTCCGATACTAGGGTCGCTACGCTATACACCTACAAGACAAAGAAGAATGTAGCTAAAGATAAAATATTCAAAAACATCGTATTATGTCAGACAAACATTAGCGTCGCCAGCTTCTTCTTCTCTTTCTCTTCTCCTCTTCTCTTCTTCTTCTCTTCTTCTCTTCTTCTTCACTCGTAGCGTAGTCAGCTATTGAGTAACGATGACGTGGCCAGCATTTTTCTAGGCTGGGTCTTATCTATTTAATTCGTCGCCGGGTTCGTTGTAATTCTCGGTGCTGCCATTTCATAATTAATGAGGTGACAGTTGCTTTACTCATATACCTTGGTATTAAAATCATTATTTCGACAAGATACCAAAACGTAAACTTATTATTGTTGCTAACTGTACCTAAACTATGACCTCTTCTGTTTAGTTATTGATAGAGCTTTCTTGATCTTGGTGTCTATCGACTTGAACTTTCAGCCTCTCGTGGAGTTGAACGACTAGCTTGGAAAGGTCAACAAAGGATATGAATAATTTATAGCAAAACCATCCTATATTTACTAGGCTGCTCCCCGCGGTTTCACCCGCAGTTTACCGGGATAAAAAGTGTCCTACGTCCTTTTCCACGATCTAAAGTATCTATAATAATAATAATAAACGTCTTTGATTGCACTTAGAGATAGTCCCCGATAAGTGTTGCCCATTCCATATCAAACTAAATACTGTAAGAGGCCTCTACGTGTTGGACTCATGTCCCCGCGCAAGCCTTCCAAAGGACCGGGTGTATAACCCGTGAAAAAAGACGACATAATAATAAAACCTTTTATTTCTACTACATTATTTGTTTTTATATTTTTTCTTACTTACAGTTTAATGCTTAACATAAATAAAAAAATTCGGTTTTCACAAAAAATACATAAAACAATATTTTTTAAATAAAAATTTAAAATATGTCTTATATTAGTCTACCTAATCAAATAACCCACCCCAAAATTATTCGGTCTTCTAGTTTTAATATACTTAAATTGTAATTTTTGCTTTTATCTCTATATATCTATATTTAAGAGCGAGTGTGGCTCAGTGGGAGCTCGTGCGACTTTCGATCCGACGCACCCGAGTTCGAATCCCGCTGGCACCGCACCACTGACTTTCTTAAGTTATGTGCGGATTTAACATTCGCTCTAAAAACGGTGAAGGAAAACATCGTGAGGAAACCGGCATGTTCAAGAATTTTTCACAAAAAGTCAAGGACATGTGACATCCACCAACCCGCACTGGGCCAGCGTGCTGGGTTATGGCTCATTCTCTCTCTATGAGAGAAGGCCCGTGTCCCAGCAGTGGGAACTTAATGGGCTGATGATGATGATGATGATGATGATCCATATTTATTTATGTTGTTTAACAATCTAAAGTATCTACATTATCTAAAGGATCTAAAGTATCTACATGCCAAATTGTATCAACATTCCTTCAATAGTTTTTGCGTGATTCAATAACAAACATCCATTCATCCATCCTCACTCATTTGTTTAATAAGACTACACTCTAATCGTATTTATTGATTGGGACAGTGTTAAATGCCGTTTTTTTAAGTGGAGTTAACAAATTAGACTTACAATTACAACATTTATCCTGTAAGAAAGTGAAGTCATCTAAGATGCCTAATGAAACCCTCTTATCCTATCTTGGATGCGCAAATACGACTCCAGGGATTAACAAAATTTTGTCAAAAGCCGGCAAGCACTATGCCACCAAACTGTCAGAGTTATCAACTTCAGTAGTTATTCCATTATTTTAGTTAATTTAACAAGATCCAGTCTATCATATACTCGTACTACTCTTTACTAAAATTATAAATGCGAAAGTTTGTGACGATAGATGGACAAAATGGCGTGATCACACGAGCTGTGTTAATTAAAACTTTAAATAATAAAACTCAAAACATATTCACAGAGGGCATAAAATTGCCCCGAAAAAATGTTTTTGACGCAATGGGAACATTATGTTTGTTTTGTGTCGTTCATCTCTCATCTAATTCCTAACCTGGTTTGTCTGACTAGTCTATCTATATAGCTACAAGTAACTGAATGAACAACCAACATTGGAAATTATTTTGCGTTTTTGGTTACCACAAGTCTCGACGTCGCCACTTTATTTATTTAACCATGAATTAAATTAGAGCAGATTTTTGCTGCATTATATTTATTATGCCAGCGAAATTACTGTGCATAGAGACTTGACATCTGATCTGATGTCTCGGGGTGAGCACAATGCAGTGCTATCAAGTACTTTGTGTGTTATTAAAACGTTCTGGGTGGCACTGAAAATGTATGGGCAAACGCGGCGCTTGCCGTCAGGCGAACGACTTGCTCGTTTCATGACTCATAAATATCGCGCACTATGAATATGTCAAAATCATTATTTCTGAGTTCCAGTTTAAAATCTATTTAACATTCCTCAGTAGTAATACATTATTTAAAAGCCTGCGTAGCGATCACGTCGTAGCGGCTCTACGGACGTAGACAGCGCTTACGCCACTCTTGACGTCCAAATGAGAATGAAATGAAGTATACTTGGTATACGGTAGGTATTTTTTATTAACATATGCCCACATATGTTTAACACTGGCTTATCGAAAGTTTGTCGACATCTCACCTGATGGAAAGCGGCGGATGCGGCCTAAGATGGAACACGCCTGCCCATGAGATGCCTATTCACTCTAGACTTAAAGGGACACAAATTGTAGCTGTTTGGGAACAAAGACGCTGGTAGAGCGTTCCACTCCTTAGCAGTCCGCACGATAAAGGAATCTGCGAAACGCTTAGCACGGATAGGTGAGATATTAACGAAGTACGAGTGAAATGACTCTTCCCAACTGGATGTCCTTAGGTGAAAGTTTTATTGAAGTATTCCTATTTAAGCACTAATGCGTTGAGCACCAATGATATTCCCATTTGGTGGTGGGGTATATAAATAGGTGCTCGAATTGGAATGCTTCGTTTTAGTCCCAGTTTTATGACCCTTTCCTTTTTAATATTGGCTGGGATATATTTAATATTTAGTGAGGAATATTTCTTTTATCGCGAAAATATTGTTTTCTAAAAATATTTAATATTATTTCCATCAGAATTGTCCGAATACAATTTATTACTTAATACTAGTGGGAGATCCCAAGACGCGTAACAATGAGCCCAGCCAGCTGTAGTTCTTCACTTAAAAAATGAAATAATAAAGATATAAGTACCTAGCAACCGCCCGCAACTTCGTTCGCGTCGACATGACAAAATATAGCCTATGTTACTTAGGGATAGCGTAGCTATCAGTGAAAAAAATTTCAAAAGTGGTTCAGTAGTTCCAGAGACTACCTCCTACAAAATTACATACAACTTTATTTCTTCAACATATTCATATACATTTACACACATTTACATTTTACCGCTATAAAGTTATAATATATATAGTTTAGTCATCATTACTGTATATCATCATCAGCCCATCACGTTCCCTCTGCTGGGACACGGGCCTTCTCTCATAGAGAGAGTGCTGTATATATTTACTGTATTTATTTTGCTTTTACTGTATGTATTTGTATAATAATTGTATTTTTGATACAAAATCGTATTTCAAAGAATTTAGAGAAGTAGGTAATTTGACAAAAAAAAATGTAACTCTTTGTAATATTAGTATAGATTGCGAATTCATTTATAGTCCTCGGCCATTGTTTCTAGCAACCAAATCAAAACAAAAGACGAACTCTATTTAAAATGTATTCTTTTTTTGAGAATGAAAGTATCCTTTACAAATTGTGTTCCGCACAAAAGAGCTGTCGGCGATTTACGCTTTATTGTTTTGATGTTCCGCGACTTGTTATTATGATAGAAAAGCCTACGCGGCAGCGAGCGTGGGGGAAAACAGGCTTGGATTAGTAGTGTTTCTTAAACTTTGACTATGGTGCATGTTTAGACTTAATAGTAACCCACCCTGATTTCACACGGATGCAATTTACTAATGGTGTCATTTTTTGACGACTTGATTAAAAATCATTGAATTTACTCAACTATAGAAAAACTTTTTAAAATGTATTGTAGAGAATTTCTGGTGTAAGGCTTACGATCAATATCCTTCCGTAAGAAATTTTCTAAACGAGAGTGAAAACCGTATTAAAATTCTTCGCGTTATTTAGAAGAAGTAAGCGGAGAAACAGAAATGAGGACGCGCAGAGCCATTTTATTTTATACTATTTAGAGTTGCTTATAGATTTTTCGGCAATACTTATTAATTGTATAACTATGGCTATATACGTAGTTTTTATACAATAGTATTACTTACTTACCTACCATTGCAGTATTATGAGTTCATACTGCCTTTAGATATTTGGGTCATCAACACAAACATCGTACCACCGTTTTACTGATTACCTTAGGCGTCGAGACTTTTGGCATGGCATTCGAATTTAACCTTTATAGCGGTAAAAGCTCCCGCGGCCTGAGTATTACATACTTATTTTATTATTCGCATTCGGTACAGCTGGTGGCCAGGCACGTAATAGACTAACGATCTCTGGACGTTTTCAGCTCACATCTCTGCGACAACCTTTACAGTTTTATCTCTATCGATTGCTTGGTTACTTCGTGCCTTTCGTTTACTTATTATACATAGACACAATTTAAAAATAAAAAAAGACGTGTGGCACTCGGAGACTGCCGCGGTAAAGCTATTGCATAGCATTCGGAGTGGGGGGTGTTAGGTTATTTTCGTTACGGAATTTCTGGATTCGGTCTCCACGCTCAAGGCCCGCGATAGAAGCTATGCAATAGCTTAATAATAAAATAACTGTACGTTGAAATATGACACATTCTTTCTCTCACACACACACACACCATACTCACAGAGAGTAACACAACTCCTAACACACTAGACAAATTTGTTTGTAATAGAATTTAGTTTTTTCTTTTCTCTTGTCTATGTATACCTACGACTAGGTGTATTCAAAGAAAAGCATTAGAGGCTAGCCTTAATTTATTGTATAACCCCAGGGAAGGGCACTGTACGGTAAAACGCGGGCGATGAGCCTAGCTCGGCAGCAGATACCCCAATATTATAAAGTTGTCAAGTAGCCAAATAAGCTTAAGAACCTTATTGAATAAAAGATTTTATTATTATTATTTCGAAACAGTTGAAACACAAAATCTACCTCCCATCTGGCGCCGGGTGTTTTTGTACCTACGTGAACTAAGAAACATCGACGATAATTTGATATCCGAGTAGGCACAGCCGGCGCGGGGCGACACCGGCCCGGGTTGACACCGGCATTCGATCTTGGAGTTAAGGTTATATTTCAAGAAGCCAAACCCAAGGGTTGTAGAGATAATTAATTTATCGGCATCCAATTTATCCCGTGTGATCGTTTGTCACATCAATTCCGTTGGATTACGTCTTTCTGGTGGAGCCACACAGTTTATAAACGCGTTATAAATAACTTATACGAGTATGAGTCTGTAAGCAATGGGGGCTATGAGTTCTTCATACATATGTTTAATTGAACCAATGAGGAAAGATAAGTAAAATAAATAATAAATAACGCCCATTAATTTCAATAAATGCGTACAGCATATACTTTGTTATTTTCCAGCGAATACTTCGCGACTATTCTATTAGTGAAGTTTCAAAAGTTCTTTATTCAGTTTACGCACTTATGAACGTTGTTACGATGACTCTAACACCTTATCGGAAAAAGAATCGAAGACTCAGAAGATACGGCAAGAAACTGAGAGGCATTTTTTTAGAACTTTTGTTACAATATTTTATGTTTGTTTTTGACAATATTATTTTTCTTATGTGCCAGTTGGCTATTGGCAGAAGCGGAATGTTCCATGCATCTTTGTCTTCTATATAATTACTAATTGTATAGTATGCTTTTTTCATTAGAATATTTTTCACACGCAAAATGAATCTACTTTATGTGAGCTCCGTTATACATTTCGGAATTTTATTGTAAAAACGTACGTGCCCATGAAGGACTTATTCGTTTTACCATTATTATATAATTAGGCGTATAAACTTAACGCACATTGTAAGCAGATCTCTTTAGTACAGACATAGTTCTTGTATTAATATTTATTATTTATGTCATTCTTTTGTTTCAAGTTGTATTATTTCCGAGAACAGCGGTCACGCAGCTGCCACGTGATCGGTAACGGGACGTTGCAGGAGGTTTCCAGGTCATTTCCCAGGCAGAGACACGGCTCGCGACGAGGGCTCGCTTCACGAGAAACTTTTACACAATTTTCCCATTTAGCCTGCTTGTTCGCTTCTTGTAGGTCGGTACGTGTAGCGATCACTTCTTGAGGGCTTCTTGTAGAGATGGCTTAAGGAAATAATAGAGATAATAAGTAATATATGTGGGTAAATAATCAACATATACATTTGAAACAAGACGTTAATGTTCTTTTTAAAGTAAACAAACCACTATACAAAATATAGCAAATACAAAAAAAAAAAGAATAGCGAAAGTTTAAAAAATAGTATAAACCACATAGTTTCCAAACCTTAATAAACCATTATAAATATAAACGGAAGATAAATTAAAAAATTAAAATTTCGAGCACTTCCCGATTAGCTATCCGGCTGAAACTTTCAGGGTAGCTCACAACTCGATGACTATGCATTCTAAATCCATTTATCCATGCAATACCGACCTAACCTCAATAGACGCATAAAAACGCGGTCTTTATATTATTTTTTAATCTACATTATAGTTATCTTCGTTACATACGTTATGAACTTGTCGGAATAACTCCGACCATGGCGAATTATTGCTTCGAAATCACGTCGATTTCTTCATTAATAAACGTCATCTCTATGACGCATTCATATACATATATGACGCGTCATAGAGAATACAAATTTTACAGATGTCGTTTATTAATGAAGAAATCCACGTTTCCTCGAAGCAAGGTATCGTCAAGTTGTCATAGAGAATTAGGGCCCAGGTTTCGGACAATTAGGATATCCTTCTTCCGGTAGTTTACGCGTTGGATTCGCGGCGCAGACACGATCATAACGTGAGTGTAGCCCTTTATATTTATAATGAATATTTCGAGTCACGAGAGTTTCCAAACCTTGATAAACCACATAACGTAGGTATCGTGTACTCGTAGTCGGTAGGTATAGTTTGAGTTGAGGCCTTCAACCGTGAAAATTACCTTAAAGCTATCTCCCTAAGGAACTATCACCATTTTCTGGGATGGAAGTGATTATACCTTTTACTTCTGTGCCAGATATCAAATAGTGCTTAATCCGCACATAAATGATTGACCTAGCTGGATTTAGAACTCCGAGTCGAGCCATAATCTCTTTATATACACGCGCGTATCTACATTGAATATCCAAGTAAACCGTCGGTACCCAAAGAAGGTACCAAATTCAGATGTCACGACCGTTGTCAATGACATTACCAATTCAAGTTCGATTACATCAAAATTCATGTATTCATTTTATCTTTATTGGCTTTGAGAAGGCGAAGTCAAAGAACATAGGTCGTTTCAATAACCTGCCTTTCTTTTTACTGAGGTTAGGAAAATATTTTTTCAAATTATTTTTCATGAGCCTTCTGCCACATCTATCCATATAGTATATGTCGCAGCCAACTAGCTTAATTCAGGCTTAATTTCTTGAATTATTCAGGCCGCTAGTTGAACGGCGCTGTTTAGTAAAGAGGCTAGGCTGTTGATTGAACGGCGAATTAAGCTAGTTGGCAGCGACATATATATATATATATATATATATATATATATAACAAAAATTGTTTCCACCTATGTCCGTTATAGACTTTGAAACCATCCAACCGATGTACCCCAAACCTTCATTAAAAAGGCAATAATGCGAAGATGGTTTTAGATTTCAGTGCATTAAGCACATTATTACGTCTTTAGCGTAGTCTCGGCGTGTGCAGTAGCACACGCCGGGTATACGTTAGTCACATATAAATGTGTAAATCTACTAATGCGCTAGATATACTGTTATAGGTAGGTATGGATATGATTCAGAAATGATACATCAACCTTTGTATTATTGTGAGATTGTATCAAAAATCAGATCAGACGTTTGTTAAATCGGATTTTCCATAACACAGGTTTGTCGGACTCGGCAAATCCTCTTCGGACGAGGGCACAAAGCCGGGACATGACTACCCCACCCCCGCTCCCGCCCCCGCTCCCGCCCCGCTCCCGCCCCGTGGAATCCAATCCTATTATACATTACAATACAACTTCGAATCTTTTGAGGACAGAAGATAAGCCGAAACATGAAATTAAATACTATTAACCTTTTTGAACTGGGGCGTCTCGGATTGACAGACCAGAAATTTTATTTCTCATCGATTCATTTTCTTATATCTGCTGCAGTGGAATTTTGGTTAAACACGAAAACTAAACTTAAAGAGATAGATATAATATAAGATAGATAAAAGTTAATTAAAGAAAACACAAGTATTTGTTGCGTGTCTAGACACGCAACAAATACCAGTACCTAGGTACTGTGGATGTGGAACCATGCCCTCGTAGTTTCTGGTTACCTAGATACAGGGAATCCTAGTTAGGGGCCAGGATCTAGGTAGGTATGTGGTCGTTAGGCGTATTTATTGATTACGAAAATATTAGACTTTATTATTTTATAAGGACACTAGCTGTTGCCCGCTGTACTTCGAACGCGTAGTGATAAGTAAGCGTGCAAAAAAATATACAAGTACAATGTAGTGGCATAAGGGACAACTGGACTCTGGACAAGAGCCTGCAAGAACTTGGAATAGTGTCGCTGCTTTGACAGGCATACGTACTTAATGGTTCTCATTAGAAGGTGACAGCGCTATTTTTAATATAGCTCGTGTTCGTCAATGTTTTTCTCGGAATATATTTGAAAAGGATAGATCAAAACATTGAGATTGGACGTTCCTTCCCGAAACAACCCCGGCTTGCGGATGACGGGCAGAATTAAGACGTGACTGATCTCGCATCAAAATAATATCAGGCCTGGCGCACTCCACACTGTAGGTACGAAGCTACAAGTACATAGCCGGACATTGACGACGGGTCGTTACACGTGCCGCGTCAGAAGAGATAAGAGCTATGCGATAGAAAGAGAGGCGCTCTGTAGGTTAATATGACTGGTATGTATGCAGCGCTACGCGAGCTGAATTGAATTTTATGGCGTCATAGCAAGAGTCGCTATTTGTTTAAATTTCTTTGCGGAGTGATGCTTCTGTCCCTTAGTATTCTGTGCTAATATATACTCGATCTCTCGATAGTATACACTAATAAACCAATCTGACAACGTTTTTACGTTTTACTTGTTGAATTTACTAAGAGGTACCTTTACTATATTATAAGGTAATATAATTTGATGTAACTAGTATTTGTTTTATGTAACGGGCGTATTTCCAAAGCATCTGCATTACGCATCATCATTACCTATTAAATGGGATATTCAAAATTCTAACTATCTATCTATTATATCTATATATTCATAATAACATAAGTAGTGCATATATAGGTACATATATACGTTGTTATTTTGTTGGTTTTAACTTGTATTAAGTTCCTCATACCTAAACGACACACAGACAGCGGGGCAGACAGCGGGCTATTAGAGCTTTCTATTTCCGACGGCATCGTCCCATAGGGATTGCGGATTGTGTATCAAGAAAATAATCTTGCGACGTAAAAGATGGATCGCAACCGCGAATGATTATGTGGAGGAAATTGATATATTACCCCATCAACTATTGATCTTTATCAAATTGTTTGATATCCACTGACCTATATATAAAAAAATAAACAAATCATTTATTGATATAATGTAATGTACAAGGGAAGTGTTGAATCCATAGGCTCCCGAACTAATCGAAACTGTGTTTCAGGAGCCAGTGGCTTCTTCCAGTTTATTAGGATATAATATTTACAATATGATAAAGTCTTCTTTGTCAGGCTAATATCAAATATGACCTAATCCAAAATCAAAGTCCTGTGTTCCCTTACGCTCGTTTTTATATAGGGTCCATAGTCCATATTGGCATACGGTTCTCTGATCTTTGGGCAACGATTTGTGTTACAACCTTTTGATACTTTTACTCAAACGTCTTTATTAAATGTATTGTATGTTTGCCGCAGTACGATTGTTGGAGCGTACCCTACATTGTTACATTGTAGTCATGCGACTTAAAGTCACAAAACATTGTATATAAATGATTTGTATATATCGATTTGTAGATATCGTTGTTATAGTCTGTAAGTACATCCTGACTGCCTGTGTTTTACGTTGTACCGCTTTATTTTTATGGCTCGCAATAATAAAATATTTTGGGCATTATTTTTGCAGATTGAGAGACATTAGAAACGTTTTCTTTACTCGTACTTTTCTACTCTAGAGAGCAGAGAAAACAAAACAAAACAGGAAGCTTATATTTATAGTAACTTGATACTTTCTCCGATGTAAGTCACAAAATCATAAAATTATATTGACTACGGGACTGGACATTTCACTTGCACTTTTAGTTTTGTTAATTAAATTGTATGTATACTTCATAGCTCATTTTTATAATTTTAGACATTTTAAAAGATTAAAAAAGAGACATCCACGCAGAGTTTCTTGGTGCTATCTTCTGTAGTGTACTTCCAAAGTACTGGTAGAGTGATTGTCGCGTTTCTTTTCTGGGCTCGGAACACAATTTGAGTGCGTATGAAAAAGACATACTTACTTATCTTTTTTTCCATGTTACAATTTTTTACGTATTTTTAATGATTTGTATTGTGTATATAACGTTTAAAAGTGTTAATAAATATCTTTTGACTTTCGACTTTTATTATTTAAGAAGCGAAGAATACAAAGAGGATTTATTAATTTAACGGTATTTCTTTCCATACGATGACGCAAATCGAAAGCTTTCAATTAATAGTATTACTTCTGGAGCAAAGCTCCTCCGCGAGGACCTAATCCATTACGTAAAAGGTGGTTCCCTCCGCGAGATAAAATTACCTTTTCCGTGAATTTGTTATCTGTAGGTAGGTATTGCTTTGAAGTTAAATAACGTCGCCGTTTTTACTGTGCGAAAACGAGGAATAAGCTTACAAAAAAGCTACCTAAATTTTTCGTACCTGTTTTTTTTGTGGAACTGTGATGAGACGGGCAAGTCGTTCGCCTGATGGTAAGCGCCACGCCTGCTCATAACAATTGCAGTGCCACCTATAACATTTTAATACCATACAAAGCTCTGCGTAGCACTGCATTGCACTCAACACCCCGAGACATCAGATATTGTCTCATATGCCCAGTAATTTCCTGGCTACAATGCCCTTTAAAATAGGCTAACCAATGCTTCTCTGTGTAGTTCTTTCGGCGAACCGTGCTGTCGGTAAATAATGGTATCGCCTAATAAATTTTTCGTCCTACCACTCAGCGGTGAATGATTATTTCTAAATACGATTGTATTACACAAGGGTAAATAGGATAGAATAGAATATCAAAAGTATTTCCTGTATCTAGATTACCAATAACGAGGAGCCATGTCCTCACAACGCCCAGGCATGAAAAAAATACTTGCTTTTTTCTGTGCACAAACATTTCGTGAATTCCGGGAATAGAACCCGCAACTTCCGAGGTTATCTTACCAAACCACTACACCATAGAGGCTGTTAAACAACATCAACATGTCAACTTTATGAATATGTTGTGACATATGTACATATCACAGTACATAGATAGTCTGTATACTACATTTACACAGAATAGATAATACTATTATCTATTCTGTGACTATACCCTGAGTTGAGCTTGAGATAGTCGCGCCAAGTAATGTTGTAGAGTCGTTGTGTCGTTGTGGTAGGTACTCCTAGTAGCGAGGCCGAGGGCGCTTTGAAGGGTAAGAGAGCCCTTGGCGAGTGCTTCACGTGATTAACGACAAAAACTTTTCGGCTTACTATTACATCAACAAACGCATTAAAAATGACAAAGCCTGAACTATAATTATAAATAAATAAATAATAAATAATAAATAAACAAAAAAAATAATAATTTCTCAAATCAGTATATAACCCAAGAATTTTTTTTTTTGTTATATGACTAATAGACAAACAAGCAGACAGCCCGCCTAGCGCCTGTATGGTAAGCGGTTACCGTCGCCTATGGACACCTGCAACACTCGGGGCATTACTGGTGCGTTGCCTACCTTTAAGGACCCTTTTCACCCTTTTCAAAAGATATAACATTTGTAGAATAGAGTCCGCAAATAAAACACTGCATACCTACAATTTGGACTCAGTTTAGGATATTAATATCGAGATAAATATGTTTTGAACGCGTTTTTTTATGGAACTGGGTAATGCGAAGAGCAAGTTTTTCGGTAAGCGCCACGCCTACCTATAACCGTTGCAGTGCCACTCGGAATTCACAATACCCATAAAAACTGCTACGTTCTCCATCCAGTTATATCGTAGCACTGCATTGCGCTCATCATCCCAAGACATCACATATTAACTGTAATTTCGCTGGCAACAATGCCCTTCAAACCGGAACACAGTAATGCTTGCAGTTCTATGTTCCGGTTTGAAGGGCATTGTTGTCTGTTGTATTTACTCTGACCTATTTTACTCTATCCTGCCCGCCCAGAGCTTCTAGCTCTAACTAAAGTATTTACGGGTGGAATCCTTAATCACGTGCCGCAAGCCTGGATCAAAGTAAGGTACCGCAGAATCCAGTTATATCCAATTCTTTTCCAAGTTTTGTTTTCCGCGCAACTTCTCTACACACACAAAATATATGTGACTGTGACAGAATGTCCCATACTGCTTCCGCAGTATTATAGTCGAGAAGCAGAGCCGCTTTATGGACCAATATTGACTTTAGAATTAAGTTGTAGTTTAAGCACAGTAATACTAAGGGACAGAAGCATCACTCCGCAAATAAATTTAAACAAATAGCGACTCTTGCTATGACGCAATAAAATTCAATTCAGCTCGCGTAGCGCTGCATACCTACCAGTCATATTAACCTACAGAGCGCCTCTCTTTCTGTCGCATAGCTCTTATCTCTTCTGACGCGGCACGTGCGGCACACTGACGGCGGGTCACGCGTCGTTACACGGTGTAACGACGCGTGACCCGCCGTCGGTGTCCGGCTATGTACTAGTAGCTTCGTACCTACAGTGCGGAGTGCGCTAGGCCTGCTAATATTATAAATTCGTAAGTTTGTGTGTAAGTGTGTTTGTTGCTTCTTTACGCTGTTACGGCTCAACGGATTTGAGTGAAATTCGGTATGAATATAGCTTATATCTTGAATTAACACATAGACTATTTATATCGGAAAACCAAGGGTGTAACCACGAGTCGCAGCTAGTAGGAGTACGAGTATAAAGCGTTGTCTTGTGCAGGACTTATCGACGCAAGTCCGAAGTAGGTACTGGACAGCTACAGTTTTATGTTGGTTTATTTTCTATGTAATCCATTTTTCTGATCGATGAGACATTTTTGTGATGAATGAATAAGCCTTTAATTGAATCAGCTCTCAAATTTCACGCTCTGATATTTCTGAATACACTTATTATGATAGATTGGAAAAGTTGGGCATTATTTTTTGGAAAGTATCTTAAATAAATCATTTGCCGATCAAATTATTTTCCAATAATAAAATTCATAAGACATCATTGTCTACTAATCTCATATGTCATAATCATACGTATAAAAAGTTATCACTATGTTTTACTCCAATCCCTACGTACATGACAACATTTCTCTATAATCCCCTGAAAATTTATCCAACGTGAAAGCCGGCGAATGGAAACACGTCGTCGTGCAAACGACGTGCTTCAGAGATCAAAATAGATTCTGCGTAAGCCGTATTGTGTTACATGCATACAGCGGGCTTGCTTTGTATGAGTTATTTAAAACTTTTAATCAAGAGATGTCGTTATAAAAGCTTTGGTTTTGGGTGTTATATGATCACTATATGACCAACATACGGTACCAAGTTCTTAGAACTTTCTTCTTGGTGTGGAAAATTCATGGTCAAACCGGACGGATAATGCAGAGCAAAAGATGGAGATCCAATAAAAATCGGATTCAATACTTTTCCTAAGTTGACTTAAAATATGATTGATCGTGTCCTATAGGTATTTGTGTATACAATAGAGATATAGAGGTAGATATATAATATATGAGGTATGTGCGGATTTTGCAAAACAAAGTTCTGGGTGGTGCTGTTATTGTTATGGAGTGGCGTATTGCTTACCACCAGGCAAATGACCAGCTCGTCTTGTCATTCAGTTACATATAAAAACTATATATATAAAATATGATGTGAATGTTTGTGTGTAAGTTTGTTACCATAACCACTCGTGGTAAGTCTCTCGTATGCGGAAGGCCGTCTGGGTAGGTACCACAGCTTAACAGTTATTCTGCTGCCAAGTAGTAGTGCGAAAGCATTACTGTGTTCCGGTTTGAAGGGCATTGTAGCCAGCGAAATTACTGGGCATATGAGACCTAATGTCTCGGGGTGATGTGCGGTCATCACCCCGAGCATGCAGTGCTAACGTAGTACTTTTTATGGTATTAGTTCTGGATGGCACTGCAATTGTTATGGGCAGGCGTGGCGCTTACCAACAGACGAACGAACTGCTCGTCTCATCACTCAGTTCCAAAAAAGAACTCATCTCCATAACCGCTGAACGAATTTTGTTAAAGTTTGGTAGGTCTTAGATTAGGACAATCTCATACATATTATGCCGGAAAATTATCTACGTTGTAGAATGGACCAAATATACAAGTATATAACTTTTAGAATGATATATATTATTGACAGTCGAAGGACCTATATTATAATAGAGTATCTGATTATTTTCAAATCAAATTTAAAAATGGAATAAAAATTATATATTACAAATTAAGAATAATATAAGACTTGTATATTTTTCTTTAACGGGCGAATGCCTTTATTACTGAAAACAAACTACACTCTACTTACTAAAACTAAACTAACTACTTACAAGGAGAAGCAATTGGACAACCCATAGACTATTAAAGGCCTATAGATAGCTCAAATGCTCCACCTACTTGTATATACAGGGAATAACATTAATGTGTAGTAATACTGAAAGGTGTGTATGGGTATCTAGTCATGAATCATCGGGCAGAATATACAACCAAAAAAACACTATTATATTTTCCATACAAAGTTTAAAAATTATTAATTTGAATTATTTTGGACAATCCTAACAAACTGTGGCCTAGTCGAGGTAGTACGGGTCACTGACCGAGCTACTTTGTGCCTAGGCACAAAACAGATAAGTACAGAAATCAATCTACATACAAAGTGCGCTCGAGCAACGCACACATAGACACCGCTCACGGACACGATATCTGGGCACAGTTGGGATGCGAGCGCGAGTGCCATCCGCTTGAGACACGCGTCTGTGAACATTTTTGTGCAAAAATGGAGCAACGAAAAAAGGTTATTATAACTGTTCGGTGGACGGTTGTTTAAATTCAACATTAAACGGTGAATTGTCGTTTTTTAAGCTACCAGTTGTTTCAGAGAGGTAAGTAGGTATTTGCTTGTATTTCGATGGTTAATTTTCACGTAACACAAAATAGTTAGGTAGGTAGGTAAGCGCCCCGGCCCCCGGCCCTGCGCCGAACAAGCGAACATGACTTTGTGGCCTTGTCATATTTTTACAATTTAAAATTTGATATTTATTGTAGTATAAGCTGTGTTAGCCTTGTGTTCAATAATCTTAATGAGAAAGATGTTAATGTAAACTAATCGCATTTGTTTTGTCTTCAAAAAAACTTTATTCAGTTATAATAGTAACTGCGAAAAAATTATGTCGATATCTTGTACACTTATTTTTTTTAAATCAATCAATTTTCCTCCCAAAAACTTCCATCGCCGTCCGGTATGAAAGGTATGAAAAGTACATACATGAGATTAACTTCTGTATTTATCTGTTTTGTAGCCTAGGCGCTCTGTCTTTGAAAACGCCGAACATTTTACAAGGGCTTGATTTCGAGTCTCAAATACCGGAATTTCATACTGAACGGATGTTTGGACTCGGTCGGTTCCGTTCCCGAACCCACTCGTAAAAAAAAGGTATTTCCACATTTTTACACGTCTGCCCAAAAAGGAGTATTTCAGGGTTTACGTATGTATGTATGTATTTATTTATTCCACCATTACTTCTTATTGCCTGGACAGATTTGAATGCATTAAAACCATAATAAAAACATAGGTTTAAGTTTTTTTACCAGTTTTTTTTGCATGTTCGGGAACCGGTATACAAAAAAATCTCCGCGAACGGTACTTTTAATCTATGCCTTAACGTACCCGACTTGGCCTTGCCTTAATCAGTTTCAACTTTTTATCCAACTTGACGTCTTAGAATTCATATTCAGAAATAACCTAACGAAATTTCCGAAACGAAAACGGTCCTTTTCAGTGGAGTTTTATGGGGCGGCGTTAGAAGGTAACTTTGTTTGTGCCGCTCGACCAATGAGGAGCAGCGGCTATTATTTATTAGGATTACATCTTTATGATTGGTGCAATACGAAACAAGGCTAGCGAATCATGAAGCGGCGGCGAATGTTTGATAGCTTTAGTGTTTGCCGCGTTTTGTCAAAGATTAAACAGGTTTATTTCTGAAAACTGACTAAGTAAAGACGCGTTATTGATTACTGACTGACGAACACTCTTTTACTATGCAATGAAATCAAATGTTGGAAATGTCTTAACCATCATTATCAGCCTATTACATTCCTACTGTTGAAATTCATGCATGATGTTTTTTTACATCCTATTCCTACGGTGGTTGGTGACCTCACGTATTTTTTAAGAACATCAGCCATGCTCGCTCTTATTAGACGTTCATACTGATTAGATCCTTATTCCTAAATGTTAATTGGAGCGATGATGCTTAATGCTGTAATTAACAAGTAAGCATTAAGAAAAATAAAAAAAATACCCTGCCAAAAACATTATATGATAATTTATATTATTATTTATTTATTTATAACTTGCCTATGTCACTTGGGATGATTTAAGGATTCCGAGGATACCCCATACATCCAAATCTGTTGAGGCATTTATTGTGTAATAAAAAAACGCACATACATTAACCCCGAAAACATTACATTCCTTTTTTGGGGAGTCGCGTAAAAAGCAGTTTGCTTGAAAGTTAGTTGTAAAGTAAGGTTGATAGGACAGCTGGCTTTGCTAACTGAAGATAAAATTTGTTTGTCAGATCTGTACACGCGGCGCACTAATATTCTTTGTCACAAGTTCATTGCTCTTTATCAGCTGATTGTTAGGGTTGAAATGAACTTGATTACCAGAAATGTTTAAATTATCATATCTTGTGATTTTAAAAATTTTCTGGTAATTTGCACTTGGACTTGAATTATTAATAAGCTTCTATATGCGTGGTTTAATTATTACTACACATTTATGTTACACGCTGTATATACAACATGTATATTTGGCCCATAGTGGTAGGAACCGCGGGGCGCAGCTAGTAGGTACCTAAATATAACAAATAGGTAAGTATACTGTCGCTAAATAGCTACAATTTGATTGTCGAGACAAGTCATTTGAAAATCTCTTGGGTTGGCTTCGGAGTGAAAAATTTCAGCTTCGTGACCTACATACCTATATATACGACACGAGTAGAAGTTATTCATTTCATGTTGATTTCTAGGTCGAATTAGGTACCTATATTCCTCTAGGAATGGAGCCAAGACTCAGGCGTTCTTAATTAATATTTGAAATACCTTTGTACAGTAGTTAAGTCTCCAAGACTGTAGGTACCACCTATTTGTCTGTACAAAGTGACTTTGCAGACCAAAATGTACCATGTTTTATTCATATAAATAATTTTGATTTGAATAGATTTTAAATTACATTTCGTAAAGTTGCCTGTCTTTCGAAATTACAAAAATTAAGTCTTTTCAAAATAGAGGAGACAGCATTAAACCGTTCACTCCGCCCTCATTCCCATATATCGATGGAACGAGATGAGACCATGCAATGAGATTTCCTCCCCATCACGACAGGTGAGCCTTCCCTAGTTTACTCTCCAAATGCTATACAAGCCTGTTGTATTTTCAACTCTATGTCTGCGTGTCAAGGTTCAATGTTGAAAAATCTGCTCTGTGTGGTTTATGGTTGCTAGGGGTCCGTTGGATGATATCGCAAATCTTGTCTCACCTTGTCTCAAGGTTGTGGCAATGGGATTCCAGAATCCCTTCAAATTTGCTATATTTGTTTGTAACATTAGCTTTACTTTTCTTCTTAAAGCTTTACTCTGCTTCGAGTTAAAGTAAAATAATAACCAATGTGCCAAAGTAATAGCCAATGCTCTTAAAAATATCATATTTATAAAAACATTTTTTATTTACATTTCTATTTAAATATTTTGTTTGCAATTGTTTATAAGCATAGCATATAATACGTATGATTCAGTTTTTATATGTCTATACATCTATTATTTATCCTTCCTCGCACTTGTAAGATGTGGAATGACCTTCCTTCGTCGGTATTTCCTTTGAGCTACAACACGGAGTCCATTAAAAGGAGAATTAATAGAGTCCTTAACGGTCGGCAACGCATCAGCAATGCCTCTGGTGCTGCAGATGTCTATAGGCGACGGTAACCACTTACCATCAGGCGGGCCGTCTGCTTGTTTGCCGACATAATAAATATAACAAAAAAAATATCATAAAAATATTTTACGTGTTATTCAAAATTGCGAAATTTTTGAAGAAATCTGGCACTAATTGATGAGAGCAACATTGTTTAACTCGGGTCATTCGTCCCTGATTGATGAAACAGAAACTTTATAAAGATATTTTCGTTTGTTGCAGCCGGCGAGTGGCACAGCCCCACGTTCTGGGTGTTGGTGTGTGGAGCGGTAGTGCTGGTGTCCATAGCCCTGGCCGCCGTCGCCTGCTGGATCGGACGCCGCAGAAACTCGCTGGCACATAAACTTGGTAACTATCATATTATTGCTCTTCAATATACATAAGGAACCCTTTATTTAAAGAGCCTTTTCGATAGATTGAATAAATATTTATTCATTTAATTTGCTTTATGAGAATATTCAGTAATTTAGTTTAATTAATGTTACAAACAGTTAATATTAGAAAGTTGAAGTGGCAATGGGCCCGCTATATAGCTCGTAGAACCGATAACCTTTGGGGAAAAAAGGACGTAGAACGGTGGACTGACGACCTGGTGAGAGTTGCGGGGACCCGCTGGATGCATACAGCGAGCAACCGCTCGTTGTAGCGATCTATGGGGGAGGCCTATGTTCAGCAGGGGACGTCTTCCGGCTGATGATGAATGTAGTAACAGACAGACCCTGTTAGGGTGCAGCAAATGACAATGTTGAGAAGACGCTACTCTTTGGATATCATATTTATTGTTAAGTATTTTTTTTTTTTTTTACATTTAATAGTTCTATGTTTGGCCACTATCTCGCCTGATGTTAAGCGATGATGTGGCCTAAGATGGAGCACATAGATCTAGAGAGAGACGGCAGTTGAGCGGCTGCTCAGACCCGTCTCCCCGATGGTTCACCGAACATCATCCCGAAACACGACTAGGTCGCTTGACGGCATGGCTTTGTTCGGTGGGTGGTATGTGATATTCGTAGCAAAATAAATGATTGTTGATAAGTGACGTAGTAGATAAAGAAATTTCCCATCCATCGAATGTAAGAAGAACGAAGAGTAGAGGAAGAATAAAACGTAATTCAGCACATACCTTTGTAACCAGGGAATAAGCGCGGTCCGGAAAAGGCGCTTGTGTTCCAGCCCCAGCGGCGCGCCACCGCGGTCCGCTCCCCCGGCTCGGCCACACACTACCTGAGGAAGTCGCCCTCGCCCACCGCGCCGACTGCACCCTCCACCACGACCCCGCCGCAGCCGCAGCCCCCTCTAAACCCGGTTCGTATAAGAATATTTTATCTCGTATTGGTTGGTCTTCGACAAATAGTTGCGTTCAACAATTATGGCTAACCAAGCCGATTCAAAATAAACTTTGTCGTTCACGGAGTCCGTGCGGAACGCTCCCCACAAGTAGTTTTTCTTGTGTCTTGTCCAACATTGAGCAATATTTTTCTCTACGTCCTCGACCCATGGAATGTCACTTTACCACGTTTTTCTTAAGTCACTTTCTTGTTTGTCTGGTTTCGGGTGGAATCTTGCAACGCAAACTTCAAGCACTTCCAGATTAGCTAACCGGCTGAAACTTTCAGGGTAGCTCACAAAGCGATGACAATGCATTCTAAATAAAAAAATGTGGTTTTTAGATTATTTTTTTAATCTATTACGGATTCTTGTTAATTAGCCTTTATTCTATCAACTCGCATGGCATCTCGCCCCGTCTTGTGCAATTTTGTAACTAGTGTATCCTTGCAGCCGTCAGTGCACACCAGTCCCAACACGCCGACGGCGCCCGAGCCGGCTCCACTGAGCAAGGAGCTCGCTGATGCCAACGCCACCGAGAAGACCAAGCCACTGGAACCGGAGGCAACCAACGATGGCAAGCTCGGAGACCTGCACTTCAAACTGCGGTGAGTTCGACTTTTTAGCTAGCTTGGAAGAAACAACCAGCGGATCGTTGTATATAATCTTTGTTTTTTTATGAAACTGATGATACTAGCAAGTCGTTCACCTGATGGTAAACGCCACGCCTGCTCATAACAATTGTACTGCCACCCAGAACGTTTAATACCATGAAAAGCACTGCATAGCACTGCATTGCGCTCGTCACCTCGAGACATCAGATATTAAGTCTCATATGCCCACAGTAATTTCACTGGCTACATTGCTCTTCAAACCGGAACACAGGTAATGCTTGCGCAATACTGCTTGGCTGCAGAATAACCTGCAAAGCTGTGGTACCCACCCAGACGGCCTCCTGCATACCAAAGACCTACCACGAGTAAATGATTAAAGAACACTCGTTTCGCGTACATAAAGAATATATTCTTTGTGTAGAAATAAAGTAAAAAGTCAAAGGTCACGCGTGGGTTTGTGAAAAATTTACACAACATTCTTTACAAACTTGTGGCTACTCGGACAACTCTTACAACTTTTAATATTTGCTGTCTGTTCTAAACCTACTCCTCCTCCCTGTACTCCTGAGCGACAGTTCCCGAGGTTCACGAAGTTTACAATGCCTATACGTCACTAATTCCTTGTTATCATTAACGATACATGCCTTTTGTGATAACTAGTGAATTAGTGACATAGACCAGACATGGATGACTTGACGCCATTAACACTAAGCTTATATAATTAGCCAGCTAAAGTGACAATTAGCCACCGGTACGCGGAACCCTGCTTATGACCGTTGGGTGAACGTTTCACATATGAAAAACCACGTTTTAGCAAGCGTAATACAATACATAAACCCTTCATTGTAGTATGTTGGAATCCCAACATTAATATCGACTAAAAGTTTGTATGGTAATAGTTTGTTTAGCATCACTAGCGCATATATTGCCAACGTAGGCAAATAAGAACTCCAAGCCTCTTTCTCTCACCGACACTGGAGGAATACAGATGTTCACCAGCCCAACCTGCCATTTCATTCGACTCCACCTGTCTCTAGCCTTGATCTGAAATCATACCGTCCACACATCGATAGGCATTCTTCCACAATAACATAAAAAATATTACATACGAGTATAAACCTTATAACTAGGACAGTACAATGGGCGGTCTTATCATCATCATCAGCCTGTAGTCATCCACAGCTGGACATACCTAGGCCTCCCCTAATGAACGCCACTGAGCCCGGTCTTCGGCTCTTCTCATCCAGTTTCTACCGGCCACCTTCCACCGGCCACCGGTCTTATCGCTCTCTAATAATAATTTCTAAGGTTATGCCCTGTTTATTAATGTTCCCAATATTGGTGAGCTTACCATTTTTGAACGCAACTTTTCTTACGTGCCACTTTGATTATGACGAATGCTCATGTTTAGTAAATACAAACTACAATTCTATTATAAATCATCATCATCATCATCAGCCCATCATGTTCCCACTGCTGGGACACGGGCCTTCTCTCATAGAGAGAGTATGGGCCATAGTCCACCACGCTGGCCCAGTGCGGGTTGGTGCATGCCACATGTCCGTGAAGTTTTGTGATAAATTCTTGGATTTGCCGGTTTCCTCACGATGTTTTCCTTCACCGTTTTTAGAGCTAGTGTTAAATCCGCACATAACTTAAGAAAGTCAGTGGTGCGGGGCCAGCGGGTTCGAACTCGCGTGCGTCGGATCGAAAGTCGCACCTTCTCCCACTGAGCCACACTCGCTCATATTATTATAAATAGCATATCGCAATATCTAGAAGGGGTAGGCACGCTGGGGATGATGACCTCGCATTAATAATCAAGGTGACAGCCAGCCCTTACGTAAAATAACGTAAAAACATGTTATGTTCGACCACTCATCGTAAATTAGTTACGTAACCGTTGTTTCAGTGATAAAAAATAACAAGGCGTCAGTTATTCCCAAAACATTACTGTTTTGTAGTAAAATTCATCGCTGTTTATATTCCCTACGTCATACATTGAGACATCTATAGGTACTCTATAGGTCCTATAGGTACTGCTTACGTAGATAGCAGATTGGTGTGACTAATGACCTAAATCGGTTTACCGTCATTGAAGCAAAAGGCTTGCGCGCAGTACGGGTTGATATGTGAAAGTAATTCTTCATATATCAAGACTATCATTATCATTTTTAATTGTATTAACATATAGTATCCATGTTGTATCCACCTGTGTGCGTGTGTGGATGGGGTACCTTCCTGTATGTATTTTTTTATTGATATCAGTTTTACAGATTGATCAGTTTTGGACTTTATATAGATTTGTCTTGGGTGTCGCATTCCTCTACTGCTCACTTACTGATATTATTTTTTTATTTAACTGGGTCATGAGAAGAGCAAGTCGTTCCTGTGATGGTAAGCGCCAAGTCTGCCCATAACAATTGCAGTGCCACCCAGAACGTTACATGCCATAAAAAGCACTTCGTAGCACTGCATCGCGCTCAAAGACATCAGATATTAAGTCTCATATGCCCAGTAAATTCGCTGGATCGTCAGGTACTATGTACGCAATGAAATCGAGATAGAAGTAGCCGGAGTGATCCACTGTAACCCCGCTGCACAGGCTCAACAGAGACCTAGAGCGGGGAACAGAGTACTTAAGGGTACACTATACTGTTTTATTTTTTAGTATAAGTAACTGTTATCTTAATGTACCAGTAATATGTTTTGGAACAAATAAAGTTATATATTATTACTAGCTGACCCAGCAAACGTTGTTTTGCCATATAAATAAAAAATAACACTTAGGGGGATGAAAAATAGATAGTAGCCGATTCTCAGACCTACTGAATATGCATATAAAATTTGGTAAAAATCAGTAAAGCCGTTTCGGAGGAGTAAAGTAACTAACATTGTGATACGAGAATTTTATATATAAGATATTATTAAGTCTCATAAATGCCCAATAATTTCGCTGGTTACAATATTTTATAACAGTAGGTAGTGTGTGACATTGTAAAATCAATAGCCAAGCATTATATACGTACTAATATTTATATTATTATCCAAACCATACTTAAGTTGTCAGAGCTGGGTTCGTGAAAAGGTCCGTGTTCATATTTTATGAGATCCACGTCTGCTCCAAAGGGAATATTATTTTGTGTATTGAAATACGAAAACAAAACAACTGGGAGTTTGGGAAATTATTTTGCAATAGATCCGGGGAAAATTGAAGTACGACACTAGGTACACCATTGTAAACATGAGGTGAATAATTTAGTGTTTATCTCTCTATCTAGGTATATTCACGAAAATGCATGCAATATAACTAAATTAAAAATGAAAACCTAATTACTCATAGAAAATCTATAATTATTTTATTTTATTTATTTTAGCAATCCAAACAGCGTCTCAGCTAATTTATATAAATACAATATTTCTTGTATATAAAGCCAAAATAGGATTACACAACTAATGTACTTAAGTTAATACTAGCATGATTACATAATATAATAGTATGTTTACATATCCTTCGTTATGAGTTAAGTATACAGAATAAGTAGATATTTTTATTATTGTAAATAATTGTATAAGCTACAGCGTTTTAGGGTTCCGTACCCAAAGGGTAAAACGGGACCCTATTACTAAGACTCAGTTGTCCGTCCATCTGTCTCTCTGTCCGTGTGTCACCAGGCTGTATCTCATGAACCATGATAGTTAGACAGTTGAAATTTTCACAAATGATGTATTTCTGTTGCCGCTATAACAACAAATACTAAAAACAGAATAAAATATTTAAGTGGGGATCCCATCAACAGATATGATTTATCTTGCCATTTTTATAGATAATTCAATTCAATTCAAAAGTTCTTTATTTCAATTTTGTCGTCACAGACGCACTTATGAACGTCAATTATTACAATGACTCTACCACCGTATCGGAAAAAGAACCACTACTCAGAAGATACGGCAAGAAACTGAGGGGCATATTTTTAGAACTTTTGTTACAATATTTTATGTTTGTTATTGACAATATTATTTTTCTTATGTGCCAGTTGGCTACTTGGCAGAAGCGGAATGATCCATGCATCTTTTTTCTTCTATGTAATTACTAACTGGATAGTATGCTATTTTCATTAGAATATTTTTCACACTCAATTTGAATCTACTTTCTGTGAGCTCCGTTATACATTTTGGAATTTTATTTTAAAAACTTACACAATTGCCCATGAAGGACTTATTCGTTTTACTCAGTATAAACCTAGGTACTGCAATTCTATCCTTATTTCTATATAGTGTTTATGTTATGGTGGTCACTATTCACCTTAAATTTGTGCAAATTTTTACGAACTTACATTATATTTTCATAAATATACAGAGAAGGTAAAGTTAATACATTAATTTGTTTAAAGACTTCTCTTAATGATTCGCGAGGACCCAACTCATAATTAGCGCGAACCGCCCGCTTTAATGGTACGGAACCCTTTGTGCGCGACTCGCACCTGCCGGTTTTATTTTACATCATGTTTCTTCAGAATGACGAGGAAGGATATTCTATTCAGAGAAATGAAATAAAGCCCTTGCGTCCTGTTGTAGCTTAGCCCATCTGGGTCACAAAGAGATCAAAATGGGGTGTGCGAACGGATATGCAGGACCTACCATATACAGCACAATGTTGTATATAGGTACATTTATTTTTAAATAACTTTATTATTTTTTTGGGTATTTTAGGAAGGCAGCTTTCTGTTTAACGTGGGCGATTTGGGTTTTGGAGCGCAGTATCGTATTTCTTACGAGGCCGGAAGAGGGAAGAGAGGCCTTTGCCCTGCAGTGGGATGGAATGGCTAATAATAATAATAATGGGTATTTCACGTCTGAAATAAAATCATTTATAATTAGGTAAATACAAACTCTTTATTGTTATTTGTCATGAAGAGTTAAGTTATAATATATATTGCACAATTTCGGTAAAAGTTTGGTATAGAACAAAGATTGAATCTAAAAACTTTTAGACCTGACTGTAACGTACAAAAATAATGATTCCAAACGGGATTAAATCCTTACTAATCCTTACTAATATTATAAACGAGAAAGTTTGTATGTATGGATGTATGGATCTTTGTTTCTCTAAAAACTATATATGTATATAGCTTGCAAAAAAAATAATTGTCGTGTGGAATTGTCTTTCTTCTAATCACGGGTTTTAATTTTCAATATTTGACAGGTTTTCCTGGAAAAGATAAGCATCTTGCACAACATACAAGCATACATAGATTCCGTGCATTCCGTCATTACCGCGTTGAGCTTGTAATTGCAACCACTCGACGTGACGTCATATTGCTCTGTGGCAGAGCCCGCAGCAATCGATATTTCATGTCGGTCGTCTTTTGTCCGCAAACATATAAGATAGAGCTACAACAAAATGCTACAAAGCCGTAATATAATGTGGGTTATTCCGTTTCCTTCAACAAACAATTCCTGTCACCTACAAATTTTATTAGAATATTATTTATCACTAGCGACCCGCCCCGGCTTCGCACGGTCATTATACATATAAACCTTCCTCTTCAGTCACTCTATCTATTTAAAAAAACCGCATCAAAATTCGTTGCGTAGTTTTAAAGATTTAATGATACATAGGGATATAGGGACAGAGAAAGCGACTTTGTTTTATACTATGTAGTGAAGTGATTTGAATTACCTACGCCTCTACTACAAAATTTAAATTTGGTACAAATAACAACAGAAACCTTATCCTTTAGATATGGCGTTTTTCATGTTTTTATAACTGTCGTGGAGAAAACAGGAATCTATGTTTGAAAATCTATTTTTCGAGAACAATATTAGGCGGAGGAAACTGAATAACCCTACAAT
The DNA here is from genome assembly GCA_951640565.1 of Petrophora chlorosata. Classification (NCBI taxonomy): domain Eukaryota; kingdom Metazoa; phylum Arthropoda; class Insecta; order Lepidoptera; family Geometridae; genus Petrophora; species Petrophora chlorosata. Next base: position 4,819,129 of record OX621204.1, on the reverse strand, counting down.
ATATGTACCTACTTTAAGTACAAAGATACCTACGATCCTAATAGTAGGTACCTTTGTACATATCCTTGACCACGTGGAACTTTTGTAGCTAGCTATTACTCAACAGTCTTTTGTTTTGTAGTATTTTGATTCGAGAGCTTCACAAATTTTTGTGCATTTGGTTGCATTGAACGTCCTTATTTCAATCCTTAGAAAGTCAAGCAAATAGCGAAACCATCGGATAAAATTTTAAACATCAACTCATTTTCTCTTCTTCTCGCGTGTTAGCGCTTCATTTTGGCTCGTTATTGGTGATGTTATTCATTTAGTTCTTAGCATTCTTAACCACATCTTCTCGAGGATTGAAAAAGTAGCTCGTCTTAGAGTAGTTTCAAAGACGTCTGGGACGTATTCTAGAGTTTCGCGTAGCAGAAGTTCGAAGACAATCGTAACTTCATTAGAACTTATATCAAAGACAATGAAAACGACGCATTACGAGTACAACTATTGTTTTGGCAGGAGCCTAAACGTACATATGCCTCTATTGTACAAGCAATATAATATAAATACAGGGTCGATATTCAGAGCGTGAGTCAACAGCGCATCGGGTCTCCATGACTTCACGTGTAAAAATATATTTATGAGTGAACTTCATAACGTGCAGTTTAAGTATGCATTAATTACAGTCAGTACTAGTTATTAAAGGTCATCTTTAGCACCTAGGGCGCTGGCATATATACCTAGGATAGGCACTTATACAACGTATGTAAAGAACTTTTGTCTCTGACAAAAGCTCAATACAATTTAAATTTTCAATTTATATCAATTTAATAGAATAGAATAATTTATTGACCATAATAACTAAGTTAGTTATTCTAGGCGAGTCTTAATTACAATATTTCCTTATGTCATTAATATACCTGGAATAAAATATTTAAAATTTAAATTACATAATTATCAAGAATGGAATAGAATAGAATATTTTATTGACCCTATAATATTGTTTGTCACACTGGGCAAGTCAAATTTAAATTATTGTATTATAATAATTAAGAATTAAACATTATAAGATGTTAAATAAATTAAATTTTAATAAAATTCGTTACACGGTTTACACCAATTACATTAATAAAATTACAGATTAAAAAGATACAATAGTTACAAGAAATAGTATAAGTAATTACAAATACGTCAAAATCAAAATTGAAAATTATGTCAAATTATAAATTTAATAAGCGTAGTATATCATTTATCTTTGGTATGTCAAAATCAAAAACAAAGTCAAAATAAAAGTTATTTAATCAATCTAATTATTGTCTAAATAGGGAAATTACTAACTAGCATCGTAACACAGGTCTATCCTAGTACGAATGTTGGTGATTATCTTATATTATCTTATATTTATTTTATGTGTCAGAATTATGTACGAGCTATTTTTATACAATACTACAATTAAGATATTATATTGTATTTTTTTGCTTAAATAAATTGAATTGAATTGAAATTGAATCTAGGCATCACAGTTCCACTTATGATCTTAACTTTTTACAATATATGACTATCACCGTCTTTATCAGCGTATTGGAAAAACAACCACTAGTAAGAAAATATGGCATAACATTGCAGGGGCATTTTTTAGAACTTTCATTATTATGTTGATTTTCAACATAATATTTTTAAGTGCCGTTAGTTACTTGGCAGAAGCGGAATATTCCATAAGCTTGTACTTATTCTACTCAGTACTTTCGTATAAGTAAGTAGTACATAGAATTGTCTGAAAATACTTGAAGGCGGTGCCTTAGAGGTTAGAGCATGCTTACATTAAATAAATTACTTCAGAAACGATATGTTAATATAATCACAACTTTCAAAACATATTTCGAAACCACTGATATTTGAAAGCTGTAAATGTACTTGTATTTCGGTAACTCTGTATTTCGAAGTTTGATTCGTGGGTGGAAAACAACCTTGTGAACTTTATGTCAATATCGAAATATTTCCAGAAGCAACGAACACGTTAGAAGAAATCAGTATGTTTCCATGAGTTTCAGAGAATTTCTTCATAAACATAACATAAAACATAAAACAATATTAATTGAAATCGTAAGTGTTAAAATTTCATATGTCTTCAGCCCTCGATCTCTAGTCTCTAGCCTCTTCGACTCGTGAATAAATAATATTTTTTAGAAAAATAAATAACCAAAAAAATTTACATGGAACCACCTCTGAACCAACCAAATAAAAGAATTATCAGAATGGGTAATCGCGTAACAATAGTATTAAAAAGAAACATACAGTCGAATTGAGAACCTCCTCCTTTTCAAGTCGGTTAGTTAACAAGTAACTTGATTCTGAATCAGCAAACCATGGTTTACTCTGAAACTCTGGGGTAGGAAACTCACCTAAAGTTACTCACCTACTGGGTAAAACTAACACTTCAAATCTGGGAAGTAGTAAACTCAACTCATCATCATCATCAGCCCATTAAGTTCCCACTGCTGGGACACGGGCCTTCTCTCATAGAGAGAGAATGGACCATAATCCGCAACGCGGGCCCAGTGCGGGTTGGTGGATGTCACATACCCTTGAATTTTTGTGGTCTTCACTTCTACCTTCACGATGGTTTCCTTCACCGCTTTTAGAGAGGGTGTTAAAAACTTAAAACGTCAGTGGTGCGGGGCCAGCAGGATTCGAAGTCAGGTGTGTAGGATTGTAAGTCGCATGTTCTCCCACAGAGCCACACTCCCTCTTATGGGTGATTGCTGCACGCCGCGCTACTGATAAGTAGTCGACAGCAGCTTGGTAGGACCACTCGCATCGAATAAATGGATAGTAGTTTAACACGTTCAAAGCGGCAGGATTTTTTTTATTCTTTCAGTTCCTGCGGTACCAGGTGTATCTCACCCGGAGGTAAAACTATCATTATGGCGATATCGGGCGTATTACACCTTGTATCGTTTCAGAAACTGAAATACTGTTTTTGACGTCAAATTATATTAATTATGTTTTTTTTGCCTTTGATATCATGAATAATGTATTGATTGACATGAATCTAAAGGCGTACGTAAACAGCCTGTTTAGTTTTGAATATATAGCAATAATAAAATACAGGGCTTTATGCACCTGGTGCCGCACTGAATAAGGGAAGATTTTTGCATATTTTAGGGATGTAAAATAACAATATCGATAATTGTAATTAACTTTTAATGTAGGAAAAAATATTCACATTTTAATGTTTCTCATTAAAGCAGTCTAAACAAAAGGTTCTCTTACATGTAACACATTCCGTAATAACTTTTTTAACTTTTCGATCTGCTTCCCTACTTGTTAAAAAAGTTCGGAGCTTTTCATAGCATCCAACACAATTTTTCTTTTTCAAACCCTTCACCAAATAATGCTTGGTAGATACCGGTTCTGAAAAGATAACTTTATTACGAAAAATGTTGCATGGTGTGGTGTGAGGGACGTGCAGTGTGGTGTGATAAGCGTGCGTTGCTGTGAGTGTGTATGTTATAATTATGTATGTTTATTTCTGTGTATGCATGTTTCTGTGTGTGTGCGTGTGTGCCTGTATAACTGTGTGTGTTTGTGTGTGTCTTTGACTGCAGCTTTACCTGTATTATTGTCTTCGTTCTTTTCTGAAAATGCTGCGATAACTTTTTCGACAAATTGGATCTTTGGTATTTTATTTCCATCATTAATTGAATTAAAGATTATCCAAGCATTAACAAGAGCTGTCCCAAATAACAACTCCATTATGACTTTTCGCCACCATTTCACTCCTTTTTTTAATGTAGTATAATATGATGACATTTGGTCACTAAAATCTATTCCTTTTTTAGTTTTATTGTACATGAGCACACAGGCTGGTTTCTTAATATTTTCGTTAGTGCCTCTTTTAATTTTTCCTGTATCTATAAGATTGTCGTCGTGAGTTTTGCAGGTAGTTAGCATTAGAACTTGTCTTTTATCAACCCATTTCAGTACTTTGACTCCGTTTTTGTTCATTTTCCCTATAACCTGCCCCTTCTTTAACTTTGTTAGAATAATTTTTTTAGGCAAATGTTTCCTTCTTATATTTAAAGTTCCACATATGAAGGTTTTTCGTGAAAGGAGCTTTTCTGCTAGATCTACAGAAGTATAGTAATTATCTACTATTACGATTCTTCCTTCATTTGTTAGATTTTTCATCAAACGCATAACAACATTTAGACTGTGATCGACTTCTTTTTTCTGACCTTTTTTACCTGTATAAATTTCTATTTCATAAGTATAACCCTCGGGAGTACAAAGCTTATAAAGTTTGACGCCATACCGATGAGACTTGTTTTTTATATATTGACGGAAACTTAGTCGTCCTCGCCAGGGTATCATTGTTTCGTCAATTACTACATGTTTACCAGGCTTTAATATTTCCTGATTTTTTTTAGTCATCAGTGCAAACATATCTCTGATTTTATGTAGTTTGTCACTTTTATCCTCATTCGATACATCACTGACATGCCAGCATTTCAGGAGTAGCAAAAATCGGTCTCTGGTCATTGCCGAACTTATAAATTCGTTTCTGTATAATTTATTTTTGCTCCAATACAAGTTTATATAAGGAACTTTACACAAACCCATTGCCATTAAAACTGCTATAAATGTTTTCATTTCCTGAAAGTTAGTGTCAGTCCAATGTTTAATACGTGATTTATTTTTTATATTTTGTTGATTTGTTTGTAAGTAATTTTGTGCGTAAATATTGGTCTCGGTTACCATTTTGTTAATCATTTCGTCTGTTAAAAACAATTTGTATATATCTTCAGGTGATTTTGCAAATGGAGGTACGTTCAAAGTACTTTGTCCCACATATTCGTCAAAACTCACGGGACTTTCAGAAATATCCTCCCACTCATCTTCATTACTTCTGCAACCAAGCAGTGGTTGTCCGGTGTTTGAAGTTTCATTTTCTATATCTTGATTCTCATCTTCAGAAGATATTTCTAGTTCTATTTCTGCACAATTTTGTGATGAACTTTCTGAATCAAGTGGTTCGGCATTAAAAGGATCATAATCTTTATCACTATCGCTGTCGAATATTTCACCGGTGCTGTCATATCCAATAAAATCATTTGAATTTAAAATGCTTGGTGGTTTATAAGGAATTAATCTGTTTTTGTCTACAACCTTCTTGTTACGAGTAGTAGTTTTTGTAATATCCTCATTGTCAATAGAATCTAACGGCTTGTAATTCGTAAATTTTTTGGAAAGTGACCTGTTTTTTGTAACGTTCTGTTCGTCGGAAGTAATACTTTCAATTCTATCTTCGTCAATAATATGAGACGATTGAACAACGATTGGTAGTTTATTATATTTATTTCGTTCTTTTGCTTCGGTATCATCTGGAATGTTTTCAATACTGACAGAGACTTTCATTATACTTTCTCTTCCACATTCAGTATCTGAATTTTCTGATTGCGCATATTCTGATGTAATATTTTGAATTTGTCTTTTTTGTTGCGGTGTGTAAAGAAGTTCATTTATTTTAACTTCACTAAGCGACATGTCACAGTCCAATAAATTGGAGTATGATATTTCTGATAGAGAATCAGCTTTGCTTTCCTGACCTAAATGTGGAAAATCCAATGATGGTGAACATGGAACTGAGGGATGTCTATTATTTTCATGTAGTTGCCTTGTACAAGGAAAGGAAGGTGTAACATTCTGTAACACATGACATGTTTTTTTGGTACTACTAGGACTGATATAAATAGTATCTTTTGATTGCTTGTTTTTATTCAAGCACATCGAATTATTAGTATTTGCTGTTTTATTTTTCGTAATAATTATCGAATTTGCTTGCTTATTTATTACACGTTTTTGTTTATTTAAAAGAGTTTGTTCAGTTGGAAAATAAACATTAAGTAGTACATTATTTTCGTTTTCAACGTTTGTGATTTCCACGGCATCGGCTTTTTTAAAACATTTTATCGGAAAAATTTCTTCATCGCTTGACGTGTCTACATCTTGTATAGTAGATTTATTTGATAAAATTGGCTGGGAATCCCTTCGCGGAATCTGAAAAAAGAATAATATTTGTAATCGCCTTGGAACGTACCTACGAATAGAAAGCTTTTCCCCTTAACATAGCGGAATTGAAGGGCATTACAAATACAGAGAATACAAATAAATAGAGTTAAATGCTGGTCATATTCGTAGACTAAACGAAGATGACGTAAATCACTAGCGAGCACTTCGTGAAATTGTAGTAAATATAATAAAAAACACAAATCTGACATGCAAAATGCAGGGTTGCAGGTTAGTTATAAGTATGCTTATATTATAATAATTATTATGGCTAACATCTTCCAACACAGTCGGATCCGAAGTTTATCCAACAGATGGTTACTGAAATTACATATCTCTATCACACGGCGTTAGAAGATGTAATAATTGCTAAATCACGTGCTGTTTGTATTAGAACCATATTTGCGACGGATGACATAGGTCTATACAATGTGTTATGTCATTTTATATTGCAAATTTTTGTCAACTTTCTTTTAAATAGCCCAGTGCAGTATAGTGTTAATAGTTCTTGCTTAAGCTATATACACAAAAAAGCTAGAAAACATATTTCGAAACCAAATATTAGTAACACCATTCCCGCTATACGATATGTACTCACAAATCCGATAACTTTCTTCCTTCTCTTTAGATTGCTAGAAACAACACAATAACATTTAAATTAACAGAAGAATAGGTATCTAAAAATTCAAAAATTTCAAATATGTAGTTAATACTATTTCAAAGATCTAGTTAAAACGCTGAAAAAACACGTTTCTTATATGACGACCCCCTTTAATTTTTAACTTTATTTTATTTTTAGTATTTATTGTTATATCGGAAACAGCAAAACATAATCAGTAGAAATTACAAATGTCTAGTGTATTACGGTTCGCGAGGTAGAGCTCTGTGACAGACGAACGGACAGACAGCAGAGTCTCAGTAATAGAAGCCCGTTTGCACCGTTTGGGCGTAGACGCAAACCCTAAAATACAGTACCCTATTACTAAGATTACACTGTCCGTCTATCTGTCTGTCACTAAGCTGTTATCTCATGTAACGTTTAATATAGACAGTTGAAATTTATTCTGACCAGGTATTTCTATTGCCACTAGCGCTTTTGTTCGATATTGATAAAGGCAACAGGTAGGTAGGTAGATAAATAGCTAAGACGACGAAAACGACGTAAAAAACTTAATGTTGTAAGATGTTTTTAAAAAATCGAGCGACTCGCACTTGGGCGATTTTTTATTTTAACACATATAACAATTTTTGATATACATAGTGAAAATGCAAGAAAAGTAATTAGGTAAATAATGTCTTAGACTTACTTGTCTCTGATTAATCAATCCATCACAGCCGAAATTTAAATAATCAATTCTTTTGCGACATTTTCTCTTCGCCTTTGACGCCATGTCGACGCGTGCGTTTCGTTGAATGCGATCACAACACTGGCCGCGCGGCGCTGGCGCGGGGTGCGGTACAAGGTGCGCGGGGTACAAGATTGAAATGACCTGGTCTCGCACTACGTTAAAAAAATATTTCTTCCGTGCGTTACCAGATCTAAAATATCTGGTATTAAGGTAGGTACACCACTGGACTCCACTTTAATTACACATCTTAAGTATATATACATCTCTCTCATCCACCGAACCAAATTAAAGTTATGCCATTCGCAAGACAGAGAAGTCTATAGTTTTCTTGTTCGCACTGTAAGCGAGATACGCACCAGGTGTTTTAGAGCTGGTTTCGCATAGAACGTGTTAAGTGAGATTCCTTTTCAAAAAGAAAAACCTTTTTGTAACAGAAGTAGGTGAAAAGTAATTTGGCCAACCAGCCAACCACTGCGGATTGGGCTCCGTACAGATTCTGGTCGGTTTGCAATCGTAAAACGATGCGGTAAGCGGGTGGAAAAAGTTACTAAAGCGCTCAGAGAGGTGAGGATGTTTGACAAACAAACACCTTCTACTAAATTTTACCACAAAGGATAAAGTACCAAGACATTTGCGAGCTTTTAGGCTTTATAGCTGGAATTCTTAAGAATTGTTAGTTTTCCGGGATGATAAGAACTCTGCGCTAGAACATGATCCATGCACTATGTCTAAACTATCAGAACATACAAACTTTCCCATCAATAATATTTTTATTATCAATCAATCAATCAATCAATCAAAAGTTCTTTATTCAATTTTGTCGTCACAGACGCACTTATGAACGACAATTATTACAATGACTCTACCACCGTATCGGAAAAAGAACCACTACTCAGAAGATACGGCAAGAAACTGAGGGGCATATTTTTTTAGAACTTTTGTTACAATATTTTATGTTTGTTTTTGACAATATTATTTTTCTTATGATAGGATATCTCTCTCATTATCCTTTTACAGGGAAACATCTGATATTTTACTTCTTCTATTCTTTTGATGGAGAATAAAACAATTAAAAACAATTAAATACTCGGAGTTCAGTGTCCATTTTATTTCACAACCAGATAAACTATAAAACATTCGTTCACAAACATAGAGCGTGTTAGTCGGTGTTGCCACTATAATTAATTCTAACAACATCTGTGTTAAGGTGTATGATAGGTATCTAAAAGCCATTACGCAACAAAAGCAAACACCGGGGATGTTTCACTCGAGCAGACTGCGTGAGCAGCGCCGTAGCCTCTTTAGTGCCATTTGATAAGTCGTTAAGGGCGCCCGCGTCTGGTGCAGGCAGTAAAGCGGATGCCAGTTACAGCAGTGGGTACTTTATAGCCGTGACATTGAGCGAAATGAGCGGACTGAGCGAAAGCTATAAAGTACTATCGGGTCCTGACATCGCGACGAGTTGTTACTTTTATGCATAGTTACATGAATGCAAGAGTATTGTCACGCTAAGATGACGTACGTCGCTGTCCGTGACAAGTAGGTCCCTACATATATATCTATAGAACAATAGGTAGATATAGAATACTATTTATCTTACAATTTTTACATGTTTCTTACTACATACTTTAAAATGAGTTGACAACTTCTATTTTGATGTAGTTTTCTTATATTTAAATCTACTTTCCATTAAAGTTTCACTAATTATTCCGCCTGGGTAAGCTTGTACTTTAATCATCCCAAGCCTTCAGTTTAAGCTTTGTAATTAATTTGTAACCCGGTAACATAAGGAGTCTGATTGCTGCTGAATAACTTAAGATCTGGGAACCTCGTAACATCAAAACTGGGTGGAATTCAGAAAATATTTACGTACCTACTTGATAAGACCTACCAAGGTAGGTACTTATGCGGTTTATATAAGTTTACATCCTCATAATTATACTCCGTGGAATGCTCACTCAGCCCATGCTTTGATTAGTACATACATTTCGGAAAAATATCAAATTGAATTCCACGGAGTATAGCTAATTAATATTAGTTATAGATTTGTAGACCAAACTTCTGAGAATGATACATTTCTATAGTGAACAAAAATGTAACAAAATGGTGGGCTTACGTGTGCCTAATTTCACCAACTTTACTCAACCTTTTTGTTTTAGAATCGCTACTCTATCCGCTACTTTCATACAAAAAGTACCTATCTACCTTCCCAGTCTTAGTATTTTTATGAATATGAACTTCGTCCTTTGCGACGTAAAAGGTCGCCACGTAATGAACCTCATAATGTAAGGCGAAGCTTTTTCAAAGAGTTTGAATTTCGCATACATGGCTACTTCAATCTAGAAATCTGTAGGCGGTTATCAACTTCATTATCAATTATGTCTCACGTGTTTACGCCTTCTTAAGCCGTTAGTTATATTTTTCAAAATATTACAATTTATTTGTAGAGCATGTTTTACCCTTAAATCAACGTAGTTCGTTTTTGTTTTCTTGGAATCGAGAGCCGATGTTGGATTGACGGATCGAGACACCTACGCAATCGGATTTTCAGTTCTGCAACGTATAAAATAAATTTACGCAGTTTACGTACCTATCTATGTTTTTACGTAGCTCTAAGGAATGCTGAGGGTCGTGTGATCCTCTTATAAATAAGTGGGAGGACCTTTCCTTTGAAACGAGTTTTTAAGCGGCGTCTCGTATTTTTTCGGGATTGAAGGTATTTTTCTTTTAAGGTCCGTTAGTATTATAGGTACTTATGATTTACGGCTATACAAGAGTCTACATAGTTGGCACAAGGAACAAGCATTGCCATTCAATTTAGCAATGCAGACTTTTCAAAATGTTACTTGTTATACCTAGATATTCTTAGAAATAAGTTGTGTTGTATGTATATTAAAGTTTAACAAGTACAACGACTCTTAAAACTTTAGCCTATGTATTAACCCACAAACTATAGGTAGGTACACAAAATGTACATAATATTGCCTCTATTGTTTCCATTAATTATAATTTGTCGCTAACTACTAACAATCTTAATCTAGCATTGCTTTAGTAATTAAAACGCCTCGCGGTTTTGCTGGATATTCTGGCTGTTACTCGAATCAAAATAACTGTTTCAATACTTCATTATTTCACATAGCACAATACAATTAGTTTATTATGTGCTCGTTAGATCACGGCTCCAATAGCCTATCAGTGGTTACGGTGCCGGCTATTAGACCTGACCTCATTCCCACATCTAGAATCGCAGCCACGTCAGCTTCAGCTATCGATTAGTAATAACACGTGGAAGCTAGATGGTCGGGTAGCTTTTTGCTTTGCTACATTTTAAAGGAAGCTGTCATCTAATGCTTTGCAAGTGGCAAGTTTTTTTATGTATTAGATTAGATTAGATAATTCTTTATTGTTTCACCACCAGAAAACATAAAAACAAACTTACAAACTAAAGTGTTACAATGGGCGGTCTTATCGCTCAAAGCGATCTCTTCCAGGCAACCTTTGGATGGAAATAAAGAAACTGTAAGAGACGGGGGTGTATTTCTAGGTATGGGGAAAATAGGTACATTTTACCCGGTGGAGGAGCAGGTAGCCGTATACCTAAACTCTTGCGAATTCATACACGGTTTATACAAAACATAAAAATTTAGCTTCAATTCAATACAACCTACAGAATCATTTAAACAAATTCCCGCACCAATTCATCACTTGGTTATGACAAGAAATACACATACATTCATCCCATGTCTGTCCTTATAAAATGTCTGAAAAAAGCGAGTCCCTGAGGCCCTTGTGAGGCCATGAGCGGGATTTATGCATACAATTCTGCATATTTGACGCGAGACGGCGGTCGCGCTGTTCCCGGATTAATATCATAAATTCTGTACAATATACCGTGTAGGTAAGCCCTCTGGAACCTTATTATGAAAATCGGGACATATGTACACGACCAGCGGGGAATACCTAGAAGCAGAAATGACACGGCGTAAGAGAGCCGGACGAAACAACCAGCCTCACCTTATTTCGTAGACAACACAGTAGCGGATCACATTGGTGATGCGAGATCTTTGACAGACAAGTTTATATTGTGTTACCTGAATTATCGCGGGTTAAAGCGATATTTTTGCAGCGTCGCCGTCGGTCACGTCGCGTCATCATTCAATGTATGAAATACATGGTAAATATCCCGTAAATCAAATTCTAGTGTCAGTGACCATGTTAGTTTAAAAAAGTAGATACCTATCTGCCGTAGCGTACTTATGCTGGCTACCTTTTGCTTTGCGTTCAACCGGTCGCTCTGGTTTGTCTATATTCAGCTGACCCATAACTTTCCTAGTTTTTATTTGCGACTAGTTTTGGGTCAGACATTTTCTATTTTATGTCTGTGTAGGCACGTTTTTATACACTCGTGTACATTTTATGGAGGTTTTTGTTTCGAGCGGCAAAGGTTCGGATACTATAGTTTCCCGCTGTTATATGTACCTAGTTACCTACCTAACACAGAAAGGTTTTGCGTATTGGTAAATTGGGTTATTTATACCTAATGTTAGATATAAACACTATCTACTATCTACATACCTATATAATTTGATTATTCCTTTTAGGTATGGACGAACAAACTATTTAAGAAAATATGGCAGAGAAACGACAGACATAGTTTTTAATTAATTATAATTTAGGTGCTAGTATGTTCAAAGATAGGGAGCACTTTCGCAGAACAAGAAAAACCTTATCTTTTATTTTTGGAAGTTACTTTTCTCGTAAAAAGAATTCGCAAGTCTTTCTTGCTTTTAAAAATTACATATTTTGAAGCTTTTCCTTTTAAATTTTAAAGGTCAGTCCCCAAGATGACATTGCCACGGACTTTGTTTTTGCTCACTTTCATACCTCCGAGTTTAGTCCATGCTACGAGTATACATAGGTAGGTATATGTAGGTACTGTATTTGTAATGATTCCCAAAATTTTCTTAACTCAAGAATGGCGAAGGGTGGCTCATGACTGAAATCTACAAACCGCTCTAGTATTTGTAAAAAAATAAATAAACAGGATAATAAGAAAGTCAAACTCATACGATTGATAAAGTTACATTACTTGAAAGTGTAGATACGGGATCTGCAGTTTACTGTCTAGCGTTTCATTCTCTCCACCCATTATCATCATCAACCCTCTACGTTTACATACTGAGACATGCCTGAGAAGTCTTCTCTCAGAGAGAGTATGGACCATAATCTACCACGCGGCGCCGGCGGGGCCAGTGCGAGTTGGCGGATGTCACATGTCCGTTTTCCTTATTGTTAAAAATTTACGAGTAACAAGTACATAAATTAAAAAAGTCATTTATTTACGGCCAACAAAGATTCGAAAAAATTCCAAACTCTGCTACGTAGTCAGGTCAAAAGTCAGAAGACTTCTTACTGAGCCAAACTCGTTCTAATCGCTCGCGACTTCGCAGCGTAAACTCATTAAAGAAGAGCATCGGTCAAAAACTTACGTCGACTAATTTTATAAATATTTCATTCATCAACGTTACAGCTATGAAAACGAGAAGAGCGCCCTGGTGGTGTCGGTGGTATCTTGCCAGGGGCTCCCGGGCCGCGAGCCGGCCGGGCCCGACCCGTACGTCAAGCTGCAGCTGCTCCCGGATAAACAACATAAGGTGAAGACTAGGTGAGCATTACTTCATTATACTTAGTACTACATATATGTTTGTCAGGAAATGCGTCGTCTTCTGACTGCTATCCTCCATACAACATGTAGAGAGGGTCGGCAACGCGTCTACAACAATGAAATGATAAAAAATGGTGTAATGCCTCTGCAGTTCCAGCTGTATATAGACAACCTCTTTTCATCGCCCTGGTTTAATTACCACTCACGCAAAAAAGCTTCAGTGACTTATATTTACTATCATAGAAAGTGAATTAAAGGAATTTATGACACATATCTATCAGGGTATAGAAAATGTTCAACTAAAAGAGCTAAAGTTCTAAGCTAGCTTAAGAAGAACATTTTGTAGCACATGTTTTACCTATACTATACCTACGTACTAGTACGCATACCTATTATTGCTAGATAGTTGTCTAGAACCCTGGTGGTAAAGTGCTTCGCAATTCTGTATTATTTTTATAATATATATAAATTGTTATTCTGTAGACATTTAAGTTATAGCTTTGTCCTTATATGTCTCACGTAGGATGTTTCACAAAGGTCGCCGACCTCCGTAATTAAACGAATACAACGAGAAGAACAACTCATGAAATAAACCTCTCAAAGGCATACGGTAAAAAATTCAGTCAAGAATAATAAATAAAAAGGTAATGAAGCGTATGTCAGAAACATATTTAATTTGTGTAACTCCTAGATAAAAATTGGTATAACTGACATAGTCGAGCTTCTGCCAAATCATAGAAACTAAGTGCCTCTGCAGACGTCAGACTTTATGTAGGTCCGATTTTTTTCACTGTAATTTGTCACCTATTTTGTGGCCGACTTTTTGTGTCGTGTGAGTTGCATATGAAATATCCGTATGTTTCATTTTCATCAAAATGTCGGTAACCGATTGTTTGTGTCCATGGGCGGGCAGCCTAAAGCTAAAGCTTGTCAAAACAAACGTCCAGAAATGGTTACAAAAGCCTATGTATGTCTAAGCAAAATGTCAAACATCCACCAGGAAGGAAACCAACTGGTTTCCTTCCACATATCGAGTGAATTTCGATCATTTGTTCTGATTAATTGAAAGGCCAATAAACTCCTGTCACAGCTAACAAAAACAAGTTGATTGACCTTTGCCCTTCAGTGGACAAATACAAACATCCAGGTAATCAATCTGCTACTATTTCCTCGATAACGATTTGTTTTGGCGCTGTCTGCGGCTGCATGATGTATTTTGTTCAAACATGACATGATCGTTCCTCTTTTTTTACGGCTTTCATTTATAACTTGATATTCCGGCTAGATCTTCGAAATAATATATTATGCGAGGCATAGAAAACGAATAAATTGTCTCAGTATTCAAAGTACTTCGGGCCAGTTTATCACTAGCGATTTTGAACAGGGGAAAGACGCGCGGGTCTTGTTTTGAAAGAATTCGACCGACGTCTATACACTATAGTATAGTATATAGTAGTGACTATACGATAATAAAAAAGGGTAGATAAGACAAAAAGTGTCTTACCATTGTATGTGTATTGTATACATGTGTGTTAAAAAGTCAAATAAACGTTACAAATGACGATCACTTGTTGTGACTAAATTACGTTGTCCTTGTATATGAGTGCCGGTTTTTTTTTGGCAGTAATATACGTTGAAGTAGTTAGACTGAATTTTCCATTCGCAGAGTGGTCCGCAAGACCCGCTGCCCGGTCTACGACGAGGATTTCACGTTCTACGGCATCGCACCGCACCAGATTTCCGCCATCACGCTCCACTTCGTCGTTCTCAGCTTTGACAGGTAACTCATCATCATCATCATCAGCCCATCACGTTCCCACTGCTGGGACACGGGCCTTCTCTCATAGAGAGAGAATAGGCCATAATCCACCACGCTGGCCCAGTGCGGGTTGGTGAATGTCACATGTCCTTGACTTTTTGTGAAAAATTCTTGGACATGCCGGTTTCCTCACGATGTTTTACTTCACCGTTTTAGAGCGAGTGTTAAATCCGCACATAGCTTAAGAAAGTCAGTGGTGCGGGGTCAGCGGGATTCGAACTCGGGTGCGTCGGATCGAAAGTCGCACGAGCTCCCACTGAGCCACACTCGCTCCAGGTTGACAGGTAACTACGCAATGTTTATTTGGATTGCATTATTTTATTTACTTAAAAACAGATAGATAGTAGATGGTGAATAGATACAGTGTTAAATAGTCAGTATTTACACCTATCTCAATGAATAAATATTTAATTCCAAAAATATGTGCTTGCAGATATTCCCGCGATGAGATAATTGGTGAGGTGGTGTCTCCACTATCAAGCTTGCAACTGCAGAGCGGAGAAGCCATGGCGCTTTGTCGCGAGATCCAACCACGCAGTCTCAAGGTAACACTCTCATAGACTTACATATCTAATGCGTGCCAATAGGCAAACACGGACTTCAACTCTTGTAATCCATTCGCCACGTTGAGAATTACGCCATCACTAAAATTCACTTTCAGCAGGATCCTTTTGTATTTTAGATCGAATATCGACTGTTTGTAAGACTTGTAATATATATCAGTTTAATCTTCTATATTCTTTTCTCTGCTGTCTGATTGCGAAGCGGTGTCCATAAGTCAATTTATAGGTAGTATAAATATAAACGGCTACACTCACGATATGATTGTGTCGGAATAACTTCGACCAGGATTCGGACAATTAGAATGTCCTTCTTCCGGGAGTTTACGCTTTGGATTAGCGGCGTTTATATTTATAATGAATATTTCGACTCACGATAGTTTCCAAACCTTAATTTATAGGTAGTTTGAAAATAGAACCTGTTTAAGCTCAGGTCGGCAAAGGATCAGCAATGCCTCTGGTGCTGCAGATGTCCATAGGCGACGGTAACTGCTTACCATCAGGCGTGCCGTCAGATTGTTTGCCGACATTTTAAATAAAAATAATTATTTTAAGAAAAATCAAGAACCGACTTCAAGACTAAACTTATATTTATAGCTTTTTTCAAAAAGAGCTAAATCAATTTCGATAAAACTTATGTGGAACCACCTCTGAAGTATGACCTACCAAACAAAAAAAAACATCAAAATTAATTCATAATTGGCGGAGAAATCGAGTAACAAACATAAAAAAAACATACCGTCCAATTAAGAACCTCTTCCTTTAATGAAGTCGGTTGAAAAAGCTTTTTACAGATTCTAAATTCGAGTAATTTCATTGTCGCTTAATGTTCCGTGGTTGTAGATGCGCAGCGTGGGGCGCGGCGAGGTGCTGGTGTCTCTGTGCTGGCAGCCGGCGGCGGCGCGGCTCACCGTCGTGCTGCTGAAGGCGCGCAACCTGCCCAAGATGGATGTCACCGGCCTCGCCGACCCGTACGTACTTTGTTTTTAATTTTGTATGTTAGACAGTGATAACAGAAAGTTTCGCAGCTGGGCCCTAATTCACTATGACAACTTGGCGATTCCTTGCTTCAAGGAAACGTCGATTCCTTCATTAATGAACGACATCTGCTAAATTTGTATTCTCTATGACGCGTCATATAGAATATATGAATGCGTCATAGAGATGTTGTTTATTAATGAAGGAATCGCCAAGTTGTCATAGTCAATTGGGGCTATGATACACCTTTATTGCTCAATTTAACTATAATCATTCAAAGATATGAATATCTATGAAGAAGTCAATAAAGGCTGAAGAATCAGGTTTGGTGACCATAATTTCCGTTGACATTAACTAGCTTTTTGTGCGTTTTGTTTATTTTTTCTTTTTTATTTTAATTATTTCTCAGTTTATCATTCATTTCTTACCCATACATATTGGGGAATTTCCCTCATGTTACACAAATATAAGGGAGAGATGTATTAAGTTATGTGCGGATTGAGCATAGTGAAGGTGAGGAAACCATAGAATTCAGGAAGATGTAAAGTTAATCTAATCGCACTTGGCCTGCTCGTTGGCCCTTTTTCTGAGAGTGTTTGCGTACCAGCAGTTATGGGCTGATGTTGTTAAAGATATTATTTATGTACATTAAAAAATCAGAGCAATTTCATTTCCGAAGGGATTCAGTTTTCGCAGACCTTTTGTTCAGTCATTTGAGCCTGAAGCTGGATCAAAATAAAATATCAATCAATGATATCAAATGCTTAATAAATCTCCATTTTTTCTTCCGCAGTTACGTAAAGATGTACCTGCTCTACAACGGCCAGCGCATCGCCAAGAAGAAGACCCACGTGAAGAAGCGCACTCTGAACCCCGTGTTCAACGAGTCCTTCGTGTTTGAGGTCCCCGCCGCGCCCAACGCCACGCTCGACCACGTCTCACTGGAGCTGCTGGTGCTGGACTGGGACCGCCTCACGAAGAACGAGGTAAGTTGAAGGACTCTTCCTTCAGCAGTAGCAGTTCCAGTTTCCACATCCCCAATGCAATGCTCGTCACATGACACTTCTCACTGAAGCTGTTCGTGCTGAATTGAAAGTTTTGGAACTGTTTCACGAAAAACAACGCAAGGAAAAGGAGGAGATTGCAGTTCCAGTCATTCCCAATGCTAATGCGCAGCTCGTTACGTCTCACTGAAACTACTGGTGCTGGACTGGGAACGCCTAACGCAGAACGAGGTAAGGAAATGGAGTAAAAGTTAGCAGTTATTCATCGCCAATGTAACCATCGTCACGTCATCTTATTAGAGTTGTTGGTGCTGAAGTGGGAGTTTTGGGACCACAAACGTCTGACGAAGAACAAGGTAAGTAAATGAAGGCTGTATATAGTTTAGCAAGTGTATTCTAGACGTCAATGCTCGGTCACGTCTCATTGGACTTGCTGATGGTGAATTGGTTGGAACCTTCGTCTCTCGAAAAACGAGGTAAGGAAAAGAAAGCTTTAGTGTAGGGAGTGTGAATTGTGGTAGATGCAGTCATACCTAATGCAATCGTCACGTGATACGTCTCAGTGAAGTTGCTGACGCTGAATTGGGAATATTGGGACCGTCTCACGAAAAATGCAGTAATGAAATTGAATTTCTAGTGTGTAGCGAATAATTGGTGATAGTAGTCCCAACGAAATTTTTGATAATACAATTTTAGCTTGAATTGGGACGTAGATTGGGACCGCCTTATGATAATCGAGGTAAGGAAAAGGAGATTGTAGTCCCACCTATCGCCAATGCAATTCTCTCTCACTTTTCACAAGAGCTGTTGATGCTTTATTGGGATCACTTCACGAAGAACGAGCTAAGGAAAAGAAGAATGTAGCTCCAGCTTTTTCCAATGTAATGCTCGGTAACGTTCCGCTAGATCTCTATGTGAACCTCACAAAGAGTGAGGTAGAAAAACGAAAGGTCTAGAAAGTGCGAGCCGGTGATTATAAGCCAACGCGTCACCAGCTCACCGCGTGTCGCTAGCTGCACTTGGAATCGAGTTAGTGTAGTGATCCTTCAAATAATATCTAAACTGAGTAAAGGATACTGAACATTCAGAGCAGAAGAGCGGCGAATCGGAAACGATTCTGTGGGTTGGTTGCAACAGGGATAAATATGTAGAGCAGAGACGAGAAGTCCCTGTTCGAGTTCAGAGCTGTTCATTATTAGTGCATTCATAATGAGATGGTAGCTGAAATGTCCTGGAGAAGATAACAGCAAAAGACTGATGAACAAAATGATGTAATCAGATACGACTCTGACAATGGTCATCAACACATCACCTTTTGTTTAGAAGACTTTTACACAGGTATACCCGTTGAAATCGCCGCCATCTGCTATTCCAGGTGATAGGGCGACTGGAGCTGGGTGCCAACGGGTCAGGCAGCGCGCGGCACCACTGGCGCGAGGTGCAGGCCGCGCCGCGCCGACAGATCGCCGACTGGCACAAGCTGAAGGAGTAAACAGAGAAGATACAGCTGGAAAAGAAGGGGTACACTCCTTGGGAGTGCGGTCAGGGGTGTCTGGTGAGGCTTGCGTTGTCTGATTATTTTAACCTCAAAAGCAATTTTTAACATGAATTTACAGCTAGGTATGGATAATTTTTACAAATGTATAAAGTGAAGACGTTTAGTCTTCACTTTATATATATAGCCTACAACAAAATGAAGGAGTAAATTGTGAAATAAAAAAAACAGAATTTAGGTAACCGTCTGCAGGTGGCCAAAAAGCTGGCGACGTTACCTCGTTGCATGGCCAGACTAATTCGTTGGTTGAGGTAAGCGCCAGCTCTTTGGTCACAACCTTCTCTAGGTTTCGAAAGTCGAGCTTGGTCCTCAATCTAAAATTACTCAAGAGAAGTAGGCAATTTTGTTGTTTTCTATGAGGAGAGTATTTAAGTTTGCTTGGATAGAACAACGGATATATTAAAATTCTGTACCTGCCATATTCTGGGGCACTGGAAATAAAAACAGCAACGGTTTTCATTTGGACGCTAGATTACACATTTTGTCATACTAAAATAGTATATATTAGCTCGAGAGAGTTCGTAGAGCATCTCCGCTGACAATACGTTAGGAACAGAGGCACTATACAAAAGCGGTATTTGGCAACCACAACGACTTATTACGTTTTAGAATAATTAATATGTATTGGAGTTAAAGTATGGCAGTCCGGCGGTAGAACCTAATCGGTCTTGGGGTTCGGAAGGCGCTGCTATTGGTCCTGTCTTTGCGCAAACTGTTCTGTAAGAGGATTGTCAGCATGCTTTACAATTTTCTTGATTCAAGCGTGCTCAAACATTGTATCCTTAATTATTGTATAGTTTTTCCTTATTTTATTTGGGGTAGATATTTAAAGTGACTTCTGACTCAGCCAGACATTCCTGATCAGACAACATTAAAAAGTGTCAGAATAACATCGGATCGAATATTTAGATAAGTACTTAATATTTTATTTATTTATAGCATGTGTACGAAACCATGCCATACCATGCCCTAGCCATTATTTTTCATATTAACGATTCTCATACTACCCTCATTTGTAATCATTGATTTAAAGCCAAAATAATTTTCACTTATTATTACTGCACAGAAATCGTGATTGTGCATTATATTAATATAATTGTACCTAATTTAATGATAATACATAAAAATAAAATTGATATTTTTATTAGTAGGTAGACCAAATTTTGCGGTTCATTGCACCAGAAACAATTTAGCTAAACCTCGACTAAATATAATTACCGACTAAAGTATTTGAAATTATAATTATTTCGAATATCGATTCTTACCAAACAATAATAATGAAATAAAAAAAAATAAAAAATGGTGATATAATACCGTACCATACCGTACCGTATCGTAGTATCTGCATATTCTTTCAGTTCAGTACAATAAAATTTGACTCAACGTATTAAATTCTCCACAAGTTCCCAACTTTCATATGTTGTAAGCGCACACTGTTTCACCTCTTTCATGACCTGTATGAACATTTATATAAAGTGTAGAACTATTATATGAACACATTTAGTAACCCGTGTTTAGTCTATGTAGATGATATTCATTTGAAGTGAGAGAAAGAATTAGGCACCTACATATTTTTATGAAAGAGAACTACGAGAGATAAAGGAATAGAAATTAATTTTGGAGATAAGACAGATATTTGTAAAGTCCTTGAGTAGAGATTGGCTATATAGTTATTTGTTTAGAATGATAATTTAAAACATCAGAGTATGCCTGGTTGAGAAATGGCAGATCATTCTTGCCTGCCCTGAAAGAGACGGGGCTTGACTGAGTCACAAACTGAATTCCGATACACTGTTATTAGATAAAACGCTATCGCGACCTAATCGAACTCCGATGTTTCTCTACTCAGACAATACTTTAAGGTTTCCTACTGTGGATGTAGAATGTATTCTATTAAAAATCCTTTTGGCATAAAGTATTTTCGGAGTCGATTCCAGCTGAGTTTGACTATGTCGTGATAGCGTTTTGTCTATTAACTGTATTGGAATTTTGTTTTCGACTGGACTTGGAGATAGGTAATTTCTTTAGTACGTGCTCTCTCTTCAATGTATTTTAATTCTCTACATATCTAATAAAAACACTGTAAATGGTATTACATTAGTTATCATTATATAAAATAAAAACTGTAAGAGTGCAAACTAGTCATCGCAAAGTGGGACTCTATCCTACCTACGACCTACTTCTGACTTTATTATAAATATTCATAGACAGAAGTTTTGATTTATGTTTCAGCATGTATATAATAAATATATAAATATGCATACGTAATATATATTGTGTATTATCTATTATATTATTTCGCATTCGTTTATAAATCTCAAAATAAAGAATAATATTATGCCATTGGTACTTTGATATTCAAGCTCAACCCAATATACTTATATTACGTATAAATAAATCTGGACAATGAAACATAACTAATTTTATAACATATAACACTGCAACTGTAAAATTCTCAACATAGATAAGTATAATCATAATGATTTTTCTCATTCACATCATACAGTAGCATAATATTCAATATTGTTTATGCTTAAAAAGTCCGTTTGATAGATATCCGGGACTTAAAAAAATATTTGAAAAATGAGATTCGTGGCAGATTTTAAATTTTATTGAGCATGAACAACGTTGAACTAAATATAATACTCGTATATAATAGTCATAATGTATAGTTTATAGTATAGGACGACGAATAAATCTATTTTATACCTACTAATTAGTTGTTACCTTCTTAGATTTAACAATACAAGCTCATAAGCTAAGCTTTTCTTCGTAGTGTCACGTGTGTCTCATAGATGGCGCTTTCACAAATCTGTAATCCTGGAAATATGATCAATCTACTGTTAGTTTTTCTCAGCCAGTGATCTCGTTTAACAGCGAATTTATTTACTTAAGTTTTATGTCCATTAAATCATGAAGGTAGAACTAGTAGCAGTAGTGATGATGTAACGAATTTTAAAACCATAGGTAACATATAAGTTCATAATAAACTTCTGACTTAGCAACGACGCTTGCAACTCAAAAATGACTAGATGCATACAGGGGGGTAACCCATACGTCCCTCAAGCGCCAGTCGTAAACGTGTTGAGCTCAAATTAAGGTATCACTACGACTAATGAATTGCGGTCTAATTATTGTCGAAGCAAGAAATCGAATTAATCTCATTAATTTACACCAAAATACGATAACTACAAGTTGCGATAAACTTTCACGGGCATTACAAGACAATGTCGCAATGAATGTACACCTTAATCTGAGCTCAACCCGCTTTGCACTGTGGGACCAGTGGGTACGGGGGCTGAGCAGTTTATTTATGATAAAAGTTAAGAACTTAATAAAACGATTTCGTGGGCGAATGTAGATACAGAAATAATTGATGTAACAAAAATATATCTTTTCTCTCATATTACCAAATAAAAATAAGTAAGATACCAACGTGTATTAATAAGGTGACTCCATTACTTCTACATTCCATTTAGTAGACTTGTAAATATTCCATGCTTCAGTCTTCGACGTGGCTTTTCATTCTGGATGTTAACGTAACGTTGAAGTAATTAGAGATTACACTAATTCATGGTTCCGTTTAGTTCGTGTTTTGTATTTCTTGATGGTAAATGTTCCATGAGTGTTGTAGTTGCAAAGCACACGCGAAACAACAAATGATGTCCGAGTATTATGAAAACATGATCACGACATGAAATGCAAATATATGTAATGGAATCAGGCGTGACGTAACGAAAATTCTTCCCAAAACTGAAACGCAATGAAAGTATGTGCTGTTAAAAATAGTATATAAAAAATATAAAAGAGCGGAGGGATTATTTATATATAAAAATATTTTTTTATAAATATTTATTTATAATAATAAATATGGCAGCGGAATTACATACATACATATATACGACACAGGTTTTCCTAGTGTGGGTTCCAGGGTTCACCTTGCATAACAAACCTAACAATTACAAATTGTTCCACATCTCCGATATGTATTAAAATTGTTAATTGTTACCTGGCTAAATAAAGATATATGCATATATAAAACAATAAACAACATATATATATATATATATACAAATAAAACCTATAAACATACATGTATATTTATATTCATTTTACATTTGCTATCTACCCCCATACATATTATTTTATTCTAACAACAACCTACATAATATTCAGCGGAATTACACTACATATTTTAATTGCATTTCAGTTTTGCAAATATCTCATTAGTTCTGCAAGTAAATTAGCAATAACAAGAATTACCTAGTGCGCAAGTGATACTGTGTTTCAGTTTGAAGGGCGTCGCAGCCATTGAAATTACTGAGCACATGAGATTTAATAGCTGATATCTCGGGGTGACGAGCCCAATGCAGTGTTTCGCAGTACTTTTCATGGTTTTAAAGGTTCTGAGTGGCACTTCAAATGTTATGGACAGGCGTGGCGCTTACCATCAGGCGGACGAATTGCTAGTCTCACTCAGTTCCACAAAAAAACTAAACATGAAACTACGAAACAAAATTGCGACCAGACGATAAAGTTCGGTTTTGCAGATTAAAAATTATTTATTTTACCAAAAATCTTTGTAAAAATGTCTAAGTAATAGGTACATAGGTTTTATTTGATTATATATATTAGGTATACATGTTGATAGATCGGTTGTTGACAATTTACTTTGTAAGTACGTTTGATGTCGTGGACATGTTTGAAATGAATTATAATTTAACAAAAAGCTCACTTATTTTCAATAAAAATAAAAGCACCTCAATTCAGAATGCTAAATAAGAAACATACAAAATAAGATACAATAAATTATGTTCAATATGAGTATACCAGTATTAATTATTAGGACATGTAAGAAATGGTACCTCCTGACATCAATTCAATTCAATTCAACAGTTCTTTATTTCAATTTGTCGTCACAGACGCACTTATGAACGTCAATTATTACAATGACTCTACCACCGTATCGGAAAAAGAACCACTACTCAGAAGATGCGGCAAGAAACTGAGGGACATATTTTTTAGAACTTTGTTACAATATTTTCTGTTTGTTTTTGACAATATTATTTTTCTTATGGGCCAGTTGGCTACTTGGCAGAAGCGGAATGTTCCATGCATCTGTCTTCTATGTAATTACTAACTGCATAGTTAAGACAACTAGATTAAAGAGTTGCTGGTCTATTCTCTTTAGGTAGACATCTCTACAATTGCGATATCTCTATTTTCGACATTATGTCAAAGAAAAATACAAACCCTAATCTAGCCTTACTAATATAATAAACGCGAAAGTTTGTATCTTTCTTTTCTTTCACGCAAAAAATACCGAAGCAATTTTGATGAACTTTGATATGTATGTACTTTAGGACTTGGAATCCTCTTCGACTTTTTATCCCGCGAAGATAGTTTATATTTTGGAATAACACATAGTTTTATCTAATTTTCAAAACTCAACCCCTATAGTTACTCAGAGCGGTACAGTTTTTTATGCGAGCGAAGTCTCTGGGCGTAGCTACTTTTCATAGACAAAGGCAAAGTGATTTTCTTCAAATATTAAGGTGATCATATATAGAGAATCTCTATTGTAGAGACAATGTATACTGAGCGAGAATTTCCCCTCATTTACTCTTCTACATCGTAATTATATAACACCGTAAATATATCATCAATTATTAATATTTACATAGAAACCGAATAACGGTCAACCATTACTATATTATCACATTAGTTTTATATATTATTTTGCCAGTGGAACTTAAAGGTGAAATACAGTCCGTAGGTAGGTACTCATTTTTTACATGTTGTCATTGTAACAGCACACCCTCACAAGCCAGATTTGTATACAAACAGAATTTTAGTAAATAAAAATTATTGACTGGTGCTTTCACAATATATTGTTCGTTTTATTACATGCCTCACAAAAACCCTGAGTCTCTGACATATTTGAAGCGTCTATTTGACTAGTTGCGTTTGACCACTATCTCGCCTGATGGTACGCGATGGTGTGGTCTAAGATGTAACACGCTCGCCTAAAATATACCTTTTCACTCTTGATTTGAAGATTCCCAGGTTGTAGTTGTTCGGAAACATAGAAGTTGGCAATGCGTTCCATTATGATCTTTTTAATTTACTGGTGGTATGCGAGAGGATGTCTGAGTAGGTACCACCGCTTTGCCAGTTATTCAGTCGCCGAACAGTATTGCGCCAGCATTACTGTGTTCTGGTTTGAAGGTATTAGCATTTAAGCAGCGCACCATGTGCCGGGTGGATGGTTTCGTGCAGGAAATAAAAGATGAGTTTGTCCAGTAATTGCAATCTATATTAGTCGTCACTGATTCACAAATAAAATAAGGATTACAATTATATTATATTATTAATCCTTAGAGTGCAGAACGAACCGGCAGCCATGACGGGCGATCAGAGAGAGAGAGAGAGAGAGAGAGAGAGAGAGAGAGAGGGGAGATCATTTAGACACTTACAACTCTAATAGTTTTAAATAAAGCGTGCATTCATGTTTAAGCCAGCCATTCATGCATTAACTACGTATTTCTCCTTTGAGGCATACAGTACATTTATCAGAAGGCCATTGTAGCCAACGATTACTGGGATTAGACTTTATATCTGATTTCTCAGGGTGATGAGCGCAATGCAACGCTACGCAGTACTTTTAATGATATTTAAAATTTTGGGTTACATTGCAATTGTTATGGGCAGGCGCTGATCACCAGGTGAACGACTTGCTACTTAGTCCTATAAAAAAATTGAATAAGGAGGATGGTAATGATCGTATATTATATGAAATTAAAAATTATATCAGGCAAAAGGT
This sequence comes from Petrophora chlorosata, assembly GCA_951640565.1. Taxonomy (NCBI): domain Eukaryota; kingdom Metazoa; phylum Arthropoda; class Insecta; order Lepidoptera; family Geometridae; genus Petrophora; species Petrophora chlorosata. The sequence continues at coordinate 4,793,328 of OX621204.1, read as the reverse complement.
ATATTTGAATCTGTGTATACCTACCGGTTGACTATGTTCGATTGGAGAAGTGCATCCAATATATAAAAGGCTTACTTTATATTAGAATCTAATATATAAATCGTTATAATCTAATATGTAATATATCGTTCTAATATATAATACAATTCAATCTTGCAAAAATCATGTCTAAGAGTTGCTTTAAACGATATGTCCACCAATTGTGTAATAGATACAATACTAAGCTATATTTGTTAATGTTTCTATGTATGTGGTATACCTACGATAATAGTTCTAGTAATAATGAAACAACATAAAATTTATTCAATTGTATATTTTGATATCAAATCTTATGACATAGGTACTTATATTACCACAGCTTAACAAAAACAGATAAATATTATATAATATATAAAGTAAACGCGGTCAACTTCACCTGCCCAATTATTAGGTACCTACGTAAGTATAGTATATAATTACATATATATGTAAATTATATAGGTGTCAAAACTGATACGATCACAATCAGCCTATATATACTCCAATTGAGATTATTTATTTTAAAGAATTCAATTGCATTAATGATGCCTTTGTGCGTTAGAAGTACAAGTAGACATATTTATATAATTATTATGACTGGGAATGAAATCAACCGCGTTACAAATAAATACCTAAACCTACGCAATGTGTCATGTTTATGTGCCTTGCGGTGCTCAGTATATCTGACTATGTATATAACAAACAAGTCGGTACAAAATTTTTAAATCTGTCAAAATATTATAAGGGGCGTCCATAAATTACGAGAGGTGTTTTTTTAAATTTTCTGTCCCTCCCTCTCCCCCTGGTGAGATGTCGTGAGATTTTATTCAACCCCCTCCCCCAACCCCCAATCTCACGTGAGATTTTCAAATGTGGGTTAATTTCTTACGTAAACGCGTTAGATTGTTATTGTAAAAAGAAAAAAAAGTTGCTTCGTGCTTTTATTTACGACTAGTTAAGACTAGTAATCAATATTGCTGAGAGTTTAATTATAATGTAATAAACGATTACGCTTAAGATTAAATCTTAAGTATGTACAATCTGGATTAAATGGACCAAAATAGAATTATTATTTTTTTGGTTCAATCAGAAAAAAAATTGCGTGATATTTGCCGAGACCCCCTCCTCTCTCCAACGTAAGATTAGATGAGATTTGACTCGACCCCCTCCACCCCTTAAACACCTCACGTAATTTATGGACGCCCCCTAAAAACTTAAACAATTTTATTTATTTTTATTTTATTTTATTTATTTATTATTAATTGCATTCATGTACATATATTTATCATGTAGGTCTTAAATTACATCTTATGTTGGTACATGAGCCCTGTAAGGGCGTTTGCATGTATGTTTTATTAAAGTCAGTATATTTTATATGTCAGTATAGTGTCACGGAATTGAGTCATTTTTTTCCACATGCTTGTCAGTTTTGAATTCATCTACGGAATAATAACATTTTTTAATTAGATAAGATTTTTGATTTTTGTCGCATCAATAAAGAAACATTTAATTTCATCATATTCTACACTCCCTAATACACAAAATTTCATCCAAATTCAAATGTTCTGTCTATAGCATCAATAATTTCAAACAAATAGTTATACTGAATAGACACTCAACTCACAATTAACATTCAAAAATGACATCAATCGGGAAACACTTCGCAGAGAATCGTGAAAACATTTAAGTAGTTATATATAAATACACACATTAATATTGTCTTTTAATACAATCCCTACTTGGACGTTTCTTTGATTTTATCTAGCTATAAACGTGTTTGCCGCCTTGAGATCGCATTACTTAGATATGTAATACTAATATGTTGCTGGTATTTAGTCTTAAAATCAAGATGATCTGGCGTGAAATACAGTAGAGCCTAGGTATCTCTAAATAGTATGAATAAAGTCTCTACTCGCGTCATTTCTGTTTCTCCGCTTATTTTAATACGGCTTTCACTCTCATTTAGAGTATTTTTTACGGAATACAATACATTTTAATAAAGATTGTATATAGTAGAAAAAGTTTTGTAATCAAGTCTTACACAACATTAGTAAATTGCACTCGTACGAAGCCGGGGCGGGTCACTAGTATACTGTATAGGTAGTAATGAGCAGTCTCCTCGGCAAATAAATGCAGCAAACAAGGCAGTGTAATGGAGGTCAAGAGATAGCAAGGCAGACCACTAACTATAAAATGAAAAGGAGGAAGCAACATCCGTTGGCAATTAACGACTTCTACCGGAACGAATGGAATATAGAGAGAATGGATGTTCTACCACAGAATACTAAGGGACAGAAGCATCACCCCGCAAAGAAATTTAAACAAAGCGACTCTTGCTATGACGCAATAAAATTCAATTCAGCTCGCGTAGCGTTGCATACCTACCAGTCATATTAACCTACAGAGCGCCTCTCTTTCTATCGCATAGCTCTTATCTCTTCTGACGCGGCACGTGTAACGACGCGCGACCCGCCGTCGGAGTCCGGCTATGTACTTGTAGCTTCGTACCTACAGTGCGGAGTGCGCTAGGCCTGGTTCTACTCAACAAGGTCTAATAAAGTATCTACTTATCTCTAGACAGCAAACACTGAACACCAAATACAAATAGACATTAAATAGAGACGCAAAGATTAGGCAAGTTCGTAAAATGTGCGTACGACAGTGATTTACCACCTAATTCCCATCTTTTATTCCTATTTTCGTAGTATATCAAAGGTGACCGCCGTTTTATTAACTCTTCCCATGATGTGGTTATTATGTGTGTGGTTTTTGGTTTTGCATAATATCTATTGTTCACACAAAACAGTAACTATTATTACTCACTACAATTCGAGTTTATTGCTAGTAAAGTAAGATATGAATCTAGTTACAGATATGCTTGAATGGTTGTAGATATTTTTTCATTTTGGTCCAAAGTTTAGATGGAAAGAAAGAAAGAAAATAAAAACCATTTATTCGGCACACGACAAACAAACAATACAAAAAATAAAAACTTAAATAATAAATATATGTGCCGAATGGAATCAGCTCAGCATAAAATGCCAAGAGCTGAAGATGGCGAAAAATTTTGATACAATTTTGGTTTAAAAAAATTCAAATGTTTATATCATCAATAAATATGACTGAATTATTCAAACTGGATACAAATGTTTTCTATGTAAATATATTTTTGATTATAAAGGTAAGTTTAAACGATTTAGTTAAAATTTATAGATTACACAAGAGCATGTTACAAGTACATAATTCAAGTTCATATGTTTTATATATAAAGCTAACAGTTATATGTTTTGTAGAGGTATATTGTAGACAGTAAATAAGTAAATAATTTATAAAGACAGTGAGGCTGGCATATACCTAAGTGTAAGTGTAAGTATTTTATAATATTTAATTAAATATGTGTTTTAAAATGTATAATGTGTTTCGCTTTTGGTAACTAATTCGATAATTTCAAAATTCCAAGGTTACAATTTTTTTTGTTACCTATCATAAAAATATATTTCGAGCACAAACTTCAATTATAATATAACATATATTTACAAACTTCTAAATGCAGTATTGTAACAGAATGCTGTGTATTATTCTTATTAATAAAGGCATGAAATCAGGCAAGATCTTGCGATCGACATAGATCTGTTCAAATGTATCTAAGCATTAATTATAATATAAAATACAAAATACTGGCAAAACGGCAAGGTTAGGTATTACCACAAAATTAAAATTATATATAACTTAATAAATAGGCATGTCAAATACCACTGGTATATGTATATACGAAACCAATTACATATATAATGTACGTATGTAAACCTAGTGACTAAATACCCGCTGAGTATTCTTTAATATAGTCTTGTATTTAATTCGAGGCAAAAATCATATATTCATTACAAAAGATATTTTTATAAAAGTAGATATAGTTATAATGTGAGACAGACTCTAGGGACAAGTATGACTATCTACTCGCAGTGGATATGTGAAAGAAGCCGGTGAAATTAAAACAGTTTAAATTATCATTTTTATTAGTAAGTATCGGCTTAAGTATATTTCCAACATACAGTTTATTTAGAGCGTGGCTCAGCTCCCAGCACGTGCGACGTTCGATCCGACGCACCCGCATTCGAATCCTGTTGGCCCCGCACCACTGACATTCTTAAGTGATGTGCGGATTTAACACTCGTTCTAAAAACGGTGAAGGAATGTTTTCCTTCACCGAACGAGTGTTAACGATGATTTGTGAGGAAACCGGCATGTCCAAGAATTAGGGTTGTAACTTCAATTCCGCCTCCGTTACTGCGGAAGTTCCGCAAGAAATCTTACCTCCGCCTCCGCCTCCACCCCCGCAAAGATTTTGCTGAGTATTTACGTCGTAATACAAGTTCAGTGCCAAGGGATTTTTTTAAATGCTGGCTAAAGGGTTCATAACCCTATCACTTTAACTTTCTTTTACTTAAATAAATCATGTATTACTATTTTTTCCACTTCCACTTTCACCTCTGCCTCCGCATCCCCTCCGCCTCCGTTACAACCCTAATTTGTATATCAAACTCTTAACTATCTCTTAAAAAAATGTGTCTTGTTGGAATTTATGTCAGTTAAGACAGTGTGTCCCATACTTAAGCCGGTACCACAATAAAATTACGCTGTGCAAAATGTATTTACATCTTATTACTATCTTTGATTCCTTATGTATATAAATTCCAATCTTCATTTGTGAAGATAACGATATCGTAAGTGTTCCCATAGTCGGCCTCATAGACATCTATGATTACTCGACTACTTTGCTACATCTCTTTGGATGCATTTAAGGTTTGGTTTGGGACAAGTATTGGCCCGCCAGGACCTCCAAGCTAGAGCTTGGAGGTAAGAACCTTCGGTTCCACTTCATTTAGGACATCGGGAAATGTTACATTATCTCTAGTTATGTTTTGTCATGTTAAATCATTAAACTTAGTACCAAAAGCATTGCTTTCACTTCGGTTTCCCTCTGAACTTCGACAGTTCTTTATTTCGACTCGACACTTACCTACTTCGAAAAAATATATTTCGAAAATATGACTTGCATTCTTTGACAGAAAAAACGGCCACACAAACGGCCTCAAAGACTGGTTAGGTTATGTTAGAGCAGTGACCACACATTGCGCGAGTTGAGCGAGCGAAGCGAGCGTGCCGCGGCAGCTGCCGGCGAAGCGCCATAAAGTAAATTGAATGTTTCTGATGTCAAAGTATTTTCTGTCAAACTAATTGTCGAATTATGTTCAGTCGAAACAATGACTTGTCGAACTACATTTTTTCGAAGTAAGTGTCGTGTCGAAATAAAGAACTGTCGAAGTTCTGAGGGACACCCCATTCACATATTGTTTTCTTTTTAGAAAAACTTTCTGTCCGTAAGCTGATCACTTTCAAGTACACTGAAACACACTACCTATATTGTAAGTCAGGAAACATTTTCGAGAGCAGACAGACATCCCTAACATCCGAAGTGGAATAGAAATCAGTATCGACACGGGCCAAAGGACGGTTCACAGCACAGACCTGAAAGAAAAAAAATACTATTCAGGACATCACACAACATTACACTGAACATACTAAAATAAAGGCAAAACAATATATACAACACAGCGCAATGTTGCGCGATGTCAGGAAAAGGTTCTGACTCCGCATAGGCTAAAGTATTCTTAAATACCTTAGCATTAATTTTTAGTCGGAACCCTGTCCATGACATCACGAACAATCAGACGAAGGTATATTACATTAAAAAAAAAAACAAACACAAAACAAGATTTTTGTTGAAAAAGATATTTTTCAAGACAAACTTTTAATAAATTCGTAATCGGAACCGCGAGCAGATTAAAATGAGCCTAAACACTAGTAGTTTACAATTATCCGTCAAGGAGTTTCGTTGCCCAAAATCCGTCTTCATCATCAGATCAGCTGGCTGTCACCATAATATTGCATTGTCATCGGACTTTGACAAGTATAACTGCTAAGGAGTGGAAAGTTCTGCCAGCGTCTTTGTTCCCAAACAGCTACAAACTGCGTCTCTTTAAGTCTAGAGTGAATAGGCATCTCATGAGTAAGCGTGTTCCATCTTAGGCCGCATCTTCGCTTTCCATCAGGCGAGCTGTCGTCAAACGACTGCCCATTTACTAATAAAAATAAAATAAAAAGTATGCAAAATTTCAACTCCGTAGGATAAGAGGAAGTCGTTCTGATTCAACTGGCAAGATTTGAAATAAACAAACATTGTTAAATAAAAGCTTGTTATAAAAAGAAAACCTGCTCGTATTATAGCTGGCCGCGGTCCAGCTCCTTGCGGAGCATCCTGGACAGCTTCTGGACGTCCTCGTCCACCTTGCCGGCGAACAGTGCATCCAGCAGCTCACCGCGGGACGCCACCGCGAACACGCCCGCCAGACGGGACACTGACTTGTCGGAGAGGTGACGCTCGACCACTGACCTGAAATTGTCGAGGAAATTTATGTTGGTAAATACGGCGCATTTAATCATTAAGCTATTTAGCTAGGTTATATAAAGCTCAAGAGCAAGAGAGAGCGAGCGAGTGTGGCTCAGTGCGAGAACGTGCGACTTTCGATCCGACGCACCTGAGTTCGCTCAACTGACTTTCTTAAGTTATGTGCGGATTTAACACTAGCTCTAAAAATGGTGAATAAAAACATCGTGAGAAAATCGGCATGTCCAAGAATTAATCACAAAAATTCAAGGACATGTGACATCCACCAACCCGCACTGGGCCAGGGCCCATACTCTCTATGAGCCGCCCGTGTCGCAGCAGTGAGAACGTGATGGGCTGATGATGACGATAATGGTCTTAGTTATAGAAACAGATAAAAATATATATATTTAATTTTCCTATTTTAATATAATAACCAGAATTGACACGGATTCTAGATGATAAGTAGCGAAACTCACTTAAGTGACTGGTGACATTCACGCAGCGCGTCCTGCAGAAAGCCGCGGTCGTAAGAAAAGTCCACCTCGCAGAAGGAAACCACAGCCATCAGTACGGTCTAGAAAGTAAAAACAACTTTCAATAGATTTCATTCCTCCAGATCTTGAAAGCACCTGACGGATCTTGAAAAGCAGGTACGTCGAACGACAGTTCCTACTCTCATCGAATGGCAATTGACGCCGACTAATCTCATTCTAATATCGATCGATTAGCAACAGTAAACTCAACTTTTGCGAATCGTCATCCCTACAATCTACTTCCACGCATTTATAATAAAATTTCTAAGGTATGTGTCATAATAGACAAACGCACGTCAAATATACAACAATTAGTCCAGCAATGGTTACTTACCCAGTCGTATCATGAAACAGGAAAACTAACTTACTCATGAGAGCGCACTCCCCCCCCCCCCTCCACAAACACACCCTCACACACACACTCACACACCCTCACACAGCTCTCTCACTCTCATACACTGTCATACACCCATACACTTTAACATCTATATGGATAATCAAACACATTTTGTTTTATTTTAAATTATCTTATAAAAGCCAGAAAATTTCTAAGTGCCCTTTTACCTAACTAATTTTGAAGTTTTTACCCAACTAACCCATTTACTAATATTTAAATTATCTAGCTACTGACGCTGCATAAATATATATACAGCGTGTAACATTAATGTGTAGTAATAATTAAACCACGCATATAGAAGCTTATTAATAATTCAAGTCCAAGTGCAAATCACCAGAAACTTTTTAAAATCACAAGATATGATAATTTAAACATTTCTGGTAATCAAGTTCATTTCAACCCTAACAATCAGCTGATAAAGAGCAATGAACTTGTGACAAAGAATATTAGTGCGCCGCGTGTACAGATCTGACAAACAAATTTTATCTTCAGTTAGCAAAGCCAGCTGTCTTACCAACCTTACTTTACAACTAACTTTCAAGCAAACTGCTTTTTACGCGACTCCCCAAAAAAAGAATGTAATGTTTTCGGGGTTAATGTATGTGCGTTTTTTTATTACACAATAAATGCCTCAACAGATTTGGATGTATGGGGTATCCTCGGAATCCTTAAATCATCCCAAGTGACATAGGCTATAATGTTTTTGGCAGGGTATTTTTTTTATTTTTCTTTATGCTTACTTGTTAATTACAGCATTAAACATCATCGCTCCAATTAACATTTAGGAATAAGGATCTAATCAGTATAAACGTCTAATAAGAGCGAGCATGGCTGATGCTCTTAAAAAATACGTGAGGTCACCAACCACCGTAGGAATAGGATGTAAAAAACATCATGCATGAATTTCAACAGTAGGAATGTAATAGGCTGATAATGATGGTTAAGACATTTCCAACATTTGATTTCATTGCATAGTAAAAGAGTGTTCGTAAGTCAGTAATCAATAAAGCGTCTTTACTTAGTCAGTTTTCAGAAATAAACCTGTTTAATCTTTGACAAAATGCGGCAAACACTAAAGCTATCAAACATTCGCCGCCGCTTCATGATTCGCTAGCCTTGTTTCGTATTGCACCAATCATAAAGATGTAATCCTAATAAATAATAGCCGCTGCTCCTGATTGGTCGAGCGGCACAAACAAAGTTACCTTCTAACGCCGCCCCATAAAACTCCACCGAAAAGGACCGTTTTCGTTTCGGAAATTCTTTTTAGGTTATTTCTGAATATGAATTCTAAGACGTCAAGTTGGATAAAAAGTTGAAACTGATCAAGGCAAGGCCAAGTCGGGTACGTTAAGGCATAGATTAAAAGTACCGTTCGCGGAGATTTTTTTGTATACCGGTTCCCGAACATGCAAAAAAAACTATGGTATAAAAACTTAAACCTATGTTTTTATTATGGTTTTAATGCATTCAAATCTGTCCAGGCAATAAGAAGTAATGGTGGAATAAATAAATACATACATACATACATACGTAAACCCTGAAATACTCCTTTTTGGGCAGTAGTGTAAAAATGTGGAAATACCTTTTTTTTACGAGTGGGTTCCGGAACGGAACCGACCGAGCCCAAAGATCCGTTCAGTATGAAATTCCGGTATTTGAGACTCGAAATCAAGCCCTTGTAAAATGTTCGGCGTTTTCAAAGACAGAGCGCCTAGGCCACAAAACAGATAAATACAGAAGTTATACTCATGTATGTACTTTTCATACCTTTCATACCGGACGGCGCAGGAAGTTTTTGGGAGGAAAATTGATTGATTTAAAAAAAAAAAAGTGTACAAGATATCGACATAATTTTTTCGCAGTTACTATTATAACTGAATAAAGTTTTTTTGAAGACAAAACAAATGCGATTAGTTTACATTAACATCTTTCTCATTAGATTATTGAACACAAGTCTAACACAGCTTATACTACAATAAATATCTAATTTTAAATTGTAAAAATATGACAAGGCCACAAAGTCATGTTCGCTTGTTCGGCGCAGGGCCGGGGGCCGGGGCGCTTACCTACCTACCTAACTATTTTGTGTTACGTGAAAATGAACCATCGAAATACAAGCAAATACCTACTTACCTCTCTGAAACAACTGGTAGCTTAAAAAACGACAATTCACCGTTTAATGTTGAATTTAAACAACCGTCCACCGAACAGTTATAATAACCTTTTTTCGTTGCTCCATTTCTGCACAAAAATGTTCACAGACGCGTGTCTCAAGCGGATGGCACTCGCGCTCGCATCCCAACTGTGCCCAGATATCGTGTCCGTGAGCGGTGTCTATGTGTGCGTTGCTCGAGCGCACTTTGTATGTAGATTGATTTCTGTACTTATCTGTTTTGTGCTTAGGCACAAAGTAGCTCGGTCAGTGACCCGTACTACCTCGACTAGGCCACAGTTTGTTAGGATTGTCCAAAATAATTCAAATAAATAATTTTTAAACTTTGCATGGAAAATATAATAGTGTTTTTTTGGTTGCATATTCTGCCCGATGATTCATGACTAGATACCCATACACACCTTTCAGTATTACTACACATTAATGTTATTCCCTGTATATATATATATATATATATATATATATATATATATATATATATATATAGCACTTAGTGAGGTATCTATTTATAGGTATATATATATATACCTATAAATAGATACCTCACTAAGTGCTATTGATATAACATAAATCAACTATCACTATTCAACATGAATATAAACAAATAACACGCCATATTACCTCATCTTTAATTATACGACACCTACTTATCTTATATAAATAAGATTTAGGATTTATTTACAGAAGAATTATATATGTAATATTATATACCTATACTACAGTACAAATAAATTTCTAATTCTAAACTTCAATAACTTAAATATATATACAATATATAATATTAATTATAAATTATTCTAAAAGGCCTATGGTGGAGGGAAAAGTGCCCAGAACGCTGGCCGCATTGCCACGCTGAATAGCAATGCTGATTTTTTGACCCAAATAAGAGCCAGTATTCTGGTCACATGTCGCCTCCAACAGGCGTTTTGCCAAGTCCCTATAGATTTCATGGGTGCTCGGCCCCCACTGTCCTAAAGTGTCTACCACAAATGGCACAAACATGCAACCTCGGTCGAGATTTGTATATTTGTGGTTTTTAGCTTTTGAGGCAGCTCCGCCAGCCCGGACAGTTGTTTCTGTCATCTGTCGGGCCATTGTCAGTGCCGGTGTACCATTAGTTCCAATATGAGATCTAATATAGTACCAGTAGAATATCCTGTGCTTAGTTCACGCCTCTATAATGTTGCCAACAAAAATAATAATAATTACGACCTTACAAAATATAAATTCAAAAACAAAGTCAAAACTTGGCTTCAACAGTTAACTTATGACAACACCGAACTTTTACTCACACCAATCACATGACAAACATTTGCAGAGATATGCGTACACAGTACACACACCTTTAAATACACCCTCACACACCCCCACACACCACCACCATCACCACACCTCACTTAACATTGTTTAACTTCAAATTCTTTAGAAATAAGCCGTACCATTGTAAATTATAATACTTGTAATGTCAACACGCGAACGGAAACTGTATACCTACATATATAACACGCCGTCTACTCTATTTGACAATGCTGAATCACCATCAACAAAGAATGTTTGCTGTTTCCGAAGATACAGGCTCTTCAAGTCTAGTTAGTAGTCTATCTCATCATATTTTAGACACAGCTTACACATGAGTTTATTTTTATATTGTTTTACCTGTTTCTTAAGCTAATGATTGTTTTTCTGTGTTTAACTTTTTTGGTATATAAAGTTATTATATCAATAAATTTATTATTATATACTTACATGGAACTTAGCCATGAAGGCAGCCATTTGCCGTTCGTCAGCAGCAGTCAGCTGGTTATGTCTCCGCAGCACGGCGAGCTTCACAGTCGACTTGATCACGTGCTTCACCAGCTTCTCGGCTTCCCGCTTCTCGACGCGCTCGCGGAGCACTATTAAGAACTGAAATAGAAATAAAAGTTTTGGTAGTATGGATCTTGACTTAAAGTAACTAACAATAGCCCGACTCCCCGCCATTTTAAGGTGACGCAAATAAGCCTGACAAGACAAGTTAATTGGGCTTGAAACCTCCTTAAAACATATTTCATTGACCAAGTTTAAGGCGCACAATTCATTTTGCCCGTGGTACTTAGAGAGTGCTCATTAAAAATCAGAGTTGCTTCTCAAAACACTGTTATGAAAATATGAACGCAGTCATTGGAGAGCTGTTCTAAACCTAAATAATTTACTCACAAAAGTATTGCTTGTATTTTTATTGTTGCTTGACTTGCGTTTGATCACTATCTCACCTGATAAGTGACGATGTGGTCCACGGTGTAGCATGCTTGCCAAGAATGTACCCTGTTCTCTCGTGACTTAATACTCTTAGATTATAACTATCGGGAAACACTGACTCCGGCAGGGATTTCCACTCGTTAGTGATGCGCATAATGAAAGTGGAAGCGAAGCGTTTAGTGCGCCCAAGAGGAATTGCTAATGTAATTGTTAATCGAACCCCATGCAGACATCTTCATCCAGCATGCTGTGAAGCTATGCACATACACGTTCATACTAGACCGAATAGCTTGGCGGCATACTCATCCAACACCAAGGTGGAAGCCATGCCAGTACCTGATCGAACAGCTTGCCGGCATGCTCATCCAACACCAAGGCACGGGCGCTGGCTGTGCCCCCCACTCGAGAGAGGAACTTTTTCTGAGCGCGCAGCGAGATGTCGCGGGCGCACCACGTGCCACCCTCCGTCGCTGGAAAAAATAAAACTAACGTTAATACAATATTCAATATTATATTATTATACAACATTACAATTAATACGTTACGCTTTCAGCTCATGCAAGTGGAACTAATCGATGAACTCAGAAAATCGATGACAGACAGCAGCGAACGTTTTAGACAACGCACCCAGTTGATCGTCTGATTCTGTGGAATGGTCACTAAAGAGAAACTCTGATTCACATTCTTCTTCGGACATCATGATTAACTTATGAAAAGATTTTAGAAAATAAATAGAATTAATAGATGACGGGTTCGGAAACAAGAAGTCTGCACTAGCTTCAGGAAGGATAGGCGCGCGGCGCCGGCGTCGCGCCTGCGTCTTGCGGCGTGCGACCGAGAACGCAGTAATAGGGATGACGTGATTTTGTTCTAGATATATGACCATGTGACTGACGGATGGGATAATCGGTTACTAATTCGTTAGATAAAACGAAATGAAAATGAAAATTTATTGTTAATCAAAAGTTTGTGCTTGACAACATCATGCGCATCTTAAACTCGAACACACTTAACTATATAGGTACTAATTTTACATTGAAAATTATAATAGTTTTATAAATAACAAGCTCACCAGCACCAGTTCACTGCTATGCAGTCCTAATTTTACATTTAACGTGCTAGGTAATACCTATACTTAATAAGTTAATTCACTTGTAGTTTTATAAGTGGGTTGACCTAACTATTATAATGAGATTAAGACACCGCGTAAATATGCCCGAAGTTGTTCACACTATTGTCAGAAACAATCTACATCTACCCTCCGAACTAGTGTAAAACTGTATGACGGCAGGGCAGAGTTTCTCGTCCCGCAATGGACGAATATGTATGTAATAATGGATGAATATGTAACAAAATTTTATGTAACATGAAACTTAAGCAAAGGAGTCCAAGGGCCGGTTTTAAGTACGTCAATGTCTTGTTTAACTGGACATGAGAACCGTATGCTTTGAACTACCAACTGAAGCAGTTACCGTTTCACCGAAATGCATGCCACAGCTCTCCTGTCCTGAAGTCCTGTGTCTACAATGCAGATATTTGTGCGAGATGTTGTACAAAATATGAATTGAACTACCGACCAAGATAGCAACATTTTCGCTGCCTACAATACCCTTCAAACCGGAACACAGTAATGTTTGCGCACCACTGTGTTCGGCCTCTTGCATACGAGAAACCTGCCACCTGTACTCCGTCCAACCATTTATTTAACTTTTGTCATATACACACCTATGAAGTTGAATTTATGAACCATAGTCAAAAAATGCAATACTTTAGGGGCACTGTTTTTTTTTCAATAGTGACGAGACGTGCTATATCTTCGATATTTTTTGAGCCCATACATTGATAACCAAAATTATTTAGGTGTTTTTTCCATACAAAAAATAAAGGGTAGTTAAATATTTTCATTTCTACATAATTATTATCTATCAGTAAAAGGTTAAATATTAAGATATAAAGTCATATAAAGCAAATAAAACAACCAACATAATTAATGTTTTTTTTTATGAATACATGCAATATAGTCATTTAACCACCTGATTATTTATATAAAACAACTAGTGATTTGTGGAGGGGTGTTGCTTTTTTTTATAGGCGCTCCCTATCGACTACAGTTCTAAAGTTATGTGTGCCATTTTGTGCTGAAAAAATACTTTTGTATGGCAGCCATCTTGAAAAATGGCGGAATTCAAATTTTTTTTCATAGTCGTAGCTGCTAAAGCAGCTCGCGTGGGGGGGGGGGGGTGTTGCTTTTCTTTTATAAAAGCTCCCTATCAATTACGGTTCTAAAGTTATTTAGGTCCTGTTGTTCTGAAAAAAACTTTTGTATGGCGGCCATCTCGAAAAATGGCGGTATCCAAGTGATTTTGTGGCGTGCGCGAGCTGCTAAAGCAGCTCGCGTGGAGGGGTGTTGCTTTTTTTTATAGACGCTCCCTATCGACTACAGTTCTAAAGTTATGTGTGCCATTTTGTGCTGAAAAAAAACTTTTGTATGGCAGCCATCTTGAAAAATGGCGGAATTCAAATTTTTTTTCATAGTCGTAATTTACGACCCAGAAAACCCCTCGATGCAAAATTTCAGTCGGATCGGAGCAACTTTCAAAATGCCGCCATTTTTTTCATTTCCAACTTTTCCAAATTTTTCCCATCGTCCTCTATGACATTTGGTCGAGCACTCTATATCTATCTCTACCCATTCAAAAGTTATTTGCATTTTTATTTTGTATGGCAGCCATGTTTTTTTGTACGGCGGGCGGCCATCATTTTTTTTCAAATTTTTAAAAATGGCCCAGGGTTTTGAGCATATTTAGTTCAAGCGGTACCCCCATCCGTTTTATAGTTTCCGAGATCCCCTGAGCAGTTCCATCATGGAAACGACTTTTTGGTGATTTCGGATTTTTCTGGTTGGTTTCAAAACATCCTCTATCCAACGATACCAAACACTCCCCCCTACCGTAACGGCATCTAGGAGAACAATTCTGTCAATATGTCAGTCAGTCAGTCAGTCAGTCAGTCAGTCAGTCAGTCAGTTAGTCAGTCAGTCAGTCAGTCAGTCAGTCAGTGTATTTATATATAACTGGACTACCATTCCAATAAATACCAAACGTTGTGCATAAATGAGATATCAACATGTTAAATCGATTATAACTTATCTATACATATAATAAAATCGTACAACCCAGAAAATCTGTAACGTCTGTAATCGGCGACGAAATGAGTAACTAAACATTAAAACAGTTTTTAAAGTTTTTGTTTGTTGGACTTCTATAACTTGAACCACTCATGGGATTTTGATGGTGTTTCCACGAATATGCTTAACTGAACCCTGATTCTAATATAGGCTATCAAAATTTTGAAAAATCAACTTATAGTGGAAATTAATGGTGGGTGAAGTTTGTATGGAAAAAGTTATTAGATTGTGTGAACCTTGAAACTCAGAATTAATACTTATAATTACAAATTAATAAATACGGCTTCGAGCATTATTAAAAATTTAGCTTCTTTAAGCGATAACGACACGAAAAAAAATAAAAAAAATAGTCTGACTTTGAAACGCTGTGTAGACTACGAAAATGAATGAAATATATAGGTGTAAAATTATAATTACATAAAATAATATCATGGTAGAAATATAATTTCAGCGTTTTTAGGAAATTTTACAAAAAGATTGGAATCTTTACACGGAAGAAGCTATAATTATTTCAACACTTGAAAATTAGTTTATGCAATAGAAAGTAGATGGCGCTAAAATTATAATTACATAAAAAAATAAAATAAAAATTAAAAAATACCATGGTACAAATATAATTTCAGCGTTTATAGGAAATCTTACAAAATAGATTGGAATCTTTACACGAAAGAAGCTATAATTATTTCAACAATTGAAAATAAGTTTATGCAATAGAAAGTAGATGGCGTTAGAAGTAAAATTAAAACTCGCCAACAA
This sequence comes from Petrophora chlorosata, assembly GCA_951640565.1. Lineage (NCBI taxonomy): Eukaryota > Metazoa > Arthropoda > Insecta > Lepidoptera > Geometridae > Petrophora > Petrophora chlorosata. The sequence continues at coordinate 4,777,572 of OX621204.1, read as the reverse complement.
TAATTTTATGGAATGCACCAGACCAGTGAATAATGTTAAATATTTTTCTTTTTCAATTCGCTTAGCGTTACCTGATTTATGGTTGGTATATCAGTAGGTACCTCTGAAGCGGTGTGGCGAATTTTGGCTTCAACCGTCCGGCTCAAACCAGCTCAAACCATCCAAAAGCCTTTTAAAACCCTCTCCAGACTGTGGTCTGTGGTATGTGTGTCAGAAATGTGCTTCTGGCGTTTTTAAGGTTTTGTCAAGAGGATAATTCTGCAGAAACTTTAAATGCCTTTCTTCAACGACAAACAAATTGATCTATCTAACAGATGACGACGCGATATGGTGGGGGCACCAAGTGTCTTTAACATGCATGCTTTAGGCAGGACAAAATACACTGTCCTGTCAATACCAGTAACAAAGAATGCTTCTATTTACAGCTGCTAATACACGATGTCTGTCCGCGGCGCTACCTCATTAAAATTTGCGTTCCTCAGAACAGTCGATAGTGTTGAACGCCGTACGTTCCAAGCAGCCTGCAGATTAGGGCGCCTCCTGAATGACGACCAAAATTGGGATGAAATTCTAGAAAATGCAGTCGTGATACTTCACGACGTATGCGCCATTTGTTTGCCGGATGTTGGTGTTTTATAGGCTTTCGAGCTTCGTGCAACTATAAGAGAAGTGTCTACACCATCTTGCCGAAGATATCCCGCCTATATGCTCTGAGGAACTTTGTACAGGACGTGGACGTATCAGATGAGAGGGTGATGAATTGTTGTCTTACTATGCTACAAAATGTTGTCATTGCTATCGGTGGCGATTCATTAGACCGCGTGAACCCCGTTGCGCATCGAGTGCATCTAAGATTCCAGCGCACTTTATTACGTTAACAATTGCAGTTTAAATTATGCTTCTTTAAAATTGGACCCCTCCGAAGTTGTGTAACGTAACTCGGCTAAAGGAAGTGTCGCTACTAAGGAACCTGCTTGAGCGTTAAACTACAAATATGATCCTGTATGGAGTACTGTAGCCATATATGGGGTAGGTCAGCCGAATACCAACTGGCAGGTCTGGAATCTTTAGAACGTTGTGCAAATAATTTAATAAATTATAATGCGCTGGTGGAGAAGAAACTGACAAGTCACACAGACGAAAACTTGGGTGTCTGTCACTCTTCTATCGGCAGCACTTTGGGAAGAATTGCACTAACCGATACCTTCTTCTCCTTTCCACTTAAGGACTTCCTAGAGAGTCGTTTCCCCGTACGTACTTTATATCCCACCGATCGGTATGAAGCGTTTGGCAGATTCTTTCATCATGCGGACTCCTTAAAGAGTAGAACGCTCTACCAGCTTTTTGTTTCCAAATAGCTACAAAGTCTAGAGTGAATAGGCATCTCATGGGCAGCCCTGCTCCACCTTAGGCCGCATCTTCGCTTTCCATCAGGCGAGATGTCGTCAAACAAATGCCCATTACCAATTTTAAAAAATATAAGTAGTCGACGCGAACGAAGTATTTTTTTCTACAAAAATAGACTATACACCAGCGTTAAACTATAATCCACGTGAACGAAGTCGCGGGCAACAGCTAATTCATAAATAAATTCGATTGTTTTCATAAATCGAATCAGTAACGCTTGAGGACACTAATCGAGCTGTCAAAAGTTAAATAAATGGTTGGACGGAGTATAATTACTATTTTTTGTATATAGTCACTAATTTTATCTTAGTTGTATTTGGACGTTACAATCGCCCTCTGTGGTGTGGTGGTTGGGCAGGTCGGCTCAAATCTCATACACCACTGAAGTTGCGGGTTCGATTCCCGCGACGGGACTAATGTTTGTGCACAGAAAACAAACCGCAAGCATTTGTTTCGTGTCTGGGTGTTGTAGGAACATGATCCTCGTAGTTCCTATCCCTAGATACAGGGAATCCTAGTTAGGGGCCAGGATCTATGTGATCGCAGGGCGTAAAAAATACAATGTTACGCATTCAGTTACCATCTTACGATTAGCTTGAATTGACCATTTGTTTCAATTTCGCCGCGCACAATGAAACAATTGCACTTTCAATTGAAACTCTGTAAACTAGGACGCGCGCCGGCGACAGGCGCAATGGACGTTTTGAACACAAGTTAAACACAACGGGGGCCGCGATTTATGTTTTATACAGAGCAGTTAGTGTTCTAGAACTTATTAGGTACCTATATCTATGTACCTACACCATTTTTGGTGTGTGATTCCTAAAATAGATAAAACAGATCTTGTATTTCTTTTGTTTTTATTTTAATAGTTTAGAAAAATGTTGTCGTCTATCTATATATAAATACAATTTAAATGCTGTTTTTGGCAAGCACATGACTTGAGAACGGCTGGACCGATTTAGCAATTATTTTTAAATGTTCGTAATCAGGTTTATATGAAAAGAAAAATTTGAAACGTCCGGAAAATTAGAAAATTCGACAAAAACCAAAAATGCTTACCTATCTGCTACCTACCTACCATGTCGATGTGTTTTGTTGTGAATAATTACTATAAGTAGGTTAATTAGCATTCAGATGTTATCGGAACTTTAAAACATTCTAATGAAATAGGTAGAGGTGAAAGTTTCATACACACCCACTATAAGCTCTCTAAAACTCCATCCTCTGTTCAGAGGACAAATGAAATGTAGGGTACATTTCATTCAGCTGGTTCGAAAGTTCCAATCAAAACCATGCTGACATTTCTGAATAATAAATATTTTAACAAGCATTGTTTAAATTTCAGACAAAATCCTAATTGAACTAAGGTTCTAGGAATTTAGTCCACACAGACTTGGGCGGGACGTAAATTCCCGGTTTTCCCCACCCCCTGCGTAGCTGAAAAAGAGTTATATTTTATTCAGTTACAGAGAAAACGGAGTTGTATTCGTGTACCGTGTGACGGGAACGCAGGTTGAATCGTAATCGGGTGTGCCTGACAGCTTGAGTAAATTGAAAAACATCTACCTGCCGTGTCTTCGGATGTGAACTCCGTGAGACAAATAATACTACACTTAAGTCGAGGTCTGCGCTTGACATAATATACTATGAAATGATATACGATCAATAAAGGACGAGGAAACATCATCCTCAATTCATTACACACGTGTCGCGCGTGTGTACGCGTATACACTTATATATTCATAAGTTGTACGTTTCTATAAGTAGGTATACATACGCCATACGATCTCATACATAGATCTTGGCCCCGAACTATGTATTCCCTATATCTAGACAACCAGGAACTACGAGGACCATGGTCCCACAACACTCAGACACGAAACAAATGCTTGCGCTTTTTTTCTTTGCACAAACATTTGTCCCGTTGCGGGAGTCGAGCCCAAAACCTCAGTGGAGTATAAGATTTGAGCCAACCTGCCTAACCACTACACCTCAGAGGCTGTATTTTATTATTACCTATAGATAAAACAGTCTTCGAATAAGTTTCTCCAAAGTCGACCATATATTTTCCAGCTGTACAAACAAACAGCCAAATTAAGCAGCTAAGGGACAATTCCCGGCGATTCGCAATATCCGCCCGATTCGTCTCCGATCGGGGTTATCCTGTAGGATGTTTGAACAGGACCGCAAACAGCCTATAGAAACGTGCCACCGTTTCGGAGGATTATTCAAGCAGTTAATGTTCCATCGAAATTGTCTACTATATAGTGCCTACTGCCGCACACTTTGTGTTCGCACATTTATTAGACATATACATCCTAACTGATGTTAGGATGTACTAGTATAATACAATAAGTATATAGTATTTTTAGCATCAGAAGTGGAAGGTATTTAAAAAAAAGAACATAAGTCAACAACTGAAAAGTATTTTACTTCAAATATTAATTTAAAATAACAATGTAACTCAAATAATAATTAAACAAACAGCAATCAATTCAAATCACACCATTTACAATAATGCACTTCACTATTTACAGGAATTATACGACTTACTGCAAATTGCGCCGATCACAAATCCAACAACCTTCCTGTGGTCAAAATCTGGGTGACAAAAAGCCCGATCGCTTAGTAGCGGCTGCTTTTATACTCGTTGGAGGGTGACGTCACAAGTTGCATTAAATCGTCAAAGATTCTGCTAATAGTATAATCATCATATGGTATAGTATAATACCGGTTGAATTATCTGTAGGCCATTCAGTTGGCTCAACCGATACCCGGCATGTATGTACATAGTATTTAATATCTTTTAGTTTAGTTTTATGTAGTTTTTAAATTATTAAGCCTCCGAACTGTATTTAAGGGAAGATTCTCTGTATCTAGGGAACTAGGAACTATGAGGGTTCCTGTTTCTCTAGATACAGGGAATCCTAGTTAGGGATCAGGATCTACGTAAGTGATCGTTGGGCGTAAATAAAAACTTATTATTGTTTTAACAAAGTTTTTGAATTATAATTTTAAATAATGTTAAATCAATAATATCTAGAACAATCTTTTTCTACAATCTATCAATTTTTTTTTTAATATTTGGATTATCATGTTTACGAAATAAGAACAATCCTTGGCACAAGAGAGAGTGGGATTTATAAGAAACAGACCTTTACTAGGGTAAGAGTCCGATTCCCGAAATATATGATGTAGACACAATTAAACCTTTTTATTAAGAACTAGCTGTTGCCCGCGACTTCGTACACGTAGTGTAGTAGTAATTCATCATGCTTCCGACCATTTTCTGTCCCAAAATACTCCCGTTCCAGCTCCCATCCTGCTCCTTTCTCATTACCGTACCACTTCTATTCTGTTACCTTCCCACTCGTATCCTGTTATAGTCCTGGTTGCATTCCGTAACCTCCGCGTTCTGGACTGATCCTGTCCTTCTCCTATACCGTTACCGCTCCCTACTATCCCGCTACCGTACCGCTCCGCTCCTGCTCCAGTCCCGCTCCTATATCGTTACCATTACGCTCCTATCCTGTAACTCTCGCGCTTATCCCATTTCCATGCCCATCTTATCCCGTTATCATCCCGTTCCGCTCCCAATCCTAATTACCAAAGTTGATAGCCCTATCTTTAAAAACATAAACTCTCATTCCTTTTGCCCGCTCTCGTAATGATCCCCTTATAGAACTTACATACCAAACAGCTTCATAGGCTTTTGGTTTTCGAGGTGTGATGTGTGTGTATGTCTGTGTATGAGGGAGTGGATTATTTTTATATTTAGATATATACATTTTAGCAAGTTCTTTTAGGGATGTTTAAAAATTGGTGAAAAATGTGTTATAGTTTCTTTGACCGAGTATACGTATCAAATGTCATCGTTTAGTTTAAAAAAACATATTACGGGACCACGGAGGCCGGGTGGAAATAACACGGGTGGAATTGCCATCGGGGGGAAACGCCATGGACCCTTTACGATTCGTACGCAAAACTGACGGTGACGGTGCGCCGCGGTGCCACGCTAGCCGCCGCGGCCGTTCCGGGCCCGGTACGGTGTTGCTATGCTTTTTGTTCGTCTATACCAGCAGTTACTAATAGTTGTTTCACGGAACCCTAGGGTTCCGAGAATTGCCGACGCTGGCCAGCATTTTTATCGATATACTGACCCGCGCAAAAGTGCTCAATCAATTTCGATAAAATTTATATGGGACCACCTCTGAAGTATGACATACCAAACAAAAAAAGAATCATCAAAATCAAATTATAATTGGCGTAGTAATCGCGTAACAAACATAGAAAAAAAACAGAACCTCCTCCTTTTTTAAAGTCGGTTACAAATATGAGTTGGGGTTCCACCAAAATTAGGTACATAATTTAGTGTTCCATGGCTAAAAAAAATTGGGAACCGCTAGGTAAAATTCCTCTACTACTTTCCAAGGCGACATAATCGCATCAGCAAAAAAGCGTTTTCCAAACTGATCAAAAAAAAAGCTCCAGTGCAGGTCCAGCGCCATGTCCATAAAACACCGTCACCGCGAGTCAGAAAAACGCCCCTTGATAAGACGTGCTATCTATGGGTGGCTCGATTTAAACAGCTAATTTGCCTTGCAACGGTACTCAACGTTATACCACTCCACCAGCCACCGCCACCGGCACCGCCAATAGTCGCCGCGATCTCGCAGTGTAAACTCGGCCCTGATGAAGAGCATCGGACATGCTCGAAACCTAGGTCGACTAATTTGACAAACTACGTGAGTCCTAGCCGTTTTATTAAATATTTATAATTATAATGAATCAAACTCACGAAAACTTTCATACTAAAATTGCTAATCGGTAGGTACTCAACGTTGTTAAATTGCGTAATAATTCCAGTTTTCGTAAACCGATATTTATAAAACAAAGTTTGTTATGTAGCCTAGGACTCCACAAAACATTTTTTAGAATACCATCATGTGAACCAATACCTTAGTTCTACAAACTCTGAAGGTAAGTAATAAACCAGTATAAGCTGAGCCATGTGCACAAAGGGTCCGGTATGTTCCGTGGTTCAACTTATAGTGGACACTTATATTTTTTCCTAAATTCCGTCATAACTTCAATACTACTGGACCGATTTTGATGAAACAAAGCCTATGTGTAGCGCCGGACTCCACAGAATATATTTCAAAAAACTGCATTCAAATTCGTGCCCTAGTTTCTGAGTTTATCCCGGACAGACAGACAGACAGACAGACAGACAAAAATTTAAAAAATTGTATTTTTGGGTTCTGTTGCTACCATATACTCCTAAAAAAATTGATTTTCAAAAATATCTTCAATGTACAGTAACCGCTTCGTTACAGTTTTATTATAAGTAGTATAGATATTGATGGTACGATACACATTACACATCCCATTTTCCATTTTACGGGTCTATAAATCTTCTAATTGAAAATTAATGACAGCGAGGAGATATTTAATTGAAATCCATTATCGGAAAGTTGAACAATAATAAAATTGATTTTCAATCATAATAGATATTAGTAGCATAATAGAATATTATCCGGCAAATTATTATTAGTATTCAGTCAGTAAAAGTCAATTTATAGTATAATTCCAGGTTTTATATAGGTTCATACTTCATACAAGTCACAATAATATACATCTGGTAAACAATCTAAGAACAAGTTTGTTCAGCTGAAACCGACACCGCCTCCGCTGGTTACACTGCATGCAGGGTTCAAAGCACTCAAAACTTTGGAGAAGCAATATTATAGTTAACAGTAAACAGACTTCAATGAATCTCTCAGACATACGCTTCGGCTGCTACACGGATTTTAATGAACTTGGCTATGATAGTAAATAATTGTTGCCACGTAATTGGCTGGCTAACGTAAGGTTAACTGTCAATATGCATACAAAAAACCAAAGATTTAATATAGTATTTTTCTTTGCAAAAAACAAGTCTAAATTGATGTTCATAAGGGCGTCTGTGATGCCAAAACTAAAAAATATTTGGTTCCGAGCTCTAGCAAGAAGCATATAACGTCACATTTCGTCATACAGGCTGCTTAGTAAACCTCTATTACTAAAAAAAAAAACAGCGGCTTGTGTCGCCTACAGAGCTTTTGATTTTGATTTGGTTCATTATAAAAAGTGTGGCGCTTACAATCAGGCGAAAACCTTGCTCAACTAATCACTCAGTTCCAATAAAAAAACTATAACTATAATGTGAAGATGGCACCCGATGTTGATGATTTATAGTAACGAATGACATTCGCAATTCAGATTGAGGATCTGGTGGCTATGACCGATAGAAAACGCTTCACCCTCGGGACGAATTGTTTATCGATGAATTCAGTGTAGCGGAATTAGACGATGAGATATTTTTAACTATAAATATCTTTTTGCATCGATTTAGTTGTTTATTATTATGAAATTGTTCGACTGAAGCAACGGCAGGGTGAGATAGATATAAAGCGTGCACTAAGGGTGTCCCTCTGAACTTCGACAGACCTTTATTTCGACACGACACTTCAAAAAAATATAGTTCGACAAGTCATTGTTTCGACTGAACATAATTCGACAAGTATTACTTTAAAAAATATATATATTAGTTCGATGGAAAATACTTCTACAACACAAACATTGAATTTACTGGAGAGGGTGCCCACGGTGCACTAAGCCTGAGAAGCCTTATTCTCGCCTCAAAAAAACGAAAAGCGAACGAGACATTTTCCGCAACCAAGGTAGGTATGTAAAACAACTAATTTACTATTAATTACCCACACCGTATGTAAATATATTGTATTAAGTTCCTTATGTAATCCGCAATACATGTAATTTAATTTTTGTAGACTTAAAAGGATAGCCATTCTTGTAGGTCGTTTAAGGCGAAAGACCCTTTCTTTCTATTCCACTATCGTTCATTGGATTCCAATTGAGTTGAGAGTCCATTGAGTTTCAATGTCAACGTATTTATACCTTTAAATAAATGATAGGTTTTATTTCTGGACAATCAATTTGGTTTGAATAATATAACTGAGAACGACTTACGATTTGCTGATGATATCGTCATAATAGCTGAGTCGTTGCAAGAGTTGCAACAGATGCTGGACGGCCTAGCTGATTCTTCTCAACGCATTGGCCTCCGGATGATGAACTTAGATAAAACTAAGATAATGTTCAACGAACATGTTACTCCGGAACCGATCGCCGTTAATGGCCATACTTTCGAAAGTGTTAAAGAATACGTTTACCTTGGGCAAACAATGCAGTTGGGTAAAAACAACTTCGAAAAAGAGGCCAACAGAAGAATACAGCTAGGTTGGGCAGCATTTGGGAAATTGCGTCGAGTATTTTCGTCGCCTATCCCACAAAGCCTTAAGACAAAAGTCTTCAATCAGTGCGTCCTACCTGTCATGACTTACGGAGCCGAGACGTGGACACTCACGGTACGACTGGTTCACCAATTTAAAGTCGCTCAGCGGGCTATGGAAAGGGCTATGCTTGGAGTCTCTCTGAAGGATCATATCCGGAACGAGGTTATCTGACAGAGAACCAAAGTCATTGACATGGCCCACAGAATTAGTCAGCTGAAGTGGCAGTGGGCAACTGATAACCGCTGGGGTAGACGTGTTCTAGAGTGGAGACCGCGAATTGGCAAACGTAGTGTAGGACGCCCTCAGGCAAGGTGGAGCGACGATCTTCGCAAGGTGGCTGGTAGCAGCTGGATGAGAGTAGCCAGGGATCGTACTCAGTGGCGTGAAATTGGAGAGGCCTATGTCCATTAGTAGACTGCAATAGGCTGATGATGAATATAACTGAGAATACTTTGTAATTAGACTCGTAGAAGTTACTCAAGCAGACAGAACAATTACTTACAAAAATGTATCGATCAAAAGTCTGTTTATTCAGGCCATGGCCAAGTTTAGACGATGTAGGCGACATCGCGTGATCACCTGAATGTAGCCTGGGCCCTAATTCACTATGACAACTTAGACTTAGCGATTCCTTGCTTCGAAATTACGTCGATTCCTTAATGAATAAACGACATCTGCGAAATTTGTATTCCCTAGAGAATCATTTATATGAATATATGAATGCGTCATAGAGATGTCGTTTATTAATGAAGGAATCGACGTGATTTCAAAGCAAGGAATCGGTAAGTGGTCATAGTGAATTAGGGCCCTTATTCTTCCTCATTCGATACGACTACTGGGAATTATTCATGGACAATAATCCCAGTAACATGCAGAAAACATCATCATTATTATAAAAGCAGGCAATTCGACCGCTATTCTTGTAAGAACAGGCAGGAAAGTCGATGATTCAGCAATTTTCCTGACACGCGCTCTTACTAACAGCATACCCCATTCCGGCGGAACCAGATAGAGGGATATTACCATATCGCGTGCCGAACCAACCTTGGCACGCAGAATGTTGCGTACCCCTGGGCGCAGTCAGGGCCGCAATGTCAAGTTTCGACAATGTCAATGTTCCAAACCCCTGACTCCGGCCAAGGCTGTGAACATCTTGATAAGAGCCTAAACTGTTTCTGATTACAGGTAGGGCCTTTACGCAATATTCGAGTATCAGGTTATAGTGTGCCTATGTCAATGTTATCCATAACAAAGTCCTTTGTTATTTCCAATAAGGCTTGAATTACGAAACTCTATAGCCTACAGATAATATTGTTCAGGTATATGTACATATAGAGGTATCTAATAGGTGCCTACCTTCTACTGTGCGCGAGGATATGAATTCAATTAAGCGGATTATTGCGGAGGTACGTGCGGCATTATTGTATTACAAAGGGCTTATACTATTTGAATAGGCTGTCAATTTCGAGTTGACTTGTTTGAATTTTACATTATCATTTTACCATGCATCATTTTATTTTAGTATCATCGGCTTCATCAGCAGATTCCTTATTTGTCACTGTTGAGTACAACGTCGCCCTTTTTTATATATAGGTACACACGCAAGTAAATAAATACCCGTAAATGTGTTATGCATATACGGGTGTGCAGGAAAATTCTTTGCGCACACAACGCCAGACGGGTTGTCTTGCTTTTGACTACTATCTCACCTGATGATAAGTGCTAAGCAATGATTTGATCGACGATGGAGTACGCTTGTCAAGAATTTTAACTGTTTATTCGTGACTTGAATACTTTTAGATCGTATATACATACCTCTTACCATCAGGAAACACTGACTCCGGCAAGGACTTTCATTCCTTAGCAGTTCGCATAATGAATTTATGTCTTTTCAATTTACCCATAAGCACTATGTCAACAGGAAAATTCAAAGCAGTTTTCTTTTTTCACTACACATTTAATGCTTAGCAAATATTCGTCGCACCCTTTTCCTTACACGCTTACAGTACCGCGTATACACACAGGGAAATGAAAACATTTTGACCCATATGGTGTCACGTGTAACGTGTATGCTTGGGTCATTCGGGATCGTTTAGTACAGGTGGTGCCTATAGTCATGAGCAAACAGCAGTGAGTCAACAAAACAGAAGGTTCATTAGACTACGTGCGCCGGGCGTTACTAGGTCGCATCGAAGACATGGTCCATTAGAGGCGAAATATGCGCTAGCACAAGAATACATTTTATCAAAAAAAACCGACTTCAATGTATCTTCGAAGTCCAAGGTCAAATATCGATGAAATTTATATGGGATCACTACCTAGCTATACTGAACACAACGTAAAAAGAATTTACCAAATCTGTTCATAAATGACTGAGTTCTGAGGTCACAAACATAAAAAAATATACAATCGAACAGAGAACCTCCTCCTTTTTTTGAAGTCGGTTGAAGTCGGAATTCTCGACTGCGATTTAAAGCTTTGCAATGGCATTAGTTGATTATGGGCAGACGCGCCGCTTAGCATCAACGGTGCTTGGCAACCTTCCTTCTCAAATCGATACATTGTTACTTAACCAGTCGGTATCAGCCCAAGCGGTAGACACAATAAAAGACATTACATAACAAACGGATGATGTCACTGAAAAAATCTCTAAAAAATGCTGTTTCTTGCCGTATCTTCTGGGTAGTGGTTTTTTTTCCGATACGGTGGTAGTCATGGTGATAATTTGAAGCTCATAAGTGCGTCTGTGATGCCAAAACTGACTAAAGAGATTTTGATTGATTGATTGATTGACTGTCGATGGCCAATATCAAGTCCCATAGAAAAGCGCTCAGGGATACGTAAACCAAAACCATGTTCTGAAAACAAAAATGAGTCGTTGAAATGTTTTTCACTGAACACTGTCAGCATAAGGTGGTGTTTCACTAATGTATTGACAGACCCTGGTCGTTCAATAATGTTCCTCTAATGGGTTGTCCTCTCTGGTACCTATATATGTTGGTTTAATCGTAGCATGGCCTGCGTGTTCCGCGCTCGTAACCGTAAACTACTGAATCAATATTTTAGTGGCTATCCTGTCAACATGCGAACTTTGTACACTTGACATACTAAAGTGACTTAATTATGTCACATGGCAAGTACTTTGGCAAACTTGTGTTAAAAGTTAAGCGTTTCCCATTTAAGCGGGTCATATTTTGTCCCTATATTTTATTATTCACTTTAAAGATAGAAATTGAGTGCAAGTTACATGTTTACAATGTTGAAACAATAGGCGGTCTTATCGCGATCTCTTTCAGATAACCTTTGGATGGAGAAGAATAACGAAACGAATGAAGACTGACTGTTTAGAGTAATGTGAAGAAAATTTGCAGTATTTTTACGTGGTTTCTTGAGGCTCACGTTTGAGGCTTTAGTTTTTACAAGCAATTTCCAGATAATAACCGTAAAAAGATAGTCATAGAAGCTAGAATTGTAGTGACCTATCTGCGTCAATGTCTAGCTGTGTGACATACCTACATACTTATGTTTACTATGTCATTTTCCCACTGCTAGAACACTAGTCTATTTTTCGCGAAAAAGTATTGATTTACGTATAAAGTTTATGATGTCAATTTGGGGTTGTTAGATATGAAATGTCCCCATTGCAATCCATTACCTCAAAGCGGCGGCATCCTATACATAGGTACATATATGTACGTCCTCTTCAAGAACAGTTATTTATCGATAGGAAAAAAAAGAAAGAGGCCTCTTTTTTATTTTCATCATAATAAAAGAGCTAGAGTTCAAGAGCTGCACTGAGCTCTTGAACTCTAGTTTTTTTTATTCAACGCTTTCTGTGAAAGGAAGCAGCGAGTTCGCGAATGGTGATAAATATTAATAATTATGTGTACGTTATTAATTTATTTATTTGAATTATTGTAGGCAGGTTTTTATAATGAATATAATTAAAATTGATATCTCTATAGTTGTAAACTTTGCCAGTTAAAGAAATTTTGCCAATGCAATTCTTTGTTTCTTATCAGCAGCAGAATTCATTTCTTAGAAAAAAATGTTTAGAAATAAATGTTTATTGACATGTTTAGGCAAAAAACCTTCTTTTTCCAAAGTTCTTAAATTTTTTTTTAATATGTATGGAAAAACTCTACAGTTGGAAATCTCTAGATTTATAAAAACAAAGGTTATGGTATATAGTTTTCATAGGTTCTTCCTATCCTTGTTCGAAAACTCATTCTGTATAGGTATTATTCTGGCTGGCTGATTGGAATCTTTCTTTGGTTAATTGCGTTGCGTTATACGCCCTTTTAAATCAAAGAACCACACACAAAGAGCTACATTTCCTATTAGCAAAAGCGCTTCGGGACCCGCCCTTTCACACCGCGCTGCGACGCCGATGGTTAATTTTTCACCTCTGCCACCATTTCTCTTTATTCAGCCAGTCGACGACCATTTTTCCACGTCAAAGGGCACAAACGGCACAGGTAGTGACATATATTGTGCCAAGAGGGAATCGTGTCAGAATATGACCCGGGAAAAATAAAAATACTCATAAAAATTTCTGAGCTGAGCTGAAACATTCAGTCTAGTTCCATTAATATAGCTCGTGCTTACTAGTTTTCGATGCATTTCGCTTTTTTGTGTAGAACTACGTAACAAGTAGCCAAGTATATATGTTAAGTTCTCACCCTTATCTGCCCTGGCTACGCCCCTGAACGAAATTCGCAGGCAAAGGAAATTGCTCCCGTGGGCCATCGTTAACTCTTAATAACTCTACTATCTGCTACCTGCCAGACACAATGGCGTCGAGCTTCTGAATTTTGCCTGAAAGCATTATAAACCCCAACACTAGCAGCTTAACGTAATGGAGAACAGCAAATTATTCGGATTGTCACTGTAGTCAGTGGTTCACTAAACATCCTATTTAGAAATATAACTCTTCTCTGTATTACAAAACAAATCGCCCATCCATGTCTTTCTGTTTATTTGCTTAGTATACTTACTACTAGTACGATTTCCACCATCCTTTAGATTATAGAGAAAATGATACATTTTCATTATAATTTAGTTTATTATATACTTTGTGAAGGTAAGTATAAATAAATAAATAAATTACGCTCAACGATCACATACATAGATCCTGGCCCCTAACTAGGATTCCCTGTAACTAGGGAATCAGGAACTATGAGGACCATGGTCCCACAACACCCAGACACGAAACAAATGCTTGCGCTTTTTTATTCTGTGCACAAACATTTGTCCCGTCGCGGGAATCTAACCCGCAACCTCAGTGGTGTATCAGATTTGAGCCAAGCTGCCCAACCACTTCACCACAGAGGTAGTCAATAAGTACTAAAGTACACTAATGGCGGAGCACGTAGCGAGCTGCAAATCACCTTCACTTGTCAATCGCAATCCAGTTTGTAAATCTTTCAAAAGCGCCAATAGCTACATTTAGCAATGACTCAACATTCTATTTTTCAGGGCTTTTAAGCACTTTCATCATTCGCCAATGGCAACACCCAAGGTCGACGATACATGAAAAATGATGGAGCCTAATCAAAATTGATGGAGTGTCGATGCCACTGCGAACGGGAGGGATCGGCAGTCTGTTATCGCCTGTAAAGGGATACTCTTGTAGAGTCGGTGATAACAGGAGATTGTGTATTATTACGTAAGAAACGTCACATTCACGTCAATTTCAGGTGAAAAATAATGGAAAATGATACTGTGTCTCAATTTGGGAGGAGCTGGTTGTGTGATGGATCACAATGGAAAATTGTGTACTCTATCTACAAAAGCAAAATTAGAAAAAGATTGTCGATATTCTTTAAGGAAACAATAATTATTTCTTTAAATTTGAGAAACATTAAGAAAATTAAACACAGTAATCTCAGATTGGAAACAATGTAAAAGACTTTACACGTTTTCCCCATTTATTTCTTTAATTCTTTAGGCGAAGGTTTCTTTTTTCAATTTAAGCTGGAGATATTTCCACGGAAACAGCTAAAACCCCAAGTTTTAGCGATGCAACGTTCAGAAATCTAGCGTAAGCGTGTATTATGTAGTTTCTGTACACGTTTACTATTCATATTTCGGAATTCGTAAAAGTTATAGTTACATTTTGTAGCCAAATGGTTGCGAATACTATTTGGCTGTGGAAAACAGGGTTGTCAGAGTATTTACCTGGATAACCTTCGTTGTTTTCATTGCGAATAACAAGTAAGTAAAATCTGAAATACCTATGATTTGGAAACTATCGTGAGTCGAAATATTCATTATAAATATAAACGGCTACACTCACGTTATGATTGTGTCGGAATATCTCCGACCAGGTTTCGGACAATTAGGATGTCCTCCTTCCGGGAGTTTACGCCTTGGATTCGCGGCGCAGACGCTCCGCCCTCTCCTCGCCTCTAGAGGCTTGTCCGAAACCTGGTCGGAGTTATTCTGACACAATCAAAACGTGAGTGTAGCCGTTTATATTTATTCTGAAATTACTCCAACATCAACTGACAAAATACTATTTTGTAGCTTCTTCTTTAATGTATGTATTTACTTCGAAAGTTAACAGAAGAGTTGATAGTCTATCCATAGAAAGGTGGGGTAATTATAAAGAATTTCAGACCTCGAGATAGATTCTTTGCCTTGTATACTTACATGAAAATAAAACTAAATTATATAAGCAGTTAAAGTTTAGACAGAAACTGCATTTAATACAGGTGGGAGCCAGATCGAATACAATTGAATTCCCATTACCGAGATACTGCATCTGCTGGACACAAGAGGGTTAAACGAATAATCGATTGAACGTGTTTGTGCGATTAAATCCAATTGAATCGAAACCATTTAAGATTAACCACATTGTTCGATTGCTCTCGGCTTAATGAATGTTATTTATTCCGAGTTTAGAATATTATAAAATATTGAGAAAATAGTTAAGGAAAATAAATTAAAGATTGCATGGGAAGATTGCATAAAAATATCAATAGAAGCTTATTATGAACAAGTATGGCTTTAACTTCTACTAGTATATTACATGTACTTTACACAATAAATATATACCTCTACATAGACAAAACAATGAGCGTTTCAAAGAGCACTCGTTCGAAGCAACTGCTTTTGATGATTACATCTTTCTCTCAGAAATACTCATTTAGAATTGCACAAATGAATTTATGACGGGTATTAGCGCGGATGATGCTCATTGAAATAGGGCTGTCACAGTCACACTAATCATCATCATAATAAACTACTAAGTGGTTAATAAACTTTAAGTACCTTTTGTACTCATCAAATTTACAGAAGAGCAGAAAGAAAACGATCCTTAATGCAGACTCGCAGACACATAAAATTTAAATAAAGTCGAGCATCTACACTCTCTGCAACATTTTGCATTGCAAGAACACGAAACTTATGCAAATGAATTCGCATGAATTCGTATTACGTCTCAATGTTTAAGATATGATTAGATAAAACACTTTTGCATAATATGCAGCACACTTATTTGCTTATTGCAGACTGAAGTTTCAACTGACGATATTGTTGTTTCCACAAACAATTCTAGTCTTGCAAAGTTGAGACAGCCCTAAGGATATCGGATCGCAGGATCGGGGGCAATGACCTCCGCCCGTGCTGGACAATTAAGAAGGATCTCTCGTTAATTGAAGTTAGTGTGAAGTGCCAGAGGTTAGGAAGATTGATGCTGTTCTACTGAAGTAAGAATATTTTGATTACTTTTTATATTGGTCAAGACGTATGTTAGAAGAGGAAGACTGGTGTGGGTTTTAAACTATTTTTTTTTTAATTTTCATTCCTTGACTACATTGGCGAATGTTGCTATTTTTGTTGTTTGTATATGAATTAAAGTTTATTATGGTCTTGACCGGAGCAGTTTCCAGACACAATATATTTTGTAGTACCTACCTATTGTAATTCATAATTCATTTATTAATTGCATTCATATACATTAATTTGTCGTATAGGTACAGGTCTTAAATATTGTATGGTAGGTAGACTAGGTAGGTACATAAACCCTGTAAGGGTGTTTGCAACTGAGTGCGAAATTTATACATTCTGTAATCATTTTATTTTATTTTGAGGCTTCAAGGGGCTAGAGCCACAGATTCATTCCTCATTGCAAAATTATTGACGAGTAGGTATTTGCTGAGCTGATTTTTTTTCTAAATATAATTTATGAAAATTCTGCCTCGCGTCGTCTCTACAATAGTAAATTTGGTCATCATACTTTATTTAACATTTCAAAATTAAAAAGAATTTATATTTCCACTTTCTCTCTTCCTTACTTCTGAGAAAACCTTGCAAAAATCTTTACAATATTTTCATTACCAGAACTCGGAAACGGCTGCTCTAGCTTGTGCCAAAGATGTAACAAACTTCCACGAAACTTGGTCTTGTTGACTTTAACTTACTTATCAAAGAATCTGTCCAGAAATGTTGTACCGAAAACTTATGTTAAACTGGTGCGAAGATACAATATTATTGTAACACCAGACTGAAATGTAGATAAAAATGGCCGATAAAAAGTTGTTTCAAGGAGACCGTCCAACGTATTTAAAAAATCAGCAATTTGTATTATCTAGGTATATATCACACATCCTGGTCGCCCTCTGTCGGGGGAGGTCTCCTTACTCTGAAATACAAGTGTTTCACTTAGTTCGGGTAGGTACGGTTACCTCTTTAAGACACTGGTCTCCGGGATTGTGTGTCTCATACCTATAAGGTAACTTTTGATGTAGGTCTGCATATGAACAACCAAGTATCTACTATTATTATTATTTGTATTATATCATCATCATCATCGTATATATAAAATTCTCGTGTCACAATGTTAGTTACCTTACTCCTCCGAAACGGCTTTACTGATTTTTACCAAATTTTATATGCATATTCAGTAGGTCTGAGAATCGGCTACTATCTATTTTTCATACCCCTAAGTGATAAGGGTTGTTCACACTGAACATTTTTTTTTTAATTTATATGGCAAAACAACGTTTGCCGGGTCAGCTAGTTATTATATAACTGTGTACCACTGTTTGCTAAAAAAATCTTAATGTAATCCTGCCATTTTATATTTATAAGAGTTTTTAAAAATAGATTATTTCATTTATTATTTATTTATTTATATATTAGGCACAGAAATTAATGGCGAATATAATAGAAATTAATAATGTAGGAGGTTTATGACTTGCAGGGGACGAAATGAGCCGAAGGCAATGATAATAATGAAAGATATTAGATTTATATCAACTTCATTACGAGTATATTGACTTGATAGTGCTGTAGGTTAACCTACACTATATTCGGCGGGATCACACTAAATATTTTCGTGACGTTTCAGATTTCCGCAACGTCACGCCTGATTCCGTAATTCAACTTGATCATGGTATTCGCACGTAAAGATATGACTCAAAGGTATGAATGACCAGCAACTAGGAATTTAAAAACATACAATTCGTGCTATTTTTAATCGCCTTCAAAAAGGAGGAGGTTCTCAATTCGACGGTATGTTTTTTTTCGTATGTTTGTTACGCGATTACTCCGCCAATTATGAATTGATTTTGATGATTCTTTTTTTGTTTGGTAGGTCATACTTCATACCCATATATTTTATCAAAATTGACTAAGCACTTTTTGAAAAAGTAACAAATACAAAAAATATAAGTTTAGTCTTAAAGTCAGTTCTTGTTTTTTTCTCAAAATTATTATATTATTTGTAAATCGAATCGAATTCAAGAAATAGAACCGCGGAGACGAGTGTCATCAATTCAGGTATTTATGTCCAACCATGTCGTGGGATTTGTTAGTTTGGGAGAAGGGCGATTTGGAGGGTCTCAGCTGAATTATAAATACCATCGACCACCCTTCGAAAAACCTACATAATTTACAACTCAAAGGCTCACAGCTCGATTACTAAATGAAAATGTTGGCAAACTTTTGTCCTGAAACTTTAACAATTTATACAGAAGCATCGTTTTCTCGCTTACCTTGTAAAATAAATTGAAATCATAAAATAAGGGAAAAAGTTTAACACGAAAGAAGCCTATGAGCCATGAATGATTTACAGGCGAGTACGTTTTTTCGATGCGGTATCTTTGTTCACAGCCTTGGTGCTTACAAAGCTCAGGCTTTCAGGCTTTCTTATTATATACAAAGGTTTCTCAGTTTTTATTCTGTGCTTCATTTTACGTATGATTAATTGGAACATCCGCTTCTATCAAGTAACCAACTGGCACATGAGAAACAAATTGGTAAATGTAATAAAAGTTCAAAAGAATCCTCATAGTTTCTTTCCGTGTTTTCTGGGTGTGGTTTATTTTCCGACGCGGTCGGTAGGAGAGTCATTGTAATAACTAACGTTCATAAGTGCGTCTGTGATGCCAAAATTGATTAAAACATTTGAACTTCTAATTTAATTATTTCCCAACTAAATAACGTACCTTTACCAGATACTTATACTTCTGGACTAGACTGATACTTCTTGATGTCTAAAAATAACCACCGGGGCGGTGGATATCCAACCACTGCATAGATAACCAGCTATGGAGTATGTTGTCACAGAACTTGCGTGTGACACGCCATATCGATCCACGCGTTTCTGCACTTCACCACGCTCTACTAATTTCTAGACAGTACTTATCTATTGCAAAAATATTGATTTTATGAAACTATCTAATCGCTAGAACAGTTTTTCCGCTAAGCAGTTGTGCGCAAGCATTACTGTGTTCCGGTTTGAAGGGCATTGTAGCCAGCGAAATTACTGGGCATATGAGATTGAATATCTGATGTCTCAGAGTGATGAGCGCAATGCAGTGCTACGCAGTGCTTTTTATGGTGTTAAAAGTGCAAACGACTTGCTCGTCTCATCATCCAGGTCCATAAAAAAAAGTTTTGCTTCATTAAAGAAATTTACCGATCAATTTGAAAGATTTAGAACTTAATAAACAAAAAAATATCTGCCTACCCCCCTAATTTTTTTATCGTAAGACTATTAGCATTGTCAAATTGTCAAAGAAAAAATCAAATACATTTGAAAACTTCGTCTGTCCGATAATAGGATCTAATACGAAGGGATCATTTTAATACATGTAATAAAACCCTGTGTGACCTGCCTTCCTAGAGGCTCGACTTAAGTATGCCATAGTGAAGGCAATGTTATCCCAAATACGTAATAAAGGTTACACAGTAGGGCTTCTTTGTACCGACATACCTAGTCGGTATTACAGTACGTTATTTATGATTATATCCCTTTTCAGAGAATTTATAATTCAGTATTAGGATGTAGGTACCTACTATAAGTAAAACTCTTGTAAGGGAAAGCGTTTAATAAAATTAACTACAGAAGTGGGTTGGACCAAAACTTTCATTTATTGTATGTTTCATCAGTTAAAAAGTGCTATACTTTAGTCTCTGTTTATAAAAGGGACACATTTCGACAGTGGCATAACACGTAGTCGAATGCACCCTCAGATTCATATATTTTCTTTAAGTTTCGTTCTGTAGAGAGAGAGAGAGAGAGAGAGAGAGAGAGAGAGAGAGAGAGAGAGACTCTTTTATTAACCGATTTCAAAAAGGAGGAGGTTCCTCAAATCGAATGTATAATGTTTTCGGGCATAACTTTTTTGTTTCTAAGTCGATTTTAATGATTTGTGTGTTGGGTTTAGTATAGCTTCAAGGTAGTCCCATATAAATTTCATCAATTTTCGACCTTGGACTTTGAAGATACATCAGAATTGAAGTCAGTTTTTTTTTTGTTAAACAACACTGAGGTCAATAAAAATTCAATCGGAAACTTTCGAAGATACATCAGAAAACTCTTTAAAAGTCGGTCTTTTTGTTGAAAAATGTAATTATTTATTGTTCCATTCTTGAATGTTCTGTGCTTGTAAAGTCACTTAATCAATTTATGTATTTCATAGACGAAACAGAGTCTTGTGTAATTTCAGAATTTGTAACAACAAATTACCTTTTCCCGACACCTTCAGAGACCCCTATTAAATTAATTCTATTTATAGACTTAGTGAACGAATGACGCAAACGCTCGAACATGATTCATTTAAACTTTTAATGGTTTCTATAAATAAAAACATGAGATGGCTTATTTAGAGATAATTGGAATGAAACGCAGTCATTAAAAGTTTTAGCATTATTTCTTACTATTTTAACAATTTAGCTTATTTACTGGGCGTTACTGTGTTGTTGTCTTAAGACAACAATCGTTAGGTCCTGTCGGCGGCCCTCGGGCGGTATAAAAACTCCGACACCAGAATCGGTCACACACCCACACGACAGAAGAAGAAGAAGAAGATTAATTTAGCTGCTAATTTGCGCATATTTCAGAAGAGAAGAGAAGTAAATGGTCTAGTCTACCTACCATATGTTGTTGATATGTCCCACTGCTGGACAAATGTTTGCTCTCAATTCTTCCTTTGTAATTGCCTAGATATATAGGATACTTTTATACCGGAAAGGTGAAACTGCGGAGCGCGAAAGTCAACCACAGAAATTCTGCGTGGAATAGGATTTTGTTCCGGAAAAGGTGATTAGTCCAGGTGAGACCGCAGGGCGCAGCTAGTTAGCTATAAAGTTGAATAAAGCAGCAAGTAGGGCAAGGTAGGTCGCCAGCAGCATGACTGCTATAATTTAAGTTATTACTTGCACGTCTTAGCGCATGCAAGTTACCTGACAGTTTGTAGTAAATTCATTTTGCTGCTACCTAGCGGTTGACCTAAAACGCTATTTTGAATTATTAAGTCGAAATATGCCGGAAGGTAGGAAGACGCTTCTAAATCCAGTTTCTACAACATCGCGACGTAAAAGACGTCTAATAACATCAGCCATCGACAATGAGAGTTTTTTTGTTTTTTTTTATTAATTTTTATTTATAACAGGTTTTCTTATTTTTATTCTTATTCTATATAGGGGCGATAACTTCTGCACTGACGTACGCATGGAGTGTATTGTGCATTTTCCCCGCCAGCATCTACCGAAGCCAACCCAACTTCTTAAAGTAACGGAGTGTGGCCTTGGAGAGCTGGCATAGCTAGCACATAAAATCTTTGTTGTAGTTCGACTTAAGTTAAATTAAAATATATTAGATAAAGACAAAATTAATCACACAAGACTAATGAATAAGGTGAGTATCTCCTACAAACTTAAACCTATAAAAAGAAGTTACAATCTGCATATCCGTATTATAATAAATCTTTTGACAGCCTGTGTGGTGTAGTGGTTGGGCAGGTAGGCTCAAATCTCATACACCAATAATATTGCGGGTTCGATTCCCGCGACGGAACAAATGCTGGTGACAGAAAAAAAAAGCGCAAGCATTTTATTTGTTTCGTGTCTGCGTGTTGTGGGACCATGGTCCTCAAAGTTCCTGGTCCGCTAGATACAGGGAATCCTAGTTAGGGGACAGGATCTATATCGATAGAAAGTGATCGTTGGGCGTATTTCTAAAAAAAAATCAGACTATTCTCTCAGGTCTAGACTTTGCCAGTTTTTACCACACTTCTCCTATATCAGCACGAGATATAATAATAATAATAAATGCCAGGGGCGACTTTGTGGCGAGTCGTCGATGCTTGGTGACACTGAGCCTTACCCCGAGATTCTCCCTGGGGCTAAATGAGACCCCTGACCCCCGGCTTGCCTTAACTGGCCGTCCGAGGGTGGAGATGCAAGAGCTAACGACTAAGCTCCAAGGGTGGAAGTGTTAAAGGGCATAACGCCGGGAGTAGCGTTTAAGTGAAACTGCAGCACACCTCTCGACACCCTTTAGCCACCCACACCAACGTTGCCCCTCTCGTCGCCAATGAACAGCGGCCCTTATAGGGGGCCCGTTTAGTGGGTGGCGAGTCACCACCTGCCAAAATATTTTCTTATGAGGCGGAACTGGCAGGTGCCGACGTCTCATATCATAGACCGGCTCTCATCCATTAAAAAATCACCTCAATAGCCCAAGTAATTTTCATATCTTCAATAATAGTCCTCGCACTTATCGGGGGCTGTCTTTGATTGTATCTTCTATTGATGCACTTAGAGACAGTCCCCGATAAGTGTTGCCCATTACATATCTAAATTAAATGCTCTAAGAGGCCTCTACTTGTTGGACTGATGTCCCCGCGCAAGCCTTCCAAAGGACCGGGTGTATAACCCGTGAGAAAGAGCGACATAATAATAATAATAATAATAACGCCCAACGATCACATACATAGCTCCTGACTCCTAACTAGGATTCCCTGTATCTAGGGAACCAGGAACTATGAGGACCTTGCTCCCACAACACTCAGACACGAAACAAATACTTGCACTTTTTTTTTCTGTGCACAAACATTTGTCCCTTCATATCACAACATAATTACAGCATGCCAGACTAACGTAGGAGTTTTCCTCAGACAGGGCAGATGTCGACACACCTGCGATGTCAAAATGTCAAGTCGCTCGTTACTCGCCCTTATAATGAGGACGGCGCGTAACCCTCTTGTTGTGAAGAACAAAACACAGGGGCTGGAAATAACCAAGAATATTCGAGTGTGGTACCTAAAAGATTTACTAGTAGGCGATAAAAGATGTACGATTAAGCAAGACAAACGGCAGGCAGATACATGGACACGAGACAAATAGGAGTAGGTGCTTATAATATGAACGTTTTTAAGCTATTGCATAGCTTCTATCGCGGGCCTTGAGCGTGGAGACCGAATCCAGAAATTCCGTAACGAAAATAACCTAACACCCCCCACCCCGAATGCTATGCAATAGCTTTACCGCGGCAGTCTCCGAGTGCCACACGTCTTTTTATTATCAGCAAGGTAACAAGTACTGATAATAATTAAGATTATAAAGAAGAAAAATGAAATTGCTTAGGCAGGGATCGATCCTGTGTTCTCGGAGTACTGTCCCGACGCCTTGACTACTGGGCAACCGACTGCTCGAACAATCAAATTTCTTCTACCCTTCTGATGTCTCATGGGGACGATTCCACGTCATCTGTCGTCCATGTTCACATTGATTAACCAAACACGACGAATATTAAAAAACAAATAGCGCCCAACGATCACAAACATAGATCCTGACCCCTAACTAGGATTCCCTGTATCTAGGGAACCAGGAAACTATGAGGACCATGGTCCCACAACACCCAGACACGAAACAAATACTTGCGCTTTTTTTTTCTTTGCACAAACACTTGTCCCATCGCGGGAATCGAACCCGCAACCTCAGTGGTGTATGGGATTTGAGCCAACCTGCCCAACCACTGCACCACAGAGGCTGTCAAATATTACAATTATCAACATGTTCTATTAATAATGCAAGCCCCATCAAATTTAATATTGAATACAAATAAAGTGGTAACGCATGTCTTATAATGTGATACATTTTGTCGCTATCCAATATATTTTTATTATAACAAAACATGTCATGCCAGCTATGCTAGGTGAAAATAATCATTATGAATAATTTATAATGAGACAGCCAGGCAAGGTGTGTCCCATGGTTAGATCTATACTGAGATGTTAAATGTCTATGCGTTTGTTGATAAGTATTCACCTCGGAGGGCTATTTTTTTATATTACCTAGCTCTATTAAAACATGGATCTGTTTATCCAGAGGTTTTCAATACCATTCTTGTTTATATACCATTCTTGTATTAATATAAACAAACCAACGCCTGAAATGAATCGTGTCATACTTTTGCAGCATCGATTTGTCTCAGAGAAATATTACGAGAATTATAACTTATAAGCATCAAATGATAGCAATTTGCAATTCTTCATCATCATCATCATCATCATCTACAGCCCTTTACATCCCACTGCTGGGTAAAGGCCTCTCTCATATCATGCCTCGAGTCTGCGCCATTCGTGTCTAGGTTCGGCCCGCGATTTTTACAATATCGTCGACCCATCTTGCTTACCATTTGCAATTCTTACTGGGATACAATTTTTATGATGTTTTAAGTTCGGTTTTGTTCTACAAAGTCGACCTATTCAAAAAGGTGTTTAACATTCTGACATACCTACCTATAATACTCGAAGTGCGCTCGGAGAAACCATCAAAACAGAGAGCTCTACAAACACTGCACCTGCACAAACATTATTGAAACTAACCAAACACTATTATGAAATCGCGTCCATCATCCGATCATGCAGAGGTAAGGTGCACGCTACGGTGATAAATACCCTACAATTTCTCTGTATACTTAGGTATTACTTTTCCCTAGCCTTTGGTAGATTATACGGTGTAATATAACGGTGTTTGGTGGGTTTTAGTCCCTGTTTTCGAAGGCATAACTTTCAGGCGAAGCTTAGCCAAGAAAGCATTCTCGATCAGTAGAGATTATTTATACGATAGAGAGGTCTCTTTTCGATTATATGTCAAAGAAATACACGATTACAAACAAACCTTAGAACTATCTTAGTTTCCTTCGACAGAAAAAGGTAAACTACTATTTATGACTATTTAAGTATCTGAAGCAAAACAGAAGACGCATACTTGTATTGCTGCAAGTCGGCAGGCTTGCTGAGACATGGACCGTTCAGCATCATCGATGGATTTGATGTATGAACAAAGTAATCATCAAATCTCCTCCCGAAGCCTAAAAAGGAGTGAAGGCAGTCATTCGATTTCCAAAATAGAATATTGTTTTTCCAGAAAATGAATATTCCCAATATTTATAAAGCCAGACGGGTCCCTAGTTAAAACCAAAACATACATACTTTATAATGGAAGTGTCACATGTATCGCGCAGACTGCACGGCGACCGCGGCAAACACTCCAGACTGGGTACAGTCACCGAGATAAGTCACTGAACATTTTATGATTTCATAAACAAATCACTGTCTACATCGATGTGACGACGATCCGGGGCGGTACCGACTGTGACCGTACTTAGAGAGTACGAGGAATGACAGTACGGTGACAGCCGCATATTTTTCAAGTTAGTTTACATCAAATACCGCTACCACCGTAGAAAATCTTTTTGCATATAGTAAAAACCTTATGGTCTACGAAATAAGGTTGGGAGTACGTTGCTATACTGTCAAATATGAAACGGTTTATGGACTTTAAATATGTGCCATACCCACACAAAACAGAATACTATCGCAACGCCAGTACGGCTCTGGCCGGGTTGGTTACAATGAGGCATCATACAAGTACATCAGTACGGCTATATACGGTTACGGTTGTAGCCTCTAGGCTCTAGGTAAGCTTTTGGGTTTTCTGTGATGTTGTCAGTACGGCTGTGACAGTATTGTGATTTTTTATGAACTTTTTCACTGCCTATTTCGAATACAGCACCGCGCCGGATCGTGCTAACTCGTTAGGTTATTGAAAAATTTAAAATGTTGAACAACTATAGTCACAGCAAAGACTGTACATGGAATGCCGCAGACGGTAAAGGATTTTGAATATTTCATGCGTTGCAAATAGGACGCTTATTGTCAATTATGTTGTGCGATACCACCATTGGAAAGTACGCACAAATGTTGTTGATTTACTTAAATGCTTGATTCTATAAGAATGTTCTACTGCTCTGTACGACTGTTGCTTTCTTTACTACCTAATCTTAAACTCTCCTACAAAACAGTTGCGAAACGGTGACAATGTAAACAGAAGAAAGACGAACACCGATAGCTTTGTTTCCTCCGCAACACCGCAAAAGCTCGAAGCGGTCGAATTGGTACAATGGACATGCGAACAAACTGTTCCATTTACGGCCACAAATACCCTTTCGCGAAAGCCCTGTCATGGCCACGGGTTATGCCAGTTCACGCTCCCGAAGCTCAAAGCGTTCAAGTACAGCAAAAAGGCTCACAAATGCACGTTCGTCATCGCTTTTAGAACAGCTGACTCATGCTCACGCACGTATTTTTATATGGGTCTGACTGATAAGTCAAGCAAGTCTTTCGCCTGAAGGTAAACGCCACACCTGCCCATATCAATTGCAGTGCTACCCAGAACTTTTAATACCATAAAAAGCCCTGCGTAGCACTGCATTGCTCGCATCACCCAGAGACCCAGATATTAAGTCTCATAGGTATGCCCAGTGATTTTGCTAGCTATATTGCTCTTCAAACTGGAACACAGTAATGTTTGCGCACTACTGCTTGGCGACAGAATAACTGGCAAAGCGGTGCTTACGTGCTTAGTTACTAGCTTTAGGTATATTTCGCTCGCAAAAGTACAACGCAGTCAATGCCAGATACAACTGATTCACGCTTAATCACGGTAAAATCCGCAGTATGCAATATAACTTTAGGTACTTTTCAAGTCTCGGTGAACTCCTGTTCGCGGTGGTCAGAGTGCAAACAGCGGAATGCCGAGCAAACACCTGGCTGTTCCACGTTTACGGTACGCCTTTACGACTACTGCGCGGTAGGGGGTAGTGCTGGGGTGTTTTATTGGCCCGTTCTTTTCAGTGTCGTGGTACTGTGTGGATAACTTACTATAGGCAGGTGTACGTACATAAATTCAGTCTCAATTTATTTTCAGGTCTTAATAAAATCTGGGTGTGTTCAAATCTAGAGTGAATAAGTATTTACTGAGTAAGCGTGCTACATCTTCGACCACATCGTCACTTCACAACAGGTGAGACTGTGGTCAAACGCAGACCCGAGCCGGCCAAGGAGTGGAACTCTCTGCCGGTATCTGTGTTTCCGGATAGCTATAATCTGAGTGTCTTTAAAACAAGAGTCAACAGGTTTCTTCTAGGCGAGCGTGCTACATCTTCGACCGCATCGTCACTTAACAACAGGTGAGCGGTCAAACGCAAGCTTATTATTATTATTTATTTATTTATTTTATTTTATTACCGAATAGGCTAGCTTATAAATAAATAAAAAAAAAATTACACGAGCAAGTCTTTCGAACTTTTAATACCATAAAGCACTGCGTAGGACTGAATTGCGCTCATTACCCCGAGACACATCAGATATTAAGTCTCATATGCCTAATAATTTCGCTGGCTACAATGCCCTTTATACCATAGCACAATAATGCTTGCGTACTATTGCTTGGCGGTAGAATCATGAAATATGCAGCGCAATATAAACCGTGCGCATACCTACATAATACTTTATTGCAGTATATAGTTACTGCAGTATTGTAACTCATTTCACTAACAATACATTCTTATGCTACTACACGAACATAATCATTGCCCTCACATGTATAAAATCCCGGCAATGCAGGGTGCGCCACGAGTAATGCAGGGGTTGCCAAGGCTGACCATTGGATACTCCGTGAATTAACACACCCTTGACATGGTCTGGGGGCTCGGAAGTTCTGTGACATCCTTGACATGGTTGTAATGCATGATATAAAAGCCAAGGAAATATGTTATTAAATACCGACAATTTGGGTGACCAAGGATTAGGACAGCCCTGAAAAAGTATTAATTGCCTACTAGCGAACGAACAACGATCTGAAACATATCCTTGGCTGGTACTATTATCTCTTCTGTGTCCTTGGTTTCTATAGCAAAGTATAATACGCTCTATGTATGCTCCAGAAGGTATGTGACCGAAAGTACGCTCTATACTCAATAGAGTATCCTATCAATATAATGAAATTAGGAAAATATTTTGTAAATAAAAGCGTGTGTTGGTTGAATGTGTTTGAAATGGACATAACACAAGTACACATATATGCAATAGAGTTTAGTATGATGTGAAAATGATCCACGGCGAAAGACCATGGAAAGTACTACTACGAGGCTTTCGGAGCTTACAGAAAGTAGATTAAAATTGCTTGTGAAAAATATTCTTATGAAAAAAGCAAACTATACGGTTAGTACTACATAGAAGACATGGAACATTCCGTTTCTGCCGAATAGCCAACTGGCACATAAGAAACATAATATGGTCAAAAACAAACATAAAATATTAGCACAAAAGTTAAAAGCTAAAAAAATGCACCTTAATTTCTTGTCGTATCTTCTGAATAGCAGTTCCTTTTCAGATACGGTGGTCATTGTAATAATTGACGTTCAAAAGCGCGTCTGTGATGCGAAAACTGAAAAAGAACTTTTGAACTTGAACTTGCCCGCGATGCTAATGGGTTAATACTTCGTTTAAAAATTTTGTACAGCATTTTCAACTTAAAACAAAATAACCCATTTGTATAATTAAATCCCTGCCGTATCCTTGACATGACAAAACCCGGCACACCTATGCGATATATGCCAAGGCAATAAAAATCAATTTTTATGAAGGTTCACGCTCTACGAATAACTGAAAAAACTTGCATGCTTGCTAAAATTAACAGGTATTACCCGTGGTCCCACTACTTTAACCCACTGGAAATTGAACGTACTTTCATGATTGAATTGTAATTGGCTTAATACCGCTGTACTTCACCGATTTGTACCTGTATTCACTTACCTATATCACAATACTGCGATTTCTTTTTAAATCACAATACTGCGACTTTGAAGCTATGTATTTCACCTGAAGTGAGGTATTATCGTGGATGGACATCTCATGGGCGAGCGCGCTCCACCTCACGCCTTATCTTCGCTTTCCATCAGGCGTGATATCGTCAAACGCATGCCCAATTTACCAATAAAAAAATCGATCGAATAATTATTTAAGTTTCATAAAACAGTAATAAAAATTGCGGTAATAATAAACATTATTTCAGTATTTATAAGAATTACGCAGGTTTGTGAGCGAACAAAGTTATAAGTTTATGAGCGAAGAAAGTTATCCACAATCAGTTTCGAGTTACCCAGACTGGGCAGTCGCAAAGTACACAGCTTTGAGCAAATATTGGCGGTTCTGATCTTTTTATTAAAACTCTTGTGCTCACAAACTACTTCGCCGGCTGCGCTGCGGCTCTCATTCATATAGAGGTACCTACAAAGTTAGGATCCGAGATAAAGCTGGATTATGTACCTACTTCTCAAGGTTTATGAGTTTTCTAGACAACTTTGAAAGGTTTAATGCGCAACAAGTTTTTATTGCTGGCCTCATTTATCTAGTTGATTTTGAAATGTTTTCATCTACTGCTTGTATAATTAACCAACTTCAAAAAAGAAGGATGTTCGCCATTCGCTTGTTTTTATTAAGATTTTAGCTTCAGAACTCCGTCATTTATAAACCGATTTGGAAACTTCTTTGCGTTGGGTTCAGTATAGCTACAAGGTGGCCCTATATAAATTTCATCGATATCCAACCTTGGACTTCGAAGATATTTTCTTCGAAGATATATTGAAGTCGGTTTTTTTGTTATAAAATGAATTATGTTTCATA
The DNA here is from genome assembly GCA_951640565.1 of Petrophora chlorosata. Lineage (NCBI taxonomy): Eukaryota > Metazoa > Arthropoda > Insecta > Lepidoptera > Geometridae > Petrophora > Petrophora chlorosata. The sequence goes on along the minus strand of OX621204.1, from coordinate 4,747,538 downwards.
AAGTCTTTTAATAAGTGCGAGCTGCGGAGTATCTTAATAAACACTTTATTAGCTTTTTTTCCTTATAAAAATAGGTAGTAATTATTCTTCGTTGACCTAGAAACTTAATCCTAATATTGCGAGTTCTATTAAAAAATGGGCGAGATTTTTTAAACAGCCGAGCTGTATTCTTTCCTTATCCTTGTTTGTAAACAAAGATGATAAACACTTCAGACTCATTTCATATTTCTCTCAAGTTACCTTTTAATAAAAAGGAAATTCTGCATTATCTCTGCTTAACCCTAGGCGGAAAAAACATGGTTAGTATGCGTAGCGGAAAGAGTAATAAATTGACGTCGAATATAAAAACTTGCTGTGAGAAATATGAATTATTTGAGAAATAAAACGATGTTTTATATTCCAGAAGCCTGTGTGATATTTAATAAATGAGAATATTATGTGTGCCTACTTTATCGTAGGCCGTTTTCACGCGTACCTGTTTTGTCATACATACAGTTACACAGACAAAGAACTCTACAATTATTTTTTTTACTACTTGTAGGCTTGCGTTTGACCGCTATCTCTCTGTTGTTAAGTGACGATGCGATATTTAGACATTCAACCCATTACTTTTATTATGGAAATGAGTAATCTGACGAGCAAGTCGTTCACCACGCCTGCCCATAACAAATGCAGTGCCACCCAGAACTTTTAATAGCATCAAAAGCACTGCATTGCGCTCATCACCCCAAGACATCAGATATTCATATGCCCAGTAATTTCGCTGGCTACAATGCCCTACAAACCGGAACACAGTCTAAGAGCCCGTGAACCCCAGACCTTCGCTATTTTATAAAAGCTGAAAGTTTATCAGCGCATGCTCCCAACACAGGTAAGAACGACGGACCATTATGAAATTTGGGCTACAGTGGCTTTGGCAGGTAAACGGTGCTAAAGGTGTGTAAAATACCGATCTAATTTCGTCAAATAAAGTGTGATTTTTTGGTATTACCTTTAGAATATTATTAAAAATCACGTCATTTATTGCCAGACACTTAACATAGTGGCAACCCTTGCCAGACACCCTTAAAGTTCATGAAATTATAAGTAATTCTACTGACGCAATATATTATAAAAGCTGATTTTTATATATAATACTTAGGTAATAATTAGATGATGATTCCTCATTAGCCAGACATTTTTGATAGTTCCAACCCCTTGCCAGACAAGCATGTACACCAATTTTCACACTTTTGTTAAGTTGTTTTTATTATTAATAATGTTATGTGTGTGTTTCAATAAAGAGTTATTACATTACTGCTTTTACTTTCTGACTGTTATGGCTTTTCTGCAGAATTTTCTCTGAAGGAACAAAAAGGAGGAAGGAAACACACTCACAGTGTTACAAAAGGCTACAACTCACATTGGCATGGTAATTAATTATGCGATTCTTAGATTTGCCCGTCTACGTCTCTATGAGAAGTTTTGCCCTGAAATTAGTTTTGATGTTAGTGGATCAATAAATGTTCCTTCTAAAATGTGTGTAAAGCGTTACGAAAACAGGTTAATATTAACCTGCCTACAGTTATAATAACATTATGTATGTTATCTGACTTCAAGACATTACCTTCTCATATTACACACTTTAGAGCGAATGTGGCTCAGCGGGAACTCGTGCACCTTTCGATCCGACGCACCTGGGTTCGAATCCCGGCTCAGCCCTGCACCAATGACTTATAGTTAAGTGCAGATTTTGCACGCTCGCTCTAAAACGGTGAAGGAAAACATCGTGATGAAACCCGCTTACGCGCTTTGGAGTGGTAGGCTCTGGCCGTGGTTGTTTTACCACCTACCGAACAAAGCCATGCCGCGACAAGCGTGTTTCGCGTTTGATGTTCCGTGAACCATCGGGGAGACGGATCTTAGCAGCCGCTCAACTGCCGTCTCTCTCTAGATCTATATGCTCCATCTTAGGCCACATCATCGCTACACATCAGGCGAGATAGTGGCCAAACATCGATCTATTAAGGATAAAAAAAAAACTTATTACTCTGCAAACCCGGAGCATTCGATTTGAAATCTCTTTATTTTTATTAACGTGTCAATCACCTGTTAAAAACCTATAAAGTTATTCAACATTCAGCTGCTCGTCATATGACCCTACCCTTCCTGAAGTCAACGACCTCCGTTTTCGCGACCCCTTCATGGAGAATTTAGCATCGTAATTCTTTGAAGGAAAACCGAATTTCATCTGAGTTTTCGCTAATATGGAATTCAAGAGTGTCAAATTACTCACAAGGTTCGAGACAAGACCGTAAGTTAGTTTGTTATGTATTATGTACTCGCACCCATTCCCAGAACTATAAAAAAGAACTTCAAAAAGGGAAAACTTAACTAACGTAACTTACCTTAACTTAATGATTATTTTTTAACTTTTTAACTTCGTGTTTCGGGATGATGTTCGGTGAACCATCCGGGAGACGGGTCTGAGCAGCAGCTCAACAGTCTCGTCTCTCTAGATCTATGTGCTCCATCTACACATCATCGCTTCACATCAGGCGAGATAGTGGCCAAACATAGATCTATTAAGCGTAAAAAAAACTTGTATATATACATATGTACGTAAGTGAATAAGCAACTACCCCGCGTGTTAGAGATACATCAAGCTTTTCGCAAAATAAATGTTACTTTAGTTAATTAAGTAAGGCTCTACAATAAGGACGATAATTCCAAAAATGTTGAAGTTTATTAACTAGGTATTACGTGATATTGCGTGAATTGTAAGAATTGCCAATTAGTAGATAACTTATTTAGTGAAAGTGTTGGTTTCGAGTGAAAAATTAATCATTTTCTTAAGTCAAGTCAAGTCACAATCTCTTTATTCATTCTTGGCATCACAGACGCACTTATGGACGTCAAATTATCACAAATACTCTACCACCGTATCGGAAAAAGAACCACTACTCAGAAGATACGGCAAGAAACTGAGGGGCATTTTCTTTTAGATATTTAACTTAAAACAAATAATTTATAGTTGTTAAGTCAATTTGCGCAAACTGAAATTATTATTGTTCTTTTTCTGTACCGCAGTTGCTTTTTATAGGAAAATGAAAAAACTTTTTGCGCGATCCATTTTCAAGATTTTGAGCATGTTTTTATAAGTTAGAAGCTTCACTTGCTTTTTTTTAGTGACGATATAATGAGTCGGGCGACGTAACATATAAATACAATATACATACATATGATTATGTACACCTCACGCCAAATTTTATGGCCGCTGACTGGCGCACCACGTGACCTACGCAGTAACAAAATGACATCAACAACAATTCTTCAGTCATTCCAAGAACAGTTCTGCTAAGCACTCGGCCATAGTTAAATTAACCACTACGATTGCACTCGGCCCTCGGCAAGTCGGGAAGCATTCAAGGTAGTTGGCAAGGACTGCATTGCCATGGCAACCTCCACCGAGGTAGATTGTTTCTTGTGATATTTCACTCAATTGCTGCATACTATAACCTGCAGTGGAATTTACTGGGTATATTTGTTTAAAAGGGTGGAAAAGCTTGTTTTTTCTTAGTATTTCCAAGCTTAGCGCACTCCGCGCTGTGGGTACGAAGCTACAAGTACATAGCCGGACACCGACGGCGGGTCGCGCGTCGTTACACTTGCCGCGTCAGAAGAGATAAGAGCTATGCGATAGAAAGAGAGGCGCTCTGTAGGTTAATATGACTGGTAGGTATGCAACGCTACGCGAGCTGAATTGAATTTTATTGCGTCATAGCAAGAGTCGCTATTTGTTTAAATTTCTTTGCGGAGTGATGCTTCTATCCCTTAGTATTCTTATTCTTTATTTATTTATTTATTCAAATTCAAATACAACTATCATTACAGGAATTTCCCAATTCAATAGTGTATGTCAACATTACAATTCATTTACATCTAAAATAGTCAATTATATAATTAATTTACATCTACATTAGTCAAAGTTATTTTCCATCATAATTCATTTATATTTACAATAGCCATTAATTATTTTTTATTATAATTCATTGACATATACAAAAATTAATTATTTTTACCATAACATATTTCAAATAGTATTGATGTTTTAAATTCAGCAACTGAACATATAAATATGTCTATTTTGTCAGCAACACGATTTAATAAATGCAACATATGTATCAATAGCGTCTTAGCTACTAAACTAGTCCTTGCGTAGGGCACCGCGAACAGCCGCGGCCGCCGCGCCACGCACCTGTCCGGCACACATAGTACCCATCCTTAGCAGAATGTCCGGATTCGAGATATAGCCTCGGAGTACCCTCATCATATAATATGCGAGTGCCAAATCCCTCCTTGTTTCTAGTTTGTTGTATCCAACCATGCCTAAAACGAACAAAGTTGGATACAAGGGGTAAACTCCATATAACCTCAGATACAGGTGCCTAGTAAATTTGTTTTGTAGGCTATGTATGACTATGGCTATGTATGTATGTATGTATGTTAGGCTATGGATCATAGCATACTAATTCTATGATCCATAGCCAACTATGCATAAACTACTATGCATGATTTAGAAATCATGTATATTCCATTGCTCATAAAAATCAAATTGTCATTGATTGATCTACGTTCACTTATGCAATCAGTTTTTTATGATCACTATTAGCAGACACGTTTACGTAAGATTGCAGATATTTAAATATCGATATAACTTTTTAATGAATAACTTTTAAGGTATAAGTAAGTATGCATACACATAAAAAACTTAAGAGATGATAATGGAATGGAACAGTCAATAGATGTCTTATTTATTTATTCGAGGTAAGTATGTATAATTGTATATACTTTATTAAATATCGATCTTACATGTTATATAATATATTTAAAACCAACCATATTCATTAAAGAACACCTTACCAGCGTCTCTGTTTCCCGATACTTATAATCTAGGTGTCTTCAAGTCCAGAGTGAATCGGTATCTTCTAGGCAAGCATGATCCATCGTCGACCGCGTCGTCACTTTCCATCAGGTGAGACAGCGGCCAAATGTTTGCCTATCAAGTGTAAAAAAAAAAGTGATCCAGGAACGAATTTGATTATACTGGACGGCCGACCTCTAGACAATCTCGTCACTCAGTTATAACAATATAGGTCGCATGGTTTCTTCTTTGTAACAACTAGCTGTTTCTTTTTTCTGTATTTTCTTCCGAAATTCGCGCAAAAAATGTCAAAGGGTCCCGTATCCCTAAAATCCGGCCTCAAGCGCATCGCGACGCTTACGAGATTATGTTTATGGAGGACAGGATGGGAACTGAAACATAACGACAAATTGAATCCTCAAATCGGCCGGTGCCAGACGAGAAACGGAAAAACGCGTTTGACGGCCGAATCATGCCTTATGGCGTGTTGGGTGTGGATATTGCCCAACACTGTTGGGTAATATATCATTTTGGTAAACTCTTGAAGGTTTAAGAGAACCCCAATTGAATACAGCCGTATATAAGATGCGTATTTAGTCTTCAAGATAATGTGATGTGATGTAGATCAATATAGCAATATTTGTTATAATGAATTGACTGGGTACAATATGGCAAGTTTTTTTAAAAAAATATTTTTTTGTAAAAGCTTTTAACAAAATCACTAACAATTCGTAATCCTTAATTCGTACGTTTGTTCGTTCGTATTCTTTTAACAATTCGTAATCGGAACCGCAAGCAAATTGAAAACGAGACGCGTTGTGTTTTCCAATGAATGCAATAAATGAATAAATGTTCCAATATCCAGTCAATAAAAACAATTGAACGTCTATTATTTGATGTACATACCACCCGTACTTATACTTACGTCTCAAATTGTGAAACGTTGATATAATTGTTGAGGATAAACATAATAGAGCGATAACTAAACGCAGCTGAAAACAAAATGCTTTGTATTTTCTTTCTCGCTCTCTCTTTCTTTCGTACTCACTCTCTCTACACTACGCAGCATCTTTGTTATATGGTACTATAAGTCTTCTACAAAGTCTCTAAAGTGTTTCTTATTTTTCTACAATAATAATTATTAAGCTTTTAGCAACTATTCCCTAAGCTAAATCCTGTAACCAATTGTTCAGGTTCCTCCCGTTATTTGTGTTCAGTTTTATTATGAGCGAGCTTACGGAAGATTATTAGAGACGCCACCGGCCGGCGGCGGCAGTAACCGGAACTTAACGACAAATTGAATCCTCGTGCCGATGGCGGGAAATGGGAAAATTATATTTGTCGGCCGAATGATGTAATTTATGTGACAGCTGTGGTTTTAGTACATCGTGAAAATAATATTATCGTTTTTATTTCTCTTATATATTATGATTGACACATGTCCATGAAATTAAAATAGTGTTTTTTTTTCTAGTTATCTCACGTTACAGATATAGTATACCCACAGGCGACTCGATTCTTTTTTTTATGGAATTGAGTGATGAGACGAGCAAGTCGTTCGCCTGATGGTAAGCGCCACGCCTGCCCATAACAATCTCTAGAGATAATGATATTACATAATATTTCGGCAATCTCTGTGAATCAAGTTGGCATAAAATAAAATAGAAATAAAAATAAAAAAGTAAGTAAAAATCATAAATAAAAACTTACATGTGGATACCATTGAAGAAAACTTAAAATATACGCCGTGAAAACAAAAGTAGGCAAGCGTGCAGCTTCTGAAAAGAAAAAGAAAAACCAAAATTGAACAAAAATCATAAAAGAAAAATCAAAATAATTCATTTAAAATTAGTACATAGGTATTAAAATTAGTTAGGTCATGCCACGTAAAAAACTAACATCCGACTTAAAACTATTCAAACTGGCCACATACTACGCTCATACAATAACATAAAACGTAAACAGCCGTTTTGCGGTTATGCGTTTTCCTCGTTCTAAATTTAAACTGTTTTAAGTTTTATCTCTCGGTGGCCAGTGTGGGCTGAATGCGTCCGGATGCGCTGGTCACATGGTAAAATAAGAAAAAGAAAACTATATAGAGGAGAAAAATAAAACGCCCCGCAGCGCACATGTGTGTCCATGTGTGAAGCGAGCTAGGGCTGTGCTTTGAGAAGTTAGCATTTTTGAGAAACTAAAAATAATATATTATTATTATGATAATTTGTCCTTCCTGTTTTATTATACATATTTAGTAGCCAGAGAGCGTTAAGTTGAGCGAGTGTGGCTCATAGAGCGAGTGTGGCTCAGTGGGAGAACGTGCTACTTTCGATCCGACGCACCCGAGTTCGAATCCCGCTGGCCTCGGACCACCGACTTTCTTAAGTTATGTGCGGATTTAACACTCGCTCTAAAAACGGTGAAGGAAAACATCGTGAGGAAACCGGCATGTCAAAAAATGTATTACAAAAATTCACGGACATGTGACATCCACCAACCCGCACTGAGCCAGCGTGGCGGATTATGGCCCATACTCTCTCAATGAGAGAAGGCCCGTGTCCAGGCAGTGGGAACGTGACGGGCTGATGATGAAGTAGCCAGAGACAATTTACTAAATGATAATCTCAGAAAGAATATAACAGTATGTTCCTGCAGCATGTATAAAAAGATGTTTACTTTTTTATACAACCGCTTAGCACATGATATAAGTATAGCGCAGGTGGTTTTTTTTTTTACACTTTATTGATCTATGTTTGGCCACTATCTCGCCTGATGTGAAGCGATGATGTGGCCTAAGATGGAGCACATAGATCTAGAGAGAGGCGGCAGTTGAGCGGCTGCTCAGACCCGTCTCCTCGATGGTTGACGGCATGGCTTTGGTCGGTGGGTGGTATTACAACCACGGCCAGAGCCTACCACTCCAAAGCGCGTAAGCGGGTTTCATCACGATGTTTTCCTTTACCGTTTTAGAGCGACCGTGCAAAATCTGCACTTAACTATAAGTCATTGGTGCAGGGCCGAATCGGGATTCGAACCCAGGTGCGTCGGATCGAAAGGCGCACGAGTTCCCGCTGAGCCACACTCGCTCCAAATTCACTTAAGCCGATGAAGCACCTTGTCGACGTCGGATAGCGGTTGGATGAATTTAAAATGCACGACCTGTATTTTGACCACCCATTTTTATCAGTCCCATATTAGGTATATAATAGTAAGTATGTACTGCTAGCTTGAAGTGGGACTGGGCTGGATGTACTCCACACAACACTATATGCGGCAGGCCTAATAAAGATGGTGGAATGAACTGTACTCCTATTGGAAGGAATGGCTAACAATAGCCCAGAAACGTGAGGAGTGGAAGAAGGCCTTTACACAGCTGTGGAAACTAGGCTAAAAAATTATAAATGAAAATAAATAATATGGCCAGATTGCAGATTCGTTTTACTATACTTCCCGCGTCTAGAGCGCGGCATGTGTCCTGGCGTAATGGAGCTATGCTATAGGGTTGTTAACGGGTCGACAAGGTGCTTCATCGGCTTAAGTGGATTTATGCGTTTAGAACAATATTCTGTACGATCGTGGGAATTGTTGGAACGATATTGTGTTCCGTAACTTCATATGAATCAGAAAATTCTAGATTAATTATGAATATAATAATAATGAATAACACTCAACGATCACATACATAGATCCTGGCCCCTAACTAGGATTCCCTGTATCTAGGGAACCAGGAAATATGAGGACCGTGGTCCCACAACACCCAGACACGAAACATATGCATGCGCTTTTTTATGTTCACAAACATTTGTCCCGTTGCGGGAATCGAACTCGCAACCTCACTGGTGTATGAGATTTGAGCCAACCTGCCCAACCACTACACCACAGAGGCTGTCAATATAATAAATATATGAATATAAGGTAATAGTTATAGCAATCCTGTTACAATGTTTTACGCATAATCATACAATTAGAGTTGACGAATAAATGGACCTATTCATGTACAGGTGCATAATAAATCAAAAGGTACATTAAAATTTGTCTGCACTTTTTTATCATAATTTTGTAGACTAGCTAAATGTCCTTTACGGCTTACGGTCTAGCTTATGTAGGTATAGCATCGTATATTTTAAGCAAGACTGCCTCACACGCCTCCTACATACCGTGTAAAAACGTATGTAATTTTAAGCAAGACTGCCTCACACGCCTCCTACATACCGTATAAAAACGTATGTAATTTTAAGCAAGACTGCCTCACACGCCTCCTACATACCGTATAAAAACGTATGTAATACGGTATTCCACGTGGTGTATATTTATAAGGATCGGAGCTTTTATCTGCGACAACGAATATTTTTTGTAGTAAGGCTTTAAGGGATGATGGTGAAACTTTGCGTATGAAAGAGGGAACTTTCAAAATTCGCGTTTTTACGTTGAGTTTGCGATTGACCTAGAATCTAGGTTAAAAAAGATACAGTCAGAAAAAGATACACAGTACCAGGATCTAGGTCCTAGATTCTGGTACTGTGTTTTTTTTTTACGAATAATTGATCCATGTTTGGCCACTATCTCGCCTGATGTGAAGCGATGATGTGGCCTAAGATGAAGCACATAGATCTAGAGAGAGACGGCAGTTGAGTGGCTGCTCAGACCCGTCTCCCCGATGGTTCACCGAACATCATCCCGAAACACGACTAGGTCGTTTGACGGCATGGCTTTGTTTGGTGGGTGGTATTACAACCACGGCCAGAGCCTACCACTCCAAAGCGCGTAAGCGGGTTTCATCACGATGTTTTCCTTCACCGTTTTAGAGCGAGCATGCAAAATCTGCACTTAACTATAAGTTATTGGTGCAGGGCCAAGTCGGGATTCGAACCCAGGTGCGTCGGATCGAAAAGCGCACGAGTCCCCGCTGAGCCACACTCGCTCATTAAAAATCTGTATGTGTATATTTTTCTCTTCTTCTTGTGCCTTTATTGGTCAACTTCTGGACATAGGTCTCTCCCAATTGTTTCCATGACTTCCGATCTTCTGCTTTGCCTATCTAGTTATGACCTACTTACTGTGTATGTTTATTCAAATTATTTCTGTTGTTAGAAAGATTTCATCGTTATTTCCATAAAAACACATTTTTAACAATGTCTTTTGCATAGAAATGTGTTTGTTACGTTGCATTGCTTTTTAAATTGAGCATATTTTAACTAACTAACAAACAACTATCCTTTCACTTTTTAGCAGTCATCACGTCTCAAATAAGAGTTATATTGCTCTTTCTCACGGGTTATACACCCGGTCCTTTGGAAGGCTTGCGCGGGTACATGAGTCCAACACGTAGAGGCCTCTTAGAGCATTTAATTTAGATAAGTAATTGGCAACACTTATCGGGGACTGTCTCTAAGTGCATCATTAGAAGATACAATCAAAGACAGCCCCCGATAAGTGCGAGGACTATTATTGAAGATATGGAAATTACTTATGATTGGGCTATTGAGGTTAATTTTAATAATTATATTTATTATTACATGTATTAACTTAATGAATTATAATTACAATGTCCTTCTAACCTAGTATTGAAGAGCTTCGTTACTAACAATAAGTATATGGACAAAATCAGTCTGAAATAAATGAATTTTATTTCATAAACCGAATTCAAAAAGGAGGGGGTTCTCAATTCGATTGTATTTTGTTTTCAATGTTTGAACCCTCAGAACTCCGTCATTTATAAACCGATTTGGAAATAACTTTTTGCGTTGAGTTCAGTATAGCAACAAGGTGCTCCCATATATCATATAAGGTCGAATATCATTGATATTCGTAGACTTCAAAGATATATCAGAATTGAAACGTTTTATTTTTGTTATAAAATGAATTATTTTATTTTTGTTTTATTTTATGAAACTGGAGAAATACTTTAATACATAGTTTTTAATTTTCTGAAGACATTCGGCATACTTAGCGATAAACAAAAATTAACAAGTGGTTTAACAATATGATCGTAAAGAAAAAAAAATACGATTAGGTCCTGTTTACATTACTACCTATAGATTACGAGCATGTATCATCAAGGATTTGTAAATAAACACTGATTAAGTCATATCTCCCGTTACAGGTGCGGTGACTGACTCATTGAATGATGCCACGAGTTTATTTGTTTTTCTATGACTGTAAAAATAGCACCGGATGTTTGAGTGTCGCCGACTACAGCGTTTATTTGGAAACAGCAGCAAAGAACACAACGACTTTCATATAGGATGCTACAGGGAAGCGAAGCCACTACTTAAACTCCCCTTAATTTAAGATTTAGTGTTTTATAAATATGTTAGTCTCTAAGGTATTTGTGAGATGGGCCTCTGATACGATTACTGTGTTTTTTTATTATTGCCTGAAATAAATGAACATATTATTTATATAGATATTTTCTTGGTTTGACAAAAAAATTGTTGTAGCAGAAATGTACAGAAAATATGCAATATCAAATACATTGCTTTAATTCACTCGTTTCTCGAATAGTAATTCGTGTATTCAAAGTCGAACCCAAAGTGAAAATTATTAAACAGGCACAAAAATGCATTTTTAAACGTCATTAACACATAATACAAATTAAATATAAAAAAGTAACTTAAGTTAAAAAAAACATAACTTAAAAAAAGGAAAGCTTGTCTACCCATTTCTTTCCCATACTCAAGTGGAAGTCCGGGCCCAGAAAATAAATGTGAAAACTGACTATACCAAAACTATTCTATTACTTTTTTATCAAATTCCTGTGAACTTATGCATCTCAATCTCCATATAATAAAAGTAGAGACCTCCCAGCATACAAAATTTGTACATACATCAAATGATCCGAATACACTAGAGAATGGCTCCCTATTTCACTAACGACTATACGTGACTCTACCATCGAACACTATCTATCAAAAGGAGATCAAACACATCTCAAATCTAGGACATTCAGGATTTAATAAAAAAATAAAACAAAGAAAATATCATATTTCTGGAACGGGAGTAGAGATGTGCTGAAAACCAGGAAAAACTCATGCTTTTTGTCAAAACCAGATATTTTTCGATTAGATATATGTAGCCGAGCAAAAGTACCTACTACATACATATATGTCAGTTCATTGCAAAATCGTTTAGCTCATTATAAAACGTTTTATCAAACAAAAAAACCGACTTCAATGTATCTTTAAAGTCCAAGGTCAAATATCGATGAAATTTATGTGGGCCACTTCGTAGCTATAATGAACCCAACGCAAAAATAATTTTCCAAATCGGTACATGAATAACGGAGGTCTGAGGTAACAAACATAAAAAAAAATACAATCGAATAGAGAACCTTCTCCTTTTTTGAAGTCGTTTAAAAATATTAAAATTCTACTGGAGACTACCTACTAAATGTTTAAAAATTTAATGTACCTATATGATTTAAAACAAATAAATTAATTTAATATTTTTCTGAGACAACTTTCTCTAATATATTAATCACGTCTAAAAGTTCCCATAGTTGATCCAGACATCTGCAAGAGTAACCTCAAAGAAGCAATTAAGCATCTAAATTTATGACAGTCAATAACCTCTTAATGGGCATTTCGCAAATAATCGAACAGGTTTTAAAATTCTTGCTTTGGAATATCGAACCCAATAAGTCATTGGCCAGAAGGTAGGTTGTTTAAACACATACCTGGCTACGACTCATTATTTAATGCTTGTTTATTTTCCTGCAGTGAAGTGATATGAACAATCGAAGTATACACTATCATATACCTACATACATATATGGGTATTGTATGGTCACCAGTTGGGGTAAAAAGGTTCTCGAGTGGCGACCACGGACCGGAAGGCGGAGCGTAGGACAGCCCACCACAAGGTGGACCGACGACCTGGTAAGAGTCGCGGGGAGCCGCTCGTTGTGGCGATCTATGGGGGAGGCCTATGTTCAGCAGTGGACGTCTTCCGGCTGATGATGATGATGATGATGGTCACCAGTTTTCATTTATTACGCGCGTTTATTGCGCGTCGTGTATTACGTATCGTTTGTGGTAACTTGACTTTTGGGGTATTGAGAAGAGATAATCTGATGGGCTGATGATGAATCTATTATTACTTCAAGACTACAGGACTCTAGTACTCTCGATGGCTTTTAACTCGATGACTTTTAAACGAGTCCTTTATAAAAACCACAAAAAATTATTCAAATCAAGACAAACGAGTTTGTTATTTTTATTTAGATGCCTATTTTTGTGTCATTACTCTCGAAAAGGTTTAAGCCTAGCGATGGTGACGATTAAGATCCGTACTCCTTTCAAAATCTATATATCATACTAGCTGACCCAGCAAACGTTGTTTTGCCATATAAATTAAAAAAAAAATTAGGGGTGGACTACCCCTAACATTTAGGGGGATGAAAAATAGATGTTGGCCGATTCTCATAGATACCGGATAAGCACAAAAAATTTCATCAAAATCGGTCAAGCCGTTTCGGAGGAGTATGGCAACGAAAACTGTGACACGAGAATTTTATATATTAGACTAACTGACCCGGCAAACGTCGTTTTGCCATATAAATAAAAAAAAAATTAGGGTTGGACTACCCCTAACATTTAGGGGGATGAAAAATAGATGTTGGCCGATTCTCATAGATACCGGATAAGCACAAAAAATTTCATCAAAATCGGTCAAGCCGTTTCGGAGGAGTATGGCAACGAAAACTGTGACACGAGAATTTTATATATTAGAAGATAGATGAAAGTGGCAAAACCCTTTAACAAAGGAAAAAAATCCTATTGAACCGCGCCGCGTAGGTTCTCAAAGGAAACATTATGGCCACGTCTGGCGGAAGACGCGGTTAGATGGGGTCGCATTACACACAGGTACCCCGATTCCTTTGATCAGTCCCCCTTGACACGTAGCGTCGTGAACATCGGCCGCAATTACACCGAAGCGAATGCTTTCCGGACCGCACGCTCATTTCACTAAACAAACTTGCATGCCTCGCTCGGTTTGAATGGTGAATAAGAGAGCAATTGCAAACTCGGAATACTTTTGAGTCATCACAGTTTTACCTGTGTATTATAAAGACACACCGCAATTAACTCGTGCAGTTTTATTGTGGGCATTTAAAGTTTTTTTTTATTCTAATGCTACCATCTTTTGTACGCAAGTTGTGGTGTCAAATTAAAAGTTACACCTATTAATCATGAAGAACTTCCTGTAGAAATCCTGTCCGGCAAAGAATACTAACTATTACTGTAGGTTGCTATAATGGTGCTAATGAACTGATTAACTAATCAGTAATAAGCCTTAAATGTGAAAGTAAGTTTTGTCAAAGGCTATAAATAAATGACGCCGAACAACGATGTAATTGTAATACATGCACACGAGTAGGTATATCGATAACTTAACTTCTCAGGGACCAAACTCGGGGAAACACGTTAATATTGTTCTTCCATTGTTAAAATTTAACATAAACAACAAGGCCACCACTATATCGTTTACTGGAAATACTCGATACGTTTTCGATTGTTTCGATGCGCGCAGATTTCACGCATAAATGTAACTTGCTCGTTACCGTGCAATAGTCGGCATAATGAGAACATTTGTTCACTTCGCTCACAGACATGTGCGTGAGAATATTCAGTATCCTCGGGCCGGCTGCTCACCGTTCCAGTTTCTGAGTCGACATCTGACTGACAGCAGATGTACTTAGACATCAAATCCCAAGCGGAATTATGCGATTGCGCTGCCTAATTGGACTTATCGAGTGTCTAGTTAGTTGCTTGGCGCTTAATTATTAGTAGAAAAATATCAGGAAACGTTTGTAGTTTATCGTTGAGGCTGAGACTGGCAATAGGTTTAAAGATACTGGTGCATGACGAGATACCATCAGTCCATTATTGCTCATATAAATTGTCTATTCACTACACCTGAAGTGTAACATAGGTACATATAAGTAAGTAGGTATCTTTTTGCTTACAAAATTGAGATCGTGTAGTAATAAGTACCTAATAGTTAGTTTTCTTTGGTAATACCACATACCTACCTAGGTACGTACTACATTTTGTACTTGCTTGACGGCTTTTCAAAAAAACGTCGATAGCTTTCTAAAGGTTCAACGTTAATAGGTACTATGACATAAAAATGAACAGAGAAAATTTAGTTCTAGATATCCGAGACCTTGGGGAATTTATCTCTGTGAATACCTAATTAGGAATTACACGTGCCTAGTTAGTGTCTCTTTTTTAGTAGATGAATAAATTATCGTTTTTATTGAATGTACTTTAGCCTTCTCACTTATGTCGTGAATTTATCTCTATGCATACCTAATTAGGACTTATACTGTGCTTAGTAGGTACCTCGTTAGGTAAGTGTAGATACCTACTTGCTAGTCGCCATAGTAATTGCTACTAGGTGATAATAATATAGAACAAAATAGGTGAAGTTTTTATGAATGCCTACTATATTAAAATTTGATTGTGTGAGCTGTCAAAACCATAATGTAGTCAGACCTTGCGAGTTTATCTCTCTGCATACCCAATTAGGACTTATCGTCTACCTACTACCTAGGCCGACGCCTTCTCAGAATATTGTAATAGGAAGTTGTAGGAGTTTTTGTGCCTACATTGTGGTAGCGTACTCTTGAAGCAGATTTGTATGTTTTTCGAGACTACGTATTACACACACTGCATACCTAATAAGTCCTTCATTGTAAGCACATGTCTAATAGGTTAGAAAATAGGTTTAACTTAGGCGTAGCCTATACAATTGTATTTCTTCTTACGTTTTATTGAACGATGAAGCAATATTATGTGCCGTAACAGTTTTCAAACCCCGAAACCGCATTTATAGAACACCATTCCGTTGCTTAGCCTCTTGGTGACTGAGTCCTGCATTATTCATTTAGAGAAGAACAATCGAACAATTTAGAGAAGCAACTAGGAAATAGAGCCTCAAATGGGCCTGGAACTACGTCGACAGCAGCTTTATGGTCCATGGCATGTACCGCAGCTGAATTAGAACCGCAGCTGTTGTGCGAAAGCTCCTCTCCGTAAATTTTTATTAACAAATTTCACCGAGCAAGCGTTACTAATGGACACAAAACAAATTTAAAAGACTAAATGAAGAAACACCGCGCAAAGACAAAAACAATAAAACAAATTAGACAAATCGAGACAAAGGTTGCGTTCAAATCCAATTGTCAAAGACGGAGGTATTCAATTAACCTCAACGGAAACACTCCTCTGATACCGAGATATAAAACAAAACGAATCGTCTCCGCTTTCGAGCGGGTAAAATCGTGAGAGAAGGTGAAACAATAACCGCGATGCTGGTTATTACCGCCATATTACGTCGCGTTACAGTTGTAGTGAAAATATTACAAATGTGGACCGATTTTGGAGCTGTGTGAAAATTGGAATTGCAGACACGTGAGAATGTGTCTACCTGTTTATGTTTTAAGAATGCGACGAGACTACAGCAAAATAAGCGCCGCCGCCGTTTTGCTGGGATGTTTGCGATTTCTGTGTACTTTTTTATTCGCATAATTAACTTATCTATAACTTAATAAGTCAAAGTTTTGGAACACAAAAACATGCAAGATGCGTTTAAGGTTTCTTTATTGGAATTTCACGTATTTTATTTTTAAACTTTACGCTAATTCTTAAATTACAGACGATGCGGATCGTCGATATTGCATTTTTCTGACTTCAATATTGCGCAGTGCAAAAAGTTCACACTTTAAACCAGTTGTCCAAGACCTACCTACATATAGACGTGCCTCTTTATCGTTGAGGCTGGGCCTTTAAATAAGCACTAGTTCCTACTAAAAATTGTGCTAATGTTATTTAGACACGATATGTTAAGGTTTTGTTAGCTGTAAACAACAATATTTGCCTGACCTGAGTTCTTTGTAAGAGAATTATCACCATTAACCTTAGTGTTTTACTTTTAGAGTTTAGATTTATGTGCTTATTAGGTAACGTCGTACGTCGATCGTATCGTTGAATCGGATTGGGGACAGCTAACAGAAAATATGAAAAAATAAAAGCGGCAAAACCTCTACTGAGAGCTTCCGAATCTTCTGATCTCTACGATCATGGAGCCTTTTGTCACGTCGCCGTAAGTCCTTTAGCTTAGCTTTCATGACATCTTTCATAACATAATACCGCCTTTCAGAACATTTTGCTTGTATACTACATAAAATACGTATGTTCCGAGAATTTAGGCGAATTACGGCACAGGAATATTATTACGGAAATGGGAAAAGGAAAAGTTACCCGGAAAACTGACGTCAAACATCACAACAGATTTCTTTGCCCTTACAAATAATAAAATTGCACTTAGAATTCTTGGGAGGAAATAAATAATGATTATAATGAGCTATGAACATGAGTACAGTCACGGAAAAAGTGCTCTACTTAAATGGAATAAAATAGGTAGCAATTTAATATTATACTGTATCTACCGGTATATTATATACCTGTATATTAGTGTATATATAGGTAAATATTTGTCCCATAATCATGAAGCTTAGTAACTCAGACTAATATTTTTTTAGTGTTACTTTGCTTTTGAAAAGGCAAACAGCTCTGTTCATATTTTTTATAGAATAATAACTAGAAAATGACGTTTTTCTGAAAATGACGTTTTTTTTGAAAATTACGTTTTTCTTTTTGTCATTAAAGAATATGTATCATTTAGGAAGGAGGTCCCCAAGATACAGGTTTACCTAGTTTGGGGACCAATGGACTATGTATTTGTAAACTAAGTATTTATTGAATAAAACGTTATTATTATTATTATTATTAACTAGGTAAGTCCCAAACCCAACTAACACATAGGTCCGAATTGAAAAATATATAGAACTACGAGGGTTACGGTTCTACGATGATGGATGAAAAATATGTATTCCCACCGGAGCCGTGCGGAGCTAATATAAAGTGAAGTACTTTAGGTATTACATAAAATTTTAAAGAGAGTATAAAGTAAATAAAAATGAATAAAATAAATAAATCTTTTTTGTTCAAACTTACAATTACCATTTTTTTTACATCTGACTGGGTCAGCGTTTGACCACGATCTCACCTGATGGGAAGCGACGATGTGGTCGAAGATGTAGCACGCTTACCCAGTAAGTACTTGTTCACTTTTGATTTGAACACACCCAGATTGTATTTATGTGGAAACACAGACAACGGCAAGGCGTTCCACTCCTACCACACCTAGTAGCCTTAATAACTAATAAACTCATTATATGTTAAAAAAATTAAAGTTTAAAGTAAAAAAGTTTTGGGTTAAAGCTAAAACTTTCTACTTTAAACTTTGCTTTAACCCTGTGTTAGTAGCCGTAACACAGGGTATCCTAGTACGGCTACTAACGACACTTCTAAAAAAAGAAAAAAATGAGTTTATGAATTTAGTTCTCAACAGTACTTGAAAAACATATCATCGAAACGATCTAGTAACTACCAGACGAGGTAATTAAACTCGATGTTAATTATAAATACGAACACCACTGTAAATAAAGAAAGCGAATACCAATTGAATAAATTACATAAAGCCTATCCTACTAACCCTACTAATATTATAAAGGCGAAAGTATGAGGATGGATGTTTGTTACTCAATCACGCAAAAACTGCTAAAAGCAATTTGATGAAATTTTGTATGTAGGTTCTTTAGGTCCTGGACAAAGACATAGGCTACTTTTTATCCCGGAAAGCAGGTAAAACCGCGGGGCGCAGCTAGTCAGCAATACATTTACAATCAAAACAATACACCATCAATAAAAGTATTTCCTTCAAGTCCTACTCGAATCAAATCAACAATGGATTCGCAACGAGAAAGTGCTTCGTGAAAAACGTACAAAAGGAACACAAAACAAAAGAGAGTAATTTAATTGGGAAACAAAGCAGAAAAGGTGAATCCGAATCAACAATAACATCTATATAGGAAATGCTGGAAATTAGAATAGAATCACAGAATACTAAGGGACAGAAGCATCACTCCGCAAAGAAATTTAAACAAATAGCGACTCTTGCTATGACGCAATAAAATTCAAAGTAAATTCAAATTACGCGTTAAGAATGTTCTAATGAGAAAAGCATACTACACTGTTCGTAATTACATAGAAGACAAAGATGCTTGGAACATTCCACTTCTGCAAAGTAACCAACTGGTACATAAGAAACATAACATTGTAAAATCCCAAAAAATTGTAACAAAATCTCTAAAAAAAACGCCCCTCAGTTTCTTGCCGTATCTTCTGAGTAGTGGTTCTTTTTCCGATACTGTGGTAGAGTCATTGTGATAATTTGACGTTCATAAGTGCGTCTGTGATGCCAAAATGATTAAAGAGATTTTGATTTTGATTTTGATTTTGAATTCAGCTCGCGTAGCGCTGTATACCTATCAGTCATATTAACCTACAGAGCGCATCTCTTTCTATCGCATAGCTCTTATCTCTTCGGTGGTCGGTGTCCGGCTATGTACTTGTAGCGTACCTACAGTGCGGAGTGCGCTAGGCCTGATAGAATCCCTTTAAATATATATCCACTATATGTGACTCTGTCTGTCTAAGTGCCTCCGCCGACGTCTGATTTTTTGTAGGTTCGATAGTTTGTCCAATTTTTTTCACCGTCATTTGTCACCTATTTTGTGTTAGATTTTTTGTAGGTCGTGTGCGTTGCAATATGAAACTCCGTATGTTTCATTTTCAACGACAAAAATTCGGTGACCGATTGTCTGACGTGGGCGGGCAGCCTAATCGGTTTGTGACTTATTTTCGTGTAAACTGTGGTTTAAACAATATTTAGCACAGTGTAAGTGTAGAGAGTAATATTTGGTCAAGTTATATCTCCGGGAAAATACAGAGCTCTAGCGGCTATTCAAAACGGTGTGGCCGGAGTCGCAGAACGCAACTATAGTATAGAATATCAATAGGAATTGGAATCTTGATATATGATAGCGATAACTCACACCCTGCTAGAGAACCCGAGATATATGGAAAATGTTTTAGCGTATATTTGAATTACGGGGTACGTACGTTCTATATATATATAACTGAGTGATAAGACGAGCAGGTCGTTCGCCTGTTGGTAAGCGCCACACCTACCCTTAGCAATTACAGTGCCACCCAGAACTTTAAATACCTTAAAAAGCACTGCGTAGCACTTCATTGCGCTCATCACCCCGAGACGAGATATTAAGTATCATATGCCCAGTAATCTGGTAAACGGTAATGAATAGTAATCAGTAGTAGATATCTGGTTGTAATAAAATGAAAACCGCAATGTTTCATGAGAAAACGGAAGATATACGAGCGAAGCTGCGAGTGTAGCTAGTCAGGAATACCAATGAACGCTGGAGTGCGAATATGAAACTCGATATATGATAGCAATAACTCATGCTCAGTTAGCGCCATGCGAAATATATATATAGGATTTGTATCGGGAATTTACGATTTAGACACGGCTTTAGGTCATTAGACCTAGAAAATAGCATAGGAATATTGGGATTGATATGATCACTGTTGAAAGTAGTACTTAATATCTATCCTGTGCCGTAAGCATCTCCCGGAATAAGGCATGAGTTTTTATTGTTTCTTAGGTCGTTGTATTCCGGAAATCTAAAAGTTCCTTAGGGCCGTAGGGAACAACTGTAAACCTAATTACAAGCGAGCGAAGTCGCGGGTAATTGACAACTAGTTTACTCTCAATCCAAGTCAGTCAATCTTTTATTAAATAGAAGATATCTCGTAAAATGCAATGGATTTATGTTTTTATACTCGTATCTCCCGGGCTCCGCAAACAAATTACAATTATACGGTCTACGGTTAGAAATATGCTGTAAAGTTGTCGTCCGATAAATCAAAGAACATTAACTATTATACTTACGGTTAAACGGTGAACTTTGGCAAGAACTTCTTGGTATGTTTCCGCATTGTACCTTTTTTTACGCTTAATAGTTTTATGTTTGGCCACTATCTCGCCTGATGAGAAGCGATGATGTGGCCTAAGATGGAGCACATAGATCTAGAGAGAGACGGCAGTTGAGCGGCTGCTCAGACCCGTCTCCCTGATGGTTCACCGAAC
The DNA here is from genome assembly GCA_951640565.1 of Petrophora chlorosata. Lineage (NCBI taxonomy): Eukaryota > Metazoa > Arthropoda > Insecta > Lepidoptera > Geometridae > Petrophora > Petrophora chlorosata. The sequence goes on along the minus strand of OX621204.1, from coordinate 4,726,558 downwards.
ATTATCCCGAAACACGACTAAGTCGCTTGACGGCATGGCTTTGTTCAGTGGGTGGTATTACAACCACGGCCAGAGCCTACCACTCCTAAGCGCGTAAGCGGGTTTCATCACGATGTTTTCCTTCAGCGTTTTAGGGCGAGCGTGCTAAATCTGCACTTAACTATAAGTCATTGGTGCAGGGCTGAGTCGGGATTCGAACCCAGGTGCGTCTGATCGAAAGGCGCATGAGTTCCCGCTCTCAGAGCCACACTCGCTTCTTAGGTAATACTTACATAGATACTCGTAAAATGTGTACCAACTTCTAGGTAAATGCTCCTTCCTACACTACAAGCTCGTAAACCTATGTTTTCAATATAGCTTATTCTTCAAGTGAAGCAATGTAAACAAGCTTCGACATTCAATAAAGAGCAAAAAGGTGTTCCTTGATTTTGAAATTAATTTATTTAAAACGCGGTTTATGTAATTATTTAAAATTCTTAGAAATTTTAGACAGCAAACAATCAGAAAGCACTTTCATATTTATTTCCTTAACATAAGGCTTTTTATGGATACCTTGAAAACGAATTCGAAGAAACAGGATGGATAAGGAAGTTATTTCATGAAAATATAAAGTTGAAAATCTCACTTCTATTTGTGAAAACTCGAGTGAGAGAAAAAGCCTGACGTGTCTATAAACAAATCCAATGAACCAATTCTCAAGTCTGACTCACTTGACCTTATAATATAAAGGGTCTAACATATAAAACTGACGGCTATCCCTAGATCCCTCGAGAAGTCCTCCAAGTTAACACATGTCCGACTGTGTACAAGTTGCCGGAAAATATCTCTGCAGCTCCCAGCTTACAGTGCTTCAAGTCAAGACTGAAGCGGTGGCTTGTTGAACAATCGTTCTATAGCTATAATGAATTCTTAAATGTGAAATTATTACATCCTTAAATTTTAATTAGATTTTTGTATTGACATCGCATTTTATTCGAATACTTTTGACATTGACACAAATTAACTTTATCAGCAAAGTTACATAATGAAATTAATAGTACATACGTAGAAACGACTGTTCGGGCTGGCGGAGCTGCGTCAAAAGCGGAAAACCTCAAACGGCGCAAATATACAAATCTCGACCGAGGTTGCATGTTTTTGCCGTTTGGGGTAGAAACATTAGGACCGTGGGGGCCGAGCACCCATGAAATCTATAGGGACTTGGCAAAACGTCTGGTGGAGGCGACATGTGACCAGAATGCTGGCTCATATTTGGGTCAGAAAATCAGCATTGCCATTCAGCGTGGCAATGCGGCCAGCGTTCTGGGCACTTTCCCTTCCACCATAGGCCTTTTAGAATAATTGTATTATATTTTGTATATATATTTAAGTTATTTTAGTTCAGATTTAGATATTTCTTTGTTATAGATTAATACATATATCTTTCTATTATAATATATACCAATTATGAACATATATGTAATAATAAACCTATCTAAATACATAAAACTACATAACATAAATATATGTAATAGTACATTATGGTACTAGTGTGTAATGTTGGTGATTACCGCTGAGGCGCCATTGAGACCCGAGCCGTCAGGTGAGTGTCTTAAGAGAGCCGAGGACGGTAATCATCAATACACACGTGTATCATACGATATTTTTCAACACACTTGTGAATAAAATAACAATAAAAACTCATTTTCAACAGTGAAAACGAGTTGTAAAAAATGATTCGTTATGGCGGGAAAAATTAATCAGTTTTCCTATGCGCGTGCATTGCGATCAGCCACAGACTAAAGGGATGAGGTTTTTTTTTATTTTCCGCGCATAGGGTTTGCGCCTATTCTGCCACGTACAAAATGGGGAAAGTTTTCTTTTATTACAGAGAAAACAAAATTATGTTATATTTGAGTGAAAGTTTTATTTATTAAACACGTACGAGTTAAAATTATCTATTTAAATAAGAAGTTGCATGAAATGAGCAAGCAATAGGAACATTAATTTATTTGTTCTATTAAACACGATTTTTTTTAATAAAACCTTTTTTAAGAACAAAGCACCTTAACCAATAAAATTAAAAAAAAAAACTATTACTCACTAGTGAGTTATAGCAATGAAAAAGTCACAGTTTGATTATGGATGTCATTCTGTGCCTAATTGCGGTGACCATAGAGCCACTTTATGAGCAAGTGTGTTAAAAATATTATTATGTAACTGTTCTTAGTAACAAACTAACAATGATGTATTTCTATTTTTTTTAATGTATTTTATATTTGTGTGAATTTTGATGTAGCCTTATTATAATACTATTTTTTGATGTGTAAATTTCACATTTTACCAATAAATTGATTATGATTATGATTATACAAACCGAATTGTATAGCTTTGGATCGTTATTTTCAAACGTTCATCACGTTGTAATGATTCGGGAACCAAAACGAATCAGACCATTCCATAACGACATTCTTCTTCGTGTCGATGGTCCATAATGTTTCCATGTAGATACTCCATTAGCAAGTGCCTAATCTCTGGCGTCATTTTCATCACAGCCCATATTAATTAAGGCATTATCAATTAATGGGTTTTTCCTCCTGAATATGTCAGGCGGATGTTGTGACCAAAATGCGATAGTTGCCTCAGTGACGTGGAAAGATAAATCAGAATCGAATCGTCATCCAAACGATAACTTACTGGAGAGAAATAACATACATTTATGGACGTTGATGTCGGAACTCATAAGTTTGTATATGTCCATATAGCTAAGCATATTTATGTTGCATCTTGTAGTGTCTCGGACGAGCGACAGTGCGTAGCAGAGCTGTGCATGGTCAACTCAATATATGTGTATATTGGCGATGTCGAGGTCAACGAAAACAAGCCTTCTGCAAAAATGCGGAATAATCTTCAGACAATAACAGATATTATAAGCTTGGCTCTTTTATCTTTTCTTTGTCGAAGCTTATTCAAAACTTAAGTAGTTTTAACCGCCTCATAACATAGACCAACAAGGGATAGCAATGGCGCTTATGAGGACGTGGAACTGCCGAGTTCATAACAATATCTGCATCTTCGGAAGACAACCAAGCGTTTCACACATACGGGTGTGCGTAAGGCTATTGTTATTTTAAGTATAAATAAATAACTACGCCCAACTTTCAAATACATATATCCTGGCCCCGAACTAGGATTCCCTGTATCTAGGGAACTAGGAACTATGATGACCATGGTCCCACATGTTTGCCTGCTAAAAAATAAAAGTGCAAACATTTGTTTTGTACCTGCAGGTACAAAACAAATGTTTGCACTTTTATTTTTTCTTTGCACAAACATTTGTCCCGTCGCGGGAATGGAACCCGCAACCTCAGTGTTGTATGAGATTTGAGCCAACCTGCCCAACCACTACACCACAGAGGCTGTTGTTAAACTTGTTGTGCTTAAGTGGTATGAACAGCAGGTAAGGAATGATAAAACCAATTGATGAGTATCAACTCGGAATAAGAGCTAAGAACACCGATAAGTGGCTCTCCTGTTTAATCATACAGAAAGATGCAGCAGTGCCATCATGGAATTACACAATGATACTACTGCAAATAACCCAAACGTCTCGAGTCTTTGAACTAACCCTGTAATTCTATAGATTCCAGAACAGAATTCCTGGTAACTTGTACTATAATTATCTACCTCGCATTGATGAGTACTGCGGAACCATCTTCACTAGAGCCGAGCCAGGGCTGAAGTAACGTAATCTCCTCAGACAAAGGACACCGTTGCGGTGACAATACCCAGCTCGAGTTCCACGTTGTATAACATCCAACAATGGATTGTTTACTAAACTAAACGTGATTATTGCTACTGTTATGTGCAGGTGGATACTGCGAAAGAATTGGACTTGAAAGAATTGGTATGTTGCATGTTGGTGTGAACAATGAAAGCACTGGACTTTGTTATGAATGAAACTTTTAGTGATTCACTTCGCATTTGATGTGAGAATGATAGGAACTGTAAGAAAAACAGAGAAGTATTTTTTTCAAGGAACCTGACTTGGTTCAAGCTAGGTTCGGAAACATCTGTAAGTCTTACGAACTAAGCTTAATGACAATACGGAAATATTAATGATAAAGAATACGTGAATATGAGTATGCTTGAATATCCACTCAACCATCCAATAGGCACGGTTGAAAAAGATGAATCTTAGAGTGAAGACCACGAGGCCACCTACCAAAACCATGAGTTGACGACGATTGAGGAGACGCAGGCCATGACTGAAAGGCCCAGGTCGAAAGATCGAAGTCAAGATCGAAAGTCATGGAAACAATTGGAAGAGGCCTTGTTCAGAAATGGACCAATAGGCTAAAAAGGCTGAAGACAAAGTAATAGAAAAATAATGACAAATTATTAATATCCTAGCAATTTAAGAAGATAATACAGCTGTTATAGTGGCCGTAAAAGATTATAATAAAACTATTGGCAAGACTTCAAAACAAACACCTGGTGATATGGAACAATCGTATGCATTCATTCGACGTAAAACAGCTACTGATAAGAATCCCAATGAGCTAGTGCATTATGTTAAGAATTATAGCTTGAAATGTTTCATAAGTGTACATACATCTTTAATTTATTAACCGACTACAAGAAAGGAGAAGGTTCTCTATTCGATTGTATATTTTTTTTATGTTTGTTACCTCAGAACTCCATCATTTATAAACGGATTGGAAATTGTTTTTGCGTTGGGTTCAATTATTACATTACGAAGTGGTCCCATATAAATTTCATCGATATTTGACCTTGGACTGCGAAGATACAGTGAAGTCGGTTTTTTTATTGATAAAACATATTATACTTGTTGATCATACGATGTAATACACGTACACGAAAGGTACACGAAATACTTATAAACTATAGTACAACGGGCTATAGCTTATAGCGAACTCTTCCAGTCAACCTTTGGATGGAAAGAACTAATGGAGTGAGAGAGGTCGGCGGTGTAAATAAAAAATAAAAGAGGACGACTACAACGTTGTTTAGTTAAACTAACTAATAGTTAGTATTCTTTGGTTAAACTAACATTTTATAAAAATGAAATGTTATTCAGATTCAGCTTGGGTTTCTTTTGTGAAACTTAGCAATGAGACGAGCTAGCCGTTCGCCGGATGTTAAGCGCCACGCTTGCCCATAACAATATATGGTGCCTACATGGGAGCTAGGCTGCCTATTTTGCCTTCAAACGACTCACCACTTCAAGCCGGCGATAGAGCAAGAAAGCACGATTGTAATTGGTCGCTAACGAGTGTCTCAGGATGATGAGCGCAATGCAGTGCTTTTTATGGTATTAAAAGTTGTGGGTGGCACTGCAATTGTTATGAACAAGCGTGGTTCTTACCACCAGGCGAATGACTTGCTCGTCTTATCAATCAGTTTTATAAAAAAAAATCAATAGAGTTTCTGTTTTGTATTATTTGCCAAGTAGGCATATTTTTGGGTCAAATCGTTGTTTATAGAACGCTATGGTGTATTTATACCTATATCATCATAATACTGTATTTGTATTAACATGATCCAGCTGAAAACCGCGAACCAACTACAATTAGGCCAAATAGTCCCGCATACCCAATTTAGCAAACTTTTAATGAAACGAAAAGCTAAAACGGCGGCGACACATGACAACGGTCAGTTCAACATTATTTGCATATTTAGTGAACCTTAGCACCTTGAACTTAGGGTTCAAATTAGGCTAACCAATTCAGGATTCATGGTCATGTCTATTGACCGTGTTGAAGCGGAATAACCAATTAAAGAGCTGCGCAGGCGCATCGCGGACCGAAATACACCCGTTATGATTACTGTTACAGTTTGCAACTAATATGTACGTGGTTGGTATTTTGCAATGGGGTCTCTGATTTTCCTGTTATGTCACTGTCATTGATGATGAATACGTTTGTGTGCACAAACAATTTTTTTTACTAGTTTATAGGCTTGCGTTTGACCACTATCTCACCTGATCGTAAGCGATGATGTGGTCTAAGATGTAACACGCTTACCTAGAAGATACCTGTTCACTCTCGATTTGAAGACTCCCAGGTTGTAGTTGTCAGGAAACACAGACGTTGTCAATGCGTTCCACTCCTTGGCTGTTCGTAAATACATCTTTACAATACGATAAATACATCTTTATAGTATACCAGAACATAATACAATTTTACAAAAAGTAAACAAAATTAGAATTGTGCAATGGGCGAATAATCGAATACAATATCGATTATTCGATGAATTTGTTTCAATTCGTCTAATGCGTTATGCACACACTTTTTTCAACTAAAAACGTAATTATGAACTGTTGTTGATTATGTATGTAGATGGGAATATTAAAAGAATAGGTTTAATTATATTTGCATGCTTAAATAGCTAAATATAGTGGTACTCTATTTTGTAGCAGCAATGTCTTTACCTATATATTCGCAATAAACGCTTGATTGATTGATTGAGCTGCTTTATCAGTCCCGACCTATACATACCTACCTAACTTGTGTAACATTGTAAAACAGGTGATTGGCAAATTAACTCTATATTGGCTACAGTTCAAAACTGAAATGGTGTTGATTTGTATTTTGCCAGAGGGATTACATGACTAAGTTTCCTGTTGATAATATTTTATTATTGACTTATGTATGACGTGTAAAATATAGTACATATATATTTATGTATAGAGGAAGAATGACAAAGGAAAATCGCCATTTATTGAACTTACTACAACTTAATTAAATGAGTGAAGTAACTAATCTAAAAAAATAATAATTTTTGATTGTTTTATGTATGTGTTACAATTTACAATTTTATGTACAATTAATCGTCATCATCATCAGCGTCCCAGCAGTGGGAACGTAATTGACGTTCCCACTGCTGGGACGCAGGCCTTCCCTCGTAGAGAAACACATGTACATTTTATGCGCAATTATGTTTTTTAAATTTTTATTTTTTTTGACTGTTGACTTGTATGTAACTTAATGACGAGACGAGCTGGTCGTTTGCCTGATGGTAAGCAATACGCCAGCCCATAACAATAACAGCACCACCCAAAACTTTGTTTTGCAAAATCCTGCGCGGCGCTGTACTGCGCTCGTCACTCTGAGAAAATTAGCTGTTGAGTCCCAGTAATTTCGCTGGCTACAATGCCCTTCAAGCCGGAACACAGTAATGCTTGCGAACTAATTGCTTGGCGGCTGAATAACTGAACTTGTGTTTGAAAATATCAATATTTGATGTTTATGATTATATTTCCCCAAATCAAATAATTCATAAAGTCACGTAGCACAGCTCCGATACATATCAAAATATATTTTTTTATAAATATAGAGTTTGTATCGGTACCAACTCCATGTGAATTAAACATTATGAATTCCATTATTTCTATTTGCATGCAGTCTACCTACAGTCTGTGTAAGTAACGACTGAGTCATAGGAACAAGTTTCGCGATTTGACTAAACCACGTTCCTACACAATCAGTATTATTAAGTAAGTACGTACTCAAAAGTCGTAGGTTGGTATATATATGTACTAGGTAGGTAAAATGCTTTTTCTGCGTGTGAATTACCACTTAGCGAATGAAACATTTTTATTTATTTATTTTATGTAATCTTTATTTCAGGCAACATTAGATAAGTTACAGATGTAATCTACTTTTTCTACGGCCCACATAAATATATACCTTAGAACTAACATACATACAATTTATGTTTATGTATGTTTATTATTATTTAATTGTATTGTATGTATTAAGATTATTTACTATTTTATTAGTGTGTTTTTTAATTGATGTCTTTGGTTTATGTAAGTGTATTGAGAATCTCAATACACTTACATAATAATAATAAACGGTATAATAATAATAATAAACGGTGGTTTTTAATATCTCAATTTGAGATATTAAAAACCACCGTTTATTATTATTGCGTTATTCCTCTCCCTTCCCTCTCGCTTTTAGCGATAAGGCCGCCAATTGTTACAATTTCGTTGTTTTTATTATTAATAATTTCATATGTGTGTGTTTCAATAAAGAGTTATTTAAAATATTATTTAAAATATTTGTGTGTCACGATTTTACATTTTCACTCGGGTAACTAAATTTACATGTGTGAGTAGAGTACACAGAGTTTCTATTACTCTACATGACTCTACCTCGGAGTTGTTAGCACTAATGCCATGACTACACTACTGAAAACTACTATGTGAAGTACTATCATCATCATCATCAGTCGATTACGTTCCCACTGCTGGGACACGAGCCTTCTCTCATAGAGAGAGTATGTGCCATAAGTCGTCACGCTGGGCGCTGGCCCAGTGCGGGTTGGTGGATGTCACAAGTCCTTGAATTTTTGTGATTAATTTTGAACATGCCGGTTTCCGCACGATACTTTCTTTCACCGTTTTGAGAGCAAGCATTAAATCCACGCACATAACTTAAGAAAGTCAGTAGTGCGGGCCAGCAGTACTCGTATTTGAACTTGGGTGCGTCACATCGAAAGTCGCGGGTGCTCCCACTGAGCCACACTCGCTCTCGAACTGTAAAGTACTATCATAACAGAATAAATGATAGTAAACTATCATAACGATTTGGAACTTTGGACAGCCACGTCTAGCAGCTAAACAATGAATATGGTTGCCTATACACTTTACTTACCATGTACCAGCTATAATCGCTGGTAAATTAGTTGAATACAATACGCCAGCTATACTCTAAGTGTGTTCCGCGGAACCCTAGGGTTCCGCGATACCTCTGTAGGGGTTCCTCAAGAATTTAGAAAAAAAAACAAAACGCCTCTCTCTGGTAGAACGTTTTGACTCCGCGGCCGCGCGTGTACTTGCCATGTGGTAAAGTAAGTAATAATTAGTAACTGTTACATTGTACTTTTATTACGCTTATTAATAAAGAATACACTTTTAAAAATTATTGTTTTATTGTAGGGTTCCATCAAGTATTTTGCTTCCCAAAAGGGTTCCGTCACCAAAAAACTTTGAGAACCACTGCAATACGCTATAGGTTGAACTTTTAAATAAGTACTTCTGTATAGTTCTACCTTAAAAAAGTGAGTAAGCCGTTACATTGATCTTCATGTTCTATTGTTTATTTAATGTTATGTTGTATCTATGTAAGTATAGAGTATCCTTCTATCAATAATAAGTATTTATTTATATAAGTATTCATTTCTATGTATTTTAGTTTTGGATTATATATGTAGTGTTTTTTACTGTTATATATTTTACGATAATATGTATTATGATATTTATTTTGTTTTACTGTTAGTTTTTTTTTTCTTTTTCATTTTTGATGCACGCTTTGTAGGGTTCTTTTACCATCACTGGATAACTGGTAGAAAATGCTTTAGCATTAAGTTCTCCTTTTGTACATTACTTGTAATAGTGCAATAAAGAATTAAATAAATAAATAAATATAGTTCTTCTCTATTCTTAATCGATTCTGTTTTCAAAATGACAACCTCTATGGTGTAGTGGTTGGGCAAGTCGACTCAAATCTCATACACCACTGAGGTTGCGGGTTGCATTCCCACGACGGGACAAATGTTTGTGCACAGAAAAAAAGCCCAAGTATTTGTTTTGTGTCTGGGTGTTGTGGGACCAAGGTCCTCGTAGTTCCTGATTCCCTAGATACAGAGTCCTAGTTAGGGGCCAAGATCTATGTAGGTATGAGATCGTTCGGCATATTTATTATTATTTATTTATTTATTGATTAAATCAATATTGTCAGTACTTAACCCGGCAGTAAGTAATCCTATAAAAACCAGTAATACGAAATCATTGACCTTTAACCAATATTCCGCGAAACGACATGTTCGCAATGAAATTATAAAATGCAAACGAAGTAACGGACATTCGAAACCAGTCTGATCGGATGCCACAACAGCTGGTCGATGTGTGTGAGTCACAGGCGCGAGGCGGATGGTATGATTTGTATAAGCTAACTAGCTTTTTCCCGCGGTTTCGTTTCCGTGCATGCACCTTTACCGGTGGTAGGTTTCTCGTATGCGAGAGGCCGTCTAGGTGGGCACCACTGCTTTGCCAGTCATTCAGCCATCAAGCAGTAGTGCGCAAGCATTACTGTGTTCCGGTTTGAAGGGCATTGTAGCCAGCGAAGTTACTGGCCATACGACACTCAACAGCTAATTGTCTCAGGGTGACGAGCGCAGTGCAGCGACGCGCAGGATTTTTGCAAAACAAAGTTCTGGGTGGTGCTGTTATTGTTATGGGCTGGCGTATTGCTTATCATCAGGCAAACGACCAGCTCGTCTCGTCATACAGTTATATAAAAAATAAAAATTGAGTCCATATTCGTATTTTTGCAATACCATCTTAGCAAGACCTCCCTAGTATATATGAGAGCGCGTACTACGAAGAGGTCAAGCTGTATTTTCGTAGTCACCCAACCGATTTTGATCAAATATGTTTTTGTTTTGCCTTTGCCAATTTCATATACATTTGTTTTGCCCAATTTGATATAGTTTCGTTTTGTTGTTTTGGGATTGGGTACCCTATATTTAATATTGAATTATATATCTGTTTGTTGCATTAGCATGCTGCATGAATAGTATTTAATTTAAGTAAATAATGATAAGATTTTGCATGCCATTAAATTGGCGAAATGTGTCAGTTCGTCATTAAAGCATTCTCCTTTATTGTACTTACATTCAAGCAAATAAAGTATTTTTTATTCTATACTAGGCAAATAAATTCATTTTCTATTCTATTTACTAAATGGATAACAACACACCTGCCTATAGGTATTACTTTTGCGGCTTTTTGTGGCTAGACCTTGCAACATTTACGCGGCACTGCACTGCGCTTGTCGTTTCAGGGTTGAGAAATGGCAACTTCTCTAAAATTACTTAAGAAATAAATATTTACTCAATAAATACCAACCGTATCTAAATAAGTAAAATATAACTTAGTTAACGCTTTCAGATCTCCAAGTACCTACCGAAATTGAACTCCTATTCCTCTAAGTAAAGAAAACTACGATTGACTTCTAAAACATTTCTTGGAAGCTTCGTTTGAAAGAAAAATAAATTACATTCGAGTTACTGAAAAGTTTTCTTTAGATGAAAACAAATTAAAGTTCGAAATCATAAAGTTCACGTAAGAAACCTAATTTTAGGAACACGATCATTTATACATCATTCCATAGATGATGCAGATCTATTTACTACCTACTTCAAAAAATACTTTGACCAAGCCAAACAATTTAATATTTACTATTTACCAATCCCTAGAATAAGCACATTTCTTAATCGTGCTAATTAAGGCACCAATCTAACTTCGCCTTCTGTAGACATGAAGGAAATCAGAAACAAATAAGAATACGCACGGATGGATCACTCCACGTGCGGAAACCAGCCTCATAACAACGTTTATCCTTTGCCCACGACGACGCCTGCAATATTTAATTTATTTCTTTATTTTACCCTGAAAAGGCACAACGTCGCCGAGTCCGACCTAGAAAAAGATGGCGAGACGATCTCGACGCAGACCAAGACAATTGGTATGAGGTGGCGCAGGAGCGAGACAGGTGGAAGGAATTGGGGGTGGCCTTTGCACAGCAGTGGGACAGAATAGGCCAGTAAAAAAAAATTTTGATGACCAACAGTTTTTCTTATAAAACAATAGGAACTCAAATATAAATTTATTTATATAAATACAAATTACAGCTATTATATATAAGTAACAATAAGAATAAGAGTTCCACACAACATTTCGAATACACTAAGAATTTTCCTAAGTTTTAGGCGGATTTTACCATTGTTTTAAACAACGAAGGATCGAGAGAAAACTGGCATCATTTCAGGACATGTGATTACTAGGCCAGTGTGGTGACTTATGAACCATATTTGACTGCATTCTTTGACTGCGGGCATCTGGAAGTTGAGGCGAGGTGTACCTTCATTGTATTCCGGCGCTACAGAGAGGCGAAGCCGAAGTTAATTCCCTTATCGTAGCTTTAGTGTTTAAATTGTATACGCTAGTCTGTAAGGTATATATTTTATGTGCCTCTGGTACTTTTATTTTGTTAACTGTATTATTGCCTAAAATAAATGAATTTATTATTATTATTATTATTATTGTGTAGGTGGGTACACTCATGCCCCGACTGAGGTAGAAATTTTGTCTTTGCCGTCTTTATGTACGCTATTTAACACTCAAATGTCAACTTGAGAGAACCTCAGCGCCAAGTAAGATACGACTTGACTAACAAGAGGACGTTCATGAATCTTATGAATAAGACGTTCATTTCGTCAATGATACGTAAAGGATGTTATATATCTAGTGATATAGTTCCTCAATGATTGTGATTATGAAATGCGTGCGTGCCGGCGCGTGCCGACGAATTAATTATGTTCGTAGGCAGTTCGTACAGTCGGGCATACACTCGTTTTGTATTAATATTGATAACCGCACGCCTTATGCTCCCTACAGATTTATCAGACTGTTTACTAACGTAGAATATTCCTTGAGTGTCTATGCAGTAAGTACCTCAGAAGTGTAGGAAATTCATAGTAGGTAAATATTTTTATGCTGATGAAAAAGTAAATGGTGTACATGAGTATACTATAATATAGATAGGGTGTCTCAGCCGTCAACCGACTTTTTTTACTTTAGAATAATTAGTAATAATTATTAGTTCCGTTGGATGTCTCCTCGACATAGACTCTTATCCTAGTGTCTAGTGTATATTAGTGTTTTATAATATGTATATAATTATGTTAGTCTGTAAGGTATATATTTTATGGGCCTCTGGTACTTTTAATTTGTTAACTGTATTATTTCCTGATATAAATGAATTTATTTATACACGCTGGCACTCTACCCAAATTTCGGGCACATTCATTTAGATTAGACAAACTTTACAAACTAGATAAGTATTAAGTTTATGAATTTTGCGACAAGAACGACAATTTGGGGCCCAAGTAAGCCAACGTACTAGCTTCGGGGCCCAACTGCCGAATTCTTGTCACAGTTTGTTAAAAGCCACAGAAAGTTAGCGATAATACATTTTACCTATTTTGTCCACCAGTATTCAAAACATCGGTCAAGACGTTTGACATGTTAAAAATTAATGAATTCTGAATTTGAATCAGGACAAATAAAAACCTAAACGATTCTTAATTTTAAAAGTAATAACAAACATAATAACTAACGACAACCATGCTCTTTATCAACTCACGTAAGCAAAGGGAAAAAACGCCTCAGGCTTCGCACGCGCTAAGAAACGAGCGACCGTTAAACATTTGGACAGACAGCTGCAATCGCACCTGCCCCCGGGAATGCCAAGGAACGCAACAATAGAAGTCCTACCGTCTCAGAGGACATGGAACTTAAGACTTTAAGTTCTGGTGATTGAGACGAAGTTTGAAGAGACGGAGGAAAATGAATAGGAGACAAAGAACAAGGGGAAGTCGAGGATGAATTTAGTGTTACAAGTGTTCGGTATATGGTGATTTAGTAGACTTGCATACTACGTAGTGTATGTAGAGAGTTTTCGATAATTCGCTTCATCATCTCTGGGTACTTCATTGAATACTTTTTATGGCCATACGAAGTTAAAATAATTTTCTGCAGACAAAGTAGGTATACTTTAAAATTAAAATATGAATTTAGCGAAGAAACATATAAGTACCTACATATATAATAAATAAAGAATGCGCGCCTAGCATTTCATTGTAAAGCCTGCACAAATAAATTAAATATACATTAGAAATCTCAAAAATAGTGTATAATTGCATGAGCTAATGTTACTCCCTATCCCGACGAAAAGGTTTAAGTGGCAACAGCAGGTTTATTCACACTTGACACCGCTATTAGACTAATAGGAAAAGGAATAAAATCCCCACAAACATAACCTTTCTCAGCTCCTGACCTAGCTCCTGGAACATTAATCAGAAGCAGAGCCTCGTAAACAAAGTCCCTCGTAACTCCGAATGGACTATAAACCGGCGCGACGCAAAAATGCAAGAGGCTGGCCACATACGTCCCCCGACTTGACCCGATCCTGTTAGACTGAGTTTGCCTAAACGTCTAAAACAGTAAAAGTCTGTTCTTGACCTAGAAGTAGAATTAGAATGTCGTAAATAAAACGCATCGTGACCAGAAATCAACGCGAGAATGCAAGGTTTGAATGAAGATATGAAGTACCAAAAGCTTGTCACATACGTTCCGGTTTGACCTATCTGAATAGAGGCTATCAAGTCTTCTGTGGTAGAGGTTGGTTGGATAGAAGTTAGAGGTGTGATCACCAGATATAAATCGGAAACCAAATACCCGTTTCAAATGCAAGAAACTTGTCTCTATTTGTTTGTATGACGGTAACCGCCATGGGGGCATTTTTCCTGCGCCGGCGACAGACGTACGGTTAATTACCTTGCTAACCTCGCTAAATAGAAGAAACGTACTTTTTATAAATGAGGAATGTTTATATGTTACTACTCGTATTTTATTTACTTCCTCATAATATAGACAATATAGAGGTAGAGATAAACCTAGGGGCCATGGCGTCGTAGGACAAAAATCTATACTATTATAAAAATGTAACTGATCAGATTTTTGGAAAACTTTCTGCGACGGACTGTTTAGAGGGCACTGAACACGAATTTACGGCTTTTAGAATGTTTGTCTGTTTGTTTGTATGTTTGTTATCTATAGACTCGATTACTACTGAACGGATTTTAATGCGGTTTTCAGGGTTTGGTAGCATTAGTCCCAACTTGCATTATAGGGAATGTTACATTAAATCGTTTAAGCTCTATCTTCGTAGTCACCCACGAAGATACAGCTTGACCTCTTCGTAGTACGCTCTCTCATATGGGGAGGTCCTGACAAAAATACGAATATGGCCTTCCTCTGTCGTTCATGCGGCCGAAGTCGCGGGAAAAGCTAGTCTCTTATAAAAAAAATATTGGGATGTATAGGCCCGGCCTTAGTCGCGTGGAAGGACAAGTCGATATATATTTATGTAGTACGCGTAAGGACGCCTCACGACCTTGCCGCCGCTTCATGATCGCATTCCAAAGAATCTAGGGCGATACAACTCTGGCTTTGGTGCCTCTGCTATTCAGTCTTTTCTCAAACTTGCTTCAGCGGGAATTTCTTCTATTATATTTTTTTTTTATGAAACTGGGAGATAAGAGCTTTGGATTACAAAAAACTGAATAGCCTTTACCCCTATAGCATTGTTTGACAAATAACGTGTCATTTACCAAAAAAGCAGGATTTTACAAACAAAGTTCTGGGTGGTGCTGCAACTGTTATGGGCAGGCAGGTATTGCTTGCCATCAGGCGAAAGACGTGCTCGTCTGGTCATTCAATTAAATAAAAAAAGATGGCAAGCTGGCTGAGCTGGCAAAAGTGCCGTACAACATTTTGACACAAGTGCAAATCTGACGAGATTAAATCCTTATTTTAGACATCCACTATAGGGTATCAACGCTTTACCGCACGCTCGCACCTCCACAAAGGGAACGTCTCGCCGAGTGTAAAACCTCTCGTCTAAAGAATGAGGAGGCTTCAGCTTCAGGCTACATTTAACGCTGAAAGCGCTTTCGAGAATTTGATTAAGACAGCAATATTACGCCGAAACGCTGAATAGGCACTCAAGAATTGATTAATACTGAATCTGTACCTCTATATCAACTTGTATGTTCGGATAATTAATACCGCGAATTTCTGGTTATGATAATTAGAGGACCCATCAACCCAGCCGTAATTAATTAAGGTATATTGACTGGAATATTAGGTTTCAAAGTTAATAAACCACAGGCATACAATGTGCGAGCTTTAACACTTCATTATTAAGGCTTCGTAATGGCTGAGGAATTAATTTGATCGGTATGTTGATCTGTTGCTAATAACCTACCTCTCGAAGTTCTGGACTCGGATTCGGAGGATGTTCGCAAACACTCCAAATGCCTCGATATTTACAATTCAGGATCGGTCGGAAATGAGTTTGTCCGAGGTGTTTGCATGTTTGCGGTGAGAATAGAGATCTAAGGGATATTCAGGTTTTCGCCCGATTTCAATTTATTCGTTATTTGTTTTTTGTATATAATTTTGACTTCTATAATTATTATGTATTTGGACTTTTGAACTAGCTGTAATGGATTTTGATTATTAATTTTATTTTGAATAGTATATAATATTAATATTATTTAATTCAATTCAATAAGTCTTATTGTATATTAGTGATATATACAAAACGTCTAATACTCACGGTTAACGTCGAAATTACTCCAACCAGGTTTTGGACATTTTAGAAGTCCTGTTTATCCGTGCTGATTAAACAAATAAATAATAATAAATTAATTTTAACCACCAAGTCCATTGTGAGTGGCATTAATTTTTTTTTGTATATTACTTATATATATTCTGTAAAATGCTACTGTCTGATATCAAATACATTGCGGATAATTCATTTCCTCCCTTTAACCGAAAACGTTGTCCATTTCGATGTTAAAATCTCGGTGTTATAATTGTACCAGTATATCCTTGGGGATATCTCGATTCTTCCACAAATCGATTACAGAGATGTCAACCCCACTTACTTTTCCGATTCGATGATTGTACTCGTATCTCTTACAACTTTTGTATTTTATATTTTCTTGAACGATTTCATTCGAAGTAAAAAATAACTTATGTATAAGCTTCGCTTCGCGTTCGCTCCTTACTTTCCATTACTTGATTAAATACCCAGGTGGCGTGTCCGCAGCAATTTAATTTCCGAAATATATCTTTAAAAAAAGAACCTTAAATTGGAGTAAATCCCCGAGGATTCAGACGGCAATTAGGTTTGAAGAAAAAACAGCTTTCAGGGCTTGAAGCAATGGTGACAAATATAACGAAAAGTCGGTTGCTTTATTATAAAAAATGTCGGATGATTATTGGCAACAAAGTTAAGCATATCTATATAATTTTGTATAACAACCTATATAACTGAATAATCAACTTCAAAATATTTGCATGTAGAAATTCTGTTCTATACCTTATGGTTAGAGGCTGAATTTTTAATCGACTTCAAAAAGAGGTTCTCAATTCAATTGTATTTTTTTATGTTTGTTACTCAGCACTCCGTCATTAATAAACCGATTTAGAAAATTTGCGTTGGGTTCAGTAAAGTTTCAAGGTGGTTTCATATAAATTTTACCTTGGACTTAAAAGATACATCAGAATTGAAGCCGGTTTTTTATTATAAAATAAATTAGGTATATCAATACTTCAACAATGTGGTCAATAAACATTCAAACAGAAACTTGATAACGTCGATTTTAATTTTACTTACGAGCATCCATTAAAGAAAAGTCGAAAAGTGGCCGACCCGAAATGTAATGAACCTTAATATTTCATTCCCTGGCCCTCGGTTGTTGACGCCGAGGCCGCGTCCTTGGGAACTCCTGTATGGCGGTGACGACTCTATCGATTCATGATCTGCCTCTAACATCTGCACTTTAACCCCAGGTGTTAAAGTCTATGGTTGAACGTTACAAAGTTATCAGTTTTTAACACCAAGTTAATTAAATTCGTTTAGTAAGACTGAACGGTGCGGAGGAGGTACTCCGAAGTGGGGTAGATTCAAGCAGGTAGATCGATTTTTTTCATATTTTTGTACAGATTCTTCTTGATTCTGATCTTGACTCTGATAATTCTTGATTCGTTCTTTGATCCTTATCAGCATTTTATGAGTACATTGGTGGAATACGAGCTTTGTTTTACAGAGAGTGAGAATAAGGCCCAGTGCCGTTTGATGCACTTAGATATGTCTCGTATTTGTACGAAATTTGTACGACATACAGGTTGGTGTTTTCTGGTTTAATCATGATGTAGTTGACATCCAACTTATATTATAAATGAGAAAGTTTATGAGGATGGATGGATGGATGGATATATGGATAGATCTTTGTTACTCAGTAGTTTTACGTGATTACGTAAAAATACTGAACAGATTTTAATGAAATCTTACTAATAACGGGTGATTTTTTTGCTGGTATCTTTTTGGCAACACTGTTTTTGACAGATCACGCGTGAATCGTGTCTTGTGTCATTGTCAAACTTGTTCAGTTTGGTCTATAAATTTAACCATGAATCGACTTACGAACGAACAACGCTTGCATATTATTGAATTTTACTATCAAAATGCATGCTCGGTTAAGAGAGTGCATCGCGCACTTCTTCCAATTTATGGGCAGTTTGGTCGGCCTACTGAGGCAGCTATTCGGAAGCTTGTGACTAAATTTCGAACCCAGTTTACATTATTGGACATTAAACCACGAACACGCATACGTAGAGTGAGGACCGAAGAAAATATTGCGGCTGTATCCGCCAGTGTTAGTGATGACCGTGAAATGTCGATTCGCCACCGTTCGCAGCAATTGGGCCTCTATACTATAGATAATAATAATGTATATGCGAAAGTTTGTGAGGATTGATAGATGGATGAATGTATGTTACTCAATCACGCAAATAAAAAAAAATTATAATGAAATTTGGTAAGTATTATTTATACTTTCGGTCCTGGAAAAGGACAGGTAGATTTATCCCCGGGAACCGCGCCTGAAACCGCGGGGCGCAGCTAGTATTACATAGTACAAAGGCGTTGGCGCACAGTCGAGTAGGAAATGAAGTCCGTTGCATCACATCAAAGTTTAAGGTACTCGGGTACTCGCCCACTGTATTCTTGATCATAAGCCCATTACGTTTCACTGCTAAAACTCGGACCTTCCCTCTTAGAGAGAGTATGGGCCATAATCCACCACTCTGGCCTAGTGCAGGTAAGTGGATGTCACATGTCCTTGAATTTTCTTGGATAAGCCGGTTTCCTCGCGATGTTTTTCTTCACCGTTCTTAGAGCGAGTGAAAATCCGTACATAACTTAAGAAAGTCAGTGGTGCGGCCAGCGGGATTCGAACTCGGGTGCGTCGGGCCGAAAGTCGCACGTACTCCCACTGAGCCACACTCGCTTTGATTCTCATCCTGATGCTCTCAGTTAAATTGGTAAATTAAGTTGTTAGAAGGTCATTCATCTAAACTAATGTAATTCTCGAAGTAACCGAGGCAGGCTCAAGGGACTATGATTGTTTCCTTTTTCGGTGTCTTTAGAAGTTATTGTATCTTAGGGCTACTTTATAAGACGTTTCAAGTAGATTAATCAAGCGTAAGCTTACATAATCCTGATAATTGATTTATTCACATCCTGAATGTATTCACATCTTTATATATTAAAATATCTTTTACTATCTTTTATCTTTATATGTATAAGTAAGTTGGGCAGGTAAGCTCTAGAGTTCGTGGGTTGAATTCTATAAAGACAAGTATAGGTATAAAATAGCCTCTGTGGTGTAGTTGGGCTCAAATCTCATACATCACTGAGGCTTCGGGTTCGATTCCGGAGACGGGGCAAATGACTTATCAAACATATTGACACCCCTCGTTTTTGCGTCGGTGGTTAACAAAACCCTTTAAGCCGCTAAAGGACAGTAGAGAATGCAGCTTTATCCTGTAATATTTCCTAATGGAGTTCGCAGATGAACTGAGTAATATCATTCAAGTGCGGAAGAACTACTTGAGCTCATTCGGAGAGACACAATTAGAAGATCGCTCCTTTAGAAGTGGTAGAACTCTCCCTAGGACTCTTTATTATCTATATTACTCCCAATTATATGATTACACTAACTGCGCCTCGCGGTTTCACCTGCGGTTTTCTGTGATAATGTCCTTTCCAAATATGATTGAAAAGCGTTCTGCAGGCTTTCCACCATCTCTTATACCAGTATTATTTTAAACTAACTTCCGTTTTCCGTACCACGAAGTCCTAAAAAAAGCTTACTTTGGTATTGTATTGTTGAGAAGTTTTGGTGACGTCATCGTAAATCATTCATTCAGGTGTTTTTTGACAGTTGACACTTCGCAGGAACAAAAATATTATTGTTTTATGAAGCTCATGGTACGAATCAGAGTAATGTGATTGTAAGATTGAAATAAAACGTTCCTGTAGCATGATTGTCTTGTAAGTTGGTGGTAAGACCCCAGTAATTTTTACGTGATTGAGTAACAAATATCAATCAATTTTTCCCGTCATCCACACAAACTTTCACATTTATAATATGATATTTCATAATGGAGTTGGCAGATGAACTGAGTAATATCACTTCAAGTACGGAAGAACTACTTGAGACCATTCGGAGAGACATAATTGGAAGATCGTTTTGTAGAAGTGGTAGAACTCTCTCTAGAACCACAAAATATCTAGAACTCTATAATATCTCTATTATGCCCAATCATATCCTATCTTCCTATCCTACTAATATTACAAATGCAATACTTTGTGAGGATGGATGGATAGATTCAATTCAATTCAATTTATTTAAGCAAAAAAATGCAATACAATATAATATCTTAATTGTAGTATTGTATAAAAATAGCTCGTACATAATTCTGACACATAAAATAAATATAAGATAATCACCAGCATTCGTACTAGGATAGACCTTATATGGATGGATGGATATATGGATGGACGTTTGTTATTCAATCACGCTAAAACGAATGAACAGATTTTGATGAAATTTTGTGGATGTTTGTTATTCAATCACGCTAAAACTAATGAACAGATTCTGATGAAATTTTGTATGTAGGTTCTGTAGGTCCAGGAAAGACTTACTACTTTAAAAACGCGGGTGAAACCGCGGGGAGCAGCTAGTATTAGATAATGCCGTGACTTTTGACTGTTTAATGTCAGCAGGTAGGTAAATTATATGTACCTACTTAACTAGTAATTGTGAGTCATTGAGGTTATTCGCAATTCAAGCGCGATGCCGTTATTGTTGTACTTACTTAACTAAATGAGTAATAATAAAAATGGCGGACTTGTGGTTTATTATTTTGTAGGGTAACTACAAATACGTCATTATAACATATGATGTTTGTACATGTACATGTAGTTTGTAATCCACGATGTAAATGTTCTGACAGTGTACAATAAAGAATATAGGAATGTTTATATTGTTCATGAATTAAAATAAAATTAATTAAGAGTGCGCAATAATATTTAAATATTGATGTATTGGATTATTTTTAGAAATTAACAGTTTTCTTTGATATACCTACGGGAAGTAAAATATATTATATAATAATAATAATAAAGTAGAATATATTTCTATATAATATAACTATACAGAATATTGTAGAGATATCAGTGTCTACCAAGAAATTAAGTACCAAATTTCTCACCGAATATAATTTATAAAAGTACCTACTTATTTACAAAGATTAAGATTAAGAGTCCGGAAGAGATCGTTTTAAACGATAAGACCGACCACTGTAACACTAATTTTAAGATTATTATTTTACCTTATTTATTTTTTGTAACAATAAAGAATTATCTAATTAGGATATTACAATGTGTGCTCTGCAAATGGCTATTGTTTATTTATCGCCAAATATAAAACAACTATATTATATAAAACAATATAGTACTACCGAAAAGCGTATGTACCAGGTAACTATAGCAACAAAAAAATCAAACGTGCGAAATCGTAGAGCTTTCGCCGCTCTCTCAGTATTCTATTTAATTATGTGAATAAAAAAATACTTACAGCTGCTAGAAACATGGCATTCGTTAAGGACACACTGGTAGATGATCCAGGATTCCAGTTCAATCATCGTGGAAGCCGTCATTTTCACAAAAATATACAAAATCACACAATTGTACAGTCAATTTCGTTTAATAATTCACAATTCAACCTTCACTGCGTCTCTATTGTTTTTTTTTAATGTTCAGTCACTGTCAGGCATGAGTTCTCAGTCAATGTTTTCGAAATTCAAATGTGTATAATATAATTCGCGCAATTTTCAACGCTACACGTTGTTTTGATATGATCGCCCACGGTTTCCGAGCTGAATGATTTGATTGGGCTTCCGAGCTGTATCGGCCCGCCCGACAGGAACCCGGAAATGGAAAACAGTGTTGCTATTTCGTTACTTGAAATCTCCCGATTATCGATTTACATAATTTTATAAATTATTACATATGCTAGTAGTAACGAAATATAGATTTATTATTTTATTTATTATTTATACAAACAAAAAGCTGCAATTGAAATTAAAATACTAATTCATATTTTTTTCAACGTTATGAATGACGTGGAAATTCCTGAGGAATATTTTTTTCATTGGTAAGAAGTTTACCATATATCTTAATGTCCCTAGCACCTTTTAAACCTTCGGTACATAGTTTGGTCTTGGGTGTCGCATTCGTCTTCCACTTCGCTAAGTGGTGTTTTTTCATCTCACACTGAACCTCAAAACACAATAATATTATTGGCCAGATAATACTTAGGTACCTTTTGGTGGTGTCTAAGTTTGGTAAGAGTCTAGTAACTAAAAAAGTCACAGATTACTAGACTCTTTTTTAACAACTTGGCTAATCCGCAGGTTGTTTTTGTATGAAAATTTGCGCCATAACCCGACATTATCGTATCTACCTTTTTACTTTGGCACAAGGGGATGAGTTATGTTGACCGACGGGTTAACTTGTTTTTGTACGAAAATTTACACGTAATAACCCTACTCGTGCCCTCCCTACTCTAATATATGCCATTTTCCGTAGGCATTATATTCTTAATTTTATTGTTTTTTTAATCTTAGTGGAATGATTATTTTGATATTCGATACAGGATCTTAAATTAAAATTTTATGCATCTAAAAACTACTATCTGAGTTTTACTTGCTGTAAAATAATTACAATTTTTTTTATAAGTTTGCCGGTTAGGGCAAGCTAAAGTCTCTAGGACCATACCGCCATGTCTTACTTAGTTTTTATTTGATAGTTTAATATTTATTATACTTTTGTTGAAAATGGGGGTCAACAGCAACAAGCCGGTCCCTCTCCTAGTGCTTCAATAAAGTGGTGGAACTTTATTCAGGCTTTCCATGGACTTTTTGGGAGAACATAAAAAGCAATGTTTTCTCTGTTTTGTTTCATTTGCCTACACTCGTGCACGTTTACGAACACACAACGGTTAATATTCCACCGATATTACACATGATCACTCAAAGTAACACTTGTTTGGAAAATAATACAAAATGGAACTGTATCACTTTTCACTTCCCGCCAAAAAGTCGAAATACTTACCAGATAAATAAGGAGTAATGTCTAATCTGGCAGCATATTTTCCATAGACAAATATGGTTAGTGTTGTACTGAAAACGATTGCAAAAATCCAACATTAATCGATTTTACACTTTATCGATTATTTTATGAACAATTAATTATAGAATCGTTAAACACCTTATAAAACCGTTTTGAGAAAATGTTTAAAAGTTTACCATTGAGTGATCCAATAGTACGAAGTACAACGAACTCTTTTAGATAACATTTGAAAGGAGAACCTTGCATGAAGTGTACGGCACTTCATTCAAGGTTCAATATTAACAGACGCTGGACATAAAAATGTAGACCTAAAAAGTTAATATCGTGAAAAAATTTCAAAATCATCATATGTAGCCACAGAAGAACGATACTTAAAATTACTCAGATTGTAAACAAAATGATATGCGTTTTGGAAATAATAATAATTATGAAAGAACGTCAACGTACGGGATCTAATCCAGCATCTTAAAAAATTACTACACGCTGGAATGGATACTAAATCTCGCCCGCAATAATGCACAAAAAGCAAATATTTATAAAAAAATATCTCAAACGAACATTGACATCGAATTACAGTAAATTAAATTAGAATTATCGATTTACAGAAGCAATTGTTCCACCACTAACTATGATATGAGATGTCATGACTGTCAATGTCAAGTCAACGTCATGCGTCGTTTTGTTGCTAACTTCGCATCAGTGTCTAGATTTCGGGTGTTTGCTTGTCTCGCTCAGTCAGTCTCGCTCTTGTCTTTGATTTTCACAAGTGTTTCGCACAGTAGAAAGTGGTTTTATTTGTAAATATTGCAAAATTGAAAATATTCTACATTATTCTCATTTGTACCAATTGATTTAGTTGTTTGTGGAAGTGTTTTATGGATAAAAACAGCTTTTAGTGGATATTTTAGTTCCCTGGGAATAGGTGAGTTTATTTACGTGTGAGTTTTTACCAACACTTGTCCTTTCGAACATAATTTTAATGCAAGCAAATAATATGTGTAGTTGCGGCGTAGGTGAGTATTTCGCTGCGTATCGGCGCATTTGTGTCGTAATGTTTCGTTCGATTGTTTTGGATCAGGCGGTATGTTTTGGCTTGCTGCGCTGTTTCTTGTAACCTTGGACGAGTAACAGAGTGTCATCGTCTAATTTGGCTTTACGCACCAGCATGTTTATAAGGTAACTTGGATTTTCTTTGTGTACCAAAATGAGGTGGAATTATGTGCATAATGCAATGAAAAAAAAAATTACTTCTGTAAACCTATACCTACCTGCTAAGTTGTATTAGATAATTTTCGTGATGAACCTACCTACATCATATCGCTTCAATATTATTTTACAATAAGTTGGGATTGTGAAATCAGAGCCTCAAATATTGACGGAAAGTTGCCAGCCTGTGGGTAATTTTAAATTAGTAAGTGTCATGGAATTAAATTTGCAAGTATAGTAACAGCACCGTGGATCCCAAGAGATGAAACTCTTCTAAATTACCATTCCAACTAAGAATAGAATAACTAGGTATTGAGCCTGGTAACCCCGACTCAACTGGATTCCCCACCACTCGTCTTTTATTTACCTCAATCATTTGAACATCATGGTATCTAAAGTATTTGTCAAAATTAGAAATGCTCTTGAGTTTCATTATTTATTTTGGATATTCTCATTCTATTGTCTAGTATATTATTATTGTTATTGATAATTCAAGCTGATAAATATTATACATAAGATTACCAAGTAATTGTAATAGCTGTCTATAATTTACCTGTGTTCTATTTTTTTATTACCTGATAGGTGAGCATTTGACCACAGTCTCACCTGATGGAAAGTGACTATGCGGTCGAAGATGGTTCATGCTTGCCTAGAAGATACTGATTCATTCGGGACTTGAAGACATCTAGATTATATGAATCGAGAAACAGACTCTGCTAAGGTGTTACATTCCTGAGCTGTTTGCATGATGAAAGTTGATGCGAAATGCTTTGTTCTGGAGGAATGAAAACAAACAGATTTTACAAATAAACACTAAACTAAACCAACATAGATATGAATTTATGTCACAAGATTCATTAAACTTTTAGAGTAGCTCCCCTGGCCATTCGTAGGTAACAGATGTGTATGGTTATGCAATGCAGTGTGGTTACCATTTGGATGGGTAATTGTTCGTATGATTTACATCTAAGTGCTACTATGCTTTGGAGGGGATGTTAAGCTGTCGTCCCGGTTGTTGGGTTAGGACAACAGTTATTGTAGATTGCATTATTTGTAGTACTCTGTGGTTATAATTGAGAGCTGGTGAAATACACGATTTTGTAATACGAAAATGTCGTGAAATTATTTAATTTTAAGGCTTCAGTCCATATTCTTATAAGAACCTAGAACAGAAAATCCAGAGAATATCCAGAACAACAGTCATTAGGCCATGTAGGAAGCCTTCTGGAGGAGCTATATCATTCTCCTGTGTAGTTATCATTTACTATTAACAGTAATTTAATATGCAATGTAATCCAGGACTTGTGGTTTCAAATGATATACAAATTAGTCACTTCTTCACTTCTGTATATACAGAAAGAGAGATATATATATACTTTCTGTTAACATTCGATGTACTGTTGCATTACAGTGTCAATTCTAAAATGACCCAGTTTTACAGGTACTCTTTGATCAAACCTTTATGACATCACTTAACATTATTTAAGAAGCCACAAAAAGGAAGTCTCACAAAACAAAATATTATAACTTTCCTTGCACTTGGTCAATTATGTTTTCCACGTCATACAAAGCACAGTTTCGATTACAAAGTACTGAAAAAATAGGTACCTAGTAGGTAAGTATATTTATTTGTATATTGATTCATTTTTTTATTGAAACATTTATAGATATACTAATCAGGCCTTGATATGGTGCGTCAGTATATCAAACACATAAATAGGTATGCTTAGTAATCTATATTGTATAAAATGCTAAAAATACTAGTTCCATTAATGATAAGATATTTAATTTTA
Source organism: Petrophora chlorosata (assembly GCA_951640565.1). Classification (NCBI taxonomy): domain Eukaryota; kingdom Metazoa; phylum Arthropoda; class Insecta; order Lepidoptera; family Geometridae; genus Petrophora; species Petrophora chlorosata. The sequence continues at coordinate 4,700,373 of OX621204.1, read as the reverse complement.
TCTCGCAACTTCGTAAGGTTCTATGGAGATGGAATTATTATTCATTACTATAAACTGAAAACTACTAGGTAATTATACTAGGTTTTGAACACTATCCTATCTAAAACTTTCAAATGCGCCCATGGTCTGTTAGGTTGTACCTTGTAATGAAACAAAGGAAGATGGGCAGATGTTTAGAGCGAGTGTGGCTCAGCGGGAACTCGTGCGCCTTTCGATCCGACGCACCTGGGTTCGAATCCCGACTCGGCCCTGCACCAATGACTTATAGTTAAGTGCAGATTTTGCACGCTCGCTCTAAAACGGTGAAGGAAAACATCGTGATGAAACCCGCTTACGCGCTTTGGAGTGGTAGGCTCTGGCCGTGGTTGTAATTCCACCCACCGAACAAAGCCATGCCGTCAAGCGACCTAGTCGTGTTTCGGGATGATGTTCGGTGAACCATCGGGGAGACGGGTCTGAGCAGCCGCTCAACTGCTGCCCCTCTCTAGATCTATGTGCTCCATCTTAGGCCACATCATCGCTTCACATCAGGCAAGATAGTGGCCAAAAAAGTGTAAAAAAAAAAAAGATGTAACAATATACAAAGCACCTGCCAGTTTCTTGACTCCAGTCGGACAGATGCTTGTAATGATCTGCAACCTTCAAATTTAATAAATAAGAGTACGTTATAGTATACTATGCTATGCACATACCTAAAAAAAACTTGACCCCTAATTTACTCTAGGTCTTACTAAGTTAGACGTCAAGATTTTTCCTAGACTCGAGGGAATCCGACGACGTAAATTCTACGCCCTAGTAATACCCGAAGACGTAACAAACACTTATATGTCTCTACATATATGTATATTTTGCTTTACCAATAGAACCATACTATACCATACTACCTAGGTAACTACTTAAAATTGCCAATCAAGTTTATAGTTAAGCTGGTAAGCCACATAATAAAGAAAAATATTGTTACTGAAATGTGAGTGGATTATCTTTCTACATTGTAACCATAGGAAACAGCTACGCATAAAGCAAAACAGTTCAATGAAACAATAACAGCGGCATACCGTTCGCCAATCAAATAGGTATGACTTTCTCCCACTTGACTTGGCATGTTGGCAAACACGTCGCGAACGCACCACTTACAGTACCTACAAAATTACAATAGTTCGTTCGTAGATGTATTGTTTAAAAAGCATGAAGCATCTCTTGTTTGATGCACAATGTTAGACTGGTTAGGATAGTTTTGTTTTGTGACTAAAACCATTTTGGCTATTTAGGTAGGTTCTTTTCAAAGGTGGAATGATTGCGTCGTAGACATAGAGTATATGGACACGTAGCCCTATCTTACCCATAACGGAGATTTATGAATGACTCTGATTTCCTGATACTGTCTCTTCAAAACCACGACTTCTCTCTCATGTCTACAAACCATAAGCCTCCTCCCTCGTCGTTTCCTCGTCTTCATGCCGTATCGTTTGTAAATAACGATTATTCGAAATCGATATCCGTAGCTCTACTCGTTTCATTAAGTGAAATCGAAGTTCCGCGACTGGCATTTATACTTTTTAAACGATTATCGATAAACTTGCAGCTGCGTTTGATGGGTTTATATCGAACTCCGACTCGATTACCATGGAATATTTTTTTTATAACTTGTGGGTAGATATTAAAAGCATTCCAAAAATGTGAGGCAACCGGGCGTCCCTCACTCACTCCCATCTGTACTGACCTAGATTGACTTGGTTACACGCAGTTTTCTAATTTTAAAGCAATAGAGCCAGCTAGGTTTGCTGGCTTTAAATTCCATTAACCCGACCTCCATCACAATAAGGCAGGCCCTATGTTCGCATGACGCAAACAAAGCGTGTAATGTCTTCAGAGCACGCATGGAGAGCACCGAGTCGTTCCGCAATACTATCATGGCATGCAGCCTTCATAACTCACCAGGGACAATTAGCTTCTTGGGCACGCACGCCTCATGTTTTGATGATAAATTAGAACTTTTAAACTGGCTTATAAAAGGCATCCACTAAAAACTTTACCCTGAAACGCGAACCTTCAGGCACTCCGATTAATATTCAATGCCCAAATGTAAAATGCCAGAAATGCTAACTATTCTCGCAGAGTTTAAAACAAACTTAATTAAGAAATTCTTATAAGGATCGATACGCTTGGGAAACGAGCCATTCCTGTACTTTTAATGAAGGAAGCGGTCAGAATGCCGTCTCCGGTTCTAAACATGTAATGATCGCATAGAAATCTCGTTTTCCGTTTCTGTCAGGATCTACGCCGAGCTGTTTACCGTTGAGGGACCACCATAAAAGGTGCGTCGTGATATCGTATTACTCCTACTTATTGTTGTGAATTAATTGAGCGAGGATCAAGGTCGTTTCCATGAATGGTAGGGCGACCCCTCGAGATTCGGTGAGTATTATATCTGTGACGTTATTATTCGCGTCAACGCATTTTTTACGAGGTCGTCTGACCCCGATGAAACAACTAGCTGCGTACCTACGTCAAGAACTTTTTATTGAATTGTAGTAAAAGGCTTGTGATGTAGCGATAAAAAAAGTCAAGTGCTCTGAAAGAGTTCAACAAGTAGCGAAATTGATTGATATGATGCGTTGTACAGACAAATGAATGTAAATTGATAGATAAACACTTTATTGTTAGAAACATCGGTACATGAAAAACTACATTTCACAGTAATCAGCATAACAATAGGCGGTCTTATCGCTCAAAGCGATCTCTTCCAGACAACCGTTGAACAGAAAGGACTAACATAATTTGGAAGGATGGAATGTAGTGTTTCTTCTAAAAAATTGTATTCTATGGAAAGATTATTTTCAGTAAAATGTTTCTAGTTAGAGAATACCTAGAAAATCTAGAAACTGAGTAACAAAGGCCGGAAAATGTAACCTTGAGAACAGATAATCAGATAATCTAAATTAAGTCGGTAAAATAAATGTTACATTTGCTGAACCCATATTATTTTGACAGTAACTTTATAAAAGGTAGCTAAATGGAGTAAATGATCCACATTGAAAAGTAAAATGTAAGAGTATGCAAATTGAAAGTCTTTCCTATACCTTTTCCACATAGCAGATACTAAACTAATGGATTTATTACTCTCTAAAGTCTGAAAACATTGAAAAGAAAATGAAAATAAAGTACCTTTTTTACACAATACGAGTCCCGTCAGAAAAGTTACCCACAGTACAAACTCATTCGCCTAATGACCGTCTAGTTTGTTGACCTTTCCGTTTTTGATAAGGAAACAACATTATGTATACAAATGCTTAATCTAGATTAATTTCCGTGTTTTGGAGCTCTACTGTTTACGGTTGTAAATATAATGAGTCAGAATTCCTTAGAGACAGTCTGGCATCAAATCTTATCTGCAGTGTGGCATTGCAGAGAGATAAATAGAGTGATTAATCAATAACGTCAGACCACACAATACAATGATACTCGCATACTTTAATAATATTCACACTTATATTTATAGTACGCATTTATAGTAATTCTGAAATCGATTCTATCTTCAGACAATGAATCATAACTTGCTTTATAGCGTTCAACGTGCAAGCTATCGCAACATAATGTAAATTGCATTATGTACCAAGTTTATTTCCTCGTTTTTGATATGAAAACTAATAAGCCTTGTATGACTTCTTACATTCCAATTTATAAACCTATCGGAGATTTAGTTTGATGCCGGTTTAGTACCCGCTGAAACGAATTTGTAAATAGATAGAGCGTAGAATCAAAAACTAACTAACTAGGGTGCCGCAGTGACACAAAGTGAGTCTTGGCCTCCGACAATAGAAGACGCCACTTTAGTCTGTGCGCCAACTCCTGCCATTCTTCGACCTGTAGCTCACGCAAGTCCTTTTCCACTTCGTCTTTCCAGCGGTACTTGGGACGGCCGACTGGTCGGCCACTCAGTCGTCCCAAATACGCTCGCTTCACAGCCCGATCCTCACCCATTCTTTCGAGGTTACCGAGCCAGCGAAGTCTATGTGCTTTTATTTCGCCGATGATATTTGGCTCGTCCACTAGATCATCAAGACACAACAAAACCTTTTTCAGAATATGGAATCATCTGTAAATCAATCTGCTACGAACACTTATTTAAATAACTAATAAATTACAAAAACGATAATTCTGACGGACTCGGTTCTCTTGTTCATATATTCATTTGTTATTTTGTATTTATCATGGTAGATTGTACACGCAAACCGCAAAGCGAATGTTTTACTACCAATAAACGGCTGATGATAAGAACCCTTTTACAACCGACTGTGACGTGACCACATCGACATGCCATGTGCTAAATGACAAATTGAATTAACTCACACTTATCACGTTTGATTTTATCGTGAACCCAAATGAGGATTGAAACATACAAAATATACATGACAGTGACAATTACCAATCAAGCAGATCCGTAGCAACTCCTGAAAGAGAAACGTTTTGGAAACGGTCATTAGTTGGGTAGGTATGTGGACAATAGCGAATATGTATGCTTGGAAGGTGTGAAATTAAAAATAACTGCGCCGTCTCGTTTCATTTAATTAGTTATTCTAATTGCCTAATGTTGTTCGTAAAATACGCGTCATTTTTAAGCAAACTCGTCACCAGTTTATAATGATCTTCCTGATCGTAATCTTGCCTTGAAGTATCGTCTACATTAAAGTGGACAACCAAAAGAATCTATTTTAAACCGTATGTGGGTGTTAGAGGTGTCGTTATTGCTCACACTTGTATTTCTGTTTTAATTCGTCATTTTTGTCGCTGGCAAGTCTTGTATGTAATAGGTGTTTGGTATTTTGTTCGGCAAATAAATATTACCAACGTTTTACGCAGTTGGCTTAACAATTATGGGTATTTCCCTTCCTCTGGCATATTGGTTGATAATAATTAATAATTATTTATTTTATTCATTTATTTTAGGCAATAATACAGTTAACAAATTAAAAGTACCAGAGGCCCATAAAATATATACCTTACGGACTAGCATATATACAATTTATAAACACTAAAGCTACGATTAGGGAATTAACTTCGGCTTCGCTTCCCTGTAGCGCCGGAATACTAAGCCTTCGGGCCTAAACTCAGGAGCCAGGAACGTCTCTTTACTTCATTTCGCTGGAAGCCGGAGCACGAAGGACTTGAAACTCATCGTCCTCGTTGACTCTAACCTCGACAGCGACCACTGGTTCTGCTCCTTGATCCGTCCGCCGCACCTCCTTGATATACCGAACGACATCATCTCCCGACGTAATGGTCTCGTTAATGGTTTGGGTTCTCGTTGAAGTCGTTGTATTGATGGCATGTCTCTTTTGTTTCAGGGTGACTGCGCCGTGATGGTAATGGAAGCCGATCCTATATCCGGCAAGCACACTGATGGTAAGTATGTACATACTAAATATATATATTCAGACAGTATACTGTAGAGATTCTATCAGACCGTTGAACTTTGCTACAACCTCTCTTGTATGTCCTTAAACTCATAATTATGTTAGTACCTATGTGTCTCCATCCATTCATATCACGTAACATATCGATTCCCAGCATATTATGTTAACTGGTACACTCAATGGACCTTAAACATAAATTTATTAGCCTTGCCGCTGTCGGCGTTTCTCGTATGGCCGAGTTTGATTTGACAATTGCAGACTGTAGATTAGTAGTAAATGATCTAAAATATAATTTAATTAACCAGACCAGGTTCTATATACAAAATAATATGCATATAAACCTGGACCTTATTATTTAAACTATATACGTTATGTCATACGAGCTCGACAAATTTTATCCAGACTGGGCGCAACTATACAGATATAATTTATAAACCTACTCGAAGTCAACGTTAATATAAAATGTGTTTCTGCATCTGCAATCTATTGTTAAAGTTTCTTTTTTTTGTGACAATTGCAAATATCTTCCTAACAAATAAATAAATAAACTCTTTACATAATAAAAAAGAAATCTATTGTACCTAGCTATTAAATAAGTATGCGCATCAGGTATCTTCCCTGTAATTCCCTAAACACTAATCTTGTCCTACCACGCATCCTCAACTTCTCAGTCCTACATAGAAACCAATCACATTTTCCCCATACCAACTTCCCAAGGAAAATGAAATGGGTCTAGCATTATTTTCTTGTTCAAGTTAATACGCTTTCTTACACATTATAAATAAACCCAGTTGGCTGAACGACGCAGCCTCGAATAACAAAATCCCATTTCGGATATTAAGTTGGTTTAGGCAAATCCCAGTTTCGCCCACGCTCGGATCACGATCGCGAGTCGTTGCCCCAAATCCAATGTCTGATGTCGATGCTAGGCTAAAAATATTACGCGCCTGTTACATTGGGTTGTTTGGTCCAAGCTACGATCTTTTCTATATGATCCTGACATTCATCATCATCAGCCCATTACGTTCCCACTGCTGGGACTCAGGCCTTCCCTCGTAGAGAGAGTATGGGCATAATCCACCACGCTGAAGTGCGGTTTGGATGTCACATGTCTTTGAATTTTTGTGATAAATTCTTGGACATGCCGATTTCCTCACGATGTTTTCCTTCACCGTTTTAGAGCGAGTGGTTAAATCCGCACATAACTTAAGAAAGTCAGTGGTGCGGGGCCAGTGGTATTCAAACTCGTGTGCGTCGGATCGAAAGTCGCACGTGCTCCCACTGAGCCACACTCGCTCTTCCTGACATTATTGTCACTGAAATTGACGGTTATAGTTATGGATTGATTTAATTTTCCTACTGGACATTTTATTTTTTTACCTAAGACCGCTTCTCTTTGATAATATTCAAATGAATGAATAAATAAAAAAAAATATTTAGATTCGATGAATAATAACATTCTTGTCCTAAACAAAAAAACGTTGCCTCCTGAACCAACAGCTCTTCTATTGATATCTGGTTAAAGTCACTCCCTCAGTTATGAAACTTTTATCAAAGTTTTCTCGCCCATTTCGACCCCTACTGTACCTATGTTTTTTTATTATCACGTGCCGTGTCAGCGTGCTTTTATGAAAGCAGTTAAAATATTTTTTATTACCTAACTGCATAAAATACCAACGTCTGCAGTAACTTTGACTTTTATGAATGCAGTAATTCTTCAATTCTACAAAATAATTTACTGTTCTTTGTGTTGCATCAGGCCTAGCGCACTCCGCACTGTAGGTACAAAGCTACAAGTACATAGCCGGACACCGACGGCGGGTCGCGCGTCGTTACACGTGCCGCGTCAGAAGAGATAAGAGCTATGCGATAGAAAGAGAGGCGCTCTGTAGGTTAATATGACTGGTAGGTATGCAGCGCTACGCGAGCTGAATTGATTTTTATTGCGTCATAGCAAGAGTCGCTATTTGTTTAAATTTCTTTCCGGAGTGCTTCTGTCCCTTAGTATTCTGTGGTTGCATCTACAAATAAGTCAAGCCTCTTAAGTTTGTCTGACACGAAATGGTTGCCGCTATAAAAGTCGATGACTTGGGCTCAAAGAAGCGTTGTCAGTAACAGCGGAGACAAATTGTCTGGACAGTAACATTTTGCTCCTCCTTTGATGTTTTATCATTGATCAATGGCCCTCTGTAGCTACATTATTATATACCTATCAGAGATCGGGACCAGACATTGCCTTATCAATAACTATTATACGTTATTGCATAGCCTCCTTGCCCGCTTTCGTTATGAAATTGGGATAACGCTGAGTCACATTCCTTTTTAGTTTTATGTTTATGTTCTAGTTTAAAATGTTTTGCGAGACGAAATTGATGGCCGATGATTGTTATCTTAGCCCATTTGGGCAGCAGTATCGCTGCTTATAACAGTTTTGATTGGCATAGTGTTGCTTTCGTTAATAACGGGCCGATATTGCATTAATAGCCTTGAAGATAGTCGCTTGTTTTGTTGAGTAGTTACATTCTCCGCCCATTGAATAAGATTGTCATTCAGAATGTGTATTGTTATATCTATCTATACTTTGGTGATTATGGTCTGTGCCGCAATGACCAGTTTGGGATCTATTGTAAATTTTTCGCCTCTCGGCGCCTGGGTCGTCAAGCTGCAGCATGTAGGTGTACTTATTTTTATTTATAGTTATTGTATCGCTTTGAATGTCATTTAGTAAGATATTGACCTGTTCCAACTTCTGATCGTCGCCATTTTTGTCTTAATTGCTAAAGACACGTAAAACAAAACGATTACAAACTTGGTTATGAGTGTCATGACATCACCAACTCTTATTCTGGCCCAAGTTTTTACTATTTCGTAAAAGTATCTTAATTCATTCATGCTTGATACATCCCGGAAGTTAGATGTAGGTTTAGTTTCCTGTAGTCGCCATTGACTGCGTTGCTATTGTTATCGTCGTTTCGCTCCATCGATCAGTTTTATTGTGAGATCAGATTTTGTTTTGATAGCGAATCCTCTACGATTTCTATGTCTGACTGAAATGTACCTTTGTTTTGTTTTTATTTTTTATATAGCTGAATGACAAGACGAGCTGGTCGTTTGCCTGATGGTAAACAACACGCCTGCCCATAACAGTAACAGCCCCACCCAGAACTTTGATTTGCAGAATCCTGCGCGGCGCTGCACTGCGCTCGTCACTCTGAGACAATTAGCTATTAAGTCTCATAATGCCCAGTAGTTTTGGCTGGCTACAATGCCCTTCAAACCGGAACACAGTAATGCTTGCGCACTACTGCTTGGCGGCAGAATAACTGGCAAAGCGGTGGTACCCACTTATCCACCCAGACTGCCTCTCGCATACGAGAAACCTACCACCAGTAAAATCGTATGATGTCGAAATACGAGTCTGTAATCTGTATACCTTTGTTAATATATACTGAGTCTATTGAAGTAGGACTATGATAATAGAGCATACCTACTATTATGTAGTAAATGCTGATGTTTACGCGCACTCGAGATGGTGCCTCACCATTTGTTATTTAAATACTTAATTTGTCACGAGATCCGAAGAGTTTTGGGGTTTCCTGCTTGAAGGCGTACCTATTTGGACTTGTACCAAGTTTCCTTTTGTTCTTTTTGTAAGTTTGATGACCTGCAATCGACCTCTGTAAATGTTCCAAAAAAGATTGTAAAGCGATCAATAGGTTTCCAAAAAGCTAGCGAAAAATTAGGCGTGCATTATTTATTGATCTTACTATTTTCCTTGTAGTAGCCTTCTGGAGATACGAATATGTAATAAAAACTAAAGCACTAATCATAAAGTTAGTTTTATCGTAAACAGAGAGGCATATTGTTTAGTTGTGAAGTGTTTACAAAACCTTGAGTCACTGTGGATGTGGACATTGTAGGACAACTACAAAACAACGTTTAGGCATGGAGTACATGCAGAGCTATTCTGCCTTTTCCCATGAAACACAACTTACTACTGCGTGCCCAGGGTTGCCAGATCAGTGCGAGTGAATTATCGTATCAATATTCGAAAATTTTAGTACCGGTGAAACATATCGTACAACATCGTATTTTGGCGTACAACAATACAAATTGTATCGTACATCGTACCGGTGTGTCCAAATTATCGTACATATACGATAATTATCGTACATGTACGCGATGCCAGACATCGCTGTGCGTGCCGAGGCAGAGCAAAAATCGCCGCGCACCGATGTAATTACGGTACTAGGTACTTTAGCATACGGCAAATGCGAGGATGTATTGGGTAAGACACGCTAATGTTCTGTGAGTGAGGAAACCTGGTACTCGCAGTCATGTGGTTAATACACGACTGCCGACTATGCTAAGCCAAAAGGAAGGCTATAGAGTTGTAAGTGTTGTACAGATGTAAACATTACATACATTTATGTGATCAAAAATATATTTTTCACTATAGCTCATAAACTACTTATAGCATTTTGATAAATGAGGTGGAGGTGTGGCCCTAATGAGTATTTTTTAATGTAACTGATTGATGAGACGAGCAAGTCGTTCGCCTGATGGTAAGCGCCACGCCTGCCCATTACAATTGCAGTGCCACACACGGAACCTTTAATGCCATAAAAAGCACTGCGTAGCACTGCGTTGCACTCATCACCCTGAGACATCTGATATTAAGTCTTATATTATGCCCAGTAATTTCGCTACAATGCCCTTCAAATCGGAACACAGTAATGCTTGCGCACTACTGCTTAGCGACAGAATAACTGGCAAATCGGTGGTACCTACCCAGACAGCCTCCTGCATACGAGAGACCTACCATTAACCTAAGAACGTAAATCTCTTTCACTTATTTCTTTTCATTAGTAGTTAATGTGATCCCACTTCTATAACTTCATTTATGTAAGTTGATTTTACTTAATGGTAATCGTCAGCTCATGCCCCAAAACCTAGCAAAATCTGTTGCGTTCTATGTCTTCACTTAGTATTTAATTCCAATTATGTATATAACGTGTCAATTGTTAAGTATCAGTGGAAAACGAAATACTAGGTAGTACCAGTGACCCTCTGAACTTCGACAGTTCTTTATTTCGACACGACACTTCGAAAAAATATATTTCGACAAGTCATTGTTTCGACTAAACATAATTCGACAAGTATTAGTTCGACAGAAAATACTTCGACAACACAAACGGCCTCAAAGCCTAGGTTAGGTTATGTTAGAGCAGTGACCACACATCGCGCGAGCCGAGCGAGCGAAGCGAGCGTGCGGCGCGGTAGCGGCCGGCAATGCGCCAGAAAGTAAAAAATGAATGTTGAATGTTTGTCGAAGTAAGTGTCGTGTCGAAATAAAGAACTGTCGAAGTTCAGAGGGACACCCGGTGGTACTGTTTATTCTGTGGTACTAGCTAGGTGTTGTACTAGTTGGTAGGTCTCTCGTATGCGAGATGCCATCTGGGTTGGTACCACCGCTTCGCACTGCAGGCGTGTTGCTTCCATCAGGTGAACGTCCTTCTCGTCTCGTCCCTAATTTTTTTTTTACGCTTAATAGATCTGTGTTTGGCCACTATCTCGCGTGATGTGAAGCGATGATGTGGCCTAAGATGGAGCACATAGATCTAGAGAGAGACGGCAGTTGAGCGGCTGCTCAGACCCGTCTCCCCGATGGTTCACCGAACATCATCCCGAAACACGACTAGATCGCTTGACGGCATGGCTTTGTTCGGTGGGGGGTATTACAACCACGGCCAGAGCCTACCACTCCAAAAAAATCCAATTTCATATTATAATTACTTAGGTAGGTAAGTGCAGCACCCACGCCCAACGATTGTTTGTGACACACATCTCTACAAGGAAACCGGAGGAGGATTGCATATTTTAAACGCATTTCGTGATCTATCTAGCGTGGAGTCGTGAATCGTGATGCAATTCTTTATTTTGGTTTGCCTTGTTAGTAAATGGAAGATTGATTTTTCTTTTCTGGCATCGGCTTAGCCCTAAAACGGAATAATGGATCGGATTTCTGAATTTTAAGGAAAAAAGGAAACAATTTATTTTGACAAAACTGCACACAACAAACAACGCATACACAAGTGCAGAAGGACAGAATAAAACAAGGTAAGCAAACAGTTACAGCATGTGTATGGAAACCGCTGCCGTGTACAGTGCAGTCAAAAAGGGTCTGTGCTTAGCATAATGTTGTGAATAATCCACAACGCTGGTTTTCAGCGAACTTGGTGACGCACGAACTTGTTAAAAATAATTGGACATACAGTTTAAAGATGGCGCTAAAAAAATATATAAAGCTTATTATATATAAAGCTCAATAATGGGGTTCAGTGACTGCATCTTCCCTGGTTCATTTACTAGTATAGTGTATGAAAATAAATGGATTATCATTTTCACGCATTTATCATTATGAGCGAGTGTGGCACGTGCGGCTTTCCATCCGACGCACCCGATTTTGAATCCCGCCGGCCCCGCACCACTGTCTTTCTTAAGTTATGTACGGATTTAACATTCCCTCTAAATACGGTGAAGTAAAACATACAATTTGAGGAAACCGGCATGTTTTTTTTTATTTATTTATATAAATTTTACAACTTTTCATAAAAATCTAACACCTTATAAACCTTAAACAGGCTTGTCTTGGGTGTCGCATTCCTCTTCTATTACTTACTTCTAAAATGTAACATGTCCAAAAGTTAATCACAAAAATAAAATAAATAATAATAAATAACGCCCAACGATCACATACATAGATCCTGGCCCCTAACTAGGATTCCCTGTGTCTAGGAAACCAGGAACTATGAGGTCCATGGTCCCACAACACCCAGACACGAAACAAATGCTTACGCTTTTTTTTTCTGTGCACAAACATTTGTTACGTCGCGGGAATCGAACCCGCAACCTCAGTGATGTATGAGATTTAAATAAAATAAATAAATAAAAATAAAAAATTTGAGCCAACCTGCACAACCACTACACCACAGAGGCTGTCCAAATTCAAGGACATGTGCCATCCACCAACCCGCACTAGGCCAGCGTGGCGTATTCATATTATTCATATCATTAATTGCATCATACACGTCATGTGTGTACATGTGGGATCTTAAATATTATAATACAGAGTCATATATGTACCCAATTTAGGGCATACAGAGTCATATACATATAATATGAGTAGAATGGCGTATTATGGCCCATACTATCTCTGATGATTATCACGCAGTGGGAAAAGTAAGAATCAGCGCACGCCTGTAACGCATCTTGGTCTGTCTGGTTAGTATTTTTATGGTACTGAGTGATGAGAAGAACAAATCATTCACCTGATGGTAAGCGCCACGCCTGCCCATAACAATTGCAGTGCTACACAGAACTTTTAATATTATAAAAAGCACTGCGCAGCACCGCATTGCGCTCAACACCCCGACACATCAGATAATAAGTCTCATATATTTAGCCCAGTAATTTTGCTGGCTACAATGCCCTTCAAACCGGAACACAGTAATGCTTACGCACTACTGCTTGGTGGCAGAATAACTGGCAGAGCTGTGGTGGGTTCCACAGCTTTGCCAGTTAAAGGTCCCCCAGACCCAGACGGCCTCCCGCAGACGAGAGACCTACCACGAGTTCATAAAAGGAATATTTAATTAAATGACAAAATTAATATCTCAAGGAGAACTCCAATTCTTTGTTCAGGAACATTCCAGATCACCGTCACTCATAACGTCCTTTGTCCAAAATAGATCCCCACGCGTGCACCAAAATAATAACTGAATCAGTGTATACCAAAATAACTCTTATGACGGTTTGGTAAAGTGTTATTTGCTTTTGTCACATTCACAGTGGACGGCGCATAATAACTAACTCTTTTTAAATAGTTCTTATTAAATCGGGGTGATGAGCGCAAATGCAGTGCTACGCAGTGCTTTTTATGGTATTAAAAGGTCTGGGTGGCACTGCAATAGGGGATAGGACAACTTTTCAGAAAGTGTTTTATATTAATTACAATTAATATATATAGCCATGAAAAATACTATTTTAATTAAATAACGCTCTAAAAGTACCTAAAACCAAAGAAAACTAAATATTACACTAAATCTATGTTTAAATATTATGTTTCAAATATTGCCGCGCAAAAGGTCACCTCAAAATTTGTGACGTCATATGTAGGAAGAAAACGACAAACTCTTCGAAATAAAACTTGCAAAGAGATTTAAATACGTTTTGTGAAGTTTGGGGACGATATTGTAGTAATGGAACGAAAACATGAGCAAAAATACATTTTATGAAAAGCAAAAACGTAAAATAAACACAAAAACGTCATGCGCTGTGATTGTTGTTTCGTTTGAGATGAACAACAGATTAAAAATATCAGAATTATTAGACTTTATTTATTGATTTAAAAATATAAATCATTATTATTTCACAAAAATATTGATTGAATGATCTTTCTGGTTCGACGAACATTCGTTCTAACTACATTTTAGATTTTTTCTCGATTACTGTCCGATCCCCTATGGTTATGGGCAGGCGTGGCGCTTACCATTAGGTGAACGACTTGCTCGTCTCATCACTCGGTAAAAAAAACGAGAACTGACTTATCATAACGTTAAAATGGACTAGAATGTTGCGTCAGTAAAAAATAAGTTCTACAGTTGTCGTTCAAGTACTGGCTCCACTGGACTCGACATTTGAATGCCGCCCAGCAAATGCCGACCACGTAAAAATCACTGACTTTTCAGGTAAAACAAGTGGTTCTAATAATTTTTGCTTTGACAATTCCACTGCCAGCTGGCATAATTCCCTTTTTTGATATACCATTCGCCTCGGTGCTATTATCTTCGTCGTCAATTTCAGCGATTTCTGACTATAGAATAAAATAGCGTTATTTAACCTTTTTTAGTGTTCCGTACCCAAAGGGTAAAACAGGACCCTATTACTAAGACTCCGCTGTCCATCCGTCTGTACGTCTGTCACCAGGCTGTATCTCATGAACCGTGATAGTGAGACAGTTGAAATTTTCACAGTCGATGTATTTCTGTTGCTGCTATAACAACAAATAAAAAACAGAATAAACTAAATATTTAAGAGGGCTCCCATACAACAAACGTGTTTTTTTTGCCGTTTTTATAGATAATGGTACGGAACCCTTCGTGCGAGAGTCCGACTCGCACATGGCCGGTTTTTTTGTTTTTTATTTAATTTAATTATTTAGCGTTATTTTGTAAAATCTATTGTTTAGTTCAGAGAAATGGATAAGGGAGAAGAATTTTTCTGGTTTGGTTTTGTTTTCTGATATCACTAGTCATTAGCACTACACACCTCATAATGTAAGGAATACATCAACACTAGCTCACAGTTGGACAAACAACAGACTGCTTACAAAGACTATAATAGTATAATATCTAATGTCTCGGGGTGATGAGCGCATGCAGTGCTACGCAGTGCTACGGTATAAAAAGTTCTGGATAGCACTGCAATTGTTATGGGCAGGCGAGGCGTTTACCATCAGGCGAAAGACTTGCTCGTCTCGTTACTATAAAAGGAGAAATAGGCAAACTAGCTCCAATGTTCACTTACCCTGTCGTAACTGGGCCAGCGCGTTACGCACATACGGGGGTGCGAAAGGCTTATATTTATTTTAACTTTTTGCGCGCGAGTGATTTACTTTAAGTGCCTTTGTTGATTGATCACTTCACCTGACTGTGAGTTTAGCTTGTGAGAATTACACAGTAAAGTGTTTGTTATTTTTATTACAGACAGAGTGCACGGTGCAACGCTGAAGGCGCGGGCTGGTGGTGACGTCATGCCGGAGCGTTCCGTCAGCAGTATGGACCTCAACAACTACACAGCGCCTTCGAACCTGGTGCTGACTCCAGCACCGGAATGTAAGTCTTATGGAGTGTGATTTAAAGTCACATTTCGGTACCGTCGTTCGTTCGGCGTTGTACATAATACATAAAACGGAAAAAATATAACAGTGCCATCTGTTGAAATTTGTGACTACTTTTACTTTGGTTTAACCATCTATTCTAAACAGTTTAGGTACTACCACAGAATACTAAGGTACAGAAGCATCACTCCGCAAAGAAATTTAAACAAATAGCGACTCTTGCTATGACGCAATAAAATTCAATTCAGCTCGCGTAGCGCTGCATACCTACCAGTCATATAAACCTACAGGGCGCCGCTCTTTCTATCGCATAGCTCTTATCTCTTCTGACGCGGCACGTGTAACGACGCTCGACCCGCCGTCGGTGCCCGGCTATGTACTTATAGCTTCGTACCTACAGTGCGGAGTGAGCTAGGCCTGGTACTACTTAAATAATTTCCACTGATTCGTAATTTAAATTGATCGTAGAAGTTCGAAGGTTGATTAAAATGAATAAAGTAATTTCAGATAACTTCATCACCTTATCAGATAAATACATTTAGTATTTCAGTAAATAATTTATCTTATCTAAATAGGAAAATAGGTAGTCATTTGATCATAATATTATTGTCGATGGAACAGGTTTCAATACTGCTAAATAAATTTGTCATCTTTGCATATGTATGATCCGCGGTGCTATTCTAATCCGAATTGCGTTCTGACAGCGGATACCGCTCCATTATTAGCATGAAGGAAGTTTGCTGTTTCAGTCGAAATATGTACAAATCAAAGCCGATTTTTGAGTGGTTACAAGCGATTCATAATAAAATTTTGTGTACAAGATTTGGTTCTGACAAAAGATCCTATTAACAAAGATTATCAAATCCGGCTTCTGTTAGCTCTAAACTAATTACTATTTCTCTACATAATTTTGTAAAGAGATGGAACATAGAGAGAGATGGCTCTCTATAAAATGTTCCATCTCTGTACACAATTTTCCTTCTTTCTACATAACTAGCGACCCGCCCCGGCTTCGCACGGTTATTATACATATAAACCTTCCTCTTCAATCACTCTATCTATTAAAAAAAACCGCATCAAAATCCGTTGCAAAGTTTTAAAGATTTAAGCATACATAGCCCGCTTACGCGCTTTGGAGTGGTAGGCTCTGGCCGTGGTTGTAATACCACCCACTGAACAAAGCCATGCATCAAGCGACCTAGTCTTGATTCGGGATGATGTTCGGTGAACCATCGGGGAGACGGGTCTGAGCGGCCGCTCAACTGCCGTCTCTCTCTAGATCTATGTGCTACATCATAGGCCACATCATCGCTTCACATCAGGCGAGAAAGTAGCCAAACATAGATCTATTAGACGTAAAAAAAAAACATAGGGATATAGAGACAGAGAAAGCGACTTTGTTTTATACTATCTAGTGATGTTCCATCTCTCTACATAATGTTCCATCTCTATACATCTACATAAGGATCCATCTCTACACAATTTTCCAACTCTCTACCAAATGTTCCATCTCTGTACAATAAATAAGTCATCTGTCTACATAATATTCCATTTCTTCCCTATCCAGGCCGCAAGCTGTCCCGCGGCATTTCCCGCGCGACTGACAACGAAGGCCTTGTGTGGGCTCTACGCAGCAACACAGACCCAGAACCTAACACTTTGAGCTCAGACCACATCCTGCTGCTGCCTGATATATCTGTGTACCCGCCGGATTTCAGGTAACAAGTTAATAATATTAGATGAGATTAGATAACGCTTTATTTTCACACAACAACATGAAATAATTACAAAACAATACTTAAAGCTAAAGTGTTACAATGGGCAGTCTTATCGCTTAAAGCGATCTCTTCCAGACAACATTTGGATGGAGAGGACTCAAAGAAACTGTGAGGGACGGTGGTGTTGTGTATAAAAAAAACTAACCAGTATAAAATAATAATATTATATACAGACTACATGATCATAATAATATATAATTAAATATAAGTGGTATATAGGTACTAAGGTGCCAAAAAAAAAGTACATAAGTATCATAATAAATATAAGTAAATATAAATATATATACTATATTAAGTTTATAAGTGTGATAACAAACAGTTTTAAACAGATGAACATAACTTCCGAGTAGCAGGCTGCAGTTACGTAGCTAAGTAGAATTTCTTGATGCTATTTTAACAATATTATAACTGGCTTCCATTTGGCAACCAATATATCGGCATATTCCTTATTCATTTTTCATTAGATCAGCATGTAAACAAACTGGATGACTTACCGAATTCGGCTCTCTAAGTTTATTTAGGTTTTTTATTATGTCAAATATATACATATTTTATAGATGTAAAAAATTAGGCCTAAGAAATAAAACAAATACATTAGTATAAGTATGTAATAAGAATACCAGTGAAACATGCGTAATACTCAAAGGGGATTTTGCATAGACAAAGAAGGCTATTAAGTAGGTAGAAATAATAACCATGACTTGAAAAGGGCTACCCTAACAATAATTCATTGAGCCCTGACTTTTTGGTTATTTTAAACTCCGATTAGTCCGGTTTACTTTATAAAATCACCATCACTGAAATTGACGACTCCATTTATAAGGCTACGCCTTTGTTTTTTAATAAAAATGTTATTACCTACATACCAGTACGCATGTGTGTGTGTGGTGTGTATGTGTCGGCAAAAAGCCAATTTTAATAATTTATTCACACGCAAGCCGTCGGCGACCGTTGAACTTAGTTGTTTACCAACCTTCCTAAACATGGTGTGTCACTGAGATCGCGTTTCATCGTTTAGGTGGAATGATTGACAACGTATTGCATTTCATTGCACATGCACTGGGCGTTGAGCCAATAAAATATGCATGTATTTTTAATGCATGAATCGATTCATTATTGAAAACTATAAATTTAAAAATATACAAAATTTTACGGTATCATATTTTGTCAACAAAATCATTAAATGAAAATTTGTATTAATTTAAATCAATATAAACGGGTTATTTGCGTGTGACGTCAAAATGTGGAGTGACGTAGAAATAATACAAGGCCTAGGATCTCCTCATTGGTCAGTCTATGCTACATGTGTGTGTGTGTGTCAATAATTTACCAATAGGGCGGGTTCTATGTCATAAATGGACTAATGTTTTGCAGTAAGCGGCGTGACTTCAAAATGTGCTTGCACGTACTCAAGCATTTTGCGATTACGTTCCGTTTCTCCAAAAATACGAAAAACTACGCAATTAATAACTACTAAATGTTTACAGGAGTAATTTCCAGATTATTCGACAACACCTGCAATGTCCCTATTGTTTTGTATAAAACGTAAACAAGACCTTTTTATGTTCAAAAAAGGTTTTTTCGGAACGAAAAATACGACCACCGGCTGGGACTTGAACTCGCATCTCAATATTTAATTTAACCGTCTTAAGGTTCACCCTTATGCAGTGGCGTAGCTACCGGAGGGCTAGTCGGGGCAGTGCCCCGGGGCCCCCAAGACCAAGGGGCCCCTCGGACTTGCAAACTATAAATTGAACTAGGGAAAAATTCTCCCATATTCGGAATATAAATAAACCAGAGTTCGAAACGCGACGAATACGATACAAACAATTTTAAATAGTTTAGTTGGGGCCCTAGTTTATTTTTTGCCCCATGGCTTTTGGTTACGCCTACGCTACTGCCCTTACGAACCTTTTGCTCAACGACCAAGATCAATGTTGCAATTATATCTGTTTCGAATGTTAGGCGAGCTACGTGACGAGGGGAACTCGTGATTCTGTAGCACGAAATATCTACTCCGTCCCGTTCCAGTCTTTCAGTTAATAGACCTATATTTTATATACTATGTATTTTTTTCCTTCTAGAACATTCTTAGAAAAGGATCTCCTCGAGACAGCCACGCTTGTGACTCTTGAATCCGCGAACATTCTGAACTGGTGGCGCCACGGTCGCATCCCGGGCGCCCCTAGGTTGCTACCACTAGCAACCTCTGGTGACGGGAACTGTCTACCTCACGCGGCTTCGCTGGCAGCTTACGGGTTTCATGATAGACTGCTGGCGTTGAGGACGAAGGTGCAAGCTTTACTGTCCGGAGAGATGGGAGACCAAATTACAAGTGAGTGTTTTTACGCCATCTATCGGCGAATGCTGTAGTTAGTTGCTCTTTCAAGAGATGCAGTGTGGTGAGCTGGCGGATTACCCATTGGCATCGCGAGCACATAATCGTTACGAAAACGCGTAAGGCTTCATAATCGTAATCATAATCATAATTTTATTTCATAAGGCCAATTTAAATGTCATCGATTTCAATTAATTAATTAAAGCGTGAAATGTCGACATTGTATGTGCACTGGTCTACCAGCTTCAGTTACTCTGACAACTTTCCGAGATAAAGTATCCTATTCCAGTATCTAAAGTACTTACAAAATTTCATCAAAATCGGTTCAGTAGGTTTCGTGTTTATAAGGACGTATGGATGTTCCATACATCCACACATCCACAGAAATTTTCGCTTATATAATACTAGGAATCGCCCGCAACTTCGTTCGCGTCTACCTAATTTTTTATTTTATTTGATATGTCGGCAAACAATCATACGGTCCGCCTGATGGTAAGCGGTTACCATCGCCTATCTGCAACACCAGAGGCATTGCTGATGCGTTGCCGACCCTATTATTACCCGTTTTAAAGGACTCCATGTTGTAGCTCAAAGGATATACCGCAAAATTGCAGATGCAAAATTTCAACTTCGTAAGGCAAGAGGAAGTGGTTCTGATCCAGCTTGCAAGATTCCACCCTAACAAACACAATTACTTACATTCATACTTTGCGAGTTAAATAAAAGCTTGTAAAAAAATCTAGAATATGAACGTTTGTTCGATAAACAATATACTTTACTTTTATTTACAGAACCAATTAACAATTATGTACAAACATATAGAATGATAAAAACTAAACTAACCTACAACAAAATTAAAAAATGAAATTAAATATAAAACACAGAATTTAGGTCACCGTCTGCGGGTAGGGTGCCCAAAAAGTTTTTGTTCGATTGTATTTCTTTTATAATTGTTTTTATGTTTGTTACCCAGAACTCCCGTCATTTATGAACCGATTTGGAAAATTATTTTTGCGTTGGGTTCAGTATAGCTACAAAGTGGTCCCATATACATTTCATCGATATTTGACCTTGAACTTCGTAAATACATTGAAGTCGGTTATTGTTTATTTCTAAAAATTAATTATGTCAATGAACAGATGCGATAAAGCGCCGCTGGCGCTGGTCGGAGAGCGTGTCGCTGCGGTCGGCCGGGCTCACGCCGTCGGAGGCGGAGTGGCGGCGCGAGTGGGCGGACGCCGTGCGCGCCGCGTCCGCCGAGCCGCACGCGCCGCCCGCGCCCGCCGCCGCGCCGCACTACCCGGGGCTCGAGCAGCTGCACGTGTTCGCGCTCGCGCACGTCATGCGCCGCCCCGTCGTCGTGTTCGCTGACGTCGCGCTCAGGGTAAATAACTTCATTTTATAATATTCACGCTCGCTTCGCTCACGCCCTGTACATATTTGCGGTTCCTCAAAGTGTTTAGGTTTTAAAGCTAGTGTGGCCAAGCGGTAATTTATACGCCGTACGATCCGACGCACCCATAATTAAAGATCAAAAATAGCCATACCGTCAAGTGACGTTGTAGTCGAGTTTCGGGATATGATCGGTGAACCATCAGGGGAATGGGTTGCAATCGCTGGACTACTATCTTCCACTAGTTAGATCTATGTACTCCATCTCCCAGCGCATCGTCGCTTAACATCAGGCGAGGAAGAGGCCAATCAAAGATCAATCATTTTAAAAGTATGTATAGTAAACTATTTTTCGCGCTCGCTTCGCTCGGGCACCTTCTGACATGTTTGTCTATTAACTGTCGACATTTTCGCGCTCGCTTCAATTGCTTACCCACGTAAAGTAGGGCACAGAAGAATTAATGTTACGGCTACCTTATTCGTTTATAATTATTAATTTAGCTCTGTTTAATTTATATACACAGTCGAATGATAAGAAACAAATTGTGCTGGAGAATAAGGCCACCTGCTGATATACCTACCTTTAAATCGCAACTCGTGGTCGTAAAAACCTATAGCAATGTTTTATTAGCTTTATGGGGTCGATTGCCCCCACACTGACCTCTTTCCCCGCCTGATGTGAATGGTCTGAGTTTTTGTTGCGTGGAAGGTGGCACAGTGGCTCACATACACGCGTGCACAAAACGTGGAATAGAATAGGGGATCGGAGAACTTTTCAGAAAGTGTTTTAAATTAACTACAATTAATATATATAGCCATGAAAAATACTATTTTAATTAAATAACGCTCTAAAAGTACCTAAAACTTTGTTTAAATATTATGTTTCAAATATTGCCACGCAAAAGGTCACCTCAAAACTTGTGACGTCATTTGTAGGTAGAAGATGACAAAGTCTTCGAAATAAAACTTGCAAAGAGATTCTAATACGTTTTGTGAAGTTTATGGACGATATTGTAGTAATGGAACGAAAAAGTGAGCAAAAATACATTTTATGAAAAGCAAAAACGTAAAATAAACACAAGCTTGACTGACGGCATTTGCCTACAAATGACGTCATGCGCTGTGATTGTTGTTTAGTTTGAGATGAAGAACAGATTAAAAATGTCAGAATTATTTAATGATTTAAAAATGTAAATCATTATTATATCACAAAAATATTGATTGAATGATCTACTGATTCGACGAACATTCGTTCTAACTACATTTTAGATTTTTTCTCGATTACTGTCCGATCCCCTATTGACCTAAATATAAAAAGGTATTTAGAATTAGTATGAGTATTTTAAAATGAAACGCAAAATTTTGCGCAAATCCAATTCCTTGAGATGATGCCTTAACCAAATAATACTATCTATTTAACTATCGAAACTTAATGGGTTGAAATCTGGAGGAGCATATTAATGTAATGATAAATTATGTAAACATCGCGCAACATTTCACTGTATTGTTTTTATTGTTTTTGTTTTGTCTTTATTTTAGTATGTATATATTCAGTGTAATGTTGTGTGATGTCCGGAATAAATGTATTTTCTTTCTTTCTTTCTTTCTTAAAGCAAAATATACAAATTAATTATTTTTATTTCAATTGGAAAACACAGTGACACATCGCTTAATTACGAATGTTAAAATACATCTGAACAATATGAAATAAATCAGTTAAATTTGGTATTAGTTACTGGTGGTAGTCTCGTATGCGAGAGGCCGTCTGGGTGGGTACCACCGCTTTGCCATTTATTCAGCCGCCAAGCAGTAGTGCAGCATTACTGTGTTCCGGTTTGAAGGGCATTGTAGCCAGCAAAATTACAGGGCATTATGAGACTCAACAGCTAATTGTCTCAGGGTGACGAGCGCAGTGCAGCGCCGCGCAGGATTTTGCAAAACAAAGTTCTGGGTGGTGCTGTTATTGTTATGGGCTGGCGTATTGCTTACCATCAGGCAAACGACCAGCTCGTCTCGTCATTCAGTCACATAAAAAAAAAAATTTCATAAACACGGCTATACCTAATTATAAGCTGCGGGCCCCAAACTCCGCTAGGCCTCTCTAATAACCATTTATTGTTACATTTCGTATTATTTTATCACTAGCTGCGGCCCGCCGTTTCATCCGCGGTTTCTCGGGATAACAAATAGCCCATGTGTTCATCCAGTTGATAAGCTATCGATTTCGAATTTCACTCTGAACTGTTACAGCGTAAAGAAGTAATAAACACTCGTACATACAAACTTTCGCATTTATAATAGTAGTCTGATATTTTTATAATTCGTATTAAAATACTGTAATAATTAATTTTTAGAAAAAAACAAAAACCGACTTCAATGTATCTTCGAAGTCCAAGGTCACATATCGATGAAATTTATATGGGACCACTTCGTAGCTGTACTGAACCCGACGCAAAAAGAATTTTTCAAATCGGTTCATAAATGACGGAGTTCTGAGGTAACAAACATAAAAAAAATACAATCGAACAGAGAACCTCCTCCTTTTTGGAGTCGGTTAAAAAAGTAAAAACTGATTATCCATCTTGTTCGGCAGGACTTCCGCGGCGACCCAATAGCACCCATTCCGTTCGGCGGTATCTACCTCCCTCTGGAACTGGACCCGGAGCAGTGCAGCAAGGCGCCGATCCTGCTGGCGTACGACGCGGGACACTTCTCCGCGCTGGTGCCGTGCGAGCCGCTGCCCACCGACGGGGCCAGGGTGCCGTTGGAAGACCAGGCTGGGAACCCTATGCCGATCAGGTACGCTTGAGACAGTAACGTCCCGGGATAACACCATTACTCAACATCAAAACGTAGTTGTTGTGTTCTTTAACTGATTTCAAAAAAAGAGGAGGTTCTTATTTGTTTTTTTAAGCTATTGCATAGCTTCTATCGCGGGCCTTGAGCGTGGAGACCGAATCCAGAAATTCCGTAAGGAAAATAACCTAACACCCCCCACTCCGAATACTATGCAATAGCTTTGCCGCGGCAGTCTCCGAGTGCCACACGTCTTTTTTTTTTCAATGTTTGTTACGTCAGAACTCGCCATTTATAAACCGATTTGGAAAATTCTTTGCGTCGGGTTCAGTATAGCTACAATGTGGTCCCATATAAATTTCATCGATATTCGACCTTGGACTTCGGAGATACATCAAAATTGAAGTCAGTTTTTTTTGTTATACTCTTATGTAACAGTAATGAGACGGGCACGTCGTTCGCCTGATGGTAAGCACCACGCCTGCCCATAACAATTGCAGTGCCACCCAGAATTTTTAATACCATAAAAAGTACTGCATAGCACGCTGTGGCAATCACTGCGCTCATCACCCCGAGGCATCAGGTATAACGCCTCATATTTTTGGGAGTGGTAGGCTCTTGCCGTGATTGTAATACCACCCACCGAACAAAGCCATGCCGTTAAACGACCTAGTCGTGTTTCAGGATGATGTTCGGTGAACCATCGGGGAGAAGGGTCTGAGCAGCCGCTCAACTGCCGTCTCTCTCTAGATCTATGTGCTTCATCTTAAGCCACATCATCGTTTACCATCAGGCGAGAAAGTGGCCAAACATGGATATATTAAGCGTAAAAAAAAAATTATGCCCAGTAATTTCGCTGGCTACAATGCCCTTCAAACCGAAACACAGCGAAACGAAAGCAATAAAGTGTTTTCTTTCTTTCTTTAGTCCTTCATGTACAAACTGTTTTATGCTAAAGTATAAACGAGCATTACTGTGTTTCGGCATTGTAGCCAGTTAAATTACTGGGCATTGTGAGACTCAACAGCTAATCGTCTCAGGGTGACGAGCGCAGTGCAGCGCCGCGCGGGATTTTGCATTGCAGTTCTGGGTGGCGCTGTTATTGTTATAGGCTGGCGTATTGCTTACCATCAGGCAAACTTCCAGCTCGTCTCGTCACTCAGTTACATTAAAAAAAATATATACGTTATTGGCTTGCGTTTGACCACTATGTCACCTGATGGTAAGCGACGATGCGGTCGACGATGTAGCACGCTTGCCTAGATAGTACCTGTTCACTCGAGATTTGAAGATTCCTAGATTATAAGTATCGGGAAACATTGACTCCGGAAGGAGTTCCACTCGTTAGCAGTGCGCATAATGAAAGTGGAAGCTCAGTGCGCGCAGATGGAATGTCCACCATATAACGGTGGCGCGTTGCCGTTCGTTTCGTAGTCCGATGATGAAAATATAACCTTTCAAAATCAAAAATCAAAATCTCTTTAATCATTTTGGCATCACAGACGCACTTATGAACGTCAAACGTTTCCAGATTCAACGTGGATCCTGGCGAAGATTTCCTCTGGGAGACCGCTCCAGACCAACGCACCATCAACCAGCTCCTACCCGATGAGTTCCAGCGCGCCGCCGCCCTCGCCGCCTACTTACACCTGGAACGAGTCGAGTGCTTAACCAACAACCAACCCTCCGAAGACCTGCGACGGTCACTGGACGCTCTCTCGACTAAAAGCACCAAACAGATGAACTCTGTCGCTAAGCAGTTCGGGAGCATAGGCCGGTCTATGAGCAAACAGATTAAAAAGAATTTTGGCTCTATGGCCAAGTTGACGGGGAAGAGTGGTAGTCAAAGTAATCCCGAGGAAGGGTTCTCGAGGCAGACGACGTGTGAAGTTTTGTGTTGCCGCGTGATGGCTGCGCGTGCGCCGGTGCAGGAGGAAATGGTCAAGAATTATTTGAATGAAGCTTGGATCGGGTGAGTCACTGTTTCAAATCAAATCAAGTATTTATTTGCCAGAATACATTATTATTTACAATTAATTGTAGGTCTTACATTTCTGTGCGTAGTTTTTAACCGACTTCAAAAAGGAGGAGGTTCTCAATTCGGTTGTTTTTTTTTAATGTTTGTTTCCTCAGAACTCCGTAATTTATAAACCAATTTGGAAAATTCTTTTTGGGTTGGGTTCAGTATGTTTTGGTGGTCCCATATAAATTTCATCGATATTCGACCTGGGACTTCGAGATACATCAGAATTGATGTCGGTTTTTTTGTTATAAAATGATTTTTTATTATCTAATTACAATTTGACAGGTACACAACAGAAAAGAACCGCAAGGAGTCAGCGGCCGCGCCTTCCCAACCGCGCTACGGCACGGGCCGCTCGCAGTTCTACGCGGAAGCGGGCCGCGACGCAGGCAGGGCCAACCGCACCGCCGCGCGGCCCGCCGCCGACCGCACCCTCTACCTTTCCAAGTCCACATTCTACGACGACCGCCCGCCCTCGCCGCGGCCGTGCCGCGCGCCGCTCTGCATGTATTACGGCAGTCCGGACAATAATGATTATTGTTCGCGGTGCGCGAGGCTGCAGTGAGTGCTGCCATGAAGGCCGCTCTTCTTTGCGTCGTACGACATCGATACGACGGGTCGTACGACATCTATACGACGGGTCGTACGATATCGATACGACGCGTCTTCGACTTAAGATAGTACATTTTTCATACAAAATTCAACCGTTATTAACTTGTTCACTGAATAGTAGAAATGCCTAAATTTATGCGTGGTGAACTATTTACTGGTGGTTATTTACGCATTAATAAAATGCTACAAATTATATCGGTTTCTGATACGAATTGTACCATAAATGGGACAATAAATAAAATGAAAATAAAATAACTCTTTATTGAAACACACACAGAGGTAATAATTAAAATAATATAAATAATTAATTTTTAGAAAAAAAAACAAAAATCGACTTCAATGTGACTTCGAAGTCCAAGGTCAAATATCGATGAAATTTATATGGGAGCCTTTCTTAGCTATACTAAACCCAACGCAAAAAGAATTTTCCAAATCAGTTCATAAATGACGGAGTTCTGAGGTAACAAACATTTAAAAAAATACAATCGAACAGAGAACCTACTCCTTTTTTTAAATCCGGTTAAAAACTAACAATAACAACTTATCAATGGCGGTCTTATCGCTGATGGTAAAATTTATATCAGAAACCTGATATCAATTGTACTATTTTATAATTTTGCGTAAATAACCACCCGTAAATTAGTTCACCACGCATAAATTTAGGTATTTCTACTATTCAGTGAACAAGTTAATAATGGTTGAATTTTGTACGAAATACGTACTACTTTAATATCGTATTCCTACGTTTTTGTGTCAAGTACGCGTCTTATCGTTGTCGTACGAACCGGCCTTAGTCGTAAGTGTTAAGAGTTTTGATCCGAAAATAGCGTGTGTATAGTAGTTTAGTTTTCCTTACAACTGTGTGATTAGACGAACTGGTTCACCAGCAGGGCGATCATGTATCTTTTATTTCAAACAATAGGTGATCGGACAGTAATCGAGAAAAAATCTAAAATGTAGTTAGAACGAACGTTCGTCGAATCAGTAGATCATTCAATCAATATTTTTGTGAAATAATAATGATTTATATTTTTAAATCAATAAATAAAATCTAATAATTCTGACCTTTTTAATCTGTTCTTCATCTCAAACGAAACAACAATCACAGCGCATGACATCATTTGTAGGTAAATGCCGTGAGTCAAGCTTGTGTTTATTTTACGTTTTTGCTTTTGTTAAAATGTATTTTTGCTAATTTTTTCGTTCCATTGCTACAATATCGTCCCCAAACTTCACAAAACGTATTTAAATATCTTTGCAAGTTTTATTTCGAAGACTTTGTCGTTTTCTACCTACATATGACATCACAAGTTTTGAGGTGACCTTTTGCGCGGCAATATTTGAAACATAATATTTAAACATAGTTTTAGGTACTTTTAGAGTGTTATTTAATTAAAATAGCAATTTTTATGGCTATATATATTAATTGTAGTTAATATAAAATACTTTCTGAAAAGTTGTCCGATCCCCTATTTCAATAAGAAACCAGTTTTGATGATAATTTTGCGATTACGTAACCCGTTTGTTGCAATTAAACGTCAATGAAAGCTCAATTGAAATAAAATAAGTTTTGACAAACAAAGTTTATATCGATATATAAACCATAGACAAGAGCCGTATTACACAGTAAAATTGAATAGATTGGGCGTATACATAACGATTCATAACACAATCTCGCTTTGTAAATTTATCGGGTAATCCATAGGAGCACATTGAAATCGATACATAAAAAGTTACATGATCGCATTTTATGGATTGAAATAAATTTCTATTGCACGTTAGTCCGCAACATGCGATGTTCGCAACAGAGTTACGTGATCGCCCTGCTGGTTGTTTACTAGGGCCCTAATTCACTATGACAACTTGGCGATTCAATGCTTCAAGGAAACTTCCATTACTTCATTAATAAACGACATCTGCGAAATTTGTATTCTCTATGACGTATCATATATATGAATGCGTCACAGAGATGTCGTTTATTAATTAAGGAATCGACGTGATTTCGAAGCAAAGGATCGACGTGATTTCGCCAAGTTGTCATAGTGAATTGGAGCCCTGGTAAGTAACATGCATTTGCAGCACAACCCAGAAATGTGTGCATAGTATACAAATCTGTGCACAGAAATAAATCGCAAGCATTTGTTTTATGTCTGGGTGTTGTGGGACCATGGTCCTCGTAGTTCCTGGTTCCCTAGATACAGTGAATCCTAGATAGAGGCCAGATTCTATGTAGGTGAATTTGAAAAAAAAGTCTATCATGCTTCTAACTAGCGAAATCTGGTTGCTGAGTTTTACAGCGATTGCCGGCTCGGGGCAAGGGTTCAAACCTTGGCTGTAATTTGCGCTCTCTAAACTAAAGTGTTATAAAAAATACATGTGGCATCTTCATTTGCGCAACATATTGGAAGTAAATACAAGTTGCACTGACAAAATTTACCTAACATCTTTTAAAAAGTAATCTTGTCTCTTATGTAATATTTTAATTTAAATTTCATTACTAAAAATTACTTATTATTTGAACTTACTAAAAATGTGTACAAGGCTTTATGAATAAAATAATAAATTTTTAGAAAAAAACAAAAACCGACTTCAATGTATCTTCGAAGTCTAAGGTCACATATCGATGAAATTTATATGGGACCACTTCGTAGCTATACTGAACCCGACGCAAAAAGAATTGTTCAAATCGGTTCATAAATGACGGAGTTTTGAGGTAACAAACATAAAAAAAAATAAAAAAAATACAATCGAACAGAGAACCTCCTCCTTTTTTGAAGTCGGTTAAAAATAACAAAGGCAAACACGCCGTGTAGATCGCCACAGTGCGGCAGGGTTCCCAAAATTCTGACGGCGATACCCCTTTTATTAAAAGGCGTAATTTTTGGCAAAAGTATGCGCCAGCTCTTAAATCTCCCGATGCGAGGACCAGTCTCATCGAAATATATTTACAATTTTTTTATATCGGACGACCACGGACCTTCAGTTTCCCCAGCCAGCGCAACAAATTCAAAGTGCGCGCTGACCTGTTAATGCTTCTGTCGTTATTTTAGTATTTCTGTATCTTTAATTATTGTCGCATCAAAACTCTAAACACAGCATGTTGATACAAAAACTGATATTTTTTAAAGAAACAAACTACAATATTTTCTTAAACTCATAACACTAACAAGGTTGAAGTAAGTATTAACATCATTAGTTCTAATATTTCAATCAAATACTTTGTAAGTTTGTTTTGGTGATAACTTATTGTTATTTAGTAGTAGGTTCGATCACTTAGACTTTACCCACCATGTAAGGTTAAGCTTGCACCACTGTTGGCTCCCATTTATGAAGAAATTGCTTGACGCGTTTTAAGATAAGATTGATAAAACACAGAATGAGTCTGTGATAGGCGGCGTACATAAACTTATGTAATTAAACGACTGTTATAATAACGAGTGCCAAAAGTGGCTTCTTAATGTATGTGAACGTTAAATGTAACAAATGTGTTCAAAATATAGTGCCAGGATTTAAAGATGCGGTAAAATTTTGGACTATACGAGGCGAGCTATGTTCGAGAGAATTATTTCATACATTTTTGTAAAAGACAAAATGTTTCGAAATGTAAGATCACTTTTCAATTGTTATAATTTTCATGTAACAGGGTGTATTTTAACCGAGAGTAGTGTGGAGACGAGGCATGCGATTAAAATCGTATTTTCCCTAATATAGCTAATAATGCAACTATCTTATGGAATTGTGATGTTTGAAAGTTACTAAAGATATATTTATTTTTTCATAATCATCCGACTACCTCATGCATAGCAGCTGTTTAACAATAACTTGATACGAACTGTATAGTATTGGTATGTAAGGAGGTATTTTTGGATTCAGGGTAAATTGATATTTATCGTGCACTAAATTGTATTCCTCACATAAAAATTCGAGCTTGGAGTAGTCTCCGTCCTTATTTTGCGTTTGGAATAAAAATAACCTTAATAATTTTGATCTTTCTAGTCCAATAATAATAGAACTGTAGGTTAGAGTTAAAAAATAGTTTATAAGTAAAAGTATTATGATACGATTTTTAAAATCATTTTGCATTGAAAACATTCATCTTGTTCAAAATATATAAACTTACGATACATTTTAATGTATAGCCTTCTAAAGATCTGTAATATTATGTGTGAAGTGATAATACATGACAAAATATATGTATATGGATCCATGGTTGATGGAGATGTTCTATTTTTTCATGTAACAATAATTTAGAGAGACAGCATATCATGTTTTGTAGAAATATATAGTTAATACGTAAACTGATAAGCTTTTATTTTTCATTTCGTTCCTGTATCCAACGTAAGTAACGCACGCTACATATTACAAAAACGTGTGATAGCAGATATCAGTAACTTCTTCGCCACCTAGTTCCTTTTTCTCCTGTCCTGAAGTGAAGGACACGTGTCCACAGAATAGCTGCGTGCTTAGATACAGGTGAACATTGATAAATCATCGCATCGGACAATAGTATTCCGATAAAACTAAATTATGGAAGGGCCATTGAGGAATGACACTATAGAGTCCTCGACAGCGTAACACTTTTGGAAAGCAATAGTTTTTTGACAGTAATTTTGGAGTGTTTACCATACCTATGAAAAATTCTCCCATTCGCTTGAATGAAAATATAACGTGTTCTGCGTTGCATTGCAGCCACTATAACTTCAGAAGTTCGTGGTTGGTCTGTAAAAGGTAGGACATCTGTACTATTCTGTACCCCAGAGTGAAGAATAGGGAATATGCATATGTTGTCGAAAAATCTAGAAATTCCTTTTTATGATAGACTCCTGTAAACAGATCAAAAGGTGAAGGTCTCTTTTAGGTGGCCGAGTAATGAATACATTCTAGCGTGGCCACAGAATAATAGTACAGATTTCGTACCTTTTACAGACCAACTACCTACGACTTTCTGAAGCTATAGTGGCGGCGATACAACTCAGAGCTCGAATGACATTGCGGTAACTACATTTCCTTACGGTATGCTTCTTATGCAATCATTAATATTTTGTTGTTAACCAGGTTTTATCTAGGATTAAAGCAGTCAGGTAAATAAAATAATCAAATAAAATATATGACACATTTATACAATATACATACATTAATTATTTCCATACAGGTAAAATTTACAATAGAAGAACTAGTATTTTGACATAATTTACAAGACTGCAGCACAACTGATACTTAGGATATAGGTAGATAGATAAACACAATGTTAAAAAAACCACTTGAAGTATTCTAAATAGCATAGTGTCTCAGTTAAATGTCATACTGTCGGAGTAGATCACAGACGTATTTATGAAAGTCAATTATTACATTGACCATACCACCGTATTGGATAGCACTAACTATACATAACTGTCAATTCATTACACTAACCCGAAACGGTTTGTCCTTTTGTGTCCTGAACAGCCTTGACGTTCACATGATGATGAAGTCTACGTTCATGAACTCGTTCTCACTATGTGGCGTTAATTAGGATTAGAAATCCGAGATTCGGTGCTTACATTTTTATTGTAGGATTGTGATCCATCAATGGAATTGGATGATTGGCCATAGTAATCGACAGCAAGGACCTGTAAGATAAATTTATTACACAAAATAAGAACTTATTTACAACATATGTTCTTACATAAGAGGCGAATGCCTTTACTATTAAAACAATTCTACTCTCTTCTTACTAAACTTTAACTTTTTAATTTCAAATTTAATAAAAACTATAATCATTAACTACTTTTATTACCTATATCTTAATTAAATGGTTTAAGAATGCACAATTTTAATACATTTAACATTTTACACAAATATGCAATTTGTTACCCGACGTAATGGGAACTGAAATGTTTATACGATGGCCACACTGACACACGAAACTGGTCAATGTTGCTTTAACAAAATAACACCGAAAACTGAATATATCAAGCCAAATGCAGGTTCTAATTGTCGAACCCGATGTATAGTTACATCCACATAAATCATAGTTACCGAAAAACATCAATAAACACAAGAAAAACACAAACGTTTGAAAACTTAATCTTTCAGTACAATTTTCACTTCACCATGAATGGAACACCCGAATATTTTTTCACATTCAATTCTAAATTATTTCTAGTACACATTCACAAAGATTCACTTAAAAATAATAAAAAATACCACAACACAAATTAAAAAACCACAAGCCGACCCTGCCGGGCCACTATTTTGACTTAACATGTCATGGCCAATGTTAAGAAAATGGGTTACGCGATAGAGACAATATGATAATAGTTCTACCTCGTTCTTTATAAGAGCCTGTTGTATAGCGCTATCCTTTTTTAGGTCGGAAAACTTCGTAATTATCCCTCTATAGTGTAAGACCTCAATGGGAAGGGCAGTAACTACTAAGAGGAATGGAGTAAATATTTGAATATGCCGCCAAAAAAAAAAGTTTTCTGTGAAATGTTGGTACTACGATAACCTAATTAAGTCGAATTTGTAGAATGCCATTAATTTAGTCGATTTTCAATAACACTTATGAGAAATCAGACTGTAAAGTTTCGTTCGTAACCATATTAGCCATCGAAAGAAAGAAGTAATATTGTCTATGGCTACGTATTTACGTATTTACACATACTGTGCAGCGGACTTTTTGGCGGGAAGTGAAAAGTGATACAGTTCGATTTTGTTTTATTTTCCAAACCAGTGTTATTTCGAGTGATCATGTGTAATATCAGTGAAATATTAACCATGTGTTCGTAAACGTGCACGAGTGTAGGCAAATGAAACAAAATAGAGAAAAACATTGCTTTTTATGTTCTCCCAAAAATTCAATGGTAAGCTGGAATAAAGTTTCACCACTTTATTGAAGCACTAGTATAATACGAAAGAAATCATTGTGATGTTTCAAACTATCAAATAAAAACTATGTAAGACATGGCGGTATGGTCCTAAAGACTTTAGCATGCTCAAACGGGCGAACATTTAAAAAAAATGAGTCACTCTTTTTTTTTTCTTATTTTATTTTATGGCTTTTACCCTTTTACTGTGCAGCTTTTCGAACGGAAATCAAAACGTCATATCTCGTAGTCTCGCTCGCTTGCAACAAAAGATGCTATTGAACAAAAATACGAAAATAAAGTAGAATATCGTAAATTAACTGTTATAAACTATGTCTGGTGGTCTTGTAGATAAAGTTTATATCGGTCTTGATAACGCTCCGGCCGCGTTTGATATAAAGGGACGCATTCTAGGACCAGTAAGTTTTCGTAACTTTACATATCTCCACGTAGGAACCCCGCAAGATTTCTAGTCATGATTACATTTTCATTTCAGAATGGGACCAATTTGGAGTATATTCGATCAGAGACTGGAGTGGTGGCTGTGTTAAAATCCGATAAATTAGAACCGTTGCATTTGGCGTTGCACCATACGAGGTCGGAAGCTTTGGCAGCAGCTAGGTCACTCGCGTTGAACTTGATAGAGACTATACGCGCTGAGCTGGCGCAATGGAGCGCCGCCCAGGCGGGGGGGCCGCCTCCTGCGCTGAACGTGCCTCCTCCGACATTGACAACGACTAGCGCGCCGCCCCCGGTGCCGCCACCAGTCGCTACTGCAGCTATTTCTACCCCACCAACGTTTACATCGACAGCGCAGCCGGCGATTATGCCCCCGGTAGTTAGCGTCGCTCCCGCCACTACACCTCTCATGACAGTCCGTCAGCCTACTGTCTTACAATTACTGCAACCACAGCAACAACAGTATGTGCTAAACCAGGAGAATGGGCAGCTAATACCTATTGTGCAACCTGGAATGCAAATGTCCAATGCCAATTTCACCTCTCTCCCTATTGCCCAGTCTCTGGGCTTACAGCAGCCTAATTTTGGCACTACACAGATTGTAGACATATCTAACATGCAGCCGGTGAATGTGACGCAGTTACGACTAAGTGGAGTGCCTTCGTCAATGTCTATGTTATTACCGAATGGGCTGACAATTCCTCAAGGCAGCTTGACATCTAATGACACAACTACAGTTAGCTCGGCAACTTCTACACCAGTTGTTTGTGCAGCTCAGAGTACAAATGCATCCCAAAAAATATTGTATAGTACTGATAAGGGGGATAAAGAAGTAAAGTATCACATTCAAGGCGGAGATACAGTGCAGTGGACAATGCCTGGTTCTCAGACAATGCTAATACCGTACCAACAATTGCAGGACTTGTCCAATCAACAGGGGTTAAGTAACCTACAGCCTCAACAGTATCTCTCTGTAAGTTCTTGTTTTAATTGTATATCCTTAAAAAGATTAATTAAATATTTTAATAATGTTATTTCAGCAAGTGTTAAAACTTTCAACAATATAGCTATCTGCTATTAATAGTTTTAGGAAATTAAAATTTATACCTTGTGGTTATAGATAGCCCCAGCGGGTGGTCTACAGCAAACATCTCTTCCAATGTCAGCGGCACAGCTTCAACAGTTACAAGCCACTGGCACCATCATGCACTTAAATCAAAAGGTAAATAGAAAAGAATCACTTACTTACATTTAGTGAGAATAGTGAGATACATTTTATTTGTACTTCCATTTGAGTAAGGGAAAGAAATGGGTAGACAGACTTGATTACCTTTATTCAGTCATGTTAACTTAAGTTAAAAAGATTCAACATATTTTTAATTTTATTTATTTTATTAAGATGTCTAAAATTGCATTTTTGTGCCTATTTAATGAATATTTTTTGACTTTGACTTATTATATTTTTGATATTTTGACAGTCGATAAAATCAAGAAATCAATTTAAAGTGTTATAAATAGAACACATTAAATGTTTCATGCTTTCCCAATCAAGATTCAAAATGTACAGTTATTTGAAGTAAGTAAATATTTTTATATATTGCGAGAGTAAAAAATTCAAAGACGTCTGACCAAGCGACTATGGGTCTGTGTGGTGGATTAAAGCCCATACACTCTCCCTTTCAAAGATGACAGATCTCCTAATATTGACTGCCAATGATATTTTTACCACAATGATTAAATTTTTGACAGTCAACTTTTACAGTAGTAAAGTTTTAAATTCTAGCTGTTAAATGTATTTGCATTTCCTCCAACAGCCAATAGTCAGCAGTGGATCTCTGATCAATATAATATCAACTGGACAAGCGTCATCTCCACAAATAATCTCTGTGAGCATCAGAATACTGGCAACATTTAAACTCACACTAATGCTTTTTAATTATTTTCAAGGCTGCGGCACTAGTTTTTTTTATTTCAGGCTATATTGTATAATCAAAAATTTTCAGGTGGTTTTGTGGTTCTTTTGCTGCTTTCTTCGTTGTTAACTTTCATGTTTCATTCCATTAATGTATATCCTTTCTATGGCACAACTTTATGTTTATCGTCATTGCTTAGTTTCATCGTTATCTCTATGATAGATTAATTTCTTACAGAAATAATAAATAACTTAATTTTCTGTTTATTAATAATGTATAGATATCCTCTCACTCACTCACTATCTTACAGTATGTATATTCACTATTAATTATAATTAAATTACAAAAATTGAAAGCTTGTAATAACAATACCTGTTTATACCAAGCTTCTTTCATACCATTTAACTGTGTGTTTCAGAACTCGGCAACTCCTGTAAAAAATGTAAACCAAGAATCAAGGGGGCAGAAACGTCTGTCTGATGGTACTCCAAGTCAATTGCAGCTACGACCAATTGCACCGGCCGGGTATGTCTCATTTTAATAATCAGTAGACTAGACTTAACAATTTATTTCCAGATTGCAGCCAAAATCGTGGACACAAAAACAGCATATTTCTCGATAAACTTTGAAATTTTGATATCTGTGGAGTGGTGATACAAATTAATTAATAATTTCCAAGAAACAGGATTAAAATTTCCTGTATTTTGGGAGTACATTGAAAGTTAATAATTGTAATTAATACTATGGCGTTATCTTGTTTGGCATATGGCGTTTCAAGAAACTAATGCTACTCTACAGTTATTAAAGTTACCAGAAACATACATTGATTCGCATCGTCCAGACTTGCAAGAGAAGATACAAAGAAGGCAGTGGTTGGGGCAAACAAAAGCATGACCTTTATATTATAGTACCTACATAAAGTTTTGTTCCATTGCTTTTAATTATTCATTTAATTTTTAATTATTATTGATTGATCGTTGCTACTATACATCCAAGAGTTGTACATACACGTACACAGAATAAATAATAGTACAAGATAAAACCTACAGTTAATATGTTTATCATTTTAAGTCCATAACATTCGCAATCCCGAGATACGGGTTTTTCTCCGAGAACGACTTATCTCATCGATGTTTTTCTTCACTTAGATCGAGTGTGGAAAGAGTTTAATCTTATTACTCATCATACATTTTAGAAGGGGTTCTATACTTCTAAAACCTAACACTAAACAAAATACGGTTGTCTGGAAGAGATCGCTTTAAGCGATAAGACTTCATAAGACCGCCCATTGTGACACTTATATTGTTAACTTTGCCTTTTTGTTACTTGTTCTGTATTGTGGTGTTACCAATAAAGAGTTCATTCACTCATTCATTCATTCGTTCAAAACATTTTAGTGCAAAAACTACTTTCATTGCAATGGAACAAAGCTTTAATTTGCTTAGAAAAAGACGACCAAAACCTCAAGCAATTGAATTCTACAGAAAGTTTGGCCTCTCAA
Organism: Petrophora chlorosata; assembly: GCA_951640565.1. Lineage (NCBI taxonomy): Eukaryota > Metazoa > Arthropoda > Insecta > Lepidoptera > Geometridae > Petrophora > Petrophora chlorosata. The sequence continues at coordinate 4,663,398 of OX621204.1, read as the reverse complement.
GTGCTTTAACATTGGCGAATTAACGATTTAATTGTGTTTGTGTGTGTGAATGTGAATTCAATGCCGCAGGTCGAATGTAAGCCAGGAGAAGGGCTCGAGAGATGCGCGTTCGTGGACCTCTGGAGCAGGTATATTGAAGAATTACAGCTGTGCTGTCCGTACCCTTGCTTTTGTAGCTGAGATAATAGTTCTGAATGTAAAATCTAATATAAATAGTTATTCGCCCCGAATGAGACCTCGCGAGTTTACGACCCCTATGGATGGATGTTTACAACACCTTGACCGATTTAGCTCGTATTCAAACTGAAAAATCGTATTTACGTAAAGTACTAGTCTAACAAATTTTACGTAGATCGAATCAACTGTACGCAAGATATCATTGAAGAAACATTTCTACTACATACGAACGCTGATTAGTCCTGGGAGTTCGTCAATAAAACCAGTACTAGACTGCATATACACTCACGGAACATTAGCGTGTTTTACCTAATATATTAATGCATTTGCCCTATGCTAAAGTGCAGCATTACTTTAAAAACAGTTTAAATTTTTTACCGGCCAATCACAGACGCGCTGGTATCGGCAGTGGTGTAGTGTTGAAAAAAAAAGCAACTTGCTAGCTATTTGCTATTTACTTTTATAGGGTATTTTCAGAGAGATCAGAAAAAGTAAAAGAGTGGCAACATGCGTCTATACAAATGTAATGCAATTCGACACCAAAATACTGTCTGTCTCTTTTGCACATTGGTAAAAAGTATATATTCATGAAAGAAAACGGTAGCAAAAGTTACTTCGTTTATTGGCTACTTTTTTGTGATGATGCCTCGTAGCTCCGCCTTTCGGGCGGGTCGGCCATTTTGTGTCACAGTGACGGCACCGATTTCCGGGTCAACTCTCGGCTCATAATATTCTTCTCGGTGATTATTTAAATAATTTGTGAATATTTGATGTTATTGTGTATGTGGTTAAACGTCAAGCATCAATAAGTATGTAAGATTTCATCAGTTGATATTGCAAGTAGTAGAAAGTGGCCGGATGTTACTCCATTTTGTGAGATTATTAATGTTAAATCGTCTCAGTCTATAGTTATTATAGTCAATGGGTATCTTACAAACAATTTTTATTTCATCATTCAGCTCTTATGAACATGCTATTTTATATTTATCTCAACTACAAAATGTACAAAGCAAAATAGTTGTGACTAACCCTGCATATAACCGGGCGTAGTGTACTTAATGTGCGTTTGCGTAAATGTCAACCGTAGTATTTTACATAAATAAATCGTTAAATATATCTAACGAAGATGTAAGCACGCTTATTAATGTTCCAAACTATACTTAACTGCTTTAATTATTAGTATTAATAAAACCTTTTCAATTTTAATGCAATCGCGTAGTATTTACTGAAATATATTTTTTAATTTTTTAGTCTTATCGTAGCTCGGTGGCTTTTTTATCTGTGGCACAAGTGATATTTTTTTTTCAGATCCATCTTGGTTTCAGCAAAAGATAATTGCAGAAGTGCATGACAATCATATTTCTTTCAGCCCGTTATGTTCAGACTGCTGGGACATGAGCCTTCTTTCAAAGAGAGAAAGGGACAGATAATAATAATTTATGTATAATGCACTATTTTTTGCATGATTTCGCAGGAAAAAGAGAGACAACCAGCATTCACCAGTTTCACCAGAATTTATGCAGTATTTACATGTTGCTTTAACTATATTTACGCGTATTTTAGATAAGTCAAAAGCGGCACAATGGTGGGGGCGTAAATGGTATGACGATAAATCAAAATTAACTAGCGTAATTATAAGTGTAATTTTTTTTTTTACGATATTGGATCTATGTTTGGCCACTATCTCGCCTGATGTGACGCGATGATGTGGCCTAAGATGGAGCACATAGATCTAGAGAGAGACGGCAGTTGAGCGGCTGCTCAAACCCATCTCCCCGATGGTTCACCGAACATCATCCCGAAACACGACCAGGTCGCTTGACGGCATGACTTTGTTCGTTGGGTGGTATTACAACCACGGCCAGAGCCTACCACTCAAAAGCGCGTTAAAGCGTTTCCTTCACCGTTTTAGAGCAAGCGTGCAAAATCTGCACTTAACTATAAATCATTGGTGCAGGGCCAAGTCAGGATTCGAACCCAGGTGCGTCGGATCGGAAGGCGCACGAGGTATATTATAACAACTGACTTTTGAGTTAGCTCGTTGAACAAACGTTGTTCGGCATGACGTGCAGACAGCCCCTTCGGGTTTATGCGCACTGTGATACACAGAATAGTTCGGTATTAATGTTTTCTCTCATAAGCGTCAGCAATGCGTAAATAATCAGTGCCAATTTCAAATGTTGCGCAGCTCATTTGCATATTTGTTTTACTTTCAATGCGATATTTAATCCAAGGTACCTATAATCCAGCGATAGGCAAAACGTGTAAAAAAACCTCGTAAATGATCCAAAATTGAACACACATAGGAATCCAATTGATGCACATTAAACCGCCACCACCCCACATCGTTTGATCCAGGTATATTGAATCACTCTGTAACAAGCGTAGGTGAATTGCGTAAATAGCAAAGCGTAAGCGTGTGTCTCCACCAAAGCGAAGCAAAACTTAGCTCCGCTGAGCCTTGGTGGACATAGATTTAGCGGAGTCAATATGAGCATAATTTATTTATTTTCATGTGAGTTGCGGAATATGCATAGTTATATAATTATAACAAAGCGTAGCAACCCAATGCTGAATTTGTCGATATAATAGTATGCGAACCGTTGTTTTAATCGCTACTAACATGGAGCATTAACCCATCGGCGGCATCGCAACTGCGAATTCCTTACGATAAGCGTATAGCGCGAATTTCTACGGATAAAACAAAGGAGTTTTACCTATTTCTCCTAAATGATATATTATACTGGTCTACAATATTAAACGGAGGCAGAAAATACATTGCAGTTGTAATTTGCCGGTAAAGTATACGAACAGCTTCCACGGTAGTGCCGCTTTTGTCATATGGAAATTACGTAGTCTTTGCTACTAGGTATATAACGTCTGGTCGCAGCTCGCAACACTTCGGTTTGTTGGACAAAATATTCTACTATTCTAGCTCTCTCCACTCCACTCCCCGCTTGGAGGACAAGCGGCCACGGAATCAGTGTTTCAAGTGAAACATTTTCCTTGCGTCTATCTAGTTCTTCGTTTATCATACAAGCCAGGATTATAGTGTCTATTACACTCAATAATGGATCTTGTCATCGCTTTCGTTGGTAAAAATAAATAATAAATTGTCTGCAGCAATTTTCGTTTCGTATATATTATTTTTTACTTGGGATCTTTGCTATGCAAGCCTCTCGTCTCTTTATTACTATTGCAAAGCGGCTCATTATTTTAAATGGCGTAAAATATTGTTCACTGTTATAATAGCGTCAACACTTCTAGTGCTATCATTCACTAAAACCACAGCTATAACATTCAATAATTAATTAAATAATGTCTTTATTAAAAACAGTTAAATATACAAATAGTTACTCAAAATGAAGTGTTGTGATGGATACGGCATATAAATGTTGCGTAATCATTGAATGTTATTATTTAGGTTGTCTGCATTGTCACATTATTGATGCTTGCGTAAAGTACCAAAATTATTATATTAATACACAACAGTAAAAAATATTCCTATTAGAAATAAGTGCGTAGCGCCAAAATTGTGCTCCAAGGGCGTATAAATCAGAACCAGCCTTGAATCTTAACACAATCTTGATAGCCATTTTAGCAGTTTTTATGGTTTGCCGTATTTAGTTAGCTGAGTGGAGTTCTACACAAAACAAAAGCTAACAACTTTGCTACATAACTATAAGCTACCTACGCAGTCCCTATTTCAGAACATCGCTGTGGTTTTCCACTGCATCTCTACAATACCATGCAGACATAAATTTTATAACGTCTCGCAGAAGACTACATGAGAGAAGCAATAGGTACTTGGTTGGGAATGGGATGCTGACCTTTAATAACTTACTAAATAAGTTTATAGGTTTTGAAACTGCAGCAGTTTTGTCGATCTTCTATATATCGGAACCTTAAACGTATAAAAAAGACGAACGGAATCTCGCTAAGCAACAACTGAAGAATAGCAATCTCTTTGGCTGGTGTACGAGTGGATCCGCATCACAGATTATTAAAGAGTTACTACGTAACGGCATATCTTGGGTGCTTCACTTTTGAATTTGGCGACTTGGCGTACACCTTTTTTATTCGTTCAAGTTCAAACTATTATTTTTAGATACGGTGAAGTCATGTTCCGGTACTACCAGGCGGACGTTCCTCTCCAAAGTCGCTGACTGGTGTTTCATCTTGTGATTCTAATTAGGAATTTCTACTTTTAGGTGGCAAAGCGTTTCTGCTATCAATCTGCCGTATACCTACTAGATACGAGTACCGTTTAGTGAATGGGATTTCTTTTGGATATGCGGCGACTGTATCCAGACAACAGTACTCCTGTGCATGCGCGAAGCGTAGTTAAGGCGTAAATATTGCAAAGCGTTATCTTTTGTTATATTTTTTGTGCTAATTGTCTATCGTTTCGCAGGTAGAGACGCGGCTAACAGTATGGGAATGAAGATAAATCCGCATGGAACCATCATCCATGTTTCTTCTGGACAGCAGACAAAGTAAGAACATTTATTTTTATTCTTTGGAAAAAATATACAGATACCACCTACCATGATTTTAAAACTTTTCATCAAAAATTTTGGATGTTTAGTTTAGAATTTAATCATATCAAAATAATCATGCCATAATAATTTGTATTTAAGAATCTAAACGCTTAGATACGAGTAAATTTTTAGCGACGACTATGATTGATCTAGCTTTTTGTCAATAGCGTATCAGCGACCGGAATGACCTCCGATGGCACCGGCATGTACATTCGTCAGATCGACCGCAACTCCATCCAAATACAGAGCAAAGATCAAAAGCAAGAGCTCAATAAAATGCAGAACACACAAAACGTGCAAATGATCACGGTCCCCCAAGGAATGACTGTCTTACAGAACCCTTTGAACATCAATCAGATGCCGACTGTCCTAGGGCAACCTAACAGTCAAGTGTACATGATACCAACCAATCAAAACCTTACGCAGTTACAAGGAGGTCTACCGCCAGGATTCCAGCAAATGTTGCCAGGACAGAATGTGACAGTGATGCAGCCGAATCAACTAGGGGTGCCGGGTGGAGTGCAATACAACATGCCTCTGATGCATGCTATGAACATGCCAGCGAACTCTCAATACATGCAGACAGGGATCAACTTGAACACACAACTGTCGGCGCAGCAGTTAAACGCAGCCTTAGCTGGGCATCAACTGGCTAACCCTAATTTAGGGACGATACCCATTGTCCAAGCTCCTCAAGCCTCGTCTCCACTAACGAGTGCTCAAATACCAGTGTCGCAAGCGCAAGTGCATCAAATTCTTCAACAAAACTCATACTTAACGCCTACATCTCAGTACGCGAGTATGCCTCAGCAATACATGATGCCGAGCAACGCTGGAGCCATCACGGTTCCCGCTAATCAGAATCAAATTCAGTACAATATGACGGCCACGCAAAACACTACCGCGCCTAACAACGGCAACGGACAGGCTGCGGCGGCGGAGAACGAAAACTCGAACGGGGCTTCCAATCAAGCGAACTACATCACTTCGTCTTCGCAAGATGGCAACGGATATTCTTTGCCGCCAGCGAGCGTTCAAAACCCAGCGCAACAGACTTTCGCGACTGACGGGTCTACGGCGCAAACCAACTACACTCAACAACAAGCTCAGTCTGTGACTCCCAGTTACGGGAATGGCAATGGCAGCGCGCCCACTCCGCAGTACAGTCAGACGACATCGCAGCCCCCACCGAACTACCCCGCAAACGGTTCTAACCAGACCGGCAGCAACTACGGCTCGACGCCACCTTCTAGTAGCCAAACAACACAGCAGACGTTTTCACCGTCAACAACGCCAGCGCCAAACCAAACGTACCAGACGCAGAGTCTTCCAAACATGCCCAACGTGGCGTACCCACCGAACCAAAACCCCTATCCCAATGCAACGGGGCAGAACTTGGCAGCTTACGCAAGTAACCAGTACCAGTACAACAGTCGGCCTTGGTTCCGGCCTAGATATGGGTCTCCCCAAGGGTCGCCGTACAGCTCGGGCGCCGGCCCGCCTCCTGCTGGCCCGTCGATGTCGGTGCCCCCTCCCACTGGAAACTATAACTACTGGCAGGACAGCTGAGACCTGGAGACCTTCATCGGGACGATACTAGACCAGTGATAGATTTAGTTTAGGTGTAAGAGAGACTGCTTTATCGATAGATAAATTTATAATATGTAAAGTTTATTTAGAAAAAAATATACGAAATTGAAGGCACTTTTAGTTTCCATTCATAACCTCATTTAGTTCATTTAGTTATTAGGGATATGATAGTTATCCAAGTGGAAACACCTCCTACCTCTTATCTATGTTTATCATTAAAATTCAATTTTGTAATAATTTCGAGGGTAAAAAGCATCAAACTTTTTGGTGGTAGCGTCATAAACAAAAATATTGTTTCATCGTTCTGTCGAAAAAACATCGTATCTTGCAATCTTGTCATTATTGGTTGACATTTTCATATTTCTCAAACGATTTCACGAACTTGCTTCCAAAATATGTTATTGCTGTTACCCAAATTAAAGTCACCAAAGCAAAAATGAACACTGAAAACCGCTACCCAGTGACCGCCTCCCTATTCATGCTAAAAGAAATCAAACATCGCCACGAGCGTGTGAAGCGCGGCTACCAGCTCCTTAAACGTAAAGTTGAAGCGCTCCGCTATAAAGGCCGGCAAGCGTCGGCCGAATTAGCAGCCACGCAAGGCATACTGGGGCATACCCTCAAAGAGGCCTATATGACCCTCGCAGCGGTTAAGTTTACCAATGGAGAATCGAATGCGATGGTGCTGGAAAACATTGGCGAGGTAATGTTTCTGTTGATCGAGTTTCTCTCTCGATTATCATCCGGCGACATGTGACTCAATTTGGGCCTTCTCTCTCGATGACTGCCATCCAGCTAGTACCGACTACCGACATTTGTAATCTATCCATGGTGATCTGCATTTAATCAGAATCATTAGTAAAAACCTTATTTCCCTAATCAAAAAGTCAACAAACATGTAAATTGTGAATTTATGCTGCACCACATGCATTTTTGTTCCTGCTTCAAGCTTACTCTTTCCTTTTGGCTACATTTGCTTCTTTTCAAGTACAGGCCCAAGTCCGCGTCCAACGCATATCCGAGAATATATCGGGCGTCTCCACCGTTTCCCTTCAAGCTATAGAAGAGACTGGCGCCAGCGACTCCCTGAGGTACGCTGGGCTGGGGGCGGGCGGCCACCGCACTGGTGAAGCTAAGAAAGCCTTTAGAGAAGCCGTAAGGCTTTTGATCAGATTTGCATCTTTGAGAAACACTTGTATCTTGCTAGATGAGGCTATCAAATCTACTTTGAGGTAAGTTGTTAAATTCATTGCCAAGTTCTTCTAGTTTGGGAAATCAGAACACAAAATGTTTAGTTACAAGATAATTGGTTTTCAACTAATAATGCCGTTAACTTTTAGAAAAGTGAATGGCATAGAAAAAGTTATAATACCGAAGCTCTGTAATACTGAAACCTACATCATGATGGAAATGGATGAAAGGGTAACGATTTTTACATTTTAACTTTTATATGCTATATGTCTATCTATGGTGATTATATGATGCAAATCCATTTTCTAGGAGAGGGAAGAATTTCATCGTTTGAAAATGGTGAAAGCAAAGAAGATTAGGGGCCAAGGGCTTGCTACCTTGCGCCATGCTCATGGAAACAACAAAAAGGCTGGCGCAGGAGAATCTAATGGTGACGTATTTCGTATTTACCTACACATTCTGTTCGTTCCTTTTACATTTTCTTCAGTAAAGGGACAATAATAATAATATAATTATATTAGTAAGTACGAGTATAAGTAGTTATATGAATTATTATATTATGTAATATGTAGGTAAGTATTTGTCGTTAATAGTATATTATTTTAGTTGTATATGATTGTTTTATTTATGATCGTTTATATTAATTATTTGCTGTGCACCACCGTCTATTCTTTTAACATTTGTCCAATCCATCCAAAGGTTGTCTGTAAGAGATTGCATTACGCGATAAGACCGCCAATTGTATTACCCTAGTTAAGATTTCTATTTGTTCATGTAATTATGTTTGTGGTATGCAATAAAGTGTTATTGTATTGTATTGTACCTATAATTAGTTACCTACATCAGATCCTTTTATTTTGACTTTTTTAGTCAGAGATTAATCAGAGATACGAAGTACTAGTTAATATTACGCGTAGGTAACCATACCCTTTAGGTATCTAACTACCTAGGTTACCAACATTCTGGGCAGTCTACTGACGTGTCACGTTTTTTTATTGTGTCACATCAACAACATTTATTTCATGCATTTACTATTTTCAATTTCTTTTCTCACTGAATGTTGCGTTTAAAAAGCGTTTTAGTATCCTATGCGAATAGGATAATTGCAAATATTTTCAGTGTATGTTTCTTCATTTATACATGTTATTGTCAATTAAATAATAGGAAATGTTCAGCTATATATATAATATATGTCTAGCATAATATTTTTGGTGCTTTTTGTTGCTTGAGAATGATGTAGCTTCTGGCAAATTTCCAGATTGCTTCAAGGTACAAGAGCTTCCAGCCCACATCCGCTATACCGAGGTGCTGACTAGCATCCTCTACGCTTACAGCTCGGGATTGGCTGCTAAACCGCCTGCTGGCGACTATAAGCCGCTATCTTTCTCTCCTAACGAGGAAGATGAGGATATTATTTTCTAAAACCATTGTGCAAATCTAGGTACCTATCGGCAGGTGATATTTCCCGAATGAAGTTAGAACCTAGTAAAAACTAAGTAGAATGCCCTGAACATAGGTTCTTATTCTACTTCTCTTGCTTTTTTGTAATATCTACCCGTCCTTGCATGTGTTGATGCGGTTGAATATCCAAGACATACGGTTAGCTGTCTCTAAATTTATTCTTTAATAATTTTACCTACCTATTTAAATACAGTAGGTAGGTAAATCTATCTCTATTTTATTGAAGGGTCCTCAGGAATCACTACATTTTACTTCTTAAAATAAATACGCAAATAAATTCCAACTGTTTTATTTTCGTAAATCGACAAGTGTTAATAAACTACAAAACCCAACCATCGTCCAGTCTCTCTTCCATGGGCTTTGTAAAATATTGGCATCTTCGGAATTTTTCCAATATCTCTCCCTGTAAAGATTTGATTTCTAGGAGATATACCTAATAAATGAAAGTTGCTCCGCGAGCAAGGAATGTTTTGGTAATAAGTCCTCTGAGACCGATTCCGGAACCATATTATTCGCCAGAGAACTAAAGTAACCAACGTAGCCCAGTGGATTAGCAAGTTGAAGTGGCAGTGGGCTGGTCATAATTGCCGCAAGACCGATAATAACCGCTGGGGTAGATGTGTTTTAAAGTGGAGAATCGGCAAACGTAGTATAGGACGTCATGCGACTAGATGGAGTGACGATATACACGGTAGCCAGTATTATGACAGAAGGAAAGCCGAAAGATCGGGCGTGCTTTGAGAGAGGCGATAGGAGAATTCATATAGGCAACGATGAATCACTAATATGTCTACGAAGTATGAACACAGCGTCTTCGAGAAGTCGGCATAGATGTTTGGGATTCGGTAGGTTAGGAGATATTTGCTAATGATCTAGTGAGAGAATCACGAACCTATTAAACCCAAAAGTGTAGATACTTTGCATGCTGTTGGCACTGAAATTGTTATGGACAAGCGTGGCGCTTACCATCAGGCTAATGACTTGCTCGTGTCGTTGCTAAGATGCATTAAAATAATAGCAAGACTGCTTACTTTTTTATAAGGAAGTAGGAATTAATAAGTATGTGCCAAAAAGGAACGTTAGTCGCCGACATAGTAGATGTAGGTAGTTTTTAGTAGGTACTTACAGGGCCACTTTTTTTCATGGTCTCGCTGTAATAGGTGATGGCGCTAGACCCGGTGCCGTAAAGAGGATATTTCAAGTGCATCTGAAAATATTGCTAGATTGGTGATTTTAGAAGGGCTAAATCTGAGAAGGGCTACGAAATACATGAAGATTTTAGATAACTGTTCATACCGAGAAGGTATTTACTTACATCTTTATCAGCTGTGACCGTCAAGTCACGCGGTGTGAAGTTTTCTCGAACGTAATTCGCGTTCTGTTCTGTGCAGTACTCGACGACTGGCTGCGACGTTGCTAGCTCCTCGATAGCTTCATCCAGCATTTGTTCCCAGAAGAAATCTGTTAGCATACGCTTACGAATACCTAGGAAATAAAGATTGAAAATTTTAAGACTGTAAAGTGAAAATGCCTTTTAAAAAAGCTGGTAGCAACTCGCACCTTCTGTATGTGGTGGCTTTTTTGGTATTTTGTAGTTTGCGCGCATCTCACTACCAATCCCCGGAGGCTTTCGCCCATCCTGCAAGATCCAAGGACGGCTGAAGTTCTTCCCTTTTCCATATGCTGATGGTTCTATCGGAACTTTTGGATAGAGTTTGACGCGCTCGTAAGCTCTTAGTTTAAGCTGGGGTTCTTCATTTTCTGGTTCCGGTATATCTGCTTGAACTTCTGCATCAGAACTACTTGGTTCCATTATTTTCAAATACTATTGCAACAAAAATGCTAGAAGAACCGCTGAAGAAACACGATCATAGAAAAATAATGCTTGAACACGATAAACAATTGTAATCATAGTTCTTTGACGATAAATCAGAAATCGGTCGCCAAGGCAATCGCCATTCCGTAAACAAAACGCAATGTATGGGCAGAAACAAAACGGTTTGTTGAAACTGCTGTCAGATTTAATGATGTCAATTGTCAAACGTCAGCTCAGCTTGAGCTGTGCATCACTTGTCATTTCCTCAGTCAACAAAAATCAAAAATGGCTGAGGCTGTATTAACTCGAACACAGGATTTGCCCCCTGTGGGGGGCTACAAACCTATTCCATTTAAAAGGATACCCGCTAAACAATATTTTAGCGGTACGTAATATATTTATTTCATTACTTGCGACTTCTGAAGATATTATGTAACTTAAGTTTATAGGTTACACTGACTGTCAATGTTTTATCTTGTGTTCCCCGAGTTTTATTTAATTTTCCCTACCTTGACACATTCTAAAACACAATACTCATATTGCAGACTGCATAAATGTTCTAATATTGTCCAGTTTGAATTTGATGAAATGGTAAACAATGATTCAAAGTCACCTTTATACATGTTAGAGCTTATCACCTATCATCATCTTCCTCTAATTTCCAAGAACTCGAACATTGTGCAAATAATGCACGACCATCAAATTTTTTTTAAAGAAACGTGTGTCGACATAATATTTTTTATACACATACCTTAATACTTACTTAATCCCATCTATGTCCTTTCCAGGGTATACCATGTTCGCTGGCTACATCGGCATGACTGCAGGAGCCCTATACCTCTACTATATTAACTACAAGCAGATTCTCCGGGATGAGATTGAGATGCGCTCGGCCAAGATGGCCATTTACCCAATGCTGCTTGCGGAGCGCGATCGGGAATTCCTGAAGCAGCTCCGTCGGAACCGCGAAGCGGAGGCAGAGCTCATGCGTGATGTTCCTGGATGGGAGGTAATTTATGAACTTTCTGTATAATACTAGCCGACCTGTCCTGGCTTCACACAGATGAAGAGTAAGGTTTGTGTGCATGTATTATACATATCGCACACCTAGATCTAAACAGCGATTAACTCAAAAAAGCACTTTTTTCAGAAATGGCGAAAAACTGATTACCATATTCCTGTGCATTGTGGGAGTTTTATGTATTGATCAACACTTTTTAAATGCAGATAGAAGAAAGGTGTTATAGGTATCTTGTATTTTAATCTTATATTGGGGCAAACAATTGGATTTTTGTAGTTATTTCCATATTGCTTAACAAATGTATGAATATTTTTTTGGTATTTGGAGTTAAACCTTTGTTGGTGAATTTAGTTTTTAGTTGGCTCTCTTTTGAAGAGACCATATAAATTGAAATGTAGCAGCATTTTGAATTAATTTATAATAATCAACTCATAGAGGGTCTGTGACCAACAATAAGAGTACATTGGCTGATGAAATAGCAAAAAAACACTGAATTAAGTACTGAAATCAAACATTATTTTTTATTAATAATTAAAAAAAGTGAAAACAATTAACAGTCTCTTTTATCCCTTAATTATGAAAGTACTTCAAATAAAATTATCTTATAAAATAGTAACACACCATAAAAAATAAAGGAACCGTATGAAAAATAATTTGAAATGCACATCTAAAATCACATTTGACTTATATTTAATAGAATCTATACAATCAATAACGCTCTGTTTAATTTGTGGATCAATAGTTGGTTGATGTCCGTGTTTTCCTCTCAAATCAGTTTGTATGGACTCCTGATTCCGACTTCTTGGAAAGTATCGTTTGTATCGCTTTGTATCTCTTGTCAAGAGTGGATTTAAAAAACGGGTTGCATACCCTAATTTTGGATCTAACAACATCAAAATAAAAAGCAGTGTTAAAAGATCTAAAATCTTGTGTAGTTACTACCTACTAGAGTATCGATATTTAGGCTTTATTTTTTGTGACTTATTACGAACTCTTTTTGCCTCTCAAGGTTGCAGAGTCCTCATAACGCATCAAAAAGCCTTGATTGCCTTGTTGCCTTGATATTTCATCAAACTGATTTTTACATTTTAGCCGACATTTTTCTCCACAGTGGGTCCAACTTTTCTCTCTGGCTCTTGTTTATTTTTATTTTGACAAAGACTGGTAGGTTTTACCAGAATTTCTCAGCACTTGCAACTTTCGTTTTCCACATTGTTGGTTTTCGTACTCTCTTTTTACCTTTTTTTCTACTATCACAGGCTCTTGGGCGTTAATTTCAGCAACCATAGCATTTTGATGGTCAAGTTGTACACGTGCACTATTATCACCGGTGTCTGACGAGCCACTGGAACTTGATGAACAGAACATACTACAGTGAGTGTGCTCAAGAACTGCACAATCTAATCCTCCCATTCACCATTTTACCATCCGGCAACCAGACGATCGGCACAACGTCAGCCCTACATGGTGGACGTTCCGCCTATACGTTGTAAACGTTTTGAATCATCCTTTTTAGTGCGAACGTCGAACGCCTTGCCTTGGTCTGTGTTTCCACATAAATATCTGGGTATGTTCAAATCTAGAGTCAACAAGTATTTACTGGGTAAGTGTGCTACATCTTCAACCACATCGTCGCTTCCCATCAGGTGGGATCGTGGCCAAAAAGTGAACCAGAAAAAAGCTCGAGCTGCTACTGCTGGTGCTGGACAAAGACAACGTTAAGCTAGAAGGTACGCCCTGGGATACCCGTAGTGTCTTACTTTTATGAATCAATCGGATATTGGGATCCTTATCTGAGTCGTCAATGTCACTTTCATCACTTCAGATTGGTGAAATGTAATAATCTGGTCTACCAGTCTGCTGTTGTTTAGACGTGCTCGAAATAGATTGATCAACCACGGTCAAGGCTGTTAAATCGAGTGACTATTTTTAATCTATGGCTATTCTTAATAAATCTAACCTGCGTACGTCCCTCGGCTCTGCGACTTTATTTCTCGAATACCGATCCTGATAAAATCACCTCATGGAAGCCTAACTCTGCTATAAAGGCGGCATGAGTTTCCCTAGATGAGTCTTCATCGTTTAATGAATGTTGAGGTCATCTTCTAGCTTTGACCTGCTTATTAGTGCCCTTTCTGAGTTATTTGTTCTAACTCCTGTGCTGGACGCATATTTTCATGTTGAGTCAGTCAGCTAGGGCTAATGTTTTCTTTGTCTCTTTCTTCAACTATAATCACTAAAATCCGTCCACGATTCATTATTTCTCTGAAATGGAAAATGTAAACTATCGAGTCCGGTATGCTATCGGCTTCATAAACCATCTAAACAGCTTTAACTTAAAAATTGTTTAGTAAAAACGCAACAAGCTGTGTACTTATTAAGATGAAAATAATATAATATAAAGATGAAAATACTCCAATCGCCACTAGCAAAATAGTTTAATTTCATTGTTTTTTAAAGAAATATAAGCGTTTAAAAAATGACTCTACAAAACAGAGTCAACTACAAATTCAAAAATGTTTCAACAATACGGTAACAATTCAAAATAAAAACCAATACTTTACTTACCTCACAATCAACACAGATTCAACTCAAAATGTAGCTTTAAGTTACTCAGCGCTGACCATAAAAACGGCGACAACTCGAAATAATGTTACTAAAAATTCGTGGTTTAACTCAAGAACCCAGAATCAACTCAAAATAAATCTTATTTGTTTCCGACGAGCACATCGGTTTTTCATGTAACACTGACTGCATCTAGCGATGTCCCTGTTTTGGTGGGGAGGAGCGGGGCTCGCTCGCTCAACAAAAGGGACTTCTTACGTCACCTAGCGTTGAAAAGTGCAACTATTTTTTAATCCGTTTTATTGGTCGTTAGGTATTGAGTTGAGGAAGTCGATGGTATGAATAACTCAAAAACTGAGATTTTTGAATTAGCTCTCTTTAGATCTAGGTGTGCGATATAAACCTTCCTCTTGAATCATCCTGTTGATTGCGGAGAACCGCATTAAAATCCGTTGCGTATTTTTAAAGATCTTAATCTTTTAACGAACAAACAGCGGGAAATGACTTTGTTTTGTACTATGTAGAAACAAAGTAGGTACAGTTCAGCAGGCAGAAAATTAGCAATAAATACTAGTGTTAGATAGTTTTGTCAAAAATATCCAAATATCATAAAATGAAAGGGAAGTATGATATAATAATGCTGCATCCTAACGGCACAACACATAATAGTATTACATTATTAATAGTCCTTAAAGGTCGGCCACGCATCAGCAACAGATGCCTTTGGTGCTACAGATGTCCATAGGCGACGGTAACCGCTTACCATCAGGCGGGCCGTGTGCTGCTTTGACGGCATATTAAAAAAAACATACAGCTAGCTTTGTGACTAAATAGTCGCAAAGATAGATTGGATTCACTATTTACACAATGTTTAATATATACCTATTTTTCAGGTGGGAACTTACTACGGCAAACGTGTATACAAGCTGGTTCCTCCTGACAAGCTTGTCGAGCCCATCTTCCATGAATTCTACGCCCATACTGATCCCAAGGACTGGTACCAGCGTACACAAATCAAATTCCGCTCTTAAGTGCAAATGCTTATACACAGTGGGGACTCTTATTAAATAGCCTGTTTCTGGTTGTGAAGACATTGCTAAGGGCTAAAAGTGTTCTGATGATTTTGAATATTATTAACATATTTACCTTCTTCAATACATTTTTGTTGATTTGGTTGATAGGTCGACTTTTAATGCTCCATCAGTGATGATATTGTTGCTTGACAGCAAGGATGACAGCAAGGAATGTAGATGAAAGCTCATGGAGTAATGTCCGACTCACAAGATCAATTTCACAATGACATTAACTGAGGCTCGGTATTTCAAAGGGTTAAGATAAAACAGTGTAATGAACTCACAACTGGAAACTTCTATTTAGAAATAGCCGAAAATTAGAACAGTCTGTTTCAAGACCCTACAATAAAAGGGTTTGTACGAAGTGGAAGCATTTTGTTATTGCTTGTCCATCAAACAGTTGGTGATTTTATTTAAATAGATAAAATTATGTTGTAGTTATTATATGTAATTACCTAATTACATAATGTATTGTATAAATGTGTAGTTTTCTTTGATAGGCTAGTGTCCCAGCAAATAATAGATTTAGTCAATATCATAATACAAATTAATTTATAAACAAATCATTTATTGCTTTAACCAAGTTCCCAACATATAAAAATGTAAACATGTTTTAGGATACGGGCAATTAAATAAACATAGGATTTTGAACTAGAAAGTTCAATAACAAGAAATAAATGCAGTACATTTTTAGGTATGTATAAAAAATTTCAATGATGAATTCTTCAACTAGTTTCATTAGTACTATTAGCACTTGCCTGTGACCTAAGTCATGTCTTACTGAAACAAATATCAAATGCCTGCCATTTATTTCATAAAGGTTTAGTATAAATGTATAAAACGTCACGCAAATCATAGTTGAGGTATAAGCTCGTCATTTCTTAAATTTAACATATGCTTTCTGAATGCACATAATTTCAACTTAAGCATTTCGAATATCCAAATAAAAATAATCTCAAAGTTCATAGTAGTATCTTTGGCTTGAAATCTCTTTACTCAATAAATAAGAATTATGGTTTGTTTGTGCGAAAAATTGGTGGAACTCACAGAATTTTAATTGTTACGTATGTTTTCAAAATGTATATCATTAACTCCACTCCAAGCCTACTTCATAAAAATTCGTAATATACACCAATTAACTATCTAACCTACACCAAAGTTGACATATTTTAGTAATTACTTCGACTTTTTAATGACAATCTTAGGTTTTAACTTCACAGTCCTTAGTTTATGCATATGGGACATGACAAAGTACATTCCGGGGAAAGTCAGAAGGAGTAAATACACTCGGAGGAAAGTCGGCAAGTGGAATGCAAAGTTCCACTCATTAGGCAGAGAGACGGTGAACCGTTGTGTTTCCTCGAAGTAAGGTATGTTCCGGATAATGACGATGGACTCGCATATGATGCCGAAGGGGTATAGGGGTATCCACATGGTGTAGCGAAGCCAGGTTAGGATGTAGATCTCTCGTTTGTATAGCTGGGAGATGTAGAATGGGTACCTGAAATTAAAAAAATATGTTAAAAAAAAAATTAAAATTATGTTATTTTCTTAAACGTATTTGAAGAGCGAGTGTGACTCAGTAGGAGCTCGTGCGACTTTCGATCCGACGCACCCGAGTTCGAATCCCGCTGGCCCCGCACCACTTAAGTTATGTGCGGATTTAACACTCGCTCCAAAAACGGTGAAGGAAAACATCGTGAGGAAACCGGCATGTCCAAGAATTTTTCACAAAAATTCAAGGACATGTGACATCCACCAACCCGCACTGGGCCAGCGTGCTGGATTATGGCCCATTCTCTCTATGAGAGAAGACCCGTGTCCCAGCAGTGTGAACGTGATGGGCTGATGATGATGATGATTTGATGCTCAATTTGTATTTGAGGGGAACATGCATTAAATACCAAGAAAATACGAAAATCTCGCGTTGAGATGGGTAACTTGAGCGTCCTTTTTATATTTTATTTTTATTTTATTTTATTATACACACAAAATAAACTACAATAAATATAGAGCTATAGCTAAATATCATACAGTTTTGAGTCAAAATGTTAATCCAAATATGTGAATCTACACAGAAAAACAAAGCTGAGATAGTTTTCGGGGTTATATAAAACTAAGTCCTAATAATATTATAAACGCGAAAGTTTGTAAGAATGGATGTACCTTTGTTACTCTTTCACGCAAAAACTACTGAATGGATTTTGATGAAATTTGGTATGGAGATAGCTTATAACCTGGATTAACACATATGCTACTTTTTATCCCGGGAAACCGCGGGTGAAACCGCAGGGCGCAGCTAGTAGGTAATTAATATAATTTATGCAAAATATGCAAATCTGCAAACATGAGATTTACAGACATGCACATTCAGTACAAACTTTATAAATATAACTAGGTGTTAAATTTATGGAGCATGAAGGTCACAACAAAATGGTTGCGTCTGGACTGTCAGGTTTGGCCTTTGATCTGCGGAGTATGATAAGGACCCTGGACCCGTCATCAATTTATGGTTGACGTCCCTCCTGCTCGCACCAAGCGCTTTGCTTCGACCTTCATAATGCGAACGGCCAAGGAGTGGAACTTTCTGCCGGCATCTATGTTTCCGGATAGCTATAATCTGGGTGTTTTTAAGAGTGAACAGGTTTCTTCTAGGCGAGCGTGCTACATCTTCAACCGCAACAGGTGAGAACTTCAAACGCAAGCCTAATAAAAAAAACCCTGGAATTCGATGATATCCAAGTAGCATTTCTCACCTGACAACTTCGATCATACTCCACATAATGAATAAGTAGAAGACGACTGGCTTTGTCTGCATCCTCGGCTCGGCTTCGATCATCGCAAACAGAATGAACGCGCGGCCGCTCACTTGTAAGAAAGGCACAAGAGCCGAACCCTGGGAAATACCATATTGATTATATATAGGGATAACCGGTGATGATCAATGATAAAGCAGGAACGCATAGTCAGGCCTATAGTCAAAGTCAAAGTCAAATATCATTTATTAAATAGGCACAAAAGTGCACTTTTAAAGGTCATAAACACATGATACAAATAAAAAATGTCAAAAATTGTAACTTATGTTAACATGACTTTGAAAAAAAGGTAAGTATGTTTACCCATTTCTTTCCTATACTCAAATTGAAGTCTGAGTGCTGAAAAGAAATGCGAAAACTGACTCTACCAGTGCTTCGGAAATACGCCCGCTAGAGAAGATAGCACCAAGAAACTCTGCGGGGATGTCTTTTTTCAGCACAATTACGTATAAATTAGAATTAACAGAATGTAAAACAAGAAATGCGAGTGAGATGTCCCATAGTCATAGTATCAGTAACAGAAAAGTGTAAATAAAATATAAGTAGGTATGACAGTAGCAGTAGGAGTGACTAGAACAGACCAGTCCCCGCAAGCAGCACCCGTTCACGAGTATGACTTGTGGACCAGCCATCACCCCCCTCAACCATATTGGAGGGAAGGGAGTGACCCGACACACAGAGCCGCCGCAAGCAAAGACATTTGAGTGAGCATGACTGTAAAACCTAGTCACTTCCAACTCAAATACAATTTTTATAGCTTTATTTGAATGACTAACTACATTAGACATCTCACATAGCATTGTACAATCCAAGAAGAAATGAAATATAAACATCATGCACACACTGATGTGTTAATCTTCATCATCATGGGGCTTAGGGCATACAGGCCATGCATTTTTGTCATTAACATATTCATTTATTGAGTAGTATGCTTTTTTCATAAGGTTTATTTTGATAAATGATTTAAATCTACGCATTGGTAATTTGTCAATGCCCTCAGGTAGTTTATTATAAAAGCGTATACAGTTCCCCATAAACGAACCATTAACTCTCTGCAACCTGAATCTAGGTACATACAATTTATTCTTATGTCTCGTGTTAAAATTATGCAAGTCGCTGTTTTTGTTAAAGGTGCTAAGGTGTTTGCGAGCGTGCATTAAATTTTCATAAATGTATTGGCAAGCCACTGTAAGAATGTTGATCTCTTTAAACCGTTCCCTAAGCGAGTCACGAGCTTTCATGTTGTAAATGGAACGAATTGCTCTTTTTTGTAATACAAATATGGATTGAATTTCTGCGGCTTTACCCCATAGTAAAATTCCGTAAGACATGATACTATGGAAGTAACTGAAATATACTAATCTTGCAGTGGCTTCGTCAGTGAACTGTCTGATTTTACGTACTGCATAGGCTGCTGAGCTCAATCTCCCAGCTAGTGATGTTATATGTGGACCCCACTGTAATTTAGAATCTAAGTTAATGCCCAGGAATGTTGTTGAGTCAACAAGGTCTAGAGGGTTATCGTTTACTAAGATATTTGAAGGAGCAGAAACTCCCCTAACGTTGGGCAGAGAAAATTTTATACATTTCGTTTTTTTTGCATTTAATAGTAGATTATTTGTTGTGAACCAATGTAGAACTAGCGAGATGGCTTTGTTCACATCGTCAAGGTTATTATTGGTTCTGTCTATCTTAAATATTAGAGATGTGTCATCTGCGAACAAAACAATATCGCATAAGTCCTTCACAAAAAAGGGTAGGTCGTTAATATAGACTAGGAATAGAAATGGTCCTAGTATTGAGCCCTGAGGGACTCCCATTTTTGTGAGAGCTCCGGATGACCTAGACCCGTTAACATCAACTTTTTGGATCCTATTGCTAAGATACGAGAAGACAAGATCAAGAGCTTTTCCGTGAATTCCATAATATTTTAATTTACAAATTAGTGTGTCATGATTAACGCAGTCAAATGCTTTAGACAGGTCACAGAAAACTGCAATAGCATCCTGTGACCTCTCCCAAGCATCAAAAATGTGCTTTAAAAGTCCTATTCCTGCGTCCGTAGTGGAGCGACCTTTAGTAAAGCCATACTGTTGATCGTGAAATAATCCATTTAGATTGAAATGTGACAACAGTTGGCTTAATATTAATTTTTCAAAAATTTTGCTTAGTGCTGGTAGTATAGAAATAGGTCTATAATTAGTCGGATCACTCTTATCTCCTGACTTAAATAATGGAATCAATTTGCTATACTTCATTATGTCAGGAAAGACTCCTTCATCTATGCACCGGTTGAATATCATAACTAGTAAGGGAGCAATCAATTTTATAATGTTGATTAAAATTTTGGTTGATATTCCCCAAAGATCCTCGGTATTTTTTATATTAAGCAACTTGAATGTCCTCTCGATCATATGGACATTAACGTGCCTGAATGCAAATACTACATCACACTCATTGACGTTATTAGACAATAAAGATGAAGCTTCAGTCGAAGATGAATTTAGGGGCTGTGTGGTTGTGATTGGTATATTAGAGAAGAAATTTTCAAAAGCGTCAGCAACTTGGCTATCGTTAGATATTAATTTATTATTTACATTTAAGATAAAGCTCCGGTCCCGAGGTTTGATCTTGCCGGTTTCGGTGTTAATTATTTTCCAAGTTGCTTTAATCTTGTCATCAGCTTGTTTAATTTTCCTACTCAAGTGGAGCGATTTTGCAATATGACAAACTGTTTTAAACATTTTTGAATATTTTTTTAAATATTCCAAAAAAGTTACATTACTTGCATTAATATTTTTTTGAGAGTATAAATAATATAATTTGCTTCTACTCTTGTAAATACCCGGCGTAGCCCAGTCATCAAACTTCGGCCTGACGCCCCCTCTACATATTTTTTCCTTAAATATATTTTTGTACTCTACCTCTAGCAAATCGAACAAAGTTTGGCAAAGCTCATTGGGATTTTCATTATACGGTAGAAGTGCCAGTTGGTGGTCTACGTTATGTGAAAACTGTTCCAGGCGATTGGTGGTGATAGGCCTGTAGCTGAATTCATGACATATATTACTTCTCTTACAAGGGAAAATAACACTCTGTCCAAGATGATCTGAGCTAAGGTTGTCTATTATTGCCATACCTTGTGATTCACAATTACAGAATATATTATCTAAGCATGTTGCAGATGAGCTTGTGATTCTCGTGGGCTGATTGAAAAGGTTTTTTAAGTCAAAGCACAAAAATAGATTTAGCAATTTGTCGCATAAAGGATTGTGTTCGAGTATATTGACATTAAAGTCACCACAAACCACAAGGTATTTATTACTATTAAAAGTTTTCCTTAATACTTCCTCCATTACAGACTCAAAAACCTTAAAATCACCAGATGGAGGTCTGTATACACAAACAATAATATGCTGTTCAAGCTCCACACATGACAGCTCTATAGAACGTTCAACAGACAAAGACACAATGTCCTTCCTTTCTTTAAATTTGCAATTATTAATAACATATATTAATGAACCACCATGAATAGCTTTTTGCCTGTTGAACGAACTTGCAATTTGATAATTTACAATATGAGGCATTAAAGTATTAAATTTGAACCAATGTTCAGTTATACACATTATGTCTACTTTCATACATCCTAAAAATAACTCTATTTCTAACGCTTTGCTGGAAAGGCCTTGTATATTCTGATGGACAAGATTTAAGTTACAAGGTCTGCCCATTGTCTTAGCCGTCAGTTTAAATTGGCTGATATGCAATTTTTATTGCTGCTCTGATTGCTGATGACTGCAGGAATATTGCAAACTACAGTATCATCACAATGATCCGTTGTACAACATAAAACGGGATCAATTATATTATATGCTAACAATTTAGCAATCTTTAATTTGTCATTTTTCGACAGGTACAATGTATCCTGAGTCAATATAAATTTACTAATAAACTTATTAGTGTCAAAATACAATATGTCACTATGACGACATGTCAGATTATATAAACTCATGTTATATTTAAAAATATCATTATTTTTGTCTGTCTTTACTGTGTGTGAGTATGGTAACGCACATAAGATTAGCTTTCCTAAGCCTGAATCTAGCTTACGTGTCAAGACATCAATTAACCTTACTACATCACGCCTATTTACAGACAAACTATTACCTAACTGTACGATAAGCGTTGTGCCTTGGTTGAATTGGTCACATTCAATTTTTTGTATAATTGTATTGATTAGGGCCTTTGGAAAACAGTTGTTTATAACATCCTGCTTAATACAGTTTTTGAGTAGGTATCCCAGACCAACTCCTATTTCATCTGTATATAATACAGTTTTATGAGTCAATGAACCAGTAGCGGCAGGTAATTGATTTTGTTTATCGGCTAGTGGGACTCCCAAATTCTGTTCTGTGCTCACAGTGCCTGCAACGTTAGTACAGCTGGAATTCAGTTCAGAAGATATTAAAGCAGACTGACTTAGTACAGGTGATGGTTGAGCATTTATGAAGCCGTTAAAACATTTGATGGGGCTATCTAACAGTTCAGAACTCTTTGAATTAGTGGTGCTAACTTGAAGCAGGCTGGACATTGCTGCCACATGCTCATTAATTTCCTTTTTTGATTGTTCATATTTCCAACTAACCCCTCTAAGTGACCTCTGGAGGCTGTGAGTTTTAGCATTTAAATAATCTAAGTCTCTGGAGTTTCTTCCCAACAAGTTATAACATGACTTTAGCTCAATATGTAGATCTATTTTTTCCTGCCTAAGTTTATTTGACTGCAGAAACTTTTTTTGTGACTTTAATGTTTTCTGAGTCTTTTTAATGAGCTTACTTAGTTTAATGTATTTTTTAATTTTGTTGGAACCTCTTATAGGCATAACCTTATGTTTGGAGTTAGGTGTAGTAAGGTCAATGATGGGAATATCAGCAGTCATACTTGTAACAAGCTCATTATATAAGTTTAAAGTATTTACAGAATCATTACTCTTTATGATACTCTCTAGTTCTTCTATTTTGGTTTTAGCTAAGAGCAACTCTTGGTCCTGATCCTTTATTTGCTGGAGCGCTTCCTCATAGATGTGATGGTCCTGGTAGGTGGAGTTTAAAGCATGTTGAAGCTGATCACGTTGATCTCGCATGTCCTCAAGTAATATGTCGTGCTCAGCAAGTTCATTTTTCAGGGAGGAGTTTTTACAGTTAATCTGTTCTATCTCAGCCTCGCTGTCTTCACGTTCTTGTAGAAGTTGGTCACGAAGCCTGTTGCTTTCTTTTAGTTCTAATAGGGCCGCCTTCAGCTTGGACTCCAGGTTGCATGCTCTTCTAGTCATCATTGTAAAGGATGTAGTACAAACTGAAAGATGTAAATAATTCAAGTGAATAACACTGTAACCAATTTAGTTTGAACTAAGCTTACTTTACTATGTGAAGCACAGTCTTACAGATAAAAAAGGGAAATTTTAAACAGGAAGTTAGTAGTAAATAAGAACAGATAGAAAAAATAGAAATAAAGAAAGTAACAAATAAGTTAGAAAATAAGTTAGACACTGAAGTATGAAGCTTCTATCTGTAACTGTACAAATAACAAGTGAAAAATGATATACAACAACACTTATTATTCACTGCTATTTTAATTAGTTATTAAAGGTGTTTCAGCCTATATTAGCACACAATTTACATTGATTACTTAACGAGTAAGAGGTCTGTACCAATACCTACATCACCATAATTATTCATTCAAGTATTAGAAAAATTTTACCTAACCTGTGAGCTACCTAAGAATATACGAATTAACTACTTAGATATAGATTTATAGGATGGAAAGCTTTTGTTTAAAGTTATAAAATACAAAGTTATGTACACAAATTGTTTAACCTAACCTTAAGAATATTACCTACGAGAACATACAGTACAATTGCCACACAATTATTGCTAACCCATCTAGGTATCGCAAAATAATAGTCTTAGACTTAAAATAAACAAATACTTCCCCGGATAAGGTGTAAAGATTGAACAATATTTTCTCGTGCGATGACAGTTCGCCGGCCGGTGTCCAAACAAAAGTCCCAACGGTCAGCAAGTTAATATGCAATTACAACACAAATGCGTCGTTGAATACACTACAAACACTGACACTAATTACTTATGCACTAAACTTTTAACTAAATTAACATTTATAAGGCTTATAAACTATTTTTCATTTTTAAAATACAGCACAGCTGTTTTATTACGTGTTCCCGTCAGTGTTGCCAGTGCCAGTATATTCTAACAAGGTCCTGAACTAGTTCCTATTAACTGTTTCTAGTCAATCTGTGGATACCTTGGTAATTCCACATTGACTAGGAACACTTGGTCCTCGTGGACCAAAGTCTTTTAGAGCGAGTGTGGCTCAGCGGGAACTCATTCGCCTTTTGATCAGACGCAACTGGGTTCGAATCCCGACTCGGCCCTGCACCAATGACTTATAGTTAAGTGCAGATTTTGCACGCTCGCTCTAAAACGGTGAAGGAAAACATCGTGATGAAACCCGCTTACGCGCTTTGGAGTGGTAGGATCTGGCCGTGGTTGTAATACCACCCACCGAACAAAGCCATGCCGTCAAGCGACCTAGTCGTGTTTCGGGATGATGTTCGGTGAACCATGGGGGAGACGGGTCTGAGCAGCCGCTCAACTGCCGTCTCTCTCTAGATCTATGTGCTCCATCTTTGGCCACATCATCGCTTCACATCAGGCGAGATAGTGGCCAAATATAGATCTATTAAGTGTAAAAAAAAAGTCCTACCACCTAGACTATACTAAAAATGCGTCATAATATTTATTATTCTGTGACTTAGCGTACAATAGATACAATAATAGCCGTTATTCACGATTAAAGCGATTTCTTCTAGACGACGTTGGGATGAATAGAATTGGTATGTATTAAAATATAATGGGAGAGATTTCTTCAGAAATAGGTTTTCAATAATTTGTTAAAAAATATCAAATGAATATACATCGTCAAATACAATTTCATGAACTAATGAGCATTTTTAATTTAACTTCATTGTTTTCATATGAATATGCATAATTTATGTAAAATGGCACATGTTTATTTCGATTGTAACTAGTTGTATGAAGGTTAGAGACTTAGAGATTGGGGTCATAGAGGTTTATATAAATGGTGACCTTTATAATATACGTATAGGACGATTGTACCCGGCATACTCTTATTTTTTAAATTCGCCCGTTAGGGCATGCTAAAGTCTCTAGGACCATACCGCCATGTCATACGTAGTTTTTATTTGATAGATTAATAAAGCCTACCAGGGCGGCATATTCGCACAAGCGAAAAGCCCTTTAAAATAGATTAAAAAAAAATAGTTCAATATTCCATTTATTATACTTTTGTTGAGAATGAGGGTCATCAGCAACAAGCCGGTCCCTCTCCTAGCGATTCAATAAAGAGAACATAAAAAGCAATGTTTACTCTATTTTGTTTCATTTGCCTACACTCGTGCACGTTTACGAACACATAATAGTTAATATTCCACCGATATTACACATGATCACTCGAAATAACACTTGTTTGGAAAATAAAACAAAATCGAACTGTATCACTTTTCACTTCCCGCCAAAAAGTCGTACCCGGCATACGATGCAATGCCACGTAGAGACAGAAAACCTTTTTTTTGGACCGAGGACCTTAGCTGTCTTTCGTAAAACAACTCACACATCACAATCGCATCAATGGTTTAGGAACGCATAGAGGATTTGCTATACAAAAAATAATTTTTATTCATATAGATAACGTAATAATTACAAGATCTCTTGGTTATTTGTTTTAAGCAATGACGCATGCTTGGCGATAGTTTAACAAACTTTTTAGGTAGGCAAAATATTTCGCCGCAATCGAGATTTTCAACTCTGGATCTTTTCCTGTACAAGTGTTTTGTTCTAACGGTAGCTTGATGAGTACAGTTATTAGGTATACTAATAATATATGAAAGCCTCTGTAGTGTAGTGGTTGGACAGGTCGGCTCAAATCTCATACACCACTGAGGTTGCTAGTTCGATTCCCGCGGCGGGACAAATGTTTGTGTACAGGAAAAGAAGGGCAAACATTTGTTTCGTGTCTGGGTGTTGTGAGACCATGGTCCTCGTAGTTCCTGGTTCTCTAGATACAGGGAATCCTAGTTCGGGGCCAGGACCGATGTACATTTGTGATAGGTTAGGCTAAAAAAATATACGTTCGTAGCTATACCTAATTAAGTATTTTATCTCATTGCATTTAACAAATAGGTACTCTAATCTCAAACTAGACTAGGATTCCCAGTAGGTACCTTTAGGTAGATGAAGGAATTAAAGCACTACGAGGAACATTGTCCATCCATCTTTAGCAGCTTCTAGACAGTTATTGAAAAAGCAACTGAAATGGACTATTTAGAGGGTTTACTTTATTTATTTATTTAAAAAGTAAACACATAAACACGAATCTATAGTTTATAGAATTCTTGTCTGTTATTTTTGTAACATAACTAACTAGGGTGGCGCAGTGACCAAAAAAAAAATAAAATAAAATAAAAAGTGAAAAGTGAGTCTTGGCCTCCGACAATAGAAGACGCCACTTTAGTCTGTCTTGCGCCAACTCCTGCCATTCTTCGACCTGGAGCTCACGGAGGTCCTTTTCCACTTCGTCTTTCCAGCGGTACTTGGGACGGCCGACTAGACGTCGGCCACTCAGCCGTCCCAAATACACTCGCTTCACAGCCCGATCCTCACCCATTCTTTCTAGGTGGCCGAGCAAGAGAAGAGGTGAGCGAGAGAATTCTGTGTGCTTCTATTTCGCCGATGATATTTGGTTCGGCCACTAGATCTTTAATTTTTTAATTTTTGTTACATATAGATTCGAAAACTGCTAAACGAATTGTAATGCATTTCTCAGGGTTTGGTAGACCCAACCTAGATTAAAGGGTTACTGGTTTACATCAAAATCAGGTGGGTCACTTCAAGGATACAGCTTGATCTCTTCGTATTACGCGCTCTTATATACTGGGGAGGTCTTGCTAAAATGGTCTTCGAACACAGACAACTATGGGCTTCAAAAGCTAGTAAAGCAATAATAAATTTGAATGATATGTTAAATTTTACCTTAGTATATCCAAACAGGGGATGCATAACTTCCAAATACTGCATTAGTTGCAAGAACTTCATGGCAGATCCGACATGCTCATATGTGTCGGCCACAGACTCATATTCCAGCTTGGTGTACCGTATGGCCATCACTGTCAGGATATACATGTAGCCGATCATTTGGAACAGGTTGTAGAGAATTAGGTACACCTTTTTGAAGTCTTCTGAAATTAACAAATTATTGTATTCATTTTGATTTTTGATCTATTTTGGCCAGTAACTCGTCAAGGAATGGCCCGTAACAGCAATGGACAGAGGGTCATGGAAAGAGGGAAGGTAGGCCTTTGCCCAGCAGTGATACGAAACAGGCTCATAAAAAAAACTTGTCTGGTGTTACTAAAATTTCAAAAGCCACAAAATCCTATAAAAAGTAAAAAACGGCTAAACCGATTTTGATAAACATTTCTAAGAACCAACGCCAGAAAACCTGCTTTTAAATAAAAAATCACCATCCAAATCCGTTCACCTGTTTAACGGATATGGTGACTTTTTGCGTCGAGGGTTAAAAATACATTGCCAGATAGGCAAGTTGACATGGACACCGGCATGGCTATGGTTAGTAATAATAAATTAAGTAATATTGTTCACCTTTTCTGTACCCCATTTCTTCTTTATGCAACCTGTCATACATTCCGGGGTAGTCCCTCATAACGTCACGTTTGTCTTCGTCGCTGTCTTGGCCGTCTTCAGATTTCCACAAGTCAAAGTTAATCTGAAGAATATATTGATTGCAATAGGGGATCGGACAGTAATCGAGAAAAAATCTAAAATGTAGTTAAAACAAATGTTCGTCGAACCAGAAAGATCATCCAATCAATATTATTGTGAAATAATAATGATTTATATTTTTAAATCAATAAATAAAATCGAATAATTCTGACATTTTTAATCTGTTCTTCATCTCAAACGAAACAACAATCACAGCGCATGACGTCATTTGAATGCAAATGCCATGAGCCAAGCTTGTGTTTATTTTACGCTGCTTTTCATAAAATTTATTGTTGTTAATTTTTTCGTTCCATTACGACAATATAGTTTAAATCTCTTTGCAAGTTTTCTTTCGTAGAGTTTGTCGTTTTCTTTCGTAGAGTTTGTCGTTTTCTGCCTTCATATGACGTCACATGTTCTGAGGTGACCTGTTGCGCGGCAATATTTGAAACATAATATTTATTCATAGTTTTAGGAACTTTTAGAACTGGCTATATATATTTTATGGTTAATTTAAAACACTTTCTGAAAAGTTGTCCGATCCCCTATTATGGTAAGTAATTTTGAAAAAAGCTTACTGAGTGTTTTTCTTAATCATAATTGATATAAAATGGCTAAGATTCACAGTTAAACGTCGAAATTACTTTGACCAGGTTTCGAACATTTTAGGAGTCCTTCTTCTGGGAGTTATGAGATCAAGCCGTGACGTACGTCGCTAGTGTTTGCACGTAATGCAGGCAATGCGAGGTTTAACCGTGAGTTTTAGACGTTTTATATCAATTAGTATATAATATGGTTTTGAAGGAGAGGAGGGCTCAACCCAGCAGTGAAATGAGGAACCAACCTTGAGCCAAGCAGGTTTTTGAGGCTGAGCAGTGAGCCTAGGCCACCAGGAGGCCACTTGTTTCTGTATTGTGATATCTACTCGATTCTCATGTACTCGGACAGTTGTAGCACTCTGTGAAGGATCCTGAAAAAATTCAGAATGGACTAAATCAGAGATTAAATTAAAGTTGGACTCAATGTTCCCAGAGATGGTTAATATATATTATTTATGGTATACTTATCTACTTAATATTACATAGAATTGTAGTGTAAGTGTAATACTGTAAAATTTCTTAGAACTGACTGAGAATTTAAAGTAATGTGGTAATTATGGATCCTTCCCAATGAGCTGTTTTATGATGCATTACACTGTTAGTTTATGATAATAAAACGGGACTTAATCGCGCTAAAAACATTAATTTTATTTTCCTCGACACAACACACTACACATACACTGTAACACCAAGTTACACTGTCCATATATATTTCTGTCTACATTCCTTCACTTGTTGGTTGTATTGAAAAGATCGCTTTGAGCGATAAGACTGCCCATTGTGACACTATTATTTAGTTGTTATTTTAGTTTTTATTTATCACTGTATTTTGGTGTTATAATAAAGAGTTATTCTATTCTATTCTGCAATCAACGCATTCAATTCTGCTCCATGTGCATTCATCATCATCATCATCATCAGCCCATCACATTCCCACTGCTGGGAGACGGGCCTTCTCTCATAGAGAGAGTATGGGCCATAATCCACCAAGCTGGCCTAGTGAGGGTTGGTGGATGTCACATGTCCTTGAATTTCTGTGATTGATTCTTGGACATGCAGGTTTCCTCACGATGTTTTCCTTCACCGTTTTTAGAGCAAGTGTTAAATCCGCACATAGCTTAAAAAAGTCAGTGGTGCAAGGCATCGGTAGGTGGTTGGTGTTCCCACTGAGCCACAATTGCACTTATGTATTATGATAAGGAATTTGTATGTGATGCTGACTGGTTAAGCACTCGCATTCTTGTTTTTTTCAATTTCATTTATAAAATGATTTTTTATGATAAGTAAAGTGCATAAGGGATTAAGGGTCACTTCACTTTACTTCAAGTCTTGCTTGGATGGCGTTTGTGAAGCTACCAATATCTTGTGAATAGATCAACATATCATGGAGAAATGAAGTTTGACTGGTATATTGTGGGAGGTTTTTCTATTTTTTTATATAACTGAATGACGTGACGAGCTGGACGTTTGCCTGATGGTAATTAATACACCAGCCCATAACAATAACAGCACCACCCAGAACTTTGTTTTGCAAAATTCATGGCATTGCACTGCGCTCTTTACCCTGAGACAATTAGCAGTTGAGTCTCATAATGGCCAGTAAGTTTGCTGGCTGCAATGCCCTTCAAATGGAACACAGACATTTACATTTACAGGCACTTAGAGATAACTAAACTCACACTAACACACCCTCTCACTCACACACAAACTCATGTATTGCCTCATAAAAGCTATTGTGTAAATCTAAATCATTAGAAACCAAATTATTGTTAAACGTTATTATTATTATAACAAACTTTAACTGTGTACCTTCATTACATCCTATTGGAAAAGTATTAAATAACCTTAGTCCTGGCCGATAAGTTTTAAGTCTACCAACTTAGCAACCAGGATTAGACTTATATGTATGCCGATAAGCTGTAGATAGGTAGATACCGGCGATTCGAGATTTTAGATAGGTACTTTTTAAAGAAAAATATGATTATAGAAACTTACGGTTTTCACGGAGTTAAACAGATCCAGGCTGAATGCATACTGACAATCACCTCGGGCTCCGGTCCCTTGAGTGGAAAACTTTATATTCTTTTCCAGAACGTTCACGTCTGGTTTGCTTACATTTTTCAGGTCAACTCGTAATGTTACTACGCTTTCTGTTTGAGCCCAATACACAAAAGGACTTGGGATGACCATTTTAGATGTACTGTTTATAATGTGGCTGTGGAAAATACCAAGCCAATTTTCTCTTTTCCTAAAATATTGATTTATTCAGATTCGGAATTCCAGATTTCGACCAATATTGACCCTTGACAAGATCGAATTGTTTGACAGCCGACAGATGAGCTAATGACATCTGCTTGTAATTCCGTTTCTGTAGGTTGGTAGTATTGAAATTAGAGATGAACTTTATGATGTCATAAATCGATTCAATCACATACGAATCGTTAATGTTGCTAACAGCTAACTTCACGTCCGTTCGAGTACTCGGAACTCGGACCATAGATAATCTAATTGTGTCCATTCCATTGACAGTTCCCTACTCTATATTATTTATGGCTGAATCTTCATCACATTATCTCTCTACTCTATGATCATCTGTCAAAAAGCCGTTTGCTTGTTCCTTGATGGGTGTACAATTTTCCAAAAATTCGTCTCAAAATTAAAATTTACGATTGTTAGTTATATCCTTTGACTCAAAATGGTATAAACAACATCGAGTGATACAAAAATCATTTAATAGTTCCACACTGACTCTAAAAAAAGTTGTAAACAAATCCAAAATGTCCGTTCCGACGACTGGATTGAGTAAATTGAAAAAGAAACACATTCGTGTAAAACACCAAAAAGTGAAATTGTTTCGTGCAAATGAACCGTTACTGTCCGTGTTTATGTGGGGTGTGAATCACACGGTAAGTTCTTTGAGCGTTTGATGTAATGGTGGCGGTGGTCGCGCATAATCCTATTTGAGGCGATCATTCGCATTCCTACAATAGGTACATTATGTCATTGCCCGCGGCTGGTTTGTTGTCATCCCCACGCTAATCCGCATTTTCGTTTGTTTACACTCATATTCCAATTGTAGTGTACTTAATACATTGCATTTGCAAAGCTCCTCAATTTTGGCACACTGTCAAATTGTCTTGTTAATATCAACCTTGTTATTGAATAAAAATAGATCACAGTTTTATTGCAATGGGCATAAAACTATATAAAACATGCCAAGATATACAGTTGCGGAGAGAATAGCCGATACTTGCAACTCCGACTGCATACAATTACAATTTATTGTTGATCCATAGGGAACTGTTCGTTTTCCGGGATTAAAAGTATCCTATGTCCTTTTCACAAAGTAAAGTATTTACATACCAAATATCATCAAAATCCATTCAGTAGTTCTTTATTTAGTTGTGTGGTAATAAACTCACACACATATACAGACTTTTGCATTTATAATGTTAGTCCGAAGGATATTAGAAAACAATATTTTCTGTTTACAATGCATTCTCAGGCTCAACAAATATGCTTCTGATGGAAGTATCTATTAAATTATCAAAACCCAAGGTGTAGTGGCTAGCTACATGTTCTGGGTGAAATGCCTAAAACACATCTATTATTTATTATTACTGAACAACATATACAGCCAATCCACAGACTTGTAGAAATACACAGCGAGAAAAATAATTTGACGAAAAAGATGGACATGCACAACCTACAAATAAAGAAAAGTTATATTAACCGATGACTAGACTTGCCAAAGTACAGAAACAGGGTAAATATAATAAAGTAGTAGTATAGTAGTAAAATAGTAGTGAGTGTACAACATACTGCCATTACTCAGTTAAATTTATTAGATTTTAAAAGGAAAATAAAGTCATTTTTTGAATGAAACCCTTTTTACTCTCTGAATGAGTTTATGTTGATGCGTCTGACAGAATCCTCATTTTTATATGAGGATAAAAATATGTGCCAAACTTAGTAGGGAGGTGGAACTAATTTATCATCATATCATATAATATAATATATAAAATTCTCATGTCACAATGTTAGTTACCTTACTCCTCCGAAACGGATTTACTGATTTTTACCAAATTTTATATGCATATTCAGTAGGTCTGAGAATCGGCTACTATCTATTTTTCATACCTACCCTAAGTGATAAGGGTTAAAAAAAATGTTAAGGGTGAACACCCTTAACATTTTTTTTTTAATTTATATGGCAAAACAATGTTTGCGGGGTCAGCTAGTTATTAATATAAAATAATTAAATAATTCTGAGTGACATGTATTATAAAAATTTAAGTTTGATTTATAAATGACTAATAATATTATAGGAGTTGCTTATTAATTAATTACTAATAATATGAAATAAAATTTAATTAATTTATAACTTTATTTTTATTATAATTATCTTTTATTATATAGATTATGACTTGCCTTGTATAACAGACTTAGTTATATGGCCAATAAAGAATTCTATTTTATTCTATTCAATCTAAAATCAGGGAGATGAGCTGAGGAAGATGATCCAAAGCAAACATGCATGTTGTAAAGTTTCTGCCTGTGGCGGCGTCGTGTGTGGGGCATCCTCTTCCCTCAAACATGGTTGAGGAGGGTGGGTAATCGCTGGTACATGTGTTAACTTGTGAACGGGTGCTGCAAGTGGGAACTGCAGGGCGATCACGTAAGTCTGTAGCGAACATCGCATGTTGCGGACTAATATGAAATAGAAATTTATTTCAATTGATAAATTGCGATCATGTCACTTTTAATGTCTCGTTTTCCTATCGATGTGCTCCTATCGATTACCCGACAAGTTTACAAAGCGAGATTTTGCTATGAATCGTTATGTATACGCCCAATCTATTCAATTTTATTGTGCAATATGGCTCTTGTCTATGGTTTATATATCAATATAAACTTTGTTTGTCAAAACTTATTTTTATTTTAATTGAGCTTTCGTTGACATTTGATTGCAACAAACGGGTTAAGTGATCGCAAAACCATCCTCGAAACTGTTTCTTATTGAAATTGTTTGAAATAAAAGATACATGATCGCCCTGCTGGTCTAGTTCTCGTAGTATAGGATTATTATTATTATATCAACCTATTGTGTCCCACTGCTGGGCAAAGGTCTCCACCATCTCAGTAGCTTAAGATTATATTAGAGAAAATTGTAAATAGAAATAAAAACACATTATTATAATCTAGCCACTCTATTTTTAACATAATCTCATGATAAAACATTTGTTTAATAAAAAATTTCGTTTCAGATAAATGAATTAAGCCATGTCACAATACCAGTTATGCTGCTGCCTGACGACTTCAGGGCTTATTCCAAGCTCAAAGTTGACAATCATCTATTCAATAAGTAAGATTTTTTTTAATTATATTACATCTTTATTCTTCTCCAAACTTTATAAACAATCACTAAAGCTGATCATCCTCATGGAATTCATTAAAATAATTAATTCAGCATAATCTATTTCTGTCTCACTTACATTGCCCATCTTCTGTGTGACAATCTTTCAATGTACTTATATTTTATCCCATGAATCAATTATAACGGACTTATAAGGTAAATATATTATTTTCTATGTAATTATTATGTTTATAGAATAAAAATTGATAAATAAAAATAGCCTTTATCACTAATAGAGCGAGTGTGGCTCAGCGGGAACTCGTGCGCCTTTCGATCCGACACACCTGGGTTCGAATCCCGACTCGGCCCTGCACCAATGACTTATAGTTAAGTGCAGATTTTGCACGCTCGCTCTAAAACGGTGAAGGAAAACATCGTGATGAAACCCGCTTACGCGCTTTGGAGTCGGCTCTGTCCGTGGTTGTAATACCACCCACCGAACAAAGCCATGCCGTCAAGCGATCTAGTCGTGTTTCGGGATGATGTTCGGTGAACCATCGGGGAGACGGGTCTGAGCAGCCGCTCAACTGCCGTCTCTCTCTAGATTTATGTGCGCCATCATAGGCCACATCATCGCTTCACATCAGGCGAGATAGTGGCTAAACATAGATCTATTAAGCGTAAAAAAAAAACTAATTCCAACTTAACATTTATGTATCTGTGACACCAGCAGTTTCACAATCAGGTTGTCCATCCTGGACATAGGCCTCCATTAGTAGACGCCATTGGTTTCTATCTCTGGCTGCGCCATCCTTTTATCAGGTTGTTCACCTGATTTTTAGTTAATCTTTTGTATGCCACAGTTGGCTATAGGTTGCCTTACGAAAAGGTCCTCCCTAAGTCAACATCGGCAGAGACTGACTCACTCAAACCTGTGTTCAAAAAATGCAAAAAGTGCATCCCGGCAGCATACCTTTTGCATTTTAAACAATCTTACATTTTCGTCGCTTGGCCGGCACAGTTTTGCTTCTACAGCATGATTCATGAGATTAACAGTGATATCAGGCCTAGCGCACGGCGCACTGTAGGTACGAACACAGAATACTAAGGGACAGAAGCATCACTCCGCAAAGAAATTTAAACAAATAGCGACTCTTGCTATGACGCAATAAAATTCAATTCAGCTCGCGTAGCGCTGCATACCTACCAGTTATATCAACCTACAGAGCGCCTCTCTTTCTACCGCATAGCTCTTATCTCATCTGACGCGGAACGTGTAACAACGCGCGACCCGCCGTCGTTGTCCAGCTATACTTGTAGCTTCGTACCAGGCTTAGCGCACTCTGCACTGTAGGTACGAAGTTACAAGTACATAGCCGGACACCGATGGCGGGTCGCGCGTCGTTACACGTGCCGCGTCAGAAGAGATAAGAGCTATGCGATAGAAAGAGAGGTGCTGATATATCGGTTATCTTCAACCAAGGGGTATTTACTAAATAAAACGATGCAAATGCAATAAAAGTTCGAAGCAGGAAAATGTTAGTTTTTTGTTCACTGAAATCAGTCAGTGATTACTGATTAGCGAAGTCCGTTACGTAACTTAATGACTTATGTATAATTCAGCGTCATTGTTCTATCAGGTTAAACAAGATTAGCTATGTTATACTATTTAATTATTGTATTTATTTTTCAATATCTCTGGATACATAAATTTTAAGTTGTGGTAAAAAAAAAGTATATGAGTAATTTTAATATGAAAGTTTTCGTGAGTTTAATTCATTATAAATATTTATTTAATAAAACGTCTAGTCACGTAGTTAGTCGAATTAGTCGGCCTAGGTTAACTCGCTCCTGATGACGAGCATTGAATATACTCTATACCTAGGTCGACTAATTTGACAATATACGTTAGTCCTATGAAATCTAAACAAAGTTTCTAATAATTTATGAATAATTAGCTGACCCGACAGATGTCTTAATTATAAAAAGAAACAAAAGAAATAAAGCACTTTTAGTTTTTTCCGAATTTCCCAATTTTACGGGCAACATTTCAATTTTATTTTTCCATAAAAACCTAATTCGGACTATTATGAATATAAAAAAAAAATGCGACATCGGTTTAGCCTTTTTCAAATTATGTGCTGACCAACGAACAACATTTAATTTTAATTATATTAATCTTACTTACTACATAATTTATACACCATTTTGGATTATCCAAAGCATACTTCCTATTATTATATTTATTATTATTTATCTTCCAATGTTAGATATTTTCGAGCGAAATGACTTGTATCGGATTGTATTATCGTAATAGGTAGTAGGTACACACATTATCCTTTTATCTACGCGCGGACGGAAACTAATGCGCACAACTTGTTTCAGAGAAAATATGCCATCTCACTTCAAGGTGAAAGAATACTGCCCTTTGGTGTTCCGAAACTTAAGAGAACGGTTCGGAATCGACGACATCGACTACAAAGAATCACTTACAAGGTAACATAACGTATAAAAAAGATTGAATCAGATAATTTCAGCACGAGTGATACGCTAACTTTGAAATTCTATATCTATTGATATTTATTTATGTTTATTTTTACCCCCCACATAAATATGGACTGGTATCCCGTTACCTCGCGTCCCGTCCCGTCCCTAGGTTTAGAAAGCCAGATAACTACCTGTGCTCGCGCGCGCTGAAGAGGCCGAGTACGCTCCGGCGCTCCGCCACCGCGCCCTCCGGTGTTGCCAACCTGAAAAACGAAACACACCAAGACAGCATTTTCCACGATGCGAGCGCTTTCGTCAAACGCGGCCTGACGATAAAACGCCTGAGGTCAGCGGAGTTTTTCCCAGCTGTACGATTTATTTTTTTATTTTTTCGAATAACAGTATGTAGTGTGCCTTTCGAAACTGACACGGCTTTCATTTCACCGAAACACCGGAGTCATTTCCCCGATCTAACCGCTTGAAGGAAACCGTAGTTTCTGGAGGTGTTTGAAGTTTTAATTGGTTCAATTTGGTCCGAGATTTTGAGTCATCTATTAATACAGTGCTGACGATTCGCCCCGCTCCTTGATTGTCCGTGACCCCCATTACACTCCTGACTCCATCACGTGTATCCCACATGCAGCCATTCCACTTAATATTCGTATATATTTTTGATTTTTACACTAACACGGTGCACAATAATGTAAAGACACACACGTGCACTATCACAGGAAGTAAGTATTTTGCTCAGAATCATTGCACATGGAGGAGACTAATCTGGTGAACTTGGTTTTCTTGAGGCTGAATAACTTAATGATCTATTTCGTACCACTGAACATAAGACTTGTTGGTTTTTCCCTAGGTAATAGTTTCCCTGTTTTCCTTATCTAGTTACGATTTACGGAGACATCTTTCCATTTACATACAATCTCGATTATTGACGAAATTCACTCATCTGATGCACAGAGCACATTTAGATCTGCAAAATTTTACAGACTACTTACCTAATTATTACTAAATATGTAATATTATATATTGATTTTTTTCTTCATCAGACGTGACGTTAACACGTGAAATTACTAGCGCAAACATAATAATTTCACGTTAATTATGGCGTGACAAGGAAAATTAATCCTTTACTACCTATAATACCTACATATACTAATACTTTATTAAAAAAAAAACTGAGACGGCGCTACTGGATTTAAAGAAGTTTAAACCACTTTAAATACACTAGATACCTAAATAAATATAAAAAATTAAAACAATACAAATTCAATCTTATGAAGTAATCCTAATCTAACATCAAATATACATAATTGCTATCAAGACCTATTATGATAGCAAGTAAGTTGTCGGGTACGGAGCGAGTTTGCGGTGAATTTAATAGAAAACTGTTTATATGTTTATAACTAATCTATTGTTCTATTTAAAATGTTCTTAAAATACTAAAATGTTTATGAAATGTTAATGTTTGAATGCACCCGGGTGACGCGCTAGCCGATTATGCACTGACGGCAAAACTGCCAATTAATAATTAGGTGAACGCGTCACGCGACTATTGCAACATAAAGTGTTCGGTGACAAAACTCCGAACATAAGTTTCGATACTTAATATGGCAGTCGCAAAACAATGGCCATCCATTGAACTAGTTCCTAACAACTTTATTAAATCTACCTTCACAAAATAAAAATAATGTTTATCATGTTTGTAATTGATTATGTAATCTAAAGTGTATTTGTTATCCACTTGGTCTCGGATGCTGCCGTTCCGCCGTCGTATGATAATTTTACTTTAAAGTTAATTTTGTGTTTCTCAATATAAGTGAATTGTATTCTGTTTTTGAGAAATAAATGTCTTAAACCATAAACCAGCGTTAACGCTGTTATAAAACCTATTAAAAGCTTTAAGAACACATTAGACTCATTGTTAGATAAACAACTCATTAAAACGAGAATAATCAATAATTCGATCATCATCAGCCCATTACGTTCCCATTGCTGGGACTCCGGCCTTCCCTGCTAGAGAGAGTGTGGGCCGTAATCCACCACGCTGGCCCAGTGCGCGTTGGTGGATGTCACATGTCCTTGAATTTTGGTAATAAATTCTTGGACATGCCGGTTTCCTCACGATGTTTTTCTTCACATTTTTTAGAGCTAGTGTTAATAAATCGATCACTAAAATGTCATCATTTACCGCAAGAATGACAAAAGTTATGAAGCATACGTACATCTAACAGATTTGTTACGTTGCACAATACACAACGGTTGTGTGTACCGACAACAAACGCCAACCATTGTATAAAACCCATTTCTGCATAAATAACAACTTTTAAAAGTTAGGTCGTGTTCACTGTACTTTCCTGTCATACATAACTTTTAGCGCGTTGTTTTTGTGTGGTTGATTAGTTAGCGATGCCTATATGACTCGCAATGAAGGACCATTCATAATTTATCGAGTTATAAATTTATGTCTAAGGTATTTGTGACAGATGGATTTGACGATTTGATGTTTCTTCAACGATACGTAAGTCAAGGTCGCAGAATGTCATCATCATCATCATCAGCCTGTATTCGTCCACTGCTGGACATAGGCCTCTCCCAATGAACGCCACTGAGCCCGGTCTTCGGATCTTCTCATCCAGTTTGCAGAATTTCGCAGAATGTATTTGAAATGAATCAGAATCGTCGAGTAGAAGAGATAAAAAGGATAGAAGAAATTTGGTCGAGCAGATGACTCGGTAGTCAAGTGGTTAGGTCGTCAAAGCGGTATTCCGAAGAAGCAGGTTTAAAACCCGAGCCATAATTTTTCTTTCTGTTTATTTAGAATCATAGAATTAGAAATATCCGAGAGGTCTTAGATATTTTTAACCGACTTCAAGTCGGTTAAAAATATTTAATATCGTTCTCAATTCGATTGTATGGTTTTTTTATGTTTGTTACCTCAGAACTCAGTCATTTATAAAACGATTTGGAAAATTCTTTTTGCATTGGGTTCAGTATAGCTACGAAGTAATCCCTTATAAATTTCATCGGTATTTGACCTTGGACGTCGAAATTACATTGTAGTCGGTTTTTTTTTTATAAAATGTATACTTGTATAGAATGAAATTAAACTTTGAAGTATGCTATCTCTAGAATGTATACATTTGGAAGTCAGCTGAGAAATGTGGCGTGACGCGACCTTTGCGTATGGAATGTGTCGATCAATATCGTTTGAATTCTTGAAGGAATGGTTACTATGTAGTTAGGACGGTTATGTTTATTCTAATGTAAACGGCAATTGAATTGTCCTTTACAAAATGTCTTCTGACATCATCCTAAAGTTACTTGGTCTAAGAATCGTCTTTGACGTTTGTAAGTACGTCGGTGATGCCCAAAATGAATGGTAAAGATACTAGTACACTATGAATAGTTTATGATAATAAAACGGGACTTGATCGCGCTAAAAACATTAATTTTGTCTTCTCGTGACCTCGGCCAATGCAACTTGGTCGAAACGTCGAGGTAAATAAAATTAATGTTTTTAGCGCGATCAAGTCCCGTTTTATTATCATAAACTATGTGTTCGATACGCGAAAGTTTAAAAATTACTACACTATTAATCATAATCACTACATAGTATAAAACAAAGTCGCTTTCTCTGTCCCTATATCCCTATGTATGCTCAAATCTTTAAAACTACGCAACGGATTTTGATGCGGTTTTTTTAATAGATAGAGTGATTGAAGAGGAAGGTGTATATGTATAATAACCGTGCGAAGCCGGGGCGGATCGCTAGTAATATTATAAATGCGAAAGTTTGTATGTTTGGCTCAACAGATTTGAGTGAAATTCAGAATGGAGATAGCTATATCCTGGATTAACACGTAATATGCTATTTTTTATCCCGGGAATCCGAGAGTAAAAATCGAAATCAATAAACAATTGATCATCATCAAAATCAATAAATAATAAACAATTGTTTTATAATGAAAACGATTGTATTAATCATTACAGAATGTATAAAACTCGCACTCAAACGCCCTTACAGGGCTCATGTAGTACGTTGGTACCTACCATACTATATGTAGGACCTATATATGACAAATTAATATACATAAATGCAATCAATAAATTAATAAATAAATAAAACAGTTTTCAGAAAAGAGTCTAAGCCTATGTTCATCAAATGACAGTAATATGAAAACTCCTGGTATATTGTCTCCAGATCTCAGCCAATCCCTGACGATTCATCCGGCAAGTCGGGAGCGAAGTTCTACCAGAGCTACGACCGGCTGTTCATACTGAAGACCCTCACTTCGGAGGAGGTGGAACGGATGCATTCGTTCCTGAAGCATTACCATTCGGTAAGTGAATAAATGGGCCTACTGAATCGACTGCAGCCTCTGTGGTGTAGTGTTTCTACACCAGTGTAGTGTGGTGGTTCATCTCATTAGTCGCAGTGAAGCTATAGGTATGTATATGTCGCAGCCAACTAGCTTAACTAGCCGTTCAATGAACAGCCTAGCCTCTTTACTAAACAGCGCCGTTCAACTAGCTTCCTGAATGATATTCAGCCATAGCGTCTGTAACAACATTTAATAAACTGGTTGGCTAATGCTTAGGCCATTCGCGTACGCGAGATTGTAAACTGTCGAAAGATTGTGAACCGTCGCATTATTTTTCGGTAGATTATATATCGATTATTATCGAAGTGATAGATTATAATCTACTTACATTATATTCGTATCTAACATACGGGCCACCCCCGCCACACCCTAACCTACCGAGTGCTGCAGCTATATTCATTATTGTTGTCACTACATTCTTCCATTGTACTATTTTTCATTAAACTTTGGAAAACAGGCTTTATAAATCAACAGGCTAGGCAAGTAATTAAACGTCATCGATCCAAGACATTTGCCTAGCTGTTTGATCAAATGGCTGAATATCATTCAGGAAGCTAGTTGAAGGGCGCTGTTTAGTAAAGAGGCTAGGCTGTTAATTAAACGGCGAATTAAGCTAGTTGGCTGCGACGTATATACCTTAAATTGAGCTCAACACGATATACGACCCGGCGCTTAAGGGACCAGTGGATACGCCGGCTGGTCAGTAACACTATCTTTAATTAATTCCGTAAAAGCGATGCTACTTTCAAAGTTCAATCTATCTTTATAATTATAAAAATGAAACTGAGCCAATTCTGTAATTTAAGATATTTTTTAATAACCAATTGGGATCGACTATTTAGCGGATACTGAAAACGAATCTGCGATTTTTGGAATTTTG
This sequence comes from Petrophora chlorosata, assembly GCA_951640565.1. Lineage (NCBI taxonomy): Eukaryota > Metazoa > Arthropoda > Insecta > Lepidoptera > Geometridae > Petrophora > Petrophora chlorosata. The sequence continues at coordinate 4,621,556 of OX621204.1, read as the reverse complement.
TCTGTTTGTTATCTATAGACTCGAAAACTACCGAACGGATCTTAATGTTTTCAATGTTTGATAGCCTACATCTCTTAAAATCTGGTGTATGTTTCATTGCGCTGTGAAATCGCAATCCTTAGATATCTTTAAATAAGCGTACGAAGTCATGCAGAAAAAGAGAATTCTCACAAGTTTTGCTTCCGTAACTGTTGGTTTGCTCATTTCGAGTGGTCTTCGCGAACGAAGTCGCGGGCAAAACTAGTGTAAGTATTAATATAATATAATCATTAGATACACTTTCTATAATCCCACTTGCACGTCAGATAAAAACATTATCATCGACGTATTATCTATTTCTATATAAACGAACGACAGCTTGACATTATGTATTTATAATAATATATTATCTTATCTCGAAAAGACGCATTTCCTCTTGTAGATGTCGTATCTTATGTACAGCAAACATGGTGTCTAAACAACTATCTGGATATAAGCATATTTATTTTGAGAGAAGTAAAGTGTCCAGGAAGCTATTATGGCTCAAAGTCAAAGTCTCTTTATTCATGTTTGGCATCACAGACGCACTTATGAACGTCCAATTATCACATGACTCTACCACCGTATCGGAAAAAGAACCACTACTCAGAAGATACGGCAAGAAACTTAGTCGTAACTCGTGCGGCTACAGATCCGACGCATCGCAGTTCGAATCCCGCGAATGAATTTTATTTAAGCATGAGCTTAGGGTTCGTCATTAATCACGTGAGGCTGGAAAGGGGGGAGGGGTTCAGAAAAAAATACGAAATATAACAAGGGGAGGGGGTGTATGTGTTAATCCAGAGTGTAAGCTATCTCCATTTTTAACCGACACCAAAAATGGAGGAGGTTCTCTGTTCGATTGTTATTTTTTTATGTTTGTTTCCTCAGAACTCCGTCATTTATTAACCGATTTGGGAATTCTGTTTGCGTTGGGTTCAGTATAGCTACGAAGTGGTCCCATATAAATTTAATCGATATTTGACCTTGGACTTCGAAGATACATTGAAGTCGGATTTCGTTTTTTTCAAAAAATTAATTATAAATTTCACTCAAATCAGTTGAGCCGTTACCGCGTGAAGAAGGTACAAACACACACACTAACATATAAACTTTCGCATTTCAAATATTAGTGTGAGTGTGGTAAGTCTGATGATTTAAGACTTGCCTTCCAGTGTCTTCGCTTATCGTTGCTAAAATCTCTGAGTAAAAATCCTATCACATTAACTTGTAACAGGATTGTACACACTTCGAAGCGAGCATGCTCTATCTCGGAGATCAAGTAGATTTTTCCTTTCATTCGAGATAACTTTCAAGTAAATTTATGCTAATGAAGGCGTTTGGCTGCCTTCTCATTCAACCCTGAATAAGCTTTCCAATTATTTTTTTTCTTTTTTTACGCTTAATGGATCTATGTTTGGCCACTATCTCGCCTGATGTGAAGCGATGATGTGGAGATGATGTGACATGGAGCACATATATCTAGAGAGAGTATCAGTAGTTTCAGAGATTATACCCTACAAACATACTGACAACCTTACCTCTTTACAATATTAGTATAGATATAGATAGTATAGACTCGCGGTTTTCCGAGATAAAAAGGATCCCACGTCCTTTTCCAGGCCCTCAGATGTCTACATACTTTTTTTTATGTAACTGAATAACGAGACGAGCTGGTCGTTTGCCTGATGGTAAGCAACACGCCAGCCCATAACAATAACAGCACCACCCAGAAATTTGTTTTGCAAAATCCTGCGCGGCGCTGCACTGCGCTCGTCACCCTGAGGCAATTAGCTGTTGATTATACTCGTACCATATTTCAATTTCAAATATATTTTATTTGTTCTTAAACATATTTCCGGTACATTAATATAACAGTTACTTATACCAGGCCTAGCGCACTCCGCACTGTAGGTACGAAGCTATAAGTACATAGCCGGACACCGACGGCGGGTCGCGCATCGTAACACGTGCCGCGTCAGAAGAGATAAGAGCTATGCGATAGAAAGAGAGGCGCTCTGTAGGTTAACATGACTGGTAGGTATGCAGCGCTACGCGAGCTGAATTGAATTTTATTGCGTCATAGCAAGAGTCGCTATTTGTTCAAATTTCTTTGCGGAGTGATGCTTCTGTCTCTTAGCATTCTGTGCTTATACTAAAAAATAAAACAGTATAGTGTACCCTTAAGAACTCTGTCCCCCGCTCTAGGTCTCTGTTGAGCCTGTACAGCGGGGTTACAGTGGATCACTCCGGCAACTTCTATCTCTATTTCATTGCGTACATAGTACCTTTTATTAGTAATCCATTAATTTTTGTAATAAAAATCTATCCATCCTTAAAAACTAGTTAGGATATTGAGGACATACACGATAATTTGATATTAGGTAGTGATATCGACTCAATATTTATAGTGAATCTATAGAAAAAAATAAAATATATATACACTCGAGAGCAATGAATCCGGGTCACTTAAAGAATGTTAAAAATCTCGGAAACTAAAAATGATAGGTTAATGCAATAAATTGTATTTAATAGACAATGTAATACTCCTTAAATGAAAGTAAAAAAAATATGAGTCACCATACATTTTATTAACACAAAATTACATAAAGAAAAAAACTGCTGATCTCTCCTTAAAACAAAAATAGGAAACATGAAATTTTTGAACTTTATTACGATTTTCTTGAATTTTAATACTTCGTATTGCCTCCTCGTGCTTCCATTACTGCGTTTACGCGGTTTGGCATGCTGTACACCAAGTTCCTTATACGATTTTGGGGAATATTCTCCCATTCCTCTGTGAGAGCAATTTTGAGCTCACGAAGCGTGATTGGGGGAGGGTTTCGTTGTTTTACGCATCTGCCTAGCTCGTCCCAAGCATGCTCGATCGGGTTGATATCCGGGCTGCGCGCTGGCCACTCCATACGAGTAATGTTCATCTCTTGAAGGTAGTCATTCACAATCCTACCTGTATGAGGTCGGGCATTGTCATGCATAAATATAGCATCCTCACCTAAATTGACCATAAATGGACCAACGTGATCATTGAGGATTTCTTCCACATATCTTACGCTAGTTAAAGAGCCGTTTTCTATGATCACCAGCTCTGTGCGACTTTCAGAAGAAATTCCGGCCCACACAAGTACAGACCCACCACCGTAGGCTACTTTTTCTTCGATGCATGCTTGCTTGAATCTTTCCCCTGGTCTTCGATACACTCTGTGTCTTCCATCGTGCTTGTAGAGCATAAATTTTGATTCGTCGGAGAACATAACTTTTGACCAATCTTCAATACTCCAATTTACGTGGCTCTGGGCATATCTTAGTCTCGAAATACGATGCCCACGCTCCAGTTTAGGGCCGTTTGCAGGTCTAAGGGGTTTTAAGTTAGATTCAGCAAGCCGACGTCTTACTGTCCATGCACTTGGGTTACTTCCTCCGAGGCGTCGAAACTGATTGGTGAGTTCAGTTCCTGTGAGAAAGCGATTTCGAAGCATGGTGTTCACCAAGTATCGGTCTTCTCGTGCTGTGGTACACCTGGTTCTGCCCGTTCCTGGTCTGCGTAGGTTAGAACCAGTTTCTTCGTAACGTCGGAGAACTCTTTGTACTGTTGACAGCGACACACCGACAGTCCTGGCTGTATCGCGCTGACTCCGGTCGGTTTCCAGCATTGTAAGTATTCTGGTGCATTCTTCAGGCGTAAGCGACATAATTTCAGCTTGAATAATGAATATAGAGCACTATCAACATGGTTTATGTACCCACATAAATGACAGATTACAAACAAAAGCAAAACCAAATGCTGTAATTTCGTAGTTCCATCTTCGAAAGTGGCCCTTTTTCAAATTTGATTTTTTTATGATATAACTTTACAATAACTAAGAAGTTTTAATACCTTCATTTAAGGAGTATTACATTGTCTATTAAATACAATTTATTGCATTAACCTAGCATTTTTAGTTTCCGAGATTTTTAGGATTCTTTAAGTGACCCGGATTCATTGCTCTCGAGTGTAGTTGCCAATCTCCTAGAGTATTACCATATATTAATATGTATGTGGTAATACATGTGAAAAAAATGCTATAATATGTAAATAATTAGGAAGAATAAAAATGTGATCGAACCTGCGTCTTCGGAATACCGTCCCGACGCGTTTAACCACTGGGCCACCGAGCCAACTGCTCGAGCAACCAAATTTTTTCTATCCTTATTTACGATTACGATTATATTACGATTTTCCTAATGCATTCAATATAGAAGAAATTAAGCGACAAGATTCTAATATAAATATTGACTTTGCGAAAAAGCGAATACTGAATCATTATTGAGAATAATGGACCATAAAACTCGAGTCGTAAATGATTATAATCTAGAAGTTTTTATGATGCTTCTGATTGTTGAACCTAAAATAAATTGTACGATTATCAATTCGAGATGTATCTTATATCTTAGTTCTTGACAAGATAACTGTTTCTGTGGAGCTTGGAATGTTTTCTAGGCATTTACAGCTTCCGATGCTTCATGTTGATATCATTATTATTTGAATGACGACCTCTGTGGTGTAGTGGTTGGACAGGTGGACTTAAATATTTTAGATATTTTTAATAAATTGTATGTATGTTAGTTATTTATATGCGCCGTAGAATAAGTAAATGACATCTGTAACTTAACTTATGTGGCCTGAAATAAATAAAATAAATAAATGAAAATTAAATCTCATACACCACTGAGGTTGCGGGTTCGATTCCCGCGACGGCACAAATGGTTGTGCACAGAAAAAAAGCGAATACATTTTGTTTCGTGTCTGGGTGTTGTGGGACCATGGTCCTCGATGTTCCTGGTTTCCTAGATACAGGGAATCCTAGTTAAGGGACAGGATCTATGCATGTGATCGTTGGGCAAAAACAAAAATAAATAAAAATAAAAAATAAATATTTTTTTCATATCCACAGTACATAGTCGAACGTCACGGCAAGACACTACTGCCTCAGTACCTCGGCATGTACCGTCTGACGGTCGACGGCATCGAACACTACCTGGTCGCCACCAGGAATGTGTTCTCCAACCATCTCAACATACACAGGTACCCTTCGAGCATACACAGGTACCCTTCAAAGATACACAGGTACCGTTCAAACATACACAGCGCATAAAACGTGCGATTGTAGTTAGATGGCAAACAAAACGTAAATTACATCTGTAACTTATTTTAATGTTGCCTGAAATAAAGATTAAATAAAAATAAATTTTTAAACGGATTGTGAACATAATAAATTGGAGCAAATATAGGGTGTCGCGACATTTTGGGGTAAGATGTTTTCAGGGTAGTTATCTTTTCTTTTGCAGTGAGAAAGATTTTGTTCTTTAGAAACATTGGGAAAAAGATAGACAGCCTAAGATCTTGTTGAAAAACATATTGTTCAAGACAAACTTTTACCAAATTCGTAATCAGAACCGCGAGCAGATTAAAATGGGCCCAAACACTAGTAGTTTACGATTATCCGTCAAGGAGTTCCATTGCCCACCTTCCGTCTCCATCATCAGATCAGCTGGCTGTCACCATAATATTGCATTATCATCGGATTTTTACAAGTATGCAAAATTTCAACTCTGTAGGATAAGAGGTAGTGGTTCTGATTCAACTTGCAATGTTTGACCCAATTGACCACCATTGACCCATTGCAAGTTAAATAAAAGCTTGTAAAAACGAAATTTCTAAAAAAAAAGAAAAAAAACGATATGTGCAAAATCAGCCCCATTCCCCATCAGCTATCTTTTCCCAAAAGTAAGCCAGCCATCAAAACAAATCGTAAGTTTTTGAGAAAAGTAATTTTTTTTCATACTGTATTTTTGAAAATCCAGGAATGCCGTTCTTATTTACTCTAAAATTCACCCATTTTTCTAAAGAACGAAACTTCCTCACAAGCAAAGGAAAAGGTCTTTACATTTTGCCACTACTGTATAATATAATTTTATTTGGGTTATATCTAATGCTCTTTTATCGCTAGACAAAAACACCATTATGTAACACACATATATTTATTATTTAAGTTTTTTGTTATGTGTGTTTTCTTTCTTTTCATTTTTCTAACATTTTTCACACGCTTTTCAGTACATTGCTTTACAATATTATCTTTGCAATACAAGTATGTTTCGCTGAGTTGATCCTCCCTGCTGCTAACCAAATGTGCTAGTACCATCCATACAAATAACACCTTTTTCTTAATTTGGTTTTATCTTACTAAATACCAATATTTTATTTCAGGAAATACGACCTAAAAGGTTCGACCGTCGACCGCGAGGCGTCAGAAAAGGAATTGGAAAAGGAACTGCCAACGCTCAAAGACAACGACTTTATCAAGCAAGGCGTGCGCATCGATATTGGAGACGCCGCGAAGGAAAAACTATTGGAGACGCTCACTGCTGATGTTGATGTAAGATTTGATTTTACTTACGGATAATTTTTAACCGTTCACCAAAAATACTGATTGTGCAAATTTGGTCTGTTTTTAGCACTCAAACGAATAAGGGGCAGCCGTCGGTAGTTGGGCCACCCCAACGGTATAAGGGGCAACCCTCGGTAGGTTAGGGTGCGGCGGGGGTGGCCCCTGGGCCACCCCAACGCCACGAACATGTATATTCATAAAATAGGTGCTCATTATGAAATATTTTAATGAACATATTTTGGTGCACAATCAGCATATTTGCCGGAAAAACGGGAATAAATTGAGGTACAGTTAAATAGGATCCTTTATTTTCTAGCTGACCTCGCAAGCTTCGTACCGCGTAACAGCCAATTAATATCGTGTTAACTGTTAGCTATTTTCCAACTATTTCCCGTTGAATTTCTATTCTATGATTTCTGTGATTTGCAGTGGACATCAATTATTACAAATAAGCTATAAGCGTGCGTGCTATCTTCTCTAGCGGGCGTATTTCCGAAGCACTATTAGAGTCAGTTTTCGCATTTCTTTTCTGGGCCCGGACTTTAATTTGAGTATGGGAAAGAAATGTGTAGACATGCTTACCCTTTTTCAGTCATGATAATTTAGGTTAAAATTTTTAACGTATTTTAATTGATTGGTGTGATTTGTATATGATGTTTAAAAGTGCATTTTTTGTGGCTATTTAATAAATATCTTTTCTCTTGTCTAACAGTTTCTAACCAAACTCCACCTGATGGACTACTCCTTGTTACTGGGCGTGCATGAGTGTGGTCGCGGCGAGGCGGAAGCAGAGGCGGCGCGACAGCGGGACGCAGAGCCGGACAGCGACAACGGAGACAGCGACACCGACAGCGACACCGACACCCGACACCACGGCGACAGGTAACTGTCTACATAGAGCCGGACAGCAACAACGGAGACAGCGACACCGACACCCGACACCACGTCAACAGGTAACGGTCTACATAGAGCCGGACAGCGACACCGACACCCGACACCACGGCGACAGATAACTGTCTACATAGAGCCGGTCAGCGACAACGGGGGGGGACACCGACAACGGGGACTGCGATACCGACACCCGACACCACGTCGACAGGTAACTGTCTACATAGAGCCGGACAGCAACAACGGAGACAGCGACATCGACACCCGACACCACGTCAACAGGTAACGGTCTACATAGAGCCGGACAGCGACACCGACACCCGACACCACGGCGACAGATAACTGTCTACATAGAGCCGGTCAGCGACAACGGGGGGGACACCGACAACGGGGACTGCGATACCGACACCCGACACCACGGCGACAGGTAACTGTCTACATAGAGCCGGTCAGCGACAACGGGGGGGACACCGACAACGGGGACTGCGATACCGACACCCGACACCACGGCGACAGGTAACTGTCTACATAGAGTCGGACAGCGACACCGACACGCGACACCACAGCGACAGGTACATAGAGCATAGACAACTATCTACATAGAGCCGTAGGCATATTGCTTACCATCAGGCGAACGACGTGCTCGTCTCGTCATACAGTTATAACAAAATACCTTACTTAAACACATTACGGCCTTCTATGAAAGTATCTTGCAGAAAATACCTACTTTGCTCGCACTTAGTCTCATGGAGAAAAAGCCTACTTTGCTCGCACTTATTGTAGAACCAATCATCGTTTTTCGAATAAATGCGATGAGAAATACTGTTACAACGTCCCAATTACTCAGATGGGGCTTCAACACTCCGCCGGACAGCCCGCGCGGGTTCGCGCGACAGTCGTCTCTGCGCTACGAAGGCATCATCCCCGAGCTGGATATCTACGCCATCCCGAGCCAGGAGCAAGCGCCGAAGAAGGAGATATACTTCGTCGCGCTTATAGATGTGCTCACGCACTATGGCGTTAAGAAACAGGTGAGTCAAGTTCAGGGGGCTTACTACAAACTTTTACTAGACAATCATGCTACAGGAACGTTTTATTTCAAGCTTACAATCACATTACTCTGTTTCTTACCATGAGCTTCATAAAACAATATGCTTTTGTTCCTGCGAAGTGTCAGCTGTCAAAAAACACCTGAATGAATGATTTACAATGACGTCACCAAAACTTCTCAACAATACAATATCAAAGTAAGCTTTTTTTAGGACTTCGTGGTACGGAAAACGGAAATAAGCTTAAAATAATACTGGTTTAAGAGATGGTGGGAAGCCTGCAGGTTCAAAAGGTCTTTATTCAATTTTGTCGTCACAGACGCACGTATGAACGTCAATTATTACAATGACTCTACCACAGTATCGGAAGAAGAACCACTACTCTAGAAGATACGGCAAGAAATTGAGAGGCATTTTTTTTAACTTTACAATATTTTATGTTTGTTTTTGACAATTTTTTTTTTTTTTACTCTTAATTGATCCATGTTTGGCCACTATCTCGCCTGATGTGAAGCGATGATGTGGCCTAAGATGAATGTATCTTATGTGCCAGTTGGCTACTTGGCAGAAGCGGAATGTTCCATGCATCTTTGTCTTCTATACAACGTGTAACATAAATGTGTAGTAATAATTAAACCACGCATATAGAAGCTTTTTAATAATTCAAGTCCAAGTGCAAATCACCAGAAACTTTTTAAAATCACAAGATATGATAATTTAAACATTTCTGGTAATCAAGTTCATTTCAACCCTAACAATCAGCTGATAAAGAGCAATGAACTTGTGTCAAAGAATATTAGTGCGCCGCGTGTACAGATCTGACAAACAAATTTTATCTTCAGTTAGCAAAGTCCTACCAACCTTACTTTACAACTAACTTTCAAGCAAACTGCTTTTTACGCGACTCCCCAAAAAAGGAATGTAATGTTTTCGGGGTTAATGTATGTGCGTTTTTTTATTACACAATAAATGCCTCAACAGATTTAGATGTATGGGGTATCCTCGGAATCCTTAAATCATCCCAAGTGACATAGGCTATAATGTTTTTGGCAGGGTATTTTTTTTATTTTTATTAATGCTTACTTATTAATTACAGCATTAAACATCATCGCTCCAATTAACATTCAGGAATAAGGATCTAATCAGTGTAAACGCCTAATAAGAGCGAGCATGGCTGATGTTCTTAAAAAATACGTGAGGTCACCAACCACCGTAGGAATAGGATGTAAAAAACATCATGCATGAATTTCAACAGTAGGAATGTAATAGGCTGATAATGATGGTTAAGACATTTCCAACATTTGATTTCATTGCATAGTAAAATAGTGTTCGTAAGTCAGTAATCAATAAAGCGTCTTTACTTAGTCAGTTTTCAGAAATAAACCTGTTTAATCTTTGACAAAACGCGGCAAACACTAAAGCTATCAAACATTCGCCGCCGCTTCATGATTCGCTAGCCTTGTTTCGTATTGCACCAATCATAAAGATGTAATCCTAATAAATAATAGCCGCTGCTCCTCATTGGTCGAGCGGCACAAACAAAGTTACCTTCTAACGCCGCCCTATAAAACTCCACCGAAAAGGACCGTTTTCGTTTCGGAAATTCTTTTTAGGTTATTTCTGAACATGAATTCTAAGACGTCAAGTTGGATAAAAAGTTGAAACTGATCAAGGCAAGGCTAAGTCGGGTACGTTCGCGGAGATTTTTTTGTATACCGGTTCCGGAACATGCAAAAAAAACTATGGTAAAAAAAACTTAAACCTATGTTTTTATTATGGTTTTAATGCATTCAAATCTGTCCAGGCAATAAGAAGTAATAGTGGAATAAATAAATACATACATACGTAAACTCTGAAATACTCCTTTTTGGGCAGTCGTGTAAAAATGTGGAAATACCCTTTTTTACGAGTGGGTTCCGGAACGGAACCGACCGAGTCCGAAGATCCATTCAGTATGAAATTCCGGTATTTGAGACTCGAAATCAAGCCCTTGTAAAATGTTCGGCGTTTTCAAAGACAGAGCGCCTAGGCCACAAAACAGATAAATACAGAAGTTAATCTCATGTATGTACTTTTCATACATTTCATACCGGACAGCGCAGGAAGTTTTTGGGAGGAAAATTGATTGATTTAAAAAAAATAACTGTACACGATATCGACATAATTTTTTCGCAGTTACTATTATAACTGAATAAAGTTTTTTTGAAGACAAAACAAATGCGATTAGTTTACATTAACATCTTCCTCATTAGATTATTGAACACAAGGCTAACACAGCTTATACTACAATAAATATCTAATTTTAAATTGTAAAAATATGACAAGGCCACAAAGTCATGTTCGCTTGTTCGGCGCAGGGCCGGGGGCTGGGGCGCTTACCTACCTACCTAACTATTTTGTGTTACGTGAAAACGAACCATCAAAATACAAGTAAATACCTACTTACCTCTCTGAAACAACTGGTAGCTTAAAAAACGACAATTCACCGTTTAATGTTGAATTTAAACAACCGTCCACCAAACAGTTATAATAACCTATTTTTCGTTGCTCCATTTTTGCACAAAAAAGTCCACAGACGCGTGTCTCAAGCGGATGGCACTCGCGCTCGCATCCCAACTGTGCCCAGATATCGTGTCTGTGAGCGGTGTCTATGTGTGCGTTGCTCGAGCGCACTTTGTATGTAGATTTCTGTACTAATCTGTTTTGTGCCTAGGCACAAAGTAGCTCGGTCAATGACCCGTACTACCGCGACTAGGCCACAGCTTGTTAGGATTGTCCAAAATAATTCAAATAAATAATTTTTAAACTTTGTATGGAAAATATAATAGTGTTTTTTTGGTTGTATATTCTGCCCGATGATTCATGACTAGATACCCATACACACCTTTCAGTATTACTACACATTAATGTTATTCCCTGTATAATTACTAACTGCATAGTATAGTGTATAGTACGCTGAGTCATACAAAAAAGCAAAATGCAATCATCGGCGATCCGACAACACCCAGACACCAAACAAATTCTTGCGTATTTTACAAGCTTTTATTTAACTTGCAATGTTTGGGACAAATCTTGCAAGTTGAATCAGAACCCCTTCTTATCCTACGGAGGTGAAATTTTGCATACTTGTCAAAGTCCGATGACAATGCTATGTTATGGTGACAGCCAGCTGATCTGATGATGGAGATGGAAGGTGGGCATTGGAACTCCTTGACGGATAATCGTAACTACTAGTGTTTGGGCTCATTTTAATCTGATCGCGGTTTTGATTACGAATTCGTTAAAAGCTTGTCTCTTTTTCTGTGCCACAAAAATTAGTCTTGTCGCGGGAATTGAACCCGCAACCTCGATGGTGTACGAGTATTGGGCCATCCACCTGACAACTACTACACCACAGAGGCTGTTAAAAATCTTTTGTATGAACAAAGTCGTGTTTATCCTCAAACTGGATTTGAAGTAAGAATAGTGAACTGATGCTCATAAGATATTTTCAAAACGCACGCATTTTAATACTTTAGATTTGGTTATTACAACTGCAAAGCCAGCACTTTTTAAAAGTCCTAATTTATGTCCATGGAATCTTTGTTCCTTGTGCTATAAGTTCTAAATGTTATAACAGTTACAAACATAGTTAAACATACAACACAAACATACATATATAAACATAGTTATAAGTGGATAGTATTTAACTGTACCTCAATTTATTCCCGTTTTTCCGCCAAATATGCTGATTGTGCACCAAAATATGTTCATTAAAATATTTCATAATGTGCACCTATTTTATGAATATTACATGTTTGCGGCGTTGCGCCGCACCATAACCTACCGAGGGCTGGCCCTTATACCGTTGGGGTGGCCCAAGGGCCAAGGGCTAACAACAGACCAAATTTGGTGCACAATCAGTATTATCCGTTATAAGTTACCTATATTACAAACTGGCTTTCAATTATCTGCAATAAAATCTTTTCATTTCCGTTTTGAATCTATCGTTTGATCACGTTATACTGAACCAATTCTAATAACATTTCAGGCGGCGAAAGCAGCAAAGACTGTTAAGTACGGCAGCAACGTCGACGGGATTTCAACCTGTGACCCGGAGCAGTACGGCAAGCGGTTCATAGAGTTTGTAGCCAAAGCCATCGAGGGCAATTAGACGCACATTCGCGCCGCGCACTGATCTGGCCAGAGGGGGCCCGGTGCCCCTCTGATCAGGACTTGAGACCCTCTGGTCGACACTTTGAGTAGGCATTCTGGTCAGAAGTTCTACTCAGAAACTCTGACCAGAATGCCTACTCAAAGTGTCGACCCAGAGTTTCTGAGTAGAACTTCTGATCATGAGTCGAGCCTCTGGTCAGTTTCTGAGTAAACCTTCTGATCAGGACTTAGAGCGTCTGGTCGGGACTTTTTGAGTGGGTCCTCTGGTCAGGACTTTGGTTAGAGTTTTCTGAGTGGTTTCTGGTCAGAATTTTCTGAAAAGTCGCTCTTGTTAGAATTTTTCGGAGTGGTTGGTCAGGACTTTGGTAAGAAATTTTTTGAGATGTTTCTGGTCAGAATTTTCTGAGAAGACTCTTCTTTTCAGAACATTTTAAGTAAAGTTTCTGGTCAAAACATTTTGAGTAGACACTCTGGTAGCACTTTTTCTGACCAGATGACGATCATCGGTTGGATAGGTAACTCTGACCAATGGTTGGTAAATCCATACATCGACTGGATGCTTTTATGATTGTCGTTGGCCGGAAGCTTAACTTGTGGATATTGAACGCACATGTCATTTGGTTAAGACAGTAGAAGTTGTTTTTTTTCTGGTCTGTAAAACCACTGGTTGGGTAAGTTTCTGGTCTGTGAAACCACTGATCGGGTAAGTTTCTGGTCTGTGTAACCACTGGTCGGGTAAGTTTCTGGTCTGTGTAATCACTGGTTGGGTATGTTTCTGATCTGTGAAACCACTGGTCGGGTAAGTTTCAGATCTGTGAAACCACTGGTCGGGTAAGTTTCTGGTCTGTGAAACCACTGGTCGTTACGTCCTGTAAGCTTCTGGTCAGTGCAACCACTGGTCGTGATTTCGGTCTTCCAGTGCGCGAGTATGGTTATTGCTACATTTGTGGGGCGATCGATGTGTTTTAGTGATTGTGGAAATGTTCAATGCGCTTTATGTCGTGATGTGGAATTGTACGATGTTATTGTATCGCGTCGCTCTTGTTCTGGAAATGGCATTCTGGCTGCATTTTCCGAACGTAAACTGTCTTATTACAAACAAAATTTAAAAACTCAGTATCATGCACATTCTTTCAGATATCGTACGTTTTTTAGGCGCGAATTCAACGCTTGCCAATTTTGTTTGTGCTAAGACAGAAATTGATAACTTTCAACGAAGAATCAAACTTTCGATTCTATCGCCTCTTGTCATCGATCGCTTCAAATCTGTACCACGTAATGTGAACGCGATGCTTCTTTCAGTAGTTTCGGAACGTGATTGTAGACGCTATTGGTGATGTGGTTAAGTGACAGGTTATGTACGTTGGTCTACGATGCTTTGAAAATCATTAACTTGGACTTAAAAGAGCCATTTAAAGTGAGTAACAAAGGAGGTTCTCTATTCGACTGTATTTCTTTTGTTTGTTGCCTCAGAACTCCGTCATTCATGAACAATCATGAAAATTCAGTCTACTGCCGTCTCTCTAGATCTATGTGCTCCATCTTAGGCCACATCATCGCTTCACATCAGGCGAGATAGTGGCCAAACATAGATCTATTAAGCGTAATAATAAATTATTTTTCAAAAAAACTAAACCGGCTTCAAAACCACAAATGGCACTCAAAAGTAAAAAATAAATTATATAATTATCATAAGCGCTACCCACTCATATATTTGAAGTCGGTGCCAGCCAAGTCTATCAGGTAGCAGATAAATACTATGTATATAGTAAGTACTACTTGTAGTATCTATCTACTACCTTTTAGACTTGGCTGGCACCGACTTCAAATATATGAGTGGGTAGCGCTTATGATAATTATATTAATTTATTTTTTACTTTTGAGTGCCATTTGTGGTTTTGAAGTCGGTTTAGTTTTTTTTGAAAAATAATTTATTTTATCCTTTTTAGTGAAAAACAAGTTTTAATTAAATTAATTCAAAAAGTTTTTAAAAACATGCTTTTATGATGTAGAAGCCACATCATGACGAAGTTTAAAACGGGCTATGACAATTAAATGCACGTACAAAAAAATTTCATGTCTGTCCTATATCTCTGTTGAGGAGTTCCCTCGCCGGAAGTCAATCCTGGGTGTATCTGCCATGTCATGATGGAATTTAGAACAGGCTATTATGGTTAAATCCATTTACGAAATATTGTGTCTGTACTATTCACCGTTGAGGAGTTCCCTCACCGGAAGTCAACCCTGGGTGAAGCAGGTGAAGCAGTCGAATACAAACCTCCACCTTTAGAAAGTTGGTTACGAAAAAAACAAGAACCGACTTGAAGATTAAACTTATATTATTTGTTTTTGCTATTTTTTTCAAAAACTACTGAATGAATTTCGATAAAATTTATATGGGACCACCTTTGAAGTATTACCTACCAATCAAAAAAAGAATCATCGAAATCAATGCATAATTGGCGGAGTAATCGCGTAACAAACACACACACACAAAAAAAAAACATACCGTCGAATTGTAAACCTCCTCCTTTTTGAAGTCGGTTAAAAAATAAAAAAAAACAATCAATCAATCAAAAGTTCTTTTTTCAATTTTGTCATCACAGACGCACTTATGAACGTCACTTATGAACCGATTTGGAAAATTCTTTTTGCGTTGGGTTCAGTATAGTGAAGTGTTCCCATATAAATTTCATCGATATTTGAACTTGGACTTCGAAGATACATTGAAGCCGGTTTTTTTGTTTTGATATAATGTATACTTGCTCACGTATACCGTAATAATTTTTACATCGACAAGCCAAATCCTATTAATATTATAAACGCTAAAGTTTGTAAGAATGGATGTATAAATAACGCCCAACGATCACATACATAGATCCTGACCCCTAACTAGGATTCCCTGTATCTAGGGAACCAGCAACTATGAGAACCATTGACCCACCCTATGGATGTACCGTTGTTACTCTTTCACGCAAAAACTACTAAACGGATTTTGATGAAACTTTACAATAATATAGCTTACACATCAGAATAATACATAGGCTACTTTTTATCCCGGAAAACCGCGTGTGAAACCGCAGGGCGCAGCTAGTTTTACATAAAAAAGAAACTACTTCTAAAGAGCTTCCTGGTGTATCTTCGTCCAAGGTTGAATATCGATGAAATGTATATAGGACCTTGAAGCTATACTGACCTCAACGCAAAAAAACATTAACATCGGTTAATAATCAAAGAAGTTAAGCCCGACAATACATAAGTCAGTTACAGTCAGTAATCAATACATAATTCAGTTTTTACATGAGTAGATATAAGTGTATGTAGCATAGGTAGATTTAACTCGTTGTGCGCTTTGGCGCTCTGCTGTAAGCACAACAAGCATTTATACAAATAAATAAAAAAAAAATATAGTCGAATTGATAACCTCCTCCTTTTTTTAAAAGTCGGTTAAAAATAACTACCCGCAAAAAGTAGCTCTTTGCAGATCTCGAGTTATTAATTAAAGTTGCTCTCGATTCGAAGCAGAAAAAAGAAAGGAGTTTCTTTAATGAGTTGTAACAATCGACTAAATACCTCACTGGCACTCAGATTTTTAGTTGTAGCGACTAGAGATTAGTTCCAACACGACTCTGCTAAGAGTTATAGCGAAAAGGAATTAACAGGGTGTCGTAGATATTGTAATGAACGGTAGTTTTTTTACATTCATTTTAATATAAAATGCTGGCACAGAAAGAAGCACCGCGTTTATTATTGTTATTCTTGTCAAAGACAAGTCCAAGATACGTTAGGTTAAGTCTAATAAAAATGCAAATAAAATTCATATGTTAACGTAGTTCGAAGGGTTCATAGTTGATATTAGCGTAATATTGGCGAAAACGGGCGGTTTAATGTTTGTCGTTTCGGACGTCTCTTGTATTTATTCGCTTCGCGTGCGAATTTTAACACGTTATTGTGATTAGAGTAATTATTATCAAGGGAACGTCATTTGCAACATGCGTAAAAAGAGACTTGTTTTTAATACATTACGATTAATCTTTTATATAACCGACTACGGTTTTCTAGCACAGCAAATGCAATACCTTCTTATTTTCTACATCGAACACGTTTCCTTACACTTTGAAGTGATATGCACCAATGCTATAATTTTTCACGTTACAATTAGCTTTTATAACGTTCTGCTATCGCGTAGTTGTAACGGAATGTTGGTATCATTAGAATGTTCGTGCTGTGAACGAAGCGGGTGTTTTCATTCAGGGTCTAGAACTGGTGATATGTGAGCAGTTGTTTTATTTTATTTATTTAGCTCTTAAAAAAATCAAGGTATCAACTGAAGCAAATATCCGAGGAACAGCTTAATGCAAGTTGCGATGATACGAGATTATGAAGGACGGACTAGCGGAGAGGTATAAGAAATACAGAAGTTTTTACGATTGTGTTCCCGCTGAGTTCAAGTGGGATAAGTTACTCAACACATTACCAGAACATATTAAACGTCATTTCACGGACTTAAGTATAACCACAGAATACTAAGGGACAGAAGCATCACTCCGCAAAGAAATTTAAACAAATAGCGACTCTTGCTATGACGCAATAAAATTCAATTCAGCTCGCGTAGCGCTGCATACCTACCTACAGAGCGCCTCTCATTCTACCGCATAGCTCTTATCTCTTCTGACGCGGCACGTGTAACGACGCGCGACCCGCCGTCGGTGTCCGGCTATGTACTTGTAGCTTCGTACCTACAGTGCGGAGTGCGCTAGGCCTGATTGTACTCTGTGGTTTTCGAAGCAAATGCTGCCCTCGGACGCTGAATGAAACGCCGCGTTTCAGTCATCGAATTGTCAAATTATTACATTGTATACCTATCTAATATCGGCCTTACAAATGTGTATTGCCTTTGAACTGTATTGTATCTTGACTCAAAGTTTGTTAATTATTCGATATGCCGAGATGTTGTTAAGCAGTGAAGTGTTACTAAAATAAATCTTAATACATTTTAGAACTAATGATAATTGCTGGAATATGCAGCTCTTGGGTTTAAACTCGCAAATGTTGGCCAAGTAAAGGCCACAGGAGTCACAATGTGACTTTTTGGGATGTTTTAAATCACACGAAGACTTTCCGTGATGGAATATTCAGCTTTTTTGCCACGGGACTGTGTGACTTACCTAGTGTACGGGATTGTGACTTGCCTAAGGTACGGAATTGTACGTCTTACCTAACGTACGGGATTGTCTGACTTACTTAAGTTACGGAATTGTGTTACTTACCTAAGGTAGGTACAAGATTGTGTGACTTACCTAAAGTTCATAATACCTTTCGAATCTGATCGGAAAAGAGCTTTCGAGTTAATTAAAATAATTCCGCTATCCTTTTTTTATTATAACTGATATTATCCCGAGACAGTTTACTGCCGTACAGAGAGAAGTTCTAAAATCATTAAGATTTCTGATGAATCCAAAGTGTGGAAACGACTTTTATAAATAATAGACTACTCAAGCTGGTGTCGTTTTGTCAATATACCCCGAACCTAGATCGCTTAGTTTCTGTCTAGAATAGCATATTTCAAATAATATTACTATATAAGATTTTGTTATTTATTAATCTATTTCGAATAAGACTTCTATTGTTACAAGTCTTTGTGATGATGTATTTTGTGAAAATAATAATGCTAGCCAATACAAACATTACAATGATTTAAAGGTTTTGTATTTTGGGTAATTGTTTTTAATGTAGTATCGAGAACCCGCTTTCCTCACACTTTTACCCTTTGACTGAGTATGAAATAAAACAAAAGAAGACAGTATTCGAGGCGCCACTCGGTTGGCCTTACGGTTCGGTAATTCATCAAAGTATAGGTTTTGTGATAGATATTGTTTACTTTTAGATGTTAATTTTTATTTTACTTTAGTAACAAGTAATGCCTCGAAGTTTACTTTGTTATTTAGTTAGTGGCAGAATAGGATGAAGTTGTAATTTATTACACTGTATTACTGTAAGGATAGGTTGGTTGACTTGACTTACATTACATACGAAATCCGGAAATGTTAGTCAACTACCCTATTGTGTTTACTTACCCTATTTACCACTTTTTCCCATTTCATGCTACTTTGAGTGTGATTTTTTTATAAACTAGAAGTGCTCCCTTGCTGGTTATCTTGAGGCCTCGATTATTTCTCGTGTCTACATATTTCTAAACAATGTGTTAGTCATGAAATGGTTCAAGATATTGTCAATGTTGCCATTGTTTAGGTCGGTAATTGTAATGTTTAGTTACATATATTGTTTCGAATAGGTTTTTATTCTTGTTAACGGTGACGGCGTAAGCGCAAGCCCCCGATGTTTATGGCATATATTTATTATAATAGCTTCGCTAAAACTTAATCCATATTTGGCATATAAGCAACACGGTTGAAATGTTAATTCTCTAGTCTACTACTCTTGTAAAGACAAAAATGTGTATGAAAATTAATAAAACTTAATTTTTTAATTCGGTTTATAAAGTTTCTGCAAAATGTGTTTTATTTAGTTGCCCTCCCTCTCACTTATAAATGTTAGGTCTAACATTCTAAAGACCTGCAAAAACGATGAAACTTTTCGTCCATGAAGTTTTTAGGTGAAAACTCTGAACTTTTGTTCGCACCACAGGCCTAACTAATGTTCTGTTGGATAAAAATATTTTGATGGAATTAGTTTCAAGTGAATAATAAGGAATAAGTCGTAAGTTATACGAAATAATTTTATTATATAGTTCCACAAATGCCCCTATGTTAGATCTAGTCCATCCTTGTCTTGACATGCTTCTCTGTGATTTTGTCCTTCTCGATAATGTAGACAACTGCTCCCCACCCGGAGATAGCGTCGCGATCCGCTGCGTTTACCAGAGCCTGAACACAAGGAAAAAATAAGTAAGTATACTATCAATAGCTTGCAGCTTTACTAACAATCTGAATATACAATCCTCAAATCGGTGGTTGGTTATCTAGCCAAATAACTTCACTTCCACCATTACAAGCAAGATACACTTATGAACTTGGAGTGACTAAAATGAATGCAGTGGACTGGAGCAGTTGCTTACACGCAACCTTTTGATGGACAAAGAAGCCTCATCAAGTTGTACTTGACATTTATTATTTTTGCTGTCTGAGTAAAACATTTTGGGTTTCTATTTTAATAATTTGTAAATGTAACTATCACTGTTTGAACTTGGCTCAGTGGGAGCATGTGTGACTTTTGATCCGACGCTTAAGTTATGTGTGGATTTAACACTTGCTCTTAAAACGACGAAGGCTAACATAGTGAGGAAACTAGCATGTCCAAGAATTAAACTCAAAAATTCAGCCAGCATGGTGAATTATGGCACAGACTATGAGAGAAGGCCCGTACTCCAGCAGTGGGAAAGTGATGGGCTGATGACGAATTGTCACTGTTTAGTTAATAAAGGATAAGCATTGCGTTCCAGCGCAATGTCCAAAAATTGCTTTTAGAAGGTTCCTTTCTGTAACTGAAGATCTCATTAAGAACCTTTAAGGTCATTTACCTGTGAAATAGTTTCAAACAGTTCATCGGGCTTGAGGTTGGGCTCCCACAAGGCTTCACACATACCATACAGCTGGTCTGAGCAAGTGCCTGATACTACGAAATCTTCAGGCTCATTGGGGCAGCCAATCTGTTGAGAAAAAAGATAAATAGAATTGACAGATATATATCTCAATTACTTTGACCTATACGAAAACAATTCCCTGCTGTAGCTTAATAAAAAAAAAAATTGTTTTAATAATATGTATGTTAGTCTGTAAGGTATATATAATATGGGTCTTAGAATGACTAGTCACTAATGTAACTATTGTTTTCTTAAGTTACCTGAAATAATAATAATAATATACAACTTGTAGCCATATCCAGATGACCAGTGAACAGGTTAACATAGTGCCAAAATATTATACTTTTTTCCTTTAGTTTCTGAGAATTATTATCTATATAATCTATATATATAAAAAGGAATCTCCGAAATGTTTGTACACGCATAGCTTCCAAATGACTGCACATAAATGAAATGGATAATTCAATTTTTTTTATTCTTTAATGTCAGGACTAGGTTCGTAAAAGAAAATTTAACAAAAAGAACTTTTTTTTTATATGGCGGTATGAAATTCAGCTAATATTTTATAAACTAGTCTTACCAGATCCATATTGCACACATAGGGCTGGTTGTCATAGGGGTCCAGACCAGCAATGACAGGCTCAATGAAGTAAGGTCCAAAGCGCTTCTCATATAATAGGTTGGAAAGCATTGCGGAGAATGTTTTAGGGCGCATTATTCTGTTTTCTTTCAACTCATAGAGGTTCATTCTGAAAATTTCATAAACAGTTGATATGTTTAATAAACTTTATACAGTTGCTATACTAAGCTGATTGTACAAGAAACTTAATAATGTACATGCATGCTAATGCAACTTGAAAACTTGCTCAAGTAAATTTAGCAACTAAAGATAAATAGGAAATTCTAAGTAAAACTTGAAATATATATAAATAAACAAACCTGAATTTTAGTCTCTGAAACACAGTCTGTGTGTCAGTAGCGAGGCCAGGCAAACCTACATATAGAGTGGGGCCCATTTGGTACACTTTTGGGAAGTTAGTGGACACAGTCTGGGCTTGGATACCATAGCGCTTGTCCGTGGCTATCGCTACGCAATCCTGGCCCTTCATGGCCACCACCGCACCTCCGTTATACGTCATAATCGACTGAAAACATTGGCCAGAGTGAGAACTTTAAAACATAAAAGTATAGCATTCCTGGCAAAGTTACAGGACTATTTTGCCCAACTCTAGAGATGTGCCGCAAGAAGGCTATATAGAGGATACTCATGGTTTAGAAAGATATATTAGGCGAGTTCTTAAATAATTGTTTTGCAAATCTGCCTTGTAATGTTCATGACGCTATCATAACCAAGCAAACTGGTAAAAATAATATAAATATGGCTCAGTTATGGTTGAGATACTAATAGAATAAAATAATTACTCACCATTTTGCTGGCTTTAAGAGTTCTCAGTAAATAGTTGCAATAAAAATGTTTGATTTTATGTGAAAATCGGAAACCGAAAAATGACAATTCACGCGGTGACAGTTTTGTGCCATAGACAATTCATTTTTTTTTATTAAGTTCGCCCGTTAGGGCAGGCTAAAGTCTCTAGGACCATACCGCCATGTCTTACGTAGTTTTTATTTCATAGTTTAATATTCCATTTATTATACTTTTGTTGTGAATGAGGGTCAACAGCAACAAGCCGGACCCTCCCTGCTTCAATAGAGTGGTGGAACTTTGTTCAAGCTTTCCATGGACTTCTTGAGAGAACATAAAAAGCAATGTTTTCTCTATTTTGTTTCATTTGCCTACACTCGTGCACATTTACGAACACATAATGGTTAATATTCCACCGATATTACACATGATCACTCGAAATAACACTTGTTTGGAAAATAAAACAAAATCGAATTGTATCACTTTTCACTTCCCGCCAAAAAGTCCCATAGACAATTCAATTATTTTTTGTATTAGCTTTTTGTTTTAGTTTATAGCTTCACACGGTTTTGTACATGCAGCCAGTAATTCCGAGCCCAATCTAACCAAGTGGAGCCCTACTTGGACGTGTTGGCTTTAATTATTTTTATGTTATACTATATATTAAAACTAGTATTTCGCCGCGTGCGCGAGCTGCTAAAGCAGCTCGCGTGGTGGTGGTGTTATTTTTTTTTTATAGAAACTTCCTATCAATTACGGTTCTAAAGTTATCTAAGCCTTTATGTTCTAAAAACAAACTTTTGTATGGCGGCCATATTGGAAAATGCCGCAATCCAAGTGATTTTGTGGCGTGCGCGAGCTGCTAAAGCAGCTCGCGTGGGGTGGTGTTGTTTTTTTTTTAGAAGCCCTATCGATTACGGTTTTAAAGTTATTCTCTTTGTTCGGAAAAAAAACTTTAGTATGGCGGCCATCTTGAAAAATGGCGGAATCCAAATTATTTTTTCAGAATCGTAATCTACGACCCCAAAAACCCCCCGATGCAAAATTTCAGTCGAATCGGAGCATTTTTCAAAATGGCTGCCATTTTTCTTTCTTTTTTTTAAATTTTTCCAGCTTTTCCAAATTTCCCCTATGGTCCTCTATGATATTTGGTCGAGCACCCTATACCTATCTGTAACCGTTTAAAAGTTATTTGCATATTATTTTCACCTATTTTGTCATGAAAAAAAACGTTTGTATGGCAGCCATCTTGAGAAATGGCGGAATCCAAATTTTTTTTTCATAATCGTAATCTACGACCCAGAAAACCCCCCTATGCAAAATTTCAGTCGGATCGGAGCAACTTTCAAAATGGCCGCCATTTTTTTTTCTTTTTTTTTTAATTTTTCCAACTTTTTCAGATTTCGCCCATCGCCCTCTATGACATTTGGTCGAGCACCTTATACCTATCTCTAACCATTCAAAAGTTATTTACATTTTTATTTTGTATGGCGGCCATGTTTTTTTGTATGGCGGCCATCTTTTTTTTTAAATTTTCAAAATTGGCCCAAGGTTTGGGGCATATTTAGTTCAAGCGGTACCCCCATCCGATTTATAGTTTCCGAGATCCCTTGAGCAGTTCCATCGAGGAAACCAGTTTTTGGTGATATCGGATTTTTCTGGTTGGTTTCAAAACATCCTCTATCCAACGGTATCAAACACTACCCCTCACCATAACGGCAAGTGGGAGATCAATTCTGTCAATATGTCAGTCAGTCAGTCAGTCAGTCAGTCAGTGAGTGGTCTTCCAGTTTTATATTATATTAATATATATTGAGTTTCATTCTCTATATTTTTTTTTATGTAACTGAATGACGAGACAAGCTGGTCGTTTGCCTGATGGTAAGCAATACGCCAGCCCATAACAATAGCAGCACCACCCAGAACTTTGTTTTGCAAAATCCTGCGCGGCACTACACTGCGCTCGTCACCCTGAGACAATTAGCTATTGAGTCTCATAATGCCCAGTAATTTCGCTGGCTACAATGCCCTTCAAACCGGAACACAGTAATGCTTGCGCACTACTGCTTGGCGGTTGAATAACTGGCAAAGCAGTGGTACCCACCCAGACGGCCTCTCGCATACGAGAAACCTACCACCAGTAAAAATATATTCATTTTGATTCAAAACTATATAGAAAAAGTCAATTGCCAAAATTAGTACTATAAACCTTGATAAAAAAATATGGTAATTTTCATACAATGTTATAGAACGTTTTGCGCTCTATAAAATTAGAGCGTTGTAATTCTAAGAATATTTTTGTACAATAATTACTACGTTTAATCCAAATTTGAATAGAAAAATAATTGAACTAGTTATATTTATTAACATTCATATATTCACACAGGATTGGCGAGTAAAAACACAAATGCGTAAGTAAATCTCCGACCAAAATAAAATAAATGGACTGGCCTTGACCGTACAACTTCTCAATAAGAACGAGTCAAAACAATCGAATCGAAGCCAAACCCAGCCAAACAAATCATTGAATCATGCTAACATGTAATGTACCAGACAGTTGTTAGAAATGTCTTGTTTAATAATCACAAGTGCTCTGTGAGGGTGCTGCACGTTTTGAGTGCAGTTAGTCATGATTGTAACATGTCATGAATGTAAAAACTTGTTTTCTCTGATAATGCTCGCCTATAAAAGGCATTAGACGTTTGATAATGCACTTTACCCTGTATGATAATAGGGTTCCGATTCGGAAACATTACCGTTTTCATCCATAGCTTGCCAAAAAAGGTATTTTTTAACTTAACCAATGTATGATTTTCTCCTATAATCAACAACGTCACGACTGGTTTCGACTGGCAAAATCGAACGAAATTATATAATGCTTAATCATTATATAATTTCGTTCGATTTTGCCAGTCGAAACCAGTAAAAAAAAACAACATAAATCTTCATCCGCTATTGTCCATCCAAAGATTTTAGACATCGCTCTAAGCGATAAGACCTCCCGTAGTACTATCATGGACTAAATATACAAAACTAAATATATAAAGACTAAATATATAAATATCATGGACTAAATATATGTATATTTGGTCCATAGTACTATCGTAGTTATAAGGTTTATCTGATATAGTTTTTTTTTTACTGGTATACTTTTTTACAGGTATACCTACAATAAAGAGTTTTTGTATTGTATTGTATAAAAATATAAGCCAATCCAATAAATAAATGAGTCATCAAGTACGCTTACAATACCGATTGTGGCGCGTAGGTACGAGCAACATCGTTATGTAGAACCGTTGATGTGCAGTACTATCGATATCATGAGCTTTCGATGTGGCGTACCATCGATTAGAAGTACATTCGGCGCATTGAGGCCTCAATGCTTCAGCGCAACGATCCGTCGATGTAACGTTTTCGATGTCGCGACCATTGAAAGAAAGAAAGAAAGAAAGAAAATAAGTTTATTAATAACCATCTTATACTTACTAAAAAAGAGGTAATAGAGGTAAATGAAATTAGATAGTCATAAAAGGACACAGCTTAGCATAAATCGCCATGACAGCGCGCCATTGATGTGGTGACCTTCGGTTTATATCTATTTCTTTAACTCTTGGAGTTCTTTGGCATACAAATCCAAACGAGACGTCATGTTGAATCCCCAGTGATCCTTTACTTGGCGACACATATTTAAATCCACTTCAGCGATTAGCAGACCGTCTCTATCCCTCGATAATGCCGGAGTTCTACAGCCATTAGGAGCGGTAATGTAGCTGGATCCGTAGTAGCTCCTCGAGACGTTGCTACCATCTTTCCTTTGAAACTCTTCTGTGCCGACTCTGTTAACACTGCACGTGTAGTAGCTATTAGCAATTGCTGCAGTGCGAGCTTCGATGCCCCAGAACGACTCACCGAATTCCGAAATGGTCGCTGCAGGGTTAAAAACGATTTCTGCTCCGTTCAATCCAAACATAAGCCAATTCAAGGCGTGGTGACGCCCGTAGCAGATGTTTACTGCGAACCTTCCGAGCTTTGTCTCGAAGACTGGGTGGCCAGTGTTACCAGGAGAGTAAAATGATGTTTCGCTGAAGCTGCCCACACTTGGCAGGTGGTTCTTCCGATGTTTTCCAAGATATTCTCCATTTTCGTCGATAACCACTGCAGTGTTCCACCAAGTTCCGTTATCATCTTTCTCAAGAATTGGAGAAATTATCACCATATTGTATTTCTTTGCAAAATTACTGAGGAATTTAGTGCTTGGACCATCGGTAGGTGATTCAGCAAAGTAAGACCATTCGTCAGTCTCTCTCGTGCATAAAAAGAACGGCATTGACCATGTTTCCTGCAAACAGAGAATTTGTACGCCCTGTGCTGCCGCTGTATCAATGATCTTTCCTACTCTAACGAATATAGCATCTCTTTGTTCGTTGATAGGCTTATCAGTTGGTAAAACAATAGAGTGTTGAACCAGCCCTATTATCACAATCCTTGGTTCCCTTCCTTCCTTAGCCGCTTCGAAGGCAAAACCTGCTACATCAAAGTTATTATTTTCGCTTGAGGTTAGAGTTGATTCTTTCAATTTTACGCGACTGTGGTCTTCACTTCCGTAGTAGATTCTGTTGAACTGCTTACGCTGTTCTTCGTCCAATTTGTGTTTAAAGATTTCTTCAATATTTTCCGATCGCGAGTCCATTTTAATAAACTTTAGTAAGTAAAATAAGACGCAGTATTAATGAGTTGTGGCACTAAACAAAGAGTTGCGTCACCGGTCCACGGAGCAAATAAGGCGTGCTATGTTTACGTAATGTATTGGATGTTTAAAATGCCGGCCGGCTTTATCTGTTGACTGACACTTCTGTGATTCTATGTCATTACCATTTGGTACTTCGGATTGATAGGTCTCCGTACCTACCTAATTGATATCGCCTGGTGACACAGGCTATATCGATTAGGTAGCTACAGTTAAATAACTAGTACATTACTAATATGTACGTGGATAGTATTATCTAAATGAAATAATAAAATGCCTTGATATTTTTGCTTTTACTGACTAACAAAGTCGAGCGCCAGATTGAAATCGGCGCGTCCTGCGCCACTGCACTGCCCAAAATAAGTACCTAGGTAGGTATATACATATAATAGTAGTTTTATTTATTTGTTTATTAATACTAAATATAACATTACAGTTTGTATGACTAATTCGTTAATATCAGTCACTTAAATCTACGGATATCAATATATTAGTACGTCAGTAATAGTTAGTTTTCTTTGATATTAGGTAGGTTTACCTACCTAAATGCTACCTTAAGCAAAACGAAAGTAAATAATAATCACAGGAAATATAAAACAGCAAACTTATCAACTAATAAAAAAAAATCTTCTACCTATCATTTAATATTGTTGGTTAGTTATGTATACGTGCCTACAGCACAATAAATAAATAAATAAATAACGCCCAACGATCACATACGATTTCCTGTATCTAGGGAACTAGGAACTATGAAGACCGGCCCCACTACACCCAGACACGAAACAAATGCTTTTTTTTCTGTGCACAAACACTTGTCCCGTCGTGGGAATCGAACCCGCAACCTCAGTGGTGTATGAGGTTTGAGCCAACCTGCCCAACCACTACACCCACCACAGAGGCTGTCAAAAGCAAAACAATATATATATGTACTTGCCTACGTTCATCAAGAGTGTCCATGTACCGGGCCTAGCGCACTCCGCACTGTAGGTACGAAGCTACAAGTACATAGCCGGACACCGACGGCGGGTCGCGCGTCGTTACACGTGCCGCCTCAGAAGGGATAAGAGCTATGCGACAGAAAGAGAGGCGCTCTGTAGGTCAATATGACTGGTAGGTATGCAGCGCTACGCGAGCTGAATTGAATTTTATTGCGTAATAGCAAGAGTCGCTATTTGTTTAAATTTCTTTGCGGAGTGATGCTTCTGTCCCTTAGTATTCTATGCATGTGCCTACAAAAATTTTCGAAGTCCCTCGTATGAAGGTAACTTTAATAGCACTAACGTTTTAACTTTAGAGCTCGTCACCCGGCTTTCAAGAATCAAAATAAAATGAACGACTAAATTGGGTATTATAATACCTACACTGAGAACTGAGAAAACAATCCATCGACCACTGACCGCACAAACCGCCGTAATTCGAATATCTAGGTAAGGTCTTTTCTGGTAGCATTTAGCTATTAAGTTTCTAGAACATCTAGTTTCTGATCTCCTATTTTATGTGGTTTCAATTATTTTAATCAATACATTTACCTAAGTAGATATGTAATTACAGTTGTGATTGCACTACATAGGTATACCTACCGTTATTTACCCCATTGAGAGGCAACACTCACCCATAGGAGCGAGTGTGGCTCAGTGGGAGCATGCGACTTGCGATCCGACGCACCCGAGTTCGAATCCCGCTGGCCCCGCACCACTGACTCTCTATGTTATGTCGTATGTCGTAAAACGGTGAAGGAAAACATTGTGAGCACCTACTAGGTACTTACATGGGTTTCTATATAAGGTGGGTATTAGCACAGAATAAATAATAAGTAGTACCTATCTACTATGTATATTATAGAATTTGCTTACAGGTCTAACCATGCGACCTTGGTAGGTACATATGTATACCTACCCTGATGTTGCAGATATCTATAGGCGACTGGGCGTTCACGGCTTACTCCCAGGCGTTGTTACCGCTTTTCTCATAAAAAGCACATAGGTACTTAACTAGTACTTACCTAAGTATTACCTGAGTATTGTCTCAATGTAATGGTTGATATGAACATATGCTATGACTAGATAGATAGACTGATTACAATGATTTATGGCCCGACGACGACTCAGTTCATAACGCGGGTACTATACCTAGTAGGCCTATCATATCCTATCTACGAAAACCGAAGTACTTATAACCTATATCGACAGAAGATCTTATATTCTAGGCACCTGTGACAAAACAGATCTTGGCGGGGTTGAAGTGACCCAAAAATTACTATTTCAAAGCTAAAGTTGATCACCTTGTTTCTATTTACACTAAATGAAACAAAAAATCATAAATTTACTTAATGTCATAGCATAATTTGTAGTTAGTATTTACCTACCTAAGTACCTAAGTACACAATGGATACCAATTTCAACATACCTCGAAAAGATCAACCTAGGTATTTGTAAATAAATCGATGTATTATAATAAATAGATTTAGAGCGAGTGTGGCTCAGTGGGAGCACCTGCGACTTTCGATCCGACGCACCCGAGTTCGAATCCCGCTGGCCCCGCAACACTGATTTTCTTAAGTTATGCATCGTGAGGAAACCGGCATGTCCAAGAATTAAGCGCAAAGAATGAAGAACATGTCACATCCACCAACCCGCACTGGGCAGCGTGGTGGATTATGGCCCATATTATCTCTAGGAAGGAAGGCCCGAGTCCCAGCAATGGGAGTGATGGGCTGATGATGATGAAGAAATAAATTTATTGTTTGCGGACTCATTACGAGTGTTTCGTAAAAAAACATAAGATTTTTTTATAGTTTCAAAAACCCGTGAGACGATGATGAAGACTCTATCCTAATCTAGATGAAATTAAGCATTACCTTTATTTGTACCTATTATGTTATGCCATTTATAAAATTTACTTTAATTTTGCATGAAGTTTTTACCTATATAAGAGATATAATATATTCTTAAGCATGTACTGATGTAATAATTGTTTGTAAACCACTTATTTAATTATTTAATAACCTATTTGATTCCACTGCTGGGCAAAGGTCTCGCCCATCTCCCTCCATGGATCCCTCTCCATTGCGATCTCAGGCCAGTCACTACGGAAAGCGTAAACCATAAATAAACAAAATAAAAATAATACAAATTTAATTATTTTATACATTGTTTCGATCATTCACACTAAGATAAAAATATCGCACCACCCCAAACAACAATCAATTTCACTCGGTCATGTGAAAAAAATATTGATAACCCTTCGCGTGCACTGAGATAGTTATAACATTCAATTGTTTGAGACCACATCGGGCCTTAGCGCGCGGCTGTTAGAAACAAACCAAATATTTTTCTCCCGGAGACTGACACTATCGTCGCAGGTCGAAGGCCACGCCCGCCGGACCACACAGATAAACACTAGCGTCCAGCGACGATGCAGCGTGTATGTGCACCAGGGTATTTAAGCGCAGGCATCCATCAACAAACGGCAGTCGCTCACAGCTAATCATACCATACAAACGCATTAAACATGGACAACGAAACCCAGAGCCTCGAAGCCCTCATCAATAACAACCTCAACGGCCGGGATCTCGATGAGTTCAACAGGATCTACTATGGAAGAACAAACCACAATGAAGTCCCAATAAAGGACACTTCTCTTGCGGCTGCCAAGGAAGCTGACTTTGAAATTGCAGCTTATGCCTTCCCGGCGAAGAAGGAACAAACTAGGCCGCCGAGGATTGTGAAGGTGGGCATCATCCAACATTCAATCGCTGCGCCAACCGACCGTCCCATTAACGAGCAGAAGAAAGCCATCTTCGATAAAGTTAAGAAGATCATCGACGTCGCCGGACAAGAGGGAGTGAACATCATCTGCTTCCAAGAGCTATGGAACATGCCTTTCGCTTTCTGCACGCGCGAGAAGCAACCCTGGTGCGAATTCGCGGAGTCTGCAGAAGATGGCCAAACTACAAGATTCTTAAAGGAACTGGCCGCTAAATACGCCATGGTCATCGTGTCTTCTATCCTTGAAAGGGATGAGAAGCACGCAGAGATTTTATGGAACACAGCGGTCGTGATCAGTGATACTGGAAACGTTATCGGCAAGCATAGGAAGAACCACATCCCTAGAGTGGGCGACTTCAACGAGTCCAACTACTACATGGAAGGTAACACTGGACACCCCGTCTTCGCGACCAGATACGGTAAGATAGCCGTTAACATTTGTTTCGGGCGTCACCACGTTTTGAACTGGATGATGTTCGGCCAGAACGGAGCGGAGATTGTCTTCAATCCGTCAGCTACAATCGCGGCTGAGGCTGGAAGCGAGTACATGTGGAATATTGAAGCTAGGAACGCTGCCATCACCAACTGCTACTTCACCGCAGCTATAAATCGAGTTGGGTACGAAGAATTCCCGAACGAGTTCACATCTGCTGACGGTAAACCTGCCCACAAAGACTTGGGGTTGTTCTACGGTTCGAGCTACTTCTCTGGTCCTGATGGAGTGAGGTGCCCGGGCCTGTCGCGTACCAGGGATGGTCTGCTGATTGGAGTGATGGATCTGAACCAGAACAGACAGATCAAGGACCGCCGTTGTTACTACATGACCCAGCGTTTGGACATGTATGTCAACAGCCTCAGCCGTGTGCTGGAGTTGGAGTTCAAGCCTCAGGTTGTTCATGAGAATGAAAAGTGAATATGACCGTATACTCATTCGTTCATATTCTTAATTTACCTGCCTGGTCAAAAATAGCTTTGCTTATGAATGGGAAACTCGTAGAGCATTTCAGCGCTTTGAACCTAGTATTACAATACCTAAGCAATACCTAAGGAATCCTAAGCAATATTATATTTAAGCTTTTCATATCAATAAACGTTCTTGATTTAATCCTGAATTTTATTCCTATCCTATCAGTAGGTAACACTGGGGTAAATAAGTTGGTACTAAGTACTTTTTTTTAATATTACTCATTAGAAATATTAAATACTTTAATAGATTTAGGTACCTAACAGAAACCCCCTTTGTATTCTATAATGAATAATGTTCACTTGGTTAGTTACCCAGTTAAACAGAATTTGCTGGTTAGTTAGGCTAATATTTGCAAGCATTACCTAATTAGGTATTTATTTTATTCATTCATTTATCTATTAGCTTTATCTTCGTGAACTATCGTATCTTAATTTCTCCCCATCAAAAGTTTATCTGGAAGTTAATATTTACAACTAGATCCATAAATAAGTAGGTAGATATGCTATAACTTAACATGATATTTATACATACATAGGTATAAGTTAAGTTATTATTCTGAAATTGTATTTTTGCTTATCACTTTTCAAAAATGCAATGTCTAAAAAAATATCGATATGGCTTTCCCATAAGAGATGTTTCCCTCAAAGTAACCTCAATCTAATCAAAACGTAAGTTTCTGATATGGAAAAAACTTTTTCCATATGATTTGATTTGATGTATTTTTGAGCCTGACTGTAATCTTTTTCACAAATTCAAAATTGCAGTTTTTATTGTCTCATAAATTCAATCGATGTTTTTTAAGAGCAAACCTGCCTCACTGCAAGGGAAAAGGTATCAACCCTGGAGGTCCTCAAATTTTGCCACACCCTGTACATAAATGTTATAAATATATACATGTAGGTATCTGTAGGTATGTTTGTACATAAAGACCACCCGCTAATTATCAGTTATCAACGCATGTAGCCATAAAACTGTTAACGATCGTTTGACATTTCTAATGAGAAATCGTAACACTTGGCAAATACCTAATTAGAATCAATCCAGTTCAGATAAATGACTAAGGCGCCTATTTGATTTATTCTATGCAGTTAGTTAATTGTAAATTTTATAGGTGTCTGCTCCAAGGCACCAACTCACCATACGGCATTGTTGATTTAATTACGATTTATAGGTGCTACGATTATTTATCTACATAGATGTCTGACATTATAATAATTATTGTTATTGATGCTACATCCAATACATACGATGTATTTTAGAGATTCTTATACAAATTGAGTTCAATTCGAATTTACTGGGCATTATGAGACTCAACAGCTAATTGTCTCAGGGTGACGAGCGCAGTGCAGCGCCGCGCAGGATTTTGCAAAACAAAGTTCTGAGTGGTGCTGTTATTGTTATGGGCTGGCGTATTGCTTACCATCAGGCAAACGACCAGCTTGTCTCGTCATTCGGTTACAAAAAAAATGCTTTATTAAAATCTTATACTGAGGTTGTGGGTTCGATTCCCGCGACGGGACCAACGTTTGTGCACAGAAAAAAGCGCAAGCATTTGTTTCGTGTCTGGGTGTTGTGGGACTATGGTCCTCGTCGTTCCTGGTTCCTTAGTACAGGGAATTCTAGTTAGGGGACAGGATTGATCGTTGGGCGTAATTATTTATTCATTGTGTAAATAGCACAGTACTTACCTAATTGCTGTTCTTGTTAATTGCGAAAAAATAAGAGAAACGAATACTTAGGTACTGCCAAGTGACGTGTTATGTATCTATATAAGCAAAGAAAAGAAAAGAATTGGCGAAGAATGAATACTATGGTAGCCATTACGGTAGGTACTTATTTATACAATTACAGTACCTACAGTAAGTTCTTATTTAATGGTCTTATGCTGTGTGCGCAATCAATTACATAATAAACTCAATCAATAAACACAACATGCGTTTATACAGTCTTTATAAATAATGGGTAATTATGACGACGTACAGTATGTATTAAATAATTTCATTATAAATCTTAGATCCTGGTCTCTAACTAGGATTCCCTGTATCTAGGGAACCAGGAAATACGAGGACCATGATCCCACAACAACCAGACACGAAACAAATGCTGGTATATTCTTACTAGTTCGATGCATTTGTTCGATCGTCGAACTAGTGAGAAATTATTTCTTATTAGTTCAACAGTCGAACTAGTGAGAATTTTTCTTTCTCATTAGTTCGACAAGTTAAGTTTTCTCATTTGTTCGACCGTCGAACTTATTTGAATCGAGAAACAAAACACAATATACGAGGGTCAAACTGAAAGTTCTTAGATAATCAAAAACTGATTAAACTAGCTAGTTATTACTATTATTATATCTTTTCAAAATAGTGTCCGTTCACGTCAATTCATTGCTGCATCCGATGGAACCACTGAGAAAAGCACTTTGCCCACTCGTCCTTAGGGGTCTCTTCGACGGCCTTTTGAAACGCTGCCATAGCTTCCTCAGCATCCATAAAACGTTTTCCTTTAAGTTTTTCTTTTATTTTTGGGAATAAATAAAAATCACAAGGTCGGGACTATACGGTGGATAACCCAGTAGTTCCACTTTTGACGTCGCCAAATAGTCCATCGTTCGCCTGGCGGTGTGCGACGAGGCGTTGTCGTGGTGAAGGAGAATTCTACTGCGAGGTCGTTTCTCCCGAACTTTTTCCAAGACAAGTGGCAAACAATTGTTAGTGTACCACTCCGCAAAAACAGTTTTTCGATCCTCTAAAGCAATTGTTGCGAAATGACCTGTCCTTCCGAAGAACGACGCTACCTACCGTTGGCAACTCCTCGGAAGGAAACACCCACTGAGCAGACTGTCTTTTGGTTTCGGGATCATAACAGTAAATCCAGCTTTCGTCACCTGTAGGTATGTCGAACACAGCATTTGAGTCACCTCCGTTAAATCTTTCAAGCATTTCACGGCACCAATCCACACGACGGAGTTTTTGGGCCTCGGTCAAAATATAAGGTACCGGGCACAAAGCTTCCTAACCGCTAAATGTTTATGGAGTATTTTGTGCACTTGACTCATACCGATGCCTAAGCTTGTCCGAATCGCGCCGCGGCAGCGGCCGGCGATGCGCCAGAAGAAGAATAAGCCAAAGTCACATGTATGTGCGACAACGAATGAAACGAACCTTATTTAACGAAAAAAGGGTTAAGAAAAAAGGTTGTGTTTTGTTTCTCGATTAAAATAAGTTCATCGGTTGAACATATGAGAAAAAAAATACTCACTAGTTCGACGATAGATCTAATGAAAAATAAATCTCACTAGTTTGACGGTCGAAAGGCTGACAATAATATTTTAAGTAGGTAAATACAAGTTAATGACAAAGATATTGTGTTGCTGTGGACCTGCTTGAGCCTAATATAATTCGACGCAGCTTAGCTGAGCTGTCAAAATTATCATCATCATCATCAGCCCATCACGTTCCGACTGCTGGGACACGGGCCTTCTCTCATAAAGAGAGAATGGGCCATAATCCACCACGTCACATGTCCTTGACTTTTTGTGAAAAATTCTTGGAGATGCCGGTTTCCTCACGATGTTTTCCTTCACCGTTTTAGAGCGAGTGTTAAATCCGCACATAGCTTAAGAAAGTCAGTGGTGCGGGGTCAGCGGGATTCGAACTCGGGTGCGTCGGATCGAAAGTCGCACGAGCTCCCACTGAGCCACACTCGCTCAAAATTATCATATTTTGGTCTTACTCTAGAATCTTTGTATGAAACACAAAAAGGCAGGACCTGTCAACTAGTCTAATTGATGTTTTCCATCACAATCGGATAAACCCATGTCCTTCAACGAATAAGGCTGCGTCCTAGATAGTACACCTACCCAGCCATGTAACTAGATTCCTTAGCGAGCTAACCGTCGACCAGTTTCGTGATGTATGTATTTAGGTAAAATGATATGTAAGTGGTGTAAATTATGTTTTGTATATAACTAAGTACCTTTGTACCGTACTTTGTACTTATAGACCTACATATAATGTACAAATTTACTGGGTGTACGCAGTGACGATGGCGTAGCGTGGGTTTCTGCCGCCCGGGGCCCAGCCTGAATTTGCCGCTTCTCCCCCCATTTTCGCAACTCCATCACTAAAACACCTAATTTTTCACTTGGAATAAAAAGAAGAGGTAGATTAGGTAGTTAATGTATTGAAATTGCATTTATTTGGATCAGATGCCGTTAAATAGCCAACCTATCTAGGTACAATAATTTTGCAAAATGACACGGAATACAAAAATGTGACGGGAAATAAAAAAATCGCGACTGGAGCGAGCAAAATCGTTTTACTTTTGTAGCTTAGAAACCGATAGAACTTACCACTATCATTCTGGAAAATGTCACTATTGACCACAGACGTCAGATCAGATAATAATAATCAACAATAAGTACGCGAGCGGAGCGGGCGCGACAATTTTGCACTTACGTGGATAAGAATTAAGAAATCGTTAAATAGCGAACTCCCATAGTACTCTAATTTTGCAAAATGCCACAGAACACGAAGATCTCCAAGAACATAAAAAACACACGAGCGGAGCGAGCGCAAAAAAATTGTAGCTTAGAATCAGTAGATATACCTATAACGCTGGGTGAAAGATATATAGCTGCCATACTTCTCGATTTTGCCGTCCCCTGAAATGTGCTGCCCGGGTCCCCGGCCCCACGTCACTCTACTAGATGTATAATATACGTAACCAAAATAACTTGGTAACGAAATAAAAAATATATATATTTTATTAATATTTAGGTACAATTTTGTATTTTTAATTAGGTTAGTTTGACTAATATATGTATATACCTACGTATTTACATACATTTTTAGTTTTATGTATGTACATACCTGTTTTAGCTGACTTCAAAAGGAATAGGTGGAGAGGGATCTTTTTAATGTTTGTTACGCGATTACTACTTTTTTTTTTTGTTATTTATAGGCTTGCGTTTGACCGCTATCTCACCTGTTGTTAAGTGACGATGCGGTCGAAGATGTAGCACGCTCGCCTAGAAGAAACCTGTTCACTCTTGTCTTAAAGACACCCAGATTATAGCTATCCGGAAACATAGATGCCGGCAGAAAGTTCCACTCCTTGACCGTTCGCATTATGAAGGTCGAAGCAAAGCGCTTGGTGCGAGCAGGAGGGATGTCAACCAAATATTGAAGACGGCTTGCCGTACGCCTGGTCGTCCGGTGATAGAATGGAGATGGCGGAATAAGTTCATGTAATTCCGTCGCACACTCTCCGAAATGTATCCGGTAAAAGACCGATAAACTGGCAACTTTGCGCCGATGTTCAAGACTCTGAAGCTTAGTTTTAACCAGCGCATCGTCACCAATGAGCTTTTTGGCTCTTCTTTCAATGGTCTCCAAGGCTTCGAGCTGGTATTTGGCGGAGCCATCCCACAGGTGAGAACAGTACTCCATACACGACCGACGACGACTCACGACTCAACTATAAACTACAAACTATAAACTATAACTATTTAAACTGATTTGGAAAATTCTTTTTGCGTTGGGTTCAGTATAGTTACAATGTGGTCCCATATAAATTTCATCGACATACGACGTGGACTTCGAAGATACATCAGAATCGAAGTTTTTTTTTGGTAAACATTTTTATTTAGTATCTTCATAATAGGTTTTTTATTTATTTCCATTTGTATTATATATTTAGAGAGGAAATAAATGTATTATATGACAATCGTAGCGTAAAAAATTGTTAAGCTTAACTACCCACATATAAAGACTACCCTGAAAAAACTCAGACACACTAACCCAACAGCTCGTGCCGGCTATCTTAGCAGCAGAGTGCTGGCTACCTAAAAATGTCTAAAGTATAGTTAAACGCGTCTTAAGCATCACTGTTAAAGTGCAGTCACAAGAACCTGAAAGCTCCGGACACTGAACATTATAATTCCTCTGTAATTTTCGCACTCGCCCAGAGATGTCGCTAATGTGTTGCTCTCAGCGATTGTCGCACCATCTAGTCCTTGCAACAGCAAACTTTACCTTGCAATTGTGGCAGACTCTGTTCACATAGAAATAAAAGTGTTTTATGGTAGTTTTAGGGAAAATGGTACTGGTAGAGCCACTACTTTCTAGAGCACTTGTGAAGTTGCAGCCCGTGACATCCATTATCATAATGATGTCTTTGCTTTAGGGTTGCTACGTTGTAAATTTTCTTAAAACGCGAATACATTGTTCCTAATTTTGTTTGTTGGTAGGTTAAAACTAAACCACCTTTGCCATCCTCTTTGTTCCCAAACAGCTACAACTTGTGTCTCTATAAGTCTAGAGTGAATAGGCATCTCATAGGCAAGCGTGTTCGATCTTAGGCCGCATCTTCGCTTTCCATCAGGCCAGATGTCGTCAAACGTATGTCCATTTACCAATAAAAAAAAACATGTCTCGTAGGCGGTGTTAAAAATGAAGGAATTAGATACTTACCAATAATAATATAAAGTGATTTTTTGATTTTGATTTTGACAATATCTACGGTATACGGCCACTATATTGACTTATCGCGCTTTAACTTATAGCGTTGATGAACCTATTCAAAAAAAAAAATTAAAGACATGGTATAAATTAATGTAATATAAGTTCTGTTTATAAATATCTATTAGGTATTATGAAATGTCAGCCCTACTTCCATAACTGGGTTGCGTGCGGGTGTCATCACGCGCCGGAAGTCACGGCCGCGCTCGCGACATCTCGCGCGAATGTGTTTAGAGTACGTTTGTGACTACCCTCATGTTATACTTATATAAATGTATGATATAGTAGGTAGTATAGCAGAGTAAGTATACTGTTATATTTTATAATACACTATAGTCTTGCCTATTTGGCACAGCTACTAAGATTTACATTGTCTACACTAATTTTATAAAGAGGAAAGATTGGTACCTATGCATTTTTGTATGTTTGTAACGAATAAACTCAAAATCTACTAAACCGATTTCAAAAATTCTTCAATATTAGAATGCTACATTATCCCTGAGTAACATAGGCTATATTTTATTGTGTCGACGCGAACGAAGTCGCGGGCGTTTGCTAGTATGAGTATAAAATGTATACAAAATCACAAAATATAAAAAAAAACTTAATAAATTCTCTAAAAATTGGTGGCAACTAAATCAAAATCCATCAAGTGGCTTAGAAGTAAGCGAAAATAAATAAATACTATATTTTAAAATGTAGACCACCCAAACTGCAGATAGGAAAGCTAGATTTATGCGACTCCGATGTCTTTTCCCTCTCTTGGTCTTAGTGCACAAAACTCTGAATTTCATGTAGGTAAATGTCATTAGGTGCACAGCTTGCTCGTCTCTTTACCTATGTATGTAAAAATCTTACTATAGTAATCTTAGAGTATATACCTAGTTATAATATATATACTCAATTTTTTTTTAATTCGCCCGTTTGGGCAGGTTAAAGTCTCTAGGACCATACCGCCATGTCTTACGTAGTTTTTATTTGATAGTTTAATATTCCATTTACAATACTTTTTTACGAACAAATAATGGTTAATATTCCACCGATATTACACATGATCACTCGAAATAACACTTGTTTGTAAAATAAAACAAAATCGAACTGTATCACTTTTCACTTCCCGCCAAAAAGTCCATATATACTCTAAGATAGTAATGAATACCACAAACAAACCTTACGTCTCAAAGATAATTATCAAGGTCGTTATTTTTTTATTTAAAACGTGGCTGCCTTTCCGTTTCCGGCGGTTATCTTTTTAATTTTCTTTCTAATTTCTAATTGCACTCTGCCTTTGCCCTAAGGACATTCATTTTTAAAATACGAGCGAAAATTAAAGCAGAAAATAGATTAAACAGTGGTCGTTAGATTAGGTATGTAGAAATGCCTACAAACCAAGGGATTTTGATAAAATAAAATTATTCTCGTATAGTGACATTTTATAAGTTATCAAGTAATTATGTATAATTTAATTATAATACAACCCTAATCTCACACTTGTGGTACTCGTGGTGGTCTAATCACTCGTGGGAGGTCTCTCCTATGCGGGAGGCTGTCTGGGTACGTACCACAGCTTTGCCAGTTATTCTGCCACCAAGCAGTAGTGCGCAAACATTACTATGTCCCGGTTTGAAAGATTGTAGCCAGTGAAATTACTAGACCTATTATAGACTTAATATCTGATGTCTCGGAGTGATGAGCGCAATGCAGTGCTAACGCAATGCTTTTTATAGTATTAAAAGTTCTGGGTGGCACTGCAATTGTTGTTGGCAGGCGTGGCGCTTACCATCAGGCTAACGGCTTGCTCGTCTCATCAAACAATTCCATTAAAAAAACAACACTACCAGTGGGAAAACAAACGACCTACCTTTACCTTTTTACCTCAGATAAAATATCATGTAGTTAGGTATCAAGTTATTATATCAAATAAATACTTTTTCTTTTTTTCATTATTACATTTATTCAGATTTGGCAATACTGGCAAGAATGCTCATAAAAACCTGGCACGTACACGTATGACTAGTGAAAAATTTGCGGGTCTTGTGAAGGGGTGCGTCTTATTTGGAAGAAATCAATAAACCTACTCTTTTGTGTTCATAGAGGCATAATAAATAAAGATGTGACTGGAGGTAGAACGTACAGGTGCTAGCTTTTATGAAATACAGTAGAAATTCAAGGCTCCACTTATATATATAGTTAGGTACATTTTTCTTGTTTGGTGGTTAACATTGAGATAGAACAGCAGTATTAGGTGTTGAGAAATCTGAAATTATTACTGATCTATCAGTAATAATTATTTCAAAACCATGACACATTTCTTGCTAGAAAGATAAATTAAAGCCTTATTTTTATAATTGTGGTATTAAAATCATAAACGAAAAAAGCTCAATGTTAACAAGTTGTGCAACAATAGTAAATACTAACATAAAGGTATTTAGAATACATTTAGTTAAAGACAAAAGAAGGCATTTGAAAGAATGGGTCTGCAAAATAGTATGTAACGCAAAAGCTGCATTTCAAAGTTACGTTCTCAATCCAATATTCCAAATTTAATTTTGACGCACGCACCTGCTTTCCTTTTTCTTTTTTCGTCGATATTTTTTTCTAAATTCCCGCCACGTTTGACAAGTGTCGTTACGTCCAGAAACGCGTTTTCCCGCGGATCGCGACAATAGTTCGGTGAACGATTTCATCGACACATGCTCCGTTTCATTTCCTCTGCACTCTGTTAGCTGTGCGAGGTTTTTGAACAGGTCCATTGTATAAAAAAGTTTCACTATTACACGAACTTGATTTGACCAAGAACAGCGAGAATCATAGAGACTTATTATGCTCTACCACTTACTTCTATGCTTCTTCTTACTATGTTTTTTATTTATTTATTTAGACACATTTATAACATCTTGACAGGACATCCCAATACGATGCTATAAGAAACTATATATTAAAATTATTTTGTGTTAGGGCTTAGTGCATTACTAGTACATTACATTTTTACCTAATAAATCTCGCTAGTCCACTTAGATTCTTGTGCACTAGGTATAATTCAGTGCAGGTTCATACTACGTGCAGGGAAGCAACAAAGGAAATAACAGGATTTGCCCATAAATTGTCTTATGTAAACAAATTACTTTTTTCTTCGATATACAGGCGTAATAGAGATATCTCTATAGTAGAGAAGATAATAGTTATCTCTACTGTGGGCATCGACTTAACATTATTTCTAGGTACATTACATTCAAATCATTGAATGTGGGATTCACATTTTTCATAGTTACCTACATATTTTAACATTTCTACTTGTAGAAGTAGGTGAACAGTACAAATATGTATAAGTAAACACTGTTCCAACCTTGTGAAATTATGCGTCTACCTTTTTTATTTTCATTTACAACCCAAAAGCAAAACCTGACTATATTTGTTAAATTTATGGTCAGTAGGCTCTGTTCTATCGTATGAAACATTTAAATATTGTAAAGTAAAAAAGTTCTAAAACATTACACGTAACGACTCCACGCCTTTCGCAATTCCACTCCATCCGAGGCAAATTGAAAAGCACACTCGAAAACCCCTTTAGTGTCATGTGAAGGCAGCACAATGGGCCGTACGTACGTGTGCGGCTATCAGGATTTTATCGTTTTAAAAATGTCATCGCGGAGTTTTCCTGGTGTTGATTCATCTATACCTAACACATAGGTGCTAGTTGGAATATAACCTGTTTGTCATAAACGATAGATATACTCATCATCACTATCACTACATAGTTTAAACAAAGTCGCTTTCTCTGTCCTTATATCCCTATGTATGCTTAAATCTTTAAACTACGCAACGGATTTTGATGCGGTTTTTTTTAATAGATAGAGTGATTGAAGAGGAAAGTTTATATATATGTATAATAACCGTGCGAAGCCGGGGCGGGTTGCTAGTAGATAAATAAAATTATTTATACGTTTCAGGTAGGTATACCTATTTATAACGACGTTGGGCAGCTTAAAGTAAACAGTTATCAATTTAATTAAGTATAATAACAATCTAAAAACTATAATTTGATTGAGAAACGAGATATTTACCGTGTATTTATTTTGTTTTGAGTTTTCGATATTTCTGCACTATTTACCAACAACCCAACTTACACGTCAAAAATATTGCTCAGGAGAACAGAGAGTTGATAAATCTCACATACAAACAGACTTCAATTCTGATGTATCTTCGAAGTCCAAGGTCGAATATCGATGAAATGTATATGGGATCACTTCGTTCATACCTATACAGAACCCGACGCAAAAATAATTTTCCAAATTCGTTTACAGTTATGGGCGGACGTGGCGCTTACCATCAGGCGAACGACTTACTCGTATCATTACTCAGTTCTATAAAAAAGTGACGGAGTACTGAGGTAAGAAAATTAAAAAAAAAAACAATCGAATAGATAGCCTCCTCCTTTTTTTGAAAAAATCGTTTATAAAGGATCAAACCTCTAGCACGATAGATCAGAAACATGCCAAAGAGGCACTAATATTACAGAGAATAAGAAGTCACGGTCGTAATGTCTTGTTTTATGTCTTACATTACTTGTACTACTAATTACTCTATGGATCTGCTAACTGTCGTTCACATGTTACAAAGAGTGTCTAAACCACTTGACTGCGCATACCGAGCCCCCTCACTCACGGAACATTAGTGATTTCTGCCCAGTATTTTCCGTAGTAGGTAAAACAGTGCAAAACTGTGACAGCAGTTCATGCTCTCTACCGGCCTTTCTCACTCTAATAAACGATAACATAAATACATCATGGACGAACTAGGATTCCCACCATGAGGACCATTGGTCTCTCAACACCCAGACACGAAAGAAATGCTTGCGCTTTTTTTTTCTGCGCACAAACATTTGTCTCGTCGCGGGAATTGAATCCGCAACCTCAGTGAGTCGTGTTAACTCATATGTTTCGAGGGAAAATAAGCAGACTGCGGTGCTTGTGGCAATGTTAGACCATGCTTGTGGCAATATCATCGCCTCTCTTTACTGCTGACAATATTCCCCTGACCCCAATGCGGGTGCGATCCATCATAAGTTGTTATTGAATTACAACGCACGCCCCTCTCCACTCGGGCTACCTAATTATTGCTGCTCTAATTATAAATATTGCACTTTAGCATAGAGATGATCAATATTTTTAAGGTAGGTAGAGTGCCAGAAGCAATGACGTGTACTCTATGCAGGGACATACATATATGCCAGTAATAAATTGGTATTGATACCACAAAAGTATCGGTAAAATTTAAATTCCGGTATTAGTAGGTATCGATACATCCTACAAAGGAAAAAAATGATATACCTTACAAAAATTCGCGTCACATCAATGCGCAATTATTCAGCCGATATTAAAAAAATATATATAGCGAATATTTTCGTATTTATGACATAAAATCTCAGATAAAATATCCAGCCTCATCATTTGGCTGCCTACTCAAACCATAAAATCAATTGTTGTGAATTGTTTGATAAAATTAAACGTTTTTCTACTGTAATTAGGGGAGTAGCTTCTATTTATTTAATCAAGAATTAAAAAAAATTATACGTTGGTACTTACTATTTTCAGCCGGATACAACTTTTTGTTAAATTAATGAAAAAAACATTACCGCACTAGTGCAGTTATGTAAAGTAAAAGCACGCGTGCGTAACATCTGTCGGAGAGCCTAAAACCGATGTAATAAAGTCCCCATTGCGAGCGAGTGTGATGAAAATAAACAAAAATCGTATTTCGTCTTTCTCTTTATCTTTCATTTTCTTTTAAACCAGATATTTTAAGTTTCAGCGTTGAAAAAAATAGAGACTACAATGTGGTTTGTTTTACTATTTAAAAAACAAGCACTAAAAAAAATATTTCATTATATTTTTCCGGTCTCTATGTGGAAGTTGGCAACACCGTGCAAAGTTGATCACCCTCCCGGGTGCAATACGTCATCAGTGCGGGGGTCGACATTGGACAGTTTAAAATACGAATTAGGTACACGCGTTCCATTTACAAAATTATAATCTTGTAAAAATTATTACCTAACTACGTTTGCCGTATGTCAGACGAATTTTGGGCAAAAAGTACCACCGACTGAGTCCCCCAAAATGGCAAAAGAGGTCGCGGCAGGCCCAGATAAAGATGGCGGGGCGAATTTGATTCCTACTGTAATAATTGGCCTGTTAGAGCCCTAAACGGCGAAGATTGGAAGGAGGAAAGAGAGGCCTTTGCCCTGCAGTGGGACATAAATGGCTAATAATAATAAAAACAAGAACTTTATAACAACCTTCGTATGGATATGGACTAAATTTTTTTGGTATGTTTATTTGGTCCATGGTATGGATCATACTAAATTTGATTCTCACAATAGAATTGGTTAATATTTACATCAATTTTGTTGTCTTTCAAGGCGGTTCAACATTACGAATTGTTGTAAAAATAAAGTTACCACTTCTTGAACTCGAGATTTCACGTTTATTATAATATTTTATTTTAATTGCTATAAATGTCATAAAATGGCTTACCGACTACCTCTGACAAAAATATACCCCAAAAGAAAAATGTCACCCTCGTAAAAACAAATGGACAGATTTAATATAGTTTACGCCCTTTGCGAAACCATCAGCATATCGTCCTGAAAGGTCGTGACCTGGAGCAAATGTCGTGCCCTTTGCCTGCCCCGTAGGAACCATTAGTGTTCATGGTGATCGGTTCTATGAAAAAAGTTAGCCAAGGGATAAGGGATAAAAGTTCTTACATGAAATGCATCGATATTATGGTTTTTCATTCCGTTTGTATTCAAAGTTTCGTGAGTGTTGTCTGGATTCAAAGAAAAAAAATGTCCGTCTTTTTTTTTCTTTGTCTTTTTTTTACTGCTAGAACTGACTAT
The DNA here is from genome assembly GCA_951640565.1 of Petrophora chlorosata. NCBI lineage: Eukaryota > Metazoa > Arthropoda > Insecta > Lepidoptera > Geometridae > Petrophora > Petrophora chlorosata. The sequence goes on along the minus strand of OX621204.1, from coordinate 4,577,071 downwards.
ACTAAGAACTGACGCACGCTAGAACTACACTAGTTACAACTGACTTTTTTGCGGGAAGTGAAAAGTGTTACAGTTCGATTTTGTTTTATTTTCCAAACAAGTGTTATTTAGAGTGATCATGTGTAATATCGGTGGAATATTAACTATTATGTGTTCGTAAACGTGCACGAGTGTAGGCAAATGAAACAAAATATTGAAAACATTGCTTTTTATGTTCTCCCAAAAAGTCCATGGAAAGCTAAAATAAAGTTCCACCACTTTATTGAAGCACTAGTACAATAAGAAAGAAATCATTTTCAAACTATCAAATAAAAACTACGTAAGACATGGCGGTATGGTCCTAGAGACTTTAGCCTGCGCAAACAGGCGAACTTAAAAAACAAAAAAAACCGCTAGATACAAGGTGGAGGCGGGGAGGTGTCGTCAAAGGAGGTTTTTTTACTAGTTACACTTATGCTTGCGTTTGACCACTAACCTGATGGTAAGCGATGATGTGGTCTAAGATGTATCATTGGAATGGATGTCTGGAAGAAATCGCTCTAAGCGATAAGACCGCCCGATGTACCTGAAATTTTAGTATTTTGTCATTATTATTTCTTTCTTTTTTGTATTGTGTTTATTTAGTGTGCAATAAAGTGTTATTTTATTGTATCACACTCGCCTAAAACATACCTCATCACTCTCGATTTGAAGACTCCCAGGTCAGGAAACAGACGTGGGCAAATTGTTGAGAATATGGAAGAGATAGAGAGAGAGAGAGATACCCCTTAACCACCAAGGACGGACGGCGTTACACGACATACCTACGTAAAAGTGTTAGCCGAAGTCAGCTTGAGCCGACTCAAACGTGCCTATTGTCAGAGAGCACTATTACGTAGGTATTTCAAGTTTCTTTTTATGGAACTAAATGATAAAACAAGCAAGCCGTTCGCCTGATGGTAAGCGCTACGCCTGCCCATAACAATTGCAAATTAAATAAGTGCAATTGCAAAGTATAGCGCACCTGCGAGATACGAAAATAATGTCCTACATAGTGTTACTAGCAAAGCAGTGTTGTGAATTGCTATTAAAAAATTAAAAGGATTTATAAGACGCGGACTTTTTTAAGAGACTTCAAAATGGGGAGGAGGTTCTCTATTCGATTGTATATTTTTTATGTTTGTTACCTCAGAACTCCGAAATTTATAAAATCATTTGGATAATAATTTTCTAAATCAGTTCTAAGGAGAATTTTTGCGTTGGGTTCAGTTTAGCTTCAAGGTGGTCCCATATAAATTTCATCGATATTCGACCTTGGACTTCGAAGATACATCAGAATTGAAGTGTTTCTTGTTGTAAAATGTATACTTGTTCCTACAGAAAGAAATAAAGAAAAAAAAACCAGTTATTCGGCACACGACAAACAAATAATACAAAAAATAAAAACTTGAATCTATACTTATAATAAAACTATAACGAAGCGGTTACTGTACATTGGAGATATTTTTTAAAAACAATTTTTTTAGGAGTATATGGTAGCAACAGAACCCAAAAATACAATTTTTAAAATTTTATCTGTCTGTCTGTCTGTCTGTCTGTCCGGGATAAACTCAGAAACTAGGGCACGAATTTGAATGCAGTTTTTTGAAATATGTTCTGTGGAGTCCGGCGCTACACATAGGCTTTGTTTCATCAAAATCGGTCCAGTAATATTGAAGTTATGACGGAATTTAGGAAAAAATATACATGTCCACTATAAGTTGAACCACGGAACATACCGGACCCTTTGTGCACATGGCTCAGCTTATACTGGTTTATTACTTACCTTCAGAGTTTGTAGAACTAAGGTATTGGTTGACATGATGGTATTCTAAAAAATGTTTTGTGGAGTCCTAGGCTACACAACAAACTTTGTTTTATAAATATCGGTTTACAAAAACTGGAGTTATTACGCAATTTAACAACGTTGAGTACCTACCGATTAGCAATTTTAGTATGAAAGTTTTCGTGAGTTTGATTCATTGTAATTATAAATATTTAATAAAACGGCTAGGACTCACGTAGTTTGTCAAATTAGTCGACCTAGGTTTCGAGCATGTCCGATGCTCTTCATCAGGGGCGAGTTTACACTGCAAGATCGCGGCGACTATTGGCGGTGTCGGTGACGGTGGCTGGTGGAGTGGTATAACGTTGAGTACCGTTGCAAGGCAAATTACCTGTTTAAATCAAGCCACCCATAGATAGCACGTCTTATCAAGGGGCGTTTTTCTGACTCGCGGTGACGGGTTTTATGGACATGGCGCTGGACCTGCACCGGAGCTTTTGTTTTGATCAGTTTGCAAAACGCTTTTTTGCTGATGCGATTATGTCGCCTTGGAAAGTAGTAGAGGAATTTTACCTAGCGGTCCCCAATTTTTTTAGCTATGGAACACTAAATTATGTACCTAATTTTGGCGGAACCCCAACTCATATTTGTAACCGACTTTAAAAAAGGAGGTTCTCAATTCGACTGTATGTTTGTTTTCTACTCTACTCCGCCAATTATAATTTGATTTTGATGATTCTTTTTTTGTTTGGTAGGTCATACTTCAGAGGTGGTCCCATATAAATTTTATCGAAATTGATTCAGCACTTTTGCGCGGGTCAGTATATCGATAAAAATGCTGGCCAGCGTCGGCAATTCTCGGAACCCTAGGGTTCCGTGGAACAACTATTAGTAACTGCTGGTATAGACGAACAAAAAGCATAGCAACACCGTACCGGGCCCGGAACGGCCGCGGCGCGGCGGCTAGCGTGGCACCGCGGCGCACCGTCACCGTCAGTTTTGCGTACGAATCGTAAAGGATCCATGGCAGTTCCCCCCGATGGCAATCCCACCCGTGTTATTGCCACCCGGCCTCCGTGGTCCCGTAATATGTTTGTTAAACTGAACGATGACATTTGATACGTATACTCGGTCAAAGAAACTATAACACATTTTTCACCAATTTTTAAACATCCCTAAAAGAACTTGCTAAAATGTATATATCTAAATATATAAAAATAATCCACTCCCTCAGACACAGACACACACACACACACATCACACCTCGAAAACCAAAAACCTATGAAGCTGTTTGGTATGTAAGTTCTATAAGGGGATCATTACGAGAGCGGACAAAAGGAATGAGAGTTTATGTTTTTAAAGATAGGGCTATCAACTTTGGTAATTAGGATTGGGAGCGGAACGGGATGATAACGGGATAAGATGGGCATGGAAATGGGATAAGCGCGAGAGTTACAGGATAGGAGTGTAATGGTAACGATATAGGAGCGGGACTGGAGCAGGAGCGGAGCGGTACGGTAACGGGATAGTAGGGAGCGGTAACGGTATAGGAGAAGGACAGGATCAGTCCAGAACGCGGCGGTTACGGAATACAACCAGGACGATAACAGGATACGAGTGGGAAGGTAACAGAATAGAAGTGGTACGGTAATGAGAAAGGAGCAGGATGGGAGCTGTAACGGGAGTATTTTGGGACAGAAAATGGTCGGAAGCATGATGAATTACTACTACACTACGCGTACGAAGTCGCGGGCAACAGCTAGTAATAAATATATGTGCCGAATGGGCTCAGCTCAGCATAAAATGCCAAGAGTTCTACACAACTCGGCGCTGATTGGCTGATTCGGTTGATGACAGCAGGAAAGTTACGTCCAATGTCAGTTTCTTAAACTGTAAAATCCACTCATTTGCTATTATCTTGTCTAAAACTAGGCCTAGCGCATTCCGCACTGTAGGTACGAAGTTACAAGTACATAGCCGGACACCGACGGCGCACTGTGATTCACGTAGAACAAGCTAGCTAGACAAAATTATTTTTTGCTATTTTCTGTTTCATGGGGCTTTCTTATAACTTGTTATGACTTCCTAATTAGGTCTAAGGATATGGGGCCCTAATTCGGGGATAGGTGGAAAAAAACTTTTTTGAGTTCTTTTTTTATAACGTTTTATGAGTACCTAATTTGGTTTTAAGGTAAGGAAACCAATTGGAGGAGGGTAGTTACCGGGTAGGTAGAAAAAATAAGTATTGCCAAATTATTTAAAGGTAAATATATTTTAAAAAACTTAAGTAGGTATATAGTAAACACAAATAATATGTACAAAATACACAAGAGCCAGATAAAAATATGAACATCAAAAATATAAAATTTAGCGAAGTAATAAACAAAGTACCTACACAAGATTACAAATACCTCTTTATCATCAATGTGACATATTGTCGGCACCAATTGGTTTATTTCCTCCAACACTTTATTTGTTTCAGCAACGGTAAACTCAGTGGTTTCCTTGGAGAAAATAAATTTAATCGGGCGACAATACATGGTAGATGAAGACCGAGGATTTTGCCAAGCGATATTACCACTTTCGTCTTGCAATTGAAGCGGTACAAATGAAAATACAAACAAATATTCGTCAGTAGCTTCAGCACTGGCAAACTTTTGTTTGTAAGTGCTGTGACCGGAACTGCCATCACAACCCCATTTACTAACAAGACTAAATGATGACCCAAGAGATGACGATTTGAAAACTTCTTGCTGCGCATGAACTAAACGTTCAACAGTTTTATTTAAAACAGCTTGAAGTTTAATATCTGCGCGCGTCTCGTCAACAAAAATGAAATCTTCGAGAGGAAAACAATCTCTTTTAGCTTGCCTAATGCTATGAATTGATGGAAATACCATATGCCCTACCTTCATGCTCCACTTCCGAGTCAGCTTGTAGGAGTGGCTTGTACACTTCGAGTCCACATAATAAGCCAAAGCTTCCTCCTTCGTTAGGCATCTCTGACTGCTTTCACCAGCACTGGCACTATTTCTCATTTTTTTGCACTTCTCGGGACTTTCGCTAGCGTCTCTGATGACAGCAGCCAGGTTTCGGTGGCCAGATAACCGTGCTGAGACTTCCGCTGCAAGCAGTAATTGATTCGTGTCGCGTGTACAGAGCAGATCTTCAACTCTCCTCTTTTTTGTTTTGTCGCTCGAATCGTCAAACTTTTTGCTTGGAGGGGTGGTTGAAGATGCTGCGGATGTAGATGGCGTATGCACGTGACTAAGGGACGATACATTAAACACGAAGTTTTTTGACGTCCACTCTGCGTTTTTGATAAGGAAGACATCGCGGCACTTTTTGGATTTATACCAAATTGCATCTAAGTTTGAAGAAAATGCACTGATTGCCTGCTTCAGAGTTCTTAACGATTCATCAGTAATGCCGGAGAAGTCATATCGTGATGACAAAAAGGCAAACAATCCGGTATTTCGGTTTTCTTTTCCGTGTTTAACCCATTCTTCAAAAAGTTCCAATCTTGAGATTGAGTAAACGTGTTCTGTAAAAAAAAAAAAAAATATTTCCACAAAAGTCCACAGCCTAGATTTATCTTATTTTGAAAGAAGAAGGATTCAGTCACCATATGTATCGATTTTAAGTCTGTTGCATACCATTACATGTCTTTCCGGGACCAAGAAACGTAAATAATGGTCAAGTTTTCGGCAAGTTGAACTTTGGGTAAATAAAAAAAAATAACTGGGGGCATCTAATTCTTTTTCATAACAAAATAAAATAAGACTTACCGTTAACTTCCAGATCCATCACTAAGATACACAAAAACTACGAATGAAACACTGTTTTAAGTAATCGCGCAAAAAGCAAAATTGCAAATGATTACTGGTTCACTTACCCCTTTCCTTATATACTTACCTGATACCCTTATCAAGGGTGACCCATTGTTCGAAATATTCTTGGAAACGAAGTTCGTGGGTGTTGTTTACCATATTATTAAATAATTTCCGGGAAACTTGGGAACGACTTTTGTCTCGCTAGCTTGTTCTAGGTGAATCACAGTGCGGCGCCCGCGGGTCGCGCGTCGTTACATGTGCCGCGTCAGAAGAGATAAGAGCTATGCGATAGAAAGAGAGACGCTCTGTAGGTTAATATGACTGGTAGGTATGCAGCGCTACGCGAGCTGAATTGATTTTTATTGCGAGATAGCAAGAGTCGCTACTTGTTTAAATTTCTTTGCGGAGTGACCCTTCTGTCCCTTAGTATTCTGTGCTAAAACCACTAATATTAATACAGCGGTTACAAACCGAGATTGTGTTCATAAATCGCGATGTTATTATTGCAACCGCCATCGTTTTGAACCATTAACTTTGAATTTGTATCATAAAACGAGACCAGTGTAAGCTGAACTCTACTTAAAATTACCAATCTTTATAAGTAAGATTCTTCTGAACAGTATCAAAGGTCTTGCTCGGTTGGTGAACTTGAAAATTATCAAAAATACTGTTTGCACAAAATTAAGGGAAAATAATTCTTAAGTTCTTACTGATAGAGTGCAATAAAACGTCAGAAATTAGCAGCTATTATATGGTACGCCTCATGAAACAACCCTTTCTCAGTTCTACGATATCATTAAGGACACCTGTGACAAATTCAAGAAAACGAATTGTTTGACTTCTTACACCGTGAAGGAACTTGTACAATATTCGCTGCTCTTAGAAAGGTGAACAGAGGTAAAGGAAATTGAACGAAACCATGAAAAAATGTAGCTCATAAAGTTGTCTGGAAGAGATAGCTTTTTAGCGATATGACCGCCCATTGTACAAATAAAATATGTAAGTTCTATATTTATTTGTTCTTGTTATGTTTTTGGTATACATTAAAGCGTTATAAATCAATCAATCAATGAAGACCGACTGTGACTCAGTTGGAACACGTGCGACTATCGATCCTTCGCACCTGAGTTCTTATCCCGCCGGCCTCACCCCACTAGATTTTCTAAGTTATGTGCGGATTTAAATTAACACTCGCTCTAAAAAACGGTAAAGGAAAACATCGTGAGGAAACCGGTATGTCCAAGAATGAATCACGAAAATTCAAGGACATGTCACATCCATCACCCCACACTGGGTCAGCGCAGCGTTATAGCCTATATACTCTCTCTAAGAGTGAAGGCCCGAGTCCCAGCAGTGGGAACGTAATGGGCTGATGATGAAGAGAGAAGGGGCGTGTCCCAGCACGTGGAGCACATGGGAACGTGATGGGCTGATGATGTTGATGATGGTGATGAAAAAAAAGAACAGGTAGTAAGTATTTAAGTATCTTAGAATTTTTATTTTAAAGGCAAATTTTTTTTGGAAAAAACATTAAATATTTATTTTATCACAGGAAGCTCCTTACATGCTGTTGACTGTTCTCAATACATAAGAATATCACAATACGTTGGTATAAATGAAACAGTTGGGTTTATAAAAAGAACGTTGTGCAATTTCATATATCTCGCAGAATTATGTAAGTATTTAATCTATTCTATACTGCACAATACACAAAAAAAAATGACTAATCGTTTTAAAGGAATCCAAACTCTATCTTCACACTTCCTACATCACATCAAATGGGAAGTAATGCATTTCATAAGAAAATTAAGTCGCATTGAAACCAACGCCTTATCCGATTGCGCACAAAGGGGTACGGGGGTGCGAACGAATCGACCACTCGACTGTGAATATCTGAGTGGTGCCGACTTGTAAAAACACAAAATAACGCTCTGAAGAGGGGACAACTGTAGGGAAAATATACGTAGTTATTCTAATGTTATTTGGCTAAATTTTGCAACATACTTGTAGTCATTTTTTATGTAACTGAATGACGAGACGAGCTGGTCGTTTGCCTGATGGTAAGCTATACGCCAACCCATAACAATAACAGCACCACTTTTCTCGCAGAACTTTGTTTAGCAAATTCCTGCGCGGCGTTGCACTGCTCTCGTCACCCTGAGACAATTAGCTGTTGAGTCTCATAATGCCCAGTAATTTCGCTGGCTACAATGCCCTTCAAGCCGGAACACAGTAAGTCATTTATTCATAAAAGAAATACACGTCACAAAATATAATGAATAATTCAATTATTGGCACTAGTTTGTTGTCTTTACTTTAAGAGATCGATTACTATAATATCCGAATTTTAAGAAATCAATTGTTATAATTAAATAAAAGAAATGTTTAGGATATTTTTTTATTCACTACTAGTACTAGTATCGTCGTCTTCGTCATCATCGTCATTTAAATTAATGACCAGTTGATTGTCCATTACATTATCAAAGTGTACGTCTCTTTCGAAGTCGTCCATTATTATTTTCTTTGTTTTTTGTACTACTTTACTCCAATCTTCCTGTGTAACTTGGGCACATGCTTCCTTTAATAAACCTTCCATTTTCTTGACACTGAAGGGTGGTTTTGTGTTGTGTCTTGCTGCATAACCTGTAAAACAATAATGTAACTATTTGATAGCAGACGAAAACCATTGTTTAAATTATAAATGTAATACAACAAACAACAACAACAAAATACTCGTGTAATTTCACCACCAATTCACGAGCCTGGCTGTTCAAAGTACGTCCTCTTTTCGACATTATTAATAAACACTTGCTTAGTTCGGAGTCCAGTATAAATATTGCCAAGGTAAACGGATAAAGAATGATCAGTCCAGAAAAGTAATAGCCAAGTCACAAATTGTAAAACACAAACGAGAAAGCAAGTACGCGCACAGTCAGCTTCCAAGATGGCGAGAGACTGCTGACGCCGAACCGACCGAGCGGACCGCGTGCGCTTGTAGTTGGCAGTGTTGCCAGAAAAAAAAAATTTATTTTATTTTTTCGCTTTCGACAACTTTTTAAAGAAGCAAATATATTTGATTTATAAATACGTATTTTTGGTGAATGGGTTTTGTCTCATATTTTGCGATTACATAACTATTTAGTTGTGTAATCGTGATATGTGAGATAAATCCCATTCACATGAAAAAATATTTGTTTGGTTGTCAAGTGTAATTTGTAAATAATACATTCGATTTTTCGTATATGTAAACGATTTTTTTGCATACAAGTGTATCCGAAGAGTCGCAACACTACGTGCAGTGACCTAACTACGTAACTTTGTAATGAGGTCAAGAATATAACTATTAGAAATTATTTACTGTGTAAATATGTGTTATTTTGCTTTGTTTGAAAGTTTTCAATTACATTTAGATATTAAGAATTGTACATTTTTAGATACAATAATGAAATCTTTCTAAATTCATGGTTTTATGAAAAAGGTTATCGAAACTGAATAATGTACGTATGAACAAAGTTGTTTCGGTTTGAAAAATATGAAACGTCAAACGGTACCTCTTAGATTTGATGGACTGTATGTGAGATGTCTAATTTAGTTAGTCATTCAAATAAAGCCATAAAAATTGTATTTGAGTTGGAAGTGACTAGGTTTTACAGTCATGCTCACTCAAATGTCTTTGCTTGCGGCGGCTCTGTGTGTCGGGTCACTCCCTTCCCTCCAATATGGTTGAGGGGGGTGATGGCTGGTCCACAAGTCATAATCGTGAACGGGTGCTGCTTGCGGGGACTGGTCTGTTCTAGTCACTCCTACTGCTACTGTCATACCTACTTATATTTTATTTACACTTTTCTGTTACTGATACTATGACTATGGGACATCTCACTCGCATTTCTTGTTTTACATTCTGTTAATTCTAATTTATACGTAATTGTGCTGAAAAAAGACATCCCCGCAGAGTTTCTTGGTGCTATCTTCTCTAGCGGGCGTATTTCCGAAGCACTGGTAGAGTCAGTTTTCGCATTTCTTTTCAGCACTCAGACTTCAATTTGAGTATAGGAAAGAAATGGGTAAACATACTTACCTTTTTTTCAAAGTCATGTTAACATAAGTTACAATTATTAACATTTTTTATTTGTATCATGTGTTTATGACCTTTAAAAGTGCACTTTTGTGCCTATTTAATAAATGATATTTGACTTTGACTTTGACTTTGACTTTGCAACAAATTTCGGCCTATTTTCACTTACTTATGTAAAAATTAGTTACAATTAAATGTTTTTTATACAAAATGTCAAATGATATTAAATCCTATTAATATTATAAACGCGAAAGTTTTTAATAATGTATGGATGTATGTTTGTTACTCTTTCACGCAAAAACTACTGAACCGATTTTGATGAAATTTGGTATATAGGTACTTTAGGACTTGGAATAGCACATAGGCTACTTTTAATCCCGGGAAACCGCGAGTGGAAGCTAGTAAATTATAATCATACTAGCAGCCCGCCCCGGCTTCGCACGGGTATTTAACAAAAATTTCAAAATTAAAAATTATAATACACACACATCTCCCCTCCCGTACGGCCCGTACCCCAGTGACGCCTACATTGCATAAGGCGCTGTCTAGCTTGCCGAGCAGGGTGAGCGGCTACCACGCAACTTTTTTTTAATACTTACCTACATTTTTAAACTCGTGATATCTTTCGCATGGAATGTCCGAATTGAATAATTCAAAAAGTTATATAAAGATATTGAAGCAGTTTTGAATATGAAGTAATTTCTTTCGATAAGGATTAATACCAAGATACAAATAAAGAGCCTTTTCTAGCGGTGGCATTTCAATAAAAATTTTAAAATAAAAGAACACTTATTGTGGCATAACTATAATAGTTAGACATATGCTGTCGCGACACTTTTTGTAAATAATGATGTGTTCTGCAAAGTCGTAGTACATTATTTTTAGTTTTCGCAGCGCACGCGATGTAAAGAATATTTTAGGTATTTTTTTACACCTTGGGTTACATTATTGGAGTTTAAGTAAGGAAATTCTAATTTTTTTGGAAACATAATATAGCCTATGTCACCCGGGGATAGTGTAGCTTCCTATCAGTGAAAGTATTTTTCAAATCGGTTCAGTAGTTTCGGAGCCTAGTCAATGCAAACAAACAATCAAATCTTTCCTCTTTATAATATTAGTTTAGATGATTATCACTTAGTCCCTACACAGTATCCCGATAATATCCATCTACCTACTTAACTACTCTGAGGTGAAATTTCTTCTGACGTAAAATCAAGACGTTAGTAATGTCATGTAAAATAATTGCTCCTGAATAACATCGTAACAACTACGTATCGTAACAACAAGAGCGAGTGTGGCTCAGCGGGAACTCGTGCGCCTTTCAATCTGACGCACCTGGGTTCGAATCCCGAGTCAGCCCTGCACCAATAACTTATAGTTAAGTGCAGATTTTGTACGCTCGCTCTAAAACGGTGAAGGAAAACATCGTGATGAAACCCGCTTACGCGCTTTGGAGTGGTATTCTCTGGCCGTGGTTGTAATACCACCCACCGAACAAAGCCATGCCGTCAAGCGATCTAGTCGTGTTTCGGGATGATGTTCGGTGAACCATCGGGGAGACGGGTCTGAGCAGCCGCTCAACTGCCGTCTCTCTCAAGATCTATGTGCTCCATCTTAGGCCACATCATCGCTTCACATCAGGCGAGATAGTGGCCAAACATAGAATAAAAACTATTAGGACAATGATCCAAAAGAAATTAAGTTAGCTAATTAATAATCAGACCTCCTAACTGACATCTCGGTCATGAGATACTCCTCTTCCACTTCATAAAATAGGTCCTGCATTGCGGATATAATTCCAAAAAGCACAATGTAAATAAGACGTAAAGGAACAAAAAGTCGTCAATAGCCTTAAGTAAAGAACTGCTGTTTCGCAATGAAGAGTGACAGAAGGAGAGCTTCGTACGAAAATAAAATGAATAAAAAGTCAGTTCCGACACGTAAAGGCGTTCTTGACTAGCTCCGGACGATTTCGTCAAGCTTCCGTTGGGGAAAAATCATGGAAATGTCACCCGAGTACTGCGACCGAGCAGTGTTGATCTTTAGCCACTTCGCAAATAAAAAACAAGATTGCTTATTTTTCTGTAGGTATAAAGTTCAGTAACGATCTATGTGGAATCTTCGCTCATGATCGCAAAACGTGGCAACGCATGGAGGAGGCCTTTATTTAAATTTGGGTGCCCAAATAAGAAAGAAAAAATACCAAGCACATTAAAAAACTATTCAAAAAATATATTGATTAATGAAATTCTTAAACTTCAATTATATATTTTATTTTATTTATCGATTTAAACAATTTATTTAGCATAATATGGTGCATATATACATTTTGATATTTACCTCACCTGATTAAAAAGGATGTAAAGGCGTCTAAAGAAAAGTTTGGCGAGTCGGGGTTAAAATTCATTGGGCTTAATCAAGATGGAATATTATTATATTTTTTGCTGAGTTTTGTTCTCCACTCTTCGCCAAAAAAATATATAGGTAAAAACAATTGAACGACAGGCAAAGTATCAAACCGTATCTTCCACTGAACCGCGCGTAATGCAAATACCGCCCGAACAATAATCACGAAAGTAAGCGATACGAATAAAAATATCACCCCACCCCCCAAGGTAAGGATTTAACATATCTAATGCGGTTTACGTGTCGCACCCCCGGCCCCCTGGCACCCCCGATGGTAATCGCTTTAAGACGTTGTCACGTTGTCACGTCGTCGCAGGTATGTTGCGGTTTTTTATGGAGTTGAGCTGTTTGTGTGGGTTTTGGGGGATTTGATTTTATTTAGAATTAGAAATTATTTATTCTATTTTGTTTGGGCTATTGTTCTCAAAATATAATTACAATTACAAAATGCTTAATTGTACACCGAACAAAAGAATGAATAGGTACATGAAAACAACTTACAAACTAAAGTACAATGGGCGGACTTATCGCTAAATAATTTGACAATTGAGTATAAAAAAGCCAATTATAAGCCTGTAAGCCAAAGCCAATTATAGCAGTTAACTAGTTAATTAGGGATTTTTACTACTAAATATATAATGAAAAAATAAATGCGAGATGGTACCGTACAATGCCATTTACAAATTGCAATGATTAGATAGTGATGATGTTAGGGCCGCATTCACCTCAGCCAGACTGCTTGTGAATAGATCTATATTGTAATGCTCAGACTTCACAAGCTTATACAATGCTACGGAAGAACGTAAGAGATAAAGCCAAAGTTAGTCAAAATAGATGGCCAAACATAGATCTATTAAGCGTAAAAAGAAACGTTATTTTGATAAATACATACGTGTGTGCGAATAGACCTGATACATTCTAAACATGTAAGAGATAAGATATTTTGGCATGGAATTTGGGTCGTTTGGAATTGTTTTGGTTTCATTAACAGGCATAAAGTAAGCTGAATCAGTCCCAAGTTTAGCCGTTTTCTTATTTACTCGTACCTACCTCTCAAGATTTCTAAGAACTGACTGCAGGTTGTGACAGCTCTGTTGTTTTAGCTCTGCAGTTGTGACTCTGTGGTGTAGTGGTTGGGCAGATTGGCTCAAATCTCATACACCACTGAGGTTGCGGGTTCGATTCCTGCGACGGGACATATGTTCGCGCACAGAAAAAAAAGCGCAAGCATTTGTTTCGTGTCTGGGTGGTTCCCTAGATACACGGAATCCTAGTTATGGGTTAGGATCTACGTATGTGATCGTTGGGTGTCATTTATTTATTTATCTCAAGTTAAATTTGTAGTGAGAAGCAACTTCTAGGCATCTCAGAATTTACTTCTTACGCATTGGTCTATTACTACGTAGTAACAATAGCTCAGTGTTCTTACGAAATGTATTTTCACTCGTAAATATTCCCTCTAGGTGTTGGAAAGGCGTTACTTTTGTCACTCAAAAACAACGGCTTTTAAAACCTACTCACTTAACTCTTGTCACGGTGACAAAGGCGCACTCGCTACTAAATTGCTTGCTAATTGTGCATTCCCCACATATTCCACTAAACTTGACGTTGAAAGCATCTAAAGAGATGCAATGATGACTCCTAGGCCTAAAACCCATTAGGCCTAGATGCCACTGAAGTTCACGACTAGATTTGGAAGTTGAGTATGTAGTTCGAAAGAAAATCATACAAAAGATAAAAACGGAAAAATTAGGACATTTAATTTTATTTATTTATTTTATTTTGTTTGGCTAACAGCCATTATATTAAGATTTTAATAATTAAGAAAAGAAAAATGATATTGCTCGGGCAGGGATCGTAAGACGTTATAAGAAGGATAGAAGAAATTTGGTTGCTCGAGCAGTTGGCTCGGTGGCCCAGTGGTAAAGGCGTCGGGACGGTATTCCGAAGACGCAGGTTCGATCCCTGCCCGAGCAATATCATTTGACTTCTTCCTAATTATTTTAAATCTTAGGATTTTCGCCTAGCATGCGCTAATGCATTAAATATCAGAACAATACAGTTTAACAATACAGTTTAACAATACAGTTTAACAATATAGTTTAACAAGTATGTGTAAAGAAGCCAATTAAAAGTCTCCACAAATAACAGTTAATTAAATAATGTAAGATATATAAGAGTTTACGGCTAAAAAAACAAACACAAATACGATATAGCACCATGCAATGCTATTTACAAAGTTTAGTTATGTACTTTCTCATCATAAGGAAAAGCAATGAGTAACGCGGTAGATACTTGTTAAGTCACAAAAGTCCCGTTGCACTAAAATAGTGATGGAAAACATTGCAATGAAACCGCTAAGGAATGGAACACCTTACCGGCATCTCTGTTCCCAGATTCTTATAATCTAGGTGTCTTCAAGTCCAGAGTGAATCGGTATCTTCTAGGCAAGCATGATCCATCGTCGATCGCGTCATAACTTTCAATCAGGTGAGACTGCGGTCAGATGCTTGCCTATCATTAATAACAAAAAACCTACAATTCATATGAACCAAAAATTTAAGTAGTAGAAAATGGTTTTACGGGATTGGTGGGCTAAGATGCTGAATATACTATGCCATAATCTGTGACGAGGGCGCGAATTAAGTGATGCATTCATTTGTGGACAATGTCAGGTGTAGAATGCATAGTGCATACTTTTTAAGTAATTGGCCTCGTGGACCGTGGTAGGGCTGGCACATCAGTATAGTTCCCGTTTTCCAGTACATGCTACTTATTTAAGGTGTTTTCTAGACCATCGACCACCTTGTCACTTTTGGAAAATTATTTCTTAGATTCATTTCATTGACTTTTGTATCACTATCACTTGAATGGCAGAGGTGAACTCAGGAGCTAAGCATGAAACAATAACAAGTTTACAATTAGCTATTGCTAATGCTATTATTAGTTACAGACACGAATAAAAATTCGATTCACTTCGTTAACGAATTGTTTTCTTACTTTCGAACAACAACTTAGTGTTTCGTTGTAGAAAGCAGCCCCTCTCCCCCTCCCGTTGTTACAGGGTTGGTAACGCATCGGCAATGCGGCAAGGCATCTTGTTTACGACTTTTGCCTATTAAAAAACACTATATGTCGTTTAGGTGCATTGAGCTATTATTAATAACTCAATGTTTAGGTGTTAGAATATAAATAAAGATTTCATTATCGTGCCAACCCTACACCTCTCGGGTGTGGCTGACTCATCAATGGGACAGAATAGGTCTTCCATCACAATGAGTGGCGCCTACATTATTGTACAAATGAACGCATAAATCTCGATCCGGCACTGTCAACCGAATTGCAATTCCGAACCATTCTAGAGGTAGTAATCATGTAGGATTGCATAACTTTTATATTTCGATACCTATGAAAGAAGTTGCTTTCAATGAAAAGCTCGTCCCTACGATTTCAGCTAGCAATCCTTTCGGCGTCTTCATCTTCAGTTTGAAAATAAATAGGAAAATAGGTCACTATACCGGGTCATTTTTAAAATACCATAAGCGTTCTAATTCTATGACCAGAGAGCTCTCTAATAGCAAATAATACTAACTGTTACTTACGTACTAATAGTTCCAATAACAACTTTTGTAAATACGACTTTTGAAAATGCTGTAAAAATATCTTTTTCATACAAAACTTATTATTTTTCTGTATATTATCAATAAGTAGACCTACCGGATTTTTTAGTCGTTAGACCAAGTGAAATTTTTTTATCGTTTTTACTGGCGTTATTCCATACCGATAATTTTCAACTGAATACGATCCTTGTTAATAATTTCAGTGTCAGGACCTAGTGTTAAGACAATCGGTCCCCGTTTATGAGGATGATTGGGGTTCTAAAGATGATACATGTTAGCATTCATGTCGTTAGATGGAACAATGTGGATGCAATTATTGATGGTATTCATTGTAGATTGGCTTGTTTGGAATGTCAATTATGGCTTAGAAAAGCTCTACGTTATGTTCTATTGTATATTGGAAGAATTCCCTGAAGCATTTGGTCATTACTTACTGTTTGTGTCATCCCAAGCAAACTTAAGAAATAGTTACTGATTGCAAAAAAGAGAAAAATTAAAACAATTATTTAAGAGTTGTTAGCTACCCTGAAAGTTTCAGCTGGATAGCTAACCGGGAAGTGATCGAAATTTCGGTTGCATGATTCCACCCGGAACGACAAACAGTCAGACAAACAGAAAGTGGCTTAAAATAAACATGGAAAAAAGAAATAGGCATGCGAAAGACGAAATTTCTATTTTGTTTTGGTATCAAATTTTCAATTTTAACCCTCATATTTTTTTTATCTAATGAATTAGGTATAGTATGGCTTGAACCTTGGATCGTTCGCCTGATGGTAAGCAATACGCCTGCCCATAACAGTTGCAGCGCCACCCAGAACTTTGTTTTGCAAAATTCTGCGCGGCACTGCACTGCACTCGTTACCCTAAACAATAAGCTCTTAAGTTTCATAATGCCCAGTAATTTCACTGGCTACAATGTCCTTTACACCGGAACACAGTAATGCTTGCGCAGTACTGCTTGGTGGCAGAATAAATGGCAAAGCGTTAGTTCTTTGGTTTACAGACTGCCTTTTCCCAACGAGCTGGATTAAATGGCAAATTATTTTATTCCCAGCAGCCCAGCCGTAGCCGGCAGGCCATTAAACTATTCCTCAGAGCGGCGAGCGCATATTTCAAACAATTAGACGGCCCAATCGTGGCCAATTTGAACCTCCACGAACTGCTTTGTTACAGTCATTTTGCTTCGTAAAACGTTTCGGAAATTTCCTAGATTGAAGTTTGAACTTCTTATAGAGGAAGAAGATGCCTGACTTGAACATGGGATCATGCCATATGGACATTGCGTGACGTTTTTTTATTCGTAGTCCTACGAATGCAAAAGTGCATAACATTCAATCGCAATATAACAACATATACCTACTTATTTTCCATCAACTTACCTAGGTAGCTAAGTTGATGGAAAATAAGGCTGTACAAGCGGTTTACGTTACATCGAAAATCAAGTGGTCTAATTTTAATAGGGTAATGATTGAGCATATAGCAATAGCTTAAAATGTTCTGAATGTGTCACAGGTAGTCTTCTGCATCCAAAGGTGGGTCTGGAATTCCTGAAAACGATCTCTATTAATCATCGCCATCTATTGTTACACCTTTGTAACACTCAGCCTCTGTATTGTAAGAGGTACTTGGGCAGTTCAGACTGTGAATGAATCAATGAACTCACAAATACCTAGGTACTTATCACATTAACGAGTACATTCAATTCCCGCATAATGGACAAAATGTCTGTGCACAGGAAAATATATATAGACAGGGAATCCAGGGTCTATTCTATGTAACTATGTGATGGTTGGGCGTTATTATTTCTCTTGTAATTGGTGGGCACAAGTTTTTCTTGTTATTCTCCAATCTACTTTATGCTTAAATTCTCACAGTACCAACGGCATGCATGGCGTGTCTCCAACAGCTATAACTCAATGCACAATAGTTGGCGTCTAATCCTGCCCCGTCCAGTAATGAAATTCCTCGGGCCCGGGGCGCGGTCGTGTCATCACTGTTTCAAACCAAATGCATGTATTTCACTGGATTTAGATAGCTTGGACATGATACGGTATGTGTATGAGTTTTAATTGTTAAGGAGATACCAAATGTTTTCGTTTTATCGAAACTTTTTGTTGGTCTAAAATTATGTAGGTATTTCTAATTTAAATATCCAGGTCCTGCTCGTACCTGGTGCAAAGGTTAGCCATAGCTATCCAGCGCGGAAATGCCGCCAGTGTTATGGGCACTTTATCACCAGATACAGTTAGGGGTGGGTTATTTGATTAGGTAGTCTATAAGACGTATTTTAAATTTTTATTTAAGACTTGAAATTATTGTTTTTATATTATGTAATTAATTTAACAAATATCGTCATTTATCTTTTTTTTTTTTTTTTTTTTTATATGCCTAGGTAGTCAAACAAGCAGACGGCCCGCCTGGATGGTAAGCGGTTACCGTCGCCTATGGACACCTGCAACACTCGGGGCATTACTGGTGCGTTGCCTACCTTTAAGGATCCTTTTCACCCTTCTTTTAAAGATCTTTTAAAGATCTGATAAGAAACAAGTTAAAATATATTATTGTTATAATTTCTGGCTTTGTTTTTTATTACTTAACTTTATCATACCACTAGGAGGTCACTTCACCTTCTTCAATTGACCTTTTTTAAATTGAATAACTATGTCTGTGGTCCAAAATTATTGCAAGAGTTTGATCCTCAGATAAAGTTTTGGCTGCCTACTCGAAGGTTTGATCGTAGTATGAGTGAGTATAACGCATGACCCACTACGAAGAATGCCTGACATTATTACGAAATTCTATATTCATGTCAGTTCCGAACAAATTACTTATTTAAGCATTCAAGACATCGTTTTAGAACAGAACTTCAACTATATTTCAATTTCTTATCAGGAAGTTACGAAAACAGTGAAGTTAAAACAGTCTGCAGTCTGCGATGGTCCACCTCATGGCGCTCTTATCTTAAATGAGTTATTATGACGTCTACTTCTGCGGCCTTATCGCTACTAATTTGTTTATCTCCCAGTGGCGGGTAATTTATGACCACTTACTGGTCACGTACAGATTGGAACAGCTTTGAAGTTTTATCTGATAGCAGCTGGGTGTATTTTAATTGTTTTAGGTCTTCTGCGTACGTTCTATCTGTTACTGATATTTCCGTGTTTTGGTTCCTTACATGTAAGTTTATGCAAATTATTTATTTATTCATTTTAATTTGCCCGATAAGAACATTTATAAATTAAGCTTAATTACTGTTACAGACCCTGTTAGGGTGCAGCAAATGACCATTTTGAGAAAAGGAAACGCATTATATTATTATATAAATAATGTGTTGCATGAGATAGTTTTTTTTTTTTTTTACATTTTATAGATCTATGTTTGGTTACTATCTCGCCTGATGTGAAGCGATGATGTGGCCTAAGATGGAGCACATAGATCTAGAGAGAGACGGCAGTTGAGCGGCTGCTCAGACCCGTCTCCCCGATGGTTCACCGAACATCATCCCGTTTATCAGTTAATTTTAAGTTTAAAATTTTTGCATGCTGCTCTGTTGGCGAAATGCGTACAGTTTCTTTGCATTGTTGACATCTATTTTACTCACATTTTAAGCAAATAAATTTTAATTCTATTCTATTCTATAATTACATGCATACCTACTTGTGAATGATTTGATGATAATAATTATAAGATACCTAAACCAAAGAAAACTAAATATTACTAAACAGA
The DNA here is from genome assembly GCA_951640565.1 of Petrophora chlorosata. Classification (NCBI taxonomy): domain Eukaryota; kingdom Metazoa; phylum Arthropoda; class Insecta; order Lepidoptera; family Geometridae; genus Petrophora; species Petrophora chlorosata. The sequence goes on along the minus strand of OX621204.1, from coordinate 4,557,607 downwards.
GCTTTGTAGCTCAGTCCAAACTCTTAACAATCAATATGATCCACTATAGTGATAGTTAAACGGGAATGACATGTTTTGGCTGTCATATGTATAAAATTCTCGTGTCACAATGTTAGTTACCTTACTCCTCCGAAACGGCTTTACTGATTTTTACCAAATTTTATATGCATATTCAGTAGGTCTGAGAATCGGCTACTATCTATTTTTCATACCCCTAAGTGATAAGGGTTGTTCACCCTTAACATTTTTTTTTCAATTTATATGGCAAAACAACGTTTGCCGGGTCAGCTAGTATATTAAATAAAGTTTATCTTAACAGTACAGCAAGGTAGTATAGATAGAAAGATAGATATAAAATTTCTTATTGCACAAAAAAAATGTAGGTACATAGGTGAACTTAATGCTAGTAAGCATTATCTTCCAGTTAACCTTGGTGTACTGTGGAGTTTTTATAAGGTAGTGCAAACAAACTATATGTAAAGAAATGTGAAAAAATTAAAAGGTCATACAAAAATATAAACAAGATAAATACATACAAATCAATAACAATATATATCAAAAATATAATAATAATATATGTATATATATATATTACATATGATTATATAGTTTAATTCCCTATAAAAAATTTGGAGTTACATATTGCCTAATGGGGAAACTTTCCGTCTATATACTTAAATTTTTATATGGCTTTACTTGCACTGAATGCGTCATCGCATCGCCTGCCTTAGGTAGGGTGTTCATAAATTCTATATGCCTACCGGGGGTGGGTTCAAAGGTTACGTCGACCAATGGTGCGATCGGAAGCGGCAACCGGAGCGGAACGCACTTCCGGTGTGTTATTTTTTTAATTATTGCAGCCTTTACGCAGCAGGTGGGTGTGAGTTCCGCCAGGTGGAATAAAAGGGTGACGTTTTGTATATAACGGTTCGGAAGAATAGTTAAAAGTGGTGGAGATGGTCCAGACGAAGGAAAGCGAGTCTAATGATGATGACAATGCCATAGTCAGCTATCTCCGAAACACCAAGTGAGGAAGCACCAATCACAAAATAGATTTGTAAATCGATTTTAATAATTAATTTGAAGTCACCCACTTCCTAAGAGGAAAAATGCAGCGCAGCGCCTGCGCTAAAAAGAGAGGGTATTTTGCTGGCGCCTACTCTAAAAATTATTAGACTAGGCGTTATGAAACGCAAGAGCTATTGCCTCGGGATGACGAGCGCAGTGCAGTGTCTCTAAGTACCTTCTTTAGGTCCTGGAATGGTACATAGGATTTTATTGATACCGGAAAAAATCCCTAAGGAACAACTATAAACCAAATTCTACGCGGACGGAGTTTCGGGTATCGGCTAGAAGATAAAAAATGTCTGCGACTATAATAAAAGACTGTCGACAGGAAACTGACAATATACAAATTTATTCACAGAAGCTTTTCAACAGGACACCTACTTGAATTAAATGGTTAGGCGTAGACCAAGTGTCTTGACTCCGGAAATATCTCGTTAGGTATACGACAGCTTGGATCTGTTTGACGATACAATTTCATTGAGGTTACTTTCCATCTAGGCATTTTTGAAAGCTTGATCAATCTCAAACCAACGAAGAGGTATTACCAGGCCTGGCGCACTCCGCACTGTAGGTACGAAGCTACAAGTACATAGCCGGACACCGACAGCGGGTCGCGCGTCGTTACACGTGCCGCGTCTGAAGAGATAAGAACTATGCGATAAAAAGAGAGGCGTTTTGTAGGTTAATATGACTGGTAGGTATGCAGCGCTACGCGAGCTGAATTGAATTTTATTGCGTCATAGCAAGAGTCGCTATTTGTTTAAATTTCTTTGCGGAGTGATGCTTCTGTCCCTTAGTATTCTGTGGTATTACATTAACTTCCTATACCTATTTAAGTAGTTTTTGTTAATAAATAGAAGGCTCAACGTATCAGTATTGCAATCCAACGGGGCAATACTGCCAGCATCTTGGGTACGCTGCCAACTGGTAGTGGGTTGGAGCATTTGAGCTACCTATAGGCCTTTAATGGTCTATGGGTTGTCCAATTGCTTCTACTTGTATGTAGTTAGTTTAGTTTTAGTAAGTAGAGTGTAGTTTGTTTTGAGTAATAAAGGCATTCGTTTTTGTTAATGGTTTGTCATACATCAAGAACAGGTACATTTTTTGAGAAAACACTGCATTAATGAAATTAAATGAAATTTATTTGCTTTGATGTAGTATAAGATGGTAAAATATAATTAATTAGTCCTACGCATCACCGTCAAATTACCGTCTTCGTTACTCCTAAAATACAAAATTAAACATTAAACATTCTGTTAATTCTAATTTATACGTAATTGTGCTGAAAAAAGACATCCCCGCATAGTTTCTTGGTGTGTACGGTTTGTGCAAACCGCACAATACTTCAAGTACATATTCCCGCGGGTCAGCATTTTACCAATGCGATATTATTTTAACGTCAGTACACATAACGCCACCGTGCCATCAACATTCATTTAACTTTAATTAACTATTGTACTCACAACCAACTAAATAAACCAACATCCTTCAGCTCAATTCAGCTTCAGCTGAATTTATTTAAACTACTACTACTACCAACTAACTAACTATTCAGAGATTGTGGGGCGCACACTACTACGCACCCTACATATTTGTGGTCCTTCGAACCGGATCTGAACCAGTGACCTATGGATATATGTTTTATATGTTTGCACAAACCGTACATGGTGCTATCTTCTCTAGCGGGCGTATTTCGGAAGCACTGGTAGAGTCAGTTTTCGCATTTCTTTTCAGCACTGAGACTTCAATTTGAGTATAGGAAAGAAATGGGTAAACATACTTACCTTTTTTTCAAAGTCATGTTAACATAAGTTACAATTTTTAACATTTTTTATTTGTATCATGTTTTTATGACCTTTAAAAGTGCACTTTTGTGCCTATTTAATAAATGATATTTGACTTTGACTTTGACTTTGACATTATAAAATTTAGGTACGTGATAACTTAAATCTGTCATTGAAGTTATTACATAATAAAATTAGGATGTCAGCTGATACATTCAATATGAGTAGTGGGTGCAAGTCAATATAATATGTCAGATAAATGTAGGTACATGTTTTTTTTTTAGACGGGCGAATGCCTTTATTACTAAAAACAAACTACACTCTACTTACTAAAACTAAACTAACAGTTAATAAGTATAATATGTCAGATTATATAGGTTTATTATATTTACACAATATAAATCTGAATAACTACCAATGTCAATGAAATCATAATTTTGCTGTCAAATAATAATTCATGGAGTAAAAACATGCAAAAACAATTAATATTTTTAAAAGAATGGTAAAAGCCCATTACCTTTCCTCTCTGCACTAAAACTGCTACACAGTTTCTTATTTATATATAAATATTTATATTATTTATTTTATGTATTGTATAGTAAGTACGAGTATAAGTAGTTATATGAATTATTATATTATGTAATATGTAAGTATTTGTCGTTAATAGTATATTATTTTAGTTGTATATGATTGTTTTATTTTATTATCGTTTATATTAATTATTTGCTGTGCACCACCGTCTTTTCTTTTAACATTTGTCCAATCCATCCAAAGGTTGTCTGTAACGGTTGACCGCCAATTGTATTACCCTAGTTAAGATTTCTATTTTGTTCATGTAATTATGTTTGTGGTATGCAATAAAGTGTTATTGTATTGTATTGTATTGTATTGTAAAATAATTTTTTAATAAACTATTCACTCAGGGTTTTCGTGTTTGTTGTGCATTAAAGTTTGTCTTATTAATTACCATATTAGTAGGTTCCGAATGGTTGGGAGTTTGTACAAACAATAATGGACATACGTTGAAGAAGCGCTGTCTTCTCCGTCTCGTCTTCTGTGCTCTCGAGAAGATAGAGAAGAGAGAAGTACGCTTCATAACTGAAACATACAGAAAACCGCAATAACATTACGATCTAGCCTAATAAGTCTAATTTTTTTTTTTTACGCTTTAATAGATCTATGTTTGGCCACTATCTCGCCTGATGTGAAGCGATGATGTGGCCTAAGATGAAGCACATAGATCTAGAGAGAGACGGCAGTTGAGCGGCTGCTCAGACCCGTCTCCCCGATGGTTCACCGAACATCATCCCGAAACACGACTAGGTCGTTTGACGGCATGGCTTTGTTCGGTGGGTGGTATTACAACCACGGCCAGAGCCTACCACTCCAAAGCGCGTAAGCGGGTTTCATCACGATGTTTTCCTTCACCGTTTTAAAGCGAGCGTGCAAAATTTGCACTTAACTATAAGTCATTGGTGCAGGGCCGAGTCGGGATTCGAACCCAGGTGCGTCGGATCGAAAGGCACACGAGTTCCCACTGAGCCACACTCGCTCTTAAAATCTAATAAATAATTTGATATATATAGATATATATTGTATAAATAAGAATGTGTCCATTAAAACTTTTCTTACTGTTTCTATTAAGGCGAAGATACTATGTTCTTGTGTACAGAAAATAGTAGATAATTATTTTTTTCTATACTATTATGTATCATCTATAACTAATATTATAAAGAGGTAAAATTTAAAATATGTATGTATGTTTGTAGGAAGTAATCTCTGGAACTACTGATCCAATTTTGAAAAACCATTACTGATAAAAGCTACACTACTCTTGAGTAACATAGGCTATGTTTTATTATGTCGACGAGAACAAAGTCGCAGGCGGTTGCTAGTAATCTTATATTGCTGTATTTTCCTTATTACATATGCATAATGTAACTTGATTCAACTTCATCACGCTTATAACAGTGGCTCCATAATAAAATAATTAATTCCTCCCACCTCCCAGTAAATACATCAACCGGTGCGCACTTCACAATAACAAAATACTATCATTCCACCCATGGAACCCCACATTGTTTTCCACCAAATTGGACGCAGTGATTAATTTGTTTAACTCCCTTACCCTGTAATTTCTCTTCACCAATTATAACTAGACCTCCCACTCCTTCTCGCACATTCAAACCTACCCCAGAGAAGGGTAGTTGCATCTATTTTGAGAGGTCAGAGTAAATTGGTGCGTATTATAGAGAAAATTCGGTGGTTATTTGGTTAGTTGACATCGGGAGCTCAATAAATAGTGGAATTCCTTGAGATAGAGGTTTGCTTCAGCGAGTTGAGAGTGATTATGGTGTTTGTTTGTTTGCTTGACTGTCTTTGACGATGGCGGAGGGTTTCTTCAGCTTCAGTTGAGATTTGAAATAGTAATTATTGTGTAAATGTCTTATCCCTATTTATTTATTTTATTTTATTATGTTTGGCTAACAGCTGTTGTTACAAAATAATTTAACGGTTAAATATAAAAGGCCAATTATAAGCTTTCAGAAATAGATAAGTAGGTACATCAGACCTTTGTTGACACAGATACTATAACAATAAAAAATGCTATACTTAAGTATAAAAAGGTTTAGTTTTTGCTAACACTTTATTTTGTTTCACAGCTTAAATCGGTACCTACGTAAATCCATAGTTTATTTATAGTTTAGCACAAAACAGTGTGCAAATGGAGGACTTAATGCTAGATAGCATTTTCCACCAGTCATCCAGGACGTGTAAGAAAAAATCGTAGCGGTGCAGTAAAGTGCGTGATAGGAAATTCTAAATATATCTTATATAGTATGTAAAAATATATATTACCACATAAACTTAATATATACCTACCTAAAATAAGCCTTAATAGGTATTACAAAAGACGTTGTGATAAACTACTGTACTAGTTAGGTAACTACAGTAGCTAAGTCTCCTTTAAAGCTCTTCATTGTAACAACAAAACCAGATTCTAACTGTATCAGTAACTCTAATTAATGTAAAAGCGATACGAAAATAAAGTGAATTTTGTCTCTAAAGGCTATCTGGAAGATATCTTTCAGTCACACCACAGAGTCAGCCTCAGTGGTGTAGTGGTTAGGCAGGTTGGCTCAAATCTCAAATACCACTAAGGTTGCGGTACAAATGTTTGTGCCCAGAATAAAATATAACGCAAGCATTTGTTTCGTGTCTGGGTGTTGTGGGACCATGGTCTTCAAGTTCCTGGTTCCCTAGATACAGGGAATCTTAGTTTGGGGCCAGGACCTATGTATGTGATCGTTGGGCATATTTATTAATTTTTATTGTACTTGTGAGAAAGTACCTCATGCTGTAATTCCTTTTTTAATTACCATAAAGAGTTTTCTATTTATCTATCCATCAAGCCTTATGAAGAATCCTCTTTCAGCGGCAATACAAAAGGTTGAAGATATGAACTGAATACTGTAAAGAAACTTGAAAAACCACCTGAAGTCCCGTCGACAAGAAGGCAATTGCTTAAAACCACCGGGAGCGATGTCGTCGGCTTGTAAAGCTATAATTTAAACAATCTCTCCCCGCTGTTTGCAGAAACCCAAGATTTTACACTGATATTCCGGCGTAACCCCTTATCTTGGAGTGGCATGGATATGATAAAATTTGGATACGTCACACCAATTGTGAAAAAAAATCTGTTTTTTTTCACAGTTCTATCACAGAATACTAATTCGATTATAGGTCAAGTAGTTTCAAGAGTTTAGCCACAAAAAGAGCCTATTATGAATATTTAATATATAATATTATAGGTAATTAGAAACTTGATTTTACTTATTTATAAATAAATTATTTAGATATATAATATAGTATAAAATAATGAATTAATGTGAACGGTGTAGATAGTATAAATATATAAATTTTAATTAACTGGATATACATATTATGTAGGTATTTATTTATATAAGTATGTAGGAAATTTATATGTATAATGATAGTGTATGTGGTTGTATGTTTATGTATGTGTATAGGTATATTTATTACTATTATTATTATTTATATATGTAAATATTCCTCACTATTTATTATATAATATATATGTATGTTTATTATATGTAATGTATTATCATTATTTGTAGGATATTATTATTTTAAATGTGTAAGTACCTATAGATATTTTTATGGTGGATAAGTAAATACAGTCAATTTTTCACTGTTCCTATAGCAAAACGGGTATCAGCTGAAAATCAGCGCCGAGTTGTGTAAAACTCTCGGCATTTTATGCTGAGCTGAGCCCATTCGGCACATATATTTATTATTTAAGTTTTATTTTTTGTTTGACGTTTTTGTGTGCTGAATAAATAGTTTTTCTTATTCTTTCTTTCTTTTCTTTTCTAGGAAGTGGGATGAGGAGAATAGGTGCCCACATCGGTTTGATAAACTATAATTTGTGCATGTGCCTCAATACCTACTTTATATATTAAGTTTATGTAGTAGATAGTTATAGACGTATAGTTAAGGCTTATCCAAGCTGCTTATCTTTTATTTATTTTTTGAGGGGGGAAAATGCCGCTGCACTGCCCTTCTATCACGGGGGTGGCAGAAGTGGATGTGTAAGGCTCGAACCCACTAAAAGCCACCCCGTGAGCAGTCCTCAGCCGTGGTGGGGCGAGATGGGGTCGCGCTAGCACTTACCATCACGCTTCGGACAGTAACTTATCCTGTCGTAGCCCAATCTAAGCCAGCCGACCAAAACCTTACAAATCAGACCTCCACTCACACCGTCGTACCGTCCACGGTTTCTAAACAAACAACTCCAGTTCCTAATTGAAGCAGATAGGTGTGCCAGTAATTATTGCGGTGTAACGACCTCCCTAGGGACGGGAACTTGAGATACGGGACCCTTTCGCCAGACGGTGAAAAACGGAGAGATAAAGGATGCAGACGGTTGTACAGTTCAGTTAAATGATGATAAGTTTATAGGATATACCTATTCTGGTTTCGTACGCTTACTCGTTTTGTAATACATACTAATGAAAGCTCTTCTGGTTACTGCGACTTAAATATAAATCATTGTTATTAATCTGGTATTGAATGTAACCTGCAACACCTACCATCTCGACGAAAACCAGTACGAACACCGGTGTAAATTAAAAGACAGCGCTACGTTCTCATCTACGATGTGATCACAGCACATGCTGAGTTTACTCCGTTTGTACTCTGACTGTAGGTACATTGCTTATGTATAGTTTTAATTAGATACTAAGTACTCGAACAAGCTGTGTATCTATAGTTTGTTTTTGCAGTAAAGAATTTCTTATCTTATCTTATCTTGTATAACGCGGCGATATACACATTAGATATTAGAAAATAGTTTATTGTAGACTTAGTATGGGAATATCTTATACATAAATGTTTCAATGCGAGTAAAATGCTGTTTCCTATAGCAATTGTGCAATCCGACCAATTAAGTAAATTATACTATTTCTCATTATAGTAATTTTTAAACTTCGAACATATAGCTATTTCCTTTGTACCCGCATTCTCTAGTCTTTCGATTGATAATCCTTACTAATTTTATAAATGCGATAGTTTGTATATATGGATGTTTGTTACTCTTTCACGCTGCAACGGCTAGTTATAGCTATAGAGATAGCTTATACCCTGGATTAACACATAGGCTACTTTTTATCCCGGGAATCTGCGGGTGAAACCGCAGGGCGCAGCTAGTATAACTATATTTTCCGTAATGTTGACATATTTTTAAATAGTAGGGACATAACCTACTTACAAGCCAAAATCTATTACGCGGTGACTCCAAGATCTATCTGGTAGGGTGACCAGCCCCCAATAAATAGCCGGCCTGCAGATTGGGACAATGTTGTGGGACAGCGGCCGATTGTCCCGGATAATCCCCCATTTGACACGGGATTAGCGACTAAATTGTCCGCATTCTTACGTTATTTATGGTCACAGTTGCAGGTTCTGCGGATTTTGGCGTGTTTTTGGACAGCTGGGCGGACAGTTAAGGGAGCTTGTATATTAATTAAGTTAATAATTTTATCATCCCCGCGTATATTGCAGAGGTCTCTATCGTTGATAAGAACCTGGGGAAGGGCATTATAGTGTTCACCACTTGGTAGCACACACACAGAATAGTTATTTATTATTTTAGTATTGGCTCGTCACACACGCACTCTACGCCATCATCGCCACTAGGGATGTGCCCACACCCCCGCTACCCGCGGCCCGCGTAGTGCATTGCACGAGACAACAGATTATAAAATGAGTTTACCAGTATACTACAGGCATTACACACAATATTTGTACCCATGTTATTACTAATAAGGCCTAATAACTTATTAGGAGAGCGAGTGTGGCTCAGTGGGAGCTCGTGCGACTTTCGATCCGACGCACCCGAGTTCGAATCCCGCTGACCCCGCACCACTGACTTTCTTAAGCTATGTGCGGATTTAACACTCGCTCTAAAACGGTGAAGGAAAACACCGTGAGGAAACTGGCACGTCCAAGAATTTATCACAAAAATTCAAGGACATGTGACATCCACCAACCCGCACTGGGCCGGCGTGGTGGATTATGGCCCATTCTCTCTCTATGAGAGAAGGCCCGTGTCCCAGCATCAGCAGTGAGAACATGATGGGCTGATGATGATAAAAAAAAACTACTCAGCGAAACCAAGCACAAGTTACTTACCTTTCGCCCAGAATGCAGTTTTCTCTTTAAAAAGCGGGTAAAGTCCATACAATCAGCTAAGTGCCGGACTCCATAATGACAGATTAGGAGAACTCGCGGCCACCTGCCCACCGGCTCCGATCCCGGGCGAAATATGCTATAACTCACCCGGCCGGCGCTAGCCCGGGCATAATTCACCCGGATCGCGACCAATAAATTCGTCACTGTGATTAGCGACTACTGGAGAGGCAAAATTATATGGAACGAACTTTTAATACCACAAATATGAATAGGTATTATCTAAATGCACTGTTACCCACTAAATGTTTTAGGAAATATTCTTTAAATTTATTTATATAAATTTTACAATTTTTCTTATATAACTAACACATTTTAAACCTTAAACAGGTTTGTCTTGGATACCATTTTTTAATGGTTTATTTTAGGTGTCCTCTTTGACCCCCGACGCAAAAAGGAAGGGTGTTTTAAGTTTGGCACTAGCTCTTAAACGGGTGAACCTATTTAGATGGCTGTTTTATTTGAAAGCTGGTTTTCTAGCGGTGGTTCTTAGTTTTATCAAAATCGGTTCAGCCGTTTTATTCTCTTTATTGGTTTGTTGTGTCGGGGGATTTTTAAATGTTAAACTAGAATAGAATAGAATAGAAAATCTCTTTATTGTATACCAAATTATAGAAATAGACAATAACACAGTCCTTAACTGGTATGGTAGTACAATGGGCGGTCTTATCGCTTGAAGCGATCTCTTCCAGACAACCTTTGGATGGACAGTATCGGAAGAAGTAGACGGCGGTGTCCAACAAAATTTGTTAATTACAACTAAATACCTACATAATCATACATACATGCTAATATTTACATTCCAATACACACAACAACAAAAATATTATTATTAAAACAGACTAATATATACTTATCAAAATATTATTCTAATACATTGAATATAATACTTATTTACATAAAAATAATAATAGCAGTGTTATTGGTAGGAAGATAGATAGTGAGCCTTGACCATTTGTTTAAATATTGCCAAAAACTTGGCACGTCTGATGTCAAAAGGTAGAGCATTCCATAGACGGACAGCTTGTACTGTGAAGGATTTATTTGTTAGTTTACTGAAATTCGCTTGTTCTTAGTTTGTTTTATGTGTGTTACTTTTTTATTAGATTTGTAAGTACGTCGTGTATGTATGTATGTCTATAGTAGGCCTTAAATCTACAGCCACTGGTATACCATGCAGGTAGGCTATAAAATTGAGATTAGATAAGTACATCTCAAAGTTAAGGACTTTGTTATTGTCTATTTCTTTAAATTGGTATACAATAAAGAGTTTTTCTATTCCATTCTATTCACATCTAAATGTGTGAACTAATAGGAAATATTAAAAAGGTTATTCAAATTAAAACATCTTTAAAAACATAATTCTAACCTTTAATAATATTATAAGATTAACACACATCTCACCTATAAAGTAATGTTCAATTTGGTGCTTTTGGTTGACTTTGAACTACGAATAATGATGTCGTCTACAGTGAACATACGTTTTGGTTGAGGAATTAAACTTTTCCGACTGTATAGGTTATCTTTGTTCGATTTCTTCGAAGCAACCTGAGTTTGAGTCAAATTATTGGTAAGGAATCTTTTGGGAATCTTGCTTGGTTTTGTGACTCTGACAGGTCTGCTGATGTCGACGCAAATCTCTCTCTGAGGCCTGTCAATAGTGATCTCTAGAAACGGCCTACCAGAGCTCGGTTTGACTCCTCTGTTATTGGCTTTTACGTTACCTAGAGATACATTTTTACCCAATCTTGGGCTACTATGACGGTCCCAATGTTTCATTGTCGTTTTCGATGATTTCTCTATTGGCACACTTTGAACTTGTTTAGTTGATAAACAGGGAATTAATTTCATATTGTCAGTTGAAGATGGAAAATATTTGATTGAGGAATTGGGTTCAACTGGGTGTGACTCGTCTTTTGACGATGTTGGGTTTAAATCAGTTGATGGGGTAGATTTATTTTCGTATTCATCTGTTGTTGAAGACGTTAAATATATGTTTGAAGGGCTAGGTTTGATTTTGGGCTCGTCTGTTGAATTCGTTTGATATATAGTCAACGGACTGGATTTGATTTCGCACTTCTCTATTAAAGCTTTTGAATATTTAGTTGATGGACTAAATATTAAATTGCACTCGTCTGTAGGAGTCTTTGTATATTTTGTTGACTGACTGAGTTTCAATTGGCACTCGTTTGTTAAAGTAGTCGGATGTTTGGTTGGCGAACTGCGTTTGATGTTGCACTCGTCTGTTGATCGCTTCAAATGTTTAGTTGACGGGCTGGGTTTAATTTTGCACTCATCTGTTGAAGATGTCAGGCGTTTTTTAGAGCTTCTACTTCCATTCTTATTAATATTTGGTCTTTCTGCCTTGCGGGATTCATCCACATAGCTCAATTTCGATTTTTTTGAATCTTGCTTGCTCTTTATTAGAGTGACTGTTTCAGTCGGTTGCAGCTCTTGAACGGTGATGAAGCTTGCAGTTTTGCTTTCGGTCTCTTTTTCGGGCAGATAACTACAATCGCGGTACGTGTCATGAGTTTTTAAGAATTCTGTATCAGGAGCCATATTGTACACTGAACTAAAAATTTGCCGTGATGAAGTCTTCCGACTGGTTGCCTGATCAGTTTTTTCTATTTTAAGAGGATGTGATTGACAAAGAATATTAGACCGCATGCACGTAGCCACTGAATGCCCGGACGGATAAGAATAATGTGCTTCAGTGCTAAAACTTCTCGTTCGTGGACTACAAACGAAGCACTGAGATCTTGTCTTAGTTGTTACACACACCTGTTTGTCTTTGGATTCGGTCTGTGACGTACGACTATATTGGGTGCTTTCTGCCCATTCTCTTCTATGAGTATGTTTTTTAGGTTCTATGAAAAAATATACATTATTTTTATCTTTTTCCTCTTTTTTCTTCTTAATTCGAGCGAACATCAAGTAGCATAACGTGGGTATGCACCAAGCGATTTCCAAAACTATGATAACTGTTATAACCATCATCTTTTTCGATGATAGATCAATAGGTATTCCGGCTATAGAAGTTTTCTGGGGTTTAGGAAGCGACGTATAGTAAAGGTCTAGAACGGTATCGCATAGATTTCTTGTTTTATTCACAAGTGTAAGCACGCTCCCTAAAGCCGGGTACAGCTTTTCATCGCTCAGGTGTGGGATAACATCCCCTATTAACCATTCTTGGAGTCTTTTTTCAAAACTGTGCCTATCCTCGATGTTACCAGTTAAGATACAATTATTTGCAGTATCGTAATATTTGAATAGAGCATTGGAAGAATTTGGAGAGTTCAGAGAAATGAGAGACTGATTCTTAAGTGGTACAAACATGGATTCTGAATCTTTGTCCCAATTTACGTTGGGTACCGGTATTGTTAGACCTAAATTGGTCTTTTCAAGGAAAGCTAGAGCGGCGCAAGGGTCTTCATCACTGTTAGGAAATGGCTCATATAAAGGAGCCACACTTATAGGCACAGAGCGTAGTAAATTAATTTCAGGACCGTGCCAGCCTTTGCCGTCTGTGTCCAAATAGTTTTTAATGTCATCATGAAAATCAAAAAGTCGGAGAGCGTCATCTTGCCGCACAGTTCCTCCGTAGTAAGCGTACTTAGTGATCGGCAGTATCCACATTTTCATGTATCCTCCTAAGGTGTCTGATAGAGCGGTCTTCATCAGGATGTCAGTTTCTATATCAGGAGCTTCACTTTTTATGATATCGTAGGTGTCTTTAAAATATTCAAGTATTAAGCTAGCAAAGTCTTCATTTTGAATGTTGAGATCATACGGTGATGGTATTATATCTAGAAAGTGTTTCCTTGCTCGCAGAAGTCCTATTTCGGCGTTGGTCCAGCGTTTTTTGCTCAGATCAGCAGAAGTGAAAAGTACCGTACCGACTTTATAATATTCCTCTGGGTTTTCCATTGCTACAGTTTTACATATCAGTGCAAATATAAAAGCGTACGCGTTCATTATTAAAACTTTTGTAAAATGTTAATAAAAAAATGCTTACAAAATAAACGCGACACAACAATGCGACTTTGATAGTTTTTAACTTTGACTGCTGTCTGTCAGCATTATGAAAGAGGTAAAAGGACCTAAAGCTCTCTGGCTCTGTTGTTTATAAAAAAGTTATCTTTCAAATAAGTGTGAAACGAACATTATCATATTCTTACTGCGCTCTTAGCAGGCGTAGCGTATCTCGCCTAGCTGTTAGCAACAGATCCGCTAGGTTATGCAACGTTCGCAGCGATCACAACTTGGATGGGTGACCGTTTGTGTGGTATTTACATCTGAGCACTACCGCGTGCTTTGTGGAGGTCTAAAAACTCCTAAACAAGGGTTGGCCACACATCCACACGAGAGAAGAAGACTGTTTATTGTACAGTCGAAAATAAAAATGGCTTATTTAGAATTACCTACGCTGAGTTCCACAGCTCAGACCAATAAGTCTACCTATCGGTTATGTGTTTACTAGAGCATTTTAATGGGCACGCCATAAAACAACCAGTTCAGCCAAGGTTTGGACTCTTGGCTAATCGCCTGCTTATTAGCGAGTCTTGGCCTGTTTCGTTATACCTCTTCCTCCAAAAGTTGTTTAGAAGGGATCGCTTTAAGCGACCGCCCATTGTTCCACCATTGTAAACAATCACCTAGTACTTAATTTCTATCTTTAAGGTGAATAATAAAGTTTTTATCTTTCTGTCTATCTACATACCAAATTTCATTAACATCCGTTCAGCCGATATGGAGATACGTGGTAACAAACACACATACACACATTTCGCCCGACTTTCGCATTTATAATATAAGTAAGAGAGTAAGAGAATGAGAGAGAATGTATCCTACATTCTAATAAATATTTCTTAGTTTTTAGTTAATGTAATTGGTCTTAACCGTGTTAATTAAATTAAATAAATAAATAAATAAATAAATTCTATAAAATAATTTAATATAGAAATCTCAGATAAAGTATCTCGAAGATAGAAATACTTAATATACTATATAAGTACTGATGACCCATATTCGATTATTGGTTTAAATCTCTAGCGTTGACGGACGGCGCACGCGCGAACACGTGAGCGCATGCGCGGGATGCAACTCGATGGAGTTTTGCCGCGTAAAAATATAAGTATTTTCCATTGCTTAGTTTTGTGGTATAACTTCTCTAAAAGTACTTACTAAACAAAGTTATAAAAATTGAAACAATTTCATAATTTTTCAGACTATATATAGGATATATACGATATATAGGAACGAGTCAGTTCCTATAGATTGTAAAGGCAATTCCATACCAAGCTATCCCCCGTATTCTCAAATGATAATCATACATGTCATTTGTTCCAGGATCTCCTCTATACGTCACTGCGTGTTCAGGTGGGGTCGTATATCACACGGCCAGGGGGGAGAATTTAATTAGAACAACTGCTTCTGAATTGAAGGATTATTAGGTAAAGCTTCGGTATGTTGCTATGGCACATGCCAGTGTGGTTATGATAAATTTATTTAAATGTTCCTAAATCTCTACATTTGTTGAATAACTTCACTGTTTTTATTCCAATCGTAAATTCTACTGTACAGGGTGTGGAAAAATTTTGGGACTTTCAAGGTTTTTAGGTTTTTGGGACCTTTTCCTTTGCAGTGAGCAATTTTTGTTCTGACGACACATCGGGTGCATTTTCGAGGAAATCGCGAATTTGGATTTTTGAAAAAACTAGTCAGGCAGAAAAAGGCATTTCTGAAAAACAACATGGTCTTAATCGACCCTATTTCTCACCAGAAATGATTCCTCTAAAGTAACCCACCAAATCAAATCGTAAGTTTCTGAGAAAAGTAAAAAAAAGTTTTTATTTTTTCTAAAATTCTACGGATGTTTCCCAAGAACGAAACTTCCTCACTATAAGGGAAAGGGTACCTACCCTGTCTCAAAATTTTTTAATAAAATAAATACAATTACATACTCTCAACGATCACATACATAGATCCAGGCCCCTTACTTGAATTCCCTGTATATAGGTAACCAGGAATTACGAGGACCATTGTCCCACTACACCCAGATACGAAACAAATGCCTGCGCTTTTTAATGTGCACAAACATTCGTCCCTTCGTGGGAATCGAACCCGCAACCTCAGTGATACATGAGATTTGAGCCATCCTGCCTAACCACTACACCATAGAGGCTGACAAAACCTGTATATTTATAATTGTACACCTTTTTATTTATGTTTATGAAACTGAGTGATGAGACAAGCAAGTCGTTCGCTTGATGGGAAGCGCTACGCCTGCCCATGACAATTGCAGCGCCACTCAGAACTTTCAAAAAGCACTGCGTAGCACTGCATTGAGCTCATCACGCCGAGACATCAGATATTAAGTCTCATATGCTCAGTCATTTCGCTAGCTTACTTGTGTATGTAATCAATATTGTAATAATAATAACGTTGTTAAGCTAACACTAATATTAATCGTCAATTAACATGTTAACACGGCTAGCGTGACAACGTTACCACATGTCACGTTGTCGTCGTTAATCACGGGAATCCCGTTAATTGTCCACTGTGTTATTGTGACAAATTGCTTCATGGGGACTAGATTATGGTGGAGTGGAGTTATGACCTTATGACACAGGTTGAAAGTACATGTATCTATTCGTCGACAATGCTTGTATTAAGCCAACAGCCTCTGTGTTGTGGTTGTTGGGTAAGTTGTCTCAAATCGCATACACCACTGAGGTTGGGGTTAGATTCCCGTAACGGGGCAAATGTTAATGCAGAGAAAAAGAAAGCGCAAGCATTTGTTTCGTTCCTGGGTGTTTTGGGACCGTGGTCCTCGTAGTTTCTGGTTCCCTAGGGAACCTGTATCTAGATACAGGGAATTCTAATGTACCTAATATGTTTGTGCTTTGCTTATCTTTGACCGCGCGCGTTGAACCAATACTGGCTGCGTTTAAAATAAACTACCTCAAAATTATTAGTTTAATTTACATTTTGTTTTTACTTGTATTACGTCCAAAAACATGTATTGTAACTAGTTTCTCATGTAAGTGAAGTAATTCTGTATGAGTAATAAATAATCTTAACCTTTATATCCCTTAACTAATCGGAATAAAATCCTTGGGGTTTGAAGAAGCAGGTTTGTTTTCGGAATACCGTCCGACTAACTAAACTAAGCTATCTAGCAACTATTCCTTCTTTTTCCTTCCTTCATTTCCTTCGTGTTATAAAATGTTACGAAGGCGACGTCTTCTGTTGTCAATAATAAATAATAGTGAATTAATTTATTTCAGGCTATTATACAGTAAACAAATTAAAAGTAGACCTTACAGAATAACGTATATATAAATTATAAAATATTAACGGTAGGATAAGGAGAATTTCGGTTTAGCCTCTCTGTAAGAAGAAGAAGAACTAAAGAAAGAAGAAAGAAAGAAATTATTTATTGCCAAACTGTACACATATAGTTTAAATTACAACACAATATATTTAAGAGCACAAAAATACAAAAAAAACAGCAGCAATAGGGGTAAGCTCATCACTGAGCTGCGTAAGCCTAGCAGCTCACGCAAGGCTGATTTTCAGCATACCCCTTTATTCGAAAGATGGTCGTCGATATTGAGTCATGCGGGTACCAACATAAATAAATTAATTTGCATTAAACACATTACAAGAACAGAAGTAAAATAAATAAATAAATAAAACAGTGTGATGCTTGTATTTGAGGGTGAGAGTGGGGGTGTGTATGTGTGTGTATGAGAGCGAGTGTGTGTGTGTAGTTACAATATTTTAAAGGTGGCTTTAAAGTTATTTTTTATTTAGTTCAGTAATAGCAGCTTGTATTTTACTTTAAAAAGAACGTTACTCATTTTAACTCTCATTGGTGGGGGAATATTGTTCCAAATCTTTGAAGCGCTATATTTAAAACAACCTTTAAATCTGGTGGTATTGTGTATGGGGGTTGAAAGAGCTCTGTAGCGCCGGAACACTATTTCCCTCGGGCCAAAACTCGGGAACCAGGAGCATCTTATATTTTGCAGGAAATTGGAGCACGTAAGACTTGAAACTCGTCGTCCTCGTTGACTCCATGGTTTTTTACTATTTTAGTTCGTAATCGAACTCAAACTCAAAACTCGGCAGATTCGGAAATAATAATGACAGCCGAATACTTTTCTCACTTGCGACACTTCAATCTCCACGCGGGAAAAGTCGCGGGGCGCAGCTAGTCATTAATAAACGGATACGTTGTGCGAATTAACAGCATCATCAGACGCATGTAACGACAACATAGACCGATAACCCTTCTGTACTAATCATTTCATCCCTAATGGCTCGTAATGCAATACTGTTGTTACTGGCTTTGAGACGTGGCGGGAATACGCTCGTATGTGGAAGGGATACGTCAATTACCTAATTTTTATCTATGTATGTGTATACTGGTAGGTCTCTCGTATGCGGAATACTGCCCGCAGTCCTACCAGTACGAGAGACTTACCAGAATTTTGACAGCCTCTGTGGTGTAGTTGGCAGGTTGCCTCAAATCGGTTACGGGTTCGATTCCTGCAACGGAACAAATGTGCACAGAAAAAAAAGCGCAAGCATTTGTTTCGTGTCTGGGTGTTGCGGGACCATGATCCTCATAGTTCCTGGTTCCCTAGATACAGGGAATCCTATTAGTTAGGGGCCAGAATCTATGTATGTGATCGTTGGGCGTTATTTATTTTTATTATTTAGTATACACACAGTCCGATTTCCTGAAGAAGTTATATAGTGGAGACCACGTTTAAGCACCTTAGACCACGTTTATTAACTAAGTGTAGGACGCCCTCCGACCAGATGGAGCGGCGACCTGCGTAAAGTGGCTGGCAATAACTAGGTATATGAGAAGAGCCGAGGATCGGGCTCAATGGCGTGCATTGGGAGAGGCCTGTGTCCAGCAGTGCACTTGTACAGGCTGATGAAGATGATGATGATAAAGAGGTAAAGTTGTTTGTAAGTATGTATGTTTGTAGGAGGAAGTCTCTGAAACAACTGATCTGATTCTAGGTACAATGTAGTAGTTGCGGTACACCATCGCTTTTTACAATAAACCCTCTCAGTGCCAGTGACAACTGCGCAGTTGTTTGGATGATAAGACCGCCAGTTTTAAGCACTACGTTAAGCAATAAGTGTCATGTAAAAAATATTTTACTTTCTGGTACAATAAAGAGTTTATAAAAAATGAAATTACTGTGAATTACTGGGCATTATGAGACTCAACAGCTAGTTGTTTCAGGGTGACGAGCGCAGTGCAGCGCCGCGCAGGATTTTGCAAAACTAAGTTCTGGGTGGTGCTGTTATTGTTATGGGCTGGCTTATTGCTTACCATCAGGCAAACGACCAGCGTCTCGTCATTCAGTTACATAAAAAATATATTACATAAGATAAGATAAGAAATTTATTGCAACAACAAACAACAGTTACACAGCTTCTTCGAGTACTTAGTATCTAATTAAAACATACCTACACACATACACATAATATCTTAATACATATCACGTCTAAAAACTTTTCTGTTAACGAGTATTAATATCGAGACTAGGACAAATTTCCCGAGAAACTACCAAATACATAATAGCACTACTCCATCAATAGCTGAGATGCTGAGATGTTAGAAATAATAATAAGCATCGCAAAACGCTAGATAAATCCTCTCCGACCGTAAACTTAAAGGTAAAGGACTTCGTTCATTACACCGTAGCGTACCATGACCGTTACCGCACCGGCACTGGTAAAAAAATACTTTCTACCGGTTGCTTACCTTTTCATAAGCGGTCCGCGCCAGACGACACATTTTGCAGTTGATGGTGAGTGTAACCCTTCAACTAAAAAGGTATTCATTTATTTGTTTTTGTACCGAATTGGGGTTTCTTGTATGGACAACAACTTCGATGGATAACTGACGATTGTACCAAATTAGTACTAACTCATGTTTCACGAAAAAAATATTATATATAATAATATAATATTTACATAAAAGCACTACTCCATCATGAAAATAATATATGAATATATATATAAGTGAACATATGGGTTAACGAAAGAGACTTCACCCATAGGTTCACTAGGGTGCATTGGAGGTAGACAAATAAATGATAACAAACCTTCAACATCTTAGGTAGGTATATAAATAAAAATTGAATGCTGTCCGTTGGTATGCGCATCACTTGAGAACGGCTGGACTGATTTAGTATTTTTATTTTCAAATGTTTGTGCAATTGGTTATGTTGCCAGGAAAATTGGGAAATTTGGGAAAAACTGAAAATGCTTTCTGAAGGCGATGAAACGGCGCGGCGGGGCGCAGCTAGTTAAGAAAGAAGAAGCTATGCTTACTATTCGTGCCCGGTACGCTCATAGTTTGCCACGGTGGTGTAGTGTGCGGAGTCCTTATAGCTAGAGAACTTAGAGATGTTTATAAATAAACGGATAGCCGTTATCTGCCGCATAAAATATTAATGATCATCCCCATTAGTGAGAGAGAGCTTTTTACATGAATAGACAGAAGGTACACGTCGATATAGAACTTAGCTGGAAGTGTCACGTTCACACACGACCGTCAGTGACGTTTTTTTTTGTATTACTGAGTGAAGACGAGCAAGTCGCTTGCCTGATGGTAAGTGACACGCCTGCCCATAACAATAGTAGTGCCACCCAGAACTTTTAATACCACTTTTATTTACGTGGCGGGGGCGTGTAAGATACAAAGACAACCACTGAAACGCTTGCGTCGGCACTGACACTGACGTGTGTGAACAAGTTCATTATGCTGGCATCGCTGAAATTCGCTGAGGACACAATGCTCTCCAAACCGGATCACAGTAATCCTTGCGCACTATTTCACTTACGGCCAGAAATATGTATTGATAAAGAGAAACGACTTTTTGTTTTGACAAAATAGTCGTCTCTCGTTGTTCAGCTACCTAGACCTAATGTATATTCAGCAATATCTTGTTAATTCTTGTTTTGTACGACGAAAATAACAACTTAAACATTTACGAGCACCAGCGCCCCTAGCGGAATAAAGTTGCAGTCTTCTTCCCTATGGACATGAAAGGTACAGTTCATTCAGGCACTTCCAGCCTCTCTACAACCACGTTATATCCTCTTCACTAATCATAAGGCGGGCGATTAGGTAAAAGGCGATAAATCTTGGACCATGGCAATAAGTTATTGCGCACTCAGTGTGCAGGCCCCCTAATTATTGCTGCGTAAAAATAATTAACCTCCGCGGGTCCGCGGGTCAGTGGAAATATGGATTTTGTCTTCTAGGACTTCGGCTTAAAGAACATTTATTCTCTTTAAGAAATTACAATAAAATCACTTATAAAGAGAACTTACTAAACTTATAAATTTAAAACAGTGAGCATGCATTAACTAGGTACTTAAGTCTAAGGATATTCAAAACATAGGATTCAAGCAGTGCGGTTTTTGACTATTATTATTAAATATTTTTTTAACAAGTATGTATAATGCCTATCACTAGAAGATATCTCTTATTAGCGATACGACCGCGCATAGCTTTATTTAAGTTTTTATGTTATATTTGAATTTATTTTTTATACTTTATGGGCATTTTCTATGTTGTGAGTTCATTTGATGTCCTTAATAATCACGAGCTGCGCCCTGCGGTTTTACCGCGTAGTTAATTTTTCTGGCATAAAAACTGTCCTTGTTTCTCGGTTTCTTTAAAATTTGCGTTTAGTAGAGTAAGCGTGGTTAGTTAGGTACAAACATCTATACATCCATCCATCCATCCTCACAAACTTTCGCATTGAAAAATATTATTAGTATTAGGTACATATCAAGTTTCTTCAAGCAAATTCTTTAAAGGTTGGTACAACCGCATTAAAAACCATCAAGTATTTGTTTTAATTAATTAACACACCATATAAAAGGAAAACTACGTTCTAAAACAGACAAATGCGCGTGGTGACCTTTTTTAACCGACTTCAAAAAAGGAGGAGGTTCTCTATTCGGTTGTATTTTTTTTTTAAACTATTTAAAGACCTCTTTAGTGGAGCTAGCGCCTAACAAATTAATAGCGCAATGTCATTTCAGTTATTGCTATTCCGATGCGATATAATAGAGGATCGGATAACATTTCAGAAAGTGTTAAAAATCAACCATCATGTACATATATATGTATATAGCCATGAACAATAATGTTTTAATTAAATAAAGTCCTAAAAGTACCTAAAATTATGTTTAAATGTTAAGTTTCAAATGTTGCCGCGCAAAAGGTCACCTTCGACGAATGACATCACACGCTGGCCAACCAAACGACAAGCTCTACGAAACAAACTTGCAAAGTGATTTATACATTTTTGTGAAGTTTAAAGACTTGAGGGTCGTCATGGCATGGAAAACATATCGTTTTGATATAGATAAGAAGCAAATATATAAAATAAACACAAGCTTCGCACTCGGTATTTACTTTGAAATGACGTCATGCACTGTGGTGGTGTTTCGGAACAGATAAAAAATGTCAGAATTATTAGATTTTATTTATTGATTTAAAAATATAAATTATTATTATTTTACAAAAATATTGATTGAATGATCTTTCGAATTTAACAAACATTCGTTCTAACTACATTTCAGGTTATTTTTCGATTACTGTCCGATCCCCTATTGTCAACGTTCCCTTGATTAATGTTTTTATTCTAAGTTGTATTTAATAATGGGATATGTTTTACCTCAACATTTTTATTTCTTTCAAAGCTCAATAAAGTCACCGTTTCCATGACTGCAGCACAGTGGGGTAAGGGATAAATTGTGCACCCCCTTGGGAAATCTGCGGTTATTAGCTGTCAATCATAGGACGACTCACCCTATATGAGTGTATT
This sequence comes from Petrophora chlorosata, assembly GCA_951640565.1. Taxonomy (NCBI): domain Eukaryota; kingdom Metazoa; phylum Arthropoda; class Insecta; order Lepidoptera; family Geometridae; genus Petrophora; species Petrophora chlorosata. The sequence goes on along the minus strand of OX621204.1, from coordinate 4,535,100 downwards.
GGAAACGTGGAAATGAAGTGCTATGATTTTCTTGACTGTGCCGAGTGAAGAAATATAGTTAAACTGGTCACGGATTAACTTAGTACCTACCTGTGCTATCGATTAGTGGGCAATAATTATTAAAAAATTAAAAAACACGAATGAGGGAAAACTCAATGAGAGAGAATGTATCATTTGATAACTGCGTCATACAGATTTGCTTTCAAATAAGTACAGGGAAACCTTACCGGCATAGTCATGATTCGGCACGAACGAAAAAAATAATAAAAAGATTTTTGCACTACCAAACACCTATGTAATATAAACGTGGTTTGAAATTCGATGTGAAAAAATGGCGCCGTTGCTGCAAAAATATTTAAAATGGAGTTTTCCACTCTCACAATAGGCAAGGTGTCGGCAGATACGGCGCAGATCCGTCGGATTACGTGGTGGAAATGAGTCGCGACTTAATTTCCTGGACTCCGTGCCTTGGATGCTTGGCTTCGCTGCGAACTGTCAAGAATTTTAAGCGATTTATGTTAGCTTCAAGTATTTGCTTGTGGAAAGGGTTTTACGAGAACTATGACGTTGCTGTAAGTGTTATAATTGTATAATCTTTTCAAAAAACCTTCCTGATTCACACAACCAGTCAAACGACCTTTACCAGGTGGACGATTTTAAAGGTAATGTCCATTACTGAAGCAGACAAATGTAATGCATAGTTGATGCCGCCCAAATGCCAGGCCAAATGGAATAACATATGAGGCTGCCGACTGCTTCATCAGATCAGGACATGGAATATTTAGGGGTGATTAAAACCTTCGTTATATTTGAAGGCCAGTAATTGATGACCAAGCCGTGACTTGCAGGAAGCGGAAGGTAGCACGAGAAGTGTCAATCTATTGTTAGAACTAGATCTAAGTAATCAATGACAAAACGCTATAATATGGGCATTTTTATATGCGCATTTTTTCACTAAGTTTAATATATTTGTTCATGTGTGTTTTATTTATTTAAGCACAACATTGTAATACTGGCTTGCTGCACGCTTTGGTACCAAACTGTAAGTGCAGCAAGCAATTAAAATAAATAAATAGGATGAGAGCGAGTGCTGTGTGTTGTATACAGCTATAACTGCTACATTGCTTACTTACTATATACTTAATATAAGTACCTATATTAGAATACACAAACTCACCAATGTTTCTAACTGTACGAAAATAAAACTAATTACATACATTACATATTTTTAGTGTTTAGTGTTTTAAGTTCGCTCCTTAGGGCTTGCTAATTCTCTAGGACCATACCGCCATGTCTTACGTAGTTTTTATTTGATAGTTTATTATTACATTTACTATACTTTTGTTGAGTTATTCTCAACAAACAAGCCGGACCCTCTCTTAGTACTTCAATAAAGTGGTGGAACTTTATTAAAGCTTTCCATGGACTTTTTGGGAGAACATAAAAAGCAATGTTTTCTCTATTTTGTTTTATTTGCCTACACTCGTGCACGTTTACGAACACAAAATGGTTAATATTCCACCGATATTACACATGATCACTCGAAATAACACTTGTTTGGAAAATAAAACAAAATCAAACTTTCCGCCAAAGAGTCCACATCTTTTTAGTTTCATTCAATGGTCAGCAATTACTACAACCAGGTGGCTGTCAATCAGTGCACAAATTATTGAATAAATAATGATTATATATTTTATTTCATTGGTTTTGATTTGGCGCCTGGCAGTCAGTCGGCTTTGCACTCTATTGATTCAAGAAATTGTAGGCTTTTTGACACAATTAATATGATATTAATATGATGATATGATGTTATTAATGGAATAAGACAACAAGGTCCTTCTGTTGCCTGATGGCGCCACCGGCACCTTGAGATTAGCAGTGCTATTGTTAAGTTTGATATTGTAGAAGTCGAAATCGTAATAATCTATACCATTTCCATATTATTGTATATTTCAGTTGTAAGTACCTATATGTCAAAGTGATGATGATGATGATATTATCATGATTCGTATATTTGTTTATGCTATTAAAATGACGGAAAGGGTTAAATACATATAAAGATATAATTAAGTCGCTAAAAATAAAAAAGTTATCAATTTACACACCTTCTAATTTTTATAAAACAGGACATAAACAGTTTTGGAGATGCTGGGATTTGAACCCAGGACTTTCAGCATGCGAAGCAGACACTCTACCACTGAGTTACATCCCCAGATGGCAAAAGAGCCAAAATAGAAAATCCTCATATGGGATTTATGATAAAAAGCTTTTATAAGCTTTTGCTGAGGTACAGGACGTCACAAGAAGAAAGCATATTTTCGACTATTTATTAGTATGTAAAAAGTCACCTATTCTAGCTACATTTAACCAATATTTAAAACATCATAATATAATATTATCTTAAATTAAAATGATGCTTTATTCGCATTTTATAAAAGCATTCATGAGACCTACAAAATAGTTTCCCAATAATCCGCTAGATGGCGCTAAACTGCAATTAACTTATTTAAAACAAGCGGTGGTTGTGGCTGCTGATACGATTCATCAACGAATTGTTTTTACAGTTGCCCATTTTAATTAACTAGTGAAAATATTTAGTTTCGCGTGACTGGGATTGGATCTGACGAGGGAGATTTTTGCTAATGATATATAGCTGTGGAAAGGTTAGGTACCTACGTTTTTACTAATGATGATGATAAAAATTAAAAACATTACGTATTAGATATAAAAATACTTCAGCCGCCAAGTACAGCTTTTTGTTACAGAAACCTAACTAATATGTGAGATGAAATAACGAATATTTTAGTAAAGTGCCTAAATATATAGGTAATCATTCAGTAAGCTTAAGGTATTAAATAATTGAACTAGAAATGCATTTCTCAATTTGCATAACATGTTTGATAGAAGTTTGCTGTCTTGCTACTTCCTTAAGAGAAATAATGTGTTATCGTCTCGTCATTCAGTTAAATAAAATAAAAATGTATTTTACATTATAAAACAGATTTTTAAGGCCAGTCATATGTCGGACTCGAAATATCGATACTCCTGCGATATTGTAGATAGCTATATTGTAAAAGCTATTCATTAAAAATAATTATCGTAAAACAACCACCCCGTAACGATAAACAGTAGCCGTCAGATAGCTCCTCTGTCAGTGTTCTCCGTACCGTGAAAATCACATAAAAATCATTATAAAACCCTTTGTTGCCATTCCACCCTCAACCCCCGCCACAGATGAGGCGATAGTCGCTACCCTTGTTGAGACGTCAGTGTAATTATGCGGTGACGCGGGTGTTACTAATGTTATTTGTAGAAGGTGACAATCTCTTCTGTACCTTTTCGTTTTTTTTTTATTATTATTATGTCGTTCTTTCTCACGGGTTATACACCCGGTCCTTTGGAAGGCTTGCGCGGGGACATGAGTCCAACACGTAGAGGCCTCTTAGAGCATTTAATTTAGATTTGTAATGGGCAACATTTATCGGGGACTGTCTCGGAAGTGCATCATTAAGAAGATGCAATCAAAGACAGCCCCCGATAAGTGCGAGGACTATTACTGGAGATATGGAAATGACTTTTGATTGGGCTATTGAGGTGAATTTATTATTATTATTATATCAACCTATTGTGTCCCACTGCTGGGCAAAGGTCTCCCCCATCTCCCTCCAAACATCTCTGTCCACAGCCACTTCCATCCATCCGGGTCGGTAGGTTTCGAGATCGTCACCTTTTCGTTTTACAAGCTTTTATTTAACTTGCAATGTTTGGGTCAAATCTTGCAAGTTGAATCGGAACCACTTCATCTTATCCTACGGGATTCAAATTTTACATGTCAAAGTCCGATGACAATGCAATATTATGATGACAAGGCAGCTGATCTGATGATGGAGACGGAAGGTGGGCAATGGAATTCCTTGACGGATAATTGTAAACTACTAGTGTTTGGGCCCATTTTATCTGCTCGCGGTTCCAATTTCCAATTTGTTAAAAGCTTGTCTTGAAAAAAAAAATACTAGACTGAATAAAATTAGAAAAAAAAACATACCCAACGATCACATACATAGATCCTGGCCTCTAACTAGGATTCCATGTTGTATCTAAGGAACCAGAAACTACGAGGACCATGATCCCACAACACCCAGACACGAAACAAATGCGTGCGCTTTTTTTTCTGTGCACAAACTACTATTATTATTTATTAATTAATTTATTTGGACTACCAACAGAACAACATGACTTAATGCAAACAGTTTTGGACTTAATAATTTTGAATAATTATTAAGTTAATTTATTTTTTTTAATTATAAAGATAATAAAAAATAATAATACCCGAAATAGGTTATTGTTATAAAAAATAATAATAATAACCTATTTGCTCATGTGACAGTTCTCTTTCCTCAAGGGTTTGCTGGAAGAAAACTCTTTTTAGGGTTAAGCTCGCATTTGTACATATATTTTATAAATCATCGATGTAAATATTACAATAGTGTACAATAAAGAATGTAAGAAGAATATAGGAATAATTTTGAAATTAGGTTCACATAGTTCTATTTATTAGCGGACTGTAGTAGGCCCCCAAACCCACAAGTATGGCTGGTTGAGTAGACACCTCTTTGTTTTGCGATTGGTTCGGTTACGTCCTGGTTTTGCGTTTTTTTGGGTTTTAACTGAACTCACACAATGGAGAGCACGATCCTATTAACAGATTCTTTATTTGATCTGCGTGGTGGTCATGCATGCTTAATAGATACGAGTTTCTGAGGTCTACGTTTTGCGTACAGTTGTCATCAGGGCCCCAATTCACTATGACAACTTGGCGAAATCACGTCGATTCCTTGCTTCGGAATCACGTAGATTCTTTCATTAATAAACGACATCTCCATGGCGCATTCATATATTCATATATATGACGCGTCATAGAGAACACAAATTTCGCAGATGTCGTTTATTAATGAAGGAATCGACGTTTCCTTGAAGCAAGGAATCGCCAAGTTATCATAGTGAATTGAGGCCCTGCTGTGGGTAATGCTAGTGCGGTCACAGTTTTCAATGAAACTACTTGGACTTTAGGACATACTTATAATAAACTATACCTACTTATAATAAAACTGTAACGAGGCGGATACTGTACTTTGAGGATATTTTTGAAGGTCTATTTTTAAGAGTATTTGGGAGCAACAGAACCCAAAAATACAGTTCTTCTATCTACGAGTAAGTAGTATAGTGATATGTATATATAGGAGAGCTCGTGCAAGACTTTACTACCATCTGAAACAAACTTCGTGTGTATGTATTCAAATATATGTTAAGAAGCGCAGGCAGCACGAGTGGAAGTACCACGGCTGCATGCGCCCGTCTTCCCAGTTTCCAGTGCGACGCGGTACACGAAGCGAGGAATTGGTTCAATGTTATATTAGGGAAATACTTTCTATTTATCTACTGTACTCGTATTCTTACTTCTAAGAAAGTATTAGTACTTTGCGTATAAGTAGGTATGAGTAGTAGCAATAAGCGATTTCAAACCGGAATCATTGCGATTGTGCTGAAGACAATTTTCTATGGTTATATTAGCATGTTACGTATTAACCTTCCGTAAAATAATCTCTAAATGATAGTGAAAACCGTCTCAAAATCCGTGGTTTAGAATGAGTAGGTAAGCGGAAAAACAGAAATGAGGACGCGGATAGCGACTTTGTTTTATACTATTTAATTAATTTATAATAATTGAGAATTTGCACGAACTGCATTTGCGATGCGTATACAAGGAACTTGGAGTTTTGATGTGTTTTAGTACCTGAGATCCACTTGTATTACATTTAAGACATACTAGGATTACGTGGAAGGAAATCTGCTATCTTAAGGTTCTGGCAAAGAAGCACACGTATCCACAACTCATGTACCGAGTACTCGAGTGCAATTCTGAGGATACCCGGATCCACGCGCTTTGATAGCATCGTGTACCCAGACAAGGACGGCCATACCCAAGTTCCACCAAGCCAGAGCGAGAGAGAAGTAGTCTCGAGATGACCAACGGCAGTTAGGGGTCAGGGGTGAACGCTCTTGGGTGAGATGTTAAACTAACTGCTACGTGAACTGTGGCGGGTTCAATAGTAACAAGTCACTATTCTGTGGTAGATGTCAAAGATGTTGATACGTATTCTGTGAACTATGAAGAAACAGGTTACTTTTCGGTGACCATACTTATGAAGACTTGCTTGTACACCATGCTACCTTCAATACTCTATGAACAAACGACCCTGATTTCTAACAGCAGTACTCAGCGGCACCTCTAAAATTTGCAACTGAAGCCTAGTTCGGAATACGCCAGTATTTTAGTCGAATGGCGAGTAATTTAGCTAATCAAGTTTGGACCCCAACTCACTATGAAAACTAAGCGATTCCTTGCTTCGAAAACACGTCGATTCCTTCATTAATAAACGACATCTCATTGACGCATTCATATATTCATATATATGACGCGTCATAGCGAATACAAATTTCGCAGATGTCGTTTATTAATGAAGGAATCGACGTTTCCTCGAAGCAAGGGATCGCCAAGTTGTCATAGTGAATTAGGGCCCTGAACAATAAACTTTTTGCCGAGTAAGTTACCAGTAAGTAATTCAGTCATTAGACCATTCACAACTCGATTAAATACTAAATAGTGCAAACAAGGCTTAAGTTCTAGCTATTATTGCCAAAATTAGGTAGTATCTAAGTAAAGGCGCAGGCGCGGCGCTTACTGCCTGGTAGACAAAGAGCTTGCCGCGTAATAAAAATAGCTGCAAGCCTCGCACATTTAGTGTTATAAAGTTCGTATTATTTGTTGCTTTCTGGGTCAATAAGATGTACTTTACTCGTGATAGGTCTCTCGCACGCGGGAGGCCGTCTGGATGGATACCACCGCTTTGTTAGTTATTTTGCCGCCAAGCAGTAGTGTTCAAGCATTATTGTGTTCCGATTTGAAGGGCCAATGCCCTTCAAAACAGTTATTATTGCTGGCTACAATTAGCCAGCGAAATTACTATGATGAGGCTTAATATCTGATGTCTCGGGGTGATAAGCGTAATGCAGTGCTACGCAGTACTTTTTACGGTATTGAAAGTTCTGGGTAGCTCTACAATTGCTATGCAGGCGTGGCACTTACCATCAGGCAAACGACTTGCTCGTATCAATACTCAAATCAACAAAATAAACAAAAACGTGAAAATTATGACATGTAGCTTTAAAACATGCTACCAATTTTCCGTCAATGTGACAGATAGGCATACAGATGAAACCTAAGATTTAGTATATACTTTTTCTTTGGATGAAACACAGTATATAATAAGAAAAGCTCGTTCCGCTCTGAATCTTAAAATAATAAGCTATATCAAAAGAATTTCTGAAATTGAATGCATTAGCGCATGCTAGGCGAAAATCTTCAGATTTACGGACGGTATTCTGAAGACTCAGGTTCAATCCCTGCCCGAGCAATATCAATTTTCTTCTTTCTAATTATTTAAAATCGTATATCAAAGGAACTTTACACTATTCTGTGACAGGGTCAGTTCTTTACATGATATCCAGCTAGTATAAGCAAATTATTCTGTGGTATGAGGTCCCATTCAACGGTGAATAAGGCACATTACGTACGTTCTGTTTGTACGTTCATTCTGTGGTATAATGTTAGATTGTAGATATTAATTATAGAGTCTGTGGTATGCATAATTACTTAGTCGAGGTGGTCATCTTTGTCTGGAAAGTTTGTATCAATGAGATATACTAGAAGTGGAGAGGGTAGTCAATATTATACGAGTAGCTTTTATAAAGATATTCAGGTCTCGATAGGGGTTACATGTTTGTGCCGTTTGGGATAGAGACGTTGGGCCCGTGGGGCCCAGGAGCACTCGAAATCTATAAGGATTTGGCGGGGCGGCTGGTGGAGTCCACACGTGACCAAAATGCTGGCGTGTATTTTTGTCAAAGAATCAGCCTCGCTCGTTCAGCGAGGCAACGCCGCCAGCATTTTGGGCACGTTGCCGGACGACGGGTATCGGTTGAATTATCTGTAGGCCATTCAGTTGGCTGAACCGATACCCGTTTGTACATAGTATTTAATTTATTTTAGATATGTATATGTATAGTGACGTAATTTATATAGTTTGATTTAATATTAAGGTAGTTGTTATTTTAGTATTTAATTGTACTAGTTTAGTTTTTTGTGAATAAAATAAAGATTACTTAAAAAAAAGTTGTAAAGTAGGCACCTACCTATATACATATTTTAATAATATATTTCATCATCATCATCAGCCCATCACGTTCCCACTGCTGGGACACGTGCCATCTCTCATAGAGAGAGTATGGGCCATAATCCACCACGCTGACCCAGTGCGGGTTGGTGGATGTGACATGTCCTTGAATTTTTGTGATAAATTCTTGGATATGCCGGTTTCCTCATGATGTTTTCCTTCACCGGTTTAGAGCGAGTGTTAAATCAGCACATAACTTAAGAAAGTCAGTGGTGCGGGGCCAGTGGGATTCGACTCGGGTGCGTCGGATCGAAAGCCGCGCGTTCTCCCACTGACCAGACTCGCTCATAGTAGATTTAATTATAATTTATTATTTTTATTTAAACTTTACCACAAATCTGCTATGCTATGCTTAGCACTTTCTACAAGTCATCCAGGATGTGCAAGAATAATCCCATTTAGTTAGACATTTACAATACAATACAATACTGAAACTCTGTATTGCATACCAGTAACATAAAAAATAACCGGCCAAGTGCAAGTCGGACTCGCGCACGAAGGGTTCCTTACCATTATCTATAGAAACGGCAAAAAAAACACGTTTGTTGTATGGGAGCCCCCTTAAATGTATACTGTTTTTTAGTTTTTATTTTACACATTTTACTTTATTTATCAGCTGTGAAATCAGAGTGAACATATTTGACAACTGCTTTCTAACCAGGACCACCTACAGCTTGTAAACAAGCGCCCACAACCAACGAAACGGCGTCACGCGATACCAACAAGCAACTCACCTGTATTCTTAAGGACTCCTTCACATTCACTCGTGGTTGGTCTCTCATATGCGGGAGGCCAACTGGGTTGGTATAACTCGCGCCAAACTTGATGGCGGCTGACTGGCTCATCACGTGATCTGCGCAGACACAATTTTGTATGCGATTTTGCAATTGCGCAGGTCACGTGGTGCGTCTGTAAGCCGGCATTAAGTTTGACGCGATGTATACCACCGCTTTGCCAGTTACTCTGCCATCAAGCAGTAGTGCGCAAACATTATTTTTTTTGGCACCAGAATAACTGGCTTTACTGTGTGTCTGTGTTCCAGTTTGAAGGGCATTTTAGCCAGCGATGTCTCGGGGTGATGTGCACAATGTCCAGTAAGTCTCATATGCCCAGTAATTCCGCTGGCTATAATTCTAGTTAAGTTAATTCAAGTCAATTTTAAGTTAAGTTAAAAGTTAATTCTTCATTTATCTGATGTAACTAACATCTACTATCTATGTCTTTAACATATTGATAATTTCTCACCATCTAATGGTTGCCTGGAAGAGATCACTTTTAGCGATAAGGCCGCCCATTGTAACACTTTCTTTAATTGTTTCGTAATTATTATTATTAATTTATTTTTAATTATGTATTCTTTAATCGTCTGTAATTTAACGCAATAAAGCGTTCATCTATCTATCTATCTATCTATATGACACATTTTGAACCCTAAATTCAAGACAGACACACACAGCTTTTTTATCAAGAAATTTTCCCAAAAATCTAAAATAAGTTCAATTTAAAATAAAATAAATGTTTTGTTAAGTTGAGGAATCACATAAGAATACGAGTGGTTCAATATAACCATGCATTGGAATCGAGAAGTAATTTCGGATACATTAACAAGTGTGGCGATCCGTGAAATTCGTTGTTAGTTACATGACATTAGCGGCAGCATGATTTATGGCCGCCCGTTCGATTCCCGTCGAGGAATGTTTTGTTAAAAGCAAAAAGTTAAGCAATGAATTTGGAATCATTCAATGTTCAGAGTTCGAATTTTTGAACGGCGAAAAAATATTAAATGGTAAGCGATGTTATTAATATTAACATGTAAAAGACTTCAACGCGCTTAAAGAATTCTTCTAAATTGTTATATATGTTAATAAGATACAACACCAATGTACTACACTCGAGAGCAATGAATCCGGGTCACTTAAAGAATCCTAAAAATCTCGGAAACTAAAAATGCTAGGTTAATGCAATAAATTGTATTTAATAGACAATGTAATACTCCTTAAATGAAGGTATTAAAACTTCTTAGTTATTGTAAAGTTATATCATAAAAAAATCAAATTTGAAAAAGGGCCACTTTCGAAGATGGAACTACGAAATTACAGCATTTGGTTTTGCTTTTGTTTGTAATCTGTCATTTATGTGGGTACATAAACCATGTTGATAGTGCTCTATATTCATTATTCAAGCTGAAATTATGTCGCTTACGCCTGAAGAATGCACCAGAATACTTACTATGCTGGAAACCGGCCGGAGTCAGCGCGATACAGCCAGGACTGTCGGTGTGTCGCTGTCAACAGTACAAAGAGTTCTCCGACGTTACGAAGAAACTGGTTCTAACCTACGCAGACCAGGAACGGGCAGAACCAGGTGTACCACAGCACGAGAAGACCGATACTTGGTGAACACCATGCTTCGAAATCGCTTTCTCACAGGAACTGAACTCACCAATCAGTTTCGACGCCTCGGAGGAAGTAACCCAAGTGCATGGACAGTAAGACGTCGGCTTGCTGAATCTAACTTAAAACCCCTTAGACCTGCAAACGGCCCTAAACTGGAGCGTGGGCATCGTATTTCGAGACTAAGATATGCCCAGAGCCACGTAAATTGGAGTATTGAAAATTGGTCAAAAGTTATGTTCTCCGACGAATCAAAATTTATGCTCTACAAGCACGATGGAAGACACAGAGTGTATCGAAGACCAGGGGAAAGATTCAAGCAAGCATGCATCGAAGAAAAAGTAGCCTACGGTGGTGGGTCTGTACTTGTGTGGGCCGGAATTTCTTCTGAAAGTCGCACAGAGCTGGTGATCATAGAAAACGGCTCTTTAACTAGCGTAAGATATGTGGAAGAAATCCTCAATGATCACGTTGGTCCATTTATGGTCAATTTAGGTGAGGATGCTATATTTATGCATGACAATGCCCGACCTCATACAGGTAGGATTGTGAATGACTACCTTCAAGAGATGAACATTACTCGTATGGAGTGGCCAGCGCGCAGCCCGGATATCAACCCGATCGAGCATGCTTGGGACGAGCTAGGCAGATGCGTAAAACAACGAAACCCTCCCCCAATCACGCTTCGTGAGCTCAAAATTGCTCTCACAGAGGAATGGGAGAATATTCCCCAAAATCGTATAAGGAACTTGGTGTACAGCATGCCAAACCGCGTAAACGCAGTAATGGAAGCACGAGGAGGCAATACGAAGTATTAAAATTCAAGAAAATCGTAATAAAGTTCAAAAATTTCATGTTTCCTATTTTTGTTTTAAGGAGAGATCAGCAGTTTTTTTCTTTATGTAATTTTGTGTTAATAAAATGTATGGTGACTCATATTTTTTTTACTTTCATTTAAGGAGTATTACATTGTCTATTAAATACAATTTATTGCATTAACCTATCATTTTTAGTTTCCGAGATTTTTAACATTCTTTAAGTGACCCGGATTCATTGCTCTCGAGTGTATTTAGGCAGTAAGATTGTTTTAAAGTTGTATAAATGTACCTATCCTCCTACTCTGTATTTATTTAAAGTTAATAAAATAAAAAAACATAATATAATAATGTGCAATACAACAACGCGTTTAGGATGCTGCTGGGGCTGCCTCGGTACTGCAGTGTGTCGGGCATGTTTGCTGACGCTCGTGTAGATGACTTCCACGCAATAATGCGCAAACGAGCCGCCTCGATGCTAAGCCATGTCCGAGGCAGCACCAACATTCTGCGCGTTGTAGCTGGCCGATTTGACTGCCCCATTATTTTACACGCAGCTCAGCTACACCTAAAATTAAATATTATGTAACCTATTTGACATTTATTAATTTTATTTATTTCTAATTTGTAATTTTTAATTTTTTTTAATGTGTATTTCATTTTTAACTAATTGTAATGTTATGGACTTAGTCTGAAATAAATAATTTGAATTTGAATTTGAATAATTTTAATTTTTACTATCTGACCCGACAGACGTGGTCCTGTCTTAACTATGTGACAATGATTTCAAAAGCCATAAGGTTACATTAGAAAAGTTAATATAGTCGTTAAGTTTTCTTACAATTTTACTTATAATAATTAACCATATTATATTATCAAGTTTTTATTTTTTATTATAACGGGCGAATGCCTTTATTACTGAAAACAAACTACACTCTACTTACTAAAACTAAACCAACTACATACAAGGAGAAGCAATTGGTCAACCGATAGACCATTAAAGGCCTATAGGTAGCTCAAATGCTCCAACCCACTACCAGTTGGCAGCGTACCCAAGATGCTGGCAGTATAGCCCCGTTGGATTGCAATACTGATACGTTGAGCCAAATAAGTCCCAGCATTTTGGTCACGCGTTGCATCGATCGGGCGCTCTGACAAACTTTTGAAAATATGATGAAAAATTTTTTTTTTTTTTTTTATGTAACTGAGTGACGAGACGAGCTGGTCGTTTGCCTGATGGTAAGCAATACGCCAGCCCATAACAATAACAGCACCACCCAGAACTTTGTTTTGCAAATTCCTGCGCGGCGCTGCACTGCGCTCGTTACCCTAAGACAATTAGCTCTTGAGTCTCATAATGCCCAGTAATTTCGCTGGCTACAATGCCCTTCAAACCGGAACACAGTAATGCTTGCGCACTACTGCTTGGCGGCTGAATAACTGGCAAAGCGGTGGTACCTACCCAGACGGCCTCTCGCATACGAGAAACCTACCACCAGTAACATTATGAAGTTGACTTTAATTTTCTTTTAATTAATTTGACATGTTTTAATAGAACGCACAAATAGTCTTCCTCCCTCCTAATTGCTACGCCCAACAGGGTCTATAATGAACTTTTATTTACCTACCATGTAATTACTTTATGGATTGCAATACATTGAATTGAATTGAATTAAATTTTCGATTGCTCCGCGCAACTTTCTTAATGTCTTCTTTCATAAGAATCTTCTCCTGACAACAACAAACACAACAAAAAAAGAATAATATATACCTACAAAATTATCTTAGTTACACCGTCCTTATATAATCTAGTACCTGATTTAGATTTTGGAGGAGTGCCGGAATTGCCCATATTTTCGTCTACATTCCTCCACTTGTGGGTTGACTGGAAGAGATCGCTTTGAGCGATAAGACAGCCCATTATGACACTAATATTAAGTCGTTATTTTAGTTTTTACGCGTTTTATTGTAGTGTTATAATAAACAGTTATTCTATTCTTTCTACTAATATTATAAACGCGAAATTTTGTAAGAATGTATGGATGTCTGTTTGTTACTCTTTCACGCAAAAAACTACCGAAAAGATTTTGATGAAATTAATATGTAGGTACTTTAGGACTTGGAATAGCACATAGGCTACATTTTATCCCGGGAAACCGCGGGTGAAACCGCGGGGCGAGCTAGTTCTATTCTATTTTCAAAAGTGCAAGAATTTTTTTACTGCTTAATCTATCCACGTACATACTTATCTATCCCACAAATGTAATTTACATTTTGTTTCCCCTGCATCTACAAATGCTCATACAGACAGACAACCCCGTTGTTTATTTTCTTACTAGATTAGGCCGCTACAAAAGATACTGAAAGCCATTTGTTCAAGAAAATGATATACTACTCATTCGTGCGTGTGACGCGGTGCAATTTTTTACCAAGTTTATACTACCCTCGTTTTTGAAAAACTATAAATATAACTTTCTTACTTAGTTGTAATAGAGTTTATAATCCTTTAAAAAGAAAAGTTGGGCATGGAAAATAGAAAGTTGTGGGTAAAAAGAAAGCCACAGTAAACGACGAAAAGAGAATAAAATATTACGGAAAAGTGGACCCCGGACGCAATAAAATATCAATTTTTTACCAGCCTCCCCTTCGAGTGGTCCATAGTTTTAGTCGAATAGCTATGAAATATTGACAAAATTGTTATGTAGTAAGTTTACAAGAGAGACTTTGGTTGGGCAGGTTGGCGCAAATCTCATTCACCACCGAGGTTGCGAGTTCGATTTCCACGACGGGACAAATGTTTGTGCACAGAAAAAAAAGCGCAAGCATTTGTTTCATGTTTGGTTGTTGTTGGACAACACAACGGTCCTAGAAGTTTCTGGTTCCCCAGATACAGGGTATCCTAGTTGGGGCCAGGATCCACGTTAAAAATATAAAGTTGAAGATCCAATTGGACTAGAATAATTTTGCAACTAGATTCTTTAGTGCCAACTGGGCTAAAGCTTTCCAGATGGAAGTTTTAGACCTGTCTTGCTGATGGTAAGCGCTACGTCTGCTTATAACAATTGCAATGTAGTCAACTGTCACATAAGAAAAATAATATTGTCAAAAACAAACATAAAATATTGTAACAAAAGTTCTAAAAAATATGCCCCTCAGTTTCTTGCCGTATCTTCTGAGTAGTGGTTTTTTCCGATACGGTGGTAGAGTCATTGTAATAATTGACGTTCATAAGTGCGTCTGTGATGACAAAAGTGAAATTATAAAAAAAAAATGCCACCCAGAACTTTTAATGTCACGCAAAGTCTGCGTACCGCTGAATTACGCTCTAAAACTCAGAGGCATCAGATAAAGTCTCATATGACCAGTAATTTCGCGGGCTACAATGTTTTTGTTTTGCCCTTACGTTAGCATTTTTTTATTTATTTCTTTCTAGTAATTGGCAAATAAATCCCCGATGCTCCAACCACACTATAAGTCTACAGTCGGTATGTCAAGTACAAATATTGCAACCTGTACGTTTACACGATGAATAATTCAGCTGCGTTCGGCATCACACGGTACAATTAAAGGGGGCAAACAGGAATCAATTAGCACGGAGTATCGACGCGTTATTGCATTTACATATACCTCTATCCCTACTAATATTATGAATGTCAATGTAAGTTTGTTTGTTACGCTTTCAAGCGAAACCCACTTAACCGATCATCATGAAACTTTGTACACGTATTCTTGGAGGTATTAGAAGTAACATAGAATACGTTTCATTAATTTTATTTACGAAAGATAAAAAATTTGTTTGTCAAAAAATCTGAAAAATCTAGATACTTCAACGACAAGATAGAGGGGCTTCCTTTATCATCCACGCGGACGAAGTCGCGGGAAAAAGCTAGTATCTATCTATATCTGTGTGTCGGGTCACTCCTTTCCCTCCAATATGGTTGAGGGGGGTGATAGCTGGTCCACAACAATTATAATAATGTATATTAATAGAATATTTACAACGTTATAATAATATATCAATCGCGATATTATTTCACAAAAAATTTGCTAATATTCCAATTTACTTTGCAATATCCATTGTTGGAAACACCAAATTACCAGCTGTAGGGTACTCCCATTTCCAATAAATACAAGCATATAAGCTCTGGATTCCAGCAGCACTTCAGAAGATGTTCCTTAGTCCGGACTTTTGGCCTGAAAGCGTGGTCTATCGACGCTTTTGGGGAAGCGAAGCCGCCGAAAAATCCCTAGAATTTAATAGTATCATATAAATTGTAGGTAGGTATATATATGTTAGTCTCTAAGGTATTTATAATATGAGCCTCTGATAATTTTACTTCGATACACCTTTATTATTGCCTGAAATAAAATATATTATTATTATGTCGCTCTTTCTCACAGGTTATACACCCGGTCCTTTGGAAGGCTTGCGCGGGGACATGAGTCCAACACGTAGAGGCCTCTTAGAGCATTTAATTTTCCTGTAATCATTTATTGATAATAACTTAAATATATTCACAAAATAACTTAAATATATATACAAAATATAATAAAATTATTGTAAAAGGCCTATGGTGGAGGGGAAAGTGCCCAGAACGCTCGCCGCATTGCCACGCTGAATGGCAATGCTGATTTTTTGACCCAAATATGAACCACCATTCTGAGCAGAATGCTGGCTCATATTTGGGTCTTAAAATCAGCATTTAATTTAGATATGTAACGGGCAACACTTATCAGGGCCTGATTATGATTATTAATACGATACTCGTATTGAGTATTGGCACAGAATAAATAACAGTACAGGTATCGGTTAGCAGATCTTTAAGAATGTTCAAACAATAGCTGGCTGGTTCGCAATAATGGTGTGTTTGCGGCGGTATATCATCGCAGCCGTGAGGGATGCACAATGCGCGCAGCCGGCGCTTGCGCAAGTGGCGGTGTGGAGGGATTTGATACTTGGAGTTGGAATGGTATTTGTGTGCTTACACAAATACCATTCCGACGTCAGAATTTTTGTAGGTTTGACAATCGGTCAGATTTTTCACCGACATTTGTCACCTATTTTGTGACCGATTTTTTGTTCGACGTGTGCGTTGCTATATGAAACTCCGTATGTTTCATTGCGGGGGCAGCCACGGGCAGCCTAAGTATTATACTTAACCCCCCTATTTACAACCGGAAGATGAGACTAATTAAAACGTTGTTAAAAATCGTTTGTGAAAGGTAACAACTTACGACAAAATGACAAAAAATTACAGAAACTCACAAAGAATATGAAGACGATAACTTTTCTATGAATAAAGGGCAATATTCATTGACAAATGCATTTTTTATGTAATATTCAAAAACTGAAAATAGGAAAAAAAATAGGTAACCACTTGTGGTGTTTATGTAGAGTTTAAAAAATATAAAGACATCGTTACAGCACAGAAACTTTTTTAGTTGCCAATTTATAAAATAACATGCCTATATGTAATTTTACGGTATGTATAAACGAGAGAATATAAAATTCCAAGTATCAAAACCGTTCGACCCCCACTGAGCTTACGAGTCCACTAAATACCATGTTATGGAGTAAGCGACATTGTCCACTTCAATACTTCGTAAACCACTGAAAACATTCCTCCTTCGCTATTCCCACGACTCAAAACAAATGAAAGTGTATCAAAAATACTGTCAAGTTCACCACCTTACCTTTGCATTTACAAAAAGTTCTACTCATCTCTAAAGCTTTCATATTAAAGTTCAAATTGGTAAGTGATGCGAGTTATTTGTTGTAAATAAGTTGGCGGGTCACAAAAGTCTTTTGTTGCAAAATGTTCGGTAGTCCAAACACGGTCAAAGGTATTGTTCCAAAGACTCAGGGGTCAGTCTTTGGTTCACCGCTGCTATTTATTGACCATTACAATGTGTGGGTGAATAAGGATTAAGATTTGATTGATTCGAAGGTATTCTTAAGTACCGTGAGAAACTGAGACAGTTGTAGGTCGTTTTGTGTATTCGAAACGTATTAAAATCTTGTTAAATGGTCTGAAACTGTCCATCTATCAAAATAAACAAAGATTTTTGCGTCAAGGGTATTTTGTTCCGGGTTTTGAAGCCACAAATCACCGTGATTTAAGTAAAAAAAGGAACTACATGTTTTTGGGAAACATTTAATCGTAACCTATCTTACATCAGTCTCTGTGGTGTAGTGGTTGGCTAGGTTTGATTCCCGCGACGGGACTAATGTTAGAGCACAGAATAAAATAAAAGTGCAAGCATACTACTGGTGGTAGGTTTCTCGTATGCGAGAGGCCGTCTGGGTGGGTACCACCGCTTTCCCAGTTATTCAGACGCCAAGTAGTAGTGCGCAAGCATTACTGTGTTCCGGTTTGAAGAGCGTTGTAGCCAGCGAAATTACTGGGCATTATGAGACTCAACAGCTAATTGTTTCAGGATGACGAGCGCAGTGCAGCGCCGCGCAGGATTTTGCATAAAAAAGTTCTGGGTGGTGCTGTTATTGTTATGGGCTAGCGTATTGTTTACCATCAGGAAAACGACCACCTCGTCTCGTCATACAATAACATAAAAAAAAAAATGTTTTGTGCCTGGGTGTTGTGGTATCATGGTCCTCGTAGTTCTTGGCTCGCTAGATGCAAGGAATCCGAGGTAGGGGCCTGGATCTATGTATGTGATCGTTGGACATATTTATTTATTTATCTGTAAAATAATAAGTAAGTAGGTATTATCGTGATTTTATATAATGCATCAACGTGTATACTTACACTACCAAAAAAAGTTTTAATTCCATTACGCTTTTCTCTTTTGGAAAACCATACTCCGTTTTGTTCTGCATTCCACCATTTAACTCTTTAATTACGAGTCATTCAATCGAATGTAAATAATTGAATCCTCATGTCTAGGGCGCAGACAGGAGTCAGAGGTACCGCACGGTGCGACCGTGTTTTTCATTACCCTCCCCCACCCCTCTCACACCTCTTCCATCCCTCCGATGTCGAACAAAACCATCGGATCCATTGTCTTCTAACCACTGTGCAGTTGAAGCATTCGCGGTAATGTCAGAGAAATGTCTACTATCTACTATTTCATCGATATTTTACCTTGGACTTCGAAGATAAGTCGGTTAAAAACCAACTTCAAAAAAGGAGAAGGTTCTCTATTCGTTTGTTTTTTATGTTTGTTACCTCAGAACTCAGTCATTTATAAACCGATTTGGAACCTTTTTGCGTTGGTTTCAGTATAGCTACGAAGTGGTCCCATATAAATTTCATCGAATTATGACCTTGCACTTCGAAGATACATTGAAGTCGGTTTTTTTGTTTGATAAAACGTGTACTTGTTTTTTTGATAATATATACCTACTTGTTTATTTTTATTTTATTTAATCTGTTTAAGACTGTCGTTAAATACGTTAGGAATCGTACGGATAGAAAAGTCAAATAGTAACGCGTAACTTTCTAGATAGTATCAATTAATAATAGCAATAATAATGAAGCCTTTATTTTCTACTACATATAACATTTTTTTTTATCTCTATTTATCTGTATCTATTTATGTACCAAAACTTTAAATGTATTTTCAATCTTATACCCTCTATCTACTAATATCTATATATGTATTAATTTTAATGCTTTAGTAGTCTCCCCCATCTCTTTCCACAACTTTCTGTTTCTAGCTATTGACATCCATTGTGCACCAGCTTTTCCTTGGAGGATGTCTTCCCACCTTTTCTTTGGCCGACCTTTATTCCTTATTTCGTTTCTAGGCACCCATTCTGTGATTCTTTTTGCCCAACGACTATCTTCCATCCTACAGACATGTCCAGCCCAATTCCATTTTAATCATTCATCCATTTTAATTACTTTCCATTTTAATTGATAGTATCAATTACACTGTCTTTAATATAACTACTAAAAGCCAGAAAATAAAGTTTTCCCTGCGATTAGGAACGAGTTCAAAGTAAGAGTTTTGTCATCGAGGCATTGTGCCGTGATGGGTTCTTTAATAACGCGGGTTTGAGTAATAAACCGCGGTTTGTTCAGGAAATACCGCTAGAGGGTGGAAACTCAACAGGCTGGAGTAACTCAAGAACGGTAATATGAGATCGATGAAAGGAACGAGTAACTTAAAAATAGAATTAAAAAAATAGAATTATAATTAATTTTAACTTAGAATCAACAAATTAGATCAAAATGTTAACTTCATGCTTACTCTGACTTATTGTTCTGATATTGTCACAAACTGTGTATCATCTCTAACCTAATCTAAACTTAGCAAGTCGTATTATTATTAAAACTAACGTGAGTATTATTCATATAATTATTTACTAACCGGCTACACTCACGAGAATAAGTCGAGACACTCGACCGGTGTTCGAGCGGTACAGACGCTCATCCTCACGGAGTACGTGCGGCCGCGCCAAGCGCTCGCCGCGGTCCATGGTCCTCGTAGTTCTTGGTTCCCTAGATATAGGGAATCCTAGTTAGGGGTCAGGATCTATGTATGTGGATCGTTGGCCGTTATTTATTTATTTTATTCATTTTTTACTAAAGTTTAGTGCACTGATGCACTGACGTTCTAAGTTAGCCTAGTGACTAAACTCAAAAGGACTCTTTACTTTCTTTCTCTTCTCACTAGGTCTGTGTTTTTGAGGAGCTGGATAACCTCGACGTTTACGCGATGGTGAAGTCTACATTCGTGAGCTTCGGCAAACTTTTTTGTGCTCTGACTTAGTGGGTTCTTATCTTCAAGTACCTTATGATGTAGGAATTGGTACCTTATGTTGAAGGCTCTAATACTGGAGTCAAAGTAGGTGCACGCCGCGGGGTGCATTAGCTTTTTTGTCAGGGGTGGATTTGAGGGTTGATTGACTCCTGTTTTGGGTACACATCGTATATCTACTTTACGCGGGAAGCCCACGGGACGTAGCTAGTCAATGATAATTTCTCAATCATGTTTTGAGTACCTACGCGTTTTGATATCTGAGAGTGATCAAAACATCGTAATAGAAGCTTCTACCAGAACCTCGTAAATATTTCCTAGACCCAATTTAGTATTAGTTCTAGATTTAGTTTTAAACAACCAAGTTTAAAAGTGAAGAACGCACTAACATAACGCCACCGTCATTGCTGCGCTTCAGGTGTTTCTTAGCGAGATTTCGTCCGCCTTTTTTATTCCATCAAGGTTTTAGTATTGTCACAGAATACCTAATAGTACTTATACGGTTTGTGCAAACCGCACAATACTTCATGTACGTATTCCCGCGGGTCAGCATTTTACCTTAGCGATACTATTTTAACGTCAGTACTCATAACGCCACCGAGCCATCAACATTAATTTTACTTTAACTTACTATTGTACTCACAACCATATAGAAGCTATTTTTATTTTACAAAAGCGGGCGGTTCGCGCTATTTATGAGTTGGGAGCTCGCGAATCATTAAGAGAAGTCTTTAAACAAATTAATGTATTAACTTTACCTTCCCTGTATATTTATGAAAATATAATGTATGTCCGTAAAAATCTCCACCGAGCCATCAACATTCATTTTACTTTAACTTACTATTGTACTCACAACCATATAGAAGCTATTTTTATTTTACAAAAGCGGGCGGTTCGCCTTATTTATGAGTTGGGACCTCGCGAATCATTAAGAGAAGTCTTTAAACAAATTAATGTATTAACTTTACCTTCCCTGTATATTTATGAAAATATAATGTATGTCCGTAAAAATCTCCACAAATTCATTCACCTTGGATTTGTGGAGATTTTTACGGACATATGTGACCACCACAACATAAACACTAGAAATAAGGATAGAATTGCAGTACCTAGGTTTAGACTGAGTAAAACGATCAAGTCCTTCATGGGCAATTGTGTACGTTTTTACAATAAAATTCCAAAATGTATAACGGAGCTCACAGAAAGTAAATTCAAATTGAGTGTGAAAAATATTCTAATGAAAAAAGCATATTATGCAGTTAGTAATTACATAGAAGACAAAGATGCATGGAACATTCCGCTTCTGCCAAGTAGCCAACTGGCACATAAGAAAAATAATATTGTCAAAAACAAACATAAAATATTGTAACAAAAGTTCTCAAAAATATGCCCCTCAAGTTTCTTGCCGTATCTTCTGAATAGTGGTACTTTTTCTGATACGGTGGTAGAGTCATTGTAATAATTGACGTTCATAAGTGCGTCTGTGACGACAAAATTGAATAAAAAACTTTGTTTTTTTTTATTTGTGATAAATCTGCGTTTGACCACCATCTCGCCTGATGATAAGCGACGATGTGGCCGAAGATGGAGCACGTAGATTTAGAAGATTCACTCTAGCCTTGAAGACGCCCAAATTATAGTTTTCAGGAAACAGAGAACTTTTGATTGATTGATTGATTGAACCAACTAAATAAATCGACATGGTTCAACTCGTGAATTTATTTAAACTACAAATACTGCTAACTAACTATTCAGAGATAGTGGGGCGCAAACTACTACGCACCCTACAAGACTACTTACATAGGTAGTATTTTACTAAAACTTTGTCCTTGAAATTTTGTGATAAATTCTTGTACATGCCTGTTTCCTCACGATGTTGATCATGTGAAATCCACCAACCCGCACTGGACAAGCGCGGTGGATTATGGTCCATACTCTCTATGAGAGAAGGCCCGTGTCTCATTTACCGTCCCTGTACGGACCACAAAACGCCAGTTTTAGCACATCAATTATCCACGCGGTCATCCATCAGGTGCCTGCCATAATTAAAGAAGCACCCTGGACACCGATCCACATGTCCTCGTAAATGACTGATGGGGTTAGCTTTTTTAATTATAATTAACTTATTTTGAAACCTTGCTAATATATTAGGTAAATCTACAGTACAATACAATACAATACAATAACACTTTATTGTACACCAAATAACATAGACACAATTATGACACATAGTAGACATAGACACATAATGGAAAATAAAATAAAAGTCACAATATACATCGTAGTTTTGACGTACGGTCTTATCACTTGGAGCCATTTCTTCCAGACAACCTTTACACCTTTTTTTTTATGGTACCTACCTGTGTTACCTTTTTCTTTAATTAATAAAGTTCTAACAGTCACATATAGTACCTTTTATTTCACAAAAAATATACAAAAACTCTGGAAAACATGGAAAGTTTTGCATGAAATCTAATACACTAAAATCAGAATGAACATAAAAGAACCAGAACCTTTTTTTTAATAAATACGTCCAACGATCATTATATACATGTAACTAGAATTTCCTGTCTCTAGGGAACCAGGAACTATGATGACAGGTCCCACAACACCCAGACACAAAACAAATGCTTGCGCTTTTTTTTTCTTTGCACAAACATTTGTCCCGGGAATCGAACCCGCTACGTCCGTGGTACGAGATTTAAGCCAACCTGCCCAACCACTACACCACAGAGCTATCATTACTGTTTCGTTTTGACATCGTCACCAGCAAAATTATTGGGCACTATGAGACTTAGAGCCTGGCGTCTCAGGGTGACGAGCACAGTGCAGTATTGGGGAGGATTTAGCACAACGATGTTCTGGGTCATTGTGCAATTATTATGGGCGTGTTACTTACCATCAGGTGAACGACCTGATGCGACCTGACCTGACCTGAAGCGTTTTTTATTATCTATAAAAACGGCAAAATAACCATGTCTGCTGTATGGGAGCCCCTTTAAATATTTATTTTATTCTGTTTTATTATTTGTTGTTATAGCGGCAACAGAAATACATCATCTGTGAAAATTTCAACTGTCTAACTATCACTGTTCATGAGATACTGCCTCGTGACGGACAGACAGACAGACGGACAGCGAAGTCTTAGTAATAGGGTCCCGTTTTACCCTTTGGGTACGGAACCCTAAAAAGAAAACGTTAGGGACTAAACACCCTAAAATCCCTAGATTAAACTAAAATCCCTAGATTTAAAGTGGTAAACAGGTTTGCTTACACAAAATCCTATCCTGCCCTTGAAAATGGCTTTATCAAGAAACAGTAGATTAAGATTACCTTTACAATGACACCTTAGTATTAGAATTATCTGTGATCAAAGTTCTCGAATAAATCAAAAAGCTTTCTGTTCAAACTCGGATTAAAACCGGTTTCTGAACATTTTAACAGACGTTCTAAAATTCTATGCAAATCTCAATGACTACCTAATTAAACCGTATTTCGAATAGACAACGTTATCTTTGAACTTATACCTGCTTTCCCTCAATACGGACGAATTTTCATACAGAAACACTCCGAAAACATATTTCAATTCTCAACTGTAAGATGAAAGGTGTAGAGCTGAAGTTCCTCCGCGAAGGTTATAAGGTAAGGTGCACAATTTATGTGAAGAACCCTCCTTGGGCAACATTAATAAGGAGAATTAAGATTAAAATGATATTAAATTTTGATATTGTGTTGTATACGGATTATTCTTAAGGAAATTTTAATATAGGCTTCTTTCTCTCTTTGAGTTGGCTCTTCGGAGGGTGGCGGTGCTTTTACCTTGATGTATGGATTAGCGACATGTTAGACAGGATTCGCTTTGAATATTGCAGTTAAACAACTTCAACAAAGAGTGAATAATAATAATAATAATTAATGCTTTATTGTACACCAAACAAGAAATAAACAAGGTACACGAAATATTCTTACAGACTATAGTACAACGGGCGGACTTATCGCTAAAAGCGATCTCTTCCAGTCAACCTTTGGGTGGAAAGAACTAAAGGAGTGAGAGAGGTCGGCGGTGTAAATAAAAAGTAACAAAGGACGACTAAATGATACATAAAATATATATATAAATAAATCAACAATAATATATAGGAGTTCAAAAGAAAATCAGTAAAGTCTGTAGAAGCCTGACGGGTGGACTTTTTTTTATAAGTTTCATTGTAAGTAGCTACCGAGCAAGTCGTTCACATGATGGTTAGCAGCACGCCTGTACATAAAAGTGACGGCTCCACCCATAGTTTTGATTCATAATTTTGCACCTCTCTGCACCCATAATGCCCAGTACACAGAAACAGTCATGCACACTAGTGCTTGGTGGTTCAATATCTGGAAAAGGCGTGGTACTTCCCAAGAACTCTTGCAGGGGAGACATTCCATTACATTGAGTCGATTTGGGGAAGCCCAACGTGAGCTGGGCACAACCATTCTCTCAAAATCAACTAGGAATCTGCCAGCGTGTGACAGACCAGTGGGCAGGCTGGCTGGCTTGGTCAATTATGGCCCATACTCTCTATCTCTGAAAGAATTCTTGCGTCCCAGCTGTAGGCATGCTGTTTAGTTTACTTACCGCTGAAAGATTTTTAAGTTATCAAACTGTAAATTCAGATACGATTTTTAGTATTCCACCCTCATTTAGCATCTATACAAATCAGAAACTTGAAGAAACCGCAAACAATGCGCCGTAACAAGTGCTGGAACTCCGTTGGTCCGATGACGACATTCTTTGAATAATTAATTTAACGGAAGGGTCATTCGTACCCCGCGCCAATCGCGCCAATCGCGCCAATCAGCGCCTATTGAGCAAGCGGACTTTTTACGAATGTTTTAATAATGTCACGGTGCATGCAGTAAAAGAGTTCGTGGAACATTTTCTTTATACTATCACACTAATATTACGTAAAGTTTATATTTGTTAGTGTGTTTGTGTGTAAGTGTGTATTCTTCAAGCTGTAACGGCTCAACAGATTTGAGTGGAATTCGGAATGGAGATAGGTCATACCCTGGATATCCCGGGAAACCGTGGGGCGCAGCTAACTCTGAACAAAATTACTAACTGAAAATAAGCACTCATAAAATAATGATTAAATTTCTTTTTTATGGAGCTAAGTGACGAGACGAGCATGCTGTTCGCCTAATGGTAAGCGCCACGCTTGTTCAATAAAAAAAACATTATTGAACATATGTTGCAGCTTCCATCATGTACTGAAATATCGCTGCAGCCAGCTATCTATCTCGCTAGCGTTTGGCCACACTGGTGCATGCAGACAACACTGTAACTCATACCCTAACTAAAGCGGTAATTGGGCGAGAATAAGCCGTTTTGTCGTCCATTGCTCGTCAGGTCGACAATTTTCGAAGTATGATGCTGCCGCCAAACAGTAGTGCGCAAGCATTAGTGTTCCAGGTTGAGGGGCATTGTAGCCAGCGAAACTTTTGGGCAGAAACCTAATATCTGATGTCTCGAGGTGATGGACGCAATGCAGTGCTACGCAGTTATGGTATTTAAAGTTCTGGGTGGCACTGCAATTTTTATGGGCAGGCGTGGCGCTTACTATCAGGCGAACGACCTGCTCGTCACATTTCACAAAAATAAAAAGTATGATGGATTTAAAACTACCAGCAATGGTTATAAAACAAGATGGTGAGTCGCCGTCGCCAGTAAAGTGACACGTTGTTGACTGCACTATTAATCTGAACCCGCGTTTTATTTATACCTATATATATCCCACGTAATCCGAGAGCTGAACAGGTCAGCCTGAACAGGTTTAGAGTTTATGCAAAATGTTTCGTGTGCGGCTGTAATTATAGCTCATTAGTTTATTAGTTGTTCAGATTTTATCTTGGGAGAGTTATCCGCATGAATCTGGAATGTGGTGGTTTCAACCGGCTCCTTCCGGTTTGATATGGTTATGATACCCGCGATTTCGTCCGCGTAGAATTCGGTTAATAGTTGTTCTCTAGGAAACTGCTCGTTTTTCCGGCATGTAAAATACCAACATACCAAATTAAATCAAAATCTGTTTAGTAGTTTTTGCGTGATTGGGTAACAAACATCCATCCATCCTCAAATATGTCCGCATTTATAATGTAAGTAGGGTTAGTAGGTTAGGATAAGATTGGTATTATAGTAGAATGTAACTAGTGAGTGTGGCGAGAGGAAGCGCGACACACTGGAGTTCAGTTTACAATTCCTCCCTACTCGGAGACGACACGCGTCTCAAAAGCGGAAACTATTTTTATGGCACTAACTAATGAGACGAACAAGTCGTTTGCCTTATAGTAAGCGTCACGCCTGTCAACAATATAAATAACAATTGCAACCCGAGTCATTAGATATTAAGTCTCATGGATATGCCCCGTAATTTCGCTAGCTACAACGCCCTTCAATCGAAACACAGTAATACTGCTTAAAACACAGTAATGTCTGCGCAATACTGGCAAAGCGGTGGTATTTACCCAGACGGCCGCCCACATACAAGAGACCTACCACGGGTAAAAGCAAGCCACTCAACAAATAAACTAATTTTAAACTCATAATCACGAAAGAGACTCATCGCCTCACAGATCAGATTAACATTTCAATTTACATTTTTTGCGGTCACACGAGGAGACCGGGGCAATATAGCCCTCCGACATTAATTGGGTTACCAAGAGGGCTGCACCTCCGGGGAATGAAGGGTTACTCCTCGGGGAGAAGCCACAATTGATTGAGATGGATGCTGTCACCGGACAAATTTCGAGACGGCTTTTTCATCTTTTTATGTACGTTTACCCCAGTCTCCCCTCGCTTGCTATTGTTTTTTTTTAAAGGGTGACTTTAATCAGTCAGTTACTGGAGCTAATTGTTTTTATTGTTTTTAACTTGTTGAGTGCTTTCTTGATTAGATGTTTATTGCGCGATGAAGATTTTTAAAAGTTTCATGTTTTTTAATTAGTAATTATTTGTACTATTATAATTGAAAAGTATTTTTTGCTTTCGCTAAAATAAAAAGTTTTAGTTGATGCCTGTTAATGGTTTGATTAAAGCGAAAGTCATTTTAATAGCAATTGTTTGTCTTGTTTTAGCTTAAACTGTCTTTTTTTTAATATCTTTATCTTGTTTCAAGCACAGTCTTAATATTTTCTCAAATTGGTCTAACAATAACTACAAACTAGTCTTTAAAATCAGCAGCTTCTAACAAAGGCACGACAATCGGCTCCACAATTCACAATGCCAATATTTACTGAATATTGTCTCCGGCTAACCGTTCAGATGGAGCCCGAGATACGGCCACGTAAGATTTTACATAAATACCTTATGTAATCTCGATCACGCTCCTGTTCCCCAGCCTCCTCAATATCTACCAAAAACTCATTCGTAAACTAGACATTAAATTTAAACATCAACCATTACCTCTTACGCTTACAGCTTATACGTCATTACAGATTTTAAGCCAGTATTGTACGAGTGGTCGTTGGTGAAGGTCGTTTTTGGAATGCTAATTTATCGGAGGCAGTAAGAGGAAAGATGTGCGATAACCTCAGATAATCCTAGGATAAAATCTCGTGCGATTTGCCTTACTATGTGGTAGCATGAAATTTTACATCTCTTCGGTACGGAATCAATACCGTCTTTTGAGGACAGCAGTCTATTGTTGTTTATACAAACAGTTTCTTGCCAAACTGTGTTTGTGAAGATCGATGATTAGAGTTCAATGAGTTTCGCTTGGTTTTAGATAACATCTTATTAGATTTCTATAATATGGATTACTAGCACAGAATACTAAGGGACAGAAGCATCACTCCGGAAAGCAATTTAAACAAATAGCGAATCTTGCTATGACGCAATAAAATTCAATTCAGCTCGCGTAGCGCTGCATACTTACCAGTCATATTAACCTACAGAGCGCCTCTCTTTCTATCGCATAGCTCTTATCTCTTCTGACGTGGCACGTGTAACGACGCGCGACCCGTTGTCGGTGACCGGCTATGTGCTTCTAGTTTCGTACCTACAGTGCGGAGTGCGCTAGGCCTGCTACTAGCTGTTCCCCACGGTTTGACCCCCGGGTTTTCAAGATGACCTCAGGTACCGACATACCAAATTTCAATAACATCAGTTAGTTTTGCGTTAGTGAGTAACATCCGTCTTATTCATCCATCTTCACAAACTTTCGCATTTATAATATTGGTAGGACTCTTGGAATTTGAAACTAGCAGCTGAAGCTACATTAGGTTCTTTTCGCTGCTTGGCATAGGGCTAGACTAGACTAAACTAAAGTAAGTAGGTACATAGGTACATAAAACTTGCTCAACCTTGGCTCATGCTTGAAAATTAATAGAAGACAAGATTAGTTGACCTATAGGACATAAGTAAATAAATAAAACGTTTATTTGTATAAATGAATACAATATGATATATATATATATATATATATATATATATAGTATATATAAAATAAACAGTTTAAATGTTTAGGTACTTATAGCTGATGTTTATATTTTGAGATACTTATATTCAGTAACCGTGCCCCCGTCGAAGATGCCCACTCCTGATCTAAGGAGAAAGAAAAGATGGTAGAGCAAAGCCACGTCTCTTCTCTATATCTCCCTGAAATTAATGATTCCAGCCAATCAAATGAAAAGCTTGGAAGCATTACCATATCGATGGCCTCTCCTTGTGAGGTTGACAAATGACTCCGCTGACGTCACGCCGGTGGTGGGCGGCGCTAATGAAAGTTTTATACGTGACTCTAGATGCTAATCAGATACAGGCCGTGTGAAGGAGTCGATGGATTCCAATCAAAAACTAGTGGTTGATTTGGAAAAACGATTCTCTGACAAGTTGTCCAACGTGTACCTACATAGGTACATTTGTGAAAAATTCTATAAAATGAAATACTCATCCCGAAACATTATTTTTACTTCAGTCTGGGTCAGCGTTTGACCACGGTCTCACCTGATGGGAAACGACGATGTGGTCGAAGATATAGCACGCTTCCCACTAAGTACTTTTTCACTCTTGATTTGAAAGCACACTAAACGTTTCGAATCATCATTTCTGGTGCGAGCGTCGAAGGAGTGGAATGCAAAACGAAATAAAAGTACTTAGCGGATAAGCGTTCTATATCTTCGACCACATTATCCGTATACGGATAGGCGGAACTTCCACCATGTAGGGGTGACGTTGTGCCGATCGTCTGGTTGTCCGATGGTAAAATGGTGATGGTGGAATCAGATTGTACAATTCTTGAGCACATTATCCGTATTATACGTCACGTCGATGTAATAGGCTTTGTATAATTCACCTCAATTAGGACACTCATTACGAACTTTTAAATTTTGAACGTACCTAAATAAAGTAATACCAAAGAAAACTAAATATTACTAGTAATACTTACTGTTGTTGTACTTTTGGCTATACCTTGGTGAAAATATTTACTTAAACCTTTATTTTTTTATTACTGGCAACCCCCGGCTTTGCATGGATGCAATTTACTAGTATGGTGTAATTTTTGAAGACTTGATTACATCATACAATATAATACAAAAACTGAAATAAAATGTATCGTACGTAACCTTAAGTAAAAAAAAACTCTAAATGATAGTGAAAACTGTATCAAAATCCGTTGCCTGGTAAGAAGTAAGCGGAGAAACAGAAAGAGGAAGCGGTTAGCGACTTTGTTTTATACTGTTTACAGAGTAGAGATACAACTTCAATTAGCTAGGTAGGTTGGTAGCTATTACGACTTCTATTTCCCGATCAGCCGCCGCTAAAACAAAGACCATCAAAGTCTCGCCAATAGAAAACTTTTCCAATTTCCACCCAAAAATCCCTCAAAAGGATTTGCATGCAAGGTCCGAACAATGAGCTTGTATTTCGCAATATTTTCAATACCCCAGCATGGGTCCGTAGAACTTAGGGGTACGTCTTTTGTCCCCGACTTTAATATCTGTGGGAATGGACATACCGACTCCATTTAGGTAATTTATCATTCTTAAACGAGTGTAGACTATCCACTATTATCCTTAACCGTGTTCCCTCAAAGGGCCAAGACTGCGCCCTTTGTGCATGCATGTCCAAATTAATGAAGGATTTGCACCAACGGGTTCTGGTCTTAGCTATTTCGAGGACGGGACTGTAGGAGCCGATGTCCAAAACTTATGAATTATTAGCTATAAGGGTTCCCATAAAATCTATTGGCAGTGGCCGGTTCAGGGGTCACTTTTAGGAATAATAGTTTTGATTTATTTTTGTGAAATTCCTGAGTCCAACAGATGACTATAAAGTACAAAAATATGAATATATTGGTATGGAACTAACAGAATTCGAACATTAAACACGATTTGCGGTCAAATGAAGATTTCTTTGAAAGCTAAGCTATTTAGAAAAATATTAATAACGGCTTAGAATATTTTATAGATCGATAAAATATTAATGTTAAAATGCATTAGGGGCTAGCCAGTTACTTAATTTTAATATAGATGGCAAACGGGCACGTGTCCACTGATATAATATTTATATCGAATCTACATTACAATGTTTAGCCAACTTTTATAAAAAGCCAGATGACCGATGGCTACAGCATCCCCTAAGGTGAGACAGGTCAATTCTTACAACTATTTACATTTTTTAATGCCACGAGTCCGACACACTTCTTTTGAATTAAAATGTATGAAATAGGGATGAATTGAGATGAAATCAACATAATGTCCAGTACCAGTGGGGAGAGCGGACACGAGACTTAATTGATAAAAAAAGGGAACCATATCGTGGATAACTTGTAACTTGAAAAATAATATGTCGTTTAACTAAATAAGTACTATATTATTGTTTAAATAAATATTGTAATGAATAGAAATGATATAGGTAGTAGATAAGTAAGTTTAAGGTAACACTCGATAAAAGAAAAAACGTTTGATATTTGACAAGATACATTTTTTGTAGTTTTCTTTATCGTTTAGTCCAGCAAACTTTGTTGTTAAAATATCTAGTTTTTAACTGACTTCAAGGGAGGTTCTCAAGTCGATTGTATTTTTTATGTCTGTTACCTCAGAGCTCCGTCATTTAAATACTGATTTGGAAAATTATTTTTGCGTTAGGTTCAGTAAAGCTACAACATGGTCCCATAACAATTTCAACGATATTTGACCTTGGACTTCGAAGATACATCAGAATTGAAGTCGGTTTTTTTTGTTATAAATTGTGTTATTTATAAATATTTCACCTTAAAATATCTTATTTTTATGTAATTGAATGACGAGACGAGCTGGTCGTTTGCCTTATGGTAAGCAATACGCCAGCCCATAACAAACACAGCACCACCCAGAACTTCGTATTGCAAATTTGCACTCGTCACCCTGAGACAATTAGCTGTTAATTCTGATAGTACCCAGTAACAATTTACTATTTAAGCAAAAAGGTTTTGAAATAAATATGATATGAATTAATCAATAGGTATTTACCGTCAAAAGGACACATATTTTAAAAATAAACATTCAATGTTTATTATCAAAACAAATAGTACGAGTGACTGGTTTGTTTAAAACGCATAACAGGTAAACAACATCCGAGAACGACTGTTACCGACCACAGTCCAATTTATACGTTTTAAATAGAATAAATAAACATGCAAGTGAAGTAAAACCAACAAATATTCCTCTCAAGAATGTGGTTAAATGAATTCAAATGAGTCTGATGAAGAAAATGTTACGATAAATTGAGTTGCATAGGTTATAGGTTACGATATTAAACATCTGGTCAGGAAAGTTGACCCTTAAGTATAGATTAAATACTACGGTACGTAAGTTATTGGATGTTAAGTAGAGATGTAGACTATGACATGGATCGACTAGCCGACTAACGACTAGTCGGTTACAAAAAGACCGACTAGTCAGATTAGTCGGCCACGTCGATAATTGCTTTCGGTGGAGTTCGGGTGGCATCGGCAATGTCCGTGGCGCTTTGTTCACAGCTGAGTCGCTCGCACCCGCCGCGCTGTGCATTCGAAAGAAGTAATTGTTTCTTTTGCATTTTTTCTCGTCGACGAGTCGCCGACTAGTCACCGACATAATGCCTAATAAATACATAATGACTAGTCACCGAGTAGTTGCCGACTAGTCACCGACTACAAATATAGCCGAATAGTCCGTTTTCTCGACTAGTCGGTACATCTCTAATATGAAGCTATTGATCAGGTCAATTGCAAGTTGGGACTGGTGGTTACTTTTCCACTGGCATGTCTTGTAAATTGAATATTGGTAATTTGTTTTTAAGTTTATTACTTCTGGGTTTATGTTTACGATGGTTTATCAGTTTTGACTCAAAATATTGGATTAATTTTCTTTTAAAAAAAGCTAAACGGTGTAGGCTTATCTCGATAGTGTCTTGTTTTGAGTAGTTAGATAGAAAACTCTTTACTGCACAAACAATTTCGTAGAAACTTAATGCTGGAAAGCATTATCTTCCCGCGTAGGTACCTCTATCTACTGTGGTAGTTAGTTAAACAAAAATATTTGTTGTATTGTTTTAAGAAGCGGATTGTAGTAGAACTTCCTTTCTGTAATAAGTGTATCCGGAATGCAAAATTTAGAACCGTAAGCTTCGACAAAAATATTTTCTTTAATACAGGTTCCGTAAACAGTATTTTGTATAATCCTTCTTGCGGAGATGTCAAAATATTGATTAGATTGTCTGGAGTTAGGCTTAGACTGGTTTGTTTTTTTGTTTGTTGTGTTCTTTTATTTTTGTTATCGGTTCTCTTTATGGGACGATGTGGTCGCTCAGCGACAAAGTCCAAAAAAAGTTAAAGTGTTAGGTAATTTGAATAATTAAATAAATAACTATTTTCTATAACCATTCGCTCAACAGTTCTCAATTTAACGATTTAAAACCAATTAAGTATAGAGCTTTTTAATAAAACGCATTAAATCGCATCCAACTCACCACCTCTAGCAACCCTCCGTTCATTTATACCTATTATCTCTAAGCCCATTATTACCACAATCTACTACAATATAACACCTGAGCGACTCTGATCACTCATAATGAGAACTACCCTTTGTGCCGTTCAGCCACCGATTTTAATAAAAAAGGGATAGTGATTAGGCCCTTTGTATATACTTGTTTACTTGACGGAATGACATGAATGCTTAGAAGCAAAAAAGCGGGAGATGTAACGGAGTACCAAAGCAAAGATAATAATGCTGTTGGGAAAGTAAATTTTCAACTTATTGCTACGACATAGAGATTCATTTGGAGTGAAACAGAATTTTGCCAGGAGTATAAGAAGGTGGTTCTGGTGGTAGAATATGATGATCGGTGACCTCTGGCATCTAGTTGTGTGGTACCACTTGATTGACGTTTGTATGACGTGAGCGCAGCGAGAGAAATTTTGAGAATTTCGGAGACGAAAGGATTTCTAATTGTTTTGGGTACAACACTTCCTCAGCCTTTGGTGTGGTGTAAAAAATGGAAATGAAGAATCATCACAACAGGAAATATGACAAAATCCATTCTAAAAACGTAGTAGTTATCATCTGGAACTCTCGCAAAGTGTATGATCTTCTGTTTGAAAACTTACACTATATGTAAATTAAACCGTTTTGCCAGTTATTCAGCCGCCAAGCAGTAGTGCGCAAGCGTTACCGTGTTCCGGTTTGAAGGGCATTGTAGCCAGCGAAATTACTGGGCATTATGAGACTCAACAGCTAATTGTCTCAGGGTGACGAGCGCAGTGCAGCGCCGCGCAGGATTTTGCAAAACAAAGTTCTGGATGGTGCTGCTATTGTTATGGGTTGGCGTATTGCTTACCATCAGGCAAACGACCAGCTCGTCCAGTCATCCAGTTTAATAAAAAAAATGTAAATACATTGTTTATTAACATTTCACTATAAAATCTACAATATTTTTGACCGAATTATCTGAAAAACAAAAAAATACCACCCACCGAACAAAGCCATGCCGTCAAGCGACCTAGTCGTGTTTCGGGATGATGTTCGGTGAACCATCGGGGAGACGGGTCTGAGCAGCCGCTCAACTGCCGTCTCTCTCTAGATCTATGTGCTCCATCTTAGGCCACATCATCGCTTCACATCAGGCGAGATAGTGGCCAAACATAGATCTATAAAGCGTACAAAAAAAAAAAAATATGTGCCTACTTATTGCTAAAAAATCTGTGAAAAAGGCAGTGAAAAATCACATTAATATTATAAATGCGAAAGTTTGTATTTAAGTGTGTAAGGTTGTTTGTTACCTCTTACGTCACAGCGGCTTATCGGATTAAAGTGAAATTTGGAATGGAGATAGCTTATACCCTGGTAATACACATACTTTTTATCCCGATAAACCGCGGGAGAAACCGCGGGGTACAGTTAGTAATTGATAAATAAGGATAACGCGAAAAAATATGGTGATTCAGCAGCTAAATCTATTCAGTTACCTAATACCACAACGACAAAGACGACAAAAAACAATGACAAAGGGCACAAAGGTGACAATACTGACAATACCGTCTATGGGAAAGCAACAAAAGTAGCTTTTATTTATGCATTGTTTGTACAACAGGAGAAAGGTGACGGCAGAAAACAAATAACCCTTCTTTATGCCAGACCAACCCCATCTTAACACCATCCATTATAAAAAGACACGCTGAAGATTCAAAAGATGTAAGGATGAAGGGTCATCTTAGAGCAGTGATGTCTATGTTTTTCATAGTTCTAATTGCCCATTATAATGATACTTGATGCGTCTCAGGGTGAAATGGCTAAGCATCACATGGAAATAAGAATAGCTATAGAACGCTGTGGTGTAGTGTACTAGCTACGCGTCTTTCAGTCTTTAAACATTTTGTATGTTTAGATTGATCTATAATCTTTGATATATTCTTGATAATTTAAAAAAACAACTCTTGTTTTACGATTTTTGAAAATATTGTATTAACATTTTCATATATAAACAAAATCTCCTATTTGTTACTAGCTGTATTTACCTCTTTCTAAGTACCTAAGTAACTCCCGATTTGGTTAATGATCTCACACCACTAAATATTAAAGTTAAACTTGGCAACAAAGGCTTACTTCTTGAAACACATTGAATGTTAAGATTGCTAAGAAATGTACTTACCAATATTCTATCTTCATAGATAGAGTTATTAGATGATTGTGTACCTAATATCGATGTAGATTAATTATGGTATTGAACACAAACCTCAGTGGTTTACAAATGCCATGCAACTTACTATTGTAATGTTATTTTAAAATGATAAATAAATAAAAAAAAAAACTACTTTATTTTGCGCTTGTGGTAACATCTTAAAAATATTGAACCTGTATAACCTGTATAAAGTAATATTGCGAAAGAAGTCGAAGTCACTTTGCACATTTACCAACACACCACTTGCCAGAGTTGGCTTTTTTATGGAACTGAGTTGAAACTGAGGAAACGAGCAAGACATTAGCCCTAAGGTAAGCCTAAGCACCACGCCTGCCTAACAATTGCAGTGCAATCGAAAACTTTTAATACCATAAAAAGCACTGCATTGCGCTCATCACCCCGAGACATCAAATATTAAATCTCATTTGCCCATTATTTCGCTTAATATTAATGCTTGGGCACTATTGCTTGGCGGCAAAATATCTTGAAGAATGTATCTTGCTCGTTAGAAATATGTTTTCTATTATCCAAATAGTAGATATATACCACCAAGTTCACGGGCTAATCTCTACATGGCGTTTTTATTGCCCGCGTTTTTCGTAGCATGCATATTATATGCGATAGTGTCGCACGTGGAAGCAATCGCCAGGCCGCGGCCGAGTTTACATGTTTATTCAAATAATATGCCAACATTAAGATAACACTTTTTAGTGGAGCAAATTTATTACTATCTCTATGCCGGTAGTTTATCTAAATGTCCAATTACTAGTATTTTGAAAAGGTGTACTATCATAGATGTAACTCTACCGCAAACTGAGAAACCGCAGGCTCATATCATCATTATCATCAGCCCATCACGTTCCCACTGCTGGGACACGGGTCGTCTCTCATAGAGAGAGAATGGGCCATAATCCACCACGCTGGCCCAGTGCGGGTTGGTGGATGTCAAATGTCCTTGAATTTTTGTGAAAAATTCTTGGACATGCCGGTTTCCTCACGATGTTTTCCTTCACCGTTTTTGGAGCGAGTGTTTAATCCGCATATAACTTAAGGAAGTCAGTGGTGCGGGGCCAGCGGGATTCGAACTTGGGTGCGTCAGATCGAAAGTCGCATGAGCTCCCACTGAGCCACACTCGCTCTTGCAGGCTCATATAATAGTTACTAAATGTTATCTAAAATTTTATTGAAATTGATTGTGGTGTAGTGGTTGGGCAGGTTGGCTCAAATCTCTTACACCCTTGAGGTAGGGGGTTCGATTGTTTGACAAATGTTTGTGCACAGAAAAAAGGCATTTGTTTCGTATCCGGGTGTTGTGGGACCATGATCCTCGAAGTTCCTGGTTCCCTAGATACAGGGGCAAGGATCTATGTATGTGATCGTTGGGTTATTCAAAACCCGAAAAATTTAAACTACGTTTGCATAGAGCTTGTGATGAAGTCCCAACTTTAAATTAAACTTGAGCTTTTAAGTTCCCATCTTCCGATCTAGCCGTGACGACGTAAATCTTTTACACAAAACCTACTCAATCCAAAACGCAAACAATGCTAATTCCACACTTTAATAGACTAACCTGTAACTAGCCGAGACCGGTCTAACGGACCCCGATGATGAATCCATGACCATTAATATACCTTTTTATCGAAGCTCTTTTGTTTAACCCTTTTGTGTGAAAGTATGGATGAATAAAATTATTCATGGAGCGTCCATTAACTTCTTGAGTAGACCATTGTCATTCGCGTACGGTATGCTAATCCCGGAAGGTTGGTCCCGGAAGGTGACTGTGACTGATTGGATTGGAGTTCTCAGGACGGTCATCTAATCACATCCCTGTGGGAAAGGTGTGGTAGTGACTTGAAATTTTTTGGAGGAATAACGGTTATTATAAAAATTTGGAGACTTTATCCTTTATTGGCTTTCCTAAATTTCTAGAAGTAGATTGAATCCAACTTTACTTATTTTATAGCATTTCGAATACATAATGTGTAATTAATATGAAAGTGGTAAATAATGGCAACTTTTTATTAAAGATAAGTTGTCACAAATTATCTGTGGAGATCATTTTGCAATTGATTCTTATTTATTTATTTAGACACACAAAACAGTTTACTGTCAGTTTAGAAATCACGTTAATAATACATAAATTGTTTCGAACCAGACTATAGTCCAAACATGTGTACACATCATATAATTAAAAAAAAAAGTAATAATGTATGTAAAATGATTGAAACTTGAATGCACGATTCTTAAAAAATAACACGAAATATAGTGCTCAAACGAGGTATCATTTGTAAATTATTCATTCCATGCACATAAAGCTGCCGAACGCCATACACGCCGTGCACTTTTCACCACATCAGCATAACACAGGGAAAGCCAAATTTCTAATAACATAATCTGTCCCCAACCCTTCAAGAGCCGCAACCCGACCGCGGGCCTTAATAATGCATCGGCCATTAGTTAACCCACAGATGCCGGCCATCTTCGCGTCTAATTCTAATTGCGCAGGATGAAAGGATTACACCCACTTTCACTCACTCCAGAATTAATCAAAAAGCTAAAGTAGGTACTTACGAGTATTGGTTCGGGCCTCAAAATGCTAAAGTGCTACCTTATTCTCTAGCTGTAGCTACTTATAAAGCTAAGTAAACGCTCTTGAATTATGCGATCCCAAAACCATAAGCAAAGTATGCAACCTTTTTCGGCGATAATGAAAGAAAAATATCGCGCACTCGACGCGGATGTCGGCGAAACCATTAGCCCCAAATCTCCTTTTTAGAGCAGGACATAATTAATTTTTGATCTGAAAGAGTGGCTTTTTTAAAAGCCGAGTCACAGGAGGTGTTCGGGCACAGCTGGGGCCGTATTACGCTAATCTCTGTGGCGTCGCACTTGTTAAATATTAACGCAGTCTAATTACGGCCCCTGCGCCCCGCGTCCTCTAATGGCTTTTAAAACTGATTCCCGCCCCAGAAGGATGCGTATTTGATGACAACTCTCGTTTCGCTTTAAAACAAGGGAGATGCAAGCACGCGTTCTGTATTTTGTCTAAGATGTTACAACTTTCCCTTTTACGGGTACACGTTGGCAAAATCACTTTCGTAGACATTTGGTGGAGTCACACTTAGCAATTAGGTACATCAATAGCACATGTAACGTAGGTAGTGAATAGAATATACTATAATATGATTTTTTCATGTATTTATAATTCACACATTATATCCATATTGGTAAAATAAAAGGGTAGATAATTTTAAAACTAAAATAATAGGAAACTAAACTAAAAGATATTAAATACCATGTACATACGGGTATCGGTTGAGCCAACTGAATACCCTACAGATAATTCAACCGATACGTGCAACGTGCCCAAAATGCTGGCGGAGTTTATAATATGTTATATCATTATAGTTTATAGTGTCAATACGGTAGGTATACTTATCCCTTATAATTTATTCTTATATTTTTAACAACCTTATTGAATAAATGATTTTATTATTATTTTATTATAATTACAACGTTGCATCAAAACTAAATGCTGTCATTGGGCATCTAAATTCCTATATAAATGAGCTTTCTTGAATAATATACCCGAAACATAGTGTTGGCCACGCGGCTAGAGCACATATAATAAATAATATTTGGGAAATTTCAAGTAAAAATCGACCACTTCTTTTGACATGTGTAATCAACTAAAAAACAAAAAAATACAATTCTAATATCAAAAAACATAAACTAAAAAAGTTCTAAGTTTATAAATAATATGGCCAGTGCGTCGGCAACAGGGCACGCCCCGGTGTGAAACACAAGTCCTTAGGGCTGATCACTGGCCAGTGGAATTAGGAGACGGGTTGCTCGTTTTAGTATACCGCCCTTTGTAGCCACTTCTACAACCCGTACGATCCCATCTTTGCCGGGATAAATCTTAGAAACTCGTCCACGTGGCCATGAGCCTCGTGGTAGGCTGCCATCTACCACTAGAACTAGATCGCCGCAACGCAGTGGTACAGACGAGTTTCCCGCTGCCGGTCTAGGTGCGAGACAGGGCAAAACTTCTCTCGTCCATCTTTGCCAAAAATGGTCTGCAAGTCTCAAGCCCTTTTTCCACTCTTGTCGGCTGTAAAGATCAGCATCAATGAGAGGGACCAAGGGTCGATCATTCGAAGAAGTCCCAAGAATGAAGTGGAACGGGGTGATGGCTTCTTCATCCTCAGGATTGATAGAAACGTGGGTAAGGGGACGGCTGTTTACCACCGCTTCCGCTTCCAGGAGCAAAGTATTAAACACCTCTTCTTTTGGGGCTCTCTCTTTTAAGGTTATGTTTAGGCTCGTTTTTATGCTACGTACGAGCCTCTCCCAACATCCTCCCATAAATGGTGCCGCTGGTGGGATAAAGTGCCAGTTTATTTGGTTGTTGGCTGCAAAATCATACATTTCCTTTATTTGTCGCGCCGCACCAACAAACGCAGTTCCGTTGTCTGAATAGATATCCGACGGGCATCCTCGTCGTGCTATAAACCGGCGAATAGCCATTAATGCGGAGTCACTTGTGAGCGAGTCTACTATTTCAAGATGAACAGCTCGTATCGTCATACAGGTGAACAATGCCACATAGCGCTTAAGTCTTTTTCGACCGGCAGTTATGTTTACAGGACCAAAATAATCAACTCCCACGTGTGAAAATGGACGAACGTGATGTGCAAGTCTTCCTTCTGGGAGATCACCCATCAGAGGTATCTGTGTAACGGTTTTTCGAATTCTGCAGAACTGACATCGAGTTGCGATTGACTTCACAGATGGTCGCAGGTGTAAAATATGGTATTTTTGTCGGAGCTCATTGACTACAGTTTCGTTACTTCCATGCGAAAATTTCTTGTGATAGGAGGCAATTAACAGCTGTACTACTCTATTGCGTCCATCGAGAAACACAGGTCGAACATCCTGTGTGGCTGGTACGTTTTTCACGGAGATGATGCGACTGGACAATCTCAACAAATTTTCACTATCCACAATCAGGGTGAGATTCTTTAATCTGCTTTGCTTTTGCAGTTGTTTGGAGTTTTTGATGCAGTCTATCTCTTCTTTAAACGAAGTTAGTTGCGAGCTTATCAAAAGGTTGCGCTCCGCCTTCGATATTTCTTCCGCTGAAAGAGCTGATAGCGAGCTTCTTACTTCTTCTTTCTTGTCAGTTAATTTTGAATTTTGATCATTTTTGCATAATAAAAGGGATCGAAATACTTTTGCGCAATTGTAGATGCGAGCCGTAGCGCGAAGTAAACGACGCCACTCGCTAAATCGTGAGTGGTCCGCAACCACCGGTGAAGGAGATTGTAGCGGTCGATCAATAGTAAGTCCGATCAGCTCTCGATTACGTATTAGTTCCTCAGGAGCTGATGGGATCTTGGGATGCGCTGGTTCTTGTGGCCATTCTTTCGGATCAGATATCAGAAAACTTGGCCCAGAGAACCACCGTGATGTGATTTTGAATTCAGTTTGGCCTCTCGTAGCGTCGTCCGCGATATTTAAGGACGTTGGAACGTATCTCCAACTAGAAACATTCGTAGTTTCTAATATTTCACCAACCCGATGGGCAACGAAAGTTTTGAAAGATTGGGCGTCGCTACGGAGCCATTTAAGAACCGTTAATGAATCTGACCAAAAAATTACTTTGTCAGGTTTATTTTTATGAGCGTCAACAACGTAGTTGGCGAATCGAGCTGCTATCAGGGCAGCTTGCAACTCCAATCTAGGGATAGATACCGGTTTAAGGGGAGCAAGTCTCGATTTTCCACCAATAAGAGCCAGCTTAACGTTTCCGTCATTGTATGAAATTCGCCAATAGGCTACACAAGCGTAGGCATATTTGCTTGAATCTGCGAAAACGTGAAGCTGCCTCTCAACAGGGTCATCCTGGCTCAGGTAGCAACGCGGTATGGTGCCTTTGGCAACCATAGATAGCTCACTGACCCAGTTTTCCCACTTCAAAATAATGTTAGTAGGAAGTGTGTCGTCCCAACCGATACCTAACCTCCAAATCTGTTGAAAAAGTATTCGACCCTTCAGGACAACAGGAGTTAAAAGGCCCAAAGGATCGTACACCTGCATCAACTGGGATAATATTCTGCGCTTGGTTAATGGGGTAGATTGATCTCTTAGACCATTCGAGAAAGAAAGCGTATCAGAATTTACATCCCAGAATATGCCTAATATCCTGACTTTATTTGGAACACTTAATAAGCCCTTTTGTGATACATTGGCAGCACAAAAATCAGGTGGGAGTTGCGAAAGTGCCTCTTTCTCATTTGAAATCCAAGATCTCATTTCAAAACCGGCTTGAGAATGCACTTTCACAACATCCATTGCAAGTTGAGCAGCTTCATCCACAGTTTCAAAACTTCCAAGGAAGTCGTCCATATAGTGGTCGTTAATAATAGCGTTGGTTGCAGCTGGAAATTCTCTCATGTGCTCCCTAGCGTTAAGATTCTTTAAGTATAGTGCTGTGCAAGGGCTAGATGTGGCGCCAAATATCATCGAAGACATTCGGTATACCGCGATTGGTTTATTTGGGCTATCACGCCATAAAAAACGCTGGGCATCCCGATCCTCCTCTCTAATTTTTACCTGGGGAAACATTTCTCGAATATCTGCATTTAAAGCCACCCTACCTTCCCTAAAACGCATTAATATGGCGAGCAATGGCGTTAATAAGTCTGGACCAGAAAGGAGCATCGAATTGAGGCTTACCCCCTGGCAAGCTGCAGCTGCATCGTGCACAACACGAAGCTTACGCTTTTGTGGGTGCACCACGCCAAAATGCGGGAGATACCAGGATATAGACGAAGCGCGAGGGGGGGTAAAGCACAACTCGGCGTAACCCTTATTTATCATGGCATTGATATTGTTCTTATACGATTCCGCATATAGTTTGTCCTTCTGAAACTTCTTTTCTAGATTGCACAAACGAGAGAGCGCAAGATTGTAACTATTTGGAACATTTTGAATATTGTCTTTCCAAAGCAAGCCAGTCTCGAAGCGGCCTGAAGGCAGCCGTCGTGTTGTATCATTAAGTAACTTAAGAGCACGTTCATCATTAGAATTGTGGTACTCCTTTTTTTCGATACCAATGGAGTCCAATTTATAGTGCTCCTTAATTAAACTCTCCAATTCAGAATTTTCCTGAATATGGTACGCGTTGTTTACAAAATCTACCGGTGCAGTCTTACTACATGAAAAACCGTATAACACCCAACCGAGGGCGCAACGAACTGCTACGGGTTGTGAACGAGTACCGGAGCGTGTGGAGTTCGAAATAGTTAAATGCCAATTATCAGCTCCAATAAGGAGCATAGGTTTGGCGTTATCATAGCAAAGCTCCACCGCTATGTCTGACAAATATTCTAACTTCTTAAT
Source organism: Petrophora chlorosata (assembly GCA_951640565.1). Classification (NCBI taxonomy): domain Eukaryota; kingdom Metazoa; phylum Arthropoda; class Insecta; order Lepidoptera; family Geometridae; genus Petrophora; species Petrophora chlorosata. Next base: position 4,492,289 of record OX621204.1, on the reverse strand, counting down.
ATCAGCCGCTTTTACCGACTGAGAACTAATATTGAGATTTGGAATAGCACGAACTCGTTTTAAGCTATAGTTCACTTTGTCATGACGACCTTTTACCTGTATATCAATGAACGAAACTTCAGATTCTTTGGACAACCCACCTACACAATCTACACGAATAGTTCCCTTTGGTCCTGTCGCGCCGATCGCCTCGGCGAGCTCCTCATCTATAAGTGACGCAGTTGAACCGTCGTCCAGTAATGCGAACGTGTCCACACTACCTTTTGGCCCAGAAACTGTGACGGCAATCACCTTTAGTAATGGTCGAGTATGCTGCTGTGAAGAGGAACAGCTGTGAGCCACCACGACAGCTTGCTCGGAATTCGCTGACAAAGATGGCACTGGTTGCGCGTCGGCACGTTCGGGAGCTGCTAGTAATGGTTTGTGTAGTAGAGTGTGGTGTTGTCGGTACTTGCACAATTTAACTTTGCAAGAGTTTTTACACGAGCTGTACCGGTGATAACCTTTTTTTAAACACCTACGACAAACTTTCTTCTCTATTGTCCACTGCCATCTGTCATCAACGGAAAGTGACAGAAATGTTTCACAGTCAACAATGTCATGCTGACGACTTTGACAGTACTCACATAATGTCTGGCACTCTTTAGTAGCCACCTTTTTTGAGTTACCATTGGCGTTGTAATAGGAACGATCCTCCGTGTCCGCCTCTGTATGGTCTTCCTCGTCCGCCTCCTTGGTGGAACTATGGTGTACTTTTACGAACTTTGACGTACCTTTTTTTGACGTGTCGTGAGATATGACAGCATCGGATGGGCCGAAACGCAAATGAATATCGGCCTGGTATGATAGGAAGTCTGATAGGAGCTCAAGCTTGAAAATGGATGGAGAGCGATTTATATACGCAAACTCTACCCATTTCTCCCCCATCATAGGAGTCAATTTGCCTAGTACAGTATTTATTAGCTCCGGACATGCCAAATACTCTAAGTGATCTAGTAGGCGTAGTATACTTACACAGTTGCGTATTTTACAGGCGAATAAATTAAGCTCCTTACCCTTGTGACTACTCAGCCTAGGCAAGGCTCTTACCTCCGCGACTACCTGTAGTACAATAGTCTCCGGTCTACCAAATTGTTTTTCTAAGGAAGCCATCACAACTTCTGGGTCATCTGTGGAAACGAGCAAGCCAGCCACGGCATCTAAGGCTGCTCCGCGAAGAGCTAGGTGTAACCTAGAGAAATTTCCTAGCGAATCGTACCGACCCCTGGTACGGTTGTAAATTTTCCTAAATATAAGCCAATCTGTTGGCTCACCTGTGAATATAGGTAATTTAAAATCACTCACCGATTTCTGCGACTGCTGTTGCGGTTGCTGCGTCAAGTCGGTAATAATTTTTGCAAGCATTTGTATATCGGATGTTTTCTCACTAACTTTATTATCATGATGTCGACAATTATTTTGTGTTAGTGTGCCTAAATAACGTGAATGTGTAGTGTGGAAGCTGGACGCGCCGGGTAGCTCGGGCAACGCGCCCGCCGTGGCGGCATCGCTCGGGGCCTTGGAAGGCGGCGATGCCGACGGGCGTAAAGGTGCCTTCGCCGGGGTTGTAGGCAAGGCAGACTCGACCTCCTGCAATTGAATACACTCGTTACTGTTTGTTAGCCACTCACTCACCCGACTGATGCTTGCCCGACTGGAGCCCGCGTCTATTGCGGCTAGCTCCGCTCGCAGCTCAGCTTCATTAGCGGCGCGCTCTGCGGCTTGTATGCGCTCGACGGCATTCGCACGTTCCCTCTCTGCTTCGGCAATGGCCGCGGCACGCTCTCTCTCTGCTTCAGCGGCACGCTCTCTCGCTTCTGCGGTGGCGATTGCCGCGCGCTCACGCTCTGCGGCAACGGAGCGTTCCAGTTGTAATGTACGACGCGCGTGCTGCGCCTCGACCGCAAGTTTTTGCGCTCTTAGGCTTTGCGCCTTGGAGGAGACGCTCCCCCGCGAAGATGTACATGCGGGCCCTGGTGCCGCTGCCGAAGCAGGGTGCACGGGCTCCGCAGCGGTTGCGGGGGGCGCAGGCTCTAATGGCTCCGAGAGCGTGGGTGTTTTTGGAGTTTGAGGGTTATCTTTACTTGAAGATGCTTGTGCTCTTGTTCTTGCCATCGCGGACGTAGGTTTTTTCACATACACTTTTCTTCTGACACCAAACTGTTGGCCACGCGGCTAGAGCACATATAATAAATAATATTTGGGAAATTTCAAGTAAAAATCGACCACTTCTTTTGACATGTGTAATCAACTAAAAAACAAAAAAAATACAATTCTAATATCAAAAAACATAAACTAAAAAAGTTCTAAGTTTATAAATAATATGGCCAGTGCGTCGGCAACACATAGGTTGCACAGCTGTGCTACTTACTGCTGCAGCTGTGCTGTGTGTGTACCAGCGAAATTACTGGGCATAAGAGACTTAACAGCTAATTGTCTCAGGGTGACGAGCGCAGTGCAGCACCGCAGAATTTTGCAAAACAAAATTCTGGGTGGTGCTGTTATTGTTACGGGCACTCAATCCCGTAAAAAAAGACATTTATCCAGGATATCAACAACAATACTCTACAAATCTCGTAATTCTGCACTAAACGGAAAGCTACCGTTTAGCAACACGTCCCGTGCGAAAATCCGTTAACAAAGCCCGTAATTAATGATGTCGTGACACTCGTTTATTTGTCCAACTGGACCAGCGCAAACAGGTCATCCTAGTTCTGTACGTTCGGCTCATTCTTACCTCCAGTGGCACCTTCTAAGGACGCCTTTAACGGTGTCTCCGCACCGCTAATGGTTCCAGCTGCAATTATTCCGAACCATTAGGTGTATCATTAGCCTTTTATTTGCCATTTGTTTTCTCAAACTCGGGTCTCAGAGACCGCTGCGCAATGCAGGGTTGATGTCATTAATCAAAGAGACGGATTTTCGGACCGTGTCTTGACTTGACAAAAGTTTTTTTGATAAACGGTAAGCAAATATGGGAATGCTGGGATGCGGTGGTGTATCTGTGACAGCTACGTATGATTTTTAGAAGATTATTAAGACGTTTTAAACACTGTTTCCATAGGTATAAGGTTAAAAATTGCATGGAGGTGGTCGTAGGAGTTGATGTTTGTATTTCATTGTTATCGAAAAACGCCGTGTGATTTGATAAAAGTTATCTACGTACACAAATCTAATTGTGTAGGCTGTGTCATGGAATGATGGATGAATTATTCTAACAATAAAATTAAATAATACTGAATATAGAGGAATCTTTGTTGCTTCTACCTTCCATACAAAAAAAATCATGTCACCAAATGCCAATAAAAAAATCATCAAAAATAAAATCTAAGATCAAAAATCAAATAACTTTTTTCCAGGCCTAGCAAATGACTTTTCCCGTCCACAAAAAGGGCCGCAGAAACAAAACGCACTCCCATAACAAGTGACAATCTCTTGTTTTACGCGCACCGAACGTCAACGACATCTGTCAACCGGTGACACGTCTTATCTTGGGGGTAAAAAAATCCCCTGGGGTGACTTTCTACCCCACGGCCTGAGACAATGTCGGCTCAGAATCAAATGTATTTATGACTATGTAAATTGGTTCAATTCGGGAACTTCGGGCTGAATTGGGAATTTGCTAAAAGGTTGGGAAAATTTACTTTTTCCCGCGACAGATGTTTTTGAGTGGGGATCTTTGATTGTTCGGGTTGGAGTATTGTTTTTGCTTCCGACGGAGATTGGCAGTTCGCTTTTGTATACAATATTAGGCACACGTGACATTTACTATTTTCTTGGCACAGAAAGTATTGTTTATTTTATTTTGTTAGGGGGCTAACAGCTGTTGTTACAAAGTAGTTTGACAAATTAATATAAAAAAGCCAATTAAAAGCCTCCTCAAATAAAATACATTGTGTACAAAAAATCATAGATTCCAGCAGCACTTCATAAGATTTTCCTTAGTCCGGACTTTTGGCCTGAGGGCGTGGTCTATCGACGACTTTAGGGAAGCGAAGCCGCCGAAAAATCCCTAGAATTTAATATTATCTTCTACTTTTTATACAAAAAATTCTCGTATCACGATGTTAGTTACCTTACTCCTCCGAAACGGCTTTACTGATTTTTACCAAATTTTATATGCATATTCAGTAGGTCTGAGAATCGGCTACTATCTATTTTTCATACCCCTAAGTGATAAGGGTTGTTCACCCTTAACATTTTTTTTTAATTTATATGGCAAAACAACGTTTGCCGGGTCAGCTAGTTTTTATATATATGTTAGTCTCTAAGGTATTTATAATATGGGCCTCTGATAATTTTACTTCGATGTACCTTTATTATTGCCTGAAATAAAATTATATTATTATTATTATAGACTAGCTGTGCCCTGCAGTTTCGCCCGCGGTTACCCGGGTTAAAAAGTAGCCTATGTGTTAATCCAGGGTATAAGCTATCTCCATACCAAATTTCATCAAAATCCATTTAGTAGTTTTTGCGTGAAAGAGTAACAAAGGTACATCCATACATCCATACATCCATTCTTACAAACTTTCGCGTTTATAATATTAGTAGGATATGTAGGATAGGGATCAGTTAAGACGCTGCGCAGAAACCTAGCTGTCCCCCCTAGACTTTAAGTCCACCGCGGACTTTTTAGTCCGCGAACAAAGAACACTTGAAAGTATATCTACGCGTGGACATAAAATCTGCAAAAAACAAAACGCTTCAGTTCGAAGCCAAGTTTATGTAATAGTACCGTCGCTTGATGATTAACAGTGAAATTCATAAATTTACAAACCATTTCTCTACATTAAATCATCGTCATTGCTCTACATCTACCACGTGATAAATTAAAAAAAACAATAAACAACCTCTGGCAATAAAAAAGGTAATCCGCCCTAGGTGGCGACTATCGCGAGTGAAAGTGACAATATATCGCTAGTGGCGGCCCTCCGCACATTGTTTTAGTGAAGTACCAACCCTAATGAAATTGACGACCGCTCGGTGCACACGAAGTGAGATTTCTGAGACCGATCTGAAGATATAATTATGTATTTTTTCATATGAATAGGCTGAGTTTTGATATTAAATTATATTAGTTCTAAGTAGGTACCTATAGCAGTAGTAAATTAACAGAAACAGTGTTTAATAAACGGAACAGTAGCGGAAATAGTCATTAGAACAGTAACTGGAATAGTAACTAAAAAACCGGCCAAGTGCGAGTCGGACTCACGCACGAAGGGTTCCGTACCATAATCTATAAAAACGGCAAAAAAGTCACGTTTGTTGTATGAGAGCACCCTTAAATATTTATTTTATTATGTTCTTTAGTATTTGTTGTTATAACGGCAACAGAAATTAATCATCTGTGAAAATTTCAACTGTCTGACTGTCACGATGGATGAGATACAGCCTAGTGACAGACGAAAAGACAGACAGACGGACGGACAGCGGAGTCTTAGTAATAAGGTCCCGTTTTACCCTTTGGATACGGAACCCTAAAAAGATAACTGTAAAAGAGACTGGAACGTGGTCAAGGCTCTACCTAGTAACATTTTTATCACGCATTGTATGAACCACGGAACACTCATATTTTTTAAAATCTGAATTCCTGTATCTCTTGTGCAGCATGCCACCTATCAATGAATTGTCTCGGACGTGACAAAACTAGCGGACGTCCCCAGCGACGGCGCTTATCCGCACTTTTTACGAAGTTTGGCGACCACCTTGTGACGTCACACACTTAGTCGCCACAACTTGACGCGCATGAGGGGAGGAAAAACAAATACAACTATTTAACTTCACACAGATTGATTGTCAGCGTCTGTGGTGTAGTGATTGGGTAGGTCGGCTTAAATCTCATACACCACTAAGGTTCGATTCCCGCGATGGGATAAATGTTTGTGCACAGAAAAAAAGCGAAAGCATTTGTTTCGTGTCTGGGTGTTGTCGGACTATGACTCTCGTAGTTCCTGGATCCCTAGATACAGCGAATCCTGGTTAGGGGCCAGCATCTATGTATGTGATCGTTGGCCGTATTTATTTATTAATTTATTGACGATAAAAATAAAAAAAATCGAAGGTGAACGATTCCATACTGGTGGATACGACATGCTAGAGCAGCTGTTCTTTATCAGGAAAGCAAAAGGTAACTTGGGTACATTCGGTACAGCAATTAAATATACTTCAGTTCGGTGTAAGGTAGCTATAGATTTATTCGCTCACGTGCCTATCGTGCCTGCGGAGTGACGACTGGTGCAGCCCACTTGCGTCATGCATTACTTTCTGCAGAATCGACAGAATGTAATAAGTACATATGCAATGTGTTGCTACAGTACTTTAATAATGCCTGAAATAAAGAGTTTAATCATAATAAAAAATCTGTGGTTTTAACACATTGCACTTCTAATTTTTTAAGGCAAAACAAATAACAACACACTTACAACTTGTGTCCATAGGACGCGTGAATGACAAAAGTGTAGCTTATAAATGTAAAGGATAGCACGCCTCACCGCTTTTCGTCTTTAATGTAAAAATTGTGACGCAATGTTTTCAAATAACTGTTTGAAATCTTTATGTCATAAAACAACGTTATCTTAATATCTATCAAAATCAGCCGTTCAATTTCCCTCTTTGTTTACTACACAGTATCAATCTACGTCGCGTACCGGACATCACACTGGTCTGTCACTCCATACATTACCATCACACACTTGTATCATTCAAAGGAACGTTTCAAAGCCTCCATGAGGCAACCCTTAGCAATAGGACCAACAAAACAATTGCCTCAGCAACCATCACTTCCTTTCTTGCCGCGAGTTCAACTCAAGTTGAAGAAAACAGGTAATGTATGGTATGTTAAGATATGATGCATAGATGCTAGGGATGTGAATGCGTTGCTGTGACGTGATGCTGTCAATCACAATCAGGCACGACCACCCGCACGATTAGGCGCAGGTTAAGAAACTTGGGATGCGTGGAGAGGTGTTGAGCTAAGATTTTAATATCTTAGAAGCTCGGATAAAGTTAGATAGATGGATAGAAAATTCTTTATTGCACAAAGAAATTTGTAAGAACATAGGCGAACTTAATGCTAGTGAGCATTATCTTCCAGTTAAACTCGGTGTACTGTGGAGATTTGAAGAATTCAAGTTCAAGAGAAAAATTAACTTTTGTTTCGGTTGTAGCTTGGTTTCTTTGTAACATTACAAAAATCTTTCTTAGCGAGCACTTAGAAGCCAAGAAGAACCATACGTGGCTAGAAATGAAATAAGTTTATTGTGTCAAAAACATGAAGAAATACTTACTAAACATTAATGACTTAGTAGGTATACAAGGTATTGCCACAAAACGGCCTCTACTCAGTATAATGACGGCTGAAGCAACCAGCGCTGATCTTCCGTATTAACCTTACTTAAGTTCATCAACCTTATACTTTGGACTCTGGAGATTTTGTTTTCTTGATGAGTTAAATTTATTCATTAGTCAGTTAGATTTTGTGAGACAGTTACACCCGTAGTCGTGAACAGCACTTAGCTAAGTAAGGCAATCGCCAATCAGAACCTCACATAATAATAATAGCATGCGTACAAATAAAGAGTCCTGATTAGTAATACTAATAAGCACAGCAGTGCTTATTCAAGTTTTACGACAAGTTTTTTTCATGAATACTAGTGATTATCATTCAGTGGTATTTTATAAGTGCATACAAATTAACTTACATATTTCGAAGATAACCATGTTCAAATGATCCGTAGATTATAGACTTAAACTAATCAAAAAACGGAGTAATTATTGTAAATCTGATAAAGTTCAGTTCTACTCCATAGATCTCTTGTGCGATTCTCTCACCAATCATCTAGGTGTACAGCTATCTCAGCGTTTACTAGAGATCTGTCCGTCTGCCTTATCGCTGCATCTCCACACGTTCGACTATGGCAGGAGAAAACAATATTTTATAATGGCCAATCGATTGACTGGAATAAAATATTTGCCTTCTTATACTGGAAAATCACGTACAAACCTACCTATATACATTTAACTCGTAGTACTCGTAGAGCTCTCGTATGTGAGACGTCGCCTGGGTAGGTACCTCAGCTTTGCCAGTTATTCTATAGCCAAGCAGTAGTGCGCAAGCATTACTGTGTTACGGTTTGAAGGGCATTGCAGCTAGCGAAATTACTGGGCATATTAGACTTAATATCTCGGGGTGATAAGCGCAATGTAGTGCTACGCAGTAATTTTATTAGTATTAAATTTCTAAGTTACGGGCATGCGTTGCGCTTACCATCAGGCGAGCGATTTGCTAATCTCATCACTCAATTCCATAAAAAAAAAAACTATAATTGGCATACTATGGTCAAAGAAAACTAAATACTATGGTAGTGTTAAAATGTCACACGGCTAGATAAAAAATGTTCATCATCATTCACCAATAATCACCATCATTTGTTATTATATTTCATATTAGCATTAACGAATGCCAATGTAAACTCAAGTTAGGTTTTCGGAGAGAAAAATACGTCACTTCTGAAACGGTAAAATAACGAAAAAAAAAATTCGTTACCCGACTTGGTGCCCACCGTAGCTCAATTAGGCAGAGCTCTTCCGGCGCCTAGTGAAGATTTTGATGCGGTTCTCAATCACCATCATCTTTTCGATTGATTTATACAAAAGTATAGAGTTCGTCCTTCGAGCTTGAGTTTGCCGGAAACAAGTGTCTATTAAAATGAATAGTTAGGTTTCATAGTTATAGGGGAGTTACGAGTGCCTATACCTACATGCTACATCTAAAGTTTGGAAACTATCGTGAGTCGAAATATTCATTATAAATAGTCTGCGCCGCGAATCCAAAGCACAAACTCCCGGAAGAAGGACACCCTCATTGTCCGAAACCTGGTCGGAGTTATTCCGACATAATGCTAAATTTTGTTTGGCGCATTAACTATTGTCTGTCTAATTAACATTCTAGAGTTTCTTATAGAAATTACTTTAAGTGTCGTTATGATTTATTTATTTATTCACTAGCTGCGCCCTGTGGTTTCACCCGCGGTTTCAACAACCCTTATCACTTAGGGGTATGAAAAATAGATAGTAGCCGATTCTCAGACCTACTGAATATGCATATAAATTTGGTAAAAATCAGTAAAGCCGTTTCTGAGGAGTAAGGTAACTAACATTGTGATACGAGAATTTTATATATAAAATATAAATTTGCCTTATAAGTACATTTCTTGAATGTGACACACAGACCCTGTAAGGCACATATTTCCCTCGGATAACCCTCGGTATATGATATCCCTCGGATTCGGAGATACACCATATAGCGAAAGAAGAATGTTTTTTTTTTATACGCCTAACGGTCACATAGATAGATAGATAGATAGAAAATTCTTTATTGCACAAAAAAAATTGTAAGTACATAGGCAAACTTAATGCTAGTGAGCATTATCTTCCAGTTAACCTCGGTGTACTGTGGACATACATAGATCCTCGCCCCTAACTAGGATTCCCTGAATCTAGGGAACCAGGAACTACGAGGACCATGGTCTTACGACACCCAGACACGATACAAATGCTCGCCCTTTTTTTTCTATGCACAATAATTTGTCCTGTCGCGGGAATCGAACCCGCAACCTCAGTGGTGTATGAGATTTGAGCCAACCTGCCCAACCACTACACCACAGAGGCTGTCAATGTGAATGAACATTTGTGACAGAGTTGCAGCCGCTCTCTCTATGAGATAAAGCCTATGTTTCAGCAGTGGGAACATAATGGGCTGATGATGATGAGTTTCGGGCTTAGCAGCTGAAATTGACCACGTTATACTATATGTACCTATATAATAATATATTATATATATTATACAGGGCATAAAGCTAGGCATAAAGCTTTTTAAAGAAATAGCAAAAAGGTTAGTTGACATCACAGGAGACCGAAGAGCTGGCAGCTACCTCGAACAAAGAATTAGTCTAGCTATTCAAAGGAGGAATGCTGCCAGTATCTTTGGAACCTTGCCCCTCCTTTTAATAATATATTTTAGTATTATATTTTTTAAGGTTTTTAATTTCTAGTTGAACATAGTTTAGAATCTTATCAATAGTTTCTCTTTTTTTCTGACAATTATATTATGATAACTGAGCCTATAATATATTTTATTGTAGTAAAAATAGTATATAATTTTATGAGCTCGTTGTGTTATGTTTTCTTTTTTTTTATGAACCTGAGTGATGAGCTGAACAAGTACGTAATCTTAATATAATAATGTTAAATCATTATTTAATAAAAGTGTAGTATTATAATACATTTTCTTTATTTCAGTTCAGTACTTCCCGCAACCAGGGGCGTCGAACATTCGGCACGCAAATCAATCGAAGCTCCAAGGAGTTTGCGCCTTGCTCACCTATACCCGGCGACCCGTCGCGGGGTCGCGACCTGTGACCCCATTGGGCGACCTCTGCCACGCCCACCACCCACACATACCTAGAATACTCCTGAACTCTTCTGAATGGTTCTGAAAGACTGAAAAGGATGGAATGAGGAAGCTTTATGTACAAGGATTAGTAGGTGTACTAAGTACTAATTGTGTGAGGAAAAAATGCTGATTAATTTCAAGGCTAAAGCTGTAAATGATTTTTTAATAATATTTTACTGTACTTCAAACATCTACGAACGTTGTCTTTTGCTATAACTACGATGCTCTTAACTCTCTGTGATTTGTATGCGGATACCATACTATGCATGACATCACTTACACGTTTTTCAGATTTTGAATCACGGAAAAAAAGTGGAGCTACGAAGAAGATAAATCCTAAAGGCGTATATTTTCTGCATTTGCCCTTTATTGTATGTATTTAGGTGGCCCGTAATAGCTTAATATGTATGAACCTTTTGGAGAACTAAAAGTGGAATTTGGAAGGAATTCCACACGAATAATTACCAGTAATTTCAAATTTATATCGCCAACTCACCGGGCAGCTGCTAAAATAAAATAAAATCTATTCCTAAAACAACTGACAATCAAATCAGAGCGTCCGTTAAATCAATGTCAAAGTAATTGCTGTCGCAAACCGGCACGGCGACCGCGTGGTGACCGCACAAAAGAAGCACCGTGCGTGACCAACCGTTGACGACCTCTGACATCTAACTGCACTGATTGTACACCTGCCCACGTGCACGAAAGTAAAAGTGTCTCCATTTTGTACGGTAGGAAAGGTCAGAGCATGCATGCATTTCTTCTTTTTCATATCGTGCTAGGTCTCTCGTATGCTGGAGGCATACGACACCCTACCCAGACGGGGTCGGCACCACAGCTTTGCCAGTTATTCTGGTATTCTGTGGTACTACGCAAACATGTGTTCTGGTTTGAAGGGCATTGTAGCCAGCGAAATAGCTGGTCATATGGTAAGTGCCACTCCTGCCCATAACAATTGCAGTGCCATCCAGAACTTTAAATACCATATAAAGCACGTATCACTGCATTGCACTCATCACCCCGAGACATATCTATGAGATATTCGAGACAGATATTAAGTCTCATATGCCCAGAAATTTTGCTGGCTACAATGCCCTTCAAACTGGAACACAGTCATACTTGAGCACTACTGCTTGGCAGCAGAATAACTGGCAAAGCCGTGGTACCTACCCACAAGGCCTTCCGCATACAAGACACCTACGACGAAAAATTCCTTCTTTCAACGTTCTACGGATAACGGCCGGATCCTCAGATTGTGGTTTTTGCACGGGATGGTAAAATATCAACGTAACCACTAACCGTGTGTGGTCACGCTGTCCTGCCCTGGTCCCGGCAGTACTCTTGCGTGACGCTTCGTGATTGACCGGAACTGCATTCCGTCGGTGACAACCCTACGCAGGTGTTGCCAGTGCCATTATGGGAATTAAATTCTTGTTTCCGTGATTTGTTGTGGGAAAAGTTATTTTTAAGTACAGCTGCTCTATATCACGTAGTAGTTACGAGTATTATATATAGGTATAGTTAGGTAGGCATATAGATAGGTATAGTTAGGTAGGCTGAATATTATTTTTAGATAGGTCACTACCCTTTAGAGGTGGCTACTTACAATAGTATAAGTAAATTAATGCGCCCAGGCCGGCCCAAAAGAAGATGGAGGGACGATCTGGATGCATACCAAGAAGGTTGGTGCGAGGTGGCGCAGGATAGAGACGGCTGGAGAGACTTGGGGGAGACCTTTGCCCAACAATGGGACAGCATAGGTTAATATATATAATTAGGAAGCTAGGTAAAGACAAGAATTTAGTGTAGAGTTGCTTTTACAATCGCGAGAGATCGCTTTTAGCGATAAGGTCACCCATTGTAACACTTTCTTTAATTGTTTTTATGTAATTTATTTAATTTAATGTTTGCAATAAAGCGTTTATCTATCTACAATCTTCAAAACTTACTCACAACTCTTACCCCATAGAGATCCATATTCATCATCATCAGCCCATCACGTTCCCGCTGGGACACGGGCCTTCTCTCATAGAAAGACTATGGGCCATAATCCACCACGCTGGCCCAGTGCGGCTTGGTAGATGTCACTGGTCACATGTCCTTGAATGTTTGTGATAATTCTTGCACTTGCCAGTTTCCTCACGATGTTTTCCTTCACCGTTTTTAGAGTGAGTTAAATCCTCACATAACTTATGTAAGTCAGTGGTGCGGGGCCAACTCAAAACTGTGCGTGAACCCACTGTGATTTGGATATACATCTCTTACAAGGATCGCTCTCATCATCATCGAAGATAAAGGTACTGTGCAATCCTTCCTTATCTTGAACTGCCTCTTCTCTAGCCTAATTACTCCTACGCAGTTCAATTGTCGTCCATTCGAATTTTAGCATCAACCAAAATTGTATGTACTTTCGCTATTTTTTGCTAACCCGCGTTAACATTTTATGGCCAGGGGAACTTGGGTGCGTCGAATCGAAAGTAGCATATGCTCCCACTGCACCACACTCGCTCTAGATATACATATATGTTTATCAGTAATCAAATCACAGCTGGAACTTCCTTTTTACCAATAAGTGTCTATTTACAAACCATTTCCAAACAACCCCACGCAGTCAAGAAGCCAAAACGCACCCATACCGCTAATTATAACAAACAAGCTACTTCCACAGGTACTGTTGATTCCCACGCGTGGGCGAGGGATCGGTGGGACGCCGTATCACGGAGGAACACCTGTTGTAATCTGTGCAAGTGCACGCGAGGTTTGAGTTCTCACACTGTAGGATGTTACAGACAGACACTTAGAGATATCTAGAGAAGAGATAGAGTTGTGGAACGAGCTTAATCAAAATAACTTGGAAATTAAGTTCGTCACTTTTCTCACGTAATATTTGCATATTTACTTAGACTCTAATTTATAAACTAAAATTAGAATTGAGTCTAGACTCAGACAGTTTCAAGTCAAGCTTTCGATACACGTATCTTGAAACTATTACTTTCTTATGTAACTGAATGACGAGACGAGCTGGTCGTTTGCCTGATGGTAAGCATTACGCCAGCCTATAACAGCACCACCCAGAACTTTGTTTTGCAAAATCCTGCGCGGCACTGCACTGCGCTCATCACCCTGAGATAATTGGCTGTTGAGTCTCATAATGCCCAGTAATTTCGCTGGCTACAATGCCCTTCATACCGGAACACAGACGACCTCTCGCATAAGAGAAACCTACCACCAGATAGTTAAATAGCCGTTATACTATGACTCTATCAAGCCTGGGACTGGAAAGAAGGGATACTTGACATTTAAAGCCGTTTGCTCATATATTAATTGCTCGAAAACGTATACTCAATTATCCATGAGTCTTATGAATAGTGAGCTTTGTAGTCTGCCACGTCGATGCATTAAAATCCCTAAAATAAAGAAGACGTGTGGCACTCGGAGACTGCCGCGGTAAAGCTATTGCATAGCATTCGGAGTGGGGGGTGTTAGGTTATTTTCGTTACGGAATTTCTGGATTCGGTCTCCACGCTCAAGGCCCGCGATAGAAGCTATGCAATAGCTTAAAAACTAACGATCAATAGCGATAAGCGTCAGATTGACGACCTTAAGATCACTGTTTAGCGATGTGGATATTAGAGAAAAAAATACATAATTATTATATGTGCAATATGGGGTTAGTAAGTATTATTTCTCTTGCCGTCTAAAACGCACTGAGTCGTAGGACTAATTATATCTGTCACAGATATATAGTTTTTTTAAAGAATTGTATGATTAAAAATACAGTTCAAAGGCAATAAAACAAAGTCATCAAATCCAGAGAGACATCTTTAATTTGTCATATCATCATTATTTTATACATTTTCATACAATCTCATACACACACTGAGTCTATGTTACATACAACGCTGTACAAATTATTGCGAATAAATACATTGCATCTTTATATAATGCCTTTGTTTATACCAGTTCAGAAAAAAGATAGTATAAATAACAAAAAGTATTCTGAAACGCAAGATTTTTGATTTCAAAATTTGATATTTTTATAGTATAAGTAGCATCAATTCTTTATAAATAATTGACATTTAATATTTTATATGGTTTAGGCGTATTTTTACTATTTAAAGTCTCAATAGGTAAGCGAGTTTTAAAATCGGAAATATTTTACACATTTGCAAGGAACGAACATGTAAATGCTTATAAGGAATATTTGTATTTATATAAAAGTGACTACAAATAATATATTTTGAGTAAAAACAGCACCAGTGAAAAAAAGTATAAAAATCATATATTTTTGAGTGAATAGAAACTACTGATTAGTTTTAGTTTGGCGCAATAAACATTTTCGAAACATAAATATGCCGAACTAAAAACAACCAGTAAATAGTTTATACAAAAGTATAGAACAACATCAAACAATATCTTTTACTATCTATAGAACTACACACCAACATTGCACGATCAATATACATATTATATGCGATTTCAATCCAAGATTGCTTATCACACAACCTTTCTAAACTTCCTTTGCCTTTCTTACTTTATATAACAAAGAAATGACATCATAGCCCAGGAAAATTAAACGAAACGGGCATTTGCCTTTTTAAATCCTAAAGTCCAATTTCCCTTGGCTATTCGTGAATTGCCAACATAAAAAGAGCATTCGTCATCGAGAGTAGAAAACAGCATACACTATTCATCTAATCATTTACACAATAATAAAAACATTTTATTTACATTAAATATTAAGATCTATGCGTAATTATTTTTACAGAGGAACAAAAATCTTGAACTAATAGACTACTGACCCCGCACTTAACCCTAGAAAAGTCTATTCTGGCACGGAACACGAGTCCTGACACTCTTGGCTGCGGATGTTCAGTAAATCGTCAATCATCAGCGAAGTCTTCTGAACGGTCTTCTGCGTATCGCTCGAAGTAGTGGCAGCGTCGAAGTTGTCGTGCTCCGTCGTTTTTGGAGGGTAGAACGCCGACTCGAATGTCGGTTCGGCTCTCTCGCCGTCTCTGTTCCTCGCAGCGAAATATTCCTCGTTTCCATCGGTAGTCTCGTGAAATTCGCTTGATGACGTCACTGCGTCTTCAGGCTGGGGGATCTCACGCGGGTACCTCTGGAAGTCGAAGCGCTGGCTCGGCAGATACGACGGGAAGCCGTAAGGCGTCGATCAGGCCGCTGCCAGGTGTCGCCACATCGTATGTCACATGGTCGCCATGTAGGGCCATGAAAACGAACTCCCGGAGAGCAGCATGTCTCTGATCAGGGTCTCTATTGGCGTCTTGCCTACTAGTCTGACGAAGAACAGTTGTTCTATGACTTGCGAGCTGACTGTCCTTAAGGAAGGCAGCCGCAGAAGGAGTTTCCCGAACCTCGTCGGCTGGTTGGGGTACTGACTCCGGCAGTACTCCTCGAGGGCGCACTGTGACTTCTCTTGCAGGCTTTCTATGTGCGGCACGTCTGATAGTCCACACGCATCTGGAAGAAGAGAAACACGGGTTATTAATCCAGTTTAAAAAGGTAAATACAGAAGGAAGTTGTGTTTTCCAGTTTAAGTGTTTTATAACCGGTTTTATATTTGCACTTTAAACCAGTTAGGTACTGCTTAATGTTTTCCGTAGCCTATTTTATTGCCGCAATTTAACCAAAAGCAAGGTCATGAAATTTTTTTATGGAACAGAAAAAACGTAGTCGCAATATTTAGCTTAAATATGAATAACCAAGTTTATTTAGAAAAAAAATCGGTACAGAATTTAAGGATGGAGGTATAAAATGGTAAAATCGATATTTATAGAAAAATGCCTACAATTGACTTCTCACAAATATGATGAATGATTTACTTTACTATCTTCGTAATGTCTTCCGCTCAGCAGTCTAGTGGCCTAATCGTATTATACTTAATTGTCACATAACTACAAATTATTAAGTGAAACTTAGCAATTAAAGCAGATAAATGTGTCTAATACCCCTTCATTAACGTTAAAATTTCGAAATAACCATAAAGTGTCAAAAGGTGATGATATGAAGCGGTAACCTTTACTCAATACGTGCTATTGGGTTAACAACTTGACGAGTAAGTGCTAATTATTACTTAGCGAGAATAAGCAAGTGTTTATGACTGTATTATGCCTGTTACATCATGTTTTATAGGTGTGAGGCATTCTTTGAGCCAGGTGTTGCAAGTCGAGGATTCACTTTTGAGTTAATAAAAATAATGCAATTTTATCTTTCTCTGTAGTACTTTTTACAATACAATTGTAGGACAATAGAACGGTGCATTCCAGGATAACACCACATTTAACTTCACGCTGTGACGGCTGAACGAATTTAAGTGAAATTTGGAATAGAGATAGCTGACATATGGACAAGGAGACGAAGGGTGAAGAAGTCCTTCGATACGTCCGGGAGAGAATAGACATGTACTGGAGTTCGTGTGAGGAGCCCATCAACGTGAGTTTGTCGCGGCTGGAGCAGACTAGGACCACTGATTTCAAGTCCTACGCGCTCCAGGTTCCAGCGAACACGCGAAGATGTTCCTTACCCCGGACTTCTGGCCTACAGGGGTAGTCTACCGCCGTTAAAGGGAAAGTAGGCAAAAACAATAATTCCTTAAGTGTTGTGTAGTAGCGTATAAAATACTTAGTTATAGTTTTATATTTTTGTATATATGTTAGTCTATAAGGTATATATTCTATAGGCCTATGTTAATTTTACTTTATTATACAATAATACTGCCTGAAATAAATAAATATATAAATAAATATAGGGTAATCGCGGGGCGCAGCCAGTTTGTTTCTTAAGACTATTATTTTTTCTATTGGTTGCTATTTAGTTATTTATTTATAACTAGCTGCGCCCCAATGTTTCACCCGCGGTTTCCCAGGATAAAAAGGCGTATGTGTTAAAGCAGCGTATAAGTTATCTCCATTCCAAATTTCACTCCAATCCATTCAACCGTTGTGGCGTGTTGTAATATCAGTGTGATAAGTAAGAAGGTTTTCGTCAGTATTCTACATAGAATCTTTCATTGCCGCTGGATGAAATTCACTGCTGTGAGTGTAGAGAGTGGGAAATAAACATCCGTAGGTATATATCAACCTATAAATGTAAAATTATTTCTAGAAAAAAAAAATTGCAAAACAAACCGCAAATATTAATCCTTGCTCGTTCGGACCCCAAAATAAAAACGTATAAACATAATAACCCGTGAACGGTCGCAGGCCTCCTTAATGCGATTAGGGCCCTGTAGACCCCGGTACATTTGGCAAGATGGGCCCTGAGGAACATTAATTTTTTTTATTGTTGTGCGCAATAGTAATGATGCTAAACAATGCCGTCATTAGGGGATGAGGATGTAGGCATAATGTCTAAGGAAATGGCTTTTGAAAGATGAGAAGATAGCATATCTTTTGCATAGCATATCCAGCTTCCTGCAAAGTATAAGGAGACCTTACTGGTTTTAATAAAACTTCGTCTGAATAGTGTCAGGGGCAATTTATTATTTCTAAATCCGTATCTCAATATATTTAACTATTTTATCATTACAATTAAACTTTGATTCCCCTCAAAACATATGTGTAATCATATATAATTAAATTAATCCTTTCAATTTTCGTCTTTTTTCTCTTCCCGCCCAGTCACCTTCTTTTTTCTCTTTTTTTTTAAAACGCGTAGGCTTTTCCATTCAGCCGACAACATACTGGCTCAACCTTATATTTTTTTTATAGGTACCTAAATGCAATTGTAGGATTATATTACTTGTTATAAATAATTTTAATAAATCGTGACACTGGTTTCCGAGTTTTGGCCTGAGGGAGGCGAAACCTAAATGCCCCTTATTCTAGTGTTAGTGTCTTATAAAAAATCATGGCACGAAAAGCTTCCCGCGAGACATTCATTGTTGCAAACAAATGAAAAGTGTGAGATAATCTTTAAAAATATTTTTAAAAACACATAGGCGTCCAATGATTTTCACCAAAGAGATTTGTATTGAAATTAGCCGTCCATACAAAATAGTTTCAAGAAAAAAGAGATTGTATATATTCTGTGGCTAACAACTTTCGAAACAATCTGGGTATGTATGCTAGTCTGTAAGGTAAATATTTTATGGACCTCTGGTAACCGTATCAATATTGAATTAATTAATTATTATAAAAGCCTGAAAATGAATTACTATATACAATTAACTATAAATGTATAAAGCTTGAATCGAATTTCAATTTATTTCAATTTAATTGCACGGTTTACATTATTTAAATTACAAATTAAAAAGTGTGTTTGTGTGTGTGTTTGTTCCGTGAACCATCGGGGAGACGGGTCTGAGCAGCCGCTCAACTGCCATCTCTCTCTAGATCTATGTGCTCCATCTTAGGCCACATCATGGCTTCACATCAGGCCAGATAGTGGCCAAACATAGATCTATTAAGCGTAAAAAAAAAAAAAAAGATACAATAGTCACAAGAAATAGTATCTATAAGTAATTACAATTATGTCAAAATCTAAATTTGAAATTTGAAATCTACTTGAATTGAATCGATAACAACTTCCGTCGACCATAAATAATCAGCTAGAATCTAAGATCTAACTTCTGTGTCTATACCTACGTGAATATCACTACATTCACAATAATCTACCCAAAAATTTGCACTAATTAATTATGAATCTTATTATGAAGATCAGAAGTTCGAAAGTATCTTATATCGTATATTATCTGTGATATTATGATGATGTTGATGATCGTCATTGTAAGATACATAATAGATAGATATAGTCGCCTCAATATCTTTCAATTGAAAGAGCTTGGCCACTCTAGCTACATTAAAACTGACAGGTTGACCGTCTACGTGTAATTAAATATTAACCTACTTAGCCGAAGGCGATTTCGACACGAATAACAATTATGTTTTCAAATGTTTAAGCATTGTTCTGCGTTTAAATTCACTTTAATTTAATTTGATGAAAAGACTCTATATATTTTTTTTAAAAAGACTATAATTTTTTTTATAAAAATTAAATAACAAATAATAAAATAAACATTTTTTTTATGTTACTGAGTAATGAGATAAGCAAGTCGTTCGCCTGATGGTAAGCACCACGCCTGCCCATAACAATGGCACCCAGAAATTAAAAAAAAAAGCACTTCGTCGCACTGCATTGCGCTAATCACCCCGAGATGCCCAGTAATTTCGCTGGCTACAATGCCCTTAATCACAAAACTAAAAATATGACTTAATTAAATAATATATTTTCTTTACTATGATATAATATCAGATGATGGTTTTGGAGTGTAAGGCAGCGTAGCTTGCCTAGCTGTTTATAACAGATCTGCTAGGTAAGCAACGTTCGCAGCGGTCACAACTTGGATGGGTGACCGTTTGTGTGGTATTTAAATCTGAGCGCTACCCTGCTTAAGATGGCACGAAAGCCATCGGTCCCGGTTGTTGTCTTAAAACAATCATCGTTAGACCATGCCGGAGACCTTCGGGTGAAATACTCCGCCCAGGGTCGGCCAGACCACTATTTAAGATATGTAACATCCTTCCTCTGCCTTGTATGTATATCAGAGAGATGTGTGTTTTCGTCAAATCCCATCCGGAGTACTTTAGAAAACGCCGCGAAGTGATAACTCAGCAAAAAAGAGCAAAATTTGTAAACCTGGTCTATCAACCCCATTCTCATAAAGAAATCTATAAAAAGAATGCTTATAATATGTGTATTTATTTATATAACAGGCTACCAAAGGACATTCAATTATAAGAAGGATATAAATTTAAGAAATGTTTAAGTGACTGGCTCTCGTCTCATTGTTTTTATGACATTAAAGAATTTATAAATTGTAGTGACATAAATAAATAAATATTTGCACGTCTGCATGCAGACTGATTACAATGACTTTTGTACTCTGTAACACCATTTCTAGGAATAATATGTACCTACCAATATGTAATGTAATCTAGCAAATAAATAAATATTATTCTTATTCTTACACACAACTACACAAAAGCCGAAGAATTACTAATTTTTATAAACTTTTATTACAAGTTACAAGCTTTAATTTAACTTGCAATGTATGTACCTATGTTTGTCCGGCTGGAATCTTGCAAGCTGAATGAAGAACCTCCTCTAATCCTACGGAGTTGAAATTTTGCATACTTGTCAAAGTCCGATGACAATGCAGTATTATGGTGACAGCCAGCTGATCTGATGATGAAGACGGAAGGTAGGCAATGGAACTCCTTGACGGATAATCGTAAACTACTAGTGTTTGGGCTCATTTTAATCTGCTCGCGGTTCTAATTACGAATTTGTTAAAAGCTTGTCTTGAAAAAAATATTTTGCAACAAAAAACTTAATAAACCTCAAGTTAACTAAAGCTTCTCGTGACTCCTCTTGTTGAATAACAATAGATATAACCTACATTTCCATTCTACATCTATTAATTTTAATTCGTCGTCTTCGGACGGTGACGCAATGGCAATTGTGGTCACTTGCTCTAATTGTCCCCGCGATGTTTAAACGGTGACAGCTGCCTGATAAAAAGGATAATTGATACGTATTACGATGTTTTTAAATTAGGTATATTAGGAAGAGGTATGTTGAAAACATTTTTACGTTATTTAGACGTTAGAAGTTCATTTTTTTTTACTCTTAATAGATCTATGTTTGGCTACTATCTCGCCTGATGTGAAGCAATGATGTGGCCTAAGATGGAGCACATAGATCTAGAGAGAAGGCGGCAGTTGAGTGGCTGCTCAGACCCGTCTCCCCGATGGTTCACCGAACATCATAATTTTTTACTCTGCCTACCTATATACTTACTTCTTATTATATTTATATGAAGCATGAACATAATAGGACACGATAAGATAATAGGACATAACACTGCAAATTTATCCCAATAGCGGCGCTGTGCTTGTAAATGTGGAACTCTCTGCTGGCATCTGTGTTTCCGGATGGCTATAATCTGGGTGTCTTTAAGACAAGAGTGACAAACAGGTTTCTTCTAGGCGAGCGTGCTACATCTTCGACCGCATCTTCACTTAACAACAGGTGAGATGCAATGAGATATGCGGTCAAATGCAAGCCTATAAATATTTAAAAAAAAAAAAAATGTTTATGTTGTTATTATCATCGTAGATAACGTAATTATAAATAAAATATTTGAAAATCCGACACAATAAAACATGTCTAAGAACCAACGCTAGAAAACCTGCTGTCAAAAAAATCGCATCCAAATCACCCGTTTAAGAGCGCCACAGACAGACACACATATAGTGGCCAAACTTATGACACCCCTCCTTTTTCGTCGGGGGTTAAAAACAAGAAGATTTTGCTGGATATACATTAGGGCTAAGTAGCCGAACAACGAGGAACGATTAGTTTGTCAAAATTTAGAATACTAGTCATTGGTTAAAGTTAGGTTAGTACCAAATTTTGTTGAAAGACTGATTCAGATTCAGATTCAGATTCAGATTCTTTATTGCTTCCATAGGCAGTACAAGGTGTAATTAAGTCAACGTACAAAGTCTCATATGGACCCCGTCGGGCACAGCAACATTAGAAGAGAGGAGGACGCAATTAATAGCATTAGTCAATGAATGTATTGTATTGTATTAAATTATATTGTAATGTAATGTCAAATGTGAGAATATAAAGTTAAAATAATCATTTAGGAGTTAAGAGTATTATTTTTCTTTTAAGAATTCGTCAATTGAGTAATACGCTTTATTAGTAAGGAACTTTTTCAATTTTTTTATAAATTTTGTGTTATTTTGTTCACACTGAAGTTCCCTGGGTAACTTATTATATATGTATACCGACATTGGTAATGTACTAGATGAGTGCATCTGCAGTCGGGACACAGGTAATTTTGACTGATTGTCGGGTACCGAAAAGGCACCGTCAAAACGTTTAAATACTTTGAAATAACAGTTAGTTATTTGTGTTATTAAAGTAGTACAACTACTGAGCTAGCTACCACTGACATATAACTATTTAAACTCCCAGAAATGCCAGCAATAAACGTTACAGTAATTCAACACGACAACACTAAAGATTAATTAAATTATTTTTGTAGGATACAATCTAAAATAAGATTTATTAGAACATGGTCAATGGAATTTGGTAGATGAACAAGATAAACAAACGTTAGAATTGCTAACTAATGCACATACTTATGAGACTTATCTGATCTCACTTTACTTGAAAACTTAATTAAGAATGTAGCTATGGAAGTTCCGAACGCGTTAAATACGTGGTTTAAGACTATCATAAGGAGAAAGATGTATTGATCAGTTTGCTCCAACAAGAAAAACAAGCTGTTAACAAAAATGTTAAGAATGCGTTGATTATAGAATTAACACTTCTTAGATGGATATTTGAAACGGAATAACGGTTCAGCTCACACCAAGCCTGTTACGAAACGAAGTAATAAATCTCTATTTTTATTTTATTATTAGGCATTTATTTATTATTATTTTTTCTTGTTATTTTATATATCGTATATGTGATATTCAAGTATATATAGGTTAGCATATTTCCGCCGCTTGAGCTGCTCGGCCGAATTATGATTATGTGAATTACATCAATTAATTAGCGGCGGAAATATGCTAACCTCGGTAGCGGTTACATATTTGAGCCGTTTGGTGTGGAGACTTTGGGTCCGTGGGGACCGGGAGCTCATCGTATTTTCAAAAGTCTGTCAGAGCGCCTAATCGATGCGACGCGTGACCAAAATGCTGGGACTTATTTGGCTCAACGTATCAGTATTGCAATCCAACGGGGCAATACTGCCAGCATCTTGGGTACGCTGCCAACTGGTAGTGGGTTGGAGCATTTGAGCTACCTATAGGCCTTTAATGGTCTATGGGTTGTCCAATTGCTTCTCCTTGTATGTATTTAGTTTAGTTTTAGTAAGTAGAGTGTAGTTTGTTTTGAGTAATAAAGGCATTCGAGTATATATATATATATTATTATATTTTTGATATATGATGTTACTGATTTGTATGCATATATATTATTACTATTTTTGTATGGCCTTTTAATTTTTTCACTATTACTTTATATTTTGTTTGCACTACCTTATAAAATCTCCACAGTACACCGAGGTTAACTGGAAGATAATGCACACTAGCATTAAGCTCGCCTATGTACCTACAAATTTGTTTGTGCAATAAAGAATTTTCTGTATATCTATCTATAAATTAAAGAAAGACGCTACACTTGAGAATAGTAACCGTCATTTTTCTGAGCGACAAAATGATTTAAAAAGATACAAACACTGAAGTAAGTCCAATAAGAAATTGTAATCTTTAAGCCGCAAGTATAGAGCTCAATATTGTATAGCGAATGTCTAAAGGATGTGTGGGTAAAGAAAAGGATGTTGTGCATTTGTTTTGTCAGCTGGACGGTATCAAGCTTAATTTGTATTTCCGTGCAGAATTAATAGAAGCACGACAGGGGGATTTGTCTCAAGAAACTAAATTGTCAACAACAAATGAGCTAGAAGGTAAAGCTGTAGATCAAATTGAGAGGGAAACGAAATAGATTAGGCGTGGTTCTTGATACGAAATCTATTTTATGTTATTTACAGTATAAATACAGCCTCTGTGGTGTAGTGGTTGAGCTGGCTCACATCTCATACACCACTGAGGTTGCGGGTTCGATTCCCGCGGGACAAATGTTTGTGCACAGAAAAAAACGCAAGCATTTGTTTCGTTTCTGGGTCTACGTATGTGATAGTTAGGCGTATTCATTTATTTATTATTTAAATGACTTTACTCATATAGATTTCAAAAGAGCACACATTGGAAAAAAAATGTAAGATTTTGGCACTTTTATTAAAATTTTGTTTTGCACGCAGAAAAGCTCCCGTTGCTAATCTACCAACTATAACTTGGCAAAAGATGGAAATTACCTATCTGTACTAAGAATATGAATTAATGGTGGAAGAGGTCGATCAGTATGTAAGGGATTAAATTGAACGGACAATGATGAGTCTTACACACCTAAAGGTTAGTCTCCACACAAAAACGATTCGTGTCGTATGACTCCTCAAAGAGATTTGGTCACTCCGTGTCGTATGACTACGACACGGAGTGACCAATTAAATTCAATCATAAGGTATGTCCGAAGACGTAATTCTTCAGTTCATTCATTCATTCCATTCAATTATAGCATCCAGAGCGTTGTTTACCGCATCGGGGTCGTTTCAATTAAACAATATTACATTGTTACGATGTCCGGCTGGCTAAGGGTTAATTGCTATTTGGCCGTCTTAGCTGATCTTTGGTCGCTGAGACCAATGTCGTACACCTTTCGATTTGATCGCAGGGTTAACGGTTTGATATACACAATTACTCTAAGGTCATGGAAATTAAGTTTGAACGAAAATTTAAAGAGTTTACGAGATTATTTAAATTTATAAGTTAGTTTTGGTGGTTGATTTTCTGTATATTTGACCGTTTTTAAATAAAATTATTATTATATCAACCTATTGTGTCCCACTGCTGGGCAAAGGTCTCCCACCTCTCCCTCCAAATAAAATTATAATGTTACGTTTATTGAACTTTATTGAAGTTATTACTGGGCATTATGAGAATAAAAAGATATCGTCTCAGGGTGATGAGTGCAGTGCAGTGCCGCGCAGGATTTTGAAAACAAAACTCTGGGTGATGCGTGGTGATGTTGCAACTATTACGGGTAGGCATTTTGTTTACAATCAGATAAACAATCGGCTTATCTTCTGCTGCTTAAAAATCCTCATCAGATTGGCTCATTATTTTTTTTATAATGTTACAATATCGGTCTGGCTAAGGGTTAATTACTATTTGGTTGTCTGGACTAATCTTTGGTCAATTGAACCGATGTCGTACACCGGTTTGAACAGGGTTAAGGTTTACCGTTGATTCTTTGATATCTGTAGTAGGGTCATTTGGATAATTTATTTTTCACTAACCCTATTTTTTTTTTTTTACTAATTTTTTTTTTTTGCTACCCGCGACTTTGTGCTCATGTGATTTAGTTATATTGCGATCCCTCGGGTACCACGTGTTACACTGGGATGAAAATTATCCTATTTCATTCCTTTTTACAGGCTATCTCTGGCTATCTCTGCATTATTTAGATTCTTCATGGTCGGGTCAAGAACAAAATAGAAACAGAGCTTACTCAAAGAATACTCGTACCTACTAGTATGGTTAAGGATAATTATGAAGCTTATCTTTTATAAAAACTGAGCAACGAGATGATCATGTCATTCGCCTGATGGTAAGCACCACGCATGTTTGCTTACAAACTTTTAATATCATGAAAAGTACCACTCGTCACTTGCGCTCTTCACCCCAAGATATCAGATGTTAAGTCTTAAGTCTTATATGCCCAGTAATTTCGCTAGCTACAATACCCTTCAAACCTTCCACAGTAATGCTTGCGGCACTATTGCTTGGCGGCAGAATATCTGGCAAAGCGGTGGTACCTACCCAGACGGCTTCCCGCATACGAGAGACCTACCACCTAGTAATCTAATAATATTCCACCACTTTGTAAACATTCTCTCCAAATGCTAACTAATAAACATCATCAAGCTCCAGATTGAAGGAGGCCGATGTTTAAATAGTATTGATGGTGGAGTCAACAAAATTGACCCGTGAATCAATGCCCATGTGCACTAATGGGCGCTCTTCGGGATGGTACTGGCGCCATAGAGACGGGATGGTGGATATTTTTGATATTACGGGTTTTTTAGGTTTTTTTTACGTTAATTGAGTAAGAAGTTACATAACTTGCTAAAATGTGGAAATTTTCCTTCGTTTTCGTCATCAGTTTGATAAATTGCCGCGATCATAATCCACCACGATAGCGGAATCTAGAATGTAAACATTCTACTCCAATTGTGGGTCTCTCGTATGCGGGAGGCCGTCTGGGTAGGAACCACATCTCTGCCAGTTATTCTGAAGCCAAGCAATTGTACGCAAGCATTACTGTGTTCCGGTTTAAAGGGCATTGTAATATACGAGACTTAATATCTGATGTCTCGGGGTGATGAGCGCAATGCAATGCTATGCAGTGCTTTTTATAGTAATTAAAGTTCTGGGGGGCACTGCAATTGTTATGGGCAGGCGTGGCGCTTACCATCAGGCGAATGGCTTGCATGTCTTATCACTCGGTTTCATATAAAAAACACTGGTGGATGTTGCATATAAAGCTAAGAAATTAATGTTTTTATTCTTAGACGGTTTTTCATTTTTATTACGGCAATTTTAGACGAATGTAAACCTTGCTTGACCCCGCACCACCAAATCGAAAGTCGCACACGCAACCACGTGGCCACGGTCCACCTCCTTAATAAAAAAGTTCTACTAACTGTATCGAATCCCATTAAACATGATTAAAGAGTAAAGGGTGATAATCGAGCGAGTTAAATCGATGGCCCGCATTCATCCAGTTATATTATTTATCTTTTATGAAAATAAAATAATAATAATTGTCGCTTATTAAACGATGCGGCGTATGCGGGTGTTTATTGTGCTTTTTAAATCAAGGGCTTTTGACTTTTACGGTGGGTGTGCTTTTATTGGAAGAATGAGAAGTTAGGTGCAACCAGCTATAAAAAAATACTTTCGAGTTTTGATTTTTGAGTGTCACTGCATTAATAAATAAGTAGTTTTATTAAATGTACTAGATATGATATTATTTTAATTGTTGCTAGTGATACATATTTGGTCTACTAGATTTACTGGTAGTAGGTTTCTCGTATGCGACAGGCCGTCTGGGTGGGTACCCTTCGATACTTTATCTGAGTTATTCTTTAGTTATTAGTAGTTATTCAGCCGCCAATCAGTAGTGCGCAAGCATTACTGTGTTCCGGCTTGAAGGGCATTCTAGCCAACAAAATACAGGGCATTATGAGACTCAACAGCGAATTGTCTCAGGGTGGCGAGCGCAGTATAGCGCCGCGCAGGATTTTGCAAAACAAAGTTCTGGGTGGTGCTGTTATTGTTATGGGCTGGCGTATAATTGCTAACCATCAGGAAAACGACCAGCTCGTCTCGTCATTCAGATACATAAAAAAAGACGACAGCTTTGGATTTGTTTGATTCATAAAAACGACAGCGTTTGACTTTTACGACATTTGTTTCATTAGGATGTCCAACTAACATATTGTAATTTTGAATCATTAAATTAAATTACTTTTAAATCTATATCTAATTTTATTTTAACAAATTAAAATTCATTTAAATATATTTATTAGCAGGTCGAAATCAAAAATAAATTTGTGCTACAAAAATATAAAACTCAAAGACGAAAAAGTCAAACCAATAAAAGTCCTCACAAATGTAATGCTTTTTTTATCTAAAGAGGCGTTCTACAAACATTGTAGGTGCAGCAGATGTTTGCTGAGCTCATCCTGACCGAATGAACGATGAATGAACGAGAACGAACGCCAAAGAATGAACCGCATTAGACGAACAATGAGCCAACAGACATAATAGCTCTTTATGCCGACCGAATCTTATTATAACTGACGCTTACATGAGTATTGACAATGGGGTTTTGAATTTAAAACCTTTTATACATGGTGTTTGGGCTTTCAAGAAGATTTTAGAACCAAAACTGCACGATAATCATATATAAAGTTCGCAAAAAAGGCAGAAAGAAAAACACAGACTCAGCGATATCCTCAACATACCATACATTTCAAACCTCGAACACACTCTACATAACCGTCGATTGAATCTGCTACAACTTACGATAATAAAGTAATCTTCGTTCTCAAATCGGAAATGGTGAAACAAATTTAGCCGCCACAATAGGACCCCGTGTTGTCGCTACTCGCGATTCCAATCTTTGGGAATAGCACCCTTTCTTATCGCATGTAAGATGTTTATTTATGTCTTAGAGGTAAGGATTTCGCAATGGATGGCGTAAATTACGGAGTTTGGATTGGAAATTGCTAGGTATAACAATGATAAGTTCTAATGTTTGGCCGGTATAAGAAATTATTTGTGATAGTTCTTCGTGTCGTCGATAATTACAACTTAAGTATCTGGTTTTGGAAAAGGATTACTTAAACATACTTTAGTTATCGAAATCAAATTAAAAATCTCTTTAATCAATTTTGACACATAGACGCACTTATGAACGTCAAATTATCACCATGACACCATCATTCTGCAAGATTGGTTAGTGATAATGGTTCTTCCATAATTATTATAAGTTGAGTCACCAATATAGAGTAATTGGTATCATTAGGTTTGTGATGAATTTTAGTTATCTACATGCCTAAAACATTTGACGCACCTTGGAATCGGAATACGAAAAATTACGATTTGGAGTGGTTGTCTTCAGCTGTAGTTGTAATACCACCCACTGAACGGCAAGAGTCATGTTTTGAGATTATGTTCGGTGAAGTATCAAGAAGACGGTGCGGAGCATTCACTTAACTGCCATCTTCCTATAAAAAGACTATCTTATCTTACGTCTAGATCTATTTGCTCTGTTTTCGGTCACGTCATCGCTTAACATAAGGTAAGTAAAGAAAAATAACAAATCTAAAATCTGTGATAACAATATTGAAAAGTAATAAATTTAAAAGATATCCGACAATAGAATCAATAGACACAAATTGGACGTCCATAAACATGTGTTCATATAAAAAAATAAAACGAAACGGTCAGCATCGCCAACGAAATTCCCGATAAAAATGGAGAATTTCTTCTTCTTGGTCTCTACGCCAACGGAATACGGCTAGTATTATCCAGAAATAAATTTAAGAGGAAACATAAAGGTGCTTTGTAATGGTACGAAATAGCATCAAATGGCGCGAAAAGTGAAAAAATGTGACATTCGTATTGTGTAGCGAAATTTTTAAATAAACACCTTTTGAGTGGGCGGGCGCGTGAGTATTTGTAAATACGTTTTTGTTGTTGAAATGACAATAGATGTATTATTTCTTTTTCTTTTTTTTTATCTCTGTGGGGGTGTTGCAGTACAGTTGCCACGTGCCTTTGGTGTTTGTAACGGATGGACCATCTTTGAGTTTTGTCACGTTTTGTGTCAGTTTAAAAGGTGAAAATTAGGGAAGAACCTTTGTAGAGATATTGAAGGTCGCATAATAAATCAGAGAGTAAAAGTATCGTGTGGCGCAGTGATCAAAACGGGTAGATAAAACATAACAGACTCAACATGTGTGTGGTAGACAATTGTCAAACAAGACAATTATAAAAATCTGAGGATTTCAAACAAATATCTAATGTTTAATATCTGATGTGTCGGGGTGATCAGCGCAATGTAATACTACGCAGTGCTTTTTATGGTATTAAAAGTTCTGGGTGGCACTGCAATTGTTATGGGAAGGCGTGGCGCTCACCAATTCATCAGAAAGTTCCAAAAAAAAGAACATTAACACATACAATTATTTATATTACTCCTTAATTTAAAAGTCTCTGTAAATAATATTCAATGCGGAAGAAAGCGCCGAATAACAAAACTCATACACGAACAAATAAAATACGTTACTGCACAGAAGAAACCTCCACATGCGGGGATCTCGAATTAGATTTTACCTAAAATGGATTAACAGGAACAAATTCGAATGCTCACGAGGTATGTTTGGCGCGAAATCCTATACTCTATGGTTCTGTTAAGGTGCGTGCACACAATACGGCGCTATCGCAAGATCGCGCGACATAAACCACGCCGCGGGTGGCGCTACCGACGCGCGACTCTCGCCGGCACTTTACGATCTTACAAAAATACTTGTTAGCTACCGCGTCGGCTAGAATTACGGAAAATAAACTAGATACTTTGCAAGTTATATACTGCGATAAAGCCAATTAATAAGGAGCTATGTTTAAAGTTGCTGGATGCTTTATGGCTTCATAAATTGCATGATTATATAAAGACTTAATGTTTAATTGATTCCCATCATAGGACATCACTATGTCTGTAAAAGGTGACCAATGAAAATACTATCGTGATAAGTAATTATTTCGTGACATTAACCACCCACTGAAACGGGTCATCACAAAACAAACGCAACACACAACTTGGAACAACGATCCGATTCATAAACAAACAATGCGTTTGCCGAGAACAGCAACTGGGTCACAGTGTCACGACGAACAGAGCCTCAAGTGTCGGAGTGTCACCGCGTCTCGAGTGTAGCGATAGCGGGGTCCGAGTTCATTCGCATAATGGCGGCCAGTCAGGTGTCACCGCCGTGTCGCACGTCAAACGGAATGCGGCCAAACCGCCCGCTGTGTGCACTCTTCTTTACAATTCGAATTTTTAATAAATCGATTAACACTATTAATAATATGGCGGTAAATTATATTGAATTCTTTAAACATGAATGTAAAAGCGCCTGCTGAGAGCTCAGATTTACGCAGCGGGCGATTGGTCGAATCTAAAAATTGTTTACCTAATCCTATCCAGATACGATGATTCGATTAGATTATATTTGCAAATCGATTAAGTTGTTTTAAATTACGAGACATCTAAGTATGGAATATAACCATAACTATGTAGATTACAGATAAGTAGGTTTCTTGTGGCAGTAGAAGTTTAAATACCTAACTATGAGTATGCGATTGTACTGTATGTACCTTACATTTCATATACTTGGCAAGTTTTATGGTAAGTATAATCATACCATACAAAATATTACTAAGCTACTATCTTCGGAAGACTGCAAATACATTTCTAGTTCCTCAAATCTAAACTTTTAAGTGGTACTATCTTTATCAATAACGATACAGCCAGGCATACAAATATTGCCGCATCCGAGAACATGCTATAAATACACCTATCGATTCGCATAAACTTTTAACAAGCGTTTTAAAGTTATAAGTAGATATACAATATGGATGCTGGTTTGCAGACGAGGCGGTTTGATCGCTATGAATATCACCGTCTAGTTTCAGACCTAGGTATTTAAAATTAGAGAGAAAATCTTTTGACCCGAATAATGATCAACGATTAACGAACTTATCTTATATTATTGAACGTTATCTAACGAGTATTGTTATATATAGTTTAATGAGGTTTTCATCCCATCTATTCGAAAAGGACGACTTGGTTCGCCTTTATGTGCACCCAAAGGTGGTGTTTTCTATAAGAAACTTTTAGCGGGCATTAATGAGTTTTTAATCCTCTTTATAAGTGCGCCGCAATTATCTTTGCCGCGCACTTTTTGAATTTGGAACATCTTAGTGTTCAGCACCAAAGAAATCGAACGCAAATATTGTTTGAATAAAGACTGGCTGGTACGACGGCCCATAGTCACGCCGCCGGATGAATGAAAAAAAAAACAAATTAAAAAAGCGCGAACTACAGCCCGCGTTTTCGTAAATTTTCACGGATTGTTAGAAATTCATTGATTTGTTTTGTTTTGAAAAATGAGTTCTTCAAGTGACAGTGAATAAAATATGAGGCGCTTTTATTTTCTCATAGTGGGTGATGAAAAGTAGAGTGTATCACTCGGGCGCAAAATATATTTTTGGCTCGGGCGACGTACTTTGAATCCCTCGCTACGTTCGGGATTCTACTAAAGAATTATTTTGCTCCCTTATGATACAATCTACTATTTAATGTAAGTTGGTAATTTCATTACGTCTTTTGTTTATAGTATCAATGTAACAAAAGAAAAGACACATTTTGATTCTTTTTTTAAATAAAACTTGTGTGGGAGTCGAAGCTTAAAATAATATTATCTGGGTTTAGATGCGACAAATATTAAGTGGGATTCGATTTGTGGGATCCGTTGTGAGCTACTCGCCTGCAGTAGACAAAAAATATTGGCCTGACAAGTGAATTAATAAATTAAACAGCTCGTCTTACATCTAAACTCTTGTAATATGCTTTGCAGTGTACACTCATCCACAAAGTTTGAACCTTAAGCTTTTGGAAGCTGCAGAAACTTTTGCGCTCCTTAGCACACTGGAACTTGCCTATTCAGGTGTTCCAACTTCAAATCTACATCGTATTCCTGGGGTATAGAGTCGGATATTGGTTTAAGGGTTCAGTAGAAGACTATACATCGGCGTGATAGCAGTAATGACGTCGTAAAGCCTCGAATCGTAGAGAGAGATAGAAAGCTGGATAGTCCCGGAACGCGGAAGAATTAGCCGGCCGCTAACGATGGAGTAAATCACCTGTTAGACCATCTTTAGAGTACTGAGATTAAATTTAAAGTACGTTTAAATCACTTGTGTGTGAGAAAGGATGGCTACGGGATGGCGTTTATCTATCTTTGCAGTAACAACTTCACCCGACTTCAAATGAAGTACAGTCCGGTCAAAAGGTCAATAGTAACTAAGTTGATAATAAGTTTTTTAATGAACTAGTTATTATGGCGCAGTAGTGCGTAAGCATTATGTTCCGGTTTGAAGGGCTATGAAGCCAGCGAAATTAGTGGGTATTATGAGACTTAAGAGCTAATTGTCTCAGAATGACGAGTACAGTGCAATGTCGCACAGAATTTTGCAAAACAAAGTTTTGGGTGGTGCTGCAACTGTTATGGGCAGGCGTATTGCTTACCATCAGGCGATCGTCAATCTCACCTGATTGGTAAGCGCCACGTTTGCCCATAACAATTGCAGTGACTGGCTACAATGCTCTTCAAAACAAAACACAGTAATGCTTGGCGGCAGAATAACTGACAAAGCTGTGGTACCTACCCTATATTCGAGAGACCTACCACGAGTGAATACTTCAGTAACTATTGATGTGTGTGAAAGTGCAGTATTCAATTGTTTTTTATTAACATCTTTGACAAAGACCAAGAGATCAACGTTCATGTTTTTATCTAGATCTAGTAGCCCAGTCAGTGGCTGTAGGTTTTTCCTTTAGCGATGCTATTTATCTCAATTACTGATCATGATTGACTTATAAAATAGTTTTATATTACAAAATAATCAAACGCATGTATTTTTTACGAGCACAGGTAGCATTTACTCTCAATAAAAGGCCGTAAAACATAGCAAAGAGCAGTATAAAGAGCACTATTCTTTATTAAAAAGGCCCATCAGTTAATTATTCGATGCGCATCTGTCCACATTTGAATAACAAAGCCGCTGACCGCGCGCGCTCTGGAAAACAAGAGATTGACACTAGCCACGGGGGGCGCTGATGTGAAGTGATTTTGAGGCAAATTATTTATAAATAAAATGTATGGAAAATAAGTTTTTTGGTTGAAATTTTATTTGTTTATTCGTAGTCGGAATTGCGAGTAAATTATACACCTACAAAGGAGTCCAAACTCTAGTAGTTTACGATTTTCCGTTAAAGAGATCCATTGCCCACCTTCCGTCTCCATCATCAGATCAGCTGGCTGTCACCATAATATTGCGTTGTCATCGAACTTTGACAAGTGTCAAAATTTCAACTCCGTAGGATCAGAGGAAGTGGTTCTGATTTAACTTACAAGATTGGACTCAAATTATAAACATGGTAAGTTAAATAAAAGCTTGTAAAAAAGCTCTATCGTAAACGTTAAGATTTACAAACATTCCAATAACGTGACGTCACCATATAGGTATGTGTAGATTCGGAAGCTCTTCATAAAAATCGCGCATCCACGCACGCCGGAAGCGCAATTGTGATGAATGAACACATCATCCCAGCCAGCACTGAGAGATGGGATCTCAAGAGCGATACTACAAAGGCCCGATCTTTGCACTTTGACATTTCGCGGTTTAATCACGTACTAAAGCCGGTAGAGTGCGCCCGCGACCAGATCAGTGCGCCGAGGGCATACTTGACATCGACAATACGAGTGCCACTTCAAGAGCCAGAAGATTTTAAAGAGCCGAATGAGGTGCTAAGTCTATACGTGCTTTTTGATCGTTATCGGGTATTGAGTGAACACTGTTAATAACGTATTATATTAGGTACTTATTTTTTTCGTGTATTGGGAATTGTTATTTTCACTCCTTCAAGCCGAACTTGAACTAGTTCCTACTGATTCCTCTTTTCCTATTTTTCCTACTTTTCCTATTTCCTACTAACCCTACTAATATTATAAATGCGAAAGCTTGTGAGGATGAATGGATGGATAGATGGATGTTTGTTATTCAATCACGCAAAAACTACTGAACGGCTTTTTATTCCGGGAATCCCCGGGTAAAAACGCGGGGCGCTGCTAGTTTTACTAAAAAAAAACGCGATTTCATGTTGGCGTAAGTAAAACTAACATGGCTGAGGCCGTGTCAGGCCTTGGCACCGCGGTGTTAAACGTATAAGAGCTACCTTTAGCCGACCAAACGTACCGTCTTGTTTATGGTTATGAGACAGTTATAGCTAGGTACACTTGTCGTACTTCTATCCTATCCATGTGACAGCGCGGCCGGTGCTTAGCATTTATACGCTACTACACGGAACGGGAGGACGCCACTGTCCGAGTTGGAAACTAATGCCTGTGTTAGGGCTGTCACTATTTTAAAGGTTTGTGAGATGAATGGCACTTATGAAGAGTTAGGTTTGCCTAAAGGGATCATATACTTCAAATATGACCTAAATCTGTCTATGTTAGACAGGTCTAAGCAGTCGTTTCAACTGCCGTCTCTCTCTGGCGTGGTTCAACAATTTTTTTTATGGAACTGAGTGATTATACGAGCAGGTCATTCACCTTATGGTAAGCGCCACGCCTGCCCGTAACATTTTCAGTGCCACCAAAACTTTTAATGCCATAAAATGTACTGCGTAGCGCTGCATTGCGCTCAACTCCCCGATCAGATATTAAATCTCATATGCCCAGTAATTTCGCTGGCTACAATACCCTTCAAACCAGAATACAGTAATGCTTGCGCACTACTACTTGACGGCACAATAACTGGCAAAGCTGTGGCTACCCAGACGGCCTCCCACACGTAAAGAGACCTACCACAAGTAAAGTAAATAAAGAGGGAATCATTTACACTGTATACAAATACCGTAGGTAATGAAAATACACCAAAAACAAAAGCGTCTATCAACCCTACGCGCGACGACCGGCGGGGTGAAATAAAGGCCCGTACACTCGGACGAATGGAGTGAAAAAATCCCGGTTCAAAAAGCCACGGCAAGGCAAAAAGTCGCGGCAGTCATTGTCCGCTCGTGATATACTGGTTACAGACAGAGCCTTTGTTTTGTCGCTTTTCATTGGGATTCAAGACTAGATAATGGTCATGATGTATAAAGTCGATTGTGGTGTATGTCAATAGACACGAGATATCGAAAAAAAATATTTTTTACTGATAAGAAAAGAAGTTGATCATATTCCACCAGACTACAAATTTACTTTTATGTTTTATTGTTTTTTATGTTACTGAGTGATGGGACAGTCGTTCGCTTGATGGTAAGCGCCACGCCTGCCCATAATAATTGCAGTGCCACCCAGAACTTTAAATATCATAAAAAGCACTGCGCAGCACTGCATTGCTCTCATCACCCCGAGACATCAGATATGCCTCATGTCCTTCAAACCGGAACACGGTAATGCTTGCGCACTACTCTTGGTATAATTATAAGATATGGTAGAGAATCAATAAACAGATAACGTAGTCTCAAATTAGACCACGACCCATTTGGTTATTGGCGAGTTACCACGATATTTTAATATAATAAAATAATCCCCTTTGTTCCACTTGTAAAACGATACAACACTGATAAAATCGATGCTCCGCGGACAATAACAATCAGAGTCCTGAGGGCCCCTCGACTAAACCGAGAAATCTTTTGTGAGTCGCGTGTCGAAACATGACACCTCTCCACCCTCATTACTGGCTGTTATTAAAAAACTGTGACAAAAAGTCCGATTAAAAAATAAAAAAGCAAATGGAAGATTAAAAAATAATAGTTCGATTTTCAAATTAATAAAAATGTCGAGCGTGGCTAACCGTAATGACGTCAGTCAATGCGGGCAGATATTAACGGTCCGTAATAGAATTGCAGTGCCATGAAAAAAGAAAATGGCTGCTCTGGCGCGCCCTCGGGCGCGGTGTGGGGTGTCAGTGCGATTCAGCACTTTCACAGAATAAGCTTAAACGTTGAAAACCCAATTTGACGGCTCGATTAGCACAGGCCGTTTTTTGCGAAGCAGTGATTGATTTTTGTTGTAGTGGAACAAACGGGAGTTAGGAGTGATTTTACTATAAATTGGACCACAGTTTTGTGTAGTCATAGTCAGCAAGATATTATTCTTTAAATAGTAGTTGCGCCTTACATTTTACAATACAATACAATAATGCTTTATTGTACACCAAACAAGAAATTAACAAGGTACACGAAAGACTCTTATAAACTATAGTACAACGGGTGGACTTGTCGCTAAAAGCGATCTCTTCCAGCCAACTTTTGGATGGAAAGAACTAATGGAGTGAGAGAGGTCGACGGTGTCAATAAAAAGTATAAGAGGACTTCTAAATAACATGACTGACAAAGAGACCCGAATATTTTATTCAGCTAAATTCTACCCATTTGTAATACATCATTTTTATTTATCATATTAATTTAATTTAATTTTCATTTTTGTTATTTTATTTGATTTGACTGTTTTTAATTTTGATTTTGTATATTTAATGTAATATATTGTAGATTAATTTAAGTATTTGACGTGTTTAATATGGATTTTTATCTGAAATAAATGACATTAGTAGGTGTATAATTTTTAACCTACCTTACTCTAAAAACTTTCTACAAAAAATTGTTAAAACAAACAATTAAAACACTCGACATAGAGACCGACCGCAAAAGCGAATATTAGCGAAAAAAGCTCATTAAAAAGTTACTTGGTCTCGTTAATTTCAGCCAGTCGTGATTTCCTTTTCCCGCACTCGGAACTTCTTCTTTTGTGCTGTTTAATTGTGGATCTCTACAGAGGCTGAATTAACCAAATGAGGGCGACACACTGCCTACCTTTTCCTATAGGTAGGACTCATTGTACAGACAGGTTGAAAATGCTGTACTATTTACATATTATTATTATATATATATATTTTATATTATTATTATTATTATATTCTCTTATATTATATATATACATATTACTTATTGTTATATATTATATCAGTTTTCATTTTTTGTTTTTTTATCCGTTTTTTTTTAATCTTTTTTTATGCATCCATTTTAACGGTGAAGAAAAACATCGTGAGGAAACCGGCATTTACAAGAATTAATCACAAAAATTCAAGGACATGTGGCGTGGTGGATTATGGCCCATACTCTCTCTATGAGAAAAGGCCCGTGTCCCAGCAGTGGGATTGTGATGGGCTGATGATGATGATCCATTTTTGTATCAACGTAGACTTGGCATAGTTTTTATAAAGGCAGAGTTAGTTTTAAATAAGTTATTTAGATTTTTACCTACGGTTTTTAAGATATTTTTAAATATGTCAATTATTTCATCTGATACATTTTTAAGCAACTGCCTGCAGACGTATCACCTACAGGTGTATCAACCTTGTTCATTTTTCAATCTACCACAATTTAAAGTTGTTAGTTCCATTAGTTTCGTTTTTAATTTATTTAACCTTTCGGGTTACCTAAATCACATAAACAATTACTGTTTACCACGTTATCAGCTAGCTTCCACAATTGGTGGGAAGTCGGAACAATTAGCCATCTTCCTAACAAATCTCAGCCTTCCTGTACAATAAAACAAAAGCAGCTCGACATATACGATCTCCAAACTACATACAATGTAGGGATAGCCGTTAGTATACTATAAAGGGAAGAGCCTCTAGGTATAATTAGCGTTCCCTAATCTCCTTTTACCACATCGCTTGCTCACTGTACAATTAAACAAAAGCAGCTCGACTCACGCGCACGACGTGGTCCGTGGTCGGTGGACGTGGGCCGTGGGCGTAATTAAAAGACTTACAATACACGGCCGGGAATTAAAAACAATTAACGGTCGAATTGAGTACAATGCTCGTATTCGGCACGACTTGCCAGTTAATGCTTAGATACGGGCCGTATGGGAATTTAGTGGGGTTTTTCTTGATGCGGCTTAAGTTAAATGGCTATCATGTGTAGCTAGCTAGTACATTGAACTAAAAGTAGGTACACCTAGGTACTTAGGTATGATATACCTAAGTGATGACA
Source organism: Petrophora chlorosata (assembly GCA_951640565.1). Taxonomy (NCBI): domain Eukaryota; kingdom Metazoa; phylum Arthropoda; class Insecta; order Lepidoptera; family Geometridae; genus Petrophora; species Petrophora chlorosata. The sequence continues at coordinate 4,453,705 of OX621204.1, read as the reverse complement.
CGTAAAAATTAATAGGTAGTGTAAAATAAACTATGTATGCAAAATTCTCCAGTTTCAATCAAATAAAATCAAAATCTCTATTCATTTTTGGCATCACAGACGCACTTATGAACGTCAAATTATCACCATGACTCTACAACCATCGGAAAAAGAACCACTACTCAGGATATGGCAAGAAATTTATTTTTGGTGATTTTGTATTTTTTTTTAATTTTTTCTACAATGTTATGTTTCGAATGTGTCAGTTGCCTACTTTGCAGAAGTGGAATCTCTCCCAAGCATCTTCTATATAACTATATAATTACGAACAGTATAATATGCTTTTCTCATTAGAACAGTCTTTACGCGTAATTTGAATTTACTTTCTGTGATCTCCGTTACACATTTTGAAATTTGAAACAATAATTATATAAGACCTGTTTTGTTTGCATGCCGCTGCTTTGATTTAGATGCATGATCATTTACGTGTTTAATAGATTTAACTTCAAAAGAAAATGTATGAAGGCACCTATATTAAAAACTTAGCCGAATCGTCATTAATCTAGCCAGTTGACCACGACTGTTTTTGATCAAACGACCCGCGGGAAATAGCCAGCAGGAACTGATTTTCTTTAGGAAAGTTTCCCCTTAAATTAATAGTTTTAGTATTACATTAGTATTAGTATGTTCCGGTTTGAACAGCATTGTAGCCAGCGAAAATACTGGGCATATGACATTTAATATGTGATGTCTCAGGGTGATGAGCGCAATGCCGTGCAAATGCAATGCTACGTGTACAGTGCCTTTTATGGTATTAAAATTTCGGGATGGCACTGTAATATTTATGAGCAGGCGTGGCGCTTAACATCAAGCGAACGACTTCCTCGTCTCATCAATCAGATAAATAAAAATCGTGTGATAAATAAACTCATAATCGAAATAACATTTTAATTTAATATTTGCGCTATTGGTGACTGTACTCTGTAGAGCGGACACCGGAAGATACTGTTTGGCGTCCAATTTGCGAATTTAATTCAGTAATGAGCTCCACCTTTGACATGCGATAGTGTCCTGGTTGGTTTGCTGATTTATTGATGCAGTGGGAGTATTAGTTATTTTTTTAAGCTATTGCATAGCTTCTATCGCGGGCCTTGAGCGTGGAGACCGAATCCAGAAATTCCGTAACGAAAATAACCTAACACCCCCCACTCCGAATGCTATGCAATAGCTTTACCGCGGCAGTCTCCGAGTGCCACACGTCTTTTTTTAATAGTTATGGGCTTGCGTTTGAAAGATATCTCACCTGTTACACACTGTGGTAGTGACGATGCGGTCGAAGATGTAGTACGCTTGCCCAGAAGAAACCTCTTGTCTTAAAGACATCCAGATTATAGCTATCGTTCATTCCACCTGCCAGTTCGTCAAACTGACATTATAATAAAAAGGAACCAAACAAAAATCATCAACACGTCCAATAATCCTTGAAACAAACCACAGACATCTCGTTGTAACCCTAAAGTGCGGGGTGCGACCCTCGTGCGGTGGCGCGGTAGTGCGGTCTAGGAGACCCACACTAATAACCGCGACTTTTGGCTTGTGCAACCCACAATCATGTGAGTGGGACGCCAAGGGTGGATTGGACCATGTGATTTTATTTGGAGGAAATATAAATGATTAAAATATTTTTTAAATAGGACACGGCTTGAAAATATTTCATTTTTTGGTTAGTTTGTCTAAATATGGTACAAAACAGATTAAGGCTGATAAGTAGGACCGCAGAAGGTATTTAAACACCCATCGTACACTACACTAGGTTGAGAATTTAATTTCTACCATGTTAACTTATATACTTTTTGGGTCAAACGAATAAATATTTTCACGACGAGAAAAGTTCAAGGTGATATTTTTTTAAAAGTACTTAGTAAGTAAATATAAGTAGTAAATTATTTAAAAGTTAAAAAAATGTATGATTTTAAATTTGAAACCATAGAAGAAAGTATATTTTCACTCTAATAACAAACCACAAAGCAAGATACTACCATTGAACTTCACTAAAATCATTTTATTCACCCCAACAAATTTTCAAATGTCAAAAAAGTAATCGAATACATCCGCGACCTCGCTACATGCACTTTTTATCTGACATTCCCCAGGGGTGCGGATAATCGTATCGCACTCGCGTCACCGCGACACGACGGGTTGACACCCCTAGCCCCTGACCACTACGCACTAATCAATGATCAAAAAGTTACTCTTAACATGTCACTGTGATTTTCCAATCCTATTATTACGATTGCGCGAAATATAGCATTAAAATTACTAAAAGGGGGTAACCAATATCCACAACAAAAACCTCAAAACTTATAATAAACCCTCACTAGTAGCGCGTGTCAAAACGACCAAACGTTAAAAAGAAAATTGCTAGTCTCCATTCAATGTTGATTACAGTGCAAAAACTATACGTGAATATTGTCGCGGTAACAAAAAGTGTATTATTTAATAGAGGCTGTCAAACGCGTGATTAACTTTTTTTTTCTTTAGCGGCAAAGAAGTGATTAAGCTATAAATCCAGCGTAATTGCGGAGGTGACAGATGTCGCTCTCGGCGCCGCCACCGAACGCGCACGTGTATCATTATAATTTTGTTCCGATCAACTCCGCCTACGCTTTCCACTGTTATTTTGATACAGCATTGTGATGTAAATAAAATATTTGATTTTAAACTGTTCGCTACTAGAGAAACGGTGAAATATTTGACTTAACGACTTAATTTAAAAACAGTCGAATATTACGACTATTGAGGTTTTTTGACACAGTTTTCTCTTTCGTCTGACGTTTTATGTGTAGGCTAGTTAGGTTCCACAAACTGCGTCGTATCAATGAACGTACTTACTAATTTGCGTATGAGCAAAACAAAAGAACGGAAGATAAAGCTTCCACAAAGCGCAAAATGCAATAAGTCCCACAGCAAGTCGTTCCAAAGTGAGGGCAAAACGGATTAAAACATAATCTTGTTACCCATGACGTCACCTCGCTGCCACCGGTGCGAATAATTAGCAATTCCCTTACAAAGTAAAGCCGTCGAAGATAACTGAATCTGTTTAACAAGTTGCGAGATAACCCGCGTGGTGGAATGCTAAGATAAAGGCTGTGGAGATAAGCTGTTAAGGCTTTGCTACTTTGAAAGTGTTTGATTCGATTAAAAACTCCTGGGTCTAGGTGTATTACTACTTGATATATCAGACCTAAAGATGACTGATGAGTCAAGTTAGTGACATTGGTTTTCTCCAAAACTAAAATGCTCTTATATAAACTTGATATTTGAATCTGGTAGGTTATACGTTCAAGTAACGTCTTTAGAATTTTACGCAAACAGGATAATTACAGTGTTGGCTTCTAGGTTATTAACTTATTACGAAAGGTTAGTACCGACATCACAAAAATGGCTGCAGGTTACGGGAACCCCACCCGGAGTAATATAATATTGTTTACACTAAATGCTATAGTGCCTCCGAAAGCAGATTGTTTATAGGTCCGATAGTCGGTAAGATTTTTTTCACCGTCATTTGCCATCTATTTTGAAATGAAATGAAATATTTTTTTATTTGTCTGAAATATGGTACAGGTACAGATAAAGATGTTAAGATTTATTAGGTATTGATTCCATCAAGTTCTACCTTTCGGTCTACAAATATTTATGATAATGAATTTAATACATGTCAGTATTTATTAGTTACTAGCTGATGCCCGCGACTTCGTCCGCGTAGTGGAGTATTCATCCTGCATCCGAACATTTTTCGTCCCATCATATTCACGTTCCAGTTCCTGTCCCGCTCCTATCTCGTTACCGTACCTTACCGCTTCTGTTCCGTTACCTTCCCACTCCCATCCTTTTATGTTCCCGCTCCTATAGCGTTACCGTAATGCTCTGGTCATGATTCCGTCCCACTTTTATATTATTATCGTCCTGCTCTGCTACCGATCATATTCCGATCCTAACACTTTATCGTCCTCCCTAGCGAACCTCCTATCGTGTTATAGTTCCCCTCCTATACGTTACCACCCCTTTTTGTCCCTTTGTCATCCCACTCCAGTCCCGATATAATCACCAAACTTTATTTGTGAATCAAGTGTTTATAGTTTCTTTGACCAAGTATCAAACGTACAAAATGCTAGCATAGTAGTTTGAAACATATTGCGGGGCTACAGACACCGGGTGGAAATGAAACGTCGGGGGGAAACTCCACGGACCCTTTACGATTCGTAATACCAGTAATACGCACAAACGGACGGACGGTGCGGCGCGCGTGGTCCCGGTCCGGGTTTGTGATGATTTACATGAGTTTGCGGTGTGGCGGCAGCGCCAGTCCGGCGCCATGTACATACATGAAGCCTGAGTAAAAGAAATCTTTGAAACCTAAATCTCCTATTTACATACACAAAGCTGTTGCCCGCGACTTTGTACGCTTAGTAAAATAATTCATTTTGCTCCTGGCTATTTCCGGCTGCTCTCGCTTCTATGCCGATTTTGTCCTGCTTCTATCCCAATCCTATCCCAAATTCATCTCGTTTCTATTCCGATCTCTTTCAGCTTTTATCTCGGTTTAAATAGACATAATACTTACATTATTAACATAAATTTTCTTTACAAAATTTACCACTCGTTTAAACCTGTCATGGGATGGTATTCAAGTATTCTGTCCAAAGGTCAATCGTCGTAGCTCCAGAAAAAATATTGTATGTCGCAGGGAAATGAGGATACCAGGGATTTCATGAAATCCCTAGGGATACGACGTCCAGTTTTGATAAAAAGGCTCTCGCCAGAACTCTCGCTTCGTCATCCTTTCGCTCTACTCGCGCATTCGACCATCACTCCACTCGGGAGGTCGCCGGCTCGCTACGCTCGCCACCTCTCCCCCTCGCTTCATTCTGGCCTTGCGCACTCGCTTTGCTCAAGAACTCCTCGCAAGCTTCTGGCTACGCGCTTTTAATATACACTCTAGGGGTAAAAGCTAGTCGGACCGCGGAGAAGTGGTTCTTCCCATACATGATTATACTCATTTCCCTGCGACACGTACGGTCAACTACAAAAGTTGCTGAATATTTGTAAATCTTCGATTGACTACACCTTTAGAATTTCTTATTTTTCTGAATGTTGCATTTAAAAGTCAATTAAAGTCCTGTACGAATAAGGAAATTGTAAAAGATGCGATGTTAGGATTCATTTCTTTTGCCTAGTCTATATACCGAGATTCGCTTTCCCCTTTTAAACAAAGGTTTTCCACAAAAATGTTTGCCATCCCGTTTAGACCTTTTAAGATGTTTAAAAAGTCGTGAAACATGTGCGTACAGTATCTTCGATTAGTATATGTATCAAATTTCACCGTCGTAGATTTAGAAAAAATGTTATATTCCACCTTGTTTAACGTTTTTAGAAGTTAATTAATAATGTGAGTTTCGTTTTAATTTATTACTTTTGTTTGGTCTGTATACGAAATTTCATTGCTACACCTTCATAAACAAAAATTCTCCATACAAACTTTACCAACCTGTATAACCCTGTTATGGGGTGATTTCAAAACATGGTGGAATACGTGTTTAGAATTTTATTGGCTGAATATTTATAACAAATTACAACATCGTAGCATTTAAAAATATTTGATACTTTCCACCCTATTTAACCTTGTTAGAGGGTGAATTTCAAAAAATGGCGAATTCCGTTTCAATTTATTTCTTTTGCTTATTCTGTAAACCAAATTTAATTGCCATAACTTCATGAACAAAGATTCTCCATATTTTTTTTTTGTACATCTGACTGAGTCAGCGTTTGACCACGATCTCACCTGATGGGAAGCGACGATGCGGTCGAAGATGTAGCACGCTTACCCAGTAAGTACTTGTTCACTCTTGATTTGCACACACCCAGATTGTATTTATGTGGAAACACAGACGACGGCAAGGCGTTCTACTCCTTCGACGTTCGCACCAAAAAGGATGATTCGAAACGTTTAGTACGGATAGGCGGAACGTCCACCATGTAGGGGTGACGTTGTGCCGATCGTCTGGTTGTCCGATGGTAAAAAGGTGATGGGGGGATCAGATTGTGCAGTTCTTGAGCACACAAAAAAGATATAAACTTAACCACCCCGTTTGAACCGGTTTAGGGATGATTCCAGCAAAATGGTGAAATATGTGCTTAAAGCTTATCTGTCTGAGTATATGAACCGATTTTCATCGTCGTAGCTTCAAAAAATGTAACTTCATTCCACCCTTATTAAACCTGGTTAAGGGTAGATTTAAAAAAAAGGTGAATCACGTTTTAATTACCTCTTTTTTTTTAGTTTGTGTACCAAGTTTCGTCATGACCACAAACTTCATAAATAAAAAAGATTTTCTATACAAATTTTACCACCCCGCTTGTTGGGGGATGATTTAAAAACATGTAAAATATATATGTATAATTTCATTGGCTAAGCACATATACCACATTTCATCGCTGTAGCTTAAAAATAATAATCTTAACATTCCACCCTGTTAAGGGATGATTTTCAAAAATTATAAATCACGTTTTAATTATCTTCTTTTACCAAGTTTTATCATAGCCACGAAACTTCATAAACAAAGATTTTCTATACAAATTTTACCACCCCGCTTAGGCTTGTTAGGGGATGATTTTCAAAAAATGGTGAAATACACATCTATAATTTCATTAGCTTACCACATACACCACATTTCATCGTTGTAGCTTAAAAATAATAATCTTTACTTTCCACCCTGTTTAACCCTTTTAAGGGATGATTTTCAAAAATGGTAAATCACATTTTAATAATGTTTTGTTAGGTAAGTACCAAGTTTCATCGCTATAAACAAAGTTTTTTTATGTAAACTTTACCACCTCGTTTAACCCAGTAAAGGGTTGATTTTTGAAAAATGCTGAAAACTTATTTTAAACCTTGATCAAAATTATATTATTTACCCTGTTTCTTTACTGTAGCTACAGTGTCGCATTAATAAAAAATCCTACTCCATACAAACTTTGCAGCCCTATTTAATTACCTTAGGGGTTTATTTTTGAAAAGTTACTGAAATTATATTTTTATATTCTTATGTTAAGTCAATTTACTAAGTTTCATAACTTTACTAAATAAACCTACACCATGGAAATTTTGCGAACCCAATAAATGAACTTAGGGGTTGAATTTCGCAAAATGCCGAAAACAAGTTCTTAGTATTTACATGCTTAATGCTCACACAAAATTTGATAACTACTGGTCAAGAAACAATCACTGTAGCATATATTATAGTTTCCGCATTCCAATCTAAAAAACCACACTAAACCCCCCTTAAAGGTTGATTTTCAAAAACTGTGATACACGTGTTCTTTTATTTCTTTTGCATAATATACTACCAAAGTTTCGTGACCGTGCGACAAAAGAATTTTTTTTCCCCATACATCTTATATGACCCCATTTGACCCACTTAAAGGTCAAATTTCGAAAAATCCGTTCTTAAATGACGCCTCCACTACTTGTAGAATACATAGTCCAAATTTCAGGTTTCTATGTTAAGCGGTTTCGGCTGTGCGATGATTGTAGAAAAAAACCCTGCTCTTTTATTATATAGATTATTAAGGTTTGGAAACTCGTGAGTTCATTATAAATAGTTATTATTGTTTATTTATCGTCAGTCCCTTATGATTATGTCAGATTAAATAAAATAAAATTCACAGTTATGTCATGATCATGAGATACAATAATAATTAGTAATAATATATTTAATATACCTTCACTTTATATTTAAAGAAGTTATCAAGAGAGTAGAAGGAGAGGTGCAGTAACCAGCCATGTACCTAATATAGTTTAAAATTTATGAAGTGGCATATCATATTTCTGTTGGGATATAGTAATACATTATGATAGCCATATAATATGCATTGTTTCTAAAAAGATTTAGATAACATTCTGTGACCGACTTTTTGTAGTTGCAATATGAAACTCCGTGTGTTTCATTTTTACCAACAAAATGTCATTGACCGATTGTCTGACGTAAGGGTAGCCTTAACATGATAAAAGTTTAAACTATTTTGATCACTCAACTTCTAAACTAAAATAATAATAATAATAATAATTCATTTATTTTCTCTCACAATAGGTGTTACAATATTGAGAATCTATGGCTAATTTACGTACTAATACCTATTCTTGTGAGAGATTGGTGCCTGTGGTAGGTTCATAAGAACCTGTATTATAGGTCACCAGTGCCCTCCCGCCGTTTGGTATAGTGCCTTGGTATGGTTAATACAGTAGCCATACAAACAAATAACATGATAGGAGCACTGATACATCATCCGGAGTGCCAACACGATGCCCCGCTGCTCCCTTCGTGTCCACTAATGAGCAAACATGATCACAGACATGAAACACGCCACCCGCCGCCCCGCGCTCTACTGCGCGCGTGTTTGTACGGTAGCCAGCTTTTATTTGCTGTGACATTGATAGGTACATTGCAGTCATCATTTTCAATGCCCGTTAGCATATTGATTAGTGCGGGTGGGCCCATTTTTTCATCATCATCATTAGCCATATACCTATCGGTTGTAAAAAATTCCAAAAAATCGCCGCGATTCTTATGTTTTGGTAATATATTGTGTGAACTTATTTTTTTAATCCTACTAATATTATAAATACTAAAGTTTGTGAGGATGGATGGATGTTTGTTACTCAATCATGCAAAAACTTATTCAAGAAGGGTGAAAAATTACCAAACCCGTCTCTCATCCGGGTTTGAATCCCGACGACAGATTGTTAATACTGACCGCCGGCGACCTAACGAGCTGTGACCACATGAATATGCAGAGGTCTCCGGGACCCAGGACAGGGAATTCATTAATTTTGTACACACCTCTCTTTTGGAAAACGTTTTATGGAGCTATAGAGTCTTTACCGGAAGTTAAAAATTATTATATAAAAAATATGAAAAACTAAATAGCAACCTTTTTGAAGGTGTTTTAATAGGGAACCATTAAAGGTTATATTATAATTAATAGCAGTAGGCAGTGCTTTCATTTGAACATGTTGATTGCAATAGTGCCGAAATATCGAGAACTCAAAATAAAACAACTATACATGGTAAAGCAGTAGTGCGCAAGCATTACTGTGTTCCGGTTTAAAGTGCATTGTAGCTAGCGAAATTACTGGATATTATGAGACTTAATAGCTAATTGTCTCAGGGTGACGAGCGCAGTGCAGCGCCACGCAGGATTTTGTAAAATAAAGTTCTGGTGGTGCTGTTACTGTTATGGGCAGGCGTATTGCTTACCATCAGGCGAACAACTTCTTCCTTCCTTCTCTCTCTATGAGGGAAGACCCGTGTCCCAGAAGTGGGAACGTGATGGGCTGATGATGAGGCGAACAACGAGCTCGTCTCATCACTTAGTAACATAAAAAAATGAAACACAAGTTTATGTAGTGTAATGTTAGTGACAATAATTATAATTAATTAAAAAAGTATTCCCAAAAAGTTTGATGGTGACAAATAGGTGTTCTACTAAGAATTATAACCTAACACAGAGACACCGTCCGAAACCGAAATAATTATGAGCCGTCATACCCCCGACAGTTGGACAAACAGCCCCCCGAGGGACCCGCGTCTTTTTATCGGTGAGGGACCGCAAATTTCTATTTGCATATCTGCGAGCTCATAAATCTCTGTTTCACTTATTAGCCCCTTTCCCCGTAGGGTCTACGAGACCCGACGCAACGGTGCAGAGTTACGATCTTGTGTAGGGTTAAATGCGATGGAGAAAATTATAAATGTTGTACTTAGGCTAAGTTGCGCTTTAAGTTTGCAAAAAAAAAATTAAGCAAAAATTATCGTTGCATACATGATAAACGTTTCGAGTGTTTCTTAAACAAAAGTTTTGGCGCCATTATAAATCAAACTCCAATTAACGGTGTAATACGATATGTAAACGTCTAGAATTAAACGAGATACAATATAAACAAGGAAACTTGTTTTTCTTGTATTTTGGATCGGCGTCGAACCGCTGATTAATTTAGCGATATCTAATTCAATTGGCGATTTTGAATTTTTGAAATATCTACCGCGACTTAATAAAAAATGTATTACATAGTTTATAGAACTTCACTAAATCCGTTGGACATGAAGACAGAAGGTGTTTTATATATATATATATATATGTATATATATATATATATATATATATATATATATATATACATATATACCTTGAAGGAGAGAGAAGCCAGTTTTATAAATCTGATTAAAATTAATATATAGCTATTAGCTATCGATACTGTTATCGTTTCTAAAAATTAGGTCTCGTCACATACCTAGTACGAAGTTACATCAGTGAGAGGACAGGTGGCAGCACTAGATTGATTAGAATCATGGCATATAGAGATTCAAGTGAAAAGTGACGCAGAGGTTTAATATATTGATTGTACCTATCGATTCTTCTGATGTCCAAGTTAATTACCAACCTGATCTTGCCATTTCATTATAATAATTAACTTGGTTTGGACACATTATCTATGCTTATAATAAAACTGCACCTAACGAGGCGGCTACTGTACATTGAAGATTTTTTAGAAAATCTATTTTTTTTTGCAGTAAAAGCGACGATTCCGCCGAAGATGGAGCACGTAGACCTAGAAGATACCTATTCACTCTGGCCTTGAAGATACCCACATTGTAGTTATCAAGGAACAGAGAAGACGGCAATGAGTTCCATTCTTTAGCAGTACGTACTATAAACGTGGAACCAAAACGCTTTGTACGAATTCTAAATCTATTTTTTTGGGGAAATTAGGTCCAACAGAACCCAAAAATACAGTGTTTAATACAGAGTGTAGATTTTAAAGTTAGACAATAGGCCCCCTGGGCCCTGGTTTATGTTCTGGCTTCGTGTCCGGTATAATAACGTAACTTTTTGCAAGCCTCTGTGGTGTAGCGGTTGAGCAGGTTAGCTCAAATCATAATAATATACACCATTGAGGTTGCGTGTTCGATTTCCGTGACGGGAAAAATGTTTGTGCACAGAAAAAAGCGCAAGAATTTGTTTCGTGTCTGGGTGTTGTGGGACCATGGTCCTCGTAGTTCCTGGTTCCAGGTTCAGGGAATCCTAATTAGGGGCCAGGATCAATGTATGTGCTCATTGAAATAAAAAATAACTCTAATAAATAAAAGCGGTTAATATACTTACACGTCTAAAGATGGTAGCATATCCAATGACGGCCTTTCCGCATCTCCAGTTAGTGATTAGAGTGAGTCTTCATTGGGTGCTCAGGAAGGAAGGTTAGTGACGCTCCATACGATGGTTAGTGACAGTGACAAGGGTGCATAGTGACCTGGTTACTTTGGGTGTATACTCAGAACATAAATAATGGTTAGTACATGGTTTAATGAGAAGTACCATCACCAAGTGTAACCATCCGCCACCGAAAGAAGCCAAGCGAATAAAGCATGCAATTGAACAAGTATTCGTTCTATCAAACAAAAAAACCGACTTTAATGTATCTTCGAAGTCCAAGGTCAAATAATGATGAAATATATATGGGACTACTTCGTAGCTATACTGAACCCAACGCAAAAAGAAGTTTCCAAATCGGTTCATGAATTACGGAGTTCTGAGGTGACAAACATAAAAAAAAAATACAATCGAATAGAGAACCTTCTCTTTTTTTGAAGTCAGTTACAAAAAAGCCTTTGTTAGAAGAAAACCTCTCCCAAGTTACATACATGCACAACAAGAAAATCACCCTTTATATTAACCCTTTGACCAGCAAGGTCGGCTTAAGCCGATTAAAACGTACTGTATGTGGAAAGAACTTTTATGTATGTCGTGTATAGCCGTCTTTGTCATTCAAAGGGTTAATTATTTTTAGAATATTTCTAAAAAATCTATAAGAATTACCTTTTCTTATTTTTTATGTAGGTAAGTATATATTATTTTGTTATCAATAACAGGCATTTATTTACATACATATTAATTTCTAAGTATATATAGCATTTCATTATAATTATATGTATTATAATTAAATGTTATTTATTTCAATAATTTATGCTTTTTTACGATAATATGTATTACTAGCTACGCCCTGCGGTTTCACCCGCGGTTTCCCGGGATAAAAGCCTATGTGTTAATCCAGGGTATAAGCTATCTCGATACCAAATTTCATCAAAATCCATTCGGTAGTTTTTGCGTGAAAGAGTAACAAAGGTACATCCATACATCCATACATCTTTTCAAACTTTCGCGTTTATAATATTAGTAGGATGTTTGAGTATGTTTCCCTTTTAGTTTTTAAAGTTTTTGATGCATCTTTCGTATTCTTTTACCGCCACGATAACTAGTAGAAAACTCTTTAGCATTAAGATCTCCTTTTGTACATTACTGGAACTAGGTTGTCTGGAAGAGATCGCTTATTAGCGATAAGAGCGCCCATTGTACTAATCAAATTATTATTTTATTTGTTCTTGTTATGTTTTTGGTGTACAATAAAGCGTTATCAATCAATCAATTACTTGTAATAGTGTAATAAAGAATTAAATAAATAATAAATAAATTAACATCCAAAATACAATCAAACTTTATTTGCACGTAGCGCTCTAACATCTTCTGCAATCACCGCTGCAACCTACAATGGCAACCGAAGATGTGCCCCAAGATAAGCATCCAACACAACGTAGGCGGCGACGGGGCGTCACCGACGATATACGATACGACACTACACCGGTATTATACCGATACTAAAACGATACGGTATTAATTAACATAACTATGCTCACCAATTTGCAAGTTATGTGTAACGTGTTTGTCGTACCAAATAACTGATGACGCAACTGTTATGAAATTGAGAAAGCTGAGGAATGTGGTTGTCTGAGATTTTCATTAACTTTTTGAATTAATATGTTTAATATTTTACTTTTGTATTGCATTGTTAGCCTCCGTGGTTAGGTAGGTTGGCTGAAATCTTATACATCACTGAGGTTGCGGGTTCGATTCCCGCGACGGGACAAATATTTGTGCGCGGAAAAAAGCGCAAGCATTTGTTTCGTGTAGGACCACGGTCCTCGTAGTTCCTGGTTCCTTACATATAGGGAATCCTAATTAGGGGCCAGGATCCACAAATCTATGTGATTATTTATTTATTTATTTAATAGTTTTGCACAAAATGGTACATGTAATGACTTAATTTAGCATTATCTACCAGTCTTCCAGGTCGTGAAAGAAATATGGTGGGTGGTGGGTGGTGATTGTTGGGGGTATAAAAAAATCTTAGTCTAAACTCTATTCTTTTTGTTTATTGTACTGGGGATGAGACGAGCAAGTCGTTCGCCTGACGGTAAGCGCCACGCCTGCTGCAGTGCTACCCAGAACTTTCAACATTTTCAACTTTTGTTGAACATTTTATTCTGTTCTATTCTACAAACTTTTTGTTCAAACATTTAGGTACTGATCTACTCAAATTACTTATAATTCTAACAGGCTAGAAAATTGCTTTATCTAGTAGTCATTAAATGTAATTATCCAAAGGTCATCCACATTATAACCGAATAACTTCATGTGAAATAATAAAAACTCAGAAAGTAAGATCGAGTTCCACTACTTTTGCTGACAGCAGAATAGTAAATTCAATTCCCGTTTTTTGCCAGACGTCCCTTGACCATTCGACTAATAATATTCTTCGAGCAATTGGCACCAGAAGTTCATGTGACCAAAGTGTGTCTGCGGTCAAAGTTTCGACCATTTTCACTAGAGCCCCTTTGAATTTGCGATCGAATGGAGTCCGAGTTCTGAAAAAACTGGACGTCTTTTGCACGACCAACACTATAAGTTGTTATTTGTGGGAAAAGAGACTTTATTGAATAGTGATAAGGCGTGTGCAGTGTGTATGGTAACGTGGTGATGTGTATCAATTTCAGAAATGGCCCGGCGACAACCGGGGGCGAACGTGACAAGAATGACTATCGCTGAACCTTTTTATTGTTATTGATTGACCGCGTATGACCACTTGAGGGCGATGGGTGCACTGGAGTTCATAAAGCGAAGTCAGAACCTTGGGCTAGTATTCACAAACTAGTAGTAAAATCTTTGCTATAATAACTGTGTACATTGTGACAAAACTGGTAAATTCGATAGAGATACAACTATCGGGGAGACGGATCTGAGCAGCCACTCAACTGCCGTCTCTCTCTAGATCTATGTGCACTTCATCGCTTCAGATCAGGCGAGATAGAGGCCAATCATAGATCTATAGAGCGTAAAAAAATGATAATTTTGCAATCTCGCATATAGGCTATAAAGAGCAGACTTCATAAGGCTTTCATAATGTATGTACGAGTAGATAGGTTCACGCTTAAATTCGTTTTAAAAAGCTCCGAATTCGAAGCAATAAAGCTAAATTAAACATTTAAATCTGTTTTACACGAGTCAGAAAGCGAATCACCGATAATTTATTGGATTAATTGAGCAATAAAAATCTGAAGCTTTACAGGAAAACGTCTAAAAAAGAGGGTAAGGGGGAAACACTTCATTTCACGCGCCTTATACAAGGAGGGCTCAGAAACCGATAAATCTTGGCCAGGAAATATTTTTTTGTTCGACAAAAATAGTTTCCTCTGTTTTGGGGTGTGTTATAGGGAGAAATTATGGGTATTTTCACTTAGTATAACTATTTTGGCTGCCGCTGGCGCCACTGTGCTTGTAAAATTCCTAGATACTATTACCTATTCTGTGAATTTAGCATACAATATCAGTTAGGGTGGTTTCAGACTAGCAAATTATACGCGCGTGAAACCCCTTTTTGGAAGCGCATGTAGGCGCGTAACGGCGCGAATTTGCCACACGCACGACTCATAAGAGCGTTAACGCGCTTATAATCTCATATTAGCTTGTGTATATACATTTTGAATCATTTAGAATCCATTCGCAGTTCTTGATAAAGTGTATTAAACTGACCGGTTGTCAATCTTGATGCAACTATCGGTAACACCAAGTATCTTTCTCGTCTTCTCAGTCGACGGCGAATAAGTAACGCATATAGTAATGTTTCTTTTTCAGAATCCATGCTGATACTGACTCACCACTACCTGTTCGAGCGAACACGCCGGAATAAGCCCATGTACGCGAGTCCGGTTTTTTGAAGTGTGAAGTGTAGCGCGCGTGTAAGCGCGTATGCCGAAACGACCGTATACGCGTAGAACATACGCTAGTCTGAAACCGCTCTTAGTTCCGAAATACGCCGCGGTCCAAGTTAAATTGTCAGTTGATATTAATGTTGCGGTATTGCAGTTTTAGTTTAATGTTCCTTGAGAGATTGCCAATGGGGGTGATTTGTCATTTGTGTCACCAGTTCCGATTTCCATTACAGTCTTTTCTGTTTTGATGACTTTTAATAGGAAATGGACATGATTTTGTTTCATTCTCTGTGTAATGTGTAAAGTCCAAGAGTAGCACACAAAACGGCTTCTATGATGATAATGATGTCATAGGTACCTGCATGCAATAGTTGTATAAATAGATAATCTAACTATGTTCAAAGTCTTTATTCAATTTGGCATCACAGACGCACTTATGAACTTCAATTGTTACAATGACTACCACCGTACCGCAAAAAGAACCACTTCTCCGAAGATACGGCAAGAAACTGAGGGGCAATTTTGACTATGGTTCTTTTTCCGATACGGTGGTAGAGTCATTGTCATAATTGACGTTCATAAGTGCGTCTGTGACGACATAATTGAAATAAAGAACTTTTGAATTGAATTGAATTTGAATTAAATTGGACAATATTATGTTTTTTAAGTTCCAGTTTGCTAAGGCAAAAGCGGAATGTTCCATGCATATTTGTCTTCTACATAATAATTAACGGTAATTACTAATGCAATTGAAATAATGAATATTATAAAACCAAACATAAAGTGCTTCCTTATTTCAGTAGCCTATATTTTCAGGACCCGTAACCAATAAGTATTTGTTTTTTTTAGAAAATGTTTTCATGAATGTTCATATAAAGCCTTCCTTTAGGCTACAGGGCTGCCTCCTAAATCTCCCATTTACCATAAAGGATAGAGACAAATGGCCAGCCCACAGCGGTACTTCTTTATTCATTCCAAGGGTGGCAACCCTATAAATCAAAGCCTCCATGTCAATGGCATCGGTGTATAAGAAATAGCTGAAATCTATGGGACGATGTATGAAAAATTGACCTTTTATTCTTCAATCATACAAGAATGATATGAGTTTTATTTCAAAGAAAATAATGTATGACTTTTTGGTGCAACAAAGTTTTACAAGCTTTTATTTAACTTGCAATGTTTGGGTCAATTCTTGCATGTTGAATCAGAACCACTTCCTCTTATCCTATGAAGTTGAAATTTTGCATACTTGTCAAAGTCCAATGAGAATGCAATATAATGGTTACAGCCAGCTGATCTGATGATGGAGTCCTTGACGGATAATCGTAAACTACTATTGTTTCGGCTCATTTTAATCTGCTCGCGGTTCCAATAACGAATGTGTTGAAAGCTTGTCTTGAAAAATAGTTTTTCAACAAAATCTTGTTTATTTCAGATCATAATGTTTTTGCAATTGAATTGCATTTGAAAGTAATTACTAACATATAAATACTGACGAATCAGTTGCTAGGCTTGTTATCTTTGGGTTAGAACTTGAGACAGTTTGCAACTGAAAAGTGAAGAGAATTATTTAAATATTTTTGAAACCGAGTGTTCAGACGAGCATGTTGTTCGCCTGATGGTGAGCGCCACGCGTGTCCATAACAATTGCAGTGCCACCCAGAACTTTTAATACTATAAAATGTACTGCGTAGCACTGCATTGCGCTTATCACCCCGAGACATCAGATATTAAGTCTCACATATGCCCAGTAATTTCGCTGACTACAATGCCCTTCAAACCGGAATACAGTAATGATTGCACACTACTGCTTACTTAATTTTAAAATGAGAGTTTGTTCGTAAGTGGTCTGTTATATTTTTTCATTAATATGTGAAAGCTTTCTTATCCAATAATTATTAACGAAATTTAAATTTGAAAACAATAATCAGCATATAAATAATCGCATAATCTTCCCAGACGTACATCTAGATTTCTTCTATTATTGATAATTATGTATTAGTAAGGATTACGTTAAAACGAGGTAATAAACTATACAACTATACGACTTCTGAAATAATTAGATAACTTTTCGACTTCTAAGATAAAAAATCGATAACTTTTAACAATTCAAATCGATAACTTTTAACAATTCAAATCGACAACTTTTAACAATTCAAATCGATAACTTTTAACAATTCAAATCGATAACTTTTTACAATTCATATAACGAAAATATTTTGATTATGAAGTGATAGTATAAATAAGACAAGGCAAGGACATTAGCGTCAGACCACCCAATATATATTACAAATAGATATACAAAATAATTTATACAAAATTAAAGCTTAATTGTATAAGCAGTAATAACAATGCAAATCTAGAGATAAGAATGTTGGGAGAATAGAAAATAAGTGTTATAAATACCTAACATTATAATATATTTGTGTTTATATAAATGGGATCTCTATTAACACGGTAATTTAGCGGATTATAAGATGAATGACATAATATATATAGCCGCAAGGAAAACATCGTGAAGAAATCAGCATATCCAAGAATTCAAAGACATGTGACATCCACCGCACTGGGCCACCCTCTATGAGAGAAGGCCCGTGTCCTAGCAGAGGGATCGTGATGGGCTGATTATAATGAAGGTGTTGTAAAATTTTGAATATATACCCGATAATTCACATACTTATTATATTAGATCGTCAAACGGAAGAGACTGAACCCCACGACACAGGACACCCTAGTGTGGGGCTTAGGGTTTTCTAATGATACCAAAAGACCAGTGCTAGTTTTTAATTGATATTATTATTCTTTTGTAACTAAGTGCTAGGTGTAAGTGGCTTACTGTTTACAATGTATTTTTAATTTCAATAAAAATTTAATGAATATACATAGAACATAAGGTACCTACATTTTTTTCTGGGAAACAGTCCACGCGGTTGAAACCGCGGGATGCATGATATGTAATACATTCGGTTCGAATAAAATTGTTCTTTAATCAAACTCCCATAAAAGATTTATATCATGAATCAACCGTTTATTTCCCGATTTGTTGCAAACAGCCGCAGGCATCTATTTCTAATATACATAACTTGTACTTACTCCAATCGAATTGAAAGTTTACGACTCGGTAAAGATCAAATTAAAAGTAAAAGTTAGAGGCAAAAGCTGGTTTGTACCGGTATCACGGTACTCGTAGTATACGGCACACGCCTAATTGATTCTTTATTAGAGTTATTAAACATAATAATCGATTCTATAATGGACGAAATATAAATAAATAAATAATCAATAACGCCCAACGATCACATATATAGATCCTGGCCCCTAACTAGAATTCCCTGTATCTAGGGAACCAGGAACTATGAGGACCATGGTCCCACAATACCCAGACACGAAACAAATGCTTGCGCTTTTTTTCCTGTGCACAAACATTTGTCCCGGCGCGGGAATCGGACCCGCAACCTCAGTGTGAGATATGAGCCAACCTGTCCAACCACTACACCACAGAGGTTCATATAAGAAGCGGTCGGAGCGCGCGTCGCGGACGCTGCGTTAATAAAGTTGTGTGGTACACCAAGAATTTGAAAACATAGGGTAGGCATACCAGGAATTTTCCTTACCTCCATAGGTATACCCTAGATTAGACCGATGGGACATAGATATACCAAAAATACCCACTTTGAATGTGTTGTGATAAAAAATTATAAAAATATTTTATAATTTTTTCTCAATTGAAACTTCTAGGAACGTGAGCTGAATGGCACGAACCAAAAACATCTATCCATTTAACCAAAAATAAAAAAATAAAAAGTAAATAAATAAATTGATAAAATAGCTAATAATGATATTCTATAAACGCAAACATAAAATAATGAATTTAAATGAATTTACTTAATGAGCACCTTACCAGCGCCTTTGTTTCCCGATTCTTATAAGCAAAGTGTCTTTAAAATAGTCAGAAAAGTTATTTTGACTTTGGAAGTGGCTCTTCAGTTAAATGTCATCCGAGTTCATTCAGATTCTTGTCGCATTATAAACTAGCTGTTTCTCGCGTTTTCCGAAATAAAAAGTATTCTATGTCTTGTCTAGGATTTAAAGCACCTGGTTACAAAATTTCATCAAAATACGTTTAGTAATTATATTTTCTTGATTGGGTAACAAACATCCATCCACATAAACTTTCGCATTTATAATAATTAGTAGGATTTAGTAAGGTTTAGAGTAAGAGGTTGCCTATTGCCATTCTAAAAAATTCACAAAAATCTGAATTGAACTATCAATCAATAACTCTATACCTCTATAGTCTATAGTGTTTAAGTTGATTAATTGTTTTAATTAGAAGTGAGTTAATACATTTGAGAAAATGATTGATTCTACTGTCATTCCTGCCGTTAAGAAGTTCAAGAGTTTGTTCGTTGAGTTCCATAAAATTGACTATTAATTAACTTTGTTTGAAAAGATAAATGATTCGTCAATTTGCTTTACCCATACATCGAAAATGATTGAATATTACTACTTTATCATCTGTTGAGCGAGTGTGGCTCAGCGGGAACTCGTGCGACTTACAATCCGACGCACCGGAGTTCGAATCCCACTGGCCCTACCAAAACGGTGAAAACATCGTCCATGAATTTATCACAAAAATTCAAGAACATTTGACATCCACCAACCCGCACTGAACCAGCGTCGTGGATTATGGCCCATACTCTCTCTATGAAAGAAGGCCCGTGTCCCAGCAGTGGGAACGTGATAGGCTGATGATTTTGATGATGATCCATTTTTGTATCAACGTAAACTTGGCATAGTTTTTATAAAGGCAGAATTAGTTTTAAATATTTTGAATTTTACGTACGGTTTTTAAGATTTTTTTAAATATGTAAATTATTTAATCTGTTACATTTTTTAAGCAACTGCCTGCAGATATCACCTATAGGTGTATTAGTGTAGGTGTCCCAGCAGTGGGAACTTAAGGGCTGATAATGATGATGATGATGAAGATAGATGCAATCGTATGTAGTGGTGCAAGATTGGTCAATATTTAAATCTAGCATCGAAGATACGAGGAAGCTACTTAATATGCTGTATTTTCTCAATTCAATCACAATAAATAAAAGTAAAACAGTGTTCAAAAAACCCAGAATTGAATTTTAATTCAAATTGTGCCTCTGTATTCAAAGAAGTCAGCGTTATTCAGATTTATTCAAAGTATACAACAATTTATTGGACAATATAGACGTATTTTAGCTACTCCGTGATCGTTGAAGTATTTCTATGAAAGTTCTGTATACTAAATACATATTTTCAAAATACTATCTGATGTATCCGTTACATTAAAGTCTAATGTTGCATTTCTAAAACAATGAAATTTGATATCACATTTAATTTAGTACAAATTGAGATGTCACTTTCAGATTTTGAGATACATTAGATCGACCAGTTTATGAGACCCATCAGTTTTGAGCAAAGAAAACAAACGACAGACCAAATTATGACGGTCCAACAATTATATTATGGCTAGGAAGGTGTTAATTTCTTTTACGACGTTTCAATTTAATTGTCAAAGAAAAATTGCTTTATAGCTGTATCTGGTGTCTCTGATTATTTTTTTTAGTAGATGTGAATTAATTAAAGGTTATTTGATGTTATTTTATGTAAATTTGTGGTGTAATGATGTATTAAAGAGCTATAAGAGTTGACGTCGTCATCAATTAGGTGCTTGTAATATGAAACTTTATTTCTTGTCGTTTGTAGGTACGGCGCTGTTGGCAGGTTGTCTCCGAATTAATGATGTCGTCAATATGTCGTCAAGATAAAAATTCCTATATTTTATATGTTTTAATGTTAAACGTTCAATTTATAAACTATTTCTCAAATTATAGTTTTGGCTGCGTTTCATGTCAATTCATAAATTACAAGAAACCGCTGTTTTATATCCACCATTATGGTTTATGTCTTCTGATTTTTTATTTATTTTAAACAAACTATAAAAATTCCATCCAAAGACAATTTGTTTTATTTTTTTACTCTGAAATATGAACCGCGCATTTGTCACCAGTGTCAGATTCATTCAATTTTCCCAAACGTGTTGTTTCTACCACTGACCCCCTCCCCCCATAAATAACCGCTAGAAGTCGACAAAGTAAAACACTCCGGCTCCCGTAAAAAACCAAGGGTGCATAAGAAATCAGGCTTTTAGTTAAGTGCGTTTTCGCACTAAGAGTATCTGTGACAGATGGAGAAAAATTGGGAAAATCGGCGCTTAGAATATTGGGAGAGATAGACGTGTAGCGCAGGTTAAGAAATAACTAACTTAGCATGCTTACCATTTTTCAACCGACTTCCAAAAGGAGGAGGTTTTATATTCGACGGTATGTTTTTTTAAATTATTTTTTTATGTTTGTTACTCGATTACTCCGCAAATTATGATTTGATTCTGATGATTCTTTTTTTGTTTGGTAGGTCATCTTCAGAGGTGGTCCCGTATAAATTTTATCGAAATTGATTTAGCTTTTTTGATTTCGGTTCAGTTTCGGTTCGGATCTTGTTTTTTTCTAAAAAATAATTATTTGAGATGGTGTCTCATGCTTTAGATTTTTATGTTATGTATTTGTTATGGTACGAAATATTTATAGATTTAAATTATGATTATGTACTATGTCAACAGTATCTGAATGTAATAGGTGGTTACCGCAGTTATAAAATTGTGTCAAAGACATCCACGCCCCCCGCATACAGGTTTTAGGTAAGCAATAGTTAGTATTCCTTGTTTTAGGTACATCAATAAGATAAGGTGAGAGAAAAGTGAAGTGACTGACAGTACGCTGCTAGAATTAGGTACCTATAATGTCGATCAGTCCTCGTATTGCTTATATGAGAGCGAGTGAGGCTCAGTGGGAGCACGTGCGACTTTCGATCCGACGCACCCGAGTTCGAATCCCACTGGCCCCGCACCACTGACTTTATTAAGTTATGTGCGGATTTAACACTCGCTTTAAAAACGGTGAAGGAAAACATCGTGAGGAAACCGGCATGTCCAAGAATTTTTCACAATAAGTCAAGGACATGGGACATCCACCAACCCGCACTGGGCCAGCGTGGTGGACTATGGCCCATTCTCTCTCTAAGAGAAGGCCCGTATCCCAGCAGTGGGAACGTGATGGGCTGATGATGATGATGATGATTGCTTATAGCTGATAGCGGTCAATAATGTTAGAGAATCTCTGCTAGTTTTTCTGTATAGGTTCCCACATAAAACACACGGAAGAAAGTGGCACAAAATCTGCTCGCAGCTCGGAGCTTGTTGGAGCGAGTGGAAACATTTTGCAGTAATGATGCCTGCTTTAATTGACTCGTTGTGAAATTCATCTGAGCGCGTCCCTTGCTTTGAACTCGCGTGGTGCGAGTTGTGAGCGATGGCGGGGGAGAAGCAATTCAATCTTTCTAATATTATAAACGCGAAAGTTTTTAAGAATGTATGGATGTATGTTTGTCACTCTTTCACGCAAAAACTACTGAATGGATTTTAATGAAACTTTACAATAATATAGCTTATACGTCAGACATACAGCTACTTTTACCTTTACTTTAACTTTATCCCGGGAAACCATGGGTGAAATCACGGGGCGCAGCTAGTATGACATACTTCTAGTTATAGAACAATTATTATTAAATTCAGTTTCGAGATAGAACAACTAGCGATACGGCTTCGCTCAGAAGAAAAGGAACTTTTATATGTATGTATTATACATATAAACTTTCCTCTTGAATCACTCTGTCTATTAATGAAAACCGCATTAAAATTCGTTGCGCAGTTTAAAAGATCTAAGCGTACAGACGGCGGGAAGCGACTTTGTTTTATATAATGTATATGTAGGGATATAGATTATGAAATTAGGTTTTTATCGTGTTCTCATGTATTTAACGTTGGATTGTTTGTTTCAGCCTTTACTTTTATAATATTTGTAACTCCAAAATGTAGGTATCACAGTAACAGTACATGGATTTTGTTTTACTAATCTTGTGCCACTACTGTATTAATTGGGATATTTTCAAAGTTTATTATATTATCACATCCGTATTCTATATTTATTATTTATTTATTTTTATTGTTTTATGAATTGATTTTACCGCAGATTAATCTGATGTTTGCTGTTTTATCTGATCATTAGCCTTTTAATATTGATTAATCTCATGTTAAAATCAGGTAACTGGCGAGCCACGTCCAATTAAGGTTCGTAAATCCGAAGTTTTACAACCGTATTTTATGACAATAATAAATTAGGTATTTCCCGCTGCAGGCTCGTGACCTGAAGCACTTGTTACAAAGAGCTTCTAGACAAGCGTGCGCGCCGCATGCCGGCTAGCCGACACAAATTTATAGGTAAAAGTTCGCGACCGAACGAACCGGTTGGCGAAGGTGGCCCAAAACAAAACGAACCGTAACCCCTTCTGATAAAGTCCTGATTGTAAAACGTCCTTTGGAGCCTTATCGGATACTTTCTTAATTGTGCTCTTAAACTGCGATCGTGGGAATGTTGACCTTATTACGTGAGGCGAGGTTTCATTTCAGATTGATCCCTTTTCCCGGCCTTGCCGCCGGTGGATCGCTCTCACCTCGGTTCACGTGTGAATCTGCATTATGCTGCTATTTCAAGTAGGTGTGTCAGGTGTGTAAAGTCTTCGTTTTTAATAGCGTTTTCAATCGATAGCGTAAACAGATGTAAAGATAGATTGGGCGTGCAGCGTCTAATTCCTTAATGTGGATGTATGATTATTCATATTGGGTCACGCCTTTGATTCTGCGGTTTTCGTATATAATTAAAATTGTTTTTGTCGATCTCTTTATAATACAACTATTGAATAAAGAATTAATCACCTATTTTAACGTACAATTTAATACCTTCTAATTTGAGGCTCACGGTTAAAGCTTTTGCTTGTATAAAATTTAATACAACAAAGATACAATAGCGGTACATTCGTGTCCTCAGAGAGAGTCGATGTTTCTTCGTATCTTGTGACAGACAGACAGACGAGCACAGTAATACATATACGGAGGACATTGATTTAATAGGAAACCAGTGTGAATGGATGTTCTAAGAGATAAGCTCATTTGATATATTCTCTATACGGGTAAACCGTTAGATGAAAAAGGTTAGTTATCTATTTATTGCTATTACATTAAAATTGTGTAAAGGGAACTGTAAACTGATGTTAGAAGGCTTTGACTGAAGTGGAGGAGAGGAGGGTAGAATGGCATGCGATGCGGTTTTATGCGGCAATAAAACATCAGTTTTAGCTATTAAATACTGGGTAGTGAATACTGGTGTACTCTGCTAGTTATGGAAGAGGTTAGGTCAGATTAGTGGCGGGTAGATGGAGAAATGTAATGTGCCTTGAATGTAACGACGTTATATTTTTAAAAGTAAAACCGTCAGAGCATTTTTAAACCCATCATCTGCTACCACGTCTTTGGAAAATCAAAATATATTATCTGTAATGTTAATACATTCTATATTTACACGGGTTTTGGCTCTATGAAATAAAATAAATTTTAAAATTCAAATTTTTTTATCCCGATTTTTATTACTTCTATATATACATACTCGGGTTTTTGCTCTTAAGACCGGTAAAATGGTTTTGCTTTGTAAATTTCAAAGATTTGATACAATTTTTTTACAGGTAATAAAAGATGTCTCCAAAGTGCAGTTCCCTTCATGAAGTGACTTTATTTTATTTACAAAAATACTGATTTTTAAGCTTCAACAATTTGCTTCACACCAATCCTTCTGTATTTCTTAACCTTACGTGCCTAATAAATTCCTTTCGGTTTTGCGTAACACCAAGAGGCTGTAATTCCCGTAATGAATATTATTTCTTGGATTGTACGCCGTTCCGTTTCCACATCGATCTGTGCACTATTATTATACTGACTTAAATCAATCTAGCAGTGAGAATATTTGGAATGAGCAGGGTTTACAATCACTTCGTCGTCGTTATCAGCCCATCACGTTCCCGCTGCTGGGACACGGGCCTTGTCTCATAGAGAGAGTATGGGCAATAATCCACCACGCCGGCCCAGTGCGGATTGGTGGATGTCACATGTCCTTGAATTTTTGTGATATATTCTTTGTATATTCTTGGACATGCCGGTTTCCTCACGATTATTTCCTCACCATTTTTAGAAAGAGTGTTAAATCTGCACATAACTTAAGAAAGTTAGTGGTTAGTGGCCAGCAGGATTCGAAGTCGGGTGCTTCGAATCGAAAGTCGCACATGCTTCCACTGAGCCACACTCGCACACATTAACATTGTATTGTAATGACATAAAATGTTTTAGCTTTAGCTGTTAGATATAGATAGAACAAAAAAAAATATACAAAAAAAAAAAATATTCCACACAAACTTTAGTAGAAGAGCTAGTATCAAAGTAAACTACGTATTACTTAATCGGCATGAGTCAACTAATTACCTCACTGCGTGCGCGCACGTCTCTCGCACGATTTAACACCTGTCAGCGGACAGACAGACGGACGGACGCGGCGTGTGGTTGGATGATAGGAGATTTTGTTTGTGGTGTCGGTGATATATGAAATAGTTTATACGGACGCAGACTTAATTTAAGTATTTAGTTATAATTGTAGATTTAAATATTTTTTCAACATGGAAAAAGATATACGAAAATCTTTAAGCAAATTAAGCAATTATTTTTTACTAATCAAAAAATTCACGTTTAAGATTTTTTAGAATGACGGTAATATTAGAAAAAAAAAACGATTTTGTTACAAATCATCATTATCAGCCCATCGCGTTCCCACTGCTGGGACACGGGCCTTCTCTCAGAGATATGGGTCATAATCCGCCACGCTGGCCCAGTGCTGTCAGGATGTCACATGTCCTCGAATTTTTGTAATAAATTCTTGATCATGCCGGTTTCCTCATAATGTTTTCTGTCACCGTTTTTAGAGCGATTGTTAAATCTGCACATAACTTAAGAAAGTCAGTGGTGCGAGGCTAGCGGGATTCGAACTCGGATGGGTCGGATCGAAAGGCGCACGTGCTGCCACTGAGCCACACTCGCTCTATTGTTCTATATGATTTGTTATAAATGATACTGAAATATTACTTTTTATTCATTTTTGAGACGATACGGCACAAATACTTACTTATTTGAAACAGAAACGTGACAGCGACAGTACTACATCAAAGCAGTATATTTCTAGAATGCACATACTAAATACAGACAAACCAACTATCACCCAATCGCCGGATAAGGTTAATAACATTTCATGTAAGACGAAACCGGGTGACTCTACCATATTTGTCTCCTACAGAACATTCGTGACAAATGCTATATCGATAAAGGCGTATCGATACAACCGAGTACTCGATAAACGTGAATCGAGAGATAAGATCGATATCTCGCTCCGCGTAACATATGGCTCGAGATAGGGTTTACTTACAAATTAGATTTAGTTAGGATATAAATGGGTATTACCGTATTAGTATTGCATTACTGGACGTCGGATAGTAACTGTTGTGGCTAATAAAATTCGAGAATTGAAATAAAAGTTGGTGGGAAGTCGATTCGTAATTTAATCGGTTTGATGACACCTCTAACCGAAAATAATACTAAAATTTGAACCCACTTATGTATATTTTGTATGTTAATGAACTCGGTTACCAATCAAAATGGGCCTGTCATATCGATTCCATCGCCACGATCATCGAATCCGGTAAACACATTACAATTTCACGATAAATCGCGCTTAGATCTTACTATTCACTAATTTATGTGCATTTTGTATGTTAATAAAGTCAGTCACCAATCAAAGTTGGAAAGTTTATTGCCGTGTGCCCAAACCGCTACGATTATCGGAATCGATAACTCGATGATCGCACTGCCGGTTAATTTACAATCGTCGGAGAAACAATGCCGTAAACATCTATAAAACGGATTCTTTCCATTTGATAGCGGTTGAAATCGATTATTATTGGACTTCACTACTGTTGAAGAAAATCGTCATTTTGCTTTTATATAATTTATTTTGTAACAAAAAAAACTGACTTCAATTCTGATGTATCTTTGAAGTCCTAGGTCAAATATCTATTAAATTTATATGGGACCACTTCGTAGCTATACTGAACCCAACGCAAGAAGAATTTTCCCAATCGGTTTATAAATGATGGAGTTCTGAGGTAACAAATATAAGAAAATACAATCGAATAGAGAACCTCCTCTTTTTGAAGTCGGATAAAAAGGAACTGTGAGAGAGTCTCATGTGTATATACGTGCTTTCGTATCAAAAAAAATATAGCCAAATGATCTACTAATCAAAACGTCCTAATCTCAAAACGACCTTAAAGCAAAATATTGCTTAAAAACGTGATTTACAAAAAGAAACAAAAACTAATTACATTTCCAAATTAAAAGATCACTGCTCCAAAGACCTATAGCGATAACAGAGACGCGTTGCCAATAGTCTAAACAAAATACATCTCTGACAATACATTCTCATCCTTATCGCTCCAAAAATAAGGTTGACAGCATTTGTAAATATGTTGGTAAATTTAAGGGGGTGCTCGAAAACTGCTTTAAACTGATAAGAGGGCAATTTGAATAATTACAGCACACGGCAATAAGTCTTTTGAAGATGAATGTGACGAAGCTTAAGAAAATGCAGGAATAATAATGGTTATAATTAATTTGTTTCTTGATTAGAAGGGAGTCATTTCAGATGATGTATGATCAAATAAATATGAGAGAAGAAGGTATGACATTTAATAGTCACAAATAAATAGAGATAGTTAAATAAAATAAGAAACTTGATTAGATAAAGTATGAATTGCAAGATTTTACTATGCGGTTTTTTTTAGGATTTCGTACCCAAAGGGTAAAACGGGACCGATGCCACTGTCCGTCTGTCACCAGGCTGTATTTAATGAACCGTGATAGTTAGACAGTTGAAATTTTCACCTATAATGTATTTATGTTGCCGCTATAAGAACTAATACTAAAAACAAAATAAAATGAATATTTAAGGGGACTTCCATACAACAAACATGATATTTTGCTCGTTTTTGCTCGATATTGATAACGGCTACAGGTAGACGCTTGAAATATTCACAGAATATTTAGTTATATATTCACTTTAAAAATAAATAATTAAATTAAGATAAAACAAATATTTAAGGGGGGCTCCCATATAACAGACATGGTTTTTTTGCCGTTTTTATAAATAATGGTACGGAACCCTTAATGCACGAGTCGGACTCGCACTTGGCCGATTTTATTTATATTTATGTACGTGGCGGTGATGTGGCAAACCGAGAACGAGATAGCTGCACTTAACGAGATGCACTTAAAGTATTTAAGCAAAACTGGACCCAGAAACGAATGCGTTACTTGGTTCTGAAATTTGAAACTTTGAATAATTTGTCACCGCAATATTAAAGCAGCGAATCACGTAACAACGAAATATCACACAAATGTCATGTACAAATAAAGTTTCTCTCAAACAAAGTTTTTTGGGGGTTTAACAATGTTTCCAAAAATGGGCAAGCGTGGCGACTTACCATCAGCCAAACGACTTCTTCGTCTCATTACTCAGTTCCATAAAAATAATTAGGATCTGTATAAACTACTAAGAACTTGACCTCAGAATGAACAAGTATCACAATCCACTATGACAATGTTATATTAATTTAGTCCTCATCACCAAGCCTATCAGCAGCATAATGTTACAATAAAGGTCATTAACCCCATTATCAGCACTAACACTGACCATTACAAAGGTAGGGCCGCTCCACACTAAACAACAAACAAGAAAGCACACAAATCAAGCGAGATATTCAATCTGCGGACAATAACATTAGAATATCGCGCTGATATTACACGAAACTAAGGGGATTTAGCGACGTTACACGACTAGGGCAAGGATGTAGAGATACTAGAAGTGAATTAGTTACTTTTATTATCATATTTTATATTTATATTTTTTAATTATTTTATTTGTGCTTTATAAGGATGGGAGAAATTTGGTTAATACTCGTTCTAAAAACGGTGAAGGAAAACGTCGCGTCGTGAGGAAACCGGCCGGCATGGCTAATAATTTATCACAAAAGTTTAAGAACATGTGACATTATTACCCGCACTGGGCCAGCGTTGTGGATTCTGGCCCATACTCTCTCTATGAGGGAAGGCCCGTGTCCCAGCATTGGGAACGTGATGGGCTGATGATGATGATGACTCATTTGTACAATAATCTAGACAGGCATGATCTAAGTTTTTGTAACTGAGCGTAATGAGGATCGTTTGCCTGTTATGTGACATTCTTTTTTATGGAATTTAGTGATGAGACGAGCAAATCGTTTGCCTTATATAAAGCGCCATGCTTGCCCATAGCATTTGCAGTGACACCCTGCTTACATTGCGTTCATCACCCCGTGACATGCCCAATTACGCAAGTAAAGTGGTCTGGGGTTTAATTTTTTAATGTAACGGCGTTTCTACACTTGTTGCTTTTTGTTATTTTATATTTAAAAACCCTTATATTAGCTCTTTAAATGGCTAAGTGTTGTTTTCAATGATTGGAGTTTAAATACTAAATATAGGTTACCAACTTTTACACGCGATGCATTTGTAAGTCAACTGTTTCTATGATTTTTTTAAGGTCTTGTTTTCTTCTATTGTCCTAGTTATTTTGAAAGCGCCTCCTTTTTCGGTTAAGAATAAAAACTATTCTTAACCGAAAAAGGAGGAGTTTCTCAATTTGTTTGTATTTTTGGTACGTTTGTTACACGATTACTCCGCCAATTATGAATTGATTTAATGATTATTTTTTTTGTTTAGTAGGTCATACCTACTTCAGTGGTGGTCCCATATAAATCTTATCAAAATTGATTCAGCGCTTTTTAGAAGACTCAACATAAACAAAAAATATAGTTCAGAAGTCGGTTTTAGCGTTTTTTCTATAAATTTATTAATTATTTGTATGTTACCCTGAAATTACAAATTTTCTGATTCCAAATCAAAAACAACAGTAAAACAAAGTGCCAGCAAAATTCTCCCACCAAATACCACATCCAGCATCTCTAAGCCGCCTAACGATCTGCAAAGGGATGCGGAAGGGATAGGTGAAGGGCCCAACGAACAAATTAAGGGATACTAATGGTTATCGGCCGATCTAACGTCGGCCGTGTTTAACTGGCCCTCAGTGTCTTCGGGATGAATTTTAATGGGAAACAAGATGCTGTATGAATTTGTAGTGTTTAGGAATACGCTTTATGCTCTAATAAAATTCCAAAATGTATTATTGAGCTCACAGAAAGTAAATTGAGATAGATAGACAAACACATTATTGTTAAAAACCTTAAAAATAGGTCAATTCAATTCTTTACTGCATCTGTAATGTAAAATAGGTTTTCATAATAAGTTATAATAGTTCATTACAGACCCTGTTGGGCACAGCAAGTAGGAGAGAGGAAGACAACGCAATTAATATTATCCTATATCAATCAAGTAAAAAATTCAAATAAATAGAAAATAGTAATATATAATTGTTTAAAGCATGTCAATTTGTTATTATTTAAATTAATTGAAATAAAATGCATATAATTAGTACAGAAAATGTCAAAGAATAATTTAAAAAATACATGACCATTAAACATGTTGATAGATCTACATGTCAATCTATTAAAATATCTATTAAATATTACTTCTATTAAAATGTCCACAGCTTAAACTACAATCATAACTTAACCTCTATTGCTATTCACAGCTATTATAACATTTCATTACGGAGCTAATAGTTTGTTAAGGTGTAACCACACTACACAAATCAATTATGGGTCAGCTTACGCTCGTCGACCTGACCAAACAGTGCTGAGTGTTGCAACACCAGCCAATGGTACGCGGTTCCTATTTTGAATAATTTAAAGTGGAGTTTCGTTGAAGCGTAGGTATATAACTTGGTAAAACAAATGAAGTAATTATTGAATATTTTAATGTTTTTTTTATATAATTGAGTGACGAGACGGGCAGTTCATTCGCCTGCCCGATACAGCGCCACTCAAAACATGTCCCAAGAAAGTTACCAAAAAAACTTTAGTAAAAAATCAATACAAAAGACATCAACGCGCTCGACTTAGTCTAAAATTTTTTAATTTTTTAATTATAGTACCGTCCTGACTGCTGTAGTTAAATTATGATTGTATTATAAGGTAGCACAATTTTTAACCGACTTCAAAAAAGGAGGAGGTTCTCTTTCGATTGTTTTTTTTTTTTATATTTGTTACCTCAGAACTCCGTCATTTATGAACCGATTTGAAAAAATATTTTTGCGTCGGGTTCATTATAGCTACAAAATGGTTCCATATAAATTTCATTGATATGTGACCTTGAACTTCGAAGATACATTGAAGTCGGTTTATGATATTTTCTAAAAATTAATTATTGTTTTATCATATTTTTGCTTTTTCACGAATGATCTAGTAAATTGAAACCAATACATAAATGTCATATAAAGTTCCTTGCCAGGTTTCGAAATGCCACTAGACTGCCAGTCAAATTTCCCAGAATCATATTTTTAAATTTTCATCTATCGAATTTGAAGGGCTTTGTCCCAGTGTGACCAAACCACCCTGTGAAAACAAAATATAATCAACGCCTTAAAGCTAAATCCGCTAATTTATATAGTACTAGGGCTTCTTCAGATATAGGATAAGCTAAATACTATTAGAAAGACCGATATCCACATCTCTCTAATATTAAAATAACGGTTGAGGAAACCGCATCTTAAACGCGTAACCCCAATAAACTTTTAAATCTCTTTAAACATTTAATCCCGTACAAAAGGTCGCATTCGCGGTAGTTCGCTATAATGTAATCTGTTCAAATACACGAGATGATAATAGTAATGTGGGTGCTAATGCAAACCGTAGGGCGCCGTCAGCGGCTTACCGGGTTCAACCGGGTAATGCGCGGAATAGCCGCCGTGACAGGATGTGGTGAATGTTAGGAGTTTAATGTTGTAAATAATTGTCGATAAATTTTAGAACTTTGGGATCAGAGAATAATTTTATGAGTAAACAAGTGATATCTTCACCGTGAGATACATACATGGAAAAAGAATAATACGTATAATAAAAAAAAACTTCAATTCTGATGTATCTTCGTAGTCCACGGTCGAATATCGAAGACTTATTTATATGGGCCCATATTGAAGCTATATTAAATCCAACGTAAAGAATTTACCAAATCACTTTATAAATGACAGAGTTCTGAAGTAACAAGAATAAAGAAAAAATAATTGAATTGAGAACCTCCTCCTTTTTTTAAGGCGGTCAAAAGGAATAGAAATGCTTATCTATCTTCTGTAATATTTATTCTGTTACTATCTTTTGTAACGAATCAGAATATGTAGATAGCGTAGTGCTTTTATACTTTGCCAAACAATACAAACAACTAAACTTCCCAAGCTTCATTCACATATGTTTCGCATCCGGTTTTCCGTCCTTTTACGTATCAACATCAAAATTCATCTCAAAATAAGCCACAAGAAAACCCTCGTTCACAAAGCTCGTCTGTTCAATGAACCTTTCAAATCCCGAGTCCCGCGAGACTTGGGACCTATCCATTGTGCCTGCTTCCTTATCTGGCACCCGAACTTTGGCTACTGAAGACAAAGGCAAGATACTGACGCTGACGCCTGTCCGCGACTTTGAGAAGTCATTGAGTACAGGAACTACATTGAGAATGTTTAGTTTGGAGTAGGTTTGACGGAATTGTGCGCCACTGCACAAATATACTGTCGTCAAAATTCAGACCACTCCGGTTTTAACATTAAGGGCAGTTCATCATGTGAGGTCAAATACCAGAATTCAAAGTTTCTGGATACATTTTAAAATAAATAAAAACATAAACCCAACGATCACATACATAGATCCTCGCTCCTAACTAGGCTTCACTGTATCTAGAGAACCAGTTATAAGTTTTTTTCTGAGCACAAACATTTATCCCGTCCACCGCCGTCATGGGTATCGAACCCGCAACCTCAGTCGTGTATGAGATTTGAGCCAACCTACCTAACCACTACACCACATAGGCTGTCTGCTTTAGCTTGTTATTAGTTCCCGTACGTTGATAAATGATTGAAACAAAATATCAAAAATTTAAAAATAAAATAGAATTGATACCTCAAAATGATCTTCAGATTCAGATATATGTTATCTAGCAATGAAGCTACCACGCGATTAACAGAAGACAACGATCTTAGATGTACGGATACTCCTAACTATTACATTGATCGTCATAACCCACTCGAAACGCAAACTTTAACCCTTAAACGTTAACGCGAGTCGACACGTAATTGAATTAATGGCGGTCACCCTCCGGTCGGAGTGATTCGAACAAACATCGTCTAAAAAGTTATCCTGATATCAGTGTACGAGAGTATTTGCATATCTGACGCCTGGTGAACGGGTCAGAGGTATAGGGAGGTATCTATAATTGGTCAACTTCATTTCTATAAAAGTTGCTTTGAAAAGTCTCTATAATTGACGGATTTCACAATTTATTTTATTTTATTTTATTTGGGTGACTAACAGCTATTGTTACAAAATAATTTTACCAATGAATACAGAAAAGTCAATTATAAGCCTCCACAAATAGCAGTTAACTAGTTACTCAGGGATTTTCACAAGTAAATAAAGAAAAACATAGAAATGCGAGATGGCACCATGTAATGCCATTTACAAATACCACTTGGTCCCATATAATTTTCACCAATATACGACCTTGGAATAAAGTCAGTTTTTTCATTATGAAATGTCTTTTTGTTTTATTCCTATTTTACTTATAATTCTTTGGTTCTAGTTTATTTCTCGTTTTTATGCCTCTTCTTTTACTACAATTCTATTTTTAGTTTTTTTTCAGTTACCGCTTTTTCGTTCATCATGCAAATAACGGAGGGTTAAAGATTGGAACGGCGGAACGATAAACAACATCTGTGACCACAGCCCTACTTGTATTGTCTTTTCGACCCTCGCACTGACACCGCGGCAACTCAGCAATGTGAATCGATATCAGCTGGCACTCGTTTTGATTGACTTTTACAATGAATGTGAGCGCCTGTGGCTCAGCGGGGACTCGTGCGCCTTTCGATCCGACGCACCTGGGTTCGAATCCCGACTCAGCCCTGCACCAATGACTTATAGTTAAGTGCAGATTTTGCACGCTCACTCTAAAACGGTAAAGGAAAACATCATGATGAAACCCGCTTACGCGCTTTGGAGTGGTTGTAGTACCACCCACCGAACAAAGCCATGCCGTCAAGCGACCTAGTCGTGTTTCGGGATGATGTTCGGTGAACCATCGTGGAGACGGGTCTGAGCAGCCGCTCAACGGCCGTCTCTCTCTAGATCTATGTGCTTCATCTTAGGCCACATCATCGCTTCACATCAGGCGAGATAGTGGCCAAACATAGATCTATTAAGCGAAAAAAAATATCTGAAGAACCTACCAAACAAAAAAATATCGTCAAAATCAATTCATATTTGGCGGAGTAATCGCGTAACAAACATAAGTAGAAGTAGTAGAAATAGTAGTAGAAGTCAGTAAAAATTTTAAATTTGGATTGTTTCTTTGCATAAAAATATATATTAATAATTTTAATTTTATATCTAATGTTTAATGAAATTGTATTATGTTTGAACTTTTGAACTGTAATTGTAGTAATTTAATTAGGTATATGATGAACTCAGTGATATGGAGTTGTTCCGAAATAAAATGATGATTACTTGTTTTTCTTCGATATTATATCGGTTTTTTAATCAAATATTGTAAAGTTTCTATTTTACTGAGCGTCTCGATATTTTTTTACAATCCGTTCCAGAGTCACGAATCGTAGCCGGTACGTTTCTTACCTCTTGTGCCTCATCGTACGGTCCGTACGAGTTCGTTATTATTATTATTATTTCGATGTTTATTTATTACGAACATTACATATTTATTTTTATTTAATTTTCCGCCTGAAATCAAATACAATATTAAAAAGGTTTATCGTTTAATATATTAATACATTTTATACAATAAAATAAATATGTAAAAATATTTTTGAACACTCGCACCGTTTGTTGTCGCTATGAAACAAATTGTCCTTATTATTGGTGACCTGGTACCGGTAACAATGGTCAATAAAATATTCAATATAAATACACTTAACGCTCGGTGGCGTGGCGGATCGGTTTGCATTTTATTTAAATTCTCATGCACTTATAAAATTGTGAATGAATGAAATTTTTGAAGGTCGCACCGTCGCCGCCGTCGTCGTCGAAAAACTGCAAACTCCATTTACGAGTCTTGGATCGAAATAAGTAATATTATTTTCAAAAGTATAAAAGATAAAGATAAGAGAAGAGACAAACTCAAACTAGGTTTTATAAGAAAAAATACTACCACCAAGTCCCAGCCGGTGGTGATCGTATTTTTGATTTCCGAAAAACCTTGTTTGGATTTGAAAGACGAACGAATGTTAATGCTTCATTAAGTCCTTCGATACGTCCGGGAGAGAATAGGCATGTACCGGAGTTCGCGTGAGGAGCCCATCAACGTGAGTTTGTCGCGGCTGGAGCAGACTAGGACCACTGATTTCAAGTCCTACGCGCTCCAGGTTCCAGCGGAACACGCGAAGATGTTCCTTACCCCGGACTTCTGGCCTACAGGGGTAGTCTACCGCCGTTATAGGGAAAGTAGGCAAAAACAATAATTCCTTATGTGTTGTGTAAGTAGCGTATAAAATACTTAGTTATAGTGTTATATTTTTGTATATATGTTAGTCTATAAGGTATATATTCTATGGGCCTATGTTAATTTTACTTTATTGTACATTAATACTGCCTGAAATAAATAAATATAATAATATATTATACAAATATTGTTCGGATTATAATTGGAAAAACCTCATTTCTAATTTCGTCATTGTTCAATCCGTAATTTTAAAATATACATTACCTCTTTACAACTCTTCGAGATATTGGATGAATTATTTTTATTATGTAGCTATCGTGTACATTTGCTCTTTTATATAAATGTTTATAAAGTATAGAAGTGAAGAATAGTAAAGTATAGTGTGTAGCAAGGTTAAATGTTTGTAGTAGAGATCGCTTTGAGCGATAAGACCGCCCATTTAACACTAGTTTTTAAGTTAGCTATTTTTCATCTGATGATGATGATTTTTCTTCTTATTGTTATGATTTCTGGAAGTGTAACAAAAAAGAGATAAGAAAAATAAAAAAATGGAATAATAATTAATTTTTAGAAAAAAAACGAGAACCGATTTCAAGACTAAACTTATGTTTTATGTTTTTGTTATTTTTTTCAAAAAGTGCTGAATCAATTTCGATAAAATTTATATGGGACCACCTCCTGGGAAGTATGACCTACCAGGCAATAAAAGAATCATCAAAATCTATTCATACTTGGCGGAGTCATCGCGTAACATACACACAAGAAAAAAATTAAAAAAAGTATACCGTTGAATTGAGAACCTCCTCCTTTTTTGAAGTCGGTTGAAAAATACAGTTATCTAATCCAATTTGTACTTTTAATAATATTTGACGTATATTTGCCATTTATGCATTGCTTCCAGTTAGCAGTTTCATTAAGCTGGTATTTTATTGTTATTTGATCGGCAAATAAAATGGCTACATATAATCCAAAACGCATAACAATAAACAAAATTAACATCTGAAGGGACAACGCAATGCAGTATGTAATAAAGCAGCACATGCGTGCCGAATTGTTGGGTCAGTGCATCTTGCATAACATTGACAATAAAAAACAAATAGGGCGAATATTTGAGCCACATTTGTATGAAGGTATCAGTTGGTGAATAATATGACGTTATTGGAAATGGAACCCTCGTCACAAGCACGTGATGGTGTCAAATAATTATATACAACAATGTAGAGTAAGTGCTTACATTTTTTGCTTTTCCTTGCAGTATATTTTAAATCATCATCATCAGCCCATCATGTTCCCACTGCTGGGTCACGGGTCTACTCTCATAGAGAGAGTATGGGCCATAATCCGCCACGCTGCTCCATAGGGTTGGTGGATATCACAAGCCGTTGAATTTTTTGTGACCAATTCTTCAACATGCCGGTTTCCTCACCATTTTTTGTGTCACCGTTTTTAGAGCGAATGTTAAATCCTTTATTTAAAAAAGTCGATGGTACTGGGCCAGCGGGATTCGAACTCCGGTGCGTTGGATTGAAAGTCGCACGTGCTCCCACTGAGCCACACTCGCTATGTATATTATATATTTTAAATAATATGGTGTATAAAAGAGCACGTGGCTTAACCCAGCGCTTTGTTTAATAATAATGTATTAGACTAAAAAAGGAAGGCAGACAAAACATTAAGTTTCTTTGACTTTCGATCAATTAGTACCTACAGTTAGAACTGCTTAGCACACACAATAATAGTAGGTATCTATAATATAAACTTTTTGTATATAGTGCAATTGATTAAACTCATGAGTTTTTTTTTCATTGTAACCTCAAGTGTTAAAATAAAGCAACAATAGCAAAAGGTCGTAACTCCTATATAAATGATACTAAAATGAACGCAAATCACAAAAGAAAGAGTCGTCATTCATTTGAGGGATTCAACCCTTACTTGATGAATGGAAATATTAATCAGTGCGATAAGTACGCGATACAAATAAATTGCAGTAGGTCACCTTTGTACAAACGAAATAATTATGAGCATAAATGTCCATGTTAGCCAAATCTTTTGAACTCTATCTTCATCAGTAAAATTAAAAATCATTCTAGAAAGATACAGATTACAATTATTTTGCCTAAACAACATTATTGATACCCGGCTATGACATATTTAAAATTTAACAACGCAGGTGTTGTTTTCGCCAAATTCAGATGATGACGCTTTTGACAATTTTTATAATATATTTCTCATAGTTTCAGAGAGGGCAATACGTCCACAAACTCCTAAACAAACACTGAGTCATCTATAACGTCAGTTATATTCTGGACATTTTAATTAATTAGGAAGAAGAAAAATGATATTGCTCGGGCAGGGATCGAACCTATAGCAATATAATTTTTCTTCTTCCTAATTTAAAATCTTAAAATTTTCGCCTAGCATGCGCTAATGCATTCAATATCAGAATATTCTGAACAGTTTAAAAAGTTAGGGTTATTTAGATGTAACCTAGACTCCACGGAATAGGGAATATGCATGTGTTGTCGAAAAATCTGGAAATTACTTTTTACGATAGATTACTCCTGTAAATATTAAGTAGTGATATAATTATTATTATTATTTACGTAGGTTTTTTGTATTTCAATGTTTATTTTTCTTATTTTTGGAGAAACGGAACGTAATCGCAAAACGCTTGAGTACATGCAACCACTATCTGACGTCACGCGCCTCGCTGCTTATTGGTCTATTTTTGATATAGAGCCCACCCTATTGGTAAATTATTGACATACACACACACATGTAGCATAAATGGACCAATGAGGAGATCCTAGGTCCCCACGTTTGTGACGTCACATAAAAGGCGCGTTTATGTTGATTTAAATTGATTCAAATTTTCATTTAGTTATTTTATTGACAAATGATGCCGTACATTTTTAAACATTTTTTTCAATGATAGTATTGAATAATAAATCGATTCATGCATTCAAAACATACATGCATATTCCCTATTTCCAGTTTGTATAAAGCTGATTTACTACTATGCAACTGTAAAATCTGGGAGTCGTCCGTTTGTCTCCTTATCTGATTGGCCGGTGACGCAGAAAGGTTGGGGTTTGTAGGGTTACACTTACAATACTCGCGGCTTATCGGTTAACCCGAGACGTGGAGATAAATACGGTTTGTAATGATAATACGTTTTATATTCAACTGGCCACGAGTGATCTGCATTTTGTCAATTTAAATGTAGTATTCTTTTGCTAAATTGTCGTTGAATTGGATTTAAGACAGAAAAAATATGCACAATAACCTTTCATAGTATTTGATTTGGAAATCCAGGTTTTTTTACCGACTTCAAAAAAGGAGGAGGTTCTTTGTTCGATTGTTTTTTTTTATGTTTGTTACCTCAGAACTCCGTCATTTATGAACTGATTTGAAAAATTCTTTTTGCGTTGGGTTCAGTATAGCTACGAAGTGGTCCCATATAAATTTCATCGATATGTGACCTTGGACTTCGAAGATACATTGAAGTCGGTTTTAGTTTTTTTCTAAAAAATAATTATTTAAGTTCTCCCGTTACGGCAGGCTTAAGTCTCTAGGACCATACCGCCATGTCTTACATAGTTTTTATTTGATAGTTTAATATTCCATTTACTATACTTTTGTTGAGAATGAGGGACATCAGCAACAAGCCGGACCCTCGCCTAGTGCTTCAATAAAGTAGTGGAACTTTATTCAAGCTTTCCATAGACTTTTTGTGAGAACATAAAAAGCAATGTTTTCTCTATTTTGTTTCATTTGCCTACACTCGTGCAGGTTTATGAACACATAATGGTTAATATTCCACCGATATTACACTGATCACTCGAAATAATACTTGTTTGGAAAATAAAACAAATCACTTTATCACTTTTTACTTCCCGCCAAAAAGTCCATCCAGGTGTTAAACAATCCGCTAGTTTTTTTTTAGGAACACGTGTTCTAAATCTCCAACTACTTCCAACACAATTTACAATGAATTCTTGTGGCTGACATATCAATCTATTTGCAAAACTTGAAAGTCATACATCTACTATTTATCTTGACCAAAAGCTTGGAGCGTTTAACAATCTACTACCTTCTTTCTATGAATGATTGGAATGGGTTTTCTTTTTAACGCAGCAATGGTTTTTAAAATAAAGGAATACTGCCGGAGCTGTCTAAAATTGTTAATGCCTTGTAAAATGTACATTGTTTTTAGGGTTCCGTACCCGAAGGATAAAATGGGACCCTATTATTAAGACTCCGCTGTCCGTCCGTCTGTCTGTCTGCCTTTCTGTCTATCCGTCTATCTCCAGGCTGTATCTCATGAACCGCGATAGCTAGACAGTTGAGATTTTGACAGATGATGTATTTCTGTTGCCGCTATAAAATTAAAAAACAGAATAAAATAAATATTTGAGGCATACAACAAAAGTGATTTTTTAAGCTATTGCATAGCTTCTATCGCGGGCCTTAAGCGTGGAGACCGAATCCAGAAATTCCGTAACGAAAATAACCTAACACCCCCCACTCCGAATGCTATGCAATAGCTTTACCGCGGCAGTCTCCGAGTGCCACACGTCTTTTTTTTTTGTTGTTTTTATAGATAATGGTACGGAACCCTTCGTGCGCGAGTCAAACTCACACTTGGCCGGTTTTATTTAGAACCATTTAGGTCGATGTTTTATTATAATGCTCGTCAATGACTCTTAAAATTTGAGAATTCTCGCATATTTTTGGAGGTTAAAATAAATTTGCAAGTAAGTAAACGACAATGGTGGGTGATTGCTCTCTTCGGTTGTCCATATTAATGACGTCATCCAATTGTGGTTTAACAATAAACTAAATTAGACTTGTAAAGTTAGAATTTAAATTTGATTTGTCATCTGTGTAACATTGGACTTTTGGCGGGACGTGAAAAGCGATAGAGTAAAATTTTGTGTATTTCTAAAAAAAGTTTTTTTTTTTCGATATAATCGTGTCTAATATTGGTAAATGATGGACTTTGTGTTGTAATGGTTGGGCGGGATGGCAGAATTTGGTTTTGTGGCAAATAAATTTTACTAAATTAAGTAATTCTAGGGGAGGACTTTGCCCAGCAGTGGGACAGTATAGGCTAGTATAAAAAAAGTAATTTTGAGTCTTCGTTACTATTAAGTTCAATTATATTACAAAATCGCTATAACCCTTTTATCATCATCATCATCAACAAATCACGTTCCCCATGCTGGGATACAGGCCTTCTCTCATAGAGAGAATATGGGCCATTATCCACGGCTCAGTTCGGGTTGATGTATGTCACATGTCCTTGAATTTTTGTGATTAATTCTTGGACATACCGGTTTCCTCACGATGTTTTCCTTCACCGTTTTTACATCGAGTCCGCACATAACTTAAGAAAGTCGGTGCGAGGCCGGCGGGATTCGAACTCAGGTGCATCGGATATAAAGTCGCACATGCTCCCGCTGAGCCACACTCGCTCAACTGTCGCCGATACATTTTACAAAATTATTTAATTCTGAGTCTTCGCTACTATTACGTAAGTCATATTTAGTATTCTTTGCCACTATTAAGATCATATATCACAAAATTACTATAACCTTTTATCTTGGGTATTTACATTTTACTCCTTGCACCAAAACCCAAAGCCTCAGAACGCAGGGAAGCCTTCGCGAGCGTCCGACACTTTTTCAAAATCGTGACTCGTCCCTTGCTCTCAGCATCACGAACTCTGTCCCGTTATAAAGACCTATATACTTCCTACTTACTCCTACTAATACTTGTTATTGTTAGAGCAGGATGGCTGTAGTTTGTTAGCACCGCCTGCGCTGAAGGATTGAGCTAGTGGTTCTTTGTTTTTGACGTGTTAACGTATTAAAATAATGTTTTGGTCAGTGGATGGAATTGTGTATCGTTTGTAAACATAGGTTGATATTATAATCGTAAACTAGCTCTGAATTTGATTGGCAAATTATAACACCGATTTTTGGTTATATTTTATTAGGAACGAGGAACGGACTTGAAATATATCTTCTATACCTACATATAAAACAGTTCCGTGACTGACTCCTGACACAACGCACAGCCCAAACTAGAAACGTGAAGT
Organism: Petrophora chlorosata; assembly: GCA_951640565.1. Lineage (NCBI taxonomy): Eukaryota > Metazoa > Arthropoda > Insecta > Lepidoptera > Geometridae > Petrophora > Petrophora chlorosata. The sequence continues at coordinate 4,411,725 of OX621204.1, read as the reverse complement.
TTGGAATATAATTATGTTATATAGGGGGGTTTAAAGGTGTTTTCGAAATTCACGAAAAAATACACGGGAAAACTACGGGTGAAGCTGTTTTTTTATTTTTTTTATATATATTTAACATTTAGACAAGCAGACGGCCCGCCTGGATGTTAAGCGGTTACCGTCGCCTATGGAACACTCGGGGCAATTCTGTGAGGCGGGCCGGCTAGTATCTAATAAAATAATACATTATTATTTTCGTGGAAATTTATCTATGTAACATTACATTTATTAGAATTGCAACAAAATTGTAAGAATAATTTTATGAGAGTAAAGATCTTATAAATCGGAAGCTACGATGCGAAAACCTTTATGACATGAAACGCGACAATGTCTTCTATCAACCGAAACTAATATTTCATAAGGCTATATCAAATAAAAATATTACCGAAAAGCGAAACCTCCCACAAATCTAAGAATTTCGACAAAACCGAAATGAATAATAAATAATTAATATATGTAATTGGTTACATGCAAACATGCGTCAGGCGTGACGAAGCTTAATTCGTAAGCATAAGGAATATCTTATTAAACAGGGGCGCCAACAGTTGCATATAGAAGGGGCAATGACTATATTATAGGTACCTACACAAGAAGCAAAACTAATAACTTAGATTAGATTACATAACTCTTTATTGTTACTCCACCAGAAATTATAACAACAAAAAAGAAAAAAAAAAGAAAATCAAATTTTTAAGTTCTATTTTTATTTGTTCTTGTTACGTTTTTGGTGCACAATAAAGCGTTATCAATCAATCAATTTAAACAACAAAAAAAAAGAAATTTTATACAACAACTTAAAAACTAAAGTGTTAGAATGGGCGGTCTTATATCTCTTCCAGACAACCGTTGGATGGAGAGAACTTAAAGAAACTGTAAAAGACGGGAACTAAATCACATTCATAAAGGATCGTATTTAACTGTACCTCAATTTATTCCCGTTTTTCCGCCAAATATACTGATTGTGCACCAAATAAATGCCCCTCAGTTTCTTGCCGTATCTTCTGAGTAGTGGTTCTTTTTCCGATACGGTGGTAGAGTCATTGTGATAATTTGACGTTCATAAGTGCGTCTGTGATGCCAAAATGATTAAAGAGATTTTGATATTTTTTTTTGAATATTCTAGTAGTGCACCAAAATATGTTCATTAAAATATTTCATAATGAGCACCTATTTTATGAATATTACATGTTCACGGCGTTAGGCCGCACCAGGCCTACCGAGGGCTGCCCCCAATGCCCCTTATATCGTTGGGGTAGCCCAAGGGCCACCTATACGTTTGAGTGCTAAAAACAGACCAAATGTTGATGCACAATCAGTATTTTTGGTGAACGGTTAATTTGGTGCACAATCAGTATTTTTAGTGAACGGTTAAAAATTATCCATTCATAAATAAAACAAGAGACTAATTGACCCTAAATCTCAACGTCTAAAGTTTATAGGGACATTATTCCGCTGTTAGCAGAATCAGTAAACTAATGTTTAAGTTGTTATTTTCTTAAACAAGATATAGTTTGTAAACATTAGCGACAGATAGACGAACAATGCCACACGACTAGTTTGTCGAAACAAAGTACACAAGTCATTTGTTAGGGTTAGGATACCTTTATCAACACATATAGAATAGCATACACACACATAGTATAGTATTCTAGAATATGTATATGCGTATTATAGTATAGTATTACATTCACATATAGTATAGTATTATAGTTTAATGTAATGTTGCGTGTATCTGTCTGGAATAAATGTATTTTTAACCGACTTCAAAAAAGGAGGAGGTTCTCTATTCGGTTGTATTTTTTTATTTTTTTTATTTTTTATGATTGTTACCTCAGAACTCCGTCATTTGTGAACCGATTTGGAAAATTCTTTTTGCGTTGGGTTCATTATAGCTACGAAGTGGTCCCATATAAATTTCATCGATATGTGACTTTGGACTTCGAAGATACATTGAAGTCGGTTTTTGTTTTTTTTCTAAAATTAATTATAATACATTTGTCTTTCTTTCTTTCATATTTCTGCGTTTTGTAGTGTCAAGTGATGAGACTGTGGGTGCTTGTTGTATTACAGTTCAAAATACATACTAGTAACTGTGAACGCATAGTGTCATTATGCTTTGGAGATGTTTAAAAGATTTAAAATAGCAACTTTTCCAGCAATTCTTCTGTCTTAAGCTTGCACCTCGTTGTCTAAGTATTGTATTTGATTCACTAATCTTTAAACGACTATTATGATCCATTTTTCACCAACACCAGTCAACAATCGTTTCCAGAACATTTTAGCAAATTTACAATTAGACTATTTGCTTGTTTATAACTTATGTAATCTAAGAATGTTATCAATATAATTAATTTTTAGAAAAAAACAAAAACCGACTTCAATGTATCTTCGAAGTCCAAGGTCACATATCGATGAAATTTATATGGGACCACTTCGTAGCTATACTGAACCCGACGCAAAAATAATTTTTCAAATGGGTTCATAAATGACGGAGTTCTGAGGTAACAAACATAAAAAATAATAAAAATAAAAAAAATACAATCGAACAGAGAACCTCCTTTTTTGAAGTCGGTTAATTATTATAATAATTAACTATCTACTTTGTCTTGAATGTTTTAAGTTTAAGAGTATGTTTAATATTTTCTTGTTGTACAAGGGGGTTAATACCCCTGCACCTATTATCCTCGCTACGCCTGCGTATAGAGCCATGATTCAATGTACGCTCATCGCATCCTTTTATAGGCTCTTAAATCTCATATAGTATTATGCAATCGCTAGAGAATGTAACTATGGGAATAATGCGAAGGTTTCAATAGGATTTATGCTGTACATTGTTGTGTGTAATTTTGACGAATAATATGATGTTTGATTGCCGAAATGCACAATTGATTTACTTTATAAATATTTATACATCAATGCAAAATTTCCTAGGATTTAGAACAAAAATTAAAAAAAATCTTACTGTCTACCAAAAATCGCAGGAAACTTTAAAGCATGATAAAAGTGCCATATAAAACGAAATATAATTTGCTACACACATACGAACATAAAAAACACACGCGCACACACCCTCTCACACACACACCCTCTCACACGTTCTCGCGACTAAAAAATAGTCACTGTTATTAAATGTTTTTGTTGGCGATTTGTTTTTAGTTTTAATGTCAGTAACTCAAACGGCCTCAACGGAAGACCAGCGCTGGTCGCACGACCAGCACAACGCTGAGTTGAGGCCGGTTTGCAACAATCACTTATTTTATTTATTTACTATGTCAGACATAATGTTGTTTTTTTTTATTTTCTGTTTGTTTTTCATATCATATGTTCATAGTTTATAAGTTGTTGCAAATAAACGTTTCTTTCTTCTTTCTTTCTTTCTTTCTTTCTTTCAATGTCTGTACCTAGAGGTTAAGTAAAATTATGATACGTAAATTATTTTAATATTAATCAATGCATTCGTATAGATAGACAGTTGTAACGACAGAAATCTAATATTAGATTTCTAATAATGTTAGATTTCTGTGGTTTAAACATCTGCATAAAACTACATACATAGCTATATTATGTTTGTAAACATGCAATTTATCCCATCACACGCATGCAAAGGAAACCCCTTTCCACCCAAAACTAAATTAATTACCTTTAAATAATGACAAAACTTTAAATTATTCACAATTATTTTATTTTAATACCTAAAATCATTAATCGAGAGAATATCATAATCGAGAGAATTACGTAATCGATTCCGTTGCCCTTTTCCCCTCGGTATAAATTTAAGGGCTAGAAGTCTGCTTACTATTATAGAGACATCATTTATTATACATTGTTATTATGACACTCGCTGATTCCGAGCCAAGTAGTTTTTTTTAAATATTTTTTTATAAAGTTAAATAGTTTTCTCCCACAAGCACCTTAAACTAACGACATTACGTCATCGATCCGCGTTTATCCTCACTAACTCCCGACTATTACAGGCGAGTCGGACGCAGAGAAAGTTCCTAGCTCGGATAAAACTACATTTATTGGCACTGCATATTCAACATACCCTCAGGCATACTCCGCAACCACCGCCCACTTTATCCAGACCTTTGTATCCTTCAGCTGGTTGAAGGGAAGGATAGATGTTGAGAGGCCTGAGTAGAGTAGTGCATTGTGACGTGTTCGTAACTAGTTTTATATTCTGTTAAGTAGCTGTGACAGTGTTGTGGTCTCCAGAGTACTTCTACAATGGGTGCGTTATGGAGCTAGAGTTATGCTAAGTTCATTATGTTATCTGAAAAATGTTAGAGTTCAAAGTGAAAGGGCTCGAATAATATACCTACCTACAACACGGGGTCATTTTTAAAATACCAGAAACTTCTCAGACCTATTGTTCTAATAATTAAAAAGTTCGTTCTACGATTTAATAAAAATATATTTTTTGTATAAAAATAATATCCTTTACTTTTATTTCTCTTACCTGTTACTATATAAACAAACAAATTGGCTCTACTCTAAAAATATATATATTTCATATTTTATTGCGAAAAATTAACAGTATAAAAAGGTCGTTGAATAAAACTTGCTAGATTTAATGATTGTAAATTTATTATGGTCCGAGAGCTTACTAATATTTTACAAATGGCCCTCTATAGCAAAGAAACTAACTATTACTGTCTATAGTAAGGAGAAAAAAAAGAGTTATGTCGTCCGCCTAAGCGCCAAAGCGCCACGTTTGCCCATGACAAGTGACGGGGTGACGAGTACACTGCAGTGCCACAGATTACTTTAAATTAATTAATTAGTTTCATAAAAAGTATTGCGAGGCAAGGCATTGCGGTCGTCACCTAAAAACATTAGATATTAAGTTTCATATGCCCTTTCATATAAACTTTCAAACGGATGTATCGCGTATATTTTACATTTTGTGGTCAAACGTAGATTTATCACAAATAAAAAAAATAAAAAAACATTATTTATGTCCTGACATTTACGACCTTTCGTGGTCACAGAAGACTTATTTTCCTGTGACCACAAAGTGTTAAAAAATTCAATCTGTAGCGATTGCGAAATACTAACAGATTACTAAGAGAGGCCATGTTTGAATTCCCTATGTGTACCTACATTCATGTATTTCGGAATTCAAAACACCCTCTTCCCTAATGTTAGTCTGAATAAGCCTCCAATCAATGAAACATATACTCCTCAATCATTCCCGAAAATCAAAGAGGTTCTGCACAAAACAGACTTCCTAAAACGTCGGTTCAATCACACCCCTGTCTAGAAACTTCGCATTGAGCTGTTAACGTCTAAGCGTTCCACTGAAACTAACCTGGACACTGAATGCACTGAAACTGGGAGGCTAGAACTTGTAGCCCGGTAATATGCACAAAGTGTAGTGCGACGGGTCCAAATGAACACCGCTCAAAAGAGATGCTTCATTTTGGGCCAGGACTATGTAAATTATATAAAACCAAAATTGGGGAATTTTATAAATATAAAAAAAATTAAGACAAAATGTAGTTATAAACAATCGAACAGAGAACCTCCTCCTTTTTGAAGTCGGTTAAAAATTAATTATTTGGGGAGATTTTTTTTATCACTCACTTCTTGTTTGGATGGCATTTGTGGAGTTGCCATACCACAATTCCGCCAATGTCATGTGGATAGATCGACATATCATGTTAACTCAATTTACTACTTATGTCAAGATACAATCAATACATACCATGACATTGGCATTACATCAGTTGTCAAAATGATATTTCATGTTAAAGATATGTCGGTCCACCATATATTATTTTATTTTTAGTTTGTTTTGCTCTCCATGGCCAAGATATTTTGAATGTACGATAAAATGAAGAAAAATTATAGAAAATAAATATTAGGAAACGGTTACAATATTGTTTAGCTATATTTGTATATGTATAGTGTTCCGGTTTGAATGGCATTGTAGCCAGCAAAATTACTGGGCAATATGGACTCAATAGTTAATTGTCTCAGGGTGACGAGCGCTGTGTAGCGCCGCGCAGGATTTTGCAAAACAAAGTTCTGGGTAGTGCTGTTATTGTTATGGGCTGGCGTATTGCTTACCATAAAAAATAGTGTAAGGTACATAGTGCTGGCCCAGGGTCCTTATATTTTGAAACATCTCCTTTGAACATGTTTCCGTTATTATCATTGGACGTCAAGACGAGGTGACGCGTCAACTCGAAGTTGGAAGTGACACTTCACCCTACGTATTCCATGTTCATTGAGAATCTTCTCGCTCTATAGCAAGTTTCAAACCGAGCCGAGAACGCCTAATGTATTTCGACATTGAAAAACACAATTTTAAGACACTAAAGCCCTTGTCAAAATAAATATGTCCACCAAGTCATAATATTTCTTTGTAAACAATAAGGGACTTAATTTACAAATATCCAATAGGCTCTAACAAAAGGCTATGCTGAAAAATAAAGCCCAGTGCAGGCTAACACCCGCTAACTATGTGTGACAAAAGTGTCTCCGGGACGTCGGAAACGGTGTCCGACGCCTGCAGATTATTGAGAGAGAGTTCCATGTCGGAATATGCGGTAGTTACATGAATGTTTGATGAAATCTGATTGGTGGCGAACAGAAGTTTTAAAACCAAGCTTATTACGAATTTCAGTACCTAAACTAAAATGTGAACACCTCCGACACAACAAAATACCTATATATTAAAAAAACGGCTAAACCGATTTTGATGAAACATGTCTAAGAACCATCGCTAAAAAACCTGCTTTCAAATAAAAAAAATCGTACCTAAATCGGTTCACCCATTTGTGTGTTTTATTACGAATTTCAGTACCTAAACTAAAATGTGAACACCTCCGACTCAACAAAATACCTATAAATTAAAAAAAACGGCTAAACCGATTTTGATGAAACATGTCTAAGAACCACCGCTACAAAACCTGCTTTCAAATAAAAAAAATCGTACCTAAATCGGTTCACCCGTTTGTGTGTTTTACAGACACACAGACGCACATAGTGGTCAAACATAAAACACCCCTCGTTTTTTAACCCTCCTCCTTTGTTTCAGGGTTGAAGGAAACATATTTTTACTAAATAAAACAAAATCAATATTCCTATCAACTTCCCAAATTTTGTTGTAGGTTAGTTTAATCGTCATATAATAGTATGTAGCTCAGTTATTATTTAATATTAATTCTGTCATATTTCGATTACCCAGCATAATTTCGACCATGATTTTTATAAAAACCGCCGTTTTTTAGATACCTAGATAGATACTTTAATGCCATAACTTCATCCTCCAATTTCAGGTATTTCGTTTAAATATGTTAAAAACAATACATTAACAAAATAGTTAGGAAGGCAATACATTAATTCTAAATGTATACAACGGCAAGGCTGGTCTACAAAACACTTTATCATCATCATCATCATCATCATCAGCCCATCACGTTCCCACTGCTGGGACACGGGCCTTCTCTTATAGAGAGAGTATGGGCCATAATCCACCACGCTGGCCCAGTGCGGGTTGGTGGATGTCACATGTCCTTGAACTTTTGTGATGAATCTTTGGACATGCCGGTTTCCTCACGATGTTTTCCTTCACCGTTTTTAGAGCGAGTGTTAAATCCGCACATAACTTAAGAAAGTCAGTGGTGCGAGGCCAGCGGGATTCGAACTCGGGTGCGTCGGATCGAAAGCCGCACGTTCTCCCACTGAGCCACACTCGCTCGAAACACTTTATATTTCAGTGTATTTTTTCATGCCATAAAATACTAATTCCAAAGGGCTTAAACCAACTTCTAGTGAACTTAATGTGCCCATTCTAGACCCCTTTCATTTAAAACGATAAAGAACAACCCTTCCAACTTAATTTAAGACGTTGTAAAATTATTATACGAAGTATTAAAATTTGTCGTTGCTATATGTAGTAAAACTTGAAGTACAGCCTGGTCGCCAACTTTCTTGTTAACTAGATATGGTACTATAATCTAATAAAATAATTCTTGTCCGTAGCAAATAACTTAATGATTACATACAGTAATTATTTATTCAAATAAAATAATTAATTTTTAGAAAAAAACAAAAACCGACTTCAATGTATCTTCGAAGTCCAAGGTCACATATCGATGAAATTTATATGGGACCACTTCGTAGCTATACTGAACTCGACGCAAAAATAATTTTTCAAATCGGTTCATAAATTACGGAGTTCTGAGGTAAAAAACATAAAAAAAAATAAAAATGAAAAAAAAGCAATCGAACAGAGAACCTCCTCCTTTTTTAAAGTCGGTTAATAAATAAATTATTTAAAGAATGTATTTTCATTGATATAGTTTATATAGTAAGATATTATATTCTTTGCAGAGAACCTATCTATATCTATACTTATACCTAAGTCTAGTGTGGAGCCGCAGTTATAGGCAGGTATATGAAATTTAATTTTGTTATAGATATGTAACTATGTTTATTTATAAGCTTCCTCTGTAACTTTCGTTTCTGAAAATATATATCGTATATTATATATCTATAACTACGAATATAATTATTATATTATAAATAGGTATAATGTAATTATGTAGGTATGTTTGGAGGTAATCTCTGAAACTACTGATCCAATTTTGAAAATTCTTTCACTGATAAAAGCCTTTACTATCCGATTGCTAGTAGCGAAATATAGACGTGCTCTAGTAAGGTCGAGTGCGTGTGTGTGCGTGTATGAGAGTATTTATGTTCGGTGAACCATCAGGGAGACGGGTTTGAGCAGCCGCTCAACTGCCTTCTCTCTCTAGATCTATGTGCTCCATCTTAAGCCACATCATCGCTTCACATCAGTCGAGATATTGCCTAAACATAGATTTATAAAGCGTAAAAAAGAAACATATTTTTAGTGTATTAATAAGACTAAGTGAACTACAAACTAATAAAACTCTGAGGGAAAATAAATTAAATTAAATGAAACGAAATAAGTTAGTTAATAAATTACGCGCATATATTCATTAGTAATGTTATTGTATGAATCTACCTACAAATAAATAAACTTAACTAAAACGTCAACGCGATTTTGACCGCACCTAATTGGTTTCACCTATTTACATACAAATAATTTAATAAATTATTATCACAACCGTTTCGAAAATACACGAGTATTTTCAAGTTAACACGAGAGCCGACGTGATTAAACGAGAATCTCCGAGATTACCCGAGAACAATAAGTCGCAACTCCTCGGCTCGGTCGCACCGTTCGAAGAGCGAGAGTTATTATTCCCATACATATAATAGTGCTAATTAATATAAGATTACGTCCTACAGCGGTTAAATACGCGGGAACCCGATATACCAGCTTGCCAAGTGACAAACGCATTCGCCAACACCTCAAATGCGTGCCCTGTCCCAAACTGACGTCAGCCTCCTTGGTCCGTCTTCGGGAGCTTATTATCCCATATCCTGAAAGGAGAAGACGTGCTCGCCTCCCCCAGTCGCGGACTACTCGTATACTGCGTGGGAAGTCTTGTAGGAGTGGATAAGAAGCTCCCGTACGACAGCGAGGAGTTGACGCCAAGCGACGTGTCCAAAGTTGAATAGTACCCTGACGAAGCTGCGGAAGGCGGTGGCGCCGGGGGACCTTGCTGAACCCTACTAGCTTCAGCGTACGCATCCAAATGCGTCCTCACTAAAGAAATCAGCTCCCCGTAATTCCCAACGCTGCTGTAAGCGCCGGCCACCCTGTAAAGCAACAACCGCGCCTCCCCAAAAAGACTATCCAAAATTTTACCTGTCGTGAAGAGGACGATCGCCTTCAGGCAGGAGTACTCCGCGGAGTCCACGTGGAGTGCTTTGAGCTTCTCTACTTGCTCCTGGAAGATCCTGATGTGGTCCATGAAGGCGACGACTCGGTCGGCCGCCATGGGGGATGCGTGCAACCCCGCGGCGGCGAGTAAGGGAGCCACGTGGAGCGGCATTGAGCACTGTGACGCGTTCAGCACAAATAGCTCCGACCACACGAGCCGGAGTAGCGCGACCTGGTCGGTCACTTGGAGGTCGGGGAAGAAGGGGATGTTCCGCGCCCATTCCACCGCCGAGAAGAGTAATCTAGCCGCTAACTCGCAGATATTGTCGATGCCCATGACATTGGTGGGCTGGACGCACTGGCCGTATCGCGACGTGGGGTAAGGTTCCGCTCGGAGAAGAAGCGAGATGTACGAGGAGAGGTACGGATGGCTGTTCAGGCCTGAGGTCGGATCTCCGTTTGCTAACGCGAACTGCCCGGGCAATGCGAGGCCGGCCGGCTGCGTGGGAGGCACTCGCCCTCTCTGCACAGCTGAAACAATGGAAATACCTCAATTAATTCAACATCTTAATGAAGTAATTTAATCTTGTTTACGGCGGCTCGTGATCGATAGTTTTGTAGAGCTTAATTTGATTTCGACACAAGTTTACGATTAATGGCAGATTGAAGTGCACAATATTGGTTTACAAGACGTTTTGATTACGCATTTAATTGCTTAATTAAAATCGAGATTGTGGTTTTATGCTACAAAATGCCAAAGTTGTCAAAATCTAGTTTTTCTGTCTATATTTAACAGCTCAACTCCGACCTTTTCTACCTTTCTCTTTAAATGCCGTGAAATATAATTCAATTCTGAATAATAAATGCTTTTGAAGCAGGCCAAAACCTACAATTACTTGCAGTTTTTACCACGTTTTTATTAAGTCAGGAGTGGAACTCTCTGCCAGCATCTGTGTTTCCGGATAGCTATAATCTAAGTGTATTTAAGACCAGAGTGAACATGTTTCTTCTAGGCGAGCGTGCTTTATCTTCGACCGCATCGTCACTTAACAACAGGTGAGATAGCGGTAAAACTCAAGCCTATAATAATCAATAAAAAAAAATATTTTTTGTCTGTCCGTCTGTCGTTCCGGGTGGAATCTTGCAACTCAAATTTCGAGCACTTCCCGATTAGCTATCTCGCTGAAACTTGCAGGGTAGCTCACAACTTGATGCATTCTAAATCATAATAACGTGGTTTTTATATAGCAGTAGGTCTTATTTTTTTTAATCAATTACGGTTTCTTGTTTCATGACGTCATCATATCACCTATCTAGTTTTAGTCACTACCAGTAGATTTCTACAAAGTCAACAGCAGACGTCAGAACATAATTTGAGTCATAAAAATGCCATAACCTCACATGAAACCCATTGATTGTAATTAGCATAACGTAACTTCATTATGGCGTGGCGCCGCCAAAGCTTTATGGGGATCTTAACAACTATAGGGGCGGTGTGCGAAATGTCCTTACAGGCTGTCTGCCGTATGCTCCCTTTACAAAATTCGTCACTTGCATGGCTGTACGCCCATTTAGGTTAGCACCGATTAGCAAAACAATTATTGCTTTCATTATAAATATAAAACGGCTACAATCACGTTATGATTTTCCGACCAGGTTTTGTACAATTAGGATGTTTCTTCCAGGAGTTTACGCTTTGGATTCGCGGCGCAGACTGTGGAGACTGCGGAGTTATCCGACACAATCATAACTTGACCGTAACCGTTTATATTCATAATGAATATTTCGACTCACGATAGTTTCCAAACCTTACTATAATGTCGGTAAGCAACTAGCATAAAACATGCATTGTCTAAATATACCTTAATAGTCCTATCTTCATTTTATGGCGAAAATCTTCCAAAATCGATAATTAGTAGGTAAAGATGCTTGATTGTCGAGAAAATATAATTTAATCGAAGTTACAAGCATTGGAAAAACCAAACAGATACAACAATACGTCATGGAAGCGATGATTTGTCATATTTTGATTCAATTTTATGAAAAGAATCGTGGCTATGAGACAATTCCTCAGACATCCCCGCACAGTTTCTTGGTGCTATCTTCTCTAGCGGGCGTATTACCGAAGCACTGGTGGAGTCAGTTTTCGCATTTATTTTCTGCACCCGGACTTCAATTTAAGTATAGGAAAGACATGGGTAAACATACTTACCTTATTTTCAAAGTCATGTTAACATAAGTAACAATTTTTAACATATTTTTAGTTTTATTTGTATCATGTGTTTATGACTTTTAAAAGTGCACTTTTGTGCGTATTTAATAAATGATATTTGACTTTGATTTGACTCTGACTTTACAAAAATATATTCTCTTAAGAAATTTAGTACAATATAGGTATAAATGTTTTGACAGGTTGGTAGATATATAGTAAAAAATATATAGTTTGGCTGTAGGATTTCTTTTTAAATTAGAAATTGAGGCACATTGTGTAATCATCATATATATAAAATTCTCGTGTCACAATATTAGTTACTTTACTCCTCCGAAACGGCTTTACTGATTTTTACCAAATTTTATATGCATATTCAGTAGGTCTGAGAATCGGCTACTATCTATTTTTCATACCCCTAAGTGATAAGGGTTGTTCACCCTTAATTTTTTTTAAAAATTTATATGGCAAAACAACTTTTGCCGGGTCAGCTAGTATACCTATATGAATTTCAAAACGTAGACGCGATCTGAAATTTGACGTAAACTATAATGTAGTCTTTATAATGTAATGTAGTAGTGTAGTTATAATGTGTTTTAAATTGACTCTATGGGCGCTTGACCTCTTGATACTTTAAGTTTTAAAAAGCTAACGCCATTATAAAAAGCAAAAGGTGCATTTGTATAATGTTTTTTTTTACGTATCCCGGAACTATTTATATCTTATTGAACAATATTTAATAAGTAGATAATTTATTTTGGTCCATTATTATCATGTTTAGGACTCTCATCGGACGAGTGGAGACGTGGTGATCAATATGAGCTTATTTGATGGGATACTTTTATAACTGAATTCCAAGTTTTGGGACATATAGTTACGTACATGCTGAATTATTTATCAAGGCATACACCTTAGTCGAAAAGATTCACACAAGCAGCGACTGGACCAGAATAAGTCGCAGAAAGGTCGTCTAATATAGGTATATTTTTTTAATTAATTTCTTATGTGTAGTATAATCACTACATAGTACAAAACAAAGTCGCTTTCTCTGTCCCTATATCCCTATGTATGCTTAAAACTACGCAACGGATTTTGATGCGGTTTTTTTTAATAGATAGAGTGATTGAAGAGGAAGGTTTATATGTATAATAACCGTGCGATGCCGGGGCCGGGTCGCTAGTAATAATATAATCAAGACAGCCTCTGTGGTGTAGAGGTTGGGCAGGTTGGCTCAAATCTCATAAGTCTTTATGCCTAGACCCCTGTATAATATATATAATATATTAATATATAGGTACTTATAGTATAACGTGGTCAATTGCAGCTGCTAAGCCCGAAACTCATCATCATCAGCCCATTATGTTCCCACTGCTGAAACATGGGCTTTATCTCATAGAGAGAGCGGCTGCAACTCTGTCACAAATGTTCATTCACATTGATAGCCTCTGTGGTGTAGTGGTTGGGCAGGTTGGCCCAAATCTCATACACCACTGAGGTTGCGGGTTCGATTCCCGCGATGGGACAAATGTTTGTGCACAGAAAAAAATTGCAAGCATTTGTTTCGTGTCTGGGTGTTTTTAGACAGTGGTCCTGATAGTTAGGGGCTAGGATGTGATCGTTAGGCGAATTTATACTTATACTTTTATAATATTATGTGAATAAAGAATCATTCGATTATCTTAAAATGTTTCTGTTGATTCTAATTAGTTGGATAATATTTCAGAATTTTTCGAAATGTGGCATTACAAAATTATTCCTTGTCCTTGTTATACTTTGATTCTTAATGTCATTATCCTCATATATCACTTTTTTATCTAAATTGGATGACTATTGTCGATATAAAATCAATAAAGTTTGAAAAACATACGACTTTTAGCTTCCAATGAAATTTATTGTTTCTTTGGAAAGATAAAGAATTCCATAACTCATTATTAATTTAGACTTATATGTGTTTTCAATGTATAATTTATTTGGGTATATTTAGTAATCACTAAGTAGTAAAGAATTTTGTAAAATAAATTATTTTAATACCTTTTCAAACTGACGAAAGCAAGATTTAAGCCAAAATCTACTTTTTCATTTCAATAGAAGCAATAAAGATATTTAAATGAATTTATAACAACATAACAACCGTAACAATGACCACTAATTTGTTAGAACATTAAAAAAATATTTGTTCAGTTTGATTGATCGAATAGCAGTCGAATCGAGTGAAAAAACGCCTGTTGTTTCACATAACAACGAGGCATTTCAAAGATCGTGACGCCACAAATCATCGGTACAATGCGAGACGAATCGACGTGAAACCGCGGAATCGCGGCTAATCGAGTAATCGCCCGAGAGGAATTCGGATGTACCGCAGCACTACTCGAGACACGGAACAAAAATCCGTAGCGCGCGAAGAATTTCAAATTTCGGAACGCTCCACGTTTTTTGGCGGCAAGAACGAATGCTCGGGCACGCGCGCGCCTTTTTTAATCTTTTTGTCAGGTCGAAGACAAGAAAATAAACGCGTAAACAGGTTGTATTATTATTTTTTATTTCAACGACAAGTTGACTGGAATGTCTCTTGCTCATTTTGTAACCGCACGATCCTACAGTTTATTTTTGCCTTCAATGCCCGTGTTTAACTACAAACGAAAAACATAATGATCGATGGGTTCACGTGAACAATATCGACATTTACCAACAAAATATCACGGTATCAATCATCGGAATAACACGCACGCACGAATTACGGGTTACATCAACAATTCAATTAAAGTGTTACATCGCCGGAATAATTCCGTTTGAATTAGAGTAATTGCGCGCGTGATTAGCCGGTTTCAGAAGGAAATGTAGGCCGAGAGTTCTCCCACGCCGTCGACACCTCGCCTAATAGCGCGTCATTACGCTATCTGCCGATACATCTCGCTCGGCTCTCGACTCGAGCGACCGACATCACGGACCATCACTATTCTCACTATCTCGATTATCGATGACTCGCTCGCCGCGACTCCGGACAAAGCGATTGTTTGACCGACCACTAATTACAATTTAAATTCCTCAAAACCGATTCTATCTTAACACTTTCTTAATAAGTTGTTTGGTGTATCGATATTGACATATTATATGAATGGAATTAATGGAAATTAATGTAAAGTAGCGTCGATATGAGTGGGCTTCCCGTAAGGTTAATATTAAATCCATTAGCGATCATTTGCATTTCATATGGCTACGTCTCATTTTGGATTTCTCTCGTATATCTACACTTTAAATTAAATCGTCCGACACGGGCCGCGCATACCTCATCGGATTTAGTAAAAATTATCAATGTTTATATTAGATATAAATTAAATTACTACAATGTTAACGGACCGCGGTAGGTTTTCGTAAATAAATCATATTTTTGAAATGTTAACAATTAATAAGGTGCATAGTTTATGGCCGTTTATAAATAATTTTAATTTTATTAATCCGCGAAAAGCATATTTCTTCGCTTTAAGTTGGTAAATGGGATGTTGAAGCCTACCAAAAAAGTCAATGAATTAGAATTTTTGTCCAATTTGATCCGTTGTTTATGACGGCTATAAAATTGAGGGTCAAAGTTGTGTTTATTTAATTAATCTTCCATCGGCAAATCAGCAACCGAATCGACAGCGCGGATAACAATAATTCACCTTTTATTTATTCATATATCACGGTATTAAAAAATGTTGATAGACATATGAGTTATTACAGATTTAGAAGGAAGCTAAACAACATACTCGTGAAACAAATTCGAATAATACACAAAAAAGATAAAAACGAATGGACTGTCTCCAAAATAAATTACATAATCTCAATAAAAACTCACAACAATGAATTTGAGGAAATTGCGGAACAAAATATGTAAAAGCAGCGATTTTAATCGTAGAAGTGCGTATTCCAAACCGAAACACGTATAACCTATTTACGTGAACACTCGATTAAACGATCTATTTGTGTATAGCCCACAAGCTTTGAGGACTCAAACACCCTAAAACCGGTACAAAATAACGGTATTCCATCAGCTACCCATCCTCTTCACTTTCATCAGCTTTTATTATTTTTCCCTCGCAAACATAATCATCAGAAATAAACAAATCTGCATAATTATGTACGAGTATATAAAGCGGTTATCGCTTTATATTTAAAAAAATCACGACTACTGCTGCGAAAGATACATTATAAATGTACCTATATCATACAAAATAAAAATCCCTAAATTTGAATATACGGATAGTTTCAGGTTATTCAGTATTTATTCTCAAGCTTTAGACAATTTATGAATCCATATTCGAATCACGTACGCAGAAAATCAAATGAAACAGCCCGAGATTGTCAACGTTGATAAGCAATAATATACTTTATTCCCCAAAACATAGGGTCCAAGATAAGGATCGTGGAGTGTAAAAATATCAATTGCAGAGTAAATATGTGGTCTTGACACGGATTGTAGAGGAAACGGTTGTATCGTTTCTAAGATTTGTTGTTGTATAATGTGGAACAGAAGTGCTTGCCTTTTTTTAACCGACTTCATAAAAGGAGAAGGTTCTCTGTTTGATTGTATTTTTTAACCGACTTCAAAAAGGAGGAGGTTTACAATTCGACGGTATGTTTTTTTTTTTTTTTTTTTTTTTTTTTTTTGTGTGTTTGTTACGCGATTTCTCCGCCAATTATGCATTGATTTCGATGATTCTTTTTTTGATTGGTAGGTAATACTTCAAAGGTGGTCCCATATAAATTTTATCGAAATTCATTCAGTAGTTTTTGAAAAAAATAGCAAAAACAAAAAAATATAAGTTTAATCTTCAAGTCGGTTCTTGTTTTTTTCGTAACCAACTTTCTAAAGGTGGAGGTTTGTATTCGACTGCTTCACCTGCTTCACCCAGGGTTGACTTCCGGTGAGGGAACTCCTCAACGGTGAATAGTACAGACACAACATTTCGTAAATGGATTTAACCATAATAGCCTGTTCTAAATTCCATCATGACATGGCAGATACACCCAGGTTTGACTTCCGGCGAGGGAACTCCTCAACAGAGAATAGGACAGACATGAAATTTTTTTGCACATGCATTTAATTGTGATAGCCCGTTTTAAACTTCGTCATGATGTGGCTTCTAGATCATAAAAGCTTGTCTTTTAAACTTTTTGAATTAATTTAATTAAAACTTGTTTTTCACTAAAAAGGGTAAAATAAATTATTTTTCAAAAAAAACTAAACCGACTTCAAAACCACAAATGGCACTCAAAAGTAAAAAATAAATTAATATAATTATCATAAGCGCTACCCACTCATATATTTGAAGTCGGTGCCAGCCAAGTCTAAAAGGTAGTAGATAAATACTACCTACAAGTAGTACTTACTATATACATAGTATTTATCTACTACCTATTAGACTTGGCTGGCACCGACTTCAAATATATGAGTGGGTAGCGCTTATGATAATTATATTAATTTATTTTTTACTTTTGAGTGCCATTTGTGGTTTTGAAGTCGGTTTAGTTTTTTTTGAAAAATAATTTATTTATTTATTTTTTTTATAATTTTTTTTCATGTTTGTTACCTCATAACTCCGTCATTTATGAACCGATTAGGAAATTTAGCGATAAGACCGCCTATTGTACTTATTATATGAAAATATGTTCAAAATGTGATTCCTTCTTAAGTGCAATAAAGTGTTTTCTATTCCATTCTATTCTTATGACATACATATATTATTTTAAAAATATAAATCCAGAACAAATGATAAAAATTAAGGCCTCTGTTTTGCTTTATTGAGTCTGACCTAATAATGATAGTTCCAACATAGTAATAGAATAGTCTTGAAAGCAAATAAGAATAAAAATGTATGTGAACTAGTCAGTCAAAACTAGTCATATTAAGATAATTAAAACTAGCAGATATGCTAACCAAGAGAGCCTTAAAAATTTGTGCTAAAATTATTCAGTGTATTTACCTTTTCCTCTAAAGAAATTAAAAAGAAAAAACAGAAATACTGGCAGGGATATCATCACTGATGACATAGGTATACATATTATCAATTCTTGGACTGTACTGATAATTTTATTTATTACTAGCTGTGTCCTGCGGTTTCACCCGCGGTTTTCCGGGATAAAAAGTAGCTTATGTGTTATTCTGATATTTAAGCTATATTATTGTAAAGTTTCATCAAAATCCATTCAGTAGTTTTTGCGTGAAAGAGAAACAAACATACATCCATACATTCTTACAAACTTTCGCGTTTATAATATTAGTAGGATTTATTTATTTATTGCATTCATTGTACATTTACTATATTTTTTATGTAATTATTTTAAGTATTTTTTAAAGAATTGCTGTATAAAATATTAAGTGTCAATTCGATTAAAATATATACTTTGTAGTTTTTAAAACAGTTCTTTATAATAATTTTTGCAATGGCACGTCTGAGTCTCTATGTTTAATTTCTCATTTTGATTTTTTCTGTGACTGTACCACGTGTCACTTACAATTTGCAAAGCATGGTTATTGTCACAAGGAAAATGTTTAAACATTATGTATTCAACTAGTCGTGTCGTTTCGCTCTAATTTGCTCGCGTCTGTTTAAATGGTCGGCCAATTACGACCATGCACCTACCTACTCATTTGTTTTACTTGTTATTTTATAATAAGTAATTTTTAACCGTTCACCAAAAATACTGCTTGTGCACCAAATTTGGTCTGTTTTTAGCACTCAAACGTATAAGAAGCAGCCCTCGGTATTTGGGCCACCCCAACGGTATAAGGGGCAGCCCTCGGTAGGTTAGGGTTCGGCGGGGGTGGCCCTCGGGCCACCCCAATGCCCGAACATGTAATATTCATAAAATAGGTGCTCATTATGAAACAATTTAATGAACATATTTTGGTGCACAATCAGTATATTTGGCGGAAAAACTGAGAGGCATTTTTTTTTAATAAGTGGAAGCAATTGGACAATCTGTTCATTAAAAGCCTCAAAAGCCCAAATGCTCCTCAATACTAGTTTGCAGCGTACCCAAGATACTGGCAGCATTGCCTCATTAAATTGCAATACTGATATGATTTTAATAAATATAGTGATTGTTAAATAACGTAGTTATTTTAAATATGGTTATGGCAGTAATTAAATATTTTAGTTACAAATAGATGAATAAATTAATTTAAAACACACCGATAAAATTACCTAATGTTATTCTAATGTGTTATTCAAACCATTTAATTTAGAAAAAAGCAGCTTCTGCTTATTATATTTTTATTTTTTAAATCCTTTTGACATTCGAATACTGGTTCCCAATCAGGCCCGGCTTTAAATCCTATCTTAATTAGTAAAATATTAATTAGACGACTTAAAATCTTATCTACAATTTTAATCGAGGCCACATAAATTCACAAATCAATAAGAAAGTCGTTAAGATTTTTATGTATTTTTTATCGATATTTTTATCGCAATTTAAGGTTATTTTAGTAATTTCATTATAATTTATATAAATAGATACATACCAAACATGCATTTAATAATATCTCTAGAGGCAATCTAACTGTCGTGATTCTATAAATCTACTTACTCGTAATCGTAACTATAAATAATTAAAAAAAAAGTAAACATGTATTCTGTGTTTTTCATTTCAAAAAGTAATACCAATCTATAAAAGAGTTTTGTTTTAAGGTGCCTTTTTTATGTAACTGAACGAGACGAGCTGGTCGTTTGCCTGATGGTAAGCAATACGCCAGCTCATAACAATAACAGCACCCGAAACTTTGTTTTGCAAAATCCTGCGTGGCGCTGCACTGCGCTCGTCACCCTGAGACAATTAGCTGTTGAGTCTCATAATGCCCAGTAATTTCGCTGGCTACAATGCCCTTCAAACCGGAACACAGTAATGCTTGCGCACTACTGCTTGGCGGCAGAATAACTGGCAAAGTGGTGGTACCCACCCAGACGGCCGCTCGCATACAAGAAACCTACCAGTAAAACCTACCTATACAATTTTTTTATGGGACAATATTATTTGATCCTCTTAAATCTAGTTGATATATAAAAATAAAATTTGATCCTCTTTGTATTAGTTGGACAGAAAATACTTCGACAACACAAACGGCCTCAAAGATTAGGTTATGTGAGCAGTGACCACACGTCGCGCGAGCCAAGCGAGCGAAGCGAGCGTGTCGCGGCATCGGCAGTGGCCGGCGAAACGCCAGAAAGTAAATTGAGAATATTGATTGATTTGATTTATTTCATGTCTCAGAGATACAGGATCAATCATTAAAAAAGTTGACCGTTTAGATTTTTTTGCTTGCTGTTTGCAAAATTAAAACGATAATTTAAATCATCTAATTCTCTGATCTGATTGACAGCATCTGTGGTGTAGTGCTTGGACAGGTTGGCTCAAATCTCATACACCACTGAGGTTGAGGGTTCGATTCCCGTGATGGGACAAATGTTAGTGCTCAGAAAAAAAAAACGCAAGCATTTGTTTCGTGTCTGGGTGTTGTGGGACCGTGGTCCTCATAGTTCCTGGTTCCCTAGATACAGGGAATCCTACACTCGAGAGCAATGAATCCGGGTCACTTAAATAATCCTAAAAATCTCGGAAACTAAAAATGCTAGGTTAATGCAATAAATTGTATTTAATAGACAATGTAATACTCCTTAAATGAAGGTATTAAAACTTCTTAGTTATTGTAAAGTTATATCATAAAAAAATCTAATTTGAAAAAGGGCCACTTTCGAAGATGGAACTACGAAATTACAGCATTTGGTTTTGCTTTTGTTTGTAATCTGTCATTTATGTGGGTACATAAACCATGTTGATAGTGCTCTATATTCATTATTCAAGCTGAAATTATGTCGCTTACGCCTGAAGAATGCACCAGAATACTTACAATGCTGGAAACCGGCCGGAGTCAGCGCGATACAGCCAGGACTGTCGGTGTGTCGCTGTCAACAGTACAAAGAGTTCTCCGACGTTACGAAGAAACTGGTTCTAACCTACGCAGACCAGGAACGGGCAGAACCAGGTGTACCACAGCACGAGAAGACCGATACTTGGTGAACACCATGCTTCGAAATCGCTTTCTCACAGGAACTGAACTCACCAATCAGTTTCGACGCCTCGGAGGAAGTAACCCAAGTGCATGGACAGTAAGACGTCGGCTTGCTGAATCTAACTTAAAACCCCTTAGACCTGCAAACGGCCCTAAACTGGAGCGTGGGCATCGTATTTCGAGACTAAGATATGCCCAGAGCCACGTAAATTGGAGTATTAAAGATTGGTCAAAAGTTATGTTCTCCGACGAATCAAAATTTATGCTCTACAAGCACGATGGAAGACACAGAGTGTATCGAAGACCAGGGGAAAGATTCAAGCAAGCATGCATCGAAGAAAAAGTAGCCTACGGTGGTGGGTCTGTACTTGTGTGGGCCGGAATTTCTTCTGAAAGTCGCACAGAGCTGGTGATCATAGAAAACGGCTCTTTAACTAGCGTAAGATATGTGGAAGAAATCCTCAATGATCACGTTGGTCCATTTATGGTCAATTTAGGTGAGGATGCTATATTTATGCATGACAATGCCCGACCTCATACAGGTAGGATTGTGAATGACTACCTTCAAGAGATGAACATTACTCGTATGGAGTGGCCAGCGCGCAGCCCGGATATCAACCCGATCGAGCATGCTTGGGACGAGCTAGGCAGATGCGTAAAACAACGAAACCCTCCCCCAATCACGCTTCGTGAGCTCAAAATTGCTCTCACAGAGGAATGGGAGAATATTCCCCAAAATCGTATAAGGAACTTGGTGTACAGCATGCCAAACCGCGTAAACGCAGTAATGGAAGCACGAGGAGGCAATACGAAGTATTAAAATTCAAGAAAATCGTAATAAAGTTCAAAAATTTCATGTTTCCTATTTTTGTTTTAAGGAGAGATCAGCAGTTTTTTTCTTTATGTAATTTTGTGTTAATAAAATGTATGGTGACTCATATTTTTTTTACTTTCATTTAAGGAGTATTACATTGTCTATTAAATACAATTTATTGCATTAACCTATCATTTTTAGTTTCCGAGATTTTTAACATTCTTTAAGTGACCCGGATTCATTGCTCTCGAGTGTAGTTAGAGGCCAAGATCTATGTACGTGATGGTTGGGAGTCATTTATTTAAAAAAAATAGGCGGCTATTTTTATAAGCATCACTTTTATAATTTTGCCTATTTATAGGTACCATCATGTTCAAGAATTAATCACAAAAATTCAAGGACATGTGACATCCATCAACCCGCACTGGGCCAGCGTGGTGGATTATGGCCCATATTCTCTCTACGAGGGAAGGTCCGAGTCCCAGCAGTGGGAACGTAATGGGCTGATGATGATGATGATGATGATGATGATAGGTACCATCTGAACCTCAGAATCGGGTGAACTGATTTTTATGAAGGTACTTAACTTGTAGAGATCGTGTTAGAGATATTTACTGTCACAAATATAACATGCTCTTTCTATACCAATATTATAAAGAGGTAAAATTGTTTGTATGTAAATGCAGGTATGTTTGTAGGGGGTAATATCTTGAACTACTGATCTGATTTGGAAATTCTTTCACTGAGAGAAAGCTACACTATTCCTGAGAGAGGTAGGCTGTTTTTTCTTATGTGGACGCAAACGAAGTCGCGGGCGGTTGCTGGTCTTTTATAATTTGAATTGCATTTTCAGAGCGGTCACCATTTATCAGATAAGAGCGTATCAATGAAAAAAGGTAATCAACGATTGAATTTTTTTACAACAACAATTATTGTACGATAGCCTCGCTGGTGTAGTGCTTGGAAAGGTTTTAAAATTCCAGGATGGTTGCGGGTTCGATTCCCACTTTGAAGGAAAACTTTAATCAAAAATAAGCGCAATATTTTTTTTGTATCTGGGTATAGTTTTGGTCCTACGCTTTGTGGTCATGGTCCCACGACCATGACCCTCGTAGTTTTTAGTACACGAATCCTAGTTATGGGATCAATCGAGGTACGTCATGGTATGGGCATTATTCAATCCCATGCAAAAATACTTTTATATACTTATTGACCTATATTATAAACAACCTTTTTAACCAGTTTATAACACAATATTTACATCATGTACTACAAATACCTCATCGGTTCGTAAAAACAGTGTTCATCACCTGTCAGGAATTTTGATTATAGTATTATATTAGGTATATCACATACTATTTATCACAAATTGCATACAATGTCAATTATGCCAGTTCTAGCTAGAACTATGATAATTGCGTTAGGCGAAGCAATAAAATTTTAATATATATGAATTAATAGAAAATTGTACATACATAGTGACATTATATTATGCTGTGGAACAGGGACTATACCGCGGATACTAATTAGAAAAGATGCCTAATCTTTTTTTATCACTTACCTATGTGTGGCCTCTACTTTGTCTGATTTAAAGCGATGATGTGGCCGAAGATGGAACACAAAGATCTAGAGGAAGAGCCAGTGTGGCTCAGGACAGCGAGTGTGGCTCAGTAGAGCGAGTTTGGTTCAGACAAGTGTGGCTTAGTAAAGCGAGTGTGGCTCAGTACAGCGTGTTTGGCTAAGTAGAGCGAGTGGGAGCACACGTGCGACTTTCAATCTAACGCACCGGAGTTCGAACCCCGCTGGCCTCGCACCACTTATGTGCGGATTTAACTTTCACTCTAAAAATGGTGAAGGAAACATCCTCAAGTGAGGAAACCAGCATATCTTAGAATTATTTAAAAACATTCAAGGACATGTGACATCCACCAGCCCGCACTGGGCCAGCGTGGTGCATTATTATTATTATATATAACGTGGTGGCCCATACTCTCTATAAGAGAAGGCATGTATTCCAGCAGTGCGAACGTAATGGGCTGATGATGACGATAAATCGATCTAAATTTGAGATAAGCTATCTGCATAGCTTAGCATAGCATAGTAAACACAACTGAATCACGAAACTACTACTATATTATGGCTTGCCAAGTTAAAATTTGACAATGCTATTTTTGGCTGTTACGTGCTCGCTAAGAAAATTTGTCAAACCTGCCACTGGAACACGAAAGCTAAATGACCATAGACACGGGGCAGAAAGCATGTCCATAAAATGCCTATTAATTAACACATTAAATATTATACTTTATCATCCGTCAAAGATCAGAATCTACGAGTAATTTGTAACAGAATGTCTCATCATTTCTTGAATTATGTAAACGTCTTCATCTGTTAACATCCAAAAAGACAAGGTTCTGAACATCACGCAATTAAAGCACATGTAACATATCAACGAACACCTTATCCTTTTCATCGAAACTAAAACATTCTCATCAAGATAATGCACGTTACATTAACATTTCACATCTAATGACTGACAAAACGACCGACCCACAAAATATAAATAACAAGCTATAAATTGAACCATTAATGAAGACTGCACAGTCTCCAACTTCGAGATCCGAACCATTAGTTGATACGTATGATATACCCCATACGTCATTGTACAACATTTTAAATCGTACGTAACTTCATTTACCGTTCGCCTATTTATTTAAGTTGTTAGCCACTATCTCGTTACGTCTCGATACAAGTTGATAATCCGTTATTTATGTCCGACATTTTTCAACGCGATCCCAGCACGCGACTCCGTGTCGTCCGACAAACCGCGGCGACAAATTGTCGGCCGTCCGCCTTTTGTTGTCCTAACGGTTGTGTTTTGATATCATTAGAAAATTCTCGAGTTTTACGACAGTGAGAAATATTGTTTCTTATACACAGATTAGAGATTCCTCCGTTACTAATGTAGAAAGTTACCTAACACGAGAACGGGCAGAGACGAATGAGGCGGACGATTAGACTGACGATTATGGACGCCTCCAAAGTGACAAATGCACTTTTGTGCTTAAAAGAAAACGTGTTAAAACCAAAATGAAATGCTAATACAGCACGATGATAGAAAGTCGTTAATGTGAAAAAATGTAAGCAAACCTCCCACGAGGCACATATCTAAATGAAAACAAAAACCGGACACGGAAGACAGTACAACACCAGCCGAACAATTAAAGTTATCTCTAAGATAAGCCTTCTTAGGAAATATGCTAAAGATTGTATAAATAAAGCCATAGGACGGCACGTGCGGAGAATTAAGTGCATTCCAGCTCCAGCCCACAACCCCATTAGCTGCGACTCGGTTTTTGTAATTATCGACTTATTAAATGCCGCGTAAGATTTATGTTGAGGCCAGTAACAGGTAAATCTGTTTCGTTACACCCATCGGACACTAAATGATGATGCAAATGTTATACTCGACTCTGTGCCGGTGTATAAGCTAATAAACATTTGAAAGGGCATAATTATCTGAAAAGTATCGATAAAAATGATGCAATGAGTCGCATCGAGTAGTCGCCCGGAATGAATATTTGGCGCAACCATATTCTCAGCCGGTAATAACGTTAGGATATACTCAAATGATATTCAAATAATACACGGGGAATCTGAATGAAAATCGTGCATAAGAAACAATAATGTCGGTCGGGAACGAAACGAAACCGCCGCGCACCGAGTCACTGACCACAACAACGTACGAGAAACGAAGGCTTGCGATAATCATAATACGCTTGCAGATATGTGATTAGCTGCGGGGTCACGGAACGGTCGGCGTTAGACAGAGAGCTGGTCTCTCGTCCCATTCTCTGCTGAGGATGCTCGCAGCAAGGCACCGGCACCGCGCGGCAGCGCAGACGGCGGGCAAACGACCGCAGGGCGCCTAAACCGCTATACTAAACTGTGACCTCACGAAATTCTCCGAGCACGATACCGGCGATGATTCACGTGTAATGATGGACGTACAGACAAACTGACACACGGAGATGCGGACGCTAGATGAATACCGAACGACAGGTCCCAAGAAAGTTGTTCAATTCTGAATATCGTCGTGATTATTATGGACTGTTATCATTAATTTTATTGAGCCATCACCGTCATTAGCATATTAAATTCGTTTTTTTGTTTTTAGCAAGCAGCGACGTGGTCAACATTTTGTGTTGATAATTTCTGATTTTGATGGGAGTATCATCCGACCATTAAGCTGTCAACGAAATGTAAATATCCGCTCGTGAATGTATTAGACACATTGCTGTCTTGACCCTGATTGTGATCTTAAATGTCTGTCAAACGGAATTCGAATTCCTACTCGCTTCTGCGAGTCTCGATTCGTTTTACATCAGTTAAATCATGATCTTAAAATATAAAGTGAAACTATAAGGCTGGATGCCAACAAATATATTATATATGGTACAGAGGGCACGGCCAGATGGAACAGGTTTGCTGAGACTACTAACGTAGTAACCAATATACATACAAACCGTGCATTACTCTCTCAAGTATTCGAGATTATACGGCCTTAGAGCGGCCGAGGCGACTGTGAGAAAATTTCACCTGTACGTACCTACTGTCGATTTATCATTGCATATAATTTCGAATCGGATTATCCGTGAGCTAAATCGAGATAATAACGTTTGAAGATCGAGGTGGGAAATGAAGATGCAAATAGACTTAACATTTAAATTTAATGGTATCGAAAGATACGCTAGCTCGAATTACATCTGTTGGTAACATCACACGTTGGTGAAGGAATTAGCGTCGGTGGTCGAGCTGGGGCTCCAATAAATCACGCGTATAGTTCGTTAGGCACACGCCGACCGCTCGGCAGGGGGCCACCTTCGATTCCAGGCTGGCAAGTGGAACGCCATTCAGGCAACCCCCTGTAGGTGAATATTTTGACGTGCATATATAGTGGCGTGTCGCGCTCGCCGCTGATGGATGTCGCATTCTTCTTTATTTCTCAACACTTCACTGCTTAACTTGATCTGTCATTATTTAAGCTTACGTATACCTTTTTATTGCTCAGTGAGAATTCATTATGTCCATCAATATAGTATGCAAATGCCAGCTATTGATCACACACGTAAAATTAGGCAAATCAAACGGCATTTCTAAGAATCAATCGAAGATGCATAGAACGGGTTATATTAGCACCTCTCGGATGTGACATTTATCATGACGGACTGGAATTTTGCATACTGCATCGGTTGAATTTTTTTGTCCAAAAATAAAGGCGTCCGTCAAAATTTAAAAAGTTAATTATCGAAATACTTTTACAGACGGACGGCGAAGTCCCGAAAGGTGATACATCATCCCAGAGAGAGAATATAAATCACCAAGTGATTGATAGTAGTGTATATCTCACGCTCGTTCGCTAGCTCCTTTTTTAATCCGACACAAATGATTTTACACTTTGATTCCTTTTTGTGAGGCCATTTCGCTTTGGAGTTTACGAGACGACCGAATTGGATTCTGTTCATACGATTTTGGGATGATGAAATGTCCAGCCACATCTTTTTGTTAAGACATCTTTATAGTCTCTTGATGGATTCGGCGACGCGGCTCCGAAATACTGGATTATAAATTGTGTCATATCTAACTGAAGGTGACTTTAATTAATGGACAACTGTCAATAATGTTTACGGAGAGCCGTTTTAAGAATTTTAAATAGCTGCATTTTATTTCTATTCGATAACATTCAATACATTCACGTCTTGACTATCAAAAGACTATGGTATCTTTAAAGCCATTTTATCGTGCCCGAGTACAATAACCAGACGAAACCACCTTTCATCACATTGGGAAATTCTATATTCTATGGGCATAAAACTAATGTTTATAGTGAAAACCTATCAGGTTTCTAACAAGTATTGAGAGGCGACCCGTCGGTCGGCCGTATTTGTGCACTACCTGCCCCGGCCGCCGCTCGCAGCCTTTTCAAGCAGATTAGAGCCATTTTCTATTGTAGTGAGCCTCGATTCACATGCAAATCGCTTGACAAAACGTGCGGAAATATAATTAGCTTACGACGCCCGGGACCCTATCGGAAGGTCGGTAGGGTCGCACACCTTGACCGCGCAAAAAACGAACCGGTCTATTTGTTGTCTTCGATTTTAATTAATGTTTTGGACGGGGCGTCACTCTTGACCGATGTCCGGTCGTCCGGTAAGGGTCACTACCCAAAGCAAGGGGTTTTTCGCGTTCCGTGGGAACGCTGCCGCGAGAAGACCGTCGATCATATCTTTATGTCGGACGCGGCTAGCAAGACTCGGTTTTCCCGGAATGTGGACCATTAAACGCGGCCCTGGAGCCTCGTACGAAACATGTCACAGTTATTATGCTCACTAGAAACGATTATATCTCTGTGACGCAGCAGACAAAGTCGGTAAGCACCGCCTCGAGTTATTCTCGTCTTTCTAACTGCTCGTACTGATTGTTGACACGATTAAGTCATATTAATCTCTCTGCGTTCCCGAAATGGGCTATCGAGTTCTAGGATCGGTCAATTATCGGCGCTGACCGCGATCGAAGGAACTAGTCGGTCATTGGAAAGAACGTTACGGTTCTCACGGGTCAGTGTTTGCCAAACTAGACTGGTCTAATCCAAACAGTCCCATCCTTACGGTCAGTTGGTCAACAATGACCGCACCTGGTTGAAAGCGCAAATTGACACCCTCCTCAAGACGGCACGCCGATTCTTTTGACGTTTCCTTTGTAGTGTAGAGGCGTGTATGGGGCATTTATTTTTTGAAATAATAACTGATGCAAACATTGCAGTAATTTGCGGGCCCTATGGGAACATCTCGGGGATGATGACGTTTTTGACAGGTCTTGTGGGCTCACAATATGAACGTATTGTGCATGGTTTCCGTTGTACAAAATGACGAATTCTGCGCTCGGATTAGTAAACATAAAGAATAGACAGTTTATAGACCATGACAGATTGAGGTAGGTAATTTTGTGATCCTATTATTATCTGTAAACCTTTGACAGTACCTTTAAACCTTTTGAGAATTAATGCTACCTATCTAAATTCCAGGTTTACATAGTACATACTATCAAGCAAAACAATCTTACAACGGCAACATTGATGTAATTATTAATTATATTAAGAAACCCTATGGTTACTATAATATTTTTTTCAATGTGGAATAATTCCTATTTTCAGCGATTTTAATAAGTAGCTTCTAAATGTATTCCGAAAATAATTACCAAAAGATACATTTTCAATTTCCCCAAGCGAATCCCATTAAAATTCATCGCGAAATTCCCGAGGGGATATCGGTGCGATACCGGGATCTTTCTAAATGACCGGTCCTGCACAAAAACTTATTAAGATACTCCAAACAAAGCGATGATTGATGCGCCCTAAACAAAAGGTGGGACCATTGAAGCCCATTGTTCAGCTTCAAAACGTACAAAATTAAGGACCGAAAACGGTATAGATACAGTATTTTGTAACTGGTACATAAAGTACCTACTTAGATTATTGAACAGTGATAGGTATGAAACTACAGTAATCTCTGGCCAAAATTATACGGAAGGTACTCATAGTAAAATATATACTTATTATGTTTGCACATCATTGTTATGGTAGAATGTACTGATTCTAATTCTAATTATTACCATCTACTTTGTACTTCATTCTAGCAAATAAATGATGATTTGATTTCATAACTATCTGCACCGCTACGAAAGAATATTATATATAATACGTTTGTTATACCCCAAGTATATCGTTAACGGAAATTTTCGGTTATTCTGTCCTGACGTTGCGTACTTTGTTACGTTTTTGTTGCGTATTAATGCACTTATTAAACAAACCGGTCAGACTAATGTGGTTAATTAATCAATGGTCGCGAGCTTTGTTTCGCACATACATACAAACACACACACATTGCAATTATGGGATTGTTTGTCTAGTTGTGTTGTCTGATGGTCCGGTGACTGCACCTGGCTTAATATTCAACATAAGGGTTTATTTTGTTTTTATTAATGTAGACCATGTAATAGACCATGCAATGCGTAGACCATGTAGATCTTGTACCTAAATCATATTTACTAGACTATAGACTATATAGCCATGGTGTAGTAGACTAATGTACCTAAATAAGTGGTACTTTTTTAGAGATACTATGAGAATAGATTTGGTTTTTTTATGGAAAACTGAAACGTAATGAAAATATATAGTGTAATCACGCTGAATATTATGTAGGTTGTTGTTAGTTCCTAACAACAACACTTTTTGTACGACACATGTTTCGCCGTCTGCACGCAAATTTCCGTTTTATCAATTGGTTATTGGTGGAAGGCAATTGAAATATCACATTGATTGACCATAAACTAATAAATACGTCCGACTTTTGATCGATCCTAAACTATGCGCCAAAGTAATAAAAACGATAACGTCTTCTACATCGGAATCTTAAATATCACATCACGAAATAAGTATTTATGATGCGCAAAGCAGAACATAGCAGCAGCATTTACCAAACTGTGATGAAATGGATGAAAGGGCAGACACTAGGATCGTAGTATTGTGCGCCAAGAAACAACATGTTAAATGTCATATAGCACAGAATACTTAGCAATCCCACAGAATACTAAGGGACAGAAGAATCACTCCGCAAAGAAATTTAAACAATTAGCGACTCTTGCTATGACGCAATAAAATTTAATTCAGAGAGCGAGTGTGGCTCAGCGGGAGCTCGTGCGCTTTTCAATCCGCCGCACCTGGGTTCGAATCCCGAGTCGGCCCTGCACCAATGACTTATAGTTAAGTGCAGATTTTGTACGCTCGCTCTAAAACGGTGAAGGAAAACATCGTGATGAAACCCGCTTACGCGCTTTGGAGTGGTAGGCTCCGGCTGTGGTTGTAATACCACCCACCGAACAAAGCCATGCCGTCAAGCGACCTAGTCGTGTTTCGGTATGATGTTCGGTGAACCATCGGGGAGACGGGTCTGAGCAGCCCCTCAACTGCCGTCTCTCTCTAGATCTATGTGCTCCATCTTAGGCCACATCATCGCTTTACATACCAGTCACATTAACCTACAGAGCGCCTCTCTTTCTATCGCATAGCTCTTATCTCTTCTGACGCGGCACGTGTAACGACGCGCGACCCGCCGTCGGTGTCCGGCTATGTACTTGTAGCTTCGTACCTACAGTGCGGAGTGCGCTAGGGCTGGCAGAACGTACAAGTACTCAGAGAACGACGCTGAGCCTAGCCATTGTGGTCTATTAATTAATTTCTAAACTAAGTAAATATTGTGTTAATTTTATGTTGGCGATAAAACTAATTTCTTTCTTTCTTTCATACGCTACTATTGTGAACACTGGGCTTAAATCAGAGTTCATACAGAGCTTTGTTGAACTGTATGTTCGATGAAACTTCTGAATTTGAGACTTTTCGACCCATATCGTGTCTGTCGCTTTACCAATGAAACTTGATGAAACTTGAGAATTTCCTCCTGGTAATAGCCAGGGCTGCTGAATTCAATCTTTCCTATTCATTTTTCAAATAAAATATCCAATAAATAAATAGATCTCTATC
Source organism: Petrophora chlorosata (assembly GCA_951640565.1). NCBI lineage: Eukaryota > Metazoa > Arthropoda > Insecta > Lepidoptera > Geometridae > Petrophora > Petrophora chlorosata. The sequence continues at coordinate 4,380,253 of OX621204.1, read as the reverse complement.
GTTTAAACTTACAATAACCTAGTAGCCTTAACTTTAAGAGCCGCAATGCAAATGCCAAGGACTATAAATACAATTAAGTAGTAAAGAATCTTTAAAATTAGGTGTTGATTTATAAAACAATCAACAACGATCATACAAGACCAAGTACCTAATCCTCGTACAATACTCGGTTACATAATGATACATTCTACGCTCGTATATCAGCAAAAATGCAATGGACACTGACCATTATCTCTCACTATAACATTACATAAAGCTCTAAATGAGAATGACCAAAACATAGCACAAAAGGTTATCTGTAACTGATCGTGTTACTGTTCCAATCAAACGCATAATGGAGTAGCAACACCCCTCAATGGACCCTTTCAACCGCTAAAACGTTTTAGAAAACACCTAACAACTATCACCGTTACAAAACAATAGCAAAAAACTTACAAAAGCTCCGCGACCTTATCTGATCTGGTTTGATATCTAAGACGATTATAAAACGACAAAGCATTTTGCTTTTTTTCTATAAACTGTTAATCTCGAGTAAAAAAGGAGCCTGGAGTTCGCACCTTTCTTTTGTTTGTTGACAGCAAACAAATCGTTTGTTGGGCATAATGTCGCGGGGTCGCAGAAGCCTAATGCGGTGCTTGAGGGTTGAATCGAGAGCAACGGGTTACCGGGTCCTTTCCGGTCTACCGTGCCCTTTGCATTATCTGCGAGGAAGTGAAAGGACTTAATGATACAAAGGTCCGAGGTGTAAAAAGTTTTCGTACTTTTGTTCTAAGTAATAATTTCGGTCATGGAAGGAAATAATAATATATCAAATTTAATTATGCTGAAACGATCAACGCTATAGATGAAACAATATAGCCATCAATGAAACATTCCTAAAGAATGATGATACAGTTTAAAAAAAATATTCTGTGTTCCGTTTTGTGGGGTATTGCAGTCAGCGAAATTACAGGGCATATGAGACTTAATATCTGATGTCTCGGGGTGATGAGCGTAATGTAGTGCTACGCAGTGCTTTTTTATGGTATTAAATATTCTGGGTGGCACTGCAATTGTTATCGGCAGGCGTGGTGCTTACCATCAGGCGAACGACATGCTCGTCTCATCACTCAGTACCATAAAAAAATATAAAAAATTACACAGTTATAGCTCTTAAAACTTTAAAAGATTAAGCGTTTTTAACTTTACTGTAATTTAACTTGAATATCTTTCCTGTAAGTACGTTTGCTTAAATTCACACAGTAAAGCATTGTGTCATGTTGTAAAACTCGTTATCACAAATGAGGACATGGCACCCCAAACGGCGGAGGTCATGAAACAGGTGCCACCATTCTAAGGGTACAATCGTACCCAGCGTGTGTCCACCGTTATGAACTCTTCAACCTTCGCCCTGCGTCAAGACCGCTTCCTTTATGACAAGAGGAAATTACATCGCTGTGTTATCTCCACGCTTGTCCACCTGTGTTGTTGCTTTGTTTAATTTGCTATGCGAAATTCAAGAGTAACCTTAGAACTTTGGAATGTTACCGCAATAATTGTGAGAACATTGATACGCTTATACTAGATGTTACGTCTTTGTAAGAAGACTATAACGTCATCCTTCATATTTTGAAGAACTCCTGTAGGCGAAAAGATAGTCGCAGGCGAGTCCAAGCTTGAACCGATGCCTCCGAGAGGACGAAATCATGCAATGATATTTCAAAAGTAACACATCTCGGTAGTTAGACCTCCTTTAGACAATAGTCTGGCTGTCGTGTGGCAGTTACCGCACGATGAGTCTTAAACAGACGAAACAGCTATACACTTTCAAAATTAACATGTGCATGGGCGTTGAATCTTTTAGCATTTGAATATCTATTATATTTGCCTATAGCTCGAATTACTAATTCGAGTTGTTTCATCCAGTTGTTTCGTTGTCATCCTTCATACTATAACGTAACTTAATAGTTACTTTTACAAGTAGAAAGAGACGATATTTCTAAAAGTATAAGTTACGCAACAAAGGTGTCATCATGGGACCCGCCAATAAAATTGTAAGCACAAAGCTGATGTATTTCAATAGGCTGTTAAAAGCCATAGTGTCGTCTGTCGCACGTCGTAATGTCGGCGGCACGTCAAGGTCCATTCTCTAACACAACCTTGACACAAGCAACATCTATTATTTTAAACCTCACTCATTTACGCACTTGCTCGTTTTCATTTACCTCAACAAAAAGGCAAATTGTCAGAAAATCATTAATTATATTTTCGTTATTATCTGAATATTCATCTAAGGCCGGTCATACACCGTCATCAATACCATCAATCATACCGCTGTCTTTAAAACAATAACCGTCCGTATTAATTCCATCGTAATAATAAGCTATTACTGTTCATAACTTTATATTAACAGAGATCGTCAACAGTTACTTAGAGTTCCGAGCGCTGGCCTTGGGCACTTGTCCGACTAATGACTTTATAAGATTAATGATTTCACTAATTACACTTGTGACAATCAATGTTCCTATATTTAAAGCTTTTTGTAATAACGCGCCATATTCTATCATTATTCAAGTATTCCAATCTACAGTAGCAGCAACAAAACTCAACAATATTGACGCACTTAAATCCGCAGAAGCAATTACTTTTGCACTAACTTAGAATATAGACAACATAGTATTAAACTTATATTACATAGTACTTACAGAGTATGAGTAAAGTACCGGTGGACAAAAAAGAAAACTTTAATAACACGGGTTGTAATGCAAATGTCTCAATATAGGCACGGTTAGTTACTACTTCAATTTAAAAGCCAATTGTCAGGTTAGTAAAATTTCCTTTTTCAAGTTTAAATTTATCAACAATTGGGGATACATCACTGAGTTGGGTATCATCATGCTCAAAAATTTGTTCAACATCACCCAAGTAGTTTTGAAAAGTTTCTTGGAACTCACCTTCTCTCCTCATGCCCATTTTGAGACATTTTCTGAGCCTGCAGTACTGGCACTGGTTTCTGTGGTGTTGGTCGATGGGACAGTTCCTATTCCCTCTGCAGGAGTACGTCAGATTTCTTCTGACGGACCTCTTGAAGAAGGATTTGCAACCTGTGGACGAGATTTTACAATGTGAATTCTGCAGTTTATACCACTAGAAAATTGGTTTCCTTACTATCATTTCATTTTGTATGCTATTTCGAGTTCGAGTTTCTTCAGACTTAACAAAATTCGCTCATTTCTATAAATAAATAAATACGCCCAACAATCACATAGATACCTAGATCCCGGCCCCTAACTAGGATTCCCCGTATCTAGGAAACCAGAAACTACGAGGATGGTACCACAACATCCGTACAAAAACAATTGACTGCGCATTTTTCCTGCACAAACATTTATCGTATCGCGGGAATCGAACCCGCAACGTTAGAGGTGTATGAAATTTGAGCCAACCTGCCCATCCACCACACGACGCTGACTATCAAACTAATGAGCTGCTTACATTAAAATTATAGAAACATTTCTTTTATTATGTTAACCTAATTCTGGGCACGAGGGCGTCGTCACAGCAAATTTATAAGCCATCATTAATTATAACCCAAATAACTAAAGCTCATTCAATTTCCATATTTCAATACATCACACTACCACATACGGAAAACCAGCGATTTGTATGGAACTGCCAAACAGAAATGAATTTATAAAACAATAAATGGCCCGAACGATCTTAAGACAGTTAAGGCACAGAATAACTAATAGTAAGTTAGGGCAATCTCATGAATATCTTATGAGTGAACTTTATAGTGGAAAACAATTTGATACTGAATCTTTAGATAATAAGAGATTAGTTAAGCATTAGAGATTAGAATGACATGTACGATTGGCAGAATATTTATACGCTATCAGTTTATGTTGCGTTACTCCACTCCACGGCTATATGTGGTTTTGATGGTAAAATTATTTTGTTTATAAATAACATTAATCATAACTATTCATTTTACTATGAAAATTTTTTTTTTTACACCTAATAGATCTATGTTTGGCCACTATCTCGCCTGATGTGAAGCGATAAATTAACGTGGTTTGGACACATTATTAATAATAATTTACGGGTGACACTCACGTTTAAATTAGAGTAATTCAACTATATTTTCAACCACATCCGGTGGCACAACTATAGTTGGATGACTCCAATTTAAACGTGAGTGTCACCCGTAAATTATTATTAATAATAACTAGTCATATTTGTAAAATTATTAAAAAAAAACAGTTGCAGCACCACCCAGAACTTTGTTTTGCAAAATCCTGCACTCGCGGCACTGCACTTGTTATCCTGAAACAATTAGCTTTTAAGTCTCATAATGTAGCAATTTAGCTGGCTACATTGCCCTTTAAATTGAAACACAGTAATGCTTGCGCACTACTACTTGGCGGCAGAATAACTGGCAAAAATTCTTTCCGCAAAATTGAAATATAAGTATTTCGTTTTTGTGAATTACATATTTCTTTATTATTTTAATTGTAGTGTATATGTATCTAAAATATTTTAATATGTATTCTATTTAGCTCCAAGCTTGACAGCCTCTGTGGTGTAGTGATTGGGCAGGTTGACTCCACCATTGAGGTTGCGGGTTCGGTTCCCGCGACGGGACAAATGTTTGTGCACAGAAAAATAAAAAAGCACAAGCATTTGTTTCTTGTCTGGGTGTTGTGGAACCATAGTCCTCATAATTCCTGGTTCCCTACAGGGAATCCTAGTTAGGAGTCAGGATCTATTTATGTGATCGTTGGGCGTTATTTATTTATTTATTTTATTATTTAAGCCGATTGGCACAATTCAGTTATCTTGCAGTTTTAAGCTATAATAAAAAGGCAACTAACGGTACAATCATTGCATCATGAGCGAATGAGTAACAAAATACCTTTGTAGAGCCGTTGATGGCTACATTCATTATGGGTAATCTTAGCCTATGCGGAGGGCTCTAACGTATGCTTTGTATTAAATGCCTGCCTGTATCAACCGGTGTGAAGTTAGCGGCCTATGATAACCCGACCAAATTAAAAAGGCCAATTTTTTTTCTTTGCAATTTATGTATAATCGAATACAGGTGAACGGCATGAAGTATAGGCTCCTTGCAGTGTCGGATAGCACTTGCAATACCAATTTACGAGAGAGCACAGAACATCATTATCACGATTTCGCGTGGGTCTATTTATGTTTTATTGGGTCCTACATCTTCCGAGTAACACTTTATGAAAAGCAACATCAGGAAGCATTGAAGGACAGCTTTTAGGTAAATATTATGAGAATGTTCCAGAATATTTGAAACAAAGTAAAAACACCAGAAACCTAATTTTCAAATAATATTTCTGTCAATCTGTCCAAGTCTTAATGATTGGCAGCGCCAGATAGATCTAGCGTACACCTTTCACGAGTATATAGTGAAAAACACTCAGGACATTTAGAAATAGGTGAGAAAAATTTAAATTTGGACGTCATTACATTAGAAAAACAACCGCTATTACATGTGGATGCAACGGGAGGTATTTCAAAACCGCCAAATAATAAAAAATGTGGAAGGGTTTATTTATGTCGGAGTCATCCAAACTAAGTTAACGAAAAGAGTGTGTTGCGTGTTTGCAATGATTTCTAGCAAACACGATACGAATACCATTTTTAAATTTTTAAATCATTTCAAAAATTTTACGGTGTCTAATAATTGCTGGCCTGCATTTTCCGGTGTCGTCACTGATTTTAGCTTTGCTATAATAAATGCTACATGCTTGGCTTTCAATGAATGCAATTTAAAAGAATATTTGAATGAATGCTACAAAAAAATTACAAAAGTAAAGGATGTGCCTACACCAGAACTAAACAGTCGTTTGGCAAAAACAAAAACACCAATTTTTTATGTTGCGCACATTTGGTAAAATGCATATGTAACGATATAAATAAAGCTTCAATCAAAGAAAAAAAAATTACTAAAGATCTATTCATTAGGGTCATAATTTTAAATGATCTCGATCAAATTGGTTTATTTATGAAGAATTTATTTATATTATTGAATTCCGAGCTTGTCACTCATGACGTTGTAGAGGCCAAACAAATTTTGCTCAGATTGTGTGACGGAGAAAAGCAATCGTTGGATGCTCTTATGAAAATGGAGTCCACGAAAATTATACGGGACAAAAACGATGAGGTTTGCAGGGAACAAATATATTCTGGAAGTCCATTTTACCAATACGTAAAAAACATTATAAATCAAACGAAAATATTGGAAGAAGGTACTGAAGAGAATGTGTTTCATGACAAAAAAGTTTTTGAAGTGTTTTGAAATAAATTTATTCCATATATTCCCTTATGGTGCAATATTTTAGAACAAAAGACCATAGAACCTGCAATGCCCCAGTCGAAAATTACTTCGGCTACCTAAAACACAACGTTTTAGATGGCCGAAAAAAATTGAAATGCACACAAGTACTTCGCAAATTGCGCGGTGATGTAGTTGGAACATGCGTTGAGTTATTAAATGATATCCCAAAAAACCAGTTAACGAAAAATCGTACAAAAGCTGTAAAACAGCAGGAAGAAGAATTTTGGCAAAAAAGAAAAAGACCGTTGACAACACATTTCGACGGGGTCCATTTAAAAGGTCTAAAATAAAAAATATCAAACATAGACGATTCAAATATAACGTTGTGTGCATACTGTGGATACGGTTCAAGCTTGAATACACCCACAACAAATTGGATCCAATGTGATAGATGTGATAAGTGGATTCATGAAACTTGTGTCAAAGGCAGTAAAAGTGGAAAATCTATTAATATATCCAATGACTTTTTTTGTGAAATATGTTTGGCAAATATTTCAATACCTGTTGCCACGTCAGAGAGTTTAAATAAACCGGAAACCACGTCTGACTCAACCCAAAAACTAGAGTTATTGAATAATGGCCTGGTAAAAAACCCCAACTATTATGAAGACGCTGACCGTAGCTATAATGTTACTAAAATGGAAAACTTACAAAATACTATACAAGGCATTAATATCGAAGATCTTTTCTCACTCACTCCGCCAAACCATCTCCCGAATTTCGTCATAGATAACTTATTATACATATTTAACAATAATGAATTTTACATAGTGCCCGTCGAGTGGTCTTTCTATATTTTCGGAGAATTCAATGTCGACAAAAGTTTTTGGCACAAACTAAAAATTACTTTTGAAAAAGATACAGTTTTCCCGATTTGCCTTCACCAACATTACACAATGGTAATATTATCCCTAAAACGTAAGACCGTTTGTATTATTGACCTCTTCGGAGACGAACAATCACTGAAATCTTTATACTTAAAACAAATTAACAAGATTCCAACAGAAAAAAAATGGAAACAGCACTTAAAGTCATTACCCCACCACATTACCAGCAAAATGATGGACATAATTGTGGCCCGATAATGTTAGATTTGTTCTGCAAATTAAAACAAAACGAAAATCTTTTTGAATGACCGGACTTGGATAGATATAGGTTTAAATTGAAAAAGTTGATTAACGAAAAAAGTGACGATATGAAAGATATTTGTCCATATTGTGCAACTGCGACACAAAACAATTACTTCCAATGTCACTTTTGTATGCGAAAAATACATAGTACTTGCCTTCTGAGCATAAACGAAGTAAAGCAGGGAATAACAGTGGTTATGAAAATACAAGAATTAAAAAACATTTGCACACTATGTCGAAAATATAAAATTAAGTACGGTATTTACATGTACATGTAAATATATTAATTTATTATATTTTTTATAAATAAATATTTAAGCCAGTTGATTCTACCGATTTTTAAATCACACTTCTTTTTATTATATTTACATAGAAGGTATCGGTCAGTTATCAATGCTATTTGACGTGTTTAGTTATAAAGTGTAACCTAAACAATACTGAGGTCAAATGGCTAAAAATCTTGTTAAAAATGTAGCTATAAGTTGATTTTACCGATTTTTAAATCAGAGGATTTTTTATATATTTACATACAAGGTATCGGTCAGTTATCGATGCTATCTGACGTGTTAAGTCATAAGGTGTAACCTAAACAATACTGAGGTCAAATGGTCAAAAATCTTGTTGAAAATGTAGCTGTAAGTTGATTTTACCGATTTTTAAATCAGCCGATTTTTTTTTATATTTACATAGAAGGTATCGGTTAGTTATCAATGCTAACTGTAAGTTGATTATACCGATTTTTAAATCGGTGAAGGTATCGGTCAGTTATCGATGCTATCTGACGTGTTTAGTCATAAGGTGTAACTTAAACAATACTGAGGTCAAAATGCTAAAAATCTTGTTTAAATTGTAGGAATAAGTTGGTGTAACCGACTTTCGAATCACCTGAATATTTTTGATTATGTGTACGGAAAAAAAGGCAATCAGCTATAAGTCATATCTGACGTGTCCAGTCATAAAGTGTTACTCGAACAATATCCGGGTCAAATGGCCAAAAATCTTGTTAAAAATGTAGCTTTAAGTTGATTTTACCGATTTTTAAATAAGCCGATTTTTTTATATTAACAAAGAAGGTATCATTCAGTTGTCTATTCTATCTGACGTATTGAGACATAAGGTAAAACCTATACATGTTACCAGGCTACTTCATGCCGTTCATCTGTATTCGATTATCCATAAATTGCAAAGAAAAAAATTTGGACTTTTTAATTTGGTCGGGTTATCATAGGCCGCTAACTTTAGGCCGCTAACTTCACACCAGTCCTGTATCAAGCGCTTCTTAATGATAAAAGTTCTGGTTAATGATGAGACGAGCAAGTCGTTCGCCTGATGGTAAGCGCCACGTCTGGCCATAACAATTGCAGTGCTATCCAGAACTTGCACTACATTGAGCTCATCACCCCGACATCAGATATTAAGTCTTACATAGCCAGTAAGTTTGCTGGCTACAATGCCCATGAAACCGGAACACAGTAATGCTTGCGCAATACTGCTTGGCGGCAGAATAATTAGCTAAACTGTGGTACCTACCCAGACGGCCTCTGGCATATAAGAACCTGATTGCACCTGATTAAAAGCTCCATCTATGGAGATGTAATCGTACCTATCTAAGTACCAGCACACGTGGCACACACCTTAAATATTTCTGTGTCATTATAGATTCCAAATAAATTATATCACAACACGTAAGTGTCATAATAATCATTGAAAAAAAAAGTTCCGGTCAAAAGGTGCCATTACTTTTTGACCATATTGGTACAAGTGAGCTGCCAGAGTTGTCGTTTTTTTAATTTATTGGATTGGATTTAGAAATTTCAAGCCATTTTAAACCACGGGAGGTAATTTCGGGTACGATTTAATTTAAATTTTGAGAGATCGGAGGGAATGGTAGCAATTCACACTTGCATGTCTGTGAGCTATTAAACGTGAATCGTAATTGGATGGATTTGAATAACATGATGTTTGAAGATTTATAAGCGTTACTTCGTTAGTCAAGTAGCTTTTTTATGAATTAGCTGATGCAATAAATAAAATAAACAATTTCACTACCTGTGTCAGTTTTGTGACGCTTCCAATAAATTAAATTTTATATATAAAAACATTGTTTATGCAAAATACTTTTCCGCAAAATTTGTCAATTTGTCAAATTAGCCAAATTGACTTACTTTGTTAATCAAACACGTTTATGTGTTTTTTTTTAAAGTTATATGATAATTTTTAGAAAAAAACAAGAACCAACTTCAAGACTAAGCTTATATTTTTTGCTTTTGTTAATTTTTTCAATTTCGATAAAATTTATATGGGACCACCTCTGAAGTATGACCTACCAAACAAAAAAATAATCATCAAAATCGATTCATAATTGTCGGAGTAATCGCGTAACAAACATACAAAAAACACCGTCGAATTTAGATCTCCTCCTTTTTTAAAGTTGGTTAAAAACTAATACTAATTCATGTTAATCACTTTTCTCACATGGCAATAATGTAATAAAAATTGAACAGTGTACAATAACTAAAACATAGAAAAATATAACCAACAAAAATAGATCCTGACACCTAACTAGGATTCCCTCAACAGCCAGACACGAAAGAGATGTTTGCGCTTAACAAAATTTTATCTGTGTAAGTTTCCAAGTATAAAATTACATCATTTTGGCAACAATGCATATTGCCGCATTGTACGAGGTAACCGTTAGGAACTGATAAGAGTAAGCACACCTGGCGGGTAAAACGTGGTAAGCTTGGTATCGGCTCATCTGTATGTGGAATATGTAAAGACTTTATAGTTCCAGTACCTGGTATCACCAGGCCTAGCGCACTCCGCACTGTAGGTACGAAGCTACATAGCCAGACAACGACGGCGGGTCGCGCGTCGTTACACATGCCGCCTCAGAGAGTTATGCGATAGAAAGAGAGGCGCTCTGTAGGTTAATATGACTGGTACGCTACGCGAGCTGAATTGAATTTTATTGCGTCATAACAAGAGTCGCTATTTGTTTAAATTTCTTTGCTGAGTGATGCTTCTGTCCCTTAGTATTCTGGGGTATCACCAACGTTGTGAATCTAAAAAAAATAAAGTCATGCCGTCAAGCGACTTAGTCGTGTTTCGAGATGTTCGGTGAACCATCGGGGAGACGGGTCTGAGCAGCCGCTCGATTGCAGTCTCTCTCTAGATCTATGTGCTCCATCTTAGACCACATAATCGCTTCACATCAGGCGAGATAGTGGCCAAACATAGATCTATTAAGCATAGAAAAATAATAATGACTATCATTTTTCTTTCTTTTTTTTCACCCAATGATCACATACACAGATCCTGACCCCTAACTTGGATTCCTGGACTATAGGTCCTGGTTATTTATAATCTAGATACATCTAGGGAACCAGGATCTATTGAGTCCATGGTCCCACAACACCCAGACACGAAACAAATGCTTGAGCTTTTTTTCTATGCGCTTTTGTCCTGTATTAATTTTTTTTAAACAGTTTGTAGTCGTAACGAGCCGTAATTTGAATATGGAACGCAGTCATTGATAACTTAATAAGTGAATAGTGATTTTTCTTTTCACGTACCGTTCGTTTCAGAATAAAGCGTCAGTTACGCTAGCGTTTGCGCCGCAATGCCATGAAGCCGCCCAATTACCGCTATCTCTGGGAACATCGTACGTTGCGAATCGCACTCGATGATAACGAGTGCATTGACGTCGAGTTACTAGTGAAATGTGAGACAATGGTAGGGGTTTGTATGTTTTAGAGCTCTAGATTGTCTTTTTAGGGTTTCGTACCCAAAGGGTAAAACGGGACCCTATTACTAAGACTTCACTGTCCGTCTGTCTGTCTGTCTGTCTGTCCATGTGTCACCAGGCTGTATCTCATGAACTGTGATAGTTAGACAGTTGAAAATATCACCGATGATGTATTTCTGTTGCCGCTATAACAACAAATACTAAGATGATTTTTTTGCCGTTTTTATAGGTACGGAACCCTTCGTGCGCGAGTCCGACTCGCACTTGGCCGGTTATTTCTGTAATGATAATTTTACTGGTGGTAGGTTTCTCGTATGCGAGTGGTCGTCTGGGTAAGTACCACTGCTTTGCCAGTTATGCTGCCGCCAATTAGTAGAGCGCAAGCATTACTGTGTTCCGGTTTGAAGGGCATGGTAGCCAGCGAAATTACTGGGAATTATGAGACTCAACAGCTAATTGTCTCAGGGTGACGAGCGCAATGCAGCCCCGCGCAGGATATTGCAAAACAAAGTTCTGGGTGGTGCTGTAAACACAAACAAATTGAGAACCTTCACCATTTTTGAAGTCGGTTAAATGGAAAAATTTTGTTAACAATTACAAATTCCAAGATTCATATTTATTATCATATCTTTATCATTAATACAATGATAATAAATAAAATACAAAATTCTTTTCTGAGTAAATAAGATAATAGACTCTCTACTCATCTGTCCTACTCAGAAAATACTACCATACCCGCGACATACTCAAGTTAAGAAAAATAAGATAAACCAGCCAAGTGCGAGTCGGACTCGCGCACGAAAGGATCCGTACCATTATCTAAATCTACCATTATAAAAACGGCAAAAAATCACGTTCGTTGTATGGGAGCCCCCTTACATATTTATTTTATTCTGTTTTTTAGTATTTGTTGTTATAGCGGCAACAGAAATACACCATCTGTGAAAATTTCAACTGTCTATCACGGTTCGTGAAATACAGCCTGGTGACAGACGGACAGACAAACAGACGGATGGACAGCGGAGTCTTAATAATAGGGTCCCGTTTTACCCTTTGGGTACGGAACCCTAAAAACTGTAGATCCCATCAGTCTCATCTACACAATTATTGGCAAGTGGCCGGTAATGACTCCTAGATTACAGGTGTCGACGCGCTGACCCACATACGTCACGAGATCTGATGTAATGCAAATTGGAGCCTATTTTATTCTTTTACAACTAAACCTTGTACCTAGAATGTTTACGTACTAGCGCTTAATTGATTTGTTCCGCATTCGAACCATGATGCTTTTCCTGCATAAAAAAATCCCGATTAGCTATCCGGCTGAAACTTTCAGGGTAGCTCACAATTTGATGACAATGCATTTTTGTTCCATTTAAGGCGCATTATAACGTGGTTTTTATACCATATTTTTTAATCTACATTAAATTATTATGGGGATAGTGTTGCCTAATCTGACGAAAGTCGCAGTATTTTTAACTGAGCATTAAATAAAATGTATTTAGTAACATAGCCTACCTATTTGTTAATACAAATGAAATGAAATTTACTAACAAAAATGAATCTTTTATCTGAATAAAAATTTATTATTATTATTATTATCTTCCAGTTAACCTCGGCGCATTGTGGTATTTTAACCGACTTTAAAAAGGAGAAGGTTCTCTGTTCGTTTTTTTTTTATGTGTGTTACCATAGAATTCAGTCGTTTATGAACCGATTTGGAAAATTCTTGCGTTAGGTTCAGTATAGCTACGAAGTGGTCCTATATACATTTCATCGATATTTGATCTTGGACTTCGAAGATACATTGAAGTCGGTTTTTGTTTTTTCTAAAAAATTATTATTTAACTAGCGACCCGCCCCGGCTTCGCACGGTTATTATACATAAAAAACCTTCCTCTTCAATCACTCTATCTATTAAAAAAAACCGCATCAAAATCCGTTGCGTAGTTTTAAAGATTTAGGCATACATAGGGATATAGGGACAGAGAAAGCGACTTTGTTACGACGCCGACGACTTTGTAGCGACTGTGTTGTTATACTATGTATTGATAGTGAAGTGATAGTGATTTGATCACCTGTCAGTCCACCTCATGACAATAACCTTTTGTTGTTCTTTATACAATGTCATTGATTTCGTTCGACGACCGCTGGGCACATTATAATAAACGTATTCTTGTTAGTCAACGTGTATAGGCGCATAAAATACGTACGCATGTGTAAGTACTAATTAAATGTAAAAATATGCATACGCATTCTATTTTTATCGAGTTACTCAATCACAGACCTACATACAATGAGGTTTGGAACGCATAATGTATAGTTTGGAAGGGAATAAAGTTACAATTAGTTTTGTTGCCTTCAACAACTGTTTTTAATTTATTTGCTGCACTAAAGTTTATTTTATTTATGACATAGGTAGGTAGTTTAGTGTTTATCATTCTATATATTTGTACATAATTGTTAATTGGTTCTGTAAATAAATAAATGACGATTTTTTACGACATTGATTAAAAATAATAATACATTAACGGTAAGTAGGCAGGTTTTAATCAAATATTAGGTACCAAGGTATGTATAAAATCGTGCATAGCTTTTTTAGTATAAATATTTACAGGTATATATTATTACAGGTATGTATTATTTATTTTATAATTATATTTTATAATATAATTATAAAATAAATAATATGTATTAACAAATAGGTAGGTAGATATAATTTATAAACAGATATATAAAAATATTACTTTTTTTTACTCTTAATAGATCCATGTTTGGCCACTATCTCTCCTGCACATAGATCTAGAGAGAGACGGCAGTTGAGCGGCTGCTCAGACCCGTCTCCCCGATGGTTCACCGAACATCATCCCGAAACACGACTAGGTCGTTTGACGACATGGCTTTGTTCGGTGGGTGGTATTACATATAATTTATTTTGCTACATACTTTATGTACAATAAAGAGATTCAATGACATGTGATAAGTATATTACATATAGACCACGAAGCGAGAACCGCGTATTTATAAACTAAAATCAGAACTGAGCCTAGAGTCAAGTAAAGTCAAGCTTTCTTTGATAAACGTAACTTGAAACTAAAGCTGATGATGATAATGATGATGCCGACGTTTACTTGAGAAAATGATTCATTAATTAATTTTTTTAATGAAATACATAAAGGGACGCGCAAGTCGTTTGCCTGATGGTAAGCACTACGCCTGCCCATAACAATTGCAGTTCCACCCAGAACTTTTAATACGATAAAAAGTACTGCGTAACACTGCATTGCGCTCATCATCGCCAGACATCAGATATTAGGTCTCATATGCCCAGTAATTACAGTAATAACAGTAATTTCGTTGGCTACAATGCCCTTCAAACCGGACAGTAATTCTTGCTGCGCATTACTGACGCAGAAGAATAACTGGCAAAGCGACGGTACCTACCCAGACGAACCCTTCGCATACGAGAGAACTACCATAAGTACCACGAGTTTCAAGTTACGTTTATCGAACAAAACTTGACTTCAAACTCTCCCTGATTCTAGGCTCACTTCTGATTTTAGTTTGTAAATACGAGCCTACATGTGATTTCTGTCAATAAGTTGGAAATTTGTCGTATGACGTGGTATAACGTAGGTGTCGACAATTTAGTCATTTAGATACCTATGATAGCGATGTTATATGTATAACTACTGTACCTATAGTTAAAATATATATGTTGGTATCAAGACCCATTGTGCCATCTTTACGGCTGCAGAATGCGATGGCCATTTGATTGATGCTATGTCACATATAACACATATTGCCAAGAATTATCATACCTATAAAAACATGTCAGCTCCTGTGGTGTAGTGGTTGGGCAGGTTAGTTCAAATCGATACACCACTGAGGTTCGATTCCCGCGACGAGCCAAAGTTTTGTGCACAGAAAAAAACGCAAGCATTTGTTTCTAATTCGTTGAGCACCTAATGATATTTCTTTTTGCTTGGTTCCCAAATTGAAAAAAATAATTATCTTTATTCCATTTGAGCATCTCCGGTGGAGTAGCTTCTAGACTGGTGAATACAATATTATATCAGACTAGCTGCGCCGCGCGGTTTCACCCGTGTAGAATTCTGTTTATAGTTACTCCCTCGGCAATAGCTATTTTTTCCAGGATAAAAAGTCTTATGACTTAATCCAGCATTTGATATTTCCTCAAACCAAAGGTTGTCTGGAAGAAATCGCTTTTAGCGATCAGGCCGCCCATGTAGCACTTTCTTTAATTGTTTTTATGTAATGTCTTTAATTTAAAGCGTTCATCTATCTATCTATCTATCCAGCGTATGCTTATACGCTGGATTAACTCACAGGACTATGGAGATAGCATTATCTCCATTCTAAATTTTATCCGAATCCCTTTAGCCGTTGCGACGTGAATGGGTAGTAACAAACACACATACATACAAATTTTCGCATTTATAATATTACTGTGATGTGATGTGATGCGATATAAACTTTAGCAAATATTTTAAAATACAATGCGGGAAACCGCGCGAAGTGGAGAGAAAGGAGCAGGAAAGCGGACCCTGGCCGAAGCCGGGATTAATCACGCTAGGTAGAAGAAGAAATATTTTAAAGTACAAAGAAACCAAGTTGTAAGTTTTTTATGTAATAAAGAAAGAAAGAAAGAGAGAAAGCATTTATATTGACAAAACTGCACACGCGACAACAATGATTACAACACAATAAAAAAAACAATTAATAAATAAAATACTAGGTGCTTGCATTTTACCCGAATCGCTGCCGTGCACAGTGACGTCAAAAAAGGTCTGAACTCAGCATAACGCTGCGGATAAATTCACAACGCTAGTACCATACCAATTGGAATATATTTTAAAATAGGCATTAAAATAATTAACAGCCTGATAGTCAGTTATTTGCAGAGGCGAAACTATTTATCGCCGGCCTTGCTTTTACAGGCGATGTTGTAAGAGACCTAGCTACTTTGTAAGTATGTTTAATAGTCATTATAATACTATAATTTACGGCAAGTAACTTATAAAGTATATTAAACATAGATAACGGCAAAATCAAAACCCCCTTGTCACGCGCCTTACGACTTATTAAATTGTTGTCGGAAGAAATTGATATTTTTAACCTGTCGAAGTTCTCAGAAGAGGATTCGTTTTTTTTAGAAAGTAATGTTTTTTAATGAATATAAGGTACTTTTAACATCGCATTGGCATTTTGTTAGCTGTAAGGAGGTTATATAATGTAGTTGGAAATAAATATTTTTTTTTTTTTACACTTAATTTATCTATGTTTGGCCACTATCTCGCCTGATGTGAAGTGAATTACACATTAATTGAAATCTAGAAATTTTAAAAAGAAGTTTTTAAACCGCTTTTAGGCCTCCGCCATGGCCTTAACGATTGTTATCCCCAGACAACAACCGGGACCGTGTCCTCCGAAGCACGGTAGCGCTCAGATGTAAACTCCACAAAAACGGACACCCATCCAAGTTGTGACCGTTGCTTAACCTAACAATCATCATCATCATCATCAGCCCATTACGTTCCCACTACTGGAACTCGGGCCTTCCCTCGTAGAGAGAGTATGGGTCATAATCCACCACGCTGGCCCAGTGCGGGTTGGTGGATGTCACATATCCTTAAATTTTTGTTATAAATTCTGGGATATGCCGGTTTCATCACGACGTTTTTCTTCACCGTTTTCAGAGCGAGTGTTAAATCCGCACATAACTTAAGAAAATCAGTGGTGCGGGGCTAGCGGGATTCGAACTTGGGTGCGTCTGATCGAAAGTCACACGTGCTCCCACTGAGCCACACTCGCTCCTTAAACCTAACAAATCGTACTAATATTACAAATGTGAAAGTTGAAAAATCACCCTTATTTAGTAGACATTCCGCTAATTCGTACAAAGCGTTTTGGTTCCACGTTTATAGTGCAGACTGTTGAGGAATGGAACTCATTGCCGTCTTCTCTGTTTCCTGATAACTACAATATGCGTATCTTCAAGGCGAGAGTGAATAGGTATCTTCTAGATCTACGTGCTCCATCTTCGACCACATCGTCGCTTAACATCAGGCGAGATGGTCAAACGTAGACCTATCTATTGTAAAAAAAAAAATAGTTTTGTGAGTATGGATGGGGATGGATGGATGGATGGATGGATGGATGGATGGATGGATGGATGGATTGATGGATGGATGGATGGATGGATGGATGGATGGATGGATGGATAGATGGATGGATGGATGGATGGATGGATGGATGGATGGATGGATGGATGGATGGATGGATGAATGGATAGATGGATAGATAGATGGATGGATGGATGGATGGATGGATGGATGGATGGATGGATGGATGGATGGATGGATGGATGGATGGATGGATGGATGGATGGATGGATGAATGAATGGATGGATGGATGGATGGATGGATGGATGGATGGATGGATGGATGGATGGATGGATGGATGGATGGATGAATGGATGGATGTGTTACTCAATCTCGCAAAAACTACTAAACGAATTTTGATGAAATTTGGAATGTAAGTACTTTAAGTCTTCGAAAAGGACATAGGCTACTTTTTGTTCCGAGAAACCGCGAGTAAAACCACGGAGCGCAGCTAGTCTGTTATGAACGGCTAAGCGAGCTACGCTACGAGCGCTACTTTGTACCTATTCTATAACCATCGTCTGATTCCAATACAAGCGCCGTATGATTGATTACAAAGTCATTAACATCCTAGCAAATTGATTTACATCTAATTCAATTTTAAATTTCAGTTTGAAATCACTGGTAGCTATTGTGAGATGGATTGTTAATGTGGAGGGAATTGAAATTTGTAATTAATTGTGAAGAGATGAGAACAGACTATCTGAGAATGAGAAGGTTTTAAGTTTGTGCCAATTTGGCTAGTGATGATCATTGATTCGAATGGTGTACATATTTCCATTTATCACAGTGGGTAGTATCGTTTTTCAAAAATCACAAGGGAAAACCGCGACCAAAGCTGCAAAGATTTGAAAACTAGCTTAGGTACAGTATAGAACTAATTAAAGGTTGCATCAATATAAAACAACCAAGCGTAACTTCCCTTAATCATTTCATTAAGGCGCAGCCACAAAGAAACGAGACTAATGAAATATTACCAGCTTTAATGACTGCAGGATCGTTCCTTAACGATCTAGGTCCTGTGGTCTTGTTGATAGATATATAGATACCTATATGCCTAGGCAACGTAAAGGTTACCACTGACTTTCTTAAGTTATGTGCGGATTTAACACTCGCTCTAAAAACGGTAGAGGAAAACATCGTGAGAAAACCGGTATGTCCAAGAATGTTTCACAAAAATTCAGAGTTATGTGACATCCCAAGTCGCACTGGGCCAGCATGGTGGATTAAGGCCCATACTTTTTCTATGAGAGAAGGCCCTGTCCCAGCAGTGGGAACGTGATGGGCTAATGCATAGGGCATTGTAGCCAGCGAAATTACTGGGCAATATGATACTTAAGAGCTATTGACATCCCAGGGTGATTAGCACAGTGCAGTGCCACGGAGGAGTTTAAAAAAGTTCTGGGTACTGTTGCAACTGTTATGAGCTGGCGTGTTGTTTACCATCAGGCGAACGAACTGCTCGTCACAGCACTCAATTATTACCAACAAAATTTCGTGAGCCTCTGTGGTATAGTGGTTGGGCAATGGCTCAAATCGTATACATCACTTAGGTTGTGGGTTCGATTTCACGCGACGAGACAAATGTTTTTGCAAAAAAAGGGCAAGCATTTGTTTCGTGACTGGCTGTTGTGGGACCATGATCCTTGTAGTTCCTGATAGATATAGGGAATCCTAGTTAGGGGCCAAGATCTATATAAATGTGATCGTTGGGCGTATTTATCATTTATTTATATGTATTTTTTACATAGGTTGGCTAAAGATAGGAACAGATCCTGGAGAATATGCGGAGAGTTAGTTTGCTGTTATTAGTTCTGCTTGAAGCACAAACCATGCAGGCCTAGCGCACTCCGCACTGTAGGTATGAAGCTACAAGTACATAGCCGGACACCGACGGCGGGTCGCGCGTCGTTGCACGTGCCGCGTCAGAAGAGATAAGAGCTATGCCATAGAAAGAGATGCGCTCTGTAGGTTAATATGACTGGTAGGTATGCAGCGCTACGCGAGCTGAATTGAATTTTATTGCGTCATAGCAAGAGTCGCTATTTGTTTAAATTTCTTTGCGGAGTGATGCTTCTGTACCTTAGTATTCTATGCACAAACACACAAATCCGTGCTGGGGATAGAGGAAGAAGGCGTGGTAAGAGTACGGAGAACAGCACTTACAATACTTAACCCCGAAACACACGCGCTTATATTAGCATAAAATATGCGATTGGCGTTTCTGAAATCCAATATCGTAGTCGCTCTTTGTAGCAATTGCTTTAATACTTTTAGCATCTGCGATTTGTACTTTTGCGATCGAGCATCAACATCGCGCGATGCGTTTTAGAATTTTAGAATTTTAGCATCTGCGATGGGCATTTTTTGATCAAAATCGCTATGACGTTCAAGACTAATAAGTAATTTGAGTTTAACTGAAACTGCTAACTAGACTAAAGCTCAGAATGTGATATAGGTATTCAGTGAAAACCACTAATGATCCGTGAGTGAGGTGGCGCTATATGCGCAGGTATAGTCTGTTAGGTACCTTTTATAAATGAACGCACACGCACTGAATATATCAATATGTTTTATTTATACATTATGCAAGTTTCAGCACACAGTCTTAGCACAATTTAAATATACCTGCATGAGCAATTATAATATTATTAATAGGTACAGTAGGTAGATAATTAAAAAAACAAAAAACAACTCATTTTTGACATTGATAGTTTTGGCTTCCTCAATAAAGGTTAAAAATGCGGGACTACCTTCCACTGAAGGAAACGCATATTAATTACAATTCGAACAATACTACATTTGGATGCAAAATGGCTGTATACAATTAGCATACATTATATCGATAGTATTAGGAAATCGATTTTGTCGATATTCCCGATAAAGCCTATTAGTATAAATCAGCACCAAACCATCGGAAAAATTACATGCATTGTAAATACGGGAGTATTAAAAGTATAAAATAAATTGTTAATAAAATAACACAGCTCGTTTATTTTTTATAGTGAATAAAGCGTAAATTTTCGATTTACGACGTGACAAACATGGAGAATCCTCAACAATATGGCGGCCTTAAATTTTCAAAATGGTCATTAACGTCACGCAGCCTCGTGTTTACCTTATTAAGGTGTAGCTAGTACTTGTTTAATTCACATAAATAACATATTAAAAAGAGTCAAATTTTCATTAAAAGGCAGCGTGATTCAACTCGGCCGCGCTTTTTATTGACAGTTTTAGTGGCGAGAAAAGAGCCACACACGCGCCGGTCTTGGATTCAATTTAAAAAGTGGAATGAGATAAAAATAAATAAGTTCGGAAAGACACTTATGTTTAGAGGCGGTCGTAAAGATAGGGTTAACTGCCACGGTATCGCGGGACAAACATACCATAAACTGACCGGTTATTGTCGAAGTAGTGACGCGCCTCCATCGATACACCTTAGGTCCTGCACTCCTGCCTGACCGCTGCATACTTACTCATGTGTACAGACGCAAAATTCACTTTAAATGGCATCAAACTTAATCATAATTTTAGCCAACAGATGTCACTAAAATATTATTTTGTTTTAAAACGCTTTGTTAGTATTAAATTATTACTAATCATTGTTTGTTATGATGAGAATGAGTTAGTCGCGTTGTTTTTTAATGTGGTGTAAAATTTTATGAGTTGAATTAGATATTAATTATAACAACAACAGGTGTAATAAATAACATGAGAATTCTTCCTAGGAACTAGATGTCAAACTTTCTTCCAGGATCATCGAAAAAAAATATCGATGAGCGCACCACTAAGTGCAGGTGTCAACTGCAATCACTATTGTCGCTCGGATGCGAGCATTTAACTCAAAAGAAACGCGCACCCGTAGAACTTTGTCGTCTTAACACCTATAAACATTTTACTACTTGTTCCTTTAAAGAATTTTGTATTTTTGTTTTGACATGGTTGCATCAAAATCAGCGGGGGGTCCAACTGTTAATAAAGTGGATTTGTCGACATCAAAATAACACTTTATGGTCGCGACGCTAATGCGGTTTATCGGTACACTCTTAAAGTAGTAATCATGTGATAGGTTAAGCTGAAATACTACTAGAGACTTGTGGAGCTGGTAGTTATTATCGGTTGATTTCTCGAGTGTTTCTGTATGCAAATGAGGTTATATATGTTTTGGACTGGGCTTAGAACGTATAAATTGTCATCGGAGCTGATAAGATGCGCGGCAGATCGCGCTGCCTACTTAACTCTCGTTTATATAGGAGATATAGAAACAGCATCGTGTGAGAATTAACAGTTAATAGAAATTAAAGGCGAGATATTTAATATAACAATAACAGAATTGGAAAACTGTGTTTATATGCATATTATAGTGAAATTTCGAAATGAGACAGCAAACACTGGAACCACGGAAACCGCAAAAAACGCGGGTAACACCGCGGGGAGTGGCTAGTTACTACTACATAATTATGGTAATCACCGTTTGGATACAAGCCTCGACGTCTCACGACAGAAGTTATGCAAATTGTTCCATGGCACTGCACTACGCTCGTCACCTAAAACAATAACTCTTAAGCCTTATAATGTCTAGTAATTTCACTGGCTACAATTCCCTTTAAACCGGAACATCGTAAAGCTTGCGCACTACTGCTTGGTGGCAGAATAACTGGCAAAGCGGTGCGGTGGTCTCAACCCAGACGGCCTCTCGCATACGATAGACTTACCAGCAGTGAAGATAACATAGCAGCGCTTTCAATTGGTGGCCATTCAGGCCCTCTTTATATGTGATAATGTTCATTCTGAATCTTGTAGATACTAAGTATGATTTTGTAGTAGTCTGAGCTGAGTATCCTAAGAAACGCTGCATTTTCATTCACTGCGCAATCTTAGTAAGTTACTACTCGTATATATCGATAATTAGACGAAATGCAGCGAATATGTAATTCATACTATCTTATCACGTTTCCGAGACATTTCAGCTCGTTATGATCGGGTCGGGACCTCACTGGCGCCATCTAGCTCGATAACAAAACGTCGACAACTTCGCCTCACTAATTAGATGATATTTTTTCACCGGATACAGTTCTATTTTTGAATAATTAGTTCCTTTGAAAAGACCGACGGCGTGTGATATGATTTGCTAATTTTATTATTTACTTAGGTAGCAATGGTATTAACATTGTATTTTGAAGTACCTAGAGTGTGCCGCCTTTGGAGCATGCGTTCTTGATAAGAAATTTGTTTAAAAACATTTCATTGAATAATAACTATCGTGTTTTTAATACAAACAGTTCTTAGAATTCGTTTCATAGTGACCTTAAAATCTAGAGCTGGTATTTTTGCCATTGTGACAGCTCTATCAGCCGGACTATTTCAAAGTACTATAAGTAATGCTTAATTAAAAATACTAAACGCCTGTAACTCTATACCTAGTTTAGATTTTGAAAAATGTCGGTGGAGATGTAACTTATATGTTTTTTTAATGCAACATTTTTGCCGCATCTTTTGATTAGTACCTTTTTTCCGAACGGGGGTAGAGTAATTTTGATATTAAGAAGTGCGTCTGTAATGAAATTAATAAAAAAACCAACAGTTATACTAAAATTCTAGGGAATTTATAAAATGTATTTATCCATATTAGGTACCTATACAATATGATCCTACTAATATAATAAACGCGAAAGTTTGTAAGAATGTATTGATGTATGTTTGTTAATCTTTTACGCAAAAACTACCAAACCGATTTTGATGAAATTTGGTATGTAGGTACTTTAGGACTTGTAATAGCACATAGGCTACTTTTTATCCCGGGAAACCGCAGGCGGAACCGCGGGGCGCAGCTAGTATAACAATATGTTGACACGTGGTTAAGGTGTAATTATACATTTAATAGATCGGCGACATTTGGCACACATGCATAAGTCTAGCTATAGCATCATTATTTCTTGTTGCATATATTACATTAACTACCGGCGCCCCGCGGTTTCGTCCGCCGTTCTCCGGGATAAAAAGCAGCCCATGTCATTTCCCGAAACTCGAATCAAATAAATAAATAAAAAATAAAATAAATAATGCCCAACGATCACATACATAGATCCTGGCCCCTAACTAGGATTCCCTGTATCTAGGAAACCAGGAACTATGAGGACCATGGTCCCACAACACCTAGACACGAAACAAATGATTGCGCTTTTTTTTCTGTGCAAAAACATTGGTACCGTCCGTCGCGGGAATCGAACACGCAACCTCATTAATGTATGAGATTTGAGCCAACCTGCCCAACCACTACACCACAGAGGCTATCATAAAATCAAAACATCAAATAATTAAATATCCCGTTTCTAAATCAAATACTAATGGTAAGTACTTGTAGCTAAGACATTGAAGGCCATTGTAGGCAGCGAAATTACTGGACACTATGAGACTCAACAGCTAATTGTCTCAGGGTGACGAGCGCAGTCCAGCGCCGCGCATGATTTTCCTAAACAAAGTTCTGGGTCGCGATGATATTGTTATGGGCTGGCGTATTGCTCACCATTACCATCAGGCTAACGACAAGCTCGTCTCGTCAATTAGTTAAATGAATAAAAATAGTTTAAATAAAAGACTCTACATATATGTAGCTACCATATTTCCGGCGGCAT
This sequence comes from Petrophora chlorosata, assembly GCA_951640565.1. Classification (NCBI taxonomy): domain Eukaryota; kingdom Metazoa; phylum Arthropoda; class Insecta; order Lepidoptera; family Geometridae; genus Petrophora; species Petrophora chlorosata. The sequence continues at coordinate 4,356,208 of OX621204.1, read as the reverse complement.
TCCAGTTTAGTCGAGTTATGACAAACAAGTTTAATTTTTAATACTTTTATAATATTCTGTTAATCATGCTCGTCGCAGATGAAGTAGCCAATTGACAAATGAGATGCGACCTTAATACGATTCCGCAAACATCAAGTTTTAAGATCATGCTAATTTATACCTACTAATGTTTAAATTAAGACTCATAATCTTGTCCATGATTAGAGGTGACGCAACCTGGACAATAACCTAACGGCCAGTGTTGTCGCTATTGTCCAGAGGTCTCAAACTTTGACACGTTTTGTTTTTAAGACAATAGACTGTACATTACAACCATGTACTTACCTACATGTACATTTAAGTCTATTCCATACATTCTGATCGACAGATTGTAAGCTAAGTAATTAGGGAGATATAAAAAAAATAAGTCTCATGAGAAAAACTTGACGTAGACAATGAGTCGTTTCTAATTTTCAATAAATTGTTAATTTTAAATCATAATTGATTTCAAATTTAATTGAGCTTTTAGGCTCTTGTGATATAATTACAGTTAAAATCTAATGACCGTATAAGTTATATAAGTTATTATATTATAAACGCGAAAGGTTGTAAGAATGTATGTTTGTTACTCTTGGAATAACACATATGTAGGCTAGTTTTTATCCAGGCAAACCGCGGGTGGAACTGCGGGCCGCAGCTCGTTATATTATAAACGCGAAAGTTTGTGAGAATGTATGGATGTATGTTTGTTACTCTTTCACGCAAAAACTACCAAACCGATTTTGATGAAATTTGATATGTAGGTACTTTAGGACTTGGAATAGCACATTTTTTTTTTTTTTTTTTTTATGACTAGGTAGTCAAACAAGCAGACGGCCCGCCTGGATGGTAAGCGGTTACCGTCGCCTATGGACACCTGCAACACTCGGGGCATTACTGGTGCGTTGCCTACCTTTAAGGACCCTTTTCACTTTTTATCCAGGGAAACCGCGGGTAGAGCCGCGGGGCGCAGCTAGTAAATTATAAATGTACTTACCTACTTAAGCTCTAGGTATATAAACCTCTGTTTCGATTTACTAAAGGTACCTGATACAAATAATACCGACCTGATATAACAAATAATTCAGTAGGTATTAAACATTTTCAAAATTAATCATAATCGAAAATATTGTTTCATTTACAAACAAATTAAATTAAAAAGGGATGTCCGTTTCAATCTAAATTTAATAAAAAGCCAGCTGTTGAAATCCGATTAAAATAAAAAATAAAATAGGCATTGTTTACACCTGCATATCTCAAAGGCAGCTCGCAGGTTAACGCTTAACCCGTCAGAGGTCAAGGCAAGGTCCCAGAGACCGCTTGCTATAATGACAGCTATGTTATGTCAGTCGTGCACTCTTTTGTGGATTAAAAAAGCTCGTTTTTGTGTTCATTCGTTCAATTTCTAGAGTTTTCTCGACTTGTTCTTGACACAAAAAGAAGCATAAATTATTTTTTATTTTGAACCGTAATCTCTTCACATACCTATCCAAAACCAATACATTTTATTTAATGAAATCAGGCGTGACGTTGCGGAAATTCATCTCAAATTACATTAAACATTCACTTATTATTTCAATAAATGATTTTGATTTTTTTTTAGTATTCAGTGGGATTACACTAGATATTTTCATTGCGTTTCAGATTACATTTTATTTTTTATAATCAAATAAATATTTTATATAATAGGTTGTCTGGAAGAGATCGCTTAGAGCGATAAGACCGCCCATTGTAACACTTTAGTCTTTAAGTTTGTAATCTTTTGTTGTAATAATATTCTGGTGGTGTAACAATAAAGAGTTATCTAATCTAATCTAATTTAATCAAAATAAATAAATACGCCCAACGATCACACACACAGATCCTCTGAATAACTGGACTAGATTAAATGGTCGCTCAATACTTAAAAAAATCATTAAAAAACAATACCTATATATAAAAAATTAGGTCTTTAAATACTAGAAGACCGTTTTTTGAAATCAATGTACGTATATAACTAAGCATATTACACACATCTAAAAAAAAAACTAATTTTGATGTAAAAGTGCGTTAAGTAATCTAGATTTCAATAATAACTCTCACAAATTAGTCTTACCTAATTCACTAGTCTGTAGAAAAGTGAAACAACATTAAAAAACGCTATGGACAACAAAGAAAAAATAATTGGCGCTTTTCACATGGTCTATCGTGATTTTCATCGCACAAACATAATTATTGAGTGAAAAGTGACATGAATCCTATTGTTTTATAACAAGAAAGTAATTTCTGTGTAAGTTTTAATATGTGAAGGCATTTTCTCTTTATTTTAATGAAAATAATTAACCTACACATGTTATTATAGATTTTCTAACTGTCATCTGTCCATTACAATCCATAAATTTTTTGTTCATAATTACATAATTATTAGCCAATTAATAACATGACAATAAAACTAAAAACCTTAAAAAATATAATACTAAAATATATTATTAAAAGGAGTCCCTTTAGGCAAGGTTCCGAAGATACTGGCAGCGTTCCCCCTTTGAATAGCTAGACTTATTTTAGATTATTAGTAGGTGCCGTGTCCAGGACACGGCACCAAAACCATAATATTATTTTTATGTCTGTTAATTATAATAAATAAATATTATGGACAATACAAAATGCTTGTTTTTATAGACCACTCTTCTCTTCAAATACGATAGAGTCTGGAGCAAACGGCGTAAGTCAGTAAACAACAATTTCTGCAATAGCTTAATTTGCATAAAAGTGAGACACCCCTTATCTTTTGAAGCAGGCAGTTTATGAAAACTTTTGTCTTATTGCATTCTGATTAGAAATGCCGAGAGTTGCTAATTGAAATTTTTGAGGTCAGAGGGGAACGGAAATTGGCTTGTTTTAAAGGAATTAATTTTAATTGTTTTGTTAAGATACGTTTTTCATGCAAATGTGAAATGCTAGGTAGTATTTTCCTGAGTTTAGCCGTAACATCGATACTACCCTCACTTTTGAATATAATATTACCGTAAACATTTTAAATTCTTCTAGCAAATGGGAAAATTTTGTTACCAAGACATAATTTTAAATAATAAATTGTTATAAATATTAGGTAATTTTTGTTGTCTCAAACTGGTGATATAAGTTCGTCAAACTGTGTATAACTTTTTTGAGATTTCTCTAAAGTTAACACGACTCATTTAACACTAATTTTTCCTTGTTGCAACTGTTCTATTCTTTATTTTTGAAATAGGTCTTCATTACCTCACATAGCCACCACGTGTAACCTAAATAACTCTCAATCGCACAAAAAAACCCGAACTAATAATTTAGGGCACTTGTCATATCGCACACGAGTCCGCATAACGAGGCAACAAGCTCTGAACGTGCACAAGAATCACTTTCACTTCACACATACGTACCCTCGCAAGTGAACTGGCCGTAGTGCTTCCCGGAGGACTTGTCGCCGCAGACCACACACTCCACATTCTGGCCCTTGTCCGTCGCAGACGAGCCGCTCTGCGTCGACGCGGCCTGGCTTGCGGGAGTAGACGGCAGAAGCTCGTCTTCCCGCCAGCTACCGCGAAAGCCGAGCTCTAAAGGCGGGAGGTCGGAGCCTCTCGGAGGGCAAAGCCCCGGGCCTCCGACCCCGCCGTAAACTAGCGCTCCGTGCGTGATGATGCCGGTTGCCGTGACGGGGCAAGAAACCGCGCGACGCGCTAGTGTGTCAAGGGTCGCGGTTCAGTCGCGACTGAGCTCGGGTCGGGCCAGGGCGTGCGGCTCCGCCATTGGCCCGGTGGCCCGCAGGGGCAGGGAGCGAAGGCCCCGCCACCTCGACACCGGCCCCCCACCCCGCGAGGGGTGAAAATCTTTCAGTGGCCAAGTACCGTCGGTAAGAAAACGCGATGGGCGGTTTGTTTACTTCTAACGGACTTTACTATTGTTATTACGTATTGTTAGTTTTTGTCGATATAGAAGTGGTTATTTAAGAAGGTTTTGAAGCGGTTTCTGAGCTCCAATGAAGCGTTATGTTATGATTTGTTGGCCGTAATTAAGAGAATTATAGTTGCTTGTACCATATCATTTATACACATCTAATAATTTCTCATCAACATAATAAATCTTCCGAAATAAACTAGCAGTCTCACTCGTCATCATCAACAACAACAGCGCTGAAAATATATCTCATCGTGGAATATTTTCAGCGCTGTTTATTCGCACCGTACCTGAAAATCCTACTTTGTATCAACTTTCCCACCACCTCCATATTTCTGCGGCCTGATAGGCACTCCGCTGTATACTTACTTAACTATCTACATATTTAGGTGATCAAGTAGCTCAGTTATACTACTCCAGTCTCGCAACAAAGACGGTTATTTCCCTTGCTCTATTTTGAGCGAGATAATTTTGATGTAGAGTACCATAGAGAGTTTGTTAGAGTAAACACTTTGATATACTTATCTTAAGTATTAGTTTAGGTGGCGTTTTTAAACTGGTTTTACCTACTATATTGATATGATTCGAACTCTATCATGTTGTAGAGGTCTCGAGCGGCGTCGTGAAGATAACCTAGCTTGCATGACATTAAACTTCCAGACATTATGAATTGAAACATGGATTTCGTATTCATACGCATATCTCGCAACTGTCAGACAATTAACATTGGTAATTTATGTTTCTTAGTCAATAGACAAGTATTAGAGAATTCCATGAAGATATTACAGTACAATCTTGTTTGCTGACCGCGCGTTCAATCACAATAACCATAATCGTTATTCATCGATAAGCAAATATTGCTAAATTGGTCTGAAAGGCACAATACGTTATTTTAGATGTAGATCAATCTGGATCATCGGTAGGCGGCGCACGCGCAGGGGGCGTGGCCACGGGGCGCGGGGGGCGCCACTCCTGCGCACTTGTCAACGTGATGTTCGCGAGACATGACGCGCCACTGTCTGACGCGGTTTTTTCCAATTGGAAGTTGTACCTTTTCAAGCGACAATGTAATGTTGGGTATGACGTAAACTTTCATTCATCGATTATTGTGATTATGAGTACAAATAGGACATTTATAAAGTACACTGTTTATGCTAACGTTTCTTATAACAAAAAAACAAAATACCTGCCATATAAAAAAAAAAAAAACACTTAAATTTCCTAATATTTTATTGTAAAATAAATATAGAAAAGTAATATTAGGTATGACAAGCATCTTTCTCAGTTCCTTTTTAAATATTTTGAGAGGCTGGCAGCATTACATGTAAATAAAAAAAATAGAAATAAAAATCTTTTATTGCAGGCGAAAAATACCCACCAATAAAAAAATAATAATAATGAAATAAAAATAGGTATGCTACACAATAGTGCTAGGTTACTTTTTGTTCCTGTCCATATAATTAGAAATCCAACGCCCAAACATGGGACTCCGTATGTTGTCAGAGACAGTCACGATTATTTTATTGTTTGAACGGCGCAAGCGATGCCAAAACGAAACCACTTGCGATCGCAACACGGCAAAGAAATCAGGGACCCACCTCAGCGAACATACTCGACGAATATCTATTTCTAGATACTAATATATATTTTTAACCGAACTCAAAAAGGAGTAGGTTCTCAATTTGACGTATGTTCTTTTTTATTTTTTTTGAGAACGGATCCGTCTCAAGTACCTGTTATTTTAACAGACTTCAAAAATTTCAGTTCGGTTCTCATTTTGATGATATGTTTTTTATTTATTATGTTTTGTATGTCTGTTACGCGATTACTCCGCCAATTATGAATTGATTTTGATGATTCTTATTTTGTTTGGTAGGTCATATTTTTAAGGTGGTCCCATATAAATGTTATCGAAATTGATTCAGCACTTATTGAAAAATTAACATAGTCAAAAAAATATATAAGTTTAGTCTTGAAGTCGGATCTTGTTTTTCAAAAAAAATATTATGAGGTATCTTTACAATACCGTAAGTATATTTTAACCTTAAGATATCTTGGCCACAGAGTAAGTATGATCTATCCATAATATAAAGCCCAGTGGTGTTCGCCTTAAGCCGTCGTGTTACATCTGGGCGAGCTCTGCCCGGGCAAAGATCTAACCTACTTATAGGGCTGTCACTAATGTTGTGTCTGGAAAATTTGCTGAAATTTGACTTAGGTGGGTTTGTTAGTTGCGTGATGAGTGTGTCAGATTTTCTAAGGCGGGTATTGGTACAAAATAGAAGCAAAGTATTATTAATTTTTCTTTGGGAATGAGAATTTAAAACTTTAGTGGAAATACTGATTTTTGAAGGTGATAGGTAATACAATTATTTGGAAAGTAAAAATTTAATATTTTTTTGCAATAACGTTTTGATGTGTGTGTCGTTTTAGAGCGAGTGTGGCTCAGTGGGAGCCCGTGCGACTTTCGATCTGACGCACCCGAGTTCGAATCCCGCTGGCCCCGCACCACCTGACTTTCTTAAGTTACGGATTTAACACTCGCTCTAAAACGGTGAAGGAAAACATCGTAAAGAAACCGGCATGTCCAAGAATTTATCACAAAATGTCAAGGACATGTGACCTCCACTAACTCGCACTGGGCCAGCGTGGTGGATTATGGCCCCATTCTCTCTCTATGAGAGAAGGCCCATGTCCCAGCAGTTGGAACGTGATGGGCTGATGATGATGATGATCGTGTTACAGTAGAAAAGATGAACGGTTATGCATGTAGTGGTATAAATTAATGCCGTTAGAGTGACCACCTGCAGTTAAGGGGTAATATTCTAACATTGATATCTATAATTTCATAGAGGAACTAAACGAAAGAAACAAAATCTTTTCAGTCTTTTTCCACCACATTCTTCCAACATGAAATATCCTCGTCTACGTCCAGTGTCACCCCTTGAGGTGAGCGGGGGTGAAGCGTGGGTGTCGAGAGGTGAGGGGCTGCAATAGGGCGGGTCAAAGGTCGCACCGCCTCGCCCCGCCCAGCGCCGTCTACCCCCAGTGGCTAAATAATGGAAGAAAACTTGGAAAAGCTGGAGTGTAGGGAAATCTGCTTTTACCACAAGTCACCATTACTAGTGAGTACTCAATTTTCCTTTGAAATGCTTTACATCTATCTTATCTGGGTCGATGGTTACTTTTCATGAATCAGGATGTGTGATTATCAGCAGTAGGTATATATATATAGGTATACATTTTTTTTGCTTGCGTTTGGCCTCTATGTCACCTGATGGCAAGCGACGATGTGGTCTAGGATGTAACACGCTTACCTACCTAGAAAATACCTGTTCACTCTCGATTTGAAGACTCGTTTATTGTATTCTTTGTTCAAAATTGCATTGTACGTCCAAAATGGATAAACTGTTGAAACATTTGTAAATATTTAAGATCTAATTCTATGTACCTACACAGTTAAACAATAAAGATTATTCTAATTCTGATTCGTTATTCGTTTATGTTTTTCCATCCTCTCCATCCAAAGGTTGTCCGGAAGAGATCGCTTTCAGCGATATAATAAAGTGTTTATCTATCTATCTATCTATGATAACGTTATAATTTTTCTCAACATATCGTTCATAAGTCGTCCATCAAACCCTGCCTCGGTACATACATCTTCAAAACTTCTCTCCGCGGCTCCATCGATCGCGGCCACGGTGTCTGTATGTCGTCTGGTCGCTCCCCACCGCCCTACCCCCACTTGGGTCGCTGAGTAATTGGGTGCAGGTACTTTTTCAGACGTTTTCACAGCTTTTTGTTGTTGGGCTTTCGAAGTCTGGTGAGTTGACTTTTCTTTTTGTGTAATGTAATGGAGATCACACGTTTAAAGTCAGTTTTTAATAAAATAAAGCGCGTGGCTCAGTTTGAGCACGTGCGACTTTTGATCGGACGCACCCAAGTTCGAATCTCGCTGGCCTCGTACCACAGACTTTTTTAACTTTTATATGCAGATTTAACTCGCTCTTTAAACGGTGAAGGAAAACATCGTGAGGAAACCGGCATATCCATGAAACGCTCAAAAAAATTCAAGGACATGTAACAAAAACCAACCCGCACTAGACCAGTGTGGTGTATTATGGCCCATATTATACTTTCTCTCTTACTTTCTTTATTATACTCTTTCTCTTTCTTCTTCTTTTCTTTTCTCTCTTTCTTCTTTCTTTCTTCTTTTTTCTTTTCTTTTCTTTTCTTTCTTCTTCTCTATAAGAGAAGGCCCGTGTCCCAGCAGTTGAAATGTGATGGGCTGATGATAAGCTACAAGTGACACACTCATTGTAAGTATTAGTTATTCTGCCGCCAAGCAGTAGTGCGCAAATTATTGTGTTTGGGTTTGAAAGGCATTGCAGCAGCGAAATTACTGGACATTATGAGACTTACTATCTAATTGTCTCAGGGTGACGAGCAGAGTGCAGTGTACAGAATTTTGCTTGTCAAAGTTCTGGATAGTACTGCAACTGCTATGGGCAGGCTTACCATCAGGCAACGATCTGCTAGTCTCGTTATTATATCGTGAATATTTAAACAGTAAAGAGGGCATAAATTAAAGACACAATAAAAGCACCGGAGCGATGTCAAACGTAATGTTCAATCCATCAATCGCCAGCTCGGGGCTTGAGTCATTGGCTTTCGCTTCAAGTCGAGAGCTGGAATATGGAAAGTACAACCAGCAAAAACAATACAATAATACTTTATTGAAACCCAAAACAGAAAACAAAAGTTTACCTTTACATATATATAAATATAATAGCGGTAGAATGGTAGAAGGCAGTGGGCGGCCTTATCGGTATGTGCAATTTACCATTTAGGTACCATTTCTTTTTTACCATTGTTTTTACTTAGGTACATACGAGTATATTTCATCAAAATCCAAACAGTAGTTTTGGCGTATGGAGTAACAAACATCTATCCATCCATCCTCGCAAACTATTACGATGTTCTGTGTCTGCGACTGAAGTATTATTTTGTTTTATCTATCAGTCACTTGTGGACATGGGTTACTTGTATATTTTAAAATAAATAGAAAATTTTTAAGAGTTAATGTTTATATACAAGAAAGTGACAGATTAAAAAATAAATCTAAAGGAACACGTTTTTATTCGCCTTTTGAGATTAGGTCGGCATTTCATGCTTAAAATGGATTTAGAATGTATTGTCATCGAGTTGTGAGCTACCCTAAAAGTTTCAACCACATAGCTCAAGGAAGTGCTTGAAATTTGAGCTGCAAGATTCCACCCGGAGCGACAGACAAACAAGCAAGTGACTTAATAAAAACGTGGTAAAACTACCTACTTCTTACACCAGACGAAATTAACGATCATCATCATCATCAGCCTATTACGTTCCCACTGCTGGGACTCAGGCCTTCCCTCGTACAGAGAGTATGGGCCATAATCCACCACGCTGGCCCAGTGCGGGTTGGTGGATGTCACATGTCTTTGAATTTTTGTGATAAATTCTTGGACATGCCAGTTTCCTCACGATGTTTTCCTTTATCGTCTATAGAGCGAGTGCTAAAACCGCAAAACTCAGTAATTCATCAGTTGCTTTTGCGAGTTTCGTCCAGCACGTGCGAATTTTCCGCTCCCGATATAGACATCGTTTAGTTTAAAATATGCGCTGTGAAGCACCGAATAAATCAATCAGGTACCATCACAATTTACACTAAGATCGATCTGGTAACGAGTAAAAAGACTTTAAGCACACTTCTTTGGTGAAGAGACTAAAAAAAGTTGTACTGTCACCGGTAAATCACTCGCTTGTGGTCGTCGCCTTATTGTCTGGCTTTGTTTTGACTGTTTGTGCTTTGATGAGAATAATTTGAGATGTTTAGTCGTATTTAATTTGAAAATTGTTAAAATCTGTCAACTCAGTTTTTTTTTTACGCTGAATAGATCTATGTTTGACCACTATCTTGCCTGATGTGAAGCGATGATATGGCCTAAGATGGAGCACATAGATCTAGAGAGAGACGGCAGTTGAGCGGCTGCTCAGACCCTTCTCCCCGATGGTTCACCGAACATCATCCCGAAACACGACTAGGTCGCTTGACGACATGGCTTTGTTCGGTGGGTTGTATTACAACCACGGCCAGAGCCTACCACTCCAAAGCGCGTAAGCGGGTTTCATCACGATGTTTTCCTTCACCGTTTCTTCACTTAACTATAAGTCATTGGTGCAGGGCCGAGTCGGGATTCGAACCCGGGTGCGTCGGATCGAAAGGCACTCGAGTTCCCGCTGAGCCACACTCGCTCTGTACTCAGTCTGCTCATCTGATTGTCCTTATTATAATCCTATTATAATTAAGCTGTTGCAAGATAGCAGAGCAATGGTTGCTAGTTTGATTTAGTAAAAAAAAAAAGATTTCCTACTATTATTATAAATGGAAAAGTTTGTGAGGATTGTCATTTGTTATAAAATCACGCAAAAACAATAAAAAAGCAAATACGCAATAAATAAAAAATAAATAAAAAATACCAAACGGTTTGTGATGAAATTTGGTATGCACGTACCTACTTGAGATCCTGGAAAAGGAATTATTATTACCTACCATTCAAAATTATCAAAAGTATACATATTATACTTAATACTAATAATACTTATATATTATTATTATTATTACTTATATATATTATTATTATAATTATACTTAATACTTATTTTTAGATAATGAAATTTATTAAAAATGTATTAGAAGGTACCTAACGACTAACATGATTATAAGTCTTGGATTATTAAGTCTGAAATAAATGATTCTATTATTATTTTTATATTATTATTATTTTATGTAATTATTAATAAACTGCCACTGCGTTGGCAAAAATGCAAAATGCATCGAATAAAGATTTCGGTAGGAACTTAATTTCTAGTGAGTAAGGAACAATGAGGATAACTACATACGCATCGGCAATATTCTGTCTATATATGTATAGCTACCCAAAGACGACATAACCTATTTTTCTTCACAATGATAACAGCTCGAGGAGGGGTTAAATGTTATCAGTCGTCTTCACGCAGTATCTACATGACTGCACGTCCATCTTGACTTCCCGACACGGTCATTTATGTTTTTGTAGATATTACGTACCTATTTATGTGGTAAAATTCATGAGTCATTAAAATTGGCTGATTATGCTTTTAGACACATTGGAAAAAACCAGTTAAGTCTTCGTCATAGTTTTTGCAGTTTAAAGTTTTTCAAAAACATATTTTTATATCAAGTCTTATACTTTTCTTAACTATTTAACCGATTGATTTCAAAAAAAGAGGAGGTTCTCTATTCGATTGTGTATTTTTTTTGTGTTTGTACCTCAGAACTCCGTCATTTATGAACCGATTCGAAAACGTCTTTTTGCGTTGGATTCAGTATAGCACGGAATTGTCCCATATACAATTGATCGATATTTGACCTTGGACTTCGAAGACACATTGAAGTTAGTTTTTTTTGGATAAAATGTATACGTGTTATAGGTTTGCGTTTGACCACTATCTCACCTGATGGTAAGCGATGATCTGCCCCCCTACTCATATGTCCCTCAAGCGCCAATCGTATATCGTGTTGAGCTCAAGTTAAGGTATAGCTTCACTACGACTAATGAGATACCGACTAATTATTGTCGATTCAGGCAAGAAATCGAATTAATCTCATTCATTTATACCAAAATATATTACCTACAAGTTGAGATAAACTTAATGGGACACTAAATGGCATCCTGAAATATTGTCGCAGTGAATGTATACCCTAAACTGAACTCAACACGATATACGATTGGCGCTTGAGGGACATATGGGTACGGGGGGTGGTCTAAGATAGAATACGCTTGCCTACAAGATACCTGTTCACTCTCGATTCCAGACTTCCAGGTTGTAATTGTCAGGAAACACAGACGTTGGCAATGCGTTTCACTCCTTGGCTGTTCTAATGATGAATGTGTTAACAAAACGTTTCGTTCGCTGCTATGTCTAATGTCTACTATTGTCTACCATATATAGTAGGTATATAATTTAATTTTCTCATGTTCATAGCGGACTCCGCTTTAATTGGTATTTTATCATGACATCAAAAGGGTTCACATATTGAGCGGTTTTTTTTAAAACCAAATAACTAAAAAACCGTAAACATTTCGGAAAAGGATCCATCATCAATATGTACCGACGTCCGCAAAATCCCTCAAAGCGAGCTTAATCTGAATATCCAGAGGTTCCTAGAAAAAGCAGCCACATCCCTGTGTCCCGTATTAAAGCCGGTCAGAGGCGCGCAACCGTTGGCCGCTCCGGCGTCGCGTCGGCCGGTCGCAGTCGGCTGATCTTGCAGCGGCGTTGATGCGATTTCACGGCTGGCCGAACGCGACCGTGCCGATTTCGGCAGCACAATTTTATTGAACGAGGAAAAATTGGTGATAAAAATAGGATCGACCGGAAGAAGTTTTCGCCGAGATGTTTTCCTCAATGCATAATGAAATAAATAACAGCCTATAGAAGTAGAAGTAGAAGTACGTGTATTTTAATAAATAAATAAAAACCAACTAAGTGCACTTTTTAACAAAAATGAGTTACGAATACCATAAGAATCTCCTCTTCAAGATTTACATACTAATGTTAAAATGTTAAAAAGCGCACTTAGTTGGTTTTTGTATTAAGGGGACGATATGTGTAATTCAGTTGTTAAAGTAACGTAGTGATCTATTTTATAAGATTATTGATTTCATCTCTGAGTACCCATAATCCTACTAGTCCTGTCCTACTAATATTATAAATGCGAAAGTTTGTGAAAGTGGATGGATGTTAGGATGAGCGGATGGATGGATGGATGTTTGTTCTACTCAATCACGCCAAATCTACTGAGAGGATTTTGATAAATTTGGCATGTAGGTTCTTTAAGTGATGGAAAAGGACATACATCAGGAAACTTACTTTTTATCTCGGGAAACTACGGCCCGCCATATTTGTATCTTTTGCATTTTTTTGTGCGAATATACTTAAAGCTTAAAGTATCTGCGATGAGTAACAAAGCACACTTCAATGGATCATCAATACTCATCTGCCTTTCCTCAGAGATTACAGCTTAACATTGTTAAAAAGCGTCATCTCCGCAATCCATCTAATAAGACCGCTGCGGCGCCGCACCGCAGCATTGTTCGGAGGCGGCCAATTGTGCAGAACCCCTGGCTGATCACTTAATTGACTACCGAGCGAGAGCTTTTCGGAGTAACCCTACCATTTGATGAAAACTACACCTTGTAGCGAAACCGTTGCCGTTTTTGTTTAAAACTTCTACTTCGTTTGAGCTTTGGATAGGCAATGGTTGTGTGTTTTAAAAAAGGTATGGTTTAAGGGGTATAGGATTAAAGTGCAGTGAAAATCAGATTTGTAGGCGAGTGATAGGATTGTGTGGCAGCGTTTAATGCCACTTAATCTGAACGATTAAGCAAGGGATGGAACCGCGAAGAGGCATTCGAGAGTTCCAAGGTGGTGGAATCTATAGGATTTGATTCGTGAGTGACTCTTTTGATAATGTTAATAAGGGTGTAGACGGGGCGGTTGTAATCTAGAGGGATGAGATGTAGAGTTACAAAAAAGTTATTCAGTATTGACACTAATAAATAAATAAATAAAAAATAAGCAACGACCACCTGGCCCCTAACTAGGTTTCCCAATATCTAGGGAACCAGAAACTACGAGGACAATGGTCCCATAACACTCAGATACGAAACAAATGCGGCTTTTTCTGTACACAAACATTTGGTTCCTTCGCGGGAATCGAACCCGCAACCTCAGTCAACCAAGCCAACCAGCCAACCTGCCCAACCACTACACCACAGAGGCTGACACGAATTAAAAGTGGCCGATGCAAGGCTCCTTCTAAGATATACTTACTCTTAATTGAAATATTTCGGTATAGAAACTATTCCAGCTATAATCATCATCATCATCAGCCCATCACGTTCCCAGTGCTGAAACACGGTTTTTCCGTCATAGAGAGAGTATGGGCCATAGTCCACCACGCTGGCCCAGCGCGAGTTCTTGAATTTTTGTCATACATTTTTGGACATGCCGGTTTCTTCACGATGTTTTCCTTCACGGTTTTTAGAGCGAGTGTTAAATCCACACATAACTTAAGAAAGTCAGTAGTGCGAGGCCAACGGGATTCGAACACGGGTGTGTCAGATCGAAAGTCGCACGTGTCACTGAGCCACACTCGCTCTCTGAGCCACACTCGCCAGATGTAATACTTCATCAATAAAACAATAATGATTGCTTCCGTGTTTTTAAAGTGGTTACTGACTAACCAAACGCAATTTCAAAAACATTTTTAGTTGTTTCCGGTCTGTAGGTAGTATTACTGATTTGAGATCGAATCGATATTCGACCACTGGATCACCCTTGACATTGTCATAATTTCCCTTGAGATGCAAGCTAATCTCTGTACCAGCGCGGTTTCCTTTGATTATTATTAGATTGGACGTTGACTGTACAAATAGGTACTATGTAAAAGTATACTTGCTAAGTTGGTATTCAAATCAATTCAATTTAATATCAATTTCATTTATTTCAATCAACATTAGATCATATAAAATTGTTATCATTATCCAAACAAATTATTAAAACGATTAAAAAAACAAACATACAAATAAGTAATTAATAACAGCATACGACGAATAAAGTTAAACATGTAAATTACGTATACCTACTTCCATATTTTATATACTTCCATATTTCTTCATTTAGCAATTGTTAACAAATTTAAACGTTTCCCAATAAAAACTGTCACCACAACAAATTGAGTTCATTTTTACCAATCATCGAGACCAATCCACCCCTTTCATACTTTTTATCCCTTTCTTATATTTTGTTATCTTTTCATCCTTTTCTTACGTTTTGACATTTAACCCTCATCTGGCACGTGGTGTAGGGTTATACGGTTATACAGATTAATACTATTTAACCCGTCGGAAGCTGACGTTTTTTATTTACCGTTACCGAAGGTACCCGTTTTGTTGCTGCTCTTTTATCTGTAAAGACGTTAAAATACAATGTTATGTAACAAAACAATATTGCGTAATCACGTAAGTGGGTAAGTCATTTTGGATGAATTTTCAATTATGAATAGGTATTTTCAATTATGAATACACTGATCCTATAAAAAAAGTTATAGGATCAGTGTATGAATAGGTACAAGTTTGGTAAATTGCATGTAACTTGTAAAGATTTTAATTTTAATTAAAATTAGCATTGTGCAGTTGAATCAAAGTTTTTGAATTTTACCATTACCACGTTTTTTATTAAGATATTTTCTTGTTTGTCTGTCGTTTCAGGTGGAATCTTGCAACTCTAATTTCGAACACTTCTCGATTAGCTATCCGGCTGAAACTTCCAGGTTAATTCACAACTCGATGACAATGCTTTAAAACGTGGCTTTTTGATTATTTTTTAAATCTGACACTTTTTTCATTATTTTGTTATTCATAGGTAGATAGACAAACGATTAGTTATTCTCAAATATATATTCGTTACTTACACTTTTTCAATCCATTAGTGTGGTAATATGCACGATTACACAACACAGCTATGATTAAAGAAACAATAGAGTAGCTAATAAATATTCAAAGCAGCCATCTTGTTTCCAAAATCACACCGCCCCTAACAAAAAACTTCTAACAATAATCCCAATCAGTAAGAAAACTTCAGAATGGTATGAATTTTCAATGAGATTATTTACAAATCCTCCAGTTTGACGCGGATCTCCTCATCACGCCAGCCGAGGCGGGATCTGTCAATATTGTCACAAGACATTAAAAGTCTCAAAAAGTAAAAAACTTCTCTATGTACAAAAAACATGAATGTGGCCTAATTTTCGATCTCAATACGCACTTTGTGTGTAAGCATCGGGGCGTTATACAAATTAATTCATAGGTAAAAAATACGGAAACATACAGAAGTCCGTTAGCTTTTACGTTTTTTCTTTCCCTTTATTTATGGTGCAAAAATTGGGTTACTTAACGGGAGCGTCGCCCCATTGTGTGAAATCTTGAGGGATGCACAAAAACTATTGCGCAAAAAGTTTGCGACAAAAAAGGGCGAGAAGTTGTTTCTTTTTGTAACTTTTTGAAATTGCAAACATGAGCGCGTGTTTTTAAAAGATATTTGTCTAGTTATTAATAGATTACAGATAAATACGATGAATTAATGAACATTTTGACCTTCTAATGTTTAGATTTTACTTATTATTTATCAGTCTTGTTACATTGTCATTAAGTTCTACAAGTTACATCTCTGTATTGTAGAAGTATTTTTAATTATTATTAACATAATTAAATAAAGTTAATGAACTAAATTGAATTAAAATGAACAGATTTGACAACTTGACATTAATTTGGCTTAATAAATATAAACAGATGAATTTGCCATTTTATTCTAATCGGGATTTGACGCCTATTATGTAGTACAAGGTGGTCACATACATGGTCTGAAACGGCCATTTCTCAGGATAGATTCGCCATTGAGAAACTGCCCCGACCACATACAATCCGTTTCGGACTTTAAATCATTCACAGTATTGTGAACAACCAACAAAACACATAGACAGACACGCTTTTTTCAAAACTAGATTTCAACCGTTCACTACTCAAAGGGTCTCAACTAAGAGGTCATGGGTCACCATCGTCTTTTTCGTCCAAAGAAAAAAGTCGTTACGAAACCCGTACGGAAAAAAGAAGTTAAAAAAGGGGCTTCTTGTAATATTGTGAATATTGATGAAGAATGAAATCTGGTTTTCGAAATCGGCTATATTGTGAGGTTCATTCAGCGCGCATGTGTGGTCTCACGGTGTGACTCCACGTGTTAGTGACTCCTTCTGGGAATCTGATGGTGTTCGAAACCTGATTTCGATCGAGTTTTATCACTGAAGCTTAACTGTCAAAGACTTTATCAGGCTATTTCAACGAACTTTGATTATGTAAGAGTCAAACGGGATTTCGTAGAAAATTATACGAGCACACACCATTTTCCAAAGGCTTTAGATAACGCCAGAGATAAAACGTCTCCCTAAAAAACTACATAAAAGAACACATAAAGAAGTTAGGGTTACGATCTGGTTCCATCTCGACAAAGGGCACGCGATTACTGCGTACAGAATCCTTGCGCACGATTCGTGTACCCTTTTTGTACCCGTTAGAAGAATAAAGGGATGAGAGGGTACAATGGAGTAAAGGCATCTCGGAGGTGGGTCGCATTGATCCCGGCACGCGTTTTAGGGTTAAGGTATTAGGGATGCTGTGTCGCACGCGTCTTCGAGCCAGTTTCGGTGTATTTATGGAATATATTGAGATAGGGTTAATTGATGAGATAGTGGTTTCGTTGGACAACTTATGGAGCCGGTTTGATAAAATGAATGGACGTTATAGTTAAATAAATAACGTTTCGAAAAATATTTTATCTCTGAAGGTAATTGAGACATTATTATAATGTTTGTCTGTAATCTGACCCAATGATTTACTATGGAAACAACACTAATTAGGAAACTATTTTATTTTATTCTTGACATTTATTGTTTTCGCGTGGTCTGACTTCCCGGACTCACTAATTAGGTTGACGTTTGCGGAAAGTTTACTTTTTATATTGCCATTAAGCTTGTACTGCCATAACGCATATATTAAACAGTTAGTAGGGCTTTGATTACTATTATGTCACATTACTAAAAAAATACTTTCTCCGTTATTCGTTTCAGTCCTTTTTATGATAGAGTAGGTTTTTTTTTACGCCTAATAGATCTACATTTGGCCACTATCTCGCCTGACGTGAAGCGATGATGTGGCCTAAGATGGAGCACATATATCTAGAGAGACGGCAGTTGAGGTTGGCAGAATTTAAATTTATACTAAGTACTAAAATATTTCAGTTTCAAGTTCAAGCACTTTCATGAACATACCTACTAGCCTTATAATTGGGCCTGACAAAGTAGGGAAGATCCTCCTTAAGCAGTTTAGTTTCTCATCAAAGTCATTAATAACGCATTTATAATGCACTATAGCCATTTATAACGCATTGATGAAAAAAGATAGCAGGACTTTGATTATTACGTCACAATATAAAAAAAACTTACTTTCTACATTATTCCTTCCAGTCTTTCTTATTTATATTAGAGTAGATTGGTGGAATTTTAATTAATACCATTAAACATTTCAGTTCCAATATCACACATATTGAATGTACACAATACTGGCCTGTTAACTAGGCCTTTTAACTGGTGAATATCATACATATTGAATAAACATACGACTGGCCTGATAACTAGGGTTTTTTAACTGGTGAGCCTGACAAAGTATGAAGGATCCTTCCTTAGCAGTTTATGCTTTTTTTACGCTTAATAGATCTATGTTTGTCCACTATCTCGCCTGATGTGAAGCGATGATGTGGCCTAAGATGGAGCACATGTTTTTCGTCAGTCATAAATGTTTTTCAAAGTATTGATATATATTCGATGCGCATAAATTCAACCTGACACCTCGAGATAGGCCGATAATCTGCCGACAAAAAATAACCTACTCAACCACTTGTCGGTGTTGGAAACTATAAAAACTGAAGTTTCGCAAAAACAAGCAATCCTCGTAAATTTGTCATTGAGCCCCGCCTTGGTGAAGCGCCAGTTTTTGCTCATATTGAGATTGGGTCTGGATAATAAATTGCCCAAATATGTCAGTCTTCAGAGGTGTGTGTGGTTTTAAAAAAATGTTATCATTAGAAGTCTTGGTATTGGTATCTCCATCGGGATCTTAAAGTTATGGGAAGTTAAAGTTCGTTGATAAAGTTGTTAAAAAATACGCCGAAGCTCACGAACACAGGCTTCCTTATCATGTGAACGTCGAAGCAATCCAGCTCCTCGACCACACGGATATAATGAGAAGACTTAAAAGAACCAAACTATTTGAGTTAGTGTAGTGTCTAGTCATAGTAAATTAGTGTAATGTAGTACAAGTAAACTACCTATAAATACACCACAAGAACAAAGTGAATTCGCCTTAATAGAGACAAGAATAAAACTATTAATCGACACATTCTTAGTATTAAGTCTTTCTAGCAGTTTAAATTAAATATAAATTACTTATTGGCTAATAAGTACATAATTTACAATAGTAACAATTAGTAATGTAAATTGGCTAGATTGTAATAAAAATGGGGATCATAATGTTTATGAAACCTTACTTAAGGAATAAAAATGAAGCCTTGACTAGACTAAGCCCGTAAAATCTCTATAAACAGAGGTTTATAGAGATTTTACGGGCTTGGTCTTATATCAAATCTGTGTAAATATTTGAAAAGGTTCCATTGCTTTATTATAATGACACAACTGTGACTAAATCACTCTAGGAATACTACTAATAGTAAGTAATAGTTTTCTTTGCTAATACTATCCTACTTAATATTATAAATGCGAAAGTTTGTGAGGATGGATGAATGGATGGATGTTTGTTACTTAATCACGTTAAAACTATTGAACGGATTTTGATGAAATGTTGTATGTCGAATGTCGATACGGAAAACGACATAGGTTACTTTTATCTCAGAAATCCGCGGGTAAAACCTCGGGGCACAGCTAGTTACTAATATGACATTAACTGACATTACCACCATCTAACTACTTCTTGTTTATTCAGTTCTCGTTATTATAGTCGTATCAAAACATAATATGTCACCTCTGGCCCGGCAATGAGCAGTAATGAACGTGCATTTCGAACGTAGGCACTAATTATGCCGACTGATCGCGAAGCAATCGAGTTTGACCTCAGCGACGATTACATTGTTCTGTGGCTAATTGTGGTGCCTTGGGATACGCCTTGTTTTGATACAGTTTTTATAATTAAGTGCTCTAACAGAATCAGGCCTGAAGTTGCGGAAATGAATCTCAAATCTGATACGCAATGAACATATTCAGTGTGATTCCGCTGTTTGATTATGTAGGTTGTTATTAGAATAATATAATATGTATGGAGGTAAATAGCAACACTCTTTTCCGTTATATGTTTAGTATAGTATTATTTGTTATGTGTAGTATTATAGTTTAATGTTGCGTGTATCTGTCTTGAATAAATGTATTTTCTTTCTTCTTTCTTTCTTTCTTACTTCAAGGCAAATACTTTGTGTGGGTTTAAGTATAAAAACAACGTTCAAGCATTGAACATTAATATTCAATACTTGAACGTAGGTTTTTTATTGCAAATGACATTTTATATTTATTATTTTATACTTTTTAAGTTTATATATTTTTTACTTCGTTTGGTTAGCAAAGAGGCCAAAGTTGGTGGTTGAAAACACCCCATTTGAGATGATTAGCCTCTGATTACTGTCGGAGTCTAGATGTTGCGGATAACCCGAGCACAATAGAGGGGTACATTACACCCCCGGGTTACTATAGTTAGGGTTGATATGTTTTGGTTTTCTTTCTTTTCTCAGCAATGGTTCTCCTTTATTAGAATGTTCATCATAAAATATGTAGAAGAGTATTATTAACTTAGGATCTAAGATTGCTTATTTGTAAAATAAAAATGAAAGTTAGTTTATATTTAGAATAATCAAAGTCAAAGTCAAATATTTATTAAATAGGCACGAAAATGCACATTTAACGTTTATGACGTTAAACATAATAATGATCAAATTAATAATAGGGTAAAAATTGTAACTTAAGTTAACATGACTTTAAAAAAAGGTATGTAAGTATGTTTACCCATTTCTTTCCTACATACACTATACTCAAATTGAAGTCCGGGTGTAGAAAAGAAATGTGAAAACTGACTCTACCAGTGCTTTGGAAATACGTCCGCTAGAGAAGATAGTACCAAAAAACTCTGCGGGGATGTCTTTTTCAATTCTTTTAAAATGTCTCAAGATAAAGCAGTGAACAATTATAATTTAAATCAAGTATACGAAGACAGGCATTGCTGACGCAGGCTTCAAAAGTGCAAAACTAAAGTGGGACTGGGCAGGGCACGTGGTTCGCATGCATCCGGAGAGGTGGGCAAGAATCGTCACTCAATGGGAGCCTCAAGACGGGCGGAGACGACGTGGCCGGCCTCGGAAAAGGTGGCGTGACGATCTCGAAACCTACCGACCCGGATGGATGGAAGTGGCTGTAGACAGAGATGTTTGAAGGGAGATGGGGGAGACCTTTGCCCAGCAGTGGGACACAATAGGTTGATATAATAATAATAATTAAGTATACATTAATATCTGTATAACTGCCTCGAAAACGACGACCGGATGTGGTTGAAAATATAGTTGGACTTCTCCAACTTAAACGTGTGTCACACCCGTAAATTATATTAAAAATCTTCTTGGAAAATTTTACTTTCGTAAAGTTTTCTAGAATTTCATCATCATCATCATCAGCCCATCACGTTCCCACTGCTGGGACACGGGTCTTCTCTCGTAGAGAGAATGGGCCATAATCCACCACGCCGGCCCAGTGCGGGTTGGTAGATGTCACATGTCCTTGAATTTTTGTGAAAAAGTTATTGGACATGCCGGTTTCCTCACGATGTGTTCCTTCACCGTTTTTGGAGCGAGTGTTAAATCCGCTCATAACTTAAGAAAGTCAGTGGTGCGAGGCCAGTGGGATTCAAACTCGGGTGCATCGGAGCGAAAGTCGCACGAGCTCCCACTGAGCCACACTCGCTCTAGAGTCTAGAATTATATTAGCTCGTTTATAGAATTTAGGAATACCCGTATTATTGGCAACCCTATATCCGCCACAAAGGTGAACGCTGAAGCCCACGCAATGAGTGACATAATAACCGACGAACCGATCGCAGATTAGCCATTAATTTGGCTCAAGTATCCTATTTCATATCGAAAACATCCCCCAACAAACTCGACAACCCTATTCCAAAGACATAAGGTATATTATTGCAGTTACCTTTTCAAATTTCTTTTGTAAGAAATTGATATGAATCCCTTTTGTATGGTAGCACAAAAGCATTATTGTTTTGCATACGCTTTGGTGGAGTAATGAATACGTTTTCTTTATTGCGGATTTATTAATTTGTGGCAGCCCTTGATAGAAAGGGCCATTGATAAATAAGAGTTAGTCACGATTAGAATTTGGTCAATTTATCATTATTACTTTTTTTTCTAACATTTTTTACTTTATTATCAGGCGAACGACCTGCTTGTCGACATAGTTCATTTTTTATGTAACTGAATGGCAGACGAACTGGTCGTTTACCTGATGGTAAGCAATACGCCAGCCCATAACAATAACAGCACTGAGACAATTAGCCGTTGAGTCTCATAATGCCCAGTAATTTCACTGGCATTAATAATAGAGTTCATACCAAACTACGTTTAGCGCGATCGCAAATTTTATGTACCTATATATAGAATAAAACACCGAACTAACTGTGTTGAATTACACTTTTTTTGACATAATACTGATTAGATTAGATTAGATAACTCTTTATTGTTACACCACCAGAGATTATAACAACAAATTGATAATTAACACACTTAAAAGCTAGTGTTACAATGGGAGGTCTTATCGCTCAAATCGATCTCTTCCAGACAACCTTTGGATGGAGGGACTTTTTTTTTTTTTACACTGAATAGGTCTATGTTTGACCACTATCTCGCCTGATGTGAAGCGATGATGTGGCCTAAGATGGAGCACATAGATCTAAAGAGAGACGGCAGTTGAGCGGCTGCTCAGACCCGTCTCCCCGATGGTTCACCATGGACTTATGGAAACTGTAAGAGACGGGGGTGTCAACATAAATGAGATAATAATGGCATGTACATATGTACAAAGAGTACAAACTATAATAGCATATATGTAGGTGCTACCTACTTACATATACATCTATACTATATATATAATAATATTGGTTTTATTTTACATTGTTTTATTTAATGATTAAATGGGCTCACGTTTGACAACAACTCACCTGATGGTAAGCGTAGGTGCAGTCTAAGGTGGAGCACGTTTGCCTATGAGGTGCCTATGTTATATATACCAATTACAAACATAATAATATACAAGACATATTTAAGAATATATATGTAATGGCATATTTTAATCAGTAAAGATACTAAACGGCAATTGTATCTAATTTGATACATTTCTCGATTCTACACTGTCAACAAAATTCAATTTATTTAAAAACTAGGGATTAAGGACATTTTCTTTACAAATAATAAATATTCATCGATGCGTACGGATGGAACTAATCCGTATCACTTCCGATAATACTACAACAACAATGAAATGTGTCGTCCAGGAATCGTAAAAATAATTTAAAAATACAAATTCAGTCGTCATGGGAAACGTCGTCAACTTCACGGTATAACTAATAAGGGAACGTCCAGAAACTGGGGACAATGAGAACAAAAAATCCAATTCGGACAATACGTAATAACAGTTCAATTCGCGATGCGATAAATCGATACGCAAAAGTGACATATTTTGAATACGGAATGTCATTTTTTTAAACAATTTTTTGCTTCGGCGAATCCCGTAATATATTTCATGCTGGCTGGTGGACTGGCTGAATGGCCGAAGGGGGCCAAGGCAATTATATTTTAGAAAAGTTTGTGGAGCAAGGAGTTCGGACAAAAGACGGACCCCGCGCGGACCCTGCAGCTTGGCTGTGGTCGTGTGTCTATATTGTCGCCGACGTGTTTTGCTTCGGAATATAACTTGTCGGGATCCTTATCTTTTATTATTATATCTGAGGTAAAGTTTAGGCTGCTATTTTGGTTAGTTGGAATTATTATTAGCTACTGTTTATATTTAATGTAAAATATTGTTTTGCTGAAACGAACTATTCTATTCTTACTCTAATTCAGTGGTATGATTTAATGTTGATGAAATTATTATTAAGTGTACAACTCAAGGATTTTTTTGTCGTCATTGGTACAACTTCATATTGATTTTTATTAATTTTTTAGACTTTTTGTATATATTTTTTTAATTTATTACACATTTTCTTTTATACTTGAAATTGAATTTGATATTTTTCCGAAATGTTGGTATGATAGAATAAATCTATAGCCTTGCCGTAAAACCGCGGCGCGCCGCGTCGCCTCCGCGTAACCTGTTTAGTGAAATAGACATTTCAGCTAGTTGTCAATTATTTTATCTTAATTTATTTTTAATTTAACGCTATAGATTTAATTTTATTCTCAAGTTTGGACTGAGTACATACATTTCGGAAAAATATCGAATTCAATTCCATTCTGTATACAAAGATTCAAGACGAAGCATTGTCATTATTTAACTACGAACTTTTTTGGTAGAAGACAGTATTTTTTTATTCGAACATATTATAAAAGCTTATTCAATTATTTTACTTTTTTAAATTTATTTACCTCTCCCAAAAATTTCGGTTTTCCCAGTCACTTAGTATTGTAACCTCTTTAGAAACCTCACACCCTGCAAATGTACGTAGGTACTTTTTAAGAATACATAAATTTACAGGGCGTGTGATATTTTTTCGTTACTCGTCTTGTTAGTGGTCACTTCATTTTTTTCTAACGATAGCTACCTACAATAGCAAATTTGTACATCGCCCCGAGTAGCTGAGAAAACATTTTTTTTATATGATCTACTTTTTACAGTTTACTTGTTAGTGGTCACTCTATATTTTTTGCTGTAGCTATTTGGACCAACAATAGGTAGGTAAATTTGTATGACACTTATGTAAAAGTAGCTGAGAAAACATTTCTTTTGTGATCAGATGAGTTTTTTTATTTATCTGCTGTTTAGATTTAACAAAGAAAAACAGTTAGTTCAAGATTTTTACAGTTATGTATGGGTTTATATAATTTTGATATTGTATTATCGAATAAATAATTGCCTTTTTAAACTAACAATTATAGGTAAGTAAATATAAATCTAAAACGCAGTGATTATGCAATAAAAAGCAGTGATTATATCATATTAAAATATAGAAAATATAGAAATATAGATAGAACGGCTCACTCCACCAAATATCTCCAACTTTATGACAAAAAATTTCAAAATCGCTCCTGAAAAGGCTATGAATAACCTTCGAGAGGTATTTTAAGTGCAAATATTATCATATTAGTCCCAATATCGTACCCCTATCCATCAAGAGGGCAGGGATAAAGGGACACTATTGACACAAAATTTACGAGATTAATATTTGCTGAAAGAGGGATGTCTGTGCTGTAAATCGGTATAAGTTATGAATAGATCAATACACTTTCTACAGAACAAAATAGTTACCTACGTAAAACAAGGTTTTCCAGAAAGAAAAATTACGACCACCGGCTGGGACTTGAACCTGCATCTCGAATCTGCCCTCAGCGCGGGAAACGCTCTGCCCTAATTGAGCTACGGTGGTCACCAAGCCAATTGTCAAATTTTTTCTTCCGATTTTTTGTTATTTTAACCGTTTTAAAAGTGACGAAGGGTGGGTTGGCGTTGGCTTGGTTAAGGATGGCTTGGTATTCATTAATGCTTCATACGAATATAATAAGTGAGGTACCTAATAAATACTTTCTCATCTTATTTTATCTAAATAGAGCCGTCAACCGTTTGATCATGACCATCATTTTTTTTAAGTTACTGCCTATTCAAGGTGAATAGTGACCACTACTAGATAAACACTAGAAATAAGGATAGAATTGCAGTACCTAGCTTTAGACTGAGTAAAACGAATAAGTCCTTCATGCGCAATTGTGTACGTTTTTAGAATAAAATTCCAAAATGTATAACGGAGCTCACAGAAAGTAGATTCAAATTGAGTGTGAAAAATATTCTAATGAAAAAAGCATACTATACAGTTACCAGAAGACAAAGATGCATGGAACATTCCGCTTCTGCCAAGTAGCCAACTGGCACATAAGAAAATAATATTGTTTAAAAAACAAACATAAAATATTGTAACAAAAGTTCTCAAAAATATGCCCCTCAAGTTTCTTGCCGTATCTTCTGAATAGTGGTTCTTTTTCTGATACGGTGGTAGAGTCATTGTAATAATTGACGTTCATAAGTGCGTCTGTGACGACAAAACTGAAATAAAGAACTTTTGAATTGAATTTACAAACGTCATTCCTAACAAAACTTTCTAGAAATAATCAAAAATACCAATTGGATTCGGTCGGAAATCCTCTAAAATGTGCGTCTTAGATCCCCAGTAATCCTCGTCCGCCCCTCGCGGAAGGCACCCGTTTCTCACGACCGCCGCATAATTTCGCTATAAATAAATTGCACTGTAAAATTTCTCGGACATTCGGCGAGATAGGGCCATTGTATGGCGAGAGCTTATTATTGGATGTTTTACGGAAATACAGCATGTCCGCATTATATTAGCTAGAGGGACGAGTAAGATAACCCATGCATGAAAATAGGTGAATTGTAAATCCAAAAATACCAGACTTATATTCATATTAATATTCAATCATTTATTGTATCCTACATGTTACAAGGATTTTAAATATTATAATACAGAGTCAGAAAGGTTTCATCATCATCATCATCATCATCAGCCCATCACGTTCCCACTGCTGGGACTCGGGCCTTCTCTCATAGAGAGAGAATGGGCCATAATCCACCACGCTGGCCCAGTGCGGGTTAGTGGATGTCACATGTCCTTGAATTTTTGTGATTAATTCTTGGACATGCCGGTTTCCTCACGATGTTTTCCTTCACCGTTTTCAGAACGAGTGTTAAATCCGCACATAACTTAAGAAAGTCAGTGGTGCGAGGCCAGCGGGATTCGAACTTGGGTACGTCGGGTCGAAAGTCGCATATTCTCCCACTGAGCCACACTCGCTCTTGGAAGAAAGGTTTAATATAAGCCAAAGTTTTTATTTACAGAACCAATTAACAATTATGTACAAATATATAGAATGATAAAAACTAAACTAACCTACAACAAAATTAAAAAATGAAATTAAATATAACACACAGAATTTAGGTCACCGTCCGCGGGCAGGGTGCCCAAAAAGCTGGCAACGTTTTACCTCGTTGAATGGCCAGACTAATTCGTTGGCCGAGGTAAGCGCCAGCTCTTTGGTCACCTGTTGTTTCTATGAGGCGTCTGGCCAGCTCTTTAAACAGAAGCCGCGCGTTCGCCCCCCATGGCCCCTTAGTTTCAACCCCAACCCGCAGAGAGTCAGATATATAGTATATGTACCCAATTTAGGGCATAGCAATATGAGTAGAAGCGGACCGATATATTATTACTTTTTTCGTCAAAATGTATCCTTAAAGAATTCGTCTAAACTATAATAACTATTACTAAGTAATAGGGTTTAATTTCAAATATTTTGTTTTTCTTGAGCTTTTATCGTATATGAGATTTTATTATATAGGTAAATTTTAAATTGACTTGAAGGAATCGTAAATCCCAAAATTCCAGACTCGATGTTTTTCTTCTCATTTCACCGGGTATACTTACTTAGGTAGGTACATAAGTTACAATTTGCCTATTATTTGGATAAAAAATAAATTAACAATATAATACAATAATAATTACAATTTATTTCATACCACAAATAATTAACAATTATACATGAAAAAGAGGAACCTTAACTATGGTAATACAATTAACCTTTTACCTTTTACAGTTTCGACCTTGAATAAAAATGTAGGAGAATTCGAATTGCCTGAAAAATAGAAAATTATAGGGTGCTATTTTTTATGGCACTTAGTAATAACACGAGCATGTCGTTTGCCTGATGGTAAGCGTAACGCTTGCTCATAATAATTGCAGTGCGACCCAGCATTGTAATACCATAAAAATCACTGCGTAGCACTGCATTGCGCTCATCATCCCGAGACAACAGATAAGTCTCATATTGCCTAGCAATTTCGCTTGCTACAATGCCCTTCAAACTGGAACACAGAAATACTTGCATACTACTGCTTGGCGACATAATAACTGGCAATGCTGTGGTGCTGTGGACGGCCTCCAGCGTACGAGAGACCTACCACAAGTTATCCAGAACTGCATATCTAGGTACATTAGCTTGTTACTCGTAATGATCACACAAACGCTCTACTTATGCCTAAGCGGTCGATATTAAAACACAAATAAATAAAATCTTCGAAACAGAATATTTATCAACATTGAATATAGATTAAGATCTAATATGGTAGAGTCATTGTAATAATTAACGTTCATAAGTGCGTCTGTGATGCCAAAATTTAATAAAGAACTTTTGTACTTTGAATCGATATGCAAATCAAATCATCATTTTTTGCCAGAATGTAGTACAAAGCAGATGGTAATAATAGACTTAGAATCAGTACATCCTACCATAACAATGGTGTACAAACAAAATATTTTATATTTGCACACCATTTAATAGCAAAAAACATTAGAAAATAGAATTAAAATGTCACATCACAATCAATGTCAAGTTTTATATTAGTTACTGCAAAGCATTAAATTATAATTATTGTAATTGTATTTGATTTGACAGTTTTTAATTTTGATTTTGTTTATTTAATGTAATATATTGTAGATTAATTCAATTATTTGACATGTTTAATATGGATTTTTATCTGAAATAAATGATTTAATAATAATGATTAAAGAAAATATGTAATTATTATTTTTTTTTTATTTATTTATTGATTGAAGCATTTTTATTGAAACACAGATAATTAAAAAAAATGTAAATGTCAGACAGTTAAAAAATAAGTAGCAGGTAGGAGTAGAATAATCATAAGCAGTATTTCTATGGCTGGAAGCTCTCTCCACATTCCCTTCGCCGGTAAGGTCCATACGGATCGCAATCGTAGCCAGTAGGGGGACCCTAGGGACGATAATTTTCATAATATTATATCTATAAGTATAGTTAAATAATGCGGAACACAAGTGAATGTCGATATATCTTATGAATACAACGTACTTTTTAAGTAGGATAGTTTTTAAGTAGCAACGTACTTTATAATAGGTACTGTGAATACAAAATTAATTTTTTAAAAAAGAGCTGACTTCAAGACTACACTTATATTTTTTGATTTAGTTGATTTTTTCAAAAAGTCAAATTCAAATTAAATTGTATTGTATTGATTAATGTAAATTAAATTAAATAGATTAAATTGAAATCATAAGACAAAATAATACAATACAACAATAATAACAATATTTTATTTAAAATTTTCTCCGTCTATTCATCGATTCACATGTAAATCGATAACCCGTCGAAGAAAAACCGAATCCATATCATCTTCAGTATTTCGTTCTACTCCCCCTTGCACGTTGCATAACTGAAGTAGTTTTTTTATGTTTTATGTATTTAATTATACAGGTTAAGTTTTTATCGAGGGCCTTTGAGGCTAAAATCTAAACTGGCTGGTTTTAGGATTTTTGTGAACGAAATATATATATGTATAAATATTTTGGTTCGGCGGAACAGATTCTTAAGGATTCCACCGAAATAAAAATATGTCGTTAATACAAACAATTTCCAAAAATAGCTCATATTCAATACCAAAATCCTGCTAATCCATCACATAAAAACCAACGACGTTTCCCATAAAGTGGCAGCAAAAAATCACCATAAAGTCACCATAAGGTTGGATACCTAAATCCTTGGGCGTGAAGCATATTTTACCCGATCGGGTAGATTATGCGAATGTATGGCAACACTGGTGGTTCTGGTAACCCTTTGGATGTGTACAATTTACAGGGGTGAGGTCCCGTTGTCTAACTGAATACGTGACTTGGAAAACGGTTTTTTTGGCTTACGGATTTGTTGGGTTAGTAAACTTTGGTAAATGATTAACACAGCTTTGCTAGTTATTCTAACGCCAAGCAG
The DNA here is from genome assembly GCA_951640565.1 of Petrophora chlorosata. NCBI lineage: Eukaryota > Metazoa > Arthropoda > Insecta > Lepidoptera > Geometridae > Petrophora > Petrophora chlorosata. The sequence continues at coordinate 4,326,451 of OX621204.1, read as the reverse complement.
TAGTGCGCAAATATTGTAGCCAGCGACTTCTGGTAGTGGTTTTTTTTTATTTAACTGATTGACGAGACGATCTGGTCGTTTCCCTGATGGTAAGCAATACGCCAGCCCATAACAATAACAGCACCACCCAGAACTTTGTTTTGCAAAATCCTGCGCGGCGCCGAACTGCGCTCGTCACCCTGAGACAATTAGCTGTGATTACTGGGATATAAGACCTGATGTCTCAGGCTGATGACATTAATGCAGTCCTACGCAGTGATTTTTATGGTATTAAATGTTCTGGGTGGCAATGAAACTGTTATGACCAGGCGTGGCGCTTACCATCAGGCAAACGACGTGTTCGTTTCATCACTCAATGCGTTGGGTTCAGTATAGATGTAAGGTGGTCCTATATAAAGTTCAACGATATTCAAACTTGGACTTCGAAGATACATCAGAATTGAAGTTTTGTGAATTGAAGGTATAAATTCTTCATTTCTCTGGGTATAAAGAGATAGATAAGATCTTAATAACTAATAAAAAGAAAACAAATCTTAAACAATGGAAACAATATCACCACATTGACTGAATGATTCCACGGCAAGAATCCACCCTTTAGATACCGGCTCGTAAAATTTTATCACACAATCATACGTCTTTAGGTAAATCCGCCAGACTAGCCCCTGGGGTGAAGACTTGGAGATATCACTTTGAATTTTATCTAGTGAATTCTAGTGCGTAAGTATGCATAAAGTAATATCTTTATTTTTTTAATTATGGTTCACAAACAGTACACAATAGATATGATTACATAGGTATAATAAATGATTACATAACTAGTGTACCAACATTGTTGACCACAGGTTACTTTAATAATATAATGTGAACAGAACGAGTGTGGTTATGATTTGTACTGTTATTTACATATTAAACTAATTACCACTCTCGCACAAAACCTCCAACACCAGCTTCCGAAAGCAGCTAGTACGTTCATGAAATATATCGATACTATTAAAATGATCGTTATAAGATTTAGTCAAGCGATACAATGGTGATCGCTGACCTGCGTTGGTGCGACAGGCTGCGGTGGCAAATGTTTTGTGCACGGTGCGTGAATGGGTTCTTATAGGAACTTTGTAGCAAAGCCTATGCACCAACTCAGGGCAGTCGTAACGATTGTGACAGATATCATATAAAAGCATAGCACCAAGTTGCAACCTCCTCGACTTTAATTCAAAAAAATCTTAGGGTGATGACCGCAATGCAATGCTACGAAGTGCTTTTTATGGTATTAAAAGTTCTGGGTGGCAGGATTTTGCAAAACAAAGTTCTGGGTGGTACTGCGGCAACTATTATGGGCAGGCGTGGAGCTTACCATCAAGGGAACGACTTGCTTGTCTCATACCTCATTCCATAAAAGAAAAGTAGGAATTTTAGGAAAACTTATAATATTTTATATAAATATATAAAATATACTTTATAATTTATTTTATTTCATTTTGTTTGGCTAACAGCTGTTGTTACATTGTAGTTTGACAAATTAATACAAGAAAAGCCAATTACAAGCCTCCGCGAATAACAATTAAATAGAAAATGAAGGATTTTTACAATTAAATGAACAAAGAAATTAGAAGTGCGAGATGGCACCTTCGATCATATATGATCGAAGGATGGCACCATGAAATGCCATTTACAAATTAGAACGAATAGGTAGTGATGACGTTAGGGCTGTATTCACCGCAGCCAGACTGCTTGTGAATAGATCGATATTGGAATGCTCAGACTTCGAAAGCTTATTAAATTCTACAGAAGGACGTCAAACACAAGAGTTCCTCCGGTAGGTGGTGCGGGTGAAGGGTACATGCAATAAGTTTTTAAGTCTGGAGTGTCGAGGTGGAACATTCAAAGATATTTTAGCGATAAGGTAATACTTGAACCCATTAATTAGCCAAGAGATTAAATTAATTAAATATTTAGTTAACTTTTTGGAAATGCTAAATATTTCGCCAAAACGATGTTTGAACTCCAGACCTTTTCCTTACAGGAAGCACTCCAACTAACTGAGCCACTACGGCAGGTTCTCAGTGTTTTGCAACCATCGCCAAGCATGATGCGTTACTGCATAAAAATAAAATTAGGTACAATCAATATTTTGTATTTTATAAATATTTTAATAAATATTCTGTTATTTGTGGAGGCTTTTAATTGGCTTTACTCATTTGTCAAACTATTTTCAACTATTATCAACAGCTGTTAACCCCCCAAACAAAATAAAAATTATATATGATAAAATTATACATCTTTAAAGACACTGTGATACTTAATGGAAATACAAATACACCTAGAATTATATGATAATAGATGTGATAATTTAAATTCTTTTGTCAAAGCAAGTTGCGTATTTCTGACGAGGTAACTTCAATTTTTCTATCAAGGCAATGTATTCCAAAAAAGCGCGCTATTTCTATAACAAAAATTAACATTTCCCAAGTTCAAACCAAGACAAACCGGAAGGTCAACTCCGAATGATTAATGACCAGGCAAGTGCGTTTGGTTCTCAAGGATGACCCTGCAAGACTTGCACCATTCATCAATATTCAAGAAATTCCACTTTTTCCTTGCATTCATATATAAAATTCGCGGTGCTATTATCCGCGACTGCATACAATCGATGTAAGAACATTAATTATAAATTCTGGCTTGATCTATCTTGCATTGTCCGGCAAAGGTCACCGCTTGACCCGTGAGAACTGGTCTTTAGAAAAAAAGTTCGCGACCCTAAAATTTGAATATCCCCAAGAAAACACGGCATTGTCCGTCGCTGGCTAGTATTGTTCGAAGGCCGGTCAGTATTGTACTGCAGTCCAATAATTTATGCATTTGAAGTCGGTCGGTCGGTATCGGACGTCTGCAGTGTCATATTATTATTATTCAATGAGCAGGTGGTGTGTGGACACAACATCACTGACCTTTGAATTGGTAATCTGGATTGAGCATGGCCGGTTTTGTTTGTAAGTTTTACTTTTCTGTCCTGTTTTAATTTCTCAAGTTTTGTGTTTTAAATTTTGCATGTAGATGTAGATGTAATTAGACTTTTTTAACAGGCGAATACCTTTATTCTACGCTCTACTTACTAACTAAAACTAAACTATTTACAAAGAGAAGTAATTGGACAACCTATTGATCATTAAAGACGACAACTTAAGAGAAGATAACTCAAATGCTCCAGCCCACTACCAGTTGACAGCTTACCCAAGATGCCCGCAGTATTGCCCCGTTGGGTTGCTGGCACGTTGAGCCAAATAAGTCCCAGAATTTTGATCACGCGTCGCATCGGCCAGGTGCTCTGACAATCTTTTGAAAAATGTTGAGCTCCCGGTCCCTACAGACCCGAAGTTTTCAAGTTTTTAGAATAAATTAGAGATATTTTTGTACCTATGTAAAATTGTTACAGTATTTTATTATATACCATTTTTTTATCGCAAAGTTATCTATTACATTAAAAATGACAAACTACCTTAGGAATCCATATTGTTACTATTATATCAAAAATATCAAAACCCCACAACACCCTGGTCATCGCCGCAATCTCGCATTCTCCAGGGCATCCCGATTGCATCGTCGACGTGTAATCCTCATTGATTGATGACCTCTCCAACGATAAAATTTCCCCATTTTTTGGGTAAAACGCGCGGTTATGATGCGAAGAGGGTTGCCATAAAATAAAGCGGAGAAGTGGCCGGTTTGTTTACTCATCTGATGAATGTGTTGGGAAAGGGTATAGGCGTTTGCTATAGCCGCGTAATAAAGGGGTTATTTCTTAATTTATTTTTTAATGTTTGTAATGTGCAAAAAGGGTAAAAATTATGGTTATTATTATCATGCATGTGAGTAACTGTAGAATCATTGTGAATAGTATAAGTTGGATCTAATATAGTAGCTATCTATGTAGCTACCTATGGAAGTAGATATAAAAATACAGTTTTCCTCAGTGAACATAACATGTTAAAATAAAGTATATAACAGGCATTCCTGATCAGAAAGCCTTACTTGCAAAACGTCTTTGTACGCAAGGCTCGTTGGCGACGACGCGCACAAGTCAAGACTTCACAGTCTTAAACATCGACGCAAAATCTATCGGTCTTTTATCGGATGTGTTTGTCGGAATTACACCAACTAATTCCCCCGTCCCCGTTTTATCATCCGAGTACTAGACGAACGGCAACGCGCCACCGTTATATGGTAGACATTCCTCCTGCGTGCCTACTAAGCGTTTCGCTTCCACTTTTGTTATGCGCACCGCTAATCAGTGGAACTCCCTGCTGGAGTCAGTCTTTCCCTATACTTACAATCTAGGATTCTTCAAATCTCCAGTAAAAAGGTACTATCTTGGCAAGTGTCTACATTTTATTTATTAATTAAAAATATAAATTATTAATATTTAAAAAAATATTGATTGAATGATCTTTCGGATTCGACAAATATTCGTCCTAACTAAATTTTTTTTCGATTACAGTCCGATTCTCGCTTCTCAGTATAGTCACTATTTTCGAGTAAAACATCTTATTAAAATGTCGACGACAAAATAATGAACACATCACAAAACTTCAAAATGATCAAAACTATTTTAGATTTGTAATTTTCCGACACGTTGGGTGCAGTCGTGAACAAAAGTCATTACGTTTTTTTATCGTTTGAAGGAAGTTTGTAGGAAGTTGCTTGACGATTTATGTCGACAGAAACGCGAGTGAGGATTTGGGAAAGAAATAAATTGAGTAATAGAATTGTTAGAATAAATAAAAGGAGATTGATCAATGATAGTGCTTGAAAATACATTAAGTATTAAAATATGATATTTTCTTCTAGATTAAACTTAAATCATCCCAGTGAAACCCCCATTATTTATGTGTTCGATTTTTGAAAAGGCTGAATACTCAAGGAAACGTTTATACCTAAATACGTATGTACTTTATTCCATAAATAAACAATTTATTCAACATGATAACTCTAGTGTACCTACATCCGAGCGGTACCACGGTACCGCACCGGTACCGTACCGTACCGGTATGTCCTCCGAAGCACGCTTCGGAGGACATGTTTAGCCGCCGGTCTCGGTTGTTGTTTGTGGACAACACCCGTAAGAATATTTTAGAGGCCTCAGGCAGTCTTTTACTTCGACAGGATTGGTGTACCCACGAAATAAAAGAAAGAAAAATATAAAGTCTATTAAAAATACTCACAATCTAAACATTAAAACCTTAAACGAATATTAAAACCAAACCACATCACTTTTAAAATTAGAACATTTCAAAAGCAATATTATCTTGCCACTCCAAAGAATCATCATAAAATTATTACAGACACTTCACCTTATCTCTCTACTCCTACATTATCTCTGAAAGCATTCGAACACGCGCTTTCGACAAATTTGTCCTGGGATCGCCCTCACTTCTTCTTTAGAATGCTAAAAAACTTGCAGTAATCCAGTGTAAACAGTAACTCAGTTCTACGTTTTTGAGTTTGACCAGGCCTAGCGCACTCCGCACTGTAGGTACGAAGCTACAAGCACATAGCGGGACACCGACAGCGGGTCGCGCGTCGTTACACGTGCCGCGTCAGAAGAGATAAGAGCTATGCGATAGAAAGAGAGGCGCTCTGTAGGTTAACTAAATATTTTATAGCAGGTTGGCAGCATTGCATTCTGCCTTGACAACATTAGACAATTTAAAATTTGAATACTGCATTAAAAATTGGAAAAATAATAAAATATAGTATTATCTTTTAATCATTGATTGATTGATTGATTAATTTATTTATTTACTGTAAATAAGCAAAAAATTACTTATGCTTATGCTAACAACAGAAAATACATAGTAGGAAGGTAAATGTGGAAGTAATGGAAGTAAAATGTGTACAGCTTTAAGCATTATATAACATCGTATGACATATACAAAGTATTGTGTTTTGGTGTTATTCGTATTCCTATAATAACTTAAATTAACCTCTATTCTCAGTTGCCACTACCAGACTGCGCCACCACTACTGGCAATAAAAAAAACTAGTCATGAAGTTCTGGTAAGTCACCTTACTGTTTCCTTATATATTGCGCCAGGAAGGAATATCTCAAAAACGGTAGTCGTCGGAGTATTTATGGAAATCTAAATAACGATGAGCTTTTTTAATTGTGGGGAATGAGTTTTTTTAAATGGAATTTGTTTATTTTCGTGGCTGAGTGATTTGTTCGGCGGTAAATATTGGTGCGTGCCAGTTGCGTGGAAGTAAATGAACTGTCGAATAAATATTGGAGATGGTCGCTTGGGGATGGATTTTCGACGAATTTATGTGAAACTTATCTTTTTTATAGTTCGTCAAAATCACGCTGCAGTTTGGTATGCCAGTTTTAGTTTAAATAACTCCAGATTTTACCGAAATAGGATAAATAAATAATATAATAAATAAATACGCCCAACGATCACATACATAGTTCCTGGCCCCTAACTAGGATTCCCTGTATCTAGGGAACCAGGAACTATGAAGACCATGATCCCACAACACCCAAACACGAAACAAATGCTTGCGCTTTTATTTTCTGTGCACAAACGTTTGCCCCATCGCGGGAATCGAACCCGCAATCTAAGTTGTGTATGAGATTTGAGCCAACCTGTCCAACCACTACACCAAAGAGGCAGACAAAAATTAAGGAATAAACAATTATTTTTTTAGTGTACGGTCAGCTATAATAAATCACCGTATTCTTTTGGCATAATATCGCCATACCAAAGATAAAATTGGAAGCTTTCTGATTGACAATTGTATTATACATGACTAACAAAATGTGTAATTTTTCATATTACATCAAACTGCAATAAGTACTTAGGTAATCATGTTTAGTTCCAGAAATCACACTCCAACGTAAATCTATTAGTTTTTTTATTAATACGAATATGATATTATATCCATTACACATATGCTCATTTTTTTTTTAAGTTTGCCCGTTAGGGCAGGCTAAAGTCTCTAGGACCATACCGCCATGTCTTACGTAGTTTTTATTTGATAGTTAAATATTCCATTTTATTATACTTTTGTTGAGAATGAGGGTCAACAGCAACAAGCCGGACCCTCACCTAGTGCTTCAATGAAGTGGTGGAACTTTATTCAAGCTTTCCATGATTTTTTTGTGAGAACATAAAAAGCAATGTTTTCTCTATTTTGTTTCATTTGCCTACACTCGGGCACGTTAACTAACACATAATGGTTAATATTCCACCGATATTACACATGACAACTCGAAATAACACTTGTTTGGAAAATAAAACAAAATCGAACTGTATCACTTATCACTTCCCGCCAAAAAGTCCACATATATGCTCAGTTCCATTTCGCAGACCAAAATTAAAAAGTTCAAATGCCATAGACAAGATTATCTTACGTTCCATTTTTAAACTCAGCTATTTTCCAACACTCACGCCTCAAGCCGGCTGTGAGATAAGACATTTCACATTAACATCTGAAATGGCCACTGAAACGGATCTTTTTCAGTCTAATGGCTAATATTTTCGTTCATGGGTGGGGTTAAAGGTGAACATCGACCAATGACGAGAGAGAATAGACGTAATGCATCCGCGTCTTAATTTTTCTTTTTTTTGTCTTTGTCAGATATAAGAGTTTAAAGAAAGTAAGACCGGGAGGGGAATGCTATTCCTGAAACTTTAGAGAGCGTCTGTTCTGTCTGCAGTTTACTGTAGTGCATATGGGAACAAAAACGAAGGACGCGATTTTTTGCAAAGTAAAATGTTAAATGCTTATAAAAACTAAGCATAAGCATGAGATCTAACCTTGATAGCTTCCTGGCTCAAACTCTGAGACTAGATTTTTTCCTTTTCAAATCAGAGATCGTAATTTTGCGGAATCAATAATTTGAAGAAGTATTTTATTAGGTTTCTAAGAATTAATGTTTAATCTTAATAACAAATGTCACCTGTAAGAAGATACACAATGATAAGGCGGCCACTTGTAACCCAAATAGCAAATAGCAAAAACAGTTGCAGTACGACTCAAAAAAATCCTCTGCAGCACTGCATTGCGCTCGTCACCCTGAAACAATAGCATAACGTCTATTCATTTCACTGGCCACAATTCCCTTCAACCGGAACACAGTAATGCTTGCACACTGTTGCTAGGTGGCAGAATAACTTGCAAAGCCGTTGTACCTACCCAGACGGCCTCTCGCATAAGACAGACCTACCACCACAGAATAAATAACAGTACTACTGCCAACTAGCAAAAGTTGCGAGCGTGTTTGACAATTAAAATAATTTCCTTTAAATGTAAGATGTACTTGAATATACTAAACATACAACAGTTAAACATTAAAATCAATCCGAATAACCTATAAATTATAAATTTATTGCAATTTTTCACCGAAACGTGGAAACAAGAAATTCGTCACGGTTAAGAAAATAAAATGCCCGCCAAGCATTACCAACATGGCATCATAAATTGTAATATATTTTAAAAATGAATCGCTCCGTTCCGTTACACGTTTGGAACTTTAGATTCGATGCGTTCCGCGACATTGGCTGCGGAGTGAGCGATATATTGTGCATGAAACCCGATTTAATGCAGGATTTGACGTCTCGTAGAGTAAAGATGGTTTCGGAGTTGAGAGAATTGAGAATTTTATAATTCTATAAAGTTATCACATTTTCTTCCGTTACTCATACATCACCGTTTTCGTTATGCATGAATACCACCACAAGCTTAGAGTATACTCTAAGACCACAAGGCTTTTGTTGAAAAATATATTTTTCAAGACAAGCTTTTAACAAATTTGCAATCGGAACCGCGAGCAAATTAAAATAAACCCAAACACTAGTGGTTTACGATTATTCGTTAAGTTGTTCTATTGCCCACCTTCCGGCTCCATTATCAGATCAGCTGGCTGTCACCATAATTTTGCATAGTCATCAAACTTTGACACGTATGCAAAATTTCATCTCCGTAGGATAAAAAGAAGTGGTTTTGATTCAACTTGTAAGATTTGTTTGGGTCAACAAACGAACATTGCAAGTAAAAAAAAAAGACTTGTAAAAACAATTAAAGTGAAATCCTACTCTGAGTAGGTAACATTAAAATTAATCGATTTTTAGGAAGTACATACATTAACAAAACAAAAAGTCATAGAAAAAACAGGCCTTGTTGAACCACTAATAAATTGAACAATATCCCTAAAATGAATCTGGCATAAAAATAAAACGTTCGATTTCAACCCCGTATTTTACTAACCCCTAAAAATGTGGTTATAAACGTACACATTTTTTGTACTCCCCCAAATACTTTATCTTTGCCTATATGCAAAAAAAAAAACAAATTGTGAACTCTATTGTTTTAACCATAGAAGTCAGAAGCTCAAACACTGGTCGAAAATGATGCAGGCAGTATAAAAAAAAAAATGGAAATGTTTGGGCGGGAAGTAGACCTGTTGTCGTTTTAAAAATAAAGACAAAGAAAAGTTTAGAGCCTATGAATCTTAATGGTAGCATTTAGGATAACATTTAATATGAGTATTTAAGTAACTTCTTTGTAAAGGATTTAGCTTTTTGTGATAATTTTATCATATGCTTATTTTATTACCAAGTTTTGTGGTTTGGGAATTGTCCTAGTTTGGAATTAACAAGCTTTTTTGTAATGGAATGTTCTGAAGGGTCATAGCAATTTAAAGCCACTCTGTATTAACCCTTGCCACTGTTTGCATTTGAGTGTTTTCCCATGCCAGTAGCTATATCTTCTCCTTTTTAACCGACTTCAAAAGAGGAGGAGGTTCTTAATTCGACTGTATATTTTTTTTGTATGTTTGTTATGCGATTACTCCGCCAACTATGAATAGATTTTGATGATTCTATTATTGTTTAGTAAGTCCTACTTCAGAGGTGGCCGCATGTCAATTTTATCGAAATTCATTCAGCGCGACAGGTATAGTCATGAAGTCAGTATTTTTTTCAAAACGTAATTATAAGTCCATCAAATCTAAGAGGTACCGTTTGACGTTTCATATTTTTCAAACCGAAACAACTTTGTTCATACGTACATTATTCAGTTTCGATAACCTTTTTCATAAAACCATGAATTTAGAAAGATTTCATTATTGTATCTAAAAATGTACAATTCTTAATATCTAAATGTAATTGAAAACTTTCAAACAAAGCAAAATAACACATATTTACACAGTAAATAATTTCTAATAGTTATATTCTTGACCTCATTACAAAGTTACGTAGTTAGGTCACTGCACGTAGTGTTGCGACTCTTCGGATACACTTGTATGCAAAAAAATCGTTTACATATACGAAAAATCGAATGTATTATTTACAAATTACACTTGACAACCAAACAAATATTTTTTCATGTGAATGGGATTTATCTCACATATTACGATTACATAACTAAATAGTTATGTAATCGTAAAATATGAGATAAAACCCATTCACCAAAAATACGTATTTATAAATCAAATATATTTGCTTCTTTAAAAAGTTGTCGAAAGCGAAAAAATAAAATATTTTTTTTTTTTCTGGCAACACTGCCAACTACAAGCGCACGCGGTCCGCTCGGTCGGTTCGGCGTCAGCAGTCTCTCGCCATCTTGGAAGCTGACTGTGCGCGTACTTGCTTTCTCGTTTGTGTTTTACAATTTGTGACTTGGCTATTACTTTTCTGGACTGATCATTCTTTATCCGTTTACCTTGGCAATATTTATACTGGACTCCGAACTAAGCAAGTGTTTATTAATAATGTCGAAAAGAGGACGTACTTTGAACAGCCAGGCTCGTGAATTGGTGGTGAAATTACACGAGTATTTTGAGCGTGAATCTCAAAATGGTGGACTTCTACTGCCAGTTACACAAGTTCGGGATCGCGTCGGTGAAGCTCTCGGTATTGGTAGCCGCACCGTTGGCAAAATATTAAGTGAAAAATATGGGCCTTCGGGGAGTGACAGTAACGTACTTCACACACCGAAAAAACGAAAAAGAAATAAACCTGTGACAGGCATCGATGAATTCGATAGTCAAGCTATTAGAAACCATATATACGGGTATTTTACAAGAGGCGAATTTCCAACATTGGCAAAGTTATGTGCAACTTTAAAAGATGCCGGGCTGTATAAGGGAAGCATAGAGTCGTTGAGAACGGTAATAACAGGAATTGGCTTCAGATACAAAAAAGTTGACAAACGAAAAATTGTTATGGAGCGACATGACATAATTATGCAGCGACTAACATTCCTGCGCGAAGTTAAACAAATTATAAACTGGGATAATGTAATATTTTTGGACGAAACCTGGCTAAATTCCAACCATTCTGTGCCGAAAACATGGACTGATGATTCTGAAGCTTCGTGCTCGAAGGTGCCGATAGGAAAAGGTGGACGCCTCATAATATGCCATGCTGGGTCAGCGTCTACAGGCTTCGTGGAAAACTCTTTATTAGCTTTCCAATCCAAAAGCACTAAAGAGTATCATGAAGAAATGGACGCAGTAAGGTTCCGAGAGTGGTTCTTAAATTTATTACAGAATATCCCTCCTAACAGCACAATTATAATGGATAATGCCCCATACCACTCTGTGCAAATTGATAAAGCACCTACGTCAGCCAATAAGAAAGCAGATTTGGTGGCATGGCTGCAAAGAAAAGGAGTGGATGCCGACATGTCACTATTAAAAGCTGAATTATTACAGTTAGTGAAATTGCATAAACCACCAAAACCGACATATGTAATTGACCAATTGGCCGAAGAGCACGGGCACAAAGTCATACGACTTCCTCCGTACCATTGCCAATATAATGCCATTGAACTGATTTGGGCTCAAGTTAAAGGTAATATTTTATAATATTATAATAATAACACGAGTACTTCTAACATTTATAATTTAAACAATGGTTTTCGTCTGCTATCAAATAGTTACATTATTGTTTTACAGGTTATGCAGCAAGACACAACACAAAACCACCCTTCAGTGTCAAGAAAATGGAAGGTTTATTAAAGGAAGCATGTGCCCAAGTTACACAGGAAGATTGGAGTAAAGTAGTACAAAAAACAAAGAAAATAATAATGGACGACTTCGAAAGAGACGTACACTTTGATAATGTAATGGACAATCAACTGGTCATTAATTTAAATGACGATGATGACGAAGACGACGATACTAGTACTAGTAGTGAATAAAAAAATATCCTAAACATTTCTTTTATTCAATTATAACAATTGATTTCTTAAAATTCGGATATTATAGTAATCGATCTCTTAAAGTTCGGATATTATAGTAATCGATTTTTTCATCCCATCCCTATCATTCAATTGTCAGAACTGTCAAACGGTACTTCTTAGATTTGACGGACTGTTTGTATGTTAATTAATTTATCTTTTTTTTTAACGCTTAATAGATCTATGTTTGGCCACTATCTCGCCTGATGTGAAGCGATGATGTGGCCTAAGATGGAGCACTTAGATCTAGAGAGCGACGGCAGTTGAGCGGCTGCTCAGACCCGTCTCCCCGATGGTTCACCGAACATCATCCCGAAACACGACTAGATTGCTTGATGGCATGGTTTTTTCGTGGTATTACAACCACGGCCAGAGCCTACCTAGCCTATCTTCTATCTACCTTATAAATGCTATAAATCGTGCCTACTTTTTAATGTCATTTATTCGTTTCTTATTAACCTGTCGTGTATCAGCGTCCGTAGATTTATTCGCTTAGTACTTTTAAACAAGTTGATAGTTCTTGATGCGATTTACCATCATTTAGAGAGTTTGTTACGACAGGTTTGACTGTATAATAAATTCATATCTACACCCATGCGAAGCGGGGCGGATCGCTAGTTTTGAATAAACACTGGTCATACAACTTGCAATACGTCTCTCGTCGTCACCACCGCTTTGCCAGTTAGTCTACCACCAAGCAGTATTGCGCAAGCATTACTTATTTAACCGGTGTCCGGTTACCGACTTTGACTATATTTCCTATTTCCCAGTTTTTTGGACTGAATCGGTTTCATCCAATGGGTAGGTATAACTTACAAGTACTAGTCAATACCACAGAACAATTAATAGTACATGATATTACATATTACAAGGAATATTTTACTTGATGTATATTTTCATCACGATGTTTTCCTTCACCGTTTTAGAGCGAGCGTGCAAAATCTGCACTTAACTATAAGTCATTGGTGCAGGGCCGAGTCGGGATTCGAACCCAGGTGCGTCGGATCGAAAGGCGCACGAGTCCCCGCTGAGCCACACTCGCTCATTACTAGGCATATCAGATTAATTATCTGATGTCTCGGGGTGATGAGCGCAGTGCAGTGCTACGCAGAGCGTTTTATGGTATTAAAAGTTCTGGGTGGCACTGCAACTGTTATAGGCAGGCGTGGCGCCTACCATCAGGCGAACGACTTGTTCGTCTCATTCAGTTCCATAAAAGAACTAAGTTAACTCTACACCGAAACGCAATGAAAATATATAGTGTGATCCCGTGTATGTTTAGGGCATTAACATTTTTATTATTAACTATATAATATATATACATATATATATGTATATATACCTATAATGTACATTGCGTTTCAGTTTTGAGATGAATTTCCGCAACGTCACGCCTGATTCCATTGCATTAACTCTATACCGATGATATCAGCCATATCAGCTTACTCCAATACACTTGAGTTCCGTATACGCAAGCTAAGGGATGTGGTATCCAAGAGTAGGAAGTAGCACGTGTCCACATCGGTGTCGCCTTACAACTGCCAAGGAAGTAGGTATGAGTAATTTCAAGGGACGATGGTCACCCCAAGCTAATCTAATATATAAAATTCTCGTGTCACAGTTTTCGTTGCCATACTCCTCCGAAACGGCTTGACCGATTTTGATGAAATTTTTTGTGCTTATCCGGTATCCATGAGAATCGGCCAACATCTATTTTTCATCCCCCTAAATGTTAGGGGTAGTCCACCCCTAAATTTTTTTTTTATTTATATGGCAAAACAACGTTTGCCGGGTCAGCGAGTGTTCAATAAAATTTAAAAAACCTCCGACACAAAAAACCTGTTAAAAGTAAAAAATAGCTAAACCGATTTTGATATAATTATATTATATTAAAGAACCACCGCTAAAACCTGTTTTCAAATAAAAAAACCGCATTCAAAAATCAAAATCGGTTCAGCCTCTTAAGAGCTACGGTGCCACAGACTGGCAAATAGACAAACACTCATAATGGTCAAACTTATACCACCCCTCCTTTTTGCGTCGAAAACAACTAAACTCTTCGCGTCAGCCTCTATGGTGTAGTGGTTGGGCAGGTCGGCTCAAATCTCATACAGCAATGAGGTTGCGGGTTCGATCCCGCGATGAAACAAATGCACAGAAAACAAAGCAAAAAAAGAAAAAAAAAAAAAAAAAAAAAAGCGCAAGCATATTTGTTTCGTGTCTAGGTTATGAGACATGGTCCTCGTAGTTCCCGGTTCCCTAGATACCTACAGGGAATACTTAGTTAGGGGCCTGGATCTATGTATGTGATCGTTGGGCGTATTTATTTATTATTCTTTAGTTATTGGCTAGAGAAATGTGTTTTTAATGATCCTGTTTCTTTTTTTTTGAATATGTTACCCCGAGACATCAGCCCCCCTACCCATATGTCTCTAAAGCGCCAATCGTACATCGTGTTGAGCTCGAATTAAGGTATAGCGACTAATAAGATATGGTCTCATTATTGTCAATTCAGGCAAGAAATCGAATTAATCTCATTCATTTATACCAAAATACGATGACTACGAGTTGAGATAAACTTAATGTGACAATATATGGCATCATAAGACATTGTCGCAGTGATTTTGGAGTTTTTTTGGAGTGGTAGGCTCTGGCCGTGGTTGTAATACAACCCACCGAACAAAGCCATGCCGTCAAACGACCTATACACCTTAATCTGAGCTCAACACGACATACGATTGGCGCTTGAGGGACATATGGGTAGGGGGGCAGATAATGCCCAGTAATTTCACTGGCTACAATGCTCTTCAAAGCGGAACACAATAATGCTTGCGCACTACTGTTTGACGGCAAAATAACTAGCAAAACTGTGGTACCTACCCAGACGGCTTCCCGCATACGAGAGACCTGCCACAAGTAAAAGTTAAACTTCCGCAGGTTTCAAAAGTGACACTTTAACTTCTCAGTTACTCATGCAGAAGGTAACATAAACACCATAAATAGTGTCACCAGATTTATATCATTACCTCTCAGTGTTATAATAATCACGTCATATACACCCTCCGGAACAGATGTGACAGTTTTTACACACAAATTAGTACTGAGACAAAAAAATACCTACACTGACACCATAACCTCAAACGATTTGTAACTCTAATTCAGAATGTAGAAGATCTATTTTAGAATAACTTGAAAATTCTGGAATGTCTATAAGATCACGTAAGTAACAGAAGATATTGAGCTCTAATTCGAAATGATTAAGGTAGATTTTCGGGCGGGATGATTTTTGTGTGATTTATGTAAAAATATATTAGATTTATTAATAAACTAAGTACAGTCGGCATCAAAAATAAGTATACACTTTAGTATCACGTCATAATCATTAGTTCGACGTTTCCTTCTCACAGATACGTTGTTATTGAAATTGTTATTTCGACATGGTCCTTAAGTGTAGACTGTACAAGAGAGGAAACGGAAGGTCAGGGTGAGTTCCGCCATTAGTTCTTAGTGTTTGTTTAGTCTCGCTCTAATGGTGGTGGTGAGGAATCGCGTGGGGTGAGAAGTCATTGCGCGTATGTCTTTGATGAGACAGGGGTGGTTGATGATGCTGGAGAATTTTGGTAATGACTTGTTTTCTAAGTAAAAAAAAACTTTAAATTTAAAACAATTATTGTAATTATGATTGCCATTACAATCAAAATTCTTAAAATTCTTCACAAATACGAATCTGACTTGGCCAAATTGAAAATTAATAATATATAAAATATAATATAATAATTTAAAATATAAATTATATCCCGTAAAACAAAGTTTTATTGAAAATATATCTCTTCGCATTAAGTTCAGTAAGAACAATTATTAATTGATATTATGGTTACTATTTTATTTTAATTATATATTATATTACGTTATTATTATGTAATTAAATGATAAATAATACTAATTAAATGAAGCCAATCCATGCATGTCACAGGAGATACTATTTTATCTTGAATTTTCTGTTTATTAAATAAATGATAAATGATTGATTGATAAATGATTAAATGATTGAATAAATGATTGAACGAATGACAAAGTAGAGATAAATAAAATAACACAAAAACAGCACTAAACCTACAAAATCACTTGGAAATTGAAATTAATCTTAAAAAAAAGAAAGCGACAGAATAAAAAAATTATCTTAATCACGTTTTAATGCATTGTCATCGAGTTGTGAGCTACCCTGAAAGTATCAGCCGATAGATAGCTAGTCAGGAAAGGCTCGAAATTTCTGTTTCAAGATTCCACACGGCAGACAAACAGACAAACAAGAAAGTGACTTAATAACAAGTTTTTTTTTTTATGTTACTGATTGACGAGACGAGCTGGTCGTTTACCTGATGGTAAGCAATACGCCAGCCCATGACAATAACGGCACCACCAAGAACTTTGTTTTGCAAAATCCTGCGCGGCTCTGCACTGCGCTCGTCACCCTGAGACAATTAGCTGTTGAGTCTCATAATGCCCAGTAATTTCGCTGGCAACAATGCCCTTCAAACCGGAACACTGTAATGCTTGCGCACTTCTGCTTGGCGGCTGAATAACTGGCAAAGCGGTGGTACCCACCCAGACGGCCTCTCGCATACGAGAAACCTACCACCAGTGGTAAGTATATACGTTTTATCAAACAAAAAACCGACTTCAATGTATCTTTGAAGTCTAAGGTCAAATATCAATGAAATTTATACGGGACCACTTCCTGGCTGTACTGAAACTGGTTCAAGAATGACGGAGTTCTGAGGTAACAAACATAAAAAAATTAAGAAATAAATAACAACAAAATAAAAAATACAATCGAATAGAGAACCTTCTCCTTTTTTTAAATTGGGTAATAAATGAAGAAATAAAGTATTTGATAGTCTACCAAGTCTACCAAATTACCACAAACTCTACGTATCTACTCTAGATTTGCGCGAAGCCATACGTTACGGTTAGTGGTCAAAGACAGGCAAACCTAAGGAGTTCCGCGGTAAGAGGATTGTCTTTGACATGTTATACTGCCGACTCTACTGATTGTAGAGTCACCAAGTTAGTACGAAATGGTGGACAGTGTTTCAGTTAATACAGTAAATGTCGCGCCACCAGTGTGGTGTTGAAAGTGAGCAAAGTAAATTTGAATAATCAAATCAAATCTCTTTAATCATTTTGGCATCACAGAGCACTTATGAACGTCAAATTATCACAATGATTCTACCACCGTATCGGAAAAAGAACCACTACTTAGAAGATACGGCTTTTTAAGGGGCTATACTGAAAACCAGCGTCTGATGTCATCGACATTAGACATATGTGCTGAGTTGTAGTCCCTTTTGGCACCACAAACTTTATCTTCTTTTTTATGTATTTCGTATTTTCTTGTTTTATTATAAAAAATATTTCTCTCTGTTTTTGTATTGTATCCTACGTGTGTCTTTTTCATTTATTTCTTTGTGGTTGTCAAATAAATGTATTTTCTTCCTTCAGATAATCAGATAATCATTTATTCGTACTAAAAATACACGTCAAATACACGTCAAAATACACGTCACCTTCTTTCTTTCTGAAACGGAGCTCACAGAAAGTAAATTCAAATTACGCGTTAAGAATGTTCTAATGAGAAAAGCATACTACACTGTTCGTAATTACATAGAAGACAAAGATGCTTGGAACATTCCACTTCTGCAAAGTAACCAACTGAGAAACATAACATTGTAAAATCCCAAAAAATTGTAACAAAATCTCTAAAAAAAAAATGCCCCTCAGTTTCTTGCCGTATCTTCTGAGTAGTGGTTCTTTTTCCGATACGGTGGTAGAGTCATTGTGATAATTTGACGTTCATAAGTGCGTCTGTGATGCCAAAATTATTAAAGAGATTTTGATTTTGATTCTATAAAATTTTTTTTTTTTTTTTTTTTTTTTATAATGATCTGTCTCAAAAAGACATCCCATTAATATTACAATCTAGCCTACTAAGACTAATAAGTAATTTAACTTTGACTTAAATTGCTAAGTATAGTATAACTAAGAATGTGTCCATTAACACTTTTCTTACTGTCTCTATTTAGGCGAAGACACTTTGTTGTTGTGTTCTTTACGGGTAGCACTAAAGTATGTATAGGTACTACGGTACACTGTCACTTCACTACACTAACTCAAAAGGTTTTGTCCTTTTGAGCCTTCTCACTAGGTCTGTGGTGTCGAGGAGCTGGATAGCCTCGACGTTCACGTGATGGTGAAGTCTACATTCGTGAGCTTCAGCGAACTTTTTAATAACACTAGTAACGAGGTCCACTTTCAGGTCCCGATGGAGGTCGTCATTTCGAATATACCACGGAGCGTTTACGATACCCCTGAGTACTTTGTTTTGGAATCTTTGTATCATTGCTACATTGCTTTGGTTGGTACACCCCCACAGCTGGATACCATACGTCCATATTGGCATGAGGATTTGTTTGTACAATAGTACTTTATTGTGCACTGACAACGTAGAATGCCTCCCAAGTAGCCAATACATTTTCCTATAGCGAAGTTCCAACTCGTCGCGTTTCTTTTTGACATGTGCCTTCCAGCGAAGCTTTGCGTCTAGTGTCATGCCAAGGTACTTGGCCGTATTTTCGTACGGTATCGTCTTGCTATTGATGAACACCGGATGGTAATTTGGTCTTTTGTTAGTGAAATCTATGTGAATGGATTTAGATTCGTTGAGTTTGATTCTCCATTTTTTGGTCCAATCAAAGATGGTATTGATGGCTATTTGAACTTTTTCCACTGCTTCCTCTTGAGTGACCCCTGTGGCCATGATGGCTGTGTCGTCTGCAAAGGTTGCTATGGTATTCTCTTCTAACTCTGGAATGTCACAAGTGTACAATAAGTACAGGACCGGACCTAAGACACTTCCCTGTGGTACTCCAGCTTTTATTTGCTTAAGTTCTGAGTAAGCATCGTCTTGTCGCACTCTGAACATTCTTTGTGTTAGATAGGATTCTAAGAGGTCTGCGAACTGTTGTGGGAGCATATTTCTTAGTTTGAATATAAGGCCTTTATGCCACACTTTGTCAAATGCTTGTGCTACGTCCAAAAAGACAGTAGAACAAACTTTTTTTTCTTCTAATGTTTTTTCGATAATGTTGGTGATTCTGTGTACTTGGTCTATTGTAGAATGTTTTTCTCTAAATCCGAATTGATAATCAGGGATCAATGTTTTTTCTTCTATGATGGGCTTCATACGTTTTAACAGTAGTTTCTCAAACAATTTGGACACTATTGGTAACAGTGATATCGGTCTGTATGATGTTACTTCATTGGGTGGTTTTCCAGGTTTAGCTATCATAATGACTTCGGCAACTTTCCACACATCGGGTACATATTTAAGTCTGAGTGTAGCATTAATAAGAGTGGTAAGTTTGACTATGGCTTTACGTGGGAGGTTTTGTAAAACTTCTCCAGTAATAAGGTCATAACCAGGAGATTTCTTTTGTTTTAGTTTTTTGACCTCATTGTATACCTCTCTTGGAGTGACGAGTTTAATTTCTAGCTCATATTTCGATGTTTTGTTCAAAATAATGTTATCTGTAGTTTCTTCACTTTCTTGAAAGGTTTGCTCCAGGTGTTGTGCAAATCTAGTTGCCTTTTGTTCATTATTGATAGCCCAGCTTCCATTGGCTTCTTTTATTGGTGGAATCTGCATTATAGGCTTCTTTAGGTTTTTGGTCATTTTCCATAGCGAGTAATCCGTTGTGCGGTCACATGTTAACTGACTTAATTGAGTATTCATAGATTCGTCGTTAAACTTCTGAATTTCCCTCCTAAGTCTTTTCGTAAGATTATTTAGTAGTTTTTTGTCTTGTGGTGCTCTCGTTGTGTGCCATTTTTGTCTCTGTTTCCTCTTTTCAATTATCAGGTTTCTAATTTCTATTGGATAGCAGTTATTTCTAATTCTTATTTTAACTTCAGGTGTATTTTTCCAAGCACATTGTTGTATATCTGTTATGAGTTTTCTCACATCATCTTCTAGCTGCTGTGGATTTTTTAGTGGAACATTCAGATTAATCATAGAATTTAGATCTAATTTAAAACTTTCCCAGTCCGTGTTCTTATTTACCAAGGTGGGGTTGTTCTCTCTCTGCACAATATTCTCACTTAAAGTCAGTATTATAGGTGAGTGGTCTGAGCTCATATCGTAGCCTTCCTGAATGCTTAAAAAGTTAGGTGATATATTTTTGTAAATGAAAAAATCTATGAGATCTGGAATTTTTTGCTGATCAGTCGGCCAATAGGTAGGCTTTCCCGTTGATATAACATTGCATTTCATATCTCTGATGGCAATTAGTAGCTCCTTTCCTTTGGTTGTGGTAAGCCTAGACCCCCAGAAGGTGTTTTTAGCATTCAAATCACCACCCAACAAGAATCTGTTACCAAGTCCTTTCAAAAAGTTTCTGTACTGCTCAGCCTTTAGTGCATGCTTTGGTGGGCAGTATATGGCTGATATAGTGATAGGATAGCGTTTGGTTTTAACACAAACAGCTACGGCTTGTATATGTTGTTCTTCAAAGTTATGCTCTTCATAATGGTAGATGTTTTCCTTTATTATCACGGCGCTACCTCCTCTAGCAGTGTTATTGGGATGCAGTGCATGATATGTTTTATAACCTTTGATCTGGATGTAAGATTCTTTGGTGAAATGGGACTCCGATATCAGACACACATCAATATTTTCTGTAGACAACACTGCCTGTAGTTCATGTCGATGTTGAAGGAGCCCATTTGCATTCCATGCCATTATTTTAAGTGACTTAATCATTTATGATGTTTTGAGGTAGCTATTTTGGTGCTATTTTCAAGTTGTTTTAATCTTTCATCGAATGAGGTCATCAGTTGTAGAATCTTATTTAATTTTACATCAACGTCTGAGCTATTTTGCTTAGGTTGCGTTTGGGATACTGGTCTCTGCTGAGCTCCTTTCGTAATTTGAGCAAATGAAACATTATTTGTGACATTTAGTTTAGCACTTGGTGTTTTTGTTTTGTTTGCACTTGGAACCTGGATGGTGGGCGCAGAAACATTTTTCCTTGCTAGTTTATTTTTTATGGTTTGCAATTCTTTGGCAACTATGCATCCTCTGTAATTGGCAGGGTGTGGTTCGCCGCAGTGGACACACTTTGGCTTTGATTCTGCTGGTTTAGTACAATCCCTAGTTAGATGCTTACCGGTGCACTTTACGCACCTAGGCTCTTTAGAACAATACTTTTGTGTGTGACCATAAGCTTGACACCTTTTGCATTGTGGGATCAGCTTAGAAGTTTTAACTGGTTGAATGTCCACTTTGCAGCCCAAAATAGACTTAATGCCGTAGATTTTGTTTATGTCTTCGTCTTTTTGAAATGAAAGCATAAACATGTTGAGCGGTTCCTTACTCCTCCAGCTGAGTTTGTTAACCGCATCTTGAATTTTAAAGCCTTTGAGAATAAGGTCTTCAGCTATTCTCTCAGGCAGGCACGAGGAATGTAAGTTTTTAGCCATCACTCGAATCGGTCTGTCCTGTTTGTTCTCATAAGAGTGCCAGAGACAGTTGTTTTGTAACAACAGCTTGCTTATGGCTCTGTACGAGTCTTCATCTTTGGCGTTAATTTTTACGGTCTCTCCGCTCATCATTTTAACGATAAACGAATCTTTTATGACACTCGTCGCTAGAAGATCGTAAAATTTCTGGTAGTCTTTAATATTTTCGACTACTATGGGTGGTGGTAAAGGTGTTTTCTTTACCTTTAGTTTTTCTTTATCATTTTGGCTGGAGTTTTCTCCTTGTAGTGGGGACAGTGAAGTATTCAATTTCCGCTTCTTTCTGCTTTTCTGACGCACCCACTCAGTTTCTCTCGCGAGATCCTCTTCATCTGTCTCATACTGGACTGCTACAGAAGGAACCTCGTTTGTAGTCTGTTTCTCCGAAACAACCTTATTCTGCTCCCTCCTCTGGAGTTCTTCTATTTGACTTTTGAGTTCGTTTACCAAACTCTCCAGTCTTTTCCGTTCTACTTTTTCTCTCTCGTAATGTTGGTATAGTAAGCGTTCAGTTTCCGTTTTAATTGTAATTTCACCGGACGAAGCCATAATTAGAAGTTATAGCTACGCCTTAACAATTGTTTACAATTATTATCTGGGTCATTGCGATGACCACGAAATACAGACGCGCGCGACGACAACTACGGTACGCGGCGCGGCATAGGTTGCAGCGTCAGCGCTTTACCCGAGCACGAACTAGGGCAAGAGCGCGAGACGCGACCTTTCTGTGCGGAAGTTGTGCGATCACTGATTCTATAAAATGAAAATTTGATTCTTGTTTATTCTGAACGTAAATATTTTTAATTCATTGCATGGACACCGCATCGAAGCCATCGGCCGAACGGACGAACGGAAGCACGCACAAAAGACGGAAACGAAATTGTACTTTTCTATTCGACTATACTTCTTGCTATGCTCATTTTTACGGCTTCGCCAGATTAGATATACATACGTACATAGGTAGGTTTTTATTAGAGAATACATTTTTCTTTGGCTCGGAATAATATTAATATTTATGGAGATATTAAATAAAAATAGATAAAACTGTTTTTATTTTGGCAAACTCTGTTTTGATAGCAATGGGTTGGTTGGTACCTTAGGTTTGGCGACCACTAGATAATAATATCCTATCCATCCTAAAGTTGTCTGGACGAGATCACCGTTTGTGATAAGAGCGCCTATTGTGCTCTTTTTTAACCGACTTCAAAAAAGGAGGAGGTTCTCTGCTCGATTATATTTCTTTTATGTTTGTTACCTCAGAACTCCATCATTTATAAACCGATTTGGAAAATTCTTTTTGCGTTAGGTTCAGTATAGCTACGAAATGGTCCCATATAAATTTTATCGATATTTGACCTTGTACTTCGAAGATACATTGAAGGAGGATTTTGTTTTTTTTCTAAAAATTTATTATCTTCTATTTAATTTCAGTAATGTATTTATCTATGATGTGCAATAAAGTATTGTATTGCATTGGACCTTTGCTATTCATTAAGAAGAAAAATATAATATACAAACGGGGCTTATATAGTAATTATGTACTATTATTTATTCTATGCTGATGGTACAAAATATTTTATCACCCTTATTTAGTAGACATTCCGCCAATTCGTACAAAGCGTTTTAGTTCCACATTTATAGTGCGTACTGCTAAGGAATGGAACTCATTGCCGTCTTCTCTGTTTCCTGATAACTACAATCTGGGTGTCTTCAAGGCCAGAGTGAATAGGTATCTTCTAGGTCTACGTGCTCCATCTTCGGCCACATCATCGCTTAACATCAGGCGAGATGGTGGTCAAACGTAGACCTATATTTTGTAAAAAAAACAAAAAAAATTGTTAAATTTTTGGCAAAATATTCCGAAGTATATCTAAAACTACTTTTGATTACGTAACTTAGTAGAGATCAATCAATCAATCAATCAATCAATCATTTTATTGCAAATACAAATCGTGTACAATCAATTCTATGAGCTCTGAATCCCACACTAGGATAACTCCTGTGTCGTAGGATTCAGTCTCTTTCATTCGGTATAGCAGTTTACAAAGCGAAACAAATAATAGGTTAGATTTATTAATCAGTGTACTGAATGTGATAAGTGGTAGCAATATAAGTTATTTAATCATATATTATTAGCTAATCCAAATTAACTAACTCATATGATGGGGGTAGGTATCGAAAAAGTAAGAGAAACGCACAGACATGGATCACCTGCCTACCGTCCGGTGCCGAATGGGAGTCGTGTATGTGAGTGTGTGGATGCGTCTATTGTGTCAGTAGTTAGGTAGGTAGTATCCAGAATCGAGTTTATCAAGTGTGTCATTACGTATGTTTAACTTTGTGTGCGGTTGCATACAAAAGAACTGCAAAAGAATGCTTCGTAAGCTATTACTTACTATGTGCGGTTCATAATAGGATACTGAAATAAAGTTAAAAGATTTTAAATAATAATTAGATACGGGCACAACTCACATAAATCTATATAAGACAAGGTAATATGATGTGTTATTTCAATAGCTAGGCTATGTCAATAGTGCTTAGTTAGGTATGTATTGATATATGTATATATCTATATTTATGCGGCGTTAGTAGGTACTTAGATAATTTAGATATTAGTTAATGGGTTAGTTGGGTAAGAAAGTCAGAAATTAGTTAGATATACAAGCACTTAGAAATTTTCCGGCCAATAATATACCGAGGTCTCATATATTAATTAGAGTAGATATATTATATTATAAATTCGGGCATCTATAGCCCCATCATTGACCCAGGCAAATCCAATGTAAGATAATAGTAAAGGGGCCTGAGTCCTCCAACAGCCGACAGAGCTCCGCCCATGTAACGTATGTGCATTGTTGGTTTGGTCTTGAAACAGAAGGTTTCTGTCTTGCAAAGGGCACAATATTTTTTTTTTTTTTTTTTTTTTGTTTCTGGTTGAATGAATACTGAGTGTAAGACAGACCTTTTATTCGTGCACATTGTAGCTCTGTGATACTCTGTCGCATGTCAGTAGGGACCAGGCCCCACAACGTTATCTATCCACTCTGAGAATTCTCTCGGTTTCTTCATAGCCCAGCGACAAAAGCCAGGCGGTTACCATACGCTTACAGATGAAGCGGGAGACTTGGAGTATTTTTAGCAGTCTATCTAAGTGTTGGTATATGTACGCACCTTTGTAGGAAAAAGCACGTTGGGCAAAGAGAGTGCTTGTATGGGGAAGTTTCCAGGTATGAGAAGAGATAGAGATAGATAACACTTTATTGCACTTAATAAAAGAAAACAGTATTACAGTTGGTAATACATAATTTCCTATAAGTACAATAGGCGGTCTTATCGCTTAGCAGCGATCTCTTCCAGACAACCGTAGGGTAAAGAAACAACAGGTAGATACATTAATGATAATTGAAATCAACGTTTGCGTACGCAAATTGACTGTAAGTTTTTTTTTACCACAATGACGTATTCCGTAATATTGGACGTATTCCACCCCCGAGAAAAAGCAAAGCGGTTAACCAAAATTTCAAAGAAACCAATCAATTATATCTACAATAGGAAACAGACATCTCAATACCTCAAACACCAATAAACCCATAATAGCCCTGAAATGACCATAGTATTGCCAGTATCAATGAAAAAAACTGTCGCATGCCATAATCATTTGTGGGTGGACACCTTAAAAAAAATGGCTGACCGCCAGCTGTCAATTTAGGATTGAGATGTCCCCTTCTATCAACCTTATTTGTTCCGTTATATTCGCAAATAGTAGCTCGTATTCTTACGTGATAAAGTCTAATTTGTTGATATTGTAGTTGGGTAAGTTCTTTTCTTAATTTGTCACCAAATCGTGGGTACGAAAAGGACATTGGTCATCATTACCACAAATGTAACTATTTCATGGTAATTTCTAAATCATGAACGTGTGAAAGGGAGCGTTAGTGACAATTAATTTTATGGATATTTTGTGTAATTGTCGTGGAAAAAATGAGCTTATGTGGGCGCGAGGCGCGCGGTAGCTGACAAAGCTAGCGCTATTAGCCGAAGCTCTTTTTAAAATTAATACACGGTAGGTTCACTCGTGGGTCTCCTGTTGTGTTGTCGTGGAGTAGGTCTCTTGTATGCCGGAGGCCGTCTGAGTCAGTACTGCAGCTTTTCTAGTTATTCTGCTGCCAAGCAGTAGTGTACAAGCACTATTTTGTTCCGGTTTGAAGGGCATTGTAGCCAGCGAAATTACCGCGCATATGAGACTTAACATCCGATGTCTCGGGGTGATGAACGCAATGCAGTGCTACGCAGTGCATTAATGGTATTAAAATTTTGGGTGGAATTGCAATTGGGCAAGCGTGGCGCTTACCATCAGCCGAACGACATGCTCGTCTCATCACTCAGTACCATATAAAAAAATTCTCAGTCTGATCTCAATATAATTTTCCTTAAACATCAAGCTCAACAAAGGCAAGGTTTCCACGGCGTCAGAATTCAAATCAGCCGACAAAGTTGAAAGTCTGCGACGAATGAAATTAATCTGCTAACGACGACGCTACTGATTTATAGCACCTGGACTTCCTGACAAGTAATGGTGCATTACAGCTGTAGGATTTTGAACCTTGTCCTTTAGATGTAAGGTCGGAACTAGATGTAATGAAGATATCAACAGATTTAAGGAAATGTGCAATATGATTTCACAAAAGTTATCTTCTATCCAGGACGTGAGGTTGAATAATTGCTATTTTAGCAGAATTCAAATTAGGTTACCTACATCTATATAATTCATATGTACGCGCATGTCACGCTTTTAAACCGAATTCAAAAATAGGAGGAGGTTCTCAATTTG
This sequence comes from Petrophora chlorosata, assembly GCA_951640565.1. Taxonomy (NCBI): domain Eukaryota; kingdom Metazoa; phylum Arthropoda; class Insecta; order Lepidoptera; family Geometridae; genus Petrophora; species Petrophora chlorosata. The sequence goes on along the minus strand of OX621204.1, from coordinate 4,299,804 downwards.
TTTTTTTTTTAATGTTTGCTACCTCATAACTCCGTCATTTATAAGATGCTTTTTATGGATCTGAGTGATGAGACGAACAAGTCGTTCGCCTGATGGTAAGCGCTACGCCTGCCCGTAACAATTGCAGTGCTATCCAGAACTTTTAATTAAAAGTTCTGAATAGCACTGCAATGGTATTAATACAATAAAAAAAACACTACGTAGCACTGCATTGCGTTCATCACCCTGAGACATCAGATATTAACTCTCATATGTCCAGTCATTTCGCTGGCTACTATGCCCTTCAAACCAGAACACAGTAATGCTTGCGCAATTTCTTAAATTTTATTTTGTTTTTTCTTGACTGAATCACGTCCCAGCCCCGTATCTAAGACAATACCCCGACTTTGCGCAATAAATTACTTCGTGACACCCCTTATCTGCGGTTCCGATGCAGGGTGCTTGATTACCTTGTTCATTAATTTTAGGAGTTAATTACGCACAATATTTTGACATTTCTGTACCTAAAGTTTTAAGATGTAGCTTTAAAACTACCTATCTACCTAAAGATTTTATTAAAAAAAATGATTCCTATGTGTGTCCAGATCCAGACTGGACCGGATAGGGTTCAAATCTGATTAGAATAAAAATCAAAATCAGATTTTCATCATATTGCACTAATAACTAGAATCGTCTATTTTGGCTGTATTTTATGATTAGGATTATGATACAACGTAATTAGATCGATTGCATGACTCTAAAAAGCCATTGTGTTTAAAAATAAAATATCCTAATTTCAAACAATAGAACGTCGCCGCTCCAAACCAAACTCAAATTTTGTAATTAGAACACGTGCGTTCGAAACTCAACATTGACATATTTTACACGAACCGTGGGAACGGCTGGACAGGTGGCGTTCGAAAACCAAATGTTTTGCTTGACGGCGAACAAATCACGCGAACCAGGAAGCGGGGTTGCTAGAGCAAAAACTATGGACGCGAATTCCCATAAGGTAGCTATTGACTGAATATCCTTTAGAGAAAAAAATCTAATAAGCGAGGTGGAAATAGACATTGAAAATGTTGTACTAATAATACGTAAAATATTCATTTTGATAATTCATTAACTTACATTCATTACGTATCGGCATGTAACGATCAAAATGTTGTTTGTTGATTATTTATTCTGTCTCTGGCGATCTTTGGTTGAAAATACCTGTGTGGTTTCTTGTCCATCTCCACTCATTTCGGTCTCACAATCATAAGCTATAACTTCTTCATCGTCATATTAATAACGATAAACATTATTGCCAAACTGATGGAATAATTCTGAATTACTATAAACCATGACCCGTCGTATAGGCAAAGTGCTTTCTCTAATAGAATATCTATAAAAACCGATAATTTTCTGGTTAAAAGCCGTAAATATTGGGAGAAATAATGCATCTGACACTCCCACGGGATCATCTTGCATTCTACACAGAGTGTTCAAAAATCCATACATAGTTATTTATGTTACGTTATAACTTTTATGCTAAACATTTAAATGATAATTGACGGCCACAAATAAGAAGTCCATTTAGATGATGCACGTTTCTTAACAGTTCCATATAATTATGCAAATAAATGACTTGCTGCGAATAAATAGGCCAAATTAATACAGATTCATAAGGTCGGCACGGTACACACATGTGCTCGTAGGTACATTAAATTGATATACATTTTAGCAGAATCTTACTTCTAATTTCACAAAATTAAATGTATCTACTTGTTTCCTTTCGTTCCCACAATTATTTGTAAATAGACTACATATTTTATCATGAAATCTAAAACAACTTTCAAAATTAAATTCATCAAATGTTCTAATAAGAAAACCACATATCCTAACTAAACCACCCTGTACATATTCTTATAAGAAAATATGCGGAATACACAGGTGGTTCCGCCCCTCAGAATTCCGGAGTTTTTACACGAATACCGATGTCCTTCAGGGTAAAATAAAGGCTTCCTGAATGCTCATGGGAACCAATATTGGTAGAACGTCAATAGCAGGTAATTGATCTACCTAATAAGGAATTTCTAGGTGTGAAGAATGTCAAAGCAAATAGTAGGTAATAATTAAACTATAGGTATGTATAGGTTTAGCTATATACCTATTCATTTATTATTCATAATTTTCTGTTAGTGACACTATGTACGTAAGTAAAAGTTAGTATTCTTTGCTATGACTATGGGACATCTCACTCGCACTTCTTGATGACATTTTGTTAATTATATTTATATTTCATTGTTATATTTTGAGACATTTTAAAAAAGTTGAAAAAAGACCTCCCCGCAGAGTTGCTTGGTGCTTCTCTAGCGGATGTATTTCCGAAGCACTGGTACAGTCAGTTTTCGCATTAAATTTCATCTCTAGACCCGGACTTTAACTTGAGTATGCGAAAGAAATGGGTAGATATGCTTAGCTTTTCTTCCAGTCATGTTAACTTAAGTTTAAAAAATGACATATTTTTGTTTTTATTTGTATAATGTGTTTAAGAAGACTAAAATTGCATTTTGTGCCTATTTAATAAATGATCTTTGACTTTGACTTTATAGTTACCAGTTTAAAGGACATTGTAACCACCGAAATTGGCAGGTTACGAGCGCAGTGCAGCGCCACGCAAGCAAATTTCCGAGTGGAGCTGCAACTATTATGGGCCGGCGTGTTGCCCAACATCAGATGCACGGCCTGATAGTTTCGTTACTCAGTGACAAAAAAGCTATGAGATGGCAAAGAAATTGTGTCATTTCTTGTATAATCTGATCATTTGTTAAAGAAACTAACTTATCATTCTAATCTCGAGATTAGTTGGTTTAGAAATAGGGTGCCTATGCGAACCCTGCTCCCACCCTAAGCCTGTGTTAAACCCTTTCTGACAGATTTTGTTTACACTTACTGTAGGAACTATGATAACATAGTGGTAAGTATGGAGCAGCGGAGAAGTGATACGAACGATAGTCAGTAACGCACTGTCATTTATTGGCCACACGGTGCGCAGGCGCAGCTGCGCTATACATATACATAGTAGGTACCTATGTAACAATTCTCCCCTAATAGTTAAAGTTAGTTTGAAATCTGTTTATGGCTGACCCTGGGGTGATTTATCTTCTGTTAATAATCAAGATCGTAGAATTCATCGTCATCCGAGTGCACAGACCTCCTCCGAACACCTCGTGTTACCGTTACCTTGGAGGGTGAGGGTAAGGAACTGCCGGACTGTATTCCACTGATATCGACGTCATCTAGCTGCACGGGCCGCCGAACTCCTCGTGTCACCGTTACCTTGGAAGGTGATGGTGTGGCGACACCTGGCTGCGGTCCACTGAGGGGAGTAGTCGGTGTACATGTGCTCGTTGATATTGACTGATCTATAACTCCTCTCTCTTCGTCAAGATCCGTGGTGGTGATGATGTCATCTATAGTTGACGTCGAAGATTGAGGCTGGCTCTGGGGTTGAGGTGTGCTTTGTGCGGTAGTAGTCGTAGTAGGGCTGTTGGAATTATTGACCCAGGGTTGCCCACTATTATTGGCGTTATTATTTTGCCATAAAACAATTTGATTACTATGCTTTTTAGATGTCGCTGAAGTTATGCAATCACTAATAACATAAACATTTTTTCCTATTCGTTTTACAATTGTACCTTTACGCCAAACAAACTTATTATTGTTTATGAACTTTTTATACATTATATATTGACCCGGTAAAAAGTCTTTTGATTTGCCACCTTTGGCTTCAGTTTGCAAGCACTGTTTTGATTTGACATGGTTAGAAAGTGAGGTAGATGCTGGCATCGACGCTGACGGTAACGGGTTCATGATGTCGAGTCGAGATCTAAGTTTGCGTCCAAACACTAATTGAGCCGGTGACACGCCTGTTGTACTATGAACCGAGTTCCTATAATCGAAAATATATTTATATAATCTTAATTTACTTTCTTTTATAGTGGTACTTCCTATAAGACTGGACCGAATACCCTTTTTTATAACTTTAACATAGGACTCAGCTTGCCCGTTGCTGGCCGGGTGGTACGCCGGTGACGTCACATGCAAGATACCGTTTAATTTACAAAAATTAATGAATTCTTGTGAAATAAAATACGTCCCATTATCAGTCACTAGCGTGTGTGGTAGCCCATACCTAGACATATATTCGTACATTTTTTCAATTACCGCCACACTAGTTGAAGTACTCATATCGTATACTTCAACCCATTTGGTATACGCGTCTATGATAACTAAATACATACGACTATTGATAGGGCCCAGGAAGTCGAGATGTACTCGGTGGAAGGGTCGCGGAGGATACTTCCACGGCGAGATGGGCGCGCGCGGCGGTGACGCTCGTAACTGCATGCATACCTCGCAAGATGCAATCATTCGTTCTAATGACTCATCTATGCCTGGAAACCAGAATCGAGAGCGCGCTTCCGCTTTTGTTTTTACTATGCCTAGATGCGATGAATGCAATTCGGATACAACGCGATGACGCAAGGATTCCGGAATCACCACCTTGTGACCCCTCATAACGCATCCGTTCTCGACCGATAATTGCAACCTACATAAGTAGTAGGGCTTAATACTTATATCTGAAGTATTCCTAGGCCAACCGTTCCTAATATAATATGAAATAGTACGTAATGTGCTATCCTTGTCCGTTGCATCTCGCAACTCATCTACTGTGATAGGTAACGCGCCCTCCACTACGAAGCACACATAGGCGGCGCGGTCAGCCGGGCCTGCCCCAGCCTCCCCGCCCGCTGCGCCCGCGCCCCTGGCGACCGGTAGGCTCGCCCGCGATAGGTAGTCAGCGCTGTTATCTGCACTTTTAACATACTCAATAACATAATTATAACCGCTTAGGAACAACGCATACCTCTGTAATCTATTGGCTGAAACTTCGGGAATTCCTTTATTTGGGCCAAATATCGATAAAAGCGGTTTGTGGTCGGTTCTAAGGGTAAAAGGAATCGATCTACCGTACAAATATTGATGAAAACGACGTACGCCGAAAATAATTGCGGTTGCTTCTTTTTGTATTTGAGAGTATTTTTTCTCAGCGCTGTTTAATGTACGTGATGCAAACGAAATTGGCCTTTCTTGACCATCGGTATCGATCTGTGAGAGAATAGCCCCTAAACCGGTCGGCGAAGCATCCACAGTTAAAATTAAAGTCGCGTTATTATTATAATGCGCTAATACTTGCTCGGACGCCAACAGTTCTTTTATTTTGCAGAATGCTTTATTCTCGCGATCTGTCCAACGCCACTTGGTGCTTTTTTTAAGCAAATCATACAGTGGGCTTAATATTGTTGACGCGCCAGCTACAAAACTCCTGTAATAGTTTACTAATCCTAAAAATGATTGTAGCTGACTGATGTTGGTGGGAACCGGGGCATTCAAAATAGCGTCAACTTTTTCTGGTGACTTTTTTAAACCATCCTTATTTATGATGTACCCTAAATAACATATTTCGTCTTGGAAGAAACTACATTTATTTTGATGCAAAGTGAGACCTGCGTTCTGTAACCGCTGCAACACCTGGTGCAATCGTTGCAGGTGTTCAGCGTCGTCTCGCCCCGTCACTAATACGTCATCAAGCAGACACAGCGTGCCGTCCAGGCCCGCCAGCACATTTTCCATCGCGCGCTGAAAAATAGACGGCGCGCTTGACAACCCGAACACTAGACGCGTATATGCGAATAATCCACGATGTGTATTGATGCACGTAATCTTTTGTGACTCATCGTCAAGGACAAACTGATTATAAGCCATGGATAAATCTAATTTGCTAAATTTTTGACCCCCATGTATCTTGGAAAACAGTTCATTTATGGTAGGCAACGGGTACTGTTCAACTACGAGTTGTTTGTTGATGCTCACCGAGTAATCTGCGCAAATACGCACTGAACCATCTCGTTTGAGTACTGGCACGATTGGAGATGCATACTCCGAATATTCGACGGGCCGTAGCACCCCTAAATTGACTAACCGACTTATTTCTTTTTCTACTTTATCTTTTAGCGCGAACGCAACTGGCCGTGGTTTGAAAAAAACTGGTTGCACATTTTCTTTTAATGTCAATTTAACATTATATTTGTTGAAACACCCCAAAGATTCAGAAAAAACATTCGGATATTGTACGCATAATGAATCAATAATGTCACTAGGCGTTTCACATTGATAAACGGGAGCTAACTCTAACTTAAACTGTGATATAAAATCCCTTCCCAGTAACGGAGGACCGCCCCCGCGCACCACATAAACATCTAGCTCCTTAGTACGGCCCTGCCAACAGACCGGCATTCGTGCACAACCAACACAACCCAACACTTCCCCTGTATAACTCAATAAGTTTTTCTTAGTGCATAATAATGGAACGCATTTAAAATACATATTAAACATATGCTCGGACATAACGGTCACAGCTGAGCCACTATCAATTTCGAATTTTAAATTTATACCATTAATACACACCGTCTCAATCAGTGGTTCGCCTTTAATAGAACGTATATTAAATAACTTACCGTCGTCGTCATCGCCCTCATCTACCTCAACCGTTCCAACGTGATTCACTTTTTCACACATACGGCGCAAATGACCTTTCACATTGCACTTTTTACAGGTATAGTTAGCGAATCGACACTGTGCGGCTTTGTGATTCGAGTAACCACACACAGAACACTTAGCCTTCTTATTTTTCTCGATCTTATACAGCTGGTCAGCTTCAGAAAGTGACGTAACGTCCCCGCACTGGCTGGCGCTGGCGGCAGCCGCCCGAGCGCTCCGCAGGTTATCCACCATTTCGACGGCCTTGGTCAATGTCATACCAGACAACTCCTGCATGTATATCTTTTCTTTTTCGGTCCCTGGTAACATTCCCATTATGAATCTGTCCCGTAATGCCTCTTCTACGTTGCTGAATTGGCAGGATGCAGTGAGACCGCGCAGTCTCGCAGCCCACTGCGATGCAGACTCCGTCGGGAACTGAGTAGCGGCGTAGAACTTGTGGCGCTCGCTGAACCCCGTCGACTTTGGCGTAAAATGACCGTCAAGAAGAGTCACAATATCCTCAAATGGTACTTCTTGAAGTTCTTTCGGCAGCGCCAAGTCCGATGCTAACTTATACGTTGCCTCGCTGAGTGCGCTAAGCAAAATCGCTCGTCTTTTGACTCCCGCCGGGTCTTTCACCGCGTCAATGTCGTTCGCGATGAACCATTGCGTGAGTCTACACTTCCAAGTCTTCCAAGTTTGAAGGCTATGATCAAAATTATTTAATATTCCGAAATTTGAGCACGACATTTTTTTTTTTTTATCTCGAGGGTACTCGTCGCCACTGGTAAGTATGGAGCAGCGGAGAAGTGATACGAACGATAGTCAGTAACGCACTGTCATTTATTGGCCACACGGTGCGCAGGCGCAGCTGCGCTATACATATACATAGTAGGTACCTATGTAACACATAGTCAGCCGGGATGAAACGACTTAGATTCTCTGTTTTGATCTCTTGAAATACTTAGGTATAACATAACAAATATTTAGGCTTCTAGAGCAAGATTATCACAGAGGACGCATAGAGCGCGTCGTTATCATAAAATTAAATGTTGCATATAATGTTGAATCTGGCAGATGTGTCCAAAATCAATTGACAGTTTTCTCGGGGATAGTTTATTACTTATCTCTCTAATGTAATAATAAATTCATTTATTCAGGCAATAAAATTAAAAGTACCAGTGACCCATAAAATATATACTCCACAGACTAACATATTTATATACAAATAATTAAATACTAACACTAGGATAAGGGGCATTTCGGTTTAGCCTCTCTGTTACACCGGAACACTATTCCATCGGGCCAAAACTCAGTAATACAGTACTATTTCATTCGAACTTCTATCTCATACCTACAAAAGAAATGCTCTTAATCCAGGCCACTCAGGCCGAACAAAGCGAGCTTAAAGTCTTAGCTCTACTGGTTCATCAACTCGCCCAAACTTCCAACGCATCATATGGCCGAGATAAATCGCAAAATAATATTTGTGTTTGTACTCGACCAAATGCCATTTTTACCACGTTTTATTGTCTGTCAGTCTGTCGTTCCGGGTGGAATCTTGCAACTTAAATTTCGAACACTTTCCGATTAGCTATTTGGCTGAAACTTTCAGGGTAGCTCACAACTTGATGACAATGCATTCTAAATCCATTTATTTAAAGGCACATAAAAACGTGGTATCAAGATATTTTTTTAATTTGTCACTTTTTTGTTTACTACCTAACTTAGTGTGATTCGGTACAGTCAGAAACAAAAGGTTCCACTTCAAAACGAATGAAAACTGCATTTGCATTTTACTATCCACCAACGAGCCTAGTAAATCTTAATCGCATCTGCTCATCTACTCCCCTAACAACGCCTTAATACCTCTAATCTCCATCTAAACCCAAAATATCGCATTCAAATCCAACCGATTTGACACCCACACACGCGATACGATCCGATGCGATTTTCTGCCACTTGACGACTCGACAGTGTCGTTATCAACGACCAAAAAAAGAAGGCCTTCACCTCCTCTCCCACTTCTAACTCTTTTTATTAAAACAGGGGAAGTAAAGCCGTTTCGAAGGGTCTATGAAAGTTGGCGCGGGCCTATAATATTACTTATTGCCACCCCGTTCGAAGGATTTAAGCGATTTTTATTCGTAATGTTTGCTCGCGATTCAAGTGAAGAGCTTGATTCGATTAAGCCTGATGGGTTACGTTTTGGAACAGATTTTCAAGGAGTTGTGTAAACGAGAAGTAAAACGTGTGTTGGGAAATTTATGGAGTTCTTTTACAAATAGGAGATAAAATGTATATGTTATATATAACTTTATTTTATAACCAGTCGTTATTGCATAGCTATTTCAAAACTAGGTGCGCCCCGCAGCCTATGTGCTATTTCAAGCCCTAATGTACCTACATACCAAATTTCATCAAAATCGGTTCAGTAGTTTTTGCGTAAAAGAGTAACAAACACACATCCATGCACATTCTTACAAACTTTCGCGTTTATAATATTCGCGTTCCAGTTTGAAGAGCATTGTAGCCAGCGAATTTACTAGGCATATGAGACTTCATAACTGATGTATCGGGATGATGAGCGCAATCCAGTGCTACGCAGTGCTTTTTACGGTATTATAAGTTCTGAGTGGCACTGCAATTTTATGGGCAGGCGTGGCGCTTACCATAAGGCGAACGACTTGCTTGTCTCATCACTCGGTAGCAGTACAACTAATAAAACTATGAATCTTCTCAAAATTCCGCTTTTATAATATTAGTAGAATTTTTAAATCAACGCACATTTGACTTTGACTGATGATTTGACTGATCAATCCAGTACAAACTAACACGGCAAACAGTCAATAGGCCTAACTGTCCAAACACGAGCTGTTTGGACATTTCGGGCACTAATCACAGGGATGGAGCCCCGCTAATTTACTGCGTCAACCTGTCGGACAGATGCGTAAACAGACGCGTTTCGTCGATGCTGTGAACTTGTAACAGATTTAAACAAGAATTTTGGTTAAAAATATTTTTTTCTAGAACAAGCTTTTACAAATTCGTAATCGAAACCGTGAGCAGATTAAAATGAGCCCAAATACTAGTAGTTTAGGATTATCCGTCAAGGAAAAACAAAAAGATACAATTACTTCATTGTTAACTAATAAAATTAATTAACCATATACATACTATATATATATAGCAGTAAAAAAATAAAGAAAAAGGAGTTCCATTGCCCACCTTCCGTCTCTATCATCAGATCAGCTGGCTGTCACCATAGTATTGTATTGTCATCGGACTATGACAAGTATACAAATTTTCAAAAATAAATAAAAATGGAGTTCCTTTACCCACATTCCGTCTGCATCATCAGATCAGCTGGTTGTCACCAAAATATTGTTTTGTCATCGGACTTTGACAAGTATGCAAAATTTCAACTCCGTAGGACAAGAGGAAGTGGTTCTGATTCAACTTGCAAGATTCCACCCGAACAAACATAGTTACCTATGTACATACATATATTACATACATTGCAAGTTAAACAAAAGCTTGTAATAGTCTCAAGTTCAAATAATTTGTAACCGCCCCCTGTCTCTGCAGGCTAGCTAACTAATTGAACGAGCATCATGTTTCCACTTTGAAGGTACACTGGGTATAGATTACAGCATAGCATGCAGATTTGGATCGTATTTAACTGTACCTCAATTTATTCCCGTTTTTCCGCCAAATATACTGATTGTGCACCAAATATACTGATTGTGCACCAAATATACTGATTGTGCACCAAAATATGTTCATTAAAATATGTCATTTTGAGAATTTTATGAATATTACATGTTCGCGGCGCCTTATAGGTACTTATACCGTTTGAGTGCTAAAAACAGACCAAATTTGGTGCACAATCAGTATTTTTAGTGAACGGTTAACAATTATCCTGCAGATTTCTAGCTTCGAGTGATTCGAGTCACAAAGTGAAATTATTGTACAGTCCAGCAGGCGTTCCGTGAGTTTTTAATGTCATTTAAAATGAGGCCTAAACTCACTGGATCGCTAAATTCGTACCGTGAGGTCAGTTAGTCAGTTTCGGTTGCCGCCATTTTCTTCCGGTGACAACTTAAAAATCACCCAAAGCGAGATTTCTTTCATTCAATTCGTACCGTGACTTTGCATTTTCGCACAAACTGCCACGCTAAGTTGTCAAAAATACATAAATATAAAGTTTACTTGGTTTATCGTATGCGAGAGGCCGTCTCTACTATACTATAGGCCGTGGGTAATATACCGCTTTGTCAGTTATTCTGCCGCCAAGCAGTAGTGCCCAAGTATTCCTGTGTTCCAGTTTGAAGGGCATTGTAGCCAGCGAAATTACTGGGCGTTATGAGACTTAAGATCTTATTGTCTCAGGGTGACGAGCGCAGTGCAGTCTCGCTCAGGATGCAAAACAAAGTTGTTGCTGTTTTGAGCAGGCGTATTGCTTACCATCAGGCCAACGACTTGCTCGTCTTATCATTCAGTTACGTAAAAAAAAACGTAGTAATTTACTTGTACTGAAGAACCTGGGGGAAGAACCTACTCCAAATTGCCTTGGTTCGTTCGTTCGAGCGGATTAAAAGAGACACTCTTATGCTTGTTACATAGCGCTGTCTCTTTCATCCGACGGAACGAAGATCGTAATTACGAATCAGAGTAAGGCTCTAGCTTCATAATCTCGTATACATATAATGTCGTAGCAAAGTTCGTAGCAGTTACGTAGAGGATTCTGAACAACTTTCGTTCACAACAAGCGAGGCAACAAAGTAGGTATAGGTACCTACAGTTAGTCATTACATAGAAGACAAAGATGCATTGAACATTCCGCTTCTGCAAGTAGCCAACTGGCACATAAGAAACATAATATGGTCAAAAACAATTACAAGATATTTTAATTAAATTTCTAAAAAATGCTCCTCAGTTTCTTGCCTTATCTTCTGAGTAGTGGTTCTTTATCCGATACGTTGGTTGAGTCATTACAATAATTGACGTTCATAAGTGCGTCTGTGATGCCAAAACTGAATAAAGAACTTTGTGCTTTGAATTTTGAACTACTTTCTGAAATGATAAGATAATGATAATTGCACACGCGAATTGTTATTGAACTCTTTATTTCAGTCAATATTAAGGTACAACAAAGTAAAATTAACAGAGGTCTATAGAATTTATACTTTACAGACTAACATACATACAAAAATATTACACGAAATTTAATAAACCATACACACTACTTCACAGGGTTAAAAAATTTCGCTCCTTCCCTGTATCTCCGGTATACTACCCCTACAGGCCAGAAGTCAGAATTCAGGAACAGTTCCTTATGCACCGCCGGAACTTGGAGCCTATAGGACTTGAATTCAGTGGTCCTAATCGACTCCAGCCTCGACAGTCGCATTGCTATCTGTCCCTGGATCCGTCCATGAAGCGTTTCTTTGATGTACTTCAACACTTCATCCCCTGATATTTCGGGGTACCTACATTACAACATAACGGTACGTAACATTTAATTTCAGCTTTTTGACAGTCTGTGGTGTAGTGGTTGGGCAGATTGGCTCAAATCTCATATACCATCGAGATTGCGGGTTCGATTCCCGCGATGGGACAAATGTTTGTGCATAGAAAAAATAGCCCAAGCATTTGTTTCTTCTCTGGGTGTCGTAGGACCATAGTTCTCATAGTTCCTGGATCCCTAGATACAGGAAATCCTAGTTGCTGGCCAGGATCTACTAGTGGTAGGTTTCTCTTATGCGAGAGGCCGTCTGGGTGGGTACCACTGCTTTGCCAGTTATTCAGCCGCCATGCAGTAGTGCGCAAGCATTACTGTATTCCGGTTTGAAGGGAATTGTAGCCAGCGAAATAACTGGGCATTAATAGACTCAACTGCTAATTTTCTCAGGGTGACGAGCGCAGTGCAGCGCCGCGCAGGATTTTGCAAAACAAAGTTCTGGGTGGTGCTGTTATTGTTATGGGCTGGCATATTGCTTACGACCAGCTCGTCTCGTCATCAAGTTACATAAAAAAAGGATCTATGCATGTGATCGTTGGGCATATTTATTTATTACCTTCTGCTAAATTCCTTTTTTTCCTTTCCTTCCTTTTTAGTAAGGATTACTAAATCTGCATAGGTACTTACTGCCTTTCGTGTAAGGATTATGTGTTACACAAACTACTGCAAACCTACCACATGTTTGTAACAATGTCAAGGTAGATAGAACCTAACCGCAGGGGAGGCGGGGGATGCCCGGGACGCGACGCGACTCTTATTGATTTTCAGGAAGACACGGCTTTCTTGTACTAGTACTGAAAATGGCAAAGACTTGTGGTTGGGACACTTTTGAATTAGTTTAAGTGATTGTAGCGGAGTATTTATTTAGTATTTGGCTTAATTATAGAGCTAATGATTTAGTCATTTAGATTAGTTTTCTAATTCTTAGTAAAAATTACCGACCACCATTGTTACTCCTATATATCGATTGAAAGACTTTTCAAAGTCATGTTAACTTAAGTTACAATTTTTAACATATTTTTAATCTTATTTGTATTGTGTTTATGACGTTTAAAAGTGCACTTTTGTGCATTTAATAAATGATATATACACTCGAGAGCAATGAATCCGGGTCACTTAAAGAATCCTAAAAATCTCGGAAACTAAAAATGCTAGATTAATGCAATAAATTGTATTTAATAGACAATGTAATACTCCTTAAATGAAGGTATTAAAACTTCTTAGTTATTGTAAAGTTATATCATAAAAAAATCTAATTTGAAAAAGGGCCACTTTCGAAGATGGAACTACGAAATTACAGCATTTGGTTTTGCTTTTGTTTGTAATCTGTCATATAATAACAACATATTTGATCTCAGTATTTGATGAATTCTCAGAGTAATTAATGACTTATTCATGTCATTGTCATCACGACAATGACAACAACGAAAGAAATGACTGTACTTTTCCAAACTATCAATAAAAAACTACGTAAGACAAGGCGGTATGGTCCTAGAGACTTTAGCCTGCCCAAACGGGCGAATTAAAAAAAAAAAAAAAAAAAAAAAAATTGTAATCTGTCATTTATGTGGGTACATAAACCATGTTGATAGTGCTCTATATTCATTATTCAAGCTGAAATTATGTCGTTTACGCCTGAAGAATGCACCAGAATACTTACAATGCTGGAAACCGGCCGGAGTCAGCGCGATACAGCCAGGACTGTCGGTGTGTCGCTGTCAACAGTACAAAGAGTTCTCCGACGTTACGAAGAAACTGGTTCTAACCTACGCAGACCAGGAACGGGCAGAACCAGGTGTACCACAGCACGAGAAGACCGATACTTGGTGAACACCATGCTTCGAAATCGCTTTCTCACAGGAACTGAACTCACCAATCAGTTTCGACGCCTCGGAGGAAGTAACCCAAGTGCATGGACAGTAAGACGTCGGCTTGCTGAATCTAACTTAAAACCCCTTAGACCTGCAAACGGCCCTAAACTGGAGCGTGGGCATCGTATTTCGAGACTAAGATATGCCCAGAGCCACGTAAATTGGAGTATTGAAGATTGGTCAAAAGTTATGTTCTCCGACGAATCAAAATTTATGCTCTACAAGCACGATGGAAGACACAGAGTGTATCGAAGACCAGGGGAAAGATTCAAGCAAGCATGCATCGAAGAAAAAGTAGCCTACGGTGGTGGGTCTGTACTTGTGTGGGCCGGAATTTCTTCTGAAAGTCGCACAGAGCTGGTGATCATAGAAAACGGCTCTTTAACTAGCGTAAGATATGTGGAAGAAATCCTCAATGATCACGTTGGTCCATTTATGGTCAATTTAGGTGAGGATGCTATATTTATGCATGACAATGCCCGACCTCATACAGGTAGGATTGTGAATGACTACCTTCAAGAGATGAACATTACTCGTATGGAGTGGCCAACGCGCAGCCCGGATATCAACCCGATCGAGCATGCTTGGGACGAGCTAGGCAGATGCGTAAAACAACGAAACCCTCCCCCAATCACGCTTCGTGAGCTCAAAATTGCTCTCACAGAGGAATGGGAGAATATTCCCCAAAATCGTATAAGGAACTTGGTGTACAGCATGCCAAACCGCGTAAACGCAGTAATGGAAGCACGAGGAGGCAATACGAAGTATTAAAATTCAAGAAAATCGTAATAAAGTTCAAAAATTTCATGTTTCCTATTTTTGTTTTAAGGAGAGATCAGCAGTTTTTTTCTTTATGTAATTTTGTGTTAATAAAATGTATGGTGACTCATATTTTTTTTACTTTCATTTAAGGAGTATTACATTGTCTATTAAATACAATTTATTGCATTAACCTATCATTTTTAGTTTCCGAGATTTTTAACATTCTTTAAGTGACCCGGATTCATTGCTCTCGAGTGTATTTGAGTTAGATAAAATTCAGTCACGCGGTTTCCCGTAGAACCTACATACCAAATATCATCAAAATCTGTTTATTATAGTTTATACGTTATTGAGTAACAAACATCCATCCATTCATCCTCAAAACTTTTGCATTTATTAGTAGGATAGGATTATCGTTCCCGTAACACGAAATAAAAAGGGTTTTAGTAATTTTTGTTTGTGGTTTCTCTAACGTTTTGTTTCTCGTCTCTATCTTTTTCCAATCAGAGGTTTCATTTAATAACTAGAATTTTTATAAATTATATAGCTGGCGTGGAGCCAGATTTACAGCTTTACAGCTTTACCTCTTTTCTTTACATATTAAATCGCATCGATAAAATATAGCGACTCGAGAATAGTATTTAAAATATGTCCAAAATTTGAACTTAAGGAAAGTTCTAAAATCTTGAAAGTTCAGTTCTCTGTTATAAACTCGTCAGATCAATCATATTTTGAAGTACGTCACTGAAATAATATCCCTAAGTAACTATTTCAAGATAACACTCTACTTTAAAACTTATTTTAGCTTTCCGCTTAACAATATCCGCTTTTTATCAATAAAAGAGTTTTCAAAATCGGATCTATAATTTAGCTCTTACAAACATACTTACATATACTTTACAATATTAAAATATATCCTAATAATATTATATATACGAAAATTTGACGATGGATGGATGGATGGATAGTTGTCACTCCATAAACTAAAAAGTACTCAACGGATTTTAATGAAATTTGAAAGGAAGGTTCTGGAAAAGAACTTAGCATCTAGTAATAAGTACATAGATAAAAACTAGTATAGATTATAACCTTAAATAATTTTTTTGAAAAAAATATTTTTTTCAAGACAAGCTTTTGACAAATTCGTTATTAGATCCGCGAGCAGATTAAAATGAACCCAAACACTAGTGTTTTACGATTGTCCGTCAAGGTGTGCCATTGCCCACCTTCCGTCGCCATCATTAGGTCAGCTGTCTGTCACCATAATACTGCATTGTCATCGGACTTTGACAAGTATGTAATATTTCAACTCCGTAGGATTAGAGGAAGTGGTTGCAAACATTGCAAGTTAAATAAAAGCTTGTTAAAAAGAGCAGATTCATCGACAAACAGACATACCTACGTAATAAATCCTCGAAAACTTAACATAAACGACAACTCCACATAACAAAACACACCCCCACTCACGCCTTATTACAAGCTCTCATAAAAACCACACAAACAAATTGCACAAACACAAACATCAAACGTACGCCCTCATTAGGGAGGCACCTCTTTGCTTCGGAGGCCCTCTGTGCGACTGGCTTTGATCTGAACCCGCATGAATAGGTTGTATGTGAGTGAACTAGCACAGGAACCTTTGCGGAAACTCTGTATCTACTAGCAGAGTCACAAATAGCCGTCTCAAAAGTAAAAAGTCAAAAGATATTTATTAAATAGGCACAAAAAATAGAAATCAATTAAAAACATTAAAAATTGTAACTTTAAATATCATGACTTTGAAAAGAAAAGGTAAGCATGTCTACCCATTTCTTTCCCATACCCAAATTGAACTCAAATTGAAGTCCGGGCCCAGAAAAGAAATGCGAAAACTGACTCTACCAATGCTTCGGAAATGCACCCGCTAGAGAAGATGCACCAAGAAACTTTGCCTTTTTTTCTTTGTCTCTATTTTAATTCTTTTAAAATGTCTAAATCTCATGTCGTAAATCTCATGTCTCCGGGTGATGCAGTGCAATGCAGTGCTACACAGTACTTTTTATGGTATTAAAAGTTCCAGGTGGCACTGCAATTGTTATAGGCAGGCGTGGCGTTTACCGCAATTGGTTTTTTAAATAAATAAATGGTAAATATCCCGTTTTCAAATCAAACCCTAAGGTTCAACTAACTTTACCTTACTTACCAACTTACTTTTAACTTACTAACTTAATCATAATCATTTATTCACTGCAAATATGGGTACAATTGGTCTTGTTGTCAAAATATTTGTAGCAGTGCTCCATATCTAAGCATATTACGGCGTGCAATAATTCTTAATTCTTCGATCTTCTTTCTACCATCGGACAATAATACGTACGGAACTCAGAGGAAGAACGGAAACTCGGCATCCGCTTATGGTTGACATTTCTCCTGCCAGAACAAAGCGTTTCGCTTCAACTTTCATAATGCGAAAAGCTATACCTTACCACCTTACCAGCGTCTCTGTTTCGCAATTCTTATAATCTAGGTATCTTCAAGTCCAGAGTGAATCGGTATCTTCTAGGCAAGCATGATCCATCGTCGACGACGTCATCACTTTCCATCAGGTGAGACTGCGGTCAAATACTTACCTATCAAGTCATAAAAAAAACTTAATTCTTTTTCTGTTCAAAGCCCGTTTATTTGCTATGTAGGTAACTATGTCTATGCACTAGTCTTACATTTTTGATTAAAAGAGAGAAAGGCACGCCATAAATAAAAGCCCTGTTAAACGGCTCACTTTAAGCCGTCCAGCGGGTAATAGGCAATTCAGCGAGGTGCTCTGTGGAGGGATGATCCAACTCTGACCGCTTTTTATCCGGCAGCCTTTATCCCTGTCAACGTAATCGGATTAAATGACGTCGAACTCATACCTACCGGCCTACATAGTGAAGTGAAAGTAGCCTATTTTATTATATTTATTTTATTTTATTGAACAAAGGAAAACTAACGGCTAAATCAGTAAAGTAGTTCCAAGTTCAATAGTTCTTTATTCATTTTTGGCATCACATGCAGACTTCTTTAATTGGACTCTTTTTTTGTGCATTTTAGCAATGAGATGAGCAAAAGCTTACTCGTGGTAGGTCTCTCGTATGCGGGAGACCGTCTGGGTAGGTACCACCGCTTTGCCAGTTTTTCAGCCACCAAGCAGTAGTGTGCAAGCATTACTGTGTTACGGTTTGAAGGGCACTGTAGCCAGCGAAATTACTGGGCATTTTGATACACAACAGCTAATTGTCTCAGGGTGACGAGCGCAGTGCAGCGCCGCGCAGAATTTTGCAAAACAAAGTTCTGGGTGGTGCTGTTATTGTTATGCGCTGGCGTATTGCTTGTTTACCATCAAGCAAACGACCAGCTCGTCTCGACCTTCAATTACATAAAAAAAAATTGTTCGCCGAATGTTAAGCGATGTTAAGCATAGAATTTCAATATCGTTTAAAAGTACTGAATAGACTTGTGTCTGATGCCGATCTGGTTCGGTATAGTCAAAATTTTAGTTAGGTAGGTACTTATTAAATATCTACTTATAAGCAAAGCGTGACAATAGACATAGGAAACATTTTTAATTTCTTCTATAGAACAATGATTTAACTTTAAACTAATTTACATAAAAGGCACTTTGTAAAGAATGTAACATAAAACATTGTAATAAAAGTTCTATAAAAGAAATGCCCCTCTTGCCGTATCTTCTGAGTATTGATTCTTTTTCCGATACAGTGATAGAGCCATTGTAATAGTTGACGTACAAAAGTGCGTCTGAGATGCCAAAACTGAATAAAGAACTTCGAACTTGAATGTCCCGAAAAGAAAAAAAAGTTCTGAAAATCTTTTCGGCTGAAGGCTTACGAATCTTCGTCTCTTTAAGGGAAATCAACAAACCACTCTACTTGTAAACATGCCTTACGAGCTACCGACTCTGAAGACAGGAGCTCAGAACATTTCCTAGCTATACGTATCTACGTTTTCAGGAGCACCGGGTAATTACGTAAGGGCGTAACCCCGCGTCATTGGCGGGGTCACGACCCCGCGGCGGCATGCCATTGGTCGATTTAATACTCCCACTCAAGGTACCACACGGAAGGTTAGAAATTTTTGTAAAAATGATGCTTGACTGTGATTGACAGCTGAGAATTCAGGGGTATATATACCTAAGTAGGTAGGTTACCTACCATAGTACCTTAACCTAACACGCTACCTGAAGAATAAAGAAGTAAAAGTCAGAATTATAATATAAAGAAGTCTATATACCTACTTAAGTGACTATTATTAGGATAGAACTAGTACAGTGGAAGAGAGCGGTGAATGGTATGTTAAGTATGAACCAAGTACTTAGACCAGTAGTTAAATTATGAAGAAAAAACAAGTGTGCACATCGGTAAAACCACGGAATGATGCTAGTCCTTTTATAGACTAAATAAGGTTTTTTTTTGAGAAATTATATTTTTCAAGACAAGCTTTTAACAAATTCGTAATCGGAAGAGATTAAAATGTGCCCAAACACCAGTAGTTCACAATTATCTATTCCGCCTTCCATCACTACTGGCTGTCACTATAATATTGCATTGTCATCGGACTTTGACAAGTATGCAAAATTTCAACTCCGTAGGATAAGGGGAAGCGGTTCTGATTGAACTTGCAGAATTTGACCCAAACAAACAAACATTGCAAGTTCAATAAAAGCTTGTAAATATCTCTTTACACTCTTTATATGCATACACTAATAAATAAGAGCTTAAAAAATAATAAATAAAACAGTTCAAATTACTCCTAGAACCAAAAACTAGATTTTAAGGATGCCACAAAATAAAAAGTAGAAATTTACTTCTTCAAAGCCCACGATACTAGTACGTTTGCCTATATATTTTACTCAGAGATACTCTCGCCAACATATATACCGACTTGCATACCTTCCCAAGACACTTATAACTTACCAAACAACCCAAAACAATGATCTCCTCTCACCACCCAATAAAGTCCTTTATCTCCACATAAAAACTAAGGCGTCATAACCACAATATTTTTACGATCTCTACGTAGAGTCGTTCGCTCTATCTCCTCAGATAACGCGTGACAAGTCGTCTCTAGGGACTCTTTCCCTCACTGTTGTATTTTTGGGGCATAAAAAATATATGTAGGTATAGTGCTTATTCGTGGAAAAGGCATCTTGTGTTCGTTATGGCAGCTGTTTAGGTAGATTACAAGCTGCTCTGTTTGGGGAAGAGAGTTTCAGGAGTACCTAAGTTGACAAAGAAATAAGTAGATGTATATATAAACAAGTATACGTTTTATCAAACAAAAAACCGACTTCAATGTATCTTCGAAGTCCAAGGACAAATATCGATGAAATTTGTATGGTGCCACTTTGTAGCTGTACTGAACCCAACGCAACAAAAAAAATATTTTTCAATTCGGTTCATGAATGACGGGGTTCTGAGGTAACAAACATCAAAAATAAAATAAAAAATATACAATCGAATAGAGAACCTTCTACTTTTTTTAAGTCGGTTAAAAAATGACCATCAATAGCTCGGCACTTTAGGCGCCGATCACACAGAAAGAGTTCTGAATTCGGAATTCTGAGCTCCACAGTCACTTTTTTACTGGTAAATGTATTGTAACTTCTTAGCGCAAGACTGAAGCGGGTCAAGACTGAAGTGGTGGCTTGTTGAGCGATCATTCTACAGCTATGACGAATTCTTAACAGTGAAATTATAACATTCATATATTTATTTTGGTTTTTGTATTTACATCGTACTTTAATTGCATAATTTTCATTTGGACAAAAATCACTACTTAATTTGATATTTAATTATATTGTAACTTTGAATTAGCAACAAACTTACAATGACGTAGTTTCTTTCTTTGAGTTTTGATTATTATAATCCTTATGGCTTATTAAAATATATATTTTGACGTGTAAATTTGTCATTTTACCAATCAATTGACTATGATTAGGATTATGATACAAGTTTGTATTGCTATCTGGGTACCTACATGGACCTGGAAATATGAAAATAATTAATTAAACTTTGACATTTTATAGAACTAATAATTATTTTTGATGATTAATTTGAATCAAAGAATGTAAAGTAATAAAATTATATCTTGTAAATTAATTAAAATATTTTATGTGAATTGTATTGCACAACCTTAAATAGGGTAGATTATATGAAACATCATATAATTGTAACACCTAGATTACCTATCTATATTCTAGCAATAAGAGTTTGATTTATGATTAAGATCCATCGTACAGGCTGTGACCGCGGTGTCAAAATTTAGAACTCTTTCTGTGGGATCGACGCCTTAAGAGTCTTTTGATGACGTCAAAACATTAGGGTACCTAAAGTAAAGAAGTATAACTAGAATTAACATCAGGTAAACGACCAGCTTGTGTCGTCAGTCAGTTACAATAAAAACTCTTATAACCTTGCCTATTGTTGATAACCTTTGGATTCATTTTGGTTACTGCAAAAAGAACAAAGTAGACATTACTTAAGTAGTTTTTATTAACGTAAGGAAAAGCTAAGAATTATCTACTGTTCTCCTAAAACTTCTACACCCGTAAGACCCGTAAGGAGCTCGAAAGTATAAACCTATTCTGATAGTTCCAAAGCTAAACCTAAGTACTTATCGTGAGTACCTAAGTTAGTATAGTTCCAAATAGCAAAAAGGACATTCGACTCTCCAGATCTAAAAGTCGGCGGTAAGTTAGAAAGTGGTCACTCGCAGGCCGAAAGGGGCGGCTGGGGAATACCGTCGGGATATTTACCCTGAATCCGATACTTTGCTAGATTTATGGACGTCTTGGGACGCTGATAAATATATACTGCATGAGATGTTTTAGCGAAATATCACATTTAGTGAAAAGAACAAATGGGTTCAGCAATGTGGCAATGTATTTTTATTAAGTAAGGAATTTTACATAAGCCAATTTAGTTAAAAAAAGAACTCTTTCTTGGTTATTGTACTTTGTGGTTAGGTATAATTTTTCTTCTCCTCTGTTATTGCTTGTTGTAGAACTATCAGTTTTATGATTAACTAGCAACCACCCGCGATTCCTTTTGCGTCAACATAACAAAATATAGCCTATGCTACTCAGGAATAGTGTAGCTTGCTATCAGTGAAAAAAGTTTTAAAATCGGACCAGCAGTTTTCGAGTTTTACAATCATACAAAAATACAAATCTTCCATATAATATTAGTGTAGATACCTATACGTCTTTAGAGGACCGGAGCAAAGGAGTGGAACGCATTGCCAAAGTCTGTGTTTCCTGTCGTCAACCTGGGAGTCTTCAAATCGAGAAAACAGATATCTTCTAGACGAGCGTGTTACATCTTAGACCATATATCATCGCTTACCATCCGGTGAGATAATGGTCAAACGCAAGCATATAAAAAGTAAAAAAAACTTGTAGGTATTTATTATCAATTCACGTGAATATTTTTAATTACCTATACGCTGCAAAACAAATCCGGTATTTCAGGGCGATCGCGTGCTCGTCTTACATAAAGATCGCCGTCAGCACCGACGACGAAAGCTAACTTATTTGGGCAGTCAGTCCAAGTCAGTCAGCTGTACTGACATGAAAATCAATATAGACACGGTCAGTGCCAACTGCCAAGTCAGCGCTGACTTGGCTCGATTTCGGAATCCGTCGCTGACCGCGTCTAAATTGTCCATAAAGACTAATTAATTTAAAGCGGTCAATGATCGGTGTCAGTGCCGGCGCCGAAAGTTGACTTGTACGGTTTACACAGAGTCAGTCCAAGTCAGTCGGCGCTGTACTGATTTGAAAATCAATTTCGACCAATAAGTTCACACATAATTAGTACATTGCTACGAAATTACTGATTACAATAAGATTTATGATCCATTTCTGTCAGTACATTCCATTTGTACAAGATTTTGTAAGATAAAGTTCTGGATGGTTCTGCAACTGTTATGAGCAGGCGTGTTGCTTACCATCAGGCGAATCACCGGCTCGTCTCTACATTAAGTTATATAAAAATACAAACAGTATAATCAAATAATCATGCATAATGGAAATGATTGATAATACATTTTTTTTTGTATAAAGTAGGTACCAATTAAATGCTATCTTAAATAACATTTAATTAGGTAGAGGTTTTGGGTTCAAGATATATCAGTAAAGTTCTAGTTTGTAAACATACCTATCTACTAGTAACTGGAGATACTTGTATAAGTAGTTTTCTTATCAAAAGCTTTGCTCTACAAACCTATCTTCTGTAAACTGTTTAAACAAGAGTTTTCCGACATTATCGGTTAGTTACTTATCTATACATACCTATACATTATTATAAACTTCAATAAGAATACCTATTTTTTATATTTTTTGTTTATGTTTCGTTATTCCTCTCCAGGTTGTCTGAAAGAGATCGCTTTAAGCGATAAGACTGCCAATTGTTATACCATCGTAAACATATATCCACCCCTCTTCTATTCCCCTTTAACAGCCTCTGTGGTGTAGTGGTTGGGCAGAATGGGCAGGTCGGCATACACCACCGACGGGACTGTTTGTGCACAAAAAAGCGCATGTATATATTTATTTCGCTGAGTGTTATGGGACTATGGTCCTCTTAGATCCTGGTTCCCTAGGTACAGGTATCCTAGTTAGGGTCCACGATCTATTTATGTGATAGTTTAAAAATAAAATAAAAATTAAACACCTTGACCCATAGATACCTATCTGGAGTACAAATCAGATATACCTTTACCCATGTAGCCTAACTAAAACATTCGCAAATTCTTACTATAGCTACCTACTTTGATATCAACTGCGATTGCAGTAGGTAATACCTACACAAATACATTTTGATAAGTACCTGCCTAATTGAAATGTAAAACTTTCCACCATTGCATTCAACTATCCCACCACCTGCCACTCAATTAATAAATTACCACACAATAGCCCGTACTTACCTACTCCATTATCAAACAATGCCCCCTCTGTTCTATGACCTGGGGTGACGTGATACGGAGACTTTTAGCTTCTGGAGTGTATCGGGTAACCCTGTAAGTAAGGGGTAAGGGCCAGCATTGGAGGTTACTATATAAAGGCACGTAACGGGTTGTTGACTTAGTTCCACTCTGGATGCTCAAGGACTTGGATGCAGTGAATTGGATTGTGAAGGTGCAAAGTGTACCTGAAAGTAGATTTAGCATAGAGATCTTCTCTCGTGTGCATTTGTGGCCAAACCTGGAGTCGGAGAGAGGAGACAATAACCGGGACCGCCGGCTTAACGTGTCCTCCGATTCTCCGAAGCACGGTACATAGCAAAGAGATGTCTTGGTTCGTCATGTCTGGCTAACTTGGATGCTATGTTTGGTTCGTGGAATTGTGAGTGACAGTGTGAAAAGATGGAGTGAAGCAGAGGACGACTGAGTGTAGTGTCCTGTGATATTTTCTTCTTGTTGTTACCTGGAATTGTCGATAGTCTTTATCAATCTGGTCTATTGGTGGACCATTTAAACCAATCCAGCTATGGCGGTCACTGCAATGAATTGCTATGGCACAGAACAATTAAGAGTACCTACAAGTAGGTATAGGTCAGTGAAAACAGTGAAATACATTTCACCGTCCAGAACTGTGCCAATACTAGGTTTAGGTTTATTTAGTTGCATCAGACAACACCGCCTGAGGACTCTTTCTATGTTGTGATACTTATTATTATCAGGAGGCATGGAACATTCACAAGTCGTACTGAATTTCGAAGTTGGATATAATTATGCATGTGGCTTAAATATTCAGTATCATTCACACTAGAACGAATAAAAAAAGGCGGACGGAATTTCGCTTATCCACAACTGTAGCAAAGCAATGCGTTGGCGTTGTTTGTTTGAGTGGACAGAGCCGATGTCAAGCCGATGTGACGGCCGATCGGCAAACCATGATGTAAATGTGTGCGTGTGGCTTGTGTACGAACGAGCGGACCGGTAGAGCTTGAGTGCTTCACTTTTGCACTTGGCGACGCGGCGGCGTCCACCTGTTTTAATCGTTCGAGCATTCACAAGTAGATAGGTAGGTATACATATTATAGAAAGTAGGTAGTACCTATTGTGTTCATATTTTTCTGAAAATGCATTTTGGCGTCCATAATGTAGCTTTTTGTATCTAGTTCCGTAGTGTATTACCTACTACGATAACTTAAGTTGCTCTGAATAAGATGTTCAAGCATCCGAGTATTCTTTTTCGACATCCTGAAACCAAGGCATTTAGGTAGGTACCTATAACTACAAATCAAATCAGGTTACTACAAGACGTATAGGTACCATTACTTCTAGTGCTTGAGTTTAGTCGGATTGCAGTTAGTTTACGCCGTAGGTGTCTATACCTACCTACTTATTAAGTCTGGCGCATTTTAGAGTAGCTAAATTTGTTTACAAAAATGTTAATCTATACTATTACAAAAATGGAAAAAAGCCAATTCTATACATTGAAGATATTTTTGCAAAACCAACTGGGATCGACTATTTAGAGGGTACTGAACACAAATCTATGGTTTTTAGAATTTTTGTCTGTTTGTTTGTTTGTTTGTGTGTTTGTTACCTATAGACTCGAAAACTACCGAATGGATTTTAATGCGGTTTTCAGTGTTTGATAGCATACATCTTAACTTAAAATATAGGCCTATGAAATTTCGAAAAATTTGCTTATGGGGGGATTCAATGGGGGGTGAAGTTTGCATGGAAAAAAAGTTATTGGATTGTCCTAGAATCTTGAAACTCAAAATTTATACATATAATTAAAAATTAACGAATACGGGTCCGAGATTTTTTTGATATTAAGCTTCTTTAAGCGATGAGGACAAGAAATATGTAAAATTAGTCTGAATTTGAAACGCTGTATAGACTATGAAAATGAATGTAATACATACATGTAAAATTTTATTTACATAAATAAATACCACAGCAAAAATGAAATTTCAGCGTTTTCAGTAAGTCTTAAAAACAACTCGGAAACTTTACATGAAAAGAGCTATATTTATGACAGAAAAAGCAAATCTCCACATTTTTAGCTTCTATAGACTCAAAAACTACCGAACGGGTTTAAATTCGGCTTCCATTGTTTGATAGCCTATATCTTAACTTAAAATCTGGTGTATGTTTCATAACGCTATGATATCGCAATGCTGAGATATCTTAAGTGTTCGAAGTCATGCAGGAAAAGCGATAACTCACATTTTTTGCTTCTGTAACTGTTAGCTAATTTTGAGACTGCTAATTCTGAGTAATGAGACGAGCAAGGTGTTTCCCTGATGGTAAGCGCCAAGCTTGCCCATAACAATTGCAGTGCCATCCATAACTTTTAATACCATAAAAGTACTACATCTAGTGTACTAGACATCAGATATTAAGTTTTATATGCCCAGTAATTTTGCTGGCTACAATGTCCTTCAAACTGGAACACAGTAATGCGCACTACTGCTTGGCAACAAAATAACTGGCAAAGCGGTGGTACCTACCCAGATGGCCCCCCGCATCCGAGAGACGTACCACGAGTGAATATAATATTCATCATCATCAGCCCATCACGTTCCCATTTCTGGGACACGGGCCTTCTCTCTTAGGGAGAGTATGGGCCATAATCTACCACGCTGGCCCAGTGCGGGTTGGTGAATCTCACATGTCTGTCATGAATTTTTGAATTTTTGTGATGAATTCTACCATGCCGGTTTTCTCCCAATGTTTTCCTTCACCGTATTTAGAGCGATTGTTACCGCACATAACTTAAGTTAGTCAGTGGTGCGGGGCCAGCGGCATACGAACTCGAGTGCGTCGGATCGAAAGACTCACGGTCTCCCACTGAGCCACACTCGCTCTCAACATATAATATTACCATTGATTTATATCTTGACTCACTTGAAGTCAGGATAACATTTAATTATTTCGAGTACTTCCATGAGTGATATAAAGTATTTTTTGTGGAACTGATGGTGTGCGCCACGCTTGCTTATAACAAGAAAGAAGAAACCGCTTAAAATAAATAGTAGGCAGGCTAAGCAATAGTAGCCTGTGATACGATCACTCTGTCAACAGTGGTTTTTTAGTTGAGGTTTTTCAACATGCCTCCAAAAAGATTTAGCTTTATTTTATGTCTATTAAGCTAGGCCAGCTTTTGACCACGATATCAAAAGTGCTGGGAAGCGATAATGCAGTCTCGAAAATGTATCATGCTTGCGAAGTAAGAACCTATTTTCTTTTTTTTTTTTACACTTAATAGATCTATGTTTGGCCACTATCTCGCCTGATGTGAAGCGATGATGTGGCCTAAGATGGAGCACATAGATCTAGAGAGAAACGGCAGTTGAGCGGCTGCTCAGACCCGTCTCCCCGATAGTTCACCAAACAACCTATCTATTCACTCTTGATTTGAACATACCCTGGTTGTATATAACAAGAAATACAGTAATTCGCTGTATGGTATTGAGAAGAATGAGCCAAAATACGCGTTTCACTTTGTTCCGGTGCGTACCTACATCTTGGCATCCAATGGTGGAGTGGCGATAGCGGTTTTAATTATGCAGTTCCTGAGAGAAAACTCTTCGTAGTGTATTCTGTAGAATACCGACAGGCTGTCAACTTCAACTTGATGTGCCAGGTTTTGAAGTCTGGTTTCCACCAACGTGTCGTCATGATGAGCTTTTATGCACGTCTTTTGATCGACTCTAAAGACTTCAGCTGGTACTTGGCAGACCTGTACCAAAGTTACCTACTTCATACAAGAACGGACCTGTGCTTGGACAACGTTCAAAAAACCGGAGTGTAGTACCGCCGTTTTTTGATGCATTTATAACTTTGGATTCCATTTAGGTGGGTTCCTAGAAGTTCAAGATGGTCATCTATCGGTACTGATACACTAAGAAAAGAAGGAAGCAACTGATATGGGCCCTTTTTTGTGGAGAACACTCTTCGTTGTCATTGCACCTTAAGAGAATGCGCGTTCGTCGTTTAAATGAAAGTCAATCTGATGAAGACAAGCGCTTAAATTCTTCTAAACACAATTTAGCTGCCGCCGCTAGAAACTCGGAGAACATGAAATTCTACTTTCTGAACATATAATAAGGAACCTTGAGGTGACTTACTCCGATAGAAACTAAAACGGAATTTATCAACTACCCGAAACTTTATGGTTTACATTTTATCCTGGAAAATGGCAAAAATCCGCAGCATAAACCATTTGCTGTGGTCCACGCGAACGTAGTCGCGGGCAAAAGCTAGTTAGGTATAAATTGCATCATGCGTGTATTTGTAAACATTTTAAGAAATCATCTACTGTGAGGGTGCTATCAGAAAATAAAGTTCAAAGTTTATCTTTGTTCATAAATCATTTTATTATAACATTCGAGATACGAACGCTTCACAGAAGCTACCTACCCTACTTTAATAGGACCACTGAGATTTACACTCATTTGAAAGCTGATCACATGTCGCAGAAGGCATATAGCTACAGAATACATAAGAGTACTATGGCATAACCACAGTATAATCTTGGAAATAGCTAGGTATATGGCCATGGTATGCATCACTTTCAAACACACAAATGTAATTTAAGGTTGTAAGGTAGGTAGATACTTGCTTCAATAAAATAATCTAGATAATTTTACAGCTAGTCTTGTATGTACCTATTATATACCCACGAGTTGTTTGATTTTATTTATATATACATGTTTTGTCCTATAATAAAATACAGATATCTAACTCAAGTAAATATACCTAAATTATATTGAAGCTCTTTATTATATTGAAGCTACATCTAGCGCCATCTAGTCCAATAGAATACAACCTAACTTAAAAACGCCTAGTAGTCACTCAATATGTTCCTATTATCACTACATAGTATAAAACAGTCGCTTTCTCTGTCCCTATATCCCTATGTATGCTTAAATCTTTAAAACTACGCAACGGATTTTGATGCGGTTTTTTTTAATAGATGGAGTGATTGAAGAGGAAGGTTTATATGTATAATAACCGTGCGAAGCCGGGGCGGGTCTCTAGTAGTAGATATAATTTGAATTTTTTACATCAATGATATGGCCAAACGTTGATGGGCAAATCGACAAACGTTTTGACGTTGGCCATCATGAAATGACCGTGCGCTACATGATGTGATCTCGGGCCACGACACATATACACAGAGTAAAGATTGTAATACTGTGCCTAATGCCTGGGGATCGGACAACTTTTCAGAAAGTGTTTTATTTAAACTATAATAAATATATAGCCATGAAAAACAGTATTTTAATTAAATAACGCTCTAAAAGTACCTAAAAATATGTTTAAATGTTATGTTTCAAATATTGCCGCACAAAAGGTCACCTCAATACATGTGACGTCATATGAAGGAAGAAACGACAAACTCTTCGAAATAAAACTTGCAAATAAATAAATACGCTTTATAAAGTTTGGGGACTATTTCGTTGCAATGGAACTAAAAAATTTGCAAAAATGCATTTTATGAAATCAAAAACGTAAAATAAACACAAGCTTGACTCACGGCATTTGCCTTCAAATGACGTCATGCGCTGTGATTTTTGTTTCCTTTGACATAAAGAACAGATTAAAAATGTCAGAATTATTAGATTTTATTTATTGATTTAAAAATATAAATCATTTCACAAAAATATTGATTGGATGATCTTTTTGGTTCGACGATCATTCGTTCTAACTACATTTTAGATTTTTCTCTATTATTGTCCGATCCCCTGAGCATGGTTGAACACCACTTATCTGTGCACGTAAATAAGGTACTGGTGAGCCAATTAAACGTTGGAGTAAACCAGTCACACCATGGAGGTAATAATGGAGGCAGACTTTCAAAATTAACCTACCTAATAGTTTTCTGCGTTTTCTTAACCAAATATAACGGACCAGAATTCAAAATCAACCTTCCCCAAGTACTTAGGTATATACCAAAAGCGTAGCCACTGGTTACATAATCAAACTAATAACAATAAATGGAACACATAACTCAGTAGGCACATATAGATAAATACCGAAGACATGTCGCCAGATAGCGCTCTTTATGTCCGTTATAAATGGGGCTCTGTTTGCGTTTTCTTATCTCTGAAGATATTACAGGTCATGCTCATGCCCATGCAGCTTTAATCGTTGCTACCTACTTGCATGCTCCTCTTTATCACCAGTAGGTAGGTATCTAGTTCTAAAAAACTGGATTCCGTTACAGGCAATTTCTTTCTACATTACAGCGCATCTTTTTTT
Organism: Petrophora chlorosata; assembly: GCA_951640565.1. Lineage (NCBI taxonomy): Eukaryota > Metazoa > Arthropoda > Insecta > Lepidoptera > Geometridae > Petrophora > Petrophora chlorosata. Next base: position 4,269,816 of record OX621204.1, on the reverse strand, counting down.
AGGGTGCCGTATCCAAAGGGTAAAACCGGATCCTATTACTTAGACTCCGCTGTCCGTCTGTCTGTCTGTCGTTCTGTCACCAGGCTGTATCTCATGGACCGTGATAGTTAGACAATTGAAATTTTCATAGATGATGTATTTCTGTTGACGCTATAACAACAAATACCTACTAAAAAAACAGAATAAAATAAATATTTGAAGGGGCTCCCATACAACAGACATAGTTTTTGGCCGTTTTATAGATAATGGTACGGAACGGAACCCTTCGTGCGCGAGTCCGATCGCACTTGGCCGGTTATTTTGGTTTCTTTTTTATAATACGGCTATATCTTTTTTGTGATCGGGCTAGTCTTGGTTTAGCTCATTTCTTAAATACTATACAAATTTATGTTCAAATACAAAATAAAGATTTTGCGGTGCTTTCTATTACCTACTGAGTGGCGACATCTACTGAGCAAACAAAAAACTGCATAGTCAAGTTCCAAGGAGCTTGCGAACCTTCGATTCCCAGAACGATGAGGTCATTAACCTTCGAGTAGAAATTAATCGACTCATAGATGGCAGTACTATTCTATTGTGTTATAGCTAAGAATGAATGAAGTAGTGCTCAAGCATTAGTGTTACCGTTTGAAGGGCATCGAAATTACTGGGCAGTGTTACGCATTGCTTTTCATGGTATTAAAAGTTCTAGGTGGCACTGTAATTGTAAGGCAGGCGTGACGCTTACCGTTAGGCGAACGACTTGTTGGTCTCATCACTCAGTTTCTTAAAATAAAATAAAAAAAAACAAAACAGGTATTTGGATAATTTTCCATAATTGTTTAATTCATATTAGACATTACATTATCTATCAGACAGCTTAACAACGACGTTTCACATTAATAGACCAACAAAATAAACATAAAAAATGCAACACACAAAATTATGACGTCATACATCTTTAAAAATAAAATCGCTACAAACTAAGACTACGAAATGCATGTGACCCTTACGGGTCGAAGAAATTGTACACCGATCTCAAATTCAATAGTAATTATTTCTACCAAACTACGAATAATTACAGATAATTGCAATGGTTCAGGGGTGCGTTCAGTAAGCACGCGCTCGGTGTGAAAGTCGTCCGTTCCAATGTCGCTCGATCCTCCACGACACCTAGTGAAAGCTTTTGGCATCTTAATTCCTGATTAACATCAATGACAAGTGTCTGTCAAAAACAATGACAAATAACCTCTACTTTACAAAACCAAAAGTAACAAAACAAGAATCCGTAATAGATTAAAAAATTAATACCTAATAATTATAAACCCACGTTTTTTTTTAATTTTTTAAGCTATTGCATAGCTTCTATCGCGGGCCTTGGGCGTGGAGACCGAATCCAAAAATTCCGTAACGAAAATAACCTAATACTCCCCACTCCGAATGCTATACAATAGCTTTACCGCGGCAGTCTCCGAGTGCCACAAGCCTTTTTTTATTAGAATATTGAATGCAATGTCATCGAATTGTGAGCTACCCTGAAATTTTCAGCCGGATAGCTAATCGGGAAGTGCTCGAAATTTGAGTTGCAAGATTCCACCCGGTACGACAGACAAACAAGAAAGTGACTTAATAACGTGGTAATAAAGCAAATTTTCAAGAACTTACAAAACGAGTAGATTCGTTTTTGAGTTTTTACGGTAAGTAACTTTAAATTATATATAGCTTTTGTGGAGTTTCCACCATTTCGCCAATGTGGCGTGGATAGAACGGGGAATAAACGATGGAGATTCATCGGTAAAAATATGCCGTTTAACTGTCATTATTATCTGTCAAAGTGACAGCAGTGCGTCTTTCACTTCACTATTTTACGGGGTAGCCATATACCCATACGTATACCCATACGCCCGACGGCACACGGCCATCTTTGAACTAATTGGTGTAATCGCACTGACTTTGTAAACAGCGAAAATGCGTCATCGAGTGATGTTACTGAACGCACCCCAGTACTCTTGCTGTGGGATTAACGCCTCAAACTTTAAATACAAAGAGATCTTTCTCAATGCTAACCAAGTTCAAATTGTAAATAATGTACGTGAATCAATGCACTTTTTAATCACTTTTTTGTTTTGCAGACTAGCGCGTGAAAAATGAAAATATACTTACAAGCAATATAATAATTGTCTATCATTATTTTTGATATCGATTCACTATTCAATTCACATTTCAAGCAGATAGTACAAAAGGGCAAAGAGGGCAGTGTAACAAAAACTTACAATCACGCTCCTACGCCACTCATACGCGCCACTGCCCGCTATGACTTCCGGATCTGCGCCCTAACCATTGAAAAGTTTAATAAACATTACATAATACTTATATCATGAAAATTAACGTGGTTTGGACACATTATTAATAATAATTTACGGGTGACACTCACGTTTAAATTGAAGGCGTCACGCCTCGCGAGCGTACCGCACTCACCTTGAAAAAGACCACCGGATGTGGTTGAAACTATAGTTGATTACTCCAATTTAAACGTGAGTGTCACCAGTAAATTATTATTTATAATATTTATTTCTATTTATGTACAAATTCAGATTTTAATCAAACACACATTTAGTTTATACACTTGTACATCGTTTCACTGGATTATATAAAAACCAATAATCAACGCAGCTATTTCTCAGTCGCAGACTATTTCTATTAAATCAATTTATTTTATAAATCAATCAATAAAAAATATATCCAAAACTTTATAAAACCATTAAAGGTAGAAAGAACTGGGATTAGATATATAAGAGATCATTCATTACAAACTTAAATAAGGAATCATATAAAAGGAACAATACATAACAATGTATTTTAATGCTTGAAACAATAGGGGATCGGACAGTAATCGAGAAAATATCTAAAATGTAGTTAGAACGAATGTTCGTCGAACCAAAAAGATCATTCAATCAATATTTTTGTGAAATAATAATGATTTATATTTTTAAATCAATAAATAATTCTGACATTTTTAATCTGTTCTCCACCTCAAACGAAACAACAATCACAGCGCATGACGTCATTTGTAGGCAAATGCCGTGAGTCAAGCTTGTGTTTATTTGACGTTTTTGCTTTTCATAAAATATATTTTTGCTAATTTTTCGTTCCATTACTAAAATATAGTCCCCAAACTTCACAAAACGTATTAGAATCTCTTTGCAAGTTTTATTTCGAAGAGTTTGTCTTCTTCTACCTACATATGACGTCACAAGTTTTGAGGTGACATTTTGCGCGGCAATATTTGAATCATAATATTTAAGCAAAGTTTTAGGTACTTTTAGAGCGTTATTTAATTGAAATAGTATTTTTCATAGCTATATATATTCAATGTAATTAATTTAAAACACTTTCTGAAAAGTTGTCCGATCCCCTATTGTACATGCTAGGAAAGCATTGAATTCCCGACTTAGTAATTTTGACTTGTGACATTATTTCACATTATGACAATTTTAAGAAACTGTCAGAATAATCACAAACACCTTCTCCTTGATCATTATCTTATACACATTTGCACAAATCAGAAAATCACACACTGAATTCCTGTAACCCTAGATCAAGAGTAGTGTAATCATATTTTACTTACATCCTAAAGTATACACAAATGACTTGGGTATCTAATGACTAGATCACCCTAAAACAAGTCAATACTTTAGACCCAAAATTTAGCACATTTTATAATATATGAGACCACATTAGATATCATATTTAATTTTAACGAGTTACATTATAATTTATAACAATTTAACCAGTTTCACCAAAAAATTCTGTATATTACTTCTACATGCCTAAATCCCTTAAAATTATGTGGAACCTTCTCGAATGATTTGTAAACCACGAGGACAGAATTTGACCGGTTTTTCAGTCATTATTTTCTTCCACGGTTACAATTTACATATTTAATTACCTATATTACAAGGTTGAAACTTTATACAATTAACTTATCAAACCTAAACATGCAAATGTCATACACACATACTATTAGGTTTTTTGGTGAAACTTGGTACAAAGCTGCATAGATAGTTTCAGAAATAAGTCTTTAGATTACAATTTGTAAAAATTTAGACCCTATCAAGGGTATTATAATCAAATATCGATCTAATAATTATTGATTTGTAATATTATTGACTATATTTATCAGTAAAAAACTTTCACAATTTACAAAACCATAAGTTTAAGAAAAGAAAAACCAAATTTGACTTATTTTGCTGGAAGTTATTTTCCAAAACCTTGTATTAGCTTTGTAAAATGTAGTTAATAAATCCACTTCTCCACAACCAGTCTTCAATTGTGTGATAAAATTCATATTCATATTCATTTTATCACACAACAGGGGATCGGACAGTAATCATGAAAAAATCTAATAAGTAGTTAGAACGAATGTTCGTCGAACCAAAAAGATCATTCAATCAATATTTTTGTGAAATAATAATGATTTATATTTTTAAATCAATAAATAATTCTGACATTTTTAATCTGTTCTTCATCTCAAACGAAACAACAATCACAGAGCGTTACGTCATTTGTAGGCAAATGCCGTGAGTCAAGCTTGTGTTTATTTTACGTTTTTGCTTTTCATAAAATATATTTTTGCTAATTTTTTCGTTTTATTACTACAATATAGTCCCCAAACTTCACAAAACGTATTAGAATCTCTTGGCAAGTTTTATTTCGAAGAGTTTGTCGTCGTCATATGACGTCACAAGTTTTGAGGTGACCTTTTGCGCGGCAATATTTGAATCATAATATTTAAACAAAGTTTTTTTACATTTAGAACGTTATTTAATTAAAATACTACTTTTCATGGCTATATATATTCATTGTAGTTAATTTAAAACACTTTCTGAAAAGTTGTTCGATCCCCTATTGAGAATTTGTGAATGACAAGGTATTACTAGGCATAAATGAGACTTAATATCTTATGTATCGGGGTGATGAGCACAATGCAGTGCTACGCAGTGTTTTTAATGCCATTCAAAGATCTTGGTGGCACTGCAATTGTTATGGGCAGGCGTGGCGCTTACCATCAGGCGGAAAACTTGCACGTCCCATCACTCGTTGAATGATAAAAATATAGGTATGTAACAGACATAATAGCGTTCAAAGTATGTTGGATAAGGCATACAACCTTAACTACATAATAACACGATGTGTTCAAACCATTTACATTTAAGCTAAGCTACCCGTTATGGTACAATAAAATCAGGTTTAAATTTTATGTTGGAATAGGGAAGACTGCAACTTTACCCCGCTAGGGGTACTGGCTCTTGTAAATGTTGAAGTCGTTATTTTCGTCGTACAAAACAACAATTAACAAATATTGCTGGATATACATTAGGGCTAGGTAGCCGAACAAGAAGAAACGACCATTTTATCAAACACAAGTCATTGGTTAAAGTTAGGTTAAGTACCAGTTTTATGAACGCATATTTCTGGTCATAAGTGATTATGATATATGTGTTGGTGCATTTAATTTGTTCTATTACAGTTCAAAATAGGTATCCTACATAACTGTGATGACTTCATGCTTTGGAGATGCTCAACACCTTCAAAATACCAACCTTTCCAGCTATTCTTTTGTCGTGGTTTTTAAGCTTGCACTTCGTTGCCTAAGTATTGTATCTGATTCACTGATTTTCAAATCACTGTATTAAGCCAATTTTTACTAAAAACTCTAGGCAAAAATCCTTTTTCACCTTTTTTGCAAAATTACAAGTTTGACATCTGTATATGCTGGTGGCGACATCTACGACAAACTTTGCCTCTCTTTCCCCATAGTAAGAACAATATCATAAGTTAAGGCTTTTTCAATCGTCGAATAACAAGTGGTGAGTTAATTATTTAGTGTGGTTAACTAGCAAAGGATAAAATTTTGTTGAAGGACATTTAGTATTTATATCCATAACGGAATGGAGGTTTATGGAATGGAGAAGGTATATAACGACGGACGACGTTTGAACAGCCTCTGTGGTGTAATGGTTTGGTAGATTGGCTCAAATCTCATACACCACTGAGGTTGCAGGTCCGATCACTGCGAGTGAACAAATGTTTTTGCACAGATAATAAAAAGCGCAAGCATTTGTTTCGTGTCTGGGTGTTATGGGACCATGGTCCTCATAGGTCCTGGTGCTCTAGAGGGAATCCTAGTTAGGGGCCAGGATCTATGTTTGTGATCGTTGGGCGTATTTGTTTCTATGCGGTTTCCGGTAGTTCCTTTGAAATTAATCTGAGATATGGAGCCATAACTACATCCTCGAGTCTTTCACCTGATCAACACGATTTTCTAAGCCTGATTTTACTGTAACAGTATTCCCTAATTAGCAAAATTCTTTGATACAAGAAAACACTGAGTTGTCGATAACAACATTAGATATACATAGAAGAATATAGATTTTATACAGAGCTTAGTTTGGTGCCGATAGATGTTTGTTAATGAAATGAATGGTACATTTGGAAAGCTTCATCATAAATTAACAAGACAGTTATCTTACTAAATCCAAGTAGGACTTGCGCTGTTGGCAATAATCAGTTGAGTAAGTGGGATGGAAACCATGATTTTGGCAATTTTTTTCAATACTGTCATTATGCAAGACGCATTGTATAGAATTTGTTTATATTTCTTATGAATATTTGGAATTTTATGTCTTATTTTAGTATTATGATAATGCAGTACAATATCCTTTATTTTGAAGGTAATTTACAGTCCCAAGATAACGCTTAGGAATTGAGTTCTATGGTTTGATTTCATGTTTCTCTTATTTTTAGTTCATGTAGGTAGTAAACAGGTAGTTTTAGTGTAGCCCGCGGTGCACCATGAAATGCTAATGTAGCGAGCTGTTAAAAATATTTTGGTAGCCCTGATTCCCTGACAAACGGCCATGATTTTCGGTACATATATTAACGGCGGCGATGACGGTCATTAAATGCAGTGATTTTGACACTATCTATCGACATAAGATCCCTACACTCGTCACTTAATCACTTTTCGTTTATTAATCACTTTCAAGTGTCAATCTTAACACTATTCACTTCCGTCTGTACCTCAAGGTTGAGGGTTGAACTTGCGTTAGAATGTGTTGTGTTGCTTAAGAAATATGGTGGCATTCTGGTTTCTTTACTTATAAATTGACTTAAAAATTGGCCCATAAACCAATGTTGAAAAGATTGAATTGAGATAGAAACTCATTTCTATCAAAAAAATTTAATTTGATCTTTGATTTTTAAACTTATTCGAGTGCAATTCAGTATTATGTATAGATTTGTATTTAACAACATAACTTTAACCCACACTAATGCTTCATTACACTCTGAATGCAACGAGCATTGTGCGAACGCACTTCACCAATATTCCTCTAACAACACAGCGTTGCCAACTCACTTCACACCGCACTTTGCCGTCAAACACCTCAAGTGTCAATTTTCACGTATAATGAGGTACTTGCGGAAGTCCCACGATCATTCAGGTTCTGTATACATAAATGAGAACTTCACGTGGCTGGTTGGGGAGATCACTCGCGCTTCAATGAGGCACTGCACTACCCACGTGGTTGAAACTAGTGGTATGTTGTCCTGATTCGCTTTGTTCTGGACTTCGTGTGGACAGTCCCACTCCGTTACAAGAGCGATTGCTCCGGACATATTGAGATCTTCTTCGTTGACGACGCGGGTGTTCGCGCCTGCGAGCGAACACGCTCGCTCCCAGAAGCGAACGAACGTGTCTTGGTCGCCACAGAACAGTATCACTTTGTCTTTGAAGAAGTTCGCGTTGCGTCCTGATGGCGGCACCTGGAGAAAGTAATATCGCACTTATTACAACTGGAGTACAAAATTCTTATGGGTAACTGAATACAGGCTTCCATATATAAGGTCACTTATCAACTCCGTAAGGTCATCGAAACGCCTCGTTTTTGCAAGCTACAACTGGATTAATGTACAAAAATCTTATGGGTAACTGAATACAGGCTTCCATACATATATTATGCACTCACTTATCGAATCGGTAACGTCATCGAAACGCCTCATTTTTGCAAGTTACAATTGGATTAAAGTACACAATCCATATCGGTAACTGAATACAGGCGTCCGTACATATGCATTCACTTATCAACTCCGTAACGTAATGTATGGACTTCCATACATTTGCACTCATTTATCAACACCGTAAGGTCATCGAAACGCCTCGTTTTTGCAAGCTACAACTGGATTAATGTACAAAATTCTTATGAGTATCTGAATACAGGCTTCCATACATATTTTTTTTATATATGACTAATAGGCAAACAAGCAGACGGCCCGCCTGGATGGCAAGCGGTTACCGTCGCCTATGGACACCTGCAACACTCGGGGCATTACTGGTGCGTTGCCTACCTTTAAGGACCCTTTTCACCCTTCTTTTAAAGTACCCCATGTTATAGCTCTGCGGAAAAACCTCGGGCGGTAGCCCATACATATGCTCTCACTATCAACTCCGTAACGTCAACCGCCACCAATGTGCTGTGCTACGATTCTTGTGTCGACGCGAACGAATTCACAAACGGTTGTTAGATAGATACATAGACAGATGAGCGCTTTATTGAAAACATTAAATTAAAGACATTATATAAAAACAATTACAGACAGTTTTACAATGGGTGGCCTTATCGCTAAAAGCGATCACTTCCAGGCAACCTTTGGATGGAGAGGAATCATCAAAATGTTAAAGACGGGGATGTAAGGTCTACAATAATAATAATAATTAAAAAAATAAAATATTAGTATTCATGGTAGGTCTCTCATATGCAGGACGCCGTCTGGGATTCATGTCTCGGGTGATAAGCGCAATGCAGTGTTACGCAGTGAAGTTCTGGATGGCTCTGCTATTATTATGTGCAGGCGTGGCGCTTACCATCAGGCGAACGACTTGCTCACCTCAGTTCCATAAAAATGAAAGTATTAAGGTAGTTCTTACCCAATTAATGAACTTTTGCTTCAGTATCGACCAGCCAGCCGGCAGCGCGTACGCATCTGCGTCCACCAGTGCGTTCCCACTGCAGCTCATGATGACCCACGCGTGGGACACGGCGCGGATGTCCGTGGCGAGGCACTGGATGTACTTGGCGGTGAGACAGGGCCGCGGCGCGATCAGCTTGCACACGGCGTATTTGTTCTTTGGCACTTCGTCGAAATGGCTGGAATTATAAAGACATCAGATTACGCTCACACAAGGTAAGGCAGCGAGCCCGAACTACCCAATATGAATTTTTTAAGTAGATTTTTTAATCACGTGATATTTTTAAATACTTTTTTCTAACCTTCCCTTTTTACCCCCTGGTGATATGTGGTTAGGTTTTAGACTACCCCCACCCCTCTACGTACACCCCTGTGTATTCATCATCATCAGCCCATCACGTTCCCACTGCTGGGACACGGGCCTTCTCTCATAGAGAGAGAACGGGCCATAATCCACCACGCTGGCCCAGTGCGGGTTGGTGGATGTCACATGTCCTTGACCCTGGTTTATTATTTGGTACAAAATATATTAATACTAGCTGCGCCCTGCGGTTTCACCCGCTATAAAAAGTAGCCTATATGTTAAGCCAGGGTATACCCTGGCTTAAGCGCCGCGCAGGATTTTGCAAAACAAAGTTCTGGGTGGTGCTATTATTGTTATGGGCTGGCGTATTGCTTACCATCAGGCAAACGACCAGCTCGTCTCGTCACTCAGTTCGTAAAAAAAAAAACCACTGGAATACCCTACCAGAGTCAATGATCAGTGCGCCATCAGTGAACAGTTTTAAAACAGACTTGACAAACATTTAATAATAAATCATAAGTGAGCTTCCTGATCTACACTGCACCTGTTCATAGTTTATAAATGTATATGTCTATAATTACAGTTCTCTAGTTTTATTTTGTTATTAGGTATTTATATTTTATTATTGTTATTTTTTTATATATATATTTTTTCCTTGTTATTTTATATACTATATATGCAATCTACAAGTATATATATATTATTATATTTTTTATATATATTGTTACTGATTTGTATGTATATATATCTTGTTATTATTTTTGTATGGCCTTTTAATTTGTTTACTATTACTTTATATTTTGTTTGCACTGCCTTATAAAATCTCCACAGTACACCGAGGTTAACTGGAAGATAATGCTCACTAGCATTAAGTTCGCCTATGTACTTACAAATTTGTTTGTGCAATAAAGAATTTTCTATCTATCTATAAGTGCAACGACGTGCACGCATCAGCTCAACAAGCTATATTATAGTAACCTGTGGACAGTCCCGCCGGCCGCCTCCAGTTGTTCCTTCAGTCGCTCCTTGTTGAACGGTCGGTCGCAGAAGTCCAGGTCTTCAGTGTCCGTTCCGGGAACCGATGTCGCCTCGCTGTCTTCTTCCGACGAGTAGTGACGTGACTCTTGTGACTGTGGAAATAGAGACGTGTTTTGAGTAACTACTCTGTGGTGTGATACATGTATGTATAGTTTTGTTATTGATTTTTTTATTGTTTAAGAGATTGCTAAATGTATAGTTTAGCAATCGATTTCTATTTTTAATGAATTAACCGACTTCAAAAAAGGAGGAGGTTCTCTGTTCGATTGTATTTTTTTTTTTTCATGTTTGTTACCTCAGAACTCCGTCATTTATGAACCGATTTGAAAAATTCTTTTAGCATCGGGTTCAGTATAGCTACGAAGTGGTCCCATATAAATTTCATCGATATGTGACCTTGGACTTCGAAGATACATTGAAGTCGGTTTTTGTTTTTTTCTAAAAAATAATTATTTTTCCATTGTAGTGCATTACATCCCTGGTACATTAGAAACGACGATCTTCATCGGGATCTCAAAGTAGAGTTCGTCGATAAAGTTATTAAAAAATATGCCGAAGCCCAAGAACATAGGCTTCATCATCATGTGAACGTCGAGGCAATCCAGCTCCTCGACCACACGGATATAGTGAGAAGACTTAAAAGAACAAAACCGTTTGAGTTAGTGTAGTGTCTAGTGATAGTGAATTAGTGTAATGTAGTACGAGTGCTACCCATACAGAACACAAGAACAAAGTGTCTTCGCCTTAATAGAGACAATAAGAAAAGTGTTAATGGACACATTCTTAGTATTAGTTTATCTATCAGTTTAAGTTAAATGTAAATTACTCATTAGCCTAATCAATTGGCTAGATTGTAATAAAAATGGGGATCATAATGACTGAAACCATACGAAGGAAAAAAAATTGTAGTGCATTCGCAGCTATTAGTCTTTGGTGTCTTTGTAAACTGTTAAGAAGATTTTTATTGAAAAATATATTTTTCAAGACAAGCTTTTAACAAATTCGTAATCGGAACCGCGAGCAGATTAAAATGAGCCCAAACACTGGTAGTTTACGATTATCCGTCAAGCAGTTCCATTTACGATGCCGCAACAATGTCCGTCCAAGTACAGAATAGCCAGACTAAACATATCCACCTACGTCGAGGGGTAAGACAAGGGGATGTTATTTCCCCCAAATTGTTTACCAACGTACTGGAGGATATGTTTAAGACGCTGAATTGGAAAGGACAGGGCATTAACGTAAACGGCGAGCACATCTCACATTTACGATTTGCAGATGATATCGTCATAATAGCTGAGTCGTTGCAAGAGCTGCAACAGATGCTGGACGGCCTAGCTGATTCTTCTCAACGCATTGGTCTCCGGATGAACTTAGATAAAACTAAGATAATGTTCAACGTACATGTTACTCCGGAACCGATCGCCGTTAATGGCCATACTCTCGAAGTTGTTAAAGAATACGTTTACCTTGGGCAAACAATGCAGTTGGGTAAAAACAACTTCGAAAGAGAGGCCAACAGAAGAATATAGCTGGGCTGGGCAGCGTTTGGGAAATTGCGTCGAGTATTTTCGTCGCCTATCCCACAAAGCCTTAAGACAAAAGTCTTCAATCAGTGCGTCCTACCTGTCATGACTTACGGAGCCGAGACGTGGACACTCACGGTACGACTGGTTCACCAATTTAAAGTCGCTCAGCGGGCTATGGAAAGGGCTATGCTTGGAGTCTCTCTGAAGGATCATATCCGGAACGAGGTTATCCGACAGAGAACCAAAGTCATTGACATAGCCCACAGAATTAGTCAGCTGAAGTGGCAGTGGGCCGGACATATTAGCCGCAGAACCGATAACCGCTGGGTAGACGTGTTCTAGAGTGGAGACCGCGAATTGGCAAACGTAGTGTAGGACGCCCTCAGGCAAAGTGGAGCGACGATCTTCGCAAGGTGGCTGGCAGCAGCTGGATGAGAGTAGCCGGGGATCGTGCTCAGTGGCGTGCAATTGGAAAGGTCTATGTCCAGCAGTGGACTGCAATAGGCTGATGATGATGATGATGATGATGATGAGTTCCATTGCCCACCTTCCGTCTCCGTCATCAGCAGGGCGATGATGTATCTCTTATTTCAATCAATTTCAGTTTGGATGATGGTTTTGCGATCACGTAACCCGTTTGTTGCAATCAAACGTCAACGAAAGCTCCATTGAAATAAAAATAAGTTTGACAAACAAAGTTTATATCGATATATAAAAAATAGACAAAAGCCGTATATCACAGTAAAATTGAATAGATTGGGCGTATACATAACGATTCATAGCACAATCTCGATTTGTAAATTTGTCGGGTAATCGATAGGAGCACATTGAAATCGAGACATATACAAGAGACGAGACAGATAAAAGTTACATGATCGCATTTTATCGATTGGAATTTATTTATTTATTTATTATTGATAAGGTCACTTAAACTTACAAGTCAGGAAATTGTATATAATATATTAACAATCAATATCATTTTTAATTAAATTTGGATCAGTAATCATTTTGTTGTAGTTTCAGTAAAGAATTCGTCAACTGTATAGTATGCCCGGTTGAGCAGTAGGGTTTTAAGTCTGCGCATAAAAGAACTTAGACTAGGCGCGTTGGTTATACTCTCGGGAAGAGTGTTGTATATTTTTACCCCTATACACTCCAGCTGTTAGTCTTTTAGCAGATAGCCTGAGGCGATGCCTTATTCGGCTGAGGTGTTCATGGGAATCAGTCCACGTGGAAAACTGTTCAAGGTTTTGCTTTAAAAACCCTGCCGCCTGCAGGATGAACTGACAGGGTAAGGTTAGTATTCGTAATTCCTTGTTATTAATTCGTAAACGTACGTAATTCGTAATTATTTTTCTAATATACCATAATATAGCATTGTCATCAGACTTTGACAAGTATGCAAAATTTCACCTCCGTAGAATAAGAACAAGTGGTTCTGATTCAACTTGCAACTTTGACCCAAACATTGCAAGTTAAATAATAGCAAAACCAATGAGATGAGCAAGTCGTTCGACTGACGGTAAGCGCCTCGCTTACCTATAACAAAGTAACAAAGCTTTAGTTAAAGAAAGTTTTGAGTAGTCGACATACATATTTCATATTACCTTCTCTGACTTCTCCGTTTTACTCCTTTTCGGTGTGTCGGTACAAGTCAACAAGAAGTGAAGCCCGGCGAATATTTTGTTCTCTCCACTTGGAATAGGACCGAGGACGGAAACTGTGTCTTCGTCATTCTCGAACTTGGTGAGTTTTGAGTTCTTTTTCCCGACGTTCTGTTTTGACAAGCCTTTTAATTGGAATGGCCCGGCTGGAGAGGAAATATATAATTATTACACACACAAGTGAATTTCAGTAAACTAAGATTTAAAAAAATGCCCCGACATAAAAAAATTATAAAAAGTACAAGACGGCTAAAAAGATTTTGATAAAACATGTATAAGAACCACCACTAGAAAACGAGCTTTCAAATAAAAAAAAACCGTATCCAAATCGGTTCACCCGTTTAAGAGATACGGTGACAGACAGACACACATAGTGATCAAACTTATAACACCCCTCCTTTTTGCTTCAGGGGTTACAACATAAATCTGGAGAATGAAATGGAAGGAATTTGGATATGCAGGTATATTTATAATTAACCTTATGTATGTTAATTATATATTGTATGTATGTATGTATGTATATTAATTAGGTATATAAGTTTATTTATATAGTCATACATATATTTAAGTAATTAGATTATATATTGTATATCATATGTAAGCCCTTAGTATGTCTATTATATTTTCTATCACCACCGTCTGTGTATGTTTCGTTATTCCTCTCCATCCAAAGGTTGTCTGGAAGAGATCGCTTTAAGCGATAAGACCGCCCATAGTTACACCACTGTAAACATTTGACTTGTACTTTATCTCTATTTTTATGGTGAATAATAAAGTGTTTATCTATCTATCTATCTATCTATCTTATATGTATGTTTGAACCATAACAATAAATTTTAATTATACTAGTTAATATGGCTACCACTTATTCATGTTGAATGTTGTTAACACCTGTAAAAGGCATACATATCAGAATGTACCTAGCTATAAGAAATATTTTACCATAATTTAGTTAATATGTATACAGTTGGTGTTTTTTATCATAAATAATAAAATAAATTTGTCAACAGCAACAAGCTGGGCCCTCTCCTAGTGCTTCAATAAAGTGGTGGAATTTTATTCAAGCTTTCCATGGACTTTTTGTGAGAACATAAAAAGCAATGTTTTCCCTAATTTGTTTCATTTGCAAATTCTACTCGTGCACGTTAACGAACACATAATGGTTAATATTCCACCGATATTACACATGATCACTCGAAATAACACTTGTTTGAAAAATAAAACAAAATCGAACTGTATCACTTTTCACTTCCCGCCAAAAAGTCCGGCTGAATATAATAAATACCTTTAACGCCGTCGACTTTCCTTGGAGTTTTCTGCACTTCCGGTTCGACGCCGGCGACTTCCTCCAGGCGCGCCGGCGGCGCCGAGTTGCTACTCTCGCTAATGGAACTGCTCTCGCTCGCGAGGCGCGGCCGACCGATGGGACCTTTCGTTTTCGCACCTGGGTACAAACGTTCACATGTACTATTCAAATTTCATTTATTTCAGGCATGTCATGACCCATATTGTGTTTAAAATATTAGATAAATGTCAATACTTAAAATACCACAATTACAATTAAGAATAATAACCTTGCCCGCGGACGACCCGCCCCGGCTTCGCACGGTATTTATACATATAAACCTTCCTCTTCAATCACTCTATCTATTAAACACCGCATCAAAATCCGTTGCGTAGTTTTAAAGATTTAAGCATACATAGGGATATAGGGACAGAGAAAGCGACTTTGTTTTATACTATGTAGTGATTTCATTTTTTTATTTTGTTGTAGGTTAGTTTAGTTTTTATCATTCTATATATTTGTACACAATTGTTAATTGGTTTTGTAAATAAATTATAGAATAATAATAATATAAATTAAATTTAAATAATTATTAGAATTAGTACCTTCTCTCCGGCATGGGTACGGAGACATGTGTATGTAATTTAATTATAATTGTATGTAATTTTTTTTAAATTTATTTTTGTATCATAAACAGTACACAACCGATGATTACATAGGTATAATAAATGATTACATAGTTAGTGCACCAGCATCGTTGACCACAGGTTACTAGATTTTATTTTGACATATTTTTATTTTCATTTTTTTTATATTGTGTTTAGAATTTTTGCAAAATTTATTAATTTACATTTATTGAGTCGTGTGTATACATGCTGGTATACACCTTCCACTCAAATTACTTCCTAGACATCATGATTGGCTTGTATATCCAGTTTATGAATTTGAGTATTGCGGGGAGGGAGGTACTGATGGAGAGACCTGGGAGACATCTTTGCTCAGCAGTGGAACAGCGTAGATAAAAAAAAAATGTATTTCAGAAAGTATAAATACGACAGAGAAACGAAAAGGGCAGGTTTTGCAGATTACTGCCATTTGATAACATTTAAGGTTCAGGACATTCAATTAAAATTAAATTCAATCAATGTAATTTAAATGAATCTAACTTATGATGATTAGGTAATTACTATTTGTTAGTAAAGTTCAGGACATCCCCGCAGTTTCTTGGTGATATCTTCTCTAGCGGGCGCATTTCGGAAGCACTGGTAGAGTAAGTTTTCTTATTCATTTTCTAGACCCGAACATCAATTTGAGTATGGGAAAGATATGGATAGGCATGTTTACCTTCTTTTTTCAACGTCATAATATTTTACATAAGTTATTTTGCATAAGTTTAGTTAGTTGCCGGTATCGGTATTTTACAGGATACATCACGGTGAGTGTGCGATGGAATTATGAGTTAATTCCTCCATCTCATTTCTACCATCGGACAAGACGTATGGAAACTCGGCATCCGTTTATGGTTGGCATTCCTCCTGCCAGAACAAAGCGTTTCGCTTCAACTTTCATCATCACCTTACCAGCTTCTCTGTTTCCCGATACTTATAATCTAGGTGACTTCAAGTCCAGAGTGAATCGGTATCTTCTAGGCAAGCATGACCCGTCGTCGACCGCGTTATCACTTTCCATCAGGTGAGACAGCGGTGAAATGTTTGCCTATCAGGTAATATATCAGGTTTCTCGTATGCGAGAGGCCGTCTGGGTGGGTACCACCGCTTTGCCAGTTATTCAGCCGCCAAGCAGTAATGTGCAAGCATTACTGTGTTCCGGCTTGAAGGGCATTGTAGCCAGCGAAATTACTGAGCATTACGAGACTCAACAGCTAATTGTCTCAGGATAACGAGCGCAGTGCAGCGCCGCGCAGGATTTTGCAAAACAAAGTTCTGGGAGGTGCTGTTATTGTTATGGGCTGGCGTATTGCTTACCATCAGGCAAACTTCCAGCTCGTCTCGTCACTCAGTTACATTTAAAGAAGGTTACAATTTTCAACTTATTTTAATTGATTTGTGTTATGACGTTAAAACGTTGACGTTTTTAAGAGCGAGTGTGGCTCAGCGGGGACTCATGCGCCTTTCGATCCGACGCACCTGGGTTCGAATCCCGACTCGGCCCTGCACCAATGACTTATAGTTAAGTGCAGATTTTGCACGCTCGCTCTAAAACGGTGAAGGAAAACATCGTGATGAAACCCGCTTACGCGCTTTGGAGTTGTAGGCTCTGGCCGTGGTTGTAATACCACCCACCGAACAAAGCCATGCCGTCAAGCGACCTAGTCGTGTTTCGGGATGATGTTCGGTGAACCATCGGGGAGACGGGTCTGAGCAGCCGCTCAACTGCCGTCTCTCTCTAGATATGTGCTTCATCTTAGGCCACATCATCACTTCACATCAGGCGAGATAGTGGCCAAACATGGATCCATTAAGCGTAAAAAAAAAGTGATGCAATTTTTGTGCATAAATATCTTTGACTTTTTAACAGGCGAACGACCTGTTCGTCTCGTCAGTCAATTACATAACAGTAGTATTCCGAAGATACTCGTTACCAGTACCGTGTGAACCTGACGTGGACGCCTTGGGGCTTTTTGGCGACGCGACGCGTTTGCGTGCGCTCGACGTGCCGGACTTGTCGCGACTGCGCGCGCTGCGTGGGCCCTGCGATACGGAATACGATCATCATCATCATCATCAATCAATCAAATCATTTATTGCGAGAATATAGTATATAAAGGTGATTAAATTCTAAGACATTCTACCATGACAATGGTGTGCATAAAATGTCTTACTAATTTATTTAAATTACATTAGATCTCATATGCAAACAAATTATTATTATTAAATTAATGTCAAAAAGCTTTAAAATCATACAAATTAATAAATAAAAAAATTAAAATGTCAAAATATTATCAGTCTAATAAATGTCAAATTAGTGATATATTATTGAAATTAACTTAATTGTACGAAATTATACATCATCACCAAACGTGGTCGCTGACTATTGGCCTGATTCATAAGCTCAAAGTCACTCAAAGAGCTATGGAGAAAGCTATGCTTGGGATTTCTTTGCGAGATAAGATCCGGAATGTGGAAATCCGCAAAAGAACAAAGGTAACCGACATAGCTCTCAAAATTAGCAAGTTGAAGTGGCAATGGGCCGGCCATATAGCTCGTAGAACCGATAACCGTTGGGGTAAAAAGGTTCTCGAGTGGCGACCACGGACCGGAAGGCGGAGCGTAGGACGGCCCCCCACAAGGTGCACCGACGACCTGGTAAGAGTCGCGGGGAGCCGCTGGATGCATACAGCGAGCAACCGCTCGTTGTGGCGATCTATGGGGGAGGCCTATGTTCAGCAGTGGACGTCTTCCGGCTGATGCTGATGATGATACATCATCACCAGCCCATTCGGCGATTATTTCGACGATCGGCACAACGGCACCCCTGCATGGTAGAAGTTCCTTCGTACTAAAAGTTTTAGGTCATCCTTTTTAGTGCGAACGTCAAAAGAGTGGAATGCCTTGCCATTGTCTGTGTTCCCACATAAATACAATTTGGGTGTGTTCAAATCTAGAGTGAACAAGTATCTGGGAAAGTATGCTACATCTTCGACCGCATCGTCACTTCCCATCAGCACCCTTAGCATGGACCAGAGACAAAAATTGTATCCCCTGTTTTTATCCACTTTTTAACCGATTTCAAAAAGAAGGAGGTTTACAATTCGACGGTATGTTTTTTTTTTGTGTGTTTGTTACGCGATTACTCCGCCTATTATGCATTGATTTCGATGATTCTTTTTTTGATTGGTAGGTCATACTTCAGAGGTGATCCCATATAAATTTTATCGAAATTCATTCAGTACTTTTTACCTACAAGTAGATACTACCTACAAGTAGTACTTACTATATACATAGTATTTATCTGCTACCTTTTAGACTTGGCTGGCACCGACTTCAAATATATGAGTGGGTAGCGCTTATGATAATTATATTAATTTATTTTTCACTTTTGAGTGCCATTTGTGGTTTTGAATCGGTTTAGTTTTTTTTGAAAAATAATTTATTGTTTGACGAAAGTGGATAAAACAGGGGATAAATTGTTTTGTCTCCGGTCCTTGCTAAGGGGGCAGGTGAGATTGTGGTCAAACACAGACCCAGACTGTTGTAAAAAAGAGAGTAACATATTACTCAATGTTTTTGAAAAAGGTTAATATTTTTTGTATGGAAGCTGGTGGTTTACTCGAGTTGATTGAGTTTGTTCGTTCGTTCATGTGAACTAAAAGAGATACTCTTATGCCTGTTGCATAGCGCTGTCCCTTTCATCCGAAGGAACGAAGATTCGTATTAGCCCCTGGCATAGAAACGATACGCCATTTTGTTGAATAAATTAATCATGTTTGGAGTTTTTAAATAATTAGAAAGGAAAATGAAGTTGCTCGGGCAGGGATCGAACCTGCGTCTTCCTGTAAACATTGACGTCAGATGACGTAGAATCGTCCCTGTAAGACGATATAAGGATAGAAGACATTTGGTTGCTCGAGCAGTTGACTCGGCGGCCCAGTGGTTAAGACGTCGGGTCGGCATTCCGTAGACGCAGGTTCGATCCCTGCCCGGGCAATAACATATTTCTTCTTCCTAATTATTTAAAATCTTAAGATTTTAATGCATAATTTTAATGCATTAAATATTAGAAGTTTGGAGTTATTTACCTGTATAATGTTATCAAGGTCGAGTTCCCTATGCGCCCGCCGCCGGGGAGTGGACGGCGCTGAGCTGTTCTGTTGAACTGACTCCTTCAGCGACTTGGCTTGATCTTCCGTTAGATATAATTCACTGGCTGTCACCATCACTGTTGTGTCTCTGTGGGGAAAATGTAAGCATTTAGGTTGACTGTCGAGATAGTTACGTTTCTTTTCGAAAGCCTCTGTGGTGTAGTGGTTGGGCAGGTTAACATAAATCTCAAATACCTCTGAGGTTGCGGGTTTGTTTCCCGCGACGGGACAAATGTTTGTGCAATGAAACAAAAAAGCGCAAGCATTTGTTTCGTGTCTGGGTGTTGTGGGGCCATGGTCCTCATAGTTCCTGGGTCCTTCGATACATGGAATCCTAGTTAGGGGCCAGGATGTGATCGTTGGGCGTTATTTATTTTTTGTGAAACTTCTGTTTTGTTTAGAAAAAATCTGGTGTAATATTTTGCTAAAGAGTTTGATAGGTTTAGTTCTTCCCGGCATTTTTTTGTTCTGATAGAAAGGTATCTAACCTGAAAACCAGAATTGTGGATTCTTCACAACGTTGTGCTGAGCACAGACAGAGATAAGGATGATAGCAAAACTTACCCGTCAGTAATGCATCGATACGTTATAGTGCCGCTTTCGTTTTCCTCCGCTCCCATCACCAATCCAGCCTCATAGCTCTGTTCCTCATCAACTACAGCATACACCGACTGCCCTTCCAGAGGCAAGAACTTCGTATCGCCAAATATAATGAACTCATCAAGCAAAACTTTACTCTGACCATCGTCAAACTTGATCAAGTACTTGTTCGGTTCGGTGATTTCCAAGACTTTGCCCGAGTAATAACGCTTGTCGACCCATTTGGCTAAGACTACGGTGTCAGGGGCGTAACCTCGGTATTCAGTTTTAACTACAGCTTTTTCTACAGGCGTGGCAGGCCGCGGGGAGGTGGGTCGACGCTTCTGTTTCAATTTGCTTACAGATTTCGGCGTCGCTACCAACGATGACAGCGGTTTCTCTTCTTTGGGCGATTTGATCGGCGATTCTTTCCCGTTTTCCCCGTTCGTCGATATCATTTCGGGCGAGTTCATTCCGTGCATATAATCCGGCTCCTCTGGCTGAGTCGGGAGGATTGCTCGTTTAGTCTTCCCCGCTAAATGCCGTCGACCGCGGACTCGGGTCTTTTTCAACGAGCTTTTTGGAGTGGCTTTGTCGCATTTGTTCACTTCGTCTGGACTAGCGTTGCCATTGCTGACAGTGCCGTCACTGGAAACGGAAACTTGGACGCCGACCGATACTTTGTCCTGGTTCATCGAACGATTCGCTTCGTCCACCGACGCGTCTCTGATGTACGAAAACACATCTTGAAGCTTTTTGAATAGAGCATCGTATCCTTTGACGGAAGTGGTCGGATTGGCGACGGATTTCCGCGGAGGTTGTGGCACGACGAAGTTGCCGTCGCTCGTTCGAGTGCTCGATGTTGAGGTTGAACTGACAGTTGACGCGAAAGATGTCCGACTCGGCAGATTAATCATCCCACCGCTCGTCACGCTTGAAGGAGAATTACTAACGGATACGTCCGCCGCATACGCATCTATCGTAAACCGTTTCGATATCCTCTGGTATTCTTTGCACATATCCATTCCGAGATCGTTATCTGTTCTGACGACGTATAAGGACAGAAACTCGTTGTCTTCGTTGTGACTGACGTGGACATCGAAAACGGGGATTTGAGGAGTGTTCATTGAGTGACCATTCTGGAGCGGTGAGATAGTTGAAGGAGTGGTAGTATTGCTGACTCTAAACGATTCGTTCTTGCCCCGTTTGTGTCCTTTACCGGGATTGAGCTTTATCATGTCCGGTGTACAGTCGCTGTCTTCGGCGGAATGCTTTCCCGCCGCTGCCAATTCAGTAGGTGTAGAGGAGTTGCCGTTGGATAGTTTAGTGATCATTTTAGAGGCGACACTGGGCACACGGTCTGGACTAAGTTCCAAGTTGGAGCAAACGCTGTCAGTGCTTTCTTGGTCCATAGTTTTCCCGATAATCTCTTGCGGTAATGGTTGGGATAAATTGCTCTGGTCTGAGTAGTTGAATCCTTCGCTTCGACTCTGAGATATTTTTCCAGGTTTCAGGATTTCATCCCGGTCCTTGACTGTGACGGGGTCACTGTTGAAATTGCCGGGAACGGGGTTAGGTTTCTCTTCATCCGGACTTAGAGATAGCTGAAGATGGAAACCTTGAGAATCGTCTAGAGTTTCAGAATTTTCTTCCTCGATCGTTTCAGGGACTTTCTTTGGCGGTATTTCTTGGAGATCTACGCTGGTATTCGAAGCCTCTTCGGTTTTCTTCTCTAATGGTTTTCGAGGCGTTTTCTTAGTGATGTCTACGCTAGCTGGTCGCGCTTTCGGGGTCTTGGGGGTTTTAGGTTGAGTGATATCCGCGCTGTTGCTACGTTTCAACCGCCGGGGGCTCGATCGAACGGGAGTGCGTACTCGAGAGGTAGAAGGTATCGCCATATCTGTCTCGAAATTACGTTTTGCAGCACTAATATTAATCTCAGAGACTTCATCGTCCAGAGATTGAGTTGAGACAGCAAACTCGTTGCCAGTAAGGTCCAGCTTCAAAATCTTTGGGTTTGTATCAATGGGGTCATCAGACAGTTTTCTTTTGATTTGGGATGGGAGTTCGTCATCTGAAACATTTCGGTACGTGGTATACCTAGTGCAACAAGAATATGAATGAACATAACTAAAGATATTAAATTGCTGGAAATTTAAGACAAAAAAGACGACGAAATTGGTTACTTTAGCTGATGTTTCGGTGGCCAAGTTGGTAAGGCGTCAGGGCGATATTCCGCAGACGCAGGTTCAAATCAATTTCTAAGTATTTAGAATCTTAGATTAGGAAAAAGTTTTTCTCATAAACTTCCGATTTGACTTGTTGGTTTTACTTTGAGGGAAAAATTCTTAATCGGAAATATATTTAAGCCTAAGTTATATTTTTTAGAGATATTACATTTTTTTAAATCCAAATATACAGTTTTTATTTTGGCCAAAGTCCACAAAACTTTTTATAGAACAAAAATTTCTCCTTTCAAGGGATAAGGTGAGTAGGTCCAAAAATTTTGCTACACCTGTATAGAAGGAAAAACAAATCTTCCCTTTCGACTCAGTCAAACGTCGTCAAAGAATCTTGCAAGATTTTAATGTAAATATATTTTTTTTTCTATGTAACTGAATGACGAGACGAGGTGGACGTTTGCCTGATGGTAAGCAATACGCCAGCCCATAACAATAACAGCACCACCCAGAACTTTGTTTTGCAAAATCCTGCGCGGCGCTACCCACCAATAACATACCTAATTATTTATTACTAGCTTTTTCCCGAGACTTCGTCTGCGTCAACAAAGTTAATAAATTAAAAGTTTAATCGACAGAGGAAGCTTATATTCGTATTTTTACCAAAACCATCTTAGCAAGACCTCCCCAGTATATGAGAGCTCATGCTTTGAAGAGGTCAAGCTGTAACTTCGTAGTCACCCAATCGATTTTGATTTTACATACCCTATAATCTAAGTTGGGACTAATGCTACCAAACCTTGAAAACCGAATTAAAATCCGTTCAGCAGTTTGAGAGTCTATAGATAACAAGCACACAAACAAACTGACAGTAATTTCTAAAAACTGTGGATTCGTGATCTGCCCCCCGATTCAGAACCTCTCGATAACTCGTTGTCGATCGATTCGGTTTCATAACTTATGATGTAAAATATTGCACGCAAAACAAAACTAGTAAATGTAACACGTAATCGATACCAATATTATAACCGAAACCGTATTAAATTTTCGAGGCAGAATAGCTCGAAAAGAAACACAAAACGAGATCAATAATTGATGGTTAAACGAACTTACCATAAGTGAAGTTTGACCGTAATTATACGAGTCGCTGCATCCGAAGAGATTTTCACATTAACCAAGTAGTACACTATCTATTGTACCGGGCACCGAACACTTTTTTTAGAGCTAGACCCTTAAAAAAGACAATAATTAGTAGTAAAACGACCTATCTTGTGGTGGGGGGACTTACTTGCCGCCCCAGTCCGTCTGTCAAAACCTCATTCTTTTCAGAGTACGATTTCACTAAAGATACATAATATACGGGAAAGTTTTCAGCAAGAAAAAACTTATGGGAGGGAGGGATCGAAAATCTCTTCGGATGCAGCGACTCGTATAATTACGGTCAAACTTCACTTATGGTAAGTTCGTTTAACCATCAATTATACTTCGTCGCTGCATCCTCAAGATTTTCACATTAACCAAGTAGATGTTTAGAGATTTAGGGAAATCGCTAGTTAAAATATTTACGGAATAAAAAACAAAATTTATTTGTAATCACAATATAATCTTGATTTTCTTATTAAATTAATTATATTCCTTAATTATCCTCATGATCAAAAATCGCATTTGTTAATGAATAATCATTATTAGGTGCAACAGGTCTATTGTAAAATTTCCCGAAAACAAGAGAATTTCCTGACCAACCTGCAGCTTTCTTTATGGCCTCAATGGAAACGCCTCTGCGATTGGCCGCGGATGTAGCTGCGTGGCGAGTGCTGTGAGCAGAGTACACGCTCGTGTCAATACCACTTACGTGCAATATTTGCTTGATCCAGCGGCTGATCGTAGATGCGGTTGCATTGTGGTGTGGTTTTTTAGTGGTTAAAATTAGATTATCTGTGTTAGCGTTATCTCTAAATGATCTAGTTTTGTCTATGTAGGCAATCAAGGTCTTCGCGGGACATATTTCGCATTTATTGTGATAGAAAGGAATGATTAGATGCGGTTGAGCCCTCCCGGGGGCTGAAGTCTTAATCAAATCGTTTACAATTATTTCTATATTGGAATCATTAATTTTTATATTAGCTAATGTAATCAGCGATAGCGTCTGCACTCGTTGTGCTGTCGACAACGCGAGCAGAGCTACCATTTTTTTTGTAATGGTTGTCAATGGTAACTCTTCATTTGGGTACCATTGACTAACAAAATCAAGTACGAGATTGGTGTCCCAAGTGCTTTGGTATTTTGGGAAACTTGGGCGAGTTTTATAAACTCCCTTAAGCAACCTACTGACATTAGCGTCTGAACTGAACTGTTTACCTAACATGAGAGAAAGAGCCGAACGGAGTGTATTTATTGTGGAATAATTAGCTCCTAATCTAAACTGCTCCGTAATAAAATTTTATGCTACAGGATTCGAAACAGACCAACAATCAACAATGTTATTATTTTGACAATATTTCCAAAATTTCTTATATGCTGTGTCATATTGATTTATTGTACTATGGGACAGTGAAGCTATCATTAATTCAATCGTCTCCAAAGTCAGTGATTGGCGTGAAAACGCTTCCCTGATAAGCAGCATGACACCAGGGTAAGGCTTCGCCACAGAGGATGTTGGGTCTTGAAAGGAGATTTTAACAGGTCATATTTGGGCGAGAGATAAATTACTTCAGAAGATTGAAGTTCTATAAATAATGGATACCACGCCTGACTCGGCCAGTGGGGTACTACCATTATGCCTGACGCCTGGTCATTTATTATTTTACGCAAGCTTTTTAATATGAGTGAAAATGGCGGAAAGCAGTAAAAGAAGTTATCTCTCCAATTTAAGGTAAACGCATCAATATTGCAGGCGTCAGGGTCTCTTTTCCAGGAGACATATTTGGTGCATTTTGCATTTATACGAGAAGCAAATAAGTCAATATCTGGGAAGCCCAGTGCCTGTATAATTTTTTGAAAGGCACTTAGAGAGAGACTCCACTCCGTATCTATATTACTAGACCTAGATTCTCTGTCGGCATCTACATTATTCTTTGACTTGATGTAAGATGCAAAGATAAATAGGTGACGTTTCTCGCACCACTGCCAAATATCCCGTGCCACCTCATTGAGATGTTCAAGTTGTATTCCACCCATCCTATTAATGTAGGAAATTGCCGTCGTATTATCGATTCTTAAGAGAATTTCTGTATTTGATAAGTCATTTGCAAAACATTTAAGTCCTATAAAAGCTGCTCGCAATTCCAATAAATTAATATGGTTTTGGGTTTCCGACGAACTCCAAAAACCATTCGCGGTTTCCCCATTACAAGCAATTCCCCATCCTGTGAGAGACGCATCCGAAAAAATTTCGAGTGAATATTGATTACTACGAAACGGTTTAATTGCATGCATAATATTGTTCTCCCACCAGGAAAAACAAGACCCTAAGGTGGGGCTCAACTTCATCGTTCTATCATAATCGTCATTAGACGAGTTGAGTGCTAGGAACTTTTCCCTTTCAAACTGTTTCGTATAAACCCAACCATAATCTACTGCTGGACATACAGAGGTCAACAGACCTAGAAACTTTGCAAAGTCTCGAATGGATACGTAATGTTTTTTACTTACGTTTTTTATTAAATCTGAAATTTTTATTCGTTTAGCTAAGGGTAATTTAAGCGCCATTTCTACCGAATCTATATCGAAACCCAAAAAAGTTTTTTGCTGACTAGGAACGATGCTACTCTTCTTATGGTTTATTATAAACCCTAATTTTTCAAACAGATTAATAACCTCATTAACTTTTTTGAAACAGGTTTTATAAGAACTATCTATACACAAAAGATCGTCTAAATATATAACCAAGCGATGACCTAGATTCCTTAAATATGTGGTTACCGGTCTCATGAGTTTCGTAAATACGAAAGGGGCTGAACTTAAACCAAAAGGTAAACATTGGAACTCATAAGTTTGCCCTTGAAATTTAAACCTTAAGTACTTTTTACTAGACGGATCGATTGGAATAAAAAAATAAGCTTCTTTTAAATCGATATTAGCCATAAAATCAAGTTTTGATACTAGTTTTGATGCCGTCCTAATGTCTTCCATTTTGAAGTGGTGTGTCTCAACAAAATTATTTAATTTTTTGAGGTTTAGAATAAACCGAAAATTACCGTCTTTCTTTGGAATAAGAAATATGTTTGAAATAAACTGACCTGGGACGTCTTGGCATTTTTTAATTGCTCCGGATAGCAACAACTTAGTTATCTCAACATCAATGTGATATAATTCAGAAGAGGAAAAAGAAGGCTGGACTGGCTCGTAATTTTGTATAGGAGGGTTACTAAATGGGATCTTATATCCCTTAACATATTCGAGTATTATTGGATCATTGGTAATCGACTTCCACATATTTGAGAAAAAATTAAGTCTACCAGCATAGTGAGTTACCTTATCTAGTTCTTTTGAACTGTCTTGTTGTTGTTCGCTTTGGCGGAGGCATTGTTCCGGTCGGTCATCACTGGAGGCCGTCTGAATGCCTGAGACGACACTGGATTTCTGGGCCCACCTCTCTTGCCTCTTTGTGCCTGTGATCTGGGTGGGCCTCGCGAGTTTCCCTGGCGCGTTGGTGGTTGACCGGATCGAAACGATGTCGACGGTTGTGGCTCGTATGTCCTTTTAATTTGTAATCCAGATTTTTCAGCAGTCTTATTAGCTTTAATCTTTTCTCCTAGATTTTGGCCAAATAATAACGAATCCCTCTTAACTCCTTGTATCATAGACAAAAAATTTTTGTCTAAGCTGAATGTTATCAATTTTCTTCTCGCATAAGTGTTTTGGCAATGCAAATCTAAAAGCAACTGCCCTAGTTCTGAAAGTTTTTTAATGATTTCAGCTTTTTCCGTATCTCCATCAATCAATGTAGACATTAAATTTGTAATAGCTGCGATTACTTTTCCCAAATGGTTTTGTGCTTTTTCAAGTCGTTTGTCCCTATTTATCGTAGATTCTGACAATACAGTTGAAATTTCAGTGTTTAGTGCTGGAGCCTTCAGCAATTTAAAATTTTCCGGAATATGGATGCTGTCCATCAATTTTTGAATAGACTCCTTGCTGAGCCCATCTACTATTATCTGTCCCCAACGTTCAGAGATCTCGTCCCTTATCTTAGGTGCATAAGTTTCGACTTTAATTTTAGATACCCCTAGGGCATCTAAAATGTCGGCATCAAGTGCCGGAACCTCAGACGTAGTGTTAGTCTGTGTGATTGGAGTAATCACTTCGGCAATTGGTTCCTGTATTATGACCTCATTATCATAATACTGTGCGATTGGGTCAATATTATCGGTGTCTAAAGGTACCGACACGACCGAGTGCATTCCCTGATTCGATGAAAACGAGTCCACAGATTCAATACCTGTAAGGATATTAAAGCCTAGGTGACAAGGTTATAGTAGGTGTATATTCTATACATAAGGTGGCAATCGCATCACCACTCTTCGCTTTTATTTTATTTGTACCAGACCGTAATCGCATCACGGTTCAAAATATAATTATGATGTAGGTATATTCGGTCGTAATCGCGTTACGACTCTGTGAAATATACTTTAATCTGTTAAAAAACTGGTATGCAAAATTATGGTAAACATCAGTGTAAAGTGCAAAATACATACTCGTAAGGTCGTAATCAAATCACGACTCATCAAAAAATAAAAAAAACTTTTACACGAGGACCACAATCGCATCGCGGTACTTCATTATTAATGTAAAGGACAGTAAATAATATTTTGTTTGCAAGACAAAAGATTATTAACTCGGCCGTAATCGCGTCACGGCTCCATAAACAAAGAAAACAATCTCAAAGTACGAGTATTAGGTATAGGTAGGTAACTAACCACCAATATTCCTCTCACAACATGTAGAAGTAAAAGCTATTAATGTTCACGAATCTATTTATAACTCAATAACAATATCACATATCAATAAGTCGCAAGCGATGCAACCAAACCGACATTGTTTTGATAGGCACTATAAAATGAATACCTAAACTATTTGCATATTATGGGTGTTTAGCAACACCGCGTTACGAAGTAATATAAAAGGAAACTTACATTCATTACTATCACTTTGGTCCGTATGGTCATGCAAACGACGTTCTAGGCGCCGAATTTTTCTACGTATTTCTTCTTCTGTGCGCTTGCGCTTCCCCATGATTTATAGGGAAAGTAGGATATTCACTTTACTTGAACTAAGTAGGTAGGAATTTTAATAAAGCAGACGCACTTCGATGCCCGAACACTAGAAGCGAATGAGGTTTTGACAGACGGACTGGGGCGGCAAGTAAGTCCCCCCACCACAAGATAGGTCGTTTTACTACTAATTATTGTCTTTTTTAAGGGTCTAGCTCTAAAAAAAGTGTTCGGTGCCCGGTACAATAGATAGTGTACTACTTGGTTAATGTGAAAATCTTGAGGATGCAGCGACGAAGTATAATAGTCGAATCGATTCGGTATTAGTTATCGTGAGGTTCTGAATCGGGGGGCTGTACCCTCTAAATAGTCAAATCCAGTTTGCTTTACAAGAATATCCTTAAGGTACAGAATTGGCTCAGTTTCATTTTTATAATAGTATAGAGGTAGATATAATTCATTCATTCATTTATTTTACAAATTGTTAAAAACAACGATGGCCACAGAATAGCTAATTATAGTACAACATGAGTCTGAGGGTCTGAGCAGCCACTCAACTGCCGTCTCTCTCTAGATCTATGTGCTCCATCTTAGGCCACATCGTCGCTGCACATCAGGCGAGATAGTGGCCAAACATAGATTTATAAAGTGTAAAAAAAAAAGTGTTTATGTTTTCTGAACTGATGATATCAATAAAAGTGAATTTGTGTTCTAAAGAGAAGCTAAATAAGCTAATAAAGCTAAATAGACTTACCTTTAGATTCAGAAGAAATTTCAATTACATCATTGGCAGGTGCAGTGCTCTTCACATACTGGAAAAAGGTTACCAAAATTAGATATATTACATGTAAATTTTCTATCTAAAAAAGTCATCAGAAAATTGTAAACACTGGCAGTTTTATTGTCCGTGTCACAATACTTAATCGGTTTACAAACTCACTAGATTTATGATAAAACAATGGTGATAAAACATCAGGCAAGACAAAGACTTCAAAAAAAGAGACATCCCCACAGAGTTTCTTGGTGCTATCTTCTCTAGTGGGGGTATTTCCGAAGCACTGGTAGTCAGTTTTCGCATTTCTTTACGGGGGCCCTGACTTCCAATCTATGGGAAAGAAATGGATAGACATACTTACCTTTTTTTTCAAAGTTAGATGTTAAGTTAGTTTTTAACATATTTTAATTGTCTTGTATTATGTGATATGACATTTCAAAGTGCATTTCTTTTATATTTATTAAATATTTTTTGACTCTGTCTTGACAAAATAAAATCAGGTTAAAGAATATTTATTTCTCAACAAGAAATTACATTTCACTTATATAAGAAAAAAAGGCTTAAAGTAAATTATGTGCTTCGACATTTTGTGAATATAAAAGTAATTTAGGTATAAAGCAGACAATATTATCATAAAACATTTTCTAACTAAAATCATACCTAGTTTGGACGTATAATAATGACTTGACAGGCAAGAATATACGTAGGCGCCACAGTGCAAGCAACATCAGATTGATAACTTGTTTATCTTAGTAATGTTATGTCGTTCAGTATGTCTCTTTAGTTTGTTTTTAAAAATATTAAAAGAAACTGCATTCTTCACCTCCTTTGGCAATTTGTTATAATTTGTACTCCCACAAAACTTATGATTCTCGTACCATGGGTGGTTCGCACTCTTGGAAGTATGACGTGGTCTTTTCTACGACTGCTGCGGCTATGTATCTCATGTATTTTAGTAAGTGAAATTTCGGTATGAATTGACTTATTAAGAATTTTTCTTATAAGTATACACATGCAGTAGTTATATAGTTGTTTAATATTCATGTACTTTGTTTCCTTGTATGTTTTTATTGTAGGTGTGAGATAGTCATAATTAAATAACATAAAGCACAATAAAACGAATTGAAGTGAAACTAGACTTATTGGTTGATAATATTTGCACAATAAACTGTTACAGTCAAGTGTGTTGCTTACCAACAAGTGAACAACCTGTTATCTTGTAAATTTATTATTTATTTTGAGATAATGAAACAATAATTTATTTCTTTTTACACAAAAATTTTGGACATAACAAAGGGAGTTGAAGTATGAAAAATATTATTCATTACACTATATGGTGTCTAAAGTGGTTCATTTCATATTATGAGATGCTTAATTTTTATTACAGGTGAAAAATACAACCCACTTGTACATCATCATCCGGTTCATAAACTGGGCTATCAGGGAACAGTGTCTCGGAGTGGTCAGCGGGCTTCGTAGACAGCATCTCTTCTAACTCATTGGGTTGAATAAGAGCCTCTGGAAAATTATATAACTATTGTATATATTATTATTATTATATAATATTATACAGTATAAGCTCCTGAGTCCCGAACTTCACTTAAATTGAATTAAACCGTTACAGTGTAAAGTAACAAGCACACTTACGCATTTACATACAAACTTTTGCATTTATAATATTATATCTCTCAGCACCACTGTGCTTCAAAGGGGACTCTAGGCACTCGATCTTGGTTGTTGCCTAGAGTTATCAGTGGTTAGGTCATGTCGGAGGCCTTTGGGCAGCATATAAATTCTGACATCAGTGCTGGTGACATACTCACTTGAGAAAGAAAGGTCTCTCATATAAAATCTCAAGAAATTGCAGAATTATTTAATTTGTAGTCTCTTTGGAAGATATTAAAAATTGTGTTGCATGTTTTGATTTTTCAATATTTCAGTTATATATATTTTTGAAATTGAACACATTTCTTTGTAATATAATGTGAGTGTCATACTTATGATAAAAATAAGTTTCAGATAAAAATGTTGACTTGGGTAATGTTTCAGCTTTCACTTCAACTTCATTTCTTAATATGATAAATGCGGGGGACCTACCTACTATGTTTTCATCAATTAAGGTAGACCCATCAAATTAAAGAGATTGCTAGGAACAAAAGAAATAGATTGACAATGATGTTGAAGCTAAACAGAAGCTTAATTTCCATTCATTGAAATCCAAGCCCAGTTTGACAGTTAGACCTTTTCAAGTACAAAGATCGTAAAACTATGTAGACAATACAATTGCTTTTGATATCTCAATGTACATAAAGAGTTTACATAATTGTAAATAGGGATAACATCTTAGATATAATCATATTTACATTTACATTGTCAAACATAACCTTCAAATACAAGATTTCAGTTGGTAACATATTTAGGTATGTCTAAACTCTTTCATTTAAGCATAACAAACATGCTTTTATTAACTTTTAGTTTTGCATCGTAAATCGTAAACTATTACATGAAATGGAATGGAAGAGCTTCATTGACGGGCTATTGATGTTTAGACTATAACTCGCCAAAATATAAATGCATGGTACGATAGCATCACGAAACGGCGACATTCCTCACGTCGTTGCTAATAAATAAAAATAACGAAAAGCTAGTAAAGTTTAAATCATAACTATGATCATTTTTAACTAATATGAGTAAAGTAACAAGGAATTTGTTAAGCAGAACACGGTTTTCTGTTTTAAAAAAGCCACCTAATTTGGGCGGATTACATCAATCGAATAACAACATTTTGTAAGCTTTTTCTATGAATGAAAAAATACTATTACTGACCTGCATCTTGTGATTCCATATCCATCACGTTGGAAGATTTATTAGACTCATCCATGATTTAGATACGAAATAAAAGCAAATTAGACAAAAACGCGCGGTTTAGCGCACAGCCGCCTGTCACTTAAAATTTATCAAGCTTGAGCATTTCCAAGCATAAAACAATAAGAATCATACCAATAATATTAATTAGAATGTAGAACGAAAAAGATTACTGTGGTTTATAACAATAGACAGAGCAATAAGATTTATTGACGATTTTGCAAAAATCACAAAAATGATTGGCAAGCGGACCGCTTGTTGATCCGGTTGGTGTTGCTAGTATAGCATAGATAAGACATTACTGTTTCAGGGTGATTAATATTTAAAAATTAAACTGTATAATGCAATATTTTTACGGAAAATAGATTACATATTGATATATGTTATATTTGGCTGTCTGCTCGAAGGTATAACAATAAAAAAATGATAAATTTATAGGGATGGGTTTTTTTTATAATACATATTGAATTTTGCTTCTTATGTAGGTAACCTACTGCTATTTTTTTCAGAAACTATTATTTTATCCAGAGTAAAATAAATATAGCTTTTACCACTACAAGGAATTAATAACAGTCATCCTGTTTCGAGCTAGTTTCACGTTTCTAGCTCAAGCCTACAAGCAAACGACATGCAAATGACCGTGCGAGGATAAATTAATAATGTTGTATAGGGAGACGTGCGCGCGTGAAGCGCCGCCGCAAACCTTGATCCATGATGATCATACAAAATCGCGGTATGGCCGTCGTCGTTGA
The DNA here is from genome assembly GCA_951640565.1 of Petrophora chlorosata. NCBI lineage: Eukaryota > Metazoa > Arthropoda > Insecta > Lepidoptera > Geometridae > Petrophora > Petrophora chlorosata. The sequence goes on along the minus strand of OX621204.1, from coordinate 4,236,802 downwards.
CGCTATGCTCGGGTGGTTTCCATTTTCATTCCAAACCTAAGATCTTTATCAACTCTTATCTAGAACGGCAGTTAATACTTATATCAAATTTCTGAATTGCTGTCATTACATCATTCGATAAGTAATCAGTATTAAAATGACACGCACACACTGTATACCTCATTGAGAATGAAAACCTGAGGCCATAAACAAGTATTCGACTTAAATGAATATATGATTCGTCAATTAAAGTCCCAATAAAATAATGGCATTTACAACACGAGGTTTACGTTTAGTGAAGGCTTTAGAAGAGTACTCGAAGATCAAACCCATATATTTTGATTCGATGAATATTTTTAAAAAGGTAAGTGTTCAATAATTAAATATCCTGTTAGCTTTCGATTCACACCCAATAAAGTGTTGTATTACTAATTGTTGTAATATTAAAATTATTGATTGCAAGATAAACATTAAAAATAATATTGATGATTATATTATTATTTAAAATAGAACAAATTAATTTTACTAATATTATCCCATTATTGATAGATAAAATTTACTGAGGCTACTGATGAAATTTTGAAAGCAACATTTATTGTTGATCCAAGTATGTGCAGTGGCTTTGAATTTCTGCATGGAGGGTTCATATCGTCAGTCGCAGATATTATGTGCTTATATGCTCATGTTGCCAAATCGAATGGAAAAATATCATTTACTTCTAATATGAACATCCAGTAAGTATTAATTAATCTGTGTTCGAATGTATATCTAAACTATAATAATTATATTGGTTTATAATGCACTCAGGTGTGACCTTGTGGAAATTCATCTCAAAACTAAAACGCCATGAAAATATTTATATTGTGTAATTCCGTTGAATATAATGTAGGTTGTTGTTAGAATAATATAACGTGTAGGTAGGTAAATATCAAATGTAAAATGCGAGAATGAGTCTCTCGTTCTAGCGCTTTATTAAACATTATTTATTATTTACTAAATCAATATACATATCTATATATATTACATGCATTTTTTAATTTTAATTCATTTTACATTTGCTATCCACCCCCAAACATATTACATTATGCTAACAACAACCTACATAATATTCAATGGAATTACACTACATATTTTCATAGCGTTTCAGTTTCTTATATATTATAGAGTTGAAGTAAAGATAAGGCCCATTAAACACTCCAACTTTAGCCGCCTCCATATCACTCGAGCAACAATTTCGTGGTAAAGTAAATGCGTTTATTTTTTCCAGCTTCATTAGCTCTGCTTCAATAGGTGATAAGATCATAGCTGAAGCAAAAACAGTAAAAGGTGGAAATAGTCCCGTAATGGAATCCATAATAATCAAAGAAAATGGTGTGCTCGTTGCTAAAGCTACGGCTTGCTTTATAAACGGTTACGAGCATTATCAGAAGCAAATGCATAATGTCATGGGTTTTGACGTTTTAAAAACTGAAAATGAGTAGAGCAACAAGAAGCTTAAATAATTTTATGGAGTAGAATCATTATGTGGTAATACAATGTGAGTGTCCCTGCTGCAAACCTTAAACAAAACATATCTTGAATACAAGGTCAAAATATGTGCTATTTAATAGTTAGTAAATAAATAGTTAAAATGTTTGTATTTCAGGCGTAAGGTAACTATTAGGCTAAGTTAAGTTATAAAGATTTTTAGTGCAAAATAATTTGTTGATTGATGGATGGATGGATGGATTTCTTAATGTAACGGGTAAAAAATTAAACAGAACTGCATCGAACTAGATTTTTTTAAGTACCTAAATGTAAAATAAATACATATATAAAATCGCCATAGTAAACAAAGTGGTACTTATGAACATATTTTATGAAAGCTGATTTGGTATCTACTGATATTTGTTGTAATCAATTTCAATAAAATGTTGAATTAAACTTTTTAAGTTTTTCTAACGTAGCTGCTACCCTTCATACGCATGGAATTATTTGGTTACATCACGATCACGTAAGAACCATATGGAATAAAAACTTTACGTCCTTTTTCGGGCTACAGGCTATTATTGTGCCTTATCAGAATTGGTTAGCCGTTTCGTTTAGTCGGTGAAAAGGTAACAAATAGAGTTACTTATAGAACAATAAAGTAAAATAAATAAAAAAAGAGATTTTTTGTACATTGTGTGATAAGTGTAGATAATATTAGTTATGATGTAATATACCGGCTAATCGGAATAGAAAGTTACACAAGATATATTATTTTTGAATACTGGCAAGTTTTGTTCCATACTCTGACGTCAAAAGTTGCCGGTTCTGACGATTCAATGTTGTTTCACAGTAGTTTGACGTTCAGATCAAGATAATTTGTATGAGCGTCATCTATATACTAAGTAAAGAACTATGAGACCTATCTTTGTACATTATTGTTTAACCGAGAAGAGCCAGATAGCGCGCAAGTCAATAACTGTCCCATGCAAGTGGTCCCGAAGACCCAAGCCTGAAAACCAAGGAATTTTTCTACCCCCACAGAATAATTTTATTTATTAATAATACAAGCTACCTCGATGATTCTGAGCTTCATTATGAAAACGAATACACACATATAGGACTCGTGTCGCCATAGTCCACCTACGCGAGATGAAGCCAAATCCTTCGATGGCGGAGAAGAAAAAATAAACCCACTTTCTAGCTGCAATGCAAAAACGCAAATTACCGCTTTCAGCCGCGGCGTACTTTGCCTGGGTTGGTAATATTTGCCCTCAAAAACTAGTAAGTACCGTAAATACCTATAAGTACAGTCAGCGACATAAGTACTGAACTTTTACAATCTGTCAATAGTCAATAAAACCAAAAATATACAAATTACATGCATGTTTTTGCAATTTAAATGAAACATTCAAAGATAAAAGATAAATATTGAAGGTATAGTCAATCAAAAATTCAAAAAAGTTCAGCAACTTTTGTCGTTGACCGTACAAATACATCAAATAGGTACAGAAATTGAAGTAAGTAATATACATAAGTAACCTCTGTTAAAAAAATACGTTTCGAAGCATCTTCAAAAATAATATAATGTAATAAGTATACGAAAAATGTAGGTAAGTAACTGCTTCGAGATATATAAAAACTGACGCTAAATAAATAAATTCTTTTGCATTTTATTACATGACCATAAAAGTACTTATTATATCTGTGATCATACTTAGATTACAACGAATTTCAGTAAACTAAAATTTAAAAAGCCCCTGGCACAAAATCCTATAAAAAGTAAAAAAAAAACAGCTGAACCGATTTTGATAAAAAAACATGTCTAAGAACCACCGCTAGAAAACCTGCTTTCAAATAAAAAAAAAATCGCGTCCAAATTGGTTCACCCGTAAAAGCTACGGTGCCACAGACAGACAGACATAGTGGTGTAACTTATAACTCGTTTTTGCGTCGGGGGTTAAAAAGTCCGATTTCAAAAACTATGCTAATGTAGGTAACCTTTACCAATGATGTGGTAGGTACGGGTACGGCAGGGCTGCTAGGTGAAAAATATTGGCAATTATTATGTCGCCTGTCTGTAGGCAGATAGATACACCATCGGCGAGACAGACTGAGACAGGCCGAGGACCAGAGTGTAGGTACAAGGAACGTCTCCGTGCATCTCGTCGGTCCTCCCTCACCCAACCAAACTTCTTGGCTTGGAGCACTCGGCGAGAGTGTACATATTACCTACAGGTAGCCGGCATAAGATGAAACGGATCAGACTTAACAGAAAAACATTCACTATTTTATTACCTAGAAGGTAGTACTAGCAGGCCTAGCGCACTCCGCACTGTAGGTACAAAGCTACAAGTATATAGCCGGACACCGACGGAGGGTCACGCGTCGCGATAGAAAGAGAGGCGCTCTGTAGGTTAATGTGACTGGTAGGTATGCAGTGCTACGCGAGCTAAATTGAATTTTATTGCGTCATAGTAAGAGTCGCTATTTGTTTAAACTTGCGAAGTGATGCTTCTGTCCCTTAGTATTCTGTGGTACTAGGTACTTACACTTACCTCCTACTGGAAAATAAGTTGACGTCATAAAATTATTTATTTTGTGGTAGGTAGTATTTTTACAACGCTGCAGCACAAGGATTGTAAAATTTAGCCGCTAGCTAGGTATATAAAAGTCTATATACCTTCTGGCAGCAATGTACGACAAAGGAATATTCGTGTTTGGCTCAAAAATATTTGACGAAGTAACGAAGCGAGATGCCATATCCACTTTGCCTTTGGAGCTGTCTTGGAAAATATTTTCGTAAGTACCTACCTATCTCTTGCCTTATTTCTCAGCACATATTTTAAAGTACTTACAATCTTATTTATGCTGTATTTTATGAAGCGAGCGGGCCAGACGCGCTAAATGCGAGATTGCATTTGTAAATTAATATTTTACCCTCTATTTTAGTTGGTGCCTCTATTTTGGTGGTTACGTTGAGAATTGTTGTTTTGGAGTGGTAGGCTCTGGCCGTGGTTGTAATTCCACCCACCGAACATAGCCATGCCGTCAAGCGAACTAGTCGTGTTTCGGGATGATGTTCGGTGAACCATCGGGGAGAAGAGTCTGAGTAGCCGCTCAACTGCCGTCACTCTCTAGATCAATTTGCTCTTATCTTAGGCCACATCATCGCTACACATCAGGCGAGATCGAAGTGGTCCCATATAAATTACATCGATATGTGACCTTGGACTTCGAAGATAGGTACATTGAAGTCGGTTTTTGGTTTTTTTCTAAAAAATAATTACTATAGGTTTATTGTTTCGGTTTTTTTTTAATTTTAGTTTATTGATTACTATGGTTATTAAATCGAAATTTGAATCATATTAGGTACTAGCTGCGCCCTGCGGTATCACCCGCGGTTTCCCGGGATAAAAAGTAGCCTATGTGTTAATCCAGGGTATAAGCTATGTCCATACCAAATTTCATCAAAATCCATTCGGTAGTTTTTGCGTGAAAGAGTAACAAAGGTACATCCATACATCCATACATTCATTCTTACAAACTTTCGCGTTTATAATATTACATAAGTAGGATAGGCATAGTATACATCGCGCCAAACTTAATGGCGGCTGACAGACGCACCACGTGACCTGCGCAGTAACAAAATCGCATACGAAATTGTATCTGCGCAGATCACGTGACACGCCAGCCAGCCGCCATCAAGTTTGGCGCGAGTTATACTTATGGGAGAGTCAGATAAGCAAAACAACTATTCAATCACTTTGCCACAAATTTCCTACATTCGTCTTGTTTTTTACAGACTTCAAATAGGGAGGAGGTTCCCTGTTCGATTTTTTTTTTAATTATTTTTTGTTACCTCTGAACTCCGTCATTTATGAACCGATTTGGGAAATTCTTATCGCGTTGGGTTCAGTATAGTTACGAAGTGGTCCCATATAAATTTCATCGATAATTGACCTTGGACTTCAAAGATTCGGTTATTGTTTTTTTCTAAAAAATAATTATCTTATATCTGCTTAGGTTTAGTCAAAATATCTATGTAAATACCAATTTCGTCAAACAAATTGTCCAAGCAATTTCCCGTAATTTTCTAACAATTCTGTTGTCTACGTTTTTTATTTATTTACATAATTTCAGTTACCTTGACGACGAATCCTTAAGAATTGCTTATCATTTGCAAAAGACGTGGTCACATATTATTTCCGCAAGCAGAAAACTTAGAAACCGACTCAATAACTTCAATTTGGCTCTCATATTGGGCTCTAAGAGCTCGGCCAAATATTATAGGAGGAATTTGAAAAGAATAATGAAGGACAGGTCTAGAAACTATGTGATGCTAGGCGAAACTACAGGTAAGTTGCTTTGTATACTTTGTATTATAATGTGTATGTTGCCTGTAAGAAATTGCACATAGCTATAAGACGGCCCATTATTCTACCTATTATATATTATTATTTCTGAAACCTTTATGAAATAATGACGGAAATAAGTTGTTTTTTTATGTTACTGAATGATGAGACGAGCAAGTCATTCGTCTGATGGTAAGTGCCACGCCCGCCAGCATCGATGAAACCTGTTTTGAAAAATTCTTCGCGGCTCTGCACTGCGCTCGTCTCAAATGCCCAGTAATTTCGCTGACTATTTTGTTGTTAAAATTATTTTCTAACATTCACAGATGGTTCAATGAAGAAAGAAGTAATAAAATCGAAGCGACCAGGGGGCGACATTACTATCTACACGAAGCGGTTCAAATTATTCTGAATTACCTACCTATAAGTATGTACTTAATTTCATGGACATGGACAATGGCTATGGGCCTGCTGCGACTTTTGCTTGAATATATCTATATGGGCATCTTTTTATTTTTTCTAACACGTTCACCCGTACCTACCTACTACCACAGAATACTAAGGGACAGAAGCATCACTCCGCAAAGAAATTTAAACAAATAGTGACTCTTGCTATAACCACATTGCATACCTTTTTTTTTTTTGTTTTTACGCTTAATTGATCTATGTTTGGCCACTATCTCGCCTGATGTGAAGCGATGATGTGGCCTAAGATGGTGCACATAGATCTAGAGAGAGACGGCAGTTGAGCGGCTGCTCAGACCCGTCTCCCCTACCAGCATTGAGGTCCCTCAATGCCTACCAGTCATAATAACCTACAGAGCGCCTCTTTCTATCGCGTTGCTCGCATCTCTTCTGACGCGGCACGTGTAACGACGCGCGACCCGCCGTCGGTGTCCGGCTATGTACTTGTAGCTTCGCACCTACAGTGCTAAAAAGCTTTTTTAGCTTAAAGCTTTTCCCGTGTAGGATATTCTTTTCTCGAGTAATATCCATAAATGTGGTTGCGAATTGCAGCAGCATCAAAATTATCAACGTCAACAATTTTCTTGTCCCTCTTTCGTTTTTTCGGTGTACGTAAAGTATTATCTTCTGAGCCTGATGGTCCGTATTTCTCTTTCAGAATTTGAGTTACTGTCTTCTTCCCTATTCCCAATGCTTCGGCAACGCGTTCTCTCGGTGGTTTCAATGGTAAAAGAGGCCCATCGTTAACTGATTCACGTTCAAAATAATTGTACAATTTCAGCACTAGTTCGCGAGATTGACTGTTTAGAGTTTTCCCCCGTTTCGACATAGTAAGACTGTAATGTTTTTCTTGTTTAATAAGCGTTAAGCAATCGGAGTCCAATTTATAGCCAGGTAAACGTAGTCAGTAAGATCAGGTTAAATGAAAAAGCCGGATCAGAAGAAAATAACAGAGAGCACACCAAAAACGCACAGTCACTTCGCACAACAACAAAAGACTGCGTCATCATCATGTAATGGCGACATGACATGCGTCATCGACAGGCACTGGTGTTGCCAGCAACATCCACCTAAATTGCACCCAACATCAATGACCTTTCTATTTAGTTATTTTTTGTATTTTTATAGTTAGTTAAAAGAATAATAAATATGTATAATTAGGTTTTATTATAATCACAACGTCGTTATAAATTTATGGTGATTTTTCTTCACAAGTAATCATTGCATTCGATTCAACTTACAATCCTATCAGCTTTCGATTTTTAGAGTAACATCCCTAGTGTTTAAAAAGAAAAAGGGTTGACTGACGCAACATTGTAACGACGTTCAGTTCTTTAGATCAGAAATTGTTTATTATGTTTAGAATGGTTTATTAGTGAAAGCAAATCGTAAAATTACTCGTATCGGTCATTATTACAATAAATATGTAAACGTAATTGAAAAAAGTTAAGCAATTGTGCAGTTCTTATTTTATGCCCGCCGTTACAAGGTTATGTTGTTGAATTTTGATGAAATGTCAAAAGTGACCTATTATCTTGTCATAATACGTCTTTGATCTTGTCCCTACTTTAAGTGCGCTAGGTCTGCTACTACCACAGAATATGTACAGAAGGTTCACTCCGTCAACACGCCCTAATAAAATGCCACTCTTTCAACCCAGTAATAAAGCACAATCTGGCTCGCACATATCCGTCAAGACATCAATATAAAAAGCTTCACCTAGTAATAAGGCACAGTTTAGGCACAGTGCTTCGAAGGATTTAAACTGCCACTACCACAGAATACATAATCTATAATTGAACTATTCGTTACATAGCTAATTATTTTGTGCTTATACGAAGCCGTGACAAAACATTAAAAAAAAACCTTTTAATCTATTCTATACTATTATAAAAAGAGAACGAGCCAATTATTCAGTTATTTTTTAAAACCAACTGGGATCGACTATTTAGATGGAACATAATTTTGTCTGTTTGTATGTTTGTTATCTGACTTGAAAACTGCTGAACTGATTTTAATGTGGTTTTTAGGATTTGGTAGCATTAGGCTTAACTTAGATTATAGGGTATGTTACTTCAAAATCGGTTGGGTGACTGCAAAGATTAAGCTTGACCTCTTCGTAGTACGCGCTCTCATATACTGCGGAGGTCTTGCTAAGATGGTCTTAAAAATACGAAGATGGGTTTCCTCTGTCGTTCACGCGGACGAAGTCGCGGGAAAAAGCTAGTTGGTAAATAAAAGTGTTTCTCTATCTATCAAATTGATTATTCTTTCGCTATCCACTGAACAGGCCTCATTGCTGCGTTTTCATTAAAATATTAATTTAGTTTCTTGTACTAAAACCCTGAAACAGTAGGTAGCATTTCACAGTTCGTCTTTTTCCCGGGTAGAGTAAATTGTAAAACATGTGGCGTGTGAACTGCACACCGCTGATTTATATGGACGCCACGTCTGCGCTTCCACGCGTATTAGGTATATGGTGCGGAAACGCACCAAAGCAATATTTTACTGCCATGTATATATATATATATATATATATATATATATACACATGGCAGTAAATTATTGCTATTTTTGATCAATATCATTAAGATATTAATATTACTTTTTACCATGCTCTTGCTAATATGAAATTTCACAAGTTGTGATTTTTCAACAGCATTAGAAGAGCGCCGCAGTTCGCATTCATGTGGGAATGAAGGTGCGCGCCATCATCAGGTAGATGGCGGAAACGTCAGTGCAGGACTTATCGCCCCCTCATAGAATAAGAATAAAAATAATAAGAAGGTGCGCGCATGCTGCCGTAAGTCGCGTGCAAAGCTATGGTTTCTACCATAGCTTCTTGTGCTTCTGCACAGTAGTGAGAACGATCCAGCTAAGCGGCAGCACAGATGCTCACAAATTGTTGTTATTGCTGGATGTCAAATGCCTAAAGTTTTTATTTTTAAGCTATTGCATAGCTTCTATCGCGGGCCTTGAGCGTGGAGACCGAATCCAGAAATTCCGTAACGAAAATAACCTAACACCCCCCACTCCGAATGCTATGCAATAGCTTTACCGCGGCAGTCTCCGAGTGCCACACGACTTTTTTTATTATAATGATCTGTCTCCGAAAGACATCCCATTAACATTACAATCTAGCCTAATAAGACTAAGAAATAGATTAGATGAGATTAGATAACTCTTTATTGTTTCACCACCAGAAAACATAATAACAAAAAGTACAATAACAAACTTAAAAACTATAGTCTTACAATGGGCGGTCTTATCGCTCAAAGCGATCTATTCCAGACAACCTTTGGATGGAGAGGACTTAAAGAAACTTGTAAGAGACGGGGGTGTCAACATAAATGACATAATAAACAAATGTATGTACAAAGAGTACAAACTATTATAACATATACTATTATCTATATTCAATATACAAACATATATACCAATTATAAACAAGTAATTTTTCTTTGACTTAAATTGCTAAGTAACAACTAAGAATGTTCCATTAACACTATTCTTACTGCCTAAAGTGACCATAGATATCACTACTTAAAATGACGAACGAATATTTTTTTAATGTAAATTGTCGACAAACAAGCGCACGGCGTGCCTGATGGCAACTATGGTACTATGCGGTTACCGTCGCCTATAGCCGTCGCATTGCTGATGCGTTGCCAACATTTTAAGGACTGTAATAATACCCCTTTAAAAGGACTCCATGCTGTAGCTCAAACTTTCGGCTTTGATAGCTTGAAACAGCAGTTGATCTCCAATGAGTTGAAGCATGCAGCCTCACACGCATCTCCCAGGTCAACATATTCTTAAAGCAAAATGAGATCCTTTGAGATTTCCAGCCAGTCTTCCACCAGAATACACGACAAAAAGGTTTCGCATTTAGCGCGAGTTTTCGTCGCACGCCGGAAGACGGTATCAGGCTGTAGTGTACTTCCGGTGAGGATGCCATCAAAGAGGCCGGATGAGACAATTTCACGTACTCGAGAAAGACTTGAGACGATGTGAGAGAGCCTCTTTTTCTTAGTGACCTATTTGTAGGCCAGAGTTCAGAACTGTTGGGATATCAAAGGTTTGGATTGATCTTACATATAGGTACTTATTAAGTAAGTAGGTATTTTAAGATTCAAGAAAAGGTAGCGCAGGTCGTAGTGCATTGAATTCATGTTTTTTTTATGTAACTGAATGACGGGACGAGCTGGTCGTTTTGATGTTTAGCAATACGCCAGCCCATAACAAAACAGCACCACCCATAACTTTGTTTTGCAAAATCCTGCGCGGCGCGTTACTGCGCTCGTCACCCTGAGACAATTAGCTGTTGAGTCTCATAATTCCCAGTAATTTCATCAATGATTCAAGAAATAATAGAGGACAGAGAAGAGAATAGACCAGGAATAGACAAGAAGGATATGATTAGGTATAGGAAATGTATAAAAAACTTAGCAATAATGCAGCCCACAACGCTATTCTCACATTACTACGACATGTTTTCAAAATAATTGCTAATTTGCAAAACTTAAATCATAATAATTTATTTAATTGACACAGATAATATAGTTTCTAATATAGTAGAAGGCACTACTAGGTACACATAGAAAGTAGGATATACTTAGGTATATGTTAACTGTATAATTATTGTGGAACTTTCAAGGCAAAATTTCCATCTGTTGGTGCCTAGTGTGCCTACATGACAGATATACTCTTAATAATTAATTTTTAGAAAAAATCAAACACTGACTTCAAGACTGTACCTACCTAACTATATTTATTATTTTCGTTGATAATTTCAAAAAGCGCTGAATCCTATCATTTTTTTATCTATTTTATTTGGGGGCTTTTGTACATGAATTAGTACGTGTCAGATAATTGGCGGAGTAATTAAAAAAACACAGTCGAATTGCGAACCACCTCCTTTTTGAAGTCTGTTAAAAATAGAAACAGAAAATCATTGAGGTGTGTCATTCCTCAATGCAGAAAATAGTAAATGGCGCTATCTTATTCATCTCCCAATACATCAGCAGCCATTTAAAAAAAAATCACGTCTCGTCGATATTTCCAAATCGTAGCCGTTGCACTTAATACGAAGTTCCTCAGCATTCACAGTGCATGTTCGCGTATTTCATTTTAAAGATATAAGCGGAATCTGTGCTGGAATGGTGGACGTAGCTAGGGACATTTCGAAGGGTTTCAGTAACGCTTTCTCAAAAATATTCTATTGAAAAAGAAACAAGAATAGTTTATTTGACAACCACACAATTATAGAACAAACATAGTAAGGAAATAGAATTAACAATGTATTTTACGGATACATATTATACTAGCTGCGCCCCGCGGTTCCACCCGCGGTTTCCCGGGATAAAAAGTAGCCTATTGCTATTCCAAGTCCTAAAGTACCTACATACCAAATTTCATCAAAATCGGTTCGGTAGTTTTTGCGTGAAGGAGTAAAAAACATCCATACATACAAACTTTCGCGTTTATAATAATTAAAGATTAATAAACAAAAACAAAGATACAATATTGGTGCCAATGGTGTTATTTCTGTGCCCCGCTTTTCCACAAATCAAAAACCCAAGAAGTGCTAGTTTAACAAAATTGGTTAACAAAAGCCTATAATTATAGAATCACCTTATTCTGTGCCTATACTACCTTATCTTCATTTTGATGTGAATTCGATTAATGAGTTTTATCGTTGTGAAGATCCATTTAACGATTACACAAAAATATAATACATAATTGACCCTCCCTCCTCCTCCCCCTGGCGTCATAGACCGCGGGAGTGAGCACTGAAAATAAGGTATCACGCGTCAAATTCACGAAAAAGAAAAAAGAAACTAGTGGTAGTGGCCAGATCTACCTGGATTTTTAACCCCAGACGCAAAAAGGAGGGGTGCTATAAGTTTGACCACTATATGTATCTGCAGGCCTAACGCACTCCGCACTGTAGGTGTACGAAGTTACAAGTACATAGCCGGACACCGACCGCGGGTCGCGCATCGTTACACGTGCCGCGTCAGAAGAGATAAGAGCTATGCGATAGAAAGAGAGGCGCTCTGTAGGTTAATGTGACTGGTAGGTATGCAGCGCTACGCTACCTGAATTGAATTTTATTGCGTCATAGAAAGAGTCGCTATTTGATGAGTGATGTTTTCTTTTAATATGAAAAAAGGTGTTTTATCAAAATCAAACCAATTTTGATAAAACACCTTTTTTCACATCACATAGTCAAATCAAATCAAATCAAAATCTCTTTAATCATTTTGGCATCACAGACGCACTTATGAACGTCAAATTATCACAATGACTCTACCACCGTATCGGAAAAAGAACCACTACTCAGAAGATACGGCAAGAAACTGAGGGGCATTTTTTTTTAGAGATTTTGTTACAATTTTTTGGGATTTTACAATGTTATGTTTCTTATGTACCAGTTGGTTACTTTGCAGAAGTGGAATGTTCCAAGCATCTTTGTCTTCTATGTAATTACGAACAGTGTAGTATGCTTTTCTCATTAGAACATTCTTAACGCGTAATTTGAATTTACTTTCTGTGAGCTCCGTTATACACTTTGGAATTTTATTATAAAAACGTACGCAGTTGCCCATAAAGGACTTATTCGTTTTAGTTAGTCTATACCTAGGTACAACAATCCTATCCTTATTTCTAGTGTTAATGTTATGATGGTCACTATTTACTTTGAATTTTTGTAAGTTTTTGCGAACATGCATTATATTTTCATAAATATATAAAGAAGGTAAAGTTAATATATTAACTTGCTTAAAAAAATCCCTTAACGAGTCACGTGGACCCAACTCGTAAATCGCGCGAACCGCACGCTTTTGTAATATAAAAATAGTATCTATATCCGCAGCAGAACCCCACAGCAAAATGCCATATGACATTATGCTGTGGAAGTATGCAAAGTAAACTAACCGAGCCGTAGCTATATCCGTTAATTGCCTAATTTTACGAACCGCATATGCAGCAGAACTAAGTTTTCCAGATAGAGCATCAATATGAGGACCCCACTGCAACTTAGAGTCTATGCCTATACCTAGGAATACCGTCGCTTTGTCTGTATCGAGTTTATTACTATTGAGCATTACGTTTGGCTCTACATGTCTAACATTAGGCAAAGAGAACTTTAAACATTTCGTTTTTTTCGCGTTTAGTAACAAATTATTCGCAGAGAACCATTTCGAAACAACATCCAATACGTAGTTCACATGCGCCAATTCACTGTCCTTTCTATCTACTTTAAAAATTATCGATGTATCATCAGCGAATAGAACAATATCTGCAAGGTCTTTAACTACAAAGGGTAAATCATTTATATATGCCAAGAATAAAAACGGCCCCAATATTGATCCCTGCGGTACCCCCATTCTGACTAAGGATCCGGAAGATGTTACGCCATTTACCCCAACTTTTTGCTGTCTATCGGTTAAGTAGGACTCAACAAGATTCAGAGCAGTTCCACGAACCCCATAGTGGTAGAGTTTACGAATTAGTGTACGGTGCTCTACACAATCGAAAGCTTTGGAGAGATCACAAAATACACCAATGGCATCCTGTGAACTCTCCCAAGCTTCAAGCACATGTGTTACTAGTTCGACCCCGGCATCTGATGTTGACCTGCATTTCGTGAAACCGAACTGACTCTCGTTCAGTATTTTGTGTTCGTTGAAGTGGGATAAAAGTTGTTTAAGAATAAGTCTTTCAAATATCTTACTCAGAGCCGGAAGCACAGAGACTGGTCTGTAATTCGAGGGATCAGTTTTACTACCTGATTTGAAGATCGGTGTAATTTTACTATTTTTCATTAAATCGGGAAATGAGCCTGTGTCAATACACATATTAAATATAGCCACGAGTAATAGTAAAAATGTTAATGTCGAAACCTTTTTACCTTACATGTCGAAACCTTTTTACCTTATACAGGCTTTTTGTGTCTGGGTTTTTTTTATTTTGGTTTACAAATAGGCTTGTTTTAGACACCATTGACCCCTAAATACCTCAAACCTGGTTACGCCCATATCCTAAATCCACGCAAAACGTTGCTTTAAACTTTAATATTAGTTTTGTTTAAAACACCTGTGACTCTGCCAAGTGATTTCCAGCTGAAGTTTGCGTTTACGCCTTGAATTTTCTTAGAGCACCTCACTTGCTTGTTTGGCGCCTGTCGCTTTTGTGCGAGCAATAACGTAACTTGATTGATAAATGCTTGCGCCAAAAGTTTGGTTTAGCAAGTGCAGTACCTGACGTTGTAAATAAATAAAACTATATTTTGTGCATTCTTCTTCTCTCGGTAGCTCTCGTAGCGTAGCTCGCCTAGCCGAAGCAGATCTGCTAGGTAAGCGACGTTCGCAGCGGTCTCAACTTGGATGGGTGACCGTTTGTAATATTTAAATCTGAGCTGTGGTATTTAAATCTGAGCGCTACCAACCGTGCTTCGGAGGGCACGTTACGCTGTCGGTCCTGGTGCATTTATATCGATTGGAGTAAACTATAAAAGGTAATAATTTGCTTTTACTATGTATGTAAATTCTATGAAGAAATGAAATGATATTATATGGAACTGAGCAATTGCAGTGCGACACAAAACTTTTAATATGAAAAGTACTGCAAAGCACTGCATTGCCCTCGTCACCCCAGATCACATCAGATATTTCGCTGGATACAATGCCCTTCAAATCAGAATACAGTTTTGCTTGCGCACTACTGCTTGGTGGCAGAATAACTGGCAAACCGGTGTTACCAACCCAGGCGGCCTCTCGCATACGAGATACCTACCACATAGTAAGTGGTAGGTCTCCTGTATGCGACATACCACCAAACCACCCTACTCACAGAAGATATACCTAATGAATTAGTGCTAGGTACCTATTCTTTTATCTGGCTACAAGAGTTATGACCGTAATATCAAGTAAACTGCTGGCGTGGCTGTAAACCGCTGACGTGTTTTAGAGTGGAACGCGAATCGGCAAATGTAGCGTAGGATGTCTTTAAAACTAGATGACGCGACGATATACGCAGGGTTGCTGGTAGCGACTGGAAAAGAAAAAGCCGCAGATCGGGCTCAGTGGCGTGCTATGGGAGAGGCTTATGTCCAGCAGTGCAGTGATACAGTAATATATATATATATATATATATATATATGATAATAAAGATCAGGTAATGGTCAGTAGTATTATGTATTTGAGTTTAATAAAAGATTTCTGATATTCAATGCATTAGCGCATGCTAGGCGAAAATCTTAAGATTTTATATGATTAGGAAGAAGAAAACGCAACGGAAGAAGACGCAGGTTCGATTCCCTCCCGAGCAATATCATTTTTCTTCTTCAAGATGTAATAGAAATTGACTACATTAACAATTTATGCGTAAATAAAAACGTCGAAGTGGATTTCCTTTCCACGTTCACTCTTCATCCTCAAATTGACGAAGTTGAATCCGAGGCCTCCCTGAGTAACGTTGGCTGATGCCTCGGAGTTAGTCAAGTCAATGGCCAGGATGCCCTGGAACACAAAGATAATAGTGTTTTTTTTAATATATTTGTCATAGAATCAACAGCACTTAAAAAAAACATTGCATATTAAGCTACTCATACTGCCAATAACAGGTTCACGCTTTTTATACATTTTATTAAAGTCGCTATATATAAATAAGTGCCTAAGTGTATACGAACTTGGAGGACCATATTACTAATTTTGCTTTGTTTATGGTGGATGTGTGTAGGTGTGTAGTGTTTGTGTGTGAGGAAAAGTGAATGACGCTGTGTATGAAGGTAAGGTTTGTATGTTTTTGTAGGTATTTGTGTGTAATATGTATTATCACAGAATACTAAGGGACAGAAGCATCACTCCGCAAATAAATTTAAACAAATAGCGACTCTTGCAATGACGCAATAAAATTCAATTCAGCTCGCGTAGCGCTGCGTACCTACCAGTCATATTAACCTACAGAGCGCCTCTCTTTCTATCGCATAGCTCTTATCTCTTCTGACGCGGCACGTGTAACGACGCGCGACCCACCGTCGGTGTCCGGCTATGTACTTGTAGCTTCGTACCTACAGTGCAGAGTGCGCTAGTGGTATTATGTACTATATTAAATATATAAGATATATAATTATAATAATTATTTTCCTTGTAAGTTAATGTATATAAGAGATGCTAGTAATTTATGAGTTAATTAATTGGTACTCCAGTGAGTACCAAAATTTGTCGAATTTCTTGAACTATTGGGTCGGTACTGGGGTCCTTGTAGCATATAACCACTACATACATATAATGTATATCATTTTGTGAAATAACTTTGCAGAAATACAAGAATGATTAATTCTGGTGTGACTGGACATATTATATCCAGTTATTCGCTGGCTACCCCCTCGAGCTGGAACTCAGAAATGCTTTCGTACTATTGCTTGGCGGCAGAATAACTGGCAAAGCTGTGGTACCCAGACGGCCTTCCGCATACGAGAGACCTACCACGAGTAAACCTACCTACATCCACCATTCTTACTGGACGATCCTTCCACCCTTCCTTAATCGTCAACTGCAGGCCTACCGTGACCTTTTGACAAGCCAGTCAAACGCGATGCAGTTGACTTTAGATACCTAAATAACCCTTAACATAATTTAATAGCTTTTTTTTAGCAAAATATTCCTAAAAAATTTTTAAACGTTATTTTAAAAAAATATTAAAACCGAAACATAAGCTAAAACTTTTTAAGTTTGAAAAGTTAAAGAATCTCAAGAAACAGACTAAACTATACGTTTGTATAGCGTTGTCTTTTTCCAACTTTGAGATATAAGTGGAGTCAAAGACAGCTTTCGTTCATTCTTTTGAATGCGACAAAGGTTTAATGAGCTCACGGTAGGAATTTAGCGAATCAGTCAGTATAGGGCTTATTTTAAATCGCATTAAGAGCTCACGGTATGCCTGCAGTTATCATACAGTAAGTAGATCTCAAAGAAATGAAAAATGAGCCAGAAAAAGCTGAACAAGCAACACAGAAGTGCAGAGATAAAAAATCATTACCTGGATGCTCCTCCCAATGTTTGACGGTACAGTCGGCATTACAAAGTTTAGGTTTTCAATCCTTTTGCTAAACATTTTGGAACTGAACTGTGCGTTATGATGATACACCAAAGTCCTCTGTACATTTGTTCCTAAAAACGTATGACCGCACTCCACTGCAGCCAGATACACGAAGCAAATCAGCAAAAATATTCTCATGGAAGCCATTTCCAATATTTCACTGTGGAACTAATATTATTTTATCGTGGAAGGCTCCAACGAAGACTGTTCACTCTGTGAAGATGAGTCTACACTGATTTAAAATCGGTCGAGTATTTCGACTTAAATACTGTGACTTAAATACGGTGTCATTTACCTGTTGTTATCAAATTCCTCATTTACTTGGTACAGTTAGCTGAGAGTCACTGGGTGAGTGCGGGGTTTTTGAACTTGATGACACATGTGTAATACAAACTACAAGTCAGTCTGAGCACAGGTCTGAGTCAGTATGCACATATTATGCAAACTGTTGAGTTTTACGTTTACTCTAGTGTGCTGACGTCTTATGAGACTAAGGAAGGAAAGTTCTTAAAACTCTTTAAAGTATTAAAAATATTTCGTTGCAGCTTAGTTTTGAACTCGGGACTTTCTTCAGTACAAGAAACGCTCCTGAGCTATGACGGCATGTACCTTTCGGTGGATAGAAATACTTGTAAAATTTGAACTATAGCCAAGCATGCGTTTTTGCTTAGAAAAAAAAATTCCATAATATAAAACTATAAGTTCTAGAATGTTTTGTAATTTCAAAACAGCGTCGATATGGTTTGAGGATGACTTACCTCACTGAACCTAAAATCCAACTTCATCATCATCAGCCCATTACGTTCCCAATGCTGGGACTTAGGTCTTCCCTCGTAGGGAGAGTATGGGCCATAATCCATCACGCTGGCCCAGTGCGAGTTGTACATGCCAGTTTCTTCACGACGTTTTCCTTCACCGTTTTTAGAGCGAGTGTTAAATCCGCACATAACGAAAGTCAGTGGTGCGGGGCCAGTGGGATTCGAACTCGGGTGCGTCGGATCGAAAGACGCACGTGCTCCCACTGAGCCACACTCGCTCTAATCCAACTTACTCGATAAATATAGACTGCTTGATTACTCGTATATTGCAAGCTTTTGTTTCAAATTGGTAAGCATTTGACCGCACCATTAATTCAAAATCCCGCGCGGACTGCACTGCGCTCGTCACCCAATAGAATAGCTCTTAACTTTTAATTTCATAATGTCTAGTAATTTCACTGGCTACTAAAGATCTTAAACTGTGCCATTTCGGCCATGCATTAGAACGCCCCGTTGTTGGCCCAGTATAGGCCTGTTATCCCCGTAGTCCTTGTCCCCTTTACGGGGACAACAGGAAGTCATTAAATTTTCGTACCATTGTCCCCTTTACGGAGATACAGCCACTAGGTTAGGTTATGTTAGAACTGTGACCACACAGCGCGAACAGAGCGAGCGAAGCGAGTGTACCGCGGCAGCGACCGGCGAAGCGCCAGAAAGTAGTTTTCCCATATAAAGTTACTACATCAACGGAAACAGAGTAAAGGGACGTATTTTAAATACTTACTATAATTAAAGTACCACTGTCTCGGTTTAACGGGGACAGGGCTTACGGGGACAACGGACCTACACCGTTGGCCCGCCCTCTGTCTAAGGCGTTGTCCTAATAGAACGCGACTACGCGATGCGAGCGAATTTTGTTCGCGCGAACCTGCGATGGAACATATAGGCGCCGAATAAGTGTCTTGACATTCGCGCGATGGGGACGAATTTGCGAATCGTCCCATCGTTTTTTCGCGCGATAATCGAATAGTCACGTGTTATTAAGCATATTACTATGGCAATGGTCTTGCGTGTTATTTTGCGAGAAATTTTCACTACAAGCTGCACCAAAAACCTGGCCTTGATACTTAGCAATTACTTTGACCTGTCTTATCTACATTATTATAATGACTCGTTAACCTTATCATTTAAGGCGGTGTTGGCGCTGATTTTTAACAACTCAGTAATTTTAAATGAGCAATATTTGGGATATTGTTAGAAGGAAATCGATAAATTTTGATGTTTTTTTACAATACAATACAATAATGCTTTATTGGAATTGGCTTGGAAAAACAATAGTCATCAAAGTCAATAAACAGTGGGTACAATGGGCGGCCTTATCGCTATGCGCAATTTCTTACAGGCTCTTTCTTTTTTTATTGATTTTTCATAATATAATAGATAACTAAACAAAAAAGTATTCAGTTACTTCTAAGTAAAAGTGCAGCTATCTAATTTACAAAAAATACTGTTGTTGCTAAAAATATTGAGAATCGCGACTCTTTGAATTACTTCCATGTGGTATTTCGTAATTTTTCCCAAAGATAAAAAAAACACTTTTTTAACCGACTTCAAAAGGAGAAGGTTCTCTATTCGATTGTATTTTTTATGTTTGTTACCTCAGAACTCATCGTCATTCATGAACCTATTTCAAAAATTCTTTTTGCGTTGTATTTAGTGTAGCTTATAAATTAAGTACTTCTTGTCTTTTGCAATATAACGATGCACAAATTATAAATTGTATAGTAAGTAAAATTAGATTAATTAGATCCGTGGAGAGGGGCCTGGTGACCTGTGATACAGGCATTATATGCCTACCTCAGGCACCAGGCTTCGCAAAACAGGCTTAGCATAGTACTTGTTAATAATTTATTTACCTATTTTGTACCTTTTCTGCGAAGACAATAAATGCTTATTATTATATAGCTACGAAGTGGTCCCATATAAATTTCATTGATATTTTTCGAAGATACATTGGAGTCGGTTTATTTGTTTGATAAAATGTATACTAATGCAAATTATGTTCAGTTATTACCTTGATTTAAATCCTTGTCTACCCACCATTTTATTTTTGGTTGCATAGATAATAGTGTTTCGTGAGGTCATTGACAAAACGTGGAAACGCATGGAGGAGTATTATTCAAATTTGGGTGCACAAATAAAAAAATATCAAGCACATAAAAAAAATACTAGATATTAGTATATTTAGGGTAATAAAAGGCTATTTTATGTTAGGAAACTGTACTGGTTAGCAATATAACTCTTTAGTCTGACCTCTAATGTCATGGTATGATTTAAACGTCATATTTGACATTTACGTTGACACACCGCGATGATTGGTCCGAGCCACCCGCCATGTTTTTTTTCTGTGACAGAACAAAAAAGATGGCGATGCTGGCCAGATTGCAGTAAGTGCGATCAACGGGTTTTCTTTTATAAATTGAGAAACTTATACTATTCAGTGGCACAGTTCCTGCTAGAGCAATCTAAAGTTAGTATCTAACGATACTAAATGATGATACGAATGTAAATTAAATTGATGAGAGGAGTTCTATTATTGTTCTTTGTGAAAATGTGATGAGAGATGAGATAATAAACCATTATTGTATGTTATCAAGTTATGTTTTCTTTATGTAGTATTTTAAACCCCTACATTTATTTAAGATCTTGACGACGTTTTAAGATCTAACTATTTGGTGATTTCGGGACCCCACCTTACCTTAAGAACTTTTTTTTTTATGTAACTGAATGACGAGACGAGCTGGTCGTTTGCCTGATGGTAAGCAATACACCAGCCCATAACAATAACAGCACCACCCAGAACTTTGTTTTGCAAAATCCTGCGGCACTGCACTGCGCTCGTCACCCTGAGACAATTAGCTGTTGAGTCTCATAATGCCCAGTAATTTCGCTGGCTACAATGCCCTTCAAGCCGGAACACAGTAATGCTTGCGCATTACTGCTTGGCGGCTGAATAACTGGCAAAGCGGTGGTACCCACCCAGACGGGCTCTCGAAAACGAGAAACCTACGACCAGTAACAACTACCACGTAACTAATAGTTAGTTTTCTTTGCCTTAAGAGGGAACGGCACGCTAAAATTATCATACAAAAAGAGAAAACGTTTTTCTACCCCTAAACATTAACCAAATTCGATGAAATGTTATCATTATTGAGGTTTCTAGGTTTTTATTTTTTCGATAATTCCTATAGAATTTGAATAAATGGAATGGAAAATCTCGATATTTACTCGAATTTTTTTTTGAAGTTTGGAAGCTGTTAACTTTAAAAATAGACATAAACTTAGAAAAAAGAAAACCTACAAACCTAGCTTTTTCTCCATTTAAGAAATTGAGACCAAAATTACCAAATTTGGTTGAGATTTAGTGTGGTAGAAACGTTTTCTCCCGAAACGCTAATTTTAACAAAAATCTGAAGTTGATACGAATTTAGTTAAATTATTATTACTATTTATTTAATTTAATTTACGCATTTTCTGCGAGACCGTAAACCATTATTCAAGTACCTAGTGCTCGCTGGCCGCGGCTGTGCCTAGTGCTCGCTGGCCCCTTTAAGTCTGATTTACAGGTAGAGATGTGTGTTTAGACTAATTTATACAAAAAATTTGGTAGCTTAAGTCGGTCTCGTAACCTTCAAAATAAAAATCTCGGTTTTTGAAGATCATATTGTGATATCTTTTTTCTGCAAATAAATAACAGTTATTAAAATGAACCAAAAATCTCATAAAGAATGGCATAAATAAATTCCTTTCAAATTCCGATGTTTTGTAATTGCTGAGAAATCGAAAACACCAATGTTTTCAATTCGTCGTCTTAATCATTAACAAAACTACTGAGCGCATAAATATTTCATTAGGTATTTTTCTGATGACCTACACACAACTTGGCTGATAAAAAGTATTATATAATAAGAGAGCGAAATATTCCGTAGCTATTTCTCCTACACGGTTTACACCGATAACACAAGTTTGTATTTTATTCTGTGACAACATAATGAAGATTGTTCTATTAGCTTGTTTGTTGGCGGCGCTTGCGGCTGTTGAATCCAGCCATACGTTTTTAGGCACGAATGTGCACCGGCTTATGGTGTACCACAACCATGCTCAGTATAACTCCAGGCCGTTCAGGAAAAGGGTGGAAAATCTACACTTTGAAATGCCTCATGTTTTGCCTGGAAGGACCATACAGGTAAGAATGCTACTACCTACCTACTACTACCTACCTACTACTACCTACCTACTACTACCTACCTACCTACTACTACCTACCTACTACTACCTACCTACTACTACCTACCTACTACTACCTACCTACTAATACCTACCTACTAATACCTACCTACTACTAGCTACCTACTACAACCTACATAATACTACCTACCTACTACTACCTACCTACCTACTACTACCTACCTACTACTACCTACCTACTTTATCCTACTAATATTGTTTTTTTTATGTAACTGATTGACGAGAACACACACGAAAACACGAAGTAAACACGAAGTTGAAGTTTGTGAGGATGAATGGATGGATGTTTGTTACTCAATCACGCAAAAACTACTAAACGGATTTTGACGAAATTTGGTATGTAGGTAGGTAGATCCTGGAAAGGACATAGGCTACCTTTTATCCCGGACAAACGAGAGTGCAACCACGGGGCGCAACTAGTATTAAAAATGCGAAAGTTTGTGAGTATGGATGGATGTTTGTTACTCAATCACGCAAAAAACTACTAAACGAATTTCAATGAAATATGGTACCTATGAAGGCTTTTTAGGTTCTGGAAAAGAACATAGACTACTTTTTATACCAGAAAACCGCGATCAAGGTGGGAAACCGGAACAAAACTATGTAACCTTATCAGGGCCCCAATTCACTATGGCAACTTAGCGATTCCTTGCTTCGAAATCACGTCGATTCCTTCATTTATAAACGATATCTCTATGACGCATTCCTGTATTCATATATATGACGCGTCATAGAGAATACAAATTTCGCAGATGTCGTTTATTAATGAAGGAATCGACGTTTCTTCGAAGCAAGGTATCGCCAAGTTGTCATAGTCAATTAGGGCCCGGAAAAGGTAGCCACCATTGGTTCCTCAAAATTTGGGATATCCTACTCATAAACTAGCTGTTGCCCGCGACTTCGCTCACGTGGATTATAGTTTAACGCTGATGTTGAGTCTTTTTTGTAGAGAGAAATGTCCCTACTTCGTTCGCGTCGACTACTTATATTTTTTAGAATTGGTAAATGGTCACTTGTTTGATGACATATCGCCTGATGGAAAGCGAAGATGGAGCATGGTTGCCCATGAGATGAGATGCCTATTCATTCTAGACTTTGTAGCTATTTGGAAAAAAAAGCTGGTAGAGCGTTTTCTACTCTTTAAGGAGTCCGCATGATGAAAGGTTCTGCAAAACGCTTCGTACCGATCGGTGGGACATTAAGTACGTCCGGGGAAACGACTCTCCTCGCCTGCAAGTCCCTTAAGTGGAAATGAGAAGAAGGGATCGGTTAGTGCAATTCTTACCGAAGTGCTGTCGATAGAAGAGCGACAGACACCCAAGTTTCCGTCCGTGTTTAAGACTTGTCAGTTTCTTCTCCACCAGCACATTGTTATTTATAAAACTAATTGGGCAACGTTCTAATGATTCCTGAGCTGCCAGTTGGTATTCGGCTGACCCACCCCATAGATGGCTACAGTACTCCATGCAGGATCGTATTTGTAGTTAAACGCTCAAGCAGGTTCCTTTGTAGGGACACTTCGTTGTTGTGTTACGTTACACAATTTCGGAGTGGCCCAATTTTAAATAAGCGTAATTTAACCTGCAATTGTTGTCGATGCGCCAATTTTTACGGAATTCATGCGGTCTAATGAATCGCCACCGATAGCAATGACAACATTTTGTAGCATAGTAAGACAACAATTTATCTCCCTCTCGTCTGATACGTCCACGTCCTGTTCTAAGTTCTTCAAAGCATATAGGCGGGATATCTTCGGCAAGATGGTGTAGACACTTCTCCCACAGTTGCACGAAGCTCGAAAGCCCATAAAATACCAATACCCAGCAAACAAATGGCGCATACGTCGTGAAGTATCACGACTGCATTTGCTAGAATTTCATCCAAAATGTGGTCGTCATTCAGGAGGCGGCTTAATCTGCAGGCTGCATGGACTGTACGGCATTCAATACTATCGACTGTTCTGAGGAACGCAAATGAGGTAGCGCCGCTGACAGAAATCGTGTATTAGCAGCTGTAAATAGTAGCATGCTTTGTTACTGGTATTGACAGTACAGTGTATATTGTCCTGCCTAAAGCATGCTTCTTAAAGACACTTGGTGCTCCCACCATATCGCGTCGTCATCTGTTAGATAGACCAATTTGTTTTTCGTTGAACAAAGGTACTTCGTCGTACATTAAAGTACCTGCAGAATTATCCTCTTGGCAAAACTTTAAAAACGCCAGAAGCACATTTCTGACACACATACCACAGACCACAGTATGGAGAGGGTTTTAAAAGGCTTTTGGACGGTTTGAGCCGGACGGTTGAAGCCAATATTCGCCACACCGCTTCAGAGGTACCTACTGATATACCAATGATAAATCAGGTAACGTCGACCTAAGCGAACTGGAAAAGAAAAATATTTTAACATTATTCACTGGTCTGGTGCATTCCATAAAGTAATTTTATGGTTGCGAGTTTTAATTTTACCGCCATCTACTTTCTATTGCATAAACTAATTTTCAAGTGTTGAAAAAAAAACGCTGAAAATATATTTGTACCATGATATTTTTTATGTAATTATAATTTTAACGCCATCTACTTTCTATTGCATAAACTAATTTTCAAGTGTTGAAATAATTATAGTTTCTTTCGTGTAAAGATTCCAAGTTATTTTGTAAGATTTCCTGAAAACGCTGAAATTGTATATCTACCATGATATTTTTTTATGTAATTATAATTTTACACCTATGTATTTCATTCATTTTCGTAGTCTACACAGCGTTTGAAAGTCAGACTAATTTTATCTATTTTCTGTCGTCATTGCTTAAAGAAGCTAAATTTTGAAAAATGCTCGAACCCGTTTTTATTAATTTGTAATTATAAGTATTCAGTCTGAGTTTTAAGATTCTAGGACAATCAAATAACTTTTTTCCATACTAACTTCACCCCCCATTTAACCCCCGCATAAGTAGATTTTTCAAAATTTCGATAGCCTATATTAGAATCAGGATTTAATTAAACAAATTCCTGGAAATTTTATCAAAATCCGTTTAGTAGTTTTTAAGTTTAACGCTTTCAAACAAACAAACTGTCTAATTCAATACTGAAGATGTTTAAATTGATTCACCCCAACGAAACTAGATGGCGCCACCGGAAAAATTAGAACGCGCAAGCGTTTCATTCGCGAACAATAGGGAGGTCGATGTAAGTTTAGAGTAAGTCTGTTCTTTGGTAAATATAGTAGTTGTATCTATATACGTGTTTCATTTGAGGTTGTGTTAGTGTGAGCGTAGACATGGTGCCGAAACCAGGGAGAAAATAGTGACAGTGACAGTGACAGTTAAGTGCAGTGTGGTAAATATGGATTGTCCCGATAAACTGTGAGTAAGAACATTGATTATTGTAAGTGAAGAGTCAAGATCAGTGACTTAGAAAAATTTCGAACAGTTCTCCAAAGACTTAGAAAAATTTGTTGTGTGTTTTCATTGACTTTAACTATTTGAGTGATTAAAACACTTAGAAAATTTCGATTAAAAACGGGACTTGTAAAATTTGATGAAGTTGAAGTGATCAAAGACTTAGTTGTTTTTATACTATATTGGACTTGTAAAATTTTACCTTACACTGACTTATAAGATTCAGGCATTATGGAATCGGTATCAAAGTTAGCAGCTGCTCAGTTGGATCGTTTGGAGACGTTATTAAAGACAGAAAGGAACTATAAGAAGACACCGAAAGATAGAATTAAGAAGCATCTTTTAGAAACAAGAATCGAAGTAATAGATGAGCTTTGGAAGGAATTCAAAGAAGGCCACAAGGCAATCATGTCACACTCTTCGAAGGACCAAAGAGAGAAGGAAGAGTATTTTAGCAAAGACATCTATGACATGTTTCAAGAGACTTATGTTTCTTTCAAAAGCAATTTGAAAGAGATCTGCCAGACGCTTTGCAGTTATGCTGAAGATCCCCAGCCGACGACGAAACCAGACAAGAGTTGTGAAGTAAAATTACCACGCATCCAGTTACCAACGTTTAATGGAAAATATAGTGAATGGCAAACGTTCTACGATATGTTTGTCTCAGTTGTTCATAACAATGCAAGTCTAGCACCCGTTCAAAAACTACACTATCTAAAAAGTAGCCTATCTGGAGAACCTGAGTTATTAATACGAAACTTCTCTACTACTGAAGCAAATTATAAAGAAGCATGGGCGCAGCTAACTAAGCGTTATAACAACAAGAAGTACAACTGCCACAGCATAATGCAAACGTTGTTTTCTCAAAAACCAATACAAACGGAGTCATCTGTGGCACTAAAGTTATTGTTGGATACCACCTCCTCATGTTTGAAATCTCTGAATAACATAGGAGTTGCTACTGAGTCATGGGATGCCATCATCGTATATTTAGTTGTTTCAAAGCTTGACCAAGAATCTCATAAACAATGGGAGTACCAAATCAGTTTGATGTCTGAAAACTTGCCTTCATGGTCACAACTCGTGGAATTTTTGGAATCAAGGTTCAGAAGCCTGGAGATGATTGAAGGCAGTAAAACAAACAAGGCATATTCTCAGGGTCCAAAACTAAAGACCAAATCTTTTCATTCTGCGGTACAAGACGAGAAAAGGGCCAGTAATACGACCTGTCCATGCTGTAATGGGCCACATCACATATGTCATTGCAAGCAATTTGGCCTTAAATCAGTTCAAGAGAGATACAACTTTGCACAGGACAAGAGACTCTGCTACAACTGCCTTGGATCCACTCATTCAATAAAGAATTGTCGGCAATCTATGAACTGTCGAAAGTGCGGCAAACGCCATCACTCACTGTTACACAGTACAAAAGAAGAAAAAGAATCCGCTATTACTAACACGACAACTACTACGACCCCTGTTGAGACGGAACGCGTCGATC
Organism: Petrophora chlorosata; assembly: GCA_951640565.1. Taxonomy (NCBI): domain Eukaryota; kingdom Metazoa; phylum Arthropoda; class Insecta; order Lepidoptera; family Geometridae; genus Petrophora; species Petrophora chlorosata. Next base: position 4,209,464 of record OX621204.1, on the reverse strand, counting down.
AGCACAACCAAGGACCACCGGACAATGCTGCATCAACCTCTTCAAATACACGCATTATAGCGAATTTTTCAAAGAACGAGCATCATCAAAGCTATAATGTTTTACTAGCGACAGCAGTAATCAAAGCGAAAGCGAAGAGCGGCAAGCAGTACTTCATAAGAGCACTAGTAGATCAGGGCTCTCAAGCGTCTTTTGTGACCGAATCTACTGTACAAATGTTAGGGCTAAAACGTATACCCATAAGTGGCTGGGTGTCAGGCGTAGGAGAAGGTCAAACGAAAATCAAACACATGGTTACACTATGTGTCGAATCAAGCCATGATCCTAACAATGTAATTCAAGTAAAGGCTTACGTATTGAGCGCACTCACGTCATTGCTTCCAACAACCACCATTTCGTCACCGAATTGGGTAGCATTAGATAGTATTACCTTGGCAGATCCGACATTCACTTCACCAGGTAACATCGACATTTTGCTAGGCGCGGAAGTTTATAGCGACATACTACTCGATGGGGTAATGAAACATCCTCAAGGAAACCTACTAGCACAAAATACAATCCTTGGCTGGATCATATCGGGTAGGGTGTCGCAAGAGAATGCATCTGGAAGCGTGATCACAATGCATGTACAGGCGAGAATAGATGATCTATTGAAGCAATTTTGGGAAGTTGAAAATGAACCTCCCTCAATAAAAAAGATAATGACAAAGGAAGAGCAGAAATGCGAAGATCTGTATGAGTCTACAACTGTGAGAGCTAGGAATGGAAGATACGAAGTTAGGTTGCCATTTAAAAATGAGGATCCTGAATGTCAGTACGGCAACCACAGAGAAATTGCGAGCAAAAGACTCAACTACTTAGAAAAGAGACTTATAAAGAAACCACAACTCTATGACGATTATAGAGCAGTATTACAAGAATACGTTACACTGGATCACATGCAACTGGTCAACCAAGAAGAGATTGATAACCCCAAGGCTGTATACCTTCCCCACCATGCGGTTGTCCGCGATGACAAGTTGACAACCAAGGTACGCGTTGTCTTTGACGGATCGTGTAAAGGAGTCAATAACGTGGCATTAAACGACGATCTGTTAGTAGGTCCTAAACTTCAACAAGACCTAAGACACTTGCTCATGAGATGGCGTAACCATAAAATATGCATTATAGCTGACTTGGTAAAAATGTATCGCCAAGTTCGGGTAGCCGAAGAAGACGTACATTATCAGAGAATCTTGTGGCGGCATGACCCGAACCAACCAGTGCAGCATTATAACTTGTTGACGCTCACTTTTGGAATAGCCTGTGCTCCTTATTTAGCTGTCAAAACCATACAGAGGTTAGCTGAAGACGAGCAAAGCAACTATCCAGTGGCTGCAGAAATTACAAAATCGGATTATTACATCGATGACCTAATGACTGGATGTGAGACTGAAAGTGAAGCTACTCAAATCTATGAAGAGATGAATCGTTTGATGAATGCTGGAGGTTTCGAACTGCAAAAATGGAGCAGCAACAATGAGAAGTTGCTGCAACACATCGGCGAAGACAAGCAACGATCAAACAAATCTGTATCGATAAAACCAGACAGTCTAGTAAAAGTTCTAGGTATTCGCTGGAACAAGGAGACGGACAATTTCGAATATTCAATAAATTTGCCTGAAGCAGAAGGGAAATTTACTAAACGCCAGGTGCTGTCTGACATAGCAAGACTATACGATCCGTTAGGCTGGATCGCGCCTGTAGTCATCGTGGCAAAATTATTTATTCAACGGTTATGGAAATCTGGACTGGATTGGGATGAAGAGTTGAACGATGAGTTGTCACATGAATGGATAAAATATCGTCAGGAATTAAATCAAATACAGAAAATTTGCATTCCGCGATGGATGCAAGTCGCGTCAGGTTGTAAAATCGAGTTGCACGCATTTTCGGACGCCTCGAAATCGGCTTATGGAGCTAGCTTGTATCTTAGAGTCATTGATGGGAACGGCTGTGTCAATGTAACGCTAGTAACAGCGAAAACAAAGGTCGCTCCTATTGAAAAGGAAATGTCAATTCCTCGTTTAGAATTGTCAGGAGCAGCTCTAGCATCTAAATTAGTAGCAGAAGTCTCTGAAGTATTGGCAATTCCCAAAGAAAACGTCTTTGCTTGGACAGACTCAACAGTAGTGTTGGCCTGGCTGAAGGGTCCAGCTTGTCGTTGGACTACGTTTGTAAGCAATCGAGTGTCAGAGATTCTTACAATACTCGATTATAACCAGTGGGGCCATGTTACTACAAATATGAACCCGGCAGACTGCGCGTCACGCGGTTTGAAATCAGTCGACCTTGCAGAGCACTCGCTGTGGTGGCACGGACCTCCATGGCTGAAACAAATAGACATAAAAAAGGATAATACTGTAATTATGGACACACACGAAGAGGAAAAAATAAAATTTTTATGTACTTACCAGAATGTACCTGAAGAACGTCCCTGGGAAAGATTTTCATCACTGGTCAGAATGTTGAAGGTGTTGTCTTACTGCAGGAGAATGTTGAATTTGAAATTGCCAAAATCAGAGCGAAAAGAAATTAAAAAATTTGTAACGACGGAAGAAATGACAATCACGCTACAGCAGTGCATTAGAAAAGTTCAAGCAGAAGAATTTAAAGATGAAATAAAGAACATAAAGGCACAAGAGTCAGTTCCTCGAAAAAGTATTCTTCGCACTCTGTGTCCTATCTTGGACCAAGATGGGTCTACGCTCACACTAACACAACCTCAAATGAAACACGTATATAGATACAACTACTATATTTACCAAAGAACAGACTTACTCTAAACTTACATCGACCTCCCTATTGTTCGCGAATGAAACGCTTGCGCGTTCTAATTTTTCCGGTGGCGCCATCTAGTTTCGTTGGGGTGAATCAATTTAAACATCTTCAGTATTGAATTAGACATTCCGCCCACCAAGAACTATGTTCTTAAACTTTTATATAAACAATAAAAAATCGATACAAAAAAACCTTTTTAACTTTAAGCGACTACAGTTTCGCTTTGATTTTACTTAATAAAAGTATACTAAACTTTAACCGCCCACCGTCACAGATTCTACAATTTTAGTAATTTTAACTAACATGCATCTTAAGTTTTAAATCTAAGTTTACACAATCCTTATGCAATTAACATAAACATAAAAGAAATAAAATTTTACAAACAACATATCAACAGGAACATTAATAGTCACATATCTTTCTAGGTAAAAAACACAGTTTGTTACATGGACGCTTACATGTACCGTTTTTTGTTTTAAGTGTAACTACACGGACAATGCCATCCTTGCCTGGGTGTGTGTCAACAATTTTACCTAACAGCCATTTGGCGGGTGGTAAATTTTGTTCCTTAACAATAACAATATCATCAATCTTTGGTTGTGTCTGATGAGTATTCCACTTATATCTGTTGCTTAATGTTACCAGATATTCGTTACTCCAACGGTTCCAGAAATCTTTTACCATTTTACATGTTAGTCTCCACCTATCTAATAAGCTAACTGGAGTAACAGATGCTTCATCCGCGACATTCAAAAGCGGTTCCCCTATGAGAAAGTGGCCTGGTGTCAGTGGAAGAGGGTCGTTAGGATCTTCACTAATGGTTGTTAATGGACGCGAATTTACGCATGCTTCCACCTGTGTCAACACTGTTGACAATTCCTCATATGTGAGCGTACTCTCGCCAATTATTTTTCGCAGATGTACCTTGACTGACCGGACACCAGCCTCCCATAGTCCACCAAAGTTTGGTGCTTGCGGTGGTATAAAATGCCAGGTAGTAGATTCTAACGTCAAAAGTTGAGCAATTTCGCTAGGGATTTCCGACTTAGCGCTGTTAAACATTTCGCGCAATTGCTTATCCGCACCAGTGAAGTTAGTGCCATTGTCACTATACAAATCTTGACAATGGCCTCGTCTTGCTGTCATCCGCTTGAATGCTGCGATGAAACCTTTAGCAGTCAAATCTGATACCACTTCTAAATGGATTGCATGTGTAACCATACACACGAACAAACATATGTATCCTTTATAGGCCTTTGCTCCTCGACCTGGTGAAAAGCGTACGTTAATAGGCCCTGCGTAGTCTACGCCGCTTGATTTAAACGGTCTGCTCGGCTTGAGCCTAGCAGCTGGAATTTGTCCCATGAATGGGGTATTATTGGACCTTGATTGTCTTATGCATTTAGCACATTCTCTATAATGTTTCTTGACTAGTTCGCGAGCGCGCACAATCCAGTACTGTCCTCTGATGTGGTTTAACATTAGTTGTGGCCCGCCGTGCAAGGTTTTGATGTGGGCATCCGCAATTAATAGCTTAGTAAGGTGACTTTTACTAGGCATAATTATAGGATGACGTTTGTCATAACTTGCCTCAGACAGCTCAATTCGTCCTCCAACTCGTAAAATCCCATCTTGGTCCAAGATAGGACACAGAGTGCGAAGAATACTTTTTCGAGGAACTGACTCTTGTGCCTTTATGTTCTTTATTTCATCTTTAAATTCTTCTGCTTGAACTTTTCTAATGCACTGCTGTAGCGTGATTGTCATTTCTTCCGTCGTTACAAATTTTTTAATTTCTTTTCGCTCTGATTTTGGCAATTTCAAATTCAACATTCTCCTGCAGTAAGACAACACCTTCAACATTCTGACCAGTGATGAAAATCTTTCCCAGGGACGTTCTTCAGGTACATTCTGGTAAGTACATAAAAATTTTATTTTTTCCTCTTCGTGTGTGTCCATAATTACAGTATTATCCTTTTTTATGTCTATTTGTTTCAGCCATGGAGGTCCGTGCCACCACAGCGAGTGCTCTGCAAGGTCGACTGATTTCAAACCGCGTGACGCGCAGTCTGCCGGGTTCATATTTGTAGTAACATGGCCCCACTGGTTATAATCGAGTATTGTAAGAATCTCTGACACTCGATTGCTTACAAACGTAGTCCAACGACAAGCTGGACCCTTCAGCCAGGCCAACACTACTGTTGAGTCTGTCCAAGCAAAGACGTTTTCTTTGGGAATTGCCAATACTTCAGAGACTTCTAACAAAAATTAAACAAACAAAAATTTTAAAAACTGTTTAAATATGTTCAGTTACTCATTTTAAGTCGCCCTGGTTGATTTTTTTTTGAATATCTTCCATGTACAGATTTTTTAGTTCTACGATTTTATTATATGTATAGATGCGAAAGTTTATATTAAGTGTGATTGTTACCACTTCACTCTGTAACGGCTCAACTGATTTGAATGAAATTCGGAATGGAGACAGCTTATTATGCCCTGGATTAATAGGCAGATCGGCATTTTATCCCGGGAAATCGCGAGTGAAATTTATTTATTTATTTGCACAAGTAATTTACAGAAAATATCCAAAACATTACATTGCGGAACATAGATAGACAAGCGCTAGGATTCTAAACCTACCTGTTTTGTCGTGGGATATATCCAGATCTGGTTGCTGAGCGAGCATGTCGTTGAGTGTTTTTATAGCCCTTGCGGTGGGGGCGTTATGCGCGCGGACAGAGTGGAGACGCGCGGGCGGGGGCGCCAGCAGGCGGTGTCGGCGGCGCGGGGCCTGGTTGGCGTCAGCGCCGCGCAGGTATCGGTCAGGCACCTGCAGACGCAGCTGCGTCCGCAGGTGCCTGACCGATACCTGTAAATCGCGGGGCGCAGCTAGTCCTGTACATTATTAAAGCAACAACAACATCTACAAGAACGTCTACTGGTGGAAGGTTTCTCGTATGCGAGAGTCCGACTGGGTGGGTACCACCGCTTTGCCGGCAAATGAAATTACTGGGCACTATGAGACTCAACAGTCAATTGTCTCAAGGTGACGAGCGCAGTGCAGCGCCGCGCAGGATTATGCAAGTTCTGGGTGGTGCTGTTATTGTTATGGTCTGGTGTATTGCTTACCATCAGGCAAACGACCAGCTCGTCTCGTCAATCAGTTACATAAAAAAACATTAACACTATTTAGCGCAGTATTTTGGAGCGTATTACTTTGGTCGTGATATTAACGACTAAAGAAACACACCCGGAAAGAACACATGAACAAAGTGTCTTCGCCTTAATAGAGACAATAAGAAAAGTGTTAATGATGTGTCCATTAAATTCTTAACTAAGTAAATTACTCATTAGCCGAAATTTAAGTTACTCATTAGCCTAATTATGTGCCTAGATTGTAAGAAATATAGGGCAGCGTTATGTATGATGCTTCCTAGAAAAGGAGAAATAATTAATTTTTATAAACAAAAAAACAGAACCGACTTCAATGTATCCTCGAAGTCCAAGGTCAAATATCGATGAAATGTATATGGGAACACTTCGTAACTACACTCGAGAGCAATGAATCCGGGTCACTTAAAGAATCCTAAAAATCTCGGAAACTAAAAATGCTAGGTTAATGCAATAAATTGTATTTAATAGACAATGTAATACTCCTTAAATGAAGGTATTAAAACTTCTTAGTTATTGTAAAGTTATATCATAAAAAAATCAAATTTGAAAAAGGGCCACTTTCGAAGATGGAACTACGAAATTACAGCATTTGGTTTTGCTTTTGTTTGTAATCTGTCATTTATGTGGGTACATAAACCATGTTGATAGTGCTCTATATTCATTATTCAAGCTGAAATTATGTCGCTTACGCCTGAAGAATGCACCAGAATACTTACAATGCTGGAAACCGGCCGGAGTCAGCGCGATACAGCCAGGACTGTCGGTGTGTCGCTGTCAACAGTACAAAGAGTTCTCCGACGTTACGAAGAAACTGGTTCTAACCTACGCAGACCAGGAACGGGCAGAACCAGGTGTACCACAGCACGAGAAGACCGATACTTGGTGAACACCATGCTTCGAAATCGCTTTCTCACAGGAACTGAACTCACCAATCAGTTTCGACGCCTCGGAGGAAGTAACCCAAGTGCATGGACAGTAAGACGTCGGCTTGCTGAATCTAACTTAAAACCCCTTAGACCTGCAAACGGCCCTAAACTGGAGCGTGGGCATCGTATTTCGAGACTAAGATATGCCCAGAGCCACGTAAATTGGAGTATTGAAGATTGGTCAAAAGTTATGTTCTCCGACGAATCAAAATTTATGCTCTACAAGCACGATGGAAGACACAGAGTGTATCGAAGACCAGGGGAAAGATTCAAGCAAGCATGCATCGAAGAAAAAGTAGCCTACGGTGGTGGGTCTGTACTTGTGTGGGCCGGAATTTCTTCTGAAAGTCGCACAGAGCTGGTGATCATAGAAAACGGCTCTTTAACTAGCGTAAGATATGTGGAAGAAATCCTCAATGATCACGTTGGTCCATTTATGGTCAATTTAGGTGAGGATGCTATATTTATGCATGACAATGCCCGACCTCATACAGGTAGGATTGTGAATGACTACCTTCAAGAGATGAACATTACTCGTATGGAGTGGCCAGCGCGCAGCCCGGATATCAACCCGATCGAGCATGCTTGGGACGAGCTAGGCAGATGCGTAAAACAACGAAACCCTCCCCCAATCACGCTTCGTGAGCTCAAAATTGCTCTCACAGAGGAATGGGAGAATATTCCCCAAAATCGTATAAGGAACTTGGTGTACAGCATGCCAAACCGCGTAAACGCAGTAATGGAAGCACGAGGAGGCAATACGAAGTATTAAAATTCAAGAAAATCGTAATAAAGTTCAAAAATTTCATGTTTCCTATTTTTGTTTTAAGGAGAGATCAGCAGTTTTTTTCTTTATGTAATTTTGTGTTAATAAAATGTATGGTGACTCATATTTTTTTTACTTTCATTTAAGGAGTATTACATTGTCTATTAAATACAATTTATTGCATTAACCTATCATTTTTAGTTTCCGAGATTTTTAACATTCTTTAAGTGACCCGGATTCATTGCTCTCGAGTGTATACTGAAGACAACGGAAAAAGAATTTTCTAAATCAGCTCATAAATGACGGAGTTCTGAGGTAACACATATAAAAAATACAATCGAATAGAGAACCTTCTCCTTTTTGAAGCCGGTTAAAAAAGTGGTTTGTTATCTCTGGGAAAAATTTCGAAATACCACATGGAAGTAATTCAAAGAGTCGCGATTCTAAATATTTTTAGCGACAACAGTATTTTTTGAGGTAAAAAACATAAAAATGTCCAATCGAATAGAGAACCTTCTCCTTTTTTAAAGTTGGTTAAAAAAACACTTATCTGCGCTCGAAAGCAGAAATCTTACCAGACTTTACCAGAAATTACCCAGAAAGCCACCCAGCTAAAATGGGACTGGGCCGGACACTTATGTCGTATGCCAGACCAGTTATGGGCAAAAAGCCTTGCAGATTGAGTTCCAGCCGGAGCAGGCACACAAAAAAAAGAACTGACAGATTTTTGGATTACAATCTAGACTCAAAACGTTTTATGTTGTTATTATTATTGTAAACCTTACATCCCCGTCTTTAACATTTTGATAATTCCTCTCTATCCAAAGGTTGCCTGGAAGAGATCGCTTTTAGCGATAAGGCCGCCCGTTGTAACACTTTCCTTAATTGTTTTTATGTAATGTCTTTATTTTAATGTTTGCAATTAAGCGTTCATCTATCTATCTATCTACAGCTCTGTATTGATTGTAGATTTATGTAACTTAGTGACGAGACGAGCTTGTCGTTCGCCTGATGATGAACGATACGACCCATGACAGTAACAGCACCCAGAACTGTTTTGCAAAAGCTTGCGCGGCACTGCACTGCGCTCCTCATCCTGAGACAATAAACTGCTAAGTCTTATAATGGCCAATAATTTCGCTGGCCATAATGCCCTTCGAACCGGAACACAGTAATGCTTGCGCACTACTGCTTGGCGGCAGAACAACTGGTAAAGTGGTGGTACCCACCCAGACGAACTCTCGCTAAGGAGAAACCTACCACTAGTTTGTTTTGTGTATATAATAAAATTAATAAACAATTATACATTTTATAAAAAAAAATCGGCTTCAATGTATCTTTGAAGTCCAAAGTCAAATATCGATAAAATATGGGACCACTTCGTAGCTATAATGAACCCAACGCAAAAAGAATTTTCCAAATCGGTTCATAAATGACTGAGTTCTGGCGTAACAAACATACAATCGAACAGGAAACCTCCTTTTTCTGAAGGTTTAAAAATAGATAAATTCGTCTTTAAGCTGAAAAATCAAATTGAACACTTCTTGTCTTCGTGTTCCAGGGTATCCTGGCTGTCGACTTAAATAACTCCGAGGCATCAGCCAACGTTACCCAGGGAGGACTCGGTTTCAACTTCGTCAACTTGAGGATGAAGAGTCAGCGCGGAAAGTCACTAAAATATGACGTGTACATTTACGCTTAAATATATGACGCTATAAGGATTACATACCTGAGAATTTCTTCTCTCTTCTTTTCCTATGTAGAGTTTCATTTAGCATACCTATCAAGTGAGATTAATAATATAAGCCTTTGTTTGTAAGCCTAAAGTTTAAAGTTAGTATAATTATCTATTATATTTAATATATTTGCACTGCGCTCGTCACCCTGAGACAGTACTTAGATTAAACTCTGATTTCACCCGACGTTTCTTGAAAACAAACTTCCTCCTGCAAAGGGACTGTTGAAGATTTTGTACGCTCGCTCTAAAACGGTGAAGGAAAACATCGTGATGAAACCCGCTTACGCGCTTTGGTGTGGTAGGCTCTGGCCGTGGTTGTAATACCACCCACCGAACAAAGCCATGCCGTCAAGCGACCTAGTCGTGTTTCGGGATGATGTTCGGTGAACTATCGGGGAGACGGGTCTGAGCAGCCGCTCAACTGCCGTCTCTCTCTAGATCTATGTGCTCCATCTTAGGCCACATCATCGCTTCACATCAGGCGAGATAGTGGCCAAACATAGATCTATTAAGTGTAAAAAAAAAAGATACCAAAGTTTTGCCAAAGGACCGATTCGGGATTCGCCGAATTGGTACAGAAGTAGCACTCGCGATACCGGTTAAAAAGAATTTGCCTCAAACACGAGTGCAGCGCTATTGCTAGTGCCATGTAAAGGTGAAACGTTTAGAATTGTGGGTAACCAATGATAATATATCCCCGATGGTTCACCGAACATCATCCCGAACCACGACTAGGTCGCTTGACGGCATGGCTTTGTTCGTTAGTTAGACGGTTCCCCGTCGAGTGATAGAATTTAAGACTACATTACTGAAGGGTCTTTCGTCGGTGCTTTGGATGACGAACGCAGTGCAGTGCCGCAAAGGATTTTGTAAAATGAAGTAATGGGATTTTTTTATTGGTAATTGACTTGCGTTTGACCACTATGTCCCCTGATGGCAAGCGACGATGTGGTCGACGATCTAGCTACAACTAAACTTTATTGGATACCACAAACGTATAACATCAAAAAAAGATTAACCTTAACTAGGGTAATGAAATCGGCGGTCTTATCGCATAAAGCAATCTCTTACAGACAACCTTTGGATGGATTGGACAAATGTAAAAAAGAATAGACGGTGGTGCACAGCAAATAATCAATATAAATATAAATATAAAATAATAATAACTAAATAATATGCTATTAACAAAAAATACCTACATATTACTTAACGGGTGCTGCTTGCGGGGACTGGTCTGTTCTAGTCACTCCTACTGCTACTGTCACACCTACTTATATTTTATTTACACTTTTTTGTTACTGATACTATGACTATGGGACATCTCACTCGCATTTCTTGTTTTACATTCTGTTAATTCTAATTTATACGTAATTGTGCTGAAAAAAAGACATCCCCGCAGAGTTTCTTGGTGCTATCTGCTCTAGCGGGCGTATTTCCGAAGTACTGGTAGAGTCAGTTTTCGCATTTCTTTTTAGCACTCAGACTTCAATTTGAGTATAGGAAAGAAATGGGTAAACATACTTACCTTTTTTCAAAGTCATGTTAACATAAGGTACAATTTTTAACATATTTTATTTGTATCATGTGTTTATGACCTTTAAAAGTGCACTTTTGTGCCTATTTAATAAATGATATTTGACTTTGACTTTGACTTTGAATATAATAATTCATATAACTACTTATACTTACATAAGTAGTTTTTTAAGTGGGTTTACGTTTAAGTTATTTCTGCTGTGGGGAGATAAGCCGGTGTCAATTGCAATCTCTTACTTTTTAGTTATCTTGTTGCTTGCTCCACGCTCTTGTTTGAAAATTTAATATCAACAAATGTTTTTCATATAATATAATTATTGATATAAAAAGTTATCAATTCCACTGACAAAAAATATAATAAAATATAATAAGAATTTCAGGAAAACTAAAACTTTAAAAACCCTCGACACAAAAAACCTATAAAACGTAAAAAGTACATTGTAGTATAGTGGTCAGATTTATAACACGCCTCCTTTTTGCGTCTGGGGCTAAAACAAAACGGCAATATTTTGTGACCATCAGGGTAGGTACCAATCATTTCCCTTGCAGTAAGTAAGTTTTGTTCTTAGAAAACATCGGCTAAATTTGCATTTTTGGATTTTTGAAAAGAAAATTACTTTTATTATTAAAAAAATTACCATCCGGCTTAAAAAAATAGTTTCTCAAAAATAATGTAGCGACACATTGCATATGTACTTATTACATTCAGTCGATTCTGCAGAATGTAATGCATGACGCTAGTGGGCTCCACCAGTCGTCACCCCGCAGGCACGATAGGCACACGGTCTTAAATTAATTATTTTTTGTAATAGACCTAATAGTTGAGCGAATAAATTTATACCTATCTTATACCGAACTTAAAGTGGTTTTCCTGAACTGTCCAATATAGGAACCCTAGATAAAGCAGGTGGTAGGTAAAATAATAACATGGGCTTAACGTGCTTATGTCCCATCAGGAATGTTTCCCTCAAAGTATCAAATATAATAAAATCGCAGGTTTTTGAGAAACCCATCAAATTTTAAGAGCGAGTATGGGTCAGCGGGAACTCGTGCGCCATTCGATCCCACGCACCTGGGTTCGAATCCCGACTCGACCCTGCACTAATGACTTATAGTTAAGTGCAGATTTTGCACGCTCGCTCTAAAACGGTGAAGGAAAACATCGTGATGAATGTTAATGCGCGCGAATTATGTAATTACGCGCTTTGGAATGGTAGGCTCTGGCCGTGGTTGTACCTAATACCATCCACCGAACAAAGCCATGCCGTCAAGCGACCTAGTCGTGGTTCGGGATGATGTTCGGTGAACCATCGGGGAGACGGGTCTGAGCAGCCGCTCAACTGCCGCCTCTCTCTAGATCTATGTGCTCCATCTTAGGCCACACCATCGCTTCACATCAGGTGAGATAGTGGCCAAAAAAATCCTAGGTTTTTGAGAAAATGAAAAAAACTTATCCTATAAATTTTTTAAGTGCCATTGATACGAGGTTCGAGGAAATTAAATTATTCGATAAGGAAGTCCTCTGCGGAAAACGTTGCCGGAAGGGAGCTAGGTGGCCTTTCCCGAGTTTTTGGAACCTGTAGGTTATATTTAGTATTCTTAGCCTAGTCTCAATGTAACGAGCACAGTGCGAGTGTGGCTCAGTGGTAGCATGTGCGAGTTTCGATCAGACGCAGCGAGTTCGTATCCCACTGGCTCCGCACCACTGATTTTCTTAAGTTTGTGCGGATTTAGCACTCAATTAATCACAAAAATTCAAGGACATCCACCAACCCGCACGGGGCCAGCGCGCAGTCTCTATGAGAGAAGGCCCGTGTCCCAGCAGTGGGAACGTAATGGGCTGATGATGAGCACACTGCAATTTCGCGCAAGATTTTGCTAAAACAACAGATCTGCTCGTGTCATCAATCAGTAATACACCTAATCTTTCTAAATTATTCTCAATGTGAAAGTTTGTATTTGTTTGTTCTTCACGCCGAAACAGCTGATCAGATTTCGATGAAATTTGGTAGTGAGGTACTTTACATCCTGAAATAACTCATAGGATACTTTCATCCGCAAGTGAAACCGTGGGACGCAGCTAGTGGTTAATAAACCACAAAAAACGAACTTTGGAATGAAATAATTACAATTCCGTTCGATTTCGGTTTTCGGATATTAGGTTCGGTTTCGGGTTCAATTCCCGTAACGGGACAAATTTTGTGTACAGAAATAAAAACGCAAGCATTTGTTTCGTGCCTGGGTGTTGTGGAACCATAGTCCTCGTAGTTCCTGATTCTTAAGATATGTACAGGGAATCCTAGTTAGGGGACAGGATCTATGAATGTGATCGTTGGGTGTAGGTATTTATTATTTAATTACATATACAAAATATGTTACTGTACACCAAACAAAATAATGGAGTTAATTAACGGAGTGAGAGAGGTCGGCGGTGTTAATAAAACTGAGGCCTACTAATACCAGGCCTAGCGCACTCCGCACTGTAGGTACGAAGCTACAAGTACATAGCCGGACACCGACGGCGGGTCGCGCGTCGTTACAAGTGCCGTGTCAGAAGAGATAAGAGCTATGCGATAGAAAGAGAGGCGCTCTGTTGGTTAATATGACTGGTAGGTATGCAGCGCTACGCGAGCTGAATTGAATTTTATTGCGTCGTGGCAAGAGTCGCTATTTGTTTAAATTTATCTGCGGAGTGATGCTTCTGTCCCTTAGTATTCTGTGCTAATACTTTAATACTACTTTTATTCTACCTTCGAAAATAACACATACACCATAATATCACTGTTCGTGCCCAAAAAGCCTTGTTTGCATTTATTTAAACAGTAAGAGAAAAATTAAAACACTTAGCTCATATAAAATTAAATCAATAATAATTGAATGTCTTAACGAATATGATTACGACGGCACAGCAAAACTATTAGTTAAGAGTAGATTAGATAGCAAACGCACATTCATACTTACATATACATAAAACACTACACGCAACATACTAAAACAACTAAAAATTATAATAAACTTCTTACACACATATTTAATATAAATAGGTACCTATAGTGAATAATTAAGTCTCTGTTGTATATACGAGTATATATACCTATATATTTGATCCTAGTGAAGGGGAAGAAACTGCCTACTGCAACACAGTGATAAACTAAAGCAGTGGGCAGGGTTTTCAACTTTATATTGTACCTTTACTACGCTATAAAGAGATTTTGTACTTTTGTATCTGTTCTTTATGCTCAGTAATATACCTTCTCAGCGATGGCACAGAGAGGTAGCTACGAAGTCCCCGCGGCATGGATTGTCAATAAACAAAAAGCTGCAAAAAACCAACATCACCTGATAGCGTGTGACAGACCGATAGACACGCTGGAATGGCCATGTATTTACACCGTTGTGTACTTACATAAAAATATTGCCAATTATTCTGCCGCGCAAGCATTAGGTACTGTGTTCTGGTTTGAAGGACTATTTGCCAGCAAAATAACTGGGCATAATTATAAGACTTAATATCTGATGTTTCGGGGTGATTAGAGCAATGCAACCTATCATGGATATGTCAATAATTTATATTGCTATCACTTATCACATTCAGTACACTGATTATTATTAATTATTTAACTGTCTTAAGGGAGACGTGTACGCCATCTATTGAGATTGGAGTGAACTTTTTTCAACGAGCAAGATCAATGTTGCAAGTAAATACTTGCTCAGTGATGACGCAAACCCATATTAAATCTTATTATATTTATATAGAGCATTAACGAATGCCAAGCGAAAACTCGAACAAGGTTTTTCGGAAAGAAAAAATACGCTACCGGCTGGGACTTGAACCCGCATCTCAGTCTCTTCCCTCAGCGCGGGAAGCGCTCTACCAATTGAGCTACGGTAGTCACCAACTCGAGTGCCGAATTATTTAATGTATGTTACACCTCGGTGTGACAGCCAGACTGCAGACTTTTTACCGGTAAAAACGGTGGCTGACTCGCACGACACGCCGCAAGAGATTTCAAAATAGTATTCCGGCAAAAATTCAGCCAATTTTGATAGTCCCCTATTTGGACTATTCTTTTTTTATAATTCCTAGTTTTAGAACTGACCGCAGCGGGGCAGAATGAGCCGCATTGTTAAATCTAATGGTTTATCTATGGTTTTATCAACTCTTTAATGATTCACACTTAGATTGATTTGGTCTGGAATACATTTGATATTATTACAATTTGGTTTGGAATTCAATTATTTAAAAAAAGGAATACATGCTTAATTAAAACAAATATATGATTTCAAAACTTTACTAGATTAGGTACAAGTATTGTTTATCTGTGAGCAATATATATATATAAACTATGGATTCGTGTTTAATACCCCCAAAAAGTCAATCCCAGTTAGTTTATAAAGAATATTTTCAACGTACAGAATTGGCCCAGTTCCATTATATATATATATATATATATATATATATATATATATATATATATATATATATATGTATATATATATATATATATATAATATATAATTTGAAGATAGCTTCCTTCACTAGCAGCATCTATTCTATTCTATTTTTACTAATTAAAAAAAATTGGAACTGGGCCAAATCTGTACATTGAAAATATTCTTTATAAACTAACTGGGATTGACTTTTTGGGGAACACGAATCCATGGTTTTTTGAATTTTTGTCTGTTTGTTTGTATGTTTGTTATCTATGGACTCTGAAACTGTTGAATGGTTTTAAGGATTTGGTAGCATGATTTCCAATTTAGATTATATCACTTCAAAATGTTACATCAAAATCGGTTGAGTGACTGCAAAGTTATAGCTTGACCTCTTTGTACTATGAGCTCTCAAATACTGGGGAGGTCTTGCTAAAATGGTTTCGGAAAAAAGACGACTATGCGCTTCTTCTAGCGTCCACGCGAACGAAAGCGCGGGAGAAAGCTAGTAGAAAAATAAAATAGGTATTAGGTACGTCATCCAGCGCCGAGCAGGTCAGGCGGAATGTTCCATACACAATATGGTCAGACGAAGCTTCAGTTAAAACGTAATACAAAGAGGATATAACGTACAGTTCCGAACGTAAGTCCCGAACGGCATCGAACATGTGTAAACTAACTTGAAAATTTAAATTGACTCTGATATCACTTGAGGTGTGGCACAATTTGTGTATAGACGCTCGAACGTGGTCTGGTCTAGTCCGAACCTATATAATAAAAATATTTAATAATAAACCTTTTCAACCGTTTCGGGTGTTGTCAGTCGATGGTCCAAGTAGTGAAAAAAAAAATCACACCTGCGGTCCCTGAAAATACCCCTTGTACGTACCCCGACTTTTTGTAGTTTTCTGTGTAACCGACTTCACAAAAGGGGGAGGTTCTCAATTCAACTGTGTGTTTTTTTGTATGTTTGTTACGCGATTACTCCGCAAATTATGAATTGATTTTGATGATTCTTTTTTGTTTCGTAGGTCACACTTTAGATGTGGTCCCATATAAACTTTACAGAAATTGATTTAGAACTTTTTGAAAAAATCAACAAAATCATAAAATATAAGTTTAGTCGGTTCTCGTTTTTTTCTAATTAATAATTATTTGTTATAACGTACGACAAATATTACAGAATGACGCGTCATACTATGTTTATTAAGACGCATATATATCATACTATATTTGTTCCGACTCAGTCCTATCTTCTCTATATTTTTCTTTAAGGTTTTGAGGAAAAGTTTCGCTTTTTATCGAGAAAACTCCTAATTTATTTATTTTGTTTAATGAGATCACGTTACGAGCTACAGGCGCATCGATTAAGAACGCCGTATATCTAAAGACATCTAATCAAATATAAATTATTTGAGAACCCTTGAACCTTTGGGCACGTGAGAGTAAAAATCCAATCAAATTACCTTAAAAAATTGGCTCCACCCCAATACCCTCAGAGGAAAACTAAACTAAATTAAAGAAGCAGTATTTCTACATAAATGGCCAGAAAATGTACCGTGAGACAGCCACAAAAGGTCATTTAGACCGGCAACTGATCTTATCGGACTAAACACGTGCCAAATTTGTGCGAACCTTAAACTTAATTTCCTGGGACGATGTTGGCAACATTACAAAATATAATCGAAAACATAACCGCTCACTATACCACTTTTTCTAAATAAACGCTCAACAAAATATCTTCCACAATCGAATGATTGTTCCACATTCATAGTGTGATAAGGTTCTAAAGTGTGTATTCATCTAGACAAGCATCCAGGCGAGCTACCGTGAAACAGACTGACATTCCGATTCTGGTAATATTTGGTGGATTTTCTCTACGCCAAACAGACCAAGTCATAAATTGAAATGCAGTTTTAAAAATAGAACTTTGTCGTAAGGAAAACACTTTCTGTCCTGTCTACTTTTAGAAGAATAGACTTACTCTGGGAACCGGGATGGGTCAGGTGAACCAACTGGGAGTCGGCTTTGCATGAGCAACGCTCAACTGCCGTCTTCCTCTAGATCAGGGGTGGTACTCGTGCGGGTAGGTCTCTCGTATGCGGGAGGCCGTCTGGTTAGGTACCACGCCTTTGCCAGTTATTCTGCCACCAAGCAGTAGTACGCAAGGATTTAACTAACTATTCTAGTATGGAATGTTCTGGGTGGCACTGCAATTATATGGGCAGGCGTGTCACTTACCATCAGGCCAACGAGATGCTCGGGACGAGCATCTCAGTCCATAAAAATGGGTCCATCATCACTCAGTTCCATAAAAATGGGTTTCCAAACTTAAAGACACACCGATTCCTCCACGGGGCCCAAAGGGCCAAGGAAAATTTTCACGCTTTTAATAGAATATGCCAAAAATTTCAGTTAGTAAACAGATTCCATTTCAAAAAGGAGACATATAGGCATTTCGAATATATAATAATTTATGGAATTATTTTTTTATTTATTAATAGTTTATCTAAAAATAGATTTCTAAGCGAGATTAATAAAAAGTTTATTTATTGACACGTAACCCACCTAGGCATGAGACGTAGTTTTACTTCACGTTAGTCCCAGGAGATAGAAAAAGACTCACAAAACTAAATGCTAGACATACTGCAGACTGCCAGCATTGTTTCAGTACAATCTCCGCGTACATTTGTCAGTTTAATTTATGTCTAGTCTAGTCTACACTGCACATGACTCAGCGAGGCGCCGATTTAGAATTTATTTTTAGGGTCGTATTCCAGCACTACGCTTAGTCACTGAATCTCGTTTTAAAACTAGATTTAAGTAGAGCTTTTATTTCTAAACGACGCTAGAGTCAAGGTTTTTTGATCGTAGTTCACCTGAGTTACGCTTTTTTTGACCCAGCATTTCATTTTGTTCCGTTTTTAACGCCTTCTAAAAAGGAGGAGGTTCTATGGTACAATGTAGGTATATATTTTATGTATGTTCACCGATTTATCTGTCAATTGTTGACCGATTTAAAAAAATATTTTTGCGTTCAGTTCAGTATACCTAGCTACGAATTGGTCCTATATAAATTTCATCGATATTTGACCTAAGCTTCTAAGATACATTGAAGTCGTTTTTTTTGGTAAAATGTATTCTTGTTAACCCCCGACGCTAAAAGGAGGTGTGTTATAAGTTTAGCCACTATGTATAGAGTTTTAAAATGTAGGTACTTACCTACTTTTTGTGGCTGCTGCAGGAGTGTGAATCGGATTGCCCGTTTAAAAAAACAAACATTTCCAAAAAAAACTTTTTAATTAATTATATTTAAATATTTTATTACTATAGTAGGGGCTCTATCAATATTCAAATCTGGCGGTCACTTGATTTCCGCCAACTAAACGGTTGCGTGTTTTAACGATCGCCAACGCCATCTAGTTTTAAATAGGTGCACTAATCTTGACTCGGGTCGATTGAATGCATTTTATCATTTGTTGTGTTACATTATTAATTTAAAATAGATCTAAGTTTGAACACCATCTCTCCTGATGTTTAGCGAGGATGTGGCCGTAGATATAGATTTAGAAGATACTTATTCACTCTAGCCTTGAAGATACCCTAATTACAATAATTAGGAAACAAAGACGGCATTTCGCTAGGCATGCGTTATAAAGACACTAAAATATTTATTTATTAAAAAAACTAAGCAAGCGCAATAGAATATTATACAGCAAAAAATAAGCCAACAAATATTAACTAGATTTAACAAGGAGAAATTCCTTAAACAGGACATTAAAAATCTACTCAGTAGTCCATAAAAATACTTTTATAATTATTAAAACTAGTTCCGCTTAAACATAACCATAACCGGTAATGGGGATAACGTTCGAGTTCCTTCCGGTATAGTTTTTCCACTTATTTTCTAGCTAATTAAAACTGTTATTGCTGTGGGACCTCCTTTTACCGTTAAAGCTCATTAGGCAATGCACTGTACACTGATATATTAAAATCGGAAGATTTGCTGTATACTCTAAAAATATCATCATCATCATCATCATCGTCATCAACTTCATCATCAGCCCATCACGTTCGCACTGCTGGGACCGTCTCTCATAGAAAGAGTATGGGCCATAATCCACCACGCTGGCCTAGTTGAATTTTCGTTGTTTAGTTGAGGTTTCCTCACGATGTTTTCATTCACCGTTTTTAGAACGAGCATTCAAACGCGGGTGTGTCGTATCGAAAGTAGCACATGCTCCCACTGAGCTACAATCACTCCTCCGAAAATGTGAAACCACTAAAATGAGATTACAAAGGCATGCAATCAAACAAAAAGTTACAGCCAATTGCATATCTATCTACATATTATAAAAATGGAACTGAGTCAATTCTGTATATTAAAGATATTTTTGAAAAACCAACTGGGATCAACCTATTGAGAGGGTACTGAACACGTTTCTATGATTTTTAGAATTTTTGTCTGTTTTTTTGTTTGTGTGTTTGTTATCTATAAGTTCTGAAACTGCTGAACGGATATTAATGTAGTTTTCAGGGTTTGGTAGCATTATTTTCAACTTAGATTTTAAGGTATGCTACATCAAAATCGGTTAGGTGATTACGAAGATACAGTTTGACCTCTTCGTAGCACTCCCTTACGCTTTGCGCTCCCATACACTGGGGAGGTCTTGCTAAGATGGTTTTTGAAATAAATATCTAAATGGGCTTCCTCTATCGTTCACGCGGACGAAGTCGCGGGAAAAAGCTAGTGTGTTCTAAAATAGGTTCGTTGGACTCGATTTTTGAATGCGATGATACGCGATAGGATAAGTGACGTGCCCTTGTAATTTACGTGACACAGTTCGGACTTATGTTATATATATATATATATATATATATATATAACATAAGTCCGAACTGTGTCACGTAAATTACAAGGGCATATATATATATATATATATATATTATAATCTGAATCTCGGAAAGAGCTACAACGATTTTCATGAAATTTAGTATGCAGTGGGATAAATCGATCTAGGTTTAATTTTTAGAAAACGTCGTTTTATCCGTGTTTTAAACATAAACTGAAAAATATGCCTGTTCCTGACATCTATTGGCGAGTAGTAATACTTTGTTTTTTTTTATCTTTGGCAACTAGGGCCATCAGCTTAAATAATAAGAAAACTGCTTTACCGACACAGCAACACTAAATCTACTTGACAATAGATGGCGCTGTTAAGTAACACTAAGCTATCTCAAAAATACCGAGCAAAGGTCGGTCATCCAGGTACTTTATTTTATTATATTAGGTACGGAATGCTGTAATGTTTTAATGTCGTGTTACAACAATGTACGTCTGTCCGCTATGATCGTAAAGGCTTCATAACGAAAGGTTCGACAGAATTTGGCATTGAAATTACCTACATGCGGCCTCCGCACACTTGGAACAACAATAGGTAGGTTTCTCGTATGCGGGAGACTGTCTGGGTGGTTGCCACCGCTTTGCCAGTTATTCTGCTGCTAAGTAGTAGTGAGCAAGTATTGCTGTCTTCCGGTTTGAAGGGCACTGAAATTACTGGGAATTATGAGAGCTACTTTTCTCAGGGTGACGAGCACAGTGTAGTGCCACGCAGGAATTTTTTATGGTATTAAAGTTCTAGCCGGCACTGCAATCGTTATTGGCGGACGTGGCGCTTACCATCAGGCGAACGACTCACTCATCTTTACTCAGTAAAATAAAAAAAGGATTTTGCAAAACAAAGTTTTGGGTGGTACTGCAACTGAAATTGGATGTACGATCTGCTAGTCTCGTCACCTAATTAGACCCATAAAAAAAAAGTTGTAAGCACAACAGAATCGATTGGACTTGTTGGCGGGAGGTGAAAAGTGATAGAGTTCGATTTTGTTTTATTTTCCAAATAAGTTTTATTTCGAGTGATCATGTTTAATATCGGCGGAATATTAACCATTATGTGTTTGTAAACCTGCACGAGTGTAGGCAAATGAAACAAAATAGGGAAAAACATTGCTTTTTCTTCTCCCAAAAAGTCCATGGAAAGCTTGTTTAAAATTCCACCACTTTATTGAAACACTAGGAGAGGGTCCGGCTTGTTGTTGATGACCCTTATACGACGATATACGAAAGAAATTATTGTAATTTTTACAAATTATCAAATAAAAACTACGTGAGACAAGGCGGTATGGTCCTAGAGACTCTAGGCTGCTCAAACGGGCGAATTATAAAAAAACAGAAACGAGTGTGCGTTGACAGTTACCCCGAAAGGTCGGTTGTGGGTCGGTTGCTCCGAATTTGGCGTTAAAAATTATTTATTTGCCCCGACCGGCCCTTAATTCCGATCGCCGTGTAGCGTTGTATTATTGCTAACAGCAGCAATAACGTTTGTTTTATCGAGGCAATATCGCGACGTTTTATTTTTGTCGCGGAAACGTAACGTTGTGCGTTGCGTTTCCGAATTTAGGGTTTTGCCGATAGAGTATAGGTTTATTGTCGTAATTATAAGTGAATAGGATTCTGTATGTTGGCTGCTAAGCTGAGAGTTCTAGCTAGTTTTGCGCCGTGCGGGAAATGTGATGGGGATGAAACGCCATAGAAGCGAGCGCCCAACTGAAGGAAGAATTTAGAACCTTATTATAATAGTCATATCATCATCATCATTAGCCAATTACGTTGCCCCCGCTGGGTCAAAGGCCTTCTCTTATAGAGAGTATGGACCATAACCCAACACACATCTTTAGATTATATTAGATTAGATAACGTTTTATTGTTACACCACCAAAAGTTATTACAACAAAAGAAAAATTACAAACTTAAAAACTTGTTAGGAATTATCTTTATTTGTCATCTTTGTGCACAACATTCCAGCAATAAAGAAATTTTGAATTTGAATTTAGGTACTATGTTTGTCTGTTATATAGCATAGTATTATTTGTTATGTATAGTATTGTAATGTGGTTCAATGTAACGTTGCGTGTGTCTTTTTTTCTCTCTATTATTTTTAATTTAATTTATTTAGAAAAATAGAGCGATATATTAAATTAACCTTATACCTAACTCTAAAATACAATTAGGCACCCACTAAAAGTTTCTACATATTGCAACTTAAGATATGTTTGTTCAAGAAATGCAAGTTAAGATATGTTTGTTTTTTTTCTTAGGCCACATCATCGCTTCACATCGGGCGAGATAGTGGCCAAACATGGTAAAAAAAAATGAGTAGTTCCCAACGGATCTCAGTATTTCAAATCGAATCCCAATTATTTGTCGCATCTAATCGCAGATAAAATTATTTAATTCCAAACGAATTCCTCTTAAATTTTTAACTTTAAATCTTTTTTTTGTTTTCTGTTCTATCTTATTTTCTGATCTGTCTGTATCAAAGCTCAAACCTGTGACGGCCTAAATTTTTCTGCCACAAAATACATAATAATTTTATTTTATTTTATTTTTATTTTATTTTATTTTATTTGGGGGACTTACAGCTATCAATTACAAAAACATGAGTACAAGTAGCTAACAAAGAGCCAATTACAAGTCTCCACAGATAGTAATAAAGTAAGTTAAAAAAGATAACATACAAAATAGTGTCTTAATAATAAATTTCTAGCCATTAACATACATAGCCACTACAACTCGTAGGCGGTGGTATACTTTTTGAACATTATTGCATTTGCTGACGCTATACTACTAGTAAACAGATCTATGCTGGAGAGTTCAGACTTCAAGATGCTGTTAAAAGCTATAGATGATCGAATAATATAAGAATTTTGACGGTAAATAGTGCGTGCAAATGGAACATGGAGCAGGTTTCGAACACGACAATGCCTTGGAGGTACGTTTAAGGACAATTTGGAAACTAATTCTGGACAATCAACTTTAGATTGTGCTATTTTCATCAAGTAACGTAAATCAGAGATATTGCGACGGGTTTCGAGAGGTAGTAAATGGAAACGTGAGCAACGTTTTTCATAGCTTAATTTGGGGATTTTGAATTTATAACCTAAATATCTTGTAAACTTCTTTTGAATTCTTTCTAATCTCAATGAGTGCGATGCGAAATGAGGGTTCCACACTTGGCTTGCGTATTCAAGGTGACTGCGGACATAGGCACAATATAGTAACTTTATGGTTTTCATTTTTACAAAAGAGCTAGAATTACGAATGATAAAACCTAAGGCCCTAGATGCCTTTTTGACGACGTGGTCCAAATGATATTCGTACGAGAGCTTGCTATCGAGAAAGACACCAAGATCTCTGGTGACATGTGTTCGCGACAATAGCTGATTAGAGATGGAATAGCGATACTCAATATACTGTTTCTTACGGGTAAAACTGATTACTAAACATTTCGGTATGTTGAGATCTAGTTTGTTAATTGCGCAATAATTAATAACTCTGGTCAAGTCTTCCTGCAGAAGTATGGCATCAGACAGGTTTTGAATTGATCTATATATTTTCATATCATCAGCAAAGAGCAAGTATCTAGAGTGCATAAAACACTTATCGATGTCATTGATAAAGGCCACAAATAAAAGAGGACCAAGCAAGGACCCCTGTGGTACACCTGAGGATATCGTGGCCCATGATGACGTAAAGCCGTTCAGCACCACTGCTTGGGATCTATTCCGAACATAGGATGTGAACCATCTATAAAGATCGCCTCTAATGCCAAGATTGTTAAGTTTCCTCAGAAGAATGTCGTGATCTATTTTGTCGAATGCTTTACTATAATCGGTATATATAGCGTCAACCTGGAAGCCACTGTCCATGCGCTCCGAGATAAAATCAGTGAATAGTACCAAGTTAGATACGGTTGACCTCCCTTTAAGGAAACCATGCTGCTGCAAACTAAGGCTCGATATCAAACTGCTATACAGCTGATTGTACACTATACGTTCAAATATCTTAGCCAAGAGGCATAGCTTGGATATCGGCCTATAATTTTCAATTTTATTTTTTTCACCTTTTTTATGAATAGGTGATATTAATGCAGATTTCCATAGTAAAGGAACAACACCTTCTGATACAGATCTTTTAAACAGGAGAGCAACTGGTCGTGCTAATTCCTTTGCGCAATTCACTAGGAAAAGGGCTGGGAGTGAGTCAGGACCCGCGGACTTACTTAGATCAAGAGATTTGAGAAGTGTACATACCATCGCAGAGTCAATGTCAATTGAACCAATATTACAGTTAGAAACAACATTATGTTCGTTGGGGGAGCTACAATTCAGAGAAGAGGAGGAATTCAGAAAGGTTGAGCGGAAGTAGTCAGAGAAGAGTTCACATATACCTTGGCCTGAATCACTTTCGATATTGTTAAAGGACATGCTGGACGGAAAATTATTATTCATACGTCTACTTTTCATATATGACCAGAATAGTTTCGGGCTTTTACCTATAGAAGATTCAATTCTAGATATATAAGTTTGGTAACAGTCTTGTTCTACGTTATTAGCCCTATCTCGGAGTATCTGAAAAGTAAGCAAATCTGAAATATTTTTGTAATTTTTATATTTATTTAGATATTTATATTTTTCTTTCAGAATCTTTATAAGCGCTGAATTGTACCAAGGGGGATAACTAGATTTTTTTAGTAGGCTTTGCGGGATATAAACATTCCTAATTTCGAACAGTGTGGCGTAAAATTTGCTGACTGCGTCTTCTACACCACCCTCCAGAAGTAAATCCTCCCAATTAATGAGTGAGAGGTCTGTGCGAATCCGATCGTAATCACCTTTACTATACTGATAAATGTACCGTTTCTCCGTCTTTAGATATTGGGAATGTGCTACTTTTGCTTGGATTAATAAAGCGGGGTGGTAGGGGTCCTCACCAGTTAAAGGTTCCGTACATGGTAAGACATTAATCGGGATATTAGAAAGGACGAGATCAAGAATCTTATCATACCTGTTGTTTATTCGGTTGTATTGACGCAAGTTACAGAGGTCTAAAGTATCAATAAAGTAGGTGAATAAGTCCGACTGGGGCGCAACTGGTCTCAAACCATCATCCGAAGGAACCCAGGCTATGGAGCTCATATTGAAGTCGCCAAGGACAATAAATTTATCAGAAGGACGATTGTTCACCAGGTCAGAGAGCTTATCCAAATAAATAAACAACTGGTTAGAAAAACTATCGACTTGTTTTTTTTCACATAAGTATATAGTGCATACGTGAAGTCTGTGGATCAATTTATTAAAGCGGTCTTTTATTGAAATTGATATCCACAAAT
Source organism: Petrophora chlorosata (assembly GCA_951640565.1). Taxonomy (NCBI): domain Eukaryota; kingdom Metazoa; phylum Arthropoda; class Insecta; order Lepidoptera; family Geometridae; genus Petrophora; species Petrophora chlorosata. The sequence goes on along the minus strand of OX621204.1, from coordinate 4,183,841 downwards.
CCTCTGCACTCGACCGCCAGCTGACATTTTCAGAGACTGTCAGTTCACGACGAACTGCTATCAAGACGCCCCCGCCTCGCGACTGAGAAGTCGTGGCATAGTCGCGATCGCGCCGCCACACTAGGTACCTATTGTCGAAGAGTTCACTATCTAAGATCCCGTCGACGAGCCAAGTCTCTGTTAAAGTTATAATATCGTAGGTACTTTTGCCTAGGTTTCTAAAGAAATCTACAGACTTAGTCCGCAGTCCCCGCACATTTTGGTAATAAATATTTAATGAATACATTGTGAATCGATGTACTTTATCAAAAATAATTTTATAAGTAAGAGGTTAGACAGCAAACATGCCACCAGAACCCAGCTGAGTCTCCATCCGTCACCTCCGTCAACACCGGCGCCGCTACCGCCAGCGATATAACTTAGTAATTTTGTTAATATTAATAGAATTGATAAGTATAAATTGGTATTGATAAAGTACCAGTAGGATATAGCAACCACCATCAGCCTCACATTCCACACCAGACTACTTGAAAATAATGTGGTCGTAATTCGCAATATACACAATACACCAGTGTATATAAAATAAGTTAGGTAATGGAATAACGCGTTAAAAACAACAAAACAGTTAAGCCCCTTATGAACGCAAACTAGCTCCAAATGCCACACACAACGCACATAACAAAGTAACAATAATATATGCACAACTTTTAATATGTCATATTCGACTAAACAATACGCTAAGCAGGTAAAAAATAACATTATACAAAGGTAATTAGCAAAGCAGCTCGAATGAATAGACGCCCGAGCGCAAACAAAAGATATCCAATTAAGAGAACAAAAGACTGCAGTAAGCAAATGCCTACCACCTGTGGGTGTCAAACTTTTTGGGATTAGCAATAGTTGCTTGTTTGATTTAATACTTATAGTAAATGTAAATTTGGTTTTGTTATTATACGTTGCTATGATTACATATAATGCAGTGGAACCGGAGATGGCGATAGGATTTAGTGAATTTTTTGAAGGTCTCGCTCCCTCAATATGGCAAACGGCTTGGAGGTGGGATCCCGTCGTACAAAGATTTTCATATGCTTCACCCAGACGAATTGGTAATGGTGCTCCTTCGCTAGGGATTTGGCTTGTGAAAGCAGCATCTTGTTTTTTGTAGTTAGGTGGTCGTTAATGAATATTTTCCCTGTGCCGGTAATTCCAATGTCCTTGGGAGATAAGGGGTCTTTTCGGGAACGGGCAGCAGCAATGAAGTCTTCCTTGAAGTATTTGCTCATAAATGACACAATTATGTTCTTCATTCCAGCTGCAGCATTAGTCGGTACACGATGAACAAAGTTAATCTGAGTTTTCATGACTGGAAAAGAGACTTTTTCACCAATCTTTGCAACTATCTCAAAGAGATTCTCCCTGTCTTTTAGTGGTACACCCTTAACCTCTACATTATTGCTGCGGAGCCATTGTTCAGTGTCTTGGAGCTCGTCCTCCAATTTCCCAATAGTAGATTTTAGTTCACTCACATCTTCGTGTGCTGTTTCCACTTTGATTAGTCTATCATCCATGTTTTGAACTTTGGCTGGGAGTTCTTTTAAGTCGGTCAGCTCTTTGCGTATCAATTGCACTTCGGACGCCAGACTGGAGAGGGGAGCAAGTTCCAAGCGGATGCCGGTCAGCTCTCGCATTATAGTTTCTAAGGTTACCGATGGGGAAACGACTGGCGATGCTGTCACTGACAGTGCCTGAGCACCTGAGTGACCTGCACTCTTACAATTCACGCATCTCCACGTAGCCTGGCGGTCACCAAGCTTGCGGTAACCCTTTTCCGTGATCCCAGAGCAAGGGAAGTCGAAGTGTTTCAGACATGCTGCGCACTGGATTGCCTCCGAAACTTCATCACCGCATCTACCACAGATGACCATAATGCACAAAAGGTATTAATAACACAAATGTATCACGTACGAGAAAAGTTTGAGAACCAGTGGTAAGGTAGTTGGACGCGACGCAGGACGCAAGACGACCTGTCGGAGCGGCGTACGCACGGTAACTGATGATACTAACTACCTCTCCACAAACACCAATGACAGAAATATAATATGAATCTTGAAAATATCAAATCGATGAGAGTACGGAAGGTATTTCTACACATCTTTGCCCATTCCATCTTGTAAACATGTTTTCCTTATCTTATACAGGGTGAGTATCAATTGGGACATTTTTTTTTAAATAACTTCCTGTGTTAATGCTAAATATACTGCAATCTTTGTTACATCATATTTTTTTTAACAGGTTGTTGATTTATGTTTATTTCATTTAAAGCTTTGCAGTAACTAATTATAAAACTTGACATTAATAGATTGATAGTGATGAGAAATTTTAATTCGATAATTCTATTTCATTTAATTGTTTTTTCTATTAAATTCGATAATATTATGTTTTTTTTTTAATTTATTTATGGATCACAAACAGTACACAACAGATATGATTTCATAGGTATAATAAATGATTACATAATTAGTGTACCAACATCGTTGACCACAGGTTACTTTGATAATATAATGTGAACAGAACGAGTGTGGTTATGATTTGTACTGTTATTTACATATTAAACTAATTACCACTCTCGCACAAAACCTCCAACACTAGCTTCCGAAAGCAGCTAGTACGTTCATGAAATATATCGATACTATTAAAATGATCGTTTTAAGATTTAGTCAGATTTGTTTAAACACACATTTGCACACATTTGATTCTAATTCTAATTATTACCATCTACTTTGTACTACATTCTGGCAAATAAATGATGATTTGATTTGATTTGTGCCCCGTGGTATCCCCCACGTGGGGTTTACGGGGTAAAAAGAAAGAAAGAAAAAAAATATATACAACCACAAAGAAATAAATGGAAAAGACAGAAATTATCATCATCATCATGATCAGCCCATCACGTTCCCACTGCTGGGACACGGGCCTTCGGGTTGGTGGATGTCACATGTCCTTAAATTCTGGGCATGTCGGTTTCTTCACGATGTTTTCCTTCACTGTTTTTAGAGCGAGTGTTTAATCCGCACAAACCTAGAGAAAGTCAGTGGTGTGGGGCCAACATGATTCGAACTCGGGTGCGTCAGATCGAAAGTCGCACACGCTCCCACTGAGCCACACTCGCTCTGGAAAAAAGAAATAATGTAACAGAACAAGACAATACAAAATACATGACAGAAAGTTTGACACTAGACGTTGGTTTTCAGCATAACCCCTTAGGGTGAACGGATATTTTTGACTTCAAAAGAACATAAATATCATTACATTATACATAAAATATTCATACATGTATACATATATTAATAACATTATAAATAAACAGCATCCCATCCCATTTCAAAATCTATAATCATCAGCCTATTTAAGCCCACTGCTGGACATAGGCCTCTCCCATGGCACGCCACTGTGCCTGATCTCCCGCTTTTCTTCTCCAGTCTTCCAGCAACCCTGCGTATATTGTTACTTCATCTAGTCACAGTAGATTGCAACTACACTCGAGAGCAATGAATCCGGGTCACTTAAAGAATCCTAAAAATCTCGGAAACTAAAAATGCTAGGTTAATGCAATAAATTGTATTTAATAGACAATGTAATACTCCTTAAATGAAGGTATTAAAACTTCTTAGTTATTGTAAAGTTATATCATAAAAAAATCAAATTTGAAAAAGGGCCACTTTCGAAGATGGAACTACGAAATTACAGCATTTGGTTTTGCTTTTGTTTGTAATCTGTCATTTATGTGGGTACATAAACCATGTTGATAGTGCTCTATATTCATTATTCAAGCTGAAATTATGTCGCTTACGCCTGAAGAATGCACCAGAATACTTACAATGCTGGAAACCGGCCGGAGTCAGCGCGATACAGCCAGGACTGTCGGTGTGTCGCTGTCAACAGTACAAAGAGTTCTCCGACGTTACGAAGAAACTGGTTCTAACCTACGCAGACCAGGAACGGGCAGAACCAGGTGTACCACAGCACGAGAAGACCGATACTTGGTGAACACCATGCTTCGAAATCGCTTTCTCACAGGAACTGAACTCACCAATCAGTTTCGACGCCTCGGAGGAAGTAACCCAAGTGCATGGACAGTAAGACGTCGGCTTGCTGAATCTAACTTAAAACCCCTTAGACCTGCAAACGGCCCTAAACTGGAGCGTGGGCATCGTATTTCGAGACTAAGATATGCCCAGAGCCACGTAAATTGGAGTATTGAAGATTGGTCAAAAGTTATGTTCTCCAACGAATCAAAATTTATGCTCTACAAGCACGATGGAAGACACAGAGTGTATCGAAGACCAGGGGAAAGATTCAAGCAAGCATGCATCGAAGAAAAAGTAGCCTACGGTGGTGGGTCTGTACTTGTGTGGGCCGGAATTTCTTCTGAAAGTCGCACAGAGCTGGTGATCATAGAAAACGGCTCTTTAACTAGCGTAAGATATGTGGAAGAAATTCTCAATGATCACGTTGGTCCATTTATGGTCAATTTAGGTGAGGATGCTATATTTATGCATGACAATGCCCGACCTCATACAGGTAGGATTGTGAATGACTACCTTCAAGAGATGAACATTACTCGTATGGAGTGGCCAGCGCGCAGCCCGGATATCAACCCGATCGAGCATGCTTGGGACGAGCTAGGCAGATGCGTAAAACAACGAAACCCTCCCCCAATCACGCTTCGTGAGCTCAAAATTGCTCTCACAGAGGAATGGGAGAATATTCCCCAAAATCGTATAAGGAACTTGGTGTACAGCATGCCAATCCGCGTAAACGCAGTAATGGAAGCACGAGGAGGCAATACGAAGTATTAAAATTCAAGAAAATCGTAATAAAGTTCAAAAATTTCATGTTTCCTATTTTTGTTTTAAGGAGAGATCAGCAGTTTTTTTCTTTATGTAATTTTGTGTTAATAAAATGTATGGTGACTCATATTTTTTTTACTATAATTTAAGGAGTATTACATTGTCTATTAAATACAATTTATTGCATTAACCTATCATTTTTAGTTTCCGAGATTTTTAACATTCTTTAAGTGACCCGGATTCATTGCTCTCGAGTGTATATTTTTTCTGAAACTGAGCAAGGAGACATCCTAGAAGTGCCTGAAAAAAAAGTATTGTATGTGTTAAGATTATTTACTATTTTATTAGTGTGTATTTTATGTAGTGTATTGAGATATTGAAAACCACCATCCATTGTTTTTGCGTTATTCCTCTCCCTGCACGGTTGTCTGGAAGAGATCACTTTTAGCGATAAGACCGCCATTGTTACACAAGCTTTATTGTTAGTTTTTTAATCATCTGTGTGTATTTCAATATAGAGTTATTTAATTTTTATTCATTTAATTTTCATACAAAGTAGCACTGCATTAGTGTCATCACCTTGAGAGTTTAGTTTTAGTAAGTAGAGTGTAGAATTGTTTTTAGTAATAAAGGCATTCGCCCGTTGAAAAAAATTTAAACGTTGAAGAAGTTCTGATTCTAATTCTGAATTCGTACTCATCCTGTAACTTTTAGCTTCAGTGTTGACATAAAGACGTATGTTGACGTAGGTATGTGTGTATGTAGGTTTATATTTAGCGATGGAAGAACACATGGAAGCTTTTGAGTTGACATTTTTGGGCGAAAGCAAACTTATTAATAACTTGTTTGATATTATTATGTATTTAAGTATTTAACATGTTCAACGGTGACGTATTACGGTTCTTAATATATTTTGTACTGTGTCAAACCTAAGTTTTGTCATTCTAACGTTTGAAAATGCTGTTTTTGCGTATTTATATTTTTTTTTTATTTTGTCTTTGACTTTCCATCAATTGTTTTTTATCTATATACATCAAGACATGGAAATCATTTTCGTTTAACTTTTGTTCTAGGTACAATCTTTAATGCTTAGGTTAGGGTAGGTTGGTACCTAATATTACAAAACCGTTACTAAGCCATGCTATTATTATGTTCAATTATTTTTTTTAAACTAAATGGGCGTGCCAATGCGTGGACATTAATTTTAATTTATGTCAAATTTTTTTTTATAAAAAATATTTTTTGTGTGAAAAAGTGTCCAGTCCTATTCCATGATCTGAAACGCAGTAGCTGTAGCTTCTAGATTCAAGGCACCTATTTACAAAATTTCACTAAAGCAGTTTTCTAGCTGCGCCCCGCGATTTCACCCGTGGTTTAGCGGGATAAAAAGTAGCCTATGTGTCAATCCAGGGTATAAACTATCTCTATTCCAAATTTTCCTCAGATCCGTTCAGCCGTTGCGGCTTGAAGAGGGAATAAACACACTTACAGACAAACTTTAGCATTTATATATAAGTGTGAGTCTGATTTGATGTGATAATAAGTATTAAGATAGCAAAAACACTACAAAAGTAACAACTACTGCCATCAATCAAACAAGTTCTTAACAAACAACTAAAGAATACCACTTTGAACAAAACAAACATTTATACTTAAAAACTGTAATAAAACATAGTCAAATGACTTAAAAACAGCATTACATTTGGAGACGAGAAACGACCGTCACGTATTTAATTGCAAAGTAAATAGGGGCAATAAACTTAGATCCCAAATAGGCAATTAAACGTAGAACTACTTAGAGTATATAGACGTCTAGGCTTTACAATTAAAGCTCCCCTATCTTTGGAAGGAGCGAGTGTGGCTCAGTGGGAGCATTTGCGACTTTCGATCCGACGCACCTGAGTTCGAATCCCGCTGACCGCACCACTGACTTTCTTAAGTTATATGCGGATTTAACACGCCCTAAAAACAGTGAAGGAAAACATCGCGAGGAACCCGGCATGTCCAAGTTTTATCACAAAAATTCAAGGACAAGTGACATCCACCAACCCGCACTGGGCAGTGTGGCAGATTAGGGCCCATACTCTCTCTATGAGAGAAGACCCGTGTCCCAGCAATGGGAACGTGATGGACTGATGATGATGATGATGATGACCTTTGAAAATTGCATAAGTACTCGACTGCCAGCTGGCAATAAATACATTTTGGTGTCATATTTTTATTGACCCTGTTTTCTTCTTCTTTGTCTGTCTGTCGTTCCCGGTGGAATCTTGCAACTCAACTTTCGAGTATTTCCTAATTATCTATTCGGCTAAAACTTTCAGGGTAGCTCACAACTTGATGACAATGCACTCTAAATCCATTCATTAGCATTAATGCCGATCTCAAAAACTTCAAAAGGCGCATATAAAAACGTGGTATTTAAATTATTTTTAGAGACCTTAGGGTGGTCTAAACTTGGCTAGTAAAACTGGAAGACAATGCATTCTAAATCCATTTATTAGCATGTAATGCCGACCTCAAAAACTTTAAAAAGCGCATATAAAAACGCGGTTTTTAAATTATTTTTAGAGACCTTAGGGTGACCTAAACTCGGCTGGTAAAACTGCATTCTAAACCTATCTATTAGCATTAATGCCGACCTCAAAAACAAAAGGCGTATATAAAAACGTGGTATTTAAATTATTTTTAGAGACCTTAGGGTGATCTAAACTCAGCTAGTAAAACTGGATGACAATGTATTCTAAATCCATTTATAAGCATTAATGCCGACCTCAAAAACTTCAAAAGGCGCATATAAAAACGTGGTATTTAAATTATTATTAGAGACCTTAGGGTGATCTAAACTCGGCTAGTAAAACTCGATGACAACGCATTCTAAATCCATTTATTAGCATTAATGCCGACCTCAAAAACTTCAAAGTATGTAAAAAAACAAACAGTATATAAAAACGTGGTTTTTAAATTATTTTTAGAGACCTTAGGGTGATCTAAACTCGGCTAGTAAAACTGGATGACAATGCATTCTAAATCCATTTATTAGCATTAATGCTGACCTCAAAAACTTCAAAAAGCGCATAAAAACGTGGATTATTTTTAGACACCTTAGGGTGGTCTAAAACTCCGACACGTAAATTGGCCACACACTCACACGAGAAAAGTAGACAAGTAAAGGTAGATAGACTAGGTAGGTTTTTAGTTACAAAAAAGCCGTTAATTACACGGGCTCAAATTATTCATTTTCATTTTAAACTTTATGAGTTTTTATATACACTATGCTCAAAAAAAATTAATATAAACTACAAAAAGTCCTACGCTGTTAAAGCTCATGTCTCAATAGTTTTCTTTTAAATTTTCAATACATCTAAATTCTAATTATTTTTAGATAAACAGCTAAATACTGAATAATATGGCGAGTGTGGCTCAGTGGGAGCTTGTGGGACTTTCGATCCGACGCACCCGAGTTCGAATCCCGTTGGCCCCGCACCACTGACTTTCTTAAGTTATGTGCGGATTTAGCACTCGTTCTAAAAACGGTGAAGGAAAACATCGTGAGGAAACCGGCACGTCCAAAAATTTTCCACAAAAAGTCAAGGACATGTGATATCCACCAACCCGCACTGGGCCAGCGTGGTGGATTATGGCCCATTCTCTCTCTATGAGAGAAGGCCCGTGTCCCAGCAGTGGGAACGTGATGGGCTGATGATGATGATGATGACTGAATAATTCGACATTTGTATTCTTCTCTGGCCGCTTTGCTTTCCACTTGGACTTTCAAAGAGCTTTAAATTTATATTTATGCTTACTAATAACTTAATATCCTTTAACCATACTTACCATATTTCGCTCGAGTTCTTTGTCCCTCCGTCTTATTAGAATTTATATTAACTCCTAAGCCAAGATTTAAATTGTAAAGTTTATTCGCTTTCATTTACCGATTTAATTAACCCCTTCTGTAAAAGCTTAAATTAACCCCTCCTGCTGGCCGATTCAGAAATTCACGATAACTCGTTGTCGACCGATTCGGTTTGATATCGTACGATCCAAAATATTACATACAAAACCAATTCCTTAAATGCAATATGTAATCGATACCAATATTGTAACTGAACCGTATTGAATTATCGGCACGAATAGTTCGAAAAGAAACTTACGATACGAGATCGATATCCAGTCCAATCGATTCGGTATTCATTATCATCATCATTATTTCAGAACCTCATTCTGAATTGCTGATCTCTTTATGGAATAAAACGATATTGTGTTTCGGAATGAGGTAGCCTCACTAACCCGGGCACAATGACGATATAGCTAGATAATTTGACTCATCCATTTTTTCGCATTCCTAGACTAAGCATGTGGCAAAAATTTTGACCAATAAATGATCACAAAGCCATGACCAAACCCTCCGCACCTCGCCGTAGATCGGTGAGTTAGGCTTCTAGGAAAATGTACCTACACGTACTCCATTGGTTTTATGCTCCTTGCGCGGGTAAAAAAAGCGCGCCCTATTTGGTCCCGCGCGCGTCCCGGTCGCGCTCTGGCATGCCGTTACAGACTTGATTAACTAAAATCTCCAGTGACGCAAAAAAAGAATTTGACTATTTATAGGCAGAAAAATATTGAACAAACATTGGTTAGACTTCTCATTATGGCATTTAACGCGATGCAATAGCAGTGAGAATCGTTTAAACGACCCAGGGTCTCCATAGCAATCCTGTTGGTACGGGGTTTAAGTTAAATTTTCGTTTATGCAACCGTGGTTGCACCAGCAGGGAGATCACGTAACTCTGTTGCGAACATCGCATGTTGCGGATTTACGTGCAAAAGAAATTTAATTCAAACGATAAAATGCGATCATGTAACTACAATTATTTCTATCATTTAGATTGAAACCAAATTACATAATCACAATTTTATCGGAAATGTATAGGAAATGATCATATTCAATTGAGCTTTCGTTGAAGTTTGATTACAACAAATGGGTTACGTGATCGCATATCCATCATCGAACAGGTTTCTGATTATAAATATTTAATAAAACGGCTAGGACTCACGTAGTTTGTCGAATTAGTCGACCTAGGTATCGAGCATGTCCGATGCTCTTCATCAGGGGCGAGTTTACGCTGCGAGATCGCGGCGACCACTGGCGGTGTCTTCTAATTGAAATTGATTGAAATAAAAGGTACATGATCGCATATCGGTCACGCTGATTGTATTCTAATGACATGACACAAATTAACTGAGTTGTTTTATCACACGGCATCTTTTCTTTAGTGTCATAATATAGGCACTCTTGCGTTTAAGTTTATGTCAAAAATGTAATCAAATCACCATTAGCATTGTGTATATAAAGTAGCCTAATAAGTCAGTTCTTCACCATTTCAGCACTGGTGCAAGAGGCTACTCTCTCTCTTTTGTCGTTTTCTTCCAATCTCCTTACGTGGTGGTCAAAATTGACAATGCTGACAGCTTGCAGATCTTCTATAAGCAACAGTGACCGCAGCGCTTTCCATCATGCGGGCTGGGTTGTTTCGTAAACCTTCATAAACATAAAAGTTATGTGCAATATCTTATTCATTTTATCAGTGCGCTATATTCCTACTCTTTACAATGCTAGTAGCTACTATAAACCTGGCAAGTGTTCATTTGTTTTAAGTACTTTAGCTAAAACGTAGCGTAAAGACTGCCATAGAGCAAGGATATTTTTTTACTCAGCTAGAGTAGACTAAACTTCTGTATAGTTCGATAACTTAAATTAAAATTCAAGACAGTACACGATACTGCGCTTTGTTACTACCTCAAGTAAAGAGCGGGAAGCGGGCATTTTCTGACTAACTCTGCAATCACGCTATTTTTTAACCGCCTTCAAAATAGGAGAAGGTTATCTATATGATTGTATTTTTTAATTTTTTTCTGTTTTTTTTTTATTTGTTACGTCAGAACTCCGTCATTAAGGAACCGATTTGGAAAATTATTTTTGCGTTGGGTTCAGTATAGCCACGAAGTGGTCCAATATAAATTTCATCGATATTTGACCTTGGACTTCGAAGATACATTGAAGTCGGTTTTTTTGTTTGATAAAACGTATACTTGTTTTTGGAACTGAGTGATGAGACGAACAAGTCGTTCGCCTGATGATAAGCGCCACGCCTGTCTATAACAATTGCAGTGCCACTTAGAACTTTAATACTATAAAAACACTGCGTAGCACTTCATTGCGCTCATCACCCCGAGACATCCGATATTATTTATTATTATGGCACAGTAATATTTGCGCACTACTGCTTGGTGACCGAATAACTGGCAAAGCTGTGGTACCTACTCAGACGGCCTTCCGCTTACGAGAGACCGACTACGAGTAAAGATGACACAGTTATTTAGAATCATATGTAGTATAAACCGAAATAATTTAATGCCAAAGGAAAAAGCAGCGGATATGTAGAATATAGGAAAGGCTGATGACAATTTCGAATTTTTCTTTTTTGTTTTGAGGATTGTATCTATGATTTAATACTATGTTTCTCAGTACCGCTTATGGTTTGCACCACTTCTCATGAAATTCGAGAAGTCCACGGATATTCTAAAGGATTAAAGCGAACGACGCTTGTAAATTTATTAAACGTTTCTGTGAAATCGTGATGAAGATAAAACCTACTTTTGTCGAACTCGTTTGTGGAAAATTGTTTCATTAAGAGTTAATTTGGTTTTATAGGTTGTGACGTTTAGGTGGTTATTAGTAAAAGAAAGAAAGCCACCTAAGTCTTTACAAATTTATTTATGTTTAGGTCCTTATTAGCCCGTCACTACTTTTTATCGTCACTCTCAGTATTTATTTGATATTCACTCTGAGTATTTATTTGATATCCACTATCCTGCTGTGCGGTGGAGACGGTGGAGTGGCCGCTCGTAGTCCGCCGGGGCCGCCGCGCCGGTTGTGATGAACCGGTCGCCAGGATTCACAGGGGCGAGAGCAGGAGGTGCCCGTTAATGGGACCCTGGAATGGCCATCAAGCTTGTGAATATTGGGTCCACGACAACTCATCTGATTGCGACTCCGTAGCGAAGCAGAAAGTGGAAGGCTACCTACATAGTCTATGATGCGTGTATTGGTCGCAATCAGATCAGAGTTTACAATAAGTGGAAGAAAAAGAATAATTACTGATCATTACGTCATGATTTACAAAGAAAGAAGAAAAAGAATTAACATAATTTTACTCGCTGCGGCCGCACTACCCACTATCATTCTACCCTCTATCATTTTAATAGCATAAACCAAGCAAGAATTGCGTTCAACACTTGCCCAATTGAAATTATGGGGTTGAGGCACAATCACTTGAAGTTAAGATTACTTTTTATAAAATGTAATGTTTCAAATAAGCTGGCACGCTCTTATTAGAGACGCGTCACTAAAAAAATGAGGCGCTCGGACGTGAGCTTGCCTTGGTGACAAAATGAGGTGTGCGCGCGGCGGGCGATGCATTGTCTTTTTCTATGCTCGGAGACGCGGGCGCACAGGGCCGAGTGCAGACAGTGGTACGAACAAACGAAATTGATCAGAATCAGAAATCTTTATTGTATAACTGTGTAGGTACATCAAAATAGGTCTTAAATATTTACAAATGTTTCAACAGTTTATCCACTTTGGACGTACAATATGATGTTGAACAAAAAAACACTTAAACGGAATAATACTTTCTAATTTTAGGTATAATCCATACTTAAAGTTGTACCTAGCTATCTACTATTTACCTAGGTTTTCGTTTATTGGATAAAGTAAAGTAAGTAATTTGTTTTTTGTTCAAAACAACTTATTGTTATGTTCTAATTGAATCGCTTCCAATCCCACAAACATTCCTCTATAACTACATAAATGAAATTTATTGTGTATATTTGTATCACAAGTGATACGATACCATGGCGCGGCGTGATTCACGTAAATTATTGTTTGTCGATCGACCGTCGCAGGGTTGTTACATAAGGTTTTTCTTTTTTAACCCCCGCCACAATGTTTTATGAAGCCTAAAAATCAGACATCCCTATTATATTGAAATATTGGATAGATTTAATCATTTTAAATGCCAGGGTAAAACTCCCACCCTTCTACGACACATAGATTTTAAAGAAATTTTTAAAAATCGCTTATAATTTTAGCGGGAAAACTGAAAAAAATATTAACTAAAAATCTAAATGTATTATTTAAGATTCTTATATAACATACATAGGGCATTGACAATGTGCACAATTGGACATTTTTGCAGGCTTTAAAAATGAGTAGAATTGGACGAATTATAAATTTTATGTTTTTCGTTTTTATTTTTTTTCTCCCAAATTTGCACGTATTAGCACTTGATATACACACCAAAGATAGTTCACTATGTATTCCATGCATTATCATATGTATTTTGTCGGGGCGCCGACGAAAACACAAGAGGAGTTTTGACTTTGACCACTCTGTGTGTCTGTCCGCAGCAACGTAGCTCTTAAACAGGTGAACCGATTTGGATGCGGTTTTTTTTATTTGAAAGCAGGTTTTCTAGCGGTAGTTCTAAGACATGGTTAATCAAAAACCGTTAAATAGTTGTTTTTAAATTTTAGTTTACTGAAATTCGTTATAATGTATAGTTAGGTACATCAGCCTCAACTGCATCTGTGGTGTGGTGGTTAGGCAGGTCATTATTGTTTCATATACTAGGTTGCGGGTTCGATTCCCGCTATGAGACGTGCTGCGTGATGTGCACGGAAAAAAAATGTATTTACTTTGTATCTGGGTATTGTGGGACCATGTTCCTCTGTTTCTGGTTTTCTAGATACAGGGAATCCTAGTTAGGGACCAGGATCTATGTATGTGATTGTTGGGCGTATTTATTTATTTACTTAATTAAAATATTTTATCAAGATTCTAGATTTTGATTGATGACGTGAAAACGAATTTACCTACATGCAAAATGCTATCTTGTAAAACGTCACCTAGAAAAGTGGCATCCCTGAAGGATTATGATGAATTAAAGCAAAGAAAGCAAAATAACAGGTCCGTATAATAAGAGGAGGAAAACGTCTCGCTCGCATAATGCAAGCAATAAGAAATATCAATACTAGTGAGGGATTGTAGATACGTCAAACAAGGTTTTTCGGAAAGAAAAAATACGACCATCGCCACCGGCTGGGACTTCATATAAATATAATAAGAATTAATATATAATACTAGCTGCGCCCCGCGGTTCCACCCGTGGTTTCCCGGGATAAAAAGCCTATGCATGTGCTATTTCCAAGTCCTATAGTACCGACATACCAAATTTCATCAAAATCGGTTAGGTAGTTTTCGCGTGAAAGAGTAACAAGATCCATACATACAAACTTTCGCGGATATAGTATTAGTAAGGGCAGTAAGGGCTAGCTGCACCCGCGGTTTCTCTGGATCAAATATAGCCTATGTGTTATTCGACAGTGCAACTCAATTTTGGCCTCACCTCTGTCTGACCAAGCTCAACAGCTATATTTCTTAGCTGCAAAATGCCTACTATTAAGGTGATAATTTTAGCTTTATATAAGGATCGGGTAATGTGGTCGCTAAGCGACAAAACCCTTTAATCAATAAATGAAAAAAAATATGTGTTATTCTGATGTATAAGTTATATTATTATTAAGTAAAATTTCATTAAACGGTCGGTTAAATTTATTAGATTTTAAAAAGAAAATAAAGTCATTTTTTGAACGAAATCCTTTTTATTCGCTGAATGAGTTTATGTTGATGCGTCTGACAGAATCCTCATTTTTATATGAGGATGAAAAAATGTGCCAAAATATACTAATTTATACTGACAGTAGTCAGGTGGAACTAATTTAATATTAATATAAAATAAATACATAATTCTGGGTGACATATTTTATGAAAATTTAAGTTATAAATTACTAATAATTATATCTATTAATTACTAATAATATGAAATGAAATTTAAATTGTAACTTTATTTTTATTATAATTATTATGACTTGCCTTGTATAACGGACTTAGTTATATGGCCAATAAAGAATTCTATTCTATTCTATTCTAAAATCCATTCAGTAGTTTTTGCGTGAAAGAGTAACAAACATCCATACATCCATACATACAAACTTTGGCATTTATAATATTAGTAAGGATACTAGTTCTTTTTATGTAACCGAGAACCGAGACGAGCCGCTCGTTCCATTGATGGTAAGCAATACGCCAGCCCATAACAGTAACAGCACCGCCCAGAACTTTGTTTTGAAAAATCCTGCGCGGCGCTGGACTGCGTTAGTCACCCTGGGAAAGGTAGCTGTTCAGTCTCATAATGCCCAGTAATTTCGCTGGCTACATTGCCCTTCAATCCGGATCACAGTAATGGTTTCGCACTACTGCTTGGCGGCAGAATAACTGGCAAAGCGGTGGTACCTACCCAGACGGCCTCTCGCAAACAAGAAACCGACCACTGGTGAAGGAAAACATCGTGATGAAACCCGCTTACGCGCTTTGGAGTGGTAGGCTCTGACCGTGGTTGTAATACCACCCACCGAACAAAGCCATGCCGTCAAGCGACCTAGTCGTGTTTCGGGATGACGTTCGGTGAACCATCGGGGAGACGGGTCTGAGCAGCCGCTCAACTGCCGTCTCTCTCTAGATCTATGTGCTTCATCTTAGGCCACAACATCGCTTTACATCAGGCGAGATAGTAGCCAAACATGGATCTAATAAGCGTAAACAAAAAGGATAAACACGTGAAAACGGGCGTAATTTTTTTTAATTGTTATAATTAACTAAGTGTTTGAAGTGCTACGCGTATTAGTCTTTCCAATGCTTGTCTACTTTATTAATAGAAACAAGTGTGTCTTAGAGCGTTCTCAAGACCTTAATAATGCCCCCTAGTGATAATTTGCAAAGAATTAAGCTTCAAAGAAGGAGCGCTGTTATTTTTTCATTTTCTTAAGGTCTCAGTCACAAAGACTCCATCTGTCTTGTGATTACTTATTTCGTAGTCACCTTCGAGCTTAGAGGATTATTATTTTTGTGTCATTACGTTCTGGCGCAAATGAAATACAGCGCCGTCTGTCAAATAAACTTGTTAACCCCTGAAAGTAAAAGAGAGGTATGATCTTGAAATAGGTTTAAAATAAGTAAAACAAATAAGTCCTTCATGCGCAATTGCGTAGGTTTTTACATTAAAATTCCGAAATGTATAACGAAGCTCACAGAAAGTAGATTTAAATTGTGTGTGATAAATATTCTAATAAAAAAGCATACTATACAGTCAGCAATAGTCGATCAGACAGTAATCGAGAAAAAATCTAAAATGTAGTTAGAACGAATGTTCGTCGAACCAGAAAGATCAGTCAACCAATATTTTTGTGAAATAACAATGATTTATATTTTTAAATCAATAAATAATTCTGACATTTTTAATCTGTTCTTCATCTCAAACGAAACAACAATCACAGCGCATGACGTCATTTGTAGGCAAATGCCGTGAGTCAAGCTAGTGTTTATTTTACGTTTTTGCTTTTCATAAAATGTATTTGGCAAATTTTTTCGTTCCATTACTACAATATAGTCCCCAAACTTCACAAAACGTATTAGAATCTCTTTGCAAGTTTTATTTCGAAGAGTTTGTCGTCTTCTACCTACATATGACGTCATAATTTTTGAGGTGACCGTTTGCGCGGCAATATTTGAAACATAATATTTTAACAAAGTTTTAGGTACTTTTAGAGCGTTATTTAATTAATATACTATTTTTCATGGCTATATATATTCATCGTAGTTAATTTAAAACACTTTCTGAAAAGTTGTCCGATCCCTTATTACATAAAAGACAAATATGCATGTAATGTTCCGCTTCTGCCAAGTAGCCAACTGGCACATAAGAACATAATATTATCAAAAACAAACATAAATATTGTAACAAAAAATCTAAATAAATTTTTAGAAAAAAACAAAAACCGACTTCAATGTATCTTCGAAGTCCAAGGTCAAATATCGATAAAATTGGTAGTAAATTTGGGACCACTTCGTAGCTATACTGAACCCAGCGCAAAAAAAATGTCCCAAATCGGTTCATAAATGACGGAGATCTGAGGTAACAAACATAAAAAAATACAATCGTACAGAGAACCTTCTCCTTTTTTAAATCGGTTAAAAATTGTGCCCTTCAGTTTCTTGCCGTATCTTCTGAGTAGGTAGTGATTCTTTTTCCGATACGGTGGTAGACTAATGACTTTACAATTACATACTATTGCAATATGTCTCATACATATTAATGCAATTTCGTGTTGGTTCTATTTTACGACACACTATGTTGTTTTTAATTTACCTGAAAATGTAAGCTTCTCCTTCAGTTTGTGTTCAAGGACAATAAATAGCTGTTTTCTTCTTTTTATGGTTGTTATTCGCTGTTTTGACGATATTCTGCCAGCAATAACTAAATAATGTAACGCGCCTTTTGATGATTGTCAAAATATACTACAATTAATTTATTTTATAACAAAAAAAACTGACTTCAACTCTGATGTATCTTCGAAGTGCAAGGTCGAATATCGATGAAATTTATAAGGTATTATTATTTAAGGTATTTTAAGGTATCGACCTTGAAGCTATTCTGAATCCAACGCAAAAATAATTAAAAGGGACAGAGTTCTGAGGTAACAAACTTAAAAAATACCGGTCGAGTGCGAGTCGGCTCGCGCACGAAGGGTTCCTTACCATCATCTTTAAAAACTGCAAAAAATCATGTTTGTTGTATGGGAGCCCCCTTAAATATTTATTTTTTCTGTTTTTTTATATTTGTTGTTATAGCGGCAACAGAAATACATCATCTATGAAAATTTCAACTGTCTAACTATCACGAGATACTGATTCAGTTCATGAGATACAGCCTGCTGACACACGGACAGACAGACAGACGGACAGCGGAGTCTTAGTAATAAGGTCCCGTGTTACCCTTTGAGTACAGAACTCTAAAACCAAGCCAATTGAGAACCTCCTTAGTCGGTTAAAAATGATTCCGAAGAACAAGAGTTTAGTTGTTTCTATTTTTAAAACATTTGGGAACATTACCAACCACATGACTCGATTCTAATTATATAACGACTTTAATAGAAAATGTTTCTGTAGAAACAAGAAAATATTTACAGACAAGAAACATTCTATCAGTTGCTGCTATTTCTAGAACAACATCTCGGAATATTACCAACCTAGTTAGGTACACAGAATAATATCATTATCCGGGACAACGGACAAATTGTATTTCTTACCTAAAATTATTCCTGGCCTGTGCCAGTGGAATTCCATTTTCCCGCCACCATTCGGCGGAACTTAACGAACTGTCACATTTTCGCGCCAAAATGAGCGCCGCCATAATTAGGTTCAGGGCCTGTGCTAAGTTTCGCTTAACGGTGAAAGTGAGGGAAAATCCTGGGAGAATGTTAAGGATATTTGGCAGTGGCTTTTACCCTATAACTAGGGTACCCTATTTAGTGGTCATACAGTTATTTTAGTGCGTCTAATTGTGCATGACCGCTAATTTTATTATAGTACTTTCGAAGATTTGCTTTGTTTTTTCGAGTTCTCAGGAGTCTGAGATTAATGCTGGGTCTATGTATAGAAGGCGACATCTCCCAGGTTTTAAAAACCATCGTCATTCTATATTATCAGTCATCTGCCGGAACCTTTACTAAAGCACAAATGACGACACTGAGCCCGATCTAGCTACCCTGCGTAGGTATATTTTTTTTAGAGTGGTAGGCTCTGGCCGTGGTTGTAATACCACCCACCGAACAAAGCCATGCCGTCAAGCGACCTAGTCGTGTTTCGGAATGATGTTCGGTGAACCATCGGGGAGACGGGTCTGAGCAGCCGCTCAACTGCCGTCTCTCTCTAGATCTATGTGCTCCATCTTAGGCCACATCATCGCTTCACATCAGGCGAGATAGTGGCCAAACATAGATCTATTAAGCGTAAATAAAAAAATTGTTGCTTCGCAGAATTAGTCTTAGAAAATATTGAGATCGATCGAGGCTCAGTGGAAGCGCGTGCGACTATCGACCCGACGCACCCAAATTCGAATCCCGCTACCCCGCACCACTGACCTTCGTAAAGGAAAACATCGTGAGGAAACCGGCATGTCCAAGAATTGTTTACAAAAATTCAAGAACATGTGACATCTACCAACCCACACTTGGCCAGCGTGGTAGATTATGGCCCATACTCTCATGTGTCAGTTCTTAGTGTTGGCCGGTCACCAAACTTTTCTAATTTTTTCTCGGGTTGGTGACACTTGGTACACTACAATTATAATTATAAAAGTCTTATTGTATACCAGTTTAAAAAAAAATCACAACATCCTTTACTATAGTTTACAATGGGTGGTCTTACACTAGATGAACTCTCAACCACAACCACAACTGCATCTCTGTCCTTTTTTGACTGCACTGTACACGGCAATGGTCTCCATACACATACTGTAATTGTTTATCTTGCTCTTATTAACTTGTTTATTTTGTACTCCTACACTCGTGTTTGTACTATGTTTGTTGCGTGCAGTTTTGTCAAAATAAATTGCTTCTCATTTTCTTTTCTTCCTGGCTCAGTTTTTTCGGAGCATATTCTTTACAATTAGTGTACACCTCGTCTCGAGAATAATATTTCTTCAACGTAATATTTTATCATAGATTGTCAACGTCACCATCATTAATGTTAAATAACCAGAAGAACGCGCACAAAGCTACAAACAGGGGAAAAGGCAAAAAGCATTTTATCTCCATAGTATTTGTACACCTCTCAGACACCCCTCACATTCGATTCAAGACAAACATTTCTTTTTCCAGACATTTTGGTAACAACCCTCTATTAACGTGAAATGACGCGCTATGGGGTAAAAAATACCTAGTAATATATTTTTAAGAAATAGTGTATAAAGACAAACTGCCTGATAGAAAGCTGTCAGTGATGGTTATGTAACAAAAATGTTTTTCGTTTATACAGAAACGTGACTGAGTTTTTGAACTACCCTAGCCGTTAGATAAAACAATACATTGTTACAAATCCATTTATAGCTTTGTAAGCCTATTAAAACAGCATTTTTGAATTTTTGGAATAATCGATAATATGTTCACGGAAATCGATTCTGCTGCTGATAAGGAACAAAAAATTGTATCGGCACGTTTTTAGATTTTTCATACAAATCTGCATAAAATCGGTAAAAATCAAATAAAGTATTACCGTGAAAATGAAATCTGTTCATAATCATAATCAAAAACATTTATTGCTAGAATATAGGTAGGTAATCTAGGTGTTACAGTAATAATTATAACGTTCCATATAATCCCTATTTAAGGGTGTGCAATACAATTCACATAAAATGTTGCTCATTAGTAACAAAAAAAGAATGAAAATCTAATACAGATATTTATAGTGTTGTTTCTCTGAATACATTCAGCGAAATCCAGATAAGAAATTAATTTCTGTTACGTCTGAATGCATAAGATATCGAACTTCTATTTTGGCAACATCGCAGTGACTACCCTACCTCTCGTGCGTAAACATTACGGTCCGCGTTAACCTAAATTTTAATTGAAAAAAGTAGTCTATTGTTAACGTTACATTATAAAATAAAGTGTGTGCTAAAGTGTTTTCAATAACCTGTGTATTGGTGTTTGTTTCATCAATTTCGGTACAGTGGTTCGTGAATTACAATCATTTTAATATTCAAATATTTCGAATATCGCCTTTGTTCCTGACCTAGGGCAACTCGCAGACCGCCCGCATCTACGTCACACTTACCGGCTGGACAGCTACTCGCTACGCGGCTGACCGAGCATTAGCGCCTGTATATAGGAAACCAGCAACGACACGTCAATAATCTCTCCTCCTCCTTGAAATTGATTATTTTTGTCTTAGGCAAAAGAAAATGAGTCAAAAAACGCAAAATCGTAACAAGTGTACTGGATGCTCGCGCGATCTGAATACCTCAGAGCAACTAAAGTGCGCAAGCTGCGGGCTTAATTACCACTACGACTGCGTCAATTCCAGTAATAAACGATATAAAGAAATTTCTACAGAATATAAATCTACTTGGGTATGCCCGACCTGTCGAAATAAGCAGCCTAGAGGTGACAATACGAATACACCAGTGCGTGGTAGTGGCTCCAACGAGGAAAGCGGCACGTCCAACGTTACTGTTCGCCGCGCCAATACCAATGTCCAATCGCAGTCCTCTGGGCAGCTAACATTTGAAAACGTCAAAGCATTGATTCAAGAAGCGTCCGATAGTCTGCTAGCCAAGATGGAGAAGAAGTTGACCAAAATAATTGATACTAAAACAAAGGAGATCACTAAGGAAATCAGTGATTTAAAAAAATCTATCGACTATATAAACGATGAACATGAAGATATAAAGAAAGAATTAATTTTGAAAAGTAACGAGATCAAGGACCTCAAAGATGAGAACACTCAAATAAAAGACACGGTAAGACAGCTAGGAAACCGTTTAAATATTATGGAACAGCATTCGAGATTGAGCAATGTGGAAATACAATGTATCCCAGAACACAAAACGGAGAACTTAGTAAATGCCATAGCCCAGATTGCTAAAATTACCGGTAGCGGAGTAGGAGAAGGCGATATACATAAATGTACACGTATAGCAAAACTAAATCCTGAAAACCAGCGGCCTCGCTCGGTAGTTGTTAAATTTTCGAGCCCACGTATCAGAGATACGTTCATGGCAGGGGTTATCAAATTCAACAAAAAACATCATAACGACAAGTTGAACACCAGTCACATTGGCATTGGAGGCGTCAAGCAACCTATTTACGTTGTGGACCATCTAACACCCGAAATGAAGAAAATACACGCCGCGGCCAGGGAAGCATCCAAGAAGCTGAACTACAAATTCGTATGGATAAAAAATGGGCGCGTATTTATTAGAAAATGTGAAACATCTCAGCATATCATAATAAGGGACTTAGCTCAATTAGATTTACTTACATAGATTGGTAATTGTAGTAATTGTTTAGTTTCTTATTATATTGATATGCCAATATGGATTACCTAAATATTTATTATCAGAATGTAAGGGACCTCCGAAGCAAAACTATAGATGTTGCGCTTAATATTGCAAACAATGATTTTGATGTTATTATTTTCACTGAGAGTTGGTTGAACGACAGTGTTTTTGATGGTGAAATATTTGATAGTCGGTACGTACTACGTACCATAGACGAGATAGAGTCCTGACTAATAATTATAGGAATGGAGGTGGAGTGGTGATAGCTGTCAAAACAAGTCTCTCGTCTACTCGCAGGCTTGATTGGGAGAGCGAATGTGAGGATGTTTGGATAAACGTGGATTTTAAAGTGGATGGGAAACCAAATCATATTGCTATTTGTGCCGTATATTTACCACCACCAGTTAAAAGAGATAAACTTGATTGTTTCATATCTAACACAAATAATATTATCAATGAGAACCAAAATGTAATGATAGTCGGTGATTTCAATTTAGGAGGTATAAAATGGTCTAGCATTTCAAATATGGCGTATCTCCTGCCAACAAGCAGCTGTATTCTAGAGACACATTTCATAGACTTTATTGAAGAAAACTCTCTGAAGCAATTTAATTCGGTGGTCAATACTAATAGAAGATTACTGGATCTGTTGTTATGCAACTTTGCAGATGTAAGAATCTCAAAAAATGTGAATCCTATTAGTATTGTTGACGTCCACCACCCCCCCTTAAATATAGCAGTTAAGATAGGTAGGATAGATGAGTTGAAAGATAAAGTTACGCAAAGATACAACTTCTACAAGGCTGACTATGAGAGCATTGTAAAAGATTTAGATGACATCTCTTGGGTTGACTTATTTTCGACTGGCATAAGTATCGATGAAATGTTGTCTCTGTTTCATGAAAAATTATACACAATTATCGAAAAACATGTTCCTAAAACTAGACTTAACAATAAAAAGTATCCCATCTGGTTTAGTAAAGAACTTGTACGCCTATTAAAAGAAAAAAACAAGTGCAGAATAAAAGTCAAACGGTACAATAATCCACTTGATAAAATTAACTTTGAATCTCTACGCGTTAAAACCGATAAATTAATTAAGGACTGTTATTATAAATATATTGATTCGGCCGAATATAATATAGCCAAAAATCCAAAATACTTTTGGTCACACCTAAAAAATATTAAACAATCACCCAATAGTTATCCTTCCAAAATGGTACTGGATGATAGGGTAGCTTCCGACGGAGCAAGCATAGGTAACCTATTCGCGAGTTATTTTTCATCAGTGTACCACAGTGACAATAGTTGCAGTAGCTGTAGTGATGCTACCTCAGCACAGACATTATCTAGCAGTACACTTTGTTCTCTGTATATTTCGAGATCAGATGTCTTAACGAAATTAAAAAGACTTGATACACATAAAAGCGCGGGCCCTGATAATCTGCCTCCACTTTTTATAGCTAGATGTGCTGAGCCATTGTCAATACCAGTATGTATGATTTATAATAGGTCCCTTGACACTGGTAAATTTCCTGAATTATGGAAACGGGCTCGAATAGTACCCATATATAAGAAGGGAGGACGGGAAAACATACAAAATTATCGACCAATTTCTATCCTTTCAGTCTTTCCGAAGGCCTTCGAGTCCCTATTGCAGCCGATTCTTTTACGTCACGTACACCAGGCTCTTACCGTAACTCAGCATGGATTTGTACGATCCCGCTCGACCACCACAAACCTGGCTAACTTTGTTACCCATCTGACGGAATCAGTGGACACTCGTATACAAGTCGACGCGATATATACGGATTTCTCGAAGGCTTTCGATAAGGTGAATCACAAAATATTAATATCGAAACTATCTGCACATTTTGGTATAGGCGGCGCTATCCTGGCTTGGCTGGCTTCTTATCTTGACGCCAGACAATCATATGTTGTGATCAAAGGGTATGCCTCTCAGTCTTATTTAGCTACCTCGGGAGTTCCCCAAGGGTCTATTTTGGGACCGCTGTTGTTCAATTTGTTTATTAATGATGTGGCTAACTGCTTTTTAAATTCTAAATGTTTTATTTTTGCTGATGATCTAAAGTTTTCTAGACCGATTCATAATGATAACGACGTTAAAGCCCTGCAAGAAGATATTGATAGACTATGTGGTTGGTGTGCTTCGAACGGCATGATATTAAACTCGGATAAATGCTCTCACATCAAATTTACGCGTAATCGTAATATTATAGATTCGAACTACCGGATCGATGGCACCTTACTTCAGGAATTAAGGGTAGTGCGAGACCTAGGTATTACTATTGATTCCGGACTGCGCTTTGATCAACACATTGATAAGATGTGTAGATCGGCGCGTAGTATGCTAGGCTTTGTATTAAGAAATACCAAAATGTTTAAAAAGCAAAGCACCAGGAAGCTATTGTTTAACACTTTAGTGAGGAGCAGGCTAGAATATTGCTCAGTGGTTTGGAACCCTAACTACCAAATTTATAAAGATAGATTAGAGAGTATCCAAAGACGTTTTACCCAATTCTGTTCTTATGGTAAAAACAAGACGGCACCATATGTGAATCGACTCATGAATTTTAATCTTGTGTCGTTGTCAGATAGACGTAAATTACACGATATTATGTTTTTATACAAACTATTGAACAGTATTTTTGATAACCCAGAACTGCTTAGCCATATAAGGATCAATGTCCCCGCACGACTACCACGTCATCCTGCACCTTTACTTACACACAATACTTATAAAACCAATCTCGGTCATCACTCCCTCATTCCTAGGCTGTGTAGATTGCTCGGAGACTTCGTTAAGAAGGACAGTACTATAGATATTTTTCATGACAGTATTGTACAATTTAGAGGTAAAATTTTAAATAGTCTTAGACCGACTTGCCACATAAAGGAACTTCAAAAATGTAATTAAAAAAAACTAAAATTTTTAATATATTTATAAACTCAAATAACTTTATAATTTATGTAACTTTATTTTCATATATGTTGCTTAGATAAATAAATAATATATATAATGTTAGTGTCGCAGATAAATAATTCATGTATAATATAAGGTACCTTTAAATAATTGTTTCATAAGGTTACTTCGGTTTATGTATCTGTACCTATGAATGACGGATCTAAATGTTTATGCATATTACTAAGGAGCACGATGAGGCTATCTGTAATTAGAACTATGTGTAATACCTAATTTTAAGTTCAAAACTGTTTGCATTTTATCATGTAGTTCTGTTGATAGTCCAAATAAATAAATAAATAAATAAACATTTACACCGTGCGCTTCTCGTTTTCTAATGTAGATATGTCAAGAGCTCATGGGTATTTATTACCCGGTAGCGCCCCTCTGTGCTCGAAAATAGGGCACACTTACTTCAGTGTTAAAGGGAGGATCTCTTTTTCAATGCAAATACGTCATTAGGAAGACGATAACAATTTGTGACGAGCCGACGAATTTTAATGTAAGAAAACGTTCAGTAAATCGTGCGGGTTTTCGCGGTTTTTTACCCTCCGACAGAACGTAAAATAGGGTGTTACATAAAACCTAATCTATACTAGGTGGAAGGTCTCTTGTAAACGAGAGGAGGTAGGTATCATACAGTTATTTTGCTGCCAAGCAGTGGTGTGGGCAAGCATTACTGTGATTGAAGGGCACGGTTTGAAGAGCATTGTGGCCAGCGTAATTACTGGGTATATAACGTGCTCATATCTCGGGGTGAGGGTGCAATGCCTCACAGTGCGTTTATTGTTTTCTAAATTTTTTATTTATGATTATCTACGTTTGACGGCCTGATATCAAGCGAGGATGTGTAGATGCGTATGCGTAGATCTGGAAGCTTTTTACTCTAGTCTTAGAGATAACCAAATTATAGTTATCAGGAAACAGAGAAGACTGCAAAGAGTTCCTTCCTTAGCAGTACCACAGCACATAGATTAGTACACTCTTGATACTATGGCAGTACGCACTATAAACGAGGTACCAAAACGTTAATGTTATCAAAAGTTCTATGTAACACTGCAATTGATAGGAGCAAGCGTAGCGTCTACCATCATGCGAACGACTTTTTCATTTCTTGTGTCTTCTTTCCATAAAAAAAAACCTTTGTATGACCACAGAATACTAAGTGATAGAAGCATCACTCCGCAAGGAAATTTAAACAAATAGCGACTCTTGCTATGACGCAATAAAATTCAATTTAGCTCGCGTAGCGCTGCATACATACCAGTAATATTAACCTACAGAGCGCCTCTCTTTCTATCGCATAGCACTTATCTCTTCTGACGCGTCACGTGTAACGACCCGCCGTCGGTGTCCGGCTATGTACTTGTAGCTTCGTACCTACAGTGCGGAGTGCGCTAGGCCTGGTAATACTTTCAATTAGGCAAAACACCTAAGTCAATAGTTTTAATTAGTAAGTGTTGTTAGGCATATTTACATTTGCTTAAGGAAAATAGACATAAACGCTTATGTAAATAGCAAGCAAGCAAAATGATTACGTAAACAGGTAACAAGCAACCAGTTTTCACAATTGTTCAGCTTTAATTGTGGCAGGAAAGGATGGTAAACAGTTTTTTAAACTCTTGATATTATAAGTCCTACAAGAGGCATACAGAACTCAAACTATCAAAAAATCTACAGAACTAACAACTTGGAAAAACATGCCTACGAAAAATACAAATAAATAAATAAAAAATGCCCCTCAGTTTCTTGCCGTATCTTCTTGAGTAGTGGTTCTTTTTTCGATACGGTGGTAGAGTCATGGTGATAATTTGACGTTCATAAGTGCGTCTGTGATGTTAAAAATGAATAAAGAGATTTTGATTTGATCTATTCTAACAGGTAGATTTAATGGCTTTTTCTGCAAACCATAATAAAACTTAGATAAAAGCATAACCATGTGAGACCTTATATCGCTAAAAGCGATCTCTCCCATGCAACCTTTGGATGGAAAGGATTTATTAAAATTACAATCCATTGTAATTTTATACATATTTAGACATACGAGTGTAACCAATTGCTGGCTGCCTTGATAAAAGATAATTACACTTCAAAGTCCTAAAAATAAAATGACGAGAAAAGCAACCACTTGCGTTCTCAATTTACACAATCACCTTCCACCTAGTCCGCACCTGACCTAGCGTCCTAGGGGAACAGAGTATCTCTGCATGTAAGCTGCCTTATTTCCATCTCAGTTTGTTACTGCTCCACGTAAATACGTTTACGTGAACGCTTACGGTGAAACGCTGAAGTTGCGAGATCTGCGAATGTTTCTTATTGTGAAGGAGAATTGAAACTGACATTTAAAAACGCTTCTGCGAGTTGGCTTAGCTTTTTCTGAACTAAAATCTTCAGTTTTCGTTTCTTTGAACTTGTATCTAAAGGCTAAAACGTGAGTGTAAAACAAAGTTATTCATTCGCTGTCTGTTTATTAAAGGAGGATTCACACCTGTCTGTGTTTGATCAAGTTGAGCGGCGCGGTACGAGCCGTAAACTGAGCCGTGCTATAGGGGATTTTGCCTCTGATCAAAGGCCGCTCAGTTCGTTTTCTGCGGCTATTTGAGCAAAATGAAAATTATTAGAATAATCTCAATATTTTCATGATTTATTTTATTTAAATTAGTTATAGGCTTGCGTTTGACCGCTATCTCACCTGTTGTTAATTGACGATGCAGTCGAAGATGTAGCACGCTCGCCTAGAAGAAACCTGTGCACTCTTGCCATGTCTTCCAGAAAAAAATAAAAGATTTGATACAGTTTTTATCAACAAGTGACACAATAGAACAGCCTCTGTTGTGTAGTTTTGCAGATTGGTACCACGGAAGTTACGGGTTCGATTCCAGTTCCGGGACAAATGTTTGTGCGCATAAAAGCAAATATTTGTTTAGTGTCTGGTTATTGAGTCCTTATAACTTCTGGTTAAATTTTTTCATTAATGCTTGTGAAAGATTTAGGTAAAACTTGAAGCTAGCTAGCTTATACCTATATTTATGTTTTGGTACATTTTCGCCAATCATGTAACGAGTCAACGGATTCTTCAATTTAGATTTGAAGATCAAAACACACCAATTGACGCAGGTCTCTTTACGTTTTTAAGATAACTTTCTCGTACATGCGTGAAATTAACATAAAACTCATCAAAACCATATATTTCCGAAAATCACACACTTAATATTTTTCTCAAGCATTTCAGAAGCTGTCAACATCAAAAATCGAGCACAAAACCGGTATACCTTAATGCGGGATCTATTCCCCTTTATGTTGATGTTGGATCACAAGCTTCGGTAAAAAGAGAGATTTACCCCCCGGCTTCCCTTGGCAAGACGGCGAGACGTGATTGATGACGTGAGCGCTTCGGGGTAACGTAACTGGGAGCGATGGCTCACTATGACGTCAATACGACAAAAAACCGCTAGCGGCCGCGCTCGCCACGTGTGACGTCAAAATATTCAGCCCATTATCTTCCCTCTGTTGGAGCGTTCTTTAAGATTAATGAATTATTTTTGTATGACAAATAAATAAAGTTATGTTACGCATACTACAACTATATTACAAAATTATTAACATGATTTTTGATGAAAAATATATTTTTCATGACAAGCTTTTAACAAATTCGTTATCGGAACCGCGAGCAGAATAAAATGAGCCCAAACACTAGTAGTTTACGATTATCCGTCAAAGAATTCCATTGCCCACCTTCCGTCTCCATTCACAGAAAACACCGGTTTATGATCGCTATAGGTATTTTAATTTTTAAGCGATTGTTGACATAGTAATATTTATTAATGAATGTAGCATTGATGAGCCATCAAAGCCATTATATGCCGTATAAGTAAATAATGTTATAAAAGTCTCAATTACATTTTTTCTAGAGGCGTAGTAAACGCCGCGTTTTTGACGCCCCCTACAAACAGCGCTCCCTAAACCGCGGCCCGGATCATGGATGTGACAGGAAATGAAAGGGTTAGGTGCCTAAAACGCAATCAATCTGGTTGTCATTCGATGGACCCTTTTTGTCAATATCTGTATTAATTTTCAGTGATGCATGGCTCCGATTTGGGCGTGGATATGCAGCATTTCCGGTATACTTTCTTAGACGGTTTCTCTATTATTATACGAAACTATTTATATATATTACTCATATTTTTTTCTTACTGATACTCTGACCTTGGAACATGTCACTCGCATTTTTTTTTTAATTTTAACGTTCAAATGCCTTTATTACTGAAAACAATTCTATTACTGTACTTACTAAAAACTAAACTAACTACTTACAAGGAGAAGCAATTGGACAACCCACAGACCATTAAAAGCCTATAGATAGCCCAAATGCTCCAGCCCACTAGTTGGCAGCGTACCCAGGATGCTTTTAATTTGACATCTTCTTTAATATATAAAATTCTCGTGTCACAGTTTTTGTTGCCATACTCCTCCGAAACGGTTTGACCGATTTTGATGAAATTTTTTGTGCTTATCCGGTATCTATGAGAATCGGCCAACATCTATTTTTCATCCCCCTAAATGTTAGGGGTAGTCCACCCCTAATTTTTTTTTTATTTTATATGGCAAAACAACGTTTGCCGGGTCAGCTAGTATTTTTATAATGCGTTTATATTATGATAATAAATTAATGACATTATAACTATTGCTGATATACAATAGTATACATTGACATTTTCATACATCCGTGTATAACAGACTGCCAACGAACATCACTGAAGCACCTAATATCGAGTGTTTCAAAATCAGGTTGAAACGATGGCTTATCGACCAAACCTTTTATAGGTTTGATGAATTATTTTTATGAATTTTATATTATTATTAATATTGTATTAATTTATTTTAATATATGTACCAAATCATATTATCTAATTGTAATTTAATATTACATTTTTTTTGTATAATTTGACATTGGTGAACTAATCAGTAATGATTTAATTTTATTATATAATTTTTGACGTATATTTTATTATGAATAAATGACTATTGACTTTATAATTTTATTGACATTTTATTATATAAGTTCAATTTTGTTATTTGTATGTATAACTTTTAGTGTGATAAATGTAATTGACTGAAATCGTAATTGTCACAATAAATAAATAAATAAATAACGTATTATGTAAATCCCGAACAGAACCAACCCACACGAGCCTACAAATGAAGTCATACGCCATAATTTAATTTCCACACAACATGAAAACAGTGGCAACAGAAACTTTCCACAATTCCAAGACAATTAAACCTCAGTTCATATTTGAAGTTTTCATTACAAAAATAATTTGCATCGTCTCATCAAAATGCGGCGTTCGTTAACTTCGCGAACAATTCCGTCGGCACTGTGGCCGCTTAACATGAGCGCTGCAGTTAACGCCATCGCATTGTATATTATGACAAAAGATCATTATGCGCTGTGCTGAGAATCAAAGCCGGGTAATTCAATCTTACTTCATACTCCTACTTATATGTATTATTTATTTATTTTCAGCCGTGGTCGTCCCACTGCAGGGCAAAGGCCTCCCTACCCTCCTTCCACTCCTCACGGTTCAATACTCCTTGCGGCCAATCCTTCCAGTAGGAGTCCAGCTCATCCCGCCATCTCCGTCTGGGCCTGCCGCGTTGTCGTCTGACGTTATGTGGGATCCACTGAGTGATAAGTTTAGCCCACATCTCGTTCGACATGCGGCAGACATGTCCAGTCCTACTTATATGTAGGATTAAATTATTAAATTAAAATAAAAAAGTATAGACTATGGTGCGTAGATTTTAAATAGTCTATGGTAAGGAGGAGGAGCGAGCCACGATACGATGTAAAGGTGAAATATTGTAATAAAATCAAAAAGAAGTAAAAAACCTGTTTTTTATTCCAATCAATCGACCCTACATATATGTATTATAAATGCGAGAGTTCGGATGTAAGATGTGTTTTTTTATATATAACTGAATGACGAGACGAGCTGGTCATTTGCCTGATAGTAAGCAATACGCCAGCCCATAACAATAACAGCACCACCCAGAACATTGTTTTGCAAAATCCTGCATCGCTGCACTGCGCTCGTCACCCTGAAACAATTAGCTGTTGAGTCTCATAATGCCAAGTAATTTCGGTGGCTACAAATCCCTTCAAACCGGAACACAGTAATGCTTGTTTGAACACAGTAGTGTGTTTGTTGCTACATCGCGCTGCAACGGCGCAGCGGATTTTTATGAAATTCAGAAGGGTGATAACTCATACCCTAGATTACCATATAGACTAAATAAATAAATATAATTGTTATAACGTTAGAGTTTAATCTACGATCTAGGAGTAACTTTTTGGATCTACAATTTTATATCCCAAAGTCGCTACATTGAACTACCTGAGCTCATTACTGAGGGTATTCTTTCCATTATTAGGTATCTATACTTCGTTAAACAAGCTTGTAACGTACTTTAGTGCATAAAAAGCCTTTCAGTTCTCATAGGTTAGTTCAATTTTTAACTCTACAAGCAAGTTTATAATTTAAGACATTTATTTTTCAAGAATTTAATTTTTATACAACCTTATTTGCGAACATATGGTGATAAAGACTAAACGAGCCTACAACGTAATTAATAATCTTAAAATAAAATAGTAAATTATTTTCATTTTTTCATTTTGTGTTATTTATTTATAAATTTATTATTCAGAATTTTTACTTACAAGAAAAAAATGAAGTGACATGATTGCTAGAGAGTGTACGATACCAATTATGTAGATATATTAAAGTATCTGCTGCAGTACGTTTGCTATCTATGTTCACGTGTTTAAGGTAAACAAAATATTGAACACATTTATGGGAGTGATGCAAGTCACAACTGTGAACCCCGTCATTCCGAATGTTAACAAAGGAAGCGACAAAACGTGAGGATCCGCAGTCAAACTTTAAACTGGCAACCGTGATATTAACTAGCAAGAAACTACTGTTACATTTCAACAAAATTGGTTATATTTCAACCCATATAATATCAACATAATACCAATATTATTTATGCGAAAGTTTGTAAGGATGGATGGATGGATGTTTGTTACTCAATCACGCAAAAGCTACTGCAAAAACTGCGGTTATATATCAAACTAGCTACGCCCCGTGGTTTTACCCACAGTTTCCCGGAATAAAAAGTTTTCTTTTCCAGGACCTAAAGAATCACATACCAAATTTCATCAAAATGCGTTTAGTAGTTTTTGCGTGACTGAGTAACAAACATCCATCCATCCTCAGAAACTTTTGCATTAAGAAGTTTGATGTTGGTTGTATTTGAACAATGTTGGTTATTTGTTGCATTCATCAGGATCAGGGTCAGGATTTATCATAGTCACCACTTAAAAACATATTGTTATTTGAGACTAGTGCTGCGCAACACATGTGATTCGCAGCACTAGTCTCATGACATGTGATTCGGATATGCCAGTTATCTCACTCTCAGTAACTGAATGACGAGACGAGCTGGTCGTTTGCCTCATGGTAAGCAATACCCCAGCCCATAACAATAACAGCACCACCCAAAACTTTGTTTTGCACCAGCTTAATAACTGTATTCCCTCCAGCGAGCGTTAAATCCGCCATTTGATTCAAATAATTTCAAAAGATGACACGTCAGACAAAAAGTTGTCTTCACATGTGAAGACGTCACGTTGTAAGCGCCAGTTTGCATGCACTAATTACGACAAGTTATCCGCGGCTGTCTCGTTAACTCGGGATTCAGAGACCCGCTTAATGCTTTGTTATTGAACTTTGGAAGTTTAATGTTCTTGAAGGATTTTAAATGAAAGAACGTAATAATTTCATATTCATATTCATTTATTCATGCTCATACATATATTATTACAGACAGGTGTTAAAATAGTGACATAATGTATGCTACAGGAATGTACCATGAACCCTTTTTAACCGACTTCAAAAAGGAGGTTTACAATTCGACGGAATGTTTTTTTTTTTTTTGGGTGTTTGTTACGCGATTACTCCGCCAATTTCGATTATTCTTTTTTTGATTGGTAGGTAATACTTCAAAGGTGGTCCCATATAAATTTCATCGAAATTCATTCAGTACTTTTTGAAAAAAATAGCAAAAACAAAAAATATAAGTTTAGTCTAAAAGGTAGTAGATAGATACTACCTACAAGTAGCACTTACTATATACATAGTATTTATCTGCTACCTATTAGACTTGGCTGGCACTGACTTCAAATATATGAGTGGGTAGCGCTTATGATAATTATATTAATTTATTTTTTACTTTTGAGTGCCATTTGTGGTTTTGAAGTCGGTTTAGTTTTTTAAAAATAATTTATTGCATAATGAGTGCAGTTATTGTGCAGCATAATTCAATATTCCGATTCTAAATGTTTATAAGCATCTACATTATTAATTTAATTTAGTGTCATAAGTAGTCTGTACTAAGTCACTATAGTCAATTTAATTTCACGAGTAACACGATATGTACTATAATTAAATTACATAAGCAATTAACATGTTCCTACTATTTTGTCTCGGGGTGACGATCGCAATGCAGTGCTGCGCATTACTTTCTATGGTATCAAAAGTTCTGGGTGGCAATGCAATTGTTATAGGCTGGCGAGGCGAACAACTCGCTCCTCTCATACCTCAGTTCCATAAAAAAGCTTTCATTTTAAGTAAAGAACCATCAAAAAAACGTCAAGTTAATGTTTATAATAGGGCAATGCTTGTCTGTGAATTTAATACTTCGTAAATAATATTAGGGGAGAAAATATTTGAGTAAATTATAATTTTGCACCACAAAAATAATGAGACGTCGCTTAATTATAAGCCACCCTGCCTTGGGGGCAAGAAGTCAAAAACAATGTTGGTAATCCTTAACATTAGCAAATGAATCTCGGACCAAACACGGTTTTCAATTAAGGTAATGTTTTAAGAGCGAGTGTGGCTCAGTGGGAGCTCGTGCGACTTTCGATCCGACGCACGAGTTCGAATCCCGCTGGCCCCGCACCACTGACTTTCTTAAGTTTTACGGATTTAACACTCGCTCCGAACACGGTGAAGGAAAACATCGTGAGGAAACCGGCATGTCCAAGAATTTTTCACAAAAAATTCAAGAACATGTTACATCCACCAACCCGCACTGGGCCAGCGTGGTCGATTATGGCCCATTCTCTCTCTATGAGGGAAGACCCGTGTCCCAGCAGTGGGAACGTAATGGGCTGATGATGATGATGATGAATGTTTTTTGTACAATGGACTTTTTTACAAGCTTTTATTCAACTTGCAATGTTTGTTTGTGTAAGTCAAATCTTGCAAGTTCAAATAGAATCTTTTCCTCTTGTCTTACGGTGTTGACATTTTGCACACATATCAAAGTTCGATGAGAATGCAATATGATGGTGACAGCCAGCTGATCTGATGATGGAGACGGAACGTGGGCAATGGAACTCCTTGACGGATAAGTGTAAACTACTAGTGTTTGGGCTCATTTTAATGTGCTCGCGGTTCCGTTTACGAATTTGTTTAAGGGTATTAAAAAAAATATGATATTAAAAGTTCTGGGTGGCACTGAAATTGTTATGGGCAAGCGTGGCGCTTACCATCAGGTGAATGACTTGCTCGTCTCATCATTCAATTCCTTAAAAAAAAACTTCTCTGCTAGAGAGCCAAAAACCACGAAGAGTCTAATCCTACTATACATGTGTTTGCTACCACATAAAGTCACAACTGAATGTATTTTGTTGAAATTTGGTATATAGGTACCTACTTTAAATCTCTGAACAGGACAGTTCATTTCGAAAAAGCGATCAGTTTATCGAAGAAGCAATTATAAATCAAATACCAAGCGGGAGAAACCGCGCGGCGCAGCTAGTTGGAAGATAAAAAATATATTATAATCGACTAAATCTATTTCACCAAAGCTGCAAAGGCAAAAATACAGCCTTCAATAAATACCACCCCTGTTAACACCCTGGGACCATAAAACATCGATTATGCGAGTGACCTACCCCCTCACACCCCCTGATCCTCTGATCTTTGGTTTATCGCACCATGAATCCTAATAGGAGATATTAATGTATGAAAAACGGGGGTGTGGAATAAGTGGTGGCTGTTTTATATCAAAATAATTTGGGGGAAATATTCGAATGGGATATTAAATATTCCTTGTTTACTCTACAAGTGGGTGGGCGTAATAATTTTATTTATTGCAGTAATGCGCAAGTATTACTGTGTTCCGGCTTGAAGGGTATTGTAGCCAGCGAAATTACTGGGCATTATGAGACTCAGCAGCTAATTGTCTCAGGGTGACAAGCGCAGTACAGCGCCGCGCAGGATTTTGCAAAACAAAGTTCTGGGTGGTGCTGTTATTGTTATGGGCTGGCGTATTGCTTACCATCAGACAAACGACCAGCTCGTCTCGTCATTCAGTTACATAAAAAAATACGGATGGGTATGTCGGTTTGTAGGTTAACTGAGGTTAACTGATCAATCAATCATTAAATCAAATTAATCAAAATCTCTTTATTCAGTTTTGACATCACAGACGCACTTATGAACGTCAAGTTATCACCATGACTCTACCACCTTATCGGAAAAGAACCACTACTCAGAACAAAGATTTTGGTCAGTGACTCAGAAGATACGGCAAAAAACTGAAACACGAAAGACCTACTACGAGTTTTAAGAATTAAAGACATAAGACATATATTTATATTATTTTTATTAGGGTAGTTTAGATCAGCACCAACCAACATTCTCCGCCAAATAAAACGAAACCAAATATCGATAAACACTCTAACATCGAACAATATCAATAGATACTCTTTTTCCCGTCCATACAAATACAAACAGTTTCCAAAGGAAGTGTCAAATAGGAACCGCATGTTGGAGATACGCATTTTTCCCACTACATTTACCCTTCGAGTGAACTGGTAAGACGTAGGAATGTGGGAGCTATGTCCCGCTGCGTGCTTTATTGCCTTGTGGTGTAAGACGTAGGGAATACAATGATATATAGTTAGTAATGTCCTAAGGTTGTCTTCATCATCATGAGCCTCTCGCAGTCCACTGCTGGTCATAAACCTCTCCAATTGCACGCTACCATCTAGTTGCTGAGAGTCTAGAGCGAGTGTGGCTTAGTGGGAGCACCGGAGACTTTCGATCCGACGCACCTGAGATCGAATTTCGTTGGCCCCGCACCACTGACTATCTCAAGTTATGTGCGGAATAATACTAAAACATTATGAGGTAATCGGCATGGACAAGAATTGATCACAAAAACTCAAGGATATGTGATATCCACCAAACCGCACTGGGCCAGCGTGGTGGATTATGGCTCATACTCTCTCTATTAGAGAAGGCCCGTGTCCCGGCAGTGGGAACGTGATGAGCTGATGATGACGATGATAATGTTGACCCTGCGAGGATCTTCCCTCCACCTAGCCTAGGGCGTCTTACACTAGTTAATTTTGCCAACCCGCGGTCTCCAGTCAAGAACACGTTTACACGACACGTTTGGCTGTTATCAGTTCTGAGGCAAATGACTTGTTTAAGTTTAACAAAAAAATTGATTGTTTTTTATAAAGTCCTATTCAATACTCTCTACGAGAGAAGGCCGTGCCCCAGTAGTGGGAACGTGATGGCCTGATGATGAAATAAAATCCCTTTTCGTAGATGGAAATATGGTCTTTCAATCATAGAACTATGTTCTTCATTCATCTCATGGTCTTTTCTTCTTCTGTATAGCTTACGCTAATCTATAGTTTTTAAAATACTTAAGCACTCATGTTGATTAAATTTAACACTTCTCTCGTGTACAAAAAAGACACATGTAAAAAAAAGACACAAGGTTGGTCACGTACCCACGTGACCAACCTTGTGTCTTTTTTTTACGCCTAATAGATCTATGTTTGGCCACTATCTCGCCTGATGGAAGCGATGATGTGGCCTAAGATAGAGCACATAGATCTAGAGAGAGACGGCAGTTGAGCGGCTGCTCAGACCCGTCTCCCCGATAGTCATACCCGTGTCGAAGCTTTTAGACCGACCAAAGGCTTCCGACATGGCATAACAATTGTTGTCCAAAGGCAACAACCGGGACCGACCCGACGGCTTAATCTATATATAATAGGTACTGAATATAGAAAGACTCGTAAACCAATTTAGTATCTACTACATACTTAGTACTTACGACTGAATTAATTAAGACACTGAAATCATATACATTTTAGTACTGGAAAGGTTAAGTGGGTAATTAAGAACTGCGATTGCAATCCATCCAACGATCAAAGCAGCGCTATGGCTAATTATAAAAAAAACTTTTTTACTACCCGCCTTTTTTATTTCTCGCCTTTGACTTGCTCCAAACTGGCTCGCATGACCCACTAACAAGAAAAAACATCCGAACTATTTCAAGTTACAAAGCATTTTATTGCCGAAATTATAACTTTTTTACGATGATTGTAGGCAATTGAGAATATTCTCGAAGTTAAGATGCTATCAATTTGAATTTATAGCGGGCATGTTCTGAGCTTAGTTTGGAAGACTTTTTTTTGGGGAATGAAGATGCAATTCGAAAACTTTGGAGCAAAAATGCTTAAATACAAATTCTTTTGAAACACGAGAAATTCATATTGAAATTCATTGTTTAGTTTTTCAGTTGATGCAACTTGACTTATCCTATACCTAACATTAGGTCTCAATAGTTATAGGACAAGTCACTATCAAAATAGATTCTGCTTGATATTGGACCAGCCTCTGTCAATATTCTTTTATAAAACAAACAAGAACCGACTTCAAGAATATCTTGAAGTCGGGTCTTAAAAAAAATGAAGGTCACCTTCATTTTTTGCTGTTTTTTCTAAAAGTGCTGATTCAATTTCGATAAAATTTACATGGGACCACTTCTGAAGTATGACCTACCAAACAAAAGAAAATCATCAAAATCAATTCATAATTGGCGGAGTAATCGCGTAACAAACATACAAAAAAAACATACCGTGGAATTGATAACCTTCTCCTTAATTAAAAAGCGATTGGAGAGAGGCTAGAGAGCGATTCAAAATACAAAGTACATACCTGAATCTAGTGGTTTTTAACCTTCCATGAATTGTATTTATGTTAGCGCGAATAAACCCTTTCCTATTCTAAATAAAAAAAAAAACTGAATGAAGTTTCTTAGTAGACTCATTAACATTACGACATTACCCGGATCATGTTTAGAGAATTTTACTTAGAACTTGTATTTTACCTTATTTTAATATCAACTTTTAGTCGTTTTATCTAGAAATCCTCAATAAGGTGTTCCCACTTTAAACGTTATAATGAGCTACGGTACCCTTTGTCATAAAAGTCAACCCCGCATTTAGCTGGTTTATTTGTCGAAAAGGTTTATGCGCTTAACTAAATGCTTGGAATTTAATAACATTTTAGTGACAACACAAGTTAGTTTACGAGCCGTAGAACCTAAACTAAAGCCATCCAAAAAATCATAAACATCTTCACAAAAGAAAGTTTCATAAACAAAATGGCGGACACGACAAAATGGCCGCCAAAACGCGCAGACAAAAGAATAAAGGCACACTTCTAGTCCCTTTAATGAGGGTTTCGGTCATTTCACGCTCATTTCAATGCAAATTCAAGGGTTTGATGATGTTCGCAAGGCTATGTTAATACGCCGAAAGATTTTGATTAAAATTTATCAAGACACTAGCGGTTGCGCTTACGGAGCTTACGACTCAACTAAATATTGATCACCGGGCTCCAGGGGATTAAGCATTAGGCAAACTAGCAGGTAGGTGATTAATTCGCTGGTGATTTGAATAATTTATCAGGATTTACAAGGTATCACCGTGCCTGTTTTACCTACCTTCCGTGCCAATTAACTAAAACAGCGTCTTTAGTGTGATGGCATGTCCTATCTTGTGGTCAATTAGTTTGGACTCTGGGAGTTGGCTTCAATTAAGTAGAATTAGTAAAAGTTCAACGGAGATCAATGGTAGGCAACCTTTGTAGGGTTACATATCATCTTCATTCATTATTCATGGCTCATCATAAAACCTTTTTGTTGTATTTTTGATTGCCTTGAAGAAAAGAAAAAAAAAACAAAAATTAAATTATCTGACAGAGAACGGAAAAAGATGAGAAACGAGGACTTGAACGTAAGCTTCGGGAGAGAAAGGTTCTCATCATTGATGAAGGTCGGATCGATTGATCTGGGGCGAGACGCTGTTGAGGAAGCCTCACGAGTAGGTGGCCATATAAAAGGCCCACTCGCCGCTGTCAACCGCCTAAGGAAAAGGCTTACTGGTCGCTGCAGACCACCACATACACCTGTGGTGGTTCACCTGTACTACCTATCGCCGGAGCATCAATCGACGTTACCCTGGAATAAAAGGTTGCATCCGTCCCCTTGATTGGGAGGAGTAAGGTTATTTACGTTTTCATTTTCCTCTATCGACAGGCCGAAGAAGCTTTCCTTTTCTCTGCAGCAGCAGCCGGAAGACGTTTTATATTTATGTATTAAAAGAGTCTTACAAAATCTACCTAATTTATTATTACAGCTTCCCAGTTCCTCTCTCACTTCTAGAAAAGGTACTGTACGTGCGGAGGTCATAGGTAGAGCTAGCTGGGGGACCTCCGTAACGTTACACCTTGTAGTAAGAGGGCGAGAGAAATATGTTGCGCCTGGTGCTAATGGCCACCCATTCTTGCAACAGAATAACTGCTATTCAAGGGCATCAAGTAGTGAGTAGGTAAATCATGTCAGAACCTCCCTTTAAAATTATTAAATTAAAACAGTGTGTTCTTTTTATCAATAACTAGCACATACCCGCGGTCCTGACGGTAAAGAGTTAGATTCATAGTTGAATATTACCCAAAGATTTGTATGTTTTTTCGGGATTATAAGTATCTATCTTATGACCTTTTCAAAAAATTTGCTAAATACAAAAATTTCATACCACTTATGTGGGTATAAATATACATACATTGCGGCAGAATGAACTACAGCGTTTGTTAATGCGAATAAAACAGAAAGAGTAGAAAACATGTTTTTTTATTGGGAATTGTCTTGCGTTTGACCACTATGTCACGTGATGGTAAGCGGCGATGCGGTCGACGATCTAGCATGCTTACCAAGATAGTACCTGTTCACTCGAGACTAGAAGATTCCTAGATTGTAGTTATCGGGAAAGACTGACTCTGGCAGGGAGTTCCACTCGTTAGCAGTGCGCAAAATAAAAGTGGAAGCGAAGCGCTTCGTGCGCGCAGGCGGAATGTCCACCATAAAACGGTGGCGTGATGCGGTACGTCTTGTTGTCTGATGATGAAACGGGGATGGGGGAATCAGTTGGTGCAATTCCAACGCACACTCTCCGAAATGTATCCGATAAAAGACCGATAGACTGGCAACTCTGCTTCGAAAATTTGTTTTAATAAATATAATTATTTATCTGATTAAAATATTATTTGATTTCTTCTTTATTCAAGTGAAAAGCGATGTTCAAGAATCTGCTATTATTTTAAAATTAAATGTAAAATGTAGGCATGCTAGTTTCCGATATTCAAACACACGCCATATTCGCAGGTAAACTCGTAAACTTAAACATTACAATTCACAAACAAATAGCATCTACATATATTTATCTATACTTGTATTTGTTTGCAAAGTTAAGCCATTCCGAGGTGTCGAAAGGGCGATATTCGCGTCGGCTGCGCTGCGAGATAAAATAACACTAACTTTTGACGACATCCTCGAATGTAGTATTATTATGTTATGAAGAAATATTAAAACAGTTTCAACTGTTTGTTTATTCATGCCTTGATGTAGGCAAGAAATGGTTTTAGGACCTAATTTTGTACCCTGAGTGAATCAAAAGTCAAATAACATAGTCATTTAAAACAGCTGTAGTATTGTTTTAGGGTCATATTGTGTTTTTACATTTCGCGGAGGAAACTTTACAAGCATTTTTAATTAATGAAAATCTTTGAAATTCTTAATCTCGTTGAAAAAACGTTGTTCACCATAACGTGCAGTATAAGCCACCTTTGGGTAACACAAGATATGATACATATTTTACTTATTTTGAAAATTTCTATCGTTTACGTACAGTCAGCGCCATAAGTAGCTTAACTTTTACAATCTTTCAATTGACAATAACACCGAAAATATACAAATTATAATTATTCAATATTTTGCAATTTCCCTATTCGTGTAGGATATTAACAGACTTTTTAAATACAACATTCAAAGAAATAAGACAAATATTAAAGGTGTACTGGGCCCTGGGCCCTGAATCAAAGATTCATAAATGCTCAGCAACTTATGTCGCTGACGGTACGATTTCGTTCTCGCAAATGGTTTGCGCTCACCCCGCTTGTATCGGTTACCAAGTATGAGCTGCGTGAGCAATTTTAACACTAAAATAATTGTAAGGATCGCTTCGCACACCGGTGCTATTGTACGAATTAGTGCATTCGCATAATTCTTATTGTTCACCTCTAACTTCAGTTAGATGAGAGTTTAACAACTATTTATTGTAATAATATATGTGTCATTCGCAAAAAAGAGACATCCCCGCATAGTTTCTTGGTGCTATCTTCTCTAGCGGGCGTATTGCGGAAGGGAGCGTCTACAAATTACGTGAGGCGTTTAGGAGGGGAAGACGGTATAGACGAATCTCACCCAATCTCACATGGAGTAGAGGGGTAATTTTTTTTCTGCTTAAAACAATGTAGCATTGCAAGAATACTGGGTGGTGAAAAAATTATGTAAAACATGTTTCTCCACTTACTGTGGCGAAATCCTACAAAATAATATTTATCGCAGGTATGCATACATTGCGAACGAAACATAATTAAGCAAATTATTAA
The DNA here is from genome assembly GCA_951640565.1 of Petrophora chlorosata. NCBI lineage: Eukaryota > Metazoa > Arthropoda > Insecta > Lepidoptera > Geometridae > Petrophora > Petrophora chlorosata. The sequence continues at coordinate 4,142,095 of OX621204.1, read as the reverse complement.
TCGAATCTTTTATTTAAAGAAGAAATTTACATTAATATGATACTAAACTATGTACAACTAGAAATTTATATACAAGTGGTGACCATGCGGCAAGGGGCCAAGTACGCTGGCTGTATTCCCGCGTTGAATAGCTAAAGCTAATCTATGAGCCAGAAATGAGCCAGTCCTTTTGTCACCTGCAGCTTCTACAAGACGTGGGCATATTTTTTTATATAAATGTTTGGTGCCCGGACCCCATGGACCAAAGGTTTCGACTCCAAGCGGCGCAAAAATGTAATCACTGCAGAGTGAAGCATATTTCCGCCGCTTGGCGTCTTCGGCAGCCTCCGCCGCGGCTCCGGTCTTTGACACCGATTCCCTGAGGTGAGAAGAAGCCAACGTGTCAACACAGGTTCCGTCCCATACAAGGGCTCGACCACACTCCCAGGGGATTAGCGTCATGCCGTCCGGACGCTTACCATCATCGCGAACCACCGGTTCTAGCACCGAAGGGATGTTGATGGTGGCAAGTGTCTGTTTGATGATTTCTTTTATGGAGCCGTGGCGGGAGAATCTGTCAGCACTTTTCTGGCAAAAAAGTCCATGAAGTCTGTCCCTGTCGACTTCGCTGCCACATGGACACCGATGTCGCTCCACAATTGCCGCACCCAGTCACAGACCGACGGCAATGCGGAAATTGTAATCGGCGAGCAGTGTGCCGAGGTAAACTGATGGGAGGGCGTGAAGCTACTCGTATTGCCTTGATTCGTGCTCGGAGACAGCTAGAAGAAGTGCGCGGTCGCGATCACTGGAAAAATTTTGAGCCAGATCTTTGTAAACTCTGCACCAATGAAAAATCCCAAAATTTTTGATGGTTTGGTTCCAAAAAAAAACTGTTGACCGGCCAATTATGATATTTTTAAATACCAATCAAGCACAAATTAACGTGTTCACACTATATATACGCATTTTGAAAAATTTCACGTTAGATTTGGGAAGGCGGGGGAGGAGGTCGAGCTGAATCTCACGACATCTCACCAAGGGAGAAGGGGTCGAAAAATCACCAAAATCGTCTCACGTATTTAATGGACGCCCCCAAGGCACTGGTAGAGTCAGTTTTCGCATTTCTTTTCTGGGCCCGGACTTGCACCCGAGTCCGATGCACCCGAGTTCGAATCCCGCTGGCCCCGCACCACTGATTTTCTTAAGCTATGTGCAGATTTAACACTCGCTCTTAAAACGGGGAAAGAAAACATCGTGAGGAAACCTATGTGTCCAAGGATTCATCACAAACATTCAAGGACATGTGACATCCACCAACCCTCACTGGGCCAGCGAGGTGGATTATGGCCCATACTCTCTCTATGAAAGAAGGCCTGTGCCCCAGCAGAGGGAACGTGATGGGCAGATGACGATGTGTGTATATAACGTTTAAAAGTGTATTATTGTGTCTATTTAATAAATATCTTTTAACTTTTGACTAAAAGTTACTAGACATCAATCTAAGACTAAGAAATTCAGCCAATTTGTAAATAGTTTAAACTTAACAGAAAGTTCAACTACTTCAAGCCTTAGTTTGTTTCGCAGCTAATGTTCAGAATAAAACGAATGACCTCCGAAGACTTTGCTGAAAATTGCTGCGTAATTCTCTACATTTACTTAGTAGGTACTTTGTTTAAGGGGCCGCTAAAATGTTACTCTCATTGAACTCTCTAAAGGAAGAACACTGCGGTGTTTCTCACTTGTTTTTATTAAAGCACAACTTTAAAAATAGTCAACCCCTGTGTACTTTTCTTATTTACTTACTGTATTAGTTCATTTTATAAACCTTAAACATTTTTAGTTGAAAGCAGCTTTCCAATGAAGAAACATAATATGTGTTAATTAGAGAAGTATTTAAGTGGCTAATATTATTATTTTTTACACGTGAATAATTATTATTTTTATTTATTAATAAATTTATTACATTATTGTCACATGTTAAATAATTCTATCAATTATAAACAAAATAAATTCTAAACAAAACTATAAGGCAAACACGCCGCCTAGATCGCCACCGAGCCGCGTTCGATTGGTGTCATACGGAGCTTGGTTGAGTAAGGCTGTATAAATTATTTTACTGAGCGGAAGGTCCCACAGGCTCTGCCTGCCCATTTCAGTAGGAATACTGACACCTGGACACGAAGCACACCAGGCTGACAAGGCCTCAGCCAAGCAGGCAACCCGAACATCGGCTATTGGGGTATTAAGAATCATGCCGATGAGAGTAAGCGAGCCGTGACCAGAGGACAAGAAAGCTGGAAGAACCACGCTTGAAGTGCAACGAATGCCCAGACCGCCGAAAGCCATTTATTTCGGCGGTCTGGGCATTCGGAGGGCGGCCTGCGCCCATGAGCGGTCGTCAAACGGAAGATTTTGAATTTTGGTTACGGTGCGTTTCAAAGTGGAATCGACCAAATCAGTAATAGAGTGGAAATACCAAACGGGACAGCTTTGCAACAAATACGTAAATTTTGGAGTGAAAAGACAGAGCCGAAGAATGTAAATTGCCATGTGTGGTAACAATGCGCGCGCCGCTGTCACTGCACCACTGCGGCCACTCCACTCCGCATTGGCCACTGCGGGGAAACTGCCTTGGCAACCATTCGGGTTGCTTAGCGACCCATTAGCGGGCCTAGAAACGGCGTCCTCCTGTCTTTTAAAATTTTATATTGGTTGGCGTTGTAAGCTCTTCAAAGGTTACCACAAAGATAACGCCCACGCTTGCACAGGCCACGAACGTTATCTGCTACACTTTAGGTGCCTTTTTGTGCCGGTGCGACAGTTTCTACACTGGTAAATTATTATTTTCATAAAGACATTTTGTCGTTATACTCAGTGTGTTTGAATTGATCATATTTTAATGAATTATCTAATAAATAAATAGTATTTGGTTGCTTTAATTACCAATTTTATAAGAAAGTCACAAATATGTACTTATAAATAAACTATAATTCTATGGAATCATCTTGAAATATTTTAAGCGGCGACGGCATCTTAGTGCACCCAGACTAATAATCATGGGGCAAGATCCTACCCCTTTTCACCCCGGATTTATATTAAATTCCTTAGTCCAAATTTGTCGAAACAATGCCCATAGGGCTACCTAACCGCGATTTTATTATTTCTTACCCCCACATAGATACGGTCTAGTCGACATTCCAAGTAAAATATGGTCGGTATTTAGAGATAGCTCGGGGGGAAAAATTCAGTAGAACTTGACTAAGGAAAATGTCTATACTATACCAAAAACGCTCGTAGCGTAGCTCGCCTAACCGTTCGTAACAGATCTTCTAGGTTAAACAACGTTTGCAGCGGTCACAACTTAGATGGGTGACCGTTTCTGTGGTATTTACATCTGAGCACTACCTTGTTCATTTGTTTTTTGTTTGACCGCTATCTCACCTGTTGTTAAGTGACGATGCGGTCGAAGATGTAGCAAGCTCGCCTAGAAGAACCTGTTAACTCTTGTCTTAGAGACACCCAGATTATAGCTATCTGGAAACACAGATGCCGGCAGAGAGTTCCACTCCTTGGCCGTTCGCATTATGAAGGTCGAAGCAAAGCGCTTGATGCGAGCAAGAGGCATGTCAACCATAAATTGATGACGGCTTGCCGTACGCCTGGTCGTGCGGTGATGCAATGGGGATGGCGGAATAAGTTCATGTAATTCCGCCGCACACTCTCCCAAATGTATTCGGTAAAATATATAAACTGGCAACTGGATATTTTGTGTTAGTGTCTAAAACGAAACACCTTTGGCCTTTTGCTCTTCATTCTTTTTTCAGTAGCTTACAAAAAAGTCACGCCAATAAAAACATCAGCTCTCGAGTTCCAAGAGCGTAAACTGAACCAAGCAAAATAGCACTAACGCTCGCTCCTAATGTAATGGACGTTACAAACTTTTAATATACACCTTCCTAATAGAACACGGGGGAACTCTTGAACAAGCTTACACGGTAGCAAACACTGCAGTGAAGTTTGACGCACTTTGGTGCACAAAACTTTGTAGCAGACGAGAAACGCGAGCACTTTTGAAGTACTTATACCTACGCGCTTTTGGATTTGAAATCTTTATTTTTAAATATTATTTAGTTACTTTTGCTTGTCGGCGTATTTCCGAAGCACTGGTAGTCAGTTTTCGCATTTCTTTTCAGCACTCAGACCTCAATTTGAGTATAGGAAAGAAATGCGTAAACATACTTACCTTTTTTCAGTCATGTTAACATAAGTTACAATTTTTAACATATTTTATTTGTATCATGTGTTTATGACCTTTAAAAGTGCACTTTTGTGCCTATTTAATAAATGATATTTGACTTTGTCTTTTTATAATTTCTATAAAGTTTTATAATTTTCTCTGACTATTGTAGATATAAATGAATTATAATGTTGACATACACAATTGAATTGGGAAATTCCTGTGATGATAGTTGTAATTTGAATTTGAATAAATAAATAAAAATAAATTTGAATATCGTGTATTTGTCTTATTTATTATTCTAATGTTCTCTATTATCTTATAGCACAATTTATTTTGCTCTAAATATAAAACAAAGTCGCTATCCGCGTCCTCATTTCTGTTTCGTCGCTTAGGTACTTCTTCTAAACCACGCTACGAATTTTGATACAGTTTTCACTGTCATTTAGAGATTTTTTTTATGGAAGTTTTAATATGTACGTTTTTGTATAGTAGAGAAAATACAATGTTTTGTAATCAAGTCTTAAAAAAATTACACCACATTAGTAAATTCCATCCTTGCGAAGCCGGGACGGGTCGTTACTCCTACTTATATTATAAATGCGAAAGTTTGTGAGCATAGATGGATGGATGGATGGATGGATGGATGGATTGATGGATGGATGGATGAATGGATGGATGTTTGTTATTCAACCACGCAAAAACATCTTAACGGATATTGATGAAATTTGGTATGTTTATTATTTTTTATTTTATTTTTTAACAAAAATCCAAGGACATGTGACATCCACCAATCCGCACTGGGCCAGCGTGGTGGATTATGGCTCATATTCTCTCTATGAGAGAAGACCCGTGTCCCAGCAGTGGGAACGTGATGGGCTGATGATTATGTTGGTACTTTAGGTCCAGGAAATGCACATAGAATACTTTTTAAACGGTAAAGCCAATGGCGTTTTTTTACTTAACCTTGGTTAAATGCATAAATCATGCGAAACCAACAAATAACAAACAATTCAAGCGCGCTCGTCAAACCAACCAGCCTTATGTCTCCAAGAAAAGTACCTGAACTTCGCCACGTGTTCACTCGTTTGGAAATTAAAAACATGGCTTTTGAAGTTTTAAAGAGTAAAGTTGTGAAACGCGCCTACTCACCTCACTTACATTTTATTGCGGAAGGGTTCTGAGGAAATACGGACCTAGTAGAAGCAGGTTTATGTCTGGAATAACTTGGGGTAATTTGTTGGGATTACTTTTGAATCAGGGAAATGAGTGGGAAAGTATTTTGGTAGTGAAACTTTAGACTTTCAAATAGGTCTATCTGTTTTTCGCATAACGCAACGTGATGTTTAGTTTTTTTAATAGCAAGCGTATATTATGTTTGGAGGGGTAGGCTCTGGCCGTGGTTGTAATACCACCCACCGAACAATGCCATGCCGTCAATCAACCTAGTCGTGTTTCGGGATGATGTTCGGTGAACCATCGGGGAGACGAGTCTGAGCAGCCGCTCAACTGCCGCCTCTCTCTAGATCTATGTGGTCCATCTTAGGCCACATCATCGCTTCACATCAGGCGAGATGGTAGCCAAACATAGATTTAAAAAGTGTAAAAAAAAAAAAAATTAGCTACCTGTGAAATTAAAAAATCCATACACATCATTAAGTCGTGGTAGGCCTCTCGTATGCGGGAGTCCGTCTGGGTAGGTATGCTTTGCTAGTTATTCTGCCGCTTAGTAGTAGTGCGCAAGCATTGCTGTGTACCGGTTTGAAAGGCATTGTAGCCAGCAAAATGACTGGGCGTGGGTCGGGGTATAGAGCGCAAGGCAGTGATACGCAGTTTATGGTATTAAAAGTTCTGGGTGGCACTGCAATTGTTATTGGCATGCGTGGCACTTACCATCAGACGAAAGACATGCTCGTTTCCATAAAAAAATGTTTAAATCTATTTTATTAAAATAGCTTAAGACGGTTAGGGCTTGTAATAACTACTTATAATAGCGTGTCTGGGTGTTGTGGGACCATGGTCCTTATAGTTCCTGGTTGCCTAGATACAGGGAATCCTAGTTAGGAGTCAAGATCTATATATGTGATCGTTGGGCGTTATTTATTTTTTTATTTCGCAAAATCAAACAGACACAAAAAAAATGAACATTTATTAATTGAAACATTTGTTACAAAGAATTTAATTGGTGGAGCGCCTGAAACCTAAAGTAAGCTTGTGGCCTGTAATATAGCTTCCAGGCCTCTTTCGTCGGAGTACAAAAACATTGTTGTTTTGTGTTGTCTTGTGGTGTAAATGAGACATATAAATAAAATTACATATCATTAATAATATATGTGAATTAGATAATACTAGCTGCGCCCTGCGGTTTCACCCACGGTTTCCTGGGATAAAAAGTAGCCTATGTATCAATCCAGGGTATAAGCTATCTCCACACCAAATTTCATCAATATCCATTCAGTTCTCACATTTGACATAACATTACAATATAATTTAATATAATACAATACAATCATTGACTAATGCTAATAATTGCGTCCTCCTCTCTTCTAATGTTGCTGTGCCCGACGGGGTCCATATGAGACTTTGTACGATGACTTAATTACACCTTGTACTACCTATGGAAGCAATAAAGAATCTGAATCTGAATCTTAATCTGAGTAGTTTTTGCGTGAAAGAGTAACAAAGGTACATCCATACTTACAAACTTTCGTGTTTATAATATTAGTAGGGTTATGTATAAATAAACTGATATATATGTAAATATATACATTAAATATAGAAAGGTATTAAAACAAGGTATTTCGGAAAGAAAAAGTACGACCACCGGCTGGGACTCCAACCCGTATCTCAATCTTCCCTAAGCGCGGGACGCTCTACCAATTGAGCTACGGTGGTCATCAACTCGAGTGTCGAATTCTTTCTTCCGTTAATTAACCGTCTTAAGGGTGACGTCTGCGTCATCTATTGAGATTGGAGTGAACCTTTTTCTCAAAAATTTATTTTTTCTTGTCATTTTTTTTTTTCGGAAAACTGTTTGAATTTTTCGCTTGGCTTTCGTTAATGCTTCATATAGCCTCAGTCAGTATTTCTGCATCATAACTTGCCTTTGTAAATTTATTCTTTTTATTTTTCTTTATGGAATAAATGTCCACAACTTTAAATGTTTTTACTACTATAACTCTTAACTCTGACACTTTATTTTTACCGAGTACTTGTAACTTAAATCAAGTTTTTCTGCCGAGTACTTGTACTCAAACAAGTACTTATACATTTTAGCAAAAAAAAACCGACTTCAATATATCTTCGAAGTCCAAGGTCAAATATCGATGAAATTTATATAGGACCACTTTGTAGCTATACTGAACCCAACACAAAATATATAATACGAGTGTATAATAATTTTCCAAATCGGTTCATAAATAACGGAGTTCTGAGGTAACAAATACTAAAAAAAATACAATCGAATAGAGAACCTCCTTTTTAGAGAACCTTTTTTAAAGTCGGTAAAAAACACCGAGTACGCCCCGAGTACCGAGTAGTAAACGAATACTTGGCGCATCTCTACTACAAACCGTGGTCTAAATCGGTGATCATTTCACAAAATCCGGATCGAGAAGACATGTTTATTGAAGTCCTGTGGGAGCGACCCGTGTGGTAGCGGATCGCGATTTGCCCGTGACCAATTTGATGGATCACGACCAGTGTGACCCTCTTGGCCCCAGTTGGGACCTTTGAGGGGTTAGGGAAAAGTATTATGATATTAAATTTCACTAAAATTTTAGGAAAATCTTTTATTATTTATTTAAATCAGGCAATATAAAAGTAAAGCAAAGTAAAATTAACAGAGGTTCATAGAATAAATACCTACATAACATTTTGACCTCACAAACTAACTTACTATTTATTAAACGAGTAGGTACATGGCCGATCCCTAACTCCTAACTAGGTTACCCCGTATTTAGGATATTAGTTCCTTCCTGTCTACGGTTTAAAAAGGTGCATAGTTAATTTTATTGTTTAATTGAAGCTCCAGTTTTTTACTAGCCTATACTGTCCCACTGCTGGGCAAAGGCCTTCCCCAATTCTTTCCACTTGCCTCGCTCCTGCGCCACCTCATACCAATTTTCTTGTGCGTCTAGATCGTCTCACCATCTTTTACTAGGTCGGCCTCGGCGACGTTGTGCCTTTTCAGGGATCCATTGTGTGGTAACATTTGCCTAGCGGTCAGGATGCATACGGCTAACGTGGCCCGCCCAATGCCATTTGAGCCTAGCAGCCTTATTGCCTACATCTGTTACACCCGTTTTGGAGCGCAGCGTGGTGTTACGCACTCTGTCGGATCTTTTCACGCCCAAGATGGTTAAATAGGCGATTTTAAAAACTTAACAGGCCAAACATAAGCCTACCACAAGCGATTAAAAAAAAGTTTCTTTGTGGTGAAACATCTGAAACGGAACTCCTAACTCAAATCCCACTGATGACGTAAAAACATTACATTCATTAGTAACCTGTAACTTACGGCAGCAAAAAGCCGTTGCAGTTCGCAGAAGTTGCGCCATCTGCAGTTCGAGTTGGACCATTGCTCAGTTTGATTTATATGTCGGTAAGTTCTTAAGGTATTGATGTATGTGGAAAACACTTTTTAGTAACATTAAGGGTTTGATGGCGTCTGTATTCCGTGACCAGCTTTTATATTCCAGTAGTTTGATTAAACCAAAGAAGTAAATGTATAATCTGTAACTTTGACATCTAAATTTAATTTCATTACTTTACTTTTTATTTTTACTTTTGACCTCAACTTTGTACTGTCTTTGCTGTTACTTTTAAATGTATCTAACATTGAATTGAACATTACGTAATCAATTTTGTAAATTCAGAATTCCATTACATGACAATTGATAAATGACTCTTACTTTATTTTTTAGCAACAATTATTATGAAATAAATGTAGTTATTTTATTTAATTATCTACTAATTTTGATTTTACTATTATTAATAATCATAACTGTGTGACATGAGTAATAGGTTCCCGTTCATATTACAATAAATAATTTGATTTTGAATTTGAAAATCCCTGTTTTTGAGCATTTTATCAATAAACAAGATGACTGTGTAAAATACTTTCTAAACGGTCATGGTCTGACGATAAAATAAAACTTTTTAAGTTGTTCGGGCAGGGATCGTAACTGCGTCTTCGGCATACCGTCCCGACGCCTAAACCACTGGCCCACCGAACCTACTGCTCGAGTTCGAGCAATTTAATTTTTCTTCTTCCTCATTACTTAAAATCTTAACATGAAGCGTTCGTTTTGTGATGCAAAGTATTAGGCTACTAGTAATCTGTAAGAGCATATAATTTTAGAACCACTCGTGATGGATGGTTTCCGAGGTGGACGCCTTATAACAATCTATGCTAGTCTGGTACTTTTAGTTTTATAACCAAGAAACCGGTACACAGTCTATGAAAAAAGGAATTCGTGATAGATCAGAGTGGAACAGTAAGCGGAATCTAATCCACCAATGGATTAGAGTGGAACAAAAAGTGGAAACAAATCCATTTAGGTATGGATTTGTGCAATCGATTAAGGTGGAATAGACCGAGACTGGCCTAGCTTACGTTAATGCATTCAAAATCAAACTTTTGTTTTAGTTACATTTTAAGCAGTCGTTTATTTTATTAATCGCCCTGCCTCGACTCAGCACGAGATTTGAAATTTAGCATTCAAATTTATAGCTAATTATGTATTCATTTAACATAAACTTGAGAAACCGAGTGTAAATAAGCAGGATTGGATTATACCTTGTGTGTTACACCCGACCTGCCAACATAGCATTAAGTATTAGCATAGCATTAAGATATATATGTCGCAGCCAACTAGCTTAATTCGTTCAATCAACAGCCTAGCCTCTTTACTAAACAGCGCCGTTCAATTAGCGGCCTAAATGATATTCAACATTTAATAAACTGGCTGGCTAATGCTTAAGGCATGCGGTTAAACTTAGATGTACCCTACGCGAGATTGTAAACTGTCAAAAGATTGTGAACCGTCGCATTATTTTTCGGTAGATTATAATCTATCGAAGTGATAGATACTATTTTGTACGTTATCTTTTTTAACTTACTTTATTACCATCTGTGGATACTTGTAATTGGCTCTTTGTTAGCTACTTGTACTCATGTTTTGTAATTAATAGCTGTAAGTCCCCCAAATAGAATACAATAAAATAAATAAATAATCTACTCACATTATATTATATATAATGTACATGTTCGCGGCGTTGGGATGGCCTTCAGAATTGATTGCAAGTGACATACAATACCTACTTGTTAAGTAAGCACGTATAGACGGTGAGCTTTTTTTAGCAAGGATCCCTATGGCCCCCTCCCTAATCTTTAGCAAGTACAATTAGGTATTCTGTGTCTTTAGAGCGAATAATTTCATATCAAATCAGATTAAAATCTCTTTATTCATTTTTGGCATCACAGACGCGCTTATAAACATCAAATTATCACCATATTATCACTTGTGGTAGGTCTCTCGTATGCGGGAGGCCGTCTGGGTAGGTACTACAGCTTTGCCAGTTATTCTGCCACCAAGCAGTAGTGAGCAAGCATTACTGTGTACCGGTTTGAAGGGCATTGTAGCCAGCAAAATTACTGGGCATATGAGACTTGATATCTGATGTCTCGGGGTGATGAGCGCAATGCAGTGCGACGCAGTGTTTTTATGATAATAAAAGTTCTGGGTGGCACTGCAATTGTTATGAGCAGGCGTTATGTTTACCATCAGGCAAAAGTCTTGCTCGTCTCATCACTCAGGTTCATAAAAAAAAACATGAATCAACCACCGTATCGGATAAAGAACCACTACTCAGAAGATACGGCAAGAAACTGAGGGGCGTTTGTTGTAAGAAATTCATCTAGAGTTTTACAAACGTATAAAAATATATTTTCTTTTCTGTACCCACTGATTATTTTTATCGTGAGCAATTAAGCATTATTATTTGTATTTTCTTTCAATCGATTTTATGTCTTTTCTTTTTCTTTTTAAGGACTTTTTCTGCCTTAAATAAATCAAAATTAAAAGTTTTTAAACTTGTCACTTTCTCTCTCTTGCCTTTTAGCATAACTCTATATTAGGCAACAAAGCCCGCCTGAGAGCTAATTATAATTTACTTGTTGAAAACTTCGCATTTAGTCGGTTAATTATTTCAGAAATCTACACAAAATCCGTACAAAACTATAAACCAAAATGTTGACAACTTTTCACCACACACACAGAAAGCCTTCAAGTGTCTAAACACTGGCCAGGAAGAACGATCAAAAGACGTCGCACAATGACATCTGCAGACGGATACATGACGCATATAGCAGTTCTCTTATGAAAACACTCCGTATTTTATGCCCCCAAGCAAGACATGTGCAAAGAGTCCATTTTACGAAGATCCCCCGAGACGTACACGCTTCCTTCAAAACCTACTGAAAGATATAATGAAAGGGGGTCACTTTAACTTGGCGGTGGGATAAAGCATGTTTCTCAAGACATGTCACAGAGCCCGCAGCAAACCTCCTTTGTCCGTAAACGCTGAAAAGAAACAAAAACGCTGAGCGATTGTATCGCGCGCTTTTTGATGTGTTCCATTGTCGAATTTGGATTGTTTTCTTTTTCCGCCCGACGTGTCGTGGAAATGGAGGCTTTTTGAGTTAATCTGATTAAAGATAAAGTTACATAAGCTGAGAAGGGTGTAAAAATGTAGAATTACGCGTCGTAGAGTTCTTCGAGTAAATTTTCTAATTAATGCCACTAATATTTTAAATGTAAAAGTGTGTGCGTGTATTGGAATTTAGCACTATACTGACTGAACGGATTTTGATGAAATTTACATTGATTTTGATAATGACTAAGATTATGAAATGAGATGAAGCATCCAACATTAGAGGGGCGAGGACATTAAAAGCCTCGAGAATAGAAAGCCTTCCTTTCCCAAGACCTAAAGAACTTACAAGCCAAATGTTATCAAAATACGTCCAGTAGTGTTTGTACGCAAACACTACTGGACGTATTGAGTAGCAAACATCCATCCATCCTCACAAACTTTCGCATTTATATAAAATTAGTAGTAATATTTCGTTCCATAAAATAAGCGCAATATTCGTAAATACAATGATACCAACGAAAAAAAATTATTAATTTAAAATCTTTTTTTCATAATAGTAGTAGTAAGTCACCACATTCACGCAGTCAAACAATTGATGGAGAAGAGCAAGGAGTATAACCGGCCCATGTGTTTCGCCTTTGTCGATTATGAAAAAGCTTTCGACAGTGTCGAGCACTGGGCAGTGTTCCATTCTCTTCATCGTTGTAACATCGACAAGCGATATGTGGATATCGTCCGGGAGCTGTACAGTTCAGCTTCACTTCAGGTGCGTTTGCATAAATTAACTAGCCCTATACCTATTAAACGGGGTGTGCGATAAAGCGACACTCTCTCACCCAAGCTCTTCACCAACGTGTTAGAACTTCTAACTATCTTCGACATTTTCAGCCAAGAGGATAAGGTCATCAGCAAACCTTAAGTGCGTCATGCGACTGCCGCTAATATTGACTCCTCTCTCGCTCCAGTCTAGTGTTTTCATAAAGTCTTCTAAGTTAGTTCTTCTAACACTTAAGGTTTGCTGATGACCTTATCCTCTTGGCTGAAAATGTCGAAGATTTGGCGCATATGCTTTTAGAACTTCAGGAAGCATCTCTGAAAGTAGGCCTTAGGATGAACGTGTCCAAGACAAAGATTATGGCTAATCTTGTAATACCAGCATCCCATGTGCTCGTTGGTAACAACCAAATAGAAGTTGTAGATGAGTACATTTACCTTCGGCATCGTTTATCATTTGGACAGGGTTCTCAGATTCCTGAAATTAGTCGACGGATTCAGTTAGGATGGGCTGCCTTTGGAAAGCTGGACGACGTATTTAAAGCTAAAATCCCGCAATGTTTAAAAACCAAGACATTTAACCAGTGTGTCCTTCCTATACTCACTTACGGAGCCGAAACGTGGCCGCTCACAATGGAAAACATCCATAAGATAAAAGTAGCTCAGAGAGCTATGGAGCGCGCCATGCTTGGAATCAGGTTGGCGGATCGCATACCAAATGTCGAAATTCGACGCAGAACCAAAGTCGAGAATGTCGGTACGCGAATCGCCAAGCTTAAGTGGAGATGGGCGGGACATGTGGCTAGGCGGGACGATGGTAGGTGGACCAGGGCAGTGACCGAGTGGTGGCCAACAGAAGGTTACCGATCTAGGGGCAGACCATCAGCCAGATGGATCGACGACGTGGCCAGGGTTGTTGGGAAGATGTGGTTAAGAAAGGCGCAAGACCGGAAGGGGTGGCGTGATGGAGAGGAGGCCTATACTCAACAGTGGGATAAAAAGGGCTGAAAAAGAAAAGAAGAAGTAGTAAGTAGTTGCTTTACAGTGACAACATCTAGAAATAATAATAATAATATCAGTTTAAAATTACTAACAAAAATACTACACTTAAAGAATTACTAAAATGAAGTTATATTAATAGAGCGAATGTATTAAATGATGCCAAAGAAAACAAGCACATTATTGGAAAATACTATAAAGTCGTTTTCCATTACTTTTCACTTTCCTTTAAAGTTCTATCAATGCTTAAGTAGTCTACATTACCCGAATACACCCTAATCTACAAAGGACATTAACGCTCTAAGGGCAGTTACACACTGAAAGCCCGTCATAAAGCAATCCATAGACAACATTACAATACGTCGTTAGAGCCGAATTTTCTCTTTTTCTCGGCGGCTAGTAATTGGTATTTATGGTGCCGACACAATAACCCATTAGTGCTACGCCATATGTTTCGTACGGTACGTAAGCAGTAATGGATGTTACTTATTATACCTCCATATATTTCACTAATAGAATATTGATAATTTACTTTTTCTTTTGATACCGATGGTCCTGAAAAGGATTGTTTTAGTTTTGTTAGCGGTCGCTACGGTTAAGCTAACTACTAGCTACGTTACTAGCTACGCTACTAGCTACGCTACTAGCTACGCTACTAGCTACGCTACTAGAAACGCTACTAGCTACAATACTAACTACGCTACTATCTACTAGCTATTTAGCCGTTTGTAAGCGATTTGATAAGTTAAGTAACTTTTGCTGCGGTCACCACTTGGATGGGTTACAGTTTGTGTGGTATTTAAGTTTGAGCGCTACCGTGCTTCAGGCCGTCGGCGTCGGTCCCGATTGTTGTGTTAGGACAACAGTCGTTAGGACAACAATCGTTACAACAATGTTGGAGACTTTCAGGCAATCTTGTGGTAGGCTTCTCGTATGCGAGAGGCCGTCTGGGTGGGTACCACCGCTTTGCCAGTTATTCAGTCGCAAATCAGTAGTGCGCAAACATTACTGTGTTCCAGTTTAAGGGCATTCTAGCCAGCGAAATCACTGTGCATTTTGAGACTCAACAGCTAGTTGTCTCAGGGTGACGAGCGCAGTGCAGCGCAGGATTTAGCAAAACAAAGTTCTGGGTGGTGCTGTTACTGTTATGGGCTGGCTTATTGCTTACCATCAGGCAAACGACCAGCTCGTCTCGTCATTCAGTTACATAAAAAAAATATAACCCCGACATCCCACACGACACACCCACCATACACACACACACAAAAGAGAACGAAGTTCTGAAAATATTGTCAGGTTGGTTACCTTATAGTTTGTGTTGAAAAATATTCGATAGTGGTTATTTCCACAAATAACTTTAACTATAAAAATTTTCAATAATTAATATGTGCAATAATTTGAAGAAAGTGAAATGATATGAGCGAGGGTGGCTCAACGGGAACTCGTGTGACTAAGGATCCGACGCACCGGAGATCGAATCCCGCTGGCCTCAAACCACAGACTTTCTTATTAAAACACTCGCTCTAAAAACAGTGACGAAAACTTCGTGAGGAAACCGGCATGTCCAAGAATTTTTTACTAAAATTACAGGGCATGTGACAACCCGCACTGGGCCAGCGTGGTGGATTATAGCCCATACCATCTCTGTGAGAGAAGGCCCGTGTGCCAGCAGTGGGAACGTGATGGGCTGATGATGATGATGAAATGATATGTTTGAAATAATGATTCTCAACATATCTTCGCTTTTATAATTTCAGTTTTCCAGTTCTTTTTATTAATTATAATTAAAATTTTCTGCTCCTAATTTCAGTTTACTTTAATTTTCAATCTAATGTTTTATATATTTTGCATAGCTTTTCATAGTTTTATTTGAAATCCAATTACTTTACGCGCGGCTGGGCCATAATCTAAACATAAATTTTGTTTGGTTCTTTATAATAATTTATTAAACTCGATTGTAGAAACTTAATTTCAAAACAAAAAGTGGAATCGCTCGGAGTAATCCTCATGAATTCTCAATAGGGACTTGAGAATTCAAGTTCCAAAATTTAAGGAGTTCCGCCGATAAATTTAGCAGTCCCTCCTTTTTTTGCAAAGTTATTTATGCGACACCGACGCTGGCGTTTAGTTTTAAATTAACGTTGGAATGCAAATAATTACGAATAGGGGTGGTAATCTGGTAATTTAAAATGATATCGATAAAATACGAGGAATCACTTTTACTACTGATTATTCGATGTTAATAATTCCAGTGTAGGGCTTGTGCATAAGCTACGAAAAATTAAATTTTAGTTTCAAAACATTTGTAACGACAATTGTTATTTTTTAACCTATTTAGTTTTTGTAGTTTATGTACTTGCTTTGTTTATGTGGGTGTAAAAATGTTGGCCGAAAGCCACTGTCCAACTGTTTTAGCTATTCCTCTCCTTGCATGGTTGTCTGGAAGAGATCGCTTTTAAGCGATAAGACCGCTTATTGTGACACTTATTTTAAGTTTATAATCTACTTTTGTTATTTTACTGTAATGTGGTGTTATAATAAGGTGTTTAATCTTATCTGATCTTTTTATCCCAGGTCAGAGAAAAATACCTTTCTTTTCCAGTTTTTTCTTTTTGGGACTTTTAATTGTCAAGCTAAATATTTACTTGACCATTAAAAAAACACTGTATTTTAGATAATTTTGTCTGGGGAGAGTCTGACACCGCCATTAATTATACATATTTAATACAAACACCATAAATATTAAACTAATTAATAAAAAAGTTTGTCAAATTAATCGACCAATGTAGGTTTCAAGAATGTCCGACGCTCTTCGGTGCCACCACTAACGGTGCCGACTCAGGAAAACTTTCATACTAAAACCGTTAACCTACCTTGAAAATATCGATAACGTAGTTACCCCTAAACAACACAACTCTAATTATAAACGAAAACCAAGGCAAAGACAAAGGGAATGAATACTCCCGAATCCTCCCTTGTAATTGGTTGATATCGCTCCTAATCCGATAAAAGGTAGACTAAAGACGATTAAACGAGTTTTGTTTTATAGGTGTTAGGTAAAAGTGATTACCTACCTACTTTATATTTTACTAGTGGTTTCACCCATAGTAGCCCGGGATAACAAGTAGCCTATGACTATACCCTTGACTATATCTATATTTTAATGTGATGTGACTAATTATTATAATGCTTATATCAATATTTTAATAAAATAATTCTGATCAAATTGATAATAGGTATGTAAATCAAATTTATAATATTTTATTCACAATATTTTCATATGTCGTTATTAATATACATATTAATAACGACATATGAAAATATTGTGATTAAGACTTGCCTAGAATAATAAACTTTTTTATGATGGTGAATAAATTATTCATGACATAGGACATACGACCAAAACTACCTACATATATCCGGAAACACAGATGCCGGCAAAGAATTCCACTTCGAGAATTTCAGTTCTTTGGTCACATCTCCAGAAACGAAGATTCGATGGAGAGACTTGTGGTCCAGGGTCAGGTGGCAGGTAAAAGAGAATCACCCACGCGTTGGACAGATCTGCAGTCTTATTAAGACTGCAACTCAATCCATCATAGTCCAGTGTACACGCAATACTACCAACCGCCAGAAATGGAGAAGCATTGCACTAGCAGTAACCCTCTCTAAAGAGAACTACGACGCTGAAAACCCACCGCATATACCATCTATTACCAAAGAAAACTAACTATTACTTACGTAAAGAAGCGACACTCCCACCCCCCCGCCAATTTGTCGTCACCCGCACCATATGGGTAAAAGTCTGGGTAATGCCGTGCTTGCGTCACTCGGTTGTCACCGCTCGCGTGTGAGTGTGATTCAAATGTTTCTTATTTCATTTTGACTATCTTCTCATTTTATTAATGATGTTGATGTGACATCACTATTTTTAACTGAACAAGTCTAGGCAAAGAGATTTAGAAGTTTTTGATTATTGGTTCGAAATGTCCATGATTTATGAAAACTTGAACTTATATTTAAAATTAAATTATAAATTATGAATTTAAAAAGAAGAATAATTATACCTTGATTGCAAGTAATCAAAGCAGTTATAAAGTTATAAAGAAAAACACTTATGTTGCCTAAGTATAGCACTGTCCTTGTCCCGCTCAATTGCCTCAGAACAGCCCTACAATAATTACGCACACACACAAAACGTGTGCGGACAGGCCGGTGCGCCAGTAGTAGTAGTAGACAGTTAGCTCGGCGAATTTGTATGGAGTGTCGGGGTCTGCTATTACACCACGACCACTTTGACTAGAGTGCCCGACTAAGAAGAAGACAAGGTTTTAGTTGTTGCCTTTTACAGATGGACAGACAGACAGATTAGTGACAGCAATTCAGATGATGCCAAAATGAGCCTTCAGACACTTTATAAAATGTAAAGACGCATGTGGTATCCATATGAAAACGTCTAGGTATGGTCGGAATCAATAAACAAGCATACATTTTGATACTTTGTCTTAATAATTAATTTCACATTTGGTTCTCTCAAATACATTGTTATTAAAATCATTATTGTGACACGGTTCTACAATGAATATCTATTATTGATACTGAATGTACTATGTCGTCTTCAAATCGAAGTGCCAAATACACTTTGAAAGATTGGATTGTAGCACGTCTGGTATTGGGTTCGCAAGGTTGTTGTAATATCTACACGGCAGTACTGTTAAATATTCTGTGGTAAAAATAACAATGAACCTTATTGTCATGCTTTTAAGTCATATTATTGCATTGTCAATTGAGATTTTTTTCGTCCTGAATAATCCTTTCGTTAACGTTATAGCAAATAATTTTAACTCCCATTTCATGAGGCATTGGTTAAAAAATCCCGTCCCGTAGCCCGTCTATTTACACAATAACATTATAGAACAGACTTACATTACTATTTAATTTTGACTTTTGCCTTCGATTTAAATTTATTTGATGTCATTATGTTATGTTTTAAACATTTTAATATACTGAATTACTAACATTTTTAAATCCAGAATTGAAGTCGGTTTTTTTTGTTATTAAATTTATTTTCAAACATAAATTCTACTGTTTTTAGCTATATTTATAGCAAATATCATAAAGATATACTTGCTACCTACTGTCAATCTATGTGTAAGTGTATTTGTTATCCACTTGGTCTCGGATGCTGTCGTTCCGCCCTCGTATAATAATTTTACTTTTAAGTTTATTTAGTGTTTATCAATATAAGTGAATTGTATTCTGTTTTTGAGAAATAAATGTCTTAAACCATAAGATCCGAACAACCATTGGAAAGATCGCCAATCAAACATATACCCATACAAAATTCCGAGGCGTCCTTTTTTTTCTTTTTCGCTAAACGATCACATACATAGATCCTGGCCCCTAACTAGGATTATCTGTATCTAGGGAACCAGGAACTATGAAGACCATGCTCCCACAACATCCAGACACGAAACAAATGTTTGCGCTTTTTTTTCTGTGCACAAATATTTGTCCCGTCGCGGGTATCGAACCCGCAACCTCAGTAGTGTATAAGATTTGAGCCAACCTGCCCAGCCACTACACCACAGAGGCTGACTAACTGTCCTAATCGTAACTAAGACCTCGCTTTGCTCGATCATGTATATAAAAAAAAGCAATTATAGTTTTTTACTCACAGCTCTATATAAAATTTATACCGTCCATTCGTTGGTCCGTAGAGGACAGATAACATTTTAGCTGACGCTTTAGTATTCACGATATTGTGTCAATTTGCCGGCTGTTTTGCAAAACGTTCACGTACCACGCGTGACTGCACCAAACTATCGCGGCAGCGGCGAAATGGTTTCTATATGAATAAATCAGCATTGCTATCCCGAAATGCAGTTTATTGCGTTTTTGGGAAGAAAATAAGAATATAGTCATTATCAACTCGACACCCGACCAATGACAACTCGCCGCCTGGCACCCAATTGTTGTCTATAAGTGTCATCGCGGGGTCGGCGAGTGATTTTATATAAAGAACTAGCTGCACCCCGCTGTTCCACCCGCGGTGTCCCGAGATAAAAAGTAGCCTATGTGTTATTCCAAGTCCTAAATACCTACATACCAAATTTCACCAAAATCCATTTGGTAGTTTTTGCGTGAAAGAGTAACAAACATACATCCATACATTCTTACAAACTTTCGCGTTTACAATATTAGTAGGATTCTCAACCGCTCGAGGCGAGGCGGCGCTGGACGGGTGCCGCATTGACAAACGAATTGCGACGCCGCGCCGCTCGGCGAAAAAGACCACCGGATGTGGTTGAAACTATAGTTGGATTACTCCAATTTAAACGTGAGTGTCACCCGTAAATTATTATTAATAATAAAAAGCACTGCATTGCGTTCATCACCCCGAGACATCAGATATTAAGTCTCATATGCCCAGTAATTTCGCTGGCTACAATGCTCTTCAAACCGGAACACAGTAATGCTTGCGCACGACTGCTTGACGGCAGAATAACAAGCAAAGATGTGGTACCTACCCAGACGGCCTCCCACATATGAGAGACCAACCACAAGTAAAGCCTTCTCACTTAAACTCCCAAATATTCAGGATAGTTCCTAAACGTGGCAATTGCTCATTTACAAAACGCGCGTACATAAAACGTGCGTTTACAGTGTGTAAAAAAAACTTGTTGTGCAAAGGCGTTGCCCAATATATATGTGAATATTTTGTCATGCGCAGATATTTCATCCCTAACTACATGTCATGGCCTTTGACCGCCCCAAGCATCCCCTTCTAAGTCTCCAGTGAAAATAATTAACGCTCGTTAAAGTTATGTAAATAACTTTAAAAGCTTTTGCCCTGTGAAATAAATTTAGTTTCATAAATACACCTTTGGCGTCAGACATCTAATCATATTTTACAATGAATTATTTTAACGAACGTAAAATATAACTTAAAATTAAATAGGTATTATATTGTAGGATAATACTAATGCTTTAGACTTTATAAAAACTTTAACATTACGATCACTGTCTGGGCTATTTAAAAAAGCGTCTACTTTGTTTTTTGTTTTGAAAACTAACCAAGCGCTTTGCTTCGACCTTCATAATGCGAACGGCCAAGGAGTGGAACTCTCTGCCGGCATCTGTGTTTCCGGATAGCTATAATCTGGGTGTCACTAAGACAAGAGTGAACAGGTTTCTTCTAGGCGAGCGTGCTACATCTTCGACCGCATCGTCACTTAACAACAGGTGGAGGCAGGAGGTCAAACGCAAGCCTAAAAAAAAAAAAAAAAACTAGCTGCACCCCGCAGTTTCACTCGCGATTTCCGTGGATTAAAAAGTAGCTTATGTATAAATCCAGGATAGCTACTCGAATCTCCATTCTGAATTCCAATTTTACTGAAATCCGTTGAGCCGTTACAGCGTGAAGAAGTAACAAACACACTTACATACATTACACACGTAACAAAATCTCTAAAAACAATGCCCCTCAGTTTCTTGCCGTATCTTCTGAGTAGTGGTTCTTTTTCCGATACGGTGGTAGAGCCATTGTGATAATTTAAAGTTCATAAGTGCGTCTGTGTTGCCAAAAACGAATAAAGAGATTTTGACGCTGACTTTGAGTTTAATTTAACCTTTCGCATTTATTTATTTTAGTGTGATTCTGTATTTATAACTTCACTATCATTCAACTCTGATGCAATCCCGTTTCTTATATTAATATAATAATTTAATAAACAAATACCATACCCTAAGCACCACACTGGCATAGGTATAATAATTAAAAACATAAACCTTTTTCGATATCTGACCCTTTCGGGACTAAAACAAATATAATATTGGCGATAACCGCTCATAACCGATTGTGGAATAAAACATTGCGATATAGATTATCCGGGGATAGATTATCCCTAAATGGAAAAATAGAGTTTTCAAGGCACGGTAACTTTGCCGTTTCTGATGCATGAAATGCTAGAGAAAGGTTGCCTAGAGAAACATATAGCTCATCCTACTAATTAACTAGTAAGTATATAAATAAATAAATATATGAATATATAAAAAAGAAAAAATATAACGGAAGAAAAATAAGTAAATAAATATATTACAAAATTCGAAATAATTAATAAGCATATAAATTAATAAATATATGTATATATAAAGAAAGAAAAAAAACGAAAGAAAAATAAGTAAATAAATATATTACAAAATTCGAAATAATTAATAAGCATATAAATTAATAAATATATGTATATATAAAGAAAGAAAAAAAAAATAAAAGAAAAATAAGTAAATAAATATAACAAAATTCGAAAGCTTGTGAGGATGGATGTCAGTTAACCACGCAAAAACTACTAAATTTAAGTGAGTGGCTAAAGTTCTTGTGACATTATAACTTGTCGTTTAAAATAAAATCACGAACGAGTGTCGTTTAGGTATGAATTACGATGTTATCTCTTTGAAGGGTTGATAGCAGTACTGTCAGTGTATAACAAATTACAAAAGAAAATAATAAAGGCGTACACACACAATGGCAAACGTATTTATTCTGGAATAATGTCTAAATAGGTATAAAATGTATGGACGGGTTGTAGACAAGTTGGGAATTTTGACTTTTTACGAAACATCTAGAAAAATGTTTGTTTTTAAGGTTAAATGATCTATCCAGATAAATGTTTTAGTAAAATGAAGTTAAAACTCGTACTTAGGTTCTATTTAATACACAGTTGCGAATTGAAGATTTTTTTAATGGAAATGTATGCATAATAAGAAAATGTAAATTAAAAAAAAATTAAATACCATGGTTTTATGCGGGTTTAAAATAATAAAATGTATGGTCATCGAGTTGTGAGCTACCCTAAAACTGTCAACGGGATAGCTAATCGGGAAGAGCTCGAAATTTGAGTTGCAAGATTCCACCTGGAACGACGGACAGACATACAAGAAATTGACTTAATAAAAGCGTGGTAAAATAAGTATGAGGACGTAGACTTTTTTAAATATACATTTTCCAAAAACTCTAAAGCCGATTTGTTCTATACCTAAATAATTATTGGATTTGTATTACCATGTTATGTATTCATACCGATAAACCGATGTATCAAAAATAAATAACATTATAATCATCATATACGTATTATACATACCTTTAGATCTGTGGGACCGTGGTCCTCATATTTCCTGGTTCCTAGACACAGGGAATCCTAGTTAGGGGCTAGGATCTATGTATGTGATCGTTGAGCGTATTTGTTTATTTATTTATTTATTTATTTATTTATCTAGAGCAACTCGTGGGTCACTAATGAACCTTATTGTTCTTAGTACTCTATATTACATAGGTAGTCATTTATTATATATAATATAATATTTACAAAGAAAAATAAACCAATTAAATTATTAGTTGTATGTTGTGTTATTTTATTATTGTGTTGTGTATAACTAAAACTGGGCTTTCATTAACTAAAATTGTTAAATTTAATTATTGTATTTATGATCAAAGTGAGAGTAGAAAAAATATATGTAATTGTGTACCTATATACCTAATATATCTGTGTACCTAAATAGTGTCCATGTGGCAAAGTGCCAAGAACGCTAAATGCATTCATTCAATAATTATCGCTAATATATGAACAAAGTTCTCTGTCTATATTATTATTATTGTCGCTCTTTCTCACGGGTTATACACCCGGTCCTTTGGAAGGCTTGCGCGGAGTCATGAGTCCAACACGTGAGGCCATGAGGCCTTTTAGAGCATTTAATTTAGTTATGTAATGGGCAACACTTATCGGGGACTGTCCTAAGTGCATCATTAAAACGATGCAATCAAAGACAGCCCCCGATAAGTGCGAGGACTATTATTGGAGATATGGAAATGACTTATGATTGGGCTATTGAGGTGAATTTTTAATGGATGAAAACCGGTCTATGATATGAGACCTCGGCACCTGCCAGTTCCGCCTCATAAAAAAATATTATTAATAATAATAATTATTATTATTATTAATGAAGGCAACTAGTAAATTCACCAATCGTCCAATTTCAGAGTTCCACAGCAACACAAGTCTAATAACATCGGCTGAGGCAATAATAACGTCCAATAACCGGCCTTCATGATTTACTTTTTGTATCGCGTAAATATACGGAATAAAATTGTTTATGGTATAATGGTGTATGGATACCACCGTAGGATATTTATGTTATTACAAAACTGTAATGGAGGTTTGTTTGTACATTGGAGATATTTCTCATTTGGTTTTTATCCGATGATGTATAAAATTTTACCGATATGCAATGGCTCTTTTAACGAAAAAAGTATTTTGATGAAAATACTATTTTCGATAAAAGAGCGACAATTTTGACGTCATGAACGAAAAAAATAAAACTTTTATTCAAAACAACAAACAACATTACGCTGAAATATATAGAAAAGTACAAAAGAGAGAAAATAAAAATACAGTGCAATGCTGGGCAATGTCAGGGATAAAAGACTCTGCATAAAGCTCAGGTGTACTTACACCGTAATAAGGTGTTGAAAATAAAAACCCTGGCTGTTAATGCCTTGGCACTGATTTTTAGACGGAATCCCTCAGCAACAATGCACAGAACCTGTTAAATAATACCTAGTATTCATCCTTTCCAATGTTGAACTCCCAAAATCTTGAAATCCTATAAAGTTCATGTGCTTTTTATTGACACTTTTCAACAGAAAAACAAACAAAACAAAGGGCTAAACAAAAAACTAAAAGATATTAAATACTATGTATGCGGGTATCGGATGAGCCAATCACACGTCCAGCAACATGCCCAAAATGCTGGCGGTGTATCCTCGCTGAATAGCGAGGCTGATTATTTGGGCAAAATACACGCCAGCATTTTGGTCACGTGTGTACTCCACCAGCCGCCCCACCCCAAACGGCATAACCAGGTAACCCCTATCGAGACCTGAATATTTGCGCTGTTTGAGGGATTCTGCCGCAGTAGCGGCGCCACCCACCCTTAGAATCGTCTCCGGAAGATGGGACGGCGCCAACGTGTCTACACAACAAGTAGCATTCCAAACCAGGGGCCGTCCCATCTTCCAGGGAATGAGCGTCATACCGTCCGGCCTTTTGCCATCGTCCCGCACTAGGCCGGTCGGCTCCAGGATTGCAATCATATTGGCACTTCCAAAGGCCCGACGGATGACGTCGTTTAGGGCGTTGTGGCGAGCCATGCGGCCAGCGATTCGACTGCATAACATGATATTAGTGTGATAGGTTGAAAAATTACAATTACCTAACTATCTTCATCATGCGCTTAAATGTAGGTACTGAACTATTGAATAAGATGCATTTAAATATGTATATGTTTAATAATAATTTTGAGGGTAATTTATATCGTTGTTCCATTTCTTTTCGCTTAAAACATTATTTATATTAGCGAAATGTGTTCAATATACGTATATTATCTTAAATATCGGCTAAGAAGTCGCGGGTAATGCTAGTATACAAAATATTGTTTATGTTATACGGACACCGCAGTACGGGTACGGATACGGTCGCCGTATGTGATAAACTATGGTGATAAAGAGATACGGTATACGGTGGCTGGTATTGTGGTTTACGAGTAATGGCGTATTTGTTCTGCAGCATTTGTTGAGGTTAAATGGGCTTAAAATAATCGAGATACCACATTAATATTTCCGACCGAAACATAGAGTGACAAGGTTATTGCGTGAGTGTGGCTCAGTGGGAGCACGTGTGACTTTCGATCCAACACACCTAAGTTCGAATTCCACTGGCCCTGCACCACTGACTAGGTATCTAAATGATTTAACACTCGCTCTAATAACGGTGAAGCATAATATCTGAAATGAAACTGGACTTGGAAATGTCAAGAATCAATCATAAAAAATCAAGGACATGTGACATCCACCAACTCGCTCTAGGCCAGTGTTTTGTATTATGGCCCATACTCTCTCCGTAAGAGAAGGACCGTGTCCCAGCAATATGAACGAGATGGGCTAATGATAATGGTGATGATGAAGGATATCGATGATCACGGCCTAAATTATAAACTGTAGTTTAAGGCCTCTCCTGCAAGAGTCCGCCTTGGGTAGTACCACATCTTTGTCAAATTTTCAACCGCCAAGCAGTAGTGTGCAAACATTACTGTGATCCGTATGATGATGATGAAATACGTCCAACGATCACAAAGATCCTGGGCCCCAACTAGGATTCCTTGTATCTAGGGAACCAGGAACTACGAGGACCGTGGTCACACAACACCCACACACGAAAAAAATGTCTGCGCTTTTTTATCTGTGCACAAACATTTGGCCTGTCGCGGGAATCGAACCCTTCACCTCGGTGGTGTATGAGATTAGAGCCATATTGCCCAACCTCTACCCCACACAGGCCCTGAAAATAAAACTTGCGCAGTACTGCTTGGCAGCAGAATAACTGGCAAATAAGTAGTACTGACCCAGACGTTTTACAAACATGAAACCTACCGGCTACCACCTAGTTAGATGTTAGGGGCGAGGGCCAGGAGTTCATAGCACAGGATCTACCAAGTTTGGACTCCTGTTCTTCCCATCACAGTTGTACTGGATTAAGCGGGTTTACATTTAAGTACCTATTAACCACCGCTTTGCCAGTTATTCTGCCGCCAAGTAGTAGTGTGCAAGCATTACTGTGTCCCGGTTTGAAGGGCATTGTAGCAAAATTACTGGGC
Source organism: Petrophora chlorosata (assembly GCA_951640565.1). Lineage (NCBI taxonomy): Eukaryota > Metazoa > Arthropoda > Insecta > Lepidoptera > Geometridae > Petrophora > Petrophora chlorosata. Next base: position 4,115,736 of record OX621204.1, on the reverse strand, counting down.
ATATAAGACTTAATATTTGATGTCTCGGGGTGATGAGCACAATTCAATTCAAATTTATTTTTATATTGTTAGGGACAGGCGTGGTGCTCACCACCAGGAGAATTCCATAAAAAACACAATTTTATTTCATTTTCAGTTGTACCTTCTAAAGAGTCTTCCTGGGCCTTTAAATATCCATCGATCCTTAAAAGTCCAGTATGGCACAGTTAAGAGTGCACAAGTAGCAGAGGCGAACTATTTTTGCCGCATTCGTTAGAGGCGGCGTATTGCCAAATTCGACAAACTTCTCTGACTTGCCGGAGTTACTGGCGCTCAGTAGCGGATTAAGAGCTGGAAGTTGAAGGAGCCATAACATTTACGAAGGAAAAGTTTAAGTGAAAAATTATAATAGTGTTTGACTATCTATACGAGTATATTGTCTATCTATATATATCTATATCTCCGTGGAGTTGAATACGATATTTTTACGAAATGTATGTTCTCAGTCCATGCTTTAATAAAACTAAAGCGTTAAAAATAATAAATTTTTAGATAGAAACAAAAACCGACTTCAATGTATCTTCGAAGTCCAAGGTCAAATATCAATGAATTTTATATGGGACCACTTTGTAGCTACACTGAACGCAACGCAAAAAAAAATCCAAACCGGTTCATAAATGACGGAGTTCTGAGGTAAAAATCATAAAAAAAATAAAAAAAAATACAACCGAACAGAGAACCTTCTCCTTTTTTTAAGTCGGTTAAAAATGACCAAAAAAATATTCTTGACAATTAGCTGAAATGTCTATTTTACTAAACACGTAACGCGGGGACGATGCGGCGGGGTGTCATGTGGGCGCACGTCACGGCGCCGCGCTTTCTAGCCTCGCCGCGCATTTCATTTATTTTTCATTTTTTATTTATTATATTTTATTTTTCTGTTATACAATTTTTACATACACTTGCATTTTGGCTTGATATATATATTTTTTTCATCAGCTCTGACCTTTGACACCAATTTCAAAGTGAACCAAGTCATATGTGCTATTAAATAAAGCTTCAAACAATCATGAGAATTGTAAAACAGAAGCTCATTCACATAAAGCATCTGTAGCTATAACTTATTATCTTATCATTATCCTTATCTTAATAATCCTGATAATTATTATTATAAACGCGGCAGTTTGTATGTTAGAATGTTTGCTACTCACTACGTATTAACTACTAAACCGATTTGGACGAAATTTGGCACAATTGTACTTAGTGATGGTCTGATTTAGAACACATACATTTTAATCACAGAAATCGTATGCCTAGTTCCTTAGAAAACAGTTATAAGCTTAATTAAACGCTGACGGAGTCGCGGAAATCGTTAAGGAGGTACTACTATAATTGATTAAACACAGTTAAATTATTATTAAATTCACACAATTAACTTAACCTAATCCGGCTCTGCCAGAACTCCCAAACTTCACTTCGAAAGAACCGTTGTCGCTCCGACCCAATGTTCCGAATAATGAACTCTCAAGACGAGAATGCTGTCTGTTTGTCAAACTTTTGACTCCGTTGCGAATGACGGGAACTTTACATTGCTGCGCGATAGTTCCTCTCTGCTAAGGAAACGACGTTCAAGTTTTTTATTGCATGTTTTAGTTGTACAGTTTGAGCATCGCTGGAAGTTTCATTGGTTTGTTGGTTACGGTTTGAGAATCTTTTTGAAGAAGGTATTTTTGAAAGTTAAACTGCAATAGTTTTCTTGAAAGCAACTGCAATTATTGACTCTTAATTTCTAATGTATAAAGTCGTATTACGTATGTACCTAGGTATCTAAAACACTCTCTAGGTAAACTCTCATCATCAGCCCATCACGTTCCCACTGCTGGGACAAGGGCCTTCTCTCATAGAGTATGCTGGGGCCAGCGTGGTGGATTATGCCCCAAACTCACCAACCCGCACTGGGCAGTGCTGGTTGGTGGATGTCAAATTTCCTTGAATTTTTGTGATAAATTCTAGGACATGCCGGTTTCCTCATGATGTTTTCCTTCACCGTTTTTTAGAGAGAGTGTTAAATGCGCACATTACTTAGAAAGTTAGTGGCAGGTATAAACTCTATCTTAACATAAAGTGTCTAGATTTTAAATAATCAGGAAAAAATAAATTTAACTTACTCGAGCAGAAATTCGAAGACGCAGGTTTGATCCCTGTCTGAGCAATTTCATTTTTCTTCTTTCTAATTATTAAAAAATCTTGAGATAAGAGATTGAGATAAAATGCCTAGCATGCGCTAATCATCATCATCAGCCCAAAGTCGTCTACTGCTGGACAAAGGCCTTTTCCAATGAACGCTATGAACCCGGTCCTCTTCTCTTTGAGCCCGGTCTTCATAAACATAAAAAAACAAACATAGAATCGAATAGAGAACCTCCTTCTTTTCTTGATGTCATTTAAAAAGTGTTTGTAATTTAACTACAAAATTATTTTGAATATTTGTGAACATTACATTTTTATGGTTTACCAAATGCGATGTAGGCAATAATTTAATAGGATTATTCATACATAAATATTTTTTTATTCACGTAACTGGTATTTTAATAAAATATTGTTTGCCTATTCAAAAAAATATCAAAGTTAAAACCCAGTGTCTCGTCAAAGCTACATACCTTTTACAAAATATTGCCAAAACGCACAAACAGGAAGCTTTCTATTTATTACACACAGAAGTGTACAAAACATAAAACGTAACTACATCTATGTGAAAATTCGACTGAATACATCCAATTCAACGCAGCGATTTTTATATGGAGCAACGAATGCGTTTTGCGCTTTTGATTCCTATACAACGGGTATGGACGTCGAGGGATGGTATTGTGCACGAAATATGCAGTAGGGATGGTGATGACTTTCTCTCTCCCGTTTTCTCTCTCTGAGATAAGTAAAACTCTCGTGTGTAAAGCCCAGCAGTTTCACGTGTAATAACAAAATCGGTAGATAACAATGACGATTATGATACACTGGTTTGGTTTTATCTATTCCCAGTAGCCACCATCATCTCCGCCACCACAAGTGGCAATCAAGAAAAAAATCTCAGGTGCCGCTAGATGTGGGAAATGTGCACTTTGATATTTTTTTGAATATTTGTGAACATTACATTTTTATGGTTTACCAAATGCGATGTAGGCAATAATTTAATAGGATTATTCATACATAAATATTTTTTTATTCACGTAACTGGTATTTTAATAAAATATTGTTTGCCTATTCAAAAAAATATCAAAGTTAAAACCCAGTGTCTCGTCAAAGCTACATACCTTTTACAAAATATTGCCAAAACGCACAAACAGGAAGCTTTCTATTTATTACACACAGAAGTGTACAAAACATAAAACGTAACTACATCTATGTGAAAATTCGACTGAATACATCCAATTCAACGCAGCGATTTTTATATGGAGCAACGAATGCGTTTTGCGCTTTTGATTCCTATACAACGGGTATGGACGTCGAGGGATGGTATTGTGCACGAAATATGCAGTAGGGATGGTGATGACTTTCTCTCTCCCGTTTTCTCTCTCTGAGATAAGTAAAACTCTCGTGTGTAAAGCCCAGCAGTTTCACGTGTAATAACAAAATCGGTAGATAACAATGACGATTATGATACACTGGTTTGGTTTTATCTATTCCCAGTAGCCACCATCATCTCCGCCACCACAAGTGGCAATCAAGAAAAAAATCTCAGGTGCCGCTAGATGTGGGAAATGTGCACCTTGTTTCAATAATACTAGGTCTCTACTGTGATATAGGTAGCTGTTACATATACAGAGTGAGTTTTTGAACAGGGCAATACCCTAACCAATATGGCAACTACCCTAACCATCAGAGATAGAACAATAATATGACTGGTGGTAGGTTTCTCGTATGCGAGAGGCCGTCTGGGTGGGTACCACCGCTTTGCCAGTTATTCAGCCGCCAAGCAGTAGTGCGCAAGCATTACTGTGTTCCGGTTTGAAGGGCATTGTAGCCAGCGAAATTACTGGGCATTATGAGACTCAACAGCTAATTGTCTCAGGGTGACGAGCGCAGTGCAATGCCGCGTAGGATTTTGCAAAACAAAATTCTGGGTGGTGCTGTTATTGTTATGGGCTGGCGTATTGCTTACCATCAGGCAAACGACCAGCTCGTCTCGTCATTCAGTTCTACAAAAAAAAATGTATGTACATTATAACTACAAACGGCTACAATCACATTATGATTGTGTCGGAATAACTCCGATCAGGTTTCGGACAATTAGGATGTCCTTCTTCTTCTTTTTTGTCTGCGCCGCGAATCCAAACCGTAAACTCCCGGAAGAAGGACATCCTAATTGTCCGAAACCTGGTCGGAGTTATTCCGACACAATCATAATGTGATTGTAGCCGTTTATATTTATAATGAATATTTCGACTCACGATAGTTTCCAAACAAGAGAGTTAAGAGAGTTAAGAGTTGTAAGAATTCCATATAGAGTTTTCAAAACGTATCATGTTTGGATTTTTGAAAAAGACGTTATAAATATAAACATACTTAGTAAATAGAGATAGAACAATATATATAAAATGATAGAACAAATTACATTTTGCATTTTTTAAAAACAATTTTTCTTGGAGTGGTAGGCTCTGGCCGTGGTTGTAATACCACCCACCGAACAAAGCCATGCCGTCAAGCGACCTAGTCGTGTTTCGGGATGATGTTCGGTGAACCATCGGGGAGACGGGTCTGAGCAGCCGCTCAACTGCCGTCTCTCTCTAGATCTATGTGCTCCATCTTAGGCCACATCATCGCTTCACATCAGGCGAGATAGTGGCCAAACATAGATATATTAAGCGTAAAAAAAAAAAATTATAAATATAAACATACATAGTAAATTTTATACTTAATCGAGAGTGAACAGGTATCTTCTAGGTAAGCGTATTACATCTTAGACCACATCGTCGCTTACCATCAGTTGAGATAGTGGTCAAACGCAAGTCTATAACCAGTAAAAACAAAACTAATGTTAAGTTATTTTTATACTACAGAGAACTACAGAGATTCCTTCATCATGCGGACTGCTATAGAGTGGAACGCTCTACCAGCTTCTTTATTCTCAAACAACTACAACATACGTCTCTTTTTAAGTCTAGAGTGAATAAGCATCTCATAGGCAAGCATGATCCACCTTAGGCCACATCTTCGCTTTTCATCAGGCGAGATGTTATCAAACGAGGCATTCGTTTGACAACATCATATTATTATCATTTACCTGTAAAATAAATAAAAATTGTTATGAGACACCCTTAGCCTTGCCTCTTATCCTGATAAAAGGAATATTACTCATTTACTCATATGGAAACAACCTGATTTCCACAAACATTAGCAACAAAAACAACAATACTAGCATTAGAACCCTTGGAATTATCCCAGCCCTGTCGGTGGCGAAATTTCATTCGCTCCAATCTCACGTGCCAGACGCCAACGCGGCATTCCAATGTACCCTCTGTCGCTTCACTAAAAATAAAATTTTCAATCTGACACCGTCCAAATCAAGTATTTTTCTCCTCTTTTCGCCATTAAGGAAGCAAAGAGCTTTTATATAGATTTGGAAGGAAGTCGCAAAACGAATAAAAATGTTTCCGAGTCATTACGTCTTCGCAGTCATCGCTGTGACTTTGATTAAATCGGCTACGCATCTATTGTGCGAGTCGAATCAAATGTCGCTTCTGTTAGTCGAATGTCTTTTCTGTTTTTTAATCTTTGGTGAATAAGTTAGTCTGCTCGTTTCTGGGAAGTCATGTTATTGAGATTTCTCTTTGAGCAAAGATACGGAGTGTAAATAAACATAAGCTGTTTTAATGATGCTACCGTGAGGAGCTTAGTTTATTTGGGTTTTCGAAAGTTGAAATATCTGTCATAACTATTTTGAAAGTGATTTTTTTTGTACGTAAAAGATTGGCTAACAAATAAGCGACCAACAATGAGCGACATCAATGACCTGCTTACACCCGGTATCTTTGGGTATGCAGATGACAGCGCGGTTGTGGAGAAGTACACATCCAGTCCACTGGCTAAAAAGGTGGAAATTCAGGCACTGAGAGAGGATATGGTTAAGCGTGTGAATCAGGCGCTTTTAACTGTTTCACACTGAGGCGATGCCAATCTTGTGCAATTTGACGCCAAGAAAACGCAAGCATGCCGCCTGTTCACCGCTAAAAAAACCAATTCTCTCTTTCTCTCTCTCTCTCTCTCTCTCTCCTACTTTCCAAGATGTACCTTTAGCAATGACAGACCACCTGGAGCTTTTAGGCCTTACCCTTTCTCCAACGCTCAATTTCGGCACGTACTTTGACTCCAAAGCTAAGCTTGCAGGCAAGAAGCTTGGTATCCTAAATAAGGTGAGGCGGTACTTCACACCGGGACAGCTTTTGAACCTCTATCAAGCTCAGGTCCGTTCGTGTGTGGAGTACTGTTGCCATCTATGGGACGGATCGGCCAAGTACCAGCTGGCAGCATTTGAGGCTGTAGATCAACGTGCAAAGCGACTTATTGGGGACGAAAAACTGGTCGCTACCAAAATGTATAGTTTTGAGCATCGACGTAAGGTAGCATGTCTGTCAATCTTCTATAGGATACATTTCGGGGAATGTGCACAGGAACTTCACGACCTAATTCCACCCTCCCCCTTCCATCACAGGACGAGCAGAAAGTCGGCCAAATATCATGCCTATATAGTAGACATTCCGCCAATTCGAGCAAAGCGTTTTGGTTCCACGTTTATAGTGCGTACTGCTAAGGAATGGAACTCCTTGCCGTCTTCTCTGTTTCCTGAAAACTATAATTTGGGCGTCTTCAAGGCTAGAGTGAATAGGTATGGCGAGATGGTGGTCAAACGTAGATTTACTCGTATCACAAAAAAAGCGGCTTGCATCAAGATGCAAGTCGTGTTTCAAGGAAAGCGGTTATCATCATCGCCTGAAAGGCAAAGGCTAAAAATAATATCCTGGCACACCATTACTAAAATATGCAAGAAAAAATTTAAGATTTTCAGAGTAGGTTCCTTTTCATTTGCAGTGAGATAGTTTTATTCTAAGGAAACATCGGTAGATGTTTGACAAAATAAAAACTGCATAAATTGGATTTTTGCAGGAACGTACATTCAGGTTCAAAAAAAGACTTGAGAGTCCCAAAATTTTGCCACACCTCTATATTTGCAGGACATTATCGCAACAATATTCCTCGCCTTCCACAAAGCTCTCTCGAAAAACGAACAATTACAATATGAAATTCACTAAAAAATTTAAAAGGACCCGCAAACCGAAAATCCAGCGTCGCTCTGCGGCTGCGACCACATCGCAACCGGCGATTAATCAATTAACTCTCGTACCACTATTAAACTGTTTCAACCATTTTGCTGAGTATTTGGAGTATTCTACTGAGATTTCGTATCGATTTTTCTCTGTGGCGGTTACTGCGACCGCTAGACATATTCAACTGCGCAATTTATACGCGACAATTTCTGTGTTTAGTTTGTTGAGTTGTCGTGTTTGACATATTCTGTTAATTAATCCATTGAAATAGGAGCCGTGCGCGTTATTGTAAAGAATTCAATCTCGTGATGCCGATGGTTTATTAGGGTACCGTACCCAAAGGGTAAAACGGGACCATATTACTAAGACTCTGCTGTCCGTCTGTCTGTCTGTCCGTCTGTCACCAGGCTGTCATGAACCGTAATAATTAGACAGTTGAAATTATAGTAGTATATAGTAATAGTAGTAGTATTTCTGTTGCCGTTAAAACAACAAATACTAAAAAACAGAATAAAATAAATATTTAAGGTTGCTCCCATACAACAAACGTGTTTTTTTGCCGTTTTTATAGATAATGGTACGGAATCCTTCGTGCGTGAGCCCGACTCGCACCTGGCCGGTTTTTTGTAATCCACAAAAGTGGATGAATATAACCAATATTGGAACCAGCCGTTTCCATCACAAAAACATCATATATCCATGTTACTCACTCGTTACTACGAGTGAATAACATACATACGAGAGACCTACTGTCTCTCGTATGCGGGAGGCCGTCTGGGTACGTACCACCGCATTGACAGTAATTCTGCCGCCAAGCTTGTTCCAGTTTGAGGGGAATTGTAGCCAGCAAGATTACAAGGCATATAGGATTTGGGGTGATGAGCGTCATGCAAATGTTTGTCATTTTAATTCATAATCCATTTATTCATTGCATTCATGTACATTTATTTGTCACTAGCTGTTGCCCGCGACTTCGTTCGCGTGGACTATAGTTTAACGCTGATGTTATTGACAAAAATCAAAATCAAAATCATAATCTCTTTAATCATTTTGGCATCACAGACGCACTTATGAACGTCAAATTATCACAATGACTCTACCACCGTATCGGAAAAAGAACCACTACTCAGAAGATGTTATTAGTTGTTGATGTTGATGTTATTTAAAAAACACCCTGTATGGTTGTTAGCGGTCTGATTTTAGGGAGCAAATACGTAAAGACTCTCGGATCACGTCGCCCGTGAGAAGGCATCGTACAGCTGTCGCTGTGAGAAACATCCTGTCCTCAGATCAACGGCCGGGGCCTAGAGCGTCTGGTCCTGCGATTTGTTGATCGTCATTGCAAAACAGACGCTCACAGAAAACTGCATGCGTTTGAATTTGAATTGAAAGTTGTTCGTGATGAGAGAGATGAGTACTAATATATGAAAACTGACTCACCAGCGCCACGGGCTATCAGTATACCTCAGTGAGGTTCAGTGCCTCAGTGAGGTTCATCAGTAGCGGCACTACCTTCAGCCGAGTTCCGTTACACAACTAACCTCCCCAAAACCTAAAAAATATTTTCCGCTGATATCGATATTTTGGATCACGTTCATAATACCTCAATGTATAAAGTGAAAATTAATTTAATGAGCAATCTCCGATAGTCTCGTGAAACATGAATTCAAGTCTCCAAAGTAAAAAAAACATATGAAAGTTATTCCCAAATTAAGCTTTCAATTAAATTGTCACAGGACAATACATCCATTCCTCCAGCAGGAACAGAATTTATCTCGAGGTATATATTCAGAGGGTTACTCATTAAGAATTAAAACTGAAGCGATTCAAACGTAACTTGGTTTGTCTCGAGGAATTATGCTCCAATAGCATGGAATACCCAGCCCTAGGATGCCGTCAGTCCATAAGTGAAATATCACTTACCTACCTCGACTTCACACTAGTAAATATGAGCTAGCTGCGCCCCGCGGTTTCACTCGCGTGGACACTTCTGGGATAATAACTATCACATAACTGGTGGTAGGTTTCTCGTATGCGAGAGGTCGTCTAAGTGGGTATCACCGCTTTGCCAGTTATTCAGCCTCCAAGCAGTAGTGCGCAAGCATTACTGTGTTCCGACTGAAAGGCATTGTAGCCAGCGAAATTACTGGGCATTATGAGACTCAACAGCTAATTGCCTCAGAGTGACGAGCGCAGTGCAGAGCCGCGCAGGATTTTGCGAAACAAAGTTCTGGGTGGTGCTGTTATTATTATGGGCTGGCGTATTGCTTACCATCAGGCAAACGATCAGCTTGTCTCGTCATTCAGTTACATAAAAAAATGTCCTATTCCAAGAAGTAACAAGAAGGTGACAGATTAAAAAATCTAAAAGCCACGTTTTTATGCGCCTTGGTTAGGTCGGTATTGCATGCTAGTAAATGGATTTAGAATGCATAGTCATCGAGTTGTGAGCTACTCTGAAAGTTTCAGCCGGACAGCTATCGGGAAGTGCTCGAAATTTGGGTGGCAAGATTCCACCCGGAACGAAAGACAGACGAAAAAAGACCTAAAAAACGGAAAAAAATACCGTATACGTTGAGAAGTTTTTACATGATTGTGTAACAAACATCCATCCAACGATCCATCCATCCATCCATCATCACAAATTTGAAATTTATAATAGGATAGCGGGATGTAATTTTTTTTACTGTTCTTTTTTCTGACTTGTTTGTTTTTGTTACTAAAAACAATTCTACACTCCACTTACTAAAACTAAACTAACTTCTTACAAAAAGAAACAAAAGAGAAATGCCTCCTAACATAATTATAACGAATTTACATTCAACATGGGTCTTCTCCAACAAACTGTTTCCTCATCGTCCCTAAAATTATATTTCAAAAGTTCGTAACGGCAAACCAAGTTTTATTGCAAAACATTCGTTCGGAAACAATTTGACACTTGCTCGGAGTTACGAAGTTACTTAACTTTGGCTAATTAATTTTGACTTGGCTGGGTGAAGGTGGATATAGCATTTAATTGCTTATTCTGAAAGTGAAAAATTACTCAGATAGCTGGTGTGGACTCATTTAACTTTGTAATTTTCTCAACAAGTTACAGCTTTTCTCAAGCTTGTGGAGTCACTGGTCCACATTATGTATTATCATTTACAATTTCTTACAAATAGTTCAGAATACAACTTATTATCTAAAAAATGAGAGTTATCGGTGATCCTCAAACTAAGTACGAAGCCTGTGTCTCTTGGGGGTCGAGTGCAATTTTACCAAATTAAATTTAAAATATCATTTATTTATTTTTTATTTAATTCTGTATTGCACTATTACAAGTAATGTACAAAAGGAGAACTTAATACTAAAGCATTTTCTACCAGTTATCCAGTGACGTTAAAGAACGTTACAAAGCGTGCATCAAAAATTAAAAAAAAAATAACTGGATAACAAAATAAATGTCCTAATACATATTATCGTAAAACAAAAGCATAAATTATTAAAATAAACAACAGTTAACAACTAATACATAGAAATGAATACTTATATAAATAAATACCTATTATTGTAGTAGAATTCATAAATATTGTAACTAATTAAAATAATTTAAAAAGTTGACAAATGGCAATGTAGGATAGGTATATTAACTATGATAGGTATACTGTGTACCTACTAAATAGTTAGATGTTTTGGTAGAAGTGATGAGATGGTATGATGTTACAATATCTTTGTTAATGTAGGTAAATTATATTGTCTAAATAGGGAAAATACTAACTAGCATCGTAACACAGGTCTATCTTAATACGAATGCTGGTGATTATCTTATATTTATTTTATGTGTCAGAATTATGTACGAGCTATTTTTATACCATAAAATTAGCTATTTTACTCAATTAAGATATTATTTTGTATTACATTGTTTGCTGAAATACATTGAATTGATTTGAATTGAATATTTTATTATTATCATCAACCCATCACGTTCCCACTGCTAGGACACGGGCCTTCTCTGATAGAGAGAGTATGTCATATGTTCTTGAATTTTTGTGATTAATATAGATAATTCTTGGACATGCACGTTTCCTCACGATATTTTTCATCACCATTTCTAGAGCAAGTGTTAAAATCCACGCGGTGTCCAAAAAGTGATGCGGGGCCAGTGAGATTCGAACTCGGGTGCGTCGGATCGAAAGTCTCACATGCTTCCACTGAGCCACACTCGCTCCTTCCACATGTTAAACCTCATGTTAAACATTATATTAGAATCATGCATTTAACATTGTGGGTAAAAGCTTTTTCGAAATAATATTATGCCGATGTGTATTGAGGTTATTTAAAATGGATATTGAAGGCAACCATAACAAATATGTGGTAAAATATATTACGATTTGATTTTCATGCGGTTTTTTGGTCAAGGTAATTCTAACAGTACTATTATAAATGCGAATGGTTGTGAGGATAGATGGATGGATGGATGGACGGATGGATGGATGGATAAATGTATGGATGGGTGCATCTTTGTTAGTTAATCATGCAAAAACTACTGAACGGATTTTGATGAAATTTGGTATGTCGGTGTTTAAGGTTCTGGAAGAGGACAAAAGCTACTTTTAATTAACCAACTTCAAAAAAGGAGGAGGTTCTCTGTTCGATTGTATTTTTTTTTGTTTTTTTTTTATGTTTGTTACCTCAGAACTCCGTAATTTATGAACTGATTTGGATTCCCGTATAAATTTCATCGATATGTGACCTCGGACTTTGAAGACACATTGAAGTCGGTTTTTTTTTCTAAAAATTAATTATTCTGGACTGCCTTTTTGCTACTACATGCTGTCGCACTAGTGCTGGTAAGCGCTCTCTGTTGTATCGGTTAGTAGAATCATATAACACTGATTTTAATGTTGTAGACATTGTGGCAATACGAGTTAGTACATTGAAGAACGTGTTACTTTGTATTCTAAATTAGTACAATTTTTTTTTTTATTTATTGGTAAATGGGCATACGTTTTACGACATCCCTCCTGAAGGAAAGCGAAGATGCGGCCTAAGATAGAACACGCTTGCCCATGAGATGCCTGTTCACTCTAGACTTAAAGAGTCACAAGTTGTAGCCGTTTGGGAACAAAGACGGTGGCAGAGCGTTCCACTCCTTAGCAGTTCTCATGATAAAGGAATCTGCAAAAAACGCTTAGTACGGATAGGTGGGATATTAACGACGTACGGGTGAAACGCCTGGAAGTCCTTAGGTGGAAGGGAGAAGAAGGAATCAGATCGTGCAATTCCTGGGCACATTCCCCGAAGTGCAGTCGATAAAAAAGCGACAGACACCCAACTTTCCGTCTGTGTTCGAGACTTGTCAGCTTCTTCTCCACCAGCGCATGGTCATTAATTAACTTAATTGCGCGACGTTCTGTAGAGTCTAGAGCTGCCAGCTGGTATTTGGCTGAGCCATCCCACAGATGGCTACAGAATTCCATGCAGGATCGTATTTGGGCTTGGTATAAGGTCAGGAGTAGCGTGGGACTAAAGAAGTCTCTGACTTTGTTTAGTATACCAAGCTTTCTGGCAGCGGTTTTAGCTCTTGCTCTCTTCTTATTATTTCTTTAGCTAATCTTCTTATATTCCTTATTGTTACTTACTGTTATAATATTTACATCGGTGATTATAAACTATATGTACAAAGGCGAGCTTAACCCTAAAAAGAGTTTTCTTCCAGCAAACCCTTGAGGAAAGAGAACTGTCACATGAGCAAAAAGGTACCTTTAGTAAAATTATATAAGTAATCCGTGGTAAGTACTGCTGGTGTAACAATTAATCATTTTTTCTTAAATAACTCTTAATTAACATATCTTTATTGTATAATTTTATGTTTACCCAAATAAATGAACAAAAAAATAAGCAAAAAAGCTATTGATAAAACCGCAGGGCGGGAAACCGTTCCCGTTATAAATATTAGCATAATAATACATACACATAATTATTATGTCCTTTTCCAGGATCTAAAGTACCTACATACATACCACATATCATCAAAGTCAAGTAAATAGATAGATAGATGAACGCTTTTTGCAAACATTAAATAGAACAATAAAATAGTAATAATAAGTAAAGAATAATAATAGAATAATAATAATCCTAATAATCTAATCTCAATCTTATTTTATTATAATAATTATTTTTGCGACACTCTATTTTGAAATGACTATTTAACTCTATTTTATAATTATAATAACAACATATTATTTGACATTGTGCCTATGTATTACGAATTTTATTATATTGTATTATTTCCGCCGTAATATGGCTAGATGTGGAGCACTGCTACAAATATTTTGACAACAAGACCAATTGTACCTATATTTGCAGTGAATAAATGATTATGATTATTATGAATATGATTATAATAATAGTATAATAATATATAGTATAATAATGTGTGTGTGTGTGTGTGTGTAATAATGTGTGTTTCTCTAAGGGATCGAATCCGTAACGAAATTATTCGCCAAAGAACTAAAGTTATCGACATAGCTCAGCGGATTAGCAAGCTGAAGTGGCAGTGGGCTGGTCATATTTGCCGCAGAACCGATAACCGTTGGGGTAGACGCGTTCTAGAGTGGAGACCGCGAATCGGCAAACGTAGTGTAGGACGCCCTGCGACTAGATGGAGCGACGATATACGTAGGGTTGCTGGTAGCGACTGGAGAAGGAAAGCCGAAGATCGGGCTCAGTGGCGTGCTATGTGAGAGGCCTATGTCCAGCAGTGGACTGATGTGGGCTGATAATGATATGTAGTATAATATAGTAGTTTTTGCGTGACTGAGTAAAGTTACACATCCAGTGCATATGCTTGAATTCAAAAGTGGGATAAAATACCCTGTTACGAGTATTCAAAATTGAACTTGAACTAGGTGTTTCTGGTTGAAATCCTTTAAAATAGGAGCCAGTTTAAAAAAGGCTTTAGCAAAGCTTCGTCAGCAGAGCAGCATAAAAACCACCCGCTTTTTTAAATCCTCCAAAATCCGCCCCAATTCTTGTAACCAGTGCAATCTGGTCCCGATTCCGTCGTCCCGTATTCACACAAAGGGGCACAGCCAATCATGCTGTTTGTAAATCCTTCACGTAGATACGTGAGTGTGGACGTAACCAGGGCTTGATGGGGGCATCTATAGGTAGTAAACCTGCAGTTGAATTGTCTAGCTATAAAACCGACCCCAGTCCCTTTCAATTTAAAATTTAGAAGACGTTAGCATCCTTCAAACTGCGATATGGACCATTTTCAACCGACTTCAAAAAGGAGGAAATTCTCAATTCGACGGGTTTTTTTGTATGTTTGTTACGCGATTACTCCACCATTTACGAATTGATTTTGATGATTACTTTTGGCAGGTCATAATTGAAAGGTGGTCCCATATAAATGTTATCGAAATGAATTCAGCAGTTTTTGAAAAAATAACAAAAACGAAAAATATTAGTTTAATCTTAAAGGCGTTTTTTCTATTTAAGTATCTAAAAATTAATTAGCGATCGTGATTAAATCGCGAAATTTGAGTAGACAAGTTAGACAATTCTACAGACAAAATTACATATATACCGAGATATCTTTGAAAGAGATCGGGATCGGTGTTCGTGTTAGATGATTCACCTGCTGGTTAACTACTTAGGTATAGCAGAGTTTGGCCTCTTCTACTTTGTGAAGTACTAATACTTTCCAGATTCCTCCTTTGTTCCAAAAGGTCACCTCACAACGTATGACGTCACATGCTGGCAAACGAAACGATAAGCTCTACGAAAGCAAACTCGCAAAGTGATTTATACGTTTTTGTGAAGTTTAAAAATTTGTTAGTGTAGTTTAGGTCATCATGGCATGAAAAGCATACCCATAGTTGCCTATACAACAAAAATACACACTATAAAATAAACACAAGTTTCGGACACCGTATTTTCTTTGAAATGACGTCATGCACTGTATGTTTCGGAACAGATGAAAAATGACAAAATTATCAGATTTTATTTATTGAATTAAAAATATATTATTATTATTTTACAAAAATATTGATTGAATGGTCTTTCGGATTCAACAAACATTCGTTCAAATTACATATTAGATTTTTTTCAATTACTGTCTGATCCCCCATTTTAAAGCCTCCCAGCCCCCTGCCTGCCTCCGACCACCCACGTGAGAACAGTATTGTACTGTTCGCGAATACTAAACGCATCGTCTAAATAATACTGCGAAATTGCGCGAGTAATATTATGTTTGGAATCGGCAGACGCTGAATCTTAAGTCATAACAGAGGGTGCTAAGTAAATAAGATAGGTACGAAGTATGTATAATAAAATAACAAGGATTTTGATAAAACGTGAAGATAGTTTCGTAATTTACTTTTTCCACGATGGAAGGGAGAAGGTTTTTGAGTGAGAAGTAATTTAATTGCTATGTTTTAATTTTTTTCTTTTTTCAAAGACGAGTGTGAAGCACCAGAGATCGAATCCCGCCGGCCTCGCACTACTGACTTTTTTAAGTTATGTGCGTATTTAACACTCGCTAGAAAACCGGTGAAGGAAAAAATCGCGAGGAAACCGGCATGTCTATGAATTAATCACAAAAATTCAAAGACATGTGACATTCACCATCCCGCACTGGGCCAGCGTGGTGGATTATGGCCCATACTCTCTATGAGAGAAAACCCGTGTCCCAGCAGTAGGAATATGATGGGCTGATGATGGTTATGAAGGAAAACCTTGATAGTAGGTTCTAGTATCATAATGATTTATTATAGATAGATAGATAAGTCAATATAATACCTCAAAATACTAAATTAATGCAAACACAACTTAAAAAGTAAAATTGGACCATAGTCTATAAAAAATGACTTCTTCTAGAAAATCTTAAAATGTCGAGAATTTTATACCTAAGTAAGTTTTTTTTTTTTTTACAATTAATAGATCTATGTTTGGCCACTATCTCGCCTGATGTGAAGCAATGATGTGGCCTAAGATGGAGAACATAGATCTAGAGAGAGACGGCAGTTGAGCGGCTGCTCAGACCCGTCTCCCCGGTGGTTTACCTAAAATAACATAACCTAAAATAACATATACCTTATATGTTATTTTAGTTTCAAGGTTAATAATAGGTCAATTTCAATTTAACTCTAATCGGAAAATCTATTTTGTCAGATTTTCTAAGCACACCTTTACAAAATCCAGTTAAATCCAGTTCTTTTCGACAGACTAATGTCAAATAGATGTCCGAGCGAACGGTAGTCTAGAGCTCTCGACCAATCACGTGCCGATTTAAGTGAGTCGACGACGTGCCGCGGTGAGACTCATTTTGGCTCTGGATAATGCGCTCTCAAGTGAGATATTCTGGGTTGAGTTGGTTGGTTAAAGGATTTTTGATTTTAGTATCGAGTTAACCGTTGCAATTGCAGTGACGACGAAAGTACTCGAGACTTTCTGTTAGATAAAACCCAGGTGCTTTTAACAGATTTTTTTTTTACGCTTAATAGATCTATGTTTAGCCACTATCTTGTCTGATGTGAGGCGATGATGTGGATGATAAAACTTGTGAGTAGGT
Source organism: Petrophora chlorosata (assembly GCA_951640565.1). Classification (NCBI taxonomy): domain Eukaryota; kingdom Metazoa; phylum Arthropoda; class Insecta; order Lepidoptera; family Geometridae; genus Petrophora; species Petrophora chlorosata. The sequence continues at coordinate 4,098,876 of OX621204.1, read as the reverse complement.
TTTTAATGACTTAAAAAAGGAGGAGGTTCTCAATTCAATTGTTATTTTAAGTTTCCTTTTTTTTACACTTAATAGATCTATGTTTGGCCACTATCTCGCCTAATGTGAAGCAATGATGTGGCCTAAGATGGAGCACATAGATCTAGAGAGAGACGGCAGTTGAGCGGCTGCTCAGACCCGTCTCCCCGATGGTTCACCGAACATCATCCCGAAACACGACAAGGTCGTTTGACGGTTAGGCTTTGTTCGGTGGGTGGTATTACAACCACGGCCAGAGTCTACCACTCCAAAGCGAGTAAGCGGGTTTCATCACGATGTTTTCATTGTTCAGATGTTTGTTATTTCAGAACTCCGTCATTTATAAACGGATTTTGAAAATTGTGCGTCGGGTTCAGTATAGCTACAATGTGGTCCCATATAAATTTCATCGATATTCGACCTTGGACTTTGAAGATACATCAGAATTGAAGTCGGTTTTATTAGCGAACTAAAAAAACGCGGCGTATTTTTTTAAAATTTTCTATTTATTATAAACAACGCTTTCGCTTTCTTCTGCCATTAAGAGTTCGACTATAATATAAAATATGTGTATTATTATTATTATTCAGCCTGGTTTGTCCCACTGCTGGGCAAAGGCCTCCCTACCCTCCTTCCACTCCTCACGTTTTGGGCTATGTGCTATGTGTATATAATTTGATTTTTAATTTTAATTGTTAATTTCAATTTGTAATTTCGACTTATACATTTATAATTTTTGATTTTATTTTTAATTTTTGATTTTAATTTTTAATTTTAATGTTTTATTTCAATTTCAAAATATGGATGTGTTTATGTATTGTCCGAAATAAAGATTTTTTTTTATATAATACCGGCACATAATGTAAACAAAGGTCAAAGTAAGTTCTTATATCTGGTTACTTATGTGTATGTGTCATCTCCGCTACCGTCCGCTGGCTAGACTACGCGACTAAGCGAGCTATTTGATCTTGTCCAGTTAAAAGCAACTGCTTATACTTTATTGCAAATTAATCACATCACTTGAACGAAATTCAGGTCCCGTTTCAAGAGACTGATGTCCGAACTGCAGTTGAGTGGTCCCGGCCAATCACGTACCGATTTGAGTGAGTCGACGAAGCGACGTCTCTCGGTGAGACTCACTTGGCGTTCGATAATGTGCTCTCGTGTGAGTCTTTATCCATATGCGATTATCGAAATCCGTACAGTCATGCCGCATGAGGTAGATTGCTCTGCAGAATATTATTATTTCTTTTTTTTTACGCTTAATAGATCTATGTTTGGCCACTATCTCGCCTGATGTGAAGCGATGATGTGGCCTAAGATAGAGCACATAGATCTAGAGAGAGACGGCAGTTGAGCAGCTGCTCAGACCCGTCTCACTGTCATTTTTTTTTTTACGCTTTATGGATCCATGTTTGGCCACTATCTCGCCTGATGTGAAGCGATGATGTGGCCTAAGATGAAGCACATAGATCTAGAGAGAGACGGCAGTTGAGCAGCTGCTCAGACTCGTCTCCCCGATGGTTCACCGAACATCATCCTGAAATACGACTAGGTCGCTTGACGGCATGGCTTTGTTCGGTGGGTGGTATTACAACCACGGCCAGAGCATACCACTTCAAAAAGATTTTTTTCGTAAATATGTATTAATTGATATAAAACGGCTGAGACTCGATGGTGAAAACACGTTGGTAAAATGCTCCAGCCCTGATCCCGATTGAAAGTAGCATGCCGTCCTATTTCGATGGCCTCGAAATAGGACGGCATGCTACTTTCAATCGAAATCAAACCGGTATCGAAACCGGTTTTCAACAAGATCAACCAGGACTTTACTCGAGTGCGAAATGGGCACAATTAGTGCAGTGTGCTTAGACCTTAATGCAGCAGACATTAGTAGCGAACTCCACTGACGCCGCCCGCCGCGTCTGCAGAGCCGCACACGCGCCGCCAGTTACTCGCGTCTTACGCCGCGGCTTGATCTCATAACTCCCAGAAGAAGGACTTCTAAAATGTCCGAAACCTGGTCGGAGTAATTTTCGACGTTTACAGTGAGTCTTAGCCGTTTTATATCAATTATGAATAATAACACTTACGAAACTTTTCGAAATCTAACATGTATGTTGTTATTTAAACAAAACACAAATTAATTTTGTCAAAAATATTAAAATTGTTGACTTAGAGTACAAGGAAAGTGGCTCGCTGGCAAATTAGACGAGTTTATCGCTTTTAAGAACTGCAAAAGTTTGAGGGTCAACTCTAACCCGAATAGCAAGGACACGGGTCAGCTGGCCGATTCAGAACCTCACGACAACTCATTTGTCGATCGATTCGGTTTGATATCGTACGATTCAAAATATTTTAAATTCACAATAGTCGAATCGACGTTCAAATTGTCGTAGTCGATAACCAATCGTAACCGTACGATAAACGCGTATTTATCGACCGAGAACGTTATTCACAATGCAGATATCGAAGCAAAGTTTTCGAACGTCCGATTAATTTCCACGACAACTTATCGAGTGCAACATATCACTCGAAAGCATTAGATTTGACCGTCAATACCGAGTATATTCAGTGTGTTGTTAAAAAAACTACATTTTCTACTACAAATAAAATAAAACCCACAGTAAGATTCAACATAAACTAATTCTATGTAATAAAGTACCTACCAAGTAGTAGTATTTATTTACAGGTTAAGTTCGCTTTGATTGTTTTAGAACTATTTACCTACTACTATAAGATTACTTAATAAGATGCATAAATCTATCGAAATAAAATCACTGTACCTATATAATTATTATAAAGTACTCTGTGTTACTATGTTATTGTAATTTTGGTATTTACTTAACATTTCTAACGAATCTTGATGAGGCTCGTCTCCTCGCTCGAGCTTCTTTTAATAATTTCAAAACATGATAAAGAAAACAATTTGCGATAGACATTTAAATTTGGCGGTTTGTCAATGTCTAAAGCATAGATTAAACATTAATGTCAAGTGGATATCAGCAGGTGGGTGTTTACGAAGCTCTTGTTTTTTTATATTTCTACCAATATCTGGCGCTTATAATTGTTGATTATATTTTAATTCGTGATAAACGTTGTTATAATAAATTTTGATAACTTGAAAACATTTTTATATCGTCTAGATAATAATACAATTTTGTGCGAGTATTGCACACAAAACGAACTCCGTAAATGCAACACGTTGTCGTATCGATTTCGATATCGTAACCGAAACCGTGTCGAATCCTCGGGGCGGATGTTCTGAATAGCTCGAAAAGAAACCTACGACACGAGATCGTTATCCAATCGAATCGATTCGGTATGTTGTCGTGGGGTTCTGAATCGGCCAGCAGTTCCTCCTTTTACAAATTACTATTGGTAAACTGGCCAAAAGTTCTAATGTCTAGTCTAAGCAAATTATATCCGCTCTGCGATCCATATAGATATATTTTCAGATAAATAAATTATCTGTAAATCTATTATTATGAGACTATAAATGTTATAGTCTCAATATTAGATTCACAATCATATTTAAAAGGGAAAAGCGGAGGCAATTTTATTTATATGTCGGCTTTAGAAAAATGTGAAGCACTGCAATTACCGTAAATATGGCGAGTAACGGAACACAATGCCGCCTGTTGGCGTTCTATAGTCTAGCTGAAATGGCATCTATGAATCTGTCATTGAAGAAAAATCTGGATTATATCTAAACGGTGAAGGAAAACATCGTGAGGAAACCGGCATGTCCAAGAATTAATTACAAAAATTCAAGGACATGTGACATCCACCAACCCGCACTGGGCCAGCGTGGTGGATTATGGCCCATACTCTCTCTATGAGAGAAGGCCCGTGCCCCAGCAGTGGGAACGTGATGGGCTGATGATGATGATGATATCTGAATTTCTGAATTCATTGTGTTTAATGGTTGAATAGTACGCTCGCTAGGAACTATCGCCGTTTTATTTCACAGATAAAGCATTGTATCGCCAAAACAGTTTATTGTGAACAATTATTGCATGAGATTGAAGTAAGTTATTTTGATCAACGCCCGAAATCCCATTCTGTAATCCTGATCTGCAGGGCGATCACGTAAGTCTGTTGCAAACTTCGCATGTTGCGAACCTTTTACCATTAGGCAAACGACCAGCACGTCTCGCCATTCAGTTCTACAAAAAAAAAATTGAATAAAGAACTTTTGAACTTTGAACTTTACCTTTTACCCTATGACCAATAAATGTTACACTAAATCGCCTTGTAAAACACTCTATCGTTAAATCAATACTAAACTAGCCAACGCTCGAGGCTTAGCCAATCCATTTAAAAGCTTAACGCAATCTAATTGCTATAGAAAATAGGATTAAGGCAGATTAGGCTGACTTAAAGACTTTTCTAAGTCAGATTAAAAGTTTAAGTAATTCTGAGGGCCAGCGGCGTCACTTACTTTCAAGCTTCTTTTTAGGGTTCCGTACCCAAAGAGTATAACGGGCCCTACCCTATTACTAAGACTCTGATGTACATCCATCTGTGTTTCTGTCTGTCTGTCACCAGGCTGTATCTCAGGAACTGTTATAGTTAGACAGTTGAAATTTTCCCAGATGATGTATTGCTGTTGCCACTTTAACAATAAATACAAAAAAAAAACAGAATAAAATAATTATTTAAGGGGGCTCTCATACAACAAAAATTTTTTTTGCCGTTTTTATAGATAATGGTACGGTACCCCTCGTGTGTGAGTCCGACTCGCATTTGGCCGGTTTTTAATTTTCGGTCGGTGATTTTATAAGTGTTTTTGAAGTGGTATGCTTACCGACCTTTTAGTCCATCGTTAGAATTTTAAACTGAAAAGTCTTTTAAGCACATGGTTTTGACTGAAACCAACTTAGTAGAAGAGTCTTTACCTTTTCATCATTGTCTAGAATTCTAAATCATCGTTGTTAAGTACCATTTTTTTACTGGATGAGGTAAATAAGGAAAACACATTGCAGTTCTGTAAACTTCAACAGTGCTCGAGAGTTAAAGCTAGTTCTAGCTGAATGTAATGGAACCAGGCGTGACGTTGCGGAAATTCATCTCAAAACTGAAACGCAATGAAAAAGTGTAGTATAATTTCGCTAAATATTATGTAAGTTGTCGTTAGAATAATATAATATGTATCGGGGTAGATATGTAGCAAATGTAAAATGAATATAAATTAAAATATACATATAAATAATCTCTCCGCTTTTTTTTAATAAATATGTATACCTATAATGAATATGTTATGAGTTTATTATTATATACCTACCTTGTATGAGTTTATTATATCCCTTTTGTTATATACAATATTAAACTTATTAACATATTTATTAGTATATACATATAAAAAAAGAAGGGATTATTTACCTATCTAATATATAAAATTCTCGTGTCACAGTTTTCGTTGCCATACTCCTCCGAAACGGCTTGACCGATTTTGATGAAATTTTTTGTGCTTATCCGGTATCTATGAGAATCGGCCAACAACTATTTTTTTTTTATATATTTTTTTAATTTATATGGCAAAACAACGTTTGCCGGGTCAGCTAGTAGGTATATATATTTTATTTAGATTCATTTTATATTTGTTAGAATAATATAATATACAACAACCTACATAATATTCAGCGGAATTACACTACATATTTTCATTGCGTTTTAGTTCTAGCTGCTTTAAATGAACCGCAGCTGAAGTGACCACGTTAAAGTGTGTTGGGGTTAGAGGATTTGATCCCGGGATCCCGGGATCCCGGTCGTATTTTAGTCCCGATATTTTCGGGATTAAATTTAATGGATCTCGGGATTTTCGGGATTAAAATATTTTTTTAACATAAGTCAATAAAAATGTGCGTGAAACGAAACGCACTTAATTTCATTTGACGTTTTAACGGCGTAAAAAATTGAGAATAGATCTTCACGAGGTTATATTTTGGAGAAGGCTTATAAAAAAATATTGACGATTCCTCCAACTTCCATCGAGCCTGAACGCGCTTTTTCCGCCTCTTCATATTTGTGCAACAAATTGAGAAGTATGCTTTCGGATGAGACGTTGGATGCGTTGTTATTCCTTAGATTTTATTTTCGTGGCTTAAAAAAGTAATTCATAAAGTTTCAGGTCTATTTAATTTAAAATTTGAGTACCTATGAACATTGATCTCCTTAGCATATACTTAGTCTTTTTTATAGTATATTTAACCAAACAAGTTTTAAGAAGTATATTTTTGTAATTTTATTGTAAAATAAAATAAAAACAAACTAGACAATTATGAAACTATTTCATAAATTATTTACAGAAGTGCCCAGTTTGATGTTTATTTTATCAGAAGAAAGTATAAATTTGTTTTGTTTTTTGAAGATTTAATTAACGATTTAAAATAAAGAGTTAATATGATATGTTTAACTGTCTTTTTGTTACCACTTTCAATTACCAATACAGTCTCGGGCTATCCCGGGATCCCGAGATTAACTGTAGATAATCCCGAAATCCCGGGATTAGAAAAATCGACTGGGATCGAATCCTCTAGTTGGGGTGCGACCAATGATTGTAATCTGCTTAAAATCGAGGCTGGAGCTCAAATTGAATATGCCTTCTCACATGGAGCTAGGAATGTGAAATGAATTTGGTGACTGTTTTTGCATATAACAGAAAAATACACCCGACGATCACATAAATAGATCTATGCCCCTAACTAGGATTTCTTGTATCTATAGAACTAGGAACTACAAAGACCATGTGCCCACAACATCAAGACAGAATAGAAAAATAAATAAATTATTTTTCAAAAAAAACTAAACCGACTTCAAAACCACCAATGGCACTCAAAAGTAAAAAATAAATTAATATAATTATCATAAGCGCTACCCACTCATATATTTGAAGTCGGTGCCAGCCAAGTCTAAAAGGTAGTAGATAAATACTACCTTTATCTTAATCTATTCTTAATTTATTTTAACCTTTTTAGTGAAAAACAAGTTTTAATTAAATTAATTCAAAAAGTTTTTAAAGACAAGCTTTTATGATTTAGAAGCCACATCATGACGAAGTTTAAAACGGGCTATCACAATTAAATGCATGTACAAAAAAATTTCATGTCTGTCCTATTCTCTGTTGAGGAGTTCCCTCGCCGGAAGTCAATCCTGGGTGTATCTGCCATGTCATGATGGAATTTAGAACAGGCTATTATGGTTAAATCCATTTACGAAATGTTGTGCCTGTACTATTCACCGTTGAGGAGTTCCCTCACCGGAAGTCAACCCTGGGTGAAGCAGGTGAAGCAGTCGAATACAAACCTCCACCTTTAGAAAGTTGGTTACGAAAAAAACAAGAACCGACTTGAAGATTAAACTTATATTTTTTTGTTTTTGCTATTTTTTTCAAAAACTACTGAATGAATTTCGATAAAATTTATATGGGACCACCTTTGAAGTATTACCTACCAATCAAAAAAAGAATCATCGAAATCAATGCATAATTGGCGGAGTAATCGCGTAACAAACACACAAAAAATAAATAAAAAAAAAAATAAAAAAAAAAAACATACCGTCGAATTGTAAACCTCCTCCTTTTTGAAGTCGGTTAAAAAATACCAAAACTGTACACACGTAACATGTAGTTTTATTTCATCTTTAGTAAGCTGGACTTGTAGTGTATGACATTAATTGGTGCGCAGAACCTACACTAAGAATAAACTTGTGCCGTAGGTATCTGATAGCTCTTCCATTGCACAGTTTTACACCGCCGGGGAATTTATAATGGTAAGTGTTCAAGTAATTAATATTATTAGTAGTATAATTTATTAATATTAATATTAGTCTTAAAATTAAATGAAACACAATACTTGCGTCTTTTTTGATGCACTAACATTTGTCCCGTAGCAGGAATTGAACCCGCAACTTCCGAGCTGTATGATATATGAGCTGACTTTTCCAACCACTACGCCACAGAGGCTATCGTAACGGGCGTAATATATTATTAGGATATTATTAGTAAAAAAGTAGAACTGTCTCTCAGTGAGCAAATCAACAAATAACTCACTTTACTCGTGGTAGGTCTATTGTGTGCGGGAGGCCGTCAGGGTAGGTACCACCATTTTGACGGTTATTCACCGCCAAGTGATAGTGCGCAAGCATTACTATGTTCCGGTTTGAAGGGCATCGTAGCCAGCGAAATTACTGGGCATATGAGACTCAATATCTGATGTCTCGGGGTAATGAGTGCAATGCTACGCAGTGCTTTTTATGCTATTAAAGGTTCTGGGTGGCACTGCAATTGTTATAAGCAGGCGCGTCGCTGACCATTGGGCGAACATGCTTGTCTCATCACTCAGTTCCATAAAAAATAGCTGCAAGTGTCACGTCAAATTAATATTGAAAACCATTGGTCAGTAATGTCATGTTATCACCTACCTGCTGAGTGCTAGTTCTAGGTTACTGGTTCAAATATGTACACCTCCTGCAGTTCTCGGAATATTGGTGTCCGTAGCAGTGTTTGTATTAGACCAATAGCAGAGTGATTACTCCTATCAAAATTTACTATGAGCACACTCGATAGTGGAGATAGTTTTAGCAAGTGTAACTATGTCCCAATCGTTCGTTCAATCGCCGAGTGGTTTTTTTTATGAGCCTATTTCGTCCCACTGTTGGGCAAAGGCCTCCCTTCCCTCTTTCTATGACCCTCTGTTCATTGCTGTTAAGGGCCATTTCTTGTTGTAGGCGTCTAGGTCGTCGCGCCGCCTACGGCGGGGCCGGCCCCGTGGTCGTGTTTCTTCGGCTGGAACTCGGTCTGTAAAGACTTTTGCCCACAGCTGGTTTGGCATACGACATACGTGTCCAGCTTAGTTTCATTTTAGTAACCCGGATTTCTAGGAAATATCCAGGATTTGCGTTTTATTTATTTTTATCACATTAATTTACAATCTTAAGCCCAAATTGTTTCGACGCGAGGCACGACGCGAGGAGCGACGCGTTCGCGAGCGTTCCGCACTCGCCTTGAAAACGACCACTGGACGTGGTTGAAACTATAGTTGGATTACTCCAATTTGAACGTGAGTGTCACCTATAAATTATTATTAATATTGTGTCCAAACCACGTTAATTTTTATAGTAAAATTACAAAAATATTGTTAAAGCCCGAAACTTGCCTAAACCTAGTGTGTCGCCGGCAGCGGGGCCGGGCCCAGACTACCGGTGGTTAGGGCTGCAGAGTGAGGAACCTCTTGACTATACCTACCGTGTCATAGAGTACTTACTGCCTTCTGCATCCGACCCTTAATCCAACCGTCTCGCATGAGGCTTTTGAGATGTTGGTCGAGGCTCTTCGCTATAGTCGTTCGTCGAAATAACTATCAGTATAATGACCTCGTGGGCCAAGTCAAGTCAATGAACAATTACTTGCTGAGCTTGCCCTTAATAATATAGCGTAGTGACAACAACGTAGTGTTTCAGAAATTACAATATTCCACTCTTTTAATTTTGTCATATTATATTTAAAACAGAACTAAAATTATAAAGCTTGATAACAAAACGGGATTTAATCGCTCTGAAACATTTGTTTTCAGTCAGTCAGTCGATCTTTTCTTGACCACGGCCAATGTAACTCGAAACGTTGAGGTAAATATTACAAATGTTTTAGCGCGATTAAGTCCCGTTACATTATAATAAAGTCAAAGTCAAATATCATTTATTAAATAGGCACAAAAGTGCACTTTAAAGGGTCATACAACACATGATACAAATAAAATATATTATGTTAAAAAATTTAACTTATGTTAACATGACTTTGAAAAAAGGTAAGTAAGTTTACCCATTTCTTTCCTACACAAATTACAAATTAAAGTCTGAGTGTTGAAGAAAAATGCGAAAACTGACTCTACCAGTGCTTCGGAAATACGCCCGTTAGAGAAGATAGCACCAAGAAATTCTACGGGGATCTCTTGTTTTCAGCTCTTTTAAAATGTATCGAAAATAACAATGAACAATTACGTATAAATTAGAATTAACAAACAAGAAGTGCGAGTGAGAATAAGCCATATATTAAAATTTATTTGTTTCAGGCAATTAAAAACCCATTAAAATCAATAATTACACACAGTCAGTCAAATTCCAAATTCAAATAAAATAAAATTAATCAAATAAATAATAAAACAAATAATCAACAGTCAAATAAAATCAAATACATTAATAATCTAATACATTGTCAATCAATACGAATTCAATATGTCACAACAAAAAAGTTCAAGTAAATTAAAATAAAATAATATAAAATTAATATGTACGTCAAACAAATGTTTTCGCTATGTGTTCGAATTGAGAAAGTTATTTTTTTCTGTATACTAAATTAAAGGTTGCCAGTAAAAATGAAAATGATTGGGAATCTATGGGAATCTACATTTACTTTCGTAGCTCAATGTCAGGATTGGTTCGACCGCAGGACGTTTATTCCAGACATCATTTACACTCGACGTCGTTCTCCGTACTACACGTCGCTTGGCGTCGTGTCACTCCGAAGTGACAACGTCGATAGACGATTTGGCGATGACTTGAACCCGATCGATGACACTCTACTGATGAGGCTTTGGGAAGTAATTGGATTGAAATTTAAGTGCTTCAGGGGTTAAAAAAAGAAGGAAAGAAAGGGTTTAAAGAAGATAAGGCTATGACGTAGATTAAAAAAATAAATATAAATACCATATTTTTATGCGTCTTCATCATCTTCTTCATCCCATCACTTTCCCACTGCTGGGACACGGGCCTTTTTTTATAGAGAAATTATGGGCTATAATCCACCGCGCTGTCCCAGTGCGGGTTCGTGGATGTCACATGTCCTTGAATTTTTGTGATTGATTCTTGGACATGCCGGTTTACTCACGATGTTTTCCTTCACGGTTTTTCGAGCGAGTGTTAAATCCGCACACAACTTAAGAAATTCAGTGATGCGAGGCCAGCGGGATTCAAATTCATGTTATTCATAATTGATATAAAACGGCTAAGACTCACGGTTAACGTGGTAATTACTCCGACGAGGTTTTGGACATTTCTGAAGGTCTTCTAAAATGTCCGAAACCTGGTCGGAGTAATTTCGACGTTTGTTTAGTCTTAGCCATATTATATCAATTTCAAAAATATTGTTATGAATTAGATACTATTAAATTATTTAAGCAAATAAATACTTCACAGGCAAAAGTCTGAAATAAACCAACAATATTAAAAGGTCATAAAAGTTATTCTTAATCAACCTTATTAACATTAAAATAAGCAGCTCAAAGTTCTAACTACTTTTCTCAATTCTGCACTTTATACACAAGTTATAAAAACTTATCCGTTTCAGTTCTGAAATTTTAATATTAAAGCAGGATAAATTATATTACCTGGGATTGGGGCCAGGCACTGCGATTGTTGAAAAAAGTTGATTAAGTAAGTCCATGGTGACATGAAATTCGCGTAGGCTTCGAAACTAACAACTAAAGTTTAGTTTTAACCTTACTTTAGTTTAGTCTGGTAATTTATGTACGTTTATTAAACTAAACTCTCAGCCTGTGTGGTGTAGTGGTTGGGCAGCTTGGCTCAAATCTCATACATCACTAAGGTTGTGGGTTCTGTTCCCGCGACGGGATAAAATGTATTTGTCAGGGTCAAACGTAGATCACTGTAATGTAAAAAAATATATTTTTACACAAAAAAAACACAAGCATTTGTTTCATGCCTGGGTATTTTGGGACCATGGTCCTCGTTGTTCCTGGTCTCCTACATACAGGGAATCTTAGTTAGGGGCTAAGATCTATTTACAATTATGTGATCGTTGGGTGTAAATAAAAAATAAATGAATGAAATATAAGTCCAATGTTCTTTATTATCTTCATATAACAACGTTGTGCATTTTAGCTTATTGAAAAGTATTCATCATCATCAGCTAATCACGTTCCCACTGCTGGGACACGGGCCTTTCTCGAGAGAGTATAGGCCATAATCTGCCTTGCTAGCCGAGTAAGGGTTGGTGGATGTCACATGTCCTTGAATTTTTGTGATTAATTCTTGGACATACCGATTTCCTCACGATGTTTCCTTCACCATTTTAAAGCGAGTGTTAAATCCGCACACAACTTAAGAATGTCAAAGTCAAGGTCAAATATCATTTATTAAATAGGCACAAAAGTGCACTTTTAAAGGTCATAAACACATGATACAAATAAAAAATGTTAAAAATTGTAACTTATGTTAACATGACTTTGAAAAAAGGTAAGTATGTTTACCCATTTCTTTCCTATACTCAAATTGAAGTCTGAGTGCTGAAAAGAAATGCGAAAACTGACTCTACCAGTGCTTCGGAAATACGCCCGCTAGAGAAGATAGCACCAAGAAACTCTACGGGGATGTCTTTTTTCAGCACAATTACGTATAAATTATAATTAACAGAATGTAAAACAAGAAATGCGAGTGAGATGTCCCATAGTCATAGTATCAGTAACAGAAAAGTGTAAATAAAATATAAGTAGGTATGACAGTAGCAGTAGGAGTGTCAGTGGTGCGAGGCCAGCGGGATTGAAACTCGGATGCCGATGAAACTCGATGATGATGTTAGACTGACAGTCGCACGTGCTCTTACTGAGCCACACTTTAGAGAGTCTTACTATTACGAAATCACAGCATAATTCTTGCTTCATTACGTTCTGTAGTTTCTTAAGTTGTCGTGAAAACTTCTACTCATAAAACTTATACTTTAACTCAAACATATTTCACGAGTACTTATTAACATTTTATAGTAAAATGTGATACAAAAGCTTTGATCTTTTAAAAGTTGTGTAAAATTAAAATAGTATTTAACTCTAAAAATATCTTGGGCATGAAGAGAACAAACTGTTAAGGTGCGTCTACGCTAGACGAGCCGAGCTCAACTTCGTTAAATGTGGACGGACTTAAAACCTGCCCAGCCATTACACCATAGAGGCTCTTATTATTAGACTAATGTATTGCCTTTCCTACGTTCATGCTAACCCCTGGAAAATTGCTGAAAAACCTTTTTGTAAACGTAAGGGTACGATCGGCGCGTTTTCAGCATTTCAGAGGTTAGAAAATAATTTCGTAAAGGCGCCCTCTTACCCCAGTGCATTTGTTGGAAGCGTTGATTAAACGAGCTCAGGTGAGATGGAATCGCCGCCTAATATAATTTGTCAAGTGCAGACGCAATAACGAGTGCCCTCGTCATGCGCGACGTTATTAAATATTTCATGATGACGTGAAGCTAGGAAAATGTAGATATGACGTTACGTCTATTGTTAGTGGCGTGTTGATTCTTGGAAGAAACCTTCCTTATTCGAATACCTGTAACAGCAAATAAAAGTCAATAGATATTTCTTAAATATCCACAAATGCACTTATAAACGTCTGAAACAAATTATTATTATTATTGTTTAGAGCCTAAAGTGTCTCACTGCAGGGCAAAGATCTCCCTTTCGTTATTCCACGTTTCACGGCTCTTCGCCATTATCGTCCAGTCTTTCATGAAGGAGTCCAGGTCATCACGCCATCTCCGTCGAGGTATGCTGCGGGGCCGTCGGCGGTTTCTAGGGGACCACTCTGTTGTTATTTTGGTCCAAAGTTTGATCGGCATGCGGCAGATGTGTTCAACCCAGTCCCACTTCAAGCCGACAGGTTTTTAGTGTATAATTTTAGTTCGGGAGCACGTGGTGTTTTTAATACAGTCCGTTTTACTCCGAGTATACTGCGCCCCATTGCGCATTGGCAAACCTCAAGTGCGGATCTTTGCTGAGCAGTCAAAGACCAGGTTTAGGCGCCGTATGTGAGGGTGGGTAGTATACACATGTCCATGAGTATAATACAAATAAATTAAAAATATGTTAATATTGTAGCTTATCATGACTTTGAAAAAAATGGTCTATCCATTTCTTGTCTATACTCAAATTGAAATCAAGGCCCAGGAAAGTAATGCGAAGACTGACTCTACCAGTGTTTCGGAAATACGCCCGCTAGAGAAGATAGCACCAAGATCCCCGCAGGGTATCTCTTTTTTCAAATCTTTTAATATGTCTAAAAATATAACAATGAACAATTCAATATAAATTATCATTAAAAGGAGTTAGATGCCCCATTATAAAAGATAATATATCCGGTAACTATTGGCTGGTTATCACAGTTGATTGGTAATTAGCAAGTTTTATATTACATTTACTGTTTCATAAATGTTTAGTAGAAAATGCACCACTAAAGACATTTTTGTAGGCATCATATCAATAAATCGTTAGTTAAAACTAACTTCACACATAATTTACTTATAAAGTGTAATAGCAAAGTGTAGAGAAGCAATAATGGCTTCCTTGAGTGAAACATCCATATTGCCAACTTAATCAAATGAACTAACTTGGAAACGTTCCAAGGGTGGTTGCTAAACTATTATTATGCTGGGAATTTGAGTTAGGCACTTGGCATGAAATGCTGTTTTCTGATATCGCTTTCCCTATTTGGTGAGGGGCCCACTTTATGAACTGAGTACTTATAAAAATATAGGAATATACTGTCTCCTTTTTTACTTTGTGATAAATATATTTTATTCTATTCTAGACTTTTTGAATACCTTATATTTTGATAATTAATAGTAATATAGTTTGTGTGTTTGTCCGTTTAAGTTTTTTATGGAACTGGGTGATGAGACGAGAAAGTCATTGGCCTATATTGCAAAAATGCTGAGAGAAATTATCTCTCAATATAACTGCCTCTGTGGTGTAGTGGTTGGGCGAGACAGTTCATATCTCATACAACGGAGGTTGCGGATTTGATTCCCGAGACGGGACAAACAAATTATGTGCACAGAAAGAAAAAGGAAGCATTTTGTTTCGTGTCTGGGTGTTGTAAAAGATACGGCAAGAAACTGAGGGGCATTTTTTTAGAACTTCTGTTACAATATTTAATGTTTGTAATTAAGTTAGGTAGTTTTAAATAGGGTGTAGTAAATTATAATAATAAAGGCGATTAAAAAACGAATTTAACTTTATTTAACACTATACCGATTTTACAACACTATACCGATTTTACTGACGTTTTTATTTATCAGTCGAGGTCGCGACGGCGCCGGCGCTCGACCGGTATTTAACTTCATTTTACCTACCTTCATTAAATTTTACATTCATTTGTTACTTTGTTACTACTACTACTTTATTTAATAAAATTTAATGAAATTTAAACTAAACTAGTTATTAAGATCTATGTTACTAACAATATATGGACAAAGTCTGAAATAAATGAATTTTATTTTATTTTTTTAATACTGATCATACCATATCCAATGTTCGCATCTCAAATCTACAGGTCCGTATCACAGCCCTGGGGAAATCACGGATCGCGCCGCGCCAGGCGTTAAGCCTCATGATGGCCCGTCTTATCCGGGACGCTGTTTCGACAGGATTCCGGTACTCATTCCTAAGGACTTGAGTAGTGAGAGATCCCTGATTATGTGCAATTTTTGGACGGGTAAGCCCTTCATCCTTCATGGTTTTCGACTAGGTACAAAAAAAAAGTGAGATCCTTTAAGTTGTGTGCGGATTTAGTACTCGATCTAAAATGATAGATGGAACTTAGCACTTTAACTTAACTTTTAGGAGCACTTAAGTATTTTTAATTTATTTCTACTATGTTACGTAAGTTTTAGCTGAGATTTTTTTGGTTTTATGACATTAAAAAACAAATTTTTTTAAGCTAAGTAATGAGACGGGCAAATCATTGCCCATAACAATTGTAGTGCCACCCAGAACTTTTAATACCATAAAAAGTACTGCATAGCACTGCATTGCGGCCACCCTGAAACATCAGATGTTAAGTGACCAGACCAGAACAGACTGGTCAAACCAGGACACAGTAAGGCTTGCGCACTACTTCGTGGCAGCAGAATTATAATGGCAAATCTTTGGTACCTATGCAGACGACTTCCTGAGAGACCTGCCACGACTAAATCCAATATTATTTTGAAATGTATGGAAAGTCTATGAGCCATGCCATGTCTTGTTAAGCCTATGTTAAATATAGATTTAGTTCTGAATTTTCAATTCATAAATTATTTTTCAAAAAAAACTAAACCGACTTCAAAACCACGAATAGGCACTCAAAAGTGAAAAATAAATTAATATAATTATCATAAGCGCTACCCACTCATATATTTGAAGTCGGTCGGTTAAAAATACCCTAAATTATGTTAAATCGTATTAACAATTTAAATAGACATAGACTTTGGCCTTAATCGTTGGATTTTAAAATACCTACAAAACGCACTTTTTAATTCGGTATTTTTCAGATATTGGGTTTACCAAACGGGGTGAAGTCAGTAGGTACCTCGTATCACTTAACAAAACAAAAAACGTGTCACTCCATTTCTCTTTTCGACCGACCAAACTCAATGAAACAATTAATCATTCACTGTCTGTTGAAATAAAAATAAACTAGGTAATTAAGATAGACATATCACAGTTATAAACGGTGACCAGAATAAGTGCTTTCGTTTCTAAAATTAAATAATGGAAGGGCATTCGCTGCTATGTATTTGTCAACGTGTATTCGTTTAAGTTTTTAAACTAATTTGGTATTTACCATGTTTATTATTTGTTGTGAGTTTTCGATAATTCGGCATCGTTACAAGCACCAAGATCACAAATGAACTGAAGTAGTTGCGGGTGGGTGGTTTTCAAAACAATTAATAAAGATGGTAAATATCCTGTTAATAATATATGATTATAATAGTAGTGTAGAATAGAAGAGAATAAAATAGAATTTATTTGCTTCAAATGTGAGTAAAATAGATGTAAACTATGCAAAGAATTCAGCATGCAAAAACTGTGATTGCGAATGGCATAGTGTGAAATTTTTTAAACTTAAATTATAAATCTCATGCAACACATATTATTAATATTAACAAGTATGTATACGTTTTCTCAAACATGAAAACTGACTTGAATGTTTCTTCGAAGTCCAAGGTCAAATATCGGTGAAATTTATATGGGACCACTTCGTAGCTATACTGAACCCAACGCAATAATTTTTCAAATCGGTTCATGAATGACGGAGTTTTGAGGTAACAAACATAAAAAAAAACAATTGAATCTTCTCCTTTTATGTTTTTTTTTTAACCGACTTCAAGGAAAAAAAAAACATTCATCTTAATACAACATCTTAATTTGTATTCGTTTTATTGGAAATTTACTTATGATTTTAGTACACTAAGGGCTGGTCTTCCAATCCTAAAATAGACAAGGAGATAGTGAAACGGCAGACGTATAAGCATCAAGTCAAATATATGCTGTCCTTTTCTGGCTTGTAGAATGTCGCATAAGTGTTTCACGTTTTCCACTCAAACATACATATACATACAATTCCAAATAACTGATCACCTTTGCAAGTACATCAAAAGACCACCGGTCACCGAAACTCAAATACGGGCTATTTGGAGCCAGGACCTTTGATCGACATCAAAGACACGAGCGTCAAATGACAATACCACCTGCTCTTTAATTCTAAAATCATTGCGTGGTGGCGCGTTGCGAGGATTCAAAGACTTTACACCCACGCAACGCGCTCTCCAATAATTCAATTAGTAGCACTTCAAAATGAAGGATCAAAATAACGTGGTAACGCAAGCTTTTGAAGTAGTTTACCAGTATTTTGATCTATAAAAATAGACCCATAATATTTTTGTAATTAAAATAATTCTCAATTCCATTTTTTTTTACGCTTAATATTTTTTTTTTTTACACTTTATAGATCTATGTTTAGCTACTATCTCGCCTGATGTGAAGCGATGATGCAGCCTAAGATGGACCACATAGATCTAGAGAGAGGCGGCAGTTGAGCGTCTGCTCAGACCCGTCATCCTGATGGTTCACCGAACATCATCCCGAAACACGACTAGGTCGTTTGACGGCATGGCTTTGTTCGGTGGGTGGTATTACAACCACGGCCAGAGCCTACCACTCCAAAGCGCGTAAGCGGGTTTCATCACGATGTTTTCTTTCACCGTTTTAGAGCGAGCGTGCAAAATCTGCACTTAACTATAAGTCATTGGTGCAGGGCCGAGTCGGGATTCGAACCCAGGTGCGTCGGATCGAAAGGCGCACGAGGTCCCTCTGAGCCACACTCGCTCTATATTAGATTTAGTTTGGCCACTATCTCGCCTGATGTTAAGCGATGATGTGGCGTAAGATGGAGCACATAGATCTAGAGAGAGACGTCAGTTGAGCGGCTGCTCAGTCCCGTCTCTCCGATGGTTCACCGAACATTATTCCAAAACACGACTAGGTCGCTTGACGGCATGGCTGGTCAATTCTTATAATACATAAACAAGCAAAATAGTAAAACGACTGAATAAAATAATAAACTTGAAGACAAACACATTTTGTTCTTTTCTCGAATTTAATATACCTAGAGAGGTTTATTTATGTTAGGCGAGTGTGGCTCAGTGGGAGCACGTGCGACTTTCGATCCGACGCACTCGAGTTCGAATCTCGCTGGCCCCGCACCACTAACATTCTTAAGTTATGTGCGGATTTAACACTCTAGGCAACGGTGAAGGAAAACATCGTGAGGAAACCGGCATGTTCAAGATTTTTTCCCAAAAAGTCAAGGACACGTGACATCCACCAACCCGCACTGGGCCAGCGTGGTGGAATAAGGCCTATTCTCTCTCTCTCTATATGAGAAAAGCCCTGTCCCAGCAGTGGGAACGTGGTGGGCTGATGATGATTTATTTATAACTTATTTAGAAGACCAACAGCTAATATCGTTACTTGGTAGTATTTTGAAAGGAATCGATATTTGAAGTTTATCAGCGAGGTTGAACAATAAGCAGTAGTAACAAGAGCAAAATAAACTAGCAAACAAGGTGTAAAAGAGCATTTTGTAAAATAGGTTTGCTTTCAATGTAATTGGTCATTTTGAACGTTTACCTGATTCGACATAGGTACATTTAAGTTTATCAGTAACAAGGAAATGTAACAAATAGGAAATAAAGGAAAATATATATATAGGAAATATATAATACGACCCGCCCCGGCTTCGCACGGTTATTACACATATAAACCTTCCTCTTCAATTACTCTATCTATTAAAAAAAACCGCATCAAAATCCGTTGCGTAGTTTTAAAGATTTAAGCATACATAGAAGGACAGAGAAAGCGACTTTGTTTTATAAGACTTTGCGACTTTGTTTTGTTGGAAGGTGTAGTGATACCTATAGGAAATGTGTTCAATGTGTATGCAAATTACATTGCACTTGAACTCTCTCTTCAACTGTCGCGTAGGGACGTCTAATAGGAGGACGTGTAATTAATAAGTTGAGTCGGTAATTACTGGTCGGTGCTTGCAGTTTAATAGCCGTACCGCATTGCTAAGATATAATCTACATGACTGTACTAGTTTTATTGAATTCGTATTTTTTAAATTGTTTCAACTCAATTATTTCGCCGAAGCTCACGAATGTAGACTTCACCATCACGTGAACGTTGAGGCTATTCAGCTCCTCGACAACACAGACCTAGTGAGAAGACTCAAAAGGACAAGACCTTTTGAGTTAGTTTAGTGAAGTGACAGTGTGTCTTAGTACCTATACTTTTTTTTTTACACTTAATAGATCTATGTTTGACCACTATCTCGCCTGATGTGAAGCGATGATGAGGCCTAAGATGGAGCACATAGATCTGGAGAGAGACGGCAGTTGAGCGGCTGCATACTTTAGTGCTACCAGACAGTGGTAAGAAGACAAAAACAAAATGTCTTCGCCTTAATAGACTGGTGGTACGTTTCTCGTATGCGAGAGGCCGTCCGGGTGGGTACCACCGCTTTGCCAGTTATTCAGCCGCCAAGTAGTAGTGCGCGAGAATTACTGTGTTCCGGTTTGAAGGGCATTGTAACCAGCGAAATTACTGGGCATTATGAGACTCGACAACTAATTGTCTCACGCCACGCAGGATTTTGCAAAACTAAGTTCTGGGTGGTGCTGTTATTGTTATGGGCTGGCGTATTGCTTACCATCAGGCAAACGACCAGCTCGTCTCGTCATTCAGTAACATAAAAAAAAATAGACAGTAAGAAAAGTGTTAATGGACACATTCTTAGTTATTCTACACTTAGCAATTTAAGTAAAATTAATTATTAGTCTTATTAGGCTATAGTTATACTATATAGGTAGATATAGGATATAGGTAGACTATAGTTTCGATTTGGTCAACTCTCATTTAAATTTATCGGAATTGGCCTTCTGATTGTTGGTCAGTTACATAAAAAAGGTAGTTTATTAGAATAAAGGTGGTGAACCTGCATCTGGGCCCTCTAGAGAATACAAATTTCGCAGATGTCGTTTATTAATGGAGGAATCGACGTGACCTCGAAGCAAGGAATCGCCAAGTAGTCATAGTGAATTAGGGCCCTGAAATTCGTACTACCTGCATTATAGGTACACTTATTCTATCGTACAGAGACGTGTAATGAATTAGCCGATGCGGTAATTACGGGTCGCGGTTTAATGCGCGCACCGCATTGCGGCCGCGACCTAACGGGTTTACACTAGTTTTATTGGCATGGCTTTGCGGTTAGTTAAATTACAAAAACTTGTTGGATCATTCCGCTTTTATTCACTTGTAATAGGGATTAAAATTGCATTTTACATTATTTCAACGTATTAATTGTGCAAGTGTAAATTTATGATGTGTGACTGATTTATTCATCACTTACTCAAAATTGGTTTGCTTTACTATTACCTTTTAGGCAGATAGATAGATAGATAAACACTTTAGTATTTATCTTAATATAGAGATAAAGTACAAGTCAAATGTTTACAATGGTGTAACAATGGGCGGTCTTATCGCTTAAAGCGATCGACAACCTTTCGATGGAGAGGAATAACGAAACATACACAGACGGTGGTGATAGAAATTATAATAGACATACTAAGGGCTTAGATATGATATAAAATATAAAATCTATGTTTGGCCTCTATCTTGCCTGATGTGAAGCGATGATGTGGCCTAAGATGGAGCACATAGATCTAGAGAGACGGCAGTTGAGCGGCTGCTCAGACCCGTCTCCCCGATGGTTCACCGAACATCATCGCAAAACACGACTAGGTCGCTTGAGGGCATGGCTTTGTTCGGTGAGTGGTATTACAACCACGGCCAGAGCCTACCACTCCAAAGCGCGTAAGCGGGTTTGCACTTAACTATAAGTCATTGATGCAGGACCGAGTCGGGATTCGAACCCAGGTGTGTCTGATCGAAAGGCGCATGAGTTACTTATATATAAATGACTACAGGTATTTGGTTAGTGCGAAATTTGACACAGAAAGGATATAACAATGACTACAATTAACATTTCAAAGTCGGTAGTGCAATACAAAACAAAATACAGTACCAAACTATTTATTGCGTTTTAATGCATGTAGTTATACCTACCGCAAGCCCTAGTATGTACTCAGAAGTTTCGATGTCATATCTAAATGTCGCCTTATTTTAACCGACTTCAAAAAAGCAGAAGGTTCTCTATTCAATTGTTTTTCTTTATAATATTTTTATTTTTGTTACCTCAGAACCCCGTCATTTAAAAACCGATTTGCAAAATTGTTTTTGCGTTGGGTTCAGTATAGCTACGAAATGGACCCATATAAATTTCATCGATATTTGACCTTGGACTTCGAAGATACATTGAAGTCGGTTTTTGTTTTTTTTAAATTAATTATTTAAATGATACACGTGCCGCCTAAATTTGTACAAAATAGTACGTAAAAAAAAGTACGGTACAAATTGCGGCCTGATCGCTTAGAGCAATCTCTTCCAGACAACCTTTGGAATGATAAAATCGAAAAAAGGTAAAGTAGTTATAAATAATCGGCTAAAATTAACTATTCCCGCTCAAACGCACGATCGGCTTGTTTAACTTATCAGTTATACACAAACAAACTTATTTCAAAGCGGTTCCCTCGGGATGAGCCCGCAATGCAGGTTTCAGTGCCGGTTTAGATTGTAGAAATGTGGATTTGGCCGGATTTATTCGGATTTCGCTTGCCTTTCCCCGCTGATCCGGCGTTTTGTAGTGCTTTTCACGGAAAGATAGAAATCTGGAAGTACACTGCCGGCCTACCTACTGGTCCCTCAAGCGCCAATCGTATATCGTACTAGCTGCGCTTTCGGTTTCACCTGCGGTTTCCCCGGATAATAAGTAGCCTATGTCCTATATTTCATCAAAATCTGTTCAGTAGTTTCTGCGTGATTGAGTAACAAACATCCATCCATCTATCCATCATCACAAACTTTCGCACTTATAATATTAGTAGGATGGGATAGTAGGATATATAGAAGAAATACACAGAAGGTATTAATACGTACTTCACCATCTAAATATAATCAGTCCATATCTAGTAGATATGGGTAGATACTTTGTACCCAGCAGTGGGTAGATAGTATCTCGAAGTAGATAGTAATTTGTGGGTATAGGCCTCCTCGCGTTCACGCCACTCTTTCCGGTCCTGTGCAACCCTCATTATGCCTCCGTCGTGCTTCACGATATCAATTGACCATCTAGCCGGTGGTCTGCCTGGGAGTCTTCGTCTAATCTTTGGATATCACTTGGTGACTGCTTTGGTCCACCTGTTGTCATCCCGTCCTGCCAAGAGTCCTTCCCATCTTCCTCTAAGCCTGGCAAAATGCGTGCCTCGTTTATAACTTTTCTTATATGCGAACTTGCAAAACTTCGAACGTAATTAAGCTACTACGCGCAACACACCGCGCAAAGCGCTGTGTGTAGTGTGCTGTGTGTAGTGTGCTGTGTGTATTAACTGCGTCTGACCATTAGCTCTGAGTAAATTAAATTTCCCCCGTGTGTTTCCAGCTCTAATCCCAATGCGCTGTAACTAGTGACTAGCTACCTAACTTGCATATTCTATGAGATGAAGAAACTACGACTGAACATGGACTGAACGAAATGGGTTCCGATGCGTCTCTAAAAATAATAATTAATAATATTCTTCGATAATTACAAAATTTAATCTAATGATTTAAAGTAGTGCTTATATATAAAACGATTTTTAGTTTCATACTTTTATTTAGCTTTTTTGTTTTATGTTTTACGTTATATGTGAATATTTTTGCAGGCCAAATGTTTTTTTTTAATTTTTCGGCAAGTTTATCCAATAATTTATTGTGTTTTAGATTTGTTTATCATTCAAACGGTTTCAACGGAAGACTAGCGCTGGTCACACGACCAGCACAACGCTGAGTTGAGGCCGGTTTGCAAATTTTTTTATATAATCTGTTAAACTTTCAACGTTTTTTAACTGACTTCAAAAAAAGGAGGAGGTTCTCAACTCATTTATTTTTTCAATGTTTTGTTACCTCAGAACTTCGTCTTTATAAACCGATTTGAAAAATTTGCGTAAGGTTCAGTATAGCTACAAGGTGGTCCCTTATAAATTTCATCGATATTCGACTTTGGACTTCGAAGATACATCAGTTTTGAAGTCGGTTTTTTGTTATAAAACTAATTATCTTATTAGATTTAGAGAGCTACTCTTTTATGTTTTAAGTAATATTTGAGTTGTAAAGTAATAGTAGGTAATATTTTATCACATCACACTTATTACTTATTTGTATGTTAGTGTGTTTGTTACTTCTTCACTATGTAACGGCTCAACGTCATCATCATCATCAGCCCATTACGTTCCCACTGCTGGAACTCGGGCCTTCCCTCGTAGAGAGAGTATGGGCCATAAACGGCTCATCGTATTTGAGTGATATTTGAAATAAAGATAACTTAGGCTCTGGACCAACACAAAGGTTACTTTTTATCCCGTGAAATCACGAGTGAAACCGCGGCTAGTTAGTTGTATTATGAAATATGGATATGGATATAGTAAACTGAACTAAGAAAATATACAAAAATATGTTTTTTTTTACTAAAGGTAGGTGGTTTTTTTTTTAAAGTAGTAAGAAAAGCCAATTAAAAGCCTCCTAAAAGCCTTTAGTAGAAACCTGAACAAATAATTAAAAACGATTAACTGTTTGAAAATTGTATCAGATGAAACTTAATTGCCACAAGATGACGATGCGTCTAAAGCCCAACTAAGTCTCTGACAGGAGAGATACCCTACAGCATCACCTATTTCACCTCTACCTCTGTGTATATTGTGTTTACTTTTGTTATATATTTATGTTGTATTCGTCTCTTATCTTACTGTTCGTGATGTCACGGTCATAGGTTCCGGCTGAAAATCAGTACTAAGGTATTTATTACCTTAGTTTTTATGCTGAGTCGGAACCTTTTCCTGACATCGCGCAACGTTCCATTATACTATAACTATATTATGTATTTATTATATATGTTATTATGTGTAGTATAGTATTATAGCTTAATGTAATGTTGCGTGTATCTGTCATGAATAAATATATTTTTTTTCTTTCTTTCCTTAACTATCTGAAGAACTCCCCCCTGGACACAGTCTGCATTTGCCAACATGGAAGTCTTTAAACAGACACCGGACCCAAGTCGGCCGTAGCAAGGGAAACATGTGCAGGTGGGGATACAGCTCAGATAGTGCATGCGAGTCCGGTTTCTCTCCCCAGACTATGGCACACTTTTTGTCTTGCACTGCGTGTGTACACACGGACAATGCTGTGCTTGTGGAGTACTGGCCCAAAAAATATAAAAAGCCGAAGGATCGACTCGCTAAGAAGAAGTCAATGAATTTACATCAAAGTCAGTGGGTAGTTAAGATTATTTACTAAAATACCTTTTCGGTATGAATTTAATACTTAGTGACATGTCAAATGTCCACGGCTTTTTAATACTGCCTTACTCCGGCGCGGCAATCATTCTATCAATTTATTATCATGACCACCTTACCAGCGTCTCTGTTTTCCGATAATTTAGGTGTCTTCAAATCCCGAGTGAATCAATATCTTCTGGGCAAGCATGATCCATCGTCGACCGCGTCGTCACTTTCCATCAGGTGAGACTGTGGTCAAATGCTAGCCTATAATAGCCTATATATGTAAGTAATAAAAGAAGAAGATGGTATGGCAACTAAAGTTATTAAATATTGTAAAGACGAACTTAGTAGTGTATTAGCTCACTTGATAAATCTCTCATTAGAGCAAGGCCTCTTTCCGAATGGCCTAAAAACAACAATCATAAAGCCTCTACATAAAAAAGATGCAAGAGATAATTTAGAGAATTTTCGACCTACAGCTATTATACCAATACTGTCTAAAGTTTACGAAAAGATAATGCATAAAAGACTTTATGAGTTCTTTGTAAAACATAATGTGATAAGACAAGAACAATATGGATTCCAGAAGAACAAATCTACAACATTGGCAGCTTTTAATTTGGTCAATGAAATAGTTAAAAAGTCGACAGCAAACTTGTAACGACAGCCTTGTTCTTTGATATGACAAAGGCGTTTGATTTTGTGTCACATAAACTACTGCTTCCTAAACTTTATCATTATGGCATTAGGGGTAAAGCAATCAAATGGATTGAGTCATATCTTCAAAATAGACAACAGTGCGTGGAAATACTGTCAACGGATAATAGAAATATGATTAAAAATACAAAATCAGAATATAAAATAAATAGACATGGCGTAATACAGGGCAGTGTCTTGTGACCGTTATTGTTCTTAATATATATAAATGATATTGCTAGCATAACTTCCCATAATTCAATTTTATTTGCGGATGACATTTCAATTATAGTTACATCAAGGAAAATCGATAATTTTATTAATAATCACAGACTTGACATTTACATTTCAATTAAATCTGTAATCCAATGGCTTGACATGAATAATTTAAGAATTAATTTACAAAGACTCATTATTTAAATTTTAATAATATTGAAATTCAAGTAAATTATAATGGCCATAATATTGAAGGACCAAATAATGTAACATTTTTAGGATTAATTGTGGATAAGGAATTAAATTGGACTAACTACAGATCGATAAAATATGTAAAAAAGTAAATAGTTATGTTTATGTATTAAAACGCCTACGCAAAACCTCTAATAAAGAGACTGCACTCGTAGCCTATCACGGTTATATTGGTTCACTCCTTAGGTATGGGCTTATCATTTGGGGACGAAGCACTGATTTTGAAAGAGCATTTGTTGCCCAAAAAAAATGTATCCGAGCTATTGGTGGAGCAGCCCCCTTGGATTCCTGCAGGCCACTGTTCAAGCAATTTAAAGTGCTCCCTCTGCCATGTCAATACATTTATGATTCATCATGTTTTGCCAGACAACATAACTATATGTTCACAAAAGCTAGCGACAATTTCCCTCGGAACACAAGAAACGGAGACAGGCTGGTTGATAATTATGCACATAGAACGGCACTATATCAGAAAAGCAGTTATTCGATGTCTATAAAATTATATAATAAATTGCCTCAGCACATTAAAGTCCTGCCGTTAGAAAAATTCAAGTATGAATTAAGGGCATGGTTACTGGAAAATAGTTTTTATTCTCTGAACGACTACTTTGCAATCAATTAAGATGTAATGTCTTTTTTAGTATAAATAATGTGTTGCATGAGATAGTTAATTTTAAGTTTAAAATTTTTGCATGCTGCTCAGTTGGCGAAATGTGTACAGGTTCTTTGCATTGTTGACATCTTTTATACTCACATTTTAATCAAATAAATTCTATTCTATTCTATTCTAAAAAAAATGACCGCTACTGTAGGAGTCGAAAATTTATGTCATTATTACAAGCAATTGAGGCATTGTTATTTGAATAGAATAATGCCCCGGCGATGATAGAATGATGATAGAATCACTATCAAAGGTGTGTTGGCACCAATATCTTGGCGACTCGTGGAGATCTAACGGTACCTATAATTACACACACTCACATACACGGACACACACACACCCTAGCTGCTCAACGCTGTGGGAACCAACCAGATGGCGATTTTTTAAATGTTAATTTCAATGTATTCATCTGTACCTTATTTGGTGTCTGTACTTCTATGTATACGATTTTTATGTTTTAATATTTAAAACATTATTTTTGGTGGGTAAACTGTAACTTTGCAATGTAAAATAGGTCAAAAGTCAAAAATATTTATTAAACAGGAACAAAAAATGCACTTTTGAACGTCATATACACATTTTACAAATTACGCCCTTTGGAGTGGTAGGCTCTGGCCGTGGTAATACCACCCACCGAACAAAGCCATGCCGTCAAGCGACCTAGTCGTGTTTCGGGATGATGTTCGGTGAACCATCGAGTCTGAGAAGCCGCTCAACTGCCGTCTCTCTCTAGATGTATGTGCCCCATCTTAGGCCATATCATCGCTTCACATCAGGCGAGATAGTGGCCAAACATAGATCTATTAAGCGTAAAAAAAAGTTAAAACACTTTAAAAATTGTTACTCGAAATGTCATGACTTTGGAAAAAAAAGCTAAGCATGTCTACTCATTTCTTCCCGTACTCAAACTGAAGTCCGGCGCCCAGAAAAGAAATGCGAAAACTGACCCTACCGTGCTTCGGAAGTACACCCGATATATAGAATGTCTATAACACTGAACAATGCTTTTTTACAAGCTTTTATTGAATTTGCAATGTATGTATATGTATGTAACTATGTTTGTTCGGGTGGAATCTTGCAATCTGAATCAGAACCACTTCCTCTTGTCCTACGAAGTTGAAATTTTACATACTTGTCAAAGTCCGATGACAATGCAATATTATAGTGACAGTCAACTGATCTGATGATGTAAACGGAAGGTGGGCAATAAAATTCCTTGACGGATAATCGTAAACTGCTCGCTCATTGTAATCTGCTCGCGGTTCTGATTACGAATTTGTTAAAAGCCTGTCTTGATAAATATATTTTTCAACAAAAACGTATTAATTAATAATGATAATGTAAAACTGGCGATATTTATGATACCAGAAACGAATAAGTCCTTCATGGGCAACTGCGTAAGTTTTTATAATATAATTTCAAAATGCATAACGAAGCTCACAGAAAGTAAATTCAAATTACGCGTTAAGACTTTTCTAATGAGAAAAGCATACTACCTATACTGTTTGTAGTTATATAGAAGACAAAGATGCTTGGAACAGTCCACTTCTGCAAATTGTAAACGACCTCATCGTCGAGCTGAGCAGCATGCGCGTTGGTTGTCGTATAGATGATGTTAGCATTAATAATATAAGCAACGCTGACGATATGGTGCTGCTGAACCCGACGGTGGGGGGTCTCAGGGAGTTATTAAAGTATTTGTGTAATAATAATTATTTTTATTTATTTAGTTACTTCTTTTTTTATTTTAAATCTTTTAATTTGATTTATGATTTTAGTTTGATTTTTAATTTTAATTATTAATTTCAATTGTTATTTAACTTTGATTTTAATTCATAATTTTTGATTTAAGTTTTAATTTTAATATCTCATTGTAATTTATAAATGTGGATGTGTATTATCTGAAATAAATAATTTTTATTTTTTATTTTATTTAAAGCAACCAACTGGTACAGAAGAACAACATTGTCATCCACCCAACCAGCCAACCATCCATGACAACCAAGACATCGTACCAAATCTCTAAAAAAACATGCCCCTCATTTTTACCGTATCTACTGAGTAGTGGTTCTTTTTACAATGCGGTGGTAGAGTCATGATGATAATTTGACGTTCATAAGTGCGTCTGTGATGCCAAAACTGAATAAAGAGATTTTGATTTGATTTCATTTACGAGTACCATAACTTGGTTAACTCACCCTACTTCATAAATAAAAAGAATAATTATTTAAGTGTTTAAAGACGTACAATAATTAAAGATAACTGTAGGAAATGTGAACTTACTCTAGCAGTAAAGTGTAAGCACTAACATGGCTTAACTTAATGCATCCCTAGGGCGGGGTCGTAAAGCAGTCTTCTTGATGCGACGGCGGTGGCGGCTAGGTTACGATCCGTTTGAATTAGGAACATCCATCTTATCGTAATATCTAGGGAATTATTGAAAATAGCTTTTTAAAATTTTTATATTAGTATAGAGTTTTGAGCTTTTTCATACCGGACCGGTGTTGCAGACCGGTGGAGTACGTCGGCAATCAGTGCCTAGACCTTGTAGTATCAGGAGCAAGATTGCGAGGCTGGCCTAAGAAGTGATGGTTTAACGTCGTCAATGCAGACATGACAGCCAATATACTATACAATAAACAATAGACTTTACTATAAGAATAGACAATAGACAATGCAGGATCTCAGAGTAATGACACCATTACGCTGAGTGCAGGATGCAGAAAACCGAGCGAAGTGGAGAGAAAGGAGTAGAAAAGCGGACCCTGGCCAAAGTCGGAATAAATAACGCTAGGCAGAAGAAGGCTTTGGCTCTGAGTTTTTAGTTCTATTTTGGCTTATAAAATCTTATCATAAAACGTTTTCTCTATAATAAAAAACATAAAACATAAAAATTTATTCATTGACATAGTAAGTGTTACAATTTCAGTTTTGAAGACTCTAGCCCTTGACGTAGCTTGACACTTTGTGTTAAGAACTAGCCCCTTCTCCCGTTTTTGAGACAAAAAATGCCAAATCTGAATAGTTGAAATGAAATAAACAAAAAGAAAATTAAGAAATAAACATGCAATGTACGTGTGTGGTGGTGTGTGTGTTAGTGTGTGTGTGTGAACATTTTGAAGGTCTGTGAAGGTTTGAGGATTTGTGAGTGTGTAATTTTTTTTTTCTTTCGTGTGATGTCGAAGGTTTTAGACCACCCGACTGGCTCTTGACTGACCAGAGGGTTTTTTTACTGGTACTGAAGAAAAAGCGGTACGGGGGCTGAGCTCTCCACTGGTTCAGTTGTTTATGACTGTATTACTAAGTTACATCCTTTCTACCATAATGTATCTGTAAATGTGTATGTTATAATAACGTATAACGAGTTGTGATCGATGAGCGCTGTCGCCACCACGGCTCGGTCAATCAATCAAGCTTTTTGTCAAGCCCTGTTGTAACCCGCGTCTAATGTCGTATCGGACTTGTTTTGTTTGTTTGACAAGACAATCAAGATTTAGGATAACATTGTGAGCTATTTCCAACTTTAAGAGGATATGGCACAGCCGCGGCCAGCGAGCACTACGTATTTGAATAATGGTTTACGGTGTCGCAGAAAATGCGTAAATTAAATTAAATAAATTTACTAAATAATAATAATAATAATAATTTAACTAAATTCGTATCAATTTCTGATTTTTGTTAAAATTAGCGTTTCGGGAGAAAACGTTTCTACCACACTAAATCTCTACCAAATTCGGTAATTTTGGTTTCAATTTCATAAATGGAGAATAAACTAGGTTTGTAGGTTTCCTTTTTCTAAGTTTATGTCTATTTTTAAAGTTAACAGCTTCCAAACTTCAAAAATAATTTTCGAGTAAATATCGAGTTTTTTGGGTCCATTTATTCAAATTCTATAGGAATTATCGAAAAAATCAAAACCTACAAACCTCAATAATGGCAACATCTCTTACGTGTCCAAATTTCATCGAATTTGGTTAATGTTTAGGGGTAGAAAAACGTTTTCTCTTTTTGTATGTGAAATTTCAGAGTGCCGTTCCCTCTTAAGATATTTTTTTCATTAAACAGATATTAATCTGCTTTTATTGTAATAAATGTAGATTTGTAAATCCGATTCTGTCTGTTTCTTTAAAAAGTCGGTACTAGATTTAATTCAAAGATTTGAAATTACTTTTTGCATTGCTCAGTTCAAAGTTATTATTATATTATTAAATCATTTATTTCAGGCAATAAGAGTACATAGGCCCATAAAAAAATACTATACAGACTAACATACATAAAATATAAGTGTAAGCATTTAATTAACTACTACTACGTGTCACGTGCCAGCCTTCCGTAGAATCGTCGGAACTTCACACTCTTCAGCCAATACTCCTCACTCATACTTGTCAAAGTCCGATGACAATGCAATTTTATGGTGGCAGCGAGCTGATTTGATGATTGAGACGAAAGGTGGGCAATAGAACTCCTTGACGGATAATTGTAATCTACTAATGTACTGGTGGTAGGTATGCGAGAGGCCGTCTGGGTAGGTACCACCGCTTTGCCAGTTATTCAGCCGCCAACCAGTAGTTCGCAAGCATTACTGTGTTCCGGTTTGAAGGGCATTGTAGCCAGCGAAATTACTGGACATTATGAGACTCAACAGCTAATTGTCTCAGGGTGACGAGCGCAGTGCAGTGCCGCGCAGGATTTTGCAAAATAAAATTCTGGGTGGTGCTGTTATTGTTATGGGCTGGCGTATTGCTTACCATCAGGCAAACGACCAGCTCGTCTCGTCATTCAGTTCTACAAAAAAAATAAAAATGTTTGGGCTCATTTTACTCTTCACGCGATTCCGATTACAAAATTGTTAAAAGCTTGTCTTGAAAAAAAAAAATTTTACTGAGTGATGAGATGAGCGTGTCGCTCATCGATGGTAAGCAACACGCTTGCTCATCACAGTTGCAGCATCACCCTGAACATAGTAGAAAATCCTCCATGATACTGAACTCCGCGCGGCACCCCAAGACGAGCTTAATGCTCTGTGCATTTAAACCACTAGTGTTTGTTTTTTCAAGCATTTGACCGCAAACTTACCTGATGGAAAGTGACGACGCGGTCGAAGATGGATCATGCTTGGCTAGAAGACACCGATTCACTCAAGACTTGAAGACACCTAGATTATAAGAATCGGGAAACAGAGACGCTGGTAAGGTCTTCCATTCCTTACCTGTTCGCATTATAATTCAATTATTTTATTTATTTATTTATCTTATATATTATTTTCAGACAATTACAATCCATTGTGTTATTATCAACTTACGGGCTATGTCAGTGACTTTCTCTCTCTTATAAAATGCGAAGCACAACGCTTTATTCGGGTAGGGGGAATGTCAACCATGTACGGATGCCGAGTTAACGGAGGAGATGGAAGAATAAGCTCTTATAATTCCATCGCACACTCACCATAATGAATCGTCATTTACAAAAGAAAGATGCAGTAATAAATACCTCTTGAACAAGGATGCAAGTAACGGTAGTCCACAGTAACTTGCACCCGGAGCATTAATGGTTCATTATTTGGTGCGACTTTACGGGTGCGGGGCAGGTGAGCTGCTATCTTTATGGCAGGTTTAGTTTGGCTGTGCTGCTCTTACTACGAGGCTTTGTCGATACGACTTCTTTTACAATAGGGGATCGGACAGTAACGGAAAAAAAATCTAAAATGTAGTTAGAACGAATGTTTGTCGAATTCGAAAAATCATTCAATCAAAATTTTTGTAATATAATAATAATTTATATTTTTAAATCAATAAATAAAATCTAATAATTCTGACATTTTTAATCTGTTCCGAAACACAACACAGTGCATGACGTCATTTCAAAGTAAATACCGTGTCTACCATCTTGTGTTTATTTTATATTTTTCCTTTTTATCTATATCAAAATGATATGTTATTCATGCCATGACGAACCTAGTCTTTAAACTTCACAAAAATGTATAAATCACTTTGCATGTTTGCTTTCGTAGAGCTTGTCGTTTCGTTGGCCAGCGTGTGACGTCATACGTCTGAGGTGACCTTTTGCGCGGCAATATTTGAAACATAATCTTAGATACTTTTAGGACTTTATTTAATTAAAACATTATTTTTGATGGCTATATACATTATGGTTAATTATAAACACTTTCTGAAAAGCTGCCCGATCCCCTATTACTACAAATTTTATGTTTACAGAGATGGCGGGACAAACTCGACCCCTTTAGCGACTATTGGTCTACAATAGCGCAAGATCGCGAAACCTGGAAGTCATGGGGGAGGCCTTTGTCTAAACCTGGGACGACACAGGCTAACATTAACAGTATGTTTTCAAGCTTTTATGGAACGAGCAATGTTTGTTTATTTGTGTAAAATCTTGCAAGTTGAATCAGAACCTCTGATTCTACGGAGTTAATACCTTTCCCACAATACCACTGCTTTCTAAGGCTATCATAAAATTGTGTTTATACTTATTATGAATATAGGATTTATATTTATATATGTATCTAATGGTATAATAGTATTATTTATTTATGAATTATTGTACACCACCGTCTACTTCTTTTCTTCCGATACTGTCCATCCAAAGGTTGTCTGGAAGAGATCGCTCTAAGCGATAAGACCGCCCATTGTACTACCCTAGTTATAAGGTTTATCTGTAATCATTTTTTATGTTACTGGTATACAATAAAGAGTATTTGTATTGTATTGTATTGTATTGAAATTTGGCTTACTTGTCGAAGTCCGGTGACAATGCAATTATGCTGGTCTGGTGATGTAGCTGGAAGGTGAGCAATGGAACTCCTTGACGGATAATCGTAAATTGCTAGTGTTTGGGCTCATTTTAATCTGCTCGCGATTCCGATTACGAAATTTTAATATCTTGTCCTGAATGACTGGTAGAAAATGCTATCTAGCATTAAGTCCTCCATGTACAAACTGTTTTGTGCTAAAGTATAAATAAATAAATAAAAGTATATTTTTCTATATATACTTGAACGAACAAAAAAAAGGCGAATGGAGTCTCGCACAACAACTGAAGCATAAACATGCATGCGATGTCAAACAGTATCAGCCGATCGTCATAACATGATGTAAATGTGTGCGTGAGGCTTGTGTACAAACGAGCGGACCGGCATAGCTTGAGTGCTTCACGTCTGAGTTTGGAGACGAGAAGTCCGCCTTTTTTTCTTCCTTCAAGGCTAATAAGTAATTTAAATGTAATTTAAACTGATACTGGTTCTAAGAATGTGACCAACACTTTCTTATTTTCAAGACACTTTGTTTAAGTGGTGGTAGGTTTCTCGTAAGCAAAAGGCCACCTGGGTGGGTTCCACCGCTTTGTCAGTTATTCTGCCGCCAAACAGTAGTGCGCAAGCCTAACTGTATTCCGGGTTGAAGGGCATTGTAGCCAGTGAGATTACTGGGTATTAACATAATGCCCAGTAATTTC
This sequence comes from Petrophora chlorosata, assembly GCA_951640565.1. Lineage (NCBI taxonomy): Eukaryota > Metazoa > Arthropoda > Insecta > Lepidoptera > Geometridae > Petrophora > Petrophora chlorosata. The sequence goes on along the minus strand of OX621204.1, from coordinate 4,064,800 downwards.
GCTCATACGGTATGAGACTTAAAAACTAATTGTGTCACGGTGATAAGCGCAGTGCAGGGCCACACATGATTTTGCAAACCAAAGTTTTGGGTACTGCTGCAACTATTATGAGCAGGCGTATTGATTACCATCAGGCAAACTACCTGCTCGTCTCGTATCTTAGTTTCATAAAATAAATGTGTTCTTTATAGTTAGCATTGTGTATGGCTTTTGGACCCATGGTAAGGGCCTGCCACTGCCAGTCTTTAAGGACTTACGGTGCTTTAGATGTGAAAGCAGCGTTTTTAATTATAGGGGTTTCGTTGAAATGTGAAGGAAGTTATAGAGAAGAACTGTATCTTTGGACGGTGTCCCGCTGAACTTCGACAGTTCTTTATTACAACACGACACTTACTTCGACAAAATATAGTTCGACAAGTCATTATTACGACTGAACATAATTCGACAAGTATTAGTTCACCAGAAAATACTTCGACAACACAAACCACCTCAAAGACCAAAGTCAAAGGTTAGGTTATATTAGAGCAGTGACTACACATTGCGCGAGCTGAGCGAGCGTGCCGCGGCAGCGACCGGCGAAGCGCCAGAAAGTAAATTGAATGTTTGTGTTGTCGACGTATTTTCTGTCGAACTTACACTTGTCGAATTATGTTCAGTCGGAACAATTACTTGAAGAACTATATTTTTTCGTAATATTAAGTGTCGTGTCGAATTATAGAACTGTCGAAGTTCAGAGGGACGCCAGTCTTTTGGAGATTATATTATTAATTGAGTTAATAGTTCTGTTGTAATATTTATGTGGTGCCTTCATTACCTGCACCTAATGTTTGACAAATAAATATGAAAGTTTGTGAACACTTTACTTTGCGTAGGCATTTATTTTTCAACTTGCGCTGAATTTATTTTTAAAGCTACATATAACAAAGTTCTGTATTTGAAAGGAAAAAAATGAGACTTAATTCGTGTTGGTGTATTTGACATTTCATTCAAGAATATTCTACTTTTTTATTTAGAATAGCATTACGATAACTTCAAATCTTAGTAGTTAGTGTTTTTTTATTTTACGTGGGTAATATAATATAGTTATTTAGGTATATCTACTGAAATATCTGGTATAATGTTAAGAAATGTAAGTAGGTAGGTGCGTAGGTACTAATGTTGTTAAATTATTTTTTTTCGTAAGATTCATTCAGAAGCGAATTTTCAATAAACCAATATGGAAAAATCCCAGGACACAAAAACCTAATAAAGTAATAAACAGCTGAACCGATTATGACAAAACATCTAAAAATCACCGCTAGAAAACCTGCTTTCAAATTAAAAACCGCAACCAAATCGGTTTCTTCCGTTTAAGAGACACATAGTGGTCGAACTTATCACATCGTTTTTGCATCGAGGGTAAAAAAAGAACAGCACCTAAGATAGTGGCCAAACATAGATCTATTAAGCGTAAAAAAAAATTAATAATTATAAAAAAAAATTAAATCATTTTAAGTTAGGAATAATAACTTATTTTTAGGTACTTTAAGAAAGGATTACTCATTTTTAGGTACTTAAAACATATTTCTAATAAATTCGCTAAACGTTAATAAATTATGAATAACGGCTAAACATTAACTATACAAAACCCAAAATCCTAATCACAAAGGAAGCCGACGAGCACCAAACGCGAAACAGGAGCAGTAATAAATAAAATACCAATAACGTTTATTAGGGTACAAAATACTTCAAGCAAAAATTATAAGCGGCCGGGGTTCCCCTCACCCGTGATATTAAATTTCATGATTTCACTCCTAGCCGGGAAATGTCTTTGTTTAACAGGCCGTGTTTGTATCGTAGTTTTTCATTTGGGAACTTATTGCGTACAAGGAAAAAGTGGGGTTTGAGGAGACTTTTTGATTATTAACTTTTTCTAAGTCATGATAACTTATGTTACAATTTTTTTAGTGATTAATTAATTTACGTAATTAATTACTGGGCATATGAGATACTAGTAGTAGTACTTTTTACGGTATTAAAAGTTCTGCAATTTTTATGTCCAGGCGTGGTGCTTACCATCAAGCGAACAATTTGCTCGCCTCATTACTCAGTTCCAAAAAAAGGTATATTTTAAGATAGAGAAGAATATACATTTTTTTTTCTAATTAAGAATAGATATTCACTTATATGAAAAAAACAAAATTAACAGTTTACTAGGATAATAAAATACAGGCTTACTTAAATATTTTAAAAACATAATTATTACTAAAAATTATTACTAATAAATTGAGGGTAGTTTAGAAAATAATGTTTGTTCAAACCGACCGGCTGCCTCTCGTAACGCTGCATCGCCAATACCATACAATTATTCTATTTTTCATTTTAATTTATATTTTAAATTTAATTTTATGTTTTAATTTATGATTTTAATTTATAACTTTTATTTATTTATTTCTTATTCTCAATTAAATGGATGTGCATTGTCCGAAATAAACAATTTTTATTTTATTTATTTAATACCGGTGCATCGTGGTTCATCTAGAATATTAGAACAGTAATCTTTACTATGTGCTTAAGTTACGAGTAAGATATTTAAAAGTGCAATTTTCGCCTGTTTTAAAAATATGTTTTTTTTTTACTTTTTGACTTTGAATTTGTAAAACCCCCAGCGTAACCCCAACTAGCGGTAAGCACCCAAGAAAAAAGATTTAATCTAAATTTACATTCCAAAAAAATTAAGCACTTAGAACCTCGAATTTAAAAATAACACAGTAAGTAACAAAACTAGAGATATATTTTTAATGATAGCGTCCACTATCTTAATCAGCAAATCAAATGGTAAAGAATCACATCGGATTCCCGCCTAATTACCGCAAATTAATCACAAAAGATAAAAATCTGAACCCTAAAATAAAAAGAAGTCGGAACCTCCTTTCACGTTAAGTCTTCTTTCTTTACTTTCTAGCTCTTAGATAATAATATATTCCTCGTAGAATATGCATGCAGGAGCTAGTCACTGTAATTACTGCAAATTTGAATAAAACTGCAATCTATAAAGTTAGAAAACCGGCCAAGTACGAGTCGGACTAACGCACGAAGGTTTCCGTATCTATAAAAACAGCAAAAAAATCATGTCTGTTGTTTGGGAGCCCCTCAAGTATTTATTTTATTCTGTTTTTTAGTATATTTTGTTATAGCGGCAACAGAAATACATCATCTGTGAAAATTTCAACTGTCTAACTATCACGGTTCATGAGATACAGCCTGGTGACAGACGGACAGACAGACAAACGGACACGGACAGCGGAGTCTTAGCAATAGGGTCCCGTTTTACCTTTTGGTTAGGGAACCCTAAAAAAAGAGACAGATTAAGAAATTAATCTGAAAACCACGTTTTTTGCGCTTTTTAAGGTTAGGTCAGCACTGCATACTAATAAATAGATTTAGAATGCATTGTCATCGAGTTGTCAGCTACCTTTCATATCCTTATCCTTTACATTTCCATTTTCATTTTCTTATCCTTTTTCCTTTACATTTCAGCTGGATAGCTAATCGGGAAGTGTTTGAAAATTGACGTTCAAGATTCCACCTGGAACGATAGACAAAAGACAGTCACTTTCTTTTGTCATATCGATGTTAATAAAAACGTGGTAAAAAATGGTGCATTAGTCAGGAAATATGTAGAGGACATAGACATCGTGACACACCCGCCTTCAAAGATACAAATACGCTCATATGCAAGCTGTAGCGTTCGTAGCATAGCTTGCCTAGCCGTTTGTAACAGATCTGCTGGGCTAAGCAACCTTTTCTGCGATTACCACTTGGATGGGTGACCGTTTGAATATTCAGATATCCGTTTCTGAAACATAAACACAGCAAATTCTATCATTCAATTTATATTTTTAGCTCTCCAAATATCCATCTTTGCATGCATTAAAAGAAAAAGAAATAATTCATCATCAGATTCATCATCCATTACATTCCCACTGCTGGACTCGGGCCTTCCCTTATAGAGAGAGTATGAGCCATAATCTACTACGCTGACCCAGTGCGTGTTGGTGGATGTCACACATCCTTGAATTTTGGTGAAACATTTTTGGACATGCCAGTTTCCTCACAATGTTTACATTAAAAAAATAAATATTAATAATGTTTATTTTAAAATGTGCTCCTTTCTTCAAAAAGATAGCAGCGAAAAGCTTTTCGTGGTTAAAACCGCAATTTAGTGGCTGATAAAAATTCTTACAAAAGTGCCTCAGAGTAAAAAGTTATTGGTAATAAATACAAGCTTAAGTATAATATGAAAGTTAAGAACGTCGTAAACTATAGCCTAGCTTCCTTTAGCAATAGCGAAATATTTCTTGCATGTACTAAAGTACGTATTTTATTAGGGTTTCTTCTTTAAAACTTGTTGACACATTAAGTACAGGGTTGTTACGATTATTGTAAATGATACGAATATCGACAAACATTCGTTTTCAACAAGGCAAGACAAGACCTTCGTAAATGCCGAGAATGACAAGCTCAGCAAGTACCTTGACTTGGCATACTGGGCCTTGGTTAAACAATATATAATTATAATGGCTCATACTCTCCCGTACTGCCTCCTTCCTACTTCTCCAAACAGAGAACTAAAGTAACCGACATAGCTCACCAAAAGCGCGTTACATAGGGATTCCTCAAAAATAATTATTCTTCTATTGTCCGTACGTATAGCCAAGCTAGTAAGAGATTCATGTCCTCTCACTCCCACATTATGTTGTGGGATAGAAATAGAGATAATTTTAATTTTTAATTTTTAAATGATTTATCATTAGCGTGCGAAATATTGTTCGTTTGGGAATGTTCCTAATTATATAACGTAATTTATGAAATTATTGAAAAAATGGGACTGAACTAGGTCATAGACAAAAGTGTTCGATGAGCTACAACATCAAAAAAAACAACACACAAAATTGATTTAAATATCGTGCAGACCAGGCCATCGATTTACAATCGCAACAGCATTAGCAAACCACCGCAGTTCGCATTCGTGTGGGAATGAAGGTGCACGCGTGCTAAGCGATGAATTTTAGCAACTAAAATTAATTTGATTAATGCTAATGTAAATTTAGCGAGTTATTAACATTTTTTTTACTCTTAATAGATCTATGTTTGGCCACTATCTCGCCTGATATGAAGCGATGATGCGGCCTAAGATGGAGCGCATAGATCTAGAGAGAGACGACAGTTGAGAGGCTGCTTAAACCCGTTTCCCCGATGGTTCACCAAACATCATCCCGAAACATGACTAGGTCGCTTGACGGCATGGCTTTGTTCGGTGGGTGGTATTACATCACGATGTTTTCCTTCACCGTTTTTACAGCGAGCGTGCAAGTGTGCACTTAACTATAAGTCGTTGGTGCAGAGCCGAGTCGGGATTCGAACCCAGGTGCGTCGGATCGAAAGTAAAGAAAAATCGCACGAGTTCCCGCTGAGCCACACTCACTCTAAATGCTGCGAATGCTAATTAATTAATGCTGCGAATGCTTATTAATACAAAATTATTGTGGGAGTAAGAGGACATGATTAGCGCCGCCATTTTAAATGGCACGAGTTATAAGAAAGAAAAAAGATTAATAACCTTCGTAACGTTTGCACGTCAATTTGCCTCATATTACCCACAATTTTAATTAAACACCACAATAATAACTTTATTCCGTTATGAAATGAGAAAAGCTCCTTATAATTAAATTTGTGTTGAAAGAGGTTTCCATTTGCAGAATGCAGGAAGCCTGTTTCAGAATGCAGAAACTTACTAAAATAGGCTGTGGGCGCATTTCGCAAAAATGAATATACAGATGGAGTTTTGAAACGGGGCAGTAAGGGCAGGTACCTTAACCGTTATAGTTACAGGAAAACGTTTCCAAGAGACCATCCGTAACTTTTTGAGATATTCTGAACTGCATTCACAGATTTTGGAAAAAATGTACAGTCAGCGAAATAAATGCTAAAGTACCAAAAAAATTTTTTTATGCCAATCGATCCTGTTTCTTGTAGGGATCAAAATACTCTATGGGACCATTTAAGGTATGAATACTAGAAATGACAGAAATCTCTTAAAACTTTCCCCATACATTTTGTACGGAATTTCATAACCTTAAGAGGATATGGCACAGCCGCGGCCAGCGAGCACTAGGAATTTGAATAATGGTTTACGGTCTCGCAGAAAATGCGTAAATTCAATTAAGTAAATTAACTAAATAATAATAATAATTTAACTAAATTCGTATCAATTTCAGATTTTTGTTAACATTAGCGTTTCGGGAGAAAACGTTTCTACCACACTAAATCTCTACCAAATTTGGTAATTTTGGTCTCAATTTCATAAATGGAGAATAAACTAGGTTTGTAGGTTTACCTTTTTCTAAGTTTATGTCTATTTTTAAAGTTAACAGCTTCCAAACTTCAAAAATAATTTTTGAGTAAATATCGAGATTTTGGGTCCATTTATTTAAATTCTATAGGAATTATCGAAAAAATCAAAACCTACAAACCTCAATAATGGTAACATCTCTTACATGTCCAAATTTCATCGAATTTGGTTAATTTTTAGGGGTAGAAAAACGTTTTCACTTTTTGTATGAAAATTTCAGCGTGCCGTTCCCTCTTAAGGCTGAACGTTTTTTCGTACTCTCTTAAAAAACTTATGTTTTGATTTCATGAGTTACTTTGAGGGAAAGATTCCTGGTGAGAAATAAGGTCGGTTAAGGCCATGTTGCTGTTTTTGAGAAATGTAATTTTTCTGCCTACATTATTGTCTAATGTACCATTAAAATAATATATGAAGTGTTATTTTTTCAAAAATGCACTCGATCTTTCCTCAGAACAAAACTTCCTCACTGCAAAGGTAAAGGTTGTCACACCCTGTATATAATCGGTGTTTTGGGATGATATGCAGTGAACCATCCAAGGGGACGACTCAGAGCAGTTGCTTAACTACCGTCTTACTTTAGATCTATGTGAACCATTCTCGACTCCATATCGATTTCTCGATCGCCACATCGTCGATTAACATCAGGCGAGGATAGTCAAACAGATCTATTTATAAGCTATTTAAAAAAAACAGCGGCAAGTGATACTGGATACAATAAAACTTACATAAATACACTTGTCCACATTATAACAACGGAGACAAAGGGGAGATTATATTGAAACATACAAGATACTAAATGTACACTACAACGTTAGAGATTTTGGAAACTTATATATTATAAATCTAAATACACACTTAAGAGGACACTCACTGAAACTTACCAAGCCTCCTAGTACTAGCAACCCTAGGACACACTTTTTGCCAAGTCGCGTAGTAAACCACTGGAATAACCTACCAGAGTCAGTGATCACTGCGCCATCAATGAACAGTTTTAAAACAGACTTGACAAACATTTCATAATAAATCACAAATGCAACGATATGCACGCAACAGCTTAACAAGCTGCTAGTGCATCATAAATAATAATAATACATACGTTTTGTCCTTTTCTCGCATGTTGAATGTCACATAACTGCCTCTTGCTTGCACAAATCCGAGTGAAGTGAAGTAAATTATTGCAACAACTAGTACTTATTCCAAGATTGATTCAGCTTCTCGAGTATTCTGTAAAAATAACTTTGTCTCCTACTTAGAAGCCTTACCGCATACTAGCGCAACCACTTAGAGTACTGGTATTAGGAAGCATTCCACCGAGACTTACTGGTTACAACTCCACTATGGAATAGAGCAAAGCTATTTTCCAAACTTGCTACTGTCTCTCTTAGGCAGTAAACATTCTGTATTTATTGTAAGTAGGGTGTGGGATTTCAACTGTTTAATAGGATTTTACTAAAACTTTTTTGTGTATTTATAAAAATATAATGCATGTTAGTAAATATTTTCACATATTCAAAGAGGATAGTGACCATCATTTATCATACTAGAAATACGTGATTGTTATTATGCTTAGACTAACTAAAACAAATAATCTTGGGAAATTTTGTATAAAAAATTATAAAAATTATAAAAAAAAAAATGTAACGGGCCTCAAAAAACTCATTAAAATTAAAACAGCATAATAAAATGTTAGTAATTATTAACGGTGCTTTTATTTTGGTATCTCAATTCAATAATGTTAAAATCTTGTCCAACGAAAAATAAATTTCATAGTCACTGCACCATAGCGTCGGTCGCCGCGAGCGAATTCGCTCTAAATGTCGACGAACTCTAAAATAAATAAGGGCCGACGTTTGTGACAAACACAAACAAAACAGCGGCAAAGGACTTCGTTATGTACCTTTGTGTGAGTTATTGCATTATAAAACTACTACAACTAGGTAGGTTAAGTACAGTCTTCTTTTTTCGTGTGGGTGTTTGGCCAACTCTGGTGTTGCGGTTTTTAGACCGCCCGAAGGCCTCCGACATGACCTAACGATTGTTTTCCTAAGACGACAACCGGGACCGACGTGACAGCCAAACGTGCCCTCCGAAGCACGGTGGTAAACAGTTGCAAGGATATTGATAAACATGGTTATTTTTTATAACTTATTAGCGAAATGAGCAGGTCGTTTGTACCTGATGTTAAGCAATACGCTTGTCTATAACAGTAGCAGTGCCACCCAGAAACTTCTTGCAAAATCCTGAGCAGAACTGCACTGTGCCCGTCACCCTGGGACTCGGTTACGGTTACGGTCCACGGTTTATGTTCCCATGGAACCGAAACACAGTCTGAGAAAGGGAATAACTAAAATAACATCTATATTAATAGTAAAAATCGTAATTCAAACGATATCAAAGAGATTCAATTACATTTCTTAACATGCGAATGCTATATCCTATATCGCATTAGCTGAAACTTATTAAAACTTGTGGTTTAAAAAACTAGATGGATTTCTAACAACAAATTATTCTATCTCTAACGGTTAGGAAAGTTGCCATAGGGTTCAAAAACTTACCCTGTAAATCATGAATTTAAATTGCTAGAATCATAATTAACCACATCGTACTGGAAATAGAACAGAAAATAACCCACATTCCTAGAGCGCACCAAAAATATGCATTTAAACTGGCACTCGGCAGTATTAAGTTTAATTAACGTGCGAAAAAGTTTTAGGAAAGGTGAGAAAATACGTACCTACAAGGTAGTCTTTATGCTATGCTACAAGTATGTTTTTTCAGATTAAAAACTTCTGGTTTCACCTGATTCCGGGGCTTGACCTAGTTGGCTTTGAAATAAAAAGTGAGGAGGTAAACCCACTAAGGTTAAATTTTCTTATGCAGCGTTTAACTGCCTTGTCAGGTAATTAGCATTCGCATTAGTATTAGCATTCTTTTTAATATTATGATATTATAAACTATGCTAATGCTAAGAAAATGAGAAATGGCTGTCAAGATATGCTTCAAGTTTCTTTAAAAATCTTTAAACATAACATCTAAGATTTTAGTCTTGGCTTCATAATAATATTGCGCTATCACACCTGCACACGAACATGAACCTTGCGGCCTACGTGCATTATGAGAACATGATGATTTCCTCCTTGACTTATCCATCAACGGCGAACCTTGTCAACTCCGGGAATGGGAACGAAGATGGCTGGCTAAACCAAATTTAGTTTCAAAAACCCTGTTGCAGGGCGCACAGTGCAACTGGCCTCTAGAATTGTAAGTATAGGAGAAAGAAGGCTTAGGACGGATCTTTTTGAGCACTTATTTTTGAATGTATTTTGAGAACTGTTGAAGAGCGATTCCTGAGCGTAGAGCAATAGCATGTATGCGAAATGCTCGTGAAATGTTCGCGGCTTGCTCGTGCGCTTTGGATAGCAATGAGTCTACGCTACTGCGCGTCGTGTGCTCGGTTTGTGCGTGTACGCTACGCGTGCCTAGGTGTGGAAGCGCTATATAGATGGACTATGTTCGCCGGTTGAAACAATAGTGCAAGTACGCACCAACATTTACTGGCAAGAAAAATTACATGTTTACTTACATTGGTATATTTCACGTACTTGCAAAGCAATTATAGAATTACCTGATGCTTGGAGAAGGTATTTCAAACAATTGGCAGTTTAGGTAACTTCAAGAGTATGGTAAAATGATACTTTACAGTAAAAATAAGATAAGTCTAGGCTGCGCACCTGTTGTTACAGTTATCCAGATGGTGCTGACCACAAATCACAAAGTTGACCTATTTCATTAACACATCCTATACATTACATGACTACATTAAAGGAGGATGGTCATTTTAATTATTATTTATTTCTTCTCTCCTTTACACTTATGTCTAATGTCTTCTTCTATCCCTTTCACTTTTATCTAAATTACTTACTCTTTCATACTTGGAAAATCTCGCATCTATGCATCTCTTTCACACTTTTTGTGATGTTCCGAATCCAATCCTTGCGCTCTTTTTGACCAATGTGTAACTCATTCATTCTTTCTCTATCGCACATCTTAACATTGCATAAAAAATTTAACAAAATACATTGTTTACAAATTAATATTACATCATCTAGAACCATATGGGCTTTAAAACCCATAACGTATGCGATGTAGAAGCAAAGCAAACGAATATAAATATATCACTAGACTTTATGGGTGTTGACCCTAAAGCGGAAAAGAAGCTCATTTTGTTGCTCTAACCGGCATGAGGCGGATTATACGAGAAATAGCCTCTCCTGGAGAGAAGATAGCTCATAAACCTTGTAGTATTGTTATTTTTCTAAGTAGCCATCTAAAAGGCCCCTATTTTCCCGTCTTTTATTTTCAGTACCTATTGGAAGTGTATCACGAATAAATAAATATGAAAAAATGTATAGAATTTGATATTTGCCTTCATAAATTCATGGAATATTTATTCTCACGCTGAACCTTCTATTCGAAGCATTTAACTTGATACGACTCTTTACTTTTAGAAAAAATATTAAGTCTGTACTTATTATTTTAAAAACATGGTAGGTATTTAATTTTAATGATAAAAAGGGCTTCCGTTTGACAACATCTCACATAATGGTAATCGTAGTTTAGTTTATAGATGACGCAAAATTGTCCATGAGGTATATTTAGAGAGACTCAAGTTAGAAGCAATCGCAACAAGGTTCACTGAGCATCACTGAGATAGCGGGTTTGATTCCCGCGAAGGGATAAATGTTTGTGGACAAAAAAAGCAAAGCATTTGTTTCATGTCTGGGTGGTCCTCGTTGTTCCTGGTTTCCTACATACAGGGAAACTCAGTACGTAGTAATTTTAGTATAGTATGTGATCGTTAGGTTTAATTATTTATTTTATTTATAATCTATTCGAAAAAAACCATAACCTTGTCAAACAGAAAGTAAATCGACTTTATATTTTTAAGTAACACTATCGATCATATTTGAGGGTTCATAAATAAAGCATCCAATAAATAGGCCAGTACGTTCCATTTTACGCATATGCGTCTAAATGATGGGAATTTCTATTAGAGGCAGACAATTTACTGCTTGAATAATGTAGTGACTGCGAACGTAGAATGGTATTTTGTTCATGCTAGTAGATACAATACAATAGGAGTAAGAAAAGAGGCGATATGGCATTTAAAACTGTAAATATAATATTACTATCAAGATGGCGCCATTTTGAGACCTGTCCGTATAAAAGCGAGCGCGCCCTAGCACCGTCCTCATTTTGGTCCGAGACTTCACACCGCTAGCATAGCTTTCGAAATTGCTTTAATTAATCAAACTTAAAGTTATGTTGTTTATTTTGCATTTTTAAAATAAATACTGTTTTTATATTACAAATATATATTTTTTTATATTAACCTATTTTGTCCTGTTGCTGGGCAAAGGTCTCCTCCAGGTCTCTTCAGTTGTCCCTATGCTGCGCCACTTCACTCTAGCCTACTTGGTATGTGTCCAGATCGTCTACCCATGTTGATACTTAATCCATCCACATTTATATTATGAAGGAAAACAGAGGAATGAAAGAAGAAAAGCATCAAAGAAGAATAAATTAGGGGGGAAACGTAAGAAAAATATTTCTAAGTGATCAGGTCATCATCATCAGCCCATTACGTTCCCACTACTGGGACTCAGGCCTTCCCTCGTAGAGAGAGAGTGGGTTATAATCCACCACGCTGGCCCAGTGCGGGTTGGTGGATGTCACATATCTTTGAATTTTTGTGATAAATTCTTGGACATGCCTCACGATGTTTTCCTTCACCGTTTTTTAGAACGAGTGTTAAATCCGCACATAACTTAAGAAAGTCAGTGGTGCGGGGCCAGTGGGGATTCGAACTCGGGTGCGTTGGATCGAAAGTCGCACGTACTCCCACTGTGCCACACTCGCTCATCAGGTAAGAGAAAATAAATAAAAGGGATTAGGGAAGAAAGGAAATAATAAAGAAACGAAATAAGAAAGAAAGATGTTTTTTTACGATTCTTCCGTAATTGCCTGGCCGTGCAGCTTTGGAATAATCTGCCTATAACGAGCTCAATCGCGCAATAGAAATCAAATTCAAATAAAATAATCTATTTCTTAAATTCACTTCTTACTCATATTTTTCAACGCCCACAATATGTGGGTACGTTTATGAGACTTATTAAACCTCTATCAATTAAATTTGTCTAGACTAAATCGCTTTTTGACCATGAAATTAAAATTATTTAAAATACTCGACAGTACTAATAAAATAGTTGTCTAGACATTACGTGTGTATATTTTAAACTAACTAAAATTATTATTTATAATTTTCAATTTACCGCACTATCGTCTATGCATACTTAATAAATGATATCGGTCCATCCTATGTACATCCAAAGATTGTCTGAACGAGATTGCTCTTATCGATAGGACCGCCCATTGTATCGCCAGTAATATTATTCGTAGTTTGACATTCCTGCGAAAAAGGGCTTTCACAGACAGACGAGAAATAAACCGGTTCTTTCCTGATAGGTGCCTTTTTTCTTAGTATAGGCAAAGAAAACTATTTATTATTGTATAGGTATCGCAAAATTATTAATTTTTCACCAAATAATTAATTTTTAGAAAAAAACAAAAACCGACTTCAATGTATCTTCGAAATCCAAGGTCACATATCGATAAAATTTATATGGGACCACTTCGTAGCTATACTGAACCCGACGCAAAAAGATTTTTTCAAATCGGTTCATAAATGACGGAGTTCGGAGGTAACAAACATACAAAAAAAAAAATACAATCGAACAGAGAACCTCCTCCTTTTTGTAAGTCGGTTAAAAAACAGACTTCAATTCTGATGTCTCTTTGAAGTTCAAGGTCGAATATCGATGAAATTTATGGGACCATCTTGAAGCTTTACTGAACCCAACGCAAAATTTTCCAAATCAGTTTATAAATGACGGAGTAATCGCGTAGCAAACATACATAAAAGAACATACAGTCAATTTTTTAATGGATCTGAGTAGTGAGACGAGCTAGTCGATCGCCTGATGGTAAGCGTCACGCCTGCCAATAACAATTGCAGTATCACACAGAACTTTTAATAGCATAAAAAGCACTGCGTAGCACTGCATTGCGCTTATCACCCCAAGACATCATATATTAAGCCTTATATGCCCAGTAATTTAAGGCTACGATACCCTTCAAACCGAAACACAGTAATGCTGGTGCAATAATGCTTAGCAGGATTCAGAACCGCCTCCTTTTTGGCGTCGGTTAAAAACAGAAATAGGATCTAACATAAGGAGAAGAGGAGTAGTAAGAAAGAAAGAAAGAAACAATTCATTTTTGACAAAACTGCACACAACAATCAATAGTACACAAAAGTGTAGGAGAACAAAATAAGACAAATTAATAAGAGCGTTACAAACAATTACAGCGTGTGTATGGAGACCGCTGCCGTGTACAGAACAGTCAAAAAAGGTCTGTGCTCAGCATAATGTTGTGAAGAATCCACAACGCTGGTTTCAGCTCAGGCCCTTGGCCCACGAACTTGTTGTATCAAACTACGGAAATAAATAATTGGACATACAGTAGTGGCAATAAATCTTATTCCACATCAATGTTTTCCAACATCCATACGCAAACCAGCGGAGGCAGCTGCGTATTTCGCCTGGCGGACCGTCAATTTACACAACGTTGATTTATACAGATACAGTGCGATGCGTTACGCGTACGGACTAGTTTCGCGCTTGAGTTACGCGGATTCGCGGGTTTGTGGTTACTGTTTTGCAAATGGGCGTCTATTTTGACTTAAGTCGGTGTTACCCTTATTTTGATGATAGTGCAAACTTCAGAAAGGATGCAGCAATGCTCGTCACGAAACGGGAAACAACCGAAAATGGCGCTTTATGCTGAGTTGTGTCCTTTTATGACCATCTAACTCCATTTAACAGTATTACCTGTTTTTAGTATAAGCACGTATAAGATAGTTTAATAATAAACTTATTTTCTTCCTTTCTTTCTTTCTTTCTTTCGATGCAACTGGCGTAGCATGAACATCCCTTTTTACAAGCTTTTATTTAACTTGCAAAGTTTGGGTTAAATCTTGCAAGTCGAATCAGAACCATTTCCTCTTATCCTACGGCGTTAAAATTTTGCATACTTGTCAAAGTCTGATGATTATGCAATATTATAGTGACAGTCAGCTGATCTAATGATGGAGACGAAAGGTGGGCAATGGAACTCCTTGGCGCATAATCGTAAATTACTAGTGTTTGGGCTCATTTTAATCTGCGGTTCCAATTACGAATTTTATTACGAATTAAAAACTTGTCTTAATAAATATATTTTTCAACAAAAATCTTGTTTTTCTGTCCCCGGATTTCAATTTAAGTATGGGTGACAAATTTATAGACATTCTTACCTTCTTTTTTGAATTAATGGTATCCGTTACAATTTTTGACGTATTTTAAATTGAATTTTTTGAACTGGCAATTTCGATTCAAATAGATTTCAGCAAGTTGTAATTTTTAAAAACCGTTTACAAGCCCATTAGTATACAAGCTAATTTATTTAAACAAAATATAAATACACATAATAAAAAAGCTGGCTATTAAATCTTACGGAAGTCCCCAAAACCCGTTGACTACAGCGGAATAAAAGTGAGTTCAACAATTGGGACGGTTCCGGCTTGCGGTGAAGCTTTTACTACAGCATAATGAGAGGCCATTGACAGACGTATGGAAATGGCTAACTGTTGCTTACAGCTAACAACTTTCAGTTTGTATAAAATCCACAGATATATAAAATAAATGAAAAACCAACCAGCATATATTCTATCTAGAGAACCAGGAACTACAATGACCTCGGTCCCACCCTGACAGGAACAAATTAACGCTTGCAATTTTATGTAATTTTAATTTGGAAACCACGTGTCTATAATCACGATTAATAAGCAATTTGGCGAGCGATTGGAAGATACACAATACGAAGCTGGGATTTGGTCCCACAACACCCTGACAGGAAACAAATGCTTGCAATTGTATGTAATTTAAATTTGGAAACCGCGTAGTGTTCGTCTACTCACGATTAAAAAGCGATTTGGCGAGCGATTGGAAGATACACATACCAAAGCTGGGTGACTGAATTGAGTCTCAAAATATATAGTTTCTATACCGGCGACTGCCAGATATTGGATATTATGCGGTAACGATTTGCAAACGAACAATTTGGAGGAGTTAAATTTAGAGCGGTTAAATTGAACGCAAACTTTAGCAGCCACATATTATATATGATTTCGAATGGTGTATGGACAGTTTCTTGTAGCGGCTACATTCACTATCTCCAGTCATAAACCATAAGCTATATTGCAATGATACAAAGAAAAAATCCTCATCGTTGGATACTTATTCTCAATACATCGAGATCGAGATGCGATGTCGTAACATTTTTTTAGACTTGCCTTAAAAAAAAACGCCATTAGAACTAGCCTAATAAGACTAAAAAGTTATTTAAATTTGACTTAAAAGTCAGCCTCGGTTCGATTCCCGAGACGGGACAATTGTTTGTGCACATAAAAAAGCGCAAGCTTTTTTTCGTGTTTGAGTGTTGTGGGGTGATGGTCCTTGTAGTTCCTAGTTCCCTAGATTAAGGGAATCCTAATAAGGGGCCAAGAATCAATGCATGAGCCCGTTTGAAGGAAGAAAAAAAATATTGAGTAACACTTTTCTTATTGTCTTGAAATAAAATTTGTTAGAATTTCGGATATATATAATAGTCACATATAATAGGCACATAATTGCAAAATTTTTAACCGACTTCAAAAAAGGAGGAGGTTCTCTATTCGTATGTATTTTTTAAATTTTTTTTTTATGTTTGTTACCCCAGAACTCCGTCATTTATGAACCGATTTGGAAAATTCTTTTTGCATTGGGTTCAGTATAGCTACGAAGTGGTCCCATATATATTTGATCGATGTGACCTTGGACTTCGAAGCTACATTGAAGTCGGTTTTAGTTTTTTTCTAAAAATTAATTATCATAGCAGTAGTTCCTTCTAACAAAGGTTAGCCTCAAAAGGTGTACAAATAATAATGCATATACGAGTAGGTGTTGACGTATTATTTACTCTTAATGAGACAATGTACAGACAGAGAAATAACACCGTATTTTTGTAGTACAGCAAAAGGCTGTACGTGCTGCAGCTTTTGGTTTCTTATACTTACTGAACAAACCTAATATCTAAAGCCACATTGAAAACGTAAAGTTAAAAATCTTCCAAAAGAAAGCCGAGCAAATCCACCAATCACAGCCGGTGTCGTGCTAAGCTGGCGTTGGATTGAGCTATTGATCCCAGCTGGGATTCCACGAGCCCAGAATAGAGGATACCTTAGCTTTTAGCTATATTAAGTCGCTACGTACCTGAATAAAAAGAGAGTGTTCGCCAAGCAGAATCTTGTGGGGTACAATCTGTTAGCTGCGGTCACCACTTGGATGGGTGACCGTTTGTGTGATATTTACATCTGAACGTTACCGTTCTCGGAGGGCACGTTAAGCCGTCCGTCCCAGTTTTTGCCTAATGGAATCAGGCGTGACGTTGCGGAAATTCATCTCAAAACTGAAACCCAATAAAAATGTGTAGTGTAATTCCGCTGAATATTATGTAAGTTGTTGTTAGAATAATATAATATGTACTAATGGGGGTAGATAGCAAATGTAAAATGAATTAAAATATATTTATGTATAAATAATCCCTCCGTTTTTTTAATATACATATATTGAATTCAATTCAATTTCAGTTCAATTAAAAAGTTCTTTATTTCAATTTTGTCGTCACAGACGCACTTATGAACGTCAATAAAATTATTACAATGACTCTACCACCGTATCGAAAAAAGAACCACTACTCAGGAGATACGGCAAGAAACTGAGGGGCATATTTTTTAGAACTTTTGTTACAATATTTTATGTTTGTTTTTGACAATATTATTTTTCTTATGTGCCAGCTGGCTACTTGGCAGAAGCGGAATGTTCCGTGCATCTTTGTCTTCTATGTAATTACTAACTGTATAGTATGCTTTTTCCATTAGAATATTTTTCACATTCAATTTGAATATACTTTCTGTGATCTCCGTTATGCATTTTGGAATTGTTTTGTAATAACGTACACAATTGCCCATGAAGGACTTATTCGTTTTACTCAGTCTACACCTAGGTACTGCAATTCATTCAATATATATATCTATGTCCGCCCGTTGTACTATAGTTTTTAAGAAAATTTCGTGTACCTTGTTTATTTCTTGTTTGGTGTACAATAAAGCATTAATTATTATTATTATTATATCACGCTAGAATGAGAGCTATCGTTGAACTGGGCATGCTACGTTTCGTCGATGCTCGAGACTTTGTAACTTCTTAGCGACCAGTGTTTCGCCATCAATAACTAAAGAAAGATTTATCCTTGTAGGATTGGTTTGTATCGATTTATAGCTTTTTATCACCATTACCTTTTTGTAATCGTCTAGTATAATATTATTAACGTCAAAGATAATGTGCCAATAAATACGAATAAGGCGCCATTAAACCTATAAAGAAAATTGAGGAAAAACGATGACGCCGAATTTTCTGTATTAACAGCACTTTGACATAAATATTAATCTGCTTCATTTGAGAAAAGATCGGCAGACCTGTTAGAATATTAAAAATGTATTTAGTGCGTCGTTTACTTGAGTTATTGTGGATAGTTAATTAATGATGGCGTAATAGGAGGCATAAAAAATCTAAATTGCTTTAAATTATTATTATTGTCCACCAGTTTATCATTGTAGCCTATTATATATTAAGAGCCACCAGCAATGTAAAAAATGTTTTATCTAATTTATTTGGGTTTTAATAAGAAGGTGCAAAGCCATGATTTTTTTGCGCTGTTTAGTAAAGAGGCTAGGCTGTTGATTGAAGTTAAGCTAGTTTGCTACGACATATAAAACTAGTCTTCACTGATTCTTTCATTATGCGGACTGCTAAGAAATGGAATTCTCTACCCTGAATCCTAATTTCCTTCCAATTATAATCTGATTCTCTTTAAGACAAGAGTGAATAGGCACCTCATGGGCAAACATACTCCACCTTAGACCGCAACTACGCTTACCATCAGGTGAGTTGTTGTGAAACGTAAGCTCATTTTAACATTAAAAAACCTTTGATATTATTGAAATCTAAACATAAAATCTGGTACTGTGGTTGAGGCTTCGGTGACCGCAAAGTACTCTCTGGTCTCGTTTAAAGTTTATCATCTGTTTCAATGACCTCATATATTTATCGTACATGCAACTTCCACCTCGCTTGTACCTACCATTTTGACGGGAGACCGTTTGTGTGGTTTTAACATCTGAGCTTTATAGTATTAAGTATGGTTTAAGACATTTATTTCTCAAAAACAGAACACAATTCACTTATATTATGAAAGATTGAATAACTTAAAAGTAAAATTTTTATACGTGTGGCGGAACGGCAGCATCCGAGACCAAGTGAATAACAAATAGGCTAACACATAGATTGTAGCAGTTGGTAGCAAGTATAGAAGTAAGACAAGTATTACAAAATCAAATCGCATTATCATATAAATAATACTTAGATTATTATAAAGAAACTATAATAGTCTTTATTTAATACTTTGGCTTTACCATGCTTTGGAGGGCACGTTGAGCCGTCGATCCTGGTTGTTGCCCTCGGGCGGACATAACTTCAACAACAGGGTAACCACAAACCCAAATAAAATACATAGATTCAGTAAGACGCTTCTTATGGTATCGTCCAGGTTTCCGTTATGTCACTTTGTTCCTCATGAAAGCGTCTGTAAGCAATTAATTGACCATCGTTGCGATCTCTCTTCCATAATTTATACAAAATATATTTTATACTATACAAGATTATCAGTACCTAGGTACATAAAAACAACTTACAATAAAAGTACAATGGGCGGCCTTATCGCTAAAAGCGAACTCTTCCAGTCAATCTTTGGATGGACTTAAATAACGGAGTTAAAAAGGTCGGCGGTGTAAATATTTATATTATAAATTCATAAATGCATAAATATTTATATTATAAATATTTATGTTTTATTTGTATTTTAATTTAGGATAACAACACATAATTTATCATTGTACAATGTTTGTGCTCTTTGAATGGTGATCGGAAGCGCATTATTTATGTCGTTTTACTACCGCGTTACTGAAAAAAATAATCACGTTGCTTGAGTTCAAGAGAGACGCACTTATGAACATCAATTATTACAATGACTCTACCACCATAATACTTTACAGTAAGTAATAGTTAATATTCGTTGGTATTACGGTAGTAGAGTCACTATCTACAGTAGTGTCAGGCCTAGCGCACTCCGCACAGGTTAATATGACTGGTAGGTATGCAGCGCTACGCGAGCTGAATTGAATTTTATTGCATCATAGCAAGAGTCGCTAATTGTTTAAATTTCTTTGCGGAGTAATGCTTCTGTCCCTTAGTATTCTGTGGTCTTTACAGTTGCAAAAAAAATTAGAGCTTATCTTTTTTTTATTTTCACATTACTGAGTTACATGACAATACCGACAGGCACAAGCTTAATAATTTATCTTCTAAAAATAATTTACACCTACCTATATGTATGAAATTTTACGTAAAACAAGCGACACACATGTGCCGTTCCATCTCTACTACCCATAATTCTTACTTTAAAAAAAACAACTGATCCTCCGACCGCAATAAACAGAATTTACACCGGTGTTTTCCGTTCGAAGATCTGTCGTCAGCGGCAGATTTGTCGTCACAAGCTGATTTCCCCCGGGCGTCGTACGTTTAGGTGCACGCGTACCTTTATTTTCAATCACTCAATTGGCGGTTTCATGTTTCTATTTCAGTGATTCTGGCTTACAGTGTAGGGAAGGTGCAGGTTATTTTACGCTTTTTTTGTTATCTTTTTATTTATAGCCGGTGTTTTAGCCATTCATTTCTTTTAGTTTATTTTCTTAATGGCCCAACACTCGCTTACATACATCCAGGACCCTCACTAGGATTTCTTGTATCTAAGGAACTAGGAACTGAGGACCATGATCGCATAACACTCAAACACAAAACAAATTAATTATTTTAAATTTAAATCAGACATTGGTATATTTTGTTAGTAACACTTATCCTACGTTAGTAAAAAACAAAAAATACAAATAATAGAAAATGGTTGAGTTTTTTTCTGTGAACAAATAGTCCAGTCGCGGGAATCGAACACGTGACCTCAGTGGTGTAAGAAATTTGAGCCAAGCTGCCCAACCACTACACCACAGAGGCTGACTGCTTATGTGACGCGCGGTGAAATTAACTTTTCAAAGCCACTCTTTTGGGGAAATAAATGAAATGCAGGTATGTAGATTATATATACCCTACGTTCGTTTCAATCACGAGATTTCCACAGACCCACTTTTTAATTTAATTAAAAAATATGTCAAGTACCGATAGGATTTACTTGGCAAACTGTAGTGCGACAGATGTTTCAATTTAATGTCCATTAACTTTTTGCAATATAAATATCGACAGAGAAATAACTTATATTAGGTATTTTATTTTCAAGGTTTTAGGGATTTTATCTCGTTAATGAAAAAAATAATTAAACATGATATTGAAACATACATGAAATGCACCATTTTGTGGAGGCGGCCATCTTGAATTTGGTTTTTTATGATGTACTGTATTCTACTAATCAAGCTCATATTTGATACCTATATTGAGGGGGGGGGGTTTAAAATAATAAATAAATGTGTGTACAAAATTTTAGATCGATCGGTCAACAGTATAGGGGTAAAATTTGAATTACAAAATTTGACCCAAACAGGGCAAGCTAAATAAAACCGTTTAAAAAGGCATAATCATAAGCAAGCAAGCAAGCAAGCCAAACAGGTGTGTGTTTGTTTTCTCTTCACGCCGTAATGGCTAAACGGATTTGAGTAAAATGTTGAATGGAGATAGCGCGTCCCCTGGATTAATGTTACTCGAACTTCTAGTTTGACATTGTGTTATGTTAATTGTAATTTGTACTTCATTGTTTAGTGTTATATTCTTAGATATTAGATTAGATTAGATTAGATTAGATTAGATAACTCTTTATTGTTTCACCACCAGAAAACATAATAACAAAAAGTGCAATAACAAACTTAAAAACTATAGTGTTACAATGGGCGGTCTTATCGTTCAAAGCGATCTCTTCCAGACAACCTTTGGATGGAGAGGACTTAAAGAAACTGTAAGAGACAGGGGTGTCAACATAAATTACATAATAAACAAATGTATGTACAAACTATAGTAACATATACTATCATCTATATTAAATATACAATAATATATACCAATTATAAACATACATAATAATATAATACATTTATTACGACGACATTTTGAAAGATTAAAAAAAAGAGACATCACCGCAGAGTTTCTTGGTGCTATCTTCTCTAGCGGGCGTATTTCCGAAGCACTGGTAGCCAGTTTTCGCATTTTTTTCTTAGCCTGGACTTTGAGTATGGGAAAAAAATGGGTGAACATGCTTACCGTTTTTTTTCAAAGTCATGGTATTTTAAATTACAGTTTTTAACGTTTTAAATTGATTTGGATTATATGTACATATGACGAAACGAGACCAAATCCACAACAATATACGTCTAAATACGCTCTATCGTCCGCAACCCAATAGTCCATACAAATTGAACCAACAGAATCGATAATACCCGTTGATTCCGGTAATCCAGTAACGAGTAAATTACTCAGTAATCCTCATTCGGGAGAAGCAATAACCATAAAGACGTACCTATATGTAACAGGTACCATGATCGTGCTTCGTGAAATGCGTTGTTTTAGGATGCATTATCAGGTACCTAGTCAGTCTTACTAGGTGGTGAATTATTATGAAAGCCATTTGGGTCGGTACCACCGCTTTGCCAGCTATTTTGGCACCAAACAGTAGTGTGCAAACATAACTGAGTTCTGTTTTGAATGGCAATGTAGCCAGCGAAATTAATGGGTGTTACGAGACTTCACTGCTAATTGTCTTAGAACGACGAGCGCATTGCTGTGCCACACAGGATTTTGCAAAAGAAAATTCAGGATGGCGCTGCAAATGTTAAGGGTAGGCGTGTTACTTACCAGCAGGTGACTGACCTGCTCGTTTTTTCACTCAATTACATAAAAGAAAGAAAGAAAGAAAAGACATTTATTCGGAACATAGATACACGCAACATTACATTAAACTATAATACTATACTAGACATAACAAATAATGTAAGATCCTCAGCGATTCGGTTCGAAGGACCAGATGTACACGACAGGTGCAAGGTCTTGAGGAGGAGAAGAAAAACTACCAGGATTGCGTAATAACGAAGTGCTTTGGAGACACGTATATAAGGTATGTATTTGTAGCAGCGTTCCGAACGGCGTTGGCTTCGCGACTGAGCGGCCGGTAGCTGCGTGTCGGTGCGCTAAAGGTACGTACGCACAGATATAGGTATATACGTATCACCGCCGCTACCTGCATTGTTTATTTAAGGTAAGTACATATTTTTTAACTAATTATTATATATATGTGAGTTATTTAATGTTATTTATATATTACTTTTATGTTTCAGGTGCAGAGCTTTGCGTCGTCTACAATAACGATGTGTTGCGCGATGTCAAGAAAAGCTTCTGACTCAGCATAAACTAGGGTAATAAATACCTTAGTACTGATTTTCAGTCGAAACCTATGACCGTGATATCACGAACAGTTAGATATGAGACGAATACAAAATGAATATATAAACAATATATACCGTGGAATTGAATTTGATATTTTTCCGCAATATATATACTCAGTCCATTTTTTTAAATAATTCTATACCTAGTGTAAAATTAAACAATAAAACTAATAATAGTTTATTGAAACAAACAGATAATTAAAAAACACAAACAAAAACAAATTAAAAATACTACTAACTAATCTAATCTAATAAACCACTACCAGGGCAACGTTCTCAAAATGCTGGCAGCATTGCCACGTTGAATGGCAATGCTTATCCTTTGGCCAAAATATAGGCCAGCATTTCGGTCACGCGTGGCTTCGACAAGAAGTTTTGATATATCTTTGAAAACTGTATGCGCCCCCGGTCCCCACGGTCCTAGCGTCTCGACCCCAAAAGGTTCAAATATGTAGCCACTATCTAGCCTACTATACTTGCGCCTTTTGAGGTTCTCCGCTCATTCAGCGGCTGCGCTAGCTGATAATAGTTGGCCAAAATATAATTGTCAAATAGCTGAAATGTCAATGAATAAAATATTTGAATGAAATGTAGCGACGCAGGGAGGCTAGTAGGAGCCGTGCCGTACACCCGCCCCCTCTGCATCGCCCCCATGTATCCTGTTTAGTGAAATAGACATTTCAACTAGGTAATTGTTAATTATTTTTTGGTCAATTACATTATTAATTTAACGCTTCATATTCAATCTAAAGCTCACTCAGTCCGTACTGAGCACAAACATTTCGGAAAAATATCGGATTAAATTCCACTCTGTATGAAAAAGCAAACAAAATATACACAAACATATAATTAATAAACGGTAATTAGAAAAATAACTCTATTTCAAACTTTTTTATGTACCTACAACTAGCTGTTTGCAATAGGTGATATTTTGTTCCGCAAAAAAGTATTCCAAAGTGTAGGGTCGGTCCATGTATTATGGACACCATTTGCACGCATCGTAAGCTTTACTCAACAAGACATGTCCGAAACAAATTCGTACAGATTTCAATACAATTTGCCTACAGTCGACGTGGCCAGTGCGGGTACATAAGCTGTGGACATGGGATTTATTTGAATTCCGGATGACAGACGATGTAACCTGGCAACCTGGAAATGTTTGACAATTGCGATTCATTTCAGTTCAGCTGCGCGCGTTTGACTGTTTGTGCATTTCCGCTGTTACCATTCTCATTTTTTTTTGTAAAAATATTAAAAAGTGATGAGAACGATAAAAGCGGAAAAAGCGACGCCATTGTCAGTGAGAGGTTGTTTAAAGTACTCGGTTGAAGCTATGAACTGTTGTTAGGACCGGCCATTGCTGAGTTGATACTGGTTTACAAAATGAATTAACCAGGCATTAGTGACCAGAGGAATAAAATTACAGTGTGTGTATTACAGTGTTTACATAAAGACGTAGACACAAAATTATCTAACCTCCTTGACAAACAAGAGTAAAAACCAATACGATCCTCAACATCATCATCAACAGCCCATCACGTTTCCACTACTGGGACATGGGCCTTCTCTCAGAGCGAGAGTATGGACCATTATCCCCCACGCTGGCCCTGTGTGGGTCACATGTCCTTGACTTTTTGTGATAAATTTTTGAACATACCGGTTTCCTCACGATGTTTTCCTTCACCGATTTTAGAGCGAGTGTTAAATCCGCACATAACTTAAGAATGTCAATGGTGCGAGTCTAGCGGGATTCGAACTCGGGTGCGTCGGATCGGAAGTCCCACTGAATCACACTCGCTCTATAACCAATACAATGAAGAACACATATTTTTTGAAAACATTTGAAAGAATAACCTAAATGTACTTCAGCTTAAGTCCAAAGTCTTGGTGGAACAACCCGTTTTGTCTATGCGTGCGTCCCTCAATCTCACGTGAATCGGCCACGACAAAATCCTCATCGTTCTCCGTAAATCCGGATTCAGAACCGGACCGAACCGGACCGGATCATATAACCCTTGATCAGCACTTCCGTTCCACTGAATCCGTTTATTTCGGTTCGGTATTTTCTTTATCTCATTGCTTATTTACGGACAGTGAGCGTATATTTGATTTGCTACAAAAAATAGTTACGTGGAATTGGTATAGGATATTATTATGAGGATGTGTTGAAGAAATACAGACCTAATTACCTATACATAAGGTACAGAGTCATTTTCGTGTCTTTAGCGTGTGGGCGGCATAAGCAATGCTAGTGTATATTTAGCGTTACAGGACTTTTTGTTGGTTCAAGTTCGTACGGTGTCTATTATTTTTGTCGAATAAGAAATTTTGATAACCTTTGGCCTCTGACTGTTAGTTATTTCTCTTTAATTAATAAAGTGTTTTTCTTCCAACTTTAGCTAATTTTAGATATAATCATAAATATATAAAAGGATATAGCAAGTGTTTGCCTTATTGAAGATGCGACACGTGTTAAATCAGTAGAGAGTTCTGAGTTAGAGCAAAATCTATTTGTATTTGGCGATGAGTTTATAGTGCTTAGAACGAGTGTGGCTCAGTGGGAGCATGTGCGACTTCGAATCCTGCTGGCCCCGCAACTCTGACTTTCTTAAGTTTTGTGCGGATTTAACACTCGTTCTGAAAAAGGTGAAGGAAAACATCGTGAGGAAACCTGGATTTGTATGTCCCATTCATGTCCAGGAGCGTGAGGGGCTGATGATGATGATGATAGTTCAGACTAACCACCTATTATTGTGCGCTATTACGCAGAATTTCAGTAAATGTTTAGTTTATGAGGATTTTAACTTATCTTTATTTTATTTTATAATAAAAAAAAGTAAAAAAGCCAAGTTTCGCTAAGTCAAGGCCTACAACAAAACAGCAAGCAAAGGAAATTCGTTGAAACGGTCGAGGGAAATAATTTTATTACTTTTAAATCTTACGGAGCCGGGGCCGGCAACAAAACTAATTAAAAACGAGGGCCAAAACAAAAAGTAGGTACTGCTAGCTTAAACAACCAAGATAAATTACTAAGTTTGTCTCTAAAAGAGACGTTTTTTCAGCTTCAACGTTGCTCTCAAAAGTTTACTGAGTTTTTTCGACATCTGTCTGTTTTAAAGTTTATTAGTCGTATAAATGAACTCGTGCTACCTATCAGTTGTATAAATAAATTAAGTGAGGGTGAAGCTGTTTACCTTTTTAAGGGGTAAAAAACGTTCAAAGTTTTCTTATTGTGATGGTACCGTTGCCGTCATGATTTAGTTTATTTGAGACTGTAAAAGTCAATTTTTTTTTTTAGTAATAGCCACAAGAAAAGAGACATCCGCGACAGAGCAAGTGTGGCTCAGTAGGAGCACGTGCGACTTTCCACCCGACGCACCCGAGTTCGAATCCCGCTGGCCCCGCACCACTGACTTTCTTAAGTTATGTGTGGATTTAGCACTCGCTCTAAATACGGTGAAGGAAAACATCTCGAGGAAACCGGCAAGTGGCGTGGCCAATAATTAATCACAGAAAAATTAAGGACTTGTGACATCTACTAACCAGCTGTGGACCAGCGTGGTGGGTTATGGCCCGTACTGTCTCTATGAGAGAAAGCCTGTGTCCCGGAAGTGGGAACGTGAACGGCTGATGATGTTGATGTTCCTTCAACATAAATGGTGCCGAAACAAAATCAAAGTCACGTAAATACGGTGACGGCAGCGTGCATTCCGTGCCGGCAGGAAAAAGTGGTCAGTTCAACGTTAAAACGCAAACCAAAAAGTTTCACGATCAAAAATCGAGTGTGCAATCGATATTCATCATTTATTTCGATTTTCTCACAGTCCAGCTTCATTTCCTACCCCATCATCACTTTCCCGTCAAAGCAACCCTCCGTTAAAATAAAATCCGTCTAACGACGAAGGAAACAAACATGTCCATTATTATCACAGTCATTACTCGCCGGTCGTTCCGGCCGGTCTGTTTGACCGGTCTGTTAGACCGCCGGTCGGGGGGACCGACAATAGGCCGAAATCATCGCGTCCGACCGGAAGATCCGGCCTCTGAGAACACATGTAACCCCTTTTTGCAAGAAGGCTACATATAACACGCTTTATGGACAAAGGATTTACATCGCTTCGTATTTCAGCGGAAGATATTGTAGGTACTGGGATTTTTTTATTAACCCTCAACGCAAAAATGAGGGGTGTTTTAAGTTTTGAACACTTTGTGTGTCTGTCTGTGGCACCGTAGCTTTTAAACGGGTGAACCGATTTGGATGCCAGTGGTTAAGGCGTCGGGACGGTATTCCGAAGACGCAAGTTCGATCCCTGTCCGAGCAATTTTTCTTCCTGATTATTTAAAGTCTTACATTTTTTGCCTAGCATGCGCTTAATATCAAATTCAGACTATGACGACTATGGTCCCACAACACCCAGACACGAAACAAAAACTATTTTCAGTGCATAAACATTTGTCCCATCATGGGGTCAAACCCGCAACCTCAGTGGTGTATAAGAATCGAGCCAACATGCTCAACCACTACACCAAAGCTGACTCAATATTGTTTCAATTTGTTAGGCGAATAGAATAATAGACTAAAATAATAGATATGAAAAAGATTAACGCCCCGCCTTCTGCCTGCTTAATATTCTCCTATGGTCCAAAGAATAGCGATGCGAGAACAGAAGCGACGATGTGTAAAATTAATGTTTTTTAAAACTTCCATTTTAGGGGCGAGAACGGGAAAATTATGCATTCGTGTGATATCCAGTGAAATCCGTAATGAGTAAGTTCTGACGTTACCTAACTACTTTTGAAACCTAATAAGCGTGAATTTCGCGAGCATTCCGTGCTGTTTTAGCTTTGTACTCAAAGCGTTTGGAAAGAGTTATGAATTAGTACCTAATTTAATTAAGCCTTACATTGGTAACAATATTTAGCGACTTATATAAATACTCGTGGTAGATCTCTCTTTATGTGGGAGGCTGTCAAGGTTTTGCCAGTTTGCCAGTTATTCTGCCACCAAGCAGCAGTGCGCAAGCATTTCTGTGTTCCGGTTTGAAGGGCATTTTAGTCAGCAAATTACTGGGCATATGATATGTGATGTTTTGGGGTAATGAGCGCAATGCAGTGCTACCCAGTGCTGTTGGATTGTATTGAATGTTCTGTGTGGCACTGCAATTGTTATGGAGATGCGTGGCGCTTACCATCTTAGTTATATAAAAAAATCAAGGATTTTGTAATAATTATAATGTCATTCATGCCGATTTTGGCTACGGCGACCAGTTCTGCAATTTAATTAGAATTTTATTAACTTAGTAACGAAATGAGCGGGTTCAGCATTCACCTAATTATAAGCAGCATCTATCCATCTAAGGAAACATCTTTGCTTTCCATCAGGCGAGATGCACATTTTCCAATAAAATTTTGCAGCGTCATACAGAATTTTGTTTGTGAATGAGGACAGAGCAATTTCGCACAGATCTAGGATTATTTTTTGGATAATTTTTAACCATTCACCGAAAATACTGATTGTGCACTAAATTTTGTCTGATTTTAGTACTCAAACGAATAAGGGGCAGCCCTTGGCCCTTGAGTCACCCCAACGGTATAAGGGGCAGCCTTCGGTAGGTTAAAGTGCGGCGGGGGTGGCCCTTGGGCCACCCCAAAGCCGCGAACATGTAATATTCATAAAATAAGTGCTCATTATGCAATATTTTGATGAATATATTTTGGTGCACAATCAGTATATCTGGCGGTAAAACGGGAATAAATTGAGGTACAGTTAAATACGATCCTTATTTTTTTATCTTTCTGTTTTACTGAACGATATGGTAGCACAGCGACAAGTCCTAAAATAATTTAAAAAAAAAGATATTGCATCTTTAGCGACATTGCACTGATTGATATCGAAAACTCCTTAGGTTCTTCGGCACTAGTTGATGCAAGAAATTTCTAAAACTCGGTTTTTACAGATTTGTCAACAGATCGGCGATGTTTCTGAGTTGCAGATATTTGTAAATTTGACAGAAAGTACACCATTCATTTTATTATTATATCGGGTCGTTCCACTATCTGTTTGTGTAGGTATAGGACTGAAAAGTTAGACTTCAATGTTTTATCATTTACTATCATGTTATAGGTACCTACATAAGTAATTTGGAATTATATCCAGTGCCTCGCTAGGCAACGTATTTTTTGTGAAATATCTACTTAAGAGCTTAGCTCTTATTTCACAAAAAAAAACTTTAGAGTGTTCTCAGATTCATTATCTCAGGTAGTCTAAACGTTCTGCCCCAGAATGTAAGTCGCGGGCGAATTTAAAAAGGTATTAGAATAAGAAGAAAAAACGTATTATGCTTAACATTTCCCGACATTTACGGCCGCAAACTGGCAAAAAGTTCTTTGCAGCTCCGTTTAATGAGCGCCGACGTGAATGTATGCAGAGTGAAATGGTGCGACCACATACAGTGAGACCTTAGACGATACGTCATTTACGTCAGTTAATTATTATTATTTATATTGAGCCTTTATTGCTGAATACTTAGACTCCTTAGTCAAAAAAAGATTTTCCCTTTTTAACCGACTTCAAAAAGGAGAAGGTTCTCTGTTCGATTGTATTTTTTTTTTATGTTTGTTACCTCAGAACTCCGTCATTTATGAACCGATTTGAAAAATTATTTTTGCGTCGGGTTCAGTATAGCTACGAAGTGGTCCCATATAAATTTCATCGATATGTGACCTTGGACTTCGAAGATACATTGAAGTCGGTTTTTGTTGTTTTTCTAAAAATTAATTATTAGCGAGTCGCGTGTCTCGTAGCTTGTTGGCATCTTCCAACTCCTTCCATTCTCTTCTATTATTTGCTAATCTTGTCCAAATTGCACCTCCTACTTTCTTTATGTCATCTTCCCATCTCTTAGTTTGTCTTCCTCTTCTTTTGTCTTTGCGTGGTTGCCATTACGTTATAAGTTTTATCTATTTTGTCTTGCTTCCTCTTGTCACGTGTCCTCAGTTAATTATTTAACAAGCAGTTCATTTTAACAGTCTTTGTGGTATATGTAAGGATCAGTCAAATCTCATATAAATAAATTAAATAATAAATGAGTTTATTTGAATAAAAGGTTTTCATATGAATTTCGAATCCATAGAGGCTCCCGAACTAGTTACGAGTAAAAACTGTGTTTCGGATGCCTCTCTCATCTAGATGTACTTAGATTATTATAATGCATTAAATAAACGCCCCAATTTTCAAAAAAATAATTGCAACAACAATTTTACATGTCCACGTAGTCCGCATTCACAAAACCTCACTTTGTCCAAGTAGAACCTCTCGACCGCGGTTTTTGCTTCACGTAAAGGGTTAATTAGAAAGTTAGATTTCCGTAACAAAAGTGTTATTATTAGGGCTCAATCCGCACTTCAGGCGACGTTTTGAAAGTTCCGCTGCGGTTTGCATAAGCAGCCGAGTAGATGTTACGGAACGTTTTTAAACCTGTGGTTTACAACTAAAACTAGGTGTAGTACTTATTCAGCGAGGTAGCACCGCGCCGCCAGTTTTGGGTACGGTGCCGGACGACGGGACTCGGTTTAATCGGTCGGTTAAGTCGGTTAAAATCACTCGTGGTAGGTCTCTCGTATGCCAGAGGCCGTTTGGGTAGGTACCATAACTTTGCCAGTTATTCTGCCACCAAGCAGTAGTGTGCAAGCATTACTGTGTTCCGGTTTGAAGATAGCCAGCAAAATTACTGGACATATGAGACTTAATATCTGATATCTCGGGGTGATCGCAAAGCAGTGCGTTTTATGGTATTAAAAGTTCTGGGTGGTACTGCAATTGTTATGGGCAGGCGTGGCGCTTGCCATCAGGCGAAGGACTTGCTTGTCTCATGACTCAGATCCATAAAAAATAAATAAAAAAATATATATAGGCCTTTCGATCAGTTCGGACCAAATGCGCGTAGTTGGTGACAACGCCCGCCGTTCCTGACGCTGATACCCGCTTCTCCAGGCTTCTCGTGACCACAATCAAAATGTTATTTTGACTTAAAGTTGTGCAAATCGACCCGATAATTTCATAAAAACATGACTACAATTCGCGAAAGAAAACTACAACAATTATAAACATTTCACACCAGGCCCAGTTTTACTGCTATTAGCAAGTTAGGTATAGTAACGCCCGTAGCGTAGCTCGCCTAGCAGTTCGTAGCAGATCTGCTGAGTTGTGAAACGTTCATGCGGTCACCACTTGGATAAATGACTGTTTGCGTGGTATTTGCATCTGATCTCTTGCTATGTTTTTTCACTCTCGCTAAAATGGCTTATAAAATTTTGTGAGTATCGGCATGTCTGAGAATCAAAAAGAACATGATTGTGACATCTGCCGACTCGCACTGGACCAATGTGGTAAAAATGGTAAATCATGGCCTATACTGTCTTTCTGAAAGGAAGCACATATCCCAGCAGTGGAAATATATTTGGGCTGATGATGAACATTAAATTTATACAATCAAGGGCGAGTCGGTAGCGGGTGACACAATGATATTTTCATCAGCGGTTGCTTATTCCCGGCGTGACGCCCGCGGGAAATCATTCGGTGGTGACAGGTGACAGCGGATGTCGCAAATTATGGAATGGATAAGTCTTTTTTATTATGAGATTCTAATTTGTGATATGCTTACATTGGAATTACGGTGCGGGTGATTCCACTATTATACGTGCGGCCGCGGCGAGCGCTTGGCGCGGCCGCACGTACTCCGTGATGATGAGCGTCTGTACCGCTCGAACACCGGTCGAGTGTCTCGACTTATTCTCGTGAGTGTAGCCGGTTAGTAAACAATAATAAAATAATACTCACGCTAGTTTTAATAATAATATAGTATTAACATCAACGGTGTCTTCCTGTCGCACCTCAGGTTTGCTGACGACTTCGTACTGTTTGCCGAAAGCCTTGATGATATCCAGAAAATGCTGGAATGCCTATCTGATGCTTCTCTTAAGGCAGGGCTAAGGATGAATATGGCTAAGACCAAAGTTAAGACGAACATCTCTAGCACCACGTCTTCAAATATTATGATTGGGGATGAGAACCTTGCGATGGTCGATGAGTATGTGTACCTTGGTCATATTCTATACTTTTGCAAAGAACATCAGAATAGGGAGATATCTAGAAGAATATAGCTCTGCTGGGCGGCATTAAGACGGAAGTTGGACGATATCCTCAAGTCACGCCAGATACCACAGTGTCAGAAAACCCGCCTCTTCAACTAGTGTGTTCTGCCTATGGTGCCGAGATATGGACGCTCACACATGAGGTTGTACACAAAATCAGGGTTGCACAGAGAGCCATGGAACGAGTCATGCTCGGCATCAAACTACAAGATCGAATCGAGTCGAGTGTTGAAATCAGACGAGGAACGAAAGTTCGGGACGTCGGAAATACTGTTATGGGACTCAAATGGAGTTGGGCGGGACTCCTGGTCAGGCGGAGTGACGACAGAAGGAGTAAGGTACTGACTGAATGGTGACCAAGACAGGGCAAGCGTAGCGTTGGGCGTCCAGAAGCAAGATGGGTCGACGATATTGTAAGAATCGCGGGCCAAACCTGGACACGTATGGCGTATGGCATGAGTCGAGGCGAATGGCATGACATGAGAGAGGCCTATACCCAGCAGTGGGATGTAATGGGCTGTAGATGATGATACAATTATTAAGAAATAAGTTTTATATAAATGTATTATTCCGTCTATTCTTTTAACATATGTCCAATCCATCCAAAGGTTGTCTGTAAGAGATTGCATTACGCGATAAGACCGCCAATTGTATTACCCTAGTTAATATTTCTATTTGTTCATGTAATTATGTTTGTGGTTTGCAATAAAGTGTTATTGTATTGTATTGTATTATAGCTTGCAAAACATACTATTAAATTACTTGTCGCTTCTAGGATTAATATACCTACACTAGAAAGTGAACAATGGAACTGTATATTTATAACTAATAATAAAGATTAGATTAGATTAAATTAGATAACTCTTTATTGTTACACTAAAGTGTTACAATGTGTGGTCTTATAGCTCAAAGCAATCTCTTCCAGACAACCTTTGGATGAAGAGGACTAAAGATATTTTTTAAAACAAAAAAGTATATAGCCAAACGCACGAAGACGCGGGCAACATAGAAGTATATTTATAAAATAACTAGCCCACATCATCGGAAAGCCAAGTTTAATAAGTTCCCGAAATACTTCGAGATCAAACGCCTAAGTCTTTGATCGTGGTATGTTATCAATATTGCTTATTTGGGAGACGCGTGTCTGGCAACATCTATATTTTTCGTATTTACCTACTTCCTATATTGGAGAAATAGAGCACAGTTCATTAGATACAAAATAATACACAGTTAATATTTGAGACGGCTTTGAGTAGCCGAATTCAAAAGTATAAGAAGTGGGGAGAAAAGGGAAGAAAAGAACCGGAATGATTATACATACATACACACAAACTTTCCCATTTATAATATTAGTAGGATTTCATTAAACTGTTCTTAGATTTTGTCTCTGTAGCTAGGCCTCTAATAGACTACTCGTGGTAGATCTCTCGTATGCAGGTGGCAGTTTGGGTAGGTTCTTTGGTTCCTGGAAGAGGACATAGTCTTTTATTCCGGGAAAGGGCGGGGCGCAGCTAGCTTAAAATTAATATATTTCGAATTTTTATTTAAACCGATCACGGAGAAGGGCTAATCGTTCGCCTGATGGTAAGCGCCACGCTTGCAGTGTCCCCCAGAACTTTTACCATTAAAAGTACTACGTAACACTGCCTTGCGCTCGTCACGGTCTGAATATCTGATATCAATACAATACAATAATACTTTATTGATCACCAAAGCAGGAAACAGAAGTTTACAGTTACAAATAATAGTGGTAGAAGAATGTGCGGCAACTTACAGGCAACCTTTGGATGGACAGGAATAAAATAGTAAACAATTTTGGTCAGTTGGTGTACGAAGTAATTAATATAAAAGATATAATGTACTAAATACAATATAATGTACATATAACTTCAAAAATATAATAGTATATATATAGACATAATAATAAATACAAAAATAAATATAAAATACGATATATATTATATATAATTATATTATATCAAACAGATATGATAGATATGATATGATTAACAGATACATTAATCACGACATACGACATGATATCGTACGGGACATCTGATATTAAGTCTCATATGCCCAGTAATTTCGTTAACAACAATACCCTTCAAACCGGAATATAGTAAGTTTACTTACTTGCGCACTCTGCGAGTAACATGATACGAAAAAATAGAATAAAAATACTTTCTGTTCTTACCAGAAACAATACTTCCAATATATATCTGTCAAAAAGTATATACTACCATACTTGTAGTAATTCACCTCAAAAGGAAGTACTACCTTTTGAGGCGAATTCCAACAAAACAAGCAATATAAAAGATCAACAAAAATAACAAAAAAAAGACATCCCTGCAGAGTTTCTTGGTGCTATCTTCTCTAGCGGGCGTATTTCCGAAGCACTGGTAGAGTCAGTTTTCGCATTTTTTTTAAGTACTCAGACTTCAATTTGAGTATAGGAAAGAAATGGGTAAACATACTTACCTTTTTATCAAAGTCATGTTAACATAAGTTACAATTTTTAACATATTTTATTTGTATCATGTGTTTATGACCTTTAAAAGTGCACTTTTGTGCCTATTTAATAAATGATATTTGACTTTGACTTTGAAATGAAGGTATATATAATCTAATTTCTACAATGTGCAACGAGAGGAAATCTCCCCCTGCATGTCTATCATACAGTTGAATTATTTATGAGCTGCATTGAGTGCCATACAATTTCCTAATGTTAGTCGTTTGGTTGAAGCGTACCGATTCAGTGACGAAGGTTTATCTATTTTGCTAAACTTTAAGTCACGGGAAGATTAGTAGCTACATCTGCTAAGCTGTTACAACTTTTTGTAGTGTACACATTTTACAAAAAAATTATGTTAGCAAGAGTTACGAATATTTTAAATACTCAACAAGGAAGAGAAAATGTTCGAGCGGGAATCAAATCTGCGTCTTCGGAATATCGTCCAACGCTTTAACCACTGGGCCACCGAGCCTGAGTAATTAAAATCTTAATATTTTTGTCACACATACGCAAATGCATTCAATATCAAATTATGGTTATTTTTTATTGTTTTATTAATCTATTCGATCCCACTGCTGGGCAAAGGTCTCCCCCATCTCCTTCCATGGATATCTCTCCATTGCGATCTCAGGCCAGTCATTCTGGAAAGCGTCCAAGTCGTCCCGCCAACGCTTTCTGGGCCTCCTTAGGCGTCGACGCCCGTCTTCAGGCACCCATTTTGTAGCTATTTTGGCCCACCTTTCCAGTTATTATTATTACAGTTATTACTTGGTTTGATATCATACTGACATAAATAGTAACTATATCGCAGACTTTGAGTCTGGTTTAAATATTGTTAGCATCATGGGACCGAATGCAACAGATTTACGTAATCGCTCTACAGGTCGCTTTGTGCGGATTGGTGGAATGTGTACAACGTACGGGTGGAGTCACTCTTCTCGTCTGGTGGTCCTAAGATGAATAATGAATGAATAACACCCAACGATCATATACATAGATCCTGGCCCCTAACTAGGATTCCCTGTAACTAGGGAACAAGGAACTATGAGGACCATGGTCCCACAACACCTAGACACGAAACAAATGCTTGCATTTTTTTTTCTGTGCACAACAACTTGTCCCGTCACGGGAATCGAACCCGCAATCTCAGTGGTGTATGAGATTTGACCGAACCTGCCAACCATTACACCACAGAAGGCTTTCAGAAGATGGAATGGGGATGAAAAAATCAGCTGATGTAGTTCTTGTGCCCACTCCCCGAAATGTAGTCTGTGAAAAATCGATAGGCTAGCCACTTGTCGTCTGTGTTCAAGGCTTTCTCTTTGTGGGCTCGATCATCTTCTAGGAATATTAGCAACTGCTTTGCACTGCATGTCGGTTTCTCGGGAATTTACGAGATTTTTTTCACGGGGTGCACAAAATTGCTTTTATGTTTATGGTAATTTATTAAAAGGTTCTGGAACGAGACGGGGTGGGGGAATGATGAAATTGACGTGTAATTGAGTTTTGCCGGAAACATTTTCTTTTAGCTGTCTGTAATTGATATTTCCCAACTCAGCAAAATTACACAGGAATCTACGGAGCTATTATCCAGCAGTTATGTCACCTGATCACAAGTCGCTTTTATACATCATGATTGCACGATTTCACGTAATGGGAAGTGAAGATGCGGTCGAAGATGTACTCGCAAGCATGCTTGTCTAGTAAGTATCTATTTACTGTAGATTTGAACACACCCAGGATGTATTCATTAGGAAATAGGTATACGATTACAATGAGTGGAGACTGCGAATCTGCAAGCGTAGTGTAGGAAGCCCACTGGCTAGATGGAGCGACGACCTGCGAAAGGCGGCTGGAAGAAATTGGATGAGAAAAGCCGAGGTCCGGGCTCAGTGGTGTTCATTGGGAGAGGCCTATGTCCAGCAGTGGACGACTACAGACTTGATTATGATAATGACGTATACGATACCAGGGAGTGAAACATTTAGATTTACAAAAATTCAACATTTTGGGTATTACATTTTTTGGGATTTGAACATTTTGGGTATTAAATTTTTTGGGATTTGAACGTTTTGGGTATTAAATTTTTTGTGATTTGAACATTTTGGGTATAACTTTTTTGGGATTTGAAATTTTGGGAGTTCCACATTGTGAGAATGAAGGATTTCGATGAGCCAAAACGTTTTGTACGGGGACGGTGGGATTCTACCACGTAGAGGTGGCGTTGTGTCGATCGGTTTTGTGTCCGATAGTAGAATGGGTAGTCGTGTAGTACTACAAGGGTCTACATGACCGCCAATCGAAGGCACTGCTGTGACATTTGTATTAGGGAAATTCTAACTTTCACAATATTGTTATAAGCAACTGAGCAATAAGACGAGCAAGTCCTTTGCCTGGCGGTAAGGGCCACGCTAGCACAACAATTACAATGCCACCCAAAACTTTAAAGGTAGCACTGCATTGCACTCATCAATCTGAGACATCAGATATTAAGCCTCATATGCCCGGTCATTTCACTGGCCCCCAGTGATGCTTGCACATTATTGCTTGGGGGCAGGAGGAACTATTATTATTATCTATTCCGTATTGGACAAATCTTAGCTACACTTGGCAAACTAAAACGTCAGTAACAACTCTATCATCACTTCAAAATTATTTCAAACAATCCAACGAGAACGGTCGATCTGTGGGGTACGTCCCTTGGGTGATCACCGTCCAAGCTATGAGACCTTTATTCCCGAACTAGAGCTACAGAGCTAGGTGTCCATAGAAATTGGTTCAAGGATACATAACAATTCGACCGTCCCCTTATCTAAAAGGATCATTTTTCACGTCAGTGCAACCGCGGGGCCGCATTTGTCACTACTCCTTCACGGCTTTTTACGGGCCGGAACGGAGCGCTACCTTTCCTACCTCGAAAACAAAGATTTATTTTAAACTCCCTTTTTGCGAGTTTGGCAGTGGAATCCTATTAATTTTGCAACCTGTTGTAATCAGGAATTACGCTCAGATGACCTGGTTTTAGCGTAATTGAAAGATGGACCTAATCTTTTGAAAATCAATTGGCAACTATAAATTATCGGAATACATTCTGCAAATAATTTAGAGACACGCATCCACTTGATTTTATCATCTCAAAAAAGCAGCTGATGTTTTTTAATAACAAAATTTCCTCACTTCTAAGAAAAAGGTACCCATAGAATCCCAAAAATTTGCCAAGCCCTGTAGGTATATACATACAACTTAATACGAACAAAATAAAAACTAACAGATATCGGATTGTACAATATAATATGAGTGAGGGAAAGAGTGTCTGTGTGCGTGACCACCACTCAAACAATGCCACATTACAAACGATCCACTTGATCCTTACTAAACGCGAAAGTTTTTATGTATGGATGTATGGATATATGGATGTTTGTTACTCTTTCACG
This sequence comes from Petrophora chlorosata, assembly GCA_951640565.1. Classification (NCBI taxonomy): domain Eukaryota; kingdom Metazoa; phylum Arthropoda; class Insecta; order Lepidoptera; family Geometridae; genus Petrophora; species Petrophora chlorosata. The sequence goes on along the minus strand of OX621204.1, from coordinate 4,026,551 downwards.
CAAAAAACAACAGAACCGATTTTGATGAAATTTGGTATGTAGTTACATTAGGACTTGGAATAGCACATAGGCTACTTTATATCCCGGGAAACCGCGGGTGGAACCGCGGGGCGCAGCTAGTCAGAAATAAATAGACAAGTGGATATATTAAGTACTCGTTTTTAACAAAAACACTCGTTTTCTCCACCCTAAAATTTACAAAAGTAATTTAATAGTGAACATAAATATTCTTCACTCTAGAAAGATTCACATAAAATACTCGTATAGTGAAAAGTGAAAGTGTAATGTCACAAATACAAAAGTGAACGTGAAACCCAAACAGCTTGAAAATAAAATCCCGCTATAAAACGCTAAATTGAGCCGTATTCCACAAGCGCTAATTAAGCGTTTGAGCCAACAATCGCGAGCGGCTGCGGCCGCGATAGCGCCGGCTTAGCTCCTCAAGTGAAAAGGCAGGCTTGGGCACAGCATAAAGTCATTTCAGTAAGATACTTTTTAGCTATGGTCGACTTTTTTATTACCTCATAGGCAAGCATTTGGCCGCAGTCTCACCTGATGTAAAGTGATGACGCGGTCGAAGATGGATCATGCTTGCCTAGAAGATACGGATTCACTGTGGACTTGAAGACACCTAGACTATAAGAATCGAGAAACAGAGACGCTGCGGTAAGGAGTTCCTTTCCTAAGCTGTTAATAACGAAAATTAATAATATAAATTAATAAATTAATGATATTTTAATTACATTACTTTTAAAATATTTTTTATGCATTGAAAAAGTATAATTATGTACAGGCAAAACGACATCTTCGTAGTTGGCAAATAATAAATGCACCTAAGAAAAAAGTTTTCATTTATACAAATTTATTCAAAAATAGCAGTTATGAAATCACCAATTAGTAATGTTGTATTTTATGCAATTTATAGGCAATTTTTAATATGTTATTGATTTATGAGATCTCAATATTTGGTGCTGTTTCAAGTAACATCATCATCATCATGATGATGTTACTTGAAACAGCACCAAATATTGATTTCAAGTAACATGAAGTCGAATAATCACATCACATCTATTCTAGATTCAATAAACAGATCATGACTTTATGATTCTAGAAAGACACTTTCATTATAATCTACAAAAGTGTGATATAACTTTCTCGTTGTTTCTCCTCTGTGGCTCAAACATTTCGAACAGCGTGGGTGGACCGGAACTATGTGTTTAAACTACTATATTTTACGGTAGCTTGATATAATCGGATTATTGCCATAAAGTCCTTTATCCAATACGGTACTTACTATTTTTTTCATTTTACAAATCGTCTTACTAATATTATAAATGCGAAAGTTTGTGAGGATGGATGGATGTTCGTTACTCATTCACGCAAAAACTACTGAACGGATTTTGATGAATTGAACGGATACTTTTTATCCTGGGAAACTGCGTAGGGTACAGCTAGTTTTTATGAGGCTATATTATTAAAAAATCTCTTGTGATAATGTTTGCACGCCAGAATTGGTGTAAAATTATAAAATAAATGGAATTGAAAAGTTTTAGAAACATTTTAGGAAGTCTTAGGAAAGACTTTAGAATTAGGAGAGATTTAAGGAAGTTTTAGGAGAGACTTTTAGAAGACTTAGGATATACTTGAGCAAAGGACTTACACACTCATTTCATAAAGGAATGATACATTTTGTAATGGTAGAAATATTTTATTATTAGCTTAAGAGTATGCTTCTACTTAGAAGGTTAACTTTACTTAATTTACATAATTATATTTACAGTAGCGCTTGTTGCGTAGCTCGCCTAGTCGTCCATAACAAATATTCTAGGTTAAGCGACGACCGCAGCGGTCGCAACTTGGATGGGTGACAGTTTGTGTGGTATTTTCATCTAAGTGCTACCATGTTTCGGAGGGAACGTTTAGCCATCGGTATCGGATAGCGTTAGGCCTCCGGACGGTCTAAAAACTTCCACACCAGGGTTGGTCACACACCTACACCACTGAAGGTTATATTCACAGAAAGTGTTGTCAAATAGTCGGATAAAACACAAAATTATTCGCCAAACTATTCTAAATCGTATCGATTTTCGATAAATCCCAGATCTTAAACCATAGTTCGGTACGTGACTTCGCAAACTTATGACGCAGTGGTTTTTGGAAATGCATTCGAATTTCACCACGGGGTTCCGTGCGGATGGCATGATCGTTATTTCGAATGAAGCTTAGAAGTGATTTGAATTATTTGAGTGTGCAGAATGGCGATTTATTGAAGGTTTTTATGCAACCGAGCGATAAGACAACTAGTAATTAATTGATTGAAAAAACTCGACACTCGAATATATAAAAAAATATTCAGTCTATGGCGTACAACCAAACTAGTGGCTATAGTCTGTGCATGCAACAATATATATAAAATATATATATAAAAGACGATTTAAAAATGAGTTAATTAAAAACAGCAACGAAATTCCGTATACAATTATTATGATGTCATATAACAAATAAGAAATTTATTTAAAAATGCTTGTATTTGTCCTAATATCTTAAAAGTTGGAAGGCAGTTAAAGAGGGGCTACAAATTACCCCCACATCTTAGAAAACTGGACTTCCCACTTGTAAGATGTGAAAAGACTTATCCTCGTCGGTTTGCCTTTGAGCATGAAGTCCTATAAAGGGGTAATAATAGAGTCCGTAAGGGTCGGCAACGCATCAGCAATGCCTCTGGTGTTGCAGATGTCTATAGACGACGGTAACTGCTTACCATCAGGCAGGCTTTCTGCAATATTTGTTAACAATTGAAATAAAAAAATTGAAAGAAAAGAAAGAAAAATAATTTATTCGGCACACAAACAAAAAATAAAAAATAAAACTATATGTGCCGAATGGGCTCAGCTCAGCATAAAATGCCAAGAGATTTACACTACTCGGCGCTGATTTTCAGCTGAACTTGTAATTGAGTACTTATACTCGTATCATAAATAGACAGATATATCGTGCTTATTCTGTCCCTTTTCCAGAACTCGCGGCACAGTCATGTTTATTTGTTTACAGTTAATAGACGTAGAGCCTTAATTTCCCATAGCAATCAGCGTTAAAGGTTTACAGGGATCAAAGCTCACCAATCACCAATAAAATATTTATTTTGAAACGAAACATCAGTCGCGAATGTTACCTTCGCATTGCTGATTTCCCGAGGGACCAGGGACCGATGGAAAATTTGATTTCACTTTTATGTCGCGCTATGTTAGATTTAAACAAGAGCTAAATTTGATCCGTCAGTTTGATGTTTGGTTTTTATATTGTAAAAACAGTGCAAAGGTTAGAAAGGTGTAACTATACACAAAGTAAAAAAGACAGATAAAAGATATAATTCCGAAATGTATAACGGAGCTCATAGAAAGTAAATTCAAATTGCGTGTGAAAAATATTCTAATTAAAAAAGCATACTATACAGTTAGTAATTACATAGAAGAGAAAGATGCATGGAACATTCCGCTTCTGCCAAGCAGCCAACTGGCACATAAGAAACACAATATTATCAAAAACAAACATAAAATATTGTAACAAAAGTTCTAAAAAAATGCCCCTCTGTTTCTTACCGTATATTCTGAGTAGTGGTTCTTTTTCCGAAATGGTGGTAAAATCATTGTAATAATTGACGTTTAAAGTGCGTCTGTGAAGCAAAAACTGAATAAAAAACTTTTGAACTTGAACTTGGACAGAAAGTAAATTCAAATTACGCGTAAAGACTATTCTTATGGATTGAAATGAAATGAATTGAAATGAAATTTATTGTTAATCAAAAGTTTGTGCTTGACAACATCAGGCGCATCTTAAACTTAACACACTTAACTATATAAGTATTAATTTTGCGACGGACCACCAGTACCTACCAGCCGGCCACCACGTCGACCCCCGCCACCCGCCGCCAGCCGCGCACGCCACGCGGACGATATATAAGGCCGCTTGGCGCGCGGACTCGAGGCATTCGCTCGAGGCTCCCGCGGTGTACGGACGTACCACCGGAGCACCAGCCCGACCGCTCGCAGAGTCTCCAGCGAATCGCCTCTCCCCCTCCCGCTACCCGCACCCGCTACCCGCACCCCACTCCCCGCTCCCGTTCCCAGGGCCGAAGCGCCGGGCTGCAAAGCTAGGCTGCAATCACCCTGTGGATTCCCCGCTTCCGTTCCCAGGGCCGAAGCGCCGGGCTGCAAAGCTAGGCTGCAATCACCCTGTGGATTCCCCGCTCCCGTTCCCAGGGCCGAAGCGCCGGGCTGCAAAGCTAGGCTGCAATCACCCTGTGGAGTCCCGTTCCCGTTCCCAGGGCCGAAGCGCCGGGCTGCAAAGCTAGGCTGCAATCACCCTGTGGAGTCCCGTTCCTGTTCCCAGGGCCGAAGCGCCGGGCTGCAAAGCTAGGCTGCAATCACCCTGTGGAGTCCCGTTCCCGTTCCCAGGGCCGAAGCGCCGGGCTGCAAAGCTAGGCTGCAATCACCCTGTGGAGTCCCGTTCCCGTTCCCAGGGCCGAAGCGCCGGGCTGCAAAGCTAGGCTGCAATCACCCTGTGGAGTCCCGTTCCCGTTCCCAGGGCCGAAGCGCCGGGCTGCAAAGCTAGGCTGCAATCACCCTGTGGAGTCCCGCTCCCGTTCCCAGGGCCGAAGCGCCGGGCTGCAAAGCTAGGCTGCAATCACCCTGTGGAGTCCCGCTCCCGTTCCCAGGGCCGAAGCGCCGGGCTGAAAGGCTAGGCTGCAATCACCCTGTGGATTACCCGTTCCTGTTCCCGCTCCCGTTCCCAGGGCCGAAGCGCCGGGCTGAAAAGCTAGGCCGCAATCACCCTGCGGATTAACCGTTCCTGTTCCCGCTCCCGTTCCCAGGGCCGAAGCGCCGGGCTGAAAAGCTAGGCCGCAGTCACCCTGTGGAGTGAGACGCGCTCCCGTTTGAGGTCCCGCCGCGATCACGTCGTTTTGGGGTCCGTCGCCCCTCCCGTAACCATTGTAAAAACCTAGATTTAGTACCCGTCTAGATGCCCTAAGCAACCTTTGTAAAACCGAAATATAAACCTTTTATTGTTAACTAGATAACCGTGTGTTTCTCTGGACAAATCCCCTCATAGGTTACCCCTTCTTAGGTAGTCCACCCCTTGCCGCGGCTACCGTGGTCAAGGGCGAGTACTCCATCACTAACGAGGTGTCCAGGCCAGCTAGCCGAAAGGACACCACGTTACATTGGCGCCCAACTTAAAAACCCGCGGAATTATCATAGAGGATCACGTTCCATAGGCGTCCAACGTAATAACCTGCGAAATTAAATCACATTACATTGGGAGGGGATAGGGCACTCACTACAACGACGTACTCAGGCAACAGCCAAAAGAATACGTCGCTTAGCGAGTGACCTCCATAAATAAATTTGTCCAGAGGAAGGTAGGCCTTGTAAAATAAGTAGACAAAATATTCAATGTCGGATAAAACATCGTGGTTATACAACCTGAAAAAATCCGAATTGGAGCAAGAGTGCAGGAAGAGAAACCTCACAACAGAGAACCAAACCGTCAAAGAATTACGTCAGACCCTTGCTGAGGCAATAAGGGCAAATCCAGACCAGACCCGAAAACCAGTCCCGAAGCCCATAGAAAGCGGCAACACCAGTGAACCAGAACCAGATTATAAAGACACTATGTCACGATCAGACGGAGAGACCGATGAAAAACCCGAAATGATAAACTACCCAGAGCAATACGAACGAGGTATAGAGAGATGGAACCTGTGTTTTGACACATATGACGACCCAGTCGAGTTCTTAGAGGGACTAGATGATCTAATAGAATCAAGTAGAATAGAAAAAGAAAAAGTGCTGAAAATTATACCCAGATTCCTGAGAGGCAAGGCCGTGCTATGGTACCGGAATAACAAGGAATCATTTAAAACTTGGGGTGAGTTTATCACGTGTTTTAAACTCACATTCCTTACCCGTGATCATGAAAATGAGCTGCTAAGAAAAATTATTATGAAGAAGCAGTATTACCGCCAGAAGTTTACCGACTACTTAATTGAGATACAAACATTGATGCGACGATACGGCAAAATGTCAAAAGAAGAACAACTAAAAATTATCTATGAAAATATGTCCCCGAAATACAAGTACTATATAAAGGGCTCCGAATTCACCACCGTATACCAATTAATACAATTAGCAAGTGACTACGAAAGCATATCAACAGAACGCCGCACAGATTTCGACCGAGGTCACCAACAGAAATCCCAATCCACGCAACAGACTCAAATTCAAAGTGAGTACCAAGAACCCGAAGAAACCCGAGACAAGTGGACACCCAGAGATCGCACCCGGCCTGAAGAGACGACAAAATACGTCTACAAATACAACTCTGGGGAGTGCTGTTGGAGTTGCGGCAAACCAGGACACTCAATGAGAGATTGTCAGGGGAAAAAAGTGCTATTTTGCAGTACCTGCGGCAAACTCGGAGTGCTAAGTACTAACTGCTGCAAGAAAGCAAACAACAGAATGGAACCACTGATGATGAACACGCACGACCAGCAACGAAAGTGGGATAACCGACCGTTTATTAAAATATCTATACTGCAGAAAGAATACGACGCATTAATAGACACAGGCTCAACCAGATCGTACGTAAACAAAAACATATACAAAGACTTCACAGACAGGAACCTAAAACCAAAAAAGATATCGGAAACAACCACACTAGCAAACGGAGCAAAAATAGAAATAAAGGAGGCCCTACCCTTGGAAATAGGCATAGGAGAGGAAAGGATAAGCCACCAACTGCTTTATCATCCGGAAATAACAAAAGTGGTAATAGGCATGGATATACTAGGAAGAATGGGAATGAATATAGTGTGGACGCCAAACAAAAAAAAAACGATGAAAAGGATATAACACCAGAACAAGCGACAACAAACACAGGCACAGAAAATGAGAACGACCCGATAGAACCACGCGCAAGAGATCCAACGCTGACAAAACAGGAGACAGAAGAACTCCAGAAACTGGTAAAAGAGGAATTACCGGCAGATCTCCTGGGCCTGGCGCTGCTCCAAGAAGAAGAATCCTCTCTGGAGATGACCGACCTCGCTTACCTGGCCATGCTGACCGACCTGACAAGAGACCCGAGTGAAAATAAGACAGAGACGGCAAGCGAGGGGCGGCAGAGAAAAAAGAGAGGATGCAGAAGCGGGCGCCGCCACACCCGACGTTACAAAAAAGAACCAGATAAAACCAAGCAAGCTCAAATGTTAAATTATAACTTTAGCTACCATAGGGATAGAAGAAAACTAGATACTAGATAATAAACTTTGATACCTAGAGATGATTCATATAGGAATAGATTTTGTTTTATTATTTATACACGCAAGAGGCGGTGTTCGCCTTAACCAGTTTTGTGCATTTTTACTTTTACGCTCAAAAGCGAACCAAGTTTTTTTTATTATTATTTCATATGTTAAAGTAATGTGTTAGTATGTTCTAAGATAAGTATTAACCGCACCAGAATGGCACTTAATAATGTATTATATGTAGAATCTACTTCCTGTTACCTGTACCCGTAACCCTGTAACTAAAATCCAACTTGGATAGACGTTGTAATAAAAACTTAAACCAGATATGTAAACATGTTTATTTACCGAGAACGGTGATTTTTCCCCAGGTAAAAATCTCCAAAAAAGGGAGGAGGGTGCGACGGACCACCAGTACCTACCAGCCGGCCACCACGTCGACCCCCGCCACCCGCCGCCAGCCGCGCACGCCACGCGGACGATATATAAGGCCGCTTGGCGCGCGGACTCGAGGCATTCGCTCGAGGCTCCCGCGGTGTACGGACGTACCACCGGAGCACCAGCCCGACCGCTCGTAGAGTCTCCAGCGAATCGCCTCTCCCCCTCCCGCTACCCGCACCCGCTACCCGCACCCCACTCCCCGCTCCCGTTCCCAGGGCCGAAGCGCCGGGCTGCAAAGCTAGGCTGCAATCACCCTGTGGATTCCCCGCTTCCGTTCCCAGGGCCGAAGCGCCGGGCTGCAAAGCTAGGCTGCAATCACCCTGTGGATTCCCCGCTCCCGTTCCCAGGGCCGAAGCGCCGGGCTGCAAAGCTAGGCTGCAATCACCCTGTGGAGTCCCGTTCCCGTTCCCAGGGCCGAAGCGCCGGGCTGCAAAGCTAGGCTGCAATCACCCTGTGGAGTCCCGTTCCTGTTCCCAGGGCCGAAGCGCCGGGCTGCAAAGCTAGGCTGCAATCACCCTGTGGAGTCCCGTTCCCGTTCCCAGGGCCGAAGCGCCGGGCTGCAAAGCTAGGCTGCAATCACCCTGTGGAGTCCCGTTCCCGTTCCCAGGGCCGAAGCGCCGGGCTGCAAAGCTAGGCTGCAATCACCCTGTGGAGTCCCGTTCCCGTTCCCAGGGCCGAAGCGCCGGGCTGCAAAGCTAGGCTGCAATCACCCTGTGGAGTCCCGCTCCCGTTCCCAGGGCCGAAGCGCCGGGCTGCAAAGCTAGGCTGCAATCACCCTGTGGAGTCCCGCTCCCGTTCCCAGGGCCGAAGCGCCGGGCTGAAAGGCTAGGCTGCAATCACCCTGTGGATTACCCGTTCCTGTTCCCGCTCCCGTTCCCAGGGCCGAAGCGCCGGGCTGAAAAGCTAGGCCGCAATCACCCTGCGGATTAACCGTTCCTGTTCCCGCTCCCGTTCCCAGGGCCGAAGCGCCGGGCCGAAAAGCTAGGCTGCAATCACCCTGTGGATTACCCTAACTCCCGTCCCCGCGTAAACCCCGCTCACATCCCGCGTCCCTGTTTCCCGCACCCCGATTTCCCGTACTCCGGGCTACGCTTCCCGTTTCCCAGGGCAGAAGCGCCGGGCTGAAAAGCTAGGCCGCAGTCACCCTGTGGAGTGAGACGCGCTCCCGTTTGAGGTCCCGCCGCGATCACGTCGTTTTGGGGTCCGTCGCCCCTCCCGTAACCATTGTAAAAACCTAGACTTAGTACCCGTCTAGATGCCCTAAGCAACCTTTGTAAAACCGAAATATAAACCTTTTATTGTTAACTAGATAACCGTGTGTTTCTCTGGACAAATCCCCTCATAGGTTACCCCTACCTAGGTAGTCCATCCCTTGCCGCGGCCACCGTGGTCAAGGGCGAGTACTCCATCATTAACGAGGTGTCCAGGCCAGCTAGCCGAAAGGACACCACGTTACAATTTTACATTAAAAAAGAAAAAGAAAATTTTATATTCTTATGGAAAAAGCATACTATAATGTTCGTAATTATATAGAAGACAAAGACGCTTATGCTACATAAGAAATATAATATTGTAGAAAAGGGCATTATTTTTGAGATTTTGTTACAATATTTTGGATATTGTAACAAAATCTCAAAAATAATGCCCTGTAGCACCGCGCCGCAGCACATCAGCCGAGCCAGCCCTACCGCCGTGCGCGCTGCCCCACACCCCGCGCCGCACACGCCGCCGACGCTACGATCCGCTTTAAATACGGCCTCCATTCATCCATCCCTCGCAAGGCAGTCTGCGTTCGGTGCGCTTCCAGTGCACTTCTCTGCATCAGCTTAGGTTGGTCGTGGTTGTCTCACTGGGGTCTCACTGGGCACAGGCTAAGCTTGTATATTGGTAGAAATACGCGTAGGCTTCGTTAGCGGACCTCACGTATGGGCATTCCGACAATATACTTGCCGTTAGGAATTTCCCCCATAAATCGAAATCTCTATCTCTTTATGTAACGTAACTATTTGGAATAAACTTTTATGTACTTATTATTAATTGAGCATTATTTTTTCCCATATACATAACCCCGTTCTTATAGCCCTTCATTTCCTTGCCGTATCTTTTGAATAGTGGTTCTTTTTTTAAAGCGGCGGTAGAGTCATGGTGATAATTTAACGTTCGTAATTGCGTTTGTGATGCCAAAACTGAATAAAGAGATTTTGATTTAATTATATTTTTAAAATGACTCAATTATACTGTTACTTAATGTGCCCAATTATTTATGCTCAATGGTTCTATACTTAGTTTGTATATTTATAGTTGAGTAAAAATAGTACCTATATAAAATTGATAAAATAAATACATAAAAGTTATCACAACTTTACTAATACATAAAACACTTTGTCTAATCCGAGTTGTTATCTTCATTATAATTATGACTCACGTTTATGATTCAAAACAACTCCATTTTCATTGAAATTAGGAAAGTTGAGTGGTTAAATATAAAATACATAATAAAATAAGTTCCAAATAGTAGACAGTAAAAGTAATTATTGCTAAATATAATATAGTGTAGGAACATTCCTAAATATCTTCCAGATACGTAATACCTGTAGCTATATACATGAAAAGTAAAAATGTATATGTATAATAATTCGCCATCACACCGCTTTTACACGTGTTAAATAAGCTACCTACATGTTATATTTAGTTAGACAGAAATTTGTACCCTCACGTTTGAGGTTAATGACGTCATCAAAATAACAAATTGTGCAAATTTATATGAAACGCTGCGTACCTTAAACCTTATGTCTTCAAATGAAGTAATTTCTAAGAATAATCTGACATAGAGTAAACGTTTGTAGAAGCGTATGCAATATTTTTCTGTTTAATATTATTTGTTTGTTTTCTCATATTCCTATAGATACAAGTCGATACCCGCGACTTCAAATCGGATTAGGTTTATAGTGATTTGTACGGGACAAAGTCAAAGTCAAAGTCAAACATCGTTTATTAAATAGGCACAAAAGTGCACTTTTAAAGGTTATAAACACATTATACAAATGAAAATTATAAATATGTTAAAACTTGTAACTTATGGCAAACTTATGGTAGACATGACTTTGAAAAAAAGGTAAGTATGTTTACCCATTTCTTTCCTATACTCAAATTGAAGTCTTGGTGCAGAAAATAAATGCGAAAACTGACTCTACCAGTGCTTCGGAAACACTCCCGCTAGAGAAGATAACATTAAGAAATCTGCGCGGATGCCTTTTTTAAGTCTTATAAAATGTCTAAAAATTTACACTAAACAATGAGGTATGATTAAGTTTTATCTTTTCTAACCGTTCGTTTGTCTACCCTTGTTCGAGTTTGTGCTCCAGTGCGATGTTATTCTCTTATCTAACGATGATCATTCCTCACCTCGGAGAGAAGACGCGATGGCCGTTAATTTATCAACCAGTCGACTCTTGTGTTGGATTCTAGAGTAAGTACATATATACAAATTTGTACATTAAGTGGTAGGTGACCCATACTCTCTCTGTGAGAAGGCCTGTGTCTCAGCAGTGGGGACGTACTAGGCTGATGATGCTACGATAATTATAAATATTATTCTTTGAAGGTTTCTGAACTATTTTCTGGAGCACAGGAAATGAGTCAATTACATTTATGTAAGTTAGGAATACAAAATCAATAATAAATTGATTCATTATCATCATCAGCCCATAACGTTTCTACAGTTGGGAGTCGGACCTTCCTTCATAGAGAGAATATTGGCCATAATCCACCATGCTGGCGCAGTGTGGGTTGGTGGATGTCACATGTCCTTGAATTTGTGTGATAAATTCTAGGACATGCCAGTTTCCTCACGATGTTTTCCTTCACCGTTATTAGAGCGAGTGTTAAATCCGCACATAGCTTAGAAAGTCATAGTGCGGGATCAGCGGGATTCGGACTCGGGTGCGTCGGATCAAAAGTCGCACATATTCCCACTGAGCCACACACGCTCTGTGTAATCCATATTATTCTGTTTACAACTCGATACAACTGTGGTTTCTTATAATCAAGGCTTTACTATTTTTGGTTGCGCCAATGATTAAATATTTTAATTATAGGGAAAAAAATATTTTCGTAGTAATTATACAAGAGTAGTTGTTAAATGTATTGAAAAATAATTACATGTTTTGCATATCAATATTAAAATACAAAATTATGATAAGCCAATGTGACTCATATTCCAATCACTTACAGATACATCCTATTGGCATTATCTATAGCGAAAAGTGAGTAACATAGTCCTTATCTCAACCCAATAGGGTACATACTGCTACATTCATTTGATAATAACAGATAGCCCATATCAGTCCTTGATAAATCCTGTACCGATATCGTAAGTAAAGTATTAACGATATTGATATCTAAAGTGATAGACGTGTAAAAAGTTATCAAGTAAAATATAGAAAAATATAACAATGGTGAATTCTACAGCGTGTAAATATCACATGGAGAGAACCAAAGTATGGATGCTGAACAACAAATTGATAGTTTTTCTATCACTCCTATCGTTCTGTCTCTTTGTGTCGACGTTAGCAATGGCGGGGCAGAGAAATAAACTAAGCGCAAAGGTAGATGAACTGGAAAGGGAACTTCAAACTCCGACTACGACTGTGGATCCTGATATATCGTCTACGACTGTGGATCCTGATATATCGACTACAACTGTGGATCCTGAGGTAACGTCTACGACTGTGGCTAATGAAATTACTAATCCCCCTAATAATAATAATAATGGATCTAGTGAAGTAGAAGGAGGTGAAGAAACAGGTGGAGGTGATGGAATTGATGGAGGTGATGAAACTGATGGAGGTAATGAAACTGATGGAGGTGATGAAACTAATGGAGGTAGTAGAATTAATAGAGGCGATGAAACAAATGGGGTTGAAGGGAGTGAGGTAGTCGAAAATGAGGAAGAAAGCAGTGGTATTGAACCTAACCCAGAAGGATCCAGCAGCCGAAGTTCCGGCATAAATAGTCGACTTCTGGAAATGTTGAGAGCTATTGTGTAGACAATGTTGTGATATTTAGATACAATTGAGAGAAACTGCAGTGCAAAAAATAAATCATATTCTAAATAAATATTAATTGGCGCTCTTGCTTAAAACATGTTATGGTACTTATTAACTTTGTGTTTTCTTTTCTTTTGTCATTGTATTTAAGCAAAATTATTACAGGCTAGCCTTTATATTTGTATAACCCTAGGGGAGGGCACTGTACGCTGAAACACGGGCGATGAGCCTAGTTCGGCAGCAGATACCCCAATGTTATAAATTTGTCAACTAGCCAAATAAGTTTAACAACCTTATTGAATAAATGATTTTATTTAAAAAAAAAAAACTATGGATTGTGCATAGAACGTACTTGGAGTGGTTAGTCATAATTTATTATGTCTATTGTTATTGAAGGTTTTTACATTATATAATTTAGATCAAACATAATGGTTTTATTATTGGTGTTTATGTTAATCTAGTCATCAAACTGAATGTCATTAAACGGGTGATCTTACCGACAAGAGTAACTACAGGCTTATTTCTCTTGCCACTGTTATTGCTAAAGTTTTTGACGGTTTGCTTAACACACAGTTAGATAAACACGTGGCACTGCAAGATAACCAGTTCGGATTTCGTCCTCGGCTATCGACTGAAAGTGCTATCCTGTGTTTAAAGCATACCGTCAAATACAACACAGATCGTAAGACGCCTGTGTATGCGTGCTTCCTCGACTTATCCAAGGCTTTTGACCTTGTAGGGTATAACCGGCTGTGGGACAAGCTGAAGAATATAAACTTGCCACCGGAACTCATCAACATGTTCCAGTACTGGTACGCGCATCAGTCTAACAGTGTCAGATGGGCGGGGGCAATGTCGAATCCGTATCAGCTTGAATGCGGAGTCAGACAGGGCGGCTTAACCTCTCCAACCCTGTTCAATTTATATATAAACGGGCTGATCGTAGCGCTCAGCAATCAGCATGTCGGCTGCCACGTTGACGGTGTATGTGTCAACAATCTGAGTTACGCAGACGACATGGTGCTGCTGAGCGCGTCAGTCTGCGGCCTGAGGAAGCTGATACGGACATGCGAGGAATATGCTTGTGGCCACGGATTACTTTACAATGTAAAGAAAAGTCAATGTATGGTCTTTGAGGCCTCTGGTGCAAAATGTCCTGCGAACATACCTCCAGTTAGCCTCAATGGTATTCCCCTGGAATGGGTTGAGCAATTTAAATACCTGGGACATTTACTCACTGTCGTAAACAACAGCTTAAATTCATTTACTTAATAAATGTGACAATGGTGGAGTGGCGTAAGTAGTAAACTCTTATTCATCAATATTTATATTTGCTTGCATTTGTAATAATAACTATCAAACGAAACAACACCAGTAACAATAAATCTACCGCTCGCAACAAAGTTCACCAACTGACAAGTTCACTATTCTATTGCAGTCTTGTTTCAAATCTACCTTCATCTTTTGAGAAACTGGTTAAAACATTTAAATAAAGAAACAACACCACATCGATGACATTCCAAACAAAATTCTAAAAACTAAAATGTAAAAACGACTTATAGTACGAGAGGATTCGAACCGACGTGTCCCATATCATGATTTTAGACAAATAAACACTGTGCTAAATCACTGAGCCAGACTGACAATTACCCAAGGCTTCGAAATTAAAAGTTATTAACTTGAAAGTTCACAACAGGAAGACGATTGATAATCTCGCTCTTTGATTGGTTCATGATGAAAGAATACATTGTATGGGTGTTGTGTGCCTGCAAACGCTTTGTAGAAGAAGTTCATTAGTGCGATTTACTTTGATGCTATTGCTTTGTGAGACTGCTACTGGATTTTTGACCGCCACTGTACTTTAACTGACAGATTATTTTAATTTTATTTGACTGATTATTGAACTAATTATTTATTTGATTAATGACTTATTGATTGTATTTTATTTTGTTTGAGCATGTTATTTTATATTTCGTATTTGTAACTCACTTTATAATGTAATTATATGGGTTTTTTAATTACCTGATAATAAATGAATTTTATTTTTTTTATTTTTATTTTATTACAAATTATGATGATGACGTAACATTTATAAAATACAAATATTTAGCAAAACTGTCTTTTTACTAAATACGCGAAAAACATTGTAATAATAATTATCTCATCATGTAATTTAATCGTCCGTTAAAAAAATTAGTATTGTACCCAGGTTCAGGTATACAACTTATTTCAACTGAGTAATTACGCTTTCAAAAAAAATAAAAAATAAAATAAAATATATTACAATGATTGTTGCAAACATCTGTGGTGTAGTAGTTAGGCAGGTTGACTCAAATTTTATACACCACTGAGGGGTTCGATTCCCGCGACGGGACAAATGTTTGTGCACAGAAAAAAGCATGCATTAGTATCTGGGTGTTGTGGTCATCAAAGTTCCTTGTTCTGTAGATACAGGGAATCCTTGTTAGGGGCCAAGATCTATTGTATGTGATCGTGGGGTATTATTTGTTTATCTATTTAATGTACATATAGTAAGTCAATATTGTCTGTTTGTACTGGTTTGTCCATACAAAGGTGACTGTTTGATAAGATATAGACTGTGTTATCATTATTAAATTCTAATCAAAATAAATTTGATATACCTACCTACATACTTTTGGAATGTATCGATATATTATACAAAATAAAATAAATAAATACCTTTGGCACTGCTATGGACAACCTTCAAAATTAGTATACAAAAATAATTTGATATCATCTGAAGTTGGTTGCCAACAAGGTGATCCGTTGGGACCGGCTATTTTTAGTCTAGCTATACATCCCATCATCAAAAAATTAGAATCAAAATTCAACGTCTGGTACCTAGACGATGGAACCCTAGGAGGCGATGTGAACACTGTCTACAAAGATTTGGAAAATTTAATCACCAATTTTAAAGCAATAGGCCTTTATTTGAATTTTTCAAAATGTGAATTGTATATGACAAATTCAGTTAACCATCAGAGCGAAACAATAGACCTTTTTCGAAATATTGCCCCAAACATAACACTTTTAGAATCTCGTTCACTACGTCTTTTAGGTTCCCCGATTCTCGATGAATCTTTACCAGATTTTGTAGAGGAAAAAATTCAAAATTTTCGTTCAATTTCGGACCGACTTTTTAAAATTAATACGCATATGGCTTATTTTATTATCAGATATTGCCTTTTTGTACCCAAATTTATGTATACCTTAAGATGTTGTCAACTTTGGAATCACCCTATACTTTTACAACAGTTTGACAACGTTTTGAGGGATACTCTCACCGCCATACTTAACACGCCTTTCGACGATCGCACTTGGCGCCAGGCTTCACTACCGATAAGGTATGGGGGCCTCGGAATTCGCAAAATTTCCAGTGTATCATTACCAGCATTTCTGTCGTCAGTCTACAGTACACAAAATTTAATTGAAAATATCTTATCACCATCTTTGACAAACTTTGAAATTACTTTCCTTACTGAGGCGACAGAGTCCTGGAAAATAGCTTGTCCCAATCAACCCTTGCCCAAAGTTCTTCGTTCTCAGAAGCAATGGGATGGGCCGCTCTGCGAGTTAGAACGTACAGATCTGCTCAACACAGCTGCTTTCTCTACAGAGCGTGCACGTCTTCTTGCTGTTTCACGCTGGGAATCGGGACTTTGGTTGCAAGCCCTACCATCAAAGAACATTGGAAGCCTTTTTGACAACAGCACATTCCGATTGGCAGTTTCCTTACGTTTAGGCGCGTGTTGCCAAGTCCCCCACCGGTGTACTTGTGGTGAAATGGTGGATCAGTTTGGCCACCACGGTTTATCATGCAGCAGAAGTGCGGGTCGCATATCACGGCACGCCAGCTTGAATGATGTCATCCGTCGGGCCTTTGTCAGTGCCGGTGTACCATCAGTCCTAGAGCCTAATGGACTGATGCGTGACGACGGTAAGAGGCCCGATGGAATGACACTAATTCCTTGGAAGATGGGACGGCCGTTAGTATGGGATGCTACCTGTGTAGATACCCTAGCTCCGTCTCATCTTCCAGAAACGACTGTTCGGGCTGGCGGAGCTGCGTCAAAAGCGGAAAACCTCAAACGGCGCAAATATACAAATCTCGACCGAGGTTGCATGTTTGTGCCGTTTGGGGTAGAAACATTAGGACCGTGGGGGCCGAGCACCCATGAAATCTATAGGGACTTGGCAAAACGTCTGGTGGAGGCGACATGTGACCAGAATGCTGGCTCATATTTGGGTCAGAAAATCAGCATTGCCATTCAGCGTGGCAATGCGGCCAGCGTTCTGGGCACTTTCCCTTCCACCATAGGCCTTTTAGAATAATTGTATTATATTTTGTTTATATATTTAAGTTATTTTAGTTCAGATTTAGATATTTCTTTGTTATAGATTAATAATAAAAAATAAAATTAATTTTTAACTGACTTAAAAATAAGGATGAGGTTCTCTGTTGGATTGTATATATTTTATGTTTGTTACCTGAGAACTCCGTTATTTATAAACCGATTTGAAAAAATATTTTCGCGTTGGGTTCAGTATAGCTACGAAGTGGTCCCATACGTATAAATTTCATCGATATTTGACCTTGGACATCGAAGATACATTGAATTCGGTTTTTTTTTTAAATGTATACTTGTTAAAAGATGATTAGTTTTTTCCCGTGACTTCGTCCGAGTGGACGACAGTGGAAGCCCATAGAACATCTTTTCTTCAAGACCATTTTAGCAAGACCTCCCAACATCTGATCTGAGACGCGTACTACGAAGAGGTCAAGCTGTATCTTCATAGTCACTAAACTGTTTCTGATGTAACATACCCTCTAATCTAAGTTGTGACATAGACACCAATTGGTGTGACAGAATCGTGTAGGAAATTTTATTGTTATATGTATTAACAAACACTCAATCTTGTTCACCAACTGGGACAGCAACATTGTGTAATTAATGAAATAATAAATATTTTTTTCAGACTGATTTTGTCTAATTATTTGAAATAAACATCAATCAATCAAATCAAATCAAATCTCTTTAATCATTTTGGCATCACAGACGCACTTATGAACGTCAAATTATCACAATGACTCTACCACCGTATCGGAAAAAGAACCACTACTCAGAAGATACGGCAAGAAACTGAGGGGCATTTTTTTTTAGAGATTTTGTTACAATTTTTTTTGGTTTTACCATGTTATGTTTCTTATGTACCAGTTGGTTACTTTGCAGAAGTGGAATGTTCCAAGCATCTTAGTCTTCTATGTAATTACGAACAGTGTAGTATGTTTTTCTCATTAGAACATTCTTAACGCGTAATTGGAATTTACTTTCTGTGAGCTCCGTTATACACTTTGGAATTTTATTATAAATACATTGTTTGTTAAGAAAAGTATTGTAACAGGTTGCTTCTGCATTTTGAGAGTTGTGTAAATTTCAAAAGCGATGTCACTTTTGAAATCTGCACAAAAATTAAACAACACAAAATTAAAAATAAAATGATACATTGATACAATGATACGATATTTCGTATTATTATTTGGAAAGAAGATAAGATTCGAAAAATATCAATAATATTTGCGTTTGTTATCGTAAAGGCAAAGAGTGACGTGGTGTTTTGGTTTATATATTTTTTCTGCCTACTACCTAGAGATACCAATTCTAAGTGTATTAAGTGTCATAAAGTCGTAAGTGGTATTAGTGTCTGTATTGTGTAGGTACCTACTAAATATATTTTTTCCTAAATTGCGTCATAGCTTATTGAAGCTATGACGTATATGATGCGTATATAAACATAGCTTATGTGTGGCGCCGGACTCATAGAATATATTAAAAAAACTGAATTTCAGTTCGTGCCTTAGTTTTTGATTTTATCTCGGACAGACAGACAGACAGACAAAAATGTTAAAAACTATATTTTTGGGTTCTGTTGCTAAAAAAAATAGATTTTCTAAAATATCTTTAATGTACAGTAGCCGCCACGTTACCACGTTTTATTATAAGTAGGTATATAGGTATAGATAAGTGCGACGCGAATATGGCTACGTACGTCATTTGAGAAGCGCGTTATCGAAAATTTCAGGTGACGTTTACACTTGTTAGATTTGTGCTAACAAGTCTAGACGTCAATTTCGAGGCGACGTCAAGTCTTGTTAGACTTGTGATAACCAGATTTTAAAATACTAAGAATGAAAAGAAAATTAAATTGCTCGGGCAGAGATCGAACCTGTGTCTTTGGAATGCCGTCCCGACGCCACCACTGGGCCACTGAGCCAACTGCTCGAGCAACAAATTTTTTTCTATCCTTCTTATATCTGTACCTACATGTACCTACCTACCTAACTACTAATACCTAAGTAACTAAATACCTAACTACCTACTGTATGATTCTACGTCATCTATCATCAATATTCACTATTGATTTAAAAATTTATGCTAACCAGTAATGTTACAATAATTAGCATTTGCAGCATTAATAAGCTGCTAAATTTATATTAGTATTAATTAAATTAATTTTAGTTGCGAAATTTGATGAATGCTAAAATTTGTCCTTAAGCATGCGACGTACGGCAGAATGCGTGCACCTTCGATCCCGCATGTTTGAAATTGCGGTGGTCTGCTAATGCTATTGCGATTGCGAATCATATCAATCATTCAGTCAACCAATTTCACATGAAATTGTGAATTCACAACTGCGAAATTTCATATTAGCAATTAGCACCGCAATAGCAAGTAGCATGCTAACGAGAAATATTTCACCTGCTAATGAAATTAAAGAAAAATTGCAATAATTTCAAAATCAACTTTCATTTATTAATACTATTAGCTTTTATTCAACTTCACCTAAAAATCTAATGGAAGCAGGCGTGACGTTGCGGAAAGTCATCTCAAATCATGAAAATATAAGTGTAATTTCGCTGAATAACATCATTCATTAGCTTTATTCAGCGTTCTCACACTAGATATTTTCATTGCTGTTCAGATTTAAATTCACCTGTTAGTTTGTGTGGGTTAAATAAAATATAGTGTAATGCCGCTGAATAACATCATTGTCCATGCAAACATACAAAAAAACAAACAGATTTCTTTTTAATACCATGGATCCGTGTTTAGTACCCTCTAAATATTCGAACCTATATATATGTACAGAAATCGAAAATATTTATATGTACAGAACGGATTTGAGTGTAATTCGGGATAGAGATAGATTATACCATGGATTAAACACATAGGCCTTTTATCCCGGGAAACTGCAGTTGAAGCTGCGGGGCGGAGCTAGTCGTATCATATTTTTAACAGACTTAAAAAAAGGAGGAGGTACTCAAGTGGATTGTATTTTTATGTTTGCTACCTCAGAAATCCGTCATTTATAAACTGATTTGGAAAATTCTTCAGTATAGCTTCTAGGTGGTCCCATATAAATTTCATCAATATTCGATGTTGGACTTCAAAGATACATATTCATAGTCATAGTGATAGTATAGTTTGACAGCCTCTGTGGTGTAGTGGTTTGGCAGGTTGGCTCAAATCTCATACACCACTGAGGTTGCGGGTTCGATTCCCGCGACGGGACAAATGTTTGTGCACAGAAAAAAAAAGCGCAATCATTTGTTTCGTGTCTGGGTGTTGTGGGACCATGGTCCTCATAGTTCCTGGTTCCCTAGATACAGGGAATCCTAGTTAGAGGTCAGGATCTATGTAAGTGTTCGTTGGGCGTTATTTATATTCATATTCATTTATTAATGCTCATAGATATATTATTACAGACAGGTGTTAAAATAGTGTCATAAAGTATGCTATAAGTATGTACCCTGAAAGGGTGTTGCATAATGAGTGCAGTTAGTAGTTTATTTATTTTATTTATTTAGTATCATCATAATTGAAGTCAGTTATGATGATACTAAATATATATAATATATATATATATATATATATATATACTGTTCACTCTTTAAGACAAGAGTGAACAGGTTTCTTCTAGGCGAGCGTGCTACATCTTCGACCGCATCGTCACTTAACAACAGGTGAGATAGAGGTCAAACGCAAGCCTATAAAAAAAAAAAGTTTTTTATTATGAAATGTATTAGTTATAGGTATATCCAAACCCTGTTTATCCCCTTTTATTTAGTCGGCGAGAGCCATCATCGGCGACACGTAGCCCTCTAGCGGGAAGCCATCGAATTAGAATATAAATTGAACTTTTTATATAAACATTTATAATTTGCATTTAAGGCTCCACGTACCCTGAAAATCATATTTTTCTGGGTTAATACGGTTTACTGTAGCTAGGAAAATATACATATATTGCAAAAATGCTGAGATAAAATATCTCTCATTACAGCCTCTGTGGTGTAGTGGTTGGGCGAGACAGTTCATATCTCATACAACGGAGATTGCGTATTCGAGTCCCGTGACGGGACAAACAAATTATGTGCACAGAAAGAAAAAGGAAGCATTTTGTTTCATATCTAGGTGTTGTCGGACCATGGTCCTTGTAGTTCCCTAGGTAAAGGGTTCCTGGTTCCCTACTTACAGGGAATCTTAGTCATCAAGATCTATATAAGTATGTAATCGTTAGACGTATTTTTTATGGAACTGAGTGACGAGTCGTACAAGTCGTTCGCCTGATAGTAAGCGCCACGCCTGCCCATAACAATTGCAGTACCACCCAGAACTTTTCACACCATAAAAAGCACTGAGCACTGCATTGCGCTCAACATTTATTTATTATTTATTTATTTATTAAAAATAACGTAATATTTCGTAAGAGCTTATCCGCGCATGTTGCCCTTAACAGCCACCGGTGGCAACAAGCGACGTTCAGCTAATACGTTATAAATATTCATCGTCATAAGTAGCTCCCGACCTATCGAACGTTTACGACTTGACCAGTTTATCAAGACCCCTTACCCCACACCCAAACACCCCTCATGCTCCTAACCGTGGTATGAAGAGAGCGGAGGGAGGGACCAATAAATATTTGCCATCTAATATTACCCAGGAAAGAGATTCCGATACACATTATACGATATTTCAATACAGTATTTATATTTCCTCTGGGTGTCGCACTAAATCCGTATGGAGGGATATGATTGTTTTTGACTACATCTTGTTTTGAAGGAACGAAGTTTTCCTTTTTTGTAGAAATAAGAAACTAAATAGTGTCTCCGTCTTGAAAAGAAATGTGTACAGTATCGTTTTTTTGCATAGATCTTTATCTCGCCTGATGTTAAGTGAAGATGCAGCCGATAAAAGAGTACCATAGAGTAGAGCCAGCATACTAGATGAATTTTTCAAGTCGGTGTGGATAGCTAAATCTATAACTGTAAGGAATAGCGAAATATGCTCAAAGGAGTCTCTGAACCAATTTTAAATACGAAAAATAAAAATAAAAATATTAAACGAAAAATACATATTTTTAAAACTATATTATACCCGGAAATCGCATTAGTTATATATATAGATAGGAAATTCTCTATTGCACAAACAAATTTGTAGGTACATAGGCGAACTTAATGCTAGTAAAGAAAGAAAAAAGAAAGAAAATACATTTATTCAAGAAAGATACACGCAACATTACATTAAGCTATAATACTATACTACACATAACACATAATATTATTCTATACATACAACAGAAAAAAAAGATAACACATGTAATAACATATATAATAAATACATAATATAATTATAGTATAATGGAACGTTGCGCGATGTCAGGAAAAGGTTCCGACTCAGCATAAAAACTAAGGTAATAAATACTTTAGTACTGATTTTCAGCCGGAACCTATGACCGTGACATCACGAACAGTAAGATAAGAGACGAATACAACATAAATATATAAACAAATACATAACAAGAGTACACAAAATATACATAAAGCAAATAAAATAATTATTCATAGGCGGTGACACTGACATGTTACATCACCTATAAAAGCAAATTCATTCATTCATAGTAAGCATTATCTTCCAGTTAACCTCGGTGTACTGTGGAGGTTTTAGTTGATTTAGAAAAAAACTTACCCTGTGTACTCTGTGTGTACTCTGTGTGTACTGTGTGTGTGTACAACAACTTATAAGGATCGCATTCTAGGAAATAATCGGTCAAACGGCAAACTAAAGGAAAGTGCCCATAATATTTTAAACTGATTTATTCTTATATTTTTTATTGTACACTGTTATAATATTTACGTCGAGTGATTATAAACTATATGTACAAAGGCAAGCTTAAACCTAAAAATAACTTTCTTCCAGCAAACCCTTGAGGAAAGAGAACTGTCACATGAGGAAATAGGTTTCAGTGTACGATTACGATTTGACTACGAAAAAATCAGCAACTATAATCATAAATATCAGTTACTAAATATATAAATATAATAAATACAAAAATAAATATATCTATACCATACATAACTATAAGGAGTAATACATACATAAGTACTTATAAATCGAAGCTATAAGTAAAGATAATGATTTTTAACTCTTGCTTTAAAGATATCAAATGAGGGACTGGCGCGAATAGTGTGGGGGAGAGAATTACAAAGCTTAATTTAAATTAATTTTAAAGCCTGTTTATTTTTAATTTTCATACATAAAGTATAAGTATATATCATTGTCTGAAATGATACTTAGTTTTCAATTGTTTTACAATCGTCTTTGTAAGTAATAGTTAGTTTTCTTTGATAGTATACACTCTCAAATCTCCGTTCGTCAAATTAGACCAGCTTGACGAGACTGGGGCCTTACTCTGATTCGTAATTACGATCTTCGTTCCATCGGGTGAAAGTGACAGCGCTATGCAACAGACATAATAGTGTCTCGTTTAGTCCGCACGAACAAATTAACGAAAAAAAACTCAGAGCAGGCTCCCTGGTTTTGAAGAGTTGACCCTAAATTTTCCAAACACATCCGGACTCGACGTCTTGATTTTTGCAGTTGGTAAAATCAGTACAAAACAGTTAAGCGAATGCATGCAATTAGCATTTTCTAGGCTCAAGTGAGACTGAGCGGGTCACATAAGCAGTATTCAGATCTGTGGGCAAAAGTCACAACGAAATGGGTACCTGAAGAAGGACGTCAGTGCCGAGGCCGGCCCAAAAATAAATGAAGAGACGATCTGAACGCATACCAAGTAGGCTGGAGCGAAGTGGCGCAGGATAGGGAGAACTGGAGAGGTCTGAGGTCCTTTGCCCAGCTGGAATAGCATAGGTTAGTAAAAAAACCAGCCAAGTGCGAGTCGGACTCGCGCACGAAGGGTTCCGTACCATTACCTATAAAAGGGCAAAAAAATCACGTTTGTTGTATAGAAGCCCCCTTAAATATTTATTTTATTAGTATTTATTGTTATAGCGACAACAAAAATACATCATCTGTGAAAATTTCAACTGTCTAACTGTCACAGTTCATGAGATACAGCTTGGTGACAGTCGGACGGACGGATAGCGGAGTCTTAGTAATAGGGTCCCGTTTTACCCTTTGGGTACGGAACCCTAAAAAAATATTAGATACGTACATCAAAATATTTTTATACTTACAAGGACTTTTCTTTCCGCTCAGCATTGGTATAAAGCGAACGTACCCGAAATCCTTATAAAAATATAACTTTTGGAAGTAGCCATAATGAAAGATTCCATCAATGTTATTACAGAACATACTGGCCATATATTGAAGATTGGATCATGCGTTCGCTCAGCTTCAAGCATTCTATCTCTTCCACAAGTCCGGATTGATTTAATAATATATGAAGGCCGGCAATGTTCATGTATATGAACAAATATACATAGGTATACATATAATGTATGAAAGCTTAAAATACTGTTACCGGTCATATAGTAGGTGTCATGATTCATGATTTGCAACATGATCTGCTTTAGATGAAGAGTAATAAATTTGGATTAAACCAGTTTATTTTATCAGTTTCGTTGCTCACAAAAACAGGATGGCATTATCGGGCGACTGGCGATATAAAAATTGTCATTTTTAAAATAACTAATTATTTTTTGACTTTGCATGTTATTCCTCTCCATCCACAGTTGTTTTTAAGAAATTGGTAAGCGATAAGACCGCCCATTGCGAATATTACAAGTCTCTAATGTTGAAATTAATTAATTTAATATCTATATGAATATTATAATAAAAGACATAAAATTATTATATCATAATGTCCCTAATTGTTACTTTCATATTATCAATGAAGACTTATTCCAGTCATTCATTAACCTATTTTAGGCTTTAATTAATTTTTTTCATTAATTATTTTTATAATATGTTAATATTCTGGTGGCTGTTACATTCAAACTTTTTGTGGAGAATACAAACATATAGCCACTATTTAGTTTAATAAAAATAAATTAAATAAATAAATACTCCCAACGATCACATACATATTTCCTAGCCCTTAACTAGGATCCCTTCTATCTATGGAACCAGGACCAACGCGAACCAATGGTCCCACAACACACAGACACGAAACAAATGCGCATTTTTCTGCGCAAACAATAACATCGTTCAACAATAAACAAACAAATCCACGAAACCGCCAACTCCAACCATCTCATGCAGGTACAACCGATACGCTTTCATCCGAGTACCATTAACATTGTACGTACGTCGGGGTAATTTTGTGTATTAAGTTGGTAACACTGAAAACTTTAGTCATTAGAACAAGGCCAGGGTAAGTGCTCAGCGTTATGTCTACGGGCCGGCCAGGTGGGATCGTTTCAGGATGTGGAGTGGGGTACGTAAGATGGGCGCAAACGTATAAATTAAAGACCTTACACGTGTCCGTTTTCCATTAAGAACGCAAATACATGAGACACAAGCCGATTAAATATATTGGTAAGACTATCTGAGATCCGAGGTTTCAACCGCGCTTTCCCGGGATAAATAGTAGCCTATGTCCTTTTAAAGGACCTAAAGTACCTACGCCTACGCACCAAATTTCATCAAAATCCGTGTAGTAGTTGTTACGTGATTGAGTAACAAACATTCATCCATCCATCCATCCATCATTACAAATATAAAAAGGCTACAATCAGGCTTCTTTTTAAATTGAGATAACGACATCTCGCCTGATAGAAAGCAAAGATGTAAAATGGAGCAAGCTTGCCCGTGAGATGCCTTAAAAGATAGATTAAATATATCGTAGATTGATAGATAGAAGATTAAAAAGGACAAAACCATTTGAGTTAGTTTAGTGAAGTGTCAGTGAACCGTAGCATAAATAGTTAGTGCTACTCGTAAAGAACACAAGAACATAGTGTCTTCGCCTTAATAGAGACAATAAGAAAAGTGTTGATGGACATAATCTTAGTTATTAGCAGTTTAAGTCAAATTTAAATTACTTATTCATCTTATTAGGCTAGATTGTAATTCTAATGGCGGGTCTTTATTTGAAACAAGTCATTACATAAAAAAAAATGAGATGCCTATTCACTCTAGACTTAAAGAGACCCAAGTTGTAGCTGTTTTGGAACAAAGACTAGTAGATCGTTCAACTCCTTAACAGTCCGCATGATGAAGGAATCTGCGAAACGCTTAGTACGGATAGGTGGGATAATATCGACGTACGGCTTAAACAACTCCCCCCGCCTGAAAGCTCCATTGTAGATATCATCATCAGGTTAACCTGACCATCAATCAGGGGACCTACATACAGTTTAAAGTAACCAGCCAACTGCGAGTAGGACTCGCGCAAGAAGGGTTCCGTACAATTATCTATAAAAACGGCAAAAAGATCATGTCTGTTGTATGGGAGCTCCACTTAAATATTCTTTTATTCTGTTGTAGTATTTGTTGTTATAGTGGCAACAGAAATACATCATCTGTGTAAATTTCAACTGCCTAACTATCACGGTTCATGGGATACAGCCTGGTGACAGACGGACATACAGACAGACGGACGGACAGCGGAGTCTTAGTAATAGGGTCCCGTTTTACCCTTTGGGAACGGAACCCTAAAAAAGTATTATGTATATTTATTTAAGACGCTTTCCTCTTAACTTTTAAGCCACACCTACACCTAGGCGCGCTAACTACCTAACTTTCCCCTATTATATGTCAAAACAACTTACATTGGGGCCTCGGCCACGCTTATGTTGCCCCCGTCCATACCAATGTTTTGAGACGTAATACAAAGTAATTACGTACAATGTATTGGTATCTTTGAACTGTTACATAAGACGACCAATTGAAAATATCTCAATCTCAATGTTTAACCCTTGGATGCAGTTTTTCTTATTTGCAAGCAGGTTTTCTAGCGGTGGTCCTTAGACATGTTTTATGAAAATCGGTTTAGTTGGTTTATTTTTTATAGGTTTTTAGTGTCAAGGGTTTTTAAAATTTTAGTTTACTGAAATTCGTTATTCTCAGCATTTCAAAAACATTAAGAGCTATCGATATTCGACCTTGAACTTCGAAGATACATTATTCAAGTCATTTTTTTATATTTCACGTTGTCGAAGTCATCAATATAAAAACAGCGCGTATCGCTCATTTCGCAGAATCAATATTGAGTTTGAATAACAGTCATGCTTCATATCAGTTTTTGGCATGTCATTTATATCTCTGCCACACGTCCTTGAGTCGACATCGTCCTTAATGCATTTGTTATATAAATGACCGATTACTGATACATAATATAGGAACATGAGATACGATTTTTTCATCACACACAGCTTCTGCCTCTGTGGTGTAGTGGTTGGGCAGGTTGCAACAAATCTCATAGGTTTCGGGTTCTTTATCCGCTCGGACAAATGTGTTTGTCCAAATAAAAAAAAAGCGCAAGCATTTGTTTCGTGTCTGGGTGTTGTGGTACCATGGTCCTCGCAATTCCTGGTTTCCTAGATACAAGGGATCATAGTTAGGGGCCATGATTTATGTATGTGATCGTTGAGTTTATTATTTATTATTATTATTTTATTTTGTTTATGTCGATTTTAGGCAATTTGTATGTGAAAATTATAAAATAAATTGTCATCAAGTTGTAGCACCGTTAGAACTGTAAGCGAATACCTAACATGGAAAAACGAAATTCAGATCAATTTTTAAGAATGCTTATGTGGGTTTATTTATCATCATCATCAACATCAGCCCACATCAGTCCACTGCTGGACATAGGCCTCTCCCATAGCACGCCACTGAGTCCGATTTTCGGCTGTCCTTCTCCAGTCGCTACCAGCAACCCTACGTATATCGTCGCTCCACCTGGCCGGTGGGCGTCTTACACTACGTTTGCCGATTCGCGGTCTCCACGTCTACTCCAACGGTGTGAGTTTATTGATTTAGTAAAAAAATATAGTCATATACCCTATTGTTGTGATCACCTCATCCTTTAAGATAGGTTTCCATCAAACAGTTCGAATTTCGAATACAGACAAGTATACATTTTACCCAAAAAAAAAAGACTTGTACTATGAAAAAAGACTGACAATGTATTTTCGAAGTCCTAGGTCAAATATCAAGAGATATTTATATGGGACCATTTTGAAGCTATACTGAAACCAACGCAAAAAGAATTTTCCGAATCGGTTCATAAATGACGGAGCTCTGGGGTAACAAACATAAAAAAAAAACAATCGAACAGAGAACTTTCTCTTTTTTTGAAGTCCTAAACCCTATTGTAGTGACCTCACCACATTACGGTTTCCATTAAACAGTTCGAATTTTGTATTCGAAATTCGAACTGTCAAGTACACATTTTACAAAAAAAAACGACTTCAATGTATCTTCGAAGTCCAAGGTCAAATATCCATGAAATTTATATGGGACCATTTCGTAGCTATAATTAACTCAACGCAAAAAGAATATTCCAAATCGATTAGTAAATGACCTCAGAACTACTGAGGTAACAAACATAGAAAAAAAAACCTTTTTGAAGTCGTTTAAAAATAGGTATACATACACAATTATATCTGCACCCAGCCCAGATAGCACGTAAGCTTGCTGCAAGTTTGTTTCACCTTTGATATTGATTTGATAAGTCTAGTTTGTAGCGTAAATGAAATGTTAGCTTGCTGTAAGTTTGTTTTTCTTGAAGACTAATTTGATACGTCAAGTTTCTTGCGGCAACGGAATGTAAGTTTGCTGCAAGTTTGTTTTTCTTTTATATTGATTTGATACGTCAAGTTTGTCGCGACAATGGAGTGCAAAGTGCTGCAAGCTTGTTTTCCTTTGATGTGTCTAACACATGTAGTTCCAAAACCATAACTAGATGGCGTTGGCGTTGAGTTAGGCCGCGGTGGCAAGATTCTCCGCGGATCTCCTAGATGTGAAACACAATAAACGCTTGATATGTTCAGGAGATCTAACACTAGTTTAGGTTCCTGGCTCAATATGCCTTTGCATAGTTTGCATTAAGAGTTATTTGTGCTGGATCGTGTTTAAAGCAAAAGCACATGGCAGTTTTAAAAGGCATTTCCTATTCCTGCTATTGAAATAATTAAAAAACCTACGTCGAAAAACGCCTGTAAATTGACGTCATTATGACGTAGATTTGCTACTCAGGTCAGGTCATCAATCGTAAACCGCGACTGAGTGATTATTTTTTTTGCATTGCAGTTTGCTTTGTCGTTGTGCTAGTTTGTTGCGTGGTATCTAGAAAGTTTGCATTAAACTTGCAGCAAGTTTGCAAACTTGCCATGGCAAACATGGTGCAAGTTTTCACGTTTGCTACTTCAAACTTGCTGCAAGTCTGAAACAAACATTGCTTTCTGGGAGTACAAGCGATATATTATCAAGCCTATCACAATGTCGTTATTGTGTACACACGACCTAATATCGCGATAGAATAAATATTATTCCGTCAACATTCTCATCCATCATTGTATAACTCTTCCGCTTCAAATGTGATGCCGTATTTTTGTTATGGATATTCTTCTTTTTTCCATAAAAATGTTATGCAACTGTAAGGTTTCAAAATAAAGTCTGTTCTTTTAGAATATATTTCAAATTTAGTTTCATTATTTTAGGATTTTTTAGCACTAGCAAAACTGAATTTATAAATTGGTTGGAAAAAGTCGCTATGTTGACTTTGCCACGTTTCCGTTGAAAGTATTTTTCAGACGAGTCACTCGGAGGTTGGGGCATTCTGTCGACGGTGATCGAACTGTACGGTTGTGCTGAAGTGTGTTTTTTTAGTGTGAAATAATAAGTGTTTTTAAAAGTGAAAATAGTGAAGTTTTATTGAAAGGAAGTTCCCATCGCTTATACAACAAGATTTTTTTTATGTGACTAAATGACGAGACGAGCTGGTCGTTTGCCTGATGGTAAACAATACATATAACAATAACAGCACACCCAGAACTATGTTTTGCAAAATCCTGCGTGGCACTGCACTGCGCTCGTCACCCTGAGACAATTAGCTGTTGAATCTCATAATGCCCAGTAATTAAGAATCCGTAATAGATTAAAAAAATAATTCAAAAACCAGGT
Source organism: Petrophora chlorosata (assembly GCA_951640565.1). Lineage (NCBI taxonomy): Eukaryota > Metazoa > Arthropoda > Insecta > Lepidoptera > Geometridae > Petrophora > Petrophora chlorosata. The sequence goes on along the minus strand of OX621204.1, from coordinate 3,996,303 downwards.
TTTTATGGATTTAGAATGCATTGTCATGCCGGATAGCTAATCGGTAAGTGCTCGAAATTTGACTTGCAAGATTCCATCTGGATCGAGACAAGAAAGTGACTCAATAAAAAAAAACGTGTTAAAAAACTAAGCTGTCGTGATAGCTCTTACTATTCCCTTTTTGCTTATAAAAAACTTAGATGTTGTTTTCATAATACATAATAACGAACTGTGACGCGCGGTTTCACCCCCGTAGTATTCGTTTAATAGTGGCTTCTTCGGGAAATAATCGTTTTTCCAGAATTAAAAGTATCGTATGTTCTATTTCAGGGGACTTACCACCAACTTTTACAAGATAATCATGCTACAGGAGCGTTTTATTTGTAGCTTATAATCATATAACTCTGATTCGTACCATGCGTTTCATAAAACAATAATGTTTTTGTTCCTGCGAAGTGTCAGCTGTCAAAAAACACCTGAATGAATGATTTCCGATGACGTCACCAAAACTTCTCAATAGTACAATATTAAAGTAAGCTTTTTTAGGATTTCGTGGTACGGAAAACGGATGTAAGCTTAAAATAATACTGGTTTAAGAGATGGTGGTAAGCCTGCAGGACCTAAGGTATCAAATTTCATTAAAAACCATTCAATCGTTACGGATTTAATAGGATTTGTAGTTTTCACTGCTAGAAATGAACCTTAACTAATCATTAAGTTAAATATTTAGGTTAATTTCTAAGCTTATTTCGTATAAGTAATAATGTAGTAATAATATAATCAATTATTACATTATTACGAAATAATTAGAAATTAAAGATGACCAGGCTAACAATTATGCCATTACATTTAATTTTATTTTATAATTATAATGGCATAATTGTTCAATGTGTATCATTACAGGTGGAATTAAAATGACATCCGCGGTGGTCAGCTACTTAATAATAATTTTATATCAGCAAGTACCTTGACTTGGCCCACGAGGTAACCGCCACGTGGGGCGTTGGCTCAACGGTGACTGTCCCGATAGTTATTTCGGCGAACGGCCTTATAGCAGAGCCTCGACCAACATCTCGAGAGGCTGTCGCTAGACGGTTGGATTAAAGGTCGGCTGCAGTAGGCAGTACTCCTTGACACGGCACGTAATTTCAAGAGGTTCCTCACTTTGCAACCTGGGCCTTGCACAACGTATGACGTGTGCGATTAATGAGATTTTAATGGAACTGGACAACGAGACGCGCAAGCTATTTGCCTGACATTAAGCACCACACTTGCCCATGACAATTGCAATGCCACCCAGAACTTTCAATAATGTGAAATGTACTGCGTATATAGCACTGCATATTGCTCCCTATGACATCAGATTTTAAGCTTTTTAAGCCGGGCGATTTGGTTGGCTACAATGCCCTTTAAACCGGAATACAGTGATGCTTGCGCACTGCTAGGCAGCAAAAAAAACTGGCAAAGCGGTGGTACTTTTGAAGTTCTTTGTTGGCTTGCGTTTGACCACCATCTCACCTAGGTCCTAATTCACTATGACCACTTAGCGATTCCTTGCTTCGAAATCACGTCGATTCCTTAATTATTACATCTGCGAAATTCGTATTATCTATGATGCGTCATAGAGAATACAATTTTTGAAAATAATTAAGGGATCGACGTGATTTCGAAGCAAGGAATCGCTAAGTGGTCATAATAAATAAGGTCCCTGATCGTAAGTGACGATGTGATCGACGATTTAGCATGCTTGCCAAGCTAGTACTTGTTCACTAGTCACTAGAAATTTCCTAGATTGTAACTATCGAACCTACCCAGACGGCCTGTCGTATACGAAAATTACGATCTAGCAGACTTCCTTGTGGCACTATAGGTAATACTGAACCGTGTGAATCATCGTATGCCATGTATTACAACGTATAATAGTTGTACCTACTTTCATTCAAAATGTCAGGAGGTCATCGTAATAGTGGCATTCATTAACCTTTTTGTTCGAAGGACTGAGTTTTAAATAAATTATGTTTTAGTGCTTGTTGCTATCCAAATAACAATAAGTTACCTGAAACTGTATAAAAATAACAAATTGTGTTCATTGACATTTAAAACTCTGACACTGACTATTTTACATTGATATGTGACTTGATCATTCTTTATTTATTTATCTTTTCAACTGACTTCAAAAAAGGAGGAGGTTCTCAATTCGACGGTACGTTTTTTTTATATATATTTTTTTGTATGTTTGTTACGCGATTACTCCGCCAATTATGAATTGATATTGATGATTCTTTTTTGTTTGGTTGGTCATACTTCAGAAATGGTCCCATATAAATTTTATCGAAATTGATTCAGCACTTATTCAAAAAATAACATATACAAAAAATATAAGTTTAGTCTTGAAGTCGGTTCTTTTTTAGTCTAAAAATTATATATATTGTAAGTACAATATTATTATAATTTTTTTAATTAATAATGTAATATGTGTCTCAAAATATTTTTTATTGATCTTTAATACTACTATATACGTTTTTAAACTAACATGGTCACTGACACTAGAATTTGATTTAGAAACGCGATATTAACCATGTATTCGTTTTGTTTTGAGTTCTCGATATAAATACATCAATCGAAACAAATACATGGTAAATATCCCGTTTCTAAATCAAATTTTAATACTACTATTTATAAGCATACGCGACCGTTCGACGTACACGACCAATATAGGCGTACGCGTAGCACAGTTTAACGCCTTATTCGACCGCTTATCTTCAATATCCCAAAGCTGAGACAAAATTCTAGGTAGGCAATTGTATACTTAATATTTACCTCCAAATATCACATATTTTTTTACTATTCAGATCTACAAAATCACAAAAGCTGCTATCAAAAGCGGCGTATACATGAACAAACACGCGCATCTTTATCGCCAGCAAAGAAATCCAAACAGCCTTTCAGAAAATGGAACACCGGAAAAACATAACACATTCGTATTCCTATTCAAGCAAAAGGCGCAAGGTTTAACCTTTTCACGCGACCAAAGAGACGTTGGTAACGTCTACGCCGTAGCTGTGTGCTACGGCTTGTAGCGACGGCCGAGCTACGAGCCTCAGTGTGCTACGAACGCCGGACTGAGGCGGACCCGTAGCTAAGCTCGCGAAATTCCGTTATTGCACGACTTGTTGCGATGTATGTGAACTAAATGCTCGAATAATTCGTTATTATGGATATATTTGTTTAAAATAGTCTTAAATTGTGGATAAAAGTGATGGACAAGCCTTTTTGTTGTAACAAAAGCGTACTGATGTTCTTTGTTTGGAAGTAGCACTTGTGAGTAACAATGGACTCTGTGTTTTGTCTCCAAATATTTGTATTGACGTCAAACATGCTTCGAAAGCGCAATTTTATTAATAAAATTTAGGGAAATTCTAAGAACTATTAACGTTGAACGTTTTTAGACTATCGCGGTCACTGATATTAGAATTTGATATAGAAACGGGATATTTACCATATAAATATGGTAAATATCAAGTTAAAAAAAATAATTATAAACGTATTGTTTGAGGACTAGTTGTAAATAATTCTCCGTAAATATACTTTTTACTCGTCATGAAAATATACCTTTGTATAAAAAAAGCTTTTGACTAAAAAACGCCGCCCAATATAAAATTCTCAGGTATTTTTTTAAACTTTTACATTCATCACGTAGAAATTTTCTTCGGAATTTAGTTTTATTTGTTGCAACAATATTCCGGTTAAAACATTAATGCGCAAAATTAATTCATAAGAGGATTTAAAAAAGTCGAAAAATCCGTTTCATTTTTATGAAACACGTTATTGTAAACCGGAAGGAAGCTTAGCAAATTCGGTTGAGAGCATTTTAAATTAAACACACAAAATTTAAATTTAAATTTAACAATCATTGAACGTAATAAAATTCGTTATAAAAATATATAACGATTATTAATATATAACGTTATAGAAATTTACAGTTGTTTTTGTTCTATGCTGAAGTTGGCGAAATGAGCATCTGTTTGTCGAGAAAAGCCGTCTATTTCGTTTAAAAAGTTAAATGAGCCTATAAATCGTTACAAAATTTGCACTGTGACCAAGTAATCCTAATTTACTAATAATTAAAAGAAATATAAAAAAGAAATATATATATAAATATATATATACTAATACAAATATTATAAAAATGTTATTAAAAGTAAGTAATAGAAGAGGAATGCGACACCCAAGTTAAACCTGTTTAAGGTTTATAATGTGTTAGATTTATAAGAAAAGTCATAGCTATCCAGCGCGGATATGCCGCTAGTGTTATGGGCACTTTTGCACCGGGTACAGTTAGGGGTGGGTTATTTGATTAGGTTATTAGTATTTGACAGAAAGACATATTTTAAATTTTTAAGAGAAGTTGTAAAATATATATAAAAAAATAAAAAATGTATATATATATATATATACGAAAGTTTGTGAGGATGGATGGATGGATGTTTGTTACTCAATTAGGCAATAACTTCTGAACGAATTTTAATAAAATTTGGTACGTAGGTACTTAAGGTACGGGAAAAATATAAAGGCTACTTTTTCTTCCGGTAAATCGTTGGTGAAACTGTGAAACGCTAGTCCTTACTTATATCATAAACGCGAAAGCTTGTATGTATCGATGTTTGTTACTTTTTCACGCGAAAATTACCGAACCGATTTTGATGAAATTTGGTATGTAGGTACTTTATGTCCTGGAAAAGGAGATAGGCTACTTTTTATCCCGGGAAATAGCGGGTGAAACTACTAGCTCGTTCAACATCAAAATCTAACAAGAGAACCATGGTACTCTTGCTGATAATATAGGTACTCTACCTGAGAATGTAGGTACTGTACCAGAGAACATAGGTACTTTACTAGAAATCATAAGTACACTGTTAGAAACGTAATTGCAAAGGCAAAGGGTAAAAGGTTAATTGATGAAGCTCTACGTTCCTAGAACGCCTCTTTAGGAATGTATGAAACATTGCCTGCTTATTAGACGTCACACACACAGTGTTTCTAGTAGTTTGATTAGTAGTTTTGCGTGATTGAGTAACAAACATCCATCCAAATAATAATAATAATAATAATTGTTTATTGTCAAAAAGGTTACAACAATTTGTGGTACACATGTAATACAAAGAAGGGTTAGCTTAGTGTTTCAGATTACGACTAAACGTCGAGTCCCAAACTAGGCGAAAGCCTGTGTCTTGGGATTCAGAGATACGATTTTTATTAAGTTAACATTAGGTCAGAGGTGATACCACAGTTTGTGACATTATCAGAACCATGAGACAGAGTAGTGTGGATGTGTATATGGGTGACTATGTGTAAATGTTAAATGTCTACGTGTAAATGTTATGATTGTGCAAGTTTCCGCATATGTGAAATAAATCATCATTTTTTTTTTTTACGCTTAATAGATCTATGTTTGGCCACTATCTGGCCTGATGTGAAGCCATGATGTGGCCTAAGATGGAGCACATAGATCTAGAGAGAGACGGCAGTTGAGCGGCTGCTCAGACCCGTCTCCCCGATGGTTCACGGAACATCATCCCGAATTTAAGTTTAAAATCATTTCATTCGTCCTTCTTATTATCTACTTAATATATTTACCCTATGGTTACCTGAAAGAGATCGCTGCTATAATTATTATATATATATATAATTATTATACATATATTAATTATGTTTTACCAACTGTAATTCTGTTTTCTTTTTTTAAGTGCAATAAAGTGTTATCTATCTATCTAAATCCATCCATCCATCCTCAAAAACTATATTATTCACACTAATATTATAAATACGAAAGTCTGTGTGTTAGTGAGTTTGTTAACACGCTGTAACAGTTCAACCATGTTGAGTGAAATTCAGAATGGATCCCGAGAAACCGGGCGCATCTAGTAAATTGCATGTTTGAACATTTTATATGAGTTAACCTTTGCTGTCATGTTCTATAAAAGGCTAGAAATAAAATTAAAAATAAAGTACAGAGAACCTAATAAAAAATATTCTATTTAATAATATAGAAAGAAAAAAATCTCTAATAAAGGAGAAAGTATCAACATTACTCGAACCTTTGTGAATTTTTCATAATCTAAAGCAGTGGCTTAAACTAGTATTTATCTTTAAAATAACGTTATAATTCGTTATTTTTTAAACAACGTTATAAGTCCCTAGTAATTGCTTAGTTTAAATAGCATGTTATTTAATTGTCTATTCAATTTATTTCAGCAATATTGAATTCTATATTTACAAGTTAATTAAAACATGTCTATTTGAATTTTAACAAAATAATATCTAAATCTTAACTAAAATTGCTTAAATATATGTACAAAATAACTTAAATATAAGGCCTATGGTGGAGGGGAAAGTGCCCAGAACGCTGGCTGCATTGCCACGCTGAATGGCAATGCTGATTTTCTGACCCATATATGAGCCAGCATTCTGGTCACACGTCGTCTCCACCAGACGTTTTATTTAATTGAATCAGGCGTGGGAAATTTGAAACGCAATTAAAATATCTAGTGTAATTCCGCTGAATATTTTACGGTTTAAGGGCATTGTAGCCAGCGAAATTACTAGGCATATGAGATTTAATATCTGATGTCTCGGGGTGATGAGCCTGATGCATTGCTACGCAGTACTTTTTGTGGTATTAAAAGTTCCAGTTTCATCACCACTTGCAAAACTAAAACAGATTTGATAACAAGTTTACCTACATTTTACCAAAAAAAACTGACTTCAATGTATCTTCGGAATCCAAGGTCAAATATCGATGAAATCTATATGAGACCACTTCGTAGCTATACTGAACCCAACGCAAAAATGGTTTTATATATGACGGAGTTCTGAGGTTACAAACATTAAAAAAAATACAATCGAATTGAGAACCTCTTCTTTTTTTGAAGTAGGTTTAACAAAGACGGTAATATCAACGATAAAAGTGCCACAGAAACAAATGAACATCAGGCAGGCATGTCCCCTAAACTGTAGCAATCGCGGGCGACTGGTGAAAAGTGATGTGTCTCTCGGATGCCACCTGATCGCTGCCTGACTCCGGGATGAGGATCGAGCGGTCCTGCTTCTGGTCCCTGCTGCAGGCACTGGCACTGCTGCCGACCATGGCTTACAAAGGTATTTTTACTTTATGAATATTAATATTTTATGTATAAAATACAATTGTATACAGAGCGAGTGTGGCTCAGTGAGAGCACGATCGACTGCGACTTTCGATCCGACGCACTCGAGCTCGAATCCCACTGGCCCCGCACCACTAACTTTCCCTATGTTATGTGCGGATGCAACCCTCACTCTAAAAACGGTGAAGGAAAACATCGCGTGGAAACCGGCATGTCTATGAATTTATAACAAACAATTCAAGGACATGTGATATCCACCAGTCCACACTGGGCCGGCGAACGAAATGTGAACGAAGTTTGATAAAATATGTTATAAAAATAAATATTTTTTTTTATTATATTTATATGAAGCATTTGTTGCATTGTTTAGAATTGTTGTTTTACTTGTGGTAGGACTCTCGTATCGGCCATCTGGGTAGGTGCCACCGCTTTGCCAGTTATTCTGCCGCCAAGCAGTAGTGCGCAAGCATTACTGTGTTCCGGTTTGAAGGGCATTGTAACCAACGAAACTACTGGACATATAAGACTGATGTCTCGGGGTGATAAGCACAATGCAGTGCTACACAGTTCTTTTGACCATTAAACATTCTGGGTCGCACTGCAATTTTTATGGGCAGGCGTGGCGCTTACCATCAACCGAACGACCTTTTTTATCTTAATACTCAACACCATAAAAACAAAAATCAATATTAAAAAATGTTAAAAATTGTAACTTATGTTAACATGACTTTGAAAAAAGGTAAGTATGTTTACCCATTTCTTTCCTATACTCAAATTGAAGTCTGAGTGTTGAAAAGAAATGCGAAAACTGACTCTATCAGTGCTTCGGAAATACGCCCGCTAGAGAAGATAGCACCAAGAAACTCTGCAGGGATGTCTTTTTTCAGCACAATTACGTATAAATTAGAATTAACAGAATGTAAAACAAGAAATGCGAGTGAGATGTCCCATAGTCATAGTATCAGTAACAGAAAAGTGTAAATAAAATATAAGTAGGTATGACAGTAGCAGTAGGAGTGACTAGAACAGACCAGTCCCCGCAAGCAGCACCCGGATTTGGAATTGGATTTGATTAGATATTATCATCAGCCCATTACGTTCCCATTGCTGGGACACGGACCTTCTCTCATAGAGAGAGTACGAACTCTAATCCACCACGCTGGTCGCTGGCCCAGTGCGGGTTGGTGGATGTCACATGTCCTTGAATATATGTGATTAATTCTTGGTTATGCCGGTTTCCTCACGATGTTGAAAGCAAGCGTTACGCTATGCTTGTTAAGGTATGTATTATCTAAAAGCATCGCTTTAGGCTGTAACTTTGCTATTTAGGGGCATTAAATATGTAAATTGCGAACTCAAATTTCAAGGAAATTGAGTAATAATCTGCATTTAAGCGTCACATCTCGACCGAGATCGAGATGTATGTATGGATCTTGAATATATATTTGTTATATAATCACAAAAAATGAATAAATGAATTTAGACAACATTTTTTGTTATATGTTGGGATCATAGAAAATGACATAGGATATTTTTACTCCCGAAAAAAGGTCCACGCAGGCAAAATCGCTGTGCACAGCTAGTGTTATATGCATAATATAAGATCAAACGAACTTCATAAAGTGAAGTTCGATCATTATTATATGAGTCGCTTCATTCCAAAATACAAAGCTGGTTAATTGTATCTGAAGAATGAAGCGACGATATATAATTTATCAAATGAAACACTAAACACGAAATGTTATTGGGTTTCATTAGGTATGTATTATCTAAAAGCATCGCTATAGGCTGTAACTTTGCTATTTAGGGGCATAAAATATGGAAATTGCGAACGCAAATTTCAAAGAAATTGAGTAATAATCTGCACTTAAGCATCACTTCTTGAACGAAACCAGGCCAAATTACGGCTAAGTAAAATTTAACTTATTCATTAAGCTGTCGGACTGCGCAGTTAAAATTCACATCTTATTAACTTACCAACCGCTATTTAACTTAGCTTAACTTACTTATAACTTAGTAAAGCTGAATTAGTGGAAGTAATCCTTTACGCCCGTAACGGATTACGGCCATGAATCTCAGAGATTTCCGCGACTGTAAAAAAGTTTCAGATTGGGCTGCGTTCGTTTATCTTTGCATAATTATCTGGATAATCCTATGTTTAAATGGGATTATACATCTTTGCGACTGAAAAATGTACAATGAAAAATGTGTGTGTGTGTGTGTTTACGAATGAAGCGCAAGGACCCAACGCTGTAAATAATATATCGACAAATTTTCAAACTTTGTCAAAATAAATACCAATGCATCACGAGCGTCGTATCCAGCCCCCCAACCCATATGTCCCTCAAGCGCCAGTCTTATATCGTTTTGAGCTCAAATTAAGGTATAATTATTATTATTATATTATTATTCACTGCGACTAATGAGATACGGTCTAGTTATTGTCGATTCAGAAAAGGAAACGAATTAATCTCATTCATTTAAACTAAAATACGATAACTACAAGTTGAGACAAACTTAATGGGACAATATATGGCATCATAAGATATTGTTGTAGTGAATTTTCACCTTAATCTGATCTCAACACGATATACGATTGGCGCTTGAGGGAGATATGGGTACAAGGGCTGGTCATTAGTGACTTCGGTCTGTGTTGCGACTATTCTAAATTTTAACATATCACGTAATCGAACGGTAATGTAATCGAACGAAAATCTATTAATTAAGACTCCCCAGCATGATACCACTGTTTATGGTAAATCGTTCAACGTTCCAGCGGTGCGATTGTGGATCTCTCTTCCCATAGCAATTAGACAAGTGAAGACGCTTCAAATATGTAAGCTTCGTGTGAAAAACTTTTACCTGTCATCATGAAAGTCTGCTAATATTTTAATCTTTTAAGTGTAAAATCGTTTCATTCGTTCTACTTATTATCTACTGCACAGTATCCTCTTTAAAATGTTGTTTTCCTCAACATATGGTTGTCTGGAAGAGATCGCTGCTTAGCGATAACACCGCCTATTGTACTCATAGGAAATTATGTATTACCAACTGTACTTCTGTTTTCTTTTTTTAAGTGGAATAAAGTGTTATCTATCTATCTATCTATCACGTATAAAATAAATGAAATATCCTTGAAATAGCCTTGTTTGCATTCCGCAATGGTTTTATATTATAACAAATATTTTTACAAACAACAACTATAATTCAATAACTTTTTATTTACTTAAATGTGAAATATATTTAGTTACTAACTCAGCCAAAATTATATAAAAAAAATCATTTAATTCAGACTTTTTCCATATATTGTTAGTAACAAAGATCTTAAAAAACTAGGTTAGTAGAACATTTCAATAAAACAACAAAACATTACATACATATATTAATAGAACATTACATTTTCATTACTATTAAATTAAAATTTTATAAAATTTGCGCGGACTTTTATCGCACAAAACATATTAAACCGCCATGATTATAATAATGCTACAGACAAGAAAAGCTATTTTTTTTTATTGTGTGGGTTTGAGGCCAACTCTATTGTCGCCCACCCGAAGGCCTCCGACACGGCGTTACGAATGTTGTTCTAGAACAACACGTGACCAATCATCATCATCATCATCATCAGCCCATCACGTTCCCACTGCTGGGACACGGGCCTTCTTTCATAGAGAGAGGATGGGCCATAATCCACCACGCTGGCCCAGTGCGGGTTGGTGGATGTCACATGTCCTTGACTTTTTGTGAAAAATTCTTGGATATGCCGGTTTCCTCACGATGTTTTCCTTCACCGTTTCGAGCGAGTGTTAAATCCGCACATAACTTAAGAAAGTCAGTAGTGCGGGGCCAGCGGGATTCGAACTCGGGTGCGTCGGAGCGAAAGTCGCAAGTGCTCCCACTGAGCCACACTCGCTCTCGTGACCAATGCTCAGATGTAAACTACACAAACGATCACCCATCCAAGTGATGACCGCAACAACGTTGCTTTACCTAGCAGATCTGTCACGATTGGCTAGGCGAGCTACGAAACGAGCGCTACAGTTATTTTACCAAAACTACTAACAACCTAAACCAACGAACTAAAAACCCCGCTCTGTGAATGTAAACCTCGGAAACTATTCGACACATTTCAGGACTGCAAAAATGTTTTATGGGTAACCTTTTTTGGCATCGGAATCACGGAGGCAGAAAAAAAATCAACTGAACGTTCAATTTAAAAATCTATGTCACGGGCGTCACTAGTTGTTGAGTCATACAGGGAATCAACCAATCGGTTACAAACTAGATTATTTTTTTTACTAGTAATAGTTACATTTTTATCGTGGATTAGATGCTATACGTACAACGGCAATTATTAGTATATTTTTCATGGGCATAAAGTATGGAAATTGCAAATGCGAATTTCAAAGAAATTTAGTAATTATCTGCATGTAAGCATAATTTATTTATTTTTTTACCAGTAATTTTTTTAATCGTTTTTTTTTATTTTTTTATTGGCTTGCGTTTGACTACTGTCTCACCTGATGGAAAGCGATGATGTGATCGAAGATCTATCACGCTTGCCTAGAAGATACCTGTTTACTTTCGATAGGAAGACTCCCGTTCTGTTAGTTGAATTGTATTATAGCTTACTAGTTCTTTCCTGTGACTTTGTCCGCGTGGATGACAGTGGAAGCCGATAGTCGTCTTTTCTTAAATTCCATTTTAGCAAGACCTCCCCAGTATATGAGAGCGCGTACTATGGAGAGGTCAAGCTACATTTTTGTAGTCACTCACACAGTCGGAATTTTTTAGATAAATTTGTGCCTACTTACAATTTAATCAATATTTACTGCCTGTTTCGAAACAGGAAAAGCTTTAGAAAAATATACAAAACTTGAAACAGGAAGGTTAACGCGAACCCCATGCTCTAAATAAACGTTCGAACAAAAAGGTGAACACGTGAACAGGTGAATTGCAAATTTGTTTTTTCCGATAATACGTTAACTTGTCAGCTTTGGGTTGTTCCCTAAACCTTTTTTTATGTAACTGAATGACGAGATGAGCTGCTCGTTTGCCTGATGGTAAGCAATACGCCAGCCCATAACAATAACAGCACCACCCAGAAATTTGTTTTGAAAACTTCTACGCGGCGCTGTACTGCGCTCGTCACCCTGAGACAATCAGCTGTTAAGTCTCGTAATGCCCAGTAATTTTGCTGGCTACAATGCCCTTCAAGCCGTAACACAATAATGCTTGCACATTACTGCTTGGCGGCTGAATAACTGGCAAAGCGGTGGTACCCACCAAAACGGCCTCTCGCATACGAGAAACCTACTTACCTACAGTACAACTTGAGTACAACCTACAGTAAGTTTTGCGTGATTCAGTAACAAACATCCACCCATCCATCTATTCCCACAATCTTTCGCATTTATTATTAGACTTCCTGCGCCCCGTGGTTTCACCCGCGTTATCCCAAGACAAAAAGTAGCCTATGTCTTTTTCCAGAACCTAAAGTACCTACCTATACAAGAAATTTCATCAATATCCGTTCAGTAGATAACTAAGCTTCAGAGTCTTGAACATCGGCGCAAAGTTGCCAGTTTATCGGTCTTTTACCGGATACATTTCGGAGAGTGTGTAGTACGGCAAGCCGTCATCAATATATGGTTGACATCCCTCCTGCTCGCACCAAGCGCTTTGCTTCGACCTTCATAATGCGAACGGCCAAGGAGTGGAACTCTCTGCTGGCATCTGTGTTTCCGGATAGCTATAATCTGGGTGTCTTTAAGACAAGAGTGAACAGGTTTCTTCTAGGCGAGCGTGCTACATCTTCGACCGCATCGTCACTTAACAACAGGTGAGATAGCGGTCAAACGCAAGCCTATAAATAAAAAAAAAAAGATAATGCGTGATGGAGTAAAAAACATCCATCCTCACAAACTTATTTATAATACTAGTAGGGTTATTAACACTGATATTATAAATGAGAAAGTTTGTGTTAGTGTGTTTGTTACCTCTTCACGCTGTAACAGTTCAACCGTGTTGAGAGAAATTTCATCAATATCCGTTCAGTAGCTAATGCGTGATTGAGTAACAAACATCCATATATACATACCAACAAACTTTCGCATGCATTTATAATATTATATAATATAATAGGATTAGATTAGATAACGCTTTATTGGTCACAACAAAACGAAATAATTACACAATAATACTTCAAACTAAAGTGTAACAATGTCTTATTGCTATAACAATCTCTTCCAAACAACCTTTGGATGGAGAGGACTCAAAGAAACTGTACGAGACGGTATAGTACATTATACTTATATTAGTATGTATCCATATGATACGTACCTCCGACAGAGAAACAAAGTAACCGACATAGCCCATCGAATTAGCAGGCTGAAGTGGCAATGGGCAGATCACATCTCTCGAAGGACGGACAACCGTTGGAGTAGAAGTGTCCTTAAGTGGAGATCGTGAATCGGCAAGCGTAGTGTAGGACGCCCACCGGCCAGGTGGAGCGACGACCTGCGAAAGGCGCCTGGAAGAAACTGGATGAGAAGAGCCGAAGACTGGGCTCAGTGGCGTTCATTGGGAGAGGCCTATCCTTCAATTTATGTGATGAATTCTTGGACATGCCGATTTCCTCACGATGTTTTCCTTCAGCGTTTTGGAGCGATTGTTAGATCTGCACATAGCTTAAGAAAGTCAGTGGTGCGGGGCCAGTGGGATTCAAACTTGGTTGCGTCGGATCGAAAGTCACACGTTCTTCCACTAACCTGCACTCGCTCTCATGATACGTATACAATATTATAATTAAATATTCAAACCCGTTAACCTGTTTGACAGCCTCTGTGGTGTATTGGTTGGGCAGGTTGGCTTAAATCTCATACCACTGAGGTTGCGGGTTCGATTCTCGCGACGGGACAAATATTTGTGCACGGAAAAAAAGCGCAAGTATTTGTTTCGTGTCTGGGTGTTGTGGGACCATGGTCCTCATAGTTCCTGGTTCTCTAGATACAGGGAATCCTAATTAGGAGTCAGGATCTGTGTGATCGTTGGGCGTTATTTATTAATATATTTATTTATTTTTATAACCGCATTCATAAATTCAAAACACATTTCCTTTTATTGCCTAAGAACGCTAGCAATTTACTCTAAAATGCATCAGGGAACGGAATTTTCCATAATATTAGACATCATGCCGCTAGGTTCAACGTTACTACGGAAATCTAATTCGGTCATGCAAATAGACACAGAGGGACGACTTCACTTTATAGTGATTTCACGTCTCGTCGTAGGAGCAACCTTCTACGCAGACAGAGTCGCGGGTATATGCTAGTGAAATAATAAATAAGTATATAAAAGAATCAGGCGTGACGTTGCGGAAAATCATCTCAAAATTAAAACGCAATGAAAATATATATTATAGTGTAATTCCACTGCATATTATGAAGGTTGTTGTTAGAATAATATAATATGTATGGGGGTAGATAGAAAATGTAAAATAAATTAAAATTAAAATATATATATATATATATATAATCCCTTCGCTCTTGTTTTATATTTACACAAAAATGTTATGTATATGTTTTTTTTAATAATAAATAATGTTAAATATAGATAGCGCTAACAACAACCCTCCTTGTATGACACGTGTTTCGCCGTTTATACGAGGCATCATCAGCCGTCGACTCGCCGAACGCTAGAACGAGAGACAAATAGTTTTCAGAGAGTTTTCTCTCGTACCGGTACCCGAGTTCGAATCCCACTGGCCCTGCACCACTGACTTTCTTAAGTAATGTGCGGATTTTAACACTCGCTCTAAGAACTGTGAAGGAAAACATCGTAAGGAAACCGGCATGTCTAAGAATTTATCACAAAAATTCAAGAACATGCGACATCTACTAACACTGGGCCAGCGTGGTGGATTATGGCCCCTAGTCTCTCTATGAGAGAAGGCCCGTGTCCCAGCAGTGGGAACGTGATGGGCTGATGATGATGATGATGAATGATCATGTTACAGTCAAAACTGAAAACTGGTATAAAAACGCAATGCAAATTTAAACGTGGTAATAACCATGTTACAGTCAAAAATCATAAACGTTCAAAACTAAAATTGATTAATAAATTAGTCAAAACCAGTTTTGTCCAATTTTGCCCTTCGCTTCGTTAAGAGTTCTAACTTAACCTCACCTAGTGTTTGGGGCCACTAGAATATACTATACCTAATTAATACCTTCTGGTGCTTCGTCAGCCGCATAATAAAAAACGTTTCTTTTAGTTTTTTTAGAAGCATTTATTTAACTTGCAATGTATGCAGATATGTTTGTCCGAGTGGAATCTTGCAAGCTGAATTAGAACCACTTCCTCTTATCCTACGGAGTTAAAATTATGCATACTTGTCAAAGTCCATTGAAAATGCAATATTATGGTGACAGACAGCTGATTTGATGATGGAAACGGAAGGTGGGCAATGGAACTCCTTGACAGATTGTACACTTGTAGTGTTTAGGCTCATTTTAATCAGCTTGCAGTTGCAATTAAGAATTTGTTAAAAACTTGTCTTGAAAAAAATATTTTTCAACAAAAAAATATTGTATGTAGATATGTTTGGAGTCTGCTAGTCATAAGTTCATGAATTACAAAAAAATATACTTTTACCTATCTACTCTACACATTGCGACATTTCAGACATTCCAGCATTACACAATATACGTCATACGGGCAACTAAACCAAAATCTCAACACATCTTCCACTCAGTAACATCTCATTTATATTTGACGAAACTCCCGCACACGCTCCCTTCTACAGCCCACTAGGGATGTCAAATGTAACCGTATCCGTATCCGAAAACATCGGAAATCTAAGATATTAAAATATAACGTGGGACTTACAACGAAAATATAAATTATGTAATGAGATAGTGGTCAAATGCGAAGTTAACCACATGTATTTATTTGGCAATTAATATTTAATTTTATTTTATTTTTTATTTAATATGTCGGTAAACAAGCAGACGGCCCGCCTGATGGTAAGCGGTTAAAGTCACCTATGGACATCAATTCTTATGTAGGTATCTTCAAAGTCCAAGGTCGAATATCGATGAAAATTATATGGGACCATTGTAGCTGTATACTGAACCCAACACAAAATTTTCCAAATTGGTTTATAAATGACGGAGTTCTGAGGTAAAAACATAAAACAATCAATCGAATTAAATACCTCCTCTTTTTTGAAGCCGGTTAATAATGGAAGAACGGCAACGACGTCACGAAGGATATACCCGGGTACGGGTTAGTAAAAATAAATATTTAAAATGATTTTCGGTATTATGTGAAATTAAAAAATCTGGGGAGATCTTGACTCAGCAGTATGTTATGTCGTCTGTTTGGGTTACAAAAACAACCATAAAAGAAAAAATTAGAAGCTCGATTTCGCAGGCTAACTCTCAGATGCAGGGCAAATCCTGCAGCTTGGTAGCAAGAACGCCTACAAGAAACATTTGTTTTTATTCTTCTTTTTGTTAAAGACTTATGCCACACACTTTTGATATGCCAGCCCCATCATACCCTAAAAGTACTTTACAAGAAACATACAAATACAATACGCATATCTATAAAGTAACATAGGAACCGGATGCGACCAAAAATATCCGTTACTATCCGAAACCGACACATCCGTCATCCCTATTTTATACTTTACGTTGCTACTACATAATACATTTTCCGGCGGAGTGGTCCGACAAAACAAATGACGCGCGCCGCGCCAAATAGTCCAAATGACGCGTTATGGGTTGACGCGGGCAAAAATAGAGAACGAAATTGAAATATTAAAAATCTCGGGCGAGGAAACTGAGCGGAAAAGTCCAGGTGCAGCTGCAATGTTGCGAGAAGTCTGCTGGATTATGTAATAAAGGAAAGAAATGCGGAGGTTTTCAAAAGTTACTTAGCTTTGGCATTTGCGATAAGTACATAAAACTTGTGGTAGGTTTCTCGTATGCAGGCAGTCTGGGTAAGTAACACAACTTTGCCAGTTATTCTGTCGCCAGGCAGTAGTGCGCATACATTACTGTGTTCCAGTTTGAAGAGCTTTGTGGCCAGGTGATGAGCGCAATGCAGTGCTATGCAGTGCTTTTTAAGGTATTAAAAGTTCTAGGTGGTACTGAAATTGTTATGGGCAAGCGTTGCGATTACCACCAGGCAAATAACTTGCTTAGTCACATCACTAAGTTACATTAAAAAAAATTAAAAAAAAATTGTGCGCATTCGTGCGTGACAGTCATTATTGTGAGTGTGACTCAGTGGGAGTACCAGCAATATTCGATGCGATGCACCTGAGTTCGAATCCCACTGGCCTCGACCCACTGACTTTCTTGAGTGATGTACGTATTTAACACTCGCTTTAAAAACGGTTAAGGGAAACATCGATCGTGAGGAAACCGGCATATCCAAGAATTAATAAAAAAAATTCAATGGCGTGTGACATCCAGACTGGGCCAGCGTGGTGGAAGGGCCATATCCTTACTTTCTCTATGAGAGACGGCCCGTGTCCCAGCAGTGGGATCGTGATGGGCTGATGGTGATCATTCATCTATCTATCTTTTATTTCATCACGGAAACTAGTCAACGAGCTACTTCATATTAAACTTACACATTTTTATTCTATTTCTTTTGTAAGCGCTCGTTGCCAACAAACTTGTTCGCCACATTGCATCGGCACCTGGATTTCTGCGCTCCGTGACCTCACAAACTGGAGTCGGTCGAAATTTTTATATTTCAATTTCTATTACCTATGCTATTGAGCGAAGTTGATGTTGAAAAATAGTACGATTCAGATTTAGCTATCGAACTTTTCTGTAAAAACTTTTGAACTTTGATTTGTTATACTTTAGAGTTTGTTTTAGGGTTCCGTACCCAAAGGGTAAAACGTGAACCTTATTACTAAGACTCCACTGTCCGTTCGTCTGTCTGTCCGTCTGTCACCCGGCTGTATCTATCCATTTCATTTCCGTACTCAAATTTAAGTCCAGGCACACAAAATAAATAAGAAAACTGACTCTACCAGTGCAGTGAGAAGATAGCACCAAGAAACTCTGCAGGATGTCTATACGGATATATGTTGAATACTATGAACAACACGTAAAAAAAATCGCTAAATCGGTCTAGCCATTCTTAAGTAATGCTAACCAACGAACTGCACTTAATATTTATTTAAATAGATGTGCACTGAATATGTTTATTTTTTACAACGTAGCGGTTTTATTCGTGCTATCTCCGTTTTACTGCCAAAACGGTTGAATACAGCACAAGTAAAATAAACTCATTCTGCGTACTCGTTCATAATTCTGACAAAATATTCAGTTTTAAACCTGCCAGAAATTACCGTCCGTGTATTTTCGTACTAACTTTATGACGGTGCATTTTGTTTTTTTTATTTCGCCACGCAAGCACGATATGATAATTACGGATGGATATTTATATCGTACTAGCTGCGCCCTTCGGTTTCACTCGCGGTTTCCCGGGGTAAAAAAGTAACCTATGTGTTATTCTGTTGTGTAATTATTATTGTAAAATTTCATCAAGATCCATTCAGTAGTTTTTGCGTGAAAGAGTAACAAACATATATTCATACATTATTACAAACTTTCGCGTTTATAATATTAGTAGTTATTGTAAAGTTTCATCAAAATCCATTCAATAGTTTTTTGCGTGAAACAGTAACAAACATACATCCATACATTCTTACAAACTTTCGCGTTTATAATATAAGTAGCATACCGGTAACAGTATTTTAGGTTCACATAATTATACAATAATAGTTATAGCGAGGATGGCACAGTAGGGCTCATGCAACTTTCAATCCGACGCACCCAAGTTCGAATCCCGCTGGCCCCGCACCACAGACTTTCTTAAATTACATACTTTATTTTTATTTAACTCTCTAAAAACGGTAAAGGAAAACATCGTGAGGAAACCGGCATAACCAATAATTAATCACAAAAAATCAAGGACATGTCACATCCACCAACCCGCACTGGGCTAGCTTGGTAGATTGTGGACGTTAGATTATATACTCTCTACGAGGGAAGGACTGAGTCTCAGCAGTGGGAACGTAATGGGCTGATGATGATGATACGAAGAAGTTTCACAAAATCAACAGACGTGGTCATCTTAAAACTTCTGCATACTGTCACGCTCGAACAGTCCACCATTTTCACTCTGCGTCGGTCGATTGAATGAACAGACAGCGCCTGAATTAGTAACTTCATACAAGCAGGCACTCGCACTCCAGGACCTGTATAACCTAAATAAAAAGCCACTCGAACCTCAAACGTACAATAAAAAGCGGAGCCACCGAAACAGCTATAAAACAACTTAAATAAAAAACGAAAAGGCCGACAAAAACGGGGGGAAACGTCAAAAAATGGCGCATATGGGTCGATAGAGAGACGGCGCCGTTCGCACCTGTCACCAAATGCTAATGTAGTTTACACAAAAAATGCCAAGTCTGTGCTGCAGGAAAATTTAAATTGAAATTGTTTCAAAATTCAACTCGTATTTAGTTAACTCATATCCTACTTATCTTACTATAATATTATTTAAAAAAAAGACTTCAATTATGATCTATCTCCGAAGTCCAAGGTCAAATATCTATGAATTATATGGGACAACCTTGGACCTATACTGAACCCAACGCAAAAATAATTTTACAAATCGGTTTATAAATGACGGAGTTCTGAGGTAACAAACACGTTTTCTGAGTAGTGGTTCTTTTTCCGATACGGTGGTAGAGTCGTTGTAATAAATGACGTTCATAAGTGCGTCTGTGATGCCAATATACAAATAAAGGACTTTTAATTGATTGTTTCAAATCGAATTGAGATCAAATCCTTCTTTTTTTAGGGTTAAAAAGGGTGGCTCCCAACGAATTCTAAAATTCTTCGAATTGAATAAAATGGAATGCCGAAAATTTCGCATCTGAAAAACTGATCGAACGAGCTCCGTCTACGTAACCACTTGTGCGCCGACTTAACTTAGATAATTGTATTTCTGTGTAGACTAACTCCAAAATGGCGTCTTGAAAGCGGATTAATGTTTTTTATAGGTGTGCGGTGTAAAGTGATACTTTTTAATACTCTACTTAGTAGCTGTCAGTTGAGACGCCGTAGAAAAGCGGATCGCCTTGAGATTAGAACCAAGGTGCCTTAATTTAAAACATGTATTTTTTATGTGTTCGTGGTAGGTCTCTCGTACGCGGGAGGCCTTGTGGGTGGGTGGGTACCACAGTTTTGCCAGTTATTCTGCCGCCAAGCAATAGTGCGCAAGCATTACTGTGTTCAGGTTTGAAGGGCATTGTAGCCAGCGAAATTACTGGGCATATTTATTTATTTAGTTTATAATAGTAAGCTTACAGTCTAACTACAAAACGCTTACTATACATTAGGTAATTATTCAGAAACAAATAAAAATTTGTAACAATAGTTCTTATACTGTCATTGAAAATTGCAATATCTGATGTCTCGGGGTGATGAGCACAATGCAGCGCTACGCAGTGCTTTTTATGCTATTAAAAAGTCTGGGTGGCACTGCAATTGTTATGGGCAGGTGTCGCGCTTACTATCAGGCGGACGACTTGCTCGTGTTATCACTCAGTATCATAAAAAATATTTTTAAGCATTTTTATTTACTAGTTATTCGAGTAGGGTTGCATTTATGGTGTTGGAACGAACTAGAAGCTGATGACGTCAAGATGAATATAGCCAATATAAAAAGAGACTATCAGAAAGAATAAGAGACAAATATACAGAGATAGAGGGCAAGTGTGGCTCAGTGGGAAAACGCGATCGCGAGCGCATATATATATAATATTATATGTAGGTATAAATATATAGGTATTTTGTTTAATATGCTTTTAATTAATAATGTATTTTCACTTATTGAATATTATATACCTAATTCATATTATGTACACCACCAAACCGCATTGTGTCTCATACCTGTTCCATTCATCTAAAGGTTTTCTAGAAGAAATCGCTCTAAGCGATAAGGCCGCCCATTGCACCTTAAATTTATATATTTTGAATTGTGTGTTTATTTGGTGTGCAATAAAGTGTTATTGTATTGTATTGTTTAATATAACAGCTATTGTATGTCCGTAATAAGGGGTGAGAACGCTTTACTCTACCCAACTGTAACTCTACGAGTATCATGTCGTTAGTGTACACTGCACAGGAAACGTGAGCTCCGGCAATTACTCGCACGCAAGACGCTCTATCTCGAGTCTCTAGAGTAAACGTATTTATAGAGCACTACGTTGCAATTCCATGAAAATACTGGTATATAAAGGAGCAAGGTGCAGGTTAAACTGCGAAATAGAGTGCGATTTGTCGCGCTTAATCGAAGCTGCTATGGTGTAGGGGTTGAGTAAATGTATGCACTTTCTACCGGTTTGATTCACGCTTTGTAGTTTTTTAATAAACTTTATAACTTTTTGCTAGTTTAAAGGGTCGTGAAACCTTACTGGTGCGTTGCCTACCTAAGCGATAATGTCCCGAGTGTTGCAAGCGACGGTAACCGCTTACCATCTAGGCGGGCCGTCTGCTTGTTGTCTATACATCATATAAAAAAAAAGTTATTCTGCCGCCAAGCAGTAGTGCGCAAGCATTACTGTGTTCCGGTTTGAAAGGCATTGTAGCCAGTGAAATTACTGGGTATATATGAGACATAAGAGGGAACGGCACGCTGAAATTTTCATACAAAAAGAGAAAACGTTTTTCTACCCCTAAAAATTAACCAAATTCGACGAAATTATTGAGGTTTGTAGGTTTTTATTTTTTCGATAATTCCTATAGAATTTGAATAAATGGACCCAAAAAACTCGATATTTATTCGAAAAAATTGTTTGAAGTTTGGAAGCTGTTAACTTTAAAAATAGACATAAACTTAGAAAAAGGAAAATCTACAAACCTAGTTTATTCTCCTTTTAAGAAATTGAGACCAAAATTACCACATTTGGTTGAGATTTAGTGTGGTAGAAACGTTTTCTCCCGAAACGCTAATTTTAACAAAAATCTGAAGTTGATACGAATTTAGTTAAATTATTATTATTATTTAGCTAATTTATTTAATTTAATTTACGCATTTTCTGCGAGACCGTGCCATTATTCAAATACCAAGTGCTCGCTGGCTACGGCTGTGCCATATCCTCTTAATATCTGAAGTCTCGCGGTGATGAAGGCAATGCAGTCCTACGCAGTGTTTTTTATGATTTTAAAAGTTCTGAGTGGCTCTGCAATTTTATTGTTAGACATGCTCGTCTCATTGCTCAAATGCAAAAACCTTACAAAACTTATCTTTGTTTCAGATTCCCAAATGATGACGACAAAGAAGTTCCCAGAGGAGCCAGAATTCGAGCGTCCTATAGGGAACCACACATTCTTTCTGGGACGAGAAGCGGTACTTGGCTGCGCTGTCGCAAATCTCGGCAAACATAAAGTGAGTATTCCCAATGGTACATCCACCAAAAATGTGTGCAGCGGAGCGGCGTGCTATAGTATGTTGCGTGTATCTGTCTTGAATAAATGTATTTTCTTTCTTTCTTTCTTTCTTTTCTTTCTATCCTATCCTACTAATACTATAAATGTTGTGTTTTTAGAGCGAGTGTGGCTCAGCGGGAACTCATGCGCCTTTCGATCAGACGCAGCTGGGTTCGAATCCCGACTCAGCCCTGCACAAATGACTTATAGTTAAGTGCAGATTTTGCACGCTAGCTCTAAAACGGTGAAGGAAAACATCGTGATGAAACCCGCTTACGCGCTTTGGAGTGGTAGGCTCTGGCCGTGGTTGTAATACCACCCACCGAACAAAGCCATGCCGTCAAGCGACCTAGTCGTGTTTCGGGATGATGTTCAGTGAACCATCGGGGAGACGGGTCTGAACAGCCGCTCAACTGTCGTCTCTCTCTCTAGATCTATGTGCTCCATCTTAGGCCACATCATCGCTTCACATCAGGTGAGATGGAGCCAAACATAGATTAATTAAGCGTAAAAAAAAAGTGAAAATTTGTAAGGATAAATGAATGGATGGATAGATGAACGTTTGTTACTCGGTCACGAACAAACTTCTAAACGGATTTTGATGAAATTTGTTATGTGCGTTCATTAGGTCCTGGAAAAGAACGTACCTAGGCTTTTTATGCCGGGGAACCACGAGTGAAACCACGATAGTGAAAATAGTTAATTTTTGCTAGTTATGTTTTTTTTCGCCCAACGAGCAGATACTTAGATCCTGGCCCCTAACTAGGATTCCCTGTATTTGGATAACTAGAAACTACACGAACCAGTTTCCCACAACACGTAGACACGTAACAAATGCTTGCGCTTCTTTTTTTCCTTTGCACAAACATGTCCCGTCGCGGGAATCGAACCGGCAACCTCAGTGGTGTATGAGATTTTAGCCAACCTGCCCAACCAATACACCACAGAGGCTGTCGGCTGTATGTCGTACCGAACATTGACACAGAAAAATAAATTGTTCACTTCGATAGTTACCTACACATTTCAAATTGAAGCTCAACTTTACCCCTCTAAAATATATCGATCGTAAATATCCCACCCCAATTATTGTTATAAATTTTCGAGTGAGCCTAATGCCCAATGATGTTATACCAGTCATTACGCGCCCAGAGTTTTGGAAACTTCGGAATTTACCCATTAGCCGGTATTAGTAGTAGTATAAAGTGAAAAAAAAAAAATGGAAATAATTGCGTATAGTATAATTATTTCCTCTGTTGTGTTGAAAATTCAGCCACTTTAAAAACAACCGTAATTCTCTAAAAAAATGGCCCTCAGATTCTTGCCGTATATTCTGAGTAGTGGTTCTTTTTCCGATACTGTGGTAGAGTCATTGTAATAATTGACGTTCATAAACTAAGTGCGCCTGTGATGCCAAAACTGATAAAAGAGATTTTGATTTGATTGATTTGATTTAATTTGGAATTAAAATTAAAAAATAATGTTCTTTAAACTTTTTAAAAGATTTACATTTTAATTTATGCAAAATGTTGCAACAATGTTTTAAGTGTCTAGTTTCGTTAAGAGCGATACAAGAGTTTTAGCTTAAAGGCCTTTGTTTAATGGTGTAAGTTGTCTTTACAGTAAATATATATTTTTTTTATTAACGGGACGGAAAGAGAAAAATATTCAGTTAGTATTATTTTACTTTCTATAATAATTTACATTTTATTATTTGATCTCAATAATTTTAACTGTAGCTGAGATATAGCTAAGTAACTCAAGCGTTTGACTAACTAACCTGATATAATAAAAAAAACGTTGCTGATTTAGCCCTCGTAAATAATGGACTGAAGGTCTATTTTAATTTCTGACTTTGATTGCTGACTTTCATTTCTGACTTTGATTCCTGACTTCGATTCTTGACTTAGATTCCCGACTTTTATTCCTGACTTTAATTCCTGCCTTTAATTCCTGACTATGATTTGATTTCTGTATTTGATTCCTGACCTTGACTCCTGACTTTGATTCCTGACTTTAATCCCTGACTTTGACTCCCGTGGGAGCAACTACAAACAGAATTTCACGTGGGTGAAACCGCTCGGCACAGCTAGTAATATATAATAATTTCGTCAATGCAGCTACACATTTAACTGTTTTCTTTTTCGGGATAAAAGTTTGCGAAGTAACTTCGCCGTTTTGCGGCACTTTATTCGACGTGACGAAAATATATGATGAGGAACACTCAAGTTGTATAATATAGAGTTTCTACTTGGAGAGTGGAGACTTTACTTGGAAGTAGGTAACATATGGACGGTTGTAAGTACGCAGTTATACAGGATGTTAATGTAAACGTCAGCCATATTTGATTAAGGCTCTTTGCCTAGAAACGGTTTGAAAATCACCAAAATTAAAAAATAAAGTTTAGAAATAGATGAAATAGGTACAGGTAGTAACGTATTGTTAATTAATAAAAAAAACATCAAAATAATCACAAGACGTTCGGTGAACTATCGGGGAGACGGGTCTGAGCAGCCGTTCAACTACCGTCTCTCTCTAGATCTATGTGCTCCATCTTAGGCTACATCATCGCTTCACATCAGGCGAGATAGGGGCCAAACATAGCGTAGCGTATATATATTAAGCGTAATAAAAAGATATTTTATATTTCTTTATAAGTAACGGTTTTATTGAAAAGAAAGATAATGATAATATAAATAATGTACTAAAAGCTAAAAAATAATTAGGTAGGTCCTAGTCACCAGTCATCACACCACTCGTGAAATTTCTATCAAGAGTAACCGTTCGTAACATTATAAATGCTGTTTATATATTTACTTAGGTTATACCAGGCCTAGCGCACTCCGCACTGTGGGTACGAAGCTATAGGCCGACCGTTTAACTCGCGTATCGCCTGCGCGGTAAGAACGGAGCGAGGGGAGATGTTAGCGGGTGGGTGAAAGGGGTGCGCGGAGCAGAGAGCTTACGTCAAGTGCGACAGTGCGCTGGCTGTGCTCGCAGCGCGCGGTTGGTATTTTTGTTACGGACGCTTGGACATAAACGCACAAGGTATACGACTTGCCAAGATAAATCTCAAGATGAATCGCTCTTGCAGTTTTGCGAACAAAATTAACAAGCAAGCTAAACAAATAGCATACAATGTATATTCCTTTTTTAAAGCCAGAAAACAAGATCATAATTCTACAGAGTATCTTGAAGACGTAAACCTAAACAAACTTGTTGCTAAAGCTACAGGACTCTCGGTGACTACCATATGTAAAATAATAAAAGAAGGAAATGAACTAATAGATGAACAAAATAATGTAAATTTTAAATCACCAAAAAAAAATTAAAAAAGCTATTAATAAAATATTTGTAAAACTTAAATATATTTTTTTTAAAAAAAGATACCTATTATTTTATTCTTTACCAACAATGTCTATCTCGAGATAAATCTTTGGATTATTGACTCCGTGTGTAGTGTTACCCGCCCCCGCTCCCTTCTTACCGCGCAGGCGATACGCGAGTTAAACGGTCGGCCTATAGAAGTACATAGCCGGACACCGACGGCGGGTAGCGCGTCTTTACACGTGCCGCATCAGAAGAGATAAGAGATATGAGATAGAAAGAGAGGCGCTCTGTAGGTTAATATGACTGGTCGGTATGCAGCGCTACGCGAGCTGAATTGAATTTTATTGCGTCATAGCAAGACTCGCTATTTGTTTAAATTTCTTTGTGGAGTTATGTTTCTGTTCCTTAGTATTCTGTGGTTATACTACGCCCCACAATTTCATTTTTGTGTCTTATTAATGCCCTAGATTGATGAGGAGAGTCATAGCCCCCATCATGTTAATAATTTACTTTGCTACCACTTATCACATTCAGTACACTGAATAATAAATCAAACCTGTTTGTTTCGCTTTGTAAACAGCTATACTGAATGAAATAAACTGAAAACTATTTATATATACATATTTGTAAGAGAAATGTATAGTAATATGTGTATTTAAAATTATAAATACCAATCGACATTAAAATTGTAAGTGACATGAAATTTAAGAAAACCTGAAGTGACAGGCTTTTCAGCAACTGTTTTATAGTGTTAGGGAATTTATTGATTTTTGTCATAGAAATAATATTAAATGCTGAATATTTGCACGTCTGCTTGCAGGCCGAATACTAATGCTCATAAATTAACCTGAGACCTGTATGTAATAATTATTTTGTATTCTAGCAAATAAATGATTGATTTTGATTTTGATTTTTGAATATTACAACACAGGATTTATCCTAGTGTAGGATTCAGAACTCATAGAATTTATTGTACTACACGATTTGTATTTGTATATGTAATAAAATGATTGATTGATTGATTATCTACATCATCATTAACTTTATTTTCAATGGCTGGCTAACTAGGATTTCCTGTATCTAGGGATCTAGGAACTATAAGGACCATGGACCCACGACACCCACAGGCTGTCAATATAATCTAGTGTGTAAAATCGTTTACAATAAAAGCATTCGCTGGTATAAAAATGAATAATAACTAAATTTGCTAATCATTACTGATTCCAAGCACAAAGCAACTTAAGTTACAGATCCAAATAATGTTCGTTAAGTAAGCCGTGTGCTGAAACTAGAAGCATAAATAAACCTCTCAACTAACTAAACGTGCTGAACGAGCATCTCTGAACAAATGCTCGGCGCCGGCGTCGGCAATTTTTTAAACACAGAGAACGCGGCGTCGCCGCGCCACGCCAACGCTACGCTCTGTGTGTGCATGACCCATCAGTTCAGTACATTACAGCTAAAAAGAAACGCTGCGGTTACGACACGCCAACTATGTGCAGAGGCTTTAAGGCGTTTTTATGTACGTGCGAACAATAAGTGAGAATGCGGCTTAAGACATGTTATAGTTTCGAGGTGGTGCTTTACGCTTCTAAGGACCTGGGAACAAACATTTGCTTGCCATATTACTGTTCGCCGTACTACGCGACGGCGTTAGGTAGATGTGCTTTTAGTGCTTATGCTTAGGCTGTGTGGGTAGGTAGTAGGTACCACAGCTTTGCCGATTATTCTGCCGCCAAGAAGTAGTGCACAAGCATTACTGTGTTCCAGTTTGAAGGGCATTGTGGCCAGCAAAAAGCCACTGTTAATTTGTTAACATTAAGATCTAAGTTTTGGCATCATTCTCGCCTAATGTTGCCGAAGATGTGATACATAGGTCTAGAGGAATACGGCCGTAGAACGACTGCTCATTTCTTAATCATTCTTACTCTTCGCATTAGAAGTATTAGGAGTGAGAGCCATTTTTCGCGCTTCTCACCTTTTGTCTCAAGAAGGGATAAAAATGAGAAGGCTTCTTCTTCTCTCTTGTTTCTTCTCTTTTTAACCGACTTCAAAAAAGGAGAAGGTTCTGTGTTCGAAAGTATTTTTTTTATTTTTATTTGTTTGTTGCCTCATAATTCCGTCATTTATGAACCGATTTAGTTTAAAATTATTTTTGCGTTGGGTTCAGTGTAGTGACGAAGTGCTCCCATATAAATTTCATCGATATTTGACCTTGGACTTCGAAGATACATTGAAGTCGGTTTTTGATTTTTTGTAAAAATTAATCTTTTTTAGCCTTTCTCTCTTTTTCTCTCCCTTTATCCTTTTCTCTTAGTATCACTTACTTCTGTACTTTTCATTAAAAACATGGCACCCATTGGAAGACAAAAGTCTTCAATCAGTGCGTCCTACCTGTCATGACCTACGGAGCCGAGACGTGGACACTCACGGTACGGCTGATCCACAAATTTAAAGTCGCTCAGCGGGCTATGGAAAGGGCTATGCTTGGAGTTTCTCTGAAGGATCGTATCCGGAACGAAGTAATTCGACAGAGAACTAAAGTCACCGACATAGCTCACAGGATTAGCCAGCTGAAGTGGCAGTGGGCCGGCCGTATTAGCCGTAGAACCGATAACCGTTGGGGTAGACGCGTTCTAGAGTGGAGACCACGAATTGGCAAACGTAGTGTAGGACGCCCTCAGGCTAGGTGGAGCGATGATCTTCGCAGGGTGGCTGGTAGCAGCTGGATGAGAGTAGCCGGGGATCGTGCTCAATGGCGGGCAATTGGAGAGGCCTATGTCCAGCAGTGGACTGCGATAGGCTGATGATGATGATGATGATGATGACCCATTGGAAAAATATATACAGCAGAGCCACGCGGATTCATCCGCGAAAAATTCGGTTTTTAGTTGCTCTCTCGAGAACTTTTCATTTTTCCGGGATTAAAAGTGTTAATTCAGCGTGTTAGCTATTTTTTTATGCAACTGAGTGACAAGACGAGCTGGTAGTTTGCCTGATGGTAAGCAATACGCCTGCCCATAACAGTAACATCGCCATCCATTACTTTGTTTTGCTAAGTCCTGCGCGGTGATGCACTGCACTCGTCACCCTGAGCCAATTAGCTGTTAAGTCTCATAAAGCCCAGTAATTTCTCTGGCTTATCTTTTTCCAAATATCATCAAAATCCGGTTAGCCGTTGCAGCGTGAAGAGGTAACAAACACACACACATACTAACATAGAAACTTTCGTATTTATAATACATATTAGTGTTATCAGACAGAATATTGGCCATTGTAGAAATTGTCCAAACCGTCCGAAATTATTAATAAATTTTCCAAAACCAGACCTTCACCTATTTTAAATTAAAATAGCACGTTCCCCTTAACATTATACTTTCAAATCACCAGTTTAAATTATGAAAGGAATTTCTCATCCTGATATTTATCTGCATCTTAATTTATCCAACGCGTAAAGAATTCCGAAACAAGAATGGCCAAGCACTGATGGTGATTACAAATTCCTTGAGCGTACCATGATTTTACCTTCAGATATTTTTGTATTCATTTAAATCCCTTCACAATGGCCTGAAACAAAGAATGAAACAAAAGGTCCGTTTCTCGTCTCGCTCAAAGACTTTAATCACAGACGAATTAGATTTTACTGTAAACAATGAAACAAAAATGTATACAAAGGCTAAATCCGAGAAAGAAAATCGGGGGGTGTAAATCGGGGGGTGAAAAAAGAAAAGAATAAGCGCTGCACCAGAATACAGTGTTCCGTGTGCGGAGGTGATAGAGGAAGAGCTGCTAGCAATTTTAATTACGGTTCAGTCGCATCGAAGTCCATTTCATCAAAAAGGTGTACCAGATAGATTGCAACCCTTAAAACGTTTCGTTCTTTCAGTTCCTCTTCTTCTCCCTGCTACTAGATCTATAATCCTGTCCTAACCCATTGACATAGTCATTTATTATTGCTGGTATATGTCTTTTTATTTATGTAATGACTTAAGTATATATTTATGATGTATATATTTAAGTGTATATTTTATAATTAGGCTTGCATAATATGCCTATACCTATTATGTATATATTAAGTTTATGTGGTTTAATATTTCCTATAACACACTTTAATGCACCGCTACCATTTTTTCTTACACGTCCTGGATGACTGGTAGAAAATGCTATCTAGCATTAAGTCCTCCATGTACAAACTGTTTTGTGCTAAAGTATAAATAAATAAATAAATCCGTTCGTCACAGGTCTTATTCGTAATTTTTCTCATCACTGTTAAGCTAAACTGATTGAGTAAAATATGACTGGCAAGCCTTCAAGGCATCGCACAAAATAATAATTATAGAGACATATCGTTTGGCGTCTGTATGATAATATATATATATAATAAATAATATATATATATATATATATATATATATATATATATATATATATATATATATATATATATGTTATCATACAGACGCCAAACGATCACAAACATAGATCCTGGTCCCTAACTAGGATTCCCTGTATCTGGGGAACCAGGTCTACGAGGACCATGATCTCACAACACCCAGATACGAAACAAATGCTTGCTCGATAAAATAATTCATAAAATTTAAGGTGCTAGTGATAATTTCTTCCATCAGCTCTGAAACTATATCGAGGTGGGTTTAATTCCGCGGCTCCTGCACGGTATTAAAATTCACAACGTGCCGGAACGAGCGAACCTTGATTTTTGTGCATTGTTGTATATTGACGCTAGGCAGCGCGCCAAACATGCGGCTAGCACAGAAGAACATAGTACAGAAGTTGCATAGCTAATTACTAATTTGTGTCATGGTTTTCACACATAATATAGGTGTAATAATAATATAGCCCTTTATTCAGACATTTTATATTTACATTTTTATTTTTAACAAAAGCTTAAACTAATTTTAAACCTACTTATACATATCTGTGTTTTAATTTTTGGCAACATCGTTGCCTGTTTGCCATTTGGCAAAGACCTCCCCCATCCTCTTCCATTCCTGCCTGTCCAGTGCCTGTTTTGTCCAGTGTTTTCCCGCCATCTCAAAAATTTCATCATCCCATCGTTTGTGCTGTCTGCCCCTCTTTCTCTTTGTGCCTCTAGGATGCCATGTCGTAACCATTTTACACCACTTATCTGGCTGGGCCTCTTATCATATGACCGGTTCAACTCCATTTTAGTTTTTTGATTCTCTCTGATTTTTCAGTGACATGGGTTTTCACACATATTAAAACATAAATAGTTCGTGGAAACAATTTATACACTATTATTATTAAAGCTAAAGTGAGTCCAAACACTCGACCGGTGTTCGAGCGGTACAGACGACTGACCGATGCAAAAGTCATGTTCTGCGGGTAGTTAGGATATTACTTATTACAATATTTTTCATTTATATCTAAGTACTTTTATGTATAAAAAACGTCGAAGCACATACACTTTATGCTTTTTCTCGTAGATAAATTATTTTTTTTTGTTAACAATAAATTAAAAAAAAAATAACTCAAGTTATCAAAAAATAAAGATTAAAGCAAAATCTTATATTTTAAAATAAAAAAAATAAAATATAATTATGAATATCAAATTTTGATAAGCGACAGTATTTTAAAAAGTCAGTTGGTTGTAAATAACAACAAGCTGCACCTCGCGGTTTCACCCGCGGGTTCTCGGAATAAAAATTAGCCTATACATATGTTATTTCAATAACTTATCTCCATTCTAAATTTCATCCAAATCCGTTTAGCCGTTGCGGCGTGAAGAAGTAACAAACACACAAATACACTAACACACTTAATTTTTGTATGTCATATAATTTTTAAAGAAATGTCCTTTACTCGTACTGCTTTTGGTCCATTCATGCTCTTTGCATAATTGGGTGTTCTGTGGTTGACGAATTAAAAAGTCAAGGAGGGTTGGAATACCCTCATATTTTGTGCATCGTAATGTATGCGCCGGGCGCTGGGCCAAACCTGCGCCTTAAAAGGGAAGTAATTAATAATGGAACGAACACTCTTAAAACCAAATCCAGAACAAATATTTAAGAACAGTAAATGTCGGCGAGTTTGAATTTCCGCTCGGACAATGACTTTTATAAAGTTATGTACGGATTTAACACTATAGTCTACTCAGACATTTTAAAACATTCAAAAAAAGAGACATCTCCGCAGAATTTCTTGGTGCTATCTTCTCTACGGGCGTATTCCCGAAGCACTGGTAGAGTCAGTTTTTGCATTTCTTTTCTGGGCCCGGACTTCAACATGAGTATGAGAAAGAAATGGGTAGACATGGGGAAGACGGGTCTAAGCAGCCTCTAAACTGCCGTCTTTCTCTAGATCTATGTGTTCCATCTTAGTACACATCATCGCTTCACATCAGGTGAGATAGTGGCCAAACATAGATCAATTAAGTGTAAAAAAAATGTTTGCCTTTTTTTTTCAAAGTCATGATATATTAAGTTACAATTTTTAAAGTATTTTAATTGACTTGTATGATATGTAAATAACGTTTAAAAGTCATTTTTTGTTACTATTTAATATCTTTTGAGTTTTGACATTTAAAACTTGTGAAGGAAAATCTCATGAGAAAACCAACAAGTCCAAGAATCAAACTTCAAGGACATGTGACATCCACCTAGCCACCCTGGGTCAGCACTGTGACTGTCAGCATCTTACGAGAGTCGTTAGTTTTTATTTATTTCGGAGTATTCTAGTTTATAACTGCTGAGGCACGGACCGAAAATGGCCCATGATCATTTTCTGCCCATGCCTCAGCAGTGAGAACAAAGTGCGGCCGTAATGCATGCACGACACGAAACTGATTTTGGCTTGTTTTTTACCCATGACTAAAACGAGAAGGTATATGCGTTTGGGATAGAGGTAACCTGTATTTTCCCGCGTCTGGTTCGCGTTATGTGTAGGTCTGAAATAGACGCGAAAAAAGGACATTGCATATCTAACGTTTGTAAACGTTTATGCGGAAAACAACTTGCCCCTTTTACTTCGTTTTACAAAACATAAACAAAAGAAAGTATATGCGTTTGGGATCGAAGTAACCTGTATTTTCCCGCGTCTAGTTCGCGTTATGAGTAGGTGAAATAGACGCGAAAAAGGGACGTTGCATATCTAAAGTTTGTTAACATTTATGCGAAAAACAACTTGCCCCCTTTTACTTCGTTTCAAAAATCTTAAAAGAGTTAAGTTCAAGCTTATAAAGGTGCATGTACACAAAGCATTTCCATATAACGAAACCTTTTTCGAATGGTACATAAAAGCAAAAGCTCGTATGTAAAGTTTCGATGTGTTGTTTCTTTTTAATGTACTGTAAACGTTGTATTCGACGAACTACTGATGTCACATTTTTAAACTAACATGGTCACTGACACTAGAATTCGTTTATCAAAACAAATACATGGTAAATATCCCGTTTCTAAATCAAATTCTAGTGCTGATGTCAGGAAGACATTTACTTGTGTTCCTTTAAACGTTCGGCACTATTTTCGAGGAAATGTCTTTGTCGGATAAACTTGTTTACAACTCGCCTCGTGCTTTTTTCATTAATAAAATGAGAGCTCGTCGTTTTTTTTGTTATAATGTAGGTATGACTTTAATATCACATTATTTGTCTATAATAGTATGTCCAATCTTTATAAATCAATTAATTGTATAAGGGAATTCTAGAATAAATGAATTTATTTTTTTGTATAATAAAAAATAAACAAAGTTTCAACTTAAAACTTCGTTTTACTATTATGTATTTAAAGGATTTTTTATGAAAGTATTTAATGTGTATGTGTGAGAGAGAGTAATAACTACATATTTATATTAGTCTGTGTGAAGTCGCTAATGAACTAGTTCTGACAAAATGATCATTTTGCTCAATAGTTCTTCAAACTGTACCTACATTAAAAATTCTGTTACAAACGAATGCTCTAGTCTGTATGCATCTTACGAGAGTCGTTAGTTTTTATTTATTTCGGAGTATTCTAGTTTTCTTCTTTGGAAATTAATGTGCACGCGAACCAGAGCTTTCCTTGTGTTTGAAGAGAACTGCGAGTGCTGTTTTTAGTTTGAGCTTCTGGCGTTTGTTGTTAAGTAATTTTGCGGGAAATTGTTTTTGAACTGATATTGTAAAACACTATTCGTAAATGGTGATAGAGGAAAAAAAATGGAGAGGAGAAAGAAAGGTTTCGAAGCGCTTACCGATTTACCAATGGGCGATTTGGTTACTAGCCCCTATATATTTATATATGTACTAATCGTACAAAAGAAGAGAGAGCGAGTGTGGCTCAGTGAGGGAACGTGCGACTTTTGATCTGACGCACCCGAGTTCGAATCCCGTTGGCCCCGCAACACTGATTTTCTTAAGTTATGTGCGGATTTTAACATTAGCTCTAAAAAGGTGATGGAAAACATCGTGAGGAAACCGGCATATCCAAGAATTTATTACAAAAATTCAAGAACATGTGACATCCACCAACCCGCACCGGGCCAGCGTGGTGGATTATGGCCCATACTCTCTCTATGAGAGAAAGTCCGTGTCCTAGCAGTGGGAACGTGATGGGCTGATAATGATAAACAGAAATAAAAAACATTCTTCATTTCTTTGAGCCGTATCTACAAGAATTAAACAAAACACAAAACAAACCTTGCTTAAACAGTCTCTCTTTCCACAGGTAGGATGGCTAAGAGCAGAAGACCAGACAGTCCTCACCATGCACGAGAGAGCCGTCCTTGGCGCTCGGTACTCAGTGAACCTGGACGCGCCCAGGACCTGGCAGCTCAGGATCCGGCCGCTGAAGGCTGAGGACAGAGGGTGCTATATGTGCCAGATCAACACCCAGCCAAGTATGAAGTTCCTGATCGGGTGTATTGATGTTTATGGTGAGTATTATAATTATGCTTTAAACAAATGTTTATTTTAGTATACCTATTTTTTTATGTAGCTGAATGACGCGACGAGCTGGTCGTTTGCCTGATGGTAAGCAATACGCCAGCTCATAACAATAACAGCACCACCCAGAACATTGTTTTGAAAAATCCTGCGCGGCGCTGCACTGCGCTCGTCACCCTGAGACAATTAGCTGTTGAGTATCATAATGCCCAGTAATTTCGCTGGCTACAATGCTCTTCAAACCAGAACACAGTAATGCTTGCGCACTACTGCTTGGCGGTTGAATAACTGGCAAAGCAGTGGTACCCACCCAGACGGCCTCTTGCATACGAGAAACCTACCACCAGTAAAAACACTTAAATACATTTGGAAATATGAGTCATTTTGGTATACAGATATTTTGTAAAATCCAAATAAATAATTTAAAATATGATGAAATAACTTTGTTTTAATATATGAAACAAAGTTTTTTGAACATATTTTAAGATCAGATACTTTGAAATCAGGTATTTATGGACCATGGTCCTCATAGTTCCTTGTTTCCTGTATACAGGATATCTTAGTTGGGGGCCAAGATCTATGTATGTGATCGTTGGGCGTATTTATGTATTATTAAAGTAATTAGAATAGAATAGATTACTCTTTATGATAACACCATGATACAGAAACAGTTAAAACTAAAATAACAATTAACTTAATACTAGTGTCATAGTAAATATTTAATAACACGGCTAGGACTCACGTAGTTAGTCGAATAGTCGACCTAGGTTTCGAGCATATTCGATGCTCTTCTTCAGGGCGAGCTTACGCTGCGAGATCGCGGCGACCACTATCAGTGGTAAACCTATGTCGACTAATTCGACTAACTACGTGAGTCCTATCCGTGTTATTAAATATTTATAATGGATCAAACTCACGAAAACTTTTATACTAAAATAGTGTCACAATGGCTAATAATAACGGCTTAGTGTTGGCTCAAGCGAGATTCATATAGTTTTGGATCGAAAGTCACACAAGTTTCCGCTGAGCCACACTTGCTCTTTCTCGGCGAGTTGTTTAAAGGAAAAAAGCAGACTATCTCCCTATATACTCATCTATTGTTACACCCTTACTCCTTTGTCTGTGTGCCTAATATTTTCACACACTGGTCTTACCTGTCTTACAGGGCTTTACTCCCCTTACCTATATCGTAGCCGATCGATTCACCTCTTTCTGCCCCAGAAACTGACATGGAGATACGAGGGCGCGTCGTATGTGGAAACTTAGCTGAGATTGTTTCTTTTTATAGTAAACACTAACTTAGATGCTCGGGTTTCTCTATCGGGGTCTAAAGGGGTTTGAGTGGATCGTCTAGGAAACAACCCAAAAAACCAAATATATGTACATAAGTCAATGAAAAAACAAAAAACCGGCCAAGTGCAAGTTGGACTCGTGCACGAAGGGTTGCGTACCATTATCTATAATAACGGCAAAAAATCATGACTGTTGTATGGGAGCCCCCTTAAATATTTATTTTATGCTGTTTTTAGTAGGTATTTGTTGTTATAGCTTCAACAGAAATACATCATCTGTGAAAAGTCAACTGTCTAAATATGGTTCATGAAATACAGCCTGGTGACAGACGGACAGACAGATAGGCAGACGGACGGACAGCGTAGTCTTAGTAATAGGGACCCGTTAACCCTTTGGGTACGGAACCCTAAACAACAAGACGCTGGCAAAAGCACAACGTGCGAAGCCAAATTCCTCAGAAAGAATAAAATAATTAATAGACAGTTCAGATGTTGTACCTACCTAATGGTGGCACTGTTTTAGACCTAATAGTAAGTGTATATATAAGTATCATAATATATAAAAAAAAGATTACTCCAATTTTTTTTTGTCAGAGAGAAGGTTTATTCAAGCCATCCGTTATTAATCAAACTATCTCGTAGTTTGAATAATAACAATTACATAAAAAGATAATTAAAAAACGAAAAAAAAATATGATAAAATAAAATACTTCCAGAAGATTACATAAAAGTGATTTAAAATAAATATTTGTTTTGAAAATACCTCTGAAATTTAATATATATTTTTCGTATTAACTATTTAATTCCATTTCTATTTAGCATGTGAAGCATTAGCATGATCTAAGCGATAGGACCGCAAATACCACCCTAGATATAAAGGTTTGTTTTATTTGTTAAGTGATCCGACAGCGTAGCTGAACGTTGGATTCATAATAATTAGCATACGCAACATTAAATAAATTAGCTGCTAATTTTATATTAGCATTAATCAAATTAATTTTAGTTGTGAAAGTCAATGAATTCTAATAGGCAAAACACGAAGGATCTATGACCTATAGCTAATCTCTATTTTTTAATAAGTTCATAATACATATTATGAAGTACTGAAATTTCGCATGAAATTGTGAATTCACAACTGCGTAATTTCATATTAGCAATTAGCATCGCAATAGTAGGAACAGTATTTCGCATGCTAATGAAATTAATGAAAAATAGCAATCACTTCCATTACTAATATGTAATGAAAAATAACCAATTACATTCAGTTTATAACGTCACAATTATCAAGTCTATTTAAAAACAAAATGCCTGCTACAAAACGCCTTAGGTTAATTAGTCTTAGGTAAAAGTTCAAATATTATAAATGTCGATACATTTTCCAGTCAAAACAATTTTCTAACGTACAATCAACCGTCAAGCGTCCGCCCTCGGTCAACAATAGCCAGGGGTCTGAGAAGCCGCACCTATCACTTAAATCGAGTGACCTATATCCGTAAGACGGCGCTTAATCTATTCTTAGCCGGATTAAACTCACGTCATGATTGTAAGCGGTTATTTTAGGTTTAGGCTATTTTGGTTTTGGATAGTACAAGGCTTTTTAAACCCCGATGCAAAAAAGATGTCTTATAAATTTGACCACTATGTGTGTCTGTCTGTGGCACCGTAGCTCTTGAACGGGTAAACAGATTTGGATGCGGTTTTTTATTTGAAAGCAGGTTTTCTAGCGGTGATTTCAAGTTATGTTTTATCAAAATCGGTTCAGTCGTTTTTTACTTTTCTTTCTCTCACTTTTTTACTTTTTCTATACGGGCCTTCTCTCATAGAGAGAGTATGAGTCATAATCCACCACGCTGGCCTAGTGCGGGTTGGTGGATGTCACAGGTCCTTGAATTTTTTGATAAATTCTTTGGACATGCCGGTTTTCTCACGATGTTTTCCTTCACCGTTATGAGAGCGAGCGTCAAATCCGCACATAACTTAAGAAAGTCATTGATGCGAGGCCAGCGGGATTCGAACTCACACAAGAAAGTCACACGTTCTCCCACTGAGCCACACTCACTCTTAACACAGTAACACAGTAATGCTTGCGCACAAGCAAAGCCGTAAAGCGGTGGTACCCAGACGGCCTCTCGCATACGAGAAACCTTCAACCAGTTGAGAAACCTACCACCAGTTTCTTAAATTATGTGCGAATTTAACTTTCATTTAGTTAACAATTGAAGCGAGTTTGCAATACCGACGTAATTCGTAATTCGAAAATAACTATAACAGCGCAGCTGAATATTTTTCTCACTTGCGACACATCAATCTCCACGCGGGCGAAGCCGCGAGGCGCAGCTAGTATTACATATATTAAGTAGTTACTGCAAACTTGCAATGCGTGATCCATTTCACTAAGTCGAAGAGTTTACCAATTTCGTGCTAAACATTTGCATGTGCCGGGAACGGG
This sequence comes from Petrophora chlorosata, assembly GCA_951640565.1. NCBI lineage: Eukaryota > Metazoa > Arthropoda > Insecta > Lepidoptera > Geometridae > Petrophora > Petrophora chlorosata. The sequence goes on along the minus strand of OX621204.1, from coordinate 3,957,667 downwards.
ATTTCTTTTTCAATTTGGAACTTGTACCCCACTTTATTGGAACCGGGTGACATTTGGGACGACAACGGCCAAGTTAGTGCCGCTTCTAATGCAAACCAACCTCCGTGGAGACTGGAACTTGGTATTTGTGGATCGTATCGGTTGGCCACATAAAATATAGCGTTTTATTGGGCAAGACATTTTAGCTTCTCCCTGAATGTATTATCTTAGTATATTTAACTTCACACGTAAAATACAATACAATACAATAATACTTTATGTACACCAAACAAGAAATAAACAAGGTACAGGAAAGACTTATAAACTATAGCACAATGCACTTATCTCTATACATATATATATATATATATACATATATATATATATATATTCTTCGTAAATCGCTTTCTTCGTAAACGTTTCCGTGGCGGAACTTTCCGACGAACGAGTCGAATGAATTATAATAATGTCTAATAATGCCTATGCAGGACAACCAAAAAGCTTAAATGGCTACTTCTAAGTTGAAAGACGTATCTTATCCTACCTATTGTTTAGCTCACGTTTATTTAGTTATGTTCCTAACTGTGAATATGGATCCCTATATACTAACTATAATTAAAGCATTTTACGGAGGAGACTAGTGTCCCACGACACAGGGAATCCTAGTGTGGGAACTAGTGGACTTTAAATAACTTAATTATTATTCCTACCCTATTTGTAAACCTTAGAATAAGTTTCCGAGTGCTCTAATATTAAGTTTTTTTGTACCAACATTTCTAAATAAATAAACAAATTATTATTATTATTATTATTATTATTATTATTATTATTATTATTATTATTATATAAATGTTTTTGCTAAAGTAAAAGAGGACGAAATAACATAATATATATATGTAGATATATTATATTAAAAAATATATATATGGATATCTATTATTGTATATACCTACTTACATATTTTTGTATTACTTACTTATGTAGTAGAAATTATATCTAATAATATACATTAATTTAAAATATGAATATGAACGTGGATTATTTAAAATATTAAGGTTATTTACTATGGTTATGACTTAAGACTGAACACTACAATAAAGTATAATTATGATAATAATAGGTAATCGTAAGCGGACGGCCTTATAGCGAAGAGCGTCGATCAATTCAAGTATAATAAATCATGGGGATCTCGCTAGATAGTAGGACCAAGGGTCAGATGCCGAAGGTAGTATTCCTTGACACGGCACGCATACACTTACCATTCTAAATTCCCCATCTGTGTAAAATTGCAATAGAAAAGTTAGTAGATACCTGCGACACAAGTTTATTCTTAGTGTAGGTTCTGGGCACTAATTAATGCAATATATACAAGCCCAGTTTACTTAAGATCCTTAGTGTGTTACGTATGACGTCGTGGTGCATACCAACTGCCCGCAGGAGCGAGTCACAAGGCGCCGACGCAGCAGATCATGCCCTCTCTTTCTAACATTTTAAATTATATAGCTTTCCCCCAGACCGTCACTTCTTCAAATGTAGAACCAAAGCATATTGGTTTCCTTTGCATCCTCCTGCCTGTAGCCTACATAATTAGTGTCAAAATTGTAAAAGTGTATTATCTACTATGTCTGTTTTTGTAGAAATAAATTATTTTAATTAAAATTTATTGTCAGGTCTCCTCGCTCTGCAGTTTTGATCACCGGTAGTTTAGGCCCTGCCCCGCTGCCGATGCCGGTGGCACTCTAGGTTTAGGTTTTTTTATTTTATTTTTGTATTTATAGAAATAACTAGCGTCCCCCGCGGTTTCACCCTTGGTTTTCTGGGATGAAAGGTAGCCTGTGTCCAGGACATCAGGTAGGTACCAAATTTCATGAAAATCTGTTTAGTACTTTTTGCGTGACTGACAAACATCCATCTATCCATCCATCCTTACAAACTTTCGCATTTACAATATTAGTAGGATGTAAAAAATAACCTAACCTAAGAAAAAATAAATAATCTAAGAATGTAAATAAATAATGAGAATAATAGTAACTATACTTTATATAGTAACTATACTATAGCTTTACGACCTGCCAGATCTGAGTTCTAATCTCTGCATAGCAAATACTTTTTGCAGCTGAATTTTTATATATTTTTTAATTTTATCTTTTTTTTGATCGAGATGTCTTCGAAAGGTAAAAACATTTGCATTACCTGTAAGAAAGATCTACCGAGACGAGAATTCTTATGTTGCTCGGATTGCCAGCATAAATACCATCTTGTTTGTGCTAATGTATCATCGACGCGATATAGAATAATGGAAAGAAGGGACAAGTGGAGGTGTACAGGTTGCATTACAAAGCCTAAAAGTACTCCTGCGCTGATGAAACCAAGAACTTTAACATTATCGACATCTACACCGCCGACACTAGCGCTACCACCGCGACCACCAGCGCAACAGCTATTCTCGCCACCACAGTCACCGGCACCACAGCCGACATCACACACCTTGGCACCTGCGCCACAGCCGCACCCGCAACCGCGACCGCCGCAGCCCACGGAGCTGCAACCGCCAGCGCCGCAGCCACTCCCGCAAACGCCACCGCCACCACAGCCGCCGGCACCACAGCCGCTATCACCAACGCCGGCACCGGTGCCACAGCCGCTCCCGCAACCGCCGCCGCCACCACAGTTGCTGGCACCGCAGCTGGTATCACCAACCCTGGCACCGGAGCCACAGCCGCTCCCGCAGCCGCCACCACCGCAACCGACGGTGCCGCAGCCACTCCCGCAACCACCGCCGCCGTCCATTGATATTCACAATCCAAATGACCAGGATGATCAAGCCACCGTTAGAAAAAGACCGCAGCTTTATAAATGCAAATCTATCAATGATTTGCCGACAGAAGAATCACACTCTACGCTAGTGGACATGAGTTCAATTAGTTTACCCGAAAATTGTTCACAAAATAGCGAAATTGAAGAATACAAAAACGAAATTGAAGAATTAAAATTAAAACTATGTATTGCTAATGAAGAGATAGATAAACTTAGCATCGAAAATTCGGAACTAAAACGAGGTATAATAAGTCGCGATAACAAAATAAAAATATTATCATCTATCGGGACTGGCGACAGAAGCGTAAGAAGATCGTCAACACCAATTAATAAAATGAAAAGGACTAATCTGCAGGAACCCACATCGGTACCAGTATCACCATTTCAAAACTTACCTGGATTGATGATGAATGTACCTGTACCTAAAACTACAGATACAGCAGGCTGTGGCCCTCAGCTGCAATCAGACCAATTAGAGACAACTGATGTGAAACACTCAATCATTTTGGAACCTGATTTGAAAAAGAAGACGATTTTTATTATTGGTGATCAACAGGCGTCAGGACTTTCACAAATTATGATTAAACTGAGGGAACCAAAGTGGAATGATGTTTACAGGGTAACGTCCATCGTTAAACCAGGCGCCCCATGCTCAGAGACACTAAGTTATTGTAAGACTCTTAATAGCACCCTTAATGAAAACGATAGAGTTGTTCTGTTGATTGGTTCGAATGACAAAAACCCATTTAAATTGATGAATGAATTAAGCATTGCATTAAATCAAATTAAAAATAAGGTATATATTTTAAGCGTCAGAAAAAACCCTTACTTACGCGAATGTACTTTAAATAATCATATAGCGGCACTTATCAAGAATTATAAACACTGTAAATTTATCAACATAAACGTAAACAATAATGCAGGCAACCTTGCATATTTGTCTGCTGTAGGCAAAGCAGTAAATTTGAAAATTGACTGCGAAGACATTAACTCTGAGCTACAACACAAAGCGATAATGAAAAAGAAACATATTGTGAAAAATGCGAATCAGAGTGTTATGAAAAATAAAAACCAAGGCCTATCGGAGTCAAACAGTTGCGTAAAGAGCAGCCCGATCCAGCTTTTTCGTGAAGGAATCGGTCAATAAATTTACATTACTTCACCAAAATATTTCTGGGGCAATAAGTAAAGCACGGTATATAGAAGCGGCTATAGAAGAATTATTACAAAAAGAAAAAATAGATATAGATGCAATATGCCTGAGTGAAACGTTTTTAAAAAAAGGAACTGAATGTTTATTGAAAATACCAAACTTTAGATTAGTATCATCATTTTCCCGAACCTATAAAAGAGGGGGAACTTGTATATTATTAAAAAATACTGTTAATTATAAAGACATTTCCAATATCAAAAAATTTGCAGCAAACTTTACGTTCGAAGTTTGTGGAGTAGAAATTATAGCACATCGCTTAATTATTATTTGTATTTATAGAGTTCCTAAGTATGACGGTGCTATCTTTCTTAGACATTTAGAAGAGCTATTAAAATACCTTACCATTAAATTTAAAAATAAAAAAGTCATTTTGAGTGGAGACTGGAATATTGATTTACTTAAAAACAATAGAATGTGTAAAGAATTGCTAACAATATTGAAAAATTTTAATTACGATCCCCTCATAAAAGTTCCTACAAGGCAACTGGCTTGCATAGATCAGATAGCAACTAATATAAAAAGAAACGTAAATGCTGGCATCCATTACTTAGCATTGTCAGACCATGAAACTGCGCAAAGAATTACCATTGAAGTAAAGGCGACAAAATCATCCTCTGAATGGTTTGAAGATAAAAGAGACTATTCTACAGACAACATGGCCAAATTTTGCGAATGTATTGCTTCACTGAAATTCACTGATGTATACGATGAAACTACGCTCAACAAAGCTTTTGATGCATTTCATAGTCTCATCACATTGTTTTTTGACCTGTGCTTCCCAGTTGTTAGGATGAAAATAAAACAAAAAAATGTATTTAAATTGAGATGGCTCTCAAAGGGACTAAAAAAGTCTTGTGTACAAAAAAGAGTACATTATTTAAAATATGTACATAATAAAGATAATAAAATCTCTAATGCAAAAATATATAAATCATATAATAAACTACTACAAAAATGCATAAAGAAATCACAGAAAATACAGAATACAAAATATATTAACAATAATAAATGTAAAGGGAAAGCAGTTTGGGACGTGATACGGAATAATGTACAAAACGATAACATAAAATCAAATGAAATAGAGTCTATTAAAGTAAATAATTTGACATTTGACGATCCCCAAGTGCTATGTAATATGTTTAATAATTATTTTACTGACATAAAAAATAATACTGACACGACCCCACAATCATCACACAAAATATTTAATTCCATGACAAATAATCTAATAAATTCTATATTTTTAAAACCAACTGACGAAACTGAAATATTGAACATAATTAAATCATTAAATAATACTAATTCCGTAGGTTACGACAATATAAATACAAAAATGATAAAATTATGTGGTCCTTACTTATGTCAACATCTTTCTTATATCATAAACTTGTCTTTTGCAGAAGGCACATTTCCTGAGACACTAAAGATTTCAATCATAAAACCATTGCATAAGAAAGGAGAAAAAAATGATATGAATAATTATAGACCGGTAACTCTTATCCCAGTATTATCAAAAATATTTGAAAAGGCTATGCTTTTAAGACTCGATGAATTTATGACGCGAAATGAAATTCTTAGTTCTGATCAATTCGGATTTACAAAAAATAGATCTACCACTTTGGCTTGCTTCAACCTCATCAAAGCAGTTACAGATGGACTTAACAATAAAGCAAAAGTGGCAGCCATATTCTTAGATATGACAAAAGCCTTTGACTTAGTTGATCATAATATAGCACTCAACAAACTTAATCAATATGGAATAAGAGGAAATGCTCTTAAATGGTTAGAAAGTTATTTAATAAACCGAAAACAATGTACAGAAGTATTTAAAATAATAGATGGACATAAAAAAATATTTAGATCACAGGTTAAAGTTAACAAAACAGGAGTTCCACAAGGAAGCATTCTGGGGCCATTTATTTTCTTAACCTATATAAATGATATTCCTAAAGTGACTAAACATCAGTGTATTTTATACGCTGACGATACCACAGTTGTTGTGAAATCTAAAAGTAATGAACAACTTAATACCGATATTAACAACACATTAAATGACATAATAATTTGGTTAAAACAAAATAAATTAAAAATTAATATAACTAAAACGAATATTATGCAATTTCAAACGTATCAATCTAAACAGGATCCATTAAATGTTAATTTCCTAAATGAGCGAGTAGAAGAAGTGGATACGTGTAAGTTCCTAGGTATAATAATTGATAAGAACTGCAATTGGAAGTGCCACATAGATAACGTTTGTGATAGACTAGACCGTTTTGTATACGCTATAAGACAATTGCGTCTCTCAGTGTCAAAAGAATCTGCCCTGTGTGCGTACCATGGCTACGTGTCTTCGATTTTGTTATACGGATTACTTTTGTGGGGTAACTCTGTCGACATTAATAGGGCATTTATAGTGCAGAAGAAATGTGTCCGGGCAATTTGCGGTGCCTGGTCTACCGATAGCTGTCGACCTATTTTCAAAAAGTTCAACATACTCCCATTACCGTGTATGTACATCAAAGAGGTATGTCTGTTTGTTAAATACCATCCCGAGTTCTTTGATATGAATTCAAAAATTATTGAAAGAAACACTAGGCATAAAAATAAACTATTTTTACCTTTATGTAGATTGGATATCTTTAAGAAGAATGCCTTTTTAATGGCAATCAAAATTTATAACAAACTTCCAAAAGAAATGAAAACACTTAATAAAAATAAATTTAAACTAGAACTACAAAAATGGCTATTGAATAATTGTTTTTACTCTGTAAATGAATACCTACAGTTAAAATAGACAAGTTAAAAATTGTATAAATTTGACATTTAAAATTTGTAATAACCTATACCTACCTAAGACATATGAAAATAATTAATTAAATTTTGACACTTAATATAACTAATAATTATTTCTTATGATTACTTTGAATCCAAGAATGTAAAATAATAAAATTATATCTTGTAAATTAATTAAATTATTTTTATGTGAATTGTATTGCACACCCTTAAATAGGGTAGATTATATGGAACATTATAATTATTACTGTAACACCTACATTACCTACCTATATTCTAGCAATAAATGTTTATGATTTATGATTTATGATATAATATTCCATATAAAAACATATATTTGTGGTAGTTAGAATATGTGTTTTCAAATTAAGCAGTTAAATTGTTAAATACCTCAGAAGTATAAGAATAAAATTATGTTTAATTTAGATTTAGGCCTTTAATGGTCTATGGGGCTTCTCCTTGTAAGTAGTTAGTTTTGTTTTAGTAAGTAGGTTGTAGGGTTGATTTCAGTAATAAAGGCATTCGCCCGTAAAAAAATATATTTTAAATTTAAAAGTAAATTAGACTACTTTTTACATTCTCAGTTTATTTTTCATTTATTTAAGTTCGTCGTACGAGGTTTAAATATGGCGTACTTATATAGGTCAAGAAGCTGACAACAAGCGATCAGTCGTTCTTAGCAAAGCTATCCTTTGATACCCTCTTAACGTATACCAATGCAATATACATAGTGTAAAGACAGACTGTATAGGCCCGCTGTCGTGTGGATGAATGTGAGTGCCTTAATATTTAACTACTAGCTGCGCCCCATGGTTTCAACCGCCATTTATCGACATAAAAAGTAGAAAGAAAGAAAGAAAGAAACAATTTAATTTGACAAAACTGCACACAACAATCATAGTGCATACACAAGTGTAGGAGAACAAAATAAGACAAGTTACTAAAACCAAGACAAACAATTACAATAGTAGTAGCTTATCGTCCCCTTAATGCAAAAACCAACTAAGTGGGCTTTTTAACATTTTAATATTAGTATGTAGATCTTGAAGAGGAGATTCTAATGGTATTCGTAACTCGTTTTTGTTAAAAAGCGCACTTAGTTGGTTTTTCCAGTAAGGAGACGTTATGTCCTTTTCTCGGGCCTAAAGACCCTACATACCAAATTTCATCAAAATCCGTTTAGTAGTTTTTGCGTGATTGAGGAACAAATACTCATCCATCCATCCATCTATCCATTCACCCATCCATCGATCCATCTATTTATATAATAGATATATATATATTAGTAGGACTGCAACATGGCAATCTAAAGGAAACTCGCGGCAAACTGGTGAAACTATTGCAGAAACATATATTGCGCTTTAAAAATACAACTCTCAAGCAGCGGCTCCTTCTTAAGGCGGTCGCAGGGAATAAAAATCCAACATTAAACATTTCCACGAAACTTGGAAATAAATAAAGTTTGCGCAACTCTAGACGGTAACCGAAGTGTAGGCTTGAAGACACTGGGACTGTTTAATTACGAGATGTAATGTGTGCTAGCGTGTTCTTTATGAATACAACAGAAACATAATTCGTAATAAACTAATAACGATGTTTTTATGGATTTTGAATGCGTTGTCATCGAATTTTAAGCTACTCTGAAAATTTAAGCCGGATAACTAATCAGGAAGTGCTCGAAATTTGAATTGAGATGATACTTCCAAGATTAAAATTCCACCCGAAAACAAAAAGACAGATAAACAAGAAAGTCACTTAATAAAACGTGGTCAATTATTTTATTGCCAAATTGTACATATGGATTTAAAATAACACAATATAAAGGGTGTCAACATAATACACATATAATACAAACAGCATCAACGGGGGAAGGCACTGAGCTGTGTAAGCCTCCTAACAGCTCATGCAAGACTAATTTTCAGCATACCTCTTATCGAGAGATGTTTGCCGATGTCATGTTACTACTGTACTCAAGCCACCATTTACAAACTATACTAGAAGTGATAAATTATAATAATAAATAAATAAATATTTATTGTTCAAACTTACCTACTACCAACTTACCTAGTAGCCTTATTTTTAACCTAAAATCTTAAAAGAGCTGAATTGACTTTCTGATTAACTCACTCACATCTCAGATGAGTTTGGTTTGAAGAGGACTTAGTACAGTCTTAAATAATGTTATTTTCAAACATGCTTGTTCATTCCCTGAATCGTAACATATAAAGGTGATTTTGGGCCTTGACTCGTAAATAAACTTGACAACAGCTTCCAGACTACGAGGACAGATGGTAACAGTATGTATAGAAACATAATAGTGTGAAAAGTTTAGGATTGGTTCGCTTTATGCTCTCAGTATGAAATCGAAGTCTATTCGCGATAGAACGGTTTGAATGAAAAATACATTTTCTAGTTTATACAATTCTCAACATCTCAACTCTTATACAATCGTGGTTTCCGGATCGGAATATATAAAAACGTAGCCTATTTATTTATTTAATAGTTTTGAAAAAAAATGGTACAAGGAATGACTTAATGCTATGATCACATGTAGGTTATAGGTTAGAAAAGGCGGAGTGAACTTATCAAAACAGCAGAATTGAAGATAATGTTAGTCATTAGGGTAAGCTTGCTTAATAAAATGTTCATGGACGAGACGCTTAAAAATGTCTTTACTATTAATTTTTTGGATATTATCTGGTAACGCATTGTACAGCCTTACTGCCACGACAGCAAATGAATTATCCATAAAACAAGTTGAGTGTTTAGGAGTGGCGAGATGTAAGTTATTTGAGGATCTTAGCTGTCGGTCATGAGTGTCCCCAAAAAGTTGAAATTTTTGTTTCAGGTATTCAGGAGAATTTGAAGAATTTGGACCCTATGTACTTTTCCAGAACCGACATACCAAATTTCGCCAATATCCGTTCAGTAGTTTATGCATGATTGAGTAACAAACATTCATCTATCCATCCATCCTCACAAATTTTCGCATTTATAATATTAGTAGCATAAGAAGGATTGATAACGACAAGACGGTTTATTTGTTTTCCTAAACGGAATATTACTATGAACATTCCTTTCATCCATAACTAACATAATATTGATTATTAAATAGTAAAAACAAACTACACTCTACTTACTAAAATTAAACTAACTACATACAAGGAGAAGCAATTGGACAACCCATAGACCATTAAAGGCCTAGAGATAGCTCAAATGCTCCAACCCACTACCAGTTGGCAGCGTACCCAAGATGCTGGCGGTATTGCCCCGTTGGATTGCAATTGCAACAAAATGCTGGGACTTATTTGGCTCAACGTATCTACTGATACGAGCGAAATAAGTGCCACCATTTTGTTAAATACTTGAAGCCTTGCTACTATTTTGTCTTCTGTGGTTTAGGTAGTTTAAAATTTCATTTACCGTTTACTATTTGACATTGACATGTGATTTATATAATTATTTTTGTTGATTATCTTTATCTTTTGGTCGAAGTGGAATTCAATATTACTATTATGTATTATTTTCTATTGATTAGTGTACCAATTTTATTTTTTTCTTTTAATTTTAATGTATGCATGCAACACATTTATACACCGGAAACGAAACATTTATACACCGGAAACGAAACATTTATAACGTTGAAGACTTATTTTCACTTTAATCTGAAAAATAAATGAATCATTCATTATGATTTATGATATTTTAGTGTTGTTTTGCCAATATCACGTAACCAAAACACAAAATCTTATTCAAGACTATAAATATTTAAAGAAGCATGATAAAAATATCCCGTCTCTATGAAGTTTCTAAATAAATGTATTAGTTTTTCGGCTTTCGAGAATTAATATTAATTATTTTTCATGGATCGACTGTTGTAATTAGTTTTAAGACCTTTATTTTTCTTTCCGTTCACTGCCTTTAGTGTATGTATTCTTGCAAATAAACAATTGTTTTGATCCGTAATATTTAATCGATATCTTAAATATTTACGGATCGACGGAAAATAATTAAAAATAATTCTCCAAAGCTGAAAAACTAATAACTATATTTACTAGTTCAGTTCAAAATAAATTAAAAACACAATTTAATACGAGTGTATCATAGTTATATATATATATATATATATATATATATATATATATATATATATAATGACTTAGACATAATGAAATGACCTACACATTTTTTTATTTACCATATCTGTTGACAGGTTGTTGATTATTATTTACCTAACCAGAATCAACTACCTACATATCTACTTTATTACTTCTGTTGGAGTGTTTGTTTGGTAATTCGTGTTTTTACTTATGCAAGTATGTATAAACGAATGAGGGCGAGCGATTCCTTAGCCGACTTTTGAGACATATCCTTATTCTCTCTAAGACAAGGCAGCGATGCTATGGGAACTCATTGAGCAGATTTTATTGATTATAGAAAGAAATCTCATACAACGAACTGAGCATTGATATTTGATCTACACATAAATAATCAAACCCTTTGAACACGCAAGGCCGTGTCTACTTCCGAATGTCTGAGTACGTCACAAATTGCTTCACCACTTAGCGCTCAAGCGTTGATATGACTTCCTCATGGAAGGACCCTTTGATTTAAGGGATACATTTTCTTTGAACGGTGTCAAGTAATAAATTTATTCCTTGTATATCCCAGATATTATTTTATTTACAATTTTTTTATAGAGCTTTTTGTTCTGCAAGTCATGCTGCTTGTAAATTTAATTTTTATTTATGATATATATTCGCCGCAGTTTCTTGGAGCTATTTTCTCTAGCGGGTTTGTTTCCGAAGCAATGATAGTCTGTTTTTGCATTTCTTTTCTGGACCCGGACTTTAATTTTGAGTATGAAAAATCCTTTTTTTTTTAAAGTCATGATATATTAAGTTAACTTTTTAACTTAAATAATTGGACGTGTATGCCTAATGAATTATAATTAATTGATCATATGAAATCTGTGCAAAAAAAGAACTTTTTTTTATGTTTTTCAAATTCAAAAGTCAATTTATTAAAAGATACGTAATAAATAACTTTTGATTTTTGAATTGCTTTTCGCGCAAATTTCAAAACAATTGTCTATTAATAGCGAACACCTAGAAGATAAGAAGCACATCCCATGTTCACCTAAGTATGTAGGTTCTTTAGGTCCTGGAAAACGACATAGGAAAGAAATAGAGAAACAATTGATTTTTGACAAAACTGCTCACAGCAATCTATAGTACATACACAAGTGTGGAAGAACAAAATAAGACAAATTAATAAGAGCATGACAAACAATTACAGCGTGTGTATGGAGACCGCTGCCGAGTACAGTGCAGTCAAAAAAGGTCTGTGCTCAGCATAATGTTGTGAAGAATCCACAACGCTGGATTTCAGCTCGGGCACTTGGTGACGCAAGAACCTGTTGTATCAAACTACGGAAATAAATAATTGGACATACAGTTTTGATATAACTATTTAGGCTAGTTTTATCTTGGGAAACCGTAAGTGAAATCGCGGGATGCAGATAGTAATGGTTATAAATAGAGCCAAAGAAATGAGGCTATTAATGACACCGCCAGCAAAATGACCATACGATTAAAGATAGAAAGAAGAGATAATACAGTTATTCATGATAACACACATAACGACTTAATTTAAAGCAGAAAGTGGACCAAAAGTGATGAAATAGTTAATATAGACCGTTTTCAAATCGTAATCAGCAAGCGCCTAGTGATGTGGAGGTATGCGTACATATGTATGTACCTATTCGAAGTTTGCAGGTGATTCAGAACACAGTTTACATACTGGCTTTAATCTAAGCACGTGGCTTCAATCGACATGTGATTTCTAATTAAATCGTAAGTCATACCTATTTCGAAGAACTTATTCGTTATACGAACTTAAACGTTCTAAAAAATATGCCCCTCAGTTTCTTGCCGTATCTTCTGAGTAGTGGTTCTTTATCCGATACGGTGGTAGAGTCATTTTAATAATTGACGTTCATAAGTGCGTCTGTGACGACAAAATTGAAATAAAGAACTTTTGAATTGAATTGAATTGAACTGTAATAAATGTGTAATAGCAATTGATTCCAATGTGTAAGTTCCATTTCACAAATTGTATTTAAAAGTTCTTAACTGAGTATTACTTAATACCAATTTCAATTAAAAGGGAAATGAATAAATTTTAGCTTTTTTGTATTGTTTATGGAGTGTTAAGTTCATTTTAAGGCTTAATTAACCTTTTTTATGTTGAATGCATTAGCGCAAGCAAAAAATTAATGTAGGTAAACATTGACGACGGATTAAACAGTACCGTAACCGTTTGACGTAGAATCGTCCTCGTAAGACGATTAAGAAGGGATTGAAGAAATTTGGTTGCACGAGCAGTTGCTAGTGGTTATTGTGTCGGGACGGTATTCTGAAGACGCACGTTCAATCCCTGCTCGAGCAATATACATTTTTATTCCTTATTATTCAAGTTTTTAATTAATTAAGGTTCGTAATTTAAATGTGAAAGAGTGTCAAAAGTATTTTTGAATGTTTCTGTGTAAGTTTCTTGTCTTACTTTACCAATAAAATCTTCAACAAAAATACTATTTTCTAACAAAACATGGAAACTACCGACATCATAACTCTTCATCAATACGGCATCTGTCAAATTTCGTTCCAAAACTTCGAGCTAGTGTTAGTTCGTAACAAAAATCTAATATTTCTCCCGGCCATTCACCAAACCGGGTCCCAACCACAAAATACTCAAAGTTTCGCAATTTACTTTTATTTGCGCCAGCGTTTTGCATGACTCGGAAAGAAATGTCCCGATTCCTTTCCCAATCTCGAACTTGGTCGATATTCGGGAGTTCGTAATCTTTTTGATTAGTTTTACCTTTTTTCTTAGTTTTTTGAGTTATGACTTTATTTGGCTCAGCAGACCGCTGTGTTGGATGACTAGTAGTTTTATTAACCCGTCATCAAAACTAGAGTTTGGTGTTTTAGCATAGTATAAATAGTACCAAGAAGGTTTAAGTCCCAAGGAAAATGGGCAGTTAGGGTCCTATTTTGCAACCCCTCCAAATGCCCCTCTAAATCCTATTTTTGCAACCCATGCATTTTAGTTCAGTTGAATGATCTATGAACATAAAATATTTGACAAATTTAATCTTATCTAAAACATTAGTCCATTCGGAGCAATGACATAACAATGGTATAGTGCTTGTAGCGTAGTTCACCTAGTCGTCCTTAACAGATCTGCTTGGTTAAGCAATGTTCGCAGCGGTCACAACATGGATGGGTGACCGTTTTTGTGGTATTTCTATCTGAGCGCTACCGTGCCGATTGCGATTATCATCATTTCATTATTTCAGCCCGTGTCAACCCACTGCTGGGTATAGGCCCTCTCTCTATCATACCAATTTTTCCGGCCCTGTGCATTACGCGTCCATAGATTTCCTACTCTCTTCACTATATCATCGAATCATCTGGCCGATGGACTGCCTACTAGTGTACACCCGTCTCTTGGCCACCAATCTGTAACTGCCCTGGTCTATTTACCATCCTCTCTTCTAGCCAGATGTCCCGCCCATCTCCACTTTAGCCTTGATGCAATTGTGCCGCGTATAAATTACTAGCAACCTGCCCCGGCATTGCACGGATCATCATCATCATCAGCCTATTGCAGTCCACTGCTGGACATAGGCCTCTCCAATTGCACGCCACTGAGCATGATCCCCGGCTACTCTCATCCAGCTGCTGCCAGCCACCTTGCGAAGATCGTCGCTCCACCTTGCCTGAGGGCGTCCTACACTACGTTTGCCAATTCGCGGTCTCCATTCTAGAACACGTCTACCCCAGCGGTTATCGGTATTGAACTGATGCTATTTACATATGGGGTATAATTTTTTGACGACTTGACGACTTTTTTTGAGGTCGAAAGGGACTTGTGCGAACTCCACGTCGAGGATTGGAAGGAGGTGGCGCAAGACAGATCCAAGTGGATACTCTTATTATCGGAGGCCAAGACTCACTTTGGGTCGCTTGCGCATTTTTGTAAGTAAGTAAGTGATTACAAAACGTGAACTTTATCTACGGTACAAAATCTTAAGAAGAATATATAGTACATTTATTAACCTTCCATAATAAGTTATTTAAATGGCATTGAAAACCTTATCAAAATCCGGTGCGTGGTTTAAGAGAATAAAACAGAGAAACAGAAATGAAGACGCGGATATCGACTTTGTTTTATTAGCTATTTAAATTATAATAAACTTATAAAATTCTTTAAAGGTATAATTTTTGAGGGACCCCAATATAATGGATAAAATTTTATTCACATTAATCAATGCCTTCGTTATTAATGCAAAAATATTCATACATTATAGAAATGACGTTACAAAATTATTCGTGTATTTTGTACGATGACGTAAATTATACCTACTGTATTTTTATTCTCTCTCATATTGTATGGAAAAACGTATAATTCCGTTTTAACTGCTAGGACTAAAATATTGTTTCAGAGAAAGAGGCAGTACGGGCCTTAACGCTAATTATGTGCGGCTTACAATGCAATACAACAACACATTATTGCATACCATAAAAATATATAGTTTTTAACTCCCGACGCAAAGAGGAGAGTTCAAGTTTGACCACTATGTGTTTCTGTCTGTGGCACCGCAGCTATTGAACGGTATATATAGGTGAATGGATTTGTATGCGGTGTTTTATTATTTGATAGCTGGTTTTCTAGCGGTGGTTCTTAGACATGATTCATTAAAATCGGTTCAGCTGTTTTTTACATTTATAGGTTTTTTGTGTCGGGGTTTCTTAGTTTTAGTTTAACGAAATTCGTTTTTTAAAATCCTACTAATATTATAAATGCAAAAGTTTGTGAGGATGGATGGATGTTTGTTACTCAATCACGCAAAAACTACCGATCGATGAAATTTGGTACATAGATATTTTAGATCCAGGAAAAGGACACAGGATACTTTTTATCACAGGTAAAATATAAGAAAGAGAGAGAGAGAGATAGAGAGGCAGAGCGGGCAATAACGTTGATTATGTGTGGCTTACAATATAATACAACAGTATATTAAACGCTATAAAGAAATACAGATTTGATAATATACAAGAATGAGCGACTACTTAAATTAAAAGGTATGGCAAGAAACTGAGGGATTTTTTTTATAACTATTATTAGGTACAATGTTTGCTTTTCTATAATTTTATATTTCTTAAGCGAGAGCGAGTGTGGCTCCAGTGGGAGAACATGCGACTTTCGATTCGACGCACCCGAGTTCAAATCTCGCTGGCCCCACAGCACTGACTTTCTTAAATTATGTACGGATGTTACACTCGCTCTAAAAACGGTGAAGGAAAACATCGTGTGGAAACCGGCATGTCCAAGAATTAATCACAAGAAATCAAGAATATATGAAATCCATCAACCCGCGCTGGGATAGCGTGGAGGATTACGGCCCATTCTCTATGAGAGAAGGCCCGTGTCCCAGCAGTGGGAACTTGATGGGCTGATGATGAGGATATTTCTTAAGAGCCAGTTAGTTGAAGTGTTTCAGTCATCTATTCTATTACTAACAGTGTAGAATGCATCACCTACCTAACCTTAACTTACTTAGACTAAACTTCTTTCTCTGTCGTTATCTTGTTTTAATAAACAGTTTGAATATCTTGACTATTCAAAACCTAACAGAGTTTAATTTCATGAAAAATAATATATCATGATAAATTCATGGGAAGGGTTCTGACTGAAAATCAGTGCTAAGTGTCATCAGTGTTAAGATACCTTAGCGTATGCTGAGTCGGAACTTTTTCCTGACATCGCGCAACATTTCACTGTATTGTTTTTATTGTTTTTGTTTTGTCTTTATTTTAGTATGTATATATTCAGTGTAATGTTGTGATGTCCGGAATAAATGTATTTTCTTTCTTTCTTTCTTTCTTTCTTTCTTCTTTAAAACTTGTGAAAGATTTCTTTCTAAAGTTTCAGGATGTTATGTAATAAAATATTAACTTTCAGCCCTGCTTCGCTCACGTGTTTTCCATTTTCTTATAGAAATTTTCTTTCGGTTAAAATGGCCAATGTCTTCATTGCCCACCTTCCGTCTCCATCATCAGATCTGCCGGCTGTCACCATAATATTGCATTGTCATCGGACTTTCGCACTCACACGCCTCACATACACACACTCACTTACCCTCACCACACTCACATTTCATCACGCTCGGACTTACACACTCACACTAACTCACATTACTTATTACATTAACAATAAATATATAGCTACCATAGTTATAATACCTATCCCACATTGCCATTTGTCCACTTTTTCAATCATTTTGGTTTAATATTTTAAATTTAATTTGTTAAAATTTCACTCGACTCCCAAGACACAGGCCTCGTGCTTAGTTTGGGGATCGCCGATAACTCTAATTTTTTAGATAATAAGTTGTATTCTGTCCTTTTTGTAAGAAAAGTTTGTAAATTTTCTTTTGGCAATAAATAATTATCTTATCTTATCTTATCTTTGAAAACTATGCAAAATTTCTCAAGTTCAAATTCAACTCCGTAGGATAAGATCAAGTGGTTCTGATTCAACTTGTAAAATTTGACCCAAATTAACAAACATTGTTAAATTTTTAAATAAAAGCTTGAATTAAACAAACATACAGTATTCTGTATTACTATATTCTTCCAAGTAGCCAACTGGCACATAAGATACATAATACTGTCAAAAACAAACATAAAATAGTGTAACGATGATGTGGCCCAAAATGGAGCACAAAGATTTAAAAAAAAGGGCAGATTATCAGCTGCTCAGATCCATCTTTCTGATGGTTCACCGAAGGAATAAAAATATTTTTTTTTAGCAAAGCGTTTCGCTTCAACTTTCATAATGCGAAGAGCTAAAGAATGGAAACACCTTACCAGCGTCTCTGTTTCCCGATTCATATAATCTAAGTATCTTTAAGTCCAGAGTGAATTGGTATCTTCTAGATAGGTATGATCCATCGCAACTGCCACAAAACTTTCCATCAGGTGAGACTGCGGTCAACTTCTTGCCAATCAAGTTATAAAAAAAATGATAGCATTGGTCTCGTGGCCTTCTAGATATTATGATAGAACTAATAATTTACCATGCCTTTAATACACCACAAACCGTACTAAAACATATTGCAATGCGTTTTTTGGGTAGGTATAACGTCGCCGCATCGTGTTAAGTGTCCTATTTTAACCGACTTCAAAAAGGAGGAGGTTTACAATTCGACGGTATGTTTTTTTTTTTTTTTTTTTTTTTGTGTGTTTGTTACGCGATTACTCCGCCAATTATGCATTGATTTCGATGATTCTTTTTTTGATTGGTAGGTAATACTTCAAAGGTGGTCCCATATAAATTTTATCTAAATTCATTCACTAGTTTTTGAAAAAAATAGCAAAAACAAAAAATATAAGTTTAATCTTCAAGTCGGTTCTTGTTTTTTTCGTAACCAAACTTTCTTAAGGTGGAGGTTT
Source organism: Petrophora chlorosata (assembly GCA_951640565.1). Lineage (NCBI taxonomy): Eukaryota > Metazoa > Arthropoda > Insecta > Lepidoptera > Geometridae > Petrophora > Petrophora chlorosata. Next base: position 3,939,340 of record OX621204.1, on the reverse strand, counting down.
TGTATTCGACTGCTTCACCTGCTTCACCCAGGGTTGACTTCCGGTGAGGGAACTCCTCAACGGTGAATAGTACAGACACAACATTTCGTAAATGGATTTAACCATAATAGCCTGTTCTAAATTCCATCATGATATGGCAGATACACCCAGGATTGACTTCTGGCGAGGGAACTCCTCAACAGAGAATAGGACAGACATGAATTTTTTTGTACATGCATTTAATTGTGATAGCCCAATTTAAACTTTGTCATGATGTGGCTTCTAGATCATAAAAGCTTGTCTTTAAAAACTTTTTGAATTAATTTAATTAAAACTTGTTTTTCACTAAAAAGGGTAAAATAAATTATTTTTCAAAAAAAACTAAACCGACTTCAAAACCACAAATGGCACTCAAAAGTAAAAAATAAATTAATATAATTATCATAAGCGCTACCCACTCATATATTTGAAGTCGGTGCCAGCCAAGTCTAAAAGGTAGTAGATAGATACTACCTACAAGTAGTACTTACTATATACATAGTATTTAATAATATAAGGTAGTAGATAGATACCACCTACAAGTAGTACTTACTATATACATAGTATTTATCTGCTACCTATTACACTTGGCTGGCACCGACTTCAAATATATGAGTGGGTAGCGCTTATGATAATTATATTAATTTATTTTTTACTTTTGAGTGCCATTTGTGGTTTTGAAGTCGGTTTAGTTTTTTTTGAAAAATAATTTATTTATGTTACAAAATGAGTTGAATCAAAAAAGATAACACAAATAATACGGCTGTACATGTTCGTACTTAGTAACTCCATCACTTTTTTATTATTTGTGGCTACAAAAGCATTTGTGGAACAGCCAATCAAAAACCTCCTTTTCAACTCCCGCCACAACCTGCAAACCAATATATTTATTAGAATATTTTGGCAGAGAGTAGAGCCCCATCAGTGTCAATAAAGACTTAATTCCTTCCCCTATAGAGTTAAATCCGACATGATTGATGGAAGTGTTCCCGCGAACGGTATAAAATAAAATCGAGTATGAGTGACTTGGACAGAAAGTGTGGGTTCCATTAAGAGGGATTTTTCTTAAGTAATTGAGTCACTCAATTAATTATCAACCAATGTAGCGTATTAGTTTTTGTTATTCTTATTTTGATATTTCTAAACTTACCTACTCAGGTACTATGAACGCAATGAAATAGAAATAGCCGGAGTGATCCACTGTAACCCCGCTGTACAGGCTCAACAGAGACCTGGAGCGGGGGACAGAGTTCTTTAAGGGTACACTATACTGTTTTGTTTTTAGTATAAGTAACTGTTATCCTAATGTAAGTACCGGAAATGTGTTTTTGGAACAAATAAATAATTTATTAATATTATTTATTATTAAAACGCCTGTCCATAACAGTTGCAGAATAACCAGAATTGTTATGTGAAATCCTCCACGGCACTGCACTGCGCTCGTCATCCTAAGACAAAAGCCATAATATCAATAGATATAAACCTGAGCAACAACTTGTACGCATTGATATGATTTTCCGAACTGACGCACCCGAGTTCGAATCTCTGCACCAATATCTAATAGTTAGGTGCGGTCTTTGCACGCTCGCTTAAAATGGTGAAGCAATACATTGTGTGGGATCCTGCTACGCTCTTATATGTGCTTTCTCGGCTACATCTTTGCTTAGCATAAGGCTAGATAAAGACCACACATAAAACTATAAGCTACACAAAAAGCCAAAAAATCGGGGTGATAACCGCAATGCTATACGCAGTGCATTTTATGGAATTTAATTTGGTTACTATCAGGCGAACGATTTGCTTGTATCATCACTCACTTTTATGTAACTGTATGACTAGACGATCTGGTTGTTTGCCTGATGGTAAGCAATACGCCAGCCCATAACTATAACAGCAGCACCCAGAACTAAGTTTTGCATAATCCTGCTCGGCGCTGCACTGCGCTCGTCACCCTCAGCCCAGCTCACAATTAGCTTGACGAGACACGGCTCTGAGCAGCCGTTCAACTGTCGTCGCTCTCTAGATGTATGTGCTCTATTTTAGGCCAAATCATTGCTTCACATCAGGCGAGATAGTGGCCAAACACAGATCTATTAAGCGTAAAAAAATTGCTTTTGAGTCTCATAATGCCCAGTAATTTCACTGTCTACAATGCTCTTCAAACCGGAATACAGTAATGATTGCGCACTACTGCTTGGCGGCTGAATAACTAGTAAAGCAGGGGTACCCACCCAGACGGCCTCTCGCATTCGAGAAACCTACCACCAGTACCAGTAGCTTACAAAAAAATATAAAAATAGTTATCTCAATTTAGTAGCCGTTCCATTTTGGAACCCTAAAAATGAATAAAAAAGGTGAAGCCGCGGATCATTGATCAAACGTTGATAGATCCCTGTCGCGTTTGATTGGCGGTAGGCGAGATGTGTCGATGGTCGTTGGAAAATATGGGCTTAAGAGGCTTAACATGCGATGTTCAGGATTGGAGATCAACTTTGGAACGTTTTCGTGATCAATCAAGAATGAAATAGAAAAAATTCGCTTTGTTTAACTTCTGATTCGACTTGACCTCACTAGAAATCAAATCTATAAATAGATAATTTGTTCATTCTCCAATGTCCATGCGAATAATGCGTCTACGAGCGTGTCGGGTCTACACCGGGCGATCCACGTTCCGATCCACGAACATAAATTTGCTTCGTTTGGTTCGTTGTCACAGATTAGTAATTAGTAATTTATTGTGGCATAATAGACATTATAAATTAATGTATTTTGTCATTATTAATAAGAATTTACGGGTGACAATCACGTGTAACTTGAAATAGCCCGTAAAAGCAGCCCTTAGTGCGAGGTGCATCGTGTTCGTTCCGCACTCGCCTTGAAAAATACCACCAGATTTGGTTTAAACTATTGTTGGACTATTTCAACTTAAACGTGAGTTTCACCCGTATATTATTATTAATAAAGTGTCCAAACAACGTTAATTTTCGTAACAAAATATTTTGCCATTATTATTTCTTTTTTTGTATATGTGTTTATATGGTGTGCAATATACCATAGGCTCTCGAACTAATAATATAAACTGTATTACAAGAGTTAATGGCTTCTCCATAAAAAATGTGGTAGTCACAAACATATTTACACAAAAATATTTATAAATGAAGGGTGAAAAATGTCTTTTTTATAAATTAAGCTTAACAACAATGAGAGTTTATTTGAACATAAAATCAAAATCTTAACTAAAATTGCTTAAATATATTTACAAAATAACTTAAAACAACAATTAAATTAAAAAAAGAAGATTACTTACTAGTTACTATGTAACGTCTCATTCTTTTGTCGTTTGGATCGGGTGACACGCTTCCACACCGATCGCGCGTTTGGATCTTGATTCTGTTGCGCGACTTGAAGTGGACGTGGATCGACCAGACCGGTCGGTGTGGATCCGGCTTGTGATTTTACTCATGAATTTTCAACATGACATAGTACAATGACAATTTGAGAATCAATCCAAATATCAGCAATATAGCCTGGTTTACCACTTAACTGTCAGCTTTGTATGGTAAACTAAATGAGCTTTGCTTTGGTACGAGTATTTATTCTGAAGCCAAGCAGTAGTGCGCATGCATTACTGCTACAAAACAAATGCTTGTGCTTTTTTATGTCCCAAAATTCTGTAACGGGATAATAAGAAGGTTGAGAGAAATGACAAGAAAATAAAGCTTATTTCAGCATTTAAAAGAGATACAAATGGGTCATCCAATACAATATTCGATATTGTTATTTACCTAGTTAAAGTACAATGTAAGATGAACTATCAATTGATATCGTAATAGGTATGTATAGAATCGTGATATAAATTGAGTCTTTATGTTCGTTTGTTGTATAGTTTATAACTACGACTATTTTGAAAGGAATAAATAAGGGGCGGCATTTAAAGAGCTTTCTTTTTCTTTATCTTCTTCTAATATATAAAATTCTCGTGTCACAGTTTTCGTTGCCATACTCCACCGAAACGGCTTGACCGATGAAATTTTTTGTGCTTATCCGGTATCTATGAGAATCGGCCAACATCTATTTTTCATCCCGCTAAATGTTAGGGGTAGTCCACCCCTAATTTTTTTTAAATTTTTATGGCAAAACAACGTTTGCCGGGTCAGCTAGTCTTTTATATAATTGAGTGTCTCGAACTGTTCTTGTAAATATTTTTTTATAACTTTTGTTAAATCGCTACCAAATACGTGCTCTTTCTAACATACATGTAAATATGTTCGTGTCAATAGTTGTTTGTGTGCAAATATATAGGTGCGATGTCTTCGATAGGCAATCGCAGCTTGCATGCTTGAGACACGTTTTGGCCAGTATCTCGCCTGATGTTTAGCGACGATGTGCCCGAGGATAAAGCTCATAGATCTAAAGAAAGACTGCAGTTGGACAACTGCTAAGACTCTTACTGGTGGTAGGTTTCTCGTATGCGAGAGGCCGTCTGGGTGGGTACCACCGCTTTGCCAGTTATTCAGCCACCAAGCAGTAGTGCGTAACAAAACTGCAAGCATTACTCTGTTCTAGTTTGAAGGGCATTGTAGCCAGCAAAATTACTGGCATTATGAGACAACAGCTAATCGTCTCAGAGTGACAAGCGCAGTACAGCGCCGCGCAGAATTTTGCAAAATAAATCTCAAATACGAACTCCAGCCATTTGTTACAACAAGGCCTAAATAATGATGAATCTAATCGTTTCGACCTTAATCTTATTTCGTACCTCGAAACCATTATTCCGGAAAACAAAACACCAAATTTAATATTTCGAACCTGACTCACGCTATCAATTTAACGAAAATCTTTGCTTTCCGTAACCTTTTTAATTAACGCCATAAATCAATTGTACGAAATCAAACGAACGCAAAAAAACAGAACACGAAGTCGAAATGCAAATGGAGTAATGTTGAGCGAAAATGGTTAGAAGTAAAGGAAAAGTTTCGTTATTTCGGTCGAGGGGATATAAATCACAACAATATTGTGAAAATTTTCACTTTTTTTCGGTTCTCGTAGGCGTTCGACTGTGGGCGTTTCGTACAAAAAGTTTTCGCGTTAAAATTGGCAGCCCCTTTGCGGCGAGTCATGCTGTTTCATTTTGCTGTTCATTTTTATTGTTCAACACTTTACAAGCGGTTTTCGGCTGCAGGGGATACGAGAGCTGGAGCAAGGATCGTACTTTCGTGTTTCGGTGTTATGTTACTCACTTTACAGATAATGCGATATACCTTTAATAAAAATGGCTATTTAACCAACCCAAAAACGCTTAAAATTTGAAACTATACAATCGTTTCTGTAATTTTTTTGCTTACCACTCGACCCAGATTTCAACGCTTATTTTTATACAAATTTTAGGAGAGTTCGCTGTTTCGTCTTCTTTTAAATAAATAAATGTATTTATTTATCTTCCCACAATATTATAGTTCACTAGTTTTTAGGTACTGAAATGTTCATCATCATCAGCCCATCACGTTCCCACTGCTGGGACACGGGCCTTCTCTCATAGAGAGAGTATAGGCCATTATCCACCACGCTGGCCCAGTGCGGATTGGTGGATGTCACATGTCCTTGAATTTTTGTGAATAATTCTTGAACATGCCGGTTTCCTCACGATGTTTTCCTTCACCGTTTTTAGAGCGAGTGTTAATTCCGCACATAACTTAAGAAAGTCAGTGGTGCGGGGCCAGCGGGATTCGAACTCGGGTGCGTCGGATCAAAAGTCGCACGAGCTCCCACTGAGCCACACTCGCTCACTGAAATGTTAAACATGCTTAATCCAATACAAACTGTGATGGGAAGAACAGAAGTCTAAACTAGGTAGGGCGTAAGCTTTGAAATTCCTAGCCCTCGCCCCTCTAAGTTAATCTATACTTAGTCATAATTAGACTCATCAGGCTTGGTATGCCACGTGACTGCAGAGTAATATCTGAAGACGATGATTGGTTAACTATTAAAATTGAATTGCATGATTTCGTCCTCTCAGGGGCCTGGGTTCATGCTTGGACTCGCATGTCAGTCTGTGGGGTAATGATTGAGCAGGTTTGCTCATATCTTATACACCACTCTAAGGTTGCGGGTTCGATTTCCGCAACGGGACAAATGTTTGTGCACAAAAAAAAGCACAACCATTTGTTTTTTTTTACTCTTAATAGATCTATATTTGGCCACTATCTCGCCTGATGTGAAGCGATGATGTGGCCTAAGATGGAGCACATAGATCTAGAGAGAGACGGCAGTTGAGCAGCTGCTCAGACCCGTCTCCCCTATGGTCCACCGAACATCATCCCGAAACACGACTAGGTCGCTTGACGGCATGGCTTTGTTCGGTGGGTGGTATTACAGCCACGGCCAGAGCCTGCAAAATCTGCACTTAACTATAAGTCATTGGTGCAGGGCCGAGTCGGGATTCGAACCCAAGTGCGTCTGATCGAAAGGCGCATGAGTTACCGCTGAGCCACACTCGCTCTAAAACTCGCCCTCGCTCTAAGCTCGTTTCGTGTCTGGGTGTTGTGGGACCATGGTCCTCGTAGTTCCTGACTCCGTAGATACAGGGAATCCTAGTTAGTGGCCAGGATCTATGTATGTGATCGCTGGGCGTATTATAAAACACACAAAACATGGAGTACATACGAGGATATAGTCCTTTCTAGGAATTCTTCAACATCTAAAGGATTACCATCAACATCGGCAAATTACTTTCCCGCTGCTGAGACACCGGCCTTCTCTCGTAGACAAAGGAAATCTTAAAGATAACTGTAATTTTGTTCGCAGTGCCACCTGACATCATCAGTGACGACACATCAAGCGACGTGTCGGTACAGGAGCTGGAGAATGCCACCCTGACCTGCAAAGCCACGGGTCACCCTCCACCTAAGATCACTTGGAGAAGGGAGGACCACGAGCCAATACTGCTAAAAAAACCACTTTCAAGGGATTTTGATAAAGGTCAGTAACAATTTTTCATGAAACTGAGGAAAGAGACACGCAAGTCGTTCATCTGAGTTCCACTAAGAAACTTTAATATATCGCAAAGTATTGCGCATAAAAATGTGGAAAAATGGAAGGGAGGCCTATGCCCTGCAGTGGGACGAGTCAAGCTCCATATAATAATATAATCATCATCATCATCATCATCATCATCATCATCAGCCCATCACGTTCCCACTGCTGGGACACGGGTCTTCCCTCATAGAGAGAGAATGGGCCATAATCCACCACGCTGGCCCAGTGCGGGTTGGTGGATGTCACATGTACTTAAATTTTTTGTGAAAAATTCTTGGACATGCCGGTTTCCTCACGATGTTTTCCTTCACCGTTTTCGGAGCGAGTGTTAAATCCGCACATAACTTAAGAAAGTCAGTGGTGCGGGGCCAGCGGGATTCGAACTCGGGTGCGTCGGATCGAAAGTCGCACGAGCTCCCACTGAGCCACACTCGGTCTTAATAATATAATAATAATAATAATAATTGCGTAGAACTGTATCGCTTTAAGCTATAAGACGCCCATTGTATTACCATAGTAAGGAATTTTGTGGTACTATTATACCTTTTTGTAAATTATTTATTTATTATTACAAAACTCTGTTTTGTAATTGTAATTGTAGTAATTGTAACAACCACCGATCACAAATGTGATCGTTGGTCGTTATGCCTCTACTGAACTCATTTTAGAATAAACTCGCTAAGTAAGATTTGCAGTCAGACTCAGAACAGAGCTATAATAAGGTTTTTAACTTTTTTTTTACGCTTAATAGATTTATGTTTGGCCACTATCTCGCCTGATGTGAAGCCATGATGTGGAGCATAAAGATCTAGCGAAAGACGGCAGTTGAGCGGCTGCCCAGACCCGTCTCTCCGACGGTTCACAGAACATCATCTCGAAACACGACTAGGTCGCTTGACGGCATGGCTTTGTTCGGTGGGTGGTATTACAACCACGGCCAGAGCCTTCCACTCCAAAGCGCGTGAGCGGGTTTCATCACGATGTTTTCCTTCGCAGTTTTAGAGCGAGCTTGCAAAATCTGCACTAGAATATGAACTTAATCACATAGACAACAGACCTGTATCATACGTAAAGACAGTACCCCATCAAGCCCCAACAAATGATCTGGATTTGCCAACTCTCCCGCGGCGGCTGATTTATTACCCGTAGGTTGAGCGGCCCGAAGGCACTCGAAATAATTACCTACGGTCTGGGACATTAGGATAGTCCCGGTTATAATTGGGACGACGACGTTGAGGGATGGTCCTCAAGATTTCGGGATCAAGTGCCCGTGAAACCGGCTTCTTGATGACAGAATGCTTTGGGACACAAAATGGACGAAAAAATACAGGTGTTTCTCATAAGAAATGAGATTTACTTATATGATAGTTCTATTTATAAGCGGGACGACGACTTTGAGAGATGTTCCTCAAGATATCGGGATCATGTGCCTGTGTAACCAGCAGGGGAATCGTGTAACTCGTACACCGATTGTGATCGCTTTCAATTTCAAATTTCGAAGGTTAAGTTAGCCTCTTTTAAACTGCAATATCGATCATTTTAAGTGATCGTGATCGGGATAGGAATTGGGACGCGGACTTTGAGTAGAAAAAAAATAAGAATTCCACAGATACATTTTAATACAGATTACATAATACTTAGGATATTAACAGATCATTTATTATTATTTTAATTACACAGCCGACCTATCTCACTCTGTTAATTAACTCTATCCAAATGTTGACTGGAAGAGATCACTCTTAGCGATAAGTCCGCCCATTGTACTTTAGTTTGTAATTTGTTTTCATGTACCTCGTCATTCTTTTTTTTGGTGTACAATATAGCATTTTGTAATTGTAATTGTAATAATAACATTTTGAAAATCGGTCATTTATATTATTTACTTGTGATTTATGAAAATACGACCGGCTGGACTCGAACCCAAATTTCAATCTTCTCTTAGCGCGAGAAGTGCTCTGGCCAATTGAGCTACGGTGGTCACCAAGTGGAATGTTTTTATGTTAACTTATTATTTACTCTGCGTCTTATACTTACACTGTCGCGTATGACTTTCTGATCTGGGCTAAATGGAAACAACGCTTGACTTGAAAGGGCATTTTCCACGAAACCGTACATGCGAGGGCTCCAATCAAGTTTTTATTATAAGATTGTAACTCTCACTTAATACATTTTATACCCTTTGCTTTCTTCGCTGTATTTGTCGCGGTATTCAATAATGGTGGAATAATTAGCATATAAATATGTTTTTATATGAATATCTAGAAGTCAGTTAGATTTAACTGTAAATACTTATTATTATCAGTTATTTTTCTTAGTGGTTTATCAAAATAAGAATGGGCATTGTTCATATTTTTTTAAATGTTGTAATTGTATTGTGTAATTAATAAACGACATCTCTATGACGCATTCATATATTAATATATATGATGCGTCATAGAGAATACAAATTTCGCGTATGTCGTTTATTAATGAAGGAATCAACTTGATTTCGGAGCAAGGAATCGCCAAGTTGTCATAGTAAATTAGGGCCCTAGGCGAAATTATATCAACAGTATGACAATATCAGAAGTTCCCAAAAGGACATCCTAATCGTTGGCAGGCCACTTCGACAACAGCCAGTAACCATTAGTTTAAATTTATAGGGATATGACAACATGCTTTTAAGACATCCACGTAAGCACTGCATAGCTAAATAAGCTATAACCGCCATTAAACGAGCGAAGGTGCCCGTATTTCACAGGTGGCAACACTGGAAACACGCTTCATTACCTGCCCTAAAATTATGGCAAAGGAAGGGTAGATAAGGGTTACAAAGAGCTAAGGATGCGTTAAGTGGTATACTTACATATTCATGTACTTAGTGTTTATGGTATGGAGAGCTGTATGGTGTTAAGTATAATGTTGTGTGTGAATTTTGAAATAGGAACGTAAAGCTACTTGTGTGCGGGTCGAAGTGTGAGATCCAAGAAATATAATAATGCAAACAGCTAAGGAATGGATCACCTTCCAGTCAAGATACCCAAGATACCCATCTCTCGAGTCGAGATACCCATCTTCTAGGCAAGCATGTTCCATCGTCGACCACGTCGTCAATTTCCATCAGGTGCGACCGCGGTCAAATGATTGCTTATTAGGTAATAAACAAACTTAGCAATGAACTTATTCGTAAGTACCTATAAAACAAAGAGGGAAGGGCACGCTGAAATTTTCATACAAAAAGAGAAAACGGTTTCTACCCCAAACAGTAACCAAATTCGATAAATGTTATCATTATTGAGGTTTGTAGCTTTTTATTTTTTCGATAATTCCTATAGAATTTGAATAAATGGATCCACAAAACTCGATATTAACTCGTTTTTTTTTAAGTTTGGAAGCTGTTAACTGTAAAAATAGACATAAACATAGAAAAAGGAAAACTTGCAAACCTAGTTTATTCTCCATTTAAGAAATTGAGACCAAAATTGCCAAACTTGGTTGAGATTTAGTGTCGTAGAAACGTTTTCTCCCAAAACGCTAATTTTTACAAAAATCTAAGCATGATACAAATTTAGCTAAATTATTATTATTATTTAGCTAATTTAATTTACACATTTTCTGCGAGACCATAAACCATTATTCAAATACCTAGTGCTCGCTGGCCACGGCTGTGCCATATCCTCTTAGTACATGCTTTATACATTGCAAAGAAAATGTTTATTCTGTACACGGTTTCTAATATACTCGTTTATCCAAATATCAGATATGGTACAAATAGCAATATAACTACCTTAAATATCTCATCCAGTTCCAAGAGTACAGGGCAATAAGTATATAAGTACATAAATACGTAGTTAGTTCTATTATGAACCTCAAAATAGGTGAAACGTAAAGATTATTAATTATTAGCGTCGCCTCGCGGTTTCGCCCGCGTGACGAAGAAAGAAAGAAAGAAAAAAAGACGTGTGGCACTCGGAGACTGCCGCGGTAAAGCTATTGCATAGCATTCGGAGTGGGGGGTGTTAGGTTATTTTCGTTACGGAATTTCTGGATTCGGTCTCCATGCTCAAGGCCCGCGGTAGATGCTATGCAATAGCTTAATAAAATACATTTATTCAAGACAGATACACGCAACATTACATTAAACTCTAATACTATACTACACATAATAAATAATACTATACTATACTAGCTGCGCGGTTTCCCGGGATAAAAAGTAGCCTATGTGTTATTCTAATGTGTAAGCTATATTATTGTAAAGTTTCATCAAAATCCATTCAGTAGTTTTTGCGTGAAAGAGTAAGAAAGGTACATCCATTCTTAAAAACTTTCGCGTTTATAATATTAGTAGGACATATAACAGAAAAAGATAACACTTGTAATAACAAACATAATTAATACATAATATAATTATTGTATAATGGAACGTTACGCGGTGTCAGGAAAAGGTTCCGACTCATAGAAACTAAGGTAATAAATACCTTAGTAGTGATTTTCAGCCGAAACCTGTGACCGTGACGTCACGAACAGTAAGATAAGAGACGAATACAACATAAATATATATACAAATATATAAGAAAAGTAAACAAAATATACGCAAAGGGTCCTTTTTAAACGAACGAGGAAGCACTTTCAGTTTTCCCGAATTTCCAAATTTTCCGGGCATCTTTTCCAATTACCTTTCCATAGAAATCTAATAGAGATATACTAAAATTGAGAATGCAACTTGAAAATATCAACTTTAACTAAAGTAGAAAACAGAGCTCAGGTCACTGTCTGAAACCTAATTGGTACACTTAGAATATTAAAAAAATAATAACCAAACAGAATATAAATAGATGAACAACCTGATCGTCTTGTCAATCTATTACAAAAAAAAAAGGAAAATGAACTTGTATCTTCGCAACAACCCATTTATTTACCTCATAATCTCAAGACGCTCAAGTAGAGTGAGCACCAAATGTAATTATACACATTTAGTACCATATCGCAATAATTATTTCAATAAGAAAGTATTTGAAAGAAACAATATTTGAAATTAGTAATTATGACATGGTACCAAAGTGTATACTGATTTTGGACGTTGGATGTACCTACATGGTACCGGGTACGGTAAGGCTCAGGTGCGTGGATAAATTGCTGGCCCGGGGCCGTTGTATTACCCGCCTCGGTACACCAGCGATAGTGCAGTAGGTTTTCAATGGTATTCTGAAATAATCCTACATTTTGTAACGATTTGGTACAATAGATACCAATTTTATGACTAACGAATTTTTCCGGTGAAGAAAAAATCGATTTTCACGTTTTTTGTCCTCGTTGTTCCTAGTTCCCTAGATACAAGGAATGCTTTGGGCCAGATCTTGTTTGTGTTTGATCGAAACCTACATTACATTACTGGTGGTAGGTTTCTCGTATGCGAGAGGCCGTCTGGGTGGGTACCATCGCTTTGCCAGTTATTCAGCCGCCAACCAGTAGTGCGCAAGCATTACTGTGTTCCGGTTTGAAGGATATTGTAGCCAGTGAAATTACGGGGCATTATGAGACTCAACAGCTAATTGTCTCACGGTGACAGGGATGTTGTGGGCTGGCGTGTTGCTTACCATCAGGCAAACGACCAGCTCGTCTCGTCATTCAGTTACATAAATATAAAAATACATACCAAATTTCATCAAAATACATTTAGTCGTTATGGAACTATGTGGTAACAAACACACAGAGACTTTCGCATTTAAAATATCAATAGGATTTATTTTTTTCATGATTGACCAACTTCTGTTGTCCCGATTTTTTTCCTCCGATCCAATGAAATTATCATTATTAGAAACTGAGTATCAATATAAAAAATATAGGCAGTTTTTTAAGTTTTTATGGTCTCACGCTTGACTAAACAACACACACGTTGTAACACTTTAGTTTTTAAGTTTGTAATTTTTCTTTTGCTGTAATAATTTCTGGTGGTGTAACAATAAAGAGTTATCTAATCTAATCTAATCTTAACAATGGACTATGCTAATACTGTTTTCACAAAAAAACCTAATAGTTCCTAAGACAGCTTCCCTGTATCTCTTATGGTTTCAGATTTCCCAATAATGCCCCACTTTAAGAAAATATACTGTATAATTAGGTATATTAAACATAATAACTGAGCCCATTTTTATACCGAAAAGTTTAGAGTTCTGCAAAGACCAAAAATACTAAATCTCCTTTTTCAATAAAGGAACTTCGATATACAATTACAATTACAAAACTCTTTATTGCATACCAGTTACAACACAACATAAATAATAGTAACACAAAATTCCTTACAATGGTAGTACAATGGGCGGTCTAATCGCTTAAAGCGATCTCTTCCAGACAACCTTTGGATGGACAGTATCGAAAGAAGGAGTAGACGGCGGTGTGCAATTAAACTACAATAATAAATATCTGCATGCTTAAACATACATTCCTATACATATTAACACATATATAAACTAATATATATCAATATACTAATACTTAACATATAGTTTTACATAATTTCTTAAAGATTATAAAGTAGCAGCGGGTTAGGGGTAGGCTAAGAAGTGAGCTTTTACCATTTGTTTAGAAATAGTCAAGGACTATAATATAATCCTATAATATAGACTATAATATAGTCCTTGACTATTTTACCATTTGTGAGCTTTTACCATTTGTTTAGAAATAGTCAAGGACTATAATATAATCCTATAATATAGTCCTTGACTATTTTACCATTTGTGAGCTTTTACCATTTGTTTAGAAATAGTCAAGGACTATAATATAATCCTATAATATAGACTATAATATAGTCCTTGACTATTTCTAAACAAATGGTAAAAGCTCACTTCTTAGCCTACCCCTAACCCGCTGCTACTTATAATCTTTAAGAAATTATGTAAGAGTATAATAAATATATCATATTATATATAATAAATAAAATAAATATATCCTATAACATAGGATACATTTATTTTATTTTTGTTTTATCGTAAGCATGACTTACGTAAGCAGCTGGCTAGTTCTAATTGGGCTGGTGACGTTGAGTTATGATTGAAAACGTCGAGGGTTGCCGAGATTCGTTAGTGGATCGAGTGACCGCAAAATGTTCGTTAGCTAACTATAATATATGTAATTCTACCGTTCAATTCAGTCCGCTTCTTTGGTATATAGCCGAGCCGTGAGGAATGAGTGCGGTACTAGATGCGATATGATTTCTTAATTTTCTTCTTCTTCAGCCTTTGGTTCTTTTCTGGACGTCTCCTAATTCCATCTCTCTCTCTCAATCTCCTGTCCATGTGTTTTAGTCCACCGAAACCGCCACTATTGTTTGTATAATCGCGGACTGTATTTAATCATCACTCCTCTAGTAGTAGGTAAGTATAATAAAGCTCATATTTGGTTCAGTGTAAACAATTTATTTAGAATTTTTGGGTCATCCTATAATTTTTGCAAAACAAAGCGTTTGCGTGTTATAGCGGTCGCCACCGTCATCTATTTAGTTTTAACAGCCACTGTGGTGTAGTGGTTGGGCTGGTTGGCTCAAATCTCATACACCACTGAGGTTGCGGGTTCGATTCCCCCGACGGGACAAATGTTTGTGCACAGAAAAAAAAATGCGCAAGTATTTGTTTCGTGTCTGGGTGTTGTGGGACCATGGTCCTCATAGTTCCTGGTTCCCTAGATACAGGGAATCCTAATTAAGGGTCAGGATCTATGTATGTGATCGTTAGGCGTTATTTATTAAAAGAAACTGAATTTTCATAAACTGTGTTCGCCCACCCATTTTAGGATCCGTTTTATTTATTGGTGTCTATAAATTCGAGCAATATGGCCAGAATATATGATGAATCCCAGATGCGATATGACTTTAAAATTCAAAAACCTTGACGCAGTTTTGGCAGATATACTGATGGTAATCGGATACGACGGACAAAATTATATCAGATGCAATTTGAAATCCGCACCAAAGATCAGGAAAACATCGGAAGAAAACCCGAATGTCCAATAATCACGAAATTTGGAAACAAGCAGTATCTACTAAGCCGCTTTTTACCTGCGCTCTTGGTAGGGCCAAAAATAATGGAAAAAATCGTAATTCTTAGGCTAGCCCTATGACCTAGGTATGCTATATGAAAGAAAGCTTTAACAGTTTTCATGTAATGAGCTAATAATGCTGTACGCTATCCGACTTAGGTATGAATGTATTAATTAAGCTGTAATTGTATTCAGCTTTCATTTTAATTGCTTAAAAAGTTATAAATGGTGTGTCGACTCAACTAATTAGCTACCAGCCAGCTAAATGTTCCACGACGATAGGATCTATACAATTTATTCAAAGTAAAGTTTTTTGGGTTTTCTTTGTTGACACTCATTTGTTCTGATAGACCTTTCACTGTCAAAGTGACGTTATTAATAGTGAAAATCAAGTGAAAATAAAGCAAAGATAAATTGTTTTAATACTTTTTCTTTGAAATAAAGTCTATGTAAGTACAAATATAATTTATAAATATTAACCTCAAATCACACATTTCCATAGATCTTTGCTCCTATCCAAGACTTACCTGGACTTTCTTGTGGCTGGGGATCCATAAACTACGAAAATCATAGTTCCCTAGTCAAAGGGAATTCCCAACCCTCGAACTCCGTTGTAGATGACTAACAATGATGCCACCGAGGTACCTATTTTATATATATGTATTTTTGTCGACAGTGGAAAGCTACGTAGGCAGTTCCTTGCCACTTTGGAGGGTAGACCGAAGACAAATGGGAGCGTTTCTCTGCATCGCATCAAACGACGTGCCGCCTGCGGTCAGCAAACGTATTATACTTCTAGTCAACTGTGAGTAACTTAATTGTTCAGTTTTACGGTTATTTGGGTTATCAGTATAATTAAGGTTTGAAACTATCATGAGTCGAAACATTCATTATAAATATAAAACAGCTACACTACGTAATGATTGCGTCGAAATAACTCCGACCAGGGACTTTACCACCATCTCTATAACCAGTTTTATTTTAAGCTTACTTAAAAGCCGTTTTCAGTACCACGAAGTCCTAAAAAAAGCTTACTTTGATATTGTGTTGTTAAGAAATTTTGGTGACGTCATCGTAGATAGATAAAAAATTCTTTATTGCACAAACAAATTTGTAGGTACATAGGCGAACTTAATGCTAGTGAGCATTATCTTCCAGTAAACCTCGGTGTACTGTGGAGATTTTATAAGGTAGTGCAAACAAAATATAAAGTAATAGTGAAAAAATTAAAAGGCCATACAAAAATAATAACAATATATTATATACATACAAATCAGTAACAATATATATAAAAAATATAATAATATATATACATATACTTGAAGATCACATATATAACATATAAAATATAATATACATTTATCGTAAATCATTCATTCAGGAGTTTTTTGATAGCTGACACTTCGCAGGAACAAAAACATTATTGTTTTATGAAACTCATGGTACGAATCAGAGTAATATTATTGTAAGCTTCAAATAAAACGTTCCTGTAGCATGATTGTCTTGTAAAAGTTGGTGGTAAGCCCCCAGGTTTTGGACAATATCAGTAAAATTAAGATTTGAAGATATTGTCTTCTTCAATACGATAAGCTATGCAATAATATGGTATGATAAGTATAGTTGATACTGCAGACTGCAGCAATAGGATTTATATGAATTTCTAGGAAATTAGTGCGCCGCATACAGGTGTCATCGTTTTCAGAAAAATCTTGAAACCAAGTAGTCTGCAGTTTGCGGTCTGCATTCTTTGTGGTCAAAGATATGACATACCCAACTAGAAAATTCTTCTTAATATACTTTGAATTAGATATATTGAGAAACAATATTATCATTTATAACGAATGATATTTCCACACTTTATCAAGTCAACTCAAATATCGTTTATTAAATAGGCACAGAAGTACACTTTTAAAGGTCACAAATAAATGATACAAATGAAATTAAAAATATGTTAAAAATTATAACGTGTGGTAACATGACTTTGAAAAAAAGGTAAGAATGTTTACCCATTTCTTTCCTATATTAAATTGAAGTCCTGGTGCAGAAAAGAAATGCGAAAACTGACTCCTTCGAAAATACGCCCGCTAGAGAAGATAGCACCAAAAAACTCTGCGGGGATGTCTTTTTTCAACTCTTTTAAAATATCTCGAAATATAAGATTTAACAATTGGGTATAAATTACAATTAATAGATTGTCAAACAAGAAGTGCGAGTGAGATGTCCCATAGTCAAAGTATCAGTAACAAAAAAGTGCATCAATGATTGTAGGTACCTAGTTTCCGTAAACGATTTATCTAGCTTGTCTCTACTCTAATTGTGTAAAAAGAGAAAAAAAAAGAAAAAAGAGGAGACAGGCATGGAATATCAAGTGTTACTATTTCTTTCAATTTGTAAGTAATTCAAAGGTGTCTCCAAAATACACCCAAATATTTGGCATCGCCCGAAGAAATGCAATAACTCGACCGATGTTTTTCGGTCACGCGCGTTCCACGCTCCTCCATAAAGATAAACTCCCTGGATCTGTTCCAGAACGGATCCAACGGATTATATTATTCGAGGCGGGTGTTTGTCGCAATTGCCAACAAACAGACGCGATCAATCTACTAGAGGTTGATTGTTGCGTTTGGGGTCGTCATGTTATATGAATGTGAATTGTTTTGGGATCAAATTGTGACGAAATGCCATACATTTTTATGATGTGAGAAATACCAGCAGATGTTGAAGCGTCTTTTTTCGTAGTTACGAGAAATACCTACCAAAAGTTTCAGTACTATACCTTATGTATAGCAAACCGAAATAGCCCCAATAAAGTTGGTTTGCACAACGTTACTAAACTTACCTAGTAACCAAAAATCACAATATCTAGGCAGGGTACATCATAACAAGAACCATATTGGGTTTATGGATACGTCATATGTGGCCTAGCTCAGAATAAATTCGTTTAGAAAACGACAGGTTTAGCATTTCAAATAAGCCCCAAGACTAGGAAAAGCACCAAACTTATATACCTTAGAACTAACATACATACAATTTATATTATTATATTTATGTGACGTTTACGGTTGTTTTGCAATGACGAGACGAGCTGGACGTTTGCCCGATGGTAAGCAATACACCAGCCCATAACAATAACAGCACCACCCAGAACCTTGTTTTGCGAAATCCTGCGCGGCGCTGCACTGCGCTCGTCACCCTAAGACAATTAGCTGATACAGTGCCTATAGCTATAAATATAATAGGTATATAGTTCATGTATGGGTATATAGTTTTATGTTTATCTGCTTTTACTTCGATCTATAGTTACCAAGTTTTGCTACGACGCGACGAGCTTTTGGGAAATCACAGAAAGTTACATAGAAAGAAAATTTAATTTAATAAATGTCTGAGAAATATTGCGAGTTTCACAAAAGTAATTAAGAAGTTACGAAACAGTTTCAAACATTTGAAGAGATTTTTGTACGTAATAGTTAGAATATAAATTGCTTTTAATCGACCTGGCTTCTTTTTGATAGCAATCGCTTGTGAACTGCTCAATTAAATTAGTAATTGAAGTATTTTTGGATTAATACGAAATTTGTTACTGAATTTCAACTGACAGTTCGAAAAAACGGCCGCATCACTTTAGTCCACATTTCTGTTAAACTACAATTGGAAATAAACAAAACACGATCTATGAAAATGCCTCATAGACCACGGTTCCATCTCACTGCGTGATCACTGCGTTCATTTGTTTTTAAATCAAAATGTATTTAATTACAAGCTTTTATTTAACTTGCAATGTATGTAGGTATGTATGTATGTAACTATGTTTGTTCGGGTGGAATCTTGCAAGCTGAATCAGAACCACTTCCTCAACCTTCACCTCCAACAAAAATCTTATTTTAATATATAACTACCTCTACGCGATTTCACCCACGTAGTATTAGGTTTATAGTTGCTCCCTCGGAAACTGTTCGTTTTTCTGAGATGAAAATTATCCTGTCTTACTTCAGAAACTAAAGTCATCATCACCAGCCCATTACATTCCAACTGCTGGGTCTCGGGCCTTCCCTCGTAGAGAGAAAGTATGGGCCATAAACTACCACGCTGGCCCAGTGTGGGTTTAGTGGATATCACACATTATTGAATTTTTGTGATACATTCTTGGCCGATTTCCTCATGTGTTCACCGTTATTAGAGCGAGTGTTACATCCGCACATAACTTAAGAAAGTTAGTGGTGTCGCTAGCGGGATTCGAAGTCGGGTGTGTCGGCTCAAAAGTCGTACGTGCTTCCACTGAGCCATACTCGCTCATCGGAACTAAAGTACCTCCGTACCATTCATCCAGTCATTATGAAGTAATGTAGTAACAAACACACACACAGACTTTCACACACACATACGTTCTGCTGGGTTACCTATCAATTTTTTTTTATGAAATTGAGTCATAAGACGAGCAAGTCGTCCAACCGATGGTAAGCGCCACGCCTGTCTATAACAATTGACCATAAAAAGCACTGCGTAGCACTGCATTGCGCTCATCACTCCGAGACATCAGATATTACGTCTCATATGCCCAGTAATTTCGGTTATCAAAATATGGCCAGAAAGTATCATTATAAGAATCTAGTTTCAAGCAACAGTATTTCCGATATCTACAATCAGCGTCTCTAACTGGATAGTGAATGGGTATTCTCTAGAGATTATCTCCAATGTCCATTCTCGGCTTTCTATTATCCGATATTGAGGTAGAGTGCCGCTGTTTCAATAACTAAGTTCTTTTTCTCACTAGGTCCGTATTCTCACGGGGAAATGATACTGATACAGTGATGACATTCATTATTTGTAAATAAATATTGGATTTTGTTTGGATAAATATTGGATAGTCTAAAGTTTGATGCGGAATAATTTATTTATTTATTAATTTACTTTAAAATAAAAAAAACCGACTTCAATTCAAATGTATCTTCGAAGTCCAAGGTCAAATATCGATGAAATTTGTATGGGACCACAATGTAGCTTTACTGACCACAACGCAAATAGAATAATAAATCTATAATGAGTTCTGAGGTAACAAACATACAAAATAGAGAGCGAGTGTGGCTCAGTGGGAACACGTGCAACTTTCGACCCGACGCACTCGAGTTCGAATCTCGCTGGCCCCGCACCACTGACTTTCTTAAGTTATGTGCAGATTTAACACTCGCTCTAAAAACGGTGAAGGAAAACATCGTGAGGACACTGGCATGTCCACGAATTAATTACTAAAATTCAAGGACATGTGATATCCACCAACCCGCACTGGGCCAGCGTGGAGGATTATGGCCCATTCTCTCTCTATGAGAGAAGGCCCGTGTCCCAGCAGTGGGAACGTGATAATGATGAAACATAAAAAATAAAAAACAAATACAATTGAATTCCCACTGTTTCTCAAGTCGGTTAAAAAGCATATTATTCTGAGTCGAAATATCAGAAGACAAAGATGCATGGAACATTCCACTTCTGCAAAGTAGCCAACTAGTACCTAAAAACATAAAATTGTAGAACACAAACAAATTGTAACAAAAGTTAAAAAAAAATGCCCCTCAGTTTTTGGCTATATCTTCTGAAGTTCTTTTTCCGATACGGTGGTAGAGTCATTGTGATAAATTGACGTTCGTGAGTATTTTTACGGGTAGAATATTAATGTTCTAACGGGCAGAAAAACAAAAGAAATACATGATAGTAACCCAGTATTTAAATCAAATTAAAATTTTACATCAGATTTTATGACTGTGTGTCAATTTGGCGGCAGTTAAGAAGACGTGTTGTTTTTACATTTTAAAGGTTATCCCTCATTTGTCAACCCGGCACCCGACCCGCGACGTTTCGTCTCGAGCGGTTGAGTATTCTTTATATGAAATCCCATACATACTTAGTTACGAACCGTAACCGTTCCGTAACGTCACCGAAACGCCTCGCCCGCTAATGAACCACTCAGTGACAACCCGCCGTCCACGTGCTTGCCGCGTGGTGACTGCGGGTGGACTGGTTTGTTTTCTTGATCTTTGGGCGTATTTATTAATTTTAATATATTTTTGTCCCACAGTCGCACCGACCGTGAAAGTGCCAAACCAACTGCTGGGCGCACCGCTAGACACAGACGTAAAACTCAAGTGTTACGTGGAAGCCTACCCCAACACCATCAACTACTGGATCAAGAACAGGGGAGAGATGTTGCTGGATGGGTAAGAGTATACCTGTCTTTAGATACGTACAAAAACAAATTGACTGTTTAATACAGATACAAAATTATAAAACAAAGATGATTGTTACTCAATCACGCAAATACTGAACGGGTTTTGATGAAGTTTGGTGGATGTTCTAATGAGAAAAGCATACTACACTGTTCGTAATTACATAGAAGACAAAGATGCTTGGAACATTCCACTTCTGCAAAGTAACCAACTGGTACATAAGAAACATAACATTGTAAAATCCCAAAAAATTGTAACAAAGTCTCTAAAAAAAAATGCCCCTCAGTTTCTTGCCGTATCTTCTGAGTAGTGGTTCTTTTTCCGATACGGTGGTAGAGTCATTGTGATAATTTGACGTTCATAAGTGCGTCTGTGATGCCAAAATGATTAAAGAGATTTTGATTTTGATTTGATTTTGATTTTGGTATGTAGTTTTTTTAGGTCCAGGAAATGGACATTTGATACTTTTTATTCTGAAAAATCGCAGGACGCAGCTAGTTATACAAGGACAAGTAGGGACTTTATACTAACACAAGATTAGCCTACTGAATAATTTTTATAAGCGCTGAAAAATTTAGTTACTGTTATGGAAAAATATTATAAACCTACTTGCGAAGAAAGTAAATGCATTTTTATTCACCAATGTAAAATGTACATTTGGGGGTGTACCAATCAAAGCAACGCAGCAATCATCCAAAGATCTCAAAACAAAGTACTCAGGGGTACCTATTCTTAACGCTCTGTGGTACATTAAAAATAACGACCTCCATCGGGACCTGAAAGTGGACCTCGTCACTAGTGTAATCAAAAAGTTCCCTGAAGCTCATGAACGGAGACAATTCATCATCACGTGAACGTCGAGGCAATCTAGCTTCTTGACAGCACAGACATAGTGAGAAGACTCAAACGGACAAAACCTTTTGAGTTAGTGTAGTGAAGTGACAGTGTATTGTAATAATAGTGCTACCCATAAAGAATCCAAAAACAGTGTCTTCGCCTTCATAGAGACAGTAAGAATAGTGTTAATGGGCACATTCATAGTTATTCTATACTTAGCAGCTTAAGTATTAATTACTAGTTAGTCTTAATAGGCTAGATCGTAATGTTATTAAGGAGTCTTATTAAGAACCTTCAAAAAGAAAAACAGAATCACATATTTATTTACAATCTTAAGCCAAACCAAACCTAGTGTGCCGCCGGTAGAGGGGCAGAGCCCAAACTACCGGTGGTTAGGGCTGCAGAGCGAAAATACCTTCTGACTATACGTACCGAGTCAAGGAATACTGCCTTCTGCATCTGACCCTAGATCCAACCGCCTAGCGAGAGCCTTTTGAGCATTATTATTAATATACTTGAAACCAGACAAGTTTCTGCAAAAGAGCTTTCTTTACCAAAATTCGAAATAGAAACACCGTAACAAAACAATGTGTACAAACTCGACACAATGATTCGTAATAAAGATATTGGCCTCAAACTCGCTATAGCTATAAAACGTAAACATCGCTGTTTGTTCGTCCCGTCCTTTGTCTTGTATCGCTTTCTAGGGGATGTTTATCCTACCCTACCCACGTAGCGAGGTATAACCGAGTGATTGTGAGTTCGGAGTGGTCTTTGTTTCAACTTGTAAGTTCTGTAATATTATTAATATTCTGTGGCATCGTTTGGCATCGTTATCCAAATAATATGTCTACATCTGATAGACCTTTATTTAGAAGGAAGAAACTTTTTAGTAGAGTTTTTTTGGTGCGGAACACGTGATCGGAATATATACCTACATAACTAAAGAAAGAAAACATTTATTTTGACAACTTACTGTTTATTTTATTGGTAACTCCAACTAGTGTTCCGATTTTAAGGCTCAAGGCTGAATAACTCTCTATAATAACTTAGCTAAGCAAGAAACGAAGCGAGGAAATTTTGAACCAATATGAGAACATGTTTTTAGTGTTACTCTACTTAGCAGTTTGTCTTTAAATTGCTTATTAGTGTTATGAGCTAGATTGTAATTTTCGTAGCGGGTCTTTATTTGAGACAAGACATTACATAAAAAATATGAGAACAGTGAATTCAAAGACTTTGTGAAATTCAATTGGTTTTATTTCCCTTGATATATGGATCGTTCCATATAGGTGAACAGGGTGCATTCTTAGGTAGTCGTTTTTTTTTAAGTAGCAACATAAGCGCAAGCGTTTGCATTGATAATTTTATCTGGCTGCGCCCTCAGTTTCACCCACGAGAACAATTTTCCAAAATACGTAGCCTATGTCCTGTATTAGGACCAAAGTAAAAAAAGTATTTTTTTTAATGAAGATATGATTAAAATGTGTTCGGTAGGTTTTGCGCAATTGAGTAACAAACTTCCATGCTCACAAACTTTTTGATTTAAAATAATATGAGGATTTAAAGATGTCCCTGCAGAATTCCAAAATGCTGCGATAGATTTTTTCATGCGGTATCTTCTGAATAGTTATTTTTGTCCGATACGGTGGTAGAGTCATTGTAATAATTGACGTTCATAAATGCGTCTGTGATGCCAAAATTTAATAAAGAACTTTTGATATTAGAACATCATCATCATCATTTTGATCATGATATAGAAAAAAACATTATTTCAGACATTTATATACATTTTTAACCGACTTCAAAAAAGGAGAAAGATCTCTGTTCGATTGTATTTTTTTATCATATTTTTTATGTTTGCTATTTCAGAACTCCGTCATTTATGAACCGATTTGGAAAATTCTTGCGTTGGGTTCAGCATAGCTACGAAATAGTCCCATATAATTTTCATCGATATTTGACTTTGGACTAAGAAGATACATTGAAGTCGGTTTTTGTATTTTTCTAAAAATTATTTCATAACATTTTCTCATGTTCTCAGGCCAAAATACACGATAAGGGAAGAGAAGACATCGTACAAGGTGTCAATGTGGCTGACCATCCGACAGTTTTCCAAGAGCGACATTGGCACGTACAACTGCGTCAGCACCAACTCGCTCGGAAAGAGCGAAGGCACGCTGAGGCTTTATGGTGAGAAATATATAGCTATATATATTTGAATGAAGTTATTACACATTTAACGCTGAGACAAGATCATAATAAACTTTCTGCTGCTGATGTTTTTACTGTATAGAGTAGTGATTTTGGATCGTGATACAAAAATGGATTTCAAATTAAATGTTATTGTTATATAATAACATTCATTTTTAACCATTTATTACTACTAACTACAAAAGATTATTACCGCGGTACTTTAATAATAATAAACTAATGATATTAATAATAACTGGCGGAACTGGCAGGTGCCGAGGTTTCATATCATAGACCGGTTCTCACCCATTAACAATTCACCTCAATAGCCCAATCATAAGTCACTTATTGGGGGCTGTCTTTGATTGCATTTTCTTAATGATGCACTTAGAGACAGTCCCCGATAAGTGTTGCCCATTACATATCTAAATTAAATGCTCTAAAAGGCCTCTCCGTGTTGGACTCATGGCCCCGCGCAAGCCTTCCAAAGGACCGGGTGTATAACCCGTGAGAAAGAGCGACTTAATAATAAAATAATAAACTTTTAAAACCATTAGAAAGCATTGCGTAGCATTGTATTGCGCTCATCACCTCGAGACATCAGATATAAAATCTCATATGCCCAGTACCTATATTATTATTATGTATGAAAAACGTACCACCTTAAGAATATATTTAAAGTTCATATGTAGCAAAGAATACTAAGGGACAGAAGCATCACTACGCAAAGGAATTTAAACAAATAGCGACTTTTGCTATGACGCAATAAAATTCAATTCAGCTCGCCTAGCGCTGCATACCTACCAGTCATATTAACCTACAGAGCGCCTCTCTTTCTATCGCATAGCTCTTATCTCTTCTGACGCGGCATGTGTAACGACGCGCGACCCGCCGTCGGTGTCCGGCTATGTACTTGTAGCTTCGTACCTACAGTGCGGAGTGCGCTAAGCCTGTACATAGTTTAAAAAAAAAGATAGTAATCTAAAAATATATTCAATTAAAAAAATATATGTGGAACTATATCAACTCCATAATTATATATGCAACCAACGCGTTTCCTCCAACTTACATTGTACTTGCCTAAAAGGAGAAAAAAAAACTATACATTTTCTAAGACAAAAGATATAGACGAGGGCACAGCAAAATGTAGTTATTTATATTTCCCTGGACAGAGAAGGCACACATGCTCCACTTGCGTGCGTCTAACAATTTACATGATTAGTTTCAATTGCAATACCTATTCATTAAATGGCTTTTCATTAGGTTTATAATGGATTTTTATTGATTTTATTACGATTAACTGATATGAGGTACTGTGTTATTTTATGCAATGGAATCAGGCGTGACGTTGCGGAAATTCATCTCAAAACTGAAACGCAATGAAAATATTATGTAGTGTATGTAGCGTTCGGCGAGTCGACACCTGATGATGCCTCGTGCAGACGGCGAAACACGTGTCGTATTAGGAGGGTTGTTGTTAGGGCTTTCTTTGTTTAACATTATTTATTATTTACTTAATTAATACATTATTTATCTTTTCTTATATACAATATTAAACTCATTAATATCTAGGCTACTTACCTTACCATGTTAATAACAGAAGTTTTGTAAACCCCGTCTATATCACATACCTACCACAAACATAGTTTACGTTTACGTTTACACGCTTTACGGTACACATCAAAATACAAGACATTTCAAAGTAACACTATAATGGTTTTTTTATGGAACTAACTGATGATACGAGCAAGTCGTTCGCCTGATGGTAAGCGCCACGCCTGCCCATAAAAATTTGCAGTGCCACCCAGAACTTTTAATACCATAATTAATTTTAAGAAAAAAACAAAAACCGACTTCAATGTATCTTCGAAGTCCAAGGTCGCATATCGATGAAATTTGGCACAACTAGTTATAAATCTTTAACATTAGTAGCACGGCATTGCGCTCATCACTCCGAGGCATCAAATATTAAGCCTCATAATATGCCCAGTAATTTTGCTGGCTACAATGTCCTTCAAACCGGAACACAGTAATGCTTGCGCACTACTCCTTTTTTTTATTATACCGAGTGATGAGACGAGCTAGTCGTTTGCCTGATGGTAAGCAATACGCCAGCCCATAACAATAACAGCACCAACCAGAACTTGGCAGCAGAAAAAACTGGCAAAGCAGTAGTACCTACCCAGACCTATTGTGTAAATTTATACTTCCGTATTTCCACCAATATTTTTCATGGAAACTAATTCAGAAATGTTTGTTTCAGAAATAAAACTCAACTCTTACTCGGACGAATTCAGCAATCAAATTAGTGTCGCTGGAGGTATGAATATTTGGTTGTTTTATGTGAATACTCAAAAGTATTGCTTTTCAATCTGTTAATGAAAGTTGCAAAATTGCATGTATTTAACTTTTGCACAAAACAGTTTGCACGTGGAGGACTTAATGTTAGATAGCATTTTCTACCAGTCATCTAGGAAGTCCAAGAAATAATGGTAGCAGTGCAGTAAAGTGCGCGATGGGAAATTTTATTTCGTTTAAATTATTGCCTAAAAAAGTCACATACCTATTTGTATGTAAAAATATATATTATTAGAATAGAATATAATAGAATAACTCTTTATTGTAACACCAAAATACAGAAATAATTAAAAACTAAAATAACAACTAACTTAATAATAATGTCACAATGGGCGGTCTTATCGCTCAAAGCGATCTCTTCCAGACAACCCACAAGTGAAGGAATGTATACAGAAATGGACGGTGTTACTTTATTATTATTACCACATAAACTAATAAGACGAATTATAAAATATATACTTAAACGCATTACAGTCACAATATATATAATAGCCAGTTAGATTTAGTAGAACAGATGTTTTCATTATTTCCAAGGAGAAAACTTGCAAAGAGAATTCATGCGATTCTCCCAAGTTTTGTGAAAAGAAAAAGAAAAGTAAGGCAATGTTGCGCTACGTTGTGCATAATAGGGTTATGCTGCATGCCAGTTTCTATTAAGAAAATTCTGAAAGTTTTATATTTATGTTTAAATTTATCATTTAGGTATATTAAAGCAATAGAAACGGGATATTTACCATGTATTGGTTTTGTTTTGAGTTCTCGATATTTCGGCACTGTTACAAGCACCATGATCACGACCTGTAAATGAAAACCTACAGTTAAAATAGACAAGTTATAAATTGTACAAATTTGACATTTAAAATTTGTTATAACCTATACCTACCTAAGATATGAAAATAATTAATTAAACTTTGACATTTAATATAACTAATAATTATGTCTAATGATTAATTTGCATCCAAGAATGTAAAATAATAAAATTATGACTTGTAAATTAATTAAAATATCTTTATGTGAATTGTATTGCACACCCTTAAATAGGGTAGATATTGTCACACCTAGATTACCTACCTATATTCTAGCAATAAAAGTTTATGATTTATGATGATACTAAAGTTTTTGCGAGTGGATTGTTGATGTTATAACGGGCAGAAATATCTGTCTACCCGCTTCCTCTCGCGATTTTTCCAATATCCCGTTTCTAAATCAAATTCTAGTATCACTGACCGTGTTAGTTTAAAAACGTATAAATGCTTTAATTTACACCATGCAAAAAGAATCAGTTGGTGCATGAAAACAACTTGCAACTAAAGTACAATGGGCGGACTTATCGCTAAAAGCGGTAAAAGCGAATCTATAGAACGTACAAAATTATCTCTATAAACCATAACAAGGCAAGGCATTCAGTTTAAAAAGTCTCGTTCAATTTTTATTTCGCCTGCGTTCAAAAATTGACCATATTTTTTTTATTGACCTATGCTAGCTAGTTCTTCTTTCACAATAAACTATAATTATATCGATAAAATAGAATTAAAAATTACACTATGTAAGAAAGTTTATATAATATACAAATAAAATTTTAAAATAATCCTTCCAAAGAACTTAATCCTTCCAATTCTTGATTTGGTTACAAAAATAATACAATAAATAAATACAAAAACTCTTTATTGTGTATCATTTTCAAAAATAGACAAATAGATAATGTCAAAAGTTATTGGGGAAATAATTAAATAACTCTTTATTTTATACCAGAAATTATAATAACAAAAGAAAATACTAAACTCAGAACCAACATTTTCAATGAGCGCTCTTATGGAAGAAAATAGAAAGTAAGAAAATAAGTTTATTATTAAACCATCTTATACTAAAAACAGACGTAATAGGTACAGTTTAATTAAATTAGATGTTCATAAAAGGACACAACTCAGCATTAAGCGCCATGACAGCGCACTAATTTTCAGTGGTGCCCTTCTTTGTGACGCTCAAAACGATCTCTTCAAGACAACTTTTGGATGGACAGGACTAAAACAAACTTTTTATTTACACAGGTCTCACGGAAATGGCGAAAGGGAACTCGTCAAACGTCAGCCACATGGAGAGGACAGTATTTTATGTGTTAGTTATTTGTTATATTACATGTTTAATCATTGTTTCTTAGTCATTGTAAATAATGAGATTGTTAAAATGGTTTGCGTCTAATGTTAAAGATTTATAACTAGTTGTGCCCTGCAGTTTCACCCTTGTGAATTTGCGACAAAAATAGTTTCCAAGATTTAGGTACCTACTTAAAAACATTAAAATCCTTTCAGTAGCTTTTCCGTGACACAGACTTAAAATCTGATGTGTCGGGGTGACGAGCGCAATACAATTTGTCTTGGGTAAGCGTGGCTCTTACCATCAGGCGAACGACCTACTCGTCTCATCAGTTAGTTCTATAAAACAAAAAAAAAATGTCCATTCATCCATACACATCCATCCTCACAAACTTTTTTTTTGTTGCTAATTGGCTTGCGTTTGACCACTATGTCACCTGATGGTAAGCGACGATCTAGCACGTTTACCAAGATAGTACCTGTTCACTCGAGACTTGAAGATTCCCAGATTGTAGCTATCGGGAAAGACTGACTCTGGCAGGGTCGTTAGCAGTACGCATAATAAAAGTGAAAGCGAATCGCTTAGTACGCGCAGGAGGAATGTCCACCATGAAACGGTGGCGTATTGCCACTTTCACTACCTTTTGCATTTTCGGTAACTTTTGCATTTATCATATAGGTATATCCGTTGGTATGTTGTTTCCTAGTGTATCATTACACTAGATACAGTCAGCTTACAATGAGGTACTTTGAACAAAAATGTAGCCGATTTTTAACATTTGACGCAAATACATAGATTGCTTTAACCGACGGAAACGTAATTCAATTACACTGTTTCAATTCTTGTAAATACTTAGAAATAAGGTAATGGCGTTGTAAAAAGTAAAAAATATACGAAACAACGATAATAATAAAGTTATTGTATTAATTAGATTGTGTAACCGAAATTCGCTTAGAGATTCCGCCAAATTGAAGTATTGTTTATATGTGATGTATATTGCCACGACATTAGTTGAAACCATGGCAGCTTAAGGTCATAAATTAATCAACCCGACACCCAACAACAACGCCTCGCCGCTCGGCTCTCAATCGTTGTTCACGAATGGTCATCGCACGGTCGGCGAGTTGACGGCGCGGCGTCAACGAGGTGCATAACATCATATCATAGTCCAAAATACGTACTGAGATACATGACATTTTCGAAACAAATGACTCGCGGGCGGCGCGCGATCCTATCGGGACCCGCGCGTTGTCAACCCGCCGTCACCGCGCGGCAAGCGTACGGGCGGCGGGTTGTCACCGAGTGGTTCGTTGACGTTATGGAGTTGATAAGTGAGTGTATACGTAAATGGAATTTCATTTATAGATTTTCCAACCACTTTAGGCGAGCTGGTCTGGTCGGTTGCTGGGTTGATGAATAAAATGCGACCTTTGTGGCGTAGAAGTTGCAATGATGACTCATGCCATGTATGAGTAACGCGTTTGAATAACGCTAGAAATAAATACAAGTTATTGATTTGTGTTTTGTTAACGTCCTCCGTCAAGACGAGAGTGTGTTTATGATCTTTAAGTTTAAATCATTTATTATGTTTTTAAACACGTGGTTTCATTTAATGTCAAGGTGTACAATACACTCGGTATTGAACTGTAAACTGATCGCTCGATAATAAGACTGTTTACAACAAATAAACATAAAATAATAGTTGTTTGTTTAATTTTCCTCCACGCACACGTACGAGAAAGGTTGCTAAACATAATTAATATACATAATATTATATACTATATAAATTTAATATTTTGATAGGTTTTCTGATATAAATTACACTTATGTAACGATTTTCTCTCTAAGTTATAACTAGCAAATGCCCGCGACTTCGTTCTCGTCACAATAAAATATAGCTTATGTTACTCGACGATAGTGTCTGACGATAGTGTTATCAGTATATCAGTGAAAGAATTTTCAGAATCGAATCAGTGTTTCCAAAGATTACCTCCTATAAACATACATAGTAACATATAGATAGATAGATAACACTTTATTGCACTTACACTTACCTATAAGTCAATAGGCGGTCTTATCGCTAAGCAGCGATCTCTTCCAGACAACCATCGGGTGACGAATGAAATGATTTTACACTTAAATTATTTATTATTATTTTTATTTTATATGTAACACGTGTACATAATATATATATATATATATATATATAGTAAGTATATATAAATACATAAAAACAGCAGAATTTCGCGCTAGCAAGCGCTGATTCATGCAAAATTCAGTGGATAATAAAATAATTGGCGTAACGTCAGTGATCCTTAAGAGCTTTATGACACTACGCGCGTTTACGCGGTGGATATGCCGTGAATTCGCAGCGTCTTTTAAACAGTCACTAAGAGAATAAAGAATGATATATCCACTAAAATGGAATGTCAGGCCTCGCTAACAGTGGTTGAGTGCGTACAATATTGAAGCCCATAGGTTAAGCAAGGTTAGGCAAGCTAAAGTGGCAATAGGCTAGTCATATCTTTCGATGGACGGATAACTGCTGGAGTAGACATGTCTTTGAGTGGAGACCGCGAATCGGCAACCGTAGTGTAGGACACCCACCGGCTAGATGAAGCGACGACCTGCGAAAGGCGGCCGAAATAAACCGGATGAAAAAAGCCGAAGACCGGGCTCAGTGGCGTTCATTAAAACAGGCCTATGTCCAGCAGTGGACGACTACAGGCTGATACATAATTATGATGAAAATTAAAGAAATGCGGCGAACTCGTCAGGTACTCGCAGCGCACTTCGCAGAATTCACGCCGTGAGTTTGCTGCGTAAAAACGCTCGCAAATCACCAGTATTTTAAGGTTATTTTGTTTTATTTATTTATTTTATCATTTACATCAGACAACGGTTTTGTTAGTAACACTTATCCTATGTTGGTAAAATATAAAAAGAATATATATTAACACTGACATTATTGAGACACACATTGACATCGGCTTGTGAGCCTCCGTCCAGTGTCTCAGGAAGTGCAAGTCCACACACTCGGAAAAGACGTTCATAAAACTTTTGGTACTGCCCCACAAGCGGCGCATCAGGGAAGCGCTTCTTTTACGCCTAATGGCGTAGAAATGATCTGCGTTCTTCAGCGAACATCCCTGACGCACTCCAAAATCGTGGCAGTCACAACAGCATCTTAAACCCATTATTACTTTATATTCCCAAGGCATTGTAGGATTTTTGTGTCTACTGGACCCATAGGCTGCACGTGTGAAATGATAGGCAATATTCTTTAAAAAGCGTTACTTTAACCGGCCGAGTACAACGCGCAAACCTACAGGCAAGTATATTACACCTCACTGACAATAATCTGTACTCCCTTGCGCATCTATGTCCTTATCGCCAGACATATCCTCGGTGAGCCAGTGGCCCAGGTACTGGAATAGCTTTACCCAGGGAAGGTTTAAGGGTGAATTTATTATTTTTATATATATAAAGCCAAAACACAAACCTATAACATGTAACGTTCTAAAATGATTTATCCCGCACTTACTCATTGCATTTCCTGAGCGTTTTCAGTGCTTAACTCCATAGATGCAGATATCAATAAACGTCATAACTCATAGGTGTTTTATGGGTCTCTCGTGGCTTCTACGTTTGTGAGGCGTGAATAAGAGGTAACCATTCAAGTCTACGTAGCTGGTGCTACGAGAAATGCTACGGCGTAGCAAACATTATTCATTTAGCTTGTTGGTTTTGGAAACGAAGAAGGTGATCGATAATTTTTGAGAATGTAAGTATAAAGAAATTTGAATCCTTACAGTCCGTGAGTCGAATAGAATCGGAATAAATATGGCGGAAATTGTTTTAGTGACGCACCACACAATTTTTAATAATCGATTATGGAAAGCGATTATTTTCCATTTGAGCCTATTAATTCAGATCCATAAGGCACCACTAGTGCCACTCATATTTATATCATTCATAGACAATTGTTTCATAGCGCTCGTAATGTGAGCTCTAGTGTAACGTTTATAACAGATCTAAGCAACATTGCTGCGGTCACCACTTTGATGGGTGACCATTTTTACAGTATTCACATCTGAGCAGTAGCGTGCTTTGGAGGGCATGTTAATGCGTACGAGGTAATATTCTAGGTAAGGTAGGAGGTAGGTTTCTCGTATGTGAGAGGTCGTTTAGGTAGGTACCACAGCTTTGCAAGTTATTCTAACGCCAAGCGGTAGTGCGCAAGCATTACTGGGTTCCAGTTTGAAGAGCAAATAATAATACATAATAGCTAGCAAAATTACTGGCCATATGAGACTTGATATCTGATGTCTCGTGTGATGAGCGCAATGCAAAAGTTCTGGGTGGCACTGCGCAATTGGGCACTGGCGCTTGCCATCATGCGAACGACTTGTTCATCTCATAACTCAGTTCCATAAAATTATTACCGTTAATTGGCTTGCGTTTTACCACTATGTCACCTGAAGGTAAGCGATGTTGCGGTCGACGATCTAGCACGCTTGCCAAGATACCTGCCTTGCGTTACCTACCTTTTGAGATTTGAAGATTCCAAGATAGATATTGTAGCTATCGGGAAAGACTGATTCTGGCAGGTTCAACTTCAGTTACTTCCTAGAAGAAATCATTTTTGTTATTCACACAATAAACAAACGTATAAATGCAGTTACGAGTTTGTACGTAGCTAGAAATTTAATATCGCCCGCACACTCAAGAAACGAGCATGTGCACGTTGAAATTTTATATTTTCGCACGAAATATTCAAATACCTCCGCAATTTCGCAAACGTGACCGCATTAAAAGAGGACGCGATGGGAATGTTATTCAATTTTATTGTCCAGCAGAACAGAGGTGGTTAAACCAGTAACTTTAGTTAAATTTAATATTAGTTTCGTTCATAGCAAAGCTAGCGCTCATGGCGAAGTTCGCCTAACCATTAGTAACAGATCTGGTAGGTTTTTTTTATGTAACTGAATGACGAGACGAGCTGGTCGTTTGCCTGATGGTAAGCAATACGCCAGCCCATAACAATAACAGCACCATCCAGAACTTTGTTTTGCAAAATCCTGCGCGGCACTGCTCTGCGCTCGACACCCTGAGACAATTAGCTGTTGAGTCTCATAATGCCCAGTAATTTCGCTGGCTACAAAAACTGCAGTAGGTTAAACAATGTTCGCAGCGGTCACCACTTGGTCGGGTGACCGTTTGTTTGGCATTTACATCAGAAACAATCCTAATTAGGCCATGTCGGAGGCCATAGGCAGTTTAAATCTTCGGCCCTTGGCCTTATTTATTTATTTAATAAATTACAATTTTATAAATTTACATGCTAACCCAAAGCGTTCACACTGTCATACCAAACACTTAAAATAAAATACATTTGCCTCTCAGCCTCATGACAGCTTCTGTAGTGTAGTGGTTGGGCAGGTTGACTCGAATCTCATACATCACTGAAGTTGCGGGTTCGATTCCTGCGACGAGACAAATGTTTGTGCACAGAAAAAAAAGCGCAAGCATTTGTTTCGTGTCTAGGTGTTGTGGGACCATGGTCCTCATAGTTCCTGGTTTCCTAGATACAGAGAATCCTAGTTAGGGGCCAGGATCTATGTATGTGATCGTTGGGCGTTATTTATTTATTTATTTAAAGATGCAACTAATAGGGTCAGTATGTATGTCAGCATTTTGGACATCGTTCAGAAAACAGTTTATGAGCTTATGAGGTTTTATGAGGGTTGGCCACACACACAGAAGAAGAAAAAGAAGAATAAGAAGTAGGGAAAATATAAGTTTAAAAATAGTAATACGTTTTTACTTTTAATACTTTTTAACTAGTTTTTCGTCCTATGGCTGGACTCTTGATTTCTCATTTTTCCATTTTATGCAGTTTCTAAAGCGTTTAATCTTAATTTTTTTTATGGAACTGAGTGATGAGACGAGCACGTCGTCCGCCTGGTGGTAAGCGCCACGCCTGCCCATAAAAATAACAGTGCCACCCAGAACTTTTAATAACGTAAAAAGTACTGCATAGCACTGCATTGCATCACCCCAAGACATCAGATCTTAAGTCTTATATGCCCAGTAATTTCACTGGCTACAATGCCCTTCAAACACAGTAATGCTTGTGCACTACTGCTTGGCGGTAGAGTAACTGGAAAAGCAGTGGTCTTCCGCATACGAGAGACTTACTACGAGTAAAGTACTGTAATATAGTGTATGCACTTGTAATATTTCATTCATTGCCCGCGGGCGCAGCGAATCGATACCGTTCCGTTCGTTGTCGGTTGATTTACGATGATGACGCCGCGCTCGCTGACCGATTCGTACTACTCGAATAAACTGTTGTAATACAGCACTTTACTCGGACTCCTTTACAGTCACTGCTACTCGTCTCTGGAATGGTCTAACGCCGATTATACGTCAGGCTTCATCTATAGGCGTGGACTGTAAATCCAAAGTTTATCAATCTGGATACTTTATCTGAGTAATCAATACTATCTCTCACTTCAAAACAATAACATAAACTGACTTTCCTGGTCTACACTGCACCTGTTCATAGTTTATAAATGTATATGTCTATAATGACAGTTCTCTATTTTTATTTTTCAATTTCTTTTGAATTTTGTTCTTACACTTTATTAAACGAGTAGGTCCATGGCCGATCCCTAACTCCTAACTAGGTTACCCTGTATTTAGGATATTAGTTCCTTCCTGTCTACTGTTAAAGTTTGTTATAGTTTTAATTAATATCTATATATTTATTTTTT
Organism: Petrophora chlorosata; assembly: GCA_951640565.1. Lineage (NCBI taxonomy): Eukaryota > Metazoa > Arthropoda > Insecta > Lepidoptera > Geometridae > Petrophora > Petrophora chlorosata. The sequence goes on along the minus strand of OX621204.1, from coordinate 3,903,798 downwards.
GATCTTGCTATTTTATATATAACAGCTGTTACGCAATGGGTATGACGTAATTAATATATGAAAACATGGCTATTCATTAGACGTTCAATTTTTATTGAAACATACAAATTTAACGTCTAATAATTAAAAACACAAACAAAAACAAATTAAAATACTAAAAATCTAATAACTAATCTAATCTAATAAACCACTACCAGTGGGCAACGTTCCCAAAATGCTGGTAGCATTGCCACGTTGAATGGCAATGCTTATACTTTGGCCAAAATATAGGCCAGCCTTTTGGTCACGCGTTGCTTCGACAAGAAGTTTTAATATATTATATATGTAATTTTCAAGTATATATATTATTATTATTATTATTATATATTTGATATATATTGTTATTGATTTGTATGTATATATCTGGTTATTATTATTGTATGACCTTTTATTTTTTCATTATTACTTTATATTTTGTTTGCACTATCTTATAAAAGCTCCACAGTACACCGAGGTTTACTGGAAGATAATGCTTACTAGCATTAAGTTCGCCTATGTACCTACAAATTTGTTTGTGCAATAAAGAATTTTCGATCTATCAATCTAACTCTTTGAAGTTTATATGAACATTGATGACTGTTAATTTAGTTAAGCTGGACCTCCAAGATTGTAAACATTAATTCACGTATGTTTTAATAATTAATATGGATGATAGACTAGTGTTAAAGGTATAAAGGTGATGATGTGAAAATACGAAAGTATTTCTCTCTATTTCTTTGTGTATGTGTGTTTTATGTGTGTGTGAAGAATTTTATACCATTCTAACCATTCATGTATATTATACCTTCTATATAGAAGTCTATATCCTGTTTTATGACAAAACACGTGTATCCTATGACATTATAGCGTTTCTTTAGAACGTTATTCGAAATTTAAGGTATTATTTCCGTTATTTAGTATTATATGTCGATTGTTAGAAACAGAATTGATCATCAAAGTAAGTCGGTATACGAACCGGGCATCGATTCGCCCGCACGGCTCCGCAGGCAATGAATTAAATATTACAAGTGTATTATAGTCCGCCTGGTCCACATCGCACTAACTGCACCTTCCTGCAAAATATGTTCATGTAATGTTGATGTATCAGCTTCGTGTTTTGGCACTGGTACAGCCTTCTTAGCACGGACCGGAGACAAAACAATTTATCCCCTGTTTTATCTACTTTCAACAAATAAAAAGGGGATATAAATTTCGACAGCCGCTATGGTGTAGTGGTTCGGTAAAGGCTGAAATCTCATACACCACTGAGGTTGTGGGTTCGATTCCCGCGACGGGACTAATGTTTGGAAAGGAAAAAAAAGCGCAAGCATTTGTTTCATGTCTGGGTGTCGTGGGGCCATGGTCCGCATACTTCCTGGTTTCCTAGGAATCCTAGTTAGGGGCAAGAATCAACGTATGTGAGGGTTAAAAAAAGATAAGCAGGGGAAAACATTACTGTCTCCGGTCCATGCTAAGGGTGCTGGAAGAAAGCCCTTCCCCTCCTCCATTTTTTCTCCCACCTTTCTTTCCACCCATCCATCTTTAATCTACGCTCTTTTTACCTCTCCGTCATTCATAAACCAATATGGAAATTTTGCGTTGGGTTCAGCTTCAAGGTGATCCCATATTTTGGACTTCAAAGATACATCAGAAATAAAGTCGGATTTTTTTGTTATAAATTGAATTATTTCTTATATACACAGTGGAATTGAATTCGATGTTTTTCAGAAATGTATGTACATACTCAGTTCACGCTTTAGAATACATCAGCAGCGTTAAATTTAAAAAATAAAAATAAATAATAAAGACAAAAAATAATATATTTAGCGCCGTGCTATACGCCCGCGCCCTGCCGCGTCCCCCTTAACGTGTTTAGTAAAATAGACATTTCAGCTAATGGACAATTATTTTTATGTCATTTGTTTTTATCATTATTTTTTTAATTTAACGCTTTACATTTATTCTAAATCATGGACTGAGTACCTACATTTCGAAAAAATATCGAATTGCATTCAAATAAATATAAATAGGGCGGCAGACAAGCTGAGAGCCCACCTAGATGGTAAGCGGTGACCGTCACCTTAGACATTTATAACATCCTGGGTATACCTTAAAGGTAGGCAATGGACACGCGTTGCCTTCCTATTTCAGGACCCTTTTTAACCCTTCTTTTGAACTGCACCATATTATATAGCCCTGCGGGAATACCTCAGGCGGTATCAAATCACATATTTTTTACTTTTTAAGGAACTGAGTGATGAGACAAGCATGTATTTCGCCTGATGGTAAGCACTGCGCCTGCCCATTACGATTGCAGTGCCACCCAGAACTTTTAATTCCATAAAAAGTACTCGTAGGACTGCATTGCGCTCAACACCGAGACATCAGACATACATCAAGTCTCATATATGACCAGTAATTTTGCTGGCTACAATGCCCTTTAAACCGGAAGACAGTAATGCTTGCGTATTACTGCATGGCGGCAGAATAACTGGCATAGTTATGGACTTACCCAGATTGCCTCCATATACGAGAAACTTACCACGAGAATCTTGCAGGTGTGGGACAAGGATGACCTGAAAAAATCAGACAGTGTGGAATTCTCAGCAACGTTGCAACGTTCTGGCAACGTTCTGTTATCGCGGAAGCAAAGATCATCGGACTGACCTGGAGTGAAGTGAAGCGCACGGCTCAAGACAGAGAAGAACGGCGAAACATTGTGTCTGCCCTCTGCCCCGGGCTTAGGATATAAATAGTAAAGTAAAGTGGAATTCTCGCATTTTATTAGTAAGATATTTTGTCGATGAACTCTATAATTTACTAGATTAATCTACCAATCCCGTTACACCATCACCATCCCGTACAAAACTATACAAGGCACTGAACAAAAAATTGCCACTATAAATCAGAAAATGTTGCTCCATCATTCAATTCTCGCGTTCATTTGTTCCCGGCACGGATTGCGGGTAATCCCCGAGCAATGTTAATTGTAACACGGACATGTTTAGACTTGATCGAAGTAAACTGTGAAGCTCCTATTGCACAAATACAACAATTTTAAGTGCAACAAGATAGTAAAATCCTACCCTATATGTAATATTACTTTTACTATCCTACCATTATAGGTGCACCCTAACCTATCGAGGACTGCCCCTTATACCGTTGGGGTGGCCCAAGGGCAAACCGTATACGTTTGAGTGCTAAAACTCACACATTTGGTACACAACCAGTATTTTTGGTGAACGGTTAAAAACTATCTATTACATTAAATTCAAATTTAATTTAATTAATTTTTTTTTTAATTTAATTCGTTGTTAAGTAATAATGTCAGCCATTTATCAATTGTCATATAATGGAATACTAAATTTACAACAATGATTAGGTAATGTTTAATTCAATATCATCTATATGTATACAATAAAGTGAGTGCAAATTTAATGTCATCTATATAATAAAAGAGCAGGGTTTTTTTCTACAATCATCGCACAGCCGAAACCGCTTAACATAGAAACCTGAAATTTGGACTATGTATTCTACAAGTAGTGGAGGCGTCATTTAAGAACGGATTTTTCGAAATTTGACCTTTAAGTGGGTCAAATGGGGTCATATAAGATGTATGGGGAAAAAAATTTCTTTTGTCGCACGGTCACGAAACTTTGGCAGTATATTATGCAAAAGAAATAAAAGAACACGTGTATCACAGTTTTTTGAAAATCAACCTTTAAGGGGGGTTTAGTGTGGTTTTTTAGATTGGAATGCGGAAACTATAATGTATGCTACAGTGATTGTTTCTTGACCAGTAGTTATCAAATTTTGTGTGAGCATTAAACATGTAAATACTAAGAACTTATTTTCGGCATTTTGCGAAATTCAACCCCTAAGGTCATTTATTGGGGTCGCAAAATTTCCATGGTGTAGGTTTTTTTAGTAAAGTTATGAAACTTAGTAAATTGACTAAACATAAGAATATAAAAATATAATTTCAGTAACTTTTCAAAAATCAACCCCTAAGGTAATTAAATAGGGCTGCAAAGTTTGTATGGAGTAGGATTTTTTATTAATGCGACACTGTAGCTACAGTAAAGAAACAGGGTAAATAATATTATTTTGATCAAGTTTTAAAATAAGTTTTCAGCATTCATCAAAAATCAACCCTTTACTGGGTTAAACGAGGTGGTAAAGTTTACATAAAAAAACTTTGTTTATAGCGATGAAACTTGGTACATACCTAACAAAACATTATTAAAATGTGATTGACCATTTTTAAAATCACCCCTTAAAAGGGTTAAACAGGGTGGAAAGTAAAGATTCTTATTTTTAAGCTACAACGATGAAATGTGGTGTACGTGGTAAGTTATTGAAATTATAGATGTGCATTACACCATTTTTTGAAAATCATCCCCTAACAAGCCTAAGCGGGGAGGTAAAATTTGTATAGAAAATCTTTGTTTATGAAGTTTCGTGGCTATGATAAAACTTGGTAAAAGAAGATAATTAAAACGTGATTTATAATTTTTGAAAATCATCCCTTAACAGGGTTAAACAGGGTGGAAAGTTAAGATTATTATTTTTAAGCCACAGCGATGAAATGTGGTATATGTGCTTAGCCAATGAAATTATACATATGTATTTTACATGTTTTTAAATCATCCCCCAACAAGCGGGGTGGTAAAGTTTGTATAGAAAATCTTTTTTATTTATGAAGTTTGTGGTCATGATGAAACTTGGTACACAAAATAAGAAAAAGGAGATAATTAAAACGTGATTCACATTTTTTTTAATCTACCCTTAACCAGGTTTAATAAGGGTGGAATGAAGTTACATTTTTTGAAGCTACGACGATGAAAATCGGTTCATATACTCAGACAGATAAGCTTTAAGCACCTGTTTCACCATTTTGCTGGAATCATCCCTAAACCGGTTCAAACGGGGTGGTTAAGTTTATATTTTTTTTGTGTGCTCAAGAACTGCACAATCTGATCCCCCCATCACCATTTTACCATCGGACAACCAGACGATCGGCACAACGTCACCCCTACATGGTGGACGTTCCGCCTATCCGTACTAAACGTTTCAAATCATCCTTTTTGGTGCGAACGTCGAAGGAGTGGAACGCCTTGCCGTCGTCTGTGTTTCCACATAAATACAATCTGGGTGTGTTCAAATCAAGAGTGAACAAGTACTTACTGGGTAAGCGTGCTACATCTTCGAGCACATCGTCGCTTCCCATCAGGTGAGATCGTGGTCAATCGCTGACTCAGTCAGATGTAAAAAAAAAAATATATGAAGAATCTTTGTTCATGACGTTATGGCAATTAAATTTGGTACACAGAGTAAGCAAAAGAAATAAATTGAAACGGAATTCACCATTTTTTGAAATTCACCCTCTAACAAGGTAAAATAGGGTGGAAAGTATCAAATATTTTTAAATGCTACGATGTTGAAATTTGTTATAAATATTCTCCCAATAAAATTCTAAACACGTATTCCACCATGTTTTGAAATCACCCCATAACAGGGTTATACAGGTTGGTAAAGTTTGTATGGAGAATTTTTGTTTATGAAGTTGTAGCAATGAAATTTCGTATACAGACCAAACAAAAGTAATAAATAAATTATTTTTCAAAAAAAACTAAACCGACTTTAAAACCACAAATGGCACTCAAAAGTAAAAAATAAATTAATATAATTATCATAAGCGCTACCCACTCATATATTTGAAGTCGGTGCCAGCCAAGTCTAATAGGTAGCAGATAAATATGTACATATATAGTAAGTACTACTTGTAGGTAGTATCTATCTACTACCTTAGTAGTATGTTATTGGGCATTCTGCCTCAATTTCCGCTCCTCCAGGTTCACTGCGTTCACCTTCCGTCGCTACAATTGATGCAGAACGCCCAATAAACATAAGCGGTCCTGACGGAAATAAAATGTTCTCTATTTTCAACGCAACGCGTTCAGTTTCATAAGTCTAATTGAGAAAAAATATTTCAAAACTAACCTGAATAATAGGAAAATGCAATGTGATGTTGTCTGCGCTGATTCTATATTTTCAACGCAATGCGTTGATTTGATCGTATATTTTCAACGCAACGCGTAGATTTGGCTCTATATTTTCAACGCAGTGCGTTGATTTCATATTCTGTTAATCACTATTACACGCGTTAAATTAATTTGATATAACTTTAGATAGACGATCGAATAATTAAGACGATTTCTTGATTATGAATGAGATTGTGTCGATCGGCTCACAACAATTACATAAGTTATTACAACGAGTGCATGTATGTGATAAACGCTCATAGATATTTATAGACTACAAATCTCCATTTCATAATTGCAAAAACATCAAATCTTATTAAACATAACTTGATGGTTTATTTTTCAATTATTTATTTGATATCTCAATGAGGATGATTTTAGATTGTGTCATGTCGACATCACAAAACCATCTTTACAAGATAATATTATATTTAATCGAGTATGAAAGTTTGACTGTGATAAAACGTTCATAGACTTAAAGACTACTAATCTAAAATTCAAGGTCTCATTATATGTAGATACCATATTATAAAATATTGTAAATTAACCACGAGGTTATGAATGACATGTTTTACAGCGACCTAACTCCTAGCTTGTAGATACTGACTATGGGGACCAGTTTAGTTTGCGGAGTGTTCGTATAGTAGCAAGACCACAGTACAATTACCAAAGGAAAGAAGAGTATGTACACACATTTGAAATAGGTCCCACATTTTCGATAACTCGTAAGCAAATTTTTTTAAATGAGGTTTGTGTCGTAATATTCGATACTACTCAGACGGTTAGTTTAATCCTAAGTTCATATTTTGTAACTATAACAAAATTGAACATGCAATGTCAAATATTACAAAAGATACCAAAACATAAAATTTGATGTAATTTCATTATTACGTAGGTAATTATAAAGAATTATCATATTAACATAATGGTATATTAACGTAAGCGAGGTTTTGTATAAAGCAAAACTTCTGTTATACTTTTTAGCTGTGTCAAATCAGTTGAGTTGAACACAGTGTCGCTAAGAAATGACGAATTAGCACAATGCTTCTAGGTATTCCAGGCGTGAGAACTGGAATATGATATTTTAGCTCGCTAGTATTACGCCTCAGTTTTACTTGTTATTGTACTTTTTATTATTATATTTATCAAATTAGTATTAAATTTCCTTTTAACTAAGTGAATAATTACTTATTAATTAAGTTTAAGTTTGTTTTCTCAATTAAATGCCCCAATATATAATAATAACGTATAAAGGACTATTTCATATTGTAATAAAATGCAAAAGGCTTTCGGTTTTACCAACAATTTTGCAATCTACATACATACTTATATGCCTTACAAAACATATTTACATACCAACAAACATTTTTTATGTCTTTGCAATATATATAATTTGTGCATAGACAAAGTCGTCAAAATGAAATATATTATACAGAATGTTTAAATTAATGTATAATATCTAAATTCTAGTAGTTTTAGTCAAAACCTTAACCTGTTAGATATATATAAAAGTATTTTCGCTCGATTATAACGTAGTATGTAGTACCTACTAACATACATTTTATTTGTTGTATTTTTAACTTTTACATCAATACTTTCACTTGATGTCAAATCGAGAGCGTAGCGAACACACCAAGCCTAAATAGAGGTGGTATATAATATTTGTGTAGTGAATATATTAGAAAATTATAATATCAGTTGATGTAAAAGATTGTTTTATCATCTCAGAAAAATAAATGTTATTACAACTATAATACATAATAACCCGAAATTCTTAATAGAAAACAAAAAAATCTTACTGTATTTCACTAACATCTAGGGGTGCCCAAAAACTTTGTAATGCAATTATATATTATGCTAATATGAACTGGTTTTCTGATTAATTTAATAAGTATTTTTTATATGTATATACTTTTTATTATCCTTAAAAAGTATAACTATCTTAAAAATAGTAAGTTTTTTTTTTTTGACATACCTGTCCTTAAATAAAATAGTGATCATGAATGAGCTCGATCGTTAGCGTCCCTCTATGTAGGTAAAACAAAAAGCTTTGCTTAGTTCAATAATTTTAACATACAAAAACTGCTTGTTAAACGTCATGTGACATCCCTAACAAGACTTGATGATGAAACATATTTGATCCATATAAAATCATTTTACTCGCTCAGTTGCGTCATAAGTATTCGGTTTTTCTACTGCTCTTCACCTATCCTCCGCGCTCCATAGTGTGTTGGTGTGATCAAGATACTTCGAAAGTTAAAGTGTTTTAATTAAACTTCTGATATTATGTACGTAAGTAAGTTTTTTTTTTACTTCGATATTCTAACTGGTTCCTGAAAAGTGTTATGAATATAATGTAATTAACTTCATAATGTTTCTTAAAGTGTTATGCACAATCGTAAAGCCATTGTTGTTATAGTTATCGCGCTGAACAGAATTCGAATTGCGTGTAAGACTTTCTCAAATTTATGTTTATACTCACTATTACTATTTTTTGACATTAAATACGATTTCCATTCAATAAAAAAATAATTCAGGAATTGTTTCTTGTATTACGTTGTGTTATCACGTTTGTCACAAGTGATTACAAAAATAAATTATTTTGTTTATCGTTATAGGTCTGATTCTGAGACCGACGTTCAACGCTGTGAGGAGAAAAAAGCCACTCAAAAGAAAAGGAAATGTTCTGAAATATATCGGTGAGTAGTATATATATATAGGCCAAATTAAAAGTTAATGTGATACAAAAGCACTTACATAGGTTTATGTGAAATATACAATCTATATTATTGCACAGATGATCGTGTCCTCTTTCGTTAAATAGATAAATAAACACTTTATTATTCACCTTACAAATAGAAATTGAGTACAAGTTAAATGTTTACAATGGTTTAACAATGGACGTTAGGTACCTTCGTAAATATTTATTATAAGCATTAATATGTACTAATGTTGAATTTTTTTTTACATTTTAGTTCTGATTCTGAAAACGAAGTTCGCTGCGAGGAACCAAAGTCGCACAAGAAAAAAAGCGCGCCAAAAAAAATTAAGACGTCGCCGCCGAGGTGAGTAGTACAAAATACTCGTATTTTACCCCATAACTTCTGAAGTTTAATAATACTTTGATGGTCTGTACCACCATGTCTGTATATGTATGTAATGTATGCTTTACTCTTGTGTGTTCCCTTTGTGTTTTTGTTATAAATTTACAATTTCTTATAAAAATAGTTATTAACTTAACTGAATATAAAGAGTGTTTAAAATGGATGATGAAAATACTATCAATAACGTCCTCTTAAGAAAAAAATATATTTGAAATTATTCGTTTTTCTGAGAGTAGTTGTTGTTTGAGAGCATTATGGTATTACATTTTTTTTTTATTAAAACTTTTTTTTATTTCAGTTCTGAACCCAAAAAAGAAGCTTTGGCTACGGTGAACTACGACGTGTTCGGAATTTTATCCGAGAAAGACGAGAGCAGTGCTGCAACAAATACACGTCAGAATACGAAGCTCGTTACCAGTATATCCAGTCGCGTGGCCAACGGTGTAGTTCGACGCGCGCTAAATTCAGACGGGGAATACTACGCAGAGTTCCGCGTCTACACTGCCGCTGACGCTGCATCCAAGGCCGCTGATCGCTGGAAAAATGCTGTTATTTGTGTGAAAACACACATAAATACTGGTTCCCCTCAATGGGAACACCTACAACAAGTTATAAATATAACTAAAAAATATTTGCGGGAGGCAGATCCAAAATTTTACAGTAATTTTATTAATTTTAAGTAAGATTTAAATAAAGGTTCTTACATAATTGGCTTTAATCATTATTTTTATTATTAGGTAGGTGAGGTGCATATCATTTACTTAGGTATCATTACTTAATTAGGAATACTATTTACTTAGGTCAAGATAATTGTGCTACATAGTTAGTGACTATAATCATTACCTTGTCTTAGCACTCAACTATATAATCAGTCCTTGCGCGGGTAATAGTTAGTTAAAATCAAATTAAATTAAATCTAAAGTAAAATGCCTCAGTAATGAATTGTATTTAAGAATTAAATACGATAGGTAAACAGTTTTAATTTGCTTGTACACTTTCTCCAGCAACGACTTTAATTTAGCTCGTTCTTAGATAAAACTTATTTACAAACCTTAAATATGCCGTTCTGTACTTCGTGTTCAGTTGATGTAGTCGGAAGGAAATGGATGGGTCATTTACGAAGCAATGCTCATAAAAATAACTGCAACATTCCTATACAAGATGGTATTGTTAAGATAGCATCCGCGTTTAAAAACCGTATCGTTTCTTACAAGATATTAGCAATAGATGATTATGAAACTTGTTTGCCTGAAACCTTCTTGTGTAGCATAAAGCATAAGATAGAAGATCTTTTGCGAACCTCAATTGAGAAACACATAAGTATCAAAGTTAATTTTGAACACTTTTGTCAGTTCTTGCAGTTCAAGGATGATAGTCAGGAAATCAAGTCATTTGCCACTAAAAATAGAGTCTTACATCAGAATTTTAATTTTGATGAATTATTTGAAAAGATCATAGCCAATATGAAGAAAAAGTTAGAAGAATTTCAGAGCCGTGATAGCGGATGGGCTTATATATCTAACTTACACTTCGAAGTAAATATCAATAAATATAATCCCTTGAATGGATCTTCATATATCAATTTACCGTCAGTTATTAAAAACAAAAAAGCTTGTATTAATATAAAAAACGAAGATGAGTATTGTTTCTTATGGAGTATAGTAGCCGCTCTTTATCCTGTTAACAAAAATAGCGACCGAACGAATTCATATCCTCATTTCAGTAAAGTGTTAAACCTTAACGATTTAAACTTTCCCGTTAATTTATCCGACATTCAAATATTCGAGCGCAATAACAAAACCATTTGCGTAAATATTTACTCATTAAAAAATAATAAATCTATCTCAGGTCCGATTTACAAATCAGAGAATAAGGAAGGGATACGAATCAATTTGCTACTATTGGAGCAGGGTAATAGGACTCATTTTTGTCTAATTAAAAACTTAACGCGTCTTGTTCGTAGTCAGATTACAAAACATCATGGAATGCTATATTTTTGTGAAGATTGTCTTCTTTTTTTTACTTCAGTGGATTCTCTTGATGCTCATTTATGTAGCGGGGTGCTAACGGAACTTCCGAAAGAAGGTTCGACTCTAGAATTTAAAAACTTTGAACGCAAGCAGGATGTGCCGTTTGTTGTTTATGCAGACTTTGAAACACTCCTTTTGCCGTATCAGGGCTGTGAACCAAATCTAGATAAGAGTTTTACTCAAAATCAACAAAAACATGTGCCTGCAGCATTTGCATACAATATTGTTTGTTCATTCGATAGTAAATTGAATCGTTTTGTACAGTATCGTGGGACTGATTGCGTTACTAAATTTATCGAATTACTTATTAATGATATAAAAGAAATTTATAAAACTCTTAATCATGAAGTGCCAATGATATTTACTGACGATGATGCAATGACTCATGCAAGGTCGGATCGTTGCCACATTTGTGATCATTTTATAATATTCGAGAAAGTAAAAGATCATTGTCACCTAACAGGACGCTATAGAGGACCTGCACATCAAATTTGCAACTTACAATATCGTGTTCCTAAACGTATACCGATATTTTTTCATAACCTATCCGGTTATGATTGTCATTTATTCATAAAGGAGTTGGGTAACTACCCTGGCCAGATTAAAGTTATACCAAAAAATAAAGAAAACTATATATCATTTACAAAATTTTTTTGGATTAGTGACGATCAATGCGCTCAGATACGTTTTGTTGACTCTTTTAAATTCTTAGGTTCTAGTTTGGAGAAATTAGCAAACGGGTTACAAAAAGCCGACTTTGTCAATTTGACAAAACACTTCCCAAATAAAACCGAACAAGAGTTAATGGCTCGTAAAGGAGTGTATCCATACGAACATATGTCCAGCTGGAAGTCATATTTAGAAAATGAACTTCCGGCTAAAGAAATGTTTTACAGTTCATTAACTGATCTAAATATAACCGATGCAGAATACAAACATGCTCAAAATGTTTGGTCAACTTTTGATATAAAAAATATGGGTGAATATACAGACTTGTACAATAAAACGGACGTACTTTTACTGACTGATATTTTCGAAAATTTTAGAAAAGTTTGTAAGTTGCATTATCTGTTGGATCCTGCATTTTATTTGACAGCTCCAAGCCTCTCCTTCGATGCGATGTTATTGAAGACAGATATTAAATTGGAACTTATAAATAATCTTGAAATCATTCGAATGATACAAAGTGGAATACGAGGGGGGATTTGTTTGTGTTCAAATAGATATGCGAAAGCTAACAACAAATATATGGAAACATATGACGCCTCTGAACCAACATCATACCTTATGTATATAGATTGTAACAATCTATATGGATATAGTATGTGTCAGCCTTTACCAACATCAGATTTCAGGTTGTTAAATGCCGACGAAATCGCTCTATTAAATATTGCAGCTGTTTCAAATGATGCTGAATATGGGTTTATTCTAGAGGTTGATTTATTATACCCGAAATACTTGCATGACGATCACAACGACTTTCCGTTTTGTGCTGAAAAGTCTTTGCCGCCAGGAGGGCGCACTTGTAAGTTGATTCCAAATTTATACGACAAATATGAATATGTTATCCACTATGTACATTTAAAAACGTGCTTAAGTCATGGATTAATACTGAGCAAGATCCATCGTGTTATTACGTTTAGGCAGAGAGCTTTTTTAAAAGAGTACATTGAACTAAATACCGAGCTGAGGAAACAGGCTGTGACACCATTTCAACAAGATCTTTTCAAGTTGTTTAATAATTCAATTTTTGGCAAAACTTTGGAAGATACAGAAAAACGAGTTAATGTCAAGATAATAAACGAGTGGAGTGATACCAAAAACAAAACAAAAAAGAGCGGTAGTGCAGACCGATTAATTGCACGGCCAAACTTTCATAGCGTTTCGATTTTTTCTGAAAATCTCGTTGCTATTCAAATGAAACCCGAGAGAGTGTTATTAGATAAACCGATATATGTAGGATTTGCAGTGTTAGAGCTATCTAAAAATTTAATGTATGACTTTCATTATGCTGTTATTAAACCTAAATATGGCGACAGGGTCAAACTTTGTTATACTGACACCGATAGTTTTGTTTATGATATCGCAACGGAAGACTTTTATCAAGACATGAAACAATCATTGATACAATACTTTGATACAAGTAACTATGTTCCGAAAAATCGATTTAACATTCCTTTAATTAACAAAAAGATTCCTGGATTATTCAAAGACGAGATGCAGGGACAGATTGTAACAGAGTTCATTGGATTGCGTTGTAAATTATATTGTATCAGAACAGAAAATGATATCATAAAAAAAGCCAAAGGTACCAAAAAATGTGTAATTCGAGATTTATCTGGAGACGATTATCGCGAAGTATTGTTAAATAATAAGGTTGTACGTAAAAAGAACGTTTTGTTTCGATCAATAAAACATGAAATATTTACGCAGTCTGTGAATAAAATTGCGCTCTCAAACACTGATGATAAGCGTTATATATCCCCCGATAAGATGTCTACAAAGGCTTGGGGACATAAATCTCTATTTTAACAGTTTATTTAGACAACTTGTTGTGCTAGATACCTATAATAGTTATGACTTATGTTAATGTATAATAAAATGTATTGAAACTTAGAAAAGTAAGGTGTTCGGATTAAATTGTTTTAAACAATAATTAGTACCTACTCATATGTATACTTAGTATATAAGATGTAGATATGAAAATAAATTATGTAAGAACCAAAGTCATGGTGTTTTATTTTCAATTATATATAATAACCTTTTAAATTAATAACAAGGCAGGTTTAAACTTGATCAAAACGATGATGCAGGGGAATGATTGTAATATAAGTAAGTATTGTCACATGTTTGAACTTGTTCGAACATGAGGTGGCGGCGGCGGCGGCAACACATGCAAATAGTATTGAATTACATGTCTCAGTAGCTTACAGTTTGAAAATTATTCATTATAATTATATCAAGTAATCATTATAAAGGAATAATTCGTGAAAGAAGGTTGTGTTAATAAGAACATATTTCATTCAGATAAAACACATTGCTTCAGTGATTTAACAATCTCTTTATAACTTAAGTGCTTTGTCGTCTATATTCAATTTCCACTACCTGGTAAGTGTGATTTTTTGTTATTATTATAATTAGGTACCTACATACATACTACATACCTGCTTAATATGTTGTAATTAAAACTTGTTTATTTTTTTGTTCACAGCTAAATAATGAACACTCAGTTGGATTCAGACCCGTATTTTCTTCAATGCGCACAAGATCCTTTGGCTGGATGGGATGAATTTGAAACAAAAATGAGAGCTGAACAAAGTAATGAAACAGCTGGAACGAGCACATCAGTTGAAAAATCATCTGGTGCAAAAAAAGGAAGAAAAAGGAGCAACATGGAAAGTGCATCATTCGTTATTAGTAAATCACAACATAGAGGACACAAAGTTATAAAACTTCAAGTTTATGACTTTGATCAAAGTGCTAATGCGTATTGTGAAACTGTCAGAGTACAACATGTAGTTGTAAATCCTTTTCTTGATGAAGTCTTAAACCTAGCCGAAAGCCTTATTGGCAAAGTTTCTAAAAAACTATGTGAAGAATAGAAAGCTTAAGAAACTTATTTGAATAGTAATATAAGATATATAAGCAAAATGTTAATAAATTATTATCTTATAATAAACTAAGAATTTAAATATTCAATTTACTTGTTTTCATTAAATCATCCAAGTAAGCTTCCTATGTTACTTAAGTATGTAGGTTAATGTTATGTACCTAGCATCTATCATTTTCGTATTAGTCGTATAGAAAAATAAATGGAATAAGTTATTATAATATTTCCTAGGGCTATATAAGTCATGTACATAAGAGAAAATGTTTATTTTTTATTGTTATCTTATACAGTCTAAACATGCTATTTGTTAAGCAATCTCTTTCACTGCACTTACCAAATATTAGCATTGCATCTAAAAAACACGATGGGTTCAGACATGGAAAGCTTTTGCCAAATACGATACGATGTTTAATATGCGGCCCTTCCAACTGTGGTAAAACAAATCTATTGATAGGTTTGTTAATACATGAAAATGGTCTGAAATTTAAAAATATCTATGTCTATTCTAAAACTTTATATCAACCTAAATATATTTTTTTAGAAAATGTGTTGAAGTTGGTGCCTAAGGTAACATTCTCAAAATTTAAAGAAAATGAGCACGTGTTAAGTTCTGTAGAAGCTAAACCTAATTCTATTATAATTTTTGACGACGTGTCTTGTGAAAAGCAGAACAACATACGAGACTATTTTTGCATGGGAAGACATAAAAATATAGATAGTTTTTATTTAAATCAAACATATAGCAAAATACCAAAACAACTCATTAGAGATAATGCAAATCTTATAATTCTTTTCAAACAAGATGATATAAATTTACGTCATGTATATGATGAGCATGTAAATACTGATATGACCTGGAAAGAATTTCGAATGTTATGTACAGAAATATGGAAAGTTCCATATAACTTTTTGGTTATAAATAAGGACTGCGAGAAAAGTATGGGATGCTATAGAAAGAACTTTGACACATTTGTTGTATTTAGTAACTAATAGTCTGTTTGTTAGTACTAATAGAGAAACAGGGGTCTTATATGATCATTTTTAATTCTGACGTCAACGAGTATAGTCTTTAAAACAAAATGAGTACCGAAAAAGAATTAAAAGAACAAATTATAAAATCTGCTGAATGCGTTAAAAGAAAAGTTAAGCAGATGCGAAATTTAGAAATCGATAGCAATAATGTCATTGAGACAATGTTGAAGCCAATTACAGAACCACTACAAAAAATGGCGTCAAGAAACGTTCCACTAAGACCCAATAATGATAAAAATCAGAATCTACATGATTTGTGTACAAAAAAAGTAGAAAAAGATGATGTCAAATTGCAGTCGTCAAATTATTTTGATATGAATGTTAAAGCTAGCAAAAATAATGAAACTCCTAGCGACAACATAGACATAGAAGAAGAAAGTTCTGAAGATTCGAAGAGCAGTAATGAAAATCTAAACGAGAGTGAAATTTCCTTTAAATCATTAGACTCTAATGATTATTCTTGGTCATTATCTTCGGAAGTTTATAATATTCCCTATGGCGTTAGATTAGATCGGGGGAAACTGAAAGTTGGAAACGCACGTATTGCTCTAACTTCTGATACAATTACTGTTGCTAATTCCACGTATAATAAAACGGTGGGTTTACACGAACTGTTATTTAAAAAGGTTCCAGATTTAAATGTGATATCTGAAAGCGATTTGAATAATTATAAACAAATTTTATTAGATACTAATGCTCACCGACGAGAATTCAGTCCAAAAAAAGCTATAAAAAGTAATAAAGGTACAAAATACCTCTACATTATTAAACCGTTATTTAAACATTGTAAAGAACATACAAGTACTGAAAGCCTAGTGCAAGGTTCTGGATTGTCATTACTAAAACAAGTAAAACCTAACGTAGACTTTGTTTATTGGGATGATCCGAATGAACTAGTTGAAAGGCTAAAACTATTAATTGCCTCGCACGATGCTGGAAACACCGGGTTGGATAATGAAATAATTTCCATTATCGAAGAATTACGTGAAGCGGGTGTAATTCATTAGATATAAATTAAGTAAAAAGAAATTTCTTCTCAGTTCTGTATGAGTTGTCAACTGATAAACACACATTATGAATATTGACAAGTTTGGACATCACGTTCACAAACGAATGCGATCAGCAGAAACGTCTGACTTGCTTGATAAAAAATTGGTAAAACTTTTGAATGGTGAATGTGATCTGAAATTGAATAGTCTTAAAATTTCTAAAATACCATTTTCTAGTGATGATGTCATAAATAAACAGTATGTTGATAATATTATTACAGATTTTTATTCAAAATCTGAAATAGATATGCAGTTTGAAATTATAAAAAGTCAAATTCAAGCATTATTGCATCAGTCGCCAAACACGGTTCACAAGAAACACGAGCAAACCTATACCGTTAACCAATTGATATAAAAATGAGCAAAGAAGCGATAGTAAATGAAATTCACCGACAAGCCCGAAAAAACTTTAAGCGTTGTCATGTGATTCTAAAAGGAATTGATGATTTGTGGCAAGCGGATTTAATTGATATGCAAAATTTGAAAAAAATTAATAAGAATTATACGTTTGTTTTAGTTGTCATCGATACATTTTCTAAGTTTGCATGGACTATTCCCGTTAAAAATAAAACTAAAAGTGAAATTTCAATAGCGTTTGAAAACATACTAAGTGCTGGTCGTAGACCGAAACATTTACAAACTGATTTAGGAAAAGAATTTTACAACGACTGTTTCAATAATTTAATGAAAAGATACAAAATTAATCATTATTCTACATATTCGGTAAAAAAGGCATCAATTGTGGAAAGATTAATCAGAACTTTAAAGAACAAATTATACAAATACTTTCATTTAATCGGAAACTATAAATGGGTAGGGAAACCATTAAATAAAATAACAGATGATTATAATGATACAGTGCATCGTATAACAAAATTTAAGCCTTTGGATGTCAATTCTTCAAATGAAATGCAGGTTTTGAATAATATTATAAAATCTCACAAGGTATCGAAGCCTACGAAAGTTAAATTTAACGTAGGAGATCAAGTGAGAATAAGTAAATATAAGGGAATTTTCGAAAAAGGTTTTACTCCTAACTGGTCTACTGAACTGTTCACGATTGTTAAAGTAAATAATACAAAACCTGTTACTTATGACATTCAAGATCAACGACAACAAAACATACTAGGAACGTTTTACGATCAGGAACTAATGAAGACACAACACCCTGGTGCTTATTTAGTTGAAAAAGTCATAAGAAAAAACGGTAACAAGTTATTTGTTAAGTGGTTAGGTTTAAAGGACAGTGAAAATTCGTGGATTGATAAAAAAGCACTTCTATAAAATTATATAAACGAAGAACTGTTTCAGAATTTATTATTATTCTAATATCAATGGAAGGAGGTGGACTTGTGGATAAAATTATTAATAAGTTACCGTTTGAGCTACATTTACCAGGATATAATTATTGCGGACCTGGTACTAGATTACGGGAACGTTTATTGCGTGGTGACAAAGGAGTCAACGCACTAGACGAAGCTTGTAAGCAGCACGATATAGCTTACACCAATTATTCAAATCTAGAAGATCGACACAAAGCTGATATAGAGCTTATGAATATGGCTAAGAGGAGGATGAAAGCAAAGAATGCTACAAAAGGGGAAAAGTTGGCTTCCTGGTTAGTCAATAAAGTAATGAAAACAAAAGTGAAAGTAGGTGCAGGTGTAAAAAAATTTAGTTCCGTGATCGGTAGAATAAATAAGCATCTTAAGAAATTTAAACCAAAAAATAATAAATCAGCTATAAAAATGGCACATATGGTAGCTAAGAAGTTATTTTCTAATAAGAAGGTTATTTTACCTCGAGTTATACCAATCCCAAAAATTGGTGGAATATTACCTTTAATACCAATATTTGCGGGTCTATCTGCATTAGGCGCCCTGTCAGGAGGTGCAGCAGGTATAGCGAAAGCAGTTAATGATTATAAAGTTTCTCAAAAAGATCTACAGGAATGTGAACGTCATAACAAAACTATGGAGGCTATTGCTTTGGGTAAAGGCATGTACATTAAGCCATACAAAAAAGGAAACGGGTTGTTTTTAAAGACTTCAAAAAACTAAATAAAAAGCTACCCAGGCGTGCCCTTACAGATTTAGATATCTTGCAACATGCGA
Source organism: Petrophora chlorosata (assembly GCA_951640565.1). Lineage (NCBI taxonomy): Eukaryota > Metazoa > Arthropoda > Insecta > Lepidoptera > Geometridae > Petrophora > Petrophora chlorosata. The sequence continues at coordinate 3,884,797 of OX621204.1, read as the reverse complement.
GTGACATACCGTACTTCAGAGGAGTTTACATGCGAGACAGGTTACCGAAATTTCCTAAAAATATTGAATGTGGTATAGTCAATTTAGATAATAGCGATAATGAAGGAACTCACTGGGTAGCTTATGTAAAAGATAAAACATATTGTGAGTATTTCGATAGCTTTGGTGACCTAAAGCCTCCTTTAGAGATAATTAAATATTTGAAAAATAAGGTAATTTTATACAACTATACTAAGTTTCAAAGTTTTGACACTGTTAATTGTGGACATTTATGTTTAAAGTTTTTAAGACATTTTTGGAATAAACGTATAAATATTGTAAAACACCATAAGTAATAATCAGTAGCAACATGTCTTTCACACTGTCTATATCGAGCTGCACTTCAACATCGGTTACAAATTATTCACCTGCTCTTCAACTTGATGGTGAATATGAATGTGGGTTGCTGTACTTCTCCACGTTTAATTCGATACCTAATATCGATAGTAAAAATAATAAATTTTACTATGGTAATGATCAAGTTGTAGAAATACCTGAAGGTTCATATGAGCTCAATGATATTAGTGATTATTTAAGGGAGAATGTTATAGATTGCAGTTTCAATTTGAGTTCTAACAATAACACCTTGAGAACTTCAATTATATGTTCTAAAGATATACATTTTGAAAAAAGTCCATCACTTGCAAAAATATTTGGATTCGGTGAGGAAACCTTAAAAGCTAATATATTAACAGAATCTCGATTGCCAGTCAACATTCTATCATCAACTGTGCTAAGGATCGAATGTGATATTATAAAAGGATCCTATACAGACGGAAAACCTAGTCATATTATTCACGAATTCGCTCCAAATGTACCTCCAGGTTATAGAATTATTGAAATTCCGAAGAATATTATTTATTTTCCTGTTAGTCAAAACTCTATCAGTTCTATATCGATCAGAATAGTGGACGCAAAAAACAATCTTGTTAATTTACGCGGTGAAGACATTCAGTTATATCTGCATCTCAAGAAAAAATGATTGATTTCAATAAAAACTCGGTGACCACCTCAAAAGCCGTCACTTCTAGACACATTATCAAGAAAAACAGACCTAAAATTAAATTAACAAGAGAGAACAAAAAGTTTCTCAAATTAATTGGATTATTAAAATGAGTATATTAAATATAGTTGAACCTCTTGTTCAAGACAATTCTATTCAAAGTATTGAATATCACTCATATAAACCTTATGTAACTAGTTTTAATGAAAACGATGAGATACGAATACCAATCAATCAACAAGATTTGTATATATTACCTTCAGCAAGTACGTTGTATTTGGAGGGCTGTGTCAATGTGTATAAAAAAGATACAAAAACCAAAGCAAGCAAAGTACATTTCACAAACAATCCAGTGCTTTTCTTTTTCCAAGATATTCGCTATGAACTTAATGGAGTAGAAATAGATAAAATTAAAAATGCTGGTATAACTACTATCATGAAGTCTCTATTATCTATGAATGACAACGAGTCTAAGATGGCGAAATGTTGGGGGTGGGACATCAACGGTAATACAAGCAAACATGAGGGAAATTTTACAGTGTCAATACCTCTTAATAAAATACTAGGATTTGCAGAAGATTATAACAAAATTGTTATGAATTGCAAACATGAACTTATTTTACTTCGGAGCAATACGAGTCTCAACTCGCTAAAGTTAGACACTGGAGAAGTTACTCAAGATATAGAAATAAAGCAAATTACATGGCGTGTTCCTCATATAAAAGTGTCTGATCGTGAACGAATTAATTTACTTAAATGCTTAGAAAAAGATCGTTCCATTAATATAGTGTTTAGAACTTGGGATCTTTATGAGTATTCTGCACTTCCACAAACCACCAAACACACCTGGTCAATTAAAACATCATCTCAAATAGAAAAACCTAGATACATAATAGTTGGTTTACAAACTAATCGTAAGCGAAGAGCAGAAATTGATATGTCTCAATTTGATCACTGTAATATTAGTAACGTTAAAGTATTTTTAAATTCTTGTTATTTCCCTTATGAAAATATGAATGTCAAGTTTCAAGAGGACAAATTCTCGATATTATACGAGCAATATGCAAAATTTCAACAGTCTTATTATGGACGTCGTCCAGAACCGTTGTTAAGTTACGACGACTTTAAAAATAAAGCTCCTTTATTTGTTGTCGACTGTTCACGTCAAAACGAAAATCTGAAGTCAGGACCTATAGACGTACGTGTTGAACTTGAGTCCGATTCCAATTTTCCAGAAAATACTACTGCATATTGTTTGATACTTAACGATTGCATTGTAGAATATAAACCTCTGAGCAATATCATTAAGAAAATATCATGAATTCAAAATTGGTTATAGTTGATGTTCAAGGTTTTAAAGATTTATCTAATAACTTTATTGTAAAGGAGTTTGCACTAGCCACGGATGAATATACACAAACGTTTTTAGTGAAACCACCATTTCCATTTTCTGATCTAACACCTGTAGAAAAGAGGCATGTAATGTGGATACAAAAAAACCGTGGTACTCGCTGGCGTGAAGGATATATTGAATGTCATGAGCTCAAACGCATAATCGCACCTTTTTTGGAAAATAAAATTATACTCGTGAAAGGCATGGAAAAAATTAAATGGGTAAAAACAATATGTAACAATTGTTCTATTATAGATATTAGTGAAAAAGGTTGTCCTAATTTATTTATGTTGTATAAAAAATATAATTTTAAGGACGAGGCATTATTAAATTGTATGTTCCATACAAAAGTGTGTGCATTAAAAAATGTAGTTATAATTAAAAAATGGTATAATGAGAATATGAATATGTTTTTGCTTGACGAAATCGAAAATAAAATAATAAAATTAAAAATTTAAAATAATGTGTAAAATAAATATATGCGATTTAAGAAATACGTTTTAAGAAATGTGTTGTACCTATTTAGTTTTAAATGTGTATTCTTTGATAATATAATTGATGTTTTCAGTACTGTTTGTTTTATTTATTGTTAGATACTTGAATTCGTCACATACCTATTATGAAATAAGTGCTCTCAATTCAATGAAGTTAGTGTAAATGGGTAACACAACAGCCAGTTGACTATAGTAAACAGGACGTGTTGTGAGCGTGATTTCTAATACTGATAAAATTAATAACTTTTGATGGAGCTCAAGCAGCCTGCTCACCCTCTTTATACTCTTCAAGCAAAACGTTTGCAAAGTTTTGACTCCTGGCCCCAAGGTTTAACTCAGACACCTCTAGATATGGCCGATGCAGGATTTTTTTATACAGGACTAAGTGATAAAGTTGTTTGTTACTTTTGTGGTGGAGGTCTTAAAGATTGGAACTCTGGAGACATGCCATGGGAAGAGCATGCAAGTGTCTTTCAACATTGTCCATATGTTTTATGTGTGAAAGGACGGAAATACATAAATAAAAACAACAACGACAGAGGAAAATGTGATCAATCTGGAAACTCTGACACATTACAATTGAATCAAACATTTGAGAGTGCTCAAAACATGAACAACTACAAGAACATGACTTGTAAAATTTGTTTAAATGAAGAAATTTGTATGTGCTTTATACCTTGTGGTCATGCTGTAAGCTGTGCAAAGTGTACACTATCTTTAAATAACAAATGTCCTATCTGTCGGCATAAGTTTATCAAAGTAGTAAAATTATATTTTTAATTATTAACCTTCTAAATTGTTTCATTGACATACCGTCTCCTGTAATAATGATAGGCAAGATTGAAATCAAAATACCTTAGAACCAATAACATAAAGATAGGTTTTATAAGTACAGTTTGCGTAACGCGTGTGATAGTGATCAACAGAATATGAAATCAACGCACTGCGTTGAAAATATAGAGCCAAATCTACGCGTTGCGTTGAAAATATACGATCAAATCAACGCATTGCGTTGAAAGTATAGAATCAGCGCAGACAACATCACATTGCATTTTCCTATTATTCAGGTTAGTTTTGAAATATTTTTTCTCAATTAGACTTATGAAACTGAACGCGTTGCGTTGAAAATAGAGAACATTTTATTTCCGTCAGGACCGCTTATGTTTATTGGGCGTTCTGCATCAATTGTAGCGACGGAAGGTGAACGCAGTGAACCTGGAGGAGCGGAAATTGAGGCAGAATGCCCAATAACATACTACTTACCTTTTAGACTTGGCTGGCACCGACTTCAAATATATGAGTGGGTAGCGCTTATGATAATTATATTAATTTATTTTTTACTTTTGAGTGCCATTTGTGGTTTTGAAGTCGGTTTAGTTTTTTTTGAAAAATAATTTATTTTACCCTTTTTAGTGAAAAACAAGTTTTAATTAAATTAATTCAAAAAGTTTTTAAAGACAAGCTTTTATGATCTAGAAGCCACATCATGACGAAGTTTAAAACGGGTTATCACAATTAAATGCATGTACAAAAAAATTTCATGTCTGTCCTATATCTCTGTTGAGGAGTTCCCTCGCCGGAAGTCAATCCTGGGTGTATCTGCCATGTCGAGATGGAATTTAGAACAGGCTATTATGGTTAAATCCATTTACGAAATGTTGTGTCTGTACTATTCACCGTTGAGGAGTTTCCTCACCGGAAGTCAACCCTGGGTGAAGCAGGTGAAGCAGTCGAATACAAACCTCCACCTTTAGAAAGTTGGTTACGAAAAAAACAAGAATCGACTTGAAGATTAAACTTATATTTTTTGTTTTTGCTATTTTTTTCAAAAACTACTGAATGAATTTGGATAAAATTTATATGGGACCACCTTTGAAGTATTACCTACCAATCAAAAAAAGAATCATCGAAATCAATGCATAACTGGCGGAGTAATCGCGTAACAAACACACAAAAAAAAAAAAAAACATACCGTCGAATTGTAAACCTCCTTTTTGAAGTCGGTTAATTAAAACGAAACTCACATTATTAATTAACCTCTAAAAACGTTAAACAAGGTGGAATATAACATTTTTTCTAAACCTACGACGGTGAAATTTGGTACATATACTAATCGAAGATACTGTACGCACATGTTTCACGACTTTTTAAACATCTTAAAAGGTCTAAACGGGATGGCAAACATTTGTGTGGAAAACCTTTGTTTAAAAGGGGAAAGCGAAACTCGGTATATAGACTAGGCAAAAGAAATGAATCCTAACGTAATGCATCTTTTACAATTTCCTTATACGTACAGGACTTTAATTGACATTAAATGCAACATTCAGAAAAATAAGAAATTCTAAGAAGTCAATCGAAGATTTACAAATATTCAGCAACTTTTGTAGTTGACCGTACGTGTCGCAGGGAAATGAGGATATCTGAGATTTTGCGAAATTTCTAGAGATACCACGAAATCGTGGTATAATCATGTATGGGAAGAACTACTTCTCCGCGGTCCGACTAGCTTTTACCCCTAGAGTGTATATAAAAAGCGCGGAGCCAGAAGCTTGTGAGGAGTTCTTGAGCAAAACGAGTGCGCAAGGCCAGAATGAAGCGGACCTCCCGAGTGGAGTGATGGTCGAATGCGCGAGTGGAGCGAAAGGATGACGAAGCGAGAGTTCTGGCGAGAGCCTTTTTATCATAATTGGACGTCGTATCCCTAGGGATTTCATTAAATCCCTGGTATCCTCATTTCCCTGCGACATACAATATTTTTTCTGGAGCTACAACGATTGACTTTTGACCTATATATACTATACTTACATATACTTAGCCAAAAAATATATTGACACATGTATTATTACGATTGTTTTGAATACCATCCCCGGATAGGTTTAAACGGATGGTAAAGTTTGTTAAGAAAATATATGTTTATAATGTAAGTATTCTGTCTACTTAAAACGAGATAAGAGCTAAAAGAGAGCGAAATAGAAACGAGATGAATTCGGGATAGGATTGGGATAGAAGCAGGACAAAATCGGCATAGAAGCGAGAGCAGCCGGAAATAGCTAGGGGCAAAATGAATTATTTTACTAAGCGTACAAAGTCGCGGGCAACAGCTATGTGTATGTAAATAGGAGATTTAGGTTTCAAAGATTTCTTTTACTCAGGCTTCATGTATGTACATGGCTCTGGACTGGCGCTGCCGCCACACCGCAAACTCAAGTAAATGATCACAAACCCGGACCGGGACCACGCGCGCCGCACCGTCCGTCCGTTTGTACGTATTACTGGTATTACGAATCGTAAAGGGTCCGTGGAGGTTCCCCCCGACGTTTCATTTCCACCCGGTTTCTGTAGCCCCGCAATATGTTTCAAACTACTACGCTAGCATTTTGTTCGTTTGATACTTGGTCAAAGAAACTATAAACACATGATTCACAAATGAAGTTTGGTAATTATATCGGGACCGGAGTGGGATAACAAAGGGACAAAAAGGGGATGGTAACGTATAGGAGGGGAACTATAACACGATAGGAGGTTCGCTAGGGAGGACGATAAAGTGTTAGGATCGGAATATGATCGGTAGCAGAGCAGGACGATAATGATATAAGAGCGGGACGGAATCATGACCAGAGCATTACGGAAACGCTATAACGGAGCGGGAACATAAAATAATGGGAGTGGGAAGGTAACGGAACAGAAGCGGTAAGGTACGGTAACGAGATAGGAGCGGGACGGGAACTGGAACGTGAATATGATAGGACGAAAAATGTTCGGATGCAGGATGAATACTCCACTACGCGGACGAAGTCGCGGGCATCAGCTAGTAAATAATAAAATAAGGAAATTCCATTTAAATGTCAAAAGTCACAGATACGTTTTATCAAACAAAAAATGTATCTGTGACTTTTCCGACTTCAATGTATCTTCGAAGTCCAAGGTCAAGTATCGATGAATTTTATATGGAACCACTTCGTAGTTATATTAATTGATTTCCAATTTTCAACAAACAAGTAAGAATCGGAGTTGGCTTTCAGGAGTGCATTGAGATGTCGCATCAATCAACCGAGTCTTAGCTTGGGCCACTGTCCGACAACAGGGTACAGAGATATCATACGTCCCACTAATGTAATAAATGCAAAAAATTTGTGAGGTTGGATGAATGGGGTAAATAATATATGACCAATTTTCAATAAGAGAAAGCTCCCACGAGTAAAAGCAAATATCCGTTCACTGGCTGAGTCTTGACAGAGTTTCTGAGACAGACGAAACACTCGGTTTACGCATATGTATATTATACCGACACACGTTAACGCCTGCATGGTATGTCAACCGAAACATCGATACTGGGTCACGACGGGTTCATTGTTTGATATCGGGGCCTCAATTCTGTTTACTATTGACAAAATACCATTGTTCTGAGATAGATACTGAGATTTTGTTCGGAGAAATAACAAATTTGTCAATCATATTTTACGAATGAAAACATGTGAGGGATTTTTATTTTTTGGACAATATTATAGGACGAGTGAAACTGACAAAGTGTCTTCATGGAATTGTGTATTCACCAAAAAGTAACTGTTTCTCTCGGATCTCGGAAGAACATTCATCATCAACCCATTACGTTCCATAGAGAGTTTGGGCCATAATCCATCACGCTGGCCCATTGCGGGTTGGTGGATGTCACATGTCCTTGTATTTTCGTGATTAATTCTTGGACATGCCGGTTTCCTCGCGATGTTTTCCTTCACCGTTTTTAAAGCGAATATTAAATCCGCACATAACTTAAGAATGTCAGTGGTGCGGGGCCAGCGGGATTCGAACATGGGTGCGTCGGATCAAAAGTCGCACGTGCTCCCTCCCACTGGGCCACACTTGCACTCTCGCGCTCGGAAAACATTAATAAAAATATTTTTCTGAAAGTTTAACCACTGTCGCAAGTGTAAACGTAGCTCAGCCGTCGTGTCGTCTTCATCAATCACTTTGAGAGAATGACAGATGGTACCTAGCCCTCGTATTGAAAATGGCATGTTATCAAAAATATTTCAACGGTGATGCGTATTGAAAGCCGAAAATTATGAGAATGTGGCTAGGTAATAATAATATTTGTAGGAGGTTTTGAAGACTTATTTTAGGTGAACGGAAAACGTGACGTATCGTAACCTTAGAACGGTATGTATAAACGAGCGATACATGGATGAATCATCATCAGCCCATCACGTTCCCACTGCTGGGATACGGGCCTTCTCTCATAGAGCAAGTTTGAACCATAATCCACCACGCTGGCCTAGTGCGGGTTGGTAGATGTCACATATCCTTGAATTTTTGTAATACATTCTAGGACATGCCGGTTTCGCACATGCTCCCACTGAGCCACACTCGCTCTTCATTCAGCCACACTCGCTCTTCTTCGCAGTTCTTGATTTTGGTAATTCACATGCCGTTTTCCCTAAGAGATATTCCATCACCGTTCCCAAAGCTATTACATATAGGTACTACTTTAAAGTACCAGAAAGTCGCACTTTCTTTCCAACTGTCACAACTTTTACCACACGAGGGAACAGCGTTGTGGTTCCGTATACAGACGGTCCAATCCAAAAGGTTCCAAACTATTGATTTTGCCATTTTCCTGTCTGTTTGTCCGTAGCATGAGTATCATCACATAACAGACCTCTAGCAGCTAAGCCGTAGGACAGTAAACAGTCTTATAATAGTCTTCTAATAAATGTGTTGGTACTTGGCTAGCTGCGCCTAGCGGTTTAACTTGTACCCATGGTTAGAGGGTATAAAACGAAGCCTATGTACTTTTCCAGTACGTAAAGTGTCTATATGCCAAATTTCATCAGATTCTGTTCAGTAGGTTTTGCATGATTGAGTAAAAACATCCATCTATCCTCACAAACTTTCGCATTTATAATATTAGTAAGATAGATTAGTAGGATATCCATACTTGCGTTTTTTTTCTATACACATACATTTGTACCGTCACGGGAATCGAACCCGCAACCTCAGTGGTGTATGAGATTTGAACCAACCTGCCCAACCACTACACCACAGAGGCTGTCAAATTAGGATCAAATACTTGCAAAAATCTTGGAAAATCACAGAACCTACAATGAGCGACATTCAACTCGCACTTGACAGATTCTCTCGTTTTATTCCAGTGTAAAAACAGTGAGATATCTCCGCGTCCCCTGAGGAAGCTCGTCTTCAAGATTTATAATAATATCATGACAGCTAGAGTTTCTTGCCGTACTAGCAAAATTAATGTTGAAAACGGTCTTCTGGGGCATTACTCATTGCGTTCGTGTTTTAGTAGGGTAATTGTAGTAAATGTTTGCTTAAAATTACATGGAACTGAACTGTTATTATCACATTAATATTATAAAAGTGAAAGTTTGTGTGTAAGTGTGTGCATTTGTTTCCTTTTTACGCCGCAACGACTTTCTTTTTTTAACCAACTTCAAAAAGGAGGAGGTTTACAATTCGACGGTATGTGTTTACGCCAATGCCATCCCTAGTCCCTTTCCTTTTATTTCGGCCAGTAGAATCGACTATGGCACTCGACTATGGAGGTGACAGCTGTCAAGACGAGGGACATCTCTACGTCTCGGACGCCATTTTTTGATGAATGACGTCTTTTATACACTTCGATTGAGAACGTCTCCCGCGCACGTATTTTTGGTGCAATTATTAATCCGCAATAAAAGCAGTGTGATTTCCATAAACTTAACTCGTGTTCCGTGAAAGAACCTACGTAACTACAGGAGAAGATTAGTGCATTGATAAGGAAGTCGCCCGCCGGCCGGCACAGGGCTCGTCAGGACACCCACGCCACGCGGCACAGCAGGAGTCTTTCAGGTTAGTGCCTAAGTCTGTATTCTTCTGGCCTCTTATCACATTGTCTTTTTTCCACGCATTTACAATATTCTCCCGCTCCCTTTATGGTGGACGCATCCGCGCCCCCATAAAATTGTTCACTTCGAACCGATTGAACCTATACCTAATTATATTCTCCCGCTTAGGAATTCCCTATATATTGCATTAATTGCAACCGCTTCGCTTTATATTTGTCGTTAGACATCACCCCAGGCGCCTAACGCTTAAAAATTAGGATATTTTTAACCCGAAACAAGTCGCCATTTTGTCAACTGCGCAGTAAAGTTATAAGTTAACCTTTTGTCAAAACCCGCGTTTTTATAATTTGCACGATTATCATTAAGTGCATAATACACCACTCTAATCATGTCTGAAGCCAAGATAAAAATAAATGAAGGCAAACGACAGGCAATATTTGAGCAATTAAGCTCTTTTCTTGCAATTTCTAAGAAGATAGGCGGCGCAGAAACTAGAACTAAGAGCGAATTTTTGGCTAAGACTTCAAACATTGACAAGTTATATGATCAGTTCAGCATATTATGCGATGAGTTTAATTTGCTTAAAATGGAACAAGATCCAGATTATGATGTAGACTTTAAATGTTGGCTTGCATTTGAGGATGTATACACAGTGGTGAAACACTTTAGATCCCAATTAATAGACATAACCGCACCTTCTTCCCAAAGGAAGAAGGAACCTTCTTTTGATATCAAATTGGAGGAATTGAAAATACCTGTCTTCAATGGAAATCCTGAAAACTGGGCTTTATTTTATGAAAGTTTTAAGACCAATATTCATAATAACAATAAACTTAATAATTCACATAGAATTCAGTATCTTGTTAGTAAATTAACTGGAAAGGCTTTGAGTGTATTCGCTGGAATTTCAGCTACAGAAGCCAACTATGATACAATATGGACGGCTTTGACAGAAAAATTTCAAGACCCAAGGAATCTAGCTTCACATTTCTTGAACTGCATCTTTGAAATTAAAAATGTACCGAATAATGCAACTCAACTTAACAATTTCATAGAGAAGTTCTCTTCATCATTAAATGCGCTTAAACAATTACAAATACCAGATTTATCAGACTTTATATTTCTTTATTTAGTACAAAAGAAGTTAGACTCCAACTTGGTTCAAAACTTTGAGTTAACCATGCGTGATAAACAAATTCCTTTGTGTTCGGATTTAATTGAATATACTAGACATCATGTTAAGATTTTAGAGCGAACCGATAACACACAGAAGGAAAAGGTGACCCACTCTAAAAGTGCTCGGAGTACTAACTCACACACATTTGCATTAATTTCAAAGGAAGTACCTTCTGACAAGGTTACTTTGTGTTCATTATGCAAGAGGGATGATCATTCTCAGATATACTATTGTCCAAATTTCAAAAGTATGACTGCAAACTCAAGATTTGAGTTTGTCAAATCTAATAAATTTTGCACAAATTGCTTAAGCTCAAAACATACAAACAAAGCTTGCAATTCTAAATCAAGTTGTAAAGTGTGTCAGAGTCGCCATCATACATTATTGCATTTTGAGTCTAATTTAGATAAAACTCCCAAATCTAATAATGAGTTACCGGATACCAGACCTGGCTTCACTGCAGTAACACAAGTGGCTAGTAAGACCCAAAGTTGTAGGCAAGATACTATTCTTTCCACGGCTCAAGTTTATGCCTACACCAATAAACAAAAGAAATCTATTATTAGATGTTTGTTAGACAGTGCATCACAGAATAATCTCATTAGTATTTCTTGTTGTAAGAGGCTTAAACTTAAGGTCATACCATTGAATAATTCTTTTATTAGCACAGTAGGTTCCAGCTCAACTCAGATATTGGGATATGTTTTACTCAATATACAATCTAGACACACCAATGATGTAATATTCAACAATATTAAATTAATGGTTGTCAAACAAATTATTGATAAATTACCAATTTGTTTTATTGATATATCTTCAATGACACATTTGAAAAATTTGCCACTTGCTGATAATAATTGGAACACACCCGGGGAAATTGACGCCATTCTAGGCGCACAAATATTTCCTCACTTATTAATAGGAGGTCCTCTGATATCACCCTCTGCTAAGGACATTTCCGCACCCGCACCCGCGTCCGCATCCACTTATGGATCAATGGATATTAATCGAGCTGACATTTCCGCACCCGCGTCCGCATCCACTTATGGATCAATGGATATTAATCGAGCTGACATTTCCGCACCCGCACCCGCATCCGCATCTACTTATGGATCAATGGATTTTAACCGCACTGACATTTCCGCACCCGCACCCGCGTCCGCATCCACTTATGGATCAATGGATATTAATCGAGCTGACATTTCCGCAACCGCACCCGCGTCCGCATCCACTTATGGATCAATGGATTTTAACCGCACTGACATTTCCGCACCCGCACCCGCATCCGCATCTACTTATGGATCAATGGATTTTAATCGCACAGACATTTCCGCACCCGCATCCGCATCCACTTATGGATCAATGGATTTAAACCGCTCTGGCCTATCCGCACCTGCATCCGCATCTGCTCAGGGTGCTATGGATTTTAACCGCTCTGGCGTACCCGCATCTGCATCCGCATCCGCTGCTGCTCATAAAGAAATGAAATATGATTGCGTTCTTGACACCGCGCCCGCTTCTGCTCATGTCTCTATAGTTTTGGAGCACGAAAACCGCTCTTCATCTGCTGCCACGGATGTTTATCGTGCAGACTTTTCCGGTAACCGCTCCACTGCTGCTGTGACACGCAATTGTACTGCTCGTCGGGCGGCGCCCGCGCCCCCGCTTCCAGTTCTCAAGACTTCTCTTGGATACGTCATCATGGGTGAAGTACCTGTCGTCGCTGCTGATGCCCATGATGTAGCCTGGTCCTTCGGTCCTATAACAAACGATGAATTAAATAAAAATTTAACAAAGTTTTGGGAATCGGAAGAGTTATTTACACATCCAATTAATAATCCTGATGATGTGGAATGTGAGGAGATGTATGCATCATCTGTATCGCGCGATCCACCTTCTGGTAGATTCGTTGTTCCGCTACCGTTCAAATCGGATCCCGCTTGTCTAGGAAATTCATTTCTCATGGCTAAACGTAGACTCGCCGCGCTTGAGCGGAAACTCAAATCAAACCCTGACTTAAGACAATCTTATAACGACGTCATAAAAGATTACCTGGATAAAGGATATTTATCTGAGATTCCAAATACTCCGGTTAACATCCAAGATGGCTATCTAATTCCGCATCATGCTGTGGTTTGACCGGAAAAAAGTACTTCCAAAACGCGAATTGTTCTGGATGCAAGTGCGAAAACAGACACGAATTTGGCTTTGAATGATATTTTGCATACGGGACCAAACTTACAAGCTGACTTGTTTGCCCTTCTTTTAAAATTCCGTCTTTTGCCGGTCGCCTTGACCGCGGACGTACAACAAATGTACTTACGCATATTGGTAACGGAAGAACATCGTAAATATCAGAAAGTTTTATATAGATTTGATGAATTCGAGCCAATTCGAGTATTTCAATTCAATTCTTTGGCGTTTGGGCTTCGCTCCAGTCCGTTTTTGGCGATGCGATCGCTTCGCATGTTAGCAGCTGAACACAAAGAGACGTTACCACTAGCAGCTGAGGTGGCGACAAAGGATGTTTACATGGATGACATAACCACGTCAGTAGCTACTCCACAGGTAGGAATAGACTTGTCCCAACAACTTCGCACATTGTTTCAAGCAGGTGGTTTTATCCTAGTAAAATGGGCAAGTAATTCTCAAGAGGTGTTAGATCATATCCCGGAATCACATAAAGTCGCCATAGAATTTTCAGACGGAGATAATTTAAAAATTTTAGGTCTAAAATGGCTTCCATCGCCTGATACATTTACTTTCACGACAAATGACGCAGATCAAGGTTGTACCAAACGCATAATATTATCGGTGATAGCTAGACTTTTCGACGTTCTAGGTTTAGTGGCACCCGTCATCTTGTATGCAAAATTGTTAATTCAAGAATTGTGGCTCGCTCAAATAGGTTGGGACGACGTTGTCCCCGAGTCCATTGCAAACCGCTTTATGCAGTTCAAAAATGAACTACCGCTATCGGAACTGAAAATTCCGCGTCATTTAGGTGTCGCTGAGGACTGTATAGTCAATATTGTCGCTTTTGGAGACGCTAGTCTCAAGGCTTACGGATGTGCAATTTATTTACACGTAACACACCCCAATGGTGACGTGTCGCTTACCTTGGCTTGCGCGAAGTCAAGGGTTGCATCTCCAAAAATTGCTTCGCTCGCTCGTTTGGAGTTATGTGCCGCTGTGTTGCTTTCGAAGCTCGTTCGCTATGTGCACACGACATATAATGATCGCTACCCAATTACGGAAATATACGCATTCTCGGATTCGACTATCGCTTTATCGTGGATCCACTCGCAGCCACATCGTTGGCAAGTATACGTTGCGAATCGCGTAAGTAAAATTCACGAAAATCTTTCACCGGATCGATTTTATCATATCGAGGGTATTGCAAACCCAAGCGATTGTGCCTCTAGAGGCACTCTGCCTTCGCAAATACTTAACCACCCTCTATGGTGGACTGGTCCATCGTGGGCTCAGTGTCCAATCGCTGATTGGCCGATTCGACCCTTTAAACCACCAGAGGAGGAGATACCCGAGACGAGAAAAACAGTAGTTCTCGCGGCTGTGGCAGAGATTGAAGATTCACCGCTTTACGATCTCGCGTTGAAATCGTCCTCATGGGCTAAATTGATGCGTGTCATCGTTTACGTTTTGCGCATGCTAAAGAAACTTCCGCGTGATACGATGATTAAATGTTCAGATCTCGATGCTGCCGAAATGGTTGTACTCCGCCATCTGCAAAATAAATATTTTCAGGATGAAATAAAAACAATTAAGAAGGGAAACGTACCTTCTATCGCGATACGCAAGCTTGATCCTTTCATCGATGACTCCGGTCTGCTACGTGTTGGCGGCAGATTAACTAACGCTAATATTCCTTTTGAAAACCGCCATCCTATATTATTACCGCGTCGCGACCACATTGTAAATTTAATAATAGATCATTACCACCGCATCAATTGCCATACTGGCTCTCATTTGCTTACATCGTTGCTACGACAACGTTATTGGATACTTTCTTCGCGAAATGTCATACGACAGCGTGTGCGTTCATGCACTTCTTGCTTCAAACGCGCGCCGAAGAATAATATGCCTATCATGGCAAGTCTTCCGCCGGCACGTGTCTTGGAAGCGAAAGCGTTTACTAATACTGGAGTAGACTACGCAGGTCCGATAAGCCTTACTATGACTAGGCATCGCGGAGTACGCAGCACAAAGGCATACATTTGTCTTTTTGTCTGTCTCGTCACAAAAGCCATTCATCTGGAAATTGCTTCGGATCTCAGTGCCGAGACTTTTCTTGACGCTCTTAAGCGCTTCATCGCAAGACGTGGCCCTGTCGCGGCTATTTATTCGGACAACGCTACCAACTTTATTGGAGCAAAACGTCGTTTGGATGAATTGTATACCTTTTTGCAATCGGATGAAACTAAAACTGCCTTTAATAATGAGTTATCCAAACACCGCATAACGTTTCATATGATACCGCCCCGTGCGCCGCATTTTGGTGGCCTGTGGGAAGCAAATATTAAATGCGTTAAAACCCATTTATATCGCGTAATTGGTCAGCAGCTGCTTTCTTATGAAGAAATGTTAACTGTTTTGACTCAAATTGAGTGCTTGTTAAACTCTCGTCCTCTAGGCCTTCTGCCTGACGAACCGCAACCGGAAATTCTCACTCCCGCTCATTTTCTGATGACGACACCTTTACAGTTTTTACCCGCTTACGAAATTAATGATAACAAAAGCGTTGTTCAAAGGAAGAGGTTGCTAGATAGCTTGGTCCAAAGTTATTGGAAGAAGTGGCGCCTCGAATACTTACATACGCTTCAGCAAAAACAAAAGTGGCTCAAACGAAGCGATAACCTTAAAGTAGGGACAATTGTTCTTGTGCACCAGGAGGATGTACCGCCCCTTAGGTGGCCTCTTGGCATCATAGAGCAGGTTTTTATGGGAAAGGATTCAGTGGTTCGCGTTGCATTGATACGTTCTCAAAACAAACTAATTAAACGAGCAGTAAATAAGCTGTATCCTCTTCCAGAAAATGACATGTAACATAATTAAAACTCACGCTATATTTTAGTATAATCTTCATATTAGTTTATCAATTAATTTATATTAACTTCGTCAATGTTTGATAATTAAGTATTTAGTTCCTTAACTTCATATTCATGTTTACATTCTAAATTAGAATAACCGCTTCAGATCTCTACCACTTCATAATTTTGAAACTCCTCGAGACTTTCAAGCCGGGGAGTATGTTTACGCCAATGCCATCCCTAGTCCCTTTCCTTTTATTTCGGCCAGTAGAATCGACTATGGCACTCGACTATGGAGGTGACAGCTGTCAAGACGAGGGACATCTCTACGTCTCGGACGCCATTTTTTGATGAATGACGTCTTTTATACACTTCGATTGAGAACGTCTCCCGCGCACGTATTTTTGGTGCAATTATTAATCCGCAATAAAAGCAGTGTGATTTCCATAAACTTAACTCGTGTTCCGTGAAAGAACCTACGTAACTACAGGAGAAGATTAGTGCATTGATAAGGAAGTCGCCCGCCGGCCGGCACAGGGCTCGTCAGGACACCCACGCCACGCGGCACAGCAGGAGTCTTTCAGGTTAGTGCCTAAGTCTGTATTCTTCTGGCCTCTTATTACATTGTCTTTTTTCCACGCATTTACAATATTCTCCCGCTCCCTTTATGGTGGACGCATCCGCGCCCCCAGTATGTATGTTTTTTTTGTGTTTGTTACGCGATTACTCCGCCGATTATGCATTGATTTTGATGATTCTTTTTTTGATTGGTAGGTCATAGCCAAGTCTAAGAGGTAGTAGATAGATACTACCTACAAGTAGTACTTACTATATACATAGTATTTATCTGCTACCTAACGGTGACTTTAACGGCACCGACTTCAAATATATGAGTGGGTAGCGCTTATGATAATTATATTAATTTATATTTCACTTTTAAGTGCCTATTTGTGGTTTTGAAGTCGGTTTAGTTTTTTTTTTTAATAATTTATTACGCTTAATAGATCCATGTTTGGCCACTATCTCGCCTGATGTGAAGCGATGATGTGGCCTAAAATGGAGTACATAGATCTAGAGAGGGACGGCAGTTGAGCGGCTGCTCAGACCCGTCTCCCCGATGGTTCACCGAACATCGTCCCGAAACACGACTAGGTCGCTTGACGGCATGGCTTTGTTCGGTGGGTGGTATTACAACCACGGCCAGAGCCTACCACTCCAAAGCGCGCAAGCGGGTTTCATCACGATGTTTTCCTGCACCGTTTTTAGAGTGAGCGGGCAAAAACTACACTTAACTTTAAGTCATTGGTGCAGGGCCGAGTCGGGATTCAAACCCAGGTGCGTCGGATCGAAAGGCGCATGAGTTCCCGCTGAGCCACACTCGCTCTAGCTCGCACAAGCTTAAGTTATTTTAAGTTTACGTTATGTGTTAGCTATAGTGCCCGCTGAATAACTATCAGACCCAATATAGTTGGTTTTGTTTTGCAATTTTTGGTGCGAGACCGACGGCTGTGGATGATCCACGCAAGAGCATTCGTCTCCATGTTGTCATTGTTTTGCGCGTTGCTGTTATCGCGCTTGTTATATCTCTTTCAATCTGACCTAAAAATCAAACAAAATCTTTTCTATGTCACTAACAAGGTAAGTAATTTCAAAAACCTGTCAGACTGACTAGTCGATATTAACTTCGTTATTTTTTTTATTGAATCTAGCGATGAGACGAGCAAGTCGTTCGCCTGATGGTAAGGGCCACGCGTACCCATACCAAATTTAGTGCCACCCAGAACTTTAAGTACCATAAAACGCACTGCGTAGAACTGCATTGCGCTCATCACCCCAAGACATGAGATATTAAGTAACATATCCCCAGTAATTTCGCTAGGTACAATACCCTTCCAACTGGAACACAGTTATGCTTGCCCACTACTGCTTGGCAGCAAAAAACTGACAAAGCTGTGGTACCTACGGCCTCCCGCAAACGATAGACCTACCAAGAGTGATTAACAATGCAATAAATTACTCGTTTTCAGGACTAAGTTACAGGGATCTTCAAGCAAGTAAAAAACTACAAACGGTATTACATTCCCTCATTACGTTACCCACTTTGCACAGCCCAGTAAATGAATCGGATAACTTAAGAAGTTCTCTTGCAATTTGCCCCGAGCGATGCAGCTCTTTTTGCAAGCTTAATTTTCTTCTGTGCCTTGTTACGTCCAACACAGGCCGCGGATGCCTGGCGAAATGTTTCTTGACTATATTTGAAGAGGTATTCTTGTTGTCTCGTTGTCTTTCTTCATATTTAAAATAATTCGCGTATGTACTTAGATAGTTCAAAGTTCACAGTTATAAAGTTCTTTATTCAGTTTTGGCATCACACTTATGAACGTCAATTATTACAATGACTCTACCACCGTATTGCAAAGAGAACCACTACTCAGAAGATACGGCAAGAAACTGAGGGGTATTCGTTTGTTTTAGAACTTTTGTTACAATGTTTTATGTTGGTTTTTGACAATATTATGTTTCTTATGTACAAGTTGGCTACTTGGCATAACCGGAATGTTCCATGCATATTTGTCTTCTATGTAATTACTAACAGTATAGTATAACCCTCGTGATACACTCGTGCTTTTTTATTAAAATATTTTTCTTACGCAATTTCAATCTACCTTCTGTGAGCTCCGTTAAACATTTATGTTATGTATATAGTTATAGCGAGTCCAAGCTTCAAACGTTGCCTCTGAGAGATATCGAAGTAGTATCGAAGTTAGACGATATAAGAAGCATAGACGAAATTTGGTTTCTCGAGCAGTTGGCTCAGTGGCCCAGTGATAAGTGCGTCGAGACTGTATTCCAAAGACGCTGGTTCGAACCCTGCCCGAGCAATATCATTTTTCTTTTCAACATTATTTTAAATCTTAATTTTTTTGCTTAGCATGCGTTAATGCATTCAATATCAGAAATGTACAAGACTTGTATCGATGATTGCCTAAAATAATGCACACAGTAACTTCACGTTAACAGAACCGTTCTTGCAGATTACGTGCACCATTCACTTGCTGTCACAAGCAAGCGTCGCGACGTCGACTTAAATAATAACCTCTCTGCTGCGAGAAAACTCTCCCATATTCGTGTTAGATTACCAAACTGTAACCTATGAGAGATTAGAACTCTTTGTACTAGTGATTTATATTGAAAGGAATTGAGATCTTTAAGACTGCGTCTTTGAATAGCTTAGAATGTTTTCATCATCATCAGCCCATCACGTTTCGACTGCTGAGATACGGACCTTCCCTCATAGAGAGAGTATGGGCCATTATCCACCACGCTGGCCCAGTGCGGGTTGATGGACGTCACATGTTCTTGAATTTTTGTAATTAATTCTTGGACATCGGTTTCCCCACGATGTTTTCCTTCCGTTTTTAGAGCAAGTTTTAAATCCGCACATAACTTAAGAAAGTCAGTTGTGCGGGGTCAGCAAGATTTGAATTCGGGTGCGTTGGTCTACGCGCTTTATGCACATGGTTAATTAATAATTAATTGCATTTCTATGAATAAAATCATATCACACTCACATTGCAATCAATTTTATCAATGATATCGAGGAAAAAAACGCGTATGTGCTTTCGTAGGATGTCCCATAACTACAGGTTAGGTACCTGTAGCTATTGGACATCTATCTAAATATACATATAAAATTTTATTGTGCAAAACTTACATCAAATTACAAAAACAAGAATTAGCATTATTAGATATAGGCAAGTACCTAATTTAAACTGTAAAGCGAGACCCATACAAAGTCTAATGGACCATGACTGTTGTACAAAAACGAAGGCAAGCGTTGGTCCAATTCAACTTTCAATGCAAAACAGAAATGCAAGAATCTCAGTAAACAAAATGTTGACTAATATATGTATGAAAAATAAGAGACAGTAACTTATATGTATATCCTTAACACTAACTAATAAGTGCACTTATTACATAAATGTGAATGATTATTTTACATTCAGAGTACACATACTAAATAAATATTGATATTTGTGCTTCAGAACTCTTTTCACATTACTTCAAATTTTAATATACAATAAAAACTTATATTTTATAAAGATAAATAATATAGAATAGGCATGACAATCTATCTGAGTACGTTAAATAGGATAGAGAAACAATTATGGAAAGATTATATATTTCTTTATAAGGAAAGGTTACATATTTCTATATATAAAAAGTTATTTCTTTATATGTATATTTCTTTATCTCTCTCTGTATCTGTGTATATTTATTTCTGTTTCTCTCTGACAGTAACTTTTTATATTCACCTTGACGTCATCAACTTCTAGTTCGTCAACCAACAACATACTCGTACATAACAAACCATAGGCTTAATTTCTCTCAGAGGGCGGATCATTATCCACCATGGAGTCCCAGTGCGCCTTAACGGTTCTCACAAATCTTAAGTTCGTGATTTTAGGACACATAGTATTCTAGGGTTTTACTCGTGGTAGGTCTTTCGTATGCAGGAGGCCAGCCGTCTGGGTAGTTACCACTGCATTGCCAGTTATTCTGCCAGTTTTTGTGATATTAAACGTTGTGGGTGTTGGCACTATAATTGTTATGGGCAGGCGTGGCGTTTACCATCAGGCGAACAGAAGAATGTCAGAATTGTATCACGAAACAAGCCATTAGTAGTACATAGTATACAGTACATTTATGAATAAAAAAAGATAACTAAATAGTTTACCAACCGGGCAAAGGAAACAAGGCCCGGCCTCATTCGATTACAAGCAATAAGGCATTTCCATTAGTGTGCAATGTAATGAGATAGCACGGTACATTTGTTTTGTTCACTTTAAAATAAAGCCAAGCAGGTTGCATGTGAACGCTAGCTTTGTAGTCCAGGAGCTAGTTCTATTATTATTTTTATTTATTTATTCAATTCAGGCAATAATAACAGAGTACATAAGTAAACGCATCAGAGGTCCATATTATAATTACCTTACAGACTAACATATTATTTATAAATATATATTATATATATATATATATATATATATATATATATAATATATTTATATAATTATATTATATATATATTAAAAATTATAACTTATATATTATATATTTATATAAACAAAGTAAATGTTATTTGAGCACGTAATATCGTCGCGCTGCTCTGGAGACTTGTGGTGTCTCGTAGCCTGCCTCTGAACTTATGTATAGTTGTGTTAAGCTCTAAAAAAAATATTTTTTGGTAAGATTACTCTTATAGAGAACTCTTTGATTGTTGTGGTGCAAGAGATATATATCTATCATAATTTATTCAATTTAGGCATCACAGACGTACTTATGAACTTCATATTATCACATTCTACCATTGTATCGGAAAAATAACCACTTCTCAGAAAATATACCAACTGGGGGGAGAAAAATCTAACTTAGACATTTTAATTTTTCAAGGGTCCGGTGATTGCATGTATATATATCAGAATTGTTCTCTTATTATGATCGACCGTTTGCAGATTTTATTGCTGAAATGCTGTCATGGCTCAAAATAGCGGACACATGCTAAGCATTTTACAGCCCTTCGTAATATATGAGGACAGTATGGAAATACATAATACATTAATTGAATATATAAATACATAAATAAATAGATACTTAAATACATCAATACATAAATTACGAAGAAATAGATTACTTTTTCTTTTATAAACTAGTCTTCTATCGTTACAAAAAAAGAAGTAATGTAGCATATTTATATGGATAGGAGGTATTTATGTACTTAGGTTTTTATTTATGTTTTATGGTAGTATGAAGGAACAAAAAGGTTGAACCCGTAAGCCCCCCAGCTCTCCGCCTACCACTAATGGAGTTCATGCATGTTTGTTTCTTTGTCTTCCTCGCCACGTTAGCTCGCATGGTTACCGGCTCCATCGATCATGTTTTATAGTAGATTCTGATATTATCGGGCTAGCTAAATAATGGGCTTGGACGGCTCTTGATATAGGTGGTTTAATGCTTTTGTCGTATTGTATTTGGTTAAATAGGCATAAACTACTAATTATTTAACATTAATTGCTTACAAAGGTGGAAAGTTAGAGAAGCTTGCGCACTACTGCTTGGCGGCACAATAACTGGCAAAGCGGTAGTACCCACCTAGACGGCCTTTTGCATACGAGAATCCTACCAGCAGAATGTTTTAATGCTACGTCATATCTTACTCAAGAACTGTATTATTCTCTTGCATTACCCAGCATTCCTTTCTAAACTCATCACTTCCGAAGACTACGAAGCAACATCTAAAAATCGAAACTTCCCAATGCACTCAAAACTTAGTGCACATCGGGTAAGTGCATACTAGCTGGCTTCAACTGCTTTTACTGTAGCATAAGAGTAATAATACATTATGCGGACGCTGCGCAGTTGAAAACGGACGTATGATTTTCAACTCAGGGTAGGTATATTTTTTTTAATCGATCACGCTTTTATGTGGCAGTCTCGCGGATGTGTCGTTTAGACTAAACGTAGCTTTTGATCACATTTCAGAAGACAAACAAAATAATTAATTAATTTAAATAAATTTCTTTGGAGTGGTAGGCTCTGGCCGTGGTTGTAATACCACCCACCGAACAAAGCCATGCCGTCAAGCGACCTAGTCGTGTTTCGGGATGATGTTCGGTGAACCATCGGGGAGACGGGTCTGAGCAGCCGCTCAACTGCCGCCTCTCTCTAGGTCTATGTGCTCCATCTTAGGCCACATCATAGAATCACATCAGGCGAGATAGTAGCCAAACATAGATCTATAAAGTGTAAAAAAAAATAAAAATAATAATAGATAGACAAACTTATTCTTATATGTAGGAATTTAGTTAGGTATTTAGTTGTAATTAACAAATTTTGTTGTACACTGCCGTCTACTTCTACTTCCGATACTGTCCATCCAAAGGTTGTCTGGAAGAGATCGCTTCAAGCGATAAAACCGCCCATTGTACTACTATAGTTAAGGACTGTGTTTTTGTCTATTTCTTTAATTTGGTAAACAATAAGCAGCGATCTCTTGCAGACAACCATATGGTAAGGAAAACAACATTTTAAAGACGATAGTGTGCAGTAATAAGTAGGACGAATGTAAATTATATATACGCAATGATTAAAAAAATATATATGTATATAATGACCTACCTATAATAAACCTACCTATATCAGCTACATGTTTACACTAGTTGCTATATACTTTGACCAGTTGCGTTTCACTATATACTATCTCCAGTCGCTTGATCTACTTTTTGAAAGAAAAATGGTAAGGCTAAAGCAGTGTCATTGTGTCAAAAGACTGGCAGTAAGAACGGAGATGGTGTACTAATTTCTGAAATTTAATGCATTAGCGCATGCTAGGCGAAAATCTGAAGATTTAATTAGGAATAAGAAAAGTGATATTGCTCGGGCAGGGATCGAACTTAGGTCTTCGGACTACCGTCCCGACGCCTTAACCACTAGGCTACCGAGCCAACTGCTCGAGCAACCAAATTTTTTCTATCCTTCTTCCTATTCTTTTCTTCTTATTCTTCTTCTTTATTTTTTTCTTTTTCCTTATCATTTAAAATCTTAGTGTTGACTATTCAGGCAACGACGGGTGCTCCGATGTTAATGAGATCAAAAACACTGCTTTCAGAGGCTACTTCCATATTCCCCATGCCCTTCACTATTATTATCATTAAAAGATGAAGCTAAGTTCAAGTTGCTCGGCAGATATCCTGCATAATGAATCGCTATATTTAAAATGAAGCAAAAAACAAAATAAAAAAGGAGTCGTTCTGAATACGCTACAAATGAACTACGTGTTTGTGAATGTGAAACATCTAGGACGCAGTGAACTTGACAAAACAGTATCTTATCTCAAACGTTTTCTGAACAGATTTTTCGCTGGCCCTTTTTAGGATGCCGCATGGCGTACCCAAAGGGTAAAACGGGACCCTATTACTAAGATACCGCTGTTCGTCCGTCTGTTTGTACTAACAACAGAATAAAACAAATATTTAAGGGGGCTCTTATACAACAATTCAATTCTTTCAGTTAACCTCGGTGTACTGTAAAGTTTCTATAAGGTAGTGCAAACAAAATGTAAAGTAAATTTGAAAAAATTAAAAGTTACAAAAATAATAACCATATACATATATACATTATACATATATACAAATACATATATACATATACATATACATATGCATATATACAAATCAATAACAATATATATTTAAAATATAATAATAATATATTTACTTGAAAATTACGTATATAATTTATAAAATAACAAGGTAAAAAGAATAGCTATGTAAAGATGATGAGCATCATGATGTATGTGTATGAAATAATATCTGAATGATCTAGTAACTTCTTTGCGCCTGCAATAAATGATTTTTATTTTTATTTTATTTTATTATTATATTTCAGATAACTATATTTAAACGTTATACATTTCATGTGTTATCGCTGTTTTGTTGCGCTATTGTTTGAAGATAGGTCACTGTTTTTATATATTTATACGGTATAGTGGCATTCACAAAAAATATACATCTTTTTAAATTGAACATTGAACCAACAAAGTACGTAATTGAATATGAAAACGCAACCGTCCTTTTCATTTGTTATTTTGGTGTCTGAATTCGTAGTAAGTAGCTTTGATCAATTTAGTTGACAAAATAGTCACAGTTGAAATAAAACTGTGAGGAATGGTCCTTGAATTGGTATTTGTGATGAGTTTTGAAAATTAACTATATACACTGAACAATGTGTTGTTGAGCAAGTTATTTGCCTGATGGTACGGACCACCCTTACACATACTAATTACAGTCCCGCCCAAAACTTGCAAAGCACTGTGTAGTCTGCATAACGCTCATCACCCCGAAACATTAGAATTTAAGTCTCATATTACTATGCCCATATATTTCGCTGAATGCATTGCCCTTCAAAACGGAACACAGTAATGCTTACGCACTAGGTACTGCTTGGCAGCAAAGTAACTAGCAAAGCAGTGGTACATACTTCCCAAGGCGGGTTCTTGTAAAAGAGGCCTACTCTTACATGTATCTGTATGTGTATGTATCTGTAGAATAGAATAGAAATACTTTTTATACCTACATAAAAATATGAAAGAAACTTATCTAGGGTTATGGTCTTATAGCTTGAAGCAATCTCTTACTAACAACCTTTGGATGGATTAAATTAATGCAAAAAAGAAAAGACGGTGTATGGTTCGTTAATTATTCTAAAATAAAACATATAATTATACTTACAGACATTATAAAGACATATAAATTATACTTACATTCATCAGAAGCCTTATATAACTATTACATCTTTAACCAAATTTGTAGCAGTAACTAAAATATACTCCAACGAAAAATAATAACATTACAAAGCATAGGAATTATACTACATAAATAGATACATTAATATATATAGCATAGATACATACCTACAGAATATATACTGTATGTATTTTCTATTTTAATGATATTACTATACCAGAAAAAGACATTGTATAATAAATATTTAATAAAACGGCTAGGACTCACGTAGTTTGTCGAATTAGTCGACCTAGGTTTCGAGCATGTCCGATGCTCTTCATCAGGGGCGAGTTTACGCTGCGAGATCAGTGGTCGCCGCGATCGTTTTATTAAATATTTATAATAAATCAAACTCACGAAAACTTTCATACTAAAATATATAATAACACTATGTAACACAAAATAAATACAATATATAATTATAGTACAATCAAACGTTGCGCGAAGTCAGGAAAAGGTTCCAATTCAGGATAAAACTAAGTGAATAAATACATGAGCACTGATAAAAAATATCTTATCTGCCTTGAAAAGCACTTATTCGCTAAGCAATTTTACTTCAGGCCAAAAAAGTCCCATTAAGCACAAATGACGAAACTACCCAAATAAAGTGTTAAAACGTAAATAGAGCAGAGATAGGTACCTACATTCGCAGAGTTCTCAAACGCTTGCAATATCCGGGAACTAGTAACTCGGCGGTCTGCGTCGAGAGGAATAAGGTGATACAGACCATTTGAAATAGCGAAACTTGAAGGAAATTATGATAATTTCATTTAAAATATAATGGCGCTCCTAAACAGGCAATGTTTGCGGGTGTCCCTCTGATCTTTGACAGTTCTTTACTTCGACACGAAACTTACTTCGAAAAAATATAGTTTGACATGTCATTGTTTCGACTGAAAATAATTCAACAATATACAAATGTATAATATACATATGTACCCTTATTTGTATTATCTTTAATATTTATTATATTTATGTTATGTGTTATAGTAGTTTAGGTATAAATATGTTATTATTTATAGATTTGTACTTTAATTTAGGATAATAGTACATCATTTATTATTATTTTATTTACACCGCCGA
The DNA here is from genome assembly GCA_951640565.1 of Petrophora chlorosata. Classification (NCBI taxonomy): domain Eukaryota; kingdom Metazoa; phylum Arthropoda; class Insecta; order Lepidoptera; family Geometridae; genus Petrophora; species Petrophora chlorosata. The sequence continues at coordinate 3,858,371 of OX621204.1, read as the reverse complement.
CGTCTCTCACTTCGTTATTTAACTTCACCCAAAGGTCTGGAGGAGCTCGCTCTTAGCGATAAGTCCGCCTTTGTTGTACTTTAGTTTTTAAGTTGTTTTCATGTAGTCAGCTGCGCTGACATGTATACACTCCCAAGTTTTGATGGGGTCGGGGTCGGGACTTTATACATAATTTTGATAAATTGTACACCGCATTCTGACAAATAAGATGACTCATATATTTGAAAAATGTTTGCTTGTACTTGTCTTTGAAAATTATGAGTATATATAAATTTGAAAATTTGGGAGTGTATTAATATCAGCGCAGCTGACTACCTACTGATTATTTTTGTTAGGTGTACAATAAAGCATTGTGTATTTGTATTTGTAAGTTATATAATAATTTTAAGGACCTGTGGCACCGACAACTGCGGGGACTGGTCGGTTCTGTCACTCCTACTGCTACTGCCATACCTACTTATATTTTATTTACACTTTTCTGTTACTGATACTATGACTATGGGACATCTCACTCGCATTTCTTATTTGACATTCTGTTAATTCTAATTTATACGTAATGGTTCATTGTTATTTTCGAGACATTTTAAAAGAGCTGAAAAAAAGACATCCCCGCAGAGTTTCTTGATGCTATCTTCTCTAGCGGGCGTATTTCCAAAGCACTGGTAGGTTAATTTTCGCATTTTTTTTCAGCACTCAGACTTCATTTTTTTTTCAGAGTATAAGAAAGAAATGGGTAAGCATACTTACCTTTTTTTAAAGTCATGTTAACATAAGTTACAATTTTTAACATATTTTATTTGTATCATGTGTTTATGACCTTTAAAAGTGCACTTTTGTGCCTATTTAATAAATGATATTTGACTTTGACTTGACTTTGACTTTGACTTTGATACTATGTTTATTGTGTGCCTGAAATAAATGATGATTTGATTTGATAACAAGACTGATCTTATAGTCGTGCCATTACCAGAAAGATGGAAACGTTATGTCCAAGCGATTATTTTGTAAATGAGTTATGTTGGAGAGATTCGATTTCTTTGTAACGATAACTAGATTTCCGCTCTTACTCTCCCCGTCGATTTCCCGTTTCGAAGTAGGAATTTGAAAAATATCCTCTTGGCGGATGTCTAGAGGAAAACATCGTCATCTCTCGTATTTGTGGTAGGTCTCTCGTATGCGGGAGGCCGTCTGGGTAGGTGTAACCGCTTTGCCAGTTATTCTACAGCCAAGAAGTGGTGCGCACGCATGACTATGTTCTGGTTTGAAGGGCATTGAAGCAAGCAAAATTATTGGGCATATGAGACTTAATATCTGATGTCTTGGGGTGATGAGCGCAATGCAGTGCTACGCAGTACAATACTATTAAAAGTTCTGGTGTCACTACAATTGTTATAGGCGGGCGTGGCGCTTACCATCAGGCTAACGACTTGCTCGCCTCATTACTGAGTAAAAAAAGGATTTATAAAATAAATAAATGATTTATTTACCAAATTTACAATAATCCACTTAACAATTAAATTACAATATTGATTTATACATACCTACAACGATTTTATATTCGATGGCCGGTGGGCCCCAAACTAGGCTAGGCCTGTAACTTGGTGACCCTATTAGATTTGACAATACACAAATTGCGCTTGCTTGCGTTTAGCAGTAACATAATATCAAACACAATTTATATTAACGTTAACATCGAGTAGGTATATAAATTATATTTATCTGGTTAATTGTTAGATTGAACTACAATTTTATTAAAATGTAAAATATTTGAGTTTTATTTTTACGCTTAATTGTTCTATGTTTGGCCACTATCTCGCCTGATGAGAAGCGATGATGTGGCCTAAAATGGAGTACATAGATCTAGAGAGAGACGGCAGTTGAGCGGCTGCTCAGACCCGTCTCCCCGATAGTTCACCGAACATCATCCCGAAACACGACTAGGTCGCTTGACGGCATGGCTTTGTTCGGTGGGTGGTATTACAACCACGGCCAGAGCCTACCACTTCAAAGCGCGTAAGCGGGTTTCATCACGATGTTTTCCTTCACCGTTTTAGAGCGAGCGTGCAAAATCTGCACTTAACTATAAGTCATGAGTGGGTAACATTTAGTTGTAAACATCGAAAATCTATTTTGATTTCCAAATCCCTAGAGAACTAGCTCTGTTCATAATATATTCAACCGTATTCAAAACTGCCGCTTCAATATCGCCAGTATTTCAATCTCTATAATCGTAAATCCAAATTTTAGTGTTCATTATCATAAAATATAAACACGCGGTTTATGGGAAAATATGGGAATAAAATCGCTTAGAACGCTGGTTCACACGGAGAGGGATTTTATGCCGAAAAATATAAGTGGGTAGGTATAGTTAAGGTACATCGTTTCATATTCACTGGTTTTACATATTTGAGGCTTTCAATTACCTAGTTAATTGATCATTAAATACTAATAGGAATACACTTAAAATTATAAAATTATTAATCTTGATTTCTTTCTCGTACGTACCAACTCTGCCCCATTATCCATATGTCCCTCAAGCGCCAACCGTATATCGTTTTGAGCTCAGATTAATTTAGATTCTCTGCGAAAATGTATTATGATGCCATATATTGTCCTACGTTTATCTCAACTTGTAGTTATCATATTTTGGTTTAACTAGATTGAGGAGATTATTTCGATTTCTTGCCTGAATCAACAATAATTAGTGCCTATCTCATTACTTGCAGTGAAGCTATACCACGATATACGATTCAATCAATCAATCATTCAAAATCTGTTTAATCAGTTTTGGCATCACAGACTCACTTATGAACGTCAAAATTTATCAGTGGCGCTTGAGGGACGTATGGCTATGGCGGCAGGTGTTGCTATTATAATCAACCGTTTAATAAAACTGTAATCCTAAACAAACTCAATAGATAGCGTTAAAATCTTCGACTCTAGAAAAAGTACGTGATGTTATCCAAAGAGAATTCTACTACTGATGTGTGTGTATTTTGAAGCATTTGACGATAATTTCTTTGCAAACGGCGAAGTACGTGGCACAGAATAAATAATTGTACTGCGAAAAATAATTTGATTTAGTGACCCAAATATATTTTCGGAGTACTTTGGAATTTTGTTTAAAAATTCTAAACTTGCGCTTACAGCGTTATGCTTTTCAACCGTCTCATGTCATGTCGTGTTGTCGTGTGAACACAAAATGCATGTGTGGTGCCACAGACGAGAAATATGAAGAACGTTTCTATGATTAAAAGCAAAGTTTAATATAGAGAAATTAATTCAGTGAGTCGGACATCGCGCATTAAAAGTTTTGTGACGATCTTTCCAAGTTTGTTGATGATAACAGTCAATAAAATATCCAAAGAATATGTTTAAGAGGTTGTGGTTTAGGCGGGCTTGTGTCTTAGTCTCACAAATAGTTAAATCAGTATATTAGTAGTTACTTTTTGAATCGATTAAATATTTTTAACCTGCTTCTTCGGAATACCATCGCAACACATTTCAGCAACATACCTGGCTAGATAGAGATATTGGTAACGAAAAACCTTCCTCTGTTCAAGTCATTAGAAATATTAGAAAAAAGATTGAATAGGCTGAGCCCGTCCCGCTTCAATATCGGAATAGGTCCGTAATAAATTAAATGCTGTTTCGTATGAAAATCCGGGTCTTGAAGCAATTACAATTAATGCATATGTTACGGCTGATAGCCGAAGTGCGGCTACACCTAGTTTTAGCCGGCTACAACTAGAAGCAGCCGGCTACATGCGGTTAAACTTAGATGTATCTTATGCGAGATTGTAAACTGTCGAAAGATTGTGAACCGTCGCATTATTTTTCAGTAGATTATAATCTATTGAAGTGATAGATGATAATCTACATTATATTATATCTAATATACATGTTCGCGGCGTTGGGGTGGCCCAAGGGCCACCCCCGCCTCACCCTAACCTACCGAGGGCTGCCCCTTATACGTTTGGTTGGTGTGCGGCTGCACCTAGTTTTAGCCGCTATGATGATGGCTAAACCTAGTTCTAACCGAAGATAAGTAGGATATATCTAAGTTTAACCGCATGTAACCGGCTGCACCTAGTTGTAGCCGGCTAAAACTAGGTGTAACCGCACTTCGGCTTTTAGCCGTAACACATATATATCAACAGCACAGGTCAAATCCAGCCTCAAGAGGTATCTCATGAAATGGCATCTTATTTAAAATTTTGTCCAGTGACGTCAGTTGATGTGTAGAGCTCATTTTCGGCCTATAAATTAATATTAGGTGACAAACGTCACCAGTCTGCCCTAGAAAATGTGTGTATTGTTACAAAAATTATGCATGAATTTAAATGTTTTATATGATACTGATTGATATCACTATCACAACCGAAAATAGACCAAAATGTTATTTAATTAGACATTTTGATAGTGCATTTTTTGTGCATATTTTGCTCTTTTTTTAATGCATATTATCCGATGTCTAATTATAACAAACATATAACATTATATATTATACGTACTCTTGTTTCCTATCGTTTCTCGTCTACCTACTTATCACCCAATTCCCATATCCATCTGACATGAGTGTCCTACTTGATGACCCGCTTTTACTCTTGAAAAATATTTCTCTATTTACCTTAAAGATGCTATTCCGTCCCGATAAAAGATCAAACGTTCCCGTTGAGTTTTTAGACGGAAGTGATCAAAGGAAACAAACGTAAGCTTAACGATGGGTGACATCAGAAAAATAGCTCCATCGAAGATGATGGGTCGACTCATAAAATTGCATTGGTTCCCCTACGATTGGATACATTTTCGATGCGAGCTCGTATTATTGACGTGTGCTGTGACTTATAAGCTGTGATGAGTTAGTCCCAATTCGGTACATCTGTCTTTTGAAACAAAACAAAATCAATAAAATCATATCCCAGTTTGCCACAATCCTTATTGTTACTAATTAGTTAAACGCGAAAGTTTGTATTGAACCGATTTTGATGAAATTTGGTATGTAAGTACTTTAGGACTTGCTCTTTTTTAAAATATGTGTAGCACTCTTCGTTCCTCATCTTTATGGCAAAAATCTCGATTTCATTTTTTGAACCCGTTGAAATTAAGTAACTATAGATTAAATCATACATTTTGAATGTTTATAAATATTCCTATGCGGTTTTTTTGTTACTAAATGGCAAGACAACGACCATCAAGTAAACGACCTGCTTGGTCGTTTACTTGAAAATAATCAACGCGTCTGCATATATATGTGGCAGTGCCACCATATTCTTTGTTTTGCAATTTTTGCGTGGCACTGCACTGCGCTCGCCACCTTGAGTCAATGATTCTAAAGTGTTTTAACGTCCAGTAATGCCCTACAAACACAATGATGTGCACACTACTGCTGTTTTTTGATGAAGTCTGCCAATAGTAATGGCAATACCGAGAGAACGCGACCTTATGAATCAACCAGAATACTCGTCCATACATCAGCCGCTCCGAAGCACCACTTAATCCACTTCATCTTAAACACAGTCAAATGCAGTGATCAAGGTCCAAACAAAATGGAAAAAGTTGCATACAGAATATTATGGGCGGTCGCGCTTAACTTAGAAACAAGAATAAAAAACGTAGAGTACCTACTTATTTTTGGTATAACATTCCTATAGAAAATATATTTCCCTGGCTGGACTAGGATTCCCTGTATCTAGGACACCAGGGACTATTAGAGTCCCCACAATCCACAATACCCAACGTATTGTGTTTATGACGTTTAAAACTGCATTTTTGTACCTATTTAATAATGGATTATTAATTTTGACTTTAACTCTTCGAAATTTAATAGAAAATAGCCAGAAATAATTTGAAGTTATCTACTATATGCCATTCAGCGTTCTTTATCATTATTATCAAAAACAGAAACCAGCAATTTCTTTTTAAACGCCTGTCTATCTTTATTATCAATCTCGCCTGATGTTAAGCGACGAAGTGACTGAAGATGAAACACAGAAATCTAGAGGAAGATGAGTTGAGTGACTGCTCAGACCCGTCTTCCTGATGGTTCACCGACTATTATGTCAAAACACGACTAGGTCGCTAGTTGGCATGGATTAAATTAAGCTTTTTATTCATCTTAGGTCTCTCGCATGGCGTCTGGGTAGGTACGACAGCTTTGCCAGTTATTCTGCCTCCAAGCAGTAGTGCGTAAGTATTACTGTGTTTCGGTTCGATGGGCGTTGTAGCCACATTACTGGGCATATGAGACTTAATATCTGATGTCTCGGGATGATAAGCGCAATGCAGTGCCACGCAGTGCTTTTTGTGTCATTGAAAGTCCTGGGTGGCACTGTAATTGTTATGGGCTTGCGTGGCGTTTACCTTCAGGCGAACGACTTGTTCGTGTCATCATTCGGTTCCAAAAGCTTATGTACGGCGTCAATAACCATATATCGTCTACTTCTGAGAGATATGACGTAATTCGTCACAGTCACGCTACTGTGATACCACGTGTGACGATCCCAGGGCAGCAATTCGGTAATTTTATATTTCGCAGTCTACTGATTTTTATTAGGTACGTACAGCCAGCATCAAATATAAGTACGTATTTGGGCAAGTATATTTGGATTTTGGATTTCTTATTATTATTATATTGGTTTCTACGTTCAAGCTTATTACACTTAATGTTATAAATTTTGTTTACTGCTTCACGCTGTAACGGCTCAACTGATTTGAGTAAAATTTGGAATAGAAGTTGTACCCTGGATTAAGAAATAGGCTATATACTTTATACTACACCTGCTCGGAAAGTACCTTGATACTTTATCAAATTTACGGTAGAAAGTACGTCATTGCATATCGAACAAATATGCGGCGAGAAAACGCATCTGAGCGGGAGAGAAAAGTGTATGAAAATCCATTTCTTACGTGGTTTTTCTTTTTTAATTTTGGGTAAGACTATGCGCTGGTAACCTAAATATCAAAAGCCAAAAAGTTTTTACAGTGAGTTTTTATCTCCAAGTGACACTGGCCACTAGCTGTGTGTTGGATGGTGTCAAACAATTTGAAAAAAGAACATCGCAAACATCTCAAACAAACATTAATGGAAAAAGTGTTACATTAAGCTTCACTAACTGCAACAATTTCAATATAAATTTCAATTAGTAAAGATTTAGTTTTTTATTTTCCTCGTAGGTGTAGTATAAAGCACTATGTATCACTCGAGAGAAAGTGCGATTCCCGATCTCGGGTGTTTTAAAGCCCTCACCTACGGCTCGGGCTTCAAACGACACCCTCGACGGTAATCGGTCACTTTCTCCTCTCGGTGAACAATGTACTATTATATCTTAGAAAAAGGCAGGTAAAACCGCGCAGCTAGTATAATGCACAAATATTGTTTTGAGTAAGCGCTGCAAAAAGTTTCACTGGGAGCAGAATTTTGACTCCTAAGAAAATATTATATTAGTCACATCTAGGATACCGCACGAACTTTACAAGCTCGAAGTTGGGATATTATACAATATTATTTAGTACCATTTTGTAATCACTAGTTTGACATTTGCTTTTTAATCACAATATTATTTTTGAAAACAATATTGTGACAAAGTACCTACTAAATGTTAACTTTTTATTGATTCCGACTGTTTAGGAGCTTTTTCTGTGCTGGGGTTTGCTGGAATTAAATAAGTTAATAGATTGAATTTATGATAGAAATTATGTTATAAAGCATCGAGAATAAAAAAAAAATTCCAATTATCATTGTCCCATTGTTAGTTAAGCAGCCGAGCGCGCGTTATAAGACCTTATTATGAATTTTTGCTTTTTTGTGACGAAGGGGCTGTTTCACCATCCTATCAATAACTATTCATTAGCCTTTTGTTATATCAAAACCGTTCAATACGTTTAGTTTGCCGTAGTCGGGTTCAAGTTCAAAAGATCTTTATTCAGTTTTGGCATCAAAGACGCACTTATAAACGTCAAGGCATTATACGGCTGCATTCAGACGGAAGACTCCTAGCTCCTATATATGATTTCTGCTGTATTGTATGATTGTTGTACCTATTTTAATTTTCAAGTTAATTCTAAGTTATCGATTCCCTTTTCCTATTCAAGTGTGATAAGTGAATAAAGGTTTAACTTAAGATTCTTTACATTACATTATTGCAAATTGTGAACAAATTGTAAAGAAATAGCTAGAGTTTGTGAAATACACAATACTTAATTGTACAAACAAATATAAAATATACCAATACCAGGTGATGCTTTACTGTTATTGAATTTCCTATCCTAATGAATGTAACATTTTCATTTGGTTTCGAGCCAAGTGTTGTATCAGGCGCTCTATATCCCTATGTACCTTATATGTCCCTATGTACCTTGTATGTATCTATGTATATCCTATATGTACCTTTGCCTCTTTAACCTAATAAATATTTTTATCATTTTTAGTTTTCATTTTTCATTTAATTTTTATCGTTGTTTCATAGAACGTACAAGTTTTTCATCATCCTCTCACCAAAGTTTTCCTATTATTTACAAGTTTTTATGAAATAGATTAACCTTTTTTACCTATGCAAACAGCTAAGTACTAATCCTTAAAATGGTGAAGTTCCCTCTAAAGTTTTAATGAGAGAAGTTCTATGAAGCTCCTTCAGAGTCGTTACGATGTAAGTTCCTCTAAAAATAGTATAAACGGTTAATGAGCAACGCGAGATGCCACTTTTGAGCCGTCTAGTATAAGTCTAGTGGGTTTATTTTTTATGGTACAGGTGAATTGATTCCCGTAGGAATGAAATCATAAAAAAAAATTCAATTGTAGTTCAATGTCATCTAACTGAAGATAACATTAAGAGTGACGTAATAGAAATTATAATACTTTGTTTCTTAACTATGTTTTTTTCTATTACTTTATAAATGAATATACCCAACGATCACATATATAGATCTTGGCACCTAAGTAGGGTTCCCTGTATCTAGGGAACCAGGAACGATGACGACCTAAGGCCCACGACACCCAGACTTAAAAAAATGCTTGCACTTTTTGTTCCGTCACTGGAATCGAATCCGCACCTCAGTGGTGAGATTTGAACCAACTTGTCCAACCACTAAACTACAGAGGCTATGTTTTCATTTTATATAATAACCTACACAATAGACTTAAAACTATTCTGTTTTTTGAACTGGTCGTTTACTTGATGGTAAGCCTGCCCATAACAGTTGCAGCACCACCCAGAACTTTGTTACGCAGCATAGCACTGCGGTCGCCGCTCTACATAGCTCATAATGCCCTTCAAACCGAACACAGTAATGTTTGCGGTTAATGAAAAGTCAAAAGAAATTTACTAAATATAATCTCGATCTTCTTTTGTTAGTGTAACAGTTGATAAATGACGTTATTTGAACCATTAAAACACAATTATAATTTAATACAAATTCATTTTAGTATCATGTAACAAGACGTACGGAAACTCTGCATCCGTTTATGGTTGACATTCCTCCTGCCAGAACAAAGCGTTTCGCTTTAACTTTTATAATGCGAATAGCTAAGGAATAGAAGACCTTACCAGCGTCTCTGTTTCCGATTCTTATAATCTAGATGCCTTCAAGTCCAGAGTGAATCCATCGTCGGACGCGTTATCACTTTCCATCAGGTGAGACTACGGTCAAATACTGCCTATAAGGTGTGAAAAAATATTGTCACAATAATTATTTTTATAACAAGTAATTTGAAAGAAAATTGTCAAACAAGTGATTAAGATAAAATACCAATGTACCTATTAGGCACTAAGATTGTTTTAAAGCTGTATACTTGTACCTACCTTCCTACAATGTATTTACAGTAAATAAATAAAAAAGTTACTTTATATACTTAATTTTATTGCCTTTACAAAATTGCCAAAATTATTAAACATGAAACGAGCTAATACACAATTTAAATTTCAGCCAGTAAACCAGTAAACAGCGTCAGAGTAATTATGTAGGTACGTGTTGATATGCAAATGTATTCAAATATTAATCTGGTGGCCGATATATCGCCATTTTGGTGGCAAACGCGTATTTCTGTAAATCCGTACATAGTTCATGTTTTGAGCACTGAAATCCAATTATACCTTTAATCATAGATAGATTTGGGACGGCTGTTATCAAAGTTTAATATGGCAATCATTATCACATGACACTAATTATTATGAATGTGCAAGTTTCTATGTAAGTGTGTAACTGTTTTTTTTTTCATTTATTTTTGAAAGTGTGTAACTGTGTTGGTTACTGCTTGACGCGGTAACGTGACAGACGGAATGAACGTGCAACAGGTACATAAGAAACATAATATTGTAGAAACCCAAAAAAAATTAACAATATCTCTAAAAAAATGCCCCTCAGTTTCTTGCCGTATATTCTGAGTAGTGGTTCTTTTCCGATACGGTCGTAGAGTCATTGTGATAATTTGACGTTCATAAGTGGGTCTGTGATGCCAAAAATGAATACAGAGATTTTGATTTTGACTTTGAACGCCTCAACGGATTTGGGTGAAATTCGAAATTGAGATTGTTTATATCCTGGATAAACACATAGGCTACTTTATATTTAAACAGGGAAACCACGGGAAAAAAAGCTAGTATAATCCTAAAGAACCTACATAACAAATTTCATCAAAATCCGTTCACTAGTTTTTGCGTGATTAATAAATAAAAATAAAATAAATAAAACTTGTTTATTTCTCTTCACAAAGATTCAGGTACAGTCATGGGTTATACATAATTTCTAAAAAACATGCTACTTTGTGAGAGCTGGTGCATGATGTAGGTTTTTGTAAAACCTGTATTACATGTCACCAGGGCCCTCCCTCGGTGTAAACAATTTTAAGAAATTAGGATCCCTGCCTTAGATATAACACTGGATATTGGTTGTACAGAAATAACAATGATTAATAATAATAGCTATGATTAATAATAAGAGGACTATATAAACTTAATATATAATAAAGTTATGTTAACATGCAGCAGTGACTATTAGTGCACGCAAGTGCTCGTGTGTGTTAGTGCAAGTGTTTGTGTGTATGTGTGAAATGTTAGATGCATGTGCTGTTATGTGTGTTTTTGTGTATAAGGAGTTTTATTTAGGAAAAAAAAGAAAAAGAGGAAGAAGAGGGGTAGATTGGCGGTCGCAGTAAAAGTTATTTCTGAGTCAAGATAAGTCTTTCTGTGTTTTCATAGTCCAAAGTTTTAAGGTGTTTAGATACGGTTTTTTTTGCAGTTGTATGTATGTGATTAAGTGAAACGTCCATCCATCCATCCAACTTATATACAATTGCAAAAATTCCGCAAAATATTCACATTAAGTAGTTTCAACGCCAGAAACATATTATATTATATATTAATATACGTACTGTAGAAAGTTTATATTTTAAATATTACAATTTAATACAATACAATTTATTACAATAACATTTACAAAAATATGACTAATAAAAACTATAAATAGATTATGCAATAGATATAAATGATAGAAGTGCAGTTCCACATATATCCACCTATTTCTCATTACTACTGCATTGCCACCCACTAAGTCGGAAATTGCGCTTATAATGAGCCGCATTGCTTTTGCCTCCCCGAGGCGCGGAGTGGAATGTCTCATATTTTAGTAAATTTACTACGAGTCTTGAGGATTCCAAATGTTTCAAGGAATTGGATATTATAATTACGTATCTTAGAATATAATAGGATAGAAAACACTTTATTGCACTTAAGAAGGAATTACATTATGAACATACTTTCTTATGTTAAGGACAATAGGCGGTCTTATCGCTAAGCAGCGATCTATTTCAGACAACCGTATGCTTTTTTACGCTCAATAGATCTATGTTTGGCCACTATCTCGCCTGAAGTGAAGCGATGATGTGGCCTAAGATGGAGCACATAGATCTAGAGAGAAACAGCAGTTGAGCGGCTGCTCAGATCCGTCTCCCCGATGGTTCACCGAACATCATCCCGAAACACGACTAGGTCGCTTGACGGCATGGCTTTGTTCGGTGGGTGGTAATACAACCACGGCCAGAGCCTACCACTCCAAAGCGCGTAAGCGGGTTTCATCACGATGTTTTCCTTCACCGTTTTAGAGCGATCGTGCAAAATCTGCATTTAACTATAAGTCATTGGTGCAGGGCCGAGTCGGGATTCGAACCCAGGTGCGTCGGACCGAAAGGCGCACGAGTTCCCGCTGAGCCACACTCGCTCTAATATATCTATAACGAGCTACGGTTCGTGGATTTATCTGCTGTTTCTCGAGATAAAAATAGCCTATGTTCTTTTCTAGGATTTAAAAAGTACCTACATACCAAATTTCATCTAAATGAATTGATGAATGTTTGTCACTCAATCACGCACAAACTACTGAACGGATTTTGATGAAATTTTGTATGTAGGTTCTTTAGGTCCTTTTTATCTCGGTAATAACTCACGGGAAACCGTGGGGCGCAGCTAGTAATAATATAGATTTTGAGAAGTTTCATGAGTGTTATTATTCATAAATAACCTGGTCGATGTAATTTCGATTAAGAAATAGTTAGTTTTCCTTGGTAACAGTGAGTCTTAGCCGTTTTATATCAAGTATGAGTAATAATATACTTTAATGAAATACGCGCAAAAGCTCTTAAGGGAGCTATATTAACGTATGAAAGTATTTAAACCATTTTAAAACACAGAAACCTAATTATAACAGAGTTTTATCACAAACTTCGCCATTACATCTCCCAAAACACAAATAACAAAGATTATCTGCTCTAATTACAACATTAACGGATACAAATCATACGTCAACCGTATCCAAACTCCGAAACAAAGATAAAATACGGCTATACGTCATATCGCATTAAAACAGCCGTCCAGGAAACAACTCTAAAGAGTCAATACGGGCTTTTGATTCTGTCAGCGTATCAGTGACAAATCACTGGTGATATATTTGTTCTAGGTACGTATAGATTTTCCATATTGCTGTCAAAGTTTCAAATGTACTTTCTTAACGATATTTATACAAGCTAAGCGGAACTCTTTGCCGGGGCTAGCTTTATAGTGCCTTGTAATTCTGGAAAAACGCACTGCCATATTATACCCATGTATATAATAATAGTATGTATATATAATTATAAGTCTATAATGTTACATAGTTTCTATTGTTGGTTCATATTCAACCTCTGTTGTGTAGTGGTTGGCTCAAATCTCACACACCACTGAAGTTGCGAGTTTGATCCCCACGACGGGAATCAAACCCGCAACTATGTAACCATATATCGCGCGAGCTGAGCGAGCGAAGCGAGCATACTGTCAAAGCGCCAGAAAGTAAATTGAATGTTTGCATTGTCAAAGTATTTTCTGTCAAACTAATATTTGTCAGATTATGTTCAGTCGAAACAATGACTTGTCGAACAATTTTTTTTCGTTTCGTGTCGAAAAAAAATTCGCTCTGAAAAAGGCGACTAAGTTTTAAGATATTTTTAGAAGTGTGGCAAATAAATGAATATGAATTTATGTTGGCGAACCACATTTCTGTGAATTCATTTTGTAACATTTCGCCTCTTTATTTATTTCCAGGCGGTGGGTGTATCAAAGGAAATAATTAATGTTTTAACCGTAAATTTCCGCTCAGGCAATTTATCATAACGACTAGTTCAGATAGTACTGCTTCCCTAGATATCACTTGCTAATAAAGTTTTGGTACATATTGTGATTGTGACTATTTGTGACGTTTAGCTGTATCAGTGATCCTCGGGATTTACGGGTGTAGTGTATTTGTTTCGAGGGAATTTGGGTAATAAGTACCGAATACTCTAATAAATACTCGGTAATTTCCACTCTTGAATTTATGTGTATTTTACAATACACAATATATATTATTTACTCGTGGTAGGTCCTTCGTATGCGGGAGGCCTTCTGGGTAGGTACCAACGCATTGTCAGTTTTTCCGCCAAGCAGTAGTGCGCAAGCATTACTGTGTTCCGGTTGGAAGGGCATTGTAGCCAGCGAAATTACTGGGCATTATGAGACTTAGCAGCTTATTGTCTCAGGGTGACGAGCAAAGCAGCGCCGCGCACGATTTTGCAAAACGAAGTTCTGGGTGGTGCCGTTACTGTTATGGGCAGGCGTATTGCTTATCATAAGGCGAACGACCAGCTCGTCATCTCACGTCAGTCACATAAAAAAAAATATTTTTTATCTTACCAGACATCTACATATTATTATTTTATCGTACAAATTAAAAAATCTTTCTTCAATTTTCATGACAAATATCGATCTTTTTTCGATATTTGTCAAGAAAATGTTTACAATATTTCCGGCTTACCCAGCCTGCCAGTTGCCAGTGCCGTCACCACATGCCAACAGGCGTGTATCCAAGTCTCTGAAACTTTTATCTGAACCTACATTTACTATGTTTACTACTCTTCCAAGTTTCGTAATTGTGAGCATAACCCAGCACTCTCATCCCCTCATCTATAATAAATGAGAAAGTGTGTTTGTTTGTTTGTTTGTTTGTCCGTCTTTCACAGTTCAACGGAGCAACGGATTGACGTGACTGTTACACAGATATAGTCTACAACGCAAAGAGTGACATGGATTACTATTTATCCCGGGAAGATAAGCAGTTCCCGTGGAATATGAGACATATCCCGGTTAGACAGAATAAGACCAAGTATAAACGCGCAAAATTAGGTAAAATCTCAAATAACTGAAAAAATTCCAACATCTCCTCATCTCTATAATAATAGTTAATTTACGAGTAATTCCTCCATCTTCTTTCTACCATCGGATAACAAGACGTACGGAAACTCAGCAACCGTTTATAGTTGACGTTCCTCCTGCCAGAACAAAGCGTTTCGCTTCAACTTTCATAATGCGAACAGTTAAAGGATGGAACACCTTACCAGCATCTCTGTTTCCCGATTCTTATAATCTAGGTGTCTTCAAGTACAGAGTGAATCACTATCTTCTAGGCAAGTATGATCCATCGTCGACCGCGTCATTAGTTACCATCGAATGAGACTGCGGTTTATCGCAAAAATATAATAATAAAATGCGCAAAAATAACGTGCTTTCTTGTTTTCTATCGTTTCTAGTCTGTGAGTTCTACCTAAAAAATACACAGCTATTTTCCTCTAGACTCACGCGGGCAAAGCCGCGCGTAAAAGCTTGTTGCCTATAAGGTAGACAGGTCGCCGCATAGGTGTGGCAGGTACTAGTAGCCCTATATAGATTTTATTCGTCACATTTTGCCCGACCCCACTTATATGTCCCGCCATAAAGTCACTTGTCTAGGCAGATATCTTTATTACATCTAAGGTAAAAATAAAAATATTGTAGGATAGAATAACCTTAAGTATCAATTTCTGAAGGCTTTTTTAATAACGTTTCGCGTGGTTTTGTGCATTTAACCACTGTCTAGAATTTTATTGAAAGTTTTAAATATTCTTCAAGTAGTACCTATTGAAGGCCTCCTCAAGCCCCAAAAATTCAGGAAAGTTCCGAATGTTAAATTATGTATATATTTAATGTTTTTTGTTAGTTATTAATAATATAACCAAAGTATTATTTATTAATACAACATAATGAGATGTGATATATGTTATTACTCTATTGTATTACAAAAATTCATGGACATGTGACATCCACCAACCCGCACTGGGCCAGCGTGGTGGATTATGGCCCATTCTCTCTCTATGAGAGAAGGCCCGTGTCCTAGCAGTGGGAACGTGATGGACTGATGATGATGATGATTGTTACACTTGCCACACTTCTATACTTGCTACCTACTGTCAATCTATGTGTTAGCCTATTTGTTATTCACTTGGTCTCGGATGCTGCCGTTCCGCCACTTGTATAATAATATACTTTTAAGTTATTCGGTGTTTCTCAATATAAGTGAAATGTATTCTGTTTTTGAGAAATAAAATGTATTTAACCACAAATTATGAAATAATACCTCGCTACTCATTTACTCGTGGTAGGTCTCTCGTATGCGGGGGGCCACCTGGGTAGATACCACAGCTAAACCAGTCAGTCTGCCGCCAAGCAGTAGTGCGCAAGCATTACTGTGTTCCAGTATAAAGGGCATTGTGGCCAGTGTAATTACTGGGCATATTAGACTTAATATCTGATATCTCGGAGTGATGACCGCAGTATTTTTTATGGTATTAAAAGTTCTGGGTGGTGGTCACTGCAATAGTTATCGGCAAGCGTGGCGCTTACCATCAGGCGAATGACTTGCTCGTCTCATCATTAAGTTTCATGAAAAAATAAACAATTTTATATAATTTGGGGAGGCCTTTGCCCAGCAGTCAGACAGTATAGGATAGGAAAAAAATATATTATGTTTTATATTATTATTATAAATAGGTAAGGGTTCTGTATTTTGATACTATGTTTGTGGTTTACACTACAACGTTTTTAGTATAAATAGTTACCTACTTACGAGTACATATGCTATGTGTAGGTATATTTTAATGTAGCGAATACGGTTTGACTGCTAAAGGCCTGTCACATACGGACAGGTAGACTGACAGATGAGCGGCAGCAAACATAGAACTCCGTATTTAACCTTTGGATACGAAACCGTAACTGTACCGTAACGTATATACCGTGTCTCGGGGTGATGAGCGCAATGCAGTGCTACGCAGTCATCATCATGTAATATATTGTAGGGTGGGTACATGCAAAACTAATGTTTTTGTCAACTACCTTGAGATAAATAAATCAGTCTTGAGTTTACGTCGTTGTGGTACTAGTAATTGTTTAAACCACAACGACGTACACTTAAGACTGATTTATTTATCTCAAGGTAGACTGTACGTGATGTGGTGCGACAGTGGGTCGGAGAAAAAACACCTGTTCAGGAATATTAATAATTGAAGGTTTATTTCGAGGCTAGGATACGTCTAACTAGCCTAGTTTACATGGAAGGTGCCGGGCGGAAGGCCAACCGTATAAATACATTAATAATAGGGGATCGGACAACTTTTCAGAAAGTGTTTCAAATTAACTACAATGAATAATATATATATAGCCATGAAAAATACTATTTAATTAAATAACGCTCTTAAAGTACCTAAAACTATGTTTAAATATTACGTTTCAAATATTGCCGCGCAAAGGGTCACCTCAAAACTTGTGATGTCATATGTAGGTAGAAAAAGACAAACTCTTCGAAACAAAACTTGCAAAGAGATTCTAATACGATTTGTGAAGTTTGGGGACTATATTGTAGTAATGGAATGAAAAAATTAGCAAAAATACATTTTATGCAAAGCAAAAACGTAAAATAAACACAAGCTTGACTCACGACATTTGCCTACAAATGACGTCATGCGCTGTGATTGTTGTTTCGTTTGAGATGAAAAATGACAGAATTATTAGATTTTATTTATTGATTTAAAAATATAAATCATAATTATTTCACAAAAATATTAATTGGATGATCTTTCTGGTTCGACGAACATACGTTCTAACTACATTTTAGATTTTTTCTCGATTACTGTCCGATCCCTTATTGCTCAGTATTGACAATATTAATACAAAAAACATGCTCGGCAACTATGTAAAAATGATATTATGTTGGGTTGCCAACAATTATTACATTTGTTCATAACATTGGAGTTTTCATTACAAAATACTAGCTGCGCCCCGCGGTTTACCGGGATAAAAAGAAGCCTGTGTAAATCTAGAGTATGAGCTATCTCCATTTAGAATTTCACTCAAATCCGTTGAGCGGTTACAGCGAGAAGTAACAAACACTTACATACTTACATATTAACTTTCTCATTTATAATATTAGTGGGATAAATGTAATCTTAGATTTTCTTGCGTTGACGTTGAATCAATAAATAACTTCAAGAAAGTGATTGTTAAAAACCTGGCAAAATAAAAAGTAGACTTCTTCTTCTCTCGTGTAGGTAATAAGATAATTTATTGCCAAAATAAAATTTTCCATTTTTCTTACAAATAGTTCAGAATACAATTTATTATCTAAACAAAAATGAGAGTTATCCGTGATCCCCAAACTAAGGACGACCTGTGTCTTGGAAGTCGAGTGCAATTTTACCAAATTAAATTTAAAATATTGTAACCAAAATTATTTAAAAAGTTGTCAACACAACAGTTGACAGGTGTATGCCCTTCGTATAAAATACCTCGAAGGACCAATATAACCTTATTAAGGTATATTTTAAGAGTTCTAGAAATAGATATTTTAAATACGCTCACAAATAGAAACTTAACTCCTATCTGAGCCGGGTCCAGCGAGAATCTTAAGCACACACGGCATGATAGCAGGGCTGATAAATGATAAGGTTCCTGGCTAACGATTGTTAGACACGCCACCCTATTGTAGTCTGCGATAGCCGTTTGTAGAACTTCATTGTGTTTGTAAGAAATTAATGTAATGCCTGCGTTTATATTCCAGACAGAACTTTTTGCAATGCCCGTGGGCTGCATTATAATATACTAAGTAGTTTGCGTTCCCTAGTGTACCTATTTACTTGGAAAAAAGCTTTGGATTTTTTTTTAATTATTGGCTTGCGTTTGACCACTATCTCACCTAAGTTAGCGACGTTGTGGTCGACGATGTAGCATGCTTGCCAAGATAGTACCTGTTCACTCGAGATTTGAAGATTCCTAGATTGTAAGTATCGGGAAAGATTGACTCCGGCAGGGAGTTCCACACGTTAGCGGTGCGCATAATGAAAGAAGAAGCAAAACGCTTAGTGCGCGCAGGAGGAATGTCCACCATATAACGGTGGCGCGTTGCCATTCGTCTCGTTGTCCGATGATGAAACGGGGAATAATGTATCCGATAAAAGACCGATAGACTGGCTTTTTTGCGACAATTTTCAAGACTGTGGAGTGTTGAATCGAACAGCGCGTCGTCGCCAATGAGTCGCTTGGCTCGCCTTTCGATTGCCTTTAGTGCTTCAAGCTGGTACTTAGCTGATCCATCCCAAAGGTGAGAGCAATACTCTATACACGACCGGACTTGTGCTTGGTAGAGATTTAGCAGCTGTTTCGGTGTGAAATAACTCTTCAAATATATACGAGAGCCAAACTGAAAGTTTTTAGAACTGGCCACTTGTAAATACATTAAAAAAAAAAATTAAATTTTGAAAATGGAACTCTTTGCCAATATTATTGAGTATAAATTTCATTCAATTGTCATTTGTTTTACGATTTGGCGGCAAATTGAAAATTGTCTGTGTCACGTCAATTAAACGCGAGAAAATTTTCGTGCTATGATTTTTTATGACTTTCGATTACATTTAAGTCTACAAGAAAGTTATGATAGACTACGATTGGCTTTTCACGATGAAGCCCCATCTCGTGCCACTGTTTACAACTTGTTTAATAAGTTTAAGCGTGGTCGCACTAATCTCACCGATGATCTGCGTGAGGGACGGCCTTCTACAGCAACGACCGAAGGTAACATCTGTGCTGTGCGTTGTTTGATAGAGACTGACAAAAGAGTGACCTATCAGCAGATTTGGACAAGCATAGGCATCGGTATAAGTCAAATGCACAAAATAATCCATGGACATTTAGCGGTCAGGAAGCTTTGTGCCCGGTGGATACCTCATATTTTGACCGAGGCCCAAAAACTCTGTCGTGTTGATTGGTGCCGTGAAATGCTTGAAAGATTTAACGGAGGTGACTCAAATGCTGTGTACGACATACTTACGGGTGACGAAAGCTGGATTTACTGTTATGATCCCGAAACCGACAAACTGACAGTCTGCTCAGTTGGTGTTTCCTGGTAAAGGAAAACGTTTTATGGACGCTGAGGAAGCTGTGGCAGGGTTTCAAAAGGCCGTCGAAGAGACCCCTTAGGACGAGTGGGCAAAGTGCTTTTCTCATTGGTTCCATCGGATGCAGCGATGTATTGACGTGAACGGACACTATTTTGAAAAGATATAATAATAGTAATAACTAGCTAGTTTAATCAGTTTTTGATTTTCTAAGAACTTTCAGTTTGACCCTCGTATATATAAGAAATAAAATTAAAAGGCTTTGTATATACAATATAGTAAATCTTGCGCCATCGAACACTCTGAAACGCAATTCACAATGCAACGCAATGATTTTTTAACACCAATGACAATCAAATCCTAGAAGTATCTCAATATAATGATATTTTGTCGATAGTGACCATAATCTAGGTCACGGCCAATGTGTTCCACTATAAGTGTAACAATAGTAATCGATCACGGCACCTAACCTAACCTTGTGGTAAACCCTGCCCCAAAGAGTGAGTTCGTGCCAAAACAATCCATACATTAAGGAGGCAAGTGGCGTGTCTGTAAGGAGTGTTCCGTCACGGTGGCGGTCTGCAGACATATCGCCGAGCGCCGCCATTTCGGAACTAACTATTCACGACGAAATGGTTTTAGAAGATAAGTAGTCTGTTATTGCAGAAATTAGAGTAAGAAAATCCGTGGCAGTAATAATTGGAGATGAAAATTAATTTTTTCTTATTATCTATAAGATGTTTTATTTATTTAAGAACTATTTACAATTGTAAAAAAAAATATAACAAATATTATTATTTGTTTCGGACATTATTAAGAAAGATAGATGCATGTATTAAGTCCGTTCAGAAGAAGAAGAAATTAAACTAAAAGGTACTAAAGTATTTTGATTCGTACAACCAGTACCAGTCAAAATGAATTTTTTACGCCCTAAAATCACATACCCACCCTTTACTATGATTCCCGGTATCTAGAGAGCCAGGAACTATGAGTACCATGACAAATGCTTACGTTTTTTTCTGTATGCAAACATTTTTGTGATCAGTGATGGTATGAGATTGGAACCTACCTGCCAAACCACTACACCAAAGAGGCTGACAGTGCACACAGTGCTGTACAAGAAATAATGATAAACCAAATTTGAGCGAGTGTGGCACCTGGGTTCGAATCCCGACTCAGCCCTGCACCAATGACTTAAAGTTAAGTGCAGATATTGCACGCTCGCTCTAAAAAGGTGAAGAAAAACATCGTGATGAAACCCGCTTACGCGCTTTGGAGTGGTAGGCTCTGGCCGTGGTTGTAATACCACCCACCGAACAAAGCCATGCCGTCAAGGGACCTAGTCGTGTTTCGGGATGACGTTCGGTGAACCATAGAGGGTTCTGAGCAGCCGCTCAATTGCCGTCTCTCTCTAGATCTATATGCTCCATCTTAAGCCACATCATCGCTTCACATCAAGCGAGATAGTGGCCAGAATAAATCTATTAAGCGAAAAAAAAATGTGCCGGTCTAAGCATTGTATCCATATCACTCCTTAGATTCGGACCAACAACCGTGCAGGGAGAAAGTAACGCTAAAAATACTAGAACGGCGGTTTTCAATTAGTGGACGATGGTTCAGCTTATTTCTTTGCGGGAATTTCGTTCTCCAAGCAATATATCCCCAAGATTGTTAGTCAACATCCACCGTCCGTGTTCAATGAAAACATAGTCTTGCGGCAGCTTGCTCATAAACTGCAGTAAACATGATCCTCGGGCACTGGTCCAAATCTGACCAGATGCTGTGCGGACTCAACAAGGTGAGACTGTCTTGTAACGGTTATGTGTGTTTAATGTATGTTGTTTTTTAACCGACGTTAAAACAAAGTGGAGTATTTTTAGCCGACTTATTACCGATTGTATTTTTTTTATGTTTGTTATCTCCGTTATTCATGAACCGATTTAAAAAAATATTTTCGCGTTGGGTTCAGTATAGCTACGAAGTGGTCCCATATAAATTTCATCGATATTTGTTCTTGGACTTCGAAGATACATTGAAGTCGGTTTTTTTGTTTCATAAAACGTATACTTGTTTTATGTTTGTCAGCTCAAATGTCAGTCATTTATAAACTGACTTTCAAAATTCATTTTTTTTCAAAATTTTGCGTTGACTTCAACATAATCTCATATAAATTTCATCGATATTCAACCTTGGACTTCGAAGATACATCAGAATTTAAAGTCTGATTTTTTAATTACAATTTGTATTATTGATAGTTATTATCGTTGACGCCACCGTTCATTCTACTAATATTATTATTGCGAAAATTTATAAGGGTGGATGGATGGATGTTTGTTACTCAATCACGGAAACATATTGAACGGATTTTGGTGAAATTTAGTATGTAAGTACTTTAGGTCATAGGCTAAGCGGGTCAAACCGCAGGGCGCAGCTAATAAAAAAATAAGAGCTAATACCTCACGGTCAGGTGCTCTGCATCGTATTATAAGTTCTAGGTGACACTGCAGTGGTTACGGACAAGCGTAGGTAGCGTTCATCAGGCGAACGACTCGCTCGTCTCATTATTCAGTTACATATTAATATATATAAATTCATCAAGCCGTATTTAGTTACTCGGAATTTGCCCACTACTCAAATAATATACGGAAAGTTCCACAGAATTTAATTTTAATTAAAATGCGGGCCCTGCCAAGGTAAGAAATGTAACAAAGGTTTTATTCCGTTTGCCTAATTGTTAAGTAGATAGGCATTCGAAATTACCCGCCTTTGTTTAATTTCGCCAGCCCCTACAATATATTGGGATTGTAAAATTGGTTGCTATTCTTAGGTATTTTTGGTGTAAGTTATGCCAGGCCTAGCGCACTCCGCACTGTAGGTACGAAGCTACAAGTACACAGCCGGACACCGACGGCGGGTCGCGCGTCGTTACACGTGCCGCGTCAGAAGAGATAAGAGCTATGCGATCGAAAGAGAGGCGCTCTGTAGGTTAATATGACTGGTAGGTATGCAGCGCTACGCGAGCTGAATTGAATTTTATTGTGTCATAGCAAGAGTCGTTATTTGTTTAAATTTATTTGCGGAGTGATGCTTCTGTCCCTTAGTATTCTGTGGTTATGCTTAGGTTTAGTCTGTATAAATCATTTATTGAAAGTAAGTAATAACTTTGTTACATCGTAGACTATATTTTATGAACTAGCTACCTACTTGTGGTAGGTCTCTCGTATGCGGGAGGCCACCTGGGTAGGTACCATAGCTTTGCCAGTTACTCTGTCCCCAAGCAGTAGTGCGCATGGATTACTGTGTTGGGCATTGTAGCCAGCGAAACTACTGGGCATATAAAAGACTAAATATCTGATGTCTCGGGGTGATAAGAGCAATGCAGTCCTACGCAGTGCTTTTTATGGTATTAAAAGTTCTGGGTGGCACTGCAATTGTTATAGGCAGGCGTGGCGCTTACCATCAGGCAAACTTGCTCGCCTCATCACGAAGTTCCATAAAAAAAAAAAGTGACTTAATAAAATATAATATAAAAAGGTGGTAAAACATGATTCCACCCGGAACGACAGAGAGACAGACAGACAAACAAACAAGAAAGTGACTTAATATAAACGTGGTATATAAACGTGATGTTCGGTGAACCATCGGGGAGACGGGCCTAAGAAGCCGCTCAACTGCCGCCTCTCTCTAGATCTATGTGCTCCATCTTAGGCCACATCATCGTTTCACATGAGGCGAGATAGTGGCCAAACATATATCCATTAAGCGTAAAAAAAAGTGGTAAGCATGCTCAGATAAAACTCGAAGTAAGCATGTCATGTTCACGTTTTAATTTGCATGTCTAATAACGTAGAGAAATAGATGAAGTTGTAACTTACATTTTCCTCGTTTTAGAATGACGAATGTGGATGACCGAGAGGTAAACCTGCGAGATTGAAATCCTCTCATCTGTCACGTGACCTAAGCCTAGTGAAGTTTTGACACAGCTTTGAGACTACTACACAAATGCTGGAGTGTTAGCTCTTTGTAGCTTACAGACTAACGAATGTTTTCTAACCGCCTTAGGCACTTGTCTCACCGCTGGCGATGAGCGAGAAGCGATTCGAGCTAGAAACTAGAAACGAGTTGGCGAGCAGCGAGAAGCGAGTGTGTAATACCTCTAGTTGTCTCGCTGGGCTACTAACGCGAACGAGTGTGGCGGACGATTACTCGCGCTGACGAGGAATGACCGCTGGTTTGTCTCTCGGCGTGAGTTCTGATCGCCAAGCTACCATCGCTGAGCGAGTTAAAACTTTGATAGTTTTGTCGCTGAAACAAAATATTAGAGAGAGTTCTCGCCGGCAGTGTGAACGGCCAGCGATCAATTAATATCTATCTATCTATGCTGGCGCAGCGACCCAAAGTGTGTCTTGGCCTCCAATACTAAAGAATGCCACTTCTTTCGATCCAGTGCAAGTTGCTGTCAGGAATTAACTTGTAGCTCACGTAGATTTTTTGCCACCTCGTCCTTCCATTTGTACTTGGGGCGACCGACCGGCCGTCGTCCAATTGGTTGTCCCAAATAGCGCGTTTCACAGAACGATCCTCCCCCATTCTCTCGAGATGGCCAAGCTAGTGGTCTTTGGCATTTAAATTCGCCAATGATGTTGGGTTCGGACACTAGCTTTTCGATTTCTTGATTTTTGCGGATCCTCCAGGCGTCCTCGCGTCCTAATATCTTTCTGAGTACCTTTCGCTCTGTTACAAGAAGTTTCTGTTCTTCCTTCAGAGTCAGTGTCCAAGCTTTACAGCCGTACATTAGTATAGGGCGAATCACAGATATTTACAAAACTGTGGTCAATTAATATAATATATCGCTATATGTGTCTCTTTTATTGACACGGAATCTATATCTTTTATTTGTTGTTTTGAGCGAGAAAATAGTTGATAAGCTATCGCAGGCGGTGAGACAAGTGCTTTAAGGCCTCTGCACACAGTGGGCGTGACGTGACCGCAGCAAGGCGATAGCGTTTTGTTTTTAGTAGTAATATACTAAATTGTACCTCTTCTATAGTTATCAGAAACTATTTACCAACACATTTAATGGAATCAGGCGTGACGTTGCGGAAATTCGTGTCAAATCTGAAACGCAATGATAATATGTAGTAGGTACCTATAATTCCAATGAGTATTATGTTGGTTGTATATATATATATATATATCAATAAAAATCCCTTCGCTATTTTTTCTTAAAATAAATATTAATTAATTTAATATTGAAAATAAAAAATAGGTATAAAATGTATAAAAAATAAATTAGTATTTTTTTTTATGTAGCTAACTGAATGACGAGACGTTTGCCTGATGGTAAACAATACGCCAGCCCATAACAATAATAGCACCACCCAGTACTTTGTTTTGCAAAATCCTACGCAGCGCTGTACTGCGTCACCCTGAGACAATTAGCTGTTAAAGAATAATATTTTTAAATAAATAGCTATTTACCCCTATACATATTATATTATTCTATTAACAACCAACATAATATTCAGCGGAATTACAATATACACATTTACATTGCGTTTCAGATTTACCAATACCAAAGATAACTAAATATTACTACGAACTTAAAAAGTCCCACGCAACCCATCTTTCACATAATTTATCCCGCACATGCAAACAATAAAAAATAAAAACATAAACAATAAATTCGCAGTTTATTACAACATTTTAAATCCATAGCTCACGTGGTACGGCGCAAAAAGTATTGCAATGTTCAGGTAATTTTGTTGATTCATGGGCTATTACATCGCGTTATTGAAGTTGGAAAAGGTAAGAAGGGCCTGTACAGATACTCATCTAGGATTGCTGAAGGGGGTCTTGCCCCTTTTGATTCTATAATAGTTACATTTTTAAATATTATGTTCAAGTGTTAGAACATATGTTTATACAAAAATACATTATTAGACAGGTCTTGATTTATATAATTCTATAGTCTGTAAGAGTATTTGTGAACCTTGTTATTTTATTTTTTGGTGTACAATATAGCATTAACTATTGTTATTATTCTAGCAGATACCTCAGACTGCGTCCGTGTAGAATTCGGTATATAGTTGTTTCTTAAGAAATTAATACATGTTTTGGATGATAAATTAAAATTTACAAAATGTCATGACTTTATTTTGACATTTTGTTAATTTTAATTTATACTTCATTATCAATTGTTATATTTCGATACATTTTAAAAGAGTTGAAAAAGAGACATCCCCGCAGAGTTTTTGGTGCTATCTTCTCTAGCGGGTGCATTTCCGAAGCACTGTTAGAGTCAGTTTTCACATTTCTATTCTGGGCCCGGACTTCAATCTGAGTATGGGAAAGAAATGGATAGACATACACACCTTTTTATACTGTCAAGATATCTACAATTACAGTTTTTAATGTTTTTTATTTTATTTGTAATATGTGTATTTGATGTTTAAAAGTACATATTTGTGCCTTTTTAACCGACTTCAAAAAGGAGGAGGTTTACAATTCGACGGTATGTTTTTTTTTTTTTATTTTTTTTTTGTGTGTTTGTTACGCGATTTCTCCGCCAATTATGCATTGATTTCGATGATTCTTTTTTTGATTGGTAGGTTATACTTCAAAGGTGGTCCCATATAAATTTTATCGAAATTCATTCAGTAGTTTTTGAAAAAAATAGCAAAAACAAAAAATATAAGTTTAATCTTCAAGTCGGTTCTTGTTTTTTTCGTAACCAACTTTCTAAAGGTGGAGGTTTGTATTCGACTGCTTCACCTGCTTCACCCAGGGTTGACTTCCGGTGAGGGAACTCCTCAACGGTGAATAGTACAGACACAACATTTCGTAAATGGATTTAACCATAATAGCCTGTTCTAAATTCCATCATGACATGGCAGATACACCCAGGATTGACTTCCGGCGAGGGAACTCTTCAACAGAGATATAGGACAGACATGAAATTTTTTTGTACATGCATTTAATTGTGATAGCCCGTTTTAAACTTCGTCATGATGTGGCTTCTAGATCATAAAAGCTTGTCTTTAAAAACTTTTTGAATTAATTTAATTAAAACTTGTTTTTCACTAAAAAGGCTAAAATAAATTATTTTTCAAAAAAAAACTAAACCGACTTCAAAACCACAAATGGCACTCAAAAGTAAAAAATAAATTAATATAACTATCATAAGCGCTACCCACTCATATATTTGAAGTCGGTGCCAGCCAAGTCTAAAAGGTAGTAGATAGATACTACCTACAAGTAGTACTTACTATATACATATTTATCTGCTACCTATTAGACTTGGCTGGCACCGACTTCAAATATATGAGTGGGTAGCGCTTATGATAGTTATATTAATTTATTTTTTACTTTTGAGTGCCATTTGTGGTTTTGAAGTCGGTTTAGTTTTTTTTTGAAAAATAATTTATTAATAAATAACTTTTGTCTCTCGAATTATGTCCTATTCCATGACAATGCTATAAATTCTAAATTTCATCATAATTCGTTGAGTCATTGAAGTTAAGTGGTAATAAACACACTAACACACATTGCATTTATGTGATATGATTAATGGCTTTTCATTCTACTCAAGAAATACTAAAAACATGTCTCAGATAAAGTAATTACTAAATATCCCTCCTTCCACCCAAATTATCCCTGAGTACACCCTTTCGCCCACCTCTAAGGGCAAAGGACGAAAGGGATATAAAGTTGTTGCCACGTACATTTCAACAGCTATTCGGAGATTTTTTTATACCTTGGGTTTTGTTTATCAAATAATGGAGATAAATTCTGATGAGACCGTTCCGTTTTAATTTGGTTGTTTCATTACATTTTTCTTTTTTGAATATTTTCTTTATAATTTTAATAAAGTGGACCCTTTTTGCGTACTCCGTGATGATTAAACGGATAAGTTAAATGGCTGTGAATGGGTCGTCCACTGATATATGGTGTGCGCAACATAAAAACCTAGTGCGAGTGGGACTCGCGCACGACGGGTTCCGAATCTACAAAACGGCAAAAAAAAAACATGTTTTTTCTTTGGGAGCCCCTTAAATATTTATTTTATTCTGTTTTTTAGTATTTGTTGTTATAGCGGCGACAGAAATACATCATCTGTGAAAATTTCAACTGTCTAACTATTACGGTTCATGAGATACAGTCTGGTGACAGACGGACAGACAGACAGTCAGACAGACGGACAGCGGAGTTTTAGTAATAGGATCCCGTTTTACACTTTGGGTACGGAACCCTAAAAAATAATCCGTCTCATACATGTGCGTTTATTATCAAATATCTCTGTAACCGCTGAACGGATTTTGATGAAATTTGGTATGCTCTACTCTTATATTCTTTATTGTGCCCTGTCAATAGGAAGTCCCCATTTACACCGGAAAGTAGAAAGGCAAGCTTAACCCTAAAGACAACTTTCTTCCAGCAAACCCTTGAGGAAAGAGAACTGTCCCAATAGGTTTCAGTGTACGGTTACAATTTGAATGAAAAAATTGCAACTTTCATCATAAACATATATTCCAAAATAAATATCAATAACTAAATATATTAAACATACATAATAAAATATTTCTATAAAATAACATATATGTAAAGAGTAAAGTAAAGGGTTTCTAAACTCTTGCTTTAAAATAATCAAAATAGGCTACATTATCGCTTAACATCAAGCGAGAGGCCAAACATAAGCGATATTTTTTTTTATTTTTTTTTATGAGCCTATTTGTCCCACTGCTGGGCAAAGGCCTCCCTTCCCTCCTTCCATGACCCACGGGGCCGGCCCCGCCGTAGGTGGCGCGACGACCTAGACGCCTACGACAAGGAATGGCCCTTAACAGCAATGGACAGAGGGTCATTTATTTATTTATGTATGTATGTATGTATGTATGTATGTATGTATGTATGTATGTATGTATGTATGTATGTATATATGTATGTATGTATGTATGTATGTATGTATGTATGTATGTATGTATGTATGTATGTATGTATGTATGTATGTATGTATGTATGTATGTATGTATGTATGTATGTATGTATGTATGTATGTATGTATGTATGTATGTATGTATGTATGTATGTATGTATGTATGTATTTATTTATTTATTTATTTATTTATTTATTTATTTATTTATTTATTTATTTATTTATTTATTTATTTATTTATTTATTTATTTATTTATTTATTTATTTATTTATTTATTTATTTATTTATTTATTTATTTATTTATTTATTTATTTATTTATTTATTTATTTATTTATTTATTTATTTATTTCAGGCAGTATTAATGTACAATAAAGTAAAATTAACATAGGCCCATAGAATATATACCTTATAGACTAAACTAGACTAGACTTATTTTAGCTACAGTTGTATTTCAAATCGAACTTGGCGAAAATTCCTCCTGAAGAACATAATCAAAATTGAATCGACTCAAACTCGCATCGGCTCTCGATTCCGTTGCCGTAAGTTCCGGAGGTTAGCTGCGTCGATATACAAGCTATGAATACATAACAGTGTTTTCGTACTGGCGTCTGTTTCAAGTTGGCGTTTGTTGAACGTTTGTGAAGCGTACGCGCTTGTACACTGCAACACCTCCGCGCATACGCTGCAGGTATGCTACATTTTTAACCCCCGACGCAAAAAGAATGGGTGTTATAAAGTTAACCGCTATGTATGTCAGTCTACGATGTCACCATCGTAGCTCTTAAACGGGTGAACTAATTTAGATGCGGTTGTTTTATTTGAAAGCAGGTTTTCTAGCAGTGGTTCTTAGACATGTTTTATCAAAATTGTTTCAGCCGCTTATTACTTTTTATAGGTTTTTTGTGCCGGAGATTTTTTTTAATAAAAGTTTATATTATTCGACATGGTGCTTATATATTTTTCAATTATTGTCTCGAAGATATATCTATAGACTTAGATTATTTAATAATGAACAACTTTCGCGAAGCTAGCAAATCTTAGAACATCATATCCTATCTTATCATCTTATCTTATCATTTTTTCTTATCTTATCTCCTTACATATTCAGCGCGTGGATGTACGAACGCCTACGCAAAACAAACGCCAGTGCGAAAACACCCGCCAATCTGAGCCTGTCTTCAATCATTGCGGGATCCTGCTCTGACATCCTATTTCCGCATCAGCCTACAAAGTGGGTTCCAAAGATACATTTGTACAAATGTATCGTACTTACTGTACTACTCTTTAAAACCCAATTTCAAGGAGAGATTATAATTATTTTGAACGATTATTTAATAAAACCAGAGTATTTAGGCATATAGCTCTTTATTCTACAACTTATACATAATTATATTTTATACATAGGTATTTTATACTACATGATATTTTATAATTTTATTACTTCATGCACTTGAATATTTTAATTTAATTTTGTTGTATATTTAATTGTATTACCTATAAATTTATCATATGAATTTATTGTTATTATTTTACATGTATTATTATTATTAATTATTTTATCATTATTATTATTATGCATTAATATTATTATTACAATTTTATTTCTTAATTTTTTTCTGTATCTTGTTTGCATCCTTCTTGATTTTCCGTAGTAGTCGCATCTCTGGCGTAGGCCTCCCCCAGTTCTAGCCAAAGCTTCCTGTCTCTTGCTTTTTAACCGACTTCAAAAAGGAGGAGGTTTACAATTCGACGGTATGTTTTTTTTTTTTTTTTTTTTTTTTTTTTTTGTGTGTTTGTTACGCGATTTCTCCGCCAATTATGCATTGATTTCGATGATTCTTTTTTTGATTGGTAGGTAATACTTCAAAGGTGGTCCCATATAAATTTTATCGAAATTCATTCAGTAGTTTTTGAAAAAAATAGCAAAAACAAAAAAATATAAGTTTAATCTTCAAGTCAGTTCTTGTTTTTTTCGTAACCAACTTTCTAAAGATGGAGGTTTGTATTCGACTGCTTCACCTGCTTCACCCAGGGTTGACTTCCGGTGAGGGAACTCCTCAACGGTGAATAGTACAGACACAACATTTCGTAAATGGATTTAACCATAATAGCCTGTTCTAAATTCCATCATGACATGGCAGATACACCCAGGATTGACTTCCGGCGAGGGAACTCCTCAACAGAGAATAGGACAGACATGAAATTTTTTTGCACATGCACTTAATTGTGATAGCCCGTTTTAAACTTCGCCATGATGTGGCTTCTAGATCATAAAAGCTTGTCTTTTAAACTTTTTGAATTAATTTAATTAAAACTTGTTTTTCACTAAAAAGGTTAAAATAAATTATTTTTCAAAAAAAACTAAACCGACTTCAAAACCACAAATGGCACTCAAAAGTAAAAAATAAATTAATATAATTATCATAAGCGCTACCCACCCATATATTTGAAGTCGGTGCCAGCCAAGTCTAAAAGGTAGTAGATAAATACTACCTACAAGTAGTACTTACTATATACATAGTAGTAGATAAATACTACCTACAAGTAGTACTTACTATATACATAGTATTTATCTACTACCTATTAGACTTGGCTGGCACCGACTTCAAATATATGGGTGGGTAGCGCTTATGATAATTATATTAATTTATTTTTTACTTTTGAGTGCCATTTGTGGTTTTGAAGTCGGTTTAGTTTTTTTTGAAAAATAATTTATCTCATCATCATTTAGGCATATATTTTATGCTTATTTAGGCTGTTGTATAAATATTTGGTCTTAGTTAAGGGGAAGAAATTGCCTGCAACACAGTGATAAAGAAAAACAGTAGGCCACAATGTCGCTTAACATCAAGAGAGAGGCTAAACATAAGCGATACAAATTAAACCTATCTATAGTACGAGTCTATAGATAGGTTTAATTTGTATTAATTGTATTAATTTGTTAAAATGTACGTGGCACCAATTTTATATCCCTTTCGTCCTTTGCCCTTAGAGGTGGGTGAAAGGGTGTACTCAGGGATAATTTGGGTGGAAGGAGGGATATTTAGTAATTACTTTATCTGAAAAAAATTATGATGAATGAATGATGTTTGGTGAACTATCGGGGAGACGGGTCTGAGCAGCCGCTCAACTGCCGTCTCTCTCTAGATCTATATGCTCTTAGGCTACATCATCGCTTCACATCAGGCGAGATAGTGGCCAAACATAGCGCACCTTCGGTGCAACAAAGTCACAAATAGCCAAAACTGCAAAATTGAGTTAAGTATGCCAAATTGTCTTAGAGCCATGCCTATATCGGGGCAACAAAAACACCCGCGAAAGTATCGCAAAAATCTACTAAATGGCGCGAGTGGCTTTGTGGTTATTGGTGCATTTTTCCATTCGGTTTGGGCCAACAAAGTTTGATTAGACAGTTGTGCCCCCGCGCCTGCGAGATTATGACGTGCGTTGGAGCTAAAGCCACACAAATGATG
This sequence comes from Petrophora chlorosata, assembly GCA_951640565.1. Classification (NCBI taxonomy): domain Eukaryota; kingdom Metazoa; phylum Arthropoda; class Insecta; order Lepidoptera; family Geometridae; genus Petrophora; species Petrophora chlorosata. The sequence goes on along the minus strand of OX621204.1, from coordinate 3,826,202 downwards.
TAGACGAGTGCAAAAAGCCTGACTGAAATGCCTAAATAATAAGGCATAACTCATTTAACTAAATAATTCCTGGTGCAACAAAGTCACAATTCAGGACACTTTTTTTATTTGCGTTTTATTAGAATAATTTTAGTAATTTGAATTAAACTTTTGACATGAAACTATAGAAAACACAATAAAGCATCAATTTTATAAAGATTTTAAACCTACTACAATTAGACATCCAGTCATAAGGCAATAAATGCGAAAAAAATCTTCAAAGTCTTCTCTTGTAAAATTCAAAACTGAGCTGTTGTGACTTTGTAGCACCGAAGGTGCGATAGATCTATTAAGCGTAAAAAAATATCAGAGACATGTTTTTAGTATTTCTTGAGTAGAATGAAAAGCCACTAATCCTTTCACATAATTGCAATGTGAGTGTATCTATCATATTGACAGAACGGATTTTGATGAAATTTGTACACGAGCTATTTTTATAGTTGATTTTGTTTTCAACTTTATACAATTGTCCCTCGTATTATGCAATAAAGACATTTTGTATTTGTATTTTAGTGTATTAAAATTAGATTGACATTTTCAAATCTGTCCCTTCAGGGCCTTTTCTCTAAAATCTACAATTAAAATAAAATTGTCTCCGGATACATACCGTGTACGAAGAAGGGGCCTCAGCCAAAATTCAAATAGTCGACCAGACTTTTTAAGTCAAGTTAATATTATGTTGTTATTATTATTGTAGACCTTACATCCCCGTCTTTAACATTTTAATAATTCCTCTCCATCCAAAGGTTGCCTGGAAGAGATCGCTTTTAGCGATAAGGCCGCCCATTGTAACACTTTCTTTAATAGTTTTTATGTAATGCCTTTAACTTAATGTTTGCAATAAAGCGTTCATCTATATCTATCTATCTATTATGATCATACAAATGTGTTTGATAAAGTTATCATTTCAGCCACCAAAATAGCAGAGTTCCTAATATAAAATCGGAATGCCGTTTACTTGTGAAAAATATAGCTATAATTAAATTATACACATTTAACAACGTACACACATAATAATAACAATAGTGTTTTTAATGGTATTAAAAGTTCTGGATGGCACACCAATTGTTATGGGCGTGGTGCTTACTATCAGGTGAACGGCTAGCTCGTCTCATCACTCAGTAACATCGTATTCTTCTGCAGGAGGCACCGCAAGAAGCGGTGCCTCTCCACTACTGGAGGTTGGCTGTCAGCTCCGCATATTCATCTCTACTTCAGTAACATAAAAAATGGCAAATTGGCTTGACAGCATGTTGATAGCAAGAAACGCATGACAGTTCATCATCATCATCAGCCCATTACGTTCCCACTGCTGGGACTCGGGCCTTCCTTCGTAGAGAGAGTTGCATGACAGTTCATCATCATCAGCCCATTACGTTCCCACTGTTGGGACTCGGGCCTTCCCTCGTAGAGAGAGTTGCATGACAGTTGCATAACAAAAATATTAGCTGGAAATATCATAACCACACCCACCTAATACATAAAATTTAAGTATTTAACTACAAACAACTTTTACATTATACCCAAAACAAACAGTTCTTCGTGTAATGTTCCGCCGCAAACGTATATGACTTCTAAATCTTTATAACTTTATTTTACTTTGTCATTTTTATTTTACGACAGTTGAAAAGGTACTTTTATTTCATTTTAGATACTTCTCGGTTTCCCGGGAACAATAAAAAAGATTTCAAGCAAAAAATAGAGAACAAAAAATAGATAAATAAAAAATACAGACAACTTGTCTTGAGCAAGCATTATGTACACTTACAATACAATACAATACAATAACACTTTATTGCACACCAAATAAGATATACACTTTTTTTTATGTAACAGAATGACGAGATGAGCTGGTCGTTTGCCTGACGGTAAGCAATACGCCAACCCATAACAATAACTGCACCACCCAGAACTTTGTTTTGCAAAATCCTGCGCGGCGCTGCACTGTCTCGTCACCCTGAGACAATTAGCAATAACAATTATGAATAATGTAACAATTATGAAAAATATAATAATTAATTTTTAGAAAAAAACAAATACCGACTTCAATGTATCTTCGAAGTCCAAGGTCACATATCGATGAAATTTATATGGGACCACTTCGTAGCTATACTGTACCCGACGCAAAAAGAATTTTTCAAATCGGTTCATAAATGACGGATTTCTGAGGTAACAAACATAAAAAACAAAACATTCGAACAGAGAACCTCCTCTTTTTTTGAAGTCGGTTAAAAATAAGTCACAAAATACATCGTAGTTTTGACGTACAATAGGTGGTCTTATAGCTTAGAGCGATTTATTCCAGACAACTTTTGAATAAATAGAACGGGTATAAGATCTAATGCGGTTTGGTGGTGTCAGTGGTGTACATAATAAACAAATATAATAGTCAAAAGTAACTTATATAAATAATAAGTGCATACGAAAAAGAAACATAAATAAAATTTACCATATAAATACCAATAAAATACTTATATATTAGGTAATTATTTATGTGCGTTTATAATATAATGTGTAATAATGTATACTTAGTATATGTATGTTGTATATTGTGTTATGATGTTGGCATTCAGTATGTTGCTATTATTTTGTAGGTATCTATTATTTTAGTTTATTTTGTTACGTTTTTAATTTTATTATTGTAGATCGTACATCCCCGTCTTTAACATATTGATAATTCCTATCCATCCAAAAGTTGTCTGGAAGAGATCCGCTTTTAGCGATAAGGCCGCCCATTGCCGCCACTTTCTTTAATTGTTTTTATGTAATGTCTGTAATTTAATGTTTGCAATTAAACGTTCATCTACCTATAATCGATATTAAAAGATCTGGGTGTCGCTGCAATTGCTGTGAGCAGGCGTGACGTTTACCATCAGGCAAGCGACTAACTCGTCTCAATACTCAGTTCCATATAAAACTAAGTAAAGATAAGATAAAGATTTATTTGAATTTCAACAAACATTACATATCATATACATTCAGAAGTGATTGTAACAAGTGTTTATTCCTGGTTGGAGAACATTGGTACCCAAACTAGGAGACCTGTGTTTTGGCATACCAATACCCCCCGCCCGACATATTTAAAAAAGGATCAGATAAAGATTACAAAAGCGTTTGCATTTAGTAATAATATATATATGTTAGTTATATGTATGAATGCGTGGGTGTGAATGTTTGTGTGTGTGCATGAGAAGGTGTGCATGTAGGTGAAGTGTGTAAGGAGTAGTGGTTGATTGAGGATTTACGATATGATTGTTAAAATAATATAATAAATGAACTTCAGCATCTCTACTGAACAGTTCAAAGATAAAACTCATCGAATACTGAAAAATACATCATAGAAAAGCTTATTCAAAACAAGAAGCCCCAAGTTACTCGTATTATAATACTCAACACAAAAGCACCGGTGACTAAGTAGGTGCAAACTTTCGAGGAGGGATATTAAAGTATTAAAAATCTCCCGAGATATTACGATGCCACTGGAGTACAGTCGGCGAGAGACGTAGAAACAAAAATTGTGGAAAAGTGAAAGAAAAACACATCATTAATTCATTTCACTCACTCGTGGTAGGTTTCTCGTATGTGGGGGGCTGTCTGGGTAGGTACAACCGCTTTGCCAGTTATTCTGCTGCCACGCACTGCGCAAGCATTACGGCGTTCTGGTTTGAAGGGCATTGTGAAATTACTGGGCATATGAGACTTAATATTTGATATCTCGGTGTAATGAGCGCAATGCAGGGCTATGCAGTACTTTTATAGTATAAATAAAATCAGTTATATAGAAAATAAAACACAGATCTAAGTGTTTAACCACACGAAACTGTTCAAGCAAAGAATAGAATCATCATCATCATCAGACTGTATTATCAGTCCACTACTGGACATAAAGCACACCACTGAGCCCAATCTTCAGCTTTCCTTTTCCAGTAACCACCAGTACCTGGCGTATATCGTTGCTCCATCTAGTCGCAGGCCGTCCTATACGTTTCTCAATTCATAGTCTCTACTCTAGAACACGTCTGCCCTGTATCAGTTCTGTGGCAAGAAAAAGACGTGTGGCACTCGGAGACTGCCGCGGTAAAGCTATTGCATAGCATTTTTATCAACTTATGCAATTATACTTACGCAGTAACGCCGATACAACCAATGCCACCTAGAGGCGAGTTGCTGAACTAAAGAGACAAGCGTGATATTTCAAAAAGTCATTAAAAGTTCTGCTATTCATCGATAGATGGCAAAACTTAAAAGTATCACCGCTGTACCGGTCGGAGTAGGGGGTGTTAGGTTATTTTCGTTACGGAATTTCTAGATTCGGTCTCCACGCTCAAGGCCCGCGATAGAAGCTATGCAATAGCTTAATAACCAAAGTGTAGATTTTCTAGACGTACCTACTACGGAGACTAAGCAGTAGATAGGTATATAGGTATTTAAGTTCCTTGATATACAAATATAGTTATAACTTGTGACATCTGACTGTGGTGTCGAAAAGGATTTAGCTCAGCTCAATGTTTGACACTCGGCACTGTCTTGACTTGTGTGCATGATCTCCCATTTCAAAGCTCTAAGCGTTATCTCACCGTCTGTACCGAAACTTATTTCATTATATGCGACTTACGCTCAACTTGGACGTACTTACAGGAATAGTATTTCTATGAACAAGGAAAAGTATGGCTTCTACGTGTTTAAGTTTGAGTATAAGCGAGCGTGCTATATCACATATTGTGCACTTCATCTTAATGTAAGACTACTAAAAATGACTGTGTACTAAAAATGACACATTCTTACAGACTTTCTTGATGCTATCTTCTCTAGCGGGTGTATTTTCGAAGCTGGTAGAGTGAATTATTGAGTTATATGACTTTAATATCGATAATAAGCGCAATGCAGTCCTACGCAGTGCTAAAAATTAAAAAATTGAAATAGGCAGGCGTGGCCTTTACCATTAGGCGAACAACATGCTTGTCTCATCACACAGTTCCATAAAAAAATACATTTGTTTCATTTCATCACTCTTGATGATTCTGAGCCCATCTGACTTACGTGTGTTGTCATAAATAAATGTATTTTATTTCTTCTTTCTTTCTTTCTTTAATCGTATGGCTATTTTGCTGATAGTGACATTATTACTCTCTTCATTCCTCTGGCTTTATTTATATCCATTACTAGCGGCTCCCTGCGGTTTCACTCGCGATTTCCGGGATAAATAGTAGCCCATATCCTTTTCCAGGACCTAAATACCTACATACAAAGTTTCATCAAAACCCGTCCAGTAGGTTTTGACTGAACTGAGTATCCATCTATCCATCCATTTATCCATCTATCCATTTTTCTATTTATCCATCTATCCATCCATACAAACTTACGCATTTATAATATTAATAGGATTAGGAAGTAGGATATGATTATCCGTTATATTATCTCTACTTCAATACGAGAACAAGTTTCAAACATTTCACGCCCACCCACTTCTAATTCAGAAATATGAACGCTTAACTATCGTAACATGATCTGAAACACCCCAATAATGGTATGCAAATCCTGGCCGGCCATCGCACAACATCCTCTATCCGCGATCGTAAATTGCAAAATGTACGCTATAGTCACTGTAAAGCAGTATGGGCTCGGACGAGCATGTCGGTCTTGATGGCAAGCAATACGCCTGCTCATAACATGTGCAGCACCACCCAGACCTTTGTGTTCCAAAATCCTGCGCGGCACTGCACTTTCATCAACCTGAGACAATGTCTCAGTGTGCCCAGTACTTTAGCTGGCTACAATGCCCTTCTAACCAGAATTCAGTAATACTTACGTACTACTGCTTGGCGGCAGAATAACTCGCGAAGCAGGGTACCTACGCATATGACCTCTCGCATACGAGAGACCTACCACGAGTAAACCCTGCTTTTCTAGTCACGCTGACCGTCAGCGTTGAACAGCAAAAAGTTCTCAAATATTTATAGTATTTACAGAATTAGTGTGCGCGAGGTGGCGTGAGCCTATGATACTCTGAAGAGTTACAACAGACTCGATGCGATTTGGATAATGAGTGCTGAAGATTGGTGGCGGCGTGCTTATCAGCGGGAGCGAGCGAGTGTGGCTCAGTGAGAGCATTTGCGAATTTCAATCCGACGCACCCAAGTTCGAATCCCGCTCGCCCTGCACCACTGACTAAGTTATGTGCGGATTTAACACTCGCTCAAAAAACGGTGGAAGAAAAACATCGTGAGGAAATCGGCATATCCAAGAATTAATCACAAAATTTCAAGAACATATGACATCCACCAACCCACACTGGGCCAGCGTGGTGGATTATGGCCCATACTTTCTCTATGAGAAAAAGTCCGTGTCCCAGCAATGAGAAGGTGATGGGCTAATAATTATGATGATGATGATAATGTGCCTATGGGCATGTCTGGTAAATCAACTTTAGCCATGTTTGGATGATTGAAATTTATTGAGCTTTGAATTTACATGCATTAAATAAATCTTACTGTAAGCTGTTCAGGCAATCGTCAAAATTGAGCTTCAACAATCGTGATGATCACAGGACAGCACGCGATGTAGCGCTACACACACACACACACACCCTCCCTCACAAACACACAACGTGTATATAACTGTTCTATTATAATCTGTATGTATGTATGTTAGTTCTAAGGTATATATTTATATAGGCCGTAGAATAAGTAAATAACATCTGCACCTAACTTTTTTAATGTTGCCTGAAATAAAGATAAAATAAATATATTCATTTTAGGTAAATCGGTGGTAGGTTTCTCGTATGCAAGAGGCCTTTAGTATCCCTGCTTTGTTAGTTATACTGCCACCGAGCAGTAGTGCGCAAGCATGTAGGTGGCAACTACAAGTTTGCAAATGCAATTAAAAATTGTGCAATAACCGTTCTAGTCTCATCCTTGTGTTATCTACTGCGCTAGGAAGTTCATAAGCAAGATAGATAGATATAGATAGAAAGATGTATAGAAGATAGATAGAAAATAGATAGAAGATAGAAGATAGAAGAATATAGATAGGTAGATAGATGGTGTAAATGTTAACAATGGTCTCCAAAGTTTAAAGTTCAAAGTTTAAAAGTTCTTTATTCAGTTTTCGCAACACAGACGCATTTATGAACGTCAATTATTACAACCTTATCGCTAAAAGCAATCTCTTCCACACATTATTATAAGACATTATAACAAGACTTTTCCACGACTATAATAAAATATTTCGAGTTTAATCCTATACTGCCCGTTATATTGTATTACAGTATCTCTGTCCCCCATTTATCACCCCTTCCGTGTAAAATGGGGGTACTTCCCCCTTTTGAAAAGGTGTAAAAGTTTTACGCGCCGTAAAACAGATACCTGCGCTTAGATTCCGCATGGTTTTATTGGATCCTATTTAAAATGATATAAAATAAGATTTATTTATTGTAAACTTTTGTGTATGTTGTTTTATGGGGAAATTTTTGTTTCGATTGTTGATTGGGGAGATGGTTTGCGATGCAAGGCATTCCGTGCGGAGGACAACCATCTTCCCTTCCACCAATTTCCGTTTATTTTTCTACAAAAGATATAACACTGTGAACTTTTTATTAAAATTATTGAAGAGTGAGTTACAGTTTTATAGAAAATAATCAAATAGACATATCAATTTCTTTAAAATTCGAAGGTAGATTTGGGTAAATATTTGCAATCTAGAAACATTCTAACATTTTCAACTAAAATAACATACTACAGTATACATTATAGAAAAAACTTTAATATTATTGAGGATAATAATAAATATCTACCCAAACCTTTAACATTCCATCATACCTAGCAAATAATAAATGTGACCCAGCAACCAGATAGCAATATGTCTAAAGGCAAACATTTTACTATTATTAACCGACTTCAAAAAAGGAGGAGGTTCTCTATTCGGTTGTATTTTTTTTTTTTTTTTTTATTTTTTATGTTTGTTACCTCAGAACTTAGTCATTTATGGACCGATTTGGAAAATTCTTTTTTTATATGAAAGGATATACTTCCACATTGGTCCCATTTTTAACCGACTTCAAATTAAAAAAGGAGGAGTATATTTTTTCCTTGTTTTTGTTTGTTACCTCAGAACTTCGTCATGTATAACCCGATTTGGAAAAATTCTTTGTTTATTTGAAAGGACATACTTCCAAATTGGTCTCATCATTAACCGACTACAAAAAGGAGGAGTATATTTTTTATGTTTGTTAACTTAGAACTTCGTCAAGCTGATTTGGAAAATTCTTATTTTATTAGTAAGGATATACTTCTAGATTGGTCCCATTATTAACTGACTTCGAATTAAAATAGGAGGAGTATAAATATTTTATTTTGGTACCTCAGAACTTTGTCATTTATGAACCGATTTGGAAAATTTTTTTTTTATTTGAATGAATGTGATTTCAGAATCGTCGCATTGTGGTCCGACTAATTAATAAAAGGAGTTTTTTTTCTTATTATGTTTGTTATCACAGAACTTCGTCATTTATAAACCAATTTAGAATATTATTTTTAAAGTTTAAAAAAGGAGCAGGTGTGTTTCTATGTGTGGCCTTAATTGTCAGAGGGCAGATTTCGTAGCCTCGTTATCTCGTTTTTCGCTCTGTCGTCGTGTGGTCGAATTAATAATTTGTTGGCGTCCAAATCTGACAAAACGATGCCTTCTAAACTTCTGACACGACTTAGTGCCACATATGTTTGCCCTTTTGCAAATTTTTTTTTACCGAGATCGATCACAGCTCTTTCGAGGGTGGTCCCCTGTAGTTTATGGACTGTGACCGCCCAGCTTAATACATATTAGAGGAAGCATACGTCGCTCTACATCTCCGTAACCCCTCGCCGCCTGAAATGTAGTGCTTGATGGAGGTATGGGTATGCAACCGTCACTATTTTTAACCGACTTCAAAAAGGAGGAGGTTTACAATTCGACGGTTGGTTTTTTTTTTTTTTTTGTGTGTTTGTTACGCGATTACTCCGCCAATTATGCATTGATTTCAATGATTCTTTTTTTGATTGGTAGGTAATACTTCAAAGGTGGTCCCATATAAATTTTATCGAAATTCATTCAGTAGTTTTTGAAAAAAATAGCAAAAACAAAAATATATAAGTTTAATCTTCAAGTCGGTTCTTGTTTTTTTCGTAACCAACTTTCTAAAGGTGGAGGTTTGTATTCGACTGCTTCACCTGCTTCACCCAGGGTTGACTTCCGGTGAGGGAACTCCTCAACGGTGAATAGTACAGACACAACATTTCGTAAATGGATTTAACCATAATAGCCTGTTCTAAATTCCATCATGACATGGCAGATACACCCAGGATTGACTTCCGGCGAGGAAACTCCTCAACACACTGACAACACACTGACAACTGAATAGGACAGACATGAAATTTTTTTGTACATGCATTTAATTGTGATAGCCCGTTTTAAACTTCGTCATGATGTGGCTTCTAGATCATAAAAGCTTGTCTTTAAAAACTTTTTGAATTAATTTAATTAAAACTTGTTTTTCACTAAAAAGGTTAAAATAAATTATTTTTCAAAAAAATCTAAACCGACTTCAAAACCACAAATGGCACTCAAAAGTAAAAAATAAATTAATATAATTATCATAAGCGCTACCCACTCATATATTTGAAGTCGGTGCCAGCCAAGTCTAATAGGTAGTAGATAAATACTACCTACAAGTAGTACTTACTATATACATAGTATTTATCTACTACCTATTAGACTTGGCTGGCACCGACTTCAAATATATGAGTGGGTAGCGCTTATGATAATTATATTAATTTATTTTTAACCGACTTCAAAAAAGGAGGAGGTTCTCTATTCGGTTGTATTTTTTTTTTTTTTTTTATTTTTTATGTTTGTTACCTCAGAACTTAGTCATTTATGGACCGATTTGGAAAATTCTTTTTTTATATGAAAGGATATACTTCCACATTGGTCCCATTTTTAACCGACTTCAAATTAAAAAAGGAGGAGTATATTTTTTCCTTGTTTTTGTTTGTTACCTCAGAACTTCGTCATGTATAACCCGATTTGGAAAAATTCTTTGTTTATTTGAAAGGACATACTTCCAAATTGGTCTCATCATTAACCGACTACAAAAAGGAGGAGTATATTTTTTATGTTTGTTAACTTAGAACTTCGTCAAGCTGATTTGGAAAATTCTTATTTTATTAGTAAGGATATACTTCTAGATTGGTCCCATTATTAACTGACTTCGAATTAAAATAGGAGGAGTATAAATATTTTATTTTGGTACCTCAGAACTTTGTCATTTATGAACCGATTTGGAAAATTTTTTTTTTATTTGAATGAATGTGATTTCAGAATCGTCGCATTGTGGTCCGACTAATTAATAAAAGGAGTTTTTTTTCTTATTATGTTTGTTATCACAGAACTTCGTCATTTATAAACCAATTTAGAATATTATTTTTAAAGTTTAAAAAAGGAGCAGGTGTGTTTCTATGTGTGGCCTTAATTGTCAGAGGGCAGATTTCGTAGCCTCGTTATCTCGTTTTTCGCTCTGTCGTCGTGTGGTCGAATTAATAATTTGTTGGCGTCCAAATCTGACAAAACGATGCCTTCTAAACTTCTGACACGACTTAGTGCCACATATGTTTGCCCTTTTGCAAATTTTTTTTTACCGAGATCGATCACAGCTCTTTCGAGGGTGGTCCCCTGTAGTTTATGGACTGTGACCGCCCAGCTTAATACATATTAGAGGAAGCATACGTCGCTCTACATCTCCGTAACCCCTCGCCGCCTGAAATGTAGTGCTTGATGGAGGTATGGGTATGCAACCGTCACTATTTTTAACCGACTTCAAAAAGGAGGAGGTTTACAATTCGACGGTTGGTTTTTTTTTTTTTTTGTGTGTTTGTTACGCGATTACTCCGCCAATTATGCATTGATTTCAATGATTCTTTTTTTGATTGGTAGGTAATACTTCAAAGGTGGTCCCATATAAATTTTATCGAAATTCATTCAGTAGTTTTTGAAAAAAATAGCAAAAACAAAAATATATAAGTTTAATCTTCAAGTCGGTTCTTGTTTTTTTCGTAACCAACTTTCTAAAGGTGGAGGTTTGTATTCGACTGCTTCACCTGCTTCACCCAGGGTTGACTTCCGGTGAGGGAACTCCTCAACGGTGAATAGTACAGACACAACATTTCGTAAATGGATTTAACCATAATAGCCTGTTCTAAATTCCATCATGACATGGCAGATACACCCAGGATTGACTTCCGGCGAGGAAACTCCTCAACACACTGACAACACACTGACAACTGAATAGGACAGACATGAAATTTTTTTGTACATGCATTTAATTGTGATAGCCCGTTTTAAACTTCGTCATGATGTGGCTTCTAGATCATAAAAGCTTGTCTTTAAAAACTTTTTGAATTAATTTAATTAAAACTTGTTTTTCACTAAAAAGGTTAAAATAAATTATTTTTCAAAAAAAACTAAACCGACTTCAAAACCACAAATGGCACTCAAAAGTAAAAAATAAATTAATATAATTATCATAAGCGCTACCCACTCATATATTTGAAGTCGGTGCCAGCCAAGTCTAATAGGTAGTAGATAAATACTACCTACAAGTAGTACTTACTATATACATAGTATTTATCTACTACCTATTAGACTTGGCTGGCACCGACTTCAAATATATGAGTGGGTAGCGCTTATGATAATTATATTAATTTATTTTTAACCGACTTCAAAAAAGGAGGAGGTTCTCTATTCGGTTGTATTTTTATTTTTTTTTTATTTTTTATGTTTGTTACCTCAGAACTTAGTCATTTATGGACCGATTTGGAAAATTCTTTTTTTATATGAAAGGATATACTTCCACATTGGTCCCATTTTTAACCGACTTCAAATTAAAAAAGGAGGAGTATATTTTTTCCTTGTTTTTGTTTGTTACCTCAGAACTTCGTCATGTATAACCCGATTTGGAAAAATTCTTTGTTTATTTGAAAGGACATACTTCCAAATTGGTCTCATCATTAACCGACTACAAAAAGGAGGAGTATATTTTTTATGTTTGTTAACTTAGAACTTCGTCAAGCTGATTTGGAAAATTCTTATTTTATTAGTAAGGATATACTTCTAGATTGGTCCCATTATTAACTGACTTCGAATTAAAATAGGAGGAGTATAAATATTTTATTTTGGTACCTCAGAACTTTGTCATTTATGAACCGATTTGGAAAATTTTTTTTTTATTTGAATGAATGTGATTTCAGAATCGTCGCATTGTGGTCCGACTAATTAATAAAAGGAGTTTTTTTTCTTATTATGTTTGTTATCACAGAACTTCGTCATTTATAAACCAATTTAGAATATTATTTTTAAAGTTTAAAAAAGGAGCAGGTGTGTTTCTATGTGTGGCCTTAATTGTCAGAGGGCAGATTTCGTAGCCTCGTTATCTCGTTTTTCGCTCTGTCGTCGTGTGGTCGAATTAATAATTTGTTGGCGTCCAAATCTGACAAAACGATGCCTTCTAAACTTCTGACACGACTTAGTGCCACATATGTTTGCCCTTTTGCAAATTTTTTTTTACCGAGATCGATCACAGCTCTTTCGAGGGTGGTCCCCTGTAGTTTATGGACTGTGACCGCCCAGCTTAATACATATTAGAGGAAGCATACGTCGCTCTACATCTCCGTAACCCCTCGCCGCCTGAAATGTAGTGCTTGATGGAGGTATGGGTATGCAACCGTCACTATTTTTAACCGACTTCAAAAAGGAGGAGGTTTACAATTCGACGGTTGGTTTTTTTTTTTTTTTTGTGTGTTTGTTACGCGATTACTCCGCCAATTATGCATTGATTTCAATGATTCTTTTTTTGATTGGTAGGTAATACTTCAAAGGTGGTCCCATATAAATTTTATCGAAATTCATTCAGTAGTTTTTGAAAAAAATAGCAAAAACAAAAATATATAAGTTTAATCTTCAAGTCGGTTCTTGTTTTTTTCGTAACCAACTTTCTAAAGGTGGAGGTTTGTATTCGACTGCTTCACCTGCTTCACCCAGGGTTGACTTCCGGTGAGGGAACTCCTCAACGGTGAATAGTACAGACACAACATTTCGTAAATGGATTTAACCATAATAGCCTGTTCTAATTTCCATCATGACATGGCAGATACACCCAGGATTGACTTCCGGCGAGGAAACTCCTCAACACACTGACAACACACTGACAACTGAATAGGACAGACATGAAATTTTTTTGTACATGCATTTAATTGTGATAGCCCGTTTTAAACTTCGTCATGATGTGGCTTCTAGATCATAAAAGCTTGTCTTTAAAAACTTTTTGAATTAATTTAATTAAAACTTGTTTTTCACTAAAAAGGTTAAAATAAATTATTTTTCAAAAAAAACTAAACCGACTTCAAAACCACAAATGGCACTCAAAAGTAAAAAATAAATTAATATAATTATCATAAGCGCTACCCACTCATATATTTGAAGTCGGTGCCAGCCAAGTCTAATAGGTAGCAGATAAATATGTATATAGTAAGTACTACTTGTAGGTAGTATCTATCTACTACCTATTAGACTTGGCTGGCACCGACTTCAAATATATGAGTGGGTAGCGCTTATGATAATTATATTAATTTATTTTTTACTTTTGAGTGCCATTTGTGGTTTTGAAGTCGGTTTAGTTTTTTTTGAAAAATAATTTATTAAAATCGTATCAACGAAATAAGATGTCAATATTTAACGAAAATACTCAATATTAATGGATCCGCTTACTGAAAAACTTTTGTTTAGAGTTTAGTTGTAAGAAACTCGTGATGACCGTGATCATTCGTCCGATTATGACATTTGTCACAGTGTTTTTTAATATACGACATTGTCTCCTATTTTTAAAAGAAAATAAATTTTTTCAACATAAAATAATAATATGCTCTAGGCGAGGCCTATGCTGAAAAGCAAGACAATTTTGAAACTGTTACTTATCAGTTGTCTTTAGGTGTACAAACATTGTATTTTTTCTATGTAAGATTGTTAATAAAGGCTATTATTGTTATTATTAGATTTTGAAAAGTTTCGTGAGTGTTATTATTCATAATTGATATAAAACGGCTAAAACTCACTGTAAACGTCGAAAATTACTCCGACCAGGTTTCGGACATTTTAGAAGTCCTTCTTCTGGGAGTTATGAGAACAAGCCGCGGCGTAGGTCGCGAGCGCTCGCACGTAACTGGCGGCGCGTGCGCGGCTCTGCAGACGCGGCGGGCGGCGTCGGTGGAGTTCGCGCCCGCTCGGCGATGTTCGTAAGCTCGGTGGTGGGTGAACGTCACTGCTAATGTCTGCTGCATTAGGGTATAAGCACACTGCACTAATTGTGTCCATTTCGCACTCGAGTAAAATGCTGGTCGGAGTAATTTTCGACGTTTACAGTGAGTCTTAGACGGTTTATATCAATTATTATTATTATGTCGCTTTTTCTCACAGGTTATATATCCGGTCCTTTGGAAGGCTTGCGCGGGGACATGAGTCCAACATGCCTCTTAGAGCATTTAATTTAGATATGTAATGGGCAACACTTATCGGGGACTGTCTCTATGTGCAACATTTAAAAGATGCAATCAAAGACAGACCCCGATAAGTGCCAGAACTATAAGATATATGAAAATTACTATTATTATTATAAAATAATAATAAAGTGGCACAAAATAATGACGCGATGGCTAAAACTTGATATCCAATAGTAGAACAAAAAGTAAAAATAAAAATTGCTCATTTGAGTTCTATTTCTTAGTAAACCAGTTTGACATAATTTGCTTCTTTAGGCCGGAGCCGCGGTGGAGGCTGCCGAAGACGCCAAGCTTATTTTATATGATGTTTTTAAGATTTAAACAGTTAACTTAATCAGTTAAATAAGAAGTTAACATAAAAGTAGTGAATTTCATCTTTCGACAATGAATTGATGATTCTAAACAGTAGTTCTGCAATTAAAACTATTAACTAGTAAGCATTTATGCTTATTTTTACATCCTATAGAGGAAGTTTAGTTTAATGTTTTAACATTAAACGAAACTTCCTCTATAGGAAGCAAACTCCTATCCATTTAAGTTCAACATAATTATACACTAACTTGGGTGTCCACGATTGTTTGAGGTGGAATAAAATTGGAAATATTATTATTCATAATTGGGTCCTCGGGGGTTGAAACTCAGAAATAGGGTTATCGGGTCATGTGGGTCATACGAAAGGCCTTTGCTTACATGCCCTGATTCCACTTTTATATTACTACTTTATGATTTTTGTAATATGTATCCAAAGGACGATATTTGATAAAATTACATGAAAAAATAATAATTAAATAGAGATAGTCTTGAAAATTAATGAGTAGGTACCTATTTTTTATACATCTAAGTGATGAGAGGGCAAAACCAACCTGTTGTCAAAAGTCAAAAGATATTTGATTAATAGGTCCAAAAATGCACTTTTACGAGGGTATAACTGAAAGTTTTTAGAACTGGCCACTTGTAAACAAAATAAATAAAAAATAATTTAAATTTTGAAAATGGAACTCTTTGCCAATATTATTGAGTATAAATTTCATTCAATTGTCATTTGTTTTACAATTTGGCGGCAAATTGAAAATTGTCTGTGTTACGTCAGCATGAATTTAACGCGAGAAACTTTTCGTGCTATGATTTTTTATGACTTTCGATTACATTTAAGTCAACAAGAAAGTTATGATAGACCACGATTGGCCTTTCACGATGAAGCCCCATCTCGTGCCACTGTTCACAACTGGTTTAATGAGTTTAAG
The DNA here is from genome assembly GCA_951640565.1 of Petrophora chlorosata. NCBI lineage: Eukaryota > Metazoa > Arthropoda > Insecta > Lepidoptera > Geometridae > Petrophora > Petrophora chlorosata. The sequence continues at coordinate 3,810,337 of OX621204.1, read as the reverse complement.
CGTGGTCGCACTAATCTCACCGATGATCTGCGTGAGAGACGGCCTTCTACGGCGACGACCGAAGATAACATCTGTGCGTCGTATGATAGAGACTGACAAAAGAGTGACCTATTAGCAGATTCGGACAAGCTTAGGCATCGGTATGAGTCAAGTGCACAAAATACTCCATGAACATTTAGCGGTCAGGAAGCTTTGTGCCCGGTGGATACCTCATATTTTGGCCGAGGCCCAAAAACTCCTTTGTACTGATTGGTGCCGTGAAATGCTTGAAAGTTTTAAAGGTGACTCAAATGCTGTGTTCGACATACTCACGGGTGACAAAAGCTGGATTTACTGTTATGATCCCGAAACCAAAAGACAGTCTGCTCAGTGGATGTTTCCTTCCGAGAAGTTGCCAACTAACGTGAAGAGAGGTCGAAGCGTGCAAAAAAAGACGGTAGCGTCGTTCTTCGGAAGGACAGGTCATTTCGCGACAATTGCTTTAGAGGATTGAAAAACAGTTTCTGCGGAGTGGTACACTAGCAATTGTTTGCCACTTATCTTGGAAAAAGTTCGGGAGAAACAAACTCGCAGTAGAATCTTCCTTCACCGCGACAACGCCTCGTCGCACACCGCCAGTCGAACGATCGACTATTTGGCGACGTCAAACGTGGAATTACTGGGTCATCCACCGTATAGTCCCGACCTCGCACCTTGTGATTTTTATTTATTCCCAAAAAATAAAAGAAAATCTTCAAGAAAAACGTTTTATGGACGCTGAGGAAGCTGTGGCAGCGTTTCAAAAGGCCGTTGAAGAGACCCCTAAGGACGAGTGGGCAAAGCGCTTTTGCATATGCTTTTTGAGTATGCTGTTTACTGCTAGGCCTATGCTGTCTCCCCCAGGTCTCTCTAGCCGTCCCTATCCTGCGCTTCCTCGCACCAGCCTACTTGGTATGCATCCAGATCGTCCGTCCATCTCCTTTTAGGCCGGCCTCGGCGCCATCGTCCATCTTCAGGCACCTAAAAAATATTATTAAACAAGACTTTTATTCAAAAATATATTTTTCAAGACACGCTTTTAACAAATTCGTAATCGGAAAATGCCGCGAGCAGATTAAAATGAGCCCAAACACAAGTAGTTGACGATTATCCGTCAAAGAGCTCCATTGCCCACCTTCGTTCCATTCTCTATCATCAGATCAGCTGGCTTTCACAATAATATTGCATTGTCATTGGACTTTGACAAGCTTGCAAAAATTCAACTCCGTAGGATAAGAGTAAGTGGTTCTGATTCAACTTGTAAGATTTGACCCAACCATCGCAAGTTAATAAAAAAGCTTGCAAAATTATTATTAATAAAAAAATTAACTAAAACCTCTTCTCTGATTTCATAGTTTACAACCGTTTTATGTACGGTTACTTCAATTATCTCACTGTACGGTCATCCGGCCAAAGTAATGTCTACTGTACATCTCTATATATTATACCACTCAATATGATGAAAATCCAATTGTCAAGGGGAGATTATATTTCAACATTACATTATGTCGGGGTAACGAAAAATATTTTACGAAGAAATGTCCCGTAAGTCTTGCTCGTTTATAATGGATTGCAAGCTGAACCTTTATATTTTTGGGTAAGTTTGTGTTTATTGTGAAAATAATTTGACTTTGTATCAAAATTTCATGTGTCAATAAAAATATAATAAATTTTGTACAATCACAATACAATACACAATTTCAGTAAACTACAATTTAAAAAACCCCAGACACAAAAAACCAAAGCTAAGTAAAAAACGGCTTAACCGATTTTGATGTTTATGATAAAAACATGTTTAAGAACCACCGCTAGAAAACGTGCTTTCAAAAAAAAAACTGCATCTAAATAGATTCACCCGTTTAAATGCTACGGTGCCACAGATAGACACAGATAGTGGTCAAACTTATAACACCCCTCGTTTTTTGCGTCGGGGGTTAAAATGCTTTATTGTACACCAAAACAAAAAATATCAAGACATAGGAATTGACTTACAAATATCTATAGGGACTTGGCAAAACGTCTGGTGGAGGCGACGACGTGTGACCAGAAAGCTGGCTCATATTTGGGTCAAAAAATCAGCATTGCCATTCAGTGTGGCAATGCGGCCAGCGTTCTGGGCACTTTCCCCTCCACTATAGGCCTTTTAGAATAATTTTATGATATTTTGTACATATATTTAAGTTACTTTTGTAAATATATTTAAGTTATTTATATTTAAGCAATTTTAGTTTAGATTTATATAGTTCTTTGTTAAAATATAATATATACTTACAATTGACATATATTACATCTTGGTAAATTAATGGGTAGTAAAAATGTGTGCGTTTGTTTGAAGTACCTTCCGAGGACTTGGACCTGAATACACAAGGCACATCCGAGGACCTTTTCAAAGCGAGGACTTTTTTGTGGGTCCTCGGATGGGCCTGACAACATAATCGTGTTTTACGTGCGATTTTGAACCTAACTCTGCATTTAATAAGGCAATCTAAAAAGGTCCTCGTTTTAGTCATGAAGAGTTAAGTTGGCGTGTATAAGTGTGTGAGATTTAGAGGGCGCCACTATCGAATTAATACACTCTTGATTTACACTTTTGCCGAGCTTCAGTACCAATTCGAGGTCCTATGTGTTTATTTTTACACAGACGTCCTCGGATTGGTAGGTTTTCCTGACTTTGTGTATAAAGAGTAATTTTCTGACAAACTGAGGACCTTGTGTAAAATTTTCCGTCCTCGCATTGTTAAAAATATGAGAGTAATTTTGACCACGTATATATCAAAACACAAAAATTAAAAAAGGGAATAAGTTAACAGTAACGCTTTACAAGAGATAAAGCGTTTTAACATACAATTCCTTTATTTAAGCTTCTTAAATACAACAAAAGCAGATCGTAATTAAAACACTATTTCTAACTTATTATTTTGATCAATGTATAAAAACATTAAGCTTGTATAAAAAAATAAAGCCTATATAAAAGTTCATACATAATTTTTAAAAAGCTTAATACATGGTGATACCCAGACTCTTATCAAAGGTATATTTACGCTCCACCCATGTGGTATTTTGTTCATCTGAAAAATGAACATAAACCAAACTATTTTAAATAGATGAGAACCCAAAGAATCTGGATGTAAATTATATAACCTACTAAGTTATGATATCAAAAGATCTAAGTTTTCAATACCTGCATAATATTATGCACTACGCATAATATGTTAAATATGAGCACAAATGTACATCATAGAGACAAGCTTGAAAATCTAGAAATCCATGGAATGAAACATGACAAGAATGTAGACTCAAAACGCAAAGTTCTGGGTGGCGCTACAACTGTTATAGGTAGGCGTATTTCTTTTTTTCCATCAAGAGAACGACCTGTACATTAATCATACAATCAAGTGTAGGTATACAAAAAAAGAAGGACAGTGGAAAGAGTTAGAAGGCCTTTGCTTTTGCTTTTGGAAGCTACATTGAAATATCCTATGACAATAAATGAAATTAATGAGGAGTCTTTTTTGTATAATATGATAGATCTACATTATTGGCAAACAATGGCCCAGAAACGTGAGGAGTGGAAGGAGGGTACCTGTATGTGTTGGACTCATGTCCCCGCGCAAGCCTTCCAAAAGACCGAGTGTGCAACCCGCGAAAAAGAGCGACATAATAATGATAGATCTACGACCACCATCTCGCCTGAGATTAACGAGGATGTGGCTTAATATGGACCACGTAAATTTAGAAGAAACATATTCACCCTGGCCTTGAAGATATCCAAATTGTAGTTATTAGGTAACAAAGAAGACCACAATGAGTTTAATTCCGTAGCAGTACGCACTATAAACGTGGAACCAAAACGCTTTGTATTAATTGGAGAAATGTCTATTAAGTAATGGGAATATGAAATGTATCCTATAAAAGATTGACAGCCAGATTTACAGATTTACGTCGATGCTCAAGATTATGCAGCTTTGTGGCGACCTGTTGTTCATCACCAATAAGTCATTTTGCACGTCGATCTACAGGCTCCAATGCTTCTAGCAGGTACTTGGCATATCCGTCCTATTGTAGATGGCACCGTGCTATCATCTGTATTTAAAAAAATACCGACAGGTCATTGATGTACAGCAGAAATAGGGTTGCGGAGAGTACGGAGCCCTGAGGTACACCGGCATTTATGTCCAAATGATCGGACGAACTGCCCTCGATGACTACTCGAATCGATCGTTCTCTAAGAAAGTCCGCGATCCAGAGACAGGCTATCTTAAAGTCTAAAAGCAGGAAGCTTGTTGATAAGGCTGCCAGACCCTATCAAAAGCTTTTGAAATATTAAGAGGCACGGTTGATGCTTCACCATGCCTTAACACAGACCATGTCAACATAGATGGAAAATATATCACTTTTCGGTTTGTAAACGATATCATCTTGATTCCTTAAGATATCAACGAATTTTCAAGTTAAGCACGGATAGACAAATATACATAATTATTCGCATAATAAGACTTTATTAAGATGAGTGAGTCATCCAAAAAATAATTTTCCAATGTCATGGTGTATCCTCAATTATGGTGCAGGGACTTAAGACACTTCCAAACGAGAACATAAATAATTTAAAAGTAGTATAGCGTGCTATGGAAAATTCCTCCACGCTCGGTATCTCACTAAGAACCAAAATATGGAATCAAATGGTCGACAACGTATAGCGGAACTCAAATGACGATCGGCTTGTTGAGAACTTGGTAATATTACAATGGAGACAATAGGTGGCCGAAAGTGGTTACGTACGTCTAGAGGCCTGAAGATATCAATAGATAATCCACTAGCGAGATGGAAAGATGATGTCTGAATTTTAAGCATGTCATCATAGGCCTGTTCCATCTAAAGAGATGATTTAATCAGCGTTCGGAGTAGCAATGGTTGAACGGCACTTCCGCTCATGGCTCAAAAGGCCGACACGGGAATAACAGATACGGCCACACCGTGTGCAGATGTTTGAATGCTGCGATCCCATAGCTGGTGTGGAGTTGTTAATAAGGTCGTGCCTTTTTGCACGTTTGCTTGCAAGGAGCGCAAACCAATTATCATCGTGCGAAGTTATGCCTTCCGCAATAGACTTTCGCCAAAGGTCACGGTCTTCTGCTTCGTTTTCCCATTTCGAACAGTCGATGTTGAAGGATGACATATCGCGTTTGACGCTGTCCTTAAACCGCAACATAGGGCGTTCTATTGGGCGCTTAGCGTGTGCTATCTCGCTAAGGAGAGTTTTTCTAGGCAACCGAGAAGAATCCATTCTGTGCACGTGCCCTAGCCAACGCAACCTTCTTTGCTTGAGCAAAGCGGTTATGCTAGGCAGCTGAGCGGTTTTAAGGACCTGATGAACCTAACTGATAGACTAAAGAGTGGCGCATATCCAATAGTGGCTAGACAAGGGCTAATCCTCGAAAAGTACATGAAGTTAAATTTAATGTAAAGAAGACAGTGTTTCTGTTTTTGGCCGATATATACCAACATTAGATAGGTACCACTAACGGGTCCTCGTTTTGTACAAGCTGTACTCGTCCTCGCTTCGGTAATGATATGTCTAACACAACGTCCTCGAAAAGTACTTGGAGTTAGATTTTGTGTGAAGAAGACGGTGTTTCTGTTTTTTGGCCGATATATACCAACATTAGATAGGTACCACTAACGGGTCCTCGTTTTGTACAAGCTGTACTCGTCCTCGCTTCGGTAATGATATGTCTAACACAACGTCCTCGAAAAGTACTTGGAGTTAGATTTTGTGTGAAGAAGACGGTGTTTCTGTTTTTTGGCCGATATATACCAACAATAGATAGGTACCACTAACGGGTCCTCGTTTTGTACAAGCTGTACTCGTCCTCGCTTCGGTAATGATATGTCTAACACAACGTCCTCGAAAAGTACTTGGAGTAAGATATTGTGTAAAGAAGACAGTGCTTTGTTTTTTTGGCCGATATATACCAACAATAGATAGGTACCACTAACGGGTCCTCGTTTTGTACAAGCTGTACTCGTCCTCGCTTCGGTAATGATATGTCTAACACAACGTCCTCGAAAAGTACTTGGAGTAAGATATTGTGTAAAGAAGACAGTGCTTTGTTTTTTGGCCGATATATACCAACAATAGATAGGTACCACTAACGGGTCCTCGTTTTGTACAAGCTGTACTCGTCCTCGCTTTGGTAATGATATGTCTAACACAACGTCCTCGAAAAGTACTTGGAGTTAGATTTTGTGTAAAGAAGACGGTGTTTCTGTTCTTTGACCAATGCTGATAATGGATACTACAAAGGGGTCCTCGTTTTGTACAAGCTGTACTCGGGAAAAGTCGTCCTCGCTTTGGTAATGATATGTCTAACACAACGTCCTCGAAAAGTACTTGAAGTTAGATTTAGTGTAAAGTAAACGGTGTTTGATCATTGCTGATAATGGATACTACAAAGGGGTCCTCGTTTTGTACAAGCTGTACTCGGAAAAGTCGTCCTCGCTTTGGTAATGATATGTCTAACACAACGTCCTCGAAAAGTACTTGAAGTTAGACTTTGTGTAAGGAAAACGTCCTCGAAAGGGCATCACTTGGCAGGTCCGTGAGGTGCTCGGAAGGCGCACACACATGGTCCTCGCTTTGTATACCGAGTGCCATGTGATGGAGTGTATTTTGGGTCCTCGCAACAGACGTGAAGATTCTCGTCAAAAAAAGTTGAGATAGCAATATAGAAACCAGCCAGTCAGGCTTAGAATTTGATTTGCTACTTACTCGTCTAGGAAACGATGACGTACGACGTTGTTAAATACCTTTTCTGAGACGTCCTCGGATGGATAGGTTTAGGAGAGGTCCTCGCAAGGTACTCTGTACAAACCAGGGTGCGGGTGAGAGTGTGTGAGGGTGTGTGTGTGTGTGTGTGTCTTTGATGCTAAGCAACGCTGTGGTTTATATCCTTTTCGGCTTATTCAAAAAACATTACTGCAACTTCTGTATTCTGATCGATTACAATAAGGTTTGTTTCATCCGCCAAGTAAGCAAGATAAATCTTCAACTCCGTGAAATGGAAGACGAAAATTACTTTATAATTCTAGAGTTTCTGACAAAGTAACTTATTTATATCCACAACTTCAATAACAGTACTCGGAATGACCAAAATTCCGTCTTAGCGATTAAACTGAAACTTTCGCTGTGAAATTTATCACGAGGACGCGCAGTTATTTTTCAATTTGGAAGATATCTGAGACTCGCTCTAACTGTAGTTTAAACGACGATAAGCGGGGAACAAGAAACTTTGTTATTAGTACAAAAAGAGTATTTTGTTTCGTGTACAAAGTGATTTAAAAAGCAATCTAACTCGTTAAAGTGGTGGTTTTAGGATGGCCGCGTTAATAATTCATAGGGTTTTTCAAATTCTGAAGTGTTTGATGATTTCTTTATTTGCTGGTCGGAATAAGAGCTTTGCAGGAGTTTGACGACAGATAGCAAGACTTAATTGTTATTTTTTTTACTGCCTGATGAGACAAACGTTGGCCTGATGGTAAGCGTCGCGCCTGCCAATAGCAATTGCAGTGCAACTCTGAACCTTTAATTCTATAAAAACTAGTGCGTAGCCCTGCATTGCGCTCATAAACCCGAGACATCAAATATTAGGTTACATAAGCCCAGTATTTCGCTGGCTACAATGCCCTTCAAACCGGAACGCCGTAATACTTGCGCACTACTGCTTGGTAGCAGAATAACTGTCAAAACGCTGTTCAAAAACACATTTCCCTTCAAATAATGTATTAAACTTTTCAATAGCGTTTTATCAAACCGAGTGTAAAGTTCTTTTGGGTCGGGAAATATTCTGAAAAATATAGTATTTTCTCTAAAATATTTTATTTTCGCATATAAAGTTGGATTATACGATAATATTTCATATTTCAGATGCAGGTGCGACGCTCGGTCGAGATCTGTCTCCGACGAAGATTTTGAACAATTTATTCCAAGAACTGAGACTTCTAGTACCTTGGTTAGAACCTACCTACTCAAAATAATATCAGTCAAAAGTCAAAAGATATATTAAACTAGTTGCGCCTCCCGGTTCCACACGCGGTTTTCCGGAATAAAAAATAAACTATGTGCTATTTCAAGTCCTAAAGTACCTACATGCCAAATTTCATCAAAATCGGTTCTGTATATAGTTGTTGCGTGAAAAAGTAACAAACATACATCCATACATTCTTACAAACTTTCGCGTTTATAATATTAGTAGAATGGGTACAAAAATACGTCATTTACACATAATACCTACATCTCATCTCTCGCTTATCCACATCTCTCACTTGGACCTGAAGACGAACTCGGAGGACCTCCAGGCGCATATTCTGAAGTGGATCGGAGTCCGAACTGAGGAACCGATACATATCAATATCAGACACGTGGAATCTAGTAGACCGACTCATTTCAAGTCCTACAAGTTAAAGATTCTAGCAGTACTTACGACGATGTTCCTTAGTCTGGACTTCTGGCCAGAGGGTGTGGTCTGCCAACGCTACAGGGAAGCGAAGCCGCCATTGGAAGTTCCCTGATATGTTTACTCTGTATTCTGAACTATAAATGGTAAGCATCACTCCTGCTCATAATAGTTTCAGCACTACCCAGTTCTTGCAAAATCTTGCGCTGCGCTCGTCACCCTTAGACAATAGAAGTGTCAATAATGCTCTATAATTTCTAAATTAATAGACATACGTCTATAAATTGATTATATGATTTATAATTTTGCTAGCTCTGCCGCGCAGTTTCACTCGCGTATAATTCGGTTGATAATTGCTCCCTCGGGAGCTGTCGTTTTTCTGGAATAAAAAGTGCTATGCCCTATTTCAGGACGTACCTAAATACCGAATTTCATTAAAATCCGTTAAGCCATTATGGATTTAAGTTGTAACAAACACACATACCATTGCCTATTAGGTAATAAAAAACACACAAAAACACACCATCACACACACACTGTCTTTCGCATTTATAATAATAGTAGGATATGATTATTTTCATCGACTTAGCATACATTCTACATCAACACCACAGGCAAAGTCGTAGGAAAAAAGCTATTAAAAAACAAGTCATAAAGTACAAATTTTTTTGTACAACAACAGTCGCATACGAATTCAAATACGCTCAAACCAAAATAACAGGAAATTATTTTTCGAGAGCCTTCGAGAATATTCTATATGTGATGCAATATCGGTTTGTTTGTTTGTCCTGAATGTTGACGTAGCTTTCATACCCTGTATTTATAATGCAATATTGTATCACTCTAATATTATAAATGTCAAAGTTTGTATGTAAGTGTGTTTGTTTGTTACTTCTTCACGCTGTAACGGCTTAACGAATTTGAGCGAAATCCGGAATAAAGATAGCTTATCCTCTGGATAAATACATTACTTTTTATCTCGGAAAAGAGCGAGTCTGGCCTAGTAGGAGCACGTGCGACTTTCGATCCGACGCACCCATGTTCGAATCCCGCTGACCCCGCACCACTGACATTCTTAAGTTATGTGCGGATTTAACACTCGCTCTAAAAACGGTGAAGAAAAACATCGTGAGGAAACCGGTATGTCCAAGAATTAATCACAAAAATTCAAGGACATGTGCCATCCACCTTTCCGATTCGTTACTAGTGTTATTAAAAAGTTCGCCGAAGCTCACGAATGTAGACTTCACCATCACGTGAACGTCGAGGCTATCCAGCTCCTCGACACCACAGACCTAGTGAGAAGGCTCAAAAGGACAAAACCTTTTGAGTTAGTGTAGTGAAGTGACAGTGTACCGTAGTACCTATACATACTTTAGTGCTACCCGTAAAGAACACAACAACAAAGTGTCTTCGCCTAAATAGAGACAGTAAGAAAAGTGTTAATGGACACATTCTTAGTTATACTATACTTAGCAATTTAAGTCAAAGTTAAAATACTTATTAGTCTTAGTAGGCTAGATTGTAATATTAATGGGATGTCTTTTTGAGACAGATCATTATAAAAAAAAAAAAATGTGCCATCCACCAACCCGCACTAGGCCAGCGTGGTGGATTGTGGCCTAAACTCTCTCTGTGAAAGAAGGCCCGTATCCCAGCAGTGGAAACGTAATGGGCTGATGATGATGATGATCCTGGATAAACGAACAGTTCCCGAAGGTGATAAACAGAATTATCCGCGGGTGTAATCGCCCGGCTCAGCTAGTTTTTTTTTTAATTATAAGCTTACGTTTGACCATTATCTCATCTGATGGTAAGCGATGATGTCGTTTAAGATGTAACATTACCTAGAAGATACCTGTTCACTCTCGATTTAAAGACTCCAAGCTTGTAGTTGTCAGGAAACACAAACGTTGGCAATGCGTTCCACTCCTTACTAATTGGATAAAGCAGAAACGCCAACATACCTGATACCTGAGAATTGATCACGTCCCACTACTAACTAGATTCATGGGCATGCTCGTCAAGTAGTATTTATCCCTTGGCATATGCAGTGACACAAATGCAATTTATGATGCACGGGCTGCTCCGGTCCTACATGAAAATGGATATATTAAGCGACTGGGCGCGACTGTGGGGTCACCAGCTTTTGTACAATGCTCTACGTAATTGTATTATCGTTCGCTTTTTCTGGCTTGTTAAGGAATGTTGAAAGGAATAAGGACTTGCAATGCAATTTCATAGACAGTCCGTAAATTTTTTGTACTATCGATCATTCTTTTTTTTTTGGCAACTGACTGATGAGATGAGCAAGTCGTTCGCCTGATGGTGAGCGCGACGCCTGTTCATAACAATTGCAGTACCACCAAGAACTTTACATACAATAAAAAGTACTGCGTAGCACAGCATTGCGCTCACTCAACACCCCGAGACATCGGATATTAAGTGTTATACGCTCAGTAATTTCGCTGGCTACAATTCCCTTCAAACCGGAACACAGTAATGCTTACGCACTACTGCTTGGCGGCAGAATACCTGGTAAAGCTGTGGTACCTACTCAGAAAAAAAAATGACTTACTTTCGTTCGTTCGACTTACGTTCGTAATCTTGAATAGTTGTTTAACCCATCAAACGCACGTAGAATGGGTAAAATAAAAAATAAAATATGCGCAGGTAGGTTATCTGCACATATTTAATTTTTTTTTGACATTCCTATGGCATAAAATATGTTGTAATTAAATTTGTAAATGAAAAAAAAATTAAAGTTTTTGAATTGAGGAAATATATACAGAATATTTTCGGGAGGCATTCTGGATAGGTAACGCTAATGCTGTTGGTCTTCTAAATAAATAGGAGACCAATTATAATTGTGAATGTGATATTCTAAATAACTCCAGCGCCACCCTGGAATTCAATGTCGACCTTCACATTCACAGCTCTCGCCACTGAGACAACATCAAGTCTCAATGCCCAAGTAATTTCACTTCCTGTATTTAACCTACTGACCTAATATCTCACGACAGATTCGGAAAGAGCGGAAAAACAAAAGACCCTAACCCTAAGGAAACTCCTTGACGTAACTTTCTCTCGTCACTTGCGGGTCCCATCCGGTATATGTCTCGTAACTAGTAAGGGTCGCTTTCCTGAAAAAAAAAACAAAAGCAAAAGTCTCTCTTAATAGGGCCCGTTTATTCCCCGTTAAGGGTCAGACCACACCTGGAGTAAATTGAATTCTATGAATAAATTTCCCTCTTGCAGCGTGGGAAAGGTTTGAGTGAAGAGCGTTTTGTTTTTCACACGAGTTTTGCAGATAAGCATATATTTACTCGTGGTAGGCCTCTCGTATGCGGGAGACCGTCTGGGTAGGTTCCACAGCTGTGCCAGTTATTCTGACGCTAAGCAGTAGTGCGCAACCATTATTGTGTTCCAGTTTGAAGGGCATTGTAGCCAGCGAAATTACTGGGCGTATATGAGACTTACTATTGGTGTCTCGGGGTTATGAGCGCTGTGCAGTCCTAGGAAGTGCTTTTTATGATATAAAAGTTCTGGGTAGCACTGCAATTGTTATTGGAAGGTGTGGTGCTTACCATTAGGGGAACAGCATGCTCGTCTCGTCACTCAGTTCCATAAAAAAATATAAATATGATAAGTAGGCTATAGTGTCTGTAAGCTGCTGTAGTAATCTTTAAAACTATACTAAAAGTCATTGATTATATTTGATTTTTTAATTTATGAAAATACCGCTACGTACAGCTTCAGTTGAGCAGTTATTTCTTTAGAAGTCGTAAGGTTGAAAACGTTTTTCTAAGTTTTTTTCTTTTTTTATTTTTATTTTATTTTATTTATTTTAGCAATCCAAACAGCGTCTTAGCTAATTTATATCAATACAATATTTCTTGTTTATAAGGCCAAAATAGGATTACACATCTAATGTACTTAAGTTAATACTAGCGTGATTACATAATATAATAGTATGTTTACATATCCTTCATTGTGAGTTAAGTATACAGAATAGATGTTTGTTTTATTATTTTAAATATAGTTGTAAACAAAAGTTGAGACATATCTCTATAATAATGTACGTATAAATGTATAAAATGTAATTTAACAAATAAAAACAAATTAAAAAAATAAAAAAAAAAACAAAAAAAAATGAACTTTTAATGAACAATACTAGAAATTGCAAGATTTAGCTTCAAACGATGAACACCAGCAACTGCCAAGACATTTAAGACTCGAAAGCTGACATTTCAGGATGTAAAACCCGTAAAACGATATATTTTTAGAAGTGTTTTTTAATCCCAATCAGCTGAAACTTTCACTAACTCAGCTAACAACCAAAATAAATTTTGTACTAACTTTTTGAACTTTATTTACTTTATTTTATATTATAATATAATGTACTAAAAATAAAGTACATATTTAGTTTTTTTAATTATTATTAGTATTTTGAAATTTCAATATTCTTTTGGGGTAGGTAGTGAAGTATAATGAAACAAATTTGATTTTAATATTAAGTGTAAATTTAAAAAAAAATGTTATTATAAGTGTCTAATAATTTTTTTGTTATATTAAGTTGGTAATGGGTTTTTTATTATCTTTATGATAAAAAAGCTATTATGCTAGAGATGATATTGTAACTTATTCTAGCTGTTTTTTATTATCAGGAAATAAAAATATTTTTCTATTTTTATTTAATTTATTTAATGGTATTTTTTATCTAAATTAACTTTACGGAACCCTAGCGGCGCGTGGTCCACGATGCACTTGGCCGCTTTTCCTTCTTTCACTTGAACCAGCCGTCGTCGGTGCCGCGGCCACATTTCATCGGAAACAAGAACTTATTGCCCTCCGCCCGTAAATAACTTAATATTATTAGATTACAAATCAAACGTGAGTTCGCAACAGCCGCGAGGCAGCGATTCGTTATTTTTTGTTGGTACAAAGGCTTTTTAAGTTTTGTTTTTAGGGGATGTTTCTGAACATTGTAAATCAAATAAACACAATAAACAGCTACAAGTCGCTTTTTATTTATATATAGGGTTGTCAATTTAACTTTTAGTTATTTACTCTTTTATACTTTTCTGTCCCACTGCTGGGCAAAGGTCTCCCCAAGTCTCTCCAGCCTTCCCTTTCTTGCGTCACCTCGCACCAGCCTACTTGGTAGGTATCTAGAACTATCAATGAACTATAATAATTCAATTGAAATGAACTATTATAATTTCGTAATTTTGTAGATATACAGGTTATATTACTTATATTTATATTGTATTACTTATACAGGTTTTTTTAAGTTTTTTTTTAGGGATGTTTCTAATAAATGACAATCAAATGACGAAAGAATTCGAAACATAAATAATACCTGTGATCTTAACATAAAATATTTTTTACATATTATAGTCATCATCATCATCATCAGCCCATCACGTTCCCACTGCTGGGATACGGGCCTTCTCTCATAGAGAGAGTATGGGCCATAATCCACCACGCTGGCCCAGTGCGGGTTGGTGGATGTCACATGTCCTTGAATTTTTGTGATAAATTCTTGGACATGCCGGTTTCCTCACGATGTTTTCCTTCACCGTTTTTAGAGCGAGTGTTAAATCCGCACATGACTTAAGAAAGTCAGTGGTGCAAGACCAGCGGGATTCGAACTCGGGTGCGTCGGATCGAAAGTCGCACGTTATCCCACTGAGCCACGCTCGCTCCTCGCTCCATAAATGATTGATTGTAATATATTAAAAATTAATTTAAAAACCACGTTTTTATGGATATAGAACGCATTGACATCGACTTGTAAGCTTCACTGAAAGTTTCATAGAGAGCTAGTCGGGAAGTGCTCGAAATTTGAGTTGCAAGATTCCACTCGGCGACAGACACACAAACAAGAAGGTGACGTAATAAAAACGTGGTAACGTGGTTATAAATGGGAACTGCTCTGTGAAGTCTTCTAGTCTAAAATTTAATTCATTCATTTGCAACTCACAAACTACTCGAATAATACAACGGCAGAGGGTTCCACTCCTTGGCCTTCATAATGCGAACGGCCAAGGAGTGGAACTCTCTGCCGGCATCTGTGTTTCCGGATAGCTATAATCTGGGTGTCTTTAAGACAAGAGTGAACAGGTTTCTTCTAGGCGAGCGTGCTACATCTTCGACCGCATCGTCACTTAACAACAGGTGAGATAGCGGTCAAACGCAGGCCTATAAATAATAAAAAAAATAATTAAAAAATAAATAAGTTTAACCGGATACAAGCACACATAGCCGGACACCGACGGCGGGTCGCGCGTCGTTACACGTGCCGCGTCAGAAGAGATAAGAGCTATGCGATAGAAAGAGAGGCGCTCTGTAGGTTAATATGACTGGTAGGTATGCAGCGCTACGCGAGCTGAATTAAATTTTATTGGGTCATAGCAAGAGTCGCTATTTGTTTAAATTTCTTGGCGGAGTATCGCTTATTCTGTGGTTTAACTATATTTCCCTCCCTAATTACCCACAGATTGCGTCACAGTTCCCTATATCGACTTATGATAGATTGTAGAAAGTTCAGTGACCCCATAGGAGATTGATGGATGTCTTATAAGGATGGCAGCGAGAGGGCAAATGTGGTGAAGCTTCTTGAATGAGGGATGATTAAGCGGTTCTAATATGGGGTTAGGACTATTGTTTGGAGAATTCGTACACGATATTGTTTTAAGGGGATTGAAGTGTACAAACATGTACTGAAAACACGTGTATTGTTATATAAATTAAAGTACCAGCCTAAGTACAAGCAATTAATTACAAAAGGTTCAAGGATTTTAAACCTTATACCTAGTCATGTAAGTCTCATAATTGTCTATGATATTGTAAACATTGGAAGTCGAAGGTAAGCCGTTTATGAGTAAATATTTCCTTAACACTACAAAATTGTATATGTAACGTTAAGAATCTAAAATTATTGAGACGCTGAAACACAAACAGATATATAAATAACTAACAATAAAAGCTTATTAGTAGTGTAACAATTGGCGGTCTTATAGCTCAAAGCGATCTCTTCCAAACGACCGTGCAGGAACAGGAATAACGCAACAATAAATAGTCGGTGGTTTTTAATATCTTATGCTTACATAAACGAATTATACTTTAAAACATACTATAATGAAATAGTAAATAATCTAATACAAACATATACATATATATATATATATAATACCAGAACACGGTAGTGCGCAAGCATTCGAGATACATACGAGAAACCTACCACCAGTGTTATTTAGCATTGGCATACAATACTTTTGAGGCCGTCTGGGTGTGTACCACCGCTTTGCCAATTATTCAGCCACCAAGCAGTAGTGCGCAAGCATTACCGTGTTCTGGTTGAAGGGCATTGTAGCCAGCGAAGTTACTGGGCATTATGAGACTCGACAGCTAACTGTCTCATGGTGACGAGCGCAGTGCAACGCCGCGCAGGAATTTGCAAAACAATGTTCTGGATGGTGCTGTTATTGTTATGGGTTGGCGTATTGCTTACCATCAGGCAAACGACCAGCTCGTGTCGTCATCCAGTTACATATAAATGTATATATATATATATATATATATATATATATATATATATATATATATATATATATATATATATACATGCAATTATATGCAATGTTTTGATGATAATTAATTTTATGACAAAAAACCATGTTGTAGCTACACTGAATCCAACGCAAAATTTGTAAATAATTTCCAAATCAGTTTCAAATGACGAAGTTCTGAGGCAACAAACGTAACAAAAAACAATCGAATTAAGAACCTCTTCCATTTTTGAAGTCGGTTAAAAATAGGTTTAAAGTAAAAGTTGAAGGGTCAACAGCCGCTGCATCCGACTAAATCTGCTTATATTTGAATAATTCGACGGGTCGCAGGGAAGTCCTCTAGAAGGCTTATTTACGAGATAAAATGGAATATTTAAGCAGCGATTAAACTTAAGAGTTATCATGGCAGCTAAAAGCCCGAAACAGTTCATTTATTATGATCAAGGTGAAATTTTGTTTTTGGTTTCGTAGCTGTACCTAAAGCTTTTTATGTAATACTCAATTACAAATAAAAGTAATAAAAGACGAGCAAGTCGTTCGCCTGGTGGTAAGCGCCACTCCTTCCCATAATAATTGCAGTGCCACCCAGAACTTTTAATACCATAAA
This sequence comes from Petrophora chlorosata, assembly GCA_951640565.1. Lineage (NCBI taxonomy): Eukaryota > Metazoa > Arthropoda > Insecta > Lepidoptera > Geometridae > Petrophora > Petrophora chlorosata. Next base: position 3,793,685 of record OX621204.1, on the reverse strand, counting down.
AGTACTGCGTATACACCGTGCAATTGAATTCGATATTTTTTCGAAAAGTATGTATTCAGTCCATGCTTTAGAATAAATCTGTAGCGACAAATTAAAAAAATAGAAATAAAATAAATATTGGTTGATAGTTACTGATATTCAGCGCGGTTACTTATACTATTAATTATTCTGTAACGCGGTTGCAGTCGTCGGATTTTGGACAGGAGGTATTTATCATGTTGCAGGGCTTATGTCACGAATTAGAATGATGACATTTATTATAACTTCTAGTTTTATGTTTTAAAATATTTTTTTTTATTTTATTAAATGGTGTATTCTATAGCATGGACTGAGTACATATTTTTTGCAAAAATATCGAATGCAATTCCACGGTGTATAGCATTGCAATGTGCTCATCGCCTCAAGACATCAGATATTAAGTCTTATAGTAATTTCACTAACTACAAAACCTAATCGTTGTAGAGAACGGAAGTGTATCTGTTTGTCTGAGGTAACAAACATAAAAAATTAAAAAAAAATGCAATTGAAAAGAGAACCTTCTCCTTTTTAACCGACTTCAAAAGAAGAAGGTTCTCTATTCGTTTTTTTTTTTTAAGTTTGTTACCTCAGAACTCCGTCATTCATGAAACGATTTGGAAAATTATTTTTGCGTTGTGTTCAGTATAACTACGAAATGGTCCCATATAAGTTTCATCGATATTTGACCTTAACTTTGAACTTTCGATTGTCCATTTTTTTGTTAATAAAACGTATACTTATGTGAAGTCGGTTAAAAATATTAAGAACTTTGTCAAGAAAGTTCTTGGTTTTTTATTCTGTCTGTGCTTTCCCCTTACTGTTGTGAAATAAAACTAACTAGCACGTAGTTAAACGATAATAAAAGCGTCTGGACACAATATGTTTTTGAAATCTTCCCGGCGATTGAGTTTTGAAAACTTTAAAATGATATTGTTTCTTATAATTCAAGTAAAAAACGTGGTCGGGACATTTCTTTTTAACCGAATTCAAAAAAAGGAAGAGGTTCTCAATTTTAATAAAACTACATTTTTTCATGACTTTTTAAAATAGAAAAAGAAAGAAAAACATTTATTCGACAACCACTAAGAAATAAATGAAAAAGACACATCTAAGGTAATAATTAATTTTTAGAAAAAAACAAAAACCGACTTCAATGTATCTTCGAAGTCCAAGGTATTTTTTTTTTTACGGGCGAATGCCTTTATTACTAAAAACAACTCTATACTCTACTTACTAAAACTAAACTAACTACGCAAAAATAATTTTCCTGAGAGTTCTGAGGTAACAAACATTAAAAAAATACATAATAATAATAAAAAAAAATACAACCGAACAGAGAACCTTCTCCTTTTTGAACTCGGTTAAAAATACAATGACAGAGACGGAATATAACAAAACAAGACAATACTAAATTCATGAACAGAGAAAGTTTGTAGTGCTAAAAGGGATTAATAACGAAAATTGTATTAAAATTCATCGTGGAAGTTCATATCATCATATCATTCTTGGGCTATCTATAGGCCTCAAAAGGCACAAGGTTTCCTATTGCATTACCTTGTAAGTACTTATATGGTTCTTATTAAGTGCATATAGTTTTACATTTAGAAAAAAATGTATACGTCCGTTAAAAATAATTAAATATATCTTATATGTACAATACATAATTACATAATACGTTATATAAAAACAGCAGATTAATATATATATTTCAGATTATACAAAAAAGAAAAGTAAGTAGGTAGATGACCTACCGAGTAAACCCACAAAGCGCTAAGCACCCCCGCGATTTATGCTTTTAATACTTTTATTTCAACTAAACTTGATGCATAATTTACAAAAACCAATATCGCCAGAGTTCTGCGCGTTAAGTGAAACAACTTTATAGTTGGACATAACACCCAGTTCCTAAAGAAACTCGAGCATACTTCCAAGAATATAAATGCCCTAACTCAACGCGAACCCACAGGATACGACTTGAAATATTAATCATACTATTGCAACGTAAAGATTCTGTGGCGACCACAACCGCCACATAACGACTACAGATGGCGCTGACACAAAATAACATAAACGCTTATACAAAGGTGCGAGCTTCCATACAAATCCTGCATCGCGCAAACGAAGTTCTCACGACAGAAACTTTCAAGTAAGTTCTGTTGGAAAGGTGTCTCCGGGTCAAAACCACCTGGCTCGGTCGGAAGGTCTTTCTTATTAAATGGAGGCACTTCTAGAGTGGATACCTATACCTACCTAACACCTACAAGCTTACTAGCCTATCCACTATCTTGTGGTCACTTGCTCATTTGAGCTGGTGCAACCAAAAATTTTATTTAGACCCTGTGCCACCAGAGTTGCCATGGAGACCAAAGGTCGTTTAAACGATTCTCCCTGCTATTGCATCGCGTTAAACGCCATAATGAGGAATCTAACCAACCTTTTTACTGTATTTTTCTACCTAAACAAATCAATCAAATGTTTTATTGTACGTCACTGGACACTTTCGTAAATCAAGTTTTTGTGATATAATGCCAATTTTTTTCCCGGGCAAGTGAGTGGGCCAAACAACTGGACTTTCATTAAGGTTCACCAATATTATCATCACCCACTAGAACCTCTATATCCATGACAACCCTACACTTTTACAAGACTATCCCAGCAACTCTTCATGACGACCTTACCTCTTCAACATGGCGACTCTGCCTCTTGTATTAAAGCACAAGCAGTAGCTTCCAAATCAATTTAAAAAATGTCGTGTCGGAGATTGTGGGTAAAACCCCACAGTGAGTTCTGCTCTCAACTGCTCCGCTACGTTTTGTATAATACGACCATTCGTTTATACTGAGGTGGGTAATTTATAAGCGCCCTCTTATTTACAGAAAGTGTTACTGTTTGTGGACTTTTAGGGGCAAAGCAAGGCTTTGGATATCTTTATTCCGTCTGATTTATTTTAATAATATAACTCTTTTATAGGAAGGATCCTGAGATGGTCGTGTGTGTTTAAGTGCGGAGTTTGTCTACGAGCGAATTGGTAGATTATTTTCTGTTCAGCATTTTCTATTTTGGTTTTAAGACGATATACGAAAGGGATCTGTGGGAGTCTAGTATATTTGATTTATTATTAATTTGTTGGAAAGGACGATTTATATATATTTTTTCGTTGTTTCATAAGAAACCTAAGTCCTTTTTCAGGACCTAAAGTACCTTACTATGTACCAATTCTCATCGAAATCCGTTCAGTAGTTTTGCTAAGAAACATTCATCCATCCATCCACAGCCTCACAAACTTTCGCATTTATAATATTAGTAGGAAATTTGTATAGGATTGAAGAGAAATTCATCACATAACAAAACCACATTAATATTTTAGAATGGGTAGATTTATATACACAGCTATTTAAAATTGATACAAAATAAATAAAATAAATTAAAAATAAATAAATAAGCCCAAAAGTCACATACATAGATCCTGGCCCCTAACTAGGATTCCCAGTCATCATCATTATAATCATCATCATCGGGTGCTGCTTGCGGGGACTGGTCTGTTTTAGTCACTCCTACTGCTACTGTCACACCTACTTATATTTTATTTACACTTTTTTGTTACTGATACTATGACTATGGGACATCTCACTCGCATTTCTTGTTTGATATTCTGTTAATTCTAATTTATACGTAATTGTGCTGAAAAAAGACATCCCCGCAGAGTTTCTTGGTGCTATCTTCTCTAGCGGGCGTATTTCCGAAGCACTGGTAGAGTCAGTTTTCGCATTTCTTTTCAACACTCAGACTTCAATTTGAGTATAGGAAAGAAATGGGTAAACATACTTACCTTTTTTCCAAAGTCATGGTAACATAAGTTACAATTTTTAACATTTTTTATTTGTATCATGTGTTTATGACCTTTAAAAGTGCACTTTTGTGCCTATTTATTAAATGATATTTGACTTTGACTTTGACATCATCATCATCATCATCATCATCAGCCCATCACGTTCCCACTGCTGGGACACGGGCCTTCTATCATAGAGAGAGTACCTTGGGCCATAATCCACCACGCTGGCCCAGGGTGAGTTGGTAGATTTCACAAGTCCTTGAATTTTTGTGATACATTTTTTGACCGGTTTCCTCACGATGTTTTCTTTCGCCGTTTTTAGAGCGAGTGTTAAATCCGCCTGTTTGTGTGGATTCCCAGTAATAATACTTTATTAGTAAAGCAGTAACCCTTTAGTAGTTTACTCGTGGTAAGTCTCTCGTATGCTGGAGGCCGTCTAGGCCGGTACCACCGCTTTGCCAGTTATTCTGCCACCAAGCAGTAGTGCTCAAGCATTACTGTGTTCTGGTATGTAGGGCATTATAGCCAGCAAAATTGCTGGGTTTATGAGACTTAATATCTGATGTCTCGGGGTGATGAGCGCAATGCAGTGCTACGCAGTGCTTTTTATGGTATTTACAGTTCTGGGTGCCACTGCAATTGTTATGGGCAGATGTGGCGCTTACCATCGGGCAAACGACTTGCTCATCTTATCACTCAGTTCCATAAAAAAAACCTTTTCAGTACATGACCGCAAGTGTATCTTATTTTGAAATGAACTGATACCTGCATTTTAATTTTGTATGGGTATTTTACGCCTGAAATAAAAACATTTATTATAAGTATCTAAGGTTATACCTATACCTACTCATTATGTACCTGTTTACGTACTAGCATGTGTTAACGTTCGCGAGCTGTTTACTTTCGCTAATAGCTGAGCAAAATAAACAACTACAAGGCGCTTGTTATTTGTTTAGGGTTGCCAACTGAACTGTAATAATTTAATACATTTTTGCAATATTTGTTAGCGCGGCCCACAATATGTAATTTTACAAACGCGCGACGTTGCACTAAGAAATAGTTAGTATTCTTTGGTTGCACCGTTAAAAGAATCTTGTCCATGGTGTAGGTATAAACCAGTCCAAAGATATCAGTATGTGTGTGGTTTTTCGTAAAATCACGTAAAGAATTACTTTGATATTTTAAGATGCAAAAAAGTAGTAATCCGTAAGACGGTTAAATAACGAAAGAAAAAATTCGACACTCATCTTGGTGACCACCATAGCTCAATTGGGCAGAGCACTTCCCGCGCTGAGAGATGCGGGTTCAAGTCCCAGCCGGTGGTAGTATTTTATTTTAGTATGTATTTATTAAGTCACTTTCTTGTTTGTCTGTCTGTCCGTCGTTCCAGGTAGAATCTTGCAACTCAAATTCCGAGCACTTCCCGATTAGCTATCCGGCTGAAACTTTCAAGGTAGCTCATCATTCAATGACAAGGCATTCTAAATCCATAAAAAAACGTGCCATTTTGATTATTTTTTTAATCCATTATAGATTTTTTTTTTTATTTTGAAAATCCTTGTTCCAGTAAATTGGCGTTTATTATTTTTTTCTTATTTTTTCTCAATTCTATTTATTAACTTAAAAAGACGAGACATATTTAGTACTTTATTATTTGGTTTATATATCGAATATCTTAACCAAAACAATTTCTGAGTTATATTATTTTAATAGTAAGCAACCCTATTTGTACTTATTCCGCGTAACCCACGCTTTTTGAACTCCAATATTTGTGATAGGATAGAATATAAACTAGGTAATTAAACATATTTTTTTATGAATTTGAGTGGTGAAACAAACAGGTGAACGACTTTGATTTGCAAAATCCTGCGCAGCCCAGCACTGCGCCCACCACCCTGAGACAATAGAATTCGAGTTCCTAATTTTATACCCAATAAGTTCGCTGGTTACAGTGCTCTTCAAACCGGAACACAGAAATGCTTGGGCACTACTCTGCTTGGCGGCAGAATAACTGGCAAAGCGGTGGTACTAGCCCACATGGTCTCTCATATACGAGAAAACTTCTTTCTTCTCCTTTCTTTTTCAGCCCTTATTATCCCACTGTTGAGTACAGGCTTCTTTTCTATCACGCCACCCTTTCCGGTCTTGTGCCTTTCTTATTCACATCTTACCAATAAACCTAGTCACGTCGTAGCTCCATCTGGCTGATGATCTGCCCCTAGATCAGTATCTTTCTGTTGGCCACCACTCGGTCGCTGTCTTGGTCCACCTTCCATCGTCCCACATGTCCCGCCCATTTCCACTTAAGCTTGGCGATTCACGTACCGACATCCTCGACTTTCGTTCTGCGTCAAACTTTGACATTTGGCACGCGTTCGCCAACCTGATTCTAAACATGGCGCGCTCCATAGCTCTCTGAGCTACGAGATACTTACCAAAACTTACCACCTAGTAAAAGTCTCTGCGAAAGAAAGTTTAAGACTGACGATGGATCACCATGTCTCAAGTTGTACGTTGCTCATCATCATCGGTTCTTTTCCATAGCCTAAAGCCTCAAACTTAAAGGTCTTGCTCTCTTTTAGCTAGTCTGACCATAGCATTAGGAATCTGCCACGTAAGCGTTTTCTCTCTATATTTGCGCTGCCAATCAGTTTTTACTACGTTTTTATTAAGTTACTTTCTTGTTTGTCTGTCTGTCTGTCTGCCAGTGGTTCCGGGTGGAATTTTGCAACTCAAATTTCGAGCACTTCCCGATTAGCTATCCGGCTGAAAGTTTCAGGGTAGCTCACAACTCGATAACAATGCATTCTAAATCCATTTATTAACATGAAATGCCGACCTAACCTCAAAAGGCGCATAAAACGTGGGTTTTTTTTTTTTAATCTGTCACTTTACTATCTCAAACTTTTGTCTTGGTGTGCGTTTAAATAAAATTAATAACTAATAAATTAATAACTCAATTATAATTCAAAAGGTAGACAGCTCGAGATAAATTAACGTTTTGCCAAAGTTAAACAACTTGCGAGACTATTTCTTGCTAACTCGCAAAGTTGCCGAAATCAAACTTGATGATTGACTTTGGAGTTAAAGCGATCGATACGAAGTTAGGAAATTATATCAGTATAAAGTCATAGAGTAGATAGAGAACTGTTCCCTCCTATTGAACTGTGATTACTCAGCCGTCCTTGCATTGCAGACGATATGATTCAGTAGTAGTCGTCAAGTCTTTAGATTTTCAATAAGAAACAAGAATAATGATATTATCGGGCATGGATCGAACCTGCGTATCCGGAATGCTGTCCCGACACCTTAACCACTGGGTCGCTGGGCTAACTGCTAGAGCGACCAAATTTCTTCTATCCATCTTATATTGTTTTATGGGGACGATTCTACATCATTTGTCGTCAATGTTCAAATCGATAAACTGAACAAGTCTAATATTACGTTTATTTTAATTCTACATTTCATCAGGCGAACGACTTGCTCGTCTCATCACTCAGTTCCAAAAAAATAAAATATAAATAAAATAAAAAGTTGGTCTTTCACAAAGATCTGACATAACAGCACGACTTTTTTTTTGTAACTGAGTGACGAGACGAACTGGACGTTTGCCTGATGGTAAGCAATACGTCAGTCCATAACAATAACAGCACCACCCAGAACTTTGTTTTGTAAAATCCTGCGCATCACTACACTGCACTCCTCACCCTGAGACAATTAGCTGTTGAGTCTCATAATGCCCAGTAATTTCGCTGGCTACACTGCCCTACAAACCAGAACACAGTAATGCTCGCGCACTACTGCTTGGCGGCTGAATAACTGGCAAAGCGGTGGTACCCACCCAGACAGCCTATCGCATACGAGAAACTTACCACCAACCTACTACCACGATTAAACCTTCCCCATAACGAACAGATTCACTTTAAGTACCATTAGCTAAGAACGAGTGTGCAAACGAGCATTCCAACCGGCTTTAGGAAACCACAAGAAACCCACTGTAAATGCTAGTTATTACCATGATTCGGCGAATTGTGCCAGTCACAAGTCGCGGCGGAAAGATTAATGCCTCACGCCTAATTAGAAAACTTTGGAACGCTGTATAATGACCGAACACAAACTAGGGAGTGAAGTGACAGGTTCTGTTTACGTTGTGCTGTAGATTGGTACCGGCACAACGTGGGACGGTTTTGGAAAGATTTTAATTTATACCAATGGATAAAAATATTTTCATTGTATATTCTTTAAAAGTTTTTTTTACCAATACCCATTGGCATATATAAAAATCTTTTCATTGTATATTCTTTAAAAGTTTTTTTTACCAATACCCTTGGCATACATAAAAATCTTTTCATTGTATATTCTTTAAAAGTTTTTTTTACCAATACCCATTGGCATATTTAAAAATCTTTTCATTGTATATTCTTTAAAAGTTTTTTTTACCAATACCTATTGGCATAAAAATCTTTTCATTGTATATTCTTGAAAAGTTTTTTTACCAATACCCATTGGCATACATAAAAATTTTTTCATTGTATATTCTTTAAACATTTTTTAACCGACTTCAAAATAAGAGGGTGGTTCGATTGTATATTTTTTTATGTTTGTTACCTTAGAACTTCGTAATTTATGAACTGCTTTGGATTTTTTTTGCGTTGGGTTCAGTATAGCTACGAAGTGGTCCCATATAAATTTCATCGATATTTGACTTTGGACTTCGAAGATACATTGAAGTCGGTTTTCTGTTTTGACGAAATGTACCTATACTTATCTTTTTATTATTTTGAGGTTTGATTTCGGTAGCTCTTCCAGCCGAGGTTTGTAATTCGTAACCTCTTCCTTCAGTAAAGAAATCGTTCTCAATACCAACTGCCACCAGAGCGTAGAAGTAACTCAGTTGCCGAAATACTTACTTACCTGCTTTAAGTAATTTCTCACATTTTATCTAATGATTATACCAAATGACTGGTCTAAATAAAGATTAACTCCAATGTTATACCGATGAAGCAAACCTTTGATTTTACTTTTTGTAGGTATCTTATTTATATCAATAACGCATGCTTACTGAAGTTTCTTATACTTCCGAAAGATGAGGTTCCGAGATCAAACCTCAAGTGAAGCAAAAATATTTTGCATACCCAAAAAGTTGAATTTAGAAAAGGATGGAAGAATGATTATCCGATAGTTTATATGACAATTGGACAGCTAATGAGACGTAGATATTTTTAAGGACATCTGCAGCATGGCTGTCATAGACTTTTTTTAAAATATTTCATAATGAAAAAAATATATCTTACGAACTTTCTTCAATTTATAACTATCAATCGTCTACTACGACCCAGTTGGTTTTGTTAACTGCAATTTTAGTGTTGAGAATAATAAAACAACTTATCTACTACACAAAAATCGTAAACACAAATAAATTAGAGGAAAAGTCACCAGAAAAAAAATGACAATACACAAAAAATCGGCAATTAAAAAAAAAACTTCAAAGTACAATATCTTGAAAACGGTTAAGTTTTGGGTACGGTGTTTCATAGTCAAATCAGTCAGGAATGATGGAAACTACAACCTCTTAAAGGATCTAGGACGACTTAACCTGTAACCCTGTATAATCGTATTTTATATTTGTGAAAACTTTTAATTGGCCTTCCACTATATCTTGTATATATCTATAATACTCGTAGCACCTAGTAAGTTTTCCTATGAAAATAGAATAAAATAATTTGGTGACATACGTAATCCAGGTCAACCTCAACCAGAAAGATTTGCTTGGCCATTGTTCTTCACAAGGCCTCTCCATTGTCAAGATTGTTTTTCCAAACACTGTCTCCTATTGTGGTGTTTCTCGTTACTTTTTCAAATCTTTTTGCTCCTGACAGATGTGATAAAAGAAAAGGTTTCGGAGATTTTGTCTCAAATTTTTTTTCGTAGGATCTCACGTTATGGAATAAAGTGTTTTTAAGCTTTTATTTAACTTGCAATGTTTTTCTGTTTGGATCAAATCTTGCAAATTGAATCAGAACCTCTTCCTCTTATCCTAGGGAGTTGAAATGTTGCATACATGTCAAAGTCTGATGACAATGCAATATTATGGTGACAGCCAGCTGATTTGATGATGAAGCCGGAAAGTGGGCAATGGAACTTTCTTGACGGATAATCATAGTGAATTTTATCATAGTAAAGCGACGTAGTCGCTATTGCTGTTTGTATAACAAAGATACTAGGTAATAATAATAATTTAAAAAATAATAAATAATTAAAAAAAAAAATATCAGTTAAAATTAACAATTATTAATTATTTATCAATGAATAATTATTATTATTTTTTTTTTGATATATTGATTTTTCCATGAGAAAATAAGAATTGTGTTCGTGTAAGAATTTAGTATACCTTTTATACGCAAGTGTTCGCAAAAAAAAAAAATATAAAAGAAGTGTATTACAATACTAAATTATTTAAGAAATCTTGTAGTTTTAAAAACTTAAATGAATTTATGTTTACTTCTGATACTGACACATTTCACCTTGCAAAGTTAACAACCCATCGTAGAAAAAAGTGAAGAGGCGTTTTCTAGTAAAAGAGTATAAAACATTTTCTAGTTATCTCTATTCAAGTAAAAAAGATGCTTTCTTGACACATTTCAGCGCTGCAGCTTTGCCGTAAAAGCTTTAAATCCAATTGGCGTCGTACCAAACCGCAGCGAAGTTGCTTTATTAACTTATGCAAACATAATTAAACCTACTACTAGCGTCATGCCATGTCTACTTTCGGGTGTGCAGAGAAAAGGTTTTGTTAGCATTTTATTTATTCAAACCATTATTATAAAAAAGGAAAAAATATAATAACCATAAAAATAATCTTTGTTATTCCATACACTTCTATCCAAAAATTGTATCGACAGATCAAATTTAGTAAATGACCACCAAATCTTACCCGAATTGCCACACCTCACTCATGTGGTCCAACTCTCTCTTATATTACCCCTAGAGTGTATAAATATAGAAAGCGCGTAGCCAGAAGTTCACGAAGAAGGTCCTGAATGAAACGAGCCTGCGAGGCTGCGTGGAGCAAAAGGGGGGAGGTGGCGAGCAAAGCGAGCCGGTGACTTCCACACCGGAGCGAAGAAAAAGAATTATTTCTTTCTTACGTGTGTGTCACACACACACACACACGTAAGAAAGTGTGTGTGTGTGGCCAAACCTGGTGTGGTGGAGATATAGACCACCTGAAGGCCACCAACATAGCCTAACAGCTGTTCTAAGGCAACATTCTGGACCGTCAGCTCAATGTACCCTCTGAGGCACGCTAGAGCTAAGATAGAACCACATCAATGGCCACTCATCCAAATGGTGACCGCAGCGGCGTTGCTTAGTCTTGCAGATCTGTTACTGTGTTTTGAGTTACGCTACAAGTGCTACGCTACTATTTATAACATTTATACTACCGTTGAAGCTACGGTTGCGCTAGCGAGAGCTGCGGCCTAGTCCTAAAACCACAACCCGCCCGCAGCGTCCTAACCGTTAAATTGGTGGTAGATCGATTGATGATTCACCAAGTTTCGAATTACCATTTGCGGGAAACTGTTTACTTTGATTGGACTCGAGTTGAGATTTCGGGTTTCATTGGCGAATAAACAGAAGTGTCGGTTAAAGATCTGGTGGTAGGAGTTAAAATATCTGCTAACAGGAGAGACTGGGAGTGCAGTTCCATAAAACAGAACATTTAAAAGCATAAAAAAATAATTGTTATCACTCGTTTTATTTATTTATTTATTTAGCCACACAAAACAGATTTCAGTCAGTTTAAAAATGACGTTAAAATACATAAATTGTTTCTAACAAGACTATATATAGTCCAAAACATGTGTACACATCATAGTTATATTTAGCAGTAATAGTATGTATGGTTATAAGTATATAGGTATATATATATTTACAGAACCAATTAACAATTATGTACAAACATATAGAATGATAAAAACTAAACTAACCTACAACAAAATTAAAAAATGAAATTAAATATAAAACACAGAATTTAGGTCACCGTCTGCGGGCAGGGTGCCCAAAAAGCTGGCAACGTTACCTCGTTGAATGGCCAGACTAATTCGTTGGCCGAGGTAAGCGCCAGCTCTTTGGTCACCAGTTGTTTCTATGAGGCGTCTGGCCAGCTTTTTAAACAGAAGCCGCGCGTTCGCCCCCCAAGGCCCCATAGTTTCAACCCCAAACGGAAGAAATATGTATCCCTCACCGAGTGTTGCATATTTCCTCCGCTTGAGGCTCTCTGCTGCTTCTGCCGCCGCTCCTGCCACCCTTGAAGTACCGTTGAGGTGGGACGGTGCTAGTGTATCGGCACAAGTGGCGTCCCACACCAACGGTCTTCCACGGCACCAAGGAATTAATGTCATGCCGTCGGGCCTCTTGCCATCGTCACGAGAAATACCATTCGGCTCTAAAACAGCCGGCACGTGAACGGTAGCAAGTGCCTGACGAATGACGTCATTAAGGGCGGCATGGCGTGAGAGTCGACCTGCACTGCGGCGGCAAGAAAGACCATGGTGGCCCAATTTGTCTACTTCGCCGCCGCAGTGACAGTTGTGCGGTTCTGTTGTTGAGGTGCCCAGACGCAAACCTATCGCAATCGAAAAACTTGTATTGTCCAAAAATGTTCCCACATTGGACGAAGGGATCGCGTGCAGCCAGTAGCCTGATTCCCGTTCGCTTGTAGCAAGGAGACGAGCCCGGTCTGCAGCGTCAACGCTGACGTTATAAGTTATAATTAAAAAAAAAAACAAGGTAATAGTTTATGTAAATTGATTGGAACTTTATTCGACAAATTACACACACACACATACACACAAACATTCGGAATTAAAATAATAATTATTAAATTGAATCAATCAATTAAATCAAAATCTCTTTATTCAATTTTGGCATCACAGACGCATTTATGAACGTCAAATTATCACTATGACTCTACTACCGCATCGGAAAGTGAACTAGTACTCAGAAGACACGGCAAGAAACTGAGGGCCATTTTTTTAGATATACTGTTAAAAAAAATTGGTTTTCTACAATGTTATGTTTATTATGTACCAGATGGCTACTTTGCAGAAGTGGCATGTTTCAAACATCTTTGTCTTCTATATTCTAGGATTACATTTTAGTACGATATATAGTAGGAAGCACCACTTCTGACAGCCCAGTTTCAAAACGTTTATGTTTTTATGGAAAATCTGTACTCTGTAAGAACATTTTTCTTAAATAAAACGTTTTTCCCTGCACGAAACTGATAGAGTTCGACACACTTTTTGCACCAGAATCCCCGCAAAACGCCGCGTTTTACAAAAAATCTAAAACAAATCGGTAAAAGCTTTTAGTTGTATGAACGTCGGAGCGTTTGCTATGAATATAGTTTTGGTAAAAGGTTGTCTTTTGTATTTAAATTACGAGGCTTTAGGAAGCTCTTCATTGTGTCGTTTGTTTTAAAATAAATAACAAAAGCTAAAATCAGCAAACGTAGTGCATTTCGCCTTGCGACTATATGGAGCGACGATATACGCAGGGTTGCTGGCATTGACTGGAGAAGTAAAACCGAAGATCGGGCTCAGTGGCGTGCTATTATATAGGAAAGGCCTATGTCTGATACAGGCTTATGATGATGAAAAAAGTTAAAAGCTACGTAAAGATCTCAGGTGGGATCCTAAAATTAAGAAATATAATAATAATAATAATAATAATAATAAAGGTTTACAGATACAACAGGTATGTACAATTTTGTTTCAATTATTTAAAAGCCTGTGTCTTTTGACTGTTTCTATACCTTCCTCAAAACTAAGTATAAAAACTTGTGAAAATAAAGGAAGGAGATCAACTTTGGTCAGAACTTGGCAGGTACAGCTTTAGATTCAGAGAATATGTATAGTGCGAAAAGTAAATAATATAGAACAAAGGTCGCCAAAAAGATTGCAGCTGTTATAAAGTTGCAGCCATCCAATTTTCCATAAAGCGGGCCATCTAGTACCAACCAAACTGCATTAAAAATAAAGCGAAAAAAGATCTTGCAACTCGCGAAGAGATAGGGGAAATAATACAGTTTTATGCCGTCCCAGTATCCCAGAACATCCAACTCCTATTCAGACAGGAAAGAAAATAAACATCTCGGAAGCTTACAAACATTAAGTTTCAAGTGCACACACGGCGGACTGTATGTAGGCGCTAAATATTAACAGTATGGAAGCTTGAGTACTCCTATCAAAGAGTTCACAAAACAATTGAATTCAGTCATATACCTACATATAATCATCTTTTATACATTACACATAAAACTGAAGGCAGAAACATTAAATTTTGAAAATGAGTTCCTTATAGATGATACTATAAAAATGGATAGGTAATTCAAAGTTTTTACAGTAGAATGGAAATATTACGGACGAAGTTGTGGCTAGAATCATAAATAATAAATAAAAAAAAATCATAAACAAAAACCGACTTCAATGTATCTTCGAAGTCCAAGGTCACATATCGATGAAATTTATATGGGACCATTTCGTAGCTATACTAAACCCGACGCAAAAATAATTTTTCAAATCGGTTCATAAATGACGGAGTTCTGAGGTAACAAACATAAAAAAAAACAATCGAACAGAGAACCTCCTCCTTTTTTGAAGTCGGTTAAAAATATGGAATATGGAAGGGGTAACACACGGTGTTGAACTTCGATGAATGAGACTCTTGACTTATCCCTTAATGGGAGCGAGAAGGTTTTAAAAAACTTGTAAAAATTGCTTTAAAGTGCCGAGGTTAGTTGTTGGACTGAATACGATGGGAATGGTGTAATTGTATATATTTATTTTATTTTATTTTATTCATTCATTTATTTACTGTAAATAAATACAGAGTAGGAGGGTAGGTACATTTATACAACTTTAAAACAATCTTACTGCCAAAATAGTACAATTATGTCTGATCAAACTCCTTCCAACAATAAACATCCAATATTGATATTTTAGCCAATACTGACTGAATACAAAGAACCCTTACTGTTAATGTACTTTGCTGTTGTTTACTAAGAACCTATTCTAGAATCTCTTGATTTTGTGGTATGTGGTTAGATATTCCACTTCACTTAGTATATTTCGCTTTGTCCAATGTTTGATTACTTTATTGAACAGGAAAAGTAGCAAGAATATAACTTTTTTGGTTAGGGATATCTGAAGTCAGTACATAGAGACTGAGTCCTCACATTTTACTTAATATCTTATCCTGTCTTATTTTAATCGTGGCAAGCCGCGTCTTATACTATTTGTCAGCCTCTATGGTGTAGACAGAGGGTCATGGAAAGAGGAAAAGGGAGGCCTTTGCCCAGCAGTGGGACGAAACAAACTAATTATTATAATATGGTGTAGTGGTTGGGCAGGTTGTCTCAAATCTCATACACCACTGAGGTTGTGGTTTCGATTCCCGCGACGGGACAAATATTTGTGCACAGAAAAAAAAGGCGCAAGTATTTGTAACATATCTGGCTGTTGAGAGACCATGCGCGTCTTCGTTCCTGGTTTCCTATATACGGTCATTGGACGCTACAGCGGGATCGGGCGGTGAATTATTACAAAATATAAATACGATAGTCTATACAAAATATAAAGACGCATTGTGATTGCTAATATTTGTTAATTTTGGTTTCTCGGTTTGGTAGCAACTGGCGAGCGTTTTAAATTACAAAATAGCCAAACATTTAGACCCGTTATAAATTCACTCCTTTGGTTGGTGCCACCCTTTTTGGAACTGAGTTGCGAGTACAAGAGGTTGTTCTACTGGATTTAAGCGACAAAAGCGGCCATGAGCGAAATTGATTCCGTTCTTAAACTTAAAGTATTAAGTTTGTGCAAGAGTTTTAAAAGGTTCAAAGCATTTGTGCGCTTTTTCTAGACATTCGTTTTGAGTGTAGTAAAGTTTTATTTCGTGCTCTGTTTCGTTTATTGTCTGTTTATTCTCAATCTAGGGTTATTTTTAAATAAAAGTTAGTTTATTGCACGTTCGGGTCCGTGGTTTATGCCCCTAATTTTTTTTTCGCTCCCGTGCTTTTTGCCCCTGACTCTGTTTTTTTTTATAAAATGTAATTTTTGAGTTAAAGTACCATCATACGCAAATGTAATTTTTATTGTAAATAATAAATATATAAATGTATGAAAAATATTGTCAGATAAATAACAGATATGTCATATATGCCGAAGTTAATTCCCTCATCGTAGCTTTAGTGTTTATTAATTGTATATATGCTAGTCTGTAAGGTATATATTTTATGGGCCTCTGGTACTTTTAATTTGTTAACTGTATTATTGCCTGAAATAAATGAATTTATTATTCTTTATTATATATGTCAGATAAAGAAACTTGAACGATCGCTATGGATTGTGTTCGGTGAACTTTGAGAAGCCCACGTTCATTTCCGCCTGGACAATGGGAACCCTCGGTCCAACCCAAGGACTACTCCAAGAGCCACTCCACCACGGGGACTATGGAGAAAATAAAGACATCTAGGTATGCATGTAGCCAAAAGAAAAAATGCAAAAAACAAGTGAAAAGAAGTTTGTATCGTTTACATTTTACAAAAAGCAATTCTTATTTTCCTAACTCATTTCTATTACTCCGAATGTCCGCAACGAGTCCAATAATGCAACTCTCGTCGCACAGTGCAATCCCGAACAGTACACCAACTTGATCTAAGACTATTATCGTGAGGGAACTATTGTTAGTAGTTTGCACGGGAATAGACGTGCTGTGTCTGAAAAAGCAATTTAAACTGTTGCCAGACTGTTCGTGTGGGGGAAGTGAAGGGAGATGAGCGTTTTTGTTCAAAGTACGAGTGACAGGCAGCCAGCACGCCTTATGGGACCGTTGTTGCGGTGAGCATCTCCTGATATCTGCAACATCTATGGCGTTACCGATGTGTTGGCGACGAGAACAAAATTGAGCAGTGAGGACTGGTCTTTTGTTTCAATGCCGACGTTCGTTAAATAATGTTACTATTTAAACATTCCACGACAATTTTCATTCTTCGAAATTTTCTAAACAAGCGAATGTGGCTTAGTCGAGGCAGTGAGGCTGAAACGAGGGAGTATGGCTTAGGGAGGGTGATTTTCGATCTGAGTTTCAATCCCTATTATTTCTATTGAATATTCTAGAGTCTTAAACTAGTCAAGAAAAACATTGTGAGGAAACCGACATGTCCAAATATCACAAAGTTTGTTTTAATGGAACTGAGTGATGAGACGTGCAAGTCGTTTGCCTGTTGGTAAGCGCCACGCCTGCCCATCACAATTGCAGTGCCGACCAGAACTTTTAATACCATAAAAACACACCGAAGCACTGCATTGCGTTGGCCCAGTGCGGGTTGGTGGATGTCACATGTGCTTGAATTGTTGTGATTAATTCTTGGACATGCTGCATTTCTAAAGTTGTTTCGGTCACCGTTTCAAGAGCGAGTGTTAAATCCGCACGCAACCTAAGAAAGTCAGTGGTGCGGGGCCAGCGGGATTAGAACTCGGGTGCGCCGGATTGAAAGTCGCACATGCTCTCACTGAGCCACACTCGCTCCACACTTCTGAATTATACCTCGCAAATACACTGTGACTCAAAGAAAGTGAACGCACGCTGAGTTTACCTTATAAATCTTGTGAACTCTGAGAATAAATAACTTACCATTCTATTTGATTTACCTTCCAGTGATTATAGCCATCATTTGTTACATGTACAGGAATTTGCTTTCAACTCTCTATTTATGAGTTGTTTAAATGAATAGAACGTTTTTACGAAGGTTTATAAATTTCAATCAGTGTTATTAATTTATTTTCTTAGATTCACAGCATAGTATTAAGTCAATTAGAGCTAGTTACTTTTACATTATATAAATTCGGTTTAAGAACATTTATTCTCTTCAAGAAAATACAAAAAAAATCACTTATGAAGAGAACTTACTAACTTATAAATTTTAATCAGTGAGCATGCATTAGGTACTTAAGTCTGAGGAAACTCAAAACAAAGGATTCAAACAGTGCGTTAATTATATGTTTTAGGCTATTATTATTACTTTTTTAAACAAGTGAAATGCCCCTCACTAAAGGAGATCGCTTATTAGTGATACGACCGCCTATATTACTGTTTGCGCCGTACTACCTAATGTCAACTCCACATACATATAGCACACAAACAAAGACTCCTCACACGCACGACACACATACAAAGCGCGCACCACATACGTCACACTGACATTCGCAATATTCAATTCACCTACAGCTACACGCCCACAATGTTTTGAGTTATAAATATATAAAAGGCTATTAAATATTTAAGTTTTTAAGTCCTATTTTTATTAAATTTTTGTTATATTATTTTTAAGGTCATCAATCAATCAATCTTTAATACAATTTACGGTAATTTATACTACCCAAATTATTAATTTAGGTTGTATAAATCAAATTAATAATTTAGGTAATATAAATTATTGAGAGAGCAGTCGCAGCTAAAGTAAATTGTAACAGCCAGGTACATTAATTCATTTGAAAAGTAACTCTCACACTAACACTACACTACACTTTGTACGCGTCTATATAATAACGCGAGACATGGCAGCAAAGCGCTCCGAACGTTTGGTCGTTCATGAGCTGCTCGCTTTCGAACAGCAGAAGCTGGACGTGATGGACGAGCTCAGCCTTGAGCAGATCTGCACGTCGAGCTACAAGGAGGACGAAATCCTCGCAGCTAAGAAGGTGCTTGCCGATAGTGTTGTGACCACTATCCTCCTCGGGCCGAGGCAAAAGAACGGACGTGGCAAGAAGGACCTACAGGACATTTTCCGGGTCTTTAAGCTGACTGACCCAGATGACGTCCCGACGTTTGTGGCACGTGATCTTTACAAGCTGCCTCCCGTGACGTTTGACCACGTAGATGTCACGACGCTGCTAAAAGAAATCACGTTGCTAAAAACCGGCTACAGTGAAATGCGCTCCAAATTAGAAAAAAACAGAGCAAACCTTAACGATTCTGAAGACAGAATTGGAAGGGTTGCGCAACAAAAACGATGCGTCGTCAATTTTACCGCCGTCCGCACAAAATATTAATGTGTGTCGACGACCCGTGAAGCCTGCACCGGTCAGCAAGTCAACGTCACCGTCACCCGACACCATTTTGCCGCAGGTTGCTAATCGCGCTACTCGTTCGATTTCTATCATCGATAAATCGCCAATTCAGCCTGCGCTTCAGCCCGAACTTAATTCTACTGCGCCGCAAGCACCAAAGAAGAAGTTCGCGCAGGCCCGGCCGGGTCAACGTTTCGTACCGTTCCTCCTGCAGCCACAACAACAACGTTTCGTGTTGCAGAGCCCAGGTCGGCGATATACCTCTCCCGATTTGACCAGAGCACGTCGGGAGACGATGTCGTTGGGTATATCAAGGAGAGGTGCGGCGGACGGATCCAGGAGCTGAACCAGTTGTCGCTGTCGAGGTTGGAGTCAACGAGGACGACGAGTTTCAAGTCCTTCGTGCTCCGGCTTCCAGCGAAGTATAAGGAGACGTTCCTGGCTCCTGAGTTTTGGCCCGAAAGCATAGTAGGTATTCCGGCGCTACAGGGAGGCGAAGCCGAAGTTAATTCCCTAATCGTAACTTTAGTGTTTATAAATTGTATATATGCTAGTACTGTAAGGTATTTTATGGGCCTCTGGTACTTATAATTTGTTAAATGTATTAATACCTGAAATAAATGAAATGAAAAATAAATGGATAAAAACTAATATGACTGATATTATAAATGCGAAATGTTGTGTGTTAGTGTGAGTGTGTTTATTATTTATTTACGCTGTAACGGCAGTGAAATTCAGAATGGAGATATAGCTTAGCTACTTTATATTATTGCAATATCCCATATTGTGCATATTATGCAATACCCGCTTACGTGCTTTGGAGTGGTAGGCTCTGGCCGTGGTTGTAATACCACCCACCGAACAAAGCCATGCCGTCAAGCGAACTAGTCGTGTTTCGGGATGATGTTCAGTGAACCATCGGGGAGACGGGTCTGAGCAGCCGCTCAACTGCCGTCTCTCTCTAGATCTATATGCCCCATCTTAGGCCACATCATCACTTCACATCAGGCGAGATAGTGGCCAAACATAAATCTTTAAAGTGTAAAAAAAATATAAATGGTGTGAAATACAAAAATTGTTATCTGACTTAGGTGTTGTGGGACTGTAGACTTTTAGATTTAAGCAATCTTTGTGTGATAAAAAAAACTTGAGTTTTGAGTCTTAATGTAAAAACTTGAGTCGTTCAGTTTGTTCTTTACGAAGTAAAAGGTCACAGACTAAAAAAATTAAGAGCTTTCGTATTTCTATAAGATATTATATAGTATAGGATTAGGAGTATTGTATTTTCGCAGAATAACACAAAGAAAACTTATAATGTGCCTAAGCTGTCTCTATTCTCTCGTATCTTTTTATAGACCGTTCTTAGCAATGAGAGTATAAAACAGTATACATTTTATGTAGAACATAAGTTTGACTTAAGCACACATATTTGGGCAACATACTTTGGTAGGAGAGTCTGACGATTTTTCTATGTACATATAATGATGACTTTCTCACTGACAAACTGATTCATAAGTCAGTGAAAAATATATTATATCATAAAATGTAAAATTAAGAACTGCTACAAAATCTTTTCTATCGCTTATAGTTTATACTAACTGCGCCTTAGGTGTAACCCCAGTTTCACGGAATAAAAAGTAGCTTATGTCCTTTTCGAGGACCTGTACCTACTTACTCTACTCGTGGTAGGTCTCTCGTATGCGGGAAACCGTCCGGGTAGGTACCACAGCTTTGCCAGTTATTCTGCCGCCAAGCAAGCGTTATTGTGTTCCCGTTTGAAGGGCAAGTCACTATGTTTTAAAATACTTTGTTACTATAGTTTAGTATCAAATCGAGTATCAAGAACCTTCCTGATCAGGAAGTCTAACTTACAAAACGATTTTGTATGTGGACTGACAAAAAACACAATGTCTCAAATGCAGTAAGCCTAAAGAGCAAACATAACTACAATCTCATTTTACCCATAATTAAAAAATACTAAACTGTCAAAGGAGTCTGTATCTTAGCTCAATAATTATTAGATAACCTTTGCAAACAGCTATTGAAGTTTCGTATTTCGAACGAATATTAACTTTTTCTCAACTTTTTCGCAAATGGTTCGTCTTCTCCCTAAAGTACAGTCACAAATTTCCTTTTCAGTAGGTACACTCTTTAACAGCTATGTTGAAACATTTTCGAGTGTCGTTAGCAATAGAATATTAAAGGAGATTGTTGCGAGGACTGTTAGGTGAATAAAACGCGAGTGCTGCCTACAGTTTGTGATTGCAATGCGACACTTGTTCAGAATATTATGTGCTACGTACAATGTAGAACCGTGTCAAAATATGAAAATGAGAGCATACATTGCAGTATGAAAAGCAGTCTCACGATTTAATAGCGGAAGAGTACGAAAGTGTCCAACTATTTTATTTATATGTGTACCGATTCTATTCTATATATTTATATGTGTACCGATATATGTCTTATGTTGAATGACTTCTACTTTTTATTGGTTATTTGTCAAATGCCTTTTTCTTTTTTTTTCAAAATCCTCCGCGGCTCTACACTACGCTCATCACCTTAAAACGCTCTTAAGTCTAATAATTCCCAGTAATTTCGCTGGCTGCCTTTCAAACCGGAACAAGGTAATGCTTACGCACTACTGCTTGGCAGAATAACTGGCAATAGTTTGGTAAATGCTAACATATGGATACAACTACGTTTCCAAAATTGAGTGTTTTTATATTTTTGGTTATGATAGGTATATTTCTTAATAGCTGCGCCTCGCGTAGTACCCGCAGTTTTCCGAAATTAAATCCAGGGTATAAGCTATCTCCATTACGAATTTCACTCAAAGCTGTAACAGCACGAAGAAGTAACAAACACTCTTACATACAAACTTTTGCATTTACAATATTAGTGTGGTCTAGCACGGTGATGCTTTAAGCAAGGGCCCGTACTGTGGGCGAACAAGAAACGCTTGGAGAAGTGGTATCGTCATTTCTATTAGTTTCCTCCTCACGACTGTCTATACAGTTCAAATCTGATTAGATACTCTCCAGCTTTTGAGAAAGGGATGAACAAAACGTTTTTTCCGCCACATTTCTGCAGTGGTCCTTATTAGAACCCTCAAAATGGCTCCTAAAATTGTGACAGTCCGTAAAAGCACTCCAAAGATGTAGCTAGGACGTGTCAAAACACCCATTGGAGTACTCAATTGATGAAATTAGAGCTCTCTGCCCAACCTTTTCGTGATTCGTTCCGGTCAATTCGTTTTATTTCGTTCGCTAACACTACTTACAAGTTTTTACAAGTTCGGAACGTTTCCACTACTTTCCGACTTCGGAAGGGTAGTTCGATGGGTCTGGATTTGGTTTAGTGTCACACCGTGCCGTAGCTTTTTTATTATAATACCTATAATAATAGTAGATGGTTGAACATGGGTACCTAGCGTACCAACGGTGGCGTCCTACGAGCCTAGTACCTTTAGTTTTCACTAACCCGCATTAGACAAGCGTGGTGGGTTAAAAGTCTAACCCCCTTCCAATCATGAAACGTTTCACTTTGAATAGAGAGGAAATAAAAATAGTAGAATCAGTTTAAAAATTTATAAGAACAAAACAGCTTACGTACCATTGTAATGTTCACTTTTACATGAAATTTCATTTCTGTTCACTTCTTCTTTTGTAATATCTGCGATGAACATTTTGCAGGCCCATTTTTTTTTGCTTTATTAATTATGTGTCTAAATGCAATGAGACAAGAGGTTATGTCTAAAAGATTTATCATAGTTTATTCCTTAAAAATTGACATGCCTTACATGCAATCCCAGGCAGGATCAATGAATCGCGAATAGCAACCGCCCGCGACTTCATTCACATCAACATAATAAAATATAGCATAGGTTACTCAGGGACAGAGATATAGCTATATAGAGATATATAGGTAAAATAATTTTCCGAATCGGATCAGTAGTTTTAGGGATTACCCGCTACAAACATAAATTATACAATTATTTCTCCTTATAATCTAATATATAAAATTCTCGTGTCACAGTTTTCGTTGCCATACTCCTCCGAAACGGCTTGACCGATTTTGATGAAATTTTTTGTGCTTATCCGGTATCTATGAGAATCGGCCAACATCTATTTTTCATTCCCCTAAATGTTAGGGGTAATCCACCGCTAAATTTTTTTTTAATTTATATGGCAAAACAGCGTTTGCCGGGTCAGCTAGTATAATATAATATAATTATAGATGAACGGGTGTTTTAATATAGATGTACAGTCCAGTTAGACCATTTACTAAGGAGTAGTTGAGTAGTAAGTACATGTAGTAGTAGTAACTATTTTTGGAGTGCGGTGGAAAGTGGAAAGCATTCGCGAAGCCAAATAATTTAATTTTTATTGGCCGAAGTAAAATATAGTTAGCTGACGATTTACATTCAGTACAAATGTGTGAACCGTTCGGTGATCGTAATATCACTCGATATTAGGTCATCACACAATAGCTAGTTAAAAGCGAGTGTGGCTAAGCCGGAACTCATGTGCCTTTCGATCAGACGCACCTGGGTTCGAATCCCGACTCGGCCCTGCACCAATGCCTTATAGTTAAGTGCAGATTTAGCACGCTCGCTCTAAAACGGCGAAGGAAAACATCGTGATGAAACCCGCTTACGCGCTTTGGAGTGGTAGGCTCTGGCCGGGGTTGTTATACCACCCACCGAACAAAGCCATGCCGTCAAGTGACCTAGTCGTGTTTCGGGATGATGTTCGGTGAACCATCGGGGAGACGGGTCTGAGCAGCCGCTCAACTGCCGTCTCTCTCTAGATCTATGTGCTCCATCTTAGGCCACATCATCGCTTCACATCAAGCGAGATAGTGGCCAAACATAGATCTATTAAGCGTAAAAAAAAGCTTTAAGTTACTACTCTAAAGGTAAGTGGGACCGTACAATGGAGATTAACATTAAAAGTAAGTTGTTTAAAAGAAAACTGGTGGTTACTTTAGTCAGTGATTATGACACTTGCAACAGTGTCGAAATATTACTAACTAAAATGTATGGCACCGATAATATTTAACAAGATTCCGTCAGCCATCCACTCAATAAATTACATTAGTATTTAAAAAAAATGCCTTATCTGAATTTCTAATAAAAAAAGCTTACTACACCTTTGAAGAATTTATACACGACAAAACAGAAATTGACTAATATATAACGTGTGATTGGTAAACTGATAATTTGACATTTAAATTGTTATAATTAGTTTTCATTTTTGACATTTGTATTATAATTTTTTGACTGACATCGCAATTATAAATCCTTATATTATTGTTATGATTCATAATTTAGTCAATGTCATTGTTGTTTTATTGTAATCTAATAATTAACTTGTTTGTATGCCAATATGCCGGAGGAACTATCCGATAATAACAACTACATATGTATATACCTAGATTTGTAGACTAATAAATCATTGTATCAAATTAAATATCCCGCTTGGTTCGTAGTAAATACTACGCCACCTAGTCGTAGAGATTTTTAATATTGACGTTCAAAGTTCCAAGTTCAAAAGTTCTTTATTCAGTTTTTGCATCACAGACACACTTATGAACGTCGACGACATTTAATATTACACTTATGTGTAACAAAAAGATGAAAAAGATAAGCCAACCGAATCCCTGTCCCGTCCTTTCCCTTCCATCAGTTATTCCTCGCCCCTCCAGAAGTTTAATATAGTTTGCAACTGTTCGATAAATTCAACGGAAAATATATTTCGCGTCTTTGAATGGACTTTTATTTACATACTAGCTACATTCTTCGACTTCACCGGTTCTGACAATTTCCAATTCGATATAAAAGTTTTACTATAAGACCGTAAGTCCGTTCCATAAAAACGTTCGTGCATATAAATCGAACGATTTACTAGCAATTTTATCATTTTATATTTTATTTTGGAGGGAATAAAAATACATATTATAAAATGATACCTTCCTTTATTGCACAAAACAAAAATGTGCCTACGAGAACAATAATCACAATAAAACAAAATCGAACTAACTAATGATTTACAACAATAAATTAACTACGTGAGCCAAGTCCCGAATTTCTTTTGTTTAAATACTTTACTATCCAGAAGCGATGTTCACAAATTACCGTGGATTTTATGTTCTACACTACAACACAAAAATTAAAAAATATTATTTATTTACGGACTTAGTGCACAACATGCTATGCATAGGAAAAAAATTAATAAATGTATTTCAATTTATTTTTATTGACCCCTAACGATTTAAAAAGATCTTGATATAAATACAAAAAAAAATATCAGCAAAACTTTTTCAAGTTTTTTAAATTTTAATCTGGGGATGAAGTCTATATGAAGAATCTTGGAAAAATTTCAAGAACAGGATGAATTACTTTACTATTAGTAGCACTATTCAGTATGAAGTTGCGGGCAGAAGCTAGTCAATTTTATTTTATTATTTATTTTATTTTATAGATATACGTCATACACTGTGTCATAAATCAAAAACTGCAGAAGTACAATTTTCTTTGTAATACATTTTTATCATTACACGTGATAATGAAAGTGTTCCTTCTGTGCTTTCTTGACTGACTTAGTTCCCTTTTTGAATGTAAAATGAAATAATTAAACGTACGTCATTTTACGGTTTTTATATTCTTTGCCGTCGGTGTCTTCGTGACATCTTAATATTTTCCTATCTGAAATAAAAAGAAAGGGTCATCTAATTTACCAACTTCAAGAATGTTTTAGATGTTTGGTACATCAGTGTTTTTGTTTCGCACTTACTAAAAATTTTTGGATATCAAGAAATAATGTATTTCTTTATCACCTTTTACTTATGTCATTAAGATTGTTTTACGATGTGTCCTAGGTTACTTTGAACAAAAAGAAACCTTGGATAGAAGGTCAAAAATCTAAAAATGTATTTATTGACTCGAAGTATTGTAATTTTAGTTTTGAAGTCTCTAGCCCAACGTACGTAGCTTGACGCTGTGTTTCAAGAACTGCCTCAAAAATCTTAAAATCTATTTTTGTTCAAAGCTAGTTCAGACACATTATATCATTAAAGGCCATTATATTATAATGCAAGAAATATTTTATTATTTACTTTTCATCCATTTGGAAAGGCATATGTGTAACTTGTAGTTTCCAGGCATTGTTTTTGGTCCTCGCATTGCTTTATGAGGAGCTGAAAGCACAAAATACCACTATAGTGTATGTTATATCACATCCCATCCCATCACGTTTGATATTTGGTTAGTTACGAGTATAATTATTAATATTTCATTTTAAAAGATTTGGAAAAAGCGAAAACCCTGCAGAGTTTCTTGGTACTATTTTCTCTAGCGGATGGTTTTTTCGAGGCACTGGTTTTTGAGTATAGGAAAGAAAAGAGTAGACATACTTACCTTTTTTCTTAAGTCATGTTAACTACGTTCTAATTTTATTTCATTTAATTATATTTGTACTAATGTGTTTATGACGTTTAAAAATGCATTGTTGTGCCTATTTAATATATGTTTATTGACTTTGACTTAGTAATAATAAAAGAATTAGACCTTAATATTCGGGTAAGTGATTTTCGGGTTATCGTTGTTATGAGACAAAAAGGAATCCCTGCTTGACGCCATGACTTTTTGCGGTGGGTGACCAATAACAACAATCACATTATTATATTATGTATTTTTATAGGGCTGATTTTCCAATCCCCAGATAGAGCAGAAACTGAAGCGACCAGATAAAATACTAGGCGTCAAATAAATTTTGTGAAAAGTAGGTACATTTCGCTTATATTCAGAGTGAAGTTAAATACCTAGCTTTTATCTCTAACTTATGGATTGAAAAGTCAGACCTAAAGAAAATATTTTATTTTCTATAATAACTGGAAATGAACAAGGTATAAAAGAAACATGATTAATAATAAAGTAATTTACTTAAGCTCTTATGATTAGTGATTTTTTTCTGCATTTTCCTTTTACTCCGCAATATATGCCTGAATATTGAAATAACTCCCGCTGTCGTGGGACCTTCATATATCTTTGCACTTCTAGGCAAATTTTTACTTGTAGTATTTTTATAGTCCTTTAATTCAATCACTTTCTCACTCTCTTGACATAATAAAGTCATTTTATTTGCTGTGATGTTTCCGCTGATATTACAGATTAATTTTTCAGGTTCGATTAGATTCGTTTGTTTTTTATTTCCAATTTTAGTATTTAATTTATTAAATAATGTT
Organism: Petrophora chlorosata; assembly: GCA_951640565.1. Taxonomy (NCBI): domain Eukaryota; kingdom Metazoa; phylum Arthropoda; class Insecta; order Lepidoptera; family Geometridae; genus Petrophora; species Petrophora chlorosata. The sequence goes on along the minus strand of OX621204.1, from coordinate 3,766,454 downwards.
TTATTATTGTATGATGTTTTATTGTTATATAATGCTTTATTAATAAATATAGTTTTATTTTTAAATATTGTATTATTGTAAACATTGTGTTCGAATTGAATTTTGTCCGTTGTTGGTGATTCGTAAATTGTATAGTTGCCCCAATCTGGAACAATAGATATGTTATAAATACACTGTAGGCTTTTCTCTAAATAATTTAGGACAAAGTAACTGATTTTTGTCCATCTATCGAAGAAGAAAAACAGTGAGTACTAGTCCCTAGCATATTTTATACATCATCATCAGTCTGGACATAGGCCTTTCTAATTGCAGGCCACTGAGCATGATCCCTGACTAATCTTACCCAGTTACAGCCACTCCGTGAAGATCTTCGCTCAACCTAGTCGAAGGGTGTCCTACACTTTTTATACAAAGTTAAAGTGTAATAATATAACATATATAATTGAAGCATAAGAATGATAATGAGATTTTAATTTATTTTCATATTGACATGTAATCTAATGATATTTTATTTTGTATACCTACAATAATTTTAATTTCTTAATAATTAATTTTTCATTGCAATAATATTTGCGTGGGGAGATGGGTCTGAGCAGCCGCTCAACTTTCGTCTCTCTTTAGATCTATGAGCTCCATCTTAGGCCACATCATCGCTTCACATCAGGCGAGAAAGTGGCTAAACATAGATCCATTAAGCGTAAAAAAAATAAATAAAAAACACATACCGTCATCCGTATCCGTGTCACAACATACACACTTGCTGTATAATATCAGTACTGCTAGAAACTGAATCACGTCATACTTCAACATTATATCATAGGATGTTTTCCTTTAAAAACATTAGACTAAATTAATCTATATCGAGAGCTACATTGATTACCTTAGATTAAGAACAAATGGCACTACAAAAGAAATAGAATTGTATTTATAGCAGCAATTGTTTTGTGATGAAGTAACATATGTTTATATTTGAAAGATCTAAACGTAAATATTTCAGTTAATAGTCCAGCTCTGTAACCTGGGAACGGCAAGAGTCATATTAACTATACTGCTCGAGAGCGTATAAAAACAATTTAATAATTGACTGCTTTTGTGGTATAGTAGTTAGGCGAGTCAGTCGACCTCGGAGGTTGCGAGTTCGATGACCAAAACGGGACAAATCCTTGTGCATAGAAAAAAAACTTTTATTTAGAACGTTTTCATAATTCATACTGTTAGTAAGTATTCTTAAAAGCTATGTTAGTCCTTACAACAAATTTTGGGCATTTATAAACGAAAATTAAAATTAAAATGTGAGCCCGGCGGCTTTGAGCACCGAGTCGATAAAATGTACCCAGTGCTCAACAAATGGATTTTCCATTTTCCCTGGTGATCCTCCTCCTTGACAACCCTCAGGATGCAGTTGTGCTGGTAAGGGATACATACTATACAAATATACAAAAACAGATGGAATTGCGGTGCCGAATGGGCTTCTGACTCAGCACAGATGTCTATTGTCTTTAATTGACACCAGACGTTGGTTTTCAGCAAAACCCGAAGGCGTTCAATGCTTCAAATTTTTGACTTTGACTATAATGCATCAAAAAGTCTTGGTCGTATACATTTCTTTCTGAATAGCCGCCACAAAAACATAAATATAATTTTGCACTATACTACGACCAAAGATAAAAAAATTAAACCCAGTTCGGCTGGTGGCTGCCGGGTTTCAAGATGGTGCCGTGCGCATAATGCTTTCTCTTTTTAACACATGCAAATGGCTTTTACAGAAAAAAAAAGCGTATATGTTTTATTGTTAATTATTTTAGCTGACATCTGTTTCAAATTATTTATCATTGACTACGACATTTCTTTTTTTGCACATACTTTAAATAGGTACCTATTCTATAGAAAAATTAGGACAATGTCAAACAGATTTTTTTTAATATATTTATCATTTTAAAACATTGAGGAGACCTCAATGTTTTATAATATTAGTAGGAAATAGGATATGAATAAGAATAAGTTGATTTGCAACAAATAACACAAACATACATAAAAATATGTAATAGAAAAAAACAGAAAACATTAAAAAGTAAAAGATATAATAAGAAGGAAAAGAAAGATGAGATTTGTTGCAAACCGGCACAACTTAGCGTTGTGCTGGTCGTCGCGCTGGTCTTCCGTTGAAATGAAATGAAATTAAATGTAATGACATTGTTTTATTTGCTTGAAACATGGTAGGTACAAATATGATGTCACACTTATAATATGGTTCGGCATTATTCACTAAAAATTGGTATGCAGAATTAAAAAAGAATATTATTATTAAATTAATTCATAGAATTTTACAATAATTATAATTTATAATATAAGTTAAAAAAAAATCTACCTTGATTACGATTGTGTTTGTTACTTCTTCACGCTGTAACGGCTTAACGAATTTTATGTAAGTAATCTCAAAATTTCAATTTAAAACTCAATAATAAAATAAAACTATTATTTATGTCTATTTGCAATAAAGTCAATTAAAATAAATTGTATTGAAAGTGTCATGTCATTTTTTTTAATTAAATAATATTAAATTATTCGGTCCTTACATATGAAATTAGCGTTAGCGTCCAACAGATTACCATTTTTTCCGGAATTTGGACAACTTCTTAAAAGGAAAAATAATTCAACTCCGATGCGGCAGTCCAAACCGCCTTCAAAGAGTTTATTGATTCTCGCCCTCACGGTTTTTTTATTAAATGGATCAATGAACTACCTATGAGATGGCAAAAGTGCATAGATAACAACAACAAAATATATTTAATTAGTATTTTACAAAAACAAAAATTACTTTATATTCCTCTCGTACAAAACGCCAATTTCATATGTAAGGACCTAATATATACACATGTCATACAATTGCAATATTTAGAATAAGTTAATAATCCAACAAAAATAATTCACAATTCAACAAAAAAATATCATTCACCTACTTGGTTTTAATTTCCCAAAAATTTTTCATGTCTTAAAAGCAGTTTTCCGTAAACCACTTTTGGAGTTTGTTTTAAAAAAAATCTATATGGGAGCTCTCTGATAGCTCTAGGAATATGGTTAAAAACGTTGATTGCCATTATATTGCAGTTTCGTTGACATCTGTTGCATCTGTTCGACAGCTAACTATTCTTAACCTAGTAGGTAGAGACCTTACTAGGTTAAGAATGGTTAGCGGTAGACGACTTGAACAATTACATTTTTGATTACGATCAAATTCTTAAAATAATTCAGAGTGCTCTTTTATAAAACTCCAATGTGCATTATATATATCGCAGCCAATTAGCTTAATCAGCCGTTCAATCAACAGCCTAGCCTCTTTACTAAACAGCGCCGTTCAACTAGCTTCCTGAATGATATTCAGCCATTTGATCAAACAGCTAGGCAAATGACTTGGATCAATGACGTTTAATTACTTGCCTAGCCTGTTCATTTATAAAGCCTGTTTTCTAAAGTTTAATGAAAAATAGTACAATAGAAGAGTGTAGTCACAATAAAAATGTGAAAATAACTGCAGCCCTCGGTAGGTTAGGGTGGACCACCCCAACGCCGCGAACATGTAGGTTAGATATGATATATTGTAAGTAGATTATAATATATGTAGATGTAGATTATAAGATAGTTTATAATCTACCGATAAATAATGCGACGGTTCACAATCTTTGGACAGTTTACAATCTCGCGTAGGATACATCTAATCTTACAAATGGCCTCAGCATTAGCCAGCCAGTTTATTAAATGTTGCAACAGACGCTATGGCTGAATATCATTTAGGAAGCTAGTTGAACGGCGCTGTTTATATTGCTAGGTTATATTGCTAGGCTGTCGATTGAACGGCTAGTTAAGCTAGTTGGCTGCGACATATACAAGCCGGTCAAAGTCAAAAATTTTGAAAAGCGGACTACATGACTTTAATAGTCCAACATCACATATGGCTCTAATGCACTTTTTTGCACTAAGAATGCTTTAATGATGTCGGTGAAGAAGGGTGAAGAAAGGTGAAGGAAGCCGTTTGAGTGAATTATGGTTTCTCGTATGCGAGAGGCCGTCTGGGTGGGTACCACCGCTTTGCCAGTTATTCTACCGCCAAGCAGTAGTGCGCAAGCATTACTGTGTTCCTGTTTGAAGGGCATTGTAGCCAGCGAAATTACTGGGCATTATGAGATTCAACAGCTACTTGTCTCAAAGTAAACAAAGTTCTGGGTGGTGATGCTATTGTTATGGGCTGGCGTATTGCTTTCAGGCAAACGAACAGCTCGTCTCGTCATTCAGTTATTATTATTATTCAGCCTGGTTTGTCCCACTGCTGGACAAAGGCCTACCTACCCTCCTTCCACTCCTCACATTTCTGGGCTATTGTTTGCCATCCTATCAAATAGGAGTCCAGTTCATTCCGCCATCTTTTTCTGGGCCTGCCGCGTCGTCGGGTAGCGTTGTGTGGGGTCCACTCAGTTGTGAGTTTGGCCCATCGCTCATCATACAGTTACATAAAAAAAATATATACACAACTTGGTTTGCAATAAAAAGAGCCCTTATGTTTAACATGGTGGTTCATTTGTCTTGATTCTGCCATGGCATCGAATGTAACATAATATCGACCTTATTACTGCTATTATACAAGAAAACGTTAAGCCATAATAAACATGCACACGACTTAGACCATATAATTGATTAGTATTTATTACTATCTTCGTATTGTTGAGTTGCTCTTGTATAGAAGAGCTTACCCATGACAAATTGTCGCGGTTTTCTTCAAGTTCTAAAACAAAAAATAATTTCTTTCAATCTTCAAGTATACCTGCAATTCTTTGTATTAAACAGTCTTACAACGATAGAATATAAAAAAACAATCGTTAATTTTGTTGTAGGATAGTTTAGTCTTTATCGCTGTATATATTTGTATATAATACATATATTACAATATATATATATATATATATTGTAATATATATATTTGTACTTTAATTTAGAATAAGACCACATAATTTATTATTATTTTATTTACACCACCGACCTCTCTCGCTCCGCTATTTAACTCCATCCAAAGGTCTGGAAGATATCGCTTCTAGCGATAAGTCCACCCATTGTACTTTAGTTTTTAAATTGTTTTTATGTACCAACTTATTATTTTTGTTTGGTGTACAATAAAGTATTGTATATTTGTAAATAATTGTTTATAGAATCATGAAATAAATAAAACAGGTACATGAAAAAAAAACCTAATAAAAATATCAACCTTTTTATTATTTTTATTGCGTCTGGCTTGGTATTAAGCGAAGATGTAAAAATGAAGGTCTCGAGGAAGATAGCGGTTAAGCGACTGCTCAGGTCAGTCTCTTTGATGGTTTACATCATTATGATGATGACTTCATCCTGAAACACGACTAGATAATTTGATGGCTTTATTTGGTAGGTGGTATTACAACCCGCCTACCACTCTAATTAATTTTTTATAACATGTGTACTATATGTATACCTAAGTATATTTCAAAATTATGTAAATGCAGTTAACTCAATCATCAACGTTTTCCGAAGACATATTGTTTTGAAAACTGAGTGTTGAGAGCATACCGTTCGCTTGATGGATGAATTAAAATCACAATGTTAACAATCCTAATAAAAATTAAAACATAAAACAAAATTGAAATATTATTCATTCATTCATACCTTTCAGAGACGTCACAGTCCACTCTTTATTATCTTCTTTGTATCGTTTTCCATCTTTCACCACATAGACGGAGTAGTGAACCGTATCTCCGATCTGCAGCTGGGTTTCACTGTATTTATGGGTCCACATCCCCGGGTGCACTTTCATCATGATGTCTCGAGCCCACTCTCCATATTCGAAGTCCACTCTTGTCTCGTTCATCTTTCCGTGAAAGCCAAATGTAGAAAATGTATCATCTGGAATACAAAGTAAAATTAATTAAATATTTTTATTTTTTTATTATTTATAGGTTTGTGTTTGACCGCTATCTCATCAGGGTCCCAATTCACTATGACAACTTGGCGATTCTTTGTTTTGAAATCACGTCAGTTCCATTTTTTTTATAAACGACATCAGCGAAATTTGTATTCTCTATGACGCGTCTAGAGATGTCGTTTATTATTGAAGAACTCGACGTGATTTCGAAGCAAAGAATCGCCAAGTTGTCATAGTGAAATGGGACTCTGTTGTTAGTGACGATGCGATCGAAGATGTAGCACGCTTGCCTAATAGAAACTTGTTCACTCTTGTCCTAAAGACACCCAGATTATAGCTGTCCGGAAACAAAGATTCCGGCAAAGAGTTCTAGTTGCACTCAGAGTCACACTAATTATAACTGATGGTAGGTTTCTCGTATGCGAGACACCGTCTAGTCCACCGCTTTCCAGTTATTCTGCCGCCAAGAAGTAGGCGCAATTGCTGTTCCGGTTCAAAGTTCTTTGATTTCTTTTCCGTACTAATAATATACCACAAATAATATAACTAAGCCCGCATCGTGTGTATCCGAAGCACGGTAGAGTCAGTTTTTTATTTCTTTTTACGTATCCGGTCTTCGGTCTGGATATTTTAATAAATAAATAAATTATTCAGATTAAGGCGGATGTCAAAATATGATGCAATCATTAAATTTGCAGTGATTTGAATCCAAACGTGCAAAACACAATTGCCGTTAGTCCTTTCCATCCAAAGGGACGCAGGAAGGTATAGGTTTGAGCAATAAATCCATTTATGATCGATGTTTTAAGTAATTTAAGCAGACAGGCGTTAGGTATATGTTACCGTCGCCTATTGGACATTTCTTAGCAACAACTTCACACAGAGGTATGGCCTCAAGAATTTGAAAAGTATATTAGCATTCCACTGTGTAGGTTTTAGGTGGTAGGTTATCTTAATTTTAGATACACAAGTGGTAGCTGTTTGTTCCCAAACAGCGACAACTTGTGTCTTTTTAAGTCTAGAGTGAATAGGCATCTCATGGGCAAGCGTGTTCCATCTTAGGTCGCATCTTCTCCTTCCATCAGGTGAGATGTCGTCAAACGTATGCCCATTTACCAATAAAAAAAAGTTATAGTATGAAAGTTTTCGTGAGTTTGATTCATTATAAATATTTAATAAAACGGCTAGGACTCACGTAGTTTGTCGAATTAGTCGACCTAGGTTAAAAAAAAGGTAAAAAAAAGTTAGTTAAAAAATTTATCGCTATGGACTCTGTTGCTCATAGCCATGGTAGAAATCATCATCATTCGGGCCTTTTTCATATCCATTCTTGGATATAGGCCTCTTCTTTTTTCCTCCACTCTGCCTGTACATACCTACAACATAACATAACATAGTTTGTGATGTGAAATTTCCTGTTTTAATGCCTTTAATAACGTAACAAAACGTACTTACGTAATGCAATTCCTCTTATACATACCTTATGTAGTACACAACATCTATACATACTTATAGCATCTATTTTGGCAACTTTTATTTGTTTTATGCCGGCTTTTAATACTACTAACCTACCTACATATTATTATCGAAATATCTACCATATGTAGTAGGTATCTTATTGCTGGTAAATAATGCGTTATTGTCAATAGACATTTAGTTAAAAACAACAGTTTTAAAGAATTAATGTTTCTAAATATTCTGTTATAGGTACGTACGTTTAAGTAGCAGGGACTACAATTTTTGTAAAAAAATTGAAATGCTTTCTTTTTCTCAGCCTTCAACATCAAAATCATCAAAATCTCACATTAACATTAAAAATATTAACATACTTCCCAGATAGCAATATAAAAAACTTTCTAAACCACGCAACCTACTATACAATATTTAAAACCTATGACTAATGCGTTAAATGAATGTATATGAATGCAATAAATAAATAAATTATGGATTTTTTCATTCTTTTCTTTCTTTAGTGTACAGCATTTGATTTTAATCTCACCTGGTATTGAAATAGTCCATCCTTTAGGAGAAAACGCTTCGAAAGTGACTTCTGGAATATCATAGGCACTCACAATACAAAAACAAAACAATTCAAGAACCCACGATTTTAGTCGAAACATTTTCTTATTATTAGAAAACAAGATTTAACATGTTTAAAATTATGACCAGTGTCCTTGAGTCACAATTGAACACTGAGATGTACAATTGTCCTGTTATTGGTTGGCACTAAATAAAATTCTCGTAAATTTATGTTATAAGGAACGCGGTCAATGAATGTCAGAACAGGTTTTGTTATAATGTTGCTCTGTGAGGCCCGCTTACACTTTGAAAAAAAATTGTGTGAAGTTTTTTGCTCGATACCAGTTACAAATATCCAGCCTCACAAACATCCGCATAATTAATAGTAGGATTATTGAAATGAAATGAAATGAAATATATTTATTTGCATAAAGTATGGTGTTATAAGTTGTTGCACAGGTGAAATTTATAAATAAATGGCATCACATATTTAGAGCGAGTGTGGCTCAGTGGGAGCTCGTGCAACTTTCGATCCGACCCACCCAAGTTCGAATCCTGATTACCACTCTCTCTATGAGAGAAGGCCCGTGTCCCAGCAGTGGGAATGTGATGGGCTGATGATGATGATGATGATGATGATGATGATGATCACATATTTTATGATAATTAATTAATATATAACATAATAATTAAAATAATAGATTATGTCAAATTAGAATACAGTAAAGTCAAAATAATATTAACATGTCCATTGCTTATTTAATAATTCGTATAGATAGGTACATTGTAGTTTTTTTCTCATGAAGCCATTTGAATAGTACGTTTAATTCTGACTCATTGGTAAGTCTCGTAGGGAACTGGGTATTTTATTAAATATTTTTATCGACATAATATTTGTAATATTATGTACAAATATATAGAATGATAAACACTAAACTAACCAACAACAAAATTAAAAAATATCTATAATATAATACCTAAAAAAAAAAATTAAATTAAATTATACAGTACACTTTATACATAATTATTTTATTATATTTTACAATTTACTTTATTTCACAATTTATTATTAATTTAATTTAATTAAATTAATAATAAATTGTATAAAACGTTTTAGAAAACGTTAGAAAACGTTTTGTTCCATGCTATAAATTGTTCATATATTAAGCATTGCACACGGATTCAATACTTTAAGCATGTTAAGTTTTTCTATATTTATTAGATAGTGATGACCCAGTCAGCATCTCGACAGTTTAATTTGTTTGTATTTATACCTATTATTGTTTGTTTTTATTTTTGTATATAAAGTTTTTTGTATTTTTCTATTGTAATCAATTTTTATTTAGAGACACGGCTGGCAGGTGGATTACAAATGCACTATATTGTATTATTGTATTCTAAAGTAGGTAGTTAGGCAAAAAGGTAGAATTTATCATATTTATATAATATATATTATAGTATTATACGTTTATGTAGGTATTTTTATTTATTATGTCAAATAGTAGCAGTAGCAGCAATTGTGATTATTTATCTCTATCTTCATCTAGTGATATAAACAGTAGTGCTGACAGTTTTAGTAGCATCCCTGACCTTTCAACTACAATCGACTCACTGTTCTGTAACGTGCCGAAAAATTTCAATGTCGTACATATTAATGCACAAAGTATTCCGGCACACTACTCCGATTTGTTGGCGTCATTTGACCATAAAAACATTCATGCCATCCTAGTTTCAGAGTCTTGGTTAAAGCCTTGCCTTCCTTCTACCTTGTATTCTTTACCTGGCTTTCGGCTCATACGTAATGATCGCACTGGTGGTGGAGGCGGTGGCGTTGCCATATATATCCGTACACATATACCTTTCTCCATCTTAGATATTTCATCGCAACCGCCCCCAGCCAATGCCGGCGAACACCTTTTTATTGAAGTTTTTCTATCTCATACCAAAGTATTGCTTGGTGTATATTATTGCCCTTCTCTACGAATTGATTTCTTTGCCTCCTTTGAGAAACTCTTAGAAGACTTTTCTCCCTCTTATGATCACACCATTTTAATGGGTGATTTTAATACCTGTCTTCTCAAGAAGGACTCTCGGTCATTTAAGCTGGAAACCGTCGTCCGGGCTAACAATCTTACTATATTACCCTTAAGTGCCACACACTTTTTCCCACACTCAACTCCTTCTCTTCTCGACTTAATACTTGTCTCTTCCTCAAATCACGTTGACAATCACGGTCAATGCGCAGCGGATGCGTTTTCGTATCATGACATGATATTTCTCTCTTATAAAATCCGTCCTCCGAAAGCTACGGCCAAAGTACTTCTTCAGCGCAATTTTGGTGGTATTGATCTCGAGCGTTTGCGTAAAGATGCATTAGATATAGACTGGTCCGACGTCGTCAATGCTAACACCATTGATGATAAAGTGGACAAATTTAGTAATATCTTCCTCAAATTGTACAATACTCATGCTCCTCTTCGACCTGTTAAAATTAAACACCTCCCTGCACCATGGCTAACAAAAGAAATTAGATCTATTATGCATAAAAAGAATATAGCAAAGGCTAGATTGAAGACTCGACCTACCGATCTGAACAAAGCTGCGTACGTTAATAGCAGGAATCTCTGCAATAGAGTGTGTAGGAATGCACTACGCCAGCATATTCGTCAATCAGTAGATAATGAAGACCCCTCTAAGGTATGGAAATTTCTCAAAACATTGGGAGTTGGTAAACAGCGTCAAGATTCTTTCCCTAATAGTATTAATATAAATTTACTTAATCAACATTTCTCAACCTCTTCCAACTTTGATGGAACATTAAAATCTAGCACGTTAAACTCTCTTTCTTCTACCACTACTCCCGACTACGAATCTTTTGTTTTTCGACAATTTACCGATAGTGATGTTAAGAGAAGCATATCATCCATCTCGTCTAATGCAGTTGGTAGCGACAGTATCAGCCGAAACATGATCATGCTCGTACTTGATGAAATCCTACCCGTAATCCAATATATCCTCAATGAGTCCATTACAAGCGGCACCTTTCCATCAGCGTGGAAAGAAGCCCAAATCATTCCTCTCCCAAAAAAATCTAATCCTTCCACTTATACCGATTTTCGCCCAATTTCAATATTACCTTTCCTCTCTAAAGTCCTCGAACGCCTTATCCACCAGCAACTTAGCTACTTCCTTAATAAAAATAACCTCCTAAATCCCTTCCAATCCGGCTTCCGTCCCGGTCATAGTACTGTATCAGCCTTAATTAAAATTACAGACAATATTCGGTATAGCATGGCCAATGGAAATGTAACTATTCTGTCGTTGCTTGACTTTAGCAATGCTTTTAACAACGTTGACTTCGACATCCTACTAGAACTCCTTCGCTCTCTTAACATATCTCCTACGGTGATTGACTGGTTTCATAGTTACTTGTATGGTCGCCGGCAACGTATTCGCATTGATGATACATTTTCATCCTGGTGTAATACGACTGCCGGTGTTCCTCAAGGTGGCGTGCTATCTCCTCTTCTTTTTGCTTTATTTATTAATTCAATTTCTCATCAACTCTCTTCATCCTACCACCTCTATGCAGATGATCTTCAAATCTATAGGCACGCACGTCCGGATCAATTACCTGAAGCCATTAATTGCACCAACTCTGACTTACGACACATCTTGAATTGGAGCAAGTCATATGGTCTTAGCGTTAACCCTGCCAAGACTCAGATCATTGTCATCGGTAGTTCCAGGATGATATCTAAAATTGATTGGTTTCGTCTGCCACAGGTAATTTTCGACGGAACTGTTATTACAATAAGTGAAACAGTCAAAAACCTCGGCATATACATCGACAGGCAACTTTCATGGAGACCTCAGCTGACAGAAGTCAGCCGAAAACTATTCGCCTCCGCTGGATCACTACGTAGATTACGCAATTTTCTTCCAATCACCACCAAAACTGCACTTGCCCAATCTCTTTTACTCCCAATTCTCGATTATGCTGACGCCAGCTATCTGGATTTAACCGAGGAACAGCTTGATAAACTCGAACGTCTACAGAATTTCTGCATCAGGTTCATATTTGGTTTGAAAAAATATGATCATGTGTCCGAATTTCGCAATAAATTGAAATGGTTACCAATTCGCCTTCGCCGGAATACACATATTCTCTCCCTCCTTTACACTATCCTGTTTTTTCCTGCTACCCCGTCCTATCTCAAGGAGCGTTTTGAATTCTTGCACCTCTCCAATCCCCGTTCCTTACGTTCCTCAGAAACTCTTCTATTAAAGACTCCTGTGCATTCGACACAGTTCTCGGATAAATCGTTTTCTGTACAAGCGGTCCGATTATGGAACGCGCTGCCGGTTGATATAAGGCATGCAAAAACAATTAATATTTTTAAAAGAATGGTAAAAGCCCATTACCTTTCCTCTCTGCACTAAAACTGCTACACACAGTTTCTTATTTATATATAAATATTTATATTATTTATTTTATGTATTGTATAGTAAGTACGAGTATAAGTAGTTATATGAATAATTATAGTATGTAATATGTAAGTATTTGTCGTTAATAGTATATTATTTTAGTTATATATGATTGTTTTATTTTATTATCGTTTATATTAATTATTTGCTGTGCACCACCGTCTATTATTTTAACATTTGTCCAATCCATCCAAAGGTTGTCTGTAAGAGATTGCATTACGCGATAAGACCGCCAATTGTATTACCCTAGTTAAGATTTATATTTTGTTCATGTAATTATGTTTGTGGTATGCAATAAAGTGTTATTGTATTGTATTGTATTGTATAAAATATCTATAGTATTATTTTGTAATATGAATATTTTTAACCGAAAAAGAGAAGGTACTCTATTCGATTGTATTTTTTTTAATGTTTGTTACCTTAGAACTTCGTCATTTATGAACCGGTTTAGAAAGTTATTTTTGCGTCGGGTTCAGTATAGCCAGACCCCCGACACTCCATACAAATTCGCCGAGGTAACGGTCTAGTACTACTACTGGCGCACCGGCCTGTCCGCACACGTTTTGTGTGTGTGCGTAATTATTGTAGGGATGAGCTAATACGAATCGAGCGCGACAAGGACAACGCTATACGTAAGCAACCTAAGTGTTTCTCTTTCCCACCTATTATCGCTTGGCTGGGAGACGCGAAAAACCAAAAAATTTCTTATTCTTATTTGTGTAAGTGGTTTCTTTGCATCCATACACAGAACAATAACGAACCATTTTAAAAGAGATAGGCAGACTTCCGTCAGTCAAGTCAAGTCCTGGTCAGCTCCACCCTCAATGGCTCCACCGTCTTCAGCCGTTCTCCGTCTTTTTCTCAATATGTTTCGTCTATATGTCAAAGTCAAATAGTCAGCTGGCCTGCTCTACCTCTGTAAAGCAGGTCGTCGTCGTCTTCATCCAAAAAGGTCATAACAACCGCAGAAATAACATCAATTGATCGCACATATAAAATAAACATTTGAATCTTTTTTTCATCGGTTTGTTGCGGGTGACGACAAATTAGCGAGGGGAGTGTCGCTTCTTTACGTAGTAATATTTAGTTTTCTTTGGTTTTAGTGAGCATAATATGCCAACTTCGGAGTAGAGCACTTTTAGCACTTTTCGTTTGTCAATTCTTGTGGCCAGTGAAATTACTGGGCATTATGGGACTTAAAATCAAATTGTCTCAGGGTGAGAAGCACAGTGTAGTGCCGCGCAGGATTTTGCAAAACAAAGTTAAGTTAGGTGATGCAGCTGGCAGTACTATAGGCAGGCGTACTGCTAATCATCAGGCAGTCGAGCAGCACGTTTCGTTACTTAGTAACATTGAAAAAAAGCATTTGTATAAAATCCCATGACCATGCGGTAGACATCAAACGCCCAACTTCACGATAAAAAAGTCCGTGAAATTATAGATTGAATTTCACATCGGTGTTATGTAGGTAACTGTTACGACTAATAGGGTTCTGTACTGAAAAAAACAAACGATACGTATAGCAGCTGCTTTGTCAGTTATTCTACTGTCAAGCAGTAGGGCGCAAGCATTACTGTGTTCCGGTTTGAAGAGCATCGTAGCCAGCGAAATTACTGGGCATATGAGACTTAATATCTGAATTCTCGGGGTGATGAGCGCAATGCAGTGCTACGCAGTTTTATGGTATTAAAATTGTAGGTGGCAGTGTAATTGTTATAGAAGGTGAGGCGCTTAACATCAGGCGAATGACTTGCTCGTCTAATCACACAGTTCCATTAAAAAAGCTGTTGTCGGCCTTTCTGTGCATCAGTCACAAGACCGTATCTATCAACCAAATCTTATGCAATCTTTATCACAGGGTATTAACAGACATACCCAAGAATATTACATAACAATCTCACTATTCCTATCCTACTACTGCCCAATATCCTAGTCATATTATAAATGCGAAATTTTGTGAGGATGGATGGATGGATAGATTATTGTTACCCAATCATGAAAACTACTGAACAGATTTTGATGAAATTTGGTACGTAGGTACTAAGGTCCTGGAAAAGGACATAAGCTACTTCTGAATCCGCGGGGTGCAGCTAGTTTTAAATATTTTCTGATATTGAATGCATTAGCGCATGCTAGGCTAAAATCTGAAGATTTTAAATAACTAGAAAGGGAAAAAAATAATCGTTGGATGGCTCGATGGCCCAGTAGTTAAGGCATCGGGACGGTATTCCGAAAAAGCAGGTCCGTACCCTGCTCGAGCAATATTATATAAGCTAAAAAAAATAAGCTAAAAATTTTTTCCGAAATATTAAATATATGTGTTACATGTGGTTGTTGTAACTCTGCCTTTTGTTTTAGTTATTAAAACTGTGTTACAAAAGACAGCGTCTTCCCAAGATCAGCCTGTGTTTTTACAATAGTAGAATATTAAGAACTTAGTTTTTACTATTTATACCTGATTTATAGTTTAAAATTAACCTGTAAGAATTTGTGAGGTACAGAAATGAAAATATATAACAGGTTTTGGAAAAAAATAATAAAATCTAAATAGGGTACACTTATATGCTATTATTTATCTTCTTCCCAAATATTTATAATCTTAGTTTCAAATAAACTTCATGGAACCTAGAATGCGTGTGTTGTGACTGTTACTTGGCCAGTTTTTCTGACACGCTCCCTTGCGCCAAGTTTTCCTTGTTTATTCATAACCGAGGTCGCTGTTAACCGCCCATGTTTATGAATCACTGAATCACTGACTGTTGCCATAATTAAATTTATTGTGCGAACGCAACTGCCAGTTCTCGTTATTAACGTCTTTTCATTTCCGATGTACGCGCTTTTTTTTAGTTTATCTGTTTATCTGACTGAGGTCGTAAATTTTATTTATTTTTGCCTTTTCGTGTCTAGACCAAGGAACATTTACTCTAGCGGTCTAGACTGAAAGTGAGTATTACTGTGCCAAAATGTACCTATGTCGAACATGGTCTTGAATTTTTTTTAATACGGATTTAAAAGGAGTTTATTCTTGTCATGAAAGAATACCTACATAAAAAAGGTACATAAACGTCGAATCCAAAACTTTCTCAGTTTTTTAAATGAATTAAAAAAACATATTTGCTTTCCAATAGTGATTTTATCATCTAACACTAAAATAGATATGTTGTATTAAAAAAATACCAAGCAAAATAATATTATATAACATAAACATAGAAAACGTGTAAAAAGAACGGTTTAATTAAAAGAAATATAGCGAAATATGGAATTTTATTACCTTACAGCTTCGTCACAAAAGGCGTTTGCACTTCATATCAAAAGCCTACATCACATTCTCTAGAAACGTTTCAATCTTGCCGCTGGCTGGCATTTCCCGCACCCTTATGACTTTCACACCTAAAAACTCCGCGTAATGACACCGTGATTTTTCCTACCAAACAAAAGAATCTCGAAAATGGAGAAAAAAATAGGATACGATTGAAAACAATTACGAAGAAGCAACTTTAGCGTGATAAGGAACGCGGGGCTGACTTTTGTCAAGCGAAAAAAAAGAAAAGGAATTTTCAGCTTCTTTTCTCGCACGAACAGGTATTTTTGTAACAAATCGCATTGCAATTTTGGACGCTTATTTTTGTAAGTACGGTCGCAGATTTATGCTTATTTTAAATGTTTTCTGGTGTACGTGGAGATAGTCTACAGCCTGGGCCCTAATTCACTATGACAACTTGGCGATTCCTTGCTTCGAAATCACGTCGATTCCTTCATTAATAAACGACATCTGCGAAAATTGTATTTTCTATGACGCGTCATATATATGAATATATGAATGCGTCATGGAGATATCGTTTATTAATGAAGGAATCGACGTGATTTCGAAGCAAGTACTCACCAAGTTGTCATAGTGAATTGGGGCCGTGGTGTTTTTAAGTTCTTTCGGAGTTTGTGTAGTGATAATGATCTTTCGTATTCTAGACTTTGGAAAAAGTAGAATGGAATATAATAAAATAATTTATTCACCATTATAACAAAGTTTGTTATTCTAGGCAAGTCTTAATTACAAGTATTAAGTCTTAATTATAATTTATATTGTTGTCATTAATATACATGGAATATTTTTTTTTTAACTAGGCTTATGTACTATGTTAATAATATCTGAATCGGATTGGTGCCTGCATTTGTTATAAAATAATGCCTATTTATGTAGTAGGTACTTTTACAAAATCACAATCTCTTTATTCAGTTTTGGCATCACAAACGCACTTATGAATGTCAAATTTTCACCATGACTCTACCACCGTATCGGAAAAAGAACCACTACTCAGAAGATACGGCGAGAAACTGAGGAGCATGTTTTTTAAAGATTTTGTTATAATTTTTTGGTTTTCTAGAATACCATGTTTTTTATATGCCAGTTAGCTACTTTGCAGAAGTGGAATATTCCAAGCATCTTTGTCTTCTATTTAATTACGAAAAGTATATTCGTAGTATGCTTTTCCCATTAGAATAGATTCAAATTCAAAATCATAGGTATGCTAAAGTTTGTAAAACTCTCGTATGCGAGAGGCCGTCTGGGTAGGTACCAGAGCTTTGCCAGTTATTCAGCCGCCAAGCAGTAGTGCGCAAGCATTACTGTGTTCTAGTTTAGAGGGCATTGTAGCCAGCGAAATCACTGGGCATTATAAGACTCAACAGCTAATTGTCTCAGGGTGACGAGCACAGTAAAGCGCCGTGCAGGATTTTGTTATCCAAAACAAAGTTTTGGGTGGTACTGTTATTGTTATGGGCTGGCGTATTGCTTACCATCAGGCGAACCAGCTCAACTCGTCACTCAGTTACATAAAAAAAAAGTTTACTATTGTTCCTTTACAGTCTCCCATATTCTATTATGAGCTTGACTTTTAAATATAATCCGTGGACATCGAGCCATTAACGCTTTTTAGCCGACGTCGAATTTAGTTTGCTTCATTATGGATAAAAGTACGGTGTCCGTTTTTAAAAGGGCACTCCGGAACATTTTTCCAGTCAATTTAGTGAATTTTAGTGTTTCGTGATAGACTGGCTTAATTTGTTTCTATAAAGAGTGACATACTAAAAGGTCTACCAACTATTTAAATGAATGAATGGTTTACCTCTTTTTTGGAGCATCTAAATACAGAACAAGTGTATATTTTATAGCAAAAAAAAGTCCAATGTGGAATACCGATGGAAATTTTATGGGACCACCTTGAAGCTATACTGAACCCAACGCAAAAAAGGTTTTCCAAATCAGTTTATAAATGACGGAGTTCTGAGGTAACATATATAAAAAAAAAAAAACAATCGAATTGAGAACCTCCTCTTTTTTGAATTCGGCTTAAAAGAAAAAGTAAAGTGAATAATTTAAGTATTACAATGGCAGTCAAATAACTATACCTTTAGATAGTCAGGTAAAAACTTTATCATTCACCGAAATAGAAATTGAGTACAAGTTAAATGTTAACAATGGGTAACAATAAGCGGTCTAATCGCTTAAAGCGATCTCTTCCAGACATCCCGCGGGTGGAGAGAAATAACGAAACATAAAGAAGACGACGGTGATAGAAATTATAATAGACTAGCTGCGCCCCGCGGTTCCACCCACGGTTTCCCGGGATATGAAGTGATATTACTATGTGCTATTCCAAGTCCTAAAGTACCTTGTAACCGGCTAACTACTACTAAAAAAAGTAGTGTGAGTAGCGTGAAAAAGTAACAAAGATCCATACATCCATACATACAAACATTCGCGTTTATAATATTAGTAAATATATACTAAGACTACGTTTTATACATCAAATATTATTAATGTTTGAAAATGAAAATATTTTATTTGCAAATAAAGTAAACATATTTGTCAAAGCGTTTAAAATAGCCGACAATAATATACATGTGATTGAGCGACGACCTGCGCAACGTAGCTGGCAGCAACTACATGAGAAGAGCTGAAGACCGGGCTCAGTGGCGTGTATTGGGAGAGGCCCTATGTCCAGCAGTGAACTCATACTGGCTGTTGATGATAATGATGAATGTACATAATGAAGACGATAACCTTCCTCTCAATGAAAAAATAAGCTTATATTCCACTGCATTTGGCAAAACTTAGAGGTAATATTACCTATTTTTTTTTTTATTACCTGATAGGCTAGCGTTTGACGTGAAAGTGACGTTGACGTGAAAGTGACGACGCGGTCGACGATGGATCATGCTTGCCTAGAAGATACCGATTCACTCGGGACTTGAAGACACCTAAATTATAAGAATCGGGAAACAGAGCTGGTAAGGTGTTCCATTCCTTAGCTGTTCGCATTATGAAAGTGAAACCATATGCGAAAGAAAAATATATTTTGTTTTTTTTTCTTTTGCATATGGTTATAGTTCCACCGCATTTTGCAAGACTTAGAGGTAAATATTACCTAATATATATCTAACGATTTGCGAAAAACTCATGATCAGACCAAATTACATAATCATGTTGATTTTATTCTGACATCAAAGATTCAAAACCGCAGCGCTATCTTTCTAGATACAGGAAAACATGATATTTCTTGAAAAAAGCCAGCACCTAAAAATACTTATCTTAAAACACCTTCCAAACAAAAAAGGAAACTTTATAAAAAGAAAAACCCGTCTCACTTTTCACCACCTAAAAATCATTAACGAGAGAAAGTTCTTAAGGACCGTTTTAACAGGTGATACGTCGTAAATCTTTAAGGGAATGTGATCCAACAGCTTTAAGTCCAAAGCAGACGATCGATTTTTGTAGTTGCTAAATAAAATGTCTTAATTAGCACCATTATTTGTGGGTGATATTTAGTGTCCTAGTTTTCATCACCACCATCAACACCATTACCGCCGGCGCCAGCGCCGATTAGATTTTATTTCATTTTATTTATTTGGGTCAACCAAAATTACTAAAATTCAAGGACATGTGAGATCCACCAACCCGCAATGTGCCAGCGTGGTGGGTTATGGCCCATACTCTCTCTATGAAAGAAGGCCCGTGTCCCAGCAGTGGGAACGTGATGGGCTGATGATTTTGATGATGATAATTTGGGTCAACAAACAGTTACTTCAAAAAAATATTTATTATAACTATAACAGCATGCATAGCGGTATAAGAGTAACCCACATCGTTAACCACTACTTATGCAGAGTGTAAAATGTAACAGTATCAAAAGTGAACAATGTTAATTACAAAATATCAGTCATCAGGAATGAAGACATAGTCTATCACACAATGTACTTATACAATTTAACATTTGGTTTCTTAGTTATTTTAATACCTAAAGTTATCTATGGGTATCGCTTAACAGAATAAATTAATTAATCTTCAGTCGCTGGAAAATTCTTTGACGACTTGCCTTCTATAAGAGAAAGCAGACATAGTGACGAAACCCGCTTACGCGCTTTAGAGTGGTATGCTCTGGCCGTGGTTGTAATACCACCCACCGAACAAAACCATGCCATCAAGCAACCTAGTCGTGTTTCGGGATGATGTTCGGTGAACCATCGGGGAGATGGGTCTGAGCAGCCGTTCAACTGCCGTCTCTCTCTAGATCAACGTGCTCTATCTTAAGCCACATCATCGCTTCACATCAAGCGAGATAGTGGCTAAACATAGATCTATTAAGCATAAAAAAACAGAAAGGGCAGCTATATCCAAAGAGTTGAATTGTTCATCGGATGTGTGGACCAGTCGTCGCAGAGGTGAGCGCACCCCGTCGGCGTTAATGACTGACATCTACGTTGACGAATGTAATTTAACACAGTCTATCCTTTCCTCCAATATACTGTCCTAATTTTGCCGATACGGTGAGAGTATGCTCGACTTCAGTCCGAATTTTAGGACTTATTTTTTGTCGGACGTTTGCGTATATTACATTTCTTATGTTCTTTTTCGCAGAGTACTGAGGACCGATAATAATCGACAGTCTACATTAGACCTAAGTAACAATGATTTCTGGACTACCGGTACAGATTTAGTGGTAGTTTCTATGATGTACAACTAAACGGGAAATTAACAGTGTGTGGAAAATAAATGCACATTGTAAAATGTTATTATTTTGAAAGCAACGATACAATCATTATAAATATTGTTTAAATTCATGGGGAAGCGCATGTGCCTATATTACAGATGTACGCCTGGGTTAGGCATTTGAGGCTCAACAACTGCTAGTTTAATCAAAGAAAACTAACTATTTCTTACGAATAACTGTTGTGTTTGTATAATTATAGAGGCCAGTACCTATGTATGTTGTTTAATAAATGTTCTTTAAAGTTTTTTTGGCAAATAAATTATATGGTTGTTATTTTAAAAAAAACTCGGCTATAGGAGTTATTTTATTTAGATATATCTTTAAAATAAACATAATTACTATTCTGTTCCTCATCAGCATAAATAATTACCAATTTTATTAGTTGATGCTCGCGTCAATCAATCAATCAATCAAAAGTTCTTTATTTCAATTTTGTCGTCACAGACGCACTTATGAACGTCAATTTACAATGACTCTACCACCGTATCGGAAAAAGAACCACTACTCCGAAGATACGGCAAGAAACTGAGGGGCATATTTTTTAGAACGTGTCTTAGTGTACGTAGAATTTGGTATGGTTTCCTAAGTAGGTGATACGTTTCTGGGATGATTAGTACTTAGGTATATCTTATGTATGCTAATCCTATAATCTATTCTAACTGGTGGAAGGTTTCTCGTATGCGAAAGGCCATCTGAGTGGGTACCACCGCTTTGCCAGTTATTCAACCGCCAAGCAGTAGTGCACAAGCATTACTGTATTCCGCTTTGAAGGACATTGTAGCCAGCGAAATCACTGGGCATTATGTGACTCAACAGCTAATTGTCTCAGGGTGACGAGCGCAGTGCAGCGCCGCGCAGGATTTTGCAAAACAAAGTTCAAGGTGGTGCTGTTATTGTTATGGGCTGGCGTATTGCTTACCATCAGGCAAACGACCAGGTCGTCTTGTCAACCAGTTACATAAAATAAAACTATTTACCGTTCTGAAAGATTTTTAGGAATTACAAATAGCGGTTTGACACTATAACAACGTCTATACAAAACTGTATAAGCGAAATGTATGATTCACAATTTTAAATCTATAAGCCCCTTTGTGAAGATCTCCAAAATGTTTAGGCACTTTTACACTTTTTGTACACTTTTGCCACTCAATGTACTTGCGCCTACCCTCGTCCTCCGTAGATCGTTATCGTGCCTTTCTTTATGTAGAAAAGTCGTTCGTCTCGACTCTTTGGGGCTGTTATAATAATACCTATTTTGACAGAGAAACGTAATAGAGATAGATAGATATTTTGTTATGAAAATTAACGTGGTTCGTTTGAAAGTCACCCTTGAAAGTGTCCAAAGAAAAGTCACCAAGATACCAAAAGCTCTACGTCGCAAATCTTTCAAGGACCACATACTGCGCCTCAAAGTACTACCCTTGAAGAAAAACGCCTTCGTGGTGTCCTCATTGAAACATACAAAATCATTGGCCACAATTACAAACTTCTAGATATAGACAAGATGTACATATTAAAGGAGTATACAAGGGCTTTAAGAAGACACCAAACCAAACGAGTAATTCCAAATTATGAATAATAACCACGTTAGTTTTAATAATAATATCGTTAGTGGTATTTCTGTTTACAAAAAACTTTGCTCGATATTTTCGCTTAGCATCAAGTGTAGGCATAATAAAAAAAATGTAATAAGAACTTCTTTGAGGTTCTAATACGATTTAGCTAGTTTCAGTTTGAAATATTCGTTTATTACGTTGAAACTCTGCAAGCAAATTAATGGTTGATACCAACTATAAATTTCCACATACATCTCATGGACTCTGGAAGTTGAGAACAATGTTTAGAGATGTGCCGTGCACAAGTTACGGATATAATTTATACAATATTTAATAAGAGCGAGTGTGGCTCAGTGGGAGCACGTGCGACTTTCGATCCGACGCACCCGATTTCGAATCCGCACGGTGGCCCCGCACCACTGACTTTCTTAAGTTATGTGCGGAGTTAACACTTGCTCTAAAAACGGTAAAGGAAAACGTCGTGAGGAAACCGGCATGTCCAAGAAATAATCACAAAATTCAAGGACATGTGACATCCACCAACCCGCACTGGGCCAGCGTGGTGGATTATGGCCCATACTCTCTCTATGAGAGAAGGCCCGTGTCCCAGCAGTGTGAACGTGATGGGCTGATGATGAATATTTTCGAAACGGAAATCATCATCATCAGCCGGAAGACGTCTACTGCTGAACATATAGGCCTCCCCCATAGATCGCCACAACGAGCGGTTGCTCGCTGTATGCATCCAGCAGCTCCCCGCGACTCTTACCAGGTCGTCGGTCACACCTATACCGGTAATTGTTGGAAACGATACAAGGTTCAAAGGTTCTCAAGTGGTGACCACGGACCAGAAGGCAAAGCGTAGGACGGCCCCCCACAAGGTGGACCAATTTTTTTAACCGACTTCAAAAAAGGAGGAGGTTCTCTATTCGGTTGTATTTTTTTTTTCATTGTCTACCATTGAATTTTATTTATTATTATTTTTTGCACGCTCGCTCTAAAACGGTGAAGGAAAACATCGTGATGAAACCCGCTTACGCGCTTTGGAGTGGTAGGCTCTGGCCGTCATATTGTTATACCACCCACCGAACAAAGCCATGCCGTCAAGCGACCTAGTCGTGTTTCGGGATGATGTTCGGTCATCCATCGGGGAGACGGGTCTGAGCAGCCGCTCAAGTGCCGTCTCTCTCTAGATCTATGTGCCCCATCTTAGGCCACGTCAACGCTTCACATCAGGTGAGATAGTGGCCAAACATAGATCTATTAAAGGCTAAAAAAAATATTTTTTAACTAACTGATACCCGCGACTCCGTTCGAGTAGAATTCAGTTTATAGTTGATTCCTACGGAATGTTCGTGTTTCCCAAATGTATAAAACGTGCGAATCAAATCAAAATCAAATCAAATTATTTATTTGCCAGAGTTCATAGGTATCTTTAGTTCTTAAAATAGCCACAAGCCCAGTATTCAGTCTGCAAGCAGACATCCAAATATTTCAATGTCAAACTTTAATTAAATTTGATTATTACAAAATTATTACATTAAATATACAAAATTACAGTTATTATTACAATATATTATTACATTTATCATTAATTTCTTTTATACTATAAAAAAAATTACTTATAAGCCAGTCACACAAACATTTTTTAAATTCATTGCCGTCTAATATTCTAATGTTGTTTGGTATGCTAATGTAGATATGAATACACATATTATAAACGTTTCTTTTATAGGTATATAAGTCAAGTGTCCCAATCTATTCAATTTATTTAACTAAACCAATATATAGACTATATATATATATATATAGTCATATATATATATATACTGAATTTTTCAATTTGCAGCATAATAAGGTGTGTATATTTATGAACGTCATTTATTTAATAAATTGTTGATAATTTTTATTTTTCATTTTACGGAACGAAATCGTTCATCCGATGGCAAGCGCCACGCCTGCCCATAACAATTTCAGTCACCCATAACTTTTAATACCATAAAGTACTGCGTAGCACTGCATTGTGCTTATCACCCCGAAACTTCAGATATTATATGCCCAGTAATTTTGCTGGCTACAATGCCCTTAAACCGGAACATAATAATGCTTGCGCACTACTGCTTGGCGGCAGAATAACTGGCAAAGCTTTGGTACCTACGCAGACGTCCTCCCGTATAGGAGAGACCTAACATGAGTTATTACGGAAGTATCCGTAGCTACAACTGCCCCTCCCTAGCTGTAATAACGCCCTAGACTGGAGTTTGCGCTAGCCTTCCTAAATGAAATATGTAATGATTATGTAGCTTTCCACCGTTATGTATTATGTCAAATTGGACACGCAGGGCTTTACAGTTAAGTTATTATTGTTAAATATTATATTCCACTAGCTGCATCCCGCGGTTTCATCCGCAGTTTCCCCAGATAAAAAAGACTATTTGTGAATCCAGGGTATTAACTATCTTCATCCCGAATTTCACTCAAATCCGTTCGGCCGTTGCGGTGTAAAGAGGGAACAAACACACTAACATACTAATGTTACAAAGACCCTACTGCCTGATCTGTCAAAGGGGTAATTAGTATTGATGTTGGATCATAACCGCGTCAGATGGTATGGACACGTTAATATACGAAACGAGGATCTTGTGGTACAAATTGCGCTGAACCTACCAGAACACAAGAGAGGTAGAGGCCACCAGCCATCGACCTGGTGGTCAAATATAAAAGAAACCTCAAGCAAGCCAAACTGCCAGAACTGATAACTCAAGACACTTGACTCAAGAACTTCGAGCAGAATAGACTGAGGAGAGGAGTGAAGTGAGGAGACTCGACCCTAAATAATAGGACCAGGCATGGAAGAAGAAGCAGTTAGATCATAACCTGTGTGTTTACTGTGAGGTAAAAAAAAATATAGGTGTTTAGTTTTATGAAATTATTATTGGTATAGCAAAATTTTGAGATCGTCTGGGTAGGTAAATTTTCTTTTAAATCAAGAAAGTGAAAATCCAATGGTGAATTTTGGGAAAAGCTGCATTTTCGGATTTTTGAAAAAGAAATAAGTTTAATTACTCAAAAAAAATGTTTTAATTTCTTATTGATAAAGCATATAGTAAGTTTTTTCGTTTGAATTTCTACATAAAATATTAAAGAACCTAAACGTATGCTCTTAAAATAAAATGTTAGAGAAACTTTAAATCGCGGCGCCGGGATAAGAGACAATTTCGCTATATTTTCGAAGGCGCCATTTATCCCGACGAGCAATATCCGACGACTGGCGCTATTTCATAAAAAATACCGCTTGTATTTTGTAAGATGGCTGCACTTCAATTTATTTTTACATAGATCCTACTTTGTCGATTGTTTACATTCTTTACTGTCGTTAGCAAGCGTTAAGTGGGAAAAGTAACAAACCTTAATGTTGGTTTAACCAGGCCCAGCGCACTCCGCACTGTAGGTATGAAGCTACAAGTACATAGCTGTACACCGACGGCGGGTCGCGCGTCGTTACACGTGCCGCGTCAGAAGAGATAAGAGCTATGCGATAGAAAGCGCTCTGTAGGTTAATATGACTGGTAGGTATGCAGCGCTACGCGAGCTCAATTGAATTTTATTGCGTCATAGCAAGAGTCGCTATTTATTTAAATTTCTTTGCGGAGTGATGCTTCTGTCCCTTAGTACCTATTTTGTGGTTTAACAAAACTCTTTCTAAATACAGAATACTGGCACCGGAGATTTAAATTTCGAAGAGAAGGAAAGTAAAACTTGATAGAAGGCTTTTGCTTAATTTCTGCCGTAGTGCAGAGTAGTGCGCAAGCATTATTAGTTAAGCTAGTATGTAGGAAATTATGAGACTATAGAGCTATTATCTCAAGGTGATGGGCGCAGTGATTAGATTAGGGATTTTGATTTTAGGTTAGGGATTTTTTTTTGTTTTCGGTGGTATTAAAATTTCTGGGTGGCACTGCAATTGTTATAAGCAGGCGTAGCGCTAACCATCAGGCGAACGACTTGTTCGTCCCATCACTCAGTTCCAATAAAAAAAAACTG
This sequence comes from Petrophora chlorosata, assembly GCA_951640565.1. Taxonomy (NCBI): domain Eukaryota; kingdom Metazoa; phylum Arthropoda; class Insecta; order Lepidoptera; family Geometridae; genus Petrophora; species Petrophora chlorosata. Next base: position 3,740,358 of record OX621204.1, on the reverse strand, counting down.
TTAAGGCGTATTGCTTACCATCAGATGAAAGACTTGCTCGTCAATTACATAAATTACAAGATGGACGTCGATTTTGGTTGATGGGTCTGAACCCATCTCCCCGGTGGTTCACCGAATATCATCCCGAAACACGGCTAGGTCGCTTGACGGCATGGCTTTGTTTGGTGGATGGTCTTACAACCACGGCCTGAGCCTACCACCCCAAAAACATTAACTATTATATTGTTACAAGTTAATTTAAGTTGAAATATTAAGGTTGACATTGTAATGATAGCACATTGAAGATGAATATACATACGTTGTGGAATATATTTACTTTAACCCTGAAAGAGGCAAAAATATATTTTTTCGTGGTAAATGTCACATGCCCACTTCAACCTCCACAACCTTCTAACAAACATCTTCTTAATTAATTCTTCAAAATACCTTAACAAAAGATTTAATAAGTTCCAAATAAGATTTACCTACGTCATACCGTCACGATTGAGATCTTCAAATTGATAGAACATGGTATTAATCCGACCATTCGGGCCCAAACAAAAGCATTTGAACAAAAGCATGGGTAGAGAAAGCATAATATATTCAAGCGGTAAAAAATCAACAACAAGCTTAGCCAGCCAACAAAGTACAAAACGGGTCTTACAAAGGGAAATTCCGTTTTTCACCACGTATTTTCCGTTCAAAAAAATAAAATAAATGTTACACAAAAGCCTCCTTAATTTACGACTGTGACGCAACGAAATGTCGGGCTCTTCATCTTTTCGTACGGGACTTACTCTTGGTTTTTTAAATAGTTAATTGGAACTACTCTTATTTTGAGACTTAAATCGTTGTATTATACAACTTTATATGCAGTGTTACGAATATCGATAGCAAACATACTTTTTAAGAATTAATTTTACCACGTTGTTTCTTGTTTGTCTGTGTGTCTGTCGTCCCGGGTAGAATCTTGCAACTCAAATTTCGAGCACTTCCCGATTAACTATACGGCTGAAACACACAACCCACAACTCACAACTCAACAGTTGGCATTGTATATGCCAACTTCAAAAGGCGCATAAAAACGTGGTTTTAGATAAAAAAAATATTGTCATTTTCTTGTTTACTAGTTGCGTCTTACAGTTTTACCCGTGGTTGAAAAGTGTCTTAGGAGCTTAAAACATGGCGCCGCCAGACGCAGCGGTGCGCGGTGGCGGTTCAAATTATTGCGCGGCATAGAGTTCTATATAAAAATCTATTGCGTATCTAGTATCACGATTCCGTCTGTTATGATCAATTCGACAATCAGTCCGAGAGAACCGCTCAAAACTGCCGTTTGACGGTTTTGACTTACGCGTGTGTGAAGCAGCGCACGGCGCATTGGGGGGCTACGTCACACTCCTCATGCAACCGCGCGATGGGGCGGTTGTTTTGTGTAAAGGCTCGACGACTTACATACAGATCTATTCCAAATATTAAACCACTCGACCGCGCACCGCTTTGGCAGGCGGCGTCGTGTGCTATGCGCCTAATCTCCTATCCGAGGACCTAAAGTACCGTTATCGTTATACTTAAGTACCTGTAGTTAGTATGTTTCATCAAAATCCGTCAAGTCATTATGGATTATAGAAATGTGGCAACAAACACACAAAATTTCGCATTTATAATATAAGCAAGGATGAAAAGGATCTTAAAAGCATTTTCGGACATCAATTTTAAAGTTCGAATAGTAACCATACCACACACCTCTGTGGTGACAGCCTCTATGGTATAGTGGTTGTGCAGGTTGGCTCAAACCACATACACCACTGAGGTTGCGGGTTTGATACCCGCGACGGGTCAAATGTTTGTACTCTGAACAAAAATAAGCTCAAGCATTTGTTTTGTGTCTGGGACTCTGGGTTTTGCGGAAGTATGGTCTTTGTAGTTTCTGGTTCCCTAGATACAAGGAATCCTAGTGAAGGGCCAGAATCTATGTTTGTGATCGTTGGGCGTATGTATGTATGTATTTATTTATAGAATACAAACCCAAATAGTACAGTACTAGAACTGTATCAAAAAGTAAACACAGTTCAGATCAGCAGTAATATCGAACTAGTTCGCAACTCTAGCCAGAAGTTAACCGATATAACTGCTCGAACATGTTGTAAGCTTGTTGCTTAACTTTGGCAACTCACTTATAGCAATTTGAGAGGTATACAGTGAGGGAATTAAACATACCTACTTATATATTGGTGTTATCGGTAAACGTACATTATGTTTCTAATTATGGTATTAGGTTATCCTTGGCGTGTCCTTGAGTGGAGACCGCGAATCGCCCACCGGCCAGATGGAGTAACGACCTGCGAAACATGGCCGGAAGAAACTGGATGAGAAGACCCGAAGACCGGGCTTAGTGGCGTTCATTGGGAGAGGCCTATATCCAGCAGTGGATGACTACGGGCAGATGATGATGATGATGATGATGATGATGATGATCAGATTATATCTACAGTTTTATAATTATGTAAAAAGGAAGGTGAGTTCATCGTTTATATAAACACCGTCATCTTACTGTTTCTTCTTTTGTTTTTCTGTGCGTTCCCTGCATTATTTTGCATCGCAGAGTAAAGGCGAACAAATTTTCAAACAAAACTGACCCTCAGTTCCTTGCCGTATCTTCTGAGTAGTGGTTCTTTTTCCGATAGTTAATAGTGGTTCTTTTTCTGATTCCGGTGGTAGAGTCATTGTAATAATTGACGTTCAAACGTGCGTCTGTGATTCCAAACTTGAATGAAGATCTTTTGATCTTTGAAATTTGCTAAACTATTTTTTATTATTTTACGAAATTAATACGTCTTCACATCTCAGACACAGAATAGATAACAGTACCACAGACATTTCTTTCTGTCCCGCTTTCCATCTCTTACCTTTCACTCTTACTCACTTAAGAAATTATTCTGTAAAATCCAAACAGTCAAGCGTTTGTGCCTACTGACATTTTATATAGCTGCAAACCTCTGAAGTAAGTGACAGCAATAACCAATATGTGGCGCGGCACCAGAAGCTGGCTTGTAACAAAATTTTTTTATAGGTAGGTATGTACTTAATGTTATATATACTATATATGATTATGTATTGATATACCTATACTATACTACCTAGTACACACATAAATAGAAATCTTCGAACCCATTGTTTCACAGCTTTTCCCCTTAGTGCATAATAAACTTCAATTCAAAGGGCAAACAGCTCCATGGCAACATGTATACCTTCTAAAATCAGCCTTTTTATTGCCCTCCCGGTCACGAGAGAGCCTTAATTTAATATAGCAAGCTCGATTTGTTTACAAAGGAAGAAATTTATTCATGAAATTTGTTTTGCAAGGGTCCAGGCAAAATAAGCTTTCTTTCGTTCGTGTTAGGTTACTTTGACAGTCGTTGTTATGTATTATTTCGAAGATTTAAAAACTTCATTATCGTCCTTTATTCGGAATTTTTGGAATACTATTGGATAAACGTTGCATTTCATTTGTCAACCCGGCACCCGACCAGCGCCGCCTCGCCTCGAGTAGTTGGGAATTCTTTATATGAAATTCATACTCACTTATCAAAACCGTAATATCTCCGGAATGCCTCACTCGCAAGTGAACCACTCTGTGACAACCCGCCGCCCGCGCCTGTACGATTGCGTGCGGTGACCGCGGATTGACAACGCGCGGGTTCCGAGTGGACGCCATGCCGTCAGCTATCTCCGACCGCGCGATAACCATCCGTAGTCGCCGAGTGGCCAGGCGTTGGTCGGTTGGCGGGTTGATTAATGAGGTATGACCTCTAATCGCTTTTAGGGATAATTCCACTTGTTGTTTACAAGAGTATTTTCTTTATCTTGTTAATTTTTGTGTAGGTGTACAATGTACAATAAAGCATTTTGTGTTATATTGTAGGTATAATCTATACAATCTATACAGTTATTGCAGTACTTTTTACAGCGGCGAGTTAGGCTTTACAAGGCAATAAAGCAGGAATGGAAGGGGCACTAAAAATTATCTGCAAAGATAAAGAACTTAGTGGCGTGTAACGTCCAGTTTTACTACGTCTGTAACTTAAGACGTAGTCCCTACATACATACAGTATGGGCAAGTAGCATAATTGAACATTATAACGAATGCTTCTGACAACACACTGTTTGTAATTTGGTGATGAACCTAATCACCTAACAGTCAGTGATAAATCCAATCATACGAGATTCATTGTCAATTATCTGAAAAGGCTATTTTTTTTTATAACTATTTTCTGCCGACCTTTTTCAAACTTGCATTTTTTTAAATAAATTAAATTAAAATATATATTTTTTTTAATTTGTAGCATCTAGGGAATGCAGTCCCGATCTCCAGGATCTCGATCTCGCGAGATCTCGTCTCATTTTTTGAGATCAATCCCGAAGCATAATATGACGAGATCTCGCTCGAGATTGACGGGATTGGGCGGCAGTAGTCAGCGACAAGAACTCTTCAAGACTCTTCAAGAAGAATTAGAAGAGACTCTGAGACCATCTAAAAGTCCTTTTTCGCGTGTATCTACGAGTTTAGATAGATAATAGGTGATATATACGAGTCACTCATAAAGAAAGAGATGGATGAGTGTGGAGGAACAAGGGGTAGTTTTTTATAATTGGCTTATAATTGTTTATTCAGGCTGGTGCCGACCAGTGTTGAATCAGAGAGGACATTTTCAGCTGCTGGGTGCATAACGATTGACATAAGATGCCGTTTATCACACAGCACCCTCAATACTCTTTGTTTTTAGAAGAAGCTACTTCCAAAATCTTCCTAGAAGTAGACTTTTTCCGCATTTGATTTACAGTGTTATTTTATTGTTTTTGTTGATTTCCAAGAATACGGGTAATATGTGAGTTATATAGAGAATAAAGTTTTTCTTTAATTAATATTCTATCTCAATTAACCTCTTAATCACAACCAAGCAGTTTTCATCGCTTTTAGTCATCCGAATTTAACAATATGCTTTGGAAAACTTTAGATTGTAATTTCTAATCTCGCGAGATCTCGACTTTGCGATCTCGAGTCGAGATTGCATTCCCTACTATCTGTACATGCACTCGGGTTTTGCTAGAAATATGTACTTAATTAGTTTAATTGTGCAAGCTTGGTCCATTTTTGCGAAAAAATACACTGTTGTATATATTTTAATAAGTTATATTAGTAAGATAAATGTAATTTGCAAATTTTATTTTAGTTGAATTTCAATTAAATAAAAAAGTATTTTTAGTTAAATCGTAACAGAACACATACACAAACTTCTTATCACAAATGCATTTTACTATTACTAGTGGTGATAAGAGAAAAATTAATTGGACAAATGTGATGGTGCAGCGACGGAACGGTGACGGCAATGGTATAATTATTTCACCCATTTCTTTAACGTACTAACGAATAATGCGACATGCAAATTTTTTTTTTATGAATTTTCGCCTGGTGGTAAGCACCACGCCTGCTCATAACAATTGCAGAGTCACCCAGAACTTTTAATACCATCATCAGCACTGCGAAGGACTGCTTTGCGCTCATCACCCCGAGACATTAGATATTAAGTCTCATATCCCAGTAATATCGCTGGCTACAAGGCTCTGTAAACCGGAACACACAATATTTGCGCACTACTGCTTGGTGGCAGAATAACTGGCAAAGCTGTAGTACCTATCCAGACGGCCTCCCTCATACGAGTGACCTACCACGAGTAAACATACAGATATTATGTACTTATATCTCGACGTATACTTATATATATATATATATATATATATATATGTATATGTCTTAAAAGAGTGCCAGACTTCCCTACTGTCTGTACTGTTGCTTAGGGCTACAGAATACACGGTTAAAGGATTAAGGGCTCTTCCATAATGGAAAATACTTTGTTGCTCTGTTTAACTGAGCCCACTGAAGATTGCTGCAATGAAGTTTTTGTTGTCTAATTTATTAGGTTTTTTGTGTGAACTGCTTGAAGTACTTCCTTTGTTGCTTGTTTCGAAAAGTTTTAAGCGTCCATTTTGTCTAATGGTGACTAACTTCTGTAATGTCAAGTACATTACAGAATTACAGAAGTTAGTCACATTGTTGGCGTTTTCAGTCAAAACAGAGGATCTCAGAATTTAAGTGTGAAGGAAGTTTCGTAATTCAAAACTGAAAACGTATTTTATTATTCATTTTGGGCATCACATACGCATGTTGTATGTATTATGGACGTCAATAATGATTCTGCCGCCATATCGTAAAAATAACCACTACCTAGTAAATGCAGGTGGAAAGAAAGGAAGTTCTAGTGGTAGGTCTCTCATATTCGAGAGACCATCTGGGTAGGCACCACAGCTTTACCAATTTTTCTGCCGCCAAGCAGTAGTGCGCAGGCATTACTGTGTTCCGGTTTGAAGGGCATTGTATTACTGGGCATGTGAGACTTAATATCTGATGTACGCAGTGCTTTTTATGGTATTAAAAGCTCTGGATGGAACTGCAATTGTTATGGGCAGGTGGCGATTACCAACAGGCGAACGACATGCTCGTCTCATCACTCAGTTTCATAAAAAGAATGCTTAAAATGTTAACCTTCATCTCGCCTTTTGATGTTGTTGAAATATTAAGTAAGCTGGGTGTTGCAGTTCCACTTCAACTGAACTAGTGTTAGTGTCTCATAAACTCTGAGGTCTGCATAGGCCACGACGTATTCCTACCCTCCTGTAAAAATGAATCCCTGAAACTTTGATGAATCTCCCGCCCTTCTCCTTCTCTTTCTTTTTCTCGTATCTCTCCCTCTTCCCTCCCTACAAGGTTCGGCAACACATCGGTAATGCTTCTGGGGTTACTAATGATCATAAGCAATGGTGACCGCTTTCTATCAGGAAAACCAACTGCTTGTTTACTACACCACTCCGCAAGTCATACTCGTGAACGGGTGCTGCTTTTAACAACTGTCGCCTAAGACGATATCATCGTTATCATAAGCACACTTCTCCATTAAGACTGAAGATGTTACTGAGTTGGAAAACTTCGTCAAGTCTTCTCGTCGCCCATCCCACAATGCCTGAAGACAAAAGTCTTTAATCAGTGCGTCCTACCCGTAATGACATACGGCGCTGAAACGTGGACACTGACTGTGAGACTGGTTCATAAGTTTAAAGTCGCTCAGCGAGCTATGGAGCGAGCTATGCTCGGGGTTTCTCTGAAGGATCGAATCCGCAACGAGGTGATCCGACAGAGAAGACGAAATGTTTAAAGTTCTCTTTGCCTAATGTTAGACATGTAGAGCCAAACGTAATGCTCAATAGTAATAAACTCGATACAGACAAAGCGACGGTATTCCTAGGTATAGGCATAGACTCTAAGTTGCAGTGGGGTCCTCATATTGATGCTCTATCTGGAAAACTTAGTTCTGCTGCATATGCGGTTCGTAAAATTAGGCAATTAACGGATATAGCTACGGCTCGGTTAGTTTACTTTGCATACTTCCACAGCATAATGTCATATGGCATTTTGCTGTGGGGTTCTGCTGCGGATATAGATACTATTTTTATATTACAAAAGCGTGCGGTTCGCGCGATTTACGAGTTGGGTCCACGTGACTCGTTAAGGGATTTTTTTTTTAAGCAAGTTAATATATTAACTTTACCTTCTTTATATATTTATGAAAATATAATGCATGTTCGCAAAAACTTCCAAAAATTCAAAGTAAATAGTGACCATCATAACATTAACACTAGAAATAAGGATAGGATTGTTGTACCTAGGTATAGACTAACTAAAACGAATAAGTCCTTTATGGGCAACTGCGTACGTTTTTATAATAAAATTCCAAAGTGTATAACGGAGCTCACAGAAAGTAAATTCAAATTACGCGTTAAGAATGTTCTAATGAGAAAAGCATACTACACTGTTCGTAATTACATAGAAGACAAAGATGCTTGGAACATTCCACTTCTGCAAAGTAACCAACTGGTACATAAGAAACATAACATTGTAAAAGCCCAAAAAATTGTAACAAAATCTCTAAAAAAAAATGCCCCTCAGTTTCTTGCCGTATCTTCTGAGTAGTGGTTCTTTTTCCGATACGGTGGTAGAGTTATTGTGATAATTTGACGTTCATAAGTGCGTCTGTGATGCCAAAATGATTAAAGAGATTTTGATTTTGATTTTGATTTAGAACCAAAGTAACCGACATAGCTCTCCGAATAAGTAAGCTGAAGTGGCAATGGGCCGGTCACATATGTCGAAGAACCGATAACCGATGGAGTAAACGAGTTCTAGAGTGGAGACCACGTTTAGGCAAACGTAGTGTAGGACGCCCTCCGGCCAGATGGAGCGACGACCTGCGTAAAGTGGCTGGCAGTAATTACATGCGAAGAGCCGAGGATCGGGCTCAGTGGCGTGCATTGGGAGAGGCCTATGTCCAGCAGTGGACTCGTATAGGCTGATGATGATGATGATGATGATGTTACTGAGTAGGTCGTGAAGAAGACCAATGCTCCTCTGAGGGTCATGCGGTTAGAGTCGCGCCATAACGTGAATTTTAATTCATTTGTGGTACTAGTTCCTATTGAACATCTGTCGACCTACTTGAGCGAGGAATTCTGGCCCAAGGGTGTCGTGTTTCGACGATTGTGAGGACGGCTGCAAGCGGCACCGCTGACACCGCAAGCTGACACCGCGCAGTTGCGTCACGCGTTGCCGACAAAACGTGTCACATATATATTTTTAATATAAATTGTAAGTATGTTAGTTCTAAGGTATGTATTTATATGGGCCGTAGAATAAGTAAATAACATCTGTAACTTATTTTAATGTTGCCTGAAATAAAGAAATAAAATAAAATAAAAAAATAAATAAGCCTGTAGTCATCCACTCCTTGACATAGGCCTCTCCCAATGAACACCACAGAGCCCGGTCTTTGGCTCTTCTCATCCAGTTTCTACCAGCTGCCTTTCACTACGACCAGACAACAACCGGGACTGATGTTAGAACTTGTACTTAAAATCAAGAAGCGACAATCACCTCATAAAAAGGTACAAACGAAAGCTTCTTGTTATTAACTTTGTAGTAGGTAAACTTAAAATAATAATCTTCTTCGTTGTCATTTCCACTCCTTTCACCCGAAATCTCTCCGACACAAATTGATTCATATTTCTTGTTTACGAGAATTTCCAGATTATTTGATTCCAGAGGGACTTAAGCAAATTTAAGGCTCGCATTCAGTTTCATTACTCGCTTACAATCCGGAGCTGTGGTGGAGGTTCAAATATTTATTGCGTTTAATAACGCTTTAATAAGAATCAATATTTAACCGTAGTCAATAACGTTAAGAGATTTAATTGTAAAGTTATTGAATACTAGATAACATCCGCTACGTTTTTTATATTGAATGCATTAACGGCAGAAACATTGACGACAGTTGACGTAGAATCGTCCTCATAAGACGATATAAGAAGGATAGAAAAAAATTGGTTGCTTAAGCAGTTGTCTCGGTGGCCGAGTGATTAAGGCGTTGGGACGGTATTCCGAAGACGTAGGTTCGATCCCTGCCCGAGCAATATTATTTTTATTCTTCCTAATTATTTAAAATTCGCTACGTCGTTTGATAGATGAAGATGTTAGTGACCGCCCTTAGACTACAATCTGAACGGCATTGTTTAACTCCAACACTGATCCCGATCGCTTTCAAATATGTCTTGATCGGTATTCGTCTTTGGAATTGTCGAACTTCTCTTCTCAAAGTCCGCGTCCCAATCCGTATACCAATAACAATCGTAATTATTTTTCAAAAATTAAACCGATTTCAAAACCACAAATAGGCACTCAAAAGTGAAAAGTCAAAAGTTGTAGGTAGTATCTATCTACTACCTTTTAGACTTGGCTGGCACCGACTTCAAATATATGAGTGGTTAGCGCTTATGATAATTATATTAATTTATTTTTTACTTTTGAGTGCCATTTGTGGTTTTAAAGTCGGTTTAATTTTTTTGAAAAAAAAAATATTGTACCCTTATTAGTGCAAAACAAGTTTTAATTAAATTAATTTTAAAAGTTTTTAAAGACAAGCTTTTATAATCTAGCAGCCACGTCATGACGAAGTTCAAAACGGGCTATCACAATTAAATGTATGTACAAAAAAATTCATGTCTGTCCTATTTTCTGTGGAGGAGTTCCCTTGCCGGAAGTCAACCCAGGGTGTATCAGCCATGTTATAATGAAATTTAGAACAGGCTATTATGGTTAAATCCATTTACAAAATGTTGTGTCTGTACTATTCACCGTTGAGGAGTTGCCTCGTCGGAAGTCAACCCTGGATGAAGCAGCCATGTCGAATACAAACATCTTCCTTTTAGAAAGTCGGTTACAAAAAACAAGAACCGACTTGAAGATTAAACTTATATTTTTTTTATTTTTGCTATTTTTTTCAAAAAGTGCTGACCACCTCTGAAGTATGACCTACCAAACAAAAAAATAATCATGAAAATCAATTCATAATTGGCGGAGTAATCGCGTAACAAACACACAAAAAAAACATACCGTCGAATTGTAAACCTCCTCCTTTTTGAAGTTGGTTAAAATATGATAGATATTGCTGTTTGAAAGAAGCAAACGCTTTCCAAATTTGAAATTAAAAGCGATTGGGATCGGTGTTCAAGCTAGACTAGTCCCCTGCTGGTCTCATACCCAGTCAAACAATTTCGCATTACCTGTGAAAAAAGTTTTATCTCCTATCTTTCATACTGCAGCGTGTTAAAAGACGTCCGATACGTATTTTAGGAGTTTGTTCGAGAAATATGAATATCGGTCTTTTTAATAATATAATTATTTGCTAATTCTATGTCTGAAGAAGCCGAAATGCTATACAAACTTAATTTACTAACTAATTTTGTAGCATTGATTATATTTTGTTTTTACATAGTGGTGGTCGCCCAGCGATAAACGCCTTCAAATAAATTTTTGAAAAGACGAGCGTGAAACATTTACAAAATATTTGTACGTATTTATATTTTATAGCAAAGATTACTATAATACGGGACACTTGCTTCTGAGTTTAAGCTACAGTTTCACGTGTTTCTCTTCTGCGCCACCTTGTACCAATTATCTTGTGTCTTCTAAATCATCTCACCATCTTTTTCTAGGTCGGCCTCGTCGTCGTCGTGCCTTTATATATAGGTATCCATTTTGAGAAAACGTTAATAAACATACCTACACAGTTATATGTATAAACATTAATAAATAAAAAAAATATCAAATTCATTCCATTTATTTTTATTCGGTAATATCATCAAGAAATGCCGTGTGATATATAATAAATAGTTATTTTTCTATTTTACATTTTTATGTCTGAATTAATAAGCACATAATTGTACAAAATTATATTTAATATATTTTGTTTGAAATCATAAAAATTATTCCATTTTATAATATGTACTCCAATTTTATAATATACACACCAATCATTACTTTCAATGTACTTTTAATGAGTATTTCTAAAAATATTTATTTACAAACATTTACAATTATTACTTAAAAATAAATAACAATGGCAACAATAACTACAATACAATATTTTTCTAAACTTCTTATACTAGCGTTGCCATGGATTGGCCTAAGTTTCACTGCTCCTTCTGTGAGACCTGTGGAAAATTAAAAAAATATTACTCATATCATCATCATAATGATCATCATCATCAGCCCATCAAGCTCCGCGGTCCACGAGTAAAAAAAATCAAAGACTTGTGACATCCACCATCCCTGCTGGGACACGGGCCTTCTTTTATAAGAGAAAGTATGGGCCATAATCCGCCACGCTGGCCTAGTGCGGGTGGTGGATGTCACATGTCCTTGAATTTTTGTGATCAATTCTTGAACATGCCGGTTTCCTCAAAATGTTTTCCTTTATCGTTTTTCGCTAGTGTCAAATCTGCAAACTGTAGTGCGCGGCCACTGGGATTTGAACTCAGGTACGTCGGATCAAAAGTCGCACACGGGTGCAGCTTGTTTTCAGGCCCTAAAGACATACTAAATTTCATCAAAATCCGTTCAGTAGTTTTTGCGTGATTGAGTAACAAACATCCATCCATCCAAATGTACTCGTAATCTATTGATGAAAAAGTAATTTTCAAAAATGACCGTGGTCAAAATTTTGTATTTAATTACTAGTGAACGGCAGACGTAATTCAAAGTTTTGTTTGAATTTTTAATATTGAATGCATTAGCGCATGCTAGGCGAAAATCTTAAGATTTTAAATAATTAGGAAGAAAAAAAGCTCGAGCAGTTGGCTCGGTGGCCCAGTGATTAAGGCGTCGGGACGGTATTCTCAAGACGCAGGTTCGATCCCTGCCCGAGCAATATCATTTTTCTTCTTCCTAAATATTTAAAATCTTAAGAATTATTTTAAAGTTTAAGCTATGAAATGAAATGAAAATGAAATATCTCTATACACACATATAAAATTATTAATAATAAAAACAACTAAGCAAAAGAGTAACAATTGGCGGTCTTATCGCTTAAAGCGATCTCTTCCAGACAACCGTGCAGGGAGAGGAATTGCGCAAAAAGAATGGACGGTGGTTTTCAATGTCTCAATACACTTACATAAACCGATAACATAAGCTATATCTATATTTTGAGCCTAAAACAACTGATTCTTTTCATCCCAAACCACAATGTCAATTTTAGAATACGACAGCCCCGAGAACGCTTAGAAAATTAACGCATTATTTTTCCTATATCCCTCCTTTGTGGTTTACAATTTACTTCTAACACTTCGAGTCTCACGATGGTAAATGGGTTTCAATTTCCGTTGTCGGTTGTGTTTACGTATTTTATGAATATTTTACGATAAAAACCAAAGGGAATATTAGCCCTTGCCACTTACCTCCCACGTTCACTTCTGCCGCCGATTGGGAACTTGGATACAACTTTATTTCTGTAAGAAAAGAAAACAACATAAGTATTTTTGTTATTGAATGCATTAGCGCATCATCATCACCAGCCCATCACGTTCCCACTTTTGGGATACAGGCCTTCTCTGTGCTTAGTGGTGCGGGGCCAGCGGAATTCGAACTCAGGTTTGTCGAATCGAAAGTTGCACATGCTCCCACTGAGCCACACTCGCTCTCATTAGCGCATGCAAGGCGAAAAACTTAAAATTTTAAATAATATTGCCCGTGACTTCGTTCACGTGGATTATAGTTTAACGCTGATGTAGAGTATTTTTTTGTAAAGAGAAATGTCCCTACTTCATTTGCGTCGACTACTTATATTTTAAAAAAATGGTAAATGGGCATTTTTTGACGACATCTCGCCTGATGAAAAGCGAAGATGAACTATGATTGCTCATGAGATGCCTATTCACTCTAGACTTTGTAGTTATTTAGAAACAAAAAGTTGGGAGAGCGTTCTACTCGTTAAGGAGTCCGCATGATGAAATAACCTGCAAAACGCTTCGTACCGATCGGTGGGACATCAAGTACGTACGGGGAAACGACTCTCCTCGCTGGAAAACCTTAAGTCAGGTCCTTAAGTGGAAAGGAGAAGAAGGGATCGGTTAGTGTAATTCTTCCTGAAGTGCTGTCGATAGAAGAGCGACAGACACCCAAGTTTCCGTCCGTGTTTAAGACTTGTCATTTTCTTTTCCACCAGCACATTGTTATTTATAAAATTAATTGGGCAACGTTCTAAAGATTCCAGACCTGCCAGTTGGTATTCGGCTGACCCACCCCATAGATGGCTACAGTACTCCATACAGAATCGTATTTGTAGTTTAACGCTCAAGCAGGTTCCTTTGTAACACTTCCTTTAGCCGAGTTACGTTACACAACTTCGGAGTGATCCAATTTTAAAGAAGCATAATTTAAGCTGCAATTGTTACCGTAATAAAGTGCGCTGGAATCCCAGATGCACTCGATGTGCCAATTTTTACGGGGTTTACGCGGTCTAATGAATCGCGACCGATAGCAATGACAACATTTTGTAGCATAGTAAGACAGACAACTATTTATCTCCCTCTCGTCTGATACGTCCACGTCCTGTTCAAAGTCCCTCAGAGCATTTGGGCGAGATATCTTCGGCAAGATGGTGTAGACACTTCTCCCACAGTTGCACGAAGCTCGAAAGCCCATAAAACACCAACATCCGGCACATAAAAAGCGCATACGTCGTATAGTGTCACGACTGCATTTGCTAAAATTTCATCCCAAATTTGGTCGTCATTCATGAGGCGCCTTAATCTGCAGGCTGCATGGAACGTACGGCGTTCAACACTATCGACTGTGTTGAGAAACGTAAATGAGGTAGCGCCGCTGACAGAAATCATGTATTAGCAGCTGTAAATAGTAGCATTCTTTGTTACTGGTATTGACAGGACAGTGTATTTTGTCCTGCCTAAAGCATGCTTCTTAAAGACAGTTGGTGCCCCCACCGTATCGCGTCGTCATCTGTTAGATAGATCAATTTGTTTGTCATTGAACAAAGGCACTTCGTCGTACATTTAAGTTTCTGCAGAATTATCCTCTTGACAAAACCTTATAAACGCCAGAAGCACACTTCTGACACACATACCACAGACCACAGTTAGGAGAGGGTTTTAAAAGGCTTTTGGACTTGTTGAGCCGGTTTGAGCTGGACGGTTGAAGCCAAAATTCGCCACACCGCCAAGAAACATATTATAAAATTATTCACTGATCTGATGCATTTTATAAAATTACTGTTTAATATATATAGTTTTAATTTTACCGCCATCTACTTTCTATTGCATAAACTACTTTTCAAGTGTTGAATTTCCTAAGAACTCTGAAATTATATTTCTACCATGATATTTTTTCATGTAATTATAATTTTTACGCCATCTACTTTCTATTGCATAAACTAATTTTCAAGTGTTGAAATAATTATAGTTTCTTTCGTGTAAAGATTCCAGGTTATTTTGTAAGATTTCCTAAAAACGCTGAAATCATATTTTTACCATGATATTTTTTTTATGTAAATATTATCGTAGACTAAACAGCGTTTCAAAGTCAGACTAATTTTATCTATTTTCTGTCGTCATCACTTAAAGAAGCTGAATTTTGAAAAATGCTCGAACCCGTATTTATTAATTAGTAATTATAAGTATTAATTCTGAGTTTCAAGTTTTGTCCAGTTGGCTCGGTGGCACCAATGATTAAGGCGTTGGGGTGGTATTCCGAAGACACAAGTTCGATCCCTACCCGAGAAATATCATGTTTCTTCTTCCTAATTATTTTAAATCGTAAGATTTTCACCTAGCATGCGCTAATGCACTTAATAATCTATTATGTAATTTGTAATTTGTTTTTATAAACAGATTAAATTAACATATAAATAAATTCAACATCAAAGAAATTAACACCGTTCTCACAAGACGAGCCTAATATAAAAATAACCAGTGTAAGCTACTGGCTAATTAAATTATGACGGTTTCTTAGTTTCAAGGAAACTTAGAGATAATTACATTAGCCAATAAGCAAAGAAAATGGTTGGGGGAATTAACGCTGATAATGTCGGTGCGGCTTAATAATGCCACATTATGTTTTATGCGACGTTATCATCCTATTTTCATGAAACACAATATTATTATGTCTTCTCTAAACAGGTATTATTAAAAAATAAAATAACAATAAAAATATAATAATAAAAACCTTTATTTCTTGCATTCTGACAGGTATTACTAAATAAAATTCCCGTTCTTTCCGATAGTGGGGCGACGGTGGTGGGACGAATGGAAACGCACGTCATAAACAGTATATCACAATGGCACTGTCGGACGCGTATAGGGTTTGTGCTATATAAAAATCCCGTTCGTGGGAAGACTATGGTGGGACAAAACGGAACGCACGTAATAAACAGTATGTCACATAGATATTTTCAGACTCGTAAAAAGTTTGTACTAAATAAAATTCCCGTTCGTCCCAATGGTGGTGAAACAGCTGTGGAACGAACGGAAAGGCATGTCATAAACAGTATGTCACAAAGCCATTGTTGGTTCTGTAAAAGGATTGTATTATATATAATTCCCGTTCGTCCTAATAGTGGGGTTGACGGCATTGTGACAAAACGGAACGCACGTCATGAACAGTATATCATTAAGACTCGTAAAGGGTTTGTATTATATAAATTTCCCAATCGTCTCAATTGTGGCGAAACAGTGGTGGGACGAAACGGAACGCACGTCATAAACAGTATATCACAAAGACACTGTTGGATCTTTAAAGGGTTTGTACTACATAAAACTCCCGTTCGTCCCAATGGTAGGAAGACGATGGTGTGACGAAACAAAACGCACGTCATGAACATTATGTCACAATGTCATTGTCCGATCCATAAAGGGTGTTATAACAAACTTACTTGAATAAATACCAATAAAAATATAAAATTTAAGTAAAATTAGAGTTATTACACCAGTCAGAGGCTAGTAAAATTTTTCCAAAGTATCGTTAAAACTTTCGTAATTTCCATAAATATTATATATCAACTTTTTTCACGTCATAAACAAAAAGTTAATGGAGTCTAACTTCGACATTGATTAACCCCTTGACGACCCTTTATGACCCTTCGATCTTGGCAAGGTTTTTGTTACATGGTAAAACAAAGTCACTCACTCACGGTTGTATGTATTTAAAGGTTTTTCGGAAAGAAGAAATACGACCTTCGGCTGAGACTTGAACCCGCATATCAATCTCCCCTTGCGCGGGAAGTGCTCTGCCCAATTGAGCTACCGCGGTGGTCACCAAGTCATTTTCCATTTTTTTTCTTCCGGTATTTAACTGTGTTAAGGGTGACGTATGTATTCACTTAGTACTCATAAACTATTTAACATATTGATGCGGTTTCTACCTTTATTTTCAGTATTTACCTATTTGAGCAAAGAACTAATTTTGAATTTAATTTCAACTCATAAAAAGAATAGCAATTTCACTAAATATAATTTATTTCAATTATATTTCATATGGCTTTAATATACCAGATATAGATCGAAAGTTGTTAGTTTTAATGTAAGGAATTTTACGGAAATATCTTGATATTTAAGCCCATTTTACTAGTAATAACAATAATATAATTAATAATTTACTTTCTTTGTCCTAATCTAATAAACAATACGATATTATGGAATGATCGTCTCTTTTGTAAATTGATAAACACACAGAGATACAAATTAATTAGATATTATTTTAATAAACATCTCTAGAGTATGAAATAGATTTGCTTATCTACGTCTGTCTGTGTGACTGTGTATTTTCTGAGTACTTTTAAACTTCTTAATGAATTTTAATGGAGTTGTCACCATGACTTAAAAAATTAAGGAAGGTTCAAATTAATAGATTAGAGAAATACGCCTAACGATCACATATATACACTCGAGAGCAATGAATCCGGGTCACTTAAAGAATGTTAAAAATCTCGGAAACTAAAAATGATAGGTTAATGCAATAAATTGTATTTAATAGACAATGTAATACTCCTTAAATGAAAGTAAAAAAAATATGAGTCACCATACATTTTATTAACACAAAATTACATAAAGAAAAAAACTGCTGATCTCTCCTTAAAACAAAAATAGGAAACATGAAATTTTTTAACTTTATTACGATTTTCTTGAATTTTAATACTTCGTATTGCCTCCTCGTGCTTCCATTACTGCGTTTACGCGGTTTGGCATGCTGTACACCAAGTTCCTTATACGATTTTGGGGAATATTCTCCCATTCCTCTGTGAGAGCAATTTTGAGCTCACGAAGCGTGATTGGGGGAGGGTTTCGTTGTTTTACGCATCTGCCTAGCTCGTCCCAAGCATGCTCGATCGGGTTGATATCCGGGCTGCGCGCTGGCCACTCCATACGAGTAATGTTCATCTCTTGAAGGTAGTCATTCACAATCCTACCTGTATGAGGTCGGGCATTGTCATGCATAAATATAGCATCCTCACCTAAATTGACCATAAATGGACCAACGTGATCATTGAGGATTTCTTCCACATATCTTACGCTAGTTAAAGAGCCGTTTTCTATGATCACCAGCTCTGTGCGACTTTCAGAAGAAATTCCGGCCCACACAAGTACAGACCCACCACCGTAGGCTACTTTTTCTTCGATGCATGCTTGCTTGAATCTTTCCCCTGGTCTTCGATACACTCTGTGTCTTCCATCGTGCTTGTAGAGCATAAATTTTGATTCGTCGGAGAACATAACTTTTGACCAATCTTCAATACTCCAATTTACGTGGCTCTGGGCATATCTTAGTCTCGAAATACGATGCCCACGCTCCAGTTTAGGGCCGTTTGCAGGTCTAAGGGGTTTTAAGTTAGATTCAGCAAGCCGACGTCTTACTGTCCATGCACTTGGGTTACTTCCTCCGAGGCGTCGAAACTGATTGGTGAGTTCAGTTCCTGTGAGAAAGCGATTTCGAAGCATGGTGTTCACCAAGTATCGGTCTTCTCGTGCTGTGGTACACCTGGTTCTGCCCGTTCCTGGTCTGCGTAGGTTAGAACCAGTTTCTTCGTAACGTCGGAGAACTCTTTGTACTGTTGACAGCGACACACCGACAGTCCTGGCTGTATCGCGCTGACTCCGGCCGGTTTCCAGCATTGTAAGTATTCTGGTGCATTCTTCAGGCGTAAGCGACATAATTTCAGCTTGAATAATGAATATAGAGC
This sequence comes from Petrophora chlorosata, assembly GCA_951640565.1. Lineage (NCBI taxonomy): Eukaryota > Metazoa > Arthropoda > Insecta > Lepidoptera > Geometridae > Petrophora > Petrophora chlorosata. The sequence goes on along the minus strand of OX621204.1, from coordinate 3,721,684 downwards.
ACTATCAACATGGTTTATGTACCCACATAAATGACAGATTACAAACAAAAGCAAAACCAAATGCTGTAATTTCGTAGTTCCATCTTCGAAAGTGGCCCTTTTTCAAATTTGATTTTTTTATAATATAACTTTACAATAACTAAGAAGTTTTAATACCTTCATTTAAGGAGTATTACATTGTCTATTAAATACAACTTATTGCATTAACCTAGCATTTTTAGTTTCCGAGATTTTTAGGATTCTTTAAGTGACCCGGATTCATTGCTCTCGAGTGTAGATGATGGTCCTCTAACTAGGATTCCCTGTACCATGGTCCCTGTACCTGTGGGACCATGGTCCCAAAACACCAACAAAACATAATTATGCTTCAGCTTTTATTCTGTGCACAAACATTTGTCCCATCGCGGGAATCAAAAATATAAATGTCCACTATAAGTTAAACCACGGAACATACCGGACCCTTACTGCACAAGGTTCAGCTTAAACTGGTTATTTGCTTACCTTGAGAACTAAAGGATGAGTTGACATGCCGTTTTCTAAAAAATGTTTTGTTAAGTCCTAGGCTACAACAAGATAGGCTGGGATCGAGACAAAAGCGCTTAGGTACGGGATACGAGAGGGACGTTAACGGGAAAGGAGCGAGACGGTAACGGGATAGAAGTGGGATAGTAACGGCATATGAGAGGGTGATGGTAACGGGATATGAGGGGTATTAGATTAGGCTTATATCCCAATTATATCCCGTTACCAGTCCCTCCTAACCTAGTAATGGTATAAAAAAAGGACGTAATCTGGATAGGAGCGGGATGAACACAGGTTTGATTTTTTAATCAGTGTACTGAAAATGATAAGTGGTAGCAATATAAATAATGAATATGACCGGGGAGATACCAACGCATCAAATAAGTAAGAGATCAAGATAACTTATTTTGAAGCTTTTTTGTTCAGAAAATACTATAAGATTTTCCTCTTATAACTAATAAAAAAGTCAAGGATAATATTTTTTATCGAGACTTACCATAAAGCCTTAAAGTACCCTCACTTCTCCCAAGAGAGTTAGTACTGACGCAGTTGTAGGTACCGATATCACTTCTTGAGAAACGTCTTATGGTCAGCTTCATCATCACCTTATATGCCGTCCTTTCTTCATAGATGGTGTATTTAGGCCTGCAATGGATACTTTGTTTTTAAATAGAACAAAACACGCGACGACTTTGACTCATAGATCTCTCGTATGCGGAAGGTACCATAGTCCAGTGTACTCGCAATGCTACCAACTGCCAGAAATGGAGAAGCATTGCGATAGCAGTAAATCTCACTAAGGAGATCCACGACACTAAAGTCTCAACGCATACACCATCTTTTACACCGCGACCACTCTGAGAAGAGTGCCCGACTAGGAAGGAAAAGATGCGGGAGGTACCACAGCTTCGCCAGTTATTCTGCCGCCGAGCAGTAGTGCGCAAGCATTACTGTGATCCAATTTAAAGATTATTGTAGCCAGAGATATTACTGGGCATATGAGACTTAATATCTAATGTCTCGGAGTGATGAGCGCAATGCAGTCCGAAGCAGTGCTATTTATGGTATAAACAGTTTTTGATGGCACTGGAATTGTTATGGGCAGGCGTATCGCTTTCCATCAGGCAATGACAAGCTCGTCTCATAAATCAGTTCCATAATAAATAACTTTTATGTGTAGGAAAGTGACTGGCCTTCAATAAACTCTTAAAAGCAAAAGAAATACTTGTGCGATTTTGTGATTAAATAATTCTAGATAGGTAGTCTTGCGTAAGACTATGAAAATGGTTAATTTATTCTTTGTATGTACTGCATATTTAAAATGGGTAGAGACTGTAGCTTGCGTAGAGCTATTGCTACGGGTTTCGTAGCATGCCTCAATCTGCTACGAAGAGAGGCAATACCTACATAAAATTCTACAAAAAAAGGAAAAAATAAGAACGTCTACAATTCGTAGAATATATATATTGAACCGCCAAGATGTAGTGTGCAAACATTACTGTTCCGGTTTGGAGGGTTTAATTTTCTGCTTCTGAGACAGAGCTAACTATCTCAAGGTGACTAATGCATTGCAATTCCGCGGAGAAATTTAAAAAACGAAGTTCTGGGTAATGCTACAACTGCTATGGGCAGGTGTGTTGCTTATCATCGGGGAAGGACCTGTTTATCTAATCACTTAATTACATATATAAAAAGTCTACATTTTATAACAAGAAAAAAACATATCGATGATATTTATATGGGAGCCTTAAAGCTATACCGAGAATTTTCCAAATCGGTTTTTAAATCACGGAATTTTGAGATAACCAACATAAAATATACAATCGAAAACCTTCTCCTTTTTTTGAAGTCGGTTAAAAAGACATTTTTTTACGAAGATACATTTTTGGTTCAAGTAGTTATGAAGAATCAAGAGAACAATAGGCACTTGAAATAGGTATATTTCAACAATAATACGTAGTACCGTGAGAGCAATTTCAAGCAGACTAACTACAACATTAATATACTTCGAAATACAAACCTATATTAACCTATATCCCAATCCATTGTTATCTACTCCTATTCAGGTAGGAATAATCCCGTTTAACCCTATCAAGTTTCCATTGTATGCCTGAACAGTCCACCGCTAGTCATAAATACTCATTTGAGGATCATCGATTACCGCTTGACCCCATTGTAGTAGTCATTCTTGAATAGAGGAGTAATAGGTGGAATTATGTGGTAATCTGATGGAAAGGGAAATTTCTGAAATTGTGGGCTTGGTTGTCTATGGAGAGGGCTTGATTCTATGAAGCTTTGTTGCGATGGTTCATGAGGATTAATATCGGGACCAGACTGTGAAGGATGCCTAGTAGAGGAAGCTCGGAATATACGATTAATTTCTGGTTATTTGTGGTTCACCCATTGTTTTTCGTGGTTCAGGGAATGGAAGGCATTATCTTTTTTATTTTGTAGGATATTTTTTAAACTTCAGTGGTATAAAATGTGAAGAACTAGACGTCACGGATAGTAAAAAAACATATTGAGTAATTGATGGAGCGATAAAGTCCTCCATCCCAGTTATCCCAGAGAAACCCTGGCGTAGCCAGTTGAGTTTATACCATATAATAATTCTTTTTAGTTAAGTTGCTAGCTAAATTTCAAAGGATTTTATGTTTTATTATACGAGTGCTACTTTAACACAAGAGTTGAAATGCCATAACACAACGTCATATGCTTAATATGAACCTAACTAGCTTACTCTGTTGATTTTATCAATAAAACAAATTCTATCTCTTACTATTTTGTGTTTTTCATGGTTTGCATTGCATATTAAAAAACAATAATAACCTCATTTGGTAGAAAAGGCAAACAATTCTATTGGATGTGTTTGGCTCACTCATTTAGTAACCTAGACAAAAAATCAAACTTAAATTGTCAAAATTGGGTCAACTATAAAACGAGCCTGTTTTTTTTCTACCTATACTAATATTATAAAGAGGTTAAGTTTTATATTATGTTTGTAGGATATCTGAATATATTGATCCGATTCTAAAATCTCTTATACTGATAGAAAGCTACACTATCGCAAAGTGACATAGTCTATATTTTATGCGAACAAAGTTGTGGGTATTTGCTAGTGTCAAATAAAGATCTCTCACCCATCCAACAGCATCTCCGCCCGGTTCTTCAGCCAGTAGTTAATAGTGTTAGGGAAAGCCTCCACAGTACACTCCAGCACCACGTCTGTGCCGAGTGGAGCACCCAGGAGCTGGTTTGGCACGATCACGGTTGGTGAAACTGAGAAAGAAAAAAATGTTGATGTAAATACACTTTGAGTTACCCAAAAACTCTCACGTCACTTTTTTATGACTCATAGATCTATGTTTGAGTTTATCACAATTCGATACAACCGTCAATATTCCATCAAATTTCTGTCAAGAAAAAATTCCACTATCTCGCCTTTTGTTAAGCAATAATGTGGCTAAAGATGGAGCCCATATGGTAGGTCTCCCCTATGCGGGAGGCCATCTGGGTAGGTACCACCGATTTGCCAGTTATTCTGCTGCCAAGCAGTAGAGCGCAAGCATTACTGTGTTCCGGTTTGAAAGGCAATGAAGCCAGTGAAATTACCAGTGCTATATACGCACTGCTTTTATGGTATTAAAAGTTCTGGATGGCACTGCAATTGTTATGGGCAGGCGTGGCGCTTACCATTAGGTGAACGACTTGCTCGTCTCATTACACAATTTCGAAAAAAAATACTTTCCCGCCTCGATCAACGCTGTGCTGCTTCTTTTCGCTTTCTTAAGCACATTCATGGTAAGTAACGTTGTGTTACTTGTGATTCTAATATCATCAATATATGCAAATAACTTTTAATGGAAACTATTTCTGCTTGTACTTCGAGGAAGGATTCACACAGACGCAGTTCCCGAAAGCAAATTCCATTTTATAGAGTACAGAGAGAGCTTATTTTGAATCGAAAGCAATAGGTCTGCTTTATATTCCTGTTATAACATCATGCTTATAAGCTGGAAATAGTATCAGAGGTGGGAAACCTTTAGATCAGAGGTCTACAATATTATGACAGGATAGAGTTAGAGCTTTGATAGCAATCTTAATTAAATAGGTTTCACTATATGATATTATTAAACACCAAAGTCGCTTGGTCTTTTAAATTATAGGGTTGTCAGTTCACCACATTAACAACTACCCCGTGGAATCGCGGTTTCCCGAGATAAATATTATAGTAGCCTGTGTATTAATTCAGGGTATATTCATTCCAAATTTCACTCACATCCGTTGAGCTATTATAGAAGTAACAACATACAATCACAAGCTTTTTCTTTTATCATCATCAGCCCATTACGTTCCCACTGCTGGGACTCAGGCCTTTCCTCGTAGAGAGAGTATGGGCCATAATCCAACACGCTGGCCCAGTGCGGGTTGGTGGATGTCACATATCTTTGAATTTTTATTTGTGATAAATTCTTGGACATGCCAGTTTCCTCACGATGTTTTCCTTCACCGTATTTAGAACGAGTGTTAAATCCGGACATAACTTAAGAAAGTCAGTGGTGCGGAGCCAGTGGGATTCAAACTCGGGTGCGTCGGATCTAAAGTCACACGTGTTCCCACTGAGCCACACCCACTCTCTTTTATAAACTCTCTTTTTTCTTTTATAAAGTTTGATATAATCAGATTTTTACTTTGTTATTTTCGCGCTCGTAGTAAATATTACGCTGTAAACGTCCATACTTGCGCGTTCAATGCGTCTACTGTGAAGATGTCTGCACAGTGGTAATGAACCTGGTATCCTTGTATAGATATTGGAAATCGATACAAATCCTAATATTTGCATAAGACGACAATTAGCAGGTAACGACCGATGAAGGAGCAATTTCACGCGTCGCCGACCTTCGTCTCGGCCCTCAGGAGCCATTACCTGCGTCTAGACTTGCACTTGAATTGTATTGAAATTTAAATGGGTTTCACTCACTGCCTAAATTTTTTGTTATTCATATCAGTTCTTTTTTTGACGACCCATTATTGTGAAAGTCGTAAAAATATATTAAATTATCATATTTTTTTTATTTCAAAATATATGAATCTATTAGTTAAGTACCTAATTGAAAATGTTATTTAATTGTGTTTTAAATAAACCTTGAAGTGTCTTATACAGTACAGACAGACTTTTAACAAAAAATACTATTCAAATTATAAAAATACATAGTATCAAACAAATCAAGTATGGTTGAATGAAAACTAAATCAACACGCAGTAACAAAATAACTTCGTGTTGATTATGATAGCTTATATCTATAAATAATTAAAGTCGTACTACGGGATTAATAAAGTCATTTCCTGTACTCTGTGCACCCAACATAGTCTTAGCTACCTCATTTCTCAGACGCCGAGCAGTATTTGACATTTTGTAAGGTAGAAATCAAACAAACGCGAAGCCTCTACCTTCACCGCCAATACAATTAGAAGATTATTCCTCTTGCCTACCTTCGTATATCTAAGGATATGGTACAAGGCATACGATTCGTCACTTGATGCGAGCTCACAAAAGTTAAAGCCCTTGTGTTCCATTTGCTTTTTTTCAGACTTTTTTTTTGTTCATGCCTTTGTCTTAAGATTTCAAGCATTTCCTAACGATGCAACTTATTTTTTCTACTGATCTTTCAATTTTGAATGGCGAAGAATAAACTATTTTGCAAATAAGTTCAGATTTTTACAAAAAGTAAGATAGTAGTTATATTTTATGCCTACAATCTTCACAAATGACACAAAAAAAGTCTTGTGTGAAGTGTTACAATCTACATTTGTCAAAAATAAAGATTTTAGAAAATCATTTGATATTAGGAAATCAAAAACCATTCTTGATTCTTACTTAAAATATGGTATCCGCCACAATCTTACCCCACAAGCCCCAATTTCGTGATAAAGCCGAATTGATCCCCCTCTTGTAAGCCACCCTTGCGTATAATTGACTCTTCCCTGTCATTGGCTCTCCTACCTCGACGTACGCTGGAATCACGTGTGTGATCGCAGTAGGCTGCTGTTTTCTATGGGCACGTACGAATCTACTTAGCTATTTCCATACCTGTCTCGACAATTACAAGTATGACTCTAACATGGTTATATTCTGCGACAAGAAAATGAAGCATGGAAATCGAAATTATTCTCTTATCATCATTAGCCCATTATCTTCCCATTGCTGCGACATGGACCTTCTTTTATAAAGAGAGTATGGACGTCAGGGCCGTGAAAGTAGATGGTTGCCATTATGACTCTAACATGGATATATATAGCGACAAGAAAATGAAGCGCGGAAATCGTAATTATTCACTTATTATCATCATCATCATCAGCTCATTATCTTTCCATTGCTGCGACATTGGCCTTCTTTTATAGAGAGAGTACGGACGTCGGGGCCATGAAAGTAGATGGTTGTCATTATGACTCTAACATGGTTATATATAGCGACAAGAAAATGTAGCACGGAAATCGGAATTATTAACTTATCATCGTCATCATTAGCCCATTATCTTCCTATTGCTGCGACATGGACCTTCTTTTAAAAAGAGAGTATGGACGTCGGGGCCGTGAAAGTAGATGGTTGTCACAATATGTTTTTGAATGTTGTGGTTCTTGGACATTTTGGTTCCTTCACGATAGTTTTCTTAGCCGTTTTAGAATGAATGTAAAATCCTGGAGTCTAGCGGAATTTGAACTCCATTGCGTCGAATCGAAAGTTGCACGAGTTCCCGCTGAGCCACACTCGCTTCACTAGTGTTCCATTCAAAGACGCCTCAACGTCACCTCGACGTTATGAGTAGCGCCATCAAATTTTATTATAAATAAACTAAAAACACACTATCCCAATCTTATCTTAAGTCTATGAGTAACAAGATTGATTAGTTCGCCCTCAAGTGATGGGGCGACTTATGAGAATAGACTTTTATCGGGTGCACTTTGGAGAGTGTGCTCAGGAACTACATGACCTCATACCACCGTCTCCATTCCATCATAGGACAACCAGACGCACGGCTATGCGACATTTATATATGGTACACACCCTCCTGTACGAACACAGCGTTTTGGTGGACGCATTGCCAACGTCTGTGTTTTCTGACAACTACAACCTGGGGGTCTTCAAATCGAGAGTGAACAGGTATCTTCTAGGTAAGCGTGTTACATCTTAGACCACATCGTCGCTTACCATCAGGTGAGATAGTGGTCAAACGCAACCAGTAAAAAAAAAACTGTTCCCGTTACCTACTAATTTGACTCAGTGCGGTAGGACCAACGACAAGCTGGTATATCAGACATCTCTCAAGATTTTCAATCGTAATAAAATTCTATAGATTCCTACCTGCGCCTCACGATTTCCCGCGATTATGATACGCCACTTTAATTCATCAAATTTTGTTCAACAGTTTTAAAACCGAGTGGTAACTAAACATTCACAAACAGAGACATTTATGATATTAGTAGAATATGTCAGTGTTGCGTTGTGCGGAATTTTGCAAAACACAGTCATGCTCTGGGTGGCGCTGCAGCTGTTATAATAAAATATATAAAAGTAATATAATTATTTTGTATGTATGTATCTTCGAAGTCGGGGAGACGGGTCTGACGGGTCTGAGCAGCCGCTCAACTGCCGTCTCTCTCTAGATCTATGTGCTTTATCTTAGGCCACATCATCGCTTCACATCAGGCGAGATAGTGGCCAAACATGGATCTATTAAGCGTAAAAAAAAAAAAACTTTTAAGTCCAAGTTCAAATATCGATGAAATTTATATGGGACCACTTCGTAGCTATACTGAATTCAACGCAAAAAGAATTTTCCAAATCGGTTCATAAATAATGGAGTTCTGAGGTAACAAACATAAAAAGATTATAAAAAAAAAACAATCGAACAGAGAACCTTCTCCTTTTTTTAAGTCGGTTAAAAATGTTTACCGTTTTAAATTTGTCTTAACCTACATCTTTCTAAGATGAGAAGAAGAATGGGTAGTTACATAATACAATATTGTAGCACATATTTAAAGACCTGTGTGTTTTGATTATTTCAATACCTTACCTCTAAACTAAGTATAAAACTTGTAAACATTATATTATTATTGTATTATTATTGTAGCCAGTAAAATTACTGGGCATACGAGACTTAATATGTGATGTCTCGGGGTGATGAGCGCAATGCAGTGATACGCAGTGCTTTTTATGGTATTATAAGTTCTGCGTAGCACTGCTATTGTTATGGGCAGGTGTGGCGCTTACCATCAGGCAAACAACTTACTCGTCTCATCACTCAGTTCCATAAAAAAAAACATATAGGAAGGAGATCCACTTTGGCCAGACTTGGCAGGTATGACTTTTCGCTATGGGCAAGCGTGCTGCTTACCATCAGGCGAGCGACCTGCTTGTCTCATTACTTATTTACATTAAAAAAGAATGTGTTTTTATACTGAACGATAAATTAAAATCAGGAAAAAGAGAAACATTGGTTTAACTAACAAACCTTTTAACTAAGCGTACTATTTATTTTAACCATAGACAATTAAATATTACAAATGCCACTGTTTTATTTTACAGCTGTAATTATACATGATTATAGCTCTCAAACGAGGCACTTAATATTATATTAATTCTAATTATATTATAAATGCGAAGAATTGTGTGTGTTAGTAACTTAGTCTTGAAATAGGACAAATGATTTCATCCCGGAAAACGAACAGTTTCTTAAAATAGAAGTGAATAAAATATATTTATTTTATCATAAAGTTAGAAAGCAGCTAAAAACCGAATTGTACGCGAATGGAAGCGCAGGTTTCAGCAAGTATTATATATTAGAGCTTACCTGGCGTGTGCTACTACGCTAAAAAAAGAACTACGTCAATATCATTGTTTTAGTGGACTAAAACGTATACAAATTAAAAATTACATATCTGTGCGTGGAGGGCTAATGTTTTTTTTTTGCCCAATGATCACATTCATTGATCCTGACCCCTAACTAGGAGTCCTTGTATCTAGGGAACCAGGAACTATGAGCACCATGATCCCACAATACCCAGACACAAAAAAAATGCTCGCGCTTTTTTTCTGTGCACAAACATTAGTCCCGTCGCGGTAATCGAACCCGCAACCTAAGCGGTGTGTGAGATTTGAGCCAAGCTGCCCAACCTCTACACGACTGAGGATTTGTTTTCAAACGTGATCTATCGTTATGCTGGATGTACACTCTCGCCCAAGTGCACTTGCTATGCTTCGCCCGAGGCTACCAACAGTAAGCGAAGAGCCGGCAAGGACCGACGAGACGCTTAGAGGACGTGCGAACATCTGTACACTCTCGCCTTCGAACTGTCTCGGTCTGTCTCGCCGAGAGTGCACAAGCAGTAAGCAAGCAATCGTAAACGGGTTGGTGGATGTCACATGTCCTTGAATTTTTGTGATTCCTCTTAATATTTTCCTTCCACATCCACAAATAACTTTAAAGAAGTGAGTGGTGTGGGGCCAGCGGGATTCGAACGTTCGGCGGTATTCGAAGTGGGGTCCGTGTATCGGATCGAAAGTCGCAGGTTCTTCCATTGAGCCACACTCACCAAGACATATAAAAAAGGTAATTTAAAACAAACCTTTTCAAAATAAAGCACATTAAAAATTAACAGAACCCTGTTACCTAAACCTACATCTGTGTACCTACACAGCTTAGGTATATGTAGGCACCGGGCTCACTCCCTCTTTATGATTATGGTCCTTTCTAAAAATGTGTCTTCAGGGGATTTTTTATCGCTATGTGAGCTCCATCCTCTCAGTCCCTGTATAAATTTAAGTAGGATGTTAATTTTAATGTTAAGGTAAAATGTTAATGCGCCATCCTCGATGGTAATGGCCGCTTGTTGTGTTAAAACTTCTTTGTGATAATAAAATTTAAGTGTGTGTGTGTGATTCCAGCATTCGAATAGAAAATAATGTTAGGTTAACGATTAAAATTGAGTATTGTGAACAAGAATTAAAGCTTAAAATTATATGTAAAGTTTAAAAAGGCACAACAATTGGCTGACGACTACTACATGCATATTCATATATTAAGCTATTGCATAGCTTCTATCGCGGGCCTTGAGCGTGGAGACCGAATCCAGAAATTCCGTAACGAAAATAACCTAACACCCCCCACTCCGAATGCTATGCAATAGCTTTACCGCGGCAGTCTCCGAGTGCCACACGTCTTTTTTATTTTTCTGTTACTGATACTATGACCAATATTTAGTTTTCTTTGCTATGACTATGGGACATCTCATTCGCACTTCTAGTTTTAATGTATACTTTATTGGTCATTGATATTTTTGGAAACATTTTAATAGAGTTAAAAAAGAGACATTGCCGTAGAAATTTCTGGAGCTATTATCTTCTCTAGCGGGTGTATATCCGAAGCATGGATTAGAGTCAGTTTTCGTATATCTTTTCTAGGCCCAGACTTGAATTTGGGTATGGGAAAAAAATTAGTAGACCTTCCTTTGTTTCAAAGTTATGTCATTTTTCTTCTTCCTAATTATTAAAAATCTTATGATAAAATCAAGATTGAAACGACGTCTTTCACACGCCATCAACACTTATACTTAGTCAAACGTAAACCTCAAACGAAATACGAACTTCATCAAAGCTAATCTTTCTCTCCATCGCGATTACTTCTAAACTCTTCAGATCGTATAATCCGAATTGTCCGCAGCTTTACCTTCGCCGAGTGAAATCCCGACTCATTGGCCGCTCATCTCCCGTAGGTAAGGTAAGATCAGTCCCAGCCGTGGGATAAGCGGGATAATTCATGGGCTCGGTTGTTAAGGATCAGTGCTGTATTATCAGAACATTGTTGTGCTTTGGGAAGAAGTCCCACGTTTTCATTGACTTGATTATTTTCTAGGTCTTCGTACTGATTTTCAATATTGACTTAGTTCGGGAACCGACACCTATGCCACTGTGGTGACCAGTATTAATGTATATAACAAATTATATATTTCTGTGTTCTGTGAGAGCGAGTGTGACTCAGTGGGAGCACGTACGATTTGATCTGACGTACCCGAGTTCGATACCCGCTGGCCCCCACTGACTCTCTTGAGTTATGTGCGGATTTACAGCTTGCTCTAAAAACGGCGAAGGAAAACATTGTGAGAAAACCGGTATGTACAAGAATTTACCAATAAAATTCAAGGACATGTGACATCCACCAACCCGCACTGGACCAGCGCGGTAGATTATGGCCCATACTTTCTCTAGAAGGCCCGAGTCCTAGCAGTGAGAACGCAATGGGCTGATGATGATGATGATGATGATGATGATATTACTCTGCTACTTACGGATATGATTACACAAGAAGTTGTAAATGTCACTACAATATATATATATCTCATATATTATATCTATTATACATTATATTTATAATTTAATCCGCAGTTGTTTCGAAAGAACCACCATTCTTCCAAAGTCCTTTCTGTTCAAAGGTTGTCTGGAAGAGATCGCTTTGAGCGATAAGGTCACCTATTGTTATGTTGATTACTGTGAAATGTACCTACTTCTTTTTCATGTAACTATTTTTAAAGTTTTTAAGAATAAAGTGTTTATCTATCTTTCTTTTTTTATGTAACTGAATGACGAGCCGTACTGGTCGTTTGCCTGATGGTCAGCAATACGCCAGCCCATAACAATAACAGCATCACTCAAAACTTTGTTTTGCAAAATCTTGCGCGGCGCTCGTCACCCTGAGACAATTAGCTGTTAAGTCTCATAATGCCGAGTAATTTCGCTGGCTACAATGCCCAAACCGGAACACAGTAATGCTTGCGCACTACTTGCACACTACTGCTTGGCGGATGATTAACTGGCAAAGCGGTGATACCTACCCAGACGGCCCTCGCATACGAGAAACCTACCACATGTATTAATAATAATATTAATTTTAATAATATAGGTATATATCATTATACTATTGCATTAGCTAATGAAAAACTACTTTCATAACATGTTACATGTGATTGCTCAGGTCGAGTTCAATACTCACAGTTAACACTCAAAGTGATCCGTTTGCTGACAGCGGGAGGAACGTCGTTGGACGCGATGCAGAAGAACGCGCCCATCTGTCTCCGGTCCACCTTCCACAGCATCAAGGAACTGCCTACGTAGCTGTCCACTGGAGAATTATTAATGATTTTAGCAAACTTGGAAATAATGGAAATATACGTGCTTATTTTAAAATGAAACTAATGCTAGTAACCTCTTCGGATGTGTCGGGGTGATGAGCGAAGTTCAAAGTACAAAAGTTCTTTATTCCGTTTTCGCATCACAGACGCACTTATGATCGTCAATTAGTACAATGACTCTATCACCTTACCGGAAAAAGAACCACTACTAAGAAGATACGGCAAGAAACTGAAGGGCATTTTTTCTTTTTTTTTATTACAAAATCTAACTCCTAATCTATTTTACAATGAGACGTGTTGTAACATAATGCTTAAAGCCAATTACGGATTTACAAGTTTTATGATGTTTCACTTAAGAATTTATACATAAAAAATGTTTGAGCTAGTCATACTCGTATAACTAAGGAGACGAGATGTGATTGTCTTGGTTTTTAATAAAGTAATAAAGTGTAAATGTCAGTGTTTGTGTGTGCTTGTGTGGGAGTGGGTTTTAGAACTTTTGACCGTAATGCAGAGTTGTGCACTGCTTTTATGGGTATTACGAGTAAAAGTTCAGGGTGGCACTGTAATTGTTATAGGCAGACTTGGGCACCATCAGGCGAACGACTTGCTACTTTATTACTCAGTTCCATAAAAAAATCTTGTTTCTGATGCTATTACTAATATCTTCACGAAAGGCGCTGATTCCAAATTATTAATTAGCATTGTGAGGCATTATCTCAAAGTAAACAAAAATACTTAAAATAAATAAATAAACAAAATAAAAAAATCTAAATTTAATTTAATATAAAAAAATAATATTAAAATTCTTAATAAATTATTTAAAAAGACATTGACCTTAAATTATGTCATTAGAGTGCGAATGATATCCGAAAAAGCTTCAGAACAACCTTTATTAGTAGATAAGCTTTGAAAATTGGTTAATTTTCTTAGCTGAGTTAGCAAAACGCTAGGATTAAAGCTTTCAAATCTTATCTGACGCTCGCTAACAAATTATTCCGTGTCTGCAATATAAGCTTACTCGTATCATATTTTCAATTTAAAAAGTGTTTTTTGGATATGCTGCGATTCAAAGGAATTTTTTGAAATCATTGTTCATGCTATCTTTATTATAGCAGTAACGTTCGAATGTTGGTTTTAAGAGGTTGGTTCATTTCCGATTCACGTCATCCTATAATAGAAATATCTTATCTTAAATTATTGTTAGAACGCCCCTTTCCCAAATTTTGTAAGATCTCAATTAGTGACTGAACTATCTTCAAAACAGCTTATTAATACTTATTTCTTCCTCAATGATCTTTTTTGATATGTTCACTAACCGAAAAAAAAATGTCAGCGGCCCGATCAAAGCCACTTTTCAAGTCTGAAACTTGTTCCGCCGCTGACAAATGATTCCTTTTGTCTCCAATTTCGGTGACGGCTCGGTATCTTTGGATCCAATGTTCCGGCTGAGTGAAAACTCGGCCCTTTTGTAGTTTCAATAGTCGAGCTCAGCGTTTCTTTGAGTTAGTATACAGGATAGTGACAACCCTGTGAACGTATACCGGTTGGATTATAGTTAATAGTCAATTTATACCGTAAGGGTTGTTAAATTCATTGCACACAGTGCCACTTCTCATGAAATGTTTAACAAAATAATATCTAATAGCATTGAATTATTTTGCTTGAATGCAAAAGCAAATAAGGCTGGACGAACCGAAGCAATTGTCATCGTAAAAGTCCAAAAGTCATCCCTGACGAAATAAAATAGATAAAAGAAAGGTTTCTCGAGTATGGGCTCGATGGCCGTTGGATTCTGAAGAGACATTGTTTAAATCCTGCTTGTGAAAATCATAATTCTTCTTTCTGAATATTTATCATATTACCGAAGAAATTGCTGTATGCTCATTTCTTCTCCTAGCTATACTTTGAGTCTTATCACAGTTCGCGCGAATACGCCGCGCACTTTCGGCGAACTCGCCGCGCATTCGTGACGAACTCGCCGCGCTTTCGTGGCGAACACGCTGTGCACTCGCGACGTCAGATAAAATACCCTCACGACGTACAAAATGGAAAGAAAGGCAGCGGGCTCGCCGCGAGTTCTTCACTAGTTTGCCGCGTAAAAACGCTTGCAAATCGTCAGTTTGATATGGCTGCATCCAAACTACCTACTTACACCAGTTATAAATCTTTTAGACTTAACAATTCTCTGGTGACTTTCTAAAATTTAGCATACCAACCTTTAGCTCCGCAGAACCCTTTTCTGTAGGTATCACATTATTCCAATACATTTCAGGAATCAATACGAAAATGTAAAAGAAGTTATCCTCGAGTGAAATACCGTCGGCGTCAGTCAAGCGAGGAGGTGAAGTGGCAATTGTTACGTCATTTACATAAAGCGGTCCGGGGAAGGGATCGGCCGTGTTTACAGTATGGTTTAGAGTTCCGGAGCGAATTTGGAAACGAAACCATAAGAAGAACAACGCAAGCTTTTGGCAATTATTTTTATTTAAGGTGAATACATTTGACAACAGATTACAGTGAATGGATGCAATAGGGTTACAAATTGCTGATACTTTAAAAAAATTTCACAGTTAAATATTTTAAACGACTTAAAAAAAGAAGGAGGTTCTCAATTCGATTGTTTTTTTTTTATGTTCGTTACCGCAGAACTCTGTCATTTATAAACCGATTTGGAAAATTCTTATTGGTCCCCTATAAATATCATCGATATTAGACCTTGGACTTAGAAGATATATCAGAATTGAATCGGTATTTTTTTTATTAAATTAATTAAGTATATTATTATAACACTTCAAATCCGCGGTCACTACGATCATCACAGAACCTACTGTTGACAACGCCTACTCATAGTACTTCCTTCTATGATTCTTCCTTCACTGTCAAAGCTGTTCGACTATGGAACGCCTTACCTCTTTCAATTAAACGAGCTCCTTCTCTTGAAATCTTTAAAAATCGTGTTAAGCAGTTTTATCTTGCACAATAGCTGCTACCTATGCTTCGTCTACTGTTAGTATTTATGTTTTCATTTGTAATTTTGTATATTTACCTATGTTTAATTTATTTGTATATTTTATGTTAAAGTATTTATTATGTATATTTTATTAATTATGTTATGTATTTTATGTAATGACTTTGGTTTATGTAGGTATATTATATTATATAACAAAATTATTTTAAAGTAACACCGTCCATTTCTGTATACATTCCTTCACTTGTGGGTTGTCTGGAAGAGATCGCTTTGAGCGATAAGACCGCCCATTGTGACATTATTATTAAGTTAGTTGTTATTTTAGTTTTTAATTATTTCTGTATTTTGGTGTTACAATAAAGAGTTATTCTATTCATTCTATTCTATAAAACTCGCTCGCCGCGGCCGCACGTACTCCGTGAGTATGAGCGTCTGTACCGCTCAAACACCGGTCGAGTGTCTCGACTTATATTCGTGAGTGTAGCCGGTCAGTAAATCAAATTATTAAATGAATTATTTTACAATTAAGTCATCATCAGCTAACATAAGACTTCAAAGCAGTATTTTCCCAGTCACTGCTATTTTATTCGTATTTTAAAATGTTTAAAAGTTTCTACTCCACTTTTCATGATTCAGAATGTCAGAAGCAAAAAAAACGTTTTTATATGTAATCGGACAGATGTAGTGTGAACACAAAACCAATAGTGTGAACTCCATATTCAGATATTAGTGTCTAAGTAAGTAGTAATACAATAATATCAAATACAAGTACAACGCAGCCTAAATACAGTGTTAGAGACTTAAAACTTCAACGCTCTACCCTATCTTTCCAAATAAAACTGGTAAGTTTCTGGTATGCAAGAAGTCGTCGTACTAAGTACTACTGCTTGGCCAGTTATTCTGCCGCCAAGCAGTAGTGCGCGAGCATTACTCTGTTCCGGTTTGAAGGATATTGTGGCCAGATAAATTGCTGGGCATTATGAGACTTAACAGCTAATTGTGTCAGGGTGACGAGCGCAGGGCAGTGCCGCGCAGGGTATTGTTATAGAATTGAATAAACTTCATTGTTCACTGTGTACAAAAAATGGTCTTAAATATAATGTATGAATGAGTATCAACAGCTGGGTCCTTTTCGAACATACAATATCATTATTGAACATGTCCCTAAAACCCAACACGAACGAGGAAAAAAAAGTAAAATATTAATTAGGTTGAGAAAAATTCACCTAGGTTATAGAGGCCTTTTTCTAATTATTATTTTTTAATAATACTTAAATTTATTGCCACTTAAAACCGTTAATTCTACTGGCAAATGATTGTAGACTTTATGGTATTTATGAAAGAACTTTTATTAAATTAAATAAAGTTAAATAAAGTTCTGGGTGGTGTTGTTACTGTTATGGGCAGGTGTATTGCTTACCATAAGGCAAATGACCTAAACGTCTCGTCACTCCGTTAAAAAAAAGCTTTACAAATTAAATAAAACTAAATAAAACTGTGTCTTGAAATTTGCACCATTTATTCGAGATATTGAAAGTGAACAGATAATAGGCTACGGAACCTTTGGCTCCCGAATGGAACCCATTTTGCCTAGTTTTTTCTGTTGAAGAATACCTAATGATAGAACCGCCTGGATAGAACGATCAAAGGATTTGTGGGCGCTTTGTATACTGTTCACTTTAGGCGTTTGCAAAATGAATGAAAAATGTTTACTTGTTCATTATTTCGAAGTGGGATTTAATTGTTTACATTTTAGAAAGCGCAAAGTTTGTTTATCCGTCTACTCGACGCTACGATCATATACAATAAATATTTAGGTACGTTGTTTACAATATTTTATATATCAGAAATTACATATTGCAAAACCACAGAAACTGCATACTTGGACGACCCACTTTTGATCACGCGGCGAGCGAGCATTGCAGCGGTGCCGAGTCAGCGGCACGTGTTCAACTCGACACCGGCCTTACGCCAGGCGTACTTTGCGTCACTCTTGGTTCTAATATCGACCTGAGTACATAGCTTATAACTTAGAATAAATTAATGTAATATTTTATCTTAATAAATTACGTTAGAAAATTTTGGTTTTTTTTAAGTCCTTCGGCTGCTGCTAACGTAATTGGCGCAGTCGGTAGGATTTTAGAGTCAGTGCGCGGCGGTCGTAAGCTCCAAAAATCGTTGTTATATACGGCTTGAATCCGATAGTCGCTGATTGGCTCCTAAGCCTTCATCTAAAATCCGAATCTACGTGGCGGCGGTACCCGAGGACGAGTATCCAGCAATCGATACGCGGAGGAAACCAGAATGCAACTGTAAGTACACAGAAACTTTCTTTTTGTGTTGCTTCCTTTTTTCTAAGCCTTATCCTATAAGTATCCACCATTTTCCACCCAGAGAATAGGGGCCCTAGCGAGACTGCATCGAGACAGTCTCGCCGTAATAGAGAATTAGATAGTGTTAGAGAAATAGAGAACCTAGATTTAGATTTATTATATTCCGAAATGCCTCATGACCCAGATGTGATTTATAAGGCTTTGCGCCCAGTGCCGGATTTCGATGGTAATCCGAACGTACTTACTAGGTTCATTAAAATATGCGACCAAATTGTAACAACTTATATGAGCCGCGAGTCCGGTAGTGATTTGCCTAACTTGTGTTTATTAAATGGTATATTAAATAAAATAACCGGACCCGCTGCTACAATTATCAACTCTAATGGCATTCCTGATAATTGGCAAGGAATTCGTGACTCCTTAGTTAATAATTTTGCCGACCAGAGAGACGAGACCGCGTTGTATAACGACCTTTCCTTGGCAACGCAAGGCCAGAAGACTCCACAAGAATTCTATGACCATTGTCAGTCGTTATTTAGCACAATTATGACCTACATATCGTTGCATGAAACGGTTGCGACCACTATAGAGTCGAAGCGTACGTTATATAGGAAACTCACTATGCAAGCCTTCGTAAGAGGTTTACATGAACCTCTAGGTTCTAGGATTAGATGCATGAGACCCACCACTATAGAGAAGGCATTGGAATTCGTGCAAGAGGAGTTAAATATTCAATACTTGCAACAACGTAATAACGAAGTGCACTCTAAAGCCCATCCCTTGAAAGCTCAAGCTCCAATTCAAATGCCTCCTCCACCAAAGCAAATGTTTCAACCTGCAAACATGATGTTAGCACCTGCTACTCAGAGACCAATGTTAATGCCACCTCAGCCATTTAAATTCGGTCCGCCTCAGAACCAATTTAGATATAATGCCGGCCCACAGAATCACCCTCAATATCGCATGCCTACACGCACTCAACAGATGTTCAGTGCACAACCACCAAATTATAACGCGCATAGTAATACCTTCCGCCTTGCCCCTCGTAATCAACCTCATAATTTTGGCCCGAGACCTATGAGTGGTGTGCAACATTTTACACCTAGAGCTTTGCCCCCGACGGGACTTAATGGACATGATTGGCGTAAACATGGTAACCCACCGCCGACAAACTATTTTAAAAGTCGTGAAATGAACTTTAATGAATGTGCTAACGACGGCTATTCGGGTAATGTCGACTATTATTATGATCATCATGACTCTAACTACTGTCCTGATTATTACGAATACCCTGCGTACGCGTATGATTATAGTGAGCCCGTTGACCATGAGCAGTACGGCCCCGAGCTAGTCCAAGCTCATGATTACTCGAATGACACATCGTTTGAACCGCAGCCTTCCACTAGCCATCATAAAAATTTTCAGAAGGCTTCAATATCAGACAGGCCAAAATAGAAGTTAATTTACAAACTCAAAGACAGCTGCCATTTATTCAGATTTCGAACCCCCCACTTAGACTTCTCATAGATACCGGAGCAAATCAATCTTTTATAAGCCCGGATGCTGTAGAAAAATTTTACGCTCATATACAGTTAAACTATGATCCGTTTGAAGTTATAAACGTTCACGCTGTCAGTCGAAATGACTATTCCATTACCGTACCCTGCTTTGCTGAAATCAATGACGTCGAACCGATAAAGTTATTCGTTTACAAGTTTCACAATCATTTTGACGGTTTAATTGGCCTTGACTTGTTAACGAAGTGGGAAGCTAAGATTGATTTAAAAGCGTTACACTTAACTACCAAGTCAGCGGTGAATCCAATCTTGCTATACAATTCACGAAACGTCAATTTGTATGAGGATATAATTCCAGCAAACAGTTCGAAATTGGTTAGGATACCTATTGATGCTTCTGACGGTGAAGTTTACATTCCCGAACAAATTTTATGTAACTGTGTCATTCATGAATGCGTAACCAGCGTATCACAGAACAGAGGTATTTTAGAGGTCGAAAACGCGAGTGATAACGACGTTGTATTCTCTCTAGATCGTCCGGCTCACGCGGAATTGTTCAACGTCGAGTGCACTGAACAACCGCACTCGCGCGCTAGAGAAGTCTTATCGCGACTTCGTACAGACCACCTGAACGAGGAAGAAAAGGCTAACTTGATGGCTCTTTGCTCTAAATATCATGACGTATTTTATATTGAAGGTGAAAACTTAACTTTCACTAATCAAATAAAACATCGTATTCGTACAACCGATGAGATCCCGGTATATACAAAGAGTGATCGCTATCCTTTTGTTCGACAAGAGGTCAGTGACCAGATTAACAAAATGTTAGCCCAAGGCATTATACGTCCTTCCGAGTCCGCGTGGAGCTCACCAATTTGGATCGTTCCCAAAAAGGCGGACGCCTCGGGTAAACAAAAGTGGCGTCTAGTGGTTGATTTTCGCAAGATCAACGAAAAAACCATAGACGATAAGTATCCAATCCCTAACATAACGGATGTTTTGGATAAGTTAGGTAAATGCCAGTACTTTACCACCCTGGATTTGGCGAGTGGGTTCTATCAGGTGGAAATGGATCCCGCAGATATCCAGAAGACGGCGTTCAATGTAGAACATGGCCATTTTGAATTCCTCAGAATGCCCATGGGGCTGAAGAATTCGCCTTCCACATTTCAAAGGGTAATGGATAATGTGCTCAGAGGGCTCCAGAACCAGATCTGCCTGGTGTACCTTGACGATATTATCATCTTCAGCACCTCGCTACAGGAGCACATGATCAACCTGGAAAAGGTGTTCCAGCGACTTAGAGAATCCAACTTCAAAGTCCAGATGGACAAGTCTGAGTTTTTGAAGTTGGAAACAGCCTATCTAGGTCATGTTATCAGTAGCGAAGGAGTGAAGCCTAACCCTGATAAAATAGTGGCCATAGAAAAGTATCCTATGCCTAAAACACCCAAAGAGATAAAACAGTTCTTAGGCTTATTGGGTTACTATCGTAAATTCATTCCAGATTTTGCACGCATTACAAAGCCGTTAACTCAGTGCCTCAAGAAGGGCAAGAAGATCACATTTGACCCTGGATATGTTAACAGCTTTGAGAAATGCAAAACTCTGCTGACGAACGATCCAATACTCAAGTACCCAGATTTTAACAAAGAGTTCGTCCTTACTACCGACGCCTCTAATGTAGCCATTGGCGCTGTTTTGTCCCAAGGGCCTATAGGCTCCGATAGGCCTATTTCCTATGCATCTCGTACACTCAATGACAGCGAGTTAAACTACAGCACCATCGAGAAAGAACTTCTCGCTATAGTGTGGGCCACTAAGTATTTCAGACCCTACCTTTTCGGAAGGAAGTTTAAAATACTTACTGATCACAAGCCACTACAGTGGATTATGAGCTTGAAAGAGCCAAATTCACGCCTCACTCGATGGCGCTTGAAACTCAGTGAGTACGACTTCACTGTAGCGTACAAGAAAGGGAAGTCCAACACGAACGCTGACGCCCTTAGCCGTATTCATAATGAGGAGACCAACTCCCTCGCAGTGAACCCTTCAGAAGAACCTGATGGTAACGATGGTTCTACAACCGTGACAGTCCATACCAGCCAGGAAAATCCTATATTAGAAGTCCCTATAACTGATGACCCACTAAATAAGTTTCATCGTCAGTTAGTGTTCACAATTGTTAGTGATGTGAAAAGACGACCAGCAGTATCAAAGCCCTTTGATGCTCATACTCGCGTTGCCGTACAAGTCACCGAATCCAACTTAGAACAAGATGTTATTAACGCTATAAAAGAATACGTAAATCCAAAGGTTAAAACAGGAATTTTAATTGATCCTCCATTAGGCTTGTACTCCATTATACCGATAATACAAAATCACTTCAAGAGCTCTGCAATGAACCTTGTTCTCGCTAAGGTTGAACTTGAAAACGTTAAACCTTACCTTAGACAGCAAGAAATTATTAAGCACTACCATGACGGCAAAACCAACCACAGAGGCATCAACGAGTGCTATCTGTCTCTTTCTAGGAAATATTACTGGCCGAAGATGAAGGAACAGATAACCAAATTTATCAATGAATGCACTGTTTGTGGTCAAGGGAAGTACGACCGCAATCCCGTTAAGTCGCGGTTTAATATTGTTCCACCTCCTAGTAAACCACTAGAAATAATACACATGGATTTGTTCACGGTAGATAGCGAAAAATACGTAACGTTTGTCGATGTGTTTTCTAAGTACGGACAGGCCTACCATCTACGCGATGGCACAGCTATCAGTGTGCTACAAGCTTTATTAAAGTATTGCACACATCACGGCTTACCTTTAACGATTGTGACGGACAACGGCACGGAATTCACAAACCAACTATTCTCAGAATTCCTACGTACACATAATGTAAATCATCATAAGGTTCTTCCACACTCACCGAACGATAATGGCATTGTAGAGCGGTTCCATTCAACTTTGCTAGAACATCTTAGACTCTTAAAGTTACAACGTAAAGACGAACCAGTAGCCAATCTTGTACCTTACGCTATTATCGCCTACAATAGTTCAGTACATAGTTTTACTAAATGCAGACCGTTTGACATAATTACAGGCCACTTTGACCCAAGAGATCCAGTAGGTATAGATGTGACACAACATTTATTACAGCAATATACTCAGAATCATAGGGATCAAATGAAACTGGTTTACGAAATAGTCAATGAGTCAGCTTTACACAATCGTACAACTTTAATAGAAAACCGGAATAAGGACAGGGAACCCGAAGTTCAATACGAACCACAGCAGCAAGTTTTTATAAGGAATCCGCTTGCTAGCCGACAAAAATTAGCACCGAGATATACTAAGGACACAGTCCTTGCTAATTTGCCCATACATATTTATACGTCAAGGAAACGTGGCCCAGTGGCCAAGGCTCGCATTAAGCGAGTACCTAATAGCGCTAAATTGTTTCAGAATTCTACTGATGATGATGGCGCATCTTGTTCGAACGCAAGAGATAAGACTTGAGAGTCTTAGCGACGGTCCGGGACTCCTTCCTTATAAATTAGGGCGAACTCGCCTAGTTACACATTATCATAGTTTTTTACAGTATATACGGATTGACAACATAGAAAATAAAGCTATCGCGGTTAAAACACAGTTATTAGAATTCGAACGAAGGTTGAATAATGATACTCTAGCGTTATATGAGCTTCAAATTAATTATTTATCGCAGAAAATAGATCGGGTGTTAAAACATTTAAGAGGTTTAGAGCCTAGCCGTGCAAAAAGAGGTTTAATTGATGGTTTAGGATCTGTAATCAAAAGTCTTACAGGTAATTTAGATTATCAGGATGCTATTAAATTTGATAACGCAATAAGAAACTTAGAGAACAACCAGAATAAAGTAATATCAGAATTCAATTCGCATATTAGCCTCAGTAAGGAATGGATGACGCAACATAATGACGTTATTGACCAGTTAGTTAAAAATCAGCAATCTATAAATTCTACCTTAGAACTCTTATTAAGCAGTAATGCCTATAGAGACACTAGCCTCATTAAATATGCACAGTTCGCTCAACTTTTGACTATTATAACGGAAAACGTAGACGATTTATTAGGGGAGTTAGTTAGAATAGAAAATATTTTAGCTCTTGTGCGCGCCTTAAGCACGCACCATTCTATGGTAGATATAGATACGTTAGGTAAAATGATAGAAAGGCTAAGGAATATATATGGGGATAGTAAAGTGTTAGATTTAGACTTACGCGATTATTATAGTATTATAAAGCCTGGGTCTTATTATGTTGAAAAACAAATTGTCATAGTATTTAAAATTCCGATAGTTAGCTCGATTACGTTTGAATTATACAAGCTCTCAGTAGCCCCGAATAGGTACAATCAAATCCTTATTCCACCCTCACCTTTCCTAGCAACCAATAAGGAAGCGTATGCGTACATGGAGGCTGAATGCCCGAAGGTAGACAAGCAGTACCTCTGCGTAGAAGATACCATCAACAGAGTCCAGAACCAACAAGACTGCACGAGAGAACTCATCACCAACCACGCACTGGGAGGCGCCTGCAACCTGACCACCGTGACGCTGGAGAAGGAAGCCATGGAACAACTTGACGCCGGGAACTATGTTATAA
Source organism: Petrophora chlorosata (assembly GCA_951640565.1). Lineage (NCBI taxonomy): Eukaryota > Metazoa > Arthropoda > Insecta > Lepidoptera > Geometridae > Petrophora > Petrophora chlorosata. The sequence goes on along the minus strand of OX621204.1, from coordinate 3,697,506 downwards.
CATTCCCTCGTCACACGAAAGTTCATCTGCGCTGCAGAAGGGAAGAATATAGGCAACTACAAGGGAGCTACTTAGTAACAATACCGCTAAATTGCACTTTGATGACGTCAGAATTGACGATAGCCAACGAGAATGATCAAGTATCCGGCCAGCCATTGTTAATCACCGACATCTCATACAACTTTAAGCCAGAAGCCACTCCTCGGCACAAGATTTCACTTCAATCCATAGACTTGAGGAAACTGCATGATGCCTACAACCAAGTCATGCTGCAGCCAAATATAGAACGAGACACACTGGCGGACAATGCACTTTACCACACCACTATACCTTTTTACGTGGTAATAATCGGTGCATTCGGACTAGCACTGATCGCGATTACTCGACGTTACAACTTGTGGAAATGCACCAAACCTGACCAGAAACCTGTTCCTCCGAAGCATGAATATGAAGACCCCGAAAACCCTGCGGCTTTTCCAGCAACATTTTCAGTAAAAGTTGGAAAATAGTTGCTGATCTGCGGGTGGAGGAATTACATATTGCAAAACCACAGAAACTGCATACTTGGACGACCCACTTTTGATCACGCGGCGAGCGAGCATTGCAGCGGTGCCGAGTCAGCGGCACGTGTTCAACTCGACACCGGCCTTACGCCAGGCGTACTTTGCGTCACTCTTGGTTCTAATATCGACCTGAGTACATAGCTTATAACTTAGAATAAATTAATGTAATATTTTATCTTAATAAATTACGTTAGAAAATTTTGGTTTTTTTTAAGTCCTTCGGCTGCTGCTAACGTAATTCAGATGTATACCTACGTTATATTAGACAGCCTCTGTAGTGTAGTGGTTAGGCTGGTTGACTCAAATCTCATCTCACCATCATCCCATTACGTGCCCACTGCTGGGACACGGGCCTTCTCTCATAGAGTAATTATAGACCATAATCGACCACGCTGGTCAACATACATTACACCGCATACATTGATCAACCGAACAAGTCTAATATTACAATTAGCAACATGTTCTAATGATAACGCATGCCCTATCAAATTTCTGATATTGAATGCATTAGCGCATGCTAAGCAAATCAAATCAAATTTATCAATGTAAACATTGACGACAGATGACGTAGAATCGGCCCCGTAAGACGATATAAGATAAGAAGGATAAAAGAAATTTGGTTGCTCGAGCAGCTGGCTCGGTGGCCCAGTGCTTAAGGCGTCGGGACGGTATTCCGAAGACGCAGGTCCCCTGCCCGAGCAATATAATTTTTCTTCTTCCTATTTATTTAAATCTTACGAATTTCGCCTAGCATTCGCTAATGCATTCAATATCAGAAACTTATCTTATTTAATCTTATTTTATCAATGAGGATGCGGGTTCGATTCTCACGGTTTAACAAATATTTGTGCACAGATCAAAAGCACAAATATTTCTGTCATGTCTGTTTTGTGGGACCATAGTCTTTCTAGTTTTTGATTCCCTGTATAAAAAAATCCTAGTAAACCCATAACGTACTGTGATCATTATGCGAAAATAAAGAACCAATAACAGAAATTCTTAGCAACGACAACCTTGTCACTTTCTTAAGAATTTGTAGCTTCTTTTATGTATTTTAATGACGAGACGAGCTGGTCCTTCGCCTGATACTCAGCAATAAGTCTGCCAATAACAAGCCTGCAAGTAATAGCACCAACTAGAACTATTTTATTTTATTTATATTTATTAAGCTATTGCATAGCTTCTATCGCGGGCCTTGAGCGTGGAGACCGAATCCAGAAATTCCGTAACGAAAATAACCTAACACCCCCCACTCCGAATGCTATGCAATAGCTTTACCGCGGCAGTCTCCGAGTGCCACACGTCTTTTTTTATTTGGAAAACATACAGTGATACATTACTAAATTACTAAAGTTAAAATACATCTAGACACCATTTAGACGTTTTCGCATATTGAATCTAATTTCAATTTGTTTGCTATACACTGAGTTAAGTAAAATGAATAAAGTAAATAGATTTTTTGTCTACAAAAGAAACTATAAGTTATGACAGTTAGGGAGTCATACCAAACCAGTTTTTAGAAATAGTAGCTCTAAGTGCGTTGGGAGAAGAGTTAAATAAATCGAATTCGGGTAAGTCGTCCAGTTTACTTACATGAGTAGCTGATCTAATAATTGAAATTTGTCTATAATTGGTCGAAGTAAGAGGAATATGCAGATATATTGGTTGCCTAACGGACTTTGATGGTACTTTTTATCTTGGAGAGGAGATGAGGAGAATCGACTTGGAAACTATGTTTTGTAAAACCCTGCGCGGGGCTGCACTGCGCTCGTCACTCTGAGATGACATTTAGCTGTTAAGACTCATAATATCCAGTAATTTTGCTGGCTACAATGTTCTTCAAACAGGAACACAGTAATGATTGGGCACTACTGCTTGTTGGCTGAATAACTGGCAAAGCGAAGTACCCAGACGGCCTCTCGCATAAGAGAAACCTACCACCAGTATTTTTAGTTTTAATGTTTAATGCTGAGATAGATATAAGAGATATAGGTAGGTACAATCCATTTCCCAAGGCAATGAACGACGGTACCCTATTCATCACTATTTCATCTCGTCAGCGGAATTGTGATTTAGGACTTGATTTAGGAATACTGAGCAAGAAAAAGATTCAGAAGAGAATATAAGTTAGTTTTACATGGATTTCTAGTTTCTTTTTCTTTGGCGTTTGCAATTTCACCTGATGCTTAGAGATGGTAAAGTCACAGATGTTTCTTTTCTTCTAACTGTTTTTATCTCTAATCTACGCTATTCGACTGCTGGGCAAAGGTCTCCCCAATAACTCTTCGTAAGTTGTCCCTGACCTGCGCCACTTCGTTCTAGCCTTTGTTTTACCCATTTTCAATAATAAACACTTGTAGCGTTCGTAACAGATCTTCTAGGTTAAGCAACGTTTGTAGCAGTCACAACTTGAATGGTTGACCGTTTGTATGGTATTTATACTGAGTGGTACCGTGCTTCGGAAGGTACGGTTATGCCGTCAGTTTTGGTTGCTGTTTTAGGACAACAGTCGTTATACGCCATGTCGGAGGCCTTCGGGCGGTCTAAAAACTCCGACACCAGGTTTACCATATATGAGAGAAGAAAAATAATTGATCACCAAGATCGTGCGTCACATGTATTATTTAAGTTATTTTTATTGACATTGTTTATGTTTATATTATTATTGTAGACCTTACATCCCTGTCTTGATAATTCCTTTCCATCCAAAGGTTACCTGGAAGAGATTTCGCTTCTTCTCTTTTTGCTTTTAGCGATAAGGCCACCCATTGTAACACTTTCTTTAACTGTTTTTATGTAATGTCTGTAATTTAATGTTTGCGATAAAGCGTTTATCTATCTATCTATCTATCACATTAAGCGCCACGCCTATACCTGAAAGTATACCCAGAACTTTGAATGGAAAAGTTCTGCGTAGATGCAATTGAGTAAGAATCAGGTCTAAACAACCAGTAATGTCGCTGGAACAAAAAAAATCCCAATTTTTATACCAAAATTGTCATGGTACTAAGGAAATCGTTCACTTATAAGCGTCACGCTTGCTTATAACAATTGTTGTGCCACAACTTTTAAAGCCATGAAAAGTACTGCGAGGCACTGCATTGCGTCACCCCGAGACATCAGATACTAATGAATTCCCAGTAATTTCGCCGTGTACTATTCAAACTGGATCACAGTAATAAATGCTTGCGCACTACTGCTTGGCAGCAGAATAACTGGAAAAGCGTACCTAACTAAACGGTCTCACGCATACAAAAGACCTACCTAAGTTGTATTGATAAATAAAAGTAGCTTGGGCATGCCATTTAAGTTCAAACGTACCTTTGTAAAAATCCCTACTTCCAATTTTCTTAAGCATCATTGGTTCGTGGTCCTCCCGTCTCCACGTGATCTTCGGCGGAGGATGTCCAGTAGCCGTGCAGACCATTGTCACATTGTCTAACTCTGTAGCTGACACGTCTGCTGATGTGTCTTCATTTATTATATCTGGTGGCACTGAGAAAAAAAAATAGCAGTTGAAGAGAAAAAGGTGAAAAAATCAGAAACAGGTGAAAGATAAGTACCGAAGTGAGCGAGTATGGCTCAGTGGGAACTCGTGCGACTTACGATCCGACGCACCAGAGTTCAAATACCGCTGGACCAATGTAATTTTTATGTTATGTGCGGATTTAACGCTCGCTCTCAAAACAGTGAAGGAAAACATCGTAATGAAACTGGAATAGCCAAGAATTAATCAAAAAAATCACTGAGCATCATTAAATAAATGTGAATAAGAAGCTAGAGCGTGTTTAATTTGCTAAGAAACAATTTCAATTTTAAGTTATTGAAATTGGAAAGCAAAACATTAATTTTACATTCAAATATTTTTAGAACTTTCAAGTCAAAGTTAAAAGTTAACTTAATTACAAAAACCAAAATTTACAACTCCCTGAGTCCCCAAGTACCCTCCGAGAAATACGATAGAATAAAGCAAAGGGACCCCTTGTCACCATGAAAAACACTCAAGTTTTTAATTAAAAACGTTTTAGTATTTATTATGGTCGAAAGTCGCGCAAATTAAAAAGGAAAAGGCTCACCCCACCTTCACGCAATATTGAAAAGGCTCCGTTTTCTTTACTAAATAAGAGGGCAACAAACCGAGCAACTTTCCGAATAAGAATTCTCGATTTTAAGGGATCGAAAGAACTTTCCGCCGATTCCTCTAAACGTAATAGGTGGAAGTAAAAAAGGAAGTCTCGCTTAAGCTTATTAAGGACAGGACCGATCCGAAGCTTCAAAACATTTCAAAGTACTTACGTCGAAGTTAGAACAAAACTCAATATCAATGAAACGTCTCGAATGAACGTCGGGAAAAGTATTTCTACTGAAAAATAAATCACCTTAGAGAAGTTAGCGTCGTCCGCTCGCGCCATTGGAGGTGGTGCCAAGTTTTATCGCTCGCCGCTCAAATTAGTTCAGGTTATTATTTTTTTTCAATTCTGAAGTTTTGAAGTATGGATTTCAATATTGAATTTTTACTATGTCTCCTGGGAGGGTAGTTCGCAACTTTATGACGTGGAATTTAATATAGCGATTGGATAAATGGCATTTTTATATTTTATTGTGGAAAGTTTTAATCAGGCTGCGGGCTTTGTAAATTTGTTGTGGATTACATATTGGTTTTATTAAGGCACGAGTAAAATTTGAATAGGGAGACATGAATAACATTTTTATTTTACTTGTATGTACGTGTGTTACAATAGCTGTGGTTACTGTAAGACTATCGCATATATACGACGGGGAATTTAATGCAGCAAAGGGATAATTCGTATTTTTATATTAAGCTGAGGCGAAGCCGAAGTTAATTCCCTAATCGTAGCTTTAGTGTTTATAAATTGTATATATGCTAGTCTGTAAGGTATATTTTATGGGCCCCTGGTATTTTTAATTTGTCAACTGTATTATTGCCTGAAATAAATGAATTTATATATATATTATTTATAATTTTTGTTTTACTCCATGGACAAAATGTATTATTCTTTAAAAATCCAAAAATTCTAGTCTCAATGAGTTTGTGTTCCAGAAAATATTATTTTGAACTCCCAACAAATCTGTTTTCTGTTTGGTTATTTTGTCGTTTATATGACTATCCCACTAATATTTTAAATGCGAAAGGTGAAAGTGTGTTTGTTACTTCTTCACGCTGTAATGGCTCAACGAATATGAGTGAAATTTGGAATGGAAATAGCTAATACCCCTATAAATTATATGAAAGCAACAACAAATACTTTAGTTATAAATCAGATTCGTTTATTTAATATAAAATGAAATAATAATCCTAACAAACTCATAAAGAAATCTTTCTAGTCTGAAATAAAACGAAGCTGAGACCCTCTTCAAGTAACAATAGCATAACTTGCCCATCCGTACCGCGTTAAATACCAATAAAAGCCAGTCGTAGTGACGACAGTTCACCCACTGCTCGCTACACTTATGTAAATAGAAAACGATTCGATACACTCGAACAACCGTGAACGATGAGTGAATGACTGATGATGGTGAATGCTACTTTTATTTATTTATTTATCTATATTACTTACCTTGTGTGAATATTACAGTTTCCACCAAAGGTTCAAGAACAATCCATACTCGATCAGATTTTATATAATTGAACTATTTACGTGTATATATAAGTATAATGAAAAAAAGACGTGTGGCACTCGGAGACTGCCGCGGTAAAGCTATTGCATAGCATTTGGAGTGGGGAGTGTTAGGTTATTTTCGTTACAGAATTTCTGGATTCGGTCTCCACGCTCAAGGCCCGCGATAGAAGCTATGCAATAGCTTAAAAAATTGTTACAAGAAATTATCTAATGTACCTAACGATTAATTTTTGGGTATTATTTTTATGAATTCACACATACATATATGTATTAAACTCTATTATACACCTACATTATTTATACGTTTTTGCCAATAAAATAAAGCCTTAGTAAAACCAAATATAATCTGCAAACAAATTTACAAAGCCCGCAGCATGATTAAAACTTTCCACAATAAAAAATAAAAATCCCATTTATCCAATCGCTATATTAAATTCCACGTCATAAAGTTGCGAACTACCCTCCCAGGAGACATAGTAAAAATTCAATATTGAAATCCATACTTCAAAACTTCAGAATTGAAAAAAAATAATAACCTGAACTAATTTGAGCGGCGAGCGATAAAACTTGGCACCACCTCCAATGGCGCGAGCGGACGACGCTAACTTCTCTAAGGTGATTTATTTTTCAGTAGAAATACTTTTCCCGACGTTCATTCGAGACGTTTCATTGATATTGAGTTTTGTTCTAACTTCGACGTAAGTACTTTGAAATGTTTTGAAGCTTCGGATCGGTCCTGTCCTTAATAAGCTTAAGCGAGACTTCCTTTTTTACTTCCACCTATTACGTTTAGAGGAATCGGCGGAAAGTTCTTGCGATCCCTTAAAATCGAGAATTCTTATTCGGAAAGTTGCTCGGTTTGTTGCCCTCTAATTTAGTAAAGAAAACGGAGCCTTTTCAATATTGCGTGAAGGTGGGGTGAGCCTTTTCCTTTTTAATTTGCGCGACTTTCGACCATAATAAATACTAAAACGTTTTTAATTAAAAACTTGAGTGTTTTTCATGGTGACAAGGGGTCCTTTGCTTTATTCTATCGTATTTCTTAGAGGGTACTTGGGGACTCAGGGAGTTGTTAATATATGGGTTTATGTAAAGAAGTTAACATTTTTCTTTAATTTTCCGAAAACATTGTAAAAATAATGTTTTGCTTTCAAATTTTAAGTATAAAATAGTAATGGTTTTCTTAGAAAATGTATTTTACGAGTAGCTTCTTATTTTCAAATTAGACTTATTAGCAGCAGGTACTTTCTATATAGAGCTTTTATTAGTAGCGGAAAATTGAATTCCTGGTTAAGTAATAAAAAAAGCTTATATGTCTGGACAAACTAAAAAAAATACTAAAGAATTTATATTTCACAAAACTATTACTCTGGTATTAAGATGAAGCAATAATGGCACAGGTTTTGGCCAAAATTGTTGACTGATAAAGAATTAAAATCCTAGCAAATGTATTTTGGCATTTTATGTAATAAAAGAGATAGTAACAGATTAAAAAAATAATATAAAAACAACGTTTTATGCGCCTTTTGAGGTTAGATCGGCATTGCATGCTAATAAATGGATTTATAATGCATTGTCATCGTGTTATATGCTACCTTGAAAAGTTTCAGCCGAATCAGAAAGTGTTCGAAATTTGAGATGCAATATTTCACCCGGAACGACAGACAGACTCTGTCTGTCGTTCCGGGTGAAATATTGCAACTAACAGCAAAGAAACAAGAAAGTGACTTAATAAAAGCGTGAATAAAATATACCGTAAACATCAATACATCCGATCTGCCACTTCATAACCGGCTGGGTGTTTATCTGGCACATATAGCAGCCTCTGTCATCAGCCCTGAGAGGTCTGATCCTGAGCTGCCAGGTGTCTGGGGCGTCCAGGGTCACGGAGTACCGAGGACTAAGAACCACTCGGTCATGGAGCGACAACACCGTCTGGTCTTCAGCTTTCAGCCAGCCCACCTGTAGACAATTCACGGTTGGTTTTGATTTAAATATATATACAGTACCTGGAGCTTTGTTCGGTATTTTTGAGATGGCTTAGTGTTGCTTAACAACGCATTCTCAAGTAGCTTTAGTGTTGCTGTGTCCGTAAAGCAGTTCAGTTGTTGTTTAAGCTGATGGCCCTTGTCTTCCCCATTACTTAATTTGCTCTTTGGCTCTAGTTGCCAAAGCTTTAAAAAAATAGTATTACTACTCGCCAATAGATGTCAGGAAGAGTCTTAATTTTCAGTTTATGTTTGAAACAAGGATAAAACGACGTGTTCTAAAAACAAAACCTAGCTAGATCGATTTATTGCCCCCGAAACCCCCTGCATACTAAATTTCATGAAAATCGTTGAAGACGTTTCCGAGATTCAGATTATAATATATATATGTACGAGCGAGTGTGGCTGAGAGCGAGTGTGGCTCATTGGGAGCACGTGCGACTTTCGATCCGACGCACCCGAGTTTGAATCCCGCTAACCCCGCACCACTGACTTTCTTAAGTGATGTGCGGATTGAACACTCGCTCTAAAAACGGTGAAGGAAAACATCGTGAGGAAACCAGCATGTCCAAGAATTAATCACAAAAAATTTAAGGACATGTGACATCCACCAACCCGCACTGGGCCAGCGTTGTGGATTATAGCCCGTACTCTCTCTATGAGAGAAGGCTTTGTCCCAGCAGTGGGAACGTGATGGGCTGATGATGATATATACAATAATTGCTCGTATAAAGGAATTAAATACATAGATAGATTCGGTATACTAGCGATTCGCCTCAGCTTAGCACGGGTTTGAATAGAGTAATTCCCAACAATCCCACAAATCGAATTCCACTTTATATTTGTCGCATCTAAGCCCAGATAATTACATTTTGAGTGAGTGTGGCTCAGCGGCAACTCATGCGCCTTTCGATCAGACGCACCTGGGTTCGAATCCCGACTCGGCCCTGCACTAATGACTTATAGTTAAGTGCAGATTTTGTACGCTCGCTCTAAAACGGTGAAGGAAAACATCGTGATGAAACCCGCTTACGCGCTTTGGAGTGGTAGGCTCTGGCTGTGGTTATACTACCACCACCGTACAAAGCCATGCTATCAAGCGACCTAGTCGTGTTTCGGGATGATGTTCGGTGAACCATCGGGAGACAGGTCTGAGCACCCGCTCAACTGCCGTCTCACTCTAGATCTCTTGTCGGCATGGCTTTGTTCGGTGGGTGGTATTACAACCACGGCCAGAGCCTACCACTCCAAAGCGCGTAAGCGCGTAATCCAAATCTAACATTAAATCAGTGTATATCTTTGTAAATCAATATGCAATTTAATTGTTAAGCTGATTTCTATAATTAAGGAAAAAAACTTTCTTTATTTGCTTTTGACAGTAACGGATATGGTAAGGGTATGCTCTCAATAATCAATCGTGCAACACTTATGAAATGACATAAAATAACTCATCATTGAAACACACAGATAATTTAAAAAACTAACTAGTTGTGTAACAATTGGCGGTCTTATCGCTAAAAGCGATCTCTTCCAAGCAACTTTGCAGGGTGAGGAATAACGCAAAAATAAATAATAATATATATATATATATATATATATATATATATATATATATATGTATATATATATCGTGTTTGGTGTACAATAAAGCATTAATGATTTTACACAATATAACATTTTATTTTAATTTATGGCATACAATAAGAACAATTAAGAATTAAGGACGTTGCATTGGATACTAATATCATTCCAGTAGAAGTGACTAAAGGAGCAAAGCTAATACGCGCTTCCTCGAAGACAAGCTGTATTCTCTAGAAAATAGCTAATTTTCTACCCTTTCCATAAATCTTATTTCGTAGCTCAGTTGACATATTTAAATACAAAGAAGTAGATTTTTCTCTCGTAGTTGCAACAGTATAGAATTTGCATCTCTCATAGTCGCGAGAGCGTCTTCTATTTAATTTACTCGTTCTGCGTTACTCGAGGCTGGCAACCGCGAGCTCTTTGAATTTTAAACAGCAAGGATTAACGACATGGGCTGGAAGGTGCTGGAGTGTTTGTTTACTTAGAAAGGTTAAAGTAATTACAGGTTCAAAAAAAACGGAGGGATTACTTATATATATATTTTAATTTTAATTTTTTTTTAAATTTTTTTTTACACTTAATAGATCTATGTTTGGCCACTATCTCGCCTGATGTGAATTGATGATGTGGCCTAAGATGGAGCACATAGATCTAGAGAGAGACGGCAGTTGAGCGGCTGTTCAGACCCGTCTCCCCGACGGTTCACCGAACATCATCCCGAAACACGACTCGATCGCTTGAATTCATTTTACATTTGCAATCAACCCCCATACATATTATATTATTCTAACCACAAACTAAACAATATTCCGCGGGATTAAACAACATATTTTCATTGCGTTTCACTTTTGAGATGAATTTCCGCAAAGTCACGCCTGATTCCATTACATTAAATATAGGTATAATAGCTGCGCCCTGCGGTTTCACCCACAGTTTCACCCGCGGTTTCACCCGCGGTTTCTCGGAATAAAAAGTAGCCTATGTGTTAATCCAGGGTATAAGCTATCTCCATACCAAATTCCATCAAAATCCATTCAGTAGTTTTTGCGTGAAAGAATAACAAAGGTACATCCATACTTACAAACTTTCGCGTTTATAATATTAGTAGGAAATGGGATGAAAATTAATAAATAATAATGAATAATGGGGGGAATGAGGGGTTTAGTTTTTCTTCTTTATAGCTACTAGGCTAGCACACCTACAATAAATGTGTTACCATAAAAAATGTTATGGTAGGTCCTACAGTGAAATACATCTTCCAGAAGCTTATTTTTTAATTCTTATATATTTAAATACCTACAATACAAATGTTTTTTTATAGAACGGAGTAATGAGGCGAGCAATTCGTTCGCCTGATGCTAAACGCCACGCCTGCCTATAACAATTGCAGAACCCAGAAATATTAATACCATAAAAATTACTGCGTAGCACTGCATTGCGACCCCCAACACAAAAAGCTTATAAAAAGTAAAACATGGCTGAACCGATTTTGATAAATCATGGTCGTTAAAAAAAACTGCTTTCAAATAAAAAAAACCGCATACAAATCGGTTCACCCGTTTAACCCCCGAGCTGCAGTGCCACAGATAGACACACAGATAGACACATAGTGGTCAATTGTATAACACCCCTCCTTTTCGCCTCGGGGGTTAAAACAGGTTAATTTATTTCATATTAATGAAGCACGCTCGTAATAAAGTCCTTTGTAATAAAAGAATCCACCACCTCCCAGACTACCAAAAGAGAAACAACAAGGCAATGCAACAAACTTGGGCATTTTAACCGCTTGCATGTCGACCTCAAAATTAAATAGTAAGGTTTTGTTTCCGAAATTATCTATTCTGGAATTTGTTGCTGTAAATTTCGTGTTTTAAATTTAAAGCGCTTGAAGGAAAATACGGCGTGGGGCACGCCTTGTCATTTGGAAACTGAACTGAAAGTGGGACACCGTCGTATTTTAACGCTTATAAATAAAACTAAGATTTTTAGGGCTTATGTTTAACTAACAACCGGATCTAGTAAAATGGAACGGCAAAAAATCACTTTCTATTGCCAAAAATAGTAAATGATCACCAAAAAAATAACACCAAATAAAAAATGTAATCACCAATATAATTAATTAAAAAAATAAACAAAATCCGACTTCAATGTATCTTTCGAAGTCAAGGTCAAATATCGATGAAATGTAAATGGGACCACTTAGTAGCTATACTGAACCCAATGCAAAAAGAATTTTCCAAATCGGTTCATAAATGACCGAGTTCTGAGAACAAAAACATAAAAAAAAACAATCGAATAAAGAACCTTCTCCTTTTTTAAAGTCATTTACAAGTCATTCATATATATGATTCTCTATGATGCGTCATGGATAATACAAATTTTGCAGATGTCGTTTATTAATGAAGGAATCGACGTGATTTCGAAGCAAGGAATCGCCAAGTTGTCATAGTGAATTAGGGCCCTGGCAGCAAGCAAATACCATCGACTGGAGTGAACTGGCCAGGGCCCTAATTCACTATGACGATTTGGTGATTCCTTGCTTCGAGGAAACGTCGATTCCTTCATTAATAAACGACATAAGCGAAATTTGTATTATATATGACGCGTCATATATATGAATATATGAATGCGGTACAGAGATGTCGTTTGTTAATGAAGGAATTGACGTGATTTCGAAGCAAGGAATCGACGTGATTTCGCCAAGTTGTCATAGTAAATTGGGGCCCTGAAGTGAAGTGAAGCGCACGGCTCAAGCGAGAGAAGCATGACTTAGGATATAAGTAGTAAGTAGTAGTAGTGAGCGGAGTCCTGGTTAAACACGCTACATATTCAAACAAAATTAAGTTACCAACCATAGCTTATCTCGAGGACCGTAAAACATTTCCGTCTCTGGAGACCGTTGGGCACATACCAAACATCTTTTACGTTTATATTTGTATAGTGACAATTACATAATGTACGAGTATGTAGTAGAGATATTATAGTAGAGGTAATATTTTTTGGCTTTTGCTAGGACAGTTTTTGTCTATATGCCAAGGTATAAGGCGTTATGAGTAAACAAAAAAAACACTATAAGGCAAATACGCTCTGCAGATCGCCACTGATAAGACTGGTCCTCGTTTTGGGGGATCTCAGAGCAGGCGCGTAATTTTACATTATATAAAAAACCAAAACCGACTTCATTTTATCTTCGACGTCCAAGATTAAATATCTATGAAATTCAAATAAAACAACCTCGTAGCTATACTGAAACCAACGAAAAAAAAATATTTCCAAATCGGTTCATAAATGACGGAGTTCTGAGGTAACAAACATAAAAATAAATTAAAATAAATACATAGAGAACCTTCTTCATGTATGTTACCTCAGAACTCCGTCGTTTATGAACCGATTGGGAAATTTTTCGTTCGAAAAGCGTTGGGTTCAGTATAGCTACGAAGTGATCCCATATAAATTCCATGGATGGGTTGTCTATGCACTTGAATCTGTTCAGGTACTTTAAGAATCCACCGTACCCTGTCATCACTTGGGTCATTATGCCGCTTACTTCCAGCCGCTTGGTCACTTTATACGCCTCCACTGCGTCAGGGAAGAAGAGCTTAGTGACCGCTGCCGTTTCGCCAGACTTATACCTGTGGTTCTATTCCTGAAGCGACTCCTGACGAATTTGCCGATTCACGAATGAGACCGGGCATCGGTCAAAGTTCAGCTTGGTTTTAAGCTTTTGGGCTGCTTCCTTGGCCAGCTGGTCTGCACGCTCGTTCCCTGCCAGTCCCGCGTGTGCTTTAATCCATCATCTCGTGGCTTCGTATATGGCCAAAAGTTCAGCCTGATACACGGTGCAGTGCGGTGACAGCTTTAGTTTGAGGGTTCTGGTCTCGGCATCATTGATCCAAAAGGATAATGCTACTCCAACCTTGCCCTCAATCTTGCTGCCATCCGTAAAGATTTTGACTGCCTGTTTGTTGTGATTTTTCAACTGCTGCTGGTCTATCAGGCTCACGAACGATATTTGACCTTGGACTTCAAAGATAGATATATTTTTCACGAGTGACAACAACTCACGTGATGGTAAGTGTAGTTGCGGTCTAAGGTAGAGTACGTTTGCCCATGAGGTGCCTATTCACTCTTGTCTTAGACCCGGGTTGTAATTGGAAGGAAATAAGGATTCTGGTAGAGAATTCCACTCCTTAGCACAATGAAAAGTAAGTACAATGAAAGAGTCAGTTGAAGTCAGTTTTTGTTTTTTCTAAAAATTAATTATGGTATATCATGGTCACCCTAAAGGACAGAACAAACAGCCTCACAGTAATCAGTGGCGTGAGTGGCGTCGTTTCCCTTTGTGTTCAGTGAAAAATGGATCTTGTAGTTACCTACATCCCTACATCATTATCGCAGTTTCCCCAAAGACTAAACTTCATTACGAAATGAGGGTTGGCAATACCAGCTTAGACATTGTAGTCCTAATTTATACGTATAATAAAGTCTAAATCCGAACAACGATATTTTTAGACTTAAGTAGTATTTATTTGGTTTTTCATGTCAATTAGTAGATGGGGAAGGAAATAGTGTGCGTAGCACAGACGGATAAGATCAAAGATGTCTCAAGAGAGTCAGCTGTGTGAATAACATGTCCTCAAAATGTTGTAGTTCTGGGAAATGCGGGTGATATTACCATGTTTTTATTAAGTCACTTTCTTGTCTGTCTGTCTATGGTACCGGGTGGAATCTTGCACTTCCCGAATAGCTATCCGGTTGAAACTTTCAGGATAGTACAACTCTTACAACAATGCATTCTAAATCGATAAAAACATGGTATTTACATTATTTTTTTAATCTATTACGGTTTTTTTCCTTATCGTTTCAAATTATAAAGTTCATAATTACGTATTCTTCACGTGAAAGTCCAGACTATCCAGCTCCTCGACAACACAAACCTAGTGAGAAGACTAAAAAGGACAAAACCTTTTGAGTTAACTTAGTGCAGTGCAGTGACAGTGTGTCGTAGTAAAGTTAGTGCTATCCGTAAAGAACACAAGAACATAGTGTCTTCGCCTTAATAGAGACAATAAGAAAAGTGTTATTGGATATATTCATAGTTTTACTCTACTTAGCAGTTTAAGTTCAAATCAAATTACTTACTAATAAGTACCTACTAACCTACTGAGAGCGAGTGTGGCTCAGTGGGAGCTCGTGCCCGAATTCGAATCCTGCTGGCCCTGCACCTCTGACTTTCTTAAGTTATGTGCAGATTTAACACTCGCTTCAAAAACGGTGAAGGAAAACATCGTGAGGAAACCGGCATGTCCAAGAATTTTTCACAAAAATTCAAGGACATGTGACATCCACCAACCCGCACTGGGCCAGCGTGGTGGATTATGGCCCATTGTTTCTCTATGAGAGAAGACCCGTGTCCCAGCAGTGGGAACGTGATGGGCTGATGATGAAGTACCTACTACACTACTACTAAATAATTTGAGTTTAACTTAAGCTGCTATAAGACTAATCTTATTAAGCTAGATTGTAATGTTAATGAAGTGAGAGTCATTATGAGACTCGTAAGTATAATAAAAACGTACCTAATTTAAATGTAAAGGTATTTACATATAATATATGCTTAAAAACATAAAATAGGTTAAGACTGTATAATATAAGTTTATAAACTACTATTACGAGTACCATTTTTACAAAGAAGCGTTATAACTAGATTTTTTTGATATTATCATCATCAGCTCATAGCGAACCTACTGCTAAGATACGGGACTTCCCCATATAGAGATTATATTGGCCATTACCTACCACGCTGGTGCTTGTTGGTGGATCTCACATGTTTTTGAATTTTTGTGATTAATTCTTGGAGATGCCGGTTTCCTCACGGTATTTTCCTGCATACCTTTGTCCAGGGAATACAATCGAATAGATAAGAAATTCTTTATTGCAACAACAAACAACAGATACACAGCTTTTTCGAGTACTTAGTATCTAATTAAAACTATACATAAGCAATGTACCTACAGTCAGAGTATAAACGGAGTAAAGTCAGCAAAAGAGAACCTTCTCCTTTTTTTTACACTTAATAGATCTATGTTAGGCCACTATCTCGCCTGATGTGAAGCAATGATGTGGCCTAAGATGGAGCACATAGATTTAGAGAGAGACGGCATTTGAGCGGCTGCTCAGACCCGTCTCCCCGATGGTTCACCGAACCAGATAAGATAAGAAATTCTTTATTGCGACAACAAACAACAGATACACAGCTTTTTCGAGTATTAAGTACATAA
The DNA here is from genome assembly GCA_951640565.1 of Petrophora chlorosata. Classification (NCBI taxonomy): domain Eukaryota; kingdom Metazoa; phylum Arthropoda; class Insecta; order Lepidoptera; family Geometridae; genus Petrophora; species Petrophora chlorosata. The sequence goes on along the minus strand of OX621204.1, from coordinate 3,681,448 downwards.
GCAATGTACCTACACTCAGAGTGCAAACAGAGTAAATTCAGCAAAAGACAACCTTCTCCTTTTTTAAGTCAGTTAAAATATGCTTAGATTCGAACTCAATGCGTCAAGTCGAAGTCGCACAAGCTACTCTGGATCCAGCCACGCTCTCAAAAGGGCTATATACAAACACCTCAATAATTCCCAGCATTGCGTTCCCTTTGTGTTTAATGCATAATGAATCTTACTATAACATTATTAACACTTACATTTGCTCCTAATGTACGCTTTCATTATGAAATGAGAGAGAACAACGTTCAGTAGATGTTTCATATGTACAGTAAGCATAAATAAATTAGTATTCATGTTCGTACCGTGTCGCAATAATAATCTCACTAACAAGATCTTTAAGAGAAGCAAATGTCAGACTAGTGATTGGGACATGGTATTTAAATGTATATAAGATGTATCTTTGGATGCGGACTGTGCCAACAAATGAGTGGGTTGTGTTCATTATATACGATTCACTCTTGGTATAGAAATTTCGTATGCGTGAAACCGTTTGGGTAGGTACCACAGCTTTGCCAGTTATTCTTCCATCAAGCAGTAGTGCGCAAACTTATTTCTGGTGTCTCGGGGTGATGAATGCAATGCAGTGCTACGCAGTGCTTTTTATGGTATTAAAAGTTGTGAGTGGCGCTGTAATTGTTATAGGCAGGCGTGGCGCTTATCATCGGGCGAACGACTTGGTAGTCTCATCACACAGTAAAAAAAAATTATATATAAACAAAAAATTAGCGATTCTGTAATCCAAAAAGTGCATGCACACAAACAGTGTGCATGTACTTTTTGGATTATGAGTATGTGGTGATGGTGATGTATGAGATTTGAGCCAACCTGCCCAACCACTACACCACACAGGCTGTCGTATAAAAGGTTGTGACATAGTCTTTATAACTTTGTTGGCCTTATCCGTATTAGAAATTGGTTGCTGAGGTTGGTCTGTCAAGCGTAATATGATAGAGGTTTTATTTCATGCTCATCCGACCACATTTTTGTAACATAATCTGTGAAGATTTTTCACACACTCCCTCTAAAAACTATGAAGGAAAGGTACACATCGTGAGTGAACTTTTATCTTTTTTATGAATAAATTATTTTTCAAAAAAAACTAAACCGACTTCAAAACCACAAAAAGGTACTCAAAAGTGAAAAATAAATTAATATAATTATCATAAGCGCTGCCCACTCATATATTTGAAGTCGGTGCCAGCCAAGTCTATTAGGTAGCAGATAAATACTATGTATATAGTAACTATTGTACTACTGTATTGTACTGTATTGTATTGTACTACTTGTAGGTAGTATCTATCTACTACCTTTTAGACTTGGCTGGCACCGACTTCAAATATATGAGTGGGCAGCGCTTATGATAATTATATTAATTTATTTTTCACTTTTGAGTGCCTATTTGTGGTTTTGAAGTCGGTTTAGTTTTTTTTGAAAAATAATTTATTTTAACCTTTTTAGTGCAAAACAAGTTTTAATTAAATTAATTTAAAAAGTTTTTAAAGACAAGCATTTATGATCTAGCAGCCACATCATGACGAAGTTTAAAACGGGCTATCATAATTAAATTTATGTACAAAAAAAATTCATGATTCTCCTATTCTCTGTTGAGGAGTTCCCTCGCCGGAAGTCATTCCTGGGTGTATCAGCCATGTCATGGTGGAATTTAGAACAGGCTTTTATGGTTAAATCCATTCACAAAATTCTGTGTCTGTACTATTCACCGTTGAGGAGTTCCCTCGCCGGAAGTCAACCCTGAGTGAAGCATGTGAAGCAGTCGAATACAAACCTCCACCTTTAGAAAGTCGGTTACAACAAAAACAAGAACCGACTTGAAGATTAAACTTATATTTTTTTTTGTTTTCGCTATATTTTTCAAAAATTGCTGAATGAATTTCGATAAAATTTATATGGGACCACCTCTGAAGTATGACCTACCAATCAAAAAAAGAATCATCGAAATCCATTCATAATTGGCGGAGTAATCGCGTAACAAACACACAAAAAAAAATAAAAAAAAAATAAAAAAAAAAACATACCGTTGAATTGTAAACCTCCTCCTTTTTGAAGTCGGTTAAAAAGATTGAAAAACAGACGGCCCGTGAAGAACGGTCAGATGCATGTGAGATACCATCAGGAAGGCCAGCGAGTGCGAAGGCGAACGGCCAAGGAGTGGAACTCTCTGCCGGCATCTGTGGGATAGCTATAATCTGGGTGTCTTTAAAACAAGAGTGAACAGGTGTCTTCTAGGCGACGCCTGCTACATCTTTGACCGCATCGTCACTTAACAACAGGTGAGATAGCGGTCAAACGCAAGCCTATATATAGTAAAAAAATAAAAAGATACCGAGCGCTTAAGACTTTTATTTTCTAACATTGATTTGAATAGTTTCAAGAGATTATATTGTAAATTTCATATACTTCCTATATTCTATTTATTATTAATAATAATTTACGGGTGACACTCACGTTTAAATTGGAATAATTCAACTATAGTTTCAACCACATCCGGTAGTAATTTTCAAGGTGAGTGCGGAACGCATGCGAACGCGTCGCGCCTCGCACTGCGGGCTGCTGCACGCTCCGCTCGCTGCGTGAGCGTCGACACTGGTTGGTGCGGGCCCGCACAAACTATACTTGGATTACTCCAATTTAAGCGTGAGTGTCACCCGTAAATTATTATTAATAATGTGTCCAAACCACGTTCATTTTCATAGTAAAATTCTAATTATCGTTAAATTTTGTAGAGTAGTTAATTCAGATTTTAAACGTTTGTATGTCAGTTTCTGATTATTGTCAAATTGTATAGTAGCTTAGCAAATATTGTCTTTTTCTGCAATAATAAAATAAGGGTAAAAATAATCATACGTAATTTCATAAATAAGCTATTATATTAAATAGATTTTTTTTTAATTTTGAGGTCAATAGATACGTCAAGTATTTACAAGGTTATAGAATACTAGCTGCGCCCGCGGTTTTACCTGCGGTTTTCCGGAATTAAAAGCTATATTCATTCCGAATTTCATTCAAATTCGTAGAGCCCTTACAGTGTGAAGAAGTGACAAACACACTAACACATAAATACACTTACATACAAACGTTCGCATTTATTTGTAATATTATTGTGGTAATTATAAATATTTAATAACATGGCTAGGACTCACGTAGTTAGTCGAATTAGTCGACCTAGGTTTGGAGCATATCCGAGGCTCTTCTTCAGGGCGAGCTTACACTGCGAGATCGCGGCGACCACGGCGGTTATTAAATATTTTTAATGAATCAAACTCACGAAAACTTTCATACTAAAAGTGTGGTAATTTTTTAGCGGTATAAGTACCTACTCCATACATAAAGTGTAAGAATTGTTGGCTTTATTGACTTTAAAAGCCTGCAATTACTTCCGCAATACAGATTTTAAACGATTGCCTCTTTTAAATATTTGACCTGAAAATGTCTTCTGTTCTTCATCATTAATTATTATTCCTTCAGCAGCAAGACGAGGTTATTAATTGCTGTTGAGAATATCTCTCGTATTATTTATTAGTATAAATTAATAACTACGTTATCGAGAAACAAATTTTCGTTTCAAATTGCTACTTTGTTTGTTGAAAATTAATGGCTACTCAAAATTAATTTTTGTTGGGCAACTCAGGATCTTAAACAGTATAACGAATTTCAGTCAACTAAAATTTAAACAACGAAAAGCCTGTAAAAATTAAAAAATAGCTCAACCGATTTTGATAAAACATGTCTAAAAACCCCCACTAGAAAACCTGCTTTCAAATAAAAAAAAAACCGTTTTCAAATCGGTTCACCCGTTTTAGAGCTACGATGCCACAGACAGACACACATAGTGGTCACACTTATAGCACCTCTCCTTTTTGCGTCGGGGGCTAAAAACACATGCCGTAGTTCACAGAAATACTGTGAAAAACATAATATAATATAACCACTATTTTTAACTCAGTTTTTTGCCGTATTTTCCGAGTTCTTTCGAGTTGGTTCTTTTTCCAATACGTCGGTAGAATCATGGTGATAATTTGACGTTCATAAGTGCGTCTGTGATGCCAAAAATGAATAAAGAGATTTTGACTTTGACTTTGATATAAATGACAGCCTATGTCGTGTCGGGTAGGTCAACTCGTATCTCACACCACGTAGTTGGCGGGTTCGATTCCCGCTACGGTAACAATCGTCGTGTACAGAAAAAAGGGCAAGTATTTGTCTGGGTGTTGTTTGACCATGATAATCGTAGTTCCTGGTTTCCTTGATACAGTTACTATCGAAAGCCTTCGGATAGTCTTATAACTCCAACACCAGGATTGGCCACACACCCACGCGATAGGGAGAGAGAGAGAGAGAGAGAGAGAGGACGAGGGAGAGAGAGGGGGAAGAGAGAGGGAGAGGGAGGGAGAGAGTTAGAGAGAGAGAGAGATGTAATACAAAGTTACTATATGCGCTCTTCACCCTGAGACATCAGCTTTCAACACTCAAATGACTCGGCATTTGAGTAACTAGCAGCATTTTTACAGGTTCAGTCACATCTGCCCAAGTTGAAGTTTTGTATCTTATTCTTCTTCTTCAGTGCCTCTCCACTACTGAAAGTAGGCCGTCATTCTTCTTAATTTTTCATTGTGCAATACCAATCTGAACAGATCTTCAGTCGCGAAGTCAGGACAATCCTTCTTTTGCCCGCAACTTTGCCCATCATTATTGTTTGCAGATATGAGTACCGCTTTGCGGAGTCAGGACAATTCTTCTTTTGCCCACAACTTTGCCCATCATTATTCTTTGCAACAGTGAGTTCCACTTTGCAGAATTAGGGCAATTCTTCTTTTGCCCGCAACTTTGCCTATCATTATTCTTTGCAACAGTGAGTTCCACTTTGCAGAATTAGGACAATTCTTCTTTTGCCCGCAACTTTGCCCATCATTATTGTTCGCAGATGTGAGTACCACTTTGCGGAGTCAGGACAATTTTTCTTTGGCCCTCATCTTTCCCCATCATTATTATTCGCAGCAATGAGTACCGCTCATGTTTTAAAACATATTTTTTTATATGCATACTTTTTGTATATAGTTTCCATACTGTTATTGTGTTGAAGCCCTCTTTTCTATGCTATCCGTTGCTAGTATTACTATTCATCATCATCATCATCATCATCATCATCATCAGCCCATCATGTTCCCACTGCTGGGACACGGGCCTTCTCTCATAAAGAGAGAATGGGCTATAAGCCACCACGCTGGCCCAGTGCAGGTTGGTAAATGTCACATGCCCTTGACTTTTTGTGAAAAATTCTTGGACATGCCGATTTCCTCACGATGTTTTCCTTCACCGTTTTTAGAGCGAGTGTTACATCCGCATATAACATAAGAATGTCAGTGGTGCGGGGCCAGCGGGATTCAAACTCGGGTGCGTCGGATCAAAAGTCGCACGTGCTCCCACTGAGCCACACTCGCTCTTTTACTGTTGCTTTAATAAAATTAATATTCAATAAACGATAAGGAAAACAATTAAAATTTTTATTTAATTGAGTGTCTAAAACAGCAATAAGCAGAAGGCTAACTAATTGCTTCTAACTTATAGCAACAAGTTTGAATTTGGGGAAAAGTTTGAGCTTTGAAAATCAGATCAATCTAAAATATAATTTGTAATCCCTATTTGACGATCAAAAGTAACCTTCTGTCATCTACGTTTAAAAAATATTTTATACTAGCTGCGCTCCGTGGTTTCGCCTGAAGTTTGCCAAGATTTAAAGTATCCTACCTGAAGAAGATCTAACGACCGAGATGTGTCACTTTTGAAATACCATTGCATGATTTCGTCTTCTCAGAAGCATCGATTCAAGCTTGGACTCACCTGCAACTATCTTGTACACCCCAATTCACTATGACAACTTGGCGATTCCTTGCTTCAAAATCACGTCAATTCCTTCATGACATCTGCGAAATTTGTATTCTCTATGACGGGTCATATATATGAATATATGAATGCGTCATAGAGATGTCGATTATTAATGAAGGAATCGACGTGATATCGAAGCAAGGAATCGCTAAGTTATCATAGTGAATTAGGGCCCTGGAGTTCTTCAAATCATGAAGGATGACGACGACTGGATGAAACCAAATCGAATTAGTAATTCGAACTCCTTCCTAACTCTCATTTCCTTTCAAACTTTAGTATGTTGTTTTCCAAGACCTCAGTAGTTTTTGCATGATTGGGTAACAAACCATCCATCCATCCTCACCAACATCATTTATAATATTAATATGATTTGATTTTAGATATAACCGTCAGTGTTTATCCATTTTAGTTTAGGGAGCTTCTCACAGCAAAGTATGTGCTTATGTTAAAATATCGCAGTTCGTTGATGATGCATGTTAACAGAAGAACACATCCAACATCCCATAAAGTACACTCCATCACACGCCATTGCGTCCCTGTTCCACCATACAAGCAGTAGATCCACGCTACAAAACATCATGTTTGAATCGATGACTGATTTTAATGACCTAGTTAAATCTACTAATAAAATAAATACCAAGAATTAATGTATTCAAGTGTCATGTGACATCTACTAAGTTGCACTAAGGCCGCGTATGTGATGTTTTATTTAACTGAACAATAAGACAAGCAAGTCCGCCTGATGATAAGGGCCCCGTTTGTCCATAGCAATTGCAATGCCTCTTAGAACTTTTAATACAAAGTATTGCGTTGCACTGCATTGCGCTCATCACCCTGAGACATCAGATATTAGATCTCATACTTATTCCCAGTAATTTCGCTTGCTACAATGCCTTTCAAACCGGGCCACAGTAATGCTTGCGCACTACTACTTGGTGGCAGAATTGTTGAAAAACTAGACGGCCTCCCGCATACGAGAGATTTTTTTTTTTTACACTTAATAGATCTATGTTTGGCCACTATCTCGCCTGATGTGAAGCGATGATGTGGCCTAAGATGGAGCACATAGATCTAGAGAGAGACGGCAGTTGAGCGGCTGCTCAGACCCGTCTCCCCGTGGCTGGAATCTTGCAAGCTAAAGCAGAACCACTTCCTCTTGTACTACGAAGTTGAAATTTTGTATACTTGTCAAAGTCCGATGACAATGCAATATTATGGTGATTATGAATTTGTTAAAAACTGGTCTTAAAAATATATTTTTCAGCAAAAAAAGGTATTTATTACGAAGTATCTCGTGTCAATCCATACTACGTGGGAGGCATATTGTAAGTTTAGTTACTGCCATTCTTGTCGCGGCATGGTTATGGGCCAAATTAATGGAGCTCGTCAAATGGGTCTCAAGCGGTGTTGTGATACAATATTGTAAAGTGATGGCGGCGCGTTACAAAGTGATAGCTGGGTATTGTCGAATGTGAGTATCACTCAGCGAGGGGCGTTATAGGACATACAATGTACATTACAGCGTTGTACCATCAGTTAAGAGTAGTATAAATAGTATTAAACTGAAGCGGAAATATTAGGTAATCAGTACGGAGTTCTTGTTGCATAACCAAGAACGTTTTCTTCAATGCTTCTTCGTTATTCGCAGGCTGTTATTTTATCGAACGGACTTTAAATTCTTATATAGGACTGAGCGAGTGGTGGGTCACGTGCGACTTTCGATCCGACGCTGCCGAGCTCGAATCTCTCTGGCCCCGCACCACCGTCTTTCTTTAGTTATGTGCGGATTTAACACTCGCTCAAAAAAAAATAGGTGAAGGAAAACATTGGAGGAATCCGGCTTGTCATGACATGTGACACCCACCAACTCGACCAGTGTGGCAGATTGTGGCCCATACTCTCTCTATAAGAGAAGGCCCGTGTACCAGCAGTGGGAACGTGATGGGCTAATGATGATAGGACTGAGTGAGAAGGCCAGATTTTAAAATATATTAAAAATATGGAAAATTTGTCTTAGAAACTGTAAGCTTAATTTTGAAAAAAATATGCATCTGCATGTAAAAAACATTAAAAAATAGAATAAAGGAACAGAATATTTTTAAAACAAAAATTGTCTCTGCCATTTTCACCTCACAACGAACAAAAAATGTATGGAATACCTAGCTCTAAAGATTTTGGAACACCTCGAAAATTACAATTCCAATTTTCCTACACAACAGGGCAATGCTAAATTTCTGGGTATTAAGGGTGGCTATGCCCTTTCTGTTTTCGACACTTCTGATCTCAGGAAATGTTACTCTCTAAAAACAAAACTTGGAAATCAATTTTTATTTAATTTCCACAAAATATCAATTCATTCACCCAAGTGTAGTCCATCCATCTCTTACATAAGTAGATCTTGTCTTACATAAGTAGGTACTCTCCTGTATTAGTACCTTTATTTCGTACATTTATGGCGCCATTGTTGATACAGCTGAATGATGGGTGTTTCCATCGCTTGCTATTGTGCGATGCTCGAACACTCCGCGAACAGACAGGGATCATTAATTAAATATGAGAACGGTCTTATTTCTTGGCAACAGAGTGAAGTAGGGCAAATTAAGTTGTGTTTTAAATTTGGAGCACTCTAAGAGGACTTAGATGAGGGCGCTTTTAGACACACGAAGTTTAAATCTTATAAGACAAAAGACATTTATTTATTTGCAAACAAATTATATAACGTGTAAGTAATATAAAAATAGTTAAAAACAGGTAAGTTAAACATAAAAAATAGTTATATAAATTATATAATAATTTAATTTGTTGCATAACGGCCTCAACTCAGCATGTTAATACTAGCTGCGCCCCGTGGTTCCAACCGGAGTTTCTCGTTATAAAAAGTAGCTTTTGTGCTATTTCAAGTTCTAAAGTATCTACATACCAAATTTCATCAAAATCGGTTCGGTAGTTTTTGCGTGAAAGAGTAACAATCCATCCGAGAAAAATCCATCCATACACATATAAACTTTTGCGTTTATAATATTAGTAAGGACTAACTGATACCCACTACTCCGTCCGCGAAATTGGTTTTTGATATTGAATGTTATGTTATGTGTTGAATGTTGCACATGCTAGGCAAAAATCCTAAGATTATAACTAATTATAAAGACCAAAAATTACATTTGCCCGATTAGGGATCGAACCTGCGTCTTCGGAATACCGTCCCGACGCCTTAAATACTGGGCCACCGAGCCAACTGCTTAAGCAAACAAATTTCTTCTATCTTTCTTATATCGTCTTACGGGGACGATTCTACGTCATCTGTCGTCAATATTCACATTGATGAACTTGTCAAATCGGATTACAGTTGTTCCTATAGGGAACTTCTTCATTTTCCCGGATTGAAAGGTATCCTATGCTCTATTTCAGTACCTAAAGAGCCTACATTCCAAATTTCATCAAAATCCAATCCATCTAGTAGTTTTTGCGTGATTGAGTAACAAACATCCATCCATATATGTATCAACTTTCACATTTATAAAATATTAGCTGACCCGACAAACGTTGTTTTGCCATATAAATTAAAAAAAAATGGTAAGGGTGAACAACCTTTATCACTTAGGGGTATGAAAAATAGATAGTAGTCGATTCTCAGACCTCCTGAATATGCATAAAATTTGGTAAAAATCAGTAAAGCCGTTTCGGAGGAGTAAGGTAACTAACATTGTGACACGAGAATTTTATATATATGAAGTAGGATAGGACGAATTCAATTCAGTACAACTTTGTGAACACAATCTAGAATCAGTCTACCGTTGTGGTAATCGCACGCACCATACTCGTATATAGGCAGAAGGTCACATATAGTTATAGCGGGTAATGGCTGGTCTACAAGTCATACTCATGAACGGGTGTTGCTTGTGGGGACTGGTCTGGTCTAGTCACTCTAACTGCTACTGTATCTATATATTCATATATTATTCATATTTTTCTGCTATACTGATACCTACATTACTATCGGACATATCACTAGCACTACTTGTTTGAAATTTTGTTTTCACTCTTGTTTCAGCGTTCGGCGAGTCGACACCTGATGATGCCTCGTGCAGACGGCGAAACACGTGTCGTATTAAGAGGGTTGTTGTTAGGCCTTTCTTTATTTAACATTATTTTATCATTATCATTTTTTATTATTTTATCATCGGACTACAAGACGTACAGCAATACGCCTCCGTTTCATGGTGGACGTTCCTCCCGCGCGTACTAAGCGCTTCGCTTCCACTTTTATTATGCGTGCTGCTAAGGAGTGGAACTCCGTCAGTCAGTCTTTCCCGATAGCTACAATCTGGGAATCTTCAAGTCTCGAGTGAACGGGTACTATCTTGGTAAGCGTGCTAGATCGTCGAACGCATCGTCGCTTACCATCAGGTGACATAGTGGTCAAACGCAAGCCAATTAACGAATAAAAAAAAATATATATTATTTACTTAATTAATACATTATTAACTTTTTCTTATATACAATATTAAACTCATTACCATATTTATTATTAAATATACATATATATTGAAAAAAAAAGCGGAGGGATTACTTATATATATATTTTAATTCATTTTACATTTGCAATCAATCCTCATTCATATTATATTATTCCAACAACAACCTACACAATATTCAGCGGGATTGCACTACATATTTTCATTGTGTTTCAGTTTTGAAATTTTGTTTATTTTAATTTATACTTCACTTGCGACCCGCCCCGGCTTCACACGGTTATTATACATATAAACCTTCCTCTTCAATCACTCTATCTATTAAAAGAAACCGCATCAAAATCCGTTGCATAGTTTTAAAGATTTAGATATACATAGGGATATAAGGATAGAGAAAGCGACTTTGTTTTATACTATGTAGTGATTGTTCATTGTCATATTTTTAGACATTTAAAAAGAGTTGAAAAAAGAGACATCTCCGCATAGTTTCTTGGTGCTAATAATACGCCCACTAGAGAACTAGTGGGCGTATTTCCGAAGCACAGATAAAGTGAATTTTCGCATTTCTTTTTTGGGCCCAGGCTTGCTTAGCTTTTTTTCCAAATCAAGATATCTTACATTTTTTAACGTATGTTTATTGATATGTATTATGGGTATATGACGTTTAAAAGTGCATTGTTTATGCCTATTTAAAAAATATGTGACTTGACTCGACAAAAAAAGGCTTAGAAACTCGTAGTTTTTTATTAGCACTAGGCGCACTGGGCCAGCGTGGTGTATTATACCCATACTCTCTCTAGGAAGGGAGGCCCGAGTCCCAGCAGTAGGAACGTAATGGGCTGATGATGAAGATGATGGTTTTAAAAATAAAAGAATGCGCAAGATATATGTGGCGTAATTTTTTTGTACATTAATTATTTTGCTCCCATTTATTTAGATTTTTTACTTAGTAATCCAAACTCTCAGGTACAATGAAAATTACCAGACAAAAGGACATTAAACAAATGATTCACCTCTTTTTCCTAATTAACCCTTTTTATCGCGCCGTAACCGCTAAGTAAATCCATTTAATGAAACATAAATATTACCTAATAAAGTATATTTCTACTCTCGGGCCTAATATATATCTTTATGGGGTGATAACCCGTAATATGGGAACGGAAATATGATTATCATCTCATACAAACAGCAGGTTATTACGCCCACCATTTTAGGGTTAATTTTATACGTTTGCATAGGGCCTTCATTATTAAAACCCGATATAATTAAAAACATTAATGTCAAGTTAGGGACGTAATTTAGGCGTTTCCTAGTTTGCATAATCTTTGAGGGCGAGAAGCGACTTTGCCGGGCTTCATTTGTGTAAAGCAAAAGGCGCGGTTCGGTTCAATAAAACGCGTTTATAATAAAATAATAAATAAATACGCCGCACGATCACACACATAGATCCTGGTCGCTAACTAGAAATCCCTATATCTAGGGAACCAGGAACTATGATAACTATGAACCATTGTCCCACAACACCCAGATGCGAAACAAATGTTTGCGCTTTTTTTGTGCACTATAATTTGTCCCGACGCGGGAATCCGCAACCACAATGATGTATGAGATTTGAGCCAACCTGTCCAACTACTACGTTCCGATCAAATTTGTTGTAATTGGGTATACGTTTGTGGACATCTTACCTGATGGTAGCGAAGATGCAGCCAAAGGTGGACCACGCTTGCCCAAGAAATACTTATTCACTCGGGACGTAAAGAGACACAACTCATTTATCTTGGTCATGAGAAGACAAAAACTAGTAAAAAATATAATTTTATAAAAAGACTAGTTGCGTCACGCGGTTTCACCCGCGTAAAATTTGGTTTATAGTTGCTCCTTCGGAAACTGTTTTTTTTTCTGGATAAAAAATAACATAAGTATGTGTTAATCTAGGGCATATGGCTTGGAAAAAGAAGAAACAAGTGAAAGGCTACGTTTCAACTCGCCCCGTGCGCTGAGCCTTTTACGACGCGTAGTATCTGGTCTCTTTTTCCTGCATTCACGCTGTTTTTCAGTGGAGCTGATGCCCGCTGGGTTTCTATATGCTTTGGTCATGGCTGATGTTGCTCTTCCGTCGGTTTAGCAATTATTTCGAGAAGTACGGAGCTCTTGACTCGATCGCGTGCCGGCCAGACGTCAACAACTTTTTCCAACAACCCTTAGGTAAGGAAATTATAGGAAAGGTTGAAGGTAGTTTGGAGAGAAAGATTGACAGGCTTCGTTTATGAATTAAAATTTAGAAAAAATTGCGTAAGTAAATAATTGTAAGCTCGCCAATGTTACGAACATTCCTAAACAAGCTCTTCTCTTCAATCTTCTTCTGCTTCTTCATCGTCTTCTTCTTCATCATATATATAAAATTCTCGTGTCACAATTTTAGTTACCTTACTCCTCCGAAACGGCTTTACTCATTTTTACCAAATTTTATATGCATATTCAGGTCTGAGAATCGGCTACTATTTATTTTTCATACTCCTAAGTGATAAGGGTTGTTCACCCTTAACATTTTTTTAATTTATATGGCAAAACAACGTTTGCCGGGTCAGCTAGTTATATATATAATCGTTACAGCCTGAAGAACTAACAAAAACTTACATACAAACTTCTGCATTTATAATATTAATGTGATATCACGTTCGTCACTCAAACCTGAAAGGGGTCATCACCATGCCTAACTTTCTAACGCAATAACTCCAGACATAACTAAACTCTCCCCTAAATTGAATTTACTGCCCTCAGACCAACCTAGCCTAAGTCCGTGTTACCGCCGGACCCAAATATCGTTGCTTCGCAATTTTGCGGACAGTTTTTTTTTTACACTTAATAGATCTATGTTTGGCCACTATCTCGCCTGATGTGAAGCGATGATGTGGCCTAAGATGGAGCACATAGATCTAGAGAGAGACGGCAGTTGAGCGGCTGCTTAGACCCGTCTCCCCGATGGTTTACCGAACATCATCCCGAAACACGACTAGGTCGCTTGACGGCATGGCTTTGTTTGGTGGGTGGTATTACAACCATGGCCAGAGCCTACCACTCCAGAGCGCGTAAGCGGGATTCATCACGATGTTTTTCCTTCACCGTTTTAGAGCGAGCGTACAAAATCTGCACTTAACTATAAGTCATTGGTGCAGGGCCGACTCGGGATTCGAACCCAAGTGCGTCGGATTGAAAGGCGCACGAGTTCCCGCTGAGCCACACTCGCTCTTAATTAAATATAACAGTACGCGTAGAAAATCACTGTTTGCGAAAGGTCATGTAATATTGTGTAGAATGAATAGAACTGTTGCCAGTGAACTGGACAGAAACAGAATTATATTTGTATCCTTGATATTATACAATTTTAATTTTGAATGTTTGTTTTCTGTAGACTTGAAAACTGCTGAACGGATCTGGTTGTCAGAGTTTAATAGCACTATTCCTAACTTAGATTCCATCAGGGATTTCCATACACGGGTATGTTACATCGAAATCGAGTGACTCTGAAGAAACAGCTTGACCTCTTCGTGGTACGCGCTCTCAGGAAATTCTTACTAAACTGGTCTCGAATAAAATATGTAATTTTAAAGGTTATCTGTTTTATTAAAAAAACAGATAATGGTGATGTAAATAATGTACTAAAGCCTAAAAAAATATTAGGTAGGTCCTAGGCACCAGTCATAATACAACTCTTTTCATCAATCTAGGGCATTGATCAGACCACATTGATGATTAAATATGTAAATAGCATTTATAATGGTATGAGCGGTTGACTGTTGATAGAAATTTAGATTTTTTAAGTGGAGGAAGAGGGCTTGTTGACCCCTAATACCGAGTTAAACCTGTAATCTCAATATGGTATATGACACCACGCCGAGACACCACAGAGGCCATCAAAACAACTTTAACCATCGGCGCAAATATCCTTGTAACATTTCATTATCGCAACATTTTCACACTACCCGCATTTAATTGCTAGTACCTGTATGACCGAGTTTTGCTCGGTATTATGTTTAAAAACGTTTTCAAAAAATGAAACCTAGATCAATTTATCGCCCCCAAAATCCCCTGCATATTAAATTTCATGAAAATCGTTGGAACCGTTTCCGAGATTCAGATTAATTATATATATATATATATATATACAAGAATTGGTCGTTTAAAGGTATAAGATAACGTCACCTACTTAAAATCTGTCATCGCCATACATAACAATAACACATCCATAACTAATCTACGAAGCCTCCCCTTTAAATTCAGTTTCAGACCCAAATACGTATTCCCCGCAATTTTCGAGCATTACATAACATTACCCCTAGAAGATTACTATTCGCGCGGAGCCATTGTAACTTTTGGCGCACAATAAAACAGTACGTGCCCAAGGGTTTAAATAGCGTTGTTTTGCGAGCACCAAATCAATTTGGAGGTGGTGCGTGATTCAAATTCTTCTTGGCCACGCTTTCAACTTTACCCAAAACAAATGAAGGTGAGAGGTTAATGTATTTGGAATTAGATATAACTAGCTGTTTTCCGCGCCTTTGTCCGCTAGTCCAGATTATGCACGCTCGCTCTAAAACGGTGAAGGAAAACATCGTGATGAAACCCGCTTACGCGCTTTGGAGTGGTAAGCTCTGGCCGCCCACCGAACAAAGCCATGCCGTCAAACGACGTAGTCGTGTTTCGGGATGATGTTCGGTGAACCATCGGGGAGACGGGTCTGAGCAGCCGCTCAACTGCCGTCTGTCTCTAGATCTATGTGCTTCATTTTAGGCCACATCATCGCTTCACATCAGGCGAGATAGTGGCCAAACATGGATCTATTAAGCATAAAAAAAAATACCATTATAAATTGTGATTTAATATAGAAACAGAATACGTTACATAATTAATCCATCATTCTAACAAGAATTTATACGTAGGCGTAGGTATGATTCTAAAATGTTTCTCTAGTTAATAGAAAATGCTTGAAGCTTTGATTATCTATTTTAAACGGTTAAAGAATTTATTTCTCATAAGAATTTACAAATTCACTTGCTGAGAAAAACAATTTTACATTAAAATATAAATGTCAGTAAGCTTAATGTACTTAGCCTAGTATACTAAATTATCTTACATATAACACACATTTGACTATTTAATTATTTTAACATTTATACTTAAATTAACAAAATTATAATTGAGCAGGTAGACATAAAAAATGATGAGTTGCTAGCTCACTATGTACGCTCGCGCAGCAAACTTGAAGGCGCGGTGCAGCGCGGTGCAGCGCGGTGCGGTGGCGCTGGCGGGGGGTTCCCGGGCCGAGTCGCTCGCAACCAGTTTTATAATGCTTGTGCCGCAGTGACAGATTTACTAGCGCGGACTCAAAGCGAGTAAATTAAGTGGTTGAGGAATGCTTTTGGGATATATAATTAATATGATTTTCTGAAATAAATTAATTTGGTAATCAATATCTAGGTACCTATTAGTGAAAAATCTTTTAAAATATGGCTGTTTAATAGTTTTTTGAAAATACTTAGGTTTTTTGAATCAAATTATCATGCATCAGTTTAGTATTTTTATGATCTACTTAAATTAATAATGTTTAAATGAAGTTTGAACTATATCACTTGTGTTACTTATACCAAAAAGAAATAAAGAAATAAATACATTTTGACGCCGAATTCGACAAAATCATAATATTGTCAAAAACAAACATACACGTATATATATTGTACATTCTAAAAAAATAATGCCTCGCAGTTTTTTGCCGCATCTTCTGAGTAGTGGAAAAGTGGTTCTTTTTCCGATACGGTGGTATTGTAATTGTAATAAAATTGACGTTCATAAGTGCGTATGCGATGCCACAATTGAATAAAGTACTTTGAACTTTAAGTAGAGAAGTATCTACGAAATAAACTTAGCTCTAGTTCGTCTCTACCCTCCGCCCACAATGTTCAATATTTTTGTTAAAACTTTTGTGATAAATTTGAACTAGCAATGTCATTGAAATTTTGAAAACAAGCCAGTATATAAAACATTGGCTTAAAACTGACCGAATGTTGCAAAAATCTTACTGAAACCCGTAACCGTGTATCCACATTTCGATTTTTTTTAAATCAGATGTCAGAAGCATAGCAATTAGATACTGTACTCAACTAAAAATAAATGTCAATCACTAAAAACACTTTGACTAGTGTTTATAGATGATTTCTTTTTAAATTTTGTGTGATGAAGGGAAAATATATCAATTTTCATATCAAGCTGATAATAATCAGATCTACCCATGATACTTATCCATGATCTTCTAAATTATTAATTAATAGCTAAGCTTCCCGCGACTTTTTACTTGGTGGTAGGTCTCTCAAAGTTGAGAGACTGTCTGGGTAGTCTAGATATCATCGCTTTGCCAATTATTCTGCCAACAAGCAGTAGCGCGCAAGCATACTGTGTTAAAGTTAAACGAGCATTGCAGCCAACAAAATTACTGGGGCATATGAGATTTAATATCTTATGTCTCGGGGTGGCGAGCGCAATGAATTGCTACGCAATACTTTTCATGTTATTAAAATTTCTGTGTGACACTGCAATCGTTATCGGTAAGCGTGACGCTCACCATCAGGCGAACAACTTGCAAATCTCGTCGCTCAGTCAGTCAGTTTAATTCGATGACCCAGTTTACGTGTTGGCATAATTTAATTAATGCTAAACGTATTAATTAAGTTCATTTGTCAAGAGCTCATTAGAAATTGTTCAATTACCGTATAAATTGCAACATCATCGTATTAACTCTACAGAACCAACAGTATGAACATTGCCGAGACACAACTCTATACAATAAAAAATTGTAACACTGCAGAGAGTGCAGATGTAATACATTTGAGATAGATAAAGTACATGACGTGAAAGCGTGATTTTTTTATATATGTTTATTTATATGTTGTATTTATATTATTGACTTGAATCCAAGAAATTGATTTCTAAAATTATCTATACTTTTGAGGGATCTGTATGCCTAAATTGTATTATTGTATGTTTAAAATAACAAAGGGAGAAAATCATTTGTCTGCAGCTAAATAAACTCTTCTCGCTGAAGGGCATCTACGCCAGACATTTCTCTATTTTCGACTTTGTCACATAAAAACTAATTTATCAGAATACGACTAAAAATATTTCGTTTCAGTCATCGGCATGACTTGACGTACTGCTTTTTGAAACTGCTGTTTCACAGTAAAATGACATACATTTTGATGCGAAGCTTAACGATTTTTTGAAGATTGAAGTACCTTTTTTAATTAATTACTATCCGGCACGTTTTCTATAACGTTTTTAATATATTTGCGAATGGAATATCTTTGGCGTTTTGTGACTTGTGATGATGAAATTATGGTGCTAAGCTGCTAGATAGGTGTTTTAACTAGCTGCCGCGTGTTTGTGCTTATTTAGTAATATATTTATATGAATGATATCATCTTTCTTATGTGTACGTAAAAACATATATTTAGAGTGAAACGTGGTATACTAACGACCTTAATATATTCAGCGCCGACATTAAGCCGACAAGTGTTAACGTGTTCATCTATATTCTATTCAGTTCACCCTCAATCACATCCAAGAAGCACAATTTACACAAACCAGAATTGCAAACATCCCCAAAGGTATTAAAAATCCAAGTGGATTACGAACTCGGCCGAACTTTGCCGAAAATTCACGATCATTTTTAACGAGATCACGAATAACAGAGCAGTTGCAGACCAACTGATTGTGAATAACGCATGGCCCTTGAGGGTGCATTCACACGAAGCGATTCGATACTGTAGGCATTTTTGCAAACTTTTCCGTTATGTTACTAAAATCCCGTCAATATTGTTCGTTTTAAAATCAAAATAGTCCAATGGTAATGAAAAAGGCGTATAACACACCTAGCTTAAAAGACGGGTCCAAAACCGCCTAAAACTAGCCTAAAAAGCCTATAGAACTATTTAAAAAAGATTAATACCTACTATGTAGTAGTTAATTAACTAATTTAGCGTTAAAATAATGTAGATGTTACCTATGTTACTTAAGTCTTCTCATGAAATAAAATTATTCTAAAAATAATTATATATTATATAGATACGTTGCATGTTGCGGTATAATTATAATTTTTTATATATTTTTTTTTTAAATTAAGCAACAAAATGTAAAACATTACTGTTTTTATATTATATTTAGGTATATTACATAGGTAGATACATATTCACACCTACAAAACTTTTACCGTTGTCAAACGTACAAGCATAAATATAACACACCTAGGATCATATAAAAGCTTCTTCATTAACCGTGTGCAACGTAAGCCTACCTTGATTAACGCACCCTCTATAACCTTAATTACAACATGTGTTTCCCACAAATAAAAATAAATGGGGAAAACCTTCGTTTTGATTACAAGAGCATTTGCCGGAAACTAAAAGATGGTAAACAGGAAGTGGGCTATTAATAAATGAATACGTAACTTTAGTCATTTCGAGGAACAGGTTGCGAGGGGAATTGGAAATTGTTTCATTGAGAATTCATTATGCTAGTTAATCAACTGTATTTATAATTAGTTCATTTTAATAAAATAATAACGCCCCACGATCACATAGATCCTGTGCCTAATGTGGATTCCCTGTATAAATTGATAATTTTAACCAAAGCCCACGTTTTGTTTTAAGAGTGTTTGCTTGTGGTAAATTTAGAATAATACATATTATGTGTGAGTGTTCTTCCTCTCTTCTAATTGCTATGCCCGTCAGGGTCCATAATGAGCTGTACCTATTTATTGACAACAACTATGTAATAACATTATGGAACGCAATAAATGATTAAAATTGAAATTGAAATTATATTTTGGTGAAACTCACAGAAAGTTCACTAATGTTGTTTCGAAAATTATCAATCATTACATAGTTGGTACATGTGTTTATAAAATGGTTGTGATTTTGTATTGTATTGTTTTGCAACGTTTATGTTTATGATTAGTTATTTAGCTTCAACGGGCGAGTGTTAATGACCAAGCCATTTCACACACACTGAAAAGTGGCTATTAAATTTATGAATTGCTAGCTAATTAATTAAAATAGAGCACCATATTATATTATTATGCCATAGCAAATAAGCAGACAGCCCGAATAACATGTACGTTATTTTCATTTGAAAAAAATGGTAGGTACGGTAAAGCTAGAAAATATTTAACTCAATGTATCAGTATTGCTATTCATAGGGGCAATGCTGCCATCCATATTTGCCATATTTCGCTGTTTATGCTGCTAACTGGTAGTGGTCTATAATGGCCAAAAGATTTTCCACTTGTCTCACCTTGTGAGTAGTTAAGTTAGCTTTAATAAAGAAATGTTTAGTGTCAATATTGATACATACTTAATCATTTTTAATTCAGACATTTTTTCTACGGTCGTAAAATATAATGACTACATTTTTTAGCATTTACTGTCCCGCTGCTAAGCAAAAGCTTCCCCCATATCCTTCCACGTGTTTCGCTCCTGCGCTAACTCATACCATTTTTTTGGTATGCGTCTTAATAATCTCGCCATCTTTTTCTGGGTCGGTCTGGATATTAGAAATATACAAAAGTAAAACATTTCTAAATACATTAAAAAGAAAGAACCTCTTCTCGGTGAACACACGGAACATAAAAATCCGTACGTAGTCGAGCCGCGCCGTAAACAACGGCAATTACTCGAGCAAATTAATGCAGACTGCTTCACCGAGCCAATTACTGTTTACTCTAGAGTGGGCGAGGGATGGCGTTCTTTTAGATTGGTATTATTGTTAGGTATACTTGTAAAATGGATAAGAACAATCCTTATCTATATGCTAGAAGAGAATACTCAAAAACAAAAGAGAGCAAGTTAAACCAAACCATACTTCAACCCAGACTTCAGCTCTGATGTAAGTCCAAGGTAGAATGTCAATAAAATTTATATGGGACGCAAATTTCCAAGAAACTTTCAAATCAGTATAGAAATCACGGAGCTCTGAGGTAACCGCTTTCTTTTTTTGAAGTCGTATAATAAATAAGATTTCTGGGCGTTATGAGACTTAACAGCTATTGTCTCAGGGATATGAGCGCATTGCAGTGCCGCGCAGGATTTTGCAAGACAAAGTTCTGAGTGGTTCTGCAACTATTATGGGCAAGTTACCATCAGGTAAACGATCTGCTAGTCTCGTCATTCAATAAAAAAAAACCTGTGTTATAAGAATTGCTGGTCCGAGTTACGCTAAGGAATAAATATATTGCTCGATCTCATTACTCTCGTTTGTGCTCTATACACGACCTATTTTTACACTGTTCTATACCTCTTTGCAGTTTTCTTTCTTTTAAGACCCGTCCATTGGTAACTGTCTCAATAGTCCGAAACTACCTCACCTTATGCTTCCCCAAGTTTAAAACAGAACATCCGAGCACCGCTTCTCTGCCGATATGGAAGGTGTGGTTGCCAATGGGACGTTCAAACTCGGGCGCCTCTGTCAGCTTGCGGCTCGTGACATAGGATTCTGTAAATAAAAGATAGGTAAGTTGTAGACGCTTCGAAAAAACAAAGAAAAGGCACATTTTGGCTCTTTTTACCACGTTTTTATGAAGTCACTTTCTTGTTTGTCTGTCTGTCTGTCGTTCTGGGTGGAATCTTGCAACTCAAATTTCGAGCACTTCCCGATTAGATCCGGCGGAAACTTTCAGAGTAGATCGCAACGTTTGCAACGGCCACAACTTGGATAGGTGACATCTGAGCGCTACCGTGCTTCGAAAGGCAAGTTAAACCATTGACCCCGGTTGTTGTCTTAGGACAGCAGTCATTAGGCCATGTTTGAGGATTTCACGCGATTTGAAAACTCATACGAGAGATTTGATTGGGATTCGTTGGGAGCTCAAAATAATATTATCTTGGTTTCAATGCGACAAATATTAATTGCGATTCTATTTTTGAGACATATGTTGGGAGATACTAGAATGTCATAGTAGGTATACTAGGCATAACACATCTTTTTATTAAATGTTTCATGTCATCTTTAAGTTACATAATGTAGATTATTTTTTGGCTTAAGTTTAAATTATATGTATATACAGTTTTTTTTAGTAATTTATTGCTACATACTAAAAAAAGCTGTAAATCTTAGAATAAATAAATAAGTTCTGTAGTTAATACCTGAGTTAGCTACAGAATTTAAGATGATTTGATGCACAAACCAGAAAACACGAAATGAACGGTAACAGACCAACTGAAAGCAACGACAAACTTTTGCATAACAAAAGGCATGTATAACGAACCATCTAAGGCTAACAACCGAAAATAAACCCGTGTACACACTGCGCAGTTAAAGGATAGCAGTTCTTAGCTACTTAAAAGTTTACCAAACTAGCTGCTGTGTCCCGAAAATTACACACCCGCGGATGAAAATTAACCTACGTGTTACCTAGTCCAGGACCTAGAGTGTCACAGTATGTACCAGATTTAATCTAAATCTGTTCAGTTTTTGCTGCATGAAGAGGAAACAAACACGTTTACTTAGCTTATATAAATTATTAGTGTGATGATATTTTAATTATGACATGATCCATCAAGCACTCGGCTTTATTGTTTCGATACCTATTTCATTAAAATTAATAAGTTATTAAAAATAAAATAATCAAATGAGTTTCAAACCATAGGCACCTCATGGGCATACGTGCTCCACCTTAGACCGCAACAACGCTTACCATCAGGTGAGTTGTTGTCAAACGTGAGCCCTTTCATCATAAAAAAAACACTACGAACTAATAATTATTGAAAATATAAATTAATTTATTAATAAAAAATTAAAGTCACGATAGTTTCCAAACTTTAATTTCCAAACTTTAATAACAAATATGTATAAATATATACAGTGACATAAACTAAACTAACCTACAAACAATATTAATAACATAATAATTAATTATACAATATTTTTTAATAATTTAAGTTCATATTCAAATATTATGAAAATATTCTTTGAGCTTGTGCACATAGTTGCTGAAAAACAAGACTTTGTCTGGATTCAGGATATTTCCTTATTTCACCATACTGAACAAAACACTAATTTAAATATATATTAAGTTACCTATATATATATATTTATTTAGTTCTAAGTCAACGTGTCAATCAACAGTTCAATCAGCTGGCCTGCTTTACCTTTGTAAAGCATAACAGTTGCACAACCTACGGAATGCTTAGCCGTACGCAACTACCCACCAAACAAAGCCATACCGTCAAGCGACCTAGTCGTGTTTCGGGATGATGTTCGGTGAACGATTGGGGAGACGGGCCTGAGCAGACGCTCAACTGCCATCTCTCTCTAGATCTATGTGCTCCATCTTAGGCCACATTAGGCGAGATAGTGGCCAGACATAGATCTATTAAGGGTAAAAAAAAAACTTTATTTATCATGAATGCATCCAGTCACAACGTGCCCTAAGCCTAACAACCAAAAATAACGTTTGCCATAGGCCAACTGCGGTGAACTCGCATTTGACAAAGTTATAACAATAACGACCCGGCCAACTTCGCGCTCCGCTCGGCTTTGCCCGCAGTGTGTCATTTGTCGCGATACGCGCTATTATAGTTTTTATGCCTTTTGGAGATTTTGCACAGAGTTCGTAAGAAAGTTTGAATTAATATGTTCCGGGATTTGTGCGCAATGTATGCCGTAATTGCAATAAACAAAACAAAACGTATTTGAACTCGAAAGCTTAAGTAAGTTCCTTTTGTTTTATTTATCTTCAAAAACAAATGATAGAATTTAATATATACCTATATCTATATATATATATATATATCACACTAAAATTGTTTCTACCTATGTCCTTCATAGACTTTGAAACCATCCAACCGATGTGCCTCAAACCGAACTCAGCCGAGTGCCATTAGAAAGGCAATAATGCGAAGTTAGTTTAAGACCACTAAAACAACTATATATACCTATACATAAAACACAAAAAATCTTTTTTTAGCGTAGTAGCACACGCCGGGTATCCGCTAGTAATTTTCATAAAAATGAACTCAGTGAGACAGATTTTAAAATTGGTTTTTCAAATGTGTACCACACATCATCATCAGCCTGTCGCAGGCCAATAATAGACATAGGCCTCCAATGGCACGCCACTGAGCTCAATCCACAGCTACTCAGAATCAGATTTTTATTGGCCATATAACAAAGTACGTTATACAAGTCAAACATACAATTCAAATTTTATCATCAAAATACTCTCGTCCTTCCGCTCATTGCCACCCGCGAAGGTCGTTGTTCACCCATTTGCCAATCCATGGTCTCTACTCAAGAACACGTCACAATCACTTGTCCAAAAGGTTTCGTGAATTTGTTGATTTTCCAACCGACTTCAAAAAAGGAGGAGGTTCTCAATTCAACGGTTCCTTTTTTTGTATGTTTGTTGCGCGATTACTCCGCCAATTATGAATTGATTTTGATGGTTCTTGTTTTGTTTGGTAGGTCGTACATCAGAGGTGGTCCCATATAAATTTAATCCCTAAAGTATATATATATATATATATATAAATATATATATATATATATATATATACAAAAAATGTAATAAAATTATTCTAAAAGGCCTATGGTGGAGGAGAAAGTGCCCAGAACGCTGGCCGCATCGCCACGCTGAATGGCAATGCTGATTTTTTGACCCAAATATGAGTTAGCATTCTGGACACACGTCGCCTCCACCAGACGTTTTGTAATGTCCCTATAGATGTCATGGGTGCTCGGCCTCCACAGTCCTAATGTTTAAATATTAAATGAAACATTTATTATTTTCGGATCAATTAATGAATAAGCTAAGCGAAGCATTTATAATGCTACCACAAAATAATGCTACCAGAGATAAATACACCCTATATATTACATACATTTATATATATTACGTACTTCATTATGTATGTGTGTGTGTACGTGTCTCAGCTGTGAGCTGTAAGGCACTTTAGGGTGCTTAGGTGTCCTAATATTTAGAGGGATATAAATTATAATGCGGTTGATTTACGATTATGTTTAGACTTTCCAGTCTGTAGCACGATTTCGTATAACAGGGCCTATTTTTGTTAAGGGCAGTGCTTTGGTAATTATCTTATAGAAAATTTTCGTTATTCCGAGATGAAAGAATATCAAATTTCAGGACCCAAAATACACAAAATCACATATCACTCAGTTCCAAAAAAAATAAGAGTATATATTTATGTTTTTTTTTATATAACTGGATGACGAGACGAGCTGGTTGTTTGCCTGATGGTAAGCAATACGCCAACCCATAACAATAACAACACTATCCATAACTTTGTTTTGCAAAATCCTGCGCGGCGCTGCACTGCGCTCGTCTCCCTGAGACAATTAGCTGTCGAGTCTCATTATGCCTCTTTTTCAACCAACTTCAAAAAAGAGAAGGTTCTCAATTCGACGGTATGTTTTTTTTGTATCTTTGTTACTCTATTACTCTGCCAATTATGAACTGATTTTGATGTTTCTTTTTTTGTTTGGTAGGTACTTCAGAGGTGGTCCCATATAAATTTATCGAAATTGATTTAGCACTTTTTGAAAAAAATAACAAATACAAAAATATAAGTTTGGTTTTGAAGTTGGTTATTGTTTTTTTCTAAAAATTAATGATTATTACGTCACTTTCTTGTTTGTCTGTCTGTCGTTCCAGGTAGAATCTTGCAACTCAAATCTCGAGCACTTCCTGATTAGCTATCCAACTGAAACTTTCAGGTTAGCTCACAAATCGATGATAATGCATTCTACATATGCCGACCTAACCTCAAAACGTTTTGACGGGTATGTGTTTACTATATTTTATTGACCGGATATCCGGCCTCAACTATTCGGAACATCTCCAATAATGTTGCGGTGGGGGACGAAACCCTTCGATGAAAACATTCCTCTGCGTAAATATTTAGTAGCGTACTGTTGGTTATTTGTCAATGAAGTTTATTTATTTAGGTCCCTGGAGTGTGAAGCTTTTTCAGCGTCTATTGTTCGTCTGATCTTTTACATTTTGATATTGTACTCTATTTTCGGTATCCATTTTTATTAGGAAAAACGTCATTTTCGTCGTCGTAATTACGAAACTGACCTAATATTATTTTATGAGGGTTCCGTACCCAAAGGGTAAAACGGACCCTTTTACTAAGACTCCGCTGTCCGTCTGTCTGTCTGTCTGTCTGACCATCTGTCACCAGGCTGTATGATATGGCTATGTAATAGTTAGACAGTAGAATTTTTACAGATGATGTATTTCTGTTGCCCCTATAACAACAAGTACTAAAAAACAGAATAAAATAAATATTTAAGGGAGCCTCATACAACAAACGTGTTTTTTTTTGCCGTTTTTATAGATAATGGTACGGAACCCTTCGTGCGCGAGTCCGACTCGCACTTGGCCGGTTTTTGTTAGGAAACTGTCCTGTTATATTTTATTTTGTCTCACAGCGATATAATAATATCATTATTACGAAACTGATCTAAATTAGATAATATAAATGAAATAATAAACAATAATAAAATAATAATATAAATAATAAAATAATAATATAAATAATATAATAATAATAAGATAATATAAGATCATCTAATATAATCTTATTATTATTTATTTATTTAACAACTGGAACTGAAAAAACCTATTATAAAGATAGACGACCTATACAAGATTTTGTTGCAAAATAATGCTAGACAAGCTTTAAGAAATTCGTAATCGGAACCGCCAGCAGATTAAAATGAGCCCAAACACTATAGTAGTTTACGATTATCCGTCTAGGAGTTCCATTGCCCATCTTCCGTCTCCATCATCAGATAAGCTGGTTGTCACAATAATATTACATTGTCATCGGACTTTGACAATGCAAAATTTCAACTCCGTAGGATAAGAGGAAGTGGTGATTCAACTTGCATGATTTGAGCCTAAAAAACAAACATTGCAAGTTAAATAAAAGCTAGTAATAAAACTACATTTATTTTGGAATGACATAAAAAGTTACATTTTTAGATTTACAATTTTTTATACTCTTTTACAATTGTAGAGAAACTAATAAGAATAATTTCACCCTAATTAATTGAGGAAACCAAGAATTAATCACAGAAGTTAAATGACATGTGATATCCACTAACCCGCACTGGGCCAGCGTGGTGGATTATAGCCCATACTCTCTCTATAAGAGCAGGCGCTTATTCCAGCAGCGAAAACTTGATGGGCTGATGTAATAGATAGACAGATGAAAGCTTTATTGCAAACATTAATTTAAAGACATTACATAAAAACAATTAAAGAAAGAGCTACATTGGGCGGCCTTATCGCTAAAAGCGATCTCTTCCAGGCAACCTTTGGATAGAGAGGAATTATCAAAAAGTTAAAGACGGGGATGTAAGTGTAAGTCTATAATAATAATAACAACATAAAATGTCAATAAAATAGCAATATTGCATATTGCAGCTAAGAAATAAAGAGTTAATTTTTTTTAGAAAATATTTTTAAAATTTGTTGCAATTTAACAATATTACAGCAAACAAAGAAATAAAAAAAAATATTTTTGTTAAACAAATACCAGCACAAAGAATAATAAAAAACATACGGCTTATTTATTAAGTAGCAACTTTAAAAATAAGCACTAACCAAGTGTTCTTTACAGAGCTGTTAAGTGTATTGATCGCGCAGTTTCTTTAATTGCATTCTGCTACTTGCTACTCGCAATGCCTTTTACACTGTGCATTTAAATTCCCTTTAAGTACTATTAAGTGAGTTTTGTCTGTTGTAATTTTTATTTGTATTTAGAAGTATTTATTGGAAACTAGCTTCAATTCATTCAATTCATTTATTAATAATTCAGACATACCTAATATCCATATTTGTTAGAAAATGCAAGTTCATAAAGATGTTAGTATGTAATTAATCAATCAATTTTTTTATTAAAATGTCAAAATAAAAACAATATCAATAATGTCAAGAAAATTAATTCCATATTCAATATGTCAACAAATAAACAAATATCAACAAATGTCAATAGAATAATCAATAATGTCAAGAAAATCAATTCCATATTCAATATGTCAATCAAAGTCAATATAAAATAATAATTTAGAATAATAAATGATAAAAAAAAGTAAGCTGCGCCCCGCGGTTTCACCCACTGTTTCCCGGCATAAGTAGCCTATGTCCTTTTCCGGAAACTAAAGTACCTACGTACCACATCGAAATCTGTTTGGATATATGGATGGATGTTTGTTAATCAATCACGTAGTAACTACTGAATGGATGTTGTGATGATCAAATAGAAAAAAATTTGTGAGGATGGATTGATGGATGTATGGATGTTTGTTACTCAATCACGCAACTATTAATGGATTTTGATGATATTTGATATGTAGGTTATTTAGGTCCAAGAATAGAATATAGGCAAGTTTTTAAAACTAGACTACGAAACTGAGTCCTTAATGATCGTTCAGAAATGATTATATAACAACGATACCTACTCACATGCACACCCAAACACACCCCCTCACACACACAATTACACACACCCATACCCCAACATACGCACACGTAACCTTGCACACTCTACACTCATACTCTATTTTTAGTAGGTTACCTTAATGTTATTAAAATTAGTACTGTACTGTGTGTATATATACTGTGTACTGTAGTTCTCAAAAAACTTGGACCTGTTAATCTGTCCAGGGAGCTTACCACTATCTCTTAAACCAGTATTATTTTAAGCTTACTTCCATTTTTCGTACCAGGAAATCCTAAAAAAAGCTTACTTTGATATTGTATTGTTGAGAAGTTTTGGTGACGTCATCGTAAATCATTCATTCAGGTGTTTTTTGACAGCTGACACTTTGCAGGAACAGAAAAAATATTTTCTTATGAAGCTCATGGTACGAATCAGAGTAGTAGTGGTTGTAGATTGTAAGCTTCAAATATAATCCTGTAGCATGATTGTCTTGTAAAAGTTGGTGGTAAGTCCCCAGGCCTCCCGCGATACAGGCTTGCCCTAGTGTGGGGACCATTAGTAACCACATAGTATGTTCTTAAAATATTGTAATTATTATATTTAGTCCTAAGTCTTTTTGGTAATTAAAAGTTTTTGTATCTTGTATTTTTTTTATGCCGGGATACCAAGGGTGAAACCGCGTGGCGAAGCTTGTTCAGTATAGGTAAACAATGTAAAAAGTTGTAGGACATGTAATAAAACCACGTACAAACTTTTTCGACAGCAAAATTAAATATTGATAACTGAAACTTTGCTATGTAACCTATGTTAAATCGGTTTTCTGAAACTCGTGTCGTCGCACGACCAGCAAGCTTGACCTATAGTCCGTATAAATTTTCTCACATTTTGAGTAGAAATAGGAAGTCGTGTAAGAGGTGGATAGGTCTTTGTAGCTTGGTGATTGAAATCGACCCAGACGCAAACAATTAGCGAAAGTTAAACACGGATTGGACCATGACCACAGGATATTTCAGTAAGGATAGTGAAGCGATTCATATAGTTTGATACACCGACACTTACAGGTTTCTAAATAATGGCTGCATTTTATAACGAAAAATCAGCGAAGTGCGATTAGGCTCGCGCACCGAGGATTCCGTACATACTTTTTTTTAACCGACCTCATAAATGAGGAAGTCCTCAATTCGATTGTTTTTTTTTGTTAGTTACCTCAGAACTCTGTCATTTATAAACCGATTTGAAAAATGCTTTTTGTGTTCAGCATAGCTGGTAACAAGGTGGTTCCATATAAATTTAATATGTAACATTGGACTTCGAAGATACATTAGAATTAAAGTCGGTTTTTTGTCATGAATTACTGTAATGTAACTACAAATTTACGATTATCTGATTTTTCTTTTTACTTGTGGTATAAGATATAGTTTCTTGCCAAATCTCATGATTTTAGGTCAATGAAAAGTACCCTATAGGTTTTAATTGCCTTGCAAGTGTCAAAATCTGCGGCATACGATGATTAGATTTTTTACAGCTCCAAGGTTCCGCAGAATTGAGTATTTGATATTAATTTCAACTTGATGCCCGTACCCGTTCCTGAGAAAAAAGGCCTTAACAGACAAGAACTTAACGGACACGAAGTTATCCTATGAGGGTTCCTTTTTTCCTTTTTAAGTACGGAACCCTAAAAAGGGTGACATGTATTGGCACTGTGTCATTGCCAAATAAAATATTACTGTTCGTTTAATTGAGTTAATTTATAAACTCTAGCAGTAATCTAATAAATAAGTTTTATTTAACACAGCAATAGTAAATTAAAAAAATAATTTTATTTGATAAGTTTCTGCCGCTGTTTTTAATTGCATTTGATGCAATATTCATTATGTTGATTTATTATTTTTAGCTATCGTGATTTTCCGTACGTACTTTTTTTACATCAACTTTTTTTGCATGCGTTTGACCCGGATTTCCACCTGGGCCCCAATTCACTATGACAGCTTGGCGATTCCTTGCTTCGAAGTCACGTCGATTCCTTCATTAATAAACGACATCTCTATGACGCATTTATATATTCATATATATGACGCGTCATAGAGAATACACATTTTGCAGATATCGTTTATTAATGAAGGAATCTATGTTTCCTCGAAGCAAGGAATCGCCAAGTTTTCATAGTGAATTAGGGTCCTGATACATCTTTGATCGCGTTGTAGGAAGTGGGACACTTCCTACAACGCGATCGAAGATGTAACACGCTTCATAAATCGTAAAGAAGACATCTCTCCTCTGCGGGCGTGCATTTGGAATTTCGTCACAATGCGAATATTCATTTGTTTGACCTGTGGGTTCTGACTAAACATTATTCCTCCATCAATTTTTCTTTATCATCATCATCAGCCCAAAACGTTCCCGCTGCTGAGACACGGGTCTTCTCTCATAGAGAGAGAGTATAGGCCATTATCCACCACGCTGGCCTAGTGCGGGTTGGTGGATGTCACATGTCTTTGAAATTTTGTGATTAATTCTTGGACATGCCGGTTTCCGCGCATTGTTTTCCTTCAGCGTTTTTTGAGCGAATGTTAAATCCGCACATAACTTAAGAAAGTCAGTGGTCAGTGGGATTTGAACTCAAGTGCATCGGATCGAAAGTCACACATCCTCCCACTGAGCCACACTCGCTCTTTCTTTCTTTGCTTTTTTCTTGTTCTTTATATAAACACCTAATTTAGACATTAAAAAAAAGCCGTATTGGTCCAACCGTTCTCAGGTGATGCGCTTACCAACGATCAGCATTTATATAGATAGATATTGAAATATATAGAAAGACAGATAGATATGTGGGATCAGATATAATATAAAGATATAGATATATGTAGAAACATATAGATATATATAAAGATATTGAAAGATTTCGATATATATATATATATATATATATATATAAGAAAATAAAGATATATTATAAAGATAGATATACATAGAAAAATTTACATTTATTAGATTTACATTCATGCTAGATGCTCTACTGTTTATCTAATAAATTTCGCCCTCGCTACCGACGGGCGATTCCTCATAGCACGATGGCTCATAAGTTATACGACAAGCATCCGTGGTGGACAAATTGTTTGTGTTAGCCAACTTGATTTGATTGTTTATGAGAAAACTTTGATCCTAAGCGTCGTGGGTGGTCGTGGGTAGTAAATGGTCCTTAGGTTTAGGTAACTTAGATGTAGAGATGTCGAGAGATGATGTAGAGATTGTGTTTCAGTGTCGAGGTTTCACGCCCAATTATTTATTCGTCTCAATATTTATTATGATTTTATTTTGGCTCCTTATTTTCTTTTAATTGTTCAAGACGCTTTATCGAGCTTATCCCAATTTGTCACACCTCAGTTCGCCACAGTTTTAATTTTGGGATTTTGGATTGGCTTGCAGGTGTTTAGTATCAGTTTTACCAATATTATACTTAACTTATTTACTAACTAGGTTACTGTCACACTAATATTAGCAATTAACCGCTTGGGGTCGCAGTCGTATGTCGTTGTGAATTTGATCTTGCGATACCGACCGGTTGAAATATCGTGTTTATTTAAATTCTTACACTACCTATATTGAAATGTAATAGTATATAACTACACACGTTAATAATATGTTAATAATGTTTATAACTACATACGTTAATAATTTTTATATTATTTATACCCAATTGTATGCTACTACTGATCAGGAGGCTATTTGGCTAAGTATGTGTGCTACTGCAGTTTTTTATGGGATAATGTGGCGCTTATCGGGCAAACTACTTGCTCGTCCGTTGCTCAGTACCATAAAAAAGGGATTTAAAACAGTTTGATAGTATTTTTGATATTGAATGCATGCGCATGCTAGGTGAAAATCTAATGATTTTAAATAATCAAGGGGAAGAAAAATGATATTGCTCGGGCAGGGATCGAACATGCTTCTTCGGAATACCGTCTCGACGGCTTAACTGCTGGGCCACCGAGCCAACTGCTCGAGCAACCAAATTTCTTCTATCCTTCTTATATCGTCGTCAATCTTATAATGTCGTCAATGTTAGCATTGATCAAGATTCCCAAGATGCAGGTTTGATCCCTGTCCGATCAATAGGTATAATTTTTAACCGACTTCAAAAAAGGAGGAGGTTCTCTGTTCGATTGTATTTTTTTTTTTATGTTTGTTACCTCAGAACTCCGTCATTTATAAACCGATTTGAAAAATTCTTTTTGCGTCGGGTTCAGTATAGCTACGAAGTGGTCCCATATAAATTTCATCGATATGTGACCTTGGACTTCGAAGATACATTGAAGTCGGTTTTTGTTTTTTTCTAAAAATTAATTATCTTCTTCCTAATTATTTAAAATCTTCAGTTTGATAGTAGTCAATTTAAATTGTGTAAAATTAGGACCTAGCCCGGTGTTGTTGGAAGCTCAAGTGATCATTCATTTTTTTAATAGATGTTAAACCAATAACTAACAGTGGTCGCTTTTTGTTGACGGCTTAATTATTTGTATCGCATTCACGCTTGGCTGAAAACTGCGAACTGAACCAATATATCGTATCATTCTGATACCAATACAACAACGTGACTAATGATATTTACTGTTATACCAATGGATCGTGATAAAATATAACTTACGTAGTTTTGTTATCAAAATAATTTAGTGTCACGTAAAGTAGAGACAACATAAAAACACGAGGGTGGAAGATGAAGGAAGGAGAGATGGATGAAAGCAGTAAAGAAGAAGAAAGCAATTCACAAATTCTCATTGAATTATGAAAGTTAGATAAATAAATAAAAAAAAATATGAAAGTTTTACAATACAAAGTTCTGGGTGGTGCTGTTATTGTTATGGGCTGCCGTATTGCTACCATCAGGCAAACGACCAGCTCGACCCGTCATTCAGTTATATTTAAAAAAAAATAGATTAAAGTACCATATAAGTTTGAAAGTGAGTCGTTTAGAAGATATATTTTAAATCACAGCTCCAATACTTTCATGGTTGGTCTCTCATATGCGGGAGGCCATCTGGGTAGGTGCCACAGCTTTGCCAGTTATTCTGCCGCCAAGCAGTAATGCGCAAGCATTACTGTGTTCCGGTTGAAAGATCATTAGCCAGGGAAATTACAGGGCACATGAGACTTAATATCTGATGTCTCGGGATGATGAGCCAAATTGCTATTTATGACAGTTAAAGTTTTGGGTGGCACTGAAAATGTTATGGGTAAGTGTGGCGCTAATCATTAGGCAAAAGACTTGCTCGTCTCATCACTCAGTGCCATAAAAAACGACGAGATTGGAAGACAAAGAAAAGAGAGATGGAAGAAAGTAGTAAAGAAGGAAAGAAGGAAGGTTTACAAATTCTCATGGAATTATAAAAGTCAGTGAGAAGTACCATAGGTATATATTAGAGAGCTAGGTCGATTAGAAAATGTTTTTATACTACTACTGCAATGGATCTTCATACCTTATTATTTAATAGTGTCCGAGAAAAGTGTCTGATCAATAGAATTCAATTAAGATTCTGCAAGCCAAAATAAAAATGTACAGAAATATTATCAAGGTATTGAAATTGTTACGACTACGGACCGTATCAAAATGTTATGGCCTCCATATTACTAAACCTTCTGATAATCTAAATCCGTATGCACGCGGCGTCCTTCAACCTCCGAAACGATTTTTCAATTACGAGCTCTTTTACTTCTTTTGAAAGGCGCACTTAGAATACCCCTCACGTTCTATCGAGAGGTGCTCACGCATCATTTCGGATGAAAGGGTGTCCGGATGGGCAGACTCCGGATGAAACAATTTGCGATAGTTTGTTCAGCGGTAATTGGTCTGGGATCGGTTTTGTACTGAGTGCCGCTGAATTAGTTATGTTTGAGTTAGCTCCTACCCATCTCTAACTAGCTACCTGTTGTGGGAGGAAGTGAAGGGTAACGAGGTATGACAACGTTTGTAATAGTTTCGGATAATTAACAGTATATAATTTGTAACGTTATGAAAAGGCAAATGTGCTTAGTACTAGAATATACTAAATAGTAACTTAGTAATTTGTAGACATATTTCATAAGTGCGTCTGATGAGATGTCTAATCTTATATGCTATAAATTAATTTAAAGAATTTATTATTTAGAGCCTTAAGTGTCCCACTGCAGGGCGAAGGCTTCCCTTTTATTCATTCACGTTTCTATAAAGAGGTAAAATTTTGTGTAGGAAGTCTGTCTCTAGAACTACTGATCCGATTTTAAAAATTCTTTAATCGATATAAAGCTACACTATCCGTGTGTGACACAGACTATAGAATAGAATAGAATAACTCTTTATTGTAACACCAAAATACAGAAATAATTAAAAACTAAAATAACAACTAACTTAATAATAATGTCACAATGGGCGGTCTTATCGCTCAAAGCGATCTCTTCCAGACAACCCACAAGTGAAGGAATGTATACAGAAATGGATGGTGTTACTTTAAAATAATTTTGTTATATAATATAATATACCTACATAAACCAAAGTCATTACATAAAATACATAACATAATTAATAAAATATACATAATAAATACTTTAAAATAAAATATACAAATAAATTAAACATAGGTAAATATACAAAATTACAAATGAAAACATAAATACTAACAGTAGACGAAGCATAGGTAGCAGCTATTGTGCAAGATAAAACTGCTTAACACGATTTTTAAAGATTTCAAGAGAAGGAGCTCGTTTAATTGAAAGAGGTAAGGCGTTCCATAGTCGAACAGCTTTGACAGTGAAGGAAGAATCATAGAAGGAAGTACTATGAGTTGGCGTTGTCAACATTAGGTTCTGTGATGATCGTAGTGACCGCGGATTTGAAGTGTGAAGGAAATCAAAACGTTCCTTAAGGTAGCGCGGGGAACTGGGATGGAACAGAATACTGTAAAGGAGAGACAATATATGAGCATTCCGACGAAGACGTATGATAAGCCACTTGAGCTTTGTACGAAATTCAGAAACATGGTCATACTTGCGTAAGCCAAATATAAATCACACTATGTCACATTGTGAACAAAATTAGGGCTATGTACAGTATTACCATATTCAATAAATATTTGAGTTTGAGTGAAATTGACTCGCTGCGCACTGAAGCAATGAATATTTTTAACCGACTTCAAAAAGGAGAAGATTCTCTGTTAGATTGTATTTATTTTTTATTTTTTTATGTTTGTTACTTCAGAACTCCGTCATTTATGAACCGATGTGGAAAATTCTTTTTGCGTTGGGTTTAGTATTTCTACGAAGTGGTCCCATATATTTTTTATCGATATTTGACCTTGGACTTCGAAGGTACATTGAAGTCGGTTTTTGTTTTTTTCTAAAAATTAATTATGATGCAACAGGACAACCTACCTATTAGCTATTATACGATAGATATTGCTATAACTGTTGCATATGCGTTATCACTATTTACATATACGGTATTATTATTTTACAATTTTGGCTTTTTTGCTTTAGCTACATTGCTAGCTTGCATTTTAGCTGTTATATTCCATTTAAAAATAAAACAATTTTGATCAAAAATTTAATAAGTTTTTTTTATTTATTTGATCAATTATGTGGGTAGGAACAATGTGTCCAATGGTTCCTAACCGCTCGATGCTTGGTTGTTGTGCACAACTACCCATTTTTGTAATAATTTAAAGTAATTTTTCTGTACGGGGGTGACATGGTCACTATGTGACAAAACCCCTTCCTAATTAATAAAGATTAAAAAAAATAAATTTGATCAATAACTAAGTATTTGCCATTGTTGCAGATTTTATCGGAATTACAATAAATATCATAGATTGGCAGCACAGAACAGCGTAATTCGATTTATATAATTGATTCAGTGCATTCAGTTTCAACCAAGCGTGAATGTGATACAAAATTGGACCGTCGACAAAAATTACTGTTTAGTTGTCCATAAATATGGAAAATCCATATTAGCCGTAGAACCGATAACCTTTGGAGTAGACGTGCTCTAGAGTGGAGACCACGAATTGGCAAAACGTAGTGTAGGACGCCCTCAGGTTAGGTGGAGCGATGATCTTCGCAGGGTGGCTGATAGCAGCTGGATGAGAGTAGCCAGGGATCGTGCTCAATGGCGTGCAATTGGAGAGGCCTATGTCCAGCAGTGGACTGCGATAGGCTGATGATGATGATGTTGGAAAATCGATGTTTTTTTTAGTATAATCATAGACTGCTTTAATACTTATTGAAATTTTATATAAAGACACATGACTAAGTCGACTTGAGTCTTCTTCTGTCATGTGTTGATACGTCACAAGTAGGTTCAAGCGACACAATCTATTTACTCACAATAAAGATACTTTTTCCACAAGTATCAAAAAGAAGAAATGTAATCAAATCTTCAACGCTTCATTAAAACCAACTTTCAACGCGAAACTCCAAACGAAAGCAAATACGAAACCGTTAAAACACAAAACGAGAACGCTTCAACCTTGATCACTTGATGAGGACCTTGATAACGAGCGGGGCACGGAACAATATACTAGGAGCTGACAAGAAACTTCCTACCAGAAGTAATAAAAGGAAAATTAAAAGGACCCTCATTTTAGTATACAAAACAAAATAAAGTTGGATGAAGCAGGTGTCAGAGCAAAATTTATGAAGTACCCTGGCTGCAAATGTCGGTCAGTCCCTGTCAATGTCAATTGCATGAAGTCCGTTTTTTTTATGTGTCTGAGTTTCGAGACGAGCATGTCGTTTGGCTGATGGTAAGCACCACGCCTGCCCATAACAATTGCAGTTCCACACAGAACTTTTAATATCATAAAACAAACTGCGTAGAACTGCATTAGGCTCATCACCCCGAGATATCAGATATTAAGTCTCAAATGCTCAGTAACTTCGCTGGCTACAATGCCCTTCAAACCGAAACACAGTAATGCTTGCGCATCTTCTGTTGTTATGTTATAATGCATATAATATTATTATATTGCTGCGTTCATTGGGAGAGGTTTATGTCCAGCAGTGGACGAATACAGGCTGATGATGATGATGATACTGCCACAACCGTCTGCATAATCTTTTTTTATGTAATTAAATGACGAGAATGAATGGAATCATGAAGGGTGGTGATATGGTTACCGTTTAGTTATATTAGGGTTGCCGTTGAAACGGGACAGCCCATTTTGATTGTGTTCATCCAGCCTTTCGCGTTAAAAGTTTTTATTTCACCTTTCACTTATGGCAAAAGACTTGGAGCAAGATTGTCTCGCCTTGTAGATAGATTTCAAGTTATTTGTTGAACCATTCTTCTTTCCATCTTGAAACTGGTTGAATCTAGTTCGACCAGAAATCCAGGTAGACCGTAAACATCACCAGATTAGAACACGACAAAAGAAGTACTTACAATAAAGTAAGGGAAATAATGCCTTCTCTTGTATTGTACTGTGTATTGCGTTTCTCCGTTGTCGGCAATCCAAGCCATCCCAATTCGTAAAGTTCCTTATTCCTAACGATTTCCGGCTCCCAATCTAAAATGAGCACCGAACTCCGTCGGAATGTCGAGTGTACATAAAAGTTTTTGGATAAGCAAATTGTGAGAAGTTCCAACGGCTATTAATCACGAATACACAAAAGTACCGACGCAGTTCCAATTGTAAATTTTAATTTGCCCAATGGGGAAGTGGAATGGATGTAACTAGGAGTGTTCGTGGGGGCAAAATGGTTCATTTTTGGTTTACATTTACACTGAAAGAATATAACACGGTTGTCTGTAAGAGATCGCTTTTAGCGATGAGCGAGCTGCTGTTGCTTTTTTATTTTGCTTTTTTTAGTTAGTCTATGAATTATCTGTGTGTCTTTCAATAAAAAGTAATTTCATTTTCATTTAATTATTTCTTTTTTATTTTCATTTTCATTTTTATTAATTTTTATATCATTACACGAAAGCATTATATAAAATGATACTTTTATCTGTCATCAAGGATTTTAGGTTAGTTAAATTAAATTTGTGGAATTTATCATGCTCGTCGTCAATGGGGCGTATTGGACAAATGAAAAAAATTAAGACAAGAGTGAACAGTTTTCATCTAGGCAAGCGTGCTACATCTTCTACCTCATCGTCACTTAACAACAAACGCTAGCCTATACACGCTAGCCGCTACCTTACAGACAGTACATAAAAAAATATATTGACTTAATATTTAACTAACAAATTGAGTTAATAACTATGTTAATAACTCAAAGCTATGTCAATGGGGTGAATCGCCCCCACCCTCACCCTGAATATAGCCAAAGAAAAAGAGGGAAAATGTTGGTGCCTTCGCGGCAATTATTTAGAGGGGGGGTGGGGGTTAAATACAGGTCGTCGTGACAGGTGGCGACTGTCACGGGCTAAGTTTGTTTCCATTAAAAACAGATTAAAACGTTAAATGTCGGCCTATTTCAGTTTTAAACTTCCGTGTATGCTCAATGAAAGGTGGCGACTGTTACAGGCTGAACTTGCGTCCATTAAGATATTAATTCTATTCAAGTAAATTCAAATTACGCGTTAAGAATTTTCTAATGAGAAAATCATACTATACTGTTCGTAATTACATAGAAGACAAAGATGCTTGGAACATTCCACTTCTGCAAAGTAGCCAACTTTACTGGTACATAAGAAACGTAACATTGAAGAAACCTCTTTCTTTTTCTGATAATTTGATGTTCTTAAGTGCGTCTGAGATGCCAAAATGGTTAGAGATTTTGACTTTTTGAATCCTACTAGTCCTACTAATATTATAAATGCGAAAGTTTGTGAGGATACTCAATCATGCAAAAACTACCGAAAGGATTTTGTTGAAATTTGGTATGTCTTAAAGTACTTAAGGACTTTGAAAAGGACATTGAAAAGGACATAGGCTACTTTTTATCCCGGGAAACCGTACAAAGCACTAGCTGCTTTGTACGGTTTCCCGGGATAAAAAGTTTATCCATATAACTATCCGTGTTATTTCTTTGTAACCGACTTCATAAAAAAGGAGGAGGCTCTCTGTTCGATTGTCTTTTTTATGTTTGTTACCTCAGATTTGGAAAATTATTTTTGCGTTGGGTTCAGTATAGCTACGAAGTGGTTCCATATAAATTTCATTGATATTTAACCTTGGACTTCGAAGAAACATTAAAGTCAGTTTTTCTTCTAATAATTAAAACATTTCCGAAGTCCATAATAATAGACATAGACATAGACATAGACATAGACGTAGACATAGACATAGACATAGACATAGACATAGACATAGACGTAGACGTAGACGTAGACGTAGACGTAGACGTAGACGTAGACGTAGACGTAGACGTAGACGTAGACGTAGACGTAGACGTAGACGTAGACGTAGACGTAGACGTAGACGTAGACGTAGACGTAGACGTAGACGTAGACGTAGACGTAGACGTAGACGTAGACGTAGACGTAGACGTAGACGTAGACGTAGACGTAGACGTAGACGTAGACGTAGACGTAGACGTAGACGTAGACGTAGACGTAGACGTAGACGTAGACGTAGACGTAGACGTAGACGTAGACGTAGACGTAGACGTAGACGTAGACGTAGACGTAGACGTAGACGTAGACGTAGACGTAGACGTAGACGTAGACGTAGACGTAGACGTAGACGTAGACGTAGACGTAG
Source organism: Petrophora chlorosata (assembly GCA_951640565.1). Classification (NCBI taxonomy): domain Eukaryota; kingdom Metazoa; phylum Arthropoda; class Insecta; order Lepidoptera; family Geometridae; genus Petrophora; species Petrophora chlorosata. The sequence goes on along the minus strand of OX621204.1, from coordinate 3,641,833 downwards.
ACGTAGACGTAGACGTAGACGTAGACGTAGACATAAATATATTCATAATAATTGATTACAAGTCAGTAAAAATAAGATTATTACAAAAACTACGTGAGTCCTAGCCGTTTTATTAAATATTTATAGTGAATCAAACTCACGAAAACTTTCATACTAAAATGTCCATTAATAAATAGAGGTCGTCGTGTAATACTATTATTACTTCTATTACCACCGTCCCTTTATGTTACATTGTTCCTCTTTATTCAAAGGTTGTCTGGTAAGATCTATCTATCTCTCCAGCTATCTATCTTTCTATCTATCTATCTCTTCATCTATCTATCTCTCTCTCCATCTATCTGTCTTTCTCTATCTATCTATCTATCTAGCGTTGGACCCTGGATTTGTTCAAATTACAGTTCTGTTTCATTTCCTCGTCGCGCAAATAAAGGGCGCTCGGGCAAACATACACAAGTGTTCAGTACAAGGAATGGAAGAGAACTTTAATTAAAGCAGTCTATTCAGCGATCTTTGACTGGAGGTTTGCTTTGGACTAAATAAGCGTTTAGGTTTGGATACTTTATTATTTATGCCATTGAGTGTTGAGACGAGCATATCGCTCGCCTTATGGTCAGCAATGCGCCTGCCACAGTTGCAGCACCGCCCATAACTTTGTTTTGCAAAATCCTCTGTGGCATCGCACTGCGCTCGTCACTCCGAGACAATAGCTCAAAGTCTATGTCAGTCAATTGATTTTTGTATTAAAGATATGAAATAATAGTTTTTCCCTTGGTTACTTCCCTACGGTTTTACGGTTTCCCTTTGACGTTCATACGTGCAACAGTGATGTCAAAACTGAATAAAGAGATTTTGATTATATCAAAGGTTGTCTGGAAGACATCGCTTTTAACGATAAGACTGCCCATTGTAACACTTTCTTCAATTACTTTTATGTAAAGTCTCTTAACTTAACTTTTGCAATAAAACGTTTATATGTCTGCGGATTTTCCATGTATATGCTTTGGCATGCTACGACATGCTACGACTTGCTACGATATGCTACGACGTGCTACGAATGTGCTACAAAATACGCTAAACGTGGTGTACTTTCACTCTAACCAAGGCAGAGATGATTATAAAAAAATGTCCTTCAGTTTCTTGCCGTATCTTCTGAGTACTGGTTCTTTTTCCGATACGGTGGTAGAATCATTGTGATAATTTGACGTTCATAAGTGCGTCTGTGATGCCAAAATTATTAAAGAGATTTTGATATTTTTGTTTTTTTTTTTTTTAATGAATTTAATATTGTGAAAAAAAAATACAGAATATAATGTATAAAAATAATTTAGTAAAAAATGTTAAATAAAGAAAGTCCTTACAACAACCCTCTCTGTACGACACGTGTTTTGCCATCTACACACAATATTTAATAACATTTAACGTAGACGTTCAGTGAATAATACAACCTATAGTGGATTATGTATATGCCACTTATAGTAATTACGTTTAGCGCCACTTTGATGAATCTAGATTACCTATATAATACACACACATACACACATATATGTGAGGCTGATAATATTATAATCACGTTGACTATTACTTAATTAGAAAAAATATACATACCGTTCAGTTTTCGCGTGATTGAGGAAAAAACATCTATCCATCCAGCCTCACAAATTTTTGCATTTATAATTAGTGGATAATTTTGAAATACCCCTTATTTATGAAATGAAAACAAAAAAAACTGAAACGCAATGAAAATTTATAGTGTAATCCCGCTGAATATTATGTAGGTTGTTGTTAGTTCCTAACAACAACACTCTTTGTACGACACCAGCAACAGCTATAGTTGTAGCAGCAGTTTTTTCTCTCGTTCCAGCGTTCGGCGAGTCGACACCTGATGATGCCTCGTGCAGACGGCGAAACACGTGTCGTACAAAGAGTATTGTTGTTAGGAACTAACAACAACCTACATAATATTCAGCGAGATTACACTATAAATTTTCATTGCGTTTCAGTTTTGAGATGAATTTCCGCAACGTCACGCCTGATTCCATTGCATTCCTTATGAAATTTAAATTAGGGAATAATTTCTAATTCTTGAATACGATTTTCAATTTCCCAGCAGTGGGAACATAATGGGTTAATTACATAATTTGAAAGATTTTACCGGCACTTAAATTCACATAGATACTCGTATTGCAGGCTCCTGGTGTTCAGTACAATACCTTTTAAAAGTTTATTTAACTCTACTACAGAATAAATAATAATACTAACTACATTTTTAAGGTCGTATTTCATTTGTCAACTCGGTACCCGACCAGCGCCGCCAAGCTTCGAGCGGACAGATATTCTTAATATGAAATTCCATACAGACATAATATTGGTACTTATCTACTTCGTAACTTCACCGAAACGCCTCACTCGTGAGTGAACAACTCGGTGATATCAATCGATCAATCAAATCAAAAGTTCTTAATTCAATATTGGCATCACAGACGCACTTATGAACGTCAATTATTACAATGACTCTACCACGGTATCGGAAAAAGAACCTCTACACAGAAGACACGGCAATAAAGTGAGGGGCATTTTTTTTTAGAACTTTTGTTACAATATTTGATGTTTGTTTTTGTCAATATTATGTTTGTTATGTGTCAGTTGGCTACTTGGCAGAAGCAGAATGTTCCATGCATCTTTGTCTTCTATGTAATTATTAACTTTATTGTATGCTTTTTTTTATTAGAATACTTTTCACACGCAATTTGAATCTACTTTCTGTGAGCTCAGTATATATTTTGAAATTTGATAACCCGCCGCCCGTACGCTTACTGCGCGGTGACCGCGGGTTGATAATGCGTGAGCCCGATTTAAGCCACATGCAGCCTGCGAGTGGATTTCTCAGTATGTATTTGGGTCAATGATGTCATGCACGTCGTTGACGCCGCGCTGCGCTGTCAACTCGCCGACTGCGCGATGACCACTTGTAGACGACGAGTGGACGCCGAGCGATGAGGTCTCGTTGGTCGGGTGTCGGGTTGATTAATCAGTTATGACGTTTATTCATTTTATTAAAAAAAAATCAAGGACATGTGACATCCACCAACACACACTGGGCCAGCGTGGTGAATTATGGCCCATACTCTCGCTATGAGAAAAGGCCCGTGTCCCAGCAGTGGAAACGTTGGGCTGATGATGTTGATGAGGATGACTTTTATTCTTGAACTAAATTCAATTAGAATATATAATGGAAGTAGGTTATTGTTATTATCACGTTATTATTAAGGCACTTTCTTGTTTATCTCTCTGTCTGTTGTTCCGGATGAAATAATGCAACTCAAATTTCGAGCACTTCCCGAATCTAAACAGCTGAAACATTCAGAGTAGCTATCAGTACTCGATGACAATGCCTTCGAAATCCATAAAAACGTGTTTTTTTTTTTAAATAAACATTTACCACGTTTTTATTAAGTCACTTTCTTGTTTGTCAGTCTGTCTGTCGTTCCGGGTGAAATTTTGAAACTAATCGAGCACTTCCCAATAAGCTATCAGCTGAATCTTTCAGGGTAGCTCACAACTCGAAGTCAATGCGTTCTCAATCCATAAAAACGTGGATTTTAGATAATTTTTTAATCTACAACGGATTCTTGTCAAACTCTCTGGAATACATTCATACGCAAAGACGTAGTATATAAATAAATCTTAGTTCATACGCATATCTTGTAGACTCCTGAGTCTGACAAGTAGGTAACCAATCATAATCATTTATTGATAATTACACTGTTCCACGTCAACTATACAATTTGTAAAAAAAAAAACAAAAACCGACTTCAATGTATCTTCGAAGTCCAAGGTCAAATTTCGATGAAATTTATATGGGACCACTTCGTAGCTATACTGAACCCAACGAAAAAAAACCAAATCGGTTCATAAATGACGGAGTTCTGAGGTAACAAACATAAAAAAATGCTAAAAAAATACAATCGAACACAGAACTTTCTCCTTTTTTGAAGTCGGTTAAAAATATCATGAAATTCATATTATATAAATTAATAAATGTCATACACTAATAAAAGACAATACACAAACAATAAAAAAAGACGTGTGGCACTCGGAGACTGCCGCGGTAAAGCTATTGCATAGCATTAGGAGTGGGGAGTGTTAGGTTATTTTCGTTACGGAATTTCTGGATTCGGTCTCCACGCTCAAGGCCCGCGATAGAAGCTATGCAATAGCTTAATAATTAGATTGTACAATAATATGTACTGTAACTACTAAAATGTGCAACTTACCAAAGCTTTTGATTGTTACCACAATATGCTGAGTATTTGTTTGGTCACCAATTAATTAATACGGGATTGGTTAGGTTTTCTCAACTCACTTCACAATTACAAAGGGCGCCCTGATTAAATTTCGTAGCAAACTGTCGAAGTGAAATAACAAACCACGAACACAGAAAACGCGTGAAAGAAAGGAACATTGAGGTTTTGAAACAAAATTTCATAGTTAAGATTTTTAAATTTTTTTGGGTAATCAATATCGGGGTAAAAAGTCCTATTAGGACTTAAAAAGTCTTATTCAGGATAAAAGTAATATAGGAGCTAGATAATGTACAGTAAACGGACAAAAGTGCATTAGCACCTTAAAGTCGATAATCGCCCACACGGTGTAAGCCCGCGCATGCTGCATATTTTATCTCTGTGTGTATAATGTCCTTACGCACACAACAAAACGTCATACGGTATAACTATGAGGAGGTGCACTTCGTCAGATGCATGTGGTAAACATTAGAAAAAGATAACAGTATATACTCGCTTTCTTCTTAGTGAGTTATCCGGTTTTTACGCCGAGCCGACTCAAAACAACAGCTTAAATTCGTTTACTTAAAAAATGTGACAATGGTGGAGTGGAGTAAGTAGTAAACTCTTATACGATGGTCAATTAGGGTATGGGTTCAATCCTGAGTGCCGTGACCACTTTTTGGTATTTATTATTAAGTTTAAATCCCTGTTAATATAACAAACTATAAGTTGCAGCCTTTGTTAAACATGAATAAAATAGTCGTTAATAAGGGAACATTTATTAAAATCCAAGTTAAAAAACATTTTGTAATTTAATAATTAATAACCTACTTATGATAAACATTTATTTACTTATAGTTTTTAAAAGAAATAGAAACCTATACATCTCTTATTACCTATTGGTTATTAAAGGTTTATATAAGCTTAAAATATTCATTTTCTCAAGGAAAAGAGGTTTGAAGCTTAACCCCTTATAACCATAAACTACAAATTTTTCTTTAAAAAATCATTCAAATTTACCTACTAACTATTACTAACTATGACTTAAAAGTTTTATCATCGGTAAATATTGTAGTAGTCTTCCAGTTAAAATCCATATATTCTCGAGCAAAACGCAATCATTCTTGTTTATATGCCTTCGCGTCAAACATGATTTCTTAGCAGGTATTCGGTGATGTAATCCTTCGGCATGGAGTCCGCGGTGGACAGTGCGCAATTACGTTTCCACTTATTGTTCTGTATTCGTTTCATATTGTTCTACCATAAAACGTCGCTGAGACTGGTTGATAACCAGCGGGCTTCACTCCATACACGACTGCCTTCCTCGTTGTGTCGTTTTACCCAACGACTCACAGTATTTCTCTAAAACAGAGTGATCTTTATTATATTATAACACTTTTAAACTAGCAATTTACACCACAACGCAACTATAATAATATCATCACATAATCTGTTATAACTTACACATAAGCCGGTTTCATTGGAAATTTGAGATATATTAAGTCCATTTTTCTATAAAAGGCCACTATATTTGCCCTTTCATCGATATTTCTATTTGCTTGCATTTGTAATAATAACTATCAAACGAAACAACACCAGTAACAATAAATCTACCGCTCGCAACAAAGTTCACCAACCGACAAGTTCACTATTCTATTGCAGCTTGTTTCAAATCTACCTTCATCTTTTGAGAAACTGGTTAAAACATTAAAATAAAGAAACAACACCACATCAATGACATTTTAAACAAAATTCTAAAAACTAAAATGTAAAAACGATTTATAGTACGAGAGGATTCGAACCGACGTGTCGCATATCATGAATTATGACATTTAAACACTGTGCTAAACCACTGAGCCAGATTGACACTTATACAATGTTTCGAAATTAAAAGCTATTAACTTGAAAAGTTTACGACAGGAAGACGATTGATAATTTCGCTCTTTGATTGGTTCATAATGAAAGAATACATTGTATGGGTGTGTGTGTGCCTGCAAACGCTTTGTAGAAGAAGGTCATTAGTGCGATTTACTTTGATGCTATTGCTTTGTGAGACTGCTACTGGATTTTTGACCGCCACTGTACATGCCGAATTTCATCAAAATCCGTTCAGTCGATCAGAAGTAAAGCGTTAACAAACATACAGACACACACACACACGCACCCTCACACAGACCTTCACATTTATAACATTAGTAGGATAAGTAGGATAGGAAGTACGATAGGAAATAGGATAGGATTGTCATATCTAATTTATATATCTATGTAAACGTCCCCGTTTTACAGTTTCTTTATATATTATTAGCCTTTCAAAGGTTGCCTGGAAGAGATTGCTTTGAGCGTTAAGACCGTTCATTGTAACACTATTTTTATTTATTTTATTACTTTTGTTATAATAATGATGTGATGTAACAATAAAACGTTATTTATCTTATCTAATATGGGAAATAGGATTGAGCTGGACACGTATGTTGTATGCCAAACCAGCTGTAGGCAGAAGTCCTTACTGACCGGGTTTCAGCCGGAGCAAACATGACCACGGAGCCGGCCCTGCCGTAGGTGGCGCGACGATCCAGACGCCTACGACAAGGAATGGCCCTTAACAGCAATGGACATGGAAAGAGGAAAGGGAGGTCATTGCCCACCAGTTGGACGAAACGGGCTAATTAAAGTCAAAGTCAAATATAATTTATTAAATAGGCACAAAAGTGCACTTTTAAAGGTCATAAACATAAACACATGATACAAATAAAATATGTTAAAAATTTTAACTTATGTTAACATGACTTTGAAAATAAGGTAAATATTTCCATTTCTTTCCTATATTCAAATTAAAAAAAGGTACATATTATTAATATCTCGTATTATCAAATTTGTCGTATAACAAAATATTCAGATCCAAGCATAAATCGCTGACTATATATGCGCCACTATGACATTCACTCTCTATCTGAACTGTGACAATCCTTTGAAATACAAATCTAATCCAAGTGTCTACCTCGATTACGATCCATCTAATCAGATATTTGTGTCTGATTGAATAATCAAACTAGTACGAGTAAAGACAAAGGATTGTAGAGCAATAGATCGTGCTATTGAGAATGTGACGTCAATTGAGTGATGCTTGGATATTGGCAGAAATAAAACCATGCGGACACGACGTAAACTATCACGTCATGTCCGTATGACCTCGTTCTAAGTTTTTTTTTTATGTAACTGTATGACGAGAGGAGCTGGTCGTTCGCCTGATGGTAAGCAATACGCCAGCCCATAACAATCACAGCACCACCCAGAACTTTGTTTTTCAAAATCCGCAGTGCTGCACTGCGCTCGTCACCCTGAGACAATTAGCTGTTGAGTCTCATAATGCCCAGTAATTTTAGCCGACTTCAAAAAAGGAGAAGGTTCTCTATTCGATTGTATTTTTTTTATGTTTGTTACCTCAGAACTTCGTCATTCATGAACCGGTTTGAAAAATTCTTGCGTTGGGTTCAGTATAGCTACGAAGTGGTCCCATCAGTGGTGGCATTGATATTTGACCTTGGACTTCGAAGATACATTGAAGTCGGTTTTTTTGTTTGATATAACGTATACTTGTTATTCGCGGCGATTGCTTTTTTATTTTATTTTATTATACCGAATGACGAGACGAGCTGGTCGTTTGCCTCACTCTTTCTGCGTATCTGAGACTTAATATCTGATGTCTCAGGGCGATGAGCGCATTGCAGTGCTACACGGTGCTTTTAGCGGCCGAAGATATAACAAGTAGATCTAGAAGATATCTATTCACTCTGACCTTGTAGATGCCCAAATTATAGGAAACATCAGGAGTTATCAGGAAACAGGAAAACGGAAAAGGGTTTTTTTTTTATTGGTAAATAGGCATACGTTTGACGACATCTCGCCTGATGGAAAGCGAAGATGCGGCTTCAGATGGAACACGCTTGCCCATGAGATGCCTATTCACTCTAGACATAAAGAGACACAAATTGTAGCTGTTTGGGAACAAAGACCAGAAGAAGAATTCCATTCCTTAGCAGTTCGGATGGGTACCACCACTTTGCCAGTTATTCTGCCGCCAAGCAGTAGTGCGCGAGTCAAAGTCAAATATAATTTATTAAATAGGCACAAAAGTGTTTGAGATTTAATTTGACGCAGTAAAGTATAAAAGATCATGTAATTAATTAATTAATTAATCTTTGTCATCATGGAGGTTAGGGCATACAGGCCATGCATTTTTGTGTGTTTGATTAACATATTCATTTATTGAGTAGTATGCTTTTTTCATAAGGTTTATTTTGATAAATTATTTAAAACTACGCATTGGTAATTTGTCACTGCCCTCAGGTAGTTTATTATAAAAGCGTATACAGTTCCCCATAAACGAACCATTAACTCTCTGCAACCTGAATCTGGGTACGTACATTTTATTCTTATGTCTCGTGTTAAAATTATGCAAGTCGCTGTTTTTGTTAAGGGTGCTAAGGTGTTTGCGAGCATGCATTAAATTTTCATAAATGTATTGGCAAGCCACTGTAAGAATGTTGATTTTTGATGCGAGCATTACTGTGTTCCGGTTTGAAGGGCATTGTAGCCAGTGAAATTACTAGGCATTATGAGACTCAACAGCTAATTGTCTTAGGGTGACGAGCGCAGTGCAGCGCCGCGCAAGATTTTGCAAAACAACGTTCTGGGTGGTGCTGGTAATCTTATGGGCTGGCGTTTTGCTTACCATCAGGCAAACGACCAGCTCGTCTCGTCATTTAGTTACATAAAAAAAAATATTGTCGAGGCTGTCGAGAGTCTGTAGAGAAATATTTATTTTGTAGGAGGCTAGGTAAATACTGTCATCTAAAATCCTTAAGACTATGTGTAACATAAGCTCACGTTTCGTAAGAGTTTACAATGTACTTAATGCGCAAATGTTCACTTCAACACTATTCCCTCGCGGCAATTATGTCAAACCAATGAAACCAATCTTTACTATTCTAGACTTAAATACATTTTCCTAACAAACTGTTCTATTTTTTTAACAAATTCATTTTTGCCCAGACTTAGCCTGAGGGGCGTAAAAATACATGGGATTGGTTTCATTTTGCTAAAAAGGAATATTCTCCGATTTACTTAAGTGGAGCCGCGGGCGGAAAGCTAGCCTGAGTAAACCTTTTAAACATCTTCTAATATAGATGTATATGTCAGCAGCAATATTTTATACTGTCTAGTGGTACTTTGTCATAGTCATTAAGAAGATATGGCACAGCCGCGGCCAGCGAGCACTAGGTATTTGAATAATGGTTTACGGTCTCGCAGAAAAAGCGTAAATAAAATTAAATAAATTAACTAAATGATAATAATAATAATTTAACTAAATTCGGATCAACTTCAGATTTTCGTTAAAATTAGCGTTTCGAGAGAAAACGTTTCTACCACACTAAATCTCAACCAAATTTGGTAATTTTGGTCTCAATTTCGTAAATGGAGAGTAAACTAGGTTTCTGGGTTTTTTTTTTCTAAGTTTATGTCTATTTTTTATGTTAACAGATTCCAAACTTCAAAAAAAATTTTCAAGTAAATATCGAGTTTTTTGGGTCCATTTATTCTATAGGAATTATCGAAAAAATAAAAACCTACAAACCTCAATAATGATAACATTTCTTACTTGTCAAAATTTCATCGAATTTGGTTAAGGTAGAAAAAGTTTTCTCTTTTTAACCGACTTCAAAAAAGGAGGAGGTTCTCTGTTCGGTTGTTTTTTTTTATGTTTGTTACCTCAGAACTCCGTCATTTCAGAACCGATTTGGAAAATTCTTTTTGCGTTGGGTTCAGTATAGCTACGAAGTGGTCCCATATAAATTTCATCGATATGTGACTTTGGACTTCGAAGATACTTCTCATGTGCCAGTTGGCTACTTAGCAGTAAGCAGTAAGCAGCGAAATGTTCCTTGAATCTTTATCTTCTAAGTAATTACTAACAGTTGTAGTGTTACATATCATCTTCATTCATTTTTCATGACTCATCAAACCTATTTCTTATTTATTTAGGACCTATTTTTATTGCCTTGAGGAAAAAGAAAACAGAATTCAAAATTGGATAAACTGACAGAGAACGGAAAAAAGAGGAAAACGAGGACTTGAACTTGAGCTTGGAGGGAGAAAGGTGCTCTCACGATTTGTTAAAGGTGGAAAACCATATTATTTTTGTGGCTCCGTTGTTGTGAGGTATCACAGGTTGGTGGCCCGAACAAAGGCCCACTCACCGCCGTCGAACGTCCCCTGGATTAGGAGAAGGACAAACCCAGGACAAACTTCCAGTTTCTCGGGAGAAGGACAAACCCAGCAACAACGTTCTCATTTACCCTCTTCGACAGGCAGAAGAAGCCTATCGACCAAGTATACGTTCTCATTTCTCTCTATCGACAATTTTCATTACCCAGAAGATCTTTTCCTCAGCAGCACTGTTTTATATACTGTATTAAAAGTATCATCAAATTAACATAATTTCATTACAGCTCCCAGTCCCTCTCTCTCTCCCAGAAGGGTACTGTACGTGCGGAGGTTCATAGGTAGAGCTAGCCGGGGGACCTCCGTAACGTTACAATTGGCGCCCAACTGTTCTTGAACTCACGACCCCCAAAATTCTAAAAGACCACAGCGTCCCAATTTATTGTTTCGACTTTTTTTTCAAACCTTTTATTCCGACTTTTAATTTTTTATTTTGGCCATCTTTCAGATATAGCATCAGCATTGAACAATTAATCGGAGGAAGGATACCTACTTGAGATTTAGTACGTGCCTTACTTTTATACAAATATATACAAATTTCATCGGTTAGTACCTATTACACTACTTTGTAGACGGACTTCCACTACATGGTCTGATATGTTAAATCACCTTATCTAATTCATTTCCACCTCATATGACGACTACGACTACTATTTATTTGAGTGAATCGTAATACCTATCTTAACTGTGAAATTCGAATGTGCCTGGTCTCATTGTGATCGCAGTACACTAAAATCGTTTACAGTGTTTATTGTAAAGTGATTAAGGGTATTTATTGTGTTATTTCTGTACCTTATTGCATAACTGCATAGTTGCGTGCGATAATTTTACTAGCGGTGATTCAATATTATAAATGCGGTGAGTGTTGAATATTTTTTGTTAAACTGTAACTTGAGTTGTAGTTCGTATGGAATTTTGTGAAAAACCAGTGCAGTGCTTTTCCTCGAAATAATTGTTGATAATACATAATTTATTGTGTTTGTGTTCATGGTGTTGTTTGTCTACATATAGTTTGACTTTTCGCCAGTGACAACACAAGATTGTCATTCGGTCACGTTGACAAGTTCGAGCGGCAGACAAGAAGGCGGCATATATTCAAGAAGTTTTAATCAAAATAATATTTTCCTTATGTCGTAGAAGTAGTAAAATAAAGAAAATTTCCAAACGAAATGGCTTTTATTTAAATAAAGTTTTTTTTAATTATTTTTGTTGTTTTACTGAACGGGATCTGCGTGATTTTGGTAAGTGTTCATTTTTATCTCTCATACTAACCATTCAAGTACATAATATTGTAGAACTTTCAAGTATTCGGTGGACGATATGTTTTACCAAATAAATTAATTCCTGTTTGGGATTATATGCAATATTCATGGTAAGGAATAGGGAGATATTTTTATTTTTTATTCTTTTTGGACTTACGATTACTTGTGTTTACTTTTATTACTTAAACTTTTTGTTTTTTAGTGAATTTTTGTTCGACTTGGAGATTTTTTATTTAACTGTAATTTATATGTATGTCTATGGGTATCTATTTTACGTATAGTATTTAATTTTATTAATATTACATAGAGCGGGATTCGGGACTCTAAAAATAAGCCTTAGTCCGTTAATATTATGTCTATGTGACACTGTTCGTTGATTCTCGGTATCTGTCCAGTCAACTAACGGGACTTTAACAGAGCGGGGTTCGGGACTCTCAAAATAAGCCTTAGTCCGTTAATATTATTAATATGCGTAGACCGTTAATATTAGGTTTATGTGATACTGTTAGTTGATTCTCGGTATCTGTCCATTCAACTAACGGGACTTTAACAGAGCGGGATTCGGGACTCTAAAAATAAGCCTTAGCCCGTTAAATATTATTAATATTGCGTATGCCGTTAATAGGTATTCTGTTAATGTGATACTGTTAGTTAGACTCTCGGTACCTGTCCAGTCAACTAACGGGATCTTAACAGAGCGGGATTCGGGACTCTAAAAATAAGCCTTAGTCCGTTAATATTATTATTGCATATGCCGTTAATATGCATAAGCATGCATATGTTTATGTGATAGTGCTAATATTATTAATATGCATATGCCGTTAATATGCATTAGCATGCATATGTTTGTGATAGTGCTAGTTGACTCTCGGTACTTGTCCAGTCAATTAACTAGATTTTGTTTATGTGATAGTGCTAGTTGACTCTCGGCACTTGTCCAGTCAACTGGATCCTGACAGAGCGGGGTTCGGGACTCTCAAAATAAGCCTTAGTCCGTTAATATTGTTTTTGTATCTATTTGTATGAGGTGATGGTGTAAGTTGGCTCTCGGTCCTGTCCAGTCAACTCACTGGATCCTGTGAGAGCGGGATTCGGGACTCTTAAAATAAGCCTCAGACCGTTTATATTTATATTAGGGGTTTTTAAAGGGTTTTATTATTATATCTTTTTCAAAACATTATTTTTACAACATTTTTACTTTCGTAAATTCAGAACTCTCCAAGTCAGACAAATTTTAATTTTTATTTTGTTTCTGGTGTTTCTCCTCCAGAACGATGTCTGTGCTAGCTCCTATGGTTGGTGAGGACTACAGAACTTGGGATGATCAATTAGTTTTTGGGTCGCACGTTTGTATCATGTGGAAGTCTGTACACAAATTGTGATAATTTAGATGATATATCTATGGTATTATCGTTGGCTTATTAGCGTATATTTTCGATAAAGTCGAATATAACTTGTATATGGCACATGCTAAGAACTCAAGATATTATAACACTCGTCGAGCTAATTACGAATATAATGTCGGTGACATTGTGTGGCGGAAAAACTTTGCACTAAGCAATGCTGGTGCTTATTTTTCAGCAAAATTATGCCCTAAATTTTTAAAATCTAAAATAATTCAGAAGCTGTCGCCTCTGGTATTCATTCTGGAAGATGAGAATGGGACTAGAGCAAAATGGCATGTGAAGGATTTTAAATGAGTTTTTACCTTTTAATGAAATTGTTTTAAATTTATATTGTTCTTCTTTTGTTAATCTTTGTTTTAGGACTTAATTCAAAATTCTTTGTTATTTATGCGTTGTACACTTTGGCTTTAATTTGAAATTTGTTCTTTTACTTTGTAAATATTTTTTTTATGTACTTTCTTTTGTTTTTGTTTCGCCTCATTTCACTTCATTCACTTCAAACTTGGATTTTTCTTTTGGTTTTTTTTTACTAACTTTTTTTTTTGTTTTTGTTTATGGTTAGGTTAGGGTTAGGGTACCTATATTATTGGAGCAGTGGGCCGACTCCTAAAATAAGCTCATAAGGTCATGTAATGTCTAAATTGTTTTATTTTCTTTTATTTTTTATTGGGTTTTCAGTATGTGGTGCAGTTGACCGACACCCTAAAAATAAGCTTTCGGGTCATTAGGGACATTTCTTCTTTGAGTTTGGGCCATCTTAAGTATAGTCGTGAGCCCAAACCCATACTTTTGTTAGGCGAGTATATGTTTGTGTGAATTTGAATGTTGTGAATTGAGAGATGTATGAATGGGTGGATGACGATGTTCTGTTAGGTTGGTGATTGGTTCGAATGGGGAAGTATATGTTCCATAACCTCAAAATTTTCTCTCTGCGTTCAAAATTTTATCTTGGTTGGGGGGATAATGTAGTGTTACATATCATCTTCATTCATTTTTCATGACTCATCAAACCTATTTCTTATTTATTTAGGACCTATTTTTATTGCCTTGAGGAAAAAGAAAACAGAATTCAAAATTGGATAAACTGACAGAGAACGGAAAAAAGAGGAAAACGAGGACTTGAACTTGAGCTTGGAGGGAGAAAGGTGCTCTCACGATTTGTTAAAGGTGGAAAACCATATTATTTTTGTGGCTCCGTTGTTGTGAGGTATCACAGGTTGGTGGCCCGAACAAAGGCCCACTCACCGCCGTCGAACGTCCCCTGGATTAGGAGAAGGACAAACCCAGGACAAACTTCCAGTTTCTCGGGAGAAGGACAAACCCAGCAACAACGTTCTCATTTACCCTCTTCGACAGGCAGAAGAAGCCTATCGACCAAGTATACGTTCTCATTTCTCTCTATCGACAATTTTCATTACCCAGAAGATCTTTTCCTCAGCAGCACTGTTTTATATACTGTATTAAAAGTATCATCAAATTAACATAATTTCATTACAGCTCCCAGTCCCTCTCTCTCTCCCAGAAGGGTACTGTACGTGCGGAGGTTCATAGGTAGAGCTAGCCGGGGGACCTCCGTAACGTTACACAGTATTGAAAGCTTTTTTAATTAAATTGTTCATACAATGCGGCATCGCACAAAATGCCGGTTCGGTTCATTTCTGTGGCCAAAATCGTTTAAAAAAAATTAAATGGCTCGTAATATTTTTTTGTTCTTACAACCATTAAACTAATAGTATATTATATTAGATTATCTCGCTATTCAAGCGTTTTGGGTGTAAAACTCGAACTAGAGTGCTCTGACGTTGCTCCTGCAGCTATCTTGTGTTCAATGAATCGACTAGCCCCCATGCTCAATAAATCTTTAATTTTTATTTCTTTGGTATTTAAAAGCTTTTTATTTTCATTTGATATCGCTTACTGAGCATAAGTGGTTCTAACCTATATAAAACATTCAACGCTGAAATAAAGTCATAACTTTGAACAATTACATTCCAAAACTGGAATTCACGACCTCTGAACCGTATCACTAAAGAGAGCATCCTGTTGAAATTAAATTGGGAACACGGATTTTATTCATAGCGACAATAAATAATTCATGAAGTGTAAAAATGTTATTTAAATTCGTTTTAAGCAAACCAGGTCATTTATCAAACTGTGTCGGGAGGTCGCTGGACTATATAATATGTAGGTGAGGGAAATCTGGGTTCCACAGCAAAAAGGTTCAAACGTGGTTTAAACGGGCGCTAATGTCAATCATTTGATTATGTCTGTCCGTCTGTCATAGACTTAAACATGCACACACCAAACTAAGGTCAATCCGTATTATGAACGACAGTGAAAATGTTAACAAGTTTTGTATAATTATATGACAATGCTGCCAGTATTTTGGGAACGTTTCCCACTGGTAGTGGTTTATTAGATTTTTCACTCGTCGTACGTCTCTCGTATGCAGAAGGCCGTCTGGGTAGGCACCACAGCTTTGCCAGTTAATACACCGCCAAGAAGAAGTGCGTAAGCATTACTGTGTTCCAGTTTGAAAGGCATTGTAGCAACCGAAATTACTCCAAATGAGACTTAATATCTGACGTCTCGGGGTGATGAGCGCAATGCAGTGCTTCGTAGTGCTCTTGTTGGTAATAATAGTTCGGGATGGCACTGTTATTGTTATGGGCAGGCGTGGTGCTTACCAGCAGGCGAACAACTTGCCTGTTTCATTACTCAGTACCATAAAAAGAATGAGTTGTAAGGTAAAACAAGTAATTGTTTAATAATGTGTTGAATGAAAATAAACTAAACTATTAAATTATATAACATAATAAACAGATACTTGTATTTTTTTCTTATTTTTTCTAGTACTCTAACCAAAGTTGATCACATTTTTTTTACTGGTGATAGGCTTGCGATTGACCTCTATCTTACCAGATGGTAAGCGATGATGTGGGCGAAGATGTTACACGCTTATTTAGAAGATACCTGTTCATAAACATACCTTCTTGAAGACATCGACGTAATAAATTATTTTTCAAAAAAAGCTAAACCGACTTCAAAACCACAAATAGGCACTCAAAAGTGAAAAATAAATTAATATAATTATCATAAGCGCTACCCACTCATATATTTGAAGTCGGTGCCAGCCAAGTCTATTAGGTAGCAGATAAATACAATGTATATAGTAAGTACTACTTGTAGGTAGTATCTATCTATTACCTTTTAGACTTGGCTGGCACCGACTTCAAATATATGAGTGGGTAGCGCTTATGATAATTATATTAATTTATTTTTCACTTTTGAGTGCGTATTTGTGGTTTTGAAGTCGGTTTAGTTTTTTTTGAAAAATAATTTATTTTACCCTTTTTAGTGCAAAACAAGTTTTAATTAAATTAATTTAAAAAGTTTTTAAAGACAAGCATTTATGATCTAGCAGCCACATCATGACAAAGTTTAAAACGGGCTATCACAATTACATTTATGTACAAAAAAAATTCATGACTCTCCTATTCTCTGTTGAGGAGTTCCCTTGCCGGAAGTCATTCCTGGGTGTATCAGCCATGTCATGGTGGGATTTAGAACAGGCTATTATGGTTAAATCCATTTACAAAATTTTGTGTCTGTACTATTCACCGTTGAGGAGTTCCCTCGCCAGAAGTCAAACCTGGGTGAAGCAGGTGAAGCAGTCGAATACAAACCTCCACCTTTAGAAAGTCGGTTACAACAAAAACAAGAACTGACTTGAAGATTAAACTTATATATTTTTGTTTTTACTATTTTTTTCAAAAAGTGCTGAATGAATTTCGATAAAATTTATATGGAACCACCTCTGAAGTATGACCTACCAATCAAAAAAAGAATCATCGAAATCCATTCATAATTGGCGGAGTAATCGCGTAACAAACACACAAAATAAAAAAACATACCGTCGAATTGTAAACCTCCTCCATTTTGAAGTCGGTTAAAAATTTCTTAGTTATTTTACAGAAAAACACTGACACTCACAATGATTGTTGAAAATGACATAGGAATTCGTGTTTTGTTTTGCCATTGCATTTATCTTACCATTTCTACCAAAAGAAAATCTAAAAATCGTGAGGGTACTTTTTAATATATTTCTAAACCTACCTTACCACATAGGGTACGCTTGGTCTAAATGGGTTAATCTGTGTACTGTGCACGTCAAGTTATTCGCATGCTTGATCAGAATAACCCCGTTTCGGTTCTTTATACATATTACATTACGCAATGTATATATGGATATATAAATGCGTAACTTAATATCTATTTATTGTTCTAGTATGACCATTGTGAAGCCACCGTACTTCTCAATTCAACAGTTTCAGAACTGACCACCAACAGTTTAAAGTCCGATTATGTTTCGTCTCAACAATTGCACAATCGCGATACGAACTTACACAATAACTTGGCTGCCTTATCGCCGGGCGCAAAGTTTCCAATTTACAACCTAAATTGGGCAGTTTCCGTACTCTTACTTAGTGGTCACAGAAACTACGGTAGCAGTATTGCAGCTCCGACTTTACTTGAAGAACTTTGGTATTTGACAGCCTCTGTGGTGTAGTGGTCAACCTGCCCAAGGTTGGCTCAAATCTGAAACACCACTGAGATACCGACTGAGAAGAAATGTGTCCGGGCAATTTGCGGTGCCTGGTCTACCGATAGCTGTCGACCTATTTTCAAAAAGTTCAACATACTCCCATTACCGTGTATGTACATCAAAGAGGTATGTCTGTTTGTTAAATACCATCCCGAGTTCTTTGATATGAATTCAAAAATTATTGAAAGAAACACTAGGCATAAAATTAAACTATTTTTATCTTTATGTAGATTGGATATCTTTAAGAAGAATGCCTTTTTAATGGCAATCAAAATTTATAACAAACTGCCAAAAGAAATGAAAACACTTAATAAAAATAAATTTAAACTAGAACTACAGAAATGGCTATTAAATCATTGTTTTTACTCTGTAAATGAATACCTACAGTTAAAATAGACCTAAGACATATGAAAATAATTAATTAAATTTTGACATTTAATATAACAAATAACTATTTCTAATGATTAATTTGAATCCAAGAATGTAAAATAATAGAATTATATCTTGTAAATTAATTAAATTATTTTTATGTGAATTGTATTGCACACCTTTAAATAGGGTAGATTATATGGAACATTATAATTATTACTGTAACACCTACATTACCTACCTATATTCTAGCAATAAATGTTTATGATTTATGATTTATGAACGGGTTCGATTCTGACGTGACAAATGATTGTGCATAGAAAAAAAAGCGCAAGCATTTTTTGTGTCTGGGTGTTATGAGACCGTGATCCTTATAATAAGAACAATATAATTTTATTTCAGGCAATAATAAAGGTATGTCGGAGTAAAATTATCAGAGGCCCATTTTATAAATACCTTAGAGACTAACATATATACACAAGTCAAATGATAATATTTAACTCTAGGGATTTTAAGCGGCTTCGCTTCCCTGAAGCGTCGATAGACCACGCCCACAGGCCAAAAGTCCATAAGCTATAGTTTCTGGTTTTGTAGTTAGGGACGAGGATCTATGTATATGACCGTTGGGCGTTGTTATAATTATTCGTATTAAACAAAGCTGCTTCCGTAAGAGTCCGCCATGGAAAGTACCACACTAGTGGCAAATATTTAACTTCCAAGCAATAGTGTGCATACATTACTGTGTTCCGGTTCGAAAGGCACTATTTTAAGCGAAATGACTGGACATTGAGCGAGTGTGGCTCAGTGGGAGCACGTGCGACTTTTGATCTGACGCACCCGAGTTCGAATGCCAATGGCCCCGCACCACTGACTTTCGTAAGTTATGTGCGGATTTAACACTTGCTCTAAAAACGGTGAAAGAAAACATCGTGATGAAACCGGAATGTTAAAAAATATTTCATAAAAATTCAAGGACATGTGACATCTACCAACCCGCAATAGGCCAGGGTGGTGTATTATGGCTAGCACTCTCTCTACGAGGAAAGGCCCGAGTCCCAGCAGTGGGAACGTGGGCTGATGATGATGACTGGACACTCTTTTTCTTAGGCACTTGTCCCACCGGCGACGATTAGCGAGCTAGACATTATTGTTTCAGTGCAGAGCCATGCAACAAAGCTCTATGTGGCACTGCAACTGCTATGGGTGGGCGTGAGTACCTTGGCGAACGATCTGCTCGTCTCAGTTAAAAAAGCAAACGGAGCAATGGTAGCAATTTTATTGTACTAGTGAGCGTAGTGGACATCATCATTAGCTTTCTTCTACGACTGCTCGAAGTACCTGTTTTATAGTGCCAATTCCAGCTCTGAGCTTTACTGAGTCATTCAACGTAAACGTTGAAAATTGTAAGGTATTTTAAAGGTGCTGCAGGTTTGTGCTTGATAGTTTTGAAATATATGCAATGGGATTTTTATCGTTCTTGCCAATGAAATGAAACGAAACGGAACGAAACACGAAACACGAAACATGAAACACGAAACACGAAACGAAACACAAAACGAAACACGAAACGAAACACGAAACGAAACACGAAACTAAACTAAACGAAACGGAACGAAACAAAACACGAAACTAAACTAAACACGAAACAAAATGAAATGTCTATTGTTACTAGATTGTAGGTTTTATGAGTGTTACAGATTTATAAATTCATTACTGTACAATATACGCCTACTAATGCAGTTTGTATATTTTTGTATGTTTTTGCTTAGGCAAAGACTTTATTAGTAATTTTTAAACTTACCTGGTTAGAACACATAGTTTATAAGAATAAAACGGGACTTAATCGCGCTAAAATCATTTGTTTCATTTACCTCACGTTAATGGTCTCAATGGTCAAATGGTGACCACGGTCAATGTGACTTGGTCAAAACGGTAAATACAACAAAATAAATGTTTTAGCGCGATTAAGTCCCGTTTTACTATCATAACCTATAAAGACTTTATTAATAAGCTAGCTGTGCCTCATGGGTTCATCCGTAATTTCTTGGGATAAAAAGAAGCCTATGTGTTGATCAAGCATATAGGCTATCGCCTATTTATATCCCTTAGTATGTCTTTTATAATTTCTATCACCACCGTCTGTGTATGTTATTCCTCTTCATCCAAAGGTTGTCTGGAAGAGCTGTAAGCGATAAGACCGCCCATTGCTACACCATTGTAAATGTTTGACTTTTACTTTATCTTTATTTTTAAGGCGAATATTAAAATGTATATCTATTTATATATCTTTCTGTCTCCATTCCCAATGCAGTTGTCGTTTTGCACAATAATGGTACAAGAAATGACTTAATGCTATTAAGCATTATCTACCAGTATTCCAGGTCGTGAAAGAAATATAGTGGGTGTGCAGCTGCTTTAAGCAAAATGACGTTGAGAGATACTAAATTAATGACATCAAATTACAAAAAGGTGGAGTAAAAGCACTTTAATGCACCTTCGATACTGCTAACACTATTCCATAGCATGTAATTACTGGTCACTGGATTGGGCAAAGCCCTTCTGCTAAACTTTGCTCGTTACGGCCAGCAAAGCGAAGACTTGAAATACTGCGGAGGTAAGGCTAATCATTGTAGTGTCGTGACGAGCTCTACTTTGGAATATAGCAATAAGTTGAGAAACTATAAGAAGTTCTTGAATTTTATGTATGGTTTTCTCATCACAACACTAGTCTTAAAGTTCAAAGTTCATAAGTTCATCATTTAGTTTTAAGTTCTTGAATGTTCTGTATGGTCTTTTCATCACAACACTAGTCTCAAAGTTCAAAGTTCATAAGTTCTTTATTCAGTTTTGGCATCACAGATGCACTTATGAACGTCAATTATTATTGACATAATGATACCCACTTAGAACTTTAATTGCATGTGAAAATTATTCTAATGAAAAAGCATACTAATATAGTAATAACATAGAAGACAAAGATGCGTAGATTATTCCGCTTCTGCTAAGTACCTAACCAACTGGCACATAAGAAACGTACCTAATATTGTCAAAAACAAACATAAAATATGGTAACAAAAGTAAAAAAAAATTGTGTATCTTCGGAGTAGTGTTCTTTTTTCGATACGTTGGTAGAGTCATTGTAATAATTGGCGTTCATAAGTGCGGCTGTGATGCCAAAGATGAATAAAGAACTTTTGAACTTTGAACTTTAATCCATTTTAGTGCAAACGTCAAAGAAATGGAACGCCTTGCCGTCGTCTGAGTACACTTAAATATAAAGTGGGTGCGTTCAAATGAATGAACAAGCAAGCGTGATACATTTTCAACCTCATCACTTAGCATCAGGTGAGATCGTGGTCAAACGCTGAACCAGTTGTAAAAAAACGGCTTGTCGGCCAATAAGTGCGCTCTTAAGGGTTCCGTACCCAAAGAGTAAAACGGGACCCTATTAGTAAGACTCCGCTATCCGTCTGTCTGTCTGTCTGTCTGACCGTCTGTCACCAGGCTGTATCTAATGAACCGTGATAGTTAGACAGTTGAAATTTTTACAGATGATGTATTTCTGTTGCAGCTATAACAACAAATACTAAAAAACAGAATAAAATAAATAATTAAGAGGGCTCCCATACAACAGACATGATGTTTTTGGCGTTTTTATAGATAATAGTACAGAACCCTTCGTGCGTGAGTCCAACTCGCACTTGGCCGGTTTTTTTTGAAGGCCTTGGCATACCTATTTCAATCTGAAATATCGATCATTTTGATCTTGATTGGGATAGGGAGTGGTACGCAGACTTTAAGTATAAAGTCGTGCACAAGCAGTAGTAGTGCGCAAGCATTACTGTGTTTCGGTTTGAAGGGCATTGTAGGCAGCGAAATTACCCCCCTGCTGGTCTCCAATATTTCATGCCTATACCACAAGCCGCCTTTGTCAAGCGGATACATTTTATTATTCCATTATTACAAATTAGTCGTAATTACGCAGGTAATCCAAAGCAAAACTCGGAAAGAAAGTTAAGAACAAAGGGATGTTTTGCATATTTAATAAGGATAATTTAGAAAGGTTGCCTCCTGGGGGCCTCCGGAGAAGCCCAGGTCAGGACGCCATTGGTAATTATAAATGTAGATTATGCTTAAAATTTACTGGAAAAAATGCAAGACCTAAGTTTTCTCACGGGAGCTATAAGGACGTGCTGTGATAGTCGGTGAGGGTGATAAAGAAAATTGTTATAATAGCAATAGATATAGGTTCAGACTATAAGAAGTTTCTTATCATATTTTATATGAAGCATTAACGAATACCAAGCGAAAAACTCAAACAAGGTTTTTCGGGAAGAAAAAATTCGACCACCGGCTGTGACTCGAACCCGCAACCCAATCTTCCCTCAGCGCCGGACGCTCTACCAATTGAGCTACGGTGGACAACAACTCGAGTATCGAATTCTTCCATTGAGAAAAAGGTTCACTCCTATCTCAATAGATGGCGTACACGTCACCCTGAAGACGGTTAAATAACGGAAGAAGAAATTCGGCACTCGACTTGGTGTCCACCGTAGCTCAATTGGTCGAGCGTCCCACGCTGATGGAAGATTGGGTTGCGGGTTCGAGTCCCAGCCGGTGGTCGAATTTTTTCTTCGAAAATCCTTGTTATAAGAAGGTCTGTGCAAAGGTAGACAGCGGTGCTACGGAGAGGCGCAGGCGACGCGGAAACATGCAGCCAGTATAATGTCACTCTAATAATAACAAAAAATATCTAGGTAAATATCTTTCTTTGTTGTAGGTTAGTTTACTGCACTGGATTGAAGCTTTGTTATTTAAAGGAGTATAACTTCGCGGCTTAATTCACTGACCAAAGTGACAGGTAGCATTACTACACTATGAAAACATTTTTTTTAAGCTTTATAGTTCTACTCGTATGTATGGCCACTAACTCGCCTGATGTCAAGCAATGATGTGGCCTAAGATGGAGCACATAGATCTAGAGAGAGACGGCAGTTGAGCGGCTGCTCAGACCCGTTTTCCGATGGTTCACCGAACATCATCCCGAAATATGATTAGGTTGCTTGACGGCATGGCTTTGTTCGGTGGGGGTATTACAACCACGGCCAGAACCTGCCACTTCAAAAACTTGTACGCAGTGTGAAAACCAAACTTTTCCAAATTTAAAGATTGTCTCAGTTCATATTGATCCTGTTCATGTTGATTCGACTAGTTCAACGTACTATGGACTCCATAATTTTTAAGGATTCAAATCAGTGGCAATGCACAAACGAGCATACGAGAAACCTTCACCAGTCCAAAGTTTATAAAGAATCGTATGTTCAGTCATGCAACCAGCCCTATCCCACGTACGCTCCGAATGAGGAGGGGGAGAAAGGCAGTCTTCATAAGAGGATTAAACAGGGTAATAAGGTTTGCTTGCACCCGCAGTTGGCTAGGTCAAGTAGGGCTTACGCTGTGTCTTACTATATGCTCACTTGAAACTTAAATATATAAAACGTTTATTTATATAAATGATTGGGTACAACGTTGAGCGAGTGTGGATCAGTGGGAGCACGTGCGACTTTCGATCCGACGCACACGAGTTCAAATCCCGCTGGCCCCGTACCTATGACTTTCTTTAGTTATGTGCGGATTTAACACTCGCTCTAAAAACGGTGAAGGAAAACATCATGAAATGACCGGCATGTCTAAGAATTAATCACAAAAATTCAAAGACATGTGACATACACTAACTCACACTGGGCCAGCGTGGCGGATTATGGTCCATACTCTCTCTACGAGGGAAGGCTCGAGTCCCAGCAGTGGGACCGTAATGGGCTGATGATGATTACATTGAGATATTTTTATTTATTTTTTCAACAAGAAATACTACCTTAATTTTATTAACCGACTTCAAAAAGGAGGAGGTTTACAATTCGACAGTATGTTTTTTTTTTTTTTGTGTGTTTGTTACGCGATTACTCCGCCAATTATGAATGGATTTCGATGATTTTTTTTTTGGTTGGTAGGTCATACTTCAGAGGTGGTCCCATATAAATTTTATCGAAATTCATTCAGCACTTTTTGAAAAAAATAGCAAAAACAAAAAAATATAAGTTTAATCTTCAAGTCGGTTCTTGTTTTTGTTGTAACCGACTTTCTAAAGGTGGAGGTTTGTATTCGACTGCTTCACCTGCTTCACCTAGGGTTGACTTCCGGCGAGGGAACTCCTCAACGGTGGATAGTACAGACACAAAATTTTGTAAATGGATTTAACCATAATAGCCTGTTCTAAATTCCACCATGACATGGCTGATACACCCAGGATTGACTTCCGGCGAGGGAACTCCTCAACAGAGAATAGGACAGTCATGAATTTTTTTTGTACATAAATTTAATTGTGATAGCCCGTTTTAAACTTCGTCATGATGTGGCTGCTAGATCATAAATGCTTGTCTTTAAAAACTTTTTAAATTAATTTAATTAAAACTTGTTTTGCACTGAAAAGGGTAAAATAAATTATTTTTCAAAAAAAACTAAACCGACTTCAAAACCACAAATAGGCACTCAAAAGTGAAAAATAAATTAATATAATTATCATAAGCGCTACCCACTCATATATTTGAAGTCGGTGCCAGCCAAGTCTAAAAGGTAATAGATAGATACTACCTACAAGTAGTCTTACTATATACATAGTATTTATCTGCTACCTAATAGACTTGGCTGGCACCGACTTCAAATATATGAGTGGGTAGCGCTTATGATAATTATATTAATTTATTTTTCACTTTTGAGTGCCTATTTGTGGTTTTGAAGTCGGTTTAGTTTTTTTGAAAAATAATTTATTTAGAAACAATTAAGTACAAATACTAAAATACACTCTCCCTATGAAAGAGGGCCCGTGTCCCAGCAGTGGAAACGTGATGATGATTAGGTACAAAGTTTTGTCACACACTAAGACTAAGTCTAAGAGACTTAGTCTTGAGAAAATCCTACTCGGTATTTGTACAGTAGTAATGTTTATATTTGAGATTTCTGCTTAGCATTAGACTCATGGATATCGAACCTCCTGATTAACATTGTAACTGTATGTATAAAATACTTAATACATTATTAACAAGCTTTTATTTATCTTGCAATGTTTGGGTCCAGTCTTGCAAGTTCACTCAGAATCACTTATCCTACGGAGTTGAAATTGTGCATACTTGTCAACACTGTAATACAATGCAATACTATGGTGGGCAATGGAACTCTTTGACGGATAATCGTGAACCACTAGTGTCTGGGCAAATTTCAATCTGCTCGCGGTTTCAATTACGTATTTGTTAAGAGCTTGTCTTGAGAAACATATTGTCCAACAAAAATCTTGTTTTAAAAGAAAGTTTGAAAGTTTGGTCTTGTTTTAAAAGAGAGCCATTAGGATTGTCGATGATCCCAAGGTGTCTGAAAAATTAGAGCCACTTAGCATCCGAAGAGATATCGGTTCGCTTTGTGTGTTCTACCGCCTTTATAATGGGGAATGTTCTGAAGAGCTTTTTGACCTGCTTCCGCCTTCCCAATTTTTCCACCGCACATCTCGCCATCGTCAAAAAGCTCACCCCCACATCTTACAAAACTGGACTTCCCACACCACACGCTTCACTCGCACTTTCCTTCCTCGCACTTGTAAGATGTGGAACGACCTACCTTCGTCGGTATTTCCTTTGAGCTACAACATGGAGTCCTTTAAAAGGGGAATTAATAGAGTCCTTAAGGGTCGGCAACGCATCAGCAATGCCTCTGGTGCTGCAGATGTCCATAGGCGACGGTAACCGCTTACCATCAGGCGGGCCGTCTGCTTGTTTGCCGAATCATTAAATAAAAAAAAAAAGTTCATGCTAGAAACGTTGGTAAGGGACACTTACTATTGACTTCGAAAACTACCCACACTCCTACCTATCTATGCTGTTATGAAATCTAGCCGCGAGCGGAATACTAGCCTTACAATATTATATCATGGGCCTAAATACATGTACAAATAACATTGATGGGATTGGGTCAGGTATTCCAAGATAAATACGTAAAAACCCTAAGGAACCTACGTAAGTAAAGAACCTTGCAAAAAAACTATCAAAGTTATATATATTTATTGTTTCAGCGTGTATTTTTGAAAGGTAGGTTCTATTAAAATAATGATTGAGAACAGTTTTTGATGCGTATTGTGGGAACATTTCAATTTTTGTGAGGTGCTATCATGCTGCATGCACGTGTGAATGTGGCTCAGTGCACGTGCGACTTTCGATCCGACGCACCCGAGTTTGAATCCCTTTGGTCTTGCACCACTGAATTTCTTAAGTTATGTGCAAATTTAACACTCGCTCTAAAAACGGTGAAGGAAAACGAAGGTCGAGAGGAAACCGGCATTTCCAAGAATTAATCACAAAATTCAAGGACATGTGACATCCACCAACTCGCACTCGGCTAGCGTGAGTGATGGCCCACACTATCTTTATGATATGCAATGGGAACGTTATAGGCTGATGATGATGCTGCATATAAACATTTCACTCTCTCGCGATTTCACTTTTGCCTCATTCGCACGATTGTTTTGCGAACGCATAAATGCTCGTTATTTTGGCGATTTGGGTATAAAAAAGCGAGTTTTATCGAATCGATCACAGTGTCAAAATCGCTGCAATTAACGTTTGAATGTGTGCGCAGTGAAACATGCAATCGCTACATCTAGCGTCCGAAAAGCAATCTAATCATCGATCGATGCAAAATGGCGCATGATGTTTGATTTGGGTCTAAATTATGGATTATATAGAATAATTCAAACGAATATAAACCTAACGCCTAAACGAATATGTTATTAAACATATTTTTTTTAATTTGACAATATAACTTCACTATAGCTAAGCATGCATGCATACTTAGAAACAAAAAATCTATAAATATAATTATGTGTTTATATAAGCATAGTTTTGTTTCTAGAAAACTTTTATGTATAAAGATTTTTTTATACTAAAATTAATAATTGATATACGTAAAACATGAATATAAACACTAACTATAATAATACATCTCTACCTAAACCAACGCTATAACAAGTATTTTTGGTATACATAATTCTCAGAATGAATGAGCCAACAGACAACGCCATTAAGGTCCGTACACACTACCCGTTCATCACAGTCGTCTGCCGGGCACCGCCACAGTGTCCCATTGAGAAGGTTATGTTCATAGTTAAGTACTACGGATAACTACACCACAAAATACATAAATACACACAAATAAATTAATAAATACGTACACCAACGTGAAAAATTTCTTTCACGACCTGGAAGACTGGTAAATAATGCTAAATAGCATTAAGTCATTTCTTGTACCATTTTTGTGCAAAACTATTAAAATAATAAATAAAGTAAGAAATGTACTATTTAGAAAAAAAAACATGTATTGAATTCAAGACTACACCTATATTTATTGGTTTTGTTGATTGTTTCAAAAAGCGCTGAATCAGTTTAGATAAAATATATATGAGACCGCTTCTGCATAACAATTGCAGCACCATCGAGAACATTGTTTTGTAAAATAATATTGTTTCGCTGTAGAATTATTCGTGGTGTTGATATTTCGTTGTTACGTGATTCGCTGCTGTTATATTGCGGTGACGTATTATTCGAATTTTCAAATTTAGGTACCAAGTAACGCACTTATCTGCGTAGCTTCTCTATTCTGTGCGCAACGGAGTTGTCTCCCACCGGGCCGGTAACGAGTTGACCGTCGGCCAAGCCACAGACCCAAGTCGACTTGAGAACGTATACGTAATAAGGCGCTCGAATATATATTTGCACTTGGTATCTGTATATATTCTTGAACGGTACAAAATCTGGTGAATTGCGAATCTGGTGATTTGTATATCTGGTAAATTGATAGTCTGGTGAATGAAGAACCTGGTCTATTGCAAATAAAATTTCATTCTTTCGTCAGTGTATTCTTTAGGTAATGAAATTTGGTCATCAAACTCCGTGCAAATAGTTTTTGCGTGGTTAAGTAACAAACATCCATCCATACATCCATCGTGACACACTTCCTAGTTTTTATTATTAGTGCCTCCACGGACGTCAGTGGTTGTCAATGTGGTCACATATAAATTTAATCGATATTCGACCTTCGACTTCGAAGATACATTGAAGTCGGTTTTTTGTTATAAAATATATATTTTTTTAATATTCTGCACGTTATTTAACATTTTAAAGGACTTGTAGTACCACAAGTATTACCGGCAGTACGCTCTTATCACGTCTCCAAGGAGTCGTAACGAGTTGAACTCGAGCCAAGATCGAACTAGGATCGAGCTCGGCTATTTGTGAATAGTCATTTAGTCCCTTGACGAGTGCCGTGTACGATAATCAGTAAACTCAGGATATTTTATTCCAAAGTACAAAAGACTCTAGAAATAGTCAAGTCTTCGTGATCCCTGGAAGCCATGCAGCCCCCGTACCCATATGTCCCTCAAGCGCCAATCGTATTTCGTGTTGACCTTAGATCGACACCCAGTTGGAGCGTGTGGACTGTAGGTATGTGATGTGGTGCGATAGTGGGCCGGAGAGAAAAACACTTTTTTCAGGAATGTTAATAATTTTGGTTTATTCGAGGCTAGATACGTCGGGGGTATTGTGTCGGGGGTTTCTTTAACTTATAATTTTTATAATATTATTATATTGTAAAAGTTGCACGTTAAACTATCGATTTCACTGAACAAATCTATTTATTTTTATTTTCAGCCGTGGTCGTCCCACTGCAGGGCAAAGGCCTCCCTACCCTCCTTCCACTCCTCACGGTTCAATGCTCCTTGCGGCCGATCCTTCCAGTAGGAGTCCAGCTCATCCCGCCATCTCCGTCTGGGCCTGCCGCGTTGTCGTCTGACGTTATGTGGGATCCACTCAGTGATAAGTTTAGCCCAAATCTCGTTCGACATGCGGCAGACGTGTCCAGCCCAGTTCCATTTCAAGCTAGCAGCTTTTTGTCCCACGTCGGCGATTTGGGTTTTGGAGCGCAGCTCACTGTTTCTTATTCGGTCCGACAATTTGAAACCTAAGATGCTACGCTCCATAGCTCGCTGACAAACCCCGAGTGCGGACTTTTGATGTTTTGTCAAAGACCAAGTCTGAGCACCGTAGGTGAGGATGGGGAGAATACATACGTCCATTAGTTTCATTTTAAGTGTTAAAGGAAGGTTACCTTTCATGAGATTTTTCATAGACCAATAGCTCCTCCAGGCATTTTCGGTGCGTCTTGCAACTTCTAAATCTTGTCTCGCCTGGAAGGAAACTAATTGGCCTAGATAAAGGTACTCATGGACGTATGCAATCTCCTCGCCATCAACTTCTAGCCTACGTTTCATGCTATTCGTCATAAGCTTGGTCTTCGACATATTCATCTTCAGTCCGACCTCGAGGCTTGCCTGATTTAATTGTGTGATCATGGAACCTAGTTCCACTGCAGAGGGTGAGAAAAGGACAATGTCGTCGGCGAATCGAAGGTTTGTCAACCTTTTTTCACCGACAACAACTACCTTTTCCTCCCAGTTTGCTGCTAGCTTTTTAAAAATCTCTTCTAGGGTGGCTGTGAAGAGTTTCGGAGACAGCGGGTCGCCTTGCTTAACTCCTTTGCATATGGGGAAGGGTTGTCCGAGCGTATCTAATTTTACGGCTGCTGTGCTGTTAATATAAATTTCCTGGAGTAGTTTAATGTAGGTGGGTTCAATGTCTTGATTGTGTGAAGGCTTGGAATAACTGAACAAATCTACAACACAGAATAAGTAACAGTATCGCAATACTACAGTCGATTTCTCGAGGTAAACTTCAATATTTAAATGAATATGGTGGATATTTATCCAATCGTTTACTTGATGCACTTGTAGCGGTCTACTTCCTATTCCCTACTCCTTTCCGCATGCACGTATTCACTTACAGCCGTCCTTCTCTTGACGGCCGACTATGTCCGAACTGCACCGAAGTGCATTCGGCTCCGCCCGCACGAACGACATAATAAAAGATGGAGAACGTTTGCTAAAACTACAACGCGCGCATGCGGCCAAATTAACTTTATTATTTTTGGTGAACTTTTACGTGTTTCAACTGTGTTATTCGCTACACACTGTGCTGTGTTTCTCTGTGTTACTCGCTACAGATATCCAGGATATCCAGGATTACCAGGTACGTGCATGCTTCCTTTCCTTAGCTGCTGTATTGTACCTACTCATCCACCTGCAGCAGTGTGGTCTCCTTATCCTTAGGACGCTACAAGTGCTACCAATTAGGCTACCTATTATTTAATAATATTATACAGTCCACTCCCTTAAAAATAACCCGCTCCAAACCCCATTGTGGTGAGAGACTAGTGTCGAACCAACTTGAAGTAATTCTCACCATAAGTTCCTTCGAGCCGGATATTTCCGGATATTTCCGTTTATTTTGCTAAAATTCAGTCAATTTCCACCAAATATTTGAGCTAAATCTCGTCCGTAAATTACCCTAATATAGGTAGGTATATTCCCGCTATTTATTTATCAAAACCGCATACCGCTATCACACGTTATATTATTATTTTCTACCGCACCGCTATTCTGTGTTTGTTAATTACCATACGAGTCAAATTATCGAAGTATTCGCTAACTACCCGCTTATTTTCTTATTTGAACGTTCGTTGTTCGCCCGCTCGCTCAGCTCGTTGGTATTATTACATCGCCACCGGTTGTCGCTAAGCCGCCGCGCCGCGCCACCCAGCCGCATGCCCTGGGGTACACAGAATACGTTGTAGTTTGTATTCAAACGCAAAACTCACGACTACTCTATATTAATCTGTGTCAAGCTAGTCGAGTCGTCACGTCAGCTGTTAGTTTCTACTTGTTTACTGTAACTACCTATTTTGCGCCCGCTATATTATCATGACAAATAAAAAGGGTAAAAAGGAAAGTTCTCCGGAGCCTGAGGAATGTTATGATGAAGACAAATGTCAACAAGTTGTGCTCGAATCTAAACGAGAAATGTTGTTTGCGCGTATGCAAGGCATTTACGATATCGCTAGGAAAGTTGAAAGCGAGCCCGCCAGTATAAAGACTTTGCTACATAGCGCGTTTAATATCGACCACTTGCATAAAGACTTCGAAAAGGTATTAGATTCTTATAACGCTATTTCGCTTAAAATTGACCCTAAGCATGTTATCAAGTACCAAGTATGGACGAATTTTGATATTATGTACTGCCTGGTTAAGCAAGTTATAGAAACTTATTCGTCATCTAATAACCAACACAAGGCGCTCCCGCATATAGAAAAATCTAAACCTAAACTGCCTCGGATTGAATTAATGTCATTTAACGGTGATGTTCGTTCATGGCCACTGTTTTATCAGCAGTTTAAAAGCACTATTCATGAAAATACATCTCTGTCAAATAGTGACAAGGTATACTATTTGGTTGGTAAACTGTCTGGTCCCGCGGCGTCAGTTTGCGCCCGCTTACCCGCGACCGCTGAAAATTATCCTATTATTTGGGAAGCCCTAGTCCAAAAATATGACGACCCTAGGTTACTTGCTAGCTCATATCTCAATCAGCTGTTGAGTTTTAAATCGCTATCCGCTAATAACGCTACTGGTCTCGAATCATTTTTAAATACTTTCGACACGTCTGTAGAAGCCCTTAGGCAGTTAAGTCTTGGCGATTTGTCGGACTTTATTTTGTTACACCTCGCACTCCAGAGGCTAGACTCGGAGACTGTCAAGTTATTTGAGATTACATACCGCAAGGATAAAATTCCTAAATATTCAAACCTTATTGAATTCGTAAAAGAACAAAGTAAGGTGTTATCGCGATCAGCTGGCCCTACCTCGCTACCGCAAGCGCAGCACAAAGCTCGCAATACGCACATCCCTACACCTAGCAATAGACAAGGTCAGACTAAATCTTTTGTAAACACTGACCGGGTGAGCAGTGTAAGCGACGAAAACAAATGCGTTTTGTGTCATCGCGATCAACATGATCATTTATATCGCTGTGCTTCTTTTATGAAAATGTTAACATATGATAGATATAAATTCATAAAAGGTAACTCATTTTGCAATAACTGTCTAAGTGTAAAACATAAAACGATAGATTGTATTTCTAAGAAAACCTGTTCTCATTGTTCGGCCAGACACCACTCGCTACTCCATTTTAATTCACCCGCTAACAACAACAAAAATGTTGAAATAAAATCCGCTCTTAAATATTCCTCCGCTAACTCGCGCGCTCCCGCTCTTGACCAACGCCATACTGCGTCGAGCTCTGCAGCTCCTTCCGAGTCTTATACTCGCGTTCCCGCCAATGACCTTGCGCCCCATGCGCATAAGGTCGAATCTTATATGCCCTCTTCCGCTAATGATCCGAACAGTGACACATCGGTGTGTACTGTATCTTATGATCACGATTCGCACACAATAACCACTGCGTTATTGGCGACCGCTAAAATAAAAGTTTATGATAACTTGAACCGCCCTCACTTTCTGAGATGCCTAATCGATCCCGGCTCTCAAAGTGAGTATATTTCCGCTGCATGTAGTAAGCGCCTATCGCTTCCTATTTCCACACAAAGCCGCTACTCTAAAGTCCAAGGTATAGGAGGGGCTACTCAGAAAATTCTGGGAGTGACCTCACTCAAATTCACTTCTCGCTTTGAGGACGGACATGAGTACTTTATCCAGCCCATGGTAGTGGATAGTATTACGTCGCAACTACCTGACTCGCGCGTCGACGTCAGCTCTCTTACCCACATACGTAACCTACCTATGGCTGACGATGACTTTTCAGAGCCCGGTCCTATTGACCTCCTACTAGGAGTGAATATGTACTGCCAAATTCTCCTGTTTAATAAAATTAGTGGTGATACTAATTTACCCGCTGCCTTGGAAACCACTTTAGGTTACATTGTTATGGGAAACGCACCGGTTATTTCCCCGCGCTCCTCCTCGCATACCTTTTGTGCATTCACCAGTGACCCGCTACACCGACTTGTGGAAAAGTTTTGGTCCACTGAGGAACCACCTTCCCAGTTGTTTTTAAGCCCCGACGATCAACGGTGTGAGGAAATTTATGCTTCCACTACTACGCGAAATAAAGATGGCAGTTATGTAGTACAGCTTCCATTTAAAGATGATCCGCAAACGCTAGGTAACTCCTACATAACCGCGAAGAAAAGGTTTTTATCACTCGAAAAGAAGTTTTTACGATCACCTGACTTACATAGAAAATATAATGAAATTATTTCTGATTATCTTGATAAAGGTATTTTATCGCGCGCTTCTTGTGACGAGTGTACTTCCCCCGGTTATTACCTACCGCACCACCCTGTGATTCGCGACGACAAATCCACGACTAAAGTTCGCATTGTTTTGGACGGCAGTGCGTCGACTGATTCAGGGTTGTCACTAAATGATATATTGTACAAGGGCTGCAACTTACAAGCTGACATATTTAACATTTTATTAAATGTACGCATACATCGTATCGCCTTTTTTGCCGATGTTAAAATGATGTATCTATGCATACATATGCACCCTTCGCATCGCTGGTATCAACGAATCTTATATCGGTTCAACCCAACCGATCCACTAGAAACCTTTCAGTTTGAGCGTGTTTCTTTTGGGCTCCGGTCGTCCCCAATGTTAGCTCTTCGTACTTTACGCCAACTGGCACAAGACGAAAGACAAAGGTGGCCCATTGCTGCCGACGTCATCGAAAGGGACGTCTATATGGATGACCTTGCATCTTGTGCTCCTTCTGTAGATCAAGCAGTCACGACTGCGCATGAGTTGATCCAGATGTTTAAAGCTGGTGGGTTTGATTTAGTCAAGTGGACTAGCAACTCGCCTGAGCTACTGGAACACATACCTGTGTCACATAGACAGTCGGAATCGATTTCATTCGATGACGATGACACGTTTAAAATATTAGGACTACGCTGGCTCCCCGCATCAGACAATTTTATATTTTTGACTGAGGTCCCACCATCCGCTGCTATTACTAAACGCACTATTTTATCTGTGACCGCTCGTCTGTACGATGTTTTAGGACTTGTCGGCCCCGTTATTCTGTACGCAAAACTGATAATCAGGGAACTGTGGCTTTTGCACATCAATTGGGATGAAAGGCCACCCTGTGATATCATCAATGTATGGCACAGATATCTATCTGAGCTACCGCTAATTTCGCATCTCAAGTTTCCTCGCCATGTGGGAATTGAGGAAACTGATTCAGTCATCTCGCTCGTCGCATTCTCGGATGCAAGCGAAAAGGCTTACGGCTGTGTTATATACCTTCATGTGTCCAATGGTGACCAGCCACCTCATATCTCGCTTTTGTGCTCCAAGTCTCGCGTCGCATCATCGAAACCAACAATTACGTTGGCTCGTCTGGAGCTAAACGGCCTAGTACTTCTCGCTAAGGTACTACGCATCGTTTATGATTCGCTATCCGCGCGTTGTCACATTGATAACGTTTTTATATTGTCTGATTCTACAGTCGCCCTCTGCTGGGTTACTTCCTCTCCGCATAAGTTTCATACTTACGTCGCAAACCGCATATCAGACTTCCAGTCTACTTCGCCATCGCAGGTCGTATATCACGTCGCAGGGGTTGATAACCCTGCCGACATGGTTTCCCGCGGGCTGTTACCTTCGCAGATTTTAAATAATGACTTGTGGTTCCACGGACCTCCTTGGATGTCCACCTCGCTGGCAGATTGGCCAGTTAGGATTTTCTCTCCCACTCAGAATCAAATGCCTGAAGAGAAAACGGTTTCTCATGTCACTGTGGCAAAGGAGGAGAATATTCTATTGACTTTAGGCTCCAAGTTTTCGTCTTGGCTAAAGTTTCGAAGGTCCACAGTCTTCGTACTTCGCTTTCTGAAGGTACTTCCTCGCAATGACGTAATCACCGCCGAAGATCTAGAAACAGCTGAAAATAAAATTATTCAGGCAGTTCAGCAAAGTAATTTCGCGAGTGATATAAGTAGTATTCAAAAGAACCAGTCTTGTTCTACCGCTCTACGAAAGTTATCTCCATTCATTTCTAATGAGATTGTACGAGTCGGAGGGCGACTCTCATATTCAAGTCTGGACTATAACCATAAACACCCTGCTCTAATGCCTAAAAATGGGCACATCTCCGAACTAATAGTAGACTGGTACCACCGCGAACAGAGGCACGCTGGCCCGCAATTACTTATGTCAATACTGCGACAAAAATATTGGTTTTTATCCGCCAGGCGCTTAGTGCGCAGCCGCATTCATAAATGCATTCGTTGTTTTAGGCTAAATCCTAAGCCTACGTTTCCCGTTATGTCAGATTTGCCCAGTTGTCGCGTAGAACCTTGCAAGGCTTTTACGCACACAGGCGTGGATTACGCTGGACCACTGTACATCACGACGACTAGAAAACGCGGCTGTCGAAGCCAGAAGGCTTATCTGTGCGTCTTTGTGTGCCTCGTTACAAAAGCTGTGCACATCGAACTAGCATCAGACCTTAGTTCCGCTACCTTCTTAGATGCGTTCAAGCGTTTCCTGTCTAGACGTGGCCCATGCAATTTTTTATACAGTGACAACGGCACTAATTTCATTTCTTCACAATCTTTTTTGAAGGAATTGTTTGAGTTTTTAAAATCTGACGAATATTATATCACTTTTAACAACGAACTCGCCAAACATAATATAATCTGGAAGAGATCGCCGCCTCTGGGAAGCCATTTCGGTGGAATTTGGGAAGCAAATATAAAAAGCATTAAGTCACTTCTCTTCCGCGTGATTGGAAAGCAGATCCTCACCTACGAGGAAATGCTTACGGTTCTTAATCAGGTCGAAGCTGTTCTGAACAGCCGACCTTTGTACGTACTGAGTTCTGATCCGTCAGAGCCAATCGCCCTGACACCGTCACATTTTCTGTCTACTCAACCGCTAGCCTTTTTACCCGCAGCTGATGTGAGCGGAGAGCGAACAAATCTTTTGTCTCGTCATGCTTTGATGGACTCTCTAGTCCAGACATTTTGGAAGCGGTTCAAGAATGAATACCTCCATAATTTGCAAATGCGCGAAAAGTGGAACACCGCCAGTAATCCACTCACAGTAGGCACTATCGTTCTTTTAAACAACGAAAACGCACCTCCATTGTCTTGGAAAATCGGAAGAATTTCCGAGGTTTTCCCTGGTAAAGACGGTAGAGTGCGTTGTGCGCGAGTAGTAACGTGTGATAGCTCGTATGTCAGGCCGACAACAAAGTTGTCTCCTCTCCCTATTCAGTAGGGTGACCATACCATTATTTATTTTCTAGGATATTTATCCTACCTCGCTATATTTTATTGTATTATATTTGTTTATGTTTATATAATTCACTGTCCGCTTTCATTTTATTATTACCCGCAACGCTATTGTATATTCCTTTTGTTTTGAAGGAATCCTTCAAGGAGGGGGAGATGGTGGATATTTATCCAATCGTTTACTTGATGCACTTGTAGCGGTCTACTTCCTATTCCCTACTCCTTTCCGCATGCACGTATTCACTTACAGCCGTCCTTCTCTTGACGGCCGACTATGTCCGAACTGCACCGAAGTGCATTCGGCTCCGCCCGCACGAACGACATAATAAAAGATGGAGAACGTTTGCTAAAACTACAACGCGCGCATGCGGCCAAATTAACTTTATTATTTTTGGTGAACTTTTACGTGTTTCAACTGTGTTATTCGCTACACACTGTGCTGTGTTTCTCTGTGTTACTCGCTACAGATATCCAGGATATCCAGGATTACCAGGTACGTGCATGCTTCCTTTCCTTAGCTGCTGTATTGTACCTACTCATCCACCTGCAGCAGTGTGGTCTCCTTATCCTTAGGACGCTACAAGTGCTACCAATTAGGCTACCTATTATTTAATAATATTATACAGTCCACTCCCTTAAAAATAACCCGCTCCAAACCCCATTGTGGTGAGAGACTAGTGTCGAACCAACTTGAAGTAATTCTCACCAGAATATCTAGTTGCAATGTCACGTCTCGAAGGACTCGTAACAAGTTGAGTTCGAGCCAAGATTCGAGACATCGGATCTCGGACATTTGTGAAAATAGTCATTTTAGTGCGCTGTTAAAAGCAATTACTTATTTGATTAAGATCATAAGATTTTAAATAATTAGGAAGAAGAAAAATGATATTGCTTGGGCAGGTATCGAACCTGTATCTTCGAGATGCCGTCCCGACGCCTTAACCACTGGGCCACCGAGTCAGCTGCTCGAGCAACCAGCAATTTCTTTTATCCTTCTTATATCGTCTTACGGGGATGATTCTACGTCATCTGTCGTCAATGTTTACATTGATAATATAATAATATTAATAAAACATTTATTTATTTTCTTTCACAAAGGTATTGTCGTATAGGTACCTAGGGATTTAAGACTAAAGCTAAGACTTACTACCTAACGTTGTGAGAGACTGGTGCCTGAGGTAGGTTCTAAAGAACCTGTATTACAGGTCACCGGTGCCCTCCCGCGGTTCGATATTACGCCGTAATTTCTCTATGGTCGTATATAAAAAACTATAGTTATACAGCTTTGTTTGAAACAAAAAACAAATCTAGTGATACAATATTCTTAATACATAATAAGTAATAATGCAGTGCAGACAATGTGTGTTGGTAAAGTGTAGGTGTCGAAAGGCATAGTAAGCAAAAATGTGTGTGGGGATAAGTGTGGTATGTGTGTTTGGGGATGTGTGTGTGTTTATTAGAAGTGATATCTCTCCGCATCACCAGACTAAAGAGTTTGGGTACGAGATGAGTCACAGCTGATAAATGTGCTTATGGTTGATACGAGTAAGTATGCGGTAGGTGAAGCAATAGGAGTATGTACATCAATGTAATATTTGTACGCCGGGCTTAATTTAAGGTTGATTATATAGTTTCAGATTTATGATAGCCAAGATTTTTAAGAAATTTTGTTATTACCTTTTTGCAGCTAAAAGAGTGTAGGGGAAATATATTTAGTTCGGAATTTAGCTTATTATATATGTGCTGGCCTAGAAAACAGAAGAACTTGTGTGAGAAGGATGTATTGAAAGGTTGATTATGGCAGACAGTAGTACCTTTGATCAACCGAACAAGTCTAATATTACAATTAGGAACATGTTTTAATGATAATGCAAACCCTATCATATTTATGATATTGAAAGCATTAACGCATACTTAGCGAAAATATTAAGATATTAAATAATTAGGAAGAAGAAAAATTATATTGCTCGGGCAGGGATCGGGAATAGGGAAATTATCAAAATATAATTATTAAACGATCGAAAAACAATTGAAGCCGACTGATTTATAATCATAAACCTAGTAGTGCAGCGAATAAGCAGAAATTCATTTTTGCGTAACTTTTGCCAAAATTCCTCCTTATGTTGAATTGTTATTTTAGTAAATTCTGATTGCAAAAGTTTAACCAAAGTGATTGATAATTTGACAGTTTGTTACTAACACAAGCAGTATAACAAACCGTCCTTCAAAAAGTGTAATAAAAGTTGGCAACGTTGAACAAAATGGAAACTTGTAAATATCATTGCTGTAAGTGGAAACTGCAAAACTAACAACTGCAGTGAAATAAAAGCTTGCAATAAAATATCGGGTTTTGTTCGATTCGAACCAGTGAGTTGACGGAAGTGAAACAGGGATAAGCGTTTTGTGTTGGTGCTGTCGCAAATGACAAGCCACTTGGATGAATTTACCTAACGTTATTCGTACTACACTTTTTATTTATTGTTTTTATTTGATTGCTTTTAAGTAATCACACTACTGATGTTCTAAAGGCAAAATTTTAGATTAGTATCAATATAAAACAAAATCCCTGAGTACCTAAAAAACGAAACTAGATACAACGTATTCTGCAGAAAACTTAAATCTTATCCAATTAAAAAATGTTATGATTCCGTAGATGAATTCAGAACTGACAAGTATGTGGAAAAAAATGACTCAATTCCGTGACACTATACTGACATATAAAATATACTGACATATAAAATATACTGACTTTAATCTATACTTATAATAAAACTGTAACGAAGCGGTTACTGTACATTGAAGATATTTTTGAAAATCAATTTTTTTAGGAGTATATGGTAGCAACAGAACCCAAAAATACAATTTTTAAATTTTTTGTCTGTCTGTCTGTCTGTCCGGGATAAACTCAGAAACTAGGGCACGAATTTGAATGCAGTTTTTTGAAATATGTTCTGTGGAGTCCGGCGCTACACATAGGCTTTGTTTCATCAAAATCGGTCCAGTAATATTGAAGTTATGACGGAATTTAGGAAAAGATATAAGTGTCCACTATAAGTTGAACCACGGAACATACCGGACCCTTTGTGCACATGGCTCAGCTTATACTGGTTTATTACTTACCTTCAGAGTTTGTAGAACTAAGGTATTGGTTGACATGATGGTATTCTAAAAAATGTTTTGTGGAGTCCTAGGCTACATAACAAACTTTGTTTTATAAATATCGGTTTACGAAAACTGGAGTTGTTACGCAATTTAACAACGTTGAGTACCTACCGATTAGCAATTTTAGTATGAAAGTTTTCGTGAGTTTGATTCATTATAATTATAAATATTTAATAAAACGGCTAGGACTCACGTAGTTTGTCAAATTAGTCGACCTAGGTTTCGAGCATGTCCGATGCTCTTCATCAGGGGCGAGTTTACACTGCGAGATCGCGGCGACTATTGGCGGTGTCGGTGACGGTGGCTGGTGGAGTGGTATAACGTTGAGTACCGTTGCAAGGCAAATTAGCTGTTTAAATCGAGCCACCCATAGATAGCACGTCTTATCAAGGGGCGTTTTTCTGACTCGCGGTGACGGGTTTTATGGACATGGCGCTGGACCTGCACCGGAGCTTTTTTTTGATCAGTTTGCAAAACGCTTTTTTGCTGATGCGATTATGTCGCCTTGGAAAGTAGTAGAGGAATTTTACCTAGCGGTTCCCAATTTTTTTTAGCTATGGAATACTAAATTATGTATCTAATTTTGGCGGAACCCCAACTCATATTTGTAACCGAGTTTAAAAAAGGAGGAGGTTCTCAATTCGACTGTATGTTTTTTTTCTATGTTTGTTACGCGATTACTCCGCCAATTATAATTTGATTTTGATGATTCTTTTTTTGTTCGGTAGGTCATACTTCAGAGGTGGTCCCATATAAATGTTATCAAAATTGATTCAGCACTTTTGCGCGGGTCAGTATATCGATAAAAATGCTGGCCAGCGTCGGCAATTCTCGGAACCCTAGGGTTCCGTGGAACAACTATTAGTAACTGCTGGTATAGACGAACAAAAAGCATAGCAACACCGTACTGGGCCCGGAACGGCCGCGGCGGCTAGCGTGGCACCGCGGCGCACCGTCACCGTCAGTTTTGCGTACGAATCGTAAGGGGTCAATGGCAGTTCCCCCCGATGGCAATCCCACCCGTGTTATTTCCACCCGGCCTCCGTGGTCCCGTAATATGTTTTTTAAACTGAACGATGACATTTGATACGTATACTCGGTCAAAGAAACTATAACACATTTTTCACTAATTTTTAAACATCCCTAAAAGAACTTGCTAAAATGTATATATATCTAAATATAAAAATAATCCACTCCCTCAGACACAGCACACCTCGAAAACCAAAAACCTATGAAGCTGTTTGGTATGTAAGTTCTATAAGGGGATCATTACGAGAGCGGACAAAAGGAATGAGAGTTTATGTTTTTAAAGATAGGGCTATCAACTTTGGTAATTAGGATTGGGAGCGGAACGGGATGATAACGGAATAAGATGGGCATGGAAATGGGATAAGCGCGAGAGTTACAGGATAGGAGCGTAATGGTAACGATATAGGAGCGGGACTGGAGCAGGAGCGGAGCGGTACGGTAACGGGATAGTAGGGAGCGGTAACAGTATAGGAGAAGGACAGGATCAGTCCAGAACGCGGCGGTTACGGAATACAACCAGGACGATAACAGGATACGAGTGGGAAGGTAACAGAATAGAAGTGGTACGGTAATGAGAAAGGAGCAGAATGGGAGCTGTAACGGGAGTATTTTGGGACAGAAAATGGTCGGAAGCATGATGAATTACTACTACACTACGCGTACGAAGTCGCGGGCAACAGCTAGTAAAACATAAATCAATATAAATTAAAATGACTAAATGTACTCTCGCACTGACTTGCAAACGCCCTTACAGGGCTCATGTACTCTCGTGTACGAACCTAACGTATAATTGAAGACCTACCAATGTATGATAAATAAACGGTGAAGGAAAACATCGTGATGAAATTCGCTTACGCGCTATGGAGTGGTAGGCTCTGGTCGTGGTTGTAATACCACCCACCGAACAAAGCCATGCCGTCAAGCGACCTAGTCGTGTTTCGGGATGATGTTCGGTAAACCATCGAGGAGACGGGTCTGAGCAGCCGCTCAACTGTCGTCTGTCTAGATCTATGTGCTTCATCTTAGGCCACATCATCGCTTCACATCAGGCGAGATAGTGGCCAAACATGGATCTATTAAGGGTAAAAAAAAAATGTACATGGATGCAATGAATAAATGAATAATGAAAATTTTGTATGCAAGTGTGTTTGTGTGTAGCGTGTTTGTTACTTCTTCACGCTGTTACAGCGAGACATCGGATCAAAGTCAAAGTCAAATATCATTTATTAAATAGGCACAAAAGTGCACTTTTAAGAGAGATCTGTGCCTACAATAATTAATTAGTATTGACTAGATTGATCTATTAAACGGATGTGTCGAAGATAAACTGTTTTATTATTGGAATCAATACTCCGAACCATCAAATATAGATAGCGCTACCATATAAGCACAGTACTGTGCTGTGTTGATGGTTCGGAGTATTGATTCCAATAATAAAACAGTTTATCTTCGACACGTCCGTTTAATAGATCAATCTAGTCAATACTAATTAATTATTGTAGGCACAGATCTCTCGGACATGTGTAAAAAAGTCAGTTTAGTGTACTGATAAAAGTAATTATTTGTTTGTAATGATTATACAATTCATTACAAATAAAGAGCGAGTGTGGCTTAGTGGGAGCACGTGCGACTTTCGTTCCGACGCACCTGGGTACGTATCCCGCTGGCCCCGACCCACTGATTTTCTTAAATTAGGTGCGGATCTAACACTCGCTTTAAAACTGGTGAAGGAAAACATCGTGAGGAAACTGGCATGCCCAAAAATTTATCACAAAAATTCAAGGACATGTGACATCCACCAACATGGTGGGTTATGGCCCTTACTCTCTCTATGAGAGAAGGCCCGTGTCCCAGCAGTGAGAACGTGATGGGCTGATGATGATAATGATGAATCACACTACTAATGTTCTAAAGGTGACATTTTGTATTTAAGTTTGTGAGTGTGTTTGTCATTTCTTCACGCTGTAACGGATAAACGGAACCCCGGAATACCTTGTATTAACACATAGATCCAGGTACTAGCTTTTCCCGCGACTTCGTCCGCGTAGACGATAGTGAATCCTATAGTCGCCCTTTTTAATGACCATTTTATCAAGACCTCCCTAATATTTGAGAGTGCTTACTACGAAGAGGTCAAGCTTATCTTCGTAGTCATCCACCCTATTTGATGTAACATGATATAATCTAAGTTGGTTTCAAAAATATCATCAATATACAGAATGTATAGATCTGAACATTTTTAAATTGGCTCTGTTACATTTTCATAATAGTAAAGATACATAAATAGATAAAAATACCTATAATTTTCAAAGCAGTTGTACACCACTGTATATTCTAACATATTATATTAAACTTTGCCTTCAGTAACAAAATAATTACGAAAATATGTTAGAATTATTTCATTGCGTTTCAGTTTAGAATTATTTGTTTTTGTGGCTTGGTGGAATTCATTTAATTGTGCCCACACACGAAAGCACAAATACGGAAACGCGTACGACATCAAAAATTAAAATCGTGTGTGCCACTTAATTGGCATATAAGCCTAGTTGCGTTGTTGCCTAGTTGTATAATGTTACCGAGTTTTTTTTTACATCAGACTATGCTAACGTTTGACCACGATCTCACCTGATGGGAAGCGACGATGTGGTCGAAGATGAAGCACGCTTGTATAGTAAGTATCTATTCACTCTTGATTTGAACACACCCAGATTCTATTTAATAGAAAACACATGATGAAAACGCTTCGTACGGATAGGCGGGACTTCTACCAGGTAGAGGTGGCATTTCGCCGATCGTCTTGTTGTCCGATGGTGAAATGGTGATAGGGGGATTAAATTATGCA
Source organism: Petrophora chlorosata (assembly GCA_951640565.1). NCBI lineage: Eukaryota > Metazoa > Arthropoda > Insecta > Lepidoptera > Geometridae > Petrophora > Petrophora chlorosata. The sequence goes on along the minus strand of OX621204.1, from coordinate 3,598,280 downwards.
GTTCCTGAGCACACTCTCCATAGTCTATTCGGTAGAAAACCGACAGGCTTGCAACTTCACGTTGATGAGCCAGACTTTGCAGTCTGGTTTCCACCAACGTGTCGTAGTTGATGAGCTTCTTAGCATTCGAATGAGCTTCGGCCGTCTGTTTCTTCTGTTATTCTAGTATGACCTATTACAGCTTAAATGCACCTAAAAAAGGGAAGGTTCTACTGAAATACCGGCCCTGAGTATGTCCTTCTGCAGTCAAGGTCAAGCAAGGGCTATCAAAACTGATGTAGTACTTATTCGATATGTGGCCGGAGTTTTTATTTATTATTAATATAACTCCCAAAGTAGCTTTTAAACTCTAATTTGCCAATGTTTTGAGTAAACCAAGAACATAAAAAAACAATTCGAAATAAAAAATTTAAGATTTAGAAGAAAATTGATTTAGTCATCACAAAATCTTTGGAACGGCCTACAAACTTGGCTCTTAAGTTCCATTTAACTTTTGCTTGTTCACGAAAAGATGTGTCGCAACTCCTACGGGTAACGAGAAAATCAGCCCCTGTACCCATATGTCACGCAAACATCAATTGTATATATATTTTTTTTTTGTGGAACTGAATGACGAGACGAGCTGGTCGTTTGCCTGATGGTAAGCAATACGCCACAATAACAGCACCACCCAGAATTTTGTTTTGCAAAATCCTGCGCGGCACTGCACTGCGCTCGTCACCCTGAGACAATTAGCTGTTGAGTCTCATAAATCGTCGTAATCTCGTATATCCTGTTCTCACATAAATGTTTAGCTTCACTACGTCGATGTCTTGTGGTGTCATGTTATCTAATGAGATTATCATCAACTTGAATGTGCCGTAGGTATATTGGTCGGAAATCTCACCGATCCTAACTAAACTTGGTTCTTATACGTAAGTAATTGTTAGTACTCTTTGATTCTTACGAACAGCGAAGGAATAAAATGTATTGCCAAAGTCTGTTTCTTGACAGCTAAAACCTGGGAGTCTTCAAATCAAGAGTGAACATGTAACTTCTAGGCGAGCGTGTTACATCTTAGCCCACAACATCGCTTACCCCCAGCCCCCCGATTCAGAACCTCACGACAGTAAATACTGAATCGATTCGACTATTATCGATCTCGTTTTGTATGAATGACGTTCGATCTATTCCGCCCCGAAAATTTAATACGGTTTCGGTTACAATATCGGTATCGATTACATGTTGCATTTATGGAATTTGTTTTATGTGCAATAGTTTGTATCGTAAGATATGAAACCGAATCGGTCGGCAACGAGTTATCTTGAGGTTTTGAATAGGCCCTCAGGTGAGATAGTGGTCAAACGCAAATGTAAAACTAGTAAAAAGTAAAATATATCAGATAATAAAAATTATTAACTCAATTTACAATTAGTTATAGTGCGGCCAAGCCTTTTTTGAGATCAAAAAGATATACGATTGAAGCGTGTATCTCTTCTTCTTCTTCTTCGTGTCGATGGTCCATAGTATGTTTTAATTTTTAAATAATTTTAACCCAATGCTCGGCTATTGCTGCCCCAGAAGGAGTAGCTTTATACAGGTCTTGTAAAGGGCAGGTGTTGGGGCACTGAGGGCAAGACAGCAAGTGCTGCATTGTTTGTGCTGGAGCACCTTGTACATGGAGTGAGTACAGGGGCTGAAGCAGTCTCTGACGCAAGCCTATCCACAACCAGTCTACCAACTAACTATCTATACCATTTTGTTATATTAAATAAATCCATAATTGGATATGAGACTTAAAAATAAGTTAATTTAATTATTCTTAAGATCTATGGATTTTGTGAACTCTAATAAATAAAAATAAAATAAATAATAAAATGGTTAGTCAGAAAAAATCTAAACGGGTTTTGATGTGGTTTTCAGAGATTAGTAGCACTTGTCCCAAAATAGATTATTGGGTATGTTAAATCAAAATCGGTTGGGTGCAGCACGAGGATACAGCATGACCTCTTCGTGACGCTCTCATATAATGGGGTGGTATTGCTAAAATAGTCTTTGAAAAATAATATACGCAAACTGGGTAAGAGTACTACATCTTTGACTACATCATCGCTTCCCATCAGGTGAGATCGTGGTCAAACACTGACCCAGTCAGATGCAAAAAAATAAAAAATAGTGAGCTTTCTCTGACGTCAACGCGGAAGAAGTCACCGGAAAAGCTAGTATCTAAATATCTAAGCTAGCTCAAGCCCAAGATGCTTCTACGTCCGTTGGAAGTATCATATCTCAAGGCAAGCAGTAAACAGTCGTGGCTACAGGCCGCACGGTGCTTTTATCTAGATTGCCGGGGCCGGCTCGCAATTACTCCTAATTTTATACTGAATTATTGAACGAGTTTGCTATTAAAGATGTATGGGATAGAACTGTTTGAAGGACTTGGCGTGGGTGTTTTCAGTGTATCTACTTATAGCTACTAGCACCTAACGCTCACGTGTGCATACCTACTTAATTCTATTTATTTTATTTGGCTTTTATTAAGCTTAGTTTGTCTAAATTATTTTTATAAAGAGGAAAGATTTGATTGTTTGTTTAAACAGAAAAATTCTTTGACTGTTGGGAAGTTACACAATCCCCGGGTGACATAGGCCATATTATTTTTTTTTAATTAGAGATCCTTACTAAATCACCAATAACGTAAACCAAAGTGTAAAAAAATTACCTGAAACATTCTTTACATCGCGTGCGCTGCGAAAACTATTGATGATAGAATAAAATAATGTACAACGACTTTGCAGAACAGATCATTATTTACAAAAAGTGATGCGACAGCATATGTCTAACTATTATAGTTATGCCACAATATGTGTAATTATGTATTAAATAAAAATTATGAATAGGTATTAATCCTTATCAAAATTATATTCAAGACTTCTTCAATACCTTTATACTACTTTTTGAATTATTCAATTCGGACATTCCATTCGAAAGATATCACGAGTTTAAAAATGTAAGTATTAGAAACAACTTGCGTGGTAGCCACTCACCCTGCTCGGCTAGCTAAGCAGCACCTTATCGAATGTAGGCGTCACTGGGGTGCGGGCGGTACCGGAAGGGAGATGTGTGTATTATAATTGTAATAAATCTTAAGAGTTTTTCTATTTCTATTTCTATTTCTAAATCTTTGTTAAATACCCGTTCGAAGCCTAGGCGGGCCGCTAGTTTTTAATAAAAGTGTTTGTTTCTAAGATTTTTTATTTTTTTTACGGAACTGAGTGATGAGATGAGCAAGTCGTTCGCCTGATGGTAAGCGCCTCACCTGTCCGTAACAATTGTTGTGCCACCCAGAGCTTTTAATATCGTAGGAAGCACTGCGTAGCACTGCATTGCGGTTATCATCCCGACACATCAGATGCGATTCACCAGTTCGTGTTCACCCTCTAAATTGTCGATACCAGTTGGTTTTTGAAAAATATCTTCATAATGTACAAAATTGGCTGAGTTCCATTTTTATAATAATAATGGTAATAAGTTTTTAGAAGCTCTTGCTAAACGGTTGGATTAAAAGTCAGATGCAGATAGGTAGGTAGGTACTCCTTGACACGGCACATATTGTCAGAAGGTTCCTCACTCTGCAGCCGTAACCACCGGTAGTTTGGGCCCTGCCCAGCGACACTCTAGCTTTAAGTTTTTTATAATATTTTTGTATATCTATACTTTTCATAGTAATGTTGTAAAAACTTAGATATATAAAATAAAATAAATAAAAAAGAAAAGAAAAAGAAAAACTACAAATAATCAGTCTTATTATATTACATAAAAAAATGATTTATCTTCTCACCAACCGCAACCCACTAAACATTTCCTTTACCAACATTAAGGCAGATATTTTTTGACCCTGCCACACGACACGTCACAGATCTCTTCAATAGCTTCATATCCCGTTCGTTTAAGTACATTATCATCAAGGAAGAGAGTATCGCCATTAGCTCGAGTGGCATCGCGTTGGAAGGAACTGCTTGATACCCTGCAGTTGATGTAGTATCATAAAGTTCCAGCGTAATCTATGTTAGAGACACTTATTTACCTACTTTTTTATGGAATTGAGTAATAAGACGCGCAAGTAGTTTACTCGATGGTAAGCGCCACGCCTGCCCACAATAATTGCAGTGCCATCCAAAACTTTTAATACCGTCAAAAGTACTGCATTGCGCTCATCACCCCGAGACATCAAATGTTATGCAAACTAATTTCGCTAGCTACAATGCCCTTCAAACCAGGAAACAGTAATGCTTGCGCAATACTGTTTGGCGGCAGAATAATTGGCAAGCAGTGGTAACTACCCAGACGGCCTCCCGCATACGAGAGACCTACCACGAGTATCGGGTGCGTCGGATCGAAAGTCGCACATGCTCCCACTGAGCCACACTCGCTCCTCGCATGTCTCTAAGTATTGCGTATAAAAACTCAATGTTCATTTTACGTTTGCAGTGTTGTATTTGTCTCTTTCGGGAGATATTTTGGGATAATGCTTAAACGTAACGTAAAACGATTTCTAAACACTTCAGTCTAAAAAATTTTTCACTCCATACCACGTTCAGTCCGCCGAAAGGCTTCGAATATTTCACGAATCATTAAACACCTATTCATCAAAACCAATAAACAAATCCTACCGCATTTAAATAAGATAGAACACGAAACACGCTACGTGTCCCGATGGAGTCGATCCATCTTCGTAAACGGCATTAGTCGGCGACACATCAAGCCTGCATCAATCACTAGACCCCAAAGTATTTCGAGAAAACATAAGGTGCGAGAAAAAATGGTACGTTTTCCGTATGACAGAATGGGTAATGCTGTATATGTCGCAGGCAAAAAATTAAAACGGAAATTTGACCAAATCACTAAGGTAGATGATCAAGTCACGGAGGATGTTAAAATAAACGATTTTATCATTTCCCTAAACAACACCCAGTGATTTGATAAAATACCAGAACTGGTTCCATGAAATAACAAAAAATATGTGTTGGAAGGACCACTTCTCCGTGGTCCGACTCGCTGTTACCCTAGAGGGTATATAAAAAATGTGGAGCCAGAAGCGGAGTTCTGGTGAGAGCCCATTTATTAAAACTGTATGTTGCATCCCCAGGGATTTCGTTAAATCCCTGGTAAAATAATAATTAAATCATTTCTTTGCAACAGGTATTTGTTCAAATCACTAGATGTTATTTTGGGAAATGATAAAATCGTGTTGTCATTCTAACATCCTCCGTGATTTGGTCAAATCACTTAGGGAATTGACTAAATCTCTGTTTTTATCATATACCTGCGACATATAATAATGTATACAGTTCATATACAGAAGGGTATGTGGAAATGTTATGTCCGTCACGTCAAGGTAATCGTATTAGGTAATTTATCAGACAGTCAAACGTGATTATTGCTAGTATCCGTGCTGGTTGATTTATTAACTTTCTTGCGGTGTTTTTCTAAACAAAACTGAGTTAGGTATATCACGTTAAAAGTGTACAGCTAAACAAAAATAATGTAACGGTATATTTATTTCAACTGTGTAAGTGATACACCCGTATATACGGATGACAAGGAATCATGAACTAAAGAGAATGACAGAGTCAAAAGACTAAAAACTTCATTGTTCATTGTAATATTTTTAGACATTTTAAAACATCCCCGCAGAGTTTCTTGGCGCTATCATCTCAAATGGGCGTATTTCCAAAGCACTAGTAGAGTCAGTTTTCTTACTTCTTTTCTTGGCCCGGACTTCAATTTGATTATGGAAAAAAAATGGTAAGCATGGTTTATTTATTTTATAGTAATTATTTTTATTAAATAAAATTAACGTATTTTAATTATTTGTATTATGTGTATATGAAGTTTGTGCCTATTTAATAAATATCTTTTAACTTTTGACGTTGGACAACTTTACTTATGATACCTTTCTATAATTTTGAATGATTAAGAGACTGCCTACAATCTTTATTGAATTGCTACAGCGTAGCTGCCACTGACTAAAACCAAGTGCAAACCGGGCATACTACATAACTCATTCTGTGACAACCGTGCAGATGGGACCAGTTATTCATTTTTCTGCCATAATGAAAGCAAACGAAACGCCCGACGAATACTACCTTTGATGGTCATGTCGCGGCCTCAAATGGATTTTCCGTGTACCAACGGCCTCCCGGAAATGTGGAACGTATGACAAGTGAAAGACATGGCGCTAGTAATAATATTGAGGTTAGAATTTTTTGACGCGATGGAGACTTTATGTGTGTTTATAAAACTGACAGACAGAATAATAAACCTATATATACACAGAATAATATTATAGGGTTAGTAGTAGTTTATTTTATTTATTTTATATTACTGAACGACGAGTCGAGCAAGTCGTTCGCCTGGTGTAAAGCAACACGCTTGCTCATAACAGTTACAACACCATCCAGAACTTCGTTTTACAAAATCTTGCGCGGTCATGCACTTTCCTCGTCACCTTGAGACAATTAGTTCTTAAGCCTCAGAATTCGCAGTAATTTCGCTGGCTACAATGCCTTTCAAACCGGAATACAGTAATGTTTGCGCACTACTGCTTCTAACTACATAAACAGGTTTTTGTGTGTTGTTGTAAGCTTATAATGCACATGTTTTCCTTGCTACGACCGATATGGGTCCGAACTCTGTTTAAAGACTTCCATGTCGACCAAGGCATATTGTGGTCAGTGGGGAGATTTTCGGTTGAGGCTCTAGGCTATCTGTACCAGTTAGAGTGTTGTATTGTATTGTATTATTAAACTATTGTTATTTTTAAATTATTATTACATTATTATTATAATAAACAAAGTTACAAATTAATATATCATTAAATTTATGTAATTTTTTGTATGAGTCATGTCCGTCATGTAAATTATAATATTTTGCCATTCATATACTCTTGGATGTCATAATAATTCTTATTAATTAATAATTCCTTTAATGTTTTTATAAATTTATTGTCGTCACTTTGATTTTTAATATGTCCTGGTAGCTTGTTAAATAATTTTATACACATAACGAGTGTGCTTGTCGAGTGTAATTGGAGCCGGGATGTAGGTAACATTAGTCGGTTTCCGTGTCGCACTGAACGATTTGTAGGTCTTGCTAAATCATCTCGCTTTGTAAATAAATTAGGATATGTTTTTACGAATGTACATATCTCAAATATATATATGCTAGGTAGTGTAAGAATTTTGAGTTTTTGAAATTGTGGCTTACAGCTATCCTGCTGTTCAATGTTGACAAGTATCCGTACTAGTTTTTTCTAGACGGTAAAAAGTTTTTGCGCACCGCTCGCGTTACCCCATAAGATAACACCGTAATTAAGCCAGGTTGTCGCGAATCGTGAGCTAAAGACGATCTTTTTATTTATTTACTTATTTACGCTTGGTTTGAAAAGTTTTGCTTCATTTAATATATATTTGATACTGACCACAATTTTATGCATGATCCCAGAAGGCTGCTGAAACAACAATAAAATACATATTTGAAATACATATTTCAAACTAAAATAAACATGTGAGTTCAGCAACATTCTTAATGGGTCGTTATTTTGTGCGACCACTACTGTCAATATCAATTTAATGGGATTGAAATTGTATTCCATGTACATTACGTGTTATATATATATACATATTTATATATGTACTGCATCTAGTTATATATATACTGCATACGTGGTAGGTCTCTCATATGCGGGAGGCCATCTGGGTACCACAGCTTTGCCAGTTATTCTGCCGCCAAGCAGTATTGCGCAAGCATTACTGTGTTCCGGTTTGAAGGGCATTGTATCCAGCGAAATTACTGGGAATATGAGGCCTAATATCTGATGTCTCGGGGTGATGAGTGCAGAGCTTTTTATGGTATTAAAACTTCTGGGTTGTACTGCAATTGTTGTAGGCAGGCGTGGCGCATACCATCAGGCAAACGACTTGGTCGTCTCACCACATAGCTCCATATAAAAATACAAATAATTGAATAAGATTTTTGTTGAAAAATATATTTTTCAAGACAAGCTTTTAACAAATTCATAATCGGAACCGCGATTAAAATGAGCCCAACTCCTTGTAGTTAGTTTTTGATTATCGAGTATGCAAAATTTCAACTCCGTAGGATAAGAGGAGTTGAGTTTTGAGACGAGCTGGTCTTTCGCCTGATGATAAGCGCCAAGCCTGCCCATGAGGGCAGGCGTGGCGCAGTGCCACCCAGAACTTTTAATAACATAAAAAGATCTGCATTGCGCTCATTACCCGAGACACCAAATATTAATTCTTATATGCCCAGTAATTTCGCTGGCTTCAATGCCCTTCAAACCAGAACACCGTAATGCTTGCACACTACTGCTTGGCGGTAGAATAACTGGCAAAGTGGTGTTACCTACCCAGACAGCCCCCGCATACGAGAGACCTACCACGAGTATAGGCGCATTTTTCTGCCTTGGATGCAAGAGCAGTTGTACTCCAAGATATTCTCTCTACCATGTCCTACTGGGCTTCAATCCCAATTCCAATCTACACCTAATTACACCGTGTAAACTGTATGAACGGAATGTAGCGTTTAATTAATTTTGCTTTGCACATTCGTACCGACATTATTTTAATGAATGTCTAACACGAGGCCAGATAATGGTGGCGGCAAATTAAACTGTCACATAAATCAACCAAAAATTGGCGAATGTTTACTAAACAATTTTCATATTGAAACAATTTTCAATCTAAAACGCGAAAACAAGGGTTTGGCCGAAACTCCGCTCGCGTGTTGATCGCTCGAAGTTCTCATTTTGTTTTCTGAAATTACGAGAATTAAAAACTTTTTTTCACGTTCCGGTATTAAAACCATTATTAGCTCTCGTAGCGTTGCGTTGCCTTGTTCTCAAAATATCTGCTAGGTTAAGCAACGTTTGCAGCGGTCACACTTGGATGGCTGACCATTTGTGTGGTAGTGCCGTACTTCGAAGAGCACCAAGTTGTTGGTTATCTTAGGATAGGACAACAGTCATAAGGCCATATCGGAGGCCTTCGGCTGGTCTATAAACTCCGACACCAGGGTTATCCACCCAGATAGGAACCCACGTAAGATTGCTGCAAGTTTGTTTTACCTTTGATATTGATTTGATACATCAAGTATCATTGATATAGTTTTCAAACCTTAAACAGGTACATCAAGTTTGTCGTGGCAATGGAATGTAAGCATTCAGCAAGTTTGTTTTGGTTCGGCAATGGAATGAAGGTTTCCTGCAAGTTTATTTTTCTTTAAATGATGTCATTATGACATATACTTGCTACCTGGGCGTCGTCAATCGTGAACCGTAATTTTTTGCATTGCAGTTTCTTTGTTGTGACAAAACTTTGGCTTCTTTGTCGTGATAAGTATCATAAAAGTTTGTTTCGTGGTATCTAGAAAGTCTGACTTAAACTTGCAACAACTTTGCACACTTGCTATGGCAAACTTTGTGCAAGTTTACACGTTCGATTTAGTTCAAGCTTGTTGCAAGTGTGAAACAAGTTTATATTGCTATCTGGACACACACCCACATGAGAAGAAGGTAAATATAACACCGCTAAATACGACGGCTTTTTAATTCAATTCAATCAAATAGTAAAGAACTACTGAATATATAGGTATAGTCAGACGCGAATGAGCAACTCGCTGATTTCATGAATACGAAATCACCGGGAAATCTGGCACTTACTTGTACTGAACTAATAGACTGCCGAAGCGTGTCGTCAACATACAACGGGGAACCCCTTCGGCAATTTCACTAAGAACCATTTAATCCAATCCTTACGCGATATTTGTTATCTGGATGATGTCGTTCGGAGTAAGCTGATGGTGTGGAGTGTCACAGAATAGGTAACGTTATAAACAAACAAATGAATACCGACTTACCCATACACCTACATAATTCTGAACCGGACTCGTTTGTAATATAATTTGTTACCCAGCTGGCGAGTGTGGCTTAGTGGCGGCACGTGCGACTTTCGATCCAACGCACCCGAGTTCGAATCCCACTGGCCCCGCAACACTGACTTTCTTAAGTTATGTGCGGATTTAACACTCGCTCTAAAAACGGTAAAGGAAAACATCGTGAGGAAACCGGCATGTCCAAGAATTTATCACAAAAGTTCAAGGACATGTGACATCCACCAACCCACACTGGGCCAGCGTGGTGGATTATGGCCCATACTCTCTCTATCAGGCAAGGCCCGAGTCCCAGCAGTAGGAACGTAATGAGCTGATGATGATGATGATGACCCAGCTGGAGTCGATAGTAAAGTATCACTGTTAACGAGATACGTTTTGTAAAGCAATTGCTACAATTTTTGCTTAGTTTTCTATAAAAACTATGTAAGCAATTAATTTTCATACGCATCAGCATTTTTTTATTGTACTTAGTGACGAGGGGAGTAAGTCATTCATCTGATGGTAAGCGCCACGCCAACCTATAACAATTATTGTAGTGCCAACTTTTTAATACCATAAAAGCACTGCGTAGCACTGCATTGCGCACATCACCCCGAGACATGAGAAATTAAGTCTCATAATTATGCCCAGTAATTTTGCTGACCGCAGTGCCCTTCATATTTTATTATTATGTATTCTGTGGCGCATCCTTAAGATATCTCCTAGATATTTTGTCCATATCCTTAAGATATTTTGCAAAACAATTTTAAACCTTATTACTAAATAAGAAAAGTACACTGGTGGTAGGTTTCTCGTATGCGAGAGGCCGTCTGGGTGGGTACCACCGCTTTGCCAGTTATTCAGCCGCCAAGCAGTAGTGCGCAAGCATTACTGTGTTCCGGTTTGAAGAGCATTGTAGCCAGTAAAATTACTGGGCATTGTGAGACTCAACAGCTATTTGTCTCAGGGTGACGAGCGCGGTGCAGCGCCGCGCAGGATTTTGCAAAACAAAGTTCTGGGTGGTGATTTATTGTTATGGGCTGGCGTATTGCTTACCATCAGGCAAACGACCAGCTCGTCTCGTGATTTCATTATATAAAAAAATAAATAAAAAAAGTGTAAAACGCCGTTCGTCAAATGAAATGATTGTTCGAAGCGCTTGAAATTAAACCAAAGTGCAATACAAATTATTTACATTCTCCTAATGAAGTGGTGTTAACGTTCCTAAATCGCTAGACTAATTGAGTTCTCGAGATCGAATTCGCTTTTCGTCTATTGTATAGTTATCTTTCGAAATGGCTTCACAGAATTACATCGTCGGAAAATTCCATTTCGCTTTATTCGGGGCACTGTAACCGCATTACTTTCGTTGCTTTAAAATGTGGAAATTTGAGTTTGAATTTGTTGTAAAAAGTAAATATTCCAAAAGTTTAAATGGATTATGAATAATGGTATACAATACAAATACTCTTTATTGTATACCAGTAACATAAAAAACATGATTACAGATAAACCTTATAACTAGGGTAGTACAATGGGCGGTCTTATCGCTTAGAGCGATCTCTTCCAGACAACTTTTGCAGATAACCTTTTTTTGGTATTAAAAATGTTATCGACAGGCTGTTCAAAATTCTTATACTCTGGGAAATTCTCGTCTCGTCTCGTCTCAATTCTTCTCGTCTCGTCTCTTCACGCCTCGTCTCATCTCTTTTCGTCTCGTTCGTTTCTTTTCGTCTCAACTCTTCTCGTCTCGTCTCGTTATGTCATGACTCGTCACATCCTATCACTTCTTATTTATTAAGATATACTTATGAGTTTCTGGCACAAGAATGTAAGGGTGTAATGTTTAACCTACTCCTGCCTCCGCTAACTTCTTATTATTTTGTGGTAGTTTTTTTAATTTTCAATTCAATTCAATTCAATTAAAATAATTTATTTCAATTTGGTACATCCGTTCACTTCTGAACGTCAGGTAACAATAAAATGTATAATTCAACAAAATATTATAAAACATTAAGTAAGTTTTTTTTTGGTCTACTTACATTAATAATAGTAATAAAAATTATTATTTTAAAAAAGTCTAAAAGTATTTCAAATTAATATAAATTTTGTCAATATGTCAAAATCAATGTTCATTTAAGTACAATATAAAATAAAATGTCAAGGATTTTTAATTATTACTACCGTTAGCAAATCAAACATACACTTGTACATAAGTTGAATTAAATGATAATCAGATACTTATAAAATTAAGATCTCAATATATTGCTTGGAGCTCACAGAAAGTAGATTCAAATTAAGTGTGAAAAATATTCTAATGAAAAAAGCATACTATGCAGTTAGTAATTACATAGAAGACAAAGATGCACGGAACATTCCGCTTCTGCCAAGTAGCCAACTGGCACATAAGTAAAATAATACTGTCAAAAACAAACATAAAATATTGTAACAAAAGTTCTAAAAAATATGCCCCTCAGTTTCTTGCCGTATCTTCTGAGTAGTGGTTCTTTTTCCGATACGGTGGTAGAGTCATTGTAATAATTGACGTTCATAAGTGCGTCTGTGACGACAAAATTGAATAAAGAACTTTTGATTGATTGATTGATTGATTGGTGTCAAAAGTCAAAAGATAATTATTAAATCGGCACAAAAATGTAATTTTAAACGTCATACAAATAAGGTACAAATCAATTAAAATACGTTAAAATTGTAACTTAGAATATTATGACTGAAAAAAATGAGGTAAGCATGTCTACCCATCTCTTTACTATACTCAAATTGAAGTCTGAGCCAAGAAAATAAATGCGAAAACTGACTCTACCAGTGCTTCGGAAATACGCCCGCTAGAGGAGATAGCACCAAGAAACTCTGCGGGAATTTCTTTGTTTTAATCTTCTAAAATGTCTAACAATCTAACACTAATCAATGAAATATAAATTCTAACTTACATAACACAATGTCAAACTAGAAGTGCGAGTGAGATGTCCCATAGTCGTAGTATAAGTAACATGAAAGTTTGACTAATAAATAAATATAAAGATAAAACGACACTTTTTATTTTTTACACTCTAATCGGCCAGATTTCACAATGTTATTGTTAATCACGTAAAGTTACAGTACCTTTTAATCATTAAGCAAAAATTTTTTTTTTAAATATTCCTGTTAGACAGGCTTAAGTCTAGAACCATACCGCCATGTCTTACGTAGTTTTTATTTTAAAATTTAATATTTCATTTATTATACTTTTGTTGAGAATGAAGGTCAACAGCAACAAGCCGGACCCTCTCCTAGTGTTTCAATAAAGTGGTGGAACTTTATTCAAGCTTTCCATCGACTTTTTAGGAGAACATAAAAAACAATGTTTTCTCTATTTTGTTTCATTTGCCTACACTCATGCACGTTAACAAACACATAATGGTTAATATTCCACTAATATTACACATGATCACTCGTAATAACACTTGTTTGGAAAATAAAACAAAATCGAACTGTATCACTTTTCACTTCCCGCCAAAAAGTCTAAACAAAATTAAACACTTGCCGAGAGAGAAAATCCACAGATAATCTAGAGCAAATCCCATAGATTATATAAAAAAATATTAAAAGAGGTTCCACACGTTACATATACCTAATGTGGAAGGATTACCTAAAAGTAACGTTATTATAACGTTAAATGACACATCAGAGTTCTGAGAACAGAAGCTTACAAGCCCACGCTTACTTACACAGTGTATAAATCTATTTAATGGGACATCTCATTCGCACTCCTAGTTTGACAGTTAGTTAATTATAATTAATTTATACTTCATTCTTCAATGTAATAGACATTTTAAAAGATCTGAATAAGAGAAACTCCTGCAGAGTTTGGTGCTATCTTCTCTAGCGGGTGTATTACCGAAGCACTGAGTCAGTTTTCACATTTTTTTTATTAAGCATGGACTGTAATTTGGGTATGGGAAAGAAATAGGTAGATATGCTCACCTTTTTTTCAACTTATGTTACTAAATAACTTTTTTTAATTTAAACATATTTTTAATTGCAAGATTTAAATAATTAGGACAAAGAAAAATGATATTTTGCTCAGGCTGGGATCGAACCTGCGTCTTAGAAATACCGTCGCGACGCCTTAACCACTGGGCCACCGAGACAGCTGCTTGAGCAACCAAACTTCTATTCTTAAATCGTCTTACAGTCGTGATCAATCGTGAATCGTCTCCGTAAGACGATGAAGGGATGGGCCATAATTAAAACTATAACTTATAACATGACCAGCGGGATTGAAACTCAGGTGCGTCGGATCGAATGTCGCACATGTTCCTACTTAACCACATTCGCGCTTGTACTCTAATGTTTTTTTTAATATCATACAAATCTTCAAACGACCCGAATCACCAAATTTCTCCACGTATCATTACGTTTCCAACCTCCGCCACCTTCAGACGCCCTTTGTCCCCAACTTGTAATAATTTAGACCTCTGGTTTCACTCAGGCTTTAGACACATTATGACATGCCACTTATGCGGAGTAAGATAAACTGTTCGACAAAAATATCTCTCTTGGCTCACTCGAGGACTTGCAATTAATTCACGTGTCCCTAGAGTTAAGGTTGTAAGTAGTTATGATGAAATGAATGAAACAGTACCTCAACTGCAGACGTTTCTATAGATTTTTTTTATTACCTGATACGCCAGCATTTGACCGCATTCTCCTGATGGAAAGTGACGTCGCGGTCGACGATGGATCATGCTTGCCTAGAAGATACCGATTCACTCGGCACTTGAAGACACCTAAATTATAGGAATCGGGAAACAAATTTCAAGCCTTCAGAACGCAGAGGTGTAGCTGTGAAATAAAACAACTGGAGATTAAGCTCATCCCTCATCAGCATTGCGTGGATATCATCATTATCAGCTCAATTCCGCCCACTGCAGGGCGTAAGCCTCCTCCCGTCATACTCCATTCATTCCTTTTCTATGCCAATCTTGTCCAGGAACACCTGGACATGATATATTAAAACTTGCTGGTACAACCAAAAAGTTTTAATGTATCATCGGCTCACCTTACTATCAGCTGTTTGCGACTACACTGACCCATTCTCGGCCACTATTCAGTCAGGGATCGCATGGACATCCCTCATTTATACTTATAATAAAACTGTAACGAAGCGGTTACTGTACATTGAAGATATTTTTGAAAATCATTTTTTTTTTATTTGGGCGCTACAGAACCCAAAAATATAGTACTTAACTTTTTTCTGTCTGTCTGTCTGACTGTCCGGGATAAACTCAGAAACTAAGGCACGAATTGAAATGCAGTTTTTAAAATATGTTCTATGGAGGCCGGCGCTACACATTTCATCAAAATAGGTCCAGAAATATTGAAGTTATGACGCAATTTAGAAAAATATATATTGTCGGGATAAGAGCGGGACGAAAGCAGGAGCGGGATTAGGGAGGGATGGAAAATTGTCGGGAACAGGTTAAATTACTTCACTACGCGTACGAAGTCGCAGGCAACAGCTAGTTTACAATAATATTTTTACCTACAAAAAATTAAGCCAAGTATCAAGTTAACTTATAAGTAGGTGTGCATAAAAACAGAACAAACTTTAACATAAGATTTCTTACTGTTTAACCACAGTATATTATCTGTAATACCAAATGACAAATAGCCGAATAGATCTGCAAAAGGGTCAGGGTTGTACAAAGGTCGGGAATGTCTTAAGATGTTATAAATTAACTGTAGCAATCCGTTGAAAAATATTAGAAGGGATCTGACAAGCAAAGGCCTCGTTCTCTAGGGCAGAATTTGGGACACAAAACAACTTAGGTACTTCAAATGGTTTTTAGACTTTGGAATGTAAGCAAAAATTAAAAGATTGTTGTCGCATTAAAAAGATATCACATACGGATCGCAGACTTGGTCTTTCGCTTTTCAGCAGGGGTCCGAACTCGAGGTTTGTCAACGAGCGATGGAGCGCAGTATCTTAGGAGTAAAGTTAAGAGACCGTATTGGGGATACGATCCTGCGCTCTAAAACGCAAATCCTGGATGTTTCCCAGAAAGCCGCCCAGCTAAAATGGGACTGGGCTGGACACGTATGTCGTATGCCAAACCTCATTCGCACTCCTAGTTTGACAGTTAGTTAATTATAATTAATTTATACTTCATTCTTCAATGTAATAGACATTTTAAAAGATCTGAATAAGAGAAACTCCTGCAGAGTTTGGTGCTATCTTCTCTAGCGGGTGTATTACCGAAGCACTGAGTCAGTTTTCACATTTTTTTTATTAAGCATGGACTGTAATTTGGGTATGGGAAAGAAATAGGTAGATATGCTCACCTTTTTTTCAACTTATGTTACTAAATAACTTTTTTTAATTTAAACATATTTTTAATTGCAAGATTTAAATAATTAGGACAAAGAAAAATGATATTTTGCTCAGGCTGGGATCGAACCTGCGTCTTAGAAATACCGTCGCGACGCCTTAACCACTGGGCCACCGAGACAGCTGCTTGAGCAACCAAACTTCTATTCTTAAATCGTCTTACAGTCGTGATCAATCGTGAATCGTCTCCGTAAGACGATGAAGGGATGGGCCATAATTAAAACTATAACTTATAACATGACCAGCGGGATTGAAACTCAGGTGCGTCGGATCGAATGTCGCACATGTTCCTACTTAACCACATTCGCGCTTGTACTCTAATGTTTTTTTTAATATCATACAAATCTTCAAACGACCCGAATCACCAAATTTCTCCACGTATCATTACGTTTCCAACCTCCGCCACCTTCAGACGCCCTTTGTCCCCAACTTGTAATAATTTAGACCTCTGGTTTCACTCAGGCTTTAGACACATTATGACATGCCACTTATGCGGAGTAAGATAAACTGTTCGACAAAAATATCTCTCTTGGCTCACTCGAGGACTTGCAATTAATTCACGTGTCCCTAGAGTTAAGGTTGTAAGTAGTTATGATGAAATGAATGAAACAGTACCTCAACTGCAGACGTTTCTATAGATTTTTTTTATTACCTGATACGCCAGCATTTGACCGCATTCTCCTGATGGAAAGTGACGTCGCGGTCGACGATGGATCATGCTTGCCTAGAAGATACCGATTCACTCGGCACTTGAAGACACCTAAATTATAGGAATCGGGAAACAAATTTCAAGCCTTCAGAACGCAGAGGTGTAGCTGTGAAATAAAACAACTGGAGATTAAGCTCATCCCTCATCAGCATTGCGTGGATATCATCATTATCAGCTCAATTCCGCCCACTGCAGGGCGTAAGCCTCCTCCCGTCATACTCCATTCATTCCTTTTCTATGCCAATCTTGTCCAGGAACACCTGGACATGATATATTAAAACTTGCTGGTACAACCAAAAAGTTTTAATGTATCATCGGCTCACCTTACTATCAGCTGTTTGCGACTACACTGACCCATTCTCGGCCACTATTCAGTCAGGGATCGCATGGACATCCCTCATTTATACTTATAATAAAACTGTAACGAAGCGGTTACTGTACATTGAAGATATTTTTGAAAATCATTTTTTTTTTATTTGGGCGCTACAGAACCCAAAAATATAGTACTTAACTTTTTTCTGTCTGTCTGTCTGACTGTCCGGGATAAACTCAGAAACTAAGGCACGAATTGAAATGCAGTTTTTAAAATATGTTCTATGGAGGCCGGCGCTACACATTTCATCAAAATAGGTCCAGAAATATTGAAGTTATGACGCAATTTAGAAAAATATATATTGTCGGGATAAGAGCGGGACGAAAGCAGGAGCGGGATTAGGGAGGGATGGAAAATTGTCGGGAACAGGTTAAATTACTTCACTACGCGTACGAAGTCGCAGGCAACAGCTAGTTTACAATAATATTTTTACCTACAAAAAATTAAGCCAAGTATCAAGTTAACTTATAAGTAGGTGTGCATAAAAACAGAACAAACTTTAACATAAGATTTCTTACTGTTTAACCACAGTATATTATCTGTAATACCAAATGACAAATAGCCGAATAGATCTGCAAAAGGGTCAGGGTTGTACAAAGGTCGGGAATGTCTTAAGATGTTATAAATTAACTGTAGCAATCCGTTGAAAAATATTAGAAGGGATCTGACAAGCAAAGGCCTCGTTCTCTAGGGCAGAATTTGGGACACAAAACAACTTAGGTACTTCAAATGGTTTTTAGACTTTGGAATGTAAGCAAAAATTAAAAGATTGTTGTCGCATTAAAAAGATATCACATACGGATCGCAGACTTGGTCTTTCGCTTTTCAGCAGGGGTCCGAACTCGAGGTTTGTCAACGAGCGATGGAGCGCAGTATCTTAGGAGTAAAGTTAAGAGACCGTATTGGGGATACGATCCTGCGCTCTAAAACGCAAATCCTGGATGTTTCCCAGAAAGCCGCCCAGCTAAAATGGGACTGGGCTGGACACGTATGTCGTATGCCAAACCAGCTGTGGGCAAAAGTCCTTACAGACCGGGTTCCAGCCGGAGCAACACGACCACGGGGCCCCGCCGTAGGTGGCGCGACGCCCTAGACGCCTATGACAAGGAATGGCTCTTAAAAGCAATGGACAGAGGGTCATGGAAAGAGGAAAGTGTTTATTGTGAAATCGTATTTATTAGTTCAGAAAACGTAACTAGATGGCGCTGGCAAGCCTTACAACACGAACACGATATATTCGTGTGCGCGCGGGACCTTAGGCTAAGTTTCAAAATTAAAGACTCATTTTTTTTACACCTGATCTCTAGTTTGATTTCGGGGGTTTTTTGGGACTTTTGTACAGAAAGAGAGGCCTTTGCCTAGCAGTGGGACGAAACAGGCTCATAAAAAAAGACATGGAAGGTTCTATTCACATTATATATTATCTTTGTGTGTCTAGAAAGGTTTTAGTACTCGCACTACACAGGGCTTAATCTCGCAGTGTTGCTTCGATCAAACATTTTTGCCAGTAAGTATAGTATCTGTTAGATATTTAGAACTAATAATAATAAAAAAAATATTTGGGCTAAGAAGTTTAATTTTACAATATCTCACTTTGTTTTGTTGAAATTCAAATAAATTTATCTTTATCTTTATCTTTGAAACTGTCCCACAATTCTATGCTCCCTATGAGTGACAAGTTTAATACACCATAAGAGGATTATGTTTATAATAAAAACAGGATTATGCTATAGAAATCGAGTTTATTAATAAAAACGTATCGGATAAACACAATAATCACGGTTTATTCCAATACACAAATCGGATCACCATCAGTCGTTCGCCATCAAACGAGACATAAAAACAAATATTATTTAA
Source organism: Petrophora chlorosata (assembly GCA_951640565.1). Lineage (NCBI taxonomy): Eukaryota > Metazoa > Arthropoda > Insecta > Lepidoptera > Geometridae > Petrophora > Petrophora chlorosata. The sequence goes on along the minus strand of OX621204.1, from coordinate 3,579,023 downwards.
AATCAATACTCGAGCCTATAAAAGCCGGTAACACGACGTCGAAGAGAACACTTAAAATGCACTGTAAAACAGTTGGTAAGCTTCGGGAAAATGATTTAACTGGATGTCTTGTTGTGATTCAATCACAACCCTTGGCGCCTTGTCTCTCTAACAAAATATATTCTTAACGTAATAGTAGGCCGCAGGTGCAATCCACCTTTGTTAGAGAGAATAAACATAGCAGTACCGGTCAATTATCGAAGGGCTCGACGGCACAATTTGTTTGCTGTGCCGTGGTGCAGAAGTGAGTTGGGCCGCCAGGCTCCTCTTCCGCGCGCGCTTCGCCTGCTAAACGTTGTGCTACGCCGGTACCAACAACTGGATTTATTTGAATGTTCGCTTGTAGAGTTTCACAGAACGGTAATGGAGTTTGTGGAGGCATCCACGAATATATGTAATATTTAATAAAATTTTTAGGTAATTTCAAATTTTTATGTTGTTTGTTTTAGGTGATAATTTCTATATAAAATGTATTTTTTGAACCTTGGGTGGGCGAAGTAATTTTCATATCTTCAATAATTTTAGTCCTCTCACTTATCGGGGGCTGTCTTTGATTGTATCTTCGAATGATGCACTTAGAGACAGTCCCCGATAAATGTTGCCCATTACATATCTAAATTAAATGTTCTAAGAGGCCTCTACGTGTTGGACTTATGTCCCCGCGCAAGCCTTCCAAAGGACCGGGTGTATACCCGTCAGAAAGAGCGACATAATAATACAGAAATGATCGTAAGTTCCTATGTGAAATTTTGTACCATGATTTTGACAATATACAACGTGTAACATAAATGTGTAGTAATAATTAAACCACGCATATAGAAGCTTATTAATAATTCAAGTCCAAGTGCAAATCACCAGAAACTTTTTAAAATCACAAGATATGATAATTTAAACATTTCTGGTAATCAAGTTCATTTCAACCCTAACAATCAGCTGATAAAGAGCAATGAACTTGTGACAAAGAATATTAGTGCGCCGCGTGTACAGATCTGACAAACAAATTTTATCTTCAGTTAGCAAAGCCAGCTGTCCTACCAACCTTACTTTACAACTAACTTTCAAGCAAACTGCTTTTTACGCGACTCCCCAAAAAAGGAATATAATGTTTTCGGGGTTAATGTATGTGCGTTTTTTTATTACAAAATGCCTCAACAGATTTGGATGTATGGGGTATCCTCGGAATCCTTAAATCATCCCAAGTGATAATGTTTTTGGCAGGGAATTTTTTTATTTTTATTATGCTTACTTATTAATTACAGCATTAAACATCATCGCTCCAATTAACATTCAGGAATAAGGATCTAATCAGTGTAAACGCCTAATAAGAGCGAGCATGGCTGATGTTCTTAAAAAATACGTGAGGTCACCAACCACCGTAGGAATAGGATGTAAAAAACATCATGCATGAATTTCAACAGTAGGAATGTAATAGGCTGATAATGATGATTAAGACATTTCCAACATTTGATTTCATTGCATAGTAAAAGAGTGTTCGTAAGTCAGTAATCAATAAAGCGTCTTTACTTAGTCAGTTTTCAGAAATAAACCTGTTTAATCTTTGACAAAACGCGGCAAACACTAAAGCTATCAAACATTCGCCGCCGCTTCATGATTCGCTAGCCTTGTTTCGTATTGCACCAATCATAAAGATGTAATCCTAATAAATAATAGCCGCTGCTCCTCATTGGTCGAGCGGCACAAACAAAGTTACCTTCTAACGCCGCCCCATAAAACTCCACCGATAAGGACCGTTTTCGTTTCGGAAATTCTTTTTAGGTTATTTCTGAATATGAATTCTAAGACGTCAAGTTGGATAAAAATTTGAAACTAATCAAGGCAAGGCTAAGTCGGGTACGTTCGCGGAGATTTTTTTGTATACCGGTTCCGGAACATGCAAAAAAACTATGGTAAAAAAAACTTAAACCTATGTTTTTATTATGGTTTTAATGCATTCAAATCTGTCCAGGCAATAAGAAGTAATGGTGGAATAAATAAATACATACATACGTAAACCCTGAAATACTCCTTTTTGGGCAGTCGTGTAAAAATGTGGAAATACCCTTTTTTACGAGTGGGTTCCGGAACGGAACCGACCGAGTCCGAAGATCCGTTCAGTATGAAATTCCGGTATTTGAGACTCGAAATCAAGCCCTTGTAAAATGTTCGGCGTTTTCAAAGACAGAGCGCCTAGGCCACAAAACAGATAAATACAGAAGTTAATCTCATGTATGTACTTTTCATACATTTCATACCGGACGGCGCAGGAAGTTTTTGGGAGGAAAATTGATTGATTTAAAAATATAACTGTACACGATATCGACATAATTTTTTCGCAGTTACTATTATAACTGAATAAAGTTTTTTTGAAGACAAAACAAATGCGATTAGTTTACATTAACATCTTCCTCATTAGATTATTGAACACAAGGCTAACACAGCTTATACTACAATAAATATCTAATTTTAAATTGTAAAAATATGACAAGGCTACAAACTTATGTTCGCTTGTTCGGCGCAGGGCCGGGGGCTGGGGCGCTTACCTACCTACCTAACTATTTTGTGTTACGTGAAAACAAACCATCAAAATACAAGCAAATACCTACTTACCTCTCTGAAACAACTGGTAGCTTAAAAAACGACAATTCACCGTTTAATGTTGAATTTAAACAACCGTCCACCAAACAGTTATAATAACCTATTTTTCGTTGCTCCATTTTTGCACAAAAAAGTTCACAGACGCGTGTCTCAAGCGGATGGCACTCGCATCCCAACTGTGCCCAGATATCGTGTCTGTGAGCGGTGTCTATGTGTGCGTTGCTCGAGCGCACTTTGTATGTATGTAGATTTCTGTACTAATCTGTTTTGTGCCTAGGCACAAAGTAGCTCGGTCAATGACCCGTACTACCGCGACTAGGCCACAGCTTGTTAGGATTGTCCAAAATAATTCAAATAAATAATTTTTAAACTTTGTATGGAAAATATAATAGTGTTTTTTTGGTTGTATATTCTGCCCAATGATTCATGACTAGATACCCATACACACCTTTCAGTATTACTACACATTAATGTTATTCCCTGTATATAAAAAAATTAAATTATAAAGCAGTTGTATACATACTACATAATTATGCATTTTAGGGGTAGCTTCCATAAAGATAATGTAGGAATGAAAATAAAATTACTGCAGTCGTGTAGTGCAGTCAATTTTTTTAGGATGACAGACTGACAGACAAACAAGAAAGTCACTTAATATAAACGTGGTAATAGTACTACTTGATAGTAAAACAACACAATGACAGTAGGTACTTTGAGCTAGTCGAGCTCCTGAAGCCTCTTGAACTACCCAAACTTCACAACTACGAGAGCTTTATTACTGTCTACAACAAGACCACTGTACAAAAGCGCACAGTATCCGGAACGTAAACAACGGGCCGGTTCCCGTCCGGAATCCGGATCGGAACTTACGCGATCACGTTCGCGGAAATGGAATTTTAAATCCGCGCATTGTACTTAACGCCCGGCCGCGGCCTGTGCTCATATGATTGTAGGTCGGGAGTGCACCGAGTGTTTCATGTTTTTATTGCATTCGACATTCAGTGTGGAGAAAATAGAATAGCGGCTAAAAGTCGCATTTCATTTCTCAACCCGGCATTTGTTGACCAGCGCCCCCTTTCCTCTAGCGGTTGGGAATTCTTTATACAAAATTTTATTTTTTTATGCACTCACTTATTTACTCCGTAACGTCCTCGGAACGCCTCAACCATGTGCACCGTATTATATATTAAGTCAAAATATATTTATAATTTCATAACAATGTAATGGAATCAGGCGTGACGCAGCGGAAATTCATCTTAAAACTGAAACACAACGAAAATATGTAGTGTTATTCCGCTGAACACACACACACACACATATATATATATATATGTTTTATACATATTTTTATTGTGTTTCAGATTTCATAACAGTTTTATAATGCATCAAATAGCAATCATCACAATATAAGATTAATTAATAAAATATTAATTATTATTTTAATCGCTCCATGGTATATCAGAAATGACGACCTCCATCGGGACCTGAAAATGAACCTCGTCACTAGTGTTATCAAAACGTTTGCCGAAGCTCATGAATTCAGGCTTCACCATTACGTGAACGTCGAGGCTATCCAGCTCCTCGACAACACAGACCTAGTGAGAAGACTAGGCTTTTGAGTTAGTTTAGTGAAGTGTCAGTGAACCGTAGTATAAACAGTTAGTGCTACTCGTAAAGAACATAAGAACATAGTGTCTTCGCCTTAATAGAGACAATAAGCAAAGTGTTGATGGACATATTCTTAGTTTTACTCTACTTAGCAGTTTAAGTCAAACTTAAGTTACTTATGAGTCTCATCAGGCTAGATTGTAACTCTAATGGCGGGTCTTTGTTTGAGTGAAGTCATTACATTAAAAAAAATATTTATTCATTGGCCAAAGGATAAGCATTGCCATTCAACGTGGCAATGCTGCCAGCATTTTGAGAACGTTGCCCCCTGGTATGAATTGGATTAGAATAGATTAGTTTAGATAAATTAGATAACGCTTACAAATGAATTTATTTTTTTATTATACATGAATAAACAAAACTTTTATTGTTAAATATCCAATTAAATTCTACATAACAATTAATTAATACAACGTCATACATTTTTGGGCTGATTAGTATTGCGCCTTACGCCAAAGCTAACTTCTCCTTTCCGTTTGAAAACACTGTAGACTTCACGTTCTGTTGAAACATTAACATCGTCTAATTCCTCTGGGACCTCATCAGGGATGTAATAACCCTTTGAGTTTCGTTGTTTCAACGGAGGTACAGCTATTTCTGACGTCATATTCCTTTAATATCGTGTCTGGAAGTATATCATGATATACATTTTGTATATATAAAGATAAAAAGTTTTCGTTGTGAATATTTGGTAATAAGGAAGTTAACCTTGTGATCTTGCTTATTAGAATCCACGGAAATTGGGTTTTTATTTTATGTAGATTTGCGTTATATTATAAAACACGTGCTGTCTTCTAGACAGCCTCTGAGGCGTAGTGGTTGGGCAGGTTGGCTCAAATCACATACACCATTGAGGTTGCGGGTTCGATTCCCACGACGGTACAAACATTTGTGCACAGAAAAACAAATAAGCGCAAACATTTGTTTCGCATATGGGTGTTGTAGAAAGAAAAAAAGAAAAACCATTTATTCGGCACACAAAACACAAAAACGACAAACAAAAAATAAAACTTAAATAGTAAATATATGTGCCGAGTGGGCTCAGCTCAGTATAAAATGCTGAGAGTTTTACACAACTCGGCGCTGATTTTTAAGCTGATTTTCTGCTGAGCTTGTGGGACCATGGTACTCGTAGTTCCTGGTTCCCTAAATAGAAGGAATCCTAGTTAGGGGCCAGGATCTATGTGTGTGATCGTTGGGCGTATTTATTTATATCAATTCACTCTTACAGTATAAAGGTGATGTGGACGGCAGATTGAACTCTTTAATATTATTGTAATAATAATGACGTGACTAATAAGTTAAATGAATAAAATCAGTAACTAAATAATTAACCTATTTTTCTGCGCTAAGTGTATCACTGTCTTTAATGCTTTTCTGGCGCGTGCACTTGCGGTGAATAAAACTGAGCAGTGAGAGCTCTATATCGACCGGGAACCGACGCGACGCCTCTGTAATATTTATACTCTATGTTATTAAATTTTGTGGACCACCACGTTTATTGCGAGTTGTCCTCGTATTGGCTATTTTCAATTTATTTAATCTGAGAATAGAATGGAGAATCTTTTTTAAATAAATAATCTTCCCAACGATCACATTTTTTTTTTTAATTGGTAATTGGCTTGCTTTTTACCACTATGTCACCTGACGGTAAGCGACGATGCGGTCGACGATCTAGCACGCTTACCAAGATAGTACCTGTTCACTCGAGACTTGAAGATTCCTAGATTGTAGCTATCGGGAAAGACTGGCTCTGGCAGGCAGGATCATAGATCCTGGCTTGTACTCAATTTCTCTACTACAGGTACTCCTCTTTGAGTTGTATTCCTGGTGTCTTAGGGTCGTAACCACCTCCAACCATTACCTTTTCTTTTATTTTGTTGTGCCACCTTCATCTATTCTCGGCGACGTGTATTCGTACATAGTGTATATATTATAGAAATGATCTGGTCAGACCAACGCAACGGACTGCGATCACGCAATCTCTTGCTCTCACTTTTCCAGTAATTATGAGCTTTTCAAGGTTATCTCGTTCTTCCTGGCAATGTGGCCGAAATATTCATGTATGCTTTTTTTATAATATAATAATTTTATAATATAATAATTTATTGTGACATAATAGATATTTCTACAGAGTAGTATTGAATCCATAGGCTCTCGAACTAGTTTAACCTGTGTTTCGAGAGTCAGTGGCTTCTCCCAAAAAAATGTGCTAGTTACAAACTATTATGTAGGTAAGCAGGTATTATACAGGCTTTTGAGGCAGATTGTATAGAGCCTAGTTTGGATCGTAAGCCTCTTTATGATTGATACGATAGTTTTACGTGCTGTCCAGAGTATTTGAAGCATTCTCCTCCAACACCACATCTAGAAAAGTCAATGCCATTGCGATCAGATGTTCTCAAAGTGTATTTCACAATTCCATAGAGAAAAATTGATAAGACTAGGCTAGACTGTCTTTCCATGTTCTATGTAGCTGATAAATGGCATTGTTGGTCATTCAATGCACCTTCACACGTCTGTCTCACACGAATAACTGCTTATGTTGGAGCCGAGGGAAATAAAGTACTATAGGAAGTTACTAAATAAAAAATATATATTTTTATTTACAGAACCAATTAACAATTATGTACAAACATATAGAATGATAAAAACTAAACTAACCTACAACAAAATTAAAAAATGAAATTAAATATAAAACACAGAATTTAGGTCACCGTCTGCGGGCAGGGTGCCCAAAAAGCTGGCAACGTTACCTCGTTGAATGGCCAGACTAATTCGTTGGCCGAGGTAAGCGCCAGCTCTTTGGTCACCAGTTTTTTCTATGAGGCGTCTGGCCAGCTCTTTAAACAGAAGGAAAAATAAAAAAAATATATATATAGAAAATAGAGTCTTTATCAGATCAGTTATACACAATAGACTTTAGTACCTGGATGACCGAGCTTTGCTCAGTATTTTTGAGATGGCTTAGTGTTGCTTAACAGTTGCTGTGTCGGTAAAGCAGTTTAGTTGTTGTTTATGCTGATGACCCTAGTTGCCAAAGATTACAAAAATAGTATTACTACTCGCCAATAAATGTCAGAAAGAGTCATATTTTTCAGCTTATGTTTAAAACACAGATAAAACGACGTTTTCTAAAAATGAAACCTAGCTTGATCGATATAGCATACAAAATTTCATGAAAAGCTTTGGAGCCGTTTCCGACTTTCAGATTATATATATATATATATATACAAGAATTGCTCGTCAAAAGCCTCACACATTTACATTCAAAATATTACTGAAACCAATAACGCGATCGGAAACAAAACGCGGCGGCTGTAAAACGCGCAACAAATGTAACTGTCGATGTAATGGCCGAGGGAATAAATATTAAAGACCCGTTGGATATATTTAGTGCGCAAAATATCTGCTTGGACACGACTAACTATGAACTATTCGTATCCAGTATCATTGATAATAACAAGGAAGTCCTCGTTATGAAATGTGACGCCGTGTCATTCATGTTAGACGCGCTCATAGCATAGCTCCACTCATCATCAGCCCATCACGTTCCCACAGCTGGGATAAGGGCCTTCTCTCATAGAGAGGGAATGGGCCATAATCCACCATACTGGGTTGGTGAATTTCACATGTCCTTGAATTTTTGTGATTATTTCTTGGACATGCCGGCTTCCTCACGTTTTTCTTCGCCGTTTTTGGAGCAAGTGTTAAAACCGTACATAACTTAAGAAAGTCAGTGATGCGGTCAGCGGGATCCGAACTCGATTGCGTCGGATCGAAAGTCGCACGTGCTGCCATAGCTACACTCACTCATAGCTCCCCTAACCGTTTGCAAAGATCTGTTTGGTTAAAATCGAACTAAATGTTTGGACGACTATGCTGTTTCCTAATGGTTCCCAATCATATTTTTTAGAAAAGAAACAAATACGTAATATAGGTACATAGTCGTAAATATAATAATGTACAAAAGTTTTTTATCTTAACTAATATTAGGTATAGATGCGAAAGTTTGTGAGGATGGATGAATGGAATATCCATCCATCTAAGATGGATGTTTATACGTGATTAAGGAACCTTAACCACGCATAATTTACTGAAAAGACTGATGAAATCTGGTATGTAAAAAATAGATACTTTAAGTCCTGTAAAAGAACATAAGATATTTACTTTTCATCCCACAAAGACTGTGAGTGAGCCTTGCAGGCGCAGCTTTTTTACAATATCTTAGTTCAAAAACAGTAAAAAATACAAAAGGTACATCGGTGGCTGTTGGCGACAAAACGAAATCGAAAAAACCGCAATAATCTTTTTTCATACATTTTTCTTTTTTTGGGCTCAACCGGCTGAAATTCCCAAATAGAATGCTTCCCCCAAAGTGACTTTAAAAATCTTACCCACTGAAATTGAGAAATATCCATAGTCATTCATGCTTCACGAAGCATATCAAATTAATTACGTCTATTACACAATAATAAAATCGCTACGAAACTGGAGGGCGACAGTCTTCCGGTTATTTTTCATCTAAATTTTCGGTCTGTCGTGGAGTACATAAAGAAGTAGTCAGATATTTTCTTGAAACACAACTCACCACTGCGCCGGCCGCAAAGATAAACATCGCAAGTGTAAACTGGCCAATAAAGAGTACGAACTGCTGTAATAGATGTACTACTTTAGCATACGGCCCCGCGTATGCAGGAATATTATATACTAGTTAAAAAGAGCTAATGTTTCGTGAGCGGCGGGGGCTTTTATTCGCAGTCTAGTGCTTTGTTAGTTTTGTTAGAGGTAATGCGATGTGACTTGCTTCTCACCAAATTCTTGTGATGGAATTCATTGATTATTTAGAAGTAATTTTGGTTTTATTAGCTGTTATGTAGTGTTTTGACAAATTTAAAGACAGCCTCTGTGGTGTAGTGGTTGGGCAGGTTGGCTCAAATTTCATACTTCACTGAGGTTTCAGGTACGATTCCAAGTCAAATGTTTATGCACAGAAAAAAAAAGCACATTCATTTGTTTCGTGGCTGGGTGTTGTGGGACCACGGTCCTCATAGTTCCTATGTAACATGTCTTGTTAACGTGCTGTTCAAGATCGGTTCCGAACAGCTAGGCGAGTTACACTACGAGCGCTACAGCAACACATTATTACACCTTTAAAATGCAGCCCGTATGACAAAGACATCTAAACCGCGCTTTCCATTCTTACTTATGCAAATATCATCCCATTCTGTATTCGCTACGATATCCTATTGTTCTGTTAAATCTTTCAAGCCCGCGCATAACGCGCACGTCTCATAAAACTTGGAGGCAATAAAACTCAAAAATTCATCTTTGTATCACATGCGGAAACGCGGAAAAATCACGCGTTGGGTTTAACACGCGTTTAGAACGATACGGCTTTAGGGAATATTTCATTTTATCCTTCAGAGGGTGCGTTGCAAAAACACTGGGACAGGAGCTGGCGCGGTTTGGAATGAGGTACTTCAACTACAGTGCGGTTGGCCAATATTTTAATCGTATTTCTATGCTTACTTGTGGTAGGTCTCTCATAAGCGGGAGGCCGTCTGGGTAGATACCACAGCATTGCCAGTTATTCTGCCGCCAAGCAGTAGTGCGCAAGCATTACTGTGTTCCGGTTTGAAGGGCATTGTAGCTAGCGAAATTACTGGGCATATGAAACTTAACTGATGTCTCGGGGTAAAGAGCGCAATGCAGTGCTACGCAATACTTTTTATGGTATGAAAGTTCTGGGTGGCACTGTAATTGTTATGGGCAGGCGTGGCGCATACCATCAGGTGAACGACCTGCTTGTCTCATCACTCAGTACTATAAAAAAATGCTAGCTGGATTGCCTTACGCATAGTTGAATTGCTTTACTTATATTCGAAGCTGCAATGTGGGTAAAGGTATATAGAGAATTTCATCATTATCAGCCTATTACGTTCCCACTGTTGAGACCCGGGCTTTCCTTCGCAGAGAAAGTATGGGGCATAATCCACTACGCTGACTCAGTGCGGGTTGTTAGATGACACATGTCCTTGAGTTTTTGTAATAAATTCTTAGACATGCCAGTTTCCTCACGATGTTATCCTTCACAATTTTTTATTTTATGGTTTATTTTTATCGTCAATTATTAAATAATCATGCAAAGCGAGACATTTTATTTGAAAAATCTGACCACTAACATAACACAACTACTTTTATGAAACTTTAGACCTTTGTACCTAATTTCTTCATACATTTCAAGATATAAAACGGTTTATTGATGAGAAATTTCTTAGTAGGGTAAAAAAATGATGTATAACAAACTTATTTAACCTTTTGCTCTAGTTTAACCACGACGGTGGTGATCTTAATAATCATTAAAACATCCTTTGATTTCTAACAGTACTGTCTCCTAGTCTACATTGGGTGCGTTATGAAAACACGGAGTTTCGGAGTTTCCGGGCCCATTCAACGGTGGAAGGAAACATAGGTATGATTTATTAAATGCGGAGTCCCAAGGTAATGCCGAGTCCCAAGGTAATACCGGTCCCGCGGTAATACCGAGTCTCCAGGGAAAGTCCTGTCGTCGCATACATTCGGCTCGAATGTGAGGAATTATTTCGAGCTTTTAGAGCCGCGGTGCTAATAGATTTATGACGGCTTTGATATATTACCTCTCGCTTTGTGTCTTGGGAAGTGTTTGAGGTTTCAAATACTTTGTGCATTGAAAATATCTTACATACTTAATAGTTATATTGAAAAAAACTTCATCTTAAGAGTAAATTATAATTCAATGTTAAAAAAATCGATAATTTATATGTATATATATATATATTTTTTAACTATACTGTCCCACTGCTGAACAAGGGCCCCCTTTAATTATTATTCAATAACAAAAAAAAGCAACTTGAAGTTCAAGGTCGAATATCGATGAAACTTATATGGGATCACACTGTAGCTATACTGAATCGAACGCAAATAATTTTCCAAATCGGTTTCTAAATGACGGAGTTCTGAGGTAAACGAACATAAAAAAAAATACAATCGAATAGAGAACTTCCTCCTTTTTCTTGAAATCGGCTAAAAAGGGGAGAACACTGATTTGACCACGACTAATTAGCACTTACAACTGCCAAATTTTACATTACAATTACAATGCCAAAACTAAGGGCCTTGGTTTTCTGTTTATAACATTTTTAGAAATTGTACAGTATAATAGGCTGTGTGCTTGAACCATTAAACCAAGGCGGACGCCTCGTCGCTAAATTCAAAGTAAAAATCACTCAAGCTATGCCGGTATAAGCTATTTCCATTTCGAATTTCTGAGAACGAATGTGGCTCAGTGGGAGCACGTGCGACTTTCGATCCGACCGACGCACCTGAGTTCAAATCCCACTGACTCTCTCTAAAAACGGTGAAGAAAAACATCGTTAAGAAACCATCATTTAGTTTTCTTTGCAATCATGTCCAAGACTTAATCACAAAGAAATCAAGGACATGTGATATCCACCAACTCGCATAGGGCCAGCGTGTTGGAATATGGCCAATACTCTCTCTATGAGAAAGGGCCCGTCACCCCGCAAGAGGAATGTGATGGGCTGATGACACCGAATTTCATTTCAAATCTTTAAAACTTAGCAATCAATGAATTTTATAAAGTTTGATCAGATAGATAATCATTGTCAGTTGTTTGACAGCCTCTGTAGTGTAGTGGTTGGGCAGGCTGGCTCAAATCTCATACATCACTGAGGTTCGATTCCCGCGACGGGACAAATGTTTGAGCACTGAAAAAAACGCAAGCATTTGTTTTGTGTCTGGGTGTTGTTGGACCATGGTCCTCATAGTTCCTGGTTCCCTAGATACGAGAATCCTAGTTAGGGGCCTATGTATGTGTTCGTTGGGCCTTATTTTTTATTTTTTATTTATTTTATTGTAAAGGAAACTAACTCTAGAAACTATCATAGATTACGTTATTTACTTTGCAACGCTTCTAATTAGCAAACTAATCTGCGTGCTGCATCAAACTATTTAACTATTTCCCGTGAATCCATCGCGTGACTAGCTGCTAGTTATAATGAACCTATGGTTATAACACTTTTAGCGGTTAACGCTAATGTAATAACTGCTACTGCATGTAACGGGCGGGTCTGGCACTAATTATTCTGCGCGCATGAATGTTTTGTGTCAACTGCAACTTTGCTATCATTTAGCATTTAGCATTAAAGTACAGACTTTATATAATGTACAGTATGAGCGACTGTGGCTCCGCGGGACCTTGTGTGAATTTCGATAATGAAGGTAATAAAAGTTCGCTAACCCGGTGATCAACAAGATGGTGGTTGGATATCAGCTGTCTGAAACGTTGTCATCCAAATGCCAGAAATTGTTTATTTGCATCATAATAGTGAAGTGAATACAACAGATGATTTTATGATAATTTATTCCAAAATATTCACAACTATTAAAATTTATATAAACGCACACAGTTAACACAAACACTTCTTCACTCGGCTTCCAAAGATCCACTGACTCGACAGACAATTTCTCCGCATCACACCTTCCCCGGAAACACAATCGTCAGGCAACGACTAAATGACTGCGGCCGATTTTGGCGGATGCTTCTGATTGGTTGAGCACGGCTGCCTATGATTGGTCAAGCACGGCTGCCTATGATTGGTCAAGCAAGAATGTCATGAGATTTGGTGTTGCCAACAAAATTTAATAATGTTTCTACTACTTAATAAGAGATAATTGCAACATAAACTCTGGCAACAATTAAAATCACGACATTCGGCCATCTGACAGCGTGCAGCCTCCTGGCGCACGTCAGTACGGAGCAGACAATCTTTGTTTGTCGATCACTAATTTATAAATGAACAATCTTATGACAAGACATTATATAACAATTCGACCTTTAACATAATTATGAGTATTACAAAAATAATAATATTACTATACCTTAAAGAAAACAAATTAATCCTCTTATACAATAATTAAAGTAATAGCTTATACCTGTTAATTGTATGGCATGTTAGGGCTGTACATTAATTGAAATTTAACTGTAATATAATTTGTTAATACAAATAAATCAGGACATTATACTGCTGATACTATGAAATGTTAAGGTTGTAAATTAATTTAATTTTAATATAATTTATTAATACAAATAATTAAAATCACGACATTCGGTCTTCAGCACAGTACAATTCCTTACAGTAACTATTTAGTTTTTCGTTGTTGCAGTATAGACAGTGGGACATCATCGTCGCTATTGTCACTATCAGAACTAGAAACATGATCATTGTTTTTATCAGCATTTATTAGAGAACGTATATTTATCCATGGTCTCATTCTATCAGCTGCAACAACGGTTTCAAATGTGCGTTTGTCATTCCTAAACCCAGGGATATTGGAAATTTTATATCTATCATTACCTATTGCTTGAAGAACTTTGTATGGTCCAATAAATTTAGACAAAAGTTTCGTACTGTTGCCATCATTATAAAAATTTGTCCTAGTTATTTTTACTAAATCCCCTTCTTTAAAAATAGCAGCAGGAGTTCTATCAGCATCATGCTTAAGTTTTTGTTTTTCTTGACACGTTTTTATATTATCAGATACATCGGCTCTTACTTCATGTATCACAGGCGTGACATTGGTTTCGATATCGCACTTATTGGAAAGACTATCACGCAATCTGATACCAAACAAAACTTCTGCTGCAGTTTTCCTCGTAGTGCAATTTACAGTATTGTTAATGCCCCATTGCACTTTTCCTAGCCATGAATCCCAATTCCGTTCGTCTTTTCCTGATCCATATTTGCTTAAAGCATTCAAAATGGTCTGGTTAAACCTTTCGGCTTGACCATTTGCTCTAGGACACGCAACAGCGTTAAGTACATGTTTGATGCCGTATTGATCACAAAAACTTTTAAAAGCAGTCGATGTAAAAGACGTGCCTCGATCTGAAATTATGCGAGCTGGCAAACCAAAATCGTGAAATATAGATTCTAAAACCTGTAATGTGCTTTTTGTTTTTGTGTCCTTCACGGCTTTGGCAAACACATACTTTGTAAAGCCGTCAACAACAGTTAGAATATACGAGTTGCTCTTTTTACTTTTTACAAAAGGACCAAGATGGTCGATATGCAGAGTGTGAAAGGGTATGCTTACTTTTTCGATTGGGTACAAATAACCAGTTTTCTTTTTAGTAGCATTATCTTTATTGTAAGCACACTCTATACAATTGCTTAAATACTTCCTAACAAAGCGACGCATTTTAGGAAACCAGAACTGATTTTGAATTTTCTCTGTAGTTTTTGTTTCACCAGGGTGACCTATGTCATCATGATTGGACCTGCATATTTGTAGCCTTGCATTACGAGGAACTACAAGGAGCAACCTATCATCAACTTTTCTGTAAAGTTTGTGATTTTTAATAGCATAGTGTAATTTAATGTCTTTAACTTCTTCATCTGTGTCAGGTTTAAGAATTTTTACTATACGAGAAATGTCAGGGTCAGTCATTTGTAAAGTCAAAAGCCAATTTTCTTTTTCTATTGTGTATACTGTTATGGAAGAATCGTCAGTCTTATCGGATAACAAATTAGTATTCCGACTCAAAGCGTCTACATGAGCCATTTGGGATCCTGGCCGATATTCAATGGTAAATGTAAATTCGCTTATTTGAAGCCACCATCTTGCGACACGTGGTATAAGATCTCGTTTTGTAAGGGTAGTTCGGAGAGCATGACAATCTGTAATTACTTTAAAACTGATTCCTAAGAGATATACTCTAAATTTTTTTAACGAGCAAACTATTGCTAGAGTTTCTAGTTCGTAGGAATGAAGATGTCGTTCTTCGGGCGTTGTCTGTCTACTGAAGAAAGCTACTGGTTTGAGTACACGAGGGTTTTCCTGCCATTGCATTAATATTCCACCTACTCCTAGTGCACTCGCATCTGTGTGGAGTTCCGTTTCAAGTTTAGGACTGTAAAGAGCTAATATCCACTGATACGTCACCAACTCAGCGCGGCACTTGTACAATTGATATGCCGCGCGGCGGGTGTCGAGTGTCGAAGTATTTGGGTTGTAAACAAAAAAGTTTCTATGAAACGATAGGCAACTTATGATTGTTATTTCAAGTAGACAAAAGAGGCAACATATTAAAATGTGTTTTGTAATATTTTATGACCTAGTTATTTTGTAATAGGCCATTATTTAACAAAATAGGTTTTATTTCGCTAACTAAAGCAATGACCCCTTATTTTTTCGGACTTAAAATGAGGCCCAATTCAGTAAGAAACAAACGACACCATAATATTTACTATTGTTCTTGAAAAGTTTTGAAATACGAACAATAATACCACAGCGCGATTTAAAAATTCGAACGCGGTAAAATATGACCGTTATCGCGTGCAATTTAAGGCCGCCAATTCACGGATGTTATTGTTTATATTTCAATGTTTGTGTTAGAAATACTTGATGTGTGTAGAATAGTCTTTCATTGTATTGACTATATTGTGTTGAATATATATTATGTATATGAGAGTTTAATTGAGGATAAAAATAAAATAATTATTTAATTACAACTTTTTATTAGTTATCAAATTTAGTTAAGTATCACATATTTACAAAATTAGATATTTACAACATTAGTGCGACACACGTACCGATTACAAAAAATGAGGTAAGTACCTATCGCTGGTCGTCTCATTTGTCCGGGTGTAATTGGCTACATTATATTTAGCCATTAAAAAAAACAATATGGCGGCCGAATAACATACCACAACAAAATACAAGTAAATTAAGTTAGACCAGGCCTATCGCACTCCGCACTGTAGGTACGAAGCTACAAGTACATACACCAGCAACGGGTCGTGCGGAGTTCAGTGGGTTTTTCAGTGAATTATATACATACGCTAACCCACTGTCCAAAGATTGTCCCGACGCACTGAAAAAAAAGGACAATATAAATTGAGATTCTACATTGTTATATGTACTGTCGATATTATGCAGTAGATTGGATTTGATCAGATATGCCGTATAAAAAAAAATACAGAAAAGCTAACCGATATGATGTAATCAGTATTTAGTACAGGTTATTTTGCAGTATACACGACAAACTTTTAATTAATTGATCGACCAAACAAAAGCTTCAAAAAACGATAAAAACAGCACCTCGGCTCTCTACCATAATAAAAGAGCAATAAAACGAGTTTACGTTTGGTAAACGGGTGGCGGGCGGCGCGCTCGTTAAGAAACAAAGGTCGTCTGCCACTTGCTAGCCAGGCGCGCGGCGATTCGATTAGACTATTCAAGTGTTTGTTTACGTATATCAAAATAGAAAATACATTTTTTGTGAATGAAAAGTACCTATGCATAACATATTTAAAGAATAACAGAACAAGCAAAGCATATACCACACCTTTCTTCCTGAAATAAGGAACGAGGCGCGTGTCCCCGTCCTCGCCCGCGGCCAACACCTCGCCCTCGGCCTTTTCCTCGCCCTCGGCCAACATCTTGCCCTCGCCCTCCTTCCTTTTCTTTATTCATTGTATTTGCTAAAATGCAAACATGACACAAAAACATTAATAAACATAAATAAAATGAATAAATAGGTTTTCTTCTTATTACCTATTTGTATAGAAATAGTACTAGAAACTACCCATCCGATGTTTACCTAATATAGGGAGTCCAACGCAAAAAAAAACCAAATCGGTTTATAAATGACGGAGATCTGAGGTAACAAACATAAAAGAAATCAATCCAATTGAGAACCATCTTCTTTTTTTGAAGTTGGTTAAAAATTAAATCGTCAAGCAAGGGGAAAACACAAAAAAAACAAGGAAACAAAATAAAAATCCTGACAAAAATTTGCAAATTCACTTTGTTTACATGACAATATTTGTCGTGCATGGCGAGCCTTATATCCAGTTAGAACCGGCGAACGCCCGCCATGACGTCGTGCCACTTGACTCATTTGTAAACAAATGCTTTGCTTACTTCGATCTCTTAACTAAACAATGATATATTGGTACCAAATTGTTCGTAAATAATCATGCTATATAGTTAATTCATAGTACATTATGTACAAACTAACAATACATTAGATTTGACACGTTTTTATTAATTTTATGGTAGTTCACACAGGAAAATAATAAGTTTTTGACATGTAACATACCATTTATGATTTGTAATTGATATGCATTATACATCAATCGAAAGGCCATAAAATGACAAACAAAACGGCGTATAATTCTAATTGAAAAACAATAGAAAAACCTACTTACCAAGCGCTTTTGTCACAACTAAATCTCCACACACAACACTCGTTTCACTTGTGATTTCAACCGCAGATAATAAAATTTTCAAATTATTTTATAACAACGCCACCTTACGTAAATGTCAGAAATTTCAATAGCTTCTAGACAGACTATAAACCATGGGCATAGAGGCAATCAAAAAGTTTCAATAAAACGAAAAGAGAGCGCGCTCTCTCCGAACCACTTTCGCGACTTGTTTAATCGAGATGTTTCGATCCGTGCCACTTTCGCGACTTGCATAGATGAGTGGATATTGGTCGTTCTACTAGTTTTTCTTTCAAAACGTTAAATGTTTGAGCTTCTTGATCAGTCCATTTAAAAGTGGAATCTTTTTTTAGTAAAAATGTGAGAGGTCTAGCTATTTCACCGAAATTCTGAATGAACTTTCTGAAGTAACTGGCTAAACCCAAAAACTGACGGACTTCATGAACATTCTTGGGAGCAGGGAATTCTTTCACAGCCAATATTTTGTTTTCACTAGGTCTTACTCCATTTACGGAAATTTCATAACCTAAATAATCTACAGAACAATCAAAAAATCTGCACTTTGAGAGTTTTAGTGTAAGATTATTCTCTCTAAGTAATTCAAGTACATCTTTTAACCTTGCGAATCCTTGCTCCAGATCTACCGACGGCACCAGAATGTCATCTAAATAAGCTAAAGCAGACTCGAAACGTTTTGAGCCCAGCATGTCATTGATCATTTTCTGAAATACCGCTGGGGCATTGGCCAGGCCAAAAGGCATTCTTTTAAATTCGTAATGTCCATCAGGCGTTACAAAAGCTGTTAGGTGTTGACTTTCTTTTGCCATCGGGATCTGGTAATAGCCAGAAGCAAGGTCTAGGGTTGTGAAAAATTTATTACCATTAAGATTGGTCAGCTGGTCTTCGATCAATGGGAGTGGAAAACAATTCTTTTTTGTTTTATTATTGAGCGCTCTATAATCCACACATAGTCGCTGTTCACCATTTTTCTTTCGAACCATTAAAATAGGACTGGCATAGTTAGAGCAAGATTGTTCAATAATTCCATTATCTAAAAGTTCATTAATGATTTCGCTTACTTGTCCCCTTTCACAATGGGATAAGCGATATGGCCTATAGACCACTGGTTTGTCGTCATACAAATCAATTTTCATCTCCGTTTCAGAAATACACCCTATCTCGGCTAGATTTAATGCAAAACAGTCGCGATATGATTGTAAAAGTTGATAAAGTTTATCAAATATTTCATCATTGACACCCGGCCCTACGTTAATTTCCGACCTTTCAAGTGGTGCTAACGTAGATGTGTCTCTAGATATTCTATTAACATGTCTAAACTCCTTTTCTATAAAAGGCATTGCTCTAGCTATTAGAGTTTTTGGTTGTAGAGTCAATGATTTATCTACCAGGTTAGTCATAATTACGTATCCCTTTCCAGCCTCTAAACGATAAGCGCCCTGATGCAAACGATACTCTCTACCTGGTTCACCGCACGTATAACCTTCGATATAGACATCCCCGCTAAAGTCTTCGTTAGACGCCGTTACGGCAACGAGTCCGACCTTTGTAATCTCTGTCGTATCCGAAACTGTCAACTGTATGGTATCATTAGGCGAAAAACAGCTATTTGGGTTTTTGTAGAAGAACAGTCTACTGTTATCTTTAAGAACAGTCACGTAGGGTAGTTCGGTCAAATCTTGTCCTAGTAACAAAGGTGTTTGAAGAAATTTATCCTCAACAACAAGTAATTCAATTTTTGCCTCGATTTCATCTACTTTTAGGTTAACAATAGTTTTGCAGATTGGAACTACTTTTGAATTACCAAAACCTTTTATAATGGGGAGGTTTGAGAAGCATTTTTGAGATTTTAGATATCGAGCGTCTGTCTCTCTTATCAGACTGCTATCGCTCCCAAAGTCAATATATGCGACGAAATTTTGGCCATCAATATCAGCCTTTTTGAAAAACTTGTCATTGGAGTTGTTGTGGGTGGAAATCGCTAATGTATTACGGTCGTTGGTTTTAATGGGCTTAGTGTCAGTACGTAAGGTAGCAGGGTCTAATTTACAAGTGTCAGAATCGTGTCCAACCCTTTGGCACTTTTGGCACCGTGTAATGGGCTTTGGACACTTGTAATAAGTGTGACCTTTTACACGGCAGTTAAAACAAGTCACTAAGCTATCATTTGAGCTAGATGTTGTACTAGTATTTGGTCGGTTTGTCATGTCAAAGCGTCTTTTAAAGGGTGCACTATCGTTTGGGCGTTGAGAGTTTAGAAAATTCAATAAGTCTTCTGGTTCCTTACAATTTAACGCTTGTGCGCCATTTCTTATAGACTTATCAATAAGACCATGTACAATACAATCTACAGCATTTTTACCAGTTATTGCGCATCTGTTTAAAAGAGTCAATTTGTCGTAAAAATACTCTCGTAGACTCTCATTATAACGGGATGTGCGACCTAACATTTCCTCAAGAAGCCGACCATAATTTTGCTCATTAGAAAAAGCTTTTTGTAGTTTGGATTGCCATTCCGCCCAACTAAATACTACAGACGGAAGGGCCTCAAACCATTTTTTTGCAAGTCCACTTAATTTTTGTAAAGCAAAATGTATGGTTTGCTTCTCGTCCCATTCGTAAATGATTGCGCACTCATTCACTTTTCTAAGCCAGCTATCAATACTTTGTCGCTTACTTGTAGGATCAAATTCCGGAATTACATTATTTAAGTGGTTGTTAGTCAAACGAAGAGATTTCTGATCGTCCGGTTTACGCAGTGAAGATAGCAATTCTAGTACCTCATCAGCAGTGAAGGAGTCCTTACGTCTTTTTCTTACGGGGCTGGCAGACTGAGAAGGAAATTCATCGGTTATCACCGCATGTCTACTTCCGTCTTCTATATCTTCCACGACCCAGTTGGACGGAGCTCTAATTTTTCTTCTTGCACGCAATCTTCGACGCCTTCGACCGACGCTGACGGGAACCTCCGCCAAGTCGGAGCTCATGACCTCGAAAAAAATTATTAGAGTTATATACTTATCGAACACAAAAATGTAAATGTAAGTTTCAGTTAAATGTTCTCATGAATGTATTAAGACATTGTATTTATTTGTAGTCCAAGTATTTATATAGATAAATATAAGTCCAATTACATAAAACACACATTTTCCAACGTACATACATACTTAGCACTAGCTAGGCGAACACACTTGGCTCATAACGACATACTTAGCCGTTAGTTAGATGAACACACTTGGTCCATAATGGCATACTTAACCACTAGCTAGGGGAACACACTTGGTCCACCATGGCGTACATAGCCGCTAGCTAGTTTAATGTAATCCAATTAAATTAAAATTAACAATCACCAGTTAGCGACATCATCAGAAAATAGTTCTGACTAAATGGTCTGATGATAGGTTAATGCAAGAAACTTAACCATTAACGATCACTAGTTAGCAACATTATCAGAGTGTAGCTCTGACCGAATGGTCTAGTGATAGGTTAATGCTACTTGTCAGATCTGGATAGCATATTGAGAAAAATAAGAAATTTATACAAATATTAACAACCATCAGTTAGCGACATTATCAGAAAATAGGTCTGACCAAATGGTCTGACGGTAGGTTAATGCAAGAAACTTGTGCAAACATTAACGATCACTAGTTAGCAACATTATCAGAGTGTAGCTCTGACCAAATGGTCTAATGATAGGTTAATGTCACTTGTCAGTTCTCAACCTGATAATAAGTTATTAGATTATATTTGTCTTAACGCCTTGATATGAGGTTGTCCAACTACCATTTGCACTATGTAATTCTGTACCATGCCAGTTGTTTCAAAAACTGCTATCAGAGAGTAGCCCCGATCAAACAAATTTGAACAACGGCATAATACTATATTTCAATTAAGCTAGCACGATCGGATAGTCTCGGAATAATCCCGACCGACCTTAGCTAACAAAATCTCACTACATAATTGCAAATGATGAAAACGTTAAATTATGTTGGTATTTACAGACTCGCTATCAGAGAGTAGCCCTGATCAAATGAATTTGAACACCAACATAATACGTCATTGTTCAATTAAGCTAGCACAACCGGATAGTCTCGAGATTATCCCGACCGACTCGTGCTAACGAAACCTTTTGATAATCAAACGTTAAAACAATATCATGCATTAAGAATCTTTAGTAAGAGGGTAATCTCACAATAATAAAATTATAAATGAAATATTCCATACCTTGGTTCAATCCCACTTCTGAAATGAAGTGAATACAACAGATGATTTTATGATAATTTATTCCAAAATATTCACAACTATTAAAATTTATATAAACGCACACAGTTAACACAAACACTTCTTCACTCGGCTTCCAAAGATCCACTGACTCGACAGACAATTTCTCCGCATCACACCTTCCCCGGAAACACAATCGTCAGGCAACGACTAAATGACTGCGGCCGATTTTGGCGGATGCTTCTGATTGGTTGAGCACGGCTGCCTATGATTGGTCAAGCACGGCTGCCTATGATTGGTCAAGCAAGAATGTCATGAGATTTGGTGTTGCCAACAAAATTTAATAATGTTTCTACTACTTAATAAGAGATAATTGCAACATAAACTCTGGCAACAATTAAAATCACGACAATAGTAATATGTATGCTCGCTCTAAAAACGGTGAAGGAAAAAATCGTGTTGAAACGCGCTTACGCGGTTTGGAGTGGTAGACTCTGGCCGTGGTTGTAATACCACCCACCGAACAAAGCCATGCCGTCAAGCGACTTAGTCGTGTTTCGGGATGATGTTCGGTGAACCATCGGGGAGACGGGTCTGAGCAGCCGCTCAACTGCCGTCTCTCTTTTGATCTATGTGCTTCATCTTAGGCCACATCATCGCTTCACATCAGGCGAGATAGTGGCCAAACATAGATCTTTAAGCGTAAAAAAGTACCTACTTTATCGACTTCCCTCACCTCAATCCTCAAAATAGAAATGAAATAAGTACAATGTTTTTTTTTAATGTAAATGAGTCGCGAGACAAGCTCGTTCACCTCATGTTAAGCAATACGCCTGCCCATAACAGTGACAGCACCACCCGGAACTTTGTTTTGCAAAATCCTGCGCGGCGCTGAACTGCACTCGTCACCCTAAGACAATTGACCCCTAAAACAACCTAAAACAGCTGATAAGTCTCATAATGCCCAGTAATTTCGCTAACTATAATGCCCTTCAAACCGGAACACAGAAATGCTTGCGCACTTCTGTTGGTGGCAGAATAACTGGCAAAGCTGTGGTACCTACCCAGACGCTTTCCCACAAACGAAAGACCTACCAAGAGAAAAATATATACTTTTTGCGACACTTCTCACTCTCTCTCTTAAAGTATGAAATTAAATAAGTATAGATTCTTTCCGTGACTAATAAAGCTGTTCTGGCATAAAAATTCAACCAAATGTCTGCAAATGATTTATGATTTCGTAAAGAAAGTAATCTCATACATTGTTAACATACATTGTTTCACCGGAAATTAGAGCGATTAACAAATATTTGTGCAAAGATTATGATAACCTTCTACCAACAATTTCTCATCCATCATACAGACTCCTTGATTATTATTAAAACTAGCGTGAGTATTATTCATATTATTGTTTACTAACCGGCTACACTCACGAGAATAAGTCGAGACACTCGACCGGTGTTCGAGCGGTACAGACGCTCATCTTCACGGAGTACGTGCGGTCGCGGCGAGCGCTTGGCGCGAACTCGGTCGAGTGTCTTGACTTATTCTCGTGAGTGTAGCCGGTTAGTAAACAATAATACAGACTCCTTGACTTTAACCCACATTTTTAAGGTAGTTGGCGAATTCTTATAAGTAAGGCTGGTGATAGATTACGGCCTGTACTCTTTCTCTGAGAAAATACCCGAGTCCCAGCAGTGAAATCGTTATGAGCTGATTATGGTGATGATGATTATAATTAATCTACATAACTGAAAGTCATTCATAATTAGAACATAAATAACAATGTATTTAAATTAACATATGTAAATAATAAGTACTCTAGTGTAGCAGACATGTCTTACTGACAGCGTTCAGCGGTATATGGGATATGAGCTGACCTGCCCACTCACTACACCAAAGATGTCATTTATGTGTCTGAGTTATGTGACGAGCAATCCGTTCGCCTGATGGTATGCGCCACGCCTGCCTATAACAATACAATACAGTATCATCCAGAAATTTTAATACCATAGAAGTACTATAGAAGTACTGCGTAGCACTGCATTGCACTCATCACCCTAAAACATCAGCCCGTAATTTTGCTGGCTACAATGCCCTTCAAACCGGAACATAGTACTGCTTGCGCGCTATTACTTAGTGGCAGAGTAACTGGCAAAGCTGTGGTACCTACCCAGACGGTGGTAGGTCTCTTACGGGAAGCCGTCTGCCTCCCACATACAACCTACCACGAGTGAGTGAGGCGAGTGAGGCTATCGTTATCATGAGATATCTCCGCTCTCTTCATAATAATTGCTTTTTCCTTATGCCCATTCTGAGTCAATTACACTTATCTCCAGCCGTTTATTCACTGTCCGCTACAGTATGCGGACAACATTATCTGCCGATCAGTAGCCCTAATTGTCGGCGGCACGCGTTTGTGTTATTATTTCCGTCAATTCATATTTCTTTTACACAAAGCCAAAAAACAAAGGCTTAATTCCCAAAACTCCGTCCAAAAATTGTTCCCACTCATTTCCCGGCGGTGCAAATTGAAACGTTAAATCTGTCACCCGAAGACCAATTTATAGCATTCACCACGCATAATTACGAAGGTTTTGTCCATTAATGTGTCATTAACGAATATTTAATGGGGGTTTAACATTCCGCGCGGAGCGTTACAAAGTTTTGAACTCTGTGTTTTACTGCTAATCAAAATTCAAGTATGCTAATTTTGAACTGAAACACTATCAAGTTCAGTCTGTTTCCCGATTTCGGTGTAGAGGGCGCTTCCGTTATTTAATTGTGCTGTGACTAGCTGTTTTGCAGATGACACACACATGCGGGGAAATTGCGTAATCGCGGTGTAAAGATTTGCAGAAATGTAATTACTTTCACCAGTTGTAGTCCCAAAAGCTCAATGCATCCCTTTAATATTAAAACGCGTTAATATTAAAGTTTAGAAAAGTTTTTATAAAAGTTTAGGCGTAAAGTAATATGATTTTGTCAGTTTTCTATTAAATATTAGTTTGATGTACTGCAAATTCCAGACGCTATCTCTCACGGAACATTGGCATATTTTATCTACTTAATACCCAAATACCAGAGGCCTATACCCAAAGAAGGATTCCTAACCAAGAAGAAAAAACATAAAAATACCATTAGATTAATAAGATAGATAGATAAATAATAAGATAGATAGATGTTAGATAAATCAATAGTTCAATCAATACATTTATAGATAAGGATAGATATATTAGTAAATAGTTATTTAGATCGATAAATAGATATGGATAGGGATAGATAGATTAATAATCAAATAGATCGATAAATACATAAATTCTTACATACATATATACTTTAGAAATTGTCATTAATTTAAAAATATAAGTAGATCTACAAAACAATAATAGACAGATAATAAAAATAGGCAATAATAGGCTAGGAAAATAAAAGGCTTTATTATTATCTACTTAATAAAACTACGTAAAGAAAAAATCGGTTTGACCGATACCTAAGACCGCCTATTGTTATGCAGATTCCTGGAAAATGTACTTGATTTTCATATATTTAAGGTTTTAAACAATAAAGTCTATCTGTTTATCTATCTATCCATAGGCTACTATTTTATCCCGTAAATCCGCGGGTGAAACCGCGGGGCGCAGCTAGTTCATAATATATGCAAACTAGTTACCAATCAATTTAGCTAGGAGAAAGTGAAAGGCTACCTGGTTCAACTCACCCCGCGTGCTGTATCTTTTTACGACGCGTAGTACCTATCTCGTCTTTTCCCTGCATTCACGCTGATTATCGGTGGAGCTAACACCTGCTGAGTTTCTATGCACGAGGATCGCGGCTGATGTTGCTATTCCGTCGGCTTAGCAATTATTTCGAGGAGAAGTACCGAACTCTCGGCTCGATCACGTGCCGGCCAGACGACAACTTTTTCGAACTACCTCCAGGTTAGCCAAGGAAATTATAGGAAGGGTTGAAGGTAGTTCGGAGAGAAAGGTTGACAGACTTCGTTTACAAATTTAAAGATAATGAAAGCTGCGTTCATAAATTGTAAGCTCACCAATGTTGCGAACATTCATCACCATCATCATCATCATCATCATCATCAGCCCATTACGTTTGCACTGCTGGGACTCGGGCCTTCCCTGTAGAGAGAGTATGGACCATAATCCACCACGCTGGGCCAGTGCGGGTTGGCGGACGTCACATGTCATTGAATTTTTTTCATAAATTCTTTGACATGCCAGTTTCCTCACGATATTTTCCTTCACTGTTTTTAGAGCGAGTGTTAAATCCGCACATAACTTAAGAAAGTCAGTGGTGCAAGGCCTGCGGGATTCAAACTCGGGTGCATCGGATCGAAAGTCACACGTGCTCCCGCTGAGCCATACTTGCTCTCATTACTACTCTATTCATTCACGACTCTTATTGAAAAGCAGCTACGCAGTACATACTAGTAACATATTAGCAGTTATTACAATAACGTTAAACGTTAAAAGTGTTATAAAAGGTTCGTTATAACTAGCAGTTGCTCACGCGAGGTATTTTGCAGGAATTCATGGGCAGGTCTAGGGTCGCTGCCGCGAAACTTTGATATGGCACGAATGTTACATAGTGACAATTAGGTTATTAGTAATTATTACATCGATCGTTTTGCATCGACCTTTTTAATGCGAACAGCTAAGGAATGACCACCTCACCAGCGTCTTTGTTTCCCGATTCTTATAAACTGGGTGTCTTCAAGTCTCGAGTGAATCGGTATCTAGGCAAGCATGCTCCATCGTTGACCGCGTCGTCACTTTCCATTAGGTGAGACTGCGGTCAAATGCTTGCCTATAAGGTAATAAATAAAAAAAATCGTTTATAAACGCATTTGCATAGTCAGTTTTAATGCCTAGAAGCTCGTAAGTATAGTGTTCAATTTGCATTCTATTGACTCCTATTCTATTGACGTTTATAAGTGCGTCTGTGATGCCAAAATGCGTTATGTATAATTTTTTTACAAGCTGAGTGATGGCTCTACTCAGAATGTTGTTTTGCAAAATATTATGCGGAACTGCGCTCGTCATCTTGAGACAATGGCTCTTAAGTCTCGTAAACCCAGACATCTCATAAGGTGGACCCTTGAAAAAGAGTTCTATAGCAGCTTGACAGGCAGTCAGGTCTCGTTCAGTGCGGGTCACATGTTCTTGAATTTAGTAATTATTATCTAAAAACTCCGACACTAGGGTTGGCCAAATAATCCACACGAGAGAAGAAGAAGTGATTATTGGACATGCCGGTTTCTTTGCTATATGTTCTATCCTCATACTTACATAGCTTAAAAAGTCACCATCGGGATGTAACTCCGATGCGTCGGATAGAAAGTTGCACGAGTTTTCACTGAGCCACAAAAACCCAAAAGCGCTGAAAAGGCTCGTGAACTTAATAGGTTACCAGATCGCAGTCCAAGTTCCAGAGATTGTTTTCAAACTGGGCGGAGTGCTTGTGAACTGTCGGTTCATTTAGCTAAATGAGCTACGTCTTTGTTTCAAAACATTCTAAAGAAAACTCACCTTTAACACTCATAGAATAAGTAACATAATCGTTTGCCTGACGAAGAGTATTGAGACCATTATGATTCCTTACAAGTACTTTGATAAATTCAGCTTTATTGTAAACTGAGTAAGTTCAAAATTGATAGTTAAAGCTAGGTATGAAGAAATTTTGAATGCTTTTTTAGGCTATGTAACTCCATGAACTTACACGTTTTCATGATGTGTTCATCCTTTTTTGGGTTATGTCAACCAACTTTTTAACCGACTTCAAAAAAGGAGGAGGTTCTCTATTCGGTTGTATTTTTTTTTTTTTTTATTTTTTATGTTTGTTACCTCAGAACTTAGTCATTTATGGACCGATTTGGAAAATTCTTTTTTTATATGAAAGGATATACTTCCACATTGGTCCCATTTTTAACCGACTTCAAATTAAAAAAGGAGGAGTATATTTTTTCCTTGTTTTTGTTTGTTACCTCAGAACTTCGTCATGTATTACCCGATTTGGAAAAATTCTTTGTTTATTTGATAGGACATACTTCCAAATTGGTCCCATCATTAACCGACTACAAAAAGGAGGAGTATATTTTTTATGTTTGTTAACTTAGAACTTCGTCAAGCTGATTTGGAAAATTCTTATTTTATTAGTAAGGATATACTTCTAGATTGGTCCCATTATTAACTGACTTCGAATTAAAATAGGAGGAGTATAAATATTTTATTTTGGTACCTCAGAACTTTGTCATTTATGAACCGATTTGGAAAATTTTTTTTTTATTTGAATGAATGTGATTTCAGAATCGTCGCATTGTGGTCCGACTAATTAATAAAAGGAGTTTTTTTTCTTATTATGTTTGTTATCACAGAACTTCGTCATTTATAAACCAATTTAGAATATTATTTTTAAAGTTTAAAAAAGGAGCAGGTGTGTTTCTATGTGTGGCCTTAATTGTCAGAGGGCAGATTTCCTAGCCTCGTTATCTCGTTTTTCGCTCTGTCGTCGTGTGGTCGAATTAATAATTTGTTGGCGTCCAAATCTGACAAAACGATGCCTTCTAAACTTCTGACACGACTTAGTGCCACATATGTTTGCCCTTTTGCAAATTTTTTTTACCGAGATCGATCACAGCTCTTTCGAGGGTGGTCCCCTGTAGTTTGTGGACTGTGACCGCCCAGCTTAATACATATTAGAGGAAGCATACGTCGCTCTACATCTCCGTAACCCCTCGCCGCCTGAAATGTAGTGCTTGATGGAGGTATGGGTATGCAACCGTCACTATTTTTAACCGACTTCAAAAAGGAGGAGGTTTACAATTCGACGGTTGGTTTTTTTTTTTTTGTGGTTTGTTACGCGATTACTCCGCCAATTATGCATTGATTTCAATGATTCTTTTTTTGATTGGTAGGTAATACTTCAAAGGTGGTCCCATATAAATTTTATCGAAATTCATTCAGTAGTTTTTGAAAAAAATAGCAAAAACAAAAATATATAAGTTTAATCTTCAAGTCGGTTCTTGTTTTTTTCGTAACCAACTTTCTAAAGGTGGAGGTTTGTATTCGACTGCTTCACCTGCTTCACCCAGGGTTGACTTCCGGTGAGGGAACTCCTCAACGGTGAATAGTACAGACACAACATTTCGTAAATGGATTTAACCATAATAGCCTGTTCTAAATTCCATCATGACATGGCAGATACACCCAGGATTGACTTCCGGCGAGGAAACTCCTCAACACACTGACAACACACTGACAACTGAATAGGACAGACATGAAATTTTTTTGTACATGCATTTAATTGTGATAGCCCGTTTTAAACTTCGTCATGATGTGGCTTCTAGATCATAAAAGCTTGTCTTAAAAAACTTTTTGAATTAATTTAATTAAAACTTGTTTTTCACTAAAAAGGTTAAAATAAATTATTTTTCAAAAAAAACTAAACCGACTTCAAAACCACAAATGGCACTCAAAAGTAAAAAATAAATTAATATAATTATCATAAGCGCTACCCACTCATATATTTGAAGTCGGTGCCAGCCAAGTCTAATAGGTAGTAGATAAATACTACCTACAAGTAGTACTTACTATATACATAGTATTTATCTACTACCTATTAGACTTGGCTGGCACCGACTTCAAATATATGAGTGGGTAGCGCTTATGATAATTATATTAATTTATTTTTTACTTTTGAGTGCCATTTGTGGTTTTGAAGTCGGTTTAGTTTTTTTTGAAAAATAATTTATTTCTTTATTAAGTATCATTTTATTTTTAAAACTGTCTTATTAAGGTCTGGAACGAGTGTGGCTCAGTGAAGGCACGCGCGACTTTCGATCCGACGCACCTGAGTTTGAAACCCGCTGGCCTCGCACCACTAACTTTCTTAAGTTATGTGCAGATTTTAACACACGCTCTGAAAACGGTAAAGGAAAACATCGCGAGGACACCAGCATGTCCCTCCTAGGGAAGACCCGAGTCCCAGTAGTGGGAACGTAATGGGCTGATGATGATGAAGGTTTGGAAACTATCAATTTTAATTTCAATTTATATTTCGCGTTTTTTCTGTTTTTTTATATTATGCAAAAGATAAGGTGTGGTTCCACTGCCTTCAATATCAAAGTAAAATCTCTCATTCTGCCTTTGCAGGTGTGCAAATGTTTCCAAACATATTGTACAAAATTAATTAGAACAAAATTATAAAATAAACCTATTTGCTCATTTGACAGTTCTCTTTCCTCAAGGGTTTGCTGGAAGAAAACTCTTTTTAGGGTTAGCCTCGCCTTTGTACATATATTTTATAAATCATCGATGTAAATACCACACTAGTATACAATAAAGAATATAAGAATAAGAATATAAGTATAAAATTTAAAAAAAGAAATAAAAAAATAAATAAAAGTAGTTAAAAAAAATTCAATACAAAACTATTTACATATTAAATAATTCTTCAGTGGCACTGAAATTGTTATGGGCAGGCGTGGCGCTTACTATCAGGCGAATGACAAGCGCGTCTCATGACTCAGTTCCATAAAAAAAAACTGTATATTTTAACTGTTACAGGAATAAACAGCCTTTTTATTTTATATATTTATTATTTATTTTATTATAAGTTATTATACTCCGAAGTATGTTTTACAACTACAAAGCTCTCCCGCTTAAAATAACATCTCACATTCTTTACACTGCCATTTGAGTGCGGAAAAGGTCATAAATATTTTAAAGAGAAATGAAGGCTTCTTAATATATAACCACATCGCTCGGTACTTGAAGGAATGAATGTTATATGTTTAACGGAGCTCACAGAAAGTAGATTTAAAATGCATGTGAAAAATATTCTAACGAAAAAAGCATACTATACAGTTAGTAATTACATAGAAGACAAAGATGTATGGAACATTTCGTTTCTGCCAAGTAGTGGCAGAAACGAAATGTTCCATACATCTTTGTCTTCATCTTGTCCAACTGGCACTTAAGAAATATAATATTGTCAAAAACAAACATAAAACATTGAAACAAAAGTTAAAAAAAATCTACTCAGTTTCTTGCCGTATATTCTGAGTAGTAGTACTTTTTTTACGGTGGTAGAGTCATTGTAATAATTGACGTTGATAAATGCTTTTGTGATGTGAAAACTGAATAAAGAACTTTTGAACTTTGAACTTATATCGAATATGCTGACAAGTATGTACGTGGAGGTTAGAGGCTTTTCTTGAAACATGAGTACATTGTATAATTAACTCGTGGTATGTCTCTCGTATGCGGGAGGCCGTCTGGGTAGGTACCACAGCTTTGCCAGTTATTCTGCCGCCAAGTAGTAGTGTGCAAGCATTAATGTGTTTCGGTTTGAAAGGCATTGTAGCCAGCCAAATTACTGAGCATGAGACTTAAGAGGGAATGGCACGCTGAAATTTTCATACAAAAAGAGACAAAAAGAGAAAACGTTTTTCTACCCCTAAACATTAACCAAATTCGATGAAATTTGGACATGTAAGAGATGTTACCGTTATTGAGGTTTGTAGGTTTTGATTTTTTCGATAATTTCTATAGAATTTGAATAAATGGACCCAAAAAACTTGATATTTACTCGAAAATTATTTTTGAAGTTTGGAAGCTGTTAACTTTAAAAATAGACATAAACTTAGAAAAAGGAAAACCTACAAACCTAGCTTATTCTCCATATAAGAAATTGAGACCAAAATTACCAAATTTGGTAGAGATTTAGTGTGGTAGAAACGTTTTCTCCCGAAACGCTAATTTTAACAAAAATCTGAAATTGATACGAATTTAGTTAAATTATTATTATTATTATTTTTTAGTTAATTTATTTAATTTAATTTACGCATTTTCTGCGAGACCGTAAACCATTATTCAAATACCTAGTGCTCGCTGGCCGCGGCTGTGCCATATCCTCTTAATATCTGATGTGTCGTGGTGATACAGTCCTACACAGTGCTTTTTATGGTATTAAAAGTTCTGGGACACTGTCATTGGATATCCATCCATCCATGTGAATAAATGTTTGTTACTCAATCACGCAAAAACTACTGAACACATTTTGATGAAATTTTATATGTTACTTTTGGTTCTAGAAAAGAACATAGGCCACTTTTTATCTCGGGAAACCGCGGAATAAACCGCGGGGTGCAGCTAGTTTTTGTAATAAAGCTTTGCATTAAAGACAATAGAGTTATTGTATTAAAATCTTATTCCTGCCATCTGTGACGATGCTCATAAAACGTTATATCGAAAACATGAGGCGATGGAACAACTCAGTGGCAATGAGCCAAGAGCAAACATACGGTGGAGTAACTTCAAATTGTTATTTGCTACTGCTGTGTTATTCATGTTGTGCGTCATTTTTTATGATCAATGTGATTAACATCTATGAATTTGGTGCCTACCTGACTTTTTCTGATCTTAATTGGCTTTTTATACCCAAATTTATCATTAAAAAACATTGTCAAGTTTAAAAATTTGGCAAACAATAATTTTATCTACAACCTTGCGAAAAATTTAATAAATATTCATAAATAGAATAATTAAATAATAAATAAAATGAATAACGCCCAAAGATCACATACATAGATCCTGGCCCATAACTAGAATTCCCTGTATCTAAGGAACCAGGAACTATGAGGACCATGGTCCCACAACACCCAGACACGAAACAAATACTTGCGCTTTATATGTACATACATTTGTCCCGTCGCGGGAATCGAACCCGCAACCTCAGTGGTGTATGAGATTTGAGCCAACCTGCCCAACCACTACACCACAGAGGCTGTCAATAATAATAGAATAGAATAGAAAAACTCTTTATTGTATACCAATTTGAAAAAATTGACAATAACATAGTACTCAGTGTGTTTTATAAAATCTATAATGGGGAATGTTCTGAGGAACTATTTGATCTCATTCCTCCATCACGGTTTTATTACCGCACTGCCCGACATCGTGCGAAAGCCCATCCACATACCATAGATCTATGGAAATCGCAAACTGTCCGATTCTCCAGATCTTTCTTGCCGCACACCTGCAAAATATGGAATGGGCTACCGCCCGAGGTTTTTCCGCAGAGCTATAACATGGTACCCCATCTTTAAAAGAAGGGTGAAAAGGGTCCTTAAAGGTAGGCAACGCACCAGTAATGCCCCGAGTGTTGCAGGTGTCCATAGGCGACGGTAACCGCTTACCATCCAGACGGGCCGTCTGCTTGTTTGACAACCTAGTCATATAAAAAAAAAAAAAAAAAAAAATATCAAGTCGCGACCCTTGGGTTTCGAATTCGGGTTTGTCGGATCGAATGTCGCACGGTCTCCCACTGATCCAAACTCGCTCTTATAATTAGGTTCAAAGCCTTTATTGTATGTAGTATATTTGCAAATAAATAATTGATATGATTTGATTAGATTTAGTTATTTTTATCTCAGAATCAGCATGTGTTTTTCAAGTCCAAAATATGATCTACGACTTTTTTGCTTTGAGAAATTATAGTAAGAGTTCATGTTTCATGACTGGCGCTCGTTTGAAACTACAGCGACGTAGTGGGAACAAGCTTCTTAGTTACGCATGTTCGCAATGACAATCAATTTCGGTTCGTGACTAAAGGGGTACAAATAGGCGATTTTGAACACGATATCTGTCTATTTAGAGGTACACGTAAGGGTTCACAAAGCACGTAGGTATTCGACATTCAAGGGCTGTGGTTTTGCTTGACTAGTGTAGTTGGAAAAACACTTCGGAATATAGATTTATGAAAATCATGTGGAAAGTAGGCATTGGAGGTAGAGGTAGATTGAAACACTTTGAAGTATACAATGACAAAGTACACGTTGGAATTAGGGGTAGATTGAAACACTTTGGAATACATATTTAGGAAAATCATGTAGGAAGAGAACGAACACGTTGTAATAAGGGGTTGATTGAAACACTTTGGAATACAGATTTATGAAAATCATGTAAGAAGACAAAGTACACGTTGGAATTAGGGGTAAATTGGAACACTTTGGAACACAGATTTATGAAA
The DNA here is from genome assembly GCA_951640565.1 of Petrophora chlorosata. Lineage (NCBI taxonomy): Eukaryota > Metazoa > Arthropoda > Insecta > Lepidoptera > Geometridae > Petrophora > Petrophora chlorosata. The sequence goes on along the minus strand of OX621204.1, from coordinate 3,545,136 downwards.
ATCATGTAGGAAGAGAAAGTACACGTTGGATTTAGGGGTACATTAAAACACTTTGGAATAAAAACTTATGACAATAATTAGTAATATTGAAAAACCTTAATTTAATTTTAGTTTAAAATTAGCACATTAACACAAACTTTGACTGTCTATGATATACCTAATGTTATATGATATATGAAAATATCCAATATAATATAGTTTTATGCCTTTGCCTTTGCCATCCTTCGTCAAGCCATGGTCACGCCACCCCTTGCGATCTTGAGTCAGTATTTTCTTAACCTCAAAAATCATTATCGTATCAGTCATGTCAGTCGCAGTTCATGGACATCCAGTGCAGCATGAAATTCGTAAAGGTACATATATAGTATTTCTTGCCTGTATATCTCATTCTCGTCTTTATCTTCTAAATATAATCGTACTGTTCAACTGCCACCACACAATAGTTCACAGAAAATACCTTGAATAAATAAATAATTAAGCTTTAATGAACCTTTGGCTTTATGGCTTTACCCCATAACCAACCTCACAAGCCTACGTATTACGCCAACACGTGATAAATCCCACAAAACGGCGAATCAATAAACCTAATGTACCGAAAAAAGCAATTATCCGGCATAAGCCAAAGCAATTACAGCGTAATCAACACACCGTCTTTCCAATTAGAATCCTGACGTCTTCCCGAAAGGCATTCCAAAAAGAAACGAGAAAAACAACACTCATTAGAAACTTGATTGTGTTTAAAAAGGTCTTCTTAATTAATTAAAGACGTAAGTCTTTATTTTACGAAATAAAAAAGAGACACAAAGACGTTTTTTTCTCGTCCCCGTCGAGCGTGCCAGTTTCTAATTTATTTTAAGCAGATTTTTGGAGATTAGAAAAGGAAGGAAAACGGTCGACTTTTTCATTTCGCAAATTAAGTTGGCCGTGAGTGTAATGGGCGGGCGTAATAATGGGACGCGGTTCCGAACGAGCTTACAGACTTAGGGACATAAATTATTGGGTGTTGTAATGACGTTGATATGAAAAAACCAGCAATGTGTAAGTATTGCGCAATGTTCCTTAACGATTTTATATTTTGTTGATATTTTCATTAAACTTGCTTGCCAATCTTTTTTGACGTTTAAATATAAATTAATTAACTGAATGTTACTTCTTCTGAATGTTATGGAATCAGGCGTGACTTTGCGGAAATTCATCTCAAAACTGAAACGCAATGAAAATATGTAGTGAAATCCCGCTGAATATTATGTAGGTTGTTAAAATAATATAATAGGTATGGGGTTGATAGCAAATGTAAAATGAATTAAACATAAAATATATATTTAAATAATCCCTCCGCTTATGTATATTTAATAATAAATATGGCAACGATTTTAATATATGTAGGTATATAAGACCTTCTGTTGCGTACATAAGTATATCTTTTATGGTAACAATTTAAAAAAGTAGGAAGTTCTCCATTTGTATTTTATTTGTTCGTTACTTCAGAACTCCGTCATTTATAAACCAATATGGAAAATTTTGCGTTGGGTTTACTATTGTTACAATGTGGTCCCTTATAAATTTCGTTGATATTCGACCTTGGACTTCGTAGATAGGTACATCAGATTTGAAGTCGGTTTTTTAAGCTATTGCATAGCTTCTATCGCGGGCCTTGAGCGTGGAGACCGAATCCAGAAATTCCGTAACGAAAATAACCTAACACCCCCCACTCCGAATGCTATGCAATAGCTTTACCGTGGCAGTCTCCGAGTGCCACACGTCTTTTTTTGTTATAAACTGAATTATTGACGACGTTAAGATCAAAGTAGCTCAATCACTACCACCTACTACTACTAGCTTTCTACCATCGGACAACAAGACGTACGGAAACTCGGCATCCGTTTATAGTTGACATTTTTCCTGCCAAAACAAAGCATTTCGCCTCACGTTTCATAATGCGAACAGCTAAGCAATGGAACACCTTACCAGCGTCTCTGTTTCCCGATACTTATAATCTAGGTGTCTTCTAATCCAGAGTGAACCGGTATCTTCTAGGCAAGCATGATCCATCGTCGACCGCGTCATCACTTTCCATCAGGTCAGACAGCGGTCAAATGTTTGCCTATCAGGTAGTAAAAAAAAACATCGTCGCCAGTACTTATTTTGCTCTTCTTCACAATCATTGTGTTACGAATGCTATCAAAAATTGTCGGATAGATAGTCAGACAGACACTGAAATGAGACCATAAATTGTTTTGTTTTCTCAATTTTGATGCGGAACACAAAAAGTATATAATTTATATTTGACGATCAGTTCTTGAGTAATTGACCTACTCAAGTACTCAATCAACGTTTGATTAAGTAAGGCGTGTGCCACCTTAGTTAACAAGTTGACACGTTTTACTATTTATAGGCTTTCATGAAGTCTAATTATAGTTTTTAGTTCATCGAGCTTTAATGCCGGTTGCCACCTATTTAAGACCAGGATATATGTAGGTATGTGTCGTTAGGAGATTTTTTCTTTCCACGGTTTTACCACGTATTTATTAAGTCACTTTCTTGTTTGTCTGTCCGTCTGTCGTTTCGGGTGGAATATTGCAATTCAAATTTCGAGCACTTCCCGATAAGCTATCCGGATGAAACTTTCAGGGTAGCTCACAAATCGATGACAATGCATTCTAAATCTATTTAAATATACTCACCTAAAAACATAAACTTAAGAACGTGGTTTTCAGATTAATTTTTTTAATCAACATTTTCTTGTTTATATTTTTTATGGAACTGAGGGATGAGAAGAGCATGTCGTTTGCCTGCTGGTAAGCGCAACGCCTGCCCATAACAATTGCAGTGTCACCCACATTTACCATAAAAAAACACTGTCACATGTCTACCCATTTCTTTCTCATACACAAATTAAAGTCTGGGACCAGAAAAGAAACGCGAAAACTGACTCTTCCAGTGTTTTTTTGTGTTTGTTACTTCTTCATGGTGTAACGGCTCAACTGATTTGAGTGAAATTCAGAATATAGCTTATACCCTGAATTAACACATTGCTACTTTTTATCCCGGGAAACGGCAGGTGAAATCGCGAGGCACAGCTAGTCTTCGATAAACCAAGCGAATAGCTAATAGGAACCCGAGGCAGTTCCTAAAAGCCAGTTCTGGCAACTTTCCAGCAGCGAACGTGTCGTTTAGTTACGACTTAATGTCAATCAATATCACTTAGCATAGAGGCTCGAAATAGACAATTTTATAGGAACTTTTTCCCGCGACTTCGTCCGCGTAGACGACAGAAGCCAATAATTGTAGTCATTTTTTTTGAGAACTATTTTAGCAAAACCTCCCCAGTATATGGGAGCGCGTACTACTAAGAGGTCAAGCTGTATCTTCGTAGTAACCCAACCAATTTTAATGATACATACCCTATAATCTAAGTTGGGACTAATGCTACCAAATCCAAAAAAATACATTAAAATCCGTTTAGCAGTTTTCGAGTCTATAGATAACAAACATACAAACAATCAGAGAAAAATTCTAAAAACCGTAGATTCGTGTTCAGTACCCTTTAAATAGTCGATCCCAGACGGTTTTTGAAAAATATCTTCAATGTACAGAATTATCTCTTTTCCATTTTTATAATAGTATAGATTTAGGTAGTAAATTATTGAATTTGTTTATTTTTTATTGTAAAATTCCTGATGAAGATCATCTTAAAATAGAGTTCGTCGATAAAGTTATTATAAAATATGACGAAGTTCACGAACATAGGCTTCATCATCATATGAACGTCGAGGCAATCCAGCTCCTCGACCACACGGATATAGTGAGAATACATAAAGGACAAAACCGTTTGAGTAGAGTAGTGTTTAGTGATAGTAAATTAGTGTAATGTAGTACAAGTGCTACCTTCGGTAGACACTTTGTTCTTGTGTTCTTTATAGGTAGCCTACCTCCAAAGAACACACGAACAAAGAAAAGTGTTAATGGATATTCTTAGTATTAGTATATTTATCAGTTAAAGTTAAATATAAATTACTTATTAGCCTTAACAATTGGCTAGATTGTAATAAAAATGGGGATCAAAATTACAATGAAACCATACTAAGGAAAAAAAGTTGTAAAATTAAAAAGCTGCTTGGAACTGTGCTTAACAGAAATTTTGCAAGAGAGGAGTTATTTTATAATGAGAAAGAATTGTCTGCGTATACAAGACCACGATATCACTGGATCCACAAAAAATCTCAAAGACAACGCCATCTCACCTCAGACGCACCGTAGCCGCTTCAACGTCGCGGATTGGCGGAGACGTGTCAATTCGAGCTTTATTTTAGTTGTGAAAAATATTAAGTAACCTTTTTTCTAACAGGGTCGGTAATACATTACTCGTGGTAGGTCTCTCGCATGCGGGAGACCATGTGGGTAGGTACCATAGCTTTACCAGTTATTCTGTCGCCAAGCAGAAGTGCGCAAACATTACTGTATACCGGTTTGATTAGCATTGTAGCCAGCGAAATTATTGGGCATATGAGACTTAATATCTGATGTCTCGGGGTGATGAGCGCAGTATGGTATTAAAAATTCCGGGTGGCACTGCAATTGTTATGGGCAGGTGTGGCGTTTACCATTAGGCGAACGACTTGAGCGTCTCGACACTCAGTTCCAAAAAAATAAAATAAATAATTTTTAGAAAAAATCAAGAACCGACTTCAAGACTAAACTTATACATTATGTTTTTGTTATTTTTTCAAAAAGTGCTGAATCAATTTCTATAAAATTTATATGGGGCCATCTCTGGAGTATGACCTACCAAACAAAAAAATAATCGTCAAAATCAATTCATAATTGGCAAAGTATTTGCGTAAAAAACATACAAACACAATAAAAAAATAAAAAACACACCGTCGAATTGAGACCCTCCTCCTTTTTTTAAGTCGGTTTAAAACTCGTATGAAGGCTCGGAAGAAAGCTAGCGATTCACAAATATAAAATAAAAATTTGCAAGATATCTAACATAGATCGTAAAGATCCTAAGGTAAGGTAATTAAATAAACTCATTATCCTAAGGTAAGGTAATTAAATAAACTCATTATTTCTAAGGAAACTTACCTCTCAAAGCAATCGAAGGTAGGAGCATGAAACCTTGAAGAAACGCCCAAATCAAATTCCTAGGCATCTTTGTAATTGAGTTTTATTCTTGGAAAACACATCTCTCTTTACACTCACACACGTTGCTCGTTTTCATATCATCTGGAACAAAAATAGAAGTAATTAGCACATTGTAGAAATCATATTCTATCTGTTTACTTTTTATTAAGAGATCCCTTCCTCGAAAGATACTCTGATTTTATGAATACTACATAAATATTGATTCTAACAACGGAGGAGTGAGTATTAGGAAGAGGGTGAGATCTTTAGGATCCAAGACTTGAACCTGTCGAGGCTGGAGTCAATGGAGTCTGGAGTCAAAGAAATTTGTCGTCTGGGACGACGACGACAAATTTCAAGTCTTACATCCTTCGGCTTCGAGCAAAATATAAGGAGACGTTCCTGGGGGCCTACTCCGAGTTGCTTTTGTTCGTTCGTTGGTGCGGACTAAAAGAGACAATCTTATGCCTGTTGCATAGCGCTGTCCCTTTCATCCGACAGAACGAAGATCGTAATTACTTTTTCAGAGTAAGGCCCCTGGCTCCCGAGTTTTGGCTCGAAAGATTAGTATTCCGGTGCTACATGGAGTCAAAACCGAACAAAAACAATTCCTCATCCTAGTGTTACATAGTGTTTTATGAATTGTATGTATGTTAGTCCGTAAGGTATATATTTTTATGGGCCTCTGGCACTTTTACTGTTTTATTGCCTGAAATAAATGATGATTTAATTTCAGTTTTTGATTTTGATTTAATAACCCGCATACGAGAGACGTAGGGTTAGTAACACTGCTTTTCCAGTTATTCTGCCGCCAAGCAGTTGTACGCCAGCATTACTGTTTCGGTTTGGGAGGCATTGTAGCCAACGAAATTACGGGGCATATGAGACTTAATGTCTAACTAATGTCTCGGGGTGATGAGCACAATGCAGTACTACGCAGTGCGTTTTGTGGTATTTAAAGTTCTGTGTGGCAATGCAATTTTTATGTGCAGGCGTGGCGCTTACCGTCAGGCGAACGACTTGCTAATCCCATCACTAAATTCCATAACATAATAACAATATTTCTAGAAAGAAAGGCATTACAGCAAACATCTCGCGCACCCTGCCAACTGATAGTAAAACTACTGGTCATTACTAGTAAAATAGATATCATATTTTTGTTAATAGGCACAGGGTGGTCCCCCCCCCCCAGTTCGACATTTGCCGTTGGCATAAAACATGTAACCACTGCCAGCATTAGGGCTATTTACATATCTGTAACGGCCAATAGGCCAACTGGAAAACTTCAGCTGGTTATGGTTAGTTTTCTAAAAGTTTAGTCAGTTTAGGCCTATTACGCTCCTACTCCTAAAATTGCACATAATTTAAGAGAAAACATTGGTGCAGAGTCATTCGGGATTCGAACTCCAGTGCTTTAGATCAATAGTCTTACGTAATAACTTGCTCTCTTAAAAATGGAATAGAAGGTACTTATTATTAGATTGGAGGTATAGCGTAGGAATATTCAGAGACAAGCGTGTGGTTAACCGTTCGTGGCCACTGCTGAATAGATTTAGGACCAAAACCTTTTCGTTTTCTGCCAGAGCTAATTTGAACGTATATAGAGAGAGATGTTTCGAAGCCATACAATTTCAAACTTTATTGAGTAAAATGTAAGGACCGATGCCAGATGCTTTGACAGTTTGTAAACCACTGTTCAAAAAACTAACTCACTCACTCACTCTACATGTATGAAATTTGTATCTTTGTCAAGAAACATAATACATATATTCAAAAAAATAATGACGTTATTAATGAAGCCTCAGAATAGTCAGAATATTGATCGAATGGCAATCTGAATCTTTAACAAACTAACTGATATGTATATAACATCTCGACGAAATCCAGTTCGAGCACCGGTGTAAATTGAAAAACAGCGCTGCGTTCTCATCTACGATGTGATCACAGCACATGCTGAATTCACTCCGTTTGCACTCTGACTGTAGGTACATTGCTTATGTATAGTTATTAATTAGATACGAAGTACTAGAAGAAGCTGTGTAACTGTTGTTTGTAGTTGCAATAAAGAATTTCTTATCTTATCTTATCTATAAAAACGACAGCCTACATTTATTGAAAAAGACAACTAAATAAATGTTATAACTCAGTTAAAGACTTTCTCAATGACAATTATTTAATTACTTGATTTCTAATTTGATAGAAATACTCATAATACCGCCAAGCAGTAGTGCGCAAGCATTACTGTGTTCCGGCTTGAAGGGCATTGTAGCCAGCGAAATTACTGGGCATTATGAGACTCAACAGCTAATTGTCTCAGGGTGACGAGCGCAGTGCGGCGCCGTGCAGGATTTTGCAAAACAAAGTTCTGGGTGGTGCTGTTATTGTTATGGGCTGGCGTATTGCTTACCATCAGGCAAACGACCAGCTCGTGTCGTCATTCAGTTACATAAAAAAAATACATTTTCTATTTTATTTTTTTTTACATTATGAATAACATTTTTATTTACTCGCCATGACTTAATTGAATTAATATACCACATATACACATTAGCATTTATTTATATGAAATAAATAAATACTTATTATGTTACTCTAATAAAAAAACTATTCAATATTCGTATGGCTACAAAGATCGAATTTTGTTGGGAAAAACTAAATATTGCTATATCACGTTGCAATATTGCGACCAAAATTCTTATAAATAAATGTATTTCATTTCAAATTCAAATTCAAATCATTTATTTGCCATACATGTTGGTACATACATTAAAGATGTTAATTTAAATATGGTCAGATCCGAAACACATAGTCAATTATAAGTGACATGCAAAATATTCAATACATAAAATAACAGTTTAATAACATTTAATTTAATTAATTACATTATTATTATATTTAAATTACAATAATTAGTAATTAATTCGTTTTATTTCAATAATTTTGAAGTTGTTGAAAGCCAAATTGATTAAATATCTAATCATATCGCGTCTCTCTCTAGATTTAAAATGTTATAACGAGCAGATGGAACCATGTCGTTTAAAGACGGTGCCGTGGCCAACATAAGAAGAGATGGAGAGATGACTTAGATGTTTAGGAGGGCTGGTGCGAAGTGGCGCAGATAATTAAGTATTTTCTACTGATTACATTATAAGACCATAATGCTAGTCCTGTTTGTAGTTCCTAAAAAAATAATGATAAATTTCCTATTAAAGTTTTAAAAAAATGTCTGGAGAGACCTTTAACTAGCAGAGGGATGAAAATGTTAGAAAAAATAGGACCAGCAATAAGTTATTTAAATTTAATTGTCTCTTTAAACATGATTATATGATTACCGTTTAAAAAACAAAATAATAGTCCTAGAACGACTTATTGTAAGCACAAATCACGCCCCGGACGTCTAGCGTGATGTTAACCATCAACTATAAACTACCAAACCAGTTTCAACCATATTTGTATGCAGGTAAAGTTCAAAGTTTGCTAAGGTTGTTAGATTTGTGTTTTGGGGAAGGATTTGTTTCGAAAACGAGATGCTTACAAACGATGGTGTTATACGTTTGCGGATAAGCACTGACCTGACAGGAAAGTTAATTAGGGTTGACTTTAACAACAATTTATTAATTTAATTTGCGGAAAAAAGATGAATGATGTTTTGTGATGCGACAAATTAATTCAATTTCAGGCGAGGTCTTTTACACCTGTTGGAGTCTGGTATTTTGTGAAATTTAATATCAGATTTAGGTCATAGGAGGTCTCAATTCAAATAGCCTAGCAAACTTTTTTGAAATTGGATATCAAATCAAATTCTTTATTGCTAGGATGTTATTATATACAAAGATGACAAAAAAAGATAATTCATAACATTCTACCATAACAATGGTGTGCAATATTAACATAATTTCAAAATATATAATTAAATTAAATTCAAATTGTCAGAATATTTTAAGTAAATTTTAATCAATGAAAGAAATTAAAATTAACCAATTATTGATTATTATTATTATTTTAATAATGATAAATATACTACTGCATATACCTGCTCGTATGCAACGAAATTTTGAAGCTTTCTTCGTGTAAGTTCAAATCGAAATGACAAAATTTTGGTTGAGGCCCAAATCCTAGCCCTGCTAGATGTAGCACATAGAAGACAAAGATGCTTGGAACATTCCACTTCTGCAAAGTAACCAACTGGTACATAAGAAACATAACATTGTAAAACCCCAAAAAATTGTAAGAAAATGTAAAAAAAAATTCCCCTCAGTTTCTTGCCGGATCTTCTGAGTAGTGGTTCTTTTTCCGATACGGTGGTAGAGACATTGTGATAATTTGACGTTCATAAGTGCGTCTGTGATGCCAAAATGATAAAGAGATTTCGATTTTTGATTTTTTGATTTTTGAACGCAAGCCTATAAATAGTAAAAAAAAAATGTATTCATTTATTAGGTTGCTTACCTATAGCGTTTTCCTTGTCGCGCTCGATTCGTATTAGCTCATCCCTACAATAATTACGCACACCCACAAAACGTGTACGGACAGGCCACTGCGCCAGTAGTAGTGCTAGACAGTTAGCTTGGCGAATTTGTATGGAGTGTCGGGGGTCTGCCATTACTACCACATCGTCGACTAACGAATATCGTAACGAATACCGAGTCGATTCGACTAATATCGATCTCGTTTTGTAGGTTCCTTTTTGAACTATTCTCGATATAATTCAATATGGCTTCGGTTTTTGTTTATTTGTTAATAGGCTTGCGTTTGACAGCAAATACGAAACCGAACGAAAACAAGATTTTTTGTTGAAAATATATTTCAAGACAAACTTCTAACAAATTCGTTATCGGAACTGCAAGCAAATTAAAATGAGCCCAAACACTACTAGTTTACGATTACCCGTCAAGGAGTTCTATTTCCCGCCTTCCATCTCCATCAGATCAGCTGGCTGCCACCATAATATTGTAATGACATTGGTCTTTGACAAGTATGCAAAATTTCAACTCCGTAGGATAAGAGGAAGTGTTTCTGATTCAACTTGCAAGTTTTGACCCAAACAAACAAACATTGTACGTTAAATAAAAGCTTGTAAGAAAGGTAAAAATCACGTTTTACCTTGTAACTCTCCCAAAATAACATAGCTTTGAAACACAAGTTACTGTAAGTAAACAAGTTTTCTTTTGTTTCAACCAACATCAACAAACAAAAATGGAGTTGCTACAAAACCCCTGAACAAAAGGCCCCTCATTTAATTTAATAAAAAGTTAAATTAATTACACTACTTCATTCAGTCTCTTTTAAAATTATTTGCCGTTGGAATACGGTACTTCTTCCAACCCTTTTACTGCTGGAACATTGTTGAATAAAAATTAAAATATGTTTTTATTTCTTTGAGAAGGAAGTGGACTGATATAATTGCTTACAAGTTTGGTTGCCTGTTGAAATATTCTACGTTTAAGAATAGGTACATAAAATTAAATTTGTAAACGTATTACATTCCTGTGATTTTTTAACCGACTTCAAAAAGAAGAAGGTTTACAATTCGACGGTATGTTTTTTTTTTTTTGTGTGTTTGTTACGCGATTCCTCCGCCAATTATGCATTGATTTCGATGATTCTTTTTTTGATTGGTAGGTAACACTTCAAAGGTGGCTCCTTTTAAATTTTATCAAAATTCATTCAGTAGTTTTTGAAAAAAATAGCAAAAACAAAAAATATAAGTTTAATCTTCAAGTCAGTTCTTGTTTTTTTCGTAACCAACTTTCTAAAGGTAGAGGTTTGTATTCGACTGCTTCACCTGCTTCACCCAGGGTTGACTTCCGGTGAGGGAACTCCTCAACGGTGAATAGTACAGACACAACATTTCGTAAATGGATTTAACCATAATAGCCTGTTCTAAATTCCATCATGACATGGCAGATACACCCAGGATTGACTTCCGGCGAGGGAACTCCTCAACAGAGATATAGGACAGACATGAAGTTTTTTTGTACATGCATTTAATTGTGATAGCCCGTTTTAAACTTCGTCATGATGTGGCTTCTAGATCATAAAAGCTTGTCTTTAAAAACTTTTTGATTTAATTTAATTAAAACTTGTTTTTCACTAAAAAGGGAAAAATAATTTATCACTTTGCACCGTAGCTGTTCGACTGGATTTTTGCCCAGGTAGGTAGGTAGGTAGGTTACCAGGTTACTTTACCAGGCGATATCCGTGACTTCGTCTATGACGTATTCTGTTTATAGTTTTTCCCTAAGAAACTGTTCCATTTTCCGGGATAGTAGTATCTTATGTCCTATTCTGAGACCTATGGTACCTACGTACCTAATATCATCAAAAGTCGTTGAGTCGTTATGGAGCTAAGTGGTAACAAAGACATACACACAGACACTCATATTTATATAGATAATTAGGAAGCTTAGAGAAAACTTAATATGTTATTGGAAAAAAAGCTTGGTCACTCGGGCAGTGACCAGGACCAGCTTAACTTTTATTTTTTATTTATTCATGATGCAGCTTCAAGTCCTGCAGTTAGTCATGCCGTTTCAAACAACTTCAATATAATTATTTTACATCACGAGTTTATCAGCATTTTTTAAGATTTCATCTCTGGACATCGCATTTAAAAACCTAATTTGTCATAATCCTCAAAAAGCTCAGCCTAAACCTCGTCAGTGCGCAAGATAAAGCAATTAAAAAGCAACAGGCGAGATCACCAATAACAACAGACCAACAGACGTTAGACTGACGGCTGTTCGCAAAAAGTTTACCATTAGCCAAGTAAAAAGGTTAATCACATGGATTAAGGCAAATGGGGAGTCGCGTGACTGTAATTGGCTTTCGCAAGGGGTTCGGTACACAGTGTTATGGATAAGGTGAAATACCTAACGATTTGTGAAATAGAATTACGTTTGGCAATGTCACACGTTGTGCCGTGAAATTCATCCATCGGTACATTGACGTCATTCATCGCTGGGTTTTTTTTGGTGGGTAAATTACCATGGAATGGCATACCTAACACATTATTACTATGAGACCTGACATTACTGCCAAAATACTACAATGGTGAATTCGCTAAGGTGATTACAATCGTTGCTAAAGTAAAATTTTCTTTTGACGCCATTTAAGGTTGGAACGACAGAGCATTAAAGTCACTGAGGCTCACAGGATTGGTCAGCTTAAGTGGCAATGGGCCGGCTATATTAGCCGTTGAACCCGTAGCCGTAGTATATGAGACCTTCAGGCTAGATGAAGCAAAGATCTTCAAGGTGACTGACAGCAGTTGATTGAGAATAGCCGCGGATCTTGCCAGTAGCGTGTTGTTGGAGAAGCTTATGTCCAGCAGCGGACTGCAATATGCTTATGATGAATGTTGGTTCTGATAAAATCCTAGTCAGCCATCACTTAAAACATGTCTTGAGAAATTTGTTGTTGGAGAAGCTTATGTCCAGCAGCGGACTGCAATATGCTTATGATGAATGTTGGTTCTGATAAAATCCTAATCAGCCATCACTTAAAACATGTCTTGAGAAATTTGTTGTTGGAGAAGCTTATGTCCAGCAGCGGACTGCAATATGCTTATGATGAATGTTGGTTCTGATAAAATCCTAATCAGCCATCACTTAAAACATGTCTTGAGAAATTTGTTGTTGGAGAAGCTTATGTCCAGCAGCGGACTGCAATATGCTTATGATGAATGTTGGTTCTGATAAAATCCTAATCAGCCATCACTTAAAACATGTCTTCAGAAATTTGTTGTTGGAGAAGCTTATGTCCAGCAGCGGACTGCAATATGCTTATGATGAATGTTGGTTCTGATAAAATCCTAATCAGCCATCACTTAAAACATGTCTTGAGAAATTTGTTGTTGGAGAAGCTTATGTCCAGCAGCGGACTGCAATATGCTTATGATGAATGTTGGTTCTGATAAAATCCTAATCAGCCATCACTTAAAACATGTCTTGAGAAATTTGTTGTTGGAGAAGCTTATGTCCAGCAGCGGACTGCAATATGCTTATGATGAATGTTGGTTCTGATAAAATCCTAATCAGCCATCACTTAAAACATGTCTTGAGAAATTTAAGTGTTAGCAAACATAGATTCACACCTGTGCGAAGTCGTGGCGTGTCGCAAATTATTTAAACAAACAATAAATTGCGGAACACCGTTTCTCCCAAGCAGCCGGCGATAAAGTCCTCCAGGAAGCTCCGTGTTTCCTTTTCCACATTACTCTAGGACTTAGCTAACTAGTACATAGAGGAACGTATGGTATTTATTGCAACAGTATAACTTACACCAGTGGGATCTACAGTAATCTCGCGTGGCTTACGACCAAACCCCCGTTGTTTTACTGCTATTTTATATTCTGCACGACTGTTCCGTGCTTTTCGACTGTAATGCGATCCGTGCCATGTTTAATGGAATTTAACAATTTAATTTTAAAGTAGAGCTTTAATGAAGTGCGGTTTGTTTCAACTGCAGTACGTTTTTGGAATAAATACATTTAGTTGTTAACTTATATTGTGTATGTCTAGTTACCTGGAGAGTCAATTTACCTACATTTTTCTTTAAATACGACTAAAAACTTCGGGCCAGAAGAAAAAAGAGTGTTTGTAATTGGCGGAGTCTGTTGGAACTGCTAAATACTGCACTGCTTTTGCATTCAACAAAGTTATTTAAAAGTAAAACATGTTCCATGAGTGAGATAGCCCGGTATCCACAATCAGGTTTTATAATCTATAATAACTAGATAGATAAGACTTCATCGTTCAAGTTCAAGGAAATAAAGTTCATTAAAATTATGGAAAAACAGGCAAAACTTCTGCGATATAGTTGTCTTTGCCAAAACGATAATACTCTATGGTATATTATTAATGTATTCGAATGCACAACGCACAAATATCCTCCTAACAATCACTGCATCCTAGATATCGGCAGTACCGCACGAGCATGCAGATTAAAAACTCTTTCGCGAACTCACCTCACTCCGACGACTCTAATCAGATCTCTAATCACCCGGGGTGCATAAGTGATCGGTCACCGAACCCTCAAAAGAAGACCTTGTGTGGATAAAAACTGCCAAGGAACCAGCAACCTCGTAAGTCCCTTTCTCTATCCTCATAATAGTATTTCAGAAACGGCGACTGCAGTTGAATTGTAAACTGATCTTCAACAATTCTCAATATGCAGTTGTCACTTATTGGAATTGAATTATTTTTATCAGGAAATTAAAGGTGAAGACCGTCAACTCAGTTAGAATAACCACGATAGAAAGAGAGGCGCTCTGTAGGTTAATATGACTGGCAGGTATGCAGCGCTTCGCGAGCTGAATTGAATTTTATTGCGTCATAGCAAGAGTCGCTATTTGTTTAAATTTTATTTTGCTCTATTTGTTTAATGCTTCTGGCCCTTGGTATTCTGTGGTATAACTAAGGACCATCAGAAATTGATAAGGACTGTGTGACAGTGACAGACAGGCTCCAGCGTGAAACCGATTTTCCGTGTTCTATTTTTCCGGCTCTTTTTCGTAAAAACACTGAAAGTCACTTTATAAGTTCCGACCATCAACAGTCAATGATCAGTTCACAAAAGAGTATCCGCTTCGCAAACTCCAATAACACTTTAGCGAAGTGTTTAACAGTTAATCACGTCGCTGTAAAGTTGAATCGAGCTAACTGCCCGCAACCGGCCGAAGTTTATCTGTGCGTCAGCACTTACCAACTTTATAATCAACTGTCGATGAAGAGATACTACTGAAATGTGTTATTTTTAACCGACTTCAAAAAGAGGAGGCTCTCAATTCAATTGTAAATTTTTTTTTTTACGTTTCTTACCTCAGAACTCCCCCAGATAGCACGTAAGCTTGCTGCAAGTTTGTTTCATCTTTGATATTGATTTGATAAGTCAAGTTTGTCGCCGCAATGGAATGTAAGCTTGCTGCAAGCTTGTGTCTCCTTTGATGTGTCTATCACATGTAGTTCCTAAATTATAACTAGATGGCGATGGCGTCGAGTTAGCCCGCGGTGGCAAGATTGTCCGCGGATCTCCAAGATGTGAAACAGAATAAACGCTTGATATATTCAGGAGATTTAATACTAGTATATACCTGGCTCAATATTACTGGTGGTAGGTTTCTCCACCATCAGGATTTTGCAAAACAAAGTTCTGGGTGGTGCTGTTATTGTTATGGGCTGGCGTATTGCTTACCATCAGGCAAACGACCAGCTCGTCTCGTCATTCAGTAACATAAAAAAAAAAAAAAATTTCCCCACTATTTATTCACTTTGCATTAAGGGTTATTTGTGCTGGATGATGTTATAAAGCAAAAACTCTTTGTATTTTAAAAGACATTTCCTATTCCTGTTATTGAAATAATTAAAACCACCTACGTCAAAAAACGCCTGTAAATTGACGTCATTATGACGTAGATTTAATATATATAGTCCTCCTCATCGATTTCGATGACGGCGACCCTAAAAAAACTATAATTTTCGAGCATGAGCCCTAATGTGGCTCGCTAAACCGAATTTAGTTTTAAATACCCGGTCACATGTAGAGCAGTAAAGTTGGCCATCAGTAATGTAGTTGTATGCGTAGGAAGGCTTAGGTCTCTCTTTTCGTGTTTGGCGGTTTTCGTCCAGTGTTTCTAAACGGTTGTTCTCAAAATTCTTAATACT
Organism: Petrophora chlorosata; assembly: GCA_951640565.1. Classification (NCBI taxonomy): domain Eukaryota; kingdom Metazoa; phylum Arthropoda; class Insecta; order Lepidoptera; family Geometridae; genus Petrophora; species Petrophora chlorosata. The sequence goes on along the minus strand of OX621204.1, from coordinate 3,529,345 downwards.
GTTTTTTTTTTTTTTTTTTTACTCTTATTTTACTGTTAAAGATAGTAGAGCGCCAAGAACGACCTATGCGAAGCGAGCTCCTCCCAACACTTCGGATCAATAGCGCAAGCTTTCAGGTGTCGCTTGAACACATCCTTGTAACGCAAATACTGACCACCGTGCTTTCGTTTGCCTTCAGCCATCTCAGAGTAGAAGACGGCCTTGGGCAAACGATTGTCTTCCATGCGAAGGACGTGACCACACCACCTGAGTTGTCGTTGCATAAGCAAAGCTTCCACGCCATACATTTCAGAACGACGCAGGACCTCTGTGTTAGGCACATGGTCCTGCCATTTTATTTTCATGATGGACCTGAGACACCTGAGATGGAAAATGTCGAGTTTTTTTATGTCTGGTTTATAGACGCACCATGACTCTGTATAAGGACAGGCAAAATTAACGCCTTATAAACATTAAGTTTAGTCGCTATTTTCAAGTCATGGGACTTCCAGACACTATCGCTAAGTCCTCCGAAATTGGTAATAGATTTAATACTTGGGCATCGTCAATCGTAAACCGTGACCGAGTGAAACATTTTTTTTTGCATTGCAGGTTTTTTGTTGTGTCAAAATTGTGGCATCTTTGTCGTGACAAACATTATGCAAATTTGTTGCGTGGTAACTAGAAAGTTTGCCTTAAACTTGCAGAAGTTTGCACACTTGCCATGGCAAACTTGGTGCAAGTTTGAACGTTTGCTACTTCAAACTTGCTGTAAGTCTGAAACAAGTTTATATTGCTATCTGGGCCGTCATTTAGAATTAATTCAATTTAATTAACACGGATAAGACCAACATTAACACAGAAACCGATTTAAAAAATAGTGAGTTTCTCTAGATCTTTTTACATGACAAGAGATCTATATCTTATACAAGATTGCAAGATCTTTAAAAGAAGAAAACTCACTCATATTTATAAATAATACTCGTGATAGATCTCTCGTATGCGGGAGGCCGTCTGGGTACCTACCAGAGCTTTGCCAGTTATTTTGCCGCAAAGCAGTAGTACGAAAGCATTACTGTGTTCCGGTTTGAAGGGCATTGCAGCCAGCGAAATTACTGGGCATGTGATGAGTGCAAAGCAGTGCTACGCAGTGCTTTTTATGATATTAACAGTGGCACTATACCTACTTGTTATGGACAGGCGTGGCGCTTACTATTAGGCAAACGACTTGCTCGTCCCATAAAAAAACTTGTGGCTGACGATAGTCAAACCATATATCACAGGCTCTTCCCCTGATCGATCTTCTACATATGGCAACACGAAATCACACCGTTTCATTTCACCGACATCTGATTTTATCCCCTTGATCTGCGACCGAAATCATTTCGGCGTTCAATTTGCGAAAATATGTAACATTTGCGACCCTTATCTCCATCCCTTCGATGATTTATCCCTCACTGTCGCCGCCACTCACCGACCTATAACTATTCATAACAAACATATAAAGACGTACACACATACATACAAACCTAAATCTACAGGCGTAACGACGAAATTGGCTGTCCTGCCCGTGAAATAGATTGGCACAACTTACAAGCTTAAACTTGCCCCGAGTTTCACTCTAAAACCTTTGGAATAAAGTGCATATTCGCCCAGTCTAGACGTTTTTTAAACTTGGTGTGGTACTCGTATAATGGTTTCCAGAACATGGCAAGCAAAGTGTTGAAAATAGGTACGTACGTGAATTCCTGTGTGTTTGAATTCTAAGTCCGTGTTCAGATTCCGCTGTTGTGCGGATCGGTAATGGTTGGTGCAATGGACTTTACGTATAAACCCATTTGTGTGTATCTGTGCGAGCACGAAGTAATATACTGAGAACTTGGATACGCAAAAGGACGATGTAGTCTGTTTGGTCTCAGCTTTAGTGCTTCGGTTAGTACAGGCAAGCTGTATTTGAAACTAGGTTATGCTCATTTAGTTTGTAAACATACATAAAATATAACAAACGAAATAGTATATATATACTAGCTGACCCGGCAAACGTTGTTTTGATATAAATTAAAAAAAAATGTTAAGGGTGAACAACCCTTAATCACTTAGGGGTATGAAAAATAGATAGTAGCCGATTCTCAGACCTACTGAATATGCATATAAAATTTGGTAAAAATCAGTAAAGCCGTTTCGGAGAAGTAAGGTAACTAACCATATATATATATATATATGGCCACTTTATCTACCTCTAGCTCAAGCTGAAGTCAAACTATGTCTTGGACTTTTACCAAGATTGCTGTAGCAGTTTCAGTGGCAATGTGCTCAAAAGATACAAAACTAAATAAATAACTCAATCGAACTACTTAGCTTGTTTTACGTATATTTTACCTAACAAGCAAGTATACCGTATTTCTATCGTAGACTACGAGTAAAGTAGAAATAAATAGAGACTTCTGAACCCCAGACTAGACTGCAGGAATTTCAATAAATTAGTCCGAATGGTCCCAGTCACGCGAGCTTTTAGGAATCCAAAATGGCTGACTTTAAATAAAGAAGGTTAAAATTGGCATTTACAATTCGAGGAGCTGCTATCGACTTTTCATTTTAGTTTTTATGAGGACCGCAATCTTTGAAATTGGAATTTTATAATCACGGTAATCTAACTTTATTATGAACCAGCTGCGCCCCACGGTTTCACCCGCGCTTTCCCGGGATAAAAAGGAGCCTTCAGGAGGGTCCTTTTCCAGGACCTAAAGTACCTACATACCGAATTTCATCAATATCCGTTCAGTAATTTCTGCGTGATTGAGTAACAAACATACATCCACCCATCCATCAATCCATTCATCCATCCAACCATCCATCCATCCATCCATCCATCGATCCATTCATCCATCATCTATTCATCCATCCATCCATCCATCCATCCATCCATCTATCCATCCATTCATCCACACAAACTTTTAGCATTTATAGTATTAGTAGGAATTAGTATGGCATCTAGAGAATCTGTTTTAGATTTGTTCTCTTAGAGTATATATACATACTCTAAGTTTGTTCTATATGTATATACTAGCTTATACCGCGCCTTCGTCCACGTACAATTCGGTTTATAGTTGCTACCTAAGAAACGGTTCTTCTTTTTGTATTTCTGTTTTCTTTATTTCTTTAGTTGTATGATTTTGTGGTAGTCAAATAAATGTTTTTCTTTCTTTCTAGTTTTTCTAGGATGAAAAGTACTGGTACGGTACGAGATAACGAGGCTTACAAAAGTAACATGTAATCCAGTTTAAAAAGAAAACAAATGAAGCAACCTCATAAAACCTGACTGCAAAAGAAAAGGTAAAAAAAAGGTAAAGGTAAAACAATCGACATCCATTCACTGAAACAAAACCAAATATTTCTCTCAGTTTTATCTCTCATTTCCCTCGCAAATACGTCTAGCAAATAAATACGAACATCATTCACCTGGCAACGAATACTCTGCCTGGCATCGAATACTTCTGGCAAAAAGTTGCCGTCAACAGCAGGAAGCCGCGATCGCTGAGCCTTCATAATTGGACTGTCAGATTGAAACATCATTGTTTTAGATCTTTATCTTACTTGAAACTTATTTATTCATAGACTAGCTGCTGCACCATACTGCCAAGTAACTAATACCAGGCCTAGCGCACTCCGCACTGTAGTTATGAAGCTACAAGTACATAGCCGGACACCGACGGCGGGTCGCGCGTCGTTACACGTGCCGCGTCAGAAGAGATAATATGCGATAGAAAGAGAGGCGCTCTGTAGGTTAAAATGACTGGTAGGTATGCAGCGCTACGCGAGCTGAATTGAATTTTATTGCGTCATAGCAAGAGTCGCTATTTGTTTAAATTTCTTTGCGGAGTGATGCTTCTGTCCCTTAGTATTCTGTGCTAATACATTATTCGTACGTGTATTACGTAAGTAATAGTTAGTATTCTTTAATACTGCATACCAAATTTCATTAACATTCGTGCTGTAGTTTTGTCGTGATTGAGTGACAAATATCCATCTATCCATCCATACGTCCATCCAACGATCTTCACAAACTTTCGCATTTATTATGAGGAAGTTGGATTAATATTCTAACTAGTATTTTTCAAAAAACACAAATTTGCCTATTTGATAGTTAAAGACATAGTTTGAAAAAAAAGGTAAACATGTCTCTCCATTTCTTTCCCCTTACTCAAATTGAAAACTGACACTAGGTACCAGTGCTTCGGAAGTAAACCAGCTAGAAAAGATAGCACCCAGAAACACTACGGGAACGTCTCTTTTTAAGAAACTTCAAAAAAAGGAGAAGGTTTTTTTTGTGTTACTTTAGTCCTCCGTCATTTATTAACTGATTTAGAAAATTCTTTTTGCGTTGGGTTCAGTATAGCTTCAAGATGAACCCATATAAATTTCATCGATGTTTGACCTTGAACTGTGAAGATACATCAGAATTGAAGTCGGTTTTTTTTGTGTTAAAAATTGTATACTTATTTCAAATCTTTTCGTGGAATACCTTAAAAAAGTGTTTTAACGTGTGTACATTTTTTACGTCTCATTTACCCATATCTTAGAGTTCACTGCCCTGATAAATCATTCATGGAGCATGCTCGCTAAGTGAAGGATCTGAATTGAATTTGTGCCCAAAACTCACTTGGTTCTCATAGGAATATTAATGTTCATCAGTCTTAACGCATCAACGATTTGTATAGTTGTAGTTGTACGTAAGCTAAATTAATTTGATTTGACTAATTTTGTTTTATATTTGGGCAGCATGAGAATGTGCCTAGGAGTTGGGCAGCAGGAGTAATAAGTATGGAGTGTGGAAACGCTTACGCTTCAGCGTTTCGCTGATTTTTCTGTGAGGGAGAAGGAAGGAAGAAAGAAGGAAGGAGTGAAACTCCTTATCAGCTTCTTCGTTCCCTAACAGCTACAACTTGTGTCTTTTTAAGTCTGAAGAGTGAATAGGCATCTCTCGAGGCCGATTCCATTCGCTTTCCATTAGCGAGATGTCGTAAAACGCATACCCAATTCCTAGAAACAAAAGTAGCTGAGGATCTAATATCTATATTTAAATAGTGTTTTTTTTCTAGAATCTTTTTAAAATATGCGTTCATGACGCCATGGGTTTCAAACTCTAGGCAGAAAAGACGCTAAAAGCTTTTATCTTTTTCTAAACACCCTCGCGTTAAGGCAGACACAATAAATTAATGTAGGTATTGTGAAACGCTTTGTTGTTAAACTAAGAGAAGAATTGATAGTCGCGAATGCGCCGGCCGCGTAGCATTAGGTTTAGAGCTGCTATTCCCGACAACTACAACCTGATAGTGTTCAAATCGAGAGTGAACAGGTATATTCTAGGCGAGCGTGTTACATCTAAGACCACATCATCGCTTACCGTCAGGTGAGATAGTGGGCAAATGCAAGCCTGTAACTAGTAAAACAAGAATACGTTTTAAAAACAAAAAAACCTACTTCAATGTATCTTCGAAGTCCACTGTCAGATATCGATGAAATTCAAATGGGACCACTTCGTAGCTACACTGAACCCAACGCAAAAAGAATTTTCAAAATCGGTTCATGAACGACGGTGTTCTGAGGTAACAACCATAAAAAATATGCAATCGCATAGAGAACCCTCTTCTTTTTTAAAGTCCGTTAAAAAAAGGTAATGTTTGGTTGATTACGACATGTAGATATATATAGCCTATAGAGAGGAATTATCAAAATGTTAAGACGGGGATGTAAGGTCTACAATAAATACTAAAATAATAGATAAAATACCGCACTAGCAACTTTCTAAATGGCTACATAAACATACATTTCCTAGGTACAAAATATTACATATTACACAGATAAATAATTGTTTTAGGTGTTGTGGGACTCATGGTCCTCGTTCCTGGTTTCCTAGTTATAGAAAATATTGTATGTAAACGATGGGCGTAATTAATTAAATTTGATCACATAACCCAACCATCCCATTTTGTTAGCTTACCAGAATGTGGTAGGCGTTTGCGACTTATGTCACGTAGGTGTATATATTATGCTGGCCATCTCCTTATATGTCAAGTAGTGGAGAGAAAGCATGTACAAGGAAGTAACTGATAGAATGTATAATAACATGCTATGTTATATGGTAGTATAAATAGCTATAGTTTGTAAGGTATTGAAACGCAATGAAAATATATAGTGTAATCCCGCTGAATATTATGTAGGTTGTTGTTAGTTCCTAACAACAACACTCTTTGTACTGTTTGTCTGTTTGTATTACGCATCTTCGATCATTCATCACGTGGCAGGGACGACGTGCGAGAGGGTATTTAAAGCGACGGAGCGCCGTTATGAGCTCACTCTCGTTCCAGCGTTCGGCGAGTCGACACCTGATGATGCCTCGTGCAGACGGCGAAACACGTGTCGTACAAAGAGTGTTGTTGTTAGGAACTAACAACAACCTACATAATATTCAGCGGGATTACACTATATATTTTTATTGCGTTTCAGTTTTGAGATGAATATCCGCAACGTCACGCCTGATTCCATTGCATTACTAGGGTATTCTAAATATAGAAGTTCACCAGTAAAGATGGATCAACTAAACACGTAGTTTCAATAGACCAGAAACCACTACATTACAAGAACTCAAAAAGCCAAATCGTATTTCTAATTCACTTAAGTAGGTAGGAAAGTAGTTAAGTACACTTCAAAAGCCTTGGAACAAAATTCAAAGTTTGTGCTATATTACAGGACAGCTTTCCTAACGGAATTCAATTAACACAACTCGGAGTTTGAGTTTCTTGCAATATCCCGCGAGTTTATTCACAACCCTCAGTGCTTAGGGTTGTCGCTGGCAAATATGAATATTTTACGAAGTCTTTTGTAAACGTTTATGACTCTCACCCACTTAGCTCAGCGCTGTCTCGGTGGGAAATATTTCCTTTCACTCAATAGAGCACTACAGTAATTAAGGTATTCTAAGTTTTATTGCGCTGAGTTACAGCTTAAAATTGATTGGTGTAATATTTTTGTACCTCTTACAGTACCTGAACAACAGTCGAGGGGAATCCGTTGACATTAATTTATGATATGAACAGGCAAATGTTAAACCGAGGGCCAATTCTCGAACAGTAATGATTATCTCCATCCCACGCAAATACAAAGAAAAGCACTATAAACTTTCATCAATGCATTTCAAACAACATTATATATATTATTTATTATTTTATATATATTTTATTTATTTATTTATTTATTTATTTATTGACAAAATCCACAGATCTTAATTAGTATAATAACAGTAATTGCTAAGTCTTACATCTAATCACGGATTTACTTTTTATAAGCTAACTTGTTTAGAGAGCAGAGAGAATACATTATATGCAACAAACATGATGAACAAAAATACAAGTACCTACCATCAAATTCGTATGTAATTAAATTAAAAGAAACGTAAATATATTTTATATTCAAAAGGTACTGACATATTACCTGTACCTACCAACAACTACATGTGCGACAGGTGTGATAGCGTGTGTGTGTCTATGTATGAGGGTGTGTATGTGTGTGTGAAGTGAAGTTAACTCTGAGCGTATTTAATTAGTTGTGTAAAATTAAATTACGTTATTTATTTTATCATTTGAATTGTGTATATATGTTAGTCTCTAGTATTTATAATATGGGCCTCTGATAATTTTACTTTGATGTACTTTTATTATTGCCTGAAATAAAATTATATTATTATTATTTCTCGTGCTTTTTTAACCGACTTTAAAAACAGGAGGAAGTTATCAATTCGATTGTATTTTATTTATGTTTGTTACCTCGGAACTCGGTCATTTATAAACCGATTTAGAATTGTTTTTACACAATGTGTAAGAACTCTTGCTACAATGTGGTCCCATATAAATTTCATCGATATTAGACCTTGAATTGCGAAGATACATCAGAATTGAAATCGGTTATTTTTGTTATAAAATGAATTGCTTATATTTGCAGGAAAAATGCGTCGCATGATAGCATTGCTGAATAATTTTAGCCTAGATATATTATTTAGTTGTTCCATCGATTAATGCCGTTTAATAAATTAAGATGGCAACTCCGGTAAATATAAAAAGTCAAAGGACTTTTGATAACCTTTCTAACAAATTAAGTAAAGGTCAGCGTTAAGTCGCCATGCTTTTAAGGCTGCATGAATAAGAGATCACTTGTACAAGTTGCCGCGTCACTCAAATAGTGTACGGGGGAGTTCTAAATTATTCAAAAGCTGAAAATTCGGCTTACACTCAGGAGGCATCAAAGAATTTTCATTAGGCTAAAATGAAATTCATTTCCTGGCAAAGTCGATCGAAGTTCAAACTTGAGCGTTTTACGTTGGGCATTGGGCGCAGCCAGGAAGTAAGCTGGAAAGGGGGACTTATTTCGTCAACATCGTAACCATCCAGACACACTTTAAAAAATAACAAAAATAATAATATAAAAGCCTATTTATTCCAGTAATAATACAAATTAAAATTATATAATAATATTAATATTATAAAATATATAATTTATTTACAGAACCAATTAACAATTATGTACAAATATATAGAATGATAAACACTAAACTAACTTACAACAAAATTAAAAAATGAAATGAAATATAAAACACAGAATTTAGGTCACCGTCCGCGGGCAAGGTGTCCAAAAAGCTGGCAACGTTACCTCGTTGAATGGCCAGACTAATTCGTTGGCCGAGGTAAGCGCCAGCTCTTTGGTCACCTGTTGTTTCTGTTTTTTCTATTATAAAATATAATAATAATTAAACTATATATGTACACTGGGCTGGACACGTCAGCCGCATGCCGAACGAACTTTGGCCAAAATAACAACTGAGTGGCATCCTAACAACGGCCGACGGCCCCGCGGCAGACCTTGACGGAGATGGCGGGACGACTTGGACTCGTGTAAAGAAGACTGGACTACAATGGCGGTCAATCGTGAAATGTGGAAAAATGGAAGAGAGGCCTTTGCCCTGCAGTGGGACCAGTCAGGCTCCATATAATAATAATAATAATATATGTAGGTATACAATATATAATATTAAAAATTATTCTAAAAGGTCTATGTTAGAGGAGAAAGTGCCCAGAACGCTGGCGGCATTGTCACGCTGAATGGCAATGCTGATTTTTTGACCCAAATAAGAGCCAGCATTCATTCATTCATTTAATAATAATTAAATTTCTATTACTTCTTTTTTGACATTTTAAGTTCATTAATCAAATAATTATTATCAACAATTTATTTATCAAACAATCTGAAAAATGTATCTTTATTATATGAAAAAGTAATTTTTTAAAGCACCCTTACATTGCATTAATGAAGTAATAAAGTAACTAGTCACGCTAACAACGCTCCTATAAGTAGGGCGTTGTCACTGTTGGATAGGTTTGCACACTAGTTCTATCAAGTTGACATTTTAAATGACAGTATTTTATTTATTTTATTTTACAATTTTAGGAAAACTTACATCTAGGTCTAATAACTAGGATACTTAAATATTGTACGAAAGGACATTTACAAGTTTCCACATATAGGCGACAGATTATTTACAACATGGACGGAAAACAAAACAAAAAGCATGCAACTAAAGATAAATAGAACAAAACAAAATAACTATACAATTATACAATCTGTGGTCCACTTACCGATGGCTTTTTTAATCAACACTTTGATTATAAAAATCATCGGTAAGTAGACGTTTTAGACGTATAAGAACCATTGTTACGAATCTGAATTTCTTTCTCAAATAATTACCTTTTGCGTTTTGGTGTTAGACTAAGCAACAATACAATAGTGATATTGTAAACTAAATAAATAAATAATTAAAGAGGTCTCGGTACCCAAACCTTTGAATGCAATCCCTCTACAGTTTTTACACTGTGGAAAGGTAAAGCAATAAGACCGCCAATTGTATTACCCTAGTTAAGATTTCTATTTTGTTCATGTAATTATGTTTGTGGTATGCAATAAAGTGTTATTGTATTGTATTGTATTGTAATTAATTTAATAGGCGTTATTTTGTGGCTAAATATTTTCATTCTGCAGTCAGCCCCAGATTTCTACAACCGATTTTCAATTTTAAAAACGTTATTTTTTTCCTAGACAATGGGGGTTAAAAATTTGAACCCCACCTTAAAAGTTTGATCCCCAAAATCATCCCTCCTGAGTCCGTCCCCCAGACCGGCCAGGGATATTACAGGAATTTTCATAATCCATCACTTGACTTTAGTTAGACGTTTGGCCGATAAAAACTTGCTTATCTTTGGCGTTTAGGAGGGCTCCCCGGTTATCGCTTGAGAAAATTAGGAGCCATTACTTCGAAATATGAATATTTTGCCTTCATTCTTTTTTAAGTGGATAACTTTGTTTTGATTATAAAAGATCAATTCACATTGTACATACAATAAAGTAAAAGAAAGACGAGAGTTGCTAAATATTATATTTAAAGGACATCTCAGTCGCACTTCTAGTTTGACATTGTGTTATGTTAATCGTGATTTATACTTCATTGTTTAGTGTTATATGTTTAGAAATTTTAAAAGATTTAAAGTAAGAGACATCTCTGCAGAGTTTCTTGGTGCTCTAGCCCCCGCAATGCGCCCGCATTTCTGAAGCAATGGTAGAGTCAGTTTTCACTTTTTTTTTTCTGGGCCCGGACTTCAATTTAAGTCTGGGAAATATATGGGTACATGCTTACATTTATTTTTTTTCAAATTTATGATATTTTAAGTTATATTTTTGAACGTATTTTAATCGATTTGTATTTTGTGTATATGACGTTTAAAAGTGAATTTTTGTGCCCATTTAATAAATATCTTTTGTTTTTTTACTTTTATCAACTTTCCATTCACTCATGAACTTGAATTTATTACAATGACTCTACCACAGCACCGGCGGCGGCGCTGGCAGCGGCGGTAGGCCGCGACCACTCACTGGCGGTGATCATCGCAATTTTGCAGCGTAAACTCTCCCCTGATGAAGAGCATCGGACAGGCTCTAAACCTATAGCTTGACTAATTCGACAAATTAAGTGAGTCCTAGCCGTTTTATTAAATACTTATAATAATGAATCAAGCCATCAAATTATGTTGGGAAACAAGCTCTAGAGCTTTCTATCCCCGTCGAAGATCCAGAGGCAGACCAAAGAAGAGATGGAAAGATGTACTGCAAAAAGACATGAGTAAATGCATGTTATCCAAAGACGATGTCCTGAATAGAGCAAAGTAGAGAAAATATATTCAGAAGGCTGACCCCACCACCATGTGGGATGCATAGCCGGGAAGAGAGAGAGAGAATCAAACTTACGAAAACTTTCATACTAAAATTAAATAGTCCTGTACCGTATTTGACAAACGTTTTCTATGGACTCTTAAACCAATTGTGAATTGCTTTTGCTTTGAAAATTGAGTACTATAGATCGTATAACGTTTGGAAAACCCGCTTTTCTTTGTTAAGTAAAACCTAACATCGTTTTTCAACCCGCAACAACCACTTTATCAATCGATCACTTACCCAACCCCGGTTTGATTTCAATCAAGGCTTTAAGGCTCCTATCGATACCTCACTTAACACTTATCCTGCCCATTACTACAAAAGTATCGAAATAAAATACCCAAATTTGTGGTTAAAGGCCAAAAGGCATACACAATTACAAACGTTACGTTAAATTATTAAGTGTTATATGCCCAGTAATTTCGCTTGCTACAATGCCCTTCAAACCGTTACACAGTAATGCTTGCGCACTACTGTTTGGCGGCTGAATAACTAGCAAAGCGGTGGTACCCACCCAGACGGCCTCGCATACGAGAAACCTACCACCGGCTGGTACGCAACACGAAAAAATACATTTTACTCTGTAAGCAATCTATTGAAATTTGTGCTGGCTGTTTCGGCTGAAAAACGGGGTTTCAGATAAAATAGAGGATTGATCAGCGGCGGGCATCGTGATTTGAAATCTCGATGTGTTTACTTGCCCGCATTGCGCAGAGAGAACGCGGACTGTGTGAAAACCGGCTAAGTCAGGGTTTTCATCTACTCTCTACAAGGTATTGAAAGGGTTTGTTTTGGAATATGTAATGAGACAAGCAAGTTGTTCGCCATCGTAAGAACCACGCCTACCCGTAACAATTGCAATTACAATTGCAGTGCCACCCATAACTTTTAATACCATAAAACTGCGTAGCACTGCGTTACGCTCATTTCCCGAGACATCATTTCTTTCGCATTTATGATATTAGTAAATAAAACTAACTATTACTCGTACTATTATTAGTAGGATATCATAGTGTCTCAGTCTTTTAAATCTTATTATCAGAGTAGAGTAATATCTGAGTTAAATTAGGTCGATCTTGCGTTTTCTCTAATATTAATGACGGATCATATTCGCTATTTTTAACCGACTTCAAAAGGAGGATGAGAGGAGAGGTTTACAATTAGACGGTTTTTTTTTTTTTTGTGTTTGTTACGTGATTACTCCGCCAATTATGCATTGATTTCGATGATTCTTTTTTTGATTGGTAGGTAATACTTCAAAGGTGGTCCAATATAAATTTTATCGAAATTCATTCAGTAGTTTTTGAAAAAAATTGCAAAAACAAAAAAATATAAGTTTAATCTTCAAGCCGGGTCTTGTTTTTTTCGTAACCAACTTTCTAAAGGTGGAGGTTTGTATTCGACTGCTTCACCTGCTTCACCCAGGGTTGACTTCCGGTGAGGGAACTCCTCAACGGTGAATAGTACAGACACAACATTTCGTAAATGGATTTAACCATAATAGCCTGTTCTAAATTCCATCATGACATGGCTGATACACCCAGGATTGACTTCCGGCGAGGGAACTCCTCAACAGAGAATAGGACAGACATGAAATTTTTTTGTACATGCATTTAATTGTGATAGCCCGTTTTAAACTTCGTCATGATGTGGCTTCTAGATCATAAAAGCTCGTCTTTAAAAACTTTTTGAATTAATTTAATTAAAACTTGTTTTTCACTAAAAAGGTTAAAATAAATTATTTTTCAAAAAAAACTAAACCGATTTCAAAACCACAAATGGCACTCAAAAGTAAAAAATAAATTAATATAATTATCATAAGCGCTACCCACTCATATATTTGAAGTCGGTGCCAGCCAAGTCTAAAAGGTAGTAGATAAATACTATGTATATAGTAAGTACTACTTGTAGGTAGTATTTATCTACTACCTACAAGTAGTTATTAATTTATTTTTTACTTTTGAGTGCCATTTGTGGTTTTGAAGTCGGTTTAGTTTGTTTTGAAAAATAATTTATCTATCGGAACAGATGGATACGGATGTTGTTTTGCAGATGCAAAACAACATCTGCATCCAGATTTTCTGGTCCCCAACTGGTTATACTAAACGGATAAAACGTGACAAACGACATTAGCACAGAATTAGCTGTACCTTGTCACGTATAGCGCTGCGGGCCTCGGTAATTTGACATAGCAAATCAATATAAAATAAAAACAAACTTACAGCAAACTCACATTCCATTGCCGTGACAAAATCAATATAAAAGAAAAACAAACTTGCAGCAAACTTACTTTCCATTGCTGCGACAAACTTGATGTCAAATCAAATCAATGGTCAATGTCAATATCAAAGGTAAAACAAACTTGCAGCAAGCTTACGTGCTATCTGGGAAAATAAATACAATGACTATGAATGTATTCTAAATAGCATAGTGTTTCAGTCTTTTTAAAGTATAGTCGGAGTAGAGTAATAACTAAGTTCGATTAGGTCGTGATTGCGTTTCGTCTAATATCAGTGGGTCGGACATTGATCAATCGATAATTGTTTTATTTGCTATTTTCTATCAGCCATTTCGCAGATGTATACAGATGTTGTGTCGGAGATGCAAAACAACATCTGCATCCAGATTTTCCGGTCCCCAACTGGTTACTAAACGGATAAAACGTGACAAACGACAATAGTACAGAATCGGCTGTACCTTGTCACGCCACGTATGGCGCTGCGGGCCGCGGTAATATTTCATGGTGTCACGTGATTTATGCTTGCACTGTCCCGCTACAATTGGACAAACAAATTGATTCGATATTTCTTTGTGAGCAACTATTGCAAACACTCGCAATGCGAGCGTAGGTCTTCTATCAATTTCCACGTCGATTTCGCAGAAAACTCGATAGGTACACGAGCTCAGAGATACCGATACACGTGCAACGAAGTAAGAGTTTAAATGACGCGTTGAATTGACATATGAAATCACAGGGGCAATGGCATTATAAAACAAGTTGATATCAATGGGAACAGTTGACTAATTCGTATCGGTGATTCAGTCTCGGTAATATTTTTGTAAATTGAATACCAATAATGAACTCAAAACACAGTGTATAGTATCAGCCTCTGTGGTGTAGTGGTTGGACAGGTTGGCTCAAATCTCATAAACCACCGAGGTTGCGGGTTCGATTCCCGCGACGGGAAAAAATGTTTATGCACAGGAAAAAAGCGCAAGCATTTGTTTCGTGTCTGGGTGTTGTGCAACTACGGTCTTTGTAGTTCCTGGTTCCCTAGATTTAGGGAATCTTAGTTAGGGGCCAGGTTCTATGTATGTGACCGTTGGGCGTAAAAAAATGGTTTGCATAGTCTTTCCTACTAAATTTATAATTGCATAAGTTTAAAAGGTTGGATGCCCAATGCAGGCTTCATCATGATCGTCGTCAGTCTGTAGTCGTCCACTGCTGGACATAGACCTCTCCCAATGAACGCCACTGAGCCCGGTCTTCGGATCGAGTTTCTTTCGGCCGCCTTTCGCAGGTCGTCGCTCCATCTAGCCGGTGGGCGTCCCACACTACGCTTGCCGATAACAAGTGCACAATGCAGTACTACGCAGTAATTTAATAGTATTTAATTTTTTCTAGGTGGCACTGCAACTGTTATGGAGAAGCGTCGCACTTTCTATCAGGTGAACTACTAAATTGTTCATCTTGATTCTATTAAAAAAACGGACTTTATGAGGATTCTATTTTTCAAATTTCTTGGAAAACCGTAGTACAAAACAATTTGGTCTTAAATATTGCCTTGGTTTACACAATTATATCCGACTGTATCCGATATCTCAGGGCGGTACAATAGATCGTGTTCACTATTTTTTGATCCTTCCCCGAAATATACTATTCAAGAAATAAGTTATTAAATCGAATGTTGTAATTGTAATGAAATTATATGGTGTATTGACATTTCAAATAATTAGATTTTTATTAAATACAATATTATAAACATTTGCACGCTGATAAAGCAATAAAACATGTGTAACTACTAAACATTTAAGACCTGTATGATTTAATGTACCATGTTTAACGCAAATAAATATTTTGGAATTTGGAATTTGGAATTTAGAAGATAATATTATTGTGTTCCAGGAAACTATTTCTGGATTCATCATAATACCCAGCGTTCTGGAAACGCCTGGATTTCATCAACAACCTTTTTTTTTTAAAGAGATCCAGCTCGGTGGGAATTCGTATAACTTTAGATGAGATGCGCTGGAGTTTAAATCTAATGTAATTGTTAGATAATCTTATTAAATTGGTAAATACATTCCAAGTTGTTGGTCTAAAAATTTTTTAGCTTTACCACCGTTACAATTTTTCTTGCAAGTGACTGGTGGGAAATACTACTTGGTATTAAGTTCTATATGTACAACAGTTTTGTCTTAAAAAAAATAAACAGTGAAAGAAAACATCGTGAGGAAACCGACTCCAGGAATCACCCCGGGGTCGACTATTTAGAGGGTACTGAACAGGATGTTGAGGATTCACCTCGGTTTTTAGAATGCTTCTGTGTTTGTTTATTTGTGTGTCTGGGCTGAACACCGAGGCACTGAACATCAATCTACGGTATTAGAATTTTTGTCTGTTTGTTTATTTGTGTGTTTGTTATCTATAGACTCTGAAACTTTTTTTTGGAGCGGTAGGCTCTGGCCGTGGTTGTAATACCACCCACCGAACAAAGCCGTGCCGTCAAACGACCTAGTCGTGTTTCGGGATGATGTTCGGTGAACCTTCGGGGAGACGGGTCTGAGCAGCCGCTCAACTGCCGTCTCTCTCTAGATCTATGTGCTCCATCTTAGGCCACATCATCGCTTCACATCAGGCGAGATAGTGGCCAAACATAGATCAAATAAGCGTAAAAAAAAAAAACCTGCAGGTTCTTAGGGCTTGGTATCATTAGTCCAAACTTAGATTATAAGGTCCGTTACATCAAAATCGCTTGGGTGACTACGAAGATACAGTTTGATCTCTTCATAGTACGCGTTCTTATATAGTGGGGAGGTCTTGCTAAAATAGCCTTAGAAATTATACGGTTATGGGTTTTCTTTGTCGTCCAGATGAACGAAGTCGCGGGAAAAGGGTAGTATTAAGTAATTACACTCAACAAATACATAGATCTCGGCTGTTTCTAGGATTCCCTATTGTGATCTAAGAAACCAGGAACTATGAGTATCTTGGTCCCACAGCACCCAGACACGAAACAAATGTTTTTTTTGTGCGCTATACGATTAAATCTGATGTCTCGGGGTGATGAGCGCAATGAAGTACTGCGCAGTACTTTTTATGGTATTAAAGGTGGCACTGCAATTGTTATAGGCAGGCGTAGGACTTACCATCAGACAATCGATAAGCTTGTCTTATTATTCAGTTCCATAAAATAATCATTAGATGTTCGGTAAACCATCGGGGAGACGGGTCTGAGCAGCCGCTCAACTGCCGTCTCTCTCTAGATCTATGTGCTCCATCTTAGGCCACATCATCGCTTCACATCAGGCAAGATAGTGGCCAAACATAGATCTATTAAGTGTAAAAAAAAAAGTACATTCTGGCAGCTAAAACGTTTTCGTTTCTTAAAATACACCACCCGGGCATTAACCATATATCACACTCATACTTATACATGTGTCACAACATACAAATCCAAATCGTTGTTCCATTCAATCGCTCGCGAGTGGCAAATGTATGCGCATATATTCAGCCTCGTTAGAGCCCCACTTTCAATAGCGCGGATGTGGTGCCACTGGATGTGTTATGCTATGACGTGGAGCCTTGTGATTTTGTGTACTTGGAGTGATAAGATGCCTTGTTATACACGTTGAATCGTGTATGTGACAGTCTAACCTTAGTTTGTCTAATCATCTCTATGATTAGGCATACCAAGATTGGTAGAATTTGGAAGTAAAGCTAGGTACGAAAGTACTTTATATTGTCTTGTGCAAATTTTCTACTGGAAGGAACGAATGAGGAGGAGGCTCCTCAGTCGTTCCTTCATTGTTGAGGATTTGGGATTTTGTCTCTGAAATTTGTAGTCTCCGTGATGTGTAGTGTCCGTCTAATATAAATAATTTTATATACAGGCTGAAGCGAAGGCTAGTCATGCAAGTGTGATGCAAGTGTGTGCAGCTATGATGAATTAATTGGCTGTAAAAATTGACGTTGTGATCTGCTTATGATGACATGCAATGTACAGTATCCTATATAAAATAATATGACATGTACCTATAATAAATATTACATAAATAATAACATAATTATAATATAGATAACTAACACACAACAAGAGAAAATGATTAAAATTATATTAACATAACAATATTTTTAGAAAAGAAATGACTCGGATACAAACTAATATGAATCATTGTATTTAGACAATAATGGCCAACTGACGTGCACTCACTTGCAAACACCCTCACAGGGTCCTTGTACGTACCCACTATGATAGCTTATAAGAACTCTGCTTAATTTAATTTGACTTAAATAATATAATGTATGTACAATGAATGCAATAAATAAATAAATAAATAAATAAATAAATAAATAAATAAATAAATAAATAAATAAATAAATAAATAAATAAATAAATAAATAAATAAATAAATAAATAAATAAATAAATAAATAAATAAATAAATAAATAAATAAATAAATTAATAAATTAATAAATTAATAAATTAATAAATTAATAAATTAATAAATAAATTAATAAATAAATAAATAAATAAATAAATAAATAAATAAATAAATAATTATTTTAGTAGATAGATAATTAACGTATAATTAACTTTTAATTAATAGTATGCCTAGTGTTATAGTTTAATGTAATGTTGCGTGTGTGTCATGAATAAATGTCTTTCCTTTCTTTCTTTCTTATATTATATTTATTTAATCAACTTCCCAAAAAAGGAAGAGGTTCTCAATTCGATTGTTTTTTTTTAATGTTTGTTATCTCAGAACTCCGTCATTCATAAACCGATTTGGAAAATTGCATTTGCGTTGGGTTCAGTATAGCTACGAAGAGGTCCCGTATACAATTCATCGATATTTGACCTTGGACTTCGAAGAAACATTGAAATAGGTACTATTTTTTTTATAAAATGCATACTCGTTATTTTGATTATACTGAATTTTTTTGTGCAAAATCATTAACTATTATAATTGATATAAGTTATTATTGATTCGATTAATCTTTTTTAATTCATTCAATTATTTGTAATCTGACGTATTATGTTGTGATAAATAAATAAACTAAGAATTTAGCTTTTTTTAGTGTTTGGCTCTTACGGGGTTATAGTACCATGCACCGAACATAGCCAGTCCTCTAGCGACTTAGTCGTGTTTCGGGTTGATATTCGGTGACCGATCAGGAGACGAGTCTGTCACTTTTGCCGTCTTCCAACAGATCGTATGCTCCTTCGGCCGCATCGTCGCTTGATGTCGGTAGCGGCCAAACGTACTACTGGCTACAATGCCCTTCAAACTAAAACACAGTAATGCTTGCGCACTACTGCTTGATGGCAGAATAACTGGCAAAGCGGTGCTGCCCACCCAGACGGCCTCTCGCATACGAGAAACCTACCACTAGTATCAGATTTAATTAACAAAACCGCATTTATAATATTTTTTTGTATACAGGTTGCCGATTACAATACACCAAGTGAAGGACACATCCAGCAATTATCTCGCATCGATTTCGATTATACCGAAGAATATCGAGAATTTATATTCTAACGATGGCCAGTAATTGGAATTTTATATTGAACCGTGTCCCGAGTTCCATCCAACATAATTACGGAATACGGGACGTTAAGAGTGTTTCGATAAATACGATCTAAATAAAATTTGCAGGGACGGTGTAGCGCTCGCCTCCACAAACTACTTCCACGCTCTATCTACTCGCTAGTGATTTTTTTTCCGATACGTTCGTTATTGTAATAATTGACGTTAAGTTCTGTGATGCCTTTCTGTGAAACGTTTTTTCAGTTAGCGGTGCACTTACAGGTTCAGTATTTTGTTTCGGCGCCCCCTACCTAGTTGAAATAGGGTACAATGATACTAAGTAGATAGGCACAAAAATTAAAACAGCCACTATATGAAGCTTGAGTTTTTATATTTATATACAAGAAAAACATTTATTATTTAAGAAAAATAGGAAATAAAATACAATGGTAACTTAGTCAATATGACGTGTAAGTTTGGTGATCACCACAAATTTTTTCAAAGGTAAAAGGCATGGTATAAGGCTTGAGACCGCTATTTGGTAAACAGGAGCGCCTCACGGCGTCCCTATTTACTCTTTACGGTGCACCAGGGCGCCGCGGCGCACACTTTGGGAAGCCCTGGTATAGATAAATAAATAAATGATTTATTTTATTCACCTGATTCAGAAGTTATACCGCATATTGCTCAACTAAGCTTAATATTATTTCTGTATCATCATCATCATCAGCCCATCACTTTTCACGGCTAGATCACGGGCCTTCTCTCATAGAGAAAGTATGGGCCAAAATCCACCAGCTGGCCCAGTGCGGGTTGGTAGATGTCACATGTCCTTGAATTTTTGTGATAAACTCATGGACATACCGGTTTCCTCACAATGTTTTCCTTCACCGTTTTTAGAGCGAGTGTTAAATCCGCACATTACTTTAAAAAGTCAGTGGTGTCAGCGGGATTCGAACTCGGGTGCGTCAGATCGAAAGCCGCACATGCTCCCACTGATCCAGACTCGCCCTTATTTTCTATATCATAAAAATACTAGTATTTACGGGTAACGCTAGGTCGTTATAATCGTGGAAACGTTGCGCCAGTCGTTCGTGGGAGTAACGCCTTTTGGAGAACGCTTTAATTGACATTGCAACGACGTCGTTTCGAGTTTCAGCTGATGTCTGTGTTTTTGAAGGCAGGAATATTGGAAATGTTACATTTTAAAGGAGGAAACAAGTAGGTAATTTTTTTCTTTTTTACAGGGATCTGTTTAGTTGCTCTTATTTATGAGACTGCTCATTATATTTCAATCTATTCATCTATTTAAACTGATCTTTGTCTATACAAATTCTAAATGCCAAAGTTTGTGAGGATGGATGGATGTTTGTTACTCAATCATGCAAAAATAGTTGCCAGTCTGTCGGTATTTTACAGGATACATCACGGTGAATTACATGAGTTAATTCCTCCACCTCCTGTCTACCATCGGACAACAAGGCGTACGGAAACTCGGCGTCCGTTTATAAAGCGTTTCGCTTCAACTTTCATAAGGACAGCTAAGGAATGGAACACCTTACCAGCGTCTGTTTCCCGATACTTATAATCTAGGTGTTTTCAAGTCCAAAATGAATCGGTATCTTCTAGGCAAGCATGATCCATAGTCGACCGCGTCATCACTTTCCGTCAGGTGAGACAGCGGTCAAATGTTTACCTATCAGGTAATAAGAACAAAACTACCGAACGGATTCTCATAAACTTCGGTATGTATCCTGAAAGAAGACATAGAATACTTTTATCTTGGAAAATCGCGGGTGATACTTGCCGTTGAATTTGTTAACCCTTCTATTTTTGGCCGTATCCATCAATATCCTAGTATTACTATACCTACTTAAAAGTTACTGATCTGAAACATTCGTGCAGCGTTTTCATCAAAGTTTTATCAGGGAAGCGGTGAACCGAAGGAAAACGGAGATACCAACATAAATAATTTATTACAGCACGTTTTAATACTCAGTTTTATGACCGTTCCGGTTTGTTTGTAATGTTTTTAAGGGATTTTATTTGAATTGGATACGGGTTTGATGTTTTTTGCTTTAATTAGGAGCGATATCTCGTTGTTAAATGGTAAAATAGAAGATTTGTGTTTGTGATATTTGGATAAATCAAATTAGGTAACGCATTCGGGCTATCTGTTTCCGAACCCACTGGTCCTTCAAGCACCAATCGTATATCGTGTTGAAACGCTGACTTTCAGTCAGATTAAGAACAACACATAGGTATACCCGCCGCGAAAATCAAACGCCTATTACGAAAAAGATTCTAAAAGTATCAAAATGATGACGGAATGATCTGTATTCCAGAGATTGAGAAGAAAGCGCAAAGGAGAGATGAATGATAGAAATGGACCAGAAATAGTATATGACGTTGAAGGCTTGATAAAAAACATATTATCGGATATTTAAACTTATACATATTCGAAGGGTGTTATAAGTTTTGACCGCTATGTGTGTCTGTCTATGGCACTGTAGCTCTTAAACGGATGAAAACACCGCATCCACCCATCAAGGGTGGATGCGGTGTTTTTAAAATTCTTTGTATTCAAAATTCAAATTTGGGTATTTTTTTAATTTTAGTGTACTGAAATTCGTTATTTATGTATGATTTTAAACTGCGTAATAATTTTAGCAAACAATCAAACAACGTTTTAAGCTAAATCATTTCAGAGCATTTAGTTAATAACGAAATATTGATTCAACACTCGATAAAATAACGAATTTGGTATAAAAAGCACTATAGAGCTATTTTTCAGTTGTCACTTTGTGAATTTTGCCGTATCACGCGCAGTCGATTTATCTCTTCCGGTATATTCAGTCATGGTAAAATGCTCACTAGAACAGACCGTTTCTCGTTGAGAAATAACGGTATTCATTTTTTAAATAAATGACGACATAAATATTATTATATGTGTATACCTATAGATCTTGGCCCCTGAGTTGGACTCTCTATATCAAGGTAACCTGGAGCTACGAGAACCATGGGCCCACAACTTGCACTTTTTTGTGTACAATGGTCCGATTCCTGCTACGAGTACGGTTTGAATTGACCTGCCCAACTAATAAACTAACAAGGCTGTCAGTAACAACTAGTTTTATGTAGAGTAGTTATTACTGTATAGTACCTACCTATTTGAAGTCTTTGACGTCATACCGTTGTCTTTATACGTAAACACCGTTATTTATTGAAATAATGAAAGAAAATATTTATTTTGACACAACTGCACACGGTACAACAATGATCATCACAACAAAATAAGGTAATAAATCAATTAATAAATTAAATACTAGGTGTTTGCGTATATGTACGCGAATCACTTCCGTGCAGTGCCGTCAAAGGTCTGAACTTCATAACGCTTCATATGCATAACGCTGTGGATAAATCTACAACGCTGGTCTTCAGTTTATAGGTTATGCAATCCTTGATAAAGCTCACTGTTCACCGCTCCGGAGTCATGGAGTGTGACCTACTTCAGGAATCATTTGATATTATGGGATCAAAGGGTAAATGATAATGATAAGAGATTCAGATTGTGAATTTCATGGACATTTCATGCTGTAGGGTTTTATCATAAATTATAGTTTATACTATATAATAGTGTACTAACTTTCAACACTGTGACTTATGTTATTCTATTTGGTACAACGGAGCGGTGCCAATCTTTTCAAGTTAAGTTTAAAAGTTATTGATGCAAACAAGGTTTTCTTCGTTGTTGGGGTATTCGGTTCTTTATATATATTCTTTATATATCAGTTTTGGCATATCAGACGCACTTATTAACGTCAATTATTACAAAAACTCTACCACCGGCCGTATGGTAAAAAGAACTTATGAAATGAAATGAAATTTATATGCTTTGATGTGGTCATTATAAGATGGTACAGTATAATTAATTAGCCCAACAGATCACCGTTATTGGCATGCAAATTTAATATAATTCCTTAAATAAACATATAAACATTATTAATTGATACGAAATACAACTTCTATACAAAATAAATATTAAATGTATTGTCATCATTAAAGTTATTACATTCTAATAAAATTAGAATGTCAGATAATAAATTCAATATGAGTACCTAGCGGGTGCAAGTCAATACAATAAGTCAGATAATAAGTATAATAATATTATGTCAGATAATATAGGCATTTACACAATCTAAATCTGAATAACTAGAAGATACGGCAAGAAATTTTATTTATTTATTTATTTCCTCTTACAACTACCACTACAGGGGCCTGATAACAGAACGGCACTAGATACAAGAAGTTATCTATTGAGCTACGTTATCGCAAGTCAATTGTATGAATATTGACAGCAAAATTTACCATATTGACAACTTATTGAAACTACATACCTAATGCATAATTGTAGCAGTTTGCTTTATATATCATAATTATTTCCATAGCAAAAATATAGCCAGCGAAATTACTAGGCATATACTTAATATCTGATGTCTGGGGGTGATGAGCGCAACCCAATGCTACGCAGTGCTTTTTAAGGTATTAAAAGTACTAACGTACTGGGTGGCACTGCAATTGTTATGGGAGGGCGTGTCGCATACCATCAGGCGAACGACTTGCTCGTCTCATCCCTCAGTTCCTTAAGAAAAATTGTTCGTCAGTTATCCGTAGTTTTATTAATTCTTGTGTCATTTTTACTTTCACAGTTGCATGTCAGAAGCGCTTCTGTAAACTTGCCACCAGTTTCTGACAAATAATAAGCAAAACTGTAGAAAAAATAATGCATATTGATATTTAATGTTCTTTTATATTTTTAATGACCAATTTTATATTTTTAATGAAGCATTTGACCGCAGTCTCACCTGATGGAAAGTGATGGAGGAAAGTGACGCGATTGACGATGGATTATGCTTGCCTAGAAAATACCAATTCACTCTGTACTTGAAGACTCGGGAGAATCGGGAAACAGAGACGCTGGTAAGCTGTTCCATTCCTTAGCTGTTCGCATTATCAAAGTTGAAGTGAAACGCTTTGTTGAACGTCAAGCATAAACGGATGCCGAGTTTCCGTACGTCTTGTTCTCCGATGGTAAAAATGAGATAGAGGAATTAACTCGTGTAATTCCATCGCACACGTAATGTATTCTGTATTTGCTAATGACTATCAAAACAGTGTAAATCCATTGCACCTAAGCACTTTGCGTCTACCGCGGCCAACACAAATTGATAGTTATCGACCTGATCCACTGCATAAAACAATTTGTGCGCTCAGCACCCATTAGCTAATGTGCAGGTAACAGAGATTACTATAATGGTGTTCTACAGCTTTAACACGTTAAATTAATATCGATTGAAGGTTATGAAACAAATAGGTCGTTCAACTGACCCCATTTTATACCCCCTTTAACATTTTCTGGCATCCAGAATGTTACAATGTATACTCCTGCGCTGCCTGTAGGTACCTTATTTTAATTTGTGCTGACATTATATTACTGGACTTTATGAGACTTAACAGCTAATTGTCTCAGGGTGACGAGCGCAGTGCAGCACCACGCAGGATTTTGCAAAACAAAAGTTCTGGGTAGTGCTGTTACTGTTTTGGGCAGGCGTATTGCTTACCATCAGGCGAACTACCAGCTTGACTCGTCAGTTACATAAAAAAACCCTGTTATTAGACAAAACACTATCACGACCTTATCGAACTCCGATATTATCCTACTCCGACAATACTGTAAGTCAACATGAATTAACTTAACTTAGACACTATACCTACCATTTCGAAAACATTCTACTCCGATACATCCGACAGTAGGTTACGTCGACAGTTCTCTCAGGGGATTAAAGTAGACTCCACCAGAATTCTCGCTCATCGCCCCTTCGTTTCGCATCCCTCATTCCCTACTCAACCCTCGTAGACCCGCTTAAATTAGGACCTAGCTTCTGGTTCCGCGCTTTTTTAAGCAGTCTAGGGGTGAGCGAGTCGGACCATAGAGAAGTGATGTGCGACAGCTCGTTAATGTAACCTATTGTCGGAGAATATATAATATATATCAATATATTCTAAATAGCATAATGTCTTAGTTAAGTCATGCCTGCTTAAAGTATTGTCGGAGTAGAGTAATATCGAAGTTCGATTAGATTGTGATAGCGTTTGTTTAATAACTGTGTGTCGGGATTCAGTTGGACAGGTATATTACAAAAAAATTACACCCTTCACCGCACGGTTTGACCTTCCCGGTCTCCACCTCTATTGTTGTCGAAGAGTTTTATCCAACAGGTAATTATGCTTATGGATTTTATCGAAAGCCGCGATTGACTATTCAAAACCCTTTTACCTGTCTCAGGGACAAAGCCGGCCCATACGTACCTGACTCGAGGGCGGAAGCCCACGGGTACAAAAAAGGCATGCCCTTTCATCGGTTCCAATAGAATAATTACATCTAAAGAGGTTCTTGAAGAAAAAATCCTAATTTCAACCGTGGATAATACTCGGGGAAGCCCCGAAGATCCTTTCGTCGCGTCTGAGTACATTTTTAATCCGATCAATTTATAGCTATTTTTAGATTCGTTGAGTCTTGGTTATTTAGTATGTTTTCATTCAAGCTTTTTTTTCAGATAGCACAGTGTATATTAACACTAATCCGCGGTAATAATACCACCAATTAAAAGAAAAAAAAAGACATTTATTCAAGACATACACGCGACATTACGAGTACATTGAACTACAATAATATACTATACTAGCTGCTCCCCGCGGTAAAAAGAATAACGCGGTAAGAAGATAAAAAGTAGCCTGTGTGCTATTCCAAGTCCTAAAGTACCTGCATACCAAATTTCATCAATATCGGTTTGGTAGTTTTTGCGTGAAAGAATACCAACATCCATACATACAAACATTCGCGTTTATAATATTAGTGAGGATTATAACAAACTAGCTGCGCCCCGCGGTTCCACCCGCGGTTTCCCGAAGAAAGTCCTGAAGTACCTACCTACATACCAATTTTCATCAAAATTTGTTCGGTAGTCCTTTGCCTGAAAGAGTAAGAAACATCCATACATCCATACATACAAAATTTCACGTTTATAATATTATAGTAAGGGTAATAAATAAAGCAAAGTTGTAGAACTTGTTTTAAAAGTTTGCAAATTTAAATGCAAGTTCTACAACTATGAACCAAATTCCAATAAGCCAATAAGTCCATTTGCAATAAGCGTCATCTTACTGACAATTATTAACCGACTTTAAAAGAAGGAGAAGGTTGAGAACCTTCGATAGTTTTTTTGGGTCAATATCATAGCTTCAAAGTATTCCCTATAAATTTCATCGATATTTGACTTCGGACTTCAAATATACATCAGAATAAGTCGTTATTTTGTTATCAGATCTTAAATCGTCACAACTGGTTACAAGCAATCGCAAAAAATCACAATACTCAGACGTTGCCTTCACAAAATTATTAATACATTAATCCAAAAATATATTACAGAATTTACAGACCGGATTCAGCTTTTACGGCCTTGTTCGCACGTTAATCATACGGAAACCTGATTACTGAGCACGTAAAATACTTATACATAATAAACGTACGTTCGTGAATAAATGGCAGCCAGTTACTGGCTGTGTTATACGCCAAAAAGAAACGCAACGAGTTAGAGCTTCGCTATAGAAACAAATATAACTATTATAAAACAAAAAAACCGACTGAAATGTATCTTTGAAGTCCAAGGTCAAATATCGATAAAAATATTATGGGATCGCTTCGTAGCTATATTGAAGTCAATGCAAAAAGATTTTTTTTAAATCGGTTCGTCAATGGAGTTCTGAGGTAACAAACATTAAAAAAAATGAAAAAAATACAATCGAATAGAGAACCCTCCTCTTTTGAAGTCGGTTAAAAGCGACTTGAATGTATCTTCGAAGTCCAAGGTCAACTATCGATGACATTTTTATGGGACCACTTCGTAGCTATACTGAACCGAATCTAAAAAGAATTTTCCAAATCGGTTCATAAATGACAGAGTACTGAGGTAACTGACATAAAAAAATTAAAAAAATACAAGCGAATAGAGAACCTCCTACTTTTTTGAATTTGGTTAAAAATGTATTGGCTTCTTGGGAGACATTCTACATTGTCAGTGCACAATAAAATTCTATTGTACAAACAAGTCCTCATGCCAATATGGACTTATGGAATCCAATTGTGGGGATGTACCAAGTATAGCAATCATTTAACGATCCTTACTAATATTATAAACGCATAAGTTTGTATGTATGTTACTCATGATGTTTGTTACTCTTTCACGCAAAAACTACCGAACCGATTTTGATGAAACTTGGTATGCAAACCG
This sequence comes from Petrophora chlorosata, assembly GCA_951640565.1. Lineage (NCBI taxonomy): Eukaryota > Metazoa > Arthropoda > Insecta > Lepidoptera > Geometridae > Petrophora > Petrophora chlorosata. The sequence goes on along the minus strand of OX621204.1, from coordinate 3,501,950 downwards.
CATTAGACCTTATACCTGTTCTATCCATCCAAAGTTTGTCTGGTAGAAATCGCTCTAAGCGATAAAACCGCCCATTGTACGTCAAAAGTACGATGTATTTTGTGACTTTTATTTTATTTTTCATTATGTGTTTTATGTCTACTATGTGTCATAATTGTGTCTATGTTATTTGGAGTACAATAAAGTGTTTTTATATTGTATTTATTTATTTAATTCTTTATTGAAAGAAGACACTAATGAAGGGAGATCTCCCAATCTCCCTGAAGCGCCGACTCGTCGACATGTGTATCCTGCCCATCCTAACCTACGGTGCGCAAACCTGGTCGCTCACCGAATCACAAAAGTCCCGCCTCGGAGTTTGCCAAAGAGCAATGGAGCGCAGCATCCTGGGCGTTAAAAGGACAGACAGGATTCGAAATACAACGCTGCGCTCTAAAACGGGCATAATTGACGTGGGCAGGAAGGCTGCCAGGCTCAAGTGGGATTGGGCGGGTCACATAAGCCGTATGCATCCAGATCGGTGGGCAAAAGTCACAACGGAATGGGTGCCTGAAGATGGAAGACGGCGCCCAGGCCGGCCCAAAAGAAGATGGAGGGACGATCTGGATGCATACCAAGAAGGTTGGTGTGAGGTGGCGCAGGATAGAGACGGCTGGAGAGACTTGGGGGAGACCTTTGCCCAGCAGTGGGACAGCATAGGTTAATATATAATTCTTTATTGCACTATTACAAGTAATGTACAAAAGGAGAACTTAATGCTAAAGCATTTTCTACCAGTTATCCAATGACGGTAAAAGAAAGTTACAAAGCATGTATCAAAAATTAAAAAAAAAACTAACAGTAACGTCATTTGTATTGTACTGTATGTAGGTACTTTAGGACTTGGAATATCACATATGCTACTTTTTATCCCGGGAAATCATGGGTGGAACCGCGGGACGCAGCTAGTTCCAAAATAAAGTACTCATCTCAGGGGTATTGTAAACGCTCCGTGGTATATTAAAAATAACGACCTCCGTCGGGACCTGAAAGTGGACCTCGTCACTAGTGTAATCAAAAACATTGCCGAAGCTCACGATTTTGGGTTTCACCATCACGTGAACGTCGAGGCCATCCAGCTCCTCGACAGCACAGACCTAGTGAGAAGACTCAAAAGGACAAAACCTTTTGAGTTAGTTTAGTGAAGTGTCAGTGAACCATAGTGTAAACAATTAGTGCTACATGTAAAGAACACAAGAACATAGTGTTTTCGCTTTAATAGAGACATTAAAAAAAGTGTTGATGGACATATTCTTAGTTTTACCACAGAATACTAAGGGACAGAAGTATCACTCCGCAAAGTAATTTAAACAAATAGCGACTCTTGCTATGAAGCAATAACATTCAATTCAGCTCGCGTAGCGCTGCAAAGATAAAATATTTCTTTGTAGCGCTGCATGCCTACTAGTCATAGTAACCTACAGAGCGCTTCTCTTTCTATCGCATAGCTATTATCTCTTCTGACGCGGCACGTGTAACGACGCGCGACCCGCCGTCGGTGTCCGGCTATGTACTTGTAGCTTCGTACCTACAGTGCGGAGTGCACTAGGCCTGGTTTTACTAAAGCAGTTTAAGTCAAATTTAAATTACTTGTTAGTCTTATTAGGCTAGATTGTAATTCTAATGGCGGGTGTTTTTTTATGTAACTGAATGACGAGACGAGCTGGTCGTTTGCGTGATGGTAAGCAATACGCCAGTCCATAACAATAACACCACCCAAAACTTTGTTTTGAAAAATCCTGCGCGGCGCTGTACTGCGCTCGTCACCCTGTGACAATTAGCTGTTGAGTCTCATAATGCCCAGTAATTTCGCTGGCTACAATGCCCTTTAAGCCTGAACACAGTAATGCTCGCGTATTACTGCGTGGCGGCTGAATAACTGGCAAAGCGGTGTTACCCACCCAGACGGACTCTCGCATACGAGAAACCTACCACCAGTAAAATCACTAGTGTTTTTTGAGACAAGTCATTACATTAAAAAAAACGTTACTGGCTCTGGCCCTGTAGTAAACATCAATGGTATCTACCATCAATATAGTTTATAATTTGTCAAACTTATTTATCAAATACGTTGATCATTATAAAGCAAGCCAAGCATTACTGTGTTCTGGTTTGAAGACCATTGTACTCCTTCTTTCGATACTGTCCATCCAAAGGTTGTCTGGAAGAGATCGCTTTAAGCGATAAGACCGCCCATTGTACTACCATTGTAAGGAATTTTATGTTATTATTATTTTTATTGTTTTGTAACTGGTATGTAATAAAGAGTTTTTTAATTTGTAATTTGTAGGCAGCGAAATTACTGGGCATATGAGACTTAATATCTGATGTCTCAAGGTGATTAGTGCAATGCAATGCTACGCAGTGATTTTTATGGTATTAAATGTTCTGGGTGGCACTGAAATTGTCATAGGTAGGCGTGGCACTTACCATTAGGCGAACGACTTGCTCTTCTCATTACACAGTATCATTAAAAAATCATCAGTTCATTGCGTTCCCACTGAGACACGGACTCTCATAAAGAGAGTATGGGCCATAATCCACCACGCTGGCCCAGTGCTAGTTGGTGGATGTCACATGTCCTTGAATTCCGTCTTAACGTGTCCTCCGCAGCACGGTAGCGCTCAGATGTAAATACCACACAAACAGTTACCCATTCATCCAATCATCCATTTATACATCCTCACAAACTTTCGCATTTATATTTTTTGTAGTTTTGCGAGATTGAGTAACATTCATCCATCCATACATACATCTATCTATCCTTACAAACTTTTGCATTCTAATGTCAGTAGGAAGTAAGATAGGATTATTAGGATAGTGCAAAAGAATTATTAGAAGCGAGTGTAGCTCAATGTGTGCACTTGCGACTTTTAATCCAACGCACCCGAGTTCGAATCCTGTTGGCACCACACCAATGACTTTCTTAAGTTATGTGCGGATTCTACACTCGCTCTAAAAACGGTGAAGGAAAACATCGTGATGAAATGTTCAAGAACATGGCCGGCATTTTATCACAAAAATTCAAGGATATGTGACATCCCAACCCACACTGGGCCAGCGTGGTGGATTATGGCCCATACTTTCTCGATGAGGGAAGGCCTGAGTCCCAGCAGTGGGAACGTGACGGGCTGATGATGATGATTAGGGTTAGTAGGATGAATTTTACGTTAAATATCTCAAATACAAAACGTAGAAAAAATATGGGATATGGGATTTATTCCTTACAAATATTACTAGAATATTTTTGTTAACATCATTCAAATTAACTTCGAATAAAAATCAATGTTTAAAGTTCTTACCTTCTCTTGTCACAACCATCAATATTTTTCTTCCTCACAAATTATGCGAATTCGGTTATTACTTCACTATTTAGTATACACCAAATTCAGTTATCACAATAACAAACAAAGCACAACCCTAAAAAGCTACAATGTTCGCAAATTGTCGTAAAAAGAGCTTTTTTTTCGTTTGCCGGCGTATCACATTGTTATTATGTTATGTTCAACCGGCGTAGACCTTTCGTAGAGCCGTAGCGACGCTACGAAGGCTCGTAGCGGACTGACTAATAAAGAAATAAAACTCTTCTGCAAAAATTGCTCGTTATTAACACAGCGTTTGAAATAAATTGGTTTGTTTTCCATTCTAAATTGTGTTTTAGAGATGAGGAAAATGTATTAGGGGTTCTAATCTAAACAAATTCTAATTATAAATTTGGGTACAAGTAAAGCCATCTAGTGGTGGCGGTTGGAACTGCAACGTTGAGATTTACGCAATCTCCGTAGTTAGTTTTCCAAAGTGATTTGTTTTATACAATTCCGATCATTGAAACTAATCATGTAAACAAAAGAAGTGTAGAATATTAACCAAGTAAAATTATCTTTTATAATATAATTGACAATTTATCTAGAATGTGTCCAAACCACGTTAATTTTCATATTATGATTACAGATTCCATATTTGCATTTTAATACAGCGAACCAAACTGGCACGAACTGGAATTTGAATTCCAATGCGTTAGACCAAGAGCCGCACAAGTAACCAACTACGTCACAGGCTCAAAATTATTAGAGACATTAAATACCATTATATCGCAGTAACCACGACATTCTTATTATCATAGCATCATAAAATCTGTTTCATAACGATTATTGCCCTGCCGTTCTCAGCCTATTTTATATGTAACCCTTTCAGTCGGTTCTCAAACTTTTAAGTTTGCAGATGGCACAGATAGATAGCCGAAACGTAAAGCCCGAAAGTTTGGGAAGCTCTTTGGGATCTGTGTAACATATTTTTATACGTAAAGTCTTGTACGAATTATTAGTACGATTTATATATTTGTTTGTGTGAGTGTGTTTTTTTTTGGTACGTATTTGTATGTAGGCAACCAACCTTACGCCATAATGTTTGATGTGGTGTGACTACATTTAAATACTACACAGTAAATACGAGTAAATATTCTCACACATTCGCAAAACTAAATGATCAATTTATCTCATTATTACTTTCGCTTTTTACGATAACCTCGCCCGTTTACTATAATTTATAAGAATCCTGTACCTTGTTAATTTCTTGTTTGGTGTACAATAAAGCATTATTTTATTGTATTGTACGTTCCCACTGCTGGGACACGGTCCTTCTCTCACAGAAAGAGTATGAGCCATAATCTACCACACTACCCAATGCGGGTTGGCGGATGTCACATGTCCTTAATTTTTGATGATTCTTGGACATATCGGTTTCCTCACAATGTTTTCCTTCACCGTGTTAGATGAGTTTTACATCCGCACATAACTTGAAAAAGTAATTGGTGCGAGCCAGAGGAATTCAAACTTAGGTGCATTGGATTAAAAGTTGCACGCGTTCCTGCTGAACCACACTGTCTCTCCACATTGGATTAGCTCGAGTAAATGCATGAACAATACCTACTGCCTGGGTACACAAGACTAATTTATCAAAGTTAGGATAGCAAGCTTATATTCTGATGTCTAATCCTAGCTTTTCCGGCTTGACAAATGGCAGAACGAAGCTAGTACTGTGTACACAAAGTCAGAGTTAACAGCTTGGTAGCTCACTAACAAAAGCTTACATTAATCTGGCGACATATGACATATTTATGTCTTCGAAGAGTGCTACAATATTTCGGACATATTGCTCGAAAACCCGCCGATAACCTGGAGAGACTCATGGTGACCGGAAAGGTGGAAGGAAAGAGACCGAGGGGTCGTAGCCCAATACGATGGACTGACCAAGTTTCAAAACAGCTAGAAACTAACATATCCGACGCCATTCACTGTGCTGGAGACCGTCACGAGTGGCGGAAGATCATTAATGACAAATGTGGTCGGGAGCATCACGACGCTCAGCAGTGACCAAACGACTGGAGGAGGAGGGAATCTGGCGACAACGTGGCAATTGAGTTTTGGAAATGTGTCTTAGGGGAAAAAAGCGCATGTATTTGTTTCGTGTCTAGGTGTTGTAGGAGCATAGTCCTCATAGTTCCTGGCTTCCTAGATACAGGGAATCCTAGATACAGGGAATCGTAGTAAGGAACCAGGAGCTATGTGTGTGAATGTGGGGCCTTATTATTATGTCGCTTTTTCTCACGGGTGATACATCCAGTCCTTTGGAAAGCTTGCGCGGGGATATGAGTCCAACACGTAGAGGCCTCTTAGAGCATTTAGTTTAGATATGTAATGGGCAACACTAAAAAAACCGTCTTTAAATGCATCATTAAGAAGATGCAATCAAAGACAGCCCCCGATAAGTGCGAGTACTATTATTGGAGATATGAAAATTACTTATAAATAAATTAACCTATCGAGTAAGTTATTAAAATAAAGGAAAATAAAAGGGGATTACAAAATATATATAAGTTTGTGTTTCAATTTAAAAAGAGAGAATACATAATTAGCGTTACTTTTAAATTGTATGTTTTGCAGTTGTATTTTGGATTTTGTTTAATTTTTGCACTTCACTACATAGTATAAAACAAAGTCGCTTTCTCTGTCCCTATATCCCTATGTATGCTTTTAAATCTTTAAAACTACGCAACGGATTTTGATGCGGTTTTTTAATAGATAGAGTGATTGAAGAGGAAGGTTTATATGTATAATAACCGAGCGAAGCCGGGGCGGGTCGCTAGTGTTAAATAAACTGAAATTCGAATTGTGATTCACGTTTGACGTTTACTTAAGTGATTATTGATTCATGACTTTAATTTCAAATTACGTATCGAACAAAGCTCGACTTAAACTCTCCCTGATTCTAGTTTCAGTTCTGATATTTATTTATAAATGAAGAAAAATGAGTCTTAGTTTAGTTGCGTTGATGATGACGAGTTAATAAATATTATAATAATGGGTACCACTTTATAAGTTACGTAGCTTCAAAATAGCAACTGGCATACACTTTCTGTCTCTATCGTTTCTTAGATTATCTTACCGTCCGTGTATCTCTCTCTCTCGCCGCTTTATATCCTGTATCAACACTCTCACCAAACATTGGGAGAAAATAACGATGTCAAATCAAAATGTGTCCTTTGATTTTATTCCGTGAAAGCTTACGAATCATTAATTTCGGCTTAGCACCTAACGCTTCCGTACATTCTCTGTGATGACAAATGAACACGTGAAAAGTGGCACATGTATCTATTCAATATACCAATCCAAGGTTATTTTATTATCGGGAATAAATATAATGACGATCATAATAATCTTTGAGATCCCCATACACTTCTGTACAAAAATTGAATTGGCAGATCCAATTTAGTAAATGACCACCAAATCGAATTGCCGCACCTCAATATTTGGTGGTCCAACTCGCTCTTACCCCTAGAGTGTATATAAAAAGCGTGGAGCCGGAAACTCGTGAAGGAGGTCCTGAATTAAGCGAGCCTACGAGGCCGAGTGGAACGAAGGGGGGAGGTGGCGAGCAAAGCGAGCTGGCGACTTCCGCAGCGAAGCGGAGGTCAAGTAGGGGAAGAGACATGAAGGGGTGACGAGCGAGACTTCCTTTGGTAATCATTTACTATGTTTGGTGATCATTTACTATTTTTTGGTGATTATATTTTTTTTTATTTGGTGATATTTTTTTGGGTGATCATTTATTATTTTTGGGGTTACATTTTACTGTATCTGGTGGTATATTGAATACATAATCAAGAATCACAAATTTGGGATCTAAGCGTAACACAAATCAAAACTGCAAATCAATTAAATATTCATGAACGATGTTTGTTTTTTTATGGTGCTTTTTTTAATATATAAAAAATGACTAGAAATATGTTTATGACGGTCATCAAAATCAGCCCATTACGTTCCAACTGCTGGGACTCGGGCCTTCCTTCGTAGAGAGAGTATGTACCATAAACCACCACGCTGGCCCAGTGCGGGTTGGTGGATGTCACATGTACTTGAATGTATGTGAAAATTCTTGGACATGCTGGTTTCCTCACGATGTTTTCCTTTACCGTACATAACTTAAGAAAGTCAGTGGTGCAAGGCCAGCAGGATTTGAACTCAGGTGCGTCGGATCGAAAATCGCACGTGCTCCCACTGAGTCACACTCGCTTTTGGACGGTGTAAGAGATATTACTAATCACAAAACATTATCAATCTGTTCCTTCTTTTAACTTTTTGAAATGTAGTCGCTCTGATAACGAGAATGGTCAGCAAAGCCTAAAATAATGGACGTATTTTTAAGTTTAGATTCTGATCTAGATCTATGAAAGTTTGGATGTTCTATAAATAAAACATGCAGTTAGGATACATGGAATAATGTAGACATTATTTCTTATACGATAGGTATCAATGAGTTCTACATTTGTATAAAATGCTTTTGAAGCATGTTCATCTGGATTTATGACCAACTCTAGTGCCTCCTGCACTAGAGTTGGTCACAAATCCGAATCAGAATTTTAGACGCCATGAATTATAAATAGAAACAATTTGTTTATATAGGACATAGATCTAAATATTATCAGGCATACATACTATCATTATATTATTATATCAACATATTGTGTCCCACTACTGGGCAAAGGTCCATCTCCCTCCAATCATCTCTGTCCACAGACACGACCCGGATGGAAATCCATCCGGGTCGGTAGGTTTCGAGATCGTCACACCACCTTTTCCGAGGGCGGCCACGTCATCTCCGAAGATAAAAATTTAGGCGCGTATAGATCAGATATGTTTTTAAACACGAGTGCACATTTACGTGTAAACTTTTCTTTAGTAGATATTCCGCTAATTCATACAAAGCGTTTTGGTTCTATGTTTATAGTGCATACTGCTAAAGAATGTAACTCCTTGCCATCTTCGTTTCCTGATAACTATAATCTGGGTATCGTCAAGGCCAGTGTCAATAGGTATCTTCTAGATCTACGTGCTCCATCTTCTGTCACTTCTTTAAAAATAAATTGCAAGAATGGCTTGTCAATCACTGTTTTTATAATCTAAATGAACTTTTACTTTTAACTGAATTTGACATATTGTGCGTGTGAATAATTAAGGCAATTTGATTTAATTTGATATGATTTAATTTGATGTTTAATGGTTATGTATTTTTTTTAATTAATCTTTGACATTTTCGGTACTAATTATATGCATGGGACATTTTATTTCAATCAATTTAAATAATGTAATATTATGAAAATTTGTATGCCAGAAATGGTGAGACACGCAGAACTCTAAAAACTTTTGTAAACTTTATTATGACCGTGTTTTCTACAAATAAATTTCATTTCATTTTATTTCGTTTCGTTTCGTTTCGTTTCGTTTCGTTTCGTTTCGTTTCGTTTCGTTTCGTTTCGTTTCATTTCATTTCATTTCATTTCATTTCATTTCACATCGTCGCTGTACATCAGGCGAGATGGTGGTCAAACGTAGATTTTTCATATAAATTTAAAAACAGTAGGTAAAATTAAGGAGTTTAGAAAATATTGTGTTATCATATTATTCATATCTCATACTTATACGGAATTGGTTCCTTCACATTCAAACTTGTTTGCCGTATGAGTAAAATATTAATTTGTTCTCTCGAAGTTGTTTGTTAGTCACACAGCTGAGCACCATTTGGTGACCGCAAATGGAACAAACTGTCCAATAACTCACGAAATAAAGACATTACAGTCCGTTTTCCGCTTACCTGGGGGCTTACCATCATCTCTTAAACAGTATTATCGTAACCTTACTTCCATTTTTCGTACCACGAAGTCCTAAAAATAAGCTTACTTTGATTTTGTTTTGCTAAGAAGTTTTGGTGTTGTGTTTTGTTTTTTAACCGACTTCAAAAAAGGAGGAGGTTCTCTGTTCGATTGTATTTTTTTTTAAGCTATTGCATAGATTCGATCTATCGCGGGCCTTGAGCGTGGAGACCGAATCCAGAAATTCCGTAACGAAAATAACCTAACACCCCCCACTCCGAATGCTATGCAATAGCTTTACCGCGGCAATCTCCGAGTGCCACACTTATTTTATTTTTTTTTATGTTTGTTACCTCAGAACTCCGTCATTTATGAACCGATTTGAAAAATTCTTTTTGCGTCGGGTTCAGTATAGCTACGAAATGGTCCCATATAAATTTCATCGACATGTGACTTTGGACTTCGAAGATACATCAAAGTCGGTTTTTGTATTTTTCTAAAATTTAATTATGTGAAGTTCCATACGACGCGACGTGCGAAAATGATAACGCTTTATGAAAATAGAGCTCTGCCTCGGTCTCTCTTAAGCAGTTATACAATATCATTCTTTTTTTCGCGTTACTTCACAGGAATAAAATAATATTGTTTTTGGAAGGTCGTGGTACGAATTCGAGTAATATGATTGTAAGCTTGAAATAAAACGCTCCTGAAATGTGATTGTTTTGTAAAAGTTGGTGGTAGGCCTGCTAAAGTGTGTATTACTGCTGTACAGTACTGTGTATAATGTAGTACTAGGTTCAAGCCAGGTGATTGTTACACCTGGCTGTGTAAAAAGATTGATTGATTGATAACGCTTTTTTTGTGTACTAATTACATAAAAAGAACAAATAAAAATAGAACTTAAATACAATACAATACACAATGTACTTAAGTACAATGGGCGGTCTATAAGAATCTCTTCCAGACAACCAAAGAGTCGACTTAGGCGCATTTTCTCTTAATATTTATGGACCATTTTGTTACATTTTATGGTATTGAGTAATAAGACGAGCAAGTCGTTCGCCTGATGGTAAGCCCCACGCCTACCTATAACAATTGCAGTGCCATCCAGAACTTTTAGTTCAAAAATTATTCAAAGTGTTGGTTAATTAGTAAAGGTTTTTATAATTCATATGAATATTTCGATAAATAATTAAATTGTTTAGCTTACATAATAATTTGTTACTATAAGTTATTTATATTTCTAGACTAATGAGTAGTAACATAAAATAATTATGTTATACCAAAACAAGCTATTTAAGTTAGCTGTTACTTTTATTGTACACCCGAAATGGGTAAGCTGTTGAAACTTTTTTGTAACCAAATAACATCTTATGTACACAGTTTTTACGCAATAAACGATATTCTATTCTATTCTATTAATACCGTAAAAATAACTGCGTTGCACTGCATTGCACTCATTACCCCGAGACATTAGATATTATGTAAGTCTCAATTCACACACATTCTATCCCACGTATCGTCGATAAATTGTGTCTCGTTGAAAAATTCTGTCGATGAGATGTATGTTGGCGAAACGTTCCAGCAGCAAAATGTTCAGAAATGTAAAGTGTTGATGTCAAAACGTGCGTTGACGAAAAGTTGTGTCGTCAAATCGTTCACAATAGAAACATTCTGCCGTCGAAACACTGAAAAAGAAAACGTTCTGTCGACAATCAATTCAACGGAGAGACGACCGACGGAGATTCGTTACACAAAGTTTGACATCACAAGTTAGTTCAGATTTAGAGCTCATATTTTTTTATTGTTGAAAGAAACACTTTATTATTCTGTTTCCTAGATTCAGTGTCGCGCAGGTGTAACAAAGAGGTTCGTTAGCGAGGGGGTCGAGTTTGCCGCGCTTTGCCATTTCGGCGTGTGAATGGGAAGCCAGATGGCCGGATTTTGCACTGACTTCAGTTTTTGACGGTCCAACGTAGACATGTTTTAATGGTGACGGTGAGAGGTGACGATGTGTAAAAAACCGTAAAGAACGAATTTTCAAAATTCTTGACTGAAACAAAGAAAACAAGTTGAGTACCTATTGTTACTTTGGTGCTCTTTGTGAAAAAATTTCTACCTACATTGCCTCTCACAATAAGTTTGTTTTGGTGGTTAACAGTAAATATATATTCAAAGGTTGTCTGGGATATATCGCTTTTAGCGATAAGGCTGGTTGGTCCACATTTTCCTAAGTATTATACTTCGCGCTTCGTCTGAAGAGATTAGTTATTAATTTGACAACATGTAGTATCGCATCTAGGTACCACCACTCGTTCACTTAGTTGAGGGTATTTGTATTTTTATTTTTTCCCGTCTCGTTCTCCTCTGGAACTACCGGCCTTCATTCGTACTTTAGTGCACCGCCACTCGACACGTTTCAAAATCTATTAAGTTTTCTTTTTAAAAATAAAGTGTTCCTTGTGTTTTATTATCTATTTAGCAAAATGCCAAAAAGTTTCAAGCGGAAAAGAAATGATTCAGACGATTTTGAAACAATCGCAAAGCAATTGAAGCGATTAGAAGAGGAACTGAAACAAACGCGGTCTCGTCACCGATGCCGAATGCGAATTGTCAGCTCATCATCATCTTCATCGCTTCAACTCACATCCTCTCCGGATAACCAACAAGGTAATTTCAAGCATATTACGTTACGTACACTGCCTATAAAGCCTGCGTAAAAAGCAACCATTACCTTCGCACGTAACCTCTTGTCCTTGACCTACTTATTAAATGCAACCTGAGCAGTTTGTGGGACTGTCTCGCCGCATTTCCAAGTAAAAAGCTTAGGCCTGCGCTAAAAGCAACTCTTACGCACGTAATCTTTTGACCTTGACCTACTTATCAAATGCAACCTGAGCAGTTTGTGGGACTGTCTCGCCGCATTTCCAAGTAATAAGGTTAAGACTGCGCTAAAAGCAACTCTTACGCTTGTAATCTTTTGACCTTGACCTACTTATCAAATGCAACCTGAGCAGTTTGTGGGACTGTCTCGCCGCAATTTAAAGTAGGAAGGTTTATGATAATGCAACCTAAACAGTTTGTGGGACTGTTTCTATGCACAATCAAAAATAGATTTGCGTTATATTCTAGGGGGATATAATCTTATCTATACAAAATATAAAGTAATGCAACCTGAGCAGTTTAGGGGGCTGTCTCGACGCAAACTTTACAATAACTTGAGCATACGTTGTATGTTTTTCGCACAGCTGCCGCCTATAACCTCTAAAATGTCATTTTCAGGCGGACAATCCACGAGCTCTCAAGATGGCCAAGCCACTACGCCTACGGAGACGTCGCACGCGCCAGTGCAAGTCGACTCTGCACTGGTCGAGATAGTAGACGCGGGCTCATCTGTAGCCGCGCAGGAAACTTCCCCGGATATACACTTCAGGTCAAGCACTACGGCGGCGGCCGGTGATGAACTGGACGGTGACATTCTAATGATATTAGGCGAAGATCCGACAACGACCGTCGAGTACGGTAAAGACATTCATAAAGAGCTCGCCAGCAGGCTCGAGCATATCGCTACCACGGGACTTAGTAAGGAAGCCCGGAAGGACTTGTGTCAAAGATACCTCGTGCCATCCAACTGCACGCGTATCAGTGCTCCAGAGTTAAACGCCGAGATTAAAGCCGCCCTAAACGAAAGTAACCTTAAACGCGACAAAGCGATTGAAGCCAGGCAGAAGCAGCTGGCTTCGGCTATATCGTGCCTATCCCAAATTACGTCTGATCAACTACTATCAAAAGATACGAACCATGAACTTTTAAAAAAATTAATGGACGCCGGTCGCCTTCTCTGTGATATACAATTCGCAGAATCAGTGACTAGAAGAAATTTTGCTGCCTTCTCTCTCAAGAAAGAGATGAAAGAACCTATACTGAATACTAAGATTGATAAACTTCTGTTCGGTGACAGCCTTCCTGATGCCCTTAAAACGGCAAAAGCTGTAACCAAATCTGGGACAGATCTTAAATTGGATCGAAAACAAACACTGCGACCGACGACCACAACTCAAAACCCTGTTGCGAAGAATTTAAACTGGAAGCCTCCGGCCCCAGCTCGCAGACAGCCGGAGCCACCGCGGAGCCGCGAGCCTGCTCCCCAGCGCGCTCAACCCGGGACGTCATCGAAACACTTGTCGTACCCGCAGAGGACGACGCGCCGCCGATAATCCCGGTAAAGTTCGCTGGTCAAGTGGTCAGCTTTCCCTTTACTGTTTTTCACACAATGGTCGCTTATCAAGAGCGACCGCTCTGCACTCGCTTGGTGTAAAGGTATATGTTTACATACAACCACGCACCTTGCGTACGAGTAGCAATTTGATTTGTGCCGGATCCAAATAAGTATTGATAACACTAAAAGGTTATAAATTAACTTGGTTTTAAGCAATTTCACTACCTATGTTAGTATATTGCATATATGATTCACTCTTTATCTATTTCAATTTCATTTTCCACTGATATAAAACTTTATACACATATTACAACTCATATGAGTAGAACAGAATAAGCAGTATAAAAAACATTGCTCGACTCATGAACTTTACTGTCAATCGCAGATTGCCTTCAACAGCTTGAAGTCATTTTATAGTCTCGAACAAACTAAATGAATATTCAAGACTCAGTATTATTATTACCAAATTACTATATGGATACACATATTCTGACGCCTCAACGACGGGATGGGGCGCTGAGATAGTCAACGGGTAGTAGTCCCCACGCAAGACCAGATAACAATTAAACCGCCCCGACCTGCTAAGAGTTATAATTTTCGCAATCATATAAATAATTACCAAGTTTTACTAACGATATATATTACAATAGCTTTGTCTATATTAATCTACATTACCTGTTAATCTCTTGGGAGGAATATATTTTACACACATGCCATGGTGTACATCCCATACAATTTTCAAACATGTCCCTTTGTTTGAAATTATCCAATAATATAGCCGATCTAAAATCTAGACTTATATATCCAGACTTTGAATAGGAAAACTTACCAGTTTGCCTATTGTGTCACAAATTATTATGATAAAATTAGAACCCTATTAGCATTGTATCATTCTCATTTCAGCCGGTGGAATGTGCAGTGCAGCCATACCCTGGTGGCCGGCATATCGTCCGCGAAGCGCTGATCAGAAGAAATGTGCCACCACCTTCTATAGAAATAATATTGGCCTCTTTGTCACCTAATACTTTTAAGCAATATGAGGTATACTGGAAAAAATGGTATGTTTTTTGTAACCAAAACAATTATAACCTATACGAGACGTCTATACCAACAGTCCTTAGCTTTCTGACTGAAATATACCACGGTGGTTGTCAATATGGATCGCTTAACTGCTGCAGAGCAGCTTTATCACTGATTCTAGGGTCTTACATTTCGGAGGACGCTACGGTAATGAGATTTTTCAAGGGTGTTTTTAGACTTCGGCCACCGACCCCTAAGTATGACGTTACGTGGGACACCAACTGCGTACTGAATTTCCTTAACAGTTGGTTTCCAAACGAAACTCTACCCCTAGAAAAACTTACCAAAAAATGTATTACCCTACTCGCTCTAGTAACAGGTCACCGAGTGCAAACGCTATCTAAAATTAACATAGATAATATTGAAACGTCTCCCTCCCAGCTGATTATAAAAATTCCCGATTTAATCAAGACATCCCGAATAGGATGTAATCAACCAATTTTGTTCCTACCGTTCTTTAACGAGAAGCCTACAATATGTCCAGCCAAAACATTAACCTGTTATTTAAACAGAACATCATCTTTGCGCAAGTCTAACTGTCTATTTGTCAGTTTTAAAAAACCTCACTCTGGAGTGTCAACACAGACCCTAAGTCGCTGGATTAAATTAACACTTAAAGACAGTGGAATAGACGTCTCGATATTTTCAGCCCACAGCACGCGGCATGCGTCTACGTCGCAGGCACATAAGCAAGGAGTCAATATTGACCTAATTCGTAAGACCGCGGGCTGGAGCGGCACATCTAATACATTCAGTAAATTTTACCACAGAACGATTGTAAGTGCTGATCAGGCTTCTTTGGCGAAAGCTATTATAAATGCTGATTAAAAATTATAATGATTACAATCAGGTTACGATTAAGTATTACGTTATTTTGAGTTCCTTATGTTAAACTCTGGTGTTATGATTATTAAAATTATGTTAAGTTCATATATTTGGAAATTGTTTGTAATTTACTACATAAAGCATATTTGTTTACCAAAATATACTCGATGTTTATAATATTTCCTGAACCTACTCTAAAAGTCTACATGTTGTCAAATTAATAACTAATCTCTTCAGACGAAGCGCGAAGTATAATTAGTGATTAAACGAACTTACCTGTAAGTGAAGTTCTATCATAATTATACGAGCGCTTCGTCTGAAGAGATTAATATCACCCACCCGCCCGGACTACAATGTGACCCTGGTGCGGTTCTGGAAATATAATTTATCTCGTGGATATTATTATATTACTAAACTACGAATGAAGGCCGGTAGTTCCAGAGGAGAACGAGACGGGAAAAAATAAAAATACAAATACCCTCAACTAAGTGAACGAGTGGTGGTACCTAGATGCGATACTACATGTTGTCAAATTAATAACTAATCTCTTCAGACGAAGCGCTCGTATAATTATGATAGAACTTCACTTACAGGTAAGTTCGTTTAATCACTAATTATTATTTGTAATGTCTTGTAATTTGCGTTTATCTTGATTTGAATTCTAAATGAACCACACTTATTATTTCTGCATATTAAAAAAATAATTGTATTTTAAATCGTACTAATAATAAGATTTTTTAGTAAGTTTCCCTAAGATTTACGGAGATGGAGTTTCTTTATGGCAACACCTAATCGATGTCTCAAAGATTTAAACGCGTCACGTGCTCCCCTCGGGAGGATCGCATTTCGGATACGACTCTTTCTTAACTTCTAGACGATGCCTCTACTATGGGGATATTAGAGTGAGAATAGTGTCAAAGCTCCTTCCTTCATTATTAAATACATATGTATATAAACAGATACGTAAACACATAATAAAAATCAATTAAAAATACTTTAAAAATTTTAACTTATCATGAATTTGAAAAGTAAGGTAAAAGAAATGGGTACAGACATGCTGTCTACCCATTTCTTTCCCATATTCAAATTGAAGTCAAGGTCCAGAAAAGAAATGTGGAAACTGACTATACTCCTCAGTTTCTTGCCTACATATTCTCGCAAATAAATAATTTGATTGATTGCTTGATCGATGTAATCTTCTGAGTAGTGGCTCTTTTACCGATATGGTGGTAGAGTCATTGTAATAATTGACGTTTATATGTAAGTGCGTCTGTGATGCCAAAATTGAATAAAGAACTTTTGAACTTTGAACTTTGTTCGATTTTTGTGCAGGTCAACTTGCATTCATGCGGTATTGATAAATGTAGGTATTTTAGATCGCAACAATCACGTCAAAAACATCTCTGTATTGCCCGATCTTTTTTTAATATTTTTTTAATGATTTATTTTTTTATAATAATAATAATAATAGCCAAAATATTGCAATACAAACATAACCCTGACTCTAAGGAGGTTGAATGCCTACATCTTAGCGCATATAAAACTCGACACATCGCACGAGAACAGATTTAGTCAAGTGCAGTTTTATACCCATTGTTAGTGAAAATGACATATAAAACCTCGTTTTGCTAGTCACGAACGTGTCCTAAAATATATTCACTGTTATTTTACGATTATCGGGTCGAAAGCCCCTAAAACTAAAACTCGATACAGATCTTTAGTAGGGGCGAATGATAAACTCTCCAAGTCTATGCGAAACTTCTCAAAATAACTGTACCAGAAACCTCTCAAGCCTTAATAGAAACTTGCGACCAGAATCTTATCTTACTTCTTACTAATTCTTACTTATCCTCCTAGTATAATATTGAAAAAGGGAAAGTTTGTGAAGATAAGTGTACCTGTGGATGTTTGTTATACAATCTCGCTAAACTACCGAACATATTTTGATGAATTTTTGTACAACTATTATGTACGTAGGTAGTGTAGATCTTGCAATAGGACATGGAATACTTTTTATCCCGGAAAGTTGCCCAATCAGGTGACGCTGCGGGCCGCAGCTATATATATATATTCTGGGACAAATCAAATACAAAGCTTGCTTGAAAGCTTGGATTAGTAAGAAGTAGGATTGAGCAGAGATAAATCCTGTTTAGCACTAAACTTTGACCTAAAGTAGCGGTGCGTTTCAACTACACAAAAACGTAAAAACGTGTCAAAATGGGTCAATTTATTATTCTGTTTGCCAAGAAGCTTAATGAGCCATTTTCTAGACGGAAACATTTTAAATTAAGAGATTCCGACACAGACGAGATATTACGGTACCGCAAGCGTGTGTAATGCGGGCGGCGGCGGCGGGCGGCACGGCGTGACAAAATAGCTCTTCATCACGGACTGCGAGCGAATAAAACGTATCGACGTGACAACGCCACACTGGTGTTATAAGTACAAAGTAGAATTATGTGTGTTTAAATAACTTAATAATAACTTGCACTAGAAGTGAAATTCATAGAGGTACCTATAATTAAATAACAATAGTAGGTACACAAGCTTTATTGAACGTGACAACAATTAGAACTAACTAGATGCGCCTCGCAGTGTCGTGCGCGTGATCTATTTTCCTGTATTCAGGATCTACATACAAAAATTACATTACATTATAAATTACATAAAACGAGTATCATACGACAGATGTTTAGCCGTTTTGATGCTAAGTAATACAAAAGATACACACATATACACAAATATGTTCATTTATATTAATATTATCATAAGTTTCGACATTAATGGCGACACCTTCAACCAAATGTCATCCACATTCACTAAAATTATTGTCTTACTGTAAATCATGTGGCACTATTATTATTTTTATTTCATTGGTTTTCTATTGTACGCATCTTTATATTGCATCTTTATTTTATATTGTACGCATTTTCAAAGATTTATTACTCGTAACCAGATAACAGAGACAATTTCCCGACAACAACCTTACAATTAAGAGATTCCGACGAGACGACAGATCACAATGTAGACATGGCAGGCGTGTGTAATTGCGGGTGTCGGCGGCGTGACAAAAGAGCACTTTATCAAGGACTGCTATGGAATAAAACGTATCGACGTGACAACGTTACGCTTCCGCGTATTATGCGCGTTTTAAATTTTAATAGACAGCTTTTAGCAAAATGGATCTACTAGTAGATCTCAATGTGTTAATGGCACTTTATCAGGGACAGAGAGGATAAAAAACGTTTAGACGTGACAATTTTACAATTTGACAAAGACTGATCGGTAAAAGAGCTAGAGTAACAAATAATCCGCATGCTTTGTTGTACACCATCGCACACTTCTTCTTCCGATACTTTCCATCCAAGGGTTGTCTGAAAGAGATCGCTTCAGGCGATAAGACCGCCCATTGTACTACCATACGATATATGCATATAAGGTCTATTTTACTGTCAATTTCTGTAAATTGGTATGCAATAAAGAGTTTTTACTGTATTTTTTGTGTTAATATGTTTCACTTTAAAATTCAAACCTTGTAAGACATTTTAGCTATTTAATTATCAGATATTTAAAGTATCTACTGACCCCAGCAATATTTTATTAACCGATTTCGAATTAAAACAAAAAGGTTTTTCCTCGCTCCGGTCCAAACAGCTGCTACCTTTATCGGCAACGAGTGCAGTGTAGTGCAACACAGGGGGCACTGCAACTGAAAGCATAACATGGACTTTTCCATCAGGCGATCGATCTGCGCTTTTTTATGGTGCTGAGTGATGAGACGAGTATGTCATTCGCCTGATGGTAGGCGCTACGCCTGCCCATAACAATGCCACCCAAAACTTGTAATACTATAAAAAGCACTGCGTAGCACTGCATTGGAGTCATCTCCCCGAGACATCACATATTAAATTAGATATTTTCAGTAATGATTAATATTTACTTATTTATTAAGGCAATCACAATAAAGGCAAGACAGCGGTACAAAACGGCATATATATACTATACAAATAAGGCAATTAATTGATCACCATAAATTAAAAGTGAATGACTTTATACCTACTATAAGGAAAATACGTGCTGATGTGAGACCATCACCCTACCAAGGGTATACAAAGCGGTGCGACTGGGCACACCGGCTCACTTTTTCTCTCGCCAGCGCTCGGTCAACATCGTGCCCGTCGTGATTTGTTCCTGTCGGTTTGATATTTTGGATGTTTCTTGTTTTCGTGTAAATTGATTGTGTAATTGTGTTAAATTGTAATTCTGTACTCGTTTTTGTTATTATTTCAATCAAAATAGAGGCAATTGTTGTAGGTTATGTTGAATTTGTGTTTTCTTTAAATAAATCTTCCTTCTGATCCTAAAACTACATATATTTTATTTGCAGTTATTAGTAATTATTTGGCAAGGACCTTCCGTTAATATATTGTAAGCCAACAATATCACAGAGCAATGAAAATGTCAAAACAACTAAACAACGTTCAAGTCGATAAAGTTACTCGCCGTATCGTAACTAGGATCGCGTTTCGATTCAAAATAAATTTCCACGGAGCGTGGCGATTGTATCGGGGCATTAAACATGGTTATGTCATAGTTAGGCTTAGCTGGGCATTATATTGAACGATGACGGAGATGGCTTTGGGAAAACAAACATAACATACATAATATGTGACATAACCTCGCCTCTGTGGTTATGACTTTATGTCTTATCAGAAATCACGCTCTTTATTCTACTAATATTAAACGCGAAAGTGTGTGAGGATAGATGGATGGATGGATGTTTGTTACTCAATCACGCAAAAACTACTGAACGGATTATGATGAAATTGGACATTAGGTCCCGGAAAGGACATAGGCTACTTTTTATTCCAGGAAAGTGCGGGTGAAACCGCGGGGCGCAGCTAGTTTGTTATACATCAGCTCGACGTACATAATAATACTTTATTATGATCATCAACAGCCCATCACGTATCCACTGCTGGGACACGGACCTTCTCTCATAGAGAGAGAGTAGTGAGAGTATGGGCCATAATCCGCCACGCTGGCCCAGTGCGGGTTGGTGGATGTTGAATTTGGATGGATCGGATCGAAAATCGCACGTGCTCCCACTGAGCCGCGCTCGCTCGTTTGATTGATATATAATTATTTATATATCATTCAAATGGCATGATTTCCCTGAACTCAGAAATGCTTCAACATTTTCCGCTGCTTTTGCCTTAATCCATAAATATCTTCAATTTATTTGAGTGATATCAATTACTCGAGATTGGAAAGTGATATTTCGCCGTTAATGTCAGGGAAATCACTATTTTTTACTGATGAATGATCAGCCAAATGACCTGTATATTTTTGAGAATTATTATATAGTTTAGATATTTTTTTTCAGTGGTTTCTCGATGAGTTGAAAACATGAAAATTTAAGCGGAAATAAAGACATTTTACAACAAAATGAAGCCGACTTCAATTCTGATGAAATGAAATGAAATTGTTTTATTTGCGTGAAACATGGTAGGTACAGGTATGATGTCACACTTATAAAATATCAAGCGGCAAGTCACTGGAGGCACAAGTAGTAATAATAAGTAGTTATTGTTACTACTATGTATCCTCTTGTGTATTTAATTTTGTATAATTGTTTTACTATTACTGCTCTTGTTTAGTCATGCTGTGTATACATGGTTAGGGATACTTTCTAGATCGCAACTTCATGTTTAAGTCCAGCATAATGTATATTTTTCGATTGTATCCTGTTTCGTGTACCATATAAATAAATAAAAAAAAATAGTTCAGCATGTTTCACCAGAAATTGGCATGCAAAATTTAAAAAAGTATATTATTATTAATTGAATTCATACAAGTTTACAATGATTATGATATTAATGACTTGAAACATTTCAATTTATTACTCAATATTGAAATTAAATTATTCATAATGTCTATTCGCAATAATATCAAAATAAATTGTATTGAAAGTGTCATGTCATTTGTTTTAAATTAAATAATATTATATTATATACACATGTCATACAATTGAAATATTTAAAATAAGTTAATCCAACAACAATACATTACAATTTAACAAAAAATAATCATATGTTTTAAATTCCCAAAATTCTTTCATGTCGTAAAAGCAGTTTTCTATTAACCACTTTTGCAGTTTGTTTTTAAAAAAAAGTATATGGGAGCTTTCTGATAGCCCTAGGAATATGGTTGAAAACTTTGATTGCCATTACATTGCAGTTTCGTTGACATAGAGCCGTTCGACAACTAACCATTCTTAGCCTAGTAATGCCCTGCTTAAACAATTAATTTTTTTATTACGATCAAATTTTTCAAACAATTCAGGGTGCTCTTTTATAAAAACTGTATCTTCGTAGTTCAAATTTATATGGGACCACTTCGTAGCTATGCTGGACCCAACGCAAAAAAAAACAAATTGGTTGATAAATGACGGAGTGCTAAGGTAAAAAACTTTAAAAAATAATAATCGAATTAAAAACCTCCTCCTTTTTTTAAGTCGGTTAAAAATTGCTAAATTGGCCACAGAAAAAATCCGTTATGGAACGGAATTCTTTCCGTAGCCGATTATAAAATGGCTTAGATATTTTTTCAGCGGTTTCTCGATAAGGGGAAAGCATGAAAATTTAAGCGGAAAAATAACATCATTTGATAAGTACCCTGAACATATTGGCTCATGTTTTGCTGATAACATATTATATTAAGAATATCCGATACGTAGTGAAGGAAAAATAATAAAAAATAATAAGAAAGCTCGTTATACAACGGGATTGTCTCCGTGGCCGAGGGTAATACAAACTTTATGACCACTCGTCACACATTCGTGCGCTTGTTACTGCTCCTTGTTAGCTAGAAGGAATTTGTAGTATAGAAGGTATAAAGAATCAAAGGAATGAATTTAATTTAATTTGGTATATATTATTGTATATTTAATATATATAATAGTATATGTCATTATAGTTTGTACTCTCTGTACATGCATTTGTTTATTAAGTCATTTATGTTGACACCCCGTCTCTTACAGTTTCTTTAAGTCCTCTCTATCCAAAGGTCGTCTGGAAAAGATCACTATGTGCGATAACACCCATTAACACTTTATTTTTTGTTTGTTATTTTTCTTTTTGTTATACCTAATGTTTTCTGGTGATGAAACAATAAAGAGTTATTTAATCTAATCTTTAACAAGCCACTAACATGGGTGCATGCATAATAGGCACAGTCGGCTACCTCAATATATTACTCGTGGTAGGTCTCTCGTATGCGGGAGGCCGATTGGGTAGGTACCATCGCTTTACCAGTTATTCTGACGCCAAGCAGTGGTGCGCAAGCATTGCTGTGTTCCGGTTTAAAGGGCCTCGTAGCTAGCGAAATTACTAGGCATATTTGAGACTTAATATCTAATTCCTCGGGGCGATGAGCGCAATGCAGTGCTACGCATTGCTCATTATGGTATTAAAAGTTCTAAGTGGCACTGTAATTGTTATGGGCAGGCGTGGCGCTTAAAACCGCGAATGACTCGTATCATCACTCAGTTCCATAAAAAATATATCAATATACTTTCGAAGGGTGTTATATTAATTTTACGACAAAAAAAATAGTTTTGTTGTTAAAATACATACATATTAATATACATAAAAATATTATTTTCATTACCAAGTTGTCAAAAACATGTATACAGCTTTTCGTCATTATATTCTAAGCCAGGAAGATTTCATAAATATTATACCGACTGTACTAAAAAGGTTATACCTAATTGGCGTATATAATCGTTCATACCACAAAACATTGAACAAAATCAAGTACCTATATAAAATGCGCAATTCTAGGCCCGTCACGTTCCCACTGCTGGGACACGGGCCTTTTCTCATAGAGAGAGAATGGGCCATAATCCACCACGATGGCCCAGTGCGAGTTGGTGTATGTCACATGTCCTTGACTTTTGTGAAAAAATCTTGGACATGTCGGTTTCCTCACGATGTGTTCCTTCACCGTTTTTACAGTGAGTGTTTAATCCGCACATAACTTAAGAAAGTCAGTGGTGCGAGGCCAGCGGGATTCGAACTCGGGTGCGTCGGATCGAAATTCACGCGTGCTCCCACTGAGCCACACTCGCTCTTATCACTAATTAATCACTAATCCTATACAACAATACAATACAATACAATAATACTTTATTGATCACCAAAACAGGAAACAGAAGTTTACAGTTACAAATAATAGTGGTAAAACAATTGGCGGTCTTATCGCTATGTGCAATTTCTTACAGGCAACCTTTAGATGGACAGGAATAAAATGGTAAAAAATCCTATCCTATCCTACTAATATTATTAATGCGAAAGTTTGTGAGGATGCATGGATGGATGTTTGTTACTCAATCACTCCAAATCTACTGAATGCATTTTTATAAAAAAAATTATGTAGGTACTTTTGGTCATAGAAAACGACATAGGCTACCTTTTATCCCGGAAAACCGCGGGTGAAACCACGGAGCGTAGCTAGTCATTTTATAATTTACTAGCTGATTCTCGCAACTACGTCCGCGTAGAAATAGTTTAATAGTTAGTCCCTAAAGAACTGCTATTGTATCAGGAATAATCGATATCTTTTATTTATTTTTATGTTTATTTATTTATTACAAACAAGTACGGCAACCAATTACACTAATTCGCACATAATTTACAATATTAGATAAAGAACAGAAATATGTCAAAAACAATTTATACAAACAACAAAAATTAATAAACGTGTCATGCAAAAGAAATATGTCAATTGAAGAAGATAATTAAAAATGGATGTCAATTTTTTTAACAAATTAATCACATAAATAATAACATTGGCAATATAAAATACGAAATTGAACAAATTAAAAAATATATATAAAATCAAATAATAAAAAACCTCTTAAGCACACTTCTACCAAAAATCAAGGCACTGCTTCAGAATAACATTCCACGCATTCGCTAACACATCACATTCGGTGTTTTTGTACTATTTCAGGATTTAAAGCATCTGTATACCAAATTACATCAAAATCCATTTAGTCGTTATGAAGCTATTGGGTTACAAACACACACAAACTCGCATTTATATTATACATCAGCGCCTCGCGGATTTACCAGCAATTTTCCGAGTTATAAAGTGGTCTACTTATATCGTTTTCCACAACCTAAAGTACCTATATATGGCCTATATATGTACCTAGTATGTTTATGTATGCATTTAGAATGATGCTATCGTTTTGTGTCTAATATTTTATTATTGTATTGTAGTTTATTTTATAGACTTTTTTTTATGTAACTGAATGACGAGACCAGCTGGTCGTTTGCCTGATGGTAAGCAATACGCCAGCCCATAACAATAACAGCACCACCCAGAACTTTGTTTTGCAAAATCCTGCGCAGCGCTGCACTGCGCTCGTCACCCTGAGACAATTAGCTGTTGAGTCTCATAATGCCCAGTAATTTCGCTGGCTACAATGCCCTTCAAACCGGAACACAGTAATGTTTACGCACTACTGCTTGGCTTTGTGTTTTTATCGTTACTGTAGACCTTACATCCCCGTCTTTAACATTTTTATAATTCCTCTCCATCCAAAGGTTGCCTGGTAGAGATCGATTTTAGCGATAAGTCCACCCATTGTAACACTTTCTTTAATTGTTTTTATGTAATTTCCTTAATTTGATGTTCGCAATAAAGCGTTTAACGTTAAGCGTTTAGCGTTTATCTATCTACTTATAAAAATCTGTTCAGTAGTATTTAGTGATTGAATAACAAACATCCACCCACCACAAACTTTTGCATTTAATATTAGTAGAATTACATTCAATTGGTAAGATAAATATATTTTCTATAAATAATTTATCAAATTCATAAATAATATAAATTCTTATATTATTTATAAATTTTAATAATTATTTTAATCGGTATTTTCTAGGCTAGCATGATACATCGTCGACCGCGTCATCACTTGAGACTGCGGTCAAATGCTTGCATCGCACAGGCAAAACCGCTTATTAAAAAAAAAACAAATTTATAAATAATATACCATAATGTATTTTTATTGTAGGGTCTGAGCAGCCGCTCAACTGCCGCCTCCTCTCCAGATCTATGTGCTCCATCTTAGGCCACATCATCGCTTCACATCAGGCGAGATAGTAGCCAAACATAAATCGATTAAGTGTAAAAAAAAAAATTTGAAATTGATCCTCTCCATTTATTGCACTGCACCAGAGTTATAAGCAATTTTCATTTTATAGTTCACAACAAACCATGCGTTTTATGATAAGCTGTTATGAGATAAGCGTCCAATTTCTAAACGAAAGAAAATCAACGTTCTCTTTTTCGTTAAAGGAGCTTAGATGAGATAGAAATTTTCTTAATAACGTTACGGTCAAAATGCCGACAGCAAAGATTTTGAGTTAGAGATAAAAGAGAAAAATATACGTATGAAAGAATTTTCAGAAAATCGTTTTGTAAAACAAACACTTAAGTTTTTGTGCGCTTAATATAAAGCAAGTGTTTAATAATTCACTTACCATAGACTGTAAAAGTCCGCCCAGAAACTAAAAAAAAAGTTTGAACTTAAAAAAATATTTTACAGGTACAATAATCGTAAAAAACCGGCTTGTCTAAGAATTTATTCCAAAAACTTAAGGACATGTAACACCCACCAACCCGCACTGGGCCAGCGTGGTGGATTATGGCTCATACTCTGTCCACGAGGCAAGGCCCGTGTCCCAGCAGTGGGAACGTAATGTGCTGATTATTATGACGGTTTTAAAAAACATTTATTAATAAGAGCCCTAGTTTCAATAAGGAAATAAAATAATGACCATCAAAATAATCTTTGAGATCCCAAACACTTCTTATCCAAAAATTGTATCGACAGATCAAATTTAGTAAATGACCACCAAATTTAGTAAATTACTTCGAATTGCCACACCTCACTCTTCCGTAGTCCAACTCGTTCTTACCCTAGAGCGTATATATAAAAAGCACGGAGCCAAAAGCTCGCGAAGGAGGCCCTGAGTGAAGCGAGCCTACGAGGCTGAGTGGAGCGAAGGGGGAGGGGGCGAATAAAGCGAGCCGGCGACTTCCGCAGCGGAGCAAAGGTCAAGTAGAAGAAGTCAAGTTTATGGTGGAGCCTACTTTAGTGTTTAGTGATATTTTGGTGATAATTTACTACTTAGTCTGCAGCGTCAACGCTGTCTCTGACTAAAGTTCGTTGAGCGTTTTTGCAGAGCGGCTCGTCCCATTGCCTCTGCGAACGGAGGCGTTTTGGGAAATCCACACTCGGACAGACTATACTCCACGCGTTTCTGGCCTCATCAATGCCCAGCATCGGCACAGTGCCAATAGATGGGGTGATAATTTTGGAAAATAGTCGGCCGGTGCTGTGAACAGAGGACAGAAACGCTGGCAGAGCAACACTTGAAATTTTGCAGATGCCAATACCCCCAAACTGAATAGGAAGGGAGGCCTGGCACCACGATTTATCCGAAAGAGAACAATTTAAAATTTGGGTTCAAATGTGTTTGACTGAATCATCCAAACTTGTCAAAAGATCAATATGGTTCCAGAAAGGGCAACATCGAAGAACATAGGTAAATTATGGATTTTTTTTATATATAGGTATATGTATTATATATAAATAAATAAACAAAATTTTGTTGGTGATTATATTTTTTTATTTGGTGATATTTTTTGGTGATCATTTACTTTTTTTCGGGTTACATTTTACTGTATCTGGTGGTCAATCAAACATAAGCCGTTTCAAAATCTAAGAGCCTTAGTGTAACTATAGATACATTGTCTTGTTACTGTTAACCATCTCATATGTCAAGACGTGTAATAGCATGTAGTTAGCACCTATCGATGAGGACAAAGCTGTAAATTACAGGAAGCGGTTATCGCAGACTTGCACGAGGTCAGCACTATGATAATATCAGTAGTATATAGCTATACTTGCAGGTGAAGGCTTTCTTACACACAGGGTGTGTAACTGACGATGTGAGATAGATAAAGGCTTGCAAAGTTTGTACCAATTCATGTGCATAAAGATAATAGATTCCATAGATTACCATACAGACGCACCACTATACCTGCTCGTCGTAGATATATTTCAGAATCATCATATGATGATTCTATACTATCTATACTTATATATATAGATATATATAGTGCCACACACTTATCTGAGGCCGGAGCCAAAAACTAGAAGTAATAAAAAACAGAAGAAATTCTAACACTAACAGCAGAATTTCTAATCGTGGTGTAACAAGAACATGGACTAAGAGGATGCAGTCATTTCATAGACAGCACAACGGCGACACTGAAGTCGTCAATGAAGTTTGCTCTATATTGTGCAATCGAAATGCACAAACACACACATACCCTCACATAAACACACATACACACTTTACCTTGACGTTTTTCTGGTAGTTCCACTTTCTAGTTGTCAACCTGCAAATTAAAAAAGATTTTTGTTCAAAAATATTTTTCTAAGACAAACTTAACAAATTCGTAACCAGAACCGCGAGCAAATTATAATAAGCCCAAACACTGGTAGTTTACGATTATCCGTCAAGGAGTTCCATTACCCACCTTTCGTCTACATTATCAGATCAGCTGGCCGTCACCATAATATTGCATTGTCATCTGACTTTGACATATAAGCAAAATTTCAACTCCGCAGAATAAGAGGAAGTGGACTGATTCAACTTGCAAGATTTGATCCAAACAAACATTGCAAGTTAAATTACAAATTCTTTATTATTATTTCACACACACCCTCACACACACACACACACACACCACCACACACACTATACATCCTTATACACTTACACGTATACGCACTAAACACTTAAATCTACATAGCTGTTATGCATATAAGCTTAAACTTAATCTAATTCATTTCTTATTCATAATTTCATCATTATAAAATCCACGGCTGTGTAATACTGTGCAATGGAAGAGCTAGCAGATACCTACGGCACAAGTTTATTCTTAGTGTAGGTTCTGCGCACCTATGAATGTTATACACGACAAGCCCAGCTTACTGAAGATCAAATAAAACTATATTATATGTATATGTGTACTGTTTTTGGTATAAATAATTTTTGTATTTTCTATTTTTTTTTCTTTATTGATTTAAGTTACATATATGGTCCAGTATAAATAGAAACTCTGCCTGGTGCTTTAGCATTATCTGTGCATATAAGCTTGTAAAAACGGCATTTTTGTCATATTATTTCACTAATTACTCGTCTAATCACTATACTAAGCTATAACACCATATTGATAATATTAATATCCGCACTGACGGCGGCGATAATTAATTCAGGTCAGCTTAGTTAACGCAAACGATTATTACTTAATCGGGTACATAAATGAATATTGTTGGGCATCTTGCCAGTATCAAGTGCTTCAGAGATATGGGGCACTTAAACGGTGAGAGTATTTTAGTTGGAATATTATTCTGTTAAATATCATATGTTTATACAGTTCAAAGCTCAACACATGACGTCGACAGTACTAGGCGATATCCGTAATAGTGGTTCTTTCCAGTATGAAAAGTGTATGTCCTATTCCAAGACCTACTTTTACAGAACTGCAACAACTACAATTGTGTATGTTTTTATAATAGAATTCCAAAATGTATAACGGAGCTCACAGAGAGTAAATTCAAATTACGCGTAAAGATTATTTTAATGAGAAAAGCTTACTATACTGTTCGTAATTATATAGAAGACAAAGATGCTTGGAACATTCCACTTCTGCAAAGTAGCCAACAAATACCAAACATAACGTGTAGAAAACCAACAAATTGTAAACAATCTCTAAAAATATTACCCCTAAGTTCTGCCGTATTTTCTGAATAATGTTTATTTTTCCGATACGGTGGTAGAGTCATGCTGATAATAACTTGACGTTCATAAGTGCGTCTGTGATGCTAAAACTGAACAAAGAGACTGACTACTTACATACATATACCTAATTTACACTGTGACCGTAATAATGTAAGACCTACAATTAATTGTAAATAATAATGTATTCTGGCAAATAAATACTTGATTTGATTTGATTCATCAAAATCTGTTCAGTCTTTATGGACCAAAATTATAACAAGCAACACACACTCTCACACCCTCACATACAGAGGCTGTGTGAATTTTAAACTTTCTATCTACACTACAGCCACACTGACACTCTCGTATGGCACTCCTATTATATTCAGTGCAGAAAACTAAATAGTTTTTTTTTACGCTTATTAAGCGTAAAAAAAAACTATTTAGTTTATTATTATTATTTTTAAGTCCTACTGTAACCTACAAATGTATGGCGTTACTGCTCATACGTACTAACCTGATATATCTTTTTTTTTACGCCTAATAGGTCTATGTTTGGCCACTATCTCGCCTGATGTGAAGCGATGATGAGACCTAAGATGGAGCACATAGGTCTAGAGAGAGACGGCAGTTAAGCGGCTGCACAGACACGTCTCCCCGATGGTTCACCGAACATCATCCCGAAACACGACTAGGTCGCTTGACGGCATGGCTTTGTTCGGTGGGAGGTATTACAACCCCGGCCAGAGCCTACCACTCCAAAGCGCGTAAGCGGGTTTCATCACGATCTTACCTTATTATTTACGTATTAGTACCTTATTATTAAGATTTCTGTGGAAATACTGTACGACTTCAAGTCTGAATGATTGAGTATTCCGAATATCTTGAAGTCTGTCTGGAATGACCTGAATGCCTTGAATGGATCTCGATTGAAGGCGAAGGAGACGATGCCCTTTGTCTGCTGCGGAACGCCGAGATGTGACGAAGCGATTTGGTAGAGCGGTAACTATTCACCAAGACCTAGTATTTACCATTATCTTTGGACGAGGATTTGACACCATATTTTTTTCTTTTTTTAGTTTCTTTTTTTTAAATAACGCCTAATCATTGACCTATATTATGATAACTTAAGATTGTAACTCACATATATGTACATATAAGCTGCAGATCATCTTATAAATAAATATATAGACCCTGGCCCCTAACTAGGGTTCCCCGACTTGCGTGATCCCAACTAGGTTCCCTGCATGGTTTCCAGCACTGGCAGATATTTTTTTAAGCAATTGAGTGACGAAACGACCGGCTCGTTCACATGATGGTAAACAATGCGCCTGCCGTAACTATTGCAGCACCACCCATTATTATGTAATAGAATATAATATAATATTTTTGTGATATATATATAATACAGTATCCTGTATTAATGCAAATTCTTCCGAGGCACTACACTGCGTTCGTCGCCCTGAGACAATGTAAGTTCCTCTTAGTGCCCTGTAATTAAGATTTTTTTTTTAATATTATACACAAGCCCATGTTTAAATGAGAGCGAGTGTCGCTCAGTGCGAGAACGTGCGACTTTCGATCCGAGGCACCCGAGTTCAAATCTCGCTGACCCCGCACCCCTGACTTTCTTGAGTTATTTGCAGATTCAACAATGCTCTCGAAACGGTGAAGAAAAACATCATAAACAAACCAATCAACAAATCAATGTCCAAGAATTAATTACAAAATTTATGTGACATCCACCAACCCACACTGGGCCAGAGCGTGGTGGATTATGACCCATACTGTCTATGAAAGAAAGCCCGTGTCCCAGCAGTGGGAACGTAATGGGCTTATGATGATGATGAAGTTTAATAGAAAACCAATAATAACCAAAACCCATTAAGCAAGCGTATCAATGCTTCTTCGCTAAGTAAACCCGAAACGATAAAACCATCCAAATCGGACATCCGCCTACAAAAAATGTTATTTATAATCCCGATCAATACCATTTCGGTGCAAAAATTCAGGCCAACAACGCAAATTGTGCGTAAAATGAACCATCTGGTGAGATATAGCTCTGCGTAACAAATGGTCTTACAGGAAAAGCGATAATTATAATTATCGCTAATTTTGGGACCAGCCTTATTTATTGAGGAAGAAACTCACTTTTGGGACGTTACATAAAGCAACATACCATCAACATGTCAATTGCGAGGGTTTCGTAAAAATCATTAGACTTGTATCTAAAACGCAATGTTTGTTTGTTTTTAATTATAGATAAATCTACGTTTGACGACCATCTCGCCTGATGTTAAGCAAGGATATGGAAGATGGAGCACGTAGATTTAGAAGATACCTATTCACTCTAGCCTTGAAGATACCCAAATTATCAGGGAACAGAGAAGATGACACGAGTTCCATTCCTTAGCAGTACGCACTATAAACGTGGAACAAATACGTTTTGTTCGAATTGGCGGAATGTCTACTACATATATAAGGATGAAATTTGTAGTGTAATTCCGCTGAATAGTAAGTATGTAGATTGTTGTTAGAATAATAAAATATGTATGGAATAACACTAGTAGTAGTGCGCGAGCATTACTGTGTTCCGGTTTGAAGGGCATTGTAGCCAGCGAAAGTACTGGGCATTATGAGACTCAACAGCTAATTGTCTCAGGGTGACGAGCGCAGTGCAGCGCCGCGCAGGATTTTGCAAAACAAAGTTCTGGGTGGTGCTGTTGTTGTTATGGGCTGGCGTATTGCTTACCATCAGGCAAACGACCAGCTCGTCTCGTCAGTCAGTCACATAAATAAAAAAAACACATTTTCATTGCGTTTTAAATTTGAGACGAATTTCCGCAACGTCACGCCTGATTCTATTTATTAGATTTTATAGTTCCAAAATCACGGAAGTATGGTGACGAGAACTCTATCCTTTATCATCATCATCATCATCATCTCATTACGTTCCCACTGCTGGGACTCGTGCTTTCCCTTGTAGAGATAGTATGGGCCATAATTCACCACGCTGGCCCAGTGCGGGTTGGTGGATGTCACATGTTCTTGAATATTTGTGATAAATCCTTGGATATGCCGGTTTCCTAACGATGTTTTCCTTCACCGTTTTTAGAGTGAGAGTTAAATCCGCACATAACTTAACAAAGTCATTGGTGCGGGGCCAGTGGGATTCGAACTCGGGTGCGTCGGATCGAAAGTCGCACGTGCCCCCACTGAGCCACATTCACTCGCTCACTCTACCCTTATCTAGATGATATTAATATCATTACTTTTATTAGTAATTAGTACCTATTATGTTATGCCATTTATAAATTTAGTTTGCATGAGGTGTACCTATATAAGTGAAAAGTTGTTGGTCGAACAAACGAAATAAAATAGTGTGATGGTGCTCGTTTTGGTGCCTGCTATTAAAAATTGGAGCGCCACCCAGTAGTTTCACTATCGTGCACTGCGTAACACAGCATTGCACTTGTTAGAAACGGGGTGACTCTACTAAATATAGATATTGCTAATTTATCAAAAGGATTTACCTACCTAGCTCAATTAACCAAAATGATTTGTTAAGTCAGGAAGAAGTGGGTAGTTAGAAATAAAATATAGAAAATACTCATCAACTAAATGGGATTTATTACTTTTATGCAAATAAATTACTCAAAATACCATTTCCAAAGTTATCATTTATCCATTCAAATATTATCCATCATATTACATTATCAACAAACACAATTTATTACATATGCGAAATGTACATGTTCTAATATTTCTACAGTACGTACATTTGCTACATAATTTGTTAAAGGGGCTTTACAGAATAAAATACGATTGGAAACATAGTACATGAATTATTCACCATCAGTATATAATTCAAGCACATACTAACAACATGACAAGCAAGAAACTCCTAGAATATTGCACAGAATTACACAGAATAATAACAACAAAATTAGCAGACAAAGTAAATGCAAACAAAGTACTTAGCTTTGTTCTCGAGCTCCCAGTGAAAAACTACTGAACTGATTTTAGGAAATACTTCGCTTTTTATAGAAACCTTTTAATACCCCCCAGATCGGTTATAGAAAAACATCACCCGATTTCCAAATCAACCAATCATGAGACATCAGCGAAGTACAGTACAGTCAATACACATCAAATATATGAAATAATATTATTTCAAGGAACTTATCCTTATGCAATTAGTATTACAAATCATAATTATATTTTACACAATGTTCTAAATATTCTATCAACACAAATCAAGTCAAATAGATCAACATCAGTAAAGTACTTATCACCTAGTACTATGTCAAGACACAGACTTCCTATAAAAATAGTACTTTTCATATACAATATCCTTATGTAATTAGTGTTACAAACTATATTTATATTTTATGTTATAGTTTTAATATTCTATCGATACACATCGAGTTGTGAAACAAAAACAGTAAAATACCATCATGTACTACGAAGTCAGAGCACAAACTTATAATATAAAAATAATACCTTTGAAACATTATCTTTAAACTTATCAGTATTACAAACCATAAATTCATTTAACACAACAGTTTAAATATCATACCAATGCAAAAAGATAAATTCTAGTTTAAAACTTTCCCATTGTTCAAACAAGAGATTATCAACTTTCAAAATAATCATTAAACGAAATAGTCGTAAAAATAATTAAAATAGCAAATTGTATTCTTATTTTTAATAGTGTTTGCACACTAAATTACTTTTATTCTGGTACAATTACCACAAAGAGTCTTACTTTTGATAAGAAATATTATGTAGTTCACAATCGGTCACCAAGTGTCAAACGTCAAACATGTCAAAAGCATCAAGTCTGAAACGTCATGTCATAAAGTCATTAAAAACGTCATGTCTAAAATGTCATTTCTAACACGCTCATCACCCCGAGACATCAGATATGAAGTTTTATATGCTTAGTACTTTTGCTGGCAACGATGCTCTTCAAACCGGAATACAGTAATATTTGCCGGCACCGGCATCTATGACGGCTTGACGTGCCTGCCGAAGCACGGTTGCGGTCAGATGTACAAGATCTGTTACGTACGCCTCAGCGAGCTGCGCTAGGGGTGCTACAAAATACTAAACCTACCTATCACACCGCAAACTATATGTACAAGATCTGTTACGAACGGCTCAGCGAGATGCGCTAGGAGCGCTACAAAATACTGAACCTACACCTATCACACCGCAAACTATTTTACGCAAATGTATATTTGGCAAAAAATATGTACAAGAACTGTTACGAACGGCTCAGCGAGCTGCGCTAGGAGCGCTACAAAATACAGAACCTACACCTATCACACCGCAAACTATTTTACGCAAATTTATATTTGGAAAAAAATATGTACAAGATCTGTTACGAACGGCTCAGCGAGCTGCGCTAGGAGCGCTACAAAATACTGAACCTACACCTATCACACCGCAAACTATTTTACGCAAATTTATATTTGGAAAAAAATATGTACAAGATCTGTTACGAACGGCTCAGCGATCTGCGCTAGGAGCGCTACAAAATACTGAACCTACACCTATCACACCGCAAACTATTTTACGCAAATTTATATTTGGAAAAAAATATGTACAAGATCTGTTACGAACGGCTCAGCGAGCTGCGCTAGGAGCGCTACAAAATACAGAACCTACACCTATCACACCGCAAACTATTTTACGCAAATTTATATTTGGAAAAAAATATGTACAAGATCTGTTACGAACGGCTCAGCGAGCTGCGCTAGGAGCGCTACAAAATACAGAACCTACACCTATCACACCGCAAACTATTTTACGCAAATTTATATTTGGAAAAAAATATGTACAAGATCTGTTACGAACGGCTCAGCGAGCTGCGCTAGGGGTGCTACAAAATACTAAACCTACCTATCACACCGCAAACTATATGTACAAGATCTGTTACGAACGGCTCAGGGAGATGCGCTAGGAGCGCTACAAAATACTGAACCTACACCTATCACACCGCAAACTATTTTACGCAAATGTATATTTGGCAAAAAATATGTACAAGAACTGTTACGAACGGCTCAGCGAGCTGCGCTAGGAGCGCTACAAAATACAGAACCTACACCTATCACACCGCAAACTATTTTACGCAAATTTATATTTGGAAAAAAATATGTACAAGATCTGTTACGAACGGCTCAGCGAGCTGCGCTAGGAGCGCTACAAAATACTGAACCTACACCTATCACACCGCAAACTATTTTACGCAAATTTATATTTGGAAAAAAATATGTACAAGATCTGTTACGAACGGCTCAGCGAGCTGCGCTAGGAGCGCTACAAAATACTGAACCTACACCTATCACACCGCAAACTATTTTACGCAAATTTATATTTGGAAAAAAATATGTACAAGATCTGTTACGAACGGCTCAGCGAGCTGCGCTAGGAGCGCTACAAAATACAGAACCTACACCTATCACACCGCAAACTATTTTACGCAAATTTATATTTGGAAAAAAATATGTACAAGAACTGTTACGAACGGCTCAGCGAGCTGCGCTAGGAGCGCTACAAAATACAGAACCTACACCTATCACACCGCAAACTATTTTACGCAAATTTATATTTGGCAAAAAATATGTACAAGATCTGTTACGAACGGCTCAGCGAGCTGCGCTAGGAGCGCTACAAAATACTGAACCTACACCTATCACACCGCAAACTATTTTACGCAAATTTATATTTGGAAAAAAACATTTGTCAAATCAACTTATCGCAATTATTCAGTTAGAAAAACTGTTTTTGTCAAGGTATTGCTTAACAAATTATTCCTCGGTCATGTTTCATTTTACCAAGTATTATTTCTGGCGCTTCGCCGGCTGCTGCCGCGGTACGCTCGCTTCGCTCGCTCGGCTCACGCGCTGTTGGGGTCGCAGTTCTAACCCAACGTAACCTACTTAATTTAAAGTAACGTAATCTACTTTAATTTATTTAACATCAATTACTATTATAATGAAAATTTTACGTAATAAAATTTTGACAAAGTAAAATTATGCCACATGATAATTTGGGATAAGACCGCCCCCCATTGTACTAATCAAATTTGTAAGTTCTATTTTTTTTTTTGGTGTACAATAAAGCGTTATCAATCAATCAATCAATTTGACCAAGTGAATAAAATGCAAAATGTACATAAATTTGCTGATTGATGATTTATTTGGGAAATGAAATTAGGGCGATGTAATTTTTGGGAAGTGACATTTGACTAAAATATTTTTCCCAAAGGGCAGTACACCCCTAAAATGCATGGTTTCATTCCAAATCCCAAGCAAATGTCAAAGTTTCCCATACAAACTCAGTAATAAATCCCAACTCTACTGCAAGCTCCATAATCACGTGGCATCATATTTAATTAACAGCTCGTTATTTCTGAGTACGAGATGAAACTAAATAACTTCGAGCGTGGTGAGAGTGCTAATCAAAACTTTTGCAAGTTCTCAAAGCGTTTGTTCTTTGAACTGCAACTTGTTGGCTGGGCATGGTACCATTTTGAAATAGGCTCTATGATACCTACAGCCAAAGACCGGCAAAGTATTTTTCTATTTATATAAGTCTATGTAGGTATGTAGAGCAATTCGGTTCAAAGATCAAATTCAAAAGTTCTTTATTCAATTTAGGCAACACAGACGCACTTATGAACGTCAGTTATTACAATGACTACCACCGAATCGGAAAAAACCACTACTTAGAAGATACAACAAGAAACTGAGGCGCATTTTTTTTTAGAACTTCTTCTTATATTCTTTATAGTATACTAACACTATCAATACATCGTGGATAATAAAGTACATGTACGAAGGCGATCTTAACCCTAAGAAGAGTTTTTCTATAGGTACTATTATAAAAATTGAAATGACCCAATTCAACAAACCAACCAACCAGCCAACTGGGATCGACTATTAAGAGGATACGGAATTGTAATCCACGAATTTTACAATTTTTGTACGTTTGTATAGACTCGGAAACTGATGAACGGATTTTAATGTGGTTTTAGGGTTTCGTAGCACTAGTCCTAACTAAGATTATAGGGTTATTACATCAAAATCGGTTGGGTGACAACGAAGATACAGCTTGACCTCTTCGTAGAACGCGCTCTCATATACTGGGGTGGTCTTGGTAAAATAGTGATGGATATATACGAATATGAGCTTCCTTAGTCGTTCACGCGGACGAAGACGCGAGAAAAAGCTAGTGTTACATGTTTGTTTTTGGAGTTTCTTGTTCTTTCTCGTTCTTAGATAACGATAACATGATCATGATAGGTATTAAAAGCGCTGCAGACCCTGACGCTACTAGTTATTGGACAAGCAGTATGAACACAATAGGCCTTCATATTTGGCCTATAATGGTCTATGGGTTGTCCAATTGCTTCTCCTTGTAAGTAGTTTTGTTTAGTTTTAGTAAGTAGAGTGTAGAGTTGTTTTCAGTAATAAAGGCATTCGTATGAACACATTGCTAATCTCATTTGTGAAGGCGCTGGTTGGTGAAGGACACTAACCAACGCCTTCTTAAATTTTCTTTAAGTTATAAGGTAAAAAGGACATAAATGTTGGGTTGACTTTTTATGTTTAATTATTATTTAAATAGGAGAGACAACAAACAGCAGGAGAGACAACAAACAGCAGGAGAGACAACAAACAGCAGGAGAGACAACAAACAGCAAGAGAGACAACAAGCAGCGTTCACCGTCACTTTTGATCACCTGCAACACTCTTTCCTTTACTAATGCCTACCTCTTCCGTTGTATTCGTTCTTTTGAATTACTCCATACTGTAGCATCATCATCATCATCATCATCATCATCAGCCTATCACGTTCCCACTGCTGAGACACGGGCCTTCTCTCATAGAGAGGGTATGGGCCATAATCCACCACGCTGGCCCAGTGCGGGTTAGTGGATGTCATATGTCCTTGAATTTTTGTGATTAATTCTTGGACATGCCGATTTCCTCACGATGTTTTTTATCACCGTTTTAGAGCGAGTGTTAAATCTGCACATAACTTAAGAAAGTCAGTGGTGCGGGGCCAGCGGGATTCGAACTCGGGTGCGTCGGATTGAAAGTCGCACGTGCTCTCACTGAGCCACACTCGCTCTATTGTAGCATCAAAACTCCGAAATTATCAATTACAGACTAACTCCAGTTTCTTGTTTCGTCAATGCTATCTTGGTAAAGTGAGGCAGGCAGCTGTTATCTATCGCAGGACGTCAGAGGCTAATAATTGTGTCTAATCTTGCCGCTGTCTTTGTCTCCAATTCACTAATGAGAAGAATAGGTAGATAAGTACACTACCTACCTATTAGTTCAGTCAACCGTGTTCCCCAATGCACCACAGGGTAGTAAAGTCAAAGCCAAAAAAGTGTTTTAGTGTTCCGTACCCAAAGTACTTTGGGACCGTACCAAAAGGGACCCTATTACTAAGACTCCGCTGTCCGTCTGTCTGTCTGTCACCAGGCTGTATCTCCGTGATAGCTAGACAGTTGAAATTTTGACAGATGATGTATTTCTGTTGCCGCTATAACAACAAACACTAAAAAACAGAATAAAATAAATATTTAAGAGGGCTCCCATACAACAAACGTGAATTTTTGGCGTTTTTATAGATAATGATACGGAACCCTTCGTCCGCGAGTCTGACTCGCACTTGGCTGGTTTTTATTTAATAGGCTCAAAAATTTACGTCAAACGTCTTAAACTTACCTTATTATGTAACTTAAGTTGAACATGACGAACGTTGAATCATGACTTTTAAAAAAAGGTAAGCACCTCTTTCTATTTCTTTCCCATACTGTATATACCTTATTCTATTTATTCCCAGTATTTTAGATTGAGTGTGTAAGAGCGAGTGTGGCTCAAGAGCGAGTGTGGCTCAAAGAGCGAGTGTGGCTCAAGAGCGAGTGTGGCTCAAAGAGCGAGTGTGGCTCAGTGGGAGCTCGTGCGACTTTCGATACGGCGCACCCGAGTTCGATCCCGCTGGCCCCGCACCGCTAACTTTCTTAAGTTATGTGTGGATTTAACACTCGCTCCAAAAACGGTGATGGAAAACATCGTGAGGAAACCGGCATGCCCAAGAATTTTTCTCAAAAATTCAAGGACATGTGACATCCACCAACCCGCACTGGGCCAGCGTGGTGGATTATGGCCCATTCTCTCTCTATGAGAGAAGACCCGTGTCCCAGCAGTGGGAACGTGATGAGCTGATGATGATGATGATGATGATTTTACATCGTGCAGCAAGGAGACGTCAAGCTGTATCTTCGATTACACTCAATTTGAAAGCTACATCTTATATATTAAGTTTTTACTTCTACCTACCTAGTAGCGTAACCTCCATATAAAGTCCTTAGTTTTATAGTAGCCAACAGTAAAATTCTATTTTCGGGTTCTGTGACATTTCTGTGAACTTTGAACTTTGATGTAAATTATCGATTCCAGTTAGTTTGACCAAAATATACCTATTCAATGTACAGACGTAGAACAGTTATTAACAGTATAGATACCTAGATTTATGCGGGTTCAAATGAGATACGAAATCCGACGGGTTAGTCACGTGTCGCCTCAATCACAATTTCGCAATCATACATGTTTTGCTGTTTACTTAAAAGTAACGTGAAAAGTTCAAGTACCTAAGAGTTAAGATTTTAAATAATTAGAAAGAAGGAAAATGATATTGCTCGGGCAGGGATCGAACCTGCGTCTTCGGAATACCGTCCCGACGCCTTAACCACTGGGCCACCGAGCCTACTGCTCGAGCAACCAAATTTCTTCTATCCTTCTTATATCGTCTTACGGGGACGATCCCTGCCCGAGCAATACCGATCACCGTTATTGGCATGCAAATCCTAATCCTAATCCTAATATAATATTATAAATGCGAAAGTTTGTGTGTGTGATGTTTGTTACCAGGTATCACCAACTACTTAACGGATTTTGATGAAATTTGGAATAAAGATAGTTTAAGTACTGAATTGAAACATAGGCTATGTTAATTTTTAAAAATCAACCCCCAAAGGGTGAAAGAGGGTGGTAAAGTTTGTATGGAGCATTTTTATTCCTTGGTTCAATTCGCTCAAAACTCAGTACAAATAAACTTTGAACTAAATAATGAAACACGTATTTTTTAGTTTTTCAAAACTACCCCTAGGAAGGGTGCATGAGAGTTTTATAGAATGTACGGTTTTTTTCAGTGTATGCTTTATTCCGTGGTTGAATTCAGTCACAACTCAGAACAAATAAACTTTAACATAAATTTTAAAACACGTGTTTTTTATT
Source organism: Petrophora chlorosata (assembly GCA_951640565.1). NCBI lineage: Eukaryota > Metazoa > Arthropoda > Insecta > Lepidoptera > Geometridae > Petrophora > Petrophora chlorosata. Next base: position 3,461,450 of record OX621204.1, on the reverse strand, counting down.
TTTTCGAAACTACCCTTAAAGAAAGCGTAAGAGCGTTTTAAAGTTTGTATAATTTTTTTTTAATTTTTGTTTTATTCATTCAAATTCGGTACAAATGAACTTTAAACTAAATAATGAAACACGTATTTTTATTTTTTCAAAACTACCCCTAGGAAGGGTGCACGAGAGTTTGAAAATTTGTACGGTTTTTTTCAGTGTATGCTTTATCCATCCATGGTTCGATTCACTCACAACTCAGAACAAATAAAGTTTAACATAAATTTTAAAACACGTGTTTTTTGTGACACATCACGTGACAACGTTTAACACGTGTTGTGCGACACATCAATTTCCACGCGGGCGAAGCCGCGGGGCGCAGCTAGTTATCTATAAAAACGGCAAAAAAATCGCGTTTGTTGTTTGGGAGCCCCCTTAAATATTTATTTTATTTGATTTTTAGTATTTGTTGTCATAGCGGCAACAGAAATCATCTGAAAATGTCAACTGTCTAACTATCACGGTTCATGAGATAAAGCCTGGTGACACACAGACAGACGGACGGACAGCGGAGTCTTAGTAATAGGGTCCCGTTTTACCCTTTGGGTACGGAACCCTAAAAACACCCATAAGGCTGCCTGTCCACTGGAGCGGAGCGAAGCGAAGGAGTAATGAGGAGCGGAGTTGCGGACTGTGTCTGTACATAGACGCGAAGCTAGGTAGCGGAGCGGAGTGAGAAAATAATGCGGAGCGGAGTTGCGGACTGTGTTTTTCATACGCAGAGTTAGGCCGCGGGCACGCAACGAATCATTTGAATCACTTAACACTTTTCTCCTCTCCGCTTCCCCGCTCCGCTTCCTCGCTCCGCATCCCCGCTCCGCTTCCCGGTTTTGTATTAATTTTTAAACTAGTTCGCAACTCCCTGTCCACTGACGAAGAGCTGAGATTTTATGCAATTCTATTGGTGGATTTTCACCTCGGTCACCGCTCCGTCACCTCGCTCCGCTTCAGTGGACAGGCAGCCTTATGGTGAGACCGGTGTCCAATCCTTTTTCCGTCCGCAGTAACAATTTTTTTTTAATATTCGTATTCTTATACCATAATTGCATTAGATCCATGTGTAGGTTACAAATAACCGACTCATGTAAAGAACATTTCAAAAGATTAAAGGTCTTAACTTTACCATCCCTCTATGTAAATGAAATTGCCGTCTTTATAAAATCCAATCCTGAGCTCTTCGAAACGTGTACCGCGGGTAGCCGTCGGGACGGTAATTTGCGGCATCGGCCATGCAGAACCCAACTGCTAAGAATGAGTGTGTTCTGTATGGCACCGATAATATTTAACAAGATTCCGTCAGCCATCCGCTCAATACATGACATTAATATTTTTAAAAATTCCTTATCTGAATTTCTAATAAAAAATGTTACTACACCATTGAGGAATTTATTCACGACAAAATAGAAATTGACTAATATGTAATGTGTGATTGGTATACTCATAATTTGACATTTAAATTGTTATAATTCGTTTTCATTTTTGACATTTGTATTATCATTTTTTGACTGACATCGCAATTATAAATCCTTTTATTATTATTGTTCATAATGTAGTCAATGTCATTGTTGTTTATTGTAATGTAATAATTAACTTGTGACCATGTCTGTATGCCAGTATGGCGGAACTAGAGAAACTATCCGTTAATAACAACTACATATGTATATATCTAGAATCGCAGACTAATAAATCATTGTATCATTGTATCATTGATTATTTGAACATAACAAAATGGCGCTTGTAACGATGCTGAAAATATGAAAAGTCAAAACAAATCATAAACAGTTTAATATAATTGTAAATGAATATCTTTTAATTAATTTGGCCGGAAATGAGAGCTCTTAATCTGAAAGCGTGTCAAATTTAATAAGGCAAATGGGATGTCATAGACGGGGATGGTATATGGGGTATGCTTTGTTTGCACGTAGCTTGCGGCTTCGTGCAACTTTCCACTTTAGGCTTCTTGTCTCAGGATAAACAGAGATAGTGTTTGTTACCTTCGGTTTTAACATGTTACCCGGAGCTGTCGAGTCCATTGTGAGTGAAAGATTATCTCGCTCTTGCCTTTGTTGTTCCGGCTTACCCTGTTTCTGTTCAGTCGCCCGTTCCACCACAAGTTAAGATATCATCAGTGTTGTTATCCTAATGCTCAAAGCTGTTGTTCGTAAAATAGCTGCTTTGGAATCATACTGATGAAAAAATTATAATATCGTCTAGAAAAAGCTACGGATATATTGTATTGTTACGTAAATAAGTAAGCACTTCAAAACATTTGGCTAGACGAGCCATGGGTTAAATATAGTCAGTAACTGACTACCAGTTTAAGGAGTGCATGTGGTATATTCCTAAATGATGACAGACAAGTAGGTCACCTGACCTGTTAGAAAGCGGTCACCGTTTCCAATGATACTATGTATCTATACGATGAGCGAGTGTGGCGCAGCGGGAACTCGTGTGCCTTTTGATCCGACGCACCTGGGTTTGAATCGCGACTCGGCCCTGCACCAATGACTTATAGTTAAGTGCAGATTTTGCACGCTCGCTCTAACACGGTGAAGGAAAACATCGTGATCAAACCCGCTAACGCGCTTTGGAGTGGTAGGCTCTGGCCGTGGTTGTAACACTACCCACCGAACAAAGCCATGCCGTCAAGCGACCTAGTCGTTTTTCGGGATATAGTTCGGTGAACCATCGGGGAGATGGGTCTGAACAGTCGATTAACTGCCGTCTCTCTCTAGATCTATGTGCTCCACCTTAGGCCACATTCGCTTTACATCAGGCGAGATAGTGGCCAAACACAGATCTATTAAGCGTAAAAAATACTTATTAGCTATGTATAAAATCATTTCGAAACGAGAAAAATGGCTAACCTCGTCGGATGCCTCATGCCTTTCTCGAAAAATTGATCACTCATTGTTTCTTTTATCACATTCCTGTTAGATTGGCCCATTCTATATCAAGACCGCGAGAAATGGAAGGAAAGTAGGGAGGCCTTTTCCCTGCAGTGGGACGATATAGGCTGAATATTTTACTTGGTGGAAGGTTTCTCGTATGCGAGAGGCCGACTGGGTGGGTACCACCGCATTGCCAGTTATTCAGCCGCCAAGTAGTAATGCGTGAGTATTACTGTGTTCCGGTTTGAAAGGTATTGTAGCCAGCGGAATCACTGGGCACTATGAGACTCAACAGATTTTTGTCTCAGGGTGACGAGCGCAGTGCAGCGCCGCACATGATTTTGCAAGTTCTGTATGGTGCTGTTCATATTATGGGCTGGCGTATTGCTTACCACCAGGCAAACGACCAGCTCGTCTCGTCAATAAGTTACATAAAAAAAAATGTGTGGAACTCCCTGCCGGAGTCAATCTTTCCCGAAACTTACAATCTAGGAATCTTCAAATCTCGAGTGAACAGGTACTATCTTGGCAAGCGTGCTACATCGTCGACCGCATCGTCGCTTACCATCAGGTGAGATAGTGGTCAAATGCAAGCCAATAATGTATATAAAAAAATGTTTCTTTGACGTTTTAACCTGCAATTTTTCAATTACAACTTACATTGCACTTCACTGCCCTAAAGTCGCAGCATATATACGTGTACTAACTTAAGTCTACACTACATAATAACAATATATATAAGTGTAAGTACACATTTGCTCAGCACTGATGTAAACAGCGGCATGCGGGCCAAACTGTATATTGATTATGATGACGAAACAAACACGGGATCAGTTTGACATTACGGCTGGAGCTTGGCTTGCATGTGGCAGTGTGGCTGCACGTGATGGTAAAACTTCGCATAGCTTGTGTGCCAGCAATTTAAAAACAGGCCATGTGGCCACGTTTAGTAAAGGCATGGACTAATAATTTATTGGTTAATGGTATAGAGTTCTGGAGTTTATAGTTACAAACACATGTACAACTCTCTTTATTGATAATAATAAGGTTTAGAGATTCCTCTTTCTACCGCCCTAACCACAAGGTAGTTTGGGCCTTGGCATCTAGATTTAAGTTTTTATTAGTATTTTTGTATGTGTTTTATTTAAGAACGAAAATAAATAGGTGTATAATAATAAAGAATAATTTTCAAGCAACAAAGTTAAGTTAAATAAATTATTTTTCAAAAAAAACTAAACCGACTTCAAAACCACAAATGGCACTCAAAAGTAAAAAATAAATTAATATAATTATCATAAGCGCTACCCACTCATATATTTGAAGTCGGTGCCAGCCAAGTCTAATAGGTAGCAGATAAATATGTATATAGTAAGTACTACTTGTAGGTAGTATCTATCTACTACCTTTTAGACTTGGCTGGCACCGACTTCAAATATATGAGTGGGTAGCGCTTATGATAATTATATTAATTTATTTTTTACTTTTGAGTGCCATTTGTGGTTTTGAAGTCGGTTTAGTTTTTTTTGAAAAATAATTTATTTTACCCTTTTTAGTGAAAAACAAGTTTTAATTAAATTAATTCAAAAAGTTTTTAGAGACAAGCTTTTATGATCTAGAAGCCACATCATGACGAAGTTTAAAACGGGCTATCACAATTAAATGCATGTACAAAAAAATTTCATGTCTGTCCTATATCTCTGTTGAAGAGTTCCCTCGCCGGAAGTCAATCCTGGGTGTATCTGCCATGTCATGATGGAATTTAGAACAGGCTATTATGGTTAAATCCATTTACGAAATGTTGTGTCTGTACTATTCACCGTTGAGGAGTTCCCTCACCGGAAGTCAACCCTGGGTGAAGCAGGTGAAGCAGTCGAATACAAACCTCCACCTTTAGAAAGTTGGTTACGAAAAAAACAAGAACCGACTTGAAGATTAAACTTATATTTTTTGTTTTTGCTATTTTTTTCAAAAACTACTGAATGAATTTCGATAAAATTTATATGGGACCACCTTTGAAGTATTACCTACCAATCAAAAAAAGAATCATCGAAATCAATGCATAATTGGCGGAGAAATCGCGTAACAAACACACAAAAAAAAAATAAAAAAAAAAAAACATACCGTCGAATTGTAAACCTCCTCCTTTTTGAAGTCGGTTAAAAAACAAATATAGGTACGTTGTATTAAGGTGCCAATTCACCGGTGCCTCGAATGTGCAGGCTTATAAATGATTGTAGCAACTCAGTAGATATTTTTGGGGATTCTCTGCCTGAATTCAAAATTAAATTAAACTCCCTAAAGGCCGTTACGGCCAACATCTCTCTCTCTGGCTGTTCCACTTAAATTATGTTTTCTAATTTTGTAATGAATACTACGTCATTAATATTTGCATGTTTCTTAATATTAATAAGAAAAGATTAGTTTCGAAAGAATAATAATTGTAATATATCTCGGTTACCTTCTTAATGTGATTAGTTGTGCGGTGCTTCTCTTCAATAGGTAATACATTTAGCAAATAAAATATACATGTATAAAATGTGATGTACCTATGTGCGATTACCATTGAGAAGCCAAATAAATAAATAAAATAAAATAAAAATAAAAATTACTAATTGTTTAGTAATACAAAAGGACCAATACATAACGCATAGAGAATATAAGATAACTAACTTACTAAAAGGGATGTCTAATAAACTAAAGAGACTTGTTACTTAAAAACAATGTATACACAATATTCCATCATCATCATCATCAGCCCATCACGTTCCCACTGCTGGGACACGGGCCTTCCCTCATAGAGAGAGTATGGGCCATAATCCACCACGCTGGCCCAGTGCGAGTTGGTGGATGTCACATGTCCTTGAATGTTTGTGATTGATTCTTGGACATGCCGGTTTCCTCACGATGTTTTCCTTCACCGTATTTAGAGCGAGTGTTAAATCCGTAAATATTCCATAAACAGGCAAAATCGGAACACGGAAACGTACGTTTTCCAGACGAGGTTAAATTAAATGATTGTCCTTACAGACAGTCTTGATGTCCTTTTAACGAGATTTAAAATTAAATTTCCAGGTGGTGTTCTAAATAGATCAGTTAGTTTGTTCCTTAAAACTACAGCTGGGTTCCTCGAAAAAATAACCGCTACAGCACTGCAGTGCTATATTATACAGCTGCAAAATCGTTATAATTCATGCAAAACACGTACCAATTTTATTTTAGTAGGAAAATGAACCATATAAAAATAATATCTTACAATGGCAAAATTCTTCGCAATCAGGTTGATGTGATAACAACAGTGCTTTATATTTTTTTATATATATATAGAGGAATTTTATATCGGACAAAATTATATTGTTATGAGCAGACTATCATGATGTTGGTTACCATTAGGTAACCGATCGCTCTATCCCTCATTTTATATAAAATAATAATCAAAACTTAACTTACCTATATAATAAACAGTAACATTATTTTGTATGAAAAGCCCTTATAAGCTTATTTCGAAAAAACTACCTCGTATCTACGAAATATACTCGGAAATACTCGAAAATGCGAAAATTAAATAAAACGTAGTTATCCTGACATTGTAGGTATGTAAGTATATAGCCAAATAAAATTAATTTTTGGGCCAATAAAACAACTAATATTAGTATCAGAGAGCAAGTTAATCCGCTAATATACCTAAATAAATAAAATATCTGAGAGGAAATATTTAAATTAAATTTACTTAATTATTTCATTAATATAAACAGCAATTAAAATAAATCCCGTATACATTTTATTATTGTAGTAGCTTGATAGCATAGTCAGTGATAAAGTTAATGCCACGCAAAGTTACAAAAGACCAACATTGAATGTTTTTTCCTTGTCACACATACTAAAAACTCGCAGCAAAACTATCACTATCCCTTTCACCCGAACCGCATTAGTAGGAATCATTGTGTTCCTTACGTCTTGTTTATTTTTGTACCCGACGCAAACGTGTTAGGGCTCTGGTTGAGACTGCACGCTTTGAAAACCTTTTTATTTTATAAAATTATCGATAAACATGAGAACTCTTTGCGAAAAAATAAAACTGTTATACGCATGCGCGCCTAAACGTCAGTGATAAAAATCCGCGGTTTCCGAGAACACCTCGCGAAATATTATTTTATATATTTATTAGATAAAAAGTATTTTGTAAGGACTATTTTATGAGTATTTATCTTTAGTTTCTTTGTTAAATAAGGGTCTGCCAAAATGACAAATGATACTCCAGTGGTGGGGTTAGATGCTGTGCTCAAGCAATTAGGACCATTTGGAAGATATAATATTGTGAATTATGCGCTCCTCCTGTTTCCTGTGTATTTGGCAGGAATGTTCGGATCTGTGTTTGTCTTCGAAGCCGCAGACGTGTCTTACAGGTAAGTTTACTATAACCTAAAACCTTAGAAGTACGTAAACAATTTTCGGTAAAGCTTTTGACGCTGTTCATAAAATAAACAGACCAACAAACTGGCGGTTTTATTCTTCCACACTCCCAAAAAAACCGGTTCTTGTACTCCTAGATTTATATTTAACTCTTCAAACATGCATGTTGGTTTTTAGAAATCACGCCACATTAAGTTATGCGACGCGCATGCGTAGCACTTTCGAAAAGGGTGAGGGTTCACCAGGGGTCTGCTGTTTGCCCGGTAACCTTGAATCATTATAAGTAGGGCAGTGTGGAAACTATTTCTGCGCTGTTTAAAAATACTCTCTAAGCGTGAGAGCATTAGATCGTGTTGTTCTATCAATTACACTATACACAGAATAGTGAACAAGTGACAGAATTTTTGTCCGTAACATAAATAGTATTTAATTTTGATACCTACAAGGTTTAATAGTTTATTTAAAACAGTATTATCAACACCTACACATTATATCTATACCTTGTTATCCTCAAATCATATTTAATGTTACACAAGAAACACTCTTTGTAAATATTGTCATTATATATTTTGTTTATTAATTAAAATGTAAGAAGCCTGTATATATTTTGACAACATAATATACCTTAGAAAGTAATTCTAGCTAAATCCTGTTATCCTACAGCCTAGTAAGTATGTGTTTTTATTTGTCTGTTACCACTTAACTCCATACTACATGGATTCTGATGAAATTTGGTATGTAGGTTTTGGTACTTTATAGAACACCGGCTACTTTTCATTTCGGAGAAACGGACAGTTGCCGAAGGAGCAACTATAAACCGAATACTAAGCAGGTGAAACCACGCGACGCAGCTAGTATAAACATAATATTGTTATCAGTGTTCCAAATTTGCTATCCTCTATGTATAAGTATTGTATTGGTAGATATTTTATCGACGCACTAGACGGGTATACTATTGTATACTCGTCTAGTGGTACAGTACAGTGAGGTAATAAACTCACAAATAGTAAATGCAATAAGGAAACTTCTAACTATGAATAAATTAAGGTGAACATGTTTAAACGGCATAGGCCCGCATGTCTCTTTGAGCGTGGATCTCCCTGAACAAACTACGAGGTCAAAGAAGTGCGTTAAAATCATCATCATCAGCCCATTATGTTCCTACTGTTGGGACCGGATCTTCTCCTATAGAGAGAATTGGCTGCGCCCAAAATCTGTTTAGGAGTTTTTGCGTGATAAAGTAACAAATATCTATCAACCCATTCATCTTTCCATTCATCCATCGCCATAAACTTTCGCATTGATAATATAAGTAGGATTGCTTACATATCATGCAGAGTGTTAAACTTCACACCAATCTTTTTGGCTTGGGGCAGTCGATAGAGTCAATAGAAAAACGAACTTAATTGTGCTCTACTGCCCACGTCACCTACTCTATATATAACTATAGACAAGTCAGAGTAGGCAAGTAACATTTTGTTATTGTTCTAATTAATATTCAGAATTAAACATCAAATTATCGCACATCACAAATAATGATTAACCCTTTCATCCGACAGGGATTTTTATAATAAATGGTTTTGCTACAACCCTTCACTCCGTGCCGAAGTTAATATATATTCTTTTACTAGATATAGGCTTGCGTTTGACCACTACCTGATGGTTCTCACCTGATGGTAAGCGATCACATGGTCTAAGTTCTAACGCTCGCCTAGAAGATACCTTTTCACTCTCGATTTGAAGACTCCCAAGTTGTAGTTGTCAGGAAACACAGACTTTGGCAATGCGTTCCACTCCTTTGCTGTTCATAAGATGAACGTCATAGTCCAGTTGACAAACAGGTGGTTATTTCCAAATCTCATTCCATTGGCTGTACTGTATGTATCACTTCTATCTTTATTACATGTCACAATTTTATTGTCCATTATTTTTGTCAAATTTTTCAAGCCATTACAAATTTTTTCATTCTCAGTACGACCATATCAACCATTAATAGTAATTGACTTCAAAGACCTTTTAAAGAATTAGCTTCTTAAACTGAGACTTCTTATCCCTTCATCTTACGTTGCTTTTGATAGCTCGCCTAGCTTCTAGGTTAAGCAATGTTGGTAGCGGTCACAACTTGGATGGGGGACCGTTTGTGTGGTATTTATATCTGAGCGCTACCGTGCTTCGGAGGTCACGTTAAACTGTGGGTCTCGGTTTTGTCTGAAGACAACAGTCGTTAGGCCATGTCTGAAGCCTTTGGGTGGTCTAAAAAAAGAACACCGTCATCAAGTTTGACCACACAACCACACAAGAGTAAAACAATCTCACGTTTATTAGCACAGCGGATATGTAAGCCCTCTTTAAATTGTTCCATATCTTGTTTATTTAACCCAAGTTAATAAAGGTTCAGTGAGTCAAAATGGGTCTAAAGCGGAGATAAACCGTCTATTCTAAGAACGAGTCCAAGGAAAGACCTTGATTACTATCGTTTAAAATTCCTTAAAAAGACATTACTTTTGTATAATTATGTACTTCCATTTAATTCTAATGGAAACTGTCACAATTATGATTTTATCTGGTATATCTAGAAAGAATGAACAAACACGAAACAAAACTTTGCTAGATATTCAACCGCCAAGCAGTAGTGTACAAACATGGCTGTGTTCGCTTTGAAGGGCACTGTTGCAAGTGATATTACAAGTTAATAAGAGACTTAATTATTGTCTTAAGGTGACGATCGGAGTACTGTTTTGCAAGGTTCTGGGTGGCGCTGCACCTGTTATGGACAGGCGTGTTATTCACCAGCAGGTGAATGACCTACTCGTCTCGCCAGTATTTACAAAAAAACAACAATTAAACAACTGAATAGATAGCGATGTCTACACGTGTATGGAATCTGATGTAGTACGCACGCAGTCCTGTCAAAAAAGGTCATACATGATGCTGTGGATACATTCAGCAGTGATATTTATCACACTAACAATACAAATGCGAAAGGGTGTGTGTAAGTATGTTTGTATGTTAGTGTCTTAGTGTGATATAGTGTTTGTGTCTTAGTGTCCTTGAAACTTCTTCACGCTGTAACAGCTCAACGGATTTGAATCAAATTCAGCATGGATATACATACTTACAGCATGCAGCTTGTACATACTAGCTGCACCCCGCGATTTCGAACGCATCTATTTTGTAACAGTTTGAATCAAGGAGAAAAATAAAATGGCTCTGTGTCACAGTTTTAAGGAGAATATATCTCAAGTTCAATCACACTGTTACATCTTTATTTTATGTTATGGCAACGAGCATGTTGTTCGCCTGATAGTAAGTCTGGTTGATGATACAATTACAGTGCCACCCAGAACTATGAACATAGGATTGTTACTCAAAGAGACAAAAGGAGTGTTGTGTCACACTTGAATTACCTACAATGTTAATTTAGCACTGTCCTAGTTACCTCACGTATTCAATAATGTAAATTTAAATAGCTAGATCAGCCGATGTCTGATGTAATGTTTACAATGGCAACCGAATGATTATCAACGACTTATTTCAATCGTTCTTTGCCTATTCATTATGTCATTATCTGATATCATTTGTTAAAAAACGGAATTGCATTATGAGGCGCTATCGTGTTAGGGTGACGAGCGTAATGCAGGGTTGCACAGGATTAAAAAAAAAATCTGCAGCAAAAATCATTGAGGCAGATGCGATATTGTGTCAAGTTTACTTTGATAAAAAGTGACAGAATAAAAAAAAAATCTAGAAACCACGTTTCATTGCATTTTCATCGAGTTGTGAGCTACCCTGAAAGTTTCAGCCAGATAACTAATCGGGAAGTGCTCGAGATTTGAGTTGCAAGATTCCACCTGGAACGACAGACAGACAAACAAGAAAGTGTAATGTGGAACAAAACGCATCACATCTTTTGACAGCCTCTGTAGTGTAGTGGTTGGGCAGGTTGGCTCAAATCTCATACACCACTGAGGTTGCGGGCTCGATTCCCGCGACGGGACGAATGTTTGTGCACAGAAAAAAAAGAGCAAGCATTTGTTTCGTGTCTGGGTGTTGTGGGTCCACATAGTTCCTGGTTCCCTAGATACAGGGAATCCTAGTTATGGGTGAGGATCTATGATCGTTGGGCGTTATTTATTTATCTTTGTCTTACGAAAAAAAAGAGCAAGCATTTGTTTCGTGTCTGGGTGTTGTGGGTCCACATAGTTCCTGGTTCCCTAGATACAGGGAATCCTAGTTATGGGTGAGGATCTATGATCGTTGGGCGTTATTTATTTATCTTTGTCTTACAGTCAAATCCAGTACAAATTCTGCATGAACCCAATCCTCAATCTCTGCATGCAATACTCACATATTTCTAATTCAGGCGACGTTCCCACAGTCTAATCCTACCCTCAAAGCGAATTCCGGCCGATTGAAAGACGCAGTCATGGAGAGATCACTGTGTAGTCAGCGGAGACAGTGCAGTCGCCGAGTCAGGCGTCTCATTCGACCAGCTGTCGACTCGACGCACTCCTTTGCATACATTTGCATCGAAATTACGCGTTCGTCGAGTAAGATTATCATGCTCGTACTAAAAATAAAATAGCATAATACTCGTGGTAGGTCTCTCGTAAGCGGAAACAGTCTGGGTAGGTACCACCGTTTTGCCAGTTATTCTGCCGCTAAGCAGTGGTGCGCATTTTGTCTCGAGGCGATGAGCGCAATACAGTAGGCAGTACTTTTCATGGTATTAAAGGTTCTGGGTGGCACTCCAATTTTTATGAGCAGGCGTAGCGCTTACTATTTGGCGAAAGAAAACAAAAAACGACGAAATAGATAAAAATCTTTCTCGATCTTTTAATCAAATCATATTTACTGACGTAGTCGTATTTATTTCTTAAATAACATTAAATAAATACACACGATATACAAAAGAAAAGCAACAGGTTAAATGATCTCAGCCCTTCCGACGATGAACATAGAGTTGAAAATACATATGTATTTGAACTGAAAGCAATGAAAGGCTGGAGACACATCGCAATAATCTGGCTTAGTACAAAGACTACGTGCCTGATAGCCTGATACCAGACGTGGCTGGAGATGGCGGCAGGTGAAACGATCGCTTCGTGCCTTTATGACGATGAACAAAGAGATTTATACTGAAAGGTCGGAAATAGAATGTGCTTTACCCATGACAATGACGTACGTGGATTAGTCTCATATGTCTACGACCTACGTGTCTAGTACGAGACATCTTAGAAGCTGGGAGCCAGGAAATATGATGGTACGAGTACAACGGGAGGAGTACTCTAGAAGCTTTTTCATATGTGCCAATATAACATAGTGTTTATATAATAATATACCTACTTATAAACATTGTACTTATTATTATTATTGCACCAATAAACAATTGATAGTGTTGGTAGATTGAAATCTTGTAATGTGTGAAATTGTGAAAACTAGACCGACGGAGAGGTTTCCAAAAGACGAGGAGTTATTAACACACTTAATGTATGCACCTAAAGCCATTTCTTAGGTAGACAAAATAAATATCTTAATAAGAAATAGTTTTTTTTAATTCATAATCATAATCATAATCATTTTATTTCAAATAATAATACAAATGCATTACTTTATTCTAAGTTTGGGTACATTAACACATAAACAAAATAGTGTGCAATATATCGCACCTTCGTTGCTACAAAGTCACAACAGCTCAGTTTTGAATTTTACAGGAGAGGACTTTGAAGTTTTTTTTCGCATTTATTGCCTTATTACTGGATGTCCAATTGTAGTAGGTTTAAAATCTTTATAAAATTGATGCTTTATTGCGTTTTCTATAGTTTCATTTCAAAAGTTTAATTCAAATTACTAAAATTGTTCCAATAAAACGCAAAACAAAAAAAGTGTCTTGAATTGTGACCTTGTTGCACCAGGAATTATTTAGTTTAAATTGTTTAAATTTTTTTTTAATTGATAATTTCCTTATTAATAAGAATAGAGAGGGAACGTAGGGCGCTTGAAGTTAGGAGTGACATGTTGATTCGTAGGTTTGCAAGATGTACAGCCGACGTTAAAGTAACTCAAATCGGGCCGCCAAATGATAATTGTAATAATATTTATTAACGATATAAATTATTTTTTTTATTACTATAATATTTTAATATTTATTTTACTAACATAATTTTAATTTAATTTGATTTTACTAACAAAACTGGATTGTATTTTATCAGAATGAATAAATTTAAAAAAATATACCTAATTATTTAAGTGATATTTTTATTTGAGTTTTAATATGGTTATATTAATAATAATTGGTAATCTACATTAATTATTTCGATGTTTTGTGTTGATTATGACTTCGATGTTTACGATGGATATGTTTAATGTCAGCCACTTTATAGCTAAATTTATGTCAAAATTTTAAATTGTATAAGACCATCGAAACATTTATTTAAATTCCTGAATTAAAAAAAATACAAAACGTTGAGCAAAAATGAAATATCAATTTGTTAAACCGATTAAAACTTATTCAAAGTTTACATGTATTGTCATAGTTAATAATAAATTTAAACGGTATATTTACAAATCAAGAATTAAAAATTATAAATTACAAATTAAAAATACATTATACACCTAATTTATTTTTTTTAATTTATTTATCATATAAAAATAACGTTACAATAGTAAGTTGCATGGCATTCGTAAACCACTGAACCAGAGGTTCTGAGGTTTGTGTTCAATACCATATTTAATCTACATCGATATTAGGTACACAATCATCTAATAGCTCTATCTATGAAGATAGAAAATTGGTAAGTACATTTCTTAGCAATCTTAACATTCAATGTGTTTCAAGAAGTGAGCCTTAAGTTTAACTTTAATGTTTAACAAAATTGTAAATAAACAATTATATTAAATACAATAGCAATAAAATTAAATTAAATAGCCTTATCTATCAAAACTAATCTAAACCAATGTAATCTAATAAACCACTACCTGTGGGCAACGTTCCCAAAATGCTGGCAACATTGCCACGTTGAATGGCAATGCTTATTCTTTGGCCAAAATATAGGCCAGCATTTTGGTCACGCGTTTCTTCGAACTTGAATTTGATTCTATTAAATTGCCCACGTCTTGTCGAAGCCGCTGATGACATGAGGGTTGACTCATTCCTTGCCCAAGGATTAGTGTTAGCCATTCAGCGCGGGAATCAGCCAGCGTTCTTGGCACCTCGCCTCATGGACTCGTCGTTAGAGCGAGTGTGGCTCAGCGGGAACTCGTGCGCCTTTCGATCCGACGCACCTGGGTTCGAATCCCGACTCGGCCCTGCACCAATGACTTATAGTTAAGTGCAGATTTTGCACGCTCGCTCTAAAACGGTGAAGGAAAACATCGTGATGAAACCCGCTTACGCGCTTTGGAGTGGTAGGCTCTGGCCGTGGTTGTAATACCACCCATTGAACAAAGCCATGCCGTCAAGCGACCTAGTCGTGTTTCGGGATGATGTTCGGTGAACCATCGGGGAGACGGGTCAAAGCAGCCGCTCAACTGCCGTCTCTCTCTAGATCTATGTGCTCCATCTTAGGCCACATCATCGTTTCACATCAGGCGAGATAGTGGCCAAACATAGATCTATTAAGTGTAAAAAAAAATGGACACCACTTGTACATCTATACTATTATGACAATGGAAAAAAGCCAATTCTGTACATTAAAGATATTTTTGCAAAACCAACTGGGATGGACTAGTTAGAGGGTTCTGAACACGAATCTATGGTTTTTAGATTTTTTGCGCTTTCGTTGTTGAAATTCAATCTGATGAAGACAAGCGCTTAAATTCTTCTAAACACAATTTAACTGCTAGCTAGAAACTCGGAGAACATGAAATTCGTCTTTCTGAACATATAATAAGGAACCTTGAGGTGACTTACTCCGATAAAAGCTAAAAAGGAATTTATTAACTACCCGATTATGATTATGATTATGGTTTACATTTTATCCCGGTTATCGTGTTTTATTCCGAAAATGGCAAAATCCGCAGCATAAACCCTTTGCAACTAGTATTTTTTTATTTTCATATAGTTTATAGTTTAAAATCTTTATAATAAGGTTTTTCGTAATTTCAACTATATTATTATAAATATTTCAAATAAGTCACTTGAAAATCGCCTCTTGATTTGTAATTTTCAAGAGAGAATCTAATCTATTAAATACATAAATGAATAGGTATTTCGTTCTGCTACTTCTTAGAATAACACATGCTGGTGACGAATTCATTCGTTATGTACTTATCATTTTCATGGTATAGTAATGGATTTAATTTAAATTTAAATACTTAACCGTAGACGGTTTGTTTTGCTTCCGCATTCCTATAAACAATACATATTTTATGTCTAGTTATTTAATTTTTTTAACTGGAATTTTATTGTTTGCGGCCACTGCGGGACATTTCACGCATACTTTTACTCATTATGATCATCATCAGCTGTTGCGTTCCCACCGTTGGGACACGTGGTATTCTCTCTATGAGAGTTTTTTTTTATGTAACTGAATAACGAGACAAGCTGGTCGTTTACCTAATGGTAAGCAATACGCCAGCCCATAACAATAACAGCACCACCCAGATCTTTGTTTTGCAAAATCCTTACGCGGCGCCGTACTGCGCTCGTCACCCTGAGACAATTAGCTGTCGAGTCTCATAATGCCTAGCAATTTCGCTGGCTAGATTATGGGCCGTATTTCACCACGCTGATGTTTAGATGTCACACGTCCTTGAATTTTATGCGATTAATTCTTGGACATGATGCCGGTTTCCTCAAGATGTTTTCCTTCACCGTTTTTAGAGCGAATGTAAAATCCGTATATAAAGTCAGTAGTGTGGGGCCAGCGGGATTCGAGCTCGGGTGCGTCGGATCGAAAGTCGCTCGTGCTCCCATTGAGCCACACTCTTCTTTACCCATTACAGAATTTTTTACACCTCCCAACGTTCCTTATCAAATGCCGCTTTATTTTTTGGTATTATGTTTATCCTCCTTCTCCTTGCGTCGTTTCCCCAATGATAGGGGTTGTGACCACGTCATGGTATCACTTTCTCTTTTAAGATACTGCGCCATCTGTTCCGGTTTTCAGCGATGTGCACAGCACTGACACTCTGACACTCTGACACTTTGATGTTAGTGTGGTGCGGATTTGGTCGGACCAGCGCATGGGGCTTCTCCCTCTTGGTCTTTTGCCGTATACTTTCCCGGTGACGATTAGTTTTTGGAGATTATCTCCGGTCTTACGCGCTATGTGGCCAAAGAACTCAAAAATCCGCGGATGACAGACGTTGGTTGATTATGTTTATAAATCTAATCTAATACTAATAATGGCCTGATCATAACGCAACCATGTTAATGACAGACCCGGATTTCACACCATAAGTGGGAAACGTCGATTAGTCCAATATTTATATCTAAAGTTGATAGGTATTTAATACTTACGCAACTAAACTGCCATTTGTCTGTTAGGAATTATGAATCGGATGAATATGAAACGGATTTTAACACGTATTTTTTTTAAACTTTGCAGTAAAATATAAAGTTTCTATATATAATAAAATATAAATTTTACTAGTGGTAGGTCTTTAGTATAAGTAAGCTGAAGTGGCAATGGGCCGGTCACATATGTCGAAGAACCGATAACCGATGGAGTAGACGGGTTCTAGAGTGGAGACCACGTTTAGGCAAACGTAGTGTAGGACGCCCTCCGGCCAAATGGAGCGACGACCTGCGTAAAGTGGCTGGCAGTAATTACATGCGAAGAGCCGAGGATCGGGCTCAGTGGCGTGCATTGGGAAAGGCCTATGTCCAGCAGTGGACTCGTATAGGCTGATGATGATGATGAGGTCTTTAGTATGCGAGAGACTGACTTGTTACAGCTTTGCCAGTTATTCTGCCGCTAAGCGGTAGTGCGCAAGCATCCTGTGTTCCGTCTTGAAGTGCATTGTACCCAGTAAAAGTACTGGGCATTATGAGCCCTAAGAGCTATTGTCTTAGTGACTCAGGGTAACTTTTGAACTGCTTCTTTGTGTGGCATACAATATGCCACACAAAGAAGCAGTTCAAAAGTTACTAGAGAGCTATGGCAAAAAGCCACTAACACATTTTTTAGTGTTAGCTGCGCCCCGCGGTTTCACCCGCGGTTTCGCAAGATAAAGTATACATATATATATGTTAATCCATGGTATAAGCTATCTCTATCCTGAATTTCACTCAAATCTGTTAAGCCGTTGCGGCGTGAAGATAACAAACACAATTACATAATAAGACACTTACATACAAACATCGCCACTTATAATATTAGTGTGATATTTAACCGACTTTAAAAAGGAAAAGGTTCTCTATTCGATTGCATTTTTTTTGTTACCTCAGAACTTAGTTATTAATGAACCGATTTGGAAAATTCTTGCGTTGGGTTCGGTATAGCCACGAAGTGGTCCCATATAAATTTCATCGATATTTGACCTTGCACTTCGAAGATACATTGAAGTCGGCTTTTTTGTTTAATAAAATGTATACGTGTATTATTAGATTATAAACCGTACATTTTATACTCAACATCTTATCTCCACTGCAAATTAAAATGTGTCTAACTAAGCTTATCAAAATAGATAACGCACCTCGTACGATGTGTCACGCCTCTCGCATATCTCAGGCGCGTGCCAGAAACGACACGTGTGGTATCAGCTGTTAGGTATTACTGCTTATCAATGAGATGATGTATTCTGTAACTTAATAAATGAGTAGGTAAGCTAAAAACCTCAAAAGCCATAAGATATTTAGGAACAAAAATGCACTTTTTAAAGTCATAAACCTACACTAAATCAATTAAACTAAGTTAAAACTGTAACCTAACATATCTTGAATTTAAGAATAAATAAGATTTACGAACGAAGAACGACCAGCTCGTCTAGTCAACTCCATAAAAAGAAAAACCCCAGACATAAATTGATCCTGCCTCCTAACAAGGATTTCTGATCATTGGACGTTACGATTTACCGGTAAAATTACATCAAAGACGATCCTTGCGAATTCTAATTATTTTTGAATAGATATTGTAACATCTAACAATAGATAATTACGAACTATTTATAAATAGAAGACAATACCGCTTCTATTGTTTGATCAGTAAGAGCATGCGATCCAAAATTCAATTCAATATCAGATCGTTGGGTTGGAACGATAGAGTATAAAAATATTTGACTGCGCATATTAGGCCTTTTTAATCACGGAACATTAGCATGTTTTACCATATTGCCATACTGGAAGTACTCGCTACCGGAATCCTCATCAAACTACAACCTGGTTTCACAGGTATCTCGTGATTGTTATTTGTCTGTAGAATGGTTTATTTTTTCTACTCAAAGTCCGCGTCCCAAACGCTATCCCAATTACGGTCGCTGAAAATGATCGATATTGCAGTTTGAAAGACGCTAACGCCTTACCAATTTGAAATTGTATACGAACTGGTTCGGTGTGAATCCAGGCAAGAGTAAATAGGCACCTCAAGGGTAAGCGTGCTCTACTTTAGACCGCAACCACACTTACCATCGAGTTATTGTCCAACTTAAGCACATTTCAGCATAAAAAATGAGTTGCTGCAAGTCTTATTAATTTAGTAATTTGAGTAAACAAGGCGAGCCATATCGCTTAGCAAGGATATGGCACCGGTGAATCACTTAATAAGTCCGTATTCAAAACAATAGGTACTTGGCTAATCAATGTGTTCCATGATACCAATACTTTTAAATAAATATATAAGCCCAACAATCACATACATAAAACCTAGCCCCTAATTAGAATCCCCTGTTTAACTAAGAACTATGTGGACATGGTCCCACAACACCCAGACTCAAAACAATTGCTTGCGTTTCTTTTTCTGTGCACAAACATTTATCCCGTCGCGGGAATACCACAACCTTGTAGTTCCTCAGCTCATACCCTCATTAAAGTGGTGTATGAGATTTGAGCCAACCTATCCAACCACTACGCCACAGAGGCTGTAAACTTATCATCACGCTACAGCCACTTTTCTTACACGCTACTATCATCGAAGAGCATTGACATAAATATGATGTGGATGTTTCGCGGGCAGATAAGCGCTGATATAACGTCTATTGTGTCTTCACCTTTGTCAACAGTCAATACACTTCGTGGCGTTAGTATAAGTATAACAAATACGTAAGAGTAGCGGTAGCGATCACCAGGATCTCTTACATAATGCAATATTTTTTCTCTGTATCAACCGCCCGCGACTTTGTTCGCGTTGACACAATATAGCCTTGTCTCTCGAAGCTTGTACTAAACTCTTCTGTGGACGGGGATATTGTCGTTGAACCCCTTTATATCAGTGAAAGAATTTTCAGAATCGGATGGTTTTAGAGCTTAACCCCAATAAACATACATATCTACTTACATAAAACTTTATAACTAACTCAAATAAACTTTAACCAGTTCGAGCACCGGTGTAAATTGAAAAACAGCGCTGCGCTCTCATCTATGATGTGAACACAGCACATGCTGAATTTACTCCATTTGCACTCTGACTGTAGGTACATTGTTTATATTGTATAGTTTTAATTAGATACTAAGAACTCGAAGAAGCTGCGTATCTTTTGTTTGTAGTTGCAATAAAGATTTTTTTATCTTTTATCTTATAATATTAGTTTAGGTATTTTAGGCTAATATCCCGTCTGATTTTAAGCGTCATTTTGACCAAAGATGAGCAAAAACCCGTCTCTTAAATAGCTTGTCCTGATAGCTACACAACTAAAGCCTATGTTAACCCCTTGACTGTAATTTCACAACCCCCAAAACATAAAAGATTAGCGTGTTTTATCTAATACAACCTGCTAATATCCATGGCTCCGTCCGCGATTCAGTTTCTAATTGTTCCCTAAAAAAGTATTCGTTCTTCGGGGTGAAAAGTAGGATAGGTTATCCCGGACGTACATACGCTAAAGTAGTGCACCCTAAGACCATAAGTCCGTGTGTGCAAAGTGAATTATCTTTACCGACCAATTACCGGGCTTGTTTTGTCTGTTCCCGGTCTGCAGTGAACGAGGACATTTATGCAGTCTTGCAGTCTATGTGCTCCATGTTAAAACTGAGTGACTTTCTAGGAATACTTTGTTATCATTAGTGTTTAATTAAAAATTAGTTCACAAATCGTTTTAACATATAAAAACAATTGTTTTGTGATATCTTCTGATAAGGTGTCTTTTAAATGGATTTTTTATGCAAAAGTATTGTTACTGTAAAGATTAAAGGATAAGGGACACGAAATGAGAACACCAAGTGCCATGCAAAGACTGACTTTATTTCAGTTTACCCTCCCTATCAATAATAATATTGTAATCACAATCTACCTTCACCTACAACCCCCTTCTTTAAATAGGCTCACACTGCTATTACATACAAAATTATATAATTCACGACTACGAACATTAGAACATTAGTTTACATTTCAAAGTTATGTCCTATCTACCAGATAGTACTACTTGAAATTATACATCAATCAAACAATTAATATATGCTATTGCCCTTCTTTTATAAAAAAAAAATTGTAAAAAAAAAAGCATGCTAAATTACATTCCAAATAACAATTAATATAACAATGTCGATTTATAACAATCAAAACAAAACAAGAGCCATCATGCTAAATTACATAAAATTACTAAATTACCTAGATAAAAAAAATCACATGCTGCTATTACATTAATATAATAATTAAATTTTGAATTAGATACATAATTATAATTGCTGTATATAAATATTTTTTTTAACAATTCTATAATGATCACGTTTATTAATTTAAGTAGGTGTAGTAATATCACAATCAATTTAATCGATCCGAATAAACTTATAATTCACGAATATTAACGTATTATACATCAATAGCATTAGGTAGGTTTTACTTACATAATGATATGCACAATATTACATATTATAATTATGAAATCATTGAAATGGGTATATATTTATTATAACAATTTTTTCCTAGGTACATTATTATAATGAAATAGATTTCTTAACATAACATGCAAGATATAACCGTATGTCCGTATTTTCGTACACAGTCATATCACTACTACGTCACCGAAGGCCGTCAGGAGTATCCCCAGCGATCAGGAGCTCTCACTGTCCTGCCATAATGAGTAACATAGGCATTAGTTATGGGTTCTCCAAGTTGTCCAGAGTTATTGTATAGCGCACTGGAGCTGCGCGCCGATACACTTGTACCCGAGTTTACCGTTACGTCATCATAATTATATAGATGCAGATCATTATATTTATCGGGGCGCAAACAGCTGTCGAAAACAATCTGTTTACGGTTGCGACGAATCATTGTACCGGTATTTAGCTTTATCAAATATGACCTTGGCCCAGCTATATCTGCCACCTGAGCGTTCACCCAGTTCCTGCCCATGCGAACTTTAACCTTATTACCTACAGCTAAGGGTTTAAGATTCTTACTGCCTTTATCAAAGTATTTTTTCTGAATAACCTGTCGTTGCCGTAATTCACTATGTACTCGATCAGTATCGTGTACTTTAGGTTCTAACAATTTCGGGGAGCACGGAAGTATACTTCGTATTTTTCTGTTATTTAACAATTCAGATGGAGATGGCAAAGTTTCACTTATTGGAGTATTTAAAAATTCCAACAATGCCAGCCTAAAGTCACATCTATCATATCGTGTCTTCCGTAGCAATGACTTAATTGTTTGGATCGCCCTTTCTACCTGGCCGTTCGACTGCGGATATCTAGGAGAAGACGTTTCATGAACAAACTTCCATTCTTTGCAAAATTCCTTGAATATTTTTGATGAGAATTCTGGCCCATTATCTGAAAATAATAACTCGGGAATACCTTGACGACTAAAAATATTTTTTAGCCTACCTATGACGCACTGTGAAGTCAGATTAAATACCTCTTCTACTTCAATAAACTTGCTAAAGTAATCTATCACTAATAGGTAGCTCTTGCCGTTACAGTGAAATATATCTGCTCCGACCTTTGCCCACGCCCTAGTAGGTATCTCGTGCGAGATAAGCGGTTGTTTACAATTTTCCTTTCTGTAAGTTAAACACGCCTGACAATGTGAAATCATATCTTGTATCTGTGCGTTCATATTAGGCCAAAACATAATCTCACGCGCCCTTAGTTTGGTCTTCGCTACACCTAAATGCCCTATATGTAAATTCTTTAACATATCCTTCCTCATACACTTCGGAATCACAATCCTAGTACCTTTCCACACTAAATCATATGCCACAGTCAACTCATCCCTATAGTCCCAATAAGGCGTAATCATATCTTTAATATTACATTTATGCTCCGGCCATCCTTGTTTTATTATTCTTTTAATCTCTTGCATCTCCTCATCTTCCGCTGTATATTTTTGTAACTCAATAAAATGTGTATCTGTTAGGCTATTACTAGCCGCAATTGCACATACCTGTGCTTTTACCTCCAGGTAATCTCGCGGGTCATTGTCCTTATCAGCACTTGGTGCCACCGCCCGTGAGAGTGTGTCTGCTATGAACAAAAATCTGCCTGGTTTATACACTAATTTAAAAGTGTACGGCTGTAACCTTATCAGCATGCGCTGTAGCCTCGCCGGTGCTCCCGCAATAGGTTTGTTTATTATACTTATTAATGGCTTATGGTCAGTTTCAATTGTTACATCACTTCTGCCATAAATGTACATATAAAATTTCTCACAGGCAAACACACAAGCGAATAACTCTTTCTCAATCTGTGCATAGTTTTGTTCAGTTTTTGTGAGTGACCTTGATGCAAAACAAACTGGCATGCCATCCTGCATCAAACAAGCTCCCAACCCGTTTTTACTCGCGTCTACCGAAATAGTTACTGGCTTATCTAAGCTATAGAATCGTAATACTGGCGTATTCGTGATACAACGTTGAAGATCATGAAAACACTTGTCGTGCACTTCATTCCAATGCCACTCAATATCCTTTTTCAGAAGCTCCCTCAGTTTATGTGTTCTTTCCGACAAGTTCGGAATAAAGTTACCTACATATGTAACTAGGCCTAAAAAACGCTCTAAGTCCTTGACATTTTCTGGCTTGGGCATATTTCTTATCGGCATCGTATGCGAATCATCGGGGCGTATACCATTTTGTGTTATTATATGGCCTAAATATTTTATTTCCGTTAACCCTATCTTACATTTCTCTTTATTGAGTTTCACATTTATCTGCTTACATCTCTCTAATACCTGCCGCAAACGCATGTCATGCAATTCTTTTGTATCGGCATAACATAATAAATCATCGACAAATAGTATTACGCCCTCAATGTCATCAAAGTATTCATAAAGTCTTTTGTGAAAAACTTCTGAAGCCGATGATATTCCAAAAGGCATTCGCAAAAATTTATATCTGCCAAATGCCGTATTAAAAGTACAGAGGTCCGTTGACTCTTCGTGTAGTTTTAATTGCCAAAATGAGTGTTTACAATCTAGCGTACTAAAGAATTTTGCACCTGACAATTTCGCTGTTATTTCATCTAAGGTTGGTAATTTAAAATGTTCCCGCTTAATACATTTATTCAAATCCCGCGGATCTAAACAAATACGAATATCTCCATTCGGCTTTCGCACTACAGTCATACTGTTCACCCAATCAGTAGGGCCTTCCACTTTCGCAATCACTCGTTGCTCGAGCATTTCATCCAACTTCTTCTTGACATCATCTCTTAATGCTATGGGCAACTTACGAGGCGCGTGCACGACAGGTCGCGCGTCTGCGGCGAGCCTTATCCTGTACTCGCTTGGCAAACATCCCACACCATCAAACACTTCCGGATATTCATCAAGTAAACACTCAGACCGGATCTTGCTATTCACTGCCAACACTCGCTTCACCAAATTCATCTCATCACAAGATCTCTTTCCTAACACGGGTGGGGAAGTTACATCCGCTATGATAAACTTAACTATATATGCCCTGTCTTTACATAAACACTTCAGCCTACATTTTCCTAAAACTTTAATGTCTCCCCCCGAATAGCTGACCAATTTCACACTTGACGGTATCAGATCGTTCTCTTTTATACCTGCCTGCGATAAAAACCTATACGGCAAAACATTTACGTCAGCTCCAGTGTCTAACTTGAATCGAATACTATTATTGTTTATTTGCAAATCTACACACCAGTCATCGTTCGCGCCCGAATAACTTAACCCACGTACCTGATCTATGGAGTTCTCCTGGACGGCATATACGCGGCACACTCTCGCGAAATGATTCATACGCTTGCACTTTGCACAT
Organism: Petrophora chlorosata; assembly: GCA_951640565.1. NCBI lineage: Eukaryota > Metazoa > Arthropoda > Insecta > Lepidoptera > Geometridae > Petrophora > Petrophora chlorosata. The sequence continues at coordinate 3,436,791 of OX621204.1, read as the reverse complement.
CTTTGACCGTATGCCGGGCACTTAAACTTTTCATGTACATTTCCACAATAATCACATTTCCCGTCGCCGTGTAGACGTGATCCCCTCGATACCGACGTCATCACTGGAGAGACACGCTGTCGCTGCACCGCACTATAGGGTTGCGGCGCTGCTGACGGACGCGCGCTCGGCCCATCGCCACCACCGAAACCAAAACCCGCGCCACCGCCGGGGCGCTGGGCGGCGTGCTGCTCGTTCCGTGATTGCGAGCTCCGCTCGTTCATGGCGGCTCGCTGTCCACTAGGTGCACGCGCGCGGCTTTGACAAGCGCCGCACGCGCCATTCCGTTGTCGCTGCACCCAATGCATGGCTAACTCGGTGTCCTTGTCTCGCTCCCTCACCTCGTCGATGCATCTTCTGTCCTGCTCTGTCTTTATTGTACCAGCCTGCATCCGCGACATTTCAGCAACATTACAAATGTCCAACGCTTTTTTAAGCGTTAAATCGTATTCTCTCAACAGTCGCTCCCTTAAAGCATCCTCCACGAGACCACAAATCAGTCTATCCTTGACAAGATCGTCCTTCAAATTTCCGAACTCGCACGTTGACGCGCACTTGTTTAATTCAAATGCATACTGCTCCACTGATTCATGTTCTTGTTGGTTGCGTATGAAAAATTTGTGTCGTTCAACTGTTAGGTTTTTCTTAGGCGTAAAAAATCCATCAAATTTCTTGAGTACACTTTCAACTGTAGCACTGCTTTCCGCTGTAAACGTCTCGTACACGTCACGACATTGATCTCCAATTATGTGCAGTAGAATACTCACTTGCACTTCTTTGTCTTTAGTATGTAACTGGCAGGCCTTAAAATACACTCGAGAGCAATGAATCCGGGTCACTTAAAGAATGTTAAAAATCTCGGAAACTAAAAATGATAGGTTAATGCAATAAATTGTATTTAATAGACAATGTAATACTCCTTAAATGAAAGTAAAAAAAATATGAGTCACCATACATTTTATTAACACAAAATTACATAAAGAAAAAAACTGCTGATCTCTCCTTAAAACAAAAATAGGAAACATGAAATTTTTGAACTTTATTACGATTTTCTTGAATTTTAATACTTCGTATTGCCTCCTCGTGTTTCCATTACTGCGTTTACGCGGTTTGGCATGCTGTACACCAAGTTCCTTATACGATTTTGGGGAATATTCTCCCATTCCTCTGTGAGAGCAATTTTGAGCTCACGAAGCGTGATTGGGGGAGGGTTTCGTTGTTTTACGCATCTGCCTAGCTCGTCCCAAGCATGCTCGATCGGGTTGATATCCGGGCTGCGCGCTGGCCACTCCATACGAGTAATGTTCATCTCTTGAAGGTAGTCATTCACAATCCTACCTGTATGAGGTCGGGCATTGTCATGCATAAATATAGCATCCTCACCTAAATTGACCATAAATGGACCAACGTGATCATTGAGGATTTCTTCCACATATCTTACGCTAGTTAAAGAGCCGTTTTCTATGATCACCAGCTCTGTGCGACTTTCAGAAGAAATTCCGGCCCACACAAGTACAGACCCACCACCGTAGGCTACTTTTTCTTCGATGCATGCTTGCTTGAATCTTTCCCCTGGTCTTCGATACACTCTGTGTCTTCCATCGTGCTTGTAGAGCATAAATTTTGATTCGTCGGAGAACATAACTTTTGACCAATCTTCAATACTCCAATTTACGTGGCTCTGGGCATATCTTAGTCTCGAAATACGATGCCCACGCTCCAGTTTAGGGCCGTTTGCAGGTCTAAGGGGTTTTAAGTTAGATTCAGCAAGCCGACGTCTTACTGTCCATGCACTTGGGTTACTTCCTCCGAGGCGTCGAAACTGATTGGTGAGTTCAGTTCCTGTGAGAAAGCGATTTCGAAGCATGGTGTTCACCAAGTATCGGTCTTCTCGTGCTGTGGTACACCTGGTTCTGCCCGTTCCTGGTCTGCGTAGGTTAGAACCAGTTTCTTCGTAACGTCGGAGAACTCTTTGTACTGTTGACAGCGACACACCGACAGTCCTGGCTGTATCGCGCTGACTCCGGCCGGTTTCCAGCATTGTAAGTATTCTGGTGCATTCTTCAGGCGTAAGCGACATAATTTCAGCTTGAATAATGAATATAGAGCACTATCAACATGGTTTATGTACCCACATAAATGACAGATTACAAACAAAAGCAAAACCAAATGCTGTAATTTCGTAGTTCCATCTTCGAAAGTGGCCCTTTTTCAAATTTGATTTTTTTATGATATAACTTTACAATAACTAAGAAGTTTTAATACCTTCATTTAAGGAGTATTACATTGTCTATTAAATACAATTTATTGCATTAACCTAGCATTTTTAGTTTCCGAGATTTTTAGGATTCTTTAAGTGACCCGGATTCATTGCTCTCGAGTGTATAATAAAAACGACTTTTTCCATTTTGACCACTGGTTACTTAAATTACCAGACGTTATATTTACTAAATCCTTCTCGAAGCAAAATGGCGGGGGCGGTTGCAACATTGATTCCATTTTATTCCAATAAATAACTCGTTCACGGCAAAATCCAAACAGTACGACAGTTTTCCTCCACTTATTATGTCACATTACATACGATTTTTCTATAAATAACACCGGCTGCGCCATGTAAAGATTAAAGGATAAGGGACACGAAATGAGAACACCAAGTGCCATGCAAAGACTGACTTTATTTCAGTTTACCCTCCCTATCAATAATAATATTGTAATCACAATCTACCTTCACCTACAGTTACAAAAAACATTCAGCGAAATTTAAAAAAATAATAATATAGTCAAAGTCAAAGTCAAAGTCAAATATCATTTATTAAATAGGCACAAAAGTGCACTTTTAAAGGTCATAATATATGTCAGGTCATATATATATGTCAATAGATTAAAATCTGTGTATTTCTATCATTATTTTTTTTTTCTTTATTTGGTTCACCAATAGTAGTTACATTGTTTCTTATTCTAAAGACAAAGATTTCTTAAAATTAAATAAGGCTTAATGCACTACCAATAACAGGTAAACACAGCGTTCACGTGTAAAGTAACATAGAATATATAACATAAGAAATAGAAAATAGTTGGCTCTAAATACAGTAAGTAAGAAAAATGATGTGAAGCGTCCACCAGCGATGGTGGTATCGGGTATCCAGGTCACATCATTTTACTTACCTATAAGTTTGATAGTGAGTTTTAACAGTTAATTTGCTATTTTCGTGAACAAATGCTCACGAAATTGGTACAGCTTGATTGAGAAAACATCAACAGGTTCGTTTCCGAACCACGTGTTCAGTGTCCTGCACAGTCTAGAAATCGGGGAGTTACTGCCATAGACTGTTGTGCGAGAAGGGGGAACAAGTAATGGCAGAGGTTGACGTGGTATTTTACGGGGTATCCTAAAATGAAAACTTTGTAGTAACTGAGGACAGTCTATACGGTTATTGAGCACTTTGTATAAAAATGTTAAGTCCAATAAATTTCTACGTTTTTCAAGAGAAGACATATTGAAATAATTTTATAATCATTATACTATTAAACGAATATCTGACTCTGAGTTTTTCCAATAAAAACTTCGAGAGCGCCTTAAAAAACAATATAATGCGTCTCACCATCTCTCTCACACACGTCACATACACCCTCTGACACACACACACACCACCACACGTCCTCGCGACTAAAAAATAGTCACTATTATTGAATGTTTTTGTTGGCGATTTGTTTTTAGTTTAAATGTCAGTCACTCAAACGGCCTCAACGGAAGACCAGCGCTGGTCGCACGACCAGCACAACGCTGAGTTGAGGCCGGTTTGCAACAATTACCTATTTTATTTATTTACTCTGTCAGACTTAATGTTTTTTTTTTTCTGTTTGTTTTTCATGTCATATGTTCATAGTTTATAAATTGTTGCAAATAAACGTTTCTTTCTTTCTTTCTTGCAATTTTCATAAACCCTACACATTTTTTTTAAAGATCATTATTGCTCAGCACAAATTGACCCTAGACGCTGGTTTTCAGGTGAACGGATATTTGTGGCTTCAAAGAATAAGAATAATTTATTTGCTAGATTACATTATATATTGGTAGGTACATATTATTCCTAGAATGGTCTTAAGGAGTACATTAGTCGTTGTAATCAGTCTGCATGCAGACGTGCAAATATTTACTTATTTTTGTCACTACAATTTATAAATTCTTTAATATCATAAAAACAATGAGACAAGAGCCAGTCACTTAAATTTATAACCTTCTAAAAATGTAATGTCCTTTGTCCTCGTTATATAAATAAATACACATATTATTAGCATTTAAATATACTTGTATATATAGTTTTAGTTTCCTTTACTTTTTAAATTATTAAAGATATTTTAGTCTTGCAATAAAAATTCATTACTTATGACATCTCTGTATATACCTAATTAAATAAATCAGTATAGTTTTAAATAGACAGAATAGTTCTAACAACATTCTATTATGTTTATTTATGACACTATTATATCTATTATATTTCTATTACATTATACATAAAATATAAGTGCCTACAACAATTCATACATTACTAATAAAAATCTTAATATTGTCTATGATTTGAAAAACATAAAAACATCACCTTGTTGCTTCAAGATAAACCATTGCGAGTGTGGCTCACCGGGAGCACGTGCGACTTTCGATCCGACGCACCCGAGTTCGAATCCCGCTGGCCCCGCACCACTGACTTTCTTAAGTTATGTGCGGAATTAACACTCGCTCTAAAAACGGTGAAGGAAAAATTGTGAGGATACCGGCATGTACAAGAATTAATCACAAAAAGTCAAGGACATGTGACATCCACCAACCCGCACTGGGCCAGCGTGGTGGATTATGGCCCATACTCTTTCTACGAGGGAAGTGCCGAGTCCCAGCAATAGGAACGAAATGGGCTGATGATGATGACGATGATCTAACAAAGAAAACGTCAAAAGCATAACGAAATAGGGAGCTTAACATTTTACGGTACAGGTAGCCAGTACAGGCGACTACAGTCAGTCACACAGTGTACAGTGACGGAATACCCAACAAGGGCGCTCTGACGTCAGTCCGCATGCAACTCTGCTGTGTGCCTACAGTTTACATTGTGAGGATTGCATAACCGTAAAATGATATAATACCGTTATATAAATTATAGGTATATAACCTTTACATCATTAATAACATTCATTCAGTGTCAATGGTTCAGCTTAACTCTAATTATTTTTGACCAGAGAACGGCCATGTCTACCGCCTTATCCATGGCTTATTAAAATAGAATAGAATAATTTATTGGCCATATATCTAAGTCCGTTATACAAGGCAAGTTATATTATAATAATAGTATAAAATTAACGCAATAGGGTTACAAAATTATTTCAGTTAGGTATATATTTTATATCTTATTTTATTGTGTCATAATTTTGGGATACCTACATATTACTATTATTATTTAGCACCAAAGTTATCCCTAACTGGAGGTGCTAAGTTACTGTGTTAACTGTGTTGCTTTAAGTGTTGTTTCAACAAATAGTTAACTTTGTAGCTCTAAGTGTCGTTTCAAGTTCAAGAAATTTTATTTTTGTGGTTTCTGTTTTTTGTATTGAACTGAGCGATGAGTCGAACAAGTCGTTTGCCTGATGGAAAGCGCCACGCCTGCCCATAACAAATGCAGTGCCACCCAGAACTTTAGACTATTTTCGTACAGGGTTTTTAACATACAAGCTTTTCTACATACAAGGAATTTTAATAAGAGATCAAGGCCAGTGGACTTCTATAAGCCTAATTGAGGAACTATACAGCACAAGTAAAAAAAAATATTTTATTTAAAATTGGTTAAAAAGTTTGTGATAACGATATCGTTACAAATACCGTTTTTATTGATTCGAAAACGGTCCTTCCGACTGCAATCCTATAGCTTGCTTTATCGTGTTGCGATAGAAGTGTCATGCAGTTCTACGGCGGCTCGGCTTTTGCAGGTGTGTAAGGGGCTGTCAACGTGACGCATTCGCGGTTGTGAATATGAGGACGATAGAGCCTGTGAAACGTCGCTTAAGTTATACCAGGCCTAGTGCACTCCACACTGTAGGTACGAAGCTACACATAGCCAGACACCGACGGCGGGTCGCGCGTCGTTACACGTGCCGCGTCAGAAGAGATAAGAGCTATGCGATAGAAAGATAGGCACTCTGTGGGTTAATATGACTGGTAGGTAAGCAGCGCTACGCGAGCTGAATTAAATTTTTATTGCGTCATAGCAAGAGTCGCTATTTGTTTAAATTACTTTGCGGGGTGATGCTTCGGTCCCTTAGCATTCTGTGGTTTTACTAGCTTATCTGAATAGTTGAGCAAGTGTGAGTGTAGCTCAATGGGAGAACGTGCGATTTTTGATCCGACGCACCCGAAGTCAATGAAAGAATGTTTCTGTTATATGCGGATTTTACACGCGCTCTAAAAACGGTGAACGAAATCATCGTGAGGAAACCGACATGGCCAAGAATTGATCACAAAAATTCAAGGACATGTGGTCTACCAACCCGCACTAGGCCCGCGTGGTGAATTACGGCCTGTTACTCTCTCTATAAGAGAAGGCCCGTGTCCCAGCAGTGGGAACGTGATGGGCTGATGATGATGATTTTTTAGTATTTCCCCTTATCCAAATGGTAAAACTGTGATTATTATTATTTCTATTTATGGTGCACTAGCAGCTTGTTGAGCTGATGCGTGCATATCGTTGCTCTTGTGATTTATTTTAAATGTTTGTCAAGACTGTTTTTAAAACTGTTCACTGATGGCGCACTGATCACTGACGCTGGTAGACTATTCTAGTGGTTGGGAAAGTCTACGTGATTGGGCAAAAAGTGTGATACACACAATTTTTTTATAGATAGGACGAAAAATACGTCCTATCCTAATAATGCTATTCTACTTCTACTCATATTATAAATGCGAATGGATGTGGATGGTTGGATGTTTGTTACTCTATCCATTCATATTTACAAACTTTCGCATTTATAATATGTTTTATATAAGTAGTAAGAGTACTAGGATAGGAATAGAATAGGATATTTCGGATAATAAAAATATAATCAAGAAAAAAAAGAGGCTTTATATATCGTGCGTCGAAATATTCATTATAAATATTAAACGGCTAAAATGATGTTATGATTGTGTCGGAATAACTCTGACCGGGATTCGGACAATTATGATGTCCTTCATCGGGGAGTTATTTTATAATAAATAGAAATCCCATTATATTTGTAATAAAAAAATTGATAGAATCAAAATATGTAATAGAAGAATTTCCGAACTAGAACGCGTTTCCATGGTGTCCCCTTTAAAAGGGGACAGCGGTACTTTAATAAAATAGTTAAAAATACGTCCCGTTGTCCCCTTACTCTGTTTCCGTTGATATAGTAAAGTAAACTTTATATGGAAAAACTACTTTCTGGCGCTTCGCCAGCCGCTGCCGCGGCACGCTCGCTTCGTGTGGTCACAGTTCTAACATAACCTAACCTAGTGCCTGGGGCCTTACTCTGAAAAAGCAATTTATTACGATCTTCGTTCTGTCGGATGAAAGGGACAGTACTATGCAACAGGCATAAGAGTGTCTGTTTGAGTCCGCATGAACGAACGAACGAAAGCAACTCGGAGTAGGCCCTCTGTATCTCCGTAAAGGGGACAATAGTACGAAAATTTAATGATGTCCTGTTGTCCCCATAGCGGGGACAAGGCCTACGGGGACAACGGGCCTACGCTGTTTCCATATCTCTTGCTATGAGTAGTACCTATATGTTTATATGAGTCTCTCGTTTGTTACAGATGCAAAATCAGTGAATGCGAACCGACACAAAACGTCAGCCTATGGTTAGAACACGCCATACCAAAGGAAAAGGACAAGGATGTCCTCTCAAAATGTGGCAGATACCCCTTTAGGGATAACGTAACTTTAAGTAACAGTACACAATGTAACGCAGACTTATTTAATACGACAAGAACAGAAACATGCACGGAGTATGTTTATGGTGATGAAGACTCTGCAGTTATAGACGTAAGTTTTAATATTATATAATATATAATATGTTTGTAATATAATATAAATAAGTGAAAAACACATATAAAACAAACTTTTTTACGTTTTGTCCAATGAATGAGGTCATGTTTTGCAGGTTTTTTAATACAATTAATATGCAATAAGTGATAACAATAAACAATAAGTATAATTAAGTAAGTAAACTAACCTAACTGCTTATAGCAAATTAACAGCTCTCTTCTAAGTTCCGTGCCATTAACAATAACAATGTCTGAACTTTCATATCCTTTTTAAGAAAGAAAGTAAATAATTTATTCATGACAACACACAACATCACACACACATAAACAAGAACCTTGAACGAATAAAAAAGGTGGACGGAATCTCTATAAGCAACAACTGAAGCATAGCCATGGCGGTGGTGTTATGATGTCAAGCCGATGTGACGGCCGAACGGCATAGCATGATGTAAATGTGTGTGTGCAGTGTATGCTTGCGTACGAACGAGCGAACCGGCATAGCTTAAGTGCTTCACAATTTGGCGACGAGGTGTGCTTCTTTTATTATTCGTTCAAGACAAGAACGTACTAAAAATAGAGAGAAGACAAACATAATAAAAAATATATAAAACAGTGAGATGGTGCGTGATTTCAGGAAAAGGTTCCGACTCAGCATACGCTAAGGTGTTTTTAAGCACCTTAGCACTAATTTTCAGTCGAAACCTCAGCCATCACAAACGATCAGTCGAAAACATTTATATATAAAAAGAATGAAGTTAAGAGACAACACAAAATGAATAGGTATCTATGAAGCATGTAGGAAATAATAATTTATACTATACCAAAAAAGAACCAACTTCAATTTATTCTGATGTAGGTATCTTACTTTTTAGATTACTTTCTTGTTAGCTAAAAAGTGTCTGCAATTTGTAGTAATTATATAATAAGTATATCCTAGTTTAACATGTACCTACCTAACAATGTAACCTATACCTTAGTATTCTGTGCCTATCATCATCATCATCATCATCAGCCCATCACGTTCCCACTGCTGGGACACGGGCCCTCTCTCATAGAGAATGGGCCATAATCCATCACGCTGGCCCAGTGCGGGTTGGTGGATGTCACATGTCCTCGACTTTTTGTGAAAAATTCTTGGACATGCCGGTTTCCTCACGATGTTTTTCCTTCACCGTTTTTAGAGCGAGTGTTAAATCCGCACATAACTTAAGAAAGTCAGTGGTGCGGGGCCAGCGGGATTCGAACACACTCGCTCTGTGCCTATACTTACTACAGTTATTGCAGTAATAAAAAAAAATTATAATCGACTTCAATTCTGATGTATCTTCGAAGTCCAAGGTCGAATATTAATGAAATTTACACGGGACTACTTCGTAGCTATACTGAACCCAACGCAAAAAAACGTGAAAAATAATTTTCCAAATCGGTTTATAAATGACGAAGATCTGAGGTAACAAACATAAATAAGATTTTTGTTGAAAAATATATTTTTCAAGACAATCTTTTAACAAATTCATAATCGGAACCGCGAGCAGATTAAAATGAGCCCAAACACGAGTTTACGATTATCCGTCAACGAGTTCTATTGCCCACTTTCCGTCTCCATCATCAGATCAGCTGGCTGTCATAATATTGCATTGTCATCGGACTTGGACAGGTATGCAAAATTTCAACTTCGTAGGACAAGAGGAAGTGGTTCTGATTCAACTTGCAAGATTTAACCCAAACAAACAAATATTACAAAGCTGGTAAAAAAGGTACATGCTTTTTGAAGTCTAAAATAAAAAACCTAAACCACTTAGAAAATCGGGCGGACCTGTTGTTTGTAGAGTGAAAGTTGTGCACTCGGCCGCCGGGGCCCGCCATAGCTACACTGTCTGCACTGTCTGAAGTCGCCCGGTCCGTGCCTGGCCCACTTCCGGCCTGCCCCCGGCCCGGCTTATGTATGTTTTGCGCTTAACTGAACCACTATAGACGCACTTAAGAATATCAAGTTTGCACGCAGCACTGTTGCCGCTCTACTGCTGTCAACCTCCAAAGATGTCTGACATATTGACAGCCTCTGTGGTGTAGTGGTTGAGCAGGTGAGATTGAATCTCATATACCGCGGATATTGTGGGTTCGATTCATACGCCTTTGTTTCGTGTCTAGGTGCTGGGACCATGTCGTTATTCCTGGCTCCCTAGTTGTAGGGAATCCTATCTAAGGGCCAAGATCTATACATACATAGAATGTACGATGTAATCGTTGGGATATAAAGTAGGTAATTTTGGGCGACGGAGTGGCAACACCTGGTTTGAAACAACGCAACATCTTACCGTCTTATATATTTTTATTATTTTATTTTTCAATTCCTTGGCCGATTTTCTGCTCGTCCTGTGATGGAAGGGGGTGGAATCAGGTCGTGAAGTTCCTGTGCACATTCCCCAAAATGTATCCTATAGAAAATTGACAGACATGCTACCTTACGTCGATGCTCAAGATTTAGCGACAAGTTTTTTTGTCAGCAATGTTTGCTTTGTCTCTATTTTTTAGTATATTCTTGTATATTTCTGTGTGATCTTGTAAGTTGTCATACAATGTATTTTCTTTCTTTCTTCTTTCATCTTCATTCTATTTCCGCTAAATCATGTCTATTAAAATGTTGACGCTACAAAAGTAGTCAATAGACTACTTTGTCATTATTTTTATCTTTATGACCACATATCTTGTCTGTCAGAGTGAACTAAACACTTATCGTACTAATATAAAAATGACCGATAATGCATGTATTATAAGTAGGTACATTTTGTAACACATCGGTTGGAAGTGTTCGGTTTTGTAATGTCTCTACTGATAAACTGGTATATACTTTAAGTACTACATAATGTACATGTACATCATTATGTATATGACCGATAGTATTTATTTTTTGGAGTGGTAGGCTCTGGCCGTGGTTGTAATACCACCCACCGAACAAAGCCATGCCGTCAAGCGACCTAGTCGTGTTTCGGGATGATGTTCGGTGAACCATCGGGGAGACGGGTCTGAGCAGCCGCTCAACTGCCGTCTCTCTCTAGATATATGTGATCCATCTTAGGCCACATCATCGCTTCACATCAGGCGAGATAGTGGCCAAACATAGATCTATAAAGTGTAAAAAAAAAAAATAGTATATAATAAGATATCAGGTATCTTATTGTTTTTTATGCTTTAAGTAAAATGGATACTATGTAATAATTCAATTTAGAGTAAGACGATTAGAAACTGAAGGCCAAAGATCAGGCTCTCCTGTGGCATGTTAAGTTTGATTGCTATCAATACTTGTTAAATATAAATATAAGAGACAGGAGAGAAGAGTAAGCTTTCTAATGATGACGGATAGTAGAAGAGAAGTTAGAACCTAAACTCTCTCTCTGCACTATTGAATATTGAGCAAATGCTTCTACCCAGCCCAGTGACAGACATATATGCTGATTTCTAAAACTAAAATATTCTCTTACAGTTTGATCTCGGGTGCCAAAATATGAAGAGAACATTAATAGGCACATTCCACAACGCAGGCCTGTTCCTCTCTCTGCCCCTTACTGGCCTTGTATCCGATAGATACGGGAGGAAGGTGGCTCTCTCTATAGCTTCATTGATGAACTGCATATTCGGCTTCTTGAGGTCTTTCTCCGTGAATTACTACATGATGGTCGCGTTTGAGTTTCTAGAGGCAGGACTTGGGGCTGGCGCGTACAGTACTGCTTTTGTTTTAGGTAAGCAGTTGATTTTTTTCTATAATCACGAAGCATGTATTACAGGCTTATCAGAAATCTGTTTCTGTACATAGTTGTGTGCTACCACAGAATACTAAGGGACAGAAGCATCACTCCGCAAAGAAGTTTAAACAAATAGCGAATCTTGCTATGACGCAAGAAAGTTCAATTCAGCTCGCGTAGCGCTGCGTACCTACCAGTCATATTAACCTACAGAGCGCCTCTCTTTCTATCGCATAGCTCTTATCTCTTCTGACGCGGCACGTGTAACGACGCGCAACCCGCCGTCGGTGTCCGGCTATGTACTTGTAGCTTCGTACCTACAGTGCGGAGTGCGCTAGGCCTGGTGCTACTAAGTTTGCAATACGAGATCCAAGTATTTTGAGTGTGGTTTTGTTTTCTATGTGTTACTTAACCGTTTTATTTTTATTTGCAGCTATGGAACTCGTTGGTCCACAAGGCAGGGTACTTGGAAATACGCTCATTAACGTAGTTTTCGTCTTTGGTCTAATGTCACTATCAGGACTGTCATGGTTGTTACAAGACTGGAGAACTCTTCTAAGAATTATATACGCCCCAGCTTGCCTGGTCTTTTCTTATCTTTGGATCCTTAATGAAAGCATCAGATGGTTACTGAGCAAAGGTCGAAATAATGAAGCTATAGCGATCCTTAATAAAGCTGCCAAAATGAACAATGTAACATTAGCTGAATACGACCTAGCACCTTTAAATGACATCGAAGGAGCCAAGCAACACATTGAAGTAAAGGAAGATATTAAGGAAGATGAAAACAAGCCTTCCGTATTCATGCAAGTAGTTGGCTCAAGTATAATAAGAAAAAGACTGATTAAATGCTCATTCCTTTGGATCACATGCACATTTGTTTATTATGGTCTATCAATAAACTCAGTTTCTCTAGCTGGGAATAAGTACATCAATTTTATGCTGGTCGCCTTTATAGAGATTCCAGCAAACTTTGCCTGTTTAGCAGTATTGGACAAATTCGGAAGGAAAAAAGTTATGATCATCACATATGTTTTAAGCGCCGTACTCTGCATCAGTCTGTCGTTTTTGCCCAAAGGTAAGCAAAATGTAGACTTTAGAAATTTAGTTCCCAGTTCCCACCCTTTACAAACTTCTGACACATTGAAAAGTAAACATGTTTACAATCCAAGCTTTGCTTAAGCGTTTGCGATCACGCACGAAGTAAAATTAACTGTAAAACTCGAGGCAATCTGAACGAAACAACTTATCAAACTTTGTCTTCGAAATTACGTCTGGCGAAATCTCGAGAGCAAACATAATTTGTCGATACAAAAGACAAGTTGGATAATCCAAGGCGGTTTTGACGACGCTACAGCCTCGAATTTTGCTCAATCATTGTTTATTTAGTTAGTCACTGTTTGGAAAACAGGCTGGATTAATGAAACATTTAAGCCGAGTCGAGCATCTTAGCTTTGTCTACCGTCTCGAGGAGAGGAAATGAGCAATGTAGAGAGAGATTTTAGATTTTCCACCAATCAAAGAGCTCAAATAATTGTAAAATTATGTTTCTTTCATCTGTGCTTTCGTGTCATTTCATTCTTAACGTAAAGGCTGAAAGAGTTCATAAATAAATCTCTTGATATACAGAAATTACGCGAAAAGCGAAGTAAATAGGTATTACGATACGGTTTAGTCTGCCCGTTCACGACAGACAATCGGTCACCGATTTATTTGTCGGTGACCGATTTATTTGTCGGTGAAAATGAAACATACGGAGTTTCATATTGCAACGCACACGTCCTACAAAAAGACGGTCAGAACATAGGTAACAAATGACGGTGAAAAAATTGGACCGACTCTCGGACCTACAAAAAGTCTGACGTCGGCGGAGGCACTTAGAAATTACAAAATCAATTAGCTATTACATCTCATCTCTGCATAATTCCCCTTCTATGAATACTAACCTTAGTTCCTTTCATCTCTCGACGAACAACATCTATTATGTAAATAATTTTCGCGGCGTCCACAACTGGAAAAGACGTCAATCGTCAATGTTCATACATCTCAATCTTAATTTTCTTTAATTAGGAATAAGAAGAAAAATTAAGTTGACAAACTTCTTTAGGAAATATTTAATTTATAAATTAATAAAACTTCTTAATAGAATAGATTTGATTTGCGAAATTGTAATTGTAAACTGAAGTTATTTAACTACATAAACTAGGCTATTCGTAGCCAAATAAACACAAATATCTGCCAAGTTGTAGAATTTTTCGCTCAATGTCAAACTCAAAGTCAGAAAATATTTATAAAAACACTTTTAAACCTAACACATAATACAATTAACAATACGTTGTGGATGTAGAGCAAATGTGTCTCATTGCGAGCACGTGCTATTTTTGATCCGACGCACCCGGGTTCGAATCCCGTAGACTCGCACCACTGACTTATGTTATGTGCAGGTTTTTGTACTATAACAACAATTAATCACAAAAATTCAAAGATATTTGACATCCACCAACACGTACTGAGCCAGTGTAGTGGATTATGGCGCATACCCTCTACAAGAGAGAAGACCCATGTCATAGCAGTGGGAACGTAATGGGCTGATGGTGATGATGAAAAATACGTTTATAATTGACATTTATTCATTAATTGTAAATAATGAGCCTGACATCCACACGGCTGAATGAATAAAGTCTATTCTTATTTATATTTATATGAAGAATTAATGAATGCCAAGCAAAAAACTAAAACGAGGTTTTTCAGAAATAAAAAAAAATGGAAAGCTTTGATATGAATTGGTAGAGCGCTTCCCGCGCTGAGGGAAGAGATTCAAGTTCAAGTCCCAGCTGGTGGTTGTATATTTTCTTTCCAAAAAACCTTGTTCAAAGCCTATTCTGATTGTGAATTTGTTTAACAGATCGCGCCTGGTGGTCCCTCGTCATATATCTCTCTGGAAAGTTCTCCATTACAGTGGCATACAGTTCCGTCTATATATATGTGTCTGAGGTGTTCCCTACTAACGTCAGGCAGACGCTGCTGGCCATCTGTTCTTCCACTGGAAGAGTGGGATCTACGTTAGCACCTTTGACTCCATTATTGGTGAGACAATAATTCTCTTTACAATACAATACAATACAAGAACACTTTATTGCATACCAAATAAAATAAAGAGAATAAAAAAATGAAAAATACACCGTAAATTTAACGTACAATAGGCGGTCTTATCGCTTAGAGCGATTTCTTCCACACAACCTTTGGGTGGATAGATTTAATGCGGTTTAGTGGTGTAGCCATAGAGATCTGATTGAAGTAGAGATGGTGAGGGGGCGTGGCGCATGTCGCCGTGACTTGACAAAATTCACCATGTCGCGTGCATGTAAATTTTATTGATTTGTCAATGTAGTTGTGATGTCGTGCTTCTTGTGATTGATTGACCGCTAGTGTGAGTAGACAATGAAAGCGCTGTGCGAACACGTTGTTGTGTTCGCACAGCGCTGTAAAACTGGTGGGAAAACCGGGTGACATGCGGTTTTATACAATAAAACGTTCGATGCCATATCTCCTCCCTTTCAATATCTGTGGGTGTAGCCAATATGGTGGAACTAGAGGAACTTTCCTTTAATAACAACCATGTATATATACCTACTTAGATTCGCAGACTAATAAATCATTGTATCATTGTACATTATATTTGAGGAAATTCGTGATGAGATTTCAATAAGTTAGTGAGATATGGATAATATTAGATTATTAGGCAAACAAACATTACCTACAAAAACTTTTACTATTTCACTACCCTCTGAAAAATTATTATTAGATATCACTATCTATCTTTCTCATTTAATACTTGAAATTAATCTGTGTCTCTCATTCTGCATACAATAAATTCAAAAGAAGCCGCTACGCTCAACAGTGATAGCATAGGTGCAATTCTCATCATTATATTTTTTTAATTTCTTTTCCACAGGCTTTATACTACGACAATCTGCCGTCAATATTCTTCGGGTCCCTAGCAGTCCTTGCTGGTCTTCTAGTCTTCACTTTACCTGAGACTATTAACGTGCCACTGCCGGACACTATAGAAGAAGCCGAACAGCTGTCTAAAGCGAAGAAAGAGAAAAAATGACAAAGAGAATCTAGAAGTAGAAAAAAATTTGTTAGGGATATAATAATTGTAGTGATCTCTTGTAACACGTCATAAGGCGGGCATCTTCATCACCACCATCATCATCAGTACCATCAGCATTAACACTGGAGCAGCTGTGCCAGCGCCCAAAAGCTGCACTCCGTTAAAAAACAAAACAGCAGCGGATCCGAATACGGAGCTAATATAAATACGGATAACGGAGCCATGCGGGACATCAGTGCAGGACTTATCGCCCCATACAGAATAAGAATAAGGCGGGTATTAATGACAGCTTAGCTCCGTTATCCGTATCCGCCGCCGTTTTGTTTAGTTTTAAGTACATAAATATGTCACAAGAACTAAAGTTATCGACATAGCTCAGCGGATTAGCAAGCTGAAGTGGCAGTGGGCTGGTCATATTTGCTGCAGAACCCATAACCGTATGGGTAGACGTGTTCTGGAGTGGAGACCGCGAATCGGCAAACATAGTGTAGGACGCCCTGCGACTAGATGGAGCGACGATATACGTAGGGCTGCTGGTAGCGACTGGAGAAGGAAAGCCGAAGATCGGGCTCAGTGGTGTGCTATGGGAGAGGCCTATGTCCAGCAGTGGACTGATGTAGGCTGATGATGATGATGTTGATACATCATTGATACATGGATGACATTTAGTCGTGATGACGTCAATTCTTGTATTGATCAATGACATTGGCGCTTTCGTTTTTGGTCGTGCTCATCAATATCCATGTCACACTATATCCATGAATTATTTCGATAGTTAGGGATTTCACACATTGTTTACAAATCATTGCTTGACGTTTTGAGGAACGGGAGGTTTTTGCGGCCTGCGTTCTGAGGACCAGATAAATAAGAACTTCCATTTCACCAAACAAGAGCTTTAGAGAGCAGGTTTTGCCTAAAGATCGGATTTCTTCCCCAGCACGCTGAACGTAGACCGCATCCAATTCTTTAGTTTAATGAAATTGATGATTGAATGAGTTTAGTTTAATTTTTCTATGCATCTTTGCTTTCATAGTTTGTAATTGTTTAATGCTCTCATGAGACGAAAATCAACATTTTGATAATGAGCTTTTGCTTACATTTTAATCCTAGTCAAATAAGAGATGTGTAAAGAAGGAAGATCATATCGAAATAAATGGTACCCCAACTAATTGTGAATGTGTGCGTGTGTTTGTGTGCCTCCTTTTAATCGAACCTTACCTACTTAATTGTAGACTGCTTGTGGTCTGTAAGCAAAGCATGTGCAAAGCCGGAATTAAAAAAAATTTGTCTGCGGACTGCAATTTTGCAGGTGCCTATTCAAAATGTATTTCAAAGTTGTGACTGTGTATTAAAATATTTTGATATATTTACGCAAATAAAAAACAATGATTTGAAGTCTTAAATAAAAATTTAAAATATGTCTTGTGAACTACATACCTAATCAAATAACCCACTCCTAACTGTACCTGGTGCAAAAGTGCCCATAACACTTTTTTTTATGTAACTGGACGACGAGACGAGCTGGTCGTTTGCCTGATGGTAAGCAATACGCCAACCCATAACAATAACAGCACCATCCAGAACTTTGTATTGCAAAATCCTGCGCGGCGCTGCACTAGCTGTTGAGTCTCATAATGCCCAGTAATTTTGCTGGCTACAATGCCCTTCAAGCCGGAACACAGTAATGCTTGCGCACTACTGATTGCACACTGGCGGCATTTCCGCGCTGGATAGCTATGGCTAACCTTTGCACCAGGTACGAGCAGGAGCGGTTGTTTATACGCACATACTTGTGCGTAATTTATTCCGAGTGTACTGTAATAAAAAAAAATATGTTTTTTATAAGGCTCTGCTTGTTGTATTGTGACTGTATGTTATGTGCGTAATTATATCATTCCCAGTGTACTTCAATAAAAGCGTTGTCCCTTTGAACTTCAACAGTTCTTTATTTCGAAACGACACTTACTTCCAAAATTGTTGTCGAAGTATTTTCTGTCGAACTAACACTTGTGGAAATATGTTCAGCCGGAACAATGACTTCTCGAACTATATTTTTTCAGTGTCGTGTGCATAAAGTGCCGTCGAAGTTCAGAGGGACTCCCCAATAAATGAATATTTTTTAATAATTTTTTTTAAGGCTATTCTTGTTGTAATCATTATTTTTATTGGAACAAGAATAGTATTTTTTCTCTTCCAATTTGTAGTTTATCAATTTTTTTTTTTTTTTTTACACTTAATAGATCTATGTTTGGCCACTATCTCGCCTGATGTGAAGCGATGATGTGGCCTAAGATGGAGCACATAGATCTAGAGAGAGACGGCAGTTGAGCGGCTGCTCAGACCCGTCTCCCCGATGGTTCACCGAACATCATCCCGAAACACGACTAGGTCATTATATGTTATTATATGTTGAACCTCCTTTTTTAAGGTCTGTTTAAAAATTGGATATTATGAATCCTTGTTTTGTTATAAATAATCTTTAAAACAATTTGTTTTTACTATGACTTTGTGATACACTGTAGTGTACATACAATTATAGTTAATAGTATAGATAGTTAAATATTATAAACATACATTTATTTGTATAATTATTGCTTAAGTGATGCTTTTATCTACTTTTATATAATTGTGTATAAAATAATAACATAGGTATCTATTAAAATATGTGCAATCTTCGACATTTCATTCTTAGTCATTTAAGAACATTTTGTAATTGACCATTCAGGATAGATAAAATAAATTTTATAGGACCTATAGATTATCTAAACTAATATTATATAGAGGAAAGATTTGATTGTTTGTTTGCATTGAATAGGCTCCGAAACTACTGAACCGATTTGAAAAATTCTTTCACTTTTAGGAAGCTACACTATCCCCGGGTGACATAGGCTATATTGTATTTTCAAAAAAATTAGGGATCCTTACTAAAACTCCAATAATGTAAATATTCTTTACATCGCGTGCGCTGCGTAAACTATTGATGATAGAATAAAATAATGTATTACGACTTTGCAGAAGGTGCAAGGTGTTCTTTTATTTTAAAATTTTAGTTGAAATGCCACCGCTAGAAAAAGCTCTTTATTTGTATCTTGGTATTAATCCTTATCAAAAGAAATTACTTCATATACAAAACTGCTTCAATACCTTTATATAACTTTTTAAATTATTCAATTCGGACATTCCATTGAAAAGATATCACGAGTTTAAAAATGTAGGTAAGTATTAGAAAAAAGTTGCGTGGTAGCCGCTCACCATGCTCGGCTAGCTAGGCAGCACCTTATGCAGTGTAGGCGTCACTGGGGTACGGGCCGCACAGGAGGGGAGATGTGTGTGTGTATTATAATTTTTAATTTTGAAATTTTTGTTAAATACCCGTGCGAAGCCGGGGCGGGCTGCTAGTTTTATAATATACCTATAGTATTGGTATATTCTATAGTATAGGTATATTCAATAGTATAGGTATATTCTACAGTATAGGTATATCTAAGTATAAAATATAACGCCCAACGATCACATACATAGATCCTGACCCCTTACTAGGATTCCCTGTATCTAAGGAACCAGTAACTATGAGGAACATGATCCCACAACACCCAGGCGACAAATACGACGAGAATATTAAAAAATAGTTAAGTCGACCAGTTGACAATAAATGTTGATTAGGGGTCGTCAATAAATCACGTTATGTTTTTTAGCAACTTTCTAACCACCCCCATATGTCTCTCATATCTCCCCAGAGTCCAGACAGATATTTAAGGTTGCATGTTGTTTCTGAACGTTGCTGGGCAACTGCGAGTCAAAGTCACGCCCCGCTTTTCAGTTAAGGAAAGCGTTCAACAAAAAAATAAATACACGTGATATCTCACTAACAGTGGCACAGCTACCGGAGGGCTAGACGGGGCAGTGCCCCGGGGCCCCCAAGCTCAGGGGGCCCCTCGGACTCTGACTTACAAACTATAAATTGAACTAGTGAAAATATCTCCCACATTCGGAATATAAATAAACCAGATTCCAGGAACGCGACTTCAAAAAAATACAGGGGAATTTTCAAGTCTCGAACATCTTTGTTGAATCTGGATTAAGTACGACAAATCTGGAGAGCGTCGAATTCGAAACACGACGAATACGGAACAAACGATTTTATATAGTTTAGTTGGGCCCTAGTTTATTTCTTGCCCCAAGGCCTTTGGTTACCTAGCTACGCCAATGCTCACTAAACCCCTTTACTTTTCCACTTTGTGATATTTCGTTATGTTCCCTTTCGAACCTCGTGTGATTCATAGACGATCCCTTGAGTCGAAGTGGTCTCTTAAAATGTATAAATGAACTCTGATGTACCTACCTTGAGCCTAGAAGCTACGTAACTGTACCTAATTGTATGTATCTTAAATTTTGGCTATAAAGCCTTATTTTAAATGCATTCAATATAAATTACATAATTGTATTAGGGCTACTTTTGTATTTTCAATGGCCGCCTTTTGCGTTTTAGCAAACAATTTAGCAGGGCAGTAATTATTTTTTTTGGCCCTTAGGTACTTACTAGGACCCTGTCCGTATAGGAAACCAGTAACTACGAAACCCATCCCACAACACCCAGGCACGAAACAAATTCTTCCACTTCTTCTCACAAACATTAGTCTCGTCGCGGGAATCGAACCCGCAACCTCTGTGGTGTATAAGATTTGAGCCTATCTGCCTAACCACAACTCCTAAAAGGCATTGTTATTGTTATCTTGCTAACATTTGCATACTTTTATTTATGTATTTATTTATTTATTATTGATAAGGTCACTTAAACTTACTAGTCAGGATAGTCAGGAACTGTATATAATATATTAACAATCAATATCATTTTTAATTAAATTTGGATCAGTAATCATTTTGTTGTATAGTTTCAGTAAAGAATTCGTCAACTGTATAGTATGCCCGGTTGAGCAGTAGGGTTTTAAGTCTGCGCATAAAAGAACTTAGACTAGGCGCGTTGGTTATACTCTCGGGAAGAGTGTTGTATATTTTTACCCCTATATACTCCAGCTGTTTCTGCGACTTACTAAGCGACATACTAATCTTAATAAATGTCAAACATCAGTCTGAGCAGCCGCTCAACTGCCGTCTCTCTCTAGATCTATGTGCTCCATCTAAGGCCACATCATCGCTTCACATCAGGCGAGATAGTGGTTACATTCGATTTTTTAGTGTTTTAAAAAAATGCAAAAGAAGTTATAATGTCTGTTTGTTTATTAATTATTTCCTCATTTTCATTAATGTACGTATATTGTTGAAAATATAAATATCAACAACTGAAATTAAATAATTAATATTTTAATATTCAAGCTGATCCAGAATACTCATAAACTTCAAGCCTTATATTAATGTGAGGGCAATATAGCCTCTATACAATTCTGCCATCAAAAAGTATGCAGGGGCAAATAATCTATTTTCAAATCTATTTAAAATGGGTTAAGGACTATATTCACACTATTCACAGTAATGTTATTATCAGTAAATTCCTTGATCTATGCTGACCCTAACGTCATGCCCTTACGCATTAATATTATACATTCAATATAGAATACCTACATAGTTGTTGTAGAGTAAGTGTGGCTCAGTGGGAGCACGTGCCAGTAACGCACCAGTAATGCCCCGAGTGTTGCAGGTGTCCATAGGCGACGGTAACCGCTTAGCATCCAGGCGGGCCGTCTGCTTGTTTGACTACCTAGTCATATAAAAAAAAAAAAAAAAAACGTGCGCCTTTCAATCCGACGCACCTAAGTTCGAATCCCGCTGGCCCCGCACCACTGACTCTCTTAAGTTATTTGCGGATTTAACACTCGCTCTTAAAAACGGCGAAGAAAAACATCGTGAGGAAACCAGCATGTCTAAGAATTAATCAAAAAAATTCAAGGATATGTGACATCTACCAACGCGTAATGGGCCAGCGTGGCGGATTATGACCCATACTTTCTATATGAGAGCAGGCTCTTGTCCCAGCAGTGGGAACGTGATGGGCTGATGATGATGATGATGATGACATAGTTGTTTGCCACGTTCATTCCCAACACAAGTTCACATTTGTTGCTCAGGTTTTTATATCAGGCGCCGACCCGTTGCTTCAACGTATGTTGCCATTATCATAGTATCAGGTGCCTTATTTAGAGAAATAGTATGGGTATGTATTAAATCTAACAAATCATTAATTTCTTTATTGTAAAAACAAAGTGTTAAATGTGGCTGCAGCAACTATGCCTATTGTATTAGTTATTGCTAGCTTTTCCCCGCGACTTCGTCCGCGTGACCGACAGAGAAAGCAAAATTCATACTCTTTCCAAGACCATCTTAGCAAGACCTCCCCAGAGCGCGTACTACGAAGAGGTCAAGCTGTATTTTCGTAGTCACCCAACCGATTTTTAATGTAACCTGAAAACCGAAACAAAGTCCGTTCAGCAATTTTTAAGTCTATAAGTAACAAACATTCAATGGTACAATTTTGTAATAGTAAATAATAAAGATAACTATATTACTGTCTCTGATTAAGTTAGAACCTCTTTGATACTAAATAAGTAAGCACATAATAGAGAGCAAGAAAAGTAGCACGTGGCCGACTGAGCCACACTGGCTCAGTCGGCCACGTGCTACTTTCGATCCGACGCACCCGAGTTCGAATCCCGCTGGCCCCGCACCACTGACATTCTTAAGTTATGTGCGGATTTAACTGTACTATTCAAGCATCACAGCAATTTTGATAAAATTTATATAGGACCACCTCTGAAGTATGACCTACCAAACAAAAAAAGAATCACCAAAATCAATTCATAATTGTCAGAGTAATCGCGTAAAAAAAACATACCGTCGTTTTGAGAACCTCCTCCTTTTTTGAAGTCGGTTAACAAATCAATTAAAATACATTAAAACTGTAACATAAAATATCTTGAATTTAAATAAAGGTATGCACGTCTACCCATTTCTTACCCATACTCAGATTGATGTCCGGGCCCAGAGAAAAAATCCGAAAACGGACTCTAGCAGTTTTTCGAAAATACGCCTGCTAGAGAAGATGTCTCTTTTTTCAACTCGTTTAAAATTTCTCGCAATAAGTACCTATAACAATGAACAATTAAGTATAATAATTATGTATAATAAGTCTTTAAGCAAATTAATGTATTAACTTTACCTTCTCAGTATATTTATGATGTCTTTGTTTCCTGACAACTACAACCTGGGGGTCTTCAAATCGAGAGTGAACAGGTATGTTCTAGGTAAGCGTGTTACATCAGACCAATGGTTGATAAATAAAACACCGGCGCACGGTTACCAGTATATTGCAGACTGACTTATGAAACTACCCCACACCATAATAACTAGTTATATTTAAGAACCTACCTACATACAATATAGTATTAACATCTAACACAACAGTTCTAGGTAAGCGTGTTACATCAGACCACATCGTCGCTTACCATCAGGTGAGATAGTGGTCAAACGCAAGCCTATAACCAGTAAAAAAAAATGAAAATATATAGAATTAATATGTATGTTCGTAAAAATCTGCACAAATTCAAGTTTAAAGGTGACCATCACAGCATACATACTAGAAATAAGTATAGAATTAGAGTAGGTTTAGACAGTAAAACAAATAAGTCCTTCATGGGCAATTGTGTACGTTTTTACAATAAAATTCCAAAATGTATAACGGAGCTCAAAGAAAGTAGATTCAAATTGCGTATGAATAATATTCTAATGATAAAAGCATACTATACAATTAGTAATTACATAAAAGACAAAGATGCATATGGAACATTCCGCACTGCCAAGTAGCCAACTGGCACATAAGAAACATTACAATGACAAAAACAAAAACAAAATATAGTCACAAAAGTTCTAAAAAAATGCCTCTCAGTTTCTCTGAATAGTGCTTCTTTTTCCGATACGGTAGAGTCATCGTACTAATTGACGTTCATTAGTGCGTCTGTGATGCGAAAACTGAATAAAAAACTTTGAACTTTGAACCAGTGGGTGATAGCGGTGGGTAGTAGGTAGGTAGACTCGAGGACTTAATGCTATATAGAATTATCTAACAGTCATCCAGGACGTGCAAGAAAAAATGGTAGCGGTGCAGTAAAGTACGTGATGAGAAATTTAAAAATATTCTTAATTATTATATAGCCTAAAACAGTTAGAAACTTATAATATACGTAAGTAATAGTTAGTGTTCTTTGCTTATATTATGTAAAATGTAGGTTTATATCACATACATAGATTGATATATTAGGTTATTTCTGGTTAGTTTCAGATATTTAACTACACTCGAGAGCAATGAATCCGGGTCACTTAAAGAATCCTAAAAATCTCGGAAACTAAAAATGCTAGGTTAATGCAATAAATTGTATTTAATAGACAATGTAATACTCCTTAAGTTATATCATAAAAAAATCAAATTTGAAAAAGGGCCACTTTCGAAGATGGAACTACGAAATTACAGCATTTGGTTTTGCTTTTGTTTGTAATCTGTCATTTATGTGGGTACATAAACCATGTTGATAGTGCTCTATATTCATTATTCAAGCTGAAATTATGTCGCTTACGCCTGAAGAATGCACCAGAATACTTACAATGCTGGAAACCGGCCGGAGTCAGCGCGATACAGCCAGGACTGTCGGTGTGTCGCTGTCAACAGTACAAAGAGTTCTCCGACGTTACGAAGAAACTGGTTCTAACCTACGCAGACCAGGAACGGGCAGAACCAGGTGTACCACAGCACGAGAAGACCGATACTTGGTGAACACCATGCTTCGAAATCGCTTTCTCACAGGAACTGAACTCACCAATCAGTTTCGACGCCTCGGAGGAAGTAACCCAAGTGCATGGACAGTAAGACGTCGGCTTGCTGAATCTAACTTAAAACCCCTTAGACCTGCAAACGGCCCTAAACTGGAGCGTGGGCATCGTATTTCGAGACTAAGATATGCCCAGAGCCACGTAAATTGGAGTATTGAAGATTGGTCAAAAGTTATGTTCTCCGACGAATCAAAATTTATGCTCTACAAGCACGATGGAAGACACAGAGTGTATCGAAGACCAGGGGAAAGATTCAAGCAAGCATGCATCGAAGAAAAAGTAGCCTACGGTGGTGGGTCTGTACTTGTGTGGGCCGGAATTTCTTCTGAAAGTCGCACAGAGCTGGTGATCATAGAAAACGGCTCTTTAACTAGCGTAAGATATGTGGAAGAAATCCTCAATGATCACGTTGGTCCATTTATGGTCGATTTAGGTGAGGATGCTATATTTATGCATGACAATGCCCGACCTCATACAGGTAGGATTGTGAATGACAACCTTCAAGAGATGAACATTACTCGTATGGAGTGGCCAGCGCGCAGCCCGGATATCAACCCGATCGAGCATGCTTGGGACGAGCTAGGCAGATGCGTAAAACAACGAAACCCTCCCCCAATCACGCTTCGTGAGCTCAAAATTGCTCTCACAGAGGAATGGGAGAATATTCCCCAAAATCGTATAAGGAACTTGGTGTACAGCATGCCAAACCGCGTAAACGCAGTAATGGAAGCACGAGGAGGCAATACGAAGTATTAAAATTCAAGAAAATCGTAATAAAGTTCAAAAATTTCATGTTTCCTATTTTTGTTTTAAGGAGAGATCAGCAGTTTTTTTCTTTATGTAATTTTGTGTTAATAAAATGTATGGTGACTCATATTTTTTTTACTTTCATTTAAGGAGTATTACATTGTCTATTAAATACAATTTATTGCATTAACCTATCATTTTTAGTTTCCGAGATTTTTAACATTCTTTAAGTGACCCGGATTCATTGCTCTCGAGTGTATTTACAGAATACTTGCCATGAAATTCTGTTGTGTTACCAATAGTTTGATGCTGTTACAGACCTTTACTTGGTATCCCATTTCAAAGAATGACCTGTAAAAACAACGGTACAGAAGCCAAGGAGTCAAACGGTCAAACGATGCGACTTTAGAAGATGTGCTTTGGGATGATGTTCAGTAAACCATCAGAGAGACGGGTCATGCAGTCGCTAAACTGCCGTCTTCCACTAGAATTGTGTGCTAGAATAATATCCTATTGTTAGGCGTGATGAGCGCAGTGCAGTACTACGCAGTGCTCTATATGATATTACTTGTTCTGGGTTTGCTGCAATTGTTATGGTCAGGCGTGGCGCTTATCATCAGACGAACGACTTGCTTCTCTCTTCACTCACTTCCATAAAAAAACCTTCGGCCACATCGTCATGTTACATCAAGGCGAGATAGTTGCCAAACATCGAACTAAGTGATAAAATATAATAAAAACTTACAGTACTTACTCACAATAGTATTTTATCAATACACTTTCACAAATTAACTGAAAACCGTAACAAAAAGCTTGGTGAAATTTTAACCCAATATAAAAATGGTTATGGAGAAGGTCCTTCTCAGCGTCCTGGACGCTGCGAGTGCGAGTCGACGACAACTATGAAAGTTGATTACCAAAAGTGGGCTTCTCTTGTCACTTCACTTTAAATTATTCGTCCCGCTACCACATGTCACAAACGACACTCGGCGTACACGTGAATGGTTATATGAACAAAAACAATTCCCACGCTACTCTTAACGTCAGCTACATCAAAATATAATAAACCTTACGCTGTTAAGATAAAACAGATTTACCTTTGATTTCAATTTGGACTAAAGCGACAGTTTCTTTCGAGATATGATTCAGTATGCTGGGTTTAAAGACCTCCCTAATGCCCCAGTATCGTTCGATCTTTCATGTCAGGTTTTTTATAAATTTCATTGTTATCATCATACTATGATTGAGAGCGAGTGTGGCTCAGCGGTAACTCATGCGCCTTTCGATTAGACGCACCTGGGTTCGGATCCTCGACTCGGCCCTGCACCAATGACTTATAGTTAAGTGCAGATTTTGCACGCTCGCTCTAAAACGGTGAAGGAAAACATCGTGATGAAACCCGCTTACGCGCTTTGGAGTGGTAGGCTCTGGCCGTGGTTGTAATACCACCCACCGAACAAAGCCATGCCGTCAAGCGAGTCGTGTTTCGGGATGATGTTCGGTGAACCATAGGGGTGACGGGTCTGAGCAGCCGCTCAACTGCCGTCTCTCTCTAGATCTATGTGCTCCATCTTAGGCCACATTATCGCTTCACATCAGGTGAGATAGTGGCCAAACATAGATCTATTACGCGTAAAAAAAAAAATGGTATAACTGGTAATCTTATATCACATTGAAGACCCCAGTAAGTACCTACCTTCATGAGATATTTATAAAAAAGTGTAACGATTCTTTTTTCTCTTTTTTTATTACCTGATAGGCAAGCATTTTACCGCAGTCTCATCTGATGGAAAGTGATGACGCGATTGACGATGGATCATGCTTGCCTAGAAGATACCGATTCAGTCTGTATTTGAAGACACCTAGATTATAAGAATCTGAAAATTCTTAGTTATATAAACTCACATAAAAAATGTAATTATATAGAAGACAAAGATAAAAATGCTTGGAAAATTACACTTCTCTAAAGTAGCCAACTGGTACATAAGAAACTTAATATTGTAGAAAACAAAAAAAATTAAAAAATAAAACTTATAAAAAATTGCCCGTCTTGCCGTATCTTCTGAGTTCTTGTTCCGATACGATGGTAGATTCATGGTGTTCATTTGACGTTCATTAGTGCGTCTGTGATGCCAAAAATGAATAAAGAGATTTTGATTTAATTTGAAGTAAAACATGCTAAAATTTGATATAAGTTGGTACACTTAAAGGAAGGAAGGATTACCTAAGACTGGAAACTGCATTAACAAGATTTATCATTATTACCTTATCTTAGGTGATACAGATAGTGGCTAAACATAGATCTATTAAGTGTAAAAAAAAAACATACCAGGGGACTACGGGCTTACCCGACCATGTCACAGAGAATAGATATCAGACGTTTGCAAACGCATAACCGTTACAAATTTTATTATCAGACGCATTCTTTATACGTGATATGTGGACGAATACCACTTGTCTATCATTTGGAGCTTGCATGTTTAATTTGATTAAGGCAGCTCTATCAAACATTGATACTGGGCCTTTATAAGCGGGTTATGTAGATACCTACTTATGCATTTGTTTTTTGTTTCATCACGAGTACATCTGATAGTATTGTGTTTATTTAAAGCACCCATCTGTTGAACATGAGAGAAAATGAATGGGATGTTATCATTTAAAACTTATACATCCCAACAGCAGCACGATTGTACTACAATGGCATTATCTACCATGTGGCTTCGACGCTATCAGCTCATGCTATTTACGCTTTGAATCTTTGAATACTCTTTTAATCTTCATTCATAAAAATTACTTTACAGACTGTGAATTGCAGAGAAGTCATTTGGATTGTATTGTAGACGCTTATCTTTTTGAATCGCGACATGCTGGCTGCTATCGTTGATCCTACATAAATAAACAATTTCTATTAGTTTATCTCAAACAAAACGCGTACGAGTGACACCTCGGCGCATTCTGATGACCGTACTACAAGAAATGACGATTCGCAAAAACTAAATGATAGAACAACCATTGATGGGTGAGTAGACATGAACGCTGATGAGCAGCTGCCTTGAGGCGAAATGTACGAAGTGGAATACGAATGGTCGTAGTGACGTGTGGAGCGGCGTAGGCGCGTGGCGCGATACGGTGACGTTACCGGCGCGACGGCCGGCGAGCGAGCCCCACAAATGCGGTCAGGCCGTCAGACCGTGCGATACTCCGTACGCACCACACGCGATCGACCGGCCGGTTTCGTCTTCATCACACAAAAACCCAGCCAAAATTAAATAACTTTACAACAAAAGACAGCATATCTCAGAAGAAGTGTACACGTGTTTAGACTTTGAGGTTAAAAGCTGTTCCGATCGGTAGACGGTGAAATAGGTCATGCTGTAACGTCCGACAGACATGTAAGTAACATTCACCATAAAATGCTATATTTATTTCGAAAGATACTTATTTATATGTGACTTAATTTGTTAAAAATTTAACAAATTCCGTTCTATTTATAGCTGTTATCTACCATTTATATTGTATAAAAAACTTGATACAATAATTTTATTATCTGAAGCTCAGTTTTCAGTCATTCAAAATACTCATGACCGTTTTCATATTGGCATGTTACAGTAGCGTGTCAATTGTTTTGAGTATTGTCTTCCATTGTGTCTCCCTTAACATGATCGGCACATTGTTGACTGTAACATGCATCGCAAATATACTGTTTCACTTCGCATAAGATACAAAGGTATTCAAAAAAAAATTGTTTATACAGTTATCATTTAACATCCTTTGCTTTACCGTCATAAAAGTATTTCATGTTATACCATATTAAAAT
Organism: Petrophora chlorosata; assembly: GCA_951640565.1. Lineage (NCBI taxonomy): Eukaryota > Metazoa > Arthropoda > Insecta > Lepidoptera > Geometridae > Petrophora > Petrophora chlorosata. Next base: position 3,407,443 of record OX621204.1, on the reverse strand, counting down.
AAGTTAATATTTTATCGAGCATCAATTTTACTGTTATAATTTATTGTTTTTAACTTGTTGCGCTGTGTTTTATAAAAAATATTTATCTTCATTATCTAAAAGTGGTTAAACTTTATCCTTGTACGGTTTGTGCAAACCGCACAATACTTCATGTACGTATTCCCGCGGGTCAGCATTTTACCTTAGCGATACTATTTTAACGTCAGTACTCATAACGCCACCAGCCATCAAACCTTCGTCAGTCTCAAGTTCAAAAACGTTGCCTTCTATATGACGGTTGTTGAACAGCAGATTCATCTGCTCGATGTTACTGTAAGCAAAAAAATGGGTGCTTATTATAGTTACCCGTTTACCTGCAGTAACAATGCCGAAGAGATCTGTCACCTTCTGTTGCAAGGGCGATATTATCAGGGTCTGAAGCTGCTTCGGTATTTATATGAAAAATAAATAATAATACCTATTCCAGCTGAGAATCTTACTTAGGAGTTGAGAGTCAGTGTAAATTTATCATGATAATCATAAATGATATAAAACGGCTAAGACTCACGGTTATACGTCGAAATTACTCCGACCAGGTTTATTTATTTATTTATAGAATAGAATATACTTTATTGTTCACTGTGTGCAAAAAATAGTCTTAAATATAATGTATAAATGAGTATCAACAGCTGTGTCCTTTTCGAACATACGATGTTTTCCTCTGAAACACAAAACAAACGAGAAAAAAAGTTGAGTATTAATTAGGGTGAGACAACCACCTAGGTTATAATGGGCTTTTTCTAATATTTTTTTTAAACTGTACTTAAATTTATTGCCACTCATAACCTTTAATTCTACTGGCAAATGGTTGTAGACTTTAATGGCATTTATGAACGAACTTTTTAGTACATGGTATTACTCGTATTTACCTGAAGAATACACATATGAAATCTATGTTTGCTACGCAAGTTACTAGCACGACTAGACTGTCTGTTGAAATAACATTCTTCATTATTCTTTACAAATATAATATATATAAATATCTTCGGACAAAGCCCTCTTATAATTATGATAGAACTTCACGTACAAGTTTGTTTAATCATTAATTATTCAATAATATACAAAACAGAATGCAATCATAAACAGACTTAAGTATGTGTTGTACATGGTATTGTTCTAAATTACAATCCAAAAGTATGTACGCCTAATTGCATCATTATTGTTATTAATAAGGAATACAATGGCTTATAGGTAATAGGTTTCGGACATTTTGAATGAAGAATGAGAATTTTTGTATCTAGGGAACCAAAAACTAAGAGGTCCATGATACCACAACACTCAGACAGGCACAAAATATAATGATAAGAAAGAAAAACTATTTATTCGACACGCACAACACACAAAAATAATCTTATACTTATACTTAAGTTTAACGTGGTTTAACAATTAACTTCACAATTAAATTAATGCGTAGCTTGCCGAATGCGCTTCGCTCTGCATAAAATGCCGAGAGTTAACAAAACTCAGCGCTGATTTTCAGCTGAAACCAGTTTTAATATGAAAGCTGTGAAACATTGACTATATAGAAATGTCTATACTTGATATATATATATATATATATATATACACCTATTTGAAGTAATACAACAAATAATAATACACACTACATATAATAAACATAACATATTTATATATACGTTACATGTCGTTCCTAAACTTTTTTTTATGTAACTGAGTTACGAGACGAGCTGGTCATTTGCCTGATAGTAAGCAATATGCCAGCCCATAACAATAACAGCACCACCCAGAATTCTAACTAAAGAATTAATTCTAACATACATGTAATACAAAAGTAAAAAAATAATGATGATGATGAATGTAGAAAATTATAAAAATTTTATAAGGTACAGACAATCCTAAGTACAATCAGCGGCATAAGTAGTTTTAAATTTATTTATCTTTAATTGACTACAACCACAGAATACTAAGGGACAGAAGCATCACACTGCAAAGAAATTTAAACAAATAGTGACTCTTGCTATGACGCAATAAAATTCAATTCAGCTCGCGTAGCGCTGCATACCTACCAGTCTAATACTACTAAATACTAAAACAGAAAAAAAAATTAAGTGGGGCTGCCCTACAACAGACCTGATTTTTTATGCCGCTTTTAGAGATAGAAAGAGCGAAGAAAAAAAGAAAATATATTTATTCAAGACAGATACACGCAACATTACATTGAACTATAATACCATACTTAACATTTAACAGAAAAATATAACACATGTTATAACATATATAATAAATACATAATATAGTTATATTATAATGGTATAGTAAATTATGAATTGATGTTGATGATTCTATTTTGTTTTTTTTTTTTTTTTTGTTTTTTTACGCCTTATAGATCTATGTTTGGCCACTATCTCGCCTGATGTGAAGCGATGATGTGGCCTAAGATGGAGCACATAGATCTAGAGAGAGACGGCAGTTGAGCGGCTGCTCAGACCCGTCTCCCCTCTCTCGTTTGGTAGGACATACTTCAGAGGTTCAGAGGAAATTTATATGGGACCACTTCGAAGCTATACTGATATATTTATGATATATATGATATTATTTATGTACTTATTTGTACTTTAATTTAAATTAAGACCACATAATTTATTATAATTTTATTTACACAGCCGACCTCTCTCGCTCCGCTTTTAACTTCATCCAAAGGTTGACTGGAAGAGATCGCTTTTAGCGATAAGTCCGCCCATTGTACTTTAGTTTTTAAGTTGTTTTCATGCACTTACTGATTATTAACCGACTTCAAAAAGGAGGAGGTTTACAATTCGACGGTATGGTTTTTTTTTTATTTTTTTTTTTGTGTGTTTGTTACGCGATTACTCCGCCAATTATGAATGGATTTCGATGATTCTTTTTTTGATTGGTAGGTCATACTTCAGAGGTGGTCCCATATAAATTTTATCGAAATTCATTCAGCAGTTTTTGAAAAAAATAGCGAAAACAAAAAAAAAATATAAGTTTAATCTTCAAGTCGGTTCTTGTTTTTGTTGTAACCGACTTTCTAAAGGTGGAGGTTTGTATTCGACTGCTTCACATGCTTCACCCAGGGTTGACTTCCGGCGAGGGAACTCCTCAACGGTGAATAGTATAGATACAAAATTTTGTAAATGGATTTAACCATAATAGCCTGTTCTAAATTCCACCATGACATGGCTGATACACCCAGGAATGACTTCCGGCGAGGGAACTCCTCAACAGAGAATAGGAGAGTCATGAATTTTTTTTGTACATAAATTTAATTATGATAGCCCGTTTTAAACTTCGTCATGATGTGGCTGCTAGATCATAAATGCTTGTCTTTAAAAACTTTTTAAATTAATTTAATTAAAACTTGTTTTGCACTAAAAAGGTTAAAATAAATTATTTTTCAGAAAAAACTAAACCGACTTCAAAACCACAAATAGGCACTCAAAAGTGAAAAATAAATTAATATAATTATCATAAGCGCTGCCCACTCATATATTTGAAGTCGGTGCCAGCCAAGTCTATAAGGTAGTAGATAGATACTACCTACAAGTAGTACAATACAATACAGTACAATACAGTAGTACAATAGTTACTATATACATAGTATTTATCTGCTACCTAATAGACTTGGCTGGCACCGACTTCAAATATATGAGTGGGCAGCGCTTATGATAATTATATTAATTTATTTTTCACTTTTGAGTGCCTATTTGTGGTTTTGAAGTCGGTTTAGTTTTTTTTGAAAAATATTTTTTTTTGTTTGGTGTACAATAAAATATTGTGTATTGTATTGTATTGAACCCAACGCAAAAAATAGTTTTGAGGTAACAAACATATTTTTTTTTTAATAACAACATAAATCGAATAGAGAACCTTCTCCTTTTATGAAGTCAGTTAAAAATCAACAAAAAATATAGGTATAGCCTTGAATTCCGTATTTGTTTTTATTTTTATTGCGTGATTAAATGACAAATATCCATTCATTCATACATCCATTCATCCATCTTCACAAACCTCGCATTTATCACAGAATACTAAGGGACATAAGCATCACTCCGCAAAGAAAATTAAACAAATAGCGACTTTTGCTATGACGCAATAAAATTCAATTCAGCTCGCGTAGCGCTGCATACCTACCAGTCATATTAACCTACAGAGCGCCTCTCGTTCTATCGCATAGCTCTTACCTCTTCTGACGCGGCACGTGTAACGACGCGCGACCTGCCGTCGGTGTCCGGCTATGTACCTAATTGTAGCTTCGTAGAGCGGAGTGCGCTAGGCCTGCATTTATAATATTAAGTAGGATAAGTGGGATACCGAAATATCAGTAAATACCTGTAGCCGTTATAGCCTACATTCCGCCGTTCTGTAGGTAGCGCAAGGTAAAGGCCTCCCACTAGGAAACTTTGACCTAGTAGGCATGTATAATATTCTTCTTCTTCTTTAGCCTTTATTGGTCCATTTCTGGACATAGGCCTCTCCCAATTCTTTCCATGACTTCCGATCTTCTGCCTTGGCCATCCAGTCAGGACCTGCGTGTCTTCGGATGTCGTCTACCCATCGCTTCGGTGGGCGGCCTCGTGGTCTGGTGTTCGCCCACGGTCTCCACTCTAGGATTCGTCTTGTCCAGCGGTGTCTATCCATTCGAGCAATATGGCCAGCCCAACTCCACTTCCGCTCCGCGATCACCTGGACCACATCTTTCACCCCCGTTTTTCGCCGTATCCATTCATTTCTTTTTCGGTCGCGCAAGACATTTCTGTTTTTCTTATCAAATTTTATAAATTATGTGCGAGTTATTGTAATTGGTCAAGGCCGTACTAGTTTGAAATAAATAAATATAAAAAATAAATGGAACTAGCTTTTCCCGCAACTTTGTTAGCGTGAACAAAGTTCAAAGTTAAAATTTCCCATATTCAGTTTCCCTGTTCCCATAATCCATGTTCCCATATTCAGAAAAAAGAAACCCATATTTCTAAAACCATCTTACAAAGAACTTCTCAGTATATGAGAGCGCGTAGTATGAAGAGGTCAAGCTGTATCTTCCTAATCACCCAAACGATTTTGATGTTCCTATTTATTTACAGTAAATAAATAAAATAAAAATAAAATAAATAAGAGATGTAACGTAACCTATAATCTAAGTTGGGACCAATGTTATTAAAAACTGAAAACCGCATCAAAATCCGTTCAGCAGTGTCCAAACCTATAAGATCACAAACATGCAAACAAACAGACAAAAGTTCTAAAAACCGTGCATTCATGTTCAGTACCCTGTAAATAGTCGTTCGCATTTGACTTTGACTTGTTGATTTTCCAAAAATATCTGCAATGTACAGAGTTAGAACTATAGATGACAGTTCCTCGTGTTTTTGGAATTGGGTTTTTTATTATTATTACGAGTTCTCCACGAGAGTCATCATCATCATCATCAGCCCATCACGTTCCCACTGCTGGGATACGGGCCTTCTCTCATAGAGAGAGTATGGGCTTTGTATCCACCACGCTGGCCCAGTGCGAGTTGGTGGATGTCACATGTCCTTGAATTTCTGTGATAAATTCTTGAACATGCCGGTTTCCTCACGATGTTTTCCTTCACCGTTTTTAGAGCGAGTGTTAAATCCGCACATAACTTAAGAAAGTCAGTGGTGCGAGGCCAGCGGGATTCGAACTCGGGTGCGTCGGAACGAAAGTCGCACGTTCTCCCACTGAGCTACACTCGCTCTCGCTCCACGAGAGTCTCTCACGTTAATTCTTCATCTCATCTTTTGTCTTAATAAGAAAGTATATAATTATAAAAGCCGTGTGAAAATGGCATAGTATCGATTTAAATATAAAAAGAATTAAAAATAATATGAAGTTATTAGGTAAATAAAATTGATTGGTTTGGCAAACTTCTTACCCGAAGAGCATACCTTGAAATTGAAAACTTTAGCCGGGTCCACACCGGCGGATTGACGATCGAACGTCTTTTTCATTCGTCGTTTAAGATAGATTATACAAAGAAGTATTTATTCATCTTTCCACAATAGTTAACTAGAGTCTAGGTACTTATGTTTTAAACACGTTTAATCTAGGACTGTGTACTTTGTTGACAATATCAGAATCGGTTTGAATCTGGCGAGGCGCATCCACACCAACCGTGCGTTTGGATCGCGATTCTGCCGCGTTGGAACGACCGTGCATCGGCCGGTGTGGACCCGGCTTACCACGTGAAACATTTGCGGCAATTGCGACCACTCACGTGTCAATGCGTGAAATATCGATACTGATTCGCTATTTCCAGAACTAATTGAAAAGTCAGGGTTATGTACCTAGTCGAATAACGAATATACATAGTAGTTAATTAATTTTGAACTTAATGTTTTGGCAAAAATAGATGCAGAATGAAGTGTCAGACACGTGCAAAATATTAATAGACTATTTTAGGGTCAAGATGTTGTGATGTTAAGTTAATTGCTCGAAACTGTGACACCGGTAATTCATTTTATAATTTATTTTTAATTAACTTGTCACGTGATCGTGAATCATTGGATATTCCCGGAAAAGTGTATTTAATTTTACAATTTCCGATTAATCAATATGATGTAAAACCTGTTCTATGTGTGTATACTCAAGTAATGGTTTATCCCAATGGACACAAAACTTGCTGATTCCTTAGTTTTAAACTGACTTCAAGTAAAAAGGAGGTTCTCAATTCGACTGTATGTTTTTTTTGTATGTTTGTTACGCGATTACTCCGCTAATAATGCATTGATTTTGATGATTCTTTTTTAGATTGGTAGGTCATACTTCAGAGGTGGTCCCATATAAATTTTATCGAAATAAATCCAGCACTTTTTGAAAAAATCAACAAAGACAAAAAATATAAGTTTAGTCGTTTTCATCACCATCAATCAAGTCATTAAGGCTGAATTCACACCGCACAGAGATGACAGCGGCCGGCATTGAAGCGACGAGCAGTTTCTGTGCACAAATTTACGAAGAATATACAAATACAAATACAAATACAAATTTCATTATTGCAAAAATATGTGTTACATGTGGTTGTTGTAACTCTGCCTTTTGTTTTAGTTATTAAAACTGTGTTACAAAAGACAGCGTCTTCCCAAGATCAGCCTGTGTTTTTACAATAGTAGAATATTAAAAACTTAGTTTTTACTATTTATACCTGATTTATAGTTTAAAATTAACATGTAAGAATTTGTGAGGTACAGAAATGAAAATATATAACAGGTTTTGGAAAAAAAATAATAAAATCTAAATAGGGTACACTTATATGCTAATTGAATGTTACATTTTTGATATGATAGCGCATGCTAGGCGAAAATCTGAAGATTTAAAATAATTAGGAAGAAAAAAAATGATGATACAATAATGATTTTTTTTTTATTCGTTAATTGGCTTGCGTTTGACCACTATGTCACCTGATGGTAAGCGACGATGCGGTCGACGATCTAGCACGCTTACCAAGATAGTACCCGTTCACTCGAGACTTGAAGATTCCCAGATTATAGCTATCGGGAAAGACTGACTCTGGCAGGGAGTTCCACTCGTTAGCAGTACGCATAATAAAAGTGGAAGCGAAGCGCTTAGTACGCGCGGGAGGATTTTATTTTCTTCTTCCTAATTATTTAAAATCTTAATGTTATTATATTTATCTACGTAATTATATTACTTAATATTGCTTGAGGGACTTGAGCGTGTTGCGCGCCTTTACTATGTACTTAAGCAAAGAAAATAAAGTTTTTTTTATTATTATACTGAGTGATGAGACGAGCAAGTCGTTCGAATGATGGAACTTTTAATAACATAATAATTATTAAAAAAAAAAAAACACAAAAGTCCAAGGTCAAATATCGATGAAATTTATATGGGACCACTTCGTAGCTATACCTACTGAACCCAACGCAAAAACAATTTTCCGAATGGGTTCATAAATTACGGAGTGCTGAGGCAAAAAAACTAAATATTACGCTGAGGTAAAAAATATATGAAAAAAAAGAAATACAATCGAATAGAGAACCTTCTCCTTTTTTGAAGTCGGTTAATAAGCACTGTGTAGCACTGGATTGCGCTCATCACCCCGAGACATCAGATATTAAGTCTTATATGCCCAGTAATTACGCTGGCTACAAAGTTTAAAATGCTTCGTAACTGAAACTGGTCGCTGGTTCGCTGCTGGCCGCTGCCTTCTCGAACTGGTCTGAATTTTATTAAGCCGGCGATTCCTCGTGAGAGAACTCAGAAAAGAAGAGATAGTATCTATCTATCCACCATATTGGTCCAGTGGTAAGATTTGGAACTATTGTCACACTTCTAAATTGCGTTTGCAAGCAGCTGGTGTAAAATCTAGTGAAGTGAAGCGAATCAATTATTTAGTTCCAACATAATTTTAATGACTAAAACTTTGACACCATTATGCGTGGAGACAATGTTTCAAGATTCATTTCGTGATTCAAACATTAGCACTAAAAACGTCCTCGGACGTGACAGTAATTGGCACGTCTCGCTCATGATTTCAAAGTTAAAAATTACTTTTAACTTTTAAAGGACCTCGAGGTATCACGTGATGAGATCAGGTTCTACAGCCAAGATAAAATTATTTTGCAAGAGTAGTGATTAATTTTAAATTTGTATTACGAGAATACGGGAAAATATCTGGCATCTATGCCCTATCCACCAACCCGCTCTGGGCCAGCGTGGTGGACTATGGCCTATACTCTCTCTACGAGAGAAGGCCCATGTCCCAGCAGTGGGAACGTATTGGGATGATGATGATGATCACCTATCTGGTATTATGCATAATTCCAAGCCCTGGAGAAAAAAAATTAAACACAACTTGGGCAGACACCTTCCATAAAAAACCTCTGTGGTGTAGTGAGCCAACCACTACACCCAGGTTGGTTAAAATCTCATGCACCACCAAGGCTGAGGGTTCGACTCCCGTGACGGGACAAATTTGTATGCACAGAATAAAAGGATCTACGTAAAAATATGTTGTGGCAATACATTGTATTGTGGGATGACAAGTAGGCCTACTTTGCATGGTATTAAAATTTCTAGGAGGCATTGCATTGTTATGGCCATGAGGCAAACGACTTAACGGCATAAAAAAATAAAAAGTAATTTTAGTTCGAAATAATAGTCGCGACGTGATAATAAATTTATAAATGTATATTATTATAAAAATGGAACTGAGCCAATTCTGTAGTACAAAAACCAACTGGGATCGACTATTTAGGCACTGAACACGATTCCGCGGTTTTTAGATTTTTTGTCGTAGATTTGGAAACTGCAGAATGGATTTCAGGGTTTTGTAGTATCAGTTCCAACTTAGATTATAGGGTTTGTTCCAGCAAAAGCGGTTGGGTGACTACAAAGATACAGCCTGACCTTTTTGTTGTACGCGCTCTGATATACTGGGAAGGTCTTGCTAAGATGGTCTAGGAAAAAATAAGAATATGAGCTTTCTCTGTCGTTCTCGCGGGCGAATTCGTGGGGAAAAGCTAGTACCTATATGTATAAAGTATCAGTACTCAAATGAAAAATGGCATTGCGGAACCTCCCGCCTGATAGCCTCGACCGTGGAGGCGACCCTAAACTTACCATCTCTGAAAGACAACTTTGTTTCTCTATCGCTTATTGTATTCAAAATGAACTTTGTTCAACCGTTGTGACAACTTTTATTGGCCATTACCATAAATCTGTTTTATTGAAGAATACAGACATTGTCCTGATTCAGAAAGGGCTTATTGTCAACAAAATCTTAATAAAGATATTCTTTGTCATTCAAATGAAATGTATTAACTGTTTCTTTTCTATCAATAAAGTCATTGTTCCTTATCAATATACATTTTTTAATGTTTTATAGCAAATACTTTTTATGCACATTATATTTCTCATTCTTCAGCGATAAGTAATTTAAGTACGTAGTATAGCTAACAGTCCGTAACTAAACGCCTCTTTTGTTCTAAGTAAGGTTGACGGTCAAGTTTGTTTTGTTTGAAGCTGCAAGACGATCAAGGCCAGCGTTATTGGTACATGCCACGCTTGCCTTCGAAAAACATTGCAGTGTCAACCAGAACTTTGACACCTTCAACATCAAAGTCAAATCGCAAAGAAGATAATTTTAGTCCATCATACCACGAGACATGGGCGAAATTGTAGTCCTCTCCAAAGGCCACTAATCAAGAGTTGAAGTTGGTACTTTTGTTACGCCTGTCAGATCATTATCAAACGTATCTAAAGGGCAATGGAGATTTGTTGAGTGATGGTCGCATTTCATTTGTCAACCCGGCACCCGACCGGCGCCACCGCCGCCTGGCAATTCAACGTCGCAGTGACTTCGAGATATTGCAGGAAACGATCAGTTCCACTTTAATCTTCTTCATCCTTGTTACATTATATGCACATTTGACAATACTACCATCATCATCCTTAGCCTTTCACATCCCACTGCTGGGTATCGGCATCTCACGTATCATGCCTTTCGCCGCGGATCTGTGCCTTTCTCGTCTAGGTTCGACCCGCGATTTTCGTGGTATCGTCGACCCATTTTGCCTCTGGACGTCCAACTCTACGCTTTTATTGCCTTACAACACTATATCAGCTTATCAGCTGATAGGCCGTCCAGCGAACTTAAAAGCAGTTTTTAGTTGTTACAACTTACAACGTGCTCGGACGAATCCTGAACATTTGTTTAGAAAGAACGCTCGTTCCGAACAATTGAATTTAAACCTTACTTACATGCGTTTTATAATTGCACGTGGTCCATTTACGGATACACAGCACGTGCCTACTAAAGTACCTTGATCTGTGGATGATGAAATCAGAAAGAACATAGGTTTTCTTTCATACATTCTAAGACAACGTTTTTATCTTGTCCGAGCTCCGTGATTCTTTACTCTTATAGATAATATACATAATTTATCTTTAAAGATAAATATAGAGGTACAACACGACCGTGAAGTTATTAATAAACTTATATTATAAATTATTGATAATAGGTACATATCGTGCTTGCTTTTGCTATAGCTGCATTAAGTTTATCAACTTAAACTTGAACTTGTGCACGGAAGTCGGGATTATTAGCCTAGGAAGTTAGATATGAGTAGTAGATAGTTTTGTTACGCAAGCATTACCGGAGAGCGAGTGTGGCTCAGTGGGAGAACGTGCGACTTTCGACCCGACGCACCCGAGTTCGAATCCCGCTGGCCACTGACTTTCTAGAGCTATGTGCCGATTTAACACTAGTTCTAAAAATGGTGAAAGAAAACATCGTGAGGAAACCGGCAAATCCAATTAACAAAATTGCAAAGACAATGTGATATCCACCAACCCGCACTGGGCCAGTGTAGTGGGTTATACCCATACGCTCTCTATGAGAGAAGGCCCGTGTCCCAGCTGTGGGAACGTGATGGGCTGAGATTGAATAAGTTTTTTGTTAAAAATATTTTTTTCAAGACAAGCTTTTAACAAATTCGTAATCGCAACCGCAAGCAGATTAAAATGAGCCCAAACACTAGTAGTTCACAATTATCCGTCAAGGAGTTCTATTGCCCACCTTTTGTCTCCATCGTCAGATCAGCTGATTGTCACCATAATATTGCACTGTCATCGGACTTTGACAAGTATACAAAATTTCAACTCCATAGGATAAGAGGAAGAGGTTCTAATTCAAATTGCAAGATAAATAATAAATAAATAAATAACGCCCAACGATCACATACATAAATCCTGACCCCTAACTAGGATTCCCTGTATCTAGGGAACCAGGAACTATGAGGACCATGGTCCCACAACACCCAGACACGAAACAAATGCTTGGGCTTTTTTTCTGTGCACAAAAATTTGTCCCGTCGCGGGAATCGAACCCGCAACCTCAGTAGTATATGAGATTTGAGCCCACCTGCTCAACCACTACACCAAAGAGGCTGTCAAATAATAAAATTTCACCCGAACAAACATAGTTACATACTTACATACAATACATTGCAAGTTAAATAAAAGCTTGTAAAAAGTAAAATAAGTCATTGCAGAATAATAACAAAAATCTCTAAATCGAATATCTAATCAATATATATTAATTCTATAAATAAACGAACTGCTTAAATTAGTGAAGTAAAAAGTCTCGCATCCGCGCACCCGCACGCATGCACCCGCGTGACCTAAACGAATGCCTTGACCGATTGACGTTCATATTTTTATAACTTTGTAGAGTAATAACTACTGCTAAAACAACCCTTTACTTGTTATTACGGTAAAGGCAAGGCGTAGCAGGCGCGTCGTTATAATTTAAGTTAGTTTCAGAAACATAACTAGCTAAAATTCCTTTCAACACACAATCCTACAACAGATCTTGTTTATCGGACGTCATCGTCAGTAAAATTCCACAAATCTGGAATTTAATTTCAAGTATTCGAAACTTCTAGAACCAACTCGAAATATACGAAGTACAACCAACATATTTCTGAGAACTCAAGTCCCCTCTACTGATACGGAATGAGTCACGCGGTGCAGCCGAGGTGGCGCCTAACTGTGTAGTGTCATGTCTCCTTATATGGTTCTGGACGAATAGAAGTAAGCATTACTTATAAATCATTACTTGTTGTTTGTTTGAGAACTCTGGGTACACTGCAATAGACGTTAATGCCATTTTAGGTAAGCATCTGTATAATTATGTAATATGTACATACTTATTACAAACATTTTTAATGGGATTTAATGTTTGGGCTCATTTAATTAAAAATAAATGTTACAATTAATCTATAACAAAGAAATATCTAAATCTAAACTAAAATTGCTTAAATATATATACAAAATATAATACAATTATTCTAAAAGGCCTATGGTAGAAGGAAAAGTGCCCAGAACGCTGGCCGCATTGCCACGCTGAATGGCAATGCTGATTTTCTGACCCAAATATGAGCCAGCATTCTGGTCACACGTCGCCTTCACCAGACGTTTTGCCAAGTCCCTCTAGATTTCATGGGTGCTCGGCCCCCACGGTCCTAATGTTTCTACCCGAAATGGCACAAACATGCAACCTCGGTCGAGATTTGTATATTTGCGCCGTTTGAGGTTTTCCACTTTTGACGCAGCTCCGCCAGCCCGAACATTATGTTCTTAATAGTATAAATAGTATATATATACAATGCCTATCCGCAATATAATAAATAAAAAATTAAATATCACGCAGTACTTATTATGAAATGAAAAGTCATTTTAATCAATTACAATTAATTGAGTAGGTAGAACATGAACACTAAACCACACAAAGTATATATGTATGTATGTATTGATACCTTGCTGGTAACCCGATAGTCGACCTTCAATGAACCACCGAGGCCCACCGCAGCATGCAGGAACCACGCTTCACTGGACTCACTACTTACCATACAACATGTCTACAGTATTGACAGCCTCTGTGGTGTAATGGGCGGGCAGGTTGACTCAAATCTCATACATCACTAAGGTTCCGGGTTTGATTCCCGGGACGGGACAAATGTTTTTCCGCGACTTCGTCCGCATGAGAGAAAGCCCATATTCGTATTTTTTCCAAGACCATCTTAGCAAGACCTCCCCAGTATATGAGAAAACCCAGTTGTTTTGTTTAAAAATATCTTCAAATAGCTTTTTCCCGCGACTACGTCCGTCTGAACAAACAGAGGAAGCCCATATTCGTATTTTTTCAAGACCATCTTAGCAAGACCTTCCCAGTATATAAGAAAACCCAGTTGTTTTGTTTAAAAATATCTTCAACTAGCTTTTTCCCGCGACTACGTCCGCGTGAACAAACAGAGGAAGCCCATATTCGTATGTTTTCAAGACCATCTTAGCAAGACCTCCCCAGTATATGAGAAAACCCAGTTGTTTTGTTTAAAAATATCTTCAACTAGCTTTTTCCCGCGACTACGTCCGCGTGAACAAACAGAGGAAGCCCATATTCGTATGTTTTAAAGACCATCTTAGCAAGACCTCCCCAGTATATGAGAAAACCCAGTTGTTTTGTTCAAAATTATCTTCAACTAGCTTTTTCCCGCGACTACGTCCGCGTGAACAAACAGAGGAAGCCCATATTCGTATGTTTTCAAGACCATCTTAGCAAGACCTCCCCAGTATATGAGAAAACCCAGTTGTTTTGTTTAAAAATATCTTCAACTAGCTTTTTCCCGCGACTACGTCCGCGTGAACAAACAGAGGAAGCCCATATTCGTATGTATTCAAGACCATCTTAGCAAGACCTCCCCAGTATATGAGAAAACCCAGTTGTTTTGTTTAAAAATATCTTCAACTAGCTTTTTCCCGCGACTACGTCCGCGTGAACAATCAGAGGAAGCCCATATTCGTATGTTTTCAAGACCATCTTAGCAAGACCTCCCCAGTATATGAGAAAACCCAGTTGTTTTGTTTAAAAATATCTTCAACTAGCTTTTTCCCGCGACTACGTCCGCGTGAACAAACAGAGGAAGCCCATATTCGTATGTTTTCAAGACCATCTTAGCAAGACCTCCCCAGTATATGAGAAAACCCAGTTGTTTTGTTCAAAATTATCTTCAACTAGCTTTTTCCCGCGACTACGTCCGCGTGAACAAACAGAGGAAGCCCATATTCGTATGTTTTCAAGACCATCTTAGCAAGACCTCCCCAGTATATGAGAAAACCCAGTTGTTTTGTTTAAAAATATCTTCAACTAGCTTTTTCCCGCGACTACGTCCGCGTGAACAAACAGAGGAAGCCCATATTCGTATGTTTTCAAGACCATCTTAGCAAGACCTCCCCAGTATATGAGAAAACCCAGTTGTTTTGTTTAAAAATATCTTCAACTAGCTTTTTCCCGCGACTACGTCCGCGTGAACAAACAGAGGAAGCCCATATTCGTATTTTTTCAAGACCATCTTAGCAAGACCTTCCCAGTATATGAGAAAACCCAGTTGTTTTGTTCAAAAATATCTTCAACTAGCTTTTTCCCGCGACTACGTCCGCGTGAACAAACAGAGGAAGCCCATATTCGTATGTTTTCAAGACCATCTTAGCAAGACCTCCCCAGTATATGAGAAAACCCAGTTGTTTTGTTCAAAAATATCTTCAACTAGCTTTTTCCCGCGACTACGTCCGCGTGAACAAACAGAGGAAGCCCATATTCGTATGTTTTCAAGACCATCTTAGCAAGACCTCCCCAGTATATGAGAAAACCCAGTTGTTTTGTTTAAAAATATCTTCAACTAGCTTTTTCCCGCGACTACGTCCGCGTGAACAAACAGAGGAAGCCCATATTCGTATGTTTTCAAGACCATCTTAGCAAGACCTCCCCAGTATATGAGAAAACCCAGTTGTTTTGTTTAAAAATATCTTCAACTAGCTTTTTCCCGCGACTACGTCCGCGTGAACAAACAGAGGAAGCCCATATTCTTATGTTTTCAAGACCATCTTAGCAAGACCTCCCCAGTATATGAGAAAACCCAGTTGTTTTGTTTAAAAATATCTTCAACTAGCTTTTTCCCGCGACTACGTCCGCGTGAACAAACAGAGGAAGCCCATATTCGTATGTTTTCAAGACCATCTTAGCAAGACCTCCCCAGTATATGAGAAAACCCAGTTGTTTTGTTTAAAAATATCTTCAACTAGCTTTTTCCCGCGACTACGTCCGCGTGAACAAACAGAGGAAGCCCATATTCGTATGTTTTCAAGACCATCTTAGCAAGACCTCCCCAGTATATGAGAAAACCCAGTTGTTTTGTTTAAAAATATCTTCAACTAGCTTTTTCCCGCGACTACGTCCGCGTGAACAAACAGAGGAAGCCCATATTCGTATTTTTTCAAGACCATCTTAGCAAGACCTTCCCAGTATATGAGAAAACCCAGTTGTTTTGTTCAAAAATATCTTCAACTAGCTTTTTCCCGCGACTACGTCCGCGTGAACAAACAGAGGAAGCCCATATTCGTATGTTTTCAAGACCATCTTAGCAAGACCTCCCCAGTATATGAGAAAACCCAGTTGTTTTGTTCAAAATTATCTTCAACTAGCTTTTTCCCGCGACTACGTCCGCGTGAACAAACAGAGGAAGCCCATATTCGTATGTTTTCAAGACCATCTTAGCAAGACCTCCCCAGTATATGAGAAAACCCAGTTGTTTTGTTTAAAAATATCTTCAACTAGCTTTTTCCCGCGACTACGTCCGCGTGAACAAACAGAGGAAGCCCATATTCGTATTTTTTCAAGACCATCTTAGCAAGACCTTCCCAGTATATGAGAAAACCCAGTTGTTTTGTTCAAAAATATCTTCAACTAGCTTTTTCCCGCGACTACGTCCGCGTGAACAAACAGAGGAAGCCCATATTCGTATGTTTTCAAGACCATCTTAGCAAGACCTCCCCAGTATATGAGAAAACCCAGTTGTTTTGTTCAAAAATATCTTCAACTAGCTTTTTCCCGCGACTACGTCCGCGTGAACAAACAGAGGAAGCCCATATTCTTATGTTTTCAAGACCATCTTAGCAAGACCTCCCCAGTATATGAGAAAACCCAGTTGTTTTGTTCAAAAATATCTTCAACTAGCTTTTTCCCGCGACTACGTCCGCGTGAACAAACAGAGGAAGCCCATATTCGTATGTTTTCAAGACCATCTTAGCAAGACCTCCCCAGTATATTAGAACGCGTACTACGAAAAGGTCAAGCTGTATCTTCGTAGTCACTTAACCGATTTTGATGTAACATATCTAAGTTGGAACGAATGCCACCAAACTCTGAAAACCACATTAAATTGCGTTCAACCATGTCTGAGTCTATAGATAACAAACATACAAACAAACAGATAACAAGAATACGTTTTAACAAACAAAAAACCGACTTCAATGTATCTTCGAAGTCCAAGGTCAAATATGGATGAAATTTACATGGGACCAATTCGTAGCTATACTGAACCCAACGCAATAATTTTCCAAATCGGATCATGAATTGGATGATCCGATTGTGACATGTGTGATCATGACAGAGTTCTGAGGTAACAAAAAAAAATACAATTGAATAGAGAACCTTCTCTTTTTTTAAGTCGGTTAAAAATTCCTAAACCCTCTTCCTGTTCAGTACCCTCTAAATTTATAATAAACTTAAGTACGTACATACGTACTTAAGTTTAGTTTACTTAAGTTAAGTACTGTATAGTAAACTTGGTAGGTTCATATATAACAATCTTGATCTTCCCACACACACCCAATGAGTAACAAGCAGTAACTGTTTATTAATCTGTGGCAAGAATCTACAATTAAAGTAATCAGGGTATGATTTTAGGGAGAAGGGAAGTAAGATAGAAAGGAAAACACTTGTTGTTAGAAACTTTAACTAAATACATGAAAAACAGTACATTTCACAGTAATCAGCATAACAATAGGCGGCATTATCACTTAAAGCAATATCTTTCAACAGAACCTTTAAACAGAATGATTATAACATAATATAGAAGGACGGCAGTAAGGTTGCTTAAAATACCATACATTTCTGAAATTTTCACAGAACGCAAAGCCAGGTAATAAAAAAAATAAAAAATAAAAAGAAATAAAAAAAGTTGAACTTATAAATGCGCGATGCGGAGCGAGTGTGGCTCAGCGGGAGCAAGTGCGACTTTCGATCCGACGCACCCGAGTTCGAACCCCACTGGCCCCGCACCACTGACTTTCTTAAGTTATGTGCGGATTTAACACTCGCTCTAAAAACGGTGAAGGAAAACATCGTGAGGAAACCGGCATGTCCAAGAATTTATCACAAAAAAAAAAAGTCAAGGACATGTGACATCCACCAACCCGCACTGGGCCAGCGTGGTGGATTATTTATTTGGCCCATTCTCTCTCTATGAGAGAAAGGCCCGAGTCCCAGCAGTGGGAACGTGATGGGCTGATGATGATGATGATGAACCTATAAATAAAAAAAATTGAACCTATAAATTATATATATATATATTAACCTATGCTGTCCCACAAAGGGCAAAGGTCTCCCCCAAGTCTCTCCAGCCGTCTCTATCCTGCGCCACCTCACACCAACCTTCTTGGTATGCATCCAGATCGTCCCTCCATCTTCTTTTGGGCCGGCCTGGGCGCCGTCTTCCATCTTCAGGCACCCATTCCGTAACCTATAAATTAAAAAAATTAAAATCCCCAACACAATAAAACATACTGTCTAAGAACCACCGCGGGAAAAGCTGCTTTCAAATAAAAAAACCGCATCCAAATCGATTCACCCGTTTAAGAGCTACGGTGCCACAGACAGACAGACACACACAGTGGTTAAACTTATAACACCCCTCCTTTTTGCGTCGGGGCTTAAAAAACTGAAGCAGATAACTCTGCCTATCCTTTTTAACCAACTTAAAAAAATAGGAGGAGGTTCTGAAGTCGAATGTTTTTTTTTATGCTTAATAGATCCATGTTTGGCCACTATCTCGCCTGATGTGAAGCGATGATGTGGCCTAAGACGAAGCACATAGATCTAGAGAGAGACGGCAGTTGAGCGGCTGCTCAGACTCGTCTCCCCGATGGTTCACCGAACATCATCCCGAAACACGACTAGGTCGAATGTACTTTTATTGTATTTTTATGTTTGTAACCTTAGATTCCCGTCATTTATAAGCTGATTTAGAAAATTATTTCGATTGCGTTGGGTTCATAGCTTCAATGTAATCCCATATGAATTTCATCGATATTCGACTTTGGACTTCGAAGATACATCAGAATGGAAGTAGTTTTTTTTATGTTATAGAATTTATTATTAAAATAAAGAAATGATACTACGTGTAATTCTTTACCTACCTTCTATATAATAGACTCATCAGACGAATTACACATTACAAAGTAAAAAATAAATCATAGTTTATAGTTACATTGATTAATTATCTTTTTGACCTCCATAATCATTTGATTTGAGAGAACGAGTGTGGTTCAATGGGAGAACGTGCGACTTTCGATCCGACGCACCCGAGTTCGAATCCCGTTGGCACCGCACCACTGACTTTCATAAGTTATGTGCAGAATTAGCACTCGCTCTAAAAACGGTGAAGGAAAATTTCATGAGGAAACCGGCATGTCCAAGAATTATACAAGAAAAATTCAAGGACATGTGACATCCACTAACCCGCACTGAGCCAGCGTGGTGGATTACGGCCCACACTCTCTCTATGAGAGAAGACCCCTGTCCCAGCGGTGGGAACGCAATGGGCTGATGATGAATGATTTGATTTGAATTCAAGGATAAACCAGTTTCTTTATCTATTTTACGTATATAATATAATTTTAAGATTTTAAATAATTAGAAAGAAGAAAAATGATTTGGTTGCTCGGGCAGGGATCGAACCTGCGTCTTCGGAATACCGTCCCGACGCCTTAACCATTGGGCCACCGAGCCAACTGCTCGAGCAACCAAATTTCTTCTATACTTCTTATATCGTCTTACGGGGACGATAATACAATTTTGTTCAAGATTCATTTCGAAGGGGGTTTAACCCCTAATCGTAAGATCCTGGTTACGCCCAAGTAACCGAGTTGCTCTTTATACGATTAAGAGGTCAATTAACAGAACCAAGTAATCGTCACTAATTGAGTACGTTTAATTAATCCAATGAGAGGATCGGCTTACCTTTATCTATCTTGTTTTAATCTTGCAATCCATTGTGAGAACTGTATTGAATATGACCCAAACGTAAGTTGGGAATCCAAAATACATGTTTTACTTCGATTTTTAGTGAAGTACGTGATAATATGTTACGTACGAGGGACTAAAGTGGCACTTTTAAGGTCCAGGGGCTAAAGTGAAGTATTTTCCGGTCGGATTTAAGTTTTCGACTGCTTCTCAATCTTCAAAGATTTTCTTGTAAAAAGCAGAGCCCTGTTTAGCATACGTGCAACGTTCATAATATTATACACATATGTACATATTAAAAAGATTTCTCAGGAAATTGTTTAAAGTGTCATTAAAATCGCAAGATTAGAAAATTATTGCATATAATAAAATTATTGCTGGCAGCAGCTCGCAGTGTGAAGCGCGACGCGTTCGCGAGCGTTCCGCACTCGCCTTGAAAAAGACCACCGGATGTGGTTGAAACTATATTAGACCACTCTAACTTAAACGTGAGTGTCACCCGTGTTACTCGTATTATTAATATCGTCTCCAAACCACGTTAATTTTCATAATATAAAAGGATTAGAAAAGATGTTTTTTTTTTATGTAGCTGAATGACGAGACGAGCTGGTCATTTGCCTGATGGTAAGCAATACGCCAGCCCATAACAATAACAGCACCACCCAGAACTTAGTTTTGCAAAATCCTGCGCGGTGCTGCACTGCGCTCGTCACCCTGAGACAATTAGCTGTTGAGTCTCATAATGCCCAGTAATTTCGCTGGCTACAATGCCCTTTAAACCGGAACACAGTAATGCTTGCGCACTAATGCTTGACGGCAGAATAACTGGCAAAGCGGTGGTACCCATCCAGACGGCCTCTCGCATACGAAAAACCTACCACCAATAGTGTTGTCAAACTAGTAAGTAATCTGTGGTGGTGTAGGATACCTTCGCCTGAGCACAGAATAATCAAGTACAAGTATGAGGCCCTTTATTTCATAATCACAATGAGTGCGCGTGTTCTACATACATTACCAACATTAAGATTCTATTGTCGTAGACACAGGTGCGAACGAGTGATCTTTATCTGATTCTGTTGTGTCAGTGCTGTTATTGTTATGGGCTGGCGTATTGCTTACCATCAGGCAAACGACCAGCTCGTCTCCTCATTCGGTTAGGTACATAAAAAAAAAGAAAACACAATTATTGGATATATAGATAGAAGAGAATAGAATAGAAATACTATTCTATCTATATTTCTAATATTATTGATTAATAATTATTGAATACCACATAAAAACAATACATAAAAACATAAATAAGTAGGGTTGTAAAATTGGAGGTTTTATCGCTTGAAGTAATCTCAGTATTTTTTTGTATGGTACTGAGTGATTTGACAAGCATGTCGTTCGCCTGATGGTAAGCGTCACGTTTGCCCATCACAATTGCAGTGCCACTCCGGTCCGTGCCAACTACTGTGTAGCGCTGCATTGCACTTATCACCCCCAGATCCTATATAATCGTACCGGCACTCACCTTGTTCCAATCTGCTCACTGAACCACGGCATTCAACATTTGATATATTCCCAACTACCCCATCAAGCTCCCTACTGTGGGGCAGGTAGGAATTTAAATTCATATTACCATTAATACAGATGACGCGGCGACGCGTACAGTCAGTGACATAAGTATCTATGAACTTTTACAAACTTCAATTTAAAACAACACTGAAAATATACAAATAGCATGCAAGTTTTTGCAATTTCCCTAATTGCTGGATATTAACAGACGTTTTGCAATATACACCATTCTGAGAAATAAGCCAAATATTAAAGGTGTAGTCAATCAAAGATTCACAAATGTTTAGCTACTTTTGTCGTTGACTGTACCTATACTAATAGATTCGACTAATTGGCACAGTTTATTTTATCTAGATATCATAATCATAATATAATAATAGACTATGAATGAAATCAAGGTCACACGCTTTTTCATAGATTATTACAAATAATTTAGGACTGCCATAACCGGTATAACACGGAATAATATATTTTAATTATATTCACAAAAGCTATTTTAGTAACGTAGTTGCTTAAAAGCTCGCCGCCTTGACCAGCATCATTTTTATCGGATTAGACATGGCGTGTTTTTGGCTTGAATTTCCTTATTCGAGGAAGTGTCATACTATACCGCTACTCCCTATTTTTATTACAATCTAGGCTTATGAGTTTAGGCTTGTAACATAAATAAATATTTATAATCAATTTATACAGGTTAGTCTAATTCTGCGCTTTCGCATTTTACCATGAGACAATATATAGATATTTATAAGTAAATATTACCTCCTATCATGTATTGCATTATGCTAAAACGTTTTTATCAGAAGAGCACAGACACTTGTTAGTTTTAAAAACCAAGTAAAAAATTTCTACCTTTCCCTGAATGCAAGGTAATTAAATTATTAGTTCTTTCCTTGATTTACATACATTCGTATATATGAATATAAAATATGTGAGTAGGTATATAAATATATACCTATATATTTTATGATAGTCAGTCCTCTTATACTTTTTATTTACACCGCCAACCTCTCTCACTCCATTAGTTCTTTCCATACAAGGGTTGACTGGAAGAGATCGCTAAAAGCGTTTAGCGATAAGTCCACCCCTTGTATAGTTTATAAGAGTATTTTCTGTACCTTGTTAATTGCGTGTGGGTGTACAATAAAGCATTATTGTAGTGTACACAATTGGTGACCATGAGTAAATTAATTTATAACATTTTTTTTTAAATCTAAAAACAAATATATTTCTTTTTTCTACATTTGTACAGTTGGAAAAAGTAATGCTCGAGGGACAAAATTAAAAGTTAAATCTTTTATCATGACGGAAAACCATTCCAAGTTAACAAACTGAACAATGTGTTTCCGGACGTTACCCTGCAACAGAGCTCGCATTTAACAAAAACCCTGCTTAATGTTGTCCGAGGCCGTTGTAGGTGTTGCTTTGGGGGCACAGCCCCGAAAAATCATCATCATGTCAGGCCGTGTTTCTATTTTTTTTGTGTAACTGAATGACGAGACGAGCTGGTCGTTTGCCTGATGGTAAGCAATACGCCAGCCCATAACAATAACGGCACCACCCAGAACTTTGTTTGCAAAATCCTGCGCCGCACTGCACACGTGTCACCCTGAGACAATTAGCTGTTGAGTATCATAATGTCCAGTAATTTCGTGTCCACTCACTGCTGGGTATTAGGCCTCCTCTCTCTCACGCCATTTGTTCCGGTACTGTGCATTCCGCATCCACAGATTTCCTTCCCCCTTCACTATATAGTCGAGGCCCGTCCCCGAGTATTTCAACAAATTATTACTAATCTACCATTCGCATCCACACAAACAATCATGTCAAATGACACTAAAATGTTACTTTATCTCCATTCAAATGTTGTCTGAAACAGATCGCTTTAAGTGATAAGATCCATTGTAACACTCTAGTTTTAAGTATTTTTTCTGTACATGCATTATTTCTTGTTGTTTTTAATAAGCGTTATCTATCTATGTATTGATTTGTCCACCCAATGGCCCCTAAAAATAAAACCTGCATACGGACCTGCATTGTCCTCATCTCAAAGTTAAAGTTTTCAATTCATTTCAGAGTTCGCAAAGGACGCCCACCGAAGTTACGTTTATCCGAGTCCGGCCAGAAGCGGTCCTTTGAGACTTCAGAATGGAGGACAAGAAAGAAATCAATCTCGACTCCATCCTCGAGAGCTTGGGACCTTACGGCAGATATAACTTATTGAATTTCGTGCTGCTGTTATACCCAATACTCTTGAGCAGCTTCTTTGAGTGCGGGTTTATTTTTGAAGCACAGGAAGTGATGTACAGGTAAGAATTAATTAAATAAAGAAATACAGTCAACGATCACATATACTTATAAATCTTGGCCTAGAGAACCAGCAACTATGAGGGCCATGGTCCGATAACACAAATATGAGATAATAAATAAATACGCCCAACGATCACATACGTAGATCCTGCCCCTAAATAGGATTTCTTGTATTTAGGGAACCAGAAACTATGGACTAATAATATTCTGTAATTTTTAATTTGTATGACATTTGAAGCTTTTGGAAATTAATTTAATAATAATAATTTCTTTGTATTTATGATATAATGTAATTTAAATAATAAGACATGTTATTGCACACCATTGTCATGGTAGAATATAAGGACTTATTTTTAGAATTGTATCACCATTATGTACTATATTCTCGCAATAAATGATTTGAATATGACCATGGTCCCACAACACCCAGACACGAAAGAAATGCTTGCCCTTTTTTTCTGTCACGAATATTTGACCCGTAGCGGGAATCGAACCCGCATTTGAGTGGTGTATGAGATTTGAGCTAACCTGCCCAACCACTACACCACAGAGGTTGTCAAAGTAACAAATGCTTGCATTTTTTTCTGTGCTATAACATTTTTCCGTCGCGGGAATCAAACCTGCAACATCAGTGCTGTATAATATTTGAGCAAACCTACCCAACCACTACACCACATGCTGTAATTTGACTTTATATTTCTCGTGATTTGCTAATGTCGTTTGGAGGTGAGTGTTTTTGTTTGTTTGTTTGGGTTTAACCACAACCACTTTAAAACTTAAGGAAAACCGAATGTAAAATTAATTGGGAAACTGAATAATGTTAATTGAAATTAATGGCACACTCTAGTAGATTTTAATCTTATCTGTATTCTCGGAGAATACACCTATTCAATTTATTAATTTGGTGCCTATATACCATACAATTCGTATGTGAAAATCCTAGATGAATATGTGGTTTCATTGTCAAGTGATGCCCTTTTGTCTCATTATCTGCCCATCACGTTCTTACAGCTGGGACAAGGGCCTTCTCTCATAGAGAGAGTATGGTCCATAATCCACCACGCTACCCCAGTGCGGGTACGTGGATGTCACATGTCCTTGATTTTTTGTGATAAATTCTTGGATATGCTGGTTTCCTCACGATGTTTTCCTTCACCGTTTTTAGTGTTAAATTCGCACATAACTTGGTGCGGGGCAAGCGGGATTCGAACTCAGGTGCGACGGATCTAAAGACGAACGTTCTCTCACTGAGCCACACTCGCTCTTTTGTCTGTTTGTGCTGAAAGTCTAAACAATGCAATTCGTAGACTCACATATACACATGTTGCCATAAGCTTCATAAGAATGAAGCTTATGGAACAAACATACTTACATACTTACACACTAGTTTACTGACATACAAACTTTCGCATAATTATAAAATTAGTAGGAACCGTGGGAACTAATCAGATTCAGATTCAGAATATTTATTGCTTCCGTAGTTAGTACAAGGTGTGATTTGGTAAACGTACAAAGTCTTATAAAGACCCCGTCGGGAACAGCAAAATTAATATCATAATTATGCGAAAGTTAAC
Source organism: Petrophora chlorosata (assembly GCA_951640565.1). Classification (NCBI taxonomy): domain Eukaryota; kingdom Metazoa; phylum Arthropoda; class Insecta; order Lepidoptera; family Geometridae; genus Petrophora; species Petrophora chlorosata. The sequence goes on along the minus strand of OX621204.1, from coordinate 3,382,351 downwards.
ATACTTACACACTAGTACACTGACATACAGTCAGTGTACCAGTGTGTAAGTATGTTTGTTCCGTTTTCACGTCGCAACGGCTAAACGCATTTGGATGAAATTTGGAGTGGAAATAGTTTTTACCCTGGATTAACACATGTGCTACTTTTTACCCCAGGAAACCGCGGGGTACAGCTAGTTGACTATATATCCTTTGCCTTATCAGGTCACAATTTTAATAATCTTACTTCGTTAGAAGTTATCGTGTTATCAGCATTATGCCTTATCTTTTCAACTCCATCAGTTTAATCGATAGTACTGTCAATATGAGCTTTTTATGCATTCTCTCAGAGATAGAGCATTATATGAATACTAGCGACACACCCCGGCTTCGCACGGAAGAAGAGGAAGGTTTATATGCATGGTATACATACATGGTATACATGGCATACATATAAACCTTCCTCTCTGTCACTCTCTCGTCAATCACTCTGTCTATTGATCAAAACTACATTAAAATTCGTTGCGTAGGTTGCTTAAAAGGTCTAAGCGTATAGACGGCAAAAAGCGACTTTGTTTTATACTATGTAGAGATGTGTGGTGGTCATAATCCACCACGCTGGCTTGGTGCAGTGTCAATAGCCAAGACCGGTCAGTGCATTCTTTATAACAAAATGTTGTATGGAATGATACAGGTTCCGAGAAACATCTACAGATGAGTGTTATTACCCTGATCAACTTGTTTGTTAATTAGAGAAAAGGACCTACCTTCGCTGTGTTTATGAATTTTTCGTAAGTGACTTTGTAACAAGTTATGTATAACAAAGTGTAAGCCATCAGTTTTTGTAGTCAGTTGTTCTTAATTATTTTCTGTAACCTTCATTGTAAAACATGATAAAATGAAATGTGATCTTGACCTTTAGGTATCTTTACATTGTCGCTCAATACAATCGCTTGGTAGATCTATGTTTGGCCACAGAATACTAAGGGACAGAAGCATCACTCCGCAAAGAAATTTAAAGAAATAGCGGCTCTTGATATGACGCAATAAAATTCAATTCAGCTCGCGTAGCGCTGGATACCTACCAGTCATATTAACCTACGGAGCGCCTTTCTTTCTATCGCATAGCTCTTACCTCTTCTGACGCGGCACGTGTAACGACGCGAGACCCGCCGTCGGTGTCCGGCTATGTACTAGTAGCTTCGTACCTACAGTGCGGAGTGCGCTAGGCCTGGTTTGGCCACTATCTCGCCTGATGTGAAGCGATGATGTGGCCTAAGGTGGAGCACGTATATCTAGAGAGAGACGGCAGTTATGTGGCTGCTCAGACCCGTCTCCCCGATGGTTCACCGAACATCATCCCGAAACACGACTAGGTCCTTCTTCTTCTTGTGTTTGGACAACAGTCGTTAGGTCCTGTCGGAGGCCTTCGGGCGGTTTAAACACTTCGACACCAGAGCCACACACCCACACGAGAGTAGAGAAGAATTGTCCTTATTTTTAGCTTCTTATCAAAAGGCTTTTTATAGACTATCTTTTTTACGCAGCTTTGTCCGTGCGGTCCGTGTGCCTAAGTATCATCGTCTATTATCTGTATGAGTCAGGCACTTACTTTAACTTTTATAACTTCATAATTACATCAGTAATTAGTCTCATATTATACATACTTACCTACTAACCTTACCTACTTACCTACGACCTCTTTTTACAAAAACCAAACACACTATTATTGTTTACGTAGGTACCACAAGTAGGTAGGTGTAGGTATAACAAGTTTTAAATAAATAGGTAGTTATAGTTGGTTACAGTTACATAGGCAGGTGTACTTACATATTTTTCTATTATAACCGACTGTTTTGAACAGAGGAAGGTTCTCTATTTATTTTTTTTTCTGAATGTTTTTGGTGTACAATAAAGAGTTATCTATGCATCTCCTTCCAGATGCGACATAGATGGCTGCGAGAACAGATTCAACGACACCTCTTGGCACCAAGCTGCGATCCCTTACAACCACGAGAAGGGCAAACTCGAAACATGCTTAATGTATGAACGAGTGAATGTTACTTTGGACCGATGCGATGCTGCAGAGTTCCTGAACAAAACCGTAGCTTGCGATAAATACGTGTATGAGGAGGGGCAAAGTCTGGTTAAAGAGGTGAGCTTCATAATTTCCCTTCCAAAGTTGTGAGGTAAGGCGCTCGTAGGTAAACTGCACAAGGAACTGAAGCAAGCAAGACGCAGGTTACATATGCAGACTACAAGCATATAAATGTACCTAATATAGCTATGCCATTACTTGCCCTGTACAAGTGTCTTCCCTCTAATGACCGTTTCATACTGGGGCAGAACAGTGACGCAGACAAGTGAACAGAACAGTACCACAGAATACTAAGGGACAGAAGCATCACTCCGCAAAAAAGTTTAACAAATAGCGACTCTTGCTATGACGCAATAAAATTCAATTCAGCTCGCGTAGCGCTGCATACCTACCAGTCATATTAACCTACAGAGCGCCTCTCTTTCTATCGCATAGCTCTTATCTCTTCTGACGCGGCACGTGTAACGACGCGCGACCCGCCGTCGGTGTCCGGCTATGTACTCATACTTGTAGCTTCTTACCTACAGTGCGGAGTGCGCTAGGTCTGACAATACTGCGACTTGTACTATTTGAACGCGCGTGCTGCAACATAACAGTAGGTACAGTTACGCGCATTCAAGTAGTAGCAGTACTGTTCTGCTAACTACTCTGCCTTACTACCCCGTCCTTGTTAAATAACACGCCTAGTTAAAGCATAGCTATTTATATGCCGATTTCATCCCATGCTTTCCTTTATCATCAACGTCTTAAGTTTACCCTCATTATTGAGTTGTACGTAGGTACATAACCGGTTACCCGCTCCCAAAATAATTGATCCATAAATGTCTGTTCCAGTTCGACCTAGGCTGCCAGGAATGGAAGCGCGTCCTTGTTGGAACCATCCATAATTCTGGCATGTTCCTCGCCATGCTGTTTACTGGAGCAATATCTGACCGCTTCGGGAGGAAGGTGGCTGTGGGGTTCGCGTCTGCAGCTAGCTTCACATTTGGCTTCGCACGTTCCTTCGCTCCAGGATATTTGACATATGTGGCGATGCACTTCCTGGAAGCTGGCTTGGGAGGCGGCCTGTATCCTTCGGCCTATGTTTTTAGTAAGTATAGTACAAGTAATGATATGTAGTGGTACCATTTCATACTTAATAGTTTCATATTTGTTTCGTTCTAATTCCATGTTGTTAAAATTGTTAGTGGGACATGGGACTCAAATGTATTTTTAACCGACTTCAAAAAGGAGGAGGTTTACAATTCGACGGAATGTTTTTTTTTTTTTGTGTGTTTGTTACGCGATTACTCCGCCAATTATGAATGGATTTCGATGATTCTTTTTTTGATTGGTAGGTCATACTTCAGAGGTGGTCCCATATAAATTTTATCGAAATTCATTCAGCACTTTTTGAAAAAAATAGCAAAAACAACAAAATATAAGTTTAATCTTCAAGTCTGTTCTTGTTTTTGTTGTAACTGACTTTCTAAAGGTGGAGGTTTGTATTTGACTGCTTCACCTGCTTCACCCAGGGTTGACTTCCGGCGAGGGAACTCCTCAACGGTGAATAGTACAGACACAACATTTTGTAAATGGATTTAACCATAATAGCCTGTTCTAAATTCCACCATGACATGGCTGATACACCCAGGATTGACTTCCGGCGAGGGAACTCCTCAACAGAGAATAGGACAGTAATGATTTTTTTTGTACATAAATTTAATTGTGATAGCCCGTTTTAAACTTCGTCATGATGTGGCTGCTAGATCATAAATGCTTGTCTTTAAAAACTTTTTAAATTAATTTAATTAAAACTTGTTTTGCACTAAAAAGGGTAAAATAAATTATTTTTCAAAAAAAAACTAAACCGACTTCAAAACCACAAATAGGCACTCAAAAGTGAAAAATAAATTAATATAATTATCATAAGCGCTACCCACTCATATATTTGAAGTCGGTGCCAGCCAAGTCTAAAAGGTAGTAGATAGATACTACCTACAAGTAGTACTTACTATATACATAGTATTTATCTGCTACATAATAGTAGCGCTTATGATAATTATATTAATTTATTTTTCACTTTTGAGTGCCTATTTGTGGTTTTGAAGTCGGTTTAGTTTTTTTTTGAAAAATAATTTATTAGTTTCCTTACTGACATACTTAAATATATATAGCCGTTTCAAGTTTTGATCAGTGTTACTTTTTGTATATGTAATTTAGATTGCAAGTGTGACATTTAGTCTGTTATGTAGGTCTTATCAAAATAGCCCAGTAACGGGTTATAGTTATTAGGCTAACACGAACAAAGTTGGCAGCATCATAAAATTGTGATAATATCAAGGTTGCTGAGTGCATTAACTCCTTTGATCTCCTTGAAATATTGCAAAATAGAACGAATCATAAACTGTTTAATGTGTTTGCAACAAACATTGCATATTATACGATAAATTCACACTTCACGCCTTCAAAACTGTTGATCAACAGAACTGTTTTGTAGCCAGTGAAATTACTGGGCATTATGAGACTTAAGAGCTAATTGTCTCAGGATGACGAGAGCAGTGCAGCGCTACGTAAGATTTTGTAAAACAAAGTTCTGGGTGGTGCTGTAACTGTAATGGGCAGTCGTATTGCTTACCATCAGGCAAACGACAACATAAAAAAAAAACGAACAATATAGACTCACTATACAACGTGTAACATAAATGTGTAGTAATAATTAAACCACGCATATAGAAGCTTATTAATAATTCAAGTCCAAGTGCAAATCACCAGAAACTTTTTAAAATCACAAGATATGATAATTTAAACATTTCTGGTAATCAAGTTCATTTCAACCCTAACAATCAGCTGATAAAGAGCAATGAACTTGTGACAAAGAATATTAGTGCGCCGCGTGTACAGATCTGACAAACAAATTTTATCTTCAGTTAGCAAAGCCAGCTGTCCTACCAACCTTACTTTACAACTAACTTTCAAGCAAACTGCTTTTTACGCGACTCCCCAAAAAAGGAATATAATGTTTTCGGGGTTAATGTATGTGCGTTTTTTTATTACAAAATGCCTCAACAGATTTGGATGTATGGGGTATCCTCGGAATCCTTAAATCATCCCAAGTGTAGTGTAATGTTTTTGGCAGGGTATTTTTTTATTTTTATTAATGCTTACTTATTAATTACAGCATTAAACATCATCGCTCCAATTAACATTCAGGAATAAGGATCTAATCAGTGTAAACGCCTAATAAGAGCGAGCATGGCTGATGTTCTTAAAAAATACGTGAGGTCACCAACCACCGTAGGAATAGGATGTAAAAAACATCATGCATGAATTTCAACAGTAGGAATGTAATAGGCTGATAATGATGATTAAGACATTTCCAACATTTGATTTCATTGCATAGTAAAAGAGTGTTCGTAAGTCAGTAATCAATAAAGCGTCTTTACTTAGTCAGTTTTCAGAAATAAACCTGTTTAATCTTTGACAAAACGCGGCAAACACTAAAGCTATCAAACATTCGCCGCCGCTTCATGATTCGCTAGCCTTGTTTCGTATTGCACCAATCATAAAGATGTAATCCTAATAAATAATAGCCGCTGCTCCTCATTGGTCGAGCGGCACAAACAAAGTTACCTTCTAACGCCGCCCCATAAAACTCCACCGAAAAGGACCGTTTTCGTTTCGGAAATTCTTTTTAGGTTATTTCTGAATATGAATTCTAAGACGTCAAGTTGGATAAAAATTTGAAACTAATCAAGGCAAGGCTAAGTCGGGTACGTTCGCGGAGATTTTTTTGTATACCGGTTCCGGAACATGCAAAAAAACTATGGTAAAAAAAACTTAAACCTATGTTTTTATTATGGTTTTAATGCATTCAAATCTGTCCAGGCAATAAGAAGTAATGGTGGAATAAATAAATACATACATACGTAAACCCTGAAATACTCCTTTTTGGGCAGTCGTGTAAAAATGTGGAAATACCCTTTTTTACGAGTGGGTTCCGGAACGGAAACGACCGAGTCCGAAGATCCGTTCAGTATGAAATTCCGGTATTTGAGACTCGAAATCAAGCCCTTGTAAAATGTTCGGCGTTTTCAAAGACAGAGCGCCTAGGCCACAAAACAGATAAATACAGAAGTTAATCTCATGTATGTACTTTTCATACATTTCATACCGGACGGCGCAGGAAGTTTTTGGGAGGAAAATTGATTGATTTAAAAATATAACTGTACACGATATCGACATAATTTTTTCGCAGTTACTATTATAACTGAATAAAGTTTTTTTGAAGACAAAACAAATGCGATTAGTTTACATTAACATCTTCCTCATTAGATTATTGAACACAAGGCTAACACAGCTTATACTACAATAAATATCTAATTTTAAATTGTAAAAATATGACAAGGCTACAAACTTATGTTCGCTTGTTCGGCGCAGGGCCGGGGGCTGGGGCGCTTACCTACCTACCTAACTATTTTGTGCTACGTGAAAACAAACCATCAAAATACAAGCAAATACCTACTTACCTCTCTGAAACAACTGGTAGCTTAAAAAACGACAATTCACCGTTTAATGTTGAATTTAAACAACCGTCCACCAAACAGTTATAATAACCTATTTTTCGTTGCTCCATTTTTGCACAAAAACGTTCACAGACGCGTGTCTCAAGCGGATGGCACTCGCATCCCAACTGTGCCCAGATATCGTGTCTGTGAGCGGTGTCTATGTGTGCGTTGCTCGAGCGCACTTTGTATGTATGTAGATTTCTGTACTAATCTGTTTTGTGCCTAGGCACAAAGTAGCTCGGTCAATGACCCGTACTACCGCGACTAGGCCACAGCTTGTTAGGATTGTCCAAAATAATTCAAATAAATAATTTTTAAACTTTGTATGGAAAATATAATAGTGTTTTTTTGGTTGTATATTCTGCCCAATGATTCATGACTAGATACCCATACACACCTTTCAGTATTACTACACATTAATGTTATTCCCTGTATACTATGGGCGGGAAAATCTCCATTAATCAACAGCCCGTCAATAAACAAGTCCGTTAATAAATCGCAATCAACATCCAATCGCCTTATTAGTCCGACCTTGGCCATTGTTTTAACTCTTTTTTTATTTCAGTCGTCGAGCTGGTCGGCCTCAAGCAACGAGTTATCGTCTCGGCCATGTGTAACATGACCTTCGTCATCGGAGTAGTTCTCATCGCGCTCCTCGCCTGGTGCGTGGACAACTGGAGAACTTATGTTCTCATTCTCTACTGCCCGGCCATCATTGTGGTTATCTACGTCTGGTTCATGAACGAAAGCGCTCGATGGCTCCTCAGCAAAGGCAGACGAGACGATGCCATCACTGTTCTGAAGAAAGCTTCTAAAATCAACAACCTCGATCCAAGGCAGCTAGAGCTTGACGCTTTGGGAGATCCTCTACTAAAACCTGAGAATCAGACGACTGATAAGAAATCTCAACTGTCGAAAGCTATACGCTCGAGTATCATATGGAAGCGATTGCTGATATGCTCGTTCTTGTGGATGACTTGTTCGCTAGTCTACTATGGGCTGTCGATTAATTCCGTTTCGTTGAGCAGTAACAGATACGTTAGTTTTATGCTGGTGACCCTGGTTGAGATCCCGGCGTATATAGTGGTGGTCATAGTTCTAGATAAATATGGAAGGAAAAAGACTTTGGTGACGACTTATGTGACATGTGCAGCAATGAGTTTGCTCTTTGCCTTTCTGCCGAGATGTAAGTATAAAAATTAATTTATTTATTTATTGTAGTAGCACCTCCTACCTAAATGCTGACTACTATGAGTGGGAGCTCCTGGCTATCACTGTAGTGTTTACTGCCTTCTACTGAATTGTGATTTTGCTATGTTTAGGTGGGTATGAACGGTGACAGTAGGGCATCACCAATCCACCAGCTGCGTAATTTTATTTAGGTGCAGCAGTTTTATGTAATTGTCTAAATTTACCTACAACAATAACATTTATGTTGTTTGTTGCAATAACACCTAAAAAAATGCATCATATTTTTTTTTTTGGCCCTTTTTTTTACCCTCGTGGGTACGTACACAGAAGAACCCACATTTCTCGTCTTTTCAATCGACTTGAAAAAAGGAGGAGGTTCTCAATTCGATGGTATGTTGTTTTTCGTATTTTTTTGTATGTTTGTTACGCGATTACTCCGCCAATTATGAATTGATTTTGATAATTCTTTTTTTGTTTGGTAGTTCATACTTCGGAGGTGTTCCCATATACATTTTATCGAAATTGATTTCGCACTTTTTGAAAATAATAACAATAACAAAAAAATTGAGTTAGTCTTGAAGTCGGTTCTTGTTTTTTTCTAAAAATGAATTATTTTATAATTTTATCATTCTCTAGACAATAAGATCAGCCGGCTTAGATTGTCTCTCTAAGTCCATAGTTATATCCATCATGCCATGCCCCTGATTTTATCACAAGTTCTACACAACGGGTGACAAATGAACAATTTCCGCGTATAAATACCATAGTTCCTGTAATATTCTAGCAATTATCCACCTTGAATTTACTTGACAGCGACAATGATCATTGTTGCACCTCCCACACGCAATTATAAACTCTTGATCACTATAATAAAGTTTAAAATTGCAAAGCAAGTTCAGAGGATGATTTATATAGAAATACACGTGTTAAACATAATAGGTTCGCATTATTTAGCTGCGTCGGTCACCCTAATACATGACAATAACAGATACACTTGACACTCATGGGACACGCTGTATAATTATGTATATTACTAACTTTATGGAGATCAAAATGAACTGATACTGATAACGGAGATACCAGTACTTGTGGTAGGACTCTCGTATGTAGGAAGCCGTCTGGGTAGGTAGCACAGCTTTGCCAGTTATTCTGCCGCCGAGCCATATTGCGCAAGCATTTCTGTGTTACTGTGTTGTACCTAGTTTGAAGGGTATTGTAGCCAGCGAAATTACTGGGCATATGAAACTTATTATCTGAAGCCTCGGGATGATGAGCGTAATGCATTGTTATTCAGTGCTTTTTATGGTATTAAAAGTTCTGGGTGCCGCACGAGCGGTTGCTCCCCGCGACTCTTATACCAGGTCGTCGGTCCACCTTGTGGGGGGCCGTCCTACGCTCCGCCTTTTGGTCCGTAGTCGCCACCCGAGAACCTTTTTACCCCAACGGTTATCGGTTCTACGAGCTATATGGCCGGTCCATTGCCACTTCAATTTGCTAATTTTGAGAGCTATGTCGGTTACCTTTGTTCTTTTGCGATTTTGTTGATGCAGTGACCCAAATGAGTTCGTTCGTCCATCCTGCATAATAAGAAACAAAAGAACATAAATTCCCCATAAATAATAAACAATTCATTGGTTATTGCACGCGTTCAATAGACAGGCTGCTGAAACATTTTTTTTCAAGCTTTTATTTAACTTTGTACGAGCCAATAAAGCTCGTACAGCAATTTTCCAATACCGCGTAGGTAAACAATAATTATTACTAACAAATCAAACAGTCGTCACTAAACAACCGTCACGCGCTAATGTGTCGATACTCTAACTTAACGTAGTGCGGTTCAGACACCAAATTAGGCGTAGACTCTTAACTTAAACAATACAACATTTTAACAGCGCAGTTGGTTTGGTGTGTTCTTTTATTATAACTACCTACTACAACTGGGTCACCGTCAACGACGAAAGGCCCAACAAACTTGTTTTGTTCAAATCTCGCAAGTTGAATCAAAACCACTTTGTCAAAGTCCAATGACAATGCAATATCATGGTGACAGCCAGCTGATCTGATGACGGAGATGGAAGGCAATGGAACTCCTTGACGGATAATCGTAAACTACTCAAATAGCGCTATATACACATACGCATTTACACACGTTCCAGCGTAGGGGAACTAACCCGACCCGAGCTATGCGGAGCAATAAATACAAGAATCGACTCGTGACGCCATCTCACAAGCTCGGAAAATCTGAGAGGTCCGTCTACATATTGGGTCCATCGGTCTATAATAGACTGCCTGGCACAATACAGGATGCACCTTCCACTGGGACGTTCAAAACCCGGTTAAAAAAGTGGTTGCTTGAAAACATTTTCTACAGTTTCAATGACTTTTTAGAATTGCCAGAATACTAGATACCTACGTACCTACTTACATATTACAATTATAAAATTAATTAAACGATACAATATCTTATCTGACATGTAACTATGGAGTTATAAATAAATTATTTGTATTTGTACTAGTTTTTGGGCTCATTTTAATTAGCTCACGGTTCGGATTACGAATATGTTAAAAGTTTGTCTTGAAATAAATATATTTTTAACAAAAATCTTATCCTACTAATCTTATTTCTTACTAGTATTATAAACGCGAAAGTTTGTAAGAATGTATGGATGTATGTTTGTTACTCTTTCACGCTGCTACGGCTAAACGGATTGGGTCGAAATTTAGTATGTAGATAGCTTATACCCTGGCCTAACACATAGGCTACTTTTAATCACGGGTACCGCGGGTGAAACCGCAGGGCGCAGCTACTTACCTATAATTAGATACTCTTGTACATTTATTGCAATAAGAACTATTTTGTTCTATAAATATCTAATAAGTCTACCTGTCACAAAGTTCGTACAAAATGTTCACTCATCAAAATGGCACGTGTATGGCCGCGTTACGTGGGAACCATTGATACTATTACAATTTGTTTATTATAATAATGTGTGTAAGCACTGACAGATGCTTAGCTAAATCAGTGACAAATTAGCGCAATGATTTATTTTATTTTATTTATTTATTTATTTCTTCTTACAGCTATCATAGCAGGTATATACCTAATGCAATAGCGCAGCTATCTTACCTATTTATATAACATGATATTTATACTATTCACTAGCTGCGCCCCGCGGTTTCACCCGCGGTTTCCCGGGATGAAAAGTACCCTATGTTTACTGAGGCGGTACGGATTCTATAGAGAAACACGTTTGAGGTAGCTTGCGGCGGAAGGTCGTATGCACCAAATAAGTTTTTTTTCGTATAAAATAAAAACTATTGCGATTTTTTAAAAATCTTTCCAACACTTTGAAGTGTGTGCTGACTAATCTACCTATATAAAAATTTTGGAAGCTTAAATCGGTCTCTTTTCCCTGTAAAATTAAACTATATGATTTTAAAGACCTCTTTTTGATATTTTTTCTCAGCTGTAAAAGCTCACCTTGGCAAAGGAAGACAAAATGCTGATAAATGGCATACATATTTAAATATCAGTTCCAAATGTTTAGTAATTACTGAGAAAAATTGAAGTCCCTGACGCCAATATTTCCAATTCTCGGTCTTAATCCAACTAAATAGAAATCCCATCCCATGCAAAGTTCCTTTTAAACGTGGTCGTCTTAGCAATATTGTACTGTATTTATATGCTGTAGAGCCCTGCAAACTCTTGGCGATTTTGCACTGCATAGTAAACAAACGTAAGACTATTAATAGCAATAAGGAAAACGTTTCGTGTTCCGACAGGATTTGAACCCGGCTGTTAGGTACCTTTGCCAAGACATTTTTAACAGGTACTGAGTTACTTAAGTCTCAGTAACACAGACTTTCATTATACCCTTTCTAATGTCGTTTTATTCTGACTTTGAAAGTCGTATTTTGCTAACAAACAAATTGCAAATTTTATTTTTAGAAAAAAACAAAAACCGACTTCAATGTATCTTCGAAGTCCAAGGTCACATATCGATGAAATTTATATGCGACCACTTCGTAGCCATACTGAACCCAACGCAAAAATATTTTTCCAAATCGGTTCATAAATGACGGAGTTCTGAGGTAACAAACATAAAAAAAATACAATCGAACAGAGATCCTCCTCCTTTTTGAAGTCGGTTAAAAACCTACTAACTGCATAATTATGGAGTACTAGCTGCGGCCCGCGGTTTCCCGGGATAAAAAGTAATCCATGTGTTAATCCAGAGTATAGCCTATTTTCATTCCAAATTTAATCCAAATTCGTTTAGTCGTTACAGCTTATTCTTATATTCTTTATTGTACACTATTGTAATATTTACATCGATGATTTATAAAATATATGTACAAAGGCGAGCTTAACCCTAATTAGAAATAATAAACACACACACCAACATACAAACTTTCGCATTTATTAATGGGGAAAAATATAATGACCATCAAAATAGCCTATAAGATCCCCATATACTTCTATCCAAAAATTGTATCGGCAGATCAAACTTAGTAAATGATTACCAAATTCAGTAAATTACCACCAAATCTTAGCCGAATTGCCGCACCTCACTCTTCCGTGGCAAAGCTCGCTCTTACCCCTAGAGTGTATATAAAAAGCGCGGAGCCAGAAGCTCGCGAAGGAGGTCCCGAAAAAAGCGAGCCCACGAAGCCGAAACCCAAGAGGGGAGGTGGCGAGAAAAGCGAGCCGGCGACTTCCGCAGCGGAGCGAAGGCCAAGTAGGGGAAGAGACATGAAAGGGTGACGAGCAAGACTTCTGGTGAAGCCTACTCTGGTGATCATCTACAATTTTTGGTGATCATTTACTATTTTTGGCGATCATTCAATATTTTTGGTGATCATTTACAATTTTTGGTGATCATTTACAATTTTTGACGATCATTTACTACTCGTATTTTTGGTGATCATTTACTATTTTTGGGGTTACATTTTTCTATATCTGGTCGTCAGCCTCTAATAATATTAGTGTGATGACACTGTTTTCGCACATCAAAATTGTTCAAATTTCCATATCGAACCGGTTCTACTGTAGGTCGTGTAGTACACCTCGTGACGTCACTCCGACCTATATGCAACTTGTGAAATCGCAGCACGTGGAACTGTATTCGTGATTATTGTAGGAACTGCTATCAATAGTGTTATGTTATTGTAATCTCATTGTATCGTAAAGCACGACCTTACTTTTAAAGAGATATGGACAGTTCGTGAATCTAGAAATAGATAGGTTAATTTCGTAATCTCATAAAAATTGTGACATATCTATTTCCATCATACAACGGCTACATAATACATAATGTGAGTAATGTGAGTATACATTATGTGAGTACATTATGATTGTGTCGGAATAGCTCCGACCAGGTCTGGTGACAGACGGACAGACAGACAGACAGCCAGACAGACAGACAGACGGACGGACAGCGGAGTCTTAGTAATAGGGTCCCGTTTTACCCTTTGGGTACGGAACCCTAAAAATAAAGACTCGACCCTGGCTAAATACACAACTAGCAAAAACGTAAAATCGTATTAAAACATACGTGAAGAGCGCAAGGTACTGCTTAGGACTTTGCAAAGCAGAATTTTTGGGTGGCCGCTACATCTGCCAAGCAGTAGTACGCGAGCACTACTGTGTTCAGGTTTTAAGAGCAGCCAGCGAAATTACTGGGCATATGCTCGGGATGATGAGCGCAATGCAGTGCTATACAGTTCTTTTTACGATTTAAAGTTTTGGGCCGCACTGCAATTGTTATGGGAAGTCGTGGTGCTTACTATCAGGCGAACAACTTGCTCGTTTCATTACTCAATAACATTTAGAAAAATCTTCTATGGGTAGGTTTGTTGTTTTTCATCAGGTGAATGACCTTCTCGCTACTCAGTTACATACATTTTCTAGGCCAAATGTTCACAGCCACACGGCGCGTACAAAGTGACATTTCCCTAACAGATTCCGTTTGGATGTCACAGCTGACTACTGGTCGATCCCGCTTTACCTGGTGGGCAAGTGGGCGGTGACCCTGGCGTACTCCTCTGTCTACATCTACGTGTCCGAGGTCTTCCCGACTAACATGAGACAGACGCTCATTAGCTTTTGTTCGACTGCTGGCAGGATTGGCTCGCTGGTTGCGCCTGTGACTCCGCTATTGGTAAGTTCTTTTAATGTTTTAATCAACTCAACCAATCAATCAAAAGTTCTTTATTCAATATTGGCATCTCAGACGCACTTACGTAAAAAGAACCACTACTCAGAAAATACGGCGAGAAACTGAAGGGCATTTTTTTAGAACTTTTGTTACAATATCTTATGTTTGTTTTTGACAATATTATGTTTCTTTTGTGCCAGTTGGCTACTTGGCAGTGCAGAATGTTCCATGTATCTTTGTCTTCTATCTAATTACTAACTGTATAGTATGCTTTTTTCATTAGAATATTTTTCACACGCAATTATGTCTACTCGTACCTTATAGTCTCTCTCTCTCTCGCGGTTTCTGTCGTATGTGGGTACCACCACTCTGCGTTATTCTGCCGCCAAGCAGTAGTGCGCAAGCATTACTGTGTTTCGGTTTGAAGGGCATATAGCATGCGAAATTACTGGGCATGAGATTTAATATCTGATGTGTCGGGGTGATGAGCGCAATGCAGTTCTACGCAGTACTTTTTATGCTATTAAAAGTCCTAGGTGGCACTGCAATAAGCGATCGGACAATCAAAAAAAAAATTAAAATGTAGTTAGAACGAATGTTTGTCGAATCCGAAAGATCATCCAATCAATATTTTTGTAACATAATAATAATTTATATTTTTAAATCAATAAATAAAATCTAATAATTCTGTCATTATTTATCTGTTCCGAAACACAACACAGTGCATGACGTCATTTCAAAGTAATAACCGTGTGCGAAGTTTGTGTTTATTGATATATTTTTGCTTTTTATCTAAATTAAAACGATATGTTTTTCATTCCGTGACGTCCTTAAACTTTACAAAAACGTATAAATCACTTTGCAAGTTTGCTTCCGTAAAGCTTGTTGTTTCGTTTGCCTGCGTGTGACGTCATACGTTCTGAGGTGACCATCTGCGCGGCAATATTTGAAACATTCCCTTGCTCGTCCCATCACTCAATTCTGTCTTATAAAGGTGTTGTATTTTTTTCTCTCATACATTATCCAACTTACCTATATCGTTTTAGCACGTAATTCTAATATGTAGGTAGGTATATGATCCTGACATTGAGTAACATTAGCTGCGTTTTTTGTCTTGTTCTAAAAATAATAAAATGTTATGTTCAGTCGTGTTATGTTTGACCTCACGACAGAAATAAATATATTTTCCTTATTTCTTGTTATGATGAATATAATTTTCTCTAAATAGAAACACGAAACTAGCGATAATATTATTAAACTCTTTATTTCAGGAATTATTGAAGTACAACTAGCATATATATAGCTATTAGGTAGGTATAGTATCCTAATAGCTATACATATGCATACAAAGATAACTGTTTCCCTCGAAGATTTTTTAACACCTTCAAAGATAGAAAATAACTTTCCGTTCTTTTCTAGTCACTGTATCACAAATCCATGCCGACTGTGATCTTCGGGGCAATGTGCATCATCTCAAGTATGCTGGTCCTCATGCTGCCGGAGACCAGGAACATGAGGCTTCCTGACACCATCGAGGAGGCGGAGAAACTGTCCAGGATGAGGAGCAAATCGGAAACTCCTGAGGTTCTGCATTAGGTTAAGTTTGCGTACGTTTGGTTGTATTTTTGGAGCTGAGAAACAATTGGACCTATCTCGCACTATGTAGACCATAGAGCAACATGACATGGATTCACTATAGACCATGGATATGTCAAGGATTCCTCGCCTTTCAGAAGAAACATATCAGTGCTTAGTCTATGAATAATGCAAATTAAAAAAATAATGTAAAATCCACGTTTTTATGCGCCTTAAAAATGTATTGTCATCGAGTTGTGAGCTACCCTGAAATTTATATAGGATAGCGATAATCGGGAAGTGCTCGAAATTTGAATTGCGAAATTCCACCCAGAACGACAGACAAACAGACAGACAAATAAGAGAGTGACTTAAAATAACGTGGTATAATCTATTAACGACCTTTCTTATTGTTAGTAAGAAATGTACATGAAACGTTTCTTTTAACAAAATATGCATCTAGTATACGCGGCCAAGTGCCTCGGCCTACATAGTACGCGGTTCCCTCATATAATAATTTGGACGTGAGACCAAAAACATAGACATGTACTTATAGGTATTCCGATTGAAGGGTTTATGAGATCATAAGAAGCTATTTTTAGATCCCACAGTTGATTGTTTTGCGAATGCGTTCGAGGAACGTGGCCTTTCTTTTTTGAACTCAAGTACAGTTCTATTTTCTGTTAATTTGCGCTATAAGAAAAATCTTGACAATAGAAACTAAGCTTCAATTTCTGCAGTTGCAGTTTTACAATACAACCTAACGCAATACATAATACCTCTCTATCCTGTATTGTATTGATCCATTTGATCATCACTTAATAAGCTTTAATATTTAAAGCGAATAGAACTATTGGCGTTAATTTTGTAGCATTTTAAACTTCTTTTGTTTAGTAAGGGTGGCCATACACGGGCTACTTGAACGTTCAAGTTGACATGACCGCTTCAAGCTGCGACGGCAAAGCGAACTACAATCTTCTATTCATTAGAACACATGAGACCGCTTAAAAAGGCGCGACCGTTTCGGGTTGGCTGACGTTCCGTCGTGCGGTCAAGCAGTTCCAAGACACTGACTTTTCGACCTGCTCTAACGTACTGCTCTAGCGTGATATATAGTTCTAATAAAAGTGTTTCTTACTCAAAATCCATATTGCAACTGCAGTTGAATTGTCAATGCTCCAGCGGTTGAAAACGACTGCTTGAGCAATCGTCCCCGTAAGACGGTATAAGAAGGATAGAATAAATTTGGTTGCTCGAGCTGGCTCGGTGGCCCAGTGGTTAAGGCGTGGGGAGGGTATTCCGAAGATGCAGGTTCGATCCCTGCCCGAGCAAAATCATTTTTTTTCCTAATTATTTAAAATCTTAAGACTGCTTGAGCAGTTGACAGTGTCTACTAAAGTAGTTAAAAATGACTATTCAAGTGATCCGTGTAAGTTGTTCATTGAATGAACGCGCTCGAACTGCCCGTGTACAGCCGCTCTAAGAATGTATTGCTGAGCTTACCTCTAAATATGTGTATTAAGTACTTATTTATTAATGTCTAATAAATGTCCATTTTGTGTAGTAATAAGCGATTTCTAGAACATAATGATTTTTTGGGTATTTATTTGTAAACATAGTGATCCTGTCGTGTTTTTAAAAGACATAAAGATTTCACAGTGATTTTCTACTTAAATTCGACTTGACGAAGATCATCGGATATTACGTTAGGTCTAGAAATTCGTCAAAGTTACTAACAATTTGTTTAAACTGTGAAAAATTGCATTCGATCAATTTTATGTAATTTTTTAGTTTGGGTTCGAAAATAGCTAGATGTGGTTGTATCTAATCATTAAGACCTCAGTTTATAAGAAAACTATATAACAATTAACTCAAAAATTAAAAATATAAACGTCTACACTCACGTTATGATTGTGTCGGAATAACTCCGACCAGGTTTCGGACAATTAGGATGTCCTTCTTCCGGGAGTTTACGCTTTGGATTCGCGGCGCAGACTGCGCGCCTCCACTCGTTCCTGTCGCCGCGAGCGCGGTGCTAAAACCGGTGCAGGCGCGGGGGGCGCGGGCGCAGCGGGGGTTTGATTCGACTCACGATAGTTTCCAAACTAATTCAAAAATTAAACTTGGCAAGCTTATAAATGATTTTAATATTCTTGATAGATTTGTCGTAACTAAGTAATTTTTAAAAGAATACGACTTAAGTTTGAGATGAGCGAACCTTTTTGTCGAAACCAAAAGAAATATAAAAACTGCGTTTATAAAAGAAGGATATTTAGTTTTTAATGATTCTAATTTTTCCTTGTACAGTTTTTTGGACCAAAACGTGTGAATTCCTTTAGAGTAGAGATTTGTTTGTCACGTTGCTGCTAATGTGCACACAAGGCTAGGTAATATACTAAAACAGATGTGAGAAATACCTAATCTCTGCGGTTTGCAGTAATTTGCGAGGTTGTTTGCAATTATCTATGGTGCACAAAAACACACAAAAACTAGTACTTTATCTGTGGCCCAAAGTGAATTATTTTCCAACACACCTAACATTATACCATCGTGCACACATCATATTGAAACAGCCACTTAGATTGGTACTTAGAAATGTATGTGTCAAACATAAATTGCCAATGTTGGTATAGAAGATTTGTTATCAGTACTTATTATTAAAGAAAATGTTCATTATATATATAAACGGCTACACTCACGTTATGATTGTGGCAACACTCACGTTGGATAACTCCGACCAGGACCCCAATTCACTATGACAACTTGACGATTCCTTGCTTTGAAATTATCCTTCATTAATAAACGACATCTCTATGACGGATAAGGCGTACATATATATATATATATATATATATATATATCATAGAAAACACAAATTTCGCAGATGTCGTTTATTAATGAAGGAATCGACGTTTCCTCGAAGCATAGTAAATTAGGGACCAGGTTTCGGACGATTAGGATGTCCTTCTTCCGGGAGTTTACGCTTCGGATTCGCGGCGCAGACTGTAGTCTGGTCGGAGTTATCCGACACAATCATAACGAAGCCGGTTATATTTATAATGAATATTTCGACTCACAATAGTTTCCAAACCTTAAAGAAAATGGAGGTACTTATTTGATATTTTATTCGAATATTTTGAGCAACTTTATTCAAATGTATGTATACAGTTTTCCGGAAATATGTTTTTTTATCGTTTCAATGTATTTTAGAGACAATTCTCTACAACACAAAATATATCTATGTTATAATTCACAATTAACTTAATGCAAGTATAGCTCCTTATTGCACTTAATTTTACTTTACTCACACTTAGAAATAGGTATTTTTAATATTATTGTAAATCCTACATGAGACATTTACGTAGACAGTATTTTAGTTAATTTTATAAATAATTTAAAAAAACATTTCAATGTAACCCCATGTATTGTGAACTTAGTTTTAAGTAAGTACGGGACCAATTAAACATGAAATTGAAATAAATTCCTTAAACTACGTTTTACAGAATACGGTTAGCAATAAAGCATTAAAAACTAGTTATTTCAAAATATGCAAAAGGACAATAATTAGTAGAAAATTGATTATATTTATCAAACTATTTTTAATCTAGATGTAGTCAAGCCGTCAAGCGACCTAGTCGTGTTTCGGGATGATGTTCGGTGAACCAGCGGGCGACGGGTCTGAGCAGCCGCTCAACTGCCGTCTCTCTCTAGATCTTTGTGCTCCATCTTAGGCCACAACATCGCTTCACATCACGCGAGATAGTGGCCAAACATAGATCTATTAGGCGTAAAAAAAAAGAAAAAATTAAGTCTAATAATAGAATTATTTAATACTTGCTCCAATACTATGTAGCTACATCACACAAAATAAGTTAACGTAGTTTATGGAAATACAAATCAAAGCATGTACTTTTAAAATTTTATGTCATTAGATATTGTAAGTGGAAATATGCATTTTCATTTTTTATAAATATTTGATGCACATTTTTAAGACAGTTTTACAAAAAATGCAATGTTAAAAAAACACTGGTCTAGGTTTCCTACTATTACTTAACAATATACTTAATTTGTATTTTTAGTACAAAGGCATTGTTTCACAATTTTTGCAATAAACTTTTTAAATAAATATTTGTGGTTTTATTTTATTTGAATTTTTTAAGACATGCTTACAAAGTAAACCTTTTAATTAATCAGCAATGAGTCGATAATGTGTAGTGATACACCTTTTTTTAATTATTTATAGGCTTGCGTTTGACCGCTATCTCACCTACATATAACTAAGAAGTCACTGTCTCCCTTATAGTCCAGTTGTCCAACTTATAATCCAGTCAAACTAGATTTTATTTATATTATTATGTGTTATATCAAGTTGGACCGCAGGGGATGCAAAATATATCAATGTGTCAGAAAAAATTCCCGATTATCAAATCAAAATGTCGAAGCTGCGCGTGCATCGGAAAAATTATAATTAAAAAACCTTATGTGAAAAATAGACAATCCACTACCGGAAATTTCTGCAAAAAAATATATTAGCTTGTAAATTTCATAACTCCCTTTCATACGGAGTAACGAATGCAGACAAAATAATGCACCTAGATTTTGAAAAGTTTCGTGAGTGTTATTATTAATAATTGATATAAAACGGCTACGACTCACTGTAAACGTCGAAATTACACCGAACAGGTTACTACGCCGCGGCTTGATCTCGTAACTCCCAGAAGAAAGACTTCTAAAATGTCCGAACCTGGTCGGAGTAATTTCGACGTTTACAGTGAATCTTAGCCGCTTTATATCAATTATGAAAAATAATGCCACATTTACTAACAATTAATTTTGTTAGTTTTTTTCATTCATTTTCTGCCAAACGATCAGCTGACCGTCTAATGGCGCCGAGCCCCAGTCACGTGTTGCGCGCCATGTGCAAACTTTTCTAATCACCGTAACAAAACACGTGCAGATTAAACATTTTGATATGATAATCAGGGGATTTTTCCCTACACATTGGTATATTTTTCATCCCCTGCAAA
The DNA here is from genome assembly GCA_951640565.1 of Petrophora chlorosata. NCBI lineage: Eukaryota > Metazoa > Arthropoda > Insecta > Lepidoptera > Geometridae > Petrophora > Petrophora chlorosata. The sequence continues at coordinate 3,361,775 of OX621204.1, read as the reverse complement.
CTCCAGTTTTAGATACTTATGAAGAACTTAAACTGGACTATTAGCTCAACTTAGCGAATCAACGCTCCAAGGCCTACAAACCCGAAAGGTGTCAATATTATTATAACCCCAGGCTCCACTAATTCCGATCATTAATCACCAGCACCAACGTCACTCAACCTTGCATACTTAAGTAATTACTTAAGCTTGGTTAAATATTTAAAGTAAGTTTCAAGGAACCGTTGGGGAACTTAAATGAGGCCCGTGGCGGTGTGGAGCCATTAGGTACAATGATAATACTGAACTTAAATACCATGTGAAGTTTATATTGAGTCTGCGCTAAGTTGAGAGAATAATTGCTAATTAGTTATGGCAGATTTTGTTTTAATTTTTATCTTAAACAATTGTATCCGTATGCGAGAGGCCGTCTGGGTGGGTAACACCGCTTTGCTAGTTATTCAGCAGCCAAGCCTTAGCGCGCAAGATATATAGAAAAACACTTTATTATTCACCTTAAAAATAGAAATTTACAAGTTAAATGTTTACAATGGTGTAACAATGGCGGTATTATCGCTCAAAGCGATCTTTTCCAGACAATCTTTGGATGGAGAGGAATAACGGAACATAAACGGACGGCGGTGATAGAAGTTATATTAGATATACTAAGGGCTTACACAAGATATAAAATATAAAGCATTACTGTGTTCCGGTTTGTAGGGTATTGTAGCCAGCAAAGTTACTGGGCATTATCAGACTCAACAGCTAATTGTCTGAGGGTGACGAGCGCAGTGTAGCGCCGCGCAGGATTTTGCAAAACAAAGTTTTGGTGGTGCTGTTATTGTTATGGGCTGGCGTATTGCTTACCATCAGGCAAACGACCAGATCATCTCGTCAGCAGTTACATACTGAAAAAAACAGGATTATGGCTCAATCTCTCTCTAAGAAAGCAGGCCCGTGTCCCAGCAGCGAGAACGTGATGGGCTGATGATGATGATGATGATTAATATACACACCTTATATACCTTAATACCACAGTAATATAGCTTTTAATTTTTAAAATGAGAACTAGAAAGCATATAAGCTATTGCTTATATGTTTCTTATATAATATCTACGGACTGTCATCCGTATAGGACAAAAACAAAGGGAAAAGGGGCCAAAACAGTACGTATTCAAAAACACTAGAAACAAATCCGGACAAAGGGACAACAAGCATCTATAACGGAGCAAGTTCATTGTTTCCAAATAACACATTGCGGTTCCCACTTCAGATGTTCAAACATTTTCTGGAAGTTTCCAAACCGAACCGCTCCACCAACTGGCGAGTACAAAGTTCAACACACGTACGTCCTCTTGTGGTGGCTAGGGCTGACTAAAGGACGAACAATTTTTTGCAATAAATAAAACAATAACTTTTTGTTTCTTAATATTTTTATAAAAGCTTTTTTATGTTTACGAATCGGCTCTATTAGTGAAAAAAAACATCACTATGTACGATACGCTCAACAGTAAACGCCACAAAAATAGACTGAGGCTGGCAAACTGTAAAACATCTATGTTTAGTAATAGTATTTTCTTTATGGGAATAAAAATTTATAATAAAATACCAGAAAAAATAAAAGAAATTGAATCTTTTCATATCTATAAAAATAAACTTAAATCTTATTTAATCGACAAGGCATTTTATTCCATTAAAGAATTTCTAAATGATAATTAATTGTAATCGCTTACCTGACATGACTAGTTTTATGCTCATTATTGACTATGGAAATTTAATTTGATGTTGACATGTATGTATCTAACTATTATTGATATTTTAAATTAATTAATTCTCATAAATATTGCTATTTGTTAAATAAAAATAAGTTATGAATGTTACATTTATATTTAATTTATTATCTACATACTGTTATAAAAATTTGCGCACCTGACGGTAATAACATAGAGATCTATTATATTAATTAAAACCTATAATACAATTATGTTTCTACCTATGTTTATGCAAATAAATGAATTTTGAATTTTGAATTTTGAATTTTGAAATGGGCTTACGTTTGACAACACCTCACCTGATGGTAAGCGTAGTTGCGGTCTAGGTTGGAGCACGTTTGCCCATGATTTACTCGTGTCTTAAAGAGTCCCAGGTTGTAATTGGAAGGAAATAAGGATTCCGGTAGAGAATTCCACTCCTCAGCAGTAAGTACGTATAATGAAAGTCAGCGAAGCGTCTTGTGCGGTATACTTTAGGTCTTGGAAAAGAACAATGCTTTCACTGGGGTTGACTATTAAGAGGGCACTGAACACGATTCAACGGTTTTTACAATTTTTGTCTGTTTGTTTATTTGTATGTTGTCTATAGACTCGGAAACTGCTAAATTCAGTTTTCAGGGTTTGGGAGCATTAGTCGCAATTTAGATTATAGGGTATGTTTTATCAAAATCGGTTGGGTGACTATGAAATTACAGCTTGACCTCTTCGTAGTACGCGCTCTCATATATTGGAGAGGTTTTGTTAAGATGGTCTTGAAAAAAATATAAATATGGGCTTTTTCTGTTATTCACGCGGTTGAAGTGGCGGGAAAAGTTAGTAAATTCATGAAACATGTATTTATCTAGTTACTTATATTCTCATAAATCTGAATGTTCAACCCTACAGCCTTAGATAGAGTGTACAGGAAAATACTTTATCCGGGCAACTTTTCCAGCGGTTACCCGGGTTTGTACGGTTATTGAGAGATGGCCAGTAGGAATAGTTGCTAGTTGCTGGTGGCTAAATTGTTTCACTTTTTAGACACACAAATTTATTTTCTTCTTTTTCTAGTTGTTTCTGGTAGTTCTTCAAATACCACCGTAGACAGAGTAATATATGGTAATAATATAGTAATATTTAGTTATATAGGTACATAGAAGACATGTTGTGTGCGAGTTTGGCTCAGCGGGAACTCGTGTGACTTTCGATCTGAGGAACTGGTGTTTGAATACCGCTGGACCTGAAAAATGGCAAAGGAAAACATTGTGAGGAAACCAACATGTCCAAACATGAAAAATTTCTAGGTCATCCACCAACCCGCACTGGGTCAGCGTGGTGCAGTATTGCCCATATTCTCTCTATAAGAGAAGACCCATAACCCAGCAACGGCAACGTAATGGGCTGATGATGAAAGAAGACAAATATGACTGGAACAATCCACTTAACATATCAAGTACCCAGTTAACTGGCACATAATAACATAATACTGTAGAAACCAACAAATTATAAAAAACGTCCTAACAATGTATTTTATTTTTTTGCTTTTTGATTCGATCCCTTAGAGGGTATGGCCCTCTAAGGGATCGAATCCGGAACGAAATTATATGCCAGAGAACTAAAGTTATCGACATAGCTCAGCGGATTAGCAAGCTGAAGTGACAATGGGCTGGTCATATTTGCCACAGAACCGATAATCGTTGGGGTAGACGTGTTCTAGAGTGGAGACCGCGAATCGGCAAACGTAGCGTAGGAACCCTGCGACTAGATGGAGCGACGATATACGTAGGGTTGCTGGTAGCGACTGGAGAAGGAAAGCCGAAGATCGGGCTCAGTGGCGTGCTATGGGAGAGGCCTATGTCCAGCAGTGGACTGATGTGGGCTGATGATGATGATGATGATTTTTTGCCGTATCTTCTGGGTAGTGATTCTTTTATAAATATGTCCAAGGTAGAGTCATTTCGATTAATTTACGTGTTTTGATTTTATTTATTTCTTAAATTACAATTATAAACTTACAGGCTAACCCAAAAGGTTCACATTGTCAAACACTTCAAAAATAAAAGTTGATAAATGCGTCTGTGAATAAACTGAATAAAAAGTTTTAAATTTTTAATATTCCAAACATCAGATATATATAGACACTTCGATTCAATTCAATAAAGCTCAAAACATCACTTATTAATTCGCTTTAATTTTTAAAATAACAAGTGCAGCTTTTGTTTTAATTTTCCTCCCGTCTTTACATGTCCCTAAAATAACAAGTGCAGCTTTTGTTTTAATTTTCCTCCCGTCTTTACATGTCCCTAAAATAACAAGTGCAGCTTTTGTTTTAATTTTCCTCCCGTCTTTACATGTCCCTAAAATAACAAGTGCAGCTTTTGTTTTAATTTTCCTCCCGTCTTTACATGTCCCTAAAATAACAAGTGCAGCTTTTGTTTTAATTTTCCTCCCGTCTTTACATGTCCCTAAAATAACAAGTGCAGCTTTTGTTTTAATTTTCCTCCCGTCTTTACATGTCCCTAAAATAACAAGTGCAGCTTTTGTTTTAATTTTCCTCCCGTCTTTACATGTCCCTAAAATAACAAGTGCAGCTTTTGTTTTAATTTTCCTCCCGTTTTTACATGTCCCTAAAATCCTATAGTACCTACTAACTTAAAACAGGCCGACTAGGGACGTCATCTAAAGAAATAATAAGCTCTACCAAAAACAAAAACTGGCATTAGTTCAAAGTGTTCACTTGTTCCTTTTTCAGTTTTCTTTTCAGCTTTCTAATTACGGCGCAAAACGTGAATACGGAAGGCGAGGGCCCTTTCTTCTTGTTTCTCATTTAAGGCCTAGATGCCACAACTGAAAACTGTGTTTTTTGGAGTGTGAAAACGGCCTACAGCAAAGTTACGCGTGATAAAGCCATGGAGGTAAGAAAAAACACTGTGTAAGCAACATCATTGTTGATCTTCGAATAGTTAAAGAAATAGATTAAATTATCAATTATCATAGAAATAACAGGTGACCAATGAGCTGGCGCGTACCTCGGCCAACGAATATGTCTGGCCATTCAACGAGGTAACGACGCCAGCTTTTTGGGCACCTTGCCCGCGGACGGTGACTTAAATTCTGTGTTTTATCTTTAATTTCATTTTTTAATTTTGTTGTAGGTTGTAGGTCTTTATTACTGTATATATTTGTACATAATTGCTTCTAAATAAATGATAGTCTCTTTAGAATCAATTTATTTGTCTAAAGAGATCGATACTCTCAACATAATATGATCAACTATTACTGTTATCAACATAACACTTAGACCTTCCTTCAACAGTAGATTGTACCTTAATCAATCACAATCGCAGCACTTTTGTTATTTTTAGCATTAGAACAAGGAGTTTAGAACAAAGTCGCCATCTTTATCTGGTTACTAACATAATTTAATGTATAATGTAATTTTGTCAGCCTCTGTGGTGTAGTGGTTGGGCAGGTTGGCTTAAATCTCATACACCACTGAGGTTGTGGGTTCGATTCCCGCGACGGGACAAATGTTTGTAAACAAAAAAAAAGCGCAAGCGTTTGTTTCGTGTCTGGGTGTTGTGGAACCATGGTCCTCATAGTTCCTGGTTCCCTAGATACAGGGAATCCTAGTTAGGGGCCAGGATCTATGTATGTGATCGTTGGGCGTTATTTATTATTTTATTTAAATGTTAACGTTAGTCCTAACAACCACCTGTAATCTTTATTTTCACGTTTTGTTTATTATGAATTATATTAATCAATTATATATGTACATATACTGGGCATATGAGACTTAACATCTGATGTCTCAGGGTGACGAGCGCAATGCAGTGTCACTCAGTGCTTTTTACGGTATTAAAAGTTCTGGATGGCGCTGCAATTTTTATATGCAGGTGTGGCGCTCACCATCAGGCGTAAGACATGCTCGTCTCAAAACTCATTATTCTACGTTGAAGGTGACTATTATGGACACGCATTAAAAGAGGTTTCGTCGGAGTATAGTACCTACATACCAAATTTCATCAAATTCCGATTAGTCGTGATGAAGTTAAGTGGCAACAAATACACAAACACATACATAGACTTTCGCATATATAATACTAGCTGCTCCCCGCGGTTTTTCAGGATAAAAAGTATCCTATTACCTTTTCCTTGACCTCAGATATCTACACACAAAATTTCTTCAAAATCCGTTCAGTAGATTTTGCGTGATTGAGTAACAAACATCCATCCATACATGCATCTATCCATCCATCCTCACAAACATTCACATTTATAATATTAATAGGAATAGTAGGATGTATGATTATCTAAAGGTTAAATATTAAAAACTCCTCCGAAGTTTCGTAGATAAATGTGATCAAGGCACAAGAGGGGCAACAAAGCCGGGGTTCCGCCTCTCGTCCCTTTGTTCGCGAACACCGAAAATATTGCACTTCTCTAAATCGTCTCATAGTGAGGATGAGGATGAGAATAGTGGTGGGGTTATCGATATGAAAATAAATCTAACCTATAAATAAAAATAAAATAAAAATACTTTATTTCAGACCATTATCAATTCATTTTAAAATCATCATTATAGAATAAAATATTGAAACTGAAACGCAATGAAAATATGTAGTGTTATCCCGCTGAATATTATGTAGGTTGTTGTTAGAATAATATTATATGTATGGGTTGATTGCAAATGTCAAATGAATTGAAATTAATATATATATAATAGAATAGAATAGAATAGAAAACCTCTTTATTGTATACCAAATTATAGAAATAGACAATAACACAGTCCTTAACTAAGGTAGTACAATGGGCGGTCTTATCGCTTGAAGCGATCTCTTCCAGACAACCTTTGGATGGACAGTATCGGAAGAAGAAGTAGACGGCGGTGTACAACAAAATTTGTTAATTACAACTAAATACCTATATAATCATACATACAAGCTAATATTTACATTCTAATACACACAAAAACAAAAATATTATTATTAAAATAGACTAATATATACTTATCAAAATATTATTTTAATACATTCAATATAATACTTATTTACATAAAAATAATAATAGCAGTGTTATTGGTAGAAAGATAGTGGGCCTTGACCATTTGCTTAAATATTGCCAAAGACTTGGCACGTCTGATGTCAAGTGGTAGAGCATTCCATAGACGAACAGCTTGCACTGTTTTTTTTTTTTTTTTTTTTTTTTATGTAATGACGGCTCAAGTATAGACCCGCCATTAGAATTACAATCTAGCCTTATAAGACTAATAAGTAATTTAAATTTAACTTAAACTGCTAAGTAGAGTAAAACTAAGAATATGTCCATCAACACTTTTCTTATTGTCTCTATTAAGGCGAAGACACTATGTTCTTGTGTTCTTTACAAGTAGCACTAACTGTTTATGCTACGGTTCACTGGCACTTCACTAAACTAACTCAAAAGGTTTTGTCCTTTTTAATCTTCTCACTAGGTCTGTGTTGTCGAGGAGCTGGATAGTCTCGACGTTCACGTGATGGTGAAGCCTAAATTCATGAGCTTCGGCATACTTATTAATTACACTAGTGACGAGGTCCACTTTTAGGTCCCGATGGAGGTCGTCATTTCTAATATACCACGGACTTGTTTGTACAATAGTAATTTATTGTGCACTGACAACGTAGAATGTCTTCCAAGTAGCCAATACATCTTTCTATAGCGAAGCTCTAGCTCGTCGCGTTTCTTTTTGACGTGTGCCTTCCAGCGAAGCTTTGCGTCTAGTGTCATGCCAAGGTACTTGGCTGTATTTTCGTACGGTATCGCTTTATTGTTTATTAACACCGGATGATAGTTTGGTCTTTTGTTCGTAAAATCTATGTGAATAGATTTTGATTCATTCAGTTTGATTTTCCATTTTTTCGTCCAATCAAAGATGGTGTTGATGGCTGTTTGAACCTTTTCCACTGCTTCCTCTTGAGTGACCCCCGTGGCCATAATAGCTGTGTCATCTGCAAAGGTTGCAATGGTGTTGTCTTCTAGCACTGGGATATCACAAGTATACAATAGGTACAGGACCGGACCTAGAACACTCCCCTGTGGTACTCCAGCTCTTATTAGCTTAAGTTCTGAATAAGCATCCTCTTGTCGTACTCTAAACATTCTTTGTGTTAAATATGATTCTAAGAGATCTGCAAACTGATGTGGAAGCATATTTCTTATTTTGTGAATTAGGCCTTTATGCCACACTTTGTCAAATGCTTGTGCTACGTCCAGGAAGACCGTAGAACAAACTTTTTTTTCTTCTAATGCTTTCTCTATGACGTTAGTGATTCTATGAACTTGATCTATTGTAGAATGTTGTTGTCTAAATCCGAATTGGTAATCAGGAATCAGATTTTTCTCCTCTATGATGGGCTTCATTCGTCTTAACAGTAGTTTTTCAAATAGTTTCGACAAGATTGGTAACAGAGATATTGGTCTGTATGATGTGGCTTCATTGGGTGGTTTACCAGGTTTGGCTATCATAATGACTTCGGCAACTTTCCACAAATCAGGTACGTGTCGGAGTCTGAACGTGGCATTGATAAGGGTGGTAAGTTTTACTATGGCTTTACGCGTGAGGTTTTGCAAAACTTCTCCAGTAATAAGATCGTATCCTGGAGATTTCTTTCGGTTCAGTTTTTTGATCTCGTTGTATACCTCTTTTGGAGTAACGAGTCTTATTTCTAGTTCGTAATTCAACGTTTCATCCAACAAAATGACATCTGTGCTGTCTTCATTTGGTTGGAAGATTTGCTCCAGGTGTTCTGCAAATCTAATTGCCTTTTGTTCATTATTAATGGCCCAGCTTCCATTGGCTTCTTTTATTGGTGGGATCTGCATAATAGGTTTTTTAAGGTTTTTGGTCGTTTTCCATAGCGAGTAATCTGTTGTGCGATCACATGTAAGTTGACTTAGGTGAGTATCCATAGTCTCATCATTGAACTTCTGAATGTCCCTCCTAAGCCTTTTTGTTAGATTATTCAGCAGTTTTTTGTCTTGTGGAGCTCTAGTTGTATGCCATTTTTGTCTCTGTTTCCTTTTTGTAGATATTAGGTTTCTAATCTCTTTGGGATAACAGTTACTTCTGTTTATTATTTTGATCTCGGGCGTGTTTTTCCAAGCACATTGTTGAATATTTGCTATGAATTTTCTTACGTCCTCATCTAGCTGCTGTGGAGTTTTTAGTGGAACTGTTTGGGCCATTTAAAAACGATGAGGTTACCATTCAATGCAAGGTTGGGTAAAGGGCTCACTTAAACCTCGCGCGCGAAATCGCGCCAGCCAATAAGAGCGCGCGCTGCGACGTCGTGCGAATCCCGTATGGGTGACTCCCGCGCTCGCACGCCACCTGTGTAATCTTTGCTCCGGCCATGTTTGATTGAAAAGTGCGTGTGGAGTATCGTATCAAGAAACTAAAATATTTAAAGGGAATTGGTATCTAATAGTGCGCTCAAAGTGTTTTGTGCATCACAAAGAACTGAAAACGCTCTTGTGGAGTGCGGTTGAGTGCATATTATATGTGGAAATTCGGAGGCGCCGCACCACGCCGTCGCCGGTTCCAGCACGGGGATTTGGACATTATATTCCACTGTATCTGCTAGCTGTAGCGTCAAGGTGAGTGGGCTTACGCCTTTTCCTTTAGCTTGTCTGGTAACCACATCAAAAATGTACCTCAGAGCCTCCCGGAGTCCGATTCAGTAATTACCTTTTCCCATTTTTGTGGCCTATGGCCCTCACATAATTTTGGTCACTTCTCACCGGATATCGGTATCCTACGACCTATAATAATAAAATATAATTTATACAGTCCACATAATAATATAATATTAAATAAGTTATTATTCATTAGTACCTAAATACTTAGTACCTTATAGTACCTGTCGAATGTAATGTTTTACCATTGTTTGTTAGCTTCAATCCAATATTTAGTGGTATTTGATTAATACAACGGGGTAATAACTAAGCCATATCGCGGGCAATAGGTATTTTAGTAGGTGATATGAATCACGGATTTCAATTGAAGATAGTAATTTACGCAGCGGTACTTTAATTACCTTTTCTACATACTTTACCAAACATTGTTTTGTGTAGGGTCTTTATCGTTACGAGTGTTATTTTGTGCTACAGCATACAGTTTGTGAGTAGTGTTAACGATCGTACCAGATTATAATATAGTAATCGGTAAAATTTACCGAGAGCGGAATTCCGCCCGCCATTTTTCTAAGTGTGCAGTGAATTTGGTAGTTGGTAGTAACGTGCTGCGTGGACGACGTCGACGTGACGTCACGTTCTTTACGTTCGTTCATTTAAGTCAACGATCGACGAGCCCTCTACCGAGCGCCTCGGTGCAACACCTTATGTTGTGGGTTTATTCATTAAGTTCAGTTCACTTCGTTCATACGACACACCTGCGCCCCCTATCGTCTTTGACGGTAGCGGTTTTGACAGGTGAGGAGATTCTTTTTAATATTTCGGGCCTTCGGGATTTCGGGATAATTATTCGGGATTTCGGGATCTGTCATACTTATTTCGTACGTTTGTTTTAACTTCGTGAAACAAATTCAGTGCTTTATTTTGTTTAATTTGACGAAATACGAAGTGTATATTAGTGTACCGCCAAGATGACGGGCGAAAAGAAGTTAACGATGAAAGTTAAATATAGTGAATCAGTGTTACAGTCGTACTTTGCACAAATCCAAAGTATGTATGATTTTTCGTTAAGTATGAAGTCGGAATCGGAAGAAAATACCTTTTTAGTGTCCACTTCTAATTTAAATATGCTTCGCTCGGAATTTATGAATGCGTTAGAAGATTGGAATATGGCCCAGATGGAGTTGGACCCAAAGTATGAACCAAGCTTCAAGAAGTGGGAAGCATTTGAGGGTTTATATACCTGCTTGCAAAATAAATTAAGTACTCTGAAAGCTGACCACAGTAGTAAGAGAACTAACGACAATTTAAAATCATGCCAAATTAAATTGCCAGCTATTCAATTAATAAAATTTGACGGCAAGGATCTTAGGTCATGGCCAATGTTTATTGAGTGTTATAATAGCACAATACATAATAATGGACAGCTCACCAGTGTGGAAAAGGTGTATTACCTATGTGGTCAGTTGTCAGGCAAAGCACTTGAATCCATTGCAGGATTGGCACCCACCGGTGTTAATTATGAATTAATATATAATACCCTAGTAACGAAGTACCAGGATTTGCGTACCTTAGGCACTGCCTATTTGGATGAAATATTTAACTTAAAGAAAATGCAGGTCCCATCGGTGGACGGCTTGAATATGTTTATTGACAAGTTTGCAGTATCAGTAGCGGCTTTTGAAAAATTAGACATTGCTTCAAAATTAGACTTTATTTACCTGTACCTTGCATTAAAGAAGGTGGATAGTGAAACTGCGCGGTCATTTGAAAATTCTGTGCGTAGTGATCCCATACCTTCCTATAGCAGTTTTGTGAAATTCGTCAAGGAGCAAGCTAAAATATTAGAACGGACAGGATCGGGGTCGAATGCGAGTGAGAGAGGTTCATTTAGGTCGAATAATTCTCGAGTGCCAGTGACTTTAAAATCAGTGCCTGTTCCGGGAAAAAATACAAAGGCGTTTATAACTGCAAGTGATGGTGGGTTGTGCCCCTTGTGTAATGGCACGAGACATGAATACTTTTCTAAGTGCACTGAGTTTTTGAAACTCTCAGCTAAGGAACGTTTTAATGTAGTCAAAAGGCATAATGCATGTGTCAATTGCTTAAGTGTTCATCATCGCTCACCTTCGTGCGGTTCAAAAAATGGTTGTAATACATGTCAAGCCAGGACTCATCACACCTTGTTACATTTTCGGAATGCACAGTCTAGCACATCGTTGCCAGTGTCAAGTGAGGGACATTCCGAGGTTACGTCATTGTCAATTGGTGATTCTGGAATGAATAGTGAACCCAATGCAGGTGTATCGTTGTGTTCCATGCATAGTGCTAAAACACACAACTCTTTGTTGAGTTTGCATTCATCTACTGTGCTGTTAGCTACAGCAAGGATTTGTGTAGTGAGTTCGCTAGGTACATCTCACCTTGTTCGTTGCCTTATAGACAGTGGATCACAAAATCACTTCATTACCTCCAAGTGCTGTAAGCGATTGTCCTTGACATTGCACCAGCTGGAGTCTCCTATTTCAGTTCATGGGTTTGGTGGTGGTGTCAATCGAGTCCAAGGTGTAACAGAGGTGAAGTTCACTTCACGATTTGAGAAAAATGAATCTTTTCATATACGGCCATTGGTAGTACAGAGTATCACTGATAATTTGCCAACTTCAACAGTTGATCATTCGGTATTGTCATACCTGTCTGGCGTTCCGCTTGCGGATGATACCTTCCAGGTTCCAGGGGAGGTAGAAATGCTGATCGGAGCCCAATTGTTTGCCCGTCTACTACAGCCTGGGAGAGTTCGTGGACCATGTGGAATGCCCGATGCCATTCAGACCAGGCTGGGATTCATCATTATGGGGGAAGTTCCAGCTCTTCCGGCAACCAAGTTTTCTCATACTGGAGCATACTGCGCTCTCGTAGAACCGCAAATGCACGAGGCGATAACTAGATTTTGGCAATTAGAAGAGGTTCCTTCCTCTACCTCTGCCCGTCTTAGTCGCGAAGAGCAGGAATGTGAACGTTTTTATAAAAACACAACAACCCGCGATTCTTCCGGTAGGTATACAGTAGCATTACCTTTTAAATCTGAACCCACGGAACTAGGTAGCTCGTTAAAGGCCGCGGAAAAACGATTTTTTGCATTAGAACGGAAGTTAAAGGCATGTCAGTCATTGCGTGAGGCTTACGAGGATGTGATCAAGGACTATTTGGAGGTAGGATACTTGACACCAGTTCCTAATAATTATGTCTCTGGTGGTGATGTTGGGTATGTCATTCCCCATCATTGCGTCGTAAGAGACGATAAGGTTAGTACGAAGGTTCGGATTGTTCTCGACGCTAGTACACTTACGGATCGAGGCCTGTCGTTGAATTCAATACTTCACGCAGGTCCTAATTTACAGGGTGATATTTTTACCTTGTTATTGAATTTTCGTCTGTTTGCAATAGCATTCTGCGCGGACGTAAAACAAATGTATTTGCAAATAAAAGTACATCCTCAATATTGCAAATACCTGCGGCTACTGTATCGATTTAATCCTAATGACAGCCTGCAAGTGTTTCAATTTGATAGGCTTTGCTTTGGTCTGTCTGCAAGTCCATATTTAGCGCTACAGACGGTTAAGACACTCTGCGAAGATGAGCAGGCTAATTTCCCACTGGCTGCACAGATCGTTGAAAACGGTTTGTACATGGATGACGTTGTGTATAGTGTGAGTTCTGTCACGGCGGCCACAGAAGCGGCGTTTCAGCTGATAGGGATGTTCAAGGCGGGGGGCTTTGACCTAATGAAATGGTCGAGTAATTCGAGTGATCTCCTTTCACAAATTCCTGAAACCCATTTGCATCCTCACGTACACAGTTTCGACGATGACGGGCATAAAATATTAGGCGTCAAATGGGAACCACGTACTGACGAATTTTCGTTTGAGGTTGCTCTTTGTCCGGACGAATGTACGAAGCGGAATGTTCTGTCTGTGGTAGCTAGGTTGTGGGACATTTTAGGGTTGGCAGCACCGGTGATTTTGTACGCGAAATTGCTTATTCGTGATCTGTGGGAGTTAAAAATAGACTGGGACGAGTTACCGCCTCCACACGTGGTGGAGAAATGGAGTCGTTTCAAGGCGGAGCTACCGTTGTTGTCACAGATGGTTATACCACGTCATATCGGAGTAGTGGAAAATGGAGTTATATCTCTTCTGGCTTTTGCGGACGCCAGTGAAAAGGCATACGGCGCAGCCATTTATATACATTGCCAAACACCCGATGAAATCAGTGTAAATTTCTTATGCGCGAAGTCGCGTGTCGCCCCTCTCAAAACTGTATCCTTAGCTCGCCTGGAATTGTGTGCCGCTGTGTTGATGTCAAAGTTAGTGAGAGTGGTTTTAGATAACTACGACCGTCGCTGTAAAATCAATCGCATTTTTGCGTTCTCGGATTCCACTGTAACATTACACTGGATCCATTCTAGCCCTCATAAATGGAAAACCTTTGTGGCGAATCGTATTGCTAAAATACAAGACAATTTGCCACCTTCTCATTTTTATCACATTTCGGGAAAGACAAATCCTAGTGATTGTTTGTCACGAGGTCTCAGCCCTGCTCAACTTCTCGAGCACACATTGTGGTTCAAGGGTCCCTCATGGATGCAGAAGGAGTTTTCTCAATGGCCGATCCAACCTTTTCACGCAGATATGGATGTAGCGGTTCCTGAAGCAAAAACCGTATCATTGGCAACGGTCGAGCCGGTAGAGCCTATCTTATATGCCTTATCTCAAAGGGTATCTTCTTGGCCCAAATTACTGCGTGTTGTGGTATACGTGCTGAGGTTCGCGAGAAAATTAAAATCCCGTGGCATTCCTAATGCGGAAGATTTAGGTCAGGCAGAATTGGCGATAGTTCGGTCGCTGCAGGCAGTTCATTTTTCGGAATCGATGAAGGCCATATCGGCTGGTAAACCGTGTTCGAAGAGTTTGCAGAAACTACGACCATTTGTTGTTGACGGAGTCTTGCGCGTTGGAGGGCGGCTAGGAAATTCTAATCTTACATTCGATCATAAACACCCTATACTGTTGCCGCAGAAGGATCATATGGTTAACATAATCATTGATCATACTCACCGCGAAAATTGTCACGCTGGTCCCCATTTACTGTTGTCTATACTTAGGCAGCGATTTTGGATTTTGGCAGGAAGAAACATTGTTCGTTCGCGCGTTCACTTGTGCAATTTTTGCTTTCGTTCTCAACCAAAGGCTTGCTCTCCTCCTGTGATGGCTGATTTGCCCGAGTGTAGACTGCAAGTATCGAAGCCATTTGCGCATACTGGGTTGGATTATTGTGGACCTATAAATATTACTCTCACACGCAAGCGAGGTGTGCATAGCCAAAAGGCTTACATCTGCGTCTTTATATGCCTTACTACTAGGGCCGTGCATGTGGAGGTTGTTCCCGATTTGAGCACTGAGTCATTTCTCAATGCACTGAAGAGGTTTTTAGGTAGGCGCGGGCCTGTAGAAAAGTTGTTTTCTGACAACGGCACTAATTTTGTTGGTGCACGGGCTTATTTAGATGAGCTTCACAAGCTCTTACAATCGGACCAACACAAAAGTCAATGGAATTGCGAGTTAGCTAACCAACGTATTAAATGGCAAATGATACCGCCTAATGCTCCTCATTTTGGAGGTGGTTGGGAGAGTACTGTTAAATCTTTTAAGACTCATTTATTCCGCTCAATTGGCGCTCAATTATTGACATACGAAGAGCTTCTGACCGTGTTGATTCAGATAGAAGCTGTACTGAACTCAAGGCCGTTAGGGCAGGCATTGACCTCGGATCCTTCGGAACCAGTAGCTTTAACGCCTGCACATTTTTTGCATACCGTTCCATTGCGTTCACTTCCATCTGTGCCAACTACAGAGAACATAGATAAAATCCGCTCTAGATTTTTACTAATAGACAAGCTCGTTCAATCGTACTGGAGTAGATGGAGTATGGAGTATTTAAACACTCTTCAAGTGCGTGAAAAATGGCTGACGGATTCTAATCCTATTCAAAAGGGTACTGTGGTTTTGATAATGCAGAATAACACTAGTCCATTGCACTGGCCATTAGGTGTAATTCAAGAGACATATCCCGGATCCGATCGCCGAACGCGCGTTGTTCTAGTGAAGACCAAGGGGGGCATTTTGAAACGTGCAGTAGCTCGGCTATGTCCGTTGCCTGCACAATAGAAAAATATTGGATTGAAGATAATAGAATAGTAATTGTATTTATTTACCTATTAATGTTGTCCCATTTGTATGTATGTATTAATGTATTTTTATTATAAATTTCAAGTACGTCGTACTTTCTCAGTCGACTAAACCCACCATTGGGTTGTGCCTTAGTATGGTGTAACTCAATGTACTTTATTGAAAGGGGATCCTTTCAAAACCGGGGGCTGTGTTTGGGCCATTTAAAAACGATGAGGTTACCATTCAATGCAAGGTTGGGTAAAGGGCTCACTTAAACCTCGCGCGCGAAATCGCGCCAGCCAATAAGAGCGCGCGCTGCGACGTCGTGCGAATCCCGTATGGGTGACTCCCGCGCTCGCACGCCACCTGTGTAATCTTTGCTCCGGCCATGTTTGATTGAAAAGTGCGTGTGGAGTATCGTATCAAGAAACTAAAATATTTAAAGGGAATTGGTATCTAATAGTGCGCTCAAAGTGTTTTGTGCATCACAAAGAACTGAAAACGCTCTTGTGGAGTGCGGTTGAGTGCATATTATATGTGGAAATTCGGAGGCGCCGCACCACGCCGTCGCCGGTTCCAGCACGGGGATTTGGACATTATATTCCACTGTATCTGCTAGCTGTAGCGTCAAGGTGAGTGGGCTTACGCCTTTTCCTTTAGCTTGTCTGGTAACCACATCAAAAATGTACCTCAGAGCCTCCCGGAGTCCGATTCAGTAATTACCTTTTCCCATTTTTGTGGCCTATGGCCCTCACAGGAACTTTCAAATCAATCATAGAGTCCAAATCTAGCGTAAAGCTTGCCCAGTCCGTATTTTTATTTACCAATGTGGCGTTATTTTCTCTCTGTACAATAGTCTCGCTAAGAGTTAACATTATAGGTGAGTGATCTGAACTAAGATCATAACCTTCTTTGATTTTAAGGAAGCTAGATGATATGTTTTTGTAAATAAAAAAATCTATAAGGTCTGGAATCTTTTGTGGATCAGTCGGCCAATAGGTCGGTTTTCCGGTAGATATAACATTACAGTTCAAATCTCTGACAGCACGTAATAGTTCTTTTCCTTTGGTTGTGGTAAGTCTAGATCCCCAAAAGGTGTTTTTAGCGTTAAAGTCACCTCCCAATAAGAATCTGTTACCAAGTCTTTTTAAAAAGCCCCTGTACTGCTCAGCTTTCAGTGCATACTTTGGTGGACAGTATATGGCTGATATAGTGACAGGATAGCGTTTAGTTTTGACACAAACAGCTACGGCTTGTATATGTTGTTCTTCATGCTTATATTCTTCATAATGGTAGATGTTCTCCTTTATTATGACCGCACTGCCTCCCCTAGCGGTGTTATCGGGATGCAACGCATGGTATGTTTTATAGCCTTTGATTTGGATATAAGATTCTCTGGTAAAGTGGGACTCGGATATAAGACACACGTCAATATTTTCTGTTGATAGGACTGCCTGTAGTTCATGCCGATGCTGAAGGAGCCCATTTGCATTCCATGCTATAATTTTTAGTGAATTAGTCATTTTAATTGTTTTGATGTAGCTGTTTTAGTGCTAGTTTCAAGTTTCTTTAAACGCTCGTCAAATGAAGTCATAAGATGTAAGATTTTATTAAGTTTTTCATCCACATCTGAGCCTGTGTGCTTAGGTTGCGGTTGGGGTTGTGGTTTAGGCTGCGCTCCTTTTGTGATTTGTGCAAAAGAAACATTATTTTTAACATTTTGGCTAGTACTAGATGTTTTTCCTTTATTTGCACTTGGAACCTGAATGGTGGGTACAGAAACATTTTTCTTTGCTTGCTTAATTTTCATATTCTGTAGTTCTTTGGCTACTATGCACCCTCTATAGTTAGCAGGATGTGGTTCACCGCAGTGGACACATTTTGGTTTTGCTTCTGCTGGTTTGATGCAATCTCTAGTTAAGTGCTTACCTGTGCATTTCACGCATCTAGGTTCTTTGGAGCAGTATTTCTGTGTATGGCCATATGCTTGGCACCTTTTGCATTGTGGAATCAGTTTTGATGTTTTCAGTGGTTGTATATCCACTTTGCAACCCAGTATTGACTTAATGCTGTATATTTTGTTTATATCTTCATCTTTTTGAAATGAGAGCATAAACATATTAAGTGGTTCCTTACTCCTCCAGCTGAGTTTGTTCACCGCGTCTTGAATTTTGTATCCTTGAAGGATTAAGTCTTCCGCTATTCTTTCAGGCAAGCACGAAGAATGTAGCTTTTTAGCCATCACTCTAATTGGTCGGTCCTGTTTATTTTCATAGGAGTGCCAGAGGCAGTTGTTTTGTAACAACAGCTTGGTAATTGCCCTATATGAGTCGTCATTATTGGCGTTTATTTTAACGCTCTCTCCGTTCATCATTTTTACGATGAACGAGTTTTTCGGTACGCTCGTTGAGATGAGATCGTAAAATTTTTGGTAGTCCTTGATGTTTTCGACTACTATGGGTGGTGGTAAGGGTGTTTTTTTAACCTTAGGCTTTTCTGTGGTTATTTGGCTGGAGTCACCTCCTTGTTGTGGGGATAGTGATATATTCAATTTCCTCTTCTTCCTGCTTTTTTGTCGCACCCACTCCGTTTCTCTCACGAGATCTTCTTCGTCAGTCTCATACTGGACTGCTGCAGGAGGGACCTCGTTCCTAGGATGTTTTGGACGCTGGGTTTCATTGTTCTGCTGTTCCTTTCTCTGGAGTTCTTCAATTTGAGCTTTGAGCTGATTTACCAAACTCTCTAGTTTTTTGCGTTCTGCCTTTTCCTTCTCATAATGTTGGAACAATAAATGTTCCGTTTTTGTATTAAGCGATATTGACGCATGACTTGGCGAATCCATATTTACAAGGTATGACTGCGCCTTAACAATTGTTTATATAAACAACACACACTTAATAACTGGGTCATTGCGATGACCGCAGAATCTAGACGCGCGCGACGGTACGCGGCGTAGGTAGCAGCGTCAGCGCTTTACCCGAGCACGAACTAGAGCAAGAGCGCGACGCGACCTTTCTCTGCGGAAGTTGAACGATCACTCGAAGCTTGCACTGTGAAGGATTTATTATAGAACTGGGAAGTGTGGGAAGGTGTTTTGAGCTGCAGAGTTTCGGTAATATAATATATATATATATATATATATATATGAAAAAAAATGAAATAAAATGAAAAATAAAATGAAAGCAAAAGCAAATAATGTATTAAGTAAATAATAAATAATGTTAAATAAAGAAAGGCCAATTCTGTGTAGTGTATTATAATAAACTACACAGAAGTAGTGTTGGTGGTATGAATACCTTACCCTACTCTCATTTATGTCGTTTTAGTCTAATCTACGTACCTACCTAAACCGTCATTTAATAAAAATCTCGTGACTTCTCTTCTAAATATTTTGACACAAAATCATCACTTGCTAAATTTTTTTAACTTTCGTGTCTATATGGTAATTTTTCTTTTTAATATTAGTAAGTTCGTGAACTGGTCTAAGTTTTATAAAATGGTTATGTATAATTCATTTTATTTCATTTTTTCAACAAAAAACCGACTTCAGCTCTTTCTTCAACCTTTAACCTTCAACTTCTTCAACCTTTGGATGGATACATCAGTATCCATCCAAAGGTTGAGATGAGAGGAAGAGATTGCTCTTAGCGATAAGTTCGCTCGTTGTACTTTAGTTTGTTTTTGTTATCATGTACCTATTCTGAGTCAGAGTTCTGAGGTAACAAATATAAAAAATATATGCAATCGAATTGAGAACCTTCTGCTTTTTTTGCGCTCCTCCTCTGTTCTGTCTAACTTCCCCCGTTAAAAAAAATTCTATCGATATCGACAGCTACAGTGGCTGTAAGTTTTCCCCGCCTTACAAGTTGACACCGCATAAAGGCTCTTTGTATGATTGAAACGGGCGCCACGGCCCGAGACCTGCTCCTATCACGTCACTTTCAGTGATGATGTCCGACGCCGCTGCACAATGCACAGCTTGTGCATTATGAGGTTATGGTCAATCTACTATGTTAATGCCTATCTCAGGTAACTATACGATAAATACACATGCATGTATTTATTGTCAATTGTATTCAGCCTGAAAGCAGGCGTGCAAATGTTTAAAAAATGTACATGTCAATTCATATTATTAATTAAAATTACAATGTCAACAGTCCTAAAAAAAATAAAAATTAATAAAAATTGAAACAAAACATTATTGAAAATAGTTATGATATTTTTGGATAACTAATAGTTATTCAAAAACTAAGTCACACTATTAAATCATTTGTTCAATAGAAAATAGTACAGAAAATTAAGAATTCCTTAGATTTGCCATAATATAAAAACTATTAGTTACTAATAGTGTTTATAGTTGAATAGTGACCATCACAACATAAACACTAGAAATAAGGATAGAATTGCAGTACCTAGGTTTAGACAGAGTAAAACGAATAAGTTCTTCATGGGCAATTGTGTACGTTTTTACAACAAAATTCCAAAATGTATAACGGAGCTCACAAAAAGTAAATTCAAATTGCGTGTGAAAAATATTCTAATAAAAAAGCATACTATACAGTTGGTAATTACATATAAGACAAAGATGCATGGAACATTCCGCTTCCGCCAAGTAGCCAACTGGCACATAAGAAAAATAATATTGTCAAAAACAAAATAATTAATAAAATATTGTAACAAAGGTTGTAAAAAAAATGCCCCTCAGTTTCTTGCCGTATGTTCTGAGTAGTGGTTCTTTTTCCGATACGGTGGTAGAGTCATTGTAATAATTGACGTTCATAAGTGCGTCTGTGATGCCAAACATGAATAAAGAGCTTTTTAACTTTGAATATACTATGATTTTGAGAGGGAGTCTTTCTTCGAAGTTGGTTTTAATTAATTATGTTTTCCATACTTTCCATTTGAATTTGGAACTCTCTAGTAGGTAGTTTAAAATCCTCCTTAGGGCAGAAATGTAGGTAATTTAATCGCGCTCCCCACTGGCGTATAAATTAGCGCAGAGTGCGGTGCTGTGTCGGGCGCCATCACGTATCTAATTTTACAAAGTACGCTCGCGGAGAAAAGCCTTAGGATTTGAAACTAGACTACATTCAAAATTAACTTGTTCCAATGCTAAAAAGTGCTGTGTTACTGCTTAAGGAAGGTCGAAATATTATGTTATTAATAGCAAATTAACGATGTGTTATTAAATAAGTAAGATTCACTTTACACGAATAAATTTATTATTATTCTAATTGATTATTATTCTTATTTTTATTTATTTCAATTAATAATTTATATAATGTGAACCTCAATTAATAATTTATATATGTGTGTTCGGTGAACCATAGGGGAGACGGGTCTGAGCAGCCGCTCAACTGCCGTCTCTCTCTAGATCTATGTGCTCCATCATAGGCCACATCATCGCTTCACATCAGGCAAGATAGTGGCCAAACATAGATCTATTAAGCGTAAAAAAAAATTTATATATTGGTAAAATGGCATGAATATGATAATTATAATAGAATAGTATTTTTTTATAAAATTGTATAAATTTAATAAATACATTAAGATGATACGGTAATTTACACTAGTAATAACTTATTTTAGCTGTTTTTTATTACCAGGAGATGAAAAGGGTTTTTATTTTTATTTTTATTTTATGTAGGTATATACGACAAGGAAATGAATGAACTAGAGAGAGGTAGAGTAGAAATAAATTTACAAAAATCGAAACGTTGTGTTGAACATAATAATAAATAAATAGTTAATCAGATTTAAATTATATTTTTAAATCTAATGTTTATGTAAAAATATTTTAAATTCTGCCTGTTACTGTTAGAAAAACATGCAAGCGCTATTTCTGCATCTTCATCATCATCATCATCAGCCCACATCACTCCACTGCTGGACATAGGCCTCTCCCATAGCACGCCACTGAGCCCGATCTTCGGCTTTCCTTCTCCAGTCGCTACCAGCAACCCTACGTATATCGTCGCTCCATCTAGTCGCAGGGCGTCCTACGCTACGTTTACCGATTCGCGGTCTCCACTCTAGAACACGTCTACCCCAACGATTATCGGTCCTGCTGCCGGTTATATTTCTGCATGTCAAATCGAAAAGGGTCGCTAAGATATAGGCCTAGCTTAGTTTGGGGCCCACCGATAATCCAACTAATATTATAAATGCGAAAGTTTGTAAGTATGGATGTACCTTTGTTACTCTTTCACGCAAAAACTACTGAATGGATTTTGATGAAACTTTACAATAATATAGCTTACACATTAGAATAACACATAGGCTACTTTTTATCCCGGTAAACCGCGGGTGAAACCGCAGGGCGCAGCTAGTCTAACATTAAATCAATGTAGGTATGTGTAAATTAATATATAATTTAATTGTATAGCACATAAAATATTAATAATTAAATTTACTATAATAACTATTATATATGTTCACAATTTATTTAGAAACAATTATGTAATATATACAGTGATAAAAACTAAACTGACCTACAACAAAATCAAAAAATGAATATAAAACACAGAATTTAGGTCACATTTTTTTTAAATTTATTAATAAAAATGTATACAAAACATATTTCTATAGTACCATAAAAACTACAGTAAGTTTGTCTTGGTACGCACATAAATTATATATATATATATATATATATATATAATTTATGTTGCTTTACTTTACATATTATGGTTTCTCGTCGCTTATACCCATTCCTGGTTATAGCACATTTCTAATTGTACTACATAGTTACAGCTCTCAAATGACCCACAAATTTCACAGATATGTTTTTTAAGTACAAAGTTGGAATCGCGCTTTCATATTTGCATAGCAATAGATATTGTCAAAACTAAAAGTTTCATGAGATTGTTAATTTTAAGTCCGCTTACCATCCAGGCGGGCAGTCTGCTTGTTTGTCTATATCTATATATCATATAAAAAAAAGTCCAATTAGCTATGAAACTTGATAGCTCCATTAGGAGTTACAATACTCACTAAGGAATGAGACGTCGCATTGCTTAGCTCAGTTGCAATGCAACGCAGAACGGCCAGAACTGCACTGCAGCTGTGTGGCACCGCAGTTCTTATTCTTATTCCATTTGGGGGCGATAAGTTCTGCACTGACGTCCCTCATGGGGTGTATTGTGCATTTCCCCTGCCAGAATCTACCCAAGCGATTCCAACTTCTTAAAGTAACGGAATGCGGCTTTGGGATGCATAGCTGCTCCAGTGTTAATGCTAATATACTGATAATGATATACGAGATAGTTCTGATGATGATGCAGATGGCACCGCAGTCTATGTGGCACTGCAGTCTGTGTGGCACTGGAATCTGTTTTTACATTACTGGCACTATAGTCTGTGTGGCAGCTGGAACCTTGTTTTGCAAAATTCTGCGCAGCACAGCACTGCCGTCGTCACTGTACGACAATAAGCTCTTAAGTCTCATAATGCTAAATAATTTCAAGTAAAACAGTTCAAGCCGGAACACAGTAAGTGTAAATGTATATAGGGAATCAGGAACAACGAGGACCATGGTCCTACAACGCTCAGAAATGAAACAAATACTTGTGCTTTTCTCCATGGTGCATGAGAATATGAACCGACGACTTCTAATATATAACTTAAATTGTTATGAAGACATAAATGGTAATGATAATTAGTAGTATCTAATTACCATTGCTGTAGGGTTCATGTACTGACTAATAATCAAATGATGAAATGTGTAAGGAAATAATAAATGATAATGAAAATAAGTATATTATTTTTAATTATTATGACATGCATTATTAATATTTATTTGTATATTTGTAAGTTGTTTGTAATTATTTGATTACCACATTATATATATTTATATTTATAATTGAATTTGCATTTCTTTCAAAAAACCACCGTCCTTCCAAATTATGTTAGTCCTTTCTGTTCAAAGGTTGTCTGGAAGCGATCGCTTTGAGCGATAAGACCGCCTATTGTTATGCTGATTACTGTGAAATTTACTTGTTTTTCATGTACCTATATTTAAGGTTTTTTAACAATAAAGTGTTTATCTATCTATCTATCTACCACGTTATTATTAAGACATTTTCTTATTTTTCTGTCTGTCTGTCTATCCGTCGTTCCAGGTGAAATCTTGCAAGTAACATTTCGAGCACTTCCCGATTAGTTATCCGACTGAAACTTTCAGGGAAACTCACAACTCGATGACAATGCATTCTAAATCCATAAAACGAGTTTTTTAGATATTTTTTTTAATCAATTACGGATTCTTGCTATCAAAATAAATTAAATTAAATTGAATTGAAAACAATAGGTAATAAATCAGTAAAAGCATAAGTTCTAGGCACTTCGCCACAGACTAATTTGCAGTAACAAGCTAACTTCGTGTTGGAATTGCTCAACTCGTAATTGTCTTCGTAACCAAAGGTATCTCTTAGTCAATACTGTTTGGTAACTTAAGCGATAACAATAACAAATCCTAACTTAGCACGTGTTAATTCAACTTTACCTTGTACTTAAGTAACAACATTATCCACATCAATAATACATATATTTTATGTGGGTATATATATTATATATCGTAATATATGTATCTGTTAACTGCGACACATTCAAATTTAAATTGAAAAAAATGTTGATTGGTAAAATTAATAGTACATTATGGTACTAGTGTGTAATGTCGGTGATTACCGCTGAGGCGCCATTGAGACCCGAGCCGTTAGGTGAGGGTCTTAAGAGAGCCGAGGACGGTAATCATCAATACACACGTGTATCATACGACGTTTTTCAACACACTTGTGAATAAAATAACAATAAAAACTCATTTTCAACAGTGAAAACGAGTTATTAAAAATGATTCGCTATGGCGGGAAAAATTAATCAGTTTTCCTATGCGCGCGCATTGTGATCAGCCACAGACTAAAGGGTTGCGGTTTTTTTTTATTTTCCGCGCATAGGGTTTGCGCCTATTCTGTCACGTACAAAATGGGGAATTTAAAGTTTTCTTTTATTACAGAGAAAACAAAATTTATATTTGAGTGAAAGTTTTATTTATTAAACACGTACGAGTTAAAATTATCTATTTAAATAAGAAGTTGAATGAAATGAGCAAGCAATAGCAACATTAATTTATTTGTTCTATTAAACACGATCTTTTTTTTAATTAAAACTTTTTTAAGAACTATAAAAAAACTATAACTCACTAGTGAGTAATAGCAATGAAAAAGTCACAGTTTGATTATGGGTGTCATTCTGTGCCTAAATGCGGTGACCATAGAGCCACTTTATGAGCAAGTGTGTTGAAAATGTTATTATAATATTAATGAATTTTTAAATGACAACTTTAATTGATTCATTATTTGATTCTATTTAATAATTTGACATTATATAATTGTAACATTAATTAAAATCAACATCTATAATCTGATAATTTGAATTTAATTTAATTATATTTTTTGAAATTATGTTAATATTGCACACCATTGTTATGATAGAATGTTAAGAATTATCTTTATTTGTCATCTTTGTACACAACATTCTAGCAATAAAGTCATTTTGATTTTTTTGAATTTTGTTAATCATATCATATCTATCCTATCTGTTTAATATAATATAATTTTACAGGGTGGAATTGAATTCGATATTTTTCCGAAATGTATGTACTCAGTCCATGTTTTAGAATAAAAATATAGTGTTAAATTAAAAAATAAAAATAATAATAGTTGGCCAAAATATAATTGACAATTAGCTGAAATGTCAATGAATGAATGTGAATGAAATATAGCGACGCAGGGAGGCTAGCAGGAGCCGTGCCGTGCGATGCCCTAAAAAAAAATGTGTTACCTTGCCGTTACTGAACACGTCTTCATAAAAAACTAAAAGTCAATGTTGAAATTTTACCCCAAAAAAGTTCAATTACTGATCAAATGTAAACAAAGCAAGTAGGCGTATTTAAGTAGTTAAAATTTATTTATTGTTATTATTTACAAATAAACTTACAAGTCTTTGATTATTTTTACCACGTTTTAAGTCACTTTCTTGTTTGTCTGTCTGTCGTTCCTGGTGAAATCTTGCAACTCAAATTTCGAGCACTTCCCGATAAGCATTCCGGCTACAACTTTCAGGGTGGCTCACAACTCGATGACAATGCATTCTTAATCCATTTATTAGCATGCAATGAAGACTTAACCTCAAAAGGCGGTTAAAAACGTCATTGTGAAGTGGGAGTGGACGTTCGAAATGAAATGAATTACTGGGCATTATGAGACTCAACAGCTAATTGTCTCAGGGTGACGAGCGCACTGCAGCGCCGCGCAGGATTTTGCAAAACAATGTTCTGGGTGGTGCTGTTAATGTTATGGGCTGGCGTATTGCTTACCATCAGGCAAACGACCAGCTCGTCTCGTCATTCAGTTTCATAAAAGAATTAAATGAATATTTATTGCAGAAATTGTGTACAAATTGGTGTAAAAATAGCATTATGCTATGGTGTCAAAATTCGTGCTATCGTCTCAATTCATCGGGATAACTTGTATATTGAACCATGGTCTAAGATAAGTTTGTTGGAACACTTAAATTTTCCCATACGCGAAGATAGTGTCTGAAACGTAAGACACTCGTACTTGTACTCGCACAACGTAAGACCTCAGAACGTGGTCGGAAGTGCATTCATTCGAACTACTTTCCGGATAACAATTCCTCAGAATCAAAAAGTTTCAATCCCACAAAGACCTCTACGTAGTGAATAGGAAACTTGAAGTGATGGGACAATTTCCAGAAAAGATCCGGAAAAACATCGATAGAATTCGATAGGTTCTCGGAAAGCTATATAGAATCATTGAGCTATTATTACCAAAGAAAAATAAATATTACTACGTAAAGAAGCGACACTCCCCCCCCCCCCCCAAATTTGTCGTCACCCGCAATAAATCGATACATACAACCTGGGTAATGCCTTACTTGCGTCACCGCGTTTTTTAACAACATTTTGATTCTGTTATTGTATTATTATTAAATTTTGACATTTGTATCCATTTTGACCAATCAATTTATTTAATTTTGACAAATTGATTATTTTTATCTTAATTGCATCATCATTGTATAGCGTAACGTATTAGAATTCTTGTCATTTTATTTGTGTAATGTGACATTTCAGAATTGAACAGTTAATGTTAATTTTCTTTTATAAATTAATTCCGCAGGCTGAATGTAGCGACCTATTATTTAACATGTAACAGTAATATACCACCTATATCCACAATAAATGATAGGTATTAGATATTTGGTAGGTATCGATAGTACCGCGCAAGTGTATTTAGATGGCGAATGCCGATTCGAAATATTATCGTAAATAGTTAAATACGCGTGCCTATTTACGATGATATTTCGAAGTTTGGTTACTAATCCAGTCTAAGCAAACATAAAAAGGTTGATACATGATGTAATATAAAATAAACGAAACGTTTTAAAAGTAAATGTTTGCAAATGTCTTTATACCTCTACTTCATATTTAAACAGCTGTATGAAAATGGTTAAGTAGGTACAAGTAAGTAACCATTACAAAAATACTCCAAACGTCAAAAAGATCTACATGAAACGTGTGTGTGTGTGTGTTTCATCATCATCATCATCAGCCCATCACGTTCCCACTGCTAGGACACGGGCCTTCCCTCATAGAGAGAGTATGGGCCATAATCCACCACGCTGGCCCAGTGCGGGTTGGTGGATGTCACATGTCATTAATTGTAATGTAGGTAATTAATTCTTGGACATACTGGTTTCCTTACGATGTTTTCCTTTACTGTTTTTAGAGCGAGTTTTAAATCGGCATATAACCTAAGAAAGGCAGTGGTGCGGGGCCAGCGGGATTCGAACTCGAGTGCGTCGGATCGAAAGTCGCACGTGCTCCCACTGAGCCACACTCGTTCCTGTGTGTGTTTGTTACCACTTAACTCTGTAACCGCTGAACGGATATTTATGAAATTGTGTATGTGAGTAGTCCTGAAATAGGACACACTTGTTTCATCCCGAAAAAACAGTTCTTTAGGCAACAACTATAAGCCAAATTCGACGCTGACTAGTAATCTTATATGATAAAGATTAAGTTTTACAGATTTACGTAGGTATTGAAGGTTCAATTTTGCATTTCTTATATTATTATTTTTATGTTACTGAATGACGAGACAAGCTAGTCCATCATCTGATGGAAGCAATAAGCCTACTCGTACCCGTAATAGTAACAGCACCACTTAGAACTTTGCCTACTTATGTCAGGCATATATACATAGCACATTGCTGTTGAGCCATTATATTTCTTTTTCCTAGGTTTAAACCAGCATGTCTGGAAACCGATGATGAGTGTCCTTCAACGTGGCGAGAGTCCTTTGATGCTACCAGTAAGAATAAAAAATTACCATAAAAAGTCCAATAGGGGATCGGACAGTCATCGAGAAAAATCTAAAATGTAGTTATAACGAATGTTCGCCGAACCAGAAAGACCATTCAATCAATATTTTTGTGAAATAATATTGATTTATATTTTTAAATCAATAAATAAAATCTAATAATTCTGACATTTTTAATCTGTTCTTCATCTCAAACGAATCAACAATCACTGGGCATGACGTCATTTATAGGCAAATGCCGTGAGTCAAGCTTGTGTTTATTTTATTTTTTGCTATTTTTTTTGTTCTATAACTAAAATATCGTCCCCAAACTTCACAAAACGTATTTAAATCTCTTTGCAAGTTTTATTTCGAAGAGTTTGGCGTTTTCTACCTTCATATGACGTCACAAGTTTTGAGGTGACCTTTTGCGAAAATTAAATAATACATGAAACATAATATTTAAACATAGTTTTAGGTACTTTAAGAGCGTTATTTAATCAAAATACTATTTTTCATGGCTATATATATATTAATTGTAGTAAATATAAAACACTTTCTGAAAAGTTGTCCGATCACTATTGACAAACTCACAATGTGGTTTCGAGGCATATGTATTCTAAGGTAAGAAGATATAATTATACATTTAGGAAGAATTATGTTTAAGATTAACATTTAAGATAATATAATAATAGGTACGTACATGTAATTACTAAGATTTTTCCTTATGTCCTTGCCCGTTCGCGGTCAAACGGGTTGGTCAAACTTGTTTCATTAACTACCTGGAATATTTTATTTGAAATGAAGTGCATCGCATTTTATAACTTCAAATTTTCGTATGACAGTCTAATTCTCGATGTGCTCAAATTCTCTCTTGGCGAATTATTGTATTGGAAAATAAACAAAACTGTAATGCCCTTCGTCAGTTAAAACAGTAAAAAATTGCTTGTGTGAGTGAAACGAGTTTTCGTCACTCTTTATGTACCTACTCACTAGCTGCGTGCCGCGGTTTCACCAGTGGATTAAAAATTCTGTGTTATTCCAGTGTCATATACCATAATCTCATCGAAATTCAGCCATTGCAGTTCAGACTGAAACAAACACAAATATATGGATTTAGATTATTAGTGTGACCTTCTTTCTTGTATGGGTGTGTGGCCAATACGAGTGTCGGAATTATAGACCACCCAAAGGCCTACATCATAGCCTAAAGAAAACGTTTTCTTAAAAAAACAACTGGGGTCGACGGTTAAACATGCCCTACGAAGCACGGTAGCGCTCATGAAGATGTAAGTATACCGCACACAAACGGTACCCAATAAAAAGGTGGACACAGCGAACTTTGCTTAACCTAACACATCACATGGCGGTAGCAGCACATACATAAAGCTGTGTGTACTACCGACACTACCGATGATGCAATCAATATACGTTCATAAGATAAGCGATGGGATCAACGACATCGAAAATAAAGGAGCATAACCTCAAGTTGGCCATACCACATCGCGGTATGGACGTCGTTGAGGCAATGCTCGGGAGACAAGATAAAAAAATAAAAAGTTGGCTTAAGAACTGGTAATGAATCATCCGAAGAAGAAATGCTCGGTGTAAGGTTACTGCCTGCGCCGGCGTTATGTGTAGGGTCACCCTCTTTCCTCAAACGACCTGTAGCACAGAATACTAAAGGAATAGAAGCATCACTCCGCAGAGAAATTTAAACAAATAGCGACTCTTGCTATGACGCAATAAAATTCAATTCAGCTCGCGTAGCGCTGCATACCTACCAGTCATATTAACCTACAGACAGTGGCGTAGCTAGGTAACCAAAGGCCCTGGGGCAAAAAATAAACAAGGGCCCTAACTAAACTATTTAAAATCGTTCGTTCGTCCCTCTAGATTCGTCATCAGAAACTTGCGGGGTTATTAAAGTCGCGTTCCTGGAATCTGGTTTATTTATATTTCGAATGTGGGGTAAACTTTCACTAGTTCAATTTATAGTTTGTAAGTCAGAGTCCGAGTGGCCCCCTGAGCTTGGGGCCACTGCCCCGTCTAGCCCTCCGGTAGCTACGCCACTGCCTACAGCGCGCACGCGGCACGTGTAACGTTAGGGTTGATACTTGTGTCGTGATGATATATCAATTTGAATTGTTCAAGTAATGTATCTCTCTACTATGTATTAGGTTCTATTATTCTCATTCTGTGTCATAGCAAGAGTCGCTATTTGTTTAAATTTCTTTGCGGAGTGATGCTTCTGTTCCTTTAGTATTCTGTGGTTATCATCATCATCAGCCCATCACGTTCCCACTGCTGGGACACGGGCCTTCTCTCACAGAGAGAGTATGAGCCATAATCCACCACGCTGGCACAGTGCGGGTTGGTGGATGCCACATGTCCTTGAATTTTTGTGATTAATTCTTTTACATGCCGGTTTCCTCACGATGTTTTCCTTCACCGTTTTTAGAGCGAGTGTTAAATCCGCACATAACTTAAGCAAGTCAGTGGTGCGAGGCCAGTGGGATCCGAACTTGGGTGCCTGAGCCACACTCGCTCATTCTGTGGTTATACTCTATATTAATTTATTATTGTTATACATTCTTAGTTATACTCTACATAACAATTTTAATCAAACTAAAATAACTTATTAGTCTTATTAGGCTAGATTGTAATGTTAATGGGATGTCTTTCTAAGACATGAATTTATAAAAGTTAAAAAAAAACAGTTGTTCTGAGTGATTGAGTAACAAACATCTATAAAGATGGATGCATCATCCATCCATACATTCATACATCCTCGCAAACTTTCGCATTTATTCATATTTAGTAGGATGAATACTGATGCATACTGAGAGGTTTTTTGTTGAACACCTCTCAGTCAAAGTCAAAACCTTAGCACTTGTTATTATGTTCGAGAATAGTAATTAAAATTTAAATGAGTTAAATTGTATTACGTAAAGCAGTTTACAAAAAAATCTGAAGACGATTGGACTTCCCGTCGTAAGCTAAATTAAATTTTGTATAATATTATTGATAATTAGGATTATGGTTACGTAGTAACTGTTAAGTTATCTGTGATTGAACGCTAATAACTACTGACGTACTAAATAAATAACTTTATTTTATTTTGTTTATTTTTTACACCTTATAGATCTGTGTTTGGCCACTATCTCGCCTAATGTGAAGCGATGATGTGGCCTAAGATGGAGCACATAGATCTAGAGAGAGACGGCAGTTGAGTGGCTGCTCAGACCCGTCTCCCCGATGGTTCACCGAACATCATCCCGAAACACGACTAGGTCGCTTGACGGCATGGCTTATTAACTTTATTTACCAAAATATAATACACAGGAAAACAATCGTCAACATAATAAGCAGGTACAATATAAAATATATAGCATACATATATAGTATGTGTAAGCTGCGTCGTGATGACCGAGTGTGGCTCAGTGGGAGCATGTGCGACTTTCAATCCGACGCACCCAAGTTCGAATCCCACTGGCCCTGCTCCACTGACTATCTTAAGTCATGTGCGGTGAAAACTAAAAACTCGCTCTAAAAACGGTGAAGGAAAACATCGTGAGGAAACAGGCATGTCTAAGAATTAATCACAAAAATTCAAGAACATGTGACATCCAGCAACCGGCACTGGGCCAGCGTGGTGGAATATGGCTCATAGTCTCTCTCTATGAGAGAAGGCACGTGTCCGAGCAGTGGGAACGTGGGCTGATGATGATGATGAAGCTGTATCTAAGAATTATGAGGTATGTGACCTCACATTGTTGTTCCCGAAACTACACTTGAACTAACCGTAACCACAGAATACTAAGGGACAGAAGCATCACTCCGCAAAGAAATTTAAACAAATAACGACTCTTGCTATGACGCAATAAAATTCAATTCAGCTCGCGTAGCGCTGCATAGCTACCAGTCATATTAACCTACAGAGCGCCTCTCTTTCTATCGCATAGCTCTTATATCTTCTGACGCGACACGTGTAACGACGCGCGACAATATAAATATATATATATATCTATATATACATATATATACGCACGATATTGTATATGTATATATATATATATATATATATATATATATATATATATATATATATACATATACATATACATATTATATATTACATATTTATTCGATCAGTACATCACATTAGTTTTATATGAAAACAACATTTATTTTAATTAATCGATAGGTTTATAACATTTTGGTGCAAATTCTAAAATTTAGATACAATAAATCGAATATCAAATAAAATATACAAACAGTTTGTTATGAAGTATTTATTTAAAACGTATTAATATTAATTTATAAATTAATAAAAATATTGTATAAAGTATTTAAAAAAATGTATCCAGCTAATATTATAGATACGAAAGTTTGTGAGGATGGATAGATGGATGTTTGTTACTCAATCACACAAAAACTATCACATAGATTTTGATAAAATTTGGTATGTAGGTACTTTAGGTCCTGGAAAAGGGCATAGTTTACTTTTATCCCGGGAAACCGTGGGTGCAATCGCGAGGCACAGCTAGTATAAAATGTATTTCGAAAAAATGATACGCACCCAATAACAATAGAGGATCGGACAGTAATCGAAAAAAACCTAAAATGTAGTTTGGACTAATGTTTGTCGAATCCGAAAGATCATTCAATCAATATTTTTGTAAAATTACAATAATTTATATTTTTAAATCAATAAATAAAATCTAATAATTCTGACATTATTTAATCTGTTCCGAAACAACACAGTGCATGACGTCATTTCAAAGTAAATACCGTGTACGAAGCTTGTGTTTATTTTATATTTTTGCCTTTTATCTAAATCAAAACGATATATTTTTCATGCCATGACGACCCTCGTCCTTAAACTTCACAAAAACAGTATAGATCACTTTGCAAGTTTTCTTTCGTATAGCTTGTCGTTTCGTTAGCCAGCGTGTGACGTCATACGTTGAGAGGTGACTTTTGCGCGGCAATATTTGAAACATTACATTTAAACATAGTTTTAGGTAGGTACTTTTAGGACTTTATTTAATTAAAATATTATTTGTCATGGCTATATAATTTAACATAATGGTTAATTTTAATCACTTTTTGAAAAGTTGTCCGATCCCCTATTGCCTAGAGAATAAATTAAACGCTGAAGTTGACAATTACATACAAATTGGGACACAAATGAATACCCTGCGCACTATAATTAAATAGGTATACCATTATGTATATTGTTGTGTTGCGTCTTTGCCTTAGGAATGAGACCTTCATACGTACAGACTGCATACTCTTTGTATTGCATAATGTATGTACCAAATAATTACATACGTTTATTTACATCTCACAGAACATTCATCACACATCACACATCTCAAGGAACAGAGAAATAGAAGAACTGGTGGCTGAGCCGAACATAATCGGCGAGATAAAAGCACACAAACTCCGTTGGCTCGGCCACCTTGAAAGAATGGGGGAAGACCGAGCTGTTAAGCGAGCATACTTGGGACGGCCGGCTGGTCGTCGGCCAGTCGGCCGTCCTAGGTATCGCTGGAAGGATGAGGTCGAAAGGGACTTGTGCGAACTCCACGTCGAGGAATGGAAGGAGGTGGCGCAAGACAGATCCAAGTGGAGACTCTTATTATCGGAGGCCAAGACTCACTTAGGGTCGCTTGCGCCATCTTAGTAAGTAAGTATTTACATCTAGGCGGGGCAAGGTCATGGCGCATGTGTTGTCTGCGTCATCGCAAAGATTTGCATATTTTTTATCACGTTTTTATTAAGTCTTAGCACTTTCTTGTTTGTCTGTCTGTTTGTCGTTTCGGGTGGAATTTTGCAACTCAAATTTCGAGCACTTCCCGATTAGCTATCCCGCTGAAACTTTCAGGGTAGCTCACAACTCAATGAAAATGCATTCTAAATCCATAAAAACGTTGTTTTTAGATTATTTTTTTAATCTATTACGGTTTCTTGTTGTTGGTGTTACGGAGCTTATTAATTAATGGGCATTTTGATTAACAACAAAAATTTAAGGATATCCTTAACATTTTTTATTGACTACCTGAGGTCGTACAAGTTGATGAGTGATTGAAGTTCTGATGATGTATTCTGACTAATAAATTATTGTACCTACGTATTTGTTTTCAACTAAGTAAATATTGAAATAGTTTAGTTATTCTTACTTCATTATCATCATCATCATCATCAGCCCATCACGTTCCTAATGATGGGACACGAGCCTTCACTCATAGAGAGAGGTATGGGCCATAATCCACCACACTGGCCCAGTGCGGGTTGGTGGGTGTCACAACAAAAATTCAAGGACACTTGAATTTTTCTGATCAATTCTTGGCCATGCCGGTTTCCTCACGATGTTTTTCTTCACTGTTTTTGGAGCGAGTGCTAAATCCGCACATAACTTAAGAAAGTCAGTGGTGCGGGGCCAACGGGATTCGAACTCGGGTGCGGAAAGTCGCACGTGCTCCTACTGAGCCACATTCGCTAATTCTTACTTAATAAATGATATTGCCAAGTTAATTAATGATGTATGCAAATGTACCAATAAATTTTATTGTCACTTTATCACCGGTCCTTTTAGAAAGTAGTCGATTTTTGTTTACGGTCGAATGGCCCAAATCGAAATGGTCCATTCGAATTCGATTTGGCCCATTCAAACTAAGAATCAAGGAGGGTTCTGATGATATGTTCTGGATTTAGGATAGAGTAGATTGGTTACTTCTTTTTTATTTTATCGATAAAATAAGTCGATGTTTCTGGCCTCACTATCCCGAGGAAGTGCAATATCGGTTGTGTTCTTCAACGGGATAAGCGCGGGAATCCCCGTCGATACAAGTCGCTTGCACCGCGGAATAAGAATAAACTTGTGTTCGAAACTTAGTATGTTAGAACATGGTGCCCTAACAATTAGGAAATTAAAGAGAATATAGGTATGCACTCGTAATAGTGAGAAGTTTTCATAGAATGTCTTGAGGTACCTGCACAAAAACAAGTATACATTTTATAAAAAAACCGACTTTAATGTATCTTTGAAGGCCAAGTTTAAATATCGATGAAATTTATATGGCCGTACCACTTCTTAGTTATGCTGAACCCAACGCAAAAATAATGGTTTAATCATTATTTTTGCGTTATAATAAAGGGTAATAATAAAGGTTTTTCGTATGCGAGAGGCCGTCTGGGTGAGTACCACCGCTTTGACAATTATTCAGCTGCCAAGCAGTAGTGCGCAAGCATTACTGTGTTCAAGTTTGAAGGGCATTGTAGCCAGCGAAATTACTGGGCATTATGAGACTTAACAGCTAATTGTCTCAGGGTGACGAGTGCAGTGCAGCGCCGCATAGGATTTTGCAAGACAAAGTTCTGGGAGATGCTGTTATTGTTATGGGCTGGCGTAATGCTTACCATCCGGCAAACATCATTCAGTTACATAAAAAAAATTTGAGCAAATACATCGAATACCGCTAACGCCTACGCTAAGCCAAGTGCTGTGCCACCATAATGCCTACGCATTTAGAGCAATTATTCATCATCATCATCATCATCATCATCATCATCAGCCCATCACGTTCCCACTGATGGGACACGGGCCTTTTCTCATAGAGCGAGAATGGGCCATAATCCACCACGCTGGCCCAGTGCGGGTTGGTGGATGTCACATGTCCTTGAATTTTTGTGATTAATTCTTGAACATGCCGGTTTCCTCACGATGTTTTCCTTCGCCGTTTTTAGAGCGAGAATTAATTCCGCACAAAACTTAAGAAATTCAGTGGCCAGCGGGATTCGAAGTCGGGTGCGTCGGATCGAAAGTCGCACGAGCTCCCACTGAGCCACACACAGAGTAACGTGAATTTCGATTACTTGTTATATCACGTGCACTATCACGTGGGGTTTTATACTCGTAGTGCTCGGCTAATCTTCCGTAAACATTTTATTTATGACCGTTAAACTTGACAAGAAACTATATGATCAGAATTCTCGAGTTATTTATTTAACTTTAATTGACGATCATCAAATACTTTATAATCTGTATCAACAAACAACAACATATGATTATGTTACCGTCTCAGGATGAAGAGCGCAATGCAATGCCGTGTAGAATTTTTACATGTCTTTTTTTTTTCACTTTTATTAGATCTATGTTTGCCCACTATCTCGCCTGATGTGAAGTGATGATGTGGCCGAAGATGGAGCACATAAATCTAGAGAGAGACGGCAGTTGAGCGGCTGCTCAGACCCGTCTCCCCGATGGTTCACCGAACATCATCTCGAAATACGACTAGGTCGCTTGACGGCATGGCTCTAATTTATTATGTAATTGAAAAAATAAAAAAGTACGAGTAAATAATTGAAACTAATGTTTTAAAATCTAGATTCCATTGAAACCTAACAATCGTTGCACTGCTTTAAAAGACAAACATTTTTTTTATGATCTGAGTGATGAGACAAGCAAGTCGTTCGCCGGTTGGTAAGCGCCACGCCTGCCCATAACAATTGCAGTGCCACCAAGAACTTTTAATACCATAAAAAGTACTG
Source organism: Petrophora chlorosata (assembly GCA_951640565.1). Classification (NCBI taxonomy): domain Eukaryota; kingdom Metazoa; phylum Arthropoda; class Insecta; order Lepidoptera; family Geometridae; genus Petrophora; species Petrophora chlorosata. The sequence goes on along the minus strand of OX621204.1, from coordinate 3,325,211 downwards.
CCTAGCACTTTGTTGCGCTCATCACCCCGAGCCATCAGCTTATATGCCCAGTAATTTCGCTAGCTACAATGCATTTCAAACCGGAACACAGTAATGTTTGCGCACTACTGCATGACGGCATAACTGGCAAAGCGGTGGTACCTACCCAAACGGCTTCCCGCATATGAGAAATCTACCACGAGTAACTTAAATTGTCTCTAGACGGACAATACTGTCCTATCAGGCCTAGCGCACTCCGCACTGTAGGTAGGAAGCTACAAGTACATAGCTGGACACCGACGGCGGGTCGCGCGTCGTTACACGTGCCGCGTCTGAAGAGATAAGAGCCATGCGATAGAAAGAGAGGCGCTCTGTACGTTAATATGACTGGTAGGTATGCAGCACTACGCGAGCTGAATTGAATTTTATTGCGTCATAGCAAGAGTCCTTATTTGTTTGAATTTCTTTGCGGAGTAATGCTTCTGTCTCTTAGTATTCTGTGGTCCTAGATAACCTACTTTTAATGATAGACTTGTTTAAACAATAGGACTGAATGCAATTAGACGTGTCGTAACAAAGAGGTCAATGCCTCGAAGACACTTAACGATAGGTAAAATCCCTAAACCATTAATCAGTTTATTTAATAAATTAGCATTTAATTAATAGTACCTGTATTAAATTGACACTAAATTAATATACTGTTATTGGTTAAGAGATTTCACAAACAGTATCGATAAATGTAATGGAATTAGGCGAGATGTTGCGGTAATTCATCTCAAAACTGAAACGCAATGAAAATATTTAGTGTAATTCCGCTGACTATATTCAGCCATTTTTATTATCTTGATTTTGTTCAATTTTAATATTCGCTTATATTTAACGGAATTACACTACATATTTACATTGCGTTTCAGTATCGATAAATGTTATTCGATTAATGTCATTAATCGATAATCTTGATAATATGTTTTACCATTCATACAAAATCGGTGAAGGAAAACTTCGCGGAAACAAAATTCTAAATTCAAAGGCATGTGAGAAAATTCCCAACAGTGGGAACGCAATAAGCCAATTGATTAGCTATTAGCTTAATAGCATCACTAATTTCATTATACATTTAGATAGGCAACCTTTGAGGAACTATTTCTCTATAGCGATATTTATTGCAGTACCTAGGTTTAGATTGAGTTAAACGAATAACTCCTTATTCATGGCCAATAGGGGATCGGACAACTTTTCAGAAAGTGTTTTATATTAACTACAATGAATATATAAAACCATGAAAAATAGTATTTTAATTAAATAACGCTCGAATCTAAAACTATGTTTAAATATTATGTTTGAAATATTGCCGCGCAAAAGGTCACCTCAAAACTTGTGATGTCATATGTAGGTAGAAAACGCCAACTCTTCAAAATAAAACTTGCAAAGAGATTCTAATACGTTTTGTGAAGTTTGGGGACTATATTGTAGTAATGGAACGAAAAAATTAGCAAAAATACATTTTATGAAAAGCAAAGAAGTTAAATAAACACAAGCTTGACTCACGGCATTTGCCTACAAATGACGTCATGCGCTGTGATTGCTGTTTCGTTCGAGATGAAGAACAGATTAAAAATGTCAGTATTATTTATTGATTTTAAAATATAAATCATTATTATTTCACAAAAATATTGATTGACTGATCTTTCTGGTTCGACAAACATTCGTTCTAACTACATTTTAGATTTTTTCTAGATTGCTGTCCGATCGCCTATTGCGTATGTTTTCACAATAAAATTCTAAAATGTATAACGGAGCTCACAGAAAGTAGATTCAAATTGCGTGTGAAAAATATTCTAATGAAAAAGCATACTATACAGTTAGTAATTACATAAAAGACAAAGATGCATGAAACATTCCGCTTCTGCCAAGTAGCCAACTGGCACATAAGAGACATGCAATACAATACAATACAATTACACTTTATTGCACACCAAATAACGTATATACAATAATGAAAAATAAAATAAGTGACAGAATACATCGTAGTTTTGACGTACAATGGGCGGCCTTATCGCTTAGAGCGATTTCTTCCAGACAACCTTTGGATGTATAGAACAGGTATAAGATCTAAACATAATATTGTCAAAAACAAACATAAATAAAATATTGTAACAAAAGTTCTAAAATAATGCCCCTCAGCTTCTTGCCGTATCTTCTGAGTAGAGGTTCTTTCTCCGATACGGTGATAGAGTCATTGTAATAATTGACGTTCATAAGTGCGTCTGTGATGCAAAAATTGAATAAAGAACTTCTGAACTTTGAACTTTGATAGCTAGTGTGGTTCAGTGGAAGAACGGCGGCTCTGTGTGTCGGGTCAGTCTCTTCCCTTGAATGTGGTTGATGGCTGGTTCACAAGTCATATCTACGCGAGAGTGGGGCTACTTGTGGGAACTGTCCCCCTACCCATATGTCCCTCAAGCGCCAATCTTATATCGTGTTGAGCTCAAATTAAGGTATAGCTTCACTGCGGCTAATGAGATGCGGTCCAATTATTGTCAATTTAGGTAAGAAATCGAAATAATCTCATTAATTTACACCAAAATACGATAACTACAAGTTGAGATAAACTTAATGGGACAGTATATGGCATCAGAGGACATTTTCGCAGTGATTTTACACCATAATCAGAGCTCAACACGATATACGATCGTCGCTTGAGGGAAATATGGGTACGGGTGCTGGTCTGGTCTGGTCTGGTCACTCTAACTGCTACTGTATGGTATTGGTACTAGTAATTCTCATATTCGTATTTCTAGTTTGACATTGTGTTATGTTAATCGTAATTTATACCACATTGTTTACTGTTATATTTTTAGATATTTTAAAAGATTTACAAAGAGATATCCCCGTAGATTTTCTTGGTGCTATCTTCTCTATTATCTAAACACCGGTAGAGTCAGTTTTCGCATTTCTGGGCCCGGACTTCAATTTGAGTACGGGAAAGAAATGGGTAAACATGCTTACCTTTTCTTTCAAAGTCATGATATTTAAGTTAAATTTTTTTACGTATTTTAATTGATTTGTATATATTTTTTTTAAGCTATTGCATAGCTTCTATCGCGGGCCTTGAGCGTGGAGACTGAATCCAGAAATTCCGTAACGAAAATAACCTAACACCCTCCACTCCGAATGCTATGCAATAGCTTTACCGTGGCAGTCTCCGAGTGCCACACGTCTTTTTTTTAATGTCGGTTCGCACAATGACTCTTGATGAGCGCCATGTGCCAGTGCTTTTTATAGCATTAAGTTCTGAGTGGCACTGCAATTGTTATGGGCAGGCGTGGCGCTTACCGTCAGGCGAACGATTTGTTCGTCTCATCACTGTTCTATAAAAAAAACATCCGCACATAACTCAAAAAAGTCAGTGGTGCAGGGCCAGTGGGATTCGAACTCGGGTGCGTCGGACCAAAAGTCGCACGTGCTTCCACTGAGCCACACTCGCTCTTTATTATTATTATGTATAATGCCATTGCCCTCACAATGCCGTGCAGACAGCATATCGGAATGTGGTCTTGACTCATATATATACGTTGTTCAAGGTCTAGGCTAGTCTTACATTTTCTTCTTTTGTCGGATGAGTACCTATTTATATAATACTACCTGCTCCACGCGGTTTTACCCGCGGTTCCCCAGGATAAGCCTATGTCCTTTTCCAGGATTTAAGTTACCTACGTTCCAAATTTTATCAAAATACGTTCTGTAGTTTTGCGTGATTGAGTAACAAACATCCATCCATCCATTTTCACAAACTTTCTCATTTATAATATTAGTAGGATAGGACTAGCTGCGTCCTGCGGTTTCACTTGTGGATCAAAGTATCCTATATGTTATTCCAGCATCTAGAGTATCACTATACCAAATTTCATCAATTATTTTTTTCTTATTTTGTACTAATTTTTTATCTGACTTTAAAAAAGGAGAAGGTTTTCTATGCGATTGCATTTTTTTATTATGTTTGTTACGTCAGAACTCCGTCATTCATGAACCGATTTAAAAAAATCTATAGCTACGAAGTGGTCCTGTATAAATTTCATCGATATTTGACCTTGGACTTCGAAGAGACATTGAAGTCGGTTTTTTTGTTTGATAAAACGTATATTGTTTTATTTGCGTTTCAATTACGTTTACAATAATGAGAGATAGCCAAAGAAAATGTATTTTTATGACAATATCAAAATACGTTACTTAACTATACTAATGGAAGACTGTCATTTGGAGAAAATAATGCTAATATGCTAATATCACAAGCGATTAATTTATCTATAACCAAAACGAGCCGCGATACGAACTAGTTTATAAAAAAAAAGAATTTATTTTGACAAAACTGCACACAACAAACAACGCACATACACAAGTGCAGGAGGACAGAATAAAACAAGTTAAGTAAACAGTTACAGCATGTGTATGGAGACCGCTGCCGTGTACAGTGCAGTCAAAAAAGGCCTGTGCTCAGCATAATGTTGTGAAGAATTCACAACTGAACTAGTTCATAAAAAGAATGATTCAGTCAAAACTATGACTCAAACTTTTCTTATCAAGTGCATTTTTAAGGCGAAACAAACTAGGTTTACAGATATTTTTTTTTACACTTAATAGATCTATGTTTGGCCACTATCTCGCCTGATGTGAAGAGATGATGTGGCCTAAGATGGAGCACATAAATCTAGAGAAAGATAGCAGTTAAGCGGCTGCTCAGACCCGTCTCCCCGATGGTTCACCGAACATCATCCCTAAACACGACTAGGTCGCTTGACGGCATGGCTTTGTTCGGTTGGTGGTATTACAACCACGGCCAGAGCCTACCACTCCAAAGCGCGTAAGCGGGTTTCATCACGATGTTTTCCTTCACCGTTTTAGAGCGATTAATTTAAAAATTACACTGCAACGTCTAAGAATTAAGAAATAACAGAGATGTTTCTTAGAAAACTATTAAACAAGCTTTTTATTGCATAGCTCTCAAGTCTTATTTAGTGTTAAGCATTTTTTAAAGTAATTTAGTGACGAGACTAGCAGGTCGTTCACTTGACGATAAGCAACACATAACAGTTGCAGCATCACCCGAAAATTCCTATGCATAATTCTTTGCTGCACTGCACTGCGCTCGTCGTCCTAAGACAATAGAATGAAGTGGGAATAGATTAATAAAAGCTTATTCTACGAGTATTATTCTGATCAGTTCATTAGCTAAAGCCTAAATTAGAATCATTTTTAAACGACTTCAAAAAAGAGGAGATTTTACAAAATCAAACTAAAGCATTTAATACACGCTATGGTGTAAAGTGACTCTTGCTGAAAGTTTATTACTCTTATGAACGAGTCACTCAATGATTCTCATCTCAATGAGAGAGCTTATCACTATGATACCCAAGAGCTAACATCAAAACTTTAACACACTTTTTAATCTCTACCATAGTAGAGTCTTCATTTCTCGATTTTAGATGCAAGAAACTAGTACCAAATAAAGTTTTGTTCCTGCAATGGTTTTCCTATAGGTATACTCTTCCTATTTACAATTTTAAAATAACATTGGAACGTATATCCAAAGACATGTTTCACCTATACCTTCATACTGATTTACTATAATAATGGCGGTATCGAGAACGTACACTTTCGTTCGATTTCAACTTCAACGATAAAACCATAAAGACGAACGGTTCGCGCGCATTGTAACGCCGCCGGGAGCACGGCGCACGCGCATCGAATATAACAAAATTAACGTTCCGCATTCAAACTCGGTAGTTTTTACATTTAATAGACATTCCGAATTCGAAACGCAACTATTTCACTTTTTAATTTAGGCTGCCAATTCAAGTTACGAGTTTTGTTTATTTTTAATTCCAATATCAAAAAGTTTATCCATATTTTGATAAACAATCCTGATTTCAATTTTATCAAATTAGTTTGAATTAGTTTTGTGTTTGAAAATGGATCCAGAAAAGAAAGAAAGTAACGAAGTGACAGTGGACGATATTTTAAAGATTTTGGGACCGTTTCGTAGATTCAATGTGTTGAGTTATCTGTTGATACTGTTCCCGGTGTTTTTATCGGGAATGTACTCATCTGTGTATAATTTTGAAGCTATGGATCTGAAATACAGGTAAGTCGAAATATGGAAACTCCTTGTTCATCACTATAAATGATATTTTGCATACATGCTAAGTATATGTTGAATTTACTAAAACTTCGGGGTATCGCAGATTGAGTACAACCAATTACTATAAAATATCAATCAATCAATCAATCGAGCGTTTATTGCGAATATGGGTTTTGTGAATACACATGCTGGTACAAAATATTAAGTACCACTATATTCAGCAATTGAATATAATTTGAGCTGCATACTCAAATCATACAATTTATTTATTTATTTAGTGCTCCAAAATATGATGGATGACCACGAAACAAGTACATATTTTTTATTTATTTAATTAAATAAGATCGGAACTCGATTGGGAACTCGAATGCTAAGCAATTAAATGTTCTAATGACGTATAATATCTTCAGTTGGTTATGTAAATAGGACTAAGGTAATTAATTTCTTCTAAATGTATTATTCGAGACGAAAGGCTTTTATTTATATATTTAATCTTTATTTCAGGCAACATTAAAATAAGTTAGTGAAGTTACAGATGTTACTAACTTATTCTACGGCACATATTAATAAACACCATGCATACATATAGGGCTTTAAAAAGAGTAGGCACCTACCAAAAACCATCACGTTCATGGTCAACAAAAAAATCTTCAACTAGCAGTGGTTTCACTCGCGGTTTCCCGGGATAAAAAGAAGCTTATGTCCTTTTCCAGGACCTAATGTACCTATATACCAAATTTCATAAAAATTCGTTCAGTAGTTTTTTGCGTGATCCATCCATCCTCACAAACGTTCGCATTTATACATATATATTTATAAGTAGGATATAAAGGATAAAAACAAAACACATTTTTTTTACTATGCTGAAATTTATTTGCTGATTTAGGTTTTTAATTTTGATCTGGAAGTACCTAACTTCCAGATTAAAATTTTATCGATATTTGACCTTGGACTTCGAAGATACGTTGAAGTTGGTTTTTGTTTTTTTGTAAAAATTAATTATTTTGTAACGCTGTTGATTGCCTCAATAAATAAATAATAAGGTCAAAAAAAATTTTTTTTTTTTTTACACTAATTATGTCTATGCTTGGCTACTATCTCGCCTGATGTGAAGCGATGATGTGGCCTAAGATGGAGCACATAGATCTAGAGAGAGACGGCAGTTGAGCGGCTGCTCAGACCCGTCTCCCCGATGGTTCACCGAACATACGTCCGAATAATATCAAAGACAAATACTCTTTAGAAGTCAATACACTTTTATCTCCAATCGATGTTTGTTATATCGTATTATACTACGATATAACAAACATCGACATCAACATACGACTTGTAAGGGCCTATTGTTGAAATAATCTCTTCTTCGCACGAGACAAAGGAACCATTTTTCAATGACCTAAAATGTGGTATTATTTATTATTCGAAATATATTATATTATATATTTTACTAGCGACCCGCCCCGGCTTCGTACGGTTATTATACATATAAACTTTCCTCTTCAATCACTCTATCTATTAAAAAAACCGCATCAAAATCCGTTGCGTAGTTTTAAAGATTTAAGCAGGATATAGGGACAGAGAAAGCGACTTTGTTTTATACTATGTAGTGATGATAGTGATGATAGGCAATATAGGTATATTTATTTATAACTGCGCGCGAGTGTGGCTCAGTGGGAGCATGTGCGACTTTCGATCCCACGCATCCGAGTTCAAATACCGCTAGCCGCGCACCACTGACTTTTTTAAGTTATGTGCGGATTTAACATTCGCTCTAAAACGGTGAGGAAAAACATCGTGAGGAAACCGGCATGTCCAAGAATTAATCACAAAAAATTCAAAGACATGTGACATCCACCAAACCGCACTGGGCCATCGTGGTGTATTATGGCCCGTACTCTCTCTATGAGAGAAGGCCCGTGTCCCAGCCTTGGGGACGTGATGGGCTGATGATGACGATGATCATTTATAATTATATATCATTGAAGTGTATAATAATTTACACATGTCCTGCTTAATTCCGCACACTACCGTCTTAAAATGTTGTTTTCCTTACCTTATGGTTGTCTGGAGGAGATCGCTGCTTAGCGATAAGACCGCCTACTACTCGCTTTCATCAGGCGAGATAGTGGTCAAACATAGATCTACTAATCGTTAGAAAAAAAGGCGTGTTATAAATTTTACCACTATGTGTGTCTGTGGCACCGTAGCTCTTAAACTACTGACCGATTTGGATGTGGTTTTTATTTTATTTGAAAGCAGGTTTTCTAGTGATGGGTATTAGACGATGATGTTTTATGAAAATCGGTTCAGCCGTCTTTTTCTTTTTATAAGTTTTTTGTGTCGGGGGTATTTTAAATTATAGTTTACTAAAATTCAGTTGTTAAATATTCATATAATGAATCCCATCAATACTGTTATAGGCGTGTTGGTTACCATCAGGTGAACGAACTGCCGTTTCGCCAGTCAGTCGTATTCAATAACCGTTGGGTTCCCTGTCACTTTTGTTCCGAGGACAGTCCATGGAGCTTAAAGCCCTAAACGGTAAATAAGAGTGGAACAATATTTAACATGTTTTGTCACTGTTCAACTTACGCTGACACGAATATGTAAGAAAGAGACAAAATATTAAACATTAAATTAATAAGGTTTTCATTTTATGCCTCTATTTCCGGTAAAGTCAAAGTTCAAACAAATCCACTCCACTCGTCGTAGGTATCCCGTATGCGGGAGGCGGTCTGGGTACGTACCACAGCTTTGCCAGTTATTCTGCCGCCAAGCAGTAGTGCGCAAGCATTACTGTTTGATTTGAAGGGCATTGTAGCCAGCGAAATTACTGAGCATATGAGACTTAATATGTCTAGTGTGATTTCTCGGGGTGATGAGCGCACTGCAGCGCTACGCAGTACTTTTTATAATATCGAAAGTTTTGGATGGCACTGCAACTGTTATGGGCAGGCGTGGCGCTTACCATCAGACGAACACACAACTCAGTAAAAAAAAAAAAAAAAAATGATGTTGACTGAAAATCAGTGCTAAGATACTTAAAAATACCTTAGCGTGTTTTTTTTATTTTTATTACGCTTAATAGATATATGTTTGGTCACTATCTCGCCTGATGTGAAGCGAATAAACGTATTTTCTTTCTTCTTTCTTTCTTTCTTTCTTTCTTCAAAAATGTCGACAACTTGTCCTTCCATTTAAGTTGTTTCTCCCAAAAAAATGTTAAACGTGAATAACATAATGCCCGAGAATGCTTATTCACATGAACGCAATGTTTTGAACAGATCACTTAACAATACATGCCTATATAGATGCGTAATACTGCAATCAGAGACTGGCCACCCGATATGTTTACTTAATACACGGGCTATTATGACATGACTCGAAGAACTGCCACTGACCTGTATCAATGTATTTACAATTATAACTGCAGGTACTGTCTTCCAATTACCTGGCTACTAAACAGCACATAAACATATACAATAAACAATAAGTAATAAAATAATCTTGATAACAATAGCATTTGTAGGCACTAAAAGCTAGACGTCGTTAAGAAAATAATTGAAAAGGCAACGTTTCTCATTGACCTGTAAGATACCTTTGGCATAGATCATTAATTACAGCAATTACAGTTCATAAACACAGCTCAACAGGGATTACTGGGCATTACCCGATGTCTCGGGGTAATGAGCGCGATGCACTGCTATGCAGTACTTTTTTATGATGTTGAAGGTTCTGGGTGGCACTGCAATTGTTATAGAAATAAATAAATAACTTTGAATAAATAATTAAATATATAAATAAATAGGCAGGCGTGGCGCTTACCATCAGGCGATCGAATTGCTCGTCTCATTATTTGTTCCATAAAAATAAAATCTATTAACTGGACATGTTGTTTTGGTGAAGACGCTACCCTCAACGTTAATAAATGAAAATGCATTAGTCATGTTTTGACCAAAAAAAAATACAGGTCAGCTATTATCCAATAGTCTATAGAATGATGGTTGAATGTTTGTCGAATCCATCGTTACTTTAAGTTTTAATTGTATAAAGAAAAATAATAATTAGTAATTAAATACCTACCTTAGGTAATTTAACCAAATACAAAGTACTATACCTAAGCACATAGGACGTAATAACGTGGTAGGTATCTCGTATGCGGGACCGTCTGGATAGGTACCATAGCTTTGCCAGTTATTCTACCGCCAAGCAGTAGTGCGCAATCATTACTGTGTTCCGGTTTTAAGGGCATTGTAGCCAGCGATGTTACTGAGCATATGAGACTGAATATCTGTCTCGGGGTATTGAAAGTTCTGGGTGGCACTGCAATTGTTATGGGCAGGCGTGGCGCGTACCATCAGGCAAACGACTTGCTCGTCTCATCACTCAGTTCCATAAATAAAAAAGACAATCGCGAATCCTGCACTTGCTTACTACTAATCAACAATAGAATTGCTGTTTTATGAATGAGAAGTGTGCAAAACCACAGGCAAAACTCATTTAAATCAATTTACTTGTATCTGCTAAATAGTTAGATGTTTTGGTAGAAGTGATGTGATGGTATGATGTTACAATATCTTTGTTAATGTAGGTAAATTATATTGTCTAAATAGGGAAAATACTAACTAGCATCGTAACACAGGTCTATCTTAATACGAATGCTGGTGATTATCTTATATTTATTTTATCTTATATTTATTATATGATTTTTATACCATAAAATTAGCTATTTTACTCAATTAAGATATTATATTGTATTACATTGTTTTGCTTAAATAAATTGAATTGAATTGAATTTAAAGAATTAATTGCGCAGTCCCACCAAATACGGCCAGCGAATATTTTGTGAATCTTTGATTGATCACATCTTTAATGTTTATAAAAAAATGCATATAATTAGTACCTATATTACAGTGTTATTATAAATTGAACGATTGTCAATATTCGGCTTCTTATGTCAATGGCTGTACCTAGAGCAAGAAGGACGTCTTCATTGCAGTACGGATCACAAGTCACTACAAATTCAATTATCACTTGTACAAGAAAGGAGTTATTGTCTGTCGATTTGCACTTGCATGCAAGAAAATAAGGACGTAACACGAGCAGATATACCTACTAGGTACTGTGCTTAGTGAGTTCTACCAGGCCTAGCGCACTCCGCACTGTAAGTACGAAGCTACAAGTACATAGTCGGACACCGACGGCGGGTCGCGCGTCGTTACACGTGCCGCGTCAGAAGAGATAAGAGCTATGCGATAGAAAAAGAGGCGCTCTGTACGTTAATATGACTGGTAGGTATGCAGCGCTACGCGAGCTGAATTGAATTTTATTGCGTCATAACAAGAGTTGCTATTTGTTTAAATTTCTTTGCGGAGTGAGTCCCTTAGTATTCTGTGGTTATACTTACAAAGTCAATGTCAAAGTCAAATATCATTTATTAATAGGCATAAAAGTGCACTTTTAAAGGTCATACATACAATGAGAAGCAATTGGACAACCCATAGACCATTAAAGGCATATAGATAGCTCGAATGCTCCACTACCAGTTAGCAGCGTACCCAAGATGCTGGCAGTATTGCCCCGTTGGATTGCAATACTGATACGTTGAGCCAAATAAGTCCCAGCATTTTGGTCACGCGACGCATTGGTCAGGCGCTCAGACAGACTTTAATTAATTTGGCATCTACATAATATATTTATGCTATTATTTTACTATGCAACTGTTTTGGTTATTCTGCGGCCCAAAAAGACCAAACAAACTATACATGACATACAAAATCTCTAAAAAAGATGCCCATCAGTTTCTTGCCGTATCTTCCGAGTTCTTTTTCCGATACCGTGTTAGAGTTAGAGGTGGTTAGAGTCATTGTGATAATTTGAAGTTCATAAGTCTGTGATGCCAAAAATGATTAACGAGATTTTGACTTTGATACGAGGACTGAGTCCATCTTTTGTCTAACATAAAATATAGTTTTTTTGCACAATATGCCTAGAACTATATTTCTTACATAAGATTAAGCCATACGTGACAAATAAAAAGGAACATATCTATAAAGTTTTAATGCGTAGAAGATAAACCTACCTATGTAATTTACAACAAATTATGAAATACATTTCTTTGAAAATATTGAAATTTGAAATAGGACGTGACATTATTAATTAATATAATATATGCGTTATAAAAAATGAGTATCAAGAAAATAATATATACAGTTAAAAAAATTAATGAAAATTATTAAAAAAAATATCCGGATTTTTTAAATATTTCATATTATACGAATAAAGTTTCATTTATTTTCATTAGTTAATGCATGATGTTCAATTAAAATGTAATAACTCGTATATTTACGTCATTATTATTTTAAACAAGAAAATAAAGTGATAATCCTAGAATGTCAATAAATAATCTGAGTTATTTAATTAATTTTGACAGTTCCAATGTCAAACTACCATACTATAAGGCAGTTTTGTCCCCATTGTCTTATAATTAGTTATGATTTAATAAAATATGAAGATATTTATTTGTACCAGTAATATACAACCACAGAATAGGAAAGTTGTAAACCACATCTTGTTAAAAATAAAATATTGACCCTAACATCAATCTATATACTAGAAGTAGGTAAATTTGTGAGACAATATCCGCAGTTTTTCTTAAAGCATGCAGAACAAACACATCGATTTGCAACTAGGTTTAAGCATAAATTAGTATTACCCATATCAAGACTGAACATACATAGTTCCGGCCCGAATGTTATGTCGGTAAAAATTTATAATAATCTACCTGACGAAATAAAAGAAGAAGAAAATTATATAAAATTTAATAAAAAATTAAAACAATTCCTGATAGAAAAATGTTATTATAATTTAAATGACTTTTTTAATGAAAATATGAATGAAATGATAAAATGATAAGTAATTGACAAAGAAGTAAAATAAATCGGTCCGCTCCCATTATAATGTATAATTGGCTATACCCTAGCAGGATCATATGTAATCTCACCACTACAATAAGAACTTTTGTGTACATATGTCTGCAATAAGGTATTGAGTATTGAGTATTGAATATTAAGGGACAAAAGCATCACTCCGCAAAGAAATTTAAACAAATAGCGACTCTTGCTATGACGCAATAAAATTCAATTCAGCTCGCGTAGCGCTGCATACCTACCAATCATATTGACCTGCAGAGCGTCTCTCTTTCTATTGCCTAGCTCTTATCTCTTCTGACGTGGCACGTGTAACGACGCACGACCCGCCGTCGGTGTCCGGCTATGTACTTGTAGCTTCGTACCTACAGTGCGGAGTGCGCTAGGCCTGGTACAACATTAAAATTAATTTACACTCTACTAACGACGGACTCATGTTTTAATGGAATATTTAATAAGAAGGATTAACCTTAAAAATACCTGAATAACGTAGTTTTTGGTTTTAACTTTAATCGCAATTTACAAGTTATAATAAGTTTCAGTGAATCATAACTAACTTGCAAAATACCAGAAGATCAAGATATGACGCAACAGCAATATACGACAATAAAACACGTCTGCGTTTGAGATGAGTGATTGTGGAAAACCAGGAAAAAGGATTCAAAAATTCAAAAGATTAGGCATCACAGTTGCACATATGAACGTCAATTTATCACAATGACTCTACCATCGAAAATAACCACTACTCAGAATAAACGGCAAAAACTAAGTTGATTTTCTACCATATTATAGTAACTCTTTATACCATCATCATCAGCCCATTACGTTCCCACTGCTGGGACTCAGGTCTTCCCTCGTAGAGAGAGTATGGACCACGCTGGCCCAGTACGGGTTGGTGGTCATTCAAAAATTGTGGTCAAAAATTCAAATACATGTCACATGTATTTGAATTTTTGTGATAAATTCTTAGATATGCCGGTTTCCTCATGATGTTTTCATTCACCGTTTTTAGAGCCAGTGTTAAATCCGCATATAGCTTAAGAAAGTCAATGGTGCGGGACCAGCGGGATTCGAACTCGGGTGCGTCAGATCGAAAGTCGCACGTGCTCCTGCTGAGCCACACTCGCTCTCTCCTCTTTATTTAATGGATAATTGCTGGTTTAAACCAGATTTTTATTATAAAGAAGATAGTAACGAATGCCTCTGAAGCTCTGAGAGAGAAAAGCTAGTGTAAAAGTTAAAATGTACGCTATAATGTCCATTTAAAGTTGTTTACTGCACAAGTAGTCATTACAGAGCACTTTGGGTCCTATGCAATTATTACTCGCGCAACTGGATGTACGAGTGTGGAGTGTGGACAAAATAAACCAAGACAGGGCTGTAACGCAAATAAAAACAAGATTTAAGTCACGTGACGCCACTGCGAATGATGCTTCTGATCACGCCACGCCTGCAGTGCAGTGCTACCCAGGACTTTGTTATGAAATACCCTGCAATAGGGGATCGGACAGTAATCCAGAAAAAATCTAAAAAGTAGTTAGAGCGAATGTTCGTCGAACCAGAAAGATCTGTCAATTAATATTTTTGTGAAATAATAATGATTTATATTTTTAAATCAATAAATAATTCTGGCCTTTTTTATTCTGTTCTTCATCTCAAACGAAACAACAATCACAGCGCATGACGTCATTTGTAGGCAAATGCCGTGAGTCAAGCTTGTGTTTATTTAACTTCTTTGCTTTTCATAAAATGTATTTTTGCTAATTTTTTCGTTCCATTACTACAATATAATCCCCAAACTTCACAAAACGTATTAGAATCTCTTTGCCAGTTTTATTTCGAAGACATCACAAGTTTTGAGGTGACCTTTTGCGCGGCAATATTTGAAACATAATATTTAAACATAGTTTTAGGTACTTTAAGAGCGTTGTTTAATTAAAATAGTATTTTTCATATATATATATATATATATATATATATATATATATATATATATATATATATATATATATATATATATAACTACAATGGATGATACAATGGAATTAACTACAATGGATATATATATATATATATATATATATATATATATATATATATCCATTGTAGTTAATTTAAAACACTTTCTGAAAAGTTGTCCGATCCCCTATTAGGTACTATTTTTAATCTAAAGTCTGGATTGTCAATAACATTCTCTGTATGTCCTTTGTTATATCTTTGAAAGTTTCACACAAAATCATTGTTCATTTAAGAAATTGAAATAGGTGGTACAAAAGGTAACGCTACGAAAGGCTTAAAGAATTGAAAACGATACTATGAGTTGAGAAGTATGTATAAGTAACTTTTTTAAAAGCGCTCTTAGTAACGGCTCTACATCTCTATATCTAAGCCCATCTATAGATCTTTCCTGGTTTTACAGCATTCTGCTCGACCCATAAGGAAACTGGCTCCATCCCGATTTATATACACTTCTGCATCATGATGTCTGCATATTAATTTGTTTACTCACAGTAACTCGTAGAACCGTGTGAACAGAACAAGTATGACAAGCTAACAACAAACTAAAACCTGCTTATGGAGAAACAAGGAGGTTGGCCGTTGCGCCCTTAAGGTCGTGGAGAAACTTATAATGGGCTTACTATTTTTAATAAGCAATAGCTACAGTCAGCGTTAAGTAGCTGAATATATGGTATCGATCAATTGACAATGACACCATAAAATCGTGATGGTGGAATGAAATTAAATAGTTCCTCAGAACATTCCCCATTATAGATTTTATAGAACACACTGAGTAAACTATGTTTAAAACCTAATTTAATGTTCATTTCATTTAACGTTTCGTCTCATTCTAACAGAAAGAGACGAAACGTCAAACGGTAAATGTTTCTTTTCTCTCTTTCCGGAGACGCAGAATAAGGCTGGCGCGGCGGATAATTCGGCCGAGCAGCTCAAGCAGCGGTAATATGCTAACCTCGGTAGCGGTTACATATTTGAGCCGTTTAGTGTGGAGACTTTGGGTCCGTGGGGCCCGGGAGCTCATCGTATTTTCAAAAGTCTGTCAGAGCGCCTGATCGATGCAACGTGTGACCAAAATGCTGGGACTTATTTGGCACAACGTATTAGTATTGCAATCCAACGGGGCAATACTGCCAGCATCTTGGGTACGCTGCCAACTGGTAGTGGGTTGGAGCATTTGAGCTATCTATAACCCTTCAATGGTCTATGCGTTGTCCAATTGCTTCTCCTTGTAAGTAGTTAGTTTAGTTTTAGTAAGTAGGTGTTTTCAGTAATAAAGGATTTCTAACATATTCAACGACAAAGCATGTTAAACATTGTGTAACAATTATTTACCTACCGTTTGTTAATAAGGGTCTATTATCTTGGTTAAGCATGCGGTAAAACTTATGGGTACCTTGGGTAAATAGTTTGAAAGGGTTTCGAACCTATAAATCCCGTCCGGAGTCCTAATAGGGTTTCTATGAAAGCAATTGTGGCTCAGACTTTCGATTCGACGCATCGGAGTTCGAATCCTGAAAGCCAATTAATGAGTTACTGATTTAACACTCTGGTTTGGAGATATTGGGGCCTCCGACAAAACAAACTGTATGTCATTCTAACAGTGCTATTTCCAAATGGCTTCTATCAGCTTATAATTATAAATGATTAGGGCATAGTATTAAGACTATTAGGGTCGGGTTTTCCGCATATTAAGGTTTCTTGATGAAGCTATTTCTCAACACTGGTGACATTTTCCTCCTCAGTTGCGTCACGATATTCTACCAATTGACTTTCGTCGTTACGTGTGGCAACGTCGGACGCGTGTATTGCGCGTGCGCATAGTGCACGTATGTACGTGCTGTTATCTAGAAATGTAAACATTGCTGACCATGATCTGATCATTTGCCATTGAAAACTGTTTACGAAGAACATAAACCAAAGCAAACTGCTAAACGTTTTGGCATTGCACTTTGACACTAAACGGCAGTAGGTTTTTCAAGGGCGTGTCAGACCGAAATTACAAACAAATCCAGCGTCAGTTTTACTCTCGTCAGTTCTTCTTTACCTATTTTTTTTTTGTTATTGCTTATATTATTTGCCACATGGATATAGAAGACGGCAGTTGAGCGACTGCTCAGATCCGTCTCTCTGATGGTTTACTGAACATCATCCCGATACCGAGTGTTCAAAGGCGGCGGTAACCGCTTACCATCCAGGCGGGCCGTGTGTTTGTTTGTCTATTACTTACGAGTATAGTAAAAAACCCTTTAAAACGAAAAAAGGGTTGAACTGATTTTGATAAAACATGTCTAGGAACCACCGCCAGAAAACCTGCTTTCAAATAAAAAAACTGCATCCAAATCGGTTCATTCGTTTAAGAGCTACGGCCACAGACAGACACATAAGACAGTGGTCAAACTTATAACAACCCTGCTTTTTGCGTCGGGGGTAAAAAAAAAGGAACACGAGAGAAAAAGACTAGATCACTGGAAGGTGTTCCTTTGTTTTGATGTGTGGTATTGGAACCATTGCCAGAGCTCCTAACACCTAAGTGCGTCAGCGGGTTTTCCCATGATGATTTTCATGGCCGTTTTAAAACGAGCGTGCAAAATTCACACTTAAATACAAAGCTGCCCGCTCACATCACCCGGTTACCGATTTTTTTTACCACATTATTATTAAGTCACTCTTTTGTTTGTACGTCTGTCTGTCTGTCTATCGATCAGGGTGGAATCTTACAATTCAAATTTCGAGCACTTCCCTATTAGCTATCCGGCTGAAAATTTCAGGCTCACAACTCTATGACAATGCATTCTAAATTCATTAATTAGCATGCAATGCCGACCTAACCTCAAAAAAACCATTAAATTAAAAACGTGGTTTTTAGATTAATTTTTCATCAACATTTTC
The DNA here is from genome assembly GCA_951640565.1 of Petrophora chlorosata. Taxonomy (NCBI): domain Eukaryota; kingdom Metazoa; phylum Arthropoda; class Insecta; order Lepidoptera; family Geometridae; genus Petrophora; species Petrophora chlorosata. The sequence continues at coordinate 3,307,259 of OX621204.1, read as the reverse complement.
TTTGTCAGAACATCCGGAGTTTTATATTGCAACGCACACGTCCTACAAAAAGTCGGTTACAAAATAGGTGACAAAATAAATGTCTTTGAAAAAATCGGACCGACCTATCGGACCTACTATTCGACTATCGATCGGACCTACAAAAAGTTTGACGTCGGCGGAGGCATTAAGTCATAATAGTGTACAAACGTACATATACGAGTACATACATATATCGATGGTACAAACATTACTAATCAAATGTTCTTTTTTATTTAAAAGCTTTTAATTAACTTGCAATGTTTACCTATTTATTTCTTTGGGTCAAATCTTGCAAGTTTATTTTTATTACTAAATTGGCTTGCGTTTGACCACTGAAATCAGAACCACTTCCTCTTATCCTACGGAGTTGAAATTTTGCAAACTTTCAAAGTCCGATGATAATGCAACATTATGGTGACATCCAGCTGATCTGATGATGAATACAGAAAGTGGGCAATCGAACTCCTTGACGGATAATCGTAAACTACTAATGTTTACTCATTTTATTCTGCTCGCGGTTCCGATTACGAATTTGTTAAAAGCTTGTCATGAAAAATATATATTTCAACAAAAATCTTGTTTCAGATGCACAGTACCAGAATGCAATGACGACTTGTCATTGGTCAATTACACGATACCACACGACGAAAGAGGAGAGCCGGAGAAATGCGTGCGCTATGCCCCGTTCACCAATTACACCAACGAACACAATAGCAGCACTTGTATGCCACACTACTTCGACACGTCAAACGTCGTCGGGTGTGAATCGTACACTTATCTGGAGACACATTCTATAGTGAAAGAAGTGAGTATATATTCATAGTCCTACTCAAAGACCTACTCGTATTAAAAATGCAAAAGTTTGTACGTAAGTGTTTGTTAACCGGCTTCAAAAAAGAGAAGGTTCTCTATTCGATTGTATTTTTTTGTTTGTTACCTCAGAATTCCGTCATAAATGAACCGATTTGGAAAATTATTTTTGCGTTGGGTTCAGTATAGCTACGAAGTGGTCCCTTAGTGATTTAAATTTCATCGATATTTGACCTTGGACTTCGAAGATACATTGAAGTCAGTTTTTCTGTTTGATAAAGGGCCTGTGCTGAAAACCAGCGTTGTGGATTCTTCACAACATTATGCTGAGCACAGACCCTTTTTTGACTGCACTGTACACGGCTGCGATCTCCATACACACGCTGTGACTGTTTGTTTTTTTTTCTGTCCTGCTGCACATGTGTATGTGCGTTGTTTGTTGTGTGCAGTTTTGTAAAAAATAAATTGTTTCTTTCTTTCATAAAACATATACTTGTTACGTTTTCACGCTGCACCTAACTGTAAAGTAATAATTGATGCCCACTGCAAATCATCTTCTTCCTGTCGAGCACTCTTGTCAGAGTGGTCGTGGTGTAATAGTTGGTGTATGCTGTGTACCGCAAGTCTCTCCATCGCATCTTCGTTCTTCATATACATTATCACTATCACTATCACTACATAGTATAAAACAAAGTCGCTTTCTCTGTCCCTATGTCCCTATATCCCTATGTATGCTTAAATCTTTAAAACTACGCAACGGATTTTATTCTAAAAACCGTGGATTCGTGTTCAGTACCCTACGTTGGTTTTTCAAAAATATCTTTAATGTACAGAATTGGCTCAGTTCCATTTTTATAATAGTAAACTAGTAGCCCGCCCCGGCATCGCACGGGTATTTAACAAAAATTTTAAAATCAAAAATTATAATACACACACATCTCCCCTCCTGTGCGGCCCGTACCCCAGTGACGCCTACACTGCATAAGGCGCTGCCTAGCTAGCCGAGCAGGGTGAGCGGCTACCACGCAACTTTTTCTAATACTTACCTACATTTTTAAACTCGTGATATCTTTCCAATGGAATGTCCGAATTGAACAATTCAAAAAGTTATATAAAGATATTGAAGCAGTTTTGAATATGAAGTAATTTTTTTCGATAAGGATTAATACCAAGATACAAATAAAGAGCCTTTTTTAGCGGTGGCATTTCAATTAAAATTTTAAAATAAAAGAACACTTATTGTGGCGTTACTATAATAGTTAGACATATGCTGTCGCGACACTTTTTGTAAATAATAATGTGTTCTACAAAGTCGTAGTACATTATTTTATTCTATCATCAATAGTTTTCGCAGCGCACGCGATGTAAAGAATATTTACATTATTGGAGTTTTAGTAAGGATCTCTAATTTTTTTGAAAATACAATATAGCCTATATCACCCGGGGATAGTGTAGCTTCCTAAAAGTGAAAGAATTTTTCAAATCGGTTCAGTAGTTTCGGAGCCTAGTCAATGCAAACAAACAATCAAATCTTTCCTCTTTATAATATTAGTTTAGATAAAATAATAAAAAGAAGATAGATACGACTCACGATATTTTTCACACTATGGTTTATTAGTCGTAGACATATACTATACAACGGAAGACCAGCGCTGGTCGCACGACCAGCACAACGCTGAGTTGAGGCCGGTTTGCAACAATTACCTATTTTATTTATTTACTCTGTCAGACTTAATGTTTTTTTTTATTTTCTGTTTGTTTTTCATGTCACATGTTCATAGTTTATAAGTTGTTATAAATAAACGTTTCTTTCTTTCTTTCTTTCTATAATAATATACCTACTTGATAGTGAAATAACTATCTGATGAAAGCAATATGACTATCATGAAAATCGTATAACAATTCAGGAAATATGTAAGCAATAACATATCTATGCTCTATCTACAATATGTTTCAACAGAGAACGTGAGAATAGAGGATCTTATAAATTGGTATTGCTATACTATTCATAGCATTGCTCTAGAATTGCGAAGGAATAAAATTTTTATTGCATTGGAAACACTTTGGTATCGCCCGATATTAGTTAGAGGGAAACAGCGAGATGGGAACTTATTCGTTCTTCTTTAACTTTATAGATATTTTTATTATTGTCTTTACTGGTATGTAATAATGGAAAACTATTACATATCAGTTCATATATTTTCCTGGAAGTAAACAAATACAGTGAGAGGTTTTACCAAAGGACCTGCACCCCTACCCATATGTCTCTCAAGCGCCAATCGTCTATCGTGTTGAGCTCAAATTAAAGTACAGCTTCACAGCGACTAATGAGTCTCGAATTAAGGTATAGCTTCACAGTGACTAATAAGATACGGTCTAATTATTGTCGATTCACGCAAGAAATCGCAATAATCTCATTCATTTTTACCAAAATACGATAACTACAAGTTGAGATAAACTTAATGGGACAATATTCGCCATCATAATCTGAGCTCGATACGATATACGATTGGCGCTTGAGAGACATACGTACGGGGGCTGATTGGCATAAAAGTTTTCTTTTATTTTTTCTACACATCCAGATCAAATTACTAATTGTATGTATGTTACGGTAAGTGTGATTAAAAGTGATGAATTTCAATTTTAACATTTACCAAATCATGAGATAATTATTAATAATGATGGATAATTAATTATAATTTTCAATTGTTCACACTTACCGTGACATATACATAGATTATGGTGTAATGTTAACCTTTTGAACGCCAACGTCGGCTATACTCGACATGCGAAAAAGTGCTCTCTACGCCGAACATGGCTCGAGCCGACAAAAACGTATGAAAATTGCGTAGCTCAGCATCGTGGAGGGCACGGCTTTACTTCTATAGAGTGACGCTCAAAACGTTTTTTTTTATCAACCTTTGCTATCCCACTGCTGGGAAATTCCTCCCCCAGGTCTTTCCAGTTGTCTCTCAAGTCCCTCAGTGGTTAGTGGTTATTTAATTACTGGCTGCGCCTCGCTGTTTTCCGGGATAAAAAGTAGCCTATGTGTTAATCCAAATGTCACTCAAATCCGTTAAGCCTTTACAGCGTGAAGAAGAAGAACAAACATACTAACATACAAAATTAACACCCTAATATTATAAATGCTAAAAAAATATGCTAATCACCGGATTATTGTGATTTATTTAAAAAAAAAACAATTGAAAAAAAATCAAAAGACAAAATAGACAATTGAGCAAACTTCATCATCATCAGCCTATATCAGTTCACTGCTGGATGCCTTTCCTAAAGCACGCCACTGAGCACGGCGAGCAAACTTACCATAGATCATAGTGAAAATGATGTCTGTGAGGAGTTCACATAATTATCTTTCATATTATCACCGCACTGCCAATCGTGCGATGTCTGCACTGACATCTCGCAAAAGCTCATCTACTTATCATACATCTATGGAAATCACATACTATCCGATTCTCCAGATCTTTCTTGCCACACACCTGCAAGTGAAATCGGGCTACCGCCCGAGTTCTTTCCGCGGAGCTATGGGGCCTTTTAAAAGAAGGGTGAAAGGGGTCCTTAAGAAATGCAGCAGTAATGTCCGGAGTGTTGCAGATGTCCATAGGCGACGGTAACCGCTTACCATCTAGGCGTGCCGTCTGTTTGTATGTCTATTATATAAAAAGATAGTACATTATTGCAAATACCGTGAAATACACAGGTCGGGTATGAGTTTGAAGGCCGAGCCGTAGGCGAAGACTTCACTAATACGAGACAGGCGATTGCCATTTCCGCCGAGGCATATCTCAAGTGCTTTTCTCAAAAGAATGCAGGGAAATAAAACATACTTTTTATTTCATATATTTAATTTAAACAAATCAAGACGAAATTTCAGCTTTGCCGCCAATTTTCTATTTATCATCTGTGCCGAAAGGCAAACGCATTTATGGCTATACAGCCACGTGAACGCAATTTGTACTAAGCAAAGAGACTTACAATGATAAAAGACATCCAATCAAAGAGTATTTAATAACCCCAGCACGCGGTTCATACAACATTGCTGGAGCGTTGTAATGTTCCAAATTTAAAAAACGCTCCTGCAATGTATTTGATTTTCTTTGTCCGTAAATTCGATGGTACTTCGCGTGTTCGTTTTTCGAAAATAATGACAATATTTCCATGCATGTTTGAGACAAATATCTTTTACGCTGTGGCGAAAATCTATAAATACAGAATAACCTATTTTATGAAGTCAAACAAAGAGTATCACGAAACAATAGCTCTTTATGCTTAATCTAATTAGGTTATTAAATTACATTCATAGTATTCAAATTGTATCTAAGTAAGCGTAAACAAATTGTTGTTTATATTTTTGTAATATAAAAGGCATATTTTTATGCCAAGTGACCTTAATACAATACAGTACAATAAAATTACACTTTATTGCATACAACAAACATAATAACATGAAAATCAAGATAAACCATAACTAGGGTAATACAATCGGCGGTCTTATCGTATAAAGCAATCCTCTTACAGATATTTGGATGGATTGGAGAAATGTAAAAAAGAATAGACGGTGGTGCACAACAAATAATCAACATAAATAATAATAAAAAAAAACAGTCATACATACCTAACTAAATAATATACTATTAACTACAAATATACCTACATATTACTTAATACAATAATTCATATAAATACAAAAATAAAAATTAATAATTAATTTAAATATAAAAATAATATAAAAAAAAATTATAAAATTATAAAATATTTAATACTAGTTACGCCCATCAGTGGTTTCCTGGGATAAAAGTAGCCTATGTCTCCAGAGTATTAGCTAGCCCGTTAGCCCCGGTTGTTGTTTTAAAACAACAGTCGCTAGGCTATGTCGGAGGCCTTCGGACACCACGAGACCAACTCACTCCCACACGAGAAAAAAAAAAGAAAGATTAGGTCGCATCGGTATTTCAGCTCTGCTTCTGTATATGTACATTGTGATGCGCTACAGTATCGTGGAAGCCCCATCAGCACCCTGAAAGCATTATTACACTCGTACTGTACGCGAAGAGCGTTGTCAGCCCGCTGCGTATACCTCACCCACAGGCTGCAGGTGTAAAAGCTTTGGCAGTACGCCATCGTTGATTTTTACCTTCTTTGATACTGCAGGCACTTAGGAAACGTAACATGTTTAAAAACCAACGAATTATTACAAAAAAATCTTGAATACTCCCAACGTTCTTAAAGCTCCCCTATTTCTTGCCGCATCTCCGTAACGGCAGTCTCTACTGCCGTTAATGTCATTGTGATAATTTAACATTCACTCATCTCGGTCATATAAGTGACATATATCGAAGAACCGATAACCGATGGGGTAAAGGAACTCTAGAGTGGAGACCACGTAAGCGTAGTGACGGAACTGGACGCCTCCGGCCAGATGGAGCAACGAACTGCGTAAAGTAGCTAGCAGTAACTACATGAGGAAAACCGAAGATAAGGCTCAGTGGTGTGTATTAGGAGAGGCTTAAGTCCAGCAGTGGACTCGAACAGGCTGTTGATGATGAAGATGATGAAGTGCGTCTGTGATGCGTAACTAAATAACTTCGAACGTTTTTGTGTTTGAGATCAAAATAATGTTCTAGCTTCTTCCTTATGCTTCAAAAAAGAATTGCAAAACTGAAGCAATAATAATAGGCTTCATTTGCATTCACACAAAACGAAATGTATGCGATAATTTCCTATTACGCCAACAATGTTGCCATTACAATAACAGCGACATCATGCGTTGACGGCTAAATTGCTGCCGTTCCACCACTCGTATATAATAATTTTACTTAAGTTCATCAGTGTTTCTCAATATAAATGAATTGTATTCTATTTTTGAGTAAATAAATGTCTTAAACCACAAATTGTCGAGCATTTTATAAATAAATACTCTGTGACAATTAGTGTTGTCATGTTAGGTACTATTGTTAAGAATATACATAGAACATATGTATACTCAAATGAGCGACTTTTATAGAAGCGTATCATCTTTTTTAACATATGAATACTGTTAATTCGTTCCACCTGTCTCGCTCCTGCGCCACTGTTTATAAAGATCATTAATTTCAACCAAAGGAGATTGTCCAGACGAGATCGCAATTGAGAGAGACATGGAAGGAGATGGGAGAGACCCTTGCCAAGATGGCAGGGAAATCAGGTAGATTGAAAAAACCATGGGAGAGCTCTGGTCTGTCTTTTACTAGTACTCGCCAATTCAGGACGACGGCACAAGATGCAATTGCGATTACAATTCATCATTAGCCCATCACGTTCCCACTGCTAGGACACGGGCCTTCTCTCATAGAGAGATTATGGCCCATAGAGAGAGTATGGTCCATAATCTGCCACACTTGGCCCAGTGCCAGTTGTGTAATCAGTTCTTGGACGTGCCGGTTTCCTCACGGTGTTTTCCTTCACCGTTTTTAGTGGGAATATTAGATCCGCACATAACTTAAGAAAGTCAGTGGTGCGGGCCAGCGGAAGTCGAATTCGGGTGCGTCGGATCGAAACTCGCATGTTCTCCCACTGAGCCACACTCGCTCTTTGCAGTTGTTCGGTAAAAAATAAGAACTGCTCTTACGGTAGTGCTGCACTTTAGCATACCTACATAGATATCGACACAACGAAATGCGGGTTTTCATAAAATAAAATCACTCCACCCGCTATATCTAATATTTGATAGCCTACTTTAGTCCAACCTAGTGTTAAGGCAAGTCAGCTTGCATCTCATACACCTTGGAGGTTGCGGATTTGATTCCCGCTACGAACAAAAGAAGATCAAGTTATTGTTTCGTATCTAGGTGTTGTGTCGAACCATTGTCCTCACAGTTCCTGATGGTTCTTTCGATACAGGGAATCCTAGTTGTAGGCCAGGATCTGATGTGGTCGTCGGGCGTATTTATTATTTTGTGTTCATGTGAGGACCATGTGCAAATTAGGTTCGGCTCACCGGAAGGCTCTTATTTTCTTTGATCTGGCTATTTGGATCTTCTATCGAATATATGTTACTCGGTATTTCATAATGTCTATTTGTCTCTTTCGATATCTAATTTTGTTAAAAACGTAATCACGCGTTTACTGTGAACACTTTCATCCGTTCTACCCTTCCAATTTCATCGACAAAAGACTGCATTCCGATCCTTAATTTCAATCGGGAATAGAAATGGAAGGAATTTTTAATCATCCGTCAAATGAGAATGAAGGAGTCGTATTGTCTGTCGAAAATGAGAACCTGGGGCATTTTTGAAGTGCTTGCTACAAACTTCGGAAAGTCTTTTTACTTTTAATATCCAGAGCTTAGAAAAATTTTACCTTCATTACAATGATAAAAACATTCGCAAGTACACGTGTGAATGTTTTTTTTATGTTACTGAGTGATGAGACGATAAGTCGTTCGCCTGGTGGTAAGCGCCACCCCTGCCCATAACAATTGCAGTGCCATCTAGAACTTTTAATACCAATAAAAACACTGCGTGGTACTGCATTGCTCTCATCACCCCGGGACATCAGATATTAAGTCTCACATGCCCAGTAATTTCACTGACTACAATGCCCTTCAAACCGGAACACAGTAATGCTTGCGCAATACTGCTAGGCGGCAGAATATGTAACTGGCAAAGGTGTGGGACCTACCCAGACGGCCTTCCGCATACGAGAGTCCTACCACGAGTAAAGTCACAAGTGTGAATGGGCGATGGTTTACTAAGGGTAAATACCAAATAATCCATGGTTTGCGAAAAGCGGGGCTAAGTGAACGATGGCTCTCTATTAAAACACACACAGATATTCAGACAGTCTAATTGTTCGTGATGTCATGTACAGGGTTCTGACAGAAAATCAGTGCTAATGTTCTTTAAAACACCTTAGCGTATGATGAGTCGGAACCTTTTCATGACATCGCGCAACATTTCACTGTGTTGTATTTATTGTTTTTGCTTTGACCTTATTTTGTGTGTTCAGTGTAATGTTGTGTGATGTCTTAAATAAATGTGTTTTCTTTCTTTCTTTCTATATAAGTTGCACAATTGTGTAAGGAGTAGCAGTGGTGCTCACAGCGTAGCTCGCCTAGCCGTTCGTAACAGATCGTCATAGGTTAATCCACGCCCGCAGCGGTCCCAAAATTGATGGGCGGTCTAAAAACTCCGACTCCAGGGTTGGCCACACACCCACACGAGCGAGAGACATACCTTATAATTATTAGTGAAAATCAATTTCCATTTCGAATACAATAACTCTGCTATTTAAAACACGAGCAAATTAAAAAATCAAATGTTAACTATAAACCTAAATCGATTGTTAACGGTGCACACGCGATAGTCAACACACGTTTTTGTTCATGTGTACGTTACACGTAGTCAATCATATTTATTCAATTTGTAAAGGTATATAAAGCTTGGCCGAGTGGTTACTAGTGCGACTTCTAATCAGGAGCACTTGACTTCGAATCCCCAGCACAGAGTTGCAATCGGTCTGTTGATATTATCTCTGTTTGCGACATCAACAAATTTTTTTTCCTTCGACATAGAGGCGAACATAGAGATATTCTCTATCGGAAATTGACTACTAGCGTTTATGAATTATAAAGGTTATAAAGGTGAAGATATATATTTTAAAATGTAGAAAACTTTCGAAAAAATCAAGAAACTATGCATGGTCAAGGACCACAGAGTTTAAAAAAAAGCTCCTCAATTTCTTGCCGTATCTTCTGAGTAGTGGTTCTTTTTCAGATACGGTGGTAGAGTTATTGTGATAATTTGACGTTCATAAGTGCATCTGTGATTTCAAAATGATTAACAGATTTTGATTTAGAGACATTAAATTTAATATCACCTTAACTTATTGAGCCCTGCTGGTGGGTTATGTACTTTCAAGATGATTTAGAGAGCGAGTGTGGCTCAGCGGGAACTCGTGCGCCTTTCAATCCGACGCACCTGGGTTCGATTCCCGAGTCGGCCCTGCACCAATGACTTATAGTGAAGGGCAGATTTTGTACGCTCGCTCTAAAACGATGAAGGAAAACATCGTGATGAAACCCGCTTACGCGCGGTATTACAACCACGGCCAGAGCCTACCACTCTTTGGAGTGGTAGGCTCTGGCCGTGGTAATACCACCCACCGAACAAAGCCATGCCGTCAAGCGACCTAGTCGTGTTTCGGGATGATGTTCGGTGAACCATCCGGGAGACGGGTCTGAGCAGCCGCTCAACTGCCGTCTCTCTCTAGATCTATGTGCTCCATCTTAGGCCACATCATCGCTTCACATCAGGCGAGATAGTGGCCAAACATAGATCCATTAAGTGTAAAAAAAAAATCTATTTACCTAGTATTGGTTGCGCTACAGGCTGATAAATAAAGAAGTGCGAAATAAAAAACTATATTTATTTATTGTTCCACATTGACTTCCTCTTTCCGTAATTTGAAGGCATTGGGCATTAAATCGCTGCCAGTGAAAATCGTAATTTCACAGCAACTCGTTGCCGTAGGTACACAAAATACAAACTATGAATCATTTCAGTAAAAAAATGCGTAACCAAACAGTGCCTTTGAACCATGTCAAATTGTTAGTCACGTTTTTATCCATATTTCTGATAATTATGTGATAATGATTTAATTAACGCAATGCAGAACAGAACAAGAGAGTGACGGATTAAAGGCTTCATTTGAAAACCACGTTTTTATGCGCCTTTTGAGGTAAGCTTGCGTGGTAATAAATGGATTTAAAATGCATTGTCATCGAGTTGTGAGTAACCCTGAAAGTTTCAGCTGGATAGCTAAACGGGAAGTGCGCGAAATTTGAGTTGCAAGATTCCACCCGGAACGACAGACAGACAGACAAACAAGAAAGTGACTTAATAATAACTTTTTTTTATGTAATTGAATGACGAGACGAGCTGGTCGTTTGCCTGATGGTAAGCAATACGCCAGCCCATAACAATAACAGCACCGCCCAGAACTATGTTTTGCAAAATCCTGCGCGGCGTATTGTTGTATTGTGTAGTTGGAGTTACTTTTAAAATTAAAAACCGCGCAAAAAGAAAAATAGTTGTACTACCCACAATAATAATTGTAAATCGGACAAAAATTTGCATGTTAGTTAAGTGTTCTCATTTTAAGTGAGTATTGTGTATTCTTATGAGAATAAAGATCTTTAACCATAAAGACAAAATTAGTTTAATCGTGATATCCACAAACGGGCCCGTGTCTTTTACCTACTCTTTAGTATTCTGTGCCCGCGTGATGACACAGACCCGGTAAGAGTTCCTTGATTCCTTGCATCGTTATCAAAGCCAGTTTGGAAAAGTTACCGGTTATTCCTTGATGTCATATCTTGGATGGCCCCATACTTTCTCTTTTTCTTGTAGAGAAATGTGTTGGCCGTGGACTGGCACACTTATCGACAGAATCCAACAATAGAGTGATTTCACATCAATTTAAGGTATAAAATAAAAAGAAACTTACGTCAAAATCCTAAATTACCAGCAGTAAACGCCACAGTAGTAGAAACGAGTAAATTTCGAAAAATGATCCCTAATAAGAATAGAAACTTGTTACAGTATTTTTAATATCGCTAAGTTTGAAAATTAAACTCTATCCACTTCGCGGTGCCTGCTGTTTAATCGTGATATAACTTCAAACGGTAAATAAAAAATAAATAATAAACTCCTTTTAACATTTAGTAGTGATATAATAATTTATATTTATTGCATAGTTTTTTTAACTGCGATTTTTATTTTTCGTGTTTTTGGAAAAACGGAACGTAATCGCAGAACGCTCCAGTATGTGCAACCATCACATTTGACGTCACGCGGCTCGCTGCTTATTAGTCAAATATTGACATAGAGCCCGTCCTATTGGTCGATTATTGACACACACACACACACATGCAGCATAGACAGACCAATGAGATCCTAGGTTTTGACGTCCCCACATTTTAACGTTACACGCAATCGGCGCGTTTATTTTAAATTGATTCAAATGTTCATTTAATGATTTTAATGACAAATGATGCCGTAAAACTTTGAAACCTTTTCTTTTTAATATCTAGTATTCAATAATGGATCGACTCACGCATTAAAAAAATGCTTATTCCCTATTGAGCAAAATCTCCCAATTTCCATCACAGCATTCACTTTCTTTCCTTCAGTTCGACCTGGCCTGCCAAGACTGGAAGCGCACCCTCGTCGGCACCGTCCACAACGCTGGCTTCTTCATCGCCATCCCTCTCACCGGGCTGATCTCTGACAGATACGGCCGCCTGCCTGCTCTAGTCTTCGCTTCTGTAGCGAATGGCGTCTTCGGAGTCATTCGGGCGCTGTCGGTTAACTACGATATGTTCGTCGTTTTTGAGTTCCTGGAGCCAGCGTTTGGAGCCGGGGTGTACACGGCTTGTTTTGTACTCGGTAAGTTACAATATTTATACTTATTATAAGTATCAGCATTTATGGCATTGATGTATTCCAGTTTGAAGGGCATTGTAGCCAGCCAAGTTACTCTATTGTCTCGGGGTGACTAGCGCAGTGCTGCGCAGGATTTTGTTAAACAGTTCTGGGTGGTTCTTTATTATGGATGAGCGCGTTGCTTACCATAAGGTGAATGAACTGCTCGTCTCGTCACTCAATTATATCGATATAATCAATTATAATAAACGTTGCCTTACTCCGAGAAAGACCGTAGCAAAAATATTAAAAGAGCATAATTACCTACATCGCCGGGAAACCCATGTCGTAGAATCACAAAATAGGGGATCGGACAGTAATCGAGGAAAAATCTAAAATGTAGTTAAAACGAATGTTCGTCGAAGCAGAAAGATCATTCGATCAATATTTTTGTGATATAATGATTTATATTTTTAAATCAATAAATAAAATCTAATAATTCTGTCATTTTTAATCTGTTCTTCAACTCAAACGAAACAACAATCACAGCGCATGACGTCATTTGTAGGCAAATGCCGTGAGTCAAGCTTGTGTTTATTATACGTTTTTGCTTTTCATAAAATGTATTTTTGCTAATTTTTTCGTTCCATTACTACAATATCGTCCCCAAACTTCACAAAACGTATTTAAATCTCTTTGCAAGTTTTATATCGAAGAGTTTGTCGTTTTCTACCTACATATGACGTCACAAATTTTGAGGTGATCTTTTGCGCGGCAATATTTGAAACATAATATTTAAACATAGTTTTAGGTACTTTTAGAGCGTTATTTAATTAAAATAGTATTTTTCATGGCTATATATATTAACATTATACATATACATATATTAATTGTACTTAATATAAAACACTTTCTGAAAAGTTGTCCGATCCCCTATTCGCTAACATGTTTCTTTAAATACAACTACTAAGCCGCACTAGATAAGCCTGATAGATTATTTTACTATCCATAGTTTTACAAAAGAACAGTGTCAGCCTCCGCCGACGTTAGACTTTTTGTAGGTCCGAGTTTCTTTACTGGCATTTGTCACCTATTTTGTAACAAAGTTCTGTAGGACGTATGCGTTGCAATTAGTAACTTCGTATGTTTCATTCTCAACTACAAAAAAAATCGGTGTCCGATTGTCTGAGGTGGGCGGGAAAATTTAACGAACTAAACCAATTAAAAAACCGGCCAAATGCGAGTCGGACTCGCGCACGAAGGGTTCCGTACCATTATCTATAAAAACGGCAAAAAAACATGTCTGTTGTATGGGAGCCCCACTTAAATATTTTTTATTCTGTTTTTTAGTATTTATTGTTATAGTCGCAACAGATATACATCATCTGTGAAAATCAACTGTCTAACTAGCACGGTTCATGAGATACAGCCTGGTGACAGACGGACAGACAGACAGACGGACGGACAGCGGAGTCTTAGTAATAGGTACATACATACAAATTAAAATTGAATGATAAATTACATGAAAACAACCTTTTCGTTAATCGCATTTAAGCGAAAAAGCCCAAAAACAACAACAACAAAAACAAGTGACGCATGTTTTTAACACACCTTTAGCACAGAATACATAATAAGTTTCTACTACATACCTTAAGTAAAACTCACTACCAGCTGCATGCGTATCCAAAACGCTTATCAACTATATTCTTAGACATTATACTCGGGCGTGGAGTAAAGCCAAAGTAAAGTAATCATTACCCATTTTAAAATACCTACGAAGAGAGAAATCAAACCGGTTTAATCCTGCCTTAAAGTAATTCGAGTAGAAAAGTTGAAATATCGACGTTGATTTTAAAATCAGACCATGGTAGAGCTTAAGCTCTAGAGCTTAAGCCATGGTCTTTTTAACCCCCGACTAAAAGAAGTTTGACCACTATGTTTGTCTGTCTGTGGCACCTTAACTCTTAAACGGATGTACCGATGTGGATGTGGTTTTTTTTAATTAATAATAATATTAATAAGTGTTGCATTACATATCTAATTTAAATGCTCTAAGAGGCCTCAACGTGTTGGACTCATGTCCCCGCGCAAGCCTTCCAAAGGGCCGGGTGTATAACCCGTGAGAAAGAGCGACATAATAATAATTTATTTTTTCATTTAGAAATGTTGGTACAAAAAAACTTAATATTAGAGCCTCGAGCAATTGAAAGCAGGTTTTCTGGCGGTGTTTATTATACATGTTTTATTGTGTCAGGGGTTTTATAATTTTTTTATGTATAGTTATTCTAATAGGTAGGTACTACTGTGAGGTAGACCTTTACCAGATATTCATCCCCCGAACAGTAGTGCGCAAATATTACTGTGTTCAACCGAAATTATTTGGCATTATGATATTAAAGATCTATTGTATCAGCGTGACGAGCGCAGTGCAATGCCGCACAAAATTTTGCGAAACAAAGCGATGGATGGTGCTGCAACTGTTATGGGCAGGCGTGTTGCTTACAATCAGGCGAACGTCTCGTTCGTCTCGTCACTCAAAAGAATCTAAACATTTTAGGTTTCAATGTAAACGCGGTGTCGAATTCAACTATGTTATTCATTATTATTGAACTGAATGATGAGACGAGCAAGTCGTTCGCCCGATGGTAAGCGCTACGCCTGCCCATAACAATTACAGTACCACTCAGAACTTTAATACCATAAAAACTCTAAGCGGTGGTACCTACGCGTACCTACCCAGACGGTTTCCCACATACGAGGGACCTACCACATAATGAAATAATATAGACTGTAATAAAAATATATATTGTACAATCAAGTACGTATTTACCTACACAGTATAGGTATAGTTGAGCTAGTATGGCTCAGTGGGAGCACGTGCGACTTTCGATCCGACGCACCCGAGTTCGAATTCCACTGGCCTCGCACCACTGACCTTCTTAAGTTATGTGCGGATTTTTTCTTAAGTTATGTGTTGTTGTTATGGGCTGGCGTATTGCTTACCATCAGGCAAACGACCAGCTCGTCTCGTCATTCAGTTACATGAAAAAACACTTACTCTAAAAACGGCAAAGGAAGACATCGTGAGGAAACCGGCATGTCCAAGAAATAATCACAAAAATTCAAGGTCATGTGACATCCACCAACCCGCACTGGGCCAGCGTGATAGATTATGGCCCATACTCACTCAATGAGGGAAGGCTCTCGTCGCAGCAGTAGGGACGTGATGGGCTGATTATTACGATAATAGGTATAGTTTAAGCATGGACCAAATATACATTGGTCCATGGTTTAAGGTTACTCAGTTTACCTACCTATAGGAGTGTTAGTCAATATTATAATGTCAGTGAACCGTCAAAAGTATAGGGTTTCCTTGAAAATGTGAACGGTGCAGTGTTCAAGGCTTCGTAGGTATTTAACGGAAACACGTTTGATCAACAACAATGTGTAGGAAGCCGCCAGTTATAAGGCATGTGGCAATGAATTAGATACTGTTTAAATCAATGGTAGGGCTATCACCAATATACCGTTAGTTATTACACAGAAGCAGGCCTAGCGCACTCCGCACTGTAGGTACGAAGCTACAAGTACATAGCCGGACACCGACGGCGGGTCGCGCGTCGTTACACGTGCCGCGTCAGAAGAGATAAGAGCTATGTGATAGAAAGAGAGGCACTCTGTAGGTTAATATGACTGGTAGGTATGCAGCGTTACGCGAGCTGAATTGAATTTTATTGCGTGATAGCAAAGGTCACTATTTCTTTAAATTTCTTTGCGGAGTAATGCTTCTGTCCCTTAGTATTCTGTGATAGAAGACCAAGATCCATGGAACATTCCGCTCTCTGTCAAGTAGGCAACTGGCACATAAGAAACATAATATTGTCAAAAACAAACATAAAATATTGTAACAACATTTCTAAAAAAATGCCGCTCAGTTTCATTATTAGTTGTGTAGTGGCTGAGCAGGTTGACTCAAATAGAGGTTGCGGGTTTGATTCACGCGACGCGACAAATAAGTACACAAGAAAAAAAATGAGCGCAAGCATTTGTTTCGTGTCTGAGTGTTGTAGGACTATGGTCCTCGTAGTTCCTGGTTCGTGGTCCCTAGATACAGGGAATCCAGGATCATCCTGGCCGTGTAGATCCTGGCAGGATCTATGTATATGATCGTTGGGCGTATTTGTTTATTTAATACCTACATAGATATTTTAAAAATTTATTTTATCATCTCAATTAATTATTTTCAAATTATTAATATACTTTTTTATAAAATATATTATTATTTTTATTTAATTTATATATAGATATTGTATACTTTTACTATTGAAAATTATAAATTGGCAAAGGCAACCCTAGGGAGATAAAATCTACATACTAGGAAGTTATTGAACTCGTAGTAACATGACAACATGAGTGATGTGACATATTCAGTACCTACCAGTTTTGGATTCGATCCATTTCTAAAAAAAAAATTACAACTTTAAGGCTTGTTTGTTAGCGATAATAAAGGAACACAACTGATTTTAACCGACTTTAATAAGGAGGAGGTTCTCAATTCGACTATGTTGTTTTTTTTCTTTTTGTATGTTTTTCACGCGATTACTCCGTCATTTAAAAACTGATTTGGAAAATTCGTTTTTACGTTGGGTTCAGTATAGCTTTTTTTTTATTTATAGGCTTGCGTTTGACCACTATCTCACCTGTCGATAAGTGACGATGCGGCACCAAATAAATTTCATCTATGTTCGACCTTGGACTTCGAAGATACGTTAGAATTGAAGACGGTTTTATTCTTTTGTTTAAACATGAATTATTACAATAACAATTAAAAGCTAATGACGAAGGTTAAAATTAAGGTACGTTCAAATTAAATTAAATTATTAATATTAATACGTCCAACGATCACTTATCATATTATCCTGGCCCCAAACTAGAATTCCCTGCATTTAGGGAACCAGGAACTACGAGGACCATAGTCTCACAACATTCAAAAACGAAACAAATGCTTGCGCTTATTTTTCTGTGCACAAACATTTGCGTCGTCGCGGGAATCGAACCCGCAGCCAGTGGTGTATGAGACTTGAGCCAACCTACCCAACCAGTACACAGAGGCTGAGGCGAACAAAATAAAATTAGAAAATTTTAGCCACGTATTAGTGAAGTCCACGAATTATTTTACGCACCTATAGTTTGTGATTATGATTTATTTTTGGCTAGTGTACAAGATTTGAAAAACAACGCTTTTAGGTAAGCAACAGCTCACGTTCAAATTATTCCGCACCGTCAAACCGCAACGCACCCTCAGCCAAACAAAGATAGTTTAATGTTAGTGCAAAAATCTTACGAAATTGTTTGCAAATAACGTCCTAAGTAAACTACAGAACTGAGTTAAGCAACATTGTGAATAACTACCGGCTTCAAGGGCCGTTGCGTTTCTGTCATAATATTTATTTAAAGTCTAACATTTTTAGGAACAATTCCGGATCTGTTGGTTCCGGGCTCGGTTTGATGAAGTTATTGATCAGATCTTAGTTGTTCCTATTCATTGATGCATGTTCTCAAATAGTTCAAAAGAACAACAGTTAGTGTATCAAGATTAAGTGCCTCCGCTGACGTCAGACTTTTTATAGGTCCGTAGTCGGTCAGATGTTTTCACCGACATTTTGTCACCTATTTTGTGACCGACTTTTTACCACGATTATATTAAGTCACTTTCCTGTTTGTCTGCCTATCGTATACGTTTCCCGATCAATGAAAATTTCCCGATTAGCTATCTGACTGAAACTTTTAGGGTAGCTCACAACTCGATGACAATGCATTCTAAATCCATTTACCTATTAGCATGCAATGCCGACCTTACCTCAAAAGACGCATAAAAACGGCGTTTTTAGATTATTTTTTAACTGACTTTAAACAGGAGAAGTTCTCTATTCGATTGTATTTTTTGGATTACCTCAGAACTTTGTCATTCATGAACTGATTTGGAAAATTCTTTTTGCGTTCAGTATAGCTACGAAGTGGTCCCATATAAATTTCATCGATCGTAGTCGTCGACCTTGGACTTCGAACTTATATTGAAGTCAGTTTTTTTGTTTGATAAAACTTATACTTGTTCAATCTGTTATTTTATCGTGGTAGGAGGTCCGGATTGCGTTGCAATGTGAAATTCATGTTCCGTTTTTAATGACAAAAATTGGGGACCGATTTTATGACATGGACGGGCAGCCTAATTCTAAAATTAGACTCTATAGTAAAAGTTTACTTGTGTAACTTTTGAAAAGCGCATGAAATCAGAGCAATTTCTGACACCGTACCTACCTAATATGTACATTAAATTATAGAACAAAGAAACTCAGCTTACATTATAAAATGAATACTAACATAGTGGTAATAAAGTTAAACATTCAAGGTATTATGTAGAGTTTACTAACTTTGCGACAGAAGAGCGATGTTTAAGTTTTTTTTATGTAATAACGACTCAAATAGAGACCCGCCATTAGAATTACAATCTTTTTCTTTTACGCTTAATAGATCTATGTTTGGCCATTATCTCGCCTGATGTGAAGCGATGATGTGGCCTAAGATGGAACAAAAATATATAGAGAGAGACGGCAGTTGAGCGGCTGCTCAGACCCGTCTCCCCGATGGTTCACCCAACATCATCCCGAAACACGACTAGGTCGCTTGACGGCATGGCTTGTTCGGTGGGTGGTATTACAATCACGGCCAGAGCCTACCACTCCAAAGCGCATAAGCGGGTTTCATCACGATGTTTTTCTTCACCGTTTTAGAGCGAGCGTGCAAAATCTGCACTTAACTATAAGTCATTGGTGCAGGGCCGAGCCGGGATTCGAACCCAGGTGCGTCTGATCTGAGCCACACTCGCTCTTTCTTTTTGATTTGATTTTTTTTTATCTAATCTAACCTAATAAGACTAAAAAGTAATGTAAATTTGACTTCAACTGCTGAGTAGAGTAGAGTAGAGATAGAGAGTAGAGATGTTTAATTAAATGCGAAAAATTAGATAGTAATCCTGCACTCGGACGTCGAGTAATAAGGAATAACACTTTTATTAGAATTACAATATTTTTTCCGTAATGTTTTGTTGCGAGCAATAAATTATTTTGCAAGCTAGGTTTGCCATGTACTTTATTAACCGACTTTAAAAAGGAGTAGGTTTTCTATTCGATTGTATTATTTTTCATTTATTTTTTTTATGTTAGTTACCTCAGAACTCCGTCATTTATGAACCGATTTGGAAAATTATTTTGCGTTGGGTTCAGTATAGCTACGAAGTGGTCCCATATATTTTAATCGATGTTTGTGACCTTAGACTTTGAAGATACATTGAAGTCGGTTTTTTTTTTATAAAATGTGTACTTGTTTATAGGAAATAGGCGTGTCCTGCCATTCAGATAAAGGCAGAAAGATCCTAACATGCCTCTTAGGCCTTTTATTCACACGTTTTTTTGCCGTGAAAGATGTAGTTTTCTGCGTATACAAGATCGCACGATGTACATAGACCTGGCCTCTAACTTGGATTCCCTGTTCTAACTACGAGGACCATGGTCCCACAACACCCAGACACGAAAAAAATGTTAGGAATTTTTCTGAACACATACATTTGTCTCGTCGCGGGAATCGTACCCGCATCCTTGGTGGTGTATGAAATTTGAGCCAACCTGCTCAACCACTGCACCACAGGCGATGTTTATTCAAAAGTTATTACTGTCAACTGGTTATTGTCCGTAATTACTGAAAAGTGTAAAGAACAAGATCGATTGATCAAAGTAAAGAGAACTTTTCATTTCCAAAAATAGCATCAGTAAAGGTCGCTCTGTTTTTAGTTTAACTTTTTACCGCATAAGCGTAAATTGCGTTTCACTTAAAACCTATTTTGTATGAAATTACGTGCAGTCGCTTACGGGCTTTGCATTTTAAATTAAATTATTTTACTACTTTTTATAGTTTTATTTCTAAAGTGACCCGCCTCGGCTTCGCACGGATGCAATTTACTAATGTAGTTAAATTTTTTGACGACTTGTTTTTTTTATTACTGAATAGGAAAGGATTTGACCGCAGTCTCACCTGGGCCCTAATTCACTATGACAACTTGCTTCAAGGAAACGTGATTCCTTCATTAATAAACGACAACTGCGAAATTTGTATTCTCTTTGACGCGTCATATATATGAATATACGAATGCGTCATAGAGATGTCGTTTATTAATGAAGGAATCGACGTGATTTCGAAGAAAAGAATCGACGTGATTTCGCCAAGTTGTCATAGTGAATTGGGGCCCTGGATATTATCCGTAATTACTGAAAACTAGTGTAAAGAACAAGATCGATTGATCAAAGAGAACTTTTCATTTCCAAAAATAGCATCAGTAAAGGTCGCTCTGTTTTTCGTTTAACTTTTTACCGCATAAGTGTAAATTGCGTTTCACTTAAAACCGTTTTTGTAAGAAATTACTTGCAGTCGCTTTTGGGCTTGCATTTTAAATTAAATTAGTTTACTACGTTTTATAGTTTTTAGTTTTATTTCTATAGTGAACAGCCTCGGCTTCGCACGGATGCAATTTAATCAATTCAATTCAAAAGTTCTTTATTTCAATTTTTCGTCACAGACGCACTTATGAACGTCAATTATTACAATGACTCTACCACCGTATCGGAAAAAGAACCACTACTCAGAAGATACGACAAGAAACTGAGGGGCATATTTTTTAGAACTTTTGTTACAATATTTTTTTTTTGTTTTTGATATTTACTAATGTAGTGTAATGTTTTGACGACTTATTTTTTTTAATAACTGAATAGGCAAGCATTTGACCGCAGTCTCACCTGACGGAAAGTGACGACGCGGGTCAACGATGGATCATGCTTGGTTACAAAACATTGATTCTCTACTATCATAATCATCATCAGCCCATCACGTTCCCACTGCTGGGACACGGGCCTTCTCTCATAGAGAGAGTATGGGTCATAATCCGCCACGCTGGCCCAGTGCGGATTGGTGGATTTCACATGTCCTTGAATTTTTGTAATTAATTCTTGGACATGCCGGTTTCCTCACGATGTTTTCCTTCACCGTTTTTAGAGCGGGTGTAAAATCCGCACATAACTTAAGAAATTCAGTGGAAAGCGGGATTCGAACTCGGGTGCGTCCGATCTTAAGTTGCACGTGCTCCCACTGAACCACACTCGCTCTCTACTATACAAATACCTAATTAGAATGTATTGTACATATTGATCTTCCGTTAAAAATCTCTAAATGACAGTAAAAACTGTATCAAAATCTGTTGTATGGTTTAAAAGAAGCGGCGAAACAGAAATGAGGACGCGGATTGCGATTTTGTGTATTTAGAGATAATAATGTTTTAGCACTCGCTATAATTGTGTCTAAGTAGGCAAATTCTCCGTACCTTACTCAGCTATTGTTCACCTCTCCGTATTGTCAACTGAACAGGAAAATAATTCCAGTGGTTCCATCATACGACACCCGATCCTTTCAACAAGTCATGCATTACCGGTAATCCCATGGACAAACCAGTAAGAAAGTGGATAAATCAATACCAACCGGAACTCGACACAAAAAGTGTAATTAGTTACGATCGATGATGCGACCAATCAGAAGGTCGGTTGATTGCGAACCTTAACTTTTGGTGCATGACGATTCATAAATTAGTAGGTATACACTAAGTAGGTACACAATACTAGGTGTTGAATTGAATAGAATTACTGCAAAAGTCTTTAAGACTTTTAGGGCGAAATTTGCTTAGCGGGTGCTCGTGCGCCTTTCGATCCGACGCACCTGGGTTCGAATCCCGACTCGACCCTGCACCAATGACTTATAATTAAGTGCAGATTTTGCACGCTCGCTCTAAAGTGGTGAAATAAAACATCGTGATGAAACCCGCTTACGCGCTTTGGAGTGGTAGGCTCTGACCGTGGTTGTAATACCACACACGGAACAAAGCCATGCCGTCAAGCGACCTAGTCGTGTTTCGCGCCACTCAACTGCCGTCTTCCTGTAGACCTATGTGCTCAGGCGAGATAGTGGCCAAACATAGATCTATTAAGAGTAAAAAAAAGACTGAATGTAAAGAAACAGTTGATATAAGTTTCTCTTTTTTAAAAACTTTAAGGCGCAGACCATTGAATTCCTCAATGGCGCAGACACTGTTTTGAAACTTTACGGAGATAAGAAAAGCATTGCCGACTGTGATGAAAGAAAAACTTTAATCATCCGGGTTTTTGTTAGCTATCCCAGTCCCGTCTCCCGTTTTACATTTAAAACTCATCGTCAAACTTTAAATCATGTGATTATTGTTACATTTCAGCTTTGGAACTGGTCCGACCAAAGGGCAGAGTTTTCATCAGTCTTCTCTTCAACACCATGTTTATTCTGGGCGGGGTTACAGTCACCCTCCTGGCCTGGTGGCTGCAGAACTGGCGCTACCTCGTCTTCATCATCTACACTCCAGCTGTCTTCGTGTTCATCTACATCTGGACGCTCCCTGAGAGCTTCCGATGGCTTCTAAGCAAGGGACGATACGAAGATGCCATCAAGGTCTTGGGTAAACAGGAAAGGATGAACAACGTCATAGTTCCTAAAGACCACTACATCCAAGTGGAGAAACAAGCTATGAGGCAGAGAGATGAAAGAAAATTCCAATCTAAAGAGCAAAATCAGTCAACTTTCAACCAGCTGCTGACGTCTTCTATGATTTGGAAGAGGCTCTTCGTATGTTCTTTTCTTTGGATATCATCAACTTTAGTCTACTATGGTCTTTCTATCAATGCTATAGAACTGTCGGGGAATAGTTACGTCAACTACATAGTCGTAATAGTGATAGAAGCACCGGCTAATGTCTGCAAGTTAATCTTTCTGGACAGGTATGGGAGGAAGAAGGTTATATCAATAGCGTTCTGCTTGACTGGATTGATTCTCATCGCATATGCATTTGTGCCAGGTAAGCTGATGGTTTTCTTAAGATTTAATATATATATATATATATATATATATATATCTATCAATTGCACTGTCCCTACAAGCCACGTGTCTTTTTTTAGAATTTTTCGAGAACTTGTAGCCAGATATTGATTAAAAAAAAAGGCCTCGCGATATTTTATCTGCATCTAGCTTATTAGGTAGGTACTCGTTTATTATCTCAAGCTATTTGTGTTTTGATTTACATCGGCAATCTGCTTGTATTACTATAGTAACTTTAAATGTGTTTCCTTTTTTCAGTTGGCAATTGGTCCCTGGTTGTGTATCTTGGTGGAAAGTTTTTCATCACCCTCGCATACAACTCGCTCTACGTCTTCGCAGCCGAAGTGTTTCCAACCAACTACAGAACTTCCTTACTGGCCATGTGCTCCACTATTGGTAGAATAGGATCTACTTTGGCTCCGCAGACGCCTTTGCTGGTGAGTTTGATTGCACCAAGTTTTATAAGTTTTTAGAAAGAAGTATATTCTAGATTTTTTAACAGGCAATTTTAGGGTTACTGCCAATTCAAATAACACATTCTTCTGTACATCAGTGCAAAGAGGACACAAGCAGCGCGAGAAAATTAAACTAATAGAAATGTATATTATACTCTTGTAGGTTGTAACGTAACGGAGGGCCCCCGGCTAGCTCTACCTAAGACCTCCGCACGTACAATACCTTTCTGGGAGAGAGAGAGGGACTGGAAGCTGTAATGAAATTATGTTAATTTGGTGATACTTTTAATACAGTATATAAAACAGTGCTGCTGAGGAAAAGATCTTCTGGGTAATGAAAATTGTCGATAGAGGGAAATGAGAACGTATACTTTGTCGTGGGTTTGTCTTTCTCCCGAGAAACTGGAAGTTTGTCCTGGGTTTGTCCTTCTCCCAATCCAGGGGACGTTCGACGGCGGTGAGTGGGCCTTTGTTCAGGCCACCAACTTGTGATACCTCACAACAACGGAGCCACAAAAATAATATGGTTTTCCACCTTTAACAAATCGTGAGAGAACCTTTCTCTCTCCAAGCTCAAGTTCAAGTCCTGGTTTTCCTCTTTTTTCCGTTCTCTGTCAGTTCATCAAATTTTGAATTCTCTTTTCTTCCTCAAGGCAATAAAAGTAGGTCCATTAGAAATAAATAAGAAATAGGTTTGATGAGTCATGAAAAATGAATGAAGATGATATGTAACACTACAAGGTATACAACGAAGCGACAAGCAAATCGAAGTATTGACTATTAGTCGCAATTAGGCTTCTTAATTGAAAACATATGAAACAAGACATTTTAGATACGGATATAGTTAAAGCAAATTTTTCATTTAATAAATAACAAATTGTATTCATGTTTTATGATAATATCAGGTCTCTTCGCGCACAATTTAAAAAATCAAAATAACTTTTTGACTAACCTCGACGTTTCGATCAAGTTGCATTGACCGTGGTCACGAGAAGTCTTCGAAACTGTAAATCACACACAATGTTACGTACGACCGTGGTCACGAGAAGACTTCTCGTGACCACGGTCGTACGTAACATTGTGCGCGACGTAAAATGAACGTAAAATTGTGCGCGAAGAGACCCGATATTATCATAAAACATGAATACAATTCGCGAAAGTTTAAAAACTACTATAACAAATAGTTTTTCTTTTACAGACAAAATACTACGAATACCTGCCAACCATGCTCTTCGCCGGCATGGCAATATTGTCTGGCTTCCTAGTCCTCGTGTTGCCAGAAACAAACAATATGAAGCTTCCAGACTCCTTAAAAGAAGCCCAAGAACAAGACATGAAGCCTGGTGACCAAAATACCGAGCAGAAGACCAGTCAGGTCCAAGACGAAGAAGAGAACTTTGAGGGCAGTAAAAAGACTAGGCTGTGATTTAGTAGATTAGGTAGGTTGGTAGTAAAATTGTATCATATGAACTAGGTAAGATTTAGTACTTCTTTATTGCAATACCTTATAGATTTACAGTAGTAGTAGTGTAGACTAAGAACTAATACAGTTATGACTCAAACATTAATTTGTCGATCTAGATTTTAAGCGAACCTGTCCGTGTTTTTCGTTAGGACGAATGAAGCAACGAAATCAAGGTAGCGAAATTACTGGGCATTATGAGACTCAACAGCTAATTGTCTCAGGGTGACGATCGCAGTGCAGTGCCGCGCAGGATTTTGCAAAACAAAGTTCTGGGTGGTGCTGTTATTGTTATGGGCTGGCGTATTGCTTACCATCACGCGAACGTCCAGCTCACGTGAAACATCCCAACCCGTCAAATATTTTAATGAATCAAACTGCTTTCTAGTTACGGCGAAAACTAGTAGATACACAAATATTTTTAACGAATCGAAGTCAGGAAAATTCTGTGTTTCAATTAGTAGAGGCAACAATTAAGGCTCGGTGTATTGTTTCGCAGTTTTCTAACTCTGAACCCTTTTATTGCGTAAACAAAAGTGATATTTAGGTTTGTACGGTATTTAGCAGATAGATGTATGAAAGGCTTCTCCCAAGCGGCATTTTGTTAAACAACACAAGGCTTACCCTGAACAATCAGTATTTAGTACCTACTAATTTTACTTACGTAAACAGTCTCTATCTCTATGGTGTTGTGGTGGGGTAGCTCATATCTCATATACCACGGAGGTTGCAGGTTCGATTTCCGCTACGGGACAAGGTTTGAACAAGGCTAGTGATTTTCTTGTGTTAGATAATAAAGATAGGTAATTTTCATTGTTTTACGCTCGTTTCAAGATATAATTCTAACCTAGCAATTGGAGTCACAGTCTAGTGGTAGCGTCGCTGCTATAATTTTTTTAAATATAAATTTTTGTTAGTTATATTTTTGGTAAAATTATAAGTTTGTGGCACTTTAAAGTAAGGACATTTTTCTCAACGATTTAATCCAAATGTCACGCCCCCGACCCGTGAAGGTCACATCTTATTAATCTACCCGTCACCCGACCAACGACACCTCGCCGTTCGGCGTCCGCTCGTTGTCCACAGGTGGTCATCACGCGGTCGGTGTGTTGACGGTGCGGGCGTTGACGAGGTGCATGACATTTTGGAAACATATCACTCGCGAGCAGTTCACTCGGGACCCGGGCGTTGTCAACCCGCGGTCACCGCACGACAAACTTACGGGCGGGCGGCGGGTTGCCACCGAGTAGTATTACGTATAGACTACTCGTATGTCTACGTATAAAGAACTGCTGACCGGATTTCAATTTAATTTTCTGGGTTTTGTAACATAAGTCTCAACTTAGATTATAGGGTATATCACATCAAAATCGGTTGGGGAACTACACGAAGATACAACTTGACCTCTTCGTAGTACCTACACGCTCTCATATATATAGAGAGATCTTCCTAAAATAGTTTTTGAAAAAAGACGAATAATGGTCTTTCTCTATCGTCTACCCAGACGAAGTCGCGGAAAAAGCTAGTAAAAAATATATTCGTTATCAACACTTTCAGAAACTGAGCAAGCAGTAGGGCCGTGCTTACGATTTTTTTACTAAAACGTATATCTTGAATTTCATAAACATGTAAGGGTTATAAAAAAATATAGTCTTGTATAAGAATTAACACGATTAAGAGCAGCAGTGGAATCGTCTAACTCGAAGACTGATCCTGATCGCTTTCAATTTCAAATTTGGAAGGCGTTAGCATCCTTTAAATTGCGATGTTTATCATTTATAGCGATTGTGATTGGGATAGGGATTGGAAAGCGGTTGACACGGACTTTGATTAAA
This sequence comes from Petrophora chlorosata, assembly GCA_951640565.1. Classification (NCBI taxonomy): domain Eukaryota; kingdom Metazoa; phylum Arthropoda; class Insecta; order Lepidoptera; family Geometridae; genus Petrophora; species Petrophora chlorosata. The sequence continues at coordinate 3,280,255 of OX621204.1, read as the reverse complement.
AAAGTTAGACAATTCCATAGACAAATACCATCACGAGATATTTTTGAAAGCGATTGGGATCGGTGTTCAGTTTAGACGATTCCCCTGCATGTTGGATTTCGGGCGGTCTAGAAACTCCGACACCAGGGTTGGCACACGAGAAAGAAGAAGACGAACATTTTTTTAAATTCCTTTTTGTGCGATACATTATGGTAGTTGCTGACTTGCTACTCCGTCTTTTGTTTGTTCTGTAATTGTGTTAAAAAGGCAGCGGCTCAACGAAATCTGCCTATATTTTTATTACAATAGTAGATTTAGTATTATAAACTTTAATAGTGCGTTAGAAAAGGTCAAAATGTAATATCTATTAATGTATCGTTAATCGACTTATGATTTTGATGTAGAGCATTTTATTATGTAGGCGTTTTGGGTTTATAAAAGTACAAAATATTTATATAAAATATAAATATTGTGACTTTCCAATGAGTTATAAACGAGTTTTGTATAAAAATAAGTAACGTACTATTAATTTAATTATCCTATGGAATGCAATGGAATCAGGCGTGACGTTGCGGAAATTCATCTCAAAACTGAAACGCGATGAAAATGTAATCCCGCTGAACAAAAGTCAGCGAGATTACACTACATATTTTCATCGCGTTTCAGTTCTATTTATCCTATCTTATTCTACTATTATATACATACCAATTAGCTCCATGACGAATGAACAGGTTTTGATGGAATTTGGTATGTAAGTACTTTAGGTCCTGAAATAGAACATAGGATACTTTCATCCTTGTTATAAGTACTAGAAAATCTGTAATTTAGAAAATAACTAGACTTATATCTCGGCTTATTATTTTTATATATCTAGCATATAATATATTTTTTACTGTCTTGCAAGATACCGTTTTCTAACTAGTTTGTAAGACAGTAAGAGGTCCATTCAAATTGTTTAAACTAGCCTTAGCAAAATTTGTTGTTAAATATTTTAGCATCAAAGAAACTGTAATATAGCACTTACGGTTTTTATGGTAAATTGACACTTAAAAACACTTAGTTAGAATTCGGTGTAATAACACCTTATTCAGTATTTTGCTTGGTTTTTTTTTACTCGCCTATACTGCCCCACTGCTGGGCAAAGGCCTCATTTAATTTGTTCACCATTCATTTTTTGCTTAGCATAGAGTTGTTAAGTATGATGTAAAGTATATCTTTCAAAAATTAGTCGCTATTGCTATTGCAATCACAATCGCTAGTTTATCGATATACAGGGCGAACATGTATATTTTATTTCAATCAATTTCAATAAGAAACCAGTTTCGATGATGGTTTTGCGATCACGTAACCCGTTTGTTGCAATGAAACGTCAACGAAAGCTCAATTGAAATAAAAATAAGTTTTGTCAAACAAAGTTTATGTTGATATATGAACCATAGACAAAAGCCGTATTACACAGTAAAATTGAATATATTTGGCGTATACATAACGATTCATAGCACAGTGTCGCTTTGTAAAGTCGGGTAACCGATATCGACATTGAAATCGAGACATAAAAAGATACATGATCGCATTTTACCGATTGAAATTAATTTCTATTGCTGCAACATGCGATGTTCGCAACAGACTTACGTGATCGCCCTGTAGTTTGTGAATATCCTTCAGATGTCAAATTGGACGGTATGGAGGTAGATATTAAGAGTTATACAATAAGCCCCCGGGCCGGCAAACGTTGGACACCACTTCACTTGTGCCGTATGTACCTCAAGAGTTAACAACCAAGTTAACAACCAAGTTAAACACTTCTATTATTATCTTTAGGTATGAAGTTTTTATCTTAATGTACTAAAATTGTTTGAACGTAAATTGTCCTCATGTAATGTTATTTCACACACTAGACTTACCTAATGTTAAAATAATCGTTAGAACATAATGTCTATTATTTTGTACAAATTGCTTATTCAAACATAATTATGTGTAGATACTAGATACGTTGAATGCATGACATGTAATTATTAAATAATGCATTATATCTAATGATGCAGCGAAATTACAATAAAAACGTTTTTAAATTGTTATGTTTAGTTTGAAATTACCTACTTTGTTATTGCATGCCTAACTACTTCAATTATTCTAGTTTTTTATCAGCTGCATTTCAAATACATTTAGTTTTTAATTTGTTATTTAATTACTGATTTTATGTCAAATTATTTCAGCAGATATTCGTATGTATTACTAGTTAAATTGAATTAAAAAAACGAGAGAAATTGCAAACGAGAGCAATTACGAAAAGTAAATCTTCATAGATTTTATCTAACAAAATAAATCATAATAAAATATGATAAAACAACAGAATGGACACAAACATATTGTTTAAAACGAAATTAAAGTAGCACTGGCCAGTGATAAAAACCAAACGGGGCACGTTCGAGTTTTAATTTGGAAAACGGATTAAAACTGACGTATTCCTTTTTTTACAAAAGCGCCCTTTGCATCTACGGACGCGTTCACAAAATTGTAATTATGCGTTTAGAACGTGATCCCATTTCTGCGAACGTGACCGAGTGGACCGAGCGAATAATATAAATAAAAACTGTAGGTAGGTACTTGGAGATAGGTAGTGATAATGTGCTGGAATCAAGTCAAGGAATGGGCGTAATCACAGCTAACAATTACAGGACTTTCGAGTGGTAGGCAACGGCCGTAGTTATAATACCATCAACCGAACAAAGCCATGCTGTCAAACAACCGCATCCTTAGACTGTTGGGTATCGGGATGATATTCGGTGGACCATCATGTAGCCAGCGACAATACTGGGCTTTATTAGACATAACAACTAATTGCCTCAGGGTGACGAGCACAGTGCAGCGCCGCGCAGGATTTTGCAAAACAAAGTTCTGGGTGGTGCTGTTACTGTTATCGGCAGGCGTATCGCTTACCATCAGGCGAACGGCCAGCTCGTCTCGTCACTCAGTTACATAAAAAAACCATTAGAGAGACGGCCCTGAGTAGTCACTCCACTAACGCCTTTATCTAGATCTTTGTCCTCTCTGTATGGCCAAACATAGATCGATAATAAGCTATAAAAAACTATAAACGTATGTACCTACGATAAGCACGCAAATTAGGAAGAAGGTAATATAGTTTCCAGAAATATCCAACGAGTTCCAACGACTTGCCTAAGTGGCGACATCAAACTAAATGATCCTACTGAGGGCCCAATGCGTAGGAACTTTTAAAAGATAGGAATTTCCACGACGCGGACGTGTGAAAACTACCTGCGTCTACCCTCTTCTTGCATCTCTACAACCTCTGCGGCTTTCCATATATTCTCAACGTCAACAATCTTCCCACCGTCGCGTCCTAAGGAATGTACCAGCCTATATTTCTTCCATTATGGCCAGCACAAAGGGACAGACCAGAAGATGACCGCGCAGCCCTAACACGGCACCACAGTGCATAAACAGTAAGAGACTCTTTACAGTTTTCTCATGCAGTGTGACTGTAACCTGAGCCATAGCTATGGACCACATAAAGATGCGAAAGTTTGTGAGGATGGATTATTGGATGTGGGATGTTCGTTACTGCATCACGCAAAAACTACTACTACTACTAATCAACCCGTATCCACCCACTGGCTGGGTATAGGCCTCCTCTCGTTCACACCACTCTTTCCAATCCTGTGCCAACCTCGTCCTTTGCAATCCGACGTGCTTAACGATGTCATCTTTCCATCTGGCTGGACTGCCTGGAAGTCTTCGCCCAAGCCTCGGATACCACACGGTAACTGCCTTGGTCCACCTGTTGTCATCCCGCCTTGCCAAGTGTCCTGCCCATTTCCACTTAAGCCTGAAACAAAAACTACTAAGCAAATTTTGATATTATCATTATTAGGATGAACCTAATGTTGATGAAATTTGATAATAATATGTATGTAGGTAGGTTCTTATGTTCCTGGAAATGGATATGCTGCTACCTTGCAACCAAACCGTAGAAGCATGGAGAAGGAAGTGGAAAATACGTTTAGTCATTATTATGGCAAGAGTCAAGACTACTTACCAATACATACAACCAAGAAACAAACTCAAAATAGACACCTACAACCTCCCTATCTGTTTCTCTATACGCTGTACTAAAATCGGGAGATAGTAATAATGCAAAAGCAAAGTAATACATTGCTACTACCAGTTTTAAGCTTTGCTACTATTGTACGTGTTACTATATTAGTATGTAGTAACATGTTCGTAGAAACCATAGACCAAATATACAAAGGTCCATGGTAGAAACCTACCTTTACGTAAGCATAAGTACATGCATATAGTAATAGGTGTTAATTTATTCTTAAATATTAGGTAGTATTTTTTAATAATGGTTTAAATTCCGACTTCCCCTTCTGTTTGTTCACTGTGACTAAACCATTCCCAATTTCCCTGTAAGATTTATACCCGGAGTTAACATACTCTTTGTGAAGAAACCATAGGTATCACATAAAGGGGTATTTACGGCTTAACATATTCATGTATTCACCCGAAAACCCGGGGGTTCGGTAACAAAAACTTACAAATTGTTTTTGGCCGGATATCGTTCGCCCTTTGACCGCTGCCCGGTTTTTTGTCACGTACAATGAGTTAACGCGCCGGATCTAAATAAGGGTGCTCCGGAAGGTTTTATTGGATACTCGTGTAGGAGGCCCTTTATTTTGATATGTAGTTAAGGGCTTGAGATGACGTGTAAGGTGATGTACCTATGCACTTTGTGGTTATGTAGAAAATCGCGGGGGCACTGTAACAGCGCTCAGCATCAACCCTTCCCGTTGGCAGAAAAGGGAAAGTATAGATATACTACGGAGAGTGTGCTCAAAAACTGCACAATCTGATCCCCCCATCACCATTTTACCATCGGACAACCAGACGATCGGCACAACGTCACCCATGGTGGACGTTCCGCCTATCCGTACTAAACGTTTCGAATCATCCTTTTTGGTGCGAACGTCGAAGGAGTGGAACGCCTTGCCGTTGTCTGTGTTTCCACATAAATACAATCTGGGTGTGTTCAATTCAAGAGTGAACAAGTACTTACTGGGTAAACGTGCTACATCTTCGACCACATCGTCGCTTCCCATCAGGTGAGATCGTGGTCAAACGCTGACCCAGTCAGATGTAAAAAAGATAATAAAAGATTTTAATTTGCCTGCTTTCTGCCGACTTACAGAACCAAATCAACATATACCTATAGCTCTACTATTCTAGTTTTTCTAGTCTACCCCTTCCGCCTGCAGGCTGCAATTCTAGCATTAATTGTAAACGTTGATTCAATACGGGAATGCTTAATTACAGCACACTTAGCGTGTGACTTGAAGCGATTTATGGCGGCCATATTGGATGTGAGCGATTGTGTACAGGTGATAGGGCAGACCTAGGTACGGGGTCATAGGTTATACCTATGTGCAAAAACAGTAGCAAAGGTTTATTATTTCTTCATCATCAGTAGCCAGTACACTCCTGGGACACGAGCCCTCTCTTACGCAGGGAGAGAGTATGGCCACAGAATTATAATATGTAAAATTGAGGTATGGCTCAGGGGGAGAGTACGGATAATTTCAATGCCCACCACGCAAGCCCGTCAGTGCGGTAGGTAACTTAGAACAAAATCCATTTTCGTGCAAAACCTGTCAGAGACAAGTCGGCCTTGAAAAAATACTTGGGTCTTAGTGGTTGTTAGAACCATAAGGTTGAGCCACAGGCAAAACAGAATAGACAGTGCTGACGAAAACTTCTGAAACTTCCCTGGACAATGACAACTGTATGTATTAGACTACAAAAACGAGATTTTTTAAGCTTGTTACTCCTAAATATGGTATAAACTCAATATAAAAAAAAAGTCCTAAATATATACTCTCCACCTACCATACCTACTCTCTACCTACCTCTTAGTTTTAACCAATTCTTGGAGTTATTAGTATGAACTTAAACGCTGTTTTGCACTGTTACTGGAAATCTTGGAATTAATATTGTTATTACTACCTATTGTGTTGGCGGTGATTTATTGTGGGAATTATTACAGTATCATTTAATTCTTGTTAGTCCACAAGTCCCAACATATTAGTTATGTCAAAATAGGTACAAAGTATTTATTAAATAATTGCAGCTGTATTAAGTATATTTATAATTTAAAAGGATTTTGAGGAGGTACTTAGTAGGAGCATAGTAGAGGGAAGGGTGTACCACTATAATTATAATCAACTTAGAAGGATTTTTGAGAAGGGAGTTAAAGGAAGCTATAATATGTTATATACCTATAATCAGTTCAGAAGGATTTTTAGGGAGGAAATTGGAGGAAGGGTGTAAGTACCATACCATTATGATTATAATAAATTTAGAAGGATGTTTGAGGAGGAAGTCGGAGGAAGGGCATGCCATACCATTATAATAAAATTATAATCAATTAAAAATAATGTATGAGAAGGAAGTAGGAGGAAAGGTATAGTACTATAATTATAATCAATTTAGAAGGATTTTTGAGAAGGAAGTCTGAGGAAAGGTCTATCACTATAATTATAATCAATTTAGAAGATTTTGGAGGAGGAAGTAGGAGGAAGACAACAACGTAAGTTACACACAGTTGTTAACAAGTTGTTAGTAAGTTACAATTTTTAACATATGTCATTTGTATCATGTGTTTATGACCTTTCAAAGTGCACTTTTGTACCTATTTAATAAATGATATTTGACTTTGACTTTGAAGGGTATATCACTATAATTTTTATCAATTTATTCGGCTCTCCTATTTACAAGAACGTTCGTTGACAGCAGCACAAAGTTACTGCGTTGAATGCGGTAGTCGTAAGTCAACCGCATCGGTGGCGACCGCAATCAATCTACCGCCTACTGCGGTTAGCGTGGGCCAAGACTACGTACCTACTGTAATAACATAATACATATACATACATACCACTGTGACATTTACAGAGTAGGTAAGTTGTATATGTAGAAGACTAGCTGTTACCCGTGACTTCGTGCGCGTGGAATTTGGTTATATCGCGATCCTTCGGGATAAAAATATCACATCTAGACCGGTTCAGCCTATTAATCGTGAAGATGTAACTAACACACGGAAAGACAGACAGATAGACAGACATATTTATTATTTTCGCATTCATAATATTTTCGATTTTTTGTAAGTAAAACACGGAATAAGCCAGACTTGAGTAAGCCTAGCCAAGTGTAAGATTCCTCTTACCGTATAGCACCCCTAGTCTTATAGTACGGCCTTTGTGGTGTGGTGGATGCGCAAGTCAGCTCTCAGCTCATATTTTATATAGGTACTTTTACACTTTTGTGGGCTTGTAGGACTATGATGTTCGTAGGTTCTGGTACCCTAGATACAGGGAGTCTTAAGGGCCAGGTTCTGCCTTAAGAGGAGAGGAGAAGAGGGGGTAGAGGGGAGGATCATTTTGCTGGTTATAGGAAAAAAACCCTCCACATCAAATAATTATGATCTAGTCACTAGATCTAATAATCTAAGAAAATCAATTTAATTGTAAAACGGATTTGTGTAACTTTGGAAAACAAATTTTTACTTTACCTGCCACCCAGTTACCAAAGCCAAGGGTAAGGTAGAATGCAAATAAAATCCGATAAGCCGCGTTCATGCTAGTAGCACATTACGAATGTGTAACATAAAGCAAAGTCCTCGTTAACACTAACTAACACCCAGTAAAGTCACTGTTAATTGGTCGCTATTCATAATTATCTAACAATCACTACTTATCGTAGGTTAAGTAAGACTTACCGACGCCATTATAATAATGACCATTAGAGGACTATTCTTCGGACAAAAATATGACAAATAGTCTGAGTGATGAAACGAACAAGTCGTTCGCGTGGTGGTAAGCACCACGCCTGCCCATAACAATTGCAGTGCCACCCAGAACTTTTAATCCCATAAAAAGTACTGCGTATAGCACTGGATTGCACTCACCTCGAGACATCAGATATTAAGTCTCATATGCCCAGTAATTTCACTGGCTACAATGCCCATTAAACCGGACACACAGTAATGCTTGCGCACTACTGCTCGGTGGCAGAATAACTGGCATACGAGAGATGTACCACGAATAAAAGTGATACCTAGATGCAGTTGTGCTGCTTTTTTCATGAAACAACACAAGATTTTCATCATAATCATTAGTACCAAGGGTACCTACTAGAGGTGTGTCGTTCCGGACAATGACATTTTCAACTGTCATTGGTTCCGGACCGTAATAGTTCCAGGAACTCGGATAAAGTATCCAGACTCGAAGTCCAGGAACGATATCGGTGCAATACGCGATATCTACTGAAGTCGGTTCGCATGTCCTAATCGGTGCGAGTGAGCTAGCTAAGCTAATGAACTTCGAACCGCTTCGAATTCGCAAACTGCGAGCGAATATAGTATATTCGCTCGCAGTTTGCTATCGCATTATATGAGTAGGTACGTTGTTGAATGAAAACGTCAAAATACATTTTTAGGTAGCTATAGGTACACTACCCCACATTTCTTCTTCGATTTTTATTAAGACGCTTGGTTCAGCCGCCAGGTGTTACAGATTAGGTACATACGGCATTGCACTACATTCGTCTACATTCGCTCGGCGACACTTGGCATTCGCAATTCCCTGGCGCTGGCGATAAATCCGTCGCGGTAAGGAATGCTTCATTAGCACCGGCCGGCTGCTTTACGAATGCGATAATGCTGCGGGATTCTAGATTACTGGACGTTAGAATGTAGTGTTAGTTAGATACTGGAATATTATCACGTTGACATGGCTATTGCTGTACGCTCTACCCTGCGTCAGAGATACTAAAATATCATGTTGACATGTCCATTACTGTAAAGTGTTTACTGTACGCCTTTCTGGCAAAACAGTTCAAAAGGTTCAATAAATACCTAGGTACTTACCGAATGACGATTAACCACTACCTATCTACTACGTTGTGACTACCAAGTTTTGGAAAGAAACATTAGAGCTTAGAGTAATGTTAACTCTATGCGTTAGAGCGTTGTGATTAGAATCCGTATATAGGTATCTCAAATTTTCCTAAGGAATAACACCGAATCCATGATTTTTTCTTTCCGTAATTATAATGTTAAACAAACTTACCAAGTGAAGTTTGACCATAATTGTACAAGCCGTTGCATCCGAAGAGATCTAAAGATTCATATCTCATCGCTATTTATACTCTGTTTTGGTTACGACCATAGATATCAGATTAAACTCCTTTTCATTACCTGTGGTTACGACAAAGGAGCATCGAGCGGTAATTTCTGTTCACTCCATATCTTAAACGCCCGACCAATTCAATATCCTATAAAATTAAAATATTATCCTAGTCCTAGCCTAGCAGTCTTGACGTCTGAAACTTATTAAAAGGACCAAAACTTTGGTTTAAAAATAAGAAGTTGAATTATTGATACGAGAAGACAGAATATTGACATACTCACTAACATTAGGTAAAGGAAATAGAACAATCGCGTAAATTTAATGACTTTTATTGATAAAAATATGTAATAAATAAACTTATTCATTCTCATTAATCAAAGACAATTTTTTTACCTTTGGCTGGTAACAAGGACATAGCAGATTTAAGCTTTCTCTTTGCTTCCCATGAGGGATGCAATTTCTCTTCTTTCAGCTCAAAATTGTTTACATTTCTATCATTACATTTGGAATTCCTATCATTAAACTTGTTACTCCTGTCATTAAAGTTGGAATTTCTATCATTAAACTTATCATTTCGATTGTTAAACTTGGAATTGTTGTCATTAAAATTAGAACCATTGTTGAACCTATCATCTTTGTTTTTAAAGCCAGCAGGGCCATTGTTATTATCATGCTGGTCAAACTTATTAGATCTAAAATTGTTTTGTCTAAAGTCGTCTCTTCTAGGTTTGTGCTTGAGGACATGTCCAAACATAGCTGCGCGCCTTTCCTGCCTGTTACCTTGTTTATGGACCTCTTTTACTTCATCAGGTTGTCTCGGCTCAGCTAAAGATAAGTACTTTTCGCCAGTTGCTGTGATAAAGAACGGATCAACTACTTTTCTGCCTTCCAGCTGAGTATCATCTTCATCCTTTTTGAATTTTCTGTTCTGCAACTTTTCTTTTAAGTTTTTATTTTTGTTTTCTTTTACTTTCTTGTCTATTTGTTTCTTTCCTTTTACTTTTTGTGTAAACGCATCAATGTCAGATGTTTCAATCCTTTTAATATTGTTTTTCGGTGGTTTAAGTTTTCCAATGGGTTTCGTTATTTCCTTTTCAGGTGTCAGTTTTACAAACATGCCAACTTTTGCTTCTTTGTCATCATTACCGTCATCATCATTTTCACCTACAACACTATTATCATAATCATCTATTGCTTCATCATCACTATTACTATTTTCACTGACTTTTTCTACATCTTCATCATTATCAGTTTCGGAATTTTCCTGATTATCTTCTACTTCTACACTATGATCTATGCAACCTTGATCATCTACCTCAGAATCATTTTCATCACCAGATTCTTCATCACTTTCTTTTTTTGAATGCCCTATGTCAAAACTAGAGCCCTCTTCATCACTAACATTTTCTTCCAGAGTAACATCTTTGCTCTCATCACCCAGTTCCATATCCTCAACATTCCAATCACCTTGAGCATTGACGACATTTCCTTTCTTTCCTTTCTTTTTATTCTTCTGTGCATCTCTGGCGTCCTTCTTAATTTTTCTTCTTTCTTGGCGTGACATAAACAAATCTTTGATCGGAACATTTCCAAATCTGTTTCTGATGAATTTGTACTTGTCTTGTAGTGACTTGTTTAGTACTAACCTTGCACAGGCTTTATCATTGTCAACTTTTGGTCTGTTTATGTAATCTTCGAGTTTTCCTGTGTGTGTGATCATGAACTTGGCTATATCTCTTGCTTTTATTTTCTGAAATTGCATACAAGTTTTATAATTAAAATCAACTCAACATTCATACTAAATCTCTCTGACTTTAAAAAGAGAGTGAATAGAGACACAATTATAATTACTACAGCTTTATTTCAAACAATGACTACAACCAGTAATATTTCTTTTAACAGGTATAATGCTTAAGGAATTACTATAGTGTATGTGGCAGAGATATTTGTACCGCAGACTACTGTTAGCCAGTTAGTATACAAATAGGCAGGGCAACAAAACTTGTGCTATGCTCAGAGTAATTTTAATTTATTATATGTGTTTTACTAACTATACTTTTTGTATCAGGGTCAACAAGCAAGCAGCGTACATGAGTTAAGAATTTAATAACTAATTTTACAATATTATTATTATTATTTCGAGCCTACAATGTCCCACTGCAGGGCAAAGGCCTCCCTTTCATTCTTCCACGTTTCACAGCTCTAATTTTACAATAATTATTGTAAAATTCTTTTTTATTTATGTTCCAAACATAATATCAGTAAGTGTTTATTGTAAACAAAAATATTACTTTTATTAACAAAACTTCATTGACCGCTGCCTCTGCTTTCCTTTTCAACTTCTCTTTTAGATGTTCTGGTGCCTTCTTCTCAGTCAAAGTTTTGGCCTTTCTAGTTAATTTGTGTATGGCATGTGTTTTAGCCTGGTTCAGCTTCTTTTTTAGGAGAATAATCTGAAATGATACAGAAATAAAGTTAAAAGACGTATACCTACCTCGTATTCATAAACAACACTTGTCGAAACACTTGGCTAAGACACAGCTACATTATATTACATTATCGGTGGGAATTTTAATGGTGTTTGGTATGTAACCAGTGTTATTGATGATGATGCAAGTATAGTTTGTCCACCAGGTTATTATTTTTGTAGAAGCATATTTATTAACCGACTTCAAAAAAGGAGGAGGTTCTCTGTTCGATTGTTTTTTTTTTTGTATGTTTGTTACCTCAGAACTCCGTCATTTATGAACCGATTTGAAAAATTCTTTTTGCGTCGGGTTCAGTATAGCTCCGGTGGTCCCATATAAATTTCATCGATATGTGACCTTGGACTTCGAAGATACATTGAAGTCGGTTTTTGTTTTTTCTAAAAATTAATTATTTATAAAAAAAATATCTGTCAAGCATTGTAGGTTACCAATTTGCCCACCACAGGATAAGCTTACGCAACACAAAATATAACATAAAAAAGAATAAGATTATAAATAGCAGTGGAATTTACATGAATGTAGATATTTTACAGACAGATACATAACATTTACACATAGGTAGATTAGGTTAATTGTACCACATAATGTGCTAAGTTGTGGTGCTAACTATAATGTGGACATCTCATTATCAAGTTCATTATCATATAATTGATATCTCTTTACACAAGACTTGCAGGTGTCTGCGAGAGCGCATTTTATGTTGCAAAGAACATTGCAATTCAAATGTGTATCTGATATCTGTCACATATTGAATTATGTAAAAAACTAAATGTCATACAAACTTCAATATCTGTTTTATCCCTAGATCTCTCTCTGAATTATTGTTAACACTAAATTAATAGAAAAGATCCTTGCACCTTCTATAGGCAGTTTCGATGTAGCTTATTTGACTGAGGCCAAGAATACCTGGGAGATAGCATGCCCAAATACCGAATTTCCGAAAGATTTGGCTTCACTGAGGCTGTGGGATGGGCCGCTCTGCGGACTAGCACAGAAACATCTTTTAGATACGTGTCCTACCATCGCAGATCATGTCCGCCTTCTTGCAGTCTCTGTGTGGGAATCAGGACTTTCGTTGCAGGCTATCTATCCCCTCTTTCAATACTGGCAATTTATTAGACCCATCTGCTTTCCGTCTTGCTATTAGCTTACGTCTGGGTGCAAGGTGTTATGAAGCCCATCGTTGCCAGTGTGGTACTGCAGTTGATCACCTCGGTCACCACGGTCTCTCATGTTCCAGAAGTGCCGTTCGAATTTCGCGTCACGCCAGTCTTAACGATATCATCCGCCGGGCTTTTACCAGTGTTAAAGTTGCAGTCATTCTCGAACCGAATGATCTAATGCGTGACGATGGTAAAAGGCCTGACGGCATGACCCTGATCCCCTGGAAGTTGGGGCGGCCTCTAGTGTGGGACGTTACTTGCGTCGATACTATGGCGCCGTCACATCTTCTGGAGACGCAGAATAAGGCTGGCGCGGCGGCTAATTCGGCCGAGCAGCTCAAGCGGCGGAAATATGCTAACCTCCGTAGCGGTTACATATTTGAGCCGTTTGGTGTGGAGACTTTGGAACCGTGGGGACCGGGAGCTCATCGTATTTTCAACAGACTGTCAGAGCGCATGATCGATGCGACGCGTGACCAAAAAGCTGGGACTTATTTGGCTCAACGTATCAGTATTGCAATCCAACGGGGAAATACTGCCAGGATCTTGGGTACGCTGCCAACTGGTAGTGGGTTGGAGCATTTGAGCTATCTATAGGCCTTTTATGGTCTATGGGTTGTCTAATTGCTTCTCCTTGTATGTAGTTAGTTTAGTTTTAGTAAGTAGAGTGTAGTTTGTTTTCAGTAATAAAGGCATTCGCCCGTAAAAAAAACACTAAATGTAAACTGATATTCATTTGCAGTAAGTTTTCTTTGGTCACCGATTCAGAATCAATGAACTTTTAACTTATGTTTACGATACAAAGTGGACGTTATATTGTTGATATAATGCAGCTGTACTAACCTCATTATTGAATGCTTGTTTAACAGCTCCAACTTCCATTTTGATGCACTTTTAATTGAAAGTTCGATAAGTGAAAATTTAGTTAGGTTATATTTATAGAAAATTAAAGTCTACATAATATAACACTAATTATAAGATCAACTATACACAAAACGTATAAAAATATGTCGTAATATAGTAGTTGATTTCAGTGGTTACTCGTTAATTCTCAATATTTGAAAAACCTCACGAAAACTTGCTGCGTGATTTAAAAAAATCATATCAAAAATTAATTTTGTATTGTACTGTCAAAGTTGACGTCAATCGACATAAATTTAATGACAGTGACGTTGATAACTATTTGCAATGACAGATAGAAATGTTCTTCATTGATTGTTAAATCGATTAATTTTTTCTCATTCACCCCCTAATATGCCACTGTACAAAAAAAAATATATTTTACCTTTGCCACTGTATATGTATAGGGCTCCCCTCCTCTCCATCGCGCCACCTGTTTCGTTCTTGTGCCTTTCTGATCCACATCTTCCCACCTATCCCAACAAGTCTAACAACCCTGGTCACATCATTAATCCATCTATAGGCCGACCGTTTAACTTGCGTATTGCCTGCGCGGTAAGAAGGGAGCGAGGGGAGATGTTAGCGGGTGGGTGAAAGGGGTGCGCGGAGCAGAGAGCTTACGTCAAGTGCGACAGTGCGTTCCTAGATAAAAATTGTATATAGTGCGCTGGCTGTGCTCGCAGCGCGCGGTTGGTATTTTTCATTGAGGTCTCACACTATAGAGGGATAATTACGAAGTTTTCCAACCTAAAAAAGGATAGCGCTATACAACAGGCTCTTATAAAGAACGAGGTACAACTATTATCATATTGTCTCTATCGCGTAACCCATTTTCTTAACATTCGTCATGACGTGTTAATAATGGCCAGGCAGGGTCGGCTTGTGGTTTTTTAATTTGTGTTGTGGTATTTCTTATTATTTTTAAGTGAATCTTTGTGAATGTGTACTAGAAACAATTTGGAATTGAATGTGAAAAATATTCGGGTGTTCCATTCATGGTGAAGTGAAAATTGTACTGAAAGATTAAGTTTTCAAACGTATGTGTTTTTCTTGTGTTTATTGATGTTTTTCGGCAACTATATTTTATGTGGATGTAACTATACATCGGGTTCGACTATTAGAACCTGCATTTGGCTTGATATATTCAGTTTTCGGTGTTATTTTGTTAAAACAACATTGAGCATTTTCGTGTGTCAGTGTGGCCATCGTATAAACATTTTAGTTCCCATTACGTCGGGTAACAAATTGCATATTTGTGTAAAATGTTAAATGTATTAAAATTGTGCATTCTTAAACCATTTAATTGAGATATAGGTAATAAAAGTAGTTACTGATTGTAGTTTTTATTTAATTTGAAATTAAAAAGTTAAAGTTTAGTAAGAAGAGAGTAGAATTGTTTTAATAGTAAAGGCATTCGCCTCTTATGTAAGAACATATGTTGTAATAAGTGCTTATTTTGTGTAATAAATTTATCTTACAGGTCCTTGCTGTCGATTACTATGGCCAATCATCCAATCCCATTGATGGATCACAATCCTACAATAAAGTGTAAGCAACGAATCTCGGATTCTAATCCTAATTACCGCCACATAGTAAGAACGAGTTCATGAACGTAGACTTCATCATCATGTGAACGTCAAGGCTGTTCAGGACACAAAAGGACAAACCGTTTCGGGTTAGTGTAGTGAATTGACAGTTATGTATAGTTAGTGCTATACGGTGGTCGGTACGATAGTCCAATACGGTGGTATGGTCAATGTAATAATTGACTTTCATAAGTACGTCTGTGATGTACTCCGACAGTATGACATTTAACTGAGACACTATGCTATTTAGATTACTTCAAGTGTTCTTTTAACATTGTGTTTATCTATCTACCTATATCCTAAGTATCAGTTGTGCTGCAGTCTTGTAAATGATGTCAAAATACTAGTTCTTCTATTGTAAATTTTACCTGTATGGAAATAATGAATGTATATATATTGTATAAATGTGTCATATATTTTATTTGATTATTTTATTTACCTGACTGGTTTAATCCTAGATAAAACCTGGTTAACAACAAAATATTAATGATTGCATAAGAAGCATACCGTAAGGAAATGTAGTTACCGCAATTTCATTGGAGTTCTGCGTTGTAGCGCCGCCACTATAACTTCAGAAAGTCGTAGGTAGTTGGTCTGTAAAAGGTACGAAATCTGTACTATTATTCTGTGGCCACGCTAGAACGTATTTATTACTCGGCCACCTAAAAGAGACCTTCACCTTTTGATCTGTTTACAGGAGTAATCTATCATAAAAAGTAATTTCTAGATTTTTCGACAACATATGCATATTCCTTATTGCTGTAATTCGTAAATTATCGTGGTACTTATCTTTCAGTCTGGGGTACAGAATAGTACAGATGTCCTACATTTTACAGACCAACTACGAACTTCTGAAGTTATAGTGGCTGCGATGCAACGCAGAACACGTTACATTTTCATTCAAGCGAATGGGAGAATTTTTCATAGGTATGGTAAACACCCCAAAAATACTGTCAAAAAACTATTGCTATCCAAAAGTGTTACGCTGCCAGGGACTCTATAGTGTCATTCCTCAATGGTATTTTTCATGTATTTTTGTTACGGACGCTTGGACATAAACGCACAAGGTATACGACTTGCCAAGATAAATCTCAAGATGAATCGCTCTTGCAGTTTTGCGAACAAAATTAACAAGCAAGCTAAACAAATAGCATACAATGTATATTCCTTCTAAATATTTGTAAAACTTAAAAAAAAGATACCTATTATTTTATTCTTTACCAACAATGTCTATCTCGAGATAAATCTTTGGATTATTGACTCCGTGTGTAGTGTTACCCGCCCCCGCTCCCTTCTTACCGCTCAGGCGATACGCGAGTTAAACGGTCGGCCTATAGCTGATTCTAGCTGGCAGTCTGGCTCATAACCACTTATCTAGTATAATAGGGGATCGGACAACTTTGCAGAAAGTGTTTTATATTTACTACAATTGATATATATAGCCATGAAAAATACTATTTTAATTAAATAACACTCTAAAAGTACCTAAAACTATGTTTTAATATTATGTTTCTAATATTGCCGCGCAAAAGGGCACTTGAAAACTTGTGACGTCATATGAATATAGAAAACGACAAACTCTTTGAAATAAAACTTGCAAAGAGATTTAAACGTAAAATATGTGAGAAAAACCAACCACGGAGAGACTCTTCTCTCCAGGCTTAACTCACGTAGCAGAGTATGGATGTAAAACTAAAGAATTATAAATACATTTTAAAACACAATTAAAATATTTTATTCACATGACAGTTAGTTATAAAGGCAGAAAACACGACACATCAAAAGATATATGAAAAACACCTTTTACTCTCTATTCAAATATCCTTCATTCTGTCATACCAGCCAGTCTGAAGGTAAACTATTGCAAACCTCTTTCTAACACTCCTCCTCAATCGTTTCCATCAGACTTCCTCTCTGATTCATGCTCCTCATTATCCTCTCTGACAGCCCCACAATCACTCACACGCAACGACACACACCCATCTCTCTTTGACAGAATTCGTGCTTTCCTTTCAAAACTGCCTTGGTGAGTACATCAGCAATCATGTTCTTTGTGTCTAAGTATTTTACTTTAATGACACCATTTTCCAAACATTCCCGAATAAAATGGTATCTCACATCGACATGTTTTGTTTGTTGATGATGTACCGGGTTTTGTGCAATTGCCATTGCTGGTTGACTGTCACCGTAAATGAGTATGGGTGACTCCTCCTTACCCGTAAGTTCTTTAAGGAACCGTTTCAAGAAAACTGCTTCCTTTGCAGCTTCGGACAGGCTAACATATTCAGCCTCTGCAGTCGATATTGCCACGCTTCGCTGCTTTGTGCTTTGCCATGAGATAGCTCCATTAGCTAGCTTAAAAATGTAGCCCGAGTAAGACCTTCTGTCTGTCAGGTCACTTGCATGATCTGCATCTGCAAAACCTTGAAGTCCTTTATTTTTATCTTTAGAGTACTTAAGCCCCATGCTTTTCGTACCCTTGAGATATCTCAAGATTCTTTTAGTAGCTGTCCAGTGAATCTCCTCATAGTTAGTACAAAACTGACTCATGTAATTCACTGAATGGGCTATATCTGGTCTAGTACAGACTGCAAGATACATCAGTGAGCCTATAAGTTCTCTGTACGGTATCGTCTCATCCGGTGTTGAGCCTTCTGGTTTTGTAAAATGCTGACCAGCTACTCCAGGAGTTGAAACTGTTTTACAGTCCGCCATTCTAAATCTGTGAAGAAGTTTTTCGACGTACTCCTCCTGATCAACTGTAATACAACCGTTCTCTTGCTTGAGCCTCATGCCCAAAAATAGCTCAGCACTTCCTAAGTCCTTCATTTTGAACTTGGACATAAGTTCTCGTTTTACATTCTGCATTTCCTGCTGATTGTTGTAAAATACAAGAATGTCATCCACATAAACTGCTAGAATAATCCTATCCTTGCCAGTTGTCCTTGTATATACACATGGTTCGTTCTTACATCGCTTGAAGTTCAGACTTTCTAACTCTGAGTGCAACTTCAAATTCCAAGACCTAGGCGCTTGTTTGAGACCATAGAGAGATTTCTTTAGTAAACACAGATAATCCTCTTTTCCTTTTTCCTCAAACAAAGGTGGCTGCCGCATGTATATTACCTCATCTACATTCCCATTAAGAAAAGCAGTTGTGACATCCATATGGTCAACTTTTAGTTCAAGATTGGCTGCTAAAGCAAGCAATAGTCTCAACGTACTGTGCCTGATTACGGGAGAAAATGTTTCATCGTAGTCAATACCTTTTCGTTGACTGAAGCCACGTGCAACCAAGCGTGCCTTATATCGCGTTTTATTTCCCGCCTCTTTTTTGATTCTGAAAATCCATTTAGAATCAACAACGTTTACTGCTTGCTCAGGCTTCACCAAAACCCATGTGTCATTTTTATGCAGTGCATCCAGTTCTTCTTGGATAGCCACTTTCCAAAATTTGCTATCTCTACGTGATAGTGCCTCTTGCACTGTAACTGGATCACCTTCCTCAGACGTAGTTTGGTACGTGACATAATCGGGATAGCTAGTAGGCCTTCTATCTCTTAGTGGGTATCTTCTTTCCACTTCAGTTTCTGTTACTGTATCATTCAAAGATTCTTGGTTTTCATCTTCTTCAAAAGATGTCCAGTGTTCATTTTGATCTTCAACTGTGTCAGGAACCTCATTAACATGATCTCTATCATATAAGTTTTCCCCCTGAACCGACTCGTCAAGTTGAATAGTTGCTCTCTGTGGCGTAGGTTCATGTCGTAAGGTAGTATCTTCATCATTTTGTAGATTGACAGCTATCGTCCCACCTTCCTTTTCAACTTCGGTAACCTTTTTATACATCTGACTTTCAAAGAACACCACATCTCTGGCTCTATGAAGTTCTCCGTTTACAGGGTTTATAAGTCTATACCCTTTTGACTCTGTACAGTAACCCACAAATACGAACTCCTTGCTCTTGGGATCCCATTTAGTCCTTTTCTCATCTGGAATGTGTACAAACGCTCTGCAACCGAACACTTTTAAATGACTCAGGTCAACTTTCCGTCCTGACCATGCCTCTTCAGGCGTCATGTTTTTGACTGCGATAGTCGGACTTCTATTTTTCAAGTAAACAGCCGTATTTACTGCTTCAGCCCAATAACAAACAGATAGTCCTGCCTCCTGCAGCATCGCTCGTGCCTTCTCTGTTATTGTGCGATTGGCACGTTCGGCAACCCCATTTTGTTGCGGCGTGTATGCAATTGTCAATTGATGCTTGATGCCGTGTTCCCTCAGGAATTCATCAACTTTCTTATTGACATATTCGCCCCCGTTGTCCGTCCTCAACACCTTCATTTTCTTGCCGGTTTGAGTCTCTGCGTAAATTTGAAACTCCCTAATCTTTTCAAAAGCTTCATCCTTTTTCTTTAGAAAATAAACGTAAGTTTTCCGCGTATAATCGTCAATAAAAGTCATAAAATATCTTTTACCACCCAAAGATTCATTGGACATAGGCCCACAGATATCAGAATGCACAATTTCTAAAATATCTTTGGCTCTAATAGCCTTATTGCATTCAAATGGTTCTCTGGTTTGCTTACCCAAAAGACAAGCAACGCAATCAAGTTTACGATCATTATGTTTTAAAAAACTTACCCCAGTTGCCATTTTGTCACTCAATAACGATAGATTATTCATACCCAGGTGCGCTAGCCTCTTATGCCATAACTCCATATCGCCATCAGCTGCTGTAGACGCAAAAACTCTGGCCTGTGAAGAAGATTTTATTTTGTAAACCCCTCTATCAACCTCTCCTTTTATAAGTGGTTTACCCTCAATTTTACAATCACTCGAGTTGTAGATTTTACAATCCTTGTCTGTAAAAACAGCAATTTTATTTTTATTAGTAATCCTACTAATACTCAATAGGTTTGTTGAAAGACCAGGTACATACATTACATCATCTACCGTAATATCAAGCATCTCACTTGCCACCATACCATATCCCTCACCATAAACCTTACCTCCATTCGCGCAAGATACCTCAATCTTACGATCAACCTTTACAATGTCATGCATCCAATCCTTCCTGCAGCTCATGTGTTCAGAAGCTCCGGAATCCAGAATCCAGGAATTATCACGAGTAGGCTCCTCTTCATGCTTCGTACCTAGTGCCGTTGCCATATGAACCTTCTTGGTATGCCTTGGATTATCTGGGCAATCACAAGCTTTATGAGGCCCTTCACAAATAAAGCATTTTATAGTCTTCTCCGTCTTTTTCCTGTTATTATTCCTCTGAATATTCTGTTTCGGATGCTTGGGTTTCACGGCAAGTGCAGAACTTGACTGATTTGAAGCGCTCGTGCTTGTGCATGGTTTATCTCCATCTAATTGCAAAAGTTTTGTTTTTATGTAATCAGTAGTCAATGCGCTATTAGTGCTCTCCAGCGCTAATCTCAACGGTGCATACTCCTCTGGCAGACCTTGTAGCATCAGTGCTGCTAAAAGTTCATCATCAATCTCTTTTCCTAAGTCTGAGAGTTGATTGGCTACTCGCATTAACTCTGTTACATATTCGGTTATCGAATTAAACATACTCAGTTTCAGGCTCACCAGCCTTGACAATAGCCTGCATCTATTGTTGATGCCTTTGTCCTCATATGCTGCTTTCAAATTATTCCATGTCTCATATGCAGTTTTTGCTTTACGAACGTGTACCTTGCAGTGATTATCAATCAGCAGACAAATTTTTGTGCGTGCTCTCTGGTCTCCACGTTTTATGGCAGCATCTTCTCCTGAAGCGGGAGGGCTTTCGACATATTGCCATAGATCATCATGGACTAATATACACTCAACGTCGAATTTCCATGTATCAAAATTACTACTCCCTTGTAATTTCTCAATAGACGGAAGTCCGGATCCCGCACTGGATGTGGTTGGTGTGCTCATTTTTCTTTGTATCATGAAACTCCATCAAAAAAACTAAGTGTGTCCTCACCTTTATGTTCTTGGCGTTCTTGCGCTTGTTCTCTTTAGTACAAGCAATGTACTTACATTTTCTTTATTTTACTGAGGTGCTTAGCACAATCACCTGTGAGAAAAACCAACCACGGAGAGACTCTTCTCTCCAGGCTTAACTCACGTAGCAGAGTATGGATGTAAAACTAAAGAATTATAAATACATTTTAAAACACAATTAAAATATTTTATTCACATGACAGTTAGTTATAAAGGCAGAAAACACGACACATCAAAAGATATATGAAAAACACCTTTTACTCTCTATTCAAATATCCTTCATTCTGTCATACCAGCCAGTCTGAAGGTAAACTATTGCAAACCTCTTTCTAACAAAATAAACACAAGTTTGACTCACGGTATTTGCCTACAAATGACGTCATGCGCTGTGATTGTTGTTTCGTTTGAGATGAAAGACAGATTAAAAATGTCAGAATTATAAGATATTATTTATTGATTTAAAAATATAAATCATTATTTCACAAAAATATTGATTGAACGATATTTCTGGTTCGATGAGCATTTTCTAACTACATTTTAGATTTTTTTTCGATTACTGTCCGATCCCCTATTATCTATTATAGTTTCTTTATGTCATCTTCATCCAAAGGTTGTCTATAAGAAATCACTTTGAGCGAGGAGACAACTTATTGTAACACTTTAATTTTAGGTTTGTTATATTTGTTATTGTTATAATTTCTGGGGTTGAAACAATGAAGAGTTATCTAATCTATTAATTTATAACATATCCTTTTCTTCGTCCTGTGAGAAAATGAGCAATTCAAGGATGATTGCGTCGATTCTCGTCTCGATCCTTTGAAGAATCGCCCATACCATAGACTAGCTTTTTTTCTCATAATCGACTAAATTCAGTGCTGAGTCAAACCCGCAGTACGACTCTGTCTATCAAAAAAAGAATAAACAAGAATTATTCTTTTTGGTCGGATCTGTCAATCCGAAATGTACGTAAATATTATTTTAAAATCTATTTGATTTTATCAACGTAATCGACTTATTTAAAGGTGTTTTAACTACGGGCTGTAATATTCAAAATTGTTACGAATAGTTCTGTGTTTTTATTTCGTTGCTCAAGGTTTCTGTGTTTGTTATTTCAGCATGGCTCCCCGGTTTGAGATCGCAGTCGGTCTGCGAAAAGGCCACAAAACCACCAAAATATCTGCTGGTAAGAAGGGTATCACAGACAAAGCCATCAGAATCAGGCCCGCGAGGCTGAAGGGTGTAAGTAGAAATAACTCCTACATTTTAAGGTTATGTTTTGTTAGGTGTTTGCTTGCATTACCGAAGAAATAATTCTTACTAGCAAAATCTGCTTATTTATTTCAGAGAAACTGATTAAGATATAGATGTTACTATAAATACCTTAGTTCTCCTATTACTTATTACTTTTATTCTCTTGTTACTTTTAGTTCTCTTATTTGAGCAATGAAAACAAAGTTATCATTAAACTCAATTACTCTCCAGCTCTTAAATTATGCATTATTTATAAAAATGATAACAATAGGTTGTTATCATTAGTACAGTTAATATGATGCTCCTGAAAACGGGCTAATAACAATAACAATGGCAAATATTTTAGTAAAACTATGACCCCTTTATCAATTTACAATCCCAAGAATCATCTAAATTTAGAAGTATTATGAGATTTGTGACTTTTAGATTGTTGTGTATTATGTATACAATTCTTAACCCAAACTTAAATAGTTATTGGCCAATAGTAAGAAATTCAACCTATTTTCATTCATAAAATATTAAAAACCTTAGGACCAAAAACAAGTTCTGATTCTTAGTAATGTTTCCCATATTTCTATTTCAGCTGCAAACCAAACACTCAAAGTTCGTCCGTGATCTGGTCCGTGAGGTTGTTGGTCATGCTCAGTATGAAAAGAGGGCTATGGAATTGTTGAAGGTATGTTTTTAATTGTTCTTATGATAATCTTGTAATGTTTAATAAAACAAAATCTTGTAATGGGTGAGCTCCAATATAAAAAGTTTTGTACTGGTTATTTACACTGTCTCTAGAATAACCAAATTCATGGTCATTTTATGATATCCACTTATGGCCTGTGTAGTATACTCTCATTCTCATCCTTTTTGGCATGTCTGAGTAATGGGAATTATTTTGGGAGTGACTGAATTTGATGATGCGCAATACTTAAAAGAGAGGACGCAGTTTTCGCACAAATGTCCATTGTTCTTAAAAGTATTGACAAATCTTTATTATTTATAATAGAAATATTAGTGTAGGGCCCAGCTTTAATTGAAACTGATGAATTTCTGGTCAAAACATCTTGTAATACCAAAGCTATAAGACCCCTCTTAATAGAATTACTCAAAAACAAGCAAAGCTATCCCCATAGCTTTGCTTGTTTTTGAGTAAGTCGATTTAGAGTAATTTTTAGAGATACTTATCCAAATACGCTATTGCGTAAATTAACAGCAAGTCGAGGGATTAACCAGTTGAGAACTACTCTAGAGAAGGGAAACTGCACTTAGCATATGTCGAAGTAGAAAGGACTTTTTCATATGTAAAGTATAACTGAAAGTTAGAGTATCTGTTTGTTCAATGTCTCAACAGATTAAATATGGTAGATATGGATTAAATTCCAGATTAGCTTTTATTAACAAAAATATTATGTCTATTCTAGGTGTCAAAGGACAAGCGCGCTCTGAAGTTCTTGAAGCGTCGCCTAGGCACACACATCCGCGCCAAGAGGAAGCGTGAAGAACTCGGCAACGTGCTAGTACAGATGAGGAAGGCGGCCGCACAGGCCCACCACACCCATTAAACTAGCCTGATAATAAACTTAAGTTACAAAACAACTGGCTTTCATTATCTTGTGAGATTTTCAAATCTCAAATGAACAGGTCACAGGGAATGATATCTTGGCAAGCGTGCTAGATCGTCAACCGCATCGTCGCTTACCATCTGGTGACATAGTGGACAAACTCCAAGCTAATTATCAGTAATAAAAAAAGAGGGGCAAATGGTGGTGCGAGCGGCAAAAATACGAGGTGGCAAAGTTTAAATTCGGAAAGAACACGTGAAAATCTATAAAATTACCAATTTTCAAAATTCCCGGAAAACTTTCCAGGTGAGATTACCAAATGACTGGACTACTAGTCGTGGGGCAGTTTGGGGGAATTTTAGGGAAATGGGACCCATTATCATTATTATAGTGAGCTTGTACTGCATACCTAGCTAAGTAGTATATTAATAAGGTTAGAATCAGAAATGGAGAAAAGGGTTAGAATCAGTTTTAAAATCCATAATATTGTTTGCCGCATTTATATTACTTTAGTAGGACTACCCACCTACCTACCTTTAACCAGGCCTAGCGCACTCCGCACTGTAGGTACGAAGCTACAAGTACATAGCCGGACACCGACGGCGGGTCGCGCATATATAGCTGTTATGTATATAAGCTTAAACTTAATTTAATTTTAAGACTAATACTAATAAATTATACTTCAACACTTACCATTATAAAATCAACGGCTGTGTGATACTGTGCAATGGAAGAGCTAGCAGATACCTACGGCACAAATTTATGCTTAGTGTAGGTTCTGCGCACCAATTAATGTTACACACTACAAGCACAGCTTACTAAAGATAAAGGAAAACTATGTTATATATATGTGTACTGTTTTTGGTAATAAAATAATTTCTAAAAAATAAGTACATAGCCGGACACCGACGGCGGGTCGCGCGTCGTTACACGTGCCGCGTCAGAAGAGATAAGAGCTATGCGATAGAAAGAGAGACGCTCTGTAGGTTAATATGACTGGTAGGTATGCAGCGCTACGCGAGCTGAATTGAATTTTATTGCGTCATATAAAGAGTCGCTATTTGTTTAAATTTCTTTGCGGAGTGATGCTTCTGTCCCTTAGTATTCTGTGCTTTAACCCTTGTTTTTAACCGACTTTAGAAAGGAGGAGGTTCTCTGTTTTATGTTTATTACCTCAGAACTCCGTCATTTGTAAACTGATTTGGAGAATTATTTTTGCGTTGGGTTCAGTATAGCTTCAAGGTGCCCCCATATAAATTTCATCGATATTCGACCTTGGACTTTGAAGATATATCAGAATTGAAGTCGGTTGACTTAAAAAAAGGAGGAGGTTCTCTATTTGATTGTATTTTTTTTTTACTTTTATATCGTAAGTAATTATTTTTGTTGACTCAATGTAAGTAGAAATGAAACGCTATCTTTTCTTGGATAACTTTTAGTAGGTAGGGGTTCTGTTAAAGAGGTCATGTCAAAGAATAGATAAGAGTAAGAAAGTAAGAGAGGTAGGTAACAACTTCAGAAAGCGTCGTTTAGCAATCGATGTAACTACTCCTTGGCTGCGGGACTGATAATTTACTAGGCAGTCTAGGTACTTAGGTACCTACTTTTATGGGAACTTGACTTCTTACCTTTTTGTCTTGCATGTAAGTAGGCACCTATAGTTTTAGGAGTTTGATAACTGCGATATAATATAGTTATAACAAACGGTGGACATTTTAGATCAGGCATGAAGGGCAGCTGGTTACTAAGGTTGGTACCTACTTAATCGCGTTCGCGTCCGAAGAACGTTCAATTAGCGGACCATCCATAATAATCTTTGAAGTTATTTTCTCTCATTCTTTATTTTATTACTTATTTTTTGTACCACGTTTTTAATAAGTCAATTTCTTGTTTGTCTGTCTGTCTGTTTTTAGTTCCGGGTGGAATCTTGCAACTCCAATTTCACTTTCCTAATAGCTATCCGGCTGAAACTTTCAGGGTAGCTCACAACGAAATGACAATGCATTCTAAATCCATAAAAAACGTGGTCTTTCGATTCATTGTTTAATCTATTACGGATTCTTCTTTTATTTTTTATAGTCATCATCAGCCCATTAGGTATCTTCGTCCCTTCTGTTAGGACCATCGATATATATGTACCTACTACGCACGATATCGGTAGAATATATTATGTCTAGACTCGGGCCTTCTCCCATAAAAATAAGGACCATAATACACCAAGCTAGTAGAAGAGTCATTGATTTTTTTTAATTCTTAGACATGCCAGTTTCTTCACGATATTTTACTTCACCAAATCCGCACAAGATAGATAAACATAGTAGATAGGTACTAGATAGACAGATAAACAATTTATGATAAAAACCATAAAAATGTACATGAAGTCGATTTCACAGTAATCAGCATAACTATAGGCGGTCTTAACGCCCAACGCGATCTCATCGAGACAACCTTAAAGGCTGTGACAGAGGATCATTTGGAAGGAGTGTGGTTTTTAGTAGGTACTATTATTTATTCTGTCTCAATTTCTGGAATCATTTTACACAATTTTACATGACATCACAACATAGTACAGTAGGTACAGTAGACATGTCAATGTACCTGTCTACCTACTTATTTTATTGTATTTACGTAGGTAGGTAATTGCTAACAGCCTAACACTTGTTATTTAAATTTCTCTAAGTTGTTTACAACTCGCAATTCTGAGGTTGATTTAAATGACGCACCCACATTTTGCATCAGAGCTGCCGACCTAGGGTCAAGTTTTCAAACTGATAGATGATTAATGATGTAACAACCGAGGACGAGTTGGAACGGAACACAAAATAACAATTAGTGAAAGTACAGTTCCTCTTTTCTTATACGTAATGGAAAATATTGACTTGGAAGATATTATTTTGTAGGTATTTCCTAGGCACCTAATTATAAGTAGATAATGATGAAATATAATGGACGTCATCGAAACGAATTCTGAATAGGTTATCAATCGCTTAACTGGGACAAATAATATTTAACTACTCCGTATCTAAGCGACGTGACGGTATGTACCTACGGCGAATATTTAAAAAACTAGTTTTCCAAGGCTATTGTAACACCCTGTATTTAACGAATATTGATTCAATTCCAAAGTACTCGCCTACCTAATCGTTCAAGGACTTATATAAAAGTAGATAGGAATTAATGTCCTATGTAACTATACAAATAATAAATATTAATTATGGATTCGAGTACAGCTCGGCTCACTGCTGTTTTACAGTTGGCCTTACGCAGTAGGTATGGGGCTACGTTGGCCTAGCGAGTGAGATATATAACGTAATGTCGTGATTTTGAGAATTATTATTCACTTGGCGTAGAATTGCATACTTACTGACTAAAATATAAGTTTAAGCTATCTAATTATTAAGTAGGTACAAAGTTTTATAAATACAGAGTTATATCCGTAGCAAACATTTTAAGTTTTTAAGTAAAACCACAGGTAAAACAAAGTCATAGTTAATGAAACATTTTTTATTATTACATATAATAATAGTAGGTACAGCGACCAAATATACATATTAGTTTTACAAATTTAGAAAACTCTTATTTCATAAATTTTAACCGCAAATTTACCATTGCATTTAGTTTAATTTAACAGTTATTTCTCGCCAATTAAACTAATCGATCTAAATACCACAGAACTATGAGAATTATGAGATATTATTATATTTCATAGGCAGTATAAAGTAACTTATACTAAAATATATCTTGATGTAATTTTTGCACTTAAAAGTTGGAGAACCCAACACAGATATTAATATCTTACAAGCTAAACCAATAAACAAAAAATAGTAAGAAACTAAAGATACGCTTTGTAGTCAACAACATGTGGAATTAATATGTTAAAAATGTCTTTTGCGTGTTTTCAGAAGTAACATTTAAAACAAAACTGATATTAAATGCTTGAATTTAAATATCATAAATGGCAGATATGGAATGAATTCTACCCTATACACCACTGTGTGGTTAATTTTAAATTGCTTTTCGTTGGATGTTCTCTAAATCATGAAAAAATTAGAAAGCAACAAAATAAAAACAATAGTTTAACTAACTGTAATTTGTAAAATAAATGGCGCTTTAACAATGTTGTATGTATCCTATCCTTCATTTGTATTTTAAAAATATCACTGAGGTTCATTAAGCTTCTTTATTCTAACAATTGCTGTTACATAAGTTAGGACCTGTCTACTTATTGGTCATTCTACACAAGCAGCAATCAAAACAGTTGATAAACCTAACCTAATATAATGAAATAAAACTATAACTAATACGGAACATTAGAGAACAGGTACGAAACAGATTCGCCGTTATGTGTACGTCTTACAGCTTCTGCCAACATCATGGACACGTCGATGCATTGGATCTTCGGACAATCTTGCATGTGCCTCTCCTGTGGTATTGTGTTCGTAACCACCACAGCTTCTAAGCATGCATTGTTGATTCGTGAAATGGCTGGCCCAGAGAAAATACCATGAGTGAGAATGCCATAAACTTTAATGGCTCCAGCTTCAATCAGTTTCTCTGCAGCATGGCAGATAGTTCCACAAGTGTCAGCCATGTCATCAACCAGAATGGCTGTACGGTCCTTGACATCACCAACAAGCACCATTGAGGCAACTTCATTTGCTTTTTTTCTCTCTTTGTGAATCAAAGCAAACTCAACATTCAGTCTATCAGCAATAGATGTCACTCTTTTAGCGCCGCCAGCATCGGGCGATACTACGATACTGGTTTTCCAGTCAGGTATGTTTTCTTTGATCCATTTCAGAACCGCTGGTTCCGCAAAGAGGTTATCTACAGGAATGTCGAAGAAGCCTTGGATCTGCGACGCGTGGAGATCCATGGTGATAATGTGGTCTGCGCCGGAGACGGAGAGAATGTTGGCGACAAGTTTCGCGGTGATGGGAGCGCGGCTTTTGTCTTTTTTATCCTGTCGGGCGTACGGGAAACACGGTATTACGGCGGTGACGCGTGAAGCCGATGCGATTTTACACGCATTTATCATGATCAGCAGTTCCATGAGATTGTCATTGATCTCTCCGGAGCCGCTCTGCACGATGTAAACATCTTCCCCGCGCACTGACTCTCCAATTTCCACGCACGTTTCCATGTTACTGAATTTCTTGGTTACGACTTTCCCGAGGTCGATCCCGAGGCGGTCCACGATTTTCTGCGCCAGATCCGGGTGCGAGCTCCCGCTGAAGACCTTGATGTTCGGCATCCTTGTAGTTAAAGGTAGTGTTATGTGATCTAATTTATTCACTACTTCTTCAAGGGTTACTGTTGATTTCATCGACACTTGGTCCGAATCGACCTCCCGACCGTCACTCGCGTTATGTGCGGCGATAACAACGAGATGAACTATTTATGAGCGTATATCTATTGATAAGAGACACTGAGAGCAACGTGGGGATTCGCCGCGCCGTAAATACGCAACGCAACGCACCGCACTTTACGCGTTCGTCTTGGCTCGCACGTTTTTATTTTTTTCAACAAAAATTGATTGATTTGACCTGTCGGCTGTCAAGAATGTCAATTTTTTTTTAATAAAACTGGTTGGGCAGGCTAAAGTCTCTAGGTCCATACCGCCTTGTCTTACGTAGTTTTTCTTTACTCTATCTGAGTAGTTTTTATTTGATAGTTTGTAAATAATAAAATAATTTCGTTCGTATATCGTCGTATAAGAGTCATCAGCATATATGTTCCTAGGTCATCAGCAACAAGCCGGACCCTCTCCAAGTGCTTCAATAAAGTGGTGGAACTTTATGCAACGTGTACGAGTTTATGCAAATGAAACAAAATAGGGAAAAACCATTGAGGAATGACACTATAGAGTCCCTGGCAGCGTAACACTTTTGGATAGCAATAGTTTTTTGACAGTATTTTTGGGGTGTTTACCATACCTATGAAAAATTATCCCATTCGCTTGAATGAAAATGTAACGTGTTCTGCGTTGCATCGCAGCCACTATAACTTCAGAAGTTCGTGGTTGGTCTGTAAAAGGTAGGACATCTGTACTATTCTGTACCCCAGAGTGAAAGAATAGGGAAATAGGGAATATGCATATGTTGTCGAAAGATCTAGAAATTACTTTTTATGATAGACTCCTGTAAACAGATCAAAATGTGAAGGTCTCTTTTAGGTGGCCGAGTAATGAATACGTTCTAGCGTGGCCACAGAATAATAGTACAGATTTCGTACCTTTTACAGACCAACTACCTACAACTTTCTAAAGCTATAGTGGCGGCGATACAACGCAGAGCTCGAATGACATTGCGGTAACTACATTTCCTTACGGTATGCTTCTTATGCAATCTTTAATATTTTGTTGTTAACCAGGTTTTATCTAGTATTAAACCAGTCAGGTAAATAAAATAATCAAATAAAATATATGACACATTTATACAATATACATACATTCATTATTTCCATACAGGTAAAATTTACAATAGAAGAACTAGTATTTTGACATAATTTACAAGACTGCAGCACAACTGATACTTAGGATATAGGTAGATAGATAAACACAATGTTAAAAAAAAACACTTGAAGTATTCTAAATAGCATAGTGTCTCAGTTAAATGTCATACTGTCTGAGTAGATCACAGACGTACTTATGAAAGTCAATTATTACATTGACCATACCACCGTATTGGATAGCACTAACTATACATAACTGTCAATTCACTACACTAACCCGAAACGGTTTGTCCTTTTGTGTCCTGAACAGCCTTGACGTTCACATGATGATGAAGTCTACGTTCATGAACTCGTTCTCACTATGTGGCGTTAATTAGGATTAGAAATCCGAGATTCGTTGCTTACATTTTTATTGTAGGATTGTGATCCATCAATGGAATTGGATGATTGGCCATAGTAATCGACAGCAAGGACCTGTAAGATAAATTTATAACACAAAATAAGAACTTATTTACAACATATTTTCTTACATAAGAGGCGAATGCCTTTACTATTAAAACAATTCTACTCTCTTCTTACTAAAATTTAACTTTTTAATTTCAAATTAAATAAAATCTATAATCATTAACTACTTTTATTACCTATATCTTAATTAAATGGTTTAAGAATGCACAATTTTAATACATTTAACATTTTACACAAATATGCAATTTTTTACCCGACGTAATGGGAACTGAAATGTTTATACGATGGCCACACTGACACACGAAACTGGTCAATGTTGTTTTAACAAAATAACACCGAAAACTGAATATATCAAGCCAAATGCAGGTTCTAATTGTCGAACCCGATGTATAGTTACATCCACATAAATTATAGTTACCGAAATACATCAATAAACACAAGAAAAACACATACGTTTGAAAACTTAATCTTTCAGTACAATTTTCACTTCACCATGAATGGAACACCCGAATATTTTTTCACATTCAATTCTAAATTGTTTCTAGTACACATTCACAAAGATTCACTTAAAAATAATAAGAAATACCACAACACAAATTAAAAAAACCACAAGCCGACCCTGCTGGACACTATTTTGACTTAACATGTCATGACCAGTGTTGAGAAAATGGGTTACGCGATAGAGACAATATGATAATAGTTGTACCTCATTCTTTATAAGAGCCTGTTGTATAGCGCTATCCTTTTTTAGGTCGGAAAACTTCGTAATTATCCCTCTATAGTGTGAGACCTCAATGGGAAAAACATAGCTTTTTGTTCCCCAAAGAGTCTATGGAAAGCTTGAAAAAAGTTTCACCACTTTATTGAAGCACTAGGAGAGGGTCCGGCTTGTTGCTGATGACCCTCATTCTCAACAAAACAAAACTATAATAAATAGAATATTAAACTATCAAATAAAAACTACGTAAGACATGGCTGTATGGTCTTAGAGACTTTAGCCTGCCTTAACGAATGAATTAAAAAAAATTACGTTGGCCTGGCAAAATCTTCGCGGCATTTTGTTCTTGTGTAAAATAATAAAAATTAATATATATTTTTTTGTTCTTGAGTAATTATTATTATGGAGAGTGAAGCGGGATCTTCGTCATCAACGTCGGGCGCGAAAAAAATGAAAGTTCTTCGTTGCGTGGATTGGCTCCAAAAACAAAATAATCAAGAAGTGAAGAAATCATTACAAAATAAAAATGATATCCAGTTTATAATCCAGATGAACGCTGATCGCAAGAATTTCTTGCTGTCAGCCGCTGAAGATGTGGCTACTGTGCCGCCTGGGATTGATGAATGTACGGCTGAACCTGTGGCTGTGGTAAGGAAGACGATCTCTTACTCTTTGTTTATGACTGAAGTCCAATGGTCTTTTAAAGTCTGAATGCTGAGGTTAGGTTTAGATTTTAGTCGTTTTCCTTTAAGTCTGGACCATTGTATGACTTTGTGATGGATTTGCTCCATATAATAAATGTCATGCACACATTTCATTCCTAAGAATACATTTTTTGAATGCAATCGAGATACACAAGCCCGTGAGTATTTTAAATTCGGAGACCACATAGAGTTGCAAACAGAAGTAGGTACTGTAGAATTTTGATTCACAAAATCCTGCATGGCAATGCACTGCGCTTGTCACCCTAAGACAATTAGCTCCTAAGTCTCATAGTGCCCAGTAATTTAGCTGGCTACAATGCCCTTCAAACCGGAACACTATAATAACCCTTGTGCACTATTGCTTGATGGCAGAATAACTGGTAAAGTGGTACCCTGCTAGATGGCCTCTTGCATATTATAAACCTACCACTTAATATTTCTTTCCAGCCCGTACGCCGTTTGAAAAAGGACAAGCTCAAGTTAGAATGTGATTGGCAAACATGCCGTAGGGTCTTCTCTAACTATGAAGAATTTCAAAAGCATGTTTCTGAACATTCACAAGATTTGCATGTTATTGGAAAAGAGGAAACTGGGAAAGCAGGTAACATATCACTTTATCGTCATCAGGCCCAACTTTATTCATAAATCTCTTGTCGCTACGTAAACAAACACTTGAAGGAGTCACTTTACGTAGAGCCTTTAAAGGTAAAGTTAGAATATAAAACCTTTATTAGGTAATTAAGGTTAAACTGGTTATGGAATGTATCATTAACATTTTAACAGGATTCATAATTATTTGTCTCTATACCAAAATAAAATTTTCAGTCGAGTTTGCTTGTCTATGGGATGTCTGCAGCCACAAGACGCCTGACTTCAAAGAAATGGTTCGTCACATCAATTACCACGGCTACCACGCAAAGCTAATGGCTGTAGGCTTTAATGCTCGAGCTACATTGAAACTGCTGAGATGCAGAAAGGACTCAACTAAAAGGAATCAATTGCCTCCATTAAAGGGTGATCATTGCTGCATGTGGACTGGCTGTGATCAAGGATTTGTTGCAATACAGGTAATTATCATGTACTATTGATTATTCTATTTCATCACTTACAACTAGAGTTCCACAAACATATACGACATATTATATTAATAATAATGTATGGGTGACGAGATTGTAAAAACAGCTAGTAAAACATGGTCCAGACTAGCAAGGGAAAGAGAAGGTTGGAAGTGGTTGGAGGAGGCCTTTGCCAAAGGGCACCCAGATTCAAACCCAAACAAAGAGAATCAAAGCAAAGATTAATAAATGAAGCTGAATCTGACACAGGCTATAAATAAATAAATAGATGGGTGAACCACGTTAATTTTCATTATGACCACAATATATGACCTAGTGACAGCGTCCCTGCTGTCTATGTAATTCTACTGTTACTGTCACTTTTTAAACCAAAATTCAGTAACATTTGCACTCTACTGCTTGACATAATAATTTTATTTCTGCTTCCCATCTTTTTCAGAATTTTTTCGACCATGTAAAACTGCATGTAGACTACACCGAAGAGTACATTTGTTCTTGGGCAGGCTGTGGAGCGACATTCCCTCGACGAATACAACTTACTGTGCATGTTGCCTCACATACTGGGGAGAGGCAGATAGCTTGCTTTCACTGTGGACAGCACTTTGCTAATAATAGGAAGCTGTTAGACCATCTTAGAAGACAGGTATTTACTATTTACTCAAGTTACTCATCGTAATTGATTTTGTCACCAATGCTAAGGTTTTATTTTGATTCTGTATAATTTTGTGGTATGGCTTAGTCTTTCGTGAAGTATATTGCAACTATATCGCCCTAGCTCTAATAAAATCATTAGCAACCAGATTTATAAATTATTATGTCGCTCTTTCTCACGGGTTGTATACCCGGTCCTTTGGAAGGCTTGCGCAGGGACATGAGTCCAACACGTAGAGGCCTCTTAGAGCATTTAATTTAGATAATTTAGTGCATCATTAAGAAGATGCAATCAAAGACAGCCTCCGATAGTGTGAGGACTATTATTGAAGATATGAAAATTACTTATGATTGGGCTATTGAGGTGAATTTTTAATGGATGAGAGCTAGTCTATGATATGAGACCTCGGCACCTGCCAGTTCCGCCTCATAAGAAAATAAAAATAAATTATTATTATTGTTTTATGATGCACTAGCAGCTTGTTGAGTTGATGCGTGCATATCGTTGCACTTGTGATTTATTTTTAAACGTTTGTCAAGTCTGTTTTTAAAACTGTTCACTGATGGTGCACAAATTGCAAATTGCAATTGCAAATTGTTTTTGTTTAAGAAATCGCATACTTTTAGCATAGTCTAGGCCTACATTTACCTTATTTAAACAAACTTTCTGTTTATGTTTTCTAAACAATTAATGCCGATGTTTTCTAAGAGTAAAAATTTCTTACCACAAAAAAAAAAGTAACCACATTGAGATCTCAAAATGTTGCAACGCTGTTTACTCTATTTATTAAAGTAATACTTCCTTCCAGAATGTGAACCCGAACTCACCATGGAAATGCTCAATGTGTGGTATCACCTGCGCAACCGAGTACCTCCTGAACGAACATTCGCGCATGCACGTGAGCGCATTCGCGTGTGCTCTGTGCGACATGTCCGCGCAGACGCCGGCCGCGCTCGCGCAGCACGTGCGGTACCGACACCTCGCCGCGGCAGACACGCGCACGCATGCGTGCCCGCACTGCGAATATAGGTAAGTAAATTTATAGACTAGATATGTATACTGTTATACAACACTAGCTGCGCCCCGCGGTGCACAGGGTACCAGTATGTATACAACATACAAAATTGACTGCGCTCCGCTGTGTACAGTATACAAGTATGTATACAACATACAAAACTAGCAGTGCCCTGCAGTGTACAAGTATGTAGAGAACATACAAATCCAGCTGAACCCCGCGGTGTACAGTGTACATGTATACAACATACAAAACTGGTTGCGCCCCGCGGTGTACAGTGTACAAGTATGTAGGCAACATACAACACTAGCTGCGCCCTGCGGTTTTGTACAGTGTACAAGAATGTATACAAAATACAACACTAGCTGCGCCCTGCGGTTTTGTACAGTATACAAGTATGTATACAACATACAACACTAGCTGCGCCCTGCGGTTTTGTACAGTATACAAGTATGTATACAACATACAACACTAGCTGCGCCCTGCGGTTTTGTACAGTATACAAGTATGTATACAACATACAACACTAGCTGCGCCCTGCGGTTTTGTACAGTGTACAAGTATGTATACAACATACAACACTAGCTGCGCCCTGCGGTTTTGTACAGTATACAAGTATGTATACAACATACAACACTAGCTGCGCCCTGCGGTTTTGTACAGTGTACAAGTATGTATACAAAATACAACACTAGCTGCGCCCTGCGGTTTTGTACAGTATACAAGTATGTATACAACATACAACACTAGCTGCGCCCTGCGGTTTTGTACAGTATACAAGTATGTATACAACATACAACACTAGCTGCGCCCTGCGGTTTTAAGTATGTATACGACATGCATCACTAGCTGCGCACCGCGGTGTAGTGTACAGTGTACAAGTATGTATACAACATACAACACTAGCAGTACCCCGCAGTACCTATCACGCGCGGTTTTCGGGGATAAAAGTATCCTATGTCCTTTTCTAGGATTTAAAGAAACTACATGTACATTCATACTAAATTTCAAGAAAATCCGTTCAGTATTTTTTGCGCGATTGACAACAAACATCTATCCTCACAAACTTTCGCATTATTGCACCGAATGGTTGAGCCTGAGGGGGGCATGATCATGTATGATCAAACCCTCTATAAATATCAATAAAGATTAAAAAAAAAAACACCGAATGGCTGTTTTGTTCCCCAGAGCCGTAACCAAATGGGATCTCCGCAAACACGTCATAACCCACACACGGAAGAAAAAGCGGTTCAACAACGAAGTAGATCTAACCGATGACGAATACCCAGACCCTGAAATCCCGGTGAAACCTGAACGGAAGAAAGCACCGCGAAAGTACGCCTGCCACCTCTGCCCTGAGAAAAAAATGAAAGTGTTCTCTAGAGGAGGAATATTGACCACGCATTTGGTTAAAGAGCATGGGGCTCAATGGCCTTTTGGGTATAGTCGGTTCAGGTAGGTTCATCTTTTTATTTTTATTTTAGCCTAACAATGTCATATATAGATCCTGGCCCCTAAATAAGATTCCGTGTCTAAGGAATCAGCGTACTTATGATATAATTACCAAGAAAAAAGCTACTAAGCAGCTAGAAACTACCAAA
The DNA here is from genome assembly GCA_951640565.1 of Petrophora chlorosata. Lineage (NCBI taxonomy): Eukaryota > Metazoa > Arthropoda > Insecta > Lepidoptera > Geometridae > Petrophora > Petrophora chlorosata. The sequence goes on along the minus strand of OX621204.1, from coordinate 3,243,438 downwards.
AGCTTGTTTACCTAAAATACTATCCTTCCTTTCTTACTTCCTTCCATTCTTCCTTCTTTCATTTCTTCATTGTACGTCCAAGAGGACAAAATTTTATTATGCAATAACAATTTTTCTATTCTATTGCTTTCTTTCTTTTATTTCTCCCTTTCTTGCAATGAAAGGAAGGAAGACATCTCATCCTTTCTTTCTTCCTTATTTTTCTTTATCCTATCCTTCCTTCTTTCCTCCTTTCTTTTCCTTTCTTCCTTTGTTCCTACCTTATTTATTTTTTATTTCGTTCCTCTAACATACTGTACGACAATAATTATATAGGCTAAAACAAGTGCTATCTTGTTGGAAGATTTGACCATGATAAACTATCATTAAAAACTGATTAAAACCTCATAAAATTCTGTTTACAGATACCAAATCAGCGAAGACGGGATGTATCGCCTCACAACAACGCGCTACGAGGTACTAGAAGTTTCCAAACAGATCGTAGATGGTTACAGCGACCCAAAGGAATCCCTTACGAACAACCTAGAGTTCACTATCAAACAAACCTCTCAAGCGACAGAAAGAACTCCGACAAGCTTCGAAATAGTACTGAAAAGTGAAGAGACGAGTGCAGTGAAGAAAGAAAGGGAAACCAGAGACAATCAAGTGGAGATCATAATGTGTGATGTTGATGACAAAGGTAACATTATTAAGTCTGAGATATTAAATTCGGATGCGGTTTATAGATGAGATTTATTTAACAGACTTCAAAAAAGGCGGAGGTTCTTAATTTCATTGTATTTTTTTTTATTTTTATGTTTTTTTTATCTCAGAACTCTAGAATATATTGTAGGGAATATGCACTTATTTTACCATACATGATTCATTAAAAAAATTGGTTTTAAAAATTTAGCTGTCAATTTAAAACAGAATAAAAATTTTGCGATATCGTTATGACATAAAATGTAGTAAATGAAAAATTAATAAAACGCGCCATTTGTGACGTCAAAATGTACATACGGTTCTAGGTTCTCATTGGTCTGTCTAAGCTACATTGATGCTACATGTGTGTGTGTCAATAATCTACCAATAGAGCGAACTATATTTCAAGAAATGACCAATAAGCAGCGACCCGAGTGACGTCATTCTACCTCTACATACTCAAGCTATTTGTGTTTACGTTCCTCTAAACCAAAATACGAAAAAATAACTTTTAAATACTTATAAAAAATCTTATATGTTTAGGGTAATTTTAATACCTATCATAAAAATTCGTATTTTTTTAAACACATGCATATTCCCTACTCTTGACTAGAAACCATTGGATAGGTGAAAATAAACATTCCTCCACCAATAATAACGAGTTAAATATTGTATACTAGAGGGAAATTCACAATTCACCCTAAGCAGGACTTCAGTGTCGGCACAGGGGCCTTACTCTGAAAAAGTAATTACGATCTTCGTCTGTCGGATGAAAGGGACAGCGCTATACAACAGGCATAAGAGTGTCTCTTTTAGTCCGAACGAACGAACGAACGAAAGCAACTCGGAGTAGGCCCTCAGGTGTCGATCTTACATATTTGTCTAGAATAAATCAACGCAAATGGCAATAATAATGATGGCAATAATTATTAACATAAATTTTAATAAACCCAACACATTATTTTATTGATATCAACATTTACAATATTTATTTTATTTAATTTTTTTTTTATTAATCATTATGTAAGTGATAATCACGTTGATTTGTGATGAGTTTTTGTTTTATATTACTAGATTTAGATGCATAATCTATATTATTATGTAGGTACTTACATACTTAGTTAAGTTTTACTGTAGATCCTAAATTTTAGTTTATAGTCGTTTATTTACCTATGTATTATAAGTATGATTTTATACTTATATAGTAACGACACAATTTTATGCTTTAGTTTACTTTGGTAAACTTCATTGTGATACTTTTAATAAAATGTATTTTAATTTTAATTACCAGGTAGTTTTTATTTTATGACCGATTTACACAGTCTACAACCACAAATAAACCCAAATAAAAAAAAACAACAAAATTTATTCAAAATCACAAATCCTTCAAATTACCAAAGATCAAACTTCTCCAATCACAGTCTCAGCTTCTTAAAAGTCTCAACCAATCGTTCTGCTTCCCTAAAGCCTGATTCCACTGCCCCATGAACCGCTGTGTGTCTATGGTGGGAAGTCGCTTCTCCCGCGAAACAAACGACGGGAAATGTATCGCCGTGGTATAGAGGCTCGCTAAGCAAGATGGCGCCGTCGCCGCCATTTTGTTCAGTTGTCACGCTTCGGTATGCGTACGCGCCGCCCGCTAGAGGATTTGATGCCCATTGCGATCTGAAAAGAGTAGAATTACGACAAGATTTAATAGTGTTACTACAAGAATGGTGTCACTCGGTTATATATATGAGTAAGGGTGGCTAGAGTAGATGCTGGCGGGGAAAAAAGTCCCCATACATAATATGAATAAAAATGGTAAAAATAGACGCTGAAGGTTTAGAGACAAGACAAAAATATTAAAAGTAAGCAAAACAATTAAATTACATTTTTTTCCTGACATGGTAATTCTTTACATCATGTATAATGAATAAAAAACCCGCTGTCAGTTTTTTCATAAGAGTTTTAAATACGCAAGCAAATGCTCGTCGCAAACTAACCACTTATCAAAATATCCTTAAACATCTTACCTCACAACTTTTTTAACCGATGTTACGTCAAACTTCTTCTTTAGTACTTCATTTATCAGCTTATCCACTCCTTTATGAATCTCAGCCAAGCTGACTATCTCCAAAGCCTTAGCACCGTTTCCATACAACCAAGCTAGCAGCAGATTCGGCTGATCAGCTACTGTATCCAGTGCGAAAATCTCGGTGATCCACTGTTCTTTTGCACTGAACTTGGTTTTGTCAGCATCGGTCCATAGGATCACGAAGCTAGATGGGGTTTTAGGCCACCACGGTTTGTCGAATTCGATGTAAATTTTGTTGATGATAGCCATTTGGAGCGATTCTAAGACAGTGATTTTGTTGGCTGGGAGTGGTGGGTTAAAGAGTTTGGTGTGCCTGAAATGGAAATTGAAAACTAGACAGGTTTTCAGTTGTCACTTCATTCAAGTGCTACTGGAATGCTACTGATATTCGGATGACCAAGACATTTCTGGCATTGCAGCTATTGCAAGGGTGGAAAAGCCCTTGGAAACGAAAAATGTTATACGAATCTGAAACACTGGAACTACTAGAGTTCAGAGGTCACTCCACCAACTAGATGAACCTTTTGTCTTAAGGTATAAAACTTACTGATTCTTCAAAACGCCAATAGAGACAGTTACAATAACGCTCTTAGCTGCATACAAGCTGCCATCTGTACATTTCACTTGCACCAGCGGGTTACTGGCGTCTACCCATGGGTTGTTGGAACTCCATCTTATGTTTTCCACCTCTTTGTTTAGAAGTATTTGTACGGGGATCGCTTTGCTGGGGTCGGGGTATTTGTTCTGAAAGACAAATCATAGATCATCAAACTCTGAACAAGACTGCATTCTGTTGTTTACTAAATAAAACTATCTAGGTACAGCAGGGGTTCCCAAAGTGTGCGCCGCGGCGCCCTGGTGCGCCGTAGAGAGTAAAGAGGGGCGCCCCTGTTTACCATTCTCCGGAAACTGAACTTAGGCAAATGAAAATAGCGGTGTCAAGCCTTATCGCCTTATACCTTTGAAAAAATGTGTGGTGATCACCAAACTCACACGTCATATTGACTTAGTTGCCATTGTATTTTATTTCCTATTTTCTTAAATAATAAATGTTTTTCTTACATAAAAACTCAGCGTCATATAGCTCTCAGTATCATTGTACCCTATTTCAACTAGCTAGGGGGCGCCGAGACAAAATAGCGAACCTGTAAGTGCGCCGCTAACTGAAAAAGTTTAGGAACCCCTGATCTATAGTCTACTATACGCTTATGCCATATGCAGTGTTATTCAGACCATTTTGATTTACTCAATGCATTATGAAGGTTGCTCGACGTCCCTGCTTTAAGGAGACTCGAAGATGCTTGGTCCTTATAATTTCGAGGCAATGTGACATCCACTAATACACGGATCCGGTTTGGTAATTAATTGGCTGCCTGCACCTCGAGAAAAGGCGTGAGTCCCAGCGTCAGACAATCAAATAAAGAAGAGTGAACTTACCAATAAAACATCCAAAATGGTCTTATATCCTTTTCCCTTCCAATTCAACAAGGGTTCTCCTTCGCAAGGCCAGTTTTCTTCCAGCCCTCGCAACGACTTGCCGTGCTTGGCGTCGTCTTGACCTCCTAAATGGTTCATTCGCTCGTAGTTCTCGATAAAATATTTAGCAAGTTCAGGATTACTTTTAAGATATTGATTGGTATTTAATCTGGAATTAGTATAAATAGGTTTATGGTATGTAGGTAAAAAAGTTTTTTGATGAAATACCTAAGGGTATCTAATTTTGAAACCATTCTTTACTTGAGTTCTACAAGTTTTTGGACTTCACCATCAAGTTTATACTATTTTATTTTTATTAATACATACTCCCCTTTTTTACAAAGATTGAAGGATTGAACACCTCAGTGCAAATGCACACATTTTCTTCTGATTTCATTAATGTGGAAAGAGCGCTCCAACTGGTCCAATTAGATTATTATAAAATAAACTGATATCTTAAAAAAAAATTGAATCTTACACCAACAGCTACATTTTTACACTTTGAAGGCATTTCGAGTTTCATAAAACTACATCATCATCATCAGCCTATACGAGAATGCCACTGCTAGACATAGGGCTCTCCCAATGCACGCCACTGAGCCCGATCTTCGGCTCTTCGCATGTAATTACTGCCAGCCACTTTACGCAGGTCGTCGCTCCATCTGGCCGAAGGGCGTCCTACACTACGTTTGCCTAAACGTGGTCTCCACTCTAGAACTCGTTTACTCTGTCGGTTATCGGTTCTTCGACATATGTGACCGGCCCATTGCCACTTCAGCTTACTTATTCGGTATTAATAAAATTTATTAACATCAAATTAATAATTCATTGATCCAGTCTTTCACACACTGTTAGTACTGCTGGATATATTTCGGCTTTATGCCAGTTGGAATGAATACTTACGCACTCTTCACACACTCCAAAATCGACTGACTGCTTTTCTTATCGGCATTAGCCACTTGATCTTCAATTGCCTTCAGAATACCCTGGCTGGTATCATCAGGGACTAAATCGCCATTGGACAGGACGTAGTAACTGGTGCTCGGGTCTGGTCTGCCAAGGAGGTCCAGGGAATTTGCTAGTTCGAAGACTATGTTGTCTTTCTCACCATGACACCTGGAACATCGATCTTTTTAGGGTTCCGTGCCCAAAGGGTAAAACGAGACCCTATTACTAAGACTCCGCTGTCCGTCCGTCTGTCTGTCTGTATGTCTGTCTGTCCGTCTGTCCGTCTGTCCGTCTGTCCGTCTGTCCGTCTGTCCGTCTGTCCGTCTGTCCGTCTGTCCGTCTGTCACCAGGCTATATCTCAAAAACCGTGATAGTTAGACAGTTGAAATTTTCACAGATGATGTATTTCTGTTGCCGCTATAACAACAAATACTAAAAAACAGAATAAAATTAATATTTAGGGGGCTCCCATACATCAGACATGATTTTTTTGCTGTTTTTATAGATAACGGTACGGAACCCTTCGTGCGCGAGTCCGACTCGCACTTGGCCAGTAATTTATGAGTGACGAGACGAGCAGGTAAGCAACACGCCTGCCCATAACAGTGGCCGTACCACCCAGAAGTTTTATTTGCAAAATCCTGCGCAGCACTGCACTGCGCTTGTTACCCTGAGAGTCCAGAGCCAAGTGAGGCAACTTAAAAATCTGTGAAATTCTAGTGGGAAATGATTCAAAATGGTTTTTTCCATTGGCTTTATCGATAGCTTATTTCATGTTGACAAAGATTAGGTTTTCAAAAGACCGCGCGCGAGATATATCGCAGGCTTGATATATATTTTTAACCGACTTCAATCAAAAAAGGAGAATGTTCTCTATTCGATTGTATTTTTATTTTTTTGTTTGTTACCTCAGAACTCCGTCGTTCATGAACCGATTTGGAAAATTCTTTGAGTTTGAGCGTTAGGTTCAGCATAGCTACGAAGTGGTCCCATACAAATTTCATCGATATTTGACCTTGGACTTTAAAGATATATTGAAGTCGGTTTTTTTTTTGTTTTTTAAAACGTATACCTACTTGTGATATATCGAGAGCGGAAGTTGGAATGGAAGGGATGGTTGATGAATTTATTTTAGGGTTTCACTTGTTTCTTCGATGTTAATGAATAGTTATGGTGTGCGATCAACAACATAATTTTAAGTGGATGTCAAAGTTACTTATCCCAAACAAAATGTTTTCGTTACACAAAGTGATTTGGGAAAATTAATGGTACGAACCCCCAAAACAGGCCCAATGCCTTTTGCCAGAATAGTCTTTATCTATGTTTATGATTACTATGATCCTAGTAAAGACTATAAAGACTATTCTATAGATATCGAACATCGACGTAAAGTTGCCAGCTCGTCGGTTTCTTACAGGATACACCACGGAGAGTGTGCGACGGAATTACACGAGTTGATTCCTCCATCTCCTTTCTACCATCGGACAACAAGACGTACGGAAACTCGGTATCCGTTTATGGTTGACATTCCTCCTGCCAGAACAAAGCGTTTCGCTTCAACTTTCATAATGCGAACAGCTAAGGAATGGAACAACTTACCAGCGTCTCTGTTTCCCGATTCTTATAATTTAGGTGTCTTCAAGTCCCGAGTGAATCGGTATCTTCTAGGCAAGCATGATCCATCGTCGACCGCGTCGTCACTTTCCATCAGGTGAGACTGGTGAAATGCTAGCCTATCAGGTAATAAAAAAAATAATCTAGGTAGACGTTAATGTTTGTATGGTCGTCACTAATAAAATAACTTCGGAAATAGCATACAACGGCACAAGATCTAGAAGAGACCTATGCCCATCTGTGGGAAACAGCAAGCTGAAATAGACCTTATCGACTAAATAAATACACTTTAAGCTTTAGTATCTTACCAAGCAGCCCCAATATCCACCACTCCAGCGCCAAACTCCACTGTACATATCCTGCCGCCGATCCTGTCCGCTGCTTCCAACCCCATCACTTTCAGTCCAGCATCATGCAGTTTCCTGATAGCGGCGACGCCGGCGGCGCCACACCCTATCACTATCACGTCCATTAGACGCCTGGAAAATTATAAATAACCATAAGTACCTACCTAGATAGGTATGTAGCTATCAACAGGAACTCGATTTTCGATCCTACGCACCGAAGTTCGAATCCCGTTGGCCCCGCACCAATGACTTTTATAAGTTATGTGAGGATTTAACGCTCTGAAGAAGAGATTGATAGATGGTTAGCGGACTGTATATTTCCTAACGGTGGTGGCTTGATGCAGTGGAGTCAATACAGTAAAAATCTGATGTATCGGGGTGATGAGCGCGATGCAGTGCTACGCAGTACTTTTCATGATATTAAAAGTTCTGGGTGGCATTGCAATTGCTATGGGCAGGCGTGGCGCGTACCATCAGGCGAACGATATGCTCGTCTCAGTACCCATTTCATAAAAAAGGCAGTTCTTGAGCTGGTGGAACGTCTTCTTTCTTGCAAGGCCGATGGCAAATAGAAAAATACTACTTAGGGTTGGTACAACGTAAAGAGTACTTATTTTAGTGCTGTTACAAAGTCACATTAACCGAATGAAAGTCGATAACTAGTGTTGGTCTTAATCCAACACGCTCTAAAAACGGTGAAGGAAAAAACTGGGAGGAAGCCGTCATCTTCAAGAATCTGAAGTTCGACATTAACAACGTGGGGACGAATGTCTTGCGTATATACGTAGTGTCATAGATAAACGTCGCCCTCGCACCAAAAAACAAAAGAAACCCGCCATATTAGGTCTATTTATTTGTCTATGTATATCTAACCACTGAATACTAAGGGACAGAAGCATCAACCGCAAAGAAATTTAAACAAATAGCGACTCTTGCTATGACGCAATAAAATTCAATTCAGCTAGCGTAGCATACCTACCAGTCATATTAACCTACAGAGCGCCTCTCTTTCTATCGCATAGCTCTTATGACGCGCGACCCGCTGTCGGTGCCCGGCTATGTACTTGTAGCTTCGTACCTACAGTGCGGAGTGCGCTGAGACTTGACACAGTTTGACTATCGATGATCTCTCATCGATGGATGACGAATGACCCCCGAACGCGGATTCTTATCATATTTCCTAGGTCCTAGCACCTACTACTATGTCAGTATAGTGGACTCTACTTAGTTCAGAAATACTTGGCGAGCTGCTATTAATTATTCCGTGGTAATTAATACACCGGTTTTTGTCAGCATTAAATAATAGCAAATCCAACCACGCCAATCACGATAAATGTCATGGCCTTGTCTATATACAAATATATTTAACTAGGTATAGACAGACAAATCTTTCTAAAACATTCTATGGAATTAATAATTTACACACACAACTGTAGTAAAATAAATCAAACAAATAGCTGGTGGCGGTTTGGAGAACTACAATCTGTGCTATGACAAATTTATATATAAACAGTCACAGACTGCGCCGTAGTTACTATAAGCTGAGCTCACTACATATTTTGCCTCACTGTAACCTAAAAATATAAAGCTATCTTGATTTTACCTGCAAATAAACACACGGGTGATCTAATACAAATCAATAGTGTTACTGTAATAAGCTTCATTTGATAATAGGTACTTGCTTAAATTGATAAGATAAAAGTACCTACTTGCAACCGTCGTTTGTTTCCATCACACACAGTTTGACGTTTTCTGTGACACTCCCGATCTGTCTCGAGAACACTGACATCATATCTTAGAATCATCGAGATCTTTTTGACAGCTGTAGGTACAGAGCTCTGTTAAATGTAATTAATTAATCCCAAGTATAGTTTATTCACAATATGTTACGTGAATTAGGTCATACAGGTTAGCCTACTTAACTTTTTAAGTACCTACTTACCAAGTTCCACGTAACTAGTTAAAGCGCAATTGCCTAGTAAAAACCTACTCACTATAAAACTTAACATGCATAGGATCCAATTTTCCGAAATAGTGAAGATGGTAAGGCGTTCTAACATTCGTAAGACTAGGGTTCGGTAGAAAAATAAAACGAAACACTCACGCCACTTTAAAGCTGTCAATTCACAAGATATAAATAGGCACGTGTATAGGTGCAGAAAATTACGATTATAACTGAGTAAATGTTGCTTGAGTTACGCAATTGTAAACAACTTTATCTTTGTTTTAGTTTATCTCGTCATTACTTAAATGTCGGCTTATCTGTGAGAAAAGGCGTATGTCACGGTTAGTATATTTACCTAATTAATCTAATTATGTAGGTATGATGAAGAAACAATAATTATCTCGTTAAAAAGTTTTAAAGAAAGTCAGGCCTTAGGTACTTTTTTACGAGCTTTTGGCACCTTGTTTTATGAAATGCCCGGGGATTAGACATAGAGCTTGCATTACGCGTGAAACGAATTGTGCCTTAGCGAATAACTTATTTTTAACTTTGGTATGAAATGAAAACAATCACTGATTTCAAGGGCAATGGCATTGTGCTCTTTTTCGACGAACTCATTACGAGATAAAGTCGATAAACCACCATATCAGAGACTGCGAGTTCTTTCTATGGTGTTTAACAAATGACACGATTTCGATCGCAACCGAACGACTGTAATTTTTTATGGAACTAAGTGATAAGACGAGCAAGTCGTGAGTTCAATTATGTGAATGATCACAGTGCTCAATCTTGAGAGTTTAACATTGATACACTCTTCGTTGCAAGCGGCCTTTGCGCTGCCACTGACAACTGCTGCCTTATCAAAATCTTTATCCTAATCAGAGGAGAGTAAGGCAAGAAGAAGTCGTGACGTCTGAACTTGCAATACTCGCCCTAAGTACCCAGTTACACGTACAGACTAGGCTTGTTGATCTATCCAGTGCGGCGGCATTCTTGAGCCCATCCCTATGAGACACGCGACGAACTAGACTTGAAATGGGGTAGAGTGACCATATTATTATTTTATCACATTTATCCAAGTCCAAGCTAGCATATATAAAAAAAAATATGCCCCAAGTAGAAGGCCTGGAACATTTGCTTCTGCAAACAAGGAACTAGAATAAAATATTGCAAACCAATCCGAAACCTTTTACTGGTGGTAGGTTTCTCGTATGCGAGAGGCCGTCTGGGTGGGTACCACCGCTTTGCCAGTTATTCAGCCGCCAAGCAGTAGTGCGCAAGCATTGCTGTGTTCCGGCCAGCCAGCCAGTCAGCCAGCGAAATTACAGGGCATTATGAGACTCAACAGCTAATTGTCTCAGGGTGACGAGCGCAGGGCAGCGCCGCGAGATTTTGCAAAACAAAGTTCTGGGTGGTGCTGTTATTGTTATGGGCTGGCGTATTGCTTACCATCAGGCAAACGACCAGCTCGTCTCGTCATTCAGTTACATAAAATAAAAACCAATCGAGCGCCGCCGTTGCGAACTCAACTGATAAACACGACGTGATGCGTAAGTAAAATCGGTTTAAATAGTTAAAATAATTTAAAAAAGTATTTTATTATTCTACAACTCTAGGTAATATTTCACCTACCTACTTTGTTACCGAATTTTCCCTGTGTGATATTATTTTCCGAAAATTCTTAATTGTGGCGGTAGTCACTGTGATTTTTATAAGTCTATGTGGGACTGTGCCATCTGTAATGCGAACATAGAATAACTTATACATATAGCCGTGCCAAGCTTACAGTGACTACTAAAGTTGCCGGGCAGTCCACTGCTGGACATAGGCCTATCCTAATGCACGCCACTTAGCACGATGCGATCCCCGGCTTACTTGGCACCTTGCGAAGATAGTCACTCCACCTAGGCTGAGGGCGTTCTACACTACGTTTGCCAAATTGCCAATTCGCGGTCTTCACTCTAGAACACGTCTACCCCAGCGATTATCAGTTCTGCGGCTAATATGGCCGGCCCACTGCCACTTCAGCTGACTAATTCTTAACGTCAATGACTTTGGTTCTCTGATGGATAACTTCGTTCCGGATATGATCCTTCAGAGAAACTCCAAGCATAGCCCTTTCCATAGCTCGCTAAACGTAAAGTAACAGGTTTTAATCTATAACTTTTAGGATAAATAGTGCAGTGCCCTGAAAGTAACAGAAATCTAGGATATTACTAACTTGACTTGAATATTCTGATTAGCTATTGTTTGTAGCGTCTTTTTCTCTTTCAGTCTATTAACAATTTTATTTTGTCTTTTCTGCTATGTACGTGGACTTGTCTGCCGTTTCCAAGTTGCATGGTGTCACAACAAAACATGCAAGTTTTTGCTGTCCCACCGGGCAGCGCCTTACCAATATTTACTTGGTTATGGTTATGTAAGAGATTACCACATAAAGATGGTGGGGTATATATACAAGTACGTATATATATGCTTACCTTATGTTGGTGATTTAGCCAAGACTGCTTAGCTTATCCATTACCTATTATGATACCCAGCTGGTAGAGATGTGGAGTTTTTTGTTTGTATCATTTTTATGTCCTCTCATTTAGATCGAGTTAATATAGAATATAAATTACTAAGAAGTAGAATTTAACTAACCTTTTCAGCGCCACGCCGCGCCACGCTATAGAAGCAGAGCCTTAACCTCCACGCTAACTTGCGCAGTTTTCATACGTTTTAGTCGCGTCAAACCGACCTCGGCGAAGCACTGATTCGTTTGTCGAGTATAGGCCCTGTTTGCCTAAGTTCAAACTTAACGAACGACGACGCGACGTGCTGTAATCCTATATGAAATTGTGCGGTCACAAATCTTTACTGGCTCGTATATTGTTACATATTTCTGACGATCACTTGCGGTTGGGCGTTTCAATATGACTTGATTAACAGGTTCATCTTTGGTTTGTTAGACAGATACCTACGCAAATGTATTAAGTGGAAACCTAATCTTAATCGATCTAAAATAAGATCTTACCTACGTGCAAGGTGGTACCAGCATTATACCACCGTACCAGGGCACATTTTTGTAAAAAAGATTGGCGAACACGCTGGCGCGCCTGCTGATGTAAAATGTTTACCGTTGTCTGTCTGCCACGACTGCAATACCTCCAATGTGTTGGTGACTTGTGAGAAAGAGAGGAGGAAAGTGATGGTAGATCGAAGGTGAGGAAAGTCGGCTTCCTGCCACGCCGAAACACTGACGCAATGGGAGAGAAGACTGCAACGTTATCCCGCTTGGGAAGCTGGTGCTCGTAAATGTTTAAGTTGTTATTTTCGTCATACAAAACAAGAATTAAGAATATATTGCTAGAAATACACTAGAGCTAGGTAGCCGAACAATGAGAAACATTATGATATACGTGTCATCGGTATAGGCTTGCACTTCGTTGTCTAAGGGGAACTCGTGCGCCTTTTGATCTGACGCACCTGGGTTCGAATCCCGACTCGGCTCTGCACCAATAACTTATAGTTAAGTGCAGATTTTGCACGTTCGCTCTAAAACGGTGAAGGAACATCGTGATGAAACCCGCTTACGCGCTTTGGAGTGGTAGGCTCTGGCCGTGGTTGTAATACCACCCACCGAACAAAGCCATGCCGTGAAGCGACCTGGTCGTGTTTCGGGATGATGTTCGGTGAACCATCGGTGAGACGGGTCTGAGCAGCCGCTCAACTGCCGCCTCTCTCTAGAACTATGTGCTCCATCTTAGGCCACATCATCGCTTCACATCAGGCGAAATAGTGGCCAAACATAGATCTATTAAGCGTAAAAAAAATGTGTTTGATTCATTAATTTTGAAGTAACTATATTAAGCCAATTTTTACCAAACAACAATCATTTTACATTTTTGCAAAATTACAGTGGCTACATCTACGATAAAATGTTTGTCTGTTCTTCCCTATTATTATTTCAGGTGTAATTCGACCGGCTCGTGCTCCTCCGAGCACCCAATCATGCAGAAGTTCATTCACAAACATCTTGCAAATGGAGGCCAGCTTTTTACATGTAATTTGTTGCACAGTTGGCTAGTTTTTATAGCAATATTATATTTGTCGCATCTGCCTACTTGCCACTGCGCGTGCGTCCGCCAGGTGTGAGGAATGCCACCAACAGTGACTGTGGGAGAACACATAACACTGAACAGCTGATAGTAATACCATAATTGAGATTATCATCATCATCATCATCATCAACAGCCCGTATTAGTCCACTGCTGGACATAGACCTCTCCTCATGTAATTGCTGCCAGCTACTTTGCGCAGGTCGTCGCTCCATCTAGCCGGAGGGCGTCTTACACTACGTTTGCCTAAACGTGGTCTCCACTCTAGAACCCGTTTACCCCATCGGTTATTGGTTCTTCGACAAATGTGGCCGGCCAATTGCCACTTCAGCTTGCTTATTCTTTGAGCTATGTCGGTCACTCTGGTTCTTTGCCGAATCACTTCGTTTCGAATCCGATCCTTCGAATTGAGATTATGTATTTATTTATTGCACAAAACAAATTACAATCAGTATAATAGCACATAAAAACAATAATAATAATCTGGATTGCGACTCAAAAGCATGACATGTTAAATTAGCAAACTTAGAAATATAAACATAAAGAGCAATGTTCAGGGTTTGAGATGCATAATTTTTACATAGGTATACATGTGTATTGGTATAATTAACGTAATATGGTAAAAGCAATGCGGTATTATCTTGATGATTGTTATTATACTTACTTATCTTGGACTTATACCCGACTTTACCTTACCTAGTAACTTTTTAGGTAGAGCCATTCCTTTTGTATTCTGTGGTAGAGTTTAGTGGAATTAAAGTTTCTTTATCTATTTGAAAAGCCGTGAAGTGAAGTGGCATAAAGCGTGAAGTAAGAGTTTGCCAATAAGTAAATAAATATGCACAGTTCACATAAATAGCCTAATTAAAATTCCTTGAATGTAGAGAACCAGGAACTACAAGGACCGTGGTCCTATTGGTCCGCCAACACCCATATACGAAACACTTGCGCCTTGTTTATGTGCACAAACATTTGTCCCTTAGCGGAAATCGAACCCGCAAACCTCCTCCGAAGTATACGAGATATAAACTGACCCGCTCAACCACTACTCTCCGCAGACCCCTCTTTGACTTAAAGCACACGCAGCCTCTGTGAGAAGAGGTTATCTCGGGAGCCTATTGTGTTTTTTTTATTCTTTTTTATTGTTAATTGGCTTGCGTTTGATCACTTTGTCACCTGATGGTAAGTGACGATGAGGTCGACGATCTATCACGCTTGCCAAGATAGTACCTGTTCAATCGAGACTTGAAGATTCCTAGATTGTAGCTATGAGGAAAGACTGACTCTAGCAGGGAGTCCACTCGTTAGCATATGAAAACGGAAGCGAAGCGCTTCGTGCGCGCAGGAGGAGTGTCCACCATGAAACGGTGGCGTGTTGCCGTACGTCTTGTAGTCTGATAATGTAATGTTCAAATCAAAATCCAAATTCATAATTAATATATTCGCTTCAGAGTTCAGACATGGTTATACGAGTAAAATAATCTTGTAAATAATATTACATGATCAGCATATCATAATACCTATTGGTATGCGAAGGTCCGCTCGCTCCTATTACTCCTATTGCCATACCCTGTCAGGGTCATATATGTTAACTTACCTTTTCATAAGACCTCTTCAAATATACATACATATATGATTGCAATAAACTATTGAGTATTGAATATGTGGTGCAGAATTAAGGAAGCAACAAGCCTGCCCTTAACATATTGCAGTGTCCGTATAGCATTGCAAGTTTCGTTGCCCTCTATGACATAGCAACAGTATCGACTCTACAAAACAAGAACACAAACCCTTATGCTAATATGACTCACCACTCATACATTTCTACCTACTTAAACGTTTATTTTCCAAATAAGTGACTACATATATATTCGTATTGCATATTGCATGACAATGAAATAGATATGTACCGCACCAGTTACTTACTTGAAGTAACTTCAAATATCTACTACGTAAAAACTATTCACGCCCAAATATCACATTACATATATAGATCCTGGCGCCTAACTTCTCTCGTATGGGTGTGTGGTCAACCCTGGTATCGGAGTCTTTAGACTTTAGAAGGCCTCTATGATACGGCCCAACGGCTGCCCTAAGACAACTCGGGCGTGCCCTCTGAACACCATAGAGCTTATATGTAAACACCACACAAACGGTCACCCATCCATAGTAGAACAACCAGGGAACCAGGTTACAACACCGAGACACGAAACATAACTGCGCTTTTTTGTGCACAAATTTTTTCCCGTCGCGTGAATCGAACCCGCAACCTCAGTGGTGTGTGAGATTTGACCCAAACTGCCCAACCACTACACCACAGTAGCTGTCTAAATGCTTATTCGATTAAAGCATTTGGGATCGATAAATGAACTCTTTTTGAAGTCTTGCTTAGGCAGACCTGACTAACCGGAAAAGACTAGATATCTATTTATAGTAGGTAACCTAGGTACGCCCTGCATGCTCATATCTAAGTAGGTATACATAATTATTACATCTGAACCTAGGTCAACCGCCTACAATAATAAGTAGGTACCTACCTAAGTCTAATATACTTACGCTAAATGTTAGTAAACCAAAAGGCAAATTGGCTTAACGAAATGCCAATCTATTTTGCTCTATCTTGTATGTACTTATTAGGTTATTACAGTTTTTATAGCTGAGAGGGAGCTATTAGTTTAAATTTAGTTTCTCGATACAATTTTAATGATATTCTTTATATTTGTCTTTAATAATTATCGACATATGTTTCATTTTTAATAAAGGAATGTTAGATACATTCCTTCATGTATATATCTTCTAAAATAGGTATCTATTAGTTTTCGACTATATTATTTTATAAAATCCAGAAAAATAAAATAAAAAATCGACGATATCTTTAAAAATGCACATTCAAGATATTTAAATTCACTTTTTAAATTATTGTTCTAATAAGTACCAACTAATTTTTTTCTTCTCGTGAGGGATTTGGCTTAGCACATCTTGTGCATCTGCCAGAGTCAAGTTTTAGTCGCCTATCTTATTTCTTCAGTCTTGGTCTTAAAGTAATGCAAATTATGTATAATTTGCTACATCATTTTCATCAGGCGTTTGCCATTTTCAATCTAACTTGTCGGACAAGGAAGTGGATGTAATCCCGTCAGGCATACAAAGTAAGGTCCATTAAGCTGATGGATGCGCCTGATAACTGTACCTTGGCTTTATGCGGCTTTTTGTGTGGGGACATCTTGCGACGCGAGTGTGCGCCTGTGCATACCTACCCGTAAACATACATAATTATGAAACACCTAACCTACTCTACCTATTTATCATGGGTAAGTTAGTACGGTCGATTCTGTGTTGTGTTATCTAAACCTAAATTTTACTTTGAATTATAAATAAAGAAAGAAAGAAAATACATTTATTCAAGACAGATACACGCAACATTACATTAAGCTATAATACTATACTACACATAACAAATAATATTATACTATACATACAACAGGAAAAACAAATAACACATTATATTATCTAAAGTTAAGTATTTGGTATTCTAGTTACCGCGTTCTCTCAATTTAAATATGAGTCAAAAGTTACAGTTAGTCGCGCAAAATACAAATTCTCTAAAAATAGGTGAAGTTTAGAGATATCATGCGCGTCAGAATAAAACATTGTGTTTGACACATCTAACTTAGTGCAAATTAGGTTTAAAGAACAAGCATACCATAATCCTGCTAAGGAAATATTAGATACCTTCGTATAATGAGGGTCTCTCAACTCTTCGTTGACCTCGTCATCATTCAATAGGGGATCGGAAAACTTTACAGAAAGTGTTTTAAATTAAGTACAATGAATATATATATATATATATAGCCATGAAAAATACTATTTTAATTAAATAACGCTCTAAAAGTACCTAAAACTATGTTTAAATATTATGTTTCAAATATTGCCGCGCAAAAGGTCACCTTAAAACTTGTGACTTCATATGTAGGTAGGAAACTCTACGAAATAAAACTTGCAAAGAGATTCTAAATCATTTTGTGAAGTTTGGGGACTATATTGTAGTAATGGACCTCAGTTGACCTTGTTACCTCAGATCTCCATCATTCATGAACATGAGTTATATCACAGTATTACAATAATACTGTGACCCATCGGCAAAATTCCGGAATCCCGATAACGCGCGTATGACGAAAAATTAAATGGATAAATCACCATTTTAAAAATGGTACCGGAAGACGTTCTAAAGAAGCCGACATGGGTATGTATGTAGGTATCCATGAGAACCGCAAAAGTCGAAGACATAAGTTATACTGCACTACCTATGCTTCATCATCATCATCATCAGCCCATCACCTTCCCACTGCTCTGACACGGGCCTTCTCTCATAGAAAGAGAATGGGCCATAATCCACCACGCTGGCCCAGTGCGGGTTGGTGAATGTCACATGTCCTTGACTTTTTGTGAAAAATTCTTGGACATGCCGGTTTCCTCACGATGTTTTCCTTCACTATTTTAGAGCGAGTGTTAAATCCGCACATAGCTTAAGAAAGTCAGTGGTGCGGGGTCAGCGGGATTCGAATTCGGGTGCGTCGGATCGAAAGTCGCACGAGCTCCCACTGAGCCACACTCGCTCTTACCTATGCTTGCTTATAGGTAAATATAAATTAGATATAGTTATACTTAGTCTTCCTTGATAGTCCCAATAGAATGGACTGATCAGGACAATAGACCAGGAAAGGAAGACTTACAGGACCGCCGTCGGGTTTTTAATTTTGTATACAATTATAGAGTTACTAATCCACATTTTATTATCAATTTAATTTTTAGAAATTGGACACTTTGATATGTTATGACGATGATTTCGCATACGCAGCACTCCAGTTTCAATAAAATTGCATAAGTAAATACGAAAATATTTTTGTTTCCAACAACAGCTGTTTGTAAGTAGCCGATGAATGAATCACTGAAACTTTGCACATTCTTTGAATACATTGCCAGCAGTTATTACACTCTTCTGCGCTAGTTATTATAAACTTCATTGAACTCTTTACCTACAATATATGTCAATGTAATCTCTTGTTTCACACTAATAAAACTGTTTCACACTCTTGTTTACTAAGCTTTCGAATATCAATATTAAAAATGACCATTGTTGCAGGTCACATCAGGAATTTCATTCATTCAGAATCGAAAACAAACAACTTGTTGACATTCTAAATACTGTATAGTATGTTTATATCGATTGTCCGCCGAGTGTATTGTATTGCAAGGGTTGAAGTACAGGCTGTGCGGTGGTGGCGGGCATTGCGCGCCCTGCAGCGGCGCGATTGACATAATTACTCGCAGGCGCAGGTAGAGGCTTCGTAGCTCTGGCGGCAGTCGCACCGCGCCCGTCACTCGCGCGGCCGCGTCGCACCTTACGCTTCGAGAACCGGCCCTCATGCCGGGGAACCTGTCGGCGGGATGGCGAGCTTCGGCGTGCTAGCGGCGCCATGTTGAAGCATGCGCAGCGGCCGCCGGCGGCGAACGATGCCGACCACCGGTACCAGAACATGCCGCGGCGGCCGCACCACCATCTGCCCCTCAATGTCTCCACCCTGGATTCCTCCAAGCATTCCGTTGGAGGCACGTCTGCGAGCGTCAGCCCGGGGGCTCAACCCGCACCGCCGCCGCCGCCCGCTCCCGTCTCGATTGTCGCGCCGATCCCGGTCGCCTCACCTCCCAAACTTGCGAACGGGAACGCGGCGGGAGCGCCCGCGCCGAGACAATCGAACAGACCGAAGACGAATCGAGCCGCCACCGAAGAAGCGCTAACTTCTCTGGCATTGCTGTGCCTAGTCAGTTTGCTACTAGCTTTATTGGCGTTGTTGTTCCTGCTGAAGATATCCGCGCCGGCGACCAGTGCGCCCGAGGAGTTTGCGGTAGTGTACGAAGTGACGTTAGCATTGTGTGCGTTGACGCTATCCCTGAACTTGTGCTGTCTTCTAGTGTGTGCAATACAGTTCCTGTTCGCGGTGAAGCTGGTGCATTCTCCGTCAGCGCCGAACGGACGGTGAGTTACATCAATCAAGGAATCTTAACCGTTATAGAATGCCTCGAAACTGGCCGCGGTCATGGGGATTCGATAGGAATGCTTATACAAACATTATAATCTTAGGTTATTACTTGCAGCAACATGTCCGCTGCGAGCCCCAGCTCCGAACAGTCTTATCTCATTCAGGTTATCTCTTACACAACGCATAACTGTAAGAAAATTTCTTTCGACTCGACTATCGGGTTTATTTTTTGTATAATTATCTGCATAACTGTTTATCTCGCAGACATCTTCGAGATCAATGTTATGTTCTTCAAAAATGCGGGTATTTAGAATGAATTCTATAGTAAATAATCAAAGTTATCAACGTTTGTCCGACTGTGTGTTCAAATAACTAGAAGGCAGGTGCTAACGGTCTCCTGTGGCGGTTATTCGTGAATGGTTCGATAAAAAATGTTCTATAACCGTTGATAAAGTCTCGCACGCGCTGATTACAGGCATTATTACTTCTTCTATTGTCATTTGCATAATATCGTTGCTAGTCTACAATGCCTAGACCCGTTAGGTTCCAATTATCCACAGGTTTTTCTTTCAATCTTTGATTCATTTCGATTTGTCCATACGTATATTTTACGGACCTCTTCGTTAGAGGCCAACCAGTCGTCTCGTTTTATGCGTGTATGATTTTTTTTATTGGATTCTTAAATGTTACGTTAGTTACCTGATGGTCGCTAACAACTTGATTTATGTTTCTACTAGGAGCCTTGTATATTGAGTTATGATGTTGCCTTTAAAACTTGTCAAATATTCGCTGTACTACTCTACCTTGCGGAGATTTCCTTCCACTGGTCTCGTATAGTTACTAGGTTCCTATTATAGGTCATAATTGATAAGCCATCATATTTTCATCAAGCGGAAGAACCAGCTCTAGTCCTGAGGAAGGGTTAGGAAGGGACTCCAGAGCCATCATGTGGAGTTGTTGTTTGTAAATTTAATCAATTATTCGTAGTTTTATCGTATAACTCAACAGCCTTAACTTATCCTTACTTCATAACTCTCGCATAACCCCGCATATTTCAATTGGTAGATATCCATATATATCACCGACGGCATAGCGCCTATATACAGGGAGTAACTGTTCTCTTCCGCATTACATACAAACTTCTTCCTAATCTGGAACTCGTACCAACAAACTATCATGTATTCTGGAACTCGTATTTACGTCGCGTGGCCGCATACTTGGGAGTGCACTAGAACTGCAGTTCAAAGATTTGTGATGTTTGGCGAAGACATGTTTATTTACGTGTAAGGTATTTCAGGAAAGGGAAATAACTGTTGCTCTACATTAGAAATGGGTCAAATAGCCGCTACAAACAGCTGATGGTCTGAATTTCTAGTAACTTGTATTTGGGCATGTCATAAAGCTCTACTGTTTAGAAAGCAGGAGCTGTCGGCGTAGCTGAAACGGCATGGATGACATTACTAACTTCCCTACTTGGAGTTCGTATTTTGTCGGTAATACGATATAAGTTAAAATCAATACAGCAGACGGCGCTGGTAAAAGAAATACTTAAACGAAACCAGTATATTCTGGAACCACAAAAATGGTCACACAAAAAGGTCTACGATTTATACTAAGCACTACTAACCCGGACTAAGCTATGATGGAGCACAAAGTAATGTATCACCCTGAGAAAAAGAGCGCCAGTAGTGAAAACATAAGAAGTAGGTATTGTTTGTACCTACCTAATTATGATTATAAACTTTTTTTGGTACATAGAATACGACAGATGAAGCAAATAAGTAGGCCTCTAGAATTCGTCCATACCAAATGAAATTAATTGGGATAAATAGAATGTGAAGTCAGATTTAAATTGTGAGAAACATCAACTGACACAATTCGCAAAACGGGTTGATCAATAATCTGAAATAATTTTCCATATCACACGGAAAAAATATTCAAAATAGATGTTGTATCTACCGGTTTAATGGTCTTCTGACATTTCGAGAATTAAGTGTGCATTCTAGCAGTGTCAATATCATTGGCTGCAAGAAAATTTATTGGAAAAAATGTAAGCATGATTTAATCAATCGACGAAAATGAAAGAAATATGAAAAGGAAAAATAGTCATTGAATATATGAACGAATATACATAGTAGTGTTATAGTTGTAGAGATTACGATTGTAGAACGACTGTATGTTCAAAGATTTTTAAATGGTTATGTCATTTTTAAACAACACAGCGAAGATTTTTTATTTTATAAAAAGGTTTTTTTTTTATTTTATAAAATTGACTAGCACTATACTATTTATTCTGTGCTAGGACATTATCAACATTTTAGGAATTACCACTGGTGGTAGGTTTCTCGTATGCGAGAGGCCGTCTGGGTGGGTAACACCGCTTTGTCAGTTATTCAGCCGCCAAGCAGTAATGCTTGCGCATTACTGTGTTCCGGCTTGAAGGGCATTGTAGCCAGCGAAATTACTGAGCATTAGAGACTCAAGAGCTAATTGTCTCAGGGTGACGAGCGCAGTGCAGCGCCGCGCAGGATTTTGCAAAACAAAGTTTTGGGTGGTGCTGTTATTGTTATGGGCTGGCGTATTGCTTACCATCAGGCAAACAGCTCGTCTCGTCATTCAGTTACATAAAAAATAAAAAAAACAACTTTTTGGGAATTCAACATTGTGATCCGAAAGGCTATATTTTAGCAATTTAAACGGTGCCAAAGGTTATAGTTAGCACCGTTAAAACGTTGCCAAAGGTTATGTTTTGGCACCGTTAAAACGTTCGATCCCAAAATCAATTCGTATATCACTTAAATCTTTCCAAAAGTTTGTCTCTCTCCCACGTCTATACTGTAATAAATATCAACTAGGGGCTAAAGCAACCTTTCGTATAATTAGCTACCATTTAGATAAATGTGGGTAGATCACAAAAAGAGGACCCTGTCCCATCTAGGGCTAGTACTACGTGATTCTAAGACCACTAAACGAGTTTATCGATAAAAAGAAGTCTTGGACCACGCCATCTAAATAACTAAAATTATTTCCCAAGAACATCTCAAGGTTTAATTGCCTTAACCTGTTTTCTAAGACTTGCTAATGCTATAAATATACAATAACTATAAGTATAAAGTACTTATAGCAAAAGTGAAGGCAGGTGCAGGCTAGGTAAGTAGGCATGTCCAAGAAATTTTACCTATATATACATCTCCATAGTGATGTAGGTACGTTGAAAAGATTTTATGCTCATTTTGTAGCCGATTACGTGACGCACTGAGACCAACTAGCTTAGTGGCGATGCACTATGCAGTGATTGCCTCTTATCGTCCCTACTTTCATCTACTACAAATAAGTAGTACCTAATTCTATGGTAGTAGTATCATTTCATCTATACCCGACTAGTCATAGAAATCGGAAGGTCTAGAGATAGATTAGCTATACAAGAGGCAGTCGTAAGTATGTATATACTACTAGCTGCGCCCTGCGTTTTCACTCGCATACCTATTACCGATATAAAAATTATCCATTCCATGCAAATCTGTTCATGATCATCATCAGCCCATCACTTTGCCACTGCAGGGACACGGGCCTTCTCTCATAGAGAGAGTATGGGCCATAATCCACCACGCTGGCCCAGTGCGGGTTGACGGTTGTCGATGTCACATGTTCTTGAATTTTTGTGATAAATTCTTCGATATACCGGTTTCCTTTACCGTTTTTAGAGCTTGTGTTAAATTCGGAAAGTCAGTGGTGCGGGGATTCGAAAACGGGTGCGTCGGATCGAATGTCGCACGTTCTCCCACTGAGCCACACTCGCTAGACCTATACCTACCAAAGCGTATATATAATTCGGTTTTTGTAGTTTAACTGAAAAAGTTGGCTAAGAAAAAGGTAATTTTCGTTACGTTAACGAGATCGTTACGTTATCGTTACGACACGGACGCGTTTATCCGATGCTTTTGTACTGAGAACCGCCGTATGTCTATAATAATCGATTACGGTCTCTTCTTGCACGCTGTTCTCACGAAGAAAGGACTAGTGATATAAAATTTAACTATAGCTTGTCTAGTTCTTTAAGTACGAGTTCGATTACCACTACAGGAACCTAATTCACTATGATAAGTTAGCGATTCCTTGCTTCGAAATCGCGTTGATTCCTTGATTTCACGTTGACATCTGCGAAATTTGTGTTGTCTATGACGCGTCATAGAGAATACAAATTTCGCAGATTCGTTGTTTATTAATGAAGGAATCGACGTGATTTCGAAGCAAGAAATCGCCATGTTGTCATAGTGAATTGGGGCCCTGAATACGGGCACGGAAAAAACTTGTGTATATAGAATTTTATAATTCTTTTCATGTCTATTTGTTTTATGTTTGAGTGTTGTATGGAACCATATGGAATGGTTGTCACGTAGTTTTTGGTTCCCTAAATACAGCGATTCCTAGTTAGGGACCATCTATGTTGTTAAATACGAAACATACATACACATTTCTATATGCGAAAACTGCTAAATGGTGTTAAGATATATTTTTTTTAGTAACTTAGATACATATCAACCACCGTCCTTCCAAATTATGTTAGTCCTTTCTGTTCAAAGGTTGTCTGGAAGAGATCGCTTTGAGCGATAAGACCATTGTTATGCTGATTACTGTGAAATTTACTTGTTTTTCATGTACCTATATTTAAGGTTTTTTAACAATAAAGTGTTTATCTATCTATCTATCTATCATATCACTATGTTTTCCGAAGAAAACAAAAATAAAAATTAAAGTAGGTACCTGTCTATGTGATCGATTGATGCTTTTTAGGCGAACGACAAGCTCGTCTCGTCACTCAGTTAAATAAAAAGAATGCTGGCTCGAAAAACACAGTTAAACTTGAAATACAGTTTATACTCGTTCGAGATCCTATTATTGATTCAATAATGCTCTGTAATACTATCTATAATGTCACAATAAATTACAAAAAAAACCTTATCCCTATGATTTGAATAATTAGGAACTACCGTCCTCGGAATAACGTCCCGACCGACGCCTTAAACTTTGACGACAGATGACGTACAATCGTCCCCGTAAGACAATATAAGAAGAATTGAAGAATTTGGTTGCTCGAGCAGCTGGCTGGGTGGCCCAGTGGTTAAGGCTCCGGGACGGTATTCCGAAGACGCAGGTTCGATCCCTGCCCGAGCAATATCACTTTTCTTCTTTCTTATTATTTAAAATCTTGAGATTTTCGCCTAGCATGCGCTAATGCATTCAATATCAGAAACTTATTCCTATGGTAGAGTCACACTCTACTGTGGTTGAGTTTAGATACGTAGCAGTAAGTAAAGTTTGTTAAACTCATACGAGATCAGAATATAAGTAGGTAATATAATATTTGTATGGATACTGCGTATAAAGGCAGTCCTAATAAACAAACCTGTATATGTAGTATGTAGATATGCAGCTCTGAATGCGAGAGTGATGGCTCCGTAAACAACGTAGGTCTGAACATTTGTAAACAAATGAACATGCACAGAATATAATGCAGGCAAGTATTAATTTAATATGTACATAGGTAATATATGTAGAGCAGCGGTATAGGTAATATATGTGGCTAAGCGGGAACTCGTGCGACATACGATCCAACGAACCGGAGTTCGAATCCCGCTGGCCCCGCATCTACGACTTTCTTAAGTTATGTGCGGTTTTAACGCTTGCTTTCAAAATCACCATGTACCATGTTTTAAGCAAATAAATATTTTTAGAATTTAGGAAAACGGTTAAGAAAAAAATCGTGAGAAAACCGACATCTGTCCATAAGAATTTATTACAAAAATTCAAGGACATGTGACATCTACAAACCAGCAATGGGCCAGTGTGGTATATTCTCTCTGTGAGAGAAGGCCCGTGTCCCAGCAGTGATGATGAATGAAGTGATGATGATGATGATCCAATCATAGAACAGCTCCCTGCTCCATAGATAGTAGAGGCATTCTCTTATCCTCCATATCCATATTTTCCACGTGAAAAATATAAACCATTAAAAATATTAGGTGACAAAGAAAGCTCTTTTTAACCGACTTCAAAAGACGAGGAGGTTCTCAATTCGACGGTATTTTTTTTTGTATGTTTATTACGCGATAACTCTGCCAATTATGAATTGATTTTGATGATTCTTTTTTTGTTTGGTAAGTAGTCAGAGGTGGTCCCGAATTTTACCGAAATTGATTCAGCACTTTGAAAAATTTAACAAAAATATAAGTTACGTCTTGAAGTCGATTTTTGTTATTTTTCAAAATTTAATTATTATTGAATTCAAGAAACAATTTTGCTTAATCTTTTAAATAGTAAGACCTCAGAGTATACATAAATACTCTAAGAGACACACAATAAAGGACCTGTCGTAAAAAACAGTGCGAGGCTTTTTCACACGAGAACTGGGAATCAAACAAGAACAAAATCTTTTGTTGAGGACAAACAACGTATGAAGAAAAGGGACCCTGATCGTGAGAAATTATATGTCCCACTTGAAGTACCTTTATAGATAGGTACAGCATCTACCTACACATGTTCCATTTCAATTAAATGGAGATTAAGGAACTTTATACTCACAGAGATATATGATGGTGATTATAGTTGAAATGGGAAAAACATGTTGTCGAAGGTCGATTGTAATAAAGTAGGTATTTATAGCATAGAAATGATGGGATACGACGAGTGACTTGTTCGTCGCATACGTTATGGGACGAGTAAGTCGTTCGCCTGATGGTAAGCGCCACGCTTGCCCATAACAATTGCAGTGCCACCCAAATTAAATACCATAAAAAGCACTGCGTAGCATTGCATAGCGCTCATCACCCCGAGAGATCAATTTCGCTGGCTACAATGCTCTTCAAACCGGAACACAGTAATGAAAGAAAGAAAGAGAGAAAGAAAATACATTTATTCGGGACATCACACAACATTACACTTAACATACTAGGATAAAATGATATATAATAAGTAAAAAAAAAAATACAACCAGTGAAATGTTACGCGATGTCAGGAAAAGGTTCCGATAATGCTTGCGCTCTACTGCTTGGCGGCGGAATAACTGGCAAAACGGTGGTACCTACCCAGACGGCCTCCCGCATACGAGAGACCTACCACAAGTAAACGACATATTAACGACATACTTTTTAGCCAAAAAATATATTAAAACTAATAAAATAAATAAACGATTGAATTTGAATTATTAAAAACCAATATGGCTCGACGGCTGGACGCTGTACTGATAAGTTATGTTATCAAGTCTATTTTGCCTAATAATTTTGACTATGACTAATATACTATTAGTTTCACAGAAATCTAAATGAGCAGCCGCTCAACTGCCGTCTCTCTCTAGATCTATGTGCTCCATCTTAGGCCACATCATCGCTTCACATCAGGCGAGATAGTGGCCAAACATAGATCTATTAAGTGTAAAAAAAAACCTTTGTTATTTTTTTTTTTTAATTGTTTATTGGCTTGCGTTTGACCACTATCTCACCTGATAGTAAGCGACGATGTAGCACGCTGATTTGTTGATCTTGTACTTACTTAGATTTCTGTGGTTAGTTTCCTGTTTTGAAGAAATAACATATTTGTCTAGTTGAACCGGGATAATTTCAACTAGGAGTGCCTCTTTCTGAAGTCACTGTGGAAGTCGTGGGCGGTAGTCCAGTTTTCTATAATATTTTCTTCTAGAGGTATATCGCCGACTCATTGACTGACTCTTAAATCTAACACAAAAACATCGTGATGAAACCCGCTTACGCGCTTTGGAGTGGTAGGCTCTGGCCGTGGTTGTAATACCACCCACCGAACAAAGCCATGCCGTCAAGCGACCTAGTCGTGTTTCGGGATGATGTTCGGTGAACGATCGGGGAGACGGGTCTGAGCAGCCGCTCAACTGCCGTCTCTCTCTAGATCTATGTGCTCCATCTTAGGCCACATCATCGCTTCACATCAGGCGAGATAGTGGCCAAACATAATTATTAAGCGTAAAAAAAATCTACTTAACTTGAAAGTTATCTTTGTTATGGTTTCAATGTGCTTTAAAACGGAAATATCAAATCTCTTCCGGAAAAACAAGAAAATACAGGCGAAGCGTGGAGAAAAGCTACAATATTTCTGTAATGTTATATAAATTTGAATATAAGGTAGGTACGTAAGGTTGGCGCGGCGGCTAATTCGGCCGAGCAGCTCAAGCGGCGGAAATATGCTAACCTCGGTAGCGGTTACATATTTGAGCCGTTTGGTGTGGAGACTTTGGGTCCGTGGGGACCGGGAGCTCATCGTATTTTCAAGTCTGTCAGAGCGCCTGATCGATGCGACGCGTGATCAAATTGGGACTTATTTGGCTCAACGTATCAGTATTGCAATCCAACGGGGCAATACTGCCAGCATCTTGGGTACGCTGCCAACTGGTAGTGGGTTGGAGCATTTGAGCTATCTACAGGCCTTTAATGGTCTATGGGTTGTCCGATTGCTTCTCCTTGTAAGTAGTTAGTTTAGTTTTAGTAAGTAGAGTGTAGTTTGTTTTCAGTAATAAAGGCATTCGCCCGTTAAAAAAAAAGGTACGTATATAAGTATGTCTTCTGTGGTAGGTATGATGTAAGTGTCTACCTAGACTACCTAGTTAACAAAATTGTGTTATTAGGTACCAACTGAACTGACAAACAATTTAGGTATACATACCATTTCATAACTTACGTAGGTAGGTACTTAGGTACATAACAGTTGTTGTATTTTGTATTTGGATAATTTATTATTTAATTTATGTTTATTTTTACTCAGTTCTTTTTATATTAAGAATCAAGTAAAAAAGAAAAAAAAATAGTACTACCCACAATAATCCTACTATATTATTTAATATTATAAACGCGAAAGTTTGTAAGAATGGATGTATCTTTGTTACTCTTTCACGCAAAAACTACCGAACCGATTTTGATGAAATTTGGTATGTAGGTACTATGGTTTGTTTTGGTTGTCCTGAGGGCGCGTGTGCGCCGAGGCAATGAAACACTCCCATGTAATAATGTAAATTGTATATTGTTCGCTACACAGGGTTGCACAGTTACACATTTATGTACACTAAATGTCGAAACAGTACAAACAAAGCAGAGTACAGTGAGATATCGCTGGAGAGAGATAACTTCTCTTATGTGCCGTGAGAGCCGGGCGGCGCGAATCCTCCATATTGGAGTTCCCGGATTAGCGCCTGTGATTGGCCGCTTTACAATTTGGCCAATCACGGCGAGTTCCGGTGTAGTGGTGGCGGTGTTGCCGCCACACCACCCCCCCACGGTGTAAAATGACCCCACGGTAAAAACTATAAAATACAAATAAAAATTAAAAATTGAAAAATACTGTGGCGTTAGACATCGACGGGTAATTTAAAACGGACATGGCGTCCTGAACGTGATATGTAGTTTTTCGGGGGTGAGGGAGTGGAAGTACCGTTGGCTGGCTTTGGAGTAGGAACGGGAGATGGAGATGAAGTAGGACGAGATTCGTTGTCGCGGGTCACCAATATGGTTTGTTTTGGTTGTCCTGAGGGCGCGTGTGCGCCGAGGCAATGAAACACTCCCATGTAATAATGTAAATTGTATATTGTTCGCTACACAGGGTTGCACAGTTACACATTTATGTACACTAAATGTCGAAACAGTACAAACAAAGCAGAGTACAGTGAGATATCGCTGGAGAGAGATAACTTCTCTTATGTGCCGTGAGAGCCGGGCGGCGCGAATCCTCCATATTGGAGTTCCCGGATTAGCGCCTGTGATTGGCCGCTTTACAATTTGGCCAATCACGGCGAGTTCCGGTGTAGTGGTGGCGGTGTTGCCGCCACAGTACTTTAGGACTTGGAATAGCACATAGGCTACTTTTTATCCTGGAAAACCTCGGGTGAAACCGTGGGGCGCAGCTAGTATTCTACTAATATTATGAACGCGAAAGTTTGTAAGAATGTATAGATTTATGTTTGTTACTCTTTCACGCAAAAACTACCGAACCGATTTTCATGAAATTTGGTATGTAGGTACTTTAGAACTTGGAATAGCACATAGGCTACTTTTTATCCCGGGAGACTGCGGGTGGAACCTCGGGGCGAAGCTAGTTTGTTTATAAATGTTAATCGGACAAAATTTGCATTATTTAATTGTTTTCATTTTAAGTGAATATTATACAACGTGTAACATAAATGTGTAGTAATAATTAAACCACGCATATAGAAGCTTATTAATAATTCAAGTCCAAGTGCAAATCACCAGAAACTTTTTAAAATCACAAGATATGATAATTTAAACATTTCTGGTAATCAAGTTCATTTCAACCCTAACAATCAGCTGATAAAGAGCAATGAACTTGTGACAAAGAATATTAGTGCGCCGCGTGTACAGATCTGACAAACAAATTTTATCTTCAGTTAGCAAAGCCAGCTGTCCTACCAACCTTACTTTACAACTAACTTTCAAGCAAACTGCTTTTTACGCGACTCCCCAAAAAAGGAATATAATGTTTTCGGGGTTAATGTATGTGCGTTTTTTTATTACAAAATGCCTCAACAGATTTGGATGTATGGGGTATCCTCGGAATCCTTAAATCATCCCAAGTGATAATGTTTTTGGCAGGGTATTTTTTTATTTTTATTAATGCTTACTTATTAATTACAGCATTAAACATCATCGCTCCAATTAACATTCAGGAATAAGGGTCTAATCAGTGTAAACGCCTAATAAGAGCGAGCATGGCTGATGTTCTTAAAAAATACGTGAGGTCACCAACCACCGTAGGAATAAGATGTAAAAAACATCATGCATGAATTTCAACAGTAGGAATGTAATAGGCTGATAATGATGATTAAGACATTTCCAACATTTGATTTCATTGCATAGTAAAAGAGTGTTCGTAAGTCAGTAATCAATAAAGCGTCTTTACTTAGTCAGTTTTCAGAAATAAACCTGTTTAATCTTTGACAAAACGCGGCAAACACTAAAGCTATCAAACATTCGCCGCCGCTTCATGATTCGCTAGCCTTGTTTCGTATTGCACCAATCATAAAGATGTAATCCTAATAAATAATAGCCGCTGCTCCTCATTGGTCGAGCGGCACAAACAAAGTTACCTTCTAACGCCGCCCCATAAAACTCCACCGAAAGGGACCGTTTTCGTTTCGGAAATTCTTTTTAGGTTATTTCTGAATATGAATTCTAAGACGTCAAGTTGGATAAAAATTTGAAACTAATCAAGGCAAGGCTAAGTCGGGTACGTTCGCGGAGATTTTTTTGTATACCGGTTCCGGAACATGCAAAAAAACTATGGTAAAAAAAACTTAAACCTATGTTTTTATTATGGTTTTAATGCATTCAAATCTGTCCAGGCAATAAGAAGTAATGGTGGAATAAATAAATACATACATACGTAAACCCTGAAATACTCCTTTTTGGGCAGTCGTGTAAAAATGTGGAAATACCCTTTTTTACGAGTGGGTTCCGGAACGGAAACGACCGAGTCCGTAGATCCGTTCAGTATGAAATTCCGGTATTTGAGACTCGAAATCAAGCCCTTGTAAAATGTTCGGCGTTTTCAAAGACAGCGCCTAGGCCACAAAACAGATAAATACAGAAGTTAATCTCATGTTTGTACTTTTCATACATTTCATACCGGACGGCGCAGGAACTTTTTGGGAGGAAAATTGATTGATTTAAAAATATAACTGTACACGATATCGACATAATTTTTTCGCAGTTACTATTATAACTGAATAAAGTTTTTTTGAAGACAAAACAAATGCGATTAGTTTACATTAACATCTTCCTCATTAGATTATTGAACACAAGGCTAACACAGCTTATACTACAATAAATATCTAATTTTAAATTGTAAAAATATGACAAGGCTACAAACTTATGTTCGCTTGTTCGGCGCAGGGCCGGGGGCTGGGGCGCTTACCTACCTACCTAACTATTTTGTGTTACGTGAAAACAAACCATCAAAATACAAGCAAATACCTACTTACCTCTCTGAAACAAACGGTAGCTTAAAAAACGACAATTCACCGTTTAATGTTGAATTTAAACAACCGTCCACCAAACAGTTATAATAACCTATTTTTCGTTGCTCCATTTTTGCACAAAAAAGTTCACAGACGCGTGTCTCAAGCGGATGGCACTCGCATCCCAACTGTGCCCAGATATCGTGTCTGTGAGCGGTGTCTATGTGTGCGTTGCTCGAGCGCACTTTGTATGTATGTAGATTTCTGTACTAATCTGTTTTGTGCCTAGGCACAAAGTAGCTCGGTCAATGACCCGTACTACCGCGACTAGGCCACAGCTTGTTAGGATTGTCCAAAATAATTCAAATAAATAATTTTTAAACTTTGTATGGAAAATATAATACTTAGTGTTTTTTTGGTTGTATATTCTGCCCAATGATTCATGACTAGATACCCATACACACCTTTCAGTATTACTACACATTAATGTTATTCCCTGTATATTCTTATGAAAATAAATATCTTAACCATAATTTAACTGTAAAAATTATTTCACACAATTAAAATAATAATAATTAAAATAATTAAATTAATTATTATTATTATTTTAATTTAATTATTATAATAATTAAAATTATTGTGTACATACAAAATATTATTTATTTATCCTCTTAATCTGATGAACACCACTTACAGCAAAAGCATAATA
Source organism: Petrophora chlorosata (assembly GCA_951640565.1). Classification (NCBI taxonomy): domain Eukaryota; kingdom Metazoa; phylum Arthropoda; class Insecta; order Lepidoptera; family Geometridae; genus Petrophora; species Petrophora chlorosata. Next base: position 3,211,511 of record OX621204.1, on the reverse strand, counting down.
TATGCATTATGCACCTTATAAATACTCTGGGAGTGTCTGCCTGAGCTTTTGAATGAGCAACAAGACGCGAGGTCACCCGGCAAATATTCGAGACCGGTTCTTTACAAAATCACCTCTACTACACTTCAAAATTTTCAATTTTCACTTTTATTTCCAAAAGCATAAGCATCACTTTTGGTTGTAATTTTGAGAGGATTCAATAGACTCGAATTTCACTTTTATTATTAGCGGGATAAGAACCTTCTTTCCTATTTTAAAAGGAATCAGTGACTGGTATGTGATTGATCAAACTTTTTTGAGTGGCAAATAAGGTGTTATTCACTGGCATACCAGAGTTGACATACGTGGTTAGCGGAGTGTTTTTATTTTGTGGTTTTGTTACATTTTCGCTACAATGACGTCGGTGCTGTTTTGGCTTTGACCTTTTCTTATTATTTTCTTACGTTGAATTTCTACATCGATAACTCTAAGATAAAAAAAGCTAAATGATCGCGATTCTTGTCCTTTCTTCTTGTGCCTGACCATGTCATCCAATGTCCATCGAAGATGTAGCGAGGAAATACCAATACGAGAATTATATAAGCTTCGCTTTGTTTCTGCTGTCGTCAGTGGCGGAGCTAGGTAACCAAAGGCTCTGGGGCAAAAAATAAACTAGGGCCCCAACTAAACTATTTAAAATCGTATGTTCCGTATTCGTCGTGTTCTGAATTCGACGTACTCCAGATTGGTCGTAATCCAGGTTCGTCGTACTTCAGATTCGTCGTAATACAGGCGACTCCATAACAAAATTAAAAGCCAAATACAAATTGTAACTTATTTTAAGTTTGAAGTTTTAAGTTGCCATGATTAATTCTGTTGTTGTTGTTGTTGTATACAATTCCGTTCCTGGAATCTGGTTTATTTATATTCCGAATATGGGAGTAATTTTCACTATTCGTATACTTATTTTTTTTTATAGTTCAATTCATATTTTGTAAACTAGAATCCGAGGGGCCCCCTGAGCTTGGGGGCCCCAGGGCACTGCCCTGTCTAGCCCTCCGGTAGCTATTCCACTGGCTGTAGTTTCTGTTACTTTCAGGTAAACCAGCGTCGGTGTCAAATAATGACACTTGACATTTGTGCTGAGCGAAAACCCCTTTTGCGTTGAGGTCGTGTCATTCCTCAATGCCCTTTTGGCACCGCATAGTAGTCATTTAAGTTTAGCTGTCTCTTTATACTGTTTATATATTTAATTCTTCTTTTGTATTTCTGTTTTCTTAATTTATTTTCTTAGTTAAATGATTTTGTGGTCGTCAAATGAGTGCTTATTCTTTCTTTTCTTTCAAGTTTAAACTTCAAAAATCACCAAGTTATGTTAGTCCTTTATGTTTAAGGGTTGTCTGGAAGAGATCGCTTTGAGCGATAAGATCGCCTATTGTTATGCTGATAACTGTACTTGTTTTTCATGTAACTATTTTAAAGTTTTTTATCAATGAAGTGTTTATCTATCTATCTACAATTTCATTCATACAAAAGTCCTTTTCATAATTATTATTTTGATCTAACTAAGTAAGTATTGATAAAAACCCAATGTAAGAGGCCTTAACCATAACTCATAGATTAAGAAAAAGTAAAAGAAACAGGAATTCCATAGACCTTGGGCAAGGCCACGGGTGAAGTGTGGAGAAGGACCTAGGGTTGACAACAGTTAGATAGCTTAAAAGACTTCATGTTTAACTACCTGGGTAGATAACCGTTTACGCTTTGTGAAACGCTGAAGAACATATTATTACTGGTGGTAAGTTTCTCGTATGCGAGAGGCCGTCTGGGTGGGTACCACCGCTTTGCCAGTTATTCAGCCGCCAAGCAGTAGTGCGCAAGCATTACTGTGTTCCGGTTTGAAGGGTATTGTAGCCAGAGAAATTACTGGGCATTATGAGACTCAAAAGCTAATTGTCTCAGGATGACGAGCGCAATGCAGCGCCGCGCAGGATTTTGCAAAACAAAGTTCTGGGTGGCACTGTTATTGTTATGGGCTGGCGTATTGCCTACCATCAGGCAAACGAGCAGCTCGTCTCGTCATACAGTTATATAAAAATAAAAGTATGCACTCTAAATTATTACCCATATACCTATTCAAAATAGACAAGCAAATTTCATCCATGTCCATATGTGTTAACTGCTGCGGGCCGCCCGCCGTCTGCTTTTTCGTCTATTAATTATAAAAAAAGTTTAGTGGCAACCCTAGTTCCAGAGTCAAAGCATTTGATATGAACACATCCGGTCAGAGTTGAATTCTTTTTTCTCAGAAGGATAACCGATTCGTTCTACTATTCGTGTAGGAATGTTAACTGTTCAATTCCTTAACTCCATCATTGGTATTATTGGAAACGCTTAATTTGGAAGAATTGGTAGCTTTTAGAAAGTTTGGTGCGGTTTTCTGAGAACTGAGAATTGTGATTTTTAGTAGAATTTTTTATTTGCTTCTGTTATTTGTGTAGGTTGACATAATAATTGGCAAAGGGATACGATTTTTGAAGTCTCACCGATATTCCTGAAACTTCCTAACTTCCTACCGACTGTTTGAGAAATTTACATAAAACAATAGAATCAATAGATACCTAGTTATTTTGCCGCCAAGCAGTAGTGCGTAAACATTACTGTGTTATGGTTTGAACGGCGTTGTAGCCATCGAAATTACTGGGCATATGAGACTTAATATATACATGTTTGGCCACTATCTCGCCTGATGTGAAGCGATGATATGGCCTAAGATGGAGCACATAGATCTAGAGAGAGACGGCAGTTGAGCGGCTGCTCAGACCCGTCTCCCCGATGGTTCACCGAACATCATCCCGAAACACGACTAGGTCGTTTGACGGCATGGCTTTGTTCGGTGGGTGGTATTACAACCACGGCCAGAGCCTACCACTCCAAAGCGCGTAAGCGGGTTACATCACGATGTTTTCCTTCACCGTTTTAGAGCGAGCGTGCAAAATCTGCACTTAACTATAAGTCATTGGTGCAGGGCCGAGTCGGGATTCGAACCCAGGTGCGTCGGATCGAAAAGCGCACGAGTCCCCGCTGAGCCACACTCGCTCTAAAAAATATTCATTATTTCTTTGGCCAGTACGCTACACAAGACTTTGTATAACTTCATATAGGTTCAAGTAGTTAATACTTATCGTTTTTAATCTAACACATGTATAAAATCATTCATCGACTTAAGTCATCAATGGCATGATTCATTTGCCAAGTTTATAAATACGCGCCATGTGTGGAGAACAGTAAAGTTCACCGAGAAGAGGTCTTAGTACAAGAAGGTGAATAACCAAATAAGACGGTGGATTATAATTATCAGACGTTCATTATAAATATAAACGACTACACTCACGTTATGATTGTGTCGGATAACTCCGACCAGGTTTCGGACAATTAGGATGTCCTTCTTCCGGGAGTTTACGCTTTGGATTCGCGGCGTAGACTGCGCGCCTCCCGCTCCTCTCCGCCTGGTCGGAGTTATCCGACACAATCATAACGTGAGTGTAGCCGTTTATATTTATAATGAATATTTCGACTCACGATGGTTTCCAAACTTTAATTCTCAGACGTGCTAAGTCTTTATCAATTTTCAAAAACATAGTCAAAAATCACTACCTTTCCCACAATAACACTGCTTTCTAATGCTATCATAAAACTGTGTTTATGCTTATTTTGAATATATATTAGTTTATAGATATTTTATTATTCATTTATTAGGATTTATATAAGTATCTAATGGTTTAATAGTATTATTTATTTATGAATTATTGTACACCACCGTCTACTTCTTTTCGTCCGATACTGTCCATCCAATAGTTGTCTGGAAGAGATCGCTCTAAGCGATAAGACCGCTCATTGTACTACCCTAGTTATAAGGTTTATCTGTAATATTTTTTTATGTTATTGGTATACAATAAAGAGTATTTGTATTGTATTGTATAATTATTTTAGGCAATTTAGATTAGATAACTCTTTATTGTTACACTACCAGAAATTATAAAATAAAAGGAAAAATAACAAACTTTAAAACTAAGGTGTTACTATGAGCGGTCTTATCGCTCAAAGCAATCTCTTCCAGATTTATATATAGTTTTAGAATGGATTCGGTGCAAAACTAAAGTCAGTGACGTGATGACTATTATAACACGGAAAAAGCAGGCAGGACACATTGCTAGAATGAACGCAAGCCGTTGGGTCTGAAGAATCCTGGAGTGGGGACCCAGAGCCAACAGCCGAGGGCGAGGCAGACCACCGCTACGCTGGGTAGACGGTGTTAGACGATATGGATGCCATGACTGGTTGAATCGGGCACAAGATCGCCAAAAGTGGAGGAAAAGGGAAGAGGCCAATTTCCAAGAATGATTTACATCAAGCGAATTTCAGTAAACTAAAAATTAAATAACCCCCGACACAAAAAACCTATAAAGAGTAAAAAACGGCAGAAGCGATTTTGATAAAACACATAAAACTAAAAACCACCGCTAGAAAACCTGCTTTCAAATAAAAAAAACGAATCCAAATCGGTACACCCGAACCCGTTTAAGAGCTACTGCGTACAGACGCAGACACACATAGTCTCCAAACTTATAACACCCCTCCTTTTGCGTCGGGGGTTAAAAAGGATGATGATGATGAATAGTTTGGGATACATTTTTTCAGATATAACATTATTCCACATTTTTATATATGTGTTGATAAAACACGTGCCTAGTTATTTTTAGTGAAACTCACAGAAAGTTCGCAATAGTGAAACTAATGCTGAAATTATAGCAAGTCGAAGTTGAAAGTATTACTTGGGAACAAGCTGTGGAGCGAGTATGTACGGACAAGCCAAGGGAATATGCATGTGTTGTCGAAAAATCTGGAAATTGCTTTTACGATAGATTACTTCTGTAAACATTTAGTAGTAATATAATAATTTTTAGTTTTTTTTTAATTTCAATGTTTCTTTTTCTTATGTATGTAATTATGTATCACACACATGTAGATGGACCGATGAGGAGACCCTAGGTCCCCACGTTTTGACGTCACACGCAAATGGCGTGTTTATGTTGATTTAAATTCATTCAAATTTTCATTTAGTTTTTTTGACAAATGATGCCGTAAATTCTGTTACTTATACTTTTTTTTTACTGATACTTTTTTTTATTAATAGTATTCAAAAGTGAATCGATTCATGCATTAAAAAAATACATGCATATTCCCTATTTGAGATGTATTCATTCTGATCGACTTTACTCAAAGAGCACAGACTAGTAGACTCAAGGAAGGAACGGTGCAGGCAATTCGAGATTATCGTACTTATGTGATTTTCGATAGAGACGACTAGGAAATTCTTGAGATTATCTGTTTAGTCGATTAGATTTTCGCCTGCTCTCTACTGGAGAAACTCTCCTTGTTTTTAACAGACTTCAAAAAAGGAGAAAGTTCTCTATTCGATTGTTTTTTTTTATGTCTGTTACCTCAGAACTCCATCATTCATGAACCGATTTGGAAAATTCTTGCGTTGGGTTCAGTATAGCAACGAAGTGGTCCCATATAAATTTCATCGATATTTGACCTTGGACTTCGAAGATACATTGAAGTCGGTTTTTTTTGTTTGTTAAAACGTATACATTTTTTATGTAACTGAATGACGAGAAGAACTGCCCATATCAGTTGCAGCACCACCCAGATGTTTGTTTTGCAGTATCCTGCGCGGCACTGCACTGCGCTCTTCATCTTGAGACAACTATCTCTTAAGGCGCATAATGCTCAGTAATTTCACTCGCTACAACTACAATGTCCTTCAAACCGGTATTCAGTAATGCTTGCGCACTACTGCTTGGTGGCAGAATAAATGGCACAGCGGTGGTACCCACCTAAACGGGCTCTCGCATACAAGATACCATAATATATAACCAATAGATTTAACTGGCGGTGGTAAAAACTTTGTTTGTTATATTATGGTTTTTTGTATGCATATTGTAATCAGATAAAATTTTGGCTGTCTACTCGAAGATTGTTCCTATACTTATGAATTTATGAATGAAACAGGCTGTAGCTAAGGTAGAGTAAGCTAGCTAAGCTAGTCAGGTACTCTACCGAAGTTTAAGTAGTAGAAGGTAGAAGGTAGAAGGTAAATTAGTAAAGGTAGACAAGTATGTAGGTATACAAAAAACGTAAGTTCATTGACATTAGCGTCTTTTGTTAATGAGAATACTCGTTACAAACTAATTTAAAAGTACTTAGATAAAAAAGACGGCTTTTCTTTACCTACATGGCAAAACTCTTCTCAATGGTCTCCCTAGAGAAGTGAAATAATGCAAAACTTTGTGAGAATGTAGGTACCTACGTATGGATATTCGTTATTCGTCAGTTATTCAGCCGCCAAGCAGTAGTGCGCAAGCGTTATGGTGTACGGTTTAAGGGCATTGTAGCCAGCGAATTACTGGGCATTATGAGACTCAACAGCTAATTGTCTCAAAATGACTAGCGCAGTGCAGCGCCGCGCAGGATTTTGCAAAACAAAGTTCTGGGTGGTGTTATTATTGTTATGGGCTGGCGTACTGCTTACCATCGGACAAACGGCCAGCTTGTCTCGTCATACAATTACAAAAAAAAGAAACTTAATCGCACAAAAATTCCAGGCGGAATTTGTAGAAATATCATTTTTGGTACCTATGTAGGTATTTTAGGTCATGAAAAAGGACAGGTTAGTTGTCATCCCACAAAATTACGGGTGAAACCGCGTGCAGCGGGTGCAGCTAGTAAAGAATATACGCGTTAAAAGTGGTCTTTTAAAACAAAAGACGTACTACTAAGTAATTGGATACGAAACGCCATATCATGTAACTACCGGGCGCTATTGTCACAATATAAATAGTGGCCATTTGCTATTGTTGTCATCGCGGTCTAGTTGCATTTAGTTCCGGCTGCACCTACCAGCTGAACTTCTTTACCTATTTATAGCCAGAAAGAAACATGAGCTAATCTTCGCTCAGATGCAATGTTAACCTTTGACTGAACACCATTCATTTCTTGGCCGGTCGTGCTAAATACAATAAAGGAAAACTTTGTAAAGAAACCGGCGAATCCCAAAAATCAAAGTTGCGCGCTATCTCATAACAAATCTGCATATGAAGCTGCGACACAGGAAATAACCCCAAATACAGCAGACACAGCAGTCCTATGATTCTTTGGGGAAGAATGGTCCTTTTCAAATCACCTTAATATGGGTCGCACTGGACTATTGTTCTTTTCAATTATCATTCATTCCAATTATCATTATCATAAGGACCGTACAAGACCATACCATCGTGGTGGATATTGTCTCTAAAAGAAGTGAGTCCTGAAGCCGATAATCCATTTCTACTTCAGCATCCAGCATTTCTGATATGATGTTATGACGAAATTCACATTCTCGACGCAGGCCCTCTCTTAGCTCGAATGGGCTAGTTTTTGACCACCTTAGTAGAATGGTTGGTATAGTTACGGAATTTATACATATCTACATAAAAGCAAGCTGCTTAGGTGTCATTATGCCTTTTTTCAGGTAGAGTTAATTTTTGCTCTAACCCGATGGTCAAAAATAAAACATAACAAAGTGAAAAGCGCAGTAGAATTACATAGACCCCTGGTCAGTTATGGTCTCTATACCTAAGCGCCTACTAATGCATTCCTCTAGTCGTCTAGTCCATTTCACTGTCACGCATCGTTTATCACAAGCTCCGGCTACAATATAAGCGAGCAACCGGAGTGAATCTTCGTTGCGTATGGCTATGTCACGCTTGACGGCGTGACGTTTTTACGCATAGCAAGCAATTAGCCAGCAACGGTTGTTTGTTATGTGATGATGAGCTTAATGAGCTTGGACGTTGCGGTTTGTGGAATGAATAGCATTCCTCTCCATGGTCATAGGTGTGATCCACTTCGGGGGAAATGGGTCCCCCGAAGTGGATCACACCTGAGAGTCTCCAAGACAGTCCTATAAGGAGGCTGATCGAATCGAAAAACAAATGAAAATCAAAATGTTTCAGCAGTCTTGCATTCTTCCTTTTTGTTATGTTTCTGAGTGATGAGACGAGCAAGTCATTCGTCTGATGGTAAGCGCCACGCCTGCCCATAACAATTGCAGTGCCACGCAGAACTTTTAATAACATAAGAAGCACTACGTAGCATTGCATTGCGCTCACTCATCACCCCAGAAACCAGATATTAAGTCTCATATGCCCAGTAACTTTGTTGGCTACAATGCCCTTCAAACCGGAAAAATCTAATGCGCACTACTGCTTGGCTGTAGAATAACTGGCAAAGCTGCGGTACCTACCCAGACCTCCCGCATACGAGAGACCTGCCACAAGTGCACTCCGACACGCATTCAGCAGATTTTTCAGTGAAGCGTCTTCTCATCCTTGGTACCTATAGTTACCTACTAATGGGACCGATCTACTTATGTAAATGTATTGAACTAGGAACGCTTGAAGACCACAAAGCGTGGGAGATCTAGTTTGTGTTGTGCGTTGTGCCCATTCGCGGCTCTTTCCTTCAAGTTATGCTTACGCAGTTGACCCCGCTCTTGCCTCCGATGACGCATTCTTTAAAATACGTTGTGAATTGACCTTCTCATTCTTTTTGACCAATTGTATAAAGGACCTTTAACGAACCCTTATGCAAAAGGTAACCTAAATAAAATTATTTACCGTATTAGGCGGGGAGTCCCTACTTACCTACCTAAAATAATCTAAAAGATTGTTGCTGGTTTTTTATAGAACTGAGTGATGAGATGTCGTTCGCCTCATGGTAAGTTTTCGCTAAACGAGCCCGTAACTTCAGTGGTTTATGAGATTTGAGCCATCATGCACAACCACTACACCACAGAGGCTGTCATAAAAACGAACATTTTACGTTATTATTTTAGCAGAAGTGCGTAAGAATTACTGTGTTTCGGTTTGAAGGGCATAGAAGCCAGCGAAATCAATGGACATATGAGACTTAATATATTATCTGATGTCGCGCGGGGTGATGCGCGCAATGCAGAGCTTTTTATGGTATTAATAGTTCTGGGTGACACTGCAATTGTTATAGGCAGGCGTGGTGCTTACCATGAGGCGAACATGCTCGTCTCATCATTCAATTCCATAAAATATAAATATCTTGAAATAGGGGTCGAAACTGAAAGTAGATAAATACTTACGAATTTCAGAAGTAAAGGGTTCCTCACCTTGTTCCTAATTGGTTAGCGGTTACATTATGTTAAACGTCGTTTCTTAAAAGTATGTTAACTTCTTTGCAGAATCAATTGGAGATATCGTAACTTGCTAAAGAGTTTCAAATTACTTTGTAAACAGCTAACACTTACTCAGTTACCTTATCATAACACATATTTTATAGTAGGTTAGTAGATAGGTATATAGCTACTTGCAACACAGAGCATAGGTATACTACTCAGTTCGAATCGTATTGAATGTACTGTACAGTAAATAGGTACCTAATAGCTCAATAGTTCGAATGCGAACTTTAGTTTTTCTCATCCAACATCTTCATCTAAACGTCTTCTTGTGGTTTATTCCAAAATCCCCACTGGTGGGGATTTACTTCTGGCGCTTTGCCGGCCGCATCGCAGCACGCTCGCTTTCGCGCTGTGGTCACAGTTCTAACATTAACTAACCTAGTGGCTGTGTCTCCGTAAAAGGGACAATGGTACGAAAATTTAATGACATCCTGGTGTCCCCGTGGCGGGGACAACGGACCTACGCTTGGTACTATTAAGTATTCTGTGCCTAAACTGAATCACCGCTTCTTTTTCGTCATGTTACTACAATTATCAACATTTCGTATAAGCGATCGCCTTTGCCTAAATAGTTTTATAAGTAAACACGTATATGTATATTATGTATGTCACGAGCTACCTACATAGAGATAAGAATATGTCAATAAATTATGCTGTCACCGACATTTGATACGAAAATTCCGTGTTGAAGCCTACAAAGTGATCAAATGTCTTCGAAATCCGCTGACTGCGTTCCCTAACCTTAAGGATGTAAGCCGAGGACGTCGGAAGCGTGCGGTTTGACGCTTCCTAACCTTTAAGTAGGTAGGAGGGTAGATTAAAGGTGAACCCACCCTCTTAGTTCATCAATGATGTCCATAGACGACGGTAACCGCTTACCATCAGGCGGGCCGTCTGCTTGTTTGCTGACACATTAAAAAAAAATTAAGCTCGTAGTTCACTTATAAGTTAGCTCATTCAATTCAAATCTTCCACTGATTATTGAATTCTTCATTAATAAAAAATTTTGCGCGTGTGGCTCAGCGGGAACTCGTGCGATTTACGATCCGACGCACCGGAGTTCGAATCCCGCTGGCAGCAAAACGCCTGCCCATAATAGTTACAGCACCATCCAAAACTTTGTTTTGCCGAACCTTGTTTGGTACTGAACTGAGCTCGTTCAGCTTGTCGCACTGAGACTAGTTCTTAAGGCTGGAGCTAACCAAATCCGGTTGCGGTCCAGTCCGATGCAGTGCAGTTCATTTGCAGTGCGGGTGTAGTCCGTAAGGTGTCTCATAAATAGAAGTTATTTCGCGTGAAACAAACCTTACCACAGTAATGTGCACATTACTGCTTGGATACTGAATATCAGTCTGGTAAAGGTGTGGGACGTCCCAAGGCGTATACTTGCAAAAGAGTTCAAGAGTCCTCTACGAAACATATAGTCTGACCGCTGACATCCTGAAATTGCATTGCGTGTGGCGTGTGGCTTTTTCTTTTGCTGACCAACTCTTTCACCATAACTGATTACTAGACCAGCGGTTCCTAATAGGTGTTCCGTGGAACCCTAGGGTTCCGTGAACGGATCACATTTTGCTGACGCTGTCCAGCATTTTTATCGATATAATGACCCTCGCAAAAGTGCTGAATCAATTTCAATAAAATTTGTATGGGACCACCTCTGAATTATGACCTACCAAACAAAAAAAAGAATCAACAAAACCAATTCATAATTGGCGGAGTAATCGCGTAACAAACATACAAAAAAATATACAGTCGAATTGAGAACCTCCTCTTTTTTTGAAGTCGGCTAAAAATATGAGTTGGGGTTCTGCCAAAATTAGGTAGATAATTTAGGGTTCCTTAGCTAAAAAAAATTGGGAGCCGCTGTACTAAACTATGACTTTATATATATCACTAGCGACCCGCCCCGGCTTTGCACGAATGCAATTCACTGATGTGAATTTTATCTATTATACAAAAACTTAATTAGAATGTATGTGTGAATCCTTCCGTAAAGAAATTTTTCAATGACAGTGAAAACTGTATCAAAATCCGTTGCGTCGTTTGGAAGAAGTAAGCGGAGAAACAAAAATGAGGACTAAAAGATTTTAGTTCGACGTAAGTACTTATAGCTTCCCTTACTTGAAAACTTACAGCAGAAAATAAATGTCTTCTGTTTCAGTCAAGATTTCTCAAGTGTAGTGTTTTAAGCATTACCTACCTTATGCAGGCTTTAGTGCAAGGAAGCCTCACAAATGCTAAGTTTGTTACACCAGTGGTTATGTTAGACATTACTAAGTAATGTTATACAGATTTTATTAAGTACTTCCTATAACTACTTACATTCTTTTGCATTAAAAATAAGTAGGTAGGTACGTAGCGTCGATATATCCTAGTCTGAAACGCAATGAAAATATCAAGTGTAATAGGGGATCGGACAACTTTTCAGAAAGTATTTTATATTAACTACAATTAATATATATAGCCATGAAAAATACTATTTTAATTAAATAACGCTCTAAAAGTACCTAAAACTATATTTAAATATTATGTTTCAAATATTGCCGCGCAAAAGGTCACCTGAAAACTTGACGTCATATGTAGGTAGAAAACGATAAACACTTCGAAATAAAACTTGCAAAGAGATTTAAATACGTTTTGTGAAGTTTGGGGACGATATTGTAGTAATGGAACGAAAATATTAGCAAAAATACATTTTATGAAAAGCAAAAACGTCAAATAAACACAAGCTTGACTCACGGCATTTGCCTACAAATGAAGTCATGCGCTGTGATTGTTGTTTCGTTTGAGATGAAGAACAGATTAAAAATGTCAGAATTATTTATTGATTTAAAAATATAAATCATTATTATTTCACAAAAATATTGATTGATCTTTCTGGTTCGACGAATATTCGTTCTAACTACATTTTAATTTTTTTCTCGATTACTGTCCGATCCCCTATTCTGCTGAATATTATGTCACTCTCGTTCTAGCGTTCGGCGAGTCGACACCATGATGCCTCGTGTAGGTGACGAAACACGTGTCGTACAGGAAGGGTTGTTGTAAAGGTCAGTTTAGGGCTTTCTTTCTTTATTTACTAAATTAATGTATACATTACATTGTACCTTATTTTTTTTATGATTGTACAATATTAAAGTAATTCTCATTTTTATAAGAAAAAAACAGGGAATTTTATTTATAAACATACTTATATATTTTATTTTTAATTAATTCTACTTTAACTACTTTCCCCCATACTTATTATATAATTCAACTAGCTGCGCCCTGTGGTTTCACGCGCGCTTTCCGGAATAAAAAGTAGCCTATGTGTTAATCCAGGGCATAAGCTCTATCTCCATAGGTACTAAATTTCATCCCAATCCGTTTTGCAGCGTGAAAGAGTAACAAACATACACCTATACATACTTACAAACTTTCGCGTTTATAATATTAGTAGGACAACAACCTACATAATATTCAGCGGAATTACACTAGATATTTTCTTTGCGTTTCAGATTTGAGATAAATTTCCGCAACGTCACGATTCCATTAGATATCCTAGAGTCCTACACTGATTTGCCGCGAGGTTATCTACCTAAGCCTTTCATCCCAACTCCTTTACGTAACGGAGTGCGCGCGAGTGCTTTGGATCGCTCGCATAACTGCTCCAGTGGCATTGCTTTTGGTTGTAATGAAGATTATGAGGTGCTTCTAGTTTTTGATGCGTGATAATAAGCAGGTATGAATAGTGCAGTGGAGTGTAGAACTATAAAACAATCTTCTGGTAGAGTCATTCATAAGAGTAAAAATCGCTCAAAATCACATGAATTGAATGAAACTGATCCCATTTTATTTTACTCCTATTTAATATGTTTTCGCATAGGTGAAAACATGCTAATACTTTACTTGCTGATAAAAACCACAGAATACTAAGGGACAGAAGCATCACTCCGCAAAGAAATTTAAACAAATAGCGACTCTTGCTATGACGCAATAAAATTCAATTCAGCTCGCGTAGCGCTGCATACCTACCAGTCATATTAACCTACAGAGCGCCTCTCTTTCTATCGCATAGCTCTTATCTCTTCTGACGCGGCACGTGTAACGACGCGCGACCCGCCATCGGTGTCCGGCTATGTACTTGTAGCTTCGTACCTACAGTGCGGAGTGCTCTAGGCCTGTAAAAACATAAATAAAAATACGTAAGTAGGTATAGGTAGGTAAGTCTCTAGCTACATCTCGCGGTTAAACCTGCCTGTATGATGATGTTTCATATATGATGGTTTCATTCCAGGATATGATGTATCTACATACTTACCTATTCACAAATTTTCATCGAAATCTGTTCAGTAGTGTTGCGTGATTGAGTAACAAACACCCATCATCACAAACCTTTCGTATTTATCATATTAGTAATTCTTTGTACAGAGTAGGTAGGTAGGTACTATAGAGAGTGGAAGTGGGAAAACTAATAATTATATAGGTAGGCAGGTAAGTAGGTACATAAGAATATAAAAAAGCTGCTCGAGATACATTATGTCCTTGATTTCAAACAAACGCGTTTAAGACCGACATTTATTTTGCAATTCAAATCAGATTAACTAAGTCCAGTATATCAAACCATTTAATTAACATCATTAGATGTTTAGTGTAAACGTTTACGGACTAGGCGATGTACGATTGTCCGTATTTGTACATCGCAATCGGTTTTTGTCTCTTGAATTATAGTTTATCTGCTTATACCATTGAGGTCTAGTGTCATTCCTCAATGGCTCATACCTTTTTTGGGAGGCTAGTGGCTGCTAACTCTTGGACGAGATATCAAATCATTTTTTTAATCTGTTGCGATTGTTTGCCTCAATGGCAGCACGAAGGTTACCTACATTTTATGAAAACAAGTTCCTGAAATGAAATCGATGAAGATGATCAATAGTTTTCGACCACTTGTTTTCCATGAAATATATGCCGCCCGCAGCAAGCAAAATATATAGGTCCGAGACCTCTAAAGAAGCATTCAAACGAGAAACCCGTGAATTCTTCATCAAAAAGGTATACCCGCAATACCAGTTAAGTTGTTAACCCTAAAACAATTCGTTCTTTTAATTTTTCCTCTACTCTCCTATAATTCTCTGCTTCTAGACCTACTTATAATCCTAACCCATTGACGTAGTCATTTATTATTGCCTCAGATAAAATCTATAACATACACATATTTACAGGACAATGATAAAATATGAGCTTAGGAATCGGCATAGGAATACAAATACAGTGTTTTGTTTATTCCTATTGTATCGGTATTGTGTTACTAAAGTTGAGTATTAGAAGACGGTAAGACACTATAATGATTTAATTCTGCATAAAACACTTTATATTTATTTCTAACCTACGTCATAGTAATAACAGTATTCTGTGGTAATAATCAGGAAACAAGGAATAGGTATGGGAGTTTTACAGAGCGTTTAGCTACAAATTTAATTAAAAAATGTTGGCGCCTTTGGCAGTACAAATCACAAAAACTGCAGTGCAAATTCCTTACCATTTCAACAATAGCATTCCACAGGCTTTTGCCTTTTTTGGTACCGCGGCTAACAAAACTATTTTAATCCGTATTTTACATCCTTGTCTTACTTCGAAAGCGAGAAAGAGATGAATAATGTTCCAGTTTAAAAACTGTGTTATCGAATGTTTACAAAAGTTTCATGCACTGTGCACGCCGCGACACGAAACGTTCCATAAAACCAATGCATCTTGTGTAATTCTGCTCCCATTTACACAGCTTCGTAATCTTTACGTACCGGAATTTTTAATTTCTTCCTCTTGCAGATTACATTAAATTTATGTTTTAAATGACGCCGTTTCAACACTTATGTCTATTAAAGTGGGTATTTAAACAAATAAATGCTATCAATTTTGCAGTTTCATTCGTAGTTAATTTGCTGAGTTCTAAACTATGTAAATGACCACTCGTAGACTCGTAGTTTTTAGGAAACCTCACGAGTTGGTTAGCTCGTGCCATTCACTGTTTAAGTATTTACGAAATAGTGCTAAAAGCTAGGCATATTGATGTTTACATTATTATACGTGAACACAAACTGTTTCTGTCAAATCCCGCGGAAATTTGAAATTGGAAGCTTGAAGATACAGGAAAACGGTCTTAGGAGGCTATTCATATTTTTTGGTGTTATTTTTAACTGCATTTACAGTTTGAAAAAAATACAGTTAGTAAGAAAATAGGCAGTTCTCCCGTTTTTTTCCTAGTTCTCTAGATGTACACAGAAGCCTGTCTCACATTCCTTTTTTGCTTTTATTTTTTTCTATTGTAACATGTAGCACAAAATAAAAAATACTACCCACAGGCAGGTAAACGGTTTGTGGCCATGTCGTAAGCAGGTATGAATGATTTATAACGGACTGGTCAGATTTATTTGCTCTGCTCCTCTTGTGGAATTTCGTAATGTCAATTCGGTGTTTGATCGTTACTCTATTTCGGCATAGGGTCATTTTACCCACGACGGAATGGAGAAGGTTCAAATGCGTTTGGTTGTTGTATGTTTGTGAGTGGTTGTTTGTAGGTATGTGTGCACGTTGCGATCATTTGCTCGCAAGCCAAGACAAACATTTTTATGTAGGTAGATATCCGATAATACTCTGGAAGTATATACCTAATAGTCGTGATGACCTTTACCTATAAAATATGATTGCAGGAAAAACGATAAACAAAGGTAATATAATTAAAATTAACTTAAAAACAATAGGAGGCTTATCAAAGATTCGATACAGAACGAATCGATTTATCGTTTTGCGTTGATAAAGTTGGATATGGCCATTTCAATCACTTTATTTTCAATACATTTGCAATGATCATTTTTGTCTGTAAAGTAATAGCTTTACAAGATACTTTAATTATCGATATTAGGTGTCCAGTGTAATGGTTTAAAAAAAGTTAGACGCAGTAACAATTATTTGGGTACAGTTTTGTTTTACAATCTGTAAGAACTGTGACATAAGATTTATTTTATGTCGCAGTAAAGTGGTATAATAATAGTAGGTGCGCTATGCAATTTTGCAGCCACTTATAACTACATACTTACCTAATAAACAATTACCTTGAAAGCAAATACAAGACGAGAGAAGTAAATATAGTAGAAACTGGGTAAAAGATAAGGCTGTATAACGATAACGGCATTTGCCTCGACAGAGTAACACAGTTTTTGAACGATTTGAAACAATGGCGCGAAACTGTTCCCGCCATAACATTGCAGTAACAAAACAAAGAATGTTATCGACATTGCCAGAAAGAGACCTTTTCTCTTTCGATCAGGAAAAGTTTTGAGCAGTAAATAGTACAAATTTCACATTTCAGAATCAAAATTATTTTGGCGTATGATCTGGACGGATAGTTGTTCTAAATGGTAAATATTCAATCTAAAGTAACTCTAGAACTAGATAAAAAAAGTTAAAAAGGAGTCTAATACACCTACTTATATAATAAAGGTTTCGATCAAATTTTGAAGAATGAAATATGTACAAAAACATAAAAGCGTGTATCATGCCTTCGTAGGTGGTATCTAAGTTTTTCTAAAGATAAACTCTCTGAATTCAGCAAAACTTCGCAGTTTTGAAGAATTCAGAGAGTTTATATGGCAGCACTGATTGCGTTCACAAAACGAAATAAATATCACGGGCTTGGAACTCGGAATGTTCAGATTGCCTTAGCGTATGTTCTGTGTATACCTGTTGCTTGGAATTTGTAGAAAGGAACCGGTCCCGTCAGCTGACGTCGAGAAAATGGCGGTAACGCAGAAGTTTTGAGACGCGAATGCTAAGATAACCTATAATCTCACAGCGTTGCCCGTAACTGCATTCTTGACCTTTATCTTGGCCAAAGTAGAAATAGAATCAATGTTTATAATATGTATTACCTATTATGTACACTGTTACTCATAGGTACCTGTTAAATTTCAATTACAATTTCAATTTCATTTATTTCAATCAATAGATCATATACAATTGTTATTATTACAATGAATCCAATTAAAAAAGAACAAACATACAAATAAATAACAAATAATTAATAATAACAATAATAATAAATGTCACAGAATCATATATTATATATCACTATCAATTATCATAATCCATCCATAGGTTGTCTGGAAGAAATCGGTCTAAGCGATAAGGCAGCCCATTGTACCACAAAATTTTGTATTTTGTCATTATTATTTCTTTAATTTTTAACAGACTTCAAAAAAGGAGGTTCTCTATTCGATTGTATTTTTTTTTGTATTGTGTGTTTATTTTGGAGTGCAATAAAGTGATATTGTATTGTTGTAGATCTCGTAATTTCTAAGCGTTGGCAGCTCTATAATCTATTTTGTACCTGTAGGCATGTCCAACCGTCACTATAGATACTTAGCTATATATATATAGGTTAGGTACTTATATCTGGTGTATACCCATCTCTGATATAATCTTTAATGTACAATAAACTACTAACATAAATACTTACAAAGTTAGGTATAACATATCATAACCCTGCATATAATATATGATTTATGTCAGAGTACCACAACTACAAGGCCCACCCTCTCGCTTTTGGCGATAAGACCGCCAACTGTTGGTACTGTTTCTTTTGATGGGTTTACCTATTTTTTATTGTTAGCTTTTTTTTAGTCCCGACGCAAAAATGAGGGGTGTTATAAGTTTGAACACTATATGTGTCTGTCTGTGGCACGGGTGAACCGATTTGGATGCGGTTCTTTTTATTTGAAAGCAGGTTTTCTAACGGTGGTTCTTAGACATGTTTTATTTTGTCGACATTTTTAATTTATAGTTATTTTGACAGTGGTGTTTCAAAAGAGATTTTCTTTCATTCAAATACGTAGCTTTTACTGTTTTTTTTCTTTGCATACGACACTTATCCTGATGTCCTAAACGGTAATCGAACCCGCAAACTCTTGTAGTTGTGAAGTTGGGCGACACTTTCAATGATTATAACATTCGTTGAAAATTAACCTAATTATACTGTACACGTGTTTTTTATAAACATGAAAGCCTAACCACAGAATAATCAATAGTACAAGTGCCTAACTGCCTTTTAACACAACTTATAAATGGCAGTTAAATAACTCCTTAAATATTAGTTTAAACAGCTGCTATCTATAAGAGCACCTGTTTAAATATTGTTTAACTATCATATTATTATATCAAGTCTCAAGAACATATCAATCCGGGGATAAGCTTCTGGATTAACAATTAAAGATTTATGTAAGTTATTGTTTGAAACCATGTGGTAATTTTCAAAAGTGATGACAATTTTAGTACTTCGAGCCTAATCCTGTTGCCACAATTTAAGTGTTAGATACTCTGTCTGCTAAGACGTCTTATTTGATTTAGCACCCAACTCGATTTAGGGATGGCAGATTTGAGAACCTTTTCTAAATTTGGAACAAGAGGATTTGCCAAAATGAGAAGTAGGTGCTTTATGTGTGGAGAATAGAAAGACGAACAAGGCGTGGTTTAAGTATAAATAGCTCAGCTATAACCACGGCATTTTTGGTCACAGCCCGTGCTCTACAAACCCAAATAATTTACATAAAATTATGGGGCATTCTGGTTGTCACATTTCAGTATCGCCGATGAGGATATTCGAGACGGCCGATTGAATAATCGAGTGGGCAGTATTATTTTGTAATCAAAGCAAGTATTAATCCAAGTAGCATAATCGGTTACCATGTAATTAATTTTAAAATTATAACATGTAAATGTCCAGATAAACGGCCGGTCCGGATAAACCTGTCTGTCCTGATCACCTACTCCATTTTACCAGATTTTCAGCCGCCAAGCAGTAGTGCTCAAGCATTACTGTATTCCGGTTTGAAGGGCATTGTAGCCAGCGAAATTACTGGGCATCGTGAGACTCAACAGTTAATGAGCTCGGTGCAGTGCCGCGCAGGATTTTGCAAAACAAAGTTCTGAGTGTTGCTGTTATTGTTATGGGCTGGCGTATTGCTTACCATCAGGCAAACGACCAGCGCGTCTCGTCATTCAATTACATAAAAAGAAATATACATAGGTAGGTAATCATTTAACCGCAGTTTCGTTACGCGTAACGTAACCAACAAGTGCGTGGGGTAACCTGTACAGTGTGCCCTTGTCTCCCTCGAAATCGGCGATGCGTGACGCACCGTTGTTGGCGGCACGTGAGAAAACCGTTGACATTGCATCTGGCGACCCTACATGGCAACCGTGCCGGCGCGGGGCGTCGTCGTTTGCATACACCGAACCCTTAATTGGTACTTTTACCCGATTATACGATCGGGATTGTTTGATCTTGAGTATTTCTCATCAGGAGATGCCCTCCAAACTAGGCGATCCAGCTAGATAACTGCGATTTGTCCTACATTGGAAGGTGTTCGAGAAATGTCTGGGTGAAGTTTCAACACAGCCAGGCGTATATCATAGAAAAAATGAGAATGAAGTGTCGTTTTGAACGATGAGTTGTCGAAATCGTGAGTCAACGAAATCAGTCCCTAGTCACCTGCACCAAGACACAGCAGTTGAAGAGAATGTTGCATGAACATCTACCTTCTCCTTCAATGCTTTTACTTACTTCATCTTGATCTTATTGTATTCAAGTTCATTAATTTGCAGTAAGGCCATTGTCTCAGCAAGCACCTACTTATACATCGACTAGTTAATATTACATCATATACTAGTCCTCCATCCTATACATATGGTAGTACATAGCAAAAAACAATTTCTTGCAGATGCTGTATGACCGATCGTACAACGGCCAATGTCACTGACTTGCACTAATCCAATACAAATAAATACAAAAGGTAGCTAAGTATGTTAGAACTACGAAGAGACATGAAGGTCCGTATTCGTCAGGGTTATACTTGGTGAACAGGTGTTGGGCCCGTTACGCCGTCATCCAAACCCGTTTCGATATCGAGTTATAAAATCGCAGCGATTAATGCTCTCGGCGCCATTTAACAATTAACTCGATTTTGAGTTGTAGGTACATCGATTATTTCAAATCGAGATCATGTTATTTTCGGTTGTGAAATATCCGTATAAATCGGCTGCGCCTGGGGAATCTGGGACGCACGGATGTATAAGCAGAGTTTATAGGGTAGGCTTATAAATTATTCGACGATCGTAAAAGAGAAAACTCTGCAACTATGTTAATGATAATAAATATTATTCTTAAAAAATCCCGTCTTCATAATGTATGCTTTCATTATTATGTTAATATTGTAACGTATCTTCATAAATTTGTCGGTAGAAATTGAAAAGTGAGACTGCGACGGTACATTTTTTATTAAAACCTTTGTATTCTCTGTTTCAGAACAAACAAATATCTACAGAAGTCAGCCATCACTAGAGTATGTGCCGTTGGAGGCTTCTTCATATCGATACCAGTGTTTTTAACAGGTGAGACACTTGTTTATTTTATTAAACAAATGCTAGGAACTGCCCGCGACTTCGTTCGCGTCTGCATAATAAAATATAGCCTATGTAGGTAACTTAGGGATAGTGTAGCTCTCTATCAGTGAAAGAATTTTCAAAATGACATTACCTCCTACAAACAAACTCACAATTTTACCTCTTTATATTAGTAACTATAGACTATCTCCAAAAGATTTAGTAGATACCTATATTTTTAAATGCAATTTTCATAGATCAGGGAACGATAAGTAGGGATCTATTAAAGTTTCGATCTATAAATCGCCACTACACTTCAAAGCGTCATCTCCCAAATTAGCTGCTGCAATGCAAGGGTCGGTCGTGGGGCAGCTATACCTAAACTTTAAAATTGATAAGTATAACGTGTTCATCATCATCATCAACCCATCACTTTGCCACTGCTAGGACACGGGTCTTCTCTCATGGAGAGAGTATGGGCCATGATCCACCACGCTGGCCCAGTGCGGGTTGATGGATGTCACATGTTCTTGAATTTTTGTGATAAATTCTTCGATATACCGGTTTCCTTTACCGTTTTTAGAACTTGTGTTAAATCCGGAAAGTCAGTGGTGCGGGGATTCGAACTCGGGTGCTTCGGATCGAAAGTCGCACGTTCTCCCACTGAGCCACACTCGCTCTAACATCTATAACGTGTTGATCAAGATTAATTCTTAAACCGGGCGTAATGAATAGATTACTACCGGTTATAGCCATATAGATCTCGTCAGCCTATCCAGGAATTAACTTTGTTGAACTACCTAAATAGGACTGCCGCGCCGCAGTACTGCAATGGAAGCGGTCCGTTTCTATCTAAGAACACTATGTTTGTGTTTATTATTGTTTTAAGTGTTTAAGATCACCGCAAAGGCAGTAGGGAACTCCGACCACTTACGACAACAAAAACGCCACTCCCGATCGCGATCCCGGCTCAAGGCTTGAAAGGTCTACATCTTGTATAACAGGGTGTGGCAAAATTTTGGGACCTTTAGTTTAGGTACCTTTTCCTTTGCAGTAAGGAAGTTTTGTTCTTAGGAAACAAAGTGCATTTTTGAGAAAATTAAGACTGCATATTTGGATTTTTGAAAATAGGTACCTACAAGGTCAAAATAGGATAGGCAGAAATTTAATTTCTCAAAAAAAAACTACATGGTCTTATTTGATCCTATTTCCCACTAGGAATGTTTCCCCCAAACAAACCCATCAAATGAAATCGTAAGAATTAGAGAATATTAAAAAAAAGGTATTTTTTTATTGTTTTTATATTCTTTGTAGGCTTGCCTTTAACCACTATCTCACCTGATGGTAAGCGACGATGTGATCAATGATGTAGCACGCTTGCCAAGATAATACCTAAGCTGTCCCCTCGTGACTTGAAAACTCCTAGATTGTAACAATCGGGAAAGACTGACCCCGGCAGGGAGTTCCACTCGTTCCCGGTGCGCATTAATTTTGTCACTGCAAGGGAAAAGGTTGAAGGTCCCAAAATTTTGCCGCAGCCTGTATATTTTAAATCATCAAAAATCTAACACGTCTCCTCTCCTCTTCCAGGCATAATACTCTACACTTTCATCCAGTTCCACTCAACGCCCGCCATAGTGACTTCAGTGTTCATAGGCGTCGGGATTATATTCTGCGGCTGCGCTATGGTCCACAATGTATTCGTATGGCAGAAGGAGAAGACCAACTTAGTAAAAGCATTGAGAACGGACTTTAATACGACGTCGCCGCTGAACGCGAGCAATGGAGTGCTAATGAATGGGCACTTGAACAATACGGGGATGGGAGGGAATCTCAGCTTTCATAGTATGCAGGGGGCGCCATATTCGCATCCTATTACGTTACTGCAACAAGGAGGGCCATATATTATTAGGTAAGTTGTTAATTTATGGTAAAAGAGGTAAAAGTAAGGGAAACTTCTAGAATTTTTAGGACATGATTCTCGACTGTAGTATTTTTTTTATGAAATGGGCTTACCTTAGAGAACAACTCACCTGATGGTTAGCGTAGTTGCGATCTAAGGTGGAGCACGTTTGCCTATGAGGTGCCTATTATTCACTCTTGTTTTAAAGAGACCCAGGTTGTAATTGGAAGGAAATAAGGATTCCGGTATAGAACTACTCCTTAGCAGTACGTATAATGAAAGAGTCAGCGAAGCGTTTTGTGCGGACTGGTAGTATGCACAATGTAAGAGTAACTCCACTCGCCTGGAGGTCCTAAGATGGGATGGGAGTGCGTGTAGGTCCCGGGTTTAAATCCCGGAAAAACCCTATTAGTGGGGTAAGGAAGCAACTAGCTGCCATTTATGGCTTATAGCACTTCTAGAGCATGTTCTCGACTTTGCGAGTAGTCCTGGGTACAAATCCCAGACAAACGCCATTAGTGGTTAAGATAAACAAAAAAATACTTATAAAAAAATTGTAATACATCCCTATCTTTCACCTTCCATGTCTTCGTTTCTTTAAAACGTAGGGAAACCCACGTCACGTTTATCCACTAATAGCTTTAATCTTTATCCACTATAAATCAACTTCCCACTCATGCCTTATTCTTTCCCTCAGGCCACCTACAAGCACGCCGCCAGGCGAAGGCGCTGTCACACCAGGCGTCCCGCCAGCGACGGTCGACCTCAGTCACGACACTCACGAGCTCAGCACACTAGTCTGAACTGAACACGTGACGTGTTGATGACTAAATTCATAACGAGAAACCATTTCCGTCTCTTTCTTTCACATTGAGATTGGAATGAAATGGAAAGAGACAGAAATGTGCGTGTTGCACGCTTAGCTTTTCACGGCCGAGATTCGTTCTCCCAGAGATTTTCAGTCGCAAGAATAGAGAGACGAAATGGCCCTGAATCCAATTTATAATTCAAGAAGTAGATTGAATACTTCTAAAGCCAAAACGCGGAATCGTGTGGTATGTGTTATCTCTCACTCGCACCATAATGATTTCAGAGTTACAAGTTACAAGACACAAGTTGGTCCAAACAAAGGTAGATTCTATAAATGAGTAACAATGTGATACGATATAAACCAATAAAAAAATCGCGTCATTTTTTTCTATTATACCAAACGAAAAGTTTATTATTCTACAAATAAAAATTAACGATTAATTTTTATTTCCTTTTGTTTTTTATAATGGACAAATGATACATGGTTTTACACGTACGTTTGTGCACTCATTTGACTGTTGCAAAAATTAAATAAAACAGAAGTACTTTATCGATGGCTGCAGGGTTTTAAATAGGATACCTAACTATTGGACATTTCTATTCGGACCTTCAATGACATTCATATTATGTTTTTGGAACAACATTAAAATATATTGCAATATATTTATATTATGACAAACTAGTATATGAACAAGGAATCAGTTAATAATTTTCCGTTACTTATTCTATTTAAAAACAAAACCAATCCTTTATGATATCCTTTATGATGAGTCTCAAATTTCATTATAAAATTGTCGAAACATACTGAAATCTTAGTGGGACGAAAGGACATAAAAAATATATTTCTCATAAAAATATATTATTATTTGGAATATATTTTATTAAATTCCAGTTTATCTCACCGGTTAAAATAGCAATAAAAAGTATTGCGAGGAACGACAGTAGCATTTGAAATGTATGGAAATTACAACGAGATTAATGGTTTATATATTTTACGTTATATATTACAGCTGTTTGTTTTTATATACTTATTCTATTTTATATAAACCCTACAAACAGCTAACAAGCAGCAGAAAAAAAAATACAAAAAAAACTTTGTGAAACACTATTTATTATCTGCAAGATATAACGGTCGCCCTGTAATTAGTGTGAAATATAATTAAAATATCTCGCTTGGGCATTTAGAAAGTGGCAGTCAGCCCATTTTTACTCATAAATTGGACTTTTACTAGCTTCTAAATATAGTTGAACACAACATATAAAATAACTATTTTCTTAACCCAAATTAAATGAACTATTTCTTATAGTTTCTGAGTTCACACCATTCTCAAAAATTCACAGGGGTTGTAGAAATAGAAAAAATATTTTTGACAAAACGAATATACAGCAGCTATTTTACAAATTATGAATAAAGCGAATGCCAAAATTCATTTCGAGTATTTTTTTGCTACTTATGCGTTTTGAAGGAATATTAGGTACGTAGTTAAACTGATTTATCAACATTACAACGCAAACCACGGCAAAATGGATAACTCAGCGCGTTTCTGAACAATATGTGTCGTATGATGCAATTTTGGTCTCTCTGTGTCAAAATTATGTACTTTATGTCACACCCATGTACTACTCGTTAAAAATTGTCTATTGGCACATAACCACTGCGGACCTCTAATTTCGTAGGAACAAAATAGTACATTTTGAAGCACCAAGGCATCGAAGGACCAGAAATGACATTTTTGGTCTTTCGGTAATTCGTTTGAGATTAGCACATCAGGAAATCTCTATCTGTTAAAATGAGTTGCGAATTTTTTGGTCTTTCGAGGTAAGCATCTCTATAACTATTTTAAATAAGTTCGTGTTTGCAAAAACACGAATATATGATACTTTTCCCAAACTTTACCAAAAGGCCCCCATTGGGCCGACATTACAGTGACACGACGTGGTAACGACACCTGTCGGCGTACCCACTGATCACTCAAGCGCCATTCGTATATCATGTGTTGAGCTCAAATAACTGTATAGCTTTACTGCGACTAATGAGATACGGTCTAATTAACGTCGATTCAGGTACGAAATACAATTAATCTAATTTATTTTCACAAAAATACAATAACAACAAGTTGAGAAAACGACTTTCATTGGACAATATGACATCACGGTAGGCCGGCTGTTTTGTTGATGTCTTACCGAGTACATGTCACGTCGCATCGCTGTCGTATCCCTGTCGTGTCACTGTCTTGTCGTACCAATGAGCAAGCGGACTCAAGGGTAAACAAAAAGATGTTTTCTTTGTATATTATGGAACTGTAAATATTGTTTCTTTAGCCTATTGTTTCTATTCAATGAAACAAATTTGCCATGTTTGATTAATTTTAAGTCTTTATTTTTACTTATTATTATGTCTTTATTTGATGTTTCCGCATTAAAAAATTCTATTCATTTTTTCTGGTGTCATGTTTTTTCTGAACTACATTGATGATTTTTGGCGTCTTAAGTTTAAAGCAACGTATATACCGAAGGTATATAAAACATGCGGTATCTCGATTTAGGATGTACATGCTAGTAATAATTTTCCTGTTTAGCAAAATAACTCCGAGAAAAATTTATAAGACAAAATTGCTGTACTTAAAAATTATACAAAACATTTTATTTTAAGTAATTTATCAGAAACCCACCAATCAGATATTATACAATATGTTAATAGCAACAAAAACAAAATTACAGTCAATAATATATAGAAATGTATATTTTGTAAATAGAACTCTACACAAATCAGGAGGCATAACTTTTATTTATTATTTTATTTTTATTATACCAGCATTTTCTATTTTTATTAGTAGTTTATGTGAGACTAAAATAAAAGTGTTAAAATTATTACATTGTTTTATTATAAACTGTACTTTAAATAAGTTGGTATGTCCAAATAACTACCCAACCTATAAACTCCGTATCATCAGATCTAGAGCAGTGTTGCCAGGTCCAATTTTCGTAAAACGGGAGGTGTACCGTAAAAATCGAGAGATGTATGAAGACAATATTAAAAAAATCGGGAAAATATTATTTGACACAATATAATATATATATTATATTGTGTATATATATAGTATATTACTATAAAGTTGTGTTTACATTTTATGAAACTAAACAAGTAAAAAAGGTTTATTGTACTCTATATTGGAAATATTTTACGTTGCCTATGGTATGTCATTACATTAATGTGTAATTTAATAAAGTCGTAATGACATATGTGTTTTTAGTTTATGGAATCTACGTTCCCAAAAATCTTTCTAAAGAAATAACGGGAGGATAGACTAGAAAATCAGGAGACCGGGCTATTTTGGTTAAAATCGGGAGAATCCCGTAAAAACGGGAGACCTGGCAACAGTGACCTAGAGTGGTGAGTCTCCGAAACATGCCCGCTACTTGTCGATAGATTTTAATTTCGATCATCGGATGTCATCGTGACTATGGACGTGTCATAATTCAAAAAACATGTAAATATGCTTTTGTGCTCCACAAACTCGTGTGGTAAGGCTACTTCGACATCAAGTTATAATAAAGATGGCATTAATTTTTATCGGCAATTAGAATTTAATATATAAGTATAAAATTATAAATTACATTGCAGGGGTAAGATTATGATGGTTCTTGTTAGTGACGCTAACTGTCTCGTTTTGCCACCATACATTTCATACTTTTATCCCACTCCAACGATTTAACGCTAGTGATGTGACCCTGTCGTAGCCGGTGTTTTATCGATACTTTACTTTGTTTATTATTTATGGATTTAGAAATTAGTGAATGGATTATAATGCTGTTTTCACGCTGTGACATCGGAATGTAGAGATCTTACAAAGTGCAGAACTTGCAAGGCAATACTACTAGTTTATATCGATATAAAATCTTAAACGACTATTTAAATAAAAGATCTTGTTTCCGAACTATTTTAAAGTTTATAATAAAAGTTTTATTAGTTCTTACAATAGTAGTGATTTTAGATAAAAATTTAGCTCTAAATTAATTCTAATTATCTCTAATGTAATTGCATTTGGTCACAAAACAGATATTAAATCATTGTGTTATCAAGTTACAAAAAGGTAAAATTGGTTTCCCTGTAGAACAGTCCTAAATGAGCATGATGTTCAAGAAATTTCACAATTTGTTATCTTCTGATTTTATTATGAAAATTAACGTGGTTTGGACACATTATTAATAATAATTTACGGGTAATACTCGCGTTCAGTAAGAGTATTCCAACTATAGTCAGTGCGAGGCGCGTCGCATTCGCGAGCGTTCCGCACTCGCTTTGAAAAGGACCACCGGAAATGGATGTAACTATATTGGACCACGCCAACTTAAACGTGAGTGTCACCCGAAAATTATTATTAATATTTTATCGTCTGATAAAAAAATATTTATTACAATTTTCAAAAACTAAACTGGGTGAGTTTTTGAACAGGCATCCCTATTGCAAGTACCCTATCCGTTAAGGATAAAATAATTTGTTCTTAGAGATCCTGCCTCATAGTCCATGGTTGGTATGTTGTTCAAGATTGAGCATTAACTAGTTGTATCTGCGACTTTGCCTTTGCCTGGAAAGAGAATTGTCATTTTATAGTCCACATGGTTAATTATATCGGGTATCCAACCCGCTACCTTCGTCGTGTGTGAGATTTGAGATGACCTGCTCAACTGCTACACCACAGAGCCTACGCAGGGTTGTAATTTAAGCAATGAATAGGTATGTACTTTTACCACCAATAAGTAATATTTAATGTACCACGTAGTAATTTTAGATAAATTAGCATTCGCAGCATTAATAAGTAGCTAAATTTATATTAGCATTAATTACATTATTTGTAGTTGCGAAATTCGACGAATGCTAAATTTCATCGCTTAGCACACGTGCACCTTCATTCCCCACGAATGCGAACTGCGGTGGTCTGCTAATGTTAATACTGTTGCGATTGCGAATGATCTCGTCTGCGCGATGTTAAAATCATTTTTTTGTCTGATGATGCAAATTAATCGAGCCCTTTCATTTGAAACAAGAAGGATCTATGACCAATACATTAGTTACATTTTTTTTCTAAAATTTAATAATACACCTCATATAATAATCCTTAATAATTCACAAATGCAAAATTTGATATTAGCAATTAGCATCGCAATAGCACATAGCATGCTAACGAATAATAATTCGAAATGAAATTATTGAAAATTAGCAAAAATTAAAAACTACCCCATTACAACTTTACACATCTGTACATACCTCTTCATTCCCTGGTACAGGCCGGTGTAGTACCCGGTCATGTACCAGCTTAGTAACATATCGGAGATGGCTTGTTCCTCTGCATCGGACCGATTAGAGGAGGCTAGCGGCGGCGGTGGGGGCATCGGCATGTCCGAATTCATCTTTAACGCATAGATAATAGAAGTTAACAGTATATACAGGGCGGGTTTGAATTCGTACCTACGCTATGCGCGAGCCAGTGGTGCCCAGATCCAGTCTCCGGGAGGCCATGGTTGAACGCATGAACTTGGCCTTGAAGGCTGTCTCCGATTGGGGCGACACCAACTTGGTCAAGTTTAATGCCGCTAAGACCCAGGCTTGTCTATTCTCCGCCAAACGGAGTCAATTCGAACTGACTCCTACTTTCCGAAATGTATCCATACCGATCACCCAACCACCTTGAGCTTCTTGGCGTTACACTCACGTCTTCGCTAGACTTTAAGAGCGAGTGTGGCTCAGCGGGAACTCGTGTGCCTTTCGATCCGACGCACCTGGGTTCGAATCCCGACTCGGCCCTGCACCAATGACTTATAGTTAAGTGCAGATTTTGCACGCTCGCTCTAAAACGGTGAAGGAAAACATCGTGATGAAACCCGCTTACGCGCTTTGGAGTGGTAGGCTCTGGCCGTGGTTGTAATACCACCCACCGAACAAAGCCATGCCGTCAAGCGACCTAGTCGTGTTTCGGGATGACGTTCGGTGAACCATCGGGGAGACGGGTCTGAGCAGCCGCACAACTGCCGTCTCTATCTAGATCTATGTGCTTCATCTTAGGCCACATCATCGCTTCACATCAGGCGAGATAGTGGCCAAACATGGATCTATTAAGCGTAAAAAAATAAAAACTTTGGCACCTATATCGAGTCAAAGGCTCAGCTACCTGCCAAAAAGCTGGGTATTCTATCAAAGGTGAAGAGTTATTTCACACCGGAACAGCTGCTAAATCTCTACCAAGCATAAGTCCGGTCGTGTATAGAGTACTGCTCTCACCTTTGGGATGGATCAGCTAAGTACCAGCTTAAAGCACTAAAGGCAATCGAGAGGCGAGGCAAAAGACTCATTGGCGACGACGCGCTGTTCGAGTCGAGACTCCACAGTCTTGAACATCGACGCACAATAGCCAGTGTATCGGTCTTTTATCGGATACATTTCGGCGAGTGTGCGTCAGAATTGCACCAATTAATTCCCCCGTCCCCGTTTCATCATCGGACTACGAGACGAACGGCAACGCGCCACCGTTATATGGTGGACATTCCTCCTGCGCGCACTAAGCGCTTCGCTTCCACTTTCATTATGCGCACTGCTAACGAGTGTAACTCCCTGCCGGGGTCAATCTTTCCCGATACTTATAATCTAGGAATCTTCAAACCTCGAGTGAACAGGTCTTGGCAAGCGTGCTACATCGTCGACCGCATCGTCGCTTACCATCAGGTGAGATAGTGGTCAAACGCAAGCCAATAATGTATAAAAAAAATAATGAAATAACTCATATCCCTTCCTTCTTATTTAATGTTTTTGTTGATCAATTTTGACTGTGTACCCAAGCTTTATTTTTATTCAAGGTTAGCATTTTATAAACATAGAATATTCTAAAAACAGTTAGCAGAAATAAACTCTTTGATAAATACATACATTTGCAAACATGCTCATGTTTGGCATGTTTAGTGGTGGCAGACCACCAAACTCCGGTTCATGGCTATGGTTTTTCTTTTTCTTATGAGCTTTCTTATTTTTGTTGCTAGGCCTCTCTGTAAAAAATAAAGCTTTTCTTAATTAAAATATCAAAACTTGTAAAAATATTAAGTGTTTATTAATAAAATTAGCAAAGCTTATGTTCCGGTTTGAGGGGCATTGTAGCTAGTGACATTACTGGGCATATGAGACAATATCTGTGTATTGGTGATGAGTGCCATGCGGTGCTATGCAGTACTGCATGATTTGAAAGTTCTTGGTGGAACTGCAATTGATATGGGCAGGGGTGGCGCTTACCATCAGGCGAATCGATTTGCTCGTCTCCTTGCTCTGTTGCATAAAACACTTTTGAAGAGCCTGATGGAAAGTGGTCACAATTCCCTCAGGTCGTATGCAACACCAGAAACATCGTCGTTTGTAAACGTGCTTGTTGCTTCACTCACCGGCCGGCTCGAGGCTCGCGCCGTCACTAGCCCCTTTGACGTCTTCAGACGGCGTTAGACTCTAGCTGACGAAGTCATATCTCTATTTGTCGCCTGTAAACATGCTTTTTGCTTCACTCACCGGCCGGCTCGGGGCTCGCGACGTCACTAGCCCCGTTGACGTCGGCAGAAGGCGTTAAACTCTAGCTGACGAAGCCATCTCTCTATTTGTCGCCTGTCGACGTGCTTGTTACCTCACTCACCGGGCGGCTCGGGGCTCGCGACGTCTCTAGCCCCATTCACGTCGTCAGACGGAGTTTAGCTCACGAAGCCGTAGTCCCTCTCTATTTGTGGCCTGTAAACATGCTTATTGCTTCTCTCAGCGGCCGGCTCGGGGCTCGCGACGTCACTAGCACCGTTGACGTCGTCAGACGGCGGTAGACTCTAGCTGACGAAGCCATCTCTCTATTTGTCGCCCTTAGACGTGCTTGTTACCTCACTCACTGGCCGGCTCGAGGCTCGCGACGTCACTAGCCCCGTTGATGTCGTCAGACGGAGTTTAGCTCACGAAGCCGTAGTCCCGCTCTATTTGTCGCCTGTAAACGTGCTTGTTGCTTCTCTCACCGGCTGGCTCGGGGCTCGCGACGTCACTAGCCCCGTCGACGTCATCAGACGGCGTTTGGCTGCCGAAGCCGTCGTCTGCCCTCTCGCCTAGAGCCGCTTCTACCTGCCGCATCCGTTCCTCATCCCCGAGAGTCTTTTGAAGACTGCTTATTGCTACTCTCTCTGAGTTATCATAGCCTGTAATTAAATATACAAAAGATTTAATGCCATTAAAGTTCTAGGTGGCACTGCAATTGTTATGGGCAAGCGTGGCGCTTACCATCAGGCGAAGGACACGCCCGTTTCATCACTCAGTCAAAAATAAAATGGTTTTTCATCAAATCATCACTGAGCGTTATGAGACTCAACATCTAATTGTCTCAGGGTGACGAGTGCAGTGCAGCGCCGTGCAGGATTTTGCAAGTGTTCTCTAAATATCACAATGATCATATAAAACATACAAACTCTTGTTGCAATAATATTGGTAAGTAACCTTTTAGATTCAAAGGTTCAAGAAGTACAATGTAACCAGAAAAATGTAAACTCAGATTAGGCCTTCGACAAACTTACCTAAGAACTTAACAATGCAGTCTTTATCATTGATGATCTTAACTAGGAAAGCTTCATACTCCAGACCATCGTCATCGTATATTGCACGGCATGGCATACCAGCCTTCCATTCACAAGCTTCCTCAGTGTGTGGTTTGGCTACAGTTGTTTTTTTAGGTTTTGGCTTTACTGTGGATACAAAGAGGTAAGAACTGATTGATATTCTCTCTACTTTGGTTAATTAATGGTATTTTGTAGCAATAAAAAAAAATAAGATGGAAATTGGGGAATGGGCACAAGTTGTAAGCTTTATACAATAGAAAACGCTGATTAACATCAGAAGTGCTAATTCTTTATGATAACACTTATGAAGTGGATTTCAATAGGTAAAAGGAAAGTTGATGGTTGCATTTTCAATTTGGTGAAAATAACCTTTTACAGAGTTTGGTTTACCATCTTCTTTCTTTTTCGAGTTGGTTTCCATAGCGATGCGTTTGGCTACCTGTTCATTTGCCAGTTTCAAAGCTTTGTCGTAGGCATTGTTTAGGACAGTGTCATCCCAGACATCTTCAATTTCTTCATCTGCCTGTAAAATAGAGAAAACCATAGGCAGTGTTATAAAATAAAAATGATATTTTTATTAATTTTCTTCCTTCAATTTAAATTACAACATAATATTAATTTTATAATAACAAACCACGCAAAGTAGAGAGAAAGGAGTAGCAAAGGGAACCCTGGCCGAAGCCGGGATTAATCACACTAGGCAGAAGACGAAGAAGAACAATATTTTTGACGTACTTATACTGTAAAATGTTTTCGATTATTCAAAATTAACTTATTGCTGTCATATATGAGTAGATTGAATCACAGGATTGATATTTATGTGTAGGGTACTTTTTTAATTTGTAGATAAAATATAATATGGACTAAGTAGGGTAGTAAGAATGACACTTGTTTGAATTAAAAATGTACATTGTGTTGGCGTTCAATAAAATAAACAAATTTTGCATGGGCTATTATCATTATATCCTGAAATTAAGGATTATTATAAGACAATATTATTAATTTATGTGGCAGTGTGTCACAAATTCACATGAGACATCTGCCCAGCTGCACTGGAAGTGGAACAACTAACCACCAAGCGGTTCCAGTTTAGAGCCATGCTCTTTACTATAGACTAAAGTTATTTGTGAGCATTGTTGAAATCATCAGAGAAGAAACATTATGCATATTGTTTTATGTTACCCACCGTACTCATTCCCCGCACGTAGAGAGTAGTATCTTCTAAATCTTCAGCCATTTCTTTTTAACACAAACTATTTGTTTGTCTACAAATAAACAATAATAATAAATCAAATAGCAAAAATGAAAATGAAAGACAGAAAACTTGACAACTACATAGCGATGGGCAAAAACATCGAAATATCGATACTTTCTTAAAATATTATTATGTCGTTGATACTTTTACTCGCGATGTATCGACATTCGATATTTACTATGGAGTATCGGATTCGTATCAATTTCTATATATTTTTAATGCAGATCTGGTTTCGTTTATAATGTTACTAGATAATGTAATAATTTAAGACAAGAGAAACAGCAAAATAACAACATAAATATTATACCTTTACCTCTTCCGAAGTCCGAAAGGCTTGCTTCGTCTGTCTTCGGCTGTGTTTGCCGGATAAAGAGGCAGATTGACAGGGGAGTACATCGAATACTGATTTGATTGATTGAAATTATAATAAGTAACCGTTGTTGTAATTTTTAACATCGATGATTTCACTTTTTAATAATAATACTTAAACATTAGGTACTATTATGAGTGCGTGTTTGTATGGAAGCCTGGTGGAATACTGTGAAATTTCACTGGAGAGTACTATGATTTAATAAAAAACTAGACCAGTAAAGCGACACAATTTTCTTTAATTTTGAACTGACATAATCTGTCACCTTAGCACTAGTCACAAAAAAATATCCAAACTAAAGAGGCTTCAATGTGGCCAGTTCTAACACTCTCCCTCATTGAATACTCGATCCTTAGGTGAGGCGTGGAGGAACAGACATTCCAAACTGCTCTCTCAGCCTTGTAAATCTTGGCCTAGGTAGACCTTTCGTCATGATGTCAGCGAGCTGGGTAGAGGTGCTTACTCTCTTGACTTTGACAGCATTCTTAAGTACCAACTCTCGGACGAAGAAATGTCTGATGCGAATATGCTTCGTGCGCTTGTGAAACTCTGGATTGTGTGCTAACCTGACAGCTGCTTCGTTATCAACACTCAGTGTCGGGGTACACGTCAGAGTTGTCAAAGCAGACAGCAGTCTTTTAAGCCACACTAACTCTCGTGCTGCTTCGCTGGCTGCAACTAACTCAGCTTCGGTTGTGGAGATAGACACCGATGCCTGTCTTTGGCTTAGCCATGATATAGCTCCACCTGCGTATAGACACAAAACTCCAGTGGTAGAGCGGCCTGTTGCTACGTCACCGCCGTGATCTGCATCACTGTACGCTTCTAGCACACCCTTTAGATATTCGGGCTTGTAGTGTATCCCGTGTGCGCTCGTGCCCTTACTCCGAGCCAATCTGCTTTTGTTGGAGTTTTCAGTTTGCGTGACGCCACTCCTACTGCATACGCTATGTCTGGTCGCGTGCCAACCATCAAGTAGGCTAAGGCGCCTACTGCTTCTCGATAGGGAAAGCTACCAGGATCTTCAGAATCATCAAAGTCTCTCCCTGATTCTTTGTCAATCGGCGTCGTTATTGGATTACAATTACTCATATTAAATCGTTCCAATACCTTCTTTGTGTATGATTCTTGTTTAAGAACTATTTTGCCACTGCTGTATTGTAGAATTTCCATCCCTAGATAGAACGTGGCCGGTTTCGATGTCAATTTAAACCTTTTTTGCAGCTCTTGCAGAAATGAATCTGCCACTTTTTTGCTAGACGCTGCTACGAGCCCATCGTCAACGTATAGTGTCAGTAATATCTTCTGATCACCAGTTCCTCTCGTGTACAGGCAAGAATCTGCAGTGCTCTGTCTGAAACCAAGCTCAATCAAAACCTCGTGGACACAGTAGTTCCAGCAACGTGGAGATTGTTTTAAGCCATATAAACTTTGATTTAGATGACATACTCTCGTTGAGCCATCTTCAAAACCTTCGGGCTGTTTCATGTAAATCTCTTCTGTGAGGTTACCGTAGAGAAATGCTGTGGTCACGTCGAATTGGACCAAGTACATCCTCTCGCTCGCTGCGACACTTACTAGAGAGCGTATTGTCGACATTCTTGCCACTGGACTATACGTTTCCTCATAGTCAAGTCCTTTTCTTTGTCGGAAACCTTGAGCGACTAAACGTGCTTTGAATCTTTCAATCGAGCCATCTGGATTCGTTTTCACCTTGAAAATCCATTTACATGGTATCGCTTTCCTTCCTTTTGGTAGATCTTGTAAGGTCCATGTGTTATGTTCTCGTAGTGAGTTTAGCTCATTATTCATAGCATTTATCCACTCTTTCCGATCTATACTGTTTGTAGCTTCCTTGTACGATTGTGGTACAGCTAAAGTACTACTAAGTACCGCATTAACATAACTATCGAGTTTTGCAGGTCGTTGAAGAGTCGATCTATCACGTAGATTATAGCGCGAAATTACAGGTTCATCTTCGGTATCCTGGAATTCGTCGTCGGGTTCGTTGACTTCGTTTTCGTACTCATTTGCGAACATGTCTACATCATCTTCAACATTATTCTCTCCCTCAAACTCGAGCGGTTCTGAGTTACTGTTTTCTCTCAATTCGCTTAACTGATGTTCTTGTCTTTGATCAGTACTGTTATCACGTCTGTCTTCGTCAATTTCAATAACCGGTTCAAGAGGTTTGCAATCTGATGACACTTTAAACTCATATTCGTTTGGTTTTGTGTCCTGCTTTTCAGTCACTTCCTTTACCTCTAATCTGGATAGCGGTTTCTCGTCAAATTTGACGTCTCGTGATCGAACAAGGTTTGTGTTACCTTCTGTAACCCAAATACGGTAGCCGTCGTCGTCATATCCGACCAAAGTACCTTTCACGGCCTTTTTGTTTAGTTTCTTTCTCTTTTGTTTCGGAATGTGAACATAGCACGTACTGCCGATAATGCGCAAATGTTTAATGCTCACTTTCTTTCCAAACCAAAGTTCGTAGGGCGTTTTCCCATCTACACGTGTAGGACCAGTTCTGTTCAGTATGTATGCCGCTGTGCTCACAAGTTCTGCCCATAGGCACTGTGGTAGCGTCTCGTTCGCATACATAAGCGATCTAGCGGTCTCAACTAGCGTTCTATTGTCACGCTCGCTACAGCCGTTCTGTTCCGGCGTGTACGGCATTGTCAATCTCTGTTTTATACCGTTGAGGGCCAGAATGTCTCGTACATTCTTGTTATCAAATTCTCCTCCGTTATCGCTTAGGATAGTTTTGATTACATGTCCGTTCGTTTTTGCTTCAGCTATCATCTGTTCTAAATATATCTTTACCTCTGATTTTTCTTTCAAAAAGTAAACATATCTAAAACTTGTAAAATCATCCTTAAAAAGCAAAAAATAGCGATATTTGGACATTGATTCTGGAAACGGTCCACATACATCACTGTGTATCAGTTCTCCTGGTTGGGAGGCTCTATCTCTTGTTCCAAATTTTAATCTGTGAGATTTCCCATACATGCAGCCTTCACAGAGTTCATGTCCGACTGGAAGCTCAATTCCCATTTCTCGTTTGACTAGAGCTCTGACATGTCTATTATTCTGATGGCCGAGTCTCTCGTGGTATAATTGGGTTTGCGTTGTCATGAACACTTCTAGTGGTTTGAATGGCTTTACGTTCGTCACATTAAGCTTGTAAAGACCACCCTTATGACTTCGTTCTCCAATAACTTTGAGTTCACCATTTATAAACATGCTGCATTTATTTGGATTTGAAGAGAATTCGCTACGCGGGTTTTTATCGTGACTTGCTAGGACAGAGAATAAATTCTTTTGAATCGATGGAACATACCACACGTCTTGAAGGGTTATAGGTACTGTTTTACCATTAACTTCTGCTTCAATCAAAATCGATCCTTTTCCTTTCGCTTCAATCGTATTTCCATTCGCTGTAGTCACTGTATTTGACTCGTGGAAATGCTCGAAAGTTTGGATTAGGTCGCCTCTATTGGTTATGTGGCTAGTGGCTCCATTATCCACGTACCAATTTATTTTGTCGCATTCAGCCGAAAAAACCGTCGTATTCGTCTGTGTCTGTGTATCTACAGACATCAAAGTCATGTTTGCGCTTTGACTTGTTGAAGGACGATTATTACTTTTTGGTGGTCGTCCGTCACTGATCCACTTTTGGTAATTTCTGACGCGGTGACCAATCTCGGAGCAATAATTGCACTTTCGATTTTTGTCCTTGTCTACCTTGTTCTTTATGTGCTTCTTCATGCTCGTTGTAGCAGCTAGAGCTTCTTGGTCAAGTACTACTGCTTTACTTGCCAAAGCTCTCTCGTAAGCACATAAGTGAGTGGTTAGGTTTTCTACTGTCCTGTCTGCTTTGGGTATTAAAAGCCAGCTGCTTCTGAATTGAAAATATTCTTCACCAAGTGTATCCAAAATCTTACATACCAACAATAGTTCCGGTAACTCCTTGTTGTCCTGATGCAATTCTTGATTCAACTCAGTCCAAATATTTTTCAGTTTGCACATGTGTGTTGCAACGTCATCATCTGGGTCTCTTTTCAATCCAAAAAATGTCATACACAGGTTGTACGCCTTGTCTTCGGAAATACCTCCATACAGTCTATGTAGTTCTAACCATACTTCATAAGCGCTTGTATATCTCATGACTTTGCGAAGTGTGTCCTCGCTCATATTTGTGGTCAGAAGGAGTAGAGCGTTACTGTCCGCTTTCACAAATGTGACGAGTTCAGTTTTGTAGCTCTTGACGTCTACATCACCTGCTCCATCTGGCACCGGTTCTGGTCTCTTAAGTTTTCCTTCTACTACGTCGATGACGTCGTTCATACTCTTAAGTAGAATGCACATTTTGTACCTCCAGGTGGTCCAGTTCGCTTTTCCTTTAAGCTGACCAATTTGATATTTCGTCGTTAAATTTTCCATTTTCTAAGTGCAGGGGCACATCACCTATTATGAGTGCGTGTTTGTATGGAAGCCTGGTAGAATACTGTGAAATTTCACTGGAGAGTACTATGATTTAATAAAAAACTAGACCAATAAAGCGACACAATTTTCTTTAATTTTGAACTGACATAATCTGTCACCTTAGCACTAGTCACAAAAAAATATCCAAACTAAAGAGGCTTCAATGTGGCCAGTTCTAACAGGTACGTATATTATTACAATAATATAAACAAATAAAACTGCCAGATGAGTTTATTTTTTTCATTCTTGAATATTTTGAAGGCACTTTGAGGTAACCACGCCTAGAGGTAAAAATGTTGACTACAAAATATGTGTAAAACATATCGATACCTATATTATATTAAACATATCGATATGATTCATATCGTTTTTTTTTTCATATTTTGCCCATCCTTATAACTACATAGGTATGTTTTATCTGTGAACGTGAGGAATAATTTTGTTTTGTTTTACGCCTGGATACAAATCTTTTTAGCCACACATATTTAAGGCCGCGTTCAGAAATCACCCAGTTAATGTAATTATTACCAAAGATTATACGTCTTTGTTCCTCAATGTGTCTACACCATTGAGGTCTTACACTATAGAGGGATAATTACGAAGTTTTCCGACCTAAACAAGGATAGCGCTATACAACAGGCTCTTATAAAGAACGAGGTACAACTATTATCATATTGTCTCTATCGCGTAACCCATTTTCTGAACATTGGTCATGACATGTTAAGTCAAATTAGTGGCCCGGCAGGGTCGGCTTGTGGTTTTTTAATTTGTGTTGTGGTATTTTTTATTATTTTTAAGTGAATCTTTGTGAATGTGTACTAGAAACAATTTAGAATTGAATGTGAAAAAATATTCGGGTGTTCCATTCATGGTGAAGTGAAAATTGTACTGAAAGATTAAGTTTTCAAACGTATGTGTTTTTCTTGTGTTTATTGATGTTTTTCGGTAACTATAATTTATGTGGATGTAACTATACATCGGGTTCGACAATTAGAACCTGCATTTGGCTTGATATATTCAGTTTTCGGTGTTATTTTGTTAAAACAACATTGACCAGTTTCGTGTGTCAGTGTGGTCATCGTATAAACATTTCAGTTCCCATTACGTCGGGTAACAAATTGCATATTTGTGTAAAATGTTAAATGTATTAAAACTGTGCATTCTTAAACCATTTAATTAAGATATAGGTAATAAAAGTAGTTAATTATTATAGTTTTTATTTAATTTGAAATTAAAAAGTTAAAGTTTAGTAAGAAGAGAGTAGAATTGTTTTAATAGTAAAGGCATTCGCCTCTTATGTAAGAACATATGTTGTAAATAAGTTCTTAATTTGTGTAATAAATTTATCATACAGGACTTTGCTGTCGATTACTATGGCCAATCATCCAATTCCATTGATGGATCACAATCCTACAATAAAAATGTAAGCAACGAATCTCGGATTTCTAATCCTAATTAACGCCACATAGTGAGAACGAGTTCATGAACGTAGACTTCATCATCATGTGAACGTCAAGGCTGTTCAGGACACAAAACGACAAACCGTTTCGGGTTAGTGTAGTGAATTGACAGTTATGTATAGTTAGTGCTATCCAATACGGTGGTATGGTTAATGTAATAATTGACTTTCATAAGTACGTCTGTGATCTACTCCGACAGTATGACATTTAACTGAGACACTATGCTATTTAGAATACTTCAAGTGGTTTTTTTAACATTGTGTTTATCTATCTACCTATATCCTAAGTATCAGTTGTGCTGCAGTCTTGTAAATTATGTCAAAATACTAGTTCTTCTACTGTAAATTTTACCTGTATGGAAATAATGAATGTATGTCTATTGTATAAATGTGTCATATATTTTAGTTGATTATTTTATTTACCTGACTGGTTTAAACCTAGATAAAACCTGGTTAACAACAAAATATTAATGATTGCATAAGAAGCATACCGTAAGAAAATGTAGTTACCGCAATTTCATTCGAGCTCTGCGTTGTAGCGCCGCCACTACAACTTCAGAAAGTCGTAGGTAGTTGGTCTGTAAAAGGTACGAAATCTGTACTATTATTCTGTGGCCACACTAGAACGTATTCATTACTCGGCCACCTAAAAGAGATCTTCACCTTTTGATCTGTTTACAGGAGTCTATCATAAAAAGTAATTTCTAGATTTTTCGCCAACATATGCATATTCCCTATTTCCCTATTCTTTCACTCTGGGGTACAGAATAGTACAGATATCCTACCTTTTACAGACCAACTACGAACTTCTGAAGTTATAGTGGCTGCAATGCAACGCAGAACACGTTACATTTTCATTCAAGCGAATGGGAGAATTTTTCATAGGTATGGTAAACACTCCAAAATTACTGTCAAAAAACTATTGCTTTCCAAAAGTGTTACGCTGTCAAGGACTCTATAGTGTCATTCCTCAATGGTCTACACGAAGCACAAGAGAGTAAGATTATAGCACAGAATACTAAAGGTTAATGATAAAGAGCATTGAGGTCTAATGATACGAACATTGAGGAAGACCTCAATGGATACGAATTATCTTCGAGTTTTTTAATACTTTTTCTTTGGCAACTCCACAAAAGCCTTGCAGGTTCGGTAATACTGCATGCATAATATTACCCGATTTCGAGTAATTTTGGTCATAAGCGATTCTATGAATTTTTGGTAATTATGCCTACAAAAAAATGAATGTTTATATTTCTATCTTGTGCGCACTGTACGTACAAGAACCCGCCTATTTCACAGTGAAGTGCAACAACAAAATAGATATTTATCAATTCGAGAATCCTACCATATCAATTCGACAATGACACAATCCTATTGTGGGGCTCACATAAAATTTAGGTTACCAAATTTTTTTATGGTACTGAGTGATGAGACGAGCAAGTCGTTCGCGTGATGGAAGCGCCAGCCTACCCATAGCAATTGCAGTGTCATCCAGAACTATATGAATTAATATAGCTATATAAATTGTGCCAAAATTACCACCATTTCCTTTGCCATGAGAAAGTTTTATTCTTAGGACACATCGGGTGTATTTCGGAGAATATACAAAGTAGTTCTTGTAAATTATTTGTAAAAATGCAGAAAGGCTCAAAAGAAATAACCACATGGCCTTAATCGACCCTATTTTGCATCAGGAATTTATCTCTCAAAGTAACCCATCAAATGAAATTGTAAAAATTTTCGAAAATATTTTTTTATTATGAGTCAAAATGAGATCTTTTTTTTCGTTAGTTGAGACGAATCTAACGATGCCTTATATAGTAGTAATCAGTCAGTTGTGTGCGGTAATAGAGATAAACATACGCTGCTAAAATCATTACTACTTTTTGTTTCGCCGAAGTCGGATACAAACGGGTAATTTCGGGTAATTTATGTTTTGATTTCGGACTTTTTCATGTTTGATTGCCGGCAACAGTCGAAGTGACGAAGTTCTGTGAGGCGTGTTTTGCTGTTTTGCTAATTTTATGATTTTGTTTTGGGTAATTGACCTATTAGTGATTTACCGGCACTGGATTTAGCTCGTCACCACTCGCCACGCCAGACTGGTAAACATTGGTAAAACAATGTGCATTAAATAGTATTTATAAATACTTCAATTCAAGAGTTGTTTACTCCTGCAATGAAAGGTATGTATCGCTGTGGTATCGGTTTAATTAAACAAATTGGATATTTTATAAGTGCCTACTGAACAAACTATTAATAAATATGTATTTACTCAAAATACATACTGCTAAACATTTTTTTGTGAAAAAGAAATAAGTAAGTAATTAAGTGTAATATACAGTAATAGCTGCACCCCGCGGTATCCCCCGCTGATTGCCAAGAAAAAAAAATAGCCTAGGTCCTTTTCTAGCACTTAAAAAACATTCATATTAAATTTCAACGAATTCCGTTCAGTAGTTTTTGCCTAACTGAGAAAGAAACATCCATCCATTTATCCTCATAAACTTGCATTTAAAATATTATTAGGAAACCTCTTCAGGTCTGCTGTGGTATTATAGTTGGCACTTACAAAACTCTTATTACTTACCTACTAGTCCATGACTTCATTCATGTTGAACCAATAAAATATATGGCTTGTCACTCTGGGATAGTGTAGCTTTCTATCAGTAAAATAATTTTTAGAATCGGATCATTAGTTCCAGAGATTACCTCTTACAAACATACATACAATTTTGCCTCTTTATATTGTTTTGTTAGTATAGCTAGATGCCAGACTGTTG
Source organism: Petrophora chlorosata (assembly GCA_951640565.1). NCBI lineage: Eukaryota > Metazoa > Arthropoda > Insecta > Lepidoptera > Geometridae > Petrophora > Petrophora chlorosata. The sequence goes on along the minus strand of OX621204.1, from coordinate 3,169,117 downwards.
TGTTGTTACTATCGGCTTTTTTATCATTGACCTTGTGAAGAAGAAGCAAGTAAGCACTCGTCTAAAAATATTGTATGATTTTAAATAATCAGAACGGTGATCATAACGGTTTCGATCGTGCAGGACCTTGCCTGAGCAATCTAATTTTTCTTCTGATTTTTTAAAATAATAAGATTTTACCCACAAACGCGCTAATGCATTCAATATCAGAATTTCAAGTTAGTGTTATTACTTACAAATTTTTTTGAGGTCTGACAATATACACAAGTCTTTGATACACCCTAGTGGGGAATGTAGCTAAGTTACTTATGCTGCTGTTGGTCTGACACACTAAAGTTCTATTCCTTGGAAAGGCACTGAATAACTGAACCAAAAATGCCTATGGCTCCTATGGGTCACACTACCTTTGAGAGAAGGCCTATATCCCAGCAGTGGGAATGTAAAGTGCTAGTTGAGATAATGCATATTTACATAAACAAGTCGTACCACATTACTAAGGGACAGAAGCATCACTCCGCAAATAAATTTAAACAAATAGAGACTTGCTATGACGCAATACAATTCGGCTCGCCAAGCGCTGTTTACCTACCAGTCATATTAACCTACAGAGTGCCTCTCTATCGCATAGCTCTTATCTCTTCTGACGCGGCACGTGTAACGACGCGCGACCCGCCGTAGGTGTCCGGCTATGTACTTGTAGCTTCGTACCTACAGTGCGGAGTGCGCTAGGCCTGGTAGTAGTTAAAATTGTTTAATGGGTGAATCTATTTATCACTAACAAGTATTCTTTTATAAACCTCTGTTTTATATGTCAAATAATAATTCAACAAATATCCTATAACTCTTTAAGAGCTGGATAGATTTTCATCAAATACATATATAACTAAGAACCATCTCAATAAAAAAAAAATTGACTCCATCACTCACACATTGACTCCGTCCCTATCTATTTAGTAGCTATAAAGCAACTGACAGATGCTCACACAGACACCAGTGTCAAACTTATACACCTCCCTTTTGTTGCATCAGCGGTAAAAAAGCTTTACACTATGTACTAAATTACATTAATTTGAGTAAAAATGAAATTAAATCAGTCCTACTATTAAACTTCTGATTTGTTTTAACTATACCATTGTAGGCTCGGTGAGTGAAGCCAACACCATGACAGATGTCAAATCTGATGTCATATCAGATCTGACAGAGAATGAAGATGCAAAGCCTGAAATCAAACCAAACACTGGAGATATTAAAATTACACCTAAAGAGTGGCCTGATACAAACACACAAATGGAAATAAAATCTGAAAATGATAAAGACGCTGATATACTCATACAAGAGACCGATTTGAAAGAAGAAAAAATAGAAAATATCTCGGAACATCACTGTGAACCGGGAATTGAAGATTTGAACAGCATATTAAAAGAAACCAAAGACAGAATCTTAGCTGATAGCGTAACTGATATTAACGAACAAGAAACTGCTTCCACAGTTGTTGCAATGAAGACGGAAATTGGCACAAGAGAAGTTAAACAAGAAACGGAATTAATTACGGATGAAGTTAAACCAGTCACTGAAAAGAATGGTGACGTAGTAAAAACTGGAACGGAAAAGATTGTTAACCCATTAAAACGTAAGCGCTGTAGAGGTGTACGTGGACGAAACAAAAAATCAAAATTTTCAAAACAAGCTGCTAACTCAGTGGCGGAAGGAAATAAACCACCGACACCATTTATTATAGATCTTAAAGATGACGTAGAATACTGCCTTACAGTGACTAATTTGCCAAACAGTTGGAGTTTTATGGATATTAAAAATTACATTGATACACAGGTATGTATTTTCTGCTGTTCCCAATTTCCATGAATAATTGAAAACACTCAATGCTGTCCCATTTTTGTATATATTTAATAAAACTGAAATATTTGTCAATGTATACACACATCATAAGTATACAAAATTTAAATTCAATGATAATGCAATTTTATGGTACTGAGCTGACCAGCCCCCTACCCATATGTCCCTCAAGCGCCAATTGTATATTGTGTTGAGATCGAATTAAGGTATAGCTTCACAGCGACTAATAAGATACGGTCTAATTATTGTTGATTCACGCAAGAAATCGAATTTATCTCATTCCTTTCTACCAAAAGACGATGATTACGAGTTGAAATAAACTTAATGGGACAATATAGGTATGGCATCATAAGACATTGTCGCAGTGATTCTACACCTTAATCTGAGCTGAACACGATATACGATTGGCGCTTGAGGGACATATGGGGGGCTGATCTAAATAGGGGATCGGACAACTTTTCAGAAAGTGTTTTAAATTAACTATAATGCCTAAATATATCCATGCACAATAGTATTTTAATTAAATAAAGCTCTAAAAGTACCTAAAACTATGTTTAAATATTATGTTTTAAAGATTGCCGCGCAAAAGGTCACCTCAGAATATGTGACGTCATATGAAGGTAGAAAACGACAAACTCTTTGAAATAAAACTTGCAAAGAGATTTAAATATGTTTCGTGAAGTTTGGGGATTATATTGTAGTAATGAAAAGAGAAAATTAGCAACAATACATTGTATGAAAAGCAAAAAAGTTAAATAAACACAAGTTTGACTCACGGCATTTGCCTTCAAATGACGTCATGCGCCGTGATTGTTGTTTCGTTTTAGATGAAGAACAGATTAAAAATGTCAGAATTATATGATTTCATTTACCGATTTAAAAATATAAATCATTATTATTTCACAAAAATATTGATTGAATGATCTTTCTGGTTCGACGAACATTCGTTCTAACTACACCTTCGATTTTTTCTCGATCACTGTCCGATCCCCTATTATGAAGTCAGAAAGTGTATTCAAAAACACAATAATAATTTAACCCTCTTGTTTTATTTGACTTGATAAATATTCTGACTTCATAATACTTCCAAGGTCTGATGGTGGAGCTGGAAGGTGGTCATAGTAACTCAACAATTGTATAATTCAATATTCATTTGATTTCTCTCCAATGTGCACTTTAGTAGCTTGAAAATTATTCTATGTTGTAGTTTTATCCCATTTTTATTTTTTTTATTTTTTTATTTATGTAACCGAATGACGAGACGAGCTGGTCGTTTGCCTGATGGTAAGCAATACGCCAGCCCATAACAATAACAGCACCACCCAGAACTTTGTTTTGCTAAATCCTGCGCGGCGCTGCACTGCGCTTGTCACCCTGAGACAATTAGCTGTTGAGTCTCATCATCATCATCATCATCATCAGCCCATCACGTTCCCACTGCTGGGACACGGGCCTTCTCTCATAGAGAGAGAATGGGCCATAATCCACCACGCTGGCCCAGTGCGGGTTGGTGAATGTCACATGTCCTTGACTTTTTGTGAAAAATTCTTGGACATGCCGGTTTCCTCACGATGTTTTCCTTCACCGTTTTAGAGCGAGTGTTAAATCCGCACATAGCTTAAGAAAGTCAGTGGTGCGGGGTCAGCGGGATTCGAACTCGGGTGCGTCGGATCGAAAGTCGCACGAGCTCCCACTGAGCCACACTCGCTCTTTTTTGAGTCTCATAATGCCCAGTAATTTCGTTGGCTACAATGCTCTTCAAGCCGGAACACAGTAATGCTTGCGCACTACTGTTATGTATTTTTGTCATTTGTGTCATATTTGTTTTAGTGTGGCCCAGTAGACGAAATAGAGATGTTGAAAGATGACAAAACAGGCAATGGAGCCATCAGGTTATCTTACCAAACTGAAAGTGAGTGCGAGCAGGCGATGGGAAAATTGAAGGACAAAGAAATTGAAGGGACCAAACTTGTTGTTACAATGAAAGGTATGGAATTAAAAAGAAATGTAAATATGATATGATTTAATTTAAATCCCCTAATACTTACTGAGATGGCGCGGTGACCCCTAAGTAGGTCTTGGACTCCGACAACAAAAGGCGCCACTGGTCTCGGCGTTGCGCGGTCTCTTCCCAGTCGAACAGCTGCAGTTCGCGAAGATCCTTCTCGACCTCGCCTAGCCAGCGGTATCGAGGCCGTCCGACCGGGCGACGACCCGTGAGTTGACCCAGGAACGCCATCTTAGCAGCCCGATCATTGTACATGCGCACGACGTGGCCGAGCCATCGAAGTCTGTTTTTTTTTTATGTAACTCATCAGGCGTCGTCTCGTTAAGACGAGCTGGTCGTTTGCCTGATGGTAAGCAATACGCCAGCCCATAACAATAACAGCACCACCCAGAACTTTGTTTTGCAAAATCCTGCGCGGCGCTGTACTGCGCTCGTCACTCTGAGACAATTAGCTGTTGAGTCTCATAATGCCCAGTAATTTCGCTGGCTACAATGCCCTTCAAGCCGGAACACAGTAATGCTTGCGCACTACCGCTTGGCGGCTAAATAACTGGCAAAGCGGTGGTACCCACCCAGACGGCCTCTCGCATACGAGAAACCTACCACCAGTAATGTGTGCCTTGACCTCACCCATGATGTTGGGTTCAGCAAACAGCTCCTCCACCTCTCTGTTCTTCCTAACTCGCCAACTGCCTAAATCCCCTAATGGCATATTGTAATAATTTTAACAATAATAATAAGGATCTAGATCACATATAGATCTTTAGTTCCTAACTAGAATTCCCAGTAACTAGAAAACCAGAAGAAGCGAGGACCGATGGTCCCACAACACCCAGACCCAGACCAAATTCTTGGATTTTTTTCTGTGCACCATCATTTATAACATTTGCGTGGCAGTAGTGGGAATCGAACCCGCAAGCTGCGTATTGGTTGGGCAGGTCAGCTCATATCATACCGCTGTTGTACTGTTGTATGATATGAGCTGACCTGCCAACCAATACGCTACCGAGGAAGTCGAGGACTTAATAATTTTTTTTTTTTAATAATGTCGCGTCACTTAATGACACTTCATTAACATTACAATCTAGCCTATTAAGGCTAATAAGTAATTTGAATTTAACTTAAACTGCTAAGTAGAGTAAAACTAAGAATATGTCCATCAACACTTTTCTTATTGTCTCTATTAAGGCGAAGTAACATAGAGGACTTAATAATGTGTATAGAAATAAATATCCTAAATTATTTGACAAAATTTGTTTATTTTTCAGTTGTGAATTTAGAGTCAGACAGTGAAGTACAAGTGGACCATCCAAACACACAGGAAATTCCAGAAGCCCCAGAACCACCAGGCACAAGGTAAAGAAAGAAATCTACCAAATTATATACTTTAAAGTCTTTGATTTATTTCCTCAATGATTGACAACTGATGTCATGGCATTTGTTCGTGATACTTTTACATCAGCGGCTGGAGCCTACTACCTACACCAAAATATTAAAGTCAGAGCACAGAATACTAAGGGACAGAAGCATCACTCCGCAAAGAAATTTAAACAAATAGCGACTCTTGCTATGACGCAATAAAAATCAATTTAGGTCGCGTAGCGCTGCATACCTACCAGTCATATTAACCTACAGAGCGCTTCTCTTTCTATCGCGCCGCTCTTATCTCTTCTGACGCGGCACGTGTAACGACGCGCGACCCGCCGTCGGTGTCCGGCTATGTACTTGTAGCTTCGTACCTACAGTGCGGAGTGCGCTAGGCCTGGTCAGAGTCAAATATCATTTATTAAATAGGCATAAAAATGCACTTTTATACGTCATACCTGTTCAAACGCCAGGCCTGTCCATAACAATCGCAGTGCAACCCAAAACTTTTAATAAACAGCTAAGGAATGGAACACCTTACCAGCGTCTCTGTTTCCCGATTCATATAATTTAGGTGTCTTCAAGTCCCGAGTGATTTGGTATCTTATAGGCAAGCATGATCCATCGTCGACGGCGTCGTCACTTTCCATCAGGTGAGACTGGTCAAATGCTAGCCTATCAGGTAATAAAAATATAAATAAATAAATAAAACCGAGACATCAAACATAAGTCGAGTATGCCCAGTAATTTCGCTGGCTACAATGCCTGTATTATCTAGGGATATAAGGAACGGTGTGGCGCGCGAGTCATGCGGCGGACCGCGCGCGCTTGCGCTGCGATAGTCAAACATGTCACGCTCACAGAGTCTCCTGTTGCTATAGGCCGACCGTTTAACTCGCGTATCGCCTGCGCGGTAAGAAGGGAGCGAGGGGAGATGTTAGCGGGTGGGTGAAAGGGAAAGGACGTAAGCTCTCTGCTCCGCGCACCCCTTTCACCCACCCGCTAACATCTCCCCTCGCTCCCTTCTTACCGCGCAGGCGATACGCGAGTTAAACGGTCGGCCTATAGCTGCGAATTGTTGCACTACCGCCCAGGGCAAAAAAAAAAAAAGATATTCATTCATTGTATAAACGTAACGCTGTTACTAAAGCTTACGTAATATTATATTTATTATTGTAATTAAATTATTATAACAATTATATACAATTCATACTATGATTAAGAAATAAGTTTTATATACGTGTATAGCTTGCAAAACGTACTATTATATTACTTGTCGCTTCTAGGATTAACGTACACTAGAAATGAACAATGGAAATCCCCCTTACCCCTTATTGCCAAACCATAATACTGTATAAATAATGTAGTTATATTAAATTATGTTAAGTTATTGGCAATAAAAAATCATTTTCTTTCTTTCTTTCTTAAATGTATTGATAAATAAAAAAAAATGCCAAATATATGAACACTTCTATATTAAATTGACTCGGATTTTGTATAAGCATCAATTAATCCGTTTGGACTTTCTTCATGGCGCATTCCATCACCAACTAATGCTCTATTGTTCCTTTTTGAAAAATGTAGACGACATCCGAAATTCGTTAAGATTATTCACATTTTAGGAAACCTTGGACTCCAGACTTAGATGCGTGGGAAATAGATCCTAAAGGGTTGTACGGGCTCAAACAGTCATTCTTGAAGTCAATCGGCATAACACCACCTCTGGACAAGTGGGTTCATGTATCTAATGTAAGTATGTTTCTTGACGTTTTTTCTTCATATTTATAACTGGCAGTGGCAAACTGGCTTCCTCTCATTCTGCCATTTGAGTTAGTTTAAATTTTTTTCGGTACTTAAATTATTCTGCGATCTTTAATGATTTTATTCTAGCGAGTCCGCATTCGAATAAACAATACAAAATAAAAAAAACAGTTTAACAATCCTTGTGAAACTATTTCTTCAGTTTCACAATATTATTTTTGAGTATTGTCCTATTTGCAAAATTATTTTAGGATTTTCGACACTCATCCTAATATCTGGTTTATTAGATAAAAGCTATGATGGCTATGATTACAATTTTAATACTCATTAAGGTTCATTACTCAATGATGTCGATTTTGCTAATGATTTTACCACGTTTTTAGTAAATCACTTTTTTGTTTGTCTGTCTGCCTGTCGTTCTGGGTGGAATCTTGCAACTAAAATTTCGAGCACTTCTCGATTAGCTATCCGGCTGAAACTTTTAGGGTAGCTCGATGACAATGCATTCTAAATCCATTTATTAGCATGCAATGCCGATCTAACCTCAAAAGGCGCATAGAAACGTTTTGTTTTAACCGATTTCAAATAAGGAGGAGGTTCTCTGTTCGAATGTATTTTTTAAATTTTTTATTTTTTTTGTTTGTTACCTCAGAACTCCGTCATTTATGAACCGATTTGAAAAATTCTTTTTGCGTCGGGTTCAGTATAGCTACGAAGTGGTCCCATATAAAAAAATTCATCGATATGTGACCTTGGACTTCGAAGATACATTGAAGTCGGTTTTTGTTTTTTTCTAAAAATTAATTATTTGTAATTTTTTTTAATCTGTCACTTTTTTTCTACAGTTCAGGTGTGACAAATCTGAGTTAAGAGATGTCTTGGAGTTAGCTGGCAGCGTGATCATGTGTTCAGTTTTCAATGTCACAACGAAGTACGCTAACGTCATGTATAGTCATCCTTTGGAGGCGGTCCAGGTTAGTATAACTTTTTTAATCGTACAAACTAAGATAAATCTTACTCCTGAGTCCTGAAAATAACCATCTCGCGGTATTGTGTTGCGGGGAAATTACTGGGCATTAAACTAGACTGGATTGTCCTTATGGGAACCGGTGCTGTCAACTCCACGTTACACATAGGGTTTCATAATTTAATTGTATTATATTTATTGTAATTTCTATAATATAAACTTATTATTTTAAAATTATTGATTGATTATTTTATAATTTTGATTAAAATAAAATGTAGCTGTTAACCTGACTTAATAATAATAATTTGACATAATTTTAATTTAAATGTTTTGCAATGTGACCATGTATTTGTATTGTATTAATTGTTATTCTATGAGTCTATGTAACTTGATATAAATAAATAAATTAAGAGATTCAGAGCTTTTGTCAGTCTAATGTCTCAGGGTGACGAGTGTAGTACACTGCTGTGCAGGATTTTGCAAAACAGTATTCTTGGTGATGCTACAACTGTTATGGGCAGGCGTTTTTTTACTGTCAAGTGAACGATTTGATAGATTCGCCACTTAAATACATAAAAATAAGGTGACAGTGACAGGATATTTCATATCATAGCGGTGGATCCCGGTTGCTGTTTTATAGGTCAATAGTCGTTAAACCATGTCTTTGGGCCTTCGGGCGGTATATAACTTCGTCAATAAAGTTAGCCACACTCACATGACGTGGACCGCTGAAGGGGCCTGGTGGACCGATGCAAGGGCCTGATGGACCGATGTAGGGGCCTGATAGACCAATTCAACGACCTGGACCAATATAAGGGCCTCCTGGAGTCTCAAATGCAATAATCTCGAAGTTTCTAAGATTTCTAACGTGTTTCTAATTCCAGGCGGTGTCATTGCTCAATGGACAGACATTATATGGACAGAAGCTCAAAGTGGTCATGGATCGAAGTCCAGTCAACACTGTCTTGCTTCCAAAAGGTCTCTCCAACATCGGTAAAGGATTAGGGGCTAATGGTAAACCTTTGAACACCATCCTGCAACACTACCGTCGATTCGTGAACAACCAAAGCGCTTCTATCAATCGTGCTGCCTTCGAGGGCTCAAATAACCAATACACCAATGTAAATACTGAGCCAGAAGAGATGTTTTCGGTTAAAAGCGTTGAAGAATTCAATTATGTGCTGCCAAATGATGCAGTGACAAATGCTGTAAATAAATCTACACCTCCAGCAAATAGCCCAGCTTCACTGACTAAGGCTAAACCAGTTGTGCAGCCTCCAACCGCTAATAAAGTTGTAAGACCTGTAATGGAAGTTAAGAAGCAAGCCGTGCCAGCCCCAGCAAAATCTCCGATGCGGCAAAACAACCCAGGGCAGAATTTCCAGCCTCGAAATTTTGGGCCGGGTTTTGGACCTTTTGGTCCTAGGCATTTCGGTTCGGACTCTAGGATGGCAGGACCATTCGGTCCGGGACCGAGGCCCATGTGGAACGGTCCGGGACCTATGCCCGGGCCTATGGGTGGACCGAGACCGATGCAGGGGCCTGGCGGACCGATGCAGGGGCCTTGTGGCCCGATGCAAGGACCTGGTGGACCAATGCATAGACCTGTTGGACCGATGCAAGGGCCTGGTGCACCGATGCAGGGGCCTGGTGGACCGATGCAGGGACCTGGTGGACCGATACAGAGGCCTCCTGGACCAATGCAAGGGCCTCTTGGACCAATGCCGAGACCTATCGGACCAATGTCGAGACCTGTCGGACCAATGCCGATGGCAGGTCCTCCTGGGCCTATGCAGAGACCTCCTGGACCGATGCAGGGGCCTGCTGGACCTATGCAGGGCCCTGCAGGGCCCCAAATGTATGGAAACGAACCAGTGCAGCTGCAGCTTAGTAATGTGAGTACCCTATTCAAAAGTTTAGAGAAATCTGCTAAAACGGACCCCTCAAAGTTAACTAAAAGTACCTAAACAAATTTCCAAATTTAGATTTGAGTACTACTTTATTGGAAATTTGAACTTGGAGAAGTTATCTTAATCAGTGAATAATATCTATCTCGAAAGTACACCATTATTATTATTATCTCATTTTTTTAGTATGTATGTTAGATTTGTATCTATATGTATAAGGCCACGAAGGGCCTGGCATAACATATTATATAAACCCATCAAAAAAATTTATGAAAAAAAATTAAAAACCTAATTTTAAATAATTAGGAAGAAGAAAAATGATATTGCTCGGGCAGGGATCGAACCTGCATCCCGACGCCTTAACCACTGGGCCACCGAGCCGGCTGCTCGAGCAACGAAATTTCTTATATCTTACGGGGGCGATTTTCGCCTAGCATGCGCTAATGCATTTAATATCAATCAAGATTTTTCATTGCTACAAAGATTTCAAAACAAAGTACTCGGGGGTACCGTAAACGCTCCGTGGTACATTCGCAATGACGACCTCCATCGGGACCAGAAAGTGGACCTCGTTACTAGTGTTATTAAAAAGTTTGCTGAAGCTCACGGATGTAGACTTCATCATCACGTGAACGTCGAGGCTATCCAGCTCCTCGACACCACAGACCTAGTGAGAAGACAGAACAGGTTTCTTCTAGGCGAGCGTGCTACATCTTCGACTGCATCGTCACTTAAGAGGATATGACACAGCCGCGGCCAGTGAGCACTAGGTATTTGAATAATGGTTTACGGTCTCGCAGAAAATGCGTAAATTAAATAAATTAACTAAATAATAATAATGATAATAATGTAACTAAATTCGTATCAACTTCAGATTTTTGTTAAAATTAGCGTTTCGGGAGAAAACGTTTCTACCACACTAAATCTCAACCAAATTGGGTAATTTTTGTCTCAATTTCTTAAACGGAGAATAAACTAGGTTTGTAGGTTTTCCTTTTTCTTAGTTTATGTTTATTTTTAAAGTTACCAGCTTCCAAACTTCAAAAAAAATTTTCAAATAAATATCGAGATTTTTGGGTCCATTTATTCAAATTCTATAGGAATTATCGAAAAAATCATAACCTACAAACCTCAATAATGGTAACATCTCTAACATGTCCAAATTTCATCGTATTTGGTTAATGTTTAGGGTTAGTTAGTTCTTTTTGTATGAAAATTTCAGCGTGCCGTTCCCTCTTAACAACAGGTGCGATAGCGGTCAAACGCAAGCTTATAAATTATAAAAAAAAAAAGATTCAAAAGGACAAGGTGTTAATGGACACATTCTTAGTTATACTATACTTAGCAATTGAAGTCAAAGTAAAATTACTTATTAGTCTTATTAGGCTAGATTGTAATGTTAAGGCAGATCATTATAAAAAATAACAAGATTTTCGTAGAAAAATATATTTTTCAAGACAAGCCTTTAACAAATTCGTAATCGGAACCACGAGCAGATTAAAATGAGCCCAAACACTAGTAGTTTACGATTATCCGTCAAGCAGTTCCATTTCCATTCCATTTTCCAGTTCGTCTTCCTCATCAGATCAGCTGGCTGTCACCATAATATTGCATTGTCATCGGACTTTGACAAGCATGCAAAACTTTCCGTAGGATAAGAGGAAGTGGTTCTGATTCAACTTTCAAGATTTGTTTTTTTTTTGCACTCTATAGATCTATGTTTGGCCACTATCTCGCCTGATGTGAAGCGATGATGTGGCCTAAGATGGATCACAATATATCTTGAGAGAGACGGCAGTTGAGCGGCTGCTCAGACCCGTCTCCCCGATGGTTCACCGAACATCATCCCGAAACACGACTAGGTTGCTGGACACCATGGCTTTGTTCGGTGGGTGGTATTTTGGGTGGTTTATTGGGTGGTATACAACCACGGCCAGAGCCTACCAAACATTGCAAGATTTGACTCAAACATTGCAATTTATTTATTTTATTTTACGCATTCCTTAACGTAGGTAGGTACAACAGATGGCAATTTGTAGGCAGTTCACAAAGGACCCTGTCGTGCACGCAATTTGAGAGAGAAAGATTATCAAATTGATAAGAATAATTTGATAAATTTTGCTATATCATAGTTTGTTTCGCTAAGAAGTTAAATAAAAGCAGGTTTTTTTAACCTATGCTGTTCCAAAGGTCTCCCCCAAGTCTTTCCAGCTGTCTCTATCCTGCGCCACCTCGCACACGCCTTCTTGGTATGCATCCAGATCGTCTCTCCATCTCGTTTTGGGCCGGCTGGGCGCCGTCTTCCATCTTCAGGCACCCATTCCGTTGTGACTTTTGCCCACCAATCTAAATGCATACGGCTTATGTGACCCGTCCAATCCCACTTGAGCCTGCCAGCCTTTCTACCCCCGTCAATAGTCATCATCATCGGGTGCCATCTTCATACTGAAGTTTGGAGGTCAGTAGGCAATATTTCTTGCGATCCCACGCTGCGCTTTTGAGATCTCGGTAGCTTAGTCCAGTCCATACTTTGATGTCGTCCAACCATTTACGTCGTGGACGTCCTGGGCTTTTCTTCCCCGGAATCTTGCCCTGGAGGATCAACCTTGGAAATTCGTACTGGGATCCTCTCATAAGATGTCCGAAAAAGGCAGCCTTCCGTCTCATAATGGTTGTCAATAACTTTCGGTTGCGATTTGCCTTTTCAAGTATATTGAAAACCTTGTAATAGTAATAAAAAAATATTATTTACAGTTGCCACCATCGACGACATTCGCCATCTTGTGCGAGAAAATGGCGGCTTGCGGGCAAGTGGTGTCCATACAGCTGACCACGCCGGGCTGCGCCGTCGTCACCTTCGCGAACAGAATGCTGGCCGACCGGTGCATCAGTATCCTTTTAGCGCATTATCCTATTAAATATACACCGTTGCCAGATGTTCGACCGCCAAGCAGTAGTGTGCATTGATGTTTTTTTTATGCTTAATAGATCTATGTTTGGCCACTAACTCGCCTGATGTGAAGCGATAATGTGGCCTAAGATGGAGCACATAGATCTAGAGAGAGACGGTAGTTGAGCGGCTGCTCAGACCCGTCTTCCCGATGGTTCGCCGAACATCATCCCGAAACACGACTAGGATGTACTATGATATTATAATATGATGTTTAAAGGGCACTGTTTCCAGTGAAATTAGGCATTATGTGACTGAGCAATTGTCTCAGGGTGACGAGTGTAGTGCTGTGCTGCGCAGGTAAGCAGTAGTGCGCAAGCATTACTGTGTTCCTGTTTGAAGGGCATTGTAACAATACAATACAAAACTGCTTTATTGTACACCACACAACAAAAAAAATTATAGGTACAGGAATTGACTGAAAAACTACAGTACAACAGACAGACTTATCGGTAAAAGCGATATCTTCCAGTTAACCACTGGATGGAAAGAACTAACGGAGTGAGAGAGGTCACTATTACTGGGCATATGAGACTTAATATCTGATGTCTCGGGGTGATGAGCGCAACCAGTACTACGCAGTTTATAGTATTAAAAGTTCTGCGTCGCACTGCGCAGGCGAGGCGCTTACCATCAGGCGAACGACTTGCTCGTCTCATCATTCAGTTCCATAAAAAAAAACGCGTCATCGCAGTATTTTACTAATATTATAAACGCGAAAGTTTGTAAGAATGTGTGGGTGTATGTTTGTTACTCTTTAACGCTGCAACGGCTTAATGGATTGGGATGCAATTTTGTATGGAGATAGCTTATACCCTGGCGTAACACATAGGCTACTTTTTATCCCGGGAAACTGCGGGTGAAACCGCAAGGCGCAGCTAGTTCAGGTATACTAGTGGAGCTACACTCCGTCCAGATTTAATATAATGTTCGTAATAGATTCTTTTGTCAGCCTCTGTGGTGTAGTGGTTGGGCTGGCTCAAATCTCATACACCACTTAAGTAGCGGGTTCGATTCCCGCGACGGGACAAATGTTTGGGCACAGAAAAAGGGCAAGCATTTGTTTCGTCTAGTTGTGAGACCATGGTCCTCGTAGTTCCTAGTTCCCTAAATACAGAATCCTTGTTAGGGGCCAGGATGATGTATGTGATCGTTGGGCGTATTTATTTATATATTTTACACTAGCGACCCGCCTTGGCTTCGCACGGAAAAGTGAGGAAGGTTTATATGCATGTATTAAACATATCAGAAAGAAAGAAATTATTTATTGCCAAAATGTACACAGAGTTTAGATAAAAAAAAAAAATAAAAAAAAATATCTGATAATAAAAATATAGTTAATAAATATTTGTCAGGACTTTTTGGCGGGAAGTGAAAAGTGATACAGTTCGATTTTGTTTTATTTTCCAAACAAGTGTTATTTTGAGTGATCATGTGTAATAACGGTGGAATATTAACCATTATGTGTTCGTTAACGTGCACTAGTGTAGGAAAATGAAACAAAATAGGGAAAACATTGCTTTTTATGTTCTCACAAAAAGTCCATGGAAAGCTTGAATAAAGTTCCACCACTTTATTGAAGCACTAGGAGAGGGTCCGGCTTGTTGCTGTTGACCCTCATTCTCAACAAAAGTATAATAAAATGGAATATTAAACTATCAAATAAAAACTACGTAAGACATGGCGGTATGGTCCTATAGACTTTAGCATGCCCTAACGGGCAAACTTAAAAAAAAAAAATGTCAGCACAAAAATATAAAAAACAGCAGTATAGGGATAAGCTCAGCACTGAGCAGCTCACGCAAGGCTGATTTTCCGCATACCCCTTTATTAGAGAGATGGTCGTCGATATTGAGTCATGCGGGTACCAACATAAAAACCTTCCTCTTAAATAACTCTGTCTATTGATGAAAATCGCATTAAAATATGCTGCGTAGTTTAAAAGATCTAAGGAAGCGACTTTGTTTGATATTACGAGTATGTAGAGATGTATGTATTACCAGGCCTAGCGCACTCCGCACTGTAGGTACGAAGCTACAAGTATATAGCCGGACACCGACGGCGGGTCGCGCGTCGTTACACGTGCCGCGTCAGAAGAGATAAGAGCGGCGCGATAGAAAGAGAGGCGCTCTGTAGGTTAATATGACTGGTAGGTATGCAGCGCTACGCGAGCTGAATTGAATTTTATTGCGTCATAGAAAGAGTCGCTATTTGTTTAAATTTCTTTGCGGAGTGATGCTTCTTGTCCCTTAGTATTCTGTGGTATTACCTACATCTCTACATAGTATCTTAGTAAACCTTTTGAGCGCCGCGCTATAGAAGCAAAGCTGTGTCCGTGCTACGCAATTTTCATACGTATTTAACTGATTTAAATGAAGGAGTCTCTCAATTCGATTGTATTTTTAACCGACTGCAAAAAGAGGAGGTTCTCAATTCAATTGTATTTTTTTAATGTTTGTTACCTCGGAACTCCATAATTTTTGAACTTCATATAGCTACAATGTGGCCCCATATAAATTTCATCGATATTCGATACCTTGGACTTCAAAGATACTTTAGAACTGAAGTCAGTTTTTTTTTTATTATAAAATGAATTATAGCCGGCACAAGCCGACCTCGGCGTAGAGAGCTCATTTTCGTTTGTCTAGTACAGCTGACCTTGGTGGTCAAAAGATTAAAAATCTAGAATTTTCTTCACTCCAACATTACAGTGACATACAACAATGTGTGCATCGAAGGTCACATGATTCAAGTGAAGTATACCTAATCGCAACTGGTAAGTCATATCTCGAAGTAAGTAACTACAGGGTGAGGCAAAAATTTGGGACCTTCAGGGTAGGTTTGGACCTTCAGGGTACCTTATCTTTTGCAGAGAGGATTTTTTTTATGGAACCGAGTGTTGATTCAATCTAGTCGTTCGCCTGATGGTGAGCGCCACGCTTGCCTATAACAATAACAGTGCCACCCAAAACCTTTAATACCATTAAAATTACTGCGCAGCAATGCATTGCACTCATCACCCCGAGACATGATATTAAATTTTGTTCTTAGGAAAATTGGTTGAATTTTAAGAAAAAAAGCTCAATGCAAGTGAAAAAGTACCTACCCTGAAAGTCGAAAAATTTCGCCACATTCAGTATATATTTTATTCTACGTTCCAAAAAGAACAACGCTCGAACCAGCGACTAATGCCAAAGCCACACAGAAAGCAAGCCGGGGGAGGCACGGGCACTGTTGTATTGTTTGAATTTGTATGAAACACGTGACACAGAAGGCCCCAGCAGGGGCCCGGCCGGGGCCCCGCTGTCTACGCTGTCTGATCTAGCCCGGCTCGGTCCACCCCCGGCCCGTCTAATGTGTTAACTTTTGAAAACAGGCTTTATAAATGAACAGCCTAGGCAAGTAATTAAACGTCATCGATCCAAGTCATTTGCCTAGCTATTTGATCAAATTGCTGAATATCATTCAGGCCGCTAGTTGAACGGCGCCGTTTAGTAAAGGGGCTAGGCTGTTGATTGAACGGCGAATTAAGCTAGTTGGCTGCGACATATACATTGATAAATATAAAATCCTCTGCCCTGCCGTCCGCCGGAGTGCACTGGCCCTCAGACTATGCGACACTATTTTCTATTCATCTAATATAGTAGCACAAGTACTAAGTTTTGGCTGACCTAACAATTTTTATTATTATTTATCATTGAATTCAGTTTCATTTAGTTCAATTTCAATCACTTATATTTGTTTATTTTCATTTTTTATCATTTATCATTTTTTTTTCATTAATAATTTTTTTTTTTCGTTTATTTTTATTTATTTTATAATTTTTTTGTTCGCTCATGTTTAGGACAGTAAATATTGTACATGATATACACACGATACTAGCAAAACATTGACTGTGACATAATAACATAACTTAGATCTAAGTTAGACCGTAACTTTAAGTTATAGGTGACATTTATTTTGCACTTTATCCTAAATTAAGTTTGCATTTTAAATTATGTATTTTAGGTAGGTTCTTAAATAATTCGTGATTTAAAATTTAAGTAAGAACTCTCTTTATTGGCGTAGTTAAAAATGTTCTAAAGTTGCGAAGAATTTCACTTGAATTTTATTCATGTTCGCTTTGCATTTAAAATGATTTATAATTATTACATTTTTAATTAGTTCTTTACTTAATTTAATTTTCAATTAGTAATAAGTTAGTTTTAACTTTATGTTAGTTATTTTGCAATCATTAATAACCTCTGTAGTTACAAATGATTTGTTTTTAAATTAAGCGTTTAAAATTTAGTTTAGTAATAGGCTTAAGTTTATTTAGTTTACAGTAAAATTATAAAATTTTTGTTACTATTTAGGATTTTGGTGAGTAATTACTGAAATAACTCAAGTTATTTTAAATTTCGACATGTTCCTAGTTTCAAATCTAACTATTTTTAGTTTTAATGTAGCATAAGTACCTACATTGTGATTTAATTTAATTTTAATTAGTATGTACATTAATTATTAAGTTTTATATTTTGTCAGAGACTAAACAGGAACTAAGCCACAGTGTGTAGTACATCATTGTAAAACTAATATCTATTAAAAGTAATAGGTATTAATATTAGTATCGAATGTCTATTAAAAGTAATAGGTATTAATATTGGTATCGAATGTCTATTAAAAGTAATAGGTATTAATATTGGTATCGAATGTCTATTAAAAGTAATAGGTATTAATATTAGTATCGAATGTCTATTAAAAGTAATAGGTATTAATATTGGTATCGAATGTCTATTAAAAGTAATAGGTATTAATATTAGTATTGGGAATTGTCCTTAGTTTTATAAACATTTCATTATCAAATTCAAGTATTCAAAAACAACTTCATTTTTAGGGATTTTTCAATAGTTTTAAGTTATTTTTAATACTAATTAGTTTCAAATGAAGTCTAAGTAAATCTTTTAGTTTTAGGTTCGTTAAAAGAGCTTGTAGGCTAGGTCAAAAACACCGTTAGAGATATTTGGGTACGCCAGATTCTTTCTAATAAAGCTTATGAAAAATATAAAATTTGTTTATTATTTAGTTTTAGTACTTACCCTTACTTACTTGGAGCGCAGTATCCTCGGAGTAAAACTTACGGACCGCATTAAAAACACCACACTGCGCTCCCAAACTCAACTTATAGACGTCACCCAAAAAGTTGCCGGCTTGAAGTATGACTGGGCTGGACACATTTGCCGCATGCCGAACGAACTTTGGGCCAAAATTACAATAAAGTGGTCCCCTAGCAACGGCCGACAGCCCCGCGGCAGGCTACGACGGAGATAGCGGGATGACCTGGACTCTCATGAAAGACTGGACGATAGGTAATTGCTAAGAGCCGTGAAACGTGGAATGAAAGGGAGGCCTTTGCCCTGCAGTGGGGCATTTCAGGCTCTAAATAATAAATAATAACAGACCATGACTCATTAATAACTAAATTCTGGAAGTGTTTGAAATGATCAACACAAAAACAAAAATAAACTAGTGTTGTGTGAGTTGGAACTTTAAATTACTGAACTGGTTATCAGAGTGAAGCGAGGACACGAATTAAAATAATTCAGAAGTCCTAGGTTAATATAGGCGACCGAGTTAAAACTCAATGAAAACCGAGATTATTATTAATTTATTTTATTTTTATGAAGCGTGATAAAAAAAAATAACTATGCAAATAGGCACAAAATGTACTTTTACAGTAATGTGCGGTGTACCGGTAATGAAACGTTAACACCAGACTGAAGACCTGAAAGATTTACGTCAAAGATTTTATATCTACTTAGTGTCAGAGTAAAAACCTAATGCCCGAGCCATACAGAAAGCGTTCTGAGCCGGGGGCGGCGCGGCCTCTTTCGTATTGTATGCATTTGTATGAAACATGTCACAGAAGGTAGGACGGTCGCGGACCGGGCCTAGATCAGATAGCGCATGTCTGTTCGCAGACACTGCGAGCTGTATCTTGGTGAAATAAAACCCGGAAATCTTCTGGAATACTTATATATATAATTTTGAATTGCGCTGCTTTTTTCGAAGGGAAAGATAAAATAATTCCGTAGGTAGGCCAGAAAAAATAGTAGTCAGGAGTCGGCCGCAGTGCATACAGCGTAGCTCCGCATGTTTTGCGCTTTTATGTTCCTAAAACATCTCGCGTCACGCATGTAGCTTGCGCCTTTACTTGCTCCAGCTCTTACACCGTGTATCGCTTCTACCGATACGTTTTAGCTAGTCTATCTATAACAACCATGTTCTCTGCGACAGTCCATTATTGCTTGTTCACACAATTGCTATTACAATGTGTTTCCAATTGACAAGCGCCTGTGATCAGTAGTGCGACGAGTCATGCAAGCTGATCGTCTGACCGTCGAGAAAACGGTCTAAAGGCGAAATACCCGGCTGCTAGTCTGTTGAAATAACAGTGAACGATGATAGTCAGATCGGACTAAATCTAGACAATCTCAGAAGACGACGACGATGACAGCGCGTCTGCTCTGACACCCGAGCGACGTTCGCCGCCGGCGCGGGCGCCGCTTCTCTCGTGGCGGGCGACACGAGCACTGGCCCGCAGTTCTCGCCAAGCGCTCGCCGCGACCGCACGTACTCCGTAAAGATGAGCGTCTGTACCGCTCGAACACCGGTCGAGTGTCTCGACTTTTACTCGTGAAGGTAGCCGGTTAGTAAATCAAATTAATCTCAGAAGATTTGCTTCAGACTTCAAGGGTACTAATTCTCTTGTCTATTGAACTACGTTATTGCAAGACAACAAATTGCAAGTAAACAGTTAGTCTGTTCACTATTTAGTTCGATCCTTCGATAGCTTGGATATGATGTCGAGCTTTTTGATTAAATTGGTATTCTGCAAGCTATCGTGTTCCCATATCGTTGTTATGACAACAGTTTTCAAAAACCGTATAGGTAACTAAAACACGATAGCGGTCCAATTGCTTTAAAGTTGAGTTTATAGTTCAGCCGCCTAGCAGTAGTGCGCAAGCATTACCGTGATCCGGTTTTAAGCCATTGTACCCAGCGAAGTTACTGGGCATTATGAGACTTAGAGCAAATTGGGTGGTGTTCTGGGTTATGCTGAAACTGTTATGGGCAGGCGTATTGCTTACCATCAGGCGTACGACCTGCTCGTCCCGTCATACAGTTAACGAAATCCTTTTTACTTAAAGGCATAAATATATAGTAGGTATTCACGGCCTACCTACCTAAGTGTATTCACGGCCCGTAGTTCCAATTCGATCGACTATATTCTCGCGTATATATAGTTATCGATCCTCGCCGCCTCCGATGCAATTAGTTCAGGTGTTTATCGAGCATGTCTCATCAATTGCTCCATTTAGTTGCAATTAACTGTATGTGCTGAGGTATGTCGATGAGCTGGTCGACAGCGCGGGTAATGGAGTTGTGGTCAATGGTAAATATGTACGATATCGACTTACAAACTACTAAACCCAATACCTAAGGTAAATAGTACAGAATAGCGCTTGTAGTTTAAGTCGCTTAGCCGTGCTTAACAGATCTGTGAGTGTAAGAAACGTTCGCTGCGGTCACCATTTGGATCGCTACCAAGCTTAGGAGTAGGTAACGGGTGTGTGTAAGGAAAAGTTGTCCCCAAGCACGTTGCGTACAAGGTTTGTTATTGATTGCAGATTTGAGCTTGAAGTAAGCGAAGACCCACGAAGGCCCCCGCCAGACACGTGATAGTGAAGTGATAGATACGTGATAGTGGCCAAACATAAATCTATTAAGTGTAAAAAAATACGTATATCACAAGTATGAAGATGTTTTTTACGCTGTATAACTCTGTTTGGCCACTATCTCGCCTAATGTGAAGCGATGATGCAGCCTAAGATGGATCACATAGATCTAGAGAGAGACGGCAGTTGAGCGGCTGCTCAGACTCGTTTCCCGGATAGTTCACCGAACATCATCCCGAAACACGACTAGGTCGCTTGCCGGCATGGCTTTGTTCGGTGGGTGGTATTGCAACCACGGCCAGAGCCTACCACTCCAAAGCGCGTAAGCGGGTTTCATCACGATGTTTTCCTTCACCGTTTGAGCCGGATCCCGGATCTTGTTTAAAAAAAACTAGTTAAGCTAAATTCTACATTTTAAGTAGATAAGTACCTCAGCTCCAGATGTTAATAATGTGCTGATCGTAATTGAACAACTTTTTTCATCTACCGGAAGCGAATGCTCCTGCCGGAACGTAATTCCTGCAGCTTTACTCTAACTCGCTTTTAATAGTTCCGCTTTGGAGCTGGCCATCATTTTATTTTTTCTAGGATATGATTATGTTGTGAAAGGGTTCTTATTTCTAAGAATTCCAACAGTTAAGGTTTGGAAACTATCGTCGAAATATTCGTTATAAATATAAACGGCTACACTCATGTTATGATTGTGTCGGATAACTCCGACCAGGTTTCGGACAATTAGGATGTCCTTCTTCCGGGAGTTTACCACGGGGGATTGCGGAGCAGACAGTCTGTCTGCGCGTCTGTCTGATCCCCCGCGGTAATCTATAATGAATTCCAACAGGGTGTTACCGAAAAGGAAGTAGGTAGGTACCCGTATGGAGAAGTTTCATCATAGTGTCAGTGTCATCCTATAAGTGTCATACTCTGCTACTAAGTAGGTATTGTACATCTAATAGGTGTCTACTGTGAAGCTTCGCATATGAAGCTTCTGTTCAATTCAATGAAATTAATGACGCTATAAAAATGAACCTTCTGAATATATTACTAAAGTCTATTTTACGGGTTTGGTTTTCGGTCCTCGTCCATAAAACTCTTAAAGCTTTGGGAACCCATCTAGAACCCGCGTCTGAATTCCAAACCGGGATTATCCAGGTCGCTCCAGCGCTGAATCGAGGTATTTCCATAAGCTACCATTACCGGGACATTGTATTGTTTGTAACGATCTCAGTGAATCCTATTGTGTCTACATATTTATAGGTTCTACCATCTGTAAATTGAATCGAATGAGATAGATAAACACTTTATTATTCACCTTAAAAACAGAAATTAAGTACAAGTTAAATGTTTACAATGGTGTAACAATGAGCGGTCTTATCGCTCAAAGCGATCTCTTCCAGACAACCTTATGAGTAATGATTTCTGAGGAATTCTCGTTTATCTACATTCTTTAGATTGAGTTTGATTAGATTTGGACATTTTGCGTAACGTGTCGCTTGGCATCATCTTAGAACGACCTTAGCATAGGTACATAGTTTGAAATGAAATGAATTTATTTCTGGAAAATGTTTGTCGTACTAAGCATGGAAAATGTTGGTCGTGCTAAGCACGGAAAATGTTGGCCGTGTTAAGCACGGAAAATGTTGGCCGTGTTAAGCGTAGAAAAGGTTGGTCGTGGTAAGCATGGAAAATGTTGGTCGTACTAACAGGGAAAATATTGGTTCTGTTAAGCATGGAAAAAGAAAATTATTTATTCTCGCAAAACTGCACAAAACAACACACAAATACATGGGTCCTTCAACAAAAAACAATGTATACAATAATTATAATGCGTCCGTGTACGTAGATAGCTGCCGTGCACAGTGTTGCCAGAAAAGGTTTGAGCTCAGCTTAATGTTGAGATTGTATCACAACGCTGGTTTTCAGCTCCGACCTTTGGTGACTGATATGGAAAATGTTGGTTGTGCTAAGCATGGAAAATGTTGGTCGTACTAAGTATAAAAAATGTTGGTCGTGCTAAGCATGGAAAATATTAGTTGTGCAAAGCATGAAAAATTTAGGTCGTGCAAAAAAAATCCTGAGCGTTGTAGCAAATAATTTTAACTCTTATTTCATGAGGCACTGGGTAAAAATTCATAGGCCCATAGCCCATCTAGTCACACAATAAATTTAGAACAGATTTGAATTAAATTTTTATTTTATATTGACTTTGATTTAAAATTATTTGTTGACATATTGATTATTGTATTGATTTTATTGACATTATTGATTATTTTATTTTGACATTTTTAATGAAACAAATTGATTAATTACTTACTAACATTTTATTACCTTGCATTTTTACTAACAAATATGGATAATTATGTCTGAATTATTAATAAATGAATTGAATTGAAAAAGCATCGCGTTCAGCCGTAGATTGACTAAATAGCTACATAAATATATACGTGCAATCCCAAGGTTTTAATTTTAAAGCTGAACTTTATTATATTCAAAATTAAATGGGGGTTGTTTTATGTGCTAGGTTTTTGTTGTCGGCATGATGACTTATTATATGTAGGTACTTAGAGTAGTGTTTTTTTTTCCGATTTGGTGGTGGAGTCATTGTAATAATTGACGTTCATAAGTGCGTCTGTGATGCCAAACATGAATAAAGAACTTTTGATTGATTGATTGGTATGTAGGTATTTAATGGACTTCTTGAGTAAAAGGATGAATCATGGTATTATAAGGATCAATTAGAAAGGTACCTAGTAGGTGCTTACTAACTTTTACTCGTGGTAGGTCTCGTATGCGGGAGGCCGTCTGGGTAGAAACAACCGCTTTGCCAGTTATGCTGCCGCTAAGCAGTAGTGCGCAGGCAATACTGTGTTCTGGTTTGAAGGGCATTGAAGACCGCGAAATTACTGGGCATGATAAGCGATAAGCGCAATCAAGGTTACGCAGTGCTTTTTATGGTATTAAGTTCTGGTTCTGGGTGGCATATGGCACTGCAATTGTTATGGGCAGGCGTGACGCTTACCGTCAGATGAACGACTTGCTAGTATCATCATTCAATCGATAAAAAAAACCCTGGGCGTAATACCTACTTTTCATAACGATAAAATAGCTGCGTTCCTGGCCCAGAAAAGGCAAGCTATAATAGGTAAGTTTCTACCTTGTATTACACAGTTTAGTTTTAAGTTGGGTCAACATTAAAAAGCCATATGTCTACACCAATCTGCGAGTAACGGAACTTTTTTCCCCCCGCGCCCGCGCACGTCCGCGGCCACCATGGAAGACTACAGTTCGCTCCCAAACAAGCAAGAAGTTACGAAACGGAACGTTTTTTCCCATTTATGTAATTTAAATGGGAAAAAACGTTCCGTTTCTCGCAGATTGGCGTAGACACCATTGTATACGTAGTTGTAGCTAGGGTATGCTATAGCATACCCTTGTACCCAGAAGCCACTAGGTACTGCGAGCCAAATCGAGTTTATTAGAGTAATTGAGTCGATCCCGGTTATTGTTGGCAAGTTTGTTTCCGGGTCGTTAGCGGAGCCCGATTTCAAACTTCGGAAATATTTGAGGGTCATTTAATCGACTACCGAACGGGCTGAGCACGGTGATGCCTCAGCGATTACAGCGAACCTTCAGCAATTTGTGATGCCACAGCGATTACTGTGATGCCTCAGCAATCAGGTCGCATCATGGATATATAAGGTCACTAAACTTGCGGATACTGTAAGTAGATATATCTGTAGAGTCACATTTCTCTATTTTTCATTACTTCTACACTAAATGTTTTTTCCCATAAACTAAACTTTTCCGGTATATTCCGGTCAAACACTTGATTTAATTAGAAATTTCCTGTAAAACAAATAAAATATTCGAACGTGGCGTCGCAGATGGGTTTGTGAACGCAATCACGGTAAGTGATTTAAATTTTCTAGAAGCTTTTAGATAGAATTTGGTAATGGTTTTCACATTTATGTAGGTAATGGATGTTGAATTCTGCAGTAGTGTCCATAGATAAATTAATCACTACGGTCTAAAAAGTGTCTTGAAATGTCTTTTTCTTTTGAGCTTTCTTTCAATTGATATTTTTTGTGCGTGCGCTTAGTAACATTATGCTCGATAGTAGATATAAGCAAACATATTGGAAATGTTTTTGCAAAAAATATCACTAGTTGAAGTGCATGTGGTTTCGAGAAAAGTACCTATTGAGTGAAGTTTTTAAAAAGTATTGAGCCCACTTGAAAATAAAAGTTTGACATATTGTTAGCGTTATTTGGGGCGGCCGAGTGGCCGACCATCAGTCGGCCGTCCCAGGTACCGCTGGAAAGACTAATTGGAGGAAGTATTGCGTGAGCCCCAGGTCGAAGACTGGCACGAGTTGCCAGACAGACTGGCGTCTTCGATTGCTGAAACCCAAGACTCATTTTGGGTCACTGCGCCACCTTATTGAGTTTAATAAGCGTTACTGTAGTATTAGCGTAGTAATATTTAGTTTTCTTTGGTATTAGTGTGCCAGCGCTTTCAACTTGGCAAGTGTATGCTTGTGATGCCAATAAGTGCATAGTTGGTAGACATACCTACCTATAGACCGTAGGTCCAGTCGAGCCTGAGCACTGTCAGCCTGATCACAAAACGCTGAATAAAAATGCCTCGTACTGCGTGTAAATTTGTAATAGAGTGACACTAGCATCAGGTGTACCGCCTGATGGAAAGCCTTCAACGCCTATTGAAATGGAGTATTTTGAAATTTATTCTAGAATATCAGAAACATTGCCGTTGCGTATCCCTGTAAAAAGGGGAGCTGGAATTGGACATAATGGAAGAACAAGAATCCGTAGATTAAAAAAATAATCTAAAAACCACGTTTTTATGGATTTAGAATGCATTGTCATCGAATTGAGCTACCATGTAAGTTTCAGCCGGATAGCTAATAGGAAAGTGCTCGAAATTTGAGTTGCAAGATTCCACATGGAAAGACAGGCAGACAAACAAGAAAGTGACTCAATGAAAACGTGGTAAAAGACTGGCTACGCCGAGCCGAATTAAAAATCGGCTTATGCCGACCTCGGCGTAAGGAAAATTCTTAGCTTGGCGTGGTATGCACGGTTTTGTTTCTATACCGTGCCGCTCAAAAGTTTAACAGGATGTGTGTAGCATCTAAAATTGTATCAAACATTCCAGGCCCTAACCTAACCTGTTAAATATTTCCCGCCACTGACCTACCTCGTTCCAGTGTTACGTCAATCGATATCTGCGGTGAAGGTCAGCAGCTGTCGAGTGCTCATAATTAATTTAACGTAATGGCACAGAATGCTAGTACGGCATAATGGCTTTCTTACGACTTGAAGTTAGTTTAACTTAGTGTTTATACTCTATTTGGTTGGCTTCTACCGAGCTACAATGAAAACAGTAAAACCGACAACTGCTTAGAAGCTGCTAGTAAGCGAATTAGGTGTGTAACGTATTGTTGTGTGGCACCTCTTGGTTGTTATAAAAAAAAACTTTTATCCACACACAAAATTTTTATTTTTTATTTCCACAATCTTAACACACGATAGGGACTACTTCCAGCACTTCATAGTATAAAAAATACTTTTGCAGCGATTCTACCTGACTGCTTATTCCAGGCTGACCGGCAGGCCGAGGGCCAGGTCCGTAGTCAGGTCGCTTGAGAGCGATTAAGGAAAAAAACCTTTAATTCTAAAAATTACAAGTTTATATAGGGAGGTATATTTCTGACAGCGATTTAATTAGTGTTGGGGTTTCGTCCCTAGCTCAGCAATACAGTACGTAGGTTACAACTAACGTACATAACGAACGTATATATACGTACGTACGTTAGGTAACTGGTATCTATGCAATAAAGAGTTTTGTATTTGTAGGTACCTTTTTTTTTTACGCTTAATAGATCTATGTTTGGCCACATCTCGCCTGATGTGAAGCGATGGTGTGGCCTAAGATGGAGCACATAGATCTAGAGAGAGACGGCAGTTGAGCGGCTGCTCAGACCCGTCTCCCCGATGGTTCACCGAACATCATCCCGAAACACGACTAGGTCGTTTGACGGCATGGCTTTGTTCGGTGGGTGGTATTACAACCACGGCCAGAGCCTATCACGCCAAAGCGCGTAAGCGGGTTTCATCACGATGTTTTCCTTCACCGTTTTAGAGCGAGCGAAATCTGCACTTAACTATAACACCTACCTATATACCTAGGTACTATAGCAAACTGTTTTGGCTATAGGTAAGTATGCTTTAGCACAGAATACTGGCTTTGGTGCGATTTACATTAAATATTTTACTATGTATACCTACTACCTAGGTACCTACCGACAAAAAATACTTAAAGGAATTATGTAAGTCATGGTGAAAGCTGTATTTAAAATCCATTAAGTTCCTATCTATATTTAGCTAAGACCTTGTTTTTAATGGAACTGAGTGATAAGACTAGCAAGTCGTTAGCCTGATGGTAAGCGCCACGCCTGCCTATAACAATTGCAGTGCCACTCAGAACTTTTAATACCACAAAAAAATCACCGCGTAGGACGACATTGCGCTCTTCACCCCGAGACATCAGATATTAAGTCTCATAATATACGCCCAGTAATTTCGCTGGCTACTATGCCCTTCAAACTGGAACACAGTAATGCTTGCGCACTACTGCTTGGCGGCAGAATAACTGGCAAAGCTGTGGTACCTACCCAGACGTCCTCCCGCATACGAAAGACCTACCACGAGAGAGAGAACTAAGCAATAGGTGCACTAACGCTCACGAAATCGGGTTAAACTTGCTTTTTTTTTTATTACAATTTTATTTACACTTATCCTGACTTTAACCATTACTAACATACAAACTTTCTCATATATAATATTAGTGTGTCTGTTTTCAATTATTATATACTTACCAATAATAATAGTCTTATCCCAAAGCAATAGAAAACAATTTCTTTCCAATCTCAGTAATAATGGCTATAACTTCGCAACAACAAGCGAGCCAAAAAGAATTAATGAGGTCCACAACAAAACGGAAACTCATTTTGCAAGTCGTTTTCGTACGTGGCTATTTGTCATCGAGCTTCGAGTGGACTTACTATAAGAATAACAAGTAGGTACCTAGGTATATTACCTAGCTACCACTTATATGGAAAACGATGAATTTTGGCATTCAGTGAATTTCGCAACTACCATTAATTTTAATAATGCTAATATAAAAAAAATATACATAGCTGATTGAACATTTTACCGAGAAGTGATTAATTTATTGTTGAACGCCTGCCGTATGAATACGAGTATGATAATGTAGTACTAAAGATTATTGCCTTCACATTTTAATCAGGCACTTCTCAGTAAAATTTTCAATCCGCTATATTTTTTAACCAATGTAGATACAAAGCTGAAACTTAATTTGGTAAAAGAAGCAAATAGGTAGCATATATTAGTTATATATACTTCTGGAAAATCTGCGCCCTTCATGCTAAACAGAGTGTCCACCAGCCATCCTGATATTAGAATGGGTGGTCAACTTAAATCTAAATTTCTCAGAAGGTATCAATGCTACCTATGGGTAGCAATTATTTAAGAAAGATAGCAAATAGTAGCAAATTGGTAGTAATTCTTGAATGCACACTTAGTGCCAGACGCCGCAGGCGACCAGCCATTCTGAAGGTTGCATTGTTTTGTTTAACGTGTTTTAAGCACCTCGTTACAAACTAGCGCGGACAGCGCAATGGAAAGCGCTGATAATATGCAATACCACAGCCATTGGCTGTGTGGTTCATATATATTTACTTGTATTGATATACACCCATGCCTATTCGTAAATACAATCAACTACCATCGTCTATTTATCGAATAGCGATATAGTAGGGCCCGCATCATCCGGGACAAATAAATCTAATCGAATCGGTATTCATTCACCCGCGTTTACACAAGGCTTCGGTTTCCGGTGGCGTGTTTTTAAGGGACAACGGTATGAACTTCACAGGGGAGTATTCTTTAGGGGGGTGTATTACATATACATACATTGCAAGTTAAATAAAAGCTTGTAAAAAAGCTTCTCGTATCCATATATTGATAAATTTATTCAACCTTCATATCATGTTCACATATCAATCTATCATTTTTTTTTCTTTTCAGCAGTAAATGAAGCTCTTTGTTTCTGAGTTCTAGAGTTATTCCGACAAAACTCTGTCATCTCAAAAATCCTAATCACGAGGGAAGTATGTAGGTACAGTAATTTTGTTCCCCCTCTAAAACTAAATCCTTGCTACGGCCGTATAACACACAACCTAGATCGTATAGCATTGAAATAACAATTCCGAACGATTTTCCGAGAAAATCCGTAGTACATTTGTTGATTCGTATCTACTTACCTACTATCCGACCGGAGTCGCACCAATTTAAGCGAATTGAAGAATTAATTCCATTTCGCACCACATAGCGTCTTTATGTTCGTTTATTTCTTTAATAATGAGAAAAAATATGGAATTGCTCGGTAGGCAATCGCCAATGCATTCAATATCACATTTGATAGATCTTGGGTCATCATTAGAACAAGTTGCTAATAATTTTAGACTTGTTCAGTTGATCAATGTGAACACTGACGACAGATGATGTTGAATCAGCAGCGAGTACATCTCACACTTGAGATTCGCAGATGACATCGTTCTTATGGCGGAGTCGCCGCAAGAGTTGCAACAAAGACAAAAGTTATGTTTAATGCCAACATCACACCGGAACCAATAGTCGTCAATGGCATACCTCTCGAAGTTGTACAAGAATATGTCTATCTTGGGCAAATTATTATGCTGGGTCGCAACAACTTCGAGAGGGAAGCCAATAGGAGGATTTAGCTGGGCTGAACAGCATTTAGAAAACTTCGTCAAGGCTTCTCGTCGCCCATCCCACAATGCCTGAAGACAAAAGTCTTCAACCAGTGCGTCTTACCCGTAATGAAATACTGTGCCGAAACGTGGACACTGACTGTGAGACTGGTTCACAAGCTCAAAGTCACTCAGCAAGCTATGGAACGAGCTATGCTCGGGGTTTCTCTGAAGGATCGAATCCGTGATGAGGTAATCCGACAGAGAACCAAAGTAACCGACATAGCTCAACGAAACAGTAAGCTGAAGTGGCAATGGGCCGATCACATATGTCCAAGAACCGATAACCGATTTGGTAAACGAGTTCTAGAGTGGAGACCACGTTTAGGTAAGCGTAGTGTAGGACGCCCTCCGGCCAGATGGAGCGACGACCTGCGTAAAGTAGCTGGCAGCAACTACATGCGAAGAGCCGAAGATCGGGCTCAGTGGCGTGCATTGGGAGAGGCCTATGTCCAGCAGTGGACTCGAACAGGCTGTTGATGATGATGATGATGATGTAGAATCGTCCCCGTAAGACGACAATAATATAAAAAGCATAGAAAATTTTTTTTGCTAAGTTTTTTTGAACAGTTGGCCTGGTAGCCCAATTGTTAAGGCGTCGGGACGGTATTCCGAAGACTCAGGTTTAATCGCTGTTCGAGCAATTTCATTTTTCTTTGTGATTATTAAAAATTAAATGATTTTCGCCAAGCATACGCTAACGCATTCAATATCATACATGTTGTATGTCTCCGAAACTTTTCTACGTGTTTCGTCGTATTTTGTAAGTTTAAAAATTTTTGTGTGTGGCAATTAAATTTAATGTTACCATTTTTTCTTTCTGTCTAATTATGTGCGATCACTTTTGTAGAACTCTGCTTTGGCACGATGTTTTCCATTCACCATTTTAGAGCGAGTGATATTTAACATACGTCTTCACCAGCTGTATAAAAAAAGGACTTTTGCAATTTCTAGGAAACTAAGAACTAATAATAAACAGGACTTGCAGCAGCTCAATTACATAACCCGACGAACTTTTTAATTACGCCGTATCACGACCGCAGTCGCAATGAAGCGGCGTCGGACGTCCTACTTTCTTTTGTTATGATAATACGGTTAATTTAATGGTATGCATTACTAAGGGACTGATATTAGCTCAGCTTCCTTTGTCGTACCTTTTTTTATTGGTAAATGGGCATACGATTGACGACATCTCGCCTGATGGTATACGAAGATGCGGCCTAAGATGGAACACGCTTGCCCATGAGATGCCTATTCACTCTAAAAGTCTGCGGCTCCCAAAATGTGACGAAAACTGAAACGGGTAAGCGTCATTGGCTCATCTTAATAATTTAAACACTTTTAGATTAAATCTTAAAAAATACTTCGTCGATGAACAAAGACAGCACGGAAATATAGACATTGATATGTCGTTCCTATAAACTGATTTATCTCCTTCTTCTTAAATTTTTCAACTCACTTCCATTTCTATCTCGTCTATATTTCTCTTCTCTCCATCGTATCGTCGCTTCCTTTTTCTCCTAGTGTGATTGGCCTCTCACGGCTATGCTACGGGTGTATTTAGCGTTGAGTAGGAAAACATTTCACCGAGTCATTTTTATTTTTTGCATTGTATGTTTGTAAGTATGTATATTAATTACTATTATTATTATTATTATATATGTATGTACATTTTACTCACTCTTTATTTTTTATATTATATATATATTATCTTTTTTTGTAGGATATTATTATTTTAAATGTACAAGTAAAGTTTTTTTTTTGTTGATGAGTACAGTCAATTTTTCATTATTCCTATAGCAACACGGGTATCAGCTGAAAATCAGCGCCGAGTTGTGTAAAACTCTTGGCATTTTATGCTGAGCTGAGCCCATTCGGCACATATGTTTATTATTTAAGTTTTTATTTTTTGTATTATTTGTTTGTCGTGTGCCGAATAAATGGTTTTTCTTTCTATCTTTCCTACGTCAGGCTTTGACCGTTGGCGAAGTCAGCATTTGTTTTCGGGGTGTGTCTATCTATATTTAAAAAGTGCGCTTACCCGGAAATATTTTGCACAATAGATAATTGCCCGGAACTCGCCGGAGGTACGTGCGTAATTTGTGGAGAAACCTGGAGCAATTCAAAAACATTGCGGCAACTTTGCCACTAATTTAATTAATTGCCATTGCCTTGGAGTCCATAGAAAGGCGGCCAAAACAATTTATTGGTAACGATGCCTTTGTTGGTTGAAACTAAGCTTCAGAGTCTCGAGCATCGACGTAAAGTTTCCAGCCTGCCGGTCTTTTACAGGATACATCACGCTGAGTGTGCGATGGAATTACATGAGTTAATTCCTCCATCTCCATTCTACCATCGGACAACAAGACGTACGGAAACTCTACATCCGTTTATGGACATTCCTCCTGCCAGAACAAAGCGTTTCGCTTCAACTTTCATAATGCGAACAGCTAAGGAATGGAACACCTTACAAGCGTCTCTGTTTCCCGATACTTATACCTAATCATACCTATTCACTCTGGACTTGAAGACACCTGTCTCTGGACTTTAACTCCAGAGTGAATCGGTATCTTCTAGGCAAGCATGATCCATCGTCGACCGCGACATCACTTTCCATCAGGTGAGACAGCGGTCAAATGTTTACCTATCAAGTAAAATAAATAAAAAATTGCTCGATTTATTTTAAATTTGCCGTAATTGTCTAATATCCAATAGTTATGGAAAATTACATATTGCTGGTGTTGATGCTAACGTGTTGCAATTGTTGCTAGAGCATCGCAGTAAATTGATCGATGTTGTCGTGACGTCATTATTAACCAATATTGCTTAAAATTGAGCAATTTATATTGTCCATATAAGAACACCTTAACATACGGAGCAGATAGCTGCCGGCGTCTGGTTTGGTGTCGAAATCGCTAAACAAGTTAATATCATGTTTTTTTTAGGTCCATGAGGACAGTCAACGGCACAAGTTATGAATAAGAGAAGGAAATGAAAATTTCGTGTACACTGCCCACGCACTTTGAGTAAGCGTGGGCAGATTACACGAAATGACAAAGTCAGAGCTATAGAGGTAAAACGAATTTATTGTTACCAATTTAAAGATTTTCTAGGAAGGACGTGAAGGGATCTAATTTGAATAAAACTTTGCATTGTGGTAGTGAGAAAGTTACGGTCTAATATGAATTTAGTTGGAAGACGGTCGTCATACTCGTCATAGTAAAACTTTTAGGCAAATGTGGGTGGAATACGTAATATATGGAACCAGTGAAGTCAAATCAACCAGAATATTCCAAGAGGCTTCATCACCGCTGTTAAATATTCTAGAATGATGAACCTTAGAAAATTAGCACATACACAGGAAGTAGAAGTAGGTAATAATAATACGAGACTTCAATAATAATTGTCCAACCATTGTTGTAATTTGGCTTGTGATGCATAATTGATTAACTTCGGACAACTACATTTGCCAACTTCATTTGTTCAAAGTGCAAAGTGCCAGCCAGAAGTTGGCAACCAGCCGAGCGCTGATCAAATCTAGTCATGAGTTCACTTCAAGTTCCGCCCGCGGTGACCACTTGAACTTTGGCTAGAGGAGTGACTTCTATTAATGTGATAAATTTTTCGAAAGGTTGATTTTTCATTACCTTGGGTGGATATATTTTTA
The DNA here is from genome assembly GCA_951640565.1 of Petrophora chlorosata. Lineage (NCBI taxonomy): Eukaryota > Metazoa > Arthropoda > Insecta > Lepidoptera > Geometridae > Petrophora > Petrophora chlorosata. The sequence goes on along the minus strand of OX621204.1, from coordinate 3,136,045 downwards.
TTACCTATGAGTACGATGGGTTACTTTGGGCAGGCCTAGCGCACTCCGCACTGTAGGTACGAAGCTACAAGTACATAGCCGGACACCGACGGTGGGACGCGAGTGCCGCGTCAGAAGAGATAAGAGCTATGCAATAGAAAGAGGTGCGCTCTTTAGGTTAATATGACTGGTATGCAGCGTTACGCGAGCTGAATCGAATTTTATTGCGTTATAGCAAGAGTCGCTATTTGTTTAAATTTCTTTGCGTAATTAAATATTCCTGATGGAAATATAATCAATTAAGCCCAGGTTTTTTTGAGAAATTACATTTTCGACATTTGGATTTTTCAGATAAATATTTTTTTTCAAAAATCCAAAAATACTGTCTTTATTTTTTCAAAATTCAACCAACTCAAAAAAATAAGATCAAAACTTTCTCACTGCAAGGAAAAAGGTCATCATCATCATCCACAGCCCTTTACATCCCACTGCTGGGTGTAGGCCTCTCTCATGCCATGCCATGCGCCTCGACTCTGCGCCATTCGTCTCCAGGTTCGGCCCACAATTCTTCCAATATCGTCGACCCATCATGCTTCCGGACGCCCAACGCTGCGCTTGCCCTGTCTTGGCCACCATTCAGTGAGTAAAAAAGGGTAAAGGTACCTACCCCGAAAGTCGCAAAATTTTGCCACACCACATTTTGCCAACTGAATAGGTAAGCAGGACGCTCCTTCTGGCCGCCGCCAGAGAGCGTCCTATACTACGGCCTAAACCATGTCTCCACTCTATTCTCTGACCTAGACAATAGTAATTATTTTCATCATCACATGTTTGTCAATTTTTTTGGAGTGGTAGGCTCTGGCCCTGGTTGTAATACCACCCACCGACCAAAGCCATGCCGTCAAGCAACCTAGCCGTGTTTCAGGATGATGTTCGGTGAACCATCGAGGTGACGGGTCTGAGCAGCCACTCAACTGCCGTCTCTCACTAGATCTATGTGCTTCATCTTAGACCACATCATCGCTTTACATCAGGCGAGATAGTGGCCTAAAATAGATCTATTAAGAGTTAAAAAAAAATTAACATGAAATTGTGTCGAAAAAGAAGATACAAAAATTACTCCCAGCTTTCCACCAAGGAGCTGACAACAAGCGGACAAGATGAAAGACCAAGTGGCCACTAATGGAAAGTTTCTAGAAAGTTCGGTAATGTGAAAAGTTCCCGCTCACCTGTGCCGGCGAACTGATCGCCACCGGGAACTTTAAATAGGCAACTTACGTGTAGTTTAACGGACACTTTTTAGGGTTCCGTACCCAAAGGGTAAAACGGGACTCTATTACTCCGCTGTCCTGTCTGTCTGTCCGTCTGTCACCAGGCTGTATCTCATGAACCGTGATAGTTAGACGGTTGAAATATTCACAGATGATGTATTACTGTTGCCGCTATAACAACAAATACTAAAAAACAAAATAAAATAAATATTTAAGGGGGCTCCCATACAATAGACATGATTTTTTGCCGTTTTTATTGATAATGGTACGGAACCCTTCGTGCGCGAGTGCGACTCGCACTTGGGAGGCTTTTTTACTATAGATAAACACTTTCTTATTAACCTTAAACATAGAAATTAAGTACAAGTTAAACGTTTACAATGGTGTGACGATGGGCGGTCTTATCGTTTAAAGCGATCTCTTCCAGACAACCTTTGAATGGAGAGGAACAACAAAACATAAACGAACGGCGGTGATAGAAATTATAATAGATATACTAAGGGCTTACACATGATATAAAACATAATGTCTACATTGTTTAATTACTTATTCATATGAACTCATAAATAAACTTATTATAGGTTCCAAATCAGTTTATAAATGGCGGAGTAATCGCGTAACAACCATAAAAAAAACATACAGCCGAATTGAAAATTTCCTGCAAAATTGAAAGTCGGTCGAAAACCGTCTCAAAAACTTAACGCAATTCGAGCCTTAAATTAAAATTAGGTAATATTTTTATTTTATTTTATTTTATTTCTACTTGTATATTACATTTACCATGATAAAATCCTGTAACATGAATATTTTTACCTTAAATAGTCTCCGTGTTACCCTGGCGCCGTCCTGACTTCGGAGGTTCCACCTATTGTGATTGATTACTGCCCAAGTTTCACTTTTTTGGGCTCTAACATAAATTATGACGTCACTGCAGAAGACAGCTAACTAATGACTGTAGCGGGCTTTGTAAAGTACTCGATTACTTCATTTTAGTCAAATTACAAGCGAAAAGTGAGTGTGACGGGTAAATTGTGTTTGAAAAACTTAACAGATTGGTTGTTTTTATTCGGGTGAATCGGTAAGAGCAGAGTAGAAATAAATAAATAAATAAATAATGCAACAAATTCTTTAAAAATTTTATTACTACTAAGTTTAAGACTGAGTTTAGGTTTAAGACTAAGTTTTAAGTCCATGTAAGTACTATAGAATAAGACCTTTGTACACTTAGTTTGGCAAATAAATGAATATGAATATAAATATGAATATTAATCATCAAAAAACTGGTAATTCTACAAAGGAAGGAACAATGTAAGAGAAAATTAACCATAGACCAGAGAGCACAGTATATCCAAGATAGTTCCATTATATCTATATATATATATATATATATATATATATATACGAAGACGAGCGCTTCAATTCTTCTAAACACAATTTAGCTGCCGCTAGAAACTCGGAGAACATGTAATTCGTCTTTCTGAACATAATAAGGAACCTTGAGGTGACTTACTCCGATAGAAGCTAAAAAGGAATTTATCAACTACCCGAAACTTTTATGGTTTACATTTTATCCCAGGGAATGGCAAAAATCCGCAGCATAAACCATTTGCTAGTTGACTAATAGTTTTGATGTGTTTACTTTCACTTCAGTGACGAAATAACTTGGGTGGGTATTTATTTAGGGGTTAAAAATACAAGAACTTGGATACCTAAAGGATTGTGTATTCAACCGCTCCTTGTGTTTCAACTTAATTAGTTACGTATGAACATTTTGTTATGCTCGTTTACTATGTTTCACTCGTGGTAAGTCTCTCGTATGCGGGAGGCCGTATGTGTTGGTACCACCGCTGTGCCAGTGATTCCGCCGCCAATCGGTAGTGTGCAAGCTTTAATATGTTCCGTTTTGAAGGGGATTGTAGCCAGCGAAATTACTGGGCATTATGATAATCGACAGCTAATTGTCTCAGGGTGACGAGCGCAGTGCAACGCCGCGCAGGATTTTGCAAGACAAAGTTCTGGATGGTACTGTTGTTGTTATGGGTTGGCGTATTGCTTACCATCAGGCAAACGACCAGCCCGTCTCGTCATTCAGTTACATAAAAAAATATTTCCAAATAAAAAAGAACTTACTGAATTGATTACTCACTAATTAAAAACTAAGATAAGATAAGAAATTCTTTATTGCAACTACAATCAACACATACACAACTTCTTCGAGTAGGTACTTACACAGTATCTAAATAATATTTACTTTTATTTATTTATTTTCGAAAAACTTACAGCCAATACATGCATATGATAATTAAATTATGTTAAGGATAACTAGGCCAATTACAAGTTTTCACTTATAGGTAAGAATTCCGACTCGGCCCTGCACCAATGACTTATAGTTAAGTGCAGATTTTGCACGCTCGCTCTAAAACGGTGAAGGAAAACATCGTGATGAAACCCTCTTATGTGCTTTGGAGTGGTAGGCTCTGGCCGTGGTTGTAATACCACCCACCGAACAAAGCCATGCCGTCAAATGACCCTAGTCGTGTTTCAGGATGATGTTCGGTGAACCATCGGGGAGACGGGTCTGAGCAGCCGCTCAACTGCCGTCTCTCTCTAGATCTATGTGCTCCATCTTAGGCCACATCATCGCTTCACATCAGGCGAGATAGTGGCCAAACATAGACCTATTAGGCGTAAAAAAAAAAGATATATCAGGTTAGTACGTATGAGCAGTAACGCCATACATTTGTAGGTAACAGTAGGACTTAAAAATAATAATAATAATTGCAGTAATTGAAATAAATCTAAGTTTAAGAACTAAAGAATTCAGAAGCCAAGCATTGTTTAATTGAACGCACACTGTCGAAGAAGATGTCGAAATCATTATAAATAATATCAAATATATCATGATCTTAATAATAAGCAATGTAACTACAGTCAGAGTGCATACGGAGTAAATTCAGCATGTCCTGTGATCACATCGTAGATGAGAACGCAGCGCTGTTTTTCAATTTAACCGGTGCTCGAACTGGTCTTCGTCGAACTAATCCTTTTTAAGTACATAAATTCTATCTGCTATAAACTTTTCATTTCCTATAATGAACGACGTCTTCCAATTCCTATCTTCCAATCAGGAGAGAACCCGTGCCGCGGCTTAGAATCAAATATCTTTTAAAAACTCGTCCTTATACGTACCCAGTATCTAAAGAACTCGACTCATTTCTTAATCCAGTTTCTTTCAAATTCCATCTTGTTGGATTAAAAAGAAACGTCTTCGTAACTCAATTTCTTTATTGAATACCTAAGAACGAAACGAGTTAAGCGAAGTCCGAAGACCAAATTAGATACGTCCTCACAATTCCCGGTAACCATCTAGTTCACAATTATATAGTAATGAATCAATTAGGAACCTTATCAGTTTGAGCAGCTTTCGGAACCTATTCTGGACGGTATTGAATCGGTAAGAGCCGTGGCGTAGCTACCGTAGGGCTAGACGGGGCACTTCCCCGGGGCCCCCAAGCTCAAGGGGCCCCTAGGATTCTGTCTTACAAACTATAAATTGAACTAGTGAAAATTTCTCCTACATTCGGAATATAAATAAACCAGATTCCAGGAACGCAACTTAAAACTTAAAACCTACATAAATTAAGTTACAATTTGTATTTGGTTTTTAATTTTATAATGAAGTCGACTGTATTACGATGAATCTGGAGTACGACGAATCTGGATTACGACAAATCTGGAATACGTCGAATTCGGAACACGACGAATACGGAACAAACAATTTAAAATTGTTTAGTAGGGGCCCTAGTTAATTTTTTGCCCCAGGGCCTTTGGTTACCTAGCTACGCCACTTGGTAAGAGCTAATAAAGGACATCGTTCGGTCTAGTTACCTTTTTAAATAAGCAATTACGTTTCCAAACCGATATCGGATTAAGTCTAAGGTTAATAAGCACGAGATTTCACGCTTTTGACAGCCTCTGTAGTATAGTGGTTGAGTAGGTTGTCTCAAATCTTATACACCACTGAGGTTGCAGGTTCGACTCCAGTGACGGGAAAATGTTTGTGCACAGAAAAAAGAAGCGCAAGTATTTGTTTGCACTACTCTTGTTAAAAGGTATATCCATATACTGTAGGTATTTTATTTTAGGTATTGGTGTGCAATAAAAAGATTTTCTTTGTATTGTATGGCATAATAATAGGAAAGGTACTTAAGTACGAAATTACAAATTATGAAAATTACCTTTAAAGCATAAGTCAGACACGCAAAAACTAAATAAAAAAACATCGGTCAGGAAAACGACGACTGGTTCATTGACCCTAAGAAACTATAGAGGACTTCTACCATTTAAAAAAGAACGGGTTGAATAATCACACAAAATAATACAAAATGAAGTAACATTCTTTTTCTTTTTTTTAACCGACTTCAAAAAGGAGGAGGTTTACAATTCGACGGTATGTTTTTTTTTTTTTTTTTTTTTTTTTTTTTTGTGTGTTTGTTACGCGATTTCTCCGCCAATTATGCATTGATTTCGATGATTCTTTTTTTGATTGGTAGGTAATACTTCAAAGGTGGTCCCATATAAATTTTATCGAAATTCATACAGTAGTTTTTGAAAAAAATAGCAAAAACAAAAAATATAAGTTTAATCTTCAAGTCGGTTCTTGTTTTTTTCGTAACCAACTTTCTAAAGGTGGAGGTTTGTATTCGACTACTTCACCTGCTTCACCCAGGGTTGACTTCCGGTGAGGGAACTCCTCAACGGTGAATAGTACAGACACAACATTTCGTAAATGGATTTAACCATAATAGCCTGTTCTAAATTCCATCATGACATGGCAGATACACCCAGGATTGACTTCCGGCGAGGGAACTCTTCAACAGAGATATAGTACAGACATGAAATTTTTTTGTACATGCATTTAATTGTGATAGCCCGTTTTAAACTTCGTCATGATGTGGCTTCTAGATCATAAAAGCTTGTCTTTAAAAACTTTTTGAATTAATTTAATTAAAACTTGTTTTTCACTAAAAAGGGTAAAATAAATTATTTTTCAAAAAAAACTAAACCGACTTCAAAACCACAAATGGCACTCAAAAGTAAAAAATAAATTAATGTAATTATCATAAGCGCTACCCACTCATATATTTGAAGTCGGTGCCAGCCAAGTCTAAAAGGTAGTAGATAGATACTACCTACAAGTAGTACTTACTATATATATAGTATTTATCTGCTACCTAAAAGACTTGGCTGGCACCGACTTCAAATATATGAGTGGGTAGCGCTTATGATAATTACATTAATTTATTTTTTACTTTTGAGTGCCATTTGTGGTTTTGAAGTCGGTTTAGTTTTTTTTGAAAAATAATTTATTTACTCTATGGACTGGTTACAGTCGTATCCAACGATCCCTCAATTTAGGTGGCAGTTTATTCGAAATATGAAAGCAAGCTTTGACAAAATGATAAAAAAATCGTTGTACTCTAATAAAAAAATAACAATTCTGCCCTCTCGTGTCCGTGTCCCAAATACTTTTGCCCGGTGGGCATCTATGTGTAAAACCAGTGACATTTTTAACAATGCTTATTTTTTACGTTTAACTTTGTTCTATATACTTACCTATACTGACGCCAACATTACAAATTACAATGGGGAATACGCATGTATTTTTTTAATGCATGAATGGATTCATTATTGAATACTATTAATGAAAAAAATGTTTAAAAATTTTACGGCGTCATTTGAAAATTTGAATCAATTTAAATCAACATAAACGCGCCATTTCCGTGTGACGTCACAAACGTGGGGACCTAGGATCTCTTCATTGGTCCATCTATGCTACATGTGTGTGTGTCAATAATTTACCAATAGATCGGGTTCTATGGCAAACATTGACCAATAAGCAGCGATGCGCGTGACGTCAGATAGTGGTTGCATGTACTCAAGCGTTTTGCGATTACGTTCCGTTTCTCCAAAAATAAGAAAAAGAAACATTGAAATACAAATAAACTACGCCAATAATTATAATAATTATATCACTACTAAATGTTTACAGGAGTAATATACTTGGCTGACAGTAAAATCTACTTATTTTAGTAGATAGATAATTATTTTTTTAATTTAATTATTTTTGTATTATGTTTTTTATATTTTTTTAATTTTTATTTTAATGACAATTTTTATGCAATATCATAAATTATATATAGTAGTATGATTGACTTGGTAATTAAATTGTAATTCATTTAAATCTGACATGTAACATTGTTATTAATAAATAAACTATGAACTATGAACTGTAAAAAGTAATTTCCAGATTTTTCGACAACACATGTACATATATTCCCTATTGTACCTATATTACTTACTTCAAATTAATTACGGTTCTGTTACTTGTTTAAAGATCCCTCTTTTTGTTTGTTTAGTAAAATATGCCAGTTTATTTAGAATTTGAGTCTTCATCATTATTCATCATCATCAGCCCATTACGTTCCTACTGCTGGGAATATGGGCCTCCTCACATAGAGAGAGTATGGGCCAGAGAGTTCGAGCTATAGTCCACCACGCTGGCCAACTGCGGGTTGGTGGATGTCACAAGTTATTGAATTTTTGTGATTCATTCTGGGACATGCCGGCCGGCCAGCCAGCTGCTCGGCCAGCATGGTGGATTATGGCCCATTACTCTCTCTATGAGAGAAGGCCCGTGTCCTAGCAGTGGGAACGTGACGGGCTTATGATGATGATGTACAAGTAAAAGAGTTAAAAGAGCCTTTATTCTACTACTTATACATAATTATATTTTATACATATTTATACTAATAAACGTTATTTATTATTACTTTATGCACATTAAATATTTAAATTATTAGTATACATAAAATCCGCAAAAAATATAAAATAAAATAAAAAATACGCCTAACGATTACATAAATAGATTCTGGTATTCCTGGCTCCTAAATAAGATTCCTTGTATCAAGGGAACCAGAAATTATGAGAACCATGGTCCCACAACACAGACACGAAACAAATGATTATTATGAAAAAATAATTTAATTATTTTTTTTATCCATGTATATTAATAACATAAGAAAATATTGTAATTGAGACTTGCCTAGAATAACAAACTTTGTTATTATGCTGAATAAATAATTCTATTCTGTGCTAAAAATAGCTTACGCTTTTTTCTGTAGGTACACAAACATTGATACTGTCTCGGGACTACAACTTACACGAATTTTTTAATGACAAGTAAATAGATATTTTAAATCAATATACTAATAAAATTAATTCTTTTTATGACTATAAAATACCAATGTTCATTTAATGGATCGGTCCGCTCGCTCCTATTACTCCTATAGCCATACCCCGTCAGGGTCATATATGTTAACTAACCTTTTCGTAAGACCTCTTCAAATGTACATACATATATGATTGCAATAAACTATTGAGTATTGACTCGAACCTGCAACCTCAGTGGTTATAATAAAAATCCAGCGAATGATTCTTAGCTTCGCCTGTCGAATTAACTCGTATAATCTTCCCTTAGCTACAATTACTCAGTTAATAATTCAACGCAGGACTCTGACATGGTATTAATTATGGAAATTCTATCAATGTCATCAAAGTGGGTCAAGACAAAGATAAAATATTTGTCTTTGGGTCAAGACGACCGTCGGCGTCGGTCAATTATTGACAGTAAGACGGGCATGGAACAATATGCTTTATCATAACGTAGACAAAACAGACTCGAGGTTGAGATGCTTTCATATCTGCAAAGGCACTGAGACAACAATTTTTTTATGAACTAGCTTTTTCCCGCGACTTGGTTCGCGTGAATGACAGAAGAAACCCATATTAGTATTTTTTCCAAGACCATCTTAGCAAGACCTCCCTAATATATGAGAATGCGTATTACGAAGAGGTCAAGCTATATCTTCGTTGTCACCCAATCGATTTTGATGTAACATACCCTATAATCTAAGTTGGGACAAATTCTACCAAACCCTGAAAACAACATTAAAATCCGTTCAGCAGTTTCCGAGTCTATAGATAACAAACATATAAACAAACAGACGAAACTTCTAAAAGCCGTAGATTCGTGTTCAATACCATCTAAAGTCGATCTAGTTCGTTTTAAAAAATATCTTCTATGTACAAAATTGGCTCAGTTCCATTATACCACGATTTTATTCAGTCACTTTCTTGTTTGTCTGTCTATCTGTCATTTCGGGTGGAATCTTGCAACTCAAACTTCGAGCACTACCCGATTAGCTAGCCGGCTGAAACTTTCAGGGTAGCTGTGAGCTACTCGATGACAATGCATTCTAAAAACGTGGTTTTTAGATAAATGTTTTAATCTATTTCGGATTCTTTTTTATAATAATAGTTAACGTATATAAATAGTATAGTAGAATAGATTGTGGTGAAATTCTAGCGCAATTTGTAGGGTGACTTGGTTATAATGAAAGTGCGGGGAGCGACGATAGTTGGGGTTTTTGTAATTCTAATTGCTGTTCAAATAGGAATTGGATCGCAATTCGATAGCGATGCGCTGTTCAACGAGCTTATATCAAAAGTTCAAGTTCAAAGTTCAAAAGTTCTTAACTCAATTTTGGCATCACAGACGCACTTATGAACGTCATTTATTACAATGACTACCACCGTATCGGAAAAACAACCACTATGAAGATACGGCAAGAAACTGAAGAGCATTTTTTTTAGAACTTTTGTTATAATATTTTATATACAAATTTTTTGACAATATTGTCAGTTGACTACTTGGCAGAAGCGGAATGTTCCATGAATCTTAATCTTCTATGTAACGAACGGTATAGTATGCTTTTTTCATTATAATATTTTTCACACGCAATTTGAAATATAGCGATTATTCATGTATGCAGTACGTAACATTTTCTCACTGTGTGGGGCGAACCAAACCGTTACAAAGGAAGGCATGCCCTGATTTCTATACAAACCGATGTTTTATATAGGCATCTATTTAGAGCGAGTGTGGCTCAGCGGGGACTCGTGCGCTTTCCGATCCGACGCACCTGGGTTCGGTTCCCGACTCGGCCCTGCACCAATGACTTATAGTTAAGTGCAGATTTTGCACGCTCGCTCTAAAACGGTGAAGGAAAACATCGTGATGAAACCCGCTTACGCGCTTTGGAGTGGTAGGCTCTGGCCGTGGTTTTAATATCACCCACCGAACAAAGCCATGCCGTCAAAGGTCCTAGTCGTGTTTCGGGATGGTGTTCGGTGAACCATCGGGGAGACGGGCCTGAGCAGCCGCTCAACTGCTGTCTCTCTCTAGATCTATGTGCTTCATCTTAGGCCACATCATCGCTTCACATCAGGCGAGATAGTGGCCAAACATGGATCTATTAAGCGTAAAAAAAACTACTTATGCGAGACTTAAGACAGACTTCAGAGCAAGTCTGAATTTGAAACTTAATTCCTAGAAAGGAATTTCTCGACACCCAATATCTTGTAATGTAACTAATATGATAACACAGGCGTTGCGTATTTAGTTTAAGACCTAAGCCATAAACTTGTGCTAAGCCGTCTTCGGGACGAAGATAATCCGTGATGGCTGCAAAGTCATAAGAGTCCTAAGTCTAACAGTTCAGCTACTTGTGACTGAGAAATTATTATTGCCAATAATGATCGATACGTATACCTACTTACTTACATATATAGGTAGGTTTTTAAGTTTTCGTGGTTCTTTTTGGAAAGTTGATAGATAATTGTAAAGTTCATATAGGTAAGTACTTAAGTTGGTAATATAAGAGACCTGTAAGACAGTTTCTATATTATAATTATCTAACTCGCTGCGCCCCGTGGTTTATATATAAAAAGGATACAAATATATAAAAAAAACTTCCATCCAGAGTATAAGTTATCTCCATTCCGAATTGAACTCGAATCCGTTGAGCTGTTACAGCGTGAAGAAGTAACAAACACACTTACATTCAAACTTTCGCATTTATTTATTAGTAGGATTGATGTTTTTCATGTTAAAGTTTTAATTAACTAGTGAGATTTTATACCGTGTTTCAGAATAATTGATAGCAAATGTTTTAAATTTTTGCGAACACTGCGCCGCGCGACTTAATGGAATTTTGTGGCTTATCTTGGCAACGTCTTGTCACGAATGCATGTATCATGAATGAACGTGGCCAAAATATGAGCAAATGGTTTTCTCCGCGTCACTTTGGCGATAGCGTTGAATCATTATCCAAATATTTATTGTCTACATCCATTCAAGTCCTTGTCCACTATAGAGTGACCTGCTAGTAGTTTAATCTGCATACCTCTTCTGTAATGACGTGTGCGTGAAGCACGCGTCTATTGGCCTGAAATTGCCGCAATGCACACTGTAACCGCTGCGAGCCCGTGGCATGATTCCATTCTGCAAACTGCAACTGCAGACCGCAGCTGAAGACTGCAAGCGACACTACTGGTTTGTAAGAAATTATACTTATGAAATTAACTCCAAGCGCGGCGACGCCGTCGCCTGCAGTTCTAGCTGTGTCGCTGACTGCAGAGCGTTGAGATTTTAGTCCAAAAAATAATACATAAGAAACAAAATTCTGTGACTGATCCTCTTTCACGTTTTATTTTGAAGCGACTGCAAATGTCGCAAATTAATTCAAACCCACCGCAAACTGCAAGCGGCAGACTGCATTGCAGCTTCTATATGAGGTTTGCAGTCCACAGTCTCTAGTCTGTAGCCGCAATCAGAATCGCACCTTTATGGCCACTGCATACTATTGACGCCGCGTTCCGGTTCACTGCTCGCGTTCCATATCGCCAATTACAGCCGGAATGTCCGGCAATTAACACAGCATAGCATGTTATTAGATATCTATCTACTTACGACTACTACCTACACTTTACAGAGCGTACAGAGGTCGCACTATGAAGTCTGACTTGGCACTTCCGCCCACAGATCGAGGTACAACAACCGATTGAGAGAAGAATTCAGCTCGCGTAGCGCTGCATACCTACCTGTCATATTAACCTACAGAGCGCCTCTCTTTCTATCGCATAGCTCTGATCTCTTCTGCCGCGGCACGTGTAACGACGCGCGACCCGCCGTCGGTGTCCGGCTATGTACTTGTAGCTTCGTACCTACAGTGCGGAGTGCGCTAGGCCTGGTTCTATATAATCATTAACTGAAGTTAAAACTGAACTGATGTTAAGGATCAGAAGTGAAGTTCTCAGGTAATTTCTGAAAATAACAGTAGATAAGTTACCGAAAATTAAGGGTCAGCCGTGCCTACATTACCGGTGATTGATAACTGATGTGGGTGGATATTTGATAATAGGTACAATGGCCTCATGTGATCATATATCTGATCATAATGTAAGCCAAAACAGTGACACGGTCCCGTATTTTTTTTAAATGATTAGCAAACATATGTGTCTGGCTCGCATGATACGGAAGCGGCATCAGGCGCCTATGAATATAGACAATAATGGACATCTTCAATATCAGAAGCACTGCTGATACGTTGGCGACACTCTGAGAGAGGAGGAGAGGTGGAACAGGAAGAGATCATAAGAAGAAGAGGGGAAGAGTTAGCCAAATTTGAGATACCTACGTACTAGATTTTAGACATTTTGTATATTTTACTATGCTATCTAATAATCGTATAGGTGTCGTGTTGAGGTCAGATTAAAGTACAGAAATTCCTGGGCATATGAGGCTTTATATCTGATGTCTCGGGGTGATGAGCGCAATGCAGTGCTACGTAGTAGGTACTAACTTTTTATGGTATTAAAAGTCTTGGTTGGTACTGCAATTCTTATGGGAAGGCGTAGCGCTTACCATCAGGCGAACGACTTGCTCGTATCATCATCATTCAGTATAAAAAAAAACTGCAACAATGTCTTGTGATGCCATATATTACCCCACATACATAAGTGAATCAACTTTTAGTTATTGTACTTTGGTGTAAATAAATGAGTTTAATTCGATTTCTCGTCTGAATCAACTATAATTAGAACGTATCTCATTAGTCACAGTGAAGCTATACCTTAATTTGAGTTCAACACGTGACAATATAGGACCAGCGGGTAAGCCAGCAAATCAATCAACAGTGTCTAGATAAGATCAAGACAAGGTACTGGGGCGACCAAACGTGTACGCTGATCCCGTGTCACTAATTAGGCAGGGCAGCTGGCACGTGGGTGGTCCTATCCATTCCGGCACGCTCTGCCGTTAATCTGCAGATGACGTGACATTACATTACTGCTATTAGTTTAGTGGGCCTTTTCTAATAAGCTTCCACGAGCGGGACAATGCGGGCGATATGTCCTCCATTTTTAGAGATTAACCCAATAGTAACTACATTGGTCTAGCGTTCAATTGAGATGGCTCCTTAGGTAGCTGTCTAAGCGGAGTGAGTAGACTCAGCGGGAAAGTGTAGACTCGTTGTGCCCATCGGCCTTGTCCCCGCTACAGAGACAACAGGACGTCATTAAATTTTCGTATCGTCCCCTTTACGGAGATTCAGCCACTAGGTTTGGTTATGTTAGAACTGTGACCACAAAGCGCGAGCCGAGCGAAGTGAGTGTGCCGCGGCAGCGGCCGGCGAAGCGCCAGAAAGTAGTTTTCCCATATAAAGTTTACTTTATTATACAACGGAAACAGAGTAAGGGGACATCGGGTCGTATTTTTAAATATTTTATTAAAGTACCACTGTCCCCGTTTAACGGGGACACGGCTTACGGGGACATCGGACCTACACCAGCGGGAGCTCGCGTGCGACTTTCCATGTGACGCACGTTTGACTCCCGTTGGCCGCACCAATGACTATCTCATGTTATGTGCAGATATAACAGTCGCTCTAAAAAGGTGAAGATAAATATCGTAAGAAAATCTGTATGTCAAGAATTACAAAGTTCATGGACTATATCTACCAACCTTCACTGAGCCAGCTTGATGGATTATGGCCCTGCGAGACTGTGACAGAAGCCATATCTCTGCCCAGCATAACAGTGGGAACGTAGTGGGGCGATGACGATAGAAGCGGACGCTCGACTTAAGTCTCTACCTCTTTGTAGTCAAAAAATCATTAGCGTTTTGAACGAATCAATTAAGATTTAATTAGTCTCAACGGTACAAAGCAACGAAAATGTATACTTATAATTTGTTAGGTAGGTCCTAAGCTAGAGTGAGTGTTGCTTAGCGGGAACTCGTGCGCCTTTCGATCCGACGCACCTGGGTTCGAATCCCGACTCGGCCCTGCACCAATGACTTATAGTTAAGTGCAGTTTTTGCACGCTCGCTCTAAAACGGTGAAGGAACATCGTGATGAAACCCGCTTACGCGCTTTGGAGTGGTAGGCTCTGGCCGTGGTTGTAATACCACCCACCGAACAAAGCCATGCCGTCAAGTGACCTAGTCGTGTTTCGGGATGATGTGCGGTGAACCAACGGTGAGACAGGTCTGAGCAGCCGCTCAACTGCCGTCTCTCTGTAGATCTATGTGCTCTATTTTAGGCCACATCATCGCTTCACATTAGGCGAAATAGTGGCCAAACATAGATCTATTAAGTGTAAAAAAAAGGGCCTAAGTATTGTAGATATCAAACTGCACGCCCTGCCAAGTCAGAAGCTCCATCGAGCAGGTAATGTCTGAAAATAGGCTAAGCAGAGGATACAAAAAGGCTGCGAAGGCGATTAAGGCTAAGTGAACCAGCTTACGGCGCGAGATTAACTTGGTGGGTGAGGTGAATAAGTTTTTCGAATGACGGAACGCAAAAAGGTATGTTTATCAACCATTTTTTCAAGCTTCCTAGATGGTGGAAGAATTTTTTTATATAAAGCATACTAGCTGCGCTCCGTGGTTTCCCGGCTTACAAAAATGTGTCAATCTATGAAAGAAAGAAAGAAAGAAAACATTAATTTTGACAAAACTGCACAGGGTACAACAATGATAACTACACAATAAAACAAAAAAACGAATTATAAATGAAATACTAGGTACTTGTGTACGAGAATCACTGCCGTGCACAGTGACGTCAAAAAAGGTCTGAACTCAGCATAATGCTGTGGATAAATCCACAACGCTGGTTTTCAGCTCAAACCTCTGGTGACGCGTGTAAAACGTAAAGAAAATAAACAATTATAATCATGATGTGTTAATCCAGGGTTTAAGTTATCTCCATTCCGAATTTTACTCAAATCCGTTGATTCGTTACAGCGTGAGGAAGTAACAAACTCATTAACACACATACAAACGTTCGCATTTATAATATTAGTGTGATATATTATAACAAACAAATGTTTACCGTGTTTTTGCTTCTTATTTCTTATCATCATCCTGCGTTACAGTTCCAGTACTGGGATACAGGCCATGTATTAGAGGAAGATTGTAGACCATCACAATCCGCCACGCGTGCCTAGCCCCAGATTTAAAGTCAAAGTCAAATAAAGTCAAATATCATTTATTAAATAGGCACAAAAGTGCACTTTTAAAGGTCATAAACACATGATACAAATAAAAAATGTTAAAAATTGTAACTTATGTTAACATGACTTTGAAAAAAAGGTAAGTATGTTTACCCATTTCTTTCCTATACTCAAATTGAAGTCTGAGTGCTGAAAAGAAATGCGAAAACTGACTCTACCAGTGCTTCGGAAATACGCCCGCTAGAGAAGATAGCACCAAGAAACTCTGCGGGGATGTCTTTTTTCAGCGCAATTACGTATAAATTAGAATTAACAGAATGTAAAACAAGAAATGCGAGTGAGATGTCCCATAGTCATAGTATCAGTAACAGAAAAGTGTAAATAAAAATTAATTGACGATATTTTTACAAATATAATAATTATTAGCCTTCCTATCTTCTGTCCATAGTTCAGCAAATCTCATAAGTAAAATTTTAAGGGCATCCCCTTCAAACTTTGAGATTGCTGGCTTGGATGAAGCTAGAAACGCTTTCTTAATTGCATGCCCAGGTCAAAATTTTCCAGTTTTTCCAAATTTACAGAGGAGCTGGGACGACATAATCTGCAAATTTACTTATAACAATATTTTGAGCTGTAGTACAGGTTCGGCGCGTGCTAGGCTTTTGGCTGTGGGTACGCATGAGGCCGGCTACTGGCTTCACGCGTACCCTTCGTCAAATACAGGAACATTTCTTGAGCCTGACACGCTCCGAATCGCAACCTGTCTACGGCTTGGGGTTCCGGTCTGCGCTCCTCATAAATGTCCCTGTGGCAGTGATGTCGACAAACTAGGACATCACGGACTGTCATGCCAAAAAAGTGCAGGCCGCTTCTCGAGACATGCCGCACTTAACGATATCATACGCCGGTCCCTTGCCACCGTCAACGTGCCAAGTCTACTTGAGCCGACTGGTATTGCAAGAGACGATGGCAAGAGACCGGACGGCATGAGTTTGATTCCATGGAAGATGGGCCGGGTGCTGGTATGGGATGCAACCTGTTCAGACACGCTGGCCCCTTCCCATCTACATGGAACCAACAACAAAGCTGGTGCGGCTTGTGAAGCGGCTGAAAAAGCGAAAGCATAAAATATAAGTAGGTATGACAGTAGCAGTAGGAGTGACTAGAACAGACCAGTCCCCGCAAGCAGCACCCGTTCACGAGTATGACTTGTGGACCAGCCATCACCCCCCTCAACCATATTGGAGGGAAGGGAGTGACCCGACACACAGAGCCGCCGCAAGCAAAGACATTTGAGTGAGCATGACTGTAAAACCTAGTCACTTCCAACTCAAATACAATTTTTATAGCTTTATTTGAACAACTAACTAAATTAGACATCTCACATAGCATTGTACAATCCAAGAAGAAATGAAATATAAACATCATGCACACACTGATGTGTTAATCTGTCTTTAGTGGATGAAACATCGGTGTCCACGAGTTTTGTGGTTCTTGAATAGGTACGTTAGGGTTTCGTTTATCATCATGATGTATTTCTTTTGATGGTGGTGCATGAGGTGGAGCTGGTATTTGACTCCGGAGTGTCTATCAAAAGTCGCAAGAACCGGCCACTCGTTTAAGTTCCTCCGCCGATGTAAGACATTTTGTAGATCTGATAGCCGGTCGGATTTTGTCACCGACGCTTGTCACCTATTTTGTGACCGACTTTTTGTAGGACGTGTGCAATATGAAACTACGTATGTTTCATTTTCACCGACAAAATAATTGGTGACCGATTGTCTGACGTGGACAGGAACCTTAATTTTATTATCCCAAAATAGCGCCTCGTTTTTTGAATCAGAACACTGTCTGGAAACTCATTCTAAGAAAAAAAGAAGCATTTCGCGTATTTCATCTTCGGCGTGAATTCCAAAAAGTTAAATATTCAAAGTAAAGTGAGGACATTTTTAATAAAGAACAAAAAATCGTGGATATTTCAGAGTCCATAACAATACGCTCAAATGAAAAGTACACAGTTGTCAAAAGTCAAGCAAAGGGTGGCGGTTCTATCTATTAAAAAGGGGCTCTTATAACCGAAGAGTTGTTGACATTCTCGATTGACTGGCTGCTGTATAATTATCTCTCCGAAAAGGTCCGTCCAATAAATAAGCATTCAATAAAGGGTCCTTTCTTTCGAAGGGTCGATGGTGCTTGTACCTTTTGTTAGAGTCGTTTTCTAATCACTAGCCAATGAAGTCAAAGTGACCTTCGTCGAGGTGTTCTATTGTTCGAAATAAAATGAAAAATCTTTTGTTCATTGCCAAAATTACTTACGATTAAAATAGTGATTGATATCATTGAAGATGTCTTGCGAAATGGACCTGATTTTTTAGACCGCGAGCTAGTTAATAAACAAAAATTCAGAGTCATTAACATGTTCACATTTTACCATGTCGTAATAATTATTTCTATAACAAGGTATTTGAAAGAAGCAAAAGTCAAAACGGTCATTATGACATGGTACTAAAATGCGTACTTATTATATGCGTGACCATTATTAATTAATAGTATTTAGCCTAAAAGTAGTGGTGAATAAAGCAGATTTATGACCGAAAAGCAGTGTTTCCATCAGTCACTTTCACAGACTTATTTCGTGTGCCATCTCGCTGCCATACCATTTATGGTACACGTTTGTGGTACAAGCAAAGAAAACTTAATATTAGTACAAGTGTTCCGGCCACAAAAGTGTTCGCCTTTACTAAGGATCAAATGAATGCTTTCTCATCGCCAACAATGTAGGTACATGTTAAACGTACGCCAACATAAGCAAACAATTGTCAACACCGTCCAAACTTTTCCGCGATTTTAAAACGCAAAACAATTTACGGGCCAACTTTTGTTTGATATTGGCTCACGCTGTTAAATAAATTTCCATTGTTAACGAAATAAATTATAACTGAATACTTTTAGGCGTATACACGTAAGGTACGTTTACACGAGGTTGTCCTCCAATATATTTATGTGTATTTTCTCGGTTTTATTATACTATAACAAACACAAACAAACAAACAGACAAAAATTCTAAAAACCATACATTCGTGTTCAGTAGGTCTAAATAGTCCATCCCAGTTAGTTTTGCAAAAATATCTTCAATGTACAGAATTGGCTCTTTTCCATTTTTATAATAGTATAAATAGATAAAGTAGAGCTAACAGAGAGACATAACTATATAACAGAGCCTCCGTGGTGTGACGGAGACCTAGTTGGCTCTAAGGAGTTTGAGTTTGATTTCTACAGTTAAACAAATATAGAGTAGGAATTGTACTTCGATTAGACATGATTTTAATTGATCCTTTGTAGGATTCTGCGGTTTTTTTATTTAATTAGTTATTAGACGATCAAGTCGTTCACCTAATGGTAGGCGCCACTACTGTCCATAACGATTACAGTGCCACCCAGAACTTTAAATCACCATATAAAGCACTGCGTAGCACTGCGAGACATCGGATATTAAGTCTCATATGCCCAGTAATTTCGCTGGCTATAATGTGCTTCTAACCAGAACACAGTAATGCTTGCGCACTACTGCTTGGCGGCAGAATAACTGGCAAAGCTGTGGTACCTACCCAGACGGCCTCCCGCATACGAGAGACAGTAGTAAACAGTGTAGCCAGCAAAATTACTAGGCAATATGACACTCAACAGCTAATTGTCTCAGGATGACGAGCGCAGTGCAGCGCCGCGCAGGGTTTTGCAAAAGTTCTGGATGGTGCTGTTATTGTTACGGGATAGCGTATTGCTTACCATCAGGTAAACGATGTCAGTTACATAAAAAAAGACCTACCACGAGTATGCCAACATAACACCGTGTGTACCCACCATAGCTAATTAGTTAGGCAAAATTAATTTAAATGTTTGGCAAAATTAGCGTTGCCGACTGTATCTAATTAAGTTTATTTAATTAACGCAGTCGGGAAAAATAAATCACGGGTGAATTATTCAAATATGCTGGTATCATATTTCTTATTTATTTAAACTCTTGATTTGCTTATTTACACTTAGGTAGTAATATTAATTATTAAAATAAAGTTAGTTTCATACTGAAATGAATAATTGTTATCATTTAGGTCTTTCATATTATGTATAAAAAGTGATTTATTATGCCAAACTTACACTATTTGAACTCAGAAACATTTTCAAGTTTAGGTTTAATCAATGATTTACAATCGGTTCTATTATTAAATGATCAGTTATCATTGATTAAACCTACTTGTAGTAGGTTTAATCAGAGCACCTATCTGCACTAAAATGAACACCTATCTACAACCACAGTTACTTGTAATACTTACAAGTTACAACAAGTAGGTAGGTATACGTTTTATCAAACAAAAAAACTGACTTCAATGTATCTTCGAAGTCCAAGGTCAAATATCAAATAAATTTATATGGGACCACTTCGTAGCTATACTGAACCTAGCGCAAAAAGAATTTTCCAAATCGGGTCATGAATGACGGAGTTCTGAGGTAACATTAAAAATAAAAATTACTATCATATAGACAACCTTCTTCTTTTTAAAGTCGGTTAAAAAAGCGCTTGATATTAAGGAAAGAACGTTCTTTTCCGTTGGGTTCTGTATAGCTACAACGTGGTCCCATAAAAAATTATGAATAATACCAGGCCTAGCGCACTCCGCACTGTAGGTATGAAGCTACAAGTACATAGCCGGACACCGACGGCGGGTCGCGCGTCGTTACACGTGCTGCGTCAGAAGACATAATTAAGAGCTATGCGATAGAAAGAGAGGTGATCTGAAGGTAAATATGACTGGTAGGTATGCAGGCGCTACGCGATCTGAATTGAATTTTATTGCGTCATAGCAAGATTTGCTATTTGTTTAAATTTCTTTGCGGAGTGATGCTTCTGTCCCTTAGTATTCTGTAATAATGCTAATTTACTTATTTATTAATCTTCTGGCAAATACTCTTCAATTGTATTAGTATAATTATATATGTTTATTGAGATAGATTTTGCATGACAATGGTTTAATAATTAATATACCTAAAAGAGTAGTGTGTGGCCAAATGTCAAAAAATGTGGCCTCGAAACTTAACTTCATCACAGAACACTAACGTCAATTAATAATAGTCAGTTATAAAAAAAATTGTTTCTAGTAGTACAAGTTCCACTAAAGCTGATATAAATTATTTTAACTATCTTTAATTTACAAACGAATCGTTATAAAACTATTCGCGTAATACGTTAAAAAATCCTAAAATAAAAGACGGCTTTTGCAAAACGGTTGCAATAAATTGGATTGCGGCACTAGGTAGAGCTGTTCGGAACAAAGCCCCTCGGGGTCACTATTAAAACAATGCCCCTGTGGGGGTCCTCAACAAAACAAGGTATGTCCCCCTGGGGGCCAGACCTTGTTTTGTTCCTTGTGGAAATACGGGCTTTGAGTTGAATATTGAGGAATTTACTGCGTTTAACCTCTTTTACTATAATTTTAACAATGGAGTGGCAATCCAGGTATTCAGAAAGACACTCTAATTCAAACCATGGTCAGAACGCACCTGTCAACGTAGTATATGTTTCGTATTATTTTGAATCAGCTAGGGAGCGAGTTAAAACTCGAGAAGTTCGGGTGTTTTGATTTAAATAATTCAATTAAATAACCTGTTTCTTTGGCCATACTTTACAAAATGATTGGTTCGTTGTTTGTTAACCATAAACGATATAAACTTTCTTACCAACTTTTAACTTGCGGTAGGTATTTTGTATATATTTTGATCCCACTGCTGGGCAAAGGTCTTCCCCATCTCCCTCCATGGATCCCTCTCCATTGCGATCTTAGGCCAGGCACTCCGGAAAGCGTCCAAATCGTCCCGCCAAGGTTTTCTGGGCCTTCCTAGGCGTCGACGCCCGTCTTCAGGCACCCATTGTGTAACTATTTTGGTCCACCTTTCCGGGTGCATTCGATAGCTGTGGCCAGCCCATTCCAACTTCAGCCTGGCACTTTTATTGCCTACGTCAACGATGCCTGTTTTCGAACGCAGTTCGGTGTTACGAACTCGGTCCATTCTTTTCACGCCGAGTACACTGCGTTCCATCGCTTTCTGACAAACCTTGAGTTTTGACTTTTGCGACTCAGTTAATGACCAGCACCTTAGGTTAGGATGTAGACATAATACAATAAAAACATGGGCATTTATCAGCTTCATCAGTTTATAATAATTAAAGCTATTTCGCGAAGCATTTGTCACTTGTCAGTTTTACCAAACGTCTGGACAGCTGAGCAGTTCTCAACAAATTAAATGAAACCATCCTGCGATACGACTGTCTACGAGCGACACCAATGGCCGCGGGGTTGATTGCTCCAGGCCGCCTACTTCTATGGCTTATTAAGTTCAATTACCGAATGGCTTTGACGCCGGCTTGCGGCTATCTCTTGTTAGACGAACTAGCCTGCATGGTGGTCATGGAGGAAACGAAAAGCTAGACTGCCTTGAAACTCGACTTACCACTGCGGGCCGGGGTAGAAGGGGAAGCGGCAGTTGTAATTGACCGGTTAAATACCTTTTCACCTTTTAAGGGTTCCGTACCCAAAGGGTAAAACCCTATTACTAAGACTCCGCTGTCCGTCTGTCCGTCTGTCACCAGGCTGTATCTCACGAACCGTGATAGTCAGACAGTTGAAATTTTCACAGATGATGTATTTCTGTTGCCACTATAACAACAAATACTAAAAAACAGTATAAAAATATTTAAGTGGGGCTCCAATACAACAGACATGTTTTTTTTGCCGTTTTTGCAGATACGGAACCCTTCGTGTGCGAGTTCAACTCGCACTTGGCCGGTTTATTTTACCTTTTTATGACATCATTACAAAGCCAATGTCTCAAATAATTCTTTATAAAATTGTCAGAACATGGCGTCATCTTAGTGGGACGAACAGACATCAAATTTAACATATTATTTTGTACCCGTTGGTCCCTCTGACAAGCCTGGTGGGACGACCGGGAATATATTTTTAATATTATTATTAAATTCCTGTTCGTCCCACTGGTGAGACGATTGTGGTGGGACCAACGGAAATGCACGAAATAATGGTAAAAAGATAAACTACTCACACAATATTGCTGGACTGTTTTCTATGCCGTATCCATTCTTTACAGTTAGGGTCCACGTGAATGTTGTCAAATGTCATATTTGTTCCGTGTAAATATTGCCTAGCATTTGCGTTATTCATAAAAATAATGGTGTTACGGCACACGGGGGATTGGGCCGAAACCGCTAATGTTCCGTGAGCGAGGGGGCCTGGTATTAACTGTCAAGTGGTTTTATTAGTATTTGAATGCAGTCGAAGTTCACTTTGAATGGATTATTACCAAAATGGTGGAATATTTGGCTTATTAGTATACAATCAATCAATCAATCAAAAGTTCTTTATTCAATTTTGTCGTCACAGACGCACTTATGAACGTCAATTATCACAATGACTCTACCACCGTATCGGAAAAAGAACCACTACTCAGAAGATACGGCAAGAAACTGAGGGGCATATTTTTTAGAACTTTTGTTACAATATTTTATGTTTGTTTTTGACAATATTATTTTTCTTATGTGCCAGTTGGCTACTTGGCAGAAGCGGAATCTTCCATGCATCTTTGTCTTCTATGCTCAGATAAAGTAAGCTTTTATGTAATTACTAACTGCATAGTATGCTTTTTCCATTAGAATATTTTTCACACTCAATTTGAATCTACTTTCTGTGAGCTCCGTTATACATTTTGGAATTTTATTGTAAAAACGTACACAATTGCCCATGAAGGACTTATTCGTTTTACTCAGTCTAAACCTAGGTACTGCAATTCTATCCTTATTTCTAGTGTTTATGTTGTGGTGGTCACTATTCACCTTGAATTTGTGCAGATATTTACGAACATACATTATATTTTCATAAATATACAGAGAAGGTAAAGTTAATACATTAATTTGTTTAGAGACTTCTCTTAATGATTCGCGAAGACCCAACTCATAAATATTGTAAAGCAGGTGGCAAGAAATACGAGATATGTAGGTAAAGGAAATTATACCTAAATGCGACGTCAAGTAGGTATCTATTGTTGTTGTATTGTAGCTATTGTTTCTGTATTTGTTCTTTAATTTAGGATAAGACCACATAATTTATTATTATTTTAGTTAAGTTGTTTTCATGTACCTACTGATTATTTTTGTTTGGTGTACAATAAAGTGATTCATGAAGGAGCGAATGTGGCTCAGTGGGAGCACGTGCGACTTTCGATCCGACGCACCCGAGTTCGAATCCCGCTGGCCCCGCACCCAGAATTTATAACAAAAATTTAAGGATATGTGACATCCACCAACCCGCACTGGGCCAGCGTGGTGGATTATGGCCTATACTCTCTCTACGAGGAAAGGCCCGAGTCCCAGCAGTGCGAACGTAATGGGCTGATGATGATGATGATGATGAAGAGGCATTTTAGCCATAAAACTCCACGCTGGCCAGTGCGTCTTGGTGAGTTTGTCGTCAGAGCCTCGTTTGTTAGTTAGCAGGGGCACCACGGGCAGGTGAGGTTGACTTGAGCGTCCAGATGTTATGCCACCCCAATACCCCCACGTGGTTAAGAAAGGCGCAAGACCGGAAGGGGTGGCGTGATGGAGAGGAGGCCTATACTCAACAGTGAGATAAAAAGGGCTGAAAAAGAAAGAAAGAAAGTACAATAAAGTATTGTGTATTGTATTGTATTCGATTGTATCTACATAGCAAATTTCATCAAATTCCAGTGCTACACAGTGCTTTTTATGGTTTAAAAGTTCTGGTTGGCACTGCAATTGTTATGGGCAGGCGTTGCGCTTACCATCAGGCGAACAACTTGTCCATATCATCACTGAACTCAATAAAAAAAATAGTGCGAGCTGGAAATCGAACTCAGGTCCGATTAAAAGTAGCTCTATTTACCACTTTTGCGCTTGTTCACGATTTTATCGAGAAATTTAATATTGAAAGGTTAATTTAGATTCTAAATTTCTTGATAAATGGTCGCTTACAACAATTTGCCGGACTTTTCTATTTTTGTTCTAAACTGAAAAGTTCCTAGAAAAGAAACAGGAGTTGGCAAACTCGCTCGTTCTAGAACTCTCTACGGGTATTGGTAATTGGAGTAATCTGTCTTACTGGACTGTTTGTTTTACTTCAAACTCCGTGGGCGAACTTTAATTAAAACAGGTTTTTGTGGTGGCATTGGTTATTTATTACTGTTTTGAATTCTTTAGAATAAAACAATTTTACCCGACTACGGCACAACCAAAAGAAAGGGTTATGTTTCGTATTTTATAAAATAGTTTAAATATTCTATCAACGTAAATCAAATCGATCAAAGTACTTAACTATCATTACATAGGTAACTATCATTACAGAGCGAGTGTGGCTCAGTGGGAGCACGTGCGACTTTCGATCCGACGCACCCGAGTTCGAATCCCGCTGGCCCTGCACCACTGACTTTCTTAAGTTATGTGCGGATATAACACTCGCTCTAGAAACGGTGAAGGAAAACATCGTGAGGAAACCGGCATGTCCAAGAATTTTTCACAAAAAGTCAAGGACATGTGACATCCACCAACCCGCACTGGGCCAGCGTGGTGGATTATGGCCCATCTTCTCTCTATGAGAGAAGGCCCGTGTCCCAGCAGTGGGAACGTGATGGGCTGATGATGACTACACATACTGTTAGCACTTACTACTAGCAGCTTACTACAGCTACTTATGTCAACACACAAACTTCATGTTTTAAATACAATGCAATTGAAACATTATCTCTATGTAATTAATATTACAGAGCATAATCTTATTTAATACTATAGTAACAATATTAAATCAATACAAATGGAGACTAATTCCAGTCAGAATTTACCTATTGGTAAGATTATTAACGTGAAAATAATCATTGAACATATTCGTAAAAATTATTGACATAACAAATTGTTATTTATTTTCCATAATGTTTTAGCCTCTAAATACTTTTATCCTAGTACATTTTTTTTATTATTTATAGGCTCGCGTTTGACCACTATCTCACCTGTTGCTAAGTGACGATGCGGTCGAAGATGTAGCACGCTCGCCTAGAAGAAACCTGTTCACTCTTGTCTTAAAGACACCCAGATTACCAGACAGAGACCCAGACATATAGAACAATAGTTATAAATTTTTTGAGAAATTTAATTGAAATTTAGAGCGAGTGTGGCTCAGCGGGAACTCATGCGCCTTTCGATCAGACGCACCTGGGTTCGAATCCCGACTCGGCCCTGCACCAATGACTTATAGTTAAGTGCAGATTTTGCACGCTCGCTTTAAAACGGTGAAGGAAATCATCGTGATGAAACCCGCTTACGCGCTTTGGAGTGGTAGGCTCTGGCCGTGGTTGTAATACCACCCACCGAACAAAGCCATGCCGTCAAACGACCTAGTCGTGTTTCGGGATGATGTTCCGTGAACCATCGGGGAGACGGGTCTGAGAAGCCGCTCAACTGCCGTCTCTCTCTAGATCTACGTGCTCCATCTTAGGCCACATCATCGCTTCACATCAGGCCAGATAGTGGCCAAACATAGATCTATAAAGCGTAAAAAAAAAAAACGAAAAAATTAATGTTGCACAATCGGTCAAGTATCAAGTCTTAAACGTTATGTCAAAAACGGAATTTTTAACACCCACATATAAGCTTGTTTTTGGACGCGTACCTATGTAGGCGCGTATAGGCGCGCCATTTGCAACACGCGCGTCTCGTATGAGCGTTGACGCCCTTATTAGCTCGTATAAGCGCGAGCCGTGAGAGACTCCTCCCATGTTAATTCCCACTCCACAGCGAACACGCCGGAATAAGTCCGTGTACGCGAGTCCGGTTTTTTTAAGTGCGAAATGCAGCGTACGTGTACTCGCGTATACCCAAACCACCGTATACGCGCAGAAAAAAAAACGCTAGTCTGAAACCGCTCTTAACCTAGCAGATCTGTTACGAACGGCTAGGCAAGCTACGAGTGCTACGTTACACGCTTAGGTACATTATTTTTTGGTTTATTAAATTCTTCAATATCAGTGTAATATATGCATGAGTATAGGTTAAGTCATTTCAGTTAGCTGTAATATAGTTTTTATTACTTTTATCCCAAGAGCGCTATTTGTCGCGCGATGCGAGTTGCCATCGACAATTCGGTAAGTGTCACTAGCACTAAAAGGTCGATATTTCTGGCATGTTGGTAACACTGCTTTTATGACGGTGAATGTGGGTAAGCACGGACGAAAAATAACCAGAGATCGACTCGAGAAGATACCAAGAATATCCCTGGTAAGTGCTTACATTATTCTAGATAATAGAACCTCTAAACGTGGTGGTTCGAAACCATAACGTGGCAAAAATTAAGGTTTAATGAGGATCCAATGTTTGCTAAAGATCTACATAGGTCAAGGACATTGGACAGGCAGAGCACTTGCAAGCTCGTCGAAGGGAGTGGCCCGGGAGCACACTCACAAGGCATAGCCATGATAAAACGATCGGCTATGATGTTGGAGAATGGGCAGGACTATGGGGAAGGTGGAGGTCCTCGTGGGGCATAAGCCCCATGTCCGGCGGGTGCCGCTACCCTGGGTAAACTGTACCGGCCAGGAACCCAGGGAAAAATGAATACGGAGTGAACTGTACCGGCCAGGTACTCCGCTAAGGATGGAAGGCACCCGGGCGCAGCCGCTGCGCTCAGACTGGAGCCATAGTCGATCGTAGGGTAACTCTGAATAGATCAGGCCCTTGGATGGCAAAGCCTCTTAGTTTTCATAAAGCGAAGCATGACTGATGGATCAACTCATCCTAATCATAATCTTTGTTGCGCACATGCTTGTTTGTAGAGAACCTTGGCTGGAATCCTAAATGTAAATGAGATTCTATGATGGTAATGCGCGACAAAAATGGTGGAGATGCTGGGATGTACTGAAAGATACACTGAAACTTAAAGTATCAGAAAACAATTTCAATCCTGACACTCCAATACATACTAAGAGAGAAGTTCTACGTACTCTGGCCCGCGTCTATGATCCCTGTGGTTTCGCATCTCCATTGATCCTGCCGATAAAACTTCTCTTCCGAAGGATTTGCAAGGAGAAGGTGAAATGGGATGTAATACTACCTCAAGAACTAATGCAACCACTGAACTCCATTATCAATGATTTGAAAGCGGTGACAGAAGTAGAGCTTCCAAGGTACATGCAAACCGCCTCAGAAGGTATTAACACGAAGCATGAGTTGCACTGTTTTACAGATGCCTCCAAAAATGCCTATGCGGCTGTTGTTTACTTAAGAACACATGAAGATCAGACCATATCAGTGTCATTTGTGATGGCTAAATCCCGTATATCACAAATTCAGGACCAAGATGACTTGAAAATTCCCAAGCTAGAACTTCTGGGGTTTCTGATAGGTAGCAGGCTGCTGAACTATGTGAAAACTAACTTAGATCTACCGATCCAGAAGCAATATCTGTGGACAGACAGCCTAGTAATACTTGGATGGATGAGATCGAATAAACTCTTGCCACCATTTGTAGCAAACAGAGTCAATGAGATCAAACGTAACCACCAAGAAACTGAGATGTTCTACGTCCACACGAAGTCGAACCCGGCAGACATTGCTACTAGAACCGAATCTGATTTATGGGATCAAAGAAAAGAACTTTGGTACAATGGTCCAGAATTTCTCAAAAAAGAATCTACATATTGGCCTGCGAGTCGTCATTATGACACACACAAGACGTTCTTTTCGCTTGGGGAGGCCCTGGACGGGGGTCCAGGTGAGTTGAATCTGCTGCAGTGGGCAGAGCTGGATAATGCTGCCGATGTCATAATGGAGATAGATGAACCGAACAATCCGGAGGTTGGACACTTTGATAATGCCGATGACAGCAAGCAAGGGGAAATTACAGCTGAACTTAAAAAACTACAGCGTATACATTTTCCCGATGAACTGGCAAACAAGAAAACTCACCTTGCAAGGAATTTAGATCTGTTCCTGGATGTTGATGGTATACTACGCTGCCGTGGTCGAATGGCTAACACCACATGGAGCTATGACATGAAATATCCAGTCTTGCTACCTAAAGACAGCGAGTTTACCAATCAACTTATTATGAAAACCCATGAGAGAAACTACCATGTTGGTGCATCGCATACCTTGAACATCATCAGGGAACGGTATTGGATACCACAAGGTAAAGTAAAAGTGGTAAAGCTACTCAAAACATGCAAGCAATGTGTGAAGCATGGTGGAGGCCCTTATAAGCTACCAGCTGCACCAGACCTACCACCTGAGAGAGTCAACTATTCTGAACCATTTTCATTTACTGGTGTAGACTATTTTGGACCATTGTTTGTGAGCTCATTTACTGGGCAAGAAAAAAGATGGGTAGCCTTATTCACATGCATGGCTGTTCGAGCAATTCACCTCGAAATAGTGACAGATCTCTCTGCAGAAGAGTGTCTCTTAGCATTACGCCGATTTGCAGCTACCAGAGGTATACCAAAACGGATGTACTCAGACAATGCTACCTGCTTCAAGTTAACTTCTGAAGTAATGGCAAAACCATACTGCATTGAAAGAGAAATTACATGGAAATTTATTCCCCAACTGGCGCCATGGCATGGAGGTTTCTATGAACGACTAGTTGGGTTAGTCAAACATTGCCTAAAGCGAACCTTATATAAGCATCTACTGAATGACAGCAAACTGCTTACTGTAATGAAGGAAGTAGAAGCGGTGATCAACTCTAGGCCACTTACACGAGTTGGAGCAGAGGTGGAGCATATCTTGCGACCTGCGGATTTCCTAAGCTTGGGAAAGTGCTTGTCAGCTGCACCAACAACGGCAGAAATACCAAGCTCAGGTTCAAGGCTGAAAACAGACTTGATCAATAGCTGGAGGAAAGGTATCAAAATTCTAGAAGAGTTTAAGAAAATGTTCATAAGCCAATACCTTACAAGCTTGAGAGAGAGAACGCATCACTCACCTAAGCAACCTAGAGTTATGTCTGAACGTTTACCACAAATAGGTGATATCGTCCAAATCAAGGCAGACTCAAAGAACCGACAAAACTGGAAGGTGGGAAAGATTGTCGCCCTGATAGAAGGTGCGGATGGCAAATGCAGAGTTGCAAGAGTACAAGTTGGGGACTCTATATTAATACGTTCTACAGGTCACCTGTATCTTCTTGAAGAGGAAACTGATAAAATTTCACCGTCTGATGAACAGATAGTGGAGCAGGGACCTGGTCAGGTTAACCAGCAAATGGCAGATACAATGGTAGAACATCAAGCTCAAGAAGAAATACGATCCTCAATGGAGACACCGCCTATCTGTGAAACGGACAGGCAAGAAAATAGTGAAGTGACACAAAGTGACAAAGAATACGTACCGCTTGATGCGGTAGCACCTAGCTCTGGTAACTTAACTGAAAATCCAGAGCCTCAACGGACAAATGAAGCAGTAACGAGGAGCAGAAGAGATGCCGCTATTCGTGCCAGAGAGAAGATCCTGGAGTGGACGCGTCACCTGCTCGCCCTCTTGAAATAGACGCTTCTTTCCGTTGGGAGTGTCGCGCGATGCGAGTTGCCATCGACAATTCGGTAAGTGTCACTAGCACTAAAAGGTCGATATTTCTGGCATGTTGGTAACACTGCTTTTATGACGGTGAATGTGGGTAAGCACGGACGAAAAATAACCAGAGATCGACTCGAGAAGATACCAAGAATATCCCTGGTAAGTGCTTACATTATTCTAGATAATAGAACCTCTAAACGTGGTGGTTCGAAACCATAACGTGGCAAAGATTAAGGTTTAATGAGGATCCAATGTTTGCTAAAGATCTACATAGGTCAAGGACATTGGACAGGCAGAGCACTTGCAAGCTCGTCGAAGGGAGTGGCCCGGGAGCACACTCACAAGGCATAGCCATGATAAAACGATCGGCTATGATGTTGGAGAATGGGCAGGACTATGGGGAAGGTGGAGGTCCTCGTGGGGCATAAGCCCCATGTCCGGCGGGTGCCGCTACCCTGGGTAAACTGTACCGGCCAGGAACCCAGGGAAAAATGAATACGGAGTGAACTGTACCGGCCAGGTACTCCGCTAAGGATGGAAGGCACCCGGGCGCAGCCGCTGCGCTCAGACTGGAGCCATAGTCGATCGTAGGGTAACTCTGAATAGATCAGGCCCTTGGATGGCAAAGCCTCTTAGTTTTCATAAAGCGAAGCATGACTGATGGATCAACTCATCCTAATCATAATCTTTGTTGCGCACATGCTTGTTTGTAGAGAACCTTGGCTGGAATCCTAAATGTAAATGAGATTCTATGATGGTAATGCGCGACACTATTACTTTAAATAGCTCGTCAGCATGAAGACGCTAACTCCGTTAGCTTTATGAATAGATTACTTTCTTTATCCTCAGTTTCTGAATTATTACTGCAAAAGTGTGAATCCTTCTAGTTTCCAGATAAAAATGCCAGTGGATTAATTAAAAACTTAGCGCGAAGTGAGTGAGTCTTATCTCTTAGTTCAGGGCTTCAGGTCCGTTATCCACCGAGGCGGAGAGAATGAATAGTCGGGTTACACCGGCCGATTCATGGTCCGATCCACGATCGAACATTTGCTTCGTTTGGTTCGTCGTCACAGATTGCTTATTAGTAACTACGTAACGTCTCGTGTTTTTGTCGTTTGGATCGGACGAGACGCGTCCAGACCGACCGCGCGTTTGGGTCGGCCGGTGTGGACACGGCTTGAGAAATATTTGTTTGCCACAAATTGCAGCTACCTAGGTTGTTACCAAAATTGTTAGCCGCAAAATAAATACAATCTCTTTTGTCTTGAAACTATTTTTAATTGACGGGTAATTTCAATACAAATCTCTTTGGTGAAAAATCATTGGCCACCTATGTATAGTTCTTTTTTTTAATATTTTAATTATTATCTGACACGTTTCTTTTGTTTGCAACAATGGAGGTCTCGCGGGAAGCTTTTCGTATTCTTCTTTGATATTTTATGATTAAAAACGAGGGTTAGCAAGAAATTTCAGAAAAATTTACGAGCTGCATTTGGGGAGTCTGCTCCTGTGGTAGCAACAGTTACTTATTGGTTTTGTGAATTTAAACGTGGTCGAGAGAACGAAAACGATGGCAATGAGCCCAGACCCGGCCGACCTACAACTGCAGTAACTTATGAAAATGTCATCAGGGCAGAGTAGCTATTGCAGGAGAATATATACATCGAGAGATTCAGGCTGAACTGAAGATTGTATCACAGGCAGATTCCACCATCCTGCATGAACTCCATGTGTTTTTAAGGTTCCGTACCCAAAGGGTAAAACGGGACCCTATTACTAAGACTCCACTGTCCGTCTGTCTGTCTGTCTGTCCGTCTGTCACCAGGCTGTATTTCATGAGCCGTGATAGTTAGAAAGTTGAAATTTTCACAGATGATGTATTTCTGTTGCCGCTATAACAACGAAAACTAAAACAGAATAAAAAAATATTTAAGTGGGGCTCCCATACAACAGACATGATTTTGTGCCGTTTTTATAGATAATGGTACGGAACCCGTACGCGAGTCCGAATGGCACTTGGTCGGTTTTTTATTTATTTCTCACAGTGAAAAAAAAATTTGATTCATCACATCACAGCGCATGCCATTGCTTTGGTGGATACCAGTCCTTATAATGGAAGCGGGAGCCTTGAGGGTGTCGTTCTTGAGACGCCTACGTTACGCTGGTTAGGGTTATTTGTATGCTTAGTCCTAGACTTGTATTTTGGCCTAGTACTTTAACAATCTCGGAATCCGGTTCACATTTTCCTTGGTTTCGTTAATTAGAAAATTAGTAGCGGTAATTACTTGAGGTCTAAGTATTAAACGTTAACTGAGACGTTGGGGTTAATGATATGGAGGCGGGCATATATACGTAAACGTTCACTCGTGGTAGGTCTCTCATATGCGGGAGGTTGTGTGGGTAGATACCGCAGCTTTGCCAGTTATTTTGCCGCAGTAGTGCGCAAGCATTGTTCGGTTTGAAGGGCATTGTAGCCAGTGAAATTACTGGGCATATGAGACTTAATATCTGGTGTCTCAAATCAAATCAAAATCTCTTTATTCATTTTCGGCATCACAGACATTAACGACAAATTATCACCATGACAACTAAAATAAAATTATTTTAAAAACCACATTTTATGCGCCTTTTGAGGTTAGGTCGGCATTGCATGCTAATAAATAGATTTGGAATGCATTGTCATCGAGTTGTGAGCTATCCTGAAAGTTTAAGCCGCATAGCTCTCGCAGGAAGTGCTCGGTAATTTGAGTTGCAAGATTCTAGCCGGAAAGATAAACAAACACCAAAATGAGTGACTTAATAAAAACGTGGTAATTAATTCAATATTTTTTGTGCGTTTTTACCACGCGAACAAAGATGCAGGTCGCAGTTAGTATATTTTCAAAAAGATTTAGCGATTTTATTATTTCGCTTAAGAAGACAATAAAGTAATAAACCTTTAGGTCACGAACACAACCCCGACTTTCGAAAGTCGTTCGCGACAAAACGCATTTAGGCCCGAGAGCCGTAAAATATGACCTAGCCCGGGGCGCAATTTCACGCAAATCACGTTTAAAACATAAGGCCCACAAAAGCTGTCCATTTTTCAAACAAGTATTTTTTTTAATTTCGTCCCCAATTTAACGTACGCGATTTTTACGTCGCGTTGTTTCGATGTTACCTTTTTTTGTTACCTTTTAGGCAAGAATTTGACCGCAGTTTTATGTGATGGAAAGTTAAAACGCGGTCGACGATGGATTCAGATTCAGATTCAGATTCAGATTCTTTATTGCTTCCGTAGGCAGTACAAGGTGTAATTAAGTCAACGTACAAAGTCTCATATGGACCCCGTCGGGCACAGCAACATTAGAAGAGGATTTGGATCATGTTTGCCTAGAAGATACCGTTTCACTCTGGACTTGAAGACACCTAGAATATAAGAATTCGGTAACAGAGACTCTGGTAAGGTGTGCGTGTTAGCTTGTGTTAGCTTTTCGCTTTTGAAGCGAAACGCTTTGTTCTGGCAGGAGGAATGTCAGCCATAAACGGATGCTGAGTTACCGTACGTCTAGTCCGATGGTAGGAAGGAGATAGAGGAATTAACTCGTTTAATTCCATCGCACACTCTCCATGATGTATTCTGTAAAATACCTACCTGTTTGTTGGTTAAATGTGGCTACGAATTTGTTGCGGTGGAAGGGTGTGGTTAATTTCATTACTTTAAAAGGTTGTCAGTGAACGCTCCGTCGATAATGTGTGTATCGAATCGCTCGACCCACGCAACAACTAAGAGCGTAAGCACGCTCGAAACTTTTAGCGTCAGCGATCAGAAATTTTGCTGCTGCGTTTTGGTGCCTCTACGTTTGGTGTAGGTCCGTTGTACCCGTAAGCCGTGTCCCCTTTAAACGAGAACAGCGGTACTTTAATAAAATATTTAAAAATATGTCCCGTTGTCCTCTTACTCTGTTTCCGTTGATACGAGTATAGTAAAGTAAACTTTATATGGAAAAAACTACTTTCTGGCGCTTCACCGGCCGCTGCCGCGGCACGCTCGCTTCGCTCGCTCGGTTCGCGCTTTGTAGTCACAGTTCTAACATAACCTAACCTAGTAGCTGTATCTCCGTAAAGGGGACAATGGTACGAAAATTTAATGACGTCCTGTTGTCCCCGGGACAAGGCCTACGGGGACAACGGACCTACACCCACCACTTTGAGGGTAGTATGATAATCTCGCATTTGGCGGATGCATCTACTAGTGGAAAAGTAAAAAAAGATAGATAAAAAAGACTTTAGAATTTAGCAATATAGAACAAACTTTATGAAGAAACAGAACAAATAAGGAAAATCCTTTACGGATACATATTATACCTACTAATACAGATTGAATTACAGATGTCTAGTGTCATAAATTAACACCAGACGCTGGTTTTTAGCAAAACCCCAAAGAGAACCACTTCCACTCTTCGGCAGCCGCTGCGGAGAACGCTGCGTGCAAAAAGCGGCAGAAGTATGCTGCGTTGGAGGCACAATATTATTTTGTGCCCATTGCTGTGGAGATCATGGGCTGTTGGGGCACTGACACCAAGAGTTTGGTGAGTGAGATAAGAATGAGGAGAAAACTGGCGACCCCCGCTCCTGCTCGTCCTACCTAGTGCAAAGGTTAGCCATAGCTATCCAACGCGGAAATGCCGCCAGTGCTATGGGCGCTTTTGCACCAGGTACAGTAAGGGGTGGGTTATTTAATTAAGTAATCTATAAGACTTATTTTAAATTTTTATTTAAGACTTGAAATTATTATTTTTATATGTAATTAATTTAATAAATTAGAGATTTTAATAATAAATATAAGGTTAAAAATTATTAACTAAAGAAGGGGTTAATACGGGGGGGAGTACCTAGTATCTCAGAGTTTCTCAGAGTATTTATTCGTAGTGACTAACGTGCCGAAACGTACAGCCGTTGCATTTTCCTACAATAGCTGATACTAAAAGTATCGTGTGCGCTTAGGCCCTAAGTTAAGAATGTAATAAACGCTATGTTCATATTATGTGTATCGAATCACTCTACTTAAGTAATAACTTAACTTATCTTACGTAACGTATACATATACAGGGGTAGATGGTATACATAAACTGTTAAAGTTACTAATTAATTGAAAGTTCTGGTGTAAGAAAACTTGATTAATTTTAAGTTAAGTAGCTGTATTTTTAACAAAAGGGAAGTACGGTTAACAGGAATATCAACAAAAAGAAAAATACAGGACTATCCTACTTCCTACTTAATTTTATAAATGCTATG
Organism: Petrophora chlorosata; assembly: GCA_951640565.1. Taxonomy (NCBI): domain Eukaryota; kingdom Metazoa; phylum Arthropoda; class Insecta; order Lepidoptera; family Geometridae; genus Petrophora; species Petrophora chlorosata. The sequence goes on along the minus strand of OX621204.1, from coordinate 3,100,462 downwards.
ATGAGGATGGATGTCTGGATGGACGGATCAAACAACTCAATCTCTAATAAAGAGTAGAAATAGAGTCCTAATAGAGTCAGTAGAGATAGTAGAATAGAGTCGTAATGCGCTGATGATGATGATAGGATAGATTCTATGAACAAGAAATATAAATGCTTATCAGATATATTCTAGTATCCATAAGTACTTAATATTATAAATGTGAAAGTAACTGTCTGTTTGTTACCATTTCAAGACTAAACGGCTGAACAGATATGGATAAAATGTAGCACAGAGATAGCCTCCAGCTCGGAAATGGACTTAAGATAACTCTCATCCCAATTTGGTTCATGTCAAGAAAACCAAAGCGCGCGAAGTCGCGAGCAGCTGCTAGTAAAATATAAATAAGTATCTCTAGTAATTTCGTAATAAATTGGATTGAAATTATAAATTGATGATTTGGAATTCTCAGTCCCTCATTTGATATCTTTAAGGCAAGAGTTAAAAAACATTATCTTTCCTTATAGCTTCGGTTTATAAGTACTTGTGTATGTATTACTTCTTATAGTTATGTATGGTATAGATATATTTAATTTTGTATTTATTATATTTATATATTTATTTTAGATATTTATGATTATAGTTGTTGATTTTGTCTTAGTCAAACCGTAACCGTACATGGAAACCTATTTGCTCATGTGACAGCTCTCTTTCCTCAAGGGTTTGCTGGAAGACAACTCTTTTTAGGGTTAAGCTCGCCTTTTTACATATAGTTTATAATCACCGATGTAAATATTATTACAGTGTACAATAAAGAATATAAGAATATAAGAATAAAGTTTAAAATCCACCGTTTTGTCTCGTTTGTTTTATGATGACGCATGGCTGGCTCGACGTGATTTATATCTTTACTTTAAAGAGGGTAGAATGAATACGTAATACGCGATGAGTAAATCTTCATGGTTTACTACATTATTCATTTCAGTGTAGTTTTATCAAATGGTTTTATGGCTGCTTTTGAAATATGGCGTGAAGTTTTAATTGCTATAAGATTCAGGCTTTTAGGATTTCTTAGGCATATATACAGGCACTAGCTGATACCCGAGACTCCGTTCACGTAGAATTCGGTTTATATAATTGTACACTACTAAGAAACTATTCGTTTTCCGGGACGAAAGTATCCTACGAGTATGTCCTATTCCAGGACCACCTGCATATCAAATTTCATCAAAATCCGTTCATTCATAAGGAGTTATGTAGTAATGCTTGCGCACTACTGCTCGGCGGGAGAATAACTGGCAAAGCTAATTTTAATGCCAATAGACACATATCGTTTGTTTTCATATTCTGTTTGTAATGCAGTATTATTTGTTTAAATAATACCGGCGCATCGAGAATACGTGACGTATTGTTTTAACCGGTACAATCCGGTTTGCCCAACAATAATGACGCTAATACAATATGACATATTTTATGTGAAGTGATACGCGTATGACGTGTTTGTGTATCGGATAGCCATGGAACTGACATTCAATTTGCGAATTAACTGGGAACCGGGAAATTAATACCAAAAAGCATTTTCGGGCAGGTTTTTTTATTTAACTTTTTTTACGTTTAATAGATCTATGTTTAGCCACTATCTCGCCTGATGTGAAGCGATGATGTGGCCTAGCATGGAGCACATAGATCTAGAGAGAGACGGCAGTTGAGCGGCTGCTCAGACCCGTCTCCCCGATGGTTCCGATTACCATCCCGAAACACGACTAGGTCGCTTGACGGCATGGCTTTGTTCGGTGGGTAAAACCACCAGGGTAGTAAAACCACGGCCAGAGCCTACCACTCCAAAAATAACATAGTAAAGCCTCTCGCACACGTGTGAAATTCCGGGAATACCGACCGACATTACCGATTCGGCTCGCGGTCAGTGGAACGCACTGCGAAAGTTCTGGAATCCCGGTTGGAACTCTCGAATCAAGTTTGGTGTGTAATAAATGATACATATGAAAAATTTATACATATGTCGATCGTGTTGTTGACAAAATAGACATATTTATATGCACAGTCGCTGAATTAAAAAAAACAATACTATTGGAAATATGTTATGGTAAAAATAATTATTTTTTGTATATGTGTATGAATTATAATGGAAAATAACTAATTGACTATTGTAGATATAAATAAATTATATAAATGACTACTTGTGCTGTGCATAGGATTAGTAAGCTGAAGTGGCAATGGGCTGGTCACATCTCACGAAGGACGAACAACCGCTGGAGTAGACGTGTCCTTGAGTGGAGACCGCAAATCGGCAAGCGTAGTGTAGGACGCCCACCGGCCAGATGGAGTGACGACCTGCGAAAGGTGGCCGGAAGAAACTGGATGAGAAGAGCCGAAGACCGGGCTCAGTGGCGTTCATTAGGGGAGGCCTATGTCCAGCAGTGGACTACCACAGGCTGATGATGATGATGATGATAGGTAATCAGTTGTATAGCATTCTCTATAGTGTTAATACCTGCAGGAGAATCGTCTAACTAGAACTCGTGGTAGGTCTCTCGTATGCGGGAGGCCGTCGGGGTAGGAACCACAGCTTTGCCATTAATTCTGGAGCCAAGCAGTAGTGTGCAAGCATTACTGTGTTTCGGTTTGAAGGGCATCGTAGCCAGCGAAATTACTGGGCATATGAGACTTAGTATCTAATGTCTCGGGGTGATGAGCGCAATGCAGTGCTAAGCAGTGCTTTTTATGGTAATAAAATTTCTGGGTGGCACTGCAATTGTTATGGGCAAGCGTGGCGCTTACCATCAGGCGAACGACTTGCTTCTCTCATCACTAGATAACATAAAAAAACACCGATCCCGATCGCTATCTAACATAGGTACATAGATATTTATCATACATTAGCTGCGCCCTGCGGTTTCACCCGCGGTTTCCCGGGATAAAAAGTAGCCTATGTGTTAATCCACAATATAAGCTATCTCCATACCAAATTTCATCAAAATCCATTCAGTAGTTTTTGCGTGAAAGAGTAACAAAGGTACATCCATACATCCATACATCCATTCTTACAAACTTTCGCGTTTATAATATTAGTAGGAAGTAGGATACATAACATGCATACATATATCTGCCGTGCCACGCAGTGGTTTAGACGGTCTTTCATAAAGACATTTTTTAAGCTATTGCATAGCTTCTATCGCGGGCCTTGAGCGTGGAGACCGAATCCAGAAATTCCGTAACGAAAATAACCTAACACTCCAAATGCTATGCAATAGCTTTACCGCGGCAGTCTCCGAGTGCCACACTTTTTGTCTTGCCTATTTAGCATTATCATCGGACTTTGACAAGTATGCAAAATTTCAACTCCGTAGGCTAATTCAGCTTGCAAGATGTCACCCGGACAAACATACATACATTGCAAGTTAAATAAAAGCTTGTAGAAAATAAGAAGGTTCCCAAAATGACTACAAAGATGATCTCGCCTAAAATACCTGGAATTACCTTTCCTAAGAACTATCCCCACAAAGGGCTTACATGAATATTTTATTGGCCATCAGGAGCTAAAGTGCTCTAGAAAGGCTTCGGATATAATATGGCCGAAAGTTTCAAAATCCAATTCTCTTTGAACCCAAGAAATAATTAGATGCGATATATAATGCAAATAACTAAAAGCATCGTATCCAGGAGATCTTTTTGTCTCTTTTTTTAGGGTTCCGTACCTCAAAAGCAAAATAAGAAGTTTCTATTTAAAGGGTTCCTATTAGGAACGTCGATCTATCTGGCTAATGGTCTGCCCCTAGATAATGGGTTGTTGGGAAGATGTGGATAAGAAAGGCACAAGACCGGAAGGGGTGTCGTGATGGGGCTCCTCTACTCCTCATATGAGGCGTATACTCAACAGTGGGATAAGAAGGGCTGAAAAAGAAGGAGAAGAAATAATATTTATCTGATCGTAATTTAATATTACATTTTTTTCTATTTATATTCGTAAACTAATCAGTTGTGAATTGATTTTTTTTATAATATATATTTAAAAAAAAAGAAATTATTAATAAGATATTGATTTAATTTATTTTTATAATTGTTGACGTATATTTCATTATGAATAAATGGCTATTGACTAAAAGAGTAAATTTTGTTAACAACTTGCTCACTGAGCCTTTATAGTAGATCTACCAAAGAGTACGCAATGCTTCTAAACAAAGATTATTATTTTCTAATGGCACTTCTGTGACACCAATCAGTTGTCTGTGTCAAGACAAGGTGCCGGACATAACTTATATTAAGATTATAGTAAAATTACTTATATTAAGAATTTATTGAAACACAAAGATAATTAAAAAAAAAAAACACAAACAAAACAAATTAAAAATACTAATAACTAATCTAATCTAATAAACCACTACCAGTGGGCAACGTTCCCAAAATGCTGGCAGCAATAAATTTTGAATACTTAAAAAAAAAATATATATATATATATTTCACCGTCGCAAGTTCAGAAAAAATGTTATATTCCACCTTGTTTAACGTTTCTAGGCTGTATAAATACTCACATATTTTATTAAGAATTAAAAATATATTCCTTATGAACCAAAGATAATTAAGAAATAATTTTGTTGACTGTAAACTTAAAGCTGATTCTATTAAAAATATAAGTTTCAAAAATGCGTACTCTTCGGTAGCTCTACCTAAATACTGTCCCTCAGGTTAATACAGACGCAACCTGGTAATGTCGGCCCTGTCGCGCCGCGTCGCCATCCGTCTCAATAAACCTCGCCACCTGCGAGAAGTGACGTAACAAATGGCGGAGACGCGACAATCTGTACACGACAACGCGACGTTTACACGCTGAACACAGATTACTTGGTAAATGGCTTTATTACAAACATTACAGCATTTATTTAATAACTACAACACAATACAATACAAAAATGCTTTATTGTACACATTGTACACATAGCAAAGAATAAGTTACAAAAACTGGCTTAAAAACTACAGTACAATGGGCGGACTTATCGCTAAAAGCGATCTCGTCCAGTCAACCTTTGGATGAAAAGAACTAACGGAATGAGAGAAGTCGGCGGTGCAAATAAATCAAAATAGAAATAGTTAAAACAGAAATAAAATATTAATCCTAATCATTATATTACATATACTAACATATATATCTAAGATCATATTATATACTTATATACTTATATAAATATATATAACTATATAAAATATATTGATAAAATAGATTGCCAGCAGTGTCAGTGACTTGTAGACAGGGAAAGGTACCTATACCTATGTTTTTAACTTGATCGAACTACTTATACGGAAAAATTATTATGCCTTGTACCTTCTTTTTTTTGTCCAATCGGGTGAAATCTCTTCGACACCCGGGAAGGTATGGCCCGGGTAGTGCCAGACTTGGCCTTACTCACCTACTGGATAAGACCCTCGTCTGATTTGCCTGTCCACAGACCAGACCTAAGTACCGTTTTCGTCAGTTCTTATTTTTTCTCGACGTACATCAGCTATGCACTTTTTTTCTCTAATAAGGTAAATATTCATTTTGTTTCTTTTTTTGTCGCAATTATATTTATTACATTAAAATCTATTTTTAGGGAGTGAATCTGCACATAACTTAAGAAGACTTAGAAATGATATTTTTTTATAAACTCCAATGTGTTAGACTGAAATTCGAGTTATCTACTGTAGCAAATATAGCTTTATTCTAGTTTCTATATATTATGTGTTCTATGACTACATAATATATAGAAACTATATATATATATATATATATAGAAACTTATACTAGAGGACTATATGTATGACTATATATACTAGGGGACTATATTTATATATATATATATATATATATATATATATATATATATATATATATATATATATATATATATATATGACGCAATAAATCTTTTATCTCGCGTAGCGCTGCATACCTACCAGTCATATTAACCTACAGAGCGCCTCTCTTTCTATTGCATAGCTGTTATTTCTTCCGACGCGACACGTGTAACGACGCGCGACCCGCCGCCGTCGGTGTCCGGCTATGTACTTGTAGCTTCGTACCTACAGTGCGGAGTGCGCTAGGCCTGGTTAAACCAAGTTGCGTCGACCGTGTTCATGAGTAGACTTTCTCGTTTAAGCTCTAGAATAACGTTTAATTACACTAAAACAATACAAAGGATTCCGTTTTGATAATATCGGCATTGAATAGAAATATTGACGCTTCTAGTAGCTCCTAGTCTTTCCTTATATTGCTTTGAGAGTATAATAGTTTAAGTCAGCGTTAGAATTGAGCTCTTTGTCTTGTACTAGTACTGGTAGACATTGTTGATTAAATTATTAATTAACTTAGTAATTAATGGCTTAATCAAATACGAAATTGTTATATTATTTTGGTTTTGTTATATTGTATAGCTACAACAAAATCAAAGTAGCTACAATTATATAACATTGTAGGATTAATTAGCATTCGTAGCATAAATAAGCTTCTAAATTTTTATAGCATTAACCAAATTAATTGTAGTTGCGATATTCGATGAATGCTAAAATTAATCGCTTAGCACTCCACTTCGCATCGCTTAGCATGTGGCACGAATGCAAACTGCGGCGCTTTGCTAATGCTAATGATGTGCGATTATGAATCGACGGAGTATCCCGTGCTCCTCATCTGCAAGATTTTTAAAGCAGATTTTTATATCAATATTATTTTACCGAAATGAATGATGAAACGAGCAAGTCGGTCGCCTGATTATAACAATTGCTGCCACCCAAAACTTTTAATACCATAAAAAGCACTGAGCAGCACTGCATTGCGCTCATCACCCAGAGACATCAGATATTAAGTCTCATATGCCCAGTAATTTCGCTGGCTAGAATGCCCTTCAAACCGGAACACAGTAATCCTTGCGCTCTACTGCTTGGCATCAGAATAACTGGCAAAGCTGTGCTACCCAGAGGGCCCCCGCATACGAGAGCCCTACCTACCGCAAGTTTACATATCAATTTACATACAATATAAATTATATTTGATATGATATAAATTATTTTGTATGATTTTGTAACTCATCGAGCACTTTTAGGCTAAACACGAAGAGCGGAAGATGACCAATAGTTTATTACTATTTTTCAATAATTACATATTACACGTTATGTAATAATTAAATTTCGCACGAAAATGTGAATTCACAACTGCGAAATGTAATATTAGCAATTAGCACAACAATAGCTCATAAAATATAGGTAGCATACTAACGAATAATATTTCGCATGCTAATGAAAAATATTGTATATTGTAATACAATACAAAAATACTTTATTGTACACCATAACAAGAATAGCAAGGTACAGGAATTGGCTTACAAACTACAGTACAATGGGTGGACTTATCGCTTAAAGCAATCTCTTCTAGTCAATCTTTGGATGGAAAGAACTAACGCAGCTATAAAAATAAATAAATATATTAATCCTAATTATTATATTGCATATATACCTAAGATCATATATACTATATATTACTCAAGATAATTTAGTGTTTTATTTTATCAAAAGCCATGGAGGCATAAAGCTCTATTAAAAATTTAAATTAAAATCAAAATATATTTTTACTTATTATGTAGACTTAGTCAATTGGTTGGTCTTTGGTAGATAAGTTCCAGAGCATCGTTTGCTTAAAAGGCCTTATGATACAAAATAATATTTTGACAAACAATAACTCTGAAGCTGTTTTTGCAATTATCCGATGTAGTAATAATCTATATACCGGAAAATGAATTACGACAATCTGCTTAGGACGAATTTGAGATGTCAGTTGAGTTTGAATTTGCCCATTTTACACGAAATATTATGAAATTTAATTGCTGTCAATAATAATCTATTTCTTCGAAAGTTCAGTGAAAAGGAGTATGATGACCTGTAATTTTTTTTTTTATATTTAGGATAAGTGGAGTATTATTGAACATATGTACAGTTCAGTAAAAGTCATTTAAATATGAAGATTGAATATAGATTAATTTAAAATTAAGAACATATTGACAAGCCTGGTTCATTCGAGTCGAATACTTCGAAGACTTGTGAGCTAGATTGTGCCTTATCGCTGGGTACGAGAGTAGCTTTTTATTAGGGCGTTTTGACGGAGTGAACATTCTATACATAGTAATATTATTTATTCTGTGATAATAGCTATTGGGTGACCAGGAAGTTTACCGCGACGCAACTAATAAAAACATGTTAAATCTCTAGCTCATGGAAGTTAGTTTTAAATTGATAAATTTGTACCGAACACACAAACAAGCAAATTAATAAAAACGTGGTAAAAATAATTGTATTATAGGCGGGAAAACTCCCAAAACTGGCAACACTCTGCCCTATTGTCAAATTAGTCAAATTACAAGCAGCCCAATTGCCTTTGGTAAGTTTTAATCGAACTTGGTAGCTTTGAAACTTCGTAACTGAATCCAATATTTAACGAAATTCGTTATTTCGTTAATACGATAAACGGTACGCCTAAGCTTCGGTATTAGTAACTATGGACTCAAATTATTTATTAACTTAGCGAAGTTTTATGCTATTAGCAATTTTGTGGGCAGCTGTAACTTTTTTACTGGTAACATTTTATTCTGGCTCTGTTATTAAATTCTGAATTACCTATAGACATCAATTAAGGTTTGTTTTTCTCTTTATAAAGAAAAAGTTCAGGGAATTAAATATACCTCATCATCATCATCATCATCATCAGCCCATCACGTTCCCACTGCTGGGACACGGGCCTTCTCTCATTGAGAGAGTATGAGCCATAATCCACTGCACTGGCCCAGTGCGGGTTGGCGGATGTCACATGTCCTTGAATTTTTGTGATTGATTCTTGGACATGCCGGTTGGCTCACGATGTTTTCCTTCACCGTTTTTATATATATATATATATATATATATATATATATATATATATATATATATATAATAACACTTCTACTTTCTTAAGCTATGTACGGAATATATATTATATATATATTCCGTACATAGCTTAAGAAAGTCAGTGGTGCGAGGCCAGCAGGATTTGAACTCAGGTGCGTCGGATCGAAATACGCACGTGTTCCCACTGAGAAACACTCGATCTCCATTGCGCATCCATATAGCCTTAAAAATATATTACTATATAATAACATATATATTTGTAGCCTGATTTACTCCTAAATTAATGTTAATCCTAAACTTAAAACTTAACTTAATTTTAAATAAAATAAATACCTAAATACACCCAATGATCACATAAATAGATCCTGGCCTCTAACAAGTATTCCCTGTATCTAGGGAACCAGGACTATGAGGACCGTGGTCCCTCAACAACCAGACACGAAATAAATGCTGGCGTTTTTTTCTGTGCGCAAACATTTGTCCCGTCACGGGAATCGAACCCGCAACCTCAGTGGTGTATGAGATTTCAGCCAACCTGCCCAACCACTACACCATAGGCTATGGTTATATTGTGTATTGCTACAATGAATATTTTTATAGCCTGATTGACTCTTAACTTAATTTTACAAGCTTTTATTTATGTAACTTGCAATGTATGTATGTTTGTCCGGGTGGAATCTTGCAAGCTGAATCAGAACCACTTCCTCTTGTCCTACGAAGTTGAAATTTTGCATACTTGTCAAAGTTTAATGAAAGTGCAATTTTATAGTGACAGCCAGCTGAATGATGGAGACGGAAGGTGGGCAATGGAACTCCTTGACGGATAATCGTAAACTACTAGTGTTTGGGCTCATTTTAATCTGCTCGCGGTTCCGATCACGAACTTGTTAAAATATTGTCTTGAAAAATAAATTTTTCAACAAAAAGACTTATAATTAAGCTTATGAATTTAAAATCAATTAATCTTATCTCTGGGAGGCTCTTACGGGAAAATAGACTAATATTTCAGTGAGTTCGTGTTTCTTGTTATGTCACACCAAATAATAAAAGGATAACGCCAGAGTGGACTCGGAAATGCTCTAAATCATTTCGAACTACAGTAAATAAGAGGCAAAGGTTACATTATTTCACCAAAGAGTTTGGGAAGAAAACCAAAAGACATTAACTATGATGTCGGCTTTCCGTAAGCTTCCGTTGAAAAGGGTATTCGACAGGGAAGGCCGCGCGGGATATTCGATATCATAGACAAATATTATTAGCAAATAAAAACCCCTGGAGATCCTGCCGGGAATAGACAATGTTTAACTTTTTTAGAAACGCCTACGGGTCGTCAAACTGTTAATTTTGTTATTGAAACCAATTTTAACCTGTTCCTATAATTTAGGAAAAATTAAAAAATACGATGTTTATATTGTTTTAGCATTCACTAAAACAATATAAACTTCATGCTAGTATTCTTCAAATGTTATAAACTAAGCAATACAAGTTAGAATATATTAGCCTTCATAATTGATATAAAACGGTAATTTGCGGCATCGGCCATGCAGAACCCAACTGCTAAGAATGAGTGTGTTCTGTATGGCACCGATAATATTTAACAAGATTCCGTCAGCCATCCGCTCAATAAATTACATTAATATTTAAAAAAAATACCCTATCTAAATTTCTAATAAAAAAGCTTACTACACCATTGAGGAATTTATAGATGACAAAACAGAATTTGACTAATATATATAATGTGTGATTGGTATACTGATAATTTGACAATTTTAATTTGTTATAATTAATTTTCATTTTGACATTTGTATTATTATTTTTTGATTGACATCGCAATTATAAATCCTTTTATTATTATTATTCATAATTTAGTCAATGTCGTTGTTGTTTTATTATTGTACTAATTAACTTGTGACCATGTCTGTATGCCAGAACTAGAGGCGGAACTAGAGAAACTATCCGTTAATAACAATTACATATGTATATACCTAGATTCGCAGACTAATAAATCATTGTATCATTGTAAAAGAACTAAGACTCACTGTAAACGTCGAAAATTACTCTGACCAGGTTTCGGACATTTTAGCGGCGTAGATCACGAGCGCTCGCACATAACCGCAGTTACGTGCGAGCGCTTGCGACCTACGTCGCGGCTTGATCTCATAACTCCCAGAAGAAGGACTTCTAAAATGTCCGAAACCTGGTCGGAGTATTTTTCGACGTTTACAGTGTGTCTTAGCCGTTTTATATCAATTATGAATAATAACACTCACGAAACTTTTCAAAATTATATTAGCCTTGTTCTGAGAGAGTTTGCCTTGGGAATTACCACAACTTTGCCAGTTATTTAACCGCCAAGCAGTAGTGTGAAAACATTACCTACTGTGTTTCGTTTGAAAAGCACTATTCAAACGAAATTACTGGACATAAGGTATGTGCTATTGTCTCAGGGTGACGACCCAAGTACAGTGCCGCGAGATTTTGCTAAACAAAGTTTGTGGTGCTGCAACTGTTAGGGGCAGAATACACCACGGAGAGTACATCCTTGATTTCTTGAGATGTGCTTGAGTACATCTCAAGAACTGCACAATCTGATTCCCCCATCACCATTCTATCATTGGACAACTAGAGACGATCGGCACAACGGCACCCCTACATGATAGAAGTACCGCCTCTTCGTACACCATCAGGTACATCAGGTGAGATTGTGGTCGAACGCCGACCCAGTATGTTGTAAAAAAAGCTAGCCGTCATCGTCAGCTGAACGATATGCTCGCCTCCTCACTCAGTTGTAATGAAAACAACTACAACAGCAACTAAAAGGTTTCTTCTAGGCGAGCGTGCTACATCTTCGACCGCATCGTCACTTAACAACAGGTGAGATAGCGGTCCAAAGCAAGCCAAAAAAAAACTAATATTTAAAGACAATGACATCTATATGTAGAGTGATTTAGGGTGCTTTAAGACTATTCCAAAGCACGCAATTGGGCTCGATTTTTAACTCTTTATATGTAAAGACTATTTTAGTAAGAAGATCTGATAAATATAAAAGAAACCGGCCAAGTGCGAGTCGGACTGGCGCACGAAGGGTGCCGTACCATTATCTATAAAAATGGCAAAAAAAACATGTCTGTGGTATGGGAGCCCCCTTAAATATTTATTTTATTCTGTTTTTTATTTGTTGTTTATTTATTATTGTAGTATTTGTTGTTATAGCGGCAACAGAAATACATTATCTGTGAAAATTTCAACTGTTTAACTATCACGGTTCATGAGATACAGCCTGGTGACAGACGGACAGACAGACAGACTGGTATTCTACTAGTATGGATACTACCAAACTAGCGATACAGGACTCCAAGGTGCACGTCCAAGACATTTTCTATTTAAGAAATGTCTTATCTCCAAAGTGCGCAGCAATCCCACTCGGTAAGTTGAACAACAAGGGATTTATCTCGCAGACTACAGGCGCAGTGCACTTAGCTAGGACGTGCAGTTAATCCCGGGATAAGGTTGCAACTATCGCAAGCGGAAAAAGTAGTTAGACAATGAATTGCTGATCGGTTCATGATTAGAGTTGAGAGATGTCCGTTTATTTAACGCATAATTTGTTTTAGAAAAAAATAAGAACTGACTTCAAGTCATTATTTTCAAGAAGTGCTGATCAATTTCGATAAAATTTATATGGGACCATCTCTGAAGTACCTACCAAACAAAAAAGGAATCATCAAAATCAATTCATAATTGGCGGAGTTAATCGCCTAACAAAAATACAAAAAGACATACATTCGAATTGAGAACCTGCTCCTTTTTGAAGTCGGTTGAAAATTGCAAACAGTTACATGATAATGAAAATGAAAATGAAAATTTATTGTTACTTTTGTTTATTGTGTACCATAAAACTGCATGTATCATAACTACCTGTTATTAACCGACTTCAAAAAGGAGAAGGTTCTCAATTAAATTGTATTTTTTTATATATTTTTTATTTCTATTTTTTTATGTTTGTTACCTCAAAACTCCGTCATTTATGAACTGATTTGAAAAAATCTTTTTGCGTTGGGTTCAGTATATCTACGAAGTGGTCCCATATAAATTTCATCGATATTTGAACTTGGACTTCGAAGATACATTGAAGTCGGTTTTTGTTTTTTTCTAAAAATTAATTATTACTAAATGCAAACTCTTTAATCTGTTTCTCTTTTTGATATTTATCTAATACTTTTTTAAATATGTCGGAGGGTATTGGTATGCCAAAACACAGGTCTCCTAGTTTGGGTACCAATGCTCTCTAACCAGGAATAACAACTTTTACAATCACTTCTGAATGTATATGATATATAATGTTTGTTGAAATTCAAATAAATTATTTTATCTTATCTTATCTAATAAAAAGTTTGTGCTGGACAACATCAGGCGCATCATAAACACTAACACACCTAACTATACATATAGGTACTAAGGACTCTCGAGAGAACAAGTATATAGTTGATACAGAAAATATAGATTCTAATTCTAAATTAACTGCTAAAATTATATATAAATAATTTATAATTTGTTGAATATGAAATGAATGAATATGAATCTACACTCATGCAATCGATTATAGTCAACTTTATTATCTGTGTAATTTGTTCTTATCTATGCTGATATATTTTTTTGTATCTTGACCGATTTGTCTTGTCGTTTCCGCTCTCTCTGCCCATCGCCCATCATTAAAATACATCCAGTTTACAACATCATCTGCAAGTTTTATTTTCAACTTCCTTACACAAGCACGCTGCCTACATAATTAAATTATTCTAAAAGGCCTGCGGTAATTTTACCAATTTAACATTAAAAGTCCTAAAAAACTTGCAAACAAGCGTAAATATACCAATAAAGCTAACAGTAGGTACAAAAGTTAACTGACGATTCAAATTTAACGCGACATGTGTGGATCGTTCGGTGAACGTAATAGAACTTGATATTTTTTTTTGAGTAGGTAAAAATGTGTAGCAATAGTAGGTCATCACAGAATAGCTTTAAGTTACTACTAAAAATGTACGTATTACCGTACATACATCTTTAAAAAAGGAAGATCCTAAGCAATTGACAGCTATTTCACAATAGTTTGCTTATGAGAGCGTCACAAATATCATTGCATTTAGGCGAATGGGCGTGGGTACAGCAGAGTTTAACTCCTTAAGCCGCGACTCCGTTTGATCAGCCTCGAGACAAGCTGCCTCATCCTGAGCGTACCGCGGGCTGTGGAAAGTTGTGTCTCCACTTGAGCCACAAATAGAGCTCTGACCGTCTCTACTGAACGCGCGGCTCACACTGGTGCACCTTTGAGCATGAACGTTTACCAACACCGAATTGCTCATCACGCGGACGCCTCAGTTGGTTTAAGTCGCGGCAAGCCTCTACTCGTGGCACTGTCTCCACTTGCGCTGCCGTGTATCGAGGCAGCTGCTCGAACCGAGGCTGCTTCAAATGGAGGAGCGGCTTTATAACCAAGAAAATTAAGGGATAAAAGCGGAGGTGATCCAAAAAGTGCATCATGAAACTAACGTTAGTAGATTTGACCTCATTACGCATGGACAACGAAGTAGATTGACTACCGTAATTCTAAAATAACAAAAGAGATGACGTGTTTGCGCTCGATATTGATTGGCTAGCGAAACTTTCAGTTAATTTGCGGCTTGAACAATCAATGTTTGACCGAAATTGTTCAAACTTTTCGTTAATTGCCGCCATTGCTAGTTGTGTGTGTTTTGCGGAATGCTGGTTTTGGTAACGTTAAAGTAATTTTAGCTCTATCATACCTATTATATTATAATAATTACTAGCAACCCGCCCCGGCTTCGCACGGTTATTATACATATAACCTTTCCTCTTCAATCACTCTATCTATTAAAAAAACCGCATCAAAATCCGTTGCGTAGTTTTAAATATATATATGCATACATAGGGATATAGGGACAGAGAAAGCGACTTTGTTTTATACTATGTAGTGAAGTGATAGTGATAGTGATAACCAGAACTTACCCATTAAAAAAACTTAATAAATAAAAACGCCCAACGATCATATGAGTAGATCCTGGGCCTTAAGTAGGATTCCCTATATCTAGTAAACCAGTAACTATGAGGACCATGGTCCCACAAAACCCAGACATAGGATAAGACTAGCTTCTGCCACAGTTTCGCAGTGCAGGATCTAGAAGCCCCAATACTTTGATGTACCTAATTAGGAATTAATGGTAAAATTATAAAACCAATTTTAATTGATTGAGACTGAAAGTATAATTCAGCTGAATTTTAAAAGTGATTTAGAGGTACATAATATAGTTATTTTAGTTATACATATACGAAAATTGTATAATTCTGGTTTAAGATCATTTATTTGTCAATAGTAGGTACATAATGACACAACAAGTAAATACAACTGTTTAGTATGCCCTGTTGAGCAGTACTACTGCTTAACAGGGCATACTAAACAGTTGACGAATTCTTGACTGATGAAATGATTACTGATCCAAATTTAATTAATAATGATATTGATTATTAAATATATAATATACAATTACAATGCAATGTATAATTAATTAATATTCATTATAATCTTATTTTTATACATTATTTTATGGCTAAATTGTAATTAAATAATTTAACAATGATGTTAATTCACATTACCTATATTATTAAGACTTGTTCGTTTACGTGACCTTATTAATAATAAATAAATAAATAAACATATCAATAAATTTTTGACATCTTAGACTCATTTATGAACGTCAAATTATCACCTCGACTCTACCACCATATCGGTACATTTAAAAGAAAAATTGCAATAACTTAAAATAACGTAGGTACTAGATTTATGTTTAAGTAGGGTAGACAAATAAAAACGTGATCACACTAACCAGTTAAAGAGTAAGCTGTAATTATCTTCAGAAACGCAATACCTACTTATGACATTTTTTTATTAATTCTATAAGCATCATTTGCATCGACAACGCTTCATTACTCTATGCTACTTATAACGAGACAAAGAAAATGTTTTTCTGCGATGTCTCCGGGGCATAATTAGGAAATATTGCAATTCTTGTCTATTATAAAATTGTTTACAGAAATTCTGTTGGTGAACGACTATAATAATTTGCTTCGTTCTTTTTTACGACTGATTAAACAAGTTCGTTTTATGGAAGTAAATCAAAGTTCTTTTTTATAAAGACGGGTTTGATAAAAGGGAGAGCTTTTTGCACCATTGCCCAGGAATGTCGTTGCCCGCAATTATTTCTTTCATGGTCTGAAATAATGTCTTATTGCCAATTATCATTATCCAACCAGATAATGATAATTAGCAATAAGTCTTAAATAATTTATTCTTATAAATATTGCTTATTATCATTATCTAACCAGATAATGATAATAAACAATCAGTATTTTTTAAGTTATTCTTATAAATATAGCTAATTATTATTATTTTACCAGATAATGATAATTAGCAATAAGTCTTTAATAATTTATTCTTATAAATATTGCTTATTATCATTATCTAATCAGATAATGGTAATAAGCAATCTTATTATCATTATCTAACCAGGTAATGGTAATAAGCAATTAGTTATTCTTATAAATATTGCTAATTATCGTTATCTCACCAGATAATTAGAATTAGCAATAAGTCATTCTTTGTACCATTTTTGTGCAATATTGTTTAATAAATGAATTCCACTCGGCTATTATCAGTGAGAATGGCCGAAATGTCCAAACAGGGATTTAGTTTGTTTTGCATTGTCATACAAAATTTAACATATCACAGGCATTCACTGCTCAATGTAATTTGGTTCACAAATTGACGAGTAACATTTATTCCAAATAATTCCATCCTAAATTCCAAACGGTAAACGTTTGGAATTTGGGACGTAATTATTTAGTTCCAGACCAGTTCCAAAATTATCCAGATAATAAGCAAACACAGCTTTGTTATCACATTGTTTCTGTTCATTACAATCTAGTTCAATTGTGCGGTAGAGATATTGGTGTTTGCGAAATAATGTTATTTGGAACGGGCAGTCGGATCATACGTACAGATTAGTATCATTTCATAATCACTAGTTTCACATTTGCTTCTCTCAAACACCTTGCTATTGAAGTTCTTATTGCGGCATGGTATTAAAAAGTATACAATATAAAATAATAGCTATTATTGATTAGGTCGTAGGATAGAGCGAGTGTGGCTCAGTGGGAGCACGTGCGTCTTTCGATCCGACACACCAGAATTCGAATCCCGCTGGCCCCGCACCACTGACTTTCTTAAGTTATGTGCGGATTTAACATTCGCTCTAAAAGTCCAAGAATTAATTACAAAAATTCAAAGGTATGTGACATCTACCAACCCGCACTGGGTTAGCGTGGTGGGTTATGGCTCATACTCTCTCTATGAGAGAAGGCTCGTGTCCCAGCATTGAGAACGTGATGGGCTGATGATGATGATTGATTAGGTCAGCACCCACATACACCCGAGAGCAAGGGTTATTAGGTACATTGCAATTTTTACTCACTACGGAAAGGAAAAATTATATTCATATAAAACGTTTAGGGTAACAGGAAGTTTTGAATATTCCCATCTATCTTCGTAATGGCTGGACTAATTTTAATGCCGTTTTTGGTATTTGCCTTGAAAATCTGATATGGTTCTTATATTGTGGCAGTCCACTTAGCGACTAAGCAAAATGTTCACATGTATTATTCTCTTTAAAGAGCGCTTACATTGATTAGGTAAAGGTGGGGGGCCTGCATTTAATAATAATAAATAATTTCAATAATAAAAAAAATAGTTTATTTATAAATATTTTTTTAGACCTGGTATACAGTCATGTGTGTAAGGCCATGTTTTACGAATAAATTTTCTTTATCTTTATTTTGAAAACAGTCTCAATAATCGAGGAAAATGAAATAATAATAACATACTTGTGGTAGGTCTCTCGAATACGGGAAGTCGTCTGGGTAGGTACCACAGCTTTGCCAGTTATTCTGCCGCAAAGCAGTAGTGCGCATGCATTACTGTTCCGGTTTGAAGGGCATTGTAGCCAGCAAAATTACTAGGCATATCTGATGTCTATCTGATATCTTATGTCTCGGGTGATGAGCGCAATGTAGCGCTACGCAGTACTTTTTATGTTATTAAAACTTCTGGGTGGCACTGCAATTGATATGGGCTGGCATGGCGCTTACCATCAAGCGAACGTCCAGCTCGTCGCTAAAAAATACCTAAGTTAATTGTTTCTATCATCGTTATCATCAACGTTTACAACAATCTCAAAATCGAGTAATCAAAACAAATCTAAAACATGGAAAGTAAACTGTTCCTTAAGTTAATAACTTAAATTAAAGTGAATGTCGTTCCTGAGCCTCTGCGTGTTCAGTATAATTAACTTACAATTATAAGATCTCTCAAAATGAAACCTGAGAAATTGTTAAGTGAAAAGTTAGACGCGTAATGGAATCTTTTAGTACATTATGGTTGCTCAGTTTGGGGTTCGGGAGAAATATTACTTTACTTAGCACCAAGCACTACTAAGCAATACCAGACTTAGCGCATTCCGCACTGTAGGTCCGAAGCGACAAGTACATAGCTGGACACCGTCAGCGGGTCGCGTCAACGTGCCGCGTCAAAAGAGATAAGAGCTATGCGATAGAAAGAGAGGCGCTCTGTAGGTTAATATGACTGGTAGGTATGCAGCGTTACGCGAGCTGAATTGAATTTTATTGCGTCATAGCAAGAGCCGCTATTTGTTTAAATTTCTTTGCGGAGTGATGCTTCTGTCCCTTAGTATTCTGTGGCAATACCGACAAGCAGCAGTGTGCACTCATTACTATATTTCGGAACGAGATCGAGGACACTGTTTTTGAAAAACTTTCAATCAACGAATAAACCAAGGATGGCTCGAAGGTTAGAAATGTGATTGGCTTTTACACAGCTAAAGTTTTAAATGTCTTCAATTCCTGTGATAGTAGAAAAAATAAATAAATACGCCCAACAATTACATACATAGATCCTGGCCCCTAACTAGGATTCCTTGTATCTAGGGAACCAGGAACAACGAGGATTATGATCCCACAACACCCAGACACGAAACAAATGCTTGCGCTGTTTTTTTTTTCTGTGCACAAACATTCGCCATCCCATCGCGGGAATCGAACCCCCCCTGGTGTATGAGATTTGAGCTAACCTACGCAACCACAGAGGCTGAATAACCAGCCCATCATCATCATCTCATTTTTAATGGTATTGTGTGATGAGACAAGCAAGTCATTCGCCTTATGGTAAGCGCCACGCCTGCCCATAAAACAATTGCAGTGCCACTTTTAATACTATAAAAAGCACTGCATAGCACTGCTTTGCGCTTATTAATTAACCGACTTCAAGAAAAGGAAGACGATTTTTTATGTTTGTTAACTCAGAACTCCGTCATTAATGAACCGATATGGAAAATTCAGCGTTGGGTTTAGTATAGCTTCAAGGTGGTCTTATAAAAATTTCATCGAAACCTTGGACTTCGAAATACATCAGAATTTAAGTCGGTTTCTTTTGTTATATAATGAATTCATATTTGGAACCTAATTAAAAGCAAACCCACCTCCAACATGAATAAAGCTAGCACAAAGCTAGCACTGACTAAATATAGCTAAGCAAGTGGGTCTCTATACCTAACAACCCGTAGGAGAGATAAGACGTAGTAACTACCATCTAATCTACATCCTCTACTCGTTCCGACAAAGCTTGCTTTGCCGGACAAAGCGTGCCTTTGTCGACGTACCGTCGCACACGTGGCTTATAAGCTAGACAGGGCCGGATTAGCAAATAAGTAAATCAGCTGCTTAGTACATCACAGGGGGCGCCAAGTACCCCGCGAATTACGGGGCACGACATATTTCGCCCCTTTTTCAAGCTTATTATTCCATACTGAATTAAGGGAATGAAATGAAATTTCACTAGTTAAAGGGCAGCAGAATCAATAGTACTACTTCTGCAGTTCTAGGATTCGCTGCATTTAGGAACAACGAACACGTACCTGTATAATATATTATATCATCGCTAAAATAAACGGTAAGACGGCATCTCGGATTAAATATTTTTGTACTAAATATTCATAAATTTTATACTATATATTTTATTTTACATATTTTTTTCATGAGTATTAATTAATAAAAATCATGAATATCAGTGCCATTTGTAAACTTTTTAATATTTTTTGTTACAATATATTAAAATTAATTTGATAAAATTGCACTCGACCTTCAAGGCCTTGTTCTTAGTTCGGGGATCGTAGGAAACTCTATTTTTTTAATAATATGTTGTATTCTGTACTATTTGTGAGGAAAATTTGTATTTTTTCTTTTAGCAATACTTTATCTTATCATAATTACAATATATCTTACTGAAAAAAAATATTCTTCATTCTTAATCTAAATCACTTAATCCGGTCCTGGCTTTGTCTTTAATAAATAGAAAAAGACTTGTTCTTGATTACCTTGTTTGTATTATTTCTTGCGTGGGAAGGAAAATTATTAATCTCCGTACAAGAAAAGATACTTCTTTGTATCAGCGTACGTAGGTGGTAAAAGCTTCTTTGAAAAACCAATTGTTAGCTGAAATAATTCCCATTTACAACAGTCGAAATCTCAATTGTTCCACTGATATCAAGATCTGTTATAATAGGTAGGTAAAAAAAGTGATTGTTCCTCACCGAATGTAATAAGCGAGCGCAATAAATGTTAACAAGGACCAGCCCTCATTCTCAATAGTTCTACTATTGTTGGCACAGGTGAGACTTTCTTATTCGTCAGTCGCTTTCTACTTTACTGTCACACTAGTGACAGTAAAAAATATTTTCCCTCAACTGTCACACCAGTTTTTCTGTTGCTACCTAAAATCTAGCAGTAGAAACGTTTCCCAATAGTACTACAGTACTAATGATTTCCAATTCGAAACAAAGTCTCGCCAGTTCCACCAGTGGTACTAATGAAAACGAACAAATACCATTAGCAATTATATTAAACACAAGCGAATTGCAATAAATAAAAAAATAAAAAAACCCCGACACAAAAAACCAGTAAATAGTAAAAAACGGCTGAATCACTTTTGATAAAACATGTCTAAGAACCACCATCGCTAGAAAACCTGATTTCAATGCTTGCGCACTACTGTTTGGTGGCAGAGTAACTGGCAAAGCTATGGTACCTACCCAGACGCCCTCCCGCATACGAGAGATCTACCACAAATAACATTTAAATGTAAAAGTGCTTTAGCGTGCTAGATCGTCGACCGCATCGTCGCTTACCATCGGTGACATAGTGGTCAAACGCAAGCCAATTAGCAATAAAAAAAAACGTGCCGCCCTTGGTCAAATGGCAACCGACGCATACCGGCTCTATGGAATTCCCGGGAAAATGTGGAAGTAAAAAGTTCTCGACCGTAAAGATTGTCCACAATTTACAGTAGCGGTATAAAATACCGGTACCGTTAAACCAACCCTATTTAAATGGTATGTTAAACTAAGTTTACATACTCGAGATGTAAAAGAAAGAGGCAGCAACTGTTATGGGCAGGCGTATTGCTTACCATCAGGCCTACGTCCAGCACGTCTCGTGATTCAGTTAAAAAGAATAAGGTATTTGGTTACACGTGCTATATCACCTTAGCTACTTTGTGCCACAGAGTTACATCCGAGTAGGTCAGCGCCATCGGCATCAGTTGCGCTCCAGCCCAAGTTACGCACATTTAATGCCCATAATGCCCCTACGAGGGCTCATCAACATTTTTCTGAACGATGTATAAAGTGCTGACTACATGCTGACCCCATTATTTGCATCTATGTTCCCCCATTTTCTGATACAACATTGTTAGCTTAGTAAACTATTCAGTTTGTTTTTCTCATATAAGCAATATACTCGTATTATGTCCTTTTTGAGAAACTAAATATCTTGAACCTGCTATAATGTACAAGTTGGGTACGATGTTCAGAAAACGCAGTTTTAATCCTCGCTCACGTAAAATATCACAAGAGCAAGTGTGACCCAGTGAGAGCACGTGCGACTTTCGATCCGACGCACCCATGTTTGAATCCCGCTGGCCCCACACCCATGACATTCTTAAGTTATGAGCAGATTTAACACTCGCTCTAAAACAGTGAAGGAAAACATCGTGAGGAAACGGGCATGTCCAAGAATTAATCACAAAAATTCAAAGACATGTGACATCCACCAACCCGCACTGGGCCAGCGTGGTGGATTATGGCCCAAACTCTCTCTATGAGAGAAGGCCCGTATCCCAGCAGTGGGAACGTAATGGGCTGATGATGATGATGACGAAGGTTGACGTATTTGACGTATTTAGCTATAATTATAAATCAGAAACTATTACGGATTCTGACGAAGAAACATTGCTATTTGCGTTAGTTATTCGCGCTTCATACATTGCTATTTGAGCTTATACGAGCTTATAAGCGCGTCAACGCTCGTACGAGTTGCGCATATTGCAATAGCCGCGCCTATACGCGCCTACATGCGCTTCCAAAAACGAGCTTATACGCGCGTATAAATCGCTGGTCTGAAACCGGCGTTACGGGTACCTGCGTTAATTTAGTAAACTGATATAACTTTGAATAGTCCATAAACACGTTCCTATCCCACACTCTCTTTGTTGTCTTTGTTGACTAGCAGTTCTTTCGCCTGTCCATAAAAGTTGCAGCACCATAAAAAAAATGATTACAAAATCTGGCGCAGCATTGAACCCTGAGACGTTTTTTTATTAATAATAAATACTCCCCACGATCACATACATAAATCCTGGCCCCAGACTAGGTTTTTTTTATTATTACTAAAAGGCGTGAGTTTGACCTTTCTCACCTGTTGTAAAGAATTCCCTGTATCTAGGGAACCAGGAACTACGAGGACTATGGCCCCACAATACCCAGACACAAAAGAAATGCTAGCGCTTATTTCTGTGTACAAACATTTTTTTCCGTCGCGAGAATCGAACCCGCAGCCTCGGTGGTGTATGAGTTTTAACCAAACCTGCCCAGCCACTATACCACAGAGTATATCATTAACGTTAAATGTCTAAAGTTTACGATAAACACTAAAAGTAGCGTGTGCGATTAGGACCAAGTCAAAATACAGCCATTGCCAAAAAAGCGTAAAACCACCAACATAAACAATTGCTCAGCTCACTCAATCATTCACTGAATAGGCTCAAGCACTCTTAATGAACCTCATAGAGTGCACTCAACTCTCTCGAGGAAAAATTAAAAACCGTATGAAGATCTTGGCATTAAATTAATTAATTTAAGTGTTGACGAAACTTTGAGCACTTTTGAGGAAACATTTCTAATTAAAATAAGTGCCTCAACATCACGTAGCTGTAGAAAGGAGGTTGTTCAAATGTTTGTGTAGTTACAACCGAACATGATGTTAAATTTTCCATTAACTTTAGTGTTCTATCATTTTTTTTTATCAGATAGGTACTGGATGTCTAATATATTACTCACTGGGCATAAGGCCTTTTTTTGAAGCGAGTGTGGCTCAGTGGGAGCACGTGCGACTTCCGGTCCGACGCACCCGAGTTCGAATCCCGCTGGTTTCGCACCATTGACTTTCATTAGTTATGTGCGGATTTAACACTCGCTCTAAAAGCGGTGAAGGAAAACATCGTGAGGAAACCGGCATGTCTAAGAATTAATCACAAAAATTCAAAGACATGTGACATCCACCAACCCGCACTGGGCCAGCGTGGTGGATTATGGCATACTCCCTCTATGAGAGAAGGCCCGTGTCCCAGCAGTGGGAACGCGATGGGCTGATGATGATGATGATAAGGTCCTAGTCAATGTTGCTATTTTTGGCTGTTTGCAATGCTGTTTTTACGCCCAACGGTTATATTCGTAAATCGCATTCCCACAACACCCAGCAACACTTGGAACAAATTAAACTTTCTTCTATGCACATAAGTGAACTACCTACACAAACATTTGTCCAGTAAAGGGAATCAAATCCGTAAGCCGTCGTGGTATAGGCTGTCTGTGCCAGAAACTAGGAAAAGGCAAAGTGAGGATAAGGGAGATCTAAAAACATTTAAAAATATATCACTAGAAAGATTTTAAAGAAGATGAATAAAGAATTATAATATAGTTTGAAGTTTTGTCAAATAATGTTAATTCGTTTAAATCACAATAAGTCACGGCGATGAAAAAACATATTTTAAGCTATTGCATAGCTTCTATCGCGGGCCTTGAGCGTGGAGACCGAATCCAGAAATTCCGTAACGAAAATAACCTAACACCCCCCACTCCGAATGCTATGCAATAGCTTTACCGCGGCAGTCTCCGAGTGCCACGTCTTTTTTTTTTATTTATTTAAATCGGAAGCCTTAGGGGGCGTCCATAAATTAGGTGAGGTGTTTAAGGGGGGGAGGGGGTCGAGTCAAATCTCATCTAATCTTACGTTGGAGAGAGGAGGGGTCTCGGCAAATATCAAGCAATTTTTTTTCTGATTGAACCAAAAAAAAAAATACTATTTTGGTCCATTTAATCCAGATTGTACATACTTAAGATTTAATCTTAAGCGTAATCGTTTATTACATTATAATTAAACTCTCAGCAATATTGATTGATTACTAGTCTTAACTAATCGTAAATAAAAGCACGAAGCAATTTTTTTTTTCTTTTTACAATAAAAATTTACGTAACGTAGCGTTTACGTAATAAATTAACCCACATTTTGAAAAATCTCACGTGAGATTGGGGGAAGGGGGAGGGGGTTGAATAAAATCTCACGACATCTCACCATACAGAAAATTTAAAAAAACACCTCACGTAACTTATGGACGCCCCCTTATGTAACATGGGTAATTAAGGTAACATCTAAAACTACCTGTCTTCTAAACTCCTAATATGGTGGTTGTCTTGGTCTTGGTAAAATGTAGGTATATACTAATGCAAAGAAAAGTAGAAAAGCAATAAGATACTATTTAATACTTCTTACTTTCGATACTAAACATACATTTTTTACAGTTCAACCTTAAACTTCCTTTAATCATTCGCCAAGTTTTTCGAGTAAAACAAACGTAAAACCGGCTCAAACCTGTTACTCGTGAAACAATATTTAAACGGGCACCTGCTTCAGTAATAGTGTAGGGAGTAGTAAAACCGACTGGAACGTAACTTGTGATATTAAATTTACCTTTCAACTTGGTAGGAAATGTGTGGCGCAAACTGAAACCTGCGTGGTGGTAAGATTATAACAAAAAAAACCGAAACTGGAACGCAATGAAAATATGTAGTGTAATTCCGCTAAATATTATGTAGGTAGGTTGTTGTTAGAATAATGTTATATGTATGGGGGTAGATAGCAAATGTAAAATATATTAAAATTCAAATATATACCACTACGGTCGCCGTTTTGAGGCGTATGTTCAGCAGTGGACGACTACCGGCTGATGATGATGATGCGACTGTGGTATTATAGTTTGACCGAAACCGCTGTACCGCGCCTTAGGTATGCGCGGTGAGGTGGGGGCCGAGGCCACCGTGGGCGTTGATGGTGGCATGCGGCAGGCTGATGGAATGGAGCGGCCGATACTCCCCCCGTCTCGCCTCCCACATACCTAAGGCGCGGTACAGCGGTTTCGCTCAAACTATATGAGGAAGCGTACGCTTTCATTTGACTATACATAAGTGCGGTTACGAGCCTTGTCTTGACGTTGCTTCATATTTGCGACAATTACATTCCCCGCGTGTAGTTGGATATTAATTTCATTGTACTAAACTTACCGAATATTCGGGCTATGAGGAATTTTGAGGTCATAATTTTATCGAGACATGTGTAGGAATTTCTGCTCGTTAGTGGAATAAAGTCGTCTTGATAGGTAGGTATTTCCGAAAATAGACGTTTGGTATGTTTTGATTAAAGAAATTGTAATTGACTTGAATGTCGTACTTATTTTCATGCCTGCTTTGTTTGTTCGGGCATAAGTATGTTTAGGCATGAATTGAATTTACTTGAAAGGATGTCGAAAAAGATAAAATGTGCGAATGTGTACTGTAGTAGAGCCACCTCAGAAGCTTTTCGACCAACGAATAAATACGACCACCGGCTGGGACTTGAACCCGCATCACAACATTCTCGGTAAGTCTTTTATGGCTATGTTGTAATTAAATAATTGAAAAATGATGTTAATTCACATTACCTCATATAATAATAAATAAATAAATAAGTCTTACAAAAATCATATATTAATTATTGCCTAAATCCTTGTTCTAGCTTTTCACTTAGCATGCGTTGCAAAGTTTAGGTATGTATGCGTGTCTCTGTGAGATCGTGTGTGTGTGTGTATGGGCGGCTAGCCCATTTGTCGAAATTAAAGTCCGCCCAAAGACCTTGTTGTGAAACAAACCAGGACCAACATTTTACATATTTTACAAACTCTCAATTTGCACATAAAAGTAAAAAAAATACCAATATTTTCAATGACTTCGAACTTCGTAGAACTTCGAAATCTACGTAAACATTTTAATTGCGGCACGTAGCGCCGTAGCTCCACGTAGCTCCGCAGCACGTAGCACTCAAACAATTTTTATAGAGACGTGAGTTATTACCAGTTATTGGAATGTAGAGATGGGGAAGAGTAGGGGTAGAGTAGGGTTAGACGGGGTAATTTTTTTAATTTTACGTTTTGGCGCTTTTTTTTAAACTATTCTACAATACGATTCAAAACCTCTTTATTGTGTACCAACTTACAGAAATAACCAACAACACAGTCCTTAACTATGGCAGTACAATTGGCGGTCTTATCGCTTGAAGGGCTCTCTTTCAAACAACCTTTGATAGGACAGCATCGAAAAAAGAAGTAGACGGCGGTGTAGAACAAAATTTATGAATTCAACTAAATACTTACATCATCATACACATATGCTAATTTTTACATTATAATACATACAAAAACTAAAATATTACTATTGTAGACACTCTGTACACTTGTCGGAACTTAACACTCAAGAGACTCTTTAAATATAGGCGAAAATTGCATCAAAAAATAAAAACGAAGCGAATTGATAGACAGAACGACGTGTTACTTACCATCAGGGGAATGAACGTCTCATCACTCAATTAAATAAAAAAAGATACCAATATGTAATAATATAAATAAATACTCCCCCTAACTAGGATTCCCGGTATCTAGGGAAGCAGGAACTATGAGCACCCTGATCCTAAAATATTCAGTCACAAAACAAATGCTGTCTGGTTGTCCTGTCGCGGAAATCGAACCCGCAACCTCAGTGGTGTATGAGATTTGCCCTGCCAAACCGCTACACCACAGAAGCTGACAAATAAATGAACTCGTCATTTATACTATGACCGATTTACCTACCATAATTATCGCTTCAATCCTCAAACGAACAAAGTTTCACCCTAACCGGTGAACGGAGGACCTTTTCCGCCGAATGTAGACCATTGTTTAAACTAATTAAACTGCGTGTTACTAACCTACAAGGCACCGTGTACTGAGCAACTTACAAGACCATGTACTATATGTTGGGTTGCGTTTAGTCCTGCAAGAAATCTTTTGGAGTGTTATAATTGTTTTTTTTTATATTCAATATGTTAAATTATTCTGTAATAATAGCTGTCACCTCCCAAACAAAATAAAATAAATAAATATCAGTGTGGTTCGTAAAAAGATCGTGAATCATCTTATTTCAAAGATTTTGGTATAATTATGGATTCTAAAAATAAATTAAGCATGAAAAGCACTACTGTACACGTTCATGCATGCTTGTTGCATGAAAGGAATCTAATTGTGTCATTCACACGGCAAGCATGTAGATAGGCATGACAAGCAATCATGCATGCCATCAAGCACGTAGCTTGATCAGGCAAGCATGGCCGTATACTTGGGCTTTATCCATCGAACATTCCTTGCAGATAAAACACATCCTTAAATATCGCAACGAAGTATCGAAACGAACATACTGAGAAATACCTCAAAGATAATTACAACATGATAACTGCTACAGTTGCTTTTACTCGTAATTTGCCAATTTCTACTTTAAAGCAAAGGTTTAACCACCAATTTTGAATACCATTTTGGTGTTCAAATTTCACATGCAAAATTGAACCTTATTGTAAAAGACTTTTATAAGTATTTCGATTGACAAGTGGGGTGCCCGGAAGCATTGTCTTAAACCACTTTAACAGAGTTTTCTGTAATTTCCAGTCGTGTTTTATTCGTTTAAGGTCAAGATCTGTTTAAGGGCTGTAACTGAATTACTCAAAGTTGGATATTCTGAAACGTTTAGGTGAATGCTATTATGTTTCATGAGTTTGAATGGAGATAACGGAATCCACGAGTATTGTTTGAATGTAGTTTGAATGAACGAAATTTTGAGTACATTGAAGTTGTCAAATGCATATTTACATTGAATAAGTTATACATTCGCCGTTAGTTTGGGTAAAGTAGTTATTCTGTAATGAAGTTAGTAATGTAGGAATTTCAATATAAAAAAGCTAACTAAGTGATATTGTTGTGACTCTCAAACAAACTCACCCTCACACACACACTTACACCCTCACACGCACCCTGACATTTATTACAAGTAATTCTTGACCACACTTTTTCGTAACTCTATCTCAAAGCGAACTTTATGCATTAAGCTGCCGCTTACTTATCGTCAAGTGATTAATTAGCACAATTCAAGCTCTTCCTTGAGCGGTGAAGCACTTCACTCGCTTCCGCATAAAGATTCCACTTAATTGGTACCACTTGGACCTGCAGGTATTGTGATCTTAAACGACTATTATATATAATGCTGATCTATTATATTATAGTTATGTAACATTAGTGGTTTGTGTCAAAGACGAAACTAATCAGTTTAGGACAGAACTGCTTGAGTGGCTAGTAATTAAATGTTTTTATAACATAAAGGAATCGTTTAATTTTAAGTAACATAATTTTCAATTTATATTAATGTAATTTTTTTAATTTTTTAATGTGCAATTATTTTAATTGTTGTCTATGGCATGTTTAATAATATATTTTATTGTGTATTGTCTACTGACATTTAAATAAAATCTTGACATTTAGTCTAAACTTTCATATAAGCATTAAAATTTATCTTTTAAAAATATTGTACGTTCTTCATGGATAAATTGTTGACACCATAGCATAATGCAATTTTTATACCAATTTGTACAAATATTGTACAAATATTTCATTTCGAAGATCATGTGGTACAAATTGCATTAAACCTACCGAACAGGAGAGGACTAGGCAAACAAAAACCGACTTCAATGTATCTTCGAAGTCTAAGGTCATCGATGAAATTTATATGGGACTACTTCGTAGCTATACTGAACCCAACGCAAAGAATTTTCCAAATCGGTTCATAAATGACGGAGATCTGAGGTAACAAACATAAAAAAACATTAAAAAAAATACAATCGAATAGAGAACCTCCTCCTTTTTTGAAGTCAGTTAAAAAAGAAACCTCAAGCAAGTCCAATTGCCAGTTCCGACTCTCCAAGACAGACTAACTTGGCGGAGAAGTGAGGAAACCCGACACCAAAAACACGACCAATGATGGAAGAATAAGAAGGAGGGGAGTTAATGTGACGGGCAGTATGAAATAGTTTAGTAATGTTTATTAATAATTTGGATTATAATTGTAACCTAAATTAACACAGTAAATATCAATAAATAAATACGCTCAAGGACCACATACATAGATCCTGGCCCCTAACTAGGATTCTCTGTATTTAGGGAAGCAAGAACTATGAGGACCATGTTCCCACAACCACCACACACAAAACAAATGCTTGCGCTTTTTTTTTCTTTGCACAAACATTTGTCCTGTCGCGGGAATCCAATCAAACTGCAACCTCAGTGGTGTATGAGATTTGAGCCAACCTGCCCAACCATTACACCACAGAGGCTGTCAAATCAGAGGCTATTTAATAAGAAAAAAATGATAAAAAGATCCAAGCTCAATAGTACACATTTATAATCGAAGTACTACGTGTTATTCGAAATAATTAGAATTGCTATTGATTTGTAATTAATTTATATACATACATTAACTACGTTCAACGAAAGGTTGTCTGGAAGCGACCGCTATAAGCGATAAGACCATCCATTGTACTACTCCAGTTATAAGGTTTATCTGTAATAGTTTTCTATGTTTTCTTATACAATAAAGAGTTCTAGTACTTGTATTGCTTTGTATTTGGTAGTTGCACCGGAGCAATCAAGCGAATAGTAAAATTTAACTTTGAGAAAACGCCTCCTATTAGAAAAAGATACCAACATTATCTTCGGATATTTACCAAACAACATCTTGGGTGCACGCTGTATGTAGGCTGGAATATCTCTATAAAAGCCATGTAGGTAATAGGCGTCAAGTTCATCGGTTGCATTCTATAGTAAAATGTCTTTGTTTCTATCTAAATTCTTCTAAATTCTAATCCCATTGGCGTGTAGTAAACTTTTATTTGTAAAGTACGATACATAATCATATTATCTGCTGACGAAAACAAAGCAATTCCGTGCCACTACTTCGGCCTGTAAAAGAGCATGTAAGATATCTCCATAAACAAGAATTCGCAGAAATCAGTCGAGCCACTTTCCCGTGATACGGAGAGTGTACAAACACGTTTTGGCTTTTATATCATTAGAGTCGAAACAGAACAAATACTAGCTGAAGAGGCTAAGGACCGAAGTTCACTAGTGCGATAGGTCGCGCTGCACGTTTTTTACACGGTTTTTTAGACGCGACAAGGCGTCGTAAGACCGAAAGATCTTCACGGTCGCAGACGCATCCCATAAGACAAAGATAAAAAAAGAAAATTATTAGCGAAATTTGTGCAGATACATAGCATGCAAATCTTATATACCAGAGTCTTTCATGTTTTGTCTATTTGGCGTTCAAATAGAGATGCGGCTATCTTAAAATTTCATAATTGAATAAAATAGTAGCAGTTTTATTAGTCTGTCAACTTTGATTTTAGACTTTGACTTTCAAATTAATTTCAAATTATTTATTGTTATATGAACGGGAATAAATTACAAAGTTATGATTATTAATAAGAGCAAAATCAAAATTAATAATAAAATAAAATAACGACATTTATTCTCATATTCTCTATTGTACACTGTTATATATATATATATATATATATATATATATATATATATATATATATATATATATACTAGCGACCCGCCCCGGCTTCGCACGGTTATTATACATATAAACCTTCCTCTTCAATCACTCTATCTATTAAAAAAAACCGCATCAAAATCCGTTGCGTAGTTTTAAAGATTTAAGCATACATAGGGATATAGGGACAGAGAAAGCGACTTTGTTTTATACTATGTAGTGATTTACATCGGTGATTATAAACTACATTTACAAAGGCGAGCTTAACCCTAAAAGAGTTATTACATAATTATTCCAAAATAATAATAATGTTGGACATTGATTTCGTCCACTGACGCAAGAAGAAAAACGTAGTGGCTGAGTATTACATATTTGAAGCACGGCCTACAAAAATTGGTGTCAATAACTCTACAACAACCTACGCCACAATTTATTCATCTTTGAAGTTTAATTATTTCCCGTATTTCATTTAACTACTATGTCATAGGAATGATTAGGTGAGAACATAACGGCTACTTAATAAAAAGTGCCATGCATAACTGCCAGGGATTTTATCCACATACATTGCAAAATATTTTTGAGTGCTAACAACACGTGACTTCGTCGCATCGCCAGGAATTCCATATTCAGCGAATTTACGCCACATATTTTCATTGCGTTTCAGATTTGACGTGAATTTCCGTGACGTCACGCTTGATTCCGTTAGATTCCTTAGTACCTTATGTTTATACAATTTGCGACAAAACGCGCCTGACGGCGACGTGCCGCGTTAGTGAGTTGTAAACTTAAGCTCTAAGCGCTATATTTGGGTTTGTAATATCTGTAGTGGCTGTATTATATATGAGTTATAAAGAAAGATCAGCCGGCCTAAGAGACGCCAAACTGACACATACGGAATTTTGATGTACCCTTGACTCTAGCTCTACCTCTTGTCTAAATATGATTCGCCTAACTTCCAAACTGCTTTTTCGGTTATGAACCATAATTTATTTTTCTTAAAAAATCTCGTAAATGATGGTGAATGTGGTTGCATAATTTGTTCTTTAATTTATTGATTCTTCGTTTATTGTTCTTTATATCGTTATTGGACACAGAATAGGAAATTATTGGTGTTCCGAAAGTTGGTATAAAACCTACCTAAACATGATACATTCAAAAATAGAATGTTTTGAAAGATGAGAGATTTTGACGTTCATCATCAGCCCATCACGTTCCCACTGCTGAGACACGGGCCTTCTCTCATAGAGAGAGTATTTTGACGTTATTTTGGCCAAATCCATATCATGTTACATCGTCTCAATCGATTTCAGACGTATGCGTCAGATCCCATCATTTGTGCCGCCAACTACGAAACACTCGAATCGGAACTACCGGAAGCCGTCACAAAAAAGAGAACAAATAAAGGCTTTAACGAGCGAATCGTGATGTGGGTCAGGAGATAGATCGAGACGACTCAAGTTGAATTACGCTTTCGACAGTTTCAGTGGTCCCGTCAGCCCCCACTGACGCTTCTAACTGCATATTCATTTAGAAAATGTCTTGAGACTGTCACAACAAATAGGCCTATAGAATATTTCTTTTTTAAATATTGGATATAATGGATAGCCCAGATAAATAGATCTCTGGAGACGTATCCGTTATGACTCTCGACAATAATGGATTATAATCAATATTGAAAGGGGATATTTACCATGAATTTATTATGTCTTAAGCGTTCGATATTTCAGCAGTGTTTTCAGTTTATGTTCACGGGCTAATTACAAAACACTTTGGAAATTCAAAAGAATTTTATGGTTTTTGTTTCTAATGTTGCCTAAAGTTTTGGTTACCATGGCAGTAATATCAAACAATTTCCTGACATCGCGCAACGCTTCATTAAACTTTAATTATATTTTATATTTATTATATGTTACATGGGTTATCTTTTCCGTTATATGTATAGTATGACTAATAATAAAATAATAAATGAAGGAAGTGATAAATTTAATAACAAATTGACATGTTTTTAACAATTCCATAATACTTTTTTCAATTTTTTTTTTAATTATTTGATAGGCAAACATTTGACCGCTGTCTCACCGGATGGAAAGTGATGACGCAGTCGACGATGGATCATGCTTTTTCTTTCTTCTCTCCTACTTGCTGTGCCGGGTCTGTAATGAACTTTTATAACGTATTATTAACACCATTTTTACATTACAGATGCAATAAAGAATTGAATTGAATTGAATATAGTATTATTTGTTATGTGTAGTATAGTATTATAGTATAATATTGCGTGTATCTGTCTTAAATAAATGTATTTTCTTTCTAATAATAAAAGATTTAATTTTTTTATTATTAGAAAT
Source organism: Petrophora chlorosata (assembly GCA_951640565.1). Classification (NCBI taxonomy): domain Eukaryota; kingdom Metazoa; phylum Arthropoda; class Insecta; order Lepidoptera; family Geometridae; genus Petrophora; species Petrophora chlorosata. Next base: position 3,067,014 of record OX621204.1, on the reverse strand, counting down.
AAAATGATTTAATATTTAAGTAATCCAATATCGTCACATAATAATACAAATAAACTTAAAATAAGGCTAAAACAGGATAACACAGATTATTCTTTTATAACTTAAATTACCTACTGTCATGTTATTAAAGGCTGGAGCACGCCAAATCCGGTTGCGGTTCAGTCCGGTGCAGTGCAATTCATTAGCAGTGCGGGTGTAGTCCGTAAGGTGTCTGGTGACTGGACACGTTCCGCACCGCAGTGCTTGCCTCCGCGCGCTCCCGGTGTGACGTGCAATAAGGAAGCCGGTTGAATACTACGTTACTCGCATTGTCATTGCACTGCTAGATACTTTAGGAAAACACGTGGAAGGAATTGGGGAGGCCTTGCCCAGCATTGGGAAAGTATAGGCTAGAGAGAAAATATTGGCATTTAATGGCCAAAAGATTGTCCAATTTCTACATCTTCAGTATGTTTAAATTAGTTTTAGTATCATGTAATATTTTTCGTAAAGGTATTTGCCTTATATTAAAGAAGAAAGCCGCCACATCCATCACAAAAAGACAAGATATAAGGCCAATTTAACGAGCAGCCGTGGCCGAGTGATGAGGGTCCTGCTCCTGCGAATTGAGATATCGACACTTTTATTGGCTCCGTTATATACTTAGGGGATTCCCGTGTCTGTTAACTCCCATTCTCAAAACTCAATTCAAAGTCAAAGTCTGGGTCAAAAATATTTGAAAGTGCATTTTTGTGTCTTGTTAATACAAGGCACAAAAATGCACTTTCAAACGTCTTAAACACATCATACAAATCAAATTAAAATAACTTCTGTCATTAAATTAAACCGGTGAAGTGCGAGTCGAACTCGCACACGAAGGGTTCCGTTTTATTATCTATAAAAATGGCAATAAAATTTTGTCTGTTGTATGGGAACACCACTTAAATATTTTTTATTCTGTTTTTTTAGTATTTTTTGTTATAGCGGCAACAGAAATACATCATCTGCGAAAATGTCAACTGTCTAACTACCACGGTTCATGAGATACAGCCTGGTGACAGACAGACAGACAGATGGACAGGCAGACAGACAGACGGACGGAGTCTTAGTAATAGGGCGTTTTACCCTTTGGGTACGGAACCCTAAATAGGTCAGCATATCTACCCTTGAAGGAATAATAAAGGCGGACAGAATCTCGCCAATCAACAACTAAAGCATAGCGATGGCGGGTGGCGTTAGTTTGTTTGAGTTAACGGAGGCCTATGTGACGGCCGGTTCGCACAGCATGATGTAAATGTGTGTGTGAGGCTTGTGTACGAACGAGCGAATCGGCATACCTTGAGCTTTTATTTTTTTATTGGTTCAAGTGTTTTCTTATTTCTTTCCTATACTTACATTTTCTAAGCCCAGAAAATAAATGTGAAAACTGATTCTACCAGTTCTTCTGTAAAACACCCACTCTACGGGGATTTATTTCCTTTTTAACCAACTTCAAAAAAGGAGGTTCTCTGTTCTATTGTATTTTTTTATGTTTGTTACCTCAGAACTCCGTCCTTTATGCACAGATTTGGAAAATTATTTTTGCGTTGGGTTCAGTATAGCTACGAAGTGGTCCCATATAAATTTCATCGATATTTGACCTTGAACTTCGAAGATACATTGAAGTTGGTTTTTGTTTTTTTCTAAAAATTTATTATCTAGACAATCGTGGGGGGAAAGGAATAACATATAAAAATCCCTTTCCTTATAAGCCACATATTTAAAGCCCATTTGGAAGGCATTTAGACGGTTCAAGTCAATTATTGATTTAGAGCGAGTGTGACACAGTGGGATCATGTGCGACTTCGGATCCGACGCACCCGAGTTCGAATCCCGGTGAAACGCACCACTGATTTTCTTAAGTTTTGTGCGGATTTAACACTCGCTCTAAAACCGGTAATGGAAAGCATCGTGTGAAAACCGGCATGTCCAAGAATTAATCACGAAAATTTAAGGACTTGTGACATCCCCAACCCACACTGGGCCAGCGTGGTGGATTATGGTCCATTCTGTCTCTATGACAGAAGGCCCGTGTCCCAGCAGTGGGAACATAATGGGCTGATAACGAAGTTAATTATTGTTTTATCATTAGGTATGGTATGCAACCGAAAGAAACTTGCATTATATAATAAACAATTATTCAATAAAAATATTATCTCTCTGTCTTTATTAGTATATTTATATATTGTTTTATATGTATTTAGATTATTTACTATTATATTAGTTTGTATTCTATATAATTGGGTTATGTAGGTAAGTGTATAAAGAAATTGAAAACCACCGTCCATTTTATTTGCGTTATTCCTCTCCCTGCATGGTTGCTGGAAGAGATCGGTTTTAGCGATAAGACCGCCAATTGTTACGCTTCTGTTACCTTGTTGTTATTATTATTAATTATCTGTGAGTGTTTCAATAAAGAGTTATTTCTTCTCATTTCATTTTCGCTTTGTCATAAATGGGATTGGTTTCACAAACAATTTTAAGTACCTACTTACCAAATACCTACTTCTAAAACAACGTTTGAAGCACTACACTGCAAGTTAAACTTGAACGTTGTAGTTGGCGTTGAACTTAATTTTCAAGCTCATAAATAAACACAAAGGGAGCTTACAACACTGTTTAACGAAAGACTTTCAAAACTTTATCTTAAACTTAACTTGTATACCTAATGCTTTTTAACCGACTTCAAAAAGGAGGAGGTTTACAATTCGACGCGACGGTATGTTTTTTTTTTTTTTTTTTGACCTACTACCTTTTAGACTTGGCTGGCACCGACTTCAAATATATGAGTGGGTAGCGCTTATGATAATTATATTAATTTATTTTTTACTTTTGAGTGCCATTTGTGGTTTTGAAGTCGGTTTAGTTTTTTTTGAAAAATAATTTATTTGTAGAACTGAATAATGAGACATTATTCAGTTCTATAAAAAAACATAGGCAAGTCGTACGCCTGATTGTGTGTGTGTAAAGGTAGTAGATAGATACTACCTACAAGTAGTACTTACTATATACATATTTATCTGCTACCTATTAGACTTGGCTGGCACCAACTTCAAATATATGAGTGGGTAGCGCTTATGATAATTATATTAATTTATTTTTTACTTTTGAGTGCCATTTGTGGTTTTGAAGTCGGTTTAGTTTTTTTTGAAAAATAATTTATTTGTAGAACTGAATAATGTCTCATTATTCAGTTCTATAAAAAAACATAGGCAAGTCGTACGCCTGATTGTGTGTGTGTCACCTTGAACTTAGCACTGCGTAGCACCGTATTGCGCTCATCACCCCGAGAGTTCAGATAATAGGTTGCTTATAAGGTTGCGTCTTTTAAAAGATGACTTAGGACTTGCAGCCTATAAGAGACGTACTGGTCATTTCCTAACTGATAATTAAAAAAAAAATAGGGTGATAAAATCGAAACAACTACTGAAGCGGTACGCAAAGGGAGGTCATAGAAAAATTTTGTTTACGGATGAGATTTTTTTTTACTATTGAGCAACATTTTAACAAACAAAATGACCGTATTTATGCTTAAAGCTCTAAGGAAACTTCCCAATTAGTCGACAGAGTGCAACGTGGGCACTATACGACTTCAGTGGTGGTTTGGTGGGGTATTAGCTATGAAAGAGTGAGTGAGCCATACTTTTGTGAAAATGGTATCAAAACATCGGCACAAGTGTATCAAGATACCATTGTTGAGAAGGTAGTGAAGCCCCTTAACAACACCATGTTCAATAACCAAGAATGATCCTTCTAAGACTCGGCGCCGGGTCATAAAGCTCGGTCTACGCAGTCTTGGTTGGAAACGAACGTTTCGGACTTCATCAGAGCTGAAGACTGGCCGTCGTCTAGTGCCGATCTTAATCCGCTGGATTATGATTTATGGACAATTTTAGAGAGTATGGCTTGCTCTAAACGCCATAATAATTTGGAGTCCCTAAAACAATCCGTACGATTGGCAGTGAAGAATTTTCCCATGGAAAGAGTGCGTGCTTCTATTGATAACTGGCCTCAACGTTTAAAGGACTGCATTGCAGCCAATGGAGACCACTTCGAATAAGCTTTTTATATTTTAAATTGTTTTATATATTAATGTATTAAACTAACACGCTGTAAAAGTAATAAATGTTATTTGCAATAAAATTTTTGACTACTAGCAAGACTAGGTATTATCCACTAATATTTCAAATTTGAAAAACATTGAAACTATTTATAATTTCTAGGTAAATTTAGTACTTTTATCGTGAGATTTGAACTGAACGTTTCGCTCTCAAAAACTTTCATTCAACTGGCTTATTTCAATTCCGAGTAAGAATCAACTTCCTTCGTCAAAAAAAGGATCAAAGGTCTGGTCCAGTGAGGGTCGCGGGTAAAATTTCACGGGTCGCTGGCGAACAATGACGTCTTTTGACGCGGGCTCGAGTTTATAACACATGTATCGGGGAAATGTAGATGAAAGAAGTGGCGTTGATTGACACAAGTGTTGTTCTTGACACGGTGTGTGATTTTACTGCTCTGAATGCTAGTCTGGGTTGTTACCACAGCTTTGCCAGTTATTCTGCCGCCAAGCAGTAGCGCGCAAGCGTTTTTGTGTCCCGGTCTGAAGGGTCATTGTAGCCAGCTAAATTACTGGGCATTATGAGACAAGACCTATTGTCTCAATGGGTGACAAGCACGCAGTGTAGTGCCGCCCAGGATTTTATAAACATATATATAGTTGCTTACCATCTGGTGAAAGAACTGCTCGTATCGTCGCGCTAATACATAAACATGTATATACGTTTTATCAAATAAAAAAACCGACTTCAATGTATCTTCGAAGTCCAAGGTCAAATATCGATGAAATACCAGGCCTAGCGCACTCCGCACTGTAGGTACGAAGCTACAAGTACATAACTGGACACCGACGGCGGGTCGCGCGTCGTTACACGTGCCGCGTCAGAAGAGATAAGAGCAATGCGATAGAAAGAGAAGCGCTCTGTAGGTTAATATGACTGGTAGTTATGCTACGCGAGCTGAATTGAATTTTATTGCGTCATAGCAAGAGTCGCTATTTGTTTAAATTTCTTGGCAGAGTGATGCTTCTGTTCCTTAGTATTCTGTGACTATACTGAACCCAACGCAAAAAGAATTTTCAGAATCGGTTCATGAATGACGGAGACCTGAGATAAAAAACATAAAAAAAATACAATCGAATAGAGAAACTTCTCCTTTTTTAAGTCAGTTAAAAATGCACGGGACATTATAAAACATCCAAAACAGAGGTACAACACTGCGGTTACTTAGGTTTCTTAAAAACAGGCGGCGGGAATCTATCGCAAAGGTTTTTAGAAGCCTCATGGGAGCGCCCGCCATTTCCCTCGTCTCGAAGGTAAGCAATAGTGTGACCGCTTTTATTTGTAAATAAATCAATTCAAGCCGGAATTGAATCGTTTTTGGCCTTAGTAAGCAAACGGTGGCTCCGAGACCTAACCTAGACCCGTTCCGGAATCATCCTAAGCAAACCAACGCGGTCATCACGATTGGGAATCTAGAACATGTTCCAGATTCCAGATCGCGTTTAGTTTCCTACGAAGTGACACGAATTGGCACAGTCAGCATCATTGATATTTATACATGTTGGTACTATATCATGATGACTAGTTTGGCATTTGTTACTCTCAAATGCCGTTTTATTGAAATCGTTTATTTCGACAAGGTACTTAAATGTTCCTATACTTATGGATTTGTAGTTTTCTTAACAATTCTAGTTCTTCAAAGGAAGAAAGTAAAAAGAGAAGTGAAGTTCGTAGTATAGTTCGTTTAATGTGTCCATGTTTAACGATCTAAAAGTTGTGTACTTGTACAAATAACAAGAAGAACGAGAACTAGATTTAGAACACTAGCGAGAAAGACAACGAGAACGAAAATGAAACCGGTAAAACTAGAACTAGAGAAGGAGATCAAGAACTGGATAGATAGATGAACGCCTTATTGCAAACATATAATTAAAGACATTACATAAAAACAATTGAAGAAAGTTTTACATTGGGCGGCTTTATCGCTAAAAGCGATCTCCTCCAGGAAACCTATGGATGTAGAGGAATTATCAAAATGTTAAAGACGGGGATGTAAGGTTAACAAAAAAAAAAAAAAATATCGATAAAATAAACTACAATACTAAAATAATCGTAGATACATTACAATAGCAACATTATAAATGCCTACATAAACAACTAGAACTAGAACGTGAACGAGAGACGAACGAGAACGAGAAGGAAAACGAAAACGAAAAGGAATTACTGGTGGTGGGTTTGTCGTATGCGAGAGGCCATCTAGGTGGGTACCACCGCTTTGCCAGTTATTCAGCCGCCAAGCAGTAATGCGCAAGCATTACTGTGTTCCGGCTTGAAGGGCATAGCCAGCGAAATTACTAGGCATTATGAGACTCAACAGCTAATTGTCTCAGGGTGACGAGCGCAGTACAGCGCCGCGCAGGATTTTGCAAAACAAAATTCTGGGTGGTGCTGTTATTGTTATGGGCTAGCGTATTGCTTACCATCAGGCAAACGACCAGCTCGTCTCGTCGTTCAGTTACATAAAAAAAATACTAAAAACAGATGGTCTTTTCCAGTGACTAACCTACTCGTACTGTTCCATTATCTATTATGTTTATACAGTGTACTAAAGAAGCTGTGCGCTTTGTGTAAGCCAAGCTTAACTAAACGTTTGCCAGACTGGTAAATTATGTGGATATCTCACATTTCGGAATGTCAAAAAGCGTTTAGTACATCTCGAGTAAAGAGTTTTAAAGCTAGCGCCTGCGAAATGCACTGACACTAATGCAGGTGAGCTGTTATTTGGTAAATGTACGCGGGAATCATGACAGAAATGACGTAAAAAAGTCATTTGCGAAAATTTTTGACAAGTACATAAAACTCTCCTGAGTTTTATCTACCTACCTCGGAAATAGATAGAAAACTCTTAAAGAAAACTTTAGAAAACTTAGAAAGGTAATACAGTAGGCGCATACTTCCTTATAAGTACAATAGGCTGACTTATATCTTAGCAGCGATATCTTTTAGACAACCATAGTATAAAGAGAAATTTACAGTAAATTTATTTAAATTGGGATAACCATCCAATTTTGAACGCGTATCAAGTGGTAAAAATATTTAAAAGCAGTTGCGCCCGCGTGACTGGTTTTACAGAATTAAAAGTAACCTATGCCTTATTCTAGGATCTAAAGTCTATCATGTAATAATCACAAAATGTCGTCATAATACGGTTCAAGAACTTTATTTATCTCTTAAGAACAACAATTTTTCACTGACAGAAAATACAACATATAACTTAATAACTTAAGTATAGAATATTGAGTGCCGTTAAGCGTAGCTTATGCACGAATTACATCTATGTTTTGTTAAATTAAGTAATTAATACAATATTACTGTACTTCTAAAAATTAAACAAAAAAGTCAAAATCCTCCATTCAGTACTTTTTGCGCCTCGAAGCTGTGAGGGGTAGAATGGACGAAGAAAAATTAGATCAATAGAATTTCTCAAAATTCGATTCAACGATTCTTATATAATTAAAAATTTATTCATTTTCTCGCTTCAGTCGGTATAGGTTCGGTAGACAGACAGTTTCGGTATACAACGAATGGTGTGTCACTGCAAGGTGTGGAGTGAGCTACCGCATGGGGTATATCCGCAGGGTTACAATATGGGGCAGTTAAAAAAAGGGTTAATAGGGTCCTTTAAAGTAGTCAACGCTTGTGTAATGCCCCGACTGTTGCAGGTGTCGAGACATCGGTGCACTCAGTGTGTTTTATAAAATCTATAATGGGGAATGTTCTGAGGAACTATTTGATCTCATTCCTCCATCACGGTTTTATTACCGCACTGCCCGACATCGTGCGAAAGCCCATCCACATCACGATCTATGGAAATCGCATACTGTCCGATTCTCCAGATCTTTCTTGACACACACCTGCAAAATATGGAATGGGCTTCCGCCCGAGGTTTTCCCGCAGAGCTATAACATGGAGTACTTTAAAAGAAGGGTGAAAAGGGTCCTTAAAGGCAGGCAACGCACTAGTAATGCCCCGAGTGTTGCAGGTGTCCATAGGCGACGGTAACCGCTTACCATCCAGGCGGGCCGTCTGCTTGTTTGCCTATTAGTCATATAAAAAAAAGGTATCCTAGGGGACAGTCACCGCTAACCATTCAATCGGGCCCGGGGTATTACCGCAGGGCTACAATATGGGGCAGTTTAAAAAAAGGGTAAAAAGGGTCCTCAAAAGTAGTCAACGCATGTGTAATGCTTGTTATGTTGCTTTGTTTTGGTACTTGCCCAGGTAAACGCCTGCATAAAAATTAAGTAGTCTACTAAACTCTGATTCCTACATTCTGACATTCCCACGCGCCATTCTAACTCCCACTGATACACTACTTGTTTCTTATGCTATGTTTGCATTAGATCAAAAAGAACAGCTAAAGTTAATCGATTAACCCTGCAAGCTTCTCCTCGTTAACGATGCGCAACCTTCGCGCGGCGCATTAACATCAGCCAAAATCAGCTTGTGATTTATACCTTAGCGGGCTTACGGGGCAACTTATAGGCGAAGAGGTTCAAGGTTGTATTGAGAAATGTTCTCGGATATTTTAATGAGGGACAATATTATTTGATCCTCTAGAATCGAATTGATCTATTAAAATAATATTTGATCCTCTTCGACAGAAAATACTTCGACAACACAAAAAGCCTCAAAGACTAGGTTAGGTTATATTTGACAGCCTCTGTGCAGTGGTTGGACAGATTGGCTCAAATCTCACACACCACTGAGGTTGCGGATGCGATTCCCGCGACGGGACAAATGTTTGTGAACAGAAAAAAAAGCGCAAGCGTTTGTTTCGTGTCTGGGTGTTGTGGGACCATGGTCCTCATAGTTCCTGGTTCCCTAGATACAGGGAATCCTAGTTAAAGGCCAAGGGCCAGGATTTATGTACGTGATCGTTGGGCGTTATTTGGGCGTTATGTTAAAGCAGTAACCACACATCGCGTGAGCCAAGCGAGAGTAGCGAGCGTGCCGCGGCAGCGGCCGGCGAACCGCCAGAAAGTAAATTAAGAATATAGATTGATTGGATTTATTTTGTGTCTCAGAAAAAGAAGAACAATTTTTAAAAAAGATGACCGTTTTATATTTTATTGCTTGCTGTTTTTACAAATGAGACGATCATTTAAATACATGCCTTTTAATAACTACGAGTTCGTACTTTTCTTTTCGATAATTCAGCTATTTTGTCGTAAAGGACCGTTCTGGTCTCTAAGAGCGTCTAGGATGACAAGCGATTCATCGTGGTGAAAAGATTCCGAAGTAAAGAATTCGTTACTGTCCGGGGTACATCAGTAGTATCCAACTAGTCACACCAATATTATAAATGCGAAAGTTTGTGACCATCGTGAACATCGTCGACCGCATTGTCGCTTAACATCAAGTGAGATAGTGGAACGAACAAACGCGAGCCAATAATGTATAAAAAAATATATTTCTATCCCAGCATCATATTTAGCATCATTCAGAGAAAACTGCAATAAAATATTAAGTCTGCTTAGAAAATCTTATAAATTACCTAATGCCTCTTTGAAGTCATTCTCCTGATTTTGAAAGTGAAAATTGATTTTATGTACGAGTTTAATAAAAATATCTTCACAATTAAATATTATTAACGTAACGATCGTGTTTACAAATAACAGCTAGGTAGTGGCAGGCCTAGCGCACTCCGCACTGTAGGTACGAAGCTACAAGTACATAGCCAGACACCGACGGTGGGTCGCAGTTACATGTGCCGCGTCAGAAGAGATAAGAGCTATGCGACAGAAAGAGAGGCGCTCTGAAAGATGACTGGTAGGTATGCATCGCTACGTGAGCTGAATTGAATTTTATTGAGTCATAGCAAGAGTCGCTATTTGTTTAAATTTCTTTGCGAAGTGATGCTTCTGTCCCTTAGTATTCTGTGGTAATGGTAATGTCTAATATGTAATTTCATTTTAATCCGTAAAAAAGTATTTTTTATTTTGTTCTTTAATGCATAATAATAATCTAAGTACATCTAGATAGGTGAAACCACTGGCATCAGAAACACAGTTTCTAACTATTACGGGAGACTATGGATTCAAAAATTAATATGTAAACTTGTTATGCAAATAAACTTATTTATTTATTAAATACATTTGTCACTAAATTACATGTTTCTCAAATCGATTGGCTCCTAGCCTATTATTAAAGTCTGTGCAAACGAGGAGCTCTGTAATACGCAATACCCGGGATTCTACGTAACTCCAACAGGCATGTTACTTTGGAGCCCTCATTTTGGATAAAAGTAGTATGTAGTTTAGAGTTACCCACAAAATTTTATTTTTTATGAAACTGAGTGATGATACGAGCATGTCGTTCGCCTGATGGTAAGCGCCACGCCTGCCCATAACAAGTGCAATGCCACCCAGAACTTTTGATACCATAAAAAATACTGCATAGGACTGCATTACGCTCTGGTTGGACATCAGATATTAAGTCGCATAATTATATGCCCAGTAATTTCCCTGGCTACAATGTCCTTTGAACCGGAACACAGTCATGCTTGCGCACTACTGCTTGTTGGCAGAATAACTAGCAAAGCTGTGGTACCTACCCAGGACTCTCGTGTGCGGGAGGCTATCTGGGCACAATGCAGTGCTACGTTTTTATGATATTAAAAAGTTCTGGGTGACACTGTAATTATTAAGAGCAGGCGTAGCGCTTACAATCAGGCGAACGACGTGCAAGTCTCTTCACTCAGTACCATAAAAAAATAAAACATAAAACACCAGCGAAATAACTGAAGTCAGGGAGACGCAGCGCAGCACTGTTATTTTAACCCAGCGTTGTAAAGTTCTAGGTGAATCAACTTAGTAAGCTTCTCTAGATTCCAAAACAGCTTTGTATAAAAGCAATAATTACTCTGTTCTTATTTACTAGCTGTGAAGTTACCGTTATAAAGCCATGCTGCAGCATCGAAATGCCTTTAAGGAGTAACAGAGAGAGTTATAGAGAGAGAGGTTTGCTTGTTTGCCAACAAAAGCTTTCACATTGGAAAAGCGCATTTCAGTTCCTAATTGAACTCTGCTATTTTAAACAATGCTATTGAAACATATTAATTTATAAGGAACAATGTCGTAGCAATGTAGCGGCTGTGCTACGCCTCGTAGAGGTTTCGTAGAGCGTAGTCACTTGTAACCAAGCCGCATAGCTTAAACAACGGTTAATATTTACACAGTATCCGTTTATTGAGATGCATGAGAAGTTTTTTTTATGGAACTGATTTATGTGACGAGCTGGTCGTTTGCCTGATGGGAAGTGCCACGCCTGTCCATAAAAATTGCAGTGCCGCCCAGAGCTTTTAATACGTTAAAAAATTATTGCGTAGCACTGCATTGCGCTCATCATCCCGTGACATCGGATATTAGGTCTCATATGTCTAGTAATTTCGCTGGCTACAATGCCTTTCAAACCGGAACACAGTAATACTTGCGCACTACTGCTTGATGGTAGAATAACTAGCAAAGCTGTATTTCATTTTGTTAAAACGCGTTTTATCTTGAAGTTTAAGTTTTCAGTAGTAAATTCTAGTTGTAATAAAAATAATACTCATTGTTTTATTCCCAAAACCAACATTTACAAACCGTCATTGGTAAAACTTGGCATGTTTCAAACGCTAATAGTAAAAGGCCGAAAAATGCTCTCTTTTTTATAAAATCCTTACATTTACCAACCCATGTTAGTAAAACCAGGCCTAGTTCACTCCGCACTCAAGGTACGAAGTACATAACCAGACACCGACGCCGACGGCGGGTCGCGCGTCGTTACACGTGTCGCATCAGAAGAGATAAGAGCGGCGCGATAGAAAGAGAGGCGCTCTGTAGGTTAATATGACTGGTAAGTATGAAGCGCTTCGCGAGCTGAATTGAATTTTATTGCGTCATAGCAAGAGTCGCTATTTGTTTAATTTTCTTTGTAGAGTGATGCTTCTGTCCCTTAGTATTCTGTTTTAAAAACTAAGATTTTCCAATATACGGGCTTTTACAGTAACATAGACACAGTTCCTGTTTAGTGAGATGTTTAGTTTTCGTGGTAATGAGCAAGTCAAAAATGTTTTCCATCTTCATCATACCCAAAAGTAGTGGCTCGCATAAATTTTATGTGAATATATATTTTTGTATGTCAAAAGAAATTTTCTACATAATTCCTTATCAAAATTCAATCCAGCTCGAGACCTGAATCGGCAAACTCTCATTAATCATTTGCGCCACGTGGAGAAATATTTACTTTCTTTGTTGATTTTTCGTGTTTCTGCTTAAGAAGAGTCGTGAAGTGTTTGCTGTATTCATTTACGACCATGAATCTTATTTTTGTTCAACTGTTTTCAAATCTTAAAAGAGATTTCATTTGCCTCTGAGAGGACGAAGTTATGTAATGGAATTTCAATAGTGACACATCTCGATCGTTAGACCTTCTTCATACTGTAGTCGGACTGTCGTGTGAAAGTTATTCAGCCGCAAAGCAGTAGTGCGTGAGCATTACTGTGTTACGGTTTGAAAGGCATTGTAGCCAGCGAAATTACTGGGCATTATTAGACTCAACAGCTAATTAGCTGTTGCTAATAACAGCTAATTAGCTGTTGAGTCTCAGGGTGACGAGCGCAGTGCAGCGCCGCGCAGGATTTTGCAAAACAAAGTTCTGGGTCGTGGTGTTATTGTTATGGCGTATTGCTTACCATCAGGCAAACGACCAGCTCGTCTCGTCATTCGGTTTAATAATTAAAAAAAAAGTTACCACGCCGGATGAGTCGTAAACAGACGAAGCTATACGAGTACACTCCCAAAATTTACTTTTCTTTTCATTTATTTAGCGCATTCCTTAATGTTGGTAGGTACAACAGACAGGTTAATTTGTAGTCAGTTCACTAAGGACCTTGTCGGGCACGCAATTTAGAAGAGAGACAGAGAGAGAAGACTGCTTCTAAGTATAAAAAATATATAACAAAAAATATCAAATTTATAAGAATAATATAATTGAGATTATTTAAAAAGTCTGAAGATTAATATATAATCATCAGTGTATATTATGTATTTATGTATATTCGTCATAATTATATATTAGGTATATTATTTAATAAATTTATCATTTAAATATTCATCAAGCGTGTAACGCGTGCAACGTTTGTTCATCAATAGTTGTTTTATAAATTTTTTATCATTTTGTGAATGTGTGTTGAAACGTTTGTCATTTAAACATCAATTTGCCTAGAGTTCGATTTTTTTTTTATTTGAGTTGTCTTCATCCAGTTGTTTAGATGTCATCCTTCATAGTTTTCATTTAGCAAACTCTTCAGAAAAGTTAAAGCCGCTTCTTGGTGACGACGAGGTTTATAAAGCTTTGAAAATTTCAATGTATCTTCGAAGTCCAAGGTCAAATATCGATGAAATTTATATAGGACCACTTTGTAGCTATACTGAACCTTTCCCAATGGTTCATAAATAACGGAGTTCTGAGGTTACAAACATAAAAAATAAACATAATTAATAAAAAACATACAATCTAATAGAACCTCCTACTTTTTTTGAGTCCGTTAAAATCAAATTGAGAACCTCATCTTTTATTTAAGTCTCTTAAAAACAAGCGCTTGACAAAGGGTCACTTTATTTTATACCAGCATTTTAACTTTCAAATAGGAGTGTAAATGGCCGATTTATTCGAAACACTGGGTCTACAGGGACTGTAAGCGTCGCATTTTAAATGGGCTATCGGGACCCGGACGTGATCGATGCGACGTATGACCTAATTGTTGGTACTTTGGCGGACCATTTAAATGCACAAGTATACATTTTATCAAAAAAAAACCGACTTTAATGTATCTTTGAAATCCAAGGTCAAAATATCGATGAAATTATATGGGACCACTTCGTAGCTATACTGAACCCAACGCATAAAGAACTTTCCAAATCGGTTCATAAATGACGGAAATGGGAGGTAAAAAACACAAAAACACCTTACCAAACCAAGGAATGGAACACCTTACCAGCGTCTTTGTTTCCCGATTCTTATAATCTGGGTGTCCAAGTCTCGAGTGAATCGGTATCTAGGCAAGCATGATTTATCGTGGACCGCGTCGTCTACGGGACTGCGGTCAAATGCTTGCCTATAGGGTAATAACAAAGAAAAAATAAATATATGATTGAATAGAGAACCTCCTCCTTTTTTTGAAGTCAGTAAAAGAATCTGGTGCATTACATCACAATTGTTAGTGGGAATTCTCTTGCAGTAGCGTTTCAAGATGTTCAACCGCCAAGCAGATTTGTAACAAGGTTTTAGTGGCGCTGCAATTGTTATGGGCAGGCGTGTTGTTAGCCGTCAGGCTAATGACCTGCTCGTCTCGCTATTTAGTCATATAAACAAATTGGCGAAAATACTAATAACCAGTTAAATATTTATTTTATTAACTGAATGGCGAGACGAGCTGGTCGTTTGCCTGATGGTAAGCAATACGCCAGCCCATAACAATAACAGCACCACCCATAACATTGTTTTGCAAAATCCTGCGCGGCGCTGCACTGCGCTTGTCACCCTGAGACAATTAGCTGTTGAGTCTCAAATGCCCAGTAATTTCGCTGGCTAGAATGTCCTTCAAACCGGAACACAGTATTGTTTGCGCACTACTGCTTGGCGGTATAAATAAATAACGCCCAGCGATCACACAACTAGATCCTGGCTCTTATGTAGGATTCTCTGTATTTAGAGAACCGCGTACTACAAGGACCATCTACAACAGCCAGCCAAATTTTAATACTTACGCTTTTGGTACTGTGACAGTTAAGCTAAGCTGTAGTGCGCAAGCATTAGTATGTTAGTTCTAAAGTCTATATTTATATGGGCCATAGAATAAGTTAATAACATCTGTAACTTATTTTAATGTTGCCTGAAATAAAGATTAAACAAATAAATAAATTACTCTGTTCCGGTTTGAAGGGCATTGTATTATCCAGCGAAATTATTGGGCATCATGAAACGAGCTAATAATCTAAAAGTGACGAGCGCAGTATTTTTCTAAACAAAATTCTGGATGGTGCTGCATCTGTTTTAGGCAGGCGTTATGCATACCATCAGTTGAACGACCTTCTTGTCTCGTCAATAAATTTCATAAAAACAAAAAAGTTATCATAATGCGCAACTTTGAAAGAAGCTTGAATGTCACAAACATAAGTATAATAGCCCCAGTGACCAAAACAAGGGCTAACGAATAACAGAACAAAGCGATAGTAACAGAAGAATTTCATAGAGGACACTGACGCTGTTGCCGGCTAAAACAAGCTTGTGGTAATATAATATTCTATTAAAATTTCAAAACCCTTTTGGACATTATCGGAATAAAACAGATAGATCGTATTATACGTAGTTATTCCTTTACTGAAAGAGATAGTGAATAGAAATAGTTGCAAAGTTCGGATTTCATTTGTCAACCCGGAACCCAACCAGCTGGCCGATTCAGAACCCCACGACAACATACCGAATCGATTCGATTGGATAACGATCTCGTGTCGTAGGTTTCTTTTCGAGCTATTCAGAACATCCGCCCCGAGGATTCGACACGGTTTCGGTTACGATATCGAAATCGATACGACAACGTGTTGCATTTACGGAGTTCGTTTTGTGTGCAATACTCGCAGAAAATTGTATTATTATCTAGACGATATAAAAATGTTTTCAAGTTATCAAAATTTATTATAACAACGTTTATCACGAATTAAAATATAATCAACAATTATAAGCGCCAGATATTGGTAGAAATATAAAAAAACAAGAGCTTCGTAAACACCCACCTGCTGAAATCCACTTGATATTAATGTTTAATCTATGCTTTAGACATTGACAAACCGCCAAATTTAAATGTCTATCGCAAATTGTTTTCTTTATCATGTTTTGAAATTATTAAAAGAAGATCGAGCGAGAAGACGAGCCTCATCAAGATTCGTTAGAAATGTTAAGTAAATACCAAAATTATAATTACATAGTATCACAGAGTACTTTATAATAATTATATAGGTACAGTGATTTTATTTCGGTATATTTATGCATCTTATTAAGTAATCTTATAGTAGTACATAGGTAAATAGTTCTAAAACAATCAAAGCGAACTTAACCTATAATTAAATACTAGACTTGGTAGGCATTTTATTACATAGAATTAGTTTATGTTGAATCTTACTGTGAGTTTTATTTTATTTGTAGTAGAAAATGTAGTTTATTTAACAACACACGGAATATACTCGGTATTGACGGTCAAATTTAATGCTTTCGAGTGATATGTTGCACTCGATAAGTTGTCGTGGAAATTAATCGGACGTTCGAAAACTTTGCTTCGATATCTGCATTGTGAATAACGTTCTCGGTCGATAAATACGAGTTTATCGTACGGTTACGATTGGTTATCGACTACGACAATTTGAACGTCGATTCGACTATTGTGAATTTAAAATATTTTGAATCGTACGATATCAAACCGAATCGATCGACAAATGAGTTGTCGTGAGGTTCTGAATCGGCCAGCTGCTCTGCCTCGCCTCGAGCATTTGGGAATTATTTATTGAAATTCTATACATACACAACTCACTTATCAACCCCGTAAAGTCACCGGAGATCATAAACTACTACACTAAATAAAAAAAAAAATTTACGGCACTAAATGTAGTTAGTATAGGTTACATTGTTAGGTAGGTACATGTTAAACTAGGAAACTCGCTAGTAAGCCATTCGGTGACAACCCGCCGCCCGCCGGTACGCTTGCCGTGCGTTGACCGCGGGTTGACAACGTCCTGAGTGAAACGCGCGCCGCCCGCGAATGGTTTGTTTGTTTGACGCCGCGCCGTCAACTCGCCGACCGCGCGATGACCAGCCTTTAAGACCTTGTAACAAATTTGATGCAATAATGAATATTAACATGGATATTTATGGAACGTAAGTTAAAATTTGGTTATGTTCAACCAGACCCTTGTGGCTCTATATCACCTCAATTTTAGGTTCTCATCTGTGTAGATTATGCTAATTTGTACAGCCTAGCTAGCGCCTCCCTTTAGCTACATTTGGACAAATTTCTCTTATCAGCGGTTATAAAGTAAATACTTTAAATTCTCCATAGTACTAAGCTTAGCTACTAAGTTTAAACTTACTAGCCATAGTACTTTTGGCTGAAAATGCGCTGTAAACTACAACAATATTCTAGAAATTAATTCGTTTTTAGATTATTTTAGACCGTTACATAAAATGTGTTTTAAATTAAGTGCCAGGCAATTTCAGGCGGTTTCCCTCGGAGATCCACTGTTTTTAATTGTGTTAGGTGTTGGATTCCGAAGGCTGCGTTTAATTTTATAATTTCAAGTTAGAATTACAAGGAATAATGGGATCTAAGCTTTCCATTACAGGCTTCTAGGAAAGTAGCTTTCATAAAAATTTTCGTATAAGGTTTCGGTGGAGCACTATTCTAGCTTACTATTCTTACTATCCAATTATCCTACAATCTTATATCCTATGTTATATTATATTATCCTATAATATGATAAATACGAATGTGTGTGTTTGTTATCATTTAGCTGCATAGCATAAGAGAATGGTTCTTTTTCCGATACGGTGGTAGAGTCATTGTGATAATTTGACGTTCATAAGTGCGTCTGTGATGCCAAAATGATTAAAGAGATTTTGATTTTGTTTTTTTGTTGATTTTTGTTAATCTATAATATTATAAAAATGGAAAAAAGCCAATTCTGTACATTGAAGATATTTTTGCAAAACCAACTGGGATGGACTATTTAGAGGGTCCTGAACACGAATGTATGGTTTTTAGAATTTTTGCCTGTTTTTTGTTTTTTTGTGTGTTTGTTATCTATAGACTCAAAAACTACCTACCAAACAAATCTTAATGCGGTTTTCAGTATTTGATAGCCTACATCTTAACTTAAAATCTGGCGTACGTTTTATTGCGCTGTAACATCGCAATGCTGAAATATCTTCACATTAGCGTACGAAGTCAAGCAGAAAAAGCGAATTCTCACATATTTTGCTTCGGTAACTGTTAGCTAATTTCGAGTGGTCCACGCGAACGAAGTCGCGGGCAAAAGCTAGTAATGTATAATATGTGTGATATAATTATCGCAGCATATCGAACAATATCAGTTTATCAAGGTGTATATTAATACAATGTGATAAACCGATAAAATATACCTTCAAAGTTCACTTTCATTCCTATTAATTATTTTAGAGTTTGATTAAAATCGCTCCCAAGTAGCTCAGCAGATATCGTGGAATACAAATACCCACTTAGCAGCAGATAACTGCACCCAGGTGGCCCATAGTCTGCTAAACTACCAGGTCACCTTGAATGTAAGAGGTTAAAATTTCCAAACTTAAGAGGGAACGGCACGCTGAAATTTTCATACAAAAAGAGAAAACGTTTTTCTACCACTAAACATTAACCAAATTCGATGAAATTTGGACATGTAAGAGACGTTATCATTATTGAAGTTTTGTAGGTTTTTTTTTTTGATAATTCCTATAGAATTTGAATAAATGGACTCAAAAAACTCGATATTTACTCGAAAATTTTTTTTGAAGTTTGGAAGCTTTTAACTTTAAAAATAGACATAAACTTAGAAAAAGGAAAACCTACCTAGTTTATTATCCATTTAAGAAATTGAGATCAAAATTACCAAATTTGGTTGAGATTTAGTGTGGTAGAAACGTTTTCTCCCGAAACGCTAATTTTAACAAAAATCTGAAGTTGATACGAATTTAGTTAAATTATTATTATTATTTAGTTAATTTATTCAATTTAATTAACGCATTTTCTGCGAGACCGTAAACCATTATTCAAATACCTAGTGCTCGCTGGCCGTGGCTGTGCCATATTCTCTTAATTTCGGTTTATTTCTGATATTCCTACTAGGCTTTGCTTCGATTTGAAAATCAAGTATGTAATATCAGACTGGTATTATAGAAAATCTTACATAATAACCTTAAAGTCTAGAACTCTTAGGTTTGCGGGTTGTGGGTTCGATTCCCGCGACAGGACAAATTTTTGAGCACAAAAAAGCGCAAACATTTGTCACGTGTCCGGGTGTTGTGGGATCATGGTCATAGTGGTTCCAAGGAATACAAGGAATCCTAGTTAGGGGCAGGATCTATGTATGTGATTGTTGGGCGTTATTTATTTATTATTTAACTCCCGCGAATTCAGTCGCGTTTGTTGCTCAGGCTATATAAGAGCGTACTGGGAGCGAACCGGGCCAGGGATGGCGCGGATCTGTTGTATTTTTTGAATTTTTAAAGAGCATTTTTTTGGTGATGATGATGATGAAGATTTTCGTTCGCCTGAAAGTAAGCGCCACGCCTGCTCATAACAATTACAGTGCTACGCAGAACTTTTAATATCATAAAAAGTTCTGCGTAGCACTGCATTGCGCTCATCACCCCGAGACATCAGATATTAAGTCTCATATGCCCAGTGCTCTATCTGCGGCCACATCGTCCCTTAATAACAGGTTAGATAGTGGCTTATAGATCAGATGCAAATACCACACAATGCCCCCCCATCCAAGTGGTGACCACGGCGAACGTTATACGCAATTAAAATAATTAACTTCTGACTAAAAAGATTTTTAAGATTTGAAAATTATCGAAAGAGAGATTCTGCGCCGCGAATTCAAAGCGTAATTTTCCGAAACTTGGTTGGAGTTATCCAACACAATCATAACGTATTTGTAGCTGTTTATATTAATAACTAGCGACCCGCCCCGGCTTCGCACGGTTATTATACATGTAAACCTTCCTCTTTAATCACTCTATCTACTAAAAAAAATCGCATCAAAATCCGTTGCGTAGTTTTAAAGATTTAAGCATACATAGGGATATAGGGACAGAGAGACAGAGAAAGAAAGAAAGAACGACTTTGTTTTATACTATGTAGTGATGAAAAACATATTTCATAAACACATTGAAGTTCTGCCAATGTTCATACAACATAATAAATATTATACATTGTCTATTCTTCCCATGTTAATAACATGAATACGCTACATCATATACATATGTATATGGGTATACTTAGGTATACTTATCACAGGCATTTTACCTATCTACTATGCTGAGGCATCATCATTATCATCAGCCCATCACGTTCTCACTGCTGGGATACGGGCCTTCTCTCATAGAGAGAGTATGGGCCATAATCCACCACGCTGGCCCAGTGCGAGTTGGTGGATGTCACATGTCCTTGAATTTTTGTGATAAATTCTTGGACATGCCGGTTTCCTCACGATGTTTTCCTTCACCGTTTTTAGAGCGAGTGTTAAATCCGCACATAACTTAAGAAAGTCAGTGGTGCGAGGCCAGCGGGATTCGAACTCGGGTGCGTCGGAACGAAAGTCGCACGTTCTCCCACTGAGCCACACTCGCTCTAGCTGAGGCATAATGAGTATGAACTATCTATTGTAGGTAAGGCTCGAGCGCGAATCTCCTAATGACCGAGTAGGACTTCCATTCACACCTCGCCGTAACCGCTTTTGATCACACCCGTAAACGTCGCGGACAACAACTGATCTCTAGAGGTCACATTGTGTTAGGTGCATGCTTTTTAACTGACTTCAATAAAAGTTTCTAAATTCGATTCTTTTTTTTGGTTCCGTGCCCAAAGGGTGAAACGATATTCTATTACTAAGACTACGATGTCCGTTCGTCCGTCTGTCTGTCTGTCTGTCTGTCACCAGACTGTATCTCATGAACCGTGATAGATAGACAGTTAAAATTTTCACAGATGATGTATTTCTGTTGCCGCTATAACAACAAATGGTACTAAAAACAGAATAAAATAAATATTTAAGAGGGCTCCCATTCAAAAGACATGATCTTTTTGCTATTTTTATAGATAATGGTACGGAAACCCGTTGTGCCCCGACCAGAGTCCGACTCGCACTTGGCCGATTATTTTTAACCGACTTCAATAAAAGTTTCTCAACACGATTCTTTTTTATGTCTGTGTCCTTAGAACTCCGTCATATATAAACGGATTAAAAAAAAATTCGTAGTTCAGTATAGCTACAACATGGTCCCATATAAATTTAATCGATATTCGATCTTGGACTTCGAAGATATGTCAGAATTTGAATCGGTTTTTTTTTGTTATAGCTTAAAAAGTCCTTTGGCATGGTACGGAGATAGTTTGTACCCTGAGTCAATACAACTTACTTTTTATTTAACCGTGAGTAAAACCGCGGAGCGCGGCTATTAGAAATATAAGTATCATTTCATCTATGTTAGACCGGTTTCGCTAACTTACATGAGGTGTCCATGCTTTTACTCTGCCACTTGTGGAAGCCCATCCATCTTGCTTTCTCCGGCCAGGTGACGCGTCCTTGTCGCGTTCTATTCAGCTGAATGTAGCCTCCTGTCGTGTATCCCCTCCCCTTTCCTCCCCTTTTTCTCACCCCCTTTTATCCGGTGAGTTTACAATGAATTTCTATGGAAGTGAACGAAGCGAGTGGTGGGCGTTTGTGAACTTTGAGTTTTGTGCTAGAAATGTTCTGGATAATGCGGAATTTGTCATCATCGGTCTTACTGCAGAGTCTCTGATTTGATAAATTACAATTTTTCTTGTTTATTAGTTTGGTATTTCTTTTATTTTATTTATTTGGGAAACTCGTGATATGATCAGGATTAGGATTATATCCGAAGAACCAATTCAAAAAACCCATCAAAACCGATTTCAAAAAAAAGAAGGTGGTTCTAAATTCGATTGTATTTTATTTTTACGTTTGTTACCTCAGTACGAGCTTAGGTTATGATGGGACTGACTTGCCATGGTGGACAAAAATCCCTAAATTAAATAAAGATATATAAAAAAAATATCCCGCGAAACTGCAGGCACAACCGCGGGGCGCAGCTGAAAAGGAATAAAATAAATCGCCAAGTTCGCTAACCTAACACTCCTTTGCGTCGTGTTAAAGCGAATAACATTCCGTGCCAAATGTGAACAACGCTACAAAATATAAACACAAATAAATGTCTCGCAAAACACAGACAATCCGACTAAATTAGACTCCAAATATTGGCCCAATAAAGAAGACAGTTACACTAGCAAGCCTCGAGCAAAATGCTGCACTTTATTGTCCGCCACTGGAGGTCGACATTATCATGTGACATACTTGACTGTGTTACAAACTTTACTCTAACAACTGCAACCAAAATCGAACTCTACACTTCTGCAATACAGTCCTATCTCAAAAGTACAAGAAACTTTGCAAACTAATAAACTAGGAAACATACATAGTAACTTTATAAGATTGGCTGCCATATGTTATCTCTTGCAATATTTTTCGTAATCATAACATAATCACAGTAATCACTGACTACGCCAGCTACTGAAGAAGTTCATGGACTTTTTGTGTGTATTAACAAATATTTAAAGCGCTTAGACTGTACATACGGTTTGTGCAAACCGCATAATACTACTTCATGAACATATTTCCACGGGTCAGCATTTTACCTTAGCGTAAGGAGTCGAACTCTCTGCCTGCATCTGTGTTTCTGGATTGCTATAATCTGGGCGTCTTTAAGACAAAAGTGAACAGGTTTCTTCTAGGCGAGCGTGCTACATCTTCGACCGCATCGTCACTTACTAATAGGTGAGGTAGCGGTCAACGCAAGCCTATAAAAAAAAAGATTTTATTATCACTTTACCACGTTTTTATTAAGTCACTTTCTTGTTAGTCTGTCTATCTGTCGTACCGAATGGAATCTTGAGACTCAAATTCCGAGCATTTCCCGATTAGCTATCCGGCTGAAATCTTCAGGGTAGCTCACAACTCGATGACAATGCACTCTCATGCAATTCCGACCTAACCTCAAAAGGCACATAAAACGTTACATTTAAATTATTTTTTTAATAAGTTACTTTTTTGTTAACTACAGCCTAAAACCTAAAGCAAAGAATACTAACCATTACTTACGTACCTAAAGGTCAGCATTTGATAACGCGACCGTGCCATTAACATTGATTTTACCTAAACTAAAGTATTGAGTTTTGGCATCACAGACGCACTTACGAACGTCAGTTATTACAATGACTCTACCACCGTACCGGAAAAAGAACCACTAATCAGAAGATTCGCCAAGATACTAAGGTGCTTTTTTTTTTAGAACGGTTACAATATATATATTTTTTTTGACTATATTATGTTTCTGACATGCTAAATGGCTACTTGTCAGAAGCGTGTATCTTTCTTCTATGAAATTGCTAACGGCATATTATGCTTATTTTCATTAGAATATTTTTCACACGCAATATCAATTTACTTTTGTGAACTCCGTTATACCTTTATAATTTTGTTCGTCCGTTATACATTTCGGAATTTTATTGTAAAACCGTACACAATTGCCCATGAAGGACTTATTCGTTTTACCTGGCCTTGCGCATTCCGCACTGTAGGAACGAATTTACAAGTATAAAGCCAGGCCCTGCCGGCGTGGCCATGCAGAGTGCGGAGGGTTGTCGCGCGCCGACCGTGACGCGCGCTTTCCACTTACTTACATACTATAAATACAAATTTTAAATATTATTATATATTGAATTTTAATTTAACATCTTTTTCCCGGGATGGCACATGCACCACAGGTTGTCAGTGAATTCTCCACAAAAGTCTCCAACTCAGAAATGACAAAATTAACTAAACAAACACCAATACGTCTCTCACAGAACTTTGGAAGCTGTGTTTACAAGATCTCGCTTTGGCAATCAAAGGCCGGAATGTTATGTCATTACCGTATATTATAAATATTTTCCTTCCTGGTTGTTTTTGCTAATGCTGAACCTACTCGTTATGTTATACTAGCTGCACCACGTGGTTTCACTCGCAGATTTTCAAAATAAAAATTATTTTTTGTCCTTTTCCAGGACGTAAAATACCTACATATCAAATTTCATCAAAACTCGAGCAGTAGTTTTTGCATGACTGAGTAACAAACATGCATCCATCCAAATTGCCGTTTTGTAACGTTTTGTAGTTTTTAACACCCGACGCAAAAAGTAAGGGTGTTATAAATTTGAACACTATGTATGTCTGCCTGTTTGTTTGTCTGTGGCACCGAAGCTCTTAAACGGGAGAACCGATTAGGTTGCGTTTTTTTTTATTTGAAAGCAGTTTTTCTAGCTGTGGTTCTTAGACATGTTTTACGGTGTCGGAGGTTTTTTAAATTTTTTTTTTTCAATTTAAATTTTTTTTTGATGAGGCGATCATGTCGTTTGCCTGATGGTAAACGCCACGCCTGCCCATAACAATTGCAGTGCAACCCAGAACTTAAAAAAAAAAGCATTGCGTATACCTTAAAAAACATTGCGTAGCACTGCATTGCGCTCACCACCCCGCGACATCAGATATGAAGTCTCTTATGCCCAGTAATGTCGCTATTTAAAATTTTTAATTTACAGTTACGTTCTAGTTTAGTTCTTGTTTTCTTTTTATGTTGTTTTTGATTCATTTTTGTAAAAGTTATTAAGTGCAAGAAATAGACAGTAAAAAAAAGCCTAGATCCTATAAGTTCTCGTTTTTATATCCATGTTCGCAAATTCAAAGTTGCTTGTTGTACTTACCTACCTAATTTTGAAAGTATCACAGATAAAGCCAGCCATGTGTAAACATATCCATACCACACAAAAGGGACGGAATAAAAATGTCCCCAGAACAGTTGAAGCCGCTTTGAATGTATGATTGCGAGGCCGTTGATTGGAGCGAGAAGTGTGCAAACTCAGCGCTGAACCACCAGCTTCATCATTGAGCTATTACACTAAGAAATATGCGCGCTGAACATAAAACTACGTACTTTCGTTATACGTACTGCTAAGGTAAGAGCGAGTGTGGCTCAGTGGGAGCTCGTGCGACTTTCGATCCGACGCACCCGAGTTCGAATCCCGCTGGCTCCGCACCACTGACTTTCTTAAGTTATGTGCGTATTTAACACTCGTTCTAAAAACGGCGAAGGAAAACATCGTGAGGAAACCGGCATGTAATGCGAACAGCCAAGGAATGAAACACCTTACCAACGTTTACCTTACTCTGTTTCCCGATACTTATAATCTAGGTGTCTTCAAGTCCAGAGTGAATCGGTATCTTCTAGGCAAGCATGATCCATCGTCGACCGCGTCATCACTTTCCATCAGGTGAGACAGCGGTCAAATGTTTGCCTATCAAATAATAAAAAAATAAATAAAAATGTCAAAGAATTTTTTACAAAAAGTCAAGGACATGTGACGTCCACCAACCCGCACTGGGCCAGTGTGGTGGATTATGGCCCATTCTCTCTATGAGAGAAGACCCGTGTCCCAGCAGTGGGAACGTGATGGGCTGACGATGATGACTGCTAAGGAGTGGAATTCTCTAAAGGAACCTTTATTCCAATAACAACCTGTGTCTCTTTAAGACAAGAGCTCCACCTTAGACCGCAACATCGCTTACCATCACGTGAGTTGTTATCATAAGTAAGCCCATTTCATTATAAAAAGAAAACAGTGGCAAAAAAATTGAATATTTTATTAAATTATTAAATTTTTACATATTATTTCGAATATTAATATTAATTATTTGTGGCAGTGGGTCGGCCATATTAGCCGTAGAACCGATAACCGTTAGGGTAAACGCGTTCTAGAGTGGAGACCACGAATTGGCAAACGTAGTGTAGGACGCCCTCAGGCTAGGTGGAGCGACGATCTTCGCAGGGTGGCTGGTAGCAGCTGGATGAGAGTAGCCGGGGATCGTGCTCAGTGGCGTGCAATTGGAGAGGCCTATGTCCAGCAGTGGACTGCGACAGGCTGATGATGTTAATGATGATTAATATTGAATTTGTTTTTTAGATACCTGTCAGTATATATTTCTTTTAATAAATATACCCAACGATCACATACATAGATCCTGGCTCCTGACTAGGATTCCCTGTATCTAAGGATACAAGAACTATGAGGACCATGGTCCCACAACACCCAGACACGAAATAAATGCTTACGCTTTTTTTTTCTATGCACAAACATTTGTCACGTCGCGGGAATCGAACCCGCAACCTCAGTACTGTATGAGATTTGAGCCAACCTGCCCAACCACTACACCACAGAGGCTGTCAAGTATGATATTATCAAACTTTGTCGAAAGTATCCGAGCGGATTTACTCGCGTAAATTCAATTCAATTTAATTTATTTATTTAAGCAAAAACAATTTAATACAAAATTTTATTTTTAAGCCCCTATCTAAATCGTTTATTTTTGGATTTTCGTCTGCTTCAAACACATTTTAAATAAATTCATAGGTATTTTAATTCGGGCCTCCAAAGCCCAGACATAAATTCTGAGATATCCACGTGTGACACAAAAACGAATGACGTCATTTGAGAAAGCCGAGAATTTTGGCATTCTGTCTCCTTGACATTGTTTATCTACCACTTGGGTGATGAGCGAAATAAATATGTGTGATTTGTTTGAATTTCGGAAAAACGTCATAGTGACGTTAGCAGTATTGTGGTGGATTCTCCACAAAAGATACAAACCAATAAGTTTTTTACGGAACTGATCGATGAGACTAGCAATTCGTTGGCCTGATGGTAAGCGCCACGCTTGCCCATAGCAACTGCAGTACCACCCAAAACTTTTAATATCGTAAAAAGCACTGCGTAGCACTGCATTGCGGTCATCACCCCGAGATATCAGGTATTAAGTCTCTGCCCATTAATTTTACTGGCTCCAATGCCCTTCAAACTGGAACACAGCAATGCGCAAGCATTACTGATTGGTGGCAGAATAACTGACGTAGCGGGGTAACAGACGGCATACGAGAGACCATTAGTAGTAGCCTCAGCCTTCGTTCTCGAAGGTTAAGTTACCTACCTTTTGTGAAAATAAGTAGAATAGTTTTAAACGAATTCAAATTGAGTTCGACTACTCATTTGTGTGAACAATACAATAGGTAGGGGTTTACAAAATGCGAGGTAAAAATCTAGGTCTGGTCCAGGTAAAAAGGTTCGAGCGCTGTCCAATCAGTGTTTAGTTTTCACGGGTAATATATTTTTTCTTCTATTTCGGCTAGGCCAGTAATGTTCTAAGAGAATTTTCCACATTCGCTCTTTTATAAAAGTAAAGAAACTTCGCTAAACTTTTACAATCAAATTCCGTAATGTTTGACGGAGCTGAAGAAGTAAATTCAAATTGCGTGTGAGAAATACTCTAGTGAAAGAAGCTTACTATACCGATAGTAATTACATAGAAGACAAGGATGCATGGAACATTTCGCTTCTGCTAAGTAGTCAACTGGCTTAAGAAACATAATATAGTCAAACAAAAACTATTGTATCAAAAGTTCTAAAAAAAATGCCCCTCAGTTTCTT
The DNA here is from genome assembly GCA_951640565.1 of Petrophora chlorosata. Lineage (NCBI taxonomy): Eukaryota > Metazoa > Arthropoda > Insecta > Lepidoptera > Geometridae > Petrophora > Petrophora chlorosata. The sequence goes on along the minus strand of OX621204.1, from coordinate 3,039,510 downwards.
GCCGTATCTTCTGAGTAGTGGTCCTATTTCTGATACGGTGGTAGAGTCATTGTAATAATTGACGTTCATAAGTGCGTCTGTAATGCGAAAACTGAATAAATAACTTTTGAACTTAAGTTTGAACTTGTTTGTCAGTCACAGGACAGCCTAAAGAGGCTGCCTTTTGAACTGGTTAAATATCTAGGTAGAGAGGTAGGGATTAATAATTAGTTTTCGTTGTCTGTAACACCATTGTTTTTTTTGTATTACTTATGTCTACCTATATACCTGTAAATCTGACAAGCGGTAATATAGAATACGTAAATGAATATATTTTTCTAGGCCAGACAGTAGAAAAGAAATTGACAGAAGATTGCAACAACGTGGAAAAAATACTGGTCTCAAGGTAATCTTCAGAAGTCAGCTCCTAGTACACTTAAAGAGAAAACTGATGGACAACACCATACCACCTTGCCCTACGGATGTCAAAAATGGGCCTTAAGCAAAACTTTAATGAACAAAATTGCTTTCTTTCACAGCACCAGAGCGTTCGATGCAGGTCTCAAATTAAAAGACAGAGTCTGAAATGTCGACATCAGACAGAAGGCTAAAGTTACAGACGCAGTAACGATGCTCTGTAGACTCAAATGGAAGTGGTCAGGTACCTCGCTGGAGTATATGACGGTCGATGGACTGGCAACCCAGATACGGCTCGCGTACAAGGGGGTGGCAAAGAAGAAGATGGTGCGATGACGTCGTCGATGTGGCGGGCTTTTTTTTCGCTGTTCGTGTCCAGGGGCCTTACTCTGAAAAAGTAATTACGATTTTCGTTCTGTCGGATGAAAGGGCTATTTTATTTTATTATATACCTACATACCTACATATTGTTTTATTTTTCTCGAATGTCTGATGTTTGGTGATGAAATGAATGAATGTATTTTATTTTCTTTATTTTTATCATCAAATCCTGTTTTTTCTGATACTTTGATACCTGAAGGTCTGCTTGCAATTGCTGGTTCCTTTTTATATTAATTAAAATAAATTATGTAGTTACTTTTTATTACTACAGGATTCAAAAACAATTGGCTTAATTGGCGTGGCATATTCACCCGCTAAATCGCGTTATTAATATTAACAAAGTTAAACGAAACGCTCAAATCATATAATTAAAAGCAAAATCCAATTTCAGTGTTTGTTTTTGAAATCAACAAACAAATATTAATTTAAAAAATCCTATTTATTTCTATTTGAGCTAACATTCGGACGCAAATGAAACGAACAAAATAAAATTGTAATATCACTTTGTCGAATATAATCTCTCCTGGGGCCTTTGATGAAACCAAAAAAGATACATACGCTTTATGGTTTTATTTTTAGAGATATGCTTACGTTTGACCACTGCCCGACCTGGTGACATATTGAAAAGAAAGAAAGAAAGAAAACCATTTATTCGACACACAAAAACGACAAACAAAAAAGTACTTAAATAATAAATATTAAATATACGTTTAGCGTGCCGAATGGGCTCAGCTCAGCATAAAATGCTGAGAGTTTTACACAACTCGGCGCTGATTTTCAGCTGATACCCGTTTTGTTCTAAGAACAGCTACTATGCAACTATGGCGTGTGTCCGTTGATGACTCATAGTGTAGATAATTTTGAGCGCGTTCTGAAAATTTACCGCGGCGCTGCGTCGACCATAGATGGATCACCGGTAGCAAAGAAAACTAACTATTACTTACGTACTGGTAGTGCGCATAAATTAATATGAGTACAACCCGGATACAGAAGACGTTCGTTCAGGTCTCCCGGGACACCGGGACACTGCATAGTCCACCACCCGTGCCTGAAATGAGCAAGGTCGACAAGGATGGATTCACCCTTGTGGAGAGGAAACGTCGACCCCGGCCGGCCCGACACCCACGTGGTACCGCTCCTCCTGCAGCCACAACAATAACGCTTCGTGCTGCAGAGCCCAGGACGGCGATATACCTCTCCCGATTTGACCAGAGCACGTCGGGAGACGATGTCGTTCGGTATATCAAGGAGAGGTGCGGCGGACGGATCCAGCAGCTGAACCAGTTGTCGCTGTCGAGGTTGGAGTCAACGAGGACGACGAGTTTCAAGTCCTTCGTGCTCTGGCTTCCAGCAAAGTATAAAGAGACGTTTCTGGCTCCTGAATTTTGGCCCGAAGTCATAGTAGGTATTCCGGCGCTACAGTGAGGCGAAGCCGAAGTTAAGTCCCTAATCGTAGCTTTAGTGTTTATAAATTGTATATATGCTAGTCTGTAAGGTATACATTTTGTGAGTGCCCATGTCTGGCATCTGGCCAGACATGGGCACTCACAAAAATACAATTAGGAAAATTTATGACATGTCAACACTCAATGGAAAGAAGTATGCTGGGCATAAAGAGAAAAGATAAAATTAGAAACACATACATCAGGAACACTACCCATGTCACTGAAATATCAAATAAAATAAAAAAACTAAAATGGAGTTGGACCGGTCACATGATAAGAGGCCCAGATAAGTGGTGTAAAATGGTTACTACATGGCATCCTAGAGGCGCAAAGAGAAAGAGGGGCAGACAGCACAAACGATGGGATGACGAAATTGTTGAGATGGCGGGTAAACACTGGACGAGACAGGCACTGGACAGGCAGGAATGGAAGAGGATGGGGGAGGCCTTTGCCAAATGGCAAACAGACAATGATGTTGTCAAAAATGAAAACACACACTTAGTTAAATAATTAGTATAAGCTTTAATAATAAGTATAAAAATTGTAAATCTATAATGTCTGAATAAATGGCTATATTATTATTACATATTATTATTATTAAGGTATACATTTTATGGGCCTCTGGTACTTTTAATTTGTTAACTGTATTATTGCCTGAAATAAATGAATTTAAAGTTATTTATTTATTCAGTTTTGGCAACACAGTCATATTATACAATTAAAATATATTATATACCATCGTATCGGAAAAATAAACGCCAATAAACTGAGGGGAATTTTTAAAACTTTTGTTACAATATTAGCGTGTCTCTTTTTAGAGCTATCAAAGCCTGACCCCATTAATATGAACAGTTAAATATTCAAAAAGGGTGAAACACGTAATTAAGGGGTTGTAATTTAGATTACACCCCTTTGGATTTGATTAGCAAGGAAGCTGCGCGAAGCTTATTTTAAAACCATATTTTGTTTATGCTGGCGTCAAAGGGATGTAAGCTAGAAAATAAATTACCAACAGTTTTATGAGTAGTAATTTTTGGGTAAAACAAATGTGGAAGTATGTCAGAGATAATATTGACAGCCTCTGTGGTGTAGTGGTTGGGTAGGTTGACTCAAAATTGAGATATTTGAGGTAAGTTTATTTTGGTTATTGTACTGTTTCTGTGTATTGTGTTTAAATATTTTCTACGGAACTGATTGATGAGACGAACAAGTAGTTTGCCTGATGGTAAGCGCCACGCCTGCCCATAACACTTGCAGTGCCACTCAGAACTTTTAATACCATAAAAAGCACTGCGTAGCAATGCATTGCGCTCATCACCCCGAAACATCAGATATTAAGTCTCGTATGCCCAGTAATTTCGCTGGCTACAATGCCCTTCAAACCGGAACACAGTAATGCTTGCGCGCTACTGCTTGGCGGCAGAAAAATTGGCAAAGCGGTGGTACCTACCCAGACGGCCTCCCGCATACGAGAGACCTACCATGAGTAAGGTGTAATTTTCGTATAAATAATAAAATGCTAACACATCAAAAATTATCTTATATCATTAATATCCTAATTACGCGTTCTAACCATGAACTATTTATCATACCTAGAATATGGCGTCGGAACGTCTAAAGTCTACCTAAGCCCAAGAAATTACATTACCCGTCAAAAGTATAAGCTAAAGTCATTAACTACAAGTGAGTCTTTCTATAGGTCTTCATCTTTCCTGACATTCCGTGCCAATGGAGGCAAAAACTTGATAAATGATGTTAGTAATACTCTACTGACCTTTGGCACAGTGGAAAAATACACGTAGGTACTGTTGCTTGGGAAATTGATGGGTAGGTATATGAATATCACAAAGTTTTTTATAACCGAATAGGCAAACATTTGACCGCAGTCTTGCCTGATGGAAAATGACAATGCGGTTGACAATGAATTGTATTTACTTGAATATAAATATGATAGAAATACTTCTTTGTGTTGTATTTATTGTTTTTGTTTTGATCTTATTTTAGTATGTTCAGTGTTATGTTGTGTGATGGCCTAATTAAATGTATTTTCATTCTTTTTTTCTTTCTTTCTTTCTTTCTTTTATACAGATTCATTAGAGACTTGAAGATACTCAGATCATAAGAATCGAGAATCAAAGCCACTGGTAAGGTGCTTCACTTCTTGGCTGTTTGCATTATAAAAGTCGAATGCCGGTGCACTACTGCTTGGCGACAGAATTACTGGCAAAGCGGTGGTATTTATTTATTTTATTATTTTATTTTATTTATTCATCAACCCAGACGGCCATTTGCTTACAAGAGACCTACCACCATGGCCCTTTACCTATAGCTTTCACAGTCAAACGTATCATGTCGACGTGTTCGATATTTTTTTATGGAACTGAGTGATGAGACGAGCAAGTCTTTCGCGTGATGGTAAGCGCCACGCCTGCCCATAACAAATGCAGGGTTACTTTTAGCTTTTAATACCATAAAAAAACACTGCGTATCACTGCATTGCGCTTCATCACCCCGAGACATCAGATATTAAGTCTCGTATGCCCAGTAATTTCACTGGCTACAATACCCTTCAAACCGGAACACAGTAATGCTTGCGCACTACTTCACTATTATTAGTCATTCATGTCGGACTATTGAAGTTGTCCTACTGTTCGCTTCACTGTGATTTGCTGTTGACGTATAGACACAATGGGATTATAGGTGGAAGAAAATGGGCTCCAAACCTACTTTAGTTCTGAACCCATTTTTCATTTCCTTGTCATATTATTGAATAGTCGATGATATATACTTTTTTTCTAGATGCAGGCATCCTTTGAATTGTTTTGATTAGTTAATTAAGACTGTGCGCTATTATTACGTTAAACTATAGCCGTTATACATCAAATTAAGATCCAAATCATTGTACGTATCACAGGTATTATGAACTAATTATCAAACGCCATGACCGTAACATTACTCAATTTCGTAAAACAAATACCACACATATTGATAGATAGATAAACACTTTATTGTTAAAAACCTTAAAAAATAGGTACATGAAAAACAAGTACATTTAACGGTAATCAGCATAACAACAGGCGGTCTTATCGCTCAAAACGATCTCTTCCAGACAACCTTTGAACAGAACGGACTAACATAATATGGAAAGACGGACACGGTTTTCATTGCAAATATTTGGAGATAATATATAATCAACCAAAATTTAATGCTGTTAAGAAAAAATAAGGCTATTGCAGTAAGCACCGTCGATCGCGGAGTAACCGACACAATTAGCTGTTAATATATAACCGAACCCCTCTATTAACTTTTATAACCCATTCAGTAGGGATTGGGTTTGCGCCTTAAGAACTTACTTACCCAACCGCTGAGATAAGACACTTGCCTAATAACCACTTTTGTATTACCCTAAAGTTTTAGGTAGCAGTAGAATAACAGTAGAGAGGTGGTAATCAGACTAATAAGGCCTGAATCATCCTGACAGGTGACATTGGCTTACTAAACAGGTTTTTTATGTAACTCCGAGACGAGACGAGCTCGTCGTTCGCCTGATGGTAAACAATACGCCAACCCATAACAGTAACAGCACCACACAAAACTTTGTTTTGCAAAATCCTGCGCGGCACTGCACTGCGTTTGCTGTAAATTTGCTGTTAAGTCTCATAATGTCCAGTAATTTCGTTTACTGCAATACCCTTCAAACCGGAACATAGTAATGCTTGCGCACTACTGCTTGGAAGCAGTATAACTGGCAAAGCAATGGTATCCACCCGGACGGCCTCTCGCATACGAGAAACATACCTCCAGTAAGGTTGAAGCCGAAATAACCTATCATAAGAACTCTCTCTCAAGAGAAGCTTTCTCGTAACCATAGGCCATGCAACGTAGTCAAATCGAAGAAGTATATTATAGTTATAGTTTTACCTTGACCTTAAGTTTAATAGGATTATATCACAGATCACATACATATGTATATATTTACTCGTGGTAGGTCTCTCGTAGGTGGGAGGCCGTGTGGGACACACATATTTGCCAGTTATTCTGCCGCCAAACAGTAGTGCACAAGCATTACTGTGTTCTGGTTTGAAGAGCATTGTAGCTAGCGAAATTACTGGGCATATGAGACTTAACATCTGGAGTCTCGGGTTGATGAGCGCAATGCAGTGCTACGCAGTGCTTTTTATAGTTTTAAAAGTTCTGAGTTGCACTGCAACTCAGAACTTGCTATGGGCAGGCGTGGCCCTTACCATCAGGCGGACGACATGCTCGTCTCATTACTCTGGAACATAAAAAAATATACCTACGTAGGATACCTTGTATCTAGACACCAAGATCTACGAAGGCTATGGTCCCACACAACACCCAGGCATAAAACAAAATTAAATTCTTTCGCTTTTTTGGATGGATTTTCTAATGTACCTATTCAAAAAGTGCGGCTCTCTCATAAGTCTAAACGTTTTCAACGCGCTTTTCTTTACATACCGTGGTTAAAAGAAAAAACAGCTATTGAAGTCCAGCTACTAATTAGAACAATTGAATAGTCATTAGCAGCTCCATTAGCTTCAACTGATCTAATTAACAGTCAATTACTAGAAACTGTAATTGGATTGGAAAATCAAATGTCAGTTTGTCACACTCATGCTTAACGCCTGCGTCGACCAATACCCGAATCTAATAGACTCGCATCGTCAAAGTCACTTTGATTATTGTATATATATATATATATATACAATAGTCAATACACAGTGACAAAGTTCAATTACTAAAATTGGCTTATAACGTTTTTTTAAACATTGTTTTTGAAGAATAATTACTTAGATTTGAGTAATTATGTTTGTGTCAGCATTTACATTATAAGTTATTTTTACGCCTTTTTAACCGATTTCCAAAAAGGAGGAGGTGCTCCATTCGACTGTATGTTTTTTTTTGTGATCTGGGAATCTTAGAAGTCCAAGGTCAAAACCTTGAACTTCGAAGATTCGAAGATTTTTTTGTTTAAAAATGAATTATTTATATCCGAATAGAAATAGGCAAGCATATATTTGACCGTACTTAATGGAAAGTGACGGTGCGGTCAACGATGGATCATGCCACTAGTGTATAAGAAACGGGCAACAAATACGTAAGACGTTCCCTTGAGGTGTTCCATTCCTTAGCGGTACGAATTATAAAAGTTGAAGCGTAACGCTTTGTTCGGGCAGAAGGAATTTCAACCGTATACCATCCGGATGCCAAGTTTCCGTATGTTGTCCGACGGTGGAAAGGAGATGGAAGAATTAGCTCGTATAATCTATCGCATACTCGGCGTGATGAATCCTGTAAAATACCGACAGGCTTGGAACTGGCCTGCTCAAAGCAAAACGTAGATTCTGTGAAAAATGCGCCTACTTGATCAAACAATATTATTAATATCATTTAGTATATATGTATTAGTATACCATATCATGGGTCCGACCGTATACAACAAACTGTTAGACAATATAACCACAGCGCCAAGTTTGCACAGTTTCAAGTCCCGCTTACAAAGCTGGCTTATTGAGAATTCGTTTTATACCTATGAATAATTTATTGATTTTAAACATTAGTCCTTGACATTGTAATAATCGTATTTATTCGGAATTTTTTAATAATATTATTAACATTTTAATATTTTCTATTGTTGATATTTTTGTAGTATTGTATAAAATACTCACTATTTATCATTATTATATTTTATGACGTGTAAATTGGATTTATAAATAAAATTGTTTTGATTATGATTATGTATAAATAGCCTACAAGATAATGTTTCGTGAAATCCTTAAAAAACCTTCTTCCAAAGCCCCCAGTATCTGAACATGCGTAAATCAAGCTCAATTCGAGGGCTCGTTAACATAGAGCCTTCAAAGATTGACCCCAAAGAAGCTGAAAGATAAAATGCCCAATACTCCATTTCCTTTCCTTTAAAAACTCAATTCATTGAATGGAACGTTAAGAGACGGTTCATTAAGTAACTCTCTCAGCATGAAATCACTGTTAGAAATAATTATACTTTAGACTTTACCGATGAATTTTTGGGAAACTTGTTCAAATTTCCGATTTTACTTTTACTTCACGAATATTAGTGAAAGTGGCGAAAAATTGCTAATCGCCTTTTAAAAGATTGGTTGTGTGTCTATCTATGCTTGAAAACTACGATCGCTTAATTTCTCGATGAATCTTAGTGTATTTTTGTGTATTTATTTATTTTATCAAGTTTATTAAGTAACCTTAAGTATACATATATGATGGATTTGTCTGGAAATAAATCCTACTTCATACTAATTCGACTTCATTCTACTTAATATAGTTGAAGCGGCCTTTTATATTTCCGCTGCGGGATGCGGTATGCGCCCTAAGGCTTATGGCGTCAATTAAATATATAATTATTTTAGTCGACTGTATTTGAAAATCGTTAGGTACCCTAGTTACCTACATGGTATTTCGGCAGATCCACTTAGGTAAAGAAATTGGACACCACGCACCTTCTTTCTGTTGTGTCGCTCCTGTAGGACGTCCCGTTGAACCTGAAGTCCTGAATTTTGCCTTCAGGCAGAGATCGCGGTAGGCACTCACGTTACGGACTCGCGCCAGGGCAGACGGCGGCTCACATGCATTTCACGGTTGTGGTAATCAGTGTAATTGCACTTTGGAAGATTTGTCTAACTTCCCAGATTTATGACTGGTCGCGGGTAAGATATTTTTGCTACTGTCTGCGGTGACAAGTGATGCGTGGCGGGATATGGATAGGTGAGGGACAAGGAAAGCAAATCACCTAATTACCATGTAAGAAAGGGAAAGCCTATCATATTGAAGTTGCATCAATGCAAATATGACGGTAACAATAGTTAAAAATAAATATTTTTGTGTTCGCCTGCATGCTCAAGGCAATTAAAATAACCTTATTTTAAGTTATTGTAATTTCTCTTTTAAGTGAACCATGTTCTTTGAGAAATAAATTACCTTAAACCAGAATATTATAATTGTGAGAGTATCTATGTGAATGTGTGTGTGTGTATTCTTGATTCAATGGCATCACAGACGCACTTATAAACGTCTATTATTACAATGAACCTACCACTGTATCGGAAAAAGAACCACTAGGTAGTTAGTACTCTTTCCCACTAGACAGAAGATACGGCAAGAAACTTAGGGGCATTTTATTTTTAACCGGCTTCAAAAAAGAGGAGGTTCTCTGTTCGATTGTATTTTTTTTTTATGTTTGTTACCTCAGCACTTTGTCATTTATGAACCGATTTGAAAAATTCTTTTTGCGTCGGGTTCAGTATAGCTACTTAGTGCTCCCATATAAATTTCATCGATATGTGACCTTGGACTTCGAAGATACATTGAAGTCGGTTTTTGTTATTTCTAAAAATTACACTCGAGAGCAATGAATCCGGGTCACTTAAAGAATCCTAAAAATCTCGGAAACTAAAAATGCTAGGTTAATGCAATAAATTGTATTTAATAGACAATGTAATACTCCTTAAATGAAGGTATTAAAACTTCTTAGTTATTGTAAAGTTATATCATAAAAAAATCAAATTTGAAAAAGGGCCACTTTCGAAGGTGAAGATGGAACTACGAAATTACAGCATTTGGTTTTGCTTTTGTTTGTAATCTGTCATTTATGTGGGTACATAAACCATGTTGATAGTGCTCTATATTCATTATTCAAGCTGAAATTATGTCGCTTACGCCTGAAGAATGCACCAGAATACTTACAATGCTGGAAACCGGCCGGAGTCAGCGCGATACAGCCAGGACTGTCGGTGTGTCGCTGTCAACAGTACAAAGAGTTCTCCGACGTTACGAAGAAACTGGTTCTAACCTACGCAGACCAGGAACGGGCAGAACCAGGTGTACCACAGCACGAGAAGACCGATACTTGGTGAACACCATGCTTCGAAATCGCTTTCTCACAGGAACTGAACTCACCAATCAGTTTCGACGCCTCGGAGGAAGTAACCCAAGTGCATGGACAGTAAGACGTCGGCTTGCTGAATCTTAAAACCCCTTAGACCTGCAAACGGCCCTAAACTGGAGCGTGGGCATCGTATTTCGAGACTAAGATATGCCCAGAGCCACGTAAATTGGAGTATTGAAGATTGGTCAAAAGTTATGTTCTCCGACGAATCAAAATTTATGCTCTACAAGCACGATGGAAGACACAGAGTGTATCGAAGACCAGGGGAAAGATTCAAGCAAGCATGCATCGAAGAAAAAGTAGCCTACGGTGGTGGGTCTGTACTTGTGTGGGCCGGAATTTCTTCTGAAAGTCGCACAGAGCTGGTGATCATAGAAAACGGCTCTTTAACTAGCGTAAGATATGTGGAAGAAATCCTCAATGATCACGTTGGTCCATTTATGGTCAATTTAGGTGAGGATGCTATATTTATGCATGACAATGCCCGACCTCATACAGGTAGGATTGTGAATGACTACCTTCAAGAGATGAACATTACTCGTATGGAGTGGCCAGCGCGCAGCCCGGATATCAACCCGATCGAGCATGCTTGGGACGAGCTAGGCAGATGCGTAAAACAACGAAACCCTTCCCCAATCACGCTTCGTGAGCTCAAAATTGCTCTCACAGAGGAATGGGAGAATATTCCCCAAAATCGTATAAGGAACTTGGTGTACAGCATGCCAAACCGCGTAAACGCAGTAATGGAAGCACGAGGAGGCAATACGAAGTATTAAAATTCAAGAAAATCGTAATAAAGTTCAAAAATTTCATGTTTCCTATTTTTGTTTTAAGGAGAGATCAGCAGTTTTTTTCTTTATGTAATTTTGTGTTAATAAAATGTATGGTGACTCATATTTTTTTTACTTTCATTTAAGGAGTATTACATTGTCTATTAAATACAATTTATTGCATTAACCTATCATTTTTAGTTTCCGAGATTTTTAACATTCTTTAAGTGATCCGGATTCATTGCTCTCGAGTGTATTTAACTTCTGTTAGAATATGTTTGTTTTTGATAATACTATGTTTCTTAAAAAGCCAGGAAGAGAGAGATTACCTTTTTATTAGGAGTCCATTAATATACCAACGTCTCTGAGAAAAAGTGGGCGTAAATTTTAGTGAGGATTCCTGTTAACTTAATAAGGTGGGCGAGCTTTCATTTCGTTAAAATATTCAGGGAATGAAAGGTTTTCATTCATTACTGTAAGCGATACTTCGGTTTTTATATTTAAATTCAAACGTTAAAAGATATTTATTAAATAGGCAAAAAAATCACTTATAAATGTCATATACACAGAATATAAATTAATCAAAATACGTTAAAAATTGTTCCTTCAACATTAAAAAACCACTATACTATATTTCGGTCAGTAAAACGGATCGTCGTGATTTACGACGCCAACATAATTATTAATGTATCGTCTACTAGCCGCGGCGGAAAGTATCCGATGTGTTATTCTAAGACTTAGCGTATCACTATGCCAAATTTCATCAAAATCCGTTCAGCCTTTGCGGCGTGAAGTGACAAACACACTAACATACAAATTTTCGCATTAATAATATTAGTTAGTGTTTTAACGATGTCATTGAGCCTCCCTCACAGGAAGAAAGAGATCCCAACAACGATACGGTTCAGAGTTCATGAGTGCCTTCATAGATGTCATTGATGACGGCACTCTTTGTCATTGGTTGTCTAAGCCAAAACTGTTTGGTGGATGTACTTAGCACGGGTTTAACGTTGTGGACATTAAATTACCAATAACACAGAATACTAAGGGACGGAAGCATCGGCAAAGAAATTTAAACAAATAGCGACTCTTGCTATGACGCAATAAAATTCAATTCAGCTCGCGTAGCGCTGCATACCTACCAGTCATATTAACCTACAGAGCGCCTTTTTTTCTATCGCATAGCTCTTATCTCTTCTGACGCGGCACGTGCAACGATGCGTGACCCGCCGTCGGTGACCGGCTATGTACTTGTAGCTTCGTACCTACAGTGCGGATTGCGCTAGGCCTGCGATAATTATGAACATATCTATTATATAGAGAGGTAGCGCTCTTAGCGCAGTTCGCCTAGCTGTTCGTAACAGTTCTTATAGGTCAAGCGACGTTCCCTGCGGCTACCACTTGCATGGTAGACCGTTTATGAGCGCTATCGTGCTTCGGAGCTGTCAATCCCAAAAGTCTTTAACCCATGTCTGAAGTCTGTATCTCCGACACCAGGGTGACCACACACCCTTATATATAAGAAGAAAAGAAAAAACTAACTATCTTTATTCTAATTTTCTTTAACAAATCCTCTCTCGTCTATACCTACTATTATAAAAATGGAACTGAGCCATTTCTATTGGATATTTTTGAAAAACGAACTGGGATCGACTATTTAGAAGCACATCATCAGCCCATCACTTACCTGCTGGGACTCGGGCCCAGTGCGGATTGGTGGATGTCGCATGTCATTGAATTTTTGTGATTAATTCTTGTGAGGAAACCGGCATCAAAATGTTTTCCTTCGCCGTTTTTAGAGCGAGTGTTAAATCCTTAAGAAAATCAGTGGTCCAGCGGGATTTTATGTGGTTCGGTAGTCCCAACTTAGATTATATGTAAGGTAAGGTAAGGGTAAGTTACATCAACCTCCTCGTCGTACACGTTCTCATATATTATGACTAGGAGGAAGGGGGTCTTGCTAAGATGATTTAAAAAAAACAAGTATAGATTTAATAAAAAAACCGACTTCAACGTATCTCTAAGTTAAAAAAAAGCACAAGCATATTTTTCGCGTCTGAGAGTTGGGGGATCATGGTCCTCATTGTTCCTGGTTCCCTAGATACAGGGACTCCTAGTTAGGGGTCAGGGTCTATGTTTGTGATCGTTGGGCGTTATTTATTATTATTTATTATTATTTTTTCGAAGTCCAAGGTCAAATAACGATCAAATTTATATGGGACCACTTCGTAGCTATACTGAACCCAACGCAAAAATAATTTATATAAATAAATAAATAAAAAGATACAATCGAACAGAGAAAATTGACTTCCTCTATCGTTCATCCGGACACAGTCACGGGAAAAAGCTAGTTTGTAATAAACGAGTAGGGTTAGGAGTAGCATGCATACTCGGATACTTGGGCTAAAGACGAAACTTTTTCAACCGTGTGCCAGGTCTCCCGTAAAATGTTGAGACAAAATAACATATAGTTCTTAAAAGTACAGTCAGAAGCAATATTAGTACTTTTTTGTAGAACTCAGTGATAAGCATGTCTGCTTACTTTTAACCGACTTCTAAAAAGGAGAAGGTTCTCTATTCAATTGTAATTTTTTTTTATGTTTGTAACCTCAGAACTCCGTCATTCATGAGCCGATTTGATATAATATTTTTGCGTTGGGTTTAGTATAGCAACGAAGTAGTTCATATAAATTTCATCGATATTTGACTTTGGACTTTGAAGATACATTGAAGTCGGTTTTTTGTTTGATAAAACGTATATATATATATATATATATATATAGTAGTATATATAGTAAGTATATCGTACGTTTATCAGTACATGTTATGATAGCTAAAGTATAAAATATACCTGTTTTTAATGACTTTGTATTATGTATATGAAATGTTGTATAAGAGAGAGAGCGAGTGTTGCTCAGTGGGAGTACGTGCGACTTTCAATCCAACGCACCCGAGTTCAAATCCCGTTTACCACTGACTTTCTTAAGTTATGTGCGGATTTAACACTTAACTCTACATTCATCACTTTACTCGCTTTAAAAACGGTGAAGGAAAACATAGTGAGGAAACCGGTATGTCCAAGAATTTTTCACAAAAATTTAAAGACATGTGATATCCACCAACCTGAACTGACCAGCGTGGTGGATTATGGCCCATACTCTCTTATATGAGGGAAGGCCCGAGTCCCAGCAGTGGGAACGTGATGGGCTGATGATGATGATGATATGAGACGATGATATGATATAAGTGCATTTTCGTGCCTATTTTAAAATAAGTTTTGACTTTTGACTTTATTGGCTTCTATTCTTTTGTTTTTTTTTTTAATTTTCGTATTAATAAATAAAAATGCCCAACAATCACATACAAAGATCCTGGCCCCTAATTAGGATCCCCTGTACTTAGGCAACCTAGAACGAGGACCATGGTCGCACAACACCTAGACACGAAACAAATGCTTCCACTTTTTCTTTATTCGTGAGACATCTTGTCACGGGAACCCGCAACCTAAGTGGTGAATAAAATTTGATCCAATCTGCCTAACCACTACACCACAGAGGATGTTTAAGATGTATACATAGTATAGACGCTGACTGTCAAGACAAAGTATCATATCAAATTCTAGAGGAACGTTATAAAGCATTAAATCAGGTCTTGAGCTCGCAGGCAAGGTTTGAGCTAAATCCTCCCACGTAGGTAAATCTCGCTTTCTCAATGGTGAAAATTAAGCACGTGTATAATAAACACACGAATAAAAAAGTTAACGAGCATGTTCGGGAATATGTTGTCAAAGCGAAACTTGAAATTATTTCTTAATTATACTCCGTCCAACCATTTATTTAACTTTTGACAGCTCGATTAGTGATGTCCGAAAGCGTTACTGATTCAATTTCTAAAAACAATCGACTTTATTTATGAGTAAATTTTAATCAATTTAAAAAAAAATGATATACTATTTTTGTTTAACGTTTTGTATTGTTTATAGAAATAATCAGGTGTTTAAACGACTACATTGCAAGTACCTATATATAAAAAAATAATATTTTGGTTGTTACATTTGTCTTGTTTGACTTTAAATCGTAATCGTAATACCTCTCACTTATCGATAATAATTATGTAGAAATTAAAATATTTAACAACCCCATATATTTTTTTATGGAAAGTCTTCTTAATCATTTTAGTTATAATTCAACGGCCTCAAAGTATTATTATATTATTTTTTATTATTATTATATCAACCTATTATGTCCCACTGCTGGGCAAAGGTCTCCCCCATCTCTCTCCAAAAATCTCTGTCCACAGCCATTTCCATCCATCCGGGTCGGTAGGTTTCGAGATCGTAACGCCGCGTCGTAATCGTAACGTTTTCCGAGGCCGGCCACGTCTTCTCCGCCCGTCTTGAGGCTCCCATTGAGTGACGATTCTTGCCCACCTCTCCGGATGCATGCAAACCACGTTCCGTCACTATTATAAAAAAAACTGTGCCCATAAAGTATTGCATTTTTTCGCTATGGGTCATCGCTTTAATAATTACGGAACTTCATAGGCGAGCATATGTCAAAAGTTAAATAAATGGTTGGACGGAGTATAATTACCTGATATAGTTAGCGATTGTTAGCTTACTATTGAAACTAACTAAATAAATAAACAGAGTGGCGCGACGGTATTACGTGATCAATAACAGTGTTTTTTTATGCATTTTATTAAATATATGTATGTTAGTCTGTAAGGTATTTATAATATGGGCCTCTGATGCGTTTACTTAAGTTTAGTCTAAGTATTATGTTATTATTGCCTGAATGAAATAAAATAAAAATAAATAAATAAACAGTCAGTGGAGGACTTATCTTCCCCACATACAAAACGAATTAGAATAAGAATCGCCGCGAAGTTTCTTGGTGCTATCTTCTCTAGCGGGTATATTTCCAAAACTGGGTTGACAATACACATGCTTACCGTTTTATGTCAAGTTGTTTTATGTTGCAAAATATAATAATTTGGAACCGGAAAAACTAAGTTATAGAAATATAAACACTTACACAGGATGGCAAAATTTTGATATGTCGAAGGTACCTTTTCACTTCTAGGGAGGAAGTTTTGTTCTTAGAAAACATAGGCTAAATATTGGAGAAAATTAAATCTACAACAAAGTTTTAGGAAAAAGTACACAAATAAATTACATTAATCTTATCTTAATCGAACCTATTTCCCAAAGAAATTATCTAACGGTAAGTTTTTGAAAAAAATTACAGAAAAATTTTTTTGTTCTCCGACAATTTTTTTGTTCTGGGTAAGATCGTCCTGTAAAATTTTAGTTTCGAGTATATTTCCTTTTAAACCGACTTCAAAAAGAGACGGAAGTTCTTTATTCTAGTGTATGTTTTATGTTTGCTACCTCAGTACTCAGTCATTTAAAAAATGATTTGGAAAATTCTATTTGCGTTGGGTTCAGTATACATTTTCTCGATATTCGACCTTAGACTTCAAAGATACATCAGAATTGAAGTCAGTTTTTTAACCGACTTCAAAAAAGGAGAAGGTTCTCTGTTCGATTGTATTTTTTTAAAGTTTTTTTCCTCAGATCTCCGTCATTTATGAACCTATTTGGAAAATTATTGTTGCGTTGGGTTCAGTATAGCTACGAAGTGGTCTCATATAAATTTCATCGATATTTAACCTTGGACTTCGAAGATACATTGAAGTCGGTTTTTGTTATTTTTTCTAAAAAAATATTATAAATTTGTTTTAAAATGTATTTATGTTGTTATAATTTTCGAATATCGTTATTTTGTCGAATTTAATTCAACTTTTCAGACAAAGTTTTTTAGTATAGCAATTTAATATATTCGTCAGCTCTATCTGTCCGTATGTATGCATATCTCTAGAACGTTGTACATTTAACAATCACCCGAGTTGATTTTACTCGAATAATGTTTTGTTAACTAAGACATTGTTTGCACAGCAGTCGACCATATAAACTACTTTGCCACCTCGAGGACAGCCAGTTAGAGGCGAAATATTGTGTAGCTGGACGCAGCATACCTACATTTTTTTAAATTCTTATTTTGGGGCTTTTATCCTTTCTTGGTATGGTAGCCCCATCGTACCCTAATCATATTTAAAATTCAACACAAAACAATATAATACCAGGCCTAGCGCAATCCGCACTGTAGGTACGAAGCTACAAGTATATAGCCGGACACCGACGGCGGGTCGCGCGTCGTTACGCGTGCCCCGTCAGAAGAGATAAGAGCTATGCGCTAGAAAGAGAGGCGCTCTGTAGGTTAATATGACTGGTAGGTATGCAGCGCTACGCGAACTGAATTGAATTTTATTGCGTCATAGCAAGAGCCGCTATTTGTTTAAATTTCTTTACGGAGTGATGCTTCTGTCCCTTAGTATTCTGTGGTAATACTCACTTATGCAGAAATATCTCATATAGTAACATCGCAGCTTCAGTTGTTGGATTGGCCTGTATATTGATAAATGTTCCCATATCATAACTATTTAGATTATATTTCTGCATGAGTGAGTCCCTTTTGGTCCTGTATTTTGTACATTCCATTAACAAGTAATGGACGTCTTCCAATACTCCACATTCTTCACAATTCGGTGAGTTTACCTTTTTCAATAAAAACCAAACTTATTAGATGGATAGTGTCCAGATCGCAGAGACCTACATACAATCAGCCAAGTAGAAATAACTACAATAATTTCAAAATAATTTGTGTTGTGAAACCCAGTCTCTAGAGTGTTATTATTCGGCTCTTTTAAAGTTTAAGGTTAAAGTGAAGGCTAATAGCTAAGTTTGAATAATAAGGTTCTTTATGCCATACTAAAGTATGTCATAAATTAAAATAATAATATGATCTAAGTAACCTCAAATTATTATTAGTAGCGAGTGTGGCTAAGTGGGAGCTCGTGCAACTTTCGATGCGACGCACCCGAGTTCGAATCCCGCTGACCCCGCACCACTGGATTTCTTAAGCTATGTGCAGATTTAACACTCGCTCTAAAACGGTGAAGGAACACATCGTGAGGAAACCGGCATGTACAAGAATTTTTCACAAAAAGTCAAGGACATGTGACATTCACTAACACGCACTGGGCCACCGTGGTGGATTATGGCCCATTCTCTCTCTATGAGAGAAGGCCCGTGTCCCAGCAGTGGGAACGTGATAGGCTGATGATGATGATGTACCTCAAATTTGATTATCTACCACCAAAAGTACTGCTTGACCTCTCCGTAATATGAGGTCTGTTACAACAGAGAACTTGCAAAATGGTCGTGGAAAAATGTCGACTAGGTCCTTTTTTGTTATCTACACGGACAAAGCTGTGTGAAAATGTTAGTTATACATATATTGAAATTGAATTTTGAGATAATTTATTATATTATGTAGTTTAAAACTGTAGAGTAAATATTTTACTTTATTTTTAAGAAATTTACAATTGTCACAAAAAAAGAAACTAATAAAAAGATACAAAACTCTGTACAACTAGAAATTTATATACAAGTGGTGACCATGCGGCAATGTGCCAAGAACGCTGGCTGCATTCCCACGTTGAATGGCTAAAGCTAATCTTTGAGCCAGGAATGAGCCAGCCCTTTTTAAATAATTAATTTAATAATAGTAATTTGTAAACGTTTGTATGCCAGTTTGTGGTGGAACATGCGGAACTATTTTAACATCATAATTTATAGTTTGATTTACTTAATAATACTGATGTAATTTTTTTTTCGTGCTTTTTCCCGCGACTTCATCCGCGTAGACGACAGAAGCCCATAGTGGTATTTTTTCCAAAACCATTTTAGCGAGTCCTCCCCAGTATATGGAAGCGCGTACTACTAAGAGGTCAAGCTGTATCTTCGTAGTCACTCAACAAATTCCAATGTTACATACCCTATAATCTAAGTTGAGACTAATGCTACCAAACCAAAAAAACCGCATTAAAATCCGTTCAGCAGTTTCCGAGTCTATAGATAACAAACACAAATAAACAAACAAACAGACAAATTTCTAAAAACCATAGACTCGTGTTCAGTACCCTCTAAATAGTCTATCCCAGTTGGTTTTGGAAAAATATCTTCAATGTACAGAATTGGCTCTTTTCCATTTTTATAATAGTAGGTATAGATAGATAAGATATATTATAATTTATACCATGTTTCAAGCAAATATACAAATAATGTTCATTTTCATTTTTCATTTTCCTTTCTAACGGTTTGTATCCTCTTCGACGTCACCCTGGGAATATTCGCATGTGTGAATTGCAGTTGTTGACCACTTACACAGAATTCTCAACAGTTTTAGCCGAAAAACACAATAGCTGACTATTTAGTATAATTCAGTTCTGAAAATGTATTTTAGTTGACAAACGGGAGTGAAGTTAGATAAATAGACAGTTTAAATATTTAGTGGACTAAAGTTTACTGAAATAACTTATATTATGTACTAGCCGCACCACACGGTTTCACCTGCGTATACAATTTTCAATAAAATAAAAATTTATATTAGTTTTTAATCGACTTCTTTAAAAAGAGATTCTCAATTCGATTCTTTTTATGTTTATTACCTCAAAATTTCCGTCATTAATAAACTGATTTGAAAAATTCTTTTTGCGTTGGCTTCGGTATAAATTCAAGGTAGTCCCATATAAATTTCATCTATATTCGACCTTGGACTTCGAAGATACATCAGAAATTTAACTTTTTTTTTGTTTTAAAATGTATACTTGTTGCAAGATTGATTATTAATTATAATTTATAATCATCCTCATTCTATAATATAACATTACTATAATATAATATAATATTACTTTGTAATAATGAATGTTCGATATTTAATCACACCATTTTATATAAATTAAAACTGTTTTGAAAATGGATTTTGGTTTTCATCAATATATGAGATCCCTGAATAGAACATGGAATAGTTTTTATATTGGAATATTGTCCACGCGGGAACCGTGAAGCTCTGCTAGTTTGATTTAAATGTAACTTTTAAAACTCTATTTTATTACAGGAAGATTAATCGTATCATCATTCGTAAATGGAACCACAGCACAGATCCAGAAATTGTACATAATACATCATACCTAGAGGATTCGATCCCGGTCGATTTTTCTATTCCCGGGATTTCGGGATTATCTACAGTTAATTTCGGGATAGAGGGATAGTCCCGGGATTGTATTGGTAACAAAAAGACAGTTTAACATACCAAGATCAACTCTTTATTTTAAATCGTTAATTAAATCTTCAAAAACAAAACAAAATTATACTTTCTTCTGATAAAATAAACATCAAACTGGGCACTACGGTAAATAATTTATGAAATTGTTTCATAAGTGCCTAGTTTGTTTTTATTTTATTTTACAGTAAAATTAAAAAAAACAACTTCTAAAAATCTTGTTTGGTTATATATACTATAAAAAGACTATATGCTAATGAGATTAATGTTCATAGGTACTCAAATTTTAAATTAAATAGACCAGAAACTATATGAATTACTTTTTTAAGCCACGTAAATAAAATCTAAGGAATAACAACGCATCCAACGTCTCATCCGAAAGCATACTTCTCAATTTGTTGCACAAATATGAAGAGGCGGAAAAAGAGCGTTCAGGCTCGATGGAAGTTGGAGGAATCGTCAATAAATTTTTATAAGTCTTCTCTAAATTACAACTTCGTGAGGTGATTTTAATCCCGAAAATTCCGGGATCCATTAAATTTAATCCCAAAAATTTCGGGACTAAAATACGACCGGGATCCCGGAATCCCGGGATCGAATACTCTAATACCGCGTCTTGAAACAAAGTTCGAAATATCTTGGAGCTACGCCACAACTCGCTACGACGCTACGGCATCTAACGACACTTTGCTGCAGCGCTACGATGCTACGCCGCAAAATGTTCTTCATAATAGTAAGCGTTCCAAGACACAAGTTTTTGTCGCACTTGCATTATAATTAAAAACCGCGGGAACATGAATGCAGGTGCAAAACAATTGTTCGTACAAAGGAAACCTCTTTGTACGAACAATAATTGTTGGCAGAACACATTATGAAACACACTGCAATGCTTACGTATGAAGTGTTTTTGTAATTAAAACTTATGTTAATAGGGTAATATTGAGTTAACAGATATGTTTGTCACTTTATAATGCAATCCAAACGTTT
The DNA here is from genome assembly GCA_951640565.1 of Petrophora chlorosata. NCBI lineage: Eukaryota > Metazoa > Arthropoda > Insecta > Lepidoptera > Geometridae > Petrophora > Petrophora chlorosata. The sequence continues at coordinate 3,018,398 of OX621204.1, read as the reverse complement.
AGTTTAAATATTAACTGCATACAGAGCCTTATTTGTGATAATAAATACATTTTATGAGAAACGGAGACACGTTTACAGCTGTTTTCAGAGATGTTTTTTTGTTACATTAGAGAAATGAAGAACCAGACGGCGTCCCGCATACGAGAGACCTACCACGAGTAAATCAGATCTGTAACGGTAAGATAAGCAGACTAGCTTTTCATATTCATGTAGAAAGTAGGTAACGAACATGGCATAAAATCACAATGTATACGAATGTAGAATATATGTATACTGTATACAGAATGTATACAGTATACATATAAAAACGAAGGTTCACAGAATCGCACTCCGCTGCAGATATTCTGTCGCATAAATTATTTAACAAACTTACAGGGTACACTATTGCGCAAAAACTGGTAGTTGTACGCTTTTGTACAGTGCAATGTTTTGTGTTATCAACGCAATTTTTGGTAAATCTTACAAAAAAGTTCAGGAAACAGTACAGGTAAAAGTACAGGAAAGTTGACTCAAATCTCATATACCACTGCAGTCGAGGGTTCGATTCCCGAAAGTAGAGAAATGTTTGTGCACAGAAACAAAAACGTAAGCATTTGTTTCGCGTCTGGGTGCTGTGAAGCCATGGTCCTGGATGCAGGAAATTCTAGTAAGAGCCTGGATCTATTTTCATCCCAGAAAAACGAACATAAATAAATAAAAAAAAAAAAATCACGTAACTTCAAAGAAATCTTCATAGCAGAGATAAAAATGGTGATGCAAAAGAAATAGCAGCAGACTAGATCAGAGCAGACGGGGGTTTTAGCCAGTAGGTGGTTTTATTGAACAAATCTGGCACTACCTGGGCCCTCCATTCCCGGGTGTGAATTCCCCCGTCTGCCAAAACAAAAAAAAACATAAATAAATAAATAAACGGTTCCCGAGGGAACAACTCTAAACCGAATTAAGCGGGTAAAACCACGCGGCGCAGCTAGTACAAACATAAGAGTCATCTCGGAACATGTATTTAGAGTACACAGAGCAACTCAAATTGAAGTTGAACTGGCATAACGTTTATGCCAAGGAAATGGATTTTTAGATGAGCTAGAAACATTCGAAGATATTTTATTTGAGACTCAAATATTAACTCGTGTTAACTCTTACTGTTTTTTTAAGTCCTCTCCATCCAAAGGGTGTCTGGAAGAGATCGCTTTGAGCGATAAGACCGCCCATTGTAACACTTTAGTTTTTATGTTTGTAATTTTCCAATCCAATCGAATCGAATCGAATCGAATCGAATCGAATCGATCGATCTGATCTGATCTGATCAGATCAGTTTTTAAGTTTGTAATTTTTCTTTTGTTTTAATTTCTGGTGGTGTAACAATAAAGAGTTAACTAATCCAATCCAATCGAACTGAATCGAATCGAATCGGATCGGATCGGATCGGATCGGATCGGATCGGATCGGATCAGATCAGATCAGATCAGATCTAATCAAACGCTTCATGGACGGATTAGAGGGCAGATAGCAATGCGACTGTCGAGGCTGGAGTAGAATAGGACCACGGAATTCAAGTCCTGTTGGCTCCAAGTTCCGCAGTGCATAAATAACTGTTCCTGAATTCTCACTTCTGTCCTGTAGGGATAATATACTGGAGGTACAGGGAAAGAGCGAACATTTTATTTTAAACCCAGTGAAGTAGTGCATATTATTATGGTTTATTAAATTCAGGAGCTAAGTACATCACACTAGTATTATATGTCACCGTAAAATTGTATGTACCGTTAGATTATAATCTATATCTGGTGGTAGAATTCTCGTATGCGAGATGCCGTCTGGATGGGTACCACCGCTTTGCCAGTTATTCAGCCGTCAAGCAGTAGTGCGCGAGCATTACTGTGTTCCGGTTTGAAGGGCATTGTAGCCAGTGAAATTACTGGGCATTATGAGACTCAACAGCTAATTGTCTCAGGGTGACGTTTGCAGTGACGCGCCGCGCAGGATTTTGCATAACAAAGTTCGGGGTGGTGCTGTTATTGTTATGGGCTGGCGTACTACTTACCATCAGACAAACGTCCAACTCGTCTCGTGATTCAGTTACATTAAAAAAAAACTTAATCTATCTCGCGATATTATAAACTGTTGACAGATTGTGAACCGTAACATACTGCTTACAATCAAACGTATAAGGGGTAGGTTGGGGTGCGGCGGCTACGCCACGAACATGTATATTATATTCACGTATGTTTATGATTAACAGTTTCACTTCGAAAGATTATAATCTGCGGAAAAATAATACGTCACAATTTTTCGACAGTTTACAATCTCGAGATGATTATAATCTATTAGATTATAATCTAACGGTATTTACAATTTTACGGTGACATATATAAGTGTGTAAGTGCGTTTGTTACTAGCCTTCTAGGTTCTAGTTGCACCCTGCGGTTTCATCCGCAGTTTGCTGGGATAAATTATAGCCTTTGTGTGCCTCCGGGGTTTTGGCTATCTCCATTCCGAATTTTACTCAAATCAGTTGTACCGTTACAACGCGAAGAAGTAACAAACACACAAATACATTATCAAATTAACTTTTGCAATTATAAAATTAGTGATAATTAATTTTTAGAAAAAAAGACAAAAACCGACTTCAATGTATCTTTGAAGTCCAAGGTCACATATCGATGAAATTTATATGGGACCACTTCGTAGCTATACTGAACCCGACGCAAGAAGAATTTTTCAAATCGGTTCATAAATGACTGAGTAACAAACACAAAAAAAGAAAAATAAAAAAAAATAAAAAAATACAATCGAACAGAGAACTTCCTCCTTTTCTAAAGTCGGTTAAAAAGCGAGTGTGGCTCAGTGAGAGCACATGTGATTTTCGATCCGACGCACCCGAGTTCGAATCCCGCTGGCCCCACACCACTGATTTCTTAAGTAATGTGCCAATTTAATACTCGCTCTAAAAACAGTCAAGGAAAACATCGTGAGGAAACCAGCATGTCCACGAATTTATCACAGAAATGCAAGGGCATGTGAGTGCAAGGGAACGTAATGGGTTAAGGATAGGTTTTTTACAATAGACAAATTTTATACAAAAATACGATTTAAGCAACCTTACTTAATAACCCTACTGAAACAAAAGTACCTAATTAGTACTGTAACCGACGTTATCTACACATAACGTTTGTTCCATGTACCTACCATTTGGTTTATGTGACTTTTTGTTCAGACATAAGAGTAACTTATCTGTATTAGTCCTTAAATGTTTAATGGGGTTTTAAAATAAATTTTGAACTACAGAAAGACAGCTTTATGGGGATTTCTATACAAATAGCAAATGAATTGCGGCCTATTGTTTCATTCTCCAGATGTGCAGGACGACGCAATGAATAGAAAATAGAATAAATTTTGAACTACAGAAAGACAGCTTTATGGGGATTTCTATACATATAGCAAATGAATTGCAGCCTATTGTTTCATTCTCTAAATGTGCAGGACGACGCAATGAATAGAAAATAGAATAAATTTTGAACTACAGAAAGACAGCTTTATGGGGATTTCTATACAAATAGCAAATGAATTGCAGCCTATTGTTTCATTCTCTAAATGTGCAGGACGACGCAACGAATAGAAAATAGAATAGTGATACTTATATTACTTTAACAGATGGTACAAGCAGTTGTAGGATAACGTTTTGTAATCCATAGTATTTTGTTAATGGCCTCGTAGGAACAAAGCGAGTCATAGTCAAAAGACGTGAGAATACATTTTTATAGAAGTCCCATCCCTAATGGGCAGGGTTGCTATTGTTTCCGCTTGTAATGTTTCGTCTATAATAAACCGACAGCCGCGAGCAGGCACGAGGCCGTCATGTATGAGAACTTTCGGGGAAGTTAGTTTACCGTTAGAATTCGAAAATAGGCCGCAACCCCGGCAAGTGAGGGCAGTCAGGATTGGGACGGGTCAGCGGGAAGAGGTCTGAACACGGTCGCAAGTTCAGAATCTTCTAGGCGGTGAGATTTTCTTTTTGTTAAATATCGTCGCGAGTGAACAGATGCGCTACTTATTTTTATCAGTGAAGTAATAAATAGATGCAGTGTTTGATTTATGTAGAGCCAGTGATAAAATGGGAGTATTTTTAATGTATTAATATTTATATTATATTTAGGGAAGCTATATATTATTTTATTAAGTTTTTCAGTTTAGCGATACATCGAACAACGGCTTCGCTTCGACTACGTTGACTTTCTTTATATATATTAGTGTTAGCTAGGGGTCTATTTACTCCTTCCAGGTTATGAAATTAGCAGCCGGGAGTGTCAACGTTTTGTCCTTTTATTTCAAGGGTAGATATTACAGTTATTATCTTAGGGATATTAATAGGGGAGTGATATTGTGATTGTATGCATGTATGGGAAAGTGTTCATTTCAAACGTCACAAAATTTATTACTTTAGCTAGGATACTTTAATCTCTCTATTCTAATAATTGAATGAAACTTTCCATAATCATAAATATTTAAATCAACACAACTAAAGTTCGTCAATTTTATTAGATATTTGCAAACAGATATTACTACATAATAAGACTATTGTTGGAGATTTATTTAAGGAGTTGAAGCACTTTAATTTTCATTGTTGGAGTTTATATTTATTCTGGATCATAAATAATGTGTTACCATGAAAGTATACAGTCGTACTGAACGAGATATAAGACAGCATCATATAACATAACATAATAAGGATTAATTGTTGGCGTTTTATTCAAGGATTTGGAGTATTTTAATATCATTGTTGGAGTTTATATATATTTCGGATTGTAAAATACTGTATTACTATTAATACATGGATACACAAAGGAATTATACAATCATATTGAACGAGATATAAAGATACACGTGTACATACATCTCACAACATCAAATATCAGAAACTATTACATAACAAGGATTCTTGTTGGAGATTTATTCGGACTCTTATTGGAGATTCAAGATTCATATAAGAATTTAAAAATTTAATTAAAAATAAATTAAAAAATTACTCACATGCACTAGATAACTCACTCGACGGTGACAAGATGTCGGCAGTAACCTATAACACGAAGAGACCAAGATCGGACGCTTGTTGAACTCTCGGCCAACAGGGGGGGAGAGCTAGCCAGGAAAACTCAGAGTCTAGTTTAGATCTAGAGTTCACACTGCCACACAGCAGCCGCTGAATGCGCGACCTATCTAGACTCGACACACACACTAGGTACACACACTACAAGAAGGACCATAACATTCCTTAGGGTTAGTTCGAGTCGTCTGGAATTGTATGGTCATAAATTAGAATAGGGTCAAATAATAACTTAATATAAAACAACAATCAAAAAATGAATGTCTGAAATGTATGACTAACTATGAGCGAAGAATGAATCTGTGATCGGTAAAAGTGTGAGGGTTTGTGAGTTAAGTTCATTAGAGGCGCGGTAGGTCGAACTTACGATGGATTCTGTTTGGTTATTGGAGTAAGGTGCTAGGATGGATGGGAGCCTTACGTTATTCAAGTCGCTTAGGGTTCCTATTTATAGATCCTAAAAGATCTAAATTCTTCTTCCCCTTTCCTATTTCTTTTAGATGTTGCCGCCGCTGACGAACGTGTCGTTTTATGTAAAGTGTTTTCTTTAATTACCAATATTATTTTAAGTAACACAGTCTTTTATTTCATAAATTTATTCAACCTTGTATTACATACTTAATTTTATTCATAATAAATGTATATATTGTATATAAAGTAATGGGGAAATATGGCCATGAAGAAAGAAAAAGGACGCGGCTGGCAGTAGCTGTTTCCTGAATTCTCAGCTAAGTTGCATGATTTAAGTCTTTCTAAATTTGATGTTCATTTGTTTTCTTATTTCACTGAATTTATTTGGTTTCTTGTTTGAATGTGTTTGATTTTATTTACAGCTCTATTACTCGTGCATATAATCTGAATTATGATTACGATTCTTTGATTAATATGTTTTATTCGATTCATTATTATTGCGGTTATTTCATAGCGACGGTTCTTTTATTCATAGATTTCTATGAGTATTAGAAAAGTACATTTTCTTAAACTTATTCTAGTTGATTAAACTTATTAAGTTACACAACGTAAAATTTACACAACGTAAAGGGTCCATAATATTATAAATTCTAGACGATCACATCTGGCCAAAGTTATAAAATATCGTGAGATTAATTAGATGTCTTGACATCTACGTAGGCGTAGTTACTTTTAGCACAAATTATAGATAGTTTTAGCTAGGGATGTTCACAGTGATGCCGTGACCGCAGGATTAATGCGTCATTAAAAATTGAATCATTTTGATTCAATTACGCATATAAGAACTTGAGTTACTATGGAGGTTAGTAATATAGAAAACCGTTAACGTAATTTTGATGGCTTTGCATTTTTAGAATTTGAATTACGTTTTAGATACGTAGAAATTTATTTAGGTAGTTTTATTTAATTTTAATTATTGAAATCAAGATTAACTTAAATTGGTATTTTATTTTTATAATGTTTTTATTAAGATAATTAACATGGTAAGAGGTTTATTTTATTTTAGTAATCAAATGCCAATAATAAGTAAAAAGATGAATAGTTGGATAGTAATTCAGATAAATACTTGATTAAATAGATGACAAAATGAGTAGAATAAGAATAAGAAGAAATTTATTTGCTAGATTATATTATATATTGGTAGGTACATATTGTTAGTATTCTTTGATAGTAGGTATTCACTTATTCATGCTTGCATGTGATGTGCTAGACAGGTATTAGAAATGTCTTGTAGAATAGATATTTGTGTCCTGTATGAGCGCGTGCCATATTGAATTATTGTTATACATGCAAGTTTTGCATTATTACTCACTTCCCATATTCCTTATTACAGTATTTTATCGTTGGGTTAACATTTTAAATTACTTCAAATAATATATAAACAAAAATAAAGTAATTACAACTTATTTTAATACTATTGGTTTTATGTTAAATGTTGTCTTTTCATGCTAGTTATTGATAGATTAGTGATACTCATTGTTAGATAGATAACAGAGATGAAATATGCAAGCTTTTGTTAGAAAGTATTAATTTAGTTCTTCGACAAAGATACATAAAGCTATGTTAAAAAAAAAAATAATATATATAGGCCAGGTAAAAAGTTAGCCGAGGGTCAATATGTTAAGGCGTGTTTATAGAAAAAATTGTTAGGCCGGGAGATATTTTTTGTACTGCAGAGTAGTAGTGACTTTAACAAGTGGTTTAAAAAAAAAAAATAGTTCAGAGAAGTTTCATCATAAGAGGTTAGGGATAAAAAAAAAGGGTCGTTTGTTTTTATAGTTGTTGTCATTAAATTGGTGGTTAAAGATTAAATGATATCAAATAAAGTGTAGTACTATTATATATTACGCAATTGTTGTTTCTAATTGAGCATTTAATGTGTCGGTAGAATTTAGACATTTTCTAAACTTTAGGCTAGAGTTGAAATCTTTTATGAACATTGTAGCATTCTAGATTCTAAGTGATACATTTTTTTAAACAATGAGTACATGTTTTGAACTATAGCGTACAATGAATAGAGATAAATTTATTAAATTGAAACATTAACGAAACTGATGTTAAAAAAAAAAAAATATCAATCTTTACTATTATAAAAATGGAACTGAGTCAATTCCGTGCATTGAGGATGTTTCGAGGAGCCAACTGGGATCGACTATGTAGTGGGTACTGAACATGATTCTAAGATTTTTAGAATTTTTTGTCTCTTTGATTGTTTGTGTGTGTGTGTGTTTGTTACCGATAGACTCGAAAACTGCCGAACTGATCTTAATGAGATTTTCAATGTTTGATAGCCTACTTCTTAACAGGAAATCTGGTGTATGTCTCATTGCGCTAAGACGTCGCAGTGTTGAGGTGACTTTACAAAAGCGTACGAAATCATGCAGGAAAGCGGATTCTTGCAATTTTACTTCCGTAACTGTTAGCTAATTTCGAGTGGTTTACGCGAGCGAAGTCACGAGCAAAATCTAGTAACTGCATATTTTCGTCTAAGCACTTAACATCCTATTGTAATGGTAATGTTATAAATGCGAGGGTTTGTGATGGATAGCGATGATGCAGCCAAAGATGGAGCGCATGGTTCTATAGGATGACAAGAGTTGAATGGCTGCTCAGATCCGTCTCTCTGATGGTTCACTGAACATCAAGCCTGAAACATGATTAGTACGCGTGACAGCTTTGTTCGGTGGATGGTATACATAGTCCTATATAACTATTCCTTTCCTGTTATTGTTAATATTATAATTACGAAAGGTTGTGTGTATGGATGGATGTTTGTTACTTAAAAAAAAAGGGGACTACTGAACGGATTTTGATGAAATTTAATATTTAGGTACTTGTGTCCCGGAAAAGAACGGCCTAGTGCTTGTTTCTTCAAACCGTGGGTGAAACTGCGGAATACAGCGCTAGCCTAGTCCTATCCTATTAACATTGTAAATGCGAAGGTTTCTTACTATGGATGTATGGATGTTTGTTACCCAGTCACGCATTAACTACTGGACGGATGTTGATGAGTTTTGGTGTATGGGTGCTTTAGGTCCTTAAAGAGACATGGACTAGTTTTATCCTGGGAAACCGCGAGAAAACCAGCGAGGCACAGCTGGTAATATTATAAATTAGAAAGTAGGTTTGTAAGTGTTTGTTACTTCTTCGTACTGTAACGGTTCAGCGGATTTGGATGAAGTTCGGAATGGAGATGGCCTATGTCTTGTGGATGTGGATGTGATAACACATGGCATTTTGTATTGAAAAACCGCGAGTGAAATCACAGGGCACAGCTAGTAGAATAGCGATGTGATATGGAGACGCGGTTGTATTACTACATTAAAAATAACAGACTTTTAATTTTAAACTTTGTTTGCTTATTGTAAATGTCCCAATTTTGTTTGAAATAATTACATTATTGTTACAGCGGAATTCGAAAATCATAATGTTTAAATAGAGATGCTTCATGTAAATAGGGGCACACTATAGGATACTATGTTTAAATTGGTTGCATTATTTTCTTATATTATATACCACATTAGGAAATTGTATAATCTCTTGATGGTAATTTGTCTTTATATTATATAGTACTTACACATCGTTAAAATAGATTATAAGTTTGTAGTTTTTATTTGGAAGGATTTTAGATAGAGCGTTGGTTAATTATCTAGGTGATTAGCTGAATTATTTACTTGAATACGGCTTAATTAATATTTATAGGTCAACAGGGCTCATAATCATTTGATCTCAAATGATTTTCATTACATACAACAAAAAAAAAAATGTTAAAGGTCATCATAATATGTTGCCATTACTATAACTTATGATGAAAATACGCGGTATGGAGTTTACTTATTAAAATAGAATTTGTTATAAAGGTTATAATCAAAATCATTAAGATAGATTACAGAGAGTATTTACTTTTGTTGCTGCTATCACTTGGAGACCACAAAAATAATACTTCATTTTGGATAGCAGAATATTTTATAATAATCAATAGGTATTAGTAAATAGTTGTAATTGAAGAAAGACAATATAAAATATATTATTTGTACACATGTCCTTTTGGTACTTAGCTATTAAAGTTAAATGTTGGAGTGTGATTAATACAATTTGAATTATGTTACTAAATAGGTACTTGAGTTTTCCTTTTTAGAACATAATAATCTGACTAAAGTCGAAGGGGTGATGTGTAAGCGAAGTTATGTATATCGACTGAAATGTGCATTCTTATTGGACAGATTTTTATAATAAGTTTAATAATTGTTATAATAGTTTATATTTTATTTTTATCAGTAAAAAAAAAAATACCCTTTCTAAACTCTAAGGGGTGATTTGTAACCAAAATGTGGTATATTGAACAAAAATTGTTCGATAATTTATAATAGAGCTAAATGTGATTTTGTCCGGGTATTCCATTTTAGAAAATTGAAACCCGCCCAAACTCAAAGGGGTGATCTGTAACCGACGTTATCTACACATAACGTTTGTTCCATGTACCTACCATTTGGTTTATGTGACTTTTTGTTCAGACATAAGAGTAACTTATCTGTATTAGTCCTTAAATGTTTAATGGGGTTTTAAAATAAATTTTGAACTACAGAAAGACAGCTTTATGGGGATTTCTATACAAATAGCAAATGAATTGCGGCCTATTGTTTCATTCTCCAGATGTGCAGGACGACGCAATGAATAGAAAATAGAATAAATTTTGAACTACAGAAAGACAGCTTTATGGGGATTTCTATACATATAGCAAATGAATTGCAGCCTATTGTTTCATTCTCTAAATGTGCAGGACGACGCAATGAATAGAAAATAGAATAAATTTTGAACTACAGAAAGACAGCTTTATGGGGATTTCTATACAAATAGCAAATGAATTGCAGCCTATTGTTTCATTCTCTAAATGTGCAGGACGACGCAACGAATAGAAAATAGAATAGTGATACTTATATTACTTTAACAGATGGTACAAGCAGTTGTAGGATAACGTTTTGTAATCCATAGTATTTTGTTAATGGCCTCGTAGGAACAAAGCGAGTCATAGTCAAAAGACGTGAGAATACATTTTTATAGAAGTCCCATCCCTAATGGGCAGGGTTGCTATTGTTTCCGCTTGTAATGTTTCGTCTATAATAAACCGACAGCCGCGAGCAGGCACGAGGCCGTCATGTATGAGAACTTTCGGGGAAGTTAGTTTACCGTTAGAATTCGAAAATAGGCCGCAACCCCGGCAAGTGAGGGCAGTCAGGATTGGGACGGGTCAGCGGGAAGAGGTCTGAACACGGTCGCAAGTTCAGAATCTTCTAGGCGGTGAGATTTTCTTTTTGTTAAATATCGTCGCGAGTGAACAGATGCGCTACTTATTTTTATCAGTGAAGTAATAAATAGATGCAGTGTTTGATTTATGTAGAGCCAGTGATAAAATGGGAGTATTTTTAATGTATTAATATTTATATTATATTTAGGGAAGCTATATATTATTTTATTAAGTTTTTCAGTTTAGCGATACATCGAACAACGGCTTCGCTTCGACTACGTTGACTTTCTTTATATATATTAGTGTTAGCTAGGGGTCTATTTACTCCTTCCAGGTTATGAAATTAGCAGCCGGGAGTGTCAACGTTTTGTCCTTTTATTTCAAGGGTAGATATTACAGTTATTATCTTAGGGATATTAATAGGGGAGTGATATTGTGATTGTATGCATGTATGGGAAAGTGTTCATTTCAAACGTCACAAAATTTATTACTTTAGCTAGGATACTTTAATCTCTCTATTCTAATAATTGAATGAAACTTTCCATAATCATAAATATTTAAATCAACACAACTAAAGTTCGTCAATTTTATTAGATATTTGCAAACAGATATTACTACATAATAAGACTATTGTTGGAGATTTATTTAAGGAGTTGAAGCACTTTAATTTTCATTGTTGGAGTTTATATTTATTCTGGATCATAAATAATGTGTTACCATGAAAGTATACAGTCGTACTGAACGAGATATAAGACAGCATCATATAACATAACATAATAAGGATTAATTGTTGGCGTTTTATTCAAGGATTTGGAGTATTTTAATATCATTGTTGGAGTTTATATATATTTCGGATTGTAAAATACTGTATTACTATTAATACATGGATACACAAAGGAATTATACAATCATATTGAACGAGATATAAAGATACACGTGTACATACATCTCACAACATCAAATATCAGAAACTATTACATAACAAGGATTCTTGTTGGAGATTTATTCGGACTCTTATTGGAGATTCAAGATTCATATAAGAATTTAAAAATTTAATTAAAAATAAATTAAAAAATTACTCACATGCACTAGATAACTCACTCGACGGTGACAAGATGTCGGCAGTAACCTATAACACGAAGAGACCAAGATCGGACGCTTGTTGAACTCTCGGCCAACAGGGGGGGAGAGCTAGCCAGGAAAACTCAGAGTCTAGTTTAGATCTAGAGTTCACACTGCCACACAGCAGCCGCTGAATGCGCGACCTATCTAGACTCGACACACACACTAGGTACACACACTACAAGAAGGACCATAACATTCCTTAGGGTTAGTTCGAGTCGTCTGGAATTGTATGGTCATAAATTAGAATAGGGTCAAATAATAACTTAATATAAAACAACAATCAAAAAATGAATGTCTGAAATGTATGACTAACTATGAGCGAAGAATGAATCTGTGATCGGTAAAAGTGTGAGGGTTTGTGAGTTAAGTTCATTAGAGGCGCGGTAGGTCGAACTTACGATGGATTCTGTTTGGTTATTGGAGTAAGGTGCTAGGATGGATGGGAGCCTTACGTTATTCAAGTCGCTTAGGGTTCCTATTTATAGATCCTAAAAGATCTAAATTCTTCTTCCCCTTTCCTATTTCTTTTAGATGTTGCCGCCGCTGACGAACGTGTCGTTTTATGTAAAGTGTTTTCTTTAATTACCAATATTATTTTAAGTAACACAGTCTTTTATTTCATAAATTTATTCAACCTTGTATTACATACTTAATTTTATTCATAATAAATGTATATATTGTATATAAAGTAATGGGGAAATATGGCCATGAAGAAAGAAAAAGGACGCGGCTGGCAGTAGCTGTTTCCTGAATTCTCAGCTAAGTTGCATGATTTAAGTCTTTCTAAATTTGATGTTCATTTGTTTTCTTATTTCACTGAATTTATTTGGTTTCTTGTTTGAATGTGTTTGATTTTATTTACAGCTCTATTACTCGTGCATATAATCTGAATTATGATTACGATTCTTTGATTAATATGTTTTATTCGATTCATTATTATTGCGGTTATTTCATAGCGACGGTTCTTTTATTCATAGATTTCTATGAGTATTAGAAAAGTACATTTTCTTAAACTTATTCTAGTTGATTAAACTTATTAAGTTACACAACGTAAAATTTACACAACGTAAAGGGTCCATAATATTATAAATTCTAGACGATCACATCTGGCCAAAGTTATAAAATATCGTGAGATTAATTAGATGTCTTGACATCTACGTAGGCGTAGTTACTTTTAGCACAAATTATAGATAGTTTTAGCTAGGGATGTTCACAGTACTTACACAACACCCACCTTAAAGCAATTAAATTTGTAATTGGGGCTTAATTAAAAAGTGTATTTGAAAGATTCGAATCTCGAATAAGCTAATTAGCGTGATGAAATAGAAAACTAAGATGCCTAGCACTAACCTTTGTGTAATATTTTATTTATTAATAGCATTATTTTCATTTTAGAATTTAAAAGTAAGGTGACCCCGCTACGCTGTGTCGTCGACATTACGTATAGGGATTGCAATCCCGGAAACGGGATCATGCATTGCCACGGGATCCCGCTGCTTTTATTAATCTGCTGGATCCCGCACATTCAAAGCGCGGATCCACGGATCCCGCAAATTAAAAATTTGCCGCTAAAACTTTTGCCTAAATCGCGAGTAGCACGAGCGCGACGTTGCCGTTCCGCACAGCGCGCCGCTAAGAAAATAGATTACTAATAACTTATACTTAATTAATAGAAAATAAATAAATTCTGTTGCTTAATGTAAGAAATGTTTAATAAAAGTTGATTTTTACACAAATATCTGTAGTTTTTTTTTTTTTTCGATTATAAGCTTGCGTTTGACCACTATCTCACCTGATGGTAAGCGACGATGTGGCTCTAAGATGTAGCACGCTTACGTAGAAGATACCTAATATAATTAACCTGATATATAATTTGATTGTATAACATAATTTCAAAGATGCGGGATCCTGCGTTATTCCGCATATCAATCCCAAGGGATAGAATGAGCTGTAGGATTGCAATCCCTAATTACGTATCGTGACTACATCGCATCACCAACACAAAAGCCTTGCAATAGTAGGAGCGAGTGTGGCTCAGTGGGAGCATTGGCGAATTTCGATCGGTAGTTTTGCTCATGATGTCTCGGGGAAACGAGCGCAATGCAGTGCTACGCAGTAAATTTCACGGTATTGAAACTTCTGGATGACACTGCAATTGTTATAGGCAAGCGTGGCGCTAAAAATCAGGCGAACGACTTACTCGTTTCGCACTCATCATCATCGTCATCATCATCATCAGCCCGTCACGTTCCCACTGCTGGGACATGGGCCTTCCATCATAGAGAGAGTTAGGTATAAGCCATAATCCACTACGCTGGCCCAGTGCGGGTTGGTGGATGTCACATGTCCTTAAATTTTTGAGATAAATTCTTGGACATGCCGGTTTCCTCACGATGTTTTCCTTCACCGTTTTTGGACCAAGTGTTAAATCCGCACATAACACACATAGCACACAACAGCGGAATTTGAACTCGAATGCGTTGGATCGAAAGATTCGAAAGTCGCACACTTATCCAGTCTGAGCCACAAATAAATTTCATTTCATATCATTTTATTCATTTCGTTTCGTTTCGTTTCGTTGTGTCTCGTCTCATCTCATCTCATCTTATCTCATCTCATCTCAGCTCATCTCAGCTCATCTCAGCTCATCTCATCTCAGCTCATCTCATCTCAGCTCATCTCATCTCAGCTCATCTCATCTAATATCATCTCATATCTTCTCATCTCATGTCATCTATCTTATATCGTCTCATCTCACCTCGTCTCATCTCATCTCATCTCATCTCATCTCATCTCACCTCATCTCACACTGGCGACGACTTAACGAGCCATAAAAATAAATGTTTGCTTTAAAAATGGCTAACTTCAAAAATGGTCTAATCTTTATTTTTTAAAGCATCAAAACTCTTCAGTACCGGTAATGGCCGCTATACGTTAAGAGCACATCATAAAAGTTCTTTAGTGTATTTCTTGCGCTCGTAAAAACTTAAATAACGGCTGTTTGCTTCCTTTAAAACGGAATATATTTCTAAACAGTCCTCCGTAATAGTTCTTGATTAGAGCGTTAAATGTTTTATAGTTCAGTAAATGGCGAATGTTTTTTTTTTTACTCTTCTAGTACTGTTATCTATTTTGTGCTCTCGTTAGTATAAATTCCCAAGCACTAGCTTGTACTAATAAATATTCTACGGCACTAGACTATAATACATTTTTATTTTTACAATTTTATTGTTCTATGTTTTTAAATGATAAGTTTAATTGACTTATCATTTGTTTTTATTTGATAATTTGACATTATATAATTGACATTTTTATTTCACTTTTAATATTATGTAACAATATTGCACATTATTATTTTTTAAACGGGCGAATGCCTTTATTACTGAAAACAAACTACACTCTACTTACTAAAACTAAACTAACTACATACAAGGAGAAGCAATTGGACAACCCATAGACCATAAAAGGTCTATAGATAGCTCAAATGCTCCAACCCACTACCAGTTGGCGGCGTACCCAAGATGCTGGCAGTATTGCCCCGTTGGATTGAAATACTGATACGTTGAGCCAAATAAGTCCCAGCATTTTGGTCACGTGTCGCATCGATCAGGCGCTCTGACAGACTTTTGAAAATACGATGAGCTCCCGGTCCCCACAGACTCAAAGTCTCCACACCAAACGGCTCAAATATGTAACCGCTACCGAGTTTAGCATATTTCCGCCGCTTGAGCTGCTCGGCCGAATTAGCCGCCGCGCCAGCCTTATTCTGCGTCTCCGGAAGATGTGACGGCGCGGCGCCATAGTGTCGACGCAAGTAGCGTCCCACACTAGAGGCCGCCCCAACTTCCAGGGGATTAGGGTCATACCGTCAGGCCTTTTACCATCGTCACGCATTAAACCATTCGGTTCGAGAATGGCTGCAACATTAGTTGAGTGTACATTAATAGATTTGATTATTTTTATACTTTAATGGCGCGGCGTTGACCAAATTAAATTAGGTAGGTATATTATTAAAATAATAGGTTTAATTATAATTGCGTGCTTAAATAGCTGTATATAGTGGTACTTAATATACGTAACAGCAATCTGTCTTTACCTATATTCGCATTAAACGCTTGATTGATGTATTGATTGATTCTTTTTATATTATTTTTTCCTCTTTTGCGTCTGTACGAAGCATTTATATGTAAATTGTATATATAGATTCAACTCAGTCACGCGACTACTCTCATAAATATCACATCTTAACGAATAGCAGTATACGTACAAATACATAATTGTTTTAATTGTATTACTTAAATTAACGATTTATATTCTGTAAATATTTTTCTTTTAAATTATCAACAACCAATGTAGCGTATTAGTTCTACTGTTTATATTTTGATAATTCTCAACTTACCTACTCATGTACGCAATGAAATAGAAATAGGAGTAGCTGGAGTGATCCACTGTAACCCCGCTGTACAGGCTCCACAGAGACCTAGTGCGGGGGACAGAGTTCTTTAAGGGTACACTATACTGTTTTGTTTTTAGTATAAGTAACTGTTATTCTAATGTAAGTATCGGAAATGTGTTTTGGAACAAATAAATAATTTATTATTTTATTATTATTATTTAATTCTTCTTCTCTCGTGTGTGTGGCCAACCCTGGTGTCAGAGTTTTTAGACCACCCGAATGCCTCCGACATAGCCTTACGATTGTAGTCCTAAAATAACAACCAGGACCGACGGCTTAACGTGCCTTCCAAAGCATGGTAGCGTTTAGATGTAAATGGTGACCGCTGCGAACATTGCCTAACGTAGAAGATGTGTTCGAACCGCTAGCCGAGTTTCGCTTTAAGCGCTACAACAATGAACTTGTTAAATGTCAAGTGTTATCGTTAAAGGAACAAGGAGTATTAACAACCGGCCAAGTGCGAGTTGGACTCGCGCACGAAGGGTTCCGTACCGTTATCTGTAAAAATGGCAAAAAAATCATGTCTGTTGTATGGGAGCTCCCATTCACACATCCCCTTAAATATTTATTTTATTTTGTTTTTTAGTTTTTGTTGTTAAAGCGGCAACAGAAATATATGATCTGCGAAAATTTCAACTGTCTAACTATTACGGTTCATGAGATACTGCCTGGTGATAGACGGACAGACAGACAGACAGACGGACAACAGAGTCTTAGTAATAGGTTACGTACGTTACGTTTTACCCTTTGGGTACGGAACCCTAAAAATGAGTATCAAAAGAAATCGTCATTATTTATTACGTAGAATTTGATTAATTTTGGTAAGTTCATGATCATAAGCCAACTTTTACCATTATTGTTAGAATTACGTGAATTATTTCACTTTTAATCAAGATACAAAAGGCTCAGGCGTCTAAGAGCGTGTACGAAATATAAAGCCGCAATTTCGTGAGGTGTCGCGTCACTCTTCATAACACATTCTTGCGTCAAAAGTGCCGACACAAACAAGAAGCTAGAAAGAAAAAATAAAAATGTGATGTGGTGTTCAGAGAACCTTTGAGTTAGCCAAGAATATCCGTTCACCTTAGGGGTTATGCTGAAAACCAGCGCCTGATGTCAACGACATTGGAGATTTGTGCTGAGCTATAGTCCCTTTTGGCACCACAAACTTCCTCTGTTCATGTATTTTGTATCGTCTCGTTTTGTTACATTTTGTGTGTCTCTTTTGCTAAATTCCGCCTTGAGCAGTACCGTTTCTATTTATTCAGCGCCAAGCAGTAGTGTGCAAACATTACTGTGTTGTGCCAGCCAGTGGCTTTAAGAACAGTGAACATCTTTCAAGCAAAATCACTGGATAATAAGAGGCTTAGGGTCGTATTTATAGACTTGACTTGATTCACGTTTGATCTGCGATCACATCTCGACTTACGTTTTGATTCCTTGTGAGTTGAGTCTCTGTCAAATCAAACCTATAAATATCACGTGAGTCTTTAATCAAACTCACCTTATATGAGCTACTTCCTTATTTATAAATTAAAATCAGGACTGAGTCTAGAGTTGCATTCCGAATAACTGTGGCGTCTGCGT
Source organism: Petrophora chlorosata (assembly GCA_951640565.1). NCBI lineage: Eukaryota > Metazoa > Arthropoda > Insecta > Lepidoptera > Geometridae > Petrophora > Petrophora chlorosata. The sequence goes on along the minus strand of OX621204.1, from coordinate 3,000,413 downwards.
TTGACCATTTTCTAAACAAAAAATTTTGACGTGGGGGCCGCGATCGCTAATCGGAACAAGCATTAGAATAAAAAACGATTTAAGTGAAAATTTTCAAATCAGTTTATAAATGACGGAGTTCTGAGGATATACAATCGAATTAAGAGAACCTCTTCCTGTTTATGGAGTCAGTTAACAAATAAAAAACGTTTATTCGACAACCACAAAGAAATAAATGAAAAAGACGCGTAAGATAAAATGCAAAGAGAAAGAAAATACAAAACAAGACCATACGAAATACATGAACATAGGAAGTTTGTAGTGCCAAAAGGGACTATAGATCAGCACAAATGTCCAATGTCGATGACATCAGACGCTGGCTTTCAGCATAACCCCTTAAGGTGAACGGATATTCCTCGCTAACTTAAAGGCTCTCTGAATACCACATCCACTTACTTAGCCTCTGGTACAGGTACATCGTCCCTCGAGCAAGAGCAATTCGTTCTTACGTAAGTCAATAGCATGCACTGAGATGTTGACCGCCCACACCTGAGAGCCGTAGTCTGAGGGCTTATAAATAGATGAAAAAGGGTATTACAGCTGATAATACGTTTTTTATTTTTTACACGATCTCTAGATCGTGTAGGTAAAAAACGCCGTCTAGGGGGTTAATTCATTCGCATTTCAAAACGCTTGACCTAACACATTGTTGAATACAAACTTCAAACCCTTACCTTTCAATTCAATTCAATTCAAAAGTTCTTTATTTCAATTTTGTCGTCACAGACGCACTTATAAACGTCAATTATTACAATGACTCTACCACCGTATCGGAAAAAGAACCACTACTCAGAGGATACGGCAAGAAACTGAGGGGCATATTTTTTAGAACTTTTGTTACAATATTTTATGTTTGTTTTTGACAATATTATTTTTCTAATGTGCCAGTTGGCTACTTGGCAGAAGCGGAATGTTCCATGCATCTTTGTCTTCTATGTAATTACTAACTGTATAGTATGCTTTTTTTCATTTAGAATATTTTTCACACTCAATTTGAATCTACGTTGTGGGAGCTCCGTTATACATTTAGGAATTTTATTGTAATAACGTACACAATTGCCCATGAAGGACTTATTCGTTTTACTCAGCCTAAACCAAGTTACTGTAATTCTATCCTTATTTCTAGTGTTTATGTATGTTTCCTTTTGTAAGCTTGAGGAATCTGTTTGTTAAGAGTAAATACAATAAATGAATAATCCTTTTATTCCGACATATAATAATTGCCTTAAAATAATTGTATTGATTAATAATGTAATTATGATATGAATTTAATTTATTAATATTGAATTATTAACATGCATTATTCTTTCTTCTTTAACTAACATATCCATTCGAGGCAAAGGCCTCCTCAAACTCCTTCCACCCAAGTTTAGTATGAGTACCCGTCACCAAGATAATTTTTCTTGAGTGTTTCCGGAAATTTGTCACAAATTCTTGAAAGACATTAATCTTGATGACTCAGCGTCGTCGTATCGGCTCCTGACTGTATATACATACACTCTATATAGGTATACCCTCGTATGGTCTCTGATCCAAAAAGGTTAGAACCAAAACGGAATTTTACAGAACACAGCTAAATTATTGAAACGAAAAGAAGGAACTGTAAAATCTTAATTTGTCCTTAACTTTGAGGACACTGAGTACCATTGGTAGGCTCTATCGATTTTGCCCCTATTCGTCATTTCTCTGTTTGCACCAAATGTCCCAGTTCCGAAAGTTCTACTTTCCAGAGTCAAACACGTGGCAAACATCGGTTCCTTCGACTAAAAAGTCACATGAACTTGGCATCCGGAACTTAAAGTTCTCTCAAGTTGGAGAATTCGAAATTCGAACTAATATTCGCCGCTGAACTCGTTGGCACTTTATCTCGTATAGCGATTGAGATATTCCGTGACAAAGTTGCTGGTTGCACCCCGGGGGAAATGCGTTTACAACTGCTGAGAAAGTGGAAACAGAAGTATTACCAACTGTTGGCAATCGGGGGAATGCGAATTGTGGAATGGAATTAGTAGTGTGGAGTTTGGATACTATGAAAGCTTTTATCTTTTGCGGTAAGCTTACAGTAAATTAAACATTTATGCCGTTGCAGATGTTTCTTAATTTTATGGAACTGAGTTATGAGACGAGCATGTCGCTCGCCTGATGGTAAACGCCACGCCTACCTATAACAATTGCAGTGCCACCAAGAACTTTAATACCATAAAAGCACTGCGTACATACATCATATATTAAGTCCTTTGCCCAGTAATTTCGCTGGCTACAATGCCCTTTGAACCGGAACACAGAAATGCTTGCGCACTACTGCATGGTGGCAGAATAATTCGCAAATTGGTGGTACCTACCTAGACGGCCTCCCGCATACGAGAAATCTATCACCTAGTAAATCTCTCATGTCTGTCTGCCTATCATAAATAAGCCTTCACCGTCAAACTGTTCTTAAGTTTTCTTTGAACATACTCAATCATGAATATCCGTTCTCTCAGTTAGCTGATTATTAACCGTTCTCGTTTCGATAGTATTTTTAAAATTTATTTTTGTTTGAAACCTATTTGGAAAATTCTTTGCGTTGGGTCCAGTAATTTTAGTATAGCTTCTAGGTGGTCTCATATAAATTTCATCGTTATTCGACCTTGGACTTCGAAGATACATCAGAATTGAAGTCTGTTTTATTGTTATTATAGTATAGTAAATATACACTTGATTCTCCTTTATTCTCAAAATGAAATCCCGTCTACGCCCCCGGGAAAGAGAGCTTACTTGTCGACTCCCAAGGCGTAAAAAACATTTTAATTTCATCAGAAACAAAACACGCAACATTTCATATTACGAGAGGGCAAAGTCCATTACGTGCGCGCCGTAAATTATACGGGATTTTACCGGAAATTACTGCCGAATACCAGATTCCAGTTGGAGGGAATCTTCACACGCGGTTGTATTAGAAGCTGTAAATATTTGAAGTTTTTGTTCCGTTCTTTGACATTTCAGAATACCATTTCAGAATGTGTATTTGTTTTTAATTAAATGAATAAAGTAGTACGAGCGAGTGTGAACACGTGCGCCTTTCGATCCAACGCACCCGAGTCTGAATCCCGCTGGCCCCCCACCACTGATTTTCTTAAATTTTGCGGATTTAACAATAGCTCTAAAAACAGTGAAGGATACATCGTGAGGAAACAGGCATGTCTAAGATCTATCAAGGACATGTGATCACCTTAATGTTACCTATTTATTATTTATATTTAAGACCTGCCCTTACTGTCCCGTTTAAAAAATCCCCATACAACATGTACCATAATATGTATATAGACCCGAAATTGGGCTATTCTGACCGAGCATGCGATTAAGTTGACGTGTACAAAGGTTGGACATAGCGTATTTGAAATCCCCATACAAAAGTAAAATTATTTTTATCTCAGAAATTTGCAACCCCTTGAATCAGTATTAACTATTATTGCGTCTCCAGCTGCTAGGCACAACGTTGTGTTTTTTTACATTTCGCGAAAGAAACTTTACGAGAACTTTTCATCAATGAAAAACTACGAAATTTTAAAACTCGTGGAACTAACATTGTTCGCCGTGACATGCAGAATTTGCACCCTTCGGGCTTATACACATAGTATGATACAAATTGTATATATAAAAGTTATATAATATTCGGAGGTAATGCACTCCTAAAATGCTCCTAATGTTTCGAATACTTAACAATAAGCTATACAGGGTGGAGTTTTGAGACGGGGCACTAAGGGCAGGTACCCTAACCGTTATAGTTACATGAAAACGTTCCTAGGAGACTATCCATAAATTTTTGAGATATTCTGAACTGCATTCACAGATTTTGGCAAAAATGTACTGTCAGCGAAAAAAATGCAAATTTACGAAAAATATTTTTTTTATGCTAATCGATCCTGTTTCTTGTAGGGATCAAAAGACTCTATGGGATCATTTAACGTATGAGTACTAGAAAAAACAAAAATTTCCAAAAACTTATACCTAATTTTCCTATTCATTTAATTTAATTTAATCAATTGGTAATATTTTTTTATGTACTCAAGCGTCAACTTTTATATATAGGCGTATGGTGTGTTTTGTTTTACAGTAAAACAAAACACACCATACGCCTTAGAACATAATCGTTGCCAAAATCTGAGCAAGAAATATTTACAAATAGCGAATACATGTAAAAGCGTCTGTAATCTTGCATCGCATCGGTCCCTTCGGTGCAATGTTTCTGTTAACGTTAATGACCGAGCCACAATAAGCTATCTAAGTAATAACCGCAAGACACGGAATTAGCAAACAGTGTATGAACAGTAACTCAGCTTTGTAACAAATTTTATTGTTATATAATATTTACAGAATTAAACCAGATAACATTTAGACATCACGTTTTTAATTTACATCCCTAGATCTGACGTTTTAAATAAATTACTACCTAACGGGTACATTTTTTATAAGCTCGTTGTTAATCGTCGAGGCCTTATAACCGATCCGCGATATTTAATTAGTTGATGATAAAAATGGGCTGTTCCCATGTACCTAATTGTCTAATAGGTATAGATAAAACATACATAAATTACGTAGACAGAGAAAAATTTAATACTAAAATAACAACTAACTTAATATTAAATCAATCTATTTAAACTATTTCACTATACATATATATAGCTAAAAATATTAAATATACTACATACAGGCATCGGTTGAACCAACAGAATAGTCTACAGAAAATTTAACGGATACCCGTTGTCCGGCAGCGTGCCCAAAATATACTATAATATAATATAATATAATAACAAAAAAAAATGACGCCCAACGATCACATCCGTAGATCCTGACCCCTAACTAGGATTCCTTGTATCTAGGGAACCAGGAACTATGAGGATCATGGTTCCACGACACCCGGACACGAAACAAATGCTTGCGCTTTTTTTTTCTGTGCACAAAAATTTGCCCCGTCGTGGGAATCGAACCCGCAACCTCAGTGATGTATGAGATTTGAGCCAACCTGCCCAACCACTACACAACGAAGGCTGTCAAAAAAAAATCTCGATTTGTCAAAATCGTCATCGACGGACAGTGACGGCTGCTTAGACTGTAGAGCCGTACTTAAAAGGCAAAATAGATGTTCTATTGTTTTCTGGGCTGGGCAACGAGTAATATTAAGAAGAAATAAGAATCCGTAATAGATTAAAAAAAAACTAAAAAACACGTTTTTATAGATATAGAATGGATTATCACCGATTTGTGAGCTACCCTGAATGTTTCAGCCGGATAACTAATCGGAAAGTGCTCGAAATTTGATGCAAGATTCCACCCGGAATGACAGACAGACAGACAAACAAGAAAGTGACTTAATAAAAACGTGGTAACGTGCTAAAAACATCCTTATTAACCCACTTTTATTAAACCACCCACCACAAAAAGGAGGAGGTTCTTGATTCGATAATTTTTGCATTGGATTTAGTATAGATTCAAGGTGGTTCCATATAATATAAATTTATATAACTATCGATATTCGACCTTGGAAGCTCGTTTTTTTTGTTATAAAATATATAATAAATAATAATAAATAAAATTTATTTATTTCAGGCAATTAAAAAACCCATCAAAATCAATAATTACGCACAGTCAGTCAAATTACAAATTTAAATAAAATAAAATCAATCAAATAAATAATGAAACAAATAATCAACAGTCAAATAAAATCAAAATAATCTAATACATTGTCTATATACTTGTTGTTAAGAGATAATAAACTCAATTTGTATAAAGTTGTTCTACTGGTACAGTTTGTACGTCGTACGTTTATCTCGCCGGACGCCAGCCGTGAAGGCAGCTCGTTTGCCCGATCCGTCCTGCGGGTAAATGCATGCAAACAGCCGTTGGCTTTCAGGGCTCTTTCACATTTATACTATCTTCTCTTTATTGCTTTAAAAATTCTATAAAAAATAATAGAGAACATGTATATATAAAGCAAAATAATCTCTACATTTATAGATTGATCTGCGCTACGCCGTGCCCCTCAGTGCGCAGCGTGTTTCGCCCGATTGGTAAATTTTCAAGATTATATGGTAGCTTATGTTCTATGCCAGAACCTAAACCAAGTACTGTGTGTGTCGGGTCACTCTCTTCCCTCGAATATGGTTGAGAGGGGTATAGGCTGGTTCACAAGTCATACTCGAGAATTGATGTTGCATGTGGGGGCTCGTCTGGTCTGGTCTGATCACTCTAACTGCTACTATATACCTATTTATATATTAGTCATATTTTCATGTTACTGCTACTATGACCAAAGAAAACTAAATATCTATGACTATGGGACATCTCACTCGCTTTTCTAATTTGACATTGTGTTATTAATTATAATGTATATACAATTCATTGTTATATTTTGAGACATTTTAAAAGAAGAAGAAAAAGAGACATCCCCGCAGAGTTTCTCTTCTCTAGCGGGCAAATTTTTGAAGCACTGGTAGAGTCAGTTTTCGCATTTCTTTTCTGGTCCCGGACTTCAATTTGAGTATGGGAAAGAAATTGGTAGACATACATACTTACCTTTTTTTCAGTCATAATATTTTAAGTTAAAATTTTAACGTATTTAATGAAATTAATTAATCATGCAAACATAAAATTAATAATAATAAAAGCCACTTAACACAAGTGTAACAATTGGCGGTCTTATCGTTTAAAGCGATCTCTTCCAGACAACCATGCAGGGAGAGGAATAACGCAAAAATAATTTTAATCGGTTTGTTTTATGTGTATATAATTTTTTATGCATTTTTGTGTCTATTTACCTAATAAATATCTTTTGATTTTTTTAATTTTGACATACGAGTACGTAAATCATTTATTTCATACGACTTCAGCAGTTAAAATTTTATCATAAGCTATTGAACTTCCATCGGATATTATTATGTTGATAAAATAATAATACCTTCTATCGGATCCCACAACCAATCAGCCGTATACTCGTCAGATCCTATGTACTATTATTAATCAAATCAAATCAAATCGAATCGAATCGAATCGAATCGAATCGAATCCAATCGAATCGAATAGAATCGAATCGAATCGAATCGAAACGAATCGAATCGAATCAAATCAAATCCAGTATTTATTTGCCAGAAAACATTATTATTTACAATTAATTGTAGGTCTTATTAATTATTAATGTCACAGTATTCAGCCTGCAAGCAATTCATACATGTCAACATATTAAAATTAACAATTTATCTTTCTTACATAATATTATTTGGTAAAGTATAGCACCCTCGCTACATAGGATGCACTGAAGTTTGAAGAGTATTTTTTACCGTCGTAGCTCGCAAAGAAAACCTATTTATCCTCCTTTGTCAGCTTCAGCGGTAAACGACACTGGTTTAGCTCAACTTTGCTCGGTCGTAGCGGAATTACTTTCTAATGAGACGTTGAGTTGATCAGGTCGTTTACCTCTGAAATTTATGGAGGTTGGTTTGCTATTTCTATTACTTTTTTGCTATTTTATTACAAGCTTTTATAACTTGCAATGTTTGTTTGTATGGGTCAAATCTTGCAAGTAGAATCAGAATCACTTTCTCTTATCCTACGGAGTTGAAATTCTGCATACTTGTCAAAATCTGATTACAATTCAATATTTTGGTAACAGCCAGCTGACCTGATGATAGAGCCGGAAGGTTGGCAATAGAACTCCTTGACGGATAATCGTAAACTACTAGTGTTTGGGCTCATTCAATCTGCTCGCGGTTACGATTACGAATTTGTTAAAAGCTGTCTTGAAATTCACCTGATGGTAAGCACCACGCCTACCCATAACAAATGCAGTGCCACCCAGAACTCTTTATACCATCAAAAGCACTGCGTAGCACTGCATTGCGCTCATCACTCCGAGACATCAGATATTAAGTCTCAAGTAATTTTGCTGGCTACAATGCCCTTCAAACCGGAACACAGCTTTTTGAGCTTGTGACACTGTGCTTTGGACAGCCGCGAGGCGTGTTGGTTACCACTTTAGGTAAACGGCGTGTTCGTCTCGTAGACAAGAGTTTTTATTACGAAATGAGGATATATGGTCGGTAATATCAATACCTAGGTACACATTCGAAGTAATGATTATGACCATATCATAATCATTACTTCGAGATTTGTTTTTCTCAAATATATTGTTCTCTTGATATACATTTTTATGTTATGTACATTTCACTATTATTATTTTATTTATGTTGACACCCTCGTCTCTTACTGTTTTTTTAAGTCCTCTCCATCCAAAGGGTGTCTGGAAGAGATCGCTTTGAGCGATAAAACCGCCCATTGTAACACTTTAGTTTTTAAGTTTGCAATTTTTTTTTGTTGTAATAATTTCTGGTGGTGTAACAATAAAGAGTTATCTAATCTAATCTAATCTTGTTAATAAAATCGTTTTGCGATTTTGTGCTCATTGTCATCAAAGAAACGCTTCATGGACAGATTCGAGGGCAGATAGCAATGCGACTGTCGAGGTTGGAGTAGAATAGGACCACGGAATTCAAGTCCTGTTGGCTCCAAGTTCCGCAGTGCATAAAGAACTGTTCTTGAATTCTCACTTCTGTCCTGTAGGGATAGTATACTGGAGGTACAGGGAAAGAGCGAACATTTTATTTTAAACCCTTTGAAGTAGTGCTGATGATTTATAAAATTTTATGTTATACTAGCCGCCCTGCGGTTTCACTCGCGGTTTCCCGGGATAAAAAGTAGCCTTAATGTTAATTCAGGGTATAAACTATCTTTTTCCAAAGAATTTTCCAAAAATTCCAAGAAGTCCAGTTTTGTAAGGTGAGCTTTTTGACGATGGCGAGATGTGCGGTGGAAAAATTGGGAAGGCGGAAGCAGGTCAAAAAGCTCTTCAGAACATTCCCCACAGTAGTTGTAGAACACACAAAGCGAGCCGATGTCTCTTCGGAGGCTAAGTGGCTCTAATTTTTCAGATACCTTGGGATTATCGACAATCCTAATGGCTCTTCGCTGTAGGGAGTCAAGAGGCTGAAGCAAATACTTGGGTGCGCCGTTCCACAAGTGAGAGCAATACTCCACGTGGGGCCTGACTTGAGCTTTGTAAAGCAGAAGCCGTTGCCCCGGCGTGAAATATCGCCTCGCCTTGTTCAGCACACCCAGTTTTCAGAAACTGGACCTCACTAGAGATGTCGACACCCAAAATCCCAAGGCTATCTGAGATCTTAAGAGGAACGCTCTGAAATCGTGGAGCTACAAGGAATGGAGTCCTTTTTGCAGTGAATGCGCAAACTTGTGTCTTGGTGGGGTTGAACTTCACCAAATTCTCACCTCCCCATTCGGACACTTTTTCTAGGGAGTCTTAAATTTTTGACACAAGTCTATTTCTGCCTTCCTCCACCTCAGCGATTGAGGCATTAACACAACCAGTATACTGTGAGTCACCCGTGCTATCATCTGCATAACAATGAATGTTGCTTATTTGCAACATATCGTTAATGTGCAGAATGAAAAGCGTAGGCGACAACACAGAACCCTGAGGAACAAGTCAGTCAGAGTGAGTCAGTGCAAGAACCATCTCCATACTAAATTTCATCCTAACCTGTTTAGCCGTTGCAGCGTGAAAGAGTAACAAACATCCATACATCCATACATACAAACTTTCGCGTTTATAATATTAATAATGATTTTTGTATGTATACTCGTATGTTACCCTGTAAGGTACATATATACTCGTATTGTATGGGCCTCTGTTAATTTTACTTTGTTGTACTTTAATATTGCCTGAAATAAAGAGTTTAATAAACATAGAGCCTCCCCGAGCTTTGTTCATATAGTGTTGTCTAACGTTTCCTTATTGTCAGTATGTATGCACATTGGCGAATGTACGGCGCTTTATTTTTAATTCTTTTTCCAGTTATCTATGTAAGTATTGTAGCTAATCTACATTTCTTTTTACACTTCATAGATCTATGCTTTGTTTTTTTTGTTTATTGTTTATTTTATTCAATTTAAGTTCGCAATAAGAAAATTTAGATATACCTATGTAGTATAGCCCTGCAAATCCACTTACGAACGGCATGCCACAACTCAAGAGTTTTGGGATATCTTCGTCGATCGCGGCCCTTGCCAAAAAGGCCCTTCGCTATTCAAATGTTTATCTCGGTTTATATTCAATATGGGTCAAATCAATCGCCTATTCTCCAAAGGGTTCGAAGATTTGGAATATTTAGATTCTCTCCCTACGATGTGGGTTAAGGTCTTCAAAAGTTGTATCAAGTTCAAACTATGCATAATCCATAATCGTTCATAATCGTAGTTTCATCACAGATTGAGGCTATTTTTTACCATTTTCAAAAAGGAGGAGGTTCTCAATTCGATTGTTTTTTATTTTATTTTTTATATTTGTTACCTTTGAACTCCGTCATTTAAAGATCGATTTGGAAAATTCTTTTTGCGTTGAATTCAGTATAGCTATCAAGTGATCTCATATAAATTTCATCGATTTTTTCGATAAAATGTATACTTGTTTTTTATTGAATTGAGTAATGATACGAGCAAGTCGTTTGCCTAATGGTAAGCGCCACGCCTGCTCAATCAACAACAAACAATTACAAACAATCACAGTGCCGTGCAGTACAGTTATCTAACAATTGCAGTGCCACCCAGAACTTTTAAAACCATAAAAAGCACCGCATTCGACTGCATTGCGCTCATCACCCCGAGACATCAGATATTAAGTCTCATATAATACCAGATATTAAGTCTCAAAAACGTTCAATAATTTCTTCATGGATATTGACCCCTTATCCTGTCTAAAAACCTCTTTTAAATACCAAGTCTTCAAAACTCTCCAAGACAAATAACTGCTCTTACCAATAATGTCCATATATAAATTAACTAATCTAAACATACACCTCTACGTAAAATAAATACTGACTCGACCAACCACTACACTACAGAGGCTGTCATCTGAATTAAGATAACGGACAGCAAACAATAATAGAGCTAACAGTGACAACCTTGAAGAACCGTTTGTTTAAGCCTTACATCAACCTTACAAAATATAAGACCTAAGGTGGGTACGCTTCGCATCAATAATAAGTAGGTATAAATTCCAGTACAATGTAGCAATAACAAAGAAAAAAGAGAGAAAATACATTTATTTGACAACCACAAAAAAATATAACGAAAAGAAAACAGAAATAAAAGAGGAAAAATAAATAAATATATATAAAAATATAAAAACTGTTAGGAGACAACATCACTTATATGACTAACTAGCTGTTGCCCGCGACTTCGTTCGCGTGAACTTCGTTTAACGCTGATGTAGAGACTTTTTTGTAGATTGTGTACAACACATGTTATTTGAAAAACACACTGTACAGGGAACAAACACGTAAAGACTTTGGGATCACGTCGCCCGTGAGAAGGTTTCGTACAGCTGTCTCTGTGAGAAATATCCTGACCTCAGATCAACGGCCGTGGCCTAGAGAGTCTGGTCTTGCGACTTATTAATCGTCATTGCAAAGCTGACGCTCACACAAAACTGCACGCGTTTGAATGTGAACGGAAAGTGGTTCGAGATGAGAGAGATGAATACTAATATATGAAAACTGACTCACCAGCGCCACGGGCTATCAGAATACCTCAGTGAGGTTCAGTGCCTCAGTGAGGTTCGTCTCTAGCGACAGTATCTTCAGCCGAGTTCCGTTACACAACTAACCTCCCCAAAGTAAACAACTTCGGCGGGGTCTAATTTCAAAAAAGCATAATTTTGTATTCCAAATTTTTAATCTATTAATAGAGTGCGCTGGATGTCCGGATGGACTCAAAGAGTTCAAAAACTCTACGGGGTACGGTAGTGAATTGCCACCATCCTCACCGTCGTCCTATACATCAACGTCCTGTTCAATGTCCCTCAAAACATTATAGGCTGGACTTCCACAGTTGCACGGGGCTCGAGAGCCCACAAAACACCAAAATTAAAGTGAACAAATGGCGCATACGTCGTGAGCATCACTTACGACTGCTTTTGCTAGTTTCGTCCCAATTTTGGTCGTCTTTCAGAAGGCGCCTTGCTTTGCAGGCTACGTGGAAAGTTGTGGAAAGTGTTTAATACCATCGTTGTTCTGAGGAACAGTTCACTGTTGTGAGAAATGCAAATGAGGTAGCGCCGCGGACAGACAGTGTGTATCAGCAACCGTAAATAGTAGCATTCATTGTTACTGGCATGGACGGTGTACATACAAACTGCCAAAATCATGCTCCTGATAGACACCCGATCCCCCACCAAGTCGTCGTTTGTTAACTGGACCAGTTTGTTTGTCGTTGAAGTCGTTGTTTGGCACTTCATTATACATTAAAGTTTTGGCAAAATCATCCTCTTGACAAAACCTAAAAACCGCCAGAATTGTGGTCTGATGAAGGTTTTCAAGAGGTTAGCTGAAGGATTCCGGGTCGAAAAAAAAAATTCGATCACTTTGGAGGTAATCGACCATGTTTGAGTAAAGGACGGTGGCGTAACTTTACTCGTGATAGGTGTCTCGTATGCGGACGGCCGTCTGGGTAGGTACCACCGTTTTGCCAGTTATTCTGCCTCCAAGCCGTAGTGCGCAAGCATTACTGTGTTTCCGTTTGAAGGGGATTGTAGCCAGCGTAATTACTGGGCATATGAGACTCAATATCAGCTGATGTCAATACAATGACTCAGATCTGGGTGGCACTGCTATTGCTATGGGCAGGCGTAGCCCGTACCATCAGGCGAACGACTTGCTAGTCTCATCACTCAGTACCATAAAAAAGCAGGTAACGTCAAACTAAACAAATTTAAAAAAGATGTTATATTTATATTCACCGTGAGTTGTTTTCTAAGAGTTACTAAAAACGCTGAAATTATATTTCTATCATGATATTTTTAATTTAAATATAGTTTTACTTGTATGCATTTCATTTATTTTCATAGTGTATACAGCGTTTCAAATTCATACTAATGTTACCTTTTGTCTATCTTCCTCGCTTAAAGAAGTTAAATATCAAAAAATATTGGACCCGTATTCGTTAATTTTTAATTATATAAACAAATTCTGAGTTTCAAGATTTTAGGATAATCTACTAACTTTTTTCCATACTAACTTGGCCCCCATTTAACCCCCCCCATAAGTAGATTTTTCAAAATGTCGATAGCCTATATTAAAATCAGAATTTAAGTAAACATATTCGTGGAAACGCCATTAAAATCCCGTCATTGGTTTTTAAGTTATAGAAGTCCAAACAAACAAACAAACAATAATTTTAAAAACTGTTTTAATATGTTTATTTACTCATTTTATATCGCCCTGGCTGATTTTTTTTCAAATATCTTCCAAGTACAGTTTTTTTGGATTCTACGATTTTATTATATGTATAGACATACACTCGAGAGCAATGAATCCGGGTCACTTAAAGAATCCTAAAAATCTCGGAAACTAAAAATGCTAGGTTAATGCAATAAATTGTATTTAATAGACAATGTAATACTCCTTAAATGAAGGTATTAAAACTTCTTAGTTATTGTAAAGTTATATCATAAAAAAATCAAATTTGAAAAAGGGCCACTTTCGAAGATGGAACTACGAAATTACAGCATTTGGTTTTGCTTTTGTTTGTAATCTGTCATTTATGTGGGTACATAAACCATGTTGATAGTGCTCTATATTCATTATTCAAGCTGAAATTATGTCGCTTACCCCTGAAGAATGCACCAGAATACTTACAATGCTGGAAACCGGCCGGAGTCAGCGCGATACAGCCAGGACTGTCGGTGTGTCGCTGTCAACAGTACAAAAAGTTCTCCGACGTTACGAAGAAACTGGTTCTAACCTACGCAGACCAGGAACGGGCAGAACCAGGTGTACCACAGCACGAGAAGACCGATACTTGGTGAACACCATGTTTCGAAATCGCTTTCTCACAGGAACTGAACTCACCAATCAGTTTCGACGCCTCGGAGGAAGTAACCCAAGTGCATGGACAGTAAGACGTCGGCTTGCTGAATCTAACTTAAAACCCCTTAGACCTGCAAACGGCCCTAAACTGGAGCGTGGGCATCGTATTTCGAGACTAAGATATAGCAGAGCCACGTAAATTGGAGTATTGAAGATTGGTTAAAAGTTATGTTCTCCGACGAATCAAAATTTATGCTCTACAAGCACGATGGAAGACACAGAGTGTATCGAAGACCAGGGGAAAGATTCAAGCAAGCATGCATCGAAGAAAAAGTAGCCTACGGTGGTGGGTCTGTACTTGTGTGGGCCGGAATTTCTTCTGAAAGTCGCACAGAGCTGGTGATCATAGAAAACGGCTCTTTAACTAGCGTAAGATATGTGGAAGAAATCCTCAATGATCACGTTGGTCCATTTATGGTCAATTTAGGTGAGGATGCTATATTTATGCATGACAATGCCCGACCTCATACAGGTAGGATTGTGAATGACTACCTTCAAGAGATGAACATTACTCGTATGGAGTGGCCAGCGCGCAGCCCGGATATCAACCCGATCGAGCATGCTTGGGACGAGCTAGGCAGATGCGTAAAACAACGAAACCCTCCCCCAATCACGCTTCGTGAGCTCAAAATTGCTCTCACAGAGGAATGGGAGAATATGACCCAAAATCGTATGAGGAACTTGGTGTACAGCATGCCAAACCGCGTAAACGCAGTAATGGAAGCACGAGGAGGCAATACGAAGTATTAAAATTCAAGAAAATCGTAATAAAGTTCAAAAATTTCATGTTTCCTATTTTTGTTTTAAGGAGAGATCAGCAGTTTTTTTCTTTATGTAATTTTGTGTTAATAAAATGTATGGTGACTCATATTTTTTTTACTTTCATTTAAGGAGTATTACATTGTCTATTAAATACAATTTATTGCATTAACCTATCATTTTTAGTTTCCGAGATTTTTAACATTCTTTAAGTGACCCGGATTCATTGCTCTCGAGTGTAGATTAGGATTAGGAAAGGATTAGGAAGTTTGTTAAATGGCCTAGGACTCTACAAACAATTTTTTAGAATACCATCATGTCAACCCATGTACAAACCAGTTTAAGCTGAGCCTTGTGTACAAAGGGTCCGGTATATTCTGTGGTTCAACTTATAGTGGACATTATATTTTTTCCTAAATTGCGTCATAACTTCAATATTACTGGACCGATTTTGATGAGACAAAGCCTATGTGTAGCGCCGGACTCCACAGAACATATTTCAAAATTGTATTCAAATTAGTGCCCTAGTTTCTGAGTTTATCCCGGACAGACAGACAGACAGACAAAAATTTTAAAAATTGTATTTTTGGGTTCTGTTGCTACCATATACTCCCAAAAAAATAGATTTTCAAATATATCTTCAATGTACAGTAACCGCTTCGTTACAGTTTTATTATAAGTATAGATATAGATATGTGGTTAAAATGGGGTATAGGTATTAGAGAGACAGACGGAGTTAGTCCCAATTCGTTTCAACCGTCTTTTGTCCATCAAAATCAAAATCAAAATCTCTTTAATCATTTTGGCATCACAGACGCACTTATGAACGTCAAATTATCACAATGACTCTACCACCGTATTCACCATCCAGATGTTTGTCCATACAACAAATCCCAATTTAGTTAATTTAAAAAACAAATGAATAGCTATAGTTACTAAGAAAAATATACGCAAATAACAATTCAGTGATTATAATATGGTGCTAATAGACTAGGGTTCAGCGGGAATTCTTTTGACTTTTGCCTTTCCGCTGCACAGGAATCCTGTTGCTTACGTTATGTGCGAATTTAACACTCTCTAAAAACGGCGATGGAAAACATCGTGAGGAAACCGACCGTCACAAAGTTCAAGAACATGTGATATCCATCAATCCACAGTCCAGCTGATTAGGGCCCATACTCTCTTTATAAAGACGTACGACAAGCCGTCATCAATTTATGGTTGAATTGTTCGCTCCAATAGCTTTGCTTTGACCTTCATAATGCGAACAGCCAAGGAGTGGAACTCTCTGCCGCCATCTGTGTTTCCGGATGGCTATAATCTGGGTGTCTTTAAGACAAGAGTGAACAGGTTTCTTCTAGGTGAGCGTGCTACATCTTCGACCACATCGTTACTTAACAACAGGTGAGATAACGGTCATACGTAAGCCTGTCCTTACTAATATTATAAACGCGAAAAATTGTATTTGGATGTATGGATGTTTGTTACTCTTTCACGCAAAAAACGACCAAACCGATTTTGATGAAATTTGGTATGTAGGTACTTTATTAAGACTTGGAATAGCACATAGGCCACCTTTTATCCCAGAAAACCGCGGGTGGAACCGCGTGGCGCAGCTAGTAATAAGCAAAAAAAAAATTAAATTAAGAAGGCCCGTGTCCCAGCTGTGGGAATGGAATGGGAATGTTGATGAAGATGACCAAAATGTACACAAATTATTGATCCCAACTGTACGTGCTACGTCTTATTTCTCAAGCAAATAAACCTAGGTACACACTAGTTTGAGCTAGCTCGCAGCTTTGAATAGATAAGAAGCAGTTTAGGACTCGACGGCGTTTATTTTGCTACTTGCGGCTTGTCTAGGTATTTACTTGTAGGTAAAATATATAGGTAGATATTTCTATTAAAATCTATCCATTCGAAGGTTGTCTGTTAAAAATAAAAATTGCGCATAGCGATAAGGCCGCCCATTGTACTGTTTATTGACTATGCTGACTATTGTTTTTCCTGTGTATTTGGTATTTAATAAAATTTTATTGTATTGTAAAATGTGAACTTGAAAAGTACGAGTAAGTTCAAATGGTGCGTGAAAATTTTATTCATCTTTCTTTCTCATGTCTTCTCGGGTCTGTGGCTTAAACCTAGCCCACTGCCGCACTGAGCGATGTATTTCACCGTCAGTGCGTGGTAGGCCGAAAAGGGCCTGCCGTGATGTTTTGATGGGGGACACCTACAATTTTGACTGCAAACTGAAATATAATTATATTTGTCTCCGTCGAACTCTTACAAACACCTGAGATAATCGTTCCGCACTAGCGAGAGGGATATAGTTTTCTTCGCCTGCACCAGTTGAAGTAACATACACAATTATTCGTGATAATTTGTTTATTAAAACCTTCACTGCAGTCTATATTATAGGCTAATGATTTCAACACCCTATAAACAATATCAACCCTATCAACAATAACACCCTATATAAGGCATTTTTTATTTTCGTTTTTCATTTTTTGTTTTTGATGACTTTTAAATCCAGAATATGCTAATTAGACACCAAGATCTATAAAAAAATTAGACTTCAGTGGTTTGGTTCCCCTCAGCATTAAATACGTAAGTAAAAAAGCTAAAGCACAACCAAAATACACCTTTCCACGTCGACAAAATGTAAATAAAACACGTTTGCGTTCTCAACGACGCTGGTACCTGGCAGCACAGACCTTGATAACACCGCATGTGATTTTAATGATACCTTTTTACCTTTCCTGTTGTTTTTGAATAATTTTATTCGACGCCAACGTAAGCTTTTATATAATGTGATTATTTGGTCGGAATAGATACAAAGAACTTTTTAGGGCTCCTTATACAACGAGGACCTTTGCACCCTTGTGGAACATTTGAATTTATTGGCTAAACTCTAGTCTTATGCCTTACGAGGAAAAGCTTATAGCTGGCTGAGTAGCTACTTAGATGACCGGGAACAATGTACGGAAATTACAAATTTAAATTTTACAAGCAGGCATCCAACGAAATTGGCATACAAAGTTTCCTATAGAGTTAATACGTGTGGAGTGCTACAGGGAAGTATTTTAGGACCACTTCTATTTTTGACATATATAAATGACGTACATAAAGCAACAAATCAACAATGCATCCAATTTGCTGACGACACAACATTGGTAATTATTTTTTATTAAATTCTTTATTTCAGATTATAAATCCATAAAAATGTTAGTAAACACAGCACACATTCTTAAAAACTATGTTAGTACACAAAATTATATATAAAATAAAATAAAACACAAAAAGACAAAAACTCACATAGTAAAATTATTGAGACACCAGCATAGCTACAGGCCTTAGTATAGCTAGCCAGTGTCTCATAATGGACGAAAAGATGTTTGTTGCAACATCGGTCAGAAGGCCGTTGGTGCTCCCGCGTAAGCGGCTTACCAAGGATGCAGTTCTCTTTCGCATGATCGCAAAGAAATCATCAGTGCGCGCGTCTGCAAACATCCCTGATGCGCTGCAGAAGCGCGGCAGCCCCAACAGCATCCTGAATCCGTTGTTGTACTGGACCCGTAGGGCGCTGTAGGATTTTTGCGTATACTTAACCCACAGACTGCACGTGTAGAACGAGGTACAATACGCCTTGAACAGTGTGATTTTCACTGGCGTAGTACAACGTGCAAATCTGCGGGCCAGCATATTACATCTAACCGACAACGCCCTACGTTCCCTTTCAATGTCAACATCATCGTTTAAATCATCAGTAACCCAGTGGCCCAGGTACTTAAATTTGTTTACCCACTGAAGAGGAGTTCCATAGAGCTTCACCGGCGGGGCAGTGTAGCTTTTATTTCCCGCTTTGAAAAGCATTAACTCGCTCTTTTTAACGTTATACCTGAGCCCGTGGGATGACGCGTATGCTTCACAAATGCTCAACAGTCGTCTCAACGCATTGATCGATGGACTCAGCAGAACCATGTCGTCCGCGTAGCTTATGTTATTGACGCTGTGACCATTGATAGAGCATCCAACATTGGTCCTGCCGAGCTCAACGATCAATCTATTGATAAACAGATTGAAAAGCTTGGGTGAGGTAATCCCCCCTTGTCTCACCCCGCACCCCAATCTGTATTCTTCCGAATGCGAGCCCGCCCATCTTACAACATTTTTCTGATTTTCATACCAGAATTTAAACACATTAACAAGGTCTTTGGGCATGCTGGTATCAGTCATAAGCTTATGCCATAAAACGTCATAGGAAACAAGGTCGAATGCCTTTGACAAATCCAAGAAACAGGCGTAGACCGGTGTCTTCCTGCTAGTGTAGTATTGAACAGTATGCTTGAGGCACAAGATCGCAGCTTCAGTAGATAGACCGGGCTGAAACCCAAACTGCGCATCTTGTATATCCAAATGTTTGCTCAAGTGCTTGTCCAGCAGACTGTCCAATACCTTCGCAACCACCGTAGCTAAAGAAATAGGCCTGTAGTTAGACTTGTCAGAGGCATCGCCTGTCCCATTTTTGATAACTGGCACTACAATAGTTTTCATCAGATCTTCTGGTAAATATGAATGGCCGATGCAGAAGCTGAAAAACATAGCTAAAACTGCAGGAAGGTGAACTCCAGCATGTTGCAGGTGCTCTATACTGAGCCCATCATGCCCGGGTGATTTCCCCCTCTTCATAGTTTTGATGACCTTTGCAACATCCTTGGCATAGAAAATTTCATGTAAATCGGGAAGTTGGGTTTCAATAGAGGGCACCTGCACATGCTGAGTTGGTATGGGTTTAACCTGAAAATGCTCCCTAAATATATTGGCAATATTCTGTGGGTCACACACGCCATTCATGCTGACGGGCATGCTATTCGCGGGACTAAACTTTTTTGTATGCTTCCAAAAGCTACTAAAGTCTTTCGAGGTATGATGTGTAGCTAAAATGTCCATTTTGATTTGTTGTTGATTGTTCTGGCACCACTTTAACTTTCTCTTAAAAACTTTTCGTGTCTCTAGCATGTTTCGATAATATGGCCCACTTGTGGGCCTTCCGTATTGTACCCAAGCTTGAAAAGCAAGACGTGCCTGCCCATGAGCCTGTTTGACGTGCCTATTCAATCCTACCACGCGGGCTCGCCTCTTTGCCTTCCTCTCATCAAAACTTAATACTGCAGCATGTTTTAAAATGCGAACAATATCATTATACATGTCATTTATAATAGTTTTATGCTCGACATCACTACATATTTTCCCACAACATTCCCTAAATTCGACAGGGAAATCTATATCCCTAAGTAGTGTGTTACATGTATAAGTATATTTATCTATTTGACAACTTTCTCTATGCCCCCAAACAACTTTATTACAAAAACTACTACTTGTTGTACATTTAGGTTTAATTAAATCAATATTGCAGTGAACTACAAGTGGAAAATGATCTGACCAGTATACGTCATGATAAACACAAATATCTGTGACCGTTTCCCAAGCCGCCTGAGTCACTACACAATGGTCTAGCCAGCGCCTACTACCATGTGCATCACTTACATACGTATAAGTATCAGATGCCGGGCCCAGTCTCTCATAGTCCGCACATATCCAGTCTTGGTCACCACAAAAATCTAAAAGTTGCTTACCAAAGCTTTCTCCCGGGTGGGCATTAAAGTCCCCTAGCATGTAAACGGATTCCGCATCCACACTCTCAATAATGGCACTGATTTCACTGAGACACTCTGTGAATTCCACTGAATTATCGATACAATCAGTAGGCATGTATACTGAGAAGATAAGTAACGACCTTTGATCGGCAAGTGATATTTTAATAGCCGCAAGACGCACATTGCTACAACTTATCACTGCAACATCCCGAAACACACTTTTCCTCCAGAGAATAGCCACACCACCATACGGTCTCCCGCGGAGCACTCCCGCAGACGTGTCCACAGCTGACGTCCCAGTGTAGCTGAAGCGTTCGTCGATAGTTCCCAGAAAGGATATGTCGTGCGGCAGTAGCCAGGTTTCCTGCAGTGCTATAATATCAGCACTCGCACACAATGTCCTGATGCAGTCTACAGACCGGGTTAACGATCTGCAATTAAAGCTCATAAGTATACAACCTTTATCCATACTTATTATTGAGATAAAGTATTCAATATTTTATTCTCATCTGGCTCCGGTTTTCTACTTTTGAAATCGACGAATCGCCGAAACGAAATACCGTCAGGCCATAGTTTGGAGTTCATAAAAATGTCGAGTTTTTGTTTTGGAATGAGTATTTTAAAAGAGTTATACTCTTTCTCTCTCTTCATAGTAACTTGTTCTATAGTTATTTCCACCCCAGTCTTATTTAGTAAATAAGAACTAATATCTGAGGCCGAGGTCTCTTTATTTACGTTGTAGATGAAAAGAGGAATTTTTGTATAAGCGGCTTTAAATTTCCCGCCAGGCTCAGTGGCCGCGTCCCCTTTGAATCCCGTGAACCGGTTTCTATGTCTCCTTCTCTGTACCAACTTCCATCCTTCACTCAGTTCCTCCTTCTTCCACTCTCCTTCCTGCCTTACAACTTCCACAAAAGATTTTTCCGTACTTGTATTTATAGTCATTTTATTGTTCTGACAAGTTGACGGCGCATTCTTATTACATACATACATACACATACTGAATTAGAGCAAAAAACAAATTAGATTTTTAAAATCAAATAAATAAATCATTAAATGACATAATCACATGGCCGACAAAACAATAGTTTAACAATAAATATGGACAAGACTAAAATGATTAAACTTTTTGACAAATCGAGCACAACCGATGAAATTAAGTATTCAATATGATAATCAGTAGGTATATAGAGCATGTAAATTGGACTGTGTTTTTGGGCATAACTGTGGACAACCACCTGAACTGGAAATGCCATATTGAAAAGGTATATAATAAAATTGATAGCTTTGCTTACGCGATACGGAGAGTAAGACAAACTGTTTCACGTGAAGCAGCGCTCATTGCCTATCACGAATACGTTTCGTCTGTACTCGGCTATGGGCTGATACTGTGGGGCAGCTCTGTCGACATACTGAAAGCCTTTGTGGCTCAAAAAAATGTATACGGGCCATTTGTAATGCGTGGTACACTGACAGCTGTAGACAATTATTTAAAAATTTAAGGATTCTGCCACTACCATGTTCGTATATTAAAAATCTGTGTATTTGTAAGACAACATGGGACATTTTTTAAGACATTCCGACGTTCAAGAGTCGCATACAAGACATACAATAGTACATTGTACACCGAGGGGAGAAAACGATCTATTTCTGTTCGAGAGTAATGGCTTAAACATACTCTCGAAGAGAAATAGAACTTTCACCCGAGTGATACATAGTGCTTTATACTACACCTACGAGGAAAATAAACAAAATATAACGCAACGAAATAAATTGCCGTGCTTTTTTTTTCGTATTGCAGAATAAAGTTGCCATCCTCATTTCATTAAAAATAGAAAACAAAAAAAAACCGCCTCTTTTCTCTAATTATTTGATATAAAACCTTTTTGAGATTTGAGGTTTGTATGTTTTCCGCCTCTTTTTTTTAATTATTTCATACAAGACCTTTTTGAGGTTTGACGTTTGTGTTTTTTTTTTATGTTCGCTGCTAAAAAACAAAAGAAAGCTAGCCGGGCAGTAATGGATTTTCATACAACATTCCTGCCCTGCTTCGGAGGGCAGTAATGAAATTCCATATAACTTTTCCCGCCGCACATTTTTAAGGGAGAAATTACGAACTTTGTAACCCGTTTATGAACGAGTAATAAGACACTTTCCGAGTGGGTGTGGTATAAATAGATTTTACCTGCCTCACGGGAATTTAAATAATATATATATATAGCAAAAATTTTTATTTTATGGCTATCAAAATATACAATAAACTACCGTTGACATTAAAAAATCTACAATTTAATCAATTTAGAAGAAATTTGAATGTATGGCTTCTTGAACGCTGATTTTATAGCATAGATGAATACCTACATTTTAGAATTAATAATAATTGACATTGTAATTTTAATATATTGTAATAATAATTGACACTGTAATGACATTTTATTTTTTTACTATTGTATATGGATTTGATTTTTTGAATGACGTTGAATTTAATTATTTTATTATTTTTTAATTTTATTGGTAATGATTTTCTTATTCAATTTTAATATTTTGAAGAAATTAATTTCATGTGCCTGGAAACATTTGCACGCCTGCATATGCAGAATAAGAGATCTTTTTTGACGTTGTTAACACCTGTACCATATCTTATTTTATGCAAATAAATTAATATGATTTTGATTCGGATACGAAACGAAGCACTCTTGATGGCGCTCTCGTTTCGTTGAGTCTCATCAACCAAACCACCATGGGCTCACTTGTTAGATATGTCCAACACATATAAAAAATTTGATTAATTTGATTGATGATATCTATGTGTGTTCTATGTGTGACTCATAAGACGGTGATGAAACCTGAGCAAGACCCAAAAATCAACGAAATATATTGAAAAACTTTACGAAACCGGTCGATTGACCATCATCATCATCAGCCCATTACGTTCCCACTACTGAGACTTGGGCCTTCTCTCACATAAAAAGTATACCTACCCCAAACACACACAAACACAAACAGCAACACCAAAGCAATACTAAAAAAACACATTTAAAGTTAAAAAAATTATGTTACCCAAATATCAATAAATATTAAAAAACTTTCTTAAACCATATTTAATTTGGTATTGACCCAAAAACAACAAATACTACTAAAAGCTTGAAAAACTCTCCAAACGCGGAAGGGACGCACACTTGGCTATATTTTTCTTATTATCTCTGTCAAGGCTGCTAACAGGTTTCGGCGGTGTTTTCTTAGAACTTGGGAATGAAGCCAGGCCAACAATTCCACACAATCCAATCATGAAGCAAGCTTTATAGAAGAGGATATACCTCCAATACAGTCAGCGTCAATCGTGGTCGGTCCTTCGTATGCTGGGGCCGTCTGGGTGGGTACGACAGCTTTGCCAGTTATTCAGCCGCCAAGCATTACTACGCAAGCATTACTGTGTTCCGGTTTGAAGGGCATTGTAGCCAGCGAAATTACTATACATATGAGACTTAATATGGGATGTCTCGGGGTGATGAGCGCAATGCAATGCTACGCAGTGTTTTTTATGGCATTAAAGTTCTGAATGGCAAAACACTTGTTGTGGCAGCCGTGGCGTTTACCAACGACATTCTCGTCTCATCAAACAGTTCCATAAAAAATACCTACGTTACATTTATTTACTTTATGCTGTTTTTTTGAATTTATTTAAAATCTGCTAAAACATTGTTATTTTATTTTCGACTCCCATCTGAGTTCGAACATAGGGGTACGCTGAAAACCAGCCCTGTGTAAACTCGCACTTCTCTTCTCTTCTGCACAACTCGCAAGCGGTTAAAATTAGTGAGTTTGCACAGAACGACGCTGAGCCTACCTATACACCTGAGCTAGCCTATTGTGAAATTATTTTATAAACTGTCTGAGTAAATATTGCGTGAATTGCTTTTGTGTTGGCAATAAAAAACTCATTTTCTTTATTTCTTTTTTCTCTTTTCAATAATACTAGTACCATGTTGCAATAACGTTTTTTTGTATGGAACTGGATAATGAGACGAGCAGATCGTTCGCCTGATGGTGAGCGCCACGCTTGCCAATAACAATTGCAATGCCATCCAGAACTTTTAATACCATAAAAAGTACTGCGTAACACTGCTTTGCGCTCATCACCTCGAGACATCAGATATTAAGTCTCACATGCCCAGTAATTACATGGTACTAAAATTCGTAATTATTATTGCCGCTGACTGTACTTGTAAAAAATAATTGTATATGACATCATATAAGCTTATGAAAAACCTTTGTACTGGGATTTTTGTTTCTATTTGAGGTAAAATTAGAAAGTAAAATTTTAATCATAATTTCGGGAAGTGTTTCTTATTTAAAAATGCGTAGGTAATATGACTATAGTACACACACCGCTGTCACACTCAGCAGCGCGGCGGTCGAAACCGTTTTTTGGGCAGGCGTGTTGTTGCTTACCATAACGTAAACGGCCACTTACCATTAGGCGAACGACTTGGCCGTCTCATTCGGTTACATACAAAAGGCGGAAAAAAGCTGACGGGCTGCCTTGCCTGACTTGACCTGCCCACCATCACCTATGCACGTCTGCGTATAAAAACCTTTCAAAACCGGTTCACGAGAGTCCCTGCTAATTTCTTCAAAAAATCATTTCCTGAAAGACAATGTCATCCATTTATGACGCAGCTCCGTCAAAGGTTAAGGCTTCATATGACACGTAATGTTGTAAATTGCCATTTCTTACCCAAACCCTCGTCAGAGATGGCAGGTTGCTGGTCATCAAAATGGCTGCCACTTTGTGATTGGCCATCGACTCTGATTGTCAAGAATGACCCCTATTACAGCATATTAGGTTTTTGAGGAATAGGAAAGGTAATACAATTTATATCAAACCTTGTGGAAATTAACAATGACATATAGATTTAGAAATAAACCAAGTAGAATCAATATTTACGAGAGCGAGTGTGGCTTAATGGGAGCATGTGCGACTTTCGATCCGACGCACCCATGTTCGAATCCCGCTGGCCTCGTATCCCTGACTTTCTTAAGTTATTTGCGGATTTAACACTCGCTCTAAAACGGAGAAGGAAAACATCGTGAGGAAACAGGCATTTCCAAAAATATAATTTATCACAATAATACATGTGACATTCACCAAACTGCACTGATCCAGGGTGGTGGATTATGGCTTATACTTTCTCTGAGAGAAGATGGCAACATTAAAAGCGATGGCGCGGTTGAGGGCCGGGCGGGGTGCGGGGAAATTTATAAAACCAAAAAAATCGGTATCTGAGTCTGACAGCTTCGACAGAACAAGTCAGATTGTTTTTTGTTATAAAATTATGAACTGAACTTTAAATATCGAACTCCTACATCCTTACCTTTTCTTTTATATATATAGTCCTCCTCATCGATTTAGATGATGGCTACCCCAAAATCCATTGTTTTCGAGCATGAGCCCTAATATGGCTCGCTAAACCGAATTTAGTTTAAAATACCCGGTCACATGTAGAGCAGTAAAGTTGGTTTTCAGTATTGTAGCTGTATGTGTAGGAAGGCTTAGATCTCTCTTTTCGTATTTGGCGCTTTTCGTCTATACGGTTGTCGTCGTTTCTAAACGGTTGTTTTCAAAATTCTTAACACTATTAAAGATAGTAGAACGCCAAGACGACCTATGTAAAGCATGGTCCTCCCAATACTCAGGGTCAATAGCGCAAGCTTCTAGATGCCGTTTGACCACATTTTTGTAACGCAAATGCTGATCACCGTGCTTTCGTTTGCCTTCTGCCACCTCAGAGTAGAAGACGGCTTTGGGCAGGCGGTTGTCTTCCATGTGAAGGACGTGACCACACCACCTGAGTTTTCGTTGCATGAGCAAAGCTTCTTATATATGTAGCAAGGCACTAGACAGTTCTGCATACATACCATTTTTCTTCCACTTCGCACTGACCTAAAAGGCCCCGCACGAATCCACGAGATTGCGTACCGCTGCTCCAGTTGCGCTCACTGATCCAGGTTCTAGTCCATAAATCAATGGATCTTGATAAATTATACAGTTAGGCGAGGCGGACGGAGCCCCTATATCATTCTTCAAGAAATCGGTTCGGAAATGTAGAAACTACTTACTACTGGACGTATATACGTATATCTGCTATATTACACGTATATCTACGTACAAAGCGACACATTTATAAACGATAGTCTGTACTAAAAGACGCCCCAACTAATTTTAAAATTATAGAGGTATAATGAGATTTATTGATGTCTACTGGCATGGATGTTAGAGATCTTGGAGTGTGTAATAGCGTTCTCGCTTACCCTCTTTCAGAGGGAGCGGGAAGGCTATACAAAATAGTGAACATCACCATTAAACGCCGAGGTTAGTCGGTAGATGCTGTGACAAGTCAGGTTCATTTAACCCGATTGTCCATTTCACAAATAAATAAATGATTATCTTGTTTGGTTATGTAATAAACGTTTCAGAATCTTTAACAGATGAGGAGTAGCATTAATTAATGTAATTAAATAAATAAAGGCATAGGAATATAGTTAATAGAGTATGCGTAAGAATAATGAGAATTAAATTTCATAAAATAAAGGAATATCATTAAAAATTAATCTACATAGTACAGAATTATAACCTTTAGCTTAGTATTATTCGAACAATAATTTGAGATACTTATATCAACAGAGAAAGGTTTTCAGCAGGACAAATATAAAGTTATTTTAGTATGGCTAATTGGAAAAAGTGAGCAAGTTTGCACACTACTGTTGAACAATATTCAGAGTAAGCATTTAAACAAATTAAAGTGGGCGGGGCGATGAAGCGCAGTTGATGGTTACTACGCATGCGCAGTAGTTAGTACGCATGCGCGGAAATTAATAAATTCTAAAAGGGCCTAAAACGCTAACGTAAGGATGGAGGAATAATGACTTAAATACATGAGAGATGATAGTTAATCTTGATTGGTAAAAATGAAAATGTCGCTCAATGTACTAGTTATTAATGTAGAAAGCAGGATTATCGATTTAAACACGCAGGAGTTAGAGAAGGTTTTAGTGTACAAGAAAAGGATGTGGCAGGATGTACTAGGATTTCGCTGATGTGGCGACTCAAAAAGCTATATAAAGGGAAGCAAGGGAAATTTCGGGGTTCTTTTACTTCTACATTTTGGCGCTCTCTGTGTTTGAGTGGCTGGGCTCCCGATATTAGTTGGTGGGTTTACTAGGGAAGATTTCTGAGTTTGCCATAGTTAATTAATTTAATTTCAGTGAGTTTAATTTACAATTTTTAGTGTTGTTTAAAGGATTTATTGTTTGAGTTTTGGAGTCTATAGGGGATTGTGATGCAGTCCTTTGTGGGTTCTGAGGTTCGGATAATGGATTCTTAGTGTTATAGCGATGGCAGTGTACAGAAGTTTTCTTTAGTGGGTTTTTTTTATTACTAGGGAAAACGCGGCTTGTGGTTTAAGAGCTTAGTTGTTTGATCACAGAACACACATGACGAAGTGTCATGGCCAAAGGGGTACCGCCTTGCGGTGTTAAATGGTTTCTCCTTGGTTCAACTTCCTAACGGAAGGGGCTTGCCTGAGACGAGCAAGCAGTCGATTGATGCTTTTCGACTAACCAGTCTCTCATTTCTAATGCATTCTGTTTATCTGAGGGCAAGGGGCTCGTCGAAGTGAATCCATGTGGTAACACACTTGCCTTACTATGAACAGAGTCATTGGATTTGGTCTTTATTTATATATTTATTTATTTCCTTTTATGTCTCTGTCCTGTTTCCAAGCCCATCCGACTTCGGTCTTGGGTAAGGAAACTAAACACACAGGTGATAGGATTAGTCGAGATACCTTCTCAATCCCGTCGTTAGAATAGTCAGGTGACAATTTCTGTGGCTACGGAAAGCGTCTTCTATAGGGGGGTTTTCATTACACCGTGAAAACTTACACGTTTAAATGTAAATGTGGGATTTATCCCTAGATTTGTTATTAGCTAGGACTTTTAGATAGATTAGGAATATATTTAGGGTAGAAAGTAGGGTTTTAGGGAAGTTAGGTGGATAGGAAACGTTTTAGGGAAAGTAAACAAATAGGGACTTTTCAGGATTGGTAAGTAACTACATTTTAGGAGACTTTTAGATGGATAGGGAACATTTAGGAAACATAGGTTAATAGGACTTTTCAGGATTGCCGAGGGAAATAGGAAATATGGATAAAACTATTGCTAATTAACAATAATCCTTTTCCAATTTGGGTGAATATTCACTTTAAAATAAAACTATTGACAGATAGTGATTCTTTTATTGACTCAGATCAATGTTTTAAAGGTTGAAAGCTGAAAAGATAAAATTATAAATAATTCAGATTTTGACTCTTCAAAGAAAAGTGCAAGTGGTACATTTTGGTTATACTAAGGTGAGCAAAAAGCAGCCTATAGTGTGAACTCTATACCAGACGGATTAGAGACACTATTATTGTAGTCACTGACCAGGTCTACTATAAGCATCGAATTTCTTAAACAAGAGAAACTAAGCACATATGGTACTTTTAGACATACTTGCCAAGTTGGTTATATGGTTCTGTTTCACTTATTAAAGTGGCAGATACTATTTTATTAGTCACTGTCTAAATCTACTATTACATTTAACTTGAATGTCTAATTCAGATTCTTCCTGAGAAACAGGACTGATAAGTGAATGAATCATTATTTTGGATAACTAAATCCTACACCATTGAATTGAAATAATAATTTACTTATTATCATGGCTGGTACAAATTAGGTACTGTTAATATCTATGTTTGTAGAGTTGGATTATTCTGACTAAATGGAATACTTATCTCAGCGGTATAATATTACTTTGGTAATTACCTATGGAGACTTGATTAAAAGTACGAACTTACCTTTTACTCTGATAAATTACTATCAGGAGTAGATTTTATATGAACAGGAAGTTTACCTAGTTTAGGAATATTCATAGTTATTATAATTCTTTGGCATTAGTTGAAATCTAACAAAGTTGATGGGCATTTGTATAGCCCTAAATAGAGACTCTCTTAAACTAAATCTAGTTTGAGGAAGTCTCGAAATGAACTAGATGATGGATGAACATGAAGGATGATACTTGGAGCGGAGTACCATGTCTGCACTCTGTCTCTGAGTAGCGAAAGTTTTATTTGTTAAATACCTAGTAAAGTAACTTGTATGGATGTGTGGTTAGGAACGAACTGACTGACATACTTTTGCTAAAAGAAAATGTCCTCTTGTCCTTTTGAAGAACTATTTTAACTGACAGACTAGACAGTACATTAATAACATTTATGAATTCCCAATAATTGAGGTACATGGACCTCCGAGAACAGTCTCGAAGGAGAATTATCCAGTCAGGGACGAGATTCACTGTTCCTCCTTTCATCAAAAATTTTTGAACGATTAAAAACACCTTGGCCGGGTGATCATCAGACTCCACATTATGAAAAGTTAGTAACCCAAGAACTTTTAGAGTTTGAGAACTAAAGTATTTAGAATAGAGGTAAACTGTATATAGATGGTAATTGTTAGTGTCATTCAATAATAATTTTAAAAGCATTTAATTACTAGTTATATGGGAAGGGCCTGGGGTCAAGGAAGTTAGGAAGGAAAATGGGGTTGGGGGGAAAAGTATTGTAGGCTCCAGCCACGCCAACAATCGTGAATGCCATCCACTGTGTGCATTCCCCAGTGAGCGGAGTAAGGATAGACAAGGTATATTGTTATCTTAGCTTTAGAGCAACAACAACCATTCAATCCAACATAATTGTATAATTATTAAAGGACATTGTCCTAAAGTGTAATAAGAGCAAAGCCCGTGTTTTATATAGTGGATCTAGTCCTGTGGTAGAAACGCAGAGCAATGCTCGCAGTAGTAGTATATTATAAATGGGTACTGCCCATAGTTGTATTATAAGGGCAGAGCCCACAGCATCGCTGTAATTGGTTCTTGACCAAATGTAGTAATATTAGGGCAGAGCCACAATGTTGTTGTAAATGGACCTTGTCCAACAAAATAGTATAAATATAAGGCAAAGCCACAGTATCTGAAGTTACTTCTTCTCAGATAGACATTGTTTTCATGATGATATTGGTGAGACCCCCAGTCGTCTCCAGTACCAGACAGGGCCGGGGTTACATGGAATTGATGGAACAGACTCAGTGTGAACCTCCACCTAGGTATCTACAGTTACACATCTGATATTCCTCCAATGCCGGTTACCATGTCCATAAGGAACCTAAGAGCACCACCAATTATTTACACCAATTGAAAATAAAATATTAATTTATAATCCTTAGGATTTGCCCAATACTTAACTTGCAAGCCTATGTTTTTTTTATTTTAGTTATTAGGCTCCTTCAACGTTATCATATAAACAATCATATTGGACTGAAATAGTTTTCAGATATTCAAGTATGTAGTAATTCTTGGGAGAAATAATTAAAGGTTTGGTAGGAAATGATTAATTGGAAGAAGGATAGGACATCGAATTCTTCAGTCATTAAATCCTAATTTAACCATAATTCGATGCTGTTGAATATAATGTTTGTGGCTGGATCGATAAAACAAAGACTCCCTATAGTAGAATCATTCCCTTATCTATCCATTTTGTAGAGTGTGCGTAAAAGATATCTCCTGCGTGTGTAGTAAATATGCTTGCAGTGGATAGTTTCACAAATCAGTAATCAGTTGATAGTGTCGCCTAAATTATACGAGTTGTGAGTTCGTATAATGACAACAAAAACATACTATGTTACTCATTCGCGAAAATACCTCCAGATTGTAATGTGGTATCAAATTATTGTCAAATTAAAGAAATTCAACTAAAAATTATTTGAACGATTTGACAACTTAGCGCGGTAGGTTTATAGGATAGGGAAACATCCTAAGCCTTAATTGCACTAAAACGAACCTAATAGCCAATGCTCCTCCTTAATGATCAGCCGTATAGACCACAGCAAAGGCTGGCATAGAACCACTGAAGGGTAACAATGGCATCCGAGACATGTGACTACTGAACATTAAGTGGTGTTTAAATTACGCCTTTGCACCCTAAGCCTTATCTGCACTAAATCGAACCTAATAGCCAATGCTCCTCCTTAATGATCAGCCGTATAGACCACAGCAAAGGCTGGCATAGAACCACTGAAGGGTAACAATGGCATCCGAGACATGTGACTACTGAACATTAAGTGGTATTTAAATTACGCTTTGCACATCTTAACTTCCAACACACATAGAACATAAAAGATATAGGTATAAGACTTTAAATATCTGCATCAGGTTCCTTTAAGCTGTTAAATAAACACATTAAAATATAATTATAGAATATAAGATACCACAACTCGTCCTTAAAACCTGTTAATAAAACATTGTAAATTTCCACACACACTAGACATGTAAAAGTAGGTATTAAATTTAAAAGTAACTGCAACTCGTTCCAAGCTGTTAATAAAACATTAAAATATAATTATAAAATGTAAGAGACTGCAACTCGTTCTTAAAACCTGTTAATAAAACATTCTAAATTTCAAACAAAAGACATGTAAAATGTATAGAAATTAAAAGTCTCCACATCTCGTTCCAAGCTGATAATAAAACATTATAATTTCAAACACAAGACACGTAAAATGTATGGAAATTAAAAGTGACTGCAACTCGTTCCAAGCTGTTAATAAGACATTACAATATTTTAATTCCAGTTGTACAATAAGTGATTTAATTTATTAATCAATAAAACTGCACAATATCACTCATTATAACAACAAGAAACACCATTTTGGTTCATTTAGATTTTTTTTTTCTTTCAAAATAACTTAGAACGTACAAACACAACATTAAAACTTCTAATCGATTGCAAAATCAGATTATATATAATATATATATTTTTATTCTAAGAACCAAAATGGTAGTAAACAGAATTGTCACAAACCTCCGTCGTTTTCTTTTGTTCTTAGGGTCGTCAGGCTATTATAACTTCTGAAATAAATATTATTCAAAGAGAACAAACGTACACACATACTCGCAGAGGTTTCTTCATTTTGATTGACTTTTTGTTCAATCAATAACATAATATCACACAAGGCACTGATGGAAAGTCACCTTTATCATAACCAGACAAATTGTTAATAAACCACTCGAAGGTTTATCTCAGTAATGTAACTCTAATACAATGCCTGCTCTAACACTCAATGATGGTAACTTACTGTTGGATAACAGCTAAACATTTTAAAACCAATCGAAGGTTTTACCTTTAATTACCGCAACCATCAAACGAAGTAACCAACATTGGAATATTAATTTATGTATTATTTATCTATCACAAAATAACCGGCGAGCCTGACGACCCACAGAATCAGCTTTTCCTTCCGGAACAATCCATAGTGCTAAAAAGGAATGGATTAATTACCCCACCCCGTTCGATCTAATATAACGAAATTTTACATTATTATCGACCTAAAATCTAGAGTTCTAGATAGGTCACCTTTTTTATTATTATATTTAATCGCGAGAAAAGGAGAAGCGTAAAAAGCGTTGCCCATCACAGTTGAGACATGTGTAACTATTCTTAATTCTAAAGACTTAAATATACACGTGGAGGCTGAAAAAAATAACACTATTAACATGTCTCCTAATCCGGGTCACGACACGCTTTACGCATTATTTGATTATTTTTTTGTCACTCCTTTCCTTTTATCATTATCTTAAAGAGTAACATTTTCCACTTTTGGGAAATTGTTATGTAACTCTTAAAGGCAATGTCATGTTATACTCGAACAAAATTTAGGAACTTTTTAAAAAAAATATGGAACAAAGAAATTCGCGTTCTGTGCTCATTCTCAAAAGATTAATTTTTGTATTAATAAACTACATTAAACCTTCACACGGAACCACTCCGACACATAGCAGTGATTCTTTGCAGTAATAGTATTTTTTAAATAAAAAAAATCCTGTTACTGTTGGTTTTTTTTTTTTTTTTGTTACTTAAATCGTAACTATCAATGTTTTTTTTTTCTTTAATTTTACAATGTAGCACAGTCCTAAATATTCCTAAACTTTCCCACCTTACAAACTAGCTGAAAGTTCTGTTGTATCATTCGCTTGATAATAAAATAAAAATACACAGAAGGTGTATTTACTAAGCTTTACATAGACTTTGTGTCTAAGCCTTGCCTTAAACTGCCCTATAACTTATAAACTAAATTCGAAAGACGTCTACAATTCGTCTAATTTAACTACCAGCTTAAGGCAATAGCTTGCAAATTTTTTTTGTAATGTGTAATATATCAAATATATAAATACATGTAAATACTTGTTTATTTTTTTTTCATTTGTGTTATGTACGCAGGAAAATAACATCGACATGGTGTGTATTTTGAAAACAAGTGGTGTAATTACTTATATCTAAATGTTGTAAATTCTTATCCTAAAGCTGTTCCTAAATTTTATTTTCATGATTTATTAATTCCTCTTGTGAGTAATAAATCATTACTTAGTAATTGAATAAGCGTTTCTATGGTTTATCGATTAAGTAAACACTTTATCGATAAACAACCTTCACCCAACCTGTGATTGTGTAATGCGAAATGACACAACAGAAAAACATAAGAAAATATAGTCCTAAATTCACACGAAATGAGTACAAAATATAACAACAGAAATTAAATAAAGTAACAACAAAGTATTTGTTAAATTTATATCTACTATTTAAATGAAAACATTTTAACAAATACTTCATCATTAACGAACATGATTATTAATATTTCTCAGCTGCCCCTGAAAGACACATTTCACTGGAAATTAGCGGTGGGCGTTGCGCAACGTAGATAGTTATTGCAACTATTTATCGGCTCAACAGCCGTTAGCGGCTATCGTACTCCGACGAACCTATCTATTTCTTGGAAACTATCTATTTCGCGAATGCACTGCGCGGCACGCGCACGACAACGTTCGGTTAGTCTCGCTACTTGCTAAAACTCCTATCGGCATAATTCGGAAGTCGCACGCGGTTCGAACGAAACAGAAAATAAAATTGCTTTGTCACATTCACACGTTGCTATTTAACTTTCAACTTTAACTCGTATGAAATAAGGACACAAACTATAGATGTAACATACTGTTTGTGTTCAATTGAAAAGAAATTTAAAGTGTGAATATCGTATTGAAGAGAAAATGACCTTGACCCACTCGAATTCAATTAGTCTGTTGATGCGGTGTTGTTTTTAGACATCATAATTATCGCTGATTTTCGAGTTCACAAATGTGTAAAAATGTAAGATAATACAGCGTTAAGACGTACCTAGCTACTTACTATAGTAATAAAACTTTATTAATATAGTAACTGGGTACCTAAGTACATATTTCCAAGAGTTGTTGTAAACAGTGAATAAAAAGTTTTTGATTATATTTGTTTTGGTGAAGTGTAGTTAAAACAATTAGATTTAAGAATGTAAATATACTATGAAGTGTAGATAATGAACAATTAGATTAAGGAGTGTAAATATACTGTAAATAATAATATAAGTAATAAGGACATCGCACATTAACTAAACTATTAAGTGAATTTATAAAACTATACATAGTGCATAATGTCGCGAATTAACGCGAGTGTGCTATGGGACTTTTTTTTTTAAAAAGACGACACTACTAAGAAGGCTAATTGTACAGATGCCTACTAAAGAGTCGCTTCGAACCGCGAAATAGCGATAGAATAGGATAGCACCTTGTAAAAAAAACCGCTATCAAAATAGATAGTTTTAAAAACCGCTATTGAAATTCAATAAATAGTTGCGTTTCGTTGCCCGATAAAGCCGCTAAGACCCACCTCTACTGGATATATAAAATATAAAAAAAATTACTTACAACCTCTGCTTGAAGATCACTAAACACACAATTTAAAATAATAAAAAGAATTTAATAATTTAAACTACTTACACAGCTCTATCTCGAAAATATTGCTATTTTATGGTAATTTTAGCTATCCAGCGCTATACAAGGCTACGGAGCCTTTATATTGCACACCTGCGTTCCCGACGGTGGTGAAATTCTGACTAACTCCTACCTAACCCCTGAAATACACATTTCACTGGAAATATAAAATAAATTACTTACAACCTCTGCTTGAAGATCACTAAACACACAATTTAAAATAATAAAAAGAATTTAATAATTTAAACTACTTACACAGCTCTATCTCGAAAATATTGCTATTTTATGGTAATTTTAGCTATCCAGCGCTATACAAGGCTACGGAGCCTTTATATTGCACACCTGCGTTCCCGACGGTGGTGAAATTCTGACTAACTCCTACCTAACCCCTGAAATACACATTTCACTGGAAATATAAAATAAATTACTTACAACCTCTGCTTGAAGATCACTAAACACACAATTTAAAATAATAAAAAGAATTTAATAATTTAAACTACTTACACAGCTCTATCTCGAAAATATTGCTATTTTATGGTAATTTTAGCTAAAATTACCATAAAAATAGTGGATAGCTAATCCAGCGCTATACAAGGCTACGGAGCCTTTATATTGCACACCTGCGTTCCCGACGGTGGTGAAATTCTGACTAACTCGGTGCGCCAGCGGCCCATATTTTTTTCTATTGTTTTTCTATTCTTTTGTACGCCTAAGCACAACCCCTAAGCAAATCTCTTACTCACTCACTCCAGTGCATAATCTATCTTGTGTCTTTACCTGCTGCCATAAACTTTAGAAACGATAACGTTTTATGACTTTGCCTTTAGCCTAAAATGACCCGTTCGCTAAAAGATTTAAGGAATATATTTGTATAGCCTTCTATCCTATCGAAGCCCATTCCTTCAATACCATTGAATAATGATGTACTAAGTAAAGCTTATTTACCTTGAATTACTTATTAAGTGATGATTTAACTATAGTAATAATTATGTGTTACAAATAGGGGTTAGGTACATTCACCCCCCAAAATTTTAAAAGGCTCGTCCGATTTAAATTTTCACAATTAGAGTCTATATAACAATATCATAAATAAAGGTAATTTTATAATTTCAAAGGAGGAGAGAAAAAAAATATATATTTTTTTTAGAAATGGCCACCCTGACACCCCACCAATCACACTTATTGTAATCACAATCGTTCAATGATTTAATGCAATATAATAGAAAGTTAGTTTTTATTTGAACGAAGTGATACTCTGTATTATTTTTCTACATTAGATAAATGTGATTGAGCCATTTCCCTTACCACCGTTGAAATTAATACAATGTAGTTTTTTTTTTTATTAGGTGATCAAAAATGAAATCAATATACTCTTACAATTCCTTTTTATTGAAATTAACCTTAATTGACTATTAGCTACCTTAAAATCTTCAAATCGAAGTTTTACAATATTTTTTTTATTGAAATTTTCATTCATTGACAATCAATCTCTTTATTATCTAAATATGAATTATAACAATTTTGTTTTATTTCAGCATATGAATAAATATTAAAGAAATTGAATACACATTTTTAACCAAATTTTAATGTTTACATTGACAAATAACTTGTGACAATAATTTTATAACATGGCTCAATAATTGCTCACACATAATATTTTGACAAGTGAATTGTATTGAAATTGCCCCTTGTTTTTTTAGTATCCGGATCAAGTATCGTATAAACATTTGGAAAAGGATTAGCTGCAACTAAATATGGGCCTTCATAAAGTAATGCAAATTTTTTTGTCAATTTTAATGAGGCATCTGATTTATTATACTTTTGGATCTTAACAAAATCTCCTACTTGAAAATTTATTAAACGACGATTTCTGTCAAATTTTTCTTGTCGTTTTTTACTAGCCTCTCTTAAATTTATCTTTACATTTTCTCGTATCAAAGTCACATCCATAGATTCCGAAGATATTGGCAAATAGTTGTCCATTGTAAGTTTAGTAGACTTTCCGTATAGTATCTCCCGTGGAGTAAACCCTGTACTGTCATGATAAGAGTTATTATAAAGTGCTTCAATCTTAGGAAGCCAAGTTGCCCAACTTGCATGATTCTTATGACAATATGTTCGGAACATCCTCCCTAATTCTTTATTTACTCTTTCAGTAATATTTGGCCTTGGATTTCTAACTGTTGTATAAATCGTTTTTATTCCCATTTCTTTCAGATTAGTTCTCCAAGTTTTGCTAATAAATTGACTACCATTATCGGTCATTACTGATTTTGGTGTTACTATCTTAGTAAAATGCTTCATTTTTGTTATTACTGCCCTCGACGTTGCCTTTCTGAGATCAAATAATTTTACAAACTTGCTGAATGCGTCTTGAATAACTAAAATATAAGCTACTCCACATTTTCCCTTTGGCAATGGCCCATACAAATCTGCCATTACTACCTCTCCCACATCATTTGGTACTATAGATTGACACGGTCCTACAAATTTAACGTTATTACTCTTAGAAAGTTGACATATATGACAAACCTTGATAACCCTTTTCACGTCCTTAGTCATTCCACGCCAATAAAATCTAGCCTTTATGTATTTTATAACTTTGTAGGCACCTTGATGTCCCATCTCTAAATGTGTCTGAGTAATTACATCTTCTATCAATAGTTTAGGTAAATAAACTACTTTTTTATTGAGTGGGTATATTTTGAAATATAAAATATTATTTTCCAACAAACAGTAAGCTGCTATCCTACTTAAATTGTTTTGTTTAATAACACTAGGATCTTTACTAAGAATGCCTTGTATCTCAATATCTTGGGCCTGTAATTGTGATATATTTCTCAGCTTCATTTCTAAATCTTTATTAATTCCTACTTCTGTGTATAAAATTTCAGGACATATCATTTTATCTTCCTGCACAAATTCACTTTCCGGTGGATATCTAGATAATATGTCAGCAACTACGTTTTCTTTGCCCTTAATATGTTCTACATCAAAATCAAATTGATCTAAGTATAAAACCCATCTTGTGATTCTACCGCTGTACAACTTCCATGTTTTTACAAATACTAGCGCTTTATGGTCAGTTCTAATTGTTAATTTTGATCCGCGTAAATAGGTTTCGAATTTTTTTAAGCAGCATATAACTGCGAATAGCTCTTGTTCAGTTACTGTCCAGTGTAACTCAGGCCCCTTTAAGGCCCTGCTGTGATATCCCAAAATTTTCATCTCCTGTTGTTCATCATATTGATATAATACTCCAGCCAAACCAATTCCTGAACAGTCTGTTTCTAAGTAGTAAGGTCTATTCAAATCTGGATAATGTAATGTTATTGTTTCCAGAAATTGTTTCTTAATTTTATCGAAAGCCATTTGTTCCTTTTCCCCCCAAAACCAATTTTTATTTTTCTTCAACAATTCACATAATGGTATAATGTTAATGCTGTAATTGGGAATGAATTTTCTATAGAAATTACATAGTCCTAAAAAAGCCCTTACTTGTTTTATTTTTTTAGGTGCTGGAAATTCCTGTATGGCCCGTATCTTTTCAGGGTCTGATTTTATTCCTTCCGTAGAAATAACAAATCCTAACATTTTCACTTCTTTGGATAAAAACTCACATTTTTGAAGATTACATGTTAAACCGGCTTGATTTAATTTATCTAGCACAATCTTAATATGGTTCAAATGTTGTTCTAAGTCACCCTTCGTTATAATGGCTAAGTCATCCAAATAATTAACACAGAACTCTCTTACTTCGGGACCAAGTACAATGTCCATTGCTCTGCTAAAACTTCCTACTGATGTCTTGAGTCCTTGCGGTAATACGTTGTATACATAAGATTTCCCGTTAAACGTAAAGCCTGTAAACTGTTTACTATCGTCAGTTATTGGGATTTGAAAATAAGCATTGTTCAGATCAATTACACTTATATAATTAATACCATGAAAAGAACTCAATACATCATTAGGTACAGGTGGTTTTTCAGAATCCGCAACCATGTATTTATTAATCTCCCTTGCGTCCAATAAAACTCTTATGGATCCGTCCTTTTTTAATGTGAAAGTCAATGGACTACTGTATGGAGTAGCCATACGACTAATAATTCCCATTTCTGTCATCTCATTCAATTTTTGTTCCATTTTGTCCCTATAAGCGTATGGAATAGGGTAAGATCTTTTGATAAAAGGAACATGTTTTTCCATCTTTATATCATGTTTGTAACAATTAGCTCTTCCTAATTCTGGTTTGAATAATTCAGAGTAATTCCTCAATAAATCTCTTAGTCTTTCCGAATCCGTGTCATTTGTGTATTCTCCTACCTTTATTGACTGCTCCCATTCAGTGGTATAATTTGATGTTTCATTCAAACTCTCGTTACCTTGATTTTCAGTAAAACTCAACATATTAATACTATTATGTTCTCTAACCAAAGGTACAAAATGTTCATTCACTCCTTGTTTGAAAGAAATTCCCGTGCGATCTTTAGTTAAACTAAATACGATTTCGTGTTTCTTTAGCCAATCAAACCCTAGTATTAACTTTCGCGCTAAATTTGGTATAATCAAAAATCCAATTTCTACACAAAAATTTCCTATTTGTACCGGAAGCATCACTATTTGTTGAACCTTACAACTTTTTTGACCTACTGCACCCTTTATCTGAAATGGCTTCACAGGAAGTATTGAAATCTTGACATTATTAGTTTTGATTGTCTGCCAAAAACCTTCAGATATACAAGTAATGTCACTGCCTGTATCTAACAATCCTCTCACTTGAAAATCAAATATTATTAAATCAATTTCCGACCTCAAAGGCTGTACTATTTCTTCATTGATCTTATCTTCGCTAAAAACTGAATGCACAGTATGTTCTACATAAATTTGGTCATTGAGAAAGTCAGATTTTGATTTTAGAGAATCAATAACTTTTAAAGCATCTTCTTTATCAGCAATCTTTGAGTACCCTATCCCCTTTTTATTAATTTGTCCAATTATACTTATAGGTATTAAAATGCCTGTATTATTCTTACCTAAGGATTGTCCTGGCACCCAACCCATCCTTAACATAATTTGTAAAGCATTACCCCCTATAATTGAGGCTGATACGGGGACTAGACTCTCAGCCTCTAGTGATTTAAATTTAACGACTCATTATTATTAGCAACCGGGACGTTCTCAATTTCTACGCAGTTATTTTCAGGCATCTTCCTTTTCATAGGTTCTTGTCTCTTCCAATTATTTCGATATTTTTGTTGCATATCTTGACGGCGATTGGCGTACGTTGAATTGTCTTGTTTTTCCATTACGTCGTTTGTGTTCACATCATCCAGGTTTCTTAGAAATTCTGCAGCTTCCAAAATGGTATTACATTTGGCGATCACCCACAAGCTTTGAATATTTTTCGGATAATGTCTCATTATGTCCGAAATTAATTGTTTCTCCGGAATTGTAAAGGTGAGCATTTTTGCTTGACCCGTCAAATGCAAAAAATGTGACAACATTGTTGCATGTGTACTGCTATTCCATTTGTTTGAAACAATGTTTCTTCTAACCACACTTTGTTCTTTCTCGCCCCAAAACGTTTCCAAAAAATCTCTTTTAAAATCATTGAAATTTACCCATCTGGTATTATATGTTCGTGCCCAATCCTTTGCCTGTCCAAATAAACACTCTTGGGCTATATCAAGTTCTTTCCCTGCAGGTGAGATCTTCCTGATATAGTTTGTTAATTCTTCTATGAATGTAACTGGATGGGTTGTAGTCTTGTCAGAAAACTTAGGTTTTTCTAACTGTTGGTTCTGCAGATGGTAATTGTAGGTTACTCTCTCATGTAAGGCTTCAGTTTGTGGCACACTAAAATAAGTACTGGTGGGTGATACTGGTGGTGGATCTGTCGTTGCAGTTTTCCTGATTTCGGTTTCTAAACTGTTTATTTTTGTTGTAAGAACTCCTACAGTACGTCTCAATAAACGATAAATTAACTGGGCTTCACTGCTTCTTTTTTTTATCCCTTTATTAGTTGAACCACCTGATGTAGTGGTCCTGCTAGTTGAAGGCTCAGAATTAGA
Organism: Petrophora chlorosata; assembly: GCA_951640565.1. Lineage (NCBI taxonomy): Eukaryota > Metazoa > Arthropoda > Insecta > Lepidoptera > Geometridae > Petrophora > Petrophora chlorosata. The sequence goes on along the minus strand of OX621204.1, from coordinate 2,958,961 downwards.
GGATGATTTTGCTGAAGGTGGGACCTTTGATTTTGGTTTCCCCATTGTTAAGCACTTGTACAATTTTTATCTCTTCTAGTGTTATCGTGCTACTTAACACAGTTACTTGCAATTTGTTACTGGTGATATCCTGCGAACAAGATTTCCCACATTTAATCTACAAACCGTTACTATATTACACCCCCCAAACTATACACCCCCCATACTGTTAAACACCCTCCCAAATCTTACGTTTCTGTAATTTCCAAACTATCCCAACTTTAGTCTCATCAGCTCTTTCCATTTCACGAACACCAAATTGTAGGCTATAAAAAGCCTACACGTCTACAGTAAAAGGCAAAGCCTTTAACATCCTGGTCACGACACGCTATTGTAACTATTCCTCCTTTCATCAAAAATTTTTGAACGATTAAAAACACCTTGGCCGGGTGATCATCAGACTCCACATTATGAAAAGTTAGTAACCCAAGAACTTTTAGAGTTTGAGAACTAAAGTATTTAGAATAGAGGTAAACTGTATATAGATGGTAATTGTTAGTGTCATTCAATAATAATTTTAAAAGCATTTAATTACTAGTTATATGGGAAGGGCCTGGGGTCAAGGAAGTTAGGAAGGAAAATGGGGTTGGGGGGAAAAGTATTGTAGGCTCCAGCCACGCCAACAATCGTGAATGCCATCCACTGTGTGCATTCCCCAGTGAGCGGAGTAAGGATAGACAAGGTATATTGTTATCTTAGCTTTAGAGCAACAACAACCATTCAATCCAACATAATTGTATAATTATTAAAGGACATTGTCCTAAAGTGTAATAAGAGCAAAGCCCGTGTTTTATATAGTGGATCTAGTCCTGTGGTAGAAACGCAGAGCAATGCTCGCAGTAGTAGTATATTATAAATGGGTACTGCCCATAGTTGTATTATAAGGGCAGAGCCCACAGCATCGCTGTAATTGGTTCTTGACCAAATGTAGTAATATTAGGGCAGAGCCACAATGTTGTTGTAAATGGACCTTGTCCAACAAAATAGTATAAATATAAGGCAAAGCCACAGTATCTGAAGTTACTTCTTCTCAGATAGACATTGTTTTCATGATGATATTGGTGAGACCCCCAGTCGTCTCCAGTACCAGACAGGGCCGGGGTTACATGGAATTGATGGAACAGACTCAGTGTGAACCTCCACCTAGGTATCTACAGTTACACATCTGATATTCCTCCAATGCCGGTTACCATGTCCATAAGGAACCTAAGAGCACCACCAATTATTTACACCAATTGAAAATAAAATATTAATTTATAATCCTTAGGATTTGCCCAATACTTAACTTGCAAGCCTATGTTTTTTTTATTTTAGTTATTAGGCTCCTTCAACGTTATCATATAAACAATCATATTGGACTGAAATAGTTTTCAGATATTCAAGTATGTAGTAATTCTTGGGAGAAATAATTAAAGGTTTGGTAGGAAATGATTAATTGGAAGAAGGATAGGACATCGAATTCTTCAGTCATTAAATCCTAATTTAACCATAATTCGATGCTGTTGAATATAATGTTTGTGGCTGGATCGATAAAACAAAGACTCCCTATAGTAGAATCATTCCCTTATCTATCCATTTTGTAGAGTGTGCGTAAAAGATATCTCCTGCGTGTGTAGTAAATATGCTTGCAGTGGATAGTTTCACAAATCAGTAATCAGTTGATAGTGTCGCCTAAATTATACGAGTTGTGAGTTCGTATAATGACAACAAAAACATACTATGTTACTCATTCGCGAAAATACCTCCAGATTGTAATGTGGTATCAAATTATTGTCAAATTAAAGAAATTCAACTAAAAATTATTTGAACGATTTGACAACTTAGCGCGGTAGGTTTATAGGATAGGGAAACATCCTAAGCCTTAATTGCACTAAAACGAACCTAATAGCCAATGCTCCTCCTTAATGATCAGCCGTATAGACCACAGCAAAGGCTGGCATAGAACCACTGAAGGGTAACAATGGCATCCGAGACATGTGACTACTGAACATTAAGTGGTGTTTAAATTACGCCTTTGCACCCTAAGCCTTATCTGCACTAAATCGAACCTAATAGCCAATGCTCCTCCTTAATGATCAGCCGTATAGACCACAGCAAAGGCTGGCATAGAACCACTGAAGGGTAACAATGGCATCCGAGACATGTGACTACTGAACATTAAGTGGTATTTAAATTACGCTTTGCACATCTTAACTTCCAACACACATAGAACATAAAAGATATAGGTATAAGACTTTAAATATCTGCATCAGGTTCCTTTAAGCTGTTAAATAAACACATTAAAATATAATTATAGAATATAAGATACCACAACTCGTCCTTAAAACCTGTTAATAAAACATTGTAAATTTCCACACACACTAGACATGTAAAAGTAGGTATTAAATTTAAAAGTAACTGCAACTCGTTCCAAGCTGTTAATAAAACATTAAAATATAATTATAAAATGTAAGAGACTGCAACTCGTTCTTAAAACCTGTTAATAAAACATTCTAAATTTCAAACAAAAGACATGTAAAATGTATAGAAATTAAAAGTCTCCACATCTCGTTCCAAGCTGATAATAAAACATTATAATTTCAAACACAAGACACGTAAAATGTATGGAAATTAAAAGTGACTGCAACTCGTTCCAAGCTGTTAATAAGACATTACAATATTTTAATTCCAGTTGTACAATAAGTGATTTAATTTATTAATCAATAAAACTGCACAATATCACTCATTATAACAACAAGAAACACCATTTTGGTTCATTTAGATTTTTTTTTTCTTTCAAAATAACTTAGAACGTACAAACACAACATTAAAACTTCTAATCGATTGCAAAATCAGATTATATATAATATATATATTTTTATTCTAAGAACCAAAATGGTAGTAAACAGAATTGTCACAAACCTCCGTCGTTTTCTTTTGTTCTTAGGGTCGTCAGGCTATTATAACTTCTGAAATAAATATTATTCAAAGAGAACAAACGTACACACATACTCGCAGAGGTTTCTTCATTTTGATTGACTTTTTGTTCAATCAATAACATAATATCACACAAGGCACTGATGGAAAGTCACCTTTATCATAACCAGACAAATTGTTAATAAACCACTCGAAGGTTTATCTCAGTAATGTAACTCTAATACAATGCCTGCTCTAACACTCAATGATGGTAACTTACTGTTGGATAACAGCTAAACATTTTAAAACCAATCGAAGGTTTTACCTTTAATTACCGCAACCATCAAACGAAGTAACCAACATTGGAATATTAATTTATGTATTATTTATCTATCACAAAATAACCGGCAAGCCTGACGACCCACAGAATCAGCTTTTCCTTCCGGAACAATCCATAGTGCTAAAAAGGAATGGATTAATTACCCCACCCCGTTCGATCTAATATAACGAAATTTTACATTATTATCGACCTAAAATCTAGAGTTCTAGATAGGTCACCTTTTTTATTATTATATTTAATCGCGAGAAAAGGAGAAGCGTAAAAAGCGTTGCCCATCACAGTTGAGACATGTGTAACTATTCTTAATTCTAAAGACTTAAATATACACGTGGAGGCTGAAAAAAATAACACTATTAACATGTCTCCTAATCCGGGTCACGACACGCTTTACGCATTATTTGATTATTTTTTTGTCACTCCTTTCCTTTTATCATTATCTTAAAGAGTAACATTTTCCACTTTTGGGAAATTGTTATGTAACTCTTAAAGGCAATGTCATGTTATACTCGAACAAAATTTAGGAACTTTTTAAAAAAAATATGGAACAAAGAAATTCGCGTTCTGTGCTCATTCTCAAAAGATTAATTTTTGTATTAATAAACTACATTAAACCTTCACACGGAACCACTCCGACACATAGCAGTGATTCTTTGCAGTAATAGTATTTTTTAAATAAAAAAAATCCTGTTACTGTTGGTTTTTTTTTTTTTTTTGTTACTTAAATCGTAACTATCAATGTTTTTTTTTTCTTTAATTTTACAATGTAGCACAGTCCTAAATATTCCTAAACTTTCCCACCTTACAAACTAGCTGAAAGTTCTGTTGTATCATTCGCTTGATAATAAAATAAAAATACACAGAAGGTGTATTTACTAAGCTTTACATAGACTTTGTGTCTAAGCCTTGCCTTAAACTGCCCTATAACTTATAAACTAAATTCGAAAGACGTCTACAATTCGTCTAATTTAACTACCAGCTTAAGGCAATAGCTTGCAAATTTTTTTTGTAATGTGTAATATATCAAATATATAAATACATGTAAATACTTGTTTATTTTTTTTTCATTTGTGTTATGTACGCAGGAAAATAACATCGACATGGTGTGTATTTTGAAAACAAGTGGTGTAATTACTTATATCTAAATGTTGTAAATTCTTATCCTAAAGCTGTTCCTAAATTTTATTTTCATGATTTATTAATTCCTCTTGTGAGTAATAAATCATTACTTAGTAATTGAATAAGCGTTTCTATGGTTTATCGATTAAGTAAACACTTTATCGATAAACAACCTTCACCCAACCTGTGATTGTGTAATGCGAAATGACACAACAGAAAAACATAAGAAAATATAGTCCTAAATTCACACGAAATGAGTACAAAATATAACAACAGAAATTAAATAAAGTAACAACAAAGTATTTGTTAAATTTATATCTACTATTTAAATGAAAACATTTTAACAAATACTTCATCATTAACGAACATGATTATTAATATTTCTCAGCTGCCCCTGAAAGACACATTTCACTGGAAATTAGCGGTGGGCGTTGCGCAACGTAGATAGTTATTGCAACTATTTATCGGCTCAACAGCCGTTAGCGGCTATCGTACTCCGACGAACCTATCTATTTCTTGGAAACTATCTATTTCGCGAATGCACTGCGCGGCACGCGCACGACAACGTTCGGTTAGTCTCGCTACTTGCTAAAACTCCTATCGGCATAATTCGGAAGTCGCACGCGGTTCGAACGAAACAGAAAATAAAATTGCTTTGTCACATTCACACGTTGCTATTTAACTTTCAACTTTAACTCGTATGAAATAAGGACACAAACTATAGATGTAACATACTGTTTGTGTTCAATTGAAAAGAAATTTAAAGTGTGAATATCGTATTGAAGAGAAAATGACCTTGACCCACTCGAATTCAATTAGTCTGTTGATGCGGTGTTGTTTTTAGACATCATAATTATCGCTGATTTTCGAGTTCACAAATGTGTAAAAATGTAAGATAATACAGCGTTAAGACGTACCTAGCTACTTACTATAGTAATAAAACTTTATTAATATAGTAACTGGGTACCTAAGTACATATTTCCAAGAGTTGTTGTAAACAGTGAATAAAAAGTTTTTGATTATATTTGTTTTGGTGAAGTGTAGTTAAAACAATTAGATTTAAGAATGTAAATATACTATGAAGTGTAGATAATGAACAATTAGATTAAGGAGTGTAAATATACTGTAAATAATAATATAAGTAATAAGGACATCGCACATTAACTAAACTATTAAGTGAATTTATAAAACTATACATAGTGCATAATGTCGCGAATTAACGCGAGTGTGCTATGGGACTTTTTTTTTTAAAAAGACGACACTACTAAGAAGGCTAATTGTACAGATGCCTACTAAAGAGTCGCTTCGAACCGCGAAATAGCGATAGAATAGGATAGCACCTTGTAAAAAAAACCGCTATCAAAATAGATAGTTTTAAAAACCGCTATTGAAATTCAATAAATAGTTGCGTTTCGTTGCCCGATAAAGCCGCTAAGACCCACCTCTACTGGATATATAAAATATAAAAAAAATTACTTACAACCTCTGCTTGAAGATCACTAAACACACAATTTAAAATAATAAAAAGAATTTAATAATTTAAACTACTTACACAGCTCTATCTCGAAAATATTGCTATTTTATGGTAATTTTAGCTATCCAGCGCTATACAAGGCTACGGAGCCTTTATATTGCACACCTGCGTTCCCGACAGTGGTGAAATTCTGACTAACTCCTACCTAACCCCTGAAATACACATTTCACTGGAAATATAAAATAAATTACTTACAACCTCTGCTTGAAGATCACTAAACACACAATTTAAAATAATAAAAAGAATTTAATAATTTAAACTACTTACACAGCTCTATCTCGAAAATATTGCTATTTTATGGTAATTTTAGCTATCCAGCGCTATACAAGGCTACGGAGCCTTTATATTGCACACCTGCGTTCCCGACGGTGGTGAAATTCTGACTAACTCCTACCTAACCCCTGAAATACACATTTCACTGGAAATATAAAATAAATTACTTACAACCTCTGCTTGAAGATCACTAAACACACAATTTAAAATAATAAAAAGAATTTAATAATTTAAACTACTTACACAGCTCTATCTCGAAAATATTGCTATTTTATGGTAATTTTAGCTAAAATTACCATAAAAATAGTGGATAGCTAATCCAGCGCTATACAAGGCTACGGAGCCTTTATATTGCACACCTGCGTTCCCGACGGTGGTGAAATTCTGACTAACTCGGTGCGCCAGCGGCCCATATTTTTTTCTATTGTTTTTCTATTCTTTTGTACGCCTAAGCACAACCCCTAAGCAAATCTCTTACTCACTCACTCCAGTGCATAATCTATCTTGTGTCTTTACCTGCTGCCATAAACTTTAGAAACGATAACGTTTTATGACTTTGCCTTTAGCCTAAAATGACCCGTTCGCTAAAAGATTTAAGGAATATATTTGTATAGCCTTCTATCCTATCGAAGCCCATTCCTTCAATACCATTGAATAATGATGTACTAAGTAAAGCTTATTTACCTTGAATTACTTATTAAGTGATGATTTAACTATAGTAATAATTATGTGTTACAAATAGGGGTTAGGTACAAGCCGAAGACCGGGCTCAGTGGCGTTCATTGGGAGACGCCTATGTCCAGCAGTGGACGACTACAGGCTGATGACGATGATGATAATCAGCAGGGCAAACGCCGTATTGTCTATACTCGTCAACGCGGCCTGAGTGTTCGTACTTCTCTGATTCGAATCCGAGAAAATACGGACTGTAAAACCTTTTCCAGACATCGCATGTGTACTGCTTCCGATCTGGACCTGAAAATACCGGACCATGTAACTCGTTCCTTTATGTTAGAAACTAGCTTCGCCTTTATTCCCTTGACGAATAATCTTAAACTACTAGTGTTTCGGCTCATTTTAATTTGTTTAAAGCTTATACAAAACTCTTTTTACGGATACAGATCGGATACGGTGCACAAACGCCTTAACGATGCTTTAAATATGTATATGTATAATTTCCATTGTACCATAATAGCAACCACTATATTGCTACACTATAAATCAATGGGTCTTCATAAATTATACAGTTATGCGATGCGGACGCGTTCGATTTCATTCTCGAATAAATCGGATGGGAGCTTTGTATGGAGGAGCGACGTCCGCTATATTTCACATATTTTTGACAAAGATGCTTGGAACATTCCACTTCTACAAAGTAGCCAACTGGTACATAAGAAACATAACATTGTAAAAACCCGAAAAATTGTAACAAAATCTCTAAAAAACAAATGCCCCTCAGTTTCTTGCCGTATCTTCTGAGTAGTGGTTCTTTTTCCGATACGGTGGTAGTCATTGTGATAATTGACGTTCATAAGTGCGTCTGTGATACCAAAAATGAATAAAGTGACTTTGACTTTTTTATGGATTCGAGTGATGAGAAGAGTAAGTCATTCGCCTGATGGTAAGCGCCACGTCTGCCTATAACAATTGCAGTGCCACCAACTTTTAAACTATAAAAAGCACTGCGTAGCATTGCGCTCATCACCCCGAGACATCAGATATTAAGTCTCGTATGAGCCCAGTAATTTCGCTGGCTGCAATGCACTGCAAACCGGAACACAGTAATGCTTGCCCACTACTGACATTGACACTTAACATTTGTGCTGAGCGAATACCCCATTTGACACCACAATAACTGTAGTAATGTAAGTTTTGTTGTCTCTTTATACCATTTATATGTATATTTACCTATTTGACAGCCTCTGTGTGTAGTGGTTGGGCAGGTTGGCTCAAATCTCATACACCACTGAGGTTGCGGGCTCGATTCCCGCGACGGGACAAATGTTTGTGCAAAAGAAAAAAAAAGCGCAAGCATTTGTTTCGTGTCTGGGTGTTGTGGGACCATGGTCCTCATAGTTCCCGGTTCCCTAGATACAGGGAATCCTAGTTAGGGGTATGGATCTATGTATGTGATCCTTGGGCGTTATTTATTATTGTTATTTCTTTTAGTATTTCATTTTTAATAGATTATGTGGTTGTCAAATAAATGTTTATTCTTTCTCTCTTTCTTTACTACTTGGCGGCAGAATAACTGGCACAGCTTTGGGTCCTACTCAGACGGCCTCCCAATACGAGAGACCTACCACGAGTGAAATCTTATCACTACATAGTATAAAACAAAGTCGCTTTCTCTGTCCCTATGTATGCTTAAATCTTTAAAACTACGCAACGGATTTTGATGCGGTTTTTTTAATAGAAAGAGTGATTGAAGAGGAAGGTTTATATGTATAATAACCGTGCGAAGCCGGGGCGGGTCGCTAGTTATATTATATTAGAACTTCGACGTCCAAGCTTTGTTCGCATATGTTATGTTCTATGTTGTATTCGTGTTATAAGTTATGCGGGCAGTTAGAAACTGCTGCGACGGCAGAGATATCGGAGACAAAGCCGTGAAGCTTTACTTCAACTGTGGTTCTCGACCAGTGACTGATTACCAGTAAAGTATGTAGATTCATTTATTTGTATATATTATTATAAATTTAGTATAGATGTACCTATATGTAAGTAAAAACAATTTTGTTTTTTTTTTTAAATACAATTTGTGTGTGTTAAAATCTAGAGTGAACAAGTATCTACTGGGTAAGCGTGCTACATCTTCGACCGCATCGTCACTTCCCATCAGGTGAGATTGTGGTCAAACGCAGACCCAGTCAGTTGAAAAAAAAAAGTAGGTAGTATATGATATTATAGTTTGTACTTTTTGTACATTTCATAATTATGTCATTTATGTTGACACCCCCGTTTCTTTTAGTTCTATGTCATAAACATTTTTTTACAATTTACTTCTCTCATATACACTCGAGAGCAATGAATCCGGGTCACTTAAAGAATGTTAAAAATCTCGGAAACTAAAAATGATAGGTTAATGCAATAAATTGTATTTAATAGACAATGTAATACTCCTTAAATGAAAGTAAAAAAAATATGAGTCACCATACATTTTATTAACACAAAATTACATAAAGAAAAAAACTGCTGATCTCTCCTTAAAACAAAAATAGGAAACATGAAATTTTTGAACTTTATTACGATTTTCTTGAATTTTAATACTTCGTATTGCCTCCTCGTGCTTCCATTACTGCGTTTACGCGGTTTGGCATGCTGTACACCAAGTTCCTTATACGATTTTGGGGAATATTCTCCCATTCCTCTGTGAGAGCAATTTTGAGCTCACGAAGCGTGATTGGGGGAGGGTTTCGTTGTTTTACGCATCTGCCTAGCTCGTCCCAAGCATGCTCGATCGGGTTGATATCCGGGCTGCGCGCTGGCCACTCCATACGAGTAATGTTCATCTCTTGAAGGTAGTCATTCACAATCCTACCTGTATGAGGTCGGGCATTGTCATGCATAAATATAGCATCCTCACCTAAATTGACCATAAATGGACCAACGTGATCATTGAGGATTTCTTCCACATATCTTACGCTAGTTAAAGAGCCGTTTTCTATGATCACCAGCTCTGTGCGACTTTCAGAAGAAATTCCGGCCCACACAAGTACAGACCCACCACCGTAGGCTACTTTTTCTTCGATGCATGCTTGCTTGAATCTTTCCCCTGGTCTTCGATACACTCTGTGTCTTCCATCGTGCTTGTAGAGCATAAATTTTGATTCGTCGGAGAACATAACTTTTGACCAATCTTCAATACTCCAATTTACGTGGCTCTGGGCATATCTTAGTCTCGAAATACGATGCCCACGCTCCAGTTTAGGGCCGTTTGCAGGTCTAAGGGGTTTTAAGTTAGATTCAGCAAGCCGACGTCTTACTGTCCATGCACTTGGGTTACTTCCTCCGAGGCGTCGAAACTGATTGGTGAGTTCAGTTCCTGTGAGAAAGTGATTTCGAAGCATGGTGTTCACCAAGTATCGGTCTTCTCGTGCTGTGGTACACCTGGTTCTGCCCGTTCCTGGTCTGCGTAGGTTAGAACCAGTTTCTTCGTAACGTCGGAGAACTCTTTGTACTGTTGACAGCGACACACCGACAGTCCTGGCTGTATCGCGCTGACTCCGGCCGGTTTCCAGCATTGTTAGTATTCTGGTGCATTCTTCAGGCGTAAGCGACATAATTTCAGCTTGAATAATGAATATAGAGCACTATCAACATGGTTTATGTACCCACATAAATGACAGATTACAAACAAAAGCAAAACCAAATGCTGTAATTTCGTAGTTCCATCTTCGAAAGTGGCCCTTTTTCAAATTTGATTTTTTTATGATATAACTTTACAATAACTAAAAAGTTTTAATACCTTCATTTAAGGAGTATTACATTGTCTATTAAATACAATTTATTGCATTAACCTAGCATTTTTAGTTTCCGAGATTTTTAGGATTCTTTAAGTGACCCGGATTCATTGCTCTCGAGTGTACTTTGTTGTCGTAACGTTATTGCCACATGGTACTATGAGACAGATTGTAATTGGGCGAAGAAAATATTGCTTGTAAAAATACGTGGCTTTTGTCTCGATCCATTAAATAAGACAAATACAGCTTACAAAATAAATAACCGGCCAAGTGCGAGTCAGCTTCACGCACGAAGGGCCGTACCATTATCTATAAAAACGGCAAAAAAACATTTCTATTGTATAGGAGCTCCCATAAATATTTATTTTATTCTGTTTTATTGTATTTGTTGTTATAGCGGCAACAGAAATACATCATCTGTGAAAATTTCAACTATATAACTATCACGGTTTGCAGCCTGGTGACAGACGGACAGACAGACAGACGGACGGACAGCGGAGTCTTAGTAATAGGGTCCCGTGTTACCTTTTGGGTACGAAATCCTAAAAACACAAGTAGCCTTACATGGGTGTTTTAAAAAATGTCTAAAAAGTTTGTTAACATATTAAGCTAATTTATTTACACTTTGAAAGAAGGGTGAAAAGGGTCCTTAAAGGTAGGCAACGCTCCAGTAATGCCCCGAGTGTTACAGGTGTCCATAGGCGACGGTAACCGCTTACTATCAGACGGGCCGTCTGCTTGTTTGCCTATAAATCATATAAAAAAAACATAGACCCTGGTCCTTAACTATAGGATTCTTTGTATCTAGAGAACACGCTACCACAACACCCAGAAATGAAAAAAATACTTCCGCTTTTTTCTGTGTACAAACTTTTGTTTCGTAGCCGGAACCAAACCCGCAACCTCCGAGGTCAATGATGTATGAGTTGACTCGCCCAACCACTACAACACAGAGGCTATCTAAAAATTCCAAACAAGTGCCTCCCCTAAAATGTAAAACTGACTTGCAAACAATATCCATAGAACAGCAAACTCTAACAGCAGCGTCATAACAAATGGGGTAAAGCACCCAAGAGTCGACACCGCCGTCCAATAACCGTGGTCTTAGCTCGACATGCATAAAATCAAACAACTTTCTTGTGGAGTTGATAACTGGGCGCCAGCGACTTTGCACTTGTAGGTGTTCATAGCAAGTTAGCTATGTGTGTACTACCCCCGGACGAACGGTTGAGCCGTTTAGAACTCACGATACGACACTCGCTTAGTTACCTCAGAAAGTATATTAGAAGAGGTCGCTACTTGGTGGTATGTTTGACTGCCTTTTGTTTTCATTCAATTAATTTATAAATAATATTATTATGTGAATCACTCGAGATAGACACCGGGTTTTATATAGACTAGTAAAAATATATCGTTTTATATTATTTTTCATAACACAAATTATATTTAGGAAACATTACCTACTCACATTATATAATGTATACTTCCATATTAATATACATTATTGTACATTGTATTATGTATATATTTTTTTTATATAATGTAACTGAATGACGAGACGAGCTGGTCGTTTGCCTGATGGTAAGCAATACGCCAGCCCATAACAATAACAGCACCACCCAGAACTTTGTTTTGCAAAATCCTGCGCGGCGCTGCACTGCGCTCGTCACCCTAAGACAATTAGCTGTTGAGTCTCATAATGCCCAGTAATTTCGCTAGCTACAATGCCCTTCAAACCGGAACACAGTAATGCTTGCGCACTACTGCTTGGCGGCTGAATAACTGGCAAAGCGGTGGTACCGACTCAGTCAGAGTCAGTAATATTATTGTACTACCATAGTTGAGGACTGTGTTATTGTCTATTTATTTAAATTGTTATACAATAAAGAGTTGTTCTATTATATTCTATTATAGACTTGTTTTTTATTGAAACACACAGTAATTAAAAAAACATAAACAAAAACAAATTAAAAATACTATATATATATATACAGTGAAACCTGGTTAATTGGGATCTCAAGGGACCATGACATATGTACCAATTATTGAGGGTTTTCAATAATCCAGTTTTCCAATTAAACAGGTTTAAATTTATAGTTGTCTCATTTACAGAGGTCCCCGCTTACAGAGGTCAAAATGTGCCGTTATTCCATTTTTAGAGGTGGAAATGTTAATAAAAATGCGTATTTTTGATGTTATGAATTTAATGTAGGTATGAATGTACATACATAATGTATTGCGTCGAAAAAAAAAATACGGTAAAGTTTATGACTTAAAGTAATCGGTTATGTTTGTTTGTATTTGATTGCTAGTTGCTGAAACCTGTTTCTCGATAAAATCTCCCTACACAGTTCATCACGCGACTTTCCACAATCATAATGTGATAGAAGTTTTAATTTTTCAGATACTGATAACGTTTTATATTTGCGTTTGGACATTTTGTACACTTTTATTCCCTTGTTTTTAGGTCAAAACATGAGATAGTACTGACAATCAAACCAAGACGACGAGAAATGTATGTAAACAAACACGTCAAAACGTGTTGAAACCTTATTAATTTGTCTCACTTATACAGGTAATTGAGCTACAGAGTCTCAATTATAGAGGTAAACATCGAAAATGTCTTAGAATTCAAATCTTATTTAACCAGGTTCAAAAAGTCCCATTAACAGAGGTAATTTAATGAAAAAGAACCGGGACTTCGTTGCAACTCTCAATAATAGAGGTTTCTCATTTATCCAGGTCCCACTTAACCAGGTTTCACTGTATATATATATATTTTATAAGTAGGACAGTAAAATTGGACTCTCTAAACGTCTTTTGACCGTCGTTGTTCTTTTAACCGCCAGCGCCGGCATCTAGCGGTGTACTTTACTTGGTCGCTGTCGGTGAAGAAATAGGGCAATGTGAGACACGTGTAGTGTACCGCACTAGAAAATGGTACTGTTTTTCGGATGAAAGTCATACTAATTCTACTATCCTACCAATAATAACTTACCTATAAGTATGTATATAACGATGGTCCACTAACGCGCACTTAATTGCAAACTGCAGACAGGGTCAACGTATGTACATAACTGTAATACTATATTTTGTGACCTCTGCTTTAATTTAATTGTAATATATGTACAATGAATGCAATAAATAAATGAATTAGGAATAAATATTATAAATGCGAAAGTTTGTGAGGATGGATGTTTGTTACACAATAATGTAAAAACTACTAAACGGATTTTCATAAAATTTGATATGTATGTACTTTAGGTTCTGGAAAAGGACATAGGCTACTTTTTCCCGGGAAACTGCGGGTGAAACCGCGGGGCGCCGCTAGCTGAAAAATAAATGATGATCGAGTAACTGTGTTTTTGTGATGGTAGGTCACTCTTATTAGAGTTTGCCTTGGAAAATTTCACACCTTTGCCAAATATTCAACCAGCTACCCAGAAACGTATATACCGGTCAAATGCGAGTCGTACTTAACGCTCTCAAGGTACATGATGAGAGTGCATGTCAGCGGTTTTGTGCGCAAGCGAGATGTATGATAGAAAGTCGGCCAGTTTAAATTTGTATTTTTGTAAATCGTTTTTTTTATTGAAGGTCAGTGGCAGTAACTCCCCGGTGTAGTCAGGAACCTCGCGCTCATACAAGGTTATATAATTAATAATCAGGTACTCAATTACATTCAGGAACACGCATTATAGCTTTTTCTTCGTATTACACGAGGTGCAAAGGAACTAACTCAACAGTACCAAAGATTTTCGTAAGTTCGAATGTAGGTTGGTATTTTTTATATATATTTTTCGTTTATTTTAAGTCCATTTATTTTGTCTTATGTAGATATAAGTAATTAGATATTATATTTTATATTATATGTAAGCCCTTAGTATGTCTTATATAATTTCTATCACCACCATCCGTTTATGTTTCGTTATTCCTCTCCGTCCAAAAGTTGTCTGGAAGAGATCGCTTTAAGCGATAAGACCGACCATTCTTAAACCATTGTAAACATTTAACTTGTACTTTATTTCTATATTTAAGGTGAATAATAAAGTGTTTATCTATCTACTTTCGTCACTTTGGTAAAAATGGTATGTAAGTCGTCCCACTTGTACGTTTCACTTTTCCATTAATACAAACGGTCCAACGGTAACTGAAACAAAAATATAATGTCAATTAAGTTTTCCTCTATAAAAGCCAGATTTAAAACGTAAAGCTCCTTCAAGGATAAACAAGGTTTTTCGGGAAGAATAAATTCGACCACCGGCTGGGACTCGAACCCACAACCTTCAAGGATGCTTAAAATATTTTTCTCGTTTCCGCTTTATTTGTTAAAACCCCAAACATCTCCAAATATACAAGAATAATATCAGTATCACAAAATAATACTGTTACAAAACATTTTCTAACCATTTATGAAATAAAATGACATGAAATGTTTATTGCTTATGTTTTAAACTGTAAAATGTTTTCAATTATTAAATTAATTCAATACTCGCCACATAATATTGTAAGCAGTCTTCGCCTATAATTACGATGGCATTAACCATATACTATATTAGAATTAAGTAACATTTAATTTTAATAATGTACATCGTGTTGGCGTACAATAAAGAAATAAATTGTTACTAGATTGTAGGTTTTATGGATGTTACATATTTATAAATTTGTTTGTGTACAATCAACCCTATTCTGTGCGTGCAAAATTATTAATTGTATTATTTAATCTATATTCTTTTAAATTTTTGAATTTAATTTATATTTTAATTTAAATTGTTATTTTCAATTTGTAATTCTGGCTTGTTATTTTAATTGTAATTTATAATTTTTAATCTTAATGTTTTATTTATAAAAATATGGATATGCATATTGTCCGAAATAAAGAATTTTTATTTATTTATTTTTTATATTATATTATTTAACATGCAGTCGAAAATTCAATTCCTTATTTATTAGTATTTCAATTTCAGTAGTCAAAATAATTATTACAACATCTATCAAAATTAAAACAGTAAGTACAAAGACATTGCGTGCAGAGTTCTGAATCTATAAATAATATAATGTAATATCTTTCTAGTCAGCCAAATTTTAATATCATTTATTAAGTAGACATTCCGTCAATTCGAACAAATCGTTTTGGTTCCACGTTCATTTATTTATTCATACTTTAGCACAAAACAGTTTGTACATAGAGGACTTAATGCTACATAGCATTTTCTACCAGTCATACAGGACGTGCAAGAAAAAATGGTAGCGGTGCAGTAAAGTGCGTAATGGGAAATTAAAAAATAGTCTTAATTTGTCTAAATAAAAGTTACATACCTATGGTATGTAAAATTAAATACTATTATTAAAACTAAACCACATAAACTTAATACCTATAATAAACCTAATTATAAAATATATGCTTAAATATTTACATAGTAAATATATACCTACTTTATAGTGCATACTGCTAAGGAATGAAACTCCTTTCCGTCTTCTCTGTTTCCTGATAACTAAAATTTTGGTATTTTCAAGAGTAAATAGGTATCTTTTAAATCTACGTCCTCCACCTTCAGCCACATCCTCGCTCAAAATCAGGCAAGATGGTGATCAAACGTTTAAAAAAACAAATTCGTAATTGGAACCGCGAGCAAATAAAAATTAGCCTAAACACTAGTAGTTTACGGTTATCCGTCAGGGAGATCTATTGCCCACCTTCCGTCTCCATCATCAGATCAGCTGGCTGTCACCATAATATTGCATTGACATCGAATTTTGACAGGTGTGCAAAATATTAACTCCGTAGGATAAGAGGAAGTGGTTCTGATTTAACTTACAAGATTTGACCCAAATAATAAACATGGCAAATTAAATAAAAGGTTGTAAAAATAGGCAAATTGTTTAGCTTCTTCTAAAGAAATACGTTATAGTACCATGTCACTGTAAAGATAAGTAACAAGCTATTATTGAGGGACGAAAATGTAAAATTAGTGATTATGACAAGGTATTCAAAAATGTACTTATTCTGATGTTGACGATACATGTACAGCCGCTAGGCATGCTTTTTAGGAAGCTTTGTAAAATAAATTGTATGTTTCTACAATACTTCCTATTTCCTACATGCTTTTGTAGATGTTGAGTCAAAAATAATAAAACAACAAGAAAAGCCCAAGCCAAGCTTACGCATTTCCAAAAGTATTTAATGTTTTTCGTCACAGCGTATTTATCAATGACGAAATAAAAATATACGTTAACTCCTTGGTATGTGTAGCTTACATTAACTAAAATGTAAAACTATAACTATTTTTTTTAAGTATGTCTGTAAATTGTGGGAAATTTTTTCACTAGTTCAATTTATAGTTTTTAAGTCAGAGTCCGAGGGGCCCCTGAGCTTGGGGGCCCCGGGGCACTGTCCCGTCTAGCCCTCCGGTAGCTACGCCACTGGTGTGGTCATTTGTCAATAGTAGCATTCTCTTATAATAAGTATGTTTTGTTCTACTGATTATGCTTAGACCATAATGTTAGTACTGTTTGTAGTTCCTAAGTAAATAATTACTAAAATATTTATTTCATCCCATCTATTCGAAAAGGACGACTTGGTTCGCCTTTATGTGCACCCAAAGGTGGTGTTTTCTATAAGAAACTTTTAGCGGGCAGTAATGAGTTTTTAATCCTCTTTATAAGTGCGCCGCAATTATCTTTGCCGCGCACTTTTTGAATTTGGAACATCTTAGTGTTCAGCACCAAAGAAATCGAACGCAAATATTGTTTGAATAAAGACTGGCTGGTACGACGGCCCATAATCACAAATGTAAATATAAGTTTTTAGTTGTTTTAATAAAGGATACTATTTAATTTCAATTTAGTTGTTACTCCATGTTTTATTAAATAATAATATTACAATAAAATATGAGGCGCTTTTATTTTCTCATAGTGGGTGATGAAAAGTAGAGTGTATCACTCGGGCGCAAAATATATTTTTGGCTCGGGCGACGTACTTTGAATCCCTCGCTACGTTCAGGATTCTACTAAAGAATCCCGAGCGTAGCGAGGGATTCAAAAAAGCGCCCTCGCCGTAAAAATATTATTTTGCTCCCTTATGATACAATCTACTATTCCGTGCATATTCGATTAAATTAAATTTAAAATGTATTAAAAGCAATCCTGTTGCCATTCTTAAAAATAAATTAAATTTAAAAATCGAACGTCGTCTTGCCATAGAGCATTGGAAAATGAATAAAATTGTTAAAAGGAGGAACGAACGTTCGGAATCGAAAGCATATTTAGCATATAAAAAGCTTAATGGTCTCCTGATGGAGAATACAGCTGTTCGACAGAATTTTTCTTCGAAGAATTCTCAACGTACCTGAGGTATTGTACGTAGGTGTAAAATAACCTTTTAAATGCTAAAGCATTTTCACAATCGTTTTGAATTCTGTCTTTGGAATTTGTGATAACAATACTTAGTAATTATTCCTTTTATAAACTTTTTATAAATCTAACTTCTAATACCTTTAAACGAGCAATTCTTTTATATATAGGTATAGTCCTAATCTCGGAAACGGCTTCTACGAATTTCATGAAATTGAGTATGCAAGGGGTTTCGGGGGCGATAAATCGATCTGGCCCGGATTCATTTTTAAGAAAACATTTAAAAAAAAACAGTCATCCAGGTACTAATATTATAAATGCGATAGTTTGTGAGGGTGAATGGCTGGATGGATGTTTGTGAGTCAATCACACAAAACTACTCAACGGATTCCGATGAATAATTTTGTATATTAGTAGTTTAGATATTTAGGTATATAATAATATCAGGTCAAAATATCTACGGACCTAAAAAAAAAATGGCTTCTTTTTATTCCGGGAAACCGCGGGTGAAACCGTGGGGTGCAGCTAGTAAACCTATAAACGCTTTAAGTGTAAGTAAAATAAACTTTAAGTGTAAGTGTAAGTAAAATAAGTTTTTTTAAAGGTAAAGTAGCCAGCGGAATTACTGAGCATTATGAGACTTATGAGCTATCGTCTCATATTGACGAGCGCAGTTCAGTGCGGCGGAGGATTTTGCATATAATTTTTTTGGGTGGTGCTGCTGTTATGGGCAGGCTTGTTGCTTTCTATAAAGTGAACGACCAGGACCCTAATTCACTATGACCACTTAGCCACTCCTTGATTCGAAATCACGACGATTCCTTAATAAGGAATATGCATGTGTTGTCGAAAAATCTGGAAATTACTTTTTACGATAGATTACTCCGGTAAACATTTAGTAGTGATATAATTATTATTATTAATTGCGTAGTTTATTTGTATTTAAATGATTATTTTTCTTATTTTTGGAGAAACGGAACGTAATCGCAAAACGCTTGAGTACGTGCAACCACTATCTGACGTCACGCGCCTCGCTGCTTATTGGTAAATTTTTGACATAGAGCCCGCCCTATTGGTAAATTATTGACATACACATTTAGCATAAATGGACCAATGAGCAGACCCTAGGTCCCCATGTTGTGACGTCACAAGCAAATGGCGCGTTTATGTTGATTTAAATTGATTCAAATTTTCATTTCATTATTTTATTGACGAATGATGCCGTAAATTTTAAAACAGTTTTTCATTAATAGTATTCAATAAAGAACCGATTCATGCATTAAAAAAAATACATGCATATTCCCTATTACTTACGACACCTGTGAAATTTGTATTCTCTATTACGCGTCATAGAATTATTTCGAAGCAAGGAATCGCTATGTGGTCATGAGGAATTAGGGCCCTGTTCGTTTCTCATTCAACTACTTAAAAATATTATTAGCATAGAATTCTAAAGCATATTCTGAATTTGCTTGCAGTATAAAGTGAAGTGAAACAATAAACTCTATGCGAGTGAAAAGCTATACCTATAATCAAAGCGAACGTAAACACGTACCTACGGCGAATATCGATTTTAGTGGGCACTTCACAATGGACGGTTTATTAATAGATACCGCTTCCACTTTTGTCCACTATCATGAATATACTGTATAGGAAACGTCATAAATGTGTGGTAAAAGTTGTTAGATATAATTATTGGAGTTATGATCTACTTCACTGTGACAACTTGGCGATTGCTTGCTTCGAAATCACGTCATCATTGAAGGAATCGATGTGACCTCGAAGCAAGGTATCACCAAGTTGTAGTGAATTAGGGCCCTGGTATTATTTACTAGGATTATGCATAGCAGTGGTGATAAATTTAAAATACGACCACAAGCTGAGACATGAACGAGCATCTCAATTTCCCTCAGCGCGGGAAGTGCTCTGCCTTATTGAGCTACGGTTGTCACCAAGTCAAGTGTAGAATTTTTTTTCTTCCAATATTTAGGGTACGCCGTCATAGGAGCAGTGGTGGTGCTGCAATTGTTTTTTTTTTCATGTAACTGTGTAATAAGACGAGCAAGTCGTTCGCCTGATGGTAATCGCCACGCTCATAACAAAAGAAGTGCCACCCATAACTTTTAATACCATATAAAGTACTGCGTAGCACTGTTTTCAGCTCTTCACTACGAGACATCAGATATTAAGTCTCATATGCCCAGTAACTTCGCTGGCTGCAATGCTATTTAAACCGGAAGACAGTATTGCTTGCAAACTACTACTTGGCGGCAGAGTAACTGGCAAAGCGGTGGAAGTGGAAGTTATGTATAAAAAGATCGTTACATACATACAAAAAATATTAGTTATAGTTTTACATTTTAGTTAAGGTAAGCTATACATACCAAGGAGTTTATACATTTAACTTTTTTTTCTGTCATTGTCATTTGTGCTGAGCGAAAATCCCTTTTGGTACTACATATGTAGTAGTCATTTAAGTTTAATTATCTCTTCATACTGTTTATATATTTATTTTTTCTTTTTGTAATAATGTTTTCTTTTCTTTCTTTATTTTGTTAGTGTGTGACTGTGGTCGTCATATAAATGTTTTCATTTCTTTCTTTCTTTCTTTAATAAATACACTGTGACGTAAATAAAACAAATGAAATACTTTTGTAAATGCGTAAGCTTGGTACGTGGGCTTATCTCATTGTTTTATTATTTTTGACTCAACATTTACAAAAGCATGTAGGAAATCGGAAACATTGTAGAAGCATGCAATTCATTTCACAAAACTTGTAGCAAATTAGCATGCCTAGCAGCTGTTCATGCGGCGGCAGAATAACTGGCAAATCGGTAGTACCCAGACAGACAATATATAGGTACACTACATAAATTATTAATTTTTAGGGAATCTGGTAACAGTGGCTTATGTGTGCCTTCGTAGAATTCTACTAAGGCTACGGTTTGCGTAGACGCTGCAATCCTGGTGTGGAGATGTGTGCTACGCATTCCTTTCTAGGTCACGCATCTGAATGGTGACCGCGGTAAACATTGCTTTACCTAACCGGTCTGTTAGGTTAACCTAATGGCTAGGCTATGCTACGAACGCTACGCTCCATTGTTAAAATGTGCAGTGACCTTCGGTAATGATTTGTGGTTTGGCAAGCACTATTGCAAAAACAGCTGGGAAAACGTGTAGCTCGAACACCGATCCCGATTTCAAATTTGGAAAGTGTTAGCATTTTTCAAACTCTATTTCAAACAATATCGATCATTTTTAGCGGTCGTGATTTGGATAGTGATTAGGACGCGGGCTTAGAGTAGAAAATTTCGACAATTCCACAGACAAATACCGACCACCAGATATGTTTGAAAGCGATTGGGATCGGTGTTTGAGTAAATGCACAAGTTTGTGGCCGACTGCAGATAAACAAACAACGTATTTTAATGCGAATTTCGGGGTTTAGTACCATTGGTTCCAACTTCTATTATTGTTACATATCGGTTGGATGACTACGAAGATACAACTTAACCTCTTCGTACGCCTCTTCGTTCGTAGTACGCGCTCTTATAAACTGTAGGTTGGAGGTTTAGCTAAGATGGTCAAAGAAGTAAGAAGAACGAAGTTTTTTTTTTTTATGGAACTGAGTGATGAGACGAGCAAGCCGTTTGGGTGTTTTTTTTTACGCTTAATAGATCTATGTTTGGCCACTGTCTCGCCTGATGTGAAGCGATGATGTGGCCTAAGATGGAGCACATAAATCTAGAGAGAGATGGCAGTTGAGCGGCTGCTCAGACCCGTCTCCCCGATGGTTCACCGAACATCATCCCGAAACACGAGTAGGTCGCTTGACGGCATGACTTTGTTCGGTGGGTGGTATTACAACCACGGCCAGAGCCTACCACTCCAAAGCGCGTAAGCGGGTTTCATCACGATGTTTTCCTTCACCATTTTAGAGCGAGCGTGCAAAATCTGCACTTAACTATAAGTCATTGGTACAGGGCCGAGATTCGAACCCAGGTGCGTCGGATCGAAAGGCGTACGAGTTCCCGCTGAGCCACACTCGCCTGATGGTAAAAAAGAAAAGTCACGGGTAAAAGCTAGTTATAATTAATCCTTGTGCGTGTCAGTTTATCAATTAACGACACAATCGACCCTAAGGGGACCCCTAAGGGGTCTGAAGGCTGTAACCATAAAGATAATGTTTCAGATAGGCCTCACGGGATTTTCTATGCCGAATGAACTATGTAAGTACTTTTAATCGCACGAACAAAACCATTTCATAGTTTTAGACAGTTTTCAACTGTGTAATAATTGATTCGGTAATCATTTTCGGTATAGCTATTTTTCATGAGCCGTGAAGGATTTTTTTACGTTTTAATGACGCTGTAGATTCTAGCTAGAATTCAGCTACAAGAACCTTTCTTTCCGTTCACTGTGAGGACCATTGTCTCTTAACACTTCATGAAACTATTGTTCGATATTTTTCTGTGTACAGACATTTGTCCCGTAACGGAAATCAAACTTGCAACCTCCGCTGACCTTCCCAACCACAGAGACTACCAGAGAATGTACTCATGGTAGGTCTCTCGTCTGCGGGAGGCCGTCTGGGTAGGTACCGCAGCTTTGCCAGTTATTCTGCCACCGAGCAGTAGAGCGTAAGCACTGTGTTCCGGTTTGAAGTGCATTGTGGCTTATTATCTGATGTTTCGGGGTGATGAGCGCAATGCAGTCCTACGCAGGGCTTTTCATTCTATTAAAAACTCTGAGTGGCACTGCAATTGTTATGGGCAGGCCTGGCGCTTACCATCACGCGAACGACTTGCTCTTCTCTCACGCAGTCACATTAAAAAAAATGTCTTTAATTGTATTTGATGGACACACTGGCTCGAAAACGTTACAATTTATTTCATGATTAATATAATAAACAAACAACATTTATTTCATTATTGAGTACAAAATTCAATTCATCATCATCATCATCAGCCTATCGCAGTCCACTGCTGGACATAGGCCTCTCCAATTGCACGCCATTGAGCACGATCCCCGGCTGCTCTCATCCATCTGCTAACAGCCACCCTGCGAAGATCTTCGTTCCACCTAGCCTGAGGGCGTCCTACACTACGTTTGCCAATTCGTGGTATCCACTCTAGAACGCGACTACCCCAACGGTTGTCGGTTCTACGGCTAATTTAATTAAAGTCATTAAATGAAATTCTTCACTAGTACCTTTTAAAGTTGCCCTTTACTGGCTACTTTTCAGTAGAGACTATTGCTTTAACATTTATTTATATTTCTCTATAATAACTGATTTTCCAGGACAAAAATAATTACTAGTCTCAGAAATTTTCAGGCCACAAGTAAACACAGTTTCTTTGCTGATGGGACAAAACTTATACCAAGTAAAAGGTAAGACACACAGGCGTTGATTAACTTTAGGATAGATTGGGAATCTAAGCTAGAGTTCGGCTAAGTGCACACCTGTGCATTATATTATTTAATATATTGTACATTTTATTGTTTGTTTGTCTGTCTGTCTTTCCGGGTGGAATCTTGCAACTCAAATTTCGAGCACTTCCCGATTAGCTATCTGGCTGAAACTTTCAGGGTATAGCTCACAACTTGATGACAATGCATTCTAAATACATTTATTAGCATGCAATGCTGACCTAACCTTAAAAGGCGCATAAAAATGCGGGTTTTAGATTATTTTTTAATCTGTCAATCTTTTTATACTCATTGATCTATGCATTAATGTTCCAGTTTGAAGGACATTGTAGCCAACGAAATTCGTAACGTATATGTCCAGTATTAAAACATTATGTCGTTTAGAGTGAAGTTATAAGGCTAGACAATCCTATCTGATTAATTTATTCGAAGATTGAAAAATCAACATAAATTTTGTTGGTAACGAGCTTACATGGGTATTTTGCATAGTCCATATATTGCACAGATTTGCATCAGAAAATTCAAAATCAATGAATTTTCTTCTGGTTTCATTTTTATAAATATTTAAAAATATTGTCGAACAAACTAAGTAAAATCAAAATATATATTTATAAATTAATATATTTTTAGAGATCTTTTACTAAATATTTACATCTTAAAAACTCATACATCTTAAAGACTTAATTTATATTTTAAAGTAGGTACAGGTGCACCTGGTGTAAAGCTAAATCATTTAAATATAAAACAAAATTCATATATTATATAATGAAACAAATCTAAAATCGGAGCTCTGGCGGAAAGTGAATATTTTGAAAGTGCCCAAAAACTAGCCGCATAAAGAAGAAGTTTCATTAAGACTTGACTTTAGGATATTATTATACATCCTACTTTTATAATGTATTGTAAACTCAGCTTAAGACTGTGCACACAGAATACTGTGTCCCCAGTGAAGATCGTCCGAACGTTTGTGATCTTTTGTTCAACTTTATCGAGTTACATCCCCCTGTGTACGGACCAATTTCAATGTAATGTTTTCCGTTTCGTGTTTATAGAAAGAAAAATAGCCTTGGGTCATTTTTAACCGACTTCAAAAAAGGAGAAGGTTCTCTATTTTTTTTATTACCTCAGAACTCCGTCATGCATGAACCAATTTGGAAAATTCTTTTTGCGTTGGGTTCAGTGTAGCTACGAAGTGGTCCTATATAAATTTCATAAACATTTGTCCTTGGACTTCGAAGATATATTGAAGTCGGTTTTTTTGTTTGATAATACGTATACTTGTTACCGACTCAATTTTTTGAAGGTGTAATTTTGGGTCCTAATTATTGGCAAGAGATACTTCATTTTTTATCCTTCATCCTTGCTACTACTATTATAAATGCGGAAGTTCGTGAGGGTTTATAATATCAAGTAGGATAGTAAGGAAGTAAGGAAGAAAGTAGAGTACTGCTACTGTCATACCTACTTATATTTTATTTACACTTTTCTGTTACTGATACTATGACTATGGGACATCTCACTCGCATTTCTTGTTTTACATTCTGTTAATTCTAATTTATACGTAATTGTGCTGAAAAAAGACATCCCCGCAGAGTTTCTTGGTGCTATCATCTCTAGCGGGCGTATTTCCGAAGCACTGGTAGAGTCAGTTTTCGCATTTCTTCTCAGCACTCAGACTTCAATTTGAGTATAGGAAAGAAATGGGTAAACATACTTACCTTTTTTTCAAAGTCATGTTAACATAAGTTAAAATTTTTAACATTTATTATTTGTATCATGTGTTTATGACCTTTAAAAGTGCACTTTTGTGCCTATTTAATAAATGATATTTGACTTTGACTTTGACTTTGAATCAGTTGAATCCAACTGACTCGTAGTAGAAAGTATTCTTTCATTCTTTCTTGTGCGTGTATGAAAATCAGAGTTATACACCGCCGAAGGCCTGCAACATGGTCTAATGGCTGTAGTCTAAGTCCAAAACCGGAACCACCACGGAGCGCTCAAAAGTAAATAGTCACCCATCCTAGTAGGGTCCTCGGAAAACGTTGCTTAACCTATCGGATACTGTTCAGAACGGCTAGGCAAGCTACGCTACATACGAAAATGGCTATATACTTATAAATATATGTTTTTTAATGGTTTTTTGTGATGAAACGAGCAAGTCGTTCGCCTGATGGTAAGCGCCACGCCTGCCTATAACAATAGCAGCGCCACCCACTTTTAATAACATAAAAGCACTGCAATGCACTCATCACCCCGAGACATCAGACATTAAGTCTCATATGCCCAGTAATTTCGCTAACCTTAAAACCATAAAGAGATTTTCTATTCCTTAAGCTAGCTCTATTATAACTGACCCGTTCATCCATTACACTATAGAAGCTGTCAAATAATAACATTATTCTGAACTAGGAAGGCAAACTGATGGACGCTCATGAAAAATGGTTCAAACTTTAAAGCGCTTTCACCGCTTACACCACAACTTTATAAACGCCTGTGCTGAAAAGTTGTTCAAGTAGTTTCAGCATCAAAATCTGGTCTCAATTTGTTAGACAGCTTGGCTTTATTTAAAAAATAGCTGGCCTTCCAACCATTTTAAATAAGCCTACTAAAATTTCAATGTGCAAAAATTTGTGAAGGTGGAATCATACGAAAATAGATTTTAATAAAATTTTGCATCAAGGTCCTTTAGAACTTGGAATAGAATGTAGGGTACTCTTTATCATAGGAAATTGTCCATGCAAGTGAAACGGTGGAGCGCAGCTAGTTATTATCTAAACCTTCCTTCATCATCATCATCATTATCCCATCACGTTTCCACTGCTGGGACACGGGCCTTCTCTCATAGAGAGAGGATGGGCCATAATCCACCACGCTGGCCAAGTGCGAGTTGGTGGATGTCACATGTCCTTGACTTTTTGTGACAAATTCTTGGGCATGCCGGTTTCCTCACGATGTTTTCCTTCACCGTTTCTAGAGCGAGTGTTAAATCCGCACATAACTTAAGAAAGTCAGTGGTGTGGGGCCAGTGTGGCGTGAGCGAGTGTGGCTCAGTGGGAGCACGTGCGACTTGCGATCCGACGCACCCGAGTTCGGAACCTTCCTTAATTCAATTCAATTCAAAAGTTCTTTATTTCAATTTTGTCGTCACAGACGCACTTATGAACGTCAAACGACTTACGAACCACTACTCACAGAAGATACGGCAAGAAACTAATAAAAGTTAATATTAACGTTTACTGCTATGTTTTGGAAATCTACTATAACTAACCTTTCGGATAGTTAGTTTTCTTTGCTTTCGGGATGGTCGAAAGTTTTCTTATTCCATGATTTGCTCAAAATATTTTCGAAATATCCATCAAGTAATTTAGAAAACTAAATCCTAAAAATAAATAAAAAAGAAATATTAAAGCAATAGTTCGTTTTTTTTTTAATCTATACACAAAAGTAGCTCATAGAAGAAAAGCGATAGAGAATGAGAAGCGAAGCGATTTCAATAACATTCAAATTAAATTAATATATATTTTTTAATTTTTAATCTTAATTTTTTTATCATCATAGTTAAACATTATTTTATGTTTTCTACAGAAATGTTCTTCTTCTTCTTCATTTAATTATGGCTTTTAATCGTTGTTTCACGTGTTTCTGCCAGTGTCAAAGTGAGGCGTACAGAAATGTTAACAATATTAGTCACAATAATTTATACAGTTCTCAGATAAACTTAACTCTACTTGACGTTAACTTAACCTAACCTCATCGCCTGTATAGTGCAACCTCTATCCTAACTAAATCAGTCCTGGGGGTCCGTCAGAAGAACGTCTGGTGCACCCCCAAGAAGCTAAACGTCAGGCCCAAGTTAAGCATATTTGGTAGCTTAGACTGCTATGTATGGATTACTTAAGTGACGGAGGATTGAGATGTAATTAAGCTAATTATAAAAAAAAAATACACCCAACGATCATATACATAGATCCTGGCCCCTAACTAGGGTTCTCTGTGAACTAGGAACTACGAAGACCATGGTCCCACAACACCCACACGAAACGAATGCTTGCGCTTTCTTTTTCTTTGCAAGAACATTTTTTCCGTCGCGGGAATCGAACCCGCTACCTCAGTGGTGTATGAGATTTGAGCCGACCTGCTCAACCACTACACCAAAGAGGCTGTCCTACTACACTGACCTAAAAACTTACTACTATGTTTTTGTCGGCTAACGTTTTACTGGTCTTGCTTAATAAAAAACTAAAATGTAGCGTTCATTTGTAGATTGTTACGCTAGAATGATGATTTATCCGTTAATTGTTAAATCGACTAAATATAGGTACCTCTATGTATGAGTATAAATTTTTACCAGTTTTTAAGCCCCGTCATATCCACGCCTCTCTACATATGTATACAATGACGGCATTTAATTGATAAATCAATGAACTTTTCAGCAAAATCTTAAATATTTTTAATCGACTTCAAAATAGCAGAAGGCTCTCTGTTCGATTGTTATTTTTTTTATGTTCGTTACCTCAGAACTCCGTCTACTATATTTGACCTTGGACTTCGAAGATACATTGAAGTCGGTTTCTTTGATTGATAAAACGTATACTTGTTAAAGTGTAAAAATGAGCGACATTTTTGCTAAAAGCGACTTCTCTTTCTTAGGATTTTATTGAATTTTTTTTTTTTAATTTGCGACGAAAAAGTACGGAATACAAATTAATATATCAGCACACCCAGCTAGGGTTGTATCTCTCAAGAGTTAAGTCATGAATCAGATAACTAACTTTGATAGGAGTCTTTGGCATATGCTTCCATACGACTGACCCAATTC
The DNA here is from genome assembly GCA_951640565.1 of Petrophora chlorosata. Lineage (NCBI taxonomy): Eukaryota > Metazoa > Arthropoda > Insecta > Lepidoptera > Geometridae > Petrophora > Petrophora chlorosata. The sequence goes on along the minus strand of OX621204.1, from coordinate 2,930,695 downwards.
CAACCCGTTGTCCCCATTGAGACGTGTCCAAGATCCAACATTTGGTGATAATCTCCAATCTATGCAGTGGAACAATTTTGGCACTGTCACGAGACTTGTGCCTTATGAATATGAATGCTTTGGACCCCGTACGATATGGGATATGTAAATACACATACATGCATGTATAAATAAAGTGATTTATTAGCCCTATTTGTTTTTTCTCTTGCTATTATTTTATTTTATTTTATTCTCAAAGTGTAACTAACAGCTAGGATCTTAAATAACAGAGTTTATTATAATATGCACAGATAGCTAATAGAGAAAGACTTGCGTGAGCTACAGGTCGAAAAATGGCAGGAGTTGGCGCAAGACAGACTAAAGTGGCGTCTTCTATTGTCGGAGGCCAAGACTCACTTTGGGTCACTGCGCCACCCTAGTTAGTTTTAGTTTTTTATATTCATGGAAGAGTAAGAAGCTTTAGTTATTTAAGAGTGGCTTACAGAAGTCCAGGGGTTCGGCACCACAAATAGCTCTAATACATCGTTTTTGGGCTATAAATTCCACAACCCGATTTAATTCCACAGAATTTGCCCACATCACAATTCCGTACCTTAAGACTGAGGCCACGTAGCCATGGTAGGCCATAAGAGATGTTTGTCTTGAGGATACTAGATGCAACCTACGAAGTGCAAAAACAAACTTACTTAGTTTTGAGCATACTTTGTCCACATGTGCTTTCCAGTCACAGTGTTGGTCGATAGTAATTCCAAGCTATGTTGCAGTTCTAGTTTCTTTTATGAGATTACTTTGATGCAAACAATTTAGATAGGTACGCTGACAACAAGTCAATAAATAGGCCTTTAACGGCTAAAATGATTTTCAATTGAATTACTTTATCAATGGTTAAGTTAGTTTAGTTTACTAATGGCACAGAATACTAAGGGACAGAAGCATCACTCCGCAAAAAATATTAAACAAATAGCGACTCTTGCTACGACGCAATAAAATTCAATTCAGCTCTATGGTTAATATGACTGGTAGGTATGCAGACCTACCAGTCATATTAACCTACAGAGCGCCTCTCTTTCTATCGTATAGCTCTGATCTCTTCTGACGCGGCACGTGTAACGGTCGGTGTCCGGCTATGTACTTGTAGCTTCGTAGCTACAGTGCGGAGTGCGCTAGGCTTGATAATGGTTCCATCTAGTTACCGTCAAAGTTGGCACCAACCCCATTCATTTTCCTTACTACGGTCCGTTTCACTCCACTCAATTTGGGCACACTGGCCTCAGGTAGTTTAAAATTAGCATGTTTTTAGCAATGAATTAATTCAAAAGCTTTCCTCTACAAGATTTCAAAAGTTTAACATCAAAGCACCGAATAAACTCAAAGGAACCTGTGGCATTCGATATTTGCTTACGGAATGTGCTACCAACGAAGACTATAAAACTACATAATTGAGAATACCGGTCGCTTCTCATTCATAAAACATTAGCGTTTTTTACCTAATATACCCTACCTGCTGAACCACACTGAAAATGTATTTTTTGCTTTATTTCTTAACTTTTGGTCGATCTGAAAGTGATCGCTTTGAGTTTTGAGAGACCGACAATTGTGACTTTCATAATTTAGTTTTATTGAAATTTGAATTATTAATTGTGTTCCAAACTTATACCTACCATTTATCAACTTTATAACTCTTTAAGTTATTATACCGGGATGTCCGAGAATCTATCTCATAAAAAAAACAAGGACAAGGACATTCGACCTTCATATTGCGAACGGCCAAGGAGTGGAACTCTGTGCCGGCATCTGTGTTTCCGGATAGCTATAATCTGGGTGTCTTTAAGACAAGAGTGAACAGGTTTCTTCTAGGCGAGCGTGCTACATCTTCGACCGCGTCGTCACTTAACAACAGGTGAGATAGCGGTCAAACGCAAGCCTATAAATAATAATAAAAAAAAAATGTGACATCCACCAACCCGCACTGGGCCAGCGTGGCGGATTATGGTGCCAGCAGTGGGAATGTGATGATGGGCTGATGATGAAGTTATTATAACAACTGCCAAGGAGTATTGTGCAGACATTGCGATTTTAGGGGTACTATTTCAAGTAACATTTTATTGGGTGACGAGCGCAGTGCAGTGCCGCAAAGATTTCACAAAACAAAGTTCTGAGTGTTGCTGAGTATTCTTGCGCTAGCTTGACTACTCGATTACAATCATGCAGCGCCACCTATTATGGATGGAAGGATTCTTATAGAGTTTCACAACGAATCTGTTTTGATTCCATAGATAAATAAGAGATGTCGGTGTTGCACAGTAACACTAATATCAACCTTTAGTCTATTGCAATAAGATAGAAAATCCAATATATGTTTACCAACAATATTTTTTCGCGTTTTCAATCTGTTGTCTGTTATCTAGCTATAAAATATTAAGCTGATCAATGATGCACAGAATGAGTCGCAGTTTGATGTCTGCTGGTGCGATAAGTTCGCGCGGAATTTGTTATACCATATTAAAAATATTTTGCGCTATTAATATAGCATTTAAAAAACGCGTTTTTGGCTTATAGCTGTGGTGAACACGACTATTAGCTCTCTATGAAGTTACCTACTTCATGGCTTTCATGTGCAGTCTATACGTAGTGCGTACTCGTAAAAGGTACTGGGGGGTTTGTAAAGATGAAATGTATAGAGTATTTGGGTTCAGCTTTGAATAAAGAGAATTGTGCAACGTGTATGCACATTTTGAAATGGAAACTGATTACTACAATATTAGAAACTTTGTACTATACTATTAGAAACTTTGTAGTTGCACAGAATACTAAGGGACAGAAGCATCACTCCGCAAAGAAATTTAAACAAATAGCGACTCTTGCTATAACGCAATAAAATTCAATTCAGCTCGCGTAGCGCTGCATACCTACCAGTCATATTAACATACAGAGCGCCTCTCTTTCTATCGCATAGCTCTTATCTCTTCTGACGCGGCACGTGTAAGGACGCGCGACCTGCCGTCGGCGTCGGTGTCCGGCTATGTACTTGTAGCTTCGTACCTACAGTGCGGAGTGCGCTTGGCCTGGTAGTTGTATTAATAGAAGGTTACATATATACATATTGTAGCGAAGTTAGCTGGGACTTGAACATATGAGGGAAACCATATAGATCCTTGCTTACAATAGTTTAATGATTTTTTACCAATTGCGAAGTATAAAAGTGCAGCGAATGAGAGAACTTAAACAATTGCAGGTGACGCTTACGATACACCATTTTATCACGCGATCAGAAGCGGCTGTGATTGGTTGCTGATGACGTGTGGTGTTTATTGGATGAATTTCGCGATGTTCTCTTCGGTGTGCCACTGCAGCGCTCTGTGATGTAAGTACATCTGTACTACATTGTCAACAATACAAGCTCTATAAGAAAGAAAACTAACTATTACTTACTATAAGTATCGCATAATTGCTTTAATTATATGCAACTTTTCATTTTTGAAATCTCTAACCTGCCCTGGCTTCATTAAAATGTTATAATTTTTTTTTTCAAAAAATCGACTGTATATTCGATCGTTCGGCTAATTGATAAGCGGCACGCTTACCCATAACAATTGCAATGCCACCCAGAACTTTTAATACCTGCCATAACAAGTACCTACTGCGTAGCACTCATCACCTTGAGACAACAGATATTAAGTCTAATTATGCCCAGTAATTTCGGTGGCTACAATGTCTGTGGCTAATTCTGAATTTTAGCTGATCAAACTCAATGAAATTTAGTAAACAATCTAAAAGCTGGGCTTGTGGCTTTATTAGTTTCCCTGAAATCATTTAGTTTGAATATTTACTGGTTCAAAGGTTGGCTCAAATATCATACACAACTGAGGTGCGGGTTCGATTCCCGCGCCGGGACAAATGTTTGTGAACAGAAAAAAAGCGCAAGCATTTGTTTTGTGTCTGGGTGTTGTGGGACCATGGTACTCATAGTTCCTAGTTCCTCTTTTTTATAAAAAACGCCCAACGATCACATACATACATACTGGCCCCTTACTAGGAATACCTATATCTAGAGAACCAGGAACTACGAGGACCATGGTCCCACAACACCCAGACGCGAAACAAACGCATGTGCTTTTTTTTCTTTGCACGAACATTTGTTTCGTCGCGGAAATTGAACCCACAACCTAAGTGGTGTATGTGATTTGAGCCAACTTGCCCAAACACAGAGGCAGACAAAATAAGTATTGAAACATACATAAATACTCGATAACTCGTATATTATGCTGAATAAAATCAAGGTTGTATCATTGGATCCAATATGCAGTATAGAGGTGTATGGTGTGGATCAACAGGGCATAAACTGGGATCTAAAGGCACCAGGAATCGGGACATAAACCGGGATATAGAAACCGGGAGGTGCGGGTTCCCGGTTATCCGCACCGCTCACAAATTCGCTGCCAAACCCGGTTCAGAGAGGCAACGTAATTACAATAATATTATATGCATATGTGCGAGAGCGAGTGTGGCTCAGTGGAAGCACGTGCGACTTTCAATCCGACGCACTCGAGTTCGAATCCCGCTGGCCCCGGACCACTGTTTTTCTTAAGTTTTGTGCGGATTTAACACTATTTTTTTGTTTTTTTTTACATCAGACTGGGTCAGCGTTTGACCACGATCTTACCTGATGGGAAGCGACGATGTGGTCGATGATGTAGCACGTTTACCCAGTAAGTACTTGTTCACTCTTGATTTGAACACACCCAGATTGTATTTATGTGGAAACACAGACGACGGCAAGGCGTTCCACTCCTAGCTATTAAAACGGTGAAAGAAAACAGCAGGCCCAATAATTTATAGTAAATTCAAGGACATGTGACAGCCACCGACCTGCACTTGACCAGCGTGGGGAATTATGACCCATATTATCTCTAGGAAGAAAGGCCTGAGTTCCCGAGTTTTGGAATGACTTTCGGTAAACCATAAGAGAGACGGGTCAGAGCAGTCACTGAACTGCAATTTTCTAGATAGTACTCCATCTTCAGCTCCACGATCGGTTATCATCAGGCGAGATAGGAGTCAAACAGATCGATAATTTTTGTTGAAAAATATGTTTTTCAAGATAAGCTTTTTTACAAATTCGTAATCGGAACCGCAAGCAGATTAAAATAAGCCCAAACACTAGTAGTTTACGATTATCCGTCAAGGAGTTCCATTGCCCACCTTCCGTCTCCATCATCAAATCAGCTGGCTGTCACCATAATATTGCATTGTCATCGGACTTTGATAAGTATGCAAAATTTCAACTCCGTAAGATGAGAGGACGTGGTTCTAACTCAACTTGCAAGATTTGAGCCAAACAAACAAATATGCAAGATAAATAAAAGCTTGTAAAAAACCAAAGCAGAAAAGCAAAACTTATAGAAGTTATTGGGATAGGCATATGTCCAGAAATGAACCAATAAAAGCTGAAAAAGGAGAACTTTCCAGACGAACCCTTAAAGTGGCTATACAGATCACAGCCGCTATTCTGCGGCACATAAACTCAAGGTTGTCGCATTCGATTCCAATTTCCAATATACAGGCGTATGTTCAGTAGGACATAAACTGGGATCGGGTGCCGCGGGATTCGCGCTCATTCTCAGGCTCGAGCCACCCGCGTCGTGGTAGACAATGGGGCGACGTTCGAACCGCGGGTGTGTTAATGGAGCGATAGCGTTTTGTAATACACACTACAATGGATATATTATTATTTGCAGTAAGCGAGAAGGCTAAAGACATTTTCGCTCCAACACACTGGAATTCGACTAGGTACTAATCGACCCAACTCGCTTTAAAACGGCATGTAAAAAAAATACTTTTAAGGACAAGTCAGTTAATCTTCCACCTTCCCCTGGGGGGTGGTAGGGGTAAGTCTCGGGATAGTCCCCCCTACCCAGGCGTAAGCGTGCGGGGGCTTCTACTTCCGGGAAACTGGCAGGCCGCTGGTGGCTGATCCGCTAGTCAGTGCGCCTCTCATATCTCTGTGTTGAACTTTTTTATTTGATGGTGCTGTCGCCTCTGCCCTCTTTGGCTATTTCTGGCAGCAGGAGTGTTAAGAAGAAGTGAAATCCACCAACACGCACTGGGCTTATGTGGTTGGTTATGATGGCATATGCTTTCTCTTTCTCATTCTATCTTTCTCTCTTTCTACTCTTCAATGATATTATAAACTTTAACTACATATATAGTCGCACGTCCAACCGGAATCTTGAGCTTCAGGATGTCGGAATTCACACTTCCGCAGGTTTACGAGTCACAATCAACACGTCATACCACCACGTCATTAGGTACCACAGCTTTGCCAATTATTCTGCCGCCAAACAGTAGAGCGCGAGCATTATTACTCAGTTCCTTAAAAATAAAATAAAGTTATGTAGCGATGGTGTAGTAGTAGCGTGTTTATAAAACGCTAGTTCTACATTAATAAGACGTAACATAAAACAAAACACAAGCCTCGTTAAAAAAACAGAAATCGCTGTTGCTCATGTTTTTCTTGCCGCCTTATCCTAAACTGGATCTACATAAATAAGGTTGGCGCGTCGATGCATGCCTTATTTGTCTATTGCACTATACTCTGCCAAACTCCGATCTTTACTTCAAAAATATTCATAGTCTCGTACAACTGGAAGGATAAGTATTTCCCTCTCAAAAATGCTTTGAGCTTCCAACACACTTAAGCTAGCACGTCGACTGCAGAGCACGTTTACCGCGTTATCGCACTGCTGCCGTATTTCTATGATATGACTATCGCATCGTATTGCTAACAAACTGCCTGTATGTGGTTTTTTGACGTGTAACCGCGCGATATCAAAACCTTTATACATATAAAACCTTTATACATTCGTACTCGTATGATGGAAATAGTTTTAGTTAATGTACAACGATCTGTTGGTATAACTTTTACATTCTCAGAATATATTTTTTGTTAATTCTAATAGTTAATATTATTATTGTACGTCCGTAAGGATTACTGTTGATAACTGATAACTGTGTTGTTACTTTTATAATTACTATAATACCTTAAATGTACCTACACAGAACAATACATTTTTATTCTATTCTAACTAAAAATGGCATTTTGAATGAACCACTGCTATCGTAGCCCGTTGATTTTTGTTACGCTTAATAGATCTATGTTTGGCCACTATCTCGCCTGATGTGAAGCGATTATGTGGCCTAAGATGGAGCACATAGATCTAGAGAGAGATGGCAGTTGAGCGGCTGCTCAGACCCGTCTCCCCGATGGTTCACCGAACATCATCCCGAAACACGTCTAGGTCGCTTGACGGCATGGCTTTGTTCGGTGGGTGGGTTAGAAGTTATAGAATTTGGTAGCTACTTCGCAGTTCCGCTGGTCGCTTAGTTGTAACAGAGCTTTAATACAATCGTGTTGTTGACTGAGTTTTCGCTTGAATGAAACATTTTTTAAGTTGAACGACCACCTTTTGTTGTGCCTCATTTTAATTTCAAAGGCTAGGTAATTTATTCGTCGTGTGAAGCACTTTCTTGGAGTAATTTCGTTAACTTAATTTTACCTTTCAAATATTGAGTTTCAAGTTGTTAAATTGAATGTTGCCTTCTGTTGCGAAATTACGGACCTGAAGACGAAGGTAGTTGAAACTTTAGTGTAAGATTTCTCTAAATTTATTAAATTATTACATTGAGGAAAGTTTACCCACTTTTATTTACCATTCTCCATCGTCAGCTATTTTCTATCATTTTTCTAGTATGTTTAAGTCATTGCGCCAGCGTAATTAGGCTGTCTCAGACTCTTAGCGTATTTTTTTGTTTCGTGTCTGGGTGTTGTGGAAATATGGTCCTCATAGATTTTGGTTCCCTAAATACAGGGAATCCTAGTTAGGGGTCAGGTTCTATGTATGTGATCGTGTGGCGTATTTTATTATTTTCAGGCAAGCATCTTAAGCTTTAGTCATTAGTAGCCGCGACTTCGCTTTTAAAATAATTACTTTCTCGCTGTGAGAGAGTTGGTTAATGTAATTTCTGTGCAAAAAATCAAAGCCGCTTAGTTGTCTCTTCGCGTCGTAAATATAAACAAACACACTTAATTTCCCTTTCGTAATATCTTGAAAATTCACAAATCTGAGAATAACTCTGTTGGTTTTGCTGATTGTACCTGAATTATTTACGTAGATCGCATCGGACATACCAGCATTCATATTCATAAGGCGCCGGTCCCGCGACAATGCTAACATTGTTCCACGACTGCGGTAGGTAAGTGGGGGGGGGGGGGGGAATTATCGGCAGTAGATCTTAGACATCTAAGTATGATGCAGGTTTCAGGTACTTGTTTCCATCAAGTTGTAAAGAGTTTTATTAATGTTTAAGACAAATATTTTTCAATATAGAATATACAAATATAATATTAAATAATAATTATTTATTATTTTATTTTATTTTAAATATAATATAATACTGGTGGTAGGTTTCTCCTATGCGAGAGGCCGTCTGGGTGGGTACCACCGCTTTGCCAGTTATTCAACCGCCAAGCAGTAGTGCGCAAGGATTACTGTGTTTCGGTTTGAAGGGCATTGTAGCCAGCGAAATTACTGGGCATTATGAGACTCAACAGCTAATTGTCTCAAGGTGACGAGCGCAGTGCAGCACCGCGCAGGATTTTGCAAAACAAAGTTCTGGGTGGTGCTGTTATTGTTATGGGCTGGCGTATTGCTTACCATCAGGCAAACGAGCAGCTCGGCTCGTCATTTAGTTACATAAAAAAATACAATATTTTAAGGACTAATTATCACACTTACATAAATCAAATGCAATTATCTAGATCACATCATCATCAGCCCATCATATTCCTAAGTTCTGGATGACACTGCAATTGTTATAGGCAAGCATGGCGCTAAACATCAGGCGAACGACTTGCTCGTTTCGTAATCATTATTATCTTCATCATCATCATCAGCCCATCACATTCCCATTGTTCATAGAGAGAGTATGGGCCCTAATCTGCCATGCTGGCCCAGTGCGGGTTGGTGGATGTCACATGTTCTTCAATTTTTGTGATTATTTTTTTAATGTTTACCTTACCGTTTTTAGAGCGAGTGTTAAATCCACAAAAAATTTAAGAAAGTCAGTGGGACGGGGCCAGCGGGATTCAAACTCGGGTGCGTCGGATTGAAAGTCGCACATGCACCCAATGAGCCACACTCGCTCTGTGTTTGTAGTTGAATTTTGTTATTTCTTTTGTCTTAAAGCTTTTTATCCCTTTGTAATGAAAAACCAGCTTTAGCTAAGGAGAAATCGCGTCCTATTTCCGATAAAAAGAAAGCACGCACTCTTGCGACGCTTTATGCAATTGACGTATAAGTGTGTCTGACAGGTAATTGCCTAGACCATCTCAAATGGTGAATTTCTAGTGCTGCTGAATTTAACGTGACTGGTTTTTGTATTATTTCGCGTTATTGCCGTCTATATGGCACACGTCGTCTTGGAGGAGATTTCAGGTAACATAAAAATGAATGGAATATCCGTTTAAGTAAACTACTGAATGTAGATAGACTGACTTACTTGCGAGGAGAAGGGTGATCGTGCACAGAATGAGACCAAGATGACCAGTCTCTTCTATTCGCTAGACATAATTCCTATTTCAGAAATATGAATTCTATGTGTAAATATGCCACTACATGGAATGTCCTATCCTTTAATATTATAAAGGTGAAAAAGTGTGTGGGCATTCGTGCACTGCTATGGTTAGACCTATGCTCGGTATTATTTAGAGGGATCAAATCCAGAACGAAATTTTTCGTCAGAGAGCTAAAGTTACCGACATAGCTCAGCAATTTAGCAAGCTGAAGTGGCAGTGGGCTGGTCATATTTGCCGCAGAACCTATAACCGCCGGCGTAGACGTGTTCTAGAGTGGAGACCGTGAATCGGACGCCTTGCGACTCTAGTCGCAGGGCATCCATCTATAGAGCGACCATATACGCAGGGTTGCTGGTAGCGACTGAAAAGAAAAGCCGAAACTCGGGCTCAGTGGCGTGCTATGGGAGAGGCCTATGTCCAGTAGTGGACTCATGGTAGGCTGAAGATGATAATGATGATTCGTGCACTGCTTGCAAACAAGTTTAGATCAATTTTAGCTCAGAGCTATAATTATTTATACAATATATAGTAAAACAGGTTCAAGAGTAAAACAATGTAAAGCAAAAATGTAATCGTAACATTTGGGTAAAGTGTTTCTTATATAACAAATTTTGACTTAACTTATGAATATTTTACTAATAATAGTGCAATGTACTATAATAAATACAGTCACTTGAACTGGTGAAGCGAGTGATCAAGAGGGCGCGGGCTGACTGTACATCACGTGCGTAGCGTGAATCCTGCGCACTCTCCGGTCGGCCGCGAAGCTGACGAGTGTAACAATCTTAAAGTTGGTGAAGCACTACAAATAGTATTTGATAACATTAATCTATGAAGATCTATAAAGATTAATGATTTCAAATAGTTTATATACACGTATCTTTGTCCAGTTTTCAAGCGGTCTTGGACTTAGACTATACCATTGCACGATTATCCTTAAAACTATTCACCAAGCAGCGGCATAGACAAAAGCTACTTTGCATATTCACAAGAAAAATCTAAATAAATTATGCTTATCCTTGTAATGAAATGAGGCACGAAGTCGGCATTCATTTTGTTTCGAATCGTAAACATTGGTAACTGGATGACACTGGTTTATGCACATGATGATGGACGTAACCAGGAGAAAAGGGAGTGGGGCTTTAGATGGACAGATAGAAAGAAAACACTTTATTGATTGATTGATTGATAACACTTTATTGGACACGAATAACATAACAGTGCGAGTGTTTAAGCGAGTGTGGCTCAGCGGGAACTCGTGCGCCTTTCGATCCGACGCACCTGAGTTCGAATCCCGACTCGACCCTGCACCAATGACTTTAGTTAAGTGCAGTTTTTGCACGCTCGCTCTAAAAACGGTGAAGGAAAACATCGTGATGAAACCCGCTTACGCGCTTTGGAGTGGTAGGCTCTGGCCGGGGTTGTAATACCACCCACCGAACAAAGCCATGCCGTCAAGCGACTTAGTCGTGTTTCGGGATGATGTTCGGTGAACCATCGGGGAGACGGGTCTGAGCAGCCGCTCAACTGCCGTCTCTCTCTAGATCTATGTGCTCCATCTTAGGCCACATCATCGCTTCACATCAGGCGAGATAGAGGCCAAACATAGATCTATTAAGTGTAAAAAAAAATATTCAAAAACTAATAAAAAAAAAACTCAAAAATTAGTACAATGGGCGTTCTTATCACTAATAAGCGATCTCTTCCAGACAACCTTTGGATGGAGAGGATTTGTGATACGACAAAAGGTGGGACTTTATTACACATGTAAGGAATTACATTGTGAACATAACTCCTTATGATAAGTACAAAAGACGATCTTATCGCTAAGAAGCGATCTCTTCCAGACAATTGTATGCTGTAGAGAGACAATATTTTATAGACAATAGTGTGCCGACAAAAGTACGTAGGTATGTAGTCTAACAATTTGCTTCAACTAAAGTTGTTATATAAAATATATGACTAAGTAAGTATTAGTACTTACAAAGTACCTATTAAGGTATTTGTATAATTTTCTTATTACAGTAAATAATATTTGTGCATTTATTATGATTGATTTGCTATTATTGATGGTCAATAGCCTTCTAACTCCCCTCCCCAAATCAATCCCCTTTTAAACTATAAAAATGCCTTGGTACGTTCATGTACATGATCGTAATTGGATGGCGACGATGAGCTTGTGTGCGGGCAACCAATCTCTCGATGAGTTAGTGTGCGTCAGCCAATCTCACAGTGAGCTTGTGTGCGTCAGCAATTTCGATGCCTCTCAATTTCGAACCTCAAAGATATATCGCGTTTGGAATGCCCTGTGTTGATCAAAACCTATTTTGTTTTAGAAAGTCTGGCTTCATTATGCTTGATAGAGCTTTTGTAATTTTTTTTCGCAGAGTATAATGAATATCACTATTTCATTCTTTGTGTCTAAAAAGTTTGCATATCAGAGATTTTTGCGTTTTTCATAAGTACAATAGGCGGTCTTATCGCTAAGCAGCGATCTCTTTCAGACTCATTTTAAAGAGGATAGTGTGCAGTACATAATAAGTAGGACGAATGAAATGATTTTACATTTAAATTATTATATATATTTATATATATATATACATATATATATATATATACGTAACAGATATACATAATATATAAAGCAAGTATATATAAATACATAAAAATATGATGACAGGTAAAAGTTTTTCACACGAAGCCTAAATATTTAGAGCTATAATAGAGCTTTTGTAATTTTTTTTCGCAGAGTATAATGAATATCACTATTTCATTCTTTGTGTCTAAAAAGTTTGCATATCAGAGATTTTTGCGTTTTTCATAAGTACAATAGGCGGTCTTATCGCTAAGCAGCGATCTCTTTCAGACTCATTTTAAAGAGGATAGTGTGCAGTACATAATAAGTAGGACGAATGAAATGATTTTACATTTAAATTATTATATATATTTATATATATATATACATATATATATATATATATACGTAACAGATATACATAATATATAAAGCAAGTATATATAAATACATAAAAATATGATGACAGGTAAAAGTTTTTCACACGAAGCCTAAATATTTGAAGCGTCGTCCTCGCTTGTCTAATTTCAGAGAGAGTTTCACAATCGCACCGCTTGAACGGTGAACGACTTACCATAAACAGTGGTATCATGCTGGGGAGTCTTAATTAATAGATTTTTTAACAGAAAAGAAATAATTTAATCCCTTTTTGAAACAAGTAGAATATTACCATTGGGGAAATATTAAATTAAAACTGGGAATATTTCGCCAATATAAGACACTTCAGATATGTCTAGACATGACCAAACTTTCGGTATATCAAAGAAATTCCACGACCTATAAAGAAAAGAATGCCCCTGAGATAGATTCCTTTATTTTACCTTACTCAAACAAAGCAAAAAGGAGTGTTATGATTTTAACCGGTACTTATCATAATGTAAAAAATGAGGAATCATTGGATGCTTATTGACCATCCGCTGGCCACTTTTTAAAGCGTATTTTTCAGCACTTTTTATTCGGTAGTCGGGTTTAGTTTTTGACCTTACTTTTTATGGATTGATAAGCTCCGGCCTCGGTCGTTTTATATACCAAATGCTGATCAAAGCCATGTTAAGATACAGAGATAGCCATATAAACTTGTTTCAGACATGCAACAAGTTTGAAGTATCAAACGTGAAAACTTGCAGCAAGTTTAAATCAAATTTTCTAGTTACCACGCAACAAATTTACATAATGTTTGTCACGTCAAAGATGCCACAATTTTGTCACAACAAAGAACCTTCAATACAAAAAAATGTTTCACTTTGGTTACGGTTCACGATTGACGATGCTCAAGTAGCAAATCTACGTCATGATGACGTCAATTTACAGGTGTTTTACGATTTTAACTGTTTAATTATTTTAGAAATATGAAGTGCCTATTACCAAATGCTTCATGTAAATGAATTTTGAGCCAGAAATCTGAACTAGTGCTAAATCTCCTGAACGTATCACGCGTTTATTCAATTCTACACCTGGAAGTTGCACGGATAATCTTTTCACCGCAGGCTAACTCGATGCCGACGCCACCTAGTTTCAATTTTTGAACTACATGTGTTTGATATATCAAAGGAACAGTAAGCTTGCAGCAAGCTTAAACTCCGTTGTTGCGACAAACTTGATGAATCAAATCAATATCAAAAGAAAAACAAACTTGCAGTAAACTTACGTTCCATTGCCGCGACAAATTTAACGTATCAAATCAATATAAAAGAATAACAAACTTGCAAATCAATATAACAGATAATAATAACCTTGCAGCAAGCTTACATTCCATTGCCGTGACAAACTTGATGTTTCAAATCAATATAAAAGAAAACAAACTTGCAGCAAGCTCACCTGATATCTGGGTACCTAGTCGTGTTTTGGGATGATGCTCGGTGAACCATAAGCGAACCGGATCTTAGCAGTCGCTCAACTGCCATCTTCTATATCTATGTGCTATCTTCGGCCGCATCGTCGCTTAACATCAAGCAAGATTGTGACCAAACATAGGTATATATATAAGCAATAGATGGCGATAGCATCTCTGTTTTACTGCTTAGATCTATATAAATACGCCCAATGATCACATACAATAGATCCTGGCCCCTAACTAGGATTCCCTGTATCTAGGGAACCAGGAACTATGAGGACCTTTTCTAATTCGAGGCACAAACATTTGTCCCGGTGCGGGAATCGAACCCGCCACCTCAGTGGTGTACGAGATTTAAGCCAACCTGCCCAACCACTACCCAAAATAGGCTGTCATATAGAAGTATACATAGAAGTGTACATATAGACATTTCTATTATTAAGTACTTGATGGATTTTGAACTGGCTTACAACCAGGTTAAAAAAATGATGACAGTTTTAATGTTTCAACTTCTGTGTGAAGTGGTAGCGGGTAATTAGTTAATTAGTAAAACGATTTTCTCAAAAAGTCTCATAATCAGCCCATCACGTTCCCACTGCTGGTTCACGGGTCTTCTCTCATAGAGAGATAATCCACCACGCTGGCATAGTGCGGGTTGGTGGATGTCACATGTCTTTGAATTTTTGTTATTAATTTTTGGACACTCGCACTTATTGTTTGACATTCTGTTAATTTTAATTTATACTTAGTCGATTCAGAAGAGTAGAGTAGTTTTTGCATGGTTTTTCTGCACCCGGACTTCCATTTGTGTATAGGAAAGAAATGAGTAAACATACTTACCTTTTTGTCAGTCTTGTAAACTTAAGTTACAATTTTTAACATATTTTTAATTTGATTTGTTTTGTGTTTATGACATTTAAAAGTGCATTTTTGTGCCTATTTAATAAATGATGTTTGACTTTGACTTTGACATGCCGATTTCCTTAAGATGTTCTTCTTCACCGTTTTTAGAGCGAGTGAATCCGCACATAACTTAAAAAGTCAGTGGTGCCAGGCCAGCGGGATTCGAACTCGGGCGCATCGGATCGAAAGTCACACATTTCCACTGAGCCACACTCACTCAAAAAGTCTAGTCCATACTTAAAAGGCCCAACTGTGTTTTGAGGACAGAACAAATCAATTTTATTCGAGCACTTTAAAATATGAAACAGAATAAAACGTATACGAATTGTTAACTTCGTTTTATGAAGTCAGCTATAAGAATAGAATGCTTTGTGAATGTCGGACGGTTAATCGATATTTATCAAAGAGTGGGGTAATAGGGCAGTCACCGCAATATCCAGCACGAGATAATTGGACAACTGTATAGGGTTGCCTCTGTAATGTTCTATGCAGACAATTTGTACTATTCCCTACTTGTGTATTGTGTGCTTTTCTTTATTATCATCATTTTTTTTATTTGTGATAAATCTACGTTTGACCACCATCTCACCTGATGTTAAGCGACGATGTGGCCGAAGATGGAGCACGTAGATTTAGAAGATTCCTATTCACTCTAGCCTTGAAGACGCCCAAATTATAGTTTTCAGGAAACAGAGAAGACGGCAAGGAGTTCCATTGCTTAGCAGTACGCACTATAAATGTGGAACCAAAACGCTTTGTTCGAATTGGCGGAATATCTACTATATAGGGATGATATTTGGCCGACTTTCTGCTCGTCCTGTGATGGAAGGGGGAGGGTGGAATTAGGTCGTGAAGTTCCTGTGCACATTCCCCGAAATGTATCCTATAGAACATTGACAGACATGCTACCTTACGTCGATACTCAAGACTATACATCTTGGTAGCGACTAGTTTTTCGTCCCCAATAAGTCGCTTCGCACGTCGATCTACAGCCTCCAATCATCATGAACCAATTGCGTTCCACAACTGGGACACGGACTTTCTTTCGGGAACGAAGTATGGGCTAGTGCGGCCTGATGGATCTATAATCTATAGAAAATAATTTTAATATATAGTTTGTTATAGCATCGTATTGGGATGTCCTGTCAAGGTGTTATAATGTGTCTTAATAAATAAATAAATAAATAATAGGTAAATAATAATCTATAAAATTGTTAATATTCAATAAATGTTACAGGTATAGCTACCGATTACTAACTGTAAATTACAATATTGTACGTCCGAGAGGACAAACTGTTGGTTCATTATTCACATCATTATGTATAACATCTTTGTACACAGTTTTTTTATGCAATAAAATGTATTATATTATATTCTATTCTATATTAGGTTCTTGAATTATAAGATTCTTAGACATACCAACCAGTATGTCTCTTTATAGTGTTTACCTTCACTGTATTATAAGGAAGTGGGGAAAATACGTATGTGAAGCGAGTTTTTTTTTACACTTAATAGATCTATGTTTGGCCACTATCTTGCCTGATGTGAAGCGATGATGTGGCCTAAGATGGAGCACATAGATCTAGAGAGAGATGGCAGAGTATGTGAGATGACAAGGATCTCAAGTTCCTGTAACATAATATTTTACCTAATAATTATATTTTTATACCAAAAAATATCAATTTATATAAAACTCTCAATCCAATCAAATGTGTCTCTCTTTAAGCTGTTTAGTTTTGTGATTTTTAATAACTGAAATTTTTTACTTAAGGGACTTGTTTTTCTTTTATTTAATTTTTTTTTCGTCACCCCTACGCCCCTACGCTACAACCCTACTCTTTGCCCCGTGTTCTAATTGGAGCCTTCTTTGCCATGTCTCCTCCTTGCACCTATCTATAGATGTGGGGACTACACCACTATCGGTGCTACAATGAATCAGCCACAATAGCACTCCGCTCCAGTGCTATAGGTATTTGGTGATAAACATAATCGAACATTCGATTAAATAAATTCGGTGAAATATTTTGCTTCTAGCGTGTAGCCAACTGGCACGTAAAACGTATAATTATTTTTTAGAAAAAAACAAAATCCGATTTCAATGTATCTTCGAAGTCCAAGGTCAAATATTGACGAAATATATGGGACCGCTTCGTAGTTATACTGAACCCAACGCAAAAAGAATTATCTAAATCGGTTCATAAATGACGGAGTTCTGAGGTAATAAACATATTGGGTGTTGTGGGACGTCCTCATAGTTCTTGGTTCCCTAGATACAGGGAATCCTAGTTAGGGGTCAGGACCTATGCATGTGATCGTTTAAAAAAAAAAAGATTAAAAAAATACAATCGAACAGAGAACCTCCTCCTTTTTTGAGTCGGTTAATGAGCCAAAAATATTGCTTTACAAGTTCTAAAAAATCCTGTGGTAGTGGTAGTCATTTTATGTACTTCTATGCTGACATAATTGAATAAAAAAACTTTTGAACTTGAGCTTGTACAAACAAAAATTTTATGAAAGCAGGTTCTAAAACGAATTATACTTTTATCTTATCTAAATAAATAAATAACATATTATTTAAATAAATAAATAATGCATATATTAATAATAAATTCCACGTTGTCTCCCCAGGTCGACAATAAAGGGAGCCTAAACCCTATGGTTCCCTATATACAGGTAATCCTAGTTAGGGACTATAGTCCTTAACTAGGATTACCCAGGATCTATGATATAATTTTACCCGTCCACTTGCTTGGCCAAAAAATAAGAGCGCGTTTCTTTATCCGGTCCTCGGCGGCGCTTTGACCTGCTGTCACATAGACTACTTGATTTACGAAAGTTTCGATTGACTCACTAAAATAAATTTTCCTCTTTTCTATAGGTAGAAAGATAAAGAATAAAATTTGGTAACTCCCCATCATGACCTTTCCCGCTAATCAATATCATATCTGGGCATATTTATGACACTTAATATCTGATGTCTCAGCGTGACGAGCGCAATGCAGTGCTACGCAGTACTTTTTATGACGCTAAAAGTTTTGGATGACACTGCAATTGTTATGGGCAGGCGTGGCGCTTACCATTAGGAGAACAAATTAATCGTCTCATTATTCTGTTCAATAAAAAAATAAATTTCTCCATGTAACCCTGGTGGCACGGGGTTTAAGTTAAAGATTCGTATAAGCATTCGTGGTTGCCACCGGTCCACAAAGCGGATGTAAAAAAACACACTGGCGTATCTGTAGAAGTAAAAAGATCTGAGACAGACAGGTTGCACATATAACCTGCAACTCGTATAATTTCGGTTGAACTTCACTTAAGGCAAATAAAACTAACTATCTTAAGGTAAGTTTTTTGGAGTGGTAGGCTCTGGCCGTGGTTGTAATACCACCCACCGAACAAAGCCATGCCGTCAAACGACGTAGTCGTGTTTCGGGATGATGTTCGGTGAACCATCGGGGAGACGGGTCTTAGCAGCCACTCAACTGCCGTCTCTCTCTAGATCTATGTGCTTCATCTTAGGCCACATCATCGCTTCACATCAGGCGAGATAGTGGCCAAACATGGATATACTATGCGTAAAAAAAAAAAAAGTTCATTTAACCATAAAAAATACAGAAGCTTTTTTAGAATAAACTCATAATCTTAGTGATGTCCTATAACCACGAGATCAGGCGGCAAATCCGGCCATCTGTTTCGACACGACCCGGAATTTCCCGGTACAACCCAATCTGCTGCCAAAGTAATCCAGGTTAAAATTTTAACTTTCCCTCGCTTGAAAAATATGCCTACAAACTGGGCGAGGTAGGCGAAACTGGTAAGTTACTGAAGTTAGGTAAAGTCGACGAAAGTAGGCGAAACTGTTTGAGAACTTGATATCGCTCGTAGCGACGAGCTGACTTATTTTAGAGTTTATTTTTACAATATATTTGTCGTACAGCGGTTTTGCGCGGTTTTTGGAATAAATATAAAGCTCAGCGAACGCATAAAAGTAAAAAAATAACGTTTGTCATAAGAAAGATAAAAAAATAATCTTTATTAAAACACACAAAGATAATTAATAAACTAAAGTGTAGAGCGAAGGGAACATGGGCCATAATCCACCACGGTGGCCCAGTGCGGGTTGGTGGATGTCATATGTCCTTGAATTTTGTGATTAATTCTTGAACATGCCGGTTCCCTCACGAATAGAATAAATAAATAAAAAAAAAAATACGCCCAACGATCACATACATAAATGCCCCTAATTAGGATTCCCTGTATCTAGGGAACCAGGAAGTATGAGGACCATGGTCCCACAACACCCAGATACGAAACAAATGCTTGCGCTTTTTTTTTTCTTATTGACACAAACATTTGTCCCGTCGCGGGAATCGAACCCGCTACCTCGGTGTATGAGATTTGAGCCAACCTGTCCAACCATTACACCAGAGAGTCTGTGAATAGAATATAATGTACTTTATTTGCTTGAATGTGACAATACAGATGTTATATATAATTATTATTAACTGACACATTTCGCCAATTTAATGGCATGCAAAATCTTATTATTAGTGTTGAGAAATCTTATTATTTTTCCAAATTTAATCATAATCATCTTATATACAATACGGACTTACCAGTTACGGTCGCACATATAAATCCTATCTCAATCAAATATATAAACTCCAATTAAAAATACTTAAAAATATTGTATCCAATAAAACTAAAGAACAATTTCGAAATGATGACTCTCGGTTATTTGATCATTGCAAAATCCTACCTATTCATACACAATTTAAATATACATTGCTTAAAGAACAATTTTTTACAGAGGAGTTAAAGAAAGAAATCCAACATACTGTATACACGCGGGCCGTCGCTCGAAACCGGCTTTGTACAATAGGTGCGAACAATGCATACGGCGAGCGGACATCGTCTTACCTGGTTCCTCGACTAATTAACAGTCTACCTCCGGATTTGGTTAATGATCTCACACCACTAAATATTAAAGTTAAACTTAAGGCTCACTTCTTGAAACACATTGAATGTTAAGATTGCTAAGAAATGTACTTACCAATATTCTACCTTCATAGATAGAGTTATTAGATGATTGTGTACCTAATATCGATGTAGATTAATTATGGTATTGAACACAAACCTCAGTGGTTTACAAATGCCATGCAACTTACTATTGTAATGTTATTTTAAAATGATAAATAATAATAAAAAAAATCATAATCATCATTTATTGATATTTTAAAATACAAGTCATCGGTAAAAAATAAAATAATAATATAAAAAAAACATAATTGAACATAAAATTTTACATTGTAAAATTAATATTAATATTAAAATTAACTATGATGACAATTATATAATAAAATGTCAATGTAAATAATATTCATAAATTGTAAAATGTTATGATTGCTTTATATTTATAAATTCTGCATAGCTATAAAAAGTTTGATCGATAAGCCAGCGCTTTATTTTCATTCATCATGCTCATGCAACAAACGATGCTTTCCTTCGCCGTATTTACTCATCATTGGAACTCGGATGTGTCGGATAGAAAATTGCACGTGCTCCCACTGAACCATACTCGCTCTTCCTCTTCCGCTCCTAACATTTACAAACCGGAAATTCCCTCTTTAATCCCAATTAATGAATAGCACTTTTTCTATGTATAAAGTGTTCAATAGCTATCTGTAATTGTTTATCGAGCCTTTAAAGGTTATCGAAGCCGTTAAAAGAGGAACCTCTCGTGTATATAAAAGCAGTAGACAATCTATAGCAATTTCGAAATTAATTTACTGGTGGTAGGTTTATTGCATGCGAGAGACCGTCTGGGTGTGTACCACTGTTTTGTCAGTTATTCAGCCGCCAAGCAGTAGTGCGCAAGCATTCTTGTATTCCAGTTTGAGAATAGTATCCAGCGAAATTACTGGCCAGACAGCGCTCTCAACAGCTAATTGTCTCAGGGTGGCGAGCGCAGTGCAGCGCCGCGTAGGATTTTGCAAAACAAAGTTCTGGGTGGTGCTGTTATTCTTATGGGCTGGCGTTTTGCTTACCATCAGGCAAACAGATGTCTCGTAATTCAGTTTCACAAGAAAAAAGTTACAATGAGGTGCGGATATACTCATATTATGTTTTTTGTTTTGCGATTTATCGATTTGCAATGTATCTCTACAAGTCTACATCAAGTTGGCCATTACTTAGGCGTGCGTGTGGAGCAGTGACAACATCGTCTTTTTATAAAGAAACAAAGAAAAAAAATATATTTATTCAGGACATCACACATTACACTGAACATATTAAAATAAGGACAAACCATAAACAATAAATACAACACAGTGAAATGTTGCTTGTCCGGAAAAGGTTCCGACGCAGCACTCGCTAAGGTGTTTTTAAGTATCTTAGCACTAATTTTTAGTCAGAACCCTGTCCATGACAGTAAAAAGAAAAACAAAATATTAAAATAGACAAAAACTTCATAATAGACTCCTTACTGTATTTTTCTCGTACTGCGTCTGATCTGAAGGGACCTTCGAAAGGGTGCCTCGATCAATCAGGGGCTGATTGGATGTTTCTATCAGGTTCACCCTTGAATTGCTTCCCTGGGATCTTCATTACAGAAATGTGGGTTAAACCTGTTTTCTTTACAATCGTAAATCGGGAAGACTCTAATAGTTTCAGGGGGCTCTTAATGCCTACTTAATTTGAATTTAAGACGAGTCAGCAACAATCTAGAGCTAAATAATTTAAACTTTGAGTTTTGTAGCTTGCTAAAATAAATGTACAGTAATGGTTATTGGTCTCAGGCTGGGGAGTGCAGTGTCACACAACAGTTATAAGCGGCGTTGCAACTGCCATGGGCAGGTGACCATCAGCTACCTGTTCGTCTCACTGGTGGTAGGTTTCTCGTATGCGAGAGGCCGTCTGAGTGAGTACCACTGCTTTGCCAGTTATTCAGGTGCCAAGCAGTGATGCGCAAGCATTATTGTGTTCCAGTTTGAAGGGCATTGTAGCCAGCGAAATTAAACAGAAAATTTAAAAAAACACCTCACTTAATTTATGGACGCCCCCTTACTTCTTAACGCTGTAACGGCTCAATGAATTTAAGTGAAATTTGGAATGGATAGCTTATATTCTAAATTAACACATAGACTTTTATCCTGGGAAACAGCGTGTGAAACTGCGTGGCGCAGCTACTAATAGACACTAGCAGCTAATGACAGCCTCTATGGTGTAGTCGTTGAGCAGGTTGGCTCAAATCTCATACACCACTAAGGTAGCGGGTTCGATTCCCGCGACGGGCAAATGTTTGTGCATATAAAAAAGTGCAAGCATTTCTTTCGTGTCTGGGTGTCGTGGGACCATGGTCCTCATAGTTACTGGTTCCCTAGTTAGGGGCCAGTTTCTATGTATGTGATCGTTCGGCGTATTTATTATTATTATTATTATTTACTAATTTACATCATTACGTAGCTAAACCGCAAGTAATAAACTAATCAATTATTCCTCGTCTGTCGTTACGGACTCGTAAATCGTGTTAATTGCAGGTTAATCTCCCGACCCTCTGTCATGGACAAGGCCTGAACAGATTACAGGGCCTGAACCCGATTAGGTAGAATTTTGAATAATAATTAAGGTATATCGGATTGCGATTACCTTCATTATTATTATTTAATGAATTTTTGTTCTGCCACACCTGCATCACATATTTTGGTATTTATGAGCAACACTTTCAAAAACTAATTACAAATAATTTTCATTAAAATTAATAATCAATGTGGTATTACCCATTATAATTTCAATTTGTTTAATCGGTTTAGCATAACATGTAACGTTTTGTGACTAATATAATTAGAATAAAATTACTTATGACATTAACTAATATATTGTGAATTAAATGTATTTTTTTATGAAGTTTTTAGTTCAATAAACAATTTAATTTAATATGATTTATAATATTAGTAGGTGGTAGGTATGTGTTTGTTGATTTTTAATGTAATTTGATGAAATTTGGTATATTTTATTGGGTCAGAATAAAAACACTGATATAGTCAGCGTTATTTATAATATTATCCGTTCGACACCATGGATCGTAACAGAATGCCCTGCCTTTCGCTTGCTCTGGTGTTTTATAGGCACTATCAGACATGGATGGCGGAACTACGTCACAAGCGAAAGACTAGTCATTTGAATGAATTATTTTACACTTAGTGAATAACACTCTAAACTAATGAAATTATTATTCTATAGTAATCTACATATTTTATTACTTATTTATAAGGTGTGATTTGTAGCTGTTCTTATTTTTCAATTGATCTGTTTCCCGTACGCCATCTGTGATCGCGGTATGGAAACATCCACACAATATATTAAAGTTTAACAGAAATACTAAACACAGTTTATTGTAATAACTATTAATAATTATACGTATTTATTTTATACATTTTTAAGTATTTTTAAGTATCAAATAAAACATGGTACCAATATCTAGTTTTTCAACATCCGGTACGCCGTCTTGCAATGGCGGACTGTCAGTTGAAAAACATTTCAGTGAGTAATTTACAATGTCTTAAACTTAAACCTAACAAAGGCATATTTTTATCCCCAAAAAATGAAAATTTCCTTACAACTTACTCCTTACAACAATATGACGAATTCTACGCAGACAGAGTCGCGTAGAGTAGGTACAAGCTAGTTAATAATAAAATAATAAATATATAAGAGAGTAATCCTTTTCTTTATCCTTAATAAATAAATAAATAATAAAATGTTTGGCAACAATGTCGCAATGATGTTGCCGACGAAGAAACACATCACACAAATCTAGAGCAAGACGACAGTTTTTTGCAACTGCTCATACCTGTCTCCTTGATGGTTCACCATCTGGTTCTCTCTAGTCTAGTTATGAACTTCTGAATTGTCTATGTAATACGTAGGTACATCATAGTAGAAAGTATGTATTATAAATGAGTAAATATATGGATTTTGTTTGATTTAAAATAGCGGTTTCGGACAAGGGCTACATGTACCCGATGAATGAGAGTTGACCGAATCGAAACTAATTTGTGAATTGAAGAATGGCATTCTGCTCGTAATAATTACAGTCTAGTCTCGATATGATTTCAGTATTATCTCTGCATATCATTGAAACATCTCCTTTACGGCAAACTGATATCCGAGAATAATAATAATAAATGATTTATTAACCAAATTTTCAATAATCCGCTGTTCAATTAAATTACAATATTGATTTAAACATAGCTTGATTTGATATTCGATTGCTGGTGGGCCCCAAACTAGACTAGGCCTGTATCTTGGCGACCCTATTAGATTTGACAATACAGAAATTGCGGTTGCATGTCATCATCATCATCAGCCCATCACGTTCCCACTGCTGGGACACGGGCCTTCTATCATAGAGAGAGAATGGGCCATTATCCACCACGCTGGCCCAATGCGGGTTGGTGGATGTCACATGTCCTTGACTTTTGGTGAAAAATTCTTGGACATGCCGGTTTCCTCACGATGTTTTCCTTCACCGTTTTTAGAGCGAGTGTTAAATCCGCACATAACTTAAGAAAGTCAGTGGTGCGGGGCCAGCGGGATTCGAACTCGGGTACGTCGGATCGAAAGTCGCACGAGCTCCCACTGAGCCACACTCGCTCGCGGTTGCATGTGTTTAGTAGTAACATAATATCAAACACATTTTATATTGACGTTAACTTCGAGTAGGTAAACGATATACTCGTATTTTTAACTTGTAAAAGAAACTTACCTGTAAGGGACGTTCAATAGTAATAATACGAGCTGGTTCTTCCGAAAGACTAGTTACTTGTTACTTCTTCAAGTAACTACTCTTTCGGAAGAACCAGTGAAGTATAAATATTGTTTTTAGGGTATGGAAATACCCACTTTTCAATTCGTATTGGTCATTTGTGTTAGCGGAATACCGTTTAAACTTCGATCAGCTTTCGGCGAAATTACAATAACATCCGTATTTCGAGCGACGTTTGACGTTAATTGTCAAGTAAGCAGAATACTATTTGTTACATTTATGAGATCGAAACTAGATCGGAAGTGGTATTTGAATAGATTTATTCAGCAGAAGGCTTCAGCTAACGCTGTTCACCAAGAAATAGTTTGAATTTTCAGGATTAAAAGTATCCTGAATTCTAATCCAGACCATAATCTATCTCTGAGCCAAACATACAAATCCTTTCCGTCATATGTGTCATCTATTCTACATTTTTTTTTCTTTATGTATTTAGTAGTATTTGTTGCAAATAAACTTTTCTTATTACTTATTTTTATTCTAAAAGTTGACCTATTTTTAGAAATACCTAGACTTTTATAAGCTACGTAGGTAAGGCCCCAATTCACTATGACAACTTGGCGAAATCACGTCGATTCCTTGCTTCGAAATCACGTCGATTCCTTCATTAATAAACGACATCTCTATGACGCGTTCATATATTCATATATATGAAGCGTCATAGAGAATACGAATTTCGCAGATGGCGTTTATTAATGAAGAAATCGACGTTTCCTTGAAACAAGGAATCGCCAAGTTGTCATAGTGAATTAGGGCCCTGATCGTCTTATACATTTTATACGATTACGAGGTTTGTGGGTTTTGACCGCGATGTTGAGAGTTGTTACTATGGATACTTTGTCAGATATCTCTCTAGGGCTTAAAGTCAACTCAATGTCTCTGATATATTCCTTTATCTATTCCGATTGAAGAAAAATATGAAGGCTTGTCAATAGAGATTACGGAAAGTTTTTTGAGTATTCATAGGCAGTAAGTATGCTTTATAAGTCTTAGCGAAGTGGTATTAATAATTTATTAGATGTCTGGTGGATATTGAGGGTTGTATTTTGACCACACAAAATTCACGCCTTAATATTAGTGTTTCTATCATCATATTTTGATGGGTTTTTATTAATTGCCTGAAATAAATGAATTTTAATTTAATTGAATTTTAATCATCATCAGCCCATCACGTTCCCACTGCTAGGACACGGGTCTTCTCTCATAGAGAGAGAATAGGCCATAATCCACCACGCTGGCCCAGTGCGGGTTGGTGGATGTCACATGTCCTTAACTTTTTGTGAAAAATTCTTGGACAAGCCGGTTTCCTCACGATGTTTTCCTTCACCGTTTTTTAGAGCGAGTGTTAAATCCACACATAACTTAAGAAAGTCAGTGGTGCGGGGCCAGCGGGATTCGAACTCGGGTGCGTCGGTTCGAAAGTCGCACGAGCTCCCACTGAGCCACACTCGCTGTAGTGTTTCTATACATATGTAATGTTTGGAAGCAGCAGGCAGCAAATTACAAATACAAATTTATTTGTTGCATAAATATGTGTTACGTGTGGTTGTTGTAAGTCTGCCTTTTGTTATAGTTATTAAAACGTTTTGGGTGTTACGGGCAGTCGTGGCGCTTACCTTCGAGCGAACGACTTGCTCGTTTCAATACAGATTTCTAAAAAAAAAAGTCTGTTAAGAAAGAAAAGATAAAATTAATATAAAATAACACTTTTTTTCAAATTACGATATAAGTGAAATCAAAATAATATTAACATTTCCGTATGAGTGAATATTCCAAAGAGATTGCAAACAAACCATTTCTAGGATAATAAACAAACCAAGTAAACATGTTTCTGATATTTATTGCATTAGCGCACGCTAGGCAAAAATCTTAAGATTTCAAATAATTAGGCAGAAGAAAAATGATATTGCTCAGGCAGGGATCGAACCTGCGTCTTCGGAATACCGTCCCGACGCCTTAACCACTAGGCCGCCGAACCAACTGCACGAGCAATATCATTTTTCTTCTTCCTAATTATATAAAATTTTAAGTAAACATGTTAATTTGTACGAAGTACATGAAAAGATTTCAGATGCCGAATAAAACACTCAGCAACATCGTTCAACAAGTAAATATGCATAAACATGAATAATTCAATCTTTAATACACCATGGCATAGCTGTATGCATTTATGCATACATTTACATGCATTTACATTTTATTTATGTCAAGATAGGACTGGACGAAGTTTGTCGGAAAATACAATTGATTTTCATGATAACAAATGGCCACAAAAATCCAGGCGTGTTTTTAATATTTTTGACGAAATTTATTTAGGTTAATAAGAGTAATGCAATGGAATCAGGCGTGACGTTGCGGAAATTCATCACAAAACTGAAACGCAATGAAAATATGTAGTGTAATCCCGCTGAATATTGTGTAGGTTGTTGTTGGAATAATATAATATGTATGGGGGTTGATTGCAAATGTAAAATGTATTAAAATTAAAATATATATATGTATAAGAAATCCCTCCGCTTTTTTTGTCTCGTTTCAGCGTTCGGCGAGTCGACACCTGATGATGCCTCGTGCAGACGGCGAAACACGTGTCGTATTAGGAGGTTGTTGTTAGGGTTTTCTTTATAAATTTAACATTATTTATTATTTACTCAATTAACACATTATTTACCTTTTCTTATATGCAATATTAAATTCAATGCCATATTTATTATTAAATATAAAACAAAAAGCGGAGGGATTACTATATATATATATATATAAATTTTAGTTCATTTTACATTTGCAATCAACCCCCATACAAATTATATTAGTCTAACAACAACCTACATAATATTCAGCGGGATTACACTACATATTTTCATTGCGTTTCAGTTTTTAATATAAGAGTACCTTATTATTAAAACGAAAATAAAAACAGAGCTCAGGTCACTGTCCGCGAGTAAGGTAGGCACCCAAAAAGTTGGCAGCATAGCGATGCTGAACTTTGACCAAGGTATGCAAAGTCAAAGTCAAAGTCAAATATCATTTATTAAATAGGCACAAAAGTGCACTTTTAAAGGTCATAAACACATGATACAAATAAAAAATGTTAAAAATTGTAACTTATGTTAACATGACTTTGAAAAAAAATTAAGTATGTTTACCCATTTCCTTCCTATACTCAAATTGAAGTCTGTGTGCTGAAAAGAAATGCGAAAACTGACCCTACCAGTGCTTCGGAAATACGCCCGCTAGAGAAGATAGCACCAAGAAACTCTGCGGGGACATTTTTTTTTCAGCACAAATACGTATAAATTAGAATTAACAGAATGTAAAACAAGAAATGCGAGTGAGATGTCCCATAGTCATAGTATCAGTAACAGAAAAGTGTAAATAAAATATAAATAGGTATGACAGTAGCAGTAGGAGTGACTAGAACAGACCAGTCCCCGCAAGCAGCACCCGTTCACGAGTATGACTTGTGGACCAGCCATCACCCCCCTCAACCATATTGGAGGGAAGGGAGTGACCCGACACACAGAGCCGCCGCAAGCAAAGACATTTGAGTGAGCATGACTATAAAACCTAGTCACTTCCATATCAAATACAATTTTTATAGCTTTATTTGAATGACTAACTAAATTAGACATCTCACATAGCATTGTACAATCCAAGAAGAAATGAAATATAAACATCATGCATACACTTATGTGTTAATCTTCATCATCATGGGGCACCAGCTCCTTAGTCGTTTGCTCTGTCTGTCAGCCGCATCGATATGTCTTTGTTAATTTGCCAGGCGGTTGGACCACACGGACCTAATGTTTCTACCTCAAAATGAAGAAATATGTATCCGTCGCCGAGAGACTCATATTAACGCCTTTTGAGGCTTTCCGCTGCCGTCGCCGCTGCTCCTGTTCGTCACCCTTAGAAAATTAGCTGTTAAAATCTCATAATACCGAGTAATTATTACGTATAGATATTAGCTATATTTATTTACATTTATGTTTAATGGAAAACGCTATCAGTTGCTACTTCAAAACAAAACGTTGTACCCGCAGTTTTATTCGGCAATAAACTAATGTCACAGAACATCCCAAAGTCCCAGATAAGCCGAGACTTAAACCTATCTCAAATAAAATCAGATGGTATAAAGATAACCGTCGATCACACGAGCGAATAAACATCCGATCTGAGGATTCCACTATATTTCATTGTCGCGCACACCTGTGACTCGCAAACAACTCGAATAAATATTATCGCTGAAAATAGTAGTAGTTCTCAGTAGTTTTAGTAGTTGTCTGTTATTTGTATGTGTTCTGTGGCGGGGTGAACGGACCTTGGGGAGTAGACATCTGTATGGGATACGCTTTAATTTCCTAAGCTGCGATTGGTTCACATCCAAAGTAATATTATAAAAGTGAAAATGACCTTTCCAGTTTGAAGGGCATTGCAGCCAGCGAATTTACTGGGCATATGAGACTTAATATCTGATGTCGGGGTGATGAGCGCAATGCAGTGCTACGCAGTTCTTTTTATGGTATTAAAAGTTCTGAGTGGCAAGTTATGAGTAAGCGTGGCGCTTACCATCAGGCGAACGACTTGTTCGCCTCATTACTCAGTTCCATAAAAAAACATGGTAAGCCAGTTCTCATCACCTACAGGCCATGACCCTTATGCTTCGAGTCTGGAAATTTTATCTGAGCTCTTATGTGATGAGACTGACCTTAGTTCTTCAAATTATGAAGGATGGCGAAGATGGCCTGCAAGTCGACGCAGCATACTTTGATTTTCAAAAAGCATTTGACCGCGTCGTTAATGACATTCTTCTTCAAAAATTTTCTTCCATTGGAATGCAATGGAATCAGGCGTGACGTTGCGGAAATTCATCTCAGAACGAGAGATAGCTAGATCTCTCGTTCTAGCGTTCGGCGAGTCGACACCTGATGATGCCTCGTGCAGACGGCGAAACACGTGTCGTACAAAGAGTGTTGTTGTTAGGAACTAACAACAACCAACATAATATTCAGCGGGATTACACTATATATTTTCATTGCGTTTCAGTTTCTTCCATTGGCTTTAATCTTTAACTTCTTAGTCTTTTTGCTAGCTATCTTCAAAATCGTTTACAAAATGTTCAGCTTTCAGGCTTCAATTCGCTAGTTACTACACGAGGTCCGGTGTGAGTCAAGGCTCAACGCTCGGGCCAACGCAATTTCTTATCATGGTCAATGATTTGCCGAAGACTGTCAGTACTTCTCAGTGCTTGTTCTTTGCTGACGATCTCAAACTCTTCGCCGCGGTTGGGGATGGGGCTGACTGTGACGCCCTTTATCGAGACATCGACAGTGTGTCAGCGTGGAGCGATCAAAATCGCATGTATTTTAATGCTAGCAAATGCAAGCTGATATCCATCTCCAGAAAATTGACACCGATTAAGCATGACTATCGACTTTCTGACAGTATGACGTTAGGCCGAGTTTATGAAATCAGAGATTTAGGTGTGACTGTGGATTCCCAGATGAATTATAGAGATCACATTATGGATACTTGCAAGCAGGCATATAGGATGCTTAGATTTATTATGCGGACATCCTATAACTTCAGCAACGTAAATGCCGCGATGACGCTCTTCACAGCTTACGTTTGCAGTAAATTAGAATACAATTCTATCATCTGGGATCCCCATGAGAATAAATATCCCCTTATGGTGGAGAAAATTCAGCGCAAGTTCGCACGACATTTATATAAAAAAATGTATGGGTATTACCCGTACATGTCCCCCTCACTATTTGTTTCCGGTATGGTCAGCCTATACACACTTGAGCTTAGGCGAAAGATGCATCTTGTTATGCATTATTACCTGACCCTCCACAACAAGGTAGACAACCCTACTGTGGTCGCGGAGCTGCGTCTGCAGGTGCCTGACCGATACCTGCGCGGCGCTGACACTGACCAGGCCCCGCGCCGCCGACACCGCCTGCTGGCGCCGCCCGCGCGTCTCTACAGTGTCCGCGCGCATAACGCCCCCACCGCAAGGGCTATAAAAACGCTCAACGACACGCTCGCTCAGCAACCAGATCTGGATATATTCCACGACAAAACAGGTAGGTTAAGAATCCTAGCGCTTGCCTATCTAAGTTCCGCAATGTTATGTTTTGGATATGTTCTGTAAATTACTTGTGCAAATAAATAAATAAATAAATGACAATGAAACAACTGGATGAAAACTAGAAATTCGAACTCTAGGCAAATAGTTATATTTCAAATGCCAAAAGTTTCAATGTCCATTCAAATGTTAATTTTGGGAGTGTATAGCTGTTTCGTCTGTTTAAAACTCATCAGGTGTGGTAACTGCCACACGATAGCCAGACTACTGTCTGAAGAAGGTCTAACGACCGAGATGTGTCACTATTGAAATACCATTGCATGATTTCGTCCTCTCAGGGGCATCGGTTCAAGCTTGAACTCGCCTGCGACTATTTCGTCCCCTACGGGAGTTCTTAAAATTATGAAGGATGACAAGGAAAGTGAAGCCAAGTCAAGTCAAAATCTCTTTATTAATTTTTGACATCACAAACGCACTTATGAACGTCAAATTATCACAATGACTCTACCACCGTATCGGAAAAATACTTAGAAGGTACGGCAAAAAACAGAGAGGCATTTTTTTGTGAAATTTAGATACAATTATTTTTTTAATTCACATTTTAATTTTGGGGCTGTAGTTGATATCACATAAAGTTGTATTTAACAAGATTGCAATAATCTTTAAGAAATAATTAGTGAGATTCAGTGGGAAAATGCCTCTTTGAATGTCTATTATCTTTTTAATTTCAAAGGAATTCCCACTAATATTATATCGCCACGCGCCTCCCTAGACCCATATTTTATCGTCTCCACACCTGTGAATGGAAACGGTCCGCATTAATGTTATTGCTGTTGGGATTAATATGAATAGTACCTATTTTTCTTCGTATAAATGTATTTTATACCTTCATACACTATGACTACTTACCGATTCCTTGCTTCGAAATCAGGTCGATCCCTTCATTTATAAACGACATCTCTATGACGCATTCATATATTCATACACTTTGTCTTTGTATTAATATATATGACTAGCTGTTGCCCGCGACTTCGTTCGCGTGGACTATAGTTTAACGCCGATGTATAGACGTTTTTTGGAGATTGTGTAACATAACACATGTTATTTCCAAACATGCCATACTTCGTTCGTATGGACAATAGTATAACGCTGATCTAAAGGCCTTATTTTGTAGAAAAATGTTGAGAAACATCCTATAATTGATCTACATGTGATCCTATCACTTTATAATTATATATATGTATATATATATTTATATATTGTTATATTATATAATTATATTTATTGTGATGTTGTATATATTTTTCTATTGTTATACAATTTATTATATTTATTTTGATGTCATTTATTTAGTATATCTCAACGTACTTTTGCTCAAAACGTAGCTGCACACCCACTATATTTCTTTCACGACCTGGAAGACTGGTAGATAATGCTAAATAGCATTAAGTCATTCCTTGTACCATTTTTGTGCAAAACTATTAAATAAATAAATAAATAAATATAATTTAAAAACTATTTGACACGGTTTCACTGACGTTTTTGTTGAACAGTTGTGATCGCGACGGCGCACGACCGGTTTCTGACCATTATGTGCCAAACTTACGAAAGTTTTAATCATATAATTGAGAAGCATCCTGTCTTTACATCAACGGCCGTGGCCTGGAGCGTCTGGTCCTGCGACATGTTGATCGTCATTGCAAAGCACTCGCTCACAGAAAACTGCACGCGTTTGAATTGGAACGTAAAGTTGTTCGAGATGAGAGAGATGAGTACTGATATATGAAAACTGACTCACCAGCGCCACGGGTTATCGGTATACCTCAGTGAGGTTCAGTGCCTCAGTGAGGTTCATCTGTAGCGACACTACCTTCAGCCGAATTCCGTTACACAACTAACCTCCTCGTTAACAACTTCGACGGGGTTTCATTTCGAAAAAGCATAATTTTGAATTCCAAATTTTTATTCTAATTGAGTTGGAAGCCCGGATGCATTCAAGAGGTTAAAAAATTCTACGGGGTACGGTAGTGAATTGCCACCATCCTCGCCGTCGTCCTATACATCAACGTCCTGTTGAATGTCCCTTAAAACGTTATAGCGGGATATCTTCAGTAAGATGGAGTAAATACTTCTCCAACAGTTGCACTGCATAGGCTCGAGAGCCTACAATAAACCGCGCAGGATTTTGCAAAACAAAGTTCTGGGTGTTGCTGTCATTGTTATGGGCTGGCGTATTGCTTACCAACAGGCAAACGACCAGCTCGTCTCGTCATTAAGTTACAAAAAAAAAAAACAAAAAAAAAGAAACAAATGGAGCACACGTCGTGAGCCATCAGTTAGTGGAAAGTAGGGTGTTTAACACGGTAAAAGCACATATTTTATTAGCCGCATTATGAACATAAAAACGGTGCTATAAGAGCCACTTTAAGAGCAAGTGTGTTGAAAAGGCAAAAATTTGAACCAATCCTTTCTAGCAATATACTTTGCCGAGTCCGGCGATGGGTGACCGTTTTTGTGGTATTACATCTGAGCGCTACCGCCGTGCCTTCCGAAGCACTTCAATTTATTCATTCAATTTATTCATTAAAACCATGGCCTTCGGGTGGTTCATAACTCCGACACGTTGGCCACTCATGAAAGAATGAGAAAAAATTGGTCATAATGTGGACGTCAAGATTTGTTTGCGACCAATCACATAGCTTTAAAACAATTAGTAGCTGAACTTTTACAATCTTTCAATTGTTAATAACACAAAAAAAATATATCTGCATGCAATTTTTTGCAATTTCCTTATTTGCACAGCATATTAACAGACTTTTGAAATGCAACATACAGAGAAATAAGTAAAATTGGTGGAAGGTTGTTTTTGCTGGGTGTTTTGGGACCATGGTCCTCGTATTTCCTGGTTCCCTAGATATGGGAAATCCTAGTTAGGGGCCAGGATCCAAGTACGTGATCATTGGGCAAAAAAAAAAAATGAACGATACTGAGCCCGGTCTTCGGCTCTTCTGTTTCTGCCAGTCGCCTTACACAGGACGTTGCTCCAACTGGCCATTAAAAAAAAAAATGATATTTGTTTTATATCATGTTTTACTCTGTTTATTCTCTCTACGTTTGGTTCTCATAGATTTGTTACGTACATATTATAGATCTGTCACAAGCAGCCATCTGACGAGGTTATGCCACTTCAATAGACCTAGAGTTCGCGTGTCACACGCCAGGATTTCACGGAACAGGGGATACACGGGAATCTGTTGTGGAACAAAACGCTCATAAAACGCATCGTTTTGAAACAAGCGAGAATATGAAACTGCGTTTCGTTTCGTATGCATCATCATCATCATCCATCCATCACGATCATACACGAGCATTCTCTCATAGAGAGAGTATACGCCATAATCCGCCACGCTAGCCCAGTGCGGGTTAGTGGAGATCACATGTCCTTGAATTTTTGTGATTATTTCTTGGACAGGCCGGTTTCCTCTCGAAGTTTTCCTTCACCGTTTTTAGAAGAAGTGTTAAATCCGCACATAACTTAAGAAAGTTAGTGGTGAGGGGCCAGCAGGATTTGAACTCGGGTGTATCGGATCAAAAGTCGCACGTGCTCTCACTGAGCCACACTCGAATGCATGGCTACCTGGTACTTGTCAGCAAAATGATTGAGCTTAACATGACGTGCTGTACTTACTACAGTTTCGCACCTGCGCAGAACTGCAATGTCCTCATATTGCAATGCAAATTTTGGAGGCACAAGTGTAAAGCGCAACGTAGTTCAAAAAGAGGCCGCAGATTCTTTAGCTAAGTTTAGCGGTTTAGCTAAGTTAGCTTCACTTACGGTTCGGTATGGCTTGCGCTTCATTGGCAGACTTGTCTTTCTTGCTGTACGATTTAACTCATTTCGTATACTGATAAAGTAATTATTAATATTTAATGCATTAGCGCATGCTAGGCGAAAATTTTAATATTTTAAATAATTATAAATAATAATAAATTATTTTTCAAAAAAAACTAAACCGACTTCAAAACCACAAATGGCACTCAAAAGTAAAAAATAAATTAATATAATTATCATAAGCGCTACCCACTCATATATTTGAAGTCGGTGCCAGCCAAGTCTAATAGGTAGTAGATAAATACTATGTATATAGTAAGTACTACTTGTAGGTAGTATTTATCTACTACCTATTAGACTTGGCTGGCACCGACTATACTAAACTAATACTATGTATATAGTAAGTACTACTTGAAGGTAGTATTTATCTACTACCTATTAGACTTGGCTGGCACCGACTTCAAATATATGAGTGGGTAGCGCTTATGATAATTATATTAATTTATTTTTTACTTTTGAGTGCCATTTGTGGTTTTGAAGTCGGTTTAGTTTTTTTTGAAAAATAATTTATTTTAACCTTTTTAGTGAAAAACAAGTTTTAATTAAATTAATTCAAAAAGTTTTTAAAGACAAGCTTTTATGATCTAGAAGCCA
Source organism: Petrophora chlorosata (assembly GCA_951640565.1). Taxonomy (NCBI): domain Eukaryota; kingdom Metazoa; phylum Arthropoda; class Insecta; order Lepidoptera; family Geometridae; genus Petrophora; species Petrophora chlorosata. The sequence goes on along the minus strand of OX621204.1, from coordinate 2,895,352 downwards.
CATCATGACGAAGTTTAAAACGGGCTATCACAATTAAATGCATGTACAAAAAAAATTTCATGTCTGTCCTATTCAGTTGTCAGTGTGTTGTCAGTGTGTTGAGGAGTTCCCTCGCCGGAAGTCAATCTTGGGTGTATCTGCCATGTCATGATGGAATTTAGAACAGGCTATTATGGTTAAATCCATTTACGAAATGTTGTGTCTGTACTATTCACCGTTGAGGAGTTCCCTCACCGGAAGTCAACCCTGGGTGAAGCAGGTGAAGCAGTCGAATACAAACCTCCACCTTTAGAAAGTTGGTTACGAAAAAAACAAGAACCGACTTGAAGATTAAACTTATATTTTTTTGTTTTTGCTATTTTTTTCAAACACTACTGAATGAATTTCGATAAAATTTATATGGGACCACCTTTGAAGTATTACCTACCAATCAAAAAAAGAATCATTGAAATCAATGCATAATTGGCGGAGTAACGCGTAACAAACACACAAAAAAAAAACCAACCGTCGAATTGTAAACCTCCTCCTTTTTGAAGTCGGTTAAAAATAGTGACGGTTGCATACCCATACCTCCATCAAGCACTACATTTCAGGCGGCGAGGGGTTACGGAGATGTAGAGCGACGTATGCTTCCTCTAATATGTATTAAGCTGGGCGGTCACAGTCCATAAACTACAGGGGACCACCCTCGAAAGAGCTGTGATCGATCTCGGTAAAAAAAAATTTGCAAAAGGGCAAACATATGTGGCACTAAGTCGTGTCAGAAGTTTAGAAGGCATCGTTTTGTCAGATTTGGACGCCAACAAATTATTAATTCGACCACACGACGACAGAGCGAAAAACGAGATAACGAGGCTACGAAATCTGCCCTCTGACAATTAAGGCCACACATAGAAACACACCTGCTCCTTTTTTAAACTTTAAAAATAATATTCTAAATTGGTTTATAAATGACGAAGTTCTGTGATAACAAACATAATAAGAAAAAAAACTCCTTTTATTAATTAGTCGGACCACAATGCGACGATTCTGAAATCACATTCATTCAAATAAAAAAAGAATTTTCCAAATCGGTTCATAAATGACAAAGTTCTGAGGTACCAAAATAAAATATTTATACTCCTCCTATTTTAATTCGAAGTCAGTTAATAATGGGACCAATCTAGAAGTATATCCTTACTAATAAAATAAGAATTTTCCAAATCAGCTTGACGAAGTTCTAAGTTAACAAACATAAAAAATATACTCCTCCTTTTTGTAGTCGGTTAATGATGGGACCAATTTGGAAGTATGTCCTTTCAAATAAACAAAGAATTTTTCCAAATCGGGTAATACATGACGAAGTTCTGAGGTAACAAACAAAAACAAGGAAAAAATATACTCCTCCTTTTTTAATTTGAAGTCGGTTAAAAATGGGACCAATGTGGAAGTATATCCTTTCATATAAAAAAAGAATTTTCCAAATCGGTCCATAAATGACTAAGTTCTGAGGTAACAAACATAAAAAATAAAAAAAAATAAAAAAATACAACCGAATAGAGAACCTCCTCCTTTTTTGAAGTCGGTTAAAAATGATGTTGCTCGAGCAGCTGGCTCAGTAGCCAAGTGGTTAAGGCTTCGGAACGGTATTCCGAAGAAGTAGGTTCGGACGCCTCAATCACTGGGCCACCGAGCCAGCTGCTCGAGCAACCAAATTTCTTATATCCTTCTTATATCGTCTTACGGGGACGATTCTACGTCATCTGTCGTCAAAGTTAACATTGGTATTACGAAGACGCAGGTTAGATCCTTGCCTGAGCAATATCACGTTTCTCCTTTCTAATTATTTAAAATCTTGATAAAGTAAAATGACGTCTTATTCCCCCGTATATTTCTGACTGAGCAAGCATGTCAACGGTGCCAAAGTATACTTCTCTAGGCTTTTTTGAAACGTTTAGGTACATGTGCCCACCGAATTCTCGATATTGTTTTATTGTTACATGAAAGGCAACTTTCAGGAACGGGCAGTTGGCACTTGTTATTGTTCTATGTATACTAAGGGTCAATAATAAGTACCTATACATTTTAGAGCTGTGTCGCAATATATTTTTTTTTTTATAACTGGATGACGAAACGAGCTGGTCGTTTGCCTGATGGTAAGCAATAGGCCAGCCTATAACAATAACAGCACCATCCAGAACTTTGTTTCGCAAAATCCTGTGCGGCGCTGCACTGCGCTGTCACCCTGAGACAGTTAGCTGTTGAGTCTCATAATGCCCAGTAATTTCGCTGGCTACAATGCCCTTCAAACCGGAACACTGTAATGCTTGCGCACTACTGCTTGGTGGCTGAATAACTGGAAAAGCGGTGGTACCCACCCAGACGGGAACCTACTACCGGTATTTAATAATTATTTCTATAACAAGATATTTGCGGCAAGCAAATGTAAAGTAAGTTATTATGACATGGTAAGAAAATGTGCACAAAGTTATGATTTACACAGTTTTCTTTCTATTTATTACTTGTGGCCATTATTCAGAAAGTATTACGTCTCATTTAGTAAGATTAATAACTATGCTCTGGCACTTATTACTTAGAAGGAGGTTGTCTAAGGGTCAGTTGTATCACATTACGTTTACAGACACGTAAACGATGAATATGGCGCTAACGAAGGATTCCACAAAAAAAGTGTTGTTTCAGCATCTAGTGACATCTGCGATGACGAATGACGATCACGTTCTGTTGTTTGCTTGATGAAACAACAGAACAACTTTAAGGAACGTTAATTATCAACATCTGGTGACATCTCCGATGACGAATGACGATCACGTACTGTTGTTTGCTTGATGAAACAACAGAACAACTTTAAGGAACGTTAATTATCAACATCTGGTGACATCTCCGATGACGAATGACGATCACGTACTGTTGTTTGCTTGATGAAACAACAGAACAACTTTAACGAATGTTAATCATCAACATCTGGTGAGATCTTCGGTGACAATTGACGATCACGTTTTGTTTTTTGCTTGATTAAACAACAGAACAACGGTTTTGGCACAGAATACATGATAGTGTAAGAGCGAGTGTGGCTCGGTGGGAGCAAGTGCGACTTTCGATCCGACGCACCCAAGTTCGAATCCCACTGGCCCCGCACCACTAACTTTCTTAAGTTATGTGCGGATTTAACACTCGCTTTAAAAACGGTGAAGGAAAACATCGTGAGGAAACCGGCATTTCCAAGAATTTATAATAAAAACTTCAAAAACATGTGACATCCACCAACCCGCACTGGGCCTGCGTGGTGGATTATGGCTCATACTCTCTCTACGAGGGAAGGCCTGAATCCCAGCAGTGGGAACGAAATGGGCTGATGATGACGACATGATAGTATTTCAGTTTTGGTTACATTTCTTGTCTGACGAGAATTTAAAAATAATTTCAACCCTAAGAAATTTGATTTGAAGAAATTAGATTGCTCGAACAGTTGGCTCGGTGGCCCAGTGGTTTCGGCGTCAGGACGGTATTCCGAAGACGCAGGTTGGATCCCTGCCCAAGTATGTATGTATTTTTTCTTAAATCTGTTTATTTCATCAACTTTCTGATTTGGTATTTTTATGTATTAAAACAGGGAGATGGAGCTAATCCTTGAAACATAGCGCTAAGCCACGTCGAGGGCTAGAGACTCCAATACTGAAATTGTAACACATACTATGTCAATAAATACATTTTATGTTTATATTTTATGCTTCTTTTTCATTATTTAAGAACTTAAAATGTTAACCCTAAAATAAGCCATATAAATCGTTTGGTCATAATAACATTAATAATATTGACATTACTTCGATTTACATTTCAAAACATTTCTGTCCGGACCTAAATTAGTTCGTTTCTGGGAACCGGGCCTAAGTTAAATACTAAATAAGCTTTCTTGAAACCTGAACATTTATATTCTGGAAGACGCTGAATTTTAGTCCTTTGAAGCCTAGCATGAGACAAGATTGGTTTGTTCTTCATAAATATAATAGAAATGTTTAGGAATAAATTTCTTATTCATTCTGAGTCTACATGGTATTTGTATCGAAATTAGAAAAAGTAATAGGTACAACGTAAACAGTTGCCGCTTCTTAAGAAAAAAGCGAGTGTGACTCATTGGGAGCACGTGCGACTTTCGATCCGACGCACCCGAGTAGAATCCCACTGGCCCCGCACCACTGACTTTCTTAAGTTATGTGTGGATTTAACACTCGCTCTAAAAACGGTGAAGGAAAACATCGCGAGGAAACCGGCATGTCCAAGAATTTATCACAAAAATTCAAAGATGTGTGACATTCACCAACCGGCGTAGTAGATTTTGGGCCATACTCTCTCTATGAGGGAAGGTCAGAGTCCCAGCAGTGGGAACGTAATGGGCTGATGATGAAACAGTTGCCTCTCTTTTATCATGTTATTAACCTTTGAAACTCGTTTTATTTCTTTATTAAGGCGCACAAAACAGATTACAGTCAGTTTAGAAATCACGTTAATAATTCATAAATTGTTTTGTACAATCAAAATCAATCAAAAGTTCTTTATTTCAATTTTGTCGTCACAGACGCACTTATGAACGTCAATTATTACAATGACTCTACCACCGTATCGGAAAAAGAACCACTACTCAGAAGATACGGCAAGAAACTGAGGGGCATATTTCTTAGAACTTTTGTTACAATATTTTATGATTGTTTTTGACAATATTATTCTTCTTATGTGCCAGTTGGCTAATTGGCAGTACAAATCTATAGTCCAAACATGTGTATAAATAATGGTTACGTTTATCAGTAATAGATATGTATGGTTTTAATTTACATATAGTTTTAGACAAAAAAAAACAAAACCAAAAATTTAACAAAAAAAAAAGTTAACCTTTGCTATCTCACTACTGGGCAAAGAACTCCCTTAACAAATATAATGATTATACACATAATAAAAATTGATTTTATTACTTTAAAAACTGTAACTCAAGATAGAGATTTTAAATAAAGGTGCCTCCTATGCATGTCTACCCATTTCTTTCCCATACTCAGATTGAAGTCCGGGCCCAGAAAACAAATGCGAAAACTGACTCTAACTGTGCTTCGGAAATACGCTCTTAAGGAAACAAACATACAAATAATAAATAATCGAATTGAGAACCTTTTCCTTTTTTTAACCGACTTCAAAAAGGAGAAGGTCCTCTATTCGATTGTGTTTTTTTTATTTAGAAAATTCTTTTTGCGTTGGGTTCAGTATAGCATCATTTAAATATTTTTGTACTACATAATAATTTTACCTACATGATAGTTTGTAACTAGCACATTCTTTTGGGAGAAGCCACTGGCTCTCGAAACACAGTTTAAACTAGTTCGAGAGCCTATGGATTCAATACTACTCTGTAGAAATATCTATTATGTCACAATAAATTATTATTTTTTTATTTATTATTATAGCTACGAAGTGGTCCCATATAAATTTCATTGATTTGACCTCGGACTTCGAAGATACATTGAAGTCGGTTTTTTTGTTTGATAAAACATATACTTGTTTGAAGTTAGTTAAAATACTGTATAAAAGTTAAAGTACTGTACTTACTTTCAAAAAAAAGAGGAGGTTCTCAATCAATGCATGATAAAAGATAAAATTCGAATTACCCCATTTTTCTTCTTTCCACTTAATTTACACCTTTTCTGGCCAATCAGGCGGAGATAACCGCTCCGTCCACGTATTGGAATTCAATCCGGATTCGATCCTGCTTTTCACACTTCACCGCTAAAAGATCTGAGCGGTGTTTCTGGTTGAAGGAACAGTATAGGGAAAATTAATTACAATTTCAATGGCAGGATAAACGATGGATTTTACATTTAGATGATTTAGAATAAAATATATTTTTCATATTTTCCTAGAAATTCGACCTGCCTGTATTTGTGTGCGATTTACTATTGTGTTTTTTTTTTTTTGTATTTTGCGTTCAATGCAATGCAAAAAAAACATGAAATCAATTACAATAGGGGATGGAACAACTTTTCAGAAAATGTTTAATATTAATGTACATATATAAAAATAATATTTAAATTAAAAAAAGTCCTAAAAGTACCTAAAACTATGTTTAAATGTTATGTTTCTAATATTGCCGCGCAAAAGGTCACCTCAGGACTTATGACGTCACACGCTGGCAAACGAAACGACAAGCTCTACGAATGCAAGCTTGCAAAGTGATTTATACGTTTTTGTGAAGTTTAAGGACTTTAGGGTCGCCATGGCATGAAAACCATATGGTTTTGATTTAAATAAAAAGCTAAAATATAAAATAAACACAAGCTTCGCACACGGTATTTACTTTGAAATGACGTCAGTGCATGACGTCATTTAAATGTTGACGTCATGTCATTATGTTGGTGTTTCGGAACAGATAAAAAAATGACAGAATAATTAGATTTTATTTATTTATTTAAAATAAAATTATTATTATTTCACAAAAATATTGATTTCGGAGTCGACAAACATTCGTTTTAACTAGATTTCAGTTTTTTTTTCGATTGCTGTCCGATCTCTATTATCATCATTATTCTGACTTAGTACTTACCACATCTTTTTATTAACTGTTCTGTTTTTCTAAATATTGTGTGGTTGAACTGTAAATCTAACTAACGGTAACTTAAAATGGCCGTCCCGGCCGAAAGGTGGATCTACGTGACGTCATAACAAAAAATGGCCAATAAACAAAGCAACTTTTGCTGCGACCTTTTTCTAGCATGAATATATACTTTTTACCAATGTGTAAATAAGATGCAGATTTGAATACCACGATCGACATATTTTCCATAGCGCGATTTTGAGCTGCAATCGAAAAATAGCGATTGCAGATCCTAAAAGTAGCAAATGTGGTTTAACCCTGAAACAAGATTTTTGTTGAACAATATATTTTTAAAGACAAGCTTTTAACAAATTCGTAATCGGAACCGCAGGCAGATTAAAATGAGGCCAAACACTAGTAGTTCACGATTATCCGTCAAGGCGTTCCATTGCTCACCTTCCATCTCCATCATCAGATCAGCTGGCTGTCACCATAATATTGCATTGTCATCGGACTTTGACAAGTATGCAAATTTAAACTCGGATAAGAGCAAGTGGTTCTGATTCAGCTTGCAAGATTTGACCCAAACATTGCAAGTTAAATAAAAGCTTGTAAGAAAGACCTCTCTATGAAAATATTTTCAACAAGTAGGTACATAAATATTGTGCAGTGCGCCCACAGAATAAATAATAGGTGCAACACAATGCCACCGCTGCCCTGACATTTATAACTTCTTGTGTGTACAAAGCTTTGATGTAATAACCACATATCTCATGTGTACTTTACCATGGTTGCTTTTGTTTAAACTTGGAAGCTTTACTGAAAACGTATAATAATAAGTTTTTTATTAGTAAAATATACATTTTTCAAAACAAGATTTTAACAAATTTGTAATTGGAACCGCGAGCAGATTAAAATGAGCCCAAACACTGGTAGTCTATGATTATCCGTCAAGGAGTTCCATTGCCCATCTTCCGTCACTATCATCAGATCAGCTGGCTGTCACCATAATATTACATTGTCATCGGACTTAGACAAATATGCAAAAATGTACTTAGACAAGTATGCAAAATTTCAACTGTGTAAGAGAAGTAGTGGTTCTGATTCAGCTTGCAAAATTCCACCCGAAAAAACAAACATAGTTATATACATACACTGCAAGTTAAATAAAAGCTTGTAATAAGTATACAATTTAGAACCATGTCATAATCATTACTTTGACATTTGTTTTCTCAAATGCCTTGTTTCTTATTATCCTGGTGACTTGAAGTCTAGAATGGTTTCTTCTAGGCAAGCATAATCCATCGATCCCGCGTCGTCGCAATTTATTAGGTGAGACTGCGGTCAAATGTTTGTTTATTTGGATATCATTATCATCATCAGCCTACATCACTTGACTTCTTACAAAGGCGAGCAGTTAGACTTCTCGACGATCCCAAGCTCACAAAGGATTTGGAACCACTGAGCAACGTAAAGACATCGGTACACTCAGTGTGTACTGTAAAACATATAATGGGGAGTGTTCTGAGGAACTATTTCATCTCGTTCCACCATCACGGTTTTATCACCTCACTACCCGACATCGTGCGAAAGCCCAACCGCATATCATAGATCTATGGAAATCAGATACTGTTCTATTCTCCAGACCTTTCTTGCCACACACCTGCAAGATGCGGAATGGGCAACTGCCCGAGGTCTACCCGTGGAGCTATAATATGGGGTATTTTAAAAGAAGAGTAAAACGGATCCTTAAAGGTAGGCAACGCAGCAGTAATGCTCTGAGAGTTGCAGGTGTCTATAGGCGACGGTAACCGCTTACCATCCAGGTGGGCCGTCTGGTTGTTTGTCTATTACTTATTGTTTTTTAAAAATGTTAAAACGTTTGTGAAAACTTTTAATTGGCCTTCCACCATATCTTGTATATCTATTATAACAACTAGTTTTTCTTAAAAAAAAAAAGTTCCTACTGCTGGCCTATGGGCCTTCTCTCATAAGAAGAGTATATGGGCTTTAATCCGCCACGCTGGCCAGTGCGTGTTGGTGAATGTTCTTCAATTTTAGTGATTAATTCTTGGAAAATGGAAAATTAAAAATGAATATGTATTAAAGTATTGTATTACCTATATTTAAGCAATTTTAGTGTAGTTCTAGATATTTCTCTGTATTTGAGTTTGTTCTGTATATAAAATTTTTATTTTATTCTTGCACATGCCGGTTTTCTCACGATGTTGTCCTTCGTCGTACCTAGAGCGAGTGGTAGATGAAATCAGTGGTAGGCTAGCGGGATTCGAACTCAGGTGCATCGGATCGAAAGTCACACGTTCTGAGGCACACTCGCTCTCCGGTTCGGGTATAAAACAACTACTATATCTATATTACAAGGTATATTATTCTCCAAACCCAAACCTAACCTAATTTAGCTTTAACTCGGTAATTCTGTTTAACCATACTCAAACTGAGACGCTTGACTGATTTTGATTATGTTGCAGTGTTGGCAGCATTAATCCTTCAATTTGTATAATACGCGCAGCTAACGACTTGTGGATTGTGTAGTCAGCCTTACATTTACTGGATATGAGACAGGATAATGTTTAAAGGGGTTAAGTTATAAGCTTAATTTTTTTTATGTTTGAGTCATTTAACTTAGCCTGCCTACAACAATTGCAGTGCCACCAGGACTTTCATTATCTTAAAAAGCACTGTGTAGCATGGCATTGCGCTCATCACCTTGAGACAACATTTATTAAATTCATATCGCAATGTGCAATTTCTTACATACAACCTTTGGCTTAGACTAATCTAAAGTGTTCCCAAAACACAGGCAACCTGCGGTCGCGGGCGCTGTCACGGTCAGCTGTGTTAGCTCGTAGACAAAGAAAGAAAGAAAGAAAGAAAGAAAAAAATTATTTTGACAAAACTGCACATGACAAACATAGTAGGTACCTACATACAAAAGTGTAGGAGAACAAAATAAAACATGTTAATAAGACCAAGACAAACAATAACAGCATGTGTATGGAGACCGCTGCCGAGTACAGTGTACTCAACAAGTATACGTTTTATCAAACAAAAAAACCGACTTCAATGTATCTTAGAAGTCCAAGGTCAAATATTGATGAAATTTATATGGGACCACTTCGTAACTATACTGAACCCAACGAATTTTCCAAATTGGTTCATGAATGATGGAGTTCTAAGGTAACAAACATATAAAAAATAATATAATCGAATAGAGAACCTTCTCCTTTTTTGAAGTCGGTTAAAAAAGGTCTGTACTCAGCATAATGTTGTGAAGAATCCACAACGCTGGTTTTCAGTTCAGGCCCTTAGTGACGCACGATCTTATTTAACTATAAAGGAGGTCACACGCGCCGCGGTGATATAGGCCGCAATGTGACCGCTACCGCAGACCGCTTGAGGAAAGCTTAATTTTGTAATCGCTACATCTTATGTTTCGCACCACTGACCGCATCACTCGCGAAACTCAGTAGCGAACTCAGTTTCTCAACGGTTTTCCTAGTTTAAAGTGATCTTCAATTCATGTTATTTCAAGAACAGTAATTGCAAGTAGTTTTAACGATTTAATCTCTTGTCTTTGAAAATAAGTCAAATAGTCTGTTAAACTAACAAGATTTTTTTGAGAAATATATTTTGAAAGACAAGCTTTTAACAAATTCATAATCGGAACCGCGAGCAGATTTACGACCAACAACTTGTAGTTTACGATTATCCGTCAAGGAGTTCCATTGACCACCTTCCGTCTCCATCATCAGATCAGCTGGCTGCCATAATATTGCATTGTCATCGGAGTTTGACAAGTATGCAAAATTTCAACTCCGTAGGATAAGAGGAAGTGTTTCTGATTCAATTTGCAAGATTTGACCCAAATAAACAAACATTGCAATTTAAATAAATAAAATCTTGTAAAAATACATAACATCGAAAAACTCAAACTCAAACACTTGTATCATCGTCATCGTCAGCCTATCTTCCCACTGCTGGGACATGGGCCTTCTCTCATAGAGAGAGTATGGGCTATAATCCACCACGCGGGCCCAGTGCGGGTTGGTGGATGTCACATGTCCTTGACTTTTTGTGATAAATTCTTGGACATGCCGGTTTCCTCACGATGTTTTCCTTCGCCGTTTTCAGAGTAAGCGTTATATCCGCACATAACTTACTCTCTCTATGTGAGAAGGCCCGTGTCCCAGCAGTGGGAACGTGATGGGCTGATGATGATGATGATGATATTATAACGAATGAATTTCTTATTTATTTGAAAACTATGGCTTATTTATGTCATTTAGTGGCGAGACGAGCCAATTGTTCACCGGGTAGTTAGCATACTCGCCTCCCTGAGTGACGTGGGTCTTAAATTTCATAACGCCTGGCGGTTGGGTATCTGGCGAAGATGTGTTAAAATCGTCCGATTCTGTACATTCTAAATTGGAAATTATTTCTAAGTTATTCAGTTCCTAGGAACGTACCCAATGTCTATTGTTTTTTATTGTATGAGAGTTCTATGAATAAATTTTGCTTAATGAAAGGAACACCTATTTATATTCTATTTCCGTTACCAATGAGGTTACATCCTGAATAAATTTACTGAGAACAAATTGAAATGAATAATAATTGAGCTTCGTTGGTGTAATTTGGCTATAAACATATATTTAATATAACATATAATCAAAACTAGCCTATTTAACCGAATTAAAAAGAAGGTGGAGGTTATCAATTCGATTGTTTGATTGATAACTCTTTATTGTACACCAAAAACAACAAAAACAACAATAAAAAAGATCTTAAAAATTTATTAGTACAATGGGCGGTCTTATCTAGTCATTATTATTAGTTTTTTTTTCTCATTAATAAACTGATTTGGAAAATTCTTTTTGCGTTGGGTTCAGTAAGTATAACGTCAACATACTACTAATCAGCCCGTATCCACCCACTTCTGGGTATAGGCCTCCTCTCGTTCACGCCACTCTTTCCGGTCCTGTGCCAGCCTCATCCATTGCAAACCGACGTGCTTAACGATGTCATCTTTCCATCTGGCCGGTGGTCTGCCTGGAAGTCTTCGCCCAAGCCTCGGATACCACTCGGTGACTGCCTTGGTCCACCTGTTGTCATCCCGCCTTGCCAAGTGTCCTGCCCATCTCCACTTAAGCCTGGCAATACGTGTGCCTACGTCTTCGACTTTTGTGCGACGTCGAATAACTTCAACATGATCCTATATTATTTTCATCGATACAACTTCGACTTCAAAAACATATCAGAATTGTAGTCGGTTTTTTAGTCATAAAATGTATATGAATAACATAATATAAATAAATAAATGATAAGAATACTTTCTTATTCATTTTTAACTTTCTGCACCCCGCGATTTCACCCGCGCGAGAAAGCGCTTTTAGCTTTTCCCAAATTTCCTAATGTGCCGGACTAATTTAACACTCTTCCGTGGTCCAACTCGCTCTTATCCCTAGAGTGTATATAAAAAGCGCGCCAGAAGCTCGCGAAGGAGGTCCTAAATGAAGCGAGCCTACGAGGCCGAGTATAGCGAAGGGGGAGGTGGAGAGCAAAGCGAGCCGGCGACTTCCGCAGCGGAGCCAAGCGGAGCGAAGGTCATGTAGGGGAAACGACATGAAAGGGCGACGAGCGCGACGTTTGGTGGAGCCTACTTCGGTGATCATTTACTATTTTTGGTGATCATTTAGGTACTATTTTTTGGTGACTATATTTTTTTATTTGGTGATATTGTTTTGGTGACTTTTTACTATTTTTGGGGAAAAAAGTATTTTTAACCGACTTGAAAAGAAGAGAAGGTTCTCTGTTCGATTGTATTTTTTTATGTTTGTTTCCTCGGAACTCCGTCATTTATGAACCGATTTGGAAAATTCTTGTTTCGTTTAGTTCAGTATAGCTACGAAGTGGACCCATATACATTTTATCGATATTTGACCTTGGACTTTGAAGATACATTGAAGTTGGTTTTTGTTTTTTTCACAAAAATAATTATTTGTAAGTTACATTTTATGCTATATCTGGTGGGCAGTTAAATATAAGCCATTTTGAAGTACGTACTGATGGTGTCCATACCAACATATTATACAGACTAGCCGATACCTACGACTCCGTCCGCGTATAATTTGGTTTATTTTCCCCAAGGAAATATTCGTTTTTCCGGTATGAAAAATGGGTATTTCATTATTCAGAAACCATTAATAAAATAAAGCCATACATTTGCTTCCCAAAGTTACTTTCGTAAAGGCGAAGACACACGAGAATTAATAAAATATCAAATATGAAACAAGAAACATTTTGTGAACAAGTTTGTTTAGAACTTCCTAAATAACTTTGTCTTACAAAATTATGTTTTATCACGTTACAATAGAAGATACTTTGAGAATCTCTTTTGCGTGTCAGAAGTTTGTAGACAACAATTTTGTTGGAAATTCCAAGTTTTCAATACTTAAGCTAGAGGGTTAAATAATTAGGGTGAAAATTGGAAGGTATGTATTTAATATGAAATTTTATTAATCAATCCATCTTTGGATTCATCATCATCCCGTCACGTTACCACTGCTGGGAGACGGGTCTTCTCTCATAGAGAGAGTATGGGCCTTAATCCACCACGCTGGCCCAGTGCGGGTTGGTGGATGTCACATGACCTTGAATTTTTGTGATAAACTCTTGGACATGCCGGTTTCCTCACGAAGTTTTCCTTCACCGTTTTTAAAGCTAGTGTTAAATCCAGGGCCAGCGGGATTCGAACTCAAGTGCGTCGGATCAAAAGTCGCACGTTCTCCCACTAAGCCACACTCGGTCTTTTCTTTAGAAGCGGCAACTGTTTACGTTGTACCTATTACCTTTGCTTATTAATCTTTGGAATAATAAAACTTAACGAGCTACAAAGATTAAACGAGCACCCTCGCTGGACACTTTTAAACATCGAGTAAAGATCTTTTACTATTTGCAATAGCTACAATCAGCTTTATCCTGTTATTGTAATATATGTTATATGTATTTATATGTATAATATATGTATGTTTATTATATTTTAATAGTATTATATGTATTAAGATTATTTACTATTTTATTAGTGTGTATTTTATGTAATTAGTTTATGTAAGTGCATTAAGATATTGAAAACCACCATCCATTATTTTTGCGCTATTCCTCTCCCTGCACGGTTGTCTGGAAGAGATTGCTTTTAGCGACAAGACCGCCAATTGTAACAATACTGCTAAGTTTTTATTGTTAGTTTTTTTTAATTATCTGTGTGTGTTTTAATAAAGAGTTATTTCATTTCATTTTCATTTAATTGTTTTTTGGTTTTAATGTAAAGTACTTATAACACGAAAAGAAAAATTAACAGGTACCTATATACAATAAAATTATTATTATTGAAGAGCGAGTGTGGGTGCATGCGCGTCTTTCGATTCGACGCACCCGAATTCGAATACCGCTGGCCCTGCACCACTGACTTTCTTAAGTTATGTGCGGATTTAACACTCACTCTATAAACGGTGAAGGAAAACATCGTGACGAAACCGGTATGTCCAGCCTGTCGATATTTCAGCCACTTTACATTTTTAGTTTGGTACAATGTAGACTTTTAGAAAGAGATACATAGTGTTATCAAAAATATTTTACGAGAGCAAACCAATTACTTTATTTTATGGCATTCGAAATGTCAAACGACGTCATAAAATAACTTTTCCAACGTGACGATTTTTTTATTATGCCGCGTCGACAAAAGTTTGTTACTATTTTATTTCTATCTAAATTTTATGAAATATGTATGTAACATTTTTTGCTTGCACGTTATTGCGCTAGTTTTTTGTAAACCATTATACGCAATAGGGGATCGGACAACTTTTCAGAAAGTGTTTTATATTAACTACAATTAATATATATAGCCATGAAATATACTATTTTAATTAAATAACGTTCTAAAAGTACCTAAAACCAGGTTTAAATACTATGTTTCAAATATGGCCGCGCAAAAGGTCGCCTCAAAATTTGTGACGTCATATGGTGGTAGAAAACGACAAACTCTTCGAAATAAAACTTGCAAAGAGATTTAAATACGTTTTGTGAAGTTTGGGGAAATTATTCTAGTAATGGAACGAAAAAATTTGCAAAAATACATTTTATGAAAAGCAAAAACTTGAAATAAATACAAGCTTGACTCACGGCATTTGCCTACAAATGACGTCATGCGATGTGATTGTTGTTTCGTTTGAGATGAAGAACAGATTAAGAATGTCAGAATTATTAGATTTTATTTGTGGATTTAAAAATATAAATCTTTATTATTTCACAAAAATATTGATTGAATGATCTTTCTGGTTTGACGAACATTCGTTCTTACTAAATTTTTGATTTTTTCTCGATTATTCCCGATCCTCTGTTGCGTACGTTTCTATAATAAAATTCCTAAATGTATAACGGAGCTCACAAAAAGTAAATTTAAATAGCGTGTGAAAAATATTCTAATGAAAAAAACATACAGTTAGTAATTATAATTACATAGAAGACAAAACTTCTGTCAAGTAGCTAACTGGCATATAAGAAAAAAACTTCTAAAAAATGCTTCTCAGTTTCTTGCCGTATCTTCCGGGTCGTGTTTCTTTTTGCGATACGGTGGTAGAGTTATTGTAATAAATGACTTTAATAAAAGTGTCTATCATCATCGTGATCAGCCCATCACGTTCCCACTGCTGGGACACGGGCCTTCTCTCACAGAGAGAGTATGGGCCATAATCCACCACGCTGGCCCAGTGCGAGTTGGTGGATGTCATATGTCCTTGAATGTGATAAATTCTTGGACGTGTCAGTTTCCTCACGATGTTTTCCTTAACCGTTTTTAGACCGAGTATTAATTTCGAGCATCAGTGTGTCAGTGTGTCAGTGCGTCGGATTGAAAGTTGCACGTGCTCCCACTGAGCCACACACGTTCTCTCTGGAGTCTGTGATGCCAAAATTGAATTAAGAACTTTTGAACTTTGATACCTCAAATTCACATCCTTTGGGGTCCGCCAGAAGTTCGGCCGTCTTTGTGGTTGTGGTCGTATCTCGTTTAAGCGGTCTCTAAGTGCCCGCAGCGATTAGAAACCCACACCTAGGAATAGCTCAATTTGCCGATACCAAACCACATTCACGATGTGAAAAGTGCTATAAGTTATAGAGGTATTTTAAAATATAATCTGAAACGCCATTAAAATATCTACTATATTTCCGCTAGTTAAATATTTTGTGTGTAAGTTTTATTGTTTTTATGTAATGTCTGTAATTTACTGTTTGCAATAAAGCGTTCATCTACCTATCTATGAAAACTACACTAGACAATGTGAAACTACTAATAATTTCATTTCGTTTCAGATTGTTTTTTTTATGTTACTCAATGACGAGACGAGCTGGTCATTTGCCTGATGGTAAGCAATACGCCAGCCCATAACAATAACAATAAATTTCCGCAACGTCACGCATGATTCTATTAGATTAAAAAAAAATACACAAAAATCACATACATTTATTGAATAAATATTCAACATTTAAGTTAATTGCGTCAAAAAATTAATACCATATTCAAATTAATAATGTGTGGAATTAAAACATAGATTTACAATTTAATGAAAAATAAGTTCAATTAAAAACCATAAATAAAATAACAAAAAATTATAAACTATTTGCAAAATAAAAATTATAAATTAAATTAATAATATCACAGAGATTCAATTGACTTTTTGACATCTCGTGAACAAACCTGTTGATGGGTGCGTTCTGTTTCTTTTAGTTCATTCAGAAAGGTTGGAATTAGAGTGAGTGTCTTTCAGAATGTTAAATCTTGATGTCCTGGGTAATTCAGTTGGTGCAGACACATTTAATTATCAAGAAAACCATTAACTAGCTTAAAAAGAAACGACACGTCAAGCATTCGTCTCCGATCACAAAGGGAAGTTCATTTCAGTCGTTCTGTGAACTTTGAATGGATTTTTCCTAAAGTGCAGGAAAATACTAGGTGCTACAGAAAACGTTTTTGAAAACTTTCTAGACCTAATATTAGGTAAGTATATTCATAGCCCTATATTAGGTAAGTACTCTATTGCAAGCAAACCAAATTCTTTTTCAAATCCATCATGATGCTCCCAGGACGGCCGCCTTGTAAAATGTGGGTGTAACGTTACGTTACGTTACGTGCTAAGAGATAACGCACGAAATTCAATTTCGCCATAACGTCACTTCACTTCATGTTTCAGAATATTGGATGCGAAAGTCTACTGTTTTGAGTAACATTATATTTCTGACGAGCTCACACACTCGACTTCATCTGCGAGGAATTTCGTTCGAAGAAGAAACAATATTTAGGGAGCTATTAGATGTCTGATACACAATACAAAACTCGTGGTAGGTCTCTCGTATGCGAGAGTGAACATACATATAGCAATTATTTTATAGAAAAAAACAAAAACCGACTTCAATGTATCTTCCAACTCCAAGGTTCTCGATGAAATTTATATGGGACCACTTCGTAGCTATTCTGGACCCAACCCAAAATTATTTTTACAAATCGGTTAATAAATGACGGAGTTCTGAGGTAACAAACATAGAAAAAAAAAACAATCGAACAGAGAACCTTTCTTTTTTGAAGTCGGTTAAAAATAAGTAAAAATAATATTCACTTCGAATTGAAAACCTCCTTCTTTTAAGTTCCGTTAAACAAAACCACAAAATTCGTATTACCAAACGTCTCCAATTACTGAATAAAATATTTTAAGACTACCTATGACGAAGAAGACCTTTGATTTTTTGCCAGTAAATCAATATTTATCAATATTAGACTCAAAGGAAAAACAGGACTGTTGTCGATGAAAATAATTTTTATCGTGAGCATAGTCGGGGTACTAAATAAAAAATCAAAAATTTGTAATGAAATTTTATTTCCGATAACTATACATAATTTTATATTCATAACTCGTATTTATGTACAATCTATATCTTTATATCACGTAGGTAGGAGTAGAATTAACTGTCCATTATTTATAAGGCCTCGGGCCAGAATTGTATGAGCTAGAGCTGCGAACAAGATCACAGCTGGAAATAGCGGAGACTGATCCGTTATTAACATAACTGATATAAATAACGTTGCAACGGTTATCGTTGACGGTTTCTGTGGAGCACCCATGGCGTGAAGCTCGGCGAGACTTTCTTCTGGAACAAAGGGATTGGGTTAGAAAATAGATACTTACACGTCGCTTTAGGGCGGAGATAAAACCATAGCGTCTTTAGTTACTTGATCAAGTTTTGTTATTTGTGATCTTGCAATATTACTTAACGTATTTTCTTTTTTGACAAGTGTTATTAGTGAATACGGATGTTTTAAAAAGACATCTTCGTGATAATTTAGAGATATTTGATCAATGCTTTAAGAAATCTATTTGACGTAAGTCCAATAAAACATGCTTGGCAAAGATGGGATGTAGAAACAGTTAATTAAAAAAAAATTGTTCTTGCTATTTTAAGTTATATGAAGCCTTAATAACAAATTGACAATAACGGATTGATGTGTTCATAACAGTATTTTATTAATTTATTTTTCATCTCATCTATTCGAAAAGGACGACTTGGTTCGCCTTTATGTGCACCCAAAGGTGGTGTTTTCTATAAGAAACTTTTAGCGGGCAGTAATGAGTTTTTAATCCTCTTTATAAGTGCGCCGCAATTATCTTTGCCGCGCACTTTTTGAATTTGGAACATCTTAGTGTTCAGCACCAAAGAAATCGAACGCAAATATTGTTTGAATAAAGACTGGCTGGTACGACGGCCCATAGTCACAAATGTAAATATAAGTTTTTAGTTGTTTTAATAAAGGATACTATTTAATTTCAATTTAGTTGTTACTCTATGTTTTATTAAATAATAATATTACAATAAAATATGAGGCGCTTTTATTTTCTCTTAGTGGGTGATGAAAAGTAGAGTGTATCACTCGGGCGCAAAATATATTTTTGGCTCGGGCGACGTACTTTGAATCCCTCGCTACGTTCAGGATTCTACTAAAGAATTCTACTCTAGAATCCCTCACTTCGCTCTGGATTCAAAAAAGCGCCCTCGCCGTAAAAATATTATTTTGCTCCCTTATGATACAATCTACTATTTAAACTTTGTCGCTGTGCGACCATATCGTCCGGTAAGTAGTAGTTTTCAGTCCTAGATCAACTAATTTATACAAACGTTGAGCTAGATCTGACAAATAACAGTTAATAATTGTGCAAATAAGTTGAGGTTAACTGGTGGTAGGTTTCTCGTATGCGAGAGGCCGTCTGGGTGGGTACCACTGCTTTGCAAGTTATTCAACCGCCAAGCAGTAGTGCGCAAGCATTACTGTGTTTCGACTTGAAGGGCATTGTAGCCAGCGAAATTACTGGGCATTATGAGACTCAACAGCTAATTGTCTTAGGGTGACGAGCGCAGTGTAGTGCCGCGCAGGATTTTGCAAAACAAAGTTCTGGGTGGTGCTGCTATTGTTATGGGCTGGCGTATTGATTACCATCAGGCAAACGACCAGCTCGTCTCGTCATTCAGTTACATAAAAAAAAAGAAAAAAAAAAACGCTTCACAACTTCTTGTCCCAAGTTCAGATGGTAGTGTTAAGAATATCAAGTACCTACCTGAGCAAAATATCTTAAAGGAAAATAAATGAATTATACGGATGAATCCTACTATCCTAATAATAGTTGTGAGGAATGATGGATGGATGGATGGATGTTTGTACTCAATCACGCAAAACATACTGAACGAATTTTGATGACAATTTGTATGTAGGTACTTTAGGTCCTGGAAAAGGACATAGGCTAAAGGACACATTTTCATCCCGGAAACCGTGGTTCACAACCGCGGGGCGCTGTTATTTATACACACGCTGGTTTATGTAAATACTTGGTAAATACTTGGTATTTTATTTATAACGGCTATAAGAACCAAGGCTATAAAATATAGGATAAGTGTTCCCAGCACTAATTTATAGATCCTAACCATAAATCAGAGTATATTTATGGGAATAATTTTACGCTTCACGCCCTCATGTGAAAGTATAATGAGGTATAATAGTAAAGAATCCGAGGTTTATGAGATATGAGCCTTTAATACACCTATCAAATCTTTATCCTCGTATTAGAGGACACCAATTTTAGATACAGTTTTTTATTCTTATACTTTGCAGTAGTACGTTATCTATCATCACTTTCATCATAATAATATTATCATTGCAAAAGTTTGTATGTAAGTGTGTTTGTGTAATAATATTTTTTTCAACAGACTTGCTCATATAGTGGCTCTATGGTCACCGCAATTAGGCACAGAATGACACCCATAATCATACTGTGACTTTTTCATTGCTATAACTCACTAGTGAGTTATAGTTTTTTTTAAATTTTATTGGTTGAGGTGCTCTGTTCTTAAAAAAAGTTTTTATTCAAAAAAAGATCGTATTTAATAGAACAAATAAATTAATGTTCCTATTGCTTGCTCATTTCATGCAACTTCTTATTTAATTAGATAATGTTAACTCGTACGTGATTAATAAATAAAACTTTCACTCAAATATAAATTTTGTTTTCTCTGTAATAAAAGAAAACTTTGAATTCCCCATTTTGTACGTGGCAGAATAGGCGCAAAACATATGCGCGGAAAATAAAAAAAAACCTCATCCCTTTAGTCTGTGGCTGATCGCAATGCGCGCGCATAGGAAAACTGATTATAAATAAAATGAGTTTTTAATGAGTTTTGAACTTTAAATTTGTTTTTTTCGGATACGAGTAGAACGTTATTTAATCTTAATTTATCCGACCGCGTATCATCTCGATAGTAGTTACTATCGAGATGATACGGCAGCGTACACATTACGGTAATGTACAGTTACGGTAGTGTTGCGTTACGGTAGTGCCTACCGTAACGCGGACAGGGACAGTAGAACTTATATATGACTACTACTGTAGAACTTATGTATGACACAGTAGATAAGTTACTGCTAAGTTGAGCCGACTAAGTTTAGTTTCCTATTCCTAATTCAGTTCCAACATTTGGATACACAAACAAAAGCAACAGCTGGCTCGGATCCTGAAAACTTAGTCGCTCCTGAAACTAGTTTAGTTTTGGCACTAAAACTAAATAAACAGTTGGTAAAGTTGTTCAATAAACAGATGATAGGCGGAGAGTATTGTCTGTCTCTTACCAGGACTCTCTATTTCGTTATCAACTGTAGAACCAGGCCTAGCGCACTCCGCACTGTAGGTACGAAGCTACAAGTACATAGCCGGACACCGACGGCGGGTCACGCATCGTTACACGTGCCGCGTCAAAAGACATAAAAGCTATGCGATGGAAAGAGAGGCGTTTTGTAGGTTAATATGACTGGTAGGTATGCAGCGCTACGCGAGCTGTATTGAATTTTATTGCGTCATAGCAAGAGTCGCTATTAGTTTAAATTTCTTTGCGGAGTGATGCTTGTCCCTTAGTATTCTGTGATAGAACTTAAAAATTTCCTACTATTGTCTATTCTATGCTCATCACACGAATATAATAAAACCGAAAGTTCGTATGTTTATGTTTTTTTATGTTTGTTACTTCTTCACGCTATAACGGCTCAACTGATTTGAGTGAAATTTGGCATGAAGATAGCATATAACCAGGATTAATAAAATAACTGTTAGCTTCTTAAACGTAAATCTAGGGTGCCGCAGGCAGCGGGGCAGGGCCCAAACTAACGGTGGTTAGGGCTGCAGAGTGAGGAACCTCCTGACTATAAGTGCCGTGTCAAAGAATTTATGTGCCGTGAGAAGACTTTTGCATCTGACCCTTTATCCAACCGTCTAGCGAGAGCCTTTCAAGATGTTGGTCGAGGCTCTTTGCTATAAGGCCGTTCGCCGAAACAACTATCGAGACAAAGATCGTCGAGTCAACATCCCACATGGCGGTTACCTCGTGGGCCAAGTCAATGTACTTGCTGAGCTTGTTCTTCTCGACCGTAACCGTCTCGTCATGTGGGATGGTGACGTCGATTATTATTATTATTATATTTACATCAACCCACTTGCACCCGGATGAATCAGTTTTATTAAATTTTGATGATGATTACAAATATTGGCCGAAATGAAAATTAAACTTAAAATGTCATACCCTCAAATTGAGATGTAATCCTAATTTAATTATGACAAAGCCGGAGGCTGGTGGAGCTTATACCAGAATAGGCCACTATGTTTTTAATCAATTAAGCTGATGACAAATTATGTTATTCAAGCGGAGTCCAATTAATTACAAGAGGCATTAAGTTAAATTGAAATGTATTAATATAATTTACTCCATCAATTTTAATATAAATGCTATACTTGGGCATTAATTTTTACAAGCCAAGCAAATATATTTATGAGACTTTTGAAATAACGTAAATGAAATCTGTAAATAAATTATTCAAGTTGGACTTAAGTTAGATATTACGACTGACATTTATACTTTGAAATAGTGCCGTTAAGTTATGCTTTAATTATCTAGACACAGATTCTTCGATTTCATGCTTCGAAATTATATTGGTACCTAATTTTCGTCAGAATACTATTAATTCTTAATAATCTCAAAATTATTTAATAGCTTTTAAAGTAATTAGAATTTACTGGGCATGTGAGACTTAATATCTGATGTCTCGGGGTGATGAGCGCAATGCAGTACTACGTATTGCTTTTTATAGTTCTGGGTGGCACTGCAATTGCTATAGGCCAGCGTGGCGCTTACCATCAGGTGAACGACATGCTCGTCTCATAACTTTATTCCATAAAAAAAACTTCAAAAATAGGTACACTAAAAACAAGTTAGGTACATCCTGGGGGTCTTCAAATCGAGAGTGAACAGGTATCATCTAGGTAAGCGTGTTACATCTTAGACCACATCGTCACATACCATCAGGTGAGATAGTGGTCAAAGCCACCAGTAAAATAAAAAAAAAAACATAATTACCAAAAAACATAATTATTATGTACTTATCATTAGAAAGTATGTTCAAAGTGTAATTCCTTCTTAAGTGCAATGAAGTGTTTTCTATTCTATTCTATTTTATAAGTAACATAGTGTAATTTACCAACGTACCGTTGAGAACATGTACAGACACGGTGTGCGACCGTGCACCACGTACAGCGCACGTGTAGTTGCCAGCGTCGCTGCTGTTGACACGCGCCAGTCGCAGCAGGCTGTCGGCACCACCCGACACTTGCTCCGTCTTCACACTGTAAAGAAAATAAACTTACATTTCGTGACACATTTTTGGGGTTCCGTACTCAATGGGTAAAACGGAATACTAAGACTCCGCTATCCGTCCGTCTGTCTGTATGTCTGTCTGTCTGTCTGTCTGTCTGTCACCAGGCTGTATCTCATGAACCGTGATAGTTAGAGTTGAAATTTTCACAGATGATAAAGAAAGAAAGAAAGAAAGAAATAAAGAAAGAAACAAAGAAAACACATTTATTCAAGACATCACACAACATTACACTGAACACACAAAATAAGGTCAAAGCAAAAGCAATAAATGCAGCACAGTGAAATGTTGCGCGATGTCATGAAAAGGTTCTGACTCAGCATACGCTAAGGTGTGATGTAATCTGTTACCGCTATAACAACAAATACTAAAAACAGAATAAAATAAAGATTTAAGGGGGCTCGCATACTATTTATTATATACACTCTAGGGGTTAGAGCGAGTTGGTCCACGGAAGAGTGAGGTGCGGAAATTCGTGTAAGATTTGTTCGTCATTTACTAAATTTCATCTGCCGATACAATTTTTGGGTAGAAGTGTATGGAATCTCAAAGAGTATTTTGATGGTCATTATATATTTTCCCCTATGAAATTAGTAAACACCTTTCTTCTTGCTCTCAAGTTATAAACTAGAAACTCTACACTAGGAGCTCACAGAAAGTAAATTCAAATTACGCGTTAAGACTGTTCTAATGAGAAAAGTATACTATACTGTTCGTAATTACATAGAAGATGAAGATGCTTGGAACATTCCGCTTCTGCAAAGTAGCCAACTGGTACATAAGAAACATAAAATTATAGAAACCCAAAATTGTAACAAAATCTCTAAACAAATGCCCCTCAGTTTCTTGCCGATCTTCTTTTTCCGATACGGTGTGATAATTTGACGTTCATAAGTGCGTCTGTGATGTCAAAAATGAATAAAGAGATTTTGACTTTCACTTTGACTTTAGGCTTTTTTCTTATCCCTGTGCAGTCAGTATCAATAATAAGCGTACATTCTAGTAACATGTCGCTCTTCATAAAAAGTTACGTTTGACTTCGTAAGTACCCAAAAGATCCCTATAGTAATATTGTAACGCTATAAAGACTTGGTATCACGTTTTAAATGAATTCCTTAGTTAACATACCTACTTTGCCATGAAACAGGACAGCTCCGTCCCTTTCGTAAATTATGCAGACTTATACAAAATGCATGTTAAGATGTTTAAGCAAGTTCCGTATGGGACCCTTTGCCATAGTGAAAAGGGGTACGGTAGGTCAAGTATGATGAAATACTGAAAACTAGATATTGACTGTTGTACTGTATTTTAAAGTATGATGTTTTATTTTAGATATTTATGATTATAGTTGCTGATTTTGTCTTAGTCAAGCCGTAACCGTACACGGAAACCTATTTGCTCATATGACAGTTCTCTTTCCTCAAGGGTTTGCTGTAAGAAAAGTCTTTTTAGGGTTAAGCTCGCCTTTGTACATATAGTTTATAATCACCGGTGTAAATATTATTACAGTGTACAATAAAGAATAAAAGAATAAAATATGGCAAACAGCAAACACCTATTTAATTAGTTTTTGACTGAAAAACTTTGTTTTCAGGGATTTTAATCAGTTTTGACAATTATAATTAACTGGTTTCTATTGCTATACTTTAAGCTCTTAATCTTTCTTTATTTTGGCTGTTGTGATTCATAAGCGTTAATTTATCTATTAGCCTTTTGCCCGCACTTTTTCGTTGGAAATCAAATATGTAGCTCAAGCTTTGATCACAAATGCATTAAAAGGTATTTCACTGATCTTTTTTTTATGTAATTGTATGACGAACCGAGCTGGTCGTTCGCCTGATGGTAAACAATACGCCAGCCCGTAACAATAACAGCACCACCCAGAACTTTGTTTTGCAAAATCCTGCGCGGCGCTGCACTGCGCTCGTCACCCTGAGACAATTAGCTGTTGAGTCTCATAATGCCCAGTAATTTTACTGGCTACAATGCCCTTCAAGCCACAACACAGTAATGCTTGCGCACTACTGCTTGGCGATTTTTGTACACCTTTTTTGATACTCATAAAATATTCGGGTGACTAAGAAGCGATAATAATTGTCTAGTATGGAGATGACCCACTCCTTTCTTTTCTCTGTGCCCCAACCCTCCCACGCGCGCTTGTAAGTGGATCAGCATGTAGATACATGAGTTACATGGGAACATTATTGTTCTGCTAAACATTGTTTTACTAGAAGAAGGTTTGAGCCTTGAATTTATAGGCTTAATACTGACATCGTAAAAATCATTTAAGTTGATCTCAAAAGACGCGCGGTTACTAGATTTAAGGTCTTTTTTATTTTACTGAGTGATGAGACGAGGAAGTCGTTCACCTGATGGTAAGCGCCACGCCTGCAAATAACAATTGCAGTGCCACCCAAAACGTTTAATGCCATAAAAAGCACAGCGTCATTGCGCTCATCACCCCGAGACATCAGATATTAAGCCTCATATGCCCAGTAATTTCACTGGCTACAATGCCCTTCAAACCGGAACACAATAATGTTTGCGCACTACTGCTAGGCGGCTGAATTACTGTCAAAGCTTTGGTTCTAACCCAGATGGCCTCCCGCATACGAGAAACCTACCACGAGTACGTATATGCGAGTTTTTTGTATGCGAGGGGCTTTTTGGGTTAGTACCATAGTTTTGCAAGATATTTTGCCGCCAAGTAGCAATGCGTAAGCATTACTGTGTTCTGGTTTGAAAGGAATTTCAGCCAGCGAAATTACTGGGCATTACAAAACTTGAAAGCTATTGACTCAGGGTGAAGCAGGGAGCGCAGTGCAGTGCCGAGATTTAGCAGGATTTTGCATAACAATTATGTTCTCGGTGGTGCTGCATCTGTTACGGCCAGGCCTTTTGCTTACCATAGCTGTCATTTCGCAAACAAATCATTTTCGAGAGATTCATGTGAAGAAACGAGAGGTTAGCAGTGGCCCCCAAATAAATTGCTGTTTATAATGAATAAACATTTTCAAAATCGTTTTTCTTATAACTCTAAATGTACCTACATAAGAGATTCTACAAACGTTATATTTGATAAAAGCTTGGAACATTTATCACCAGGAAATTCAACACGGAAAAGAAAATCCTATTCATTTGGTTTTGTGTCATTCTCACATTTATAAAATTTGGTAAACAAACAACGACTTAAAAAGTTCTTGGAATACGAACGAGTTCACTTAAAGAAATGGCAGACAACTTTTAGCATTGTACTCCAATGTTGCGTGAAATTCGAGACATGTTAGTTTTTATATAACTGAGTGACGAGATTCTACTTCCCTGTATATTAAAATCTTACTATTCTATTCTACTAGTACCTTTTCTTATTCTTCCTATTCTATCCAATGTATTTCGATTGAAATTAATTCTTTTAAACAACTTTGAAAAAGTAAAAAAAGGAGTGGCTCCCAACGGATCCCACAAATCGAATTCCACTTAATATTTGTCGCATCTTAACCCAGAAAGTATTATTTTGAGTTCAATGAATCCCACTCAAATTTTACTTAATATACTTACCTGATACCGTTTTAAAAAACATCGATGTCTAGAGAAGTCGAAAGGACCCCGCCCATTACACCGTAGCATACCATGACCGTAAGTGTACGGACACAACCGTGGCATTTCCGTTTTATATAATACATACATATATAGGAAACTGCTCAAATATATTTTGGAATCCTCTTATTCACGCCTGTGCTTCCATAATTTACTCGAATTTTGCGTACAAATCGTAGTTTGGATTAGACGAGTTAATGTTGAAGTCAAAGTCAAAACCCCTTTATTCATTTTTGGCATCGTAGACGCACTTATAAACTTCAAATTATCACAATGACTACCACCGTATCGGAAAAAGAACCACTACTCAGAACCACTAAATCTAAATCGAACGGATTTCAAAATTTACAACGCCAGTTACAAGCGGCTATGGTATGGATATGTTTTACAAACATATCAGGGTGTATGATGTAGGCTTCAAAAGAAGTCTCGCTCATTGACCCTGTATTTCACTTTACTTAATTAACCCTCGGTCTACTGCGAAGGACGTACTGGTCTTGCATAGAACGACAATAAGCACAAGGCAAAAAAAAAACATTTCATAGTTATCTATGAGGCAACTTTCACACGACCACTTTGGAATGGTAGGTTCTGGCCATAGTTGTATTACCACCCATCGAACAAAACTATGGTCTATGTGCTTCAACTTCAGCCACACCGTCGTGTAACATCAGAGGGAGCGATATGTAAAAAAAAAAGCACCAGGCCGAATATTTTGGAGGTGATAGTGTTTTGTTTCCTCCGTGGTTGATACATTCATGGTATGATCATGCTACCGTGTAGTGTGCGGAGGCCTTAAGCCAGAAGTACCAGCGGAGCTGGAAAGGTATCATTGTTTATTTATAAGTAATCCCTGGCTATAGGAGGGAAAGTAAAATCGAGAAATGTTTCAATAGGAGTGCAGAATACCCGTTATTATGTGCCAGTATTTGTGCGAGGGTTTCAATTTTGTATATTGGAGTTCTTGAGGGAATCAGGAATTTAGGGGATTCATTTTGAATTATTTATGTGGTTCTTACCAGTGATTTCGTTATATATTAGGCAGCTTCACTAAAAATAACTAATTATTTTACATAGAAATAATACATATTTGTCAGCCTCTGTTGTGTAGTGTTTGGGTAGATTGGTTTATAATCTCATACAACACTGAGGTTGCGGGTTCGATTCCCGCGAAGGAACAAATGTTTGTGCAGGAAAAAAATATGTGCAAGTATTTGTTTCGTGTCTGGTTGTTATGTGACCATTGTCCTTGTAGTTCCTGGTTATGGGGAATCCTAGGGGCCATCTACGGTTTTTTTATACAAAAAAGAAGTTTTTTACAATAACACCTCTATCCTTGTTATGATAGATAGATAAAAATAGATGAACATTTTATTATTCACCTTAAACATAGAAATTAAGTTCAAGTTACGGTTAATAATAGTAATGCTAGTTAGGAGCCATCTATGGTTATTTACAAAAACAGTTCAAAAAAAGACCTCTATTTTAAAAACGACGATGACAAAATCATGACATAATATACATCAATAGTAGGTATAATTAATTTGTATCGATACCTGATGCCGCCTCTAGTGACGTCAGCATTCAGTGCTCTGCCCTCATGCAGCCACGTGAGTACAGCGGGGGTCTCCACGTGACGAGCCCTGCACACCAGCGCGAGGGTTGACTCCGCTTCATAATACTTCTCCAGGAGTGGAGCCCCGGCCTCGTCCACCACCCATACTTGAGGAGCTGTTAGGAGAAAAATATTATGTAAAAACCACCAATAATAAAGAAGTTTTTTATGTAATCTCTCGCCACCTAGCGAGACAAACATGTCACCTGATGGCAAGCAACACGCCTGTTCATAGCAGTTGTAGCGCCACCTAGAACCTTATTTTAAAAATCTTGCACAGTACTGCACTCGTCTGTACAATAGCTATTACGTCTCATATACCCAGTAATTTTGCGGGCTATAACGTCCTTCGAACCGGTACACAATAATGCTTGAATACTACTGCTTGGTGGCAGAATACTAGTAAAACGGTGGTAACCACCCAAACAACCTCTCGCCATTGCCTATACAAGAGACCTACCTAGTGTATCAATATATACCTAGTGTTAATGTCGTGGCCCCATCATAGAAGATCATTTAATGATTTTTTATCAACAGGCAAATGCTCTTATTACTGAAAACAACTCTACACTCTACTTACTAAAACGAAACGAACTACTTGAAATATTACATTGTCTATTATCCCAATCATGATGTGCCTTGGTTCGATCAATAGATCAAGAATATATCAAGATATGGCCAACTAAAAACTCGGATATCATAACTTGAATCACTACACACAAGTTTCAAGTTAACATTAATTCGTTCCCTGACACATACATTCCGAGACGTAGCATCAAGAGGATTAGGTAGATAAAAGAAACATTTTTAATAAAACTTTCACTTCCCGAGCAAAAACTTCGCAGACATCACTTTAATGTGGTATTCCCGACAAAGTAGGAAAGAAAAAGTATTCAACAAAGCTAAAAATACTATTTGAACGACTGAGAGTCTGAACTTTCACTCTTACTAGGCCTAGCGCACTCCGCACTGTAGGTACGAAGCTACAAGTACATAGCCGAACACCGACGGCGGGTCGCGCGTCGTTACACGTGCCGCGTCAGAAGAGATAAGAGCTACGCGATAGAAAGAGAGGCGCTCTGTAGGTTAATATGACTGGTAGGTATGCAGCGCTACGTGAGCTGAATTGAATTTTATTGCGTCATAGCAAGAGTCGCTATTTGTTTAAATTTCTTTGCGGAGTGATGCTTCTGTCCCTTAGTATTCTATGCTACTACATTTGGGTGCCGGAAAAGCTGTTCATAAAGGGTTCTCAGATAGCCTCGAATAGAACGGAAGGCATTAGAATTCCTTCCACGTCTCTTGATACGAAGATAAGTGATTTATTTTACAGATTTTGTCCCAAAACACATTTCTTTTTAACCGACTTCAAAAAGGAGGAGGTTTACAATTCGACGGTATGTTTTTTTTTTTTTTTTTTTTTTTTATTTTTTTTTTGTGTGTTTGTTACGCGATTACTCCGCCAATTATGAATGGATTTCGATGATTCTTTTTTTGTTTGGTAGGTCATACTTCAGAGGTGGTCCCATATAAATTTTATCGAAATTCATTCAGCACTTTTTGAAAAAAATAGCGAAAACAAAAAAAAATATAAGTTTAATCTTCAAGTCGGTTCTTGTTTTTGTTGTAACCGACTTTCTAAAGGTGGAGGTTTGTATTCGACTGCTTCACATGCTTAACCCAGGGTTGACTTCCGGCGAGGGAACTCCTCAACGGTGAATAGTACAGACACAAAATTTTGTAAATGGATTTAACCATAATAGCCTGTTCTAAATTCCACCATGACATGGCTGATACACCCAGGAATGACTTCCGGCGAGGGAACTCCTCAACAGAGAATAGGAGAGTCATGAATTTTTTTTGTACATAAATTTAATTATGATAGCCCGTTTTAAACTTCGTCACGATGTGGCTGCTAGATCATAAATGCTTGTCTGTAAAAACTTTTTAAATTAATTTAATTAAAACTTGTTTTGCACTAAAAAGGTTAAAATAAATTATTTTTCAAAAAAAACTTAAACCGACTTCAAAACCACAAATAGGCACTCAAAAGTGAAAAATAAATTAATATAATTATCATAAGCGCTGCCCACTCATATACTTGAAGTCGGTGCCAGCCAAGTCTAAAAGGTAGTAGATAGATACTACCTACAAGTAGTACAATACAATACAGTACAATACAGTAGTACAATAGTTACTATATACATAGTATTTATCTGCTACCTAATAGACTTGGCTGGCACCGACTTCAAGTATATGAGTGGGCAGCGCTTATGATAATTATATTAATTTATTTTTCACTTTTGAGTGCCTATTTGTGGTTTTGAAGTCGGTTTAAGTTTTTTTTGAAAAATAATTTATTGTATATTCAGTAGCGGGAATCAGCAGTTCCATCATCCGTTCGGGTCGCAGATGACCGTTGTGACAAATTACAGGCGCCTTTTGCTCCGTAAAAATACTCGAGAGGGTCCTGTGTCATATACATTATTTATGGGATTGTACTGTGGTGTGATGAAAGCGAATGAAATGGGCAAACGGAGACGTGATTAGCGTGATGATTGCTGTCTTTTCTGTTAAGTTCACATTTTACGCTCGTCCAAAATTAACTCGATAAATTTGAAAAGGTTACCCTTTTGGACAAAAAATGCAAATTATGTTTTGTCAAAAACGCTTTTAAGCCTGTAAAAATACAAAAGAATATTCCCAAATGCCTGTATATTACGTTTGAAATACGTGGAGTAAGACACAATGGAAGCCTTTGACATCTCGTCGATCAATTTTGATAAATTTTAGCTTCGCGTTTGAAATTTTAGATGTATGAGTATTAGCAACACCGCGGGATTCCAGTTAATGTCTGCAGATTAGAATTAAAACGATTAATTAATCTTTGTAGCTTCGGATTAGAGGCATATTTTGTTAGAAACAAGGCTTCGCTTTTACATGAAAGTGGGAAACTAGATAATTGAATGCTAAGCTGAAATTGCTACGTAGATAATGAAATGTCTCAAATTTTTTGACATTTTAGTATTAGGTAGGTTTTACGTATGTTTGATATGTTTCAATAGCACTACTGCTTGGCGGCAGAATAACTGGCAAAGCTTTGGTACCTACCCAGACGGCCTACCGCAAACGAGAGACCTACCACGATTATAATTTAAGCCCCCCAACTTATAAATTAGGTACAATTTATAAAACATCAACTTACTATTAACATGGAGAAAAGTCTTGCTGACTCTAGGTGGGTGCGTAGATATCTGACACTCGTACACCCCCTCGTCATCCGGCTTCACCTCCCTGATGAGGAGTCTCCAGTTACCAGGATACCTTCTGGCGACTGTCACTCGGTTGTCAGCAGCGTAGGTAACTGCCCCGACTGTGAGAAGTTCCGGCATCTCTTCTTTGCCTCTTCGACGAACCCAGGACACCTGAAGCAATAGGAACAATGTAATTACAAGCTTTTATTTAACTTGCAATGTTTAGGTCAAATCTTGCAAGTTGAATCAGAACCACTTGCTCTTATCCTACGGAGTTGAAATTTGCATACTTGTCAAAGTCCGATGACAATGCAATATTATGGTGACAGCCAGTTGATCTGATGATAGAGATGGAAGTTGGCAATGGATCTCCTTGACGGATAATTCTAAACTACTAGTATTTGGCTTATTTTAATCTGCTCGCGGTTCCAATTACGAATTTGTTTAAATTGAATTGATTTTGCTTGTCTTGAAAAAATATTTTTCAACAAATATCTTATTTTATTTATCCTACTTCCTACTATTTGTAGGTATTTCTAATTGTAAGAATAGATGTATGTATGGATGTACCTTTGTTACTCTTTCACGCAAAATCTACTGAATGGATTTTGATGAAACTTTACAATAATATAGCTTACACATCAGAATAACACATAGGCTAATTTTTATCCCGGGAAACCGCGGGTGAAACCACATGGCGCAGCTAGTCATCTATTATTTTAAACTAGCTCCGTCCCGCGTTTGATGGGAGCGACGATCTGCGAAAGGCGGCCGGAAGAAACTGGATGAGAAGATTCGAAGACCGGGCTCAGTGGCGTCCATTAGCAGATACCTATGTCTTGCAGTGGACGACTATGGGCTGATGATGATGATGATTTTTATTTTCATTTTGTTTATTTATGGTTTACCAACAATTATTACACCAGTACAAACTTAAAGAAATATTCAATAAATATAATTGCTAAACGCGTAATCTTTCACATCACATCGCTTATCCATTCAACTGTGGCGGCCATTTTGCGCGAATCGGCGAATCTGTGTCGCTACTTCGGGGTGGTCTCGCGTCGAATCCAGGAGCGACGTGTTTTTTGACGTCGCGCTCCTGGAGAGGGGTCAACAGGACGGTGGTTATAGGTAAACACCGCATGCAAAAGTAAACTAAATTTATGATATATATATCATATGAAAAATATGATAATGATGTCCTGAATGACTCGCAAATAAAAAGTATTCTATGTGTTATTTCAGGACTAAGAGTATCACTATACCAAATTGAATCAAAATACAGTCAGTCGTGGCCGCGTAAAGAGATAACAAACAAACTTACATACAAACTTTCGCATTATAATATTACTAGTTGCGCCCCGCGGTTTCAAACCCGCTTTCTCGGGACAAAGAGCCTATAAAGTAATCCAGGGTATGTGCTATCTCCATTCCAAATTTCATCCAAATACGTTCAGTTGTTGCGGCGTGAAGAGAGAACAAAGACACAAAAACACTAACACCCGTACAAACTTTCGCATTTATAATATCAGTGTGAAGAGCTCTTGTTTCAGGGTGACGAGCACAGTGCTGTGCTGCGTAGGACTTTACAAAACAAGGTTATGGGTACCGCTAAATAGAGGGCAGGCATGTTGCTTACCATCAAGAGGACGACATGTTCGTCTTGCCACTTAGTTATATATAAATAAATTTTCAAAGATGCATGTAAACGCAAATGCATACTGACTTTGTACATACATAGTAAAATACTTCGAATATAGCACATATAAATATTTATTTTTATAGAACTGATTAATGAGATGGACAAGTCATCTGCCTGATGGTAAGCGCCACGGCGATAACAATTTCAGTGCCACCCAGATACCATACGAGATCCCACATACGAGACCTGAGACAAGTTACATTCATATTCAAAAGCTGTCGACAGCGATTTAAGCAGTAGGTAGATTCTTACCCAGTGAAAGTTTGTTCAGAGAAAGATGAAACTACCTTTACGTACTACCGGACATTTAACTTTAAGCCACGTTTCGGTTACACGTGCCGATCCAATTAGTTCATGTACGTCTTACACCTGTGAAACTAATCTTTAGAGTGATAAGGGAGTAAAGCGACGTCCCAGAAAAGACATAAATAGGAAAAACATTACATTCTATTTTTATTTTATTGGGAAATGGGCATCCATTAGACGACATCTCGTCTGATGGAAATCGAAGATGGGGCCTGAGATAGAGCACGCTTGCCCATAAGATGCCTATTCACTCTAGACTTAAAGAGACACAAGTTGTAGCTGTTTGGGAACAATGAAGCTGGTAGTGCGTTTCACTCCTTAGCAGTCTGCATGATAAAAGAATCAGCGAAATGCTAGGTATGGACGAGTGGGATATTAACGTACGGGTGAAACGACTCTCCCCGCCAGGAAGTCCTTCGGTGGAAAGGAGAAGAAGGGATTAGTTCGTGCAGTTCCTTGGCACACTCCCCGAAGTGCAGTCGGTAGAAAGAGCGGCAGACATCCAACATTCCGTTTGTGTTCGAGACTCGTTAATCTATTCTCCAGCAAGGCATTGATATTAATTAAATTAATTGCGCGACGTTCTATATAGTCCAGAGCTGCCAGTTGGTGATTAGCTGAGCCATCCCGTAGTTGGCTACAGTTCTAAATGCAGGATCGTATTTAAGCTTGGTATAAGGTACCTATTTATGTATGTACTTGTAGGGTACTACAATCTAGTATTTTAAATCAAATCGGTAGATAATTGGCGAGTAGTTAATGCCCCGCATGCGTTGAAAAAGATTATTTTCAATAAATCTTCATGCATTTTCTAACAATAACTATACGAAGGTAGGTACAGTATTTTACATTTTTCGAGCTAGTTTTTATTTTGAAACTCTGTGTACTAATTATATTTTAAAAAGAATATAATAATACCTAATTAACACAAACTAACCACAAAAATAAAAAAGTGCCCAGAACGCTGGCCGCATTGCCATGCTGAAAGGCAATGCTGATTTTTTGGCCCAAAATATTTATATAGTTAAATATACTTAGCAACACAATTATAAACGCATAATTACAGCTCTCCTAGTCAATTTCTCTAGTTACAGAGTACAAAGTAACAAACCTAATTGTCTTTGTTTATGATGTATATGATTGTTTTTGTGTTAAGTCTGTTGGAAAACCTCATAAATAAACATATTCCGTGCAAGTCAAATATAAAAATCTACAACCTGGAAACGCAAAGTGAGACTTGTGAGAGACACATGACAATAAGTATAGAGAAAGTCAACTGACGTAAGTGTACAAGAAATCCCTTATTCCTTCAGCAATAAAGTTCAATTTGTCTCCGTCAGATAGTCAAAGCGACAAAATGAAGAAAATTGAAGTGCCAAAGGCACGGAAGAGATAAGCTAGAGAGCTGTGGCTTTTGTTCGAGTGACGTAATGGGTGCAAGGACCAAAATACCGGTATAAAATTGGTATCGATACCACATAAGTAGATACAAGTATACATAAAAGAACCGACTTCAATTCTGATGTATCTTCGAAGTCCATGTTCGAAGGTTGATAAAAATTATATGGTACCACTTCGTAGCTGTACTGAACCCAAAGCATTAAGAATTTTCCAAATCGGTTCCAATGTTAAAAGTATCGATAAAATGAAATACCGATATATTAGTAGGTATGAATATTTTCTACGAAAAGAGGAAGGGAATTAACTTTAATTGATTATCTCTTTCTTCTTGCGACCACGCCAGCTGCCGCTGCACTGCTTGTCTCGCTCACACGGCCCAATGCGGGTGATCAAGTTTGAACCGTCGCCAATACCTCATTACTGATAATTATAACTTTATTTTAGTATCGATACCTACATACCGGTATTTTGTGGATTTACCGGTGAAAACAGGCAAATTAATTTCCTTTTTTTTTGATGTCGGTATCGGTCCCTGGTTGACTATTTGATTTTGGAAGTGAAATATTTGATATGAAATATGTCAAACGTGGACGGATTAGTTCATGAAACTTGAATGATAGTTTCTATACGGAATCTAATAATGAAATTAAGTTGGATAGCTGAAAATAAGTTTGTAGTTTATAGTCATACTACTTAGGTATATAGATGCGAAAGTTTGTAAGGATTGATGAATGCTTATAATGATGGATGTTTGTTACTCAATCATGCAAAAAGATAGAACAGATTTTGATGACTAAAGCACGCATGTAAAACTTTGGTGTGCAGTTAGTCAAAAAATAAATATTAAAAAGAACTATCCAATTCATATTTGTCGTTATTAACCGACTTCAAAAAAGGAGGAGGTTCTCTATTCGGTTGTATTTTTTATTTTTTTTTATTTTTTATGTTTGTTACCTCAGAACTTAGTCATTTATGGACCGATTTGGAAAATTCTTTTTTTATATGAAAGGATATACTTCCACATTGGTCCCATTTTTAACCGACTTCAAATTAAAAAAGGAGGAGTATATTTTTTCCTTGTTTTTGTTTGTTACCTCAGAACTTCGTCATGTATTACCCGATTTGGAAAAATTCTTTGTTTATTTGAAAGGACATACTTCCAAATTGGTCCCATCATTAACCGACTACAAAAAGGAGGAGTATATTTTTTATGTTTGTTAACTTAGAACTTCGTCAAGCTGATTTGGAAAATTCTTATTTTATTAGTAAGGATATACTTCTAGATTGGTCCCATTATTAACTGACTTCGAATTAAAATAGGAGGAGTATAAATATTTTATTTTGGTACCTCAGAACTTTGTCATTTATGAACCGATTTGGAAAATTTTTTTTTTATTTGAATGAATGTGATTTCAGAATCGTCGCATTGTGGTCCGACTAATTAATAAAAGGAGTTTTTTTTCTTATTATGTTTGTTATCACAGAACTTCGTCATTTATAAACCAATTTAGAATATTATTTTTAAAGTTTAAAAAAGGAGCAGGTGTGTTTCTATGTGTGGCCTTAATTGTCAGAGGGCAGATTTCAGATTCAGATTCAGATTCAGATTCTTTATTGCTTCCATAGGCAGTACAAGGTGTAATTAAGTCAACGTACAAAGTCTCATATGGACCCCGTCGGGCACAGCAACATTAGAAGAGAGGAGGACGCAATTATTAGCATTAGTCAATGAATGTATTGTATTGTATTAAATTATATTGTAATGTAATGTCAAATGTGAGAATATAAAGTTAAAATAATCATTTAGGAGTTAAGAGTATTATTTTTCTTTTAAGAATTCGTCAATTGAGTAATACGCTTTATTAGTAAGGAACTTTTTCAATTTTTTTATAAATTTTGTGTTATTTTGTTCACACTGAAGTTCCCTGGGTAACTTATTATATATGTATACCGACATAGGTAATGTACTAGATGAGTGCATCTGCAGTCGGGACACAGGTAATAATAACCGGTTGCCGTGGCGAAGTGTGAAGTTGGTTTTTATATCTGTTCGAGTTTTATATAAATGAGGATTATTACGTACAAATTGGCAAATTTCGAAGATGTATATGCATGTCAATGTTAAAATTTCGTATTTAATAAAATAAGGTTTGCAACTATCAATTTGATCTATGTTTGCCAGGATTCGGATGAGTTTTTTCTGCATAGTAAACAAATCACTTGCAGCGCTGCTGTTTCCCCACAGTACAATCCCATAACTTAGTCTCGAATGAGCGTTCGCATAATATGTTGCGATTGCCGTTTTCAAATCAGTTGTCTTTTTTAGTTCGCGAAGGGCGTACGTGAGAGATGAAAGTTTAGATTTAATGTTCATAATATGTGACTGCCAGTTAATATGTGTGTCAATTGTAATACCTAACAAAGTGAATTCCTTTACAGTTTCTAATTTAGTGCCGTGAAATGAGTAGTTTAATTGAAGTGATGCTTTTTGATGCGGATGAAAAGTAATAACTTTTGTTTTAGCTAGATTGAGTTCAAGGTTATGTTTAAACATCCAGTCAGTTGTTTGTTCGAGCATCGCGGTGAGCTTGGTATGTACGTTCATGCTATTTTTTGTTGAAGTAAGTAGGGAAATATCATCTGCAAAGCAAACGCAAGGTTCTTTCATAACTTTAGGAAGATCGTTTATGTAGATCAAAAACATTAAACATCCAATGACGCTTCCTTGGGGAATAGAGGTGTTTACCTTGATTGTATCTGAGCGGACAATTTGTATGGTCTGATTTTTATGGTTATAATGCACTATTTCTACAAGTTGTTCACGGTTTTGTAGATACGATTTGAACCACTCATGAGCTATACCGCGAATACCTACGCCATATAATTTGTCTAACAAAATTCCGAACAGGACTTTATCGTATGCTTTGGCCATATCGAGTAGGATACCTACAGCGTACTCTTTTCTTTCTAGAATATTGAGCACCTCCTGCATATACTTATAGACTGCCAGAGTAGTGGACCTTTTTTTACGAAACCCGTTTTGGCACTCGTTAAAGATTTTATATTTTTCACAAAATGAATAGACGCGGTCGCTCATTGCTTTTTCAAATATTTTAGACGCAGTCGGCAACAAAGCTATAGGACGATAGTTATTAGGGTCAGTTTTTAAGTCTTTTTTGTGGATAGGTTTTATTACAGCGGTTTTAAGTTGGTCCGGGAAAACTCCTTGTTCGAATGATTGTTTTAATAGTAAATAAAAAGGCAAAGTCAGTTCGTCGGCACATTGTTTAAACAGACTAGGCGGGAGTTCGTCTATACCGTGGCTATTTTTATTCTTAAGGTTTTTTATGAGCTTGTAGGTTTCGCATTTCGTAGCCTCGTTATCTCGTTTTTCGCTCTGTCGTCGTGTGGTCGAATTAATAATTTGTTGGCGTCCAAATCTGACAAAACGATGCCTTCTAAACTTCTGACACGACTTAGTGCCACATATGTTTGCCCTTTTGCAAATTTTTTTTTACCGAGATCGATCACAGCTCTTTCGAGGGTGGTCCCCTGTAGTTTATGGACTGTGACCGCCCAGCTTAATACATATTAGAGGAAGCATACGTCGCTCTACATCTCCGTAACCCCTCGC
Source organism: Petrophora chlorosata (assembly GCA_951640565.1). Classification (NCBI taxonomy): domain Eukaryota; kingdom Metazoa; phylum Arthropoda; class Insecta; order Lepidoptera; family Geometridae; genus Petrophora; species Petrophora chlorosata. Next base: position 2,856,963 of record OX621204.1, on the reverse strand, counting down.
CGCCTGAAATGTAGTGCTTGATGGAGGTATGGGTATGCAACCGTCACTATTTTTAACCGACTTCAAAAAGGAGGAGGTTTACAATTCGACGGTTGTTTTTTTTTTTTTTTGTGTGTTTGTTACGCGATTACTCCGCCAATTATGCATTGATTTCAATGATTCTTTTTTTGATTGGTAGGTAATACTTCAAAGGTGGTCCCATATAAATTTTATCGAAATTCATTCAGTAGTTTTTGAAAAAAATAGCAAAAACAAAAATATATAAGTTTAATCTTCAAGTCGGTTCTTGTTTTTTTCGTAACCAACTTTCTAAAGGTGGAGGTTTGTATTCGACTGCTTCACCTGCTTCACCCAGGGTTGACTTCCGGTGAGGGAACTCCTCAACGGTGAATAGTACAGACACAACATTTCGTAAATGGATTTAACCATAATAGCCTGTTCTAAATTCCATCATGACATGGCAGATACACCCAAGATTGACTTCCGGCGAGGAAACTCCTCAACACACTGACAACACACTGACAACTGAATAGGACAGACATGAAATTTTTTTGTACATGCATTTAATTGTGATAGCCCGTTTTAAACTTCGTCATGACGTGGCTTCTAGATCATAAAAGCTTGTCTTTAAAAACTTTTTGAATTAATTTAATTAAAACTTGTTTTTCACTAAAAAGGTTAAAATAAATTATTTTTCAAAAAAAACTAAACCGACTTCAAAACCACAAATGGCACTCAAAAGTAAAAAATAAATTAATATAATTATCATAAGCGCTACCCACTCATATATTTGAAGTCGGTGCCAGCCAAGTCTAATAGGTAGTAGATAAATACTACCTACAAGTAGTACTTACTATATACATAGTATTTATCTACTACCTATTAGACTTGGCTGGCACCGACTTCAAATATATGAGTGGGTAGCGCTTATGATAATTATATTAATTTATTTTTTACTTTTGAGTGCCATTTGTGGTTTTGAAGTCGGTTTAGTTTTTTTTGAAAAATAATTTATTTAAAGTGTATGAAATAATTTAAAAATTAATAAGTAGTATTTCTCTGGTTTTTGATATGATCAAATCAAATCAATGATGCGGAAAACGCCGACACCGATACCAAAGAAAACTAACTCTTACTATACCAAATACCAAAAGACGGTACATCAGAAGTCAGTTCGGTGTCAGCTGCTTCGATTTCAATAAGAACGTTTGATTTAAGCTTCGATCATGATCGAAGGATTTAAGCATAAATAAGACGGTCTACCTACACATATATTTACCTTAATCACAAAATATAGACTAGTACAGAAGGCAATCTCATGTATGTGTTTCACTTTCCATACCTACGCTCGGCAGTTGCGCTAGGGTAGTCAACTTTGGCTTATGCACAAAAAACTATCGTAGTAGTGGCACTCGTTTCTAGTTGTTTGATTAATTATAATTAGATAAAGTTTATTTGAAGACAAAAAATGCAATTAAATCACATTTACATCTTCCTCATTAAATTATTGAACACGAAGCTTATACAGCTTATACTACAATAAATATCTAATATAAATTGTTAAAATATGACAAGGCCACAAAATCATATCCGCTTGATCGGCGCGGGGCCGGGGGCTGGGGCGCTAATCTACCTACCTAACTGTTCTGTGTTACGTGAAAACGAACCATCGAAATACAAGCAAATACCTACTTTTCTCTCTGAAACAGCTGGTAGCCTAAAAAATGACAATTCACCGTTTAATGTTGAATTTAAACAATCGTCCACTGAGCAGTTAAAGTAACTTTTGCTTTGTTGCTCCATTTTTGCACAAAAAAAGTTTCGAGATACTGGTTCGAGATATCATGTCCGTGAGCGATGTCTATGTGTGCGTTGCTCGAGCGCACTTACTATGTTGATTGATTTCTGTACTAGTTTATTTATTTTCATTTTGGCTACAGTCTGCATTATTTTACCTATAAGACTTTAAATTCTAAAGTCAACACTGGACTTTTTAGCTTTTTTGGACGAGCCTTCTTGTACCTAACGTGGTCCGCTAATGTCCGAAAGTTGGTTCAGTTCAGGCAGCACATTATTTGTACACTTAAAAATACATGCCTTATCATCATCATCAGCCCCCCATCACGTTCCCACTGCTGGGACACGGGCTTTCTCTCATAGAGAGAGTATGGGCCATAATCCACCACGCTGGCCCCGTGCGGGTTGGTGGATGTCAAATGTCCCTGAATTTATATGATTTATTCTTGGACATGCCGGTTTCCTCACGATGCTTTCCTTCACCGTTTTAAGAGCGAGTGATAAATCCGCATATAACTTAAGAAAGTCAGTGGTGCGGGGCTAGCGGGATTCGAATTTGGGTGCGTCGGATCGAAAGTCGCACGTTCTCCCACTGAGCCACACATGCTCTAAATCCTTAAATATCATACATGCCTAATTCCTTAAAATAATATTCAATTTTCTTACCAACATAGGTAGGAGTACATATAAACGATCAATACATTAAATCATGCAAAGACAAAACGAAGATGTATGGTCGCCTTGACCCATTTTCTTGGCATACACAGGCTTATTACGCGCCTTGAGACCTTTTTTATAAAATGTATATAGAAAAATATTTACAACCCGAGGGAGCACCTGCAATGAACATTCTAGGGATGTTATAACAAATGCTCTAGACAGAATAGATACCTAAGTATTTAGTAACATGTTTTTCGTGTGAGGGTAGTCCTATCCTATCTTGTAATCCTGTCCTATTTTCAAACAAGTGACTATGCTGATGCCAACGGAGTACTCGGAGTACAACGAGTATATATTTTCAGACAAGTGGCTATGCTGATACCGAAGGCAAGTCGCTGTCAAAGTCAAAATCTCTTTGTTCATGTTTGGCATCACAGACGCACTTATGAACGTCAAATTATCACAATGACTCTACCACTAAGTCTGAAGCTTATCTTTGGTATGAAGAGTGTCTATTTTCAGACAAGTGACAAAACTCAATACTCAATACTTTGTTGCAAACATATGTTATGTACACAAAAGTTCTTACTATAGGGGTGAGATTACATATGACCCTATAGCAAATTATAAATTATAATGGGAGCGGACCGATTTATTCTACAACGTCTTTGTCAGTTACTTATCATTTTATTCTTATTTTCATTAAAAAAGTCATTTAAATTGTAATAAAATTTTTCGATCAGGAATTGTTTTAATTTAGGAATTGTTTTCATTAACACATACGTGGTAAACATCCTGTTTCTAAATCAAATTCTCATGTCAGTGACCATGATAGGTTAAAAACGTATGACGAAGTTTCTGTCCAGCGTGTGAGCGTGTATTGTAATGAGCTACTAAGGCTAGAATGTGAAGTCACGTAGGCAAAGTTAATTTGTAGGTTTGCTTGCCATTATTAAAAAACCGGCCAAGTGCGAGTCGCACTCGCGCACGAAGGGTTCCGTACCATTATCTATAAAAACAGCAAAAAAAATCATGTCTGTTGTATGGGAGCCCTCTTAAATATTTATTTTATTCTGTTTTTTAGTATTTGTTGTTATTGTGGCAACAGAAATACATCATCTCATCATCTGTGAAAATCTCATACAGCCTGGTGACAGACAGACAGACAGACGGAATGAGGAGTCTTAGCAATAGGGTCCCGTTTTATCGTTTTGTCGTTCCCCTTTGGGTACGGAACCCTAAAAACAGAGAACTCGCAGTGACATATAACGTCGGCACCCTACCCGGCTTTCAGAGCCTAACTTTTTCAACAAAAGATAATGTACACGTGATGAGATTTAAAAGCAATATGAGGACGACTTTGTAGATAACGTACGCGACTCTTTTTTGGCATTAAGGCTGGTCTTTGTTACAAAAAATGAAATTTGGCTGTATTATTCCTATTTATAAGCGAGTGTGGCGCAACAGGTCTACGGTTGTCTGGAAGAGATCGCTGTTTAGCGATAAGACCGCCGCGAGGTGTAGCCTTTAAAATGTAGTATACTATTTTTTTCCCGCATTAAAGTAAACGGTCGCCGACGATTCAAAATGGAATCTGACGCTCAGTCAAATGCTGAGGTTTTTTCTGATAAATCCTTTGAACAATGTATCTGTAAATTGTACTGTTTAGATTGTTCGTATCTGCTCTACTTTGTGCAGGAAAACCCTTGATTCTGACCTAAAAACCCGTACATTTTATGTTTGGGGATTTTGGGGGCTCTCGGTACCTTTCCCTAGACAAAGCCTTGCTTCCAACTCGTCAAATTACATCATGGTGTCCCGGGAGTGATTTCTTTTTACCGAAACATGGATTTGTTTTGTTTACAACACTATTAGTAATGTCACAAGGCCACAAGGGTCTGAATGAACACTGCTAAAACGAACTAATGTTTAAATGCATGATAATGTTTTATAATTAATTAATAAATATAACTGAAGACGTGGGTGTATAACGCGTGTGTGCTGCCAGTGATGACTTACGGCACTGAAATGTGGTCGTGGACTATTGGCTTGATTCATAAGCTCAAGGACACTCAAAGAGCTATGGAGAGAGCTAATGCTTGGGATTTCTTTGCGAAATAAGATCTGGGAAGTGGAAATCCGCAAAAGAACCAAGGTAACTGACATAGCTCTCAAAATTAGTAAGTTGAAGTGGCAACAGGCCGGTCATATAGGTCTTAGAACCGATAGCCGTTGGGGTAAAAAGTAAAAAGGTTTTCAAGTGGCGACCACGGACTGAAAGGCGGAGCGTAGTACGGCCCCCCACAAGGTGGACCGACGACCTGGAGAGAGACGCGGGGAGCCGCTGGATGCATACAGCGAGCAACCGCTCGTTGTGGCTATCTATGAGAGAGGCCTATGTTCAGCAGTGGATGTCTTCCAGATGATGATGATGTATTATAATGATACTCTTAACTTAGAGATTTAAGATAGTTGTCTGCTAGTACTTAAGGAACTGTAAGTTTCCCGTGATGAAAAGTAACTTTATTCTAATTTTCATCTGAAACTGATCAGTAGTATTTTATGCTATTAAGTGATGAGACGAGCAGGTCATTTACCTTATGGTAAGCAACAAGTCTACCTATGCCATAAATGTGAGGTGAAAAGAGGCCTATGCCTAGCAGTGGGACAAAAATCCCTTACGCTAGATGAACAAGAAAGTAACAGATTCAAAAACTAACTAAAAACCACGTTTTTATGCGCTTGTTGAGGTTAGGCAGGCATTGCATGCTAATAAATGAATTAAAAATGTTGTGTCATTGAGTTGTGAGCTACCCTGAAAGTTTCAGCTGCATAGCTAATCAGAAAGTGCTCGAAATTTGAGTTCCTAAATTTCACGCGGAACGACAGACAGATAAACAAGGACGTGACTTGATAAAAACGTGGTGAAACATATAAGAAATGTGTATAGGTAATGGTGTATAAAGTAATCAAATTCTTACCGTTTTATCCTGTAGCAGACTAATCCTACAATTCAAATGCGCGTCTTCCCCAAGTTGCACCGTAATCTTCGTCACATTTCCATCTGATGAGTCCTCAAAGGTCGGCCCGTACTTCCTATCATGGTCAAAGTACGTATTCTTCACCGATACCACATGCGGCACCATCTCCACCTTCGGCTGATCTTGAGCCTTGGGACTTAGCTCAGACGGCTGAGGGACTTTGAAAGACTTGGTGCTGTCGATTGTGGAGTTTCCCAGGCGGAGCATGACCGGCGCCGGCGCGATGTTGGTGCTCAGTGCGTAGAATGACGTGACGGTTTGGACTTCCACTGTCGTTGAGTTTGGTGGGTCTTCTGAAACAGAAGGAGGAGTTTAGATGGAGAATATATGGAAGAAGTATTTGGATAATGTTTATCTATTGACACACGGGTTCTAGCAAACAAACTGACCAACTTACATTACTGTTTCGGTTTGAAGGGCAATGTAGCCAGTGAAATTACTGGGCATATGAGACTCTCGGGGTGATGAGCGCAATGCAGTGCTACGCAGTACTTTTTTATAGTATTAAAAGTTCTGGGTGGCACTGCAAGTGTTATGGGCAGGCGTGGCGCTCGACCATCAGGCGAACGGCTTGCTCGTCTTGTCACTCAGTTCCATAAAAAAACCTAGTGTGAACTGAAACCTAGACGTGTTTCAGGATCATGTTCGGTGTACCATGAGGCTTTTCGGAAGCTAGATACAGTGACTGTACGTTTTATTGAGCACACTATCAAAGACCAATCAGCGATTTTAATCGTCATCATCAGCCTGTTGCAATCAACTGGTGGGCATGGGCCTCTCCAACTGCACGCCATTGAGCACGATATCCGGCTACTCTCATCCAGCTTCTACCAGCCTGCGAAGACCATCGCTCCATCTAGCCCGAGTGTCCTACACTACGTTAAGCCAATCTGTGGTCTCCACTCAAGAACGTGTCTATGCCAACAGTTATTAATTATTAACGGCTAATACGGCCGGCCCACTGCCACTTCAGCTGACTAATACTATGAACTATGTTGGTGACATTGGCTCTCTGTCAAATTACTTCGTTCAGGATACGATCATTCAGAGATACTCCAAACATCAAGAATGCAATTTTGATACGCGATCGAAATGAGCAATTGCGCGATTTTGTGCTGCGTTCGAAAATTTGCCCATCGACCATGCGACTGTGATATTCAATCAAAAAACACTTGTTATTATGTTAAAAATAGCTTATGGTTAAGGCTAGGCTGGTTGCACAGTAACTCTTAATAATCTTTTTTTATGTAATTGAATGACTAGATGAGCTGATCGTTTGCCTGATGGTAAGAAATACGCCAGCCCATAACAATAACAGCACCACCCAGAACTTTGTTTTGAAAAATCCTGCGCGGCGCTTCACCGCGCTCGTCACCCAGAGACAATTAGTTATTGAGTCTCACAATGCCCAGTAATTTCGCTGGCTACAATGCCCTTCACACTGGAACACAGTAATGCTTGGGCGCTACTGCTTTGCGGCTGAATAACTGGCAAACAAAACAACAATTGCAAAAATTTTATATTTTACTCTTAAAAATGTGCAGCTAGAGCTTTCAAATTACAGCTTGTTAGTACACAAAGCAGTTTCCGATTGAAAAGCGAACCTACATTTTTACGATTGCAGCGATATTCAACTTGTACTATACATTTCATTCAACTAATAAACTCTCAAACGATCCTGGAAGCTTTGAGTATAACTGACTACAAAGAAAATAAAATTCGACTTGTTACAGCGAACATGCCGGAAATAATTCTTATTGCAATCGCTTGTGAAATAACATGTTTAGTGTATGCCAGTTAAATTGACAGCTGGCTTGCACTTCAATTGTTTCATAGCTTGAAACTCTTGATTTATTCGTGGTAGTCTCTCGTATGCAGGAGGCCGTCTAGGTAGGTACCACTACTTTGCCAACAATTATTCTGCTACCAAGCAGTAGTGACCAAGCATTACTGTGCTCTGTTGTGCTGTGCTGAAATTAGGGGGCATATGAGACTTAATATCTGATGTGCCCAGATGCTCGGGGTGATGAGTGCAATGCAATAATGCTACGCAGTACTTTTTGTGGTATTATAAGTTCTGTGGCATTGCAATTGTCATCAATTAAATTTATGGGTAGGCGTGGCGCTTACCATGAGGCGAACAAATTGCTAGTCTCATTATTTAATTTCATAAAAAATCTTTGGGATTTGCTTCTACGTTATACTGCAGTACATTTTTTGGTCATGGTTTTTATACCTATATGATGACTTTAAGAATTTATATAAGATTTTAAGAGCTGACGAGCGCAGTGCTGTACTGCACAAGATTTTGCAAAACAATGTTTTAGGTGGTGCTGTAATTGTTATGGGTAATCGTCTTGCCAATTACATAAGAAAAAGGAAAATGAATGGTACTGACCCGTGGTAAACTGACACACAACTATTTGCGTAAAGAAGAACACTCCCGCCCTCCACATATCGCCGGGACGAGGCCGCGCCCCGCACAGGCGATCATAGTCTGTAACAAAAAATAATAATTAAATAATGTCCAACGATCACATACTTACATTTTACATATTTGTAAATACTTATTCTTATTATATTTATATGAAGCATCAACGAATACCAAGCGAAAATCGAGCGAGAGAGCGAGTGTGGCTCAGTAGGAGCACGTGTGACTTTCGATCCGACGCACCCGAGTTCAAGTCCCACTAGCCCCGCACCACTGACTTTCTTAAGTTATGTGCGGATTTAACACTCACTCTAAAAACGGTGAAGGAAAACATCATGAGGAAACCGGCATATCCAAGAATTGATCACAAAAATTCAAAGACATGTGACTTCTACCAACCCGCACTGGGCCAGCGTGGTGGATTATGGCCCATACTCTCTCTACGGAGGAAAGCTTAGTTCCAGCAGTGGGAAGGCAATAGGCTGATGATGATGAAGCGGAAATCCTTGGTATTTCAATTTTTTCTCAAACGTAACTACTTTTTTTGTTAATTGTAAAGTTTATCGTTTAGTAATTAGTGTATTTCATCGATTTTTTGCAATACACGAGATAGATACCACCGGTGTCACCTCAGATTGCATACATGTGAAGAGTTGACAGTGCAGTGTCGCACAAGATTTTATTTTATTTTATTTTATTCCAAAAACTAACAGCTAGTTACAAAACACTGATAATTTAAGTAAATTTTTAGGGCTAATTAAAAATTTCCACTTATAAATAACTTGACGGACGCGTACAGAACTAGTAAAAAATTAAAATAAAAAGTTAACAATTAAAATAAAACAAATGAATTTTCTATATTATATAAATTTAGAATTCCTAAATTTATATGAAGAAACGATTACAAACGAACGAGAACGAAGATACGAACGAGAAAACGAATTACTCGTATACGAAAAAACGAACGAGAAAAGAAACGATCGTTCAAAAGTCGCTTCAGTTTAAACGTCGAAGTATTAATGAGTTCTTCATATTTTTTTAAGCCATATTATTGTAACACCTGCCTGCTCTAATTAAATAACTATTTTTCCTGTAATTAGATTTTACTAAGGGAATGTGTTTAGTTTTGGATAATATATGTAGTGTATTTAACTGTTATTTATTTAAATAATTTATGCTTTTGTTTTTACGATAATATGTATTACGAAATTTATTTCGTTTCTCTGTTAGGTTTTAACTTTTTGATGCACGCTTTGTAACTTTCTTTAACCGTCACTGGATAACTGGTAGAAAATACTTTAGCATTAAGTTCTCCTTTTGTACATTACATGTAATAGTGCAATAAAGAATTAAATATTAAATAAATAATTAAATGTGAATGAGGTTTGGTTTTCTAAGTGAAGCCGCGGGCGTATAAAGCCCTATTTGTTCGAGCAGTTCGGGACAGTATTGCAAAACAAAGTTCTGGGTGGTGTTGCAACTGTTACAGGCAGGCGTGTTGCTTACCGTCAGATGATCGACTTGCTTGTCGTCCACTCAATTACATAAAAATCTTTCACAAAACATTACATCACATCAAAGCGAAATAGCTTGCTTTTCACCCATATATTACATTTATAATGTTGGCCCTTCCGAATTCTTTATCTGTATCCTTTCAGTACCTCTTTTGTGATTGACCACGATACAAACCCTACCCTTTGAAATAATTTAAGGGTCACAGATTTCCGTGAATTCGTCGATAAAAAGGGTCTAACTGTTGCTTTCCAGTACAATTGAGTTTTTATTAAAGAAATAATTAAAACGGAAATTTCATCCATCTTATTTTCAACTGTAATATACTAAGAAGAGAAATAGAATGTTCAAGCTCAGGTCCGTTCATGTGTGGAGTACTGTTGCCATATATGGGACGGATCGGCCAAGTACCAGCTGGCAGCATTGGCGGCTGTAGATCGACGTGCGAAGCGACTTATTGGGGACGAAAAACTAGTCGCTACCAAGATGTCTTGAGCATCGACGTAAGGTAGCATGTCTGTCAATCTATAGGATACATTTCGGGGAATGTGCAAAGGAACTTCACGACCTTATTCCACCCTCCTCCTTCCATCACAGGACGAGCAGAAAGTCGGCCTTATATCATCCCTATATAGTAGACATTCCGCCAATTTGAACAAAGCGTTTATAATGCGTACTGCTAAGGAATGGAACTCCTTGCCGTCTTCTCTGTTTCCTGAAAACTATAATTTGGGCGTCTTCAAGGCTAGAGTGAATAGGTGTCTTCTAAATCTACGCGCTCCATCTTCGGCCACATCGACGCTTAACATCAGGCGAGATGATGGTCAAACGTAGATTTATCACAAATAAAAAAAAGTGATAGCAATAAATTAATGAAATAATGAATTATGGACAAAAAATAATCAATCAATCAAAATCTCTTTAACTTTATTTACTAACCGGCTACACTCACGAGTAAAAGTGGAGACACTCGACCGGTGTTCGAGCGGTACAGACGCTCATCTTCACGGAGTGCGTGCGGTCACGGCTAGCTTTTTAATAATAATAATACAGAATCTCATAATTCAATTTTGGCATCACAGACGCTCTTATGAGTGTCAAATTATCACCATGACTCTACCACCGTATCGGAAAAAGAGCCAATACTCAAAAGATACGATAAGAAACTGAGGGGCATATTTACTATAGATCTTATTACGTTTTTTTGGTTTTCTACTTTGTAATGTTTCTTATATACCATTTGGCTGCTTTGCAGAAGTGGAATGTTCCGATCATCTTTGTGTTTTTTACAATTACGAAGAGTATAGTATGTTTTTCCCATTAGAACAGTCTTTAATTAATCTTCCAAACACGAACACTTTCAATTGTTCCGCGGAACTCCTAGCATTGTGTACTCAATCGTACATATTATATTTTGGTATATATGATAATCATTAGTCCATTACGTCCCCAATGCTTGGACACGGGCTTTTTCATAGAAAGAGTAAGTATGGGTCCTAAACCACTACGCTAGCCCAGTGCGGGTTAGCAGATGTCACATGTCTTTGGATGTTTGTCAATAATTCTTAGACGTGCCGCTTTCCTCACAATGTTTTCCTTCACCGTTTTTGGAGAGTGTTGAACACTTAACGAAAGTCAGTGGTGCAGATTCAAACTCGGGTGCGTCGGGTCAAAAGTAGTACATGCTCCCACTAAGGCACACTCTCTCTCTCTTGTAATATAATATATACCTAACTCATTTACATAATTAGTTCAGTAAAATTTCTTCGCTTTTCCTACGCAAAAGTTTTAAATGGAAGTTTGAAATGAAGAAACCGCAATGCTAAAGACTTGGTTTCTTTGAATCTCGCAGTCTGTGTAAATTCAATGCTTGACTTTAAGGAAAAAAGTAAGTAGTTGGAAGTAAACAAACAGAAATACGTGGGTTAGCAGAAATATTTGTATGAATATAAGGTTATAGTTACTTTGTAGTTTGTTTCATGTCAGAGATAGTTGATTTAAAGTTTGAAGTTTCAATTGAATCAGATATTTTTAGTACAGGTACTTGAATATTTACTTATACTTAATACTTGAATAAAAACAATGAAAGTCGTATTAGAATAGTCTAAAGAAAGCTACTATATAAACGCTATGTACATATATTTTAATAGGTATGTATGTGTCATAAGAAAAGTCTAAAGAAAGCTACTCTAAAAACGAAAAATATATTTTAGTAGGTATGTAAGTGTCATTAGAATAGTCAAAAATAGCTACTCTATAAACGCAAAATAGGTATATTTTAGTAGGTATGTATGTGTCATTAGAATAGTCTACAAAAAGCTTTTCTATAAACGCAACGTACCTATATTTTAGTAGCTATTTACACATGTGTCATTAGTCTAAAGAAAGCTACTCTAAAAACGCAACATATATTTTAGATGGTATGTATGTGTAATTAGAATAGTATAAAAAAGCTGCTCTATAAACAAAACATACCTATATTTTAGTAGCTATTTACACATGTGTCATTAGTCTAAAGAAAGCTACTCTAAAAACGCAACATATATTTTAGATGGTATGTATGTGTAATTAGAATAGTATAAAAAAGCTGCTCTATAAACAAAACATACCTATATTTTAGTAGCTATTTACACATGTGTCATTAGTCTAAAGAAAGCTACTCTAAAAACGCAACATATATTTTAGATGGTATGTATGTGTAATTAGAATAGTATAAAAAAGCTGCTCTATAAACAAAACATACCTATATTTTAGTAGCTATTTACACATGTGTCATTAGTCTAAAGAAAGCTACTCTAAAAACGCAACATATATTTTAGATGGTATGTATGTGTCATTAGAATAGTATAAAAAAGCTGCTCTATAAACAAAACATACCTATATTTTAGTAGCTATTTACACATGTGTCATTAGTCTAAAGAAAGCTACTCTAAAAACGCAACATATATTTTAGATGGTATGTATGTGTAATTAGAATAGTATAAAAAAGCTGCTCTATAAACAAAACATACCTATATTTTAGTAGCTATTTACACATGTGTCATTAGTCTAAAGAAAGCTACTCTAAAAACGCAACATATATTTTAGATGGTATGTATGTGTCATTAGAATAGTATAAAAAAGCTGCTCTATAAACAAAACATACCTATATTTTAGTAGCTATTTACGCATGTGTCATTAGTCTAAAGAAAGCTACTATATAAACGCAACATACCTCTATATTTTAGTAGGTATGTATCTTTCATTTATTTATTTGTGAATATGAGGTATGTGTCATTTTTTATACTGCAATACGAAGTTGAGATACACGATACTATATAAATATATTATAACATGTTCCTACATAAACATCTAAAGTTTCAATTTCTTTTCACTCGCTCCGCAAATTTGTAAAGATTCGTAATTACGGTAACAAGCATCCTTAATTAATCTACATTTAGATAAAAGTCTTTTATCTCGCAAACTTCTCTGCCCTTACAACATAATTTTTAGGAAAACAAGGATGAAGAAAGCATGGTAATTAGCGATACAAAATCTCGACTTTCTTTTGGAAATTTATCGTTGAGATTTTAATTACATTGCTAATAAGCTGGAAGGGTATTTGTCTAAGTAACATCACAGAAGACTTAATATGTAAGAGTCAGGATGTACGAAATCCGTACCCTTTCTAAAATTATAATTTACTAGATGCACCCAGCGGTTTCCCGAAACAAAAAGCAGTTAATCCAGTTTATATATAAGTAATCTTTATTCTGAATTTCACTCAAATCCGTTGAGCCATGAAGAAGTACACACTAACACACAAACACAAACTTTCGCATTTATAAAATTTGTGTGATTGCAACAATGTGTGGCCTATATGCCATTGTCATCGACCACACGCTAGGCTCTCTGACAGGTCTTTAAAATACGATGAGCTTGGGTCCCCACGGAATAAAAATTTCAAATTTAATCAGATTTAATAACATGTATGCACCGCTAACAAGATAGCATACTATTCATCATCATCATCATCAGCCCATCACGTTCCCACTGCTGGGACTCGGGCCTTCTCTCATAGAGAGAGAATGGGCCATAATCCACCACGCTGGCCCAGTGCGGGTTGGTGGATGTCACATGTCCTTGAATTTTTGTGATTAATTCTTGGGCATGCCGGTTTCCTCACGATGTTTTCCTTCACCGTTTTCAGAACGAGTGTTAAATCCGCACATAACTTAAGAAAGTCAGTGGTGCGAGGCCAGCGGGATTCGAACTTGGGTACGTTGGATCGAAAGTCGCACATTCTCCCACTGAGCCACACTCGCTCTGCATACTATTAATTAAATATATAGTATAATATATAGTATTTTTTCCAAGACCATCTTAGCAAGACCTCCCAAGTATATGAGAACGCGTACTATGAATAGGTCAAGTTGTATATTCGTAGTCACCCAACTGATTTTGATATAACATACTCAATAATCTAAGTTGGGACTAATACTACGAAACCCCAAAAAAACAGCAGTTCCTGATATACTTTACTTTTATTTACAGAACCAATTAACAATTATGTACAAACATATAGAATGATAAAAACTAAACTAACCTACAACAAAATTAAAAAATGAAATTAAATATAAAACACAGAATTTAGGTCACCGTCTGCGGGCAGGGTGCCCAAAAAGCTGGCAACGTTACCTCGTTGAATGGCCAGACTAATTCGTTGGCCGAGGTAAGCGCCAGCTCTTTGGTCACCAGTTGTTTTTATGAGGCGTCTGGCCAGCTCTTTAAACAGAAGCCGCGCGTTCGCCCCCCAAGGCCCCATAGTTTCAACCCCAAACGGATGAAATATGTATCCCTCACCGAGTGATGCATATTTCCTCCGCTTGAGGCTCTCTGCTGCTTCTGCCGCCGCTCCTGCCACCCTTGAAGTACCGTTGAGGTGGGACGGTGCTAGTGTATCGGCACAAGTGGCGTCCCACACCAACGGTCTTCCACGGCACCAAGGAATTAACGTCATGCCGTCGGGCCTGATATTATAGATAACAAAAAAAACAAACACAATTATAAAAACCGTAGATTCAAATTCAGTAAATAAAATAAATAGTCGATATTTATAATAGCATAGACAGATAGAAGATAGATAGATTATCATTGCAGTTGTATACCTAACTCGTAATTGAAAACAAGAATTTGATTACTAAAATTCCACATACCCACAGATGTTTTAACAAAATTTCACCAACACAAAATTAGTGGATTTTGGAGCTAAATTTCATTAATTTCTGTAGTAATTTCGTTTGCAATTACTTTAATCTTCTCACTATTTAATCACTGTTTCTACCTTAGGTTCACGTTTCCACGAAGATTACAAACTGAAATAAAGGTGAGTGTACACTAAAATGTTGATTCAACAAACTGCAAAACAACTACGAAAAATTATAGGACATGTTTTTTTTAATATGCACCCGTTTGAGCAGGCTAAAGTCTATAGGACCATACCGCCTTGTCTTACGTAGTTTTTATTTGATAGTTTGAAAACATTACAATGATTTCTTTCGTATTGTAATCAAAATCAATGTCATTCCTAGTGCTTCAATAAAGTGGTGGAACTTTATTCAAGCTCTCCGTGGACTTTTTGGGAGAACATGATAATGGACATGTGGTATCGATCTATCCTCGTCAAGTCAGAGAACTCTTGACCGTGAGAATGTATAATAATATCTCTATTTCAGGCAATAAAAAAGATACATTAAAGTAAAATTATCAGCGGTGAATAATATATTTATACCTTAGTAGTAATTATATAGTAACTAGCGACCGGCCCATTGCTGGGGATATGGTGTAATTTTTTGACGACTTGATTACTAAACAGGTTCTACACGATACAAAAACTTATTCAGAATGTATTGTGCATGGTTAAATATGTAAAATACATGTTTATTCCGTAAAAAAAATCTGAATGACAGTGAAAAACCGAACCAAAATCCTTTGCTTGATTTAAAAGAAGTAAGTGCAGGAACAAAAATGATGACGGGGATATCGAAATTGTTTTATGCTATTAGGAGATTGTACTTTATTTATCTTGCGTAAAAAACTATTCTAAATTACAGTGAAAATTGAACCAAAATCCGTTCCGTGGTTTAGAAGAAGTAAGCGAAAAAACAGAAATGAGGAAGCGGATATTTACTTTGTATTATTTGCCAACTTTGTATTTTACTAAAACTAGTATTAAAAAGTAAAAGAAATTAGTTTATTTTATTACGCTACTACACTATTAAACATCAGGGAATTGTTTTTGCCTACGTTCCCCGGCGGTAGATTAACCCTGAAGGCCAGAAGTCCGTCGAATTATAGGTAAGCCAAGATATAAATCGGCGTATTAAGATAATGGATTTATTAATCTAAGTTTTAATAGATAACACACAAAAAACTGTAGACATGTAAAAATTACATAGGACTCTTTATTCAATATCTGTGAAAAATTACGTATGTTATTTTTTATATCTACGTCCCTGTAATTGTTTTGTGTCACTGCTGACGTTTTTAAAACAGCCAGTGACAAAAATAGCTGAACATTTTCAATCGTTTATAAATCCTTGACACGTTAAGAATCAACATTAGGTATGTGTTATGGAAGATAAGTCTTGACCTTAGTTTTAAGCACCACATCCAACCATCCATCCACATACCATAGATCTATGAAAATCGCATACTGTCCGATTCTCCAGATCTTTCCTACCGCACACCTGCAAGATATGGAATAGGCTACCGCCCGAGGTTTTCCCGCAGAGCTATAGCATGGGGTACTTTAAAAGAAGTGTGAAAAGGGTCCTTAAAGGTAGGCAACGCACCAGTAATGCCCCGAGTGTTGCAGGTGTTCATAGGCGACGGTAACCGTTTACTATCCAGGTGGGCCGTCTGCTTGTTTGCCTATTAGTCATATAAAAAAAAGCAGTAGGTCAAAAACATAATAAATGTTGGCAAGCCGCATCGCCTCAGCCTCGGTATGCAGGCCCCCTATTAACCCACCGGTATAGGTGCTCTCACAAAGTCCAATTAGCTAAAAATTACTCCTTTAATAAATGAAAATCCCGGGAACCTTAATTTTAACCTACCCGCGTGAAATGCTCGGATGTTTAAATAATTCAAACGCACTGTAAGGTTACAAATGTACGAATGTACGCCAGTCCGCAACGGCTCTCAAACTTTACATGTCTACGCCGACTACGCCCCCAATTTTAGCGGGAGGGCGTGAAATCCGCTCAGGTAGAAATGGAGCCGTAGGGGGAAATCAATTGAGTTTCTGCGAGCTGTTACCCAATGCTCGTGAAAGGGCTTAGAATTAAAATTGGTTAGGAAAATTTTGCTTTTATGGTGTACGGTTCATCCCTGAAATCGTCGTCACTGAATATCATTAAAATTGTACTTTATAATGTTGTATCTGTTTTCGAAAGAATTCTGAGTTCTTTGGCCACTTAGCCCGCAAGTCCGGAGATACTCTCTAAAAACTTATTGTCACCGGAAAAGTAGTGGGAAAAAGACCAAGAAGGGGAAGTCTCATGCGCTGGTCAGATCAAATCCACGCCTCAACATCAAACTGTCAGAAACCGTGCACGTCGCTGAAAGCCGGAACGGTTGGCTCAGTATCATAAGAAAGAAGGTGATACCATGACTTAGTATCACTTTCTCCTTTACTGCCTCCAGAATTGAGGCAACGACGCAAGGAGTAGTACTGTAAAAGTTACAAGTTCACATATCACCAAAAAAAAAACCGACTTCAATGTATCTTCAAAGTTCAAGGTCAAATAATGATGAAATTTATATGGGAATACTTCATAGCTATACTGAGTTAAACGTAAATTATTGAAATTGGTCAGTTGGTGGAGAAATCGGTGAATATACATAAAAAATACACATATATATATATACAATGGAACATAGAGAGACTGTTGAAAATAGTGAAGAATGCAAAACACAGACGTTAATATATTTCTAATAATAATAATAATGAAATTATTATTATTATTATTTCTTGTTTACATATATAACATAATATTAGACGATAAAATCACGACCTATCAGCAAACTCAGCAAAAAAGGGGCAAATCCACTTTGAGAACCTGCGAAGCCTAAAGAGCACGTGCTGCTATTTGAACAGCGGACACAAAGTCAACGAGAACTTCCCGCAACTCCTGGCTGACGTATCTCAAACAAACTATCCGAACTCTGTACCTACACCCTAATTTTACCTCAGCTTTTTGGAGATACCTTTTGACTCCGTGTTTTAGGCAGATTATTTTGGGAGCAGTTTTTTGACGAAGTTTTTTTGGTAGAATATTATTTTGTCCTGGGTTGACGTAGCAGGCAGGCAGAATATTTTAATTTTTAAATGCAAGACTTGCCAATATAACATTAAGTGGTAAAAACTCATGATTTAAAAAATATATAATTTGAATATTATGGTGTTCTTTTTTTAACCGAATCCAAAAAGGAGGACTTTTCAATTCTGTTTTTTATTGTATAGTTATAGCAGTGCCGAATGTAATAATTTAGCATACAAATACAGGGGTCTAGGCTCCGAATATGATTTTGTCCCATTCGGTGTCAAGACCCTTGGTCCGTGGGGTCCTAGCGCTATATAACTTTTTAAAGAAATAGCAAAAAGGTTAGTCGACATCACAGGAGACCGAAGAGCTGGCAGCTACCTCGGACAAAGAATTGGTCTAGCTAATCAAAAGAGGAACGCTGCCAGTATCTTTGGAACCTTGCCTAAAGGGACTCCTTTTAATAATATATTTTAGTATTATATTTTTTAAGGTTTTTAGTTTTAGTTTCATGTTATTATTAGATATAATAAAAAATAATGTAAGTTTTATAATTTTGTAACAGTGCTGGAATATCGAAAACTATGCTAGCAGATCTGTTATGATGGCTAGGCGAGTTACGCTATGAGCGCAAACCCTAAAATCAACCTATACCTTCGCAGGTACATACCGTACTTACATATTACCTAACTTCATTACAATGCTTGTAGTTTTATATCCAAGGTTAGCTAGGCTATACATACATACCTATAGAACATACACGATGTTACCTCTTTATGTTTACTGGGTTTTCGCAAATTCTACCTTTTCAACTTTACTTACCTACAATATTCTCTGAGTTTTGTCCGAAATGTTTTGGCTTTTTACGCAGTTTTTCGTAGAATATTCTAGTTTCCGCAAACACAAGCCGTTTGATAATGTAACTGTTGACCTTAGTATACATTTGTAAAGTCCAAATCTTGCTAAAAATAGTGAAATCTGTTCACACAGTACAGTCAGCGATAAAAGTACCTGAACTTTAACAATCTTTCAATTGTCAATTACTCTCTTCCTATTCGCACAGGATATTAACAGACTTTTTAAATGCAACATTCAGAGAGGTAAGACCAATATAGAAGGTGTAGTCAATCTAAGATCACAGAATACTTAGGGACAAAAGCATCACTCCGTAAAGAAATTTAAACAAATAGTGACTCTTGCTATGACGCAATAAAATTCAATTCAGCTCACGTAGCGCTGTATACCTACCAGTCATATTAACCTACAGAGCGCCTCTTTTTCTATCGCATAGCTCTTATCTCTTCTGACGCGGCACATGTAACGACGCGCGACCCGCCGTCGGTGTCCAGCTATGTACTTGTACCTACAGTGCGGAGTGCGCTAGGCCTGCTAAGATTCTCAAATGTTCAGCTACTTTTGTCGCTGATCATCTAACGCTGTAGGCACGGATAGTATAAAACAAAGCCGCTATCCGCGTCCTCATTTCTGTTTCTCCGCTTACTATACCACGCAATGCATTTTGATACGGTTTTCGCTGTCATTAAGATAATGTTTTTCGGAAGGTTCATGTACAATTCATTTCAATTAAGTTTTTGTACATATACAATAAGATATATAAGATTAAAAAA
Source organism: Petrophora chlorosata (assembly GCA_951640565.1). Taxonomy (NCBI): domain Eukaryota; kingdom Metazoa; phylum Arthropoda; class Insecta; order Lepidoptera; family Geometridae; genus Petrophora; species Petrophora chlorosata. The sequence continues at coordinate 2,837,588 of OX621204.1, read as the reverse complement.
ACGTTGAATTTTCTCTATTGTGGTAAAGAAAATTCATTGATTTTTAATCAAGTTTCGAATCAAATTACCAAAAGTTGAAGTAAAAGTGGAAGGTAAAAGTGAAATGGAACATTTTACCAACGTCTCTGTTTCCCGATACTTATGATCTAGGTGTCCCCAAGTGTGACTCGGTTTCTTCTAGGCAAACATGATTTATCGTCGACCGCGTCATCACTTTCCATCAGGTGAGACAGCGGTCAAATGTTTGCTTATCAGGTAATGAAAATAAAATTGAGAAATTCATCACACCTATCGGTGATAATTAATAATGTAATCTTACATTCGAATTTTAAACAACATAATTATGTAATTAAACATCGAGATCTTTTATTATATATCAAACTGTTAAATGCATTCCTCGCTTCATTCGTCATCGCACATAAATTTACCAAAACATGAGGTAATTATTAACAATTATGGATAATTATTAACAATTATGGATAATTATTAATAATTTTCAATTAATCACGCTTACCGTAACATACTATTGTTATATTAATATAAATAATTGTTCTTGTTATGTAGTATATACACTTGTTAATATTAAATACATAATTCATTAACATTTTTGTCTCAGACTTATTACGGACTTTTATTAGTCCACCGACAATATCCTCATAGAAATTCCAAACAAAAACTCGGAAGAATATTGCGAATTATAATTCATAGTTATTTAGGATGGTTTTTGGCATGCCGTAGTTTATGGCTGCCCATGGGGTTGTATATTATTATCATAATAAGCAATAGGAGTATTTGTCTCGGATATACAGACATTCATTTAGCAAAACTAGATCACGGACGAAGCAACTTTTTTAGATACGGATAAATAATATTTAATCACGGATAATATTAAAACGATATATTGACAAACTTCTTTACGAAAACAATGAATTATTTAAGGCGCTAATAGACCTGCTCCATTGGTATTACTAATTTGGAGTGTGACAATATTTTATAACAAAAAAAAACCGATGTACTTATCTTAGAGTGGAGTTCAAGGTCGAATATCGATGAAATTTACATTGGAACACCATGAAGCTACCACCATGAAACAACACTGAACCTAACAAAACCCAAGAGTTTTCCAAATCTGTAAACAAATGATGGAGTTCCAAGGTAACTATGCATTATGATATATATAATAATATAATTTGAGACTTAATATGTGATGTCTCGGGGTGATGAACGCAATGCAGTGCTACGCAGTGCTTTTTATGGTATCAAAAGTTCTGGGTGGCGCTGCAATTGTTATGGGCAGGCGTAACGCTTACCATCAGGCGAAGACTTGCTTGTCTCATCACTCAGTTCCATAAACAAACATTAGTTAAGGTAGTTCAGAGGACAGCTGCAAGCGTCACCGCTGACTCCGCGCAGTTGCGTCACACGTCGCCGACAAAACGTGTTACATATATATTTTTGATATAATTTATATGTATGTTAGTTCTAAGGTATGTATTTATATGGGCCGTTGAATAAGTAAATTACATCTGTATTTTATTTTAATGATGCCTGAAATAAAGATTAAATTAATAAATAAATAATATAAAATGTTTGGGTGAAATAGAGCTCAAGACTACCAAATAGCTACTGTAACGATAAGCAGACCAAACTTACTACTAGGCAGCTGGCCACTTGCCATAATGACAAAATAAAAAAACAATAGCCATAAATAACGGTCGAACTGTTACAGATCTTTGTCCTTAACTAGCTTTCCGTATCGGAATAAGGACAAAAACCAGTAACTACGAACACACCACAGACACAGGGCAAAAACTAATCCATTTTTCAATGCTCAAATATATCCTACTTATCTTATTTTATATTGTTTACTCTATTACATTATATATACATATTCTCTACTGGATAAAAATGTATTAGAGAACTATTGACAATATTCACAAAAACTATTAATAACATACTAAACTATATTACAACTAGAAATGTACCTTTAACTGTGTGTGTGTAACTGGCACATAAGAAAAATAATATTGTCAAAAACAAACATAAAATATTGTAACAAAAGTTCTAAAAAAAATGCCCCTCAGTTTCTTGCCGTATCTTCTGAGTAGTGGTTCTTTTACCGATACGGAGGTAGAGTCATTGTAATAATTGACGTTCATAAGTGCGTCTGTGACGACGAAATTGAATAAAGAACTTTTGGTTGATTGATTGATTGATATATTCAAGTGGTGTCCTAGCGGTAAGGTGCCAAGAACGCTGGCTGCATTCCCTAGCTAACGCCAGTATTTGAGCCAGGAATGAGCCATCCCTCTTGTCACCTGCGGCTTCGACATGACGTGGGCAATTTTTTTAATACAATCACTTCTTATATAATAAATCCGAGAGTTTGCAAGGATGGATGGATGTTCTTTACTCAAACGCAAAAATTAAAAGTAATTTAATGAAATTTGGTATGTGATTTATTTTATTAAATTTGATACCAGAAGTCCTGGAAAAGTTCAAAGATCAAAAGTCCTTTATTCATTTTTGGCATCACATACGCACTTATGCACGTCAATCATTACAATGAATTTACCACCGTATCGGAAAAAGAACCACTACTCAGGACATAGGATACTTTTTATCACAGAAAATCGCGGGTGTGACCGCGCGAAGGAACTTGTATAGCATCATATCAAAAATCCTATTCCTTTTTCTATAATATCCTTATAACATCAGGGTTTCTTACTGGTGGTAGGTTTCTCGTATGCGAGAGGCCGTCTGGGTAGGTACCACCGCTTTGCCAGTTATTCAGCCGTCAAGCAGTAGTGCTCAAGCATTACTGTGTTCCGGTTTGAAGGGCATTGTAGCCAGCGAAATTACTGGGCATTATGAGACTCAACAGCTAATTGTCTTAGGGTGACGATTCAGTGCAGCGCAGGATTTTGCAAAACAAAGTTCTGGGTGGTGCTGTTATTGTTATGGGCTGGCGTATTGCTTACCATCAGGCAAACGACCAGCTCGTCTTGTCACTCAATTACATAAAAAAAACAGGGCAATATTCTTGGAATATTTTCCAAACACTAAAGAATATTTACAAAGTAGTTTTTTCCAGACAATTTCTCGGCCGTTGATGGAATGGAAATTAATTCTGGAGCAATTTCGTTGGAAAAATAGCGCTTGATGATATCGAGAAGTGTTCAAGTCACCTCGTAAATTCGTAGTAACGATGCTTTTTCAACCATCGAATTTTGCTTTAAGAGGTTCTATTAAGTTATTTATTTTTAATGGAAACGATTTGAGTGGAATAAGCATTATTGGTATCGTAAAAATATGTTAGTAGTGCTTTTTTATTAACAACTTCTGAACTGAGAGTGGTAGTTATTTATGTGGCTATTTTTTTTTTACCCTTAATAGATCTATGTTTGGCCACTATCTCGCCTGATGTGAAGCGATGATGTGGCCTAAGATAGAGCACATAGATCTAGAGAGAGACGGCAGTTGAGCGGCTGCTCAGACCCGTCTCCCCGACGGTTCACCGAACATCATCCCGAAACACGACTAGGTCGCTTGACGGCATGGCTTTGTTTTATGTGGCTATTCTTGTAATATTTTTTAGAAAAATAATCCGACATGATTGTACCTATATTTTTTGTGTTGATTTTTCAGAAAGTGCTGAATCAGTTACGCTAATATTTACATGGAACCAACCACCTCTGAAGTATGACCTGACAAACAAAAAAGAATCAAAAATCAAAACCTATTCATTATTGGCGGAGTAACCAAGAAACAAACATAAAGTCGGTTAACAAGAAATGTTTACGTTAGGCGGTCTTATTACTAACTAGCTTTTTCCCGTGAGACTTGTTATGAGACTAATATCTGAGTCTCGGGGTGATGAGCGCAATGCAGTGCTACGCATTACATTTTACGGTATTAAAAGTTTTGGATGGTACTGCAATAGCTATGGGCAGGCGTGGCGCTTATCGTCAGGCTAAAGACTTGGTCGCATCAATACTCAGTTCCATTAAAAACATCAATAATAAAAATATAATATAAAATAAAGTTCACAGAAACATATTGTTACACAAAATAATATATATTTAACAGACATATTTGTACTCTTGCAATAAATATCACTATCAATTACGTTAGCAGTTTGTTTGTTAACAATAAGAAACCGCTACATTTTTCGAAAGTCCAAACACATTTCATATCACAAATAGCTCGTTTATCTGATAAATCTTCCTTAAAGCGATGGCAAACCGATGTCTTCTGCGGGACTCGTTGGAGTGTATGTCAGCGACCGCTACTTTATCAGTACGCGAGTGGCCACAACTTGAGCGATTTATTGGAAAAAGATTAAGGATTTCTATTGTAAAATAATCTGTCTGGAAGAAATCGCTATGGTTGTCTGGAACAGATCGCTATAAGCAATAAGACCGCCAGCTTTAAGATAGATAGATAGATGGATGGATGGATGGATGGATGAATGAATGGAAAGATGGATGGATAGATGGATGGATGGATGGATGGATGGATGGATGGATGGATGGATGGATGGATAGATAGATAGATAGATAGATAGATAGATAGATAGACAGATAGATAGATAAACACTTTATTATTAAAAACCTAAACATAGGTACCTAAATGAAAAACAAGGACATTTCACATTAATCAGCATAATAATAGCCGGTCTTACCGCTCAAAGCGATCTCTTCTAGACAACCATTGCACAGAAATGACTAACATAATTTGGAATTATTTAAGTATTGTTTTGTAATTGTTTCCTGTTGTTGTGTGATAATAAAGCGTTATCTAATCTAATCTAATCTAATCTGTCCTATGCCAGTATCAAAATTTTCTATTTACAAGATTTAATCAAAATCCTTTCAGTAGTTTTTGGCGTTTTTGAGTAACATACTATATCAGCTCAATGATCCTCCCAAACTTCTTTATATAACAGCCGTAAGATCGTATTAGGAACGATGGTAAAAAAGCTTCCAGCGGTAATGAAGTCCTAAAATGAATTTTGAAGCTGATTGTGTTCTCTAAAAATCGTTGTCAACTTTTGCGAACATCTAAAGTTGAAAGGACCTTTAAACTTGTCTTTAAAAAATACAAACGCAGAAAGTGACCATTCTCAAGTAGTCATTAATTTACTAGAACAAAAGACTCCTGAATGTAATTCTCTATTGTTAAGTTTCCTACTTATATAAGAGAAAACTTTAATGAACTATTGTTAGAGCTAGATTTACTACGTTTTATTAGTCTAAACTATTTTTCTTTTCTATTGTCAGCCTCTGTGGTGTAATGGTTGGGAAGGTTGGCTCAAATCTCATACACCTCCGAGGGTGGGAGTTCGATTCTCGCGAAGGGATAAATGTTTGTGCACAGAAAAAAAGCTCAAGCATTTGTTTCAAGTCTGGGTGTTGTGGGACTATGGTCCTCGTAGTTCCTGATTCTCTAGATACAAGGAGTCCTAGTTAGGGGCCAGGATCTATATATGTTATTGTTAGGCGTATTAATTATTATTTTTATTTATCGTCGAAAAGATGCTTTGCAATCAAGGTAAATTTTATTTAATCACAAATGTTATCTTAAATAAAATATAAGTAGACACTTTATCAAACAAAAAAATTGACTTCGATGTATCTTACGAAGTATTTATTAGGTATGTTTCATTAATCATGTTATGTATTTTATGTAATTACTTTGGTTTATGTAGGTATATTTATTATATAACAAAATTATCTATCTTATCTATCTATATATCTATCTCTCTATCTATCTATCTATCTATCTATTTATCTATCTTAAAGTAACACCGTCCATATATATTTCTGTCTACATTCCTTCACTTGTGGGTTGTCTGGAAGAGATCGCTTTGAGCGATAAGACCGCCCATTGTGACACTATTATTAGGTTAGTTGTTATTTTATTTTTTATTTATTTCTGTATTTTGGATAGAATTTGTTTAGATTATTAATAGAATAGAATAACTCTTTATTGTAACACACAATAAAGAGTTATTCTATTCTATTCTATCTTCGAAGTCCGAGGTCAAATATCGATTAAACTTATATGGGACCACTTTGTAGCTATACTGAGCCCAACGCAGAATTTTCCATATCGGTTCATACATGACGGAGTTCTGAGGTAACAAACAAAAAACATACAGTCGAATAGAGAACCTTCTCCTTTTTTGAAGTCTGTTAAAAAATAACTCTCTGATGTTTTATTTCCATTCTAGACTTAAAATTTCTAAGTACCATAGAAAACAAAGTAGGCCAAATCTATATTTATTTTTATTTACAACTAGCTGACCCGGCAAACGTTGTTTTGCCATATAAATTAAAAAATAATGTTAAGGGTTAACAACCCTTATCACTTAGAGGTATGAAAAATAGATAGTAGCCGATTCTCAGACCTACTGAATATGCATATAAAATTTGGTAAAAATCAGTAAAGCGCGGTAAGGTAACTAACATTACGAGATAAATCTACGTTTGATCACCATCACCATGGTTCGTATGTTTGGCTTCTTAAGATTTGGACCTAAAGGAATTTGCATTTGCGATGCCATATAGGTTAAGAGTACATTGGCATCTAGTGGTCGGCTTATATTACCTGAAGCTAGACGTGACTTCTAGAGTTGCGTGTTGCGACTATTTTCTTGATATTTTTGTCATGTAAGTATTAAAAATTGAAGAAATAGTTATCAAGTGTAACCTTAATAATATATGTAACCTCTACGCCGCGTAATCTCCCGCCCCAGTGTTTGTCCTAGTTTCTACTGCTTCTAATTTATTCACTTACCCGAAGCTAGGCTCAGCGTTATAATGTGTGATCGGTACAATGTGTACCTATAGATATACTCAGTGCATAAGCTTGTATGGTTTCAAAGAGTGATTGCAAAGTTCAAAGTCCTAAACTTCTTTATTCAATTTTGGTATCACAGACGCACTAACGAACGTCAATCATTACAATTACTCTACCGACGTATCGGAAAACTACTACCCAGAAAGAAACGGCATGAAACTGAAGGGCATTTTTTAGAACTTGTTACAATATTGGTTTTGACAATGTTATGTTTCTTATCTGCCAGTTGGCTACTTGGCAGAAGTGGAATGTTCTATGCGTCTTATATGTAATTACTATGGATTTTAAGTTCAAGTTCAAAACTTTCTTATTCAATTTGGGCATTACAGACGAACTTAGCAATACCTACATATAATTACAACGAATCTACCATCTGTATTCAAGTTTAGAGTATTATATTTCCAATAAAAATGCATTACTGCTGGCTATGCTCAAAATATTTCGTTTGTATGACGTTATTACGTGTGTACAATGTACATATATTGAAAACAATTAGTTTAACAAATATGTCTCAGAAAGTCGTAGGACTTTCGATAATATAAACCGGAGTTCTAATCCACTACGGCACCGCATCAATGAGCAGTATTAACACTCGCTCTAAAACAGTATAGTAACATCGTGACGAAACGGATATCTAAGATCACAAAATATTTCAAAGACATGCAACATCCTCCAACGCATACTGGGCTGCGCAGTCTCTCTTCCCCCCCTCTCTATCTCTCCACTTTTCCTTCTCCCTCTCTCTCTTTTCTGGAGAGAGAAATCCCGCTCGATAAGAACGTAAGACGTCATGACAATGATGACAAGAAAACACTCAATTTAAATCTCAGTCACTGTATTACATTGTACCATAATCCAATTTACTTTTTGAATCTTCGAGCGAACAAATACAATCAATTACGATAAATGACAACCCGCCTTTATAGTAATGACATCAAGATTCGTTAAAGAAACCGTCAATTGAATCCATTATTTATTTAGAGATGTTTTGGAATGCCTTTTTTCATTTCTGAGAGTCTTTTTCGTTTGCTTTATGTAAATGGAAGTCAAATTTATATGAACATTGTAGATCCTTGTGAAAATATTTAAGGAGTTCGCTTCCAGCCCAGTTCAGTTCCAGCTAAGGAGTTCGTTTTTATAGATGGCGTTAACAAAAGACAACGAATTTCCATTATATTGTCCAGCAAGTTATTTTCCTTCGCGTTTTAGATTTTTAACCGACTTTATAAGGAGGAGGTTCTCAATTAGTTTTTTTTAATATTTGGGACATCCCCAGATAGCAATATAAACTTGTTTCAGACTTGCAGCAGGATTGAAGTAGCAAACGTGAAAAGTTGCACTAAGTTGTGAACTGTGAAAAGAAAAACAAACTTACTTTCCATTGTCGCGACAAACTTGACGTATCAAATCAATGTAATAGAAAAACAAACTTGCTGCCAACTTACATTCCATTGCCGTGACAAACTTGACGTATCAAATTATAATACAAGAAAAACAAACTTGCAGCAAGCTTACATTCCATTGCCGCGACAAACATGACTTATCAAATCAATATCAAAGGTGAAACCAACTTGCAGCAAGCTTACGTGCTATTTGAACTCTGTCATTTATAAACAGATTTGGAAACAATATTTTTGCGTTGGGTACAATATAGCTTCAACATAGCGCCATATAAATTTCATCGATATTCGACCTTGGACTTCGAAGATGAATCAGAATTGAAGTTGGTTTTTCTGGTGGCAGAAGGGAGTGTGTAGGGCTCGAACCTACTAAAAACTCCCCCGTGAGCAGTCCTCTGCCGTGGTGGGGCGAAATGGGGTCGCGCTAGCATTTACCATCTCGCCCTGGCAGTAGGCCCGGGCCACTACGCCTGTTTAGGAGTGACCTTGCCGTTGTGGTCTGTCTTGCCCAACTCCTGCCAATGCCAATAAATCCTGCATCGCGCAAACGAAGTTCGCACGACACATTAGACCTATACAAGTTCCATGTAGGTTCTGTAGGACAGCTATTCCGGGACAAAAACACCTGGCTCAGTTGGAATATCTTCCTTATTTAATGGAGGGGCTCTTACAGTGAAAACCTATACCAAAGAAAACTAACTATTACCACTATTACTTACGTAAAGAAGCGACACTCCCACCTCCCGCGCCAATTTGTCGTCACCCGCAACGTATGAGTAAAATTCTGGGTAAAGCCGTGCTTGCGTTACTCGGTTGTCACCGCTCGCTGCGAATGACTAATAAGTGAGATTTAAATGTTTATTTAAACTAGCTGTTGCTCGCGACTTCTTACGCGTAATATAGTAATTCATCCTGCTTCCGACTACTTTTCGTCCCACCTCCTACCCCACTCCTCCATAGTACATTTTATTAAATTTATTTTTTATAAAATAAACCATGCCACAGACGTCGACAGTGAAGTAACCGATAGCGGTACCTACGTTTGCAGGAAATTACTAACTCTGAACGCGATCGGTCTCAATTAATTTCCTGAAAAAGACAGATGAGGTTGCTCGTGGAAGTGTGTACAGGAATAGGAATAAGTTGATTAAATACTAGCTGCGCCCCGCGGTTTCAACCGCAGTTTTCTGGGATTAAGAGTAGACTATGGCCTTTTGACATAAAGAGCCTACATATAAAGTTTCATGAAAATCTGAAGTCATGAAAAATCCGTTCAGCAGTTTTTGCATGATTGTGAAAAAAACATCCATCCATCCATCCTTATAAACTTTCGCATTTATAATATTAGTAGGACTAGCTTCTCGCCTTGGCGCATCATGCTTTATTTTTTAGCTTTATTCGTGGTAGGTCTCTCGTACATATAAGTACATATATATATATATATATATATATATATATATATATATAACTTTTACCTATAAGTACCATCACTTATACATATGTTGGTACTTATAGGTAATTTGTTCTGCTCAAAGAAAAAATATACATATGTAATACCTGAATGTCCATGTGCTTCGAAATGTTGTGCTTCGAAATTCGTGTATTTATTTTCCAAAATTGTTTTCAACCGGCCCATTGTTGAAGTTTCGTAAACATTCCTTCAACAATAACAAAGCCATTGTAGCGCCAAACAGATAATTTAAATTCTCAAACAACCGAAAAACCATAATCATCCATCGCTAGCTTCAAAATTATTGTAAACTTAGTTCAAAGTTTACTCAAACGTTCTGCTAAAACAATCTTTCTAGCAATGCTCAGTGAAGCACTGAATTCCCAAACAGAATGTTTTTAACTAAAATCAGTAATGCGCGAACGTATTTCATAAATTTCTGTTGTTATTTTTCGGTCGAATACTGTTTCTTTGGGTTGTTAAGTAACTCTTGAGTTTGTTACGCCTACAAGGAAAGGTTTTTGGAAATGGGGCTAGAGATGTTGGAAATATAATTTTGTCCGGAAGCCGAAAACTCAAATTCAAATTAATTTATTGCGAATATGAGTAAAAACATGATGTTAAAAATTTAAAAGTTCAACCATATTCTACCAGGAAGCATGCAAATATAATAAAAGTTACGTCAAACAATTTTAATCATTATTATAATTATAGTAAATAAACATAAAATTCAAAAATTAAAAATTTTAGTTTACTAACTTATTAATTATTATGTCAAACCATATTAAAATTCAAATAAAAATGTCACTAGATAATATTATTCATTGGGAAACTATTCAATTATATAAATTCAATAAAATTTGTCATTAAGATATTCATTAATATTATAGTATGCCTTACCCAACAAAAGCACCTTCAGATAAACCTTAAATATGTTAAAGTTAGAACACTATACTATGGCTTTAGGGAGTAGATTATAAATTCGTGGTGCCATTCAAAAGACACTTTAATTAAATAAGACAATTTGTTCGGTGGGCAGCATACTTTGTAGTTGTGTCGTTTGCTTTTTAACTGCTCAAACATAGTTTTATCAGTCCTAGCGCACTCCGCACTGTAGGTACGAAACTACAAGTACATAGCCGGACACCGACGGCGGGTCGCGCGTCGTTACACGTGCCGCGTCAGAAGAGATAAGGGCTATGCGATAGAAAGAGATTCGCTCTGTAGGTTAATATGACTGGTAGGTATGCGACGCTACGCGAGCTGTATTGAATTTTATTGCGTCATAGCAAGAGTCGCTTTTTGTATAAATTTCTTTGCGGAGTGATGCTTCTGTCCCTTAGTATTCTGTGGTTTTATGTAGTCTCACAAATACACTGATCTCAGCACCGCGACAAATTTGATTATTGGTTGACTCTAAACTGATATCTCATGGTATCGTTTTTTTATGGAATTGAGTGAAAGGACGAGCAAGTCGTTCATCTGATGGTAAGCAAAGCGCCTGCTTATAGCAATTGCAGACCCAGAACTTTGTCTTACAAAATCCTGCGCGGCACTACACTGCGCTCGTCACCCTGAGACAAATAGCTCTTAAGTCTCATAATGCCCAGTAATTTCGCTGGCTACAATGTTCCTTAGTTATTAACAAGTATACGTTTTATCAAACAAAAAAACCGACTTCAATGTATCTTCGAAGTCCAATATCAAATATCGATGAAATTTTTATGGAACCACTTCATAGCTATACAGAATCCGATGCAAAAAGAATTTTTAAAATCGGTTCCTAAATGACGGACTTCTGAGCTAACAAACATAAAAAATAAATAAATAATACTAAAAAAAAACAATCGAACAGAGAACCTCCATTTATTGTAGTCGGTTAAAAAAACAGCTTTCTTGTCTCTGTTGTTTTCCTTAATTGTTTTCAGAGCGAGTGACAAATCCTACACATAACTTAAAAAGTCGTGAGTGAGACCAGCGGCATTCGAACTCGAGGGCGCCGGATCGAAAGTAGAACGAGTTCCTTGTGAGCCATATTCGCTCTAATCTAATGTAAGCAATCTCTTGATCTAAGCTTCATAATGTATTGAAAATTACCGACTTAATGCGGATATACCCAGTTATTCTCCAAAAAGCCGGACATCCGCCCTATTTCTTATTCATACCTCATTGAGAGCAGACTCTAATTTAGGTACGGTCCAAAAAGTTATTTGAATTCAAGTACAGGACGTCCACTTAATGAAATAACGTCTCAACGGTCTTGCATAAAAGATCTAACGGTAAAAAGATATTTTAAGTCGTCGGTACACTTGTATAGAACTTTTACTCGCGTTTATAGCTGTAATTTTATTTTATAGATTTTTTTAGCAGCTATTCGGGTAACAGCGAATAAATAGCTTCAAATAAAGGTTTATAGCATGCTACTTCATAGTTTCTGCTGTGCATATGGCAACGTTATATTACTATTTTTGTTTCGTTTCTCCGATACACAATATTAGAACACATACAGTAGCGTAACGTCTTTGATATTGGGCAACACCGCCGCCCGTAAAGGTACTTACGTTATCACACGCTTTGAAATCCTTAATCCTTGTAATATTTCTTTGTCAAGGTACACAGAACAGGTGTGCACCATTATAATTAATTATCAATTACTGTTAAGTTCAACCGCAAAAAAAACGAAAAAAAAACACGCTCGCGTCTGCCCTCAATGTCCGAACCCACAAACTAAGCGAGTTTGCTGGACGAGGCCCGCGCCGCTCGCTTATCCGCGAGATCCCTGCCGTTGCTCTACGCAAGTACATTCGTTGCGCAACTGTATGGTTTGTAAAACTGTGCTCCGATATGCGATATCGGAGAGTCAATAAAGGCTACCTGGTAATAACGGCTCTCTAACCACAGCCAGTAATTTCATATCTCTCATCCCTGCAATTAACTCCGCACGCTCGCCAAATGAGCATTTGCCGATTCTTGTCTCTATCTCTCATATACAATTAGAGAGGAACAAAAACAAAATCACCTGGTTTCCTGGACCTTACAAATACTGGATAAAGTCCGCTGTTATTGCGCAGAGAATAAAGCTCAAATTTGTTTGCTAAACTGACCGTACTTAAGTAATAAGGCTTTTATTCGATTTGTTTTATTGGTATTCCTATCGGAATATGATTTGAGGTTTTATGAGTAGATTAATGTAAAGAGAAAGAGCTGACTCGTAATTGGGGATGGAAATATGATGGACCATTAATTGGTCGGTTTTATGACTTGTCGATTCGTTTTATGTCACAAATAGGGTCAGGTCTACGGGACTTATCTATGCTGTTATCTGCTGATTCTTAGTCATTGTCACAGAGATAATGGCTTGTTTTGATTACTTAAGACAATTGTGTGAAATGTTTAAAGATAATGGTATTATTATTGTTAGATATCTAAATAAATACTGATCGAATTACGATTATTCAGGCACTGGTGGTAGGTTTCTCGTATGCGAAAGGCCGTCTGGTTGGGACCACAGCTTTGTCGGATATCCAGCCGGCAAGCAGTAGTGCGCAAGCATTACTGTGTTCTGGTTTAAAGAGCATCGTAGCCGGCGGAATTACTGGGCATTGTGAGTCTAAACAAGTAATTGTACCAGGGTAAAGAGTGCAGGCGCTGCACTGTGCAGGATTTTGTATAACGGAGTTTTGGGTGGTGCTGGTACTATTAGGGGCAGGCGTATTGCCTACCATCAGGCAAACTATCAGCTCGCCTCGTCACTCAGTTACATAAAGATGGTAAAAATATTTCGCTCGCACTCGCCGCGCTGTGCATTCATGTCAAAGCAGGTTGTGGTTTCCCTTGCATTTTTCTTGTGTTGTTAAAATAATAATTGGATAATAGATAGAGACTAACTTTTTATCGTAATCACCAAATTACTAAAGGAAAGAAAATATAGAACATGTAAACGATAGATGGCCTTATCGTTAAAAACAACTTCCTTCTATATTTTTTTCTAGCAATGTTTGGAATTAGACAAACTGCTATTACGAGTATACATAATATTTTTTCAAAACCTTAGCACCTACAGCGCGAATTTCCCACAATTTTTGTCACCAAATTTGTAAAAGTCATATCACAAGATTGAACTGTAGGCTTGGTTTGTTCAAGAAATGTAGTACGTCCTGCTATGAGATGGAGCGACTATGAGATGGAGCGACAATATACACAGCTGGTGGTGAAGAAGTAAAGCCAAAGATCATGGTCATATGTGTGCTTTGGGAGAGGCCTTTGTTGATTCCTTCACCCTCATTCCATCTGCATCAGCAACACGCAAATTCACACATACATACACTTTCACACAAACTCGCACACAACACACACACAACACACACTCATACACACACACACACACACAACCAACACAATGAGTACCTAAAACGCAAAGATCGTGTTTTACCTAATATAATAATGTCTTAAATGTAAATGTTATATCACTAAAAATTCACTTCGTTAAAAATAGTATAGTTTTGTTTATCCTTTAGTGCATATTATTAATATTAGTGCATCTAGATGGGAGAAGCCACTGGCACCCGAAACACAGTTTTTAACTAGTTCGGGAGCCTATGGATTCAACATTCACATGTAAACATTTATGCAAATAAACTCATTATTATTATTATTATCTAAGGACCACCAGGCGAGGAGAGTCACTCCACCCTTACGTTGTGCACATACTGAGACTGCAATAGTCTGAGGAGTGGAATTCTCTACCAGAATCCTTATTTTCTTTAAATTACAACCTGGGTCTCTTTAGGACAAGAGTGAATAGGCACCTCATGGGCAAATGTGCTCCGCCTTACTCCGCAACTACTCTTAATATCAGGTGAGTTGTTGTCAAACGTAAGTCCATTTTATCATATGAAAAATGTCCGACAATGAACTGACGATGATGATTATCGTCTTTACAAAATAGAAAGTTCAATCCCAGATATTAAGCAAAGAAGTTGGAGATACAAAAGCAAAATTCCAATGAGGATTGCAAACAATAAAAGACTTCTCAATATCTCAACAATATACAAATAAAATATACACCAAATGAAACGAACTGAGTTGGCAACGACAATCATATCGAATGTATCAAAGCGATCGAGACGAACGTGGAGAAAAGTAAATTGTAATGCCGTCTGTACACTCGGCGAGATAGACCGAGGCAGCCAAAGACGAGAGTGTACAGGAAACGCTCGCGTGTCGTGTCTTTGTCTCGTAGCTTCTCGACAAATTTTGGCAAGAACACTCAGGCGAGAGGGTACAAAGAACTCTCGCACGTTTTCGGTGGGTCTCATAAGTGCTCGCTGAGGTGTGGCAAGAGATTTTGGGCGATCATCATCATTATCATTAGCCCATCACGTTTCCACTGCTGAGACACGGGCCTTTACTCATAGAGAGTATGGGCCATAACTCACCACGCTGGCCCAGTGCGAGATGGTGGATGTCACATGATCTTGAATTTTTGTGATAAATTCTTGGATATGCCGGTTTCTTCACGATATTTTCCTTCACCGTTTTTAGAGCGAGTGTTAAAATCCGTACATAACTTAAGAAAGTCAGTGGTGCTGGGTCAGCGAGGTTCGAACTCGGGTGCGTCGGATCGAAAGTTGCACATGCTCCCATTGAAACATAGTCTATCGCTCTCGGGCGATAGTGTACAAAAGACGCTCGTATATCCTCGGTGCGTCTCTTTAATTCTAGTTTACTCGTCGTCCTGTGTTGGTAGCCTAGGGCGAGGCATAGCGAGAGCACTCAGGCGAGTGTGCATGGATGCTTTCAGGCATAGATCTCTCGTCAGAGAGTCTCAGGTGAGGCATAGCGAGAGCACTCGGTAGAGAGTGTACAGCCGGCATAAAATGCCAAAATCGTAATGTACCACTTCATGTTCCGGGAACACGCGACCCGCTCGTTTAGTGTAACGCTTAATGCGTGACATGATAAACGTTTTAGGTTTGCTGCATAGAGTTCTTGATATATTTTAATTATGCGATTTCAAAGCAAGGTGTTATGGGTGGGAGGTGGTAATCTCTAAATAAATGAATAAATAAGTTTATTTGCATAAAAGGTTTACATACTAATTTTTGAATCCATAGGCTCTCGAACTAGTTACGAACTGTGTTTCAGGTGCCAGTGGCTTCTCCCATCTAGATGTTTTAAGATTATTATTATGCATTCCGAGGGGTGATGAGCGCAATGCAGTGCAACACAATGCTTTTTATGGTATTAAAAGTTCTGGTCTGGTTATTAATAGAGCTGGTCGTTTGCCTGATGGTAAGCAATACGCCAGCCCATAACAAAACAGCACCAACCAGAACTTTGATTTGCAAAATCCTGCGCGGCGCTGCACTGCGCTCGTTACTCTGAGACAATTAGCTGTTGAGTCTCATAATGCCCAGTAACTTCGCTAGCTAAAATGCCCCTCAAACTGGAACACAGTAATGCTTGAGCACTACTGCTTGGCGGCTGAATAACTAGCAAAGCGGCTGTACCCACACAGACGGCCTCTCGCATACGAGAAACCTACCACCAGTACGTATTATAATGCACTGAATAAATAAATAAATAAATTACATATCTGCCCTTATGTCAAATAACAATGTAACAAAATAAACATCTATTTATTGTTATCTATACACAAGATAAAAAAAATAGCGCCGCAAAACCATACTTCTCTTACCTTTTACCAAACAAAATTCCGTTCGAAACTTTTATTCAGAAACCCATCTGTTTTTGATTAAATTCAAATAATAAACATACATACGTTTTAGCGGAGGTTCATATGTAACATTGTGAGCAGAAGAGTTGCGATTCCTGAAATTGTTTGCTGAACAGTTGGAGAGAAACTCCTTTGAGCTGTGTTGAAAAATTTCGAAATTTAATATGGTTTTTACTCACCACGGAATGAATTTTATCCTGCTTATATTATAAATGCGAAAGTTTGTGAAGATGGGGAGAGACAAAGACTACTAAAATAATTTTGATGGAATTTAGTATGTAAAAAAATAATCATTGTTCTGTTGTAACACTGCAATTGTTATGGGCAGGCGTGGCGCTTACCATCAGGCGAACAACTTGTTTGTACCATCACTCAGTTCCATAAAAAAATATTGTAGCATTTGATAAACCAAGCAATGCTAATTAAGCTATTTTAGTAAAGCTTATGTAATTCCTCCTTAAGTGCAATAAAGTGTTTTCTATTCTATTATAAACCAATACAAATTTTTATAGAGCGAGTGTGGCTCAGTGGGAGCTCGTGCGACTTTCGATCCGACGCACCCGAGTTCGAATCACGCTGGCCCCGCACCACTGACTTTCTTAAGCTATGTGCGGATTTAACACTCGCTCTAAAACAGTGAAGGAAAACAACGTGAGGAAACCGGCATGTCCAAGAATTTTTCACAAAAAAGTCAAGGACATGAGACATTTACCAAACCGCACTGGGCCAGCGTGGTGGATTATGGCCCATTCTCTCTCTATGAGAGAAGGCCCGTGTCCCAGCAGTGGGAACGTCATGGGCTGATGATGATGATGATGACATGTTTTTAAATTGCCTCAAACATGAGAAATTTTAAAATAAATTACTTGAGCTCAAAGTATAATTAAAATAAACAAAATTGTCACAATAAAATTCTTTAACAGGTCTCGTATGCAATCCAATAGACCGACCCAACTTAAAATCTTAACTTTCAACCCAATCCAATCAGTGCCAATCCAAAATTACCAAAGTGTTATACCGTAGATCGAAGTAGACCGAAGTATCAACCCCCCATTCCCGACTAATAGAGTGGGAGAAACGACGTGAGTCGAATCTGGTAGTGAGCGTATTGAGGAATGCAGGGGGTTCACCCCCCTTTCAACGAAATGAGTCAGGTTAGAAAGAAACAAAATAAATATAAAATGAATAACTTTTTGAATTCGAGAACCACACGCGGTCTGATCCTTGCCTTCGAGATAGTATGCTTATCAGACTTATCAGCAACAATATTGATAATGCTAACTGTCAAAAGATGCATGGAACATTCCGCTTCAGCCAAGTAGCCAACTGGCATATAATAAACATAATAGTGTAAAAAAAAACATAAAATATTGTACCTAACAAAAGTTCTAAAAAGATGCCCCTTAGTGTATTGCCGTATCTAGTGGTTCTTTTCCGATATGATGGTAGAGTCATTGTAATAATTGATAAGTGTGCCATAACTCACTAAAAAACTTTTGAACTTGACATATCTCCTGCTTCCTACTGATATTATAAATGCAAAAGTTTGTGAGGATTGATGGATGGATGCTACTTAATCATGTTAAAATTACTGAACAGATTACTGACATACTGACATTTATCCCAGAAAACTGAGTAAAGTCAAAAATTCATTCAATTTCATTTTCTAACAACTTTGTCGCCCCTCCGATTTCTATCCTAAGTACCTCCTGCGCTGGTAAGTAAGAAACTTTATTGGACCCCTAGTTTCTATTAGCGGAGAATAAACATTTGGCATTGGTTGGGTCAAGCGTAGAGCCTATAAATTGCGGAGTGTAGAAGTCACTTATTTTTAAACCCTTGTTTATTTAGCGAAATATTTGACGGTTCGACTTTGTTTAGCTGTAATTTTACGCGTATCGCGTTACAAGTTTTGTCGAGAATAACAAATGCTTGCGTTTAATTTTACGACTTTTAGACTAGATGTTAATGTAAGGAATAAATTAGCATTAAGATATTGGTGCACTTATGTATGTATAACATCATTTACGTCTAATTAAGTTATATTTTAATTATGGTAATCTATAATTTGCCTTATTTGTATAACATGTGTGACGTTGGGTAGGGTAAATAAAGAGACCCAAGTCGACACAAAAGAAAACCGTTTAATTCGGTTAAAAAAAACAGGGTGTGGATTTAAAGGCCCGCCTAATTTCTGCTTGCCGAAGTACGGCACTCTCCTGCAAGCTGATGATGAAGTGGTGCTGCGGAGGTAGCTGGCGGCGACGGGAACCGGAGACGGTGGTGTCGACGGCTGAATATAGGGTCAGCACGTCGAGTCGCTCTGGTCCAGGCGCGCCAGGCGGCAGATGTAGTGCCGGAGCCGTTGAGCAGTGGTGCTGGTGGAGCCCAGATCTTGGACCCTGGAATCAACGTCCACGAAAATGATTCTCCGTTCTTCTTCTCTCCCTTGACGGCGACCACCTCACAAGCAGCAAGCAAAAAGGGCCGAGAGATGGTGAGGTGGCCGTTAGAAATCAGACGGAGAAGTAAAGAGAACAAAGAGAAGGAAGAATATATGCATAGCCAAAAGCTAATTAAGTTAACTTGGCTCTGGTTATATTAAATTACACATAAAATACAAGAGTTACAATTTTGAAAAACCGTTAAATACATACCTACATTTATAAAAATCACTATGTTCAACACTTACCCAAGGATGGGGTTTGGACGCACAGAGTTGAAAACACTGATGCTTATACAGCACAAATTGATATATTTAAAAAGTTATTAAAATAAATAATTACGCGAAATATTGTCGCTTAAAAAAAAATGAAGAGCAAGGACGTGCTCTTGCCTTAGTAGCTATCGGCGTCTGCCCGGTCGCGGTCGCGGCCGGGCCGGCCGGTGAGCTGGGTGAGGTGCGCGGGCGCGGTAGGTAGATCGACGCGAGGGAAGGGCGCGTCTTGAAACTAATAACTATAGATTTTGTTACGTTGTAATAGTCACAACGTTACACATGTACATGTATTTCTGATGCTATTTTTGTAACGCTGTTGATTGCCTTAATAAATAAATAAGTAAAATAGTGTAGATAGATAGATAAACACTTTATTATTTACCTTAATGATAGAGATAAACTACAAGTCAAACGTTTACAATGGTGTAAGAATGGGCGGTTTTATCGCTTAAAGCGATCTCTTCCAGACAACCTTTGGATGCATTTTGTGTAGTTTTGTGAGTTTAGTTAAGTCTAAACATGACTGCAATAGTTTGTCGGAATTCTACTTTATCTGAAACTGTACAGAATTTTGATTACTTTCTACTCAAGGTTATTAATATAACGAAAGCCTTATGCACAACTACGTGTGTAATGGTAAAGTGGTGATATAAAGTCTTTCCAACTCTTGTTGGAAAGAATTGATACAAGACAACGATTTAGCTTTCAGAAGTTAGTGTATAAATCGTAAATATAAAAAAAATATGAATGTAAAAACGTCTAGAAAATGTGCTTTGTAACTAGCTGCGCCGCGCGGTTTCACCCGCGGTTCCCGGGATAAAAAGTAGCCTATGTCCTTTTCCAGGACCCAAAGTACTTACATACCAAATTTCATCAAAATCCGGTTAGTAGTTTTTGCATGATTGAGTAACAAACATCTATCCATACATCCATCCTCATTGTTACCGCCATATTTGCATTCGATGCAACTTCAATATGATAGACGCCATAAGCCTTAGGGCGCATACCACATCCCGCAGCGGTAATATAAAAGACCGCTTCACTCATGATGTCAGTTTGTAAAAAGAGAAAAAAATATTTTACTGCGATAGTTTTTACTGACATATTGTTCTATTTTTTTAAGTGAGTTAGCAACCACATTTATTTAGCTTGTTATCGTTTAAATGACAGTCCTGTTGATGGTAGAGTTGACATTTTAATTTCTTGTCAAATATTGTATTATCTTTTCTGACAACAATTTAATTTCGTCTATAACAATGCTGTAGGTATACTATTTTTAAAAACAAAATGTGGCAGACGCTTGAATTTTGTCGAAGTGGATTTAAATAAGTTTTATATTAATGTACTTCTTTTCTCGAGATGATATTTAATAAACATTAATATTTTATAGTTTAATTCGATTTAATAATTCATATTTGATTCCAAAAATATACAAAATCTGAATTTATTCTAACTTTTAAATCAAATCGAATCAAAATCTCTTTAATCATTTTCGCATCACAGACTATTTATTAACGTCAAATTATCACCATGTCTCTACCACCGTGTCGGAAAAAGAACCACAACTCAGAAGATACGGCAAGAATTTGAGGGGCATTTTTTTTAGAGACTTTGTTACAATTTTTCGGGTTTTTACAATGTTATGTTTCTTATGTACCAGTTGGCTACTTTACAGAAGTGGAATATTCCAAGCATCTTTGTTTTCTATGGTATTACGAATAGTGTAGTATGCTTTTCTCATTAGAACATTTTTAACGCGTAATTTGTATTTTCTCTCTGTGAGCTCCGTTATACATTTTGGATTTTTTTTATAGAAACGTATGCAGTTGCCTATAAAGGAATTATTCATTTTAGTCAGTAGTGTTTATGTTATGATGGTCACTATTTACTTTGAATTGTTGGAAATTTTTACGAACGTGCATTATATTTTTATAAATATATAAAGAAAGTAAAGTTAACATATTAATCCCTTAACGAGTCGCCCAACTCGTAAATTTCGCGAACCGCACACTTTTCAGTTAAGGTACCAATATCAACAAATATATTATTTTATAATATTGTAACCGTAATTCTGACAAAGAAATTCATATCATTTCATATAATAGTACGAAAGATTCACTTAGAAGTGTCGTTAGTAGCCTTACTTCAGCTACTACGGTTCCTTCCTCTGGACTACAACTGGAAAAATTATAAAAAACATAGTGTTATTTTTTAGATCTAGATTACAGTGAGATATGTAAACAGTATTGTATAGCATAGTATTGTATTATATTATATTGTAAACATTATCATCGTCAGCCCAAGTCTACTGCTGGACGTGGGCCTCTCAAAACACGCCACTGAGCCCGATCTTTGGCTTTTCCCAGCCACTACCTGAATTTGACTTATAAAATGTATGTACACTATGTTATTATTATTATATCAACCTATTGTGTCCCACTGCTGGGCAACAGTCTCCCCCATCTCCCTCCAAACATCTCTGTCCACAGCCACTTCCATCCATCCGGGTCGGTAGGTTTCGAGATCGTCACGCCACCTTATCCGAGGCTGGCCACGTCGTCTCCGCCCGTCTTGAGGCTCCCATTGAGTGACGATTCTTGCCCACCTCTCCGGATGCATGCGAACCACGTGCCCTGCCCAGTCCTACTTTAGTACTTTAGTTTGCACTTTTAAAGCCTGCGTCAGCAATGCCTGTCTTCGAACGCAGCGTTGTTAATATTACACTATGTTAACAATATTATAAATTAATTAGTTGTTAATATTACACTATGTTTTACACTATCTTAACAAATTTAAAAAGTTTTCCATCTAAATGCCATGCCGACAGCGTCATTATGTAGTGACTCCCACACATACAAACTTTCGCATTCTTAATATCATCATCATCATTAGCACCTTACGTTCCACTGCTAAAACGCGGGCCTGCTCTCGCAGAAAAAGTATGGGCCATATTTCGCGTGCATCTTACCTCAGAACTCCATCATTTATAAACCCATTTGGAAAATTCTTTACGTTGGATTCAGTGTTCCCATATAAATTTCATCGATATTCGACATTGGACTTAATTGAAGTCGGTTTTCTTTTGTTATAAAATGAATTATTACAGCAAGTGTTAAATCTGCTAAAGTAAGTCTTTGTTCCGGGGTTCAAACTCCAGTGCGTCGGATTAAAACCAACCAACGACTTTCAAGTCGTACAAGCTAAGGATTCTAGTGCAGTACTTGTGACGATGTTCCCCACCAAACTGAAAGTGTGGTCTACCGACGCTACAGGGAAGCGAAGCCGCCACTTAAATTCCCTAAATTTAAGATATGGCGTTTTATAAATTTTATATCTATGTTAGTCTTTAAGGTATTTGTGATATGGGCCTCTGATATGATTACTCTGTGTTTTTTTATTATTGCCGGAAATAAATGAATTAATTATTATTCAAATTATTTATATTCCTTCTTAAATTTAAGTTTTTTACAGTATTTCTTTAATAAAAAATATATATACAAAGATATTATGAAAAACCTAAACCTAAAGTGCCGCCGGTAGCGGGGCAGGGCCCAAACTACCGGTGTATTATTACTAGTATTATTATAAAAGACTGATGAGTTCCCGCTGAGCCACACTCGCTCTAGAAAGCTAAATTACTCGGTCTAAAATAAACTCCTACGTAGCCTAAAAGCTATGCAACCTAAAAATATGCCTAAAAACATACATGTAAAGTCCGTAACCAAGCTTCTCGCATAACGTCTACATTTCGCCGAGATACGTGTCAGTAAGCAGCGGCAGGTGCAAGATATTTCTGCAGGCTTTTAACGTAAGAGCTCGCACTTACAAACTTGTAGATTTACGTTTTAATACCTTGTCGTAATAAGTTACTTGATGTTTCCTTTTTCAAGCACTTCGTTACTCAAATAGTGTGACATGATACTAACATGACCTTTAATGATCGCGCACTTGTCGGTTTATGCAAATTCTCCTAGCATTTTCCTCATAAAAATAAGTTTTTTATCTACGACCTAGGTTTTAGTACTACGAGTATGTGGCACTAAACAGTTATTCATTTGCTACTTTCACAATCGTACCTTTTTTATGTATGTGAGTTATGAAAAGAGGAAGTCGTTTTCCTGCCCATATTGTTTATAGTTCCACTCAGAACTTTTAATACCATAAAAAGCACAGCGTAGCAATGCATTGCACTCATTACCTCGAGACATTAGATATTAAATCATGTGCGCAGTACTTTCGCTGGCTACAATGCCCTTCAAACCGGATGTTCTATTGAATTAACTCCACATTTTACTATTTCTTCTCCGCTTTACATCGCCAAGTAATCGACAAAGTCGGTCGTTTTGCGGTGTCATCTCCTCCACTAACGTCGCCATCCGAGTTGTTACTCGAACCCTAATGGGCGCGCTCGGGGATGTCGATTTACCCGCTTTCCTGAATAGCGAACCGACCTACGAGTAGTCGTTTGACGCACGCAATATGACTATAGAATACATAGTCAGTACCCAAGGCAAACAATTTTTTTAAATAATAACATAATTTTTTTTGATTTTTTTTTAATTACCTGATAGGCTAGCATTTGACCGCAGTCTTACCTAATGGAAAGTGACGACGCGATATAAAATTTAAGGAATCATAAAAAGAACATGCCCTTATTTATTACACAAACACAACATTGACACTACCAATTGTTGATCCTCAGATGCCTAAGCATTTACTTGTTAGATAAGCATCTGCGCTTCCCTATGAATTTAAACAATATTATAATTCATAATTGATATAAAACGGCTAAGACTCACTGTAAACGTCGAAAATTACTCCGACCAGGTTTCGGACATTTTAGAAGTCCTTCTTTTCGGAGTTATGAGTTTACGTGCGAGCGCTCGCGACCTACACCGCGGCTTGATCTCATTACTTATAATATAGCAGAGGCAAATGAAGTCACCATTTTGCTAGTATATCCTGTCGATAGTGAAACGTCAACGGCCTCTGGTAAATGACTTCAAGTACGTTGCGTAGTTCTAAATTTTATTTTCAAAATATTCACTTAATTTATACATTATATTAATTTTTGTAGATGACATTTTGACTTTTTTATGTAAATTTAAGTATGCCTACGTAAAGATTGAGTACTGACTTATATTAAGAATGTATAGCATAAGTAATACAGGAAGATACAAGGAAGGAGCGAAATTGTTAAACCCTGTGAAGTAGTGTGTATTGTTTATTAAGCTTTGTGTTATATTTTTGTATGTATGTTAGTATGTAAGGTACATATTCTAAAAGCATCTGTTAGTTACTTTATTGTAGTTTATTATTGCCTGAAATAAAAAGTTAAAAAAATAATATGAAAGTAATAGTTTGACTTTGAGTACTGACTGTTCTTACACTGTGTCGCGCTTTCGGTGATTGAGGAAAATGTTTCAGAACGTAAACTTTGCGGTTAAGTCATCAACAAGGACTTTAGAGCATCCATTTTATACTTTGGCACAGAGAATCCAAACGAAGAGCTCGTTTTATGATATTCGTAGCAGGGTTCTACGAAAACCGTAGCAGAGCTCTACGAAAATCGTAGCTTGTCTGCAGTGTCGTAGTTTAGAAAACTTTTTACAGTTTTAATAAATTTAATGCTTAAAAGCATGTTTAATGAAATATAATATTCTAGATTTTATGCTCAGCGTTATTAAACGCTGAAACGAAAAATTGCTATTTAAAGAAAACTATATAAGGATAACGAAGACAATAGAAGGATTGTTTTCAATGAAATTAGATTTTCACAATGTTATTATTATTTTATGGAACTGCGTTATGAGAAGAACAATTCGTTTCCCTGATGATGAGCGCCACGCCGCACCGGCCAATAACAATTGCAGTGCCAGAACTTTTAATGCGATAAATAGCACTGTATAGCACTGCATGGCAACATCAGATATTAAGCCTCCTTTGCCCAGTAGTTGCGCTGGCTACAATGCCCTTAGAACTGGAACACAGTAATGCGCACGACTGCTTGACGGCAGAATAACTGGCAAAGCTGTGAAAGCTACCCAGACGGCCTCCCGCATACGAGAGACCTACCACAATTAAAACAAAATAAAATTATTTCAAAAAATTTAAATGTGTCACTTAATTCGAGTTTTGTAATATTTGCATAACATGTTTTACTCTATTTCTGTAGTAAATAATTAAATAAATAAATAAGTATATAATCTTAAATATATCTTTGTTCCTTTAATCAATATAGGTAGGTTTTCGAAAGTAATCGATGTTACCAATTAAACATTATAGAGATCGAATTCGACCAAGAACATTTTTTTTTATGTATCTGAATGACGAGACGAGCTGATCATTTGCCTGATGGTAAGCAATACGCCAGCCTATAACAATAACAGCACTACCCAGAACTTTGTTTTGCAAAAACCTGCTCGGCGCTGTACTGCACTCGTCACCCTGAGATAATTAGCTGTTGAGTCTCATAATGCCCAGTAATTTCGATGGCTGCAATGCCCTTCCAACCAGAACACAGTAATTCTTGCGCACTACTGCTAGGTGACTGAAAAACTGGTAAAGCGGTGGTGCCCACACAGACGGCCTCTCGCATACGAGAAACATACTACCAGGTAAATAAAAAAATTATTGATAGATTTGTTAAAAAGGCTTTTTAATATTATAAAAACGTTCAGAACAACGTCTTTTGTTTTTACATTCCCCGTGTGTTTGGATCCGTGTTTTCGAATGCAGTTATCTATCTCCGGGCGAAAGATTGAACGGAAAGGAGTGGCACGGGATATCTAGATGGACGTTAAATAGTATATAATACGAAGTAATCTGCATCTGCCTGTTTCTTAGCTTAGAACTTCTAAATTATTTGATGGATTTTGATTCGGTTTTCACTATAAATTTTGTGAGACTTTTTTAAGGAAAGCACAGCAACCAATCAGAACTCGCAATATGCACGCATGCGTTTCAATTTAGTTCGAGCGCAGTGCAGCGCCGCGCAGGATTTTGCAAGTTCTGGGTGGTGCTGTTATTGTTATGGGCGGGTGTATTGCTTACCATCAGGCAAACGACCAGCTCGTCTCGTCATTCAGTTACATAAAAAAAATGTAAGAAATAAAAAAAATATTATTTGTAAAACATCTCTAATATTCCAATATCTTCATAATATTCCCAGCTGTACATATTCCCAAATCCACATATTCTCATTCGTACAGGTTCCCAGCCCATTTAGAACAGTGACACTAATGTCTCACCTTCCCCGCCTGTTCGTGATTTTGATGGAACTGAGTCATCTATCCCGACGCTGGTGGACGTGAATGGACATGAATAATATCAGATTATGGAAGTTGCCGCACAAAAAGATTGAGATTTTGTTTTGTGAAAAGAAGTCATACTTTTTTATATAACTTAGTGATGAGACGAGCTGGTCGTTTGCATGATGACAAGCAATACGTCAGCCCATAAGAATAACAGCACCACTTAGAACTTTGTTGTGTAAAATCCTGCACGGCGCTTGAGACAATTAGCTCTTGGTCCTCATAATGCCTCTTATACCGGAACACAGTAATACTTGCGAACTACTGCTTGGCGGCTGAATAACTGGCAATGCGGTGGTACCCATCAAGACGGCCTCTCGCACAGGTATATATAGGTAATAGGTATAGGCATCTAATTCCTATACATAATTATGTATAGGACTTACATATATATATAGTGCCCTTGCTTACGTTGTATGCCGGGATGCCTACTTCAATCTTTATATATTTGCTAATTTTAGAAATATGTATCTTATTATAATTCTTATTGCCAGTAGAAAACGAATTAGCGCACTAAGTCGTAAACTAAATAAATAAATGATACAAACCTTATATTATTTTTATCACTATAGTTTAGTTCATAGTTTATTTATTTATAACAATGTTACATGTCAGATTTGTTATGATTTTGATTGAGATTATTTTAATGAATTATAATTTATTCAACTATCTATACAATATTCAGCAGAATTACACTAGATACTTTCATTGCGTTTCAGATAGGAAGTTTTTGTATAATGCTTTTTTGTGTCCACTGGAAATGGAACTTAATTGTAAGAAACACTTATTGATTCTTTAAAAACAAATACACTTCTAACATAAAAGCGAAAAGTTCATTATCTCTGAAATGAAATATGATAAAAATAAAATATTTGTTCGAGGAACTTTTCAAACCATATACCAGTTTTAATAAAGAAACATATTCTATGTAAGTGGTAAGCCGGCAAGTAACACGGTCTTATCCCCGATTATCCTTTCTGTGACTGACTGAAGGACACCCAGTTTTCAATGTCCATTTAGAATTTAAAAATAAGTAATCGTAAATGGATAATGGTGGAAATTCACTTGTAAATTTCGTTAGTGTTGGAATAAGTTCCTTTTAAAAGCAGATTAATACTATGTAGGTACCTTATTTAAAGTGTAAATTATTTAAGACAACATATTTTCATCTTTCAAAAAATTTAAAATCTTAGCCGAATAAGAAACGAAGAAAGAAAAAAATATTTATTGCCAAACTGTAAACATAGAATTGAGAGTATCAAATTATCAGCACAAATCAGCACCAATAGGGGTGTGCACTCTGGCACGTCAAGATAAGCTTTGAGTGGACTGTAGATTTATCAATTTCAGGAAACAAAAGTATGCACACATATAATAAATCTGTATGATTATATTCAAAATCGCACTTACTTGTAATTTAGTTGTTATTTCGGCGCCACTAGAGTATGTGTAGACCGATGACCTTACGTGTGTCCTCTACCGTATGTTCGCGAGTAGTGCGTCATTAATCTGCCCAAGTTTTAACACCGTGGGCGTTGAGTGAATCAATCAATCAAAAGTTCTTTATTTCAATTTTGTCGTCACAGACGCACTTATGAACGTCAATTATTACAATGACTCTACCACCGTATCGGAAAAAGATCCACTACTCAGAAAATACGGCAAGAAACTGAGGGGCATATATTTTAGAACTTTTGTTACAATATTTTATGTTTGTTTTTGCCAATATTATTATTCTTATGTGCCAGTTGGCTACTTGGCAGAAGCGGAATGTTCCATGCATCTTTGTATTCTATGTAATTACTAACTGTATGGTATGCTTTTTTCATTAGAATATTTTTCACACTCAATTTAGATCTACTTTCTGTTTACTTTTACTATTCTCTCCCGTACATATCGAAGGACTTCTTCACCCTTCGTCTCCTTAACACATAACTATTTTCTCACAAATTTAGGCTTTTTCCTTTTTTTTATATTTCTTATATAAATTATTTAGTTTTCAGTTACTTCGTCCTTCAAAGGTTAAAAGGACGATATACTATGCGTACGATACACTCTCAATATTTTTAGACATACTTAAGCAATAGAAATCGGTTCGTTACACTTCAATAAGGCTAAAAGCTTGTTCACGACATACATAAACATATCACATTAATTCAATACAAAAATATTCATACACCGTACCAAGTATCTATTACTAGCTGTGCCCCGCGGTTTGACCCGCGGTTTTCTGTGATAAAAAGTTGCCTATGTGTAAATCCACGGTTTAACTAGATCCATTCCAAATTTCACTCAAATCCTTTAAGCCGTTACCTAAAGAAGGAACAAACACGAACACACATACAAACTTTCACTTTTATAATGTAACTAGCTTTTTCCCGCGACTTTGTCCGCGTGAACGACAGAGAAAGCCCATATTGGTATTTTTTCGATACCATCTTAGCAAGACCTCCCCAGTATATGAGAGCACGTACTACTAAGAGGTCAAGCTGTATCTTCGTAATCACCCAACCGATATCGATGTAACATACCCTATAATCTAAGTCGAGACTTATGCTACCAAACTTTAAAAACTGCATCAACGTTCAGCAGTCTTCGAGTCTATAGATAACAAATATACAAACAAACAAACAAACAGGCAAAATTTTAAAAACCGTAGATTCGTGTTCAGTGCCCACTAAATAGTCGATCTCAGTTGGTTTTAAAAAATATATCTTTATTGTACAGAATTGGCTGTTCCATTTTTAACCGAGTTCAAAAAAGAGAAGGTTCTCTATTCGATTGTGTTTTTTTTGTTTGTTACCTCAGAACTCCGTCATTAATGAACCGATTTAGAAAATCCTTTTTGCATTGGGTTCAAAATTTTACTTTTGACTTCGAAGATACATTGAAGTCGGTTTTTTGTTTGATAAAACATATACTTGTTATAATAGTATAGATAGTGATTGTAATACTCAAGATAGAATTATTGGAAGTATCATAGAGCTAATGTGAGGCGCCCGCATACGGGCCACACTTACCACAACCACAAGTAACCGGCTACCTAAAGCCAGCCGCGGTTGCTTAGAGCGTTAGCGTGCGACAGCTGTGCTTGCCAAAAGCAGTCGTAGGCTGAAATTATAAAGAAGTTAAAGCAGGCCTAGCGCACTCCGCACTGTAGGTACGAAGGTATAAGTACATAGCCGGACACCGACGGCGGGTCGCGCGTCGTTACACGTGCCGCGTCAGATGAGGTAAGAGCTATGCGATAGAAAGAGAGCGCTCTGTAGGTTAATATGACTGGTAGGTAAGTAGGGCTATGCGAGCTGAATTGAATTTTATTGCATCATAGCAAAAGTCGCTATTTGTTTAAATTTCTTTGCGGAGTGATGCTTCTGTCCCTTAGTATTCTGTGGTTGAAGGGGCGAATGTCAGCGAGTGAGTTTGGCATCCGGTGGTGGCAACACGTCGCGGCCTCTATCGCAGCGTGTTGCTACTATACGAGTGCAGCTCTACAAATAAGGAAAAGTAGTCCTCAGCATATTGCCGGATACTTGAAGCTGTGGCTAGACTGTCGAGTTACCCATGTGCGGACGCCCTAAAACATCTAGTAGCACACAACAAGTCACTACAGTCACAACAAACCATTGGGAGAAGAATTCCCCCATTTATCCATCATGTCATCTCTACAGACAGCAAGCACTTAACTCGTTTAGCGATGTCGCGATTTAAATTCTAAGGATCAAACCGCACCGGCTGCAAGACGCGAGACCTTTCGACGAGAAAGCACGCGGATTTTATGGCGAATTTCAGTGTTGCGGTAGACATTTATGTGGAATTATCGGATATAGATTGTTTTTCCGAAAACTAAGATACCTAAATATTTTGTCAAAAAATTGGAGATATTGATACGTGCAGAGGCTTAGCGTGGCTCAGCTACGTAGGGGTAAACAAGTAGTACGTACGTATAACTTGTACGTACTTAATAAAGAGCAAGTGTGGCAGTCAGTGGGAGCACGTATGCATGTACGTACTCAGTCCATGCTTTAGAATAAATCTATAGAGTTAAATAATAAAAACCGGCCAAGTGCGAGTGAGACTCGCGCACAAAGGGTTCCGTACCCATTATCTATTAAAAACGGCAAAAAATATGTCTGTTTTATTTTGTTTTTTATTTGTTGTTATAGCGGCAACAGAAACACCTCATCTGTGAAAGTTTCAACTGTCTAACTATAACGGTTCATGAGATACAGCCTGGTGACAGACGGACTGACAGACAGAAAGACAGACGGACAGACAGCGGAGTCTTAGTAATAGGGTCCCGTTTTACTTTTTGGGTACGAAACCCTAAAAAGAAGTGACCTAAAAATAATTGACAATTAGCTGCCGGTGGGATGCGATCCCACAACAGCTACTTTGTATTCATTGATGCTGCAGACAATCTTGAGCGGTGAGATGTCAGGTTCGAGATGAGATTTGAATTTATTGGTTGTAGGGTCATTTTTAGGGATTGATGGGATTAAACGGGAATTATGGTGATTTGTAAGGATATTGGCGAACTAGCTGCGACCCGCGTTTTCACCCGTGGTTTCCCGGGATTAAAGTATCCTATGTCATACCAAATTTCATCAAAATCCATTCAGTAGTTTAGAAAAGAAAAAAGAAAGAAAATACATTTATTCGGGACATCACACAACATAACACTGAACCTACTAGAATAAGGAAAAACAAAAAACAATAAACACAACCAGTGAAATGTTGCGCGATGTCAGGAAAAGGTTCCGACTCAGAATACGCTTAGATATTTTTAGGTACCTTGTCACTGATTTTCAGTCGGAATCCTGTCCATGACATCACGAACAAGTTTATGCGTGATTGAGTAACATCCATCCATCCATCCATCCATCAATTCTCACAAACTTTCACATTTATACTATTAGTAGGATAGAAGGATTAAGGGGTTTTAGATGAATGTTTAGAATTTAATTCTCAGCATCTGTTTAGGTGATTTTACCAAATTTCATCAAAATCCGGTCAATCGTTATAAAGTTTCGTGGTAGTAAGCAGACACACAGAGGCTTTCGGATTTATAAGTAGTAAAGTTAGTTTAAGAGTAGACGTTTATAATGCAACACTACTACTACTTGTTGTAGGTCTGCCGCGAAGCAGTAGTGCGCAAGCATTACTGTGTTCAGGTGTGAAGGGCATTTTAGCCAACGAAATTTCTGGGCATATTAGACATAATATTTGATGTCTCGGGGTGTTGAGCGCAATGCAGTGCTACGCATTGCTTTTCCGTCTCATCTTTCAGTTCCATTAAAAATATTATGATTATTTAAATAAAACGAATATAATATATAGGTTATGACAATCAATGTCAGAATTAACTTCTGAAACGGGATATTTACCATGTTTTTGAATTATTTACTAAATATTGATCTCTTATCTTCAAAGAAAAAAATAATTACCTTAAAAGTTGACATCAAATTTTTTTATAGAACTGAGTGATGTGTTGGGCAAACCGTTCGCCTGATGGTAAACGCCACGCCTGCCCATATCAATTACAGTGCCACCTAATTACAGTGTATTATTGTTATGGGCTGGCGTATTGCTTGTCATTCAGTTACATAAAAAAAAA
The DNA here is from genome assembly GCA_951640565.1 of Petrophora chlorosata. Lineage (NCBI taxonomy): Eukaryota > Metazoa > Arthropoda > Insecta > Lepidoptera > Geometridae > Petrophora > Petrophora chlorosata. Next base: position 2,805,486 of record OX621204.1, on the reverse strand, counting down.
CGTAATGATTAAGCACTACTGCTTGGTAAGTTGGTAGAATAACTGGCAAAGCTGAGGTACCTACCCAGACAGCCGGCCGTATATCTCTCGTATGTGGGAGGCCGCGGCCTCTCGCATACGAGCTACCACGAGTACAAGACCTGCCACGAGTATGAAACCTGCCACGAGTAGAGATATAAAGAAATTTTATCTAACTTTCCTTACAAAAGAACAAAATCCACGCCACGATGTTACACCGCAACTCTTATTAATGACACTTTGAAAAATGCCCAAGTTACGGGAAACTACGTGCCTACAAACTCTCGTTATCTCCGCAGATATAAATGGTAGACGCGTGCGTCGGACACCTACCGGAGAAAATATTATCAGAACCGGTTTGTTGAGGTTGGTCAACAATTAACTGATGTATCAAAATATGTTTAACTTACTACCTTTATTAACTTTAACTTACGATCTTTACTTACTTACGCCGCCAGCATTTTGGGCACGTTGTCGGACGACGGATATCGGTTCAATTATCTGTAGGCCATTCAGTTGGCTCAGCCGATACATAGTATTTAACATCTCTTAGTTAAGTTTTATTTAGTTATTAAATTATTTAGGCTTTTGTTGTTTGTTTTTTCTGTTGAAAAGTGTCAAAAATCAAATAAATAAAATTAATATTTATTCAGCCGGTAGGCTGAGATCTGGTAAGATCTAGTAAAATATAACGGCAAAATCACTTTATATTACCAAAAATACTAAATGGTTTCCAAAAAAATATCTCTAAATAAAAAAATTATAGTCACCACAAATATAGTAAATGATCCCCAATATTTTTTTTACGCTTTATATGTCTATGTTTGGCCACTATCTTGCCTGATGTGAAGCGATGATGTGGCCTAAGATGAATGAATTATAGTAAATTATCACCAGAGCAGGCTCTACCAGAAGTTTCGCCATTCTATTGGACAAGCACCAAAATGTTTGTCCTACAAGTCACTACGTCTTTATTCCCTAGCCTAAATTTGCCTATTTCTGGGCAAAAGCCCTATTAAGCTAAATTATTATAACATAGGAGTAACTGGCATGTGATATTGTGGCTGTTAAACAAGCTACAAGCTATATTTCAGTTATGCTAAGTGGTTAAACAGGCGTAATTTACCAGCTACTACACTTTAGTGCCGAAGTGGAAAACCGGCACTTTGCATAAAATATGTATTGCACTTGCAACTTTGTAATTATTAAGGCTATTTGCATGCGAAACTTGTTTTCACACGCAGTAATAGTCGATGGCAAACTTGGATGTATTTATATACTTTTTTTATCTTACTAATATTATAAATCGTTCATTATCCAGTGGGCTGCACCCTTACCTACCGAGGGCTGCCCCTTACACGTTTGATTGTAAGCAGTATGTTACGATGCCTAATCTTTTGACAGTTTATAATCTCGCGAGGGTTAAGATAGATTATAATCTATATATAATCTAACGATATTTTTTGAGCGAGTGTGGCTCAGCGGTAACTCATGCGCCTTTCGATCAGACGCACCTGGGTTCGAATCCCGACTCGGCCGTGCACCAATGACTTATAGTTAAGTGCAGATTTTGCTCGCTCGCTCTAAAACGGTAAAGGAAAACATCGTGATGAAACCCGCTTACGCGCTGTGGAGTGGTAGGCTCTGGCCGTGGTTGTAATACCACCCACCGAACAAAGCCAGACCGTCAAGTGACCTAGTCGTGTTTCGGTATGATGTTCGGTGAACCATCGGGGAGACGGGTCTGAGCAGCCGCTCAACTGCCGTCTCTCTCTAGATCTATGTGCTCCATCTTAGGCCACATCATCGCTTCACATCAGGCGAGATAGTGGCCAAACATAGATCTATTAAGCGTAAAAAAAAATAACAATTTTACGGTGACAGAAATAAAAAGGAAACTCAACTCCTACTCCTAGTTATCTAGTTCTGTGAAATAGTATTTTTTTAATGTTCATGTTAAGCCTGTTCCAATTTGTGGGCAGCTTTTATTTAATTAATAATATCGTTAAAATTGTCCGTTTCACAGCCCACGCGTTTTTACGTCGCATCGCAACCCACACAACCCTTTCTGTTCACGAATGTACCTATACCAGGGGTTCCCAAACTTTTTCAGTTAGCGGCGCACTTACAGGTTCAGTATTTTGTCTCGGCGCCACCTAGCTAGTAGAAATAGGGTACAATGATACTAAGTAGATAGGCACAAAAATTAAAACATCCACTACATTAAGCTGAGTTTTTATATTTATATACAAGAAAAACATTTATTATTTAAGAAAAATAGGAAATAAAATACAATGGCAACTTAGTCAATATGACGTGTGAGTTTGGTGATCACCACACACTTTTTCAAAGGTATAAGGCGTGGTATAAGGCTTGACACCGCTATTTTCATTTGCCTAAATTTAGTTTCCGGAGAATGGTAAACAGGAGCGCCTCATGGCGCCCCTCTTTACTCTCTATGGCGCACCAGGGCGCCGCGGCGCACACTTTGGGAACCCCTAACCAAACCTAAAGTAAATCTGTAACTGAACCACGTCTGTACATTAAAGATAATTTGGCATTAACTATCTAGGAGCTTTTATTTAATTATAATTAACAACATAATTATGTTGTTAAAATTGCGCGTTCCACAGCCTACGAGTTTTTACGTCGTATCGCAACCCAAACAACCCTTTCTGTTCACGAATGTACCTATACTAAAGTAAATCTTTAACTAAACCACGTCTGTACTTTAAATATAATTTGACATTAACTATCTAGGATCCAATGAGACTGAAGAAAATATAAATTTCAGAATTTTTTACCGACTTAAAAAAAAGAAAGTGGTTCTCATTCATTTATTACTAGCGACCCGCCCCGGCTTCGCACGGTTATTATACATATAAACCTTCCTCTTCAATCACTCTATCTATTAAAAAAAACGCATCAAAATCCGTTGCATAGTTTTAAAGATTTAAGCATACATAGGGATATAGGGACAGAGAAAGCGACTATGTTTTACACTATGTAGTGATAGTGAAGTGATAGATACATAATACAAATAACAATAATTGCTTGTACTATGTTACAATTATTTTAGTTTTGATCTGGATTGCAATTCAAACAAATTTTCATTCAGCAAAACATAAAGTATCGAACGGGAACTTTTGTGCTCTAGTAGATATCGTAGAGTGATTAATTTGGAGAAGATTAGATTATTAAACTTGCAATGTATAAATGTATACAATATAAGTAGGCACCCTTACACGAGTGAGTGAACATGCAAACCGGGCACCAATTCACTTACTGTCCCGTGCATAAATGCCCACTCACATCACTTATAACTATAATTCGATTCTCAGTTCAATTGAATATTTTTTTTCTATTGAATATTGGGTCGATTATCGGTTGGGTAACAACGAAGATATAGTTTCACCCTATTTCACCTGTACCTAGTACGCGTAACTACTAGTCATATCTTATGTAAATCGATTTTACTTACGCATTTCATTATCAGTAGAGATTACGATGGCGCTCGATCTATTCCAGACCGTTAAGAGGTACTTTTTCATCAGCTATTTGAGTTGAGTCGCATTGTACGAGTTTTTACGGAGTAAATAGTAGTAAATTGGTTTAAATAGTTTTAATAGACTGAAACTCACGAAAGTTTAAATAGAAATATCTAATTACAATGGTCATTGAAATAATACGACTATAAGCTTTTCTATTTGACAGCCTCTGTGGTGTAGTGGTTGGGCAGGTTGGCTCAAATCTCATGCACCACTGAGGATGTGGGTTCGATTCCCGTGACGGGACAAATTTTTTTTTTTTTTTTTTTTTAATTTATTAAACAAAACGTATTATACGAAACATATTTCTGTAGTACCACAAAACCACAGTAGGTTTGTCTTGGTACGCACATTCGCTTTCTACTGCCATTAAAAGTTCAACTATAAAATAACATAAATGTAAACACATACAACGTAAACAAAAGATAGGTAAGCATCTGTTTACTAGTGTGTAGGTTAGGTATGTAAGGGTCGACTCCGCTACCGTCCGCCGCGCCGCGCCGGTCGGACAACGCGACTAGGCGAGGGGCATGCGGCGCGGCGGCGGGTGGCGGGCAGTGCGACGCCTGGTTCCGAGAATTAGTAAATAACTTACAAAGGCATCAGATACAGGATGTTGTGTTATTTGTTGCGCTTTTGTGAAAATATTTTTTATAAAAACTCTTGTAGTTTCTGCTATTTAGTTTAGTTTTAATATGCGGGGGTATACTATTTAATAATGTGGGGATAACATACGATAATGTACGCCGACCATAATAATTCGAAGTCTTTGGAACTTTAAGTTTATTTTCGGTAATTCTCCGTGTTGTTATTTTATGTGTTATGGGTATTTGTATTTCATCATTATTAAATTGTTCAATTAAAAGTGACATATGTACTCGAGTGTGAACTGGCAAAATATTGCAGTAGTGAAACAATTCTGAAAAATCATTTTTACATTTATTTTTTATATTTTTAGGTACAATTAATTTTAAGATTCTTATCTGTAGGTTTGATATTTTGTCTAAATACGTTTTAAAGGTCTGCCCATAGCTAGTAATTCCATAGGAAATTATAGATTCCGCCAGAGCCACATACATATTCATTAGAATTTTAAATGGTACTTTAGGTTTTAAGATATAAAATTTTGCCAGAATAGCACGAAGCTTGACACATACAGATTCTGTATGATATCTCCAGCTGAATCTATTATCAACGATTAGTCCTAAGTAAGTGTGTTGGGGTACTTGTTCTATAGGCTCGCAGGCACAATTGTCAGGAGATGGTACCTTGTGCATGCAACTATGACTATGAGCTATCACTTGGAAGGGGTCGTAATGCCGCAGATGATTTGAGTGGACGTGTATTATTTTGGTTTTACTAGCATTTAGTACCAGACCCGCATCGTGAGACCATTTAGCTATTTTTACGAAGTCGCTTTGCATCCATTGCGCAGCCAATTTCAGATTCCTATTTGCAGCTACGAGACACGTGTCGTCAGCATATTGATACACGCTGCAGTTGTCAATCACGTGTTGCATGTCATTAACGTAAGCAAGATAATGCAGTGGTCCTAACACCGATCCCTGTGCCGTTCCCTCCGTTACTTTAATAGCATCACTTAATTCCCCTCCAATTTTAACCGAGTAGTATCTATTGTTGAGGTAGTCTTCACACCATCTGCGAAGCGGCCCACGCACACCAGAGTTATCTAGCTTTTTAATAAGCGTTTCATGCCTGAGCGTGTCAAACGCCTTGCTGAAATCTATAAACAGTAGTATTACATGATTTTTGTCGTCGAGGCATGTATTAACTTCATCAGTGAATTTTGATAGAAGCTGAGATGTTGACTTTTTAGGTTGAAAACCATATTGTACAGTAGACAAAACCTTATTTTTTGAGTAATACTCATGGAATTGATTACATAGGTATTTTTCGACAATCTTGTCTATTATTGGGAGAATAGTGATTGGCCTATAATTGCCGCACTCACTATGGCTGCCTTTTTTGTAAATTGGTCGGACAATGCCTGTTTTTAAATCCTGTGGATACTTACCAGTTAGTACACTCGTATTAATAAGTTTTGCTATGACACTAGCCATTTTTTCGCATATTAATTTTATATCGATACTACGTATGGAGTCTATTCCTGGAGCTTTATTTATATTGAGGTTTTTTATAATATTAGTAATATTCTTATTGGTGGCCTTTTTTAGAAACATTGATTTATTTTCCGGAAACATATAATCAGACTCATTTAGGAGGTGAGTGGTACACTTAGGCATGATTTTCTTAACGCTATTACTAAATTCCTCTGCAAATTTATCGGCTATTGATTTAGTATCTAATTTATTCTTCTGGAAAGCTTTAAGTATGGCCTCATCGACTGATTTTTTGTTACGACCTGATAGTGTGTTTAATATTTGCCACAGTTTTCTGAGATTCATTTTGTTACTAGTTATTTGATTGGAATAATAGTTATTTCTAGAATTTTCTATCATTTTATGCGTTTTATTCCTGTGGGTATTATATTCTAACCTTAGTATTTTATTATTAAAATCGTTTTTCCACTTAATGTATAGTATATCTTTTTTCTCACACATGTTTTTTATTTTATTATTTATCCATGGTTCTTTGTTTCTTTTACTTGCATTATTTATTATTCTTTTATATTTAGCACTTTCATAGCACTTGTTAAAATTTTCTTTTATAAAGTTATAAATTGTAATAGGACACTCTGTATCATTAAGTTGATTCCAATCTATACTGTCTAAAGACGTTAGAATTTTCGAGTTATCTAGTAAGGTAGTATGTGAATCACCCTGTAGGTTCCTTGAGTCGAGTCCAGCACACGAGAGAACTATCACTCGGTGATCGGCCATAACCGTTCCTAGTGCGGCCGAGTACAGATCTAACTGGCGTGTCTTTGCAAATATGTGATCTATGCAGCTACGTGTAGTAATGTTACCCTTTGGTTCAATTCTTGTATAGTCAGATATCAAGCCAGTTAGACCGCACTCGGACATGCTATTTATGTAATATTCACGGATGCCATTGTGTGTTTTTAGGTCAATGTTTATATCGCCTAATATATAAGTGTCGTGTTTTGAGTACGATGTGTTAGATAAAAATTGTTTAACCTCTTTGATAAACAGGTGCTTACTTTCGCTTGGTGGTCTATATATTGCACAAACATATGCAGAGTATTTATGTGGGGTAGTCAATTTACCAAAAATAGATTCACAGTGAGTTAATGAGTGGTTTGATATTTCAAATACATGCGAGTTCCTGACGTATAACATGATACCACCACCTTTTCTATTTGTACGCAATAGTTTGTACATTACATAGCCATTTATAACAAACATTGATGCGATTTGTTCAGAGACGTTTACCTCAGTTAAAATTAGAACGTCTATTATTATTTTAGAATAGCTAAGTAGTTGTAATACATGACAGAAGTTTTTAATTAACGATCGTATATTAATGTGTACTATATTTAGACTTATTGCGCTAGTAGGTATTTGTTTACAGTAATCGTTAATGTCGATACAATCAAAATATTCTACATGATCGGTGTGATCTGAAGACGGAGCCTTAGTGCCTGGTTTAAGAGAATCTGTTACCGACTGAGATTGGTATCCTGGGATGTCGACATGTTCATGAGGTCATCTTCGCGTCTTATGACCATAGGTTTTTATTTGTCTCCTTTACGTGCCAGCACATTTCCATCTTGAAACCATATATATTTGTATGTAGGTCGCAGCTTTTGCTGAGCCTTCCATAATAATGACTTATTATATTTAGTAAGAGCTCGCCGTACAAACACTTTTGACTTAGCTGCTGTCGGGGATACGTTGCCTAGAATATTCTCAGCTGTTATTGATGCTTTTTTAGAGGCTCGTACCCAGAGCTCCGCGTGTTCCGCCTGTTGCAACACCACCTGAACGTGTCCCTCTTGTCCATTACGTCCTTCAATACGTTTTATATTTTTGACCTGTTTTTGGTCGAGGTTTAGCGTCAAGGCCAGCTTATTAGATATGTTTTCAAGGTCTTCTTCGTCTACTTTAGGGATTCCGATAACCTCGACTGTATTATCCAGCTGTCTTTGTTCAATCTGGCGAACGTGTTGTTCCAGAGATTCTATCTTCAGTTCAAGATGAGTATTTTTGTTAGTGAGATGGACTTGCTTCTTTTCCATGTCTTTTATTTTCTTATTTTGGGTCTCAATAGTAGTATTTAGAGCATCTATTTTCTTGCAGCAGAAACTCATAGACGTTTCGATAGGCTCTAGTTCTTTTTTCATGACCTTCTTCATCTCGCTGGTTATGTCTCGCAGGAATTTTTTTGTATCTATCGTACAGTTTGTATCTATGTCCCCACTTACTTGGACCTCTTCTTCATCGTCGTCTTCCGGGATTATGAACGAGGATTTCCTTTTCGGAGAATCTCGCTGGCATTCGTCACAAATCCATTCAAGACCATCTGCATTCCGGAGGGCAGAGAGCTGCTTCGCTGAGAGACCAGCACAGGCCTGATTAGCATGCACCACCTTTCCACATTTGCTGCACTCTAATCCCGGTATCCTTTTGGTCAGATTTTTATCACAGTTATCGCACTTAGACATTTTTGTTTCGAATGTGGGTAGTTTCCGCACCGTATCACCGTATCTTTGAAAACAAACCGGCTCACACGGCCGTATCACCGTATCTTTGAAAACAAACCGGCTCACACGGCAGCCCGAGAGCGAATGAATGAATGAATGTTTGTGTATAGAAAAAAAAAGCAAGCATTTGTTTCCTGTCTAGGTGTTGTGGGACCATGGTCTTCATAGTTCCTCGTTCCCTAGTTACAGGGAAGCCTAGTTAAGAGCCAGAATCTATGTATGTGATCGTTGGGCGTATTTATTTATTTATCCACGCAAACGAAGCTGCGGGAAAGCTCCAGTGCTTTAAAAAATTTAAGCTTGTTCTAATTCTTAGATTTTATTCCATTTATATGTTGCCTGTCACCGCACGTTCCACACAGCCTACACGTGTTTTTATACGGAACCCACAAAGCCCTTTCAGCGCATTTTTTTATCAACTTAAAAAAAGGAGGAGGTTCATAATTCGATTGTTGTTTTGTTTTGTTTTTAAGCCCCAACGCAAAAGGAGCAGTGCTATAAGTTTGACCGCTATGTGTGTCTGTCTGTAGCACTGTAGCACTGTAGCTGTATTCCTCCATCTCCTTTTTACCATCGGACAACAAGACGCACGGATACTCGGCATCCATACTTGGTTGACATTCCTCCTGCCTGAACAAAGCGTTTTGCATCGACCTTTTTAATGCGAACAGCTAAGGAATGGAACACCTTACCAGCGTCTTTGTTTCCCGATTCTTATAATCTGGGTGTCTTCAAGTCTCGAGTGAATCGGTATCTAGGCAAGCATGATCCATCTTCGACCGTGTCGTCACTTTCCATCAGGTGAGACTGCGGTCAAATACTTGCCTATAAGTAATAAAAAAAGCTCTTAAACGGATAAACCAATTAAGATGCGGTTTTTTATTTGAAAGCAAGTTTTCTTGCGGTGATTTAAATAAAAATGTAAAAATGTTTTCAAATATATTTTATTAAAATCAGTTAAGCCGATTTTTACTTTTTTTGGGGTTTTATGTCAGGGTTTTTTATGTTTTTTACCTCAGAACACCATCATTTATAAAAACTGATTTGAAAAATTATCCATTTGGTTCAGTATAGCTCTCAGATAAAGTATCCAGCCTGGATTGGTGACGCGCACTCATTCCCATTACAAAAAGTCTGTCATTTTCGGTGGGGGACGAGGAAACGCACACAATTAAATGATCACTACTAACGCATTTATCAATCACGTCGCTATGCACGCACACAACAAAAGAAGCAAACACTAGCTTAAATTTTACGCACACAATCACATTCACACACAGAGACGTTCTATCGGTACACGATATTTAAACGTCAATCACGTAAACTACTTCATGCTTGATACTATCGATATTGTGTTATCGATAAACTCTGCTAAAGCATGGAAGACACATAAAAATAAAATAAAACAGAATTTTTGTTCATTTGCATGACATATTCTGTTGCTCAAGAGAATAATAACCATGAAAGTTAGTTCGAAAGTTCTTTATTATTTTTTGGCATCACAAACGCACTTATGAACGTTAATTATTACAATGACTAAACGAACTAAACAAACATAAAATATACTATATTTTATGTTTGTTTTTGTATGTGCCAGTTGGCTACTTGTCTGCCAAGCGGAATGTTCCATGCATCTTTGTCTTTTATGTAATTACTAACGATAATGATAGTCTATGTAATTACTATAGGCGATGATTTAAAATTAAACTTGCAATAACGTGAAATACGTTGCAAGAACTATTGCTGTATATGTATATGCTTCTTTAGAGAAGCATTCTAGCGAGGCACAATAGTTCTTGCAATACTTTCTTCCATTATTCCTACCCTATAGGGAAGAACAGGCAAACTTTATCGCAGATGTCGCCACAAGCATATATGTAGCATACAGTAAACAAACAAATGTCAAAATTGTATTTTGCAAAACAGTTATGAAAAAAAATTTTTGACTGATATCTTTGGTAAAGAATGGCTTAATATAGTCATTTCAAAATCAGTGAATCAACTATAATACTGAAGTGCAAGTTTAAATATCAGGACATAAAGTAACTAAAGGTTTTAAAACTAAGGTTGTAAAGGTTGGTATTTTGAATGTTTTGAGCATGCCCAAAGCTTAATGTCATTAACATATTTTGAACTGTAATAGAAGTCAAAGTCAAATATCATTTAAACAGGCACGATGCACTTTTAAACGTCATAAAAGTGTAATACAACAATTGTATTTTTATCGACATATTTTTAAACATATTGTTTTAATCGATATCTAAATTGGTTCTGTCTCAGCACTAATTTCACTCCGGTTTTTTGACTGTGTTGCTATTGTTCAATTAATATAAGTGCCTATTTTCGATTAGGTCATTCTCATTAGTTACTCATTACAGTAAATTTTTTCCGCGACTTCGCCTGCGTAGACGACAGACAATATAGTCGTCTTTTTTCAAAGACCATTTCCGCAAGACCTCCCATATGAGAGCGCCAACCACCAACCCAACCGGTTTTGATGTATACAAGTGCAGCAAAATTTTTACAATACCAAAAATGCTGTTTATATTTTCTCCACTCTAAGGACAAAACTTTCTCAATGCAAGAGAAAAGGTACCTACCCTGGAGGTCCCAAATTTTTGCCACACCTGTATACCCTATAATCAGAGCTGGAACTTATAATACTTAACGCTGAAAACCAAATTAAAATCCAGTCTGCAGTTTTCGAGTCAGCAATTATTCAAAATAATAACATGTAGGTATATAAAATTGTAATGTAAAACAATATTTATTAATAGTTTCAGTTTCATTTTACTTTCTTATAACGTGCAGGAAAACAGAGCTTTGGCCGCCTAGATACATGAAAATAAGCTAAAAATTTTATCCGAAATATAACACTTTCGATTTAGTTGCAACACTATGTGAGTTTATGTGACTGACAATAATTTTCAAATTTTCGCTATTTTAGTGCATTATTAGATACAAAAATACATACAGATGAAAAGTTACGTTATCCTTGGTGTAGTTTGATGTTCTTGAAATTTTTTTGGACCAATATATGCTGCAACTTGGCATTTTTTTAAGAGCTCTTTCGCCCGCTACGACAGTTGGTGAATGGCGCGTGATGCGCGTCAACTAGTTTTATATAACGTCGTGGATTTTTTTGTCCTTGACGTTTGGCAAAATTGGCGAGAGGGGTAGGCCTGTCGTGTCGACTCCGTTTGGCTGTCTACTCAAAGGTATAGCTACATGGTGGTCCCATATGAATTTCATCGATATTCGACTTTGGACTTCGAAGACACATAAGAATTGAAGTCGGTTTTTTTTGTCATAAAATGTATTATTATTGAAGCGGTCTTTTATATTTCCGCTGCGGGATGCGGTATGCGCCCTAAGGCTTATGGCGTCAATTAAATATATAATTATTTTAGTAAACTGTATTTGAAAATCGTTAGGTACACTAGTTACCTACATGGTATTTCGGCAGATCTGCTTAGGTATATAAATTGTACACCACGCACCTTCTTTCTCTTGTGTCGCTCCTGTGGGACGTCCCGTTGATTGAAATCCTGAATTTTGCCTTCAGGCAGAGATCGCGGTAGGCACTCACGTAAGGCACTCGCGGCAGTGTTCACATGAACTTCACGGTTGTGGTAATCAATGTAATTGCACTCTGGAAGATTTGTCTAACTCCCCAGATTTATGACTGGTCGCGGATAAGATATTTTTGCTACTGCTGCGGTGACAAGATGCGTGGCGGGACATGGATAGGTGAGGGACAAGGAAACCAAATCACCCAATTACTAATTAATTATTGATTATTTTGTAAGAAATGGAAAGCCCATCATATTGAAGTTGCATCGAATTGCAAATATGGCGGTAACAATTATGTTATTGAATGACGAGATGAGCATGTCGTATAGTAAGCAACGCCTGCCGATAATAGATCCAGCACCACTTACGAACTTTGTTTTGCAAAATCCTGTGTGTGCCGCCACTGCGCTCGTCACCCTGAGGCAATAGCTCTTAAGTCTTTTAATGCCTAGTAATTATGATTGATTGATAATAACAACACTTTATTGTACACCAATAACATAACGAAAACAAATAAAAATAGAACTTAAAAATGCACTATTACTATAATAATAAATATAATATAGATAATAGTTATTGTTTACCTATTATTAAATTTACTATTACTATTATAAATAATAGATATAATATAGATAATAGATATATAAAAGATATTAGTAATTGTATACTTACCTATTATTAAATTTACAATTACTATTATCTTTGTCTACAATGCCCTTCAAACCGATACACAGTAATGCTTGCCCACTACTGCTTGGCGGCAAAATAACTGGCAAAGCGTGCTAACCCAGACGGCATGTACTTATTTTCTTTATTTCAGTACATTTTGGAGCGAACTTTAAACCATCGAACCGAAAGATTTTACGATCGAACTCGCCCGGATACAAAACGACATAAACTAAGTTTCACACTTCACCGATCCGCCGTTTTACGGTACCAATTCTTAAAGTTAGCCAGTATAGAAGCCAAAAACGGTCAGAAACCGAAATGAATTGAGTACGTTTCCAATAAAGGCACCAAAAGTAAAGAGAACTTTTTTAGAAAATAATACCTAAAAGTGTGTAATTTTGTTTTCGATTGTATCTGAAACGATCTAACGGACCAACTTTTTGTTTTCAGAATGGCTTTTTGAATTGGAAGAAAGGCGAAATATACTGAACCCAAAGCAAAAATAATTTTTCAAATCAGTTTATAAATGACGGAGTTCAGAGGTAACAAACATAAAAAAACGAATTTAGAACCACGTTTTTTAGAAGTCTGTTAAAAAAATACCTAAAAAAGTCTGTAATTTTGTTTTCGATTGTACCTGAAACGGCCTAACAGACTAACTTTTTGTAGGTTTTCAGAATAGCTTTCTGAATTCGAAAGGACAAAATAACTAATTAAAAAAAACCAAACTCAATTATCAAGTACGTTCTTTCAAATAAAATGTAAGTCATCATAATTCAAAACCAGCCTTTTATTTTATTTTTCTCTTTTAAACTTTTTAGAGGACTTCATGGCAGTTTATTATTATTATTATTTTCTTTTTAATGCAAGTATTTAACCGCTGCCTCACCTAATGGAAAGTGATGACGCTATCGATAATGCATATAAAAATCACACAAATCGGCTTAACAGTTTCCTGTAGAGCAATAATATTTTTAGTACACTATTCATAAATAATAAAAATAAAACAAACGTCGAATTGAGAACGTTCTGCTTTTTTTGAAGATCGTAAAAATACAATTGAAGGCATTTTCAAAACTTTATATAATAAATAAATAAAGTAATTAATATTTAAGTAATAAATAAATAAAAATAAATTAATTAATTAATTAATATAAAAGAAAACTTCAAGTAATAAATAAATAAAGTTATAAATATTTAAGTAAACGTTACGTAATAAATAAATAAAAATAAAGTAATTAATATTTAAGTAAACTTTAAGTTATAAATAAATAAAATAAATAATATTTATGTAAACTTTAAGCAATAAATAAATGAAAATAAATAAATCAAGTAATAAATATTTCAGTCAACTTTAAGTAATAAATAAATAAAGAAAGTAATTATTATTTAAGTAAACTGTAAGTAATAAATAAATAAATAAAGTAATAAATATTTTAAGTAATACAGTTTACTTAACTATATAGCTAATCTTACATTAATGAAGAATCGTCTGATCATAGACACTTTTTTTCTTCTCCCCTTTGTGGGATTTGGTTTTGCACGTCTTGTGCATCTGCCAGAGTCAAGTTTCGTTCGATGGAGTTCAGTATGAGGTTGAAGTGTCTTATGTACGTACTTACATAAGCGTAAAATATAAGATATAAGATTTTAATATGATAATATGAAACAAGAATCAATACCTAATACATTAAAATGTTATCTAATATGATTTAGAATGCATTGTCATCGAATTGTGAGCTATCTTGAAAGTTTCAGCCGGATAGCTAATCGGGACGTGCTCCAAACTTGAGTTGCAAAGATTCCACCCGAAACGACAGACAGGCAGATAAACAGACAGACATACAGACAGATAGACAGACAGACAAACAAGAAAGTGACTAATAAAATATGGTGACAAATGAATTGAATTGAAAAAAGCAAAGTAACCCGGCTAACAGCGAATTCACTTTAGTGATTGAAACACTACAACCAAAAAATATAAGCTTCACATATGTTAAGTATGGGACTCCAGATATACCTACATTTCATAGCAACTCACAAGACGTGAATGCATTCGACCTGGTTGGCAAAGAGACATCGCGTGTCTGCCAAGTGGAGGTCTATATTATTCGGAGCAAGTGATCCGGTTGCTTTGTGCGGACGTATATGAATGGATGATAGCATGGAGAACCTACATAGAGAGATAGTCTAGCTACTTTTGTTTGAAACACCCTTCACCGTTGCAGAAATAAGTTTTTTGTTGAAAAATATTTTTTTCAAGGCAAGCTTTTAACAACTTCGTAATCGGAACCGCAAGCAAATAAAATGAGCCCAAATACTAGTAGTTTACGATTATCCGTCAAGGAGTTCTATTGCCCACGTTCCGTCTCCATCATCAGATCAGCTGGCTGTCACCATAATATTGCATTGTCATTGGACTTTCAGAAGTATGCAAAATTTCAACTCCGTAGGATAAGAGGAAGTGGTTCTTATTCAACTTGCAAGATTCCACCCAAACAAACAGTTACATACGTCATACATACATACATTGCAAGTGTAAAAACACTATACTCACACAATAGAGCTGCACTTTGACATATAACAGGAGCAGGGATACCAGATAAAAACTGCAAAGTGAGTGAGGGGACGTCGTATCTGTCATGTGGTTTTGGTTAGTCATTGGTTGAGAATGCGGAAGGAACAATAAGGGCCAGTGTAAACTAGAGACAGCACGGCAGAAAATTTTATATTTAACAATGTAAATGAAACTTACTCGAGCGAGTAAGAGAGAGAGAGAGAGAGAGAGAGCGAGTGTGGCTCAGTGGGAGAACGTGCGACTTTCGATCCGACGCACCCGATTTCGAATCCCGCTGGCCCCGCACCACTGACTTTCTTAAGTTATGTGCGGATTTAACACTCCCTCTAAAAACGGTAAAAGAAAAAAATTGTGACAAAACCAGCATGTCTAATTGACGTCTACCAACCTGCACTGGGCCAGTGTGGTAGATTATTGGGTTGGCCCATACTCTCTATGAGAGAAGGCCCGTGTCCCAGCAGTGGGAACGTGACGGGCTGATGATGATGATGAAACTTACTAAAAAAAATAAAGTAATATTGCAGCGGATTTACCGATGCTCTGAGGATTAGCACATTCCCCGAGCATTGAAAACTATACTTTATATTCTTTACATAAGTTTGAGATCAGAAAATAGTCTTCTAATTTATCTTTAGTTATAAAATACATCAGCTTAATCTCATACAACTTAAAACCCTCAAGCATCCTGATATATAGAGAAGCCAGTTTAATATGTTGAGCATAAAATGCGTGTTTAATCTTGCATCTTGACGTCCCAGGAACATGAATCTCAAGGAGCTGTCAGGTTTAAAGAGATTTACTTTCATTCGTAGTGATGGGGATTTGCCTTTGCCGAAGACTGTCGATAATTTGGTAATAATTTTATAGAATAGGTATAAAAGCCATATAATATTTTTTTAAGAGCTGATTTTTTTATGTAGTGGTTGAGAAGGCATGCAAGCACTATTTTAAATAAAAAATAGGTAGGTAGGTACGTTCAAAACGATCACATACATAAATCCTGTCCCCTAACTAGGATTTCCTGTATCCAGGGAACCGGGAACTGGTTCTTAGATACAGGGAATCGAATAGAATAGAATATACTTTACGTTCTCTGTGTACAAAAAAATGGCCTAAAATATAATGTAAAAATGAGTATCAACAGATGTGTTCCTTTGGAACATACAATATTTTCATTATTTAACTTTAAATTATGGCTATCTAAACATAACAAGAGATAAAAAATCAATGTTAATTAGGTTGAAAAAACTCACCTAGGTTATAGTGGGCCTTTTCTAATATCCATTTTTTTAAACTTTACTTAAGTTTGTTGCCACTTAAAACCTTAATTCTACTGACAAATGGTTGTAGACTTTAGTGGCGTTTACGAACGAACTTTCATAGTACATGGTATTATTTACCTGAGGAATGCACATATTAAATCTATATTTGTAATAATGGGCCAGGATCTATGTATGTGATCGTTGGGCGTATTTTTTTACTTTCTTTTGTCATACTTTGACTCCTCTGACAAATGTATCGTGAGATTATATCTTGTTTATCGATAATTACTACAGATCTCTGCAGTAATGCGTATTCTATCGATACGTCTTACGCGCATACTTAGCGCAATGGGCCGTGAACCGAACGTGATACGGAGCGTCTTAGGTTACGCCAGGACGTGTAGAGTGTGTATGGTTACATATTATCTAAAGTATACTCGTAGCAACCCGGAAGCGCATAATTTTTAAAGAAATTATTCACCCTGAGACAATTAGCTCAGTCTCATAATGCCCAATCATTTCTATCGGGCTACGATGCCCAAAATTGAACACAGTAATACTTGCGCACTTGCGCTTGGCGGCAGAATAATTGGCAAAGTGTTGGTACCTACTCAGACGGCCCCCGCATACGTGAGACCTACCACCAGCAAAGTAGTATCTCTTTTACATTTGTTTTTGTTAATATATTCTTTAGGTCCTGAAATAGGAGATACTTACTGCAGCACGCGGTTTCGCCCGGAAAACTCCGGGATAAAAAGTAGCCTATATCCTTATCCAGGACCTAAAAAATCGACATACCAAGTTTCATCAAAATCCGTTCAGTAGTTTTTTTTTCGCTTAATAGATCTATGTTTGGCCACTATCGCCGGTCTCTCCGGTGTCAGCGTGGTGACGTAAATCCATCCATCCTTACAAACTTTCGCATTTATGATATTAGTACGATGGTATATTAGTAGGAAGGACGAAATTTTAAATTTTTATACCGAATTTACCACGCGTTCGAAACCACAGGGTGCGGCTAGTCATAAAATAATGATTCTAGCTTAACAGTAGTTGCCTTATCTGGGATGTTTTTCTAGGCTTGGACTATCGTCCGGTTCCGGACCATTGCTCTAAGTAGGTGCGGTTTAGTTCTGAGATAACCGTGTAATCTATTTCTGTGGATGGTTTTGCTGCGTCGCGCGTTTTCACTCGTATGGACAATTTTCAGGGATAAAAAGTATCCTATGTTCTATTTTGGAATCTAAAGATTACGTTACGAAGAACATAGGATACTATCCTATACCTGTTTACGAAATTTCATCAAAATCCGTTTAGTAGATTTTGAAAATTCCACCATAATTTGTTAACCAATTTAAAAAAAGGGAAGGTTCTCTATTCGATTGTATTTTTTTTTGTTTGTTATCTCAAAACTCCGTCATTCATGAATTTGGAAAATTATTTTTGCGTTGGGTTCAGTATAGCTACGAAGTGGTCCACTATAAATTTCATCGATATTTGACCTTGGACTTCGAAGATACATTGAAGTCGGTTTTTTTGTTCGATAAAACGTATATTGTTCAGTAATTAAGTAACAAACCAAACGTCCATCCATCGTCATAAACATCAGCATTAATAATTTAAGTAGCAATAGGAAAAGTAGGAATATTAATTAGGGGAAGTAATTATTATAAGAAAAAAGAAAACAAAGTAACGTTTGATTAATCAGTCAGTTGTCTAAATCATTGAATGATAATTTTATTGTCAAACTAATTGACTGTAAAAATGTTATCAACACACGCTTTTACAATTTTCCACGATCTTATCGTTTTTGATATACCTTTCACGGACATCCACGATAATATTGTGGACGGTAGAGAATTATAAAAGCATCCCGCGGCCGCTTTAACGATTCTCCACGTAAAAATCATACACGGTGCACGGGCGGGGAAGGGCGGGCAAAAGTGCGAGCTCGGACTCACTCATACACATTAAATATTCTTGTAAATACGAGTACACACTACATTCTTTACATTATAGCGAAGAGTAGACAGGGAACCACGGTCGCACGTTATGATACTTCAGAGCTGTTGTAATTGAGCGCAGTGCAGTGCCGCGGAGGATTTTTAATGTTCCAATTGTTCAACGCAGAGTTTCTTGGTGCTATCTTCTCTAGCGGGCGTATTTCCGAAGCACTGGTAGAGTCAGTTTTCGCATTTCTTTTCTGCACCAGGATTTCAATTTGACCTAGGAAAGAAATGGGTAAACATTCTTACATTTTTTTTAAAGTCTTGTTACCATAAGTTACAATTTTTAACATAATTTTAATTTTATTCGTATTATGTGTTTATGACCTTTAAAAGTGCACTTTGTGCCTATTTAATAAACGAACTTTGACTTTGAATGTTCTGGGTGGTGCTGCAACTGTTATAGCACAGAATACGTAATAAGGGACAGAAGCATCACTCCGTAAAGAAATTTAAACAAATAGCGGTTCTTGCTATGACGCAATAAAATTTAATTCAGTTCCCGTAGCGCTGCATACCTACCAGTAATATTAACCTACAGAGCGCTTCTCTTTCTATCGCATAGCTCTTATCTCTTCCGACGCGGCACGTGTAACGACGCGCGACCCGCCGTCGGTGTCCGGCTATGTACTTGTAGCTTCGTACCTGCATTGCGGAGTGCGCTAGGCCTGGTTATAGGCACGGAGAGATGCTTATTTGTCGTCAAGTGAACGACCTGCTCGTCACATAAAGTATCATCAGAGTTCATTCCAATTCTTGTCGCACTGTAGGCCCATTTGCATTTTTTACCTTGTCTTTATACCTTCAACACTGACTCTCTATGTAAGGCTTACTCAATCTAGGCTGAACCTAATCTAGGATTTCGCGGGCTTACGTTCTTCAGAGCAAATTTAGGTGTCGGGTCGCAGTGAAGCTTGAATTGCAGTTGACTTAGGCATTAAAGCGTAGATTTGCTTGTCTTTCAGTGAGAAGACAAGTCAAAAGATCAGTGTATTGACTGGGTAAATAACAGTTTAACGTCGCGCAATGATCACATATATAAATCTTGGTCTCTAACTAGGATTCCCTGTATCGGAATCAGGAACTATGAGAACTATGGCCACAAACTCAGACCCGAAACATATTATTTTCAATTTATTTTTACATGCTTTTGCCCGTGACTTCGTTCGCGTGGACCACTCAAAATTAGCTAACAGTAAAGAAGCAAAAATATGAGAATTCGCTTTTCCTGCATGTCTTCGTACACTTATGTAAAGATATCTCAGTATTGCAATGTCACAGCACAATGTACACACCAGATTTTAAGTTAAGATCTAGGCTATCGAATACTGAAACCGCATTAAGATCCGTTCGGTAGTTTTCGAGTCTATAGATAACAATCACACAAAGAAACAAACAGATAAACATTCTAAAAATCATAGATTCGTGTTCATCACCGTCTAAATAGTCGATCCCAGTTGGTTTTTCAAAAATATCTTCAATGTACAAATTGGCTCAGTTTTTTTTATTTTTTACAATACTCGTAGTATAGATATAGATAAAAAATTGTCTCGTAGCGGGATTCGCACCTGAAATGCGTGTAGCAAGTCAGGTGCGTCAGTTTCCTCACGACGTTTTTAACCCCCGACGCAAAAAGGAGGAGTGTTATAAGTTTGATCATTATGCATTATGAGTTATTGTCTGTGTGTGTGTGTGTGTGTCTGTGGTACCGTGACTTTGCGGTTTTTTTTAAAGCTAGTTTTCTAATTTTGGTTCTTAGATGCTTTACAATTACATAAGGAGAGCAGAAGATCGGTTTCAGTGGCGTACATTGGAAGAGGTCTATGTCCAGAAGTCTGTTGTTGATGATGATGATGATGATATAACGAAAAATCAGTGCAAATGACAAAGCGTGATTTGAATTTTCAATACTCACAAATCCTCAACTCACTCACTACTTTAAATTACACAATGAATTTCGTTTCTGAATTATAGTTATATTTGATTACTACCAATTCAACATTATTCCGACGAAATACCGTTTCAGCATTAATAATTACATACCCGAAGGTATTTAAATGAATTGCTAACCATTGTACAAATGGTTTGCGTTTTTGGAATATTAGAAGGGTAATAATTTTGAACCGTAATAACTTTACTAGGTAGGTTTCTCGTATGCGGGAAGCTGCCTAGGTTCGTACCACCGTTTTGCCAATTATTCTGCCGTCAAGCAGTAAAAAGAAAGAAAGATATTAATAAAGAAAAATCATTTATTCGGGACATCACACAACATTACACTAATTTATTTATTTATTGAACGCCAACACGATGTACATTATTAAAATTTAATGTTACTTAATTCTAAAATAGTACATGATTAAAACATTTCACATATGTTGTTGCTACAAAATATACTGAACATACTTTAATAAGGACAGAACAAAAAACAATAAACACAACCAGTAAAATGTTGCGCGGTATCAGAAAAAGGTTCCGACTCAGCATAAGCTAAGGTATTTTTAAGTACCTTAGCACTGATTTTCAGTCGGAACCCTGTCAATGACATCACGAACAATCAGACAAGACATCACAGTAAAAAAAAACACAAAAAAACAAATGTATACAAAAAATACAGAAATATTCACAAATATACAGAAATAATATTTATAAGGCACAAATTCAAACAAATTGTACTTATATATATATTACGTGAATTGAAGTAGTGCATGCAATACTGTTGTAGCAAGAAAAATAACTGGGCATTATAAAACATTGTCAGGGTGTCGATCACAGTGCAGTAACGCTCAGGATGTAGCAAAGCGGTCAACACGATAAACGATTGTTGCTAGTGGGTACGGGGGCATCTTATGATGAATATATAGATAGATAAACACTTTATTGTTAAAAAACGTTAAATATAGGTACATGAAAAACAAGTAAATTTCACAGTAATCAGCATAAAAATTGGTGGTCTTATCGCCCAAAGCGATCTCTTCCAGACAACCTTTGAACAGAAAGGACTAACATAATTTGGAAGGACGGTGGTTTTTAGAATATAATTAATTTTTAGAAAAAAAAACAAAAACCGACTTAATATATCTTCGAAGTCCAAGGTTAAATATCGATGAAATTTATATGAGACCACTTCGTAGCTATTTCGAGCCCAACGAAAAATAATTTTCTAAATCGATTCACAAATGACTGAGTTCTGAGGTAACAAACATTAAAAAAAAAACAAAGATAAAAAAACAATCGAAGAGAGAGCTTCCTCCTTTTTTGAAGTCGGTTAATAAATCAAAATCATAATTTTCTTTTAGCTTACGCGAAGCTGAAAGAACAGGCAAGTTATTAATTAAAGCTTGGCTAAATGTTTTGTGATAATTTTGATTCAATTTGCCGATTGCTATTACTAGAACAGATGGCGCGGTACTGGCGGCGCAAAAACAAAATGGCAGATGGCTCGCAGTATTGGAAATGCCTAATGTTAGCCGAAATTAAGGGTCGGGTGTATTTCAGAGTAACGATTGAAAGAGAGACCTTTATTAGTACCAAAGGTATGTGTGATCAGATATGAACGTTTATTCGTTTGTTTCAAATAAACTCAACAGAAAAACTCTGTACACGATTGATAAACTAATATTTAAACACCACCGATGCAAAAAACGGCTGAACCGATTTTAATAAAACATAAACAAACCTGCTTTAAATTAAAAAAAATGTCATCCGTTTAAGGGCTACAATGCCACAGACAGACACCCATTTTGATCAAACTTATAACAACCCTCCTCCTGAAAAGGCTATGTTTCTAGGTGGTAGTAGATGTTCCTTAGGTAGGTGATACTGTAACTTTTTATGGACATCAGGTCAGTTCTGACCTGATGGTAAGCGACAGACCTACCTGTGTGGCTTTGTCTTGTCACTCTATTACATAAAAAAAGATTGAACGTGGACGCGGAATCTGTCGCGCTTTTCCTTCCACTGTTTTCTTATCGCGTAAACTTGTTTGCGCAGTATATAAATGTATTTTTTTTCCAGCTCACAGCCGCGCTTCATCGTGAATGTGCGGTATTAGGAACAGTAGGCTTATTGCGTATCTCTAATCTCAGTTGATAACTCAAATCAATAATCATTTTGAGCGCGTTCTGAAAATTAACTGTAGCGTCCGCGTCTGCCATTGATGGATCACCGATGACGTCATAAACGAAGGGCACTGCAACGTTGCTACGGGCGTCTATGACGACATGCAAATGCATACTGTATTTTTATCAAAACAGCTAATGGTCGACTTAGGTGCCGCGGGTCCTTTTCGGAGCGCACAAGTTATCAACGATTTGAGTTGTTAACTGAGATTTGCAATTTACCTACATAACAGTCTGTTCTAAACAGACTTGATGACTTCATACGGAATGCCTAATAAGCGTAATATAATATGTCTATTTTATATTTTGTAGAAACTACCGTATTATTATTACTTTTTACCACGTGTTTATTATTCTTCCACGTTTTTATTAAGTTCTTGTTTGTCTGTCTGTATGTCGTTCCAGGGGGAATCTTACAACTCAAATTTCGTGCACTTCCCGATTAGCTATCCGGCTGAAACTGTCAGGGTATCTCACAACTCGATGACAATGCATGCTTAATCCATAAAAACGTGGTTTTTAGAAAAAAAATTAGGAGACCGAATAGTTGGCAGCTACCTCGGACAAACAATTAGTCTAGCTTTTCAAAGGGAACGCTGCCAGTATCTTCGGAACCTTGCCTAAAGGGACTCTTTTCAATAACATATTTTAGTTATTATATTATACTAGCGACCCGCCCCGGCTTTGCACGGTTATTATACATATAAACCCTCCTCTTAAATTACTCTATTTATTAAATAAAACCGCATCAAAATCCGTTGCGTAGTTTTAAAGATTTAAGCATACATAGGGATAAAGGGACAGAGAAAGCGACTTTGTTTTATACTATGTAGTGATAGTGAAGTGATTATTTTTTAAGGTTTTTAGTTTTAGTTTCATTGTTCTAGTATATATTTCATATTAAATGTCAATACTTTGTGGTATAGCAATAAAATATGTTTTATCCATTATAGATTTTATATTAATCTCGCATTGAAATGTTCACTGTAGATTAATCGCTTTGAAATCAGTCTGATTGTCTCGTATGAAGGTATAATTATCACAAAACATAAAGCTCATGCATTAATTACTAACAGCGTTGGAATGCGCAATGATTCGTGAATTAGCGGCTGATTGCACTTATATTAGATAGTTGATTATTTTGTACCTTTCGCTATGTATCGGTGTTTGTACAGCGTGGCCATTAAATGCCAACATATCAGAGATAATATTGCCAAAGACACACAAAAAATGATGAAACAAAAGTTCTAAAAAAATACATTTTTTTACTCTATATAGATCTATGTTTGGCTACTATCTCGCCTGATGTGAAGCAATGATGTGGCCTAAAATGGAGCACATTAATCTAGAGAGAGACGGCAGTTGAGCGGCTGCTCAGAGCCGTCTCCCCGTTGGTTCACCGAACATCATCCCGAAACATGACTAGGTTGCTTGGCGGCATGGCTTAGTTCGGTGGGTGGTATTACAACCACGGCCAGAGCCTACCACTCCAAAGCGCGTAAGCGGGTTTCTTCACCATGTTTTCATTCACTGTTTTAGAGGGAGCGTGCAAAATCTGCACTTAACCATAAGTCATTGGTGCAGGGCTGAGTTGGGATTCGAACCCAGATGGATCGAAAGGCGCACGATTTCCCGCAGAGCCGCTGAACACTTGTTCTGCTCCTCAGTTTCTTTCCGTATCTTCTGGGTTCGATATCTAGTTCAAGTTCAAAAAATCTTCATTCAGTTTTAGCATCACAGAAACACTTATGAACGTCAATTATTACAATGACTCTACTACTGTATCGGAATAAAATCTTAACTTAGACTTAGATGACCAGTACGTTTCGTGTGAATTTCTCCATCTCCCTTGCATTTTCAGATTCCGACACGGTGCCAACTCTTATCCGGAACGGGAAAATATATCACCGCGATGTAGTTTTGTGCGGGCACTACCGGAAGGGGAAGTGCCGGAGCACAATGAAAGCGCAACGTTATTCTTTCTGGATTCCGGCAACGTTTCCATCACAGGAGACCTTGGAGCGAAAATTGGAGCATTTTTTATTATAATTCAGAGTTGAAGTGTTGGGAAATGAACAAACGCTTGTGTGTCAAAATCATGGAAAACATAATCAAGGCTATTCACTTCTATTCAATTCACTATTACACCTTGGCGATTCCTTGCTTCGAAATCACGTCGATTCCTTTATTAATAAACGACATCTCTATGACGCATTCATATATTCATAGATATGACGCGTCTTAGAGAATACAAATTTCGCAGATGTCGTTTATTAATGAAGGAATCGACGTTTCCTTGAAGCAAGGAATCGACAAGGTGTCATAGTGAATTAGGGCTCTGAATGTTTTTGCTTGAAACTCGAGTACAATCACCACAGCAGGCGGGTTAAATAAAAAGTTCTGCTAATATGTCGTTATATTTGTTCAATTACAATATTTTTATTTTTATTTAACTGCATGAGACGAGTATGTCGTTGGCCTGATGGTAAGCGCCACGCCCGCCCATAACAATTGCACTGCCACCCAGAACCTACAATACCATAAAAACTGCTGGGTAGGACTGCATTGTGCTCATCACCCTGAGCCATCAGATATTAGAGACCTAGCACGAGTTTATAATACAATCAATAGAAGGATAAAAAATAAAGAAGGATAAAAACGATAAATATAAAAAAAAGAACTAAATCATAGCCAAACTAAACTTCGTTATTGAAATCTTTAATGGACATGGTATTAAAACGTTACTATAGTTTTTATTTTTTTATGGAACTACGTGTTGAGACGAACAAGTCGTTCACCTGATAGTAAGTGCCACGCCCATCCATAACAATTGCACTGCCACCCAGAACTTTTAAGACCATAAAAAGTGCTGCATAGGACTGCATTGCGCTCATTACCCTGAGACATCAGATATTAAGTTTATTTATTTATTTATTTATTTATTTATTCATTTATTAAAAATTTGTAACATAACAGCACAAAACCAAAGCGTTACAAACACAGTCATAAAATATAATTAATAAATTAATTAAGGAATACAATTATTTAATTATTTAGGAGTATGTCATTAAATTATAAAATTAACAAATTAATTAAATAATATATGTATAAAAAAATAAAACTATCATTACATAGTCAGTCTCAGTCATAATAACAATAATAGTAAAATTATTATACCTATATTATAATTGTATATAAGTCGTTTTCATTATTACAACGTAGTCATAATATAAGTGCTACCCTTTCACACTAGATTTTCTAGCATTCATTTCGTACATCCTCTTGCATTCGTGCATCAGATAGACGATCCCACTCGCAAACAGGTCACAGTGTGGGGCTGCGGCTAGCACGGTGCCGAGCAGAGCGCGCGCGCGCTCCGCCGGGCTCTGGCGACGTGTGACGGTGCGGCCCGTCGCGCGCGCCAGGACACACGGCGCTGGCGTGCGCGCTCGCAGGCGACACGTTTGTGCATTGGGTATAGATAGTCTCAGAAATACTTCAACAAGAGCTACGCAGTCTATTTTATTTCGAATTAAGCCAAGACCAAATTTGGTTAATGCGAGAGATCTCCTTAATTCCAACGTATCATAACCTAATTGTCCCTGGATAAAGAGCGTAGGGTACATGTATGGATAGTAAACATAGGTCTTTTTGTATAAGTTACGTAGGAACTTTTTTTGGATTCGCTCCATCATAAGAATATATTTATCCTCATGAGGGCTCCATACTACCGTATTCGTTTCGAGAATACTTCGAACTAGGGCAGCATAGAGTGTACGCGTTGCGGCATCTGACAGCGGGGCGGCGTTCCGGAGCACGAAACCCAGCCGGCGGTGAGCCGCGTCTGTGACACGCTCCGCGTGTTCGCGAAATGCCAGCTCGGGGTCGAACCACACGCCGAGGTCACGCACGCGCTGCACACGCGCCACCGGCGCATCCCCGACCAGGTACTGGCGCTGCCGCGGGCTGCGGGTGCGCGTGAACGTCATCATCTCACATTTGTTTGGGTTGAAGTGCAGTCGGTTGGCTTTACTCCACCCATAGACTGCGTCAATGTCGCGCTGAAGTGCGTCGTGGTCTGAGGAAGTTCCACACGCCTTTACTAGCTTGACGTCATCGGCAAAGATAAGAACGGTCGACTCGCGTACTACATCAGGAAGGTCATTTATTAGGAGCACAAAGAGAAATGGCCCAAGATTTGAACCTTGACTTATTCCTGAGCGTGTAGGGTAATAATCCGATACGTGAGTTCCGTATTTAACGAATTGTTGCCTCTCTGATAGATAGTTGGCGAAGAGTTTTAGGAGTCTAGGAGTGAAACCCATAGTGCCCAGCTTTAGTAGTAGCGTGTCATTGTCGACTCTGTCGAATGCTTTTTGGAAATCAAGGTAAATTACATCTACCTGATTTCCATAGTCCATTTCCAAGGAAACTTGATCGACCAATGTCACTAGGTTTGTAGCTACTGAGCGTCGCGGTAAGAAGGCGTGCTGGGCATCGGTGATATAGGGTCGGCACTGTGGGAGCAGGCAGTTGTGAAGAGCTGTCTCGAACACCTTTGCTAAAGCGCACAATATCGCAATCGGGCGGTAGTTTTCAACCTTGGTCTTAGGACCCGATTTAGGTATAGGTGTTACCCTAGATGTTTTCCATATAGTTGGATAGTTACCGGTTTCAAGGGCAAGGTTAAAAATATAGGTGATCGGTGTTATGAGTTCATCTAGACAGCCCTTGATGACGTATGCCGGTACCGCGTCGGGTCCGGGTGATGTCCCCGGTTTCAACCTCCGCACCGCTGCGCGCACGTCGGCCGGATGGAACGCTTGCAGGTGTACGCGGCGGCAGTCGGCGGGCGGCGCGGCGGCGGCGGCGGCGGGGTCGAGCGCGGGCCGGCCCGGCAGGAACACCGAGCTGAAGTGGTCCGCGAACGAGGCCGCCGCGCCGCGCCCCGAGTACTCCACGTCCTCACGTGTCACCTTGGATTCCAGTCCGCCCTTACTACGAAGACTGTTAACATATTGCCAAAACTCTTTTGGGTTTTTACATAAATTATTCGAGATCATTTTAGTGTAGCTTAGGTATGCAATTTCAACATCTTTTTTAATTTTACTCCTTAATAGCTCGAAGTCGTTACGATAGTTTTTATGACCAGTACGCTTCCACATACGGTGAGATTCCGCCTTAGAGCGGATGTCACGGATAATGTCGCTCGTGTAATATACTGGATAAGTACGACTACATGACCGTTTCCGTATTCTTTTGGGAATACAGTTATCAAATAAAATATATATGGTTTTATAAAAAAAGTTAAGAGCCTCATTAACATTATTAAAATTATTTATTTGGTCCCAGTCAGTGTCCTTGATCATGTTATATAAGGAATGGAAATCTCCTTTAGGGAAATTCCAATCCCTGTCTGATGGAATGTTAGAAGGATCTAACAGTGGTGTTTGTTTTGAAAACGTGTACCCAATGTCTACAACCAGAGGAGGGTGGTGGCTATCGACCTTAACAAGGTGTTCGGCCGGCTCGGCGGCGCGCACGCACACAGCACTTCCCAGCTCCGCACTCGTCAACACCACGTCTAGCATTCTATCATTCTTGTTACTCACCCCATTGTACTGTACTAGATCACATAAGGAGCTAAAGCACTTAAAATAATTATTCACATTATTACTAGCGCTAAATAAGTTTAAATCCCCTAGAACTATAATTTTCATGGACGAGTGGAAGGAACATACAGTTTCTACACTATTAAACCACTTCATATATGTATCATCGCTTGACTTAGGTGGTATGTAAACAACGCATATGTATATTGAATATCCGTGGAATAGAAACTTCGCCCACAGGTCTTCTCCGTCAGATGTCTCGTAGCGCGGGAGGCGTTCGAGGAGTATGGGAGCGGAAGCAGCCAGCAGCACACCGCCGCCGGTGCGCGCTCGACGGTCGCGGCGCAACACCGCCCAGCCTCCATCAGCACCGCACAGCTCGGCGTCGCTAACCGATGCGTCCGTATTTGTTTCTGTTGCTGCTACTAGTTGTAGGTTGTCAGATAGTAACAGATTATTTCGCCACTGACAGAGTTTGCCTTTCAACCATCTTACATTTTAAGTACATTTAAGTGTCATATGCCTAGAAAAAAAAAAATATTTATCTATGTAATTGAATGACGAGACTAGCTGGTCGTTTGCCTTATGGTAAGCAATATGCCAGCCCATAACAATAACAGCACCACCCAGAACTTTGTTTTGCAAAATCCTGCGTGGCGCTGCACTGCGTTCGTCACCCTGAGACAATTAGCTGTTGAGTCTCATAATGCCCAGTAATTTCACTGGCTGCAATGCCCTTCAAACCGGAACACAGTAATGCTTGCGCACTACTGCTTGGCGGCTGAATAACTGGCAAAGCGGAGGTACCCACCCAGACGGCCTCTCGCATACGAGAAACATACCACCAAAAAAAGTGTCGGTGAAAAGATGCAATGGGAAAGGACTGAAAATTAATTGTGACACGTTAGTTTTAATTGTAGCATCGAAAGTAGAACACCGATGCGATAAGCATTTGAAATGTCTCTTCAAAAGTAATCAAGACGTGCTCATGTCACTGCCTCACCTAATCCTCTAAGCTACATCAAACACTTTGATAGTTTGCCGCACAAATATTTCGTTTGATATTCCATACGATATAACCTCAGTGCTATCGGAATGTCATCTCTACATGCCTTATGAACAGGGAGCGTAGACAAAGTCTCGGCATCTCGCATTACGTTGCCGCCGGAGGCTGGAATTTAGATTACATAGGAGACGCTCCCTTATATAGGCTGGGCGACACATATGACTATATTTGGGAATAGTTCTGAAGTTTTGAAGGGTTGAGAACAAATTAGAATGCTTGGAAAGTAGGTGACTAGGTCTCGTGAGCTTTACTATTTTGATAAGAACACATGTATGGCGAAAATTTTCTTGGAAATTTTTCAGAATATACTGAGTAATTCATAAGCAAAAAGAATTTCTAAGAAACTTGCGTTCATCTTACCAATGGATGGATGGATGGATGCATGGATGGATGGATGGATGGATGGATGTACGGACGGATGGACGGACGTATTATGATATTTGTAGGATAGTAGGATTATTTTTACTAGGTCTGTCATATGCGGGAGGCAGTAGAGGTTTATTCTACTGCTTTGCCAGTTATTCTGCCTCCAAGCAGTATTGCGCAAGCATAACTGTGTGCCGGTTCGAAAGGCATTATAGGCAGCAAACTGCCCTTCTGCGGTGTCTGGGTGCTGTGGGACTATGATCCTCGTAGTTCCTGGTTTCCTAGATACAGAGAATCCTAGTTAGGGGCCAGGATCTATGTATGTGATCGTTGGGCGTATTTATTTAATTAAATAATTGTTCGTTGTGCTACGTATTTCCAAATCGAAA
This sequence comes from Petrophora chlorosata, assembly GCA_951640565.1. Taxonomy (NCBI): domain Eukaryota; kingdom Metazoa; phylum Arthropoda; class Insecta; order Lepidoptera; family Geometridae; genus Petrophora; species Petrophora chlorosata. The sequence goes on along the minus strand of OX621204.1, from coordinate 2,775,636 downwards.
ATAAATGCGAGTGTTTACTTTAAAATCTACCAAATTCAATAATACATATGTTCAAATATTACTACAGCCTCTGTGGTGTAGTGGTTGGCCAGGTTGCCTCAAATCTCATACACCACTGAGGTTGCGGGTTCGATCCCCGCGATGAGACGAAAGTTTATGCACAGAAAATAAGCTACCATTTGTTTCGTGTTTGGGTGTTGTGGGACCATGGTTCTCGTAGTTCCTGGTATCCTAGAGACAGGGAATCCTAGTTAGGCGCCAGGATCTATGTATGTGGTCGATGGGCGTTTAAAAAACTAAACTTCTAATTGTCTCAGGGCGACGAGCGCATTGCAGTCCTGCGCAGGATTTTATTTTTTAGAGCGAGTGTGGCTCAGCGGGAACTCATGCGCCTTTCGATCAGATGCACCTGATTTTGAATCCCGACTCGGCCCAGCATCAATGACTTATAGTTAAGTGCAGATTTTGCACGCTCGCTCTAAAACGGCGAAGGAAAACATCGTGATGAAACCCGCTTACGCGCTTTGGTGTGGTAGGCTCTAGCCGTGGTTGTAATACCACCCACCGAACAAAACCATGCCGTCAAGCGACCTAGTTGTAGTAGATGTTCGGTGAACCATCGGGGAGACGGGTCTGAGCAGTCACTCAACTGCCATCTCTCTCTAGATCTATGTGCTCCATCTTAAGCCACATCATCGCTTCACATCAGGCGAGATAGTGGCCAAACATAGATCTATCAAGCGTAAAAAAAAGTTTTGGGTGGGCTCGCGTATTGCTTACCATCAGGCAAACGAGCAGCTGGTCTCGTCATTCAGATACATAAAAAAAACTGAAAGTGACTCGTAGCGCTCTCAAAGTATAAAGGTGAAGGTTAAGTCGTAGGGTGTAGGCATGTAGGTACATAAACTCGGTCTTTTCGCAGCCTGTGTCATTACAATGTTATTCGGTTTGATTTCCCTCGCCGCGAATGATTAATTCTGCGAGATCTATAGGGAAATTATTTATTGCCTTTGTTTTCTGTGATTCCATCGATTTGATCGAGGATCGAGTCTTCAAATATGTAAGTGAGGAGAATTCGCACACTTTGTACTGGACTTCAGAAGGCCACAGTTTATAATATATTATGTATATGAGTGTGGCTCAGTAGGAGTACGTGCGACTTTCGATCCTACGCACCCGGGATTGAATCCCGCTGGCCCCGCACCACTTTCTTAAGTCATGTGCGGATAACACTCTAAAAACGATGAAGGAAAACATCGTGAGGAAACAGGCAAGTCTTAGAATTAATCACAATAATTCAAGGACATGTGACATCTACCAACCCGCACTGCGTCAGCGTGGTGGTTTATGGCCCATACTCTCTCTTTGAGATAAGGCCCGTGTCCCAGCAGTGGGAACGTGACGGGCTGATGATGATGATGTGTATGAGTCAGATTCATCATCTTCAGCCCGTCACGTTCCCGCTGCTGGGACACGGGCCTTCTGTATATTTATATTAACGACAATTGTTTTAAAAACTTATGATTTTCGCCTAGCATGCGCTTAAGTGCATTTAATATCAAAATACAGAATAAAAAAACATCAAAAATATAATTAAATACATAAATTAATGCGCAACTATGCATGCGTTTTTTTAAGACGCCAGTATTGTAAAAAAAAATGAACTCTAGTAAAATAAATTGCGAAAATAATTTGCGAGATGATCTTGTGGCATTCCAAGAGGAATGGCTTGACATAGCGGGGGATCGGGATGCGTGGAAACAGATGGAGGAGACCTTTGCCCAACAGTGGGACAGCATAGAGAGGACAGTATAGAGAGGTTAGCATAAAAATGCTGGCGGAGAAGCGGGGTGAGGTGGAGGCGAGACGGTGGACTCACTCACACATATTTATTTAGTAAATTATATCTTTTTTTTATGAGGTTATTACTTCATACACCAACTGTCCGCAAATGTTTACCATTTTATTCCTGTCCATCCAAAGGTTGCCTGTAAGAAATTGCACATAGCGATAAGGCCGCCCATTGTTCTACCATTATTATTTGTAACTGTAAACTTCCGTTTCCTATTTTGGTGATCAATAAAGTATCATTGTATTGTATTCCTATATTCTTATAATCTTTATTTTAATATTTACATCGATGGTTTATAAAATATATGTACAAAGGCGACCTTAACCCTAAAAAGTGTTTATTGTATTGTCTTGTATTAAATAATCTTGTACGTACGAGTACACACTACATTCTCAACATTATCACTAGAATTTGACAAGAAGCGACGCGACGGCAACAGCACGCTATATCGTGGACGTACACGGTATGACGTTATCGTAAACGGAAAATTAAAGCGTCTTTTTTTTACTCTTAATAGATCCATGTTTGGCCACTATCTCGCCTGATGTGAAGCGATGATGTGGCCTAAGATGAAGCACATAGATCTAGAGAGAGACGGCAGTTGAGCTGCTGCTCAGACCCGTCTCCCCAATGGTTCACCGAACATCATCCCGAAACACGACTAGGTCGTTTGACGGCATGGCTTTGTTCGGTGGGTGGTATTACAACCATGGCCAGAGCCTACCACTCCAAAGCGCGTAAGCGGGTTTCTTGTTTGTGTTGTATGTTTTCCTTCACCGTTTTAGAGCGAGCAATTTCTCTCTACTATCCCATACATTTTGTTTCCCCGTTAAACGTTACGGTAAAAAATATCGTGGTGTACTTTTATCGTGGAGAATTATTATTAAAACACCCATAAGCGATAAAAAAAACTCGGTTGAGTTTTTAGACTACTAAAAGTTGTTTCTAGTCATTTTAGAATGTGGTTGTTAGTGTTTGTTTGAAACGAAGTTTGTTACAAACTTTAACTTAAATATATCGTGCTGTAACTTTATTGTGGAGAATTATAGAAGTGCCCATAAGCGGTAAAAAATCTCTGTTGAGTGTTTTGGACTAGTAAAAATTGTGTCAAGTCATTTTAGAATGCGGTTGCCGGTGTTAGTTTGAAACCATGTTAGTTAAAAACTTTAGCTTAAAAAATATCGTGCTGTAACTTTATTATTGTGGAGAATTATAAAAGAGCCCATAAGCGATAAAAAAACTTGGTTGAGTGTTTTGGACTAGTAAAAGTTGTGTCAGGTCATTTTTGAATGCGGTTGCCGGTTAGTTTGAAACCAAGTTACAAACTTTAGCTTCCACAGCTAGCGCCCGCTAGTTTGTTGTATTTTTAAACTCATATTGAGTTACAATGTGTGCTGGTTGTCATTTTCTTTTTATGAAACTGAGTGATAAGACGAGTAAGTTGTTCGCCTAATGGTAAGCGCCACGCCTGCCCATAACAATAGCAGTGCCACGCAGAACTTTTAGTACCATAAAAATCACTGCATAGCACTGCATTGCGCTCATCACCCCGATACATCAGATGTTATGTCTCATATACCCAGTAATTTCACTGGCTTCAATGCCCTTCAAACCAGAACCACAGAATACTAAGGGACAGAAGCATCACTCCGCAAAGAAATTTAAACAAATAGCGACTCTTGCTATGACGTAATAAAATTCAATTCAGCTCGCGTAGCGCTGCATACCTACCAGTCATATTAACCTACAGAGCGCCTCTCTTTCTATCGCATAGCTCTTATCTCTTCTGACGCGGCACGTGTAACGACGCGCGACCCACCGTCGGTGTCCGGCTATGTACTTGTAGATTCGTACCTACAATGCGGAGTGCGCTAAGCCTGCCGGAACACAGTAGTGCTTGCGCAATATAGGCAGAATAATTGGCGAAGCTGTGATACCTACCCAGACGGCCTCCCACATACGAGAGACCTACCACTAGTAAAATATGAAATATAAATAATACTCTTTGGAGCATATATAATGGCACTACGTCCGTTTTGAAGATTATTCGTTTAGAAGTTTAGATCCTCTTTTTATGAGGGCTTTACGATTATGACTTTGGTGGCCACCCTTTATCTTTTTTGTATTTATAAACTATCTGGGCTGCGTAGAATGTTTCTTGGATAAAATGTATATTTTGTTTTATTTCAGGAAGAAAACTTCATCAAAATCGTTGCAGTAATTTGTGCTATATGTTTTGGCCGTAGCATTAAAAGTTATAAGATATGGAAACAATTAAAAACAACAGCTTTGACATGAAGATAATATTTATTAATAGGTAATTTTACTATATGTAGTTATGGATGGGTGAAAGACATGCTAGTCTCGTCAATCAGTTGTTAGAAAAGTATCGACCTAACAATTTAGAAGGGTTTTGAGACCCATAAGAAATCATAGCCCTAGAAAGCCCTATACATCTGTGCTGAGTCAAAACCCCATTTGGCACCGAAATTCCATCCGTTTTTATATATATATATATATATATAATATGTATACCTTAACTTTTTTCCTTGTGTGTTCTTTTTCATCATTAGGTTTGTTTTATACTTTATGGTTGTCCAATAATGTCTTTTCTTTTTTTCTTTCTTTCTATATATCACAGGCAAATGATGAAAACGAAGATTTGATCAAATCACTAAGGCAGATGAGATGAAGTCACGGAAGATGTTAAAACAACAACACGATTTTACCATTTCCCTAAACAGCAATCTTGTAATTTAAACAAATACCAGAACTAGTTCGGTAAAATATCACGAAATCATGGAATAAGTGACAAAAATCATGTATCGTAAAGACCACTTCTCCGTGGTCCGATATGCTCTTACTTCTCGTGTATTAGAAAAGCGCGTAGAGTCTGGCGATAGCCCATTTGCTAAACTGTACGTCGTATCCCTAGGCATTTCATGAAATCCCTGATGTTCTCATTTCCCTGCAACAGGTATTTGTTCAAATCACTAGATGTTGTTTAGGGAAATGATATAATCGTGTTGTTATTTTAACATCCTCCATGATTTGGTCACATCACTTAGGGAATGGACCAAATCTTTAATTTTATCATATCACTGCGATATATACAGATGAATGACTCTCGCTGACTACAGTTATAAGTCCTCTAAACAGCCTATTTTAAACCTCTCTACTACAGCATATGGCTTCATAACAGCCACTAAGCCATACTTAATCACGACCACTATAAATAGTCGTTTGTCTTCCGTTAACGCTTTTAGTTTCCCGTTTCAGTCGTCGCAGTAAATCCTAGTTATTCTTTGCTGTATGATAGAGGTGAAGTCAGATACCAATCTAGGAAGAATTGCAGGGGGAAGATATAAGGCAAAATTTTAGACAAAATAAAACATACTAGTTTCTAAGGGTTCCTGGATTATACACATTATATTTTTATTAATAATAATAATTCATTTATTCATAAGAGTATTGTGCACAAAAAATATTATACAATTTTGTGTTTCAAACACTCTACCGTTTTTGGTGTACAAATATGGTACGGGTCAGTTTGAATTTAAATTAAAAAGCATTAGTAATGTCATTATTATAGATGTCAAAATTTAAAGATAAATGCTTTTAAACGGACTTACCATTAATCTTTTTATTATTTTATGACCTGACACTTTGCAGCGTTCACAACTGCTCATAGCGGCTTCAGTACACAAATCAGCTTAGCAGACACGATTGCTTTGTTAGTTCATACATACATTTTTACTTCTCAATCTTGGGAGACGCGTCATGCCTGCGTACACGCAGAGTAAAGTGGCACTTTTAAGGATTTAAATTGAAACTTTTTTTTTTTTTTTACTCTTAATAGATCTATGTTTGGCCACTATCTGGCCTGATGTGAAGCGATGATGTGGCCTAAGATGGAGCACGTAGATCTAGAGAGAGACGGCAGTTGAGCGGCTGCTCAGACCCTTCTCCCCGATGGTTCACCGAACATCATCCCGAAACACGACTAGGTCGCTTGACGCCATGGCTTTGTTCGGTGGGTGGTATTACAACCACGGCCAGAGCCTACCACTCCAAAGCGCGTAAGCGGGTTTCATCACGATGTTTTCCTTCACCGATTTAGAGCGAGCGTGCAAAATCTGCACTTAACTATAAGTCATTGGTGCAGGGCCGAGTCGGGATTCGAACCCAGGTGCGTCGGATCGAAAGGCGCACGAGTCCCCGCTGAGCCACACTCAAAACCTTTTTGAAACAAGCACAAAAAAAAGCATAATTGAACACACATTAAAATTACATAAAGTTTATTCGTTGCGGCAGAATAATTAACCACAGCGTTTGTTCTGTGCACGAAATCGATAAAAATAAAGACAATTTCAGTGGCGCGTGAGTAATAATTGATTGCCACATGAGTGTAATGTCAAATAATAACGTGGAAAGGATTTTTTTTTATGTATTTCGTAGTCCAACTTCTAACGCCCTTTCACCTCTCCCTTAATTCGGCCCCACCCGTTCCCATAAGTTCATTAACGTGTAATAGCTTCATAACGCGACATAAAAGAGAACTATTGTTTTAAAAGCGTTAAACTGTTATGGGGTTAGTTAAACGTAATGGCAGTGATATGGGGAGGGTATTGCGCAGTTTTATGTTCTGTGTGTAATCCTGTTTAATGTCTGCGATGGTGGAATGGCGTGGAAGCAAGAGATGTGATGGGAAACGTTTAAAATGCCTTGAACTGTAAATGGTTTAGCGGGGAAATTCGCTAATGTTAACTAGCAACTTTAATGTTACTGAGATGTATGTTAAGCGCCATACCTGGCCATAATATTTGCAGTGCTACCCAGAAGTTTTAAAATCTTAAAAAGCACTGCATAACGCTGTATTGCGCTTATTACCCCGAGGCATCAAATATTAAGTCTCATATGCCCAGCAATGTAATTTGTACGATACTTTTTTATGTGTTTATTTAATGATGTTGATACTATTTTAATTATTATTGTATTTAAATGTATTTAATTTATCATTTAATTGATTGACTATAATGTAATGATACTTATTAAATAAATTATCTTATCCTCTAGTGATTATACATAAAAATGTTATTATAATTCAATTAGGCATACATAGTTTTAAAATGTGATATAGATCTGTAAATTGTAATGTCAATCTTATCTTGAATCTATTACATTCTGTTATGTACGTTAAAAAAAAAATAAAAAAAAAATGCTAGCGTCCAACTGCGATGGTCAAAATGATGTTGACCCTTGATTAGGAATTTATTTAGCTACGTTCCGCGGTTTCATGCGAGGTTTCTCAGGATAAAAAGTAACCTATCTGTGCTCATGGTGCTTGTAACAGTGCCGAAATATCGAGAACTTTAAATTAAAATAATTATAAAAAATTATACATTATTCTTACTTACATTTCCATTATTAGGTACTAAATAAACACTGAAACGCAATGAAAATATGAAGTATAATCCCACTGAATATTATATAGGTTGTTGTTAGAATAATATAATATGTAGGGGGGCGGGATTACACTACACATTTTCATTATGTTTCAGTTTTGAGATGACTTTCCGCAACGTCACGCCTGATTCCATTACATTACTAACTAAACACCGGTTTTGTCAGTGCTTGGCAAAGGCTCCAACTTATGTGAATAGTTTCTCTCAATATTTCTTCGAGTACTGTCGCGCCTCGCAAGCTTTGATATTAACCCACTTGCGCCTTCCACCGGGCCCATTTGCTTCACCATTTGCTCCACAAGGCTATGATGGCCTTATCTGGCAGACGCACTGCTGAGCCAAACCGAGCGGAAAATCTTCGATAACGCACTAGAAACTGACTAGAGTATCATATAATCTTACGTACCTCGAAATAGAATTTTTCTTATATTTTTTGCGCACTCAAAAAGGTAATTTCGTGGTAGACTGAGTCCATTTGTGCTAGCTAGATAATCTATAGATTATTGTATGCAGAATGTATTTCCGTTCACATTATAATCGACGTTTTTATGTTATTGAGTGACGAGGCGAGCAAGTCGTTCACCTGATGGTAAGTAACACTCCTGGTCAAAACAGTTGCAGCACCACCATTGGTGAACATAATTATGCAAAATTTTCCGTTAATAATTCTTAAGTCTCATAATTCCTAGTAATTTCGCTGGCTACAATCGGAACAAAGTAATACTTGCACACTACTGCTTGGCGCTAGAATCATCAAATCAAATCAAAATCTCTTTAATCATTTTGGCATCACAGACGCGTCAAATTATCACAATGACTCTACCACCGTATCGGAAAAAGAACCACTACTCAGAAGATACGGCAAGAAACTGAGGGGCATTTTTTTTAGAGATTTTGTTACAATTTTTTGGGGTTTTACAATGTTATGTTTCTTATGTACCAGTTAGTTACTTTGCAGAAGTGGAATGTTCCAAGCATCTTTGTCTTCTATGTAATTACGAACAGTGTAGTATGTTTTTCTCATTAGAACATTCTTAACACGATATAATTGGCAAAGCGGTGGTACTAACTGGGGTTGTAACGGTACTTCGCCTCCACCTCCGTTACAGCGGAAGTTCCGTAAGAAATAATACCTTAGCCTCCGTCTTCGCTTCCACAAATTTTTTGAGGAGGCGAAACGGAGGTTTATTTAATTTGTAATAATACCTTGTTATTCAAAGTTTACAATCATGAACTTACAGCTACACCAAAACGCTCACAATGCTACATTTAAATGAAAAATTAAATACTTATATAGACGACTAATGGGGTCAATATGTATGTATTTGAATAAACTTTTATTGCTCCCATTGTTCGCGCGTACTTATCGGCGCCATCAAGTTCAGTGCCAAGTGAATAATTATTTATTTAGTGCATCTGGCTTAATTTATGAACCGCTAAGAAACCATTTGGAAGGTGACAAATCCGCAAAACTGTTGTTTGTGAAATATATTTGCCTCTCCTGAATTTTGATTACTTTGAAATTAGATATTTGATTCGATCCTGAATTTTGATACTACTGATATTTGCATTTTTAACCTCCGCATCCGCCTCCGCATCCGCCTTCACCTCCGCAAAAAAGGCCTCCGTTACAACTCTAGTACTAACACAGACGGGTTCTCGCATACAAGAAACCTACTAACAAGTGGTAGGCTAGACTTTAATGGACATCTGGTTACTAGAATGTTGTTATTTTATTATTCTGAACGACCTTCACCCCGCACTTAAGTACTCTTCAGTGTCTCCTCAAGCTAGGACGCTCATTCAATTTTATAGCTTTGTATATTTTGATACAACTCCCGTCCGAAATATACCTAATCCTTTTCTTGGCTCATCGCCTACGTCTTACTCACACATGCACACTGAGACAAAAGTAAGATGCTGGAAAATCTTCTGGATATAAATATAAAATTTAAGTGTTTGCTATTTCAAGATAACATAACCGAAGCGGTAAGCTGTTTACTCGAAGTCTATGCGATCTATTGTAGATTGTAATATTGGGTCAGGTGGAAAGTGGTCCGCATACTATACAGTTAGTAATTACATAGACGACAAAGTTCCATGGAACATTCCGCTTCTGCCAAGTAGCCAACTGGCACATATTAAGAAACATAATATTGTCAAAAACAAACATGTTTTACTTAACAAAAGTTCTTAAAAAATGCCCCTCAGTTTCTTGCCGTATCTTCTGAGTAGTGCTTCTTTGTCTGATACAGTGGTAGAGTTATTGTAAATATTGACGTTCATAAGTGCGTCTGTGATGCCAAAAATTAATAAAGAACTTTTGAACTTTGAACTGCAAATTGTCCTACTAATATTATAAATGCGAAAGTTTGTGAGGATGGATGGATCGATAGATGGATGGATGTTTGTTACTCAATCACATGTAAATTGAATGGATTTTGATTAAAATCCATTCGTTTCATTTCATGTCATTAAATTAACCTATTCCAGTTTAGTAACTGAATGCGAGTGTGGCTCAGTGGGAACATGAGCGACTTTTGATCTGACGCACCAGAGTTCGAATCCTGCTGGCCCCGCACCACTAACTTTCTTAAATTATGTGCGGATTTAACACTCGCTCTAAAAACAGTGAAGGAAAACATCGTGAGGAAACCGGCATGCCCAGAATTTAAGGACATGTGACATCCGGTTCGGTCAGGTTTCTCGTATGTGAGAGGCCGTCAGGCCGCCATCACTTTGCCAGTTATTCAGCCGCCAAGCAGTAGTGCGCAAGCATTACCGGTTTGAAGGGCATTGTAGCCAGCGAAGTTACTGGGCATTATGAGACTCGACAGGTAATTATCTCAGGGTGACGAGCGCAGTGCACCGCCGCGCAGGATTTTGCAAAACAAAGCAGTTCAGTTGCAGTTGCAGTTCTGGTATTGCTTAACATCAGGTAAACGACCAGCTCGTATCGTCATCCAGTTACATTAAAAAAAAACCACTAACTCGCACAGGGCCGGAGTGGTGGCTTATGGCCCATACTCTCTCTATGAGAGAAAACCCGTGTCCCAGCAGCAGTAGGAACGTCATGGGCTGATCATGAACTGAATGCACTCACTTAATACCCCCCGACTAAAGTGTCTGAGTGTAATAAGCTTGCCGATGACACGCTTATCTGACAGACACGAGTGGTCGACCGAGTGGAAAATTGTTGAAAGAATGGGGTAAAAATACACTTCAAAAGTACCTCTATAAAAGTAAGTGTACTACAGTCAACAGCTACGTACGTTGCTACGATGCTGCATTCTACTGCTACGTGATTTAAGTTATTAAAGAAAGCTACGACAAGGGTACGATAGAATATAAGCCAAACATATACATTTTAGTGACAACAGAATTACTGAAATAGTGTGCTGAAGTAACGAAGAGACTGCTACTCGTTACAACCTACGCTGCATCTTCTTTTTAACTGACTTCAAACAAGGAGAAGGTTCTCTGTTCGATTGTATTTTTTATGTTTTTTTATTACCTCAGAACTCCGTCATTTATGAACTGATATGAAAAATTCTTTGCGTTGGGTTCAGTATAGCTACGAAATGGTCCCATATAAATTTCATCGATATTTGACCTTGGACTTCGAAGATACGTTGAAGTTGGTTTTAGTTTTTTTCTAAAAATTTATTATTTTTTCACGTTTTTATTAAATTACTTTCTTTTTGGTATGTTGGTCTGTCTGTTGTTCCAGGTGGAATCTTGCAACTCAAATTTCGAGCACTTAAACTTAATAAATTCATTTATTAGCATGCAATGCTGACCTAACTTCAAAAGGCGCATAAAACCTAGTTTTTAGATCAATTTTTAATTTGTCACTTTCTTGTTTTACCACGTTTTTAATAAGTCACTTTCTTGTTTGTCTTTCTGTTGTTCCGGGTGGAATCTTGTAACTGAAATTTTAAACACGTCCCGTTGAAACTTTCAGGGTAGGTCACAACTCGATGACAAAGCATTCCAAATCCTAAAAAAATGTAACTGTTGGATTATTTAAATAATTTATAACTTTACGTCGATGTTCGACGCTCTGAAGTTTGACCTTAACCAACGCATCGTTACAAATTGGCTTTCCTGCGCGTCTTTCTTTATAGAAGTTACTAGTCTATACTAGTAAGTTCATATAGGAAGGCGAGCTTAACCTTACGAAGTATTTTCTTCCAATCTTCCAACTCTTACAAATTTCTTTGCAAACTATTGAAGAAAGAGCACTGTCAGCTGTAACATTGTGAATTGATTTGTATATATTGAAATAATCATAAAAATATACTACTACTACTAGCTGCGCAGTGCGCACTCGCGGCGAACACGTCGCGAATTCGCAGTATTCTTGCGGCGTCATTTGCTATTGTCAGATTTACTTCGGCCTAAAAGCTTCAGCTTCATACATAAAGTCAGTCAAAGCATTTATTCAGCGAATGAGCATGAAACGTGTGTAAAGTGTAGCACACGTTTGCCGATGTCTCGCTTATCTAACAGACATGAGCAATGCGCTGAGCTACCGACCGGAAAATTGTTGATAACGTACGTGTGACGTGCGGTCGGGTGAAAAAGAAGCAGTTAGTCTGCGTCTTTCTGCTTTATTTATATCGCCACAAGAGTTACAGATAGGAGGCACTGTTGTGACATTATGGCATATCTAAACTAATATTATAAGGAGGAAAGATTTGATTTTTCGTTTATTTGCATTGAATAGGCTCCGAAACTACTGAACTGATTTGAAAAATTCTTGTTGGGAAGCTACTCTATTCCCGGGTGACAAAGGCTTAATTATACATCCAAAAAAATTTGGGATCCTTATTAAAACTCCAATAATGTAACCCAAGGTGTAAAAAAATACTTTTAATTTTTTTTTACATCGCGTGCTCTGTGAAAACTTATGATGGTAGAATAAAATAATGTAGTAAGACTTTGCAGAACACATCATTATTTACAAAAAGTGTCGCGACAGCATATGTCTTACTATTATAGTTATGCCACAATAAGTGTTCTTTTTTTTAAATATTTAATTGAAATGTCGCCGCTAAAAAGGTTCTTTATTTGTGTCTTTGTATTAATCCTTATCAAAATAAATTACTTCATATTCAAGACTACTTCAATACCTTTACATAACTTTATGAATTATTCAATTCGAAAATTCCATTCGTAAGATATCACGAGCTTAAAAATGTAAGTATTAGAAAAAAGTTGCGTGATAGCCGCTCACCCTGCTCGGCTAGCTAGGCTGCACCTTATGCAATGTAGGCGTCACTGGGGTAACGACGTATGAAAGGGGAGATGTGTGTGTATTATAATTTTTAATTATGAAATTTTTGTTAAATACCCGTGCGAAGCCGGTTCAGGCAGCTAGTACCTTATATACATAGACAAAGATATACCTTATGTTATATCTTTAAAGGTATACCTTGCAATGTGACAGTGTTAGTTCTAATTTTTACTTTCCAGAACCTAATTGTACTTTATTTAGATCGCCACGCAGTTTTTTGATCTGGTGACAGTTCTACTGTTACTGTCTTTTTTAACCGATTTAAAAAAAGTAGGAGGTTTTCGATTTTCTTTGTTTTGTGTTTGATTCCTCATAACTCCGTCATTTATAAACCGATTCAGAAAATTGCGTTGGGTTCAGTATAGCTACAATGTGCTCTCATATAAATTTCAATTCGGTGCCAGCCAAGACTAAAAGGTAGTTGATAGATACTACCTTCAAGTATCTACCTACTTACTACATACATACATAAGTTTAACCAACTTCACGGTTTAAAAGGGCCGAATGTGTAAAGACACCTATGTATTAATCTAGGGTATAAGCTATCCATTCCAAATATCACTCCAATCCGTTGAGCTGTTACAGCGTGAAGGGTAACAAACACATTTACGTTGTACTTCCTTAGTAACGAGTATAAGGTTTATCTGTAATAGTTGGTAAAAATCGAGAAAACTTTAAGTTGTTAGCTGTGATACACGGTAGAAAACTTGTTACTGTAAACAGTTTTTATTCGTGGTAGGTCTTTCGTATGCAGGAGGCCGGGTAGGTACCACAGCTTTGCCAGTTATTCTGCCGCCAAGCAGTAGTTCGCAAGCATTACTGTGTTCCGGTTTGAAGGGCATTGTAGCCAGCAAACTTACTGGGCATATGAGACTTAATATCTGATGTCTCGGGGTGATGAGCGCAATGCATTGCTACGCAGTGCTTTTTATGGTATTAAAAGTTCTGGGTGGCACTGCAATTGTTATGGGCAGGCGTGGCGCTTACCATCAGGCGAACGACTTGTTCGTCTCATCACTTGGTTGCATTAAAAAAACATCCATACACACAAACAAAAAAACGTTATGTAAATTTTCTTCTATCTGATATCGAACCCAGGGCCCATAATTTCAAGCCAACATTAACCTAATTGCGTCAGATTTTGCACGGCCCGCTGATCTCTTGAGCACACCCGATGATGCGGGCTATGAGGCGACGCGACCGCCCGGAAAATTGTTTGGAACGCACTCGAACTAGACTATTACATAGTTCAACCATAGATCATGTTTTTTAACTTTGAAACTCTTACTAGTAATAAATATATCAAAGCATGTGTATTTCAACGTATTCTATTCAAATTATAAGAAAGGAAAAGTTTTTGGTTAATATTTCTATTTCCACATATATATATTGCTAAGTCAAATTATAATGACGTTTTAAAGTTAAATGTTTTACCCCGGGTAACAGAAGCTACAAGGTTTAAGCTGCGGTTCCATTGCTGCTCATGGCATGCTTCACACGTGTACTTAGCTTCACTTTGTATTGAAATGTATGCGGATCAATCCATTGCGACTCGTGGCCACGATATGTACGAATGATCCATCGTCGACCACGTCGTTACTTTCCATCAGGTGAGACAGCGGTCAAATGCTAGCCTATCAGGTAATAAAATTAAAAAAACCAAGCAGAAGTGCACAAGGATTACTGTGTTCCGGCCTGAAGGGCATTGTAGCCAGCGAAATTACTGGACATTATGAGACTTATTATCTGATGTCTCGTGGTGATAAGCGCAATGCTGTGCTACGCATTGCTTTTTATGGTATTAAAAATTTAAGTTGACACAGCAATTGTTATGGGCAGGCGTGGCGCTTACCATCAGGCAAAAGACTAGCTCGTCTGACTATGCAGTCCCATAAAACAAGTCGTAAAACAAATACTTCTTCTTGTACTCAATTTGTTCCATGTAAATCAAAACCAAGCAAACTCTGGGTTAGAAACTGCTAAACCACTAAACTCGATCACAGAAGCTGAAGCTGCCAAATTGCCAGCAGCATTGCCAGCCGCAGTGCTTGTCAAAGTGGCAATGCTGTTTGTTTAAAGAATGCCTGGTGGTTTAATAAGCTAAACTAAAAAAAAAAATATTTTTGTCATAACATCGCTGTTACTGTAAAACTGTAAGCTTTGGAGTACAACTGAATCCGATCATACAGGTTATTTTCCTAGTTTCGGATTCAGCGGTCTCATAATTTTAGTTGCATCCCAACAGCCTTTTATACCTACATGTATATAATTACTGTTTATTAAGCTTAAAAAGCTTAAATTTTTATGTGGCAATGTGTATGTGTGGCTTTGAAATAAAAAAATTATTATTATTAAAAAGAAAAGTTATGATTTGTGTGTCGCGTCGAAGGTATATCATATAATAGATTATGTCGTTAACATTGTAACTCCTAAAACTTTGCCCCTAATAGTTACCTTTCCTGTCGTGAAGCTTAAAAAAGAAGGCTGATTTATGTCCACGAAACTTATTAAGAGTATTAAAAAAGAATGTTCGTACACAGATTTGCTTTTACTGTTCATGGTCACCCTACCAAATATCGACCGCAGCGAAGGTTTCTTAACTTATCAGATCTGTTACAAATGGCTAAGCGAACTAAGCTACAAAAAGCGCTACATATACGATCAAAATAGTCATTTGTTTTCTCTGATAACTAAGTGCGAAATTATCGCTTTACCCGGTAAATATAAATAATTAATGCAGTAAGAGGTATCAATGTTAATAAATAAAACGCACGCAGTATGAATAATAAACCAAAGCCCGGACAAAGTACCGTACCTACTATCAACTACAATGTTATACAAAAGTAACGGCAAGCATGGCCATGACTTACCTTATTAGGAGTCTGCTAGCGTTACCCAGAACTTTAGGAAGCCCCAATATTTGATAGATGGTTTGCAATAAAACAAAACATGTTTGCCCTATTACTAGACAAACAGCAATTTTTCCCGACCGATAGCTTTATTATACCGCACCAAATATTTATCTTGCCCAAAACGCGAGCCATTTTTATATCAACTATTCACGAAAGGTCATTTTTTTATGGCATTGACAGAACGTCCCTCCCATTTTATTAGGGGGCATGTACGAGGCGAAAAGACCCAGAAAAAAATTAGTTATACCCTGATAATCCATAAGGGCAACCGGGTTTCGACATAAGGCGAAATGTTAGATGGTACATGATTTACTGCCAATCGTAAAGCCAAGACAGTACGGTGCCAGACGGGGCTGTCTCGAATATTTTTCGATACGGTTTTTGGTGACATCTCCGTATATATCTCCGTATACATGTATATTGGGAACTACGCACGGAACGCGTGAGGAGCCTCGCAATGACTTATTGTTACATGCCGTGTTGCCGGATACATGTGTAGTAAAATGCAGGTTCATTGACGGAAAGTATCGGAAATCGACCTTTTAGGAAGTTGAGTACGCGTATTTCTACGAAATTGGAACTTATTTATTTTATTTTTTTAGGATTGCTTCCTAAGAACTATTAATTCAGTGCGAATGAAATGAAGACTAAACTTTATATTTGATAGAAAAACAAATATATGAGCTTTTAGCAACTGGTATTTATTTATAAGTCTTAAATTTTCATATAAGCTCATTGGTGAATCAGTTGCATCCCCTTTTGTAAGTTTCCCGTCTAGTCAACTGTGAAATTAACCTACACAAAGCTGCAATTGGTGAAAAATTAGGCAATATAGGTATCAAATTATTTGCCGCTTGTAAAAAAATGCATTAAAGTACTATTTCACACACATTTGTTGTGTTAAGAGAATTATATTAGAAATCTTAAAAAAAGATTTGATTTTCAAAATTTACCAAAGTTTCAGTTTCATACAGTTATATTTCGTTTTTTTTACAATTGTAAATAGTTGTTAAATAAAAAATCTTGCATCACTTCGAAAGCAGTGAATAAAAAAAAGTTTTATACATTAATAATTTCAATTTTTAGTCTTGTGTGGTTAACCCTGGTGTTGAAGTATAAAGACCGCCCAAATACCTCCAACATGATCTAACGACTGTTGTCCTAAAACAACAACCGAGACCGATGGCTTACCGAACCCTCCTTAGTACGGTTGCGCTTAGATGTACATAAATACCACGCAAAAGGTCACCTAAACAAGTGGCAACCGCGGCGAATGTTGCTTAACCTAACAGTAGGTAATTGTGATTAAAAAAAAATTTAAAGAAAAAAAAAGACTTATTAAAGAAAACGTTACCGCCTAGAAAATATAAGAAGTGACGAAAACGGCACGGACGTCTGGTCTGTGGACAGGAAGAGCAGACAGGTTTTAGCCAGTAGGTGGCTTAGACCAAGTCTGGCACTACCCGAGCCCTCCCTTTCCTTCGTATATGAGATATCTGGGTATCTGGATGCGATGTCTGGGCTTAAAAAAATATATTTTTCAAGACAAGCTTTTAACAAATTTGTAATCGGATCAGCGAGCCGATTAAAATAAGCTCAAACTATTAGTTTACGATTATCCGTCCAGGAGTTCCATTGCCGACATTTCGTCTCCATCATCAGATCAGCTGGTTGTAACCATAACATTTATTTATTTATTTAATCTTTATTTCCAGCAACATAAAACAAAATTACAGATGTTACTTACTTATTCTACATCCCATATAAATATATACCTTAGAACTAACATGCATATAATTTATATTAAAATATTTAATATTCTGTATATTGCATTACCTTCGGACTTTAACAAGTATGCTAAATTTCAACTCCGTAGGATAAGAGGAAGTGATTCAGATTCAACTTGCAAGATTTGACCCCAAACAAACAAACATTGCAAATTATATAAAAGCTTGTAAAAAACCTACAGATTGATGGATACGAGCTACTCTACGATGTTCACTACAAATAGCTTTATATTCAATATATAAATATATGTTTCGAAATAGACCCACTATCTAGGCGAAATGCACAAATACAAAGGTTGGACAAACAGATTGATAAGACGCAAGAACACATGAGCGCACCCTTGGGAAACTCGCACAGATACCACGTTCCATTCCCGTATGTTTTGATTTAAAATAAAATAGATAAGCGAAGAAAACAGTTTAGCTTGGTCAGTTTACTTTGAATACCTTTTGGTATTACTATATGGGTATACTTCTCTGTATTTATTTATTTTGAATAGTCTTTTGTGTAACAGTTCAATGAAATCTATTGAATATTTATTGAAAGAAAGTACACTTCTTTTTAACCGACTTCAAAAAAGGAGGAGGTTCTCTATTCGGTTGTATTTTTTTTTTTTTTTTTTTTTTTGTTTGTTACCTCAGAACTTAGTCATTTATGGACCGATTTGGAAAATTCTTTTTTTATATGAAAGGATATACTTCCACATTGGTCCCATTTTTAACCGACTTCAAATTAAAAAAGGAGGAGTATATTTTTTCCTTGTTTTTGTTTGTTACCTCAGAACTTCGTCATGTATTACCCGATTTGGAAAAATTCTTTGTTTATTTGAAAGGACATACTTCCAAATTGGTCCCATCATTAACCGACTACAAAAAGGAGGAGTATATTTTTTATGTTTGTTAACTTAGAACTTCGTCAAGCTGATTTGGAAAATTCTTATTTTATTAGTAAGGATATACTTCTAGATTGGTCCCATTATTAACTGACTTCGAATTAAAATAGGAGGAGTATAAATATTTTATTTTGGTACCTCAGAACTTTGTCATTTATGAACCGATTTGGAAAATTTTTTTTTTATTTGAATGAATGTGATTTCAGAATCGTCGCATTGTGGTCCGACTAATTAATAAAAGGAGTTTTTTTTCTTATTATGTTTGTTATCACAGAACTTCGTCATTTATAAACCAATTTAGAATATTATTTTTAAAGTTTAAAAAAGGAGCAGGTGTGTTTCTATGTGTGGCCTTAATTGTCAGAGGGCAGATTTCGTAGCCTCGTTATCTCGTTTTTCGCTCTGTCGTCGTGTGGTCGAATTAATAATTTGTTGGCGTCCAAATCTGACAAAACGATGCCTTCTAAACTTCTGACACGACTTAGTGCCACATATGTTTGCCCTTTTGCAAATTTTTTTTTACCGAGATCGATCACAGCTCTTTCGAGGGTGGTCCCCTGTAGTTTATGGACTGTGACCGCCCAGCTTAATACATATTAGAGGAAGCATACGTCGCTCTACATCTCCGTAACCCCTCGCCGCCTGAAATGTAGTGCTTGATGGAGGTATGGGTATGCAACCGTCACTATTTTTAACCGACTTCAAAAAGGAGGAGGTTTACAATTCGACGGTTGTTTTTTTTTTTTTTGTGTGTTTGTTACGCGATTACTCCGCCAATTATGCATTGATTTCAATGATTCTTTTTTTGATTGGTAGGTAATACTTCAAAGGTGGTCCCATATAAATTTTATCGAAATTCATTCAGTAGTTTTTGAAAAAAATAGCAAAAACAAAAATATATAAGTTTAATCTTCAAGTCGGTTCTTGTTTTTTTCGTAACCAACTTTCTAAAGGTGGAGGTTTGTATTCGACTGCTTCACCTGCTTCACCCAGGGTTGACTTCCGGTGAGGGAACTCCTCAACGGTGAATAGTACAGACACAACATTTCGTAAATGGATTTAACCATAATAGCCTGTTCTAAATTCCATCATGACATGGCAGATACACCCAAGATTGACTTCCGGCGAGGAAACTCCTCAACACACTGACAACTGAATAGGACAGACATGAAATTTTTTTGTACATGCATTTAATTGTGATAGCCCGTTTTAAACTTCGTCATGACGTGGCTTCTAGATCATAAAAGCTTGTCTTTAAAAACTTTTTGAATTAATTTAATTAAAACTTGTTTTTCACTAAAAAGGTTAAAATAAATTATTTTTCAAAAAAAACTAAACCGACTTCAAAACCACAAATGGCACTCAAAAGTAAAAAATAAATTAATATAATTATCATAAGCGCTACCCACTCATATATTTGAAGTCGGTGCCAGCCAAGTCTAATAGGTAGTAGATAAATACTACCTACAAGTAGTACTTACTATATACATAGTATTTATCTACTACCTATTAGACTTGGCTGGCACCGACTTCAAATATATGAGTGGGTAGCGCTTATGATAATTATATTAATTTATTTTTTACTTTTGAGTGCCATTTGTGGTTTTGAAGTTTTTTTTTTTTTTTTTTTTTTATGTAATGACGGCTCAAGTATAGACCCGCCATTAGAATTACAATCTAGCCTTATAAGACTAATAAGTAATTTAAATTTAACTTAAACTGCTAAGTAGAGTAAAACTAAGAATATGTCCATCAACACTTTTCTTATTGTCTCTATTAAGGCGAAGACACTATGTTCTTGTGTTCTTTACAAGTAGCACTAACTTTTTATGCTACGGTTCACTGGCACTTCACTAAACTAACTCAAAAGGTTTTGTCCTTTTTAATCTTCTCACTAGGTCTGTGTTGTCGAGGAGCTGGATAGCCTCGACGTTCACGTGATGGTGAAGCCTAAATTCATGAGCTTCGGCATAGTTATTAATTACACTAGTGACGAGATCCACGTTTAGGTCCCGATGGAGGTCGTCATTTCTAATATACCACGGAGCGTTTACAATACCCCTGAGTACTTTATTTTGGAATCGTTGAATTATTGCTACGTTGTTTTGATTGGTACATCCCCACAATTGGATTCCATAAGTCCATATTGGCATGAGGACTTGTTTGTACAATAATAATTTATTGTGCACTGACAACGTAGAATGTCTTCCAAGTAGCCAATACATCTTTCTATAGCGAAGCTCTAGCTCGTCGCGTTTCTTTTTGACGTGTGCTTTCCAGCGAAGCTTTGCGTCTAGTGTCATGCCAAGGTACTTGGCTGTATTTTCGTACGGTATCGCTTTATTGTTTATTAACACCGGATGATAGTTTGGTCTTTTGTTCGTAAAATCTATGTGAATAGATTTTGATTCATTCAGTTTGATTTTCCATTTTTTCGTCCAATCAAAGATGGTGTTGATGGCTGTTTGAACCTTTTCCACTGCTTCCTCTTGAGTGACCCCCGTGGCCATAATAGCTGTGTCATCTGCAAAGGTTGCAATGGTGTTGTCTTCTAGCACTGGAATATCACAAGTATACAATAGGTACAGGACCGGACCTAGAACACTCCCCTGTGGTACTCCAGCTCTTATTAGCTTAAGTTCTGAATAAGCATCCTCTTGTCGTACTCTAAACATTCTTTGTGTTAAATATGATTCTAAGAGATCTGCAAACTGATGTGGAAGCATATTTCTTATTTTGTGAATTAGGCCTTTATGCCACACTTTGTCAAATGCTTGTGCTACGTCCAGGAAGACCGTAGAACAAACTTTTTTTTCTTCTAATGCTTTCTCTATGACGTTGGTGATTCTATGAACTTGATCTATTGTAGAATGTTGTTGTCTAAATCCGAATTGGTAATCAGGAATCAGATTTTTCTCCTCTATGATGGGCTTCATTCGTCTTAACAGTAGTTTTTCAAATAGTTTCGACAAGATTGGTAACAGAGATATTGGTCTGTATGATGTGGCTTCATTGGGTGGTTTACCAGGTTTGGCTATCATAATGACTTCGGCCACTTTCCACAAACCAGGTACGTGTCGGAGTCTGAACGTGGCATTGATAAGGGTGGTAAGTTTTACTATGGCTTTACGCGTGAGGTTTTGCAAAACTTCTCCAGTAATAAGATCGTATCCAGGAGATTTCTTTCGGTTCAGTTTTTTGATCTCGTTGTATACCTCTTTTGGAGTGACGAGTCTTATTTCTAGTTCGTAATTCAACGTTTCATCCAACAAAATGACATCTGTGCTGTCTTCATTTGGTTGGAAGATTTGCTCCAGGTGTTCTGCAAATCTAATTGCCTTTTGTTCATTATTAATGGCCCAGCTTCCATTGGCTTCTTTTATTGGTGGGATCTGCATAATAGGTTTTTTAAGGTTTTTGGTCGTTTTCCATAGCGAGTAATCTGTTGTGCGATCACATGTAAGTTGACTTAGGTGAGTATCCATAGTCTCATCATTGAACTTCTGAATGGCCCTCCTAAGCCTTTTTGTTAGATTATTCAGCAGTTTTTTGTCTTGTGGAGCTCTAGTTGTATGCCATTTTTGTCTCTGTTTCCTTTTTGTAGATATTAGGTTTCTAATCTCTTTGGGATAACAGTTACTTCTGTTTATTATTTTGATCTCGGGCGTGTTTTTCCAAGCACATTGTTGAATATTTGCTATGAATTTTCTTACGTCCTCATCTAGCTGCTGTGGAGTTTTTAGTGGAACTTTCAAATCAATCATAGAGTCCAAATCTAGCGTAAAGCTTGCCCAGTCCGTATTTTTATTTACCAATGTGGCGTTATTTTCTCTCTGTACAATAGTCTCGCTAAGAGTTAACATTATAGGTGAGTGGTCTGAACTAAGATCATAACCTTCTTTGATTTTAAGGAAGCTAGATGATATGTTTTTGTAAATAAAAAAATCTATAAGGTCTGGAATCTTTTGTGGATCAGTCGGCCAATAGGTCGGTTTTCCGGTAGATATAACATTACAGTTCAAATCTCTGACAGCACGTAATAGTTCTTTTCCTTTGGTTGTGGTAAGTCTAGATCCCCAAAAGGTGTTTTTAGCGTTAAAGTCACCTCCCAATAAGAATCTGTTACCAAGTCCTTTTAAAAAGCCCCTGTACTGCTCAGCTTTCAGTGCATACTTTGGTGGACAGTATATGGCTGATATAGTGACAGGATAGCGTTTAGTTTTGACACAAACAGCTACGGCTTGTATATGTTGTTCTTCATGCTTATATTCTTCATAATGGTAGATGTTCTCCTTTATTATGACCGCACTGCCTCCCCTAGCGGTGTTATCGGGATGCAACGCATGGTATGTTTTATAACCTTTGATTTGGATATAAGATTCTCTGGTAAAGTGGGACTCGGATATAAGACACACGTCAATATTTTCTGTTGATAGGACTGCCTGTAGTTCATGCCGATGCTGTAGGAGCCCATTTGCATTCCATGCCATAATTTTTAGTGAATTAGTCATTTTAATTGTTTTGATGTAGCTGTTTTAGTGCTAGTTTCAAGTTTCTTTAAACGTTCGTCAAATGAAGTCATAAGATGTAAGATTTTATTAAGTTTTTCATCCACATCTGAGCCTGGGTGCTTAGGTTGCGGTTGGGGTTGTGGTTTAGGCTGCGATCCTTTTGTGATTTGTGCAAAAGAAACATTATTTTTAACATTTTGGCTAGTACTAGATGTTTTTCCTTTATTTGCACTTGGAACCTGAATGGTGGGTACAGAAACATTTTTCTTTGCTTGCTTAATTTTCATATTCTGTAGTTCTTTGGCTACTATGCACCCTCTATAGTTAGCAGGATGTGGTTCACCGCAGTGGACACATTTTGGTTTTGCTTCTGCTGGTTTGATGCAATCTCTAGTTAAGTGCTTACCTGTGCATTTCACGCATCTAGGTTCTTTGGAGCAGTATTTCTGTGTATGGCCATATGCTTGGCACCTTTTGCATTGTGGAATCAGTTTTGATGTTTTTAGTGGTTGTATATCCACTTTGCAACCCAGTATTGACTTAATGCCGTATATTTTGTTTATATCTTCATCTTTTTGAAATGAGAGCATAAACATATTAAGTGGTTCCTTACTCCTCCAGCTGAGTTTGTTAACCGCATCTTGAATTTTGTATCCTTGAAGGATTAAATCTTCCGCTATTCTTTCAGGCAAGCACGAAGAATGTAGCTTTTTAGCCATCACTCTAATTGGTCGGTCCTGTTTATTTTCATAGGAGTGCCAGAGGCAGTTGTTTTGTAACAACAGCTTGGTAATTGCCCTATATGAGTCATCATTATTGGCGTTTATTTTAACGCTCTCTCCGTTCATCATTTTTACGATGAACGAGTTTTTCGGTACGCTCGTTGAGATGAGATCGTAAAATTTTTGGTAGTCCTTGATGTTTTCGACTACTATGGGTGGTGGTAAGGGTGTTTTTTTAACCTTAGGCTTTTCTGTGGTTATTTGGCTGGAGTCACCTCCTTGTTGTGGGGACAGTGATATATTCAATTTCCTCTTCTTCCTGCTTTTTTGTCGCACCCACTCCGTTTCTCTCACGAGATCTTCTTCGTCAGTCTCATACTGGACTGCTGCAGGAGGGACCTCGTTCCTAGGATGTTTTGGACGCTGGGTTTCATTGTTCTGCTGTTCCTTTCTCTGGAGTTCTTCAATTTGAGCTTTGAGCTGATTTACCAAACTCTCTAGTTTTTTGCGTTCTGCCTTTTCCTTCTCATAATGTTGGAACAATAAATGTTCCGTTTTTGTATTAAGCGATATTGACGCATGACTTGGCGAATCCATATTTACAAGGTATGACTGCGCCTTAACAATTGTTTATATAAACAACACACACTTAATAACTGGGTCATTGCGATGACCGCAGAATCTAGACGCGCGCGACGGTACGCGGCGTAGGTAGCAGCGTCAGCGCTTTACCCGAGCACGAACTAGAGCAAGAGCGCGACGCGACCTTTCTCTGCGGAAGTTGAACGATCACAATTTTGAAGTCGGTTTAGTTTTTTTTGAAAAATATTTTTTATGGAACTGTATAATGAGACCAGCAAGGCGTTCGCTATGGTAAGCGCCACGCCTGCTGATAATTGCAGTGCCACCCAGAACTTATAACACCATAAAAAGTAGTGCGTAGCAGTGCATTGCGCTCATCACCCCGAGACATCAGATATTAAGTCTCATATACCCAGTAATTACAGGTACATAAAATACGATGGTGGTCAGATGAAACAGCGAAACATGAAATATGGTTGAGAAAGAGCTGCCAATCTTACTCCTCTAAAAGAACATTTTAATCGTCATTTTTCAGTAATATCAAAAGACATTTTTATTTTAGGCTTACGTATATTAAGTAGGTAGTTACAGTAAGTTACAAAGAGCCCACGTAATTACTTCATAATATTTACTTCCTCTAGAAAAGCCGTTAGCAAAACATACTCTCTATCTAAAACGCTTTGAAAAGATGAAACTCAGTGTTGCGAACAATGTTTAATTAACGGTTCCTATGTAGATAATTAACGTTTAAAATTTAACTTTGTTGTTGGCCTGATACGCGACAATTTATCATGGCGTTGTTCATTTTTGACGTTTAGGCTCCTCCACACCTGCGCACTTGTACGAACCCTGCGATCCCTGTGTGCAAGTGCGCACGAAGTCTGCGTGCAGCAGAATATAAGGGTTTCAGATGTAAAACCAACTTTGAAGTTTTGATGTAGATTTATTCGCCACTAAAATCCCACCGACACTGATTACGTCTTTAGTGATCGAACGCCACGAACAGACTGGCCTGTCTTTTCCCCACCTATCCCTCACTCTAGGCCTTACTTCACTATGTAAACTTGTCGACTCCTTGTTTCGAAATCACCGCTATTGGTGGAAATAATTAGGAGCTCAAACTTAGGTCCGTACTCATGCCCATGCAAAAATATATTTAGTTTGATTTATGTTAAAAATATGTAAATGATAATTATTTATATATAGTAATGAAGCGTGTGGACGTATTCACGAGCGGTGTAGCAGTGTTTGTGAATAGATAGACAGATATAGTATGCCCGCGTTTGCGAACAATAGGTGCACTGCGCAGTATATACGTGAACCGTTTGCTAACCGCACACTTCTTCCGCGTGCGCTAACGGAAAGTGATGAGTCCACACAACGATTTAATGCGCTTCGTGTGCACGGTTCGCGTACATACGATGCAAGTATGCAGGTGTGGACACGCCATTACCTTTACCTTTGGATCGGCCGGTGTGGACCCGGATATTCATACAGAGATCTCTACGAGAAATGTATATTTATTTTCGAATTCTTGCATTCATTCACTTATGCCATCACCATGTTGAATGATATATACGCGAATATAATCGTTAATTAATTGCTTACATTATATTATAGCTGTGGAGTCTTTATTTTAAAAGTAATTTTGTTTACATAAGCTTTTCCAACAACACAAATTTGTTTCTATCATACAACTGTTATATTAAAATTAACAATCGGTCGCATAATTGTGATGTCATCACTAAAAAACAAATTGCTGGCTTTTTTCTTGTAAAAATAAACTCACTCAATTAAATTCAACCTCCAACGACAAAATGTAAACGCCTTATTTACCTGTAACAAAGAAATTTAGCAATTAATTCTACAAGTACAAGTATATACCCACCTATATTATTAGTGACTGAAATAAACATAGGTACGCGTCAAAATGAGAACCTCCTCCATTTTTTAAGTTCTGTTAATAACAGGTACCTACATTGACCAGTGTTAGTGGGTGACACCCGTGCCTTCCTTTTTTTTTTTTACTTTTTATAGGTTTGCGTTTGACCACTATCTCACCTGATCGTAAGCGACGATGTGGTCTAAGATGTAACACGCTTACCTAGAAGATACCTGTTCACTCTCGATTTGAAGACCCCCAGGTTGTAGTTGTCAGGGAACACAGACGTTGGCAATGCGTTCCACTCCTTGGCTGTTCGTAGGATGAACATCCTATTCATATATTATTGTTTTTTATTTATTATTTGTTATATGTAGTATATGTAAGTACCTATTATAGTTTAATGTGATGTTGCGTGAGTCTGGAATAAATGTATTTTCTTTCTTTCTTTTTTCATAAATTAGTTGGCACCTTCAGATCAAGTGCCGTTTCCTTATCAGTGAGCAAGGTTTGTTCGCAAATAATATCCGGTGCAGTTTTGGAAAGAAAACTGCATTTTCGGAATTTAAAAAAAAAAATCTCTGAAAACAGATAACATAGGCTTTTTCTAAGAAGTTTTTTTTTTGGGCAGAATGATGTATTTTTCCCCAATTTTAGGACAAAATGCTTATACTACGGTCAATCTCCAACCTTTGCAAGTACCTATACGCATTAAGCCGTAACAAAAAGAAGTTAGTAGACACAACCATGCAATAATTTATGCGAACAATAAGAAGAGGTAATAGCCTAAGTTTGAAGAGGCCTGAAGGTGGCCATAGCGGGAGATTACCTCGGAAATGATGGATGAAAACGATGGTAGTTCCTGTAACTTAGACAGCATTGTTCTAAC
This sequence comes from Petrophora chlorosata, assembly GCA_951640565.1. Classification (NCBI taxonomy): domain Eukaryota; kingdom Metazoa; phylum Arthropoda; class Insecta; order Lepidoptera; family Geometridae; genus Petrophora; species Petrophora chlorosata. The sequence continues at coordinate 2,748,842 of OX621204.1, read as the reverse complement.
GTATGGCATGGCAATGATAATTGGATAGGATATGAACGAACATAATGGGAAGAAGTGCGTGTGTATTGGTAAACATAATAATATTGTAATTTTTTACAGAATAGGCAAGCATGTGACCGCAGTCTCACCTGGGCCCAATTCACTACGACAACTTGGCGATTCCTTGCTTCGAAATCACGTCGATTCCTTCTTTAATAAACGACATCTCTATGACGCATTCATATATTCATATATATGACGCGTCATAAGGGATTCAAATTTCGCAGATGTCGTTTATTAATGAGGGTAAAATAAAGGAAAATAAAGGAATTGACGTTTCCTCGAAGCAAGGAATCGCCAAGTTGACATAGTGATTAGAGCCCTGATGGAAAGTGACGACGCGGTCGACGATGGATCATGCTTGCCTAGATACCGATTCACTCGATACTTGAAGACACTTAGATTGTAAGAATCGGGAAACAAAGACGCTGGTAAGGTGTTCCATTCCTTAGCTGTTCGCATTAAAGTCGAAGCAAAACGCTTTTGTCTTAAACTAGCTGCGCCCTGCGGTTTCTCCCGTAATTTCCCGCAATAAAAAGTACTCTATGTGTTAATCCAGGGTTCAAACTATCTCCATTCCAAATTTCACTCAATTCCGTTGAGCCGTTACAGTTTGAAGAAGTAACAAACATACCAACACACTTACAAACTTAAGCATTTAAAATATGTGATAGATAGATGAACGCTTTATAGCAAACATTAAATTAAAGACATTACATAAATAACAATGACAGAAAGTGTAACAGTGGGCGGCCTCATCGCTGTAAGCGATCTCTTCCAGGTAACCTTTGGATGGAGAGGAATTATCAAAATGTTAAAGATAGGTTTGTAAGGTCTACAATTATAATAAAAAATAAACAATGTCAATAAAATAAATTATAATATTAAAATAATAGATACAATACGATGATGATGATGATGTTCCGTGAACCATCGGGGAGACGGGTCTGAGCAGCCGCTCAACTGCCGTCTCTCTCTAGATCTACGTGCTCCATCTTAGGCCACATCATCGCTTCACATCAGGCCAGATAGTGGCCAAACATAGATCTATTAAGCGTAAAAAAAAAATATACAAAAGCAACATTATAAATGGCTAACTCTATTACACTTATTTATATACCATTGCAAAACTTATTGGGATACGATTCATATATCTAACTACCGACCTACATACATATATTATACTAATAAACATACATAGACTAGGTACACATTATATTAGTGTAACTACAATACACCTTATCATATATTATTATTATTATTATTCATATGTTCGACATAATTTGGGGCTAATTGGGCTTTTTCAGAATAATTTATTGTGATTCAAACATAATTGGATAGGCTGTAAGATTGTAATGGAAAATTGTGTGTGTAGATTGTAATAGAAAATGTTTATTGGTAAGCATAAATATTTTCTTTTAGTAAGGCTCACCTTGTCATTAAATTTGGCCCGATTCACGGTAACACGTGGTTAATGTTGCAACTAGAATATTCATAATAATAATTTACTAAGAAATAATTATTATTATAAAATAATACTATAATAATACTATACTACACACAAATTACATACTACTATATATACTATTATACTATAATAATACTATAGAATAATAATTTACTAAAAAAGTGTATCTCTTTTATTTCCACATCCACTCTACTAACATAGATTTTAAGAAAAAATTTTACTTACACGACTATGAATTTATTCGATTTAAATAATGTTTATTTTATTTACACTTAATCTTACGTACGTTTCTTGATCATTAATTGTACTTTTCTTAAGCGAAAAAATAATCGATCGGTTCTTCGTCGGTGGTGTGACTAGTACTTTAATTGCCATTGCCTCCAAAAATAAATAAATAAAATAATAAATTTATTTATTTATTTATTAACACGGTTAAAACCAATTACATTAAATAAATCACAATAATCATAATAGTAAAATGTCAAGAAGAATAAAAATACATAAGAAAGGAAGTCATAATAATAGTAATAATATAAATAAATACGCTAAACGACGATACATAGATCCTGATCCCTAACTAAGATTCCATGTATCTAGGGAACTAGAAACTACGAGGACCATGGTCCCACAACACCTAAACACGAAATAAATGCTGGCAATACCAAATACTCAATATTCTCTCCAGGTACGCCACAACTCTAATACGAAATTACCTAAGTTGAGATTTCCATCAACGACTCTCCATTCGGCTCCGTCATAATTCATGCCCAATGATGGAACAAGGCTTCAGTGGCTTAAGCGAGGGTCTAACGCATCCGTAGTTTATGGGAATACCCCTTCTGTGTTATGTAAGACCGTAATTCAGAATGTGCGACCGCCTAATTTGTGTCGAGCCGTGACACATTGGCTTAAATGTACGTAGAAATGGAACGCTTTTAATTTAAGTATGAAGTGAGTGCTATTTTAACTAATTAACCGACTTCAACGAGAGGTTCCCAAGTCGATTGTTTTTTTTGTTTTTTTTTTAAATATTTTTATGTTTTTCGTCACAGAACTCAGTCATTTATAAACCAATACCGATTTGGAAAATTCTTTGCATTGGATTCAGCAAGTCTTCAAAGTGATCCAATGTAAATTTCATCGAAATTTGAGCTTGGACTTCAAAGATACATCAGAATAGAATTCAGTTTTTGTTTCTTTTAAAATACCTATTTGTAGAGAGACATCATTCGTATAATCAAACTCAAATAACGACACATTGTCCCTCTTATTTGCTAAAGAAAGGAAGAGAAAAGCGGTAGAATAGAGCGAAGAAGATGAATAAGTAAGCCAACTAAGGTTTTCCGGGAAAAAACACAATCACCGGCTGGGTCTTGAAACTTTATCTCAATCTTTCCTTAGCACGGGAAGTGCTCTGCCCAATTGAGCTACGGGGGTCACCAAGTCGAATGTCGAATTTTTTTCTTTCATTATTTAACCGTCTTAAGTGACATGTATTTTTTCTTTCAGAAAAACCTTGTTTAAGATTTTCGCTTGGCGTTCGTTAATGCTTCACTTTTTTTTAATCTACCCTATACTATCCCACTGCTGGGCAAAGTTCTCCCCCATCGCTTTCCTTGCATCCCGATCCCTCGCTATGTCAAGCCATTCCTCTTGGAATGCCACGATATCATCACGCCAGCGTTTTCTCGGCCTCACTCGGCGCCATCGCCCATCTTCTGGCACCCACTGCGTGACAATCTGAGCCTAGCTCAGGATGCTTCATGTGTATATAATAAAAATGGTGGTAGTCATGAAGAACAAAAATATTACATAATATATTACATAAAATGTTCTCAAATAAATAAATAAATAAATTACCGATAAGACTCTTATTTTCCGTGTTATATCGATCTATCCACGTGACGTTGGCGGAATTGTGGTAAGACAACTCCACAAATGCCATCCAAAGAAGAAATGAAGTGAAGTGAACTTTGGTCGATGATTTGCCAATAAACACTTAAGACCAAGATTGGCTTAAGTAAGCGATGAATAACTTAACAGATGAATGAGTATGATGGTACTTAAGGTAAAACTTTGGCTAGAACGTAAATAAATAAGTAGTTACTGAGACGGAGCGAGGTTGCAGGAACACAGTTCTAAAAGCGTCTGCCTATGTAAGTAAGCATCAAATAACAAGTGAAAATGTTAGTCCTATGATATAATCATTATTTTGACATTTGCTTCTCTCAAAACTTTGTTATTGAAGTTCAAAGTTTTCTGTTTTGTTATTTCTAGCATAGGCAGTGACATATCCAACTCGGTATTCTGTGTCTCAAACAGAATACCTCGATGGGAACTAAGGATATCGCAGCGTGTTATACAGTATCAATAACAACAATAGGGAATCGGACAGTAATCGAGAACAAATCTAAAATGTAGTTAGAACTAGTTCATCGAATCAGAAAGATCATCCATATAAATATTTTTGTGAAAGAATAATGTATAATATTTCAAAATCAATAAATGAAATCTAATAGGAGTATTTTTAACATTTTTAATCTGTTCTTCATCTCAAACGAAACAACAATCACAGCGTATGACGTCGTTTATTTTACGTTTTTGCTTTTCATAAAATTTATTGTTTTTTTTTTTGTTCCATTACGGCAATATAGTCCCCTAACTACACAAAACGTATTAAAATCTTTTTGTAATTTTTTTTTCGTAGAGTTTGTCGTTTTTTGCCTTCGTATGACATCACATGTTCTGAGGTGACCTTTTGCGCGGCAATATTTGAAACATAATATTTAAACATAGTTTCAGGTACAAAAGCTCTAAAAGCTTTCTCTTTCTCTTTTTCAGCCCTTTTTATCCCACTGTTGAGTATAGGCCTCCTCTCCATCACGCCACCCCTTAAAAAGCTTTATTTAATTGAAAACACTTTCTGAAAAGTTGTCTAACCCCCTATTGTATTAAATACCTACAATCAAATCGTGGTAGCAAATGCTTTTCGTTATGAGTTAGTTTTAAAAGGTATTCAATATTCCATGAAGAAATACTCGCTAGTATTAACATACATAATTCAGTATGACGAAGGCCTGTGTTGTCAAGTTAGGTACTGCAAAATGTCCAGGCTTTAAGTGGTCTATAAAACTCGTGCCGCGGGTATCAGGTGTATCATAAATATGTGGGTAGGTTGTTCATTAAACACAATGAATAGTAGGAGGTGGTAGTAAATTCATTAGGTTATTTTACTCGTGGTAGCTCTCTCGTATGCGGGAGGCCGTCTGAGTAGGTACCACAGCTTTGCCAGTTATCCTACCGCAGAAATGCGCAAGCATTACTCAGTTCTGGTTTGAAGAGCATTATAGGCAGTGAAATTACTAGGCATATGAGACTTAATATCTGATGTCTCGGGGTGATGAGCGCAATGCAATGCTACGCACTACTTTTTATGGTATTATAAGTTCTGAGTTTTACTGGTGGTAAGTTTCTCGTATGCGAGAGGCCGTCTGGGTGGGTACCACCGCTTTGCCAGTTATTCAGCCGCCAAGCAGTAGTGCGCAAGCATTACTGTGTTCCGGCTTGAAGGGCATTGTACCCAGCGAAATTACTGGGCATTATGAGACTCAACAGCTAATTGTCTCAGGGTGACGAGCGCAGTACAGCGCCGCGCAGGATTTTGCAAAACAAAGTTCTGGGTCTGGCTGTTATTGTTATGGGCTGGCGTATTGCTTACCATCAGGGAAACGACCAGCTCGTCTCGTCATTCAGTTAAATAAAAAAAAAACACTGCCATTGTAATGGGCATGCGTGGCGCTCACCATCAGGTCATCACAACTTGCCCATTTCATTACTTAGTTGCATAAAAAAGGGACGTGTTTTTTCTTCTTCTCTCGTGTGGGTTTGTGGCCAACCCTGATGTCGGAGTTTTTAGACCGCCCGAAGGCCTCCGACATAGCCTAACGACTGTTGTGCTAAGACAATAACCGAGACTGACGGGTTAACGTACCTTCTGAAGCTCTCAGATGTAAATACCACACAAACGGTCACCCATCCAAGTTGTGACCGCTACGACTGCTACGTTATGAGCGCTACTTTTTGGTGGATATGTACTGACGAGGGATATACCCATTCTCTATACGAGAATTATAAAAAAACTAGCTGCGCTTCGTGGTTTCACCCGCGGCTTCTCTAAATAAAAAGTAGGGTATAAGCTATCTCCTCCTTGAGCAATGTTATTCGCTGAGCTATGGCCCATTTGTCATAACTGCAACACACACGTACTTGTAGTTTAAGTGTCTTACAATTTGCTATTTAATATACATGTGTGTTGTGTTGACAAGTAAACGTTTTATCTATCCATCTATCTATGTATCTATCTCCGTTCCGAATTTCAATTAAATCAGTAGAGCCGTTACAGCGTGAAAAAGTAACAAATACACAAACACACTTACCTACAAATTTTCGCATATAAAATATTAGTCCTACTGCTGAGAATAGGTTTCCTCTCAATCTCGCCATCTCTTTCTGTCATTTGCCATTTTCCACCATACATTTCCAGCAACCTCGACTATGTCATTGACCCATCTGGTTGGCGGTCACAATGACTCTACCACTACCCATTGAACCGTATCTTCTGAGTAGTGGTTCTTTTTCCGATACGGTGGTAGAGTCATTGTAATAATTGCGTCATAAGTGCGTCTGTGACGACAAAATTGAAATAAAGAACTTTTGAATTGAATTGAATTGAATTGAAATTATCAGGAAAAAAATACCACTACTCAGACTACGAGGCATTTTGCGATAAACTACTAGCTGTGGCCCGCGGTCAAACCCGCGGCTTCCCGGGATATAAAGCCTATGTGTTAATCCAGGGTATAAGCTGTCTCTATTCCGAATTTCACCCAAATCCGTTCAGCAGTACTTGCGTGATTGAGTAACAAACATATTACAACATTCATCTATCCATCCATCCATCCATACATCCATGCATCCACACAAACTTTCAGATTTATAATATTAGTAGAATAACTTTACCTAAAATAAAATAAAGGTAAATTTATTAATTACATAAAAAACAATAATTTAAAGTCTGAAATAAAAGTTTAAAGACTACCTAATTAAATAATTAAATAACCCTCCCCTAACTGTACTTGGTGCAAAAGTGCCCATAACACTGGCGGCATTTCCGCGCTGGATAGCTACGGCTAACCTTTGCACTAGAAAAAGAAAATAAAATTCATTGAAATTATTATTTTATTGAATGTGGTCAACCGTTGCGAATCCAAAGCGAAAACCTACCCTTACCCGGTGAGGGATCTTTAACATATTATTAAGAAAAGACTAACAAACAAATATATACGTATATATAAATATAAAACATAAATATTACGTTTAAATATATAAATTACAAAATATTAATTTACTAAAATAATTATTTTTTTATTTGAAATAAAAATTGGAATGCTATGTATATTATGTTAAAGATTAATAATTGCGTCTGTGATGTAAAAATGAATAAAAAGATTTTGACTTCGACTTTGACTTTGAATAGGAGCATTTTTAAGCCATGCCGTCAAGCGACCTAGTCGTGTTTCGGGATGATGTTCGGTGAACCATCGGGGAGACGGCTCTGAGCAGCCGCTCAACTGCCGTCTCTCTCTAGATCTATGTGCTCCATCTTAGGCCACATCATCGCTTCACATCAGGCGAGATAGTGGCCAAACATAGATCTATTAAGAGTAAAAAAAAAAAGGAGCTTATTCATTCAGAATGGTTCAATGTAACAAGCGTTATATACTAAAAAGCCGCTTCCAAAACAAAAAAAAACTTACGTATGTTCTCAACAAAAAAATGACATCACTTCGGCGAACAAGGGAACAAGTTTCTTCCCTCGCCTCTGGCGAACAAAGTTCTAAAAGTCACGATGGACATGCTACTCCAACATTTTCCAACAAACTTCAACCTTTAGCTCCAACCTTCAATGGCTACCTGTTTTTCTTTTAGTATATGTTAAAAACAATTCTTCAAGAATTCGGAAAAACACAAGAAAAGCTTGCGTCTGATGAGCAATTTTCTTTCTCACGACTCAATTATGCGCACGTCCTTTTGTGATAATAAATCTTCTGACCTGATTATTGTTCAAAGCAATTTGACAGCTCTTATCATAGATATTAAAAAAGGGAGAACGCTTTTCCCCCATCCCATTTCGCTCTACCATTACATGGCTCAAATACTCCGACGGAGCTTCTGGCATTACAGTGGATCCCGGTGACAGTTTATTTCCAGATGGGTGTCTGTGTATCTGTGTTGGTAATTAAAAATATGCTCCTCTTTTTCTAGCAAGTGCTATTTCGGTATGTCAAATCGAAATAGGTCGCCCAGTTTGGGGCCGACCGATAATTAAATCAGTGATGTGGTTTTTTTTACTTTATCATTCTAGGCCTACCACTGCGGACTAAATTATTCCCTTCTACTCTTCTTTTTAGAACGCCCAACGTCCTCCTACTTTGCCTAACGATTGTTGTCATAAGACAACAACCGGGACCAACGCGTCAGTCCCGACGGCTTAACATGTCCTCCGAAGCACTTTAGCGTGCAGATGTAAATACCACACAAACGGTCACCCATCCAAGTTGTGACCGCTGCGTCGTGATTCATCCAAGTTGCGGTCTTAAAACTCCAACCACCAGGGTTGGCCACACACCCACGCGAGAGATGAAGAGAAGAAGAAGAAATAGTAGATGGTGGTAGCTATAAAAAAAAATCAGCGCACTATAATGGCTTTATGCTGAGTTGTGTCCTTTTATGGCCATCTAATTTCATGTACCCACACCTTTAAAAAAAGAGTTTTTAGTATAAGATAGTTATTAATAAACTTATTTTCTTTCTTTCTATAAATTAAGCGTACTTAAACTTCAACGAGGCTTCACTAACCACGGCTATTTTGGTAAAAGCACTAAAAGCATTCGATATTGCTTCCAATCATCGGCTTGACCCTAAAATGTCACTCCTAATGGAGACGCGCCAGTCGGCAGGAAACTCGATATTGCGTGATTTTTGCAATTTTTCACCCGAGATCTGCCAGTAGAAAAACCTTTTCATTGTCTATCATTTTTAATACATTTTGATTGATCGCTGAAAACGTACAACTTAGGTACAGCCAGGTGATATAATCGAATGTAAATGGATACCTGTTTTGTTTGCTGTGTCACATCATCGCTTCACATCAGGCGAGATAGTGGCCAAACATAGATCTACTAGGCGTAAAAAAAAAAAACTTCATGACCTACAAAAAAAATTCCACTCTCCTCCTTTCATCACAGGATGAGTAGAATATCGGCCAAATATCACTCTTACCAAAGAATACTTAGTATTATTTACGTACTCTTACTTAGCTGATATCCCACCAATTCGTACAAAGCGTTTCGTTTCCACGTTTATACTGCGCACTGGAACTCCTTGCCGCCTTCTCTGTTTCCTGATAACTACAATCTAGGTATCATCAAGGCGAAGTGAAGGCAGAGTGAATAGGTATCTTCTAGACCTACATGCTCCATTTTCGGCCACATCGTCGCTTCATAGGGCGAGATTCAAACGTAGATGTTACAAATATAAAAAAGATGTTCGAATGACATTTTAGCGAAGTCCATTTCTACAACGCCAATTCATCGCAAAGCTACTTAACCGATAGGTTATGTTATCGCTGTGCCATTTCATTGGAGTGTCAAATGCGCGAATGCTCATGTAATCGATAATAAATTTTTTCTAATGACATATATTTGTAGACCAAATTCACGAATCTTTTAACAAATTATTATTATATTCAGCCCACGTCCCACGTGCATGGCAAAGGCCTCTCCAACTTTCGTCCATTTCGTTCAGTCATTAGTATATATAGTATTGACCAATCTCTCAGGCGTCTCACCAACTCAGTCTTGGTCTGCCCCGTTATCTGCGCCCATTGTTAGGAACACATTAGGTTGTTTTTTTGGCCTCAAGTTCGCTAGACATACGACTGACGTGCCCAGCCCAGTCCAATTTCAGTTTAGCAGCCTTCTGAGTGACATCATATGCATGTTCAAAATTAAAGTATAATAATATAGCCCAGCGATGAAATTACCTATCGGTTAAATATATTTACGGTGATTTGGCGTTGTAGTAATGGGCTTCGCTAAAATGTTTTTCGATAATAAGTACGAAGCCTATGCCATTTAACAAATAATGACAAATCGAAGGTGCCGACTTGCGTTTTGAGAACGCCTCATGTAAATTAACAGCTTTTGTATGGGAATCTTTTCATCGGGCCAATAATTTGTACCAGGTAGGTGCACTTGTGCGTTCAAGACTTAATCGAAAACCTTGTATATGTAGATACTAATATGAATAATTGCTGATCAAAGTCAAAAAACCTTATTTTATTTGCAAGTTTATATGTTATGGAACAAATGATTAATAGGACATTATTCATAATGTCCGGACAGTTTGAAAAATGCCTAATATGAGAGGCAATCTATAGGAATCTAATACAAAATAATAGAAAATAATAGTGTAATTTCGTTTTAATTCAGCGGAATTCCACTAGATATTTTCATTGCGTTTCAGGGCTGAAAACTGATAGTCTTACCAATATATTGAGTATTTTTTAACGCTGATAACTAATGTTTAATCACGGAATAGATTCTGGTACACTTGATGTTAAGCAACAATGATGCCGAAAATGGAACACATAGATCTAAAAACGGCCGTTGAGTGACTGCTCAGACCCGTCTCCGTGATGGTTCACCGAACATTATCCCAAAACACGACTATGTCTATCACTTCACAGCATGACTTTATTCGGAGAGTAGTCCTACAACCGAAGCCTACCACTTCAATATATGATAACGTTTTGAATGTAATCGTAAGTAGAATAGGTAGATACCACCGCTTTGTCTGTTATTCTGCCGCCAAGCAGTAGTACGCAAGCATTACTGTGTTCCAGTTTGAAGGGCATTGTAGCCAGCGAAATAACTTGGCATATGAGACTAATTATCTGATGTCTCGGGGTGATAAGCGCAAAGCAGTACTACGCAATGTTTTTTATGGAATTACCTATATATGTTCTGAGTGGCACTGAAATTGTTATGGTCAGGCGTGGCGCTTACCATCAGGCGAACGACTTGCTCGCCTCATCACTCAGTTCTATAAAAATAAAATAAGACTACATAATATTTTTATTTGTATTTTTTTTTTCGATAATATGCAGTTGAGTTACAACCGGTCGAAATTAGATTATGCACTTTCAAAACCAAAGATAGTATGTAAAATAAAGCTTTATCTATTTTATCACATCTAATCTAATAAACCATTATTATTTTACGTCACAACATGTTAAAATATTTACTAAGTATTACAAGTATTACGAGAAATAATTGTTCAGGTGACGTGTTCTCATACTCCACTTATACCTACCAATAATTATTAACTTCAGTTTAATACACGAGTACCTTCACTTACAAAAGTCACACATATTAAATATTCCCTTGAACCTACACACCACAATTTTCCATTCTCCCCGTACCCCCTTCATTATATTTGATTTTATCAAAATTTTTTTACGCTTAATAGATCTATGTTTGGCCACTATCCCGCCTGATGTGAAGCGGTGATGTGGTCTAAGATGGAGCACATAGATCTAGAGAGAGACGGCAGTTGAGTGGCTGCTTAGAGCCCGGGGAGAACTCGATGGTTCATCATCATCATCATCAGCCTATCGCAGTCCACTGCTGGACATAGGCCTCTCCAATTGCACGCCATTGAGCACGATCCCCGACTACTCTCATCCAGCTGCTACCAGCCACCCTGCGAAGATCATCGCTCCACCTAGCCTGAGGGTGTCCTACAACGCGTCTACCCCGAACGGTTATCGGTTCTACGGCTAATATGGCCGGCCCACTGCCACTTCAGCTGGCTAATCCTGTGACCTATGATTGTTTTTGACAATATAATATATTTCTTATGCGGAATGTTCCATGCTTCTTTGTCTTCTATGTAATTAATAACGGTATAGTATGCTTTTTAACCGACTTCAAAAAAGGAGGCGGTTCTCTGTTCGATTTTTTTTTGTTTGTTACCTCAGTACTCCGTCATTCATGAACCGATTTGGAAAATTTTATTTGCGTTGGGTTCAGTATAGCTACGAAGTGGTCCCATATAAATTTCATCGATATTTGACCTTGGACGTCGAAGATACATTGAAGTCAGTTTTGGTTTGATAAAATGTATACATGTTTTATTAGAACATTTTTCACACGCAATTGGAATTTACTTCCTCTGAGCTCCGCTACAAATTTAGGAAATAGATTATAGAAACGTACGCAATTGCCCATGAAGGGCTTATTCGTTTTAGTCAGTTGAAGCCTAACTTATACTTCAAAGATGTAGGTATATAATAGGTCAGCAAATGAGTGCCGTTGTTTCTCCCAGGCCGAAGTTTGTAAACTCGTTTTATTGTTTCCACAAGTTTGATAGTTCATACCTCCAAAGTTAGGGTTGTTTAACTGCTCCCTTATCGACTATAATACGGAAGACAAGGATACATGATTTCTCTACTTTTCTATTATTACGCGCTTGGAGCTGGCCTAAAATGTGGACGGTTACCCCACATTTTTTAATAATAATTCAATTTATTGATTTTTTATTGCCAATAACTTAACATAGCTTAATATAACTACAATATTTATACATTATTATGGTTTGGCAATAAGGGGTAGGCTCAGCATCGTTCTATGTAAACTCTAGTGAGTTTACACAGGGCTGGTTTTCAGCGTACCCCTTTGCTCGACCTCAGATGTTTGCCGAAAAGTAAACAAATTGTACCAGCGGAGACAAAAAAAATATTTAATTTAAAAAAAAATGAGATAAGATAGACAGCGTGAAATTAATAATAATAATATACATTATACAATATAAATATTAGAAGAAAAGATCAAATACAGTTTAATTTTGTTTAAATGTGCTGAGAATAATTTAAGCAAGTTTCGAGTTTTTTTTACAGAGTTTTTTTTCTCCAACATAATGTCGGAGACTTTGATAGGCAGGTTTTACTATTAGTTCAGTCATATGGTAGTTTTACCTGGAAAGTTATCCGGGAGTTTCGAAAATTGGTAATTTTATAGATTTTGATGTGCTCTTTCCGAATTTCTACTTTGCCACCTCGTATTTCTGCCGCTCATACCGCCATATTGGAAAAATGGCGCTTAGAAGCAGTTTTTTGACAATACCTTCTTTCCGACTTGTTTTACGATAAAAAATTATATACAAAATTAAATTAGAGACAATTACCTACAATTTATGTATATTTTTTTTCATCAAGTCAATAATTTTGGCATACGAGCGCTGCAAAGTGTACTCCAACGCGCGTATTGGAGTACACAGTGAATTTTCAAAACTCCCGGAAAACTTTCCAGGTAACCCCTATTTTTCGAAACAAATAACTGTACTATATGTTACCTATTGCATTTGGCCTTGTTGAGCTTTGGAGTAGTAGTTAAAGGCAGTTAAAAGTTGCTGTTTTTCTGATAAAAGAATTAAAGAAAGAAAACAACTGTTCTGAAAAAATTGCAAACAGCAAACATAGCACATACACAAGTGTAGGAGAACAAATTAAAACGAGTTAATAAAGCCAAGGCAAAAATAAACAGCATGTTCAGAGAGACCGCTGCCATGTACAGTGCAGTCAGAAAAGGTCTGTGCTCAGTAAAATGTTGTAAAGAATGCCACAACGCTGGTTTTCAGCTCAGGCCCCTGGTGACGCGCGAACTTGTATAATTAATTAAACTCGAATGCGAGTTATTTGGGTGAATTTTGGGTGAGTTCGGATCTCACGACAAAGTTTTACCAAACTCGCTCTATAACTGTAAAGGAAAACATCACAAAAAACCTAGTTTATATTTTTTTTTATGGAATTGAATAAAAAGACGAGCATGTTGTTGGTCTGGTAGTAAGCCCCACGCCTGCCCATAGCAATTGTAGTTCCATCCAATACTTTTAATACCATAAAACGTAGCGTATATATGCATAGCGCTCATCACCCCGAGACATCAGATATTAAGTCTCATATACCCAGTAATTTTGTTTGCTACAATGCCCTTCAAACTGGAAAACAGTAATGCTTGCGCACTACTGCTTGGCGGTAGAAAAATTGGCAAAGCTGTGGTACCTACCTAGATGGCTTTCCGCACACGAGAGCCTGCCACGAGTAAAGATTATTACCATGTAACATCATCGGTGTATTAACACAGATGATGTTACATGGTAATAATCTTCATCAGCTGTGATCAGCTGATTTAGCTCACAATGTAAGTGAGCTGAAAAAAAAATATCCGCCAGTAATAATGTGATTTTGCAAAGTAAGCCGGGGTCTATTACTCATCACAAAATAAAATTCAAAGCGAACAGAAAGTAATAGCAAAAATCTCATTTCCAGCAACACACGAGTTAAACGCAACACCGAGTAGGCACTATTAATTATTCTGTACTGAGCCAGTGTTTGACGTAACGCACTTTGGAATGAAATTACTGAAAATTATGAGACTTAACAGCTAATTGTCTCAGGATGACTAACGCAGTGCCGCGCAGGATTTTGCAAAACAAAGTTCTGGGTGGAGCTGCAGCTGTTATGGGCTGGCGTTTTGCTCAGGCAAGCTCAGGCAATCGACCTGCTCGTCTCAATCAGTTACTTAAAAAAATATATTACATCATACATTTGTGCCAATGACTTGTAACAATATATGCTCAAAGCGTGGGCTTGTAAGTACAAGAAAATTGACACATTTTATTTTTATACAATGAAACTCACTTATTAATAATATGTTGGACATGTTACCTACCAACATAATTATAAGTTTTTTACTAACCATGTATGAATATTGATTCTAAAATAAATGATTTAATTGATTGATTGATTTAACAAAAAAATCCGGTATCTTCGAAGTTCAAGGTCGAATATCGATGAAATTTATATGGGAGCACTTCGTAGCTATACTGAACCCAACGCAAAAAGACCTTTCCAAATCAGTTCATAAAAGACGGAGTTCTGAGGTAACAAACATAAAAAAAAACAATCGAACACAAAACCTTCTTAAAGTCGGTTAAATAATAACACATTTCGGTCTTTAGACCTTCTTCAGACAGTACTCTGGCTGTCGTGTGGCAGTTACCACACCTGATGTCTTCAACCGACGAAACAGCTACACACTCCCAAAATTAACATGTACATGGGCATTGAAACTTATGGAGTATTTTTTAAATATCTGAATGAGACGAGCTGGTCGTTTGCCTGATGGTAGCCAATATGCCAGCCCATAACAATAACAACACCACCCAGAACTTTGTTTTGCAAAATCCTGTGCGGCGCTGCACTGCCCTCTGTTGTGTGGCACCTCTTGGTTGTTATGAAAAAACAACTTTTAGGCACACACAAACATTTATTTTTTATTTCTACAATTTTAACACACGATAGGGACTACTTCCCGCACTTCACAGTATAAAAAATACTTTTGCAGCGATTCTACCTGACTGCTTATTCCAGGCTGACCGGCAGGCCGAGGGTCCGTAGTCAGGTCGCTTGAGACCGCTTAAGGAAAAAAAGCCTTGAATTCTAAAATTGACCAATTTGTATAGGGAGGTATATTGCTGACAGCGATTTAATTAGTGTTGGGGGTTCGCCCCTAGGTCAGCAATATTGCGATGTGCAACAGCTCGTCACCCTGAGACAATTAGCTGTTGAGTCTCATAATTCCCAGCTATTTCGCTGATTACAATGCCCTCCAAACCGGAACACAGTAATGCTTGCGCACTACTGCTTGGCGGCTGAATAACTGGCAAAGCGGTGGTACCCACCCAGACGGCCTCTTGTATACGAAAAACCTACCACTAGTAGGTAAACACCAGTAAACATATATTTGCATAGAGTTCGAAATACTAATTCGAGTTGTTTTCATCCACTTGTTTCGTTGTCATCCTTCATAATATGACTTACAAGAAACCAATACAAAAATGCTAAAGCTAACAACTTAGCTCGTGGGTGAATAGCATAGCTATTTCTAGAGAAACGGATTATTAACTAATCTAAGGAAAAAAGGCTGAGCAAAATTAACCTCAGAGTGGCTTCAGAAGGTCTATTTCCACTGCTTTAAGATAAGTAGTGGAAGTAATCCCTCACATTACCCAAATTAATGTAACTACACGTGAAAAGCTTTGCAGCACATTCGCAAATGTATTTTGGACCACAATCCCTGTAAGGGATCTATTTCGGCTGAGCTTTCCTCTGATTACTGAGCACCCAGGATCACTAATGTCCGGCCGGTCATGAAGTACGAATATCTTTGCAGACACCGAAATAGGCCGGTAATATCGGAAAATAATAAAACAATGCTAAATCTATTAGAAAAAAATACGTTTCTAGATACTTAATCTTTAGACTATCGAATTGGATTTCGACATTTGAGTAAACACTTCACACTAATACGGCGCTCTTTCTCACGGGTTATACACCCGAACCTTTGGAAGGCTTGCGCGGGGACATGAGTCCAACACGTAGAGGCCTCTTAGAGCATTTAATTTAGATATGGAATGGGCAACACTTATCAGGGACTGTCTCTAAGTGCATCATTAGAAGATACAATCAAAGACAGCCCCCGATAAGTGCGAGGACTATTATTGAAGATATGAAAATTACTTATGATTGGGCTATTGAAGTGAATTTTTAATGGATGAGAGCCGGTCTATGATATGAGACCTCGACACCTGCCAGTTCCGCCTCATAAGAAAATATTTTGGCAGGTGATGACTCGCCACCCACTAAACGGGCCCCCTATAAGGGCCGCCGTTCATTGGCGACGAGAGGGGCAACGTTGGTGTGGGTGGCTAAAGGGTGTCGAGAGGTGTGCTGCAGTTTCACTTAAATGCTACTCCCGGCGTTATGCCCTTTAACACTTCCACCCTTGGAGCTTAGTTCTTAGCTCTTGCATCTCCACCCCCGGACGGCCAGTTAAGGCAAGCCGAGGGTCAGGGGTCTCATTTATCCCCAGGGAGAATCTCGGGGTAAGGCTCAGTGTCGCCACGCACCGACGACTCGCTACAAAGTCGCCCCTGGCCTTTATTATTATTATTATTATTGAAATGGAAATGTAAATCATAATTATTAAAATTGACATAAATCCCAAATTGACTTAGTAGATACGCATTTAATACTTTATTTTATCAATTAAATATTCTTATTATTATTATATATTATTTCCGCAAATAAAATTGTTATTCTGCGAATAGTGTTGTGGGCTACGTTATTAATAAGTTTGTATTATATCACTTCTTTTGTGTTATATTTATAATGTTGGTTTTTTAAGCTATTTACTATTTCCAATAAAGAAAAAAATATATAAATCTATGTAAATCAATATGACATGCCGAATTTTTAATAATTAAATTGAAATTGACTATAGTAACTCAGCACAGACTACTTATGACTTAAATTTAATATTAACAATTAGAATGACTACTTGATTATGTGGAACTGTAATAAAACTTCACTCATTGTGCAACGCCGTTACAGTGAACATATCTATAGCGTACTTTTGTGACACTATTTTAACACCTGTCTGTAATAATATATGTATGAGCATGAATAAATGAATATGAATATAATATTATAAATGCGAAATTTGTATGTTTGTGTGTTTGTTCCATCTTCACACTGCAACAGCTGAACGAATTTAAGTGTAATTTGGCATGAAAATAGCTTATACTTACACCCTGGATTAACATCTAGGCTATGTTTTATCCCGGGAAACCGCGAGGCGCAGTTTGTAGGTTATACTCCAAAGTGTCAAGGTAACCAGTAAGTTAATTTCCAGAAATTTGTTGCCAATCTTATAAAATCTTTATCACTGATAAGATTTACAAGCTCTTATTTAACTTGCAATGTTAGGGTCAAATCTTGTAAGTTTAATCAGAACCACTTCCTTTTATCCTACGGAGTTAAAACTTTGCATACTTGTCAAAATCCGATGACTTTGACAAGTATGCAAAGTTTTAAGGCAATGGAAATCAGGCTTTAACTTAATTGCTACTTAGTAATAATATTTTTAGAAAAAAACAAGAACCGACTTCAAGACTAAACTTATATTTTATGTATTTGTTATTTTTTTTAAAAGTTCTAAATCAATTTCGATAAAATATATATGGACCACCTCTGACGTAGGACAAACCAAACAAAAAAAGAATCATCAAAATCAATTCATAATGGGCGGAGTAATCGTGTAAAAAGTACAAAAAAAAAACATAACATCGAATTGAAAACCTCCTCCTTTTGAAGTCGGTTTAAAATTAGCGCTGTTTATCAACCCATGAGACTTTAACAATGTAATTCTGCCATAACGAAAATTTCCAAAATTAAGATTACCCATAAACAAATTATTTTCACAAACTCTTGACGAAGATAAATCGCAACACTTCCTTGTCATCCTTGTCAGGGACACACGCAGGAATGGATTACGCAAAATTTTATTAATGACTTACTGTGACGAAGGATTGCGCAAACCATTGTAATCCATGGGGTACGCAGATGTTACTTTAGATGGTAAAATTTAGTCAACATTATCATAATGTGTTACTACCTACTATAGGGTCTGAATGTGAAGCCTTCTCTCAATTAAATGCTGAAGGAGAGAGATAGAGAAAGAGGATTCTGAATACACCATATTTGGCCATCAAGTGTATCGTGCGATCACGAGCTATTAATTTTTTTTTACGCTTAATAGATCTATGTTTAGCCACTATCTCGCCTGATATGAAGCAATGATGTAGCCTAAGATGGAGCGCATAGATCTAGAGAGAGAAGTCAGTTGAGCGGCTGCTCAGACCCGTCTCCTCGACGGTTCACTGAACATCATCCCGAAACACGACTAGAAAAATGTCCCTTTTCCAGTACATGAAGAATCTATATAACAATTTTCATCAAAACCCATTAAGTAGTTGTTGCGTGATCGAGTAACAAACATGCATCCATCCCTTCAACAATCCATGCGTTCAGCTATCCATCCATCTATCCATCAATTCATCCATCCATCTAACCATCCCTACAAAATCTCTAATTAATAATATTAGTAGGATATGTTGTTACATGATGTTTTGTTAAACACACTCCCAATTTATTGAACGTTGAACAAACGGTAGAACGAAACAATGCAGATTTTTTACAAGGAGCAAATTGAAAACATCGACCAAAATCAATTTGAAAATGGAACACAAACCAAACAAAAAACTCCGGTCCGTTCGCGACGCAACTAAAATTCAGCAATTTCCGTTTGAAAATATTGAACCTAGAGATCTAGATGAAAAACACAAGAACATCGTCAATGTTATAATGCGTACTCATGAAGCACAAGTTGCCTACATTTGCCTGAGCAACCTGCGCCTGAGAATAAATATATTATGGAACACTGCCTCCTCACTAAAACTTTCAAATGTCAGGGTAGTTAGAAAGTAGAGCAACCCTTCCCGTGGCCGTGAATCATCAGTAAGACAAGTCTGAACAGTTACTTAACTGCAGTCTTCCGCTTTGCCTTCTATTCATAATCACAGTCTGCCGTCAAGCATTAGTGCGCAAGCATTACTGTATTCCGGTTGAAAGGGTATTGTAACCAGCAAAATTACTGGGTCTATGAGACTTAATATCTGATGTCTAGGGGTGATGAACACAATGCAGTGCTATGCAGTGCTTTTTATGGTATTAAAATTTCTGGGTGGTACTGCAATCGTTATGGGCAGGCGTGGCGCTTACCATCAGGCAAACGACTTCTTCAACTCATCACTCAGTGACATAAAAAAACAGTAAAAAAATTATATAAAAATTAAAAATTTGAATTTATTTAAAAACCGTATACTACGCGGGTGCAACCGCGCGGCGCAGGTAATATATTATATTCATAATCTTTTACATCTAGGCAAGATAGTGGACAAACATTATCTATACCTAGGCGATATAAATATAATATCAATTTTAAACTATGCCATCTATGGGACGGTTCGGCCAAGTACCAGCTGGAAGCAATCAAGGTTAGATCGACGTGCAAAGCGACTCATTGGTGACGAGAAACTGGTCGCTACGAAGATGCATCGTCTTGAGCATCGACGTAAAGTAACATGTCTGTCAATCTTCTATAGGATAGATTTCGGGGAATGTGAATAGGAACTTCACGACCTAATTCCACCCTCCCCCTTCCATCACAGGACGAGCAGAAATTCGGCCAAATATCATCCTTATATAGTAGACATTCCGTCAATTCGAAAAAAGCGTTTTTGTTCCACGCTTAAAGTGCGTACTGCTAAGGAATGGAATTCTTTGCCTTCTTCTCTGTTCCCTGAAAACTATAATTTGGGTATCTTCAAGGCTAGAGTGAATAGGTATCTTCTAAATCTACGAGCTCCATCTTCGGCCACATCCTCGCTTAACGCAAGGGGAGATGGTGGTCAAACGTAGATTTATCATAAATAAAAAAAAAGTTTAATTACAACTTCCTCAAACTAAAAAACAAACATTCACAATCTCACTATCTTTGCAATCCCCAGCGCAATGTAGAAAAAAAACAATGCCATACGCAATTACACTCGCTCTATGCCCATTTGCATTCACCGTTCTGCTTTTACTTTATAATGTTTGTCTACAATACAAGTGACAGGCTTTTAGCGTTATTATGTATATACACAATATTTTCACTAAACTACAGAATAAATCAGTATTTTGATATAATATAACTCATTTAGTCAAAGTTCTTAGGTTTATTTGTCACTGCTGCCGAACTAGGCTCATCGCCCGTGCGCACAGTGCCTGGTTATACAATATATTAATAATAGACAAAAAAATAATACAAAACTAAATCCTTTATCCGAAAGTTTATCCCTCTGTGTAGTTAACTGCTGCCCGTTAGTATATCTCTTTAATTCATCTCTTACAGTTTATAATTTCGTTTATGAATTCTTATATACCTATGTATTGTTCATTATGTATAATAATATTCTTAAATATATTTTGTATATTATATTATTATGTTTATAATTGGTATATATTTAGTATAGATATATATGTAAGTAGGTAGTACATGATAATATAGTTTGTACTCGTTTTATATATGTACATGGCACCCCCGTCTCTTACAGTTTCTTAAAGCCCTCTCCAACTAAAGGTTGTCTGGAAGAGATCGCTTTGAGCGATAAGATCGTCCATTGCAACACTCTTAGTTATTAAGTTTATAATTCACCTTTTGTTGTGATAATTTCTGGTGGTAACAATAAAGAGTTATCTAATCTAAATCCGATTACTTAGCATGCTATGTGCTATTACAATGCTAATTGCCTATATAAAATTTCGCAGTTGTGAATTTCATTCGAAACGAGACATTCCTCATCGATTCGAAATCATAACAGCATAAGCACTAGCAAAACACCGTTGTAGTTCGCATTCGTCCGGGAATGACCACCACCAGTCGCTCCAGGTTCCAGCGGAACACGCAAATATGTTCCTCGCCCCGGACTTCTGGCCTGCAGGAATAGTCTACCGCCGGTACAAGGAACGTAGGCGAAAACAATTTCCTGTTCTGTAGTAGCTTAGTAAAAATAGTTTTTAATATTATAATATGTATGTTAGTCTGTAAGGTATATGTATAATATATAATATGGGTCTTAGAATTACTTTAGTCACTAATGTAACTATTGTTTTCTTAAGTTACCTGAAATAAAAAAGCAATAAGTAAACAAATGAAGGCGCATGCATGCTGCCGTACGACACGTGCTAAGCTATGAATTATAGCATACATCGAACTGCGCATGTATAAATAATTTGATTAATGCTAATATAAATTTAGCAGGTTATTAATGTTGCGAATGCTAATTAATCCAACATTAGACTGCCTTACAAATGTTAATATAAATTATCTCTAAACTTGACTACATTATTTTATCGTCGTTCATAGATTTCACATCCCTCTATTTCCTTTATCCATTCATCAACTTAGTAATCTATTCGCCTTTGCCCTGTCCCGCGACCCAACCGTTCTCATTCGCTTATCTGGCGTGAGTCGGCGAATGTTCCTGAATGGAGTTCAGGCTCCATGCGTCATCGTCGTCATTACCTGCACGTCACGAATGTTAAATGTATGTATACATGTTAAATGTTAAGTATATGTGAAGAGTAGCTATAGAAGTTATGACCATGAAGGTGCGTCCTTATCTTTGAGCAATTTGCTTGACATGTGTGAATTTGTGACGTTTTGGGGTGCTAATGATTTTCTCCATGCACGAGTTTTGGACATGTTGGAGCTTTATTGAATGAGATAAAACATTTTAGAGCTTTTGTATTATGCTATACCTATTTCAATATCTAGTAAAATATCTGAAACATCGCTCGCTCACAACAAAATTATTTCATTGTAAATATTCTGTTTCTATTGTCTAAAAATATGTTAGCAATCATAATTAAGAATTTATTTTTTCTAAATCGATGAATCAAAATTTTATATTCGAAAGAGATATAATAATTCACGATAATTTGAATTTTTTTTATGTGTATTCAGTATGAATATATGGGCATATGAGATTTAGTATTGATGTCTCAGGGTGATAAGCGCAATGCAGTAGGTACTACTCAGTGCTTTTTATGGTATTAAAAGTGGCACTGCAGTTTTTTTGGACAGGCGTGGCGCTTACCTTCAGACAAATTACATTATGTTCATCTCATTATTCAGTTTCATAAAAAAGGAAAAATTTTATACTACAAATATCATCAAAATAAAACTCACCAACAGTTTTTCTCATACTCTAGGCAACGATAAAGTAAAGAGTAGAGGTTAGTAAACTGCTGCCTTTCTCGATCCCTACAAGGCTATTTCAGCCGTGAAGCTTACATAAACAAGAACGTATCAAGATATAAACGCGCCTGCACGATCATTACCTTTATCTCTCCAAGGCGTGACAATTGCTTCAGTGGATTATCTTGGAGACAATTTTCTCGCGATAAGATTGCAAATATTTGATAGCATCGTTCTTGTAATTGCGTTGAGGGTTTTAGGGAGGTTTTGTGTGAAACATTCAAAATTATTTGCACAGAAAGCTATAAACAAATAGTTAGTAGTGAGTATTTCGAAGATGTCGTCAAAGGTGAACCTTATATTTTTTATTTTGGATTTGAGTGTATGTAAATAAATGGCTAGCACAACTTTTTACCGCTCGCCCTGCGATTTCACTCGCAATTTCCGGGCATAAAAAGTAGCCTATGTCCTTTTCCAGGACGTAAAGTAACTACAAACCAAATTCCATCAAAACCTGTTTAGTAGTTTTTGCGTGATTGAAATAAAAATCCATCCTCACAAACGTTCGCATTTATAATTTTAGTAGGATAGTCAAATTTAAATAACGGAGTGGATTTGATTTTGAATTCAATGTTGATAATGTGTATGAAAAATAGCAACTGATAGATATGATAGATATAATAAATTTAATTCAAATGTAAAATACATAATCAGTTATAGAGATAACAAAACCGTTCTAAAAGGCAATCAAAATGATAGCCCAAGCGATAATTTAACACAAACTAAAACCAAAACAAGCTTTGATGTAGATCAAAGTTCTGTTTAGTTGAATTGTTAATGTTCCGATCAGAAGCACTTGCCTCTTAGAACGGTGATGGGCATAATCCACTGGGACTATACGGTTGTACTTACGGTATAACATTATTTCCACAATCTGAAATTTGTATTGCTACTAAGAACGTTGTTTAGATTAATGAGTCCTTTATATGAACCTAAAACCTAAATACAATTTTTATTAAATATACGCTTTGCTTGAAACGAAATTGCTAGAAAACAATTAAGCAGGTATTACATAAAAACTTTACCAATAAGTTTATTTAATAATTTTCATTGAATTTCCGAAGTTCTATATTTGTTGTTTCCATATTAAGAGGACTTCCCCGAAAATTCATCAAGCGGTGAAACATTTACCTATTTACCAAGAATCTACTAACTTGTTCTTTGCAAACAATTAAGCTTTTGAGCAAAACTATGTCTGGAAGTGTTGCTAAGCAAAGTAATTATCTAGCAAGCCAACTCTGAACAAAGTTAGGCCTCTTACAATGTACACCTTTATCATTGTTCCTAAAGAATTCAGAAAGGGTACCTTGTAACCTTTATTTTATACTGTTTCAAATATTTTTCTCCCTTCCATTTTATTTGGCAAAACAATGAGCCGAAATAAATTCTTGCTACAGTAATTAGGCTTGGCGTGCCTCAGGGGCGTTTGTTGGGTCCGTAATTTAAAAATGTTGTTTAATGTTTTGGATGAAAAGATTTATGAAAAGTTCTACAAATAATAATTAAGAACTAGGTTTTTATTCAGAAAACCTCTGAAGTTAGAGTTAGACTAAAATTTAATTAAAAATATATTACTGGTACATACCTACATTAAAGTTTTTTTTTAATTTTCATTAACCTCCTTCTAAATAATAAATTTCATACTTAACCTGTCTGCATCAATAAAAAACCTTTTTTTTTTGTCAATATTTGTTTGTTGATATAACGACGCAGGCTTCTAGATTTGATAAATAACTTTACAAATATCAAAAGTTTCTAAGGTTCCGCATAAGCCGCAGCGTCGCGGGAAATAACTATAGAGTTCTTAAAGTTAGTATAATATCTTACTCATGTCTGTACTGTTAAATATTCTGTGCCCATGTACTTGAATATCTGTTTAGTGGATTACTAGTGATGTGAAGAACCTAATGGCGCATACTTCATTAGTTAGTGTGTTTACATTCAATATTTAACTTTCTGTATCCATATTAATATTGTAGAGTTCCGATAGCTGTATCAAAGAAATTAGTTTACTTTGTGCTTCCTTGTGGGATATGTTAATAAGGTTGTTGTTTGAATAGCAAGAAGTTAATTTAGGTATTATCTAACTAGAAGCAATACTGGATACGCGCTTTGCGTACCTCGGGTCTTTCAATAAGTGCGTTTGAGTAATTAAAAAATCCCCGACACAAAAAACCTATAAAATGTAAAAAACAGCTGAACCTGCAAGTCACTATTTCAATATTGAGTTTTCACACGATTTCATTGAATAGGCAAAGGATTCATTCAATTTCCTATTCCTCAAGCTATCTCAATTTCCGTGACAGATTCCTCGTCACTTCTTCCGCCGGTTTGATTGATCTCATCCTTAAAGGATTTTACTTGCAAATGTCTAGCTTAATTTTGGACCGAAAAATAACTACTTTTCATGGAAATTAACTATCGCAGTGGTTTGTGCGGCTTTAGTTTGGGTACATTGGAGTTTGCATCCCGACTTCTTCGCAACAGAACCAGTCAAGTGCATATTGTATTTTTTATATTGATATGATTGCATAACGAGGACTCATCATCATCATCATCATCAGCCCATCACGTTCCCACTGCTGGGACACGGGTCTTCTCTCATAGAGAGAAAGAATGGGCCATTATCCACCACGCTGGCCCAGTGCGGGTTGGTGGATGTCACATGTCCTTGAATTTTTGTGAAAAATTCTTGGACATGCCGGTTTCCTCACGTTGTTTTCCTTTACCGTTTTTGGAGCGAGTGTTAAATCCGCACATAACTTAAGAAAGTCAGTGGTGCGGGGCCAGCGGGATTCGAACTCGGGTGCGTCGGATCGAAAGTCGCACGAGCTCCCACTGAGCCAAACTCGCTCTTGACGAGAATTACTGAAAGGCTTTGGGTGAACCGATTTGAATGCGGTTTTTTTAATTTAAAAGCAGGTTTTCTGGCAGTGGTTCTTAGATATTTTTTGTCAAAATAGGTTTAGCCGTTTTTTACTTTTTGTGGTTACTCTTATGTCTTCGTCTGATTGTTCGTGATGTCATGGACAGGGTTCCGACTGAGAATCAGTGCTAAGGTACTTAAAATGAGTCGGAACCTTTTCCTGACATCGCGCAACTTTTCACTGTGTGTATTTATTTTTTATGTTTTGTCCTTATTTTATTATGTTCAGTGTAATGTAGTGTTATGGCCTGAATTAATGTATTTTCTATCTTTCTATTCTTTACTTCAAAATAATCTCTTATCATAGTTTATTTATGTAAGTAATTAGATATTATATTAAATGTCATGTGTAAGCACTTAGTATATTTTATATAATTTCTATCACTACCTTCCGTTTGTTTCGTTATTCTTCTCTGTTCAAAGGTTATCTATAAGAAATTGTTTTAAGCGATAAGACCGCACATTGTTACACCATTGTTAACATTTAATTTGTACTTGTTTATGTTTAAGGTGAATAATAAAGTGTTTATCTATCTCTTATTTTATCATTGCTTGCCTAATTCCTAAGCGTTTAAATAGTCTATAATCGTAACCTAACCCATTGAAGTAGTCATTTATTATATTGCTGGTATATTTTTTTATTTATGTAAATATTTATGTATATATTATATATATTTATTATGTAAATATTCAAGTATATATTATATTTTTTTTTACGCTTTATAGATCTATGTTTGGCCACTATCTCGCCTGATGTGAAGCGATGATGTGGCCTAAGATGGATCACATATATCTAGAGAGAGACGGCAGTTGAGCGGCTGCTCAGACCCGTCTCCCCAAGGTTCACCGAACATCATCCCGAAACACGACTAGGTCGCTTGAAGGCATAAGTTAGTTTTGTGGGTGGTATTACAACCACGGCCAGAGCCTACCACTCCAAAAAATATATACAACGTGTAACATAAATGTGTAGTAATAATTAAACCACGCATATAGAAGCTTATTAATAATTCAAGTCCAAGTGCAAATCACCAGAAACTTTTTAAAATCACAAGATATGATAATTTAAACATTTCTGGTAATCAAGTTCATTTCAACCCTAACAATCAGCTGATAAAGAGCAATGAACTTGTGACAAAGAATATTAGTGCGCCGCGTGTACAGATCTGACAAACAAATTTTATCTTCAGTTAGCAAAGCCAGCTGTCCTACCAACCTTACTTTACAACTAACTTTCAAGCAAACTGCTTTTTACGCGACTCCCCAAAAAAGGAATATAATGTTTTCGGGGTTAATGTATGTGCGTTTTTTTATTACAAAATGCCTCAACAGATTTGGATGTATGGAGTATCCTCGGAATCCTTAAATCATCCCAAGTGATAATGTTTTTGGCAGGGTATTTTTTTATTTTTATTAATGCTTACTTATTAATTACAGCATTAAACATCATCGCTCCAATTAACATTCAGGAATAAGGATCTAATCAGTGTAAACGCCTAATAAGAGCGAGCATGGCTGATGTTCTTAAAAAATACGTGAGGTCACCAACCACCGTAGGAATAGGATGTAAAAAACATCATGCATGAATTTCAACAGTAGGAATGTAATAGGCTGATAATGATGATTAAGACATTTCCAACATTTGATTTCATTGCATAGTAAAAGAGTGTTCGTAAGTCAGTAATCAATAAAGCGTCTTTACTTAGTCAGTTTTCAGAAATAAACCTGTTTAATCTTTGACAAAACGCGGCAAACACTAAAGCTATCAAACATTCGCCGCCGCTTCATGATTCGCTAGCCTTGTTTCGTATTGCACCAATCATAAAGATGTAATCCTAATAAATAATAGCCGCTGCTCCTCATTGGTCGAGCGGCACAAACAAAGTTACCTTCTAACGCCGCCCCATAAAACTCCACCGAAGAGGACCGTTTTCGTTTCGGAAATTCTTTTTAGGTTATTTCTGAATATGAATTCTAAGACGTCAAGTTGGATAAAAATTTGAAACTAATCAAGGCAAGGCTAAGTCGGGTACGTTCGCGGAGATTTTTTTGTATACCGGTTCCGGAACATGCAAAAAAACTATGGTAAAAAAAACTTAAACCTATGTTTTTATTATGGTTTTAATGCATTCAAATCTGTCCAGGCAATAAGAAGTAATGGTGGAATAAATAAATACATACATACGTAAACCCTGAAATACTCCTTTTTGGGCAGTCGTGTAAAAATGTGGAAATACCCTTTTTTACGAGAGTTCCGGAACGGAAACGACCGAGTCCGAAGATCCGTTCAGTATGAAATTCCGGTATTTGAGACTCGAAATCAAGCCCTTGTAAAATGTTCGGCGTTTTCAAAGACAGAGCGCCTAGGCCACAAAACAGATAAATACAGAAGTTAATCTCATGTATGTACTTTTCATACATTTCATACCGGACGGCGCAGGAAGTTTTTGGGAGGAAAATTGATTGATTTAAAAATATAACTGTACACGATATCGACATAATTTTTTCGCAGTTACTATTATAACTGAATAAAGTTGTTTTGAAGACAAAACAAATGCGATTAGTTTACATTAACATCTTCCTCATTAGATTATTGAACACAAGGCTAACACAGCTTATACTACAATAAATATCTAATTTTAAATTGTAAAAATATGACAAGGCTAAAAACTTATGTTCGCTTGTTCGGCGCAGGGCTGGGGGCTGGGGCGCTTACCTACCTACCTAACTATTTTGTGTTACGTGAAAACAAACCATCAAAATACAAGCAAATACCTACTTACCTCTCTGAAACAACTGGTAGCTTAAAAAACGACAATTCACCGTTTAATGTTGAATTTAAACAACCGTCCACCAAACAGTTATAATAACCTATTTTTCGTTGCTCCATTTTTGCACAAAAAAGTTCACAGACGCGTGTCTCAAGCGGATGGCACTCGCGCTCTCATCCCAACTGTGCCCAGATATCGTGTCTGTGAGCGGTGTCTATGTGTGCGTTGCTCGAGCGCACTTTGTATGTATGTAGATTTCTGTACTAATCTGTTTTGTGCCTAGGCACAAAGTAGCTCGGTCAATGACCCGTACTACCGCGACTAGGCCACAGCTTGTTAGGATTGTCCAAAATAATTCAAATAAATAATTTTTAAACTTTGTATGGAAAATATAATAGTGTTTTTTTGGTTGTATATTCTGCCCAATGATTCATGACTAGATACCCATACACACCTTTCAGTATTACTACACATTAATGTTATTCCCTGTATATTATGTAAATATTCAAGTATATATTTTATAATTAGGTATATGTATATATTAAGTTTATGTGGTTTAGTTTTATTATTGTGTAATGTACATTTTTAGACAATAATTAGGAATATTTTTAAAATTCCCATCTCGCACCTTACTGCACCGCTACCATTTTTTCTTGCACGTCCTGGAAGACTGGTTGGAAATACATTTTAGTATTAAGTCCTCCACATTCAAATTATGTTATGCTTAAGTATAAATAAATAAATCGGTGGCCAAAGCACCTAAAATATTTTCCCAGACAGTTATATTCGAATACATATCTCGGACCGTTTTGTTTTAAGCCGCTTGAAATAGCCGCGGCTATTCGAAATGGAGGTGTATCTAGCTTTTGAATAATAGAAAGATTATACATTTAGAACTGTATGAATGGACTGAATAATTTTATTGAGGCGAGCGATTTATGAAGTGAAGTAGTTTTAGCGATAGATAAAATACAATGTGCTCGCTCGTCTTTTTCTTTCGCTTTTTTCTTTTCCGACTTTCCGACTACAAGAGATAAAAAAAAAATTTTTTTTTAATGTTTAACTCAGAACTCCGTCATTTACCGAATTGGAAAATTATTTTTGCGTTGGGTTCAATATAGCTACGAAGTAGTCCCATATAAATTTCATCGATATTTGACCTTGGACTTCGAAGATACATTGAAGTCGGTTTTTTTATTAATTATTGGTTAAACTTTTATTGTACAAAGTGCGAGTACGTGCCTTAACGTACGTTGTACTTACTTGTTGTGTTTATTATTGGAAATTACAATACACTACCTTCTAAAAAGTAGCTTAACTGCTTATAAGGTCGAGCAATTGGACAGCTTAACAATTGTTTTTGACATTGAATGCGCATGCTAGGCGAAAATAATTTTTCTTCAAGTTCAAGTTCAAAAGTTCTTTTTTGGCATCACAGACGCACTTATGAACGTAAATTACAATGACTCTACTCTACTAACCACCACTTAAAGATACGGTAAGAAATGAGGGGCATTAAACTTTTGTTACAATATTTTGTTTGTTTTTGACAATATTATATTTTTTATGTGCCAGTTGGCTACTTTGCAGAAGCGGAATGATCCATGCATTTTTGTCTTCTATGTTGGTAATTACTAACTGTATCGTATGCTTTTTTTCATAAGAATATTTTTCACACGCAATTTGAATCTATTTTCTGTGAGCTCCGTTATACATTTCGGAATTTTATTGTATAAACGTACGCAATTGCCCTTGAAAAACTTATTTGTTTAACTCAGTCTAAACCTAGGTACTGCGATTCTATCCTTATTTCTAGTGTTTATGTTATGATGGTCACTATTCACCTTAAATTTGTACAGATTTTTTCAAAAATACTATTTATTTTCATAAATATACAGAACTTTTCCTAATTATGTAAAATCTTAAGGTTTTCACCTAGCATGTGCTAATGCATACAATATCAAAGAAAATCAATATGGTTAACGTTATCATTAGAACGTGTTGCTAATTGTAATATTAGACGTGTTTGGTTGATCAATGAACATTGGGACAGATGACGTAGAATCTTTTCTATAAAAAGATATAGATTCAGATTCTTTATTGCTTCCATAGGTAGTACAAGGTGTAATTAGGTAAACGTACAAAGTCTCATATGGACCCCGTCGGCACAGCAACATTAGAAGAGAGGAGGACGAAATTATAAGCATTTTAAAGTCAATAGCTCCTTATTTGTCATTTTTTTAGAAGGATGGAAGAGATTTGGTTGCTCAAGTAATAGGCTCGGTGACCCAGTGTAAAGAAGAAAAATTAATTAAAATCTCAAGTTATCAAATATGTTTATAATTTTTTTTTGTTAGTTCTAAGGTATATAAAGTCAAAGTCAAAGTCAAATATCATTTATTAAATAGGCACAAAAGTGCACTTTTAAAGGTCATTAACACATGATACAAGTAACATATGTTAAAAATTGTAACTTATGTTAACATGACTTTGAAAAAAAGGTAAGTATGTTTACCCATTTCTTTCCTATACTCAAATTGAAGTCTGAGTGCTGAAAAGAAATGCGAAAACTGACTCTACCAGTGCTTCGGAAATACGCCCGCTAGAGAAGATAGCACCAAGAAACTCTGCGGGGATGTCTTTTTTTTCAGCACAATTACGTATAAATTAGAATTAACAGAATGTCAAAGAAGAAATGCGAGTGAGATGTCCCATAGTCATAGTATCAGTAACAGAAAAGTGTAAATAAAATATAAGTAGGTGTGACATTAGCAGTAGGAGTGACTAGAACAGACCAGTCCCCGCAAGCAGCACCCGTTCACGAGTATGACTTGTGGACCAGCCATCATATTATATCATATTATATATTTATTTATATGGGCCGTAGAATAAGTAAATTTCAACTATATGTACATTTGAATGAACAATTTTAATTAATTTGCGTTATCAATAGAACATGTTGCTAATTGTAATATTACACTTGTTCGGTTGATCAATGGAAGCATTGACGACAGATGACGTAGACTCGTCTTGTAAGACGATATAAGAAATTTGGTTGCTCGAGCAGTTGACTCGGTGGCCCAGTGGTTAAGGCGTTGGGACGGTATTCCGAAGACGCAAGCTCGATTCCTGCCCGAGCAAAATCATTTTTTCTTTCTAATTAGGTATTTTATAGTGTGTTTTTATTGTATTGCTGTAATTTATTTAGAAGCTACTGCTATCGCTCTGTTTTCATCACATAATGTCTGATACATGTCAAATACCCTTCACTTCTAAACATGAGTGTCACTGACATGTTACAAATGGTTAGAAATACAGACGGTGACAGTGACATTGTTTATTCTGGATGACAAAACATAGGTACACGTACACTTAACACTGGAATAACACGGTACCTACGGAAACCGTCTAGACTGTCTAGAGTAATATTAGTTTATTTAAGCAGTCATTATACAACTCCGGTCGCTTGTCAGTAGTTTTCTGGTGGTTACATACTACTATATATAAGTATGTTTATAACTTATAGTCTTATACAATATTTTATTAAATTATTATTTTGCATAGGCATAGCACAGGTACATCAGGCTAAAGCATTATTTTTCCTAGTTATATATTTATTTATATTTGATTTATATATGTATATACACGTATTAAATAGTATTTTTTTCTATGTTTCTATTTCGTATGCACTTATTAATATTAGTTACTTGTGATTATTATATTTGCTATTATGTACACCACCAAACCGCATAAGATCTCGTACCTGTTCTATCTATCCAAAGGTTGTCTGGAAGAAATCACTCTAGCATTTAGCAAATAGTACGTCAAACCTACGATGTATTTTGTGACTTTTTATACTGTGTCTTTATTTTATTTGGTGTGCATTAAAGTGTTATTGTATTGAGTTTAAACCCCCGCCGATCATTGTCCTGGCCATCCGTTGAACCTGACAGTACGACTTCCAGACTTTCCCTATCCGCTAACGGTAACGACACGTTAACTTTCAGTTACCTATCGCAACCAATAACTATAAATTGATGAACACTTTCAAAAACTTTTGCAGAACTTTGCAGACGTTTAAAAAGTTTCCGTTTAATGACAGACAGATAACGTCTCATTTGAACGTAATGTGCTAAGTCAATTGAGGAGTCGATTTTGTTTACGAAGTTTAGTTTTAGCAAGTTTAGAACAATTTAACGCTAATTATTAACTTTTTGGAATATTAAAGACTATTGAATCAAATATAGTCAAGACAATATATACAAAAGCCATTTTAAAGTCTAAGAGCGAGTGTGGCTCAGTGGGAAAACGTGCGACTTTCGTTCTGACGCACCCAAGTTCGAGTCCCACAGCACTCGCACCACTGAATTTTTTAAGTTATGTGCGGATTTAACTCTAAAAACGGTGAAGGAAAAAATCGTGAGGAAACTGGTAAGTCCAAGAGTTAATCACAATAACTCAAGGACTTGTGACATCCAACAACTTAACAATAACTTACCAGAACTTTTAATACCGTAAAAAGCACTGCGTAGTGCTGCATTGCACTCATTACCCCGAGACATCAGATGATAAGTCTCTTATGCCCAGTTATTTCACTGGCTACAATGCCTTTCAACACAGTAACGCTTGCGCACTACTGTTTGATGTTTTTATTACTATTTTCTAAAAGCATTCGAAGTAGAATTCGAACTCATGTGCGTCTGATCGAAAGGCGCATGAGTTCCCGCTGAGCCACACTCGCTCTAAAACTACTGTTCCTATAATAAGGTTTACAAGTAATTTATTCGGTCATTGGTAACCAAACGAGGATTAACCTGAGGTATGGCATACCAAAGCCCCTACTGAGGCAGGATTCGTCCTGATTATCCCTAGTTCCAAGAAACCTTATCTGAAATTCCAGCGGCGCGATTCAAAAAAACATTCTGAACAGTATTACTGGATTAGCATACTGATCATGAATGAGTGTTAGCCGCCACATGCATAATTCAACGTTCAAGGAACTTGGCTTTACTCGGTGGGCGAAAACGAAATGAGGTCGGATTTTAAATAAAATAATATTAATAAGTGAAAGAATGAACTTTAGTTATTAAGCTTTGTCATACTCGTAAATGGGTGCTGCTTGTGGGGTCTGGTAACTCTAACTACTACTCTTTCTATATACCTACTTATATATTACTCATATTTTCATGTTACTGAAACTATGAATAACATCTTACTGGCATTTCTATTTTGACATTGTGTTATGTTAATTATACAATTTATACTTCAGATTTTAAATAATTAGGAAGTAGAAAAATTGATATTGCTCGGGCAGGGATCGAACCTGCGTCTTCGGAATACCGTCCCGACGCCTTAACCCCGTATCGTCCCCGTAAGACGGTATAAGAAGGATAGAAGAAATTTGGTTGCTCGAGCAGTAGGCTCGGTGGCCCAGTGGTTAAGGCGTCGGGACGGTATTCCGAAGACGTAGGTTCGATCCCTGCCCGAGCAATATCATTTTTCTTTTTCCAAATATTTAAATAAACAATAAGATTTTCGCCTAGCCTGCGCTAATGCATTCAATATCAAAAATTTATACTTCATTGTTTAGTGTTACAATGTTTGAACATTTTAGAGACATCCCCGCAGAGTTTATTGGTGCTATCTTCTCTAGCGGGCGTATTTCCGAAGCGATGGTAGTGTCAGTTCGCATTTCCTTCTGGGCCCGGACTTCAATTTGAGTATAGGAAAGAAATGGGTAAACATGCTTACCTTTTTTTAACCGACTTCAAAAAGGAGGAGGTTTACAATTCGACGGTATGTTTTTTTTTTTTTTTGTGTGTTTGTTACGCGATTTCTCCGCCAATTATGCATTGATTTCGATGATTCTTTTTTTGATTGGTAGGTAATACTTCAAAGGGGGTCCATATACATTTTATCGAAATTCATTCAGTAGTTTTTGAAAAAAATAGCAAAAACAAAAAATATAAGTTTAATCTTCAAGTCGGTTCTTGTTTCTTCGTAACCAACTTTCTAAAGGTGGAGGTTTGTATTCGACTGCTTTACCTGCTTCACCCAGGGTTGACTTCCGGTGAGGGAACTCCTCAACGGTGAATAGTACAGACACAACATTTCGTAAATGGATTTAACCATAATAGCCTGTTCTAAATTCCATCATGACATGGCAGATACACCCAGGATTGACTTCCGGCGAGGGAACTCCTCAACAGAGATATAGGACAGACATGAAATTTTTTTGTACATGCATTTAATTGTGATAGCCCGTTTTAAACTTCGTCATGATGTGGTTTCTAGATCATAAAAGCTTGTCTTTAAAAACTTTTTGAATTATTTTAATTAAAACTTGTTTTTCACTAAAAAGGGTAAAATAAATTATTTTTCAAAAAAAACTAAACCGACTTCAAAACCACAAATGGCACTCAAAAGTAAAAAATAAATAAAAGATACTACCTACAAGTAGTACTTACTATATACATATTTATCTGCTACCTATTAGACTTGGCTGGCACCGACTTCAAATATATGAGTGGGTAGCGCTTATGATAATTATATTAATTTATTTTTTACTTATGAGTGCCATTTGTGGTTTTGAAGTCGGTTTAGTTTTTTTTGAAAAATAATTTATTTCAAAGTCATAATATTTTAAGTTAAAATGTTTAACGTATTTTAATTGATTTATATTATGTCTATCCATATGACGTTTAAAATGCAGTTTTTTTGTGCCTATTTAATAAATATAATTTGACTTTTGAATAGTTTTTAGAGCTGGCAAATAATCAGATCGTTGATTCTAATATGAATCAGAAAGACCCTTCGAGCGTCACTGTGGCTGTTATATGGGCAAACAATAGTTTTTTATTGTGTCTTCACACTGACGCTTGAAAGGCTCGTAACGTAGCTCGCCAAGCTGTTCCTAACAGATCTGCTATATTGAGCAACGTTTGTAGCGGTCACAACTTGAATGGATGACCGTTTGTGTAGTATTTTACATCTGAGTGCTACCGTACTTCAGTAGGCACGTTAAGTCTTAGGACAACATTCGTAAGGCCATGTCGGAGCGCTTTGGATGGTCTAAAAACTCTAACTCCAGTGTTGACAACAAACTCACACGACAGAAGAATAATCTATTAACGCTCCACCCGATGAGAGTATTTGTTTTATCCAAAAGATATATTAATTGTGGCAAGGTCCTTTATTTGCTATCAGCTCAATTCACTTACAACTCTATCGAGACCATTTCTTACCTACTCCAGGCCCATTCATACGAGATTACCAGAACACATTGGGTGGAAACAAAAACTTCGCCCCCACTAATCAATGTGATAAATTAATGCGGGAAAGGAAAAAGCCTTGACTATTCATGGTCCTTTTCAGTGGGATTAATTTGGTGAGACATGTAAAGGAACTATATAAACAGTATGACATATCTAACTAATAAATATATAGTTTTTTATGTGACTGAGTGACAAAACGCGAGCGAGTGATAAGATGAGAACGAGTGAGGCTCAGTGCGAGCACGTACAACTTTCGATCCGACGCGCCCGAGTTCGAATCCCACTGGCCCCGCACAACAGATTTTCTTAAGTTATGTGCGGCGTAAGTTATGTGTAAGCGAATGTTCAATACATTCTCTTTAAAAACATTAAAAAAAACATCGTGAGGAAACCCGCATGACCAAGCATTTATCACAAAATTTCAAGGACATGTGACACCACTAACCCGCACTGGGCCAGCGTGGTAGATATATATTCTCCCCGTACTCTCTATACAAAGGAAAGCCTGAGTACCTGTAGTGCTTAGAATACTTTGTTTAAAGCTTATTGTCAAGTTTTCTACACAAGCAGTTGGGTATGGGTATGGGTCAAATACACCAAAAGATCACTGGATGTCCTGCGCGTATAATATTTTCAGAATATTTTCAGAATGTTGTTGGGGCTTCCCTGCTTCTACAGTGCCTCTGAGATGTCTGCACAGACCCAAACCGATGGCTTTTACGCCATATGTCGCAAAAAAGTCACATCGTTGGTTAACAGAGTGCGGGCAAGTCACAACAGCATTCTGGAAAGAGTGGCGGAGAGAACAAACTCTCTATTTATGAAACACTTCATGGAAATGACAATCAATCAAGGTATCCATCCTGATAGTTCATGGTTATTCTCTTAAAGTGCTTCTATTACTATTATTGATCGACATAATAAAACAATAAATGATTCGTTTATTTTCTCGCACAACAGGTGTCACAATGTCGAGATTCTATAACTAAATTAGGTACTAATACCAAAGAAAACTAAATATTACTACGTACTTATACCTAGTCTTGTGAGAGGCCTAGCCTGTGGTAGGTTCTAAAGACCCTGTATTACAGGTCATCGGTGCCCTCCTGTGGTTCAGTATAGTGCCTTATACATACATTGGATGTAAATTACGCACTACATAATTTGTTTAGTCAAATTATTATTTACTAAATTAAATCGTTTCACTAGTTACTAACATAGTTTCAAGTTACCTATACTAACAAACTATGGATTTTTATTATTTTTAAGTAAATCTTTTTATTTCAATTTATTAAGTGCTCATACTGTTAATATAGATCGTTGTGGCGCCGTGGATGGGAAAGTCGTTAGGTATGTAGGCGTTATTGCGTTATAACCTTGCTTGTATTTTTTTCCTCTGAATTTGTGTAAAAAGCCAGCTTTGTAAACTTGATATTTACACATTTTAATTTGCCCACGTCTTGTCCAAGCCGCAAGTGACAAGAGGGCTGGCTCATTCCTGGCTCAAAGATTAACGATAGCCATTCAACGCGGGAATGCAGGCAGCGTTTTTGGCACCTCGTCTCATGGACACCACTTGTATATACATTTCTAGTTGTATTTCTATTCGTATCTTCATAAAAAAGTTTCTTTTTTACAAGTTTTTACTTAATTTACAATGTTTGGGTCAACCTTGCAAGCTGAATCAGAACCACTTCCTTTTATCCTATGGAGTTGAAATCTTGCATACTTGTCAAAGCCGATGACAATGCAATATTATGGTGCCAGCCAGCTGATCTGATGACGGAGACGGAAGGTGGGCAATGGAAATCCTTGACGAATAATCGTAAACAACCGTGTTTGGACTAATTTTAGTCTGTGGCGGTTCCGATTACGAATTAGTTAAATGCTTGTCTTGAAAAATGTATTATTCAACAAAGATCTTGTTTTCTTTCTTGGTCAAGTCTCAACTTCACCTTGATCTTGGTAGACAGCTCTTACTAATATTTTAAATGCGAAAGTCTGTGTGTGTTTGTTACCACATGAGTCCACAATGACTTAACGGATTTTGATTATATAGCTACTTTAGACCCTGGAATATGATATTTATCCCGGAAAAACGAACAGTTCCTGAGAACGAATGAATTAATTATAATGAGAACGAACAGAAACGAATACAACGCGGGTGAAGCCACGCGGTACAGCTAGTAATTAATATTTAAAAAAGTGACAGATTAAAAACTGAATGTAAAAACCACGTTATTATGCGTCTTTTGAGTAATAAATAGATTTAGAATGCATTGTCATCGAGTTGTGCTCTGAAAGTTTCAGCTGGATATCTAATCGGGAAGTGCTCGAAATTTGAGATGCAAGATTCCGCCCGGAACGACAGACAGACAAGAAAGTGACTCAATAAAAACGTGGTAAAAAAGACCTCCGGGAACTTTTCAATTCAATTCAATTCAAAAGTTCTTTTTTCAATTTTGTCGTCACAGACGCACTAATGAACGTCAATTATTACAATGACTCTACCACCGTATCGGAAAAAGAACCACTACTCAGAAGATACGGCAAGAAACTGAGGGGCATATTTTTTAGAACTTTAGTTACAATATTTTATGTTTGTTTTTGTCAATATTATTTTTCTTATGTGCCAGTTGGCTACTTGGCAGAAGCGGAATATTCCATGCATCTTTGTCTTCTATGTAATTACTAACTGTATAGTATGCTTTTTTCATTAGAATATTTTTCACACTCAATTTGAATCTACTCTCTGTGAGCTCCGTTATACATTTTATCGTAATAACGTACACAATTGTCCATGAAAGACTTATTCATTTTACTTAGTCTAAACCTAGGTACTGCAATTCTATCCTTATTTCTAGTGTTTATGTTGTGGTGGTCACTATTCACCTTGAATTTGTGCAGATTTTTACGAACATACATTGTATTTTCATAAATATACAGAGAAGAACAGACTAGGAAATGGCTGTAAGCTTACTACCGTACAAAGCTGTGTCGTCAAGGGGTTTCTCATGTTCGAGTAAGCTGCTTTCGTTACTATTAATTATTCTATGCGATTACTAAGTAAGCCTGAACCATTATAGCTACTAAGTATTATGAATTCTGTATTATTAGAGTTTCTCTCAAAGGAGATTGGGTTGATATGCCAGAGTTGCCGCCGAAACAAGTTTTATGAAATTGAGTGATTAGACTGGGATTAGGCTAGATGGAGCGACGACCTTCGAATAACGGCCGGAAGAAACTGGATAAGAAGAGTCGAAGAACGGACTCAGTGGCGTTAGGAGAGGCATTTGTCCAGCAGTGGACGACTACTGGCTAATGATGATGATGATGATGAGTGATTACACGAGAAAGTTTTTCGCCTGATGGTAAGCGCCACGCCTCCCTATAACAATTGCAGTGCCACCCAGAACTTTTAATTCCATAAAAGGCATTGCGTAGCAATGCATTGCGTTCATAACCCCGAGACATCAGATATTAAGTCTAATATGCCCAGTATTTCGCTGGCTACAATGCCCTTCAAACTGGAACACATTAATGCTTGCGCACTACTGCTTGGCGATAAAATAACTGGCATCGATCCCACACAATCGAATCCCGCTAACCCTGCACCACTGACTTTCTTAAGTTATGTGCGGATTTAACTCACTCTTCAAAACGGTGAAGGAAATATCGTGGAGAAACCGGCATGTCTAAGAATTAATCACAAAAATCCAAGGTCATGTGACATCCACCCGCTCTGGGCCAGCTAGGTGGCCCGTACTTTCTCTATGAGAGAGGGCTTGTGTCCCAGCAGTGGGAACGTAATGGGCTGATGATGATGATAATGATGCACTTGGCATTGACACTACAAAAATATCGCTGATGTATTTTCTTGTCACACAAGTAAATTACCAACTCGTAAACTCAAATCTATATTCAGCGCCGAGTAGTGTAAAACTCTGGGAATGTTACGTTGAGCTGAGCCCATTCGGCACATATATTTATTATTTAAGTTTAATTTTTTATTTCTTGTTTGTGTGATTTTTCTTTCTTTCTTTTCTATTCTTTTAGTTAGTTGTTTTCGTCAAATCCCATCCGGAGTACTTTAGGAAACGCAGCGAAGTGATAACTCGGCAAAAAAAAGCAAATTTTGTAAACCTGGTCTTTCAACCCCCTTCTAAAGAAATTTATAAAAAGAATGCTTATAATATGTGTATTCATTTATATAACAGGCTGCCAAAGGACATTCAATTATTTGAAGGATATAAATTTAAGAAATGTTAAAGTGACTGGCTCTTGTTCACTGATTTTATGACATTAAAGAATTTATAAATTGTAGTGACATAAATAAATAAATATTTGCACGTCTGCATGCAGACTGATTACAATGACTTTTGTACTCCGTAACACCATTTCTAGGAATAATATGTACCTAACAATATGTAATGTAATCTAGCAAATAAATAATTCTTATTTTTATTCTTAGTATCCGTGCCAAGGAAATATAGCTAGGTACAAGTACGAGCTGTGTAGGTACAACTTTGAAGTGGCGATCGATAGACGGGGAGGATTCGTCCAATAATTTATTTATGACTGCTGTATCACGGTACAAGAAAGCTTGAAAGAAACAATCGCTATTTGTATGAAGAGAATCTATCGCCTGTCTTGGAGTTTATTAAAAGGATGAAGAAGATTTCCCGAGATACAATGCTTTTGCTTTGCGAATCAAAAGGTTTTGTTGGTTTCTCAGAAAAACATCAAAGTTTCCTTAAGATTTACAGGTTTTAACATGAAATAAATACAAAAAATCTCGAGAAGTAAGCTAAGAGGGAAAGAGTCCTAATCAAATTAGACCCGCGGGCCAGTTTTTGATCCAAAACCGCTGACACACTTGGCCTAATGTATAGAAGTACAAACATAAAATCTCGTCATTATATAGGTACCAGTAACATAAAACGCTATTAAAGATAAACCTTAAGCGATCTCTTTCAGACAACCTTTGGATGGACAGTATCGGAAAAAAAAACCGACCAAGTGCAAGTCAGACTCGCGCACGAAGGGTTCCGTGCCATTATCTATAAAAACGGCAAATAAATCACGTTTGTTGTATGAGAGCCCCCTTAAATATTTATTTCATTCAAATTTTTAGTATTTTTTGTTATAAAGGCAACAGAAATACATCTTTTGTTGAAAATTCAAATTTCAACTGTCTAACAGTTCATGAGATACAGCCTGGTGAAAGACGGATAGACAGGCAGACAGACGGACGGACAGCGGAATCTTAGTAATAGGGTCCCGTTTTACCCTTTGGGTACGGAACCTTAAAGGAGTAGATGGTGTACATTTCTCCTTACAGAATTTGTTAAAACATCAAGTTTTTGTTATTTTTTAATACGCCTAACTATCACGTACATAGAATTCTGGCCTCTATCTAAGATTCCCTGTATTTAGAGAACCAGGAACTATGAGGATCATGGACCCACAACAGCCAGACACGAAACAAATGGTTGACTTTTTTTAGAACAAAAAATATTTGTCATCGTCAGCCCGTTATCGCCCAATGCTGAGCACAGGCCTCTCTTTGGTGATGCCATTCTCCTCTGTCTCTCGCCACTCTCATCCAAACATTCCCTGCTGTTTTCCTTATGCTCATCCACCTCGACATTGGACTATCGGTACTTCTCCAACCTAGTCTTCCTACCATTCGGTTACAGCCTTCATTCATATGCCATCCTATTGTCTAGCCATGTGTCCCACCCAGTTCCGCTTTCGTTACCCTTCTACCGACGTCTTTAAACTAAGTTTACGACTTTGGATCTCGGTATAACGGATTTGATCTTGATGTTTGATAACAAGCATGACCCACTCTATGGCTCTCTATGTGCACTCTAAAGTATAGTTTTGCAATCTCTGAAAGGGCTGGTAAGTAGGAGTTTAACAAAACTAAGCAAATAAATAGATAGACACTGATGCATGCTGATGACTTTGATACATAGTATGAAATACCAAGCGTTTGTAGTACTTTGATGAATGATTCAATTTACCTACCTCATAAATTTAAACATTTCTATTTGGTATTCAAAACGGTTCAACGTTAAATACATTAAGTTTGTGACATTCATGCATAACTGGTACCCCAATCTGTCTCAATATTGTCTCAAACCAGTTCAAAGGAAGCGTCATTATGATAAGCAAGTTTACCAACAAACATTTAACGAAGTTGCCAAGCAATTATCAACAACTGCTTAAGTATGCGCGCTAGTCAAATTCAGTAATAGTGTCAAAGTTTGCGACCTTCCAGTGGTGAACGCAGACATCTACCTACGCACGTGTGTTAAATAAACCAACACTTGGAGAGACAGTGAACGAACTATGCTAAATGATTGAATGAACCACTGCCATCAAGTCGATCAAGTAAAGCGAGTGTGGCTTAGTGGGAGCACGTGCGATTTTCGATCCGACGCACTCGAGTTCAAATCCCGCTGGCCCCGCATCACTTAGTTAGCATTCTTTAGTTATGTCGCGGTTTGGTTATGTAGTTTAACACTTGCTCTAAAAACGGTGAAAGAAAACACCGTGAGGAAACCGGCATGTACAACAATTCATCACAAAAAGTTCAAGGATATGTGACATCAACCAATCCGCACTGGACCAGCGTGGTGGATTATGCCCATACTCTCTCTTAGAAGGAAGACCAGAGTCCCAGCTGTGGGAACCTAATGGGCTGATGATGATGATGATGATCAAGTCAATGGATTTTATACTGTTTTATACTTTTTTATCTCATATGGGTGTATTAGACCCTGGTATCGGAGTTAGCGGTCTTTAACATTTATTTATTTATTTATTAAGGCACATTTATACCACCTTGACAGGACATCCCAATACGATGCTATAACAAACTATATATTAAAATTATTTTAATGGATCTTTGTGCTATTTCTATAAATGTTAACATGGCCTAACTAATGATGTCATAAGACAACAATGCGAGCCCTCCGAAGCATGATAGCGTTTATATGTCGAATCACACGATCTTAGATGTTAAATAGCGCGGATTTAATACAAACGCATCTCTATCGCAAAAACGCTAATCTTGGATGCTAAAAGCTGTTGTAAGGGTCTTACTAAAAATGTACTGCTAATAAATATTAGTAGAATTGAAACTAGTTATAATTAGACGCGTTTATTACTCATTATCGCAAATTATTGCCACAAATACTAGGTTATATTAGGTTTGAACGAAGTCACAAACCACATAATGCGTGAGCCGAGCGAGCAAAGCGAGCGTGCCGAGGCAGCGGCCAGCTAATCAAGAAAACTTCTACGTTAATCATGAGTTTTCAAACTAATTTTGAAATCCTTTTGTCTAGTAAAGAGTAGATTTAACTAACTTTCTTTTTTATTAGCAGACATTTCTAGATTTTACTAAAAAGTAGGTACAGAAAAACTAGTTTTAACTAG
The DNA here is from genome assembly GCA_951640565.1 of Petrophora chlorosata. Classification (NCBI taxonomy): domain Eukaryota; kingdom Metazoa; phylum Arthropoda; class Insecta; order Lepidoptera; family Geometridae; genus Petrophora; species Petrophora chlorosata. Next base: position 2,706,027 of record OX621204.1, on the reverse strand, counting down.
AAATAACGCGTTCTTTCGCTACATGTGTATTTATCCTATTGTAATTACTTTTTAGGTGCAATAAAGTGTTTTGTATCTATTATATCTATCTGTGTGTATATACCAAGAGTTTTATATATATAGACTATCTATGTATATATATATATACGTATCTAAGTATATAAAAAGTTGAGAAACAGGGAATTTATAGTAAAATCGTAATGTACAATAAATTGCCCATAGCATTAACAAACTAACATTCACGGCTTTCAAACGAAAATAAAACATATATTGTAAAATAATCTATTATACGGTCTTTTTTTTTATTAAACAAAATCCACAGCCCTTAATTCTAATCATAGATGCTTTGGTATGTCATTTGAGGCCAATTACGGATTAACATTATCTATAATTAACTTATAAGTAGACAGTCGTGTCTTGAAGATATATATATATATATATATATTCATATTTCATATTCATATATATATATATATATTCATATTCATATATATATATATATATATATAATATATATATATATATAAGTTCATGGAAAGACGTCTTGGCGCATCATCTTTTTTCATTTTTGTATGATGTTATTTAATTAATATTTAGCTAAATCTTGACTATGCCTATATTTTAATGTGATGTGACTAATGATTTTAATGTAAATTTCAATATTGTATTACAAATAATTCTTTACAATTTTTTTTCTTATGCGCAGCGATGTACTGCGCTCGTCACCCTGAGACAATTAGCTGTTGATACTCATAATGCCCAGTAATTTCGCTGGCTATAATGTCCTTCAAACCGGAACACAGTAATGCTCGCGCACTACTGCTTGGCGGCTGAATAACTGGCAAAGCGGTGGCACCCACCCAGACGGCCTCTCGCATACGAGAAACCTACCACCAGTAAATTATTTTATATTTTTATTCCATGTATATTAATAATATAAGAAAACATTGTAATTAAGACTTGCCTGGAATAACAAACTTTGTTATCATGGTGAATAAATTATTCTATTCTATACATGGGGACATTTCAATGATCGTATACTGTTTGTTTCTCGGCGGCTCTAACGATAGCCCACAACACTTGAACTAAGCAAACAATCTCCATCAGTCATGAGAACAGCTACTGTCGCCAACATCCTGTACAAATACAGAATGTACACACTCGTAAGTAAGTGTATACAGTAGTAGGCAGTTTGAAGGAATACGTATATATATTTGTATGTAGGCATATAAATGTATGTTTATGAAGGGCTCGGAGTAACTTTGTCTTTTCTCTGTACTTGCTTAGGTAAGCTAGTTGGAATTTGAATTATACAAAATACGTAAAGGGAAAAGTAAAATATCTGACAAAGAGTATTTTTCGAGTACGAGTATAATTTCGTTTGAATGCTCTTTCGTTTGAATTTGAGGTTTATCTGTGTTTCTAAAAATAAACATCCTAATGTTTTGCGTTAGAGTGGAGCGCTGAAATTCCACTCCATTTTTTCGTGTCGATAGTTTTAAAAACTATAGTATTTTCCATTAGTTCTTTCCATCCAAAGGTTGACTTAAAGAGATCGCTTTTAGCGATAAGTCCGCCCGTCGTACTATATTTTATAAGAGTCTTTCGTGTACCTTATAATTTCTTGTTTGGTGAACGACTTTGAGTGGTATGAGGTCATGTATTTCCTGTGCACACTCTCCAAAGTGCACCCGATAAAATACCCCTAAACTTGCAATTTTGACATGTATACGGCAGTGTAAAACACACATAGTTTGTAACATATGGTTATGTAACATATTTGTAACATGGTTGAACCTAAGCTTCAGTCTTGAGCAACAACGGAAAGTTGCCAGCCTGTCGGCATTTTACAGGGCCAAAGAGAGTGTGCCTCTTTCTCGTTTCTACCATCGGACAACAAAACGTACGGAAACTCGGCATCCGTTTATGGTTGACATTTCTCCTGGCAGAACAAAGCGTTTCGCTTCAACTTTCATAATGCGAATAGCTAAAAATTGGAACACCTTACCGTCGTCTTTGTTTCCCGATTCTTATAATCTAGGTGTCTTCAAGTCGCGAGTGAGTCGGTATCTTCTAGGCAAGCATGATCTATTGTTCATCACTTTCCATCAGGTGAGACGGCGGTAATTTTTTTTTATCAGTGATATATGGCTTGCGTTTGACCGCTATCTTACCTGTTGTTAAGTGACGATGCGGTCGAAGATGTAGCACGCTCGGAAACCTGTTCACTCTTGTCTTAAAGACACCCAGATTATAGCTATCCGGAAACACAGATGTTGGCAGAAGGTCAAAGCAATGCGCTTGGTGCGAGCAGGAGGGATGTCATAAATTAATGACAGCTTGCCGTACGTCTAGTCATCCGGTGATAGAATGGGGATGGCGGAATAAATTCATGTAATTCCTTCACATACTCTCCGAAATGTATCCGGTAAAAACCAATAAACTGGCAACTTTTTTTAATCAGCGCATCGTCACCAATGAGCAATCACCAATGCCCATATAGTAATTAAAATAAATAAAATAATAATGTGGAATTCAAAACATAGTTCTCCATTGTACTATCCTCTTACCTAGGTAATTGCTACAAATGAAATCTAGGTTCTCTTGAAAGTATAATGTTGTTTACCTACCAAGGTAAGCTTCATTGCGTTAGCGTGGAACGTGTTGTACCGAAGTAAAGTCTACAAGTACGTAATTATTTCATAATTATGTTGCTGGGATATAGTGCCTGATTGTACTTCAACGAATTAATATTTAATATGCAATTATGCCGGCAATGGGCCGGTCACATCTGTCGACGAACCAATAACCGATGGGGTAAAGGAGTTCTGGAGTGGAGACCACGTTTAGACAAACGTAGTGTAGCATGCCCTCCGGCCAGATGGAGCGACGACCTGCGCAAGGTAGCTGGCAGCAACTACATGAGTAGATCGGGCTCAGTGGCGTGCATTGGGAGAGGCCTATGTCCAGCAGTGGATTCATATAGGCTGTTGTTGATGATGATGATGCAATTATTATTTATATTAATAATAATAATAAAACAGTGGGATTAAGGGTCAGATGCATGCGGCAGTACTCCTTGACACGGCATGTATAGTCAGGAGGATCCTCACTCTGTAGCCCTAACCACCGGGAGTTTGGGCCTTACCACGCTGCCGGTGGCACTCTAGTTTTAGCTTTTTTATAATATTTTTGTGCATATTTTTTCATAGATAATTGTTAAAAACTTACATTTAAGAAAAAAAAAGTAACTTGAATAATTAATAATAATACTTAATTTCTACTTTTATCAATCATATAATTGTATAAATAATAGCATTATGCAATGAGCAAAAATTTGTACTAAAAGTAAAAGGTTTCTTTTTGTATAAATTTTATACTACAAAATGATGATACATTTTACTTGGATTTTAAAATATATTCTAAAGTTTATATTCTTTAAAAGTACTGGAAATTTATTATGTTCTCGTTCCTATGCTTTACATAACTGGTATTCCGTAAAATCTTTTTTTTTAAATATTTTTATTTCGGGCAATAATAACACAGTACTTAGAAGTAAACGCATCAGAGGCCCATATTATAAATAGCTTACAGATATATTTTATTAAATATAAAACTGTTGTTTTTTATCGATATTTTTTACCCCAATACTACAAGCTAACGCACACACTACAGCTGCTCAAAACAAAATTTTCTTTTTGTTCGCTTTTGAGCACCAAGCTTAAATATTGAGCACCAAAATATTATCTTTGGAATATTTTTGATGCTCAGTGAAGACTCAATGCTGGTGCTCAAACGGAAATACGTCGATAAAAACGAATAGAATAGGTTTAAAAAATTGTTAGAACAAAAGAATTTCACGCGCCGTTGTCATATTCTCGTTTTCGGGTTCCACGGCTACAACAGGAACCCTATTACTAAGACTCCGCTCTCCGTCTGTCTGACGGTCTGTCTATCTGTCCGTCTGTCACCAGGCTGTATCTCATGAACCGTGATAGTTAGACAGTTGAAATTTTCACAGATAATATATTTCTGTTGCCGCTATAACACACAATACTAAAAAACAGAATATAGTAAATATTGAAGGGGGCTCCCGGCTCCCATACAATAAACTCGATTGTTTTGCCGTTTTTATAGATAATGGAACGGAACCCTTCGTCCGCGAGTCCAACTCACACTTGGCCGGTTGTTTTTAATTCTTGCATAGAACTAACGCTATATGATATTCCATTATTATGCCGCAATGTTTGAACATTTTGTATGTGGTCTTCTTTTTAAAATTTGGTTTCCTAGTTTTTAAAAGTTTATCAAGCCCTTAGCATAAAAGTCTGCATATTCGATGCGTACAATATGACACACTTTACAAACCTGAGAAGGAGAAAAATATTCTGAACTTTATTCGTACAAGATTCAAGCCCTTTTCAAACAAACAAGCAACAAGCACATACAAGCTCTTCGTTTGCTAACCAAACAAGCAGTTCATAACAAGAGCACACACAAAGTCGTGTATCAAGACTTCATGTTGATTTTATAACTTGTACTTGTACTTACTAATGAAGAGCACTACATCTATAAAACGTAGTTTTGACGTAAGGCCACTCCTAATTGGACGGCATGTTTAAGTTGAACCTGTCAGGGACGAGCGTCACCCTCGGGGTGACAGCATTTTATTGTTCTCCTCAAAGACGAAGTATTCTCCATTATGAAACTCAACGGATATGACGTGTACTATATATGTGTAATATGTGTACTACATACACGTGGTTAAGCCGCTAGTCTACTGAGGCGCATGTCCACACTGCCAACTAGCTGCGGGAATGTCAATGTCAATGTCAATTATATGTCAGTCAGTTAGTGGTAGTCCAGCTTTATTTATTATATATCATATGTATTGCAGAATCAGTTAGACACATGGATCATGACATGTTTTTATCCATTGCATGACACTCACGCCCTAAATAGAGAGTTCGGGATTCTGCAATACATATGATAAATAATATTATATTTATATTTATTTATTTATCTATAAGATGGACTTAGCCAATTACCTAATAAAATTAGTCTAAAATACAGCAAAAATGATGTAAAAAGTAAAAATGTGTCAAACAATAATTACAAATTAATAAAAAAAAATTACAGATTATGCCAGTCAAAATTAATCAAATATTATTAAAACGTCAATATACTATTTTAAAATTATAAATTACAACAAAAAAAAAAACAAAAAAGACTATCGCACATTCATCTCGCAGAACTCCAAGCACTCCGACAGAATCACCTTCTATTCATCCGCAAACAGATCACAATTTGGTCTTGCGTCTAGGAGGGCATTGAGCACAGAGAGGGTTCTGGGAATCGGAGATCGGGCGCGATAAACAGTCCTACTTAGCGGCACTGCGAATAGTTTGGGCTTCCTGGCTTCTCTGATAGATAGAAAATCATTCGGTACTGAGAACCTTGACAGCTCATCGTGGAGATCAATGGCATCAATTTTTCCATGGAGGATCTTGCACATGGTAGTCAACTGGTCATAAATAAATAAAGCTGCACTACCACTCACTGACTGACATATAATTGCTAGAACTTTGCTCGTCGTCGGGGTCGTAAATTACGAATATGAAATAATTGTTTGGATTCCGCTATTTTTAAGATGGCTGGAATATTATAAAGTTTATTGCAAACAAAAAGATGTAAATAACTTTTGAATCTATAGGAAGCCTCTATAAAAAAAAAACAATACCACGCAATCACGCACGAAATCACTAGTTTATAAATAAATATGAAACAGTATGGAGCAGATTTAGTGGGGAGAGGAAAGGTGGGGTTTCACTATTCTTTTAAAATATCAACAGATTAGCATGCCTGATATCTACCGGCAGCGCGTTCCAAAAAGCTTTGCTACGGAGTGGAATTCTCTACCTGAATCCTTATTTCCTTTCAATTACAACCGGGTTCACTTTAAGACAAGAGTGAATAGGCACCTCATGGGCAAACGTGCTCCACCTTAGACCGCAACTACGCGTACCATCAGGTGAGTTGTTGTGAAACGTAAGCCCATTTCATCATATAAAAAAAACCAAAAACTGTGTAGAATGTACACATTTACCCCTATGGTCTTTAATTGAATAGTTCTTCTAAAAGTTTGGTCTACTCGTGTTTTTATTAAAAAAAATTCGGGCCTAATTTCAAGTTGTGTTTGAAGCGACTATTCTAAGTTTTAATGAGAGAAGAATCAAACTTGCAAATCGGAATAAACTGCGTGCTATTCCAACGCATATATTCAGCGTTTTACATTCAGATGTGGTGGCCCACGCGCACACTTAAAATGAATTTTATATGACTCGCGCGTGGTTCTACTCATATATACGGGTACGGGGAAACTACAGGGACTAACAGAAGTAAGGCTTTAGTTCTGTATGCGCTATAAGCCATCCGTGCACTTTTTTATAAGTAATTAAGTGACGAGACGAGCATGTAGTTCACCTGATGCTAACGCCGGATGTCTATCTGAACTTCGACACGACACTTACTTCAAAAAAATATAGTTCAACAAGTCATTGTTTCGATGAGCTGGTCGTTTGCCTGATGGTAAGCAATACGCCAGCCCATAACAATAATAGCACCACCCAGAACTTTGTTTCGCAAAATCCTGCGCGGCGCTGCACTGCGCTCGTCACCCTGAGACAATTAGTTGTTGAGTCTCATAATGCCCAGTAATTTCGCTGGCTACAATGCCCTTCAAACCGGAACACAGTAATGCTTGCGCACTACTGCTTGGCGGCTGAATAACTGGCAAAGCGGTGGTACCCACCCAGACGGCCTCTCGCATACGAGAAACCTACCATAATACGACAAGTATTAGTTCGACACAAAATACTTCGACAACACAAACATTCAATTTACTTTCTGGCGTGTGGCAGTGTGTGGTCACTGCTCTAACATAACCTAACCTAGTCTTTGAGGCCGTTTTTGTTGTGTCGATGTACTTTTTTTTTATGATTAAATGGGCTCACGTTTGACAACAACTCACCTGATGGTAAGCGTAGTTGCGGTCTAAGGTGGAGCACGTTTGCCCATGAGGTGCCTATTCACTCTTGTCTTAAAGAGACCCAGGTTGTAATTGGAAGGAAATAAGTATTCTGGTGGAGAATTCCACTCCTTAGCAGTACGTACAATGAAAGCGTCAGCGAAGCGCTTTGTGCGGACTGGTGGTATGTGCACAACATAAGGGTGAAGTGACTCTCCGCGCCTGGTGGTTCTAAGATGGAATGGGGATAAAGGAATCAGCTGATGCAGGTCTTGAGCACATTCCCCGAAATGTAGTCTGTAGAAGATCGACAGGCTAGCCACTTGTCTTCTGTGTTTAAGCCTTTGTACCTTCTTCCCATCGAGGGCCTCATCGCCGATTAGTCTTAGGGCGCGTCGTTCAATCGAGTCCAGAGCCGCAAGCTGATATTTAGCTGCACCGTTCCATATATGGCTGCAGTACTCCATACATGCTCTAACTTGTGCATGATACAAGTTAAGCAGTTGTTCAGATGTAAAATACCGCCTAACTTTGCTTAGGACTCCAAGCTTTTTGGCAGCTAAAGCCTAAACTCACGCCTACACTTGTGTGCGTGACTTTCTACAATTTTAAGCTCTTCCACTGACTGGGTACTTTGCATCAGTAAACTATCACTGGCAGGCTACCCTCGTTAGTGTAATAGCTGAGTGAGTTAGCAAATGTTTGTCGGGGTTGCGGTGCTGCGGCTTGAATGATGAGCTTCTGATTTTCGGAAAGATTCATTTTTTTAATGTTTTGACAGAGTGATATTTTTGAAAGGAGATGGGGGAGACCAGCAGTGGGACACAATAGGTTAATAAAAATGTTTTGATAGGGTAATCTTAAAATATTTAATAAAGAGTTTAATAATAATAATAATAATAATACAGATATAACCTCGTAGCCAGGATCATCCACCAGCAACTTGCTCTTCAATACGGCCTTGTCGAGTCTGAGGTGCCGTACTAAATATAAGTACGCACCTGCGTCAGTTCTCGTAAATGGTCGTGCATTGCTCTATTGGGACCGCTCTATCATCACTGACAATGAAATATTGGCTACAATAGTCCTGTCGGACTATTGTAGCCAATAAGCCTGATATCGTGGTGGTCGACCGGTCCCTACGCCGGGCAGTGCTCGTCGACATCACCATCCCACATGACGAGAATCTCGTGAAGGCCGAGAAGGACAAGCTCAGCAAGTACCTTGACTTGGCCCACGAGGTAACCGCCATGTGGAATGTTGACTCAACGATCATTGTCCCGATAGTTGTGTCGGCGAACGGCCTAATAGCGAAGAGCCTCGACCAACATCTCAAGAGGCTCTCGCTAGACGGTTGGATTAAGGGTCAGATGCAGAAGGCAGTACTCCTTGACACGGCACGTATTGTCAGGAGATTCCTCACTCTGCAGCCTTAACCACCGGTAGTTTGGGCCCTGCCCCGCTGCCGGCGGCACTCTAGGTTTAGGTTTTTTATAATATTTTTGTATACACTTTTTATAGAAATACTGTAAAAAACTTAAATTTAAGAAAGAAAATAAATAATTTGGATAATAATAATACTAAGTAGTCCCCGATAAGTGTTGCCCATTACATATCTAAATTAAATGCTCTAAGAGGCCTCTACGTGTTGGACCCATGTCCCCGCGCAAGCCTTCCAAAGGACCGGGTGTATAACGGGTTATACACCCGGTCCTTTCGAAGGCTTGCGCGGGGAGAGCGGCATTATAATACTAGTTGTTTTCTTCCTGGACCTCAGGTACATACTAAATTTTATCTAAACCGTTCAGTAGTTTTTGCGGGATTGACAATCCACACACAACATCTATCCATCCATCCTTACAAACTTTTGTATTTATAGTATTATTAGGATAGTATGATAACTGAAAAATAGAATTCTCTATAATATTATTTAACACTTACGATCTTTTAAGAATTGGGCACGTTTTGAAACATCAATCGCAAACCGTAATGTACTTTATATCTGTACAATAACGACTATTTTTACAAAGCCAATATAGTAAGTGATGTAAGTCTTGTTAGAAATCCATCCATCTTTCTCTCCAACCTTGAATCTAAGGCTCCAACCGACCGCATTTCCATAAGCCCCAATATTCCCGCCAACTTTCAGCTTTTCCGCCACCTCCCGCACCACTTTTCACGGCTCATAGCCCGTATTATTCGATACGGAGAATGAAAGATCTTGGATAACAGGAATTGGTCGTGTTAATTCTAGTTCAACTATTCCCATTAAGTTTTGCGCCTAAATACAGTACCTACTTACTATATTTATAAATATGAAGCATTGAAGAATGCCAAGCGAAAAACTCAAACGGGTAGTGTGACCACCGTAGCTCAATTGGTAGAGTGATTCCCGCGCAGAGGGAAGATTGAGATACGGGTTCAAGTCCCAGCTGGTCGTATTTATTCTTTCCGAAAAACCTTTTTTAAATACAGTACTTTGTAGAAGAATTTGTAGATTAAGAGGCGACTTATCATGTTTAACGGTTTCTACCAGTGAACGGAAAGAAACAGGGAAATTGTTATAGCGCCCCAAAATTTCATAAAAAATAGTAAAAGAAAACATTGTGAAGAAATTTGTCCAAGAATTAATCACAAATATTCAAAACATCCACGAACTGGGGCAGCGTGGTGGATATTATGGCCCATACTCTCTCTCTAAGAGAGAAGGCCCGTGTCCCAGCAAAGGGAACGTAATAGACTGATGATGACGATGATAATGATGATGATGATGAAAAAAAAAAAAGTTCTACTACCAAGAAACTTGCGACGTCTAAATCTAAATGAACCTTCTCATATGAGTTATCTGACATTATGATTTTCAGTTCATTTACCGATCAATTCGCAATATCAAACCACGATATCTAGTTTCCAAGTATCATAACTAAATATTTACTTAATTTGTCCCGCAGGTCAATGCTTGGTTAAAGTTTAATCTTACCCAACATTCTGTTTGCAGCCCGCTAAATGGCAGCCCAGATGTTTGACCCCAAATCCTTCGGTAATTGGAAAGGTCACGGTTAAGTTTATAAGACACTTTGAGGACTATATTTAATAGCAAATACGTATATTATTGAGAAATTATATATGCTATATGTGCGATGTGTAAACAAGTGTGGCTCAAGGGTAACACGAGATCTAGAAGTTTTTTCAAGTCACGAGTGTACAGATACTATGCGATAGAAAGAGAGGCGCTCTGTAGGTTAATATGCCTGTTAGGTATGCAGCGCTCCACGAGCTGAATTTAACTTTATTGCGTCGTAGCAAGAGTCACTATTTGTTTAAATTTCTTTGCGGAGTCATGTTTCTGTCCCTTAGTATTCTGTGTATATAGTGAACAAGTTAATAATGGTTAAATTTTATATGAAAACCATACCGTGACGTACCACCTTAAGTCAAATTTAAATTACATGTTTGTCTTATTAAGCTAGATTGTAATCGGAATTGGGACTCTTATTGAGACATCTCTATCTCTCCTCTGAATAGTAAAAACAATGTCGCTGTCCGCGATCTCATTTCTGCTTCTCCGCTTACTTCTTCTAAATTACGCAACGGATTTTGATACGGTTTTCAATGTCATTTAGAGATTTTTAAGCTTTATGTTTAATATGTACAATACATTCTAATTACTGGTGGTAGGTTTCTCGTATACGAGAGGCCGTCTGGGTGGGTACCACCGCTTTGCCAGTTATTCAACCGCCAAGCAATAGTGCGCAAGCATTACTGTGTTCCGGCTTGAAGGGCATTGTAGCTAGTGAAATTACTGGGCATTATGAGCAACAGCTAGTTGTCTCAGGGTGACGAGCGCAGTGCAGCGCCGCGCAGGATTTTAGAAAACAAAGTTCTGGGTGGTGCTGTTATTGTTATGGGCTGGCGTATTGCTTACCATCAGGCAAGCGACACGACCAGCTCGTCTCGTCATTCAATAACATAAAAAAAAAAGTTTTTGCGTAGTAGAGAAAACTCAATAATTTGTAATCAAGTCCTCATAAAATTTAATCTGACATTAGTAATAATTTGAATAAAAATTGTAATTATTTAGTTTTATATATTATTAAAAGTAATTTATAATGTGACTTAAACGTAGATAAAACCCAAGTAACTATGTGATAAATTTATGCCTAATAATTAATCGAAATTGACAAATATATCCATTAAATAATCAAATTCATCATCATCATCATCATCAGCCCATCACGTTCCCACTGCTGGGACACGGGCCTTCTCTCATAGAGAGAGTATGGGCCATAATCCACCACGCTGGCCCAGTGCAGGTTGGTGGATGTCACATGTCCTTGACTTTTTGTGGAAAATTCTTGGATATGCAGGTTTCCTCACGATGTATTCCTTCACCGTTTTTAGAGCGAGTGTTAAATTCGCACATAACTTAAGAAAGTCAGTGGTGCGGGGCCAGTGGGATTCGAACTCGGGTGCGTCGGATCGAAAGTCGCACGAGCTCCCACTGAGCTACACTCGCTAGTAATAATCAAATTACTAGGAATAAACTAACTCAAAATTTGTGCAGCGCCCTCACAGGGCACATGTATCTAGTCTATAAGACATCTTTAACGACTGTCTGGTACATTACATGTAAGCATTAATTATAAATAAATTAATAAAAATGAACACATTAGTAAATTGCATCCATGCAAAACCGGGGCGGATCGCTAGTAATACGTTTTCGGCGATTTACAACTCAGCCCTTAGATAACTAAGTACTAATGGTTGTATTTTCTAAAAAGGCGTTTTGCAATTCATTAGGAGGATAGGAAGGAACAAGATTTACATTTTGTTCCCTTTAATTGTTGTTTGGATTTAAATAAAAGGTTTTAGTCGGCGTTCTAATTAAGAAATAGAATTTCTTGTTATATAAATGGATTAGCTACCTCTGGTGTTACGACCAGACTTATAACTACATGCGAAGTTACAAAGGAAATCAAGACGAATACGGATTACGTCCTGATGTACTTATACTTCAGGATAATGTGTTAGTGTGAAAAATTGAAAATGTGTTAGTGTGTTTGTTATTTCATTACTTTGTAACTGAATTTCAGTGAAATGTAGAAGAGAGGTATCTTAATACCCTGGATTAACACATAGGCATTACTATTCACGTTTTAAAACATAATAAATAATTGAAAATCGCCTTTGGTAGATTCTGCACTCTCCGCATTGTTTACCAACAAATGTTTTGCCGTAAATCTTTTCTTAGTCATAAAGGAGCGAGTGTGACCAAGAGATATCTTTTATGAAGTTATGTGCAGATCAATGAGTTATATTAAGTTCTATACAGATTTACTCACTCCAAACGTGTTGAAGGAAAACATCGAGAAGAACACGAACGTCAATAACACGGAACATCAACCACACCCGTAACCATCAAATGATTAAAATATTTATATAGTTATTGTGTCATATTTTTATACATATACATTCCGTCAAAAAGTAACGGGAATGGATTATTTGTTTATTCAAATTTTTGATTTTTTGTTGTTAGATTGGCACAACTGTTTGGCACATTTTGGCGCGGAGCTTAAGTTGCATTTGTTATTTATATTAAATACAGTGCTGTTTTTAGTTATATCATATCTAGTGTGTATTGCGAATTTCATAATGGACAAAAACATCAAACAAAGAGTTTGTCTTAAATTTTGCATCGCCAATGGAATTTCGTGTTCGGAGTCAATGAAAATGTTACAGAAGGCTTACGGTGAATCGACTTTATCAAAAACTCGTGCTTATGAGTGGTACAAAGCGTTCAAAAGCGGTCGAGATGTGATGGAAGATTTGCCTCGCTCTGGTAGGCCATCAACGCAAAAGTGAAGGAAACAGTGACTGAAAATCCTCATACAACTTTGAGAGAGATAGCCGCCGAACTTTCTGTATCTCACGAGTCGATTCGTACCATTTTAACTAATCATTTGGGTATGAAACATGTTGCCGCTTGGCTAGCCCCAAAAGACCTGAATTTTCTCCTAAAACTCAATAGCATGAGAGTCGCTAAGGACGTGCTAGAACATGTTACTGGTGACGAGACGTGATTTTACTAGTTTGACATGCAAACTAGTCAACAAGCTTCGGAGTGGCGCCTTCCAACTGAAGAAGAGAGTGAAGAAGGAGAATCCGCGGCGAGAACTGAACTCAATTCCGGAAACAGCGTTTAAAAAATGTTTTGATGATTGGATTATTCTTTGACGTAAGTGTATCGTTTCTGAAGGAGCATACTTTGAAGGCGATAAAATAAATTTGAATGAATAACAAACAGTTTGTGTATTATTGATCTTTTCCCGGTACTTTCTTGACAGAGAGTATGTTAGTCTGTAAGGTATATATTCTAAGGGCCTCTGTTAATTTTACTTTGTTGTACTTTAATACGTATATATATGTATATCTATATTATATATACATATCGATCTCGCAGCGTAAACTCGCTCCTGATGTAGAGCATCGGACATGCGAAACCTAGGTCGACTGATTCGACAAACTACGTGAGTCCTAGCCATTTTATAAAATATTTATAATGAATCAAACTCACGAAAACTCCCATACTTAAAAAAAAAATTGCAGTCAAAACTCGTGCAGTCAATACTCCGGTCACAACTAGTTTTGACTAAGGATAACGGTCAAAACCAATTTTGACTGATTTGCGCAATCAAAATACGTTTTCATGGGCTATGAGTTTCGACTGATATTTATATATATATATATATATATATATGATATTTATATCTTTTGACAAGCAAATTGTTTTATCTTTCTTAAATTTCTTTTTTTAATAAAATCTATCCTATGTTCTTACTTCTAACACCTCCAAGAATATTTGTACAAAGTTTCATGATGATCGGTTAAGTAGTTTTCGCGTGAAAGCGTAACAAACAAACTTACATTCACATTTGTAATATTAGTAGGGATGTCTAAATACAATTTAGCGCTATTTAAATGTCCTTGATATCTCCGAGTGTTCATAATGTTTGGTTATCAAATCATTGAATAGAATATACATTTGCAAGTGTGGTCATGTGTAAACGCTTTCATCACACTCCATTACCTTTGTGCGAAGAAATATAGATATTGAGAGATATGAAGATCAAAGACGCTTCGCCAAATCCCTTTGTAGTGTGTTTCTATTCTGTTTCTATTTTACTATATCACTATTGTGTCTCATAAAAGGTGTATTGAAAATGTTTTGTTTTAGTTCAAGTACATTTCAAATATTTGTGTAAATCATTTTTTAAGACAAACGAGGCTTATAAAGGTGGGGTCCCACGGCCCGTTAATCGACAGACGTGGCAACGCCTGGCGCAGCCTGCCGCGGCGGATAAAACCGCACAAACTCCGTTGGCTCGGCCACCTTTAAAGAATGGGGAAGACCGAGCTGTTAAGCGAGCATACTTGAGACGCTCCTAGGTATCGCTGGAAGGATGAGTTCGAAAGGGTTTTGTGCGAACTCCACGTTGAAGAATGGAAGGAGGTGGCGCAAGGCAGATCCAAGTGGAGACTTTTATTATCGGAGGCCAAGACTCACTTTGGGTCGCTTGCGCCATCTTAGCAAGTAAGCAAGTCATTATGTTGTAACAAACACAGACTTTTGCATTTATAATACTAGCTGTGCACTGCGGTTTCCCGGGATAAAGAGTAGCCTAGGTATATCCTTTTCCAAGACCTAAAGTACCTACCAAATGTCATCAAAATACGTTCAGTACTTTTTGCGTGAGTAACAAACATCCATCCAACCATACATTCGTTATCACAAACTTTCGCATTTATAGTATAATTTTAGTACGTAGTAATATTTAATTTTCTTTCATATTAGCAGGATTTCGCCACACTTCGGCCTAAAAATTAATATATAATATGCACTGCACTAATGCGGAGCGAGTGTGGCTCAGTGGGAGCACGTGCGACTTTCGATCAGACGCACCTAAGTTCGAACCCCGCTGCCCCGCACCACTGACTTTCTTAAGTTATGTGCGGAATTAGCACAAGCTCTAAAAACGGTGAAGGAAAACATCGAGAGGAAACCGGCATGTTCAAGAATTAATCACAAAAATTCAAGGACATGTGACATCCAACAACCCGCACTAGGCCAGCGTGGTGGATTATGGCCCATACTCTCTCTACGAGGGAAGGCCCGAGTCCCAGCAGTGGGAACGTAATGGGCTGATGATGATGATGATGACTGCATCAATCCTATCAATTATTCTACAAATTAACCTCCCGTAGCATTTAACGACAATGTCTTAACATGGCATTGAGACGTTATCAAAACTAATAAACCATTAACTCTAGCCCACGGCGTAACAATAGCTATGAAAATAACTGTTAGCAAGTCGTCAACGTAACGTTAACGACTTCGTTAAATTTCGTTATAACGGTTTACTGACTTGGCGGTTTCGGAAGTGTTCGGTGGTTTTTGGCGGTCTTTGAGGGAGATAATTAATTATGTTTTTGTAAGCTGAAGTAGTGAAACAGCTGGAAAGCTGACATTTATGTAATAGTTACTTGTGAAATGGGAATATTAACATAGATTGATATATGGTATGAAACAGCTAACATTTATGGGGTTTGTATGTAACTGAATGAAGAGATGAGGGGATGTTCGCCTGATGGTAAGCAATACGCCTGCCCATAACAGTTGCAACACCACCTAGAACTTGTTTAGCAAAATCCTGCGCGGCACTGCACTGCGCTCATCATCTTCAGGCAATAGCTCTTTAGCCACGTAATGTTCAGCAATTTCACTGGCTACAATTCAAATGTTCTTTAAACAGGTACACAGTAATGATAGCGCACTACTGTTTGGCTGTACAATTTGCGATATTTTTAACCGACTTCAAAAAAGGAAAAGGTTCTCTGTTCAATCGTATTTTTTTTTATGTTTGTTACCTCAGAACTCCTTCATTTATGAACCGATTTGGAAAATTCTTTTTGCATTGGGTTTAGTATAGCTACCAAGTGGTCCCATATAATTTACCTTGGACTTAGAAGATACATTTAATTCGGTTTTTGCTTTTTTGTAAAAATAATTATCAAAAAAAGTGACTACCAAAAAGCTTGTAAGCATTGTCCGTGCGTAATAAATCCTTTACTGACCTTTCGTTTCAATTATACTGGACAGAATCTGTACAAAAGATTTATTTTAGTATTATTATATGTGGCTTCTAGGTAAAGTCTAGGTTTTCTTGACAACATTGTCCAATTAGGGTTCGATTTCTTTGGGTAATGCTTTGTTGTGATTTTTGGAGGCATTTGATATAAGACTCTACAAATCAGATATAAGTTCTACAAATCTGTATTTTTATTGTGTTTTTGTTACAAGTCTTGTAATTGCTATTTTTGTAACTATTGTATATCGCGCTAAAATATACAATATATAAAAACTATTTATCAAAACACTTGCAGTACGTTAAATAAATCGAACTAAACTAAATACACATTAAAAAATATGTACATACGGGTGTCGGTTGAGCCAACTGAATGGCCTGCAGATAATTCAACCAAATACCGTTGTCCGGCAACGTGCCTAAAGTTGTTCACCGAACCCGCAGTGAACTTGCGGCCAACACGATGCGAGTGCGCGGCGAGTTTGCCGCGTTCTTTCAATATTTTATACCCGCACTCAACCGACGCTAGCAAAGCCTGACATTCCGTTTTGGTAGATAAAAGTATGTTTCCGGATTGTGCCAGTGACATTTTTTTTTTTTATGTAACTTAATGACGAGACGAGCTGGTCGTTTGCCTGATGGTAAGCAATACGCCAGCCCATAACAATAACAGCACCACCTATAGCTTTGTTTTGCAAAATCCTGCGCGACGCTGTACTGCGCTCGTCACTCTGAGACAATTAGCTGTTGAGTCTCATAATGCCCAGTAATTTCGCTGGCTACAATGCCCTTCAAGCCGGAACACAGTAATGCTTGCGCACTACCGCTTGGCGGCTGAATAACTGGCAAAGCGGTGGTACCCACCCAGACGGCCTCTCGCATACGAGAAACCTACCATCAGTACCATTAGTTGTGACTATTCATAAGATGTCGCAAGAACGCTGCGAACTCGCGACGTATTCGCCGCGAGTACGCAGCGTGTTCGCCACAAGTGCGCAGCGTGTTTACCGCGTAAACGCGCGTAGTGTGACAAGGCTCTAACCAACGTGCCTGCCCAAAACAGTTAAAACTACCTAGAAATTTGTTTTGCAAAACTTGTGGAGGATTTTAATTTTTGTATCAATAGCTCTTAGCTCCCAAACTCGCGTGAAGCGCTCGTAGCGTAGCTCGCCTAGCCGTTCGTAACATATATCCTAGGTTAAGCAACGTTCGCAGCGGTCATTACTTGGATGGGTGACCTTTTGTGTGGTATTTACACCTGAGCTCTACCGTGCTTCGGAAGGCACGTTAAGCCGTCGGTGACGTTTGTTGTCTTAATACAACAGTCGCTACGCCATGTCGGAGGCCTTTAGGCGGTCTAATAACTCTGACACCAGGGTTGGCCACACACCAACACGAGAAAATAAAAAGTCCCAGACAAAATATAACTAAAATTATATAAAATTCCTCCGCGGCACGACATTGCGCATTTCATCTCGAAACAATTAACTCTCGTCATGATGCCTAGTAATTTCGCTGTCATAATGTCAAACTTGAAAACACTCAACCTTTGATAATAATAATTAAAGATACATATACACTTTGTAAGTATATTGTGGCGTTTAATTAAAGATACATTTACTTTCTGTACCTAGTAATTTAAAAGCGAGTATAACCACAGAATACTAAGGGACAGAAGCGTTACTCCGCAAAGAAATTTAACCAAATAGCGACTCTTGCAATGACGCAATAAAATTCAATTCAGCTCGCGTAGCGCTGCATACCTACCAGTCATATTAACCTACAGAGCGCCTCTCTTTCTATCGCAGTATAACACAAAACACAATTCAAACAGAAACAGCATTTTACTTTAGCATTTCTAAAGTAAAATGTTAAATTATTATACTTACAAAATTTTTTCCATGCAAAAGCAGCGACCCCATTCCGTGTGCAGATCCTTGAGATTGGGTGAAACTGTAGTTGGTGAACTACTCGATAAAGCGTAAAATGAAATTGGTGGGGGTTCTTTATTACTATAGGCTTGCGTTTGACCACTATCTCACCTGATGGTAAGCGATGATGTGGTCTAAGATGTAACACGCTCGCCTAGAAGATACCTGTTTACTCTCGATTTGAAGACCAGGTTGTAGTTGTCAGGGAACACAGACGGCTCTCTCTCTTACGCAATTCGTCCTGGTTGTGTTTAAGTTCATGTCTTGTTTAGTGACGATTATTTCATCAGGTTAATTCTACTGTTACGTAACTTTTTGTCCTGTTTTTATTAGTTTCAGGTTTGGTCACCGGTTCAGATTGGTTTGTGGAACTCTAAAACTTTTTGAGTTTACCACTTTATCACAAAAGGTGGATTTCAATACATATCTACTTTTCAACTTGCCTGACCCTTGGCATTTGTATGCGTTTGTTTGGAATCTCGCGGGACGTAAACTTTTTCGTTTACGTTACGTTTCGACTTTCCATCAGAGGGACTTATCACGGTGGATATAACTTTTATGGTTTGCGTTTGACCACAAGATTTAGAGATGGAAACTTTTGTGATTTTTTATGTTGATATTTTTCATTTATTATATAAGTTGATTCTGATAAGTATTAGCAGGCCTAGCGCACTCCGCACTGTAGGCACGATGCTACAAGTACATAGCCGGACACCGACGGCGGGTCGCACGTCGTTACACATGCCGCGTCAGATGAGATAAAAGCTATGCGATAGAAAGACAGGCGCTCTGTTGGATATTATGACTGGTAGGTATGTAGTGCTAAACTGAAACGCAATGAAAATATATAGTGCAATCCCGCTGAATATTATAAAGGTTGTTGCTAGTTCCTAACAACGTCCCACAACACCCAGTTACGAAACAAATGCTTGCGCGTTTTTTGTCTGTGCACAAACATTTGTACTGACGCGGTCGCGGGAATCGAACCTGCTACCTCAGTGGTGTATGAGATTTGAGTCAACCTGCTCAGTGCTCAACCATTACACCACAGCAGCTGTCCTAATCTAAATACCTTAAGTTTCTCAAGTATAAGAGAATCTTCGTCATGAGTCTCATTTGTCATTGAATGCGACAGTAAAAAGAAAGCCTTTCAGCCGCCAGGGCAACCACGTTATAGCGCGACAAGGATATTTGTGAACAAGACCCAAATAGAAGCTAACGCTGCAAACTTGTAATGATAACCCTAATGCAAGGAGCTTAAAGTTGCCTTTCCTAATTCCATGCGATAAGGCAAACAGCGCAACCAATCAGTGTTAGAGCAGGCGCTTGTGTCACTTTATTGAAACAAACCAATTTGTCATGGTATAGTTAAAATTCCTGGGAAAGGAAAAGAGAAAAACAGTCCATGTGCACTTGTGCAGGTTAGACTTGTGCAATTTGTGTTCCAAACTGTGATTGCTCCCAAAAAAGTTTTTGTAGCTCGACTCTACCGCACGTTCCTCGCCCCCCGCCTCACTCCGATGTCGCCCTCTACCTCCACATATTTAATTTTTGAACTATTATAGTACCTCCATATAAAACTCAATGTCAATACACTCAAATAAACATTTTAATAAAAATTAGATATTATTTTTTGTTTGAATTGTAGTTTTATGGTAGGTACTGTACTATCCTGGTTATAGGCACCAAATTGTACTATCCTAACCTACCTACCTACCTACTTTTTATATATATTACTCTAACTACTCCTATCTTGAGTTGCTACTGAACCAAATTATAACATTCCTAACTAGCCTAGCCTAATCCTAGCCAATAGATAACAACCACTTAATACTACCTCTGCCTCATACCTACTTAATAAAATTTCACTAATAATATAAACTCTAACATTTATACCCTCATTATTCTACTCCAGAATTATTATGATTTGATTTATGTTTGGCCAATGTGATCATATAGTAATCAGAATCCTTTATACGTTGTGATACTGAAATAATCCATGATCTTTTAAGGTAATTAAAACAATTCAAAACTAGCCCTAATAACTAAATATAAAACCTGTACTATTATAAATATGAGTATCTCTCCTAGGTATTGTTACACTCTCAGTCATTCTAATTTGTATTTAAAGGGATAATTTTGAATAAACAACATTAGTTAAGCAAAAGGCAAATCTATTAAACATGGATATATATTTCTAATGAAAAGTTTAAAAGATTATTTAGAAATTGACATTCTACATTTGAGAAATAAATGAATTTAATTTAATATAGAATAGTCTCGACAAAGGTTACAGCACCATCCATCCGCTGTTAACAGTGAATCTCGTCCCTGACTGGATAATTCTCCTTCGAGACTGTTCTCGGAGGTCCATGTACCTCAATTATTGGGAATTCATAAATGTTATTAATGTACTGTCTAGTCTGTCAGTTAAAATAGTTCTTCAAAAGGACAAGAGGACATTTTCTTTTAGCAAAAGTATGTCAGTCAGTTCGTTCCTAACCACACATCCATACAAGTTACTTTACTAGGTATTTAACAAATAAAACTTTCGCTACTCAGAGACAGAGCGCAGACATGGTACTCCGCTCCAAGTACCATCCTTCATGTTCATCCATCATCTAGTTCATTTCGAGACTTCCTCAAACTAGTTTTAGTTTAAGGGAGTCTCTATTTAGGGCTATACAAAATGCCCATCAACTTTGTTAGAATTCAACTAATGCCTAAGAATTATAATAACTATGAATATTCCTAAACTAGGTAAACTTCCTGTTCATATAAAATCTACTCCTGATAGTAATTTATCAGAGTAAAAGGTAAGTTCGTACTTTTAATCAAGTCTCCATAGGTAATTACCAACGTAATATTACACCGCTGAGATAAGTATTCCATTTAGTCAGAATAATCCAACTCTACAAACATAGATATTAACAGTACCTAATTTGTACCAGCCATGATAACAAGTAAATTATTATTTCAATTCAATGGTGTAGGATTTAGTTATCAAAAATAATGATTCATTCACTTATCAGTCCTGTTTCTCAGGAAGAATCTGAATTAGACATTCAAGTTAAATGTAATAGTAGATTTAGACAGTGACTAATAAAATAGTATCTGCCACTTTAATAAGTGAAACAGAACCATATAACCAACTTGGCAAGTATGTCTAAAAGTACCATATGTGCTTAGTTTCTCTTGTTTAAGAAATTCGATGCTTATAGTAGACCTGGTCAGTGACTACAATAATAGTGTCTCTAATCCGTCTGGTATAGAGTTCACACTATAGGCTGCTTTTTGCTCACCTAGTTTAACCGAAATGTACCACTTGCACTTTTCTTTGAAGAGTCAAAATCTGAATTATTTATAATTTTATCTTTTCAGCTTTCAACCTTTAAAACATTGATCTGAGTCAATAAAAGAATCACTATCTGTCAATAGTTTTATTTTAAAGTGAATATTCACCCAAATTGGAAAAGGATTATTGTTAATTAGCAATAGTTTTATCCATATTTCCTATTTCCCTCGGCAATCCTGAAAAGTCCTATTAACCTATGTTTCCTAAGTGTTCCTATCCATCTAAAAGTCTCCTAAAATGTAGTTACTTACCAATCCTGAAAAGTCCCTATTTGTTTACTTTCCCTAAAACGTTTCCTATCCACCTAACTTCCCTAAAGCCCTACTTTCTACCCTAAATATATTCCTAATCTATCTAAAAGTCCTAGCTAATAACAAATCTAGGGATAAATCCCACATTTACATTTAAACGTGTAAGTTTTCACGGTGTAATGAAAACCCCCCTATAGAAGACGCTTTCCGTAGCCACAGAAATTGTCACCTGACTATTCTAACGACGGGATTGAGAAGGTATCTCGACTAATCCTATCACCTGTGTGTTTAGTTTCCTTACCCAAGACCGAAGTCGGATGGGCTTGGAAACAGGACAGAGACATAAAAGGAAATAAATAAGTATATAAATAAAGACCAAATCCAATGACTCTGTTCATAGTAAGGCAAGTGTGTTACCACATGGATTCACTTCGACGAGCCCCTTGCCCTCAGATAAACAGAATGCATTAGAAATGAGAGACTGGTTAGTCGAAAAGCATCAATCGACTGCTTGCTCGTCTCAGGCAAGCCCCTTCCGTTAGGAAGTTGAACCAAGGAGAAACCATTTAACACCGCAAGGCGGTACCCCTTTGGCCATGACACTTCGTCATGTGTGTTCTGTGATCAAACAACTAAGCTCTTAAACCACAAGCCGCGTTTTCCCTAGTAATAAAAAAAAACCACTAAAGAAAACTTCTGTACACTGCCATCGCTATAACACTAAGAATCCATTATCCGAACCTCAGAACCCACAAAGGACTGCATCACAATCCCCTATAGACTCCAAAACCCAAACAATAAATCCTTTAAACAACACTAAAAATTGTAAATTAAACTCACTGAAATTAAATTAATTAACTATGGCAAACTCAGAAATCTTCCCTAGTAAACCCACCAACTAATATCGGGAGCCCAGCCACTCAAACACAGAGAGCGCCAACAAGAACAAGTGATAGAACAAGTCCTTGAACAAGTGCAAGAACAAGTGCCCCAGTGAACCCTTGCTTCCCTTTATATAGCTTTTTGAGTCGCCACATCAGCGAAATCCTAGTACATCCTGCCACATCCTTTTCTCGTACACTAAAAGCTTCTGTAACTCCTACGTGTTTAAATCGATAATCCTGCATTCTACATTAATAACTGGTACATTGAGCGACATTTCCATTTTTACCAATCAAGATTAACTATCATCTCTCATGTATTTAAGTCATTATTCCTCCATCCTTACGTTAGCGTTTTAGGCCCTTTTAGAATTTATTAATTTCCGCGCATGCGTACTAACTACTGCGCATGCGTAGTAACCATCAACTGCGCTTCATCGCCCCGCCCACTTTAATTTGTTTAAATGTTTATTCTGAATATTGTTCAACAGTAGTGTGCAAACTTGCTCACTTTTTCCAATTAGCTATACTAAAATAACTTTATATTTGTCCTGCTGAAAACCTTTCTCTGTTGATATAAGTATCTCAAATTATTGTTCGAATAATACTAAGCTAAAGGTTATAATTCTGTACTATGTAGATTAATTTTTAATGATATTCCTTTATTTTATGAAATTTAATTCTCATTATTCTTACGCATACTCTATTAACTATATTCCTATGCCTTTATTTATTTAATTACATTAATTAATGCTACTCCTCATCTGTTAAAGATTCTGAAACGTTTATTACATAACCAAACAAGATAATCATTTATTTATTTGTGAAATGGACAATCGGGTTAAATGAACCTGACTTGTCACAATCAACCCCCAAAATTTACGCAGGTGTTTTCCTTAAAACCCGTAGAAAATTTTCCCCTTATATTAAAAAAATTCTCAAATAAATAAGTTTTAATTGTCTCACAAGGATTTCCTTCCAGCCATTACTAATCATTAAAATAAATATGATCAAAATTTAACTGAATATGTGACCTATGAAAGTGCAAAGAATTAGAAGAATTCACAAATTAATTACACCCAACCCCCCTTTTGTAATAAACTAACTTAACCCATAGTTAAACCTTTTTTTTTATAAGTATCTGAATTTACAAACAATCTAACCTGTTGTCCTTGTTTTCAAATTATTATGCCAATTTTGTGTGGTGTGTTTTTAAACCAAACCAGATGTAACCATCACAAGAGCAAATTCTCTCAGTTTATAACATATTAATCATGTTTAATCATTGCTTTCACAAGGACAATATAGCTTCCGCCAGGGAAATCTGAGTTGTGAGTTCAAACCAATCCTAGTGATTTAATATGAAATTTTCCAAGCTAAACAACTTTTCTTTAGCCGGGAACGTTTTCACACATCCCTCAGAAACTATATTTCTTTAATAGCTTGAGCCATGACTTTCCATTGATCGCTAAGCTCCACCAAGAAATTCCCCCTCTATAATAATTACCTCTCCCTTGGTGCTTGAATAGTGTTCTTAAAGAAATGTTAGCTTCTTGTGTAGTAAAGAAGATTTTATAAGGTCCCAGCCATGCACTGATTATAATCCTGTCTTCTGACCTAACCTAACACATATTTCATCTCATAAAATCTTCCACTTTGCATAGTGTTGTGTATTTGAACCCAAAAGACAACAAGCTGTCTCCAATTTATAATCCGCCAAATCATTAGGGCCCCTTTCATACCAAAATATGTCAAAAGTCATTAGTAGTCATATGTAAATTTGTAATGTCTAAAATTTCAATTAATTCCTTTCAGAGCCGCCTCTCATTGCGAAACTTTCCACCTGTAATGACTTAGACAGAATCTTTATTAATTGGAAACACGACCGTATCGATTAACCCCTGATTCACAATTTCCTTCACTAATCTGTAGATATAAATAACACTACTGAATGTCAACAAACCCCGGCTTTAATTTACAAAACCAGCCCCCAGTCTAGAAAAATCCTATACGCCCTCACAAATCACATTAAGTTAACTAGCAAAATCCTCACTGACCTTCCTTGAGCCACCAATGCATAGTTTAATTCTAAATTCACCCATTTAAACACCTTTTTAACTAAAAAACAAATAAATCTCTCTTGTATATCCCCCTTTTTTTTTTTTTTTTTTTTTTTACGCACAGATTAAGCACACATTATTTTTAGGGTGCGTTCAGTGCCGAACCCAACAATTATTACGCTCCGTTCACCACGACCAAAATGAGACTATCCACTTCACCTAATCTCTAACTCCTATTGTTTTACCCTAAAATCTAATTGTATGACCACTAATGATTTACCTTAATATCGAATGTAAATTTATAATTAGTTTAATTTTCCTTGACCTTTAGCCTATAAAATTAACTATAATATAGCTAGTGACGTCTAACAACATTATTCCAACAAGTACTCATATTTTTGCCACACCAAGAACGTTTTTCTTTCTTTCTTTTTTCCTTCCTTTTTTTTCTATGCAAACTAATTCAATCAAAACATATGCAGATATTGAACGCATCCCTGTTTGACAAGTGACATAAGGAAAATTATGAGCCTATTGCCACAACTCAAAAATACCGCTCACTTTTACTGCCATAGATTAAAACTCCTTATTTTATTTTATCATCGCCGAATATCGATTTTCATATTCCCTATTTGTTTCCGAATTTCAATGAAATTTATAGTTTCCTATAGTTAAATAAAACAAATTAAATATATATACATAGATAACAATGAATTTTAATTAACAGTAATTAACCTGCCTTAGCTTACACACTAAGTATCCAAAAGGTATGCCTAGTCGTTGTGTACTCGATTCTATGGTAAAATATTTAAACTCGATTCTATTCTGTTCCCGCCTTTTGTCTATGTCAATTGATTCTATTTTTTTGAATTCCTTAAAATTTGTGACGCAGCCTCCCAGCAAACATCAAATACCCAAAATTATTCAGTGTCTGGAAAACCAAACCATCACACAGCCCCAACAATCACCCAGCTCAATCACAAAGGATCACCTCTCTTTATTACTTCTTTCTTTCATGTCTTCTCCCACCTTCATCATGTCATCTTCCGACAAACTCATTCACAAATATCCCTGTCTCTGGGATCCTCAACATCCGGATTTCAGAGACAGGACCATCCGTTCTAACTGTCTCATCAAACTCACCTCTGACTTCAATAAGCTCTCTATTTATCCTCTTTCCCCTAATGATATTCGCCGTAAACTTAAAGCATACACCACCAAACTTCGCCGTCGCGCCAAAACTCTTTCCGTAAGTACCTTACTACTTTCTTACTTATTTTACCTACCAAATTCCCAATTATAATTACTTTATCTAATACACTCCCTTTTACCGCTTATTTTTTTTCAGAAACTTCCCTCTTCAAACCCGGTTCCCGAGTCCTCCAGTTCTAATCAACTTTCCCTACCTCCTCCTATTTTTCCTCTTCCTTCAACTTCTTTTACTGAACTTCCTTCTCCCTCTTCTCCTACAACTTCTTCTTCTGTATTCGAAGAACTTTCTCAGCTCTCTCCCACGAAAAAAAAACTTGTCACTCCTCTTCTCAAAACTATCCTCTCTCTTTCTCAAAATAACCTTATCAATGAACACACCACTATCTCCCTCTGCCCTATTCCTACCCACTGTTCTTCCTCTCATCACCCTACTACCTCCAATACTACTTCTCTCCCCCAACCCCCTCTTCCTTCTCCTGACGTAAGTGTTTTAAATTTTCTTCCTATATGTAATTTGATTAACTTTGTTTCTTCCCTGATACTAATGAACTCTTGCATTTTTCAGATTACTTCTCCCATTCAACTGGACTTCAACGACTTGCTCGACGATATTGACGCCTACCTTTCCTAATTCGTAAGTTCCTTGTCCTTTTTAATAGTATGTTAAATATTTTTTTTTTTCTAATCCCACTAACTTAAATTCTAATGCTAGTTTCAAAAGTTTTTTTTTTTTTTTTTTTTTTTGAAAGGCCGCCACCCACCCCTCTCTTTGCAAATTACTTCTAACTTCCTCTCTAACCCGTCCTACTTCTAGCTTATCCTCTACTCCTTTTATCTCCTTATCAAATGTTAACTGAGTGGTTTTTCCATACATGATTTCACTAGGAGTATATCTTGTGCTCTCATAAAAGGTATTATTATATAGCAACTCTATTTTAGGTAACATAGTAGTCCAACCTTTATGATTATTTCTACAATATGTTCTAAACAGTCGTCCCAACTCCTTGTTTACTCTTTCAGTTGTATTAGGACGTGGATTCCTAACTGTAGTGTATAATACTTTTACCCCAGCTTGTCTCATGCTCTCCTTCCAAATTTTACTAGCAAATTGCGTACCATTGTCTGACATTATAGCCTTTGGCTTTATAATATCAAAGAATCTCTTTGTCTTGCCTATTACTGCTCTACTTGTTGCTTTTCTTAACCCATACAATTTTACAAATTTACTAAAAGAATCTTGAATCACCAAAATATATTGCATACCAAAAATGCCTGCTGGTAATGGTCCATATAAATCAATCATAACTATCTCTCCTATCTCTCTAGTGATTATTGAACAACAGGGTCCCACATTTTTCACCGTATCACTTTTAGTTATTTGACATTCATGACATACCCTTATTATCTGCCTTACTAGTTTGTTAATCCCTCTCCAATAAAATCTATCCCTTACATATTTTATCACCTTGAACACCCCTTGATGACCCATTTCTATGTGAACCTGCTTGATTATTTCGCTTCCAGTATCAATCAAACCTATTACCGCAAGATCAAAAATTTGAATTTCTATTTCTGATTTAAATGTGACCTGACTATTCTCTTCCAATTCGTTTTCCTCAAACACAGAAGTAACTACATCTCCCAACTCCCTATATTCTAATTCAGTTTGTTCTATTTTTAATTTTAATACTTCAACTATCTGTTCGGGGACCATCATTTCTTTAACCCTGCTTACTTGGTAACCTAACCCCTCAGTTTGTTGACGCTCCAAAATACTAATTTTAATTGGTACTTTAAGTCCTTTGTCACCTTTCCCCAAGATTTGCCCTGGTTCCCATCCCATTTTCCGCATTATATTTAATGATGTGTTCCCTAATAAGGAAGCTGATTCGGGAACGTAACCTTCAGCCTCCCCTAGTTTAACTCTACGCTCTGAACATTATCTAACTCATTAGTTTGTATATTATTAACATTCCTCTTTTGGACCGCTTCTGGTTTCTGCCATTTTTTATAATTTTGTTGAAATCCTCTTTTCCGCTTCTCAAACTCTTGACTTTGTGTTGACGAAGAATAACCTGGTGTCTCTTGTTTATTTATATCATCCAAATTCCTAAGAAATTCTGCGGTTTCTATAATAGTATTCGTTTTCGCAGTCGCCCAAATTTGTTGAACGTGCTTTGGGTAATGTCTCATCATATCAGCAATCAATTGCTTCTCTGGTATATTACAAGAAAGCATTTGAACTCTGCCAACAAAATGTAAGAAATAATTCAACATAGAAGGATTCTTTTGTCGATCCCATCTACCTTGCACCAAACTCCGCCTGAGTTCATTCTGTTCACTTTCACCCCAAAAAGTTGTTAAAAAGTCAGTCTTAAAATCTTCAATTCCTGTCCATCTCCTCTTATACACTCGCGCCCAATCCCTGGCTTCTCCAACTAGGCAATCCTGTATTAGATCGATGTCTTTCCCTTCCTTTGTCGCCCTTTTTAAATAATTTTCTAAATCCTCTAAAAATGTTACTGGATGTATTGTTGCATCGCCTCCAAACTTAGGTTTCTCTAAGGAGATATTTCTCACATTATAAATTATATTTCTATATTCTTCAACTGGTAGTTCCTTTTCCTTCACTTTATCAATTGTCTGTAAGTTACTTTCCTTATTGTTATGCACTGGTTGCTTTACCGAATCTTCTATACAAAAACTTTGCCCTTCTCTTGTTGTAATTCCTCCATTTAAACTCAGAGGATTTTCTAAATTTCTTAAAGTTGTCTTAGTGGTTCGAACATCATCACTTAATTCATTTAATTTGCTTGCTAATGTGCCTATAGCTCGCCTAATCATACGATAAGCTAATCCTGTTCCTTTTCCTCTATCGCCCTTTGCTTTAGATCTTGTTACTGTAGACAACTGGCGTCTCGGTGATACATGGCTTCTTCTAGTTTCCTCTTGTATATATAATTCCTCCTCTACTCTCACATTCGAATCTTCAGTACTAATTACTGTTTCCTGTTCTCTAAATCTAGCCGGTGCTTTTCGTTTTCGTTTTGGTGTTGAAACTTCCATGCCTCCTCTTTTTTATTAACTTTTAATTTAAATTACTCTTTTTTTTTTTCCTTTTATAATTTTACCCTTTTTTATATTTTTAATTTATACTTTTCTTAAAGTTAAATACTTTTGCAACTCATTCGTGTTTAGCTCTGTAACAAAATTTTATAACTTATTTTGACTTGACTAAATACTTGTATCTCAAAACTCCCTTAAAACCTCTATACTTCAAATCAATGCAACCGTCAATGTCACTGTCACTCCATTACTGTCACACAACAACACACAAACTCTATGTTAGACTATGATCTGAACAAATTACTCAAACAAACAATAAAAAACTTTCTAAGTTCCTTCCTTAATTCTTCCTTTCCAGACTTCCCATCATTCCCTAGTTCCAAAACATAATCCAAACACCCAAGAATCCGCAATCAGCCATGCCATTCATCGCTTGCAAGTGCACCCGTCACACCAAAACTGATCAAGGATCCCCTGAAGTCTATATAGCAATGAACCTCTCAAACTGCATATTACCAGGTATTTATAACTATTATTATTAACCCTTATTTACCGTATCTAAGACTAGTGACTCATTATATAACTCGCTTTTAAAATAACCTATAAACAAATGGTTTCCACTCGTTATGCCTAACTTATAAACCCCTTAATGTATAAAGTCTTTAGCCTAACCTAAATCTAACAAATAGTACTTCTTTTTCCAGATGTTGTTACCACTAACTACTACAACTCATCTCTGACTTCATGGAACATCAGACCCCAAGAAAACAGACTTTTACCACCGAATATCTCCTGTTTATACAGCTCACTACAACTCTTAAGGAAGCATTTTAATTCACTAATAAGGTAACAGATTCCCACTTTACATTTCTAACACATTTTTCAACAATCATTCATCAAACAATCTAACTTGCAACTCTATTTATATCTTTTATATATTTCAGATTGCGCCAACTCAACGCTACACCAACGGCTCAACAAGTCTCTAAACTAATTTCAGCTCACCCCTGCCAGTAGAGAAACTAATTCATTCGTTCTGTTTGTTATTAATTATCATAAATAAAATCCTTTTTTTTTTTTTTTTTTCAAATATATAAATAAAATAAAATAACTAGGATAAATAATAAGATCCTACTAGAACTGTTTTAAACCTCTCCTATTTCACGACAACAAATTGTACAAGAGTTAATCTCTTGTACTGTTACTTAAGATCAAATCATAACATTCTAGAACACTTTGCCACTGCTTATAACCATCAATCCTATCCAAAACCAACCTACTTCCTACACAATTATCCTAGGTTATTACTACAGTCCCATATTATACAGCAGTAACTCATCCTACTCATTCTAGACAAAAGCAACCAAATGTACCCAAACATCTTAATCCTAATCATGTCGGCTCCTATTATAATATCCTTGTCACTCTGCACCTAATTGTAATGATACTGGTCACGGGCTCCAAATTGTACTATCCTGGTTATAGGCACCAAATTGTACTATCCTAACCTACCTACCTACCTACTTTTTATATATATTACTCTAACTACTCCTATCTTGAGTTGCTACTGAACCAAATTATAACATTCCTAACTAGCCTAGCCTAATCCTAGCCAATAGATAACAACCACTTAATACTACCTCTGCCTCATACCTACTTAATAAAATTTCACTAATAATATAAACTCTAACATTTATACCCTCATTATTCTACTCCAGAATTATTATGATTTGATTTATGTTTGGCCAATGTGATCATATAGTAATCAGAATCCTTTATACGTTGTGATACTGAAATAATCCATGATCTTTTAAGGTAATTAAAACAATTCAAAACTAGCCCTAATAACTAAATATAAAACCTGTACTATTATAAATATGAGTATCTCTCCTAGGTATTGTTACACTCTCAGTCATTCTAATTTGTATTTAAAGGGATAATTTTGAATAAACAACATTAGTTAAGCAAAAGGCAAATCTATTAAACATGGATATATATTTCTAATGAAAAGTTTAAAAGATTATTTAGAAATTGACATTCTACATTTGAGAAATAAATGAATTTAATTTAATATAGAATAGTCTCGACAAAGGTTACAGCACCATCCATCCGCTGTTAACAGTGAATCTCGTCCCTGACTGGATAATTCTCCTTCGAGACTGTTCTCGGAGGTCCATGTACCTCAATTATTGGGAATTCATAAATGTTATTAATGTACTGTCTAGTCTGTCAGTTAAAATAGTTCTTCAAAAGGACAAGAGGACATTTTCTTTTAGCAAAAGTATGTCAGTCAGTTCGTTCCTAACCACACATCCATACAAGTTACTTTACTAGGTATTTAACAAATAAAACTTTCGCTACTCAGAGACAGAGCGCAGACATGGTACTCCGCTCCAAGTACCATCCTTCATGTTCATCCATCATCTAGTTCATTTCGAGACTTCCTCAAACTAGTTTTAGTTTAAGGGAGTCTCTATTTAGGGCTATACAAAATGCCCATCAACTTTGTTAGAATTCAACTAATGCCTAAGAATTATAATAACTATGAATATTCCTAAACTAGGTAAACTTCCTGTTCATATAAAATCTACTCCTGATAGTAATTTATCAGAGTAAAAGGTAAGTTCGTACTTTTAATCAAGTCTCCATAGGTAATTACCAACGTAATATTACACCGCTGAGATAAGTATTCCATTTAGTCAGAATAATCCAACTCTACAAACATAGATATTAACAGTACCTAATTTGTACCAGCCATGATAACAAGTAAATTATTATTTCAATTCAATGGTGTAGGATTTAGTTATCAAAAATAATGATTCATTCACTTATCAGTCCTGTTTCTCAGGAAGAATCTGAATTAGACATTCAAGTTAAATGTAATAGTAGATTTAGACAGTGACTAATAAAATAGTATCTGCCACTTTAATAAGTGAAACAGAACCATATAACCAACTTGGCAAGTATGTCTAAAAGTACCATATGTGCTTAGTTTCTCTTGTTTAAGAAATTCGATGCTTATAGTAGACCTGGTCAGTGACTACAATAATAGTGTCTCTAATCCGTCTGGTATAGAGTTCACACTATAGGCTGCTTTTTGCTCACCTAGTTTAACCGAAATGTACCACTTGCACTTTTCTTTGAAGAGTCAAAATCTGAATTATTTATAATTTTATCTTTTCAGCTTTCAACCTTTAAAACATTGATCTGAGTCAATAAAAGAATCACTATCTGTCAATAGTTT
The DNA here is from genome assembly GCA_951640565.1 of Petrophora chlorosata. Lineage (NCBI taxonomy): Eukaryota > Metazoa > Arthropoda > Insecta > Lepidoptera > Geometridae > Petrophora > Petrophora chlorosata. The sequence continues at coordinate 2,673,857 of OX621204.1, read as the reverse complement.
TATTTTAAAGTGAATATTCACCCAAATTGGAAAAGGATTATTGTTAATTAGCAATAGTTTTATCCATATTTCCTATTTCCCTCGGCAATCCTGAAAAGTCCTATTAACCTATGTTTCCTAAGTGTTCCTATCCATCTAAAAGTCTCCTAAAATGTAGTTACTTACCAATCCTGAAAAGTCCCTATTTGTTTACTTTCCCTAAAACGTTTCCTATCCACCTAACTTCCCTAAAGCCCTACTTTCTACCCTAAATATATTCCTAATCTATCTAAAAGTCCTAGCTAATAACAAATCTAGGGATAAATCCCACATTTACATTTAAACGTGTAAGTTTTCACGGTGTAATGAAAACCCCCCTATAGAAGACGCTTTCCGTAGCCACAGAAATTGTCACCTGACTATTCTAACGACGGGATTGAGAAGGTATCTCGACTAATCCTATCACCTGTGTGTTTAGTTTCCTTACCCAAGACCGAAGTCGGATGGGCTTGGAAACAGGACAGAGACATAAAAGGAAATAAATAAGTATATAAATAAAGACCAAATCCAATGACTCTGTTCATAGTAAGGCAAGTGTGTTACCACATGGATTCACTTCGACGAGCCCCTTGCCCTCAGATAAACAGAATGCATTAGAAATGAGAGACTGGTTAGTCGAAAAGCATCAATCGACTGCTTGCTCGTCTCAGGCAAGCCCCTTCCGTTAGGAAGTTGAACCAAGGAGAAACCATTTAACACCGCAAGGCGGTACCCCTTTGGCCATGACACTTCGTCATGTGTGTTCTGTGATCAAACAACTAAGCTCTTAAACCACAAGCCGCGTTTTCCCTAGTAATAAAAAAAAACCACTAAAGAAAACTTCTGTACACTGCCATCGCTATAACACTAAGAATCCATTATCCGAACCTCAGAACCCACAAAGGACTGCATCACAATCCCCTATAGACTCCAAAACCCAAACAATAAATCCTTTAAACAACACTAAAAATTGTAAATTAAACTCACTGAAATTAAATTAATTAACTATGGCAAACTCAGAAATCTTCCCTAGTAAACCCACCAACTAATATCGGGAGCCCAGCCACTCAAACACAGAGAGCGCCAACAAGAACAAGTGATAGAACAAGTCCTTGAACAAGTGCAAGAACAAGTGCCCCAGTGAACCCTTGCTTCCCTTTATATAGCTTTTTGAGTCGCCACATCAGCGAAATCCTAGTACATCCTGCCACATCCTTTTCTCGTACACTAAAAGCTTCTGTAACTCCTACGTGTTTAAATCGATAATCCTGCATTCTACATTAATAACTGGTACATTGAGCGACATTTCCATTTTTACCAATCAAGATTAACTATCATCTCTCATGTATTTAAGTCATTATTCCTCCATCCTTACGTTAGCGTTTTAGGCCCTTTTAGAATTTATTAATTTCCGCGCATGCGTACTAACTACTGCGCATGCGTAGTAACCATCAACTGCGCTTCATCGCCCCGCCCACTTTAATTTGTTTAAATGTTTATTCTGAATATTGTTCAACAGTAGTGTGCAAACTTGCTCACTTTTTCCAATTAGCTATACTAAAATAACTTTATATTTGTCCTGCTGAAAACCTTTCTCTGTTGATATAAGTATCTCAAATTATTGTTCGAATAATACTAAGCTAAAGGTTATAATTCTGTACTATGTAGATTAATTTTTAATGATATTCCTTTATTTTATGAAATTTAATTCTCATTATTCTTACGCATACTCTATTAACTATATTCCTATGCCTTTATTTATTTAATTACATTAATTAATGCTACTCCTCATCTGTTAAAGATTCTGAAACGTTTATTACATAACCAAACAAGATAATCATTTATTTATTTGTGAAATGGACAATCGGGTTAAATGAACCTGACTTGTCACAGTACCTAATTAAATTTATTCATATAAATATTTGAAATTTTGTTTTTGAATGCATTAGCGCATTTTAGGGGAAAATTAACCATTTCTTGATGTGTTTTTATTTTAGTCGTTTTTCTATACTTGATGGAAGACTAATTTTATATCAAAACAAAATGCCTTTGACCCTTGTATAAGTTAATATGACGAGCGAGAAAAACCATCAAGTAAATACGTTCTACATTTTGTCAATTTTCCGTTCTTCAGATCCGAATTGATACACTTAATAATTATTAAAATTTCATAAAGCGCTCAAAACATTTAATTACTCCGGAACTAAATAATCACTCAAACCAAAGATGAAAGCGAGCAGACGCAATGCCTAATAATTTTCAAAGACGTCGCTCATCTATTTAGATGAGCGACGTCTTTACCAAGCGTTCATTTGAACGCTTGGTAATGCCGCACACGACATCATTAGCTTTGGAATCCTATTTGATTACTACGGAATCACTGCTTACTGCGGGAGTCACTTATCACTTTGGTAATGAGCGATTACTGAAATTAATTTAATGTTTATAAACATTACTATCAGATACAGAACTAATTACTGGAGCGCAATTTATGACTTAAGCTTAGGATTGACGCGCACTGGTACGGCCACGGTTACGGCCAAAAAGCGGCTAACAAAACCTCAGTGAGACGAATCTGAGCGGTCGCGAAACTGCCGTCTTTCTTTAGATCTATGTCATCTTAAGCCACATCGTCGCTTAACATAAGGCAAGATAGTGGTGAGCATAGATCTTTAAATGATAATATTAAAAAACTCGATGTTTTTCTGCAATAACGAACAGTGTTGTTTATTAATTGTCATTAAAGGGCAATTTAAGTATTCAGCTAATACTAATAAATACCATTCTTATTGTTTTTTATTTTGACATTTAACTATAATTTGTGTAGGTACATGCTTGTACAAATTTTAAAATGTAATAATTTTGTTTTGTTTGGGCATGTAAATTTTATTATTTTTAAAAACTATTGACTATAGGCTGTCAGCGATTCGTTGTTCCCATGCAGCGGACTGGTCGTATTCGTGACCGTGTTCGCTCTAGTGTACGAATACCCTAAATTCGTATTTTATGCGTAGGGACAACTTCAATGAGTTAAGAGGTCAAGTTTGAAATTCAGTGACACTTAGTTCCAAGCAGCTTAGAAACTGGTTCAGAACGTCAAACTTTGAAGTTACTTTCGTACTCGATTACAGTCATCACTGATAGCTAGTTAATTAATAATACTTTGAAAATAATCGATTATTAAGTGGAAAGGCTCTTGATTACGATATTAAATTATTGATGGCAAAGTTAAATTGCGGGCGAAATTGCAAAATTGAAGGAACTGGAAATAAACAAGTCAATTTGAATAAACTGCCCAAGTCACTGGGTGCGTATTATTTGTTCGAAATACATTGTGTATATCTGGAACGCAATGAATTTTTGCAACGTCCACGCCTGATTCCTTTATATACATTTTGTATATTTTTTCATTAATTGATAATAAATGACTAAATAAATAAATGACTGACATTACTAATTGTTTGTGTAATCTTATTTGATAATCGAGCTAATATATAAATCCAATGATCGTTCGAAAAAGCATCGATGTACACAATACACATCTCAATGTGAGAAAGTGCGTAACGTTTGCTCATACTCAATGGCAGACTATATATATATATGTCGCAGCTAACTAGCTTAATTCGCCGTTCAATCAACAGCCTAGCCTCTTTATTAAACAGCGCCGTTCAACTAGCGGCCTGAATGATATTCAGCCGTAGCGTCTATTACAACATTTAATAAACTGGCTGGCTAATGCTTAGGCATGCGGTTAAACATAAATGTATCTATCCCAAGGGCCACCCCCGCCGCACCCTAACCTACCGAGGGTTGCAGCTAAATTCACATTATTATTGTTACTATACTCTTCCATTGTACTATTTTTCATTAAATTTGGAAATCAGGCTTTATAAATGAACAGGCTAGGCAAGTAATTAAAAGTCATCGATCCAAGTCATTTGCCTAGCTGATCAAATGGCTGAATATCATTCAGACCGCTAGTTGAACGGTGCTGTTTAGTTAAGAGGCTAGGCTGTTGATTGAATGGCGAATTAAGCTAATTGGCTGTGACATATACATACATCAGACGGCCAATTCCGCAGTTATATTTTTTTTTTACACTTGTTAGTTCTATGTTTGGCCACTATCTCGCATGATGTGCAGCGATGATGTGGCCTATAATGGAGCACATAGATGTAGAGAGAAACGGCAGTTGAGCGGCTGCTCAGACCCATCTCCCCGATGGTTAACCGAACACCATCCCGAAACACGACTAAGTCGCTTGACGGCATGGCTTTGTACGGTGGGTGGTATTACAACCACGATTTTAAATTTAAATGAGAGTTGACCGAATCGAAACTATATTACACATATAAACTATATTGTGAATTGAAGAAAAATTGGTATGCTAATATTTATATTATAATTTTCGTTCCAAGAGATCAGAGGAAGTAAAGGAGTGATAACATGCGTCTATACATTTGTGTGTTATACAAATGTGATGCAATTCGACACTGAAGTACCAAAATACTGTCTGTCTTTTTTACACATTGGGAAAGTGTAAAGTACGGAACCGATTTCCGACATACGATAAACATACCTACCTAAATCTATAGCCTCATAATGCTTTGTGCTATAGGTTCCAATTTGTGCCAAAACTATTTCCTACAAGAAACGGATACCGTTGAATTTTACAGGTGTGATACCGATATAAATAAGTACCGTTATATAAACCCTTTTTACTAGCGTCCCTTAAAACGATCTTATTTTCGTTATCATTTTGGTAAACCTTGAAACGCCACGAATATAAAAATACAACGGTAACACAACATTATGGGTAATGTGATATTTACCGAAATAATAAACAAATTCTGAAAATAATGTAATAATAAATAAATAGCTGCATGACGTGACGTGAGTTCCGTTCCCGTTCAACGATTTTTATGTAATTCCTTTCCCGTTGTAACATAGTCAATAGCTATCAAGACCCTAGTGAGAAGACTAAAAAGGACAAAATCTTTTGACTTAGTTAAGTAAAGTGTCAGTGAACTGTAGTATAAAAAGTTGTGCTACTCGTAAAAAGCATAAGAACATAGTGTCTTCGCTTTAATAGAGACAATAAGAAAAGTGTTAATGGCGTATTCGTAGCTTCACTCAGCAGTTCAAGTCAAATTTAAATTACTTAGGTATTGGTCTTATTAGGGTAGATTGTAAATCGAATAGCGGGTTATTTTTTAGTCAAGCCATAACATTGAATAAAAAATCGGCTAAGTGCGAGTCGGACTCGCGCACGAAGGGTTCCGTACCATTATCTATGAAAACGGCATACAAATCATATCTGGGAGCCATGTAATCATGTATAGGAGCCCCCTGAATATTTATTTTAATCTGTTTTTTAGTACTTGTTGTTATAGCGGCAATAGAAATACATCATCTGTAAAAATTTCAACTGTCTAACTATCACGTTTTATGAGACACAGCCTGGTGACAGACGGTCAGATAGACATACTGACGGACAGCGGAGTCTTAGTAATAGGGTCCCGTTTTACCCTATGGGTACGGAAACCTAAAAATGCTGTCAAAATTTCACAGCTTACACGCGTGGTATCATCAAACTCTTTGGTATAAAACCTTATCAGTACTCGGCCATATCTGGCATGTAATATATTTCATATTTAGCATTCTCAGAGATGGCATATGACATAACGTTTTTAGGTCAAAGCCGTTGATGGCGGCGTCAGATATCGTATCACAGATATAACGAGAGTACGTGAGGCTTACGGGACTCTAAAACTGAGCCTGCGGGAAAAGACGCAATTTACACTTCAAATTGTTAACGTTTTTTGAAGGTAGATACGAATAAGGTAGAAAACCAGGGATTTAAAAAAAATATTTGGTACAGTACTAACTTTTTTTTAACGTTGGACCATGGTCCTCATAGCATCTGGTTCCCCAGATACAGGAAATCCTAGTTAGGAGCTAGGATCTATGTATGTAATCGTTGGGCGTATTTATTTATTTATTTAATACCAGTGTCACATTTCAAGACCGTATAATTTTTAATATTGCTTTCTAAAGGCCTCTAACAAAATGTATTAAGGCTTTTTTACCGTCTGACGTCATCAGCTCCACATCTCATAAAACATTCAAGCGGTTACATATTTAACGAGCCATCAGCAGAAGGGAGTTATCCCTGTTAGTGATGTAACATAATTTTTTAACTTACGAAAGTGAGGGTACTTTGGAAGTTACAGGACTTCTGGAAGACGAAAGTTTGTTCCTGAATTTGTCGGTGTTTTGCATTTGGCCGGATAAAAGTGTTGTGTGGGCGTATGGCCGCCTGCTCCGCCTTAGAGTGGTTCCGCACTGCATCCGATCCAAATCCAATCCTAATATATCCATCAATAGTTCATCGAGAAATTTATTTTAATCACAATATGTTGCTACATATTGTGATTGTGAAAATAATTATTTATATTAAAATTGGACGTACGAACACCCTACGAAGAACCTCTTGAAAACAAAACCTTTTATTTGTACAGCTTATAATGAAGATGGAAGTATCAACAGACCAGAAGTCTATAAAAGAAGGCAAGGCGGAGATCTACCTTAAAACAGATAAAGTTTTCTACAACCCCGTGCAAGAGTTTAACAGAGATCTCAGTATTGCGTAAGGAAACATCCTTACAGCTAAAAAATGCCAATACGATGCTATAGGTACCCTATATAATATTCAATTTTAATGTAAATAATTATTTTCCAAAAAAAATCGAGCAAAATTTGAGAACTTCGACAGGCTACAGTTAAAAATATCAATCTCCTCCGACAAGAGGTTAATTATTCATATGGCGCGTGACAAGGGGGAAAACTTGAAATCGGAAGACGCGACTCGGATCTAGTGCGTAACCCGTCTCAGGCACTATAACTGCATCCGATCTACATCCGACCCAATCCGTCATCGATAAATGATCGAGAAATCGGATGACAGGACTCGGGTTTAGTGCGTAACTTGTCTAAGAAATAGCACTTTTACTACATCCGATTCGAAACCGATCCAAAATCCATCCGAATCCAATCCAAATCCAATCCGAATCCAATCCGAATCCAATCCGAATCCAATCCGAATCCAATCCGAATCCAATCCGAATCCAATCCGAATCCAATCCGAATCCAATCCGAATCCAATCCGAATCCAATCCGAATCCAATCCGAATCCAATCCGAATCCAATCCGAATCCAATCCGAATCCAATCCGAATATAATCCGAATCCAATCCGAATCCAATCCGAATCCAATCTAAATCTAATCAGAATCCAATTCGAATCCTATCCAAATCCACTCTGAATCCAATCTGAATCCAATCCGAATCCAATCCGAATCAATCCGAATCCAATTCGAATTTAATCTGAATCCAATCAGAATCCAATCCAAATCCAATCCGAATCCATCATCGATGATTGATTGAGAATTCGGATGACTAGACTAGTATCTCGTGCGTAATCTGTGTTATAAATAGCACTGTGGTTACAGTGTAAAACTAAAACGCTATGTAAATATGCAGTGTAATATAAGCCGGAATATTCAGCGGGATTACACTACATATTTTCATTGCATTTCAGTTTTGAGATGAATTTCCGCAACGTCACGCCTGATTCCATTGCATTGTATAGAATTGAATTAAATTAAAGGTGTAACCATAGTCAAGTATACATTTTATAAGAATAAAACCGACTTCAATTCTGATGTATCTTCGAAGTCTAAGGTCTCGATGAAATTTATATGAGACCACTTCGTAGATATACTGAACTCAACGCAGAATGCAGAATTTTCCAAATCGGTTAATAAATGACGGAGTTCTGACGTAACAAAAAAATAGTTAAATTAAGAACCTCATCCTTTATAAAGTTGGTTAAAAATGGCATTTGAATGTGGGAACATTTAAATCCGTTTCTGGAAAGTTATTGTTGGGTCCCAAGTTGTTCAATACAATACCCATTACGCAGTTAAATATTTATCAAGCCATCAACATTACAGGCGGAGAGGTAGCCTTGTTAATAATGTAACATCATTTTTAACTTTCCGTGTTCCCGAACCTCCCAAACAAGCTTCCAAGGATTTTAGGAGTTACGAAAACATGAATTTATAAATTTTACCTGACTACGCGGTCACTACTTGTGATTTATTAAAAGGACGCAGAAATAGAACTCACAGGCTCATTATACATAAACGTAAGATACCTATTTAGGTATATTCAATACAATTCAGTTCAATTCCATTTATTTAAGCAAAAACAATCTAATATCTTCATCATCATCATCCACAGCCCTTTACATCCCACTGCTGTGTATAGGCCTCTCTCATATTATGCCATTCGCCTCGATTCTGCGCCATTCGTGTCCAGGTTCGGCCCGCGATTTTTGTAATATCGTCGACCCATCTTGCTTCCGGACGCCCAACGCTACGCTTGCCCTGTCTAGGCCACCATTCAGTCAGTACCTTACTCCACCTGTCGTCACTCCGCCTGGCCCGCTTATAATCATCATCATTATCATCATCAGCCTATTACGGTCCCACTGCTGGGACTCAGGCCTTCTCTTATAGAGAGAGTATGGACCATAATCCACCAAGCTGCGCTGGCCCAGTGCGGGTTGGTGAATGTCAAATGTCTTTGAATTTTGTGATAAATTCTAGGACATGCTGGTTTCCTCACGATGTTTTCCTTCATCGATATTAGAGCGAGTGTTAAATCCGCAGATAACTTAAGAACGTCAGTGGTGCGGGGCCAGTGGGATTCGAACTCGGGTGCGTCGGATCGAAAGTCGCACATGCTACCACTGAGCCACACTCGCTTTCCGCTTAATATATCTAAATTGAATAAAATGACAGTATTCGCAGTTTCTGCGCCCGGATTTCAACTTGAGTATGGGAAAGAAATAGGTAAACATACTTTACCTACCTTTTTTCAAAGTCATGATACCAAGTTACAATTGTTAATATATATTAATTTGATTTGTATTATGCGTTTATATGACGTTTAAAAGTGCATTTTAGTGCCTTAAATAAATGATATTTAATTTTTAAAAGTATTTTTTTTTTTCTTTTATTTATTTATTTTATTTATTTATTATTAGATGATCAACAGCTTATACAAGAGATTCAGTTACAATCTTAAGTAATCATAATATAGGCTAATGAAAGATCATCCTAATTATTACAATTATTAAACGGATTTTGATGGAATTTAGATACCTGAAGATTTCTTTTACGCTTAATACATCCATGTTTGGCCACTATCTCGCCTGATGTGAAGCGATGATGTGGCCTACGATGGAGCACATAGATCTAGAGAGAGACGGCAGTTGAGCGGCTGCTCAGACCCGTCTCTCCGATGATTCATGAAGTCATGGAAAAAGACGTGGGATACTTTTTTATCCCAGAAAACCGTGGTAGAAACCGCGGGGAACAACTAGTATAGTATATTATGGCTATAATAGTTTGATATTTGAGTCGTAGCGATGAACGAGAACAGTGGCGATACTTCCGGTTTGTCCCTAACTCAATAACAAGGGTATGTTTATTGTGATACCACACACGTCGCACCGCTATTATAGAGCTAATGCAATTATAACGCATGCTTAATGGAATACTGACTTAACTCAAAAAAGACGTTAACGCAAAAGAAGATCTTGCAATCGTCATTGCAAGATCTTCTTTTGCGTTAACGTCTTTTTTGAGATAAATCAGTATTCCATTAAGCATGCGATAAGCTGTTATTTACTATCATACTAGTAACACAGTCTACAGATCCCAAAAAAGACCCGCAAAAATAAGATTTTGTTTTTATAAATAAAACAACTTCAGGGGGCTTTCCACCAACTTTTACAAAACCATCATGCTACAGAAACGTTTTATTTGAAGCTTACAATCATATTACTCTGATTCGTACCATGAGCTTCATAAAACAATAATGTTTTTGTTCCTGCGAAGTGTCAGCTGTCAAAAAACACCTGAATGGATTTACGATGACGTCACCAAAACTTCTCAACAATACAATATCAAAGTAAGCTTTTTTTAGGACTTCGTGGTACGGAAAATGGAAGTAAGCTTAAAATAATACTGGTTTAAGAGATGATGGTAAGCCTGCATTGGCAAGAAAGTCGTGTGTATTAATTAAATAAATCAAACTTTACATGTTAACCTAGTGACGCTTAAGAATCTCGTCACCGCGATCTAGGAATCGGCTCTCGTTTGAGGGCGGCATCTAGTTTATTTACTAGGATCTAAAATTATTTAGGCTAACAACATATACGATTCGAACAAGCGTGGTATAAATATTTACACATGGTAGGTCCCTCGTATGCGGGAGGCTGTCTGGGTAGGTACCACAGCTTTGCCAGTTATTCTGCCGCCAAGCAGTAGTGCGCAAGCATTACTGTGTTCTGGTTTGAAGGGCATTGTAGACAGCGAAATTACTGGGCATACGAGACTTAATATCTGATGTTTCGGGGTGATAAGCGCAATGCAGCGCTACGTATTTCTTATTATGCTAATTAAAGTTCTAAATGACACTGTTATAGTTATGGGCAGGCATGGCGTTTACCATCAGGCGAACGACCTGCTCGTCTCATCAATCAGTGCCATAAAAAAGGAGAACAAAAAAAATTGTTTTCAAAATTCTCAAGGTAAAACGGAATAACCACAGGGGGGGCGCATGGCGGACCAGATATTTGATTTGATTTTAGCCAGAAACAGCCAATTTATTTATAACTGACTTTAAAAAAAGGAAGTGGTTCTCTATTCGATTGTATTTTTTTATGATCGTTACCTCACTACTCCGTCATTTATGAACCGATTTGGAAAATTCTTTTTGCGTTGAGTTCAGTATAGCTACGAAGTGCTAGTATAAATTACTGAACTTCGAAGATACATTGAATCCTTGTGTTTTAATAAAACATCGAGTTGGCAACATAGTGCCTTTGTTCCATAAATTTTGATTTAATATTATTGACACTATTATCGAGACACTCCAAGATGCTATTGTGTTCACACATCGCATCGTTAGTGTATATTAACGCGGTAATGCATTCCTGACGAGTCAGCTGGCTGTATGCTGCCGCGTACTTGTGCCAAATTGTCGACAAAAATGCTGAGATATCAGCGCTCAGCGCTTTTGGGTGAAATGAGCGCTCAGTTCAAGCATTATGCTTGTGTGTTTATGTATTTATTATGTGTTTAATTTTTATATTAAACTTTGTGTCAACGGTTGCGAAATACAAATTCTATTTTTTGAGCACTATACCACAAGGATTCTATTACGAAATAGTATCAAAATTAAAATCAAATGAATAATCCAAATAGGCACAAAATGCAATTTAACAAGTCACAAATTATTTATATTTATATTGAGATTTAATTATTTTTGTACAAAAATTAAATTAATTTTTTAAATTAATTTTGGATCTATTAAGCGTAAAAAAAACATCTTATTGAGCACCTATTTTTAAAGTTAGTTAAAAAAAGCAAAAAATTCGACACATATTTTTTTACACTTTATTTATCTATGTTTGGCTACTATCTTGCCTGATGTGAAGCGATGATGTGGCCTAAGATGGAGCACACAGATCTAGAGAGAGGCGGCAGTTGAGCGGCTGCTCAGACCCGTCTCCCCAATGGTTCACCGAACATCATCCCGAAACAGGACTAGGTCGCTTGACGGCATGGCTTTGTTCGGTGGGTGGTATTACAACCACGGCCAGAGCCTACCACTCCAAAGCGCGTAAGCGGGTTTCATCACAAATGATCAAAAGACGCGGCAGTGCGCGGGCGCACGGCACGGCGCCTACTAGCCCATCTCGCCGTCGCTCCCGCGAACCGTGTTAAGGGAAATACATAGACATTTCAGGTAATAGTTTGCAAAGCCTTGTACATATTTTTATAATAATAAATATGTTATAAATATATTATTTTTCGGTCATTTACTTTTATTTTTACCGACTTCATAATAGGAGAAGATTCTCAATTCGATTGTATTTTATAGTAGATTCAAGTTGCGTGTGTAAAATATTCTAATGAAAAAAGCATACCATACAGTTAGTAATTACATAGAAGACAAAGGTCCATGGCACATTACGCTTCTGCCAAGTAGCCAAATGGCACATAAGAAACATGATATTTACAAAAATTTCAAAAATTGTATCAAAAGTTCTTAAAAAATGCCCTTCAGTTTCTTGCTGTATCTTCTGAGTAGTGGTGATAGAGTCATTGTAATATTTGACGTTCATAAATGCGTCTGTGATGGCAATTTTGGCATCACAGACACACTTATGAACTTTTGAACAAATAACTTTTGAACTTTGACTATACAAAAATTCTAAAAATTGTAACAAAAGTTCTTAAAAAAAATGTCCCTCAGTTTCTTGCCGTATCTTCTGAGTAGTGGTGATAGAGTCATTGTAATAATTGACGTTCATCTGTGATGCCAATTTTGGCATCATAGACATACTTATGAACTTTTGAACAAAGAACTTTTGAACTTTGAATGAAGTATATTTCTAACATCATTTGCATTTTAAAGGTTACGCTAACAAAGTAATGTTTGTACAAAAATATATTGAATTCTTATGTCGGTATTTATGGAATACCGAAGCAAGACCGAATTTCCACTAAAAGTTTTTGGTTGCGTGTCTCTGTACGCACGCACTGTATTTAGAAACACTAAAGAGGTAAAGTTCTCGTTGGTTCGAAGAAATTTTATGGAACGTAGAGCAATAAAAAACTAAATCTACAGCTTTTACTGTTGATTAAAATGGAAATGGATAATTACGAACATGGCAAGTACCATTAACGGTACTAGCGATATTACCATTAATAGTACTTGCGATATCACCATTAATGGTACTAGCGATATTACCATTAATGGTACTAGATTTATTACCATTAATGGTACAAGCGATACATTAACGGTACTAGTGATGTTACTATTAATGGTACTAGCGATATTACCATAAATGGTACTAGATTTATTACCATGAACGGTACAAGCGATACATTAACGGTACTAGTGATGGTATTATTAATGGTACTAGGTAAAATGCAAATTTAAAATACAGCCTCTGTGGTGTAGTGGTCGGTTGGCTCAAATCTCATACACCACCGAGATGGCGGGTTCGATTCCCGCGACGGGACAAATGTTTGTGAACAGAAAAAACTCATTCTGTGTAAGTATTATTAATTAAAGAAAACAAAGTCCTGGGTCTCTTAAAATAACATGATATTAACGTGCAAGTGGCTCAGTGGGAGCACGTCCGGATTTAACATCGTGAGGAAACCGGCATGTCTAAGAATTTAACACAAAAATTCAAGAACATGGACATCCACCAGCCCGCATTAGGCCAGCGTGGTGGATTATGGCCCATACTCTCTCTACGAAGGAAGTCAAGTCAAAATCTCTTTTTTGGCATCACAAACGCACTTATGAACGTCAAGTTATCACAATGACTCTACCACCACATCGGAAAAAGAACCACTACTCAGAAGATACGGCAAGAAACCGAGGATGTTTTTTAGGGATTTTGTTACAATTTTTGGGTTTCTACAATGTTATGTTTCTTATATACCAGTTGGCTACATCGCAGAAGTGGAATTTTCCAAGCATCTTTGGCCCATATCCCAGCATTGGGAAAGTAATGGGCTGACGATGATGATGATATTAACCGTAGTTAAATTTGTAATATCCAGCACTAATTTAAATTACTTTCAACCTCGTTCCGACCATCAATATTAATTCAAGGGCGCTGTCGCAACAATTACAAACAAACCTTTGAACCAATACCGAACAATTTTACCTCATCGCCCCACTCAAGATTAATAAAATGTTAACGAGAGACATAAATCATCGGCCTTTAAATCAAGTAGCAAGTTTTAATAAGTTAAAATAATTAGGAAGTTTGTTTTTAATGAGATCGAGGCGGGAGTTTGTCAATTAAATATCTGAAAGTGTTAATGAACTTCGGTGGTGAAAGTGAATTAATAAATAATAATTTATATCTTTCTTAAGCAATTCCTTAAATCGTATTTCAAAGCCGCATAAAAATATTCATATATACCTGTAGAATAGAATGTCTTAATGCTACAAATATTATTGTAACGCACTGCCCATAACAGTTGAAGCGTTGCAGCACCACGCAGAACATAATTTTCTAATATCCTCCGCGGTATTGCGCTGCGCTCGTCTCCCTAAATAGCTCCTATGTCTCATAATGCTCAGTGATTTTGCTTTTCAGTTTGTATTACATATTTTGGTATTCCAAACAAACATGTGATACAAAAGAGTCGGTCTACTTCTAGAAGAAGAAAGCGCTTTCAATATTTCTAGACTTGGTGAGGGAGCGCTTCATCCATTATTTCATTTTTTATTAACAGCCACGGGGAGAGCCCCTCTCCTCTTCCTTTTGAGAATTTTTTTTTTCATGGCTAATGTAAGTTGTTTTTTATGATAAGTGTAAGGTGTCTTTCATGATAAGTCTAAGGTGTATTTCATGACAAGCGTAAGGTGTATTAACAGCAGCGGAGAGAGCCCCTCTCCTCTTCCCCATGACTACATACCTGGACCCAGAAACATTAATCATGTCATCCACCAGAGTCGAAACCCGAAACGCTTAACTTTAAAACGTGTGGTTTTCAATCACTATGTGGAAATCAGTCACTGGGAGAAGGTCAAAGGGACGTCGTAAAGTATTTACGCGATGGGAAAGAGAAGTTACGAGTCAATAAACTTTTGACTTAATACGCCGTTCATGAATGAGAGAGAGAATATAAACTTTAAGGTCCCCATGAGTATTTAATATAACTCTAACTCGTACGTAGGGAAGTTCTAAAACAGATTTTAAGAACAGAAAGACATTTTTACTTATTATATTTCTTATTATTTTACTTACTATCAAGTGGATAATCTGCTCTTATCGTCATTCAATTACATACAATATTTATACGACAGCCTCTGTAGTGTAGTGGTTGGGCAGGTTGGCTCAAATCTCATACATCACTCAGGTTGAAAGAAAGAAAGAAAGAAAGAAAGTACATTTATTCAAGACAGATACACGCAACATTTCATTAAGCTATAATACTA
This sequence comes from Petrophora chlorosata, assembly GCA_951640565.1. NCBI lineage: Eukaryota > Metazoa > Arthropoda > Insecta > Lepidoptera > Geometridae > Petrophora > Petrophora chlorosata. The sequence goes on along the minus strand of OX621204.1, from coordinate 2,658,733 downwards.
TACTACACATAACAAATAATATTATACTATACATACAACAGGAAAAAATAACACATAATAAATACATAACCTATATAATAAATACATAATATAATTATAGTATAATGGAATGTTGCGCGATGTCAGGAAAAGGTTTCGACTCAGCATAAAAACTAAGGTAATAAATACCTTAGTACTGCGGTTGCGGTTGCGGGTTCGATTCCCGCGACGGGACAAATGTTTGTGCACAGAAAAAAAAGCGCAAGCATTTGTTTCATGTCTGGGTGTTGTTTTATTTATACATTTTATAACGAAAAAACCGACTTTAATTTATCTTTCAAGTCCAAGGTCAAATAACGATGAAATTTATATGAGACTACATTGTAGCTACATTGAACCCAACGCAAAAAGACTTTTCTAAATCGGTTTACAAATGACGGATTTCAGGTAACAAACATAAAATAATACTCGCCGCGACACCGCCACTGGTCGCCGTGATCTCGCAGCGTAAGTTCGCCCTGAAAAAGAGCATCGGATATGCTCGAAACCTAGGTCGACTAATTTGACAAACTACGTGAGTCCTAGCCGTGCTATTAAATATTTATAAAAAAATATTCAAATTGAACTCCTCCTTTTTTAAAATTGGTTAAAAGTCGAATATATGCCAAGCAGCAGTGCGCAAGCATTACTGTGTTCCGGCTTGAAGGGCATTGTAGCCAGCGAAATTACTGGGCATTATGAGACTCAACAGATAATTGTCTCAGGGTGACGAGCGCAGTACAGCGCCGCGCAGGATTTTGCAAAACAATGTTCGGGGTGGTGCTGTTATTGTTATGGGCTGGCGTATTGCTTACCATCTGGCAAACGACCAGCTCGTCTCGTCATTCAGTTACATAAAAAAAAAAATATCACGGCACAAATTTATATTTTTATGACAAGTGTAAAGTGTCTTTTGTATCACTGCAATAAAAATACGAACTTAACACAATTGAAAAATGAACTTTATCCTAAACTAAAACGAAACACATTTTCACTCGCATCATTATCACGCTTGCTCGATAACTACAGTAATAGTTTTATCTAAATACCGAAACCAATCAATCTCCCATCGCGTTCCTACCTCGTACTTCCCTGTTCCTTCATCCCCACAGATTACTGTAATATCGAGCAATAACAATAATAACTTTTGCGTTACCTGAGCCGATTGCCTAACGACTCGTTCTTGTATGCTACAGAAAACATGCAGTAAGCCAACTTTACACTTTATATCCTCACTCAATTACACATTATTTACTACTGCGGAAAATTAAATGTGCATGATAGACGTAAAAATTATGAAATAAAAATTCAGTTGTAATATTTTTTTTTAATAAATAATTTACCATCGGGAATCGGTAAAATTATCTCTAGGCCATTCAGTTGGCTCAACCGATACCTACCCGTAAGTACATATTATTCTTGACCAGACGTACGGCAAGCCGTCATCAATTTATGGTTGACAACCCTCCTGCTCGCACCAAGCGCTTTGCTTCGACCTTCATAATGCGAACGGCCAAGGAGTGGAAATCTCTGCCGGCGTCTGTGTTTCTGGATAGCTATCTGGGTGTCTTTAAGACAAGAGTGAACAGGTTTCTTCTAGGCGAGCGTGCTACATCTTCGACCGCATCGTCACTTAAAAACAGATGAGATAGCGGTCAAACGCAAGCCTATAAATAGTAAAAAGATATGTTTATTTAATTTGATTGCTATTACTTAATTATTAATAAGCTGTTACTATTATTGTACAGCCGAAATGGGTAAGCCATTAAAACTTTTTTGGAATAAATAACATCCTATGTACTTACACAGTTTTACGCATTAACGATATTCTATTGTATTCTATTCTATTTGACTTATAATTGAAGTAAAGATAAGTTGTTAAATGTTGTATTGTTTGACTTAGGGGTTGACTTTTATGCGGCGAGGAATATATTTTTTTAACAACAATGAAATTATTTTGAATGTATCAACTGTCTTTTAGCGTTCCTCATATGCGAGGTCTTACAGGTCCCTAGGGCGTCTCAACATTCGTATGTTTAAATGTTTGTTTAATATGTGTATTTATCTATAGTACCTACTGTATGTTTGATTGACGATATCATTTGAACGGTTGTTCGGGTCTTTATAATACCTGAGTTAAGGAGGACGACGAAGAACTAAATCGTTCCAGGGTTTTTTGAGCTTACATGGATATGAGTTCCTAATTGTGGAAATGGAGCAAAGGACTACTTGGTAAAAACGTTCTAAAATGAGAGACACTTAAGAAATGACATACTCGTACATGACATAAACATGTGGCATAAAAAAAACAGAAAACAAAAAAAAGAGTAAAAGATTAAATAAAAATAGAAAATTGTTGCAAACCGGCCTCAACTCAGCGTTGTGCTGGTCGTGTGACCAGCGCTGGTCTTCCGTTAAGGCCGTTTGAGTGACTGCGAAATCTGCTTGCGTAAATTAAACTACATCGGCTACATGTTCGTAGTAGACCTACTGTTTGCAGCTGTATTGCGTCTATAACTAGGGCGTGATACGTGTACGATTGATGCCGAACGGCCTTTTTATGGCCCCGAATATTGGCCGAAATAAAACCAGTAATAAATGCCTTACGCACAATTTGCGTTAATGCCTTAGCGGATAATGGTGGGCCTTTAGTTGTAACTGAATCGGGGTTTTTTAGCTAGGATGTGTGGAAATGATATATGAATGACTAAGTGATTCTTACTTGTCATTGGTTTGTTCAAAGATCTAAAGTTCTTTATTCAATTTCGGCATCACAGACGCACTTATGAACGTCAATTTTTACAATGACTCTACCGCCGTATCGGAAAAGAACCACTACTCAGAAGATACGGCAAGAAACTGAGGGGCCTTTTTTTAACTTTTTTTACAATAATTTGTGTTTTTTTTTTGATAATATTATAATTTCTTATGTACCAGTTGGCTACTTGGCAGAAGCGGAATGTTCCATGCATCTTTGTCTTCTATATAATTACTAACTGCATAGTATGCTTTTTTCATTAGAATATTTTTCACATTTTATTTGAATCTACTTTCTGTGAGCTCCGTTATACTTTGTTGGCTCGTACTTTAAACGTTTAACTAATTAATAACAGGTCATAGTCGTCGATAGTGACTAGTGGTAGGTCTCTCGTATGCGGGAGGCCGTCTGGGTACGTACCACCGCTTTGTCAGTTATTCTGCCGCCAAGCAGTAGTGCGCAAACATTACTGTGTTCCAGTTTGAAGAGCATTGTAGCCAGCGAAATTACTGGGCATATATGAGACCTAAGATCTGATGTCTCGGGGTGATGAGCGCAATGCAGTTCTACGCAGTGCTTTTTATAGTGCTTTTTAGTATTACCAGGCAGTCTTTAAATAGAGAGTGAACAGGTATCTCTTAGGCGAGCTTGTTAGATCTTTGACCACATCATCGCTTACTATCAGGTGAGATAGTGGTCAAACGCAGGCATATAACTAGAAAACAGGCGTGGCGCTTACCATCAGGTGAGCGACGTGCTTGTCTCATCACCGCCGCCTATGGACATCGCAACACTCGGGGCTTTACTGGTACTTTGGACCATTTTCACCCTCCTTTTTAAGTGCCCCATATTTTTTTATATTTATTTATTTATGTATTCTTCTGCGGCACGACCTTCGTCGGTAGCTCATTCCACATACTGCAGGTGTGCGGCAAGAATGATCTGGAGAATCGAAGAGTGTGTATTTTTTTAATTACCCGTTCCACTTGTTTATACTAAAAATAATTTACGGAGCAAAGTGTGAAAGCGTTAGGTTAGATTACGGAAACAAGTACAAGTTTTTACTGTCTTTACTCTGCACTAAAAAGTTATGAGCGCTCCTACTTAGCCCTAAGCTAAGCTTAAATCGAGGTTGAAAGGTTATGGTCTCTGCTGTACATCAAACAATATTACAAAAGCGTATTGTAAAAAGAACTGAATATACCGACCCTGTTACGGAGGTACATCGTGTCTGATACATATTGTTAAAGTTTTCCTTTAAGCAATATTAGTTCTGATGGAAGTGAGTCTGATGGTATGTTTGTTACCTTAGAACTCCGTCATTTATAAACCGATTTGGATTAAGAAACCGAAATTCAACCTTTGGAGTTCAAAGATACACCAGAATTAAAGCGTGGTGGATTATGCCATAATCCACCACGCCGATGTCATATGTCCTTGAATTTTTGTGATAAATTCTTGGACATGCCGGTTTCCTCACGATATGTTTTCTTTCTAAGAAAGTCAGTGGTGCGCGGCCAGCGGGATTCGAACTCGGGTGCGTTGAAACGAAAGTCGCACGTGCTCCCACTGAGCTTCACTCGCTCCCCAACCGGAATCCTTACTTCCGTCCAATTACAACGTCGGTCTCTTTAACACAAGAGTGAATAGGCACCTCATGGGCAAACGTGCTCTAACTTAGACCGCAACTACGCTTACCGTCAGGTGAGTTACTATCAAGCGTAAGCCTTTTTCATCATAAAAAAAACACTGTGTGACCGGATCCGTCATTTCCGTATCGGCTTTTTGAGTCATAAGCGGAAGTGCCGTTCCATGATTGTTACTCTGGATGCTGAATGAATCATCTCTTTAAATGGAATAGGCCTGTGATAATAGGTGAATTTGTAACAATGAACATGATACTTCTATCGTCGACTGTACGGGATCGTGGGCAGATTAAGAACCTAGATAGTTGTAAGCTTTTAGGGAAATGTCTTAGCTTAAGCGTGGGCTGGTCTCTTAATAGTAAAGATTAATGATTTTGCCAACAGACAAAACATAGTACGTAAGACAAAAGACTGTCTAAGAGGCATTACTTGCCTGATAATTTGGAACAAATAATGTTACAATTTATCACTCTAGTTGAATAATAAATAGCCTTTAGAATAAATATATATAAATAATCATAATCATAATCAATTGTATATTTGCAAGAATATACGTTATATACAATATTTCAAATGTCATTTAGAATCTCAATTTGACATATACTGAATAATTATTAAATTATTATAAATTATTATGTTATAAATTTTGTAATTAAAATTAATGTTGAAATGCTTATCAATTACATTTATATATGTTAAATATTCTGAGAATTGTGCTTGGTTTATTGATAATAACTTAAATATATTCACAAAATAACTTAAATATATATACAAAATATAATAAAATTATTCTAAAAGGCCTATGGTGGAGGGGAAAGTGCCCAGAACGCCGGCCGCATTGCCACGCTGAATGGCAATGCTGATTTTTTGACCCAAATTTGAGCCAGTATTCTGGACAAAAATTGTCTTAATAGGCAAAACATAAGTTTTTTTTTTCCTCTTTATGAGGAGTGTTTGTGTATGAGTAAGGGGTATGTGTCATGTGTGGAGTGAGTAGAGTCCGTGAGTATGTGTGTGTGTGTGTGGAGGGAGAGAGAGGTGAGAGAGTGTGAGGGTGTGTGCGTATGCTTGTATCTATGTATATATGTGTATATAATGTAGGCACAAATATACTAATAAAATAAGTATGCGTAGTTAATCTCATTTTTTTAAAATATGAATTCAAATTTAGGAACGCAAGTTTGCAAATCGTTTCATTTTTAACCGACTTCAAAAGAAGGTGGTTCTCAATTCGACTGTATGCAGTTTTTTATGTTTGTTACGCGATTTCTCCGTCATTTATAAACTGATTTGGAAAATTTTGCGTTAAGTTCAGTATAGCTACAAGGTGGTCCCATTCAAATTTCATCGATATTCGACCTTGGACTTCGAAGATACATCAGAATTGAAGTCGGTTTCTTTTTTGTACAAAAATTAATTATTTCATAATCCACGTAGTAATAAGTCATTTGTACATTGTAAATTTACATTCTGAAAGCAAAATTTCATGGATATATTTAATTTTGTTTATGGAAGCCCATACTAATTATTACAATGACTCTACCACAGAATCGAAATAAGAACCACTACTATGAAGATACGGCAAGAAACTGAGGCAAAGTTTGGGTCTTATTCTTGGGTGCTAACTTAGTGGTAATAGGTATTGGAAACACATAAACGGTCGAGTGCCATTGACACATTTTTGGAATGTTCTCACACATATCAAAGTCAGTATAAAATATGTTCTGTTTCGGCGTTTGACCACAGTCGTAACGTAGCTCGACTAGATCTTTTAGGTTATGCAACGTTTGCAGTGGTCACAACTTGAATGGGTGACCGTTTGTGAGGTATTTAAATCTGAGCGCTACCGTGCTTCAGAGAGCACGGTAAGCCGTCAGTCCCGGTTATTGTCTTAAGATAACAGTCGTCCTTTGGAGGCTTTTGGGCAGTATAAAACTCGGCAGTACCAATATAACGAAAGTGTAATTTGTAATTATTATTATTTAAATTATTATTCTAAACATACAAGGACAATTATTATTATTTTATTTATTTGTAAACTGACATACCTAACTGGTACATGCTTGTACAAATTTAAAATTTATTAATTCTCATTTATTATGTAAGTTTTATTATGAATAAATAACTATTGACTATTAACAAATCAAAATCCGCCAGAGTTTGGTATTGTGCGTGAAGTATTAACAAAAATCCATCTATCCAACTTTTAAATTTACAATATAAGTAGATAAGTAGGGAATATAGAGCACCAAAAAGTCTCCAAAACAAAGTCTTTGATTTAACAACGTTCCTTCTTTCCCTAACACAAATTAGGTGCATTTGACCCGGAGCTATCAACATTAAGAACGTAATACGATTATTTTCGTTAAAAAAAGACAGGGCGAATCCCTTCTTTGTTGAAACGAAGCGTCGAAATAATGGGTTTATGGCAAAGATAATATTAATGTCGGGGAATTCCTCGGGGCTGTAATTTAGCTGAATTTTGCTACTGTTAGTTAACATTTTAAATTTGGTTACAGACCTGCAAGGGAATAGTCCAACTTGGACAATTATTATTAATTCATTTATAAAGTAGATAACATAGACTCATTATTTATTTAAAAATATTAGAAAATTTAGAAAAAATATTAGAAAGACGAGCCGCTAGGCACCCGCCTAGCGGCTCGTCTTTAATTTTAAATTTTGTGTGTGCGCTGACCTTCTAACATCCGGATGTCTGGTCCGCCAAAGTGGCCATGATGCTGTTGGTGCTGGCGCGCAAACGACTCAACAGCGATGCACTACGTTTTCTGATGATGGCATGAAAGCCATGTAACCTCAGATTCGAAAACATACTGGAGGCGCTACAGAAGCGTGGCAGCCCCATCAGCACCCTAAGACCGTTATTGTACTGGACGCGCAGGTCGCTGTATGTCCGCTGCGTATAGTGAACCCATAGACTGCGCGTGTAAAAGGATTGACAGTAAGCTCTAAATAATAGCGTCGCCTTCCCTTGTTTTGTACAACAATGATCTCGATCAAAGTGAAGTGCTGAAGTGGCAATGGGCTCAATCAAAAGCACTGATAGTAATTCAATTGAAAGTATAGATACTCTGTTTGATAATTTTAGTATTGTTTGATTTATGTGTGACAATCTCTTGGTGAAACATGCTGGACTAATATAATATATATAAGATAATTAACAATATGACTTACCATTTTTGGTGCAAATAAACTATTTTATTTCATTTAATTTCAAGCTCTACAAATTTGTAACCGCAATGCATTTTTCGAACATTTTTTCAGCTTTTTGTTAAATTTTCGCTCAACAGCTTGTTGGTGGAGACTTATAGCTTATCCTTGGGTCCAGATTATGTTATCTATTGAACTACTTTCCTTCTTAAGTGCAATAAAGTGTTTTCTATTCTATTCTATTCTACGTTATCGTATGTCAATTGTATGAAAATTGACGATAATGATAGCTTATTGACAGTTTTCGTAGACGGCGGGCCAATGGCTTGCTATGGACATGCTGTCGAGCTATTTTGACTTAATGCCTCTAATCTCTCTTAATCTTTAAAAATCAAAATATATTTAATTGGCACAAAAAATGCACTTTCAAGCGTTCGTATACACAATACAAAACAATTTTAAAATACGTTATAAATTTTAACTTAAAATATCATGACTTTGAAAAGGAAAAAGTAAGCAAAGCATGTGAAAATAAATGCGAAAACTGACTTTACCAGTGCTTCGGAAATACGCCCGCTAGAGAAAACAGCAACACGAGAGCTAGAGAAACAGTGCGGGGACGTGTCTATTTTAAAATGTTTAGAAATATAACTCTAAACTATAAAAATATAAACTATAGTGATAAAGATAGCGATGCCTATTTAGTTTTCTTTTGCGATGCTATGGCAACATCAGATTTTCAGGAACAGTATAACTGCAACACGATCGTTTGGTACTGAAAATTGAGGCCTAGATCATTTAATCGTAATTTAACATTCGGAGCGAGCGTGATACGGAGTTTAGTAAAAAGTTCGAAAAAAATGCATAGGTACACCAAATCACTCTACGCGTCAGTATCACATAACTAAAGACGCATAGATATGCTCCTGTCAGAAACATTCAATGGATTCGATCGCGTCATATTCAAGGCTTGTGATTGGATAAAAAAGATCTTTATAGAATCAGTAACTAGACACTGGCGTAAGCACAAAAGGTGTAGAGTGACGAGTGTAACGACCCGCGCGTCTTCTGCAATAGCAGCCGTTATCAAAGACATTAATCTTAAAGTCTGCAGGTGTTCTATCAGTAAAATAAATTAGTTTTTTTAAGCTAGAAAAGCGTCGTTAAGTTATAGTGCTATTTTCTAATTTTTTTTTTATTTCGAGTGAATTGAGATAATTGAGATAAACATTTTTATATAAAATTTTAAGTCTATTGTATTTCTTCTGAAAGACGTCGCTCAGAGTTTAATCGGGCGATTTCAAACGCCGTACCGAAGCTTGATTTTTATATGAAACTGAGCAACGAGACGAGCAAGTTGTTCCTGATGGTTAGCGCCACGCTTGCCCGTAACAATTGCAGTGCCACACATAACTTTAAGTACCATGAATAGCACTGCGTAGCACTGTATTACGCTCATCACCCCGAGATATCAGATATTAAGTTTTATAAGCTCAGTAATTTTGCTGGCTACAATGCCCTTCAAACCGGAACACGGTAATGCCTGCGAACCATTGCTTGGCGGCGGAGCAAATGGTCAACTATTGTTGGCATTGCCATGATCGCATTGCCAGTCTCTAGCATAAACATGTTTTTTTTTATATAATTGAATGACGAGACGAGCTGGTCGTTTGCCCGATGGTAAACAATACGCCAGCCTATAATAATGACAGCACCACCCAGAACTTTGTTTTGCAAAATCCTGCGCGGTGCTGTACTCCGCTCGTCACCCTGAGACAATTAGCTGTTGAGTCTCATAATGCCCAGTTATTTCGCTGGCTATGATTGTAGCATAAACCGTCAGGCGCTCTAAAATACCTATTCCTAACTGCGTTTAATTAAATTTTTCAACTCCACGACACATTTGAAAAATTCTTAATTCGGTTTTGGCATCACAGACACAACTATGAACGTCAATTATAAAAAGAACCACTACTCAGAAGGTACGGCAAGAGAGTCATTTTTTTTTCATCCATTAAAAAATCACCTCAATAGCCCAATCATAAGTAATTTTAGAGCGAGTGTGGCTCAGTGGGAGCTCGTGCGACTTTCGATCCGACGCACCCGAGTTCGAATCCCGCTGGCCCCGCACCACTGACTTTCTTAAGTTATGTGCGGATTTAACACTCGCTCCGAAAACGGTGAAGGAAAACATCGTGAGGAAACCGGCATGTCCAAGAATTTTTCACAAAAAATTCAAGGACTTGTGACATCCACCAACCCGCACTGGGCCAGCGTGGTGGATTATGGCCCATTCTCTCTCTATGAGGGAAGACCCGTGTCCCAGCAGTGGGAACGTGATGGGCTGATGATGATGATGATGAAGTAATTTTCATATCTTCAATAATAGTCGCACTTATCGGGGGCTGTCTTTGATTGTATCTTCTAATGACACACTTAGAGACAGTCCCCGATAAGTGTTGCCCATTACATATGTAAATTAAATGCTCTAAAAGGCCTCTACGTGTTGGACTCATGTCCCCGCGCAAGCCTTCCAAAGGACCGGGTGTATAACCCGTGAGAAAGAGCGACATAATAATAATGTGCCAGCTGGTTACTTGGCAGAAGCAGAATGTTCAATGCATTTTTGACTTTTATGTAATTACTAACTGTATAGTAAGCTTTTTTCATTAGCATGGTTTTCACACGAAATTTGTATTTACTTTCTGTGAGCTCCGTTATACATTTAGGAATTTTATCATTAAAACGTACGCAATAGCCTATGAAGGAGTTTCATATAACCCCCACTGAACTTAAAATGAACTGATTAATTACCCCTTTTCTGACGGATTGGTAATTAATAGTAATGCGTAATTACCAGTAATTACCGCTCATTTTACGTTCATGTTTAATTTTAATGAACTTTCGGTTCAATTGGAATGTGCTCTGAACTGTGATTATGATATTGATTTACAATATATATATAAAAAGACGTGTGGCACTCGGAGACTGCCGCGGTAAAGCTATTGCTTAGCATTCGGAGTGGGGGGTGTTAGGTTATTTTCGTTACGGAATTTCTGGATTCGGTCTCCATGCTCAAGGCCCGCGATAGAAGCTATGCAATAGCTTAATAATATTTGATATACAAGCAGTACTTTTAGTATAATATAGTATAGAATATGTTGCGGTTGTCCGTTTTCATAAGATTTACATACTTTTTAACCGATTTCAAAAATGGAGAAGTATCTCTATTCGATTGTATTTTTTTATATTTGTTACCTCAGAACTCCGTCATTCCTGAACTGATTTGGAAAATTATTTTTGCGTTGGATTCAGTAAAGCTACGAAGTGGCCCATATAAATTTCATCGATATTTAACCTTGGACTTCGAAGATACATTGAAGTCGGTTTTTTTGTTTGATAAAACGTATACTTGTGCGTGATTGAGTAACAAACATCTATCCATCCATCCAGCGATCTTCACATACTTGTGCATTCATATATAACATTGGCACGATATGATGGGAATTCTGTACTGGCTACGCTCCGCAGTTTCACCTATGTATTTAGATAATTAAAAAAAATACCTTCTATAGAATCTAAAGATAGATAACTTAAATACAAGATTATATTTTACGTGATTGACTAAACATTTACGTGTGTAAGCTTCGAATTAGCAACTTTATATGTTTTTTCAGAGCTTTATATAGCATTTGATTATCAAATCAAATCAAAATCATTTTTTAATTGAAACATTTGTGACATTAAATTAACTGGTGAAGCACCTGAAACCTAAACTAGGCCTGTGGCTTGTGATATAGCTTCCAGGCCTCTTTCGTTGGAGTAGATTATGTTTCGTTATTGACGAATACGCCATCATTGACACTATAATCCACCACGCTGGCCCAGTGCCAGTTGGTGGATACCACATATCCTTGAAATTTTTGACCATGCCGGTTTCCTCACGATGATTGCCTTCACCGTTTTTAGAGAGAGTGTTAAATCTGCACATAACTTAAGTCAGTTTGGATTCAAACTCCGGTACGTCGCATCGTAAGTAGCACGAGTTTCCGCTGAGCCACACTTGTTCATAAATAACAAGTATACGTTTTATCAAACAAAAAAACCGACTTCAATGTATCTTCGAAGTCCAAAGTCAAATATCGGTGAAATTTATATGGAACTACTTCGTAGCTATACTGAACCCAACGCAAAAATAATTATCCAAATCAGTTCATGAATGATAAAGTTCTGAGGTAACAAATATATGCAGTGAGAAGGCAACTGAGTGACAATTTTTTTTATAAATACAAAGATTCTATATAATTTTCGTTTCTTTCCAGTGTTATCAGAATGAGTGCAGATATATTAAAATGAAAGAGTCAAAATTAATTTAAAATTACGTTTACTCTTTAGATCAGCTTATTGTAACTAACATATTACTAACAGTGGAGACTTTTAAATGACTTTGTAATATTTAATTAAGTGCCTACAAAGATTTCAATAGTTGATAGTCTTCCTAAAACCTAATAAATAAATAAATAAAAAAATACAATCGAATAGAGAACCTCCGTTTTGAAGTCGGTTAACAAATACCATCTATAAAAAAAGTTATGGATTATTTCTTTGATTAAAACCTTCAACAATTCTCCTTTTGATCAGCTACACCCCGCGGCAACATCTAGCCATGCCGCAAAAAGGTAAGGTACAATTTTAAAATACAAAGCGAGTTTTCGTCATACTCAAAGAAATGTTTCATTCTTTAACCGACTTGATTAAAGGCGGAGGTTCTCAATACGTTTTTATTAATGTTTGTTATCTCAGAACTCCGTCATTTATAAACCGATTTGGATAATTCATTTTGCGTTGGGTTCAGTATAGCTACAAGGTGACCGTCTTCTAGCATACCATAATACATCAATATTTGACCTTGGACTTCGAAGATTTATCAGAATTGAAGTCTTTTTTTGTTATTAAATGAGGTATTTTTTTTACGCTTTATAGATCTATGTTTGGCCACTATCTCGCCTGATGTGAAGCGATGATGTGGCCTAAGATCGAGCACATAGATCTAGAGACAGACAGCAGTTGAGTGGCTGCCCAATGGCCCGTCTCCCCGATGGTTAACCGAACATCATCCCGAAACACGACTAGGTCGCTTGACGGCATAGCTTTGTTCTGTGGGTGGTATTACAACCACGGCCAGAACCTACCACTCCAAAGCGAGTAAGCGGGTTTCATCACAATGTTTTTCTTCACCGTTTTAGAGCGAGCGTGCAGAATCTGCACTTAACTATAAAGTCATTTGTGCAGGGCCGAGTCGGGATTCGAACCCGGGTTCGTCGGATCGAAAGGAGCACGAGTTCCCGCTCATAAGCGAAAAAAAAAAAATATAATTTTTATACTTAATACAGTTGTAATAGTTTGCTAGTTTAATGCTCAACAGTTTCACGAGACGATAGTTTAATAAACTTGATATGTGCACTTTATTGGGCTAACCCGCCCTGGCCGATGACAGTAGGACTGTCTTGTCTTGCAAGATACAGTTTACGAACTAGTTTGTAAGACAGAGGTCTAAAAAAATGGTTAAATCTAGCATGTAATATCTTGCTTAAAACCAGCCCATGTTAAAAATTAACATTAAAAATGTTGCACTTAAGGTTTTTATGGTTAATAAACTATTATTACATATAAAAATGCCTTAGATAGAATTTATTCACCTTTTATAATGTTATATTAAATGTATTATTTTTTAATATTTGATAGATTAGATTAGTTTACATTAGATAACTCGTTATTGTTACATCGCCAGACATAATTACAACAAAAGGGAAAATAGCACACTTAAAAACTAAAGTGTCACAATAGGTGGTCTTATTACTCAAAGCAATCTCTTCCAGACAGCATTTAATTAAATTGATTTTACTATTATTTTTTTATTATTTTAGCCGCTGGTGTCCCACTGCTGGGCAAAAGACTACCCCCATTCTTTCCACTCGTCCTTGTCTTGCGCCAATTGCACCCAGTTTGGACAAAATTTGTCGAGCTCGTCCCGCCATCACCTTTTTTTTATTTTACTTTATAACTTTTTAAAGAATAAAAATCATTATTGTTTACGGAATTAAAAACAAGAACAATCATGTTATAATCAGTTAAAGAAAAATGATTATAGAAGAAATAAATGAAAAGAAGAAAATATGGGTCCGAGCTTAATACTTGTAATAACCACAAAAAGGCACCCGGGACCGTGACCACATTTAATTCTATAAAACGCTTTCAAAATTACAAACCGAGAATTGGACATCCGCATCCTCAAAAAGAAACGCGATTAATTAATTATTTAAGAGCAACCTCGCAGCCACACGATTTCATACTTCCCATATTTTGAGTAATATATTTTTTATTAAAATTTAATCCCGGATCCCTACGATGGTACGAAATTAAATTGGCCGGGCACTACACTTTGCGCTTATTATATTTTGTTAGGAAGGTACGTGAGGGTGAAATTTAATTTAATATTTTCTCACTTAATGTTTACGCACACAAATTAGGCTATAGTTGCTTAGTATAATGAGATGCTTTACCAAACATAGTCACCAAGTTTAAATTACCACTTAAAACGGGCAAAAATATGTAAATTAATAACCGGCGAAAAGTTACGCAAAAACCGACTGAGCTCCGTCAATGTAGCTCCTTTTTAATCTTCATAAAAATATGTCAGAGCACGTATAAAAATGTTCACTCATCTCGTGTTAATTAAAAATACAACTAACCTGTAAAATGAAAAGGTCATCGCTTGTTGTTTCTGCAAATTGGACTGAGCCGGCCAACGATCATAGTAATTGAACCCCAGACCACACTTACACTTTAAATACACTACAAAGCACTAACTTACACTTACGACATACTTTTTTAATGACACATACACTTTAAGTACAGTGGTCGCTAGACGAAAGTTTGGCTAGTCTAGTGAACCGAACCGTTCGGCATATCGACTACGAGGCGTAGCGTTCGTAGCGGCTGGCGTAGCGCGACTGATGCTACGGCGTAGACTCCACTACGACGGCGCAACTCAAGCTAAGGACCGTTCTACACGAGAAAGCTAATCTTGTAACTAAGAAAAAGTTTCACGGAACATTTTCCACGAATTGGTATATCAACGGGTGTGGTTAACGTGAACTTTACGATTGATGTCAGACATTTACATTCCGGGTTTCCGGTTTAGTATAAATTTTTGACGCGTGTTTTTATTGTGTCGTGTTTGTTTTAAGTTGGTTAAGGATCTGGGTCCTGAAACAATATAAGAGACCATGTTATTTATACGCGTATTTCGCAGTGTGATATAAGGCTTGTTTTCTGTGTCTGGCATTATAATTCAAAAATATTTTAAGTCAAAGTCAAGTTCAAGGAATATTTCAGCCTCTGTGATGTAGTGGTTGGGAGGGTTGACTCAAATCTCATACATCACTGAGGTTGCGGGTTTGATTCCCGCGACGGGATAAATGCATGTGCACAAAAAAAAGCGCAAGCATTTGTTTTGGTTGCTGTGGGACCGTGGTCCTTGTAGTTCCTGTTTCCCTAGTTTCAAGGAATCCTAGTTAGAGACCAGGATCTATGTGCGTGATCATTGGACATTATTATTTATTTATTAAATAGGCACAATAATAATAAAAATCAATTAATTTTTTTAACTTAAGTTATCATGATGAAAAAAAAAAAGATAAGCATGTTTACCCATTTCGAGCTGGGTTCTTTTATATGCTAGGACTTATTTGGCTAAACGTATTAGGTAATATTTAGTTTTCTTTGGTATTAGTATTGCAATCCAACGGGGCAATGCTGCCAGCACCTTGGGTACGCTGCCAGCTGGTAGTGGGCTGAAGTATTTGAGCTATCTATAGGCCTTAAGTGGTCAGTAGGTTGTCCAATTGGTTCTTGTAAGAAAAAAAGAGAGAAGAAAAAAAATACATTTATTCAGGACATCACACAACATTACACTTAACATAGTTAAATAAAGATAAAACAAAAACAATAAATACAACAGAGTGAAATGTTGCGCGATGTCAGGAAAAGGTTGCGACTCAGCATGGGCTAAGGTATTTTTAAGTACCTTAGCACTGATTTTCAGTCGGAACCCTGTCGATGACATCACGGACAATCACAAGACGAAGACATATTACATTAAAATAAAAAATAAAAAAATAAAATTAAAATAAATGAAAAAAGCAGAAATAATACGGCAACTCCACAAACAAGAAATATAAGAAGTGAAGTGAATAAATATTCTACATTATCTGTGTTGTGAGACAAATGACAATCACATGTGTCATGTCATGTGCGTGGCGCATGCGTGCAACGTACCATTCTTAATCTAAAAGTCATTTCATGAAATGATAAAATTAAATATACCACATTTTAAGTTGAGTTAGTTTTAGTAAGTAGTGTGTAGAATTGTTTTTAAAATATAAAGGCATTCTCCCGTTAAAAAAAAACAGGAATATAAACACAAAAATTAACATGGAAATTCATACGTTGAACTTTAATTTGATATTATACGGCTCTACTTCTAAAGTCTATCTCTACTATGGTAAAATTGTAATAGAGCCATGTCTGTATATTGAAAATATTTGGGAAAATAGCTGGAACTGATAGGAGGTCACTCAATGTTTTATATTTATTGGTTTGTTTGTTGCGTTATCACATAATTTAAAATTTCCTAAACGGGTATTAATAGGCATTTTTTTTTAATAATAAAAAAAAGGTATTATGCCGGGGCTTGGTGGCTTGCTTAACCCATCCGCTTAAAACCGCCAATGTTAATTTTTATACTGTATAAGATGCGCCTGACAGACTGTATTATACTGCATACATATTATGGCCCCCATTTAAATTACCATCTAGCCAACTGATTAAGGCTAATAAGTAGTGTAAATTAACTTAAACTAATAACTTACGTCTACGTCTTACGTCTGAGTAGTGGTTCTTTTTCCGATACGTTCATAAGTGCGTCTGTGACGACAAAATCGAAATAAAGAACTTTTGAATTGAATTGAATAGAATTGAATTTTATTGCGTCATAGCAAGAGTCGCTATTTGTTTAAATTTCTTTGCGGAGTGATGCTTCTGTCCCTTAGTATTCTGTGCTAATACTTAGAATATGGCCATTAACGCATCTCTAAGGCGAAGATACTGTGTTTTTGTGTTCTTTATGGATAACACTCGTTCTACATTACACTAATTCACTATCACTAGACACTACACCAACTCAAACGGTTTTTGTTCTGTAAGCCTTCTCACTATAATACGATGGAAGTGACATGATCATATTGAGCATCTCTCATCAAATCCTTTTTAATAAATAAAGATTTAAAGAAAGTGGCTTCACTGAACTCTCTCCGCTTACCTTTTCTGGGCCATAATTGACTATGACAACTTGGCGACTCCTTGCTTCAAGGAAACGTCGATTCCTTCATTAATGAACGACATCTGCGAAATTTGTATTCTCTATGACGCGTCATATATATGAATATATAAATGCGTCATAGAGGTGTCGTTTATTAATGAAAGAATCGACGTGATTTCGCCAAGTCATAGTGAATTGGGGCCCTGTTGTCCACGCGAACACACGGGAAAAGGCTAGTTTTAAAATAATCCGATTTACACTTAAACCTTTTTTTAGAGAATTTGCAAATTCTCCATACCCTCGCTTTGCGACGACGTAAAGAATGCTTCCACTTAATCGTCGCAGCTTTAGCTTTTAGCTTTGCTTCAGCGTTTACTCAGAAAGTTATGCTTTTGGATGGAATTTTGGAATAATTTTAGTTTACTTGCTAACGTGAAGCCGAGTTTAGTTTGATATTACAAATACAAACTGATTTATTGTACACCAAACAAAAATAGTCCTTAGGTACATGAAAACAACTTACAAACTAAAGCACAATGGGCGGACTTTTCGCTAAAAGTGATTTCTTCCAGTCAACCGTTGGTCTCAGAACTTCGTTATTTATGAACCAAAAATTATTTTTGCGTTGAATTCAGTACAGTCACAAGGTGGTCCCATATAAATTTAATCGATATTCCACCATGTACTTCGAATATACATCAGAACTGAAGTCGGTTTTTTTGTTATAAAATGAATTATAACTTTTTTAAGAATGCGGATTCCTGCTTTCTATTTTTATGTAGTCTATAATTTGGTTATAATTTTTAATTGCCATTACGTTTGGGCCTGAGCTATGAATCTTCAGTTTCAAGCTCGATAGCACAAGGTTAAGTTGAAATCACTCCCATCTGCTGTCCTAACCCTTTCCTTTAATAACTTAGTAAAACGGCAAAAAACATTCACATTTATCACATACACACATTTGCATATATTACATGGACACATTACCGTTTGTTGCGTCGCGATCTTCCCGTGCTGGCGCTACACCTGCAACTAGTACAGTCACTTTAAAACTATTGTATTGTATTGAGCGCAATGCAGTGCTACGTAGCGCTCTTTATGACTTCTGGGTGGCACTGTCATTGCTAAGAGCAGGCGTGGCGGTTACTATCAGGCGAATGACTTGCTAATCTGATCAGTCAGTTCCATTAAAAAAGAATTGTATTTATTTATTTCGTGTCTCGGTGTTGTCGTGGTCCTCGTAGTTCCTGGTTCGCGATATACAGGGAATTCTATTTAGAGGCCAGGATATATAAAGGATTGAGATCGATAGACGAAATAAAAAAGAAATATGTGAAAAAGTGTAAATGGTCCTTGTAATTCCTGGATTCCTAGATACAGGGAATCCTAGTTAGGTTCAGGAACTGCGTTTGTGAGAGATGGGCGTAAAAAATATATTTGAGTAATAAAAAACTAAAAAAAAACGTTTACAAGTCCTGCATGATAGCATATCATTACATATGCTATCCGATGAATCCGATGATGGTGCTGTCCGATGAAGAATTTGTGTAGTTTCAAAATTGTGGTCTCCTCGATACAGGCTTGCCTAGTGAGGAGATTAAAATATATTTATTTGAAAGATAAAAAGTATCTGCAATTTGCAGTAATTATATAATAAGTATTTTCTAGTTTAACATGAATGTACCTACCTAACAATGTAACCTATACTTACTACTATTATTGCAGTAATAAAAAAAATCTAATTTTTAACAACCGAGACTGTCGAAATCAATATCGAAGAACATCTCTCAAATGCTGAAAATCAGCCTTGCGTGTGCTGTTAGGCCTTCGTAGCTCAGTGCTGGTATTTACCAACATTGTTACTCGAAAATTCCATTTGTACAGTTTTTCAATAAATTTTTTCTTTCTTTCTTTCATAGTTACATTTTTTTTTATTGAATGCGTATGTAGTCCCAGCATACGAGTTTTGTATCAGCGGAAGCACTAAGGAAACGAAACGCTAACGCGATGGCTTCGTACATTTTGGGAATAGTTCAGCAAACTAATAGAATTAGGCAGGCATCCAACTTCTCAATAGAAACAAACATCTTTACTTTGAACTGGGAGGGTACCGGTCAATTTGGTTAGGGTGCTTCGAAGTTAGCCGAAACATGGTCGTATACAAGTTTTAGGAAGAAAACCTGTTTTTCTTTTTAACAGCGTTTTATCCAATTTTAAACGACTTCAAAAAAAAAGAGGAGATTCTCAGTTCGGTTGTATTTTTTTTGTTTGTCACCCCAGAACGCCGTCATTTATAAACCAATTTGAAAATGCTTATTTTATTTGAAGATTTTTTAGATTGGTCCCATATGCACTTGAAGTCTTATTTTGTTTAAAATTTTTATAACAATCTAGCCTTTTGATTAGGCTAATAGGTAATGTAACGTGTGGGACCCCTTTTAATATTTTTTATAGTCTATGCGATTTTTTCTACATTATCTGTGGAATTTTCTCCCGACGGAAGATTATTTATCCCTAATGATGAAAAAGTACTATTACTTTTTTATTAATCATATTAATGTGAAATCTGGTTTGTATAAGGTCACAAATAATCAACAGTGTTGTTTAACTTTATAGTAATTTAAATTTAACTTAAACTGATAACTAGACTATGACTAGGAATATGTTCATAACACTTTTCTTTTTGTCTCTATATAAACACTTTGTCTTAGTGTTCTTTTTGAGGATACATTTCGGTGAATGTGCACAGGAGCTTCACGACCTCATTCCGCCCTCCCCTTTCCATCACAGGACAAGTAGAAGATTGGCCAAATATCACTCTTATTTAGTAGACATTCCGCCAATTCGTACAAAGCGTTTTAGTTTCACGCTCATAGTGCGTACTGCAAAGAAATGGAACTCTTTGCCGTCTTCTCTGTTTCTTGATAACTACAATCTGGGTATCTTCAAGGCCAGAGTGAAGAGGTATCTTCTAGATCTGCTCCATCGTTGGCCACATCGTTGCTTAACATCAGGCGAGATGGTGGTCAAACGTAGATCTATCTTTTGTAAAAAAAAGTAGCACTTATACCATAATTCACTTACTATCACTAGGCACTACACTAACTCCAACGGTTTTGTTCTTTAAGTGTCCTCACTATATCTGTGTGGTCTAGGAGTTGGATTGCCAATGGATAAGGAAGAAAAACTACGTATGATTTTCAATAGCATTGCTTTAAGTTCTGGGTGACGTAAACAAAATGTATTGAAAATGCAGTAACAATAAACCAACAGATGTTTGCCGTACCGGAACGCATACATGAAAGTTTTTGAAATATAATTATTAATTTTCTATTTAATTTGATGGGTTAGTTTGGGTGGTTCATTCCTGGTGGGAAAAAGGGGGGAATAAGACAATATTTAAATTTTTCGAGAAAATACATTTTCCGCCGATACAATTTTAATAATTATTTTCTGAAAAATGCACCCGATGTTCCTTCAGAACGAAACTTCCTAACTGCAAATGAAAAGGTACCTACCCTAAAGGTCCCAAAATTTTGTCCAACACTCTATTATATCAAAATATTAAAGTGAAATATCATATTTGTCCATCACCGCGAACGCGTTTCTTTCATAAGAAATACCTTTCAAGAAACCCCGCGTAATATTTTTATACCGACCTAAGAATGGCTGCCCTTAGAATGCCTGCATTCCATTGGTCCTTTCTTTATGGAACAGTGATGAGACAAGCAAGTCGTTCGCCTGATTTTAAGCACCACCCCTGCCTATTACAACTGCAGTGCTACCCAGTACTTTTAATGCTATAAAAAGGCTACAATGCCCTTCAAACCAGAACACAGTAATGCTTGCGCACTACTGTTTGGTGGCAGAATAATTGGCAAAGTTGTGATACCTACCCAGACGGCCTCCCGCGTACGCGTACCTGTCTATACTATATATAGTAAAGTAGAGTTATGTCTTTGAGACTTCACAGATATACGCGTCTCTAGTCTATCATGTAGCCAGATCTGCTAGGTTAGGTTAACGTTAACGTAACGTTCGCTGAGGTCACCAGTCGGATGGGTGACCGTTTTTGTAGTATTTACATCTGAGTGGTACTGTAATTTGGAGGTCACGTTAAGCCGTCGGCCCCGGTTGTTTTCTTAAAAAATTTGTAGAATACAACAGTCGTTAGGCCATGTCGGACGTCTTTTTGCGGTATATAAACTCCGACACCATTAATTTCTTTTTCTTTCTAAAATGGAAGCAACAAAACAAACGTTTTCCACCCGCCAATAACTCTCAACGTCCGTCAATCTATCGCATCTCAGGCACGTAGCTCTGACCTTGGCACTGCGTGCTTCCTTCGGTTGCGGTCACCATACTGTGTGGTGGACAAATTGGAAACTGACAGGTGAAAATTCTCCCTATATAGTATCATTAACTTTATGATTAATGCCAACGTAAGGCAATAATTTGCCTTTATACACCGAACAAAACAGTAACTTATTTTTTATGGAACTGAGTAACGAGACGAGCTAGTCGTTTAGTCTGATGGTAAACGCCACGCCTGGCCAAAACAATTGCAGTGTCGCCCAAAAGTTCTAATACCATAAAAAGCACAGTGCAATACTGCATTGCGCTCATCACCCCAAAATATCAGACGTTAAGTCTCGTTTTCCCAGTAATTTCGCTGTCTACATAGTTCCTACCCGGACGCCCCCCCCCCCGCTCGCATACGAGACCTACCACGAGTATTTCTCAGACTGTTTGTGTTTGAACCAAAAGATGCCAAGTAGACGTAGAGAGTAGTAGAGAAGAAAAACTGCTTGATCACGAACATGAACTAGGATACTTTACTACGGTGCTACGGTGCTACGGTGCTACGATGCTTCGCTGCTACGACGCTACGCTGCTACGTTCAAATTTTGGTGCACTTGAGGAGGGGTTCAAACTCAGTAGCTGTCCTTTAAAACAGGCCCGTAATGTGGCCATTCCACAACAATCCAAACGCTTGGCGAACCTTCCTTTATTTCCCCTCAGGGATAGTTTTATTTATGCCTTAGCAAGCTATAAAATATGGGATTAAATTGCCTACATATACGTACAGTGATTTTATGTCTCCTAATGTATTATCTTATGTCCCTATCCAATTACCTTAGGGTCAACTGTCAGTTTCGAAGGGTTGACATGATGAACCGACGGATAATGACTCTAATGGCTTCCTTCTGGGTTGAATCCCACCCAGCCACTTGGCAGTGAAAAGGCAGGTGTTGCTATGTGCCGTCAGCACAGCGATGAATAGAATTTATTGCACGTAAGGTTAAAGTCTCGAGCAAGGTTGTGCTCCTGATAATAAAGACCACGCCTATTTGATAAAATTTCTGAATTGCCCAGAACTTACAATTTCAAAGACCTGCACTGCTTTTGTAACCCTAACACATCTCTCAAGCGAGTAATGTCCAAGTATTGGTTGAAAAGAACAAAGAAAAACTCACTTAGTGTTTCTTCCCAGATAGCAATATAAACTTGTATCAGACTTGTAGCAAGTTTGAAGTAGCAAACGTGCAAACTTGCACCAAGTTTGCCATGGCAAGTGTGCAAACTTGCTGCAAGTTTAAGGCAAACTTTCTAATTACCACGCAACAAACTTGCATGATGTTTGTCACGACAAAGATGCCACAATTTCGTCAATTTGCAGGTGTTTCTCATTGTAGGTGGTTTTAATTTTTTCAATAACAGGAATAGGAAATTTCTTTTAAAACTACTAAGTGCTTTTGCTTTAAAACACGATCCAGCACAAATAACCCTTAATGCAAAGGGATATTGAGCCAGGAAACTAAACTAGTGTTAAATCTCCTGAACACATCAAGCGTTTATTCTGTTTCACACCTAAGAGATCCACGGAGAATCTTGCCACCGCGGGCTAACTCGACGCCAACGCCATCTAGTTATGATTTTGGAACTACATGTGCTAGACACATAAAAGGAAAAACAAGCTTGCAGCAAGCTTGCACTCCATTGCCGCGACAAACTTGACGTATCAAATCAATATCAAAGGTAAAACAAACTTGCAGCAAGCTTACGTGCTATTTGGGGTGGTTGTGGTCCCGGTCACATTTGACCCTTAATCCGTTCCTTGCCTATGATTGCCGCGTCGTTAGGTGAATGACGTGAGCGGTAACTTCAAAGAAAAGGTTAATGGCGTTAATGGACTGTTTATTTTTGAAAAATTTGGTTTTTTGACAGTAGAGAAAGTATTTGTAACATGACAGTGGACAAATACACGTTAGATACCTGATATTAAAGAACATGCTTGCAGCGTGACAGTAGTTAAATAGCTTGTTGCATGATACTAGAGAAAAAACTCGTAGCCTGAGAATGATTTGCAGCATATTATTCAGATTCAGATTCAGATTCTTTATTGCTTCCATAGGCAGTACAAGGTGTAATTAAGTCAACGTACAAAGTCTCATATGGACCCCGTCGGGCACAGCAACATTAGAAGAGAGGAGGACGCAATTATTAGCATTAGTCAATGAATGTATTGTATTGTATTAAATTATATTGTAATGTAATGTCAAATGTGAGAATATAAAGTTAAAATAATCATTTAGGATTTAAGAGTATTATTTTTCTTTTAAGAATTCGTCAATTTAGTAATACGCTTTATTAGTAAGGAACTTTTTCCCTGGGTAACTTATTATATATGTATACCGACATAGGTAATGTACTAGATGAGTGCATCTGCAGTCGGGACACAGGTAATAATAACCGGTTGCCGTGGCGAAGTGTGAAGTTGGTTTTTATATCTGTTCGAGTTTTATATAAATGAGGATTATTACGTACAAATTTGCAAATTTCGAAGATGTATATGCATGTCAATGTTAAAATTTCGTATTTAATAAAATAAGGTTCGCAACTATCAATTTGATCTATGTTTGCCAGGATTCGGATGAGTTTTTTCTGCATAGTAAACAAATCACTTTTTATCAATTATTATAAAAAATAGCAGTAGTATTACATTCTATTAAATAAGGTTACCAACGTGGAAGTTTTAAAGCGCATGGGAAAAAGACTAGAACTTATCCGGTCCATCAAATAAAGAAAGGTTGCTTACTTTGGTCACGTACTGCGAATGACCAATATTTGTTGCTACAGACTATAATGATAGGCAACATACCCGGAAGACGCAAAGTAGGGAGACGCAAGATGTCGTGGCTCCGATACATCCGGGAATAGACAGGGATAAGGACGGTAGAAGAACTATTAAGACTTGCTCTGGATAAGATAAAGTTTAAGGAGCTGACTGCCAAACTTCAGTGATGGAGCAGCACTTAAAGAAGAAGATTACATAAGAGAAAATAATAACGTAGTAATTACTAGTACTAGTAGTAGAAAATATTAATGACGTAACCGTAAAGAGAACACTCATAGCGTGACAGTAAATAAAATGCTAAAAACGTGACAATAAAAGTGAATTTATTAATAGCATTTATTTTATAATAACTTGTAAGGCTACACAGCCACTTACACTATTTGATCAAACAAAATACAATATCGATAAGAAACAGAAATAATTAAAATACAGAATAATTTACACTAATATATTGAAACCACAAATAAATACTGCACTCATAGCATCACTCAAGAAAGTACTCTCAGTATAACGGTAAAGAAAATACTTGAAGCGTGACAGTAGAGAAAACATTTGAAGCGTGACAGTAGACAAGTATTATTAATGACCTTCTTCTATAAACCACATTAAAAAATCTGTAGCGCGCTTAGCTAGTCGTTCCTAATCGTAATAATTCCTAGGCGTGCCTAGTCGTTCGTAACAGATGTGCTATGTTAAGCAACGTTTGCAGCGGACACCACATGGATGGGTGACCCTTATCTGAGCGCTACCGTGTTTTGGAGGGTACGTTAAGCCGTCGGTCCCGTTTTTATCTTAGGACAACAGTAGTAAGGCCATTTCGAAGGCCTTTGGATGGTCTAAACATTCCGACACCAGGGTTTGCTGCACATCCACACGAAAGTACACGAGAGATAAAAAACAAATTAATTTACAAGTATTCGTTTTATCAAACAAAAAAACCGACTTCAATGTATCTTCGAAGTCCAAGGTCAAATATCATGTAATTATATAATATATGGGACCACTTCGTAGGTATACTAAACCCAACGCAAAAAGAATTTTCCAAATCGGCGGACCCAATGACGGAGTAAACATAAAAAAAAACAATCGAATAGAGAAGCATTGGCGGTATGTTTCTTGTATGCGAGAGGCCGTCTGGGTGGGTACCACCGCTTTGCCACTTATTCAGCCGCCAAGCAGTAGTGCGCAAGCATTACTGTGTTCCGGTTTAAAGGGCATTGTAGCCAGTGAAATTACTGGGTATTATGAGACTCAACAGCTAATTGCCTCAGGGTGACGAGCGCAGTGCAGCACCGCGCAGAATTTTGCAAAACAAAGTTCTGAGTGGTGCTGTTGTTGTTATGGGCTGGCGTATTGCTTACCATCAGGCAAACGACCAGCTCGTCTCGTCATTCAGTTACATAAAAAAGAGAACCTTCTCCTTTTTGAAGTCGGTTAAAACTGTAAAATAACCAATGTTCAACTTGTACAAAAATCAAATTCTGCTGAAATTGAATTCTGAATTTGCAATACAACATGGCACATGCCAAATGTTCTGGCTACCGTATTTTATATTCCAATCGGATACCAATCGCTTTTTCACAGTGGCTCGTTCAATAAACGCGCGGTATCAACTGTAAATTTAAGATCCGAAGCTGTTCGATAGGGATTATACCTGTTTTTACCTACCCAATGTTTGTCTCGGTCGGACCCAGTAATGCATAGATCTCGGTATCTATGCATTACTGGGTAGTGCGTCCCCTCGTTCAAGCGTAGTAAGATAGGTATATAATTGCTATTTTTTTGGTATAGATTTATTTTTTTCTTTGATTAGTTTCGTTTAATTTCGTTTTCGTTTCTGATGGCGGGACGACTTGGACTCGTATAAAGAAGACTGGACTACAATGGCAATCGAGCTAAGGCCTTTGCCCTGCAGTGAGACGAGTTAGACGAGTGGGTTTCATATAATAACAATATAATAATTTCGTATGTAAGAAACAAAATAACTGACAAAGCGGTGGTATTAACGCAGGCGGCGTTAATACCACCGCTTTGTATAACAATGATCTGGTTGGTACAGCACCAGCTTTGCTTACCATCAGGCGAACGCCCGGCTCATGACTCAAAAAATAAAATAAAAATATTTTTGTATGGTATTACCTAAGTGATGAGACGAGCAGGTCGTTCACCTAGAGGTAAGTGCCACATCTGCCCAAAATAATTGCAGTACCACCCGGAACTTTTAACACCATAAAAAGCACTGCCTAGGACTGTATTTAGCTCATCACCCCGAGATTAATAACAACAAAAAAATGTTAAGAAGACAAAGACTTTAATCTTGTTTCTCATACAATTATTTTCCCACACATATTTTAAATTTTATCACCCTTTTATGTTAAGACATTACACAATAAACACGAAGAGCTTCAACCCCTTTGTGTGACGCCTGCAATTATGATTTTACACACCCTTACGACATAATGTCTTGGCGTAAATAATTATGGCATCATAAAATTGTGGCGTCAAACCATGAATGGTGTTCGGGGAAACTTCATTATCAACCCCCTTTGATGCATTAAAACATCTATTTAAAACATTTATATAAATTAATAAATAGACGTTTTGCCGCGTGACATACGAATATCGAGTCCGATAGACCTAGTTCCATGATGAGAACCTTCTTCAACTTTTGGTTAGTTCATAGAGCATGCGTTGTATGGGTATTCATACAACGCGTCTATATTGAATTTAATATAATAAATATTTTAGACTGCAGTTTTATCTATTATTTAATTCAATTGTGACATATTTCCTTTGCTTGATATTTTGTAATGATTTTTAACAAAATAATTCTGCTTGTAAAAAAGTATTATAGAAAAAAAATGAAAATGAAATAACTCTTGATGAATTGATGAGGTATCGAGTTAGTGTAATTTGTCTAGGCCGTACTTATTTAAAAAATAAATCAAAAATTCATTGACGACACTTATTTCTTTTTTTTGGGCTTGCGTTTGAACACTATCTCACCTATGACGATGACTTGTAAAATGACGATGCGGTCGAAGATGTAGCACGCCCGCCTAGAAGAAACCTGTTCACTTTTGTCTTAAAAACACCCAGATTATAGCTATCCGGAAACACAGATGCTGGCAAAGAGTTACACTTTATTGTTAATAGCCATAAAACTCATAATTAAACAGAAAATTATTTACGCATATCAGGAACGTTTTAGGCTCAGGTGTCAGGTGTGTGCGTTGGCGTTCTGAAAGCAAAACGTATCTTTCTTTTTTAATGTGTTAGTGACGCAAGCTGGAATTTAAATTACTTGTCGGGTTTTAGGTTCGTCGCGTTTTGTCAAGCGACGTTAAAAAAATATTACGTATTTATGAATTTCGTGAAAACGGCAGTTTTTATTGGAATTTTTGATGATAGTGATTAGTGGTTGTTTTGTATTTGTGGATAAAGGTTTGGTAAAAGGCTTTATAAACAATAACAGGTTTTTGGAAAATTGACAACGTGAATGGTTGAATTAATACCTAACAAATGGTGTCTCGTTCATGGGAACGCCTACAAACATTTAGCAACAATGCGAAAATATATTTAGGTCTCCCGTATACCGGAGGCGCCTGGGTTAGGTTAGGTACCACCACTTTATCGGTTATTCTGCTGCCAAATAGGCAGCCGTTACTGTGTTTGATAGATAGCTAGCGAAACTACTGAGCATATAAGACTTAATATGAGTGTCTCGGAGTGATTAGCACATGCAGTGCAACGCAGTACGTTTTAGGGTATTAAAGGTTTTGGGTGACACTGCAATTGTTATGGGCAGGCATGACGCTACCATCAGAGGAACGACTATGTCGTCAAATTACTCAGTACAATAAAAAAAATTAAAACACATGACATTTAAAAACAGTGCCAATGACTTTTCTAAGTTATGTATCTAAAATAGTGAAAAAAAACATTGTAAAGAACCCGGCATTTCCAAAAATCATACAGCTAAAGGACATGTGACATACCAACCGCACTGGGGCAGCCTGCTGAATTATGGGCCATACTCTGTCTATGAGAGAACACCCGTATCCCAGCAGTAGGAACATAACGGACTGATGATGATGACGATGATTACAATTTCGTCGTGTTCATCCAAACTTTAAACGCATTGCCTTTTTACTAAGATTCTAAAACTAAAGCAATTTTTTACTAAAAAGGAACAAAACCTCCTTACTACTTATAAATACAATCAGGTAGGTGCCTACAATGGGCAGTCATTGTGCGGCGGCTCAATAGCGAGACATTCAGAAGACCAATAAATCTTGCTCCAGATAAAGGGTTCTCCGGAACCTTAGAAATGACAAGACGGGTTGTTGTGGTTACGAGGGGTGACGGCGGAGGTTTGACGCAAAATCCGTTCCTTTACAAAATGATTTAGAATACCTGGCATTACTAACAGCGTAGAACTAGTTGGCACTCGTGTTTATACACTTCG
The DNA here is from genome assembly GCA_951640565.1 of Petrophora chlorosata. Lineage (NCBI taxonomy): Eukaryota > Metazoa > Arthropoda > Insecta > Lepidoptera > Geometridae > Petrophora > Petrophora chlorosata. The sequence continues at coordinate 2,630,152 of OX621204.1, read as the reverse complement.
GCCTTTCCCGAAAAACGGTCGGTCGATCGTTTAAGTCTCTCCGATTATTTTTTCGTTATTTTTCTTTTTCTTTTTTGAGTTTTTTTTCATTACTTTTTCTTTCTTTCGTTTTTTTAATTTTTTTTCTTTTTGTTGTTTTTTTCTTTTAATTGACAGTGAAAACCTCATCATATTCCATAAAGTAAGAAGTTTCAACGTACTCGTAGGTACTAAGCGAATACTGTAATGTGAATAATGTAATGTTGCGTGTATCTGTCTTGAATAAATGTATTTTTTTTTCTTTCTTTCAATACTCATTTTTTCTTATGGAGAAGCATTTTTTCTTATTAACCATCTCTCAGACTTCAAAAAAGGCGAAGGTTCTCTATTCGATTGCACTTTTTTATGTTTGGTAACTCATAACTCTGTCATTTATGAAACGATTTGAAAAATTATTTTTGCGTTGGGTTCAGTAGGAAGTGGTCCCATATAAATTTCATCGCTATTTGACCTTGGACTTCGAAGATACATTGAAGTTGGTTTTTCGTTTGATAATACGTATACTTGTTAAATTAACGGATTTTACACACACTCATATACGCATACGGCATACAGCAACTAAATAAAAAGGTGGGTAGGTATATTAAATATACTTTTGGATAAACTCTAAAATCTAAGTGTTCATAGCTGCAAATTCAATCAATCTTAGCTTAACTAATGCTTTGAATACTTTGGCTCATCGTCTTCAGGTTACATCAGTCCACTGCTGGACATAGGCCTCTCCTAAAGCACGCCACTGAGCTCAATCTTCGGTTTTCTTTCTCAATTCACTACCAACAACTCTGCATACATCGTTGCTTAATCTAGTCGTACTCTATACTCTGCTTACTTGTATATAAAAGTAGCCCTACTAATTTCATGAAATTTAAGGTTATTTTAAAACGATATTCTTCTTCTCTCATGTAAGTGAATGGCCGACATTGGTGGCGAAGTTTTAAGACCTGTTCGAAGGCCTCCGACATGGCACGACCACTGCCGTGCTAAGATAACAACCGGGACCGACGGCTTAACATGTCCTCCGAAGCACGGTAGCGCTCAGATGTAAATACCACACAAACGGTCCATTCAAGTTGTGATCGCTGCGAACGTTGCTTTACCTAGAAGATCTCAGCCCCAATTCACTATGACAACGTGGCGATTCCTTGCTTCGAAAACACGTCGATTCCTTTATTAATAAATGACAACTCTATGACGCATTCATATATTCATATTTATGACGCGACATAGAGAATACGAATTTCGCAGATGTCGTTTATTAATGAAGGAATCGACATTTCCTCGAAGCAAGAAATCACCAAGTTGTCATAATGAAATTAGGGCCCAGTTCTGATCGTCTAGACGTGCTACGCTACGAGCGCTACATCGTAGCACTCGTAGCGTAGCTCGTAGGCTCGTAGGCTTGTAGGCGAAATAATAGCCAAGACATAAAACGATAACAAATATAGTCAAAAAGTTTCATGACTAAAACATCTTACTTAGCAGTAAGGTTTTTAAGTACGAATTCTGTGCTTGTACAAAGTTAAGTGACATCTAATTTATCTCGTGCTTAAACTTTTCTACCACTGAATGAGTCTCGCGAACCAACAAGAGATCCAGGGGTCAATGCCCTACGTTTTAGGCAATACTTAGGTATAAAACCCTGTGGACGCTTTGTTCAAACCGGTAATCTTCGTACTGAAAGTGTCTTGTCATTTTGACGATAATAGTGCTATGACTTAGCGATGGTGCAAGTTATGAACTGAGGTCTACTTTTATTTTTTTAACCGACGTGAGAAATGGTTTACAATTCGGCTGTTTTCTTTTTATGTTTGTTACCTCAAAACTCCGTCATTTATGAACTAATTTGAAAAATTCTTGTATTATTGCGTGGGTTGCATTGTTGCTACAAGGTGGTCTCATATAAATTTCATAGATATTCGACCTTTGACTTCGAAGATACATCAGAATTGAAGTCGGTTTTTTTTATAAAATGTATTATTGGGACAACCAAACGTACAAGGTCGTTTTATGTGTATCAATGTAGCGAGACAAGTAAAACACCTAGACCCGTTGCAGCGCCCGCGTTGTCACTCTGAGAAAATAGCGTTTAAGGTTCATTATTAACAGTGATTTCGCTTAAATCATTTGTTCGTCAAATCAGAACACAGTAATGTATGCACACTACTGTTTGGCGGTTTAATATCTGGCAAAATGTGAGCTTTCCCAAGCAAAATCTTACAAAAGAGACCGACTTGTAGAGTGACTACAAGTTTGTACGCCTTATTATAAAAGCCGCGCTTACCCGTAACAGGTGGCGTGACGAGTTTCTAAATAAAAAGAATTATAAATAAAATTTTTTTTTTTTTTAATTGGTCTTAACTTAATAGCTAATAGCATCAAAAATAAAATTATTCGACTTACTACAATTTTAAATCTATTACAGATATTTATAGTTTGACTAGCTGCGCCCGCGGTTTCACTAACTGTGTTTCGGGATAGAAAGTTTACTACATCCTTTGCGACAACATAAAATATCTTCGCATCAAATTTCGTCAACACCCTTTCAGTAGTTCTTGCGTTAATGAGTATCAAACATTCATCCATCTCATCCTTTCAAACTTTGGCATTTTTAATATATTAGTTGGATGTATGATATGAAGTAAGATCTCTATCATAACATAAACACTAGAAATATGGATAGAATTGCAGTAGGTTTAGACTGAGTAGAACAAATAAGTCCGTTATTGCGTACGTGTTTACAATAAAATTCCAAAATGTATAACGGAGCTCACAGAAAGTAGATTCAAGTTCCGTGCGTAAAATATTCTAATGAAAAAAGCATACCATAAAGTTAGTAATTACATAGAAGACAAAGATGCATGGAACATTCCGCTTCTGCCAAGTAGCCAACTGGCACATAAGAAACATAAAATATTGAAACAAAAGTTTAAAAAAAATGCCTTATAGTTCTGTGTAGTCGTCGTAGTGAGTCGTCTTTTTCCGATACGGTGGTAAAGTCATTTTATTGATTGACGTTCATAAGTGCGTCTGTGATGCCAAAAATGAATAAAGAAATTTCTCGAAGTGGTACTTTATAATATAAGCAGAGAGCCTGCTTGTAGGACGTAGACTGTAGACTTTAGACTGAGTCAGGATTCAAACTCAAGTGCGTTGAATACCACAAGTTACCGATCGGCCACATCATCTGTTTTTTAGAATTTAAAAGTCGCTATATCCCATTACTTGCACCGTCAAAGTCACTGTTGCGGTCGGCGGGTTTATTTCCGACGCGCCATAAAAAGCCGGCGGCGACGCCACGGAATTTTTCCGTTCGTCGTGTTTGCTCAGATATTCTTTGGCATGATGGATTGTGAAGGAAGACTTTTTTAGGTCTTTTGATTTGTTTACTCGTTATCTGATTCTGTAGATTTGTGGGCCTAATTGCCTAACATAACATCTAAGTAAATTGTTAATAAAACTGCTAGGACTCATGTAGTTTGTCGAATTAGTTGACCTAGGTTTCGAGCGTCTTCGATGCTCTTCATCAGGGGAGAGTTTACGTAGCGAGATCGCGGCCACCACCCACTCTCGGTGTCGAAGCGAGATACGCGGGCGGAAAAAGGATATGTAGGAGGAACGTCTGAGGCAAAATCTTACAGAAGAGGCCTAACCCTACAAGTTTGTTTACCTTATTATAACAGCCGCGCTTAGCCATAATAGATAGCGTGACATGTTTCTAAATTATTTAATAACATTAAAAAATAAAATTATAGACGATAAGTTATATAGTTAATTTTATTACTTTTTTTAACAAAAATCGCTTTATCCTCTAACTTGCACCGCTTAAGTCACGGTTGCGGTCGGCGGGTTTATTTCCGACGCGCCGTAAAAACTCGGCGGCGACGCCACGGAATTTGTCCGTCCGTCGTGTTTGCTCAGAGATTCTTCGGGATGATGGATTGTCAAGGAAGGCTTTTTTAGGCCTTTTGATTTTACTCGTTATCTGTAGGTTTGTGGGCCACTTATTTCAATTATTCAATTATAATAGTCTGACATAACATCTCATTATCTAGGGTGTCCCTCTGAACTTCGACAGTTCTTTGTTTCAACACGTCAGTAATAGCAAAGAAAACTAAATATTAGTTTGACAGAAAATACCTACTTGTCGAATTATGTTCAGTCAAAACAATGACTTGTCGAACTATATATATTTTTTTTTACACTTAATAGGTCTATGTTTGGCCACTATCTCACCTGATGTGAAGCGATGATGTGGCCTAAGATGGAGCACATAGATCTAGAGAGAGACGGCAGTTGAGCGGCTGCTCAGAGCCGTCTCCCCGATGGTTCACCGAACATCATCCCGAAACACGACTAAGTCGCTTGACGGCATGGCTTTGTTCGGTGGGTGGTATTACAACTACGGCCAGAGCCTGCCACTATAAGTTACTACTAAGTTACACTATAAGTTTTCGTAATAAGTGCCGTGTCAAAATAAACAACTCTGACGAGTTTAGACGGACACCAACTTGCTACATCCTACTCTCCTATTATAATATCATAAATGCAAAAGTCTGTGTGTATTTGTTTCCTCTTATCTTCATAACTACTGAACTGATTTTGATGAAATATAGTATTTACAAGATACTTAAAATCCTTGAAAGGGAAATAAGCTACTTTTCTTCTCAGAAAAATAACAATTCCTGAGGGAGCAACTATAACTAATATTACGCGGGTAAAATCGCGCGGCGCTGCTAGTTTTCGAATAAACTTTGTGTTCTATGAAAATCCGCCAAATAATTGATTTTCATACGCAACTTCGAGATGCCTACAAATTTTCTAAGCGATTTCAATCCTTATTTCGTAATAGAGAAGAAAACTGCGAACCGCTTTTTTCTATCATCAACTTGCCTTAGCAAGTACTTACATAAATGATAATTTCTTGGAAGCAAAAGCGTTCTTCTGGTTCTTAGAAAATTAATGAAGCAAAAGTGTTCTTCTGGTTCCAAGAAAATTAATTGAATCCTCGAATTGGGAACACAATACGAATTGCTTTAAATACGTTTCTTAAACAGGATAAAATATTCTACTTCACACAAAAATCGAGGGTATAAGTCGGGCTATTACCACTAGTTCTAATTTTTGGTAAAAAGGTGATTTCCAAATACAAAAACTACGAAATTACTGGGCATTATGAGACAGCTAATTGTCTCAGGGTGACGAGCGTAATACAGCGCCGCGCAGGATTTTGCAAAACAAAGTTGGGTGGTGCCGTTATTGTTATGGGCTGGCGTATAGCTTATAATTAGGCAAACGACCAGTTCGTCTCGTCATTCAGTTACATAAAAAAATACAAAAGCAGTTTATTTCATTCAAATCCAACAAGGAGTTTTGTTGCTAGCGCGTGTTGTACTGAGCAGCAAGACACCTCGTTTTACCACGTTTTTATTAAGTCACTTTCTTGTCTGTCTGTTGTTACGGATAGAATCTTGCAACTCAAATTTTGAGCACTTCCCGATTAGCTATCCGACTAAAACTTTCAGGGTAGCTTACAACTCGATGACAATGCATTCGAAATCCAAAAACGTGGTTTTAAGATTATTTTTTAATTTATTATATATTAATCTCGGATTTAAATGTTCACTGTGTATTAATTGCTTTCAAATCAATTCGATTGCCTCGTGTTAAGGTATCATTATCACAAAACATAAAGCTCATGCATTTATTACTAACAGCGATGAAATGCGCATTCGTAAATTAGCGGCTGATTGCACTAACTGATTATTACCACCCCGGCTTGGTACTGCCTCTGCTCAGCCACGAGGAAAAGGAAGCTGCAAGTCCAACAAAACGTCGCACTCCGGGCTATGACCGGAGCTGGGCGCTACGTCAAGAACGACGTGATAGCGCGCGACGTCAAAATAGAGACGGTGGAGGCCTTCCTGGTCTGTATGGCCCGGAAGATGTTTGATTCCGCGGACAACGGACCACACGCACATCTGCACGGCATCGTCCCCTTGGGCTCCTCCTCATCGGCTGAACATTGTGGCACCACCACAGGACGTGATACAGGAAAGGATAAAAAGGACCAAATGCCAAGTACAGAAGGTGCAAAATCATACCGTGTACCATTAGCGCGCTCCACATGGCCAAAGTAACCGGGGGGTAGTTGCCCCCTGAGATACAGCACGGGCAAGGAAAAAGTACTTGAAGCCCTCCCCACCACTCAATTCACTTAAGGGGTGAAGAGAGAACGATGATGATGATGATGATGATGATGATGACTGATTATTATGTACGTTTCTCAATGTATCGGTGTCAGTTTCTTGCCGTATCTTCCGAGTAGTGGTTCTTTTTCCAATACGGTGGTAGAGTCATTGTAATAATTGACGTTCATAAGTGCGTCTATGACGACAAAATTGAAATAAAGAACTTTTGAATTGAATTGAATTTGAATTTGAATTGTAAAGCGTGGCCATTTTATGATATATTTTTGCATGCAATGCTGACCTAACCAAAAAAAGCGCAAAAAAGCGTGGTATTTGTTTTTTTTAATCTGTCACTTTCTTGTTCAGTGCTCATGCCCGCGGTTTATGACCCCCGAAAGTATTTGTTTTGCAAAATCCTGCGTGGCGCTGCACTGTGCTTGTCACCTTATATAATAGCTCCTTAAGTCTCATAATGCCAAGTAAATTTGCTGCCTACAATGCCCTTCAAACCGGAACACAGTAATACTTGCGCACTGCTGGCAGCAGAATATCTGGCATAGCGGTGGTCCCTACCCAGATAGCCTCTCGCATACTAGATACCCACCACCTAGTAAAAGCGCTGTCTAATATAAATACAGTTAATTGATATAAAGCGGCTAAGACTCATGGTAAACGTCGAAATTATTCCGACCAGCATTCGCACGTAACCCGCGGGTTACGTGCAAAAGCTCGCGAGGTACGTCGCGGCTTGATCTCATAACTCCCAGGAGAAGGACTTCTAAAATGTCCGAAACCTGTTTGGAGTAATTTCAACGTTCATCGTAAGTATTTATTTAGCATTTACAAGCATTTATTTAGCTTGCAATGTTTGTTTGTTTGGGTCAAATTTTGCAAGTTGAATCAGAACCACTTACTCTTAATCTACGGAGTTGAAGTTTTGCATACTTGTCAAAGTCCGATGATAATGCAATATTATGTTGACAACCAGCGGATCCGATGATGGAGACAGAAGGTGGGCAGTGGATCTCCTTGACAGATAATCGTAAACTACTAGTGTTTGGGCTCAATTTAATCTGCTTGCGGTTTCGATAACGAATTTGTTAAAAGCTTGTCTAGAAAAATATATTTTTCAACCAAAATCTTGTATATCAATTATGAATGACACTCACGAACATTTTCAAATTCTAATAAATATAGTTGTTGCTGAGTGTACTGGCGTAGGTGAGCCAGGTGTCGTAGTATCGACGTCCTGACCTCAACTCGTTGCGGCGGCAGCTGCGGAGATAATTTTGTGTTTAGTAAGCATGGAGATGTAGAAATTGAACGACTTGTAGGAACGCTAATGTAAGACTTGACGGTGTTTCCTTGAAAAATGTTCTAGAACAAATAGGTAAGTTCGACTAGGTTTGGGATTTATCTATTCATTTATTTTTACGCCTATTTGATCTATGTTTGGCCACTATCTCGCCTGATGTGAAGCGATGATGTGGCCTAAGATGGAGCACATAGATCTATAGAGAGACGGTAGTTAAGCGGCTGCTCACACCCGTCTCCCCGATGCTTCACCGAACATCATCCCGAAACACGACTAGGTCGCTTGACGGCATGGCTTTGTTCGGTGGGTGGTATTACAACCACGGCCAGAGCCTACCACTCCAAAAAAAATCATCAGGAGGGAAGGACTCATTTATTTTTAACCGACTTCAAAAAGGAGGAGGTTTACAATTCGACGGTATGTTTTTTTGGTTTTTTTTTTTTTGTGTGTTTGTTACGCGATTACTCCACCAATTATGCATTGATTTTAATGATTCTTTTTTGATTGGTAGGTCATACTTCAGAGGTGTTCCCATATAAATTTTATCGAAATTCATTCAGTACTTTTTGAAAAAAATTGCAAAAACAAAAAAAATAAGTTTAATCTTCAAGTCGGTCCTTGTTTTTTTCGTAACCTTTCTAAAGGTGGATTGTATTCGACTGCTTCACCTGCTTCACCCAGGGTTGACAATGCTGAATATTGATAGTTATTTTCAAATTTCAAGGAACTGTCGTTGAAATCATGTTTTGAAAGATTTTAGAGCTGAGGATAACATTTATGGTGATAACAATTGTATTATATGTTGATTGTTTTTATTTTTGATTATTTTTGAGTTTCATCATCTAAGAACTAGATAAGTACCAATTTTTTTTTTTAATTATAATCATAAGTGAAATAACTCTTTGATAACTAAAAAACTAACAATATAAGCTTATTGGTAGTGTAACAACAGAAGAATAAAAGAGTGAGTGTGGCTCAGTGGGAGCATGTGCTACTTTCGATCCGACGCACCCGAGTTCGAACACCGCTATAGTTATGTATGCACGGCTAGAAAGTTATATACGGGTTTAACATTCGCTCTAAAATCGGTGAAGGAAAACATCGTGAGGAAACCGGCTTGTCCAAGAATTAATCACACAAGTTCAAGGTCATGTGACATCCACCAACCCGCACTGGACCAGCGTGGCGGATTATTGTCCATACTCTCTCTATGAGAGAATGCCCGTGTCCCAGCAGTGGGAACGTGATGGGCTGATGATGATGATGAGTGTTACAAATTGGTGGTCTTATTGCTAAAACATATCTCTTCCAGACACGGAACGGTTTTGATTACGGATTTCAAGAAATCCTAGTAATATAATAAATGCGAATGTTTGTGAGGATGGATAGATGGAGTTATGTATTGTATTGTATTAAACACTTATTATATACATATGGACAATACTATCTTAACATAATATCAATACACATTATTAATGGTCGGGAAACGGTGTCAAACCCAATTCCAATTTCTAATTAACCAAAATTGATCAGCCACAAGAAAACACATCAATCGACCTTTTGAAAAGGGTCCGAGAATCGGTTCCGTCTCGCCAGCAATTTTGTCAATTGTGAAACGTAATGAAAAAATGTAGTATAATTCCGCTGAATATTGTGTAAGTTGTTGTCTATATTTTATATCATATCTATTTTTCTATACCATAATATAATTTAACTTACTATAATTTACTTGTGGTAGGCTTTTCGTGTGCGAGGCCGCCTGGATGGGTACCACCGCTTTGCCAGTTATTCTGCCGCCAAGTAGAAGTGCGCGAGCATTACTGTGTTTCGGTTTGAAGGGCATTGTAGCCAGAGAAATTACTGGGCATTATGAGACTCAACTGCTAATTATCTCAGGGTGACGAGCGCAGTGCAGCGCCGCGCAGGATTTTGCAAAACAAAGTTCTGGGTGGTGCTGTTATTGTTATGGGCTGGCGTATTGCTTACCATCAGGCAAACGTCCAGCTCGTCTCGTCATTCAGTTATAAAAATAAATAAAATGAAACAGCCAATTCTAAGATAGAAGATATTTTTGAAAAACCAACTGGGATCGACTATTTAGAAGGCACTTAACACGAATCCACTACTTTTAGACTTTTTGTCTGACAGTTTCGTTGTTTGTTTGTATGTTTTTTTCTATATATTCGAAAACTGCTGAACGGATTTTGATGTGGTTTTCAGGATTTGGTCACATAAGTCCCAACTTAGATTATAGGGTGTTTCATCAACATCGGTTGGGTGATTACGAAGCTACAGCTTGACCTCTTCGTAGTACGCGCTCTAATATACAGGAGAGGTCTTGTAAAATGGTTTTCTAAAAAGTCTACGCAGACGAAGACGCGGGAAAAAGCAAGTCCTATTATAAAAATGGAACTGAGTCAATCCTGTACATTAAAGAAATTTAAAAAACCAACGGTTCGACTATTTAGTTTTTTCTACTCCACAAGAATACACGGTTTTTATAATTTTTGTCTGTTTGTATGTTTGTTATCTATAGACTGGGAAACTGCGGAACGGATTTTGATGCGGTATTCAGGGTATGGTAGCATTAGTCCAAACTTAGATTATAAGGCATGTTACATGAAAATCGGTTGGATGAATACGAAGATACAGCTTGACCTCTACTGCCTTTTAGTCGTGAACAAAAAACCAGACAAAGTTACTTTTGCATCCTTTCTACTAATCTATCCTTAATGTTATAAACGCGAAAGTTTGTAAGAATGTATGTATGTATGTTTGTTACTCTTTCCCGCTGCAACGGCTAATCGGATTGGAATGAAATTTAATATTGAGATGGGTGCAGCAGAAGTCGTTTGCTTGATGGTAAGCGCCACGCCTGCCCATAACAATTGCAGTGCCAACCCAGAACTTTTAATACCATAAAAAGCACTGCGTAGCACTGCATTGCCCTCATCACCCCGAGACATCAGATAATAAGTCTCATATACCCAGTAAATTCACTGACTACAATGCCCTTCAAACCGGAACACAGTAATGCTTGCACACTACTGCTTGGTGGTAGAATAACAGGCAATGTGGGTACCTACCCAGACGACTCCCGCATACGAGAGACTTACCACGAGTCAGGTTCAGAATGATCGAATATGTCAGTACAGATCTAGTCACTAGTTATACCGTAAAACAATAGGGTACCGGTTACAGGTACCGGTATACCGTGATTTATTAATGGCGAATTGTGAGCCGTGCAGTAATAGCCGGAAGTGACGTAGTTACCGCGGCCTGGAGGCTTTGTGAGGGGACTGGCTACTGAAAGTAAATTATTTGGAGGTGGTACTATAATAATTTTTAGTTTAAGAGCGCGTGTGGATCAGTCGTAATCTCGTTCGACTTTCGATCGAACGCCGCTCGTTCGAATACCGCTGGCCCCTCACCATGACTTCTAAAAATAAACGCAGATTTTAAATTTGCTTTACAACGGTGAAGGAAAACATCGTGTGTAAGCCGACGTGTCCAAGGACCACAAAGACTAAGGACACGTGACACTATTTAATAGATTTTCGTGCGGTTACTATCATTTAGAACATTTTTAGTAAAGATTTACGTGTCTAAGTTTATATCACATAATATTATTAATGCGAAAGTTTGTATGTGTGTCAGTGTGTTTGTTCCCTCTTCACGCCACAACTACTAAACGGATTTGAGTGAAATCCGGAATGAAAATAACTTCTACCTTAAATTAAGAATTCCGGGAAACCACGAACGCAGCTAGTACCAGGCCTAGCGCACTCCGCACTGTAGGTACGAAGCTACAAGTACATAGCCGGACACCGACGGCGGGTCGCGCGTCGTTACACGTGCCGCGTCAGAAGAGATAAGAGCTGTGCAACAGAAAGAGAGGCGCTCTGTAGGCTAATATGACTTGTATGCAGCGTTACGCAAGCTGAATTGAATTTTATTCCGTCATAGCAAGAGTCGCTATTTGTTTAAATTTCTTTGCAGAGTGATGCTTCTGTCCCTTAGTATTCTGTGCTAGTACAGAATAAAAATTATTGCAAACAATACCACATTCACCAGTTTTATACTCTGCGTCACCATCCGGCTACGTGGAACGGTTAACCCGCGTTTTAGCCTTGTTTGCCGCAACAGTACGCCTGATTTTATTACATCAAATTTTCATACATTATCAAAATGAACTAGTTATGATAACCTTATCAAAATGACCTAGTTATGTTTCATCTGATAAGGTATAAATTAAATGAATTTCAGTGTCATTGAAAGATATATGAGCGATAAAAAAATTCAACACGTAGACAAGACACACGAAAATAATACATTAACTTTTTTTATGTTACTGAATGACGAGACAAGCTGATCGTTTGCCTGATGGTAAGCAATACGCCAACATATAACAATAACAGCACCACCCAGAACTGCACTCGTCACCCTGAGACAATTAGCTGTTCAGTCTCATAATGCCCAGTAATTTCCCTTCAAGCCGGAACACAGTAATGTTTGCGCACTACTGCTTGGCCGCTAAATAAGTGGCAAAGCGGAGGTATCCACCCAAACGGCTCGTATGCGACGAGAAACCGTCCACCAATATTAACGCTTTAATCTGTTCTCCCATAACAGCTGATTTATCGGTAGTTTGACCAACATGATTATTTATGTTATAGTCTGCGGATATCAATTTATATACAAAACCGCTGCCATTTCAAACATAAAGCCACCACATTCCGCTTATTAACATTTAATGATGTTAAATCACAATCAATTTGTGTATAAAATGATATAATTTAATTAATCAGTTTATTTTCGTGTTATGTTTTTGTTCAACGGTATTTAATAAATTATATTATGTGGATTAAATAGTTTTATATGTTTGTTTTATGAAACTGAGTGATGATACGAGCATGTCGTTCGCCTGATGGTAAGCGCCACGTGTGCCCATAAAATTGCAGTGCCACCTAAAACTTTTAATACTATAAAAATACTGCGTAGCACTGCATTGTGCTCATCACCCTGAGACATCAGATATAAAATTTCATACGCCCAATAATTTCTGCTACCGTATCGGAAAAAGAACCACTAAACAGAAGAAACAAAAATATATTCGGCCTCCGCTCTCCTTCATACCACCCCGCATGGTTGGCTTCTCTAGCAGCTACGACACTTCTACAGAGATTAGGGTAGGCCATAATTCATAATTGTATAGTGATTGAAATCTAAAAATAATTTTATAAACAAGTTTTGAAAAAAAAAATATTTTTCAAGACAAGCTTTTAATAAATTTGTAATCAAAACCTTGAGCAGTTTAAAATAAGCCCAAACACTAGTAATTTCCAATAATCCGTCAAGGAGCTCCGTTGCCCACCTTCCGTCTCCATCATCAGATCAGCTGGCTGTCACCATAATAATGCATTGTCATCGGACTTTGACAAGTATGCAAAATTTCAATTCCATAGAATAAGAAGAAATGGTTCTGATTCTACTTGCAAGGTTTGACCTTAACAAACAAACATTGCAAGTTAAATAAAAGCTTGTAATTAATAATTTATTATAAATACTTTGGAAATAAAAGAACTTTGCATCGTATACTACGAATTATAGTGTTTAGAGCGAGTGTGGCTCAGCGGGGACTCGTGCGCTTTTCGATCCGACGCACCTGGGTTCGGATCCCGACTCGGCCCTGCACCAATGACTTATGGTTAAGTGCAGATTTTGCACGCTCGCTCTAAAACGGTGAAGGAAAACATCGCGATGAAACCCGCTTACGCGCTTTGGAGTGGTAGGCTCTGGCCGTGGTTGTAATACCACCCACCGAACAAAGCCATGCCGTCAAACGACCTAGTCGTGTTTCGGGATAATGTTCGGTGAACCATCGGGGAGACGGGTCTGAGCAGCCGCTCTACTGCCGTCTCTCTCTAGATCTATGTGCTTCATCTTAGGCCACATCATCGCTTCACATCAGGCGAGATAGTGGCCAAACATGGATCTATTAAGCGTAAAAAAAAAAACTGTTTCATATATATTTTGCAGTCTTCTCTCGTGTGGGTGTGGCCAATACTGGTGTCGGAGTTTTTAGACCCCCGAAGGCCTCCGACATAGCCTAACGGTTGTTGTCATAAGACAACAACAAGACTGACGGCTTAACGTGCCCTCCGAAGCAAATAGCGCTATATAAATACCACATAAACGGTCACCCATCCAAGTGGTGACCGCTGTGGACGTTGCTTAACCTAAAAGATTTTTACGAACGGCTAGGTGAGCTACGCTACGAGCGCAATATTTTTCAGTCAAATAATTTTAATATCAATAAACAAATACAGTTAAAATATTTCATATAACAAAATGTTAATTTGCATACTATATTTTGATTTTCGGATTCAGTTACGCGTAAATGTTGAGTCACGTAGTTCGAATATATCATTTTATAAAGTTTTCATATAACATAGAAATATATTTTGCGCAAACGTGTTGATATTTTATTATTCAAACTCATTTAAGAAATTCATAATTACTTCGATAGAAACAATCACTAATATAACTATATTTCACATTTTTCAATAAGCTATTCGATATTCAAATGTTTTCATTTCGTATTTATAGATCTGACTTTATTAACGTTTGATCTGCGATCACCGATCTCGTTCTACGTTTTGATTCTATTCTTGAATCTCTATTTTTCAACGACTTCAAAAAAGGAGGAGGTTCTCAATTCGACGGTATTTTTTTTTGTATTTATGTTACGCGATTACTCTGCCAATTATGAAATGATTTTGATGATTCTTTTTTTGTTTGGTAGGTACCTATTAGACTTGGTTGGCACCGAATTTATGAGTGGGTAGGCGCTTATAACAATTAATTGATTTATGTTTCAATTTTGAGTGCCTATTTGTGGTTTTGAAGTCGGTTTAGTTTTTTTTATAATTTATATACATTTAAATCAAAACTGAATCACCAGAAACCTTAATCAAATTCGTCAACATCCCAGTCAAATGCCAAATCTCGTTCCGAAGTGACCTGTGTATGACCATTTTCTATACAAAAATGTTAGACGCGGGTGCGGGCCGCGTGCCACGATCACTATTCGGAACTAACCCTAGAATCATTTAAACTTCAAGTCGAGGCTTGATTATCGTTTATAGGATAGTTGATTGTGAATGGTGTTTTGATTATCGTTTGTAAATCAACTGATTTGAGATCACGTTTGAGGTTTACTTGAGTGATTATTGATTCATGAGTCTAGTTTCAAGATACGTTTATCGAACAAAGCTAGACTTGAAACTCTTTTTTGAGTCCAGACTCAGTTCTGATTTTGTCTATAATTTCGAGCCTAAGTCTAGATTAAAAACATATTATAAAACTTAAGAAATATAACACGTCGACAGTGTTTAAAGCGTGTTAAGTAATGAATAATCATGTTGTATTACATGTGAAGCGGCCTTTTATATTTCCACTGCGGGATGCGGTATGCGCCCTAAGGCTTATGGCGTTAATTAAATTTATAATTATTTTAGTGGACTGTATTTGAAAATCGTTAGGTACACTAGTTACCTACATGGTGTTTCGGCAGATCTGCCTAGGTATAGAAATTGGACACCACGAACCTTCTTTCTGTTGTGTCGCTCCCGCGGGAAGTCCGTTGAACCTGAAGTCCTGAATTTGGCCTCCAGGCAGAGATCGCGGTAGGCACTCACGTAAGGCACTCGTGGCAGTGCAGACGGCGGCTCACTTGCAGTTCACGGTTGTTGTAATCAGTGTAATTGCACTTTGGAAGATTTGTTCCCAGATTTATATGACTGGTCGCGGATAAGATATTTTTGCTACTGCGGTGACAAAATGCGTGGCGGGATATGGATAGGTGAGGGACAAGGAAAGCAAATCACCTAATTATCATGTAAGAAAGGGAAAGCCTATCATATTGAAGTTGCATCAATGCAAACGTGGCGGTAACAACATGACTTGTTATAAGTGTATTAGAGTACAGACAATTACCTGAAAAAAAAAAATGTTATACTATTCCACATTATTAATAAAACGGATTTGTAACTATGAACGGATAAATTAAAATTAAGTCTTAATTAAACCTCAGTTACGACTTGTAAAGTTCGATATAACTTGTAGTAATTTAAAATTACGAGCAATGAAAAGGCAGGCCAATTTAATATTACAAGTCTAGCTACAGTCAAGCGACGGACGACCATTTTGACATTTTGACTACAAAAGAAACAATAGGGTATCGGACAGTAATCGAGAAAAAAATCTAAAATGTAATTAGAACGAATGTTTGTCGAACCAGAAAGATCATTCAATCAATATTTTTGTGAAATATTAATAATTTATATTTTTAAATCAATAAATAATTCTGACATTTTGAATCTGTTCTTCATCTCAAACGAAACAACAATCACAGGGCATAACGTCATTTGTAGGCAAATGCCGTGAGTCAAGCTTGCGTTTATTTGTGTTTTTGCTTTTCATAAAATATATTTTTGCTAATTTTTTCGTTCTTTTACTACAATATAGTCCCCAAACTTCACAAAACGTATTAGAATATCATTGCAAGTTTTATTTCGAAGAGTTTGTCGTTTTCTACCTACATATGTCGTCACAAGTTTTGAAATAACCTTTTGCGGCAATATTTGACACGTAATATTTAATATTTAGTTGTAGGTACTTTTAGAGCGTTATTTAATTAAAAAAGTATTTTTCATGGTTATATAATATATTCATTGTAGTTAATTTAAAACACTTTCTAAAAAGTTGTCCGATCCCATATTAATTGTAACCCATATTAATAGTTTGACATTTGGAATGAGTAATGACAGCTGACAGATGACAGCTAGTGTGACAGAAACAACACATGCCGATAGACTCATATACAAGACCATACCTATCACAACGTCATTAGTGCATACTATATCCATCATTATAACTTACGTACAACGGCTTTGACATAATTTGTCGTTACTACTGACGTCACACGATATCAAAATCAATCGCCTGATGGCCACGCCTGCCCATAACAATTGCAGTGCCACACAGAACTTTTAATACAATGAAAAGCATTGCATTGCGCTCATCACCCCGAATCATCAGATAACAAGTCTCATATACCCAGTAAATTCACTGACTACAATGCCCTTCAAACTGGAACACAGTAATGCGCACTACTGCTTGGCGGCAGAATAACTGGCAAAGCTGTGGTACCTACCCAGACGGCCTCCCACATACGGAAGACCTTCCACGAGTAAAAAAAAATGATGAGCTTGTGAATTTATCGCTAGTTCATCGCTCGCCTGTCGCTCGTAAGAAATACCCTAGCAGTGGAAGACCGCAATGAATAAAACAGAGATGTTAATTTATGCTATCGTAAACAATTTATTCATGGAACATCTTTGTCTTTTATATCGCTGCGGTGTTATAAAAGCACTAAAAAAGTTTTACGTACTCAGAGATAAAAAAATAAAGTTAGTTCTGAAATTCAGCGGCTAAATCCGGAACTGAAATTATGAGAGAGTAAAATTATTACTATTTGATAGCTTCTACGGTGTAGTAGGCGGATTGGCCCAAACTTCATACACTATTGAGGTTGCGGCTTCGATTTCCGCGACGTGACAAATTTTTGTGCATAGAAAAAAAGCACAAACGCAAACAAACATCCCTTTATCTATCCACCCATCCTCACAAACTTTCCCATTTATAATATTAGCAGTATGGTATAGGATTGAATAAATATCATATTTAGTTCTTGTTTTATTTAATTTTCTTTTTTAACGGAAGAATGCCTTTATTACTGAAAACAAACTACACTCCACTTACTAAAACTAAACTAACTACATGTAAGGAGAAGCAATTGGACAACCCATAGACCATAAAAGGTCTATAGATAGCTCAAATGCTCCAAGCCACTACCAGTTGGCAGCGTACCCAAGATGCTGGCATTATTGCCCCGTTGGATTGCAATACTGATACGTTGAGCCAAATAAGTCCCAGCATTTCCATTTTAATTCTATTGCCCCAAGCTCATAAACAAGGTATGAGAATATTCACAAGATTACAAAACTCATAAACTAAACTAATATTGTGCATTCACAAATGCTGTTCGCGGCGTCCACAACTACAGAATATACACAAAGTTATATTTTTATTTTTCTTAAAAAGTATCTCTAACATCGTGAGATGTTTTAGACATTTTAAACTAATCTAATGAAAAAAGCATACTATACAGTTAGTAATTACATAGAAGACAAAGATGCTTGGAACATTCCGCTTCTGCCAAGTAGCCAACTGGCACATAAGAAAAATAATGTTGTCAAAAACAAACATAAAATATTGTAACCAAAGTTCTAGAAATATGCCCCTCAGTTTCTTGCCGTATCTTCAGAGTAGTGGTTCTTTTTCCGATACGGTGGTAGAGTCATTGTAATAATTGACGTTCATAAGTGCGTCTGTGATGACAAAATTGAAATAAAGAACTTTTGAATTGAATTGAATTGAAACACAGTACAGTTTAGAACTATAATATTTTAAATTTTTTCTTTGTAAATTCAAATGCGCACACACTAACCGCTATCTGTTATGGGTAGGCGTGTTGCTTACCTTCAGGTGAACGACTTGCTTGTCTCGTCATTCAATTACATAATAATACATATTATCACATAAAAACCGACTTCAATTCTGGTGCATCTTCGAAGTCCAAGGTCGAATATTGATGAATTTATTTGGGACCAGCTATACTGAACCCAACTCAACAAGAATTTCCGAAATCAGTTTATAAATAACGGAGTTCTGAAGTAATAAACATAAAGAGAAAAAAATACATTAGTTTTTAATATACCTGAATGACGAGACGAGCTAGTCGTTTGCCTGATGGTAAGCAATACGCGAACCCATATCAAAACAGCACCAAACAGAACTTTGTTTTGCAAAATCCTGCGCGGCGCTGCACTGCGGTCGTCACCCTGACACAATTAGCTGTTGAGTCTCATAATGTCCAGTAATTTCACATAACCTATACTCGAATTGAGAACTTCCTCCTTTTTTAAAGTCGATTGAAATGAATCCCGCTGAATAACAGCGGATTACACTATATATTTTCATTGCGTTTCACTTTTGAGATGAATTTCCGCAACGTCACGCCTGATTCCATTGCATTGTAACTTAACACTCTGTCATCAATATCCGATGTAGCTATGGCTCAATAATCTCTAGGGGTATAACAAACCCTTTTAAAGAAGCTATTTCGGAGGATAAAATAATCGGGTGACGAAATGAAAAACGACATTTAGAAGCAGACGGTGCTAACGCTTTTAAAATTACAATACTGGAGGTACGGTTGGCAAAAATATCTTTTTTTTTATACAGAACTGAGTGATGAAACTTGCAAGTCGTTCACCTGATGGTAAACGCCACGCCATTCATAACAATTGCAATGCCACCCAGAACTTTTAATACTATTAAAAGCACTGCATTGCGCTCAATGCCCCGAGACATCACATATTAAGTCTCATATTCGCCAGTAATTTCGCCGGCTACAGTGCCCTTTAAACTAGAACACAGTAATGCTTGCGCACTACTGCTTGGCGGCAGAATAACTGGCAAAGCGGTCGTGTAACTACGCAAATGGCCTCCCGCATACGAGAGAAGGCGTATGATAGTGCCGGTGCCCAGCGGTTCCCACTGCTGGGCACCGGCCTTCTCTCATAGAGACGTAATGGGCTGATGATAATTATAACATGTTTGTCCTCTGTGTCAGAGAGAGGGCTTTTAGATTTTGTGTATATTTTTACCACGTTTTTATTAAGTCTCTTTCTTGTTTGTCGTCTGTCTGCCTTTCCGGGTAGAATCTTGCAACTCATATTTCGAGCACTTCCCGATTAGCCATTCGGCTGAAACTTTCAGGATGGCTTACAATTCGATGACAATGCATTCTAATAGCATGCAATACCGACCTAACTTCAAAAGGCACATAAATACGGGATGTTTAGGTTTTTTATAAATCTGTCACTTTTTTGTTTAAATTGTGAAGGAAGTAACATTAATAATAATAATAACAATAAAGCCTTTTATATTTCTTACCAAATATTTACAATTTGTTTCTTTAACTTATATTTATATTTATGGTGGTTAAAATTTTTTTTTATTAACTAAATTTTTTTTTATTAACGCGGACGGTGTCCTAAATTATGTGTTTTATTTCATTTCATTTCATTTTTTTAATTTTGTTGTAGTTTAGTTTTTATCATTCTATATATTTGTACATAATTTATTAAATAAATATAAATAGGTTTACTTTAATTATTAATTTAGCTTAGTTTATTAATTAAGTTTTAAATAGGTTAATTTAGTAGGTTAACATAATTTATTATTGTGCTGTAGATCTACTTATATGTTTAAATTAATGACAATTTCTAAAGTATAAATGTTTATAAGCATTTAGAAAAGAAAGAAAGAAAATACATTTATTCAAGACAGATATGTATGTACATTTATGTATTTATCGATGTACCTAATTATCTATTTATTAATCTATCTATCCCTATCCATATCTATCTATCGATCTAATTATCTATTTACTAATGTATCTATCATTATCTATCAATTTATTGATCTAACTATTGATTTATGTATCTATATGTTAGGAAGTGACATTAAACCGTCATTACATTTTCAAAAATCCCGACCAAGTGGAATTAGTAATAAAATCAATGATCATAGGCGGCTAAAAATTGTCTCGGATTAATTTTCTTTTTCCATGTCGTAAACTGAGCTATGGTAGTTTTCTTAAAATGAGTTAAAATCTTCTTCGAAAATGTTTTCTTCCAACGGTACGTTCCTCGATAAATGGAGACTGAGGAAAATTTAATTTAAATCTAATTTGCAGTTATTATCACTGTTCTTTGAACATGCCGTAAGACAAGTAGACGTTTAATTTAGTCGTCGCCTAATAATATTGAGAAGTTCGATTTTAATTGTTTATTAGGGTTCCGTACCAAACGGGTAAAACGGGACCCTATTACTAAGACTCCGCTATCCGTCTGTCTGTTTGTCCGTCTGTCACCAGGCTCTTGAACCGTGATAGTCAGACAATTGAAATTTTCACAGATGATGTATTCCTATTGCCACTATAACAGCAAACACTAAAAAACAGAATAAAGTAAATATTTAAGGGGGCTCCCATATAACAGACATGATTTTTTTGCCGTTTTTATAGATCATGGTACGGAACCCTTTGTGCGCGACTCGCACTTGGCCATTTATTTACCATGACAATAAAACAATTCCACTTTTACCTTACTTCCGGCTTTATAACAAATTGTGGTTACACGTCGGCGCTACAAGGGCTCATTTCGACACTGCTTGTTTTACAGAGCGTGTTGTTTTTGAGCCGGATTGTGGACGTGATATGAAGTTGGAGAGTGAAGCGACATGCTAAAATGTACTGGAGCTAAACTTACAGGTAGACGAGACGAACGGCAACGCGCCACCGTTATATGGTGGACATTCCGCCTGCGCGCACTAAGCGCTTCGCTTCCACTTTCATTATGCGCACTGCTAACGAGTGGAACTCCTGCCGGGGTCAATCTTTCGCGATACTTATAATCTAGGAATCTTCAAATCTCGAGTGAACAGGTACTATCTTGGCAAGCGTGATACATCGTCGACCGCATCGTCGCTTACCATCAGGTGAGCAAGCCAATAATGTATAAAAAAAGGTAACTGGATTTAGGAGGCCTTTACTCGAAGAGGGGTCCATGCCACAAACTAGTATAAGGAATGCATGATATCTATTTTAAATGAATTATGATTTCAATAAAAAAAAATAATAATTAATGCATAATAATCATTAATATAATAAAAAATAAGTAATAGATATATAATAATATGTACATATATACATTATTGTTACTGGAATAAATAGGTTTATTTAATTTATTTATTTATAATAAATTAAATAAGCCTATTTATATACATATTCTATTTATTTATTTAGTATGAATTGAAATTGACATTAGATACAGCTAAAAATCATCTAGATCAAACTGGCTATATGAAAAATAACTGCATTGAACTCCGTCTATTCCTTTGGGAGCTAAGCCACAGACACACGCAGAGACAGTAAGACAAATTAACATATAACGCCCAACTCACGACACCACTTTTTTGACGTTGGTAGTAAATAAATAATGCTTAAAACGACTGCAAAATTGTAGTGAACATTGTGTGTATACTGTGTAGTACATTACAAAATGCTTTATGGTACACCAAACAAAAATAATCAGTAGGTATCAGAGGTACCTACATGAAAACAACTTACAAACTAAAGTACAATATGCGGATATCGCAAAAAGCGAACTCTTTCAGTCAACCTTAACTAACGGACTGAGAGAGGTCGGCGGAGTAAATAAAACAAAAATAAATATTGTCGGCAATGAACGGCGGCCCTTAAAGGGGGACCGTTTAGTGCGTTTCGAGTCACTACCTATCTAAATATTTTTTTATGAGGCGGAACTGGCACGTGCTGAAGTCTCATATCATAGACCGGTTCTCATCCATTAAAAATTCAGCTCAATAGCCAGCGATAATATAAGTAATATATAAGTAATATCCATATCCCCAGTAATAGTTGTCGCAGTTATCAGGGGCTGTCTTTGATTGCATCTTCTTCATGATGCAATAAGAGACAGTCCCAGATAAGTGTTGTCCATTACATATCTACTCTAAATGCTCTAAGAGGCCTCTACGTGTTGGACTCATGTCCCCGCGCAATCCTTCTAAAGGACCGGATGTATAACCCGCGAGAAAGAGCGACATAATAATGTGTATTAGTAAAAGCAGGCCTAGCGCACTCCGCACTGTAGGTACGAAACTACAAGTACATAGCCGGACACCGATAGCGGGTCGCGCGTCGTTACACGTGCCGCATCAGAAGAGATAAAAGCTATGCGATACAAAGAGAGACGCTTTGTAGGTTAATATGACTGGTAGGTATGCAGCGCTACGCGAGCTGAATTGAATTTTATTGCGTCAAAGTAAGAGTCGCTATTTGTTTCAATTTCTTTGCGGAGTGATGCTTCTGTCCCTTAGTATTCTGTGGTAATAGTACATTTTACCTGTATGCTTAATTGTGGTTCGCTTACACGTCAGCGATACACGGGCTCATTTCGACTCAGCTTGTTTTTCAGAGCGTTTTGTTTTTGAGCCAGATTGTGGAAGTGAAATGAGAAAGTGAAATATACTGTAACTAAGCCTGCATGTAGCGTAACGCTAAGTAAAATTAAATTAATATAATAACACCTCATTTTGCATGCAGATTTATACTGCTGGAAATTAAATTTACAACTTTTGTAGTACTACGAAAACAAGGGGATATTATTCTTTAATTTCTATTTATAAGACCGTGATCCGGCTGATCCTTACGTACGGCTGAAAGCATGGACTCTAACCCAGAAGGAAGAGAGACAACTTTTGGTCACCGACAGAAAAGTACTTCGAAAAATGTTCGGACTAGTGTGTAAAGACGACGGCAGTAGGCGAGTTAGGAAGAACAGAGAGGTGGAGAAGCTATTTGCTGAACCCAACATCATGGGTGAGGTCAAGGCACACAGACTTCGATGGCTCGGCCGCGTCGTGCGCATGGACAATAATCGGGCTGCTAAGATGGCGTCCCTGGGTCAACCCACTGGTCATAGCCCGGTCGGACGGCCTCGATATCGGTGGCTAGGTCATGGCGAGGTCGAGAAGGATCTTCGCGAACTGCAGCTGTTCGACTGGGAAGAGACCGCGCAACGCCGAGACCAGTGGCGCTTTTTGTTGTCGGAGGTCAAGACCCACTTTGGGGTCACCGCGCTGGTAAGTAAGTAAGTAATTTCTATGTACGAAGATAATTGTTTAATTAAAAGTTTCGCAAGTAAATTAAAGTAAAATAAAAAGATACGTCCAACCATCACACACATAGATCCTGGCTGCTAACTAGGATTCTTTGTATCTAGGGAACCAGAAACTGCGAGGACCATGGTCCTACAACACCCAGACACGACACAAATGTTTGCACTTTTGTTCTGTTCACAAACATTATTTGTTCCGTTGCCGTCGCATGATTATTTTATCTTCTATTAGCAGCGATCTTTACTTTTTAACTGACTTCAAAAAAGTAGGAGGTTCTCTGTTCGATTGTTTTTTTTTAATTTTTTTAATTCTTTATAAATCTTTATTGTTACTGTGTAACTCAAATACAAAGTAACAGTGTTGCAATGTATTGATTGATTGATTGATAACACTTTATGTTAAACCAATAATTTTACAAAAAAATTTAACACTTTAAAATTAATAGTACAATGGGCGGTCTGATCACTTATAAGTGATCTCTTCCAGATAACCTTTAGATGGAGAGGATTTGTGATACGACAAAAGACGGTGTACTTATATAATATTATGTTCTTATTATATAGATAACTACTTTGCAATGAGCGGTCTTAACGCCAAGGACAATCCCTAGGAGTGTGACGTCATTAATATCTACCCTAGAGACATTCCAACAAGAAAATATTAAATTAAATCTGCAGGGACCGTAACAAAACTGTACATTAATCAGGCTAAAACTTTGGAAGGAAAAATGAAAATATAAAAATTACACGGTGCTGCCAAGTTCCGGTGCTCTGGACTTTTATTTAAGTTTCAAATGGTCTCAATCTTCTCTGTTGTTAACGATGTAGAATTCTATGTAAGTATAAAGTATTCTACTGTCAATAATAAGTATTTATTTATATAAATACGCGTCTGTGACGTCTGTGTGCGTCTGTGACGACAAAATTGAATAAAGAACTTTTGATTGATTGATTGATTGATAAGTATTCATTTCTATAGATTTTAGTTTTGAATTATATATGTAGTGTATTAAACTGTTATTTATTTTAATAATTTATCCTTTTGTTTTACGATAATACGATATGTATAACGATATTTATTTTGTTTCTCTATTAGTTTTTTAACTTTTTGATGCACGCTTTGTAACTTTCTTTTACCGTCACTAGATAACTGGTAGAAAATGCTTAAGCATTAAGTTCTCCTTCTGTATATTACTTATAATAGTGCAATAAATAAATAAATAAATAGAATTTTGTCACATAATACTGTACTATTAAATATTCTGTGGTTCGTTTTATTCTTTTTTATTTATTATAAGCTTGCGTTTGACCGCTATCTTACCTGTTGTTAAGTGACGATGCGGTCAAAGATGTAGCACGCTGGCCTGGAAGAAACCTTTTCAATTTTGTCTTACAGTCTCCAGATTATAGCTATCCGCAAACACAGATGCCGGCAGAGAGTTCCACTCCTTGGCCGTTCGCATTATGAAGGTGGAAGCAAATTCTGTTCTGTCCAGTGGAATTACTGGGCATTATGAGACTTAACAGCTGCTGTCTCGGGGTGACGAGCGCAGTGCAGTTTCGCAGGATTTTGCAAAACAAAATTTTGGGTGGTGGAAAGCTGTTATGCGTGTTGCTTACCATTAGGCAAACAACCAGCTCGCCTCAATAACTTGAAAAATCGAATGAAATGAAAAAAGGCCCTTTTTCATTTATTTATTAAATTTTATGTCTACGCTGCGGTGGCGCTCATAACATAATTAATTTTTAGAAAAAAAAAAACAAAAACCGACTTCAATGTATCTTTGAAGCCCAAGGTCAAATATCGATGAAATTTTCATGGGATCACTTCGAGAATTTTCCAAATCGAGTCATAAATGACGGAGTTCTGAGGTAACAACCATAAAAAAA
The DNA here is from genome assembly GCA_951640565.1 of Petrophora chlorosata. Lineage (NCBI taxonomy): Eukaryota > Metazoa > Arthropoda > Insecta > Lepidoptera > Geometridae > Petrophora > Petrophora chlorosata. Next base: position 2,604,827 of record OX621204.1, on the reverse strand, counting down.
AACAATCGAACAGAGAACCTTTTTTTTATTTTGAAGTCAGTTAAAAAGACATGTATCATCTGACTATCAGACATCAAATTCAATGAAAAATTGAAAAAGGGCCTACAACCAAATTGAAAACTATCGACAGATATTACACCCCGATCACGGTATCGGGCAAGTTAACGATGTAAAGAAGATGTTCCACTGGCACTCATGAATTATTGAGTAAGTCTTGGATTGAGCCAAAACTCGCCGAAAGGATGCGCTATATCTGCGAATAAAACCTTTGAGTATTTACCGATAGACACGGTAAGCAGAATGTACTACTCTGCCAAAACATTTGGTATTTTATTGTACAAGATATTTTGACCACACGTGTCTTATAAATTGCCGTGTTTTTTTAACGCTTAATAGATTTATGTTTGGACACTATCTCGCCTGATGTGAAGCGAAGATGTGGCCTAATTTGGAGCACATAGATCTAGATAGAGACGGCAGTTGAGCGGCTGCTCAGACCCATTCTCTCCCCCATCCATCTATCTATGTCCTCCATGTCCGTCGTCTGTCATCCGTCGTTGTTCGAATTTATTTTAATATTTCAAGGCCTAATATCGACCAAACCTATCTCAATGAAGCCGACCTTAAGTATGCACATAGTAGTGGCAGGATGTGTAAGTGTGTGTGTGTGTGCATAAAGGTTGTTTAGAAGATATCACAAATTCCAAATTTAAAAAAAATATCTTTAAATTGTGCCCTGTTTTTGGTGCCAATAATGTCTATCTTATATTGTATGCGTGCAATTGGCGTGTTTACCTAGCTGGTTTATTAAAATGTCACATATTGTTCGGGTATTATTTTGTTACCGTTTCTTTTGCTTAATTCTCGAAGGATAAGACGAAAGGTATACCTGTCGTTCTTGTTTTAAATGTCAAGGACAGGCTCCACTTTGATGTATGAGGGAGGTATCTAGTCCTTTTCTTTATTAAAGTAGAAAAGTCTATCAATCAAAGATATCAGACCGCTACCTTACGCGTATCTTATCTTTTGCTACATTTATGTAAAATTTGGTAACTCACTTGACTTACTCGTGGTAGGTCTCTCGTATGTGGAAGGCCGTCTGGGTAGTTACAACAGCTTTGCCAGTTATACTGCCGCCAAACAAAAGCAAACATTACTGTGTTTCGTTTTGAAGGGCACTGTAGCCAGCGAAATTTCTGGGCATATGAGACTTAACATCTGATGTCTCGGGGTGATGAGCGCAACTCAGTGCTACGCAATGCTTTTTATGGTATTAAAACAGGCAGGCGTGACGCATATAATCTCATACACTACTGAAGTTGCGGGTTCGATTCCCGCAACGGGACAAATGTTTGTGTACAGAAAAAAAGCCAGGTATCTGGGTGTTGTCGGACCATGGTCATCGTAGTTCCTGGTTCCCTAGATACAGAAAATCCTAGTTATGGGCCAGGATCTATGTATGTGGTCGTTGGTGTTATTTAATTATTTAATCAGCTGAACGACTTGCTCGTCTCATTGATTACTTCCATAAAAAAAGCAAAGAAAGTTCAAGCGCAAAACAAACTGGGATTTTGTCCCTACTTAAGCCTCAACAAATATCTATATTCAATACTTCACATGAAATTAATACTTTCCACCGTTATCCGCCAAAATACTCCCAATAATAATAAATACCTACAAATTCAACCGCGAAACAAACAAACATAAAGGACTTAGCAAACATAATAATGTCTATATTTTGTGGTATTCGTAATATACTATTTGTTCAACCCACAAGTACCTACAAATGAGGTAAGGATGAAAACGTACCGTCGTATTATAATAAGCTTTATTATTAAAGGAATAAATCTATATTTCTATTACATGTGTATTTCAATTTGTTTTTAACCGACTTCAAAAAAGGAGAAGGTTCTCTGTTCGATTGTATTGTATTAGAATTTGATTTAGAAACGGGATATTTACCATGTATTTGTTTTGTATTGAGTTCTCGATATTTCGGCACTGTTACAAGCACCATGATCACGACGATACTAAAGTTTTTGCGGGTGGATTTTTAATGTTATAACTGGCAGACATATGTATCTACCCGCTTCCTCACTCGTTTTTTGCGCGCGTCACAAAGCGCATATCCCGTTTCTAAATCAAATTCTAGTGTCAGTGACCATGTTAGTTTAAAAACGTGTATTGTATTATGTTCGAAATACTACGCTGCGCTTTAAAACGGGCATAATTGACGTGGATAGGAAAGCTGCCAGGCTCAAATGGGATTGAACGGGTCACATAAGCCGTATGCATCCAGATCGGTGGGCAAAAGTCACAACGGAATGGGTGCCTGAGGATTGAAGACGGCGCCTAGGCCGGCCCAAAAGAAGATTGAGGGATGTTCTGGTCGCATACCAAGAAGGCCGGTGCGAGGTGGCGCAGGATAGAGACGGCTTGAAAGATTTGGGGGAGACCTTTGCCCAGCAGTGTGATGCTGGACTGAACCTATGCTGGTTAAAAAAAAACAATGTTTCAAAAAATTTGCATGGTCGTATTATAAGGCTGACTAGATCAACATTTATTTATTTTAAGACCTAATTGTACCACATTTACTGCAAATAAATTTCATTTCATTTCATTTCGCGATAGATGTTAACATTAATCTACATTTGCAGCGTAGCTGGGGGCTTATTGCCAAACTTTTACATTTATCGCTATACCTTTATTTGACATCTGAAAGATATTTAAAAATTTCAGATCGACAAACTAGCAATTGTGATTGCGATAGCGATCGCGACTCGTTTTTTAAAGATATTTGAGTGAATATTATGCTCATTGAATATTATTAATAACCTATATTTTTGGAAGTTGGTTAAAAATATTTAAAATCACTACGTGATCTAGCCAAAGTGAATTTTGGTAAAATTGGGTAAGTACTCTTGGTCCTAGAACAATACATACATAAGACTATGGCGGCGTTTAAACTGAGGCGACTTTTGAACGATCGTTTCTTTAATTCCTAAATTTATATGATATCGAAAATTCATTTTTACTTTTTTGTTTATTGTTAACGTTTTATTTTTACTATTCACCAACACTGTACGCGCCCGTCAACTATGTACCCGTATACTTAGTTACCTATAAGTGGAAACTTTAAATTAGCCATAAGAATTTAGTTAAATTACCAATGTTTCGTAACTAGCTGTTAGTTTCCCGAATAAAATAAAATAAATACTTTGTGTCAAAAAATAGTTCTTCTCTAATCGTGTGGCACAGCTAGTGTGAAGATGAAGACTTTAATTATTCACTAGTGAATAGAATTAATATCTTCCACTTAAGTAGTTTGGAACAGAGAAGTGAATTTCAATGAAGCATAGTTCCTAACTGGGACATCCTTGTAAACCTTCAATATAATTCACGCTAATATTCATATGTATAATATATATACACTAGCTTTTTCCATGACCACCTTAGCAAGACCTCTTCAGTATATAAGAGGGTGTACTACGAAGAGACCAAGCTGTATCTTTGTAATCACAAAAAAAATTATTTGTGAGGATGCCTGCGACGAGGGCAGATGAGGCACTCTGACCATAGTCAACGTGATCAACGTGAGCTTGTCGCAGCTGGAGCAGACTAAGATTTCAAGTCCTACACCCTCCAGGTTTCTGCGGAACACGCGAAAATGTTCCTTACCCCGAAATTTTGGCCTACAGGGTTACCTAGTCTATCGCCATTATAGGGAAAATAGGCAAAAACAATAATCCCTTATCTGTTGTGTATAGTTTTTTTTTCTGAAAATTAATTAGATATATAACTTTTTTTTTTTAGATTCATTAGATTCATTATATGTTAAATCTTGACTATATTTATATTTTAATGTGATCTGACTAATTATTATAATGTAAATCTCAATATTTTAATGCAAATAATTCAATTTAAATTAATGATTACGTAATTAATTTTTTTTTATTCCATGTAAGTAGGTATATTAATGACATAAAAAATTTTTGTAATTGAGACTTGCCTAGAATAACAAACTTTGTTATTATGCTGAATAAATGATTCTATTCTATTCTATTAGAATCGTGTAACAGCATCGAAAATTCCATCGCACCAAGGAAGCAGCCTGCGTTCGCAAATAAAGTACAAGGTTAATAAACAAACTTAAATATTTAAATACTTGTTGCTTTAACGAGCTGTGTTGCGCCTAAAAATGAACGCGGAAACTTTTCTAATTTCGTGTTGAAGTAACTCGAAATAACAGGGGCTTACATTGGTTTAACCGACACGCTCTGTAGGCACGCTTTTAAAAGCATTGCTTCCGGTAAATATGCAAGTTTCTTTTGTTTTCACATACGTAGATCCTGACCGCTTACTAGGATTTTCTGTATCTAGGGAACCAGGAACTATGAGGACCGTGGTCCCACAACACCCAGACGGGATGATGTTCGGTGAACCATCGGGGAGACGGGTCTGAGCAGCCGCTCAACTGCCGTCTCTCTCTAGATCTATGTGCTTCATCTTAGGCCACATCATCGCTTCACATCAGGCGAGATAGTGGCCAAACATGAATCTATTAAGGGTAAAAAAAAAAACACGACAAATGCTTGCGTTTATTTCCTGTGCACAAACATTTGTCCCGCCACGGGAATCAAACCCGCAACCGCAGTGGTTTATGAAATTTGAGCCAACCTGGTCAACCACTACATCACAGCTGTTAAGTTTTAAAGTCATGTAGGAAGAAAGAAAGAAAAGATATTTATTTGAAATCAATACAAATAACACTTTATAGCACACCAAAATAAAATAAAGACAATATTAGAAAAACGTCACATAATACATCATACATTTGACGCACAATGGGCGGTCTTATCGCTCAGAGCGATTTCTTCCAGACAACCTTTGGATGGATAGAACAGAGAGATCTAATGCGGTTCTGATGAATAAAAACTTCTGCAAAATGCTGGTGTCGTATCACCTCACGACGATTAATTTTTCATCAAAAATAATACATAACAATAATATAATAACCACCTGCCTAAATATTTTTTATGAGGCGGAACTGGCAGGTGCCGAGGTCTCATATCATAGACCGGCTCTCATCCATTAAAAAATCACCTCAATAACCCAATCATAAGTGAATGAATATCTTCAGTAATAGTCCTCGCACTTATCGGGGGCTGTCATTAATTGTATCTTCTAATGATGCACTTCGAGACAGTCCCCGATAAGTGTTGCATTACATATCTAAATTAAATGCTCTAAGAGGCCTCTACGTGTTGGACTCATGTCCCCGCGCAAGCCTTCCAAAGGACCGGGTGTATAACCCGTGAGAACGAGCGATATAATAATAGTAGTAGCCTTAACACAGGGTATCCTAGTACGGCTACTAACGACACTTCTAAATGTACAATATATATTTCACACGATTTAGTTTATGACTATATATGAGTGACTAACTTAGAATAAACTATTGTACTTAAATTATTTTTGGAAATAAATGTTTATAATTATGATTATGAATAAGCATTTCCGTGGAGAGACGAGCAAGTCGTTCTTGATGATAAGCGCCACGCTTGCCCATATAATTTCAATGCCACAGAACTTTTTTTGAACTCAATAAAAACAGAGCGTTAAAGGTAAACAAGACTCACATTTCAACGTATGCTTAGTAAAATAAAATACAAGTATGTGCTGCGTACGTGCTCGCCGTTTGCCTAGATCCAATTTCCGCCCCAATCTCCTATACTCGCCTGTATTTTGTACAAAGGTGGATACGAATTGCATTTGCACTTTACAAGGCACGACGTACGTATGGCGTACCTAAAAAGAGTAAAGAATCAGACGCAATGTAGACAGGTAAACTATTTCTAAACTGAATAAAAAAAAATTCAAAATGGAAAACAGTTCTCAATTTGCCGAGTTTCTATGTTTTTTACCGACTTCAAAAAAAAACGAGGACATTGGGAACCTCCTACTTTTTGACTCACACTCGATTGTTTTATTTTTAGTGGAAATGAGAAGAGCATGTCCTTTGTCTGATGGTAAGCGCCACGCCTGCCCATAACAATAAAATTGCAGTGCCACCCAGAACAAGCATGGCGTAGCACTACATGGCAATCACCCCGAGACATCAGATATTAAATCTTATATGCCCTACGAATGAACTCCGACATTCATAAAATGATTTGGATTTTTTTTGCGTTCAGTATAGCTACGAAGTGGTCCCTTATACATTTCATCAATATTTAAAAGTTGAATTGTCAATGCTCTAGTGGTTGAAAACGACTGCTTAAGCAGTTGACAGTGACTGCTTAAACAGTTGATAACGACTGCGCAACGGTACGTGTATGTGGTTCAATGACTAATTGGCTCTCACTATCCCATTCTCACTCTCACTCAGGCTGCACGTGTATGGCCGGCCTTAGATAAAAAGCTCTTTAGCTATATCAGGCCTTGCGCACTCCGCACTGTAGGTACGAAGCTACAAGTACATAGCCGGACACCGACGGCGGGTCGCGCATCGTTACACATGTCGCGTCAGAAGAGATAAGAGCTATGCGATAGAAAAAGAGACGCTATGTAGGTTAATATGACTGGTAGGTATGCTGCGCGAGCTGAATTGAATTTTATTGCGTCATAGCAAGAGTCGCTATTTGTTTAAATTTCTTAGCGAAGTGATGCTTCTGTCCCTTAGTGTTCTGTGGCTATATTGACTTTAGCACATAACGACTTTCTTCATTAGCGCAATACTTTTCCTTATTTAAAACTGTGGAACGAAATGGATAAATAAAAACAGAGAGGAGTGGAAATAAAAGTGTATATTTCATTGCAAATTAAATCTTAACAATATTCTAAATCAGAGAGGAGGAATGCTTGCACCCGAGACACCCCAAAATATCTGAACCAATTATTATGAAACGTACACAAATTTCCTGTTAGTTCTTATCTGTGAATTTTATTATAGAGTGAATAGTTTTATGTTCCGGAAAACGGAAGAATTGTCCGGAAAACGGATTTTTATTCCGGAGCCTCAGAAAAGTTGTATTATGAAGCGAATAGGGTTTTCTCCGAAAAACGAGAAAGATGTCCGGAAACACAGAAATGTTTTCCGGAAACACGAACAAGTCGGTCGAAGCCGCGGGGCGAAAACCTAGGTTAACAAAAATAAATCTGATGAGTACAGACAAAAGTGTATGTTGCTGCATTGCTGGGATCGTGAAAATTTTATTAACTCTTCGTACTGAGCTTTGAATTTATTTCGCTAGAAAGATTTGTTACGCTTACAGGAAGTGGCGTGCTAAAGCCAGAGAGTTCTTTTGAGTTTAAAAGCTTCGTGGCTGATGTTTATAAAAGCATGTTTTGAATGTTTTAAGACTGTTTAATTAATTATAAGATTGTTTAATTAATAAATATAAACAATAAATAAATAAAGCCCAACGATCACATGCCAGGAAATATGAGGACCATGGTCCTACAACACCCAGACACAAATGCTTGCACTTTTTTTTTCTGTGCACAAACATTTGTCTCGTCGATCTCCGTGACCTCAGTGGTGTATGAGATTTGAGCCAACCTGCCCAACCACTACACCACAGAGGCTGTTTGTATTAGTCTGTTTAATTGATTTTAAGATTGTTTAATTTGGTTTAACACGTTCCACTATATATTCGCCTCTGTTGTGTTGCGGTTAAATAGTGGTAGAAACATGACAATACATTTTTATCTTTTATTAAATAGCCATCTAGTGTATTTTTTATTTTATGGGAGATGAGCTTGTCATTTGCCTGAGGGTACACCATGCCTGTTCATAACAATTGCAGTGCCACCCAGAACTTTTAATACCACTGCAGCATGCACTGCGTATCACTGCATTACGCTCATCACCCCGAGACATCAGATATTAAGTCTCATACATATGCCCAGTGGTTTGATTTTTATTAAGAAAGAAAGAACGAAAGAAAGAAAGATAAATTATTTTTCAAAAAAAACTAAACCGACTTCAACACCACAAATGGCACTCAAAAGTAAAAAATAAATTAATATAATTATCATAAGCGCTACCCACTCATATATTTGAAGTCGGTGCCAGCCAAGTCTAATAGGTAGTAGATAAATACTATGTATATAGTAAGTACTACTTGTAGGTAGTATTTATCTACTACCTTTTAGACTTGGCTGGCACCGACTTCAAATATATGAGTGGGTAGCGCTTATGATAATTATATTAATTTATTTTTTACTTTTGAGTGCCATTTGTGGTGTTGAAGTCGGTTTAGTTTTTTTTGAAAAATAATTTATTTTAACCTTTTTAGTGAAAAACAAGTTTTAATTAAATGAATTCAATAAGTTTTTAAAGACAAGCTTTTATGATCTAGAAGCCACATCATGACGAAGTTTAAAACGAGCTATCACAATGAAATGCATGTGCAAAAAAATTTCATGTCTGTCCTATTCTCTGTTGAGGAGTTCCCTCGCCGGAAGTCAATCCTGGGTGTATCTGCCATGTCATGATGGAATTTAGAACAGGCTATTATGGTTAAATCCATTTACGAAATGTTGTGTCTGTACTATTCACCGTTGAGGAGTTCCCTCACCGGAAGTCAACCCTGGGTGAAGCAGGTGAAGCAGTCGAATACAAACCTCCACCTTTAGAAAGTTGGTTACGAAAAAAACAAGAACCGACTTGAAGATTAAACTTATATTTTTTTGTTTTTGCTATTTTTTCAAAAACTACTGAATGAATTTCGATAAAATTTATATGGGACCACCTTTGAAGTATTACCTACCAATCAAAAAAAGAATCATCGAAATCAATGCATAATTGGCGGAGTAATCGCGTAACAAACACACAAAAAAAAAATAAAAAAAAAAAAAAAAAACATACCGTCGAATTGTAAACCTCCTCCTTTTTGAAGTCGGTTAAAAATACATTTATTCAAGACAGATACACGCAACATTACATATAACTATAATACTATACTACACATAACAAATAATACGATACTATACATATAACAGAACAAGATAACACGTGTAATAAATCCCAACATAATAAATACATAATACATAATAAATATATATTTTATATTTAATTTTTAAATTTTGTTGTAGTTTAGTTTAGTTTTTATCATTCTATATATTTGTACATAATTGTTAATTGGTTCTGTAAATAAATATATAGTATAATAAATACATAATATAATTATATATCTAATAATGGAACGTGGCGCGATGTCAGGAAAAGGTTCCGACTCAGCATAAAAACTAAGGTAATAAATACCTTAGTACTGATTTTCAGCCAGATTTCTTATATAATACTATAGAAAAAAAGGAATCTTAAATTTAACTAAACAAGTCGATAGCAGTACATTACCTAAAGAACAGCACGTCGTAAACTACGTTTTCTATCTCCGTTCTCAAATATCAAATTCTCTCAATCGCATACAAACCACTCTTAATATTAAATATTTTCACTTCTAGATAACTTATTACTCGTTTTATTCACTGATATCAGCGATTTAATAAAACATTAAATTTAAACATAATATAGGTATTTTGGTTGGATACTGATAAAAGGGACTTTTTCAGGGATAATGTGAGGGCAATGAACTCTGAATTTGAGAGGTTCTTTTTATAAGGTATTTCAACAATGTCACGGCTTTGAAGCTTTCATTTACTTCTAAATATTCGAAATTTCTTTGCTTATCATGTCTTAATTTTTTTAAACAATTTCAGAATAAGGAGGTTCTTAACTCGATTGTATTCATTGTTTGTTACCTCAGAACTACCGAGTTCCGAGTTCGAGTTGAGAGTGAGAGTAAATGACCGCATTTATAAATAGTACAGTCATTAAATAGTGTACTCCAACACGCGCTCGTACGCCAAAACTATTGACTTTATGAAAAAAAGGTTCAAACATAAATTGTAGGTAATTGTCTCTAGTTTCATTTTGTATGTAACTTTTTATCGTTAAATAAGTCTAAAAGTAGGTATTGTCAAAAAACCGCTTTTAGTCGCCATTTTTCCAATATGGCGGCGCGAGCGGCAAAAATACGAGGTGGCAAAGTTGAAATTCGGAAAGAGCATATCAAAATCTATAAAATTACCAATTTTCAAAACTCACGGAAAACTTTCCAGATAAAACTACCAAATGGCTGGACTAAAACTGATTTGGAAAATTCTTGAGCTCAGTATAGTTATACGCAGGTATTTTTATGGTATTAAAAGTTCTGGATGGCACTGCATTTGTTATGGGCGTGGTGCTAACCATTAGGCGAACGACTTGCTCGTCAAACATTTTCAACATGGTAGGAAAGAAGGTATTTTTCAACATTCTCATAGGCAACACCAAGCCAAGTCCATAACGGTTTTCGAACAATCTCGCGTTAACGCAGGCTATTTCTCACCAGTTCTTAGATTCGGAAAAACCATCGCATCGCGAGATTTATTTGAATATGGAAGCTGCTTGTTCTTTTCTCTTTCCTGCATTTTATTTTGATTACAGTTTCAAATAATGTTTGTGAATAAGCTTTAAATATAAAGAAGACATTGCGAAATTAATAATAATAATAAAAACAGCAAAACTGCGTAGTAATATTTAGTTTTCTTTGGTAATACTAAGGTTTGGAAATCATCGTCAGTCAAAATATTCACTATATATATAAACAGCTACTCTCACGTTATGATTGTGTTGGAATAACTCCGACCAGATTTCGTACAATTAGGATGTCCTTCTTCCGGGAGTTTACGCTTTGGATTCGCGGCGCAGACTGCGCGTCTCCGCTCGTTCCTGTCTCGTACTGTAATACTGTATGTTTTTGTAAAAAACTTATATTTAAGAAAGAAAATAAATAACGTATAAAATATTAATACGCTTAACAATCAAATACATAGATCCTGGCTCCTAATTAGGATTTCCTGTAACGGAACCAGAAACTACGAGAACCATGGTCCCACAACATCCAGACACGATTCAAATGCTTGCGCTTTTTTCTATGCAATAACATTTGTCCCGTCGCGGAAATTGAACCCGCAACCTGGGTGGCGTATGAGATTTGAGTCATTGCCCAACCACTTCACCACAGAGGCTGAATTGTAACCTTTATCCAAGTACAGGAGGCTAGCCTGTCTCCACATTTCACACATTCTTCCATCTCATTTCTTTTTCTCTTTCTTAAAGGAACGGCAAAACAAAAGAAAAGGATAAAGGGAGACATCCCCGCAGAGTTTCTTGGTGGCTATCTCCTCTAGCGGTGTTTCCGAAGTACTGGTAGAGTCAGTTTTCACATTTCTTTTCTGGGCCTGGCCTTCAATTTGTATTTGAAAAAGAAATGGGTAGACATGCTTACCTATTTTTTCAGTCATGATGATGATACGTTACAATTGTTAACTTATTTTAATTAGTTTTTAAGTGTATACGACGTTTATAAGTGCATTTTTTGTGCCTATTTAATAAATATCTTTTGACTTGACTCTACTATTTCAGATATCCAAAGACGGTGGTGAAATCCGATGTTTGCCAAAAAATCAAACCAATGTTGTACTTAACTAAAGTCCTAGATTAACTACAGCAACTCGACAAAAATGAATTCTATTCACTGATGCTTCACTTTTACCGGACGTTGGCACGCATCCAGAGATTGGACAATGCTCATACATAAATTACGATTTCTGCGGACCGGGAACTTTGCCATATCGTTTGTAATAAAATAATAGACTTTGCCGTTTTCAGTTTCGTTTTTATGGCGTTTTCATTAGTTTGGGACGAGATACATTTCGACAATTTATATTGGCTGTTGTTCTCAGTATGACCTTATAAAATAGCAAAGCCAAATGGGTCAAGCAAAATAGTTTTGACTATGGCTTGTCTGAAATATTGTTGTAATAGCAACCACCCGCTACTTCATCCGAGATAGGATTGGGAGCAGAGCGGGACGGTAACGGAATAAGAGTAGGACTGTAACAGGATGGGAGCGGGACGGTAACGGGATAGGAGCGGGACGGAATCAGGACCAGATTAGTATGGTAACGGGATAGGATCAGGACGACATCAGGATAGGAGTGGGAAGGTAACAGAACAGAAGCGGTATGGTACGGTAACGAGGTAGGAGCGGGACGGGAACTGCGACGGAAATACTGCACTACGCGTACAAAGTCGCGGGCATCAGCTGGTTAAGGGATAGTGTAGCTTTTTATCAGTGAAAGAATTTTCAAAAGCGGACCAGTAGTTCAAGAGATTACTCACTACAAACATACCTAAATATAAAACTTGCAAGTTTACCTCGAAAAGCGATTGAATTTTCGATCGCGGATGCTAAAAGTAGTATGTGTTGTTGGGATCATAGGTAATTTATATTTAAAGATATCCTTGTTTTCAGTTACCATGGCATATAGGTGTATAACATGGCATATTTAGTTTTCTTTGGTATGGCCATGGGCCATGGGAATCAATTAATTAATTTAAAGTCAAAAGCTTTGATGGTTCAAACGAAGAAAAAAAGAGCGAGTGTAGCTCAATGTGAGTGTGTCAGTGTGGATTTTACACTCGCTCTAAAAACGGTGGAGGAAAACATCGTGAGGAAACCAGCATGTCAAACAATATTCACAAAATTTCAAGGACATGTGAAATCCACCAACCCGCACTGGGCCAGCTTGGTGGATTACGACATACATATACTCTCCCTATGAGAGAAGGCCCGCGTCGCAGCATTAGAAACACAAGGTCACAGGTTCTTGAATTTTTGTGATTAATTCTTGGACATGCCAGTTTCCTCATAATATTTTTCTTCATCGTTTATAAAGCGTGTGTAAAATCCGCACATAACTTATGAAAGTCAGTGGTAGGGCCAGCAAGATGCGAACTAAAGTGCGTTGGATTGAAGACGCATGTCCTCCCACTGAGCCACACTCTGACGCATATACGCCAACCATACTATAGCTAACCGGTATTGCTTATAAATAAAGAAAGTAATGGTAATGTTTGTTTGTTGCCTGTATAAGCATGTAATATATACTTTTGCCATCAACCTAATGATATTGTGACCCACTGCCAATTGGAATTCTCCGTTACAAACATTAGTTTTCCGTCTCGCGGCTTTTCCTGCTGTTTTCATTTTAAATACTGAGTACAGAGGAAGGTATTGAAGCAGTCAATACACACAGGTTTTTAAAAAAGTGCAACAAAATTGAAAATTTATTGTACCTGTAAACCTTTATTGCAAATAAACTCATTTATTAAGCTATTGCATAGCTTCTATCGCGGGCCTTGAGCGTGGAGACCGAATCCAGAAATTCCGTAACGAAAATAACCTAACACCCCCCACTCCGAATGCTATGCAATAGCTTTACCGCGGCAGTCTCCGAGTGCCACACGTCTTTTTTTTGTTTTTTATAATTCTACTAATTTATACATGTGAAAGGGTGTGTGAGAGTTTGTATATGTAGTAGGTGAGGGTGTATTTTTGTTTGTTAATACTTAGCTTCATAACTGAATGTACGAGATTTGGTATATTACAATTTATACATTACATATATTACTCTCACACACTCTTTCACATTTATAAATGAGTAGGAATGTAATAAATTTATAAAATAATAAATAAATAAATATATTTGGTTTATAGTTGTTCCCTACAGACATGTTTGTTTTTCCGGTATGAAAAGTCCTATGTCCTTTTCCTGTACCTACATACAAAATTTCATTAGAATCCGTATTCTTATGAAACTTCTACTGAACGGTCAGTCGTTATAGGAATAAGTGGTAACAAACACACACACACCCTCACACACGTACATACACTTTCGCATTTAGAATATTAGTAGGATTATACTCCAAACAAGTTTTAATTAATCCACTACCTGTATAACCACAAACAATAAGACAAACTAGCGTCCTGAGCTTTGTCGGCGCATCAAAGTATCATATCGTTTACCAGATTACCTACCATTATTATACATCATTGCCATATTAAGAAGAAATTGGTTTTCTTATCTCTGTTTGCAAACATAAAAAATAAGTATATATAAAATTGCGCGCGTCTGACGAGGCGTTATCGCTTTGCTTACCTTGAAACAACTCGTTTACATTCTGTCGTATGTAAAACCGATAGTATATCTGAACGTGTGGCGGCGAGATTGAAGAAAACTTACTTATTTGGTGTCATAATACATACTACTCCCTTAAAGACCTCTGCACACAGCGACGTCACCACGCACGCAGCATTATCAGCAGCACGGCGCGGCACGCAGCGGCGTCGCCGCATTAAAACGTAGTTCAGTATTGTATGTCACGGATCACATCATTCTACTATAATATTACTAGCTGATCCGGCCAACCGTTGTTTTGCCATATAAATAAAAAAAAAATTTAGGGGTGGACTACCCCTAACATTTAGGGGGATGAAAAATAGATGTTGGCCGATTCTCGTAGATACCGGATAAGCACAAAAAATTTCATCAAAATCGGTCAAGCCGTTTCGGAGGAGTATGGCAACGAAAACTGTGACACGAGAATTTTATATATTAGAGAAGATAAACGCGAAAGTTTGTAAGAATGGATGTATGGATGTACCTTTGTTACTCTTTCACGCAAAAACTACTGAATGGATTTTGATGAAATTTAGTAAGGAGATAGCTTATACTCTGGATTAACACATAGGCTACATTTTATCCCGGGAAACCGCGGGTGAAACCGCAGGGCACAGCTAGTACATCATGTTTTCCGCGTATTTTGTTCCTCAATAAATGCGTTTTTAACCGACTTCTAAAAAGGAGGAGGTTCTCAATTCGAATGTATTTTTTTTGGTTGTTACCTTAGAACTCTGTCATTTAAAAATTTAAAACAGATTTGTAAAATTATTTTTATGTTCAATAGAGCTTCAAGGTGGTCCCATATAAATTTCATCGATATTCGACTTGTACATCAGAATTGAAGTCGGTTTTTTGTTACAAAATGTGTTACTTGTTTTTAACATTTCTTAAAGACTTGCATAAACCTTTTCAGTTAATTCAGCGACTTAGTCGTGTTTAGGGGTGATGTTCGGTGAACCATCGGGGAGACGGGTTTGAACAGCCGCTCAACTGCCGCCTCTTTCTAGATCTATGTGCTCCATCTTAAGCCACATCATCGCTTCACATCAGGCGAAATAGTGGCCAAACATAGATCTATTAAGCTTAAAACAGTCCCGGACAATCAGTAAGATAAATTGGAACACACTGCCACAGGTTGTATTTGACGGAGTAAATATCCCTTACAGTGAAACTGTCAGGAATCTGGGAGTAATTTTTGACCGATGTTTTACTTGGGGTCCTCAATTGGAGGCTACGAGCCGTAAGATATTTGCTTCTGCTGGGTCGCTGAGAAGACTACGAAATTTTTTGCCTACTGCGACTAAAGTTACGCTTGCACAGTCCCTCTTACTCCCTATACTTGACTACGCTGACGCCTGCTATTTAGACCTCACGGAAGACCAACTTAACAAACTTGAGCGACTTCAAAACTTTGCAATTAGGTTCATATTTGGCTTACGTAAATATGACCATGTCTCCGACTTTCGAACTAAGCTCAAGTGGCTTCCAATTCGCCGTCGCCGGAATACCCACATCCTCTCACTTCTGTATAACATATTATTTAATCCGTCTTCTCCTCAATACCTCAAGGAGCGTTTTCAATTTCTACACGCGTCCAATCCCTGTCCATTAAGGTCATCAGAAAATCTCTTGCTCAAAACTCCATCACACAGTAGCTCATTTTACGATAAGTCCTTCACCGTTGAAGCCGTTAGACTCTGGAATGCGCTGCCAGTGGAAATTAAACGCTCCCCATCACTGGCCACTTTCAGAGAGCGTATTAGGAAATTATATTTATGCACTTCATAATATTTATCATTATATTTTGCTATGGAATTCTATTTTTTTTTTTAATCCGTTCACTTTTGTATAATATGTATGTAAACTATATATTGTATGTATGTATGTATATTAATTAGGTATATAAGTATATTTATATAGTCATATATATATTTAAGTAATTGGATTATATATTGTATATCATATGTAAGCCCTTAGTATGTCTATTATATTTTCTATCACCACCGTCTGTGTATGTTTCGTTATTCCTCTCCATCCAAAGGTTGTCTGGAAGAGATCGCTTTAAGCGATAAGACCGCCCATTGTTACACCACTGTAAACATTTGAATTGTACTTTATCTCTATTTTTAAGGTGAATAATAAAGTGTTTATCTATCTATCTATCTATCTAAAACAATATTAAAATTGGAGGCATAATCGTACTAGCTCACAAGCGTCTTTCTTGGCCTACATTTTATAAAATAGTGTGAACCTAGGCCGATAATAAATCGGTATCGCTTCAGACATAGTAGGAACGAGATTTCCCCAATGTTAACATGTTAGGGATAAGGTATACTTATCTGATGTGCATTAAATTGTTTGTGGTTACGACTGTACGTGTTCGGTGTCTAATGTTCGCTTCTCATAGATAGATAGATAGATAGATAGAAAATTCTTTATTGCACAAACAAATTTGTAAGTACATAGGCGAACTTAATGCTAGTGAGCATTATCTTCCAGTTAACCTCGGTGTACTGTGGAGATTTTATAAGGTAGTGCAAACAAAATATAAAGTAATAGTAAACAAATTAAAAGGCCATACAAAAATAATAACAAGATATATACATACAAATCAGTAACAATATATATAAAAATATATAATCTATACTTATAATAAAACTGTAACGAAGCGGTTACTGTACATTGAAGATATTTTTGAAAATCAATTTTTTTAGGAGTATATGGTAGCAACAGAACCCAAAAATACAATTTTTAAAATTTTTGTCTGTCTGTCTGTCTGTCTGTCTGTCTGTCCGGGATAAACTCTCGAATGGAATAAACTCCGGGGGAAACTAGGGCACGAATTTGAATGCAGTTTTTTGAAATATATTCTGTGGAGTCCGGCGCTACACATAGGCTTTGTTTCATCAAAATCGGTCCAGTAATATTGAAGTTATGACGGAATTTAGGAAAAAATATAGGTGTCCACTATAAGTTGAACCACGGAACATACCGGACCCTTTGTGCACATGGCTCAGCTTATACTGGTTTATTACTTACCTTCAGAGTTTGTAGAACTAAGGTATTGGTTCACACGATGGTATTCTAAAAAATGTTTTGTGGAGTCCTAGGCTACATAACAAACTTTGTTTTATAAATATTGGTTTACGAAAACTGGAATTATTACGCAATTTAACAACGTTGAGTACCTACCGATTAGCAATTTTAGTATGAAAGTTTTCGTGAGTTTGATTCATTATAATTATAAATATTTAATAAAACGGCTAGGACTCACGTAGTTTGTCAAATTAGTCGACCTAGGTTTCGAGCATGTCCGATGCTCTTCATCAGGGGCGAGTTTACACTGCGATATCGCGGCGACTATTGGCGGTGCCGGTGGCGGTGGCTGGTGGAGTGGTATAACGTTGAGTACCGTTGCAAGGCAAATTAGCTGTTTAAATCGAGCCACCCATAGATAGCACGTCTTATCAAGGGGCGTTTTTCTGACTCGCGGTGACGGGTTTTATGGACATGGCGCTGGACCTGCACTGGAGCTTTTTTTTTTTTTAATCAGTTTGCAAAACGCTTTTTTGCTGATGCGATTATGTCGCCATGGAAAGTAGTAGAGGAATTTTATCTAGCGGTTCCCAATTTTTTTTAGCTATGGAACACTAAATTATGTACCTAATTTTGGCGGAACCCCAACTCATATTTGTAACCGACCTTAAAAAAGGAGGAGGTTCTGTTTTTTTTCTATGTTTGTTACGCGATTACTCCGCCAATTATAATTTGATTTTGATGATTCTTTTTTTGTTTGGTAGGTCATACTTCAGAGGTGGTCCCATATAAATTTTATCGAAATTGATTCAGCACTTTTGCGCCGGTCAGTATATCGATAAAAATGCCGGCCAGCGTCGGCAATTCTCGGAACCCTAGGGTTCCGTGGAACAACTATTAGTAACTGCTGGTATAGACGAACAAAAAGCATAGCAACACCGTACCGGGCCCGGAACGGCCGCGGCGGCTAGCTTGGCACCACGGCGCACCGTCACTGTCAGTTTTGCGTACGAATCGTAAAGGGTCCATGGCATTTCCCCCCGATGGCAATCCCACCCGTGTTATTTCCACCCGGCCTCTGTGGTCCCGTAATATGTTTTTTTAAACTGAACGATGATATTTGATACGTATACGAGTATACGTATCAAATGTCATCGTTCAGTCAAAGAAACTATAACACATTTTTCACCAATTTTAAAACATCCCTAAAAGAACTTGCTAAAATGTATATATCTAAATATAAAAATAATTCACTCCCTCAGACACAGACACACACACACACATCACACCTCGAAAACCAAAAACCTATGAAGCTGTTTGGTATGTAAGTTCTATAAGGGGATCATTACGAGAGCGGACAAAAGGAATGAGAGTTTATGTTTTTAAAGATAGGGCTATCAATTTTGGTAATTAGGATTGGGAGCGGAACGGGATGATAACGGGATAAGATGGGCATGGAAATGGGATAAGCGCGAGAGTTACAGAATAGGAGCGTAATGGTAACGATATAGGAGCGGGACTGGAGCAGGAGCGGAGCGGTACGGTAACGGGATAGTAGGGAGCGGTAACGGTATAGGAGAAGGACAGGATCAGTCCAGAACGCGGCGGTTACGGAATACAACCAGGACGATAACAGGATACGAGTGGGAAGGTAACAGAATAGAAGTGGTACGGTAATGAAAAAGGAGCAGGATGGGAGCTGGAACGGGAGTATTTTGGGACAGAAAATGGTCGGAAGCATGATGAATTACTACTACACTACGCGTACGAAGTCGCGGGCAACAGCTAGTAATATATATATATATATATATATATATATATATATATACTTCTCATATCTCATATCTTATATCTCATACGCACAGCGCGTTTGAATGAGATTTTTTTTCGGCGGCTTTATTTTGACACGACACTTCGAAAAAATATAGTTCGATAAGTCATTGTTTCGACTGAACAAAATTCGACAGAAAACACATCGCCCATCACCCAATTTTTGATTTTGTCACAAGATGTCAAAAAAAAATATATGAAAATTAATATTTTCATTGGTATTCAGCTTTCGTATGTGGGGTGTGATTATAGCTTTTGACTTCATATTGAAACAAGATTTTTGTTTAGAAATATTTTTGACAAGACAAGCTTTTAACAAATTCGTTACTTTTTTTTTTACACTTAATAGATCTATGTTTGGCCACTATCCCGCCTGATGTGAAGCGATGATGTGGCCTAAGATGGAGCACATAGATCTAGAGAGAGACGGAAGTTGAGCGGCTGCTCAGACCCGTCTCCCCGATGATTCACCGAAGATCATCCCGAAACACGACTTGGTCGCTTGACGGCATGGGTTTGGAACCGCGAGCAAATTAAAATGAGCCCCAACACTAGTAGTGGAGTTCCATTGCCCACCTTCCGTCTCCATCATCAGATCAGCTGGCTGTCACTATAATATTGCACTTTGACAAGTAGTCAAAAGTTCAACTCCGTAGGAGGAAGTAGTTTTGATTCAACTTGCAAGATTGGACCCAAACATTGCAAGTTAAATAAACGAAATCTGTTTCCGTGTATGCCCTGAGTCATCATAAATTTTTACCTGGAAATATAACAAATTTTAATGTTAGGCACGAATATACGTCATTAGTAATTTGTACAGTTACGAAAATCTTTCTATTTGACATCAAAAGGCTGAGTAAAGTTTGTACTTGACATAGCTTACTAATCGAATTTTGATGTCTTTAGAAAGTTTTTTATCAGTCTTTTAGTTTTTTCCTCGGTAAAATTAATTGGACAGGACATAAATCGGAAAAAATAAATTGAAGATCTTAGATCTAAACAAAAAGACGTACAACTGCGATTTATATATGTAGCAGGGATATGTTAAAACAGTTTTGGTCAATTCCCTAAGTGATCTGATCAAATCACGGGGGATGTTAAAATTACAACACGATTTTATCATTCCCCTAAACAACATCTAGTGATTTGATCAAATACTAGAACTGGTTCCGTGAAATGACAAAAATAACATATCAGTTTTGTCGCAGGGAAATGAAGAAACAAGGGATTTCGTGAAATTCCTAGGGATACCACGAAATCACTGTATAATCATGTATTGGAAGGACCACTTCTCCGTCCTACTCGCTCTTACTCCTAGAGTTTATATAAAACGTCGAGTGCGCGAGTAGAGCAAAAGGATGACGAAATGAGAGTTCTGGCGAGAGCCCATTTATTATATCTGTACATTGTATCCCTAGTGAAATCGTGAAATCCCTGGTATCCTAATTTCCTTGCGACAGGTATTTGTTCAAATCACTATATTTTGTTTAGGGAAATAATAAAATCGTGTTGTTATTTTAACATTCTCCGTGATTTGATCATCTACCTTAGTCATTTGATCAAATCTTCGTTTTCATCATTTGCCTGCGATATATGTAAATACCACACAAACAGTCACATATCCTAGTGGTGATCGCTGTGAATGTTGCTTAACCTAACGGATCTGTTATCGGCTAGGCGAGCTGAACGAGCGGTACTATTTATACTATTATCTCATTACCCAGCACTCGATTTGTATAAAGTGTTATTGGGCAGTAGTCGTTTTGTGTTTGGAACGTTGGATGACCGGTCTATTTAGACACTAACAATGTAGGTATATTTTTTCTAGTTCACTTGAGGAAATTGTGATGATGGTACTTGAATTAAATAAAATTGGTTTGTCACGCCGAGTTTTTTTTTTACAACTGTTGTTTTTTTATGTTTAGTAATGTAGAGGCAAGTAATGTAGAGCAAACCACGAGCTTCCAAGAACATTAACAAGGTTATAATGTAGATTGAAACACTAATCTAAAAACCAAATTTTTATGCGCCGTAAAAAGATGATAGAAGAGATGAAAGAAATGGATTTAGAATGCATGGTCATCGACTTGTGAGCTTCACAAGAAGTTTCAGCCGGATAGCAAATCGGAAAGTGTTCGAAATTTGAGTTGCAAGATTCCACCCGGAACGACAGACAGACAGAAAAACAAGAAAGTGACTTAATAAAAACGGGGTAATAAAATGTAGATACTTGTGTAAAAATCCTGTAGCGGGAACCGAACCTGGATCCTACCTTTTCATACAACAGAAGACGAGCAAGTTATTCACCTGATGATAAGCAACACGCCTAACAGTTGCAGCACCATCCATAACTTTACGCGGCTCTGCGTGACGCTTGTTATCCTTAGAGTCTCATAATAACCAACTATAATTAAAATTGATTCTTCATCCAACAAAATAAAACACATAATAATAGTTCACTTGAATTAATTTCATTCAATACACTTCATATAGGTAATAAACTTCATTCAATAAGCGAAATTGCTGGGCATATGAGACATAATATCTGATGTCTCGGGGTGATGAGCGCAATGCAGTGCTACGTAGTGCTTTTTAGGGCAGGCGTGGCGCTTACAGTCTCATCACTCAGTTCCATATAAAAAATATTTTGAATTGATTATCATCATCTAACAATCGAGGGACAGTGAATACAGTGAAGGACATAGCAGGTACTCAATTCTAAAAGATTTTTCGTCTTAACCAGAAATGGATATTTTTTGAGCAAGTGTGGCTCAGCGGGAACTCGTGCGCCTTCCGATTCAACGCTCCTGGGTTCGAATCCCGAATCGGCTCTGCACCAATTACTTATAGTGAAGTGCAGACTTTGCACGCTCCCTCTAAAACGGTGAAGGAAAATATTGTGATGAAACCCGCTTACGCGCTTTGGATGACTAATTCCAAGCCTTATTACCAGCAAAATGACATGTATGAAAATTAACGTGATTTGGACACATTATTAATAATAATTTACGGGTGACACTCACGCTTAAATTGGAGTTGGAGTCGACGCTGGTTGGACGCTCACGCAGCGAGCGGAGCGTGCAGCGGCCCGCAATGCGAGGCGTGATGCGTTCGCGAGCGTGCCGCACTCACTTTGAAAGAGACCACCGGATGTGGTTGAAACTATAGTGGGATTACTCCAATTTAAACGTGAGTGTCACCCGTAAAATATTATAAATAAAATGACATCTATTTAACCAAAACTGAATTACAGACCTGAAATTAGTGACACACCGGGTATGACAGGTAAAATAAATGACTAAGCGTTCTGTCGAGATTACCTGAGGATTATGTAACTCAATTCAATGATTTGTACCTGCTTCTAGGAGATGTTAAGCTATTGCGGATTTTTCTGAGTCGTTGTTCTTCACCGCCCAGGGCCCTAATTCACTATGACAACTTGGCGATTCCATGCTACAAGCAAACGTCGATTCCTTAATTAATTAATGACATCTGCGAAATCTGTATTCTCTATGACGCGTCATTTATACGAATATATGAATGTGTCAAAGAGATGTCGTTTATTAATGAAGGAATCGACGCTTGCTTGAAGCAAGGAATCGACGTGATTTCGCCAAGTTGTCATAGAGAATTGGGGCCCTGATGTGTTCCTTATTACAGCAAGCTACAGTCTGCTTTGTCTGACTGATATAGGAGCTGCCACAACTACAGTCAATCTTATATACCTACACCAGGATTTTCCAGAGGAAAGTTATCTTAAGGCGAGCGCAAGAAAATATCACAGCTCTTTGATGACTTCTTTTAAACTAAATCTGAACTACAGAAACTGAAATAAAATAACAAGAAACACAAAAAAGCTCAAAAGATTGGTCGATTTGGTATTTAAGCCCATGGCTTGGTATCACATTATTATTAAATCATTTATTTCAGATAAAAACATTGATAAATCATTTTCGTTAATAAATAACCAGATAAAAAATGAATACCTCTGAACATTAACAGCTCTTTTGCGATAATCGTTTGTGATCGAAAAAAGCTTTAGAATTTACTGTTTTATTATTCCAAAGTAAGGAGATAAGCTTGTCAAAGAAGTTTAGAATATCAGCTTTACTTGTAAAAAAGCATTATGTATTTATTTCTTGTTCATTGACTTTCATTTGACCACTATCTCACCTGATGGTAAGTGACGATGCGGTCGATGATGTAGCACGCTTGCCAAGATAGTACCTGTTCACTCGTGACTTGAACACTCCCAGATGACCGTCTGGCTAAAGTTGCAGTCATGGATAGGATACCTTTCGTTTGTTTGCCCTCTTTCACTGACCTCCTTTATTTAGTCAAAGATTAATGCACAGAATTGTGGAAGGAGTACTTTGACGAGGGATCACTGGCCAAGGGCATATGGCATATGGTATCCAACCCTGTCTCACACGTTCGCCTTGGTTTGTTGGTGCTACTTTGGGTCGAAATGATATTGTGACTGCCTTGATACTTCAGCCCGAGCACATTCCACTAAACAGTTTTGCATTCCTGGTGGGCAAATCGAGGTCACCAAATTGTACCGAGTGCAACGTTGTAGAAGACGTGGACTATATACTGGTGGAGTGTGCGGAACGAAGTTGAAAGGACTAAAGGACAATCTTAAGGTGTGAGACAGGAATTGATTTGAAGATTGGGCAAATGTAATAGCATTCTGGCTTATCTTCAATCGGAGAAGGCCATAATGCTATACAAACTTGTAAAGATAGGTCTAAGGCGTAGAGTTTAAGATGAAGTGAGCCTATAAGGGTGGCATGAACATGTCCTCTATAAATTCTACTAATATTATAAACGCGAAAGTTTGTAAGAATGGATGTACCTTTGTTACTCTTTCACGCATAATCTACTGAATGGATTTTGATGAAATTTAGTATGGAGATAGCTTATACCCTGGATTAACGCATAGGCTACTTTTTATCCCGGGAAATCGCGGGTGAAACCGCAGGGTACAGCTAGTTTTTAATAAAGAAAAAACCTTACTCGTGGCAGGTATCTCGTATGGGAGGCCGTCTAGGTAGGTAACACCGCTTTGCCAGTTATTCCACTAAGCAGTAGTGCGCAAACATTACTGTGTTCCGGTTTGAATAGCATTGTAGGCACTGAAATTACTGTTCATATATGAGACTTTATATCTGATGTCTTGAGGCGATGAGTAAAAAGTGGCCTATCACTTTATATCTTGGGAAACTGGGTGTGAAACCGCGGAGCGCATCAAATATTTACACATAAGTACCTATAACAATGTATCCTCTTCGAAAATTAATTTATAATATTAACACAATAGAAGATCCTCATAAAATGTTCAAGCAAATTCATTCGAGCAGAAGGTCCTTTACTAACCAAAAGCGTCAAGTTACAAGTTATAACTCCAGCAGCAAACTTCAAACTTGCCGGTTCCTGCTTCGACCCTGTGCTAAGGGAAAAATTAGAAAACTTTCCTGTCATTATTCAAAAAGTACTTCGGATTCTGCCCTTTGCGCCGTTTGGCCAGCGCCCTCGGCAAAATTAGATTTTGTTTTTGTCTCTTTGTTAAGATGTCCGGAGATGTGCTTTTGAAACATTCTTCAAAGAAGTAAATCTGAAGATTTACTTCTTTGAAGAATGTTGAGTTTGAGATTTTCCAGAGATTTTCATACATAATTTTTATTTATCGCATAAGACGCGCCCACGTCAGACAATCGGTCACTTTTTTATGTTACTGCATGATGAGACGAGCAAGTCGTTCGCCTGATAGTAAGCGCCACGTCTGCCCATAACAATTGCAGTGCCATCCATTCTCATACCATTAAACGTATCGCGTAGCTAAACATTGCGCTCATCGCCCCGGGACATCAGATATTAACTCTCCTATGCCCATTAATTTCGCTGGCTACAATACCCTTCATACAGGAACACAGAAATGCTTGTCACTATAATATTTATCTCTTCTCTATTAATCTATATAAGATATATCTGAGAGATAACGTAAGAGCAGCAACTTTTCGCAAATGGGATGCATTTCGTTTTCAGCTGCGTAATTGATATTATTATTTATTTACTAACCGGCTACACTCACGAGAGTAAGTCGAGACACTCGTTCGGTGTTCGAGCGGTACAGACGCTCATCTGTTTAATTGATATTTCACAATTGAATGTTAAATTTGAATGAAACACATTAAGCAAACTAATGTTGATTGCATAGTCCAGCAGACCGTTAACAACTACACTAATCAACTAACATATCCGTAATGTCCAGCCAATGTTCACTAACAGCCGACATAAAAACTCGAAAAGCCTGCGACTAGCAGCCGCTATCTTGCTACCAATTTGTAAAAGTACCGAAACCCCTCACAAGAGTCAATGGCTCATATTTTATGAGACCAATTCATTCGTTCATACTGAGGAGCTTATTTGGCCGAGTATATTGTACAAGTCGATCGGTGGAGTAGCCATACGGAATAAGAATGAGCTGATCAAGTAATAAATAAGGGTATAAAACATTGAAGGCGCTTGCATCAAAGCAAACATAAGACAAGGCGGAATTCTGGAGCGGGTACCTACTTTATTGGGAATCGCTATCGGTACCCATATATTTGTATTGCCGTCGATTCCTTAATAGGTATTGGGGGCTTTGCTGATTGGTTGCGTTCAGGACAAGGACGTGTTAAGCGATTGTATCTTTTTTTACGCTTAATAAATCTATGTTTGGCCATTATCTCGCCTGATGTGAAGCGATGATGTGGCCTAAGAACACATAGATCTAGAGAGAGACAGCATTTGAGCGACTGCTCAGACCCGTCTCCCCGATGGTTCACCGAACTATATCCCGAAACACAACTAGGTCGCTTGACGGCATGGCTTTGTTCGGTGGGTGGCATTACAACCACGCCCAGTGCCTACCACTCTATTTTACCTTTCATTTCCAGGGCATCACTAATTGCAGTTTCTGTAGCTCAGTTTTGAGTAAATAGATGTCATTTGGCTATTAATAGGGCTTGGAATTAGTCATTTATTAAACTTATCACTATACCCGGATATCATTATACAGGGTACGTTTTTATGTAACTGAATGACGAGACGAGCTGGTCGTTTGCCTGATGGTAAGCAATACGCCAGCCCATAACAATAACAGCACCACCTAGAACTTTGTTTTGCAAAATCCTGCGCTGCGCTGCACTGCGCTCGTCACCCTGAGACAATTAGCTGTTGAGTCTTATAATGCCTAGTAATTACGCTGGCTACAGTGTCCTTCAAACCGGAACACAGTTAGTACGTTTTTTTCGAGTGCCTGTGAGGCTTAGATATATATAAAGATATATGAGGATAGATATATAAAGGTGACATTGAAAGGAGGACATCCTTTGAAACTTCAACGTTGCAAGTAGCACCGTCAATAAATATCAACCACTTTCATTCAGATTCTTGTTGCAATAATTTACTAGCTGCGCCTCACGTTTTCACCCGCGCAGACAGTTTTCAGGGATAAAATGTATGCTATTTCAGGACCTAAATTACCAACTTACTTTTATCAAAACCCGTTCAGTACTTTCACGTGATTGAGTAACAAACATCCATTCATACTTCCATCTTCACACTTTCGCTTCAGAAGTACCTTCAGAATCATAGCGACAACAAAACATCGTTAATATTAGCAAAAGCAATTATTCAATCAAACAACATTAATTCAAACTCATTATCAAACTGGCGCACAGCCAACTTTGCCACTTATTGATAAACACCCAAACATTTCGTACTTCACAGTGCTTTTATACGACACGATGCGACGCTACGATAGTACATATCGCACCTTCGGTAAGACAAGGGCATAATTGTTAAAACAAATTTTGAGTTTCTGGAAGAACAAAGTCACATTTTGTGTACTTATATATTATTAGAAAGAAAGAAAGAAACGTTTCTTTCTTTCTTTCTAATGATATATGTCTTTGTTCTTCCAGAAACTCAAAATTTGTTTTAAAAATTATGCTCTTGTCTTACCGAAGGTGCGATATGTGGAACGGAAGAATGATGCTATCTTATAGACAAGCGTGTAAAACCCTGAATTGCTTCACATAATCGTATCATATTAATTGTTATCACTTAGAGATCCACTACTACCTATGCGTTAATCTAGAGTATAAGCCATTCGGAATTTCACTTAAATTCGTTTAGCCGTTTCGGCGTAAAGAAGTAACAAACACACTAACACAAACACACTATCACATTTATAATAGCGCAGCTAGTTACATATATTAAATTTAAAGAAAAAAAAATACGCCTAACGATCACATACATAGATCCTGCTCCCTAACTAGAATTACCTCTATCTACGGAACCAGGAACTATGAGGACCGTGGTCCCACAACACCCACTCGCGGGAATCTAACCCGCAACCTCAGTGGTGTGTGAGGGTTGAACCAACCTGCACAACCACTAAACCACAGAGACTGTCCATATATTTCTAAAAAATAGGTTCAATATTTTTTATCAGTGTAGACGGATCAGAAAAGCATAGCCAAAATCATTTACTGATGTAATAATATTATTACACAGAATTATTTTTTGTATTTTTATTGTTATTTTTTATTTATAAAGCCTTGTACATATTTTTTGTAAGTTAATGTAATTGTGAAGAATAATAAAAAACATCGTACACAAAAAGCATTTCGCTCTCATGTTAAGTACTCATACTCATTACAATAGGTCTTATCATCGGATCGCTATGTGTAAATGCCTCTTCAGATAACCACCCAAATATCGCACATAAAAGTTTAACGCTGATAGTTTTATTCAAGTTGCGTGTTTCATTTGTTCATTGAGCATCGAAGCATTTGAGCATCAGAGCATTTGAGCACCCGAGCATTTAAGCATTTCTAATTAACGCTTCCAATGCTCAAAGGAAGTCGGATCGGGGCCAAGGAATGTTTTTGTTTAGCGAATCCTTTTACCTTCAAGTTTGGTTTGATGTAACGCTCTATTGTGTTATTTTTTAGATAAGTAATATGCGGTTGGGATAAGTATTTGGCAAAATATTTGTGGAACATAAGGTAAAACATGTTATAAAAAGGTAAAGGGTATTCGGTGAGGGCTTGAGGAAATTCTTTATAATGATCAGTCAGAAGCTACGTGGCACAATCAACCTCAATAAATAAAGGTATACAATTTGTAAACTTTTGTTTGTAATATCTGCAATGTTCTACTTTCTAGTAGAACATTGCAGATATTATATTGCATGCAAATATTATATACCTAAGTATGATATTCAGAACTATTGCAGAACTAAATTGCAGAACTTTTATATAAGTATGGTATATTCTACGTTATCTGTCGTCAATGAATCGTCCCCGTAATGCGATATAAGAAGGATAAAAGAAATTTGGTTGCTCGAGCAGTTGGCTCGGTGGCCCAGTGGTTAAGGCGTCGGGCGTTATTCTGAAGACGCAGGTTCGGTCCCTACCCGAGCAACATCATTCATCATTATTTTCTTCCTGATTATTTAAAATCTTAAGACATCATAAATTATAACATGTTTAATAAGTTATATAAAACGGGTAAGTCTATATCACTAGGTTTCGGACATTTTAGAAGTCCTTCTTCTAGGAGATATGAGAAGCCGCGACGATCAATTATGAATAACACTTTTTAAAATCTAGGTCCAACTAACCTAACCTAAGCACCATGTTATAATAATGATTTTATTAATATGGTAGACATCATATTACTAAAATCATTCAGAGAGAAGTAAAATGTCCGACAATTATTTTTTTTCTTTTTGTAACCGAAAATCTATTAAAAGATAACTCATCATCATCATCATCATCATCATCATCATCATCATTATCATCATCATCAGCCCATCACGTTCCCACTGCTGGGACACGGGCCTTCTCTCATAGAGAGAGTATGGGCCATAACCCACCACGCTGGTCGAGTGGTGGATGTCACATGTCCTTGAATTTTTGTGATTATTTCTTGGACATGCCGGTTTCCTCACGATGTTTTCCTTCACCGTTTTAGAGCGAGTGTTAACTCCGCACATAACTAAAGAAAGTCAGTGGTGCGGGGCCACCGGGATAAGAAAAGAATAACGGGGAAAAAATAACTATTAAAAGATATTGACAACAACTATGTAATAACAAAAAATAAATAAATGATTGAAATTGAAGAGCGAGTGTGGATATCTCTCTTACGAGGGAAGGCATGAGTCCCAGCAGTGGGAACGTAATGGGCTGATGATGAAACAATATCTATATAATAATTTGCGTATGAATAAACCAGTTACTTTCATGGGAACATAAATTAAATTAATATAATAGAAGATTCATTTGGGTATTCTTAAGGTATTGTTTCTCTCGGTTATAGAAGCTGGGAAACAATGAACCATGTACCGGGCTTAAGTTTTAATTAAACTTAATTCTGCAAAGGAAATAAATATTCTGGTATCCCTTCAATTTGAGAAGTATTGTTCAAACTTTACACGAATATTGATACTTAATTAATTTAAATGTATAATAATAATGGACTTGAAACTATTGTGAGTCGAAATATCTACTCTTATAATAAAACTGTGACGGAGTGGTTACTGTACATTGAAGATCTTATTAAAAATCAATTTTTTAAGAGTATTTGGGAGCAACAGAACCCATATATACAGTTCTTAGATTTTAGTCTGTCTGTCCGGGATAAACTCAAAAACTAAGGCACGCATTGAAATGCAGTTTTTTTATATGTTTAATGGAATCTGGCGCTACACATTGGTTTTATCTTATCGAAATCGGTCCGGAAGTATTGAAGTTATGACGCAATTTATGAAAAAATATCCGACACAATCATAACATGAGTGAAGCCGTTTTATATGTACGAGTATAATGATGAAGCCTATGTTTGTGTAGAGAGTGAGAACTTAATCTCTAACATCTTATTAAGTAGACCTTATTAGCCATAGTTTCATACAACAAGTTTGTGCGTCACCAAGGGCCAAAGCTGAAAACCAGCGTTGTTTGACTGCACTGTACACGGCAGCGGTATCCAAACACATGCTGTAATTCCTGGCCTTGGTCTTTTACCTGGTTTTGCCATTTTTTACCTCATAAACTTGTTTTAATTATTTCTCCCAAAACCAGCGTTGTGGATTCTTCACAACATTATGCTGAGCACAGACCTTTTTTGACTGCACTGTACACGGCAGCGTTCTCCAAACACATGCTGTAATTGCTGACCTTGGTCTTTTACCTTGTTTTGCCTCCTTTTACCACATTAACCTGTAAGAAATTGCACATAGCGATAAGGCCGCCCATTGTTCTACCACTATTATTTGTAACTGTAAACTTCTGTTTCCTGTTTTGATGATCAATAAAGTATTATTGTATTGTATTGTATTGTATTGTATTAACATGTTTTATTTATTTCTCCTACACTTGAGTATGTGATAGATTTGTTTTGTGCAGTTTTTTCAAAATAAATTGTTTCTTTCTTTTCCTATGAGAGTGATGTCAGATATTACGATTGCATAACAGTACTTTTCAATGGGCTATAAAGGGTTTTCTGCTGAAACTGCTCATTTCTCTTTAACTTTAACATTCCAATTTCAAATTATTCGGTCATTCGAAGTAGTTTGAAAGTCCAATAAGAATTTTGGATGTGATCCAGCCGTGTGCTGTGACGATACTAACCTTTTAGTTTAACTTCTCTCGTTTTTATTCCGTAATAAAAGACCAACTGGTGCAGATAAAAGCGTTAAAACTGTATAAAGTGTTAACTATCTTACACTGCACGATATGATCCCTCATTTTAGAACTTCCAGGCTGGGAGATCGTTTCACCCGTACGTTATTAGTACCCACCGTTGCTGCCCGATTGCTAAGGAGCAGAACGCTCTACCAGCTTTTTGATCCCAAACAGCTACAACTTGTGTCTCTTTAAGTCTATAGTAAATAGGCCTCGCATGGGCAAGCGTGCTCCACCTTATGCCGCATCTTCGTTTTAGATCAGGCATTTTTTTTATGAATTGGGCTTACGTTTGACAACAACTAACCTGACGCTAACGCTTACCATAAGCGTAGTTGCGGCTTAAAATGGAGCACTTTTGCCCATGAGATGCCTATTCAATTCACTCTTGTCTTAAAGAGACTCAGATTGTAATTGAAAGGAAATAAGGATTAATAGAGAGAATTCCACTCCTTAGCAAAACGTATATAATGAAAGAGTCAGCGAAGCGCTTTGTGCGGACTGGTGGACTGGTGTATGTGCACGACGTAAGGGTGGAGAGACTCTCCTCGCTCAGTGGTTCTAAGATGAAATGGGGATAAAGGAATCAGTTGATGCCGGTCTTGTGCACACTTCCCGAAATGTAGCCTGTAAAAAATCGATAGGCTAGCCATTTCAGTCTGATGTCATCAAATAAAAAAAAATCAGTGGTATGCAAACTCTACTGTATTCCGGTTTTAAGGGCACTGTTGTAAAATTACTGGGCATTACGAGTGCTTATTGCCTCAGGGTGAAGAGCGCAGTGCAGTGCCGCGGATGATTTTGAAAAAGTTCTGAATGGTGCTGAATCTATGCCTTATCTATTATAAGGTATGTAAATTATGTTTATAACAGGTATGTTGCTAACCATCAGGTGAAATACCTGTTTGTCTCGTCACTAAATTACATTAGATAATTCAATTTATAATAAAAACACGTACTTCAATTCAATGTATCTTCAAAATCCAAAGTCGAATGTCGATAAAATATATATGGGACCACCTTGAAGGTCTACTGAACCGAAATAATTTTCCAAATCAATTTAAAAATGACGGAGTTCTGAGGTTACAAATAAAAATATTTTTTTTTATCGAAATGAGAACCTCCTCCTTATGTTTGAGGTCGGTTAAAAAGTACTCTTCTATCTTCACGTATTTCAATATTAGAGATCCTTATAGCAATCCCTCTTTATTTACCAATCCGGAACCCACATGTATGGCATCAGTGTCGAGTAATCTAGCTCGTATTTTGAGCTTGATGTAGGTTTTATGTACGGATCCGATACGAGAAGGATAGGACCCGTTGTCGGTACTATTGGTGCTGTGGAAGACAGTTTGGAAACTTGGAAGAAATATCTTGACTTAATTTGCAGACTAGCTTAGTAAAGCTACGCATAAAGTTCAAGCAGAATGTCACAAATATAATATAAATAGCCGGATTCGTTTTTTTTATGAAACTAAATGTTGAGACGAGCATGTCGTTCGCCTGATACCTAGTGCGCCACGCCTGCTTATAAAAATTGCAGTGCTACCCAGAACTTTTAATATAATAAAAAGCACAGCATAGCACTGCATTGCGCGCATCACCCCGAGACATCGAATATTAAGTCTCATATGCCCATTAATTTCGTTGGCTACAATGCCCTTAAAACTGGAACACAGTAATGCTTGCGCACTACTGCTTGGCGGCAAAATAACTGGCGAAGTTGTGGTACCTACCCACAAGGCCATACGAGCTCGTATTTTGGCCTTGATGTAGGTTTTATATACGGATCCGATAAGAGAAGAATAGGACCGGTTGTTGGTACTATTGGAACTGTGTAAGACAGTTTTGAAACTTGGAAGAAATGCCTTGATTTAATTTGCGAGCTTAGTAAAGCATTTGTGTACAAAGTTCAAGCAAAATGTCACAAATGTAATGTAACTAAGCGGATTCGGTTTATTTAATACAATTCAAATTATTTCTTCCTTACTTCGTCCACATGCAATCAAATACAATAAAAATAAAAATAAAATAAAACATGTGAAATAACAATCTAACTCTTATGTTTAAATTATACAGGTTGTGGAAAAAGTTTTTATGAATCTTCTCAAAAACTTACAATTTCTTTTTATAGGTTACTTTTGGGAAAATATTGCTGATAGACAAGCATATGTTTTATCAAACAAAAAAACCGACTTCAATGTATCTTCGAAGTCCAAGGTCAACGATCGATGAAATTTATATGTGACCATTTTGTAGCTATACTGAACCCAACGCAATTTCCAAATCGGTACATGAATGACGGAGTTCTGAGGTAACACACATAAAAAAACATACAGTCAAACAAAGAACCTCCTCCTTTTTGAAGTCGGTTAAAAACTAACGAAATAAAAAGCTACGAAGTGGTCCCATATAAATTTCATCGATATTTCTCACTCGAAGATACATTGAATTCGGTTTTTTTTAATTTTGATTAAATGTATACTTGTTTAGCTATAGAGTAGTTCATATAAATAAATATAATCACATAAAATTCAAATTAAATTCATATTTCCGATACTTATAATCTGGGTGTCTTCAAGTCCAGAGTGAATCGGTGTCTTCTAGGCAAGCATGTTCCATCGTCGACCGCGTTCGTCGCTTTCCATCAGGTGAGACAACAATCAAATGATTGTCTACCAGGTGTAAAAAAAAAAAGAAACAAATGTCCCACCACAAAGTGGCAAAATCTTTCGACAAATGCTAAAAGATCTGAGGCAAAATTGTAATACTGGCTATTGCACTACAGTACAGCCGCGCCGTAGATCCAGTGTCCCGTATACGTGACGAGACCGTGAAGCTGCTCGTAAAGTAACGTCATTTGTTGGGATGCGAAACCATATTATTTACTGTTATGGCCACCGTAATGTTCTGGGTGGTATATTGTAAGGGTCCTTATTCATTAGTATGTGTGATATAGGTCGTCAATTTAATTCCGCCTATGAACATAAAGGCCCTTGTACACTATGGTCCATCCGATGGCATATACAATACTGAACGTTAGATCATAACACCGTCGTGTACACGAGCCCAAACATAATCATTTGATGTGTGGAAAGATAAATAAATAAAAATAAATATATTAAAAAAATATTATAAAACCTTTACACGCTGGTCCATCCTAATGACTTATAAAATAGTCCATCCCAGTAACTTTTTGGATGGTCTATTATATCTAACTTACTATAAATGATCCATCACAGTGACGTATTAGATAATCGATCCAGGTAACTTTTTGAATGGTCCTCATGACTCCATTCAAAGTTTGACTGGAAGAAATTGCTTTTTTAGTAATAATTACGCTCATTGTACTTTAGTTTGTAAGTTGTTTTCATGTTTCTAATTACTTTTGTAGGTGTACATTTTGTATTGCATTTTAATGTAATGACTTACAAAATGGTCCATCCCAGTGACTTAATAGATAGTCCATTCTAGTAATTTACTAGATAGTTCATTCCAATGACTTACAGATCTATCCCAGTAATTTTATTAGATCATCTCAATGGCTTAAAGGATGTCATATTGACATATTTTTGGTCCATCCTAGTGACCAGCTGGATAAGTCATCGTGTACAAATGCCTTAAAATTTGCTACCCATTTGTTGGGATGCGAAACGATGTAATTTATTATTATTGAGACCCGTTACTGATATATTCTGGGTGCCACGATAATTTTTTATAGTATCTACATAATATATATTCATTAGAATTTATATAATATATGTATTAGACCGCCAACTTCATGCTTTTTAGGGTCTAATAAAAGTATGGGCGTGAAAAGATCCGACAGATTGCGTTATACCACGCTGCGCTCCAAAACGGGTTTAACAGATATAGGCTATAACGCTGCCAGGCTAAAATGGGATTGAGCGGGCCACGTCAGCCGTATGCATCCTGATCGCTGGGCAAATATTACCACACAATGGATTCCTGAAAAGGCACAACGTCGCTGAGGCCGACCTAGAAAAAGATGGCGAGACGATCTAGACGCACACCCAGATAGTGGTGGCGCAGGAGCGAGACAGGTGGAAGGAATTGTGGGAGGCCTTTGCCCAGCAGTGGGATAGTATAGGCTAGTAAAAAAATGTAAATAGACCAGCAGCACGGGTGCTGGTATCTCTATATCAACTCAGTGTTGAAAGTCTTTTAACTTTCTGATATTTGTAGTAATTTCTTGTTAGTTCGTAGCCAGTTGTCTCTCAACAACACATCAACATCATCATCGTCATCATCAGCCCCTTACGTTCCCAATGGGACTAGGGCCTACCCTCGTAGAGAGAGTATGGGCCATAATCCACCATGCTGGCCCAGTGTGGGTTGGTGGATGTCACATGTCCTTGAATGTTTGTGATTAATTCTTGGACATGCCGGTTTCCTCATGGTGATTTCCTTCACCGTTTTTAGAACGAGTGTTGAATCTGCACATAACTTAAGAGAGGCAATGGTGCGGGGCCAGCGGGATTCGAACTCGGGTGCGTTGGATCGAAAGTCACACGTGCTCCCACTGAGTCACACTAGCTCTATTCATATGAAGCATTAAAGAATGCCAAGTGACTCAAACTCAAACAAGGATCACTCTTATCTCAATAGATGGCGTAAACGTCACCCTTAAGACGGTTATATAACGGAAGAAAAAAATTCGACTCTCCACTTGGTAACCACCGTAGCTCAATTGGGAGAAGCACTTCCCGCGCTGAGGGAAGATTGAGATGCGAGTTCATGTCCCAGCAAGGAGGAGGTTATCTATTCCATTGTATTTTTTTATCCGATTTCAAAAAGGAGGAGGTTCTCTATTAGATTAATTGTATGATTTTAATGTTTGTTACCTCAGAACTCCGTAATTTATGAACTAACTTGGAAAATTATTTTTGCGTTGGGTTCAGTATAGCTACGAAGTGGTCCCATATAAATTTCATCGATAGACCTTGGACTTCAAAGATATATTGAAGTCGCTTTTAAAAAAAAATTATACTTGGCTTTCCAAGTAACCTTGTTTGTACCTTTTATAGATAGACGAAGTTATAGATAGGCATTCACGAATCTCGAAGCAAACCTTTTTACAAGTTTCAAATTCGTCCGTTCGTAATTCCGATGCTGGCGTGAGTCCAACCGCTGCCAAACTCGAACCAAACAAGTCCAAAACTTACGAATAGTTCAAGTTTTCAATCTGGTGCGCTGGTCAGATCCAGATGCAAATGCTGGGTTTTAAACGAATTAGTTTTATTTACAACCTTTAAAAAAAAAGGAGGGTCTCAATCCGACTGCATGTTATTTTTTTATGTAACTGAATGACGAGTAGTAGTGCGCAAGCATACTGTGTTCCGGTTTGAAGGGCATTGTAGCTAGCAAAATTACTGGGCATTATGAGACTCCACAGCTAATTATCTCAGGGTTAACGAGCGCAGTGCAGCGCCGCGTAGGATTTTGCAAAACAAAGTTATGGACGATGCGATGCTGTTATAGTTATGAGCTGGCGTATTGCTTGCCATCAGGTAAACGTGGTCGTTTAACTGAATGACAAGACGAGCACCTGCTCGTCTCGTCATTCAGTTACATAAAAAAGACGCATGCTTCGCTATAGTTTAACAACCTTTCAGATATGCAAAATATTTCGCCGCGGCCCAGGTTTAAACTCAAGACCTTTTCCATTAACCCAGGAAAAACTAAACGAACTGAGCCACCACGGTCACTCGGTGGTCAAAATACTTCTTAATATCTGTAAAATACGTTTCAGAACTCACCAACTTTCACATAACAAATCAACTTATAATCTGATGAGATAGTTTCCAAAACCCAAAAGTGTCCAACCCTTCTTTACCTCTTCATTGTGCGGGGATAATGGACCAATCTGTTGCCGACCGGCGGCGGCGGCCAGACACTGCGTGATGAATACAGATGCTATGGACATCTACATAGGGGAGGGTTAAATGTATGATGCATTGCAAATGTCTAAAGTCGGCAAATGGTTAATGATTATTATTTCCGCTTTATAGCTATAGCTATATAGCGAAAATGTGTATAGCTATATAACTGTATATGTTATATAGCCTATAACTATGTATGTCATATAACTATATACTATAAATAGTTATATACATAATAGTTATATATAGGTTTTAGGTGCTCCACCAGTTAAATTTTTTGTAACAAATGTTTCAATTAATAAATTTTTGATTTATTTATTTCCTACTTCCTGCCATCCTATTTTCCTTTCCACTAATATTATAAATGGGAAAGTTTGTGAGGATGAATGTTTGTTACTCTATCACAGTAAAAATTACTTACTTAGTTTACTGTAGGTCCTGGAAGAAAATACTTTTCATTCCGGCAATCACTGGGACGCAGCTAGAATTATAAATGTGAAAATTTGAGATGGATGGTTGTATGGTCGTGGATGTATGCATAAATTTGTTTTGAATTTGTTATTCTATCTCGCAAAAACTGCTAAACATATTTTCATGAAATGGTTTCCAAAATTTTTCTATGGAAGCTGGCATATTTACCGGCCGCCATTTTGACTTTCTTTCAAAGTTTCCGTGCACGCTGAAAGTAGTCCTCCAAATATATTGAGAACGTGACTCTTTAGGGCCCCTTTTTATGTTTGGAAGGAGATGGGGGAGACCTTTAATTGTCCAGCAAAGGGACACAATAGGTATATATAATAATAATAATAATAATAATAGTGTCCCCTACCCATATATATATTAAATACATCGTGTGCGGTAACTTTAAAAAAAATAACAAAATGACGGCGAGTCGATATGCCACAAAGGTTCATGCTCCTTTGGTGTGTACTGACACTTTAGGTCCGTTAAAAGGACATAAGCTACTTTTTATCCCTGGTAACCACGCGTGAAATCGCAAAGCACAGCTAGTATCCGTATAAAACTGAAACGGCTAAGCTATTTTGATCTCAATAATTCTGAATACCAACTAACGACATAAGGGGCCGAAAGGACTATATGTTGTCACGTGAACCTGCCGTTTTAGCCAATTCTGGCGGAAAAATGGACAGCATAGTAAGCCCGGACGACTCTCCGCTACGAAAGTACGCGCGATTTGAATACAAATTTACGGGACGTACATTCTGAAAACAGTAAGAGGGAAGAAAGAAAGGAAAACGAAAACAATAGAATGACAAAAATATATGTGTACTATTTGCTATCATACGTGCAGTAATACTAATAATAATAAATTCATTTATTTCAGGCAATACAGTACACTGGTGGTAGGTTTCTCGTATGCGAGAGGCCATCTGGGTGGGTACCACCGCTTTGCCAGTTATTCAACCGCCACGCAGTAGTGCGCAAGCATTACTGTGTTCCGGTTTGAAGGGCATTGTAGTCAGCGAAATAACTGGGCATTATGAGACTCAACAGCTAATTGTCTCAAGGTGACGAGCGCAGTGCAGCACCGCGCAGGATTCTGCAATACAAAGTTCTGGGTGGTGCTGTTATTGTTATGGGCTGGCGTATTGCTAACCATCAGGCAAACGACCAGCTCGTCTCGTCATTCAGTTACATAAAAAAAAAGTTATCAAATTAAAAGTACCAGAGGCCCATAAAATATATACCTTACAGACTAGCATATATACAATTTATAAACACTAAAGCTACGATTAGGGAATTAACTTTGGCTTCGCCTCCAGTGTGTTTTGCATGTAACTCTGCTAACAACGATAATTGCAATTATGCATAAAAAAATTGGATTGTCGACATTTCATTTTAAATAGAACAATGCCTCCCAAGGGTTTCCAATTCCATCTTCGAATCACAATTAAAAATGTCAGTGGGACATCTTTAGGCACTATTGTAAAATATTTCTACTCTCTCTCTAGCTGTCTCGCTCTCTTTTTTTTAACTTGCCATGTTTATTTGGGTCAACTCTTGTTAGTTAAATCAGAACCACTTCCTCTTACCGTACGGAGTTGAATTTTTGCACACTTGTCAAAGTCCAATGACAATGCAATATCATGGTGACAGCTGAACTGATGATGAAAACGGAAGGTGGGGAATGGATCTCCTTGACGGATAATCGTAAACTACTAGTGTTTGGGCTCATTTTAATCTCCTTCGCGGTTTCGATTATGAATGTGTTAAAAGCTTGTCTTGAAAAAATATTTTTCAGCAAAAATCTTGTTGAGGCAAGACTCATTCTCAGTAGTGAAAACTTATCGAGCTTATGATGATGATGACGATTTTATTTTCCGGTTGAGCCGGTTGGCTCAAATCTCATACACCACTGAGGTTGCGGGTTCGATTCCCGCGACGGGACAAATGTTTGTGCACAGAAAAAAAAGCGCAAGCATTTGTTTCGTGTCTGGGTGTTGTGGGACCATGGATAATAGTTCCTGGTTCCCTAGATACAGGGAATCCTAGTTAGGGGCCAAGATCGATGTAGGTGATCGTTGGGCGTATTAAAAAAAAATTGTACATACTACAAGTAACGTAATTTCTGATCAAAACCTCAAGCCTCAAGCTTACTCTGAGCGACAATACAGCAAATTGTTATGAAAATGTTTAAAAAACATTAAGTGTCGAATCCAAATTTACTGATTCTTTCTGCTTGTTCGTCCATACTGCACCATATCTGGATGTTGCATCGTAGTGTAACCGTTCATGACACAGGCGAAGGTGAATCGGGGATTTAGGTTTAAAGCCAACTCAGATTTTTCTACAGTTCTAAAATAGTTAATCATTATTTAAAATAAAAAGGAATATTTCAAAACATTTTATTTTTTTAACCGACTTCAAAAAGGAGGAGGTTTACAATTCGACGGTATGTTTTTTTTTATTTTTTTTTTTATTTTTTTTTTGTGTGTTTGTTACTCGATTTCTCCGCCAATTATGCATTGATTTCGATGATTCTTTTTTTGATTGGTAGGTAATACTTCAAAGGTGGTCCCATATAAATTTTATCGAAATTCATTCAGTAGTTTTTGAAAAAAATAGCAAAAACAAAAAATATAAGCTTAATCTTCAAGTCGGTTCTTGTTTTTTTCGTAACCAACTTTCTAAAGGTGGAAGTTTGTATTCGACTGCTTCACCTGCTTTACCCAGGGTTGACTTCCGGTGAGGGAACTCCTCAACGGTGAATAGTACAGACACAACATTTCGTAAATGGATTTAACCATAATAGCCTGTTCTAAATTCCATCATGACATGGCAGATACACCCAGGATTGACTTCCGGCGCGGGAACTCCTCAACAGAGAATAGGACAGACATGAAATTTTTTTGTACATGCATTTAATTGTGATAGCCCATTTTAAACTTTGTCATGATGTGGCTTCTAGATCATAAAAGCTTGTCTTTAAAAACTTTTTGAATTATTATTAAAACTAGCGTGAGTATTATTCATATTATTGTTTACTAACCGGCTACACTTATACTTTTAGCCTTGAAAGATTTGCGCAATAATGAAGAGATCTTAGTGTTGCCAGCTGATAAAGGTAACGCAACAGTGGTCGTCAACACCGAAGAGTATGAACAGCGTATTGAACAGATGGTAAGTGACGACAAGACATACAAAAAAGTCAAGTACAACCCGACTTCTAGAGTAACTACTAAGGTAGTTAAACTGTTGCAGAGCTTTGACAGCGGGAATCTGTTAGCACGGTTACGCCCACATAACCCTACGTCCCCTAAGATATATGGCCTGCCCAAGATTCACAAACCCGGCTGGCCACTTAGACCCATTGTCAGTCAGATTGACGCTCCGACCTATAAGATCTCCAAATATATGGCTACCATCTTACAGCCATTAACCGGAAAAACCAGCAGCTACGTACGGGACTCCAGGCACTTTGTCCAGTTATTAGCAGAGGTGAGGATTGCACACTCGGAAGTGATGGTCAGTTTTGACGTGAGTTCCCTTTTCACCAGTGTCCCAGTGGAAGATACCATTACCATCATCTCTAG
This sequence comes from Petrophora chlorosata, assembly GCA_951640565.1. Lineage (NCBI taxonomy): Eukaryota > Metazoa > Arthropoda > Insecta > Lepidoptera > Geometridae > Petrophora > Petrophora chlorosata. Next base: position 2,564,186 of record OX621204.1, on the reverse strand, counting down.
GCTGATACAGGAAACAAGCTTACCCTCTGACTACATCGAGTGGGTACGTTACTGTCTGAAGAGTGGCTACTTCCTATGGCGTGGCGACCATTACCTACAGGTTGACGGAGTTGCAATGGGTTCACCAATTGCTCCAGTGGTGGCTAACATCTTTATGGAGTGGTTCGAGGGCACTGCATTATCAACAGCTCCTGCTAAGCCACGATTCTGGTGGCGATATGTTGATGATGTTTTTGCGATCATCTCCAAGGATGCATTGGAAGGTTTCACTGCACACTTGAACACGGTTCACCAGAACATCTCTTTCACGGTTGAGGCGGAGAGGGATGGGGTCTTACCATTTCTGGACGTTAGGGTCATCCGTGAATCTGACGGCAGACTGACTCATACCGTATATCGGAAACCGACACATACAGACCGGTATTTACAAGCTGACTCCCACCATCATCCTGCACATCTAGCCTCTGTGCCAAGGGCGCTAATAAACCGTGCGTTAAGCCTCTGCGACCCTCAGTACATTGACGCTGAACTGGAACATGTCAGAAGAGTGCTGGAGAACAACGGTTTTGGATGGCGTCAGTGCTCATGACTGGTGAATGGAAGTGAACGCATGCGACCAGCTACTGTCGAGAGATCGCCCATTTATCTGCCATTTATCAAAGGAATAACGGATAAAATCGGATACCTTTTACAACGGAGATATGGCATCAAGACGATTTTTCGGCCGCAAAGCCAACTCAGACAGATGCTGCGTTCACCTAAAGACAAGGAACCACTCAACGGCCCTGGAGTATATAAAATACCCTGTGATTGTGGGAAGAGTTACATCGGGGAAACACGACGAAACATCGCAACTAGACTGACGGAACATATCAGGAGCATTAAGAATCTGGACACAAACAAGTCGGCTATAGCCGAGCACGTCCTTACCGAAGGGACGAAACATTTCATTAGGTTTGACAAAGCATCCGTACTTGCGAGAGAGAAGTATTTCGTGCCGCGGAAAGTACGTGAAGCCATTGAAATAAATCGTCATCCGAATTTCAATAGGGACTCCGGTTGGACACTACCACCCGCTTGGACACCACTTCTTAATGTTGCCTCGAACAGTGCTAAACCTTTCGTTCGCGAGTTCGATACAGTGTGCGATTACCCTACTCGGTGTGTTGACGTTTGTGATGCAAGTGGCAGTGACAATGACGGCGCGTCTGCTCTGTCACCCGAGCGACGTTCGCCGCCCGCGCCGGCGCCGCCTCTCTCGCGGCGGGCGACACGAGCACTGGCCCGCAGTTCGCGCCAAGCGCTCGCCGCGACCGCACGTACTCCGTGAAGATGAGCGTCTGTACCGCTCGAACACCGGTCGAGTGTCTCGACTTATTCTCGTGAGTGTAGCCGGTTAGTAAACAATAATACTTTTTGAATTAATTTAATTAAAACTTGTTTTTCACTAAAAAGGGTAAAATAAATTATTTTTCAAAAAAAACTAAACCGACTTCAAAACCACAAATGGCACTCAAAAGTAAAAAATAAATTAATATAATTATCATAAGCGCTACCCACTCATTTATTTGAAGTCGGTGCCAGCCAAGTCTAAAAGGTAGTAGATAGATACTACCTACAAGTAGTACTTACTATATACATATTTATCTGCTACCTATTAGACTTGGCTGGCACCGACTTCAAATAAATGAGTGGGTAGCGCTTATGATAATTATATTAATTTATTTTTTACTTTTGAGTGCCATTTGTGGTTTTGAAGTCGGTTTAGTTTTTTTTGAAAAATAATTTATTAGTTGAAATGTTTAGCGAGTGTTTTATTTGAGATTGAAATACCGACTTTCATTTACTTTGGCAGTAGAGTTTTAAAGTTATTTTAAACTTAACATGCTATTTGAAAAACATTTATTTATTGTTATTTTTAATGAAATTTCCATCATGCAATAGAAATAATACAAATATAAAATGTATCTTCATTAGTTAACGTATCACTTGTACATAAAATGCATTTGTATCAAAATCACTCGTAGAACAATTGATTAATTGAACAGAAAGTGCGCCAATTGCATGCACTTCGTTTGCAGTTTCGATCTAACGAAGCTTGCTATGCTACAATTAACCGCTACAACCTGCTACGTGGTCTGCTACGTAGCTCGTAGCAATAAAGTGCTACGACAAACTTAGAGACACGCTACGCTATCAGGGTATCTTATTTTTGTTATTTCTCCTCAATTTTTATAAAGGCAATGTTTATGTCTACTTCCTACTAATATTATGTATATATATAATAATATTTTATATAACTATAGTTAAAGTATTTGGTTAGAATACATACCTACGTTTTTATGTCTGCACATTATCGTCTATAAATTTTAATATTTTCTTTATAGCATACGGTTGTCTGAAAGATATCGCTGTTTAGCGATAAGACCGCCTATTGTACTTATCATAAGAAAGTATGTTCAAAATGTGATTCCTTCTTAAGTGCAATAAAGTGTTTTCTATTCTATTCTATAAACGTTTGTGAGGATGGATGGATGTTCATTACTCGATCACGCAAAAATTACCGGACGGATCTCAATGTAATTCGGCATATAGATACCTGAGATCCTGAAAATGGAAAAAAATACTTTTTATTCCAGAAAACTAAGGGTAAAACCGCAGGGAGCAACTAGTGTTTCATAAGTAAGTCATCATCAGCCCATTACGTTCCCACTGCTGGGACATGGTCCATTTCTCTTAGAGAGAGTATGGGCCATAATCCACCACGCTGGCCCAGTGCGGGTTGGTGGACGTCACATGTCCTTGTATTTTTGTGATACATTTTTATACAAGCCGGTTTCCTCACGATGTTTTTCTTCGCCGTTTTAAGAGTGTTAAATCCGCACATAGCTTGGTTAGTGGTGCCGGGCAGCAGGATTTGAACTCGGGTACGTGAGGTCGAAAGTCACACGTGCTTCCACTAAGCCACACTCGCTCTTGTAAGTAAGTGTCACAAGTAAATGTTATATAACAAGTATGTGTTTTATCAAACAAAAAAACCGACTTCAACGTATCTTCGAAGTCCAAGGTCAAATATTGATGAAAATTTATATGGGACCACTTCCTAGTTATACTGAACCCAACGCAAATTTTTCCAAATCGGTTCATGAATGACGGTTCAGAGATATCAAACATAAAAAAAAACAAAAAAAACAATCGAATAGAAAACATTCTCCTTTTGAAGTCGGTTAAAAATAAACAAAATTATCGAATGAAAATATACATAACATACGATTATAATTTGTATATTTAAAACTGGAATAAAATATTTTAACTTGTTGATATTAAAAGAAAAGTTATTTCATCTATTTTGTGTGTTTCATCTATGTAGTATTTTTCGCATTTTCATCACCATATATCATTAAAGCTTGTCAGAGCTGTTTTTATCCGTAAATATTTCCGGATGCCGCGTTTGGTCATTCGTTTCGCATCAAATTACCGGAAATCTGAATGGTTTTGATGCCACGCTTCAACATTTCAGGTATTTCGTTTTGGCATTTAAATTTAAAATGTTGCGGTATTTTCAGGGTTAATATTGAATTTAACAAATAATGCGTCAATGAATATGTCATTGTTTTTTATTTTCAGTAATCAAAGAGCTTTAAAGTTCAAAGTTCAATAGTGCTACGCAGTGCTTTTTATGGTATTAAAAATTGTGGGTAGCACTGCAATTGTTATGGACAAGCGTGGCACTTACTATCTGCGCATCAACCTTCATTCCGCGGATCGCGCACGCCCACGCCACGTTCTCTTATTTCTTTATTTTTAACCGACTTCAAAAAGGAGGAGGTTTACAATTCGACGGTATGTTTTTTTTTTTTATTTTTTTTTTGTGTGTTTGTTACGCGATTACTCCGCCAATTATGAATGGATTTCGATGATTCTTTTTTTGATTGGTAGGTCATACTTCAGAGGTGGTCCCATATAAATTTTATCGAAATTCATTCAGCAATTCAGCACTTTTTGAAAAAAATAGCGAAAACAAAAAAAAATATAAGTTTAATCTTCAAGTCGGTTCTTGTTTTTGTTGTAACCGACTTTCTAAAGGTGGAGGTTTGTATTCGACTGCTTCACATGCTTCACCCAGGGTTGACTTCCGGCGAGGGAACTCCTCAACGGTGAATAGTACAGACACAAAATTTTGTAAATGGATTTAACCATAATAGCCTGTTCTAAATTCCACCATGACATGGCTGATACACCCAGGAATGACTTCCGGCGAGGGAACTCCTCAACAGAGAATAGGAGAGTCATGAATTTTTTTTTTTTGTACATAAATTTAATTATGATAGCCCGTTTTAAACTTCGTCATGATGTGGCTGCTAGATCATAAATGCTAGTCTTTAAAAACTTTTTAAATTAATTTAATTAAAACTTGTTTTGCACTAAAAAGGTTAAAATAAATTATTTTTCAAAAAAAACTAAACCGACTTCAAAACCACAAATAGGCACTCAAAAGTGAAAAATAAATTAATATAATTATCATAAGCGCTGCCCACTCATATATTTGAAGTCGGTGCCAGCCAAGTCTAAAAGGTAGTAGATAGATACTTCCTACAAGTAGTACAATACAATACAGTAGTACAATAGTTACTATATACATAGTATTTATCTGCTACCTAATAGACTTGGCTGGCACCGACTTCAAATATATGAGTGGGCAGCGCTTATGATAATTATATTAATTTATTTTTCACTTTTGAGTGCCTATTTGTGGTTTTGAAGTCGGTTTAGTTTTTTTTGAAAAATAATTTTTTGACCACCGCTTTTGTTGGTAACGTTTAACATTACACCAGTTCATCATACAGTCCACTTGTTTTACTCATCACCCGTCAGGGCCTAAACACTTACCTTCAGGCGACGGATTTGCTCTTCTCTTCACTCAGTACAATAAAAAAAAATATAATGCAAAAACTCTTAAATCTCATAATGCCCATTAATTTTGCTGACTGCAATGACCTTGTAGTGTTACATATCATCTTCATTCATTATTCATGACTCATTGAACCTATTTGTTATTATTTTTAATGGACCTACGTTTATTGCCTGAAGAGAATAGAAGAAAAAGAAAATAGAATTCGAAATTAACTGACAGAGAACGAAAAGATATATGAAAATCAGGGACTAGAACTTGAACTTCGTGAGAGAGAGGTTCTCAGGATTTGTTGAAGGTGATCAAGGTGGAAAACCATATTATATCAAGGTGGAAAACCATATTATTTTTAAGACACTGTTGTTGAGATCTCACAAGTTGGTGGCCCAAATAAAGGCCCACTCGCCGCCGTCGAACGTCTAAGGAAAGGTTGCAACCGTCCCCTGGATTGGGAGTAGTAAGGACAAACCCAGGACAAAGTATACGTTCTCATTTCCCTCTATCGACAAAGTACTATACGTTCTCATTTACCCTCTTCGACAGGCCGAAGATCTTCCCTTATTAATATATATATAATGTATCATTAAATCAATTTACTTTTTATTACAGCTTCCCTGTTTCTCTCTCTCTCTTCCAGAAGAGGTACTGTACGTGCGGAGGTCATAGGTAGAGCTAGCCGGGGGACCTCCGTAACGTTACAACCTTTAAACCGGTGGTAACGCTCCGTACTGCTTGGTGGCAGAATATCTGCTAAAGTGGTGGTACCAACCTAGACTGTCCCTCGTATAAGCTCTAACAATATGTAACAAAACCATAATTGCATCGACAACATGCCAACAATATTTCTTTATTGGTTGGAACGTGTTTTTTGCCAATCATTTTCAAAAATCATGAAAATAAAAACCGACTTCAATTCTGATGTATCTTTGAATTCCAAAAAATTGTATATGGGACCATCTTGAAGCTATACTGAACCCAATGCAAGGAATTTTCCAAATCAGTTTATAAATGACAATGTAATCGGATAACAAACAAACAAAAAACACATACGGCAGGTTTTTTTAAATTTTTTTTATATTTATAGGCTTGCGTTTGATTGCTATCTCACCTTTTGTAGAATGAGAACCTCCTCCTTTTTTGAAGTCAGTTAAAAAGTATTGATTTAATTTAAAATTAATTTTTGTTGATGGACTCTGGTCTTAATCGAGATCACACACATCATCACAAAACGTCTTATACATAAATTTCTCATCGCAACGCATAAAAAATTATATAAATGCAAAATCACATTTAAAAGGACATACCATCTAGCGTTTACGCTGTTCTCTAAAAGGCCGTCAATTCACGTTAATAAAGTCACCGTCAAGGAAAAGCTGTGCCAAAACACGGCTAATTTTTCACCTGACTTGTTAACAAGATGGGAAAAAATTGTTCCGATCCTATGTCGAGACGACTTAATTGGGTCGTTTGGGGTAACTGCAGATATTTTGCTTAGAATTTGAGTAGGTATTTGAAATTTGATGTTCAGCTTGTGCATGCTGAAACTTTAGTAGAAAGATTATAAATAATTAGGAATAAAAGAAAAGAAGAAAATATAGATTAGTTTAGATAATTCTTTATTGTTACCCACCGTTGTACACCACCAGAAATTATTACAAGAAAAGAAAAATTACAAACTTAAAAACTAAAGTGTTACAATGGGCGGTCTTATATATAATTGCAGGGATCGAACCTGCGCCTTTGGAATACCGTCACGAAGCCACGAGCCTATTGCTCGAGCAACCAACTTTCTTGTATCCTTCTTATATCGTGTTACGTAGACGATTCTATGTCATCTATCGTCAATGTCTAATATTACAATTAGCAACATTTTCTACACCCAACAACCATATAGATAAATCCCAGACCCTAACTAGGATTCCCTGTATCTAGGGAACCAGGGTTACACAAATAAATTTAATTTCATTTCATTTCGTTTTGTTTCGTTTCGTTTCGTTTCATTTCATTTCATTTCATTTTCGAGGACTATTACGGGGTTGAATCCGCAACCTCGGTGGTGTATAAGATTTGAGCCAACCTGCCCAACCACTACACCACAGAAGCTGTCGTGTATGGTTCTAACTCGCAAGCGGTAAGCTCTACAGAGGCTTCACGGCAATTAGTTACAGTCGGCACGGCTCCAACGGGCCATAGAAATAACGAATCAACGAATCTTCACTTAGCCTTGTAAAAAATCGCACGTGAATTTTGACAATAATTGGCATTGGAGAAAACATGGCAACATTGATTTATTAACGGGAGCAAAAGACGCTGATTGATTGTACTGGTTGTTTGTTATTTCTATTGAACTTGTCTGACAAAATTTTAGTTTTTTTAAGGCCATAAGGAAATTTACATCGTTTTCTTAGAAATAGTACAGTATATAACTTATTACCTAAACAAAGCTATAGTGCAGACTAAAAAAATAATTTAAAAAAATCATGTTTTTATACTTGTTTTTTTCAAAAATAATTTATTATAGTATTGAAAGTTCTGAGTGGCACTGGAATTGTTATGCCTGCCAATAGCAATTCCAGTGCCACTCAGAACTTTTGTGGCGCTTACCATCGAGCAAACGACCTATTCGTCTCATCACTCAGTTACATAAAAAAGCACGTTTCTGCATGCAACTGCGAAAAAAGTAAGGGGCGTTCTTTAGTGCTGTCTCTTTTTAAGAGGATATGGCACAGCCGCGGCCAGCGAGCACTAGGTATTTGAATAATGGTTGACGGTCTCGCAGAAAATGCGTAAATGAAATTAAATAAATTAACTAAATAATAATTATAATTTAACTAAATTCGTATCAACTTCAGATTTTTGTTAAAATTAGCGTTTCGGGAGAAAACGTTTCTACCACACTAAATCTCAATCAAATTTGGTAATTTTAGTCTCAATTTCTTAAATGAAGAATAAACTAAGTTTGTAAGTTTTCCTTTTTCTAAGTGTGTATCTATTTTTAAAGTTAACAGCTTCCAAACTTCAAAAATAATTTTCGAGTAAATATCGAGTTTTTTGAGTCCATTTATTCAATTTCTATAGGAATTATCAAAAAAAACAAACTTACAAACCTCGATGATGATAACATCTCTCCATGTCCAAATTTTTTCGAATTTGGTTAATGGTTAGGGATAGAAAAACGTTTTCTCTTTTTGTATGAAAATTTCAGCGTGCAGCTTTCCCACTTAATTCTTCGGCATCAAAAACTTTTATACAACCCGGGCACATGTCACACAATATGCCAAAGCCCTGTTTTATCTCTTGTCTTTTGTTTACGCGCTATTCTCCTGATTACATCAGCTCCTAAAAAGTTTATCGCTTGAACTTCAGCCTTTCCAGTTCACAATACGAGAAAGCCTATAGCAATAAAACCTTACATTGAGACGTGCAGCTTTCATACTTTATGTATGAATTTTTATGCGTAATAAACTTGATTTGCGCCGGTCTCGCGATTTTTATGGCGCCGACTCCTTGTCTTAGCAAACTGCACACGTAGTGTACATGACTCATTACTTATGACGTTAGTTGTGCCGTGAATGGTGGCTTGACAATTTTAGGTCAGTTAGGACTTAATGCTTCTGCGTGATGTGAAGTCTAGCAGCTACGTGTACGTGTAGCGAGTACGTAGCGTTTACCCTATGGTTGTCTGGAAAAGATCGCTGCTTAGCGATAAGACCGCCTATTGTACTTATAGGAAGTTTTGTACTACCAACTGTAAATCTGTTTTCTTTTTAAGTGCAATCAACTGTTATCTATCTATCTATCTACGTGTTTATCATTTTGATAATTCCAGCTCGCCCATTGTAACATTTCCTTTAATTGTTTCTATGTAATTAATCTAATGTTTGCAATAAAGCGTTCATCTATCTATCTGTCAACGTGGGCTATATCAAACTTTAAACTTGATAGTGACATTAAAGATACAAGGATGTGTTTTATAGCAATTTTAGGTATGTATATTTGTTTTAGAGTTCCGAACCTCAAAAAAAGGAAGCCTTATAGGATCACTTCGTTGTCCATATGTCTATCTGTCAAGCCCCTTTTTCTCAGGAACGCGTCGAGGTATCAAATTGAAATTAATATAAAATACTCAGATCTAAAGATCCTTGGAGTTGTAAAAAAACCAAACTTCTAAGTCAACGCAATCAAAAAACACGATTATTTATTTATGCCGCATATTTTGACACTTGCAAGGGAATCAAAACCTGTATGGCCCCCCGTTGAAATGGAATCATGAAATTTAGCAAGAAGCAAGGTCTTACAGCACAAGTAAAGCAAAACATCTAAAATGTGCTAATATGTATGTAGATAGGGATATCACGAACAAAATTGATATATTTTATATGATTTTTTGCCGTTATATCTTACATTTGCAGTTAAAGAATTGACTTTATACTTTCATTCACGCTGTAACGGCTCAACGGCTTTGAGTGAAATTAACATAGCTTATACACTGAATTAACACTAAGGATACTTTTTGTCCCGGGAAACCACGGATGAAACCGTGAGCACTGCTACTCAGATATAAAAAAGCTTACTTAAATGCATCCCCAATATTTACAACACAACAAAATACTAATAAAATATCACCCTTTCCATCCTACATAAAAATAGAAAGAAACGACGAGGTTTCCATAAAACAGAGGTATGTTCTCAACTTCATAAACATTTACTTGTTACGGCCCTGTTTTAGGAAAGGATGAACATGTTGGCCGTTTTATAGCGGTACTAGTTAATAAAATGTTGAGTAAATAAATATTTTGTGCAACCAATCGTTTTGTGAATTGCCAATTTTTTTGTTTAAATACAGTATTAATTTAAACTGACCACCCGATATATAGTAAAATTTATTGGCAAAAATCACTTTATATTCCCAAAAATAATAAATGATCACCAAAAAAATATCACCAAATAAAAAAAATATAATCACCGTAAATAGTAATTGATCACCAAAAATAGTAAATTATCGTCTCGCTCGTCACCCTTTTATATCGCTTCCTCTACTTGACTTCGCTCCGCTGCGGAAGTCGCCGGCTCGCTTTGCCACCTCCCCCTTCGCTCCACTCGGCTTCATAGGCTCGCTTCATTCAATAGCTTCTTTGCAAGCTTCTGGCTCCTCGCTTTTTATGTACACTCTAGACCCCTGGAGTGTACATAAAAAGCGCGGAGCCACAAGCTTGCAAAGAAGCTATTATCAAATTTAGTAAATGACCATGAAATCTTACCTGAATTGCCGCACCTCACTCTTCCGTAGTCCAACTTGCTCTAGGGCTAGAGCAAGTTGGACTATGGAAGAGTGAGGTAAATCTCTTAAGGCTCACAGTGCACAGTAATTTAGCTGGCTACAACGCCATTCAAACCAGAACACAGTAATGCTTGCGCTCTACTACTGTTTACGTACAAGATGTTATGTGTGCTGGTATTCCTTTTCCCCACTTCTTACTAGGCTAGTACCGGGTAACATGTAGTGCTTGTAGTGTATATCGCCTAACCGTTCGTAATATATCTGTTAAGTTTTCGTAGCATTAAGTTATTCTCTTATTCTCGATTTGTATTCCTCTAATTACGCGCTATTTTTAACCGACCTAAATAAGAGGAGGTTCTCAATTAGATTGTACTTTTTTATATATTATGTTACCTCAGAACTCTGTCATTTATTATCCGATTTGGAAATTTGCGTCATTTGGGTTCAGAATAGCGTCAAGGTGGTCCTATAAACATTTATACCTTTATTCGACCTCGGACCTCGAAGATACATCAAAAAGTCGTTCGCCCGATGGTAATCGCCACGCTTGCCCATAACAATTGCAGTGCCACCCAGAACTTTTAATACCATAAAAGGCACTGCGTAGGACTGCATTGCACTCATCACCCCGTGACTTCAGATATTAAGACTCATATGCCCAGTAATTTCATTGGCTACATTGCCCTTCAAACTGGAATACAGTAATACTTGCGGACTACTGCTTGACGGCAGAATTACTGGCAAAGTTGTGGTATCTACCCAGATGGTCCCCTGCAAACGAGAGACCTACCACGAGTGAAACGTATACTTATGTGCTAACTATTCTATATGTATACCAAAATTCTACCAAACTTGCCACTAGCGCGTACAAAGTGTCATTACCCACCGCGCTCTAACATCGTTCCACCTCCACGTGCATTTTGTGAATTCCATTAAATGCTACATGCATTCTAATGGGATTGTTTTGAAACTCAATTTGAAATTTCAAACACGTAGGACCTAATGAAAACTTAGATGTGGATCTGCGGGTATTGTTAGAAATTTAATTTTGAATTGTTATTTAAAAAAGCTTTTTTTGGCTTCTCATGGTTTTAAGGTTCCGTCCGCAAAGGGTAAAACGGGACCCTATTACTGAGACTCCGCTGTCCGTCTATCTGTCACCAGGCTGTATCTCATGAACCGTGATCGTTAGACAGTTGAAATGTTCACAGATGATGTATTTCTGTTGCCACTATATTAACAATATTAAATACTAAAAAACAGAATAAAATAAATATTTCAGGAGGTTCCCATACAACAGACATGATGTTTTTTGCCGTTTTATTAATAATGATTTGGATCCCTTCGTGCGCGAGTCCGACTCGCACTTGGCCAGTTTTTTTCTTTGTAATTTTTGGACATGGCGGTATCCCAAGACCTTTTAATCGTTCTTATAGTGAGTATTAAATCCGCATATAACTTAAGAAAATTATTATCATTACCATCGGGTATCAAACTCCAGTGCGTAGCACACACATCGTCATCGGCCAATCCTTTTTACATGTAACTGAGTGTTGAGATGAGCAAGTCGTTTGCCTGTCCTGAAAATCATTTGTCGTTTGGTAAGCGCCACGCCTGCTTATAACAATTTCAGTACCACCTAGAACTTTTAAGAGGAACCATAAAAAGCACTGCGTAGCACTGCATTGCGCTCATCACCCCGAGACATCAAGATATTAAGTCTCATATACCCAGTAATTTCACTGGCTGCAATGCCCTTCAAACCGGAATACAGTAATGCTTGCGCACTAGTGCTTCTGTTCGGTGAACCATTGGGGAGACGGGTCTCAGCAGCCGCTCAACTGCCGTCTCTCTCTAGATCTATGTGCTCCATCTTAGGCCACAACATCGCTTCACATCAGGCGAGATAGTGGTCAAATATAGATCTATTAAGCGAAAAAAAAATTCTCTGTATCGTCGTTTAACATCAGTTGAGATAACAACCAAACACCGATATCTACGGTAAGGAAAAAACTTTTGTTATTCGAAGGAACATCATAGAAATCCCACGAACGCACCTCTCGGAAGGAATTTGCATGCCAAAATACTATTTGATACTTTCACAACAACTGTGCTTCCGGTTTTGTTACAAGGAAATTCTAAATTTAACTTGAAGGAAAAGCAAGGAGAATACCAAAATACATGCACAAACTAAAGCCATAAGTTTGTTTTAGAAAAGGTTTCTGTTTATTGTATATCACTATCACTACGTAGTAGTACGCTTTCTCTGTCCCAATATCCCTATGTATGCTTAAATCTTCAAAACTACGCAACGGATTTTGATGCGGTTTTTTTTTAATAGATAGAGTGATTGAAGAGGAAGGTTTATATGTATAATAACCGTGCGAAGCCGGGGCGGGTCACTCAGTACACTCAGTTCTCATGTTTCGCCACATATGGTATCTAAATAATAATAATCGGGCTGGCGGAGCTGCGTCAAAAGCTGAAAACCTCAAACGGCACAAATATACAAATCTCGACCGAGTTTGCATGTTTGTGCCGTTTGGGATGGAAACATTAGGACCGCGGGGGCCGAGCACCCATGAAATCTATAGGGACTTGGCAAAACGTCTGGTGGAGGTGACCTGGCTCATATTTGGGTCAAAAAATCAGCATTTCCATTCAGCGTGGCAATGCGGCCAGCGTTCTGGGCACTTTCCCCTCCACCATAGGCGTTTTATAATTATTTTATTATATTTTGTATATATATTTTACTGGGTCCAAAAGAAAATGGTAAATTTGAAACACTTTCTGAATAGTTGACCGATCCCCTATTCGGCAATAATAATAATAAGAACTATACTCTAATCCAATAATAGTCCTCGCACTTATCGGGGGCAGTCTTTGATTGAATTTTCTTAATGTTGCACTTAGATATCATAGACCAGGTCTCATCCATTAAAAATTCACCTCAATAGCCCAATCATAAGTAGTTTTCATATCTTCAATAATAGCACTTATTGGGGGCTGTCTTTGATTGTATCTTCTAATGATGCACTTAGAGACAGTCCCCGACAAGTGTTGCCCATTACATATCTAAATTAAATGCTCTAAGAGGCCTCTACGTGTTGGACTCATGTCCCCGCGCAAGCCTTCCAAAGGACCGGGTGTATAACCCGTGAGAAAGAGCGACACAATAATTTAATAATAATTATTATTATTTTTACTAGTGTTCTTCCTCTCTTCTAATTGCTATGCCCGACAGTGTCCATAACGAGCTGTATTTAATGACAACATCTATTTAATAATATTATGGAACGCAATAAATGATTTAAATTGAAATATATGAAATATTTATATACTCGTTTCAACTAGGAAAAAGGTAAAAGTTAAACTACATTTGTGACTAAAGTTATAGACTATGTCTTAACCAATTTATTTAATTAATAAACGTTATTTAATTTGACTCATTTTAAACCAATCCAATATAATCCAATCCAACCCAATCCAATACAATCCAATAAATTCCGATGCAATGCAATGTATTTTTAAGGCGAGAGTGAACAGGAATCTTCTAAATGAATGTGGTCCATCTTCAGCCACATTTTCGCTTAACATCAGGCTTGGTGGTAGTCAAACCGTAAATTTAACAATTAAAATAAAACGCAACACAAATCAATTCAATTTAATTATCAAAATCAAAATCAATCATTTATTTGCTAGAATACAAAATAATTATTACATACAGGTCTCAGGTTAATTTATAAGCATTAGTATTCAGCCTGCAAGCAGACGTGCAAATATTCAGCATTTAATATTATTTCTATGACAAAAATCAATAAATTCCCTAACACTATAAAACAGTTGCTGAAAAGCCAGTCACACATTACATTTAGTACAAAGTGTTTTTATTCTATTCTATTATTTGAAACAAAAATCGATAAGGACTTTATTACGTTAAAAGGCAACGCGGCAAGACACTCAAGGTCGTGCGCCGCGAAACTGCTAAACAAAACAAAGATCCTATCCTAATAAAAATACCGACTATCACAGTAAAGGAATCGCAATATCCCTCGAGAACTGGTTTCCGAATGCCGCAGCATGTCATTTCACTCCAATCCTCTATTTCATCTCAAGATGGCTACAATACCAACCGGGTACATTCGGCGGCATTGTTGTCGGCGCTTTGAGATATTTGTCGTAAAGCTTGTGGCTTACTATTATTTCAAAAATTAATATTTTTATCCTAATTGTCTGAAATTGGTCGGAGTTATGCCGGCACAATCATAACGTGAGTGTAGCAGTCTATATTTATAATGAATATTTCGACTAACGATAGTTTCCAAACCTTGACCACCATTCTAACCTTTTTTCTATTTCTCTTTACGCTTATAGTCTCTATCATTAATCTTGCGTTCCTTTGGACCTATCTTTATGTCAGACCAGTGTAGTATTTACATTTTTCATTATTCCTTTCTAAGCCCAGTGCACCCCAGCTCCAAGATTAACTTCTCCCGGCTAATGCCAGTTCTTTGGATGAATAAGATTCTCATTGAAAAATTCCTATTGAGGAATCGTTCTGGCATTTTTAGGTCGAAAGTTTGAGATGAGAACTAGGCTTGAATGGTTATTGTTGGTTATTCTATTCTGATAGCTATTGTGTTGTGAATACGATTTATATTTGTGAGATACTGATTCGCCATTATTTTGTATTGACGTAGTGTGTAACAAAACAATTCATCAAATAATTTATTCATTTTTAGGGTTCCGTACCCAAAGGCTAAAAATGGACCCTATTACTAAGACTCCACTGTCTCCGTCTGCCTGTCTGTCTGTCCGTCTGTCACCAGGCTGTATCTCATGAACCGTGATGGTTAGACAGTTGAAATTTTCACAGATGATGTAATTCTATTGCCGCTATAACAAAAAATACTAAAAAACAGAATAGAGGTGGTAGGGGTAGGGATGGTAGAGGGTAAAGTGTTTGAGGGGGCTCCCATACGACAAACGTGATTTTTTTGCTATTTTTATAGATTATGGTACGGAACCCTTCGTGCGCGTGGCCGGTTTTTATTTTATAATGTTTGGTTTGTAACTTTTAATTTCCAATATCTCAGAAACGAGATAATTAAGAATACTACGAAAGATCAATCAATCAAAACCTCCTTATTCAGTTTCGGCATCACAGACGCACATATGAACGTCAAAAGATTGTTTGTTTGGATTGAAGTCATACTTATTAAGGTTCACTCAGTAACAATATAGGCCCCATAGAACACAAAAACTCTTTATTAAGAATAATAACAAGAATTATTAAAAAAAAAGAGAAAGTTTTGCAAGTCATACAATTATCAATACAGTAATAGTTCTATTACTATGGTATAATTACAAAAACATAGAACGAGTGTGGCTCGATAGGAAAATGTGCGACTTTCAATCTGACGCACCTGAGTTTTGAATCCCGCTGGCGTTACTTTGACTTTCTTATAAGTTACGTGCGGATTTAACACTCACTCTAGAAACGGTGAATGAAAACATCGTGAGGAATTTCATTTCCAAGATTTATCCCAATAAATCAAGTACATGTGACATCCACCAACCCGCACAGGGCCAGCGTCGTGGATTATTATTACCCTTACTCTCTGCATGTAGCAGACAGCTTCTAACAAATTGGTCGAAAGTGTTTGAATATTTTTATTATCATTTCAAATAAATCAACATTATAACTAAACTAGTACAGTTACAGTTTGCAACACCAGATGGTATCTAACGGGAGTGCTCGAGTGATATAAGTTTAAATTTACTTTTTACGACGTGAAGTTTTAGGCTTAAAAGAGAATTGGTACTCACACTTAGTGAATCGTCATTAGAGAACAGATTATAGTTTAAACCATTCGTATTTTACAGAATAATATACAATATTAAACTCTCGAGCATTCACTTTAAAGTTTTGATGAGTTCATTGGATCATAAACGCAAAATGAAACAAAATTGAAGAACGTAACTCTTAAGTTCTCTTAAAATATGAAAGTTTTAGTGGAGTTCCAAAGCTTTACTAAAACTTAACCAGAGGGGTGGAATATATTACGCCACCTTAGCTCATTCAGGTGAAGCATAAATAGCTTAATGAATCCGTAATAGATTAAAAAATGATATAAACACGTTTTTATGGATTTTGAATGCATTTCAAATTGTGAGCTACCCTGAAAGTTTCATCCAGACAGATAGGAATTTGAGCTGCAAGATTCCACCCGGGATGACAGTCAGACAAACTAGAAAGTGACTTAATAATAATAAATAAATAATAAATACGCCCAACGATCACATACATAGATCTTGGCCCTTAACTAGGATTCCCTGTATCTAGGGAACCAGGAACTACGAGTAACATGGTCCCAGACATGAAACAAATGTGTGCGCTTTTTTTTTCTTCCCTACAAACATTTGTCCCGTCACGGGAATCGAACCCGCAACCTCAGTGGTGTATGAGATTTGAGCCGACCTGCCAAACCACTACACCACAGAGGCTGCCATATCATTAAAATAAAAAATAAATGATTATTGATTAATTATTTTTTTATAATTGATTTAAAAAAAAAAACCAAGAACCGACTTTAAGACTAAACTTATATTAATTTTTTTTCAAAAAGTGTTACATCAATTTCGATAAAATTTACATGGGACCACCTCTGAAGTATGACCTACCGAACAAAAAAACATCAAATATCGCGTAACAAACATACAAAAAAACATACCGTCAAATTGAGAACCTAATCCTTTTTTGAAGTCAGTTGAAAACTTGGTAAAATTAATACATATACTACATACACAAACTGATTACACAAACTAAGTGAAGCCAAAAATATTTATTAAAAAACAACGTCAGATAACATCCTATAGAATAAAGTCTCTTCTAGCATTAAATTATGTTTTTCTCGTAGCTCTTATAGTACGTGAATTTATTAATTTTCATTAAGATCTTTTTCATAATATAAAGCGGCAACAGAAATACATCATCTGTGAAAATTTCAATTGTCTAACTATCACGGTTCATGAGATACAGACTGGTGATAGACGGACAGACAGACAGACAGATGGACAGCGGAGTCTTAGTATTAGGGTCCCATTTTACCCTTTGGGTACGGAACCCTAAAAATGATATTACATTATTGAATTGCCACCGTGATAATCGGGGCGGATCGCTAGTTTGATATAAAGGAAATAAAACAAGCCAATTTATTCCAGTAACAATATAAATAAATTATCATTCTTTTTAATAAATTAATATTAAGAAGGAAATAAGTCGTATGGAAATTACCAAAACTCCTTGCAACTCGTTCAAGCTAAGGTCTCGTAAAGTCGTAATGGTCGAAACACACTGAGTCGTTAGTGGTTTACGACCACGTAAAACAACAGATGTCTTGTAAAAAGTTTATTCAAATTCCTTGGATTTATTGTGACCTCAGTCTGTTTATAGTGACACCTGGTGTGACCTCGTTTGGTTGATCTTTAACTGTGGTTTAATAAGGGCGGAATTTTATCTTTATGATACTACTTCCTACGCCCCGTAGTTCTACCCGCGGTTTCCCGGGATAAAAAGTAGATTAAGTAGAGTATGATTATCCAGGCTATAAGCTATTTCCTTTCCGAATTTCACTCTAATCCATTAAGCCGTTAAAGCGTAAGGAAGAAAAAGTAACAAGCACTTACATACAAACTTTCACATTTGTAATATTAGTTTTTTTTAGCGAATGAATGCCTTTACTACTGAAAACAACTCTACACTCTACTTACTAAAACTAAACTAACTACTTTCAAGGAGAAGCAATTGGACAACCCATAGACCATTAAAGGCCTATAGATAGCTCAAATGCTCCAACCCACTAAGTCCCAACGCACCCGCCTCGCAACGATTAGGCGCTCTGACAGACTTTTGAAAATACGATGAGCTCCCGGTCCCCACGGACCTAAAGTCTCCACACCAAACGGCTCAAATATGTAACTACTACCGAGGTTAGCATGTTTCCACCGCTAATTATACTATTTTCGTAATATTAGTGTGAAGTGGCGAGACGAGCAGATGTTCACCTGATTTTAAGCAACACGCCTGACCATAACAGTAACAGTTGCAGCGCCACCAGAATCTTTGCTATGTAAGTACTTTAAGGCCTGGAATATGACTTAAGATACTTTTCATTCCGAGAACAAACAGTTCATTAGGGATCAAGTATAAACTAAATACAACGCGGCCGGAGTCGCAAGTATCGACTAGTTATGAAATACAGAAGAGAAAAAATATTTGACACAGCTTAGCTACGGCACAGCGCTACGGTCATTATCATCATCAGCCTGTCACAGTCTACTGCTAGACATAGGCCTCTTCAACTGTAAGCCACTGAGCACGATCGATGGCTACTCTCATTCAGCTGCTGCCAGCCACTCTGCGAAGATCGTCGCTCCACCTGGCCTCAGGGCGTCTTATACTACGTTACAGTTACAGTGCTACGGTAGACCTATCAATCAGCAGAAAGATTAAACAGTTCTTGAATGGGGACCATGATTCCGAAAATGTAATGTAGGACACCTGGTGATTAGATGGAGCGATAATATACACAGGGTTACTGGTAGCGACTGGAGAAGTTCAAAATTCAAAAGTTTTTTATTCAGTTTTGGCATCGCGGGAATGAGCGCCATGCTTCTTCGCAGTCCTACGCAGTGCTGTTTATGGTATTTTAAGTTCTAGGTCGCACTGCAATTGTTATGGGCAGGCGTGGCGAAACAATCAAGCGAACGACATGCTTGTCTCATTAATCAGTTCCATAAAAAAACTATTGTTTTTAGCGAGTTAATGAAGTCTTCCAATTTGTCGAGAAGCTACACTAAGAAAACTCCTATCGACCTAATAAAGTTTTCAATGCCCGCTCAAAATAAAACACTGCTTTAGAAGCTTCTTTTATTTAAATGACAGCCATAAAAGTCTAAGTACTGTCAAGGATTCCAGACGTTCCCTAGTAAGTGCGATAGTAAACTAACCACTCCCAGCTTTGGACGGCAGCCAGACAAGTAGTAAAAAAATTCTGGGGTGGCTTCTAGATGTGCAGATACTTGTCCACGTGCTAGGTTTCGAGAGGCGATCTAGGTTGGTACCACAGCTTTGCCAGTTATTCTGCCGCTTAGCAGTATTACGCGAGCATTACTATGATCTGGTTCGAAGGAAATTGTACCCAGCAAAATTACTGGGCATTATGAGACTTATGAGCTTTTGTCTCAGCGTGACGAGCGCAGTGCACTTTAGTTCAAAGACATGTCCATCTAACACATAACCCGATTATATCTCGTCTCTCTCTTTCTGTGATTCTCATTTTTTATCTTTTTTAGTAATGAAACGACCATGTTGTTTACTTGATGGTAAGCGCCAGGCCTACCCATAACAATTGCAATGCCACCTAGAACTTTTAATACTATGAAAAGTACTGCGTAGCATTGCATTGCGCTAATCACCCCAAGACATCAGACATCATCTTCTCATATGCCCAGTAATTTCGCTGGCTACAATGCCTTTCAAACCGGAACACAGTAATGCTTGCGCACTACTGCTTGGCGGCTGAATAACTGGCAAAGCTGTGGTACCTACCCAGAAGGCCTCCTGCATACGAGAAACCTACCACAAGTAAAACGAGTATCGCTTATAATATATCTAGGTTTGGCAAGATACCCGAAGATGCAGGCCCGAATATAGGCTGAAGAAGGAACACATAAATCTAAAGTAGTACGGCAGTTGAGGGACTGCTCTGACTCGTCTCCCTGATGGTTCACTGAATATCATACTGAAACACTACTAGGTCACTTGACGGTATGGATTTGTTTGGTGGGTAATACTGCGGCTAGAATCTATCACTCAAAAGCGCTCAAGCAACGCCTCACGATGATTTCCTTCAACATTTAGGAGCGTGCAAAATCTACACTTAACTGTAAGTCATAAGTAGGTACAGTCGGTATGGGATTCGAACTCAGGTATGTCGGATCGAAAGCCGCACGAGTTACCACTCGGCCACACTCGTTCTATATAGAAAGCACCCAACAGTGGAAAGGTAAATAAAGACTGATGATAAAGTATGAAGCGTTAATTGAAATGGGGATGAGTGGGACTGCAGTGTAAAAAATATCAGAAGGAAAATTAAACACAACAACATTTTTGCAATATTTATACTGTATTTCCGGTAGTGAGTGAGAGGGTCGCCTTCAGTTTTCATTTTCCACGCTGTAATGGGTTAAAGATATGATGATGAGAATACGTATAGCGTCTTTTAAAATAATTAACATGGCTTTTGTCTCATAAATGTTAAGTAGTCCTACATACTACCTATTTAAAAAAAATATTGTATTCATAGAAGCTCCTCATTTGATCCTCGAAGGACTGGGATCCTCAACCTAGGATGACCCAGGATTAGTGATCACACAAACACTGCTTTGATAGTAATTTATGAAAGTGAGGGTGGCTTAGTGGGAGAACGTGTGACTTTCGATCCGACGCACCCGAGTTCGTATCCCACTTGCCCCGCACCACTGACGTCCTTAAGTTGTGTGTGGATCTCACGCTCTAAAAAACCGGCGGAGGAAACCGGCATGTCCAAGAATTTATCACGAAAATTCAAAGACATGTGACATACACCAACACGCACCGGATTATGGCCCATACTTTCTATGATAGAAGACTTATGCCTATATATATAAAAAAGTAAATCCGCAGAACTGTCAAAATAGCATTTTGACTAATATCGATGTTTCAATCAAATTCACAATCAATACACGCGAATTGACCCAATACATTCTAAACTGCTTTGATAAACAGTTATGTATTTGTTTGAACCAACCTTTCCGCACCTACTTCCACTGTGTCTCCACTGACACTGAATTAATAATTACATGTCATCCATTTTTCCTCTCGTCTTAGCGACTTCCTTAATGAAAAGTTTTAAAGTATTCTCCCTACTTTTCATAATTATTTCCTGAATAAATAACGCTTGTAATTTGGACTGAAAAATCTCGGGAGTTTGGAAGCTCAAAGAAGACATTTTAAGGTGACGTAGGAGTTCTGATTTTGGAGTCAGATGTAAGAGATTTTTTTTTTATAATGATCTGTCTCAGAAAGACCTCCCATTAACATTACAATCTAGGCAACTAAGACTAATAAGTAATTTTACTTTGACTTAAATTGCTAAGTATATTATAACTAACAATGAGTCCATTAACACTTTTCTTACTGTCTCTATTAAGGCGAAGACACTTTATTGTTGTGTTCTTTACGGGTAGCACTAAAGTATGTATAGGTACTACGATACACTGTCACTTCACTACACTAACTCAAAAGAGTTGTAAGAGATATGGAGTCAATTTCGTTTCCACATTTTTTAAAACACTCCTGCGAGTCCTTAAGCAAGGATTATAAGGGAGCGATCTAGTTGTCCATATCTAAGATAGATTCTAGATATATCTTAGATATGGACAACGTTCCAAGTATGTTTACCTGTTCTATTATATTATTAGTAAATAAAGTTTATGTACTGTGTCTGAACACGGTCCTGTTATAACTTTCGTATTCTGAGCAACTCAAACAAGCTTTGTTATAAAAGTTGTTCGGTTCAAATCTTCGTTGAGTTACCTAGTCGGTTCATTTTGTTTGTAGTTTCAAAATTATGTGCTGTTTCAAAGAGTTTGGAATGTTTTAAAAAGCTTTTGAATGCTTTTGTGTTTATTATGTCGGTCAGCTCTTTGACGTGCAAATTCAGACTCTTGGTAAATTAGGATGCTTAGGATGCATTTACTGTATTTTTTTATATAACTGAGTGAACAAAACACTAGGTTCCATAAAAAAAAATGATCATCACAAATGACATGCTTTTAAAGGTAAAAACGTAGCGTACGAGATTCAAACCATGCAATAAGGTACTTAACTTAATTGTATTCGACAACGGTATTTGCTGTATTTGCAAAATATTTGGAAGTTTTCAAGTCATTCACACATGGACTGAACAAGTAAATACTTATATTATTATATAAATGTCACATAAAATTAATATCAGTGAGCGTTCCGCAAAATATTTCCATAATTGAACACTTTGATGCGTGTATAGTTTATGTTTTTACTAGCTGTGCCCCGCGGTTCCACCCGCGGATTCTCGGGATAAAAAGTAGCCTATATCGTCGTCGTGTCGTGTCTGCTGTCTCTCTCTAGATCTATGTGCTCCATCATGGGCCACATCATCGCTTCACATCAGGCGTGATAGTGGCCAAACATAGATCTATTAAGCGTAAAAAAATGTGCTATTCAAAAACCTAAAGTACCTACATACCATATTTCATCAAAATCGTTCCGCTAGTCTTTGCGTAAAGGAGTAACAAAGATCCATCCATACATACAAACTTTCACGGTTATAATATTAGTAAGGATGTTCTACACACATGGCACATACCATAAAAAATGGGAAAATACAATAGACAAAATTTTAATTTTGAAAAATTTCGTGAGTTTTATTATTTGATGAATTGGAAGTAAATTCAACTTAACCGTGAGAGAGAAGAAATAATCTAATAATCTTAACCGTTTTATATCAATTAATCAAAATTTAAAGGAATAATTTTTGTTTGGTTCTAAAAAGGTCTGATTCACTACAGAATTATGTAACTCATAAAAAAACATATTTTATATAACACCGTATAATAATTACAGTGACACTTTTAAGTAATTTCGTTAAAAGTTAAGCCGGAGTTTTATTCGAGTGCCGCGGGAAATGATTTGTGATTTCACTAAAACGTTCCACTGGAATATAAAAATTAAGCAGATTAAGAATATGATTATTTTTTCGATAATTGGATTACTTTATTTTAATTGGATTAACTTTTTTAATAAGCACAGTCCTTGAACGAATAAAAAAGGGTGACGGAATCTCTCTAAGCAGCAACTGACTGCAATGGCATTGGCGTTATGTTTGTTTGAGTGGACGGAGGGCCGATGTCAAGCCGATGTGATGGCCGATCGGCATAGCGGTATGTAAACGTGTGCGTGAGGCTTGTGTACAAACGAGTGGACCGGCATAGTTTGAGTGCTTCACTATTGATTTTGGTGACGCGGCGTCCGCCTTTTAAGCTATTGCATAGCTTCTATCGCGGGCCTTGAGCGTGGAGACCGAATCCAGAAATTCCGTAACGAAAATAACCTAACACCCCCCACTCCGAATGCTATGCAATAGCTTTACCGCGGCAGTCTCAGAGTGCCACACGTCTTTTTTTTTTTCACTCAAGGCTAAATCGTTAAGAACCCGTCTGTTTTCAAACAAATTTATTGCGGATGCCCTGCATTTTGTATGCGAAGTTCGTTTCTATTTGAATATTAACTAATCAAACTCAATGTATATTCGTGAACACATCCTAGAAACTTGGATACTGAGTCCAGAATAGACAATTTCTTGGTAAACTATAACATGGTTTATAGATAACGTGGATTCAGCAATTTAGATCATTTTAAGACCGGCACAACACGTTCAGCGTATCACACACTACGCAGATACGGTAAGATTTTATCTGCTTATAAAAACTTAACTTATCTGAAAGTATCACACACTTCGAAGATACGATAATATACGAAATTATTTTTGGTGCGGATCATCTATACAGTGTGTTGCCATGAGTTCGCGTTTTTTGCTTCTGGATTTATTAGACAGTTCCTCAGAAGAAGATTCTGATTTTGAATTTGACGCACGCGTTGTGTTGGAATGCGAAGAATTAAAAGGCGAAGAATTTGGATGAAAAGTTATAAAGAACTTAAAAATGATCGAGGCGAATTTAATCCCTTCAAGGATCTACCAGATAATAAATGTACTATCTATTTCTGAAGATCAATGGCGACATTTATGACGATTTATGATTTGATCAATGAGGATATTAAAAAAAAAAACTAAAATGCAACAACATGTATAAAGTAAAGAAATATATATAAATACGCAGATAACATCTGACCATCTTCCGATATATGTCGGTGCCTACAGATACTTGACGAGTTATCTGCTTAGTGAGCGTTGCTCCTTGAGATTAGTGTAGATAGCGATATTGACCGATACGCGCTCAAATATCTTATCGTATTTGCATAGTGTGTGACACGCTTTACTCTCTCTGTGAGAGAGGCACGTGTTCTAGCAATGGGAACATAATGGGCTAATGATGTTGTGATGATGATAATGAGGGCTTAAAAGGAAAAATATTATACAAATATATATAACGGAACATTAATCATTCAAAACACTCTTAAGCCTAGTAATTAAAGAGCATTACAATAAATCACGAACGACCAACTGACGGGCGCTCCCACCACTTACGCTCCAGTCAAGCTAAAAGTATGATTTACGTATCCATTAGTGGATGCAAGACGCCACAATGTCTTGTTTTTATCACCGCCTATGGTGTAGTGGTTAAGTAGGTTTCAATAGTGACAGAACCTTTCTGCTAGAGCCCGCCTTGGGAAATATCACATCGTTGATCATTCAACCGGCAAGCAGTAGTGTGCAAACATTCGTGTGTTCCGGTTATATGTATTGATGCCTTCGAGTGTAATCTGTTTTGTTATTTTACTCATTAATATTTTAAAGTATTTATACCTGTTCTATCCATTTAAAGGTTGTCTGGAAGAAATCGCTCTAAGCGATAAGACCACCCATTTTACGTCAAAACTACGATGTATTTTGTGACTTATATTATATTTTTTATTATGTGTCTATGTCTACTATGTGTCTATGTTATTTGGTGTGCAATAAAGTGTTATTGTATTGTATTGTATTGTAATCACTAAAGTTAATAATGTATTTTTTAAGTTATTTTGAAATTCTTTTTCTCGTATGGGTGTGTGGCGAACCCCGGTGTCGGAGTTTTAGACCTTCCAAAGTCCTCCGAAGTGGCCAAAGCACACTTTCGCTCATGTAAATACTAGACTAACGGTCACCCATCCAAGTTGTGACCGCTGCGAACGTTGCTTAACCTAGGAGATCTGTTGCGAACGGCTAGGCGAGCTACGTTACGAGCGCTACTAATTCTGAACTACATTCATGTGTTACATTAATTATCATCAACCACACACACACCACACAGCTGGGACACGGGCCTTTTCTCATAGAGAGAGTATGGGCATAATCCACCACGCTGGCCCAGTGCGGATTGGTGGATGTCACATGTCCTTGATTTTTTATGATAATTCTTTGACATACCGGTTTTCTTACTATGTTTTCCTTCACCGCTTTTAGAGTGTTAAATTCGCACATACCTTAAGAAAGTGAGTGGTGCAAGGCCAGCGGGATTCGAACTCTGGTGCATTGGATCGAAAGTCGCACGTGCTGCCACTGAGCCACACTCGCTCGTTACATTAATAAGGAAAAGAAGAAGAAAATTATAATGTACAATTTATTTTTGTATATTTGTTATGTTATTTCTTATAGCTAGTAGGTATTCCTCAGATTACAGGTTAACAATCGGACCCTTCGGAAATCTAAATATAGACGGATTTATGAAAGATGGAAAGGTATGGAATTCCAGGAAGAAATGAAGGATTGAGATAGGCTAAAGTTAAAATAAAACCTCGGAAGTATTGGAGCAAGTCGAAGGTAATAAGTCTTTGAAATTAGACGTTAAAATTATTTGTAATTTTTTTTATGTATTGGATGATCGAACACACTTACATACTTTCGTATTTATAGATCAACAGCCTCTGTGGTGTAGTGGTTGGGCAGGTTGGCTCAAATAACATACACCATTGATGTAGCGTTTTTGATTCCCATGACAGGACGGTGTTGTGGAACCATGGTCCTCATACTTCCCAGTTCTCTAGACGGAATCCTAGGGCTAGAATATGTTTCTGATCATTGAGCGTATTTATATAATGTTGATGTCCTAAATCGTTTTGAATACCTTGCAGCATTTAAGTCTTATAAGTGCTGGACATAGGCTTCTCCCAATACACGCCACAGTGCTGCCAGCTATCTCTATCAGCTACCTCGCCCAGGTCGTCACTCCATGTGGAGGAGACATAAACTACGTTTGTCTCTACTACAGAACTCGTTTAAATTAAATTAAAATTAATTTATTTCGGGCAATTAAAAATACCCATCAATAACAATCACACAGTCAGTCAAATTACAAATTTATATAAAATAAAATCAATGAAATAAATAATAAAACAAATAATCAACAGTCAAATAAAATCAAAATAATCTAAAACATTGTCAATAAATGCGAATTCAATATGTCAGAACAAATAGATCCAATAAATTAAAATAAAATAAAATCAATATGTTCGTGAAACAATTTTTAGTGTGATGTGTGAGGCACAACTCATAACTATCTCTCTGGCAGTGGTACTGCGACGTTCCTAGCGCAGCAATGCCCAATGTAACGGCAGTCCAGCCTTCCCGCTATCAACGCCATGACGGTGTTTACCCCATCGGTTATCGGTTCGTCGGCAGATGTGATCGGCCCATTGCCACTTCAGTTTGCTAATTCGGTGAGCTATGTCGGTTACTTTAGGTTACGCTCAATACTAGAAACGTTCATAGTTCGAATCAAAAGAATATTATCACAGGCGTGAGGCGTCTTCGGCACAATAGATCTAGTTGGCAGTCGGAATAAAAGCACACTCACACTCAATGGAACCCTTTGCGAGTGTGAGTGAATGGATTCCTAACTAGTACAATCATCGACATAAGTTGCTAAACATTTTAATTTTTTCATATTCCATCAGTTTTTTTTTTAAATACCAGAACGCTGTCATGCCTTCCAATTATGAAATAAAACAAACATTTTTCTACGACTTTTTTAACCCCCGACGCAAAAAGGTCCTTTTTGCGTATATACTGTTATAAGTTTGAAGACTACATGTGTCTGTCTGTGGTACCGTAGCTCTTAAACGGGCGAACCGATTTAGATGCGGTTATTTTTATTTGAAAGCAGATTTTCTAGCGGTGATTCTTAGATATGTTTTATCAAAATCAGCTTAGATGTTATTTACTTTGTGTAGGTTTTTTGTGTCGGTGGTTTTTAAAATTTCAGTTTTCTGAAATTCGTTATTCTAGATCGTTTACGATAACTAAATATTTTTTTAGAAAAAAAAAGTACTTTTATTATTCTACGTAAGATATTGATAGCTAGTCTTGCCGGCAACCGTGCGCATGCGATAGAGGGCGTAGTTTGAATCATCATAGGTACTTAATATAAACAAAGAAATTAGACTAACTGAGCATAAGAAAAACAAAAATATTTTTTTAACAAATATAAACAGATTTTTCAAAAGTGTAGAACAAAGTTTGTTAGTAGCTTAACATATCCCTGAATAGCTACAGTAATCATTGAATTTGAATGAGATTATAGGATTTATGCAAAATAAAAAATGCTCAGCAACTGTTTTTTGTTTTTAGGAATTGGCTTGCGTTTGACCGCTATGTCACCTGATGGTAAGAGACGATGCGGTCGATGATCTAGAACGCTTACTAAGATAGTACCTGTTCACTCGAGACTTGAAGATTCCTAGATTGTGCTATCGGAAAAGTAAACTGTATCGCTGACTGTACAAGAATTCCATTGTGGCTTCATTGTTACGCCCCACTAGATAACGGGACTAGGAAAAACTATTTAGAAAATGTCGAACTAGTAATTTAATGTACCTCTGTAATAGTTTATTAGTTTCTTTGGGAAACAAATATTTGGGTTAAGATAAGTTACTTCTTATAAGAAACAATTCAATAATTTATAAGAGAAATTAAAAAAAACTTATAATAACATAGATACTATTTTGATCAGCTTTAAGCATGCAGGCGAACGAATTATGTAGGCTACAGGCAGGAGGATGCAAAAGAAACCAAAATGCTTTGGTTCTACATTTAATTAAATATAAAAAATACATTTTAAGTTCCTTATCCTAATGGGTGACAACGGTTCGATGTGAGAAGAGAATGTTCGGTCTGGGGGAAAGCTATATAATTTAAAATGTTAGAAAGAGAGGGAACGATCTGCTGCGTCGGCGTCTTGTGACTCGCTCCTGCGGGCAGTTGGTATGCACCACGACGTCATACGTAACAAACGCGAAAATATTTATTTTTAGAATAATATGATATTTATTTATTTATTTATTATGGAACACAAAACAGGATACAGTCGAAAAATATACTTTATATTAGCATTTAAACATGAAGTTGAGAACTAAACAGTACCCCTAATCATGTGTACACAACATGATTAAACAAACACCGAAGTTATATTTGTTTTGTTTAATAATATTTCTTGCATTTTTTTTTTACACCTTATAGATCCATGTTTGGCCACTATCTCGCCTGATGTGAAGCGATGATGTGGCCTAAGATGGAGCACATAGATCTAGAAAGAGACGGCAGTTGAGCGGCTGCTCAGACCCGTCTCCCCGATGGTTAACCGAACATCATCCCGAAACAAGACTAGGTCGCTTGACGGCATGGCTTTGTTCGGTGGGTGGTATTACAACCACGGCCAGAGCCTACCACTCCAAAGCGCGTAAGCGGGTTTCATCACGATGTTTTCCTTCACCGTTTTAGAGCGAGCGTGCAAAATCTGCACTTAACTATAAGTCATTGGAGCAGGGCCGAGTCGGGATTCGAACCCAGGTGCGTCGGATCGAAAGGCGCACGAGTCCCCGCTGAGCCACACTCGCTCTAAATCTAATCTAATTAGGTATAAATTAAAATTAACAGAATGTCAAACAAGAAGCGCGTGTGAGATGTCCCATAGTCATAGTAAAGAATAGTAAATATTACTTACGGGCATAGTATCAGCAAAGAAAACTAAATATTACTAGTATCCGTAACAAAAAAGTGTAAATAAAATATAAAGAGATATGACAGCAGTAGTTAGGAGTGACCAGACCAGATCAGTCCCCGCAAGCAGCACCCGTTCACGAGTATGACTTGTGGACCAGCAACCAATACTATCAATACTTTCATTATACTTATTCCTGAACTTTAAGAGGAAACTAAAGCTTCTAACACCTATTCTACTTTAAACTTATTATAACCACATTATCAAGTTACCAAACTAGCTTCTGCATAGATACTGAAGTTCCGAAGTTTCCGAATTTCCGTCATCAGACGAAGAGCAAGTTGCACCAGAATGTGAGAAGTTTCGGAGACGATAGACTATAAAGTGTCTCGGGGCTAATTAACGTCACTTAGTACGGCTACGTTACGTACTACGTTATGCTACGTTTAATGCTATGTTAAGGTGATTCAAAGTATATATTGACCACCATAACATAAACACTAGAAAGAAGGATAGGATTATTGTACCTAGGCTGACTAAAGCAAACACTCGCTCTAAAAACGATGCAGGAAAACATCGTGAGAAAACCGGCATGTACAAGAATTTATCACAAAAATTCAAGGACATGTGACATCCACCAACCCGCATGGGCCAGCGTGGTGGATAATGGTCCATACTCTCTCTATGAGAGAAGGCCCGTATCCCAGCAGTGGGAACGTGATGGGCTGATGATGATGATGATGATGACTAAAACAAATAAGTCCTCCATGAGCAACTGAGTACGTTTTTATATTAAATTTCAAAATATATAACGGAGCTCACAGAAAGTGCATTTAAATTATGCGTAAAATATGTTCTAATAAGAAAAGCATACTATACTGTTCGTAGTTATATAGAAGACAAAGATGCTTGGAACATTCCATTTCTGCAAAGTAGCTAACTGGTACATAAGAAACAACATTGTAGAAAACCAAAACAATGTAACACATGTATACATTTTATCAAAAAAAACCGACTTCAATGTATCTTTGAAGTCCAAGGTCAAATATGGATGAAATTTATATGAGACCACTTCGTCGTTCTATACTGAACCAAAAGCAAGAATTTTGCTATTCGGTTCATAAATGACGGAGCTCTGAGGTAACAAACATAAAAAAAATACAATTGAACAAAGAACCTTCTCCTTTCTGAAGTCGGTTAAAAACATGCTCCTCAGTTTCTTGCCGTATCTTCTGAGTAGTGGTTCTTTTTCCGATTCTGTGGTAGAGTCATGGTGATAATTTGATGTTCATAAGTGCCTCTGTGATGCTAAAAATTAATAAAGAGTTTTCGATTTGATTTGATACTATAGAGCATTCTTCTTCTCTGGTGTTGGTGTGTGGCCAACCCTGGGGTCAGAGTAATCAGACTGCCCGAAGGCCTCCGACATGGCCTAACCACTGTTGTCCTGAGACAATAACCGGAACCGTCGGCTAAAGAGAGAACGGCACGCTGCAATTTTTATACAATAAATTATTTTTCAAAAAAAACTAAACCGACTTCAAAACCACAAATGGCACTCAAAAGTAAAAAATAAATTAATATAATTATCATAAGCGCTACCCACTCATATATTTGAAGTCGGTGCCAGCCAAGTCTAATAGGTAGTAGATAAATACTATGTATATAGTAAGTACTACTTGTAGGTAGTATTTATCTACTACCTTTTAGACTTGGCTGGCACCGACTTCAAATATATGAGTGGGTAGCGCTTATGATAATTATATTAATTTATTTTTTACTTTTGAGTGCCATTTGTGGTTTTGAAGTCGGTTTAGTTTTTTTTGAAAAATAATTTATTTTAACCTTTTTAGTGAAAAACAAGTTTTAATTAAATTAATTCAAAAAGTTTAAAAGACAAGCTTTTATGATCTAGAAGCCACATCATGACGAAGTTTAAAACGGGCTATCACAATTAAATGCATGTGCAAAAAAATTTCATGTCTGTCCTATTCTCTGTTGAGGAGTTCCCTCGCCGGAAGTCAATCCTGGGTGTATCTGCCATGTCATGATGGAATTTAGAACAGGCTATTATGGTTAAATCCATTTACGAAATGTTGTGTCTGTACTATTCACCGTTGAGGAGTTCCCTCACCGGAAGTCAACCCTGGGTGAAGCAGGTGAAGCAGTCGAATACAAACCTCCACCTTTAGAAAGTTGGTTACGAGAAAAACAAAAACCGACTTGAAGATTAAACTTATATTTTTTTGTTTTTGCTATTTTTTTCAAAAACTACTGAATGAATTTCGATAAAATTTATATGGGACCACCTTTCAAGTATTACCTACCAATCAAAAAAAGAATCATCGAAATCAATGCATAATTGGCGGAGAAATCGCGTAACAAACATACAAAAAAAAAAAAAAAAAAAACATACCGTCGAATTGTAAACCTCCTCCTTTTTGAAGTCGGTTAAAAAGAGAAAGCTTTTTTCTACCCCTAAACAATAACTAAATTCGATAAAATTTGGACATGTAAGAGATGTTATCATTATTGAGCTTTTAGGTTTTTTGATCTTTCGATAATTCCTATAGAATTGGAATGAAATTTTTTGAAGTTTGGAAGCTGTTAACTTTAAAAATAGACATAAACTTAGAAAAAGGAAAACCTACAAACCTAGTTTATTATCTGTTTAAGAAATTGAGACCAAAATTACCAAATTTAGTTGAGATTTAGTGTGGTAGAAACGTTTTCTCCCGAAACGGTAATTTTAACAAAAATCTGAAGTATAGTATAGTAAGATACGAATTTAGTTAAATTATTATTATTATTTAGTTAATTTATTTAATTTAATTTACGCATTTTCTGCGAAACCTTAAACCATTATTCAAATACTTAGTGCTCTCTGGCCGCGGCTGTGCCATATCCTCCTTCCTCCGAAGCACGGTTGCGCTCAGATGTAAATACCACACAAACAGTCAACCATCCTAGTTGTGACCGCTACGAACGTTGCTTAACGTAGAAGATCTGTTTCGAACGGCTAGGCGAGCTAAACTACAAGCATTTCCTTGTAAAATTTTTGTGAATGGTCCAATACAAACAAGGCCAAACGTAACTTAAGAAAGTCATTGATGCGGGGCCAGCGGGATTTGTACTCCGGTGCGTCGTATCGTAAGTCGCACGAGTTCCCGCTGAGCCACACTCGCTCTTCGATGGCATGTTCTGTCTTTATTATAACACTTAATTTTAGAGCGAGTGTGGCTCAGCGGGAACTCGTGCGCCTTTCGATCCAACGCACCTGGGTTCGAATCCCGACTCGCACCAATGCCCTGCACCAATGACTTATAGTTAAGTGCAGTTTTTGCACGCTCGCTCTAAAACGGTGAAGGAAAACATCGTGATGAAACCCGCTTACGCGCTTTGGAGTGGAAGGCTCTGGCCGTGGTTGTAATACCACCCACCGAACAAAGCCATGCCGTCAAGCGACCTAGTCGTGTTTCGGGATGATGTTCGGTTAACCATCGGGGAGACGGGTCTGAGCAGCCGCTCAACTGCCGTCTCTCTCTAGATCTATGTGCTCAATCTTAGGCCACATCATCGCTTCACATCAGGCGAGATAGTGGCCAAACATAGATCTATTAAGTGTAAAAAAAAAACACAATTTGGAGAAATCTAAGTCAATCTGCCTGATCGAAAAGATCAGGAAATCTAGAGTTAATTCAGTTAGTCTTATTCTTAGAATAACAAGCAGAACAGAGGCTAACTACAAGAGCAAGAGCCATTAGTTGAACTCAGAAATTAGGTCAAGTGGAGTAATCTTATTTAGTGTTGGCTACTGGTCTAGGGGATATCTGTTCACAACTGAATTATAAAAGTAACTCCTGACCTCGCAGGACAGACATTTTTCCTATATTTTGACTCATTTTAGACCTTTGAATTTTTTATTTTTATTTTTTAATTCCTCTCCATCCAAAGGTTGCCTGGAAGAGATCGCTTTTAGCGATAAGGCCGCCCATCGTAACACTTTCTTTAATTGTTTTTGTGTGTCTTTAATTTAATGTTTGCAATAAAGCGTTTATCTATCTATCTATCTTTGAAAAGAGACATTACATTTGATAGCGTCTTTGGTGTAGTGGGAAGGTTGGCTCAAATCTCATACACCACCGAGGTTGCGAGTTCGGTTCCCGTAAAGTGACAAATGACGTAACGTGACGTATGGAAAAAAGCGCAAGTACATACCTATTTGTTTCGTGTCTGAGTGTTGTGGGATCATGGTCCTCGTATTTCCTGGTTTCCTAGACACTGGGAATCCTAGCTATAGCCCAGGACCTATGTCTGCGATCGATAAGCAATAAGAAAATATATATTACTTATTATTACTTATTTCTTTTTACTGGTGGTAGGTTGCTCGTATGCGAGAGGCCGTCTGGGTGGGTACCACCCCTTTGCCAGTTATTCAACCGCCAAGCAGTAGTGCGCAAGCATTACTGTGTTCCGGCTTGAAGGGCATTGTAGCCAGCGAAATTACTGGGCATTATGAGACTCAACAGCTAATTGTCTCAGGGTGACGAGCGCAGTGCAGCGCCGCGCAGGATTTTGCAAAACAAAGTTCTGGGTAGTGCTGTTATTGTTATGGGCTGGCGTATTGCTTACCATCAGGCAAACGACTAGCTCGTCTCGTCATTCAGTTACATAAAAAAAAAAAACTGTGATAGGGATGCGCTAATATTTTGTGGTATTAGGTACAAAAATGATTCATTGGGTTCAGGTTTTTGGGATTCGATTGGATCCTGTATATATTACATCATTACATATACCTAATAGGTACTTTGTGTGCTCACAGAGTCTCCCGTTGCTAGCTGCAAATTATTGCACTACCGCCCACGGCAAAAAATAAAAAAAATATTCATCCCTTGTTATAAACGTAACGCCGTTACTAAAGCTTACGTAATTTAAATTTAATTATTGTAATTAAATTATTATAACAATTATATACAATTAATATTATGATTAAGAAATAAGTGTTATAAAAGTGTATGATAGCTTGCAAAACGTACGATTATATTACTTGTCGCTTCTAATCATCATCATCATCATCAGCCCATCAGGTTCCCACTGTTGGGACACGGGCCTTCTCTCACCGAGAGAGTATGGGCCATAATCCACCACGCTGGCATAGGAATAATGTACACTAGAAATGAACAATTGAAATGTATTTAAAAATAATAATAAAGAAATTTTAAAACAACAAAAAGAGGTACTTTACCAATTTGGCACTGATTAAACATGTATGTATATGAACGGCATCAAAAAAGTCTTTACTTGGCAAAGTAATACTAAATTAATATTTGATATTTTTAATTCATATTTACACAATTTTATTTTGTGTAAATATGAATTACATAATTTTGCTGATTACCTAAAAATAAATACAAAATTTCGTTCCATCACTGAATCACTGCTAATGCGCATCGCAAACAAACAAACAGTCGTTATAAATGTCTTTTTACATTCAGTAACGCCTTAGGGGGAGGGGGGAAAGGAGGGGGACGCCTTTAATCAGTGCAAATATTAACTGCCTTCGATTAGGGACCATACACAGAAAATCCTGTAGCAGTAGATCCTTTGACACGGCCAAATATTCTTCTCAACACAATTTCAATGGTATGGAAATGTATAGCGCTCGTAGCGTAGCGCTTGTAGCATAGGTCACCTAGCCATTCGTAACAGATCTGCTAGGTTAAGCAACGTTTACAGCGGAAACCACTTGGATGGGTGACCGGTTCTGTGGTATTTACGTCTGAGCGCTACCGTGCTTCGAAGGTCATTTCAAGCCGTCGGTCCCGGTTGTTGTCTCCTCCTTTACGTAAACTTCAAGCAAGGTACCTTTATTTTGATATTTTCCAATGCTCTCATTATTTTTTTTTATTTACTGTATTGCGGATAGGCATTGTATAATATACTATTTATACTATTAAGAATATAATATATTTTTCTATTCAGCTTTACTTACATAGATATTGAATATTTTATAGCGTTATATCAAAACTGTATGTTCAATTATTATTTATTTCCGTACTTTGATACAACATGTTCATGCGTCACCAAGGGCCTGCGCAGAAAACCAGCGTTGTGGATTCTTCACAACATTATGCTGAGCACAGACCTTTTTTGACTGCACTGTACTCGGCAGCTCTCCATACACATGCAGTAATTGTTTGTCTTGGGCTTATTAACTTGTTTTATGATGTCCTCCTACACTTGTAAATGTACTATGATTGTTGTGTGCAGTTTTGTCAAAATAGATTGTTAGATTAGATTAGATAACTCTTTATTGTTTCACCACCTGAAAACATAATAACAAAAAGTACAATAACAAACTTAAAACTATAGTGTTACAATGGGCGGTCTTATCGCTAAAAGCGATCTCTTCCAGACAACCTTTGGATAGAGAGGACTTAAAGAAACTGTAAAAGACGGGGGATTGATTGGTGGGATTGTTTCTTTCTTTCTTTTCTTTTTGATCTGCTAGGTTAAGCAAGCGCGAGGGCGAGTGTGGCTCAGTGGGAACTAGTGCAACTTTCGATCCGACGCACCCGAGTTTGAATCCTACTGGCCCCGCACCACTGACTTTCTTAAGTTATGTGCGGATTTAACACTCGCTCTAAAAACGGTGAAGGAAAACATCGTGAGGAATTGTGATGTCCAAGAATTTTTCACAACAAGTCAAGGACATGTGTCATCCACCAACCCGCACTGGGCCAGCGTGGTGGATTATGGCCCATTCTCTCTCTATGAGAGAAGGCCCTTGTCCCAGCAGTAGGAACGTGATGGGCTGATGATGATGATGATGAGGTTAAGCAACGTTTGCAGCGGACACCACTTGGATGGGTGACCGGTTCTGTGGTATTTACTTCTGAGCGCTATCGTGCTTCGGAGGTCACGTCAAGCCGTCGGTCCCGGTTGTTGTCTTCGAACAACAGCCGTTCTCTTCCTAGTCGTATTCTTCATTGCTGAAGGTCGTGTCCCTCAAAGTCCTTTATAATTTTTCGTGTTGACTCTTTTCATTGCTTCTCTCATGGTGGTTGTTGTAGGGAGACCAGTGAGGGTGGTTACTTGGTCACTCCAACGGCTAGGTGAACGACCTCGAGGTCTTTTTCCTTCTACCTTACCAATCATAACCAATTTGTCAAGGTTATCCAGTTAGGCCGTTAGGCCATGTTGATAGCCTTTTGGCGGTCTAAAAACTTCAACTCTAGTTTCATGAGCATCTTCTTTTTTTTCTCTCGGTAGGTGTGTGACCAACTCTGATGTTAAGAGTTTTAACAACACCCGAACGCCTCCGACATGGCCATTTTCCTCATCATCATGGTCATTTTCCATGACTATTTTCCTGAGACAAGCAACGGTACCGACGGCAAAGCACGTTAGTGCTCAGATGTATCCACGATCGCTTACTGGCGTCTTTTTTCGCAGTGTCATTCTAAATTATGGAGAGTTGAAAATATTTACTTAATTTTCTTTACTAAATTGATCGGCGCCTTTCGTGACACAGATTTTATGTTTCAATTTAAATTATTTGTAATAAATTAAATTGATTTTTTTCTATTAACGCCTTCAAGAATTTGCAACTGGCACAGTGAGTAGGAAGTCGCAAAGTTCGATTTTAACCAAAGGTGAGGGATATAAAACTAATAATACTGTCCTTCCTATTAATATTATGTATGTGAAAGTTTGTAAGGATATAAAGGAACGGATTGTTAACGATTCACGCAAACTCTACTAAACACATTTTGATGTACAATACAATACAATACAATAATGCGTTATTGATCACCAAAACAGGAAACAGAAGTTTATAGTTACTAATAATAGTGGTAGAACAATGGGCGGCCTTATCGCTATGTGCAATTTCTTACAGGCAACCTTAGGATGGACAGGAATAAAATGGTAAAAATTTGCGGTCAGTTGGTGTATGAAGTAATTACCTAATATAAAAGATATAATTTAGTAATTACAAAACTTCAAAAATATAATAGTATAGACATAATAATACATACAAACAAAATAATACATTTATATAAAATACGATAAATATTATATATAATTATATTATAATGCAATTTGGTATTAATAATGTATGTGTTTAATAATGTATTTGTATTTTGGTGTGATGTAATTTGGTTTGTAGGCACTTAATGTCCTCGAAAAGTACATAGGGATACTTTTATTCTAGAAAACCGCTGCTGAAACCGCGGGGAGCAACTAGTAATAAAATAAATCTTAACTCCTTATCGACAGTTTATGAATACGAGCGTAAACTTATTTTAACACTAGCTTCACCCCGAGGTTTCAACCGCAATACCTTTGGATAAAAAGTTGTCTGTGTTGATAAATATAAAGGTTATCTCCATATCCAACTTTACTTAAATCCAAAAGTGAAGTGAAAGCATTACTGTGTTCTGGTTTGAAGGGCATTAAAGCCAGCAAAATTACTCGGCATTTTAAGACTCAACAGCTAATTGTCTCAGGATGACAAGCGCAGTGCAGCAGAATTTTGCCAAACAAAGTTCTAGGTGGTGCTGTCATTGTTATGGGCTGGCGTATTGCTCACCATCAGGCAAACGACCACATCGTCTCGAGAAATAACAAACACACATACAAACTTTCGTATTGTGATCAAAATCATGATTGTTCATAAGGTTCTCCAGAAACAACGTAAGGACAATAATTTGAGTAAAAAATTACCAATCTCAAATGAAAAAAAAACAACAGTGAAATAGTAACAATTATTATTTACCCAATGAGATACGATATTAGAGTGGAAATAGCAATACGAAATACGTTTTATGGTGCTCTCATGGAAGAGCCTTAGGGTAGAGCCAACTACAACAAGCTGTGCGATGCGATAAGATACTGAACCATAAGTCCAACAATTTTGGAATAAGATCCAAAGTCAAGGTCAAAAATTACTAATCAAATAGGCACACGCACTTTTAAATAATAAAAATCAAATAAAAAATATTTTAAAAATTGTTACATAAGTTAACATGATTTTGAAAAATAAGTAAGCATTTCTTTTCCTTACTCAATCTGTAGTGCAGGTCCAGAAAAGAAATGCGAAAGCTAACTCTACTCGGACTTTTCTAGGGGGTCACTCCTACCGGACTCCTATCACACCTATTGCAGTCATGGTTATTTTAGTTTAACACAAACAGCTTTAGATCCATGAAAAGAAACAAACTCTTTTCTTCGAAGAGATAACGTATCCTCTATGCCTTTCTCTCTCTCTTTCGCTGTCTTCCTCTCTTTCCCTCAATGAGATAATTCCAATTATGACACCAACCTTCGACACGATTAGAACTGAACCTTTCTTCTAAATCAGGATCAACCTTCACTATCGAAACCTCACATTATCGATATGTCGTCGCATAGCGCTTCTGATCTCAGTAGGCTTTCCCCTTATCCTCGGCCCAGCCGCTTGAGCCGATAACGTCCCCATATTTATTTGAACATATTTCACTCAGTTTACAAGTTGCTTGATATTTTAAAGAGAGCTAGCGACCATTTGTTTTTATTTCTCTCTGAGAGCAGTTTTGTTTTAAGCATCGCCCATACCTAAGCAATCGACGCAACTGCAAAGCGGGAGCAGCGGCACGTAACTCTATTATTTATTCTGTGGCAGAACTCGAAAACAATTGCACTTCATGGGACTTGGTGTGGCGATGAAGCAATCTTACACCTCAGTATGATGTTTTTTTTTATGGAACTGAGTGATGAGACGACAAAGTCGTTCGCCGCATGGTAAACGTCACGCCTGCTCATAACTATTGCAGTGCCAACCAGAACTTTTAATTACTGAGCCTAATACCTGAAGTCTCGGGGTAATGAGCGCAATGCAAAGCTAAGCAGTGCTTTTTATGATGTTGTTGATAGGAATTAGGAAAAAAGGATGAGCAGGTAAATTCCAAAATCTTGTATAGGTAAAATTGGATACCCTATATCAAAAATAAATTCAGAAAACTTGTGAAGATGATTTTTAACCGACTTCAAAAAGGAGGAGGTTTACAATTCGACGATATGTTTTTTTTTTTTTTTTTTTTTTTGTGTGTTTGTTACGCGATTACTCCGCCAATTATTCATTGATTTCGATGATTCTTTTTTTGATTGGTAGGTAATACTTCAAAGGTGGTCCCATATAAATTTTATCGAAATTCATTCAGTAGTTTTTGAAAAAAATAGCAAAAACAAAAAAATATAAGTTTAATCTTCAAGTCGGTTCTTGTTTTTTTCGTAACCAACTTTCTAAAGGTGGAGGTTTGTATTCGACTGCTTCACCTGCTTCACCCAGGGTTGACTTCCGGTGAGGGAACTCCTCAACGGTGAATAGTACAGACACAACATTTCGTAAATGGATTTAACCATAATAGCCTGTTCTAAATTCCATCATGACATGGCAGATACACCCAGGATTGACTTCCGGCGAGGGAACTCCTCAACAGAGAATAGGACAGACATGAAATTTTTTGTACATGCATTTATTTGTGATAGCCCGTTTTAAACTTCGTCATGATGTGGCTTCTAGATCATAAAAGCTTGTCTTTAAAAACTTTTTGAATTAATTTAATTAAAACTTGTTTTTCACTAAAAAGGTTAAAATAAATTATTTTTCAAAAAAAACTAAACCGACTTCAAAACCACAAATGGCACTCAAAAGTAAAAAATAAATTAATATAATTATCATAAGCGCTACCCACTCATATATTTGAAGTCGGTGCCAGCCAAGTCTAAAAGGTAGTAGATAAATACTACCTACAAGTAGTACTTACTATATACATACATAGTATTTATCTACTACCTATTAGACTTGGCTCGCACCGACTTCAAATATATGAGTGGGTAGCGCTTATGATAATTATATTAATTTATTTTTTACTTTTGAGTGCCATTTGTGGTTTTGAAGTCGGTTTAGTTTTTTTTGAAAAATAATTTATTAGCATAACTGATAAGAACACAAGTTCATTTGGATTTGCTTACGCTGTCTCGACCGATTTGTCAGTATAGGTATAGCAGGCTTTAGCCTCCAGCTTAAGCTGGTTAATTACTGTCTGCTTGCTTTGCAGCACGTTTCGAACGAGGTTTGCATAACTGTATATATATATATATATACCACCAACCCGCACTGGGCCAGCGTGGTGGATTATGGCCCATCCTCTCTCTATGAGAGAAGGCCCGTGTCCCAGCAGTGGGAACGTGATGGGCTGATGATGATATATATATATATATATATATATATATATATATATATATATAGATATTTATTGTGTTTTATGTTTGTTTTTTATAGAATTTTAATGTTTGTTTTTTATTGTTTTAATGTTTGTTTTTTTATCTTCGTCTGATTGTTCGTGATGTCATGGGAAGGGTTCCGACTGAAAATCAGTGCTAAGGTACCTACTTAAGATACCTTAGCGTTTGCTGAGTCGGAACCTTTTCCTGACATCGCGCAACATTTCACTGTATTGTTTTTATTGTTTTTTGTTTTGTCTTTATTTTAGTATGTATATTATAACATTACACTGAAATATATATATTATATATATATCAGTGTAATGTTGTGTGATGTCCGGAATAAATGTATTTTCTTTCTTCTTTCATTTGATGATTTCCAACAAACCAGGGTATATCTTACTATTTTTACTACGTTTTAAGTCTGACGCTCACTTTAATACGTACCAATTCATATATTTTGCCATTATCCAATGCCAATCTTCAAATCACTTACCACTTACAGAGTCAGCATGCTGAGGTTTAATTTTGACGATTAGCGATATTGACCGATTGCTATTTTGACTGATTGCAATTATGACGATTTGCAATTTTAGCTGATTGCGTTTTAATGTGTTTGACCGAATGCGAATTTGACCGAACGCGAAACGACTTTTAAGCGTCGCAGTCATATTGGGTTGGTTAGGTAGATGTCTAGAGCTTTATTCCCCTGGGCTCAAAGCAAAATATTTTCTGTGTAACAAGAAGTATTGCTTGTGATTTCGTGGGATTTTGTATCGTTGGAGCACAAAATGTAACCGTAGTTTGTTCCGGGAAATGGACAGGGCTATTTCGCAGATAGCAAGTGCTCCGTTTTATCTATTTTGTCGAGTACAGGCCTTTTAGTAAGAGTATTGTTTAAAATAAGTTATTTGTAAAGGCATTAGCGCAAGCTTGATAAAAATATAAGACTAAAAAAATATACAATAACACTTGGAAAACATCGTGATGAAACCCGCTTACGCGCTTTGGAGTGGTAGGCTCTGGCCGTGGTTGTAATACCACCCACCGAACAAAGCCATGCCGTCAAGCGACCTAGTCGTATTTCGGGATGATGTTCGTTGAACCATTGGGGAGACGGGTCTGAGCAGCCGCTCAACTGCCGTCTCTCTCTAGATCTATGTGCTCCATCTTAGGCCACATCATCGCTGCACATCAGGCGAGATAGTGGCGAAACATAGATCTATTAAGTGTAAAAAAAAAACTTAAATGCACACCAAATAACAAAGACACAATTATGACACATAGTAGACAAAAAAGAAAAATAAAAAGAGAAAAATTAAATCGCTTGGGCAGGGGATAAAGCTGAGTCGGAATATCATCCCGATTCTTGAACTAGTCGTAGTCGTCCCCCTAAGAAAATTTAATAAGAGAGAAAAAAAATGTGGTTCGAGCACGCGGCTCGGTGGCCCTGTTGGTTAAGGCATCGGCGGAGTATTCCAAAGACGCAGCTGCAAACTTTGCCTTTCAACTTGAACTTAAGGGATTTAGTGATCTTTCAACAAGAGAGGCGCCATTCTACTTTTGCGAGGTACCCATTTAACATACATGTATGGAGCAAGCTTTACATTGAACTCTGCGTTCTGCTGCAAGTGCAGTTTATGCGCCCGCGGCCTAAATTCACCAGTTCGCAACCGATCATCACATCGAGCATGTGTTCTCATCAATTATTGTATAGTTTGTTCGATAATATAATCTTATTTATTTTTAACCAACCTAAAAAAAGAGAGGAGGAGGTTCTCTATTGGCATGTATTTTTATGTTTGATTCTTCAGAACTTTATTTTTTTCGTGGGGTTCAATATAGCTTCAAAGTGTTCCCATATAAAATTTTACAATTGATACTTGATACTGATGTATCTGACCAGTATCTTCGAACTCCAAGGTCAAGTATCAAGAACAGAAGTCAATTTTTTTTTTTTTGGTAAAATATTTTATTACAACTTATATCTGACTTTTATTCTATCATTCAAGCTGTACGCCATCAAAAACCCGTACATTCACTAGAAATGAGAAAAAATATATATTTTTATTTTATTTTATTAAGCAAGAGCTTATTTATCATCCTAACTGAATTCGCAGTGAACCTTGATTCCTTCCGGCCGCACTCTCCCTCTCCCAAGCACATTTAATCAAAGTACATTATTGCGTTGTTTGCAATAAAACAAATTTATGAGCTATTATCTACATCCTTCTCATTTTAACGGCATATTCAGAAAACTAGACAAAGCCGGTGCGTAACCACACCAAACCGGTTCGAGGCGGAAAACGCCGGAATATCGCCGCTATTAACTTTGCGCAGTGGGTCATTACTAGGCGGAATTTGTAAGAAAATCTCTGTTATCGGACTAGGGGAAGTGGTCTTGAGGCGAACATAAAATTTTGGCCTAAAAGCCACATGAATCAAGTCATTGTCCGTTATAGCGCAGCAAATAATGTGTAAAATGTCGGAAATTTTCGTGCGAAGGAATGGATATTGGGGCTCTTTGCTAGCAAGGCGCCTTTATTGAACACATTTTTTGTGGAATCTTTTTTCATAAATCCCCAAAAAGGAATGTTATTTTTTTACACGCAACTACTATTTTATTTATCGAGCTAAGAGCCTTTTGGAGTAGACATGACAGGCTCAATAACACTCTTACGTTCCATCTACGGATATCTGATACACATGTAAAAAGTAATACCGCTGTCTGTTTGACTGTCTCCTCACAAAACATGCTGAAAAGACCACATATAAAATATGAAATTCCGTATTTTCGTCTTGATTTCTAAGTTTTTGTCAAGTACAATACAAGGGGGGAAAATCTTAGTATCAAAACGTATACGACAACTACGAAATCGTGAAAAAAATTAGGTAGACCTGTGGTGATAGGTCTTTCCTATGCGGGAGACCGTTTGGGTAGGTACAACCGCTTTGCCAGTTATTCTGCCACTAAGCAGTAGTGCGCAAGCATAACTGTGTTCCGGTGTAAATAGCATTGTAGCCAGCGAAATCACATGGGCCTATGTGACTTAATATTTGATGTCTCGGGGTTATGACCGCAATGCAGTGCTACACAGTACTTTTTATGGTACTAAAAGAGTGGCACTGCAATTGTTATAGGCAGGCGTGGCATTTATCATCAGACAAACGACTTGCTCGTTTCATTAGTCAGTTCCATATAAAAAACTGACATGATGATGTCCTCCACGACGTGTCCGTCGACGGTGAACCTTGTAAACTTGGATGCGAGCGTAGGTGACTCGCGAAGCCGAATTTGATCTTGAATACCAGACAACTGACCAGAACTATTGTAGGTGTAATTATAGGAGGGCTTGGGTCGACAAAAACTAGTATAGTCTGCGAAGATTATTTAAATTCTTCTTCTTCTCTCGTGTGTGTGTCGAAGTTTTAAACCACCCGAAGGCGATATCGCAATCGACGCCGTAACGCGCCCTCCGAAGCACGGTAGCGCTCAGATGAAGCACGATGAAAATATCACACAAACGGTCACCCATTCAAGTTGTGACCACTGCGAACGTTGCAGATCTGTTACGAACGGCTAGGCGAGCTGCGCTACGAGCGCTACGATTATTTAAATAAGCTAAATATATACGTCAAACATAAAGCTTATGATAAAATTACTGTATACCCACCCAACCAAATTACAAGCTCTAAGGAGAAGAAAGCTTCCATAAAAAACTTTAATAGTTACCCATTTCCGTTAATGGGATTCACGTTCTTAAAACGAAGTACTTTGCAAACGTACAAAAGTCTTCGCCGATTCCTATCTCTTACATAAATGCCGAAAGATTTAGGTATAAAAATAAACGCTTCAAAATTATTGTCATGTAGGCATAATGTCACATGAAATTTGAGTACGATAGCGGATTGGAGTTTTGTTTGGCGCCTAGGGGCGTTTGAAGATGATAAAAACGACGGCGCAGAGGAATGAATATTTTGCGTTCAACCTTTGATAATATCGGAAGACACGAACTTTGCTGTAGGAGTGCGTGGCGTTCGATTATCAAGTCCGGTAGACTTACTTGATTACTACTTTGAGTCTGGTAGTTTGAGTAGTGGTTGTTTTCCGATAAGACGGTAGTCATTGTAATAGATGACGTTCATAAATAAAATAAATATTACCAAAGAACTTCTAAAC
Source organism: Petrophora chlorosata (assembly GCA_951640565.1). Taxonomy (NCBI): domain Eukaryota; kingdom Metazoa; phylum Arthropoda; class Insecta; order Lepidoptera; family Geometridae; genus Petrophora; species Petrophora chlorosata. The sequence goes on along the minus strand of OX621204.1, from coordinate 2,519,744 downwards.
CTTGGAATTAAAACGTTCATAAGTGCGTCTGTGATGCCAAAATTGAATAAAGAATTTCTGAACCTTAAACTTAAGTTTTTAGTAATGTATAGCAGTTTTTAAGCACGTCTGTGATGCCCTCATTGCATATTTATTTTTGGGCTTGCAGTTTTTGTATGTTACAAACTTTTTCATTTCATTAACCCGTAATTCTATGCACTCTATATGTCAGTATATTTTATAAATACTTTCAATGTTTATTCATCAATTATTAACAACATACATTAAAGTAAATAAGTGTAAACAGTATCTTTAGCATGACGTTTTATGCAACGATTAGATGTGCGAAAGAGAAGGAATGAATGAGTTAGATATAGGTTAGAAAGAGCGCAAGGATAATAGATTTAATTCGGAGCATCACGAGAAGATGCAAGATTGTGCAAGTATGAGAGAGTAAGTTAATTAAAATAAAGAGTGAAAGAGATAAAATAAGACATTAGACATAGGTGTAAGGAAGAGAAGAAATACATGACAATTAAAGTGAACGTCTTTGTTTAATTCAGCCTTATATAAGTGTCCATGCTTGGGTAAAACCCATGGTTATAAATAGTAGTTCAGTAATGGTCAATTGATGAAACAAAAAGGGTGTCGGCCCAACTTTCCCAACGAGAATTTAGCATTTTAAAGTCGTTTACGCATACACATTTTGCTCCTTGAACTAATAAAAATGGCAGACGCCTCGTCGCCCAATTCAAAAGTGAAGCACTCAAGCTATGCCGGTCCGCTCGTTCGTACACAAGCCATACGCACACATTTACATCATGCTATGCCGATCGGCCGTCACATGCATTGGCATCAGCCGTCCGTCCGCTCAAACAAACATAACGCCACCATTGCTATGCTTCAGTTGTTGCTTAGCGAGATTTTGTCCGCCTTTTTTTGATCACTCAAGGTTTGCTGTATATTCTGCTATATTTAAACCGTTATCGAGGTAAAATGTACATAACTTTAGTCCAGTGCAACCGTTTTGCGAGTGGATTTTAGTTTAGTTCAGTGGATTAAAGCCATAAAGCCATTTTATGTGCGTGCGATTTTAGAGTATGATGTATCTTCTTTTTTTGTCCTATCGATGCGTATAAAGGTTAGCACACACTTTTCACCTCAGCATCGCCTCAATGTTCGTTCCGATGGAGTCCCAAACAGCAATGTACATTGATCACCACCGTTTGATTAGCGCCTCGCCTTGCAACAAGTTAGTCAATGACATATTGTTCGTGGTTAATTCGCCTATTCACCTCGTTAACGTCAAGCTCTCGCCATTGCTCGAAGCCTAGCGATGCGCTGATCGAGATACTACTATGTCGCCACGTCTATGTCGAGACGATACAAAGACGAGGCGAAGCGATTCCAGCAATTCTGAGGCGATACATAAGTGTGTGCTATTCTTTAGTTTGAATCTTGACGTGTGGAAGTAATTAGGTTTACATAATCTTTGAATGTATTTAGACTGAATTGAGGGTGGGATGATTGTTTACAGAGTTGTATGTTTGGATTTATGTATTTTGTGGGCTTTAGTTGATAATTAACGTAATTACGTTCTGGGCCCCAATTCACTATGATAACTTGGCGATTCCTTGCTTCAAGGAAACGTCGATTCCTTCATTAATAAACGACATCTGCGAAATTTGTATTCTCTATGACGCGTCATATATATGAACATATGAATGCGTCATAGAGATGTCGTTTATTAATGAAGGAATCGACGTGATTTCGAAGCAAGGGTTTGACGTGATTTCGCCAAGTTGTCATAGTGAATTGGAGCCCTGGTTATGAATGGAGTCTTGGTTGAAACATCAATATTTACATGTAGCTATGCCGATCGGCCCTCCGTTCACTCAAACAAACTTACGCGAGATTCCGCACAAATAAAGATGAAACTTGGTTAGAGGATTTAAATTATTTTTATGTATACAGCCATACAAATAAAAAAACAACTTAGGTGAAACTCCTTGAATTCATTTCAATAAATAAAAGCATAGGTAAATTACATCCTTAAAATTACTACACATAATGAAGAAAACTTGTCTCCCTATTTTTTCAGGATACACTTTGTATTGCATCAGACAAGCATCTCAGGAACATTAAAGTTCCAGGCACTTTACTACACCCTTAGCGGAAATAAATGTCTTACTTCGAACCGTTTTGTTTTTAGTTCAGGGCAAAACGTGAACAGACTTCCAAACTCATACGTAAATGAGATGTTTTCATTTTGTTTTACTGTCTGAGTTTATTGAGAGAAAAAGTTTCATTAAAAATTCATTTAAAGTTCTATTTATTCAAATTCTTTATTGCTAGAATGTTGTGTACAAAGATGACAAATAATAGTACATTATGGTACTAGTGTGTACTTAATGTTGGTGATTACAGTTGAGGCGCCATTGAGACCCGAGCCGTCAGGTGAGGGTCTTAAGAGAGCCGAGGACGGTAGTCATCAATACACACGTATATCATACGTCGTTTTTCAACACACTTGTGAATAAAATAACAATAAAAACTCATTCTCAACAGTGAAAACGAGTTGTGAAAATTGGTTCGCTATGGCGGGAAAAATTAATCAGTTTTCCTATGCACGCGCATTGCGATCAGCCACAGACTAAAGGGATGAGGTATTTTTTTTTCCGCGCATAGGGTTTGCGCCTATTCTGCCACGTACAAAATGGGGAATATAAAGTTTTTTTTTTATTACAGAGAAAACAAAATTTATATTTGAGTGAAAGTTTTATTTATTAAACACGTACGAGTTAAAATTATCTATTTAAATAAGAAGTTGCATGAAATGAGCAAGCAATAGGAACATTAATTTATTTGTTCTATTAAACACGATCTTTATTTGAATAAAATCTTTTTTAAGAACAAAGCACCTCAACCAATAAAATTTAAAAAAAACTATAACTCACTAGTGAGTTATAGCAATGAAAAAGTCACAGTTTGATTATGGGTGTCATTCTGTGCCTAATTGCGGTGACCATAGAGCCACTTTATGAGCAAGTGTGTTGAAAAGATAATTCCTTACATTCTACCATTACAATGGTGTGCAATATTAACATTTCAAAAATCATAATTTAATTAAATTCAAATTGTCTGATTATAGAAGTTGATTTTAATTAATGTCATAATTATATAATGTCAAATTATTAAATAGAATCAAATAATAAATCAACTAAACTTGTCATTAAAAAATCATTAGTATTATTATAACATTTACCAAACAACAATTTTATTTAATTTAAATTTGAATGTATCGTTTATTTATTATTATTTTTTATTTTCTCAAGCACAAATTAAACAGAGTATACAAACATAATTTAGTAAAAAACATAATTACATAATTTACAAACAATATAATAATTTAATTTATTTCAAAAACATAATTTACTGATATTATAAACTCAAAAGTTTGTAAGAATGTAAAGATAAATGGATGTATGTTTGTTACTCTTTCACTCAAAAACTACTGAATGGATTTGAATGAAACTTTACAATAATATAGCTTACACATCATAAAACCGCGGGTGAAACCGCAGGGCGCAGCTAGTTGAGTAACGTAAAGTAATAAGTAATATAATAATATATGGTTTTAGTTATATATTCATATAAAGATTATGAGAAAAAATACAATAAATAGATAGATAGATGAACGCTATACTTATGTAATTTATGTATGTATGTATGTTTTTATATGTAATATAAAAATAAGTTCATAAGAAATGAAGAAACGAAATCACTGACTTTTAAATTTGTTAATTAGTCTATTATTTTACTTAACAATATAAATGCAAAAGTCTGTGTGTGTGAGGGTATGTGTATGTGTGTGTCTAAATAAAAATGTCCATTTCAAAACTCGTAGCGAGCTCCACGCCAGTGTATACTCGTCGCGCCAGACACGATTTTTTACGCACTCTCTGTATTATTTGGATTACATAGCCAATTTAAAGATTCGCTTATTCGACCTAATTTAGGTTTTCGTATGTATGAGTTTAGTTCATTTACATTGTAATCGATTCTATGTTCGTGCTAAATTGTTGTGACTGGCGTCCACGTAGGTACATTTTTGCTCATTGTATATACGAGTTGCTCTGCTAATATCAGATATAATCAGAGTCGACAGCCTCTGTGGCGTGGTTGGGCAGGTTGTCTCAAATCACCATTGAGGTTGCGGGTTCAATTCCCGCGACGGGACAAAAAGTAAATAAGCGCAAGCATTTGTTTCGTGGTTGAGTGTTGTAGGACGATGGTCCTCGTAGATCCTGGTTTCCTAGATACAGGGAATGCAAGATAGGGGCCAGGACCTATGTTGTGAACGTTGGGCGAAAAACGGGAAAAAAAATGTTTGAGTTTCTACTGCGCGTGCTCTGAGCAACATGGCAAATATGGTGTACAATACAGGTTGAGCAGGACATTCTTTTAGCATAAGAAAGTAAGAAGTAGTAACGCTCGAGCACGCTTGAAATGTTACTCAAGTGTGATCGCTAGTCAAGTCAATAATTGATCATTATCAACGAAACTAGCACGCCATTCGATTTTGTCTTTTTACGTAATTGAGTGACGAGACGAGCAGGTCGTTCACCTGATGGTAAGCACCACGCCTGCCCATAACAGTTGCAGCACCACCCAGAACTTTGTTTTGCAAAGTGCGCGGCACAGCACTGCACTCGTCACCCTGAGACATCGACATTGCCCTGAGACAATGGCACTTAAGACTCATAATGCCTAGTAATTTCACTTGATGCAATGCCCTTCAAACCGGAACATAGAAATCATCATCAACCCATTACGTTCCCACTGCTGGGAACAAGGGCCTTCTATCATAGAGAGAGTATGGGCCTTAATCCACCACGCTAGCCTAGTGTAGGTTGGTGGATGTCACATGTCCTTAAGCTTTTGTGAATGGACATGCCGGTTTCAATGTTTTCCTTCACCGTTTAAGAGCGAGTGTTAAATTCGCACATAATTTAAGAATATGGTGCGAGGCCAGCGGGATTCGAACTCGAGTTCGACGGGTCTAAAGTTGCACGTGCTCCCACTGAGCCACACTAACTCGAACACAGTAATACTTGCGCACTACTGCTTGATGGCAGAATGACTGTTATAGCGGTGCGAACTCAGACGGCCTTTCGCATACGAGAAATCCACCGCCTATTTTTGAAACAGTATTTTCTTTTACAGATGCTTGGACGAGGTGGCAAAATATCTACGTGAGCTACAAGTTGATGCCTTGCAGGAACTTGGTCTGGTTCGCAAGTGGCATTCTTTAGTATCGGAGGACAAGACACACTTTAGGTCGTTGTGCCAATATAGATAGATTAGGGAAAGAAAACCGTCGTTTTTTAATCTCCAGACTTACACGCACCTAACTAAGTAAAAGTGGTAAAAGGTAAAGGATGCGACGCGTAACCAAAATGCTGAGACTTTTTTGACAACGGGGCAATACTGCCAGCATCTTGGGTACGCTGCCAACTGGTAGTGGGTTGGAGCATTTGAGCTATCTATAGGCCTTAATGGTCTATGGGTTGTCCAATTGCTTCTCCTTGTAGGTAGTTAGTTTAGTTTTAGTAAGTAGAGTGTAGAGTCGTTTTCAATAATAAAGACATTAACCAGTTAAAAAAAAAGAAAAAAGTAAAAGCAATGTCGTCATTTACATTCTTGCTTATAATTAAGTACATCAAATTATCCTTAAGGGAATTTGTCTACAAAAGAAATGGTAGCGCATTTTGGCGCAAAGCCAAACTCTTAATGTAATTGTTTGTATATGAAGGATAAAGCCGAGTTGTGCGGATTTTTGGCAAGACGTATCGCTGCGTATATTGTAGGGTGGAGAACGAACACCAGGTTGGTGGAAAAGCGATTCGGTTGGTGAAAACGATTATCAAAACACACTTTTTTTAATAAAAACTTTTTTTTTATTATAAATCCAACAATTTATCATACAGTTTGTTTCTGACACTAAAAATACTATTCCTAGTTCTTAACCTTTGCTTCATTTAAATCTTTAACTAATAAATTGTGAAAGTTTTTAATAAACCTTACATTTTTTGATATTATATTAAGAAGCACCAGAAAGTAATTCTTCTATATAAAGTTTACTTTACTATATCAATGGAAACAGAGTAAGGCGATAACGGGACATATTTTTAAATATTTTATTAAAGTACCGCTGTCCCCGTTTAAAGGGGACACGGCTTACCGGGACAACGGACCTGCACCACACCAAGTACAGATAGAAGGACGAGATGGCAAAAGACCTACGGGCTACAGTAAACTAAAATTTAAAAAACCCCCGACACAAAAAACAGTAAAGAGTAAAAAATTGCTGAACTGATTTTGATAAAACATGTCTAAAAACCACCGCTTGAAAATCTGATTTAAAATAAAAATAACCGCATCCAAATCGGTTCGCCCACCGTTAAAGAGCTACGGTTCACAAACAGACACACATACTGCTCAAACTTATAAGACTCATTTTTGCGTCGGCGGTTAAAATGTAGACTATTTTTTGACCAGCATACAATACTTAGCGATATAAGATATCAATAACGACATTCTGGCAATAAAGAATCTGATTTGATTTATTTGATTTGATAATTTTTACTTTTAGTGGAAAATAACAGTTATTTAGCAGATTTTAAGATACAAATGTAATGACATGAATCCATACCACGATCTATTCGAAAGTAATTCCAAGATCGCTGATTCGATTCAAACCAAACATCGATTTTTTCAAGTGAACCCCATCCGTATACTCGTTTATGTAATAGCGAAATGATTGGAACCTTCGGAGTTTTGGAGAGTTTCAGCACTTTTTTGGCGACAGTCACTTGTCTCGATAATTACCTAACGCTAAAGCTTAGGCCAAACTAAGCTAAGTAGCATCATCAGAAAATTGGAGAATGGTGTCACAGATCTTTTGACGCCAAACGATTGCGTACATAATACGTATACCTATCCTTTTATTTGCGGAGGCTTTCAATTGGCTTTTCTTATATTAATTTGTCTCACTGTTTTGTAACAGCAGCCCCCCAAACAAAATAAAATAAATAAAATAAAATTTACTCGTGGTAGGTCTCTTGTATCCGGGAGGACATCTGTGTAGGTACCAGGGCTTTGCCAGTTATTCTGCCGCCAAGCAAAAGTGTGCAAGCATAACTGTGTTCCGGTTTGAAGAGCATTGAAGCCAGCGAAATACTGGGCATATGAGACTATGGTGTCTCGGGTTGGTGAGCGCAATGCAGTGTTACGCATTGCTTTTTATGGTATTAAAAGTTCTAGGTGGCACTGCAACTGTTACGGGCAGGCGTGCTTACCATCAGGCAATCGACTTGCTCGTCTCATCACTCAAAAAATCATCAAAATCAATTCATAATTGGCGGAGTAATCGCGTAACAAAAACACAAAAGAAAAAAAAAGAAAAACATACCGTCGAATTGAGAACCTCTTTTTTTATTTATTTATTTTATTTTCAAAATCCACAGCTCTTAATCTAACTAAACTAAACATATTTTTACAACATATAGCCAATAACGGATTTATATTCTATGTTTTTTACTTATGTTTATAACGCCAGTCGGAAAGAATCAAAGGTACTTAATTTTAATTAACTTAGATAATAACTACACCTTAATAATGTTACATAAATTTTAAAGTCGGTTACAAAGTTCTCAAAAGTCTTTGTCACGTAAATATTTAAAAGTAAAAGAGACCAAAGATCTAGGCACAAAAGAAAAGTCTCAGTCTGAATTGAATCTACAAATGAAAAGAAACCGCAGCGATTTCGTTCAAAATTCTATCGCGTCATTTGGTTTCAACGAAAAACGGATCCCAATTGTAGAGCAAAGCAAACCTTTTAATAAATAAACACATTTCCAAAGATATCTTTTTTGAAAGCTTAAAGCCTAAAGCCGAAAATTATTTTTTATAGGATGCTGGGAGAATGAATTATTTTTGCGTAAAAGCAGGCCTCACTCCGCACTGTAGGTACGAAGCCACAAGTACATAGCCGGACACCGACGGCGCGGCGGATCGCGCGTCGTTACACGTGCCGCGTCAGAAGGGATAAGAGCTATGCGATAGAAAGAGAGGCGCTCTGGAGGTTAATATGACTGGTAGGTATGCAGCGCTACGCGAGCTGAATTGAATTTTATTGCGTCACTTTTTGTTTAAATTTCTTAGCGGAGTGATGCTTCTGTCCCCTAGTATTCTGTGGTTATACAAACCTTTTAATAAATAAACACATTTCTAAAGATATCTTCTTTTGAAAGCTTTAACCGAAAATTATTTTTTATAGGATGCTGGGAGAATGAATTATTTTTGCGTAATAGCAACACCTTTTGTGAGCCGATAGCCGACATGCCCACGCCACCATTTCAAAGGCTTGGAAGAAAAAGATTTACGAGTACAGTTATATACAATTTTTTTTTAAATATCTTATTCCTTATCCTTAGGCTTTGTGCGGCCGCTTCGCACTCGTAGGCGGAGGGCCTACGCATTGCCAAAGGAAACTAACTATTACTTACGGCATTGCGTAGGTATGCATAGACAACAAGAGTCTGCACTTGAAATGTATAATCAAAGACGAAAAGTAGGAAGGTTCTCTATTCGATTGTTTTTTTTTTTATGTTTGTTACCTCAGAGCTCCGTCATTCATGAACCGATTTGAAAAATTCTTACGTATAGCTACGAAGTGGTCCCATATAAATTTCATCAATATTTGACCTTGGACTTCGAAGATTGAAGTCGGTTTTTGTTTGATAAAACATACGTTTTATTAATAGTACGGCTTACTTGTTTTATGTATGAGCGAAAAGGAGTAAATAGTTTGTATTGAGCGTCCTTAAAGTATGCGTCAACTGACCCATACCGGCCGCACCGCACAATTGATACGTATCGTTCATTTTTCTTTTTTTGTTTTGATTTATCGAGTTTTTCTTTCTATGTAAACAAACAAATAACAACTAACAAATAACTTGTGTTAAGTGCAGATTTTGCACGCTCGCTCTAAAACGGTGTAGGAAAACATCTTGATGAAACCCGCTGGTTGTAATACCACCCACCGAACAAAGCCATGCCGTCAAGCGACCTAGTCGTGTTTCGGGATGATGTTCGGTGAACCATCGGGGAGACGGGTCAGACAGACAGACGAACAGCAGATAGTAAAAGGGTCCAGGGAAATTATTATTTTTTACTTTTTAAACAGGCGAATGCCTTTATTACTGAAAACAACTCTACACTCTACTTACTAAAACCACTAAAACTAAACTAACTACATACAAGGAGAAGCAATTGGACAACCCATAGACCATTAAAGGCCTATAGATAGCTCAAATCCTCCAACCCGCTACCAGTTGGCAGCGTACCCAAGATGCTGGCAGTATTGCCCCGTTGGATTGCAATACTGCTACGTTGAGCCAAATAAGTCCCAGCATTCTTAATTTGATTAAGCACCCCTCAAAACTTACTAACACCACAATGGTCATTAAATTTGTTCTTGAAAGTACCTAGCACAGCATAATCGAAGAACTACTAAGATGAAGGGTTCCTACGCAAAGATGCTGGAACTGACACCTAACAGACAAAGGTTCAAGTCGGACAGAGGCTGACTCCGCTCAAGTGAACATGAAAAAGGTAGGCAAGATTCAGGAGGTACTAATACGATAGAACAGTAGGTTAGAATGAGGGTACAGTGTAAGGTAAACATTTCTCAAAGTAAAGGTAAAACTAAATATTCTAGGTTCTTCCTTTTCAACCGACTTCAAAACAGGTTCTCAATTCGACGGTATGTATTTTTCATGTTTGTTACGCGATTACTCCGCCAATTATGAATATGTTTGGTAGGTCATACTCAGAGGTGGTCCCATATACATTTTCACCGCTTTTTAACCGACTTCAAAAAAGGAAAAGGTTCTCTATTCAATTGTAATTTTTATTTTGTTTTTATTTATCTTTTTTTTGTTATGTTTGTTACCTCAGAACTCTGTCATTTATGAACCAATTTGTAAAAATATTTTTGCGTTGATTTCAGCTACGAAGTAGTCCCATATAGATTTCATCAATATTTGACCTTGGACTTCGAAGATACATTGAAGTAGGTTTTTGTTTTTTTTTAATTAATAAAAAAATAGCAGAAACAAAAAATATTAGTTTAGTCTTGAAGTCGGTTCTTGTTATTTCCAAAAAAATATTATTAAATATGAATATCGGCAAACAAGCATACGGCCCGCCTGTCAACGGTTTTAAGGTACGCGTTCAACGTCGCCTACGGACATCTGCAACACTAGAGGCGTTGATGATGCATTGCTAACCCTTATTGAATACCCCTTTTGTAGGACTCCACGTTGTAGCTCTTCTTCCATAAAAAAACTCCACAAAATTACTTTAGGTACTCATAGGTAGGTTATAGGTGCGTTGTGTTTTATATCATAGGTCTGTTTTAAGAAAACGATATAAAAATGATACTACCAGTGAACCCAATGATGGAGCAGGGACGTGTGGTGAGAACCAACCGTGATCCAATAGTTGGGGCACTGGATTGTAACCTACATATGAGCTGATACACCTGAACATTCTCTTCAAATATTTCGAGACTGAGCATTGTCCGTTTTTTAATGTTTTGAACTAAACAATATAGCTATTTTTTTTAAACTGCATGAATCATAACTTTTATTACCAAATACAAACTCTTTTGTAATCTTTATCTGATACTTTTTTAAATATGTCGGGCGGGGGTATTGGTATGCCAAAACACAGGTCTCCTAATTTGGGTACCAATGTTCTCCAACCATGAATAAAAACTTGTGTCAATCACTTCTGAATGTAAATGATATGTAATGTTTGTTGAAATTCAAATAAATTTATCTTTATCTTTATTTTGAATTGGAGTAAACCCAGTTGACACCCCTCTTTATTTCTTTAAGTCGTCTCCATCCAAAGGTAGGTGTAGAGAGCGCTTTGAGCGATAAGACCGCCCGTTGTAACACTTTAGTTTTTAAGTGTGTTATTTTTCTTATTTTTGTTATAATTTCTGGTGATGTAAAAATTAAGAGTTATCTTATCTTATCTAATCAATACCAAGTCAAGACCGTATAAATTTGTTTTGCAACTGTAAAGTCTTGTTTGAATGGCATTTGTGGATTTGCCATATCACAATATTATTACCGTTTTATTACTTTCTTAATCATTCAATCAATCAAAAGTTCTTTATTCAATTTTGTCGTCACAGACGCACTTATGAACGTCAATTATTACAATGACTCTACCACCGTATCGGAAAAAGAACTACTACTCAGAAGATACGGCAAGAAACTGAGGGGCATATTTTTTAGAACTTTTGTTACAATATTTTATGTTTGTTAATTAATTAATAATAATTAATTTTGTGTTTTATGTTTCTTTCTTTTTAAATGTAATATATCTTCGTCTGATTGTTCGTGATGTCATGGACAGGGTTCCGACTGAAAATCAGTGTTAAGGTACTTAAAATAACTTAGCGTATGCTGAGTCGGAACCTTTTCCTGATACCGCGCAACATTTCACTGGTTGTATGTATTAGATTAGATAACGCTTTATTGTCACACAACAACATGAAATAATTGCAAAACAATACTTAAAGCTAAAGTGTTACAATGGGCGGTCTTATCGCTTATAGCGATCTCTTCCAGACAACCTTTGGATGGAGAGGACTCAAAGATTATGGTATTGTTTTTGTTTTATCTTTATTTTAGTATGTTAAGTGTAATGTTGTGTGGTGTGCCGAATAAATGTATTTTCTTTCTTTCTTTCTTTCATTAATCTGATAAAAAATTGATAAAAATGAACCTTCTGGTTTGCTTACGCTACGTCTTCATTTCGAGCCCACAAAAGTGTAGACGAGGAGTGCTGACGATAGTACACGCTATGGAAGGGTTATTCGACGTAATATACCTGCAAGGTTAGTTATAAAGTGTCAGCTCTCGACCACAATTTTTATAAGCTAATGCGATGGAATCAGGAGTGACGTTGCGGATTTTTTTTTCCAAAACAAAGGGGAGCGATTACTTATATATATTATATATATTTCAATAATATATATAATGTAATATATATAATGCCGAAATAACACTTGTTTGGAAAATAAAACAAAATCGAACTGTATCACTTTTCACTTCTCGCCAAAAAGTCGATTGTAATGTTAATGGGATGTTTTTCTGAGACAGATCATTAAAAAAAACTAAGACAAATCTTACTTATTATGTTGATATAAAAACTTCTTTCTCATTTCAACTTATTAACTTAATTATATAATTGATAACCATTTGTTGTGTAGTCGTTTCAGACTTCACGAGTTCTGACCGCGTCTCGGTTTCAAAATAAAACTTTTACTACGGGCTTCCGATACACCCGTATTTTTGTTTTTATTTCTGAAGTTCGATCCGTAAATTATACCTGCGTAGTTTTAAACTTTGCTGGACCCATGAGGCAAACTTTATCTCTCTCTTGTGGGCGTGTGGCCAATTCTGGTGTCGGATCTGAAACGCAATGAAAATACACTTTTTTATGTTTTTTTTTACGCTTTATAGATCCACGTTTGGCTACTATCTCACCTGATGTGAAGCGATGATGTGGCCTAAAGATGGAGCACATAGATCTAGACGGTAGTTGAGCGGCTGCTCAGACCTGTCTCCCCGATAGTTCACCGAACATCATCCCGAAACACGACTAGGACGCTTGACGGCATGGCTTTGTTCGGTGGGTGCAATGGTATTACAACCACGGCCAGAGCCTACCACTCCAAAAATAATGTAACTGAATGACAAGACGTGCTGGTCGTTTGCCTGGTGGCAAGCAATACGCCAGCCCATAACAATAACAGCACCACCCAAAACCCGAATAATATAATAATGTATGCGGGTAGATAGCAAATGTAATTGACTGATTGATGATGATGATTACATATTGTTTTTTAGACTATTAGGGTCACTACTGTCCGCATTAACCTAAATATTCCGTTTCTATAGTTAATTCTGTAATATTTTATTATTTAATAGCTGTGCTCCGCGGTTTCACTCGTGGCATAAAAAGTAGCCTGTCTTTTTTCAGGACCTAATGTACCTATTTACCAAATTTCATCATAATCCGTTTAGTAGTTTTTGCGTGATTGAGTAACGAACATCCATCCATCCATACATCCATCCATCCATACATCCATCCATCCATCCATTCATCCATCAATTCATTCATCCATCCCCACAAAATTTCACATTAATAATAACTTCAACTTCAAATAACTTCCTTAGCACTTGCAACCCACCACTGAAAAATAATAAATAAAAAAAAAATTACAATAAGATATTAAAATTAAAACTTAAAATCAAAAATAAAACTTAAGCGCTTAGCTTAAGCGGTAGGTAGCACAACTCAACGCTTACGCGCTTTGGAACCGTTGTTGGCGTTGCCTTGAAACATTCACCAACTTTTATATCGGTCAAGTACTATACGTATTAATAAGGATGTTCAATTATGGAACGCCGTTTAAAATGGCAATTGTCTCGCAAAATACCAATTTAAAGTTAATTCATTCGCTCAAAACATTTGGAACAAAATTATATCAATTCTGAACGCCTACGCCTGCCAACAGGAAAAACGAAGAGGGTGATTTGCAAGCTGACATTGTTTTGAATGGCGACTGTGACGTCGAATTAAATAATCGAATAACTTTAATATTATTATGTATAGTTTCAAAAGCTAGTTGTCTAACTCTATGTACGTGTTGAGCGAGTGTGGCTCAGGAGAGCTTGTGCGACTTTCGATCCGATGCACCCGAGTTCGAATCCCGCTGGCCCCGCACCACTGACTTTCTTAAGTTATGTGCGGATTTAACACTCGCTCTAAAAACGGTGAAGGAAAACATCGTGAGGAAACCGGCATGTCCAAGAATTTTTCACAAAAAGTCAAGGACATGACATCTACCAACCCGCATTGGGCCAGCGTGGTGGATTATGGCCTATTCTTTCTCTATGAGAGAAGGCCCGTGTCCCAGCAGTGGGAACGTGATGGGCTGATGATGAATTGTAGAGTGAATAAACACCTTAATAACATAGTGACTGAATTGGTCTACATTCATTTCACAATAGAGTTTTTTTTTATACGAGAGACGAGCAGGTCATTTGCCTGATGGTGAGCAACACATAACAGTTGCAGCATCACACAGATTTTCGTTATGCATATCCCAACGGCGCTGCGCTTTTCACCCTAAGACAATGGCTCTTGATCTTGGAGATTTTTCAACCATGTTAATAAAAAACCCTCAATTCTTAATCACGAGGTTACCCACCCACTGCTAAAGACTATATAAAACATAGCATTAACTTTTTCCAGAGCAAAGTTAAACAGAATAAGATTTTACTTCGCTTTAAACAATGCGGGCGATGCTATACATTCTGCCTTAGAGCCCACTTAAATGTACTTTATTTGCCATAAAATAAACTTTTTCCAAAAAAAGCGAATCAGTACAAATAGCAATCTAATGAGTACACTAACGACTGGGTGCTTGCATAGAGAAAACAGGTGGCCTGCTTAGGGTTCTCGAGTGGAAACGTCTTTTACGACCGTAGTTTTTCACTACGTTTTTATTAAGTCCTTAAGTCCTTAAGTTTGTCTGTTTGTCGTTCCGGGTGGAATCTTGCAACTCATATTTCGAGCACTTACCAATTAGCTATCCGGCTGAAACTTTCAGGGTAGCTCACAACTCGATGATAATGCATTCTAAATCCATAAAAAAATGTGGTTTTTACAATTACAAATTACAAAACTCTTTATTGCATACCAGTTACAAGACAATAAAAATAATAGTAGCATATAATTTCTTACAATCGTAGTACAATGGGTGACCTTATCGCTTAAAGCGATCTCTTCCAGACAACCTTTGACCTTTTTAGATTATTTTTTTAATCTGTTACGGATTATTGTTGTAAACTTGATAATATCAAACAATCAATCTTGTAACAAGTTTTAGTAGTCGGCAGATTTTGTTAGAATTTCAAACTATGTTTTGAATGTGCTTGTGCTCTCTTCAGCGTTTTTTGTATTTTTGAGATGTACTTAAGCTAGCAATGAAACGACCGTTTGTATAGAATGCTGGTTTATTACTAGTCGACGCAAGTCGCGCGCCAGGCTAGTGAAGTTGGCAGTATACATAGGTACATATACATATATGTGCGTTGACGCATTAGGCTCATACATATACATCAATTTTCCATAGCTTTATTATGTCCTTAAGTTGCACAAAGTCTATATAAATAATAATAAAGAGGGTTCCTTATTATTATTTCGTTAGTTAAACTTATTCAAATTCAATTCAAATTCAAATAATAATTCATTTCAATTTGGTACATCCGTACACTTTTGAACGTCAGGTAACAATAAAATGTATATGTCAACAAAATATTATAAAGCATTAAGTAAGTTTTATACTGCCAAAAAAAAAAATTAATGGTATCTGATTTCACAAAAGTAGGCAGCCAGCTTTCTCAATGTAAGAACGTCCACTATGTTATTTTTCTCAAATATATTATTTTTCCTCCACCGGGTACGTAACGAGGCATCAAAAGCCTGAAAAAACCTATGAAGCTGTCAGGTACAGTGACGGGTGAAAAAGTAGATTTAGAATATCTACTTTTGGGCGAGAAGCTTTCATGTAAATTGGCATGAAAAAGTTTCAGGGCTATTTTGCGAGACAAATGACTATACTTTACAGTGGCCACTCATGCATGGGGAACTAATTTCGTGATCTGACTTTGAAAGGTTCTTTGTTATTTTATGCTTGCCCTCTTAAAATTTTCGGGAAAGCGATCGGGATCGTTCGACTTAGACGATTGCTGCCCCTGCAGGTCTTTTCTTTTATGTAACTGACTGACGAGACGAGCTGGTCGTTTGCCTGATGGTAAGCAATACGCCAGCCCATAACAATAACAGCACCAACTGCATTATGTGCGGATACATCGTGAGGAAACCGGCGTGTTAAAGAATTAATCACAAAAAATCAAGGACATGTGACACCCACCAACTCGCACTGGGCCAGGGTGATGGATTATGGTCCATACTCTCTCTATGAGAGAAGGCCCGTGTCTCAGCGGTTCTGGGTGATACTGCAATTTTTATGGGCATGTTCGCTTACCATCAGGCAAACGACATGCAAGTCTTATCACTCAGATCCATAATAAAAAATGTTTCGCTTGATAAGTGTGCTATAAATGAGGTTGCCGTTACAAGCAAAACCATAAATGGGAACAGCTCCTCACCATTGATCACTTTACCTGTAACATAGCCCATACACTCTCAATGAGGGCAGGCTCGAGTCCCAGCAGTTGGAACGCGATGGGCTGATGATGATGAAACGACGATAATTTTGAAAACTGAAATCAAAAAATCGATGGAAAAGATAAATATTATTTTATTAAATAAAATTTTATAAAATTTAAATATAATTTGTAAATAAAATATAATATTATATCATCTAAACCCAGATAAGATAATGCTCACTAGCATTAAGTTAATATATGATAATATTATCTGGGTTTAGATGCGACAAATATTATTTGGGATTAGATTTGTGGAATTGAGACAAAATACTATCGTAAAGATATATAAATATGGGCATAGCTGCTGTAAATGTAATAAAATCATTACCTTCAAGTAGCCGCATAGATATCTAAAGTACTAAGCTATAAGTAGCTTTAAGTAGTAAGCTATAAGTATATATATATATATATATATATATATATATATATATATATATATATATATATATATAAGTATAAGTAGTTTTACTTGTGGTAGTTCTCTCGTATGCGGGAGGCCGTCTGGGTAGGCACCACAGCCTTGCCAGTTATTTTGCCACAAGCAGTAGTTTTCAAGCATTACTGTGTTCCGGTTTGAAGGGCATTGTAGCCAGCGAAATTAGTGGGCATATGTGACATAATATCTGATGTCTCGGGGTGAATAATGTTTGCGCATTACTGCTTAGCGGCAGAATAACTAGCAAAGCTGAGGTGCCTGCCCAAACGGCCTCCCGCATACGAGAGATAGATAGATAGATAGAAAATTATTTATTGCACAAACAAATTTGTAGGTACATAGGCGAAGTTAATGCTAGTGAGCATTATCTTCCAGTTAACCTCGGTGTACTGTGGAGATTTTATAAGGTACTGCAAACAAAATATAAAGTAATAGTGAAAAAATTAAAAGGCCATAAAAAACAATAACAAGATATATACATACAAATCAGTAACAATATATAAAAAAATATAATACTTACTTACTATACTTGAAAGTAGATTCAAATTGAGTGTGAAAAATATTCTAATGAAAAAAGCATACTATGCAGTTAGTAATTACCTACATAGAAGACAAATATGCATGGAACATTCCGCTTCTGCCAATTAGCCAACTGGCACATAAGAAAAATAATATTGTCAAAAACAAACATAAAATATTGTTGCAAAAGTTCTAAAAAATATGCCCCTCAAGTTCTTGCCGTATCTTCTGAGTAGTGGTTCTTTTTCCGATACGGTGGTAGAGTCATTGTAATAATTGACGTTCATAAGTGCGTCTGTGACGACAAAATTGAATAAAGAACTTTGTATTGATTGATTTATTGACTTGAAGGTCTTATATAAAATAACAAGGAAAATCAAATGAGACCTACCACAAGTGACAACACACAAACACGCTTACATGTATACAAACTTGCGCATTTTTATAATATCAGTGTGATGACGTAACTGCTATAAAAATGGAGTAATCATTACGTCCTAGCAGCAGTATACATAGATATCTGAAGTACTAAGCGATCTATGAGTAGCCGCTATGAAATGAGTCCAACCATTGATTTGCTATATGTAGGTGATTGTGTCTAAGGAGTGTTCACAGCAATGCAAACACATATTCCATTGCTACCGCACAGTATGTGCTATGTACTTTAGCAATATTATGCAAAGCATCATATTACCGTTTAGTTGAAGTACATGAAAGCACTATATTTACCATTGTTTCTGTTTGCCATTTGATTTTGATCCAAACGGAGTTTCTGAATATAATTTAGTTAACAATAAGACCGACGGGCAGCTCTGGACTCCATAGAACGTCGCGCAATTAAATTAACAAATAACGATGGTTGAGTAGAAACTGACAAGTCTCGAACACAGACGGAAAGTTGGGTGTCTTTCGCTCTTCTATCGACTGCACTTTGGGGAGTGTGCTCAGGAACTTCTTCTCCTTTCCATTTAAGGACTTCCAGGCGGGGAAAGTCGTTTCACCTATACGTCGTTAATATCCCACCAATCCGTACTAAGCGTTTCGCTGATTCGTTCATCATGCGGACTGCTAAGGAGTGGAACGCTCTGCCAGTTTCTTTGGTCCGAAACAACTACAACTTTTTAATTCTAGAGTGAATAGGCATCTTATAGACAAGTGTTCTGCACCTTAGGCCGCAACTGCGTTTTCCATCAGGCGAGGTGGCGTCAAACGCATGCCCATTTTCCAATAAAAAAAATATATATTTGCTGATGATCAGCGTCAAGCCAATATAACTATAAAACCATATAACAGTGTTTTACTCTTATCCTCGCCACATATAAGTAAATAATGCCTAACTAAATCACAAACCAACGTAGATCTTGGCTCTTATTTTTTTTAATTTCCTGTATCTAGGATATCAATAACTGCGACGATTTGTTTCGTGTCTGGGCAACACCCTGACACGAAACAAATCATCTCGTAGGAGGAATTGAACCCGCAGTTACGCTGCCCAACCACTACACCACAGAGGTTTTCAAATTAGTTCAGCGCTAGCTATAAGCTATTCTTTACTGGCCAATAAAAAAACGCTTTCTTTCTTTGCCCGGCCGGTAATAGCTTTCGTAGCGTAGCTTACCGAGACGTTCGTAACAGATCTTTGCAGCGGTCACTTATTGGATGGGTGACCGTTAATGTGGTATTTACATCTGAGTGCTACCGAGCTTCGAAAGGTACGTTAAGCCGTCGGGCCCAACTTGGCCTCGACTACAGATCGTCAGGCCATGTCGGCGGACTTCGGGCAGTCTAAAAGTGACATGGGTTGACCACACACCCACAAGAAAGAAGATGAAGAAGGTAGTGATGAACCATGTTTCCTGGTAAAATATGGACTCTAGCGTCCCAAGTACTCCATGATAAGCAACTTCCTCGTTTTCTACACCAACTCAAATCCCATTCCAATCAACTCCAAGCGATGATGACTTGCTAATTGCAATTTTAAGCGGGCAATTCCCCATGGTAATATCGGGGAACAATAAAAAAGTCGTTAACCGAATATAGCGGGAATTAAATTCAAATCACATAAAAATACGGGCAACGAAATAAAGGGAGCCCTCTGAGGGTTTGCCAGAGTTTGCAGCCACTTGGCAATAGCCAGCGGTGAAAATGCGTGTGGTGGAAGCCATAGAAGACAATTGCAGTCAGCCCTTGTGGTTGGGCAGGTTGACTCTCATACACCAATGAGGTAGCGGGCTCGATTCCCGCGACGGGACAAATGTTTGTGCACAGAAAAAAAACGCGAGCATTTTTTTTTTAACCGGATAGGCTAACATTGTTAGACCGGAAGAGGTGGCGTGATGGAGAGAAAGCCTATATACTCAACAGCGGAATAAAAAGGGCTGAAAAATAAGAAAAAGAAAGTAGGCTAACATTTGACCGCACCTGATGGAAAGTGATGACGCGATCGACGATGGATCATGCTTGCCTCGAAGATAGCGATTCACTGTTGACTTGAAGACACCTAGATTATACCAAGATATGGTTCTGGTCTGAGTGATGTGGGGCCATGGTCCTCGAAGTTTCTAGTTCCCTAGATACAGGGAATCCTAGTTAGGGTCAAGGATATATGTATGTGATCGTTGGGAGATTGAAGACAAACTAGGTGGTAGGTATCTTGTGTGCGAGAGGCCATCTGGGTTGGTACCACCGCTTTGCCAGTAATTCTGCCACCAAGCAGCAGTAACTGTTATACTCGTATAGTTAAGTGTGTTAGTGTTTAAGATGCGTCTTATGTTGTCAAGCACAAACTTCTTATTAACAATAAATTTCATTTCAGTAAGTCCCGGTTTGAAGGGCATTTTGGCCAGCGAAATTACAAGGCATTATAATAATAATAATGTTTCTTTAATTCAGACACAGGATCCATAGCACATCACATTTAAAAAAACAAGTAAAATTCAAATTAAATAAAATTACAAATTTACAAAAAATTAAATAAAATAAAATTGATACAATATTTGTACACGTACACAATATTAGGTTGCGATTTGTAACCACCGTCTATACATGTCTGTCAAAAAAAACTCTTTCTGACAGACTTGGTCAGGACAGGGTCCATGATGAACTTTATTTTTATTTTACCTATCATCTAATTACATTATGGATTGCAATAAATAATTGAATTGAATTGAATTGAATTGAATTGACTTCTATATTAGAGTTTTTACACTTGAAAACTCTGGACATAAATCTCGCTATTCGGTTTCTCTGTATGGCATTGAAAGTATTTTTATACTTAATGTCTCGGTGTTATGCGTGTTATGAGCGCAGTGTAATGTCGCACAGGATTTTGCAAAGTTCTTTAACAAAGTTCTTGTTGTTACTGCAACTGTTATGGACAGGCGTGTTGCTTACCATCAGTGAACAGTGACTGTTCGTCGCGTTACGCAATTACGTTTAAAATTATATATATTAGAGAAAACTACAACTAAAACAACTCAGCATAAATCTAAGGTAATAAATACCTTAACAATCAGAAAAAAAACACATAACATAACCATATAACACCCTATTTGTTTCATTGCTGGTTAAAAAAAATTCGCAGATGTCTAATTATTATATTAGGTATGAAATTCATTGCGCGCTCGAATCACCCACCAGCCATTGATTGTCAGAGACGACAGTTTATGTGTCTAAATTCTTTTTGACCGTATATAACATCAATCTCAAACTGCCCATAAAATTGGTCATAAAAATATCTTCCGTAACTTGGAGTCGCACCGAAAAAATAGTCCCGCTTGGAGGGAATCCAAAACTGACCGATTATAAAATCTATAAAACGCGCTCCACGTTTGTTTGCAAGCGATTTGGGTGCGCTGTGACAATTTAATTCAAAAGTGTAAGCGCAGCGCCCATGATCAGCGTTTATGGTGAAGAAAAGCAATGCGACGGATACCTGAAGCAAGATCCAGAGAAGACCACTAAGCCGTACTGGGTTTGCGTGGTGGATTATGACCATTTCTCTTTCTCTATGCATCTATCTTTATCTCTCTCTTTCTCCATCACACACACACTCACATTCTCTAAAAGAAGACCCGTGTCATAATATCAGTGGAAATTGTAAGGTCTGATGATGATGATGATCAACTGCTGCGAACTCATCACCATATTTCTTATCTATTATACTTAAACCATTTATACAACTATAATATCTTTGTCTTAACTCTAAAAAGAACTCAAGCGAGTAAATTTCCATTCGTTACTGCAATAAAACTCTCCTGAAACCATTTTTCAACACACTAATAAAAACTTTTAGTCAAACTTCAACAAATCTAAGACAAATCGGTTTCTTCTACTTGCAATTCCGACTCCGTTCCGTTCCCTAGTATGGCAAAAATGCAGTCTTCTTTGCGACGACGTCTCTGCGTCGACGAGCTAATTTCCGCTCACATCTGCGAGAAGCGTCATCTCCCGAACTCCTTTTGTGGTTAAAAACCACTACTGTGTTCGGCAGTGACTAAGGTTCAAACGAAATACTGTAAAGGTTTTTGTGATCAAATTAGGTGATTAATTTCATCAGCAGGAATAATTTGGTAAGCTTCTTACAGTTGAATGTATAACATTTTCGTATCTGTTGGAAAATTTACAAAAAACATTCATCATCATCATCATTAGCCTGTCGCAGTCCACTGCTGGACGCCTCTCCAATTGCTCGCCATTGAGCACGACCCCCGGCTACTCTCATCCAGCTGCTACCAGCCACCCTGCGAAGATCGTCGCTCCACTTAGCCTGAGAGCGTCCTACACCACGTTTGCCAATTCGTTGTCTCCACTCTAGAACGCGTCTATCCCAACTGTTATCGGTTTTACGGCTAATATGGACAAAAAACATTATCTTTACCAAAAAAATATTATTAATGATTTAATATACTTTAATTTAAGTTAAACAAAAAACAAACACCAACAAAAACTTTATTTCTTTCTTTCTTTCCGAAACATAACTATACACTGCTTACTCATCTATTCCAATTAATTAACTCAAATAAACAATGCAATAACAAAACGTATAGTGCGACAGCGCTAATGTTCATGGTGAACATTTAACTTTTGTGCACGTGCTAATTTCCACCAGCATCTGGCAAACTAACGAAGAAACCGCAACGGACAGTAACTAAGATTATGATAAAACTAAGATAATTTAGAAGAAAAAACAGTTTAAAAAAGCAGTTTATTCTGCCAAAACTGCTCACAACAAACTGAGCACATACACAAGTGTAGGAGAACAATATAAAAAGAATTACAGCATGTGTATGGAGACCGCTGCCATGTACTGTGCAGTCAACAGTGCAGAAAAAGTCTGTGCTCAGCATAATGTCGACACGATTCTACACATACACACATCACACATTCACACACACACCCTCACAAATACACACATATCCAACAAGCTGTCTTGTAGTTTGTTTTCTTTTATATTTTATTTTTCTGTATTTTAACGTAATCTAAGTTTTAATGTTGATTGTTTTAAATTTAGGGAAGACACTGCCTAATGCAACACAGCTAACGCAAAAGCAGCAGGCAGAGTTTCCATTTATATTGTACCATATATATATATATATATATATATATATATATATATGGTATATATATATATATGATTTAAGTTATATATATATATATATATATATATATATATAACTTAAATCATTAAAAAAATTGTAATTTGACACACACAACATATTATATGGCTAACTCACACGCTGATTAACGACAGTTGATTATTACGTCTCTTGCCTGTTATAATGTCAATGAAAATATCTTATAATTTTTTGACCCTTTATTATGTTGTAATTCTAATTAAATGTATTGACTAATTAATTATCGATATTGAAACTTAATAATTTTATGACTTGCACGTATTATTTTTGCATTATTTGATATAAATCTATGATATTCTTTTCTAAGGTAGCCGCCTCTCCATTTGTACGCCTATACAGGCAAAACATATCGTACTCACACTATTCTAAGATCTGCATGCTCTGTATCACACATGTTTTACAAATAAATTTTCTTTTCTTCTTTAATGTCAAGACACAAGGTTTCGCATGAACATGGATATGGGGAGCTGCATTCAAATACGCATGAACTTAGATACTGCATTATATACGATTACATTGCAAACACGCCACAAGTATGGAGACTTTGTAAACTTCAAGTCTTCTTCTGTCAAGATTTAACTCTTATAGTATTGTCTTAGAGTTCAAAATTAAATAAGGAATTGTTTTTAGAAAGTTTTGAGTAGTGGTAAGGTTCCGCAATGTCATAATCTTATTGCTTGTGTGAGTTCAAGGAAGTTTCCTTCAACAGTTTAATTAAATTTTCATACATTACGAGAAGCAATCGTAGTTTGTAGGTTTGTAAGTAAGTATAATTAATTCACTGCATATTTGAACTGTAATAAACAAAGCTCCGTTCATTTAATTACGATATACCTAAGCAATTTCATTTTTAACCCTCGACGCAAAAATGAGGGTTGTTATAGGTTTGACTAGTATTTGAGTCTGTCTATGTGTCTGTGGCACCGTAGCTCTTAAACGGGTGAAGCGATTTGGATGCGGTTTTTATTTATTTGAAAGCAGGTTTTCTAGCGGTGATGCCGTATGTTTTATGTTATATTATACAATATTACATTTATGATTATTTGTTTGTGTCGACAATGTTATTGGTGTAGAGATGAGCAAAATTCTAAAATGGCTCTAACCAAAACGTTCAGCGTTATCTTTAACTAAATAATATAAAAAAACGATAAATTTAATATAGGTTCCTATAGAAAATAAAGCCATTAGAGAATTCAACCATTTCTTCCCGATTCCCACCAAAACGTCGAGATTTATGCGACTCACTTTATTCTGCGACGTGGGTCACAAAAAGCTGACTTGCGAGAAATATAACTTGGCTCAAATGTAACGTATCTATGACAAAACGTACCATCGGGCGCCACATTCATCCTCCTATAGTTTCGGCATGGCGACACCGTATCTCGATGTCTTGGCAATGTTGGCAACACTAAATCAGGGTTCTATGTATCGCAATAAATACAAGTGTGCTTGAACTTATTAGAGGCCAGAGCGAAAATAGTGTCGCAGAGAATTGCGAGCGGTGGTTCTATTGGCGAGAAACAATACGGCCTTGGTATGGCATAGAGACAGAAAATGAGAAAATATTATTATTTATGTCATGTACCTTCACCTCAAAGAACGAGTGTGGCTCAGTGGGAGCACGTGTAACGTTCGATCCGACGCACCCGAGTTCGAATCCCGCTGACCACTGACTTTCTTAAGTAATGTGGCGATATAACATTCGCTCTAATAACAAGTATACATTTTAACAAAAAAACAGACTTCAATATCTTCGAAGTCCAAGGTCAAAGATCGATGAAATTTATATGGGACCACTTCGTAGCTATACTTCTGAACCCAACGCAAAAAGATTTTTCCAAATCGGTTCATAACTGACGGAGTTCTGAGGTTTTTTATGTTCGGTAACAAACATGAAAAAATTAAAAATTAAAAACATACAATCGCATAGAGAACCTCTTCTTTTTTTGAAGTCGGTTAAAACGGCGATGGTTGACATAGTGGTCAAACTTATAACGTTATAACATCCGTTTTGCCTTCAATCCAAAGCCAAGCCAATCCTTTTTGCGTCGGGGGTTTCAAAATAAGCTGTCTCATACTTAACTATGAGGAAGCGTATTATTGCTTCTTATATTAAAATCCACGTGCAACTATATTTAGCTGACCTTTTTAACCGTATTATTCACTATACCTACCCACCTACTGCTTAAAATACAACATTATGTACAATTGTACCAACATATGAGTGGGAGAACAGAAACAAGAAAGTAAAATATGAATTCGCGTTGACTCATAGAGTGCATGAAGAGCAGAGAGTGCATAAGAGTTTGTTTTTTCTTTAAAATACAACTCCCCACTGCAGGTAAGAGACAGATAAATAATGCGCAGTCGTAATTGCCCGGGAAAGAGTAAGTACTGCTCTTACACTAGTGCTGCAATGCTTTCACATACAGCAGATGCGAGGATATGAAAATCATAATAATTAATTGACTTAAATACATGAAATTGTAGTTTGTATTGAATCTTAGTTACGTAATTACATATTCATAATTGTAAAGGTGTCATAGCGGGGTACTGCTTAAAACATTCTGCATGTATAAATGTAAAAATAAGACACAGTATAAGTATTATTATACATAAGGCCATTATATTGTATCATTGGATGTTCTAACACGAAATATGTAATGTCAAAGTAAATACATTTTTGGGAATTTTTAAATTAAATTTATACCTATTATCGTCGCTAAACATCAGGCGAGATGGTGGCCGAACATAGAGCATAACCCATAAGTTTTAGTTTTAAAATCCTTACGCAGTGAATACATCTTTCAAAATTAAAATTAACAGTATATAAGATATAACACGCTAATGTTCTGTGAGTGAGGAGACCCGATACGTACAGTCCAGAAGTTATATCGGCTGACTCTTTGGGGACGCTGGTTCGGTCAAAAATTGAATGAAACCGTCTCCAGTCTTGACCTCAAATATTCAGGACTTTTGTAGGGAAATCGCTGTGCTAGCGGTTTTAAAATAGTTATGAATATTAAAAGACTTTTTCTTTCGTCATTGAAAAAGACGCAATGATGTCATGTATGTTAATTGTAGCGATCACAATGGTGAGTTAATTGTACCAATTACTATCTATCAATATCTATGTATATATTTATATACTAAACTAGTTGTTCCCCGTGGCTCTACCCGCGGTTTCCCGGGATGAAAAGTAATATATGTCCTATTCCAGAACATAGATAGGCCGGTTTTTTTAAGTTCACGAAAGGATATTTATATGTAGACTACTTTTATCCCAGAAAACCGCGGGCGAAACCGCGGGGCGCAGCTAGTAAAAAATAAGCTTATTAATCAATCTGTGAATCACCACTGGTAATACAAAACCCATCAACATTACATTTGCGTTTGCAAACCGCCGCGTTCACGCACGATAAACGCTTCAATTTAGGTCAAACGGCTCCAATCCTTTTAGCGCCAAGAGCAGTTCCGCGCCAAAGTTTCACACTTGAGCATAATAAACGCTTTATACTAGACGACATATAAATTACCTAGCATGTTGGTATTAAAAAGTTATAGTTGTAAATGTTTTAAGTAATTCAAAATGGTGACGATTGAAAACGTTCGCCCTGATTCGGCTTATGAATAAAAATAAAATTGCCTATAAGAAAAATTACAGAGGTTTTGAGACCTTACGTATAGGCCACGCGCTTAATTAGATAAAAAACATATTTTTATTTGCAAATCATCACACTAAAACCACCTTCATTCATAAAATGCTTTTATTTTCAACTTTAAATTTAACGCTCTAATTGCGTCATCTTTAAAGCAAATCCCGAAAACTGTTTCAACCGCTGCGTTTTCTCAGCACCAGTGTTAAACTAAAATATAGCTAAATTCAAATTTTCCAGGCAATCTTTTAGGTAATAAGCTATACAGCGAGCATACTAACTCCGCGTTTAATGGGAAAAGTTAAACAATTTGCGAGTCGTGAAGTGTGTTAATGGTCTTGACGTTTTAATTTCCCCGGCGGCGGCTTTAGAAATATGCCAGCTTTTTGGTAACACTATTGTAATTGGGTCAGAGCTACGCGCACATTTTTGTACGTAATGTGAAGGTTACATTTGGCTTTTCGTATCAACAATTAAGTATTTTTCCTTTTGCCAATTATTTTGCCACCAAGCAGTGGTGCGCATGCATTATTCTGTTTGAAGGACATTGTAGCCAGCGAAATTACTGGGTATATTTAATATCCTGATGTCTCGGGGTGATCAGTGCTATGCAGCACATTTTATGATTCTGAAAGTTCTGGGTGACACTGAAAATGTTATGAGCAAGCATAGCGCTTAACATCAAATGAAGGACAAGCTCGACTCGTAGCTTGGTTCCATAAAAAAACTGCTAAAAATGGTAGCTTTGGTTCTAGAAGCCGCATTCCAGGATTTTCCCTTGAATATGCCTGAACGTGGAAAACAAAGTGATGTTTACAAGACGACAAGGTCAAGAATTGTCTTGACCAATGATGTTGCTGGATTTTAGTCGTGTTCATGCAGATCCTTGTTGCGCTATTTATAAGCTTTAGTCTCAACGTTTAATTCCTCGTAGTCATATCAGTTTGGCAACTTAGTTAGCCTACGAGGAAACGTTCTGAATAGGGTGGTCATTGGGAGAAAATGGGACGGAACAGAGATTCTGAACCTAATAAAACCATAATAAGTGATATTGCGGAGAATGTACTCAACAACTGCAACAACCATCTGATTCTACCATCTGACAAATACACACCAGTTACTGGTGGTAAGTTTCTCGTATGCGAGAGGCCGTTTAGGTGGGTACCACCGCTTTGCCAGTTATTCAACCGCCATGCAGTAATGCGTGAGCATTACTGTGTTCCGGTTTGAAGGGCATTGTAGCCAGCAAAATTACTTGGCATAATGAGACTCAACAGCTAATTGTCTCAGGGTGACGAGCGCAGTGCAGTGCCACGCAGGATTTTGCAAAACAAAGTTCTGGAAGGTGCTGTTACTATTATAGGCTGGCGTATTGCTTATCATCAGGCAAATGTCCAGCTCGTCTCTTCATTCAGTTACATAAAAAAACACACACACACAATCGGCACAACTCTACCCCTACGTGGTAAAGCCGCCTATTTAAGGTCATCCTTTTTCGTGCGACCGTCAAAAGAGTGAAACACCTTGTCGACCTTCTCGTATGTCTGTCTTTCGACATCAATGGTGTGGGTCAATCTTGGTGTGTTCAAATCAAGAGTGAACAAGTATTTACTAGGTAAGCATGCTACATCTTCAACCACATCGTCACTTCCCTCAGGTGAGATCGTGGTGAAACGATGACCTGTCTTGAAGAAAACAAACAAAAGACGTTATTGCAAATCAATAAAAACTAAAGTACCTCAACACCCACACATGCAGTCACCGCAAAAATGACATTCTCACTCGAATCTGAATAATCGAGTCATTTGATTCGAGTCCAAAAAACTTAGCCAAAATGTGACCAATTCTCGCATCTCAATAGCTTCACCTTGGCTTCGTACCGCGTTATGAGCTGCCAAATTGTTCTACCTCTGTGTTCCGCTTCAGTATCGAATCGATAAGTACAGTCAGTGACACAAGTATACGTTATATCAAACAAAAAAACCGACTTCAATGTATCTTCGAAGTCCAAGGTCAAATATCGAAGAAATCTATATACCACTTCGTAGCTTTACTGAACCCAACGCAAAAATATTTATTCAAATCGTTTCATAAATGACGGAGTTCTGAGGAAACAAAAAAAAATAATCAAATTCATTTAATCAAGTAACCAGGACTCAATACCAATCACAAATAATCACAAATAACTACAAAACAAAAATAAAATGTCAACAAATTCATACAATAATCAATTAGATGTCATACAGATTCAAACATATACAAAAAAACAATCGAATGGAGAACCTTGTCCTTTTTTGTAGTCGTTTAAAAAGTAGCTGAATGTCAAACTTCACATTAATATTATATATGCAA
The DNA here is from genome assembly GCA_951640565.1 of Petrophora chlorosata. NCBI lineage: Eukaryota > Metazoa > Arthropoda > Insecta > Lepidoptera > Geometridae > Petrophora > Petrophora chlorosata. Next base: position 2,490,778 of record OX621204.1, on the reverse strand, counting down.
AAGTTTGTGTTTGTAGACGTAAGTGCGTCTGTGTGTTAGCATAGAATACTAAGGGACAGAAGCATCACTCCGCAAAGAAATTTAAACAAATAGCGACTCTTGCTATGACGCAATAAAATTAAATTTAGCTCGCGTAGCGCTGCATACCCACCAGTCATATTAACCTACAGAGCGCCTCTCTTTCTATCGCGCCGCTCTTATCTCTTCTGACGCGGCACGTGTAACGACGCGCGACCCGCCGTCGGTGTCCGGCTATGTACTTGTAGCTTCGTACCTACAGTGCGGAGTGCGCTAGGCCTGGTGTTAGTGTTTTTGTAACATATATGCGTTATAACGACTTAAAGGATGTGAGTGAAATTCGGAATGGAAATAGCTTATTAAACCGCGAGTTGGATGGGATGTAGTGGGTGAAATGGCGGGTGGCAGCTAGTATTCTATTTTCTACATTAAAGTCGATTTTTAGCGTACGAGTATACCTCTAGGTATGCGGGTACATACATAATGCACGTGTAAACCTGTCAGATTTATGCTTTGTCCTTTTTTGCCTAACTCTACTTACCTACTAGCAAAGAAAACTAAATATTACTACTACTAGGTAGGTACACAAGTAAGGTTGATCATAACTTTGTATTTATTATAATTCATAAACTTTGTCGCTAATTGCACAGTCAGCAGAAATACAACTTCTTTGGAGTGGTAGGCTCTGGCCGTGGTTGTAATACTACCCACCGAACAAAGCCATGCCGTCAAGCGACCTAGTCGTGTTTCGGGATGATGTTCGGTGAACCCTCAGGGAGACGGGTCTGAGCAGCCACTCAACTGCCGCCTCTCTCTAGATCCATGTGCTCCATCTTAGGACACATCACCGCTTCACATCAGGCGAGATAGTAACCAAACATAGATCAATAATAAGTAAAAAAAAAACATAGTTATGTAGAAAATCCTTGATTGCACAAACAACATTGCAAGTAGCCAGCGAAATTACTGGGCATTATTAGACTCAAAAGCTCAACAGCTTGTCTCAGGGTGACGAGAACAGTGCAGCGCAATGCAGGATTTTGCAAAACAAAGTTCTGGATGGTGCTGTTATTATTATGGGCTGGCATATTGCTTAACATCAGGCAAACGACCAGCTCGTCTCGTCACTGAGTTACATAAAAAAGTAAAAAATTAATTAATGAATGATGATGAATGTAACATAGTACTAAAAGCATACTCTTTATTGCTTCTGATATTACTTACAAGTTCCGTGGCAAAATGTCGTATGTAAAAGGTCAGAGTTGATTTGGACTGGTTCCTTCCAATGCATAGAATATTACGTACCTGATTGTGTTTTCCGGGTATAATTTTACAGCCCTCTAAAGCAGAGAATACAAGCCAAATTTTGGAGTTGCTAGAACAAAAAGATTGGGACATGCATGCATTTTATTTTATATAAGAAAATAAAGTTATACCTACGTGGGAGCCTACTTCAACAATATAATATGCATGTGTTATCGAAAAATCTGGAAATTACTTTCTATGATAGATTACTCCTGTGAACATAGTAGTGATATAATTATTATTATCAATAAAAATTAGGACCATGGGGGCCGAGCACCCATGAAATCTATAGGGACTTAGCAATACGCCTGGTGAAGGCGACGTGTGACCAGAATGCTGGCTCATATTTGGGTCAAAAAATCAGCACTGCCATTCAGCGTGGCAATGCGGTCAGCATTCTGAGCACTTTCCTCTCCACTATAGGCCTTTTAGAATAATTTTGATTTATTTTGTACATATATTTTAGATACATTTAAACATAGTTTTAGGTACCTACTTTTAGGACTTTATTTAATGAACAATTATTATTAATTAGTTAAATTAAATTATTTAGTAATTTCGTAGTTTTTTAATTCAATTCGTATTATTGGTAAAACAGAACGTAATCGCAAAACGCTTGAGTATGTTGACGTCAGGCGGCTCGCTGCTTATTAGTCAATTTTTGATATAACCCCGCCCTATTAGTAGATTATTGACATACACACCTGTAGCATAGATAGACCAATAAAAAGATCCTAGGTCCCCACATTTTGATTCACACACAAATGTCGCGTTTATGATGATTTAAAATTGTATTTAATTATTTTATTGACGAATGATGCTGTAAAATTTTGTTTCTTTTTTCAGTTATCGTTAACATGTATGCATAAAAACTTGCATATTCCCTATTTCTTTAAAATGATAAAGGAAAATATTGTGACGAAGACTACGTAGATTTATAGATATCGGTCTGTGGACAATCGGTCTCTGTGTGTGTACTCACATCACCATCCACAAGCGGACTCACATCACCATCCTGCGCATTTATCTTCGGTGCCAAGATCACTGATCAACCGAGAGCTTAAGTTGTGTGACCCTCAATACGTAGAGAGCAAGCTTGAGCACGTAAGAGGTGTATTGGAGAGTAATGGTTACAATTGGCGTCAATGTTCTCGGTGGTTGAATCCAAGTGAGCTACAGCGGCCACGCAGGGTGGAACGGTCTCCGGTTTATCTGCTGTTCGTAAGAGGAGTAACGAACAAAGTCGGATATCTCTTACGACGTAAGTACAACATCAAGGCGTTCTTCCGTGTTCCGGGTCAACTATGACAGCTGCTACGCTCACCGAAGGATAGTGATCCATTGAACGTGGCAGGAGTCTACAGAATACCGTGCGACTGTGGCAAGTGTTACATAGGCGAAACGCGACGCAATATTGCAACTAGACTTACCGTACACATAAGGAGCATTAAGAATGCGGACACAACGAAATCGGCTCTGGCAGAGCATGTACATCTCGCAGACGTCAAATATTAATTCAGGTTTGACAAAGCCTCCGTACTGTCTAGAGAGAAGTTCTTCGTACCTCGAAAAGTGCATGAGGCTATAGAGATCTCTCGATTTCCCAACTTCAACCGGGACCGTGGATGGTTGTTGTCTGCAGCGTGGAAACCACTTCTTAATGCTACCTCGACACAGAATGTGGTAGGTAGTCTAGAGTGTGACACAGTCAGCACAGTGTGTGACCGAACTTTCGGCGACGACGCTGTCAGCGATGATGAAGAACTTGTGCCGACATTAGTGCGGTCGTCGTCGGCAACACGACAGCGCGCAAGAGGCGCGTGACGCTCCCCGCAGGCGCTACCGACGCCACCTCCCCTCTCGCGTCGTGCGGAGCGGGTGGCCGCCCGCGCATCTCGCCTCGACACCGCCAGTGAACTCGCTCCTGATGAAGAGCATCGGAATTCTCGAAACCTAGGTCGACTTATTCGAATTTGTGTTGTTTGAGAAAGTTTGTGTTGTGAATTATATATATATATACAGATATACTCACGTTGATTCCTTGATTTTTCCTTGATTTTCATTGTATTCTCTATGACGCGTCAATTCACAGCGTGAAATTTCGCAAATGACTTTTATTAATTAAAGAATCGATGTGATTTTGAAGAATCAGAAATATTTCGAAAAATATTTCTCTTGCCGCTATAACAACAAACACCAAAAAATGAAATAAAATAAATATTCAAGGGGGCTCTCATACAACAGACATGATGTTTTTGCCGTTTTTATAGATAATGGTACGGAACCCATCGTGCGCGAGTCCAACTCGCACTTCGCTGGTTTTTTTTATTTATCTTGCCACAGGTTTAAATATTTAATTTAATGGCTATTCTATCTTCATTCACGCCACCGTCTGATCTAATAGAAGTTACGAATATTAATGCGACGGTACATAGTCTCATCCTTCGATCATAATCGAAGGTCTCATCCATCACTATTAGCGATGCTGGTGGGTTTGAAAACCAATACCGATTTCATAATGGCTTACTCGTATGTTTAACTGACCACCAGATATAGTGAAATTTCACAGCAAAAAATCACTTAATATTCCCAAAAACAGTAAATGATCACCAAAGTAGGATCTACCAGAAGTCTCCCTCGTCTCCCCTTCATGTCGGTTGCACTTGACCTTCACTCCGCGGCGGAAGTCGCCGGCTCGCTTCGCTCGACTCGGCTTCGTAGGCTCGCTTCATTCAGGATTTATTTCATTTTGAGCCAGCACTATGTATGTACACTACAAAAAAAATATACATTCGGTTTCCCGAGATAAGATTTAGCCTGTATTAATCCAGGGTATAGGCTGGCTTTATTCCGAGCTTCACCCAAATCTGTTCAGCCGTTGCGGCGTGAAGAGCTAACAAACACGCACACAAACAAACATACATACTTACAAACACACTTACATACAAACTCTTGCAATTTAAATATCTTATTAGTCTTGTTAGTGTGATGTGATGATTATATGAGATGTGTACTGCTTTGAAAAACATACCTGGTGTATCCGGGGCATAAGAACTCACTCACATGGCGTATTCCATGAATGTACTTGCTGCTCCTCGCAGCTTCAACCGTGTTTTCCTGGTTAAAGTAGCCTGTCCTTTTCCAGGACCTAGAGAACTTAGATACTAAATTTCATCAAAATCTGTGCAGTATTTTTTGCGTAATTGAGTAACCAACATCTATACTTCTATCCATCTATCCTCACAAATTTGCGCGTTTATAATATTAGTAAGAATAAGAAGAAAGTTTAGAAAGATAGTAAGTATTTATGAATGTAACCCCGTGTAATCCGGGGGTAAGTCTCACATTGCGTAAATATTTGCGAAATATTATATTTGCGATTTTCCCAATATGGACCTATAAATAAAATATCGTCGTAGCCTACAGAAACATGTTTATATTAATCTACAAGATAGCATCTTCACTGATTTATTTCTGACCATTCCCATTTCTTGCAATAAACTAGCATTATGGGAGAAATGTGAAAGAATCTAAAAGTGTGAGACACACTGATAAATAAGCTCACAATCTTACAAGATTTATTTTTGATATTCGACCAGGAAACCTTGTTTTAAATAATATGTTTGTTAAAAAATGTATTTTTCAAGACAAGCGTTTAACAAATTCGTAATCGGAATTGCAAGCAGATTAAAATGAGCCCAAACACAAGTATATAGTTCACAATTATCCGTCAAGGAGTTCCATTGGGCAATAAAACTCCTTGGCGGATAATTGTAAAACTTTCGTCTCCATCATCAGTACAGCTGGCTGTCACCATAATATTGCATTGTCATTGAACTTTCATAAGTATGCAAAATTTCGACTTCGTAGGACAAGAGGAAGTGGTTCTGATTCGGCTTGCAAGATTAATAATGGTATAACAACTGGCGGTCTTATCGCTTAAAGCGATCTCTTCCAGACGATAATATTATGTTGTGTGAGTATGATTTGCGTGATAATGTGATGTATATATGATATCATGTTGGCTAACAGAAAGGACCAACCAGGCTTGGTTGTATGGAATAATCCATACAACCAAGCCTGGTTGTTTCGTCCATAAGGACGAAGATGCAAATAATATGTCAGTGCGCTCACTTATCTACTAACAATTTCGTGCGCAACTGACTGCAATATCATCTTAACTATGCGGTCGTAATAACGAGCAAGTTCGACGAACATTTTGTTCGCAATCCTAAAGCACGACCGTCTCTCACAAAGTTAAGGAACGAAATGTTGTTTCTAACCCCTTTCAGAGAAATAAAGCAGCAATCTATTTAGTTATAACTTGGACATTGTGTTAACATAGAAATTGCCTTTTGCTCTGAAAATATAACTCAGAAGACTTTGTTAAACTTTGTCCTCTTTGCCAAATCTAAATGGGGAAACAAGTTTGAGTCAAACATTTTCATTATAAATTATGGAATCTTGACAGTTATTCAATTCAGGCGGAATTGTACAATCGTGTTATATATATTATAGTTAAACAAATAAATACGTCCTACGATCGGTTCATCTGTTTGGACATGCTACTTCTAAGCTAAAAAATAGCACATTTTTAACCGAATTTAAAAAAGGAGGACGTTCTCAATTCGACGGCATGCTTTATTTACCGACTTTCAAAAAAGGAGGAGGTTCTCAATTTGACGGTATGTTTTTTTTATTTATTTTTTGTCATACTTCAGAGGTAGTCCCATATAAATTTTATCAAAATTGATTCAGCAATTTTGGAAAAAATTTATAAAAGCAAAGGTTCTTGTATTTTCAATAAATTAATTATTGTCATAACATTGCTGAACTGTTACTGTAAAACTGTAAAGCTTTGGAAAACAATTGAATCTGATCAAACTGGTTTTTTTCTAGTTTCAGATTCAGCGCTCTCCTAATTTTGTTGCATCCTAACAGCCATTTATACATAATACACAATTTGCTAATGTATTAAACCGACTTCAAAAAAACGAAGGAGATTCTTATTCCGTTTCTTTTTTATGTTGAGATGCGAAATACCGGGCATATAAGACTAATATCTGATGTCTCGGGGTGATGAGCGCAATGCAGTGCTACCCAGTACTTTTATGCTATTAAAAGTGGGTGGTACTGCAATTGTTATGGGCATGCGTGGCGCTCACCATCAGGCGAACGACTTGCTCGTCATATCACTTAGTTCCTAAAAAATTTTTTTGCTGAATAATGACATTTTCATTGTGTGTGTTCAATTGTAAAAGTTTCGGGCTGTTCTATACGGATGGAAACAGTTCTCCAATGCACCATTGCAATAATGTCATTGTTGAAGGAATTCCCTTCTTGTCTTTTTCCTTTGCAATAGGGGATCGGACAGTAATCGAGAAAAAATCTTAAATGTAGTTAGGACGAATGATAGTCGAGCCAGAATGATCATTCAATCAATATTTTGTGAAATAATAATGATTTATATTTTTAATCAATAAATGAAATCAAATAATTCTGACATTTTTAATCTGTTCTTCATCTCAAACGAAAGTTTAGAAGTTTTATTTCGAAGACATTGTCGTTTTCTACCTACATATAACGTCACAAGTTTTGAGGTGAATTTTTGCGCGGCAATAATTGAAACATAATATTTAAACATAGTTTTAGGTACTTTTAGAGCGTTATTTAAATTAAAATGGTATTTTTCATGGCTATATTATTATTTTATGGCTATTAATTGTAGTTAATATAAAACACTTTCTGAAAAGTTGTCCGATCCCCTATTCAATTGCCTTCGACTGTGTTTTTAATATTGAAATGTACTGTACCGAGTTTATTGTGTCTGATCTTTTACAGAGCATTAATAATCAAATTTAGACAAAGCTGTACGTTCAGCGTAAGTTCTTTCACAGAATACAAAGTTCTTTTTACTTCCAGACAATAGCCAGTCTATCTGTCTTTTATCGGATACATTTCGGCGAGTGTGCGTCGGAATTGTACCAATTAATTCCCCCCCCCCCCCCGTTTCAGCATCGGACTACGTCAACACCACCGTCCCTTACAGTTTCTTTGGGTCCTCTCCATCCAAAGGTTGTCTGGAAGAGATCGCTATAAGCAATAAGACTGCCCATTGTAACACTTTAGCTTTAAATATTGTTTTTTAATTTATTTCATGTTGTTGTGTAACAATAAAGCGTTATCTAATCTACGGGACGAACGGCATCGTCGCATACCATCAGGTGAGATAGTGGTCAAACGCAAACCAATAATGTTCTATAAAAAAAAAAACATATTTTATCTTGACCAATGATATTAGAATGATTAGGTAGTACTAGTATATATATATATATATATATGTAGTATACTATATATATATAGTATATATATATATATGTAGTATACTATATATATATAGTATATAGTATATATAGTATACTACCTGTTTTGCTCGTATATTGTAAATATTTATATTACACGACGAAAAAGTGATAAATCAGAAGTTATTGATTCATCTTTAATCACATTTTTCACTAAGATCAATAATAGAACTCTTCTAATTAATATACATTTCAGTTCATTAGATGCTAACCTTAGTTTAGCAGCAAACGTGCCACCGTTATATATTTTACAAGCTTTTATTTAACTTGCAATGTATGTATGTATTCTAATAATGTAATGTATGTATGTATGTATGTATGTGGTGGAATTGAATTCGATATTTTCCCGAAATACTCAGTATGGACTGAGTGAGCTTTAGATTGAATATGAAGAGTTAAATTAAAAATATATGACCAAAAAAAAATTGACAATCACCTAGCTGAAATATCTATTTCACTAAACAGGACACGCGGGGGCGACGCGGCGGGGCGCGGGTGCACGGCACGGCTCCTTCTAGCCTCCCTGCGTCGCTACATTTCATTAACATTCATTCATTGACATTTCAGCTATTTGTCAATTTTGTTTTGGCCAACTATTATTATTTTAATATTTAATTTTCTTAACACTATAGATTTTTCTAAAACATGTACTGAGTAAATATATTTCGGAAAAATATCGAATTCAATTTCACTGTGTATATAGGAATATGTGTAACTATGTTTGTTCTTCCTCTTGTTCTACGAAGTTGAAATTTTGCACACTTGTCAAAGTCTGACGACAATGCAATAATATGGTAACCCCGAGTCATCATATATTAAGTCTCATATATGCCCAATAATTTCCTTGGCTGCAATGCCTTTCAAACTGGAACACAGCAATACTTACACACTACTACATGGCGGCAGAATAACTGGCAAAGCTGTGGTACCTACCCAGACGGCGTCCCGCATACCTACGAGAGACCTACCACGAGTGTTTCTCTAACCGTTATCTAGCTGCGCCCCCCGGTTCCACCCGCGGTTTCCCGGGATAAAAATTATATAATAGCCCATGTGCTATTCCAAGTCCTAAAGTATCTACATACCAAATGTCATCAAAATCGGTTCGGTAGTTTTTGCGTGAAAGAGTAACAAATATCTATACCAACTTTCGCGTTTATAATATTAGTAAGGATTTTCAGTTTGACTTATACAATTGAAATAAACTCAAATTCCTTTTGCCTGACCTCAACGGACATGGAGTTATTACGTCCACGTATTCGAAACGAAATCAGCGAGTAACGTGAAGGTCTGCAACGTACCAGAAAAGGTGTCTTCCAGTAGCAAGCAAAACTATGTTAAAACAGATAAGGAAAGACATTTCATGTTTGACCCCTGATGCAATAAGGAGGGCTTCTATAAAGTAATATTTAATTTTCTTTGCTATAAGTTTGACCAATATGTGTGTATGTCTGTGGCACCCTAGCTTTTGCACGCTCGCTCTAAAACGGTGAAGGAAAACATTGTGATGAAACCCGCTTACGCGCTTTGGAGTGGTAGGCTCTGGCCGTGGTTGTAATACCACCCACCGAACAAAGCCATGCCGTCAAGCGACCTAGTCATGTTTCGGGATGATGTTCGGTGAACCATCGGGGAGACGGGTCTGAGCAGCCGCTCAACTGCCGTCTCTTTCTAGATCTATGTGCTCCATCGTAGGCCACATCATCGCTTCAGATCAGGCGAGATAGTGGCCAAACATAGATCTATAAAGCGTATAAAAAAAAATGTTATATCGAAATCGTTTCAGCTCTTTTTACTTTTTATAGGATTTTGTGTCGGAGGGTTCTTAATTTTTAGTTTACTGAAATTTGCTTGTGAACTCTATTGCATACTAATGAAAACTAAATTTGCTTTAAACATTATCTTATTATATAAAGAGCGAGTGTGGCTCAGTGGGAGCATGTGCGACTTTCGATACCACGCACCCGTATTCGAATCCCACCACATACCACTGAGTTACTTAAGTTATGTGCAGATTTAACACTCGCTACGGTGAAGGAAAACATCGCGAGGAAACCAGCATGTTCAAGAATTTATTACAAAATCCAAGAACATGTGACATCCACCAAATCGCACTGGGCCGGCGTGGTGGATTATGGCCCATACTCTCTCTATGAGAGAAGGCCCGAGTCCCAGCAGCGGGAACGTAATATGCTGATGATGATGAGATAACCACAAGTTGAGATAAACTTTTATGGGACAATATATGGCATCACAAGACATTGTCACAATAAATCTACACCTTAAGGCCTACGTCAGACAATTGGTCAGTGATTCTTTTACCGGTTATAATGAGTACGGAGTAGGGCTTTAACGGAACTTCGCCTCCGCCTCCGTTACTGCGGAAGTTCCGCAAGAAATCGTATCTCCGCATCCGCCTTTGCCTCCGCAAAATTTTTGCGGAGTTGTAACGGAGGTTTATTTAGGTCGTTATACAAGTTCAGTGCAATATACAATGCAGCTGGCTTAATTTACGAACCCCTAAGAAATTGTTTGGAATGTGACAAAGCCGCCAAACTGTTGTTTGTAAAATATATATAATTTGCCACTCCTTAATTTGACGAGTAGGTAATATTTGTTTTTTAACGAAAGTGTACTATCAATGCACCTATTTGAAATAAAGATTTTTGACTTTCTATTACTTCAATAAATGATGAATTACTATTCATTCCACTTTTTTTCTGGAATTGAGTGATGCGAGGAGCTGGCCGTTCGCCTGATGTTAAGCACCACTTCCACTTTCGCCTACGTCTCCGCTTCCGTTAACCTCCGCGGAGGTGAAGCTCGTCGCTTCCGCATCCGTCTCCACCTCCGCTAAGAAGGCCTAATATAGAGGTTTATATTGTACGTGTGTGTGACGACCAATATAGCCTCGCCTAGCGGTCCAAGCAGGCTGCAATAGAACCTTAAACTTCAAAAGCTGAGTACACAATGAACAGCATTAGGAAGTCGCAGAGATTCTGGACACGCACCCTTCTATTCATTAGGAGGGATTGTGGTGCAACCTTGTACGCATGTGTCTCTAAACCCCTATTTGGCATCATACTTGTACAACAAATTGAGGAAAGGAGGAAATATGGATTTGATGAGAAAGGGTGTGAATCCTAGTTTCGAGAACTTTGTGGGTATGTCGTAGCCTGGTGCTTTTGTCAGTTCGCGGGTGTTGCTAATAAAGACTTGAGTCAACAATTTTGAACACCATTTTGAACCTTATTTATTTATTTTATTTAGCTTAGCTAACAGTTTACAAAAAAAACACACCGTTGCACAGTTGTACAGTTTGCGAAATTACTGGGCATTATGAGACTCAACAGATAATTGTCTCAGAGTGACGAGCGCAGTGCAGCGCCGCGCAGGATTTTGCAAAACAAAGTTCTGAGTGGTGCTGTTATTGTTACGGGCTGGCGTATTGCTTACCATCAGGCAAACGACCAGCTCGTCTCGTCATTCAGTTACATAAAAAAAAGAAAAAAGTTATTTACATATTTTTTACAGTTGAAAATAAAAAACCCAATTATAAGCCTCCACCAATAGCAGTTAACTAGTTAATTGGGGATTTTTAAAACGAAATAAAGAAAAGTAGAAATGCGAGATGGCACCATGCAATGCCAATACAAATCGCAATAATGTTGGTGATGACGTTAGGGCTGTATTCACCGCCGCCAGACTATTTGTGAATAGATCTATAGTGGATTCTTCTCTCGTGTGACCAACCCGGGTGTCGGAGTTTTTAGACCGCCCGTTGACCTCCGACAGAGCCTAACGACTGTTGTCCTAAGATAACAACCTGCACCGACCCGGGCTTAACGTGCCATCCGAAGCACGTTAGCGCTCATATGTAAATACCACAGAAACGGTCACCCATCCAAGTTGTGACCGCTGCGAAAGTTGCATAACATAGCAGATCTGTTACGAACGACTAGGCAAGCTACGCTACGAGCGCTATAGTGTAATTTAATTATCTATTTGTAAATGGTTCCGGTTTACCTCTCGTGGTATGGTGCATAAACCATAAGCATCGCGAGTGCGAATTCTTTACGATAACGTATATGGAGTGGAATTCAGTGGCTTAATATGCAAGTAGTCGCATTTGTACTTTTGACAATGAGACGAGCAAATCGTTCGCCTAATGACGTATTACGCTTAACAAATAACGCCTTTAACAAATAACGCCTTTAACAAATAACAGTACCACCTAGGAGATTTTATACAGTTCAAAGAACTGCGTAGTACTGCATTGCGCTCATGATCTCGAGACATCTTATTTAAAGTCTCATCTGTCCAGCAATTTCGCTGGATATAACATCCTTCGAAGCGGAATGCAGAAATTCTTGCGCACTATTGTCTGGTGGCGAAATAACTGGCAAAGCGGTGGTATCATATTTGTTAGTAAAAATACAAGTTCATAAAATAGTTAATTAGTTATTTATTATTATAAATTAGGTAGGTTAATCAAAATGTCAAAATAAAATTAATAAAATAATCATAATGTCAATAAAAATCAATAAAATTATATAATCAATATGTCATCAAATAGTTTTAAATCAAAGGCAAAAGAAAATAATGTAAAATCCAACCGTTATTTAATTAGGCGTTTCGAAACTGAAAAACTGTGTTGGCCCAAGTTTTAGTTACCCACATTACGCTTACAAATCTCTATAAGCCAGACTAGGAAGAGCTTAAGCGCCCAAAAAGCATTTATCCCACATTAGCCAATAAACAAACAACAACAAAGGGGTTTTTGCTTTGCTGCAAATCCGCTTAGTTCTTTTCAACATGGAAAAGCATGACAATCACCTTTCCTAATCCTTATCTGCAGGAGCCCGATCTACGAGGATTTGATTCTTTATTATGACTCATAAAATTTTTTCTCATAATTTGGCGTACCATAAAATTCTTATGCAGATATGATTTGGAAACGTGGTCTGAAATTTTAAATTCTTTGTTCAATAAAATTAAACCTTACTCATTATGTATTTAAAGTCCATAGAATTATATTCATATTAAATTAAAAACTAAGCTTAATATCTTATAAACTAAAATTATACTTGCAAAGCAATAGGAGCAAAGCGCATAAATAAAATTAACAAAAATAATACGACAACATAATATTGGCAGTCTATTAAATGATTTACTAGCTTGTGACATTAGGGTAATATATTTTTAAAAACGTTTTTAGAGTATTACCAGCAAACTTACTGGGCTTGAGACTTAATATCTGATGTCTCGGGGTGATGAGCGCAATGCAGTGCTTCTTTATGGTATTATAATGTTCTGGGTGACACTGCAATTGTGATGGGCAGGCGGGGTGCTTACTATCAGGCGAACGAATTGCTCATCTCATCACTAAGTAGAATAATTTTTTTTTCGGACAATCGTTTTTATGAAACAAAATAAAATCCCCGAGGCCGTTTTAGCGCTCGTCACGAAAGGCTAATGTTTTATGTATAGAGTGAAATCAAATTCTACCGCGGCCGGTTCGGCGTTAGATTTACATAGTTAGACCACACAGTTTTCCATTCCCAGTGGCTTAAAAACCCAGACGCATTTTTGTACGGTCATATTTTTTAAACGGAACTGTATAACCAAAGAAAACTAAATATTACTAGTATATCTTTGTGCAGGTCAGAATTCATCTAAATGATCGTTTAAATAAAAAACTGCAATGCTTGGCACCAATTATCTTGAGAAAAGAGTGAGTGTGGCGAAGTGGGAGCATGAGCGACTTTTGATTCGACACACCCGAGTTCGAATACCGCCGGCCCCGAACCACTGACTTTCTTAAATTATGTGCGGATTCAACACTCGCTCTAAAACGCGTGTGCGATGTAGAAAATATCGTAAGAAAACTGGCATGTCCAAGAATTAATTACTCAAGGATATGTGTGACATCCACAAACCTGTACTGGGCCAGCGTGGTGGATTATGGTCCATACTCTCTCTATGAGAGAAAGCCCGTATTTTAGTAGTTCTGGGTGGCACTGCAATTGTTATGGCAGGCGTTGCGCTTACCATCAGGCGAACAACTTGCAAGTCTTATCACTCAGTTCCATTATAAAAAATGTTTCGCTTAATAAGCAAGTGTGCTATATATGAGGTTTCCGTTACAAGCAAAACCATAAATGGGAACAGCTCCTCACCATTGATCACTTTACCTGTAACATAGAAAATCCCTCAACAAAAAAATACTAGAGAATACTCTTATAAACGATTCTGTCCTCAATTCAACGTAGAGAAAGGCTTTTTGGACAAAGTGACGCATTTATAACGCCCTCAAGTTCGGACCTCAGAGTATCACTATACTATAAACACCACAGTAAGGACGAAATACGTAGGACACTCACAGACTCACAGTAGGACAATTTTGCGAAAATAAAATAAAAATTCTATAGGTAAATATACTAGCCCTTATACAAAGTTTCATGCGTCTGAACCAGTTTTTGAAACACTTTTTCCAGTCCACCGCAGTCCAGGACTCATCACCTGTAATGATGTCGGAAACACGCCAAGACGAGCCTGCTTCAAATTTGTTTATCATATCACGGCCCCATTCCAACCGGGCTTGCTTCTGCATCGGTAAGGTTGTGCGGCACCCAACGTGAAACCTAATAGTTAATTTTCTTTGGTGAAACTATCCTCCTCACGCGAAGATGCACGTGTGTGTGAAGACTTCCCGATCCAACCTACAGTATTTATTTATTTATTTAAATTCAAATTCAAATTACAACTATCGACCTCCAGTTTCTTACCCATACCGTTTTCATTGTGACCTAAGTATCGTTGTGCAGACATGAGAAATAGATACGATACATCACACACTGAGGAGAATGTGCCCTTTCAAAAGAAAATATAAATAGGTCATGTCGCTGATGCTCGCTTGTGTTGGTTATCTTTTTATAACTTAGGTAAACCTTAGGTAAAAGGTAGTGTGGTGGTAGTGTTTTATAACTTAGGTAATAAGGTAAACCTATCTAAAATTGATCTCTGTAGAGTTAACACAAAAAGATAAAATCACAAAAAGTATTAAGACATCAGCATAGCCAAAGGCCTTAGTATAGCTAGCCAGTGCCTCATGATGGACGAATAGATGTTTGTTGCAACATCGGTCAGAACGTTGTTAGTGCTCCCTCGCAAGCGGCTTACCAAGGATGCAGTTACATTAGTGTATTGCATTAGTGGCCACATGATTGACAAGTGTTTAAGTGAATAACTGACAAAGCGGTGGTATCCACCCCGGACGGACTCTCGCATACGAGAGACCTACCACGAGTAAAATCTAAACAAATTCAAAAACGAAGTCAACATAATAGCTTCGACAACCTCGCATGACTCTAATTTAATGACAACAGTTCTATAAACACCCATTCAAAACACCCAAACAACCTCACATCGGTGTTAAATTGCCACGAAAACTCCTAAAGCGTCCCATTAATCACCGCTGTCCAAACTCTTCTCACATTATCACGGCCCACCTGCCGCCGCACACTCGCTACTGTTTAGTCAGTTATCGGCGATTTAGAGATTGCGTTTGCGCGATTTGATCATTCAACCTTATCATGCAAAGGATTTCGGCGACTAAATAGCGCTTTGAATCGAGTTTTGTACTGAGACATACTATTTGATCATTCCACCAAACCCATATGAGATATCGCATTACTTGTTACTTGGTTTGCCGTTACAAAGAAAAAAAAACAATATCTAAATATTTTAGAGATCCAAATTAAAAAAAAATATTTCGAGCTAAAACTACTATCCGTTATAACTTTACATAGTTTAACAAAACTGCATTTATTTGTATTATGCAATTATGTAGGTATACTTATTTCTTAATTTTAAAGCATTTAATGGTGTTTTTTTGTCTATCTACTAATAAATAAGTTGCCAAGTCTACAAAAAGATTCAAGTCTGCGGCGGAACAGTTAACTGGTCAGATTAACCCTTCAGTGCAGACGGTAGTCATGAGTCATTAACGTGACTCAAGGGGACGTGTCGGACGTGACTGTGATCCTTTTATAGTGAGGGCGGTTAAAACTATTGTAAATTCGAATTTTGTTGTTTTTGTCGTGCCGTGTTTTAAATTTAATAGCTAATTTAACCTGAATAAACTCAAACAAGGTTTCTCGGAAAGAAATAAATTATTTTTCAAAAAAATTTTAATAGTAATAATAATTAGGCCACTTTGTGGCGAGTCGTCGGTGCGTGGTCTTTGATTGCATCTTCTTAATGTTGCACTTAGAGACAGTCCCCGATAAGTGTTGCCCATTACATATCTAAATTTAATGCTCTAAGAGGCCTTTACGTGTTGGACTCATGTCCCCGCGCAAGCCTTCCAAAGGTCCGGGTGTATAACCCGTGAGAATGAGCGACATAATAATAATAATAAAAATAATAAAGGCCAGGGGCGACTTTTTGGCGAGTCGTCGGTGCGTGGCTACACTGAGCCTTACCCCGAGATTCTCTCTGGGCCTAAATGACACCCCTGACCCCCGGCTTGCCTTAACTGGCCGTCCGGGGGTGGAGATGCAAGAGCTAAGAACTAAGCTCCAAGGGCGAAGTGTTAAAGGGCATAACGCCGGGAGTAACGTTTAAGTGAAACTGCAGCACACCTCTCGACACCCTTTAGCCACCCACACCAACGTTGCCCCTCTCGTCGCCAATGAACGGCGGCCCTTATAGGGGGCCCGTTTAGTGGGTGGCGAGTAACCACCTGCCAAAATATTTTCTTATGAGGCGGAACTGGTAGGTGCCGAGGTCTCATATCATAGACCGGCTCTCATCCATTAAAAATTCACCTCAATAGCCCAATCATAAGTAATTTTAATATCTTCAATAATAGTCCTCGCACTTATCGGGGGCTATTCTTGATTGTATCTTCTGATGATGCACTAAGAGACAGTCCCCGATAAGTATTGCCCATTACATATCTAAATTAAATGCTCTAAGAGGCCTCTACGTGTTGGACTCATGTCCCCGCGCAAGCCTTCCAAAGGACCGGGTATATAACCCGTGAGGAAGAGCGACACAATAATAAATACGTATTGGTCAGAAACAATGTTCACAAATAACCATGTATCTTATGTAAAGGCAACACTATAATATATAATTACCATTCACGTACATATTTATGAACTCTATAGTTCATTCACATCGTGAGAAAAATAAAACACATTGCAAAATCTAACATAAAATATGACCTGGCTCAGCGAGATGGCTGGTCCACAAGTCATACTCGTGAACGGGTGCTGCTTGCGGGGACTGGTCTGTTCTAGTCACTCCTACTGCTACTGTCATACCTACTTATATTTTATTTACACTTTTCTGTTACTGATACTATGACTTTGGGACATCTCACTCGCATTTCTTCTTTGACATTCTGTTAATTCTAATTTAAACGTAATTGTTCATTGTTATTTTCGAGACATTTTAAAAGAGCTGAAAAAAAGACATCCCCGCAGAGTTTCTTGGTGCTATCTTCTCTGGCGGGCGTATTTCCGAAGCACTGGTAGAGTCAGTTATCGCATTTCTTTTCAGCACTCAGACTTCAATTTGAGTATAGGAAAGTAATGGGTAAACATACTTACCTTTTTTTCAAAGTCATGTTAACATAAGTTACAATTTTTAACATATTTTATTTGTATCGTGATTATGACCTTTAAAAGTGCACTTTTGTGCCTATTTAATAAATGATATTTGACTATGAATTTGACTTTGAGAATAGTTAAACCGACTTCAAAACCACAAATAGGCACTCAAAAGTGAAAAAAAATATATAATTATTATAAGCGCTATCCACTCATATATTTGAAGTCAGTGCCAGCCAAGTCTAATAGGTAGTAGATAGATACTACCTACAAGTTAACCAGATCATCCTTACTTCCTTATTAATATTATAAACACGAAAGTTTGTGTGTATGGATGTATGGATATTTGTTACGCTTTCACGCAAAAACTACTGAACGGATTTTGATGAAATATGGTATATAAGTACTTTAGGACTTGAAATAGCACACCGGCTACTTTTTATCCCGGGAAATCGCGGGTGGAACTGCGGGGCGCAGCTAGTCAATAATAAACGTTTATCCAAATTTCAAACATTCATGGTCAATGTAAGTAACTCGCTGCTACTAGTGGTAGTTCTCTCGTATGCGGGAGGCCGTTTATCACAGCTTTGCAAGTTATTCTGCTGTCAAGCAGTAGTGCGCAAGCATTACTGTGTCCGGTACAGTACAGTAATGCTTGCGCACTACTGCACAACACCGTACGTATAGTGTAGGAGTCTATACGTGACTAAGTAACGAGTCTTGAAAATATAACTTTAATCGTAGCAGGTCTCTCGTATACTGGAGGTCATATGGGTAGGTACCATAGCTTTGCCAGTTATTCTGCCGGCAAGCAGTAGTGCGCAAGCATTACTGTGTTCCGGTTTGAAGGGCATAACCAGCGGGATTACTGGGCATTTATGAGACTTAATATCTGATGCCTCGGGGTGATTGCATTGCAGTGCTACGCAATCCTTTTTATGGTATTTAAAGTTCTATGTGGCACTGCAATTGTTATGAGCAGGCATGGCGCTTACCATCAGGCGAACGACTTGCTCGTCCCATCACTCAGTAACATAAAAAAAATACTATATAGGTAAACGTTCTATGAACGCAACCGTGAAGAGCAGAAGCTCCTATGGGAACAATAAACAATGTTTTATCTCGCATGTTGAAATATAAGCTTCGAAACGCTCAGAAATTCAGCAACATTTTATCTCAACGTAACTTTCAAACTTTGAAATGAAATAAAATGAAATGAAATCATTTATTTGCAATACATGCTGGTAGATTAGATTATATTACATAACTCTTTATTGTTTCACCACCAGAAAACATAATAACAAACTTAAAAACTAAAGTGTTACAATGGGCGGTCTTATCGCTCAAAGCGATCTCTTACAGACAACCTTTGAATGGAGAGGACTTAAAGAAACTGTAAGAGACGGGGGTGTCAACATAAATGACATAATAAACAAATGTATGTACAAAGAGTACAAACTATAATAACATATACTATTATCTTTATTAAATAAACAATAATATATACCAATTATAAACTGGTACATAAATTAAAGATGTTATTTTAAATACGATTGGATCCAAAACACATATTCAATTATTAGTGACATGCAAATATTTAATAAATAATATAACAGTTTAATAAATAAAGTAAAATTGCCATGTATCATCCAAAAAAGTTTTTAAACATAGCAGTGCAATATGCGTTCTTGTAAGTCAACGATGTCTGTACACCTTAAGGGGCTATACTGAAACCCAGCGTCTGATGTCATCGACATTAGACATATGTGCTGAGTTGTAGTCCCCTTTGGCACCACAAATTTTATTCATTCATGTATTTCGTATTTCTTTGTTTTGTTATAAGTATTCTTCTCTCTGTTTTTGTATTTTATCCTACGTGTGTCTTTTCATTTATGTCTTTGTGGTTGTCAAATAAATGTTTTTTCTTTCTTTCTTTCAATACATGATAGTGCAGCAGTATTGCAATTCAAAGTTTATGTGGCACTTCAACTTGGCAATAGATACCATCAAACACAACATTACTCGGCTTTTTACTCCAATTTTTCCCTATTCCATTTCCCTATATACCTATGTCACGTAAGTAACTTTAGTTATTGTCTTACGTTAAGACGACACAAACAAAACGTTACACATTACGTATCGTCATCAAACGATAACGATGTTATATCTAATAATAATCTAAGTAATATGTTATTATCGTCATTTGATAACGATACGTTATGAGTTATTATCGTCGTTTGACGGCCATACTTTATAATTGTTATTATCGTTATTTGATGACGCTATGTTATGTGTTATTAATCATCATTTAATTGCGATACGTTATGTGTTATTAATCGTCGTTTGATGACGATACATTATGTGTTAGTATCATCGTTTGATGACGATACGAGGACTTTCTCGCAAGCGATTCGCGCTTGCCGTACTCTCTAGCAAGGGTGCTCTATTTTTAAATGTATCATCGGATAATAAGCGATCTGATTGAAGATAAGCAAGTAACAATCAACGTAATAATGCCACGGAACATTATTTTTAATAAAACAAACGAAAACCCCAAACCTCTAAACCGTTATAAAAATTAACTTCCAATTGGAATGAATATGGCGTCATGACAACCATCACGTCGTAGGCTGTCGCATTACCCTTACCTTATGGGGCACGTGCACACGTGCCTGGCCCTAATGGGCCTTGATAGGTAAGAAAAGCCAAACCTGCCCATTCCTGTAAGGCGTGTCCTAATAGAACGCGACTACGCGATGCGAGCGAATTTTGCTCGCGCAAACAGCGAGCAAATATACAGACTTCAACTAGGTTTCGTCGTCTTCCGTCGAATAGGGTTGAGGAGGGCTATGGCTGCTACACGCACCAACTCGTGAACCGGTGCTCCAAGAGGGAACTGGTCTGATTCTGGTAGCTAAGGATTAGATTAGGAAAAAATAAATGTATAAAAATGTAAATAGAATTGTGAATACAACTAGGTATTATAACTAATAAATAAATGAAAATAAAGTGCATAGCTAATTTACGCTTTGATAAAATTTGGAGAGACGAAAACGGCACGGACGTCTAGTCTGAGGACAGGCAGAGCAGACGGGGGTTTTAACCAGTAGGTGGCTTAGGCCAAGTCTGTCACTATTTACCCCGTCTAGACAAAAAGACATACAAACGCCGAACAAGTATCGTTATAAGGAAGAAGAGGCAAAGCTTAACGTAGATGTCGCCACAAGCATAAACAGTAAACAAACAAATGTCAAAATTGCCTTAAGTGGCAATTTCAGATAAAAGTAGACAGGTAGCAGTAGTTCGGTTGTAGTCCGGTTACCGAACAATTGCAAACTGTTCAGTGTCAATAGTCCGACTACCTTAAGTCACCGAACTATCGCTTCCATTTGGTAGCAGAAGTTCGGTTGTAGTCCGGTTACCGAACAATGGCAAACTTTTCAGTGTCAATAGTCCGGCTACCCTAAATCAATGAACTCTCGCTTCCATTTGGAAGCAGAAGTTCAGTTGTAGTCCGGTTACCGAACAATGGCAAACTTTTGAGTGTCAATAGTCCGGCTACCTTAAATCACTGAACTATCGCTTCCATTTGGTAGCAGAAGTTCGGTTGTAGTCCGGTTACCGAACAATTGCAAACTTTTCAGTGTCAATAGTCCGGTCACTTAATATTTTACAAAAAACTTATGAAAAACTAGGTTTTACCAGGGAATAACACATAGGCTACTTTTTTCCCGGGAAACCGCGAGCCAAACCGCGGGGCGCAGCTCGTATTCAATAAATATGAATCCCTAATAAACTACAAAGCTATTACAGAGATATCATTACAAATCGATAGTAATTAAGACCCCTGATAGTCAGACCCAGAGTCAAGTGGGGTCCGGGTCACGCCTGTCCCGCGCCTGAGGTCACGCTAATGGCAGACCCGTGACGTGTCGGTTTGTCCTCCCGTTGCACTTTAAGGTCAGTAATGATATTTCTTACTGCTTAAAATTTACGATAGCTAGGTGTAATTACTGTTTTTATAATCATTAACGCCTGTGTAATGAAACTTAAACTACTTAGGTTTATTTATTGAGGCTTTTTCCCGCAACGTTTTGCGTGAACGACAGAGAAAGCCCTTATTCAAGTTTTTTCCAAGACCATCTTAGCAAGACCTTCCCAGTACGAGCGCTTACTACGAAGAGGTCAAGCTATATCTTCGTAGTCACCTAATCGCTTCTGTTGTAACATAACCTATAATCTAAAGTCCAAAGATCAAAATCCATTTTTTTTTGTCGTCACAGACGCACTTATGAACGTCAATTATTACAATAACTCTACCACCGTATTGTATAAAATATTTTTCTTCAAATACGTATCAATACGTTAAAAAATTGTAAAATAAAAAAATAACTTATAATACCTTGAAAAAGAAAGGTAAGCATGTCTTTATTATTATATTATTATTATTATTAAAACTTTATTGCGAACATTTGCTCATAGTGTTAGTAATTATTCTTAAAAGCTATGTTAGTCCTTAAAATAAATTTTGGGGAATATTAGTACGCGAGCCCGGCGGTTTTGAGCACTGGGTCGATAGATGTAAGTGTACCCAGTGCTCAACAAATGGATTATCCATTTTTCCTGATAATACTCTCAGAATACTGTTGGGGCTTCCACGCAACCTGCTCATCATTGATGCGGCTCTTTTTCTGATGATGGCGAAGAAATCATCAACACGAGCCTCCGCAAACATTTGTGATGCGGTACAGTATCGTGGAAGCCCCATCAGCACCCTGAAAGCATTATTATACTGTACGCGAAGAACGTTGTAAGCCCGCTGCGTATACCTCACCCACAGGCTGCAGGTGTAAAAGCTGTGGCAGTACGCCTTAAAGAGCGTGACTTTCACGTCCTTGTTTCACGTTATTTTCTATCCATTTCTTTCCCATACACAAATTCAAATCCGGGCCCAGAAAATAAATGCGAAAACTGTCTCTACCAGTGCTTTGGAAATACGCTGGCTAGAGAAGATAGCACCAAGATATTCTGTGGGGATATCTCGTTTTTTAACAGACTTCAAAAAAGGACGAGGTTCTCTATTCGTTTGTATGTTTTTTTATATTTGTTACCTCAGAACTCCGTCATTTATATAATCGATTTACAAAACTCTTTTTGCGTTGGGTTCAGTATAACTACGAAGTGATCCCATATAAATTTCATCAATATTCGACCTTGGACTTCGAAGATACATTGAAGTTGGTTTTTTTAATAAAATGTGTGCTTTCAAAATGTCTAAAAATATAACAATGAACAATGAAATAAGTTATAATTAACATGACTCAATGTCAAACTAGAAGTGAGAGTGAGATGTCCCATAGCCATAGTATCAGCGCAGAAGACTTAATAGTACCAAGTGTCAGTAACATGAAAATATGACTTTTCTACGGATGATCTCATTTTTGATCTAACACCGATTCAGTGAAATTCTATGGCGCATCAAATGGAGTAAATGTGTCTACTGCTGTAATTGTAAATCGCTGTCGCCTAAATCGAATACAGGCCCATGACCTGAGGCTTACAGGCTCAGTGGAACATGACGATTTCGTGGAATCCAGTACTGAAGGTTCCACAAAATGGCATGTTTGTCACTGGCACACTACCGTAGATGTAAAGGTTGTCTTGGAATGAGCCAGCCCTTATTACCTCTCTATATTCATTAAATATTGGTCGTGGTGAATGAAGGACACATTTTTCAAACTGCTATTGTTGTTGAAGCGCTTAATTTGGTTAGTATCACGAATATCAATAAACCCCGTTTGGTAATGCACCGCAATTCCATCTGTTTTTGTATATTTGTTTCCCTCTATTTTTTTCCTTGTTTATTCTTTTTCATTATTTAGTTTCTTCTTTATTCTGTGTTTGTCAAATAAATGTCTTTTCTTTCTTTCTTTCTTTCAATAATGTTAATTATAAGAATGTTCTACGGTGAACCATTAGAGAGACGGTTCTGAGCAGTCGCTCAACTGTTTTCTTTTTCTAGATAGCTCTATCTTCGGCCACATCGACGCTTAACATCAGATGAGATAATGGTCAAATATAATCTAGTACAAGCCATAAAAAATATAGGAACCCGCAATAATAAATTATAATTTAAATAAATTAATAACAATGTCACAACATAATGAGATCCTATACTTCTTATTTATAATCCCCGCATCCCCGCAGAGTTTCTTGGTGCTATCTTCTCTAAAGGACGTATTTCCGAAGCACTGGTAGAGTCAGTTTTCGCATTTCTTTTCAGCACTCAGACTTCAATTTGAGTATAGGAAAGAAATGGGTAAACATACCTTTTTTTCAAAGTCATGTTAACATAAGCTACAATTTTTAACATATTTTATTTGTATCATATGTTTATGACCTTTAAAAGTGCACTTTCGTGCCTATTTAATAAATGATATTTGACTTTGACTTTGACTTTAATATAAATGAGAAAGTTTGTGAGGATGGATAGATGGGTAAATGTTTGTTACTCAATCACGTAAAAGCAACTGAAAGGATTTTGATGAATTTTTTTATGTAGGTCCTGAAAAAGGGCTTGATCTCCCGGAAATCTGCAAAATCTGCCGCAACGCTCAACTAGTAAATTTATAATTGTCTATGGTCATGTTCTTATAATTCGCAAGACTTATAGTACTGATTGTAAAAATACTGTCGACGGCAAATACGGGCTTCGAATAAATCAATCTCGGGTACCGCACGAAGATCGAGGAAAGATGGTGGGTAAGCAGAATGGCTCTATTAGAGACATGGGGTAAGATATGGGGTTTCTTAGATAAAACTACCCTGAATATTTTGTCCGAAATTTATTCGTCCGCCTTTTCGTAGGGTGCCTGTAGGACCCCGAGTCTCCTCCTTCGGGTAAAAGACGACCAAAACTATATTAATTTACAAAAATTATAGATTTTAAGAAACCATGAGTATTTGTAGATCAAGGAAGAATAAAAACACCGTGACATTTTGGTTACCTACATGGAGGTATTACAAAAAAAATAAAAAAATATGGCTGCCGGGTTTGTATCGCCTACAGTGCTGTACTTTTTTTTAATGGAACTGAATAACGAGACGAGCAAGTCGTTCGCCTGATGATAAACGCCACGCCCATAACAATACCCATAACAATTGCGTGCCTACCAGAACATTTTGTAATATTTTTTTGTGGCGGTGCGTGTCGTTCGCCTGATCTGCACCGATCTACACCACGACTGCCCATAACAGTTGCAGTTCCACCCAGAACTAATACCATAAAAAGAACTGCGTAGCACTGCAATGCGCTCATACCCCGAGACATCAAATATTAAGTCTCATAATTATGCCCAGTAATTTAGCTGGCTACAATGTCCTTCCAACCGGAACACAGTAATGCTTGTGCACTGCTGCTTGGCGGCAGAATAACTGGCAAAGCTGTGGTACCTACCCAAAATACCTCCCGCATACGAGAGACGTACCACGAGTGAATTTAATACAACCAATCGTCTTTTGTAGTTCTCAGTGTTTTTTTTCTCTGTGTCTCAGTGTTTAGCCCGCAAAACGCATAATCCACACGAAAACCGCGCCCAGTGTTGTAAAAAAAACTTCTGAAGACCGCACAATTCGTTATACATTCATGAGGGCTCTTTGACGCCCTCTGTCCCTTTGTTTTCGCCAATCAGCCGTAATCCAATACTTTAGAAATCTGCCTTCGAGGATCTGATTGCGTGATCTTTGCCTTGGAAATTCAGTGTTGGATTTAGCCAAAAATAACCAAAGCGTGGCGCAGTGTGTATTTGTACGACTTTCAATCCGACGCATCGGATCGGAGCCCCAATTCACTATGACAAATTGGCGATTCCTTGCTTCGAAATCACGTCGATTCCTTCATTAATAAACAACATCTGCGAAATTTCTTCTGTCATAGAGCATCATATATATGAATGCGTCATAGAGATGTCGTTTAATAATGAAGGAATCGACGTGATGTCGAAGCAAGGATTCGCCAAGTTGTCATAGTGAATTGGGAGCCTGGATTGGATTTGGATCCCTTTTCCTTCCTAAGTCAAGCACTCTTGTCAGAGTGGTCGTGGTATAAAGGATGGTGTATGCGTTGATTCTTCAGCGTCGTGGTTTTCCTTAGCGAGGGTTACTGCTATCGCAATGCTTCTCCATTTCTGGTGGTTGGTAGCATTGCGAGTACACTGGACTATGGTGGTTTGAGTTGCAGTCTTAATAAGGTCTATCCAACGCGTAGGTGATCGGCCGCGTGCTCTTTTTCCTGCCACCTGACCCTGGACTACAAGTCTCTCCATTGAATCTTCGTTTCTGGAGATGTGACCAAAGAACGTCTATTTTTGATATGAAGTTCTTTAAGAATGGAATAATTTGTGCGGAAAGCCGTCCACGGGATCTTCAGGAGGCGTCTCCAGCACCACATTTCCAGAGCGTCAATTTTACGGCAATCCTGTAACCTCAGTGAGCAAGTTTCGGCTCCATAGAGAAAGATTGGAAAGACAAGACATTTCATTAATCGAACCTTTGTTTTTTTGGTTATTCTCCTATCCTTCCGATTTGGATCCCAATGCCTATCTACTATTGACTTTCCTAATCCAGATAGCACGTTAGCTTGCTGCAAGTATGTTTCACCTTTGATATTGATTTGATAAGTACACATAACTTTAGAAAGTCATTGATGCGAGGCGAGCGGGATTTGTACTTCGGTGCGTCGGATCGTATGTCGCGAGATTTCCCGCTGAGCCACACTCGCTCTCGCCCTTAGTAAAGTAAAGTCATCCAAGTTCATATCAGATTCTTGTGTATGTAAATATTATTAGGTATTTATTATTCGTAACTTTTTTCGCTCAACGTTCACATACATAGATCCTGGCCCCTATCTAGGATACCCTGTATCTAGGAAACCAGGAACTACGAGGACCATGGTCCCACTACACCTAGATACGAAACAAATGCTTGCGCTTTTTTCTGTGCACAAACAAACATTTGTCCCGTCGCGGGAATCGAATCCACAACCGCATTGGTGTATGAGATTTGAGCCAACCTGCCCAACCACTACACCACAGAGGCTGACATGCTATTTCAAGTAATTTAGACAATATTTCAAACGTACGGCACAGATAACTTTTAATTTCGCTACAAACAGGATAACAAAACGGGGCGCAAAAGTTTGGGAAACAACAATTTTAATGGCACCCGGAAAGTTTGACACGCTCGCCCTCCCGCAAACAGCTTTTGGCAGCTCAACATACAAAACGTGTGGTATTTGTAGTCGGGGAGCTAACGACTTGACTAATCACGAGTGCACTAATATCTATCTACGTCATTCAAATCTAGCTTCACGTTGCTTGTACTTTTTGATTTGGTACTTTGATATAACCCCTATGAATTAAATTATTAGTTACTTATGTTTTTCACAACTTTAAATGATGTAAAATGACATTCGATAAATTGTAGTACATGCTTAACAAAATTGAAGATTTTAATCATTCAGAAAGAAAAAATGTAAAATTACTCGGGCAGGATACGAACCTAGGTATGCCCGTTTAATTTTTCTGTCTTTTATTTTATTTTATTTTATTTTATTAGGGGAGCTAACAGCTATTGTTACAAAATAATTATACAAATTAATATAAAAAAGCCAATTATGAACCTCCACAAATAGCAGTTAGCTAAAAATTACGGATTTTTACAATAAAATAAACTAAGAAAAAAGAAATGCGAGATGGCATCATGCAATGCCATTTACTAATTGCAATGCTTAGGTATATAGTGATGACGTTAGAACTGTATTCACCTATTAACTTTTAAGAGTCTTATTTATATAGTGCTAAGAGAATTTGAATGACCATTGATGACATTTAGATGAAACGCTACTGTCAACGAGGTACCTTACAACAATGATAGTAAGGCATCGATTAGTTTTATATTTTCTAGATTCGTTACTTAGTCACGCGTAGACTCCTACACTATACGTATGATGTTGTAAAGCCTTCCAAAGCCAGGAGGTCCAATAACCTGCATGTGCTGTCAAATCGAACATTTGTAATGAAATTGTACTTGAAGACCAGGTAGGTAATCGAGGACCAAGCTTTGACTAGGGCTGCTACCTTTTCTACTGGTATAGTTATTATTATTTTTAGTAACTAGTGTTCTAACGAATAAAAAAATACTCTTTCGTGCCAGTCAGATAGTAAAAACATTACAGGAATTACACGAGTGAATTCCTTCATCTCCATCCTTCCAGAACAAAGCGCTTCGCTTCAATTTTCAATGCAAACAGCTAAGGAATGGAACACCTTACCAGCGTCTCTTTTTCACGAAACTTATAATCTAGAACTCTTCACATCCAGAGTGAATCGGTATCTTTAGGGCAAGCATGATCCATCATCGACCGCGTCATCACTTTCCATCACGTGAAACTGAGGTCAAATGCTTGTCTAACAGATAATAATTAAAAAAAAAAACATGTTACGTACGAAAAAAAGAATTAATTAGCGCTCGTGCGAATATTGTTACTGTTTACTAATTATTGAACGAATCACATACACTCACACCCACTCAAACACATACACCTTCACACCCTCTCTCACACACTTACACATACACCTTCACACCCTCTCTCACACACTTACACATACACACACCATCACACACACACACACACCCTCACACACATATACACACTATCACACCATCCCTCACACACACAATCACATACACATGCAATGCGTGCGCAAACAAGAAACATTCTTCCAAATACATCTAGCTTTATAAATAACCGTTGTTGATGTACCTTAGACCTGTATCCTTGCGGGGGGCGTTGGTGTCTGTGACACAGTTTGAATAACTACTACAGGCACCACCGATCCGACTTAGATATTCTCAATACAGTACATGTTCCCATCATGTTTTAAACTTAAGTACTTACCTAATTAGAAACCAGCAAATTGTGGAAGATGAATAAATACTTTTTATTTATTTATTTATTTTTAATCCTCAAATAACAAAAGCGGATGCTAAAATTTGCGTATGGCTAGGGTTGTAGGTGAAAACCGCTAATGTTCCGTGAGAGAATTTGACTAATATATAATGCGTGATTGGTATACTGATAATTTGACAATTTTAATTTGTTATAATTCATTTTCATTTTGACATTTGTATTATTAATTTTTGATTGACATCGCAATTATAAATCCTTTTGTTATTATTATTATTATTCATAATTTAGTCAATGTCATTGTTGTTTTATTGTAATTTACTAATTAACTTGTGACCATGTCTGTATGCCAGTATGGCGGCACTAGAGGAACTATCCGTTTATAACAACTACATATGTATGTATATACATAGATTCGCAGACTAATTATTTAAAAAAGTAAGTAAAAAAAAAGTCCCGATATTTGCAGTCAAGTGGTGTTATCGAATGCTGAACCTTCTCACATTACACTGGGGAGAATTTAAGTTCCGCATATTTGCAAATTCAGAAAAACACAGAAAGCTTGCGATATTCTTGCAAAAAGAAACCTTTTATCTTTTTCCTCATAACATAGAATATGGTAACTATGTATGACAACAGTTTTTTGCTCGACTTTTCTATTTGCCTCGCGTGCAACCCTATTTGTCTGGGCACAGATAGCAAAACATATAAACAACATAGATAGAATGTACAGAGATGCCGCTCAAACTTACGCACACTATGATGCGAATCTACCACGTGTCGAACGTAAAAGAACTCATTTTTTACATAAAACTGTTGTAGCGAAGGAAGCTGGGTCTTTAAGATATGAGAAAAACCACGTAGAGTCTTGCTTCTGTAGTTTTAATGATTTTTACAATTAAGTACAAAGTGCAGCAAATAAAAATGCAAGTAACGCCCACAGTACACCGTTTTTTCACGCGATCAGGAAGCGCTGTGATTGGCTGCCGATGATGTGTGGCTTGTATTTAATGTGTTGATTTCGCGCGAGATGTTCTTTTCGGTGTGGCACTGCAGCGCCCTCTGGTGTATGTACGTTTCTACTATGGTGTCAACATCTATTTATTATCTGCGACCCGCGGTTATGGAACCACGGGTCGCACTTTCTTCGAAAACGTGGCCATCCACGTTTTCCCGGGAGAGAAAGTAGCCTATGTGTCTCCGGACTCCGGGCCTACTGTCGGGGCGAGATGGTGAATTCTAGCGCGACCCCATCTTGTCCCACCACATCAGAGGACTGCTCACGGGGGGGTTTTAGTGGGTTCGAGCCCCACACACCCTTCTGCCACCCCCATGGCAGAAGGGCAGTGCAGCGGCGTTTTCCCCCCTCAAAAAAAGGCACCTATTTATTTTGTAAAGTAAGCGTACTGTACTTCATGAGTATATTTCTGTGGTAAAACACATAGTTATTGCGGACACATTCCACTAAACCTAATGTGTTTAGGCTCGGCCGTGGGTTCAAATACGAGTAAATAGATTTTTTTTAGAGGAAAAGCAAGCCAATGTCAAGATAAAGTTTTCGCCGGACCTTATTTTATTACATTTTATACGGTTAGATTTTGTTAGGCACTTCTTTTCTTATTTAGAAACAAGAAAAGAAAACCGGCCAAGTGCAAGTCTGACTCGCGCACCGAGGGTTCCGTACAAACTTGAATGTAGCTAGTTCGTCGATTAAAGGACAACTTAACTTTGTAGTTAAAAAAATGTTCTACCTCAATATACGTCACAATCAATTCTCCAACTGCAAATGTAAGTTTTTAATTGCAATAAAAAATTTAAGTGTGAATGTAACTACTGATGACCGATATTCGATTATTGGTTCATATCTCTAGCTTTTACGGATGGCGCATGCGCGAACACGAGAGCACATGCGCGGGATGCGACTTTTGAACAGAACTTGATGGTCTTTTGCCGTGTAAGAATAAAAGTATTTTCCTTTGAGTAGTTTTGTTGTATAAAATCTCTAACACTACAAATTTACGGTTATCGAAATTTGCCTTTTACATTGGTTCTTGCCAAATTTCATGATTCTATGTCAACGGGAAGTACACTATAGGTTTCGATTCTCTTGTCTTGACAGACAGACGTATAAGGTTCCTATAAGGGCTCCTTTTTCTTTTGAGGTACGAAACCCTAAAAATCAGGTACATAAGTATAAAAAAATTGCTGGCTGTTTAAAGTTTGACGTTTCAAAATCTTCAAAAGCCTTTAAACCGACGGCACTTGGATATAATTCAGAATTTCAAACTCCACATCGTACCATAATCCATTTTATTGAAGTTATAATGTCGTCTGTGGCTGTATCTCGACGCACTTAAAATTCGAGACAAATAGCACTTCAATTTCGACGTCTCTAGAGATTTCATTCCAGGCACGCAATTTGTGAGCCTAAATGTGAGTTGGCTTAAAGGTGCGATTACAAATATGACGCGTATTGTATTCACTAATGTTGGATGAATTCGCATTCGCAGCATAAATAAGCTGCAAAATTTATATTAGCATTAATCAAATACTTTTTAGTTGCGAAATTCGATGAATGCTAAAATTCATCGCTTAGCATGCCGCACGAATGTGAACTGCGGTGGCCGTCTGCTAATGCTAATGCTGTTGCGATTGTGCATCGACGGAGTGTCCCATCCCCCCTGCGCCTCCTCTGCGCGGTTTTTAAGGGTTAAGATTTTTAAATCAATTTTGTTTGTATTAATTTGTATGATGTTGTCATCGAGCCCTTTCATTTGAGGCCAAACACAAAAGATCTGTTACCAATAGTTAATTTATACTTTCCAATAATTTCATAATACCTACGCGTTATATAAAAATGAAAAAGCGCACGAAATTGTGAATTCACAACTGCGAAGTTTTTTTGTATTAGCAATAGCGTTAGAATCGCATGCTAACGAACAATTTTTTGCAAGCTTTCATTATATTTCTTTTTATGCTATGCATTATTTATGAAAAATAGCAACAATTACTAGTACTCACTATCATGTGAAACGCGTATCTAAGACAATCCACCCCCTATCAAGTTAAAGTACTCATCACCCCCCATATCAAGCTAAACTTTCCTGATTTCACTCTAATCACATCACAATAAATAAATTCATCGCACTAATCACACTAATATTATCAATGCGAAAGTTTGTATGGATGGATGGAAGTTTGTTACTCAATCATGCAAAAATTACTGAACGGATTCGGATGAAATTTCGTATGTAGGTAGGCTACTTTTTATCCCGTGAAATCAGTGTTAATGTGCCATCAATACATTGAAATTCTTGTCCCCAATTATACATACCAATTGATATATTCCATTTAAAGTTATATCCGTTTCAAAGGCAATTAAAAACAGTTTTTACAGTTTCATTAAAAATTAAATAATTTTAAATTTTAATTTGTGCCATACTTTTTTGTGTTTATTTAATGATGTACTATTTAAATTATTGTTTTATTCAATTTTTTTTTTACTTTTTTTTAATGATCTGTCTCAAAAAGACGTCCCATTAATATTACAATCTAGCCTAATAAGACTAATAAGTAATTTAACTTTGACTTTAATTGCTAAGTATAGTATAACTAAGAATGTGTCCATTAACACTTTTCTTACTGTCTCTATTTAGGCGAAGACACTTTGTTGTTGTGTTCTTTACGGGTAGCACTAAAGTATGTATAGGTACTACGATACACTGTCACTTCACTACACTAACTTAAAAGGTTTTGTCCTTTTGAGCCTTCTCACTAGGTCTGTGGTGTCGAGGAGCTGGATAGGCTCGACGTTCAGGTGATGGTGAAGTCTACATTCGTGAGCTTCAGCAAACTTTTTAATAACACTAGTAACGAGGTCCACTTTCAGGTCCCGATGGAGGTCGTCATTTCGAATATACCACGGAGCGTTTACGATACCCCTGAGTATTTTGTTTTGGAATCTTTGTATCATTGCTACATTGCTTTGGTTGGTACACCCCCAGGTTGGTTTTATTCAAATTAATTTAATTTATTATTAAATTAATTGATCGTAATGTTATGAAACTTATAAAATCAATAATCGAATCCTCTAGTGATTGTATATGAAAATGTTATTACCTATTATAATTTTATTAGGCATACATAGTTTTCAATTTCAATTTAAATGTTATCTTTAAATTATTACATTCTGTTTTTTTTTTTGTTTTTTAAGCTATTGCATAGCTTCTATCGCGGGCCTTGAGCGTGGAGACCGAATCCAGAAATTCCGTAACGAAAATAACCTAACACCCCCCACTCCGAATGCTATGCAATAGCTTTACCGCGGCAGTCTCCGAGTGCCACACGTCTTTTTTTTTATGTAACTGAGTGGCGAGACGAGCTGGACGTTTGCCTGATGGTAAGCAAGACGCCAGCCCATAACAATAACAGCACCACGAAGAACTGATTTGCAAAATCCTGCGCGGCTCTGCCCTGCCCTCGTTACCCTGAGACAATTACCTGTTGAGTCTCATAATGTCCAGTAATTTCTCTGGCTACGATGCCCTTCAAACCGGAATACAGTAATGCGTAATTAAATAATTTATTAAATAACTAAAAACCGACTTCAACTCTGATGTATCTTTTAATTCCAAGGTCGAATAACGATGAAATTTATATGGGTCCACTTCGTAGCTAAACTGAACCCAAAGCAAAAAGAATTTTCCAAATCGATTAATTAATGACGGAGGTCTGAGGTAACAAACATAAAAAAATAAAATCTAATTGAAAACCTCCTCCTTCTTTTGGAGTCGTTTAAAAAAAATACAAACGAATTAAGAACCTCCTCCCCTTTCGCCTTCAGTCGGTTAAAAACAAATATACCTACGTTTTACGTTTTATCAAACAATAAAACCCACTTCAATGTATCTTCGAAGTCCAAGGTCAAATATCGATGAAATTTATATGGGACCACTTCGTAGTTATACCAAAGAAAACTAAATATTACTACGTAAAGAAGCGACACCGTATATAACTTATTTTTCAAAAAATATTGAACCTACTTCAAAACCACAAATAGGCCCTTAAAAGTGAAAAATAAATTAATATAATTATTATAAGCGCTACCCACTAATATATTTGAAGTCGGTGCCAGCCAACATAAACATACCGTCGAATTGAGAACCTCCTCCTTTTTAAGTCGGTTAAAAATACAATCTAATTGAGAACCTCCTCCTTTTTATTTAGTCGTTAATAAAACAATCAAATTCAAAAGTTCTTTATTTCAATTTTGTTGTCACAGACGCACTTATGAACGTCAATTATTACAATGACTCAACCACCGTATCGGAAAAAGTACCACTACTCAGAAGATACGGCAAGAAACTGAGGGGCATATTTTTTAGAACTTTTGTTACAATATTTTTTGTTTGTTTTTGACAATATTATTCATCTTATGTGCCAGTTGGCTACTTGGCAGAAGCGGAATGTTCCATTCCAATTTCATTCCAATCGAATTGAGAACCTTTTCCGCCGCCGCCTTAACCGCCTTCCGTCGGTTAAAAATAAATAAATAAACCGTGTGTGAAACCGCGGGGCGCAGCTAGAGCTACATAAATTATGCGCGATGTGGAAAGATCACTCATCTCCACAAACGTTCGCGAAATGAGTCCCGAGATATGTGGAATTTAAATAAAACAGAAAGCGTTAGGTATACTAATTTCGTACAAAGATAGCTTTGCGTTTATTTTAGGATTAATTATTCTGAGAGCGAGTGTGGCTCCGTGGGAGCAAATGCGATTTTCGATCCGACGCACCCGAGTTCAAACCCCGCTGGTTTCGCACCACTTTCTTAATTTTTTTTACTCCCAGCGATCACATATCAAATCAAATCATTTATTGCGAGAATATAGTACATAAAGGTGATAAAATTCTAAAAATAAGTCCTTACATTCTAACATGACAATGGTATGCAATAACATGTCTTACTAATTCTTTAAATTATGTTGTTAATTATTATTATTAAATAAATTTCAAAAAGCTTTAAATGTCATACAAATTAATATATATATATATATATATATATATATACAAATATTTTTTTTTTGCTTATTGCCATACAATATAATATAACATCATCATCATCATCATCACCATCAGCCTATACGAGTCCACTGCTGGACATAGGCCTCTCCCAATGCACGCCACTGAGCCCGATAACATAAGGCTGAATAATTTAAAAACTAAATAAAACTAAACTAAAAGATATTAAATACTATGTACATGCCGGGTATCGGTTGAGCCAACTGAATGGCCTACAGATAATTCAACCGATACCCGTCGTCCGGCAACATGCCCAAAATGCTGGCGGCGTTGCCTCGCTGAATTGCGAGGCTGATTCTTTGGCCAAAATACACGCCAGCATTTTGGTCACGTGTGGATTCCACCAGCCGCCCCATCAAATCCTTATAAATTTCTAGTGCTCCTGGTCCCCACGGGCCCAACGTCTCTACCCCAAACGGCACAAACAGGTAACCCCTATCGCGACCTGAATATTCGCGCCAATAATATTAATAAATTAAAAAATAAAAATGTCAAAATATTATTAGCCTAATGAATGTCAAATTAGTGACCAATTTTTGAAATTAACTTAATTCTATAAAATTTAACATTAAAATTAATTTATAATTATGTGTTTTTAAAAGTCATATATTCATACATACATAGATCCTGGCCCCTAGTGTAGTGAGGTCCCCTGTAGATACAGGAACCAGGAACTACGAGGACGATGGTCCCACAACACCCAGACTACACACCCAGACAGAGTTATGTGCGAATTGAACACTCGCTCAAGGGCGAAGGAAAACATCGTGAGGGAACCGATATGTCCTAAAATTAATCACAAAAACTCAAGGACATGTGACATCCATCCGCCCTGGGCCAGTGTGGTGGATTATATGGCCACTATTTTAAAAGAGAAGGCCCGTGTCCCATCAGTGGGAGCGTAATGGGCTGATAATGATGAAGATGATGACACTGAACACTGACACTGGGTCACACCCTCTGTTTTCCGGGACAAAAGCAGCCTCCATTTCCAGGACCTATATATATATATACCAAATTTTAATATTATCCGTTTATTATTATTATTTTTGTCACAATTCTATTTACATTTTTTTGACAAAAATAAACTAAAGTTGTAAATAGAATTGTGACAAAAAATATCATAATATAAATGAAATGAAAATAATGGTAATAGTGGTAATAGTACCCTTGAGTTCAATGGACTTACTTATTAAGAGAAAAAATAAGTGCATAACTAATGTACGCCCTGATGAAATACGAAGTGATGAAAGTGGTACGGATGACTGGTCTGTTGACAGGCAGAGCAGACGAGGGATTTAGCCAGTAGGTGGCTTAGGCCATTATTTTTACAGTGCGGGTTGCAAGATGGCACATGTCCTTGAATTTTTGCGCGAGAGCGAAATGAAATGTATTTATTTGCATAAAATATGGTGTTCTAATTTTTTTTTAACGCTTTATAGTTCTATGTTTGGCCACTATGTCGCCTGATGTGAAGCGATGAGGTGCCTTAAGATGGAGCACATAGATCTAGAGAGAGACGGCAGTTGAGCGGCTGCTCAGACTCGTCTCCCCGATGGTTCACCGAACATCATCCTGAAACACGACTAGGTCGCTTGACGGCATGGCTTTGTTCGGTGGGTGGTTACAACCACGGCCAAAGCATACCACGCCAAAGCGCGTAAGCGGGTTTCATCACGATGTTTTCCTTCACCGTTTTATATATCGCACCTTCGGTGCAACAAAGTCACAAATAGCCAAAACTGCAAAATTGAAAACTGAAACGCAATGGAAATATATAGTGTAATCCCGCTGAATATTATGTTGGTTGTTGTTAGTTCCTAACAACAACACTCTTTGTACGACACGTGTTTCGCCGTCTGCACGAGGCATCATCAGGTGTCGACTCGCCGAACGCTAGAACGAGAGTAAATTACACTATATATTTACACTATATATTATTGATTACACTATATATTTCCATTGCGTTTCAGTTTTGAGATGAATTTCCGCAACGTCACGCCTGATTCCATTGCATTCCTGCAAAATTGAGTTAAGTATGCCAAATTGTCTTAGAGCCATGCCTATATCGGGGCAACAAAAACACCCGCGAAAGTATCGCAAAAATCTACTAAATGGCGCGAGTGCCTTTGTGGTTATTGGTGCATTTTTCCATTCGTTTTGGGCCAACAAAGTTCGATTAGACAGTTGTGCCCCCGCGCCTGCGAGATTTTGACGTGCGTTAGAGCTAAATGATGAAGACGAGTGCAAAAAGCCTGACTGAAATGCCTAAATAATAAGGCATAACTCATTTAACTAAATAATTCCTGGTGCAACATAGTCACAATTCAGGACACTTTTTTTGTTTTGCGTTTTATTAGAATAATTTTAGTAATTTGAATTAAACTTTTGACAAGAAACTATAGAAAACACAATAAAGCATCAATTTTATAAAGATTTTAAACCTACTACAATTAGACATCCAGTAACAAGGCACTAAATGCGAAAAAAATCTTCAAAGTCCTCTCCTGTAAAATTCAAAACTGAGCTGTTGTGACTTTGTAGCACCGAAGGTGCGATATATAACTCAAGAAAATCTGTAGCCAGCGGGATTAGAACTCGGGTGCGTCGGGTCGAAAGTCACCGAGCCACACTCGCTCCTAATTCCTGAGTTTTAGTTTAGCATTACCTTGCTTGTCTCCATTTTCAGAGTAAACTTTGTTGGCTGTGTTGGAGTGTTATGTCGGTCCCTAATATTTGGTGCGGTCGCAAAATAGTTTCGCGGCTTAGTTTTGTTCCAAACACAGAGGTTAGCCTTACTGAAAATTTGAGCTGAAATTCATTGCAAGCCGTGGTTCTTGCGCGAAGTGAAACATCGAGGTAAATAAAACACATGTTTTAGCGCGATTTAGTCCCGTTTCATTCTAACAAAATATTTCCTGATAATAGATTAGATTAGATAACTCATTATCGTTTCACCACCAAAAGACATATTAACAAAAAGTGCAAACTTAAAAACTAAAGTGTTACAATGGGCGGTCTTATCGCTCAAAGCGATCTACTCCAGACAATCTTTAGATGGAGAGGACTTAAAGAAACTGTAAGAAAAAAAAAGAGACGGGGGTGTCAACATAAATGATATAATAAACAAATGTATGTACAAAGAGTACAAACTATAATAACATATACTATTATCTTTATTACTGAAAACAAACTACACTCTACTTACAAAAACTTAACTAACTACTTACAAGGAGAAGCAATTGGACAACCCATAGACCATTAAAGGCCTATAGATAGCTCAAATGCTCCAACCAACTATCAGTTGGCAGCGTACCGAAGATGCTGGCAGTATTGCCCCGTTGGATTGCAATACCTTGAGCCAAATAGTCTCAGCATTTTTGTCACGCGTCGCATCGATCAGGCACTCTGACGATACGATCTAAAATATACTATTATATATATATATATATATATTAAATATACAATAATATGTACCAATTATAAACATACATAATAATATAATATACAAAATATATAATAAAATAGATAATCTTTTGTTTGTATTTATAATCATGAGCCACTTCCAACGTCGACGTGATGTCGGAACTTATGAGTCATAAGCTATGAATCAGAATAGATAGTATGCCTATGACAATATAGTACAAGATAAAGATGATATGATAGATGTACCTATGTGTATGTGTACCTATAAGTATTCACATACTTGATTTCAAATAAAATAAATAAATACGCCCAACGATCACATACATAAACCCTGGCCCCTAACTAGGATTCCCTGTATCTAGGGAACCAAAAACTACGAGGATCATGGTACCACAGCACCCAGACGTAACAAATATTTTTTGATTGCAAACATAAGGAACGTACTATTTTATTCTTTTTTGACTCAAATGTCGTAATCAAAACAGTCAGATAAAATCAAGCGTGTTCAGTGTTTGTCAATCTGTCGCCTCCTTGTTTGTATTCCCACTGGTTGTCAAACATTTCGGCGGTGTATTCGACACAGGCGCACGCAGTGGAGTGCGATCGTCGTGGTACAGTATTTAACAAAACAGTATGTAAGGTATCGTTTTCTACAAAGCTACAATACAATATAATTCAATATAAAAGTACTTACTGGTGGTAGGTTTCTCGTATGCGAGAGGCCGTCTGGGTGGGACCAGCTTTGCCAGTTATTCAACCGCCAAGCAGTAGTGCGCAAGCATTTCTGTTCCGGTTTGAAGGGCATTGTAGCCAGCAAAATTACTGAATTATGAGATTCAACAGCTAATTGTCTCAGGGTGACGAGCGCAGTGCAGCGCCGCGCAGGATTTTGCAAAACGAAGTTTTGGATGGTGCTTTATTGTTATGGGCTGGCGTATTGCTTAACATCAGGACGACTAGCTAGTCTCGTCATTCAGTTACATTTGGAGATCTGCTTTGGCACTGGAGCAGCTGATGATGCAGCTGATGATGATGCACTGGAGCAGATGCTGGCGGGGGAAATGCACAATACACCCCATGCGGGACCTCAGTGCAGGACTTGGCGCCCCCACATAGAATAAGAATATAGTTTGGAGTGAAGCTCAGACTCTGTTTTACCCTATACTTGCGGTGTCATTCCACTAATTGTGTCGCATACCCACTGCATTGTACCATTATCCCGGCACACATATGTATCCGTTGCTAATTATAAAGTCAACATGCAACACCACACCATGCAATGCTACTTCCTATTTACAGTCAAAATGACTTTATTTGCGATGCCGCGTGGTCACACATTCTATTGGCTTTAGTTCAGTTCCAACTAGTATCAATACTACTGTTATCAATACTAGTACTATATTACTTAGTATCAATACTAGTAATCAGATCAAATACAGCAAGTACTTGATCCGATGGACATTTGACATGGCCAAAGTCAAAGTAAAAGTCAAATATCGTTTATTAAATAGACACAAAAGTGCACTTTTAAAGGTTTTAAACACATGATACAAATTAAATTAAAAATATGTTAAAAAATGTAACTTAAGTTAACATGACTTTGAAAACAAGGTATGTTTACCAATTTCTTTCCTATATTCAAACTGAAGTCCGGGTGCAGGAAAGAAATGCGAAAGCTGACTACCAGTGCTACTACGGTATTTGATCCGATGGACATTTGACATGTAGTACCAACAGTTCCTTTGGGAACAACTAAAAAAACAAACTCAAACATACTTTAAAAATGTATATTCTATTATAACTTAATTTAATTAGTGATAAAATGTCATAATTCATAAAATAATCAGTCATAACTTACAATCCAAAACGATCTCTATAAGTTTCGTAAACAATAGGACAGAACTGTTTAGCCAGCTTAGCGTAGGGAGACTCTTTGTCAATACTGAGGTCGTGCGATAACTTATTCCATATGTGGTATGCGTAGGCATTGGGATCAGGAGTAAAGTCGCCTGGCTCCAAGAATGCCTTGAATCGAGGATAACTGATCGGGTAGAATAACGCTGGAGGGTATACTTCAAAACCTGGAAAGATAAAATAAAGGTAAGAAAAAACAATAATAATAGTAATAACATCAATTTTTTTACGCTAAATAGATATATGTTTGGCCAATATCTCGCATGATGTGAAGCGGTGATGTGGCTCAAGATGGAGCACATAGATCTAGAGAGAGACGGCAGTTGAGCGGCAGCTCAGACCCGTCTCCCCGATGGTTCACCAAACATTATCCCGAAACACGACTAGGTTGCATGACAGCATGGCTTAGTTCAGTGGGTGGTGTTACAACCACGGCCAGAGCCTACCACTCCAAAGTGCGTAAGCGGGTTTCATCACGATGTTTTGCTTCACCGTTTTAGAGTGAGTGTGCAAAAGACCATCAAAATAATCTTTGGGATACACTTCTATCCAAAAATTGTATCAGCAGATCAAATTTAGTAAAAGACCACCAAATCTTAACCGAATTGCTGCACCTTACTCTTCCGTGGTCCAACTCACTCTTATCCCTAGAGTGTACATAAAAAGCGTGGAGCTAGAAGCTGAAGCAGAAGGTGACTTCCGTGGCGGAGCTAAGGTCAAGAAGGGGAAACGACATGAAGGGGCGACACTTCTGGTGGAGCCTACTTTGGTTATGATTTACTATTTTTGGTGATCATTTACTATACACACCTATGTGGTAATCATTTACTATTTTTTGGTGATTATATTTTTTTGGTGATCATTTACTATTTTTGGGGTTACATTTTGCTATATCTGGTGGCCAGTTAAACATAAGCCATAAACAATGAAGCTCTGTACATTATTTACAAATACAACAATAAGTACATATTAAGTTACTTTTCTCCGCGACTTCGTCCGCGTGAACGACAGAGGAAGCCCGGATATTCGTATTTATTCTAAGACCATTTCAGCAAGACCTCCCCAGTATATAAGAGCACGTACTACGAAGAGGTCAAGCTGTATCTATGTAGTCACCCAACTGATCTTGATGTAACATACCCTTTAATCTAAGTTGCGGCTAATGCTACCTGAACACCTCAATAAAATCCGTTTAGCAGTTTTAGAGTCTATAGATGACAAACACCAAACACCAAACAAACAAACAGTTTTTCAAAAATGTAAATAAATAAATAAATAAATACGCCCAACGATCACATACAAAGATCCTGACCCCTAACTAGGATTCCTTATGTCTAGGAAACCAGAAACTATGAGGACTATGGTCCCACAACACCCAGATACGAAACAAATGCACAACAAATCCAAAACAAACAAATCCTCAATGTACAGAATTGGCTCAGTTCCATTTTTATAATGGTATAGAATAATTATTGGGGAGACGGGTCTGAGCAGCCGCTCAACTGTTGTCTCTCTCTAGATCTAAGTGCTCCACCCAAGGCCACATCATCGCTTCACATCAGACGATCACGCCTGATGTGAAGCGCGAAGTGAGTGGCCAAACATAGATATATTAAGCGTAAAATATATATATATATATATATATATAATCTAATATTATGTAATATATTAGAATAGAAGATATAGATAGACAGTATAGTTAAATAACATACCTAAACATTTATCGGCGGACATTTCAGTCGGGTCATTGGTGGAACATATCTCCTTAAGTAGATTTGTGATCACACCTGGTCCGTTCTGCGACCACACGTCACCTCTGAATACCTTCGCCAACTTTCTGAAAACAGTATTAAAATACATATTCAAATTCAAATTCATTTATTTCAATCAAAAGATCACATAAAATTTTTATTATTATCGAAACAAATTATAACAACGATTAAAAATAAAAAAGAACAAACATACAAATTAATAACAAATAATTAATAATAATAATGAATGTCACAGAATATCATACATTTATTATCGTTATCATATCATTTCCCTGTCACATTTTACATAAAGCGACATGTATTACTTAAATGGTTATATTTAAATATTTGCACGCTTGCTTGCAGGCTATATACTGTGACATTAATAATTAATAAGACCTACAATTAATTGTAAATAATAATGTATTCTGGCAAATAAATACTTGATTTGATTTGAACTATAGAGGTATGAATACTAGGGAAATACCATTACTGTATGTTCAATTAACAATGAATTATTGTCTTAGTAAATCAATTTGAGAGAACCTCAAGCGGAGGAAATATGCATCGCTCGGCGAAGGATACATATTTCTTCCGTTTGGGTACGCAGTAATATTTAGTTTTCTTTGGTTTGGGGTCGAAACTATGTGGCCTTGGGAGGCGAACGCGCGGCTTCTGTTTAAAGAGCTGGCCAGACGCCTCATAGAAACTACAGATAACCAAAGAGGTGGCGCTTACCTCGGCCAACGAATTAGTCTGGCCATTCAACGAGGTAACGTCGCCAGCTTTTTGGGCACCTTGCCCGCGGACGGTGACCTAAATTCTGTGTTTTATATTTAATTTCATTTTTAATTTTGTTGTAGGTTAGTTTAGTTTTTATCACTGTATATATTTCTACATAATTCTTTTTTATTTGCGATTGCGTTGGTGGGACGATTTGGACGCTTTCCGGAGTGACTGGCCTGAGATCGCAATGGAGAGGGATCCTTGGAGGGAGATTGGGGAGACATTTCATCACATGAAAAAAGCCCAATCCTGACCCCCAAAGAGAAAAATTATGTTCAAGTTAAAAGACAAAACAGCAACAGCGGCAATCGCATAACTGAAACTTGGATCCCGATCGCTTTCAAATATGTCTTGTTAAATAAATACGCCCAACGATCACATACATAGATTCTGGCCCCTAGCTATGTATTCCTTGGATTCCGAGGATTCCTTGTATCTAGGAAACCAGGAACTATGAGGACCATGGTCCTACAACACCCGAACGGCCCACAACACCCGCAACCTCGGTTGTGTATCGAGATTCGAGCCAACCTGCCCAACCACTACACCACAGAGACTGTCGAAGAGATGTGAGAAAGATGTTAACGACTTCCGAATTTGAAATTAAAAGCGATCGAGATCGGTATTCGAGTTACATGGTTCCCGTGAAGATCATTGTTATTCACCTCACAGCAGCGTCAGCAAATATCATACCCACACCGTCTCTTGAAAAAGACAGCATCGCCGAATTCACAACATCATCGCTCTCCCTTGCGGCCCAGTTTCCCGACAAATCCACTAGGGGCTTGACTACTATCACGTCCAAGTCCAAATACACACCACCATACTTATACAGAGTTAAATATCTTAGCACATCCGACGTGTGAGAGATCGGCCAACGAGTCCTGTTCAACGCTCCACCACTAATCAACTCTTCTAGAGGAGTCCCTTTAGCGTAATCCACTATGAGCACTCGCGAGAAATACACGTTTTTCAACAGCTTCAACAGCTCCATATTGATATCGTCAAGGCCTAGCTTATTCACCGGACCAGAGAACATGACATGAATCTCCCAGTCAGGATGAGTTCTGGCAGCCGATTCTATAGAACATGCCTGTCGGGAGTCCAATCTTCCACGACACGAGGTCTCGTGGAAGAATATCGAGTTTGAAGAAGGGTAGAACTCCTCATCGAGAGTAGATAATGCGTCATTATCTCTCTTGTAATGACACGACACGTCTTGATGTGGTTCTAAGTTAATGAAATACAGATCCGGAGAATATTCTGAATTTAAAAATAATAAAATAAATGTTAGAGAAATGAGTACAGCAAATATTAAAACTTTACGCAGTCTAAGTTTTCTCGGAATATATTTTGAATACATTTTCGAGTATGTCTGCACATACATGCGCC
Organism: Petrophora chlorosata; assembly: GCA_951640565.1. Lineage (NCBI taxonomy): Eukaryota > Metazoa > Arthropoda > Insecta > Lepidoptera > Geometridae > Petrophora > Petrophora chlorosata. The sequence goes on along the minus strand of OX621204.1, from coordinate 2,447,157 downwards.
CGCCGGATAACTAATATAGATAAAGTAAAGATAGCTAAAGCTGTGAGCGATAAGGATATGTTATCTACTTTAGCGATTAGAACTTATCGTCACTTAGCACACATTTATCATTTCCGATTTGATATGTGTGACACAAAAAAGTGACTTGTTAAGGACAAAAACAAATAAATACAATGACACTACTGTTTATTCAGTCTTTACGACTTCGGAATCTCAGATAGATAGAAAGATGAGAGATAGATGAACGCTTTATTCCAAACATTAAATTACAAACATTACATAAAAAACAATTAAAGAAAGTGTTACAATGGGCGGCCTTATCGCTAAAAGCGATCTCTTCCAGGCAACCTTTGGATGGAGAGGAATTATCAATAGAGATCATTTGAAAAATAGCTAGTAAAGAGAATAGCGAAATAAATCATGCATAATTTAAATCAAAGCAAATCAAAATCTCTTTATTCAGTTTTGACATCGTGACTTACGTCGGATTGCAATGGATGAAGCTTGCACAGAACCGGAATGAGTGGCGTGAACGAGAGGAGGTGAATGTGATAGTGCATCAGTGTTTATGTGTGAACAATGTGTGTATGATGCAGACACTCAACTGCTGTCTTCTTATAGATCTATTGATCCTTTTGTATCTTTATCAAGTTCAAGTTCAAAAGTTCTTTATTCAGTTTTCGAATGACAGACGCAGTTATGAACGTCAATTAGTACGATGACTACCTACTCAGAAGATACGGCAAGAAACTGAGGGGCATTTTTTGAAGAACTTTTGTAACAATATTTTTTATATTTTATGTTTGTTTTTGACAATATTATGTTTCTCAGAAGATACGGCAAGAAACTGAGGGGCATTTTTTGAAGAACTTTTGTAACAATATTTTTTTATATTTTATGTTTGTTTTTGACAATATTGTGTTTCTTATGTGCCAATTGGCTACTTGGCAGAAGCGGCATGTTCCATTCATCTTTTTTTTCTATGTAATTACTAGCTGTAGTATAGTATGCTTTTTTATTAGAATATTTTTCACACGCAATTTGAATCTACTTTTCGTGAGTTCCTTTATACATTTTGGAATTCTATTGTAAAAACGTACGCAATTGTCAATGAAGGGCTTTGGTCTTATCGTCGCTTAACATCAGACGAGATACAGATAGTTGAAAAAAAATCACGTTCTACAGAAAAGTACTAAGACTCAAAACTTTTCAGCTGCTTATGTAACACATTTCTTAAGGCATTGCTTTTTGTTTGTAAATGCCTTACTGCTTATTATTTACGAGTACGTACTGCACCCCTATCTAGTATAGGTAGTATTATAGTCTATCTAAATCAGGCATTAGCAAATAAATGTAAATAACGGTGGGAGAGAGGCCCGTTTGTAGCGCTCTAATAAACCAATCATATCACCTAATTACCAAACTCAGACGTGTGTTTATGGCTAGATATACATGTCATGTTGTCGGATACATCAGATCGTGCTTAAGCATCGCGAGTGCAAATCAGTTACGATAACACGCATGGCGGTGATTTTAACGGGTTTAATTAATCGGGTTTAATTAGTTAGTATGGTAGTAGTCACGGGGCGTACTTTTCGAATTTACAAACTCCAACAAAATTCAAATTCGGTAAATTCACATTATAATCTGAAATAAAATAATCAATTTTTTTCTAATATGGTTTTATGTTAGATGTTGTTTTGTCATACAAATTATTAATAATGTCAAATATTTTGTGACATACAGTTAACATTATAAATTATGGTATAATTTTAACAATTGAATAACTAGTTCGTCGTCAGCCCGTATATACACCTAATTATATAATTATAGTGTTTTTGCTAAATGTGCATGTCTGTAAATCTCATGTTTGCAGATGTGCATATTTTGCATAACATATAATTATATTATAATTATTACCTATTTAGTTTTATATAACCCCGAGAACTATCTCAACTTTGTTTTTCTGTGTACACAAATTTTTGAATTACAATCTAGACTCAAAACTGTATGATATTTAGCTATAGCTCTGTATTAATTGTAGTTTGTTTCGTGTATATAATAAATAAAATAAAAATAAAATAAAAAGTATAATTTTGGAACTCTTGTAAAGAATAGTAAGCTTTTTTTAAAGGAATGTTTTAAGTTTTCTTTTGAATATATAGTTTTAAGTTTCTGATTTAAATACCTTAAATATACATACAAAATATAATATTAAAAATTATTCTAAAAGGCCTGTGGTGGAGGGATAAGTGCCGAGAACGCTGGCCGCATTGCCACTCTGAATGGCAATGCTGATTTTTTGACCCAAAAATATGAGCCAGCCTTCTGGTCACAGGTCGCCTCCACCTTACTCCACGTGTCTGATTTTAAATCTTACGGAATTTTATTAATTTATGTGTCGAAAAGTTTATTTTACCGAGTAATCAGATTACTCGGTAAAATAAACTTACAATGTTACAAAAAAATGCATAAAATTCACAATTTACCATTTTAAATGGTGCGCTACCATAAAACAACACTCAAACAAGAACCTGTTCTCGCAAATTCAATTAAAGTGCAACAAACGGCCGGAACAAGCTTCGAAATGTTAAAACTAGTGTTGACGTTTACATAATGTTTACGGCTGCAATAAATTACCTGGCGATCTTTGTTTGTTGGAGAGCTTTAGGCACTGGGCAGTAAAATCGCGGAAGCGGTCGAGATTGTGTACTTGCTGGCACCGTTGTATATGTTGAGTTGACACTCGAGCGATTTTCCATGTGAAATCAGGGCCTATATTGCAGCTTTAGTTTTTCTTTGTATAACCACAGAATACTAAGGGACGGAAGCATCACTCCGCAAATAAATTTAAACAAATAGCGACTCTTGCTATGACGCAATAAAATTCAATTCGGCTCGCGTAGCGCTGCATACCTACCAGTCATATTAACCTACAGAGCGCCTCTCTTTCTATCGCATAGCTCTTATCTCTTCTGACGCGGCACGTGTAACGACGTGCGACCCGCTGTCGGTGTCCGGCTATGTACTTGTAGCTTCGTACCTACAGTGCGGAGTGCGCTAGGCGTGGTAGTGGTTCTTTTCCCGATACGGTGGTAGAGTCTTTGTGATAATTTGACATTCATAAGTGCGTCCGTGATGACAAAATGATTGAAGAGATTTAGACTTTGACTTTAATTTAAATAATATTAACATGTATTTTGAGCTGATATTCCAACCATTTTCTACGTGGAATCAGGGCCTATACTGCAGCTTTACCTATAGCTTTCCTTTGAATAACTGCTCGATAACTCCGAAATAAATACGCCCAAGGATAATAAACATATACGGGAATAACATAGATCTTGGCTCCTACTTTTTTTGAGTTATGATACTAGCAGGTCTTTCGCCTGATGGTAAGCAAAATGCCTGCCAGTTGCAGTACCCAGAACTTTGTTTTGCAAAATCCTACATGACACTACACTGCGCTCGTCAGTCTGAGATAATTACCTCTCAAATCTCATAATGCTCAGTAAATTCATATAACAAACAAGTTACTCTGTAGAGTCTACATAGGATTGGATGCTTTAAAACAAAAGCGTTGTGTTCCGGCAAAGGAGCTTAAAGATTTAATAGGGTAGTTTTACAGTCCATGAAATAACTCTTATTAAGTGGTACTCCGTTCTAGAGGATTTGAAAAGAAGAGTAAGTACGAGTAAATGCGGCGTATATTTACTAGAAACCTTTATTTTCCGACTTTGCTGCGGCTGGAAGCTTTATTACTCTGTGAGACGAGTTTAACCTTTAGATTTTTAGCTTAGAGTAGCATAAGCTTCGCATATAAACATTAAACATAGTACATATTGGTAGTACTGGTTGGCACTGCAATTTTTATAGGCAGGCATGGCGCTTACCATCAGGCGAACGACTCGTTCGTTTTATTCATTCAATTCCATAAAAAATATGACTGACATAACTTATTTTGTATATACATATTTGTTTGGTACTGAGTAACGAGATGAGCCCGTTGTTCGTGTGATGTTAAGCGCCACGCTTGCCCATAGCAAGTGCAATGCCACCCAGAACTACCGATATCTACTATGTGTATATACTCGTACCATGAATACTCGTATCCATAGGTAGTAGATAATACGTAAGTAATAGTTAGTAATCTTTGGTTATAATATTCATTACGCACTTACCGCGGAAACGATGGCGTGGACAGTAGGTATATAAAATAAGTTTTTGGTTGAAAAATATTTTTTTCAAGACAAGCTTTTAACAAACTCGTAATCGGAAACGCAAGCAGTTTAAAATGAGCCCAAAGTTACATACATTGCAAGTTAAATAAAAGCTTGTAAAAAAGGTTAATTTTTAATTTGAATTAAGCATCGAAGTACGTGAGCATCGAAGTAGAGTTACTTCAGGCTTTTTTAGTTCAAGAAGAAGATAAAAAACAACACCATCAGGATAACACCACCGCAATGAAACACCCCAAACCTTATCGGAAATTAACCCTTCGTCGCCTCGAGCTCAAGATTTACAACGCAATTAGCGCAAAGCCAAGAATTTAATCTGACGCTAGTCAGGGGTGGCGCGATCTATTAATCACGGGCAAACTCCGCCTTATTGTTACTGAATTATTAAGCCAAGAATTAATTAATATTGCACGACAAGTGAGCGAGGCGACTTTATTGGACTGGATTAGTAAAATGACGCTTAGAATTGGCTGAGATGATTAGCTTTGGGGCTGGGAGGCAGCCCTAATTACAGTGTCAGTTACATATGCTAAGAACATGAGGTATTTGTAGATGTGCTTATACGTGTATACTATTTGTATATACCATATATATAATATATATATATATAACATATATTTGTTTGTGTATATATATATATATATATATATATATATATATATAATAAATATGCCCATCAATCATATACAGAAATCCTAGCCCCTATGATTCCCTGTATACTATTTGTATATACCATATATATAATATATATATATAACATATATTTGTGTGTATATATATATATATATATATATATATATATATTTACATCGCACTAACTATCCGGCTACCGCTGAACACAAAAATGCGTCTAAAGTGGCGACCACCGACATTTGGCGACCGGTATACGGTCGCCAAATTATTTCTCGAGAATTTTTACTGCAATCGATGTTAGATGTCGTTAGTAGTGCCATATTAAATTTTGTGTCTGTCGCCAAATTTTTTCGAAAGTGCCTGGTGTTGCATATTTTTGTTCCGCGAGTTGTCAATAGGCGGCGCTACATACAGTGCGATGTATATCAGATTTCATTAGCCCGCCTATATGAATACCACACGTTGCCAGCTCGCTTGCTGTCCTGCGAAACGCACGTGTGCGACGTTGCCGTGTTTCTTTTATTTTGATTTGGTCTCAGTTTGATTGATTCAAGCTCGCGTCTAAATTTTTGATCCCATATTCGTAGTCGGTCGCCAAAAACGTTCGCGAGAGAACTTTCAGGTATTTTGCCAGTGTGTGTGAAATTTGATGATAAACTGTTACGAACAAGAAATGAAGCGGTCATCATCTACAATTAAATTAAGCTCGAAGTTTGAGATAAATTATATTATTTAAGGTTTACTATTGTATGGGCAAAAAACTATCCCAAAATATCACATTTTATCTTACCGCAATTTTTCAATTAGCAAATCTCTTTTTTGGCAATTTATTGTTAACAAATAATGGCTTTGGATAATTCTTCTTCTGGCGCTTCGCCAGCCGCTGCCGTGGCACGCTCGCTTCGCTCGCTCGGCTCGCGCGTTGTGGTGCACCAGTAACCTAACACACCTCCTCGCCTCGCTCGTCGTCGTACCTATGTATAACTTTACTCTGAAGTTTCGCTATATAATTATTCGTGGTCTTAATATTTCGTTGTTTTAATTTTATTTTCTTTATTTGGTTCACCAACAGTAGTTACATTGTTTCTTATTCTAAAGACAAAGATTTCTTAAAATTAAATAAGGCTAAATGCACTACCAATAACAGGTTGTTGGTTTACTAAACATTTGCTATTATGAACATTTGACAAAGTAAAATGATGCCAAATGATAATTTTACCAAGTGAATAAAAGGTAAAATGTACATTTGCTAAAAAATTATTTGGGAAATGTAAATAGGGCGATAAGTTTGTTGGGAAGTGAAATTTGACTAAAAATATTTTGCGCAAAGAGAGCATACACCATTATAGGCTGACCGTTTATCTGAGTCCTCGCCTGCGCGGTACAGGGGCGCGGGGGTATGACGACAAAGGGGACTGAGAAAGGTGCGGGCGGCGGGCGAATTTTTGTCATCGCTCATTTCGATCGCAACGCGGACAGCGATCGCACGTGTTAATTGTTGCGGACGCCTTGTGAGAGATACACATGTGATAACAATCTCAAGATGAATCGTAAGATCTTCGGTATTAACACTCTGGACGACTCTGATGAATCCGATGATGGCTCCTTCGAAAGTGAAGAATCAAGTTCCACCGACATTGATATGGACATAACTGATTGAAATATAATTTTGATGATTATTCTATATAATAAATAGTACAATAGTTAATTACCAAATATTTTATTTACGTACCTTCATAGCTTTTAGTTAGTAAATTAAAATTTTGTATTATCATTAATAATTTTTCATTTAATAAATCACAATTTCTTTACTATGACGTCACATATCTTAGGAACTATCTAGGCGCATTTCATCTCGTGTGTATCTCACTAAGCGCCCCCGCCGCCCGCACCTGTCTCAGTCTACTTTATCGTCATACCCCCGCGCCCCTGTACCGCGCAGGCGAGGACTCAGATAAACGGTCGGCCTATATTTAATTATATTGTAGAACCAAATGTTTTACAATATATGTAGTTGAATCTTTAAAGTATGATTATAGGTTTGAGATTTGATCATAAAGAGTTAATAAGTTTGGTGTATATTTGATCGACCAAACTTTGACCGCAACATTAGAGAAATAAATTAAAAAAATTAAGGTAGTAAGGTCTCCATACAAAATATCTGAAATTATATTAACCGGAATCCTAAGAAGTAGGTACGTACACCTAAAATGTCTTAATATTTTATCATATTGTATTTTACTGATTAAAGTGTTGTCGCGAATCCCAAAATCAAAGATATACCTATCGCATGTGATACAGATATAATTATAAAAAACATCTTAGTTGTACTTTTTAACTTTGTAAGCCAGTAGGTAAAATTTTAGATTGAATAGAGATTCTTGCCGCATCACGCCCTTAATTGGTAGATAGAAGTAGTTTGATGACTCTGACTTATTGCAAATCGGTTGGCTGCGACTTTGGTTGTTTTTGATAAATTTAGTTTGTATGTCCGAAATATCAAGATGAATAAGTTTAGAGTTAAATTATTTATTTTAATGAATAGTGTGTAACTTTAAGTATTTTATGTGATAAAATTAGATAAATAAATAATGTTAAGTATATTTCTTAATTGGTGCGATAATTGATGTGTTCATGCTCTCCTTACTCCCAGAAGATTTAGTAATGGAAGACTTTTTATTTTTTATTGTAGTATGATATTGGCGCTACTAAATAAACTTAAAACTAAACTTAACGAAATCCATACCGTTTTGTTTCATATAGAGCAAAAGATACAGTAACAGAATTGATACCAAATTAATTATACTAAAAATACAATAACAAAAGTATTTAATTCGTGTGAACATTGTCAGTTTAGTAAGATTATTTAAAAACTCTAAAATTTTATTGTCTTATTAAAGTAGCACTAACACTAGCACTAACTGATTCAGACTTTTTGCGACCAGCTTTTGAATCGTAAACAAAAAGCGACTTAGTTATTTAAAATCATTTAATTTGCAAGTCCAAATCATCAAGATAAGATGAGTTTAGATTCGACTTGTTTATCGTGCCGTTTAAGATAATTTTTAGTACGTAGGGAATAGTAGGCATTTTTATTTAGTGTTGTATGGAGTTGTGTTGATTTTTCACCGTCAACCATTTGAGCAAATTCTTTTGACATATCTACAAAGTTTTCTGTGTATGCAAATAATTGTGTTGGTACCCTAAAGGAAGAATCTAGAGTAATAATAAATCGACTGATAGTTCAAGATATGTGGCTGGTAAACATGCAACAAGGGCGATAAGTTTTTAGGGAAGTGAAATATGACCAAAAATATTTTGCAGTCCAAGTTACGTGGAGTGTCCTGTACCTGTACTTATTAAAAAAAAATTGATGAACTTTTAACGTACAGGTACAGGACGCACCACGTAACTTGGTTTGTGACGTGAGGCAAATTTTTACCAGCCACGTATCTAAGTTAAATATTGGGTGTACCGCCCTTTGGGCAAAATATTTTTGGTCATATTTCACTTCTCTAAAAACTTTACGCCCTTGTTTCATTTCCCAAATAAATCTTTAGCAAATTTACCTACATTTCGCATTTTATTCACTTGGTAAAATTATCATTTGGCATCATTTTACTTTGTCAAATTTATTACGTCAAATGTTCATTATAGCAAACTACTAATCTAAGGCAAAGTTATATATAGGTGCAACGACGAGCGAAGCGAGGTGGAGCGTTAGGTAACACATCGCACGAGCCGAGTGAGCGAAGCGAGCGTGCCGCGGCAGCGGCCGGCGAAGCGCCAGAAAAAGATTTTGCATTTTGTTAAAACGCTTTTTTTGTAAAACCATAATAATTTGCCAAAAAAGAGTTGCTAACTGAAAATATGCGATAAATTGATTTGACAAATGTTTTTTTACCAAATGAAAATTTGCGTAAAATCGTTTGCGATCAGATATTTTGGGAAAAAATTTTTGCCCATACATTAGTAAAGCTAATTATTGTCACACTTCAAGTACTTTATCTGAGTAGTCACAACACACTGAATAAACAAATTGTACCAAATACAATTTTTTTTATTGTGTTTTTCATATGGGTTTGGAACTAACCTAAGTATTTAGAAATTGACTGTACTGTACTGGCTAAGGATTTCATATCCAAATATTATGAAAGGTAGCATAGTTATTTTTACAGTAAATTTAAATATACATCTTTTATATAAAGGCACCAAAAGTACGGTGCATTGGCTAGGATACTGAAAGTGCTAGGATATGAATGAAGTAAATATTAATGAATACGGGGTTGATATAAACGTAGAAAAAAACGGTAGTCATACTGTTGTAAAAGTAAATGGAAATATACGTTTAATATACATGGATGTTAAAAGTATAGCGTAGTAGTTAGGGAGTCAAAAGTTTTGTAAAGTGAGTGCACTGCAGTATAAATCTATTTTATTATTTATTGGAAATAGACAGTTTCTGTTTAATTTACGCTATATCCGGTGTTCAAATGAATGAACATTCGCAACTGTAGCTCTTCTAAAACAAACAGAAGTGGTGGTTACCATTTAGATGCAATATGAAAGGTCGCCAAAAGTGTTCCAGGATTTATATATATATATATATATATATATATATATATAATAAATGTGCCCATCAATCATATACAGAAATCCTAGCCCCTATGATTCCCTGTACCTAGGGAACCAGGAACTATGAGGGCCATGGTGCCACGACACCCAGATACGAAACAAATGCTTGCGCTGTTTTTTCTTTACTCAAAAATTTGTCCTGTCGTGGGAATCGAATCCGCAACGTCAGTGGTATGAGATTTGAGCCGCCTTGCCCAACCACTACACCACAGAGGCTTTCGAAATTATATCTAGTGGTTTAACCACAGTTTTTGCAGGGATATGATGCGTGAAAACCACATTTAAAATAAGTGGTTGTGGCTCATGTTTTTTTATTATTATAAACAAAAGCTGAGCTAGAGAGTAAGAGCAAAGATTAGGAACTATTCATAAATATTTGACCAAAATCTTTAATGGTAATAGCTCCACGTTAAATAATACGATATGAACTCCTTAACGGATAGTCGTACACTACAGTGTACAATTATCCGTTAAGGAGTTCCAGTGCCCACCTTCCGTTTTCATCATCAGATCAGTCTCTGTCACCATAATATTGCATTGTGATCAGACTTTGACAAGTATGCAAAATGTCAGCTCCGTAGGTTAAGAGGAAGTGGTTCTGATTCAACTTGCAAGATTTGAACCAAACAAACAAACATTGCAAACTAATTAAGAGCTTGTAATACAATAGAATGTGTGTGATATATGAATTTTAATTTAGAATTAATGGTTAGTGTAAAGAGCGAGTGTGGCTTAGTGGTTTAGTGGGAGCACGTGCGACTTGACGTATCCGAGTTCAAATCCCGCTGCATGGCCCCGCACTACAGACTTCCTTAAGTTATGTGCGGAATTAGCACTCACTCTATAACCGGTGAAGGAAAACATCGTGAGGAAACCGGCATGTCCAAGAATTAATCACAAGAATTCAAGAACATTTGGCATTCACCAACCCGCACCGGGCTAGCGCGGTGGATTATGGCCCAAACTCTCTCTATGAGAGAAAGCCCGTGTCCCAGCAGTGGGAACGTGATGGGCTGATAATCATGATAAATGTGAATGTCTTGAAAAAAATAATAACATTTTTACTGGTTAATTGGCTGATTGTGTGTATAAGCATTTCTATTGGAACAAACAGGAACAAATTCCAAATAAACAAACAGGAACAAATTCCAAATAAACAAACAGGAACAAATTCAAAATTAACAAACAGGAACAAATTCCAAATTAACAAACAGGAAGAAATTCCAAATAAACAAACAGGAACAAATTCTAAATCAACAAATAGAAACATATTTCAAATAAACAAACAGGAACAAATCCAAATTAACAAACAGGAACAAATTCCAAATTAACAAACAGAAACAAATTACAAATTAAGAAACAGAAACAAATTACAAATTATCAAACAGAAACAAATTCCAAATTGACAAACATGAACAAATTCCAAATTAACAAACAGTAACAAATTCTAAATTAACAAACAGGAACAAATTCCAAAAGTTTCATAGTTAACAGCAGCATATTATAGCTTCTTAAACCCAGTACCTTCCAACTATCGAGTCGTGGATTATGCTGATACACAGATTAGCATCATCAGGGGATTTATGGCGTCTCTATCGTAGGAGATTTAATAGAGATACAAATTTCAGTAGGATTGTTATGATTCATCTACGTCTCACGAACTCGAAGCCTCCGGTTTAAAGCATTATTAGAGCGAGTGTGGCTCAGCGGAAACTCGTGCGCTTTATGATCCGACGCACCTAGGTTCGAATCCCGACTCGGACCTGCACCAATGACTCATAGTTAAGTGCAGATTTTGCACGCTCGCTCTATAACGGTGAAGGAAAACATCTTGATGAAACCCGCTTACGCGCTTTGGAGTGGTAGGCTGTGGCCGTGGTTGTAATACCACCCACCGAACAAAGCCGTCAAGTGACCTAGTCGTGTTTCGGGATGATGTTCGGTGAACCATCGGAGAGACGGGTCTGAGCAGCCGCTCAACTGCCTTCTTTCTCTAGATGTATGTGCTCCATCTTAGGCCTCTTGAGCGAGTGTGGCTCAGCGCGAACGCATGCGCCTTTCGATCAGACGCACCTGGGTTCGAATCCCGACTCAGCCCTGCACCAATGACTTACAGTTAAGTGCAGATTTTGCACGCTCGCTCTAAAACGGTGAAGGAAAACATCGTGATGAAACCCGCTTACGCGCTTTGGAGTGGTACGCTCTGGCCGTGGTTGTAATACCACCCACCGAACAAAACCATGCCGTCAAGCGACCTAGTCATGTTTCGGGATGATGTTCGGTGAACCATCGGGGAGACGGGTCTGAACAGCCGCTCAACTGCCGTCTCTCTCTAGATCTATGTGCTCCATCTTAGGCCACATCATCGCTTCACATCAGGCGAGATAGTGGCCAAACATAGACCTATTAAGCGTAAAAAAAAAAAATCACCGCTTCACATGAGGCCTGATAGTGACCAAACATAGATCACTTATGAGCGTAAAAAAAACATACTGATAATGAAAATGATGTATTTTAACCGTTTTCGTGTTTCTGTACGTGTTTAGTGCATCCTCATATGATTGACGTTTTTTTTTCTACTGGTTACAGGCTTGCGTTTGACCACTTTCTCACCTGATGGTAAGCGACGATGTGGTCTAAGATGTACACGCTTACCTAGAAGATACCTGTTCACTTTCGATTTGAACACTCCCTGGTTGTAGTTGTCAGGAAACAGACGTTGGCAATGCGTCCCACTCCTTGGCTGTTCGTAAGATGAACGTGGAACCATAACGTTTTGTTCGTACAGGAGGGATGTCTACCATGTATGGATGCCGCATAGCCGTGCGTCTGGTTGTCCTATGATAGAATGGAGACGGTGGTATGAGGTCATGTAGTTCCTGAGCACACTCTCCAAAGTGCACCCGATAAAATACCGCCAAACTTGCAACTTTGCGTCTATGGTCGAGACTGTAAATGACGTATGCAAATTTAGCTGTGAATTTACGATTGCATATGTGCTACATGTGAGTACACCCTTTACATAATAATAAAATATGTTTGAAGGAGGTTTACTTTTCAGGTGGTTTCGTTTCACATCAAGATCTCCCCCTCGTTTTTTTTAAAATGTGTACAGATTTTGCTGCACTGTTCCTCCATTCCAGGTTTTCAGGTTGGGTTTCCAACAGCAATAGGGATTTGCTGGTAAAACGTTTTGTGAATGTGCTTGCAACGGGCTCGCCGCGGGTGTGACCTTGGGCGCGTTCTCGCATCGTGCAACCTGCAGTTTTGGACAGTTAGCAGAATGGAAATAAAAAAAAAATACGACCGGATGTTTGTCGAGGAACAGCGAGAGGGCGCTTTGTGTCGCTATAAAAGCCGATGCAGAGCGCTCCTCATCTACATTCATCCATTCATCGCCAACTACCACCTATATTTATTACGTACTACACTGTAAAAATTGCAATAAATAATTTTATATACGTTTCCAAATATATTTAATCAGCCAGATTGGCATAGCCGGCCCTCAGTAGGTCATCCCTAAAAAAGGAATCAGCACCTAGCCGTAGGTACACGCACGGACAGGTGGGGTGAGGGCGAGTGCTCAATATTGTGGAAACACGGCGTCCACGTCGCAGTTGCGAGCGCGTTTGCAAATGCAAGTGTTTCACTGGAAACACGTTAGCAAATCGCTAGTGTAGTAGAGTCATTAAGAGCTGTCATTAATCGTTCATCTTCCACTTAGGTAACGTTCTTGACGACGGAGTGCCAGAACAATTGCAATCGCAATTTGTACCTACTGCGCACGCCACCGCTCCCGCTTATCGCCTCGCTCGGTTTCACAGGTTGCGGTTTACTTTCAAAATGAATGTATTATACTGATCTACACATTTCATCAAAAAATTCTAGAGCAGTCTACTTTTCCTCCCCGTTTTCTCCCATCTTGTTCTACTATTTACAGTGAACATAATATCTTTCCCGTGTTGCAGATGTCCACAGGCAACGGTTAATATCTAAAAAGGTATCCCTCCTGCTAACACCAAGCGCTTTGCTTCGACCTTTATAATTCGAACGGCCAAGGAGTGGAACTCTCTGTCGGCATCTGTGTTTCCGGATAGCTGTAATCTGGGTGTCTTTAAGATAAGAGTGAACAGGTTTCTTCTAGACGAGTGTGCTACATCTTTGACCGAATCGTCACTTAACAACAGGTGAGATAGCAGTCAAATGCAAGCCTATAAATAATAATAAAAAAAGAACGATGTAATCATAACACGTCCGAGTTTAGTAATTTGCTGATATGATTTATTAGGTCAGACCTAGATAGAGGTACCTACACACGGGACGCTCGCTCCGCGCGCCGCTAATTATTTTCTACATTATGACTGATTTTAATCGATATTACACAACGTTATAATCATCATATTCAGTCCACATCCCCACTGCTGGGACCCGGGCCTTATCATAGAGAGAGTATGAGCCATAATACATCATGCTGGCAGAGTGCGGATGGTGGAAGTCACATGCCCTTGAATTTTTGTGATAAATTCTTGGACATGCCGGTTTCCTCACGATGCTTTCCTTCACCATTTTTAGAGCGAGTGTTAAATCCGTGGTGCGTGGCCAGCGGGATTCGAATTCGGGTGCGTCGGATCGAAAGTCGCACGAGCGCTCACTGAGCCACACCTGCTCACACACGTACGTTCCTACATTATGAGAGGCCTTAGGCCTAAAACAGTGCGTATATTGGTCACGTGCATCGGTCGGTTATTCTACTAGAATCCGACCACAGGCTCATAAATCAGCCCATATTGAGTTTATCCTGGAACGGTTGGGGAAGGCTCCATTACTTTTAGTCCAATACAGATATGAACCGCGGGGACCAATTCATCACATTTTATCAGATTAATCAATATACAGAGCGATAAATCCACTTTTAAACAAAATGTTAAAAGTGAAAACATACCCTCAATTTGAGGTTACCGAATGAATATTGCACAGTGAAAAGGTAAGGCGGTACTCAGACTACGCGACAAAAATTTAAATATGTCTTTGCTTGTGTTTGACCACTATGTCACCAGATGGTAAGCGACGATGCGGTCGACGATCTAGCACACTTGCCAAGATAGTACCTGTTCACTCGAGATTTGAAGATTCCTAGATTGTATAGCTATCGGGAAAGACTGAGTCTGGCAGGAAGTTCCACTCGTTAGCAGTGCGCATAATAAAAACGAAAGCGAAGCGCCTAGTGCGCGTAGGAGGAATGTCCACCAACGCAAAAAGAATTTTCCAAATCAGTTTATAAATGACGGAGTAATCGCGTAAACATACAAAAAAAGCATACAGTAGAATTGAGAACCTTCTCCTTCTTAAAGTCGGTTAAAAAGGAAGTGTGACATGATTTCCTATATTTAATGGAAGCGTTTCCACCGTTATTATTTGCCTATACTCCAAACTCTCTAAATCCCAATAAAAAGTTACTCAACAAATCCATGCAAAGTTTCCTGAAGTTCCGTCCCGAAGGTCCAGTCGACTCGTCATTGACGCCCAAACATAATAATTAAAGTATTTCTGAATGAATTCCTGCAGCATTAGTTTTATTTTGAAAAGGTTGACTTTGCCATAGATTATTTTGCGATAAAATTGCTTCGTCTTAATTATTATGCCAATTTCTCTGCGCATAATTAGATTTACCTCGGTGTCCCTCTGAACTCCGACAGTTTTTTTATTTCGACACGACACTTACTTCGAAAATATGTAGTTGAAAAAGTCATTGTTTCGACTAAAAAAGATGCTCAATAAACTTTTCTTCTGAACGTCCCTTTACCGAGTCTAGTCCATCATTTTCACTCAATCATAATTAATCAAGCAGTAATGAACGGATTGAAGTCAGGGTAGTGCTGTGAAAATGGCACCATATTATATCAGTCAGTATAAAATCTGCAGACATGGTAGACAGGGTAAGTACAGGAGGGATCTCCTGTATGAACATAACGTTTTGCTTCTACGTTCATCTTAGGAACAGCAAAGGAGGCCACATCATCGCTTCACATCAGGAGAGATAATGGCCAAACATACATCTATAAAGTGTAAAAAAAAGGAGTGGAACGCATTGCCATCGTCTGTGCTTCCTGACAACTATAACCTGTAGTTTTCAAATCGAGAGTGAACCTTCTAGGCGAGCGTGTTACATTTTAGACCACATCATCGCTTACCGAGATAGTGGTCAAACGCTACGCAAGCGCAAGCACTAGTAAAAAAATAAAAATACATGACCAAAAGAATTACTGGGCATATGAGACTTAATGATGTCTGATGTCTTGAGAAATGAGCGCATGGCAGTACTGCGCAGTACTTTTTATGGTATTAAAGTTTCTGGGCGGCAATGCATTTTTATGGGAATACGTGGCGCTCACCATCAGGCGAACAACTTGTTCGTCTCATCACTCAGTTCCATTAAAAAACGTTTTTAATATCACTTACAGATCATGGACTTTTTGGCATGAGTTATTAAGTTTCATATGCCCAGTAATTGCGCCGGCTACAGTGCCCTTCAAACCGAAGCACAGTAATGCTTGCGCACTACTGCTTGGCGGCAAAATAACTGGCAAAGCGGCTTTGTTCATGTAGATTCTTGTCACATTATATAGGGTAAAATGAAACTGCGAAACGTTTCAAATTATCAAAAGTTTATGGATCATTTTTAACCGTTCACCAAAATACTGATTGTGCACCAAATTTGGTCTGTTTATAACACTCAAACGAATAAAGGGCAGCCCTTGGTCCTTGGGCCACCCTTACGGTATGATAGCAGCCCTCGGTAGGTTAGGGTACATGTAATATTCATAAAATAGGTGCATTATGAAATATTTTAATGCACATATTTTGGTGCAAAATCAGTATATTTGGCGGAAAACGTTAATAAATTGAGGTACAATTAAATACGATCCAAAGTTTATTGGGTACATAATTTCTTCGTATGTTACATATTGGCTTGTATCCAAGAAAGGAAGGCCGTGACTCTAGTGTATACAGACGGGTTGCCATATTCACAGCCTTCGCTCAGCCCAAACGACACCACGCCGACCTGGAAATTAAAATACATATGCTAAGACCTACTTGGCTCGACGTGTCATTATTGCAATACAACGGGGCAGTACTGCCAGCATCTTGGGTGTGCTGCCAACTGGCTAGAATATTTGGGCTATCCATATGCCTTTAACTAGCTGCACCCCGCGGTTTCCCGGGATAAAAAGTAGCCGATGTGTTAATACAGGGTATAAGCTATCTTCATTTCGAATTACACTCAAATCCGTTCATCGGTTGTGGCGTGAAGAGGGAACAGACACACTTACACACTTACAACTTTCGTATTTATAATAGTAATGTGATGTGATTTGATATAGTTTATTCAACTGTTTCACCTTATAAGTAGTTATTAAGGTTCTGCAAGGAAAAAAACCCTTATATGATCACTTTGTTGTCCGTCTGTCTGTCTGTTTGTCCGTCTGTCTGTCAAGACCCTTTATCTCGGTAACGCGTGGAGGTATCGAGTTCAAATTAATACCATATACTCAAGTGTACAGTCCCTTGAATCTATGAAAAGATGAAACTTCTAAGTTGAGGTAAAAAAAGATGCGGCCTTTTATGCCGCAAAAAAACATATATTTCGTGGCGCTATTCGGTACCGCCTACCAAATTTCATCAAAATCCTTTCAGTTGTTTTAGAGTTTAGTAACAAACCTACACATCCTAATATTGGTAGGATAGAATAGTAGAAAGGAGGGTATGATAGGATTAAGATATGATAGTAGGATTAAAAAATTATCTACCTCAGCGTAATAATCTGTAAAAGTCATCAAAATCTGAAACCATTCCAGACAAACAACTTCGTTACCTACGAATATTTCTATGTCATAAAGTATGTATTGCCTCTTCTCGGAATAGGACACTTGCCAAAGCAATCTTGTCGTGGTTAAATTATGTCAAGCCAAGTTAGGCCGGATTTGTTATTCAAGTATTACTAGCCCGCCGTGGCTTTGAACGCGGCTTCGCCTGCGTAAAACTAACTTTAGGCATTTTATTATTTTTTGATGTCACTATCCCACTGCAGATTTTGCACGCTCGTTCTAAAACGGTGAAGGAAAACATCGTGATGAAACCCGCTTACGCGCTTTGGAGTGGTAGGCTCTGGCCGTGGTTGTAATACCACCCACCGAACAAAGCCATGCCGTCAAGCGACCTAGTCGTGTTTCGGGATGATGTTCGGTGAACCATCGGGGAGACGGGTCTGAGCAGCCGCTCAACTGCCGTCTCTCTCTAGATCTATGTGCTCCATCTTAGGCCACATCATCGCTTCACATCAGGCGAGATAGTTGCCAAACATAGATCTATTAAGCGTAAAAAAAAGACCTACATATTTCAGTTGGCCTCAAATAATACAAAATTCAAAAGCTCTTTATTAGTTTAGGCATCACAGACACACTTATGAACGTCAATTTAGAACAAACGACTCTACCACCGTATTGTGTACCTAGAGGATACGGCAAGAAACTGAGGGGATTTATTTTTTTGAGCTTTTGTTACATTTTGTTGATTTAGGACCTAAACTTTAGAGCTCTTATCAATAAAGGGTAAATAAAAGTTAAACAATGTTTAACATGTTTTGTCACTGTTTAATTTACGTTAAAACGATTATGTTAGAAAGAGTCAAAATATTAATCATTTAATAAGATTTAGGGCTTATGATGATCTATTTTAATTTTTTTGTCGAATATGTTGTTCTATTGTACCGTGTGCTATTTTATCAAGTGGTAGGTCTCTCATATGCGATAGGACATCCTGATTGGTGCCACGGCTTTGCCAGTTATTCTGCCACCAAGCAGTAGTGGGCAAGCATTACTCTACTGTTCTTATTTGATGGACATTGTAGCTAGCGAAATTACTGGGCATATGAGTCTCAATATCTGATGTCTCGGTGTGATGAGCGCAATGCTACGCAGTACTTTGCATGGTAAAAGTTTTGAGGGCACAGCAATTTTTATGGGTAAGCGTGGTGCATACTATTAGGCGAAGGACTTGCTCGTCTCATTGCAATAAAACTTACCAACGTCCTCTGGTTGTTATACACAGTCGTCAAAGGACCGCCCGAGTCGCCATCGCAGCTGCCAACCTTCCCAGTTCCGCTGGTGCACAGGTGACTTCCTTGCAGGCTTACTGCGGTGATGCTGTTCTGGCAGACTGAGTTCGTGATGATGTTCACAGAAACTTGGAAGAGGGACGTCGTTAGAGGGGTGGTGGTCTGAGCTAGAAAGAAAATACTTCGAGTTATTATCTACATATTTATTTACAATCTTAAGCCTAAGTTTTTTACAATACTTAAGTAGTATTGTAAAAAACTTAGGCATAAAAGTTTTTATTTTTTATATTATAAAAAACATAAACCTAGTGTACCGGCGGCAGCGCGGCAGAGCCCAAACTACTTGTGGTTAGGGTTGCAGAGTGAGGAACCTCCTGACTATACGTGCCGTATCCGTGGCACAGCATTATACGTGGCATTGTACAGGTCCTCGAGCGTACAGGTCGTATGACACGCAGGGCAAGACTAACAGTGTGCCATTGTCTGGGGAGAGACACTGTCCGAGTTCTAGCCCTGCGGCCGACTTGGATCCGGAGTCTGTTTAAAGACTTCTATGTCGGTCAAGGCAGATTTTGTCCAGGGGGGAGTTTTCGGAAAGTGAAATAGGTGATGCTGTAGGGTATCTTTCCTGCCAGAGACTTAGTCGGCTTTGGACGCATCATCATCTTGCGGCAACTGAATCAGTTAAAATATGATTATGACACTTATAACAATAAAGCGCGGAAATCGGCGCGTTGACTCAACGGAAATACGTCTACGCTGTTGACATTAATACGATTGTTCAATCTACTATCCATTTCTCTGGTTAAAAACATACACCTTTTGGCTTTGCCGTATTCGGGTAAAAAATCTCAACACCTTGACTGACAGTGGCGCTCCACACTGTCATCCGTGTTCATTTCTATTCTTGTTCTGCTACAACTTTGGAACTACACCTTTCGACGGCAAACTAAAAGACCACAGGCTTACATATTAGTTTCTAGAACGTGTCTACAAAGTTTCATTGCTTTGATTTAATAACATTCAAAATAACAGTCAAACTTTGCTTTAAGAAACTTTGGAGTGACAGGCTCAAACAAAGCCATACTGTCAAGTCAGCCTTTGTGGTGTAGTGGTTGGGTAGGTTGGCTCAAGTCTCATACACCACTGACGTTGCGATACGATTCCCGGGACGAGAAATGTTTTTGCACGAAAAAAAGCGCAAGCATTTGTTCCGTTTCTGGGTGTTGTGGGACCATGGTCCTCGTAGTTCCTGTTTCCCTAGATACAAGAAATCTTCGTATTAGCTCTTAAAGTTTCTGTTCAAATTTTGCAAGGAAAATGTACACAAATTGATCAGATAACGGTGAAAACCTGCCCAGAAACGCGGCGGAATTTTTGCAGACCCTTCAATAAGGCCCTTAGAATAAGTTAATGAATAGCACCGAAATAGGGCCTACCTAATGGCCTTAATTTCCTTTGTTTCTCATCTCGCGTTCTCTATTTATGAAGCTTCCTTAAGGGTATTTTGCAGGTCAATTTTAGTCAAGATTTGGCTATAATTATCCCTTTATCTAGGAAAGTTGTTATTTTCTCGGGTTCCATACATTGTACACAAGATGGTTGTTCTCTGACATCCTCTGTGGCGTAATGGTTTGGCTTATTGGATTAAATCTCATACACCACTGAGGTCGTGGGTTTGATTCCCGCGAAGGGACAAATGGTTTTGCACAGAAAAAAATACGCAAGTATTGTTTCGTGTCTCAGTCTTGTAGGACCACTCGTAGTTCCTACATCCATCCATTCCTAGATACATAATCCTAGTAAAGAGCTAGGAATCTATGTGTGTGTCTATCAAGAATATGTCTATCTTGGACAAACAAAACAGTTGGGTAGAAACAACTTCGAGAGGGAAGCCGACAGAAGGATTCAGCTAGGCTGGGCAGCGTTCGGTAAACTACGTCAAGTTTTCACGGCGTCCATACCACAGTGCCTTAAGACAAAAGTATTTAATGCGTAAGTGTAAGTGAACTCTATTATCTATCTAACTAGGTCTCTAACTTACAGTCACTAGTCTTCCCGTAGCCTGAGACAGTACCGGTCAGCCCGGCAAAATTCAAGTTCACGTCAGCAGCAGCAGGCAGACGAACCGCTTGAATGTTATCTGTAGAAAGAAAAAAAATAATGAAAGAAAATGAAATATGATGGAATGCCATGGAATGCAATAGAATGCATTGGAATGCAATGGAATGCAATGGAATGCAATGGAATGCAATGGAATGCAATGGAATGCAATGGAATGCAATGGAATGCAATGGAATGCAATGGAATGCAATGGAATGCAATGGAATGCAATGGAATGCAATGGAATGCAATGGAATGCAATGGAATGCAATGGAATGCAATGGAATGCAATGGAATGCAATGGAATGCAATGGAATGCAATGGAATGCAATGGAATGCAATGGAATGCAATGGAACTGAACCTACATCTTTGCAAGTCCCGAGGGTTACCGTGTAATCTGCTCTGCTGAATTCCCTCTACTGCTCTAGCGGTTAATTATTATGACATGGTACCAATGCTGATGTATGTAAAGCGCATGCACCATGCAGACACAGTATAGTTAACAGTTCAAGTATTCACAAAAATAAGAGGCAACAAATACTTACTAGTATAAGTGACACTGGCAATCTTGACCATCGCGATGTCATTGGCAACATTCTTCGTATTCCACCCCGAGTGAACAATCACGTCTGAAGTTGCTATCCTTGTCCCTCCAGTGAAGATGGTAAGAGAGCCCAATACTGTTTGAGTAAAAAAAGGTTTTTGTAAATTGCTTACACTTTTACCAAATAAATAAAAATGACTTTAAAACATTCATATGTATATGTATGTTTAAATATTCAGAAAAAGTAATATTAGCGGAAATCGAACCAGAGTCTGAAAAATACCATTCCGACGCCTGAACCACACGGTGGAACTGTTATTGACAGGCGTGTCGCTTACCATCAGTGCACGAACTGCTCGTTTAGTTAGTTGAATAAAAAATGCGCAGGTTTTATAGGCTTTAGTTGAAACTATGTCCCAGGATAGCTATAATCTGAAGGTCTTTAAGACTAGAATGAACAGGTTTCTTCTAGGCAAGCGTGCTACATCGTCAACCGCACAGATGATATAGCGTTACAAAGTAACCCCATCTTTTAATAATTAATTTTTAGGAAAAGAAAAACCGACTTCAATGTATCTTCGAAGTTCAAGGTCAAATATCGATGAAATTTTTATGGAACCACTTCGTAGCTATACTGAACCCAACGCAAAAAGAATTTTTCAAATCGAAAATCATAAATGACGGAGTTCTGAGGTCAATCGATCAGAGAACCTTCTCCTTTTCTCCGAAGTCGGTTAAAAAAGGACATGGGTAACCTACCTATAGTAAATAGATTCGCCTGGTTCTGTCCATCCCACCAACAGTGAGCAGCAGTGAGGACT
The DNA here is from genome assembly GCA_951640565.1 of Petrophora chlorosata. Taxonomy (NCBI): domain Eukaryota; kingdom Metazoa; phylum Arthropoda; class Insecta; order Lepidoptera; family Geometridae; genus Petrophora; species Petrophora chlorosata. The sequence continues at coordinate 2,425,067 of OX621204.1, read as the reverse complement.
CGAGTGTTGGATATAAGGGATCCTCCGCAGATTGACTGCCATCCTGTCGTCAGGCGCGCTACAATACCAGCCTGGAACAGTACATGCATTTACTATAGCTATTACTTTACGAAGTGCTGAGAATAGCAAAAAGCCTCTCCACTTCTTACAACTACGAGCCATTACACATGTCGATGATCCCAAGCTCACTATAGCTTTAGAATTAATGAGGCAACGCCGAGACATCGGCGCACTCAGTGTGTTTTACAAAATCTGTAATGGGATGCTCTGAAGATCTGTTTGACGTCACTCTCGCTAGGCGCATACCTGCAAGATGTGGAATGAGCTACCACCTGAGATATTTCCGCAGGGCTATAATATGGGGCAGTTCAAAAGAAGGGTTAACAGGGCCCTTAAAGGTAGACACGCCCTAAGTGTTGCAGGAGTCCATAAGCGACAGTGACCGTTTACCATCCAGGAGGGCCAGCTACTTGTTTGCCGCCCTATTTATATAGATAAAGCAAAAAGTATAGTTGGATTATGTTTCCCCGTATCTGCAGCATACTCGACGGAAGCGGTGGCGCACGCAGTTCAAAACGAGATGCACTGTTATTAATTTAGTTCTTTCCCGTTTTGTTACCGCCCTACAGCCCGCTGTGCCCAATATTTGGGCAATCATCTACCAAAAATTCATGAGGCATTCATCGATGGCTTATGAATTTTTACTCGCTCTAAGACTTCTAAGCCTCTGAAACGGTCGGAATAATTTCAGGATAATTATTCCTGTAAGTAATCCTGCATATCAATAATTACCAGCTTAATGGCCTAGAATGGTGGCCAAGATACACGAGATGATTAGGGATGACAACTTAAATAATGATGGCAGCGTCTTAGATTTGTTTACACGCTCAGCTAATTGTTAGACGTGATATATTTGGGTAGTAACATACACACATCAGTAAGGAAATACACCTACAAATCTCTGTTTCATTAATATTGGATTGTGTTTTTCACGTAATTAATCTGAGGCACCCACCGCATTTTCTTCTGCCGTAATTATGTTGTTCTGCCGAGCAGTAGTGTGCATACATTATTACGCTGCGGTTTTATTCGTAGTTGACTGTGGACATCTGCGCCAGTGTAAAACCAGGCCTTGACACATTGTTGCTACGTTCAGGACTTTTTTTATAACTGAATAGGCAAGCATTTGACCCCAGTCTTACCTGATGGAAAGTGACGACGTGGTCGACGATGGATCATACAAGTTGGAAGACCAAGAAAAATAGAAGGTAGTAGGTAGAGGTTGGAGAGATCTAGATTGATGGAAAGATTGGTAGAGATAGCCCTCTACCACAGAATAAACAATAGTACTCCCTCAACTGAAATATTCAATCAAAAGACAAAATCTCAATGATTATATCAGGTTTCTTCTAGGCGAGCGTGCTACATCTTCGACCGCATCGTCACTTAACAACAGGTGAGATAGCGGTCAAACGCAAGCCTATAAATAATAATAATAAAAAATATACTGGTATTGGATAGCTAAAACGAATGCCACTTTTTTGTGGACGGACGTACACATTTAGTTTAAAATATCTCTCTCACATTTTAATCTAAGTTAATTTGGTGCAGCGCAGTGACAATATGTCATAGTAAAGTTGGTGCTACCCGTAAAAATACAAGAACATAGTGTGTTCGTCTTAATAGAGACAATAAAAAAGTATAAATGGACGTATTCATAGTTTTACCGTAAGTAATAGTTAGTATTGTTTGGTTTTACTCTAGTTAGCAGTTTAAGTTAAACTCAAATCAGTTTTTAGTCTTATTACACTAAATTATAATGCTTATGAAGTGTAATTATAAAAACACGTCATTACAAAAAAAACATTTCATAAGTGTGTCGCATTATTAATATAAACGCTAGCATACCTGATGAGGAATAACCGAAGCACTGGTCACCTGACTTCCACCAACGATCCTTGACTGTGCCCCCTCATATTTCAGCAGCTCCAAAGCTTTGGGCACTCCAATCTTCATATGATAACCAAACGCTGTCACTTCACTGCTCGATTCATCAATGCCAATGTCATTGTTGGCACTAACGGCGTCATAGCTTGCATTTTCCGGTTCATTTTTTACATTTCTAGGCTCAAAACTGGCACTTTTAGAAATAACTATCAAGGAGAGGAAAATAAACGCAAGCGTCGTATGCATTTTGATGAAATGAGGTGTAAACAAGTGATACGACTGAATTTGTTACCTAAGCGATGTCAGAAAGTATTGGTTTCGGTTCATTCATACCGGTATAAATGGAGCGCTTACTTACGTAAAATGAATAGGTTTTTGAACGAAAGTAAAGTAAAAATCTATTTTTAAAGTTACACAAATCCTACATATACTTTATTTTCTTTTTTGTTTATTTAACTGGTGACGAGTCGAGCTGGTCGTTCGCTCGATGATAAGCAATACGCCTGCACATAACAGTAACATCACCCCCAGAACTTTGTTTTCAAAATCCTAAGACAATTAGCTGCTAAGTCTCATAATGCCCAGTAATTTCGCTGTCTACAATGCCCTTCAAACTGGAACACAGTTATGCTTGCGTACTACTGCTTGGCGGCAGAATAACTGGCAAAGCGGTGGTACCCACCCAGATGGCCTCTCGCATACAATAAACCTACCACTAGAAAATTTAACTAAATTACATATTGATTTACACATGCACTCCTTTAAAGTAAGATTATCGGTGGGCCCCAAACTAGGCTAGGACTACCTTGGCGACCCGTTTCGATTTGATAACTTGACTATAGTACCGTTCTAGAACGGTTATTTAATCCTTAGTTATCAGTGTCATCACGGAGATGATAATCCTTCGATAAGTAAATACTTTCTGATATCTTATCTGGAGCTATCCACTGATTCAGTATTAATGACACAGCGACATTTAATTGTGACTATGATTAGTACAGTCAGAATAAATAATAGTTTTTTTCATGTCATACTGTTTTTGCGGATACTCCGTGGTTTTCCAGGTTAAAAATTAACCTACATATGTCCTTTTTCCAGGAACTAAACGTACGTACATACCAAGTTTCATCAAAATCCCTTCAGTAGTTTTTGCGTGATTGAGTAACAAACATCCACCTATCCATACATCTTCACAAATTTTCGCATTTTATAATATTATTAAGATTATATAGTATGATTTTATATTTATATTTAATCATTTATTGCAACATACAGCAGACATAATATTTTCACAGTACTCTTTGGCGGTTGAATAATTGGCAGAGAATCAAAAAAAGCTATAAAGACAGCCTCTGTGGTGTAGTAGTTGAGTAGGTTGGCTCAAATCTCATACACCACTGAAGTTGCAGGTTCGATTCCCGTGACGGGACAAATGCATGTGCACAGAAAAAAAAGCGCAAGCATTTGTTTCGTGTTTAGGTGTGTGGGACTATAGTCCTCGATGTTCCTAGTTCCCTAGATACAGGGTATTCTATTTACGGGGGATCTATGTAGGTGATCGTTGGGCGTATTATTTATTATTTATTTATTTATTTTTAGCTTCGGCGAACATTTTTTGTGTTGACCATACCAAATGTTATTAGACCTAGGGGTACCTACGTACTTCTAAAGATGTTTAATATGATACCGATGCCTTACAAAAGTACTCAAAACAGTTACACAGAAAAGATAGCAATAATGATTTGAATCAAGTTACAAAAGATAATGTCGCGGTAATTCCAGAATAGATTTTTCGATTTTACGGATGTCTTTATTTAATTTTTCCTTGTTGTGATAGTACTATTAATTATTCTGTGGGTTTTATTGATTATACAATTTAACTACGTGTAAATTATATTATTAGGAAGTACTATGTTAGGTAAAAACAAATTATTAAAAAAAAAACAATTATTGGTTTTACCTATCTAACTTTATGTAATAGATAAATTAGACAGATAGAATATTTTTGATATTGAATGCATTAGCGCATGCTAGGCTTGTTAGACTTGTTCGGTTGATCAATGGAAGCATTAACGACAGATGACGTAGAATCGTCCCCGTAAGACGATATAAGAAGGATAGAAAAAATTTGGTTGCTCGAGCAGTAGGCTCGGTGGCCCAGTGGTTAAGGCGTCGGGACGGTATTCCGAAGACGCAGGTTCGATCCCTGCCCGAGCAATATCATTTTTCTTCTTCCTAATTATTTAAATCTTGAGATAGAATATTCTTTATTACACAAACAATTTTAAAGGTACATAGGCGAACTTAATACTAAATATCTTCCAGTTAACCTCGGTGTACTGTGGAGCTTGTTAAGGAAAGTAGTTTGTTAAGGAAGTGCAAACAAAATATAAAGGTTTGGAAAAATAAAAGGTCATACAAAAATAATATAGTTAAGAACTCCAAAAGAGAAAATACTGAAAATTAATAAAATGCTATTAGACTGTCCGAAGCTATTTTGATTAATTTAATGTTTTAGACATAAAATTAATCAAGTCTTTTTAAATAACAACTATTATTATTCTTACTAATTTGATCATTTTGTTGTACACTACTAAGAAGCAGTCTTCCACTCCTCTAAATTGCGTTCTGGACGAGACTTCTTAATGAAATGTGTCCACCTTAACCATCTATTGTACCCATCTACATCAAGGATAGCAATAAGCGATTGAATTGAATTGAATTGAAAAGGCCTTCGACAGGCTACTTTCAGGCGACTCTACACCATTCATATTATCCCAAAAAAAGTGTCTACGCTAGAAGTAACATAAGAATTAGAAGTACAATGCATTGTAATTTTATACAAATACTGAATCAAGGAAAATAAAAAGTTATTTTAAGCAGTAGATACTATTTAGTTTTTTTTTTTATTTCCTGGTTACCGACAGAGGGATCTTGACAATAGCACAGAAGTCTTAGTTAATTCAGTATATTATAATAGTTCAGTACAACAACGCGTGGCGCGCAATGTTCCGGCTGCCCCGTTGGTGGAGCGCGAGCGAGATGTTTGCTGCGGGCCGCGCGCCCTGCTGGCAGGCGCTGCTGAGGAACCGGTCAGCCGCCACGCGCACCGCCCTGCATTGCTCCGACAACTCCCTGGTGGCTGCGGTGCGAGACTGGCACTCCAGCCCACTACACCGGACGTGGCGGAAGTACCACACGCCCATCACGTAAAGATCATTATTTTCATTTAACTTTATATCAGTATTTCCATTTTATATTATATAATTATTATTAGATATTTAACGTGAATTAATAGATTTCAGTCTGGACAATAAGCAATTTCATTTCATTAACCGACTTCAAAAAAGGAGGAGGTTCTCTATTCGGTTGTATTTTTTTTTTTTTTTTCATTTTTCATTTCATTAGTAGTTCAGATAACAATAGGCAGAAAGGATAGCGCAGCGTCTGTTCGGAACCTCAAAACTTCGGTATCTTAAAACTCAATAGAAATATTGAATTTTAATAAAATAGCACGTCATCTAGATAAATTTCCTTTGGCATCTTAGTTTTCTAATTAAAACTAAGTCAATTACAGTGGATATCCAGTTCAGAGAAGACAAGCGTGTCAAACGTCTGACGAAGCTAATCTGTCGTTTTGTGGGGGTGGACCTTTGGGGGCGAGGGGAGGTAAAGGTTTCATTAATAGTGGGGCTGAAAGATTTTAATAAGCGGAAAATGAAAACTAAGGGTATTGATGTAAGAAATCTACACCTACCTTCGCTATACCTACAATCATCTTCATCCTGTTATTGTAATGTACTTAATATCTGTTTATTTATTTATTTGACGGCCTCTGTGGTGTAATGGTTGGGCAGGTTGGCTCAAATCTCATACACCACTGAGGCTGCGGGTTCGATTCCCGCAACGGGACAAATGTTTGTGCATAGAAAAAAAAAGCGTGTCTGGGTGCTGTGGGACCATGGTCCTTATGGTACTGGTACCTGAATCCTAGTTAGGGTCAGGATCTATGTATGTGATCGTTGGGCGTTATTTATTTATTTTTATTTATTTTATGGGCAGCCTCTGTGGTGTAGTCTTAACAGCCGTTTGCAGCGGACACCACTTGGATGGATGGCTGATTGTGTTGTATTTACATCAGCACTTTGCTTCAGAGGGCACCGGGCTTTGGAGGGCCATGTCGCTGGCCTTTAGATGGTCTAAAAACTCCGTCACCAGGGTTGGCCACACACACAAGAAGAATCGGGTAAGTTTGGTTACCAGTTTTAGCCAAACATATTTAGTGAAATAAAATGAAATATTTATTTGTAGAAAACACGGTCATAATGAAATTTACAAATCTTTTAGAGTTCTGCGTGTCTCACCATTTCTGGCATACAAATTTTCATAATACATATTACATTATTTAAATTAATTGAAATAAAATGTCTTATGCATATAAGTAATTAGTACAGAAAATGTTGAATATTAAATAATAATTATTAATTAAAAAAAACAAAATCCGGCTTCAATGTACCTCTTCTTTGATGTCCAAGGTCAAATTTTAACGAAATTAACAAAAAGCGCAAAAAGAATTTTCCAAATCGGTTCATAAATGACGGAGTTCTTAGGTAACAAACATTTAAAAAAATACAATCGAACAGAGAACCTTCTTCTTTTTTGAAGTCGGTTAAGAAAAAACACAACCATTAAACATCAAATTCATTAATAATTCACACGGCATAAAGATAAAATTTTGAATAATATAATGCCAGACTGCAAAACTTTGGAGATTTCAGTATAAGCACCAATAATATATACTCCAGACAAAATAAAGACGACCTTCAGACCGGTTGCGGACGGCAGAGTTGAACAATCTTTAAAGCAGTAAAAATCGCATAAAATATCATAATACAGAGTTATTTCCTTCTGGAAATCTAGAATGAGTCTCGCGGGCGTCGTAGCACAATCACAGTCGTCATTTTTCTTCGTAGATAGTAATGTAAGAGCATGTCTGTCGGATTGTTAGTTCACATGGAAACTATAGTAACAAGAAAATATAGGATTTTTACAAGCTCTTTATTTTTATTTTATTTTATTTATTTACAAAATCTACAGATCTTAATTAGTATAATAAAAGTTATTTAGAGCGAGTGTGGCTCAGCGGGGACTCGTGCGCCTTTCGATCCGACGCACCTGGGTTCGAATCCCGACTCGGCCCTGCACCAATGACTTATAGTTAAGTGCAGATTTTGCACGCTCGCTCTAAAACGGTGAAGGAAAACGTCGTGATGAAACCCGCTTACGCGCTTTGGAGTGATAGGCTCTGGCCATGGTTGTAATACCACCCACCGAACAAAGCCATGCCGTCAAGCGACCTAGTCGTGTTTCGGAATGATGTTCGGTGAACCATCGGGGAGAGTGGTCTGAGCAGCCGCTCAACTGCCGTCTCTCTCTAGATCTATGTTCTCAATCTTAGGCCACATCATCGCTTCACATCAGGCGAGATAGTGGCCAAACATGGATCTATTAAGCGTAAAAAAAAAAAAGTTATTGCTATGTCTTACAACTAATGACGGATTTACTTTTTATAAGCTAACTTGGTGAGAGCAGAGAGTACATAGGTTCATGCAACTAACATTTTACCACTAACACTTTTGCCAGTGAAATTACTGGGCATTATGAGACTCAACAGCTAATTGTCTCAGGGTGACGAACGCAGTGCAGCACCGCGCAGGGTTTTGCAAAACAAAGTTCTGGATGGTGCTGTTATTGTTATGGGCTGGCGTATTGCTTACCATCGAACGACCAGCTCGTCTCGTCATTCAGTAACATTAAAAAAAAACATGATGAACAAAAATACAAGTACAGTAAACGGACAAAAGTGCATTAGCACCTTAAAGTCGATAATCGCCCACACGGTGTAAGCCCGCGCATGCTGCATATAATGTCCTTACGCACACAACAAAACGTCATACGGTATAACTATGAGGAGGTGCACTTCGTCAGATGCATGTGGTAAACATTAGAAAAAGATAACAGTATATACTCGCTTTCTTCTTAGTGAGTTATCCAGTTATTACGCCGAGCCGACTCAAAACAACAGCATAAATTCGTTTACTTAAAAAATGTGACAATGGTGGAGTGGAGTAAGTAGTAAACTCTTATACGATGGTCAATAAGGGTGTGGGTTCAATCCTGAGTGCCGTGATCACTTTTTGGTATTTATTATTAAGTTTAAATCCCTGTTAATATAACAAACTATAAGTTGCAGCCTTTGTTAAACATGAATTAAAATAGTCGTTCATAAGGGAACATTTATTCAAATCCAAGTTAAAAAACATTTTGTAATTTAATAATTAATAACCTACTTATGATAAACATTTATTTACTTATAGTTTTTAAAAGAAATAGAAACCAATACATCTCTTATTACCTATTGGTTATTAAAGGTTTATATAAGCTTAAAATATTCATTTTCTCAAGGAAAAGAGGTTTGAAGCTTAACCCCTTATAACCATAAACTACAAATTTTTCTTTAAAAAATCATTCAATTTTACCTACTAACTATTACTATTACTAACTATGACTTAAAAGTTTTATCATCGGTAAATATTGTAGTAGTCTTCCAGTTAAAATCCATATATTCTCGAGCAAAACGCAATCATTCCTGTTTATATGCCTTCGCGTCAAACATGATTTCTTAGCAGGTATTCGGTGATGTAATCCTTCGGCATGGAGTCCGCGGTGGACAGTGCGCAATTACGTTTCCACTTATTGTTCTGTATTCGTTTCATATTGTTCCACCATAAAACGTCGCTGAGACTGGTTGATAACCAGCGGGCTTCACTCCATACACGACTGCCTTCCTCGTTGTGTCGTTTTACCCAACGACTCACAGTATTTCTCTAAAACAGAGTAATCTTTATTATATTAGAACACTTTTAAACTAGCAATTTACACCACAACGCAACTATAATAATATCATCACATAATCTATTATAACTTACACATAAGCCGGTTTCATTGGAAATTTGAGATATATTAAGTCCATTTTTCTATAAAAGGCCACTATATTTGCCCTTTCATCGATATTTCTATTTGATTGCATTTGTAATAATAACTATCAAACGAAACAACACCAGTAACAATAAATCTACCGCTCGCAACAAAGTTCACCAACCGACAAGTTCACTATTCTATTGCAGCTTGTTTCAAATCTACCTTCATCTTTTGAGAAACTGGTTAAAACATTAAAATAAAGAAACAACACCACATCGATGACATTTCAAACAAAATTCTAAAAACTAAAATGTAAAAACGATTTATAGTACGAGAGGATTCGAACCGACGTGTCGCACATCATGATTTATGACATTTAAACACTGTGTTAAACCACTGAACCAGATTGACACTTATCCAATGTTTCGAAATTAAAAATTATTAACTTAAAAAGTTTACGACAGGAAGACGATTGATAATTTCGCTCTTTGATTGGTTCATAATGAAAGAATACATTGTATGGGTGTGTGTGTGCCTGCAAACGCTTTGTAGAAGAAGGTCATTAGTGCGATTTACTTTGATGCTATTGCTTTGTGAGACTGCTACTGGATTTTTGACCGCCACTGTACCTACTATCAATTCCACTATTCGTAATTAAATTAAAAGAAATGTAAATATTTATTATATAGTCAAAAGATACTGACAATGTTTGTTTGTTTGGGTCAATCATAACCACTTCCGCTTATTCTATAGAGTGGAAATTTTGCATACATGTCAAAGTCCGATGACAATGCGATATTATGGTGACAGTCAGCTGATCTGATAATGGAGCCGGAAGGTGGGCAATGGAACTCCTTGACGGATAATCGTAAACTACTAGTGTTTGGGCTCATTTTAATCTGCTTGCGGTTCCGATTACGAATTTAATAAAAGCTTGTCTTTAAAAATATATTTTTTAAGAAAAACCTTGTTTGTAATTGAGTGACGAGACAAGCAGGTCGTTCAACTGAAGGTAAGCAACTTATAGTTAAATTACATAAACAATTTGCAGCGCTCCTTGGTGAATTGGCACAATATAACCACATCCGATAAATTTCAAAGGATCTACCAAAATCCAAAACTTCATCGAAATCGGTTCAGCCATTTAGAAGTTAGATGGGAAAATGGTAATAACACATAAATACAAACACACAAACTATTCTTCTTACCCTTCTTACATTAAATCTGCTCTGTTCCGCTGTGGGTAAAAATTTGAGCGACGCTCAGCATGCGTTGCTTGTATACCTGAACTATCATCATCAGCCCATCACGTTCCCACTGCTGGGACACGGGCCTTCTCTCATAGAGAAAGTATGGGCTATAACCCACCACGCTAGCCCAGTGCTGGTTCATGGATGTCACATGTCCTTGAATTTTTGTGATTAATTCTTGGACATGTCGGTTTCCTCAGGATGTTTTCCTTCACCGTCTTTAGAGCGAGTTTTAAATCCGCATGTAACTTAAGAAAGTCAGTGGTGCGGGACCAGCGGAATTCGAATTCCGGTGCGTCGAATCGAAAGTCGCACATGCCCCCACTGAGCCACACTCACTATCACCTGAACTATACCTAAAGAATATTAATCACTGCGATCATTTGCAGGGAATCCACGCAGCGCCCACATTTCACGAGCTTGCAACCAGCTCATACCTATAAATCAACGAGTTGGAACCGAGCTGTTTACTTTCCCGGGAAACTTTGGAACTTGCGTTTTCTTGTTGCACGGCGCTTGTTGTTAAGAGAAGTTTGAGTTTGGTGGAATAAAGTTGTCAATGTTTTTATACATGCCTAGCGACCGGCTTCGCATAGGTTCGAATACGAACGTTAATACACTTAGACCGGAAGTTTTCACACATAAAACACACTAATGCTTGCACACTACTACTTGGCAGCATCATAACTGGCAAAGCGGTGGTACCAACCCAAACGGCCTCTTGGATACGAAAAAACATTCCATCTTAGGACCACCAGGCGAGGAGAGTCACTCCACCCTTACGTTGTGCTCGTACGACCATTCCGCACAAAGCGCTTCGCTGACTCTTTCATTATACGTACTGCTAAGGAACGGAATCTTTACTAGCATATTTCCTTCCAATTACAACCTGGGTGTCTTTAAGACAAGAGTGAATAAGCACCCCATGGGCAAACGTGCTCTACCTTAAACCGCAACTACGCTTGCCATCAGGTGAGTTGTTGTAAAACGTAAGCCCATATAATCATAAAATAGATACAGGATGTAGGAACTGGACTTATCGCTAAAAGACATGTCTTCCACTCAACCTTTTTTTTACAAAATATTCGTTGTTTTAAATGAGCCCTGTATGCGATGCTCAACGACGTAAATTATTGCAAGTTGCAAAACTGCAATCAGGGAACTGCAGCCGCAATACAGAGGTGGAGCAAGTACCTACCTACAGAAGTTTTCTTAAGAAATGTCGGAGATGTGGAAAAGGTTTTCTGTACCTACTTGATGCACCAGGCGTGCTGTTAAAGAGAAATAATTTGGCAATTTAAACAATATCTCACGTTACGTAACTTGACGTTGAATGCATAAGATGCATATATGCATAAGATGTGCGAAAGAGAAGGAATGAAAGAGTTACGCATAGGTTAGAAAGAGTGAAAGGATTGTAGATCAAAAACGGAACATCACGAAAAGTGTGAAAGAGATGCATAGATGAGAAGTTATAGAACAATTATGAAAGAGTTAAGTAATGTAGATGGCGTGTGAAAGGAATAGAATGATACTTTAGGCCTTGGTGTAAGCAAGTTAGAAAATAAAAGACAGTTACAGTGAACGTCTCGTTTAACTCACCCTTACAGCAGTACGGTTACTTGTCTATTATTTTCTCTGTGGTTTGAGTGGTTAGTTAAGAGATACGAGAGACTACAAAAACGTGACCAACATTTAAAAAAGATATGCAAATAATGTACCATTGACTTTGAAATGCCAATAATTGCCAATAAGCGTCCTCCTCTCTTCTAATGTTGCTGTGCCCGACGGAGTCCATATGAGACTTTGTACGTTTACCTAATTACACCTTGTACTACCTATGGAACCAATATATAATCTGAATCTGAGACAAAATCAATCAATTCAATTTGACCAGACCCGCACTACACTGGACACTTCTATTTACGATGCATTACAACGTTGCCGAGAATAGAGGAAGATGGCGTAACATCAATCAATCAATCAAATCAAGAAAAGACAATGGATGGAGGTGGTTACAACTGTCAGACTTGAGGAATACGACTCAAGGAAGAGGATGAAGGACTTGGTACTGATATCAGATATTCTTTAAATTTCGAGAATCGATTTAATTTATATTGGACGATGTTTTAGCTATACCGACGCAAAAATAATTTCCAAATCAGTTTATAAATGACGCAGTTTCCTCTTGAGTTACGAATCCTTCTTTTTGAAATCGGTTAGAAAGAAAGAAAATACAGCTGAAGACATGCCTACTCTACCTTCGCCGATGTCTGCTATCAACCGGACAGAGAAACTTTCTTCGCTAACTATCTATCTGCGGGCTCCAGAACATTTCGCTAATTGTTTCGTATTTTTCCGCAAGTTTCATAGGCAAACGAGCGTTGTTATAAATACGGGTTATTCTTTCCTTCCTTTGAGACAAAAATCTTTTGAGGAAATTTATAATGACTGATCTGATTTTTCCAGCAATTATAAATGTACGCGCTTGTTTCAGCGCAATATTTAAAAATACATCAGCACAAACGTTCCTATTGCTAGGACATGGGTGTTCTTTTCTTTATGGGACTGTGTGATGAGACGAGCAAGTCGTTCACCTGATAGTAAGCGCCACGCCTGCTCATAACAATTGCAGTGCCACCCAGAACCAATTTGAATACCATAAAAAGCGCTCATCATCCCGAGACATCGGATATTTAATGCCCAGTAATTTCGCTGGCTACAATACCTTTCAAGCCGGAACGCAGTAATGCTTGTGTACTAACTTGGCTGTAGAATAACTGGCACAGCGGTGGTACCCACCCAGTCAGAATTTCGCATACGAGAGACCTTTCACGAGTATCTTCTCTCATAGAGAGAGTAATAATATAGACTCACCAGGCCACCACACAGGCGCAGTGCTGGTTGATGGATGTCACATGTAGGTACTTGAATGTTGCAAGAGTGAACAGGTTTCTTCTAGGCGAGCGTGCTACATCTTCGACCGCATCGTCACTTAACAACAGGTGAGATAGCAGTCAAACGCAAGCCTATAAATAATAATAAAAAATAAAAAAAATATTTTTATTTTTGTTGATGTCATTAGTCTCCTCACGATGTTTCACTTCAGCATTTTTAGAGCGGTGTTAAATCTTTCTTATTTTTTTTTTTTTCTTTTTAATTACTATAAATAAATACATAGTAAGAAGACAGGTACAATTATACAGCTTTAAAACAATCTGACTGCCTAATAAGTCCATTGGTATTGTATCTTAATAACATTGTCAATTTTGAAAATTATTATCTTAAGTTAAGAGAGTCGTTGGTTACCAAACGGGATTCGAACTCCGATGCTCTCGGCGTGCTACTTTTGATTAGACAGAAGCATCACGAGTTCTCGCTGAGCCACACTCGCACTTTTCATCGAATATGTTGTTCAATATTGATCTTCCTTATTTGGTTTACGTAAAGTACTTCGAACATACGCGAGGCTAACGATCGAAACCAGCATACAGCGATCGCTAGAATTAGTTGATTTTATGAATAGACAAACGCACAGGGACAGATAGCAATGCTACTTTCGAAACTGAAGTCGACTAGGACCACTGAATTCAAGTCCTATAGGCTCCAAGTTCCAGCGATGCATAAGGAACTGTTCCTGAATTCTGACTTCTGGCCTGGAGGGGTAAGCCGGAGATACAGGGAAGGAGCGAAATTTTTGAACCCTGTGAAGTAGTGTGTGTGGTGTATTAAATGTAATGTTATATTTTTGTATGTATGTTAGTCTGTAAGGTAAATATTCTATGGGCCTCTGTTAATTTTACTTTGTCGTACTTTAATTTTGCCTGAAATAAAGAGTTTAATAATAATAATATGCTCCTTGGCTAGAACCTAACAAGCCTTCAACGCTCTTTGCTAAATATAAAACGGCTACACACACGATATGATTGTGTCGGAATAACTCCGACCAAGTTTTGGACAATTAGGATGTCCTTAAGAAAGTGTCGAATAAGAAATCATTATTCGACAACCACAAAGAATAGACTGCGTATTCAATATATTGCTAACACAATAACCGATAGCTTTCCATCACCTTCAAAAGCTAGGGGTGGCACATAATGCATCGACCCATTCTCCTATCTAAACAACCCTGAGTCCTGCAGGCTACAATATAAAGGTGTATACAGCGAGGGTGTGTGAACAAGCGTGTAACGTAAAGCAAGTATAATAACCAGGGGCCGCAGCCGCTGGCCTATCTTTAGGTGACGGGCGTCCGGTACGGACAGCCCTATTTGTGTAGGGTCGTAGGATGAATACAGTCGGATGTTTGGAGACGTTTATATTTGTTAATGGGTGTTGAAAGGCTTTTTGTACTAAAGAAAAGCTCGGGTTTTGTTTTTCTAGTGTATATATAGGCTTTTTTATGTATCTGTTACGAAACGAGCACGTCGTTCAGTTTGAAGGGAATTGTAGCCAGTTAAATTACTGAGCATCGTCTCGGTGATGAGATTGATTGATTGATAACACTTTATTGTACACCAAAAACATAACAAGAACAAATAGACATAGAACTTAAAAATGTAATTAGTACAATGGGCGGTCTTATCGCTAATAAGCGATCTCTTCCAGACAACCTTGGGATGGAGAGGATTTGTGAAACGACAAAAGACGGTGGTGTACTTATATAATAATTATTATTAGTAAAATCATATAATATCATATGAGTATAATACATACATAGTATTATAATATATATATATATATATATATATACATAAACAATTATAATACATACATATATATATATATATATATGTATAAAAACAATAAATATATACATATAGATATACACAAATACTTACCATTAATAAAATATAGCAATAAAATAATAAACAATTAGCTAGACATACAATTCTTTGACTTGTTTTTTAAAAGTAGAAATTGACTGTGCACGCCTAATCTTGACAGGCAATGCGTTCCACAGGCGAACTGCTTGGACAGTGAAAGAATTGTCATAGAAAGAGCTGCCATGTGGAGGGGTTTGAAGCGACAGATTTTCTGATGACCTAAGAGAATAAGTGTTTGAAAGGTGAAGGAAATGAGAGTACCTAATGCAGTGCTACTCAGTACTTATATGGTTACAATAGTTCTGGGTGGCACTGCAATTGCTATGAGCCTCGTGGCGCTTACCATCAGGCGAATGACTTGGTTAACTCATTATTCAGATCCATAAAAAAACCGGCCAAGTTGCGAGTCGGACTCGCGCACGCAGGGTTCCGTGCCTTTATCTATAAAAACGGCAAAATAACTACGATTGTTATATAGGAGCCCCCTTAAATATTTTTTATTTTGTTTTTTAGTATTTGTTGTCAAAGCAGCATACAATTTCAACTTTCTAACTATCATGTTTCATGAGATAGAGCCTGGTGACAGACGGACAGACAGACAAACAGACGGACGGAGAGTGGAGTCTTAGTAATAGGGTCTCGTTTTACCCTTTGGGTACGGAACTCTAAAAACAACATTATAAACACAATTTATCGGAGAATACCGGTTATGAAAACTTCCTCGGGTATTCTTACGAGAAACAACGGCGATGCAAGTTCCTCTCTTTGTCGCAAAGAATCGCGTTCATTATATTATTTCTGGAAGTTTTAACGATCTACGACTAGTGAAATAATGAACGTAAAAGACAATGTTCAAAAGAAAAAGAAAATAAAGTGGAAAGTATCGGTTGAATTACCTGTAGGCCACTCAGTTGGCTCAACCGACACCCATAAGAACAGTCCGCAGCGCTTATATTATGTATTCACTCCCAAGTTTTTACTCATAATTTCCAACGACAAGTGCATGCAAACATTTTTCAAATATATGTAGTCATCTTATTTGTCAGAATGCGGTATCCTACTATATCAGTATCACTACATAGTATAAAACAAAGTCGCTTTCTCTGTCCCTATATCCCTATGTATGCTTAAATGTTTAAAACTACGCAACGGATTTTGATGCGGTTTTTTTAATAGATAGAGTGATTGAAGAGGATGGTTTATATGTATAATAACCGTGCGAAGCCGGGGCGGATCGCTAGTAATATTATAAACGCGAAAGTTTGTAAGAATGGATGTATGGATGTACCTTTGTTACGCAAAAACTACTGAATGGATTTTGATGAAATTCGGTATGGAGATAGCTTATACCCTGGATTAACACATAGGCTACTTTTTATCCCGGGAAACCGCGGTTGAAACCGCAGGGTGCAGCTAGTACAATTTATGTATAAAGTCCCGACCTCGACCCCATCAAAACTTTGGAGTGTAATTACCTTTTAATTGTTAGAATTTTTTGTTTTTTTATATGTTTTTTTATAATAAAACTAATGATGTCTCATTAGTTTTCTTTTTTATATTGGTAGTTTTCTAGCACTTAATATTTTGTAGAAAGATGAATTATTAAAATAAGTTTCTTATTAAACACGATAAAATTTAAATTCCATGGTTTGGTGTTTTTGCCTTAGTTTCTGAGTTTATCGTGGACAACAGGCAGACAAACAAAAAACTTTTTGTGCTCCAATATACTTACAAAAATAGATATATTAACAAACAATATCCATAGAATACCAAGGGACAGAAGCATCACTCCGCAAAGAAATTTTAACAAATAGCGACTCTTGCTATGATGCAATAAAATTCAATTCAGCTCGCGTAGCGCTGCATACCTACCTGTCATATTAACCTACAGAGCGCCTCTCTTTCTATCGCATAGCTCTTATCTCTTCTGACGCGGCACGTGTATCGACGCGCGACCCGCCGTCGGTGTCCGGTTATGTACTTGTAGCTTCGTGCCTACAGTGCGGAGTGCGCTAGGCCTGCAATATCTTCAATGTACAGTAACCGCCTCGTTAAAGTTTTGTTATAAGTATAAAGTGTTTTAATAGTAGTAGTATATTTATAAAATTTGTATACTCGTATCGTGTTTGTTGTTAAAATTTGTAGGCAGTTAAAGCAATTTTCTGAAACATGACGTTTCAAGTTCTCACCGCAAATCCGTTTGAAGTTTGAGGAGACCACTTTACTGAAGCTCAAGGGAAAAGTGGGCCCAGAGCGTATTCAATAGCCGGTTCCACACAGGGCGATCAACGTTCCAATCCATGACTTCTGTTGCCAGGTGTCACGATTTGCGTGGGACGTCCCGATTTTTAGGGGTCTGGTGACACGTCCTGATTCACTTTTGATCGGGACGCTAAATGTTAATTTTTCACAAACCTTTTTAGTCAGTACATTATTTGAAAATAATTTTGACAAAAGAAGACAAACTTAATGGTAATGATTTGTCAAAATAGTTACGTTATATATTAGAGTTTTATTTGTTCTACCATTTAAAAAGAACTGACTATCCAATAAAAATTTATACTCCCATTCACAAAAACCAAGTTTTCTTTTGTAGCCATTGTAGTTGCCCCAATTTGAAAACCAAAATCCCGATTATTTTAACCTTTCGTTCCGAAATTTGACACACTGGACCTGGCAACACGCATCCATGACCGAAGTTACTCGAACATTTGCTTTGTCGGCACAGATTACTTACTAGTTACTGCGTAACGTGTCGTTCTTTTGTCGTTTGGATCGGGAGTGACGCGACCACACCGACCGCGTGTTTAGATCATGATTCTGCCGCGTGGTTTGGAGCGGATATGGGTCGGCTGGTGTGGACCCGGCGAATTACTTCTATAGTGACACAAGTGTCTGCATAAACTTAAATCGGGGGCGCCGTTTTGACTAGATGGTATGCGAGAGGCTGTATAAACCGCAAAGTAACAGTACGCAAACATCCGGTTGAAGAGTTTTGTAGCAGGCGAAATTTCTGGGAATTATGAGACTTAAGTACCATTGTCTTAGGGTGACGAGCGCAGTTTAATGCCGCGTTTTTGCAAAACAAAGTTCTGGGTGGTGCTGTTATTGTTATAAGCTGGCGTATTGCTAATCATCAGGCAAACGACCAGCTCGTCTCGTCATCTAGTTACATAAAAAATACATCATCAGCACATCACGTTCCTACTGCTGGGACACGGGCCTTCTCGCGTAGAGAAAGTATGGGCCATATTTCACCACGCTGGCTCAGTTCGGGTTGGTGGCTGATATGCCGGTGTCCTTACTGTTTTCCTTCACCGTTTTTGGAGTGAGTGTTAAATCCGCACAAAAGTTTTATTTAATTTATTCATTTTTATTTATTTATCAAAACAAACATTCCAATTAACGTGTATGGTTAGTAATGTCTTAACATACGGTTCTTAAGAAAGTCAGTGGTGACAGCGGTGTTCTAATTCAGGCGCGTCGGATCGAAAGTCGCACATGCTTCCACTGAGTCACACTCGCCCATAATAACTCATAATAAAAGCGCACTATCATAAAACTGCGATGAACAACTTAAATAAAATGAGGGAACATTAAATTTAACCTCCATAGTAAAGTTTAAAAAGTCGCGTGAAACAAAGAATGCTTTTAGTGAATGGCTTGAAAAATGGCTTGAGCATGGCTCGTTCGAAGAATAGAGAGATAAAAGCTGGAAAAGTTATGCTGGAAGTGACCGACTTATTATTTTTCATCATTATTAGTTACTAGCTGCGCCCTGCGGTTTCACCTGCGATTTCCCGGGATAAAAAGTAATGTATTTGTGTAATAATCTCTACTTGAACGTCAACAAGTGCACAGTTATGACATTTTAACGGGGAAATAATCAGTTATATATTACTATCTCTTAAACCAAGTTAACCAAACCAAGACACCAGTTAGACCAACGACCTTTACTGGTGGTAGGTTTCTCGTATGCAAGGGCCCGTCTGGGTAGGTACCACCGCTTTGCCAGTTGTTCAGCCGCCAAGCAGTAATGCGCAAGCATTACTGTGTTCCGGTTTGAAGGGCATTGTAGCCAGCAAAATTACTGGGCATTATGAGACTCAACAGCTAATTGTCTCAGGGTGACGAGCGCAATGCAGCGCCGCGCAGGATTTTCTGTGTCTGGAAGTTCTGGGTGGTGCTATTATTGTTATGGGCTGGCGTATTGCTTACCATCAGGCAAACGTCCAGCTCGTCTCGTCACTCAGTTACATTAAAAAAAAACAAGTTCTACAACGTCTATCAGATATGAGAGATCTGGGGTCAATATTCATTACTCTATATTCAACTATTTTCTGCAATCTTTACATGTGTAAGAATTAATCATAAAAATTAAAGTACATGTGACATCCTCCAACCCGCACCGGGCGAGCGTGGTGGATTATGTCCCATACTTTCTCTATGAGAGAAGGCCCGTGTCCCAGCAGTGGGAACGTGATGGGCTGATGATGATGATGATGACGATGTAAGATTACTATCTTACATAATAACTTATAGTTAGTGGTACTTACTAGTGCCACTAACTATTAGTGCCCTATGTTTCAAATGTATTTATTTATTCAATACAGTTCTACAGAGTTTTTTTTAACGCTTAGTAGATCTATGTTTGGCCACTATTTCGCCTGATGTGAAGCGATGATGTGGCCTAACATGGAGCACATAGATCTAGAGAGAGACGGTAGTTGAGCGGCTGCTCAGACCCGTCTCCCCGATGGTTTTGGTTTGGATGGTTTGGCTTTGGATAGTTTTGATGCTGTTCGTAGAATATCCCATATTTCGTCAGTTCCAGCAATTTCTTACTCGATGTGACAGTTTTTAATATCACGAGGTTACGAGACGGCCTCTCACCGGGAGGCGCAAAGGCAATATGTATGGGTCAAAGGAATCCACCCTATTATACTCCTTGAAGGTACTCAACAGTACAAAGACATTGTCACCACGTTATTTGAGATTTTAAAAATATGCTTTACTATTAAAAACATACTAAAACAAATTTAAGTACTCACTCAGTGAAGAAATTGGACAATCTATTGACCATAAAAGGCCTGTAGATAACCTAAATGCTCCAGCCCACTATCAGTTGGCAGCGTACCCAAAATGCTGGCAACATTGAAGGGGGAAGAACAAAAAGAAAAATAAAATTAGGAAGAAGCAGGAGGAAGATAAAGAAAAATGAAATTTGGAAGAAGCAGGAAGAAGAAAATAAAATTGCTGCACTGCGTCTTCCAAATACCTACCGTCCGAACGCTGTTTTTGCGACTTTCTAATTATTTAAAATCTTGAGATTTTCACCGCGTTCAATATCCAAATTTATATTAAATGCCAATAACGGGAGCACCAACAGCCTTCTGACCGATGTTGCAACAAACTTGTATTCGTCCATCATGAGGCACTGGCTAGCTGTACTAAAGCCTGTGGCTAACCTAGAGTCTCAATTACCTATTGATGTGACTTTATTTATTATTATATATCTCATTTTGTGTACCTCTTTTTATTTTTTTTTATTTAATATTTCGGCAAGCAAGCAGACGGCCCGCCTGATTACCATCAGCGGTTACCGTCGCTTATGGACATCTGCAGCACCAGAGGCATTGCTGATGCGTTGCCGACCCTTAAGGACTCCATTAATTCCCCTTTCAAAGGACTCCATGTTGTAGCTCAAAGGAAATACCGACGAAGGTAGGTCGTCCCACATTTTACAAGTGCTAACGTAGTTTTAAGTTTGTTTTGGTACTAACATTTTTATGGATCCACTTATGATCTGAAATAAAGAATTTAATAACAAAAAATTAATCACAAATACAAAACACTAAAATAAAACAACTATTAGGGAATTTGTTTCCGTTTCGGCTCCCTGTAGCTGCGCCTTTTTGTTTTGAACAAAAGGGAAAACATTCGCACGCAATAAACAACACAAACTATTATCATCAACTAAACGAGAAACCAGCGTGTAAACCGTAGAGAAACTAATTATGCCTATTCTTCACCCAACTTCCATAAACTGCCAAGTTGCCGCGCCATTTGTCGAAAAGCCGCTGCGTTAGTTCCAGAGAAAAATGAACGCAACGACACACGGCTATGAGAAAATGTTGACGATGTGAGATTTAAACTGCGCGGTACTGCGCGGTACTGCGGGGTAGGACAGAATTGAAATGTTTAATCTTTTCTGTTGACTCGCGAGACGGGGAATTGCTAGGAATAGAATCGTGCTGGATTCTCGCTATTGCCTTCAGCTATGACTGCATTTGAACTTTGTTTCATTTTAACAGCTTACTAGCTTTTGCGCGTGACTTCGTTCGCGTGGACCATATATGTAGCGGTTTGAATAGCAAATACTCTGAATAGTTATTATTACAAAATAGAGGGGAGGGATTTACACTAATTGAAACTAGATGGCGCTGGCAACCCTTGAAACACGCAAGCAAGCGTTTGATTTTGCTTAAAACACTACACGCGAAAAGGTATGTTATTGCATCAGGCGAGATAGTGGCCAAACATGGATCTATAAAGCGCAAAAAAAAAAGTTGTCATATTTGTCACTGCATAATCATAGATTTTTGAATAGACCATTGCCTTTATAAGACTCAGTTAAATCTTCTTCTTACGTTACGGCAATCCATCTTACAATAACATTGTTATTGCTGTGTGACATGTATGTGATCGTTGAGCATTATTATACAATTATTGTCTCGGGGTGACGAGCGCAATGCAGTGTTACGCCTTGCTTCTTATGATATTAAAAATTCTGGGTGGTACTGCATTTTTTATGGGTATGCGTTGTGCTTACCATCAGGCAAACGTCTTGTTCGCCTCAGTCGAGTATCAATATATATAAAGCTTCGGTATATAATAAGCATCACAAAACAAAACTTATTTTATATTGATCAGCCTAATCACATTACAAAGTATCGAAAAATTGCAGAAAAAGCAATGTCAACTTTGGATATTCCATTCCAAAACAAAACCCTAACAAAATACGGCATCGGATAAATCCAGTTTCATCCGACCACCTTCCCTGGAGTCAAATAAAAGACTGTGAGCGCGACTCAACAGGGTTGCTCCTATATATTTTGGGAAATATAGGGCCCCGGAAACTAGAATTTCTAACTCGTGATAAAGCTCGCGGGGTTAGGGCCTCGCTATTCCAAAGGTTTAGTGTAAGCTTAGTAATTATTTCTTACCCAACTATTATCATTATAATAATTATGAACATTATATTTTAATAAAGTTAGTTTGTGATGGTTTGTTAGGTTAGCCCGGTGGGATCGTTATATCTGCTGGGGGTGCCTCTTGTGTGGAGAGACCCTCAACTATTAATTAATCAATTATTATACTATTAATTAATCAACCACCGCTTTGCCAGTTATTCAGCCGCCAAGCAGTAGTGCGCAAGCATTACTGTGTTCCGGTTTGAAGGGCATTGTAGCCAGCGAAATTACTGGGCATTATGAGACTCAACAGCTAATTGTCTCAGGGTGACGAGCGCAGTGCAATGCTGCGCAGGATTTCGCAAAACAAAGTTCTGGGTGGTGCTGTTATTGTTATGGGCTGGCGTATTGCTTACCATCAGGCAAACGACCAGCTCGTCTCGTCATTCAGTTACATAAAAAAAACACACACACACAATCGGCACAACTCTACCCCTACGTGGTAAAGCCGCCTATTTAAGGTCATCCTTTTTCGTGCGACCGTCAAAAGAGTGAAACACCTTGTCGACCTTCTCGTTTGTCTGTCTTTCGACATCAATGGTGTGGGTCAATCTTGGTGTGTTCAAATCAAGAATTTATTGCGAGAATATACCTTGTACATACAAGTGATAAACTTCTAAAAAAGTCCTGACATTCTACCATAACAATGGTGTGCAATAACATGTCTTATTTATTATTTGAATAACGTTCGATCTCATATATAAACAAATTATTATTATTAAAGTAATGTCAAAACTTTGAATGTCATACAAATTAATAAATATTAGTAATATTATATATTTGAGCGAGTGTGGCTCAGTGGGAGCACGTGCGACTTTCGATCCGACGCACCTAAGTTCTAATCCCGCTCGCCCCGCACCACTGACTTTCTTAAGTTATGTGCGGATTTAACACTCGCTCTAAAAACGGTGAAGGAAAACATCGTGAGGATACCGGCATGGCCAAGAATTTATCACAAACATTCAAAGACATGCCATCCACCAACCCGCACTGGGTCAGCGTGGTGAATTATGGCCCATACTATCTCTATGAGAGAAGGCCCGTGTCCCAGCAGTGGGAACATGATGGGCTGATGATGATGATGATGATGATGATGAATATTATAAACGCGAAAGTTTGTAATAATGGATGTACATTTATTACTCTTTCACGCAAAAACTACTGAACGGATATTGATGAAATTTGGTATATTGGTACTTTATTACCATATTTTGGTCCTGGATTAAAACATAGGCTACATTTTATCCTAAGAAAACGTGAGTGACACCGCGGGGCGCAGCTAGTTAAAGTAAAAACAATAAAAATACAAAATATTATTAGTCTAAGGAATGTCAAATTAGTGATAAATTTTTGAAATTAACTTAATTGTATAAAATTCAGCATTAACATAAATTAGGAGTTTTTAAAAGTCGTATACTCATTTAAGTCATAAAAGCAGTATTGTTATGTCGGTTTACAAGTTACGTAGGTAAATGTTATGTTAAGGAGAAACGATGTCTGAGCGACTGTTTATTGTCAAATAAAATAATAATAAAATAAATGTTAAAGGAAAGCGCGCGGGCACCGGTACCGCCTATTCAGCAAACTATTATACTTAGGAAATAATAATAAAACTTATACTATTATGCTTAGGAAATAATAATAATAATAAGTAATGTACGTAGCTCGTACATCAATCGGAAACATGCAAAAGTGGCCGAGTGGTAACTTGTACTGCTTTCAATCCAACGCACAGGAGTTCAATACTATATTGTAGAATTCAGCTCCATAATGGGAAAACAATATAAAAGACCACAAAACAAACACTTTATTGCACACCAAACAAAAACCAAATACAAAAAAAAATGACAATATCAATACATTAATTTGAAGTTCAATGGCAGCCTTATCGCTTAGAGCGATTTCTTCCAGACAACCTTTAGATGGATAGAACAGGTATGAGAAACAATGCGGTTGGTGGTATACATAATAGGAATTAGATAATAATATCCAATAAGTAAAATATTATAAAAAATATTAGCTTTTTCCCCCGACGAAGTTTCGGGGGAAGAGCTAATATTTTAAGCAAATTTCCAAGGTTTCATGAAATTATTAATTTAAAACTCCGGCACCCGTTCCGTATTGCGAAACCTTTTCAAATTTAGAAAGCCCAAACCCAATTCAAGGACAAAACCATTGTTATTTTTTCAACATATGATTAGCACCCGTATATTCCCGGGATCGAAAAACGGCGGCAACCCTGCAGAACCCTTTGTTCCTTCACGGTACCAGGAATTACGGTAGGCGCCGCCGCCGTCTCATTGTTGTAGCCTTATTACGGCTTTGAGTGTACGAATAATTAAAACAGCTCGTGATAAATCAAAAGTGGGTGCTCCTCCTTTATTTGCGTCGAGCAGTGTATGTATAAACGGGTGAACTTCTGTCAAGTGTTATGTTGAAGTGGGAAAGCGAATTGTTTTACTGGTCGTGAGTTATCTGTGGATTTTTCAGGAAATCTTTTATATACTCCGTGGAATTGAATTCGATATTTTTGCGAAATATATAAGACATTGATGGCTTTAATTTGCACGTTTTACATTAACATTCTTATCAAATGCTTTTATTACTTTACATGGTGAATTTATTCTTCATTTTTAACCCCCGACGCAAAAATGAAGGGTGTTACAAGTTTGACCACTATGTGTATCTGTCTGAGGCACCGTAGCTCCATCCAAATCAGCTCACCCGTTTAAGAGCTATCGTGCCACAGACACACCCCTCCTTTTTATTCGGGAGTTAAAAAAAACGCTACAGCTGCGCTGTGATCACGTCACGTACCCTGTGTGCAGAGGCCTTAAGATTCGAAATATTTACTACTACTACTACTAATCAGCCCGTATTCACCCACTGCTGGGTATAGGCCTCCTCTCGTTCACGCCACTCTTTCCGGTCCTGTGCCAGCCTCATCCATTGCAAACCGACGTGCTTAACGATGTCATCTTTCCATCTGGCCGGTGGCCTGCCTGGAAGTCTTCGCCCAACCCTCGGATACCACTCGGTGACTGCCTTGGTCAACCTGTTGTCATCCCGCCTTGCCAAGTGTCCTGCCCATCTCCACTTAAGCCTGGCAATACGTGTGCCTACGTCTTCGACTTTTGTGCGACGCCGAATTTCGACGTTTGGTACACGATCCACCAGGCGTATGCCTAACATGGCACGTTCCATTGCCCTTTGAGCCACTCTGATTTTATAGATGTGCTCTTTTGTCAACGGCCATGTTTCGGCACCGTAAGTGAGTATGGGCAGCACACATTGGTTAAATACCTTGCTCTTCAGGCATTGCGGGATTTTTGACTTGAAAACATCCTGTAGTTTTCCGAAGGCAGCCCACCCGAGCTGGACTCGCCTAGAAATCTCCTTCAGCTGGGAGCCTCGATCGAAGGATAAACAATGTCCAAGATATACGTAATCATCAACTACCTCTATTAGGCAGTAATCTACAATGACTTCTGGTCGTCGCGGTTTGTTGGTCATAATCTTAGTCTTGGGCTTGTTCATCCTCAGACCGACGCTCGCAGACGCTTCGTGCAGCTCAGTGAGCATGAGTTGGAGATCTGCAGCGGTCTCAGATACCAAGATGAGATCGTCGGCAAATCGCAGGTGCGACATCTGGCAGCCGTTAACGCTTACTCCTCTCTCGCTCCAGTTTAGGGTCTTCATAATGTCTTCCAAGACGCAAGTAAACAACTTAGGCGAAAGAGTGTAACCTTGCCGCACGCCTCTTCTTAACGGAATAAAGTCTGACAATCTGTGCATGCGCACCTGCATTGTAGCGGTCTTGTATAGCTCCCGGAGGATATCCACATAGCGCTTGTCTATACCGCATCGATGGAGAGAGTTAGACACGGCCCAGTGTTCGACACTGTCGAAAGCCTTCTCGTAATCGACGAAGGCGAAACACAAGGGCTGGTTGTATTCTCGGCATCTCTCCATCATTTGCTTGACAGCGTGGATGTGGTCCATGGTTGAGTATCCACTCCGAAAACCAGCTTGTTCCACTGGTTGATAGATAGATTCGAAATATTTAGAGACATGAAATCCGGGAAACATATGTTAGTTCTCAAAGTTAGTTTCCGACCCGAACATCAATATTTTCGTTCAAAACTCTCCTTCCTCTTCAAAATATTTATTTTCACGTATTTTCTTTGAGACTGTTGTCTCTTGTGATAATAAAACATTCCCGGTGCACGAGAAATGCACGGAGTCCATGTTTATTTTTAATCGCAGCGGGACACGAGACTTGGTCAAGGGGGGACGTGAAGGGGGAAGTGGGGGGGGTCCTGGGGGAAATGTACACAGTGTAATGCGATCGGAGATTACATTGTCGCAATGAAATGGGTTTAAATTGTAATGGCTATGACAGTGTTTGTCGTCGGTGTTAAAATAAAAACTGTTTTAAGCCTCTTTGGACTAAGTGCCCTTGTTATCATGTTGAGTTAAATGCTTAATATTTTTAGGGTTCCGTACCCAAAGGGTGAAACGGGACCCTATTACTAAGAATCCGCTGTTCGTCGGTCTGTCTGTCTGTCCGTCTATCATCAGGCTGGATCTCAAGAACCGTGATAGTTAGAGAGTTAAAATTTTCACAGATGATGTATTTCTATTGCTGCTATAACAACAAATGCTAAAAAACAGAATAAAATAAACATTTAAGGGGGCTCCCATACAACAAACGTGATTTTTTTGCCGTTTTAATAGATAATGGTAAGGAACCCTTCGTGCGCGATTCCGGCTCGCACTTGGCCGGTTTTTTTACACTTCTATGCTTACTGTATTACAGTATCACACTATTAATACCATCCTACGAATATTATAAATGATGTTAAGTTTGTGAGTGGATGTTTGTTACTCAATCTCGCAAAAACGGATTTTGATGAAATTTAGTATCTAGATACCTAAGGTCTTGAAAAAGGACATAGGCTACTTTTAATCCCGGGAAACCACGGGTGGAATCACGGGACGCAACTACTCGAAACGCGAAAGTTTGTATGTTAGTGTTTTAGTACGAGTATGTAAGTGTGTTTGTTTAGTCGCCACGCTGCTGTAACCGGTATGGAGATAGCTTATACCCTGGATCAACACATAGGCTAGTTTTTATCCCGGAAAACCGCGGGGCGCGGGGCTAGTGACTTAGCATAGTGTGATGCGAATTTGTACACGAATGATTTTTAATGGTGCTGTTACCATCGATTGACCATTTGATGTCGAAGCTTGTGGTAGAAGTTTCTTTGTCGTATTCTTAACGTCCGCTCATGTAGGTACTATGCATACTCTAAAGTAGGTTTTTCTTTTTACGGAACTGAGTGATGGTACGAGCAGATCATTCGCCTGATGGTAAGCGCCACGCCTGCCCATATCAACTGCAGTGCCACCCAGAACTATTAATACCATAAAAAGCACTGCATAGCACTGCACTGTAGCACTGTAATTTCGCTAGCTACAATGCCCTTCAAACCGGAACACAGTAATGCTTGCGCAGTACTGCTTGGCGGCAGAATACCTGGCAAAGCTGTAGTACCTACTCAGACGGCCCCCCGCATACGAGAGATTCTTTTACTAATCTGGCTTTAATATTAATCACCCATGGTCTCAACAGACAAGGTCGCCAGACGAAAAAGAAAAAAATTGTTAAATTATTTTACACTGACCAAGCCAAAATAGGTTGATAAAACAATTTTGACGTCGACCGCAACATACACACGTCAAATGGGCGTCAACACGTAAAATATTCTCATCCCAGCAGCGAATTTAAAAAAGCCACCGACACGTGTCACGGTCGTAACGCCACGCCGTAAAACACAAATGGGTTATATATCGTAAACCGGAGCGGATTCTATCAAAACTTATCGCCGCTGTCCGGTTATGGTATGCATAACTTGGTATGTGCTTTGGTGGGGCCACCAAACTGGCGAGTTTACTTATAACTAAATGCTGTGCCTCAAGAATAGCTTATGTAGTGATGTACGAAATTAAATTACTGGGTATTATGAGACCCAAGAGCTATTGTCTCGGGGTGATAAGTGCCAGTAAGTAAATGCCCAGAGTGGTGCCGCGCAGGATATAGCTAAACAAAGTTCTAGCAGACCCCCGACACTCCATTCAAATTCGCCGAGCTAACTGTCTAGTACTACTTACTGGCACACCGGCTTGTCCGCACAAGTTTTATGTGTGTGCGTAATTATTGTAGGGATGAGCTAATACGAATCGAGCGCGACAAGGACAACGCTATACGTATGCAACCTAAGTGTTTCTCTTTCACACCTACTATCGCTTGCCTGGGAGGCGCAAAAAAACCATAAAATCTTCGATTCTTATTTGTGTATGTGGTTTCTTTGCGTCCATACACAGAACAATAACGAACCATTTTAAAAGAGATAGGCAGACCTCCGTCAGTCAGGTCAGGTCCTGGTCAGCTCCACCGTCTTCAGCCGTTCTCCGTCTTTTTCTCAATATGTTTCGTCCATTTGTCAAAGTCAAATAGTCAGCCGGCCTGCTCTACCTGTGTAAAGCAGGTCGTCGTCGTCATCCAAAAAGGTCATAACAACCCCAAATACCATCAATTGATCGCACCTATAAAATAAATATTTGAATCTCACTCATTAGTCATTCGCAGCGCAACCGAGTGACGCAAGCACGGCATTACCCATTTTTTCATCGGTTTATTGCGGGTGACGACAAATTAGCGGGGGGGTAGGAGTGTCGATTCTTTACATAGTTATATTTAGTTTTATATGGTTCTAGGTACTGCTGCAACTGTTAAAGGCAGGCGTAGCGCTTATCATCAGGCGAACGACCTGCTCGTCATGTCCGTCACTCAATTACATAAAAAAGAAGTGCCTGTTTATTTTAAGCTTTAACTATAATGTAACTGTATAAGTAATTAGGTATTATATTTTATATCATGTGTAAGCCCTTAGTATATCTATTATAATTTCTATCATTGTTATTCCTCTCCATCCAAATGTTTTCTATAAAAGATCGTTTAAGCGCTTATCGCTTACACAGTGTGACATTGGGCGGTCTTATACCGCCCAATGTCACACCATTGTAAACATTTAATTTGTACTCAATTTCTATAAATATCGTTTCGGTGAATAATAAAGTTGATATCGATCTTTCTATCCATCCATCTATCTATCTATTGATCTATCTATCTATCGATTAATCTATATATTTATCAATCTATTTATCTTTCTATCTGTCTATCTATAATATAATTCAGCTTTATCTGTATAAATCTATCTAACCACTATAGTAATAGCTCGACAGCGTTTCTCTGTAAGTACCTACGTTGTTACAAGATCGTTGACTGTCTGCGCCGGATATAGCCCGGGGTCTATACACTACTGTATAATAATACAAACGTTTACACAAACACTTGCACTGAACACCGGTAACACTTATGCATTCAGCTAATGTGTCAGGTTCTTCTTGTGATGCTCGCTTTCAGAGTTTAAAATATACCAACAAAGAACAAAGCGTTTCGCTTCAACTCCGATACGGTGGTAGAGTCATTGTAATAATTGACGTTCATAAGTGCGTCTGTGACGACAAAATTGAATAAAGAACTTTTGATTGATTGATTGATTGATTGAACTTTCATAATGCGAACAACTAAGGAATGGAACACCCTACCAGCGTCTCTGTTTCCCGATACTTATAATCTAGGTGTCATCAAGTCCAGAGTGAATCGGTATCTTCTAGGCAAGCATGGTCTATCGTCGACCGCGTCATCACTTTCCATCAGGTGAGACAGCGGTCAAATGTTTGCCTATCGGGTAATAAAAAAAAAACCCTCTCTCGCCTGATCAAAGAGACAAAGGGTGAAGAAGTCCGTCGATACGGCCGGGAGAGAATAGGTATGTACCGGATTACGCGTGAGGAGCCCATCAATGTGAGTTTGTCGCGGCTGGAGCAGGCTAGGACCAATGACTTCAAGTCCTACGCGCTCCAGGTTCCAGCGGAAAACACGAAGATGTTCCTCGCCCCGGACTTCTGGCCTGCAGGATAGTCTACCGTCGGTACAGGGAACCTAGGCAGAAACAACTCCCTGTTGTGTAGTACCTTAATAAAATAGTTTTAATATTATAATATGTATGTAAGTCTGTAAGGTATATATAATATGGGTCTTAGAATAACTTTAGTCACTTATGTAACTACCATTTTGTTAAGATACCTTATGTAAAGAAATAATAAGATGAGAGAGAAGTATTGACATCAGCTAAAACTTATTTATCAGGTTTATAACATTTTAAGGGAGTTGTGATCCCAAAAGCGAGGGAGGAGATGAGATCTAACCGCTATTCCTATGTATGCCGCAAGCGATAAACATTTCGCCCACGACAGAGCAAAGGCCTACTTCCATTTCTCACATATATATTTGTGTCCAGTCCTTCCAAAACACGCCTGCTCGTCTCGCCATCTCCGTCTGGGTCTGCCACATCTTTTAACGTTGCGTGGAGTCCACTCTATGGTGAGTTTGACCTTTAGCCCACAGCTCAAGCCGACATGCGGCAGACATGTTCAGCCCAGTTCCGGTCCTATTCGGCGGCAAGGGGTTTTTTACGCTTAATCCATGTTTGGCCACTATCTCGCCTGATGTGAAGCAATGGTGTGGCCTAAGATGAAACACATAGATCTAGAGAGAGACGGCAGTTGAGCGGCTGCTCAGACCCGTCTCCCCGATGGTTCACCGAACTTCATCCCGAAATACGACTAGGTAGCTTGAAGGCATGGCTTTGTTCGGTGGGTGGTATTACAACCACGGCCAGAACCTACCACTCCAAAGCGCGTAAGCGGGTTTCATCGCGATGTTTTCCTTCACCGTTTTAGAGCGAGCGTGCAAAATCTGCACTTAACTATAAGTCATTGGTGCAGGGCCGAGTCGGGATTCGAACCCAGGTGCGTCGGATCGAAAAGCGCACGAGTCCCCGCTGAGCCACACTCGCTCTAATCTAGATCTACTTACTATTACTGTAAGTATAAGTATTGCATGGCATTTAATTCTAACAATGAGCCAACTACGTTTCAAAGACTCATCATCATCACCATTACGTTCCCACTGCTGGGTCTCGGACCTTCCCTCGTAGAATGAGGGCTATAACGCTGGCCCAGTGCGGGTTGGTGGATGCTCCTTCGTTTTGGTCTTTTTTTGGTTCTTTATTTTTTATGATAGATTATTTGACATGTGTACACCGTTTTTAGAGCGAGTGTTAAATCCGCACATAACTGAAGAATGTAAGTGGCGCGGGGCCAGCGGGATTCGAACTCGGGAGCGTCGGATCGAAAATCACACGTGCTCCCTTCCCACTGAGCCACACTCGCTTTTTCTCTCACTGTCAAAGGCTCACTTCAGTATATTACAAAGTCTTTTCAAATCATCCAGAACTCTCGATCGAGCACATTTTATCCGTCCTCCAGTTGGAATATTCAAGAGTTATTGGTACGAAAGTATGACGAATGCGTTTTATTTGTATGCAGGCTTGCGGTCGCCCAGCAGGGCCAGGGCTGCCATGTTTTCGTTCTCGTTGAACAATGTGATTTTTAGAATGACTGCGTTGGTCATGCGAGCTTTTTTGTTTCAGTTTCTTGGTGCTGTCTCCTCTAGCGGGCGTATTTCCGAAGCACTGGTACAGTCAGTTTTCGCATTTATTTTCTGGGCTGGGAACTTCAATTTGAGTAGGAAAGAAATGGTTAGACATGCTTCCTTTTTTTTCCAAGTCATATCATTTCAAGTCAAAAGTTTAAACGTATTTTAATTGATTTGTATAATGTGTATATGACGTTTAAAAGTACATTTTTTGTGCCTATTTAATAAATATCTTTTGACTTTCACTTGTATGATCAATGAGGAACAGCTCATTTTTTACCATTGCAAGTACTTAGTTGCAATTGATGCAAACTGCTATTGACTTTAAATCGCTGGCTGCATTCTGGATCATTTCTGGAGCATTGTGTATATCTATGACATTTTCACAGGCTTTTCTGTTTAACTAACCACCAGATCTAGTAAAATGTAACGGCAATAGTAAATAATCACCAAAATAGTCAATGATCACCAAAGTAGGCTCCACCAGAAGTCTCGCTTGTCACCCCTTCATGTTGCTTCCCCTACTTGACCTTCGCTCCGCTGCGGAAGTCGCCGGCTCGCTTTGCTCGCCACCTCCCCCCTTCGTTCCACTCGGCCTCATAGGCTCGCTTCATTCAGGACTTCCTTCGCGAGCTTCAGGCTCCGCGCTTTTTATATACACTCTAGGGGTAAGAGCGAGTTCGACCACTGAAAAGTGAGATGCAGCAATTCGGGTAAGATTTGGTGGTCATTTTCTAAATTTGATCTGCCGATACAATTTTGGATAGAAGTGTATGGGATTTCAAAGATTATTTTGATGGTCATTATGATTTTTCCCTTTTCATAAAACAAGGTGGTTTGTATTATCTACATTATAATTGCGTGCAATCTTATCGACTAAACTAACGATGTTACAAGATCTGCGTATATAATATAATAGAATAGAATATACTTTATTGAATATATAATAGAATATACTTATACACTCTGTACAAAAGATGGTCTTATATGTAACGTATAAATTATATCAACAGATGTATCCTTTTTGAACATACAATATTTTCTTAATATAATTGAACTTGTCTCTAAAGACAAAACAAACAAAACAGTAAAATATTAATAAGGATGAGAAAAATTCACCTAGGCTATAGTAGGCTTTTTCTAATAACATTTTTAAACTTTACTTACATTTATGGCCACTAAAAACCTTTTATTCTTCTGGCAAATGGTAATAGACTTTATAGGCATTTATGAAAGAACTTTTATAGTACATGGTATTCATCCAATCACGATAGTAACGCCACCATACTTAATTTTGCTTGTTGACATGTTACCTACCGCCTAACATTTGTATAATATTCTCAGAACATTTACCAAATCCAATTCCCTGAAGTGGCAGCCCTACTGTGAACAAGGTAAGAATATTTTTGTATATTCGAGTTGCATTCAGTCATATTTTTATTTCGAAATTCTAGATGTAAAGTGAGGTTTCTGAGTCAGATATACGTGGGGTATGTAAATCATAGAATTATGTATATTTTATACAAGTGTATCGTATAAATGGGCAGTCTTGACCCAAAGTAACGTCAAGTCTTATATATTATTTTAATCCTTTAAGTAATAAAAAAAAAATTCAAAGCCAAAAGATATTCATTATATAGGCACAATAAAATCACTTTTAAACGTCATATAAAAATAATACAAATCAATAAAAATACGTTATAAATTGTAACTTAAAATATCAATATATAAATAGAGCGAGTGTGGCTCAGCGGAAACTCGTGCGCCTTTCAATCCGGCTCACTTGGGTTCGAATCCCGACTCAGCCTTGCACCAATGACTTATAGTTAAGTGCAGTTTTTGCACGCTCGCTCTAAAAACGGTGAAGGAAAACATCGTGATGAAACCCGCTTACGCGCTTTGGAGTGGTAGGCTCTGGCCGTGGTTGTAATCCCACCCACCGAACAAAGCCATGCCGTCAAGCGACCTAGTCGTGTTTCGGGATGATGTTCGGTGAACCATCGGGGAGATGGGTCTGAGCAGCCGCTCAACTGCCGTCTCTCTCTAGATCTATGTGCTCCGTCTTAGGCCACATCATCGCTTCACATCAGGCGAGATAGTGGCCAAACATAGATCTATTAAGTGTAAAAAAAAAATATCATGACTATTATGAAAAAAAAGCACAAGTTTGTGTGTTTCTCAAATTGTCCAGGCCCAGAAAAGAAATGCGAAAACTGACTCTACCAGTGCTTTGGAAATACGCCCGCTAAAGAAGGTAGCACCAAGAAACTCTGCGAGGACGTCTTTTTTTACTTAATGTCTAAAAATATTTTTTTGTGACGGTCTGTTTTCTCTCACAAATCTCTATAATTATTTTATTTATATCATAATTTTGCTATTACGGGCCATTACTTATCGTTTGCGTCATTGTATAGGCGTCGTATAGGTCGTCACGCCACCTACAGCGGGGCCGGCCACATACATTCGTGCTACCTACGGATGGAAACCAATCTGTAAGGAATTTTGGCCATAGCAGGTCTGGAACGTCGGGTCCCTTTGCAGTTTTGCAGAAAACTAGGCAAGTAATTAAACGTCATCGATCCAAATCATTTGCCTAGCTGTTTGATCAAATAAATGGCTGAATAACATTCAGGCCGCTAGAATGGCGTTGCTTAGTTAAGAGGCTAGGCTGTTGATTGAACGGCGAATTAAGCTAGTTGGCTGCGAATTATACATACAATTGGAGTTTTATAATGTACACCACACTGACCGCAATATTTTTCCTGTCCATCCAAAGGTTGTCTCTAAGAAATTGCGCATAACGATAAGGCCGGCCATTGTACCCACTGTTTATTGACTTTATTAACTATTATTTTTCCTGTGTGTTTGGTATTCAATAAAGCATTATTGTATTGTATTGTATTGTATTGTAAGGTAGTATGCATGGTACAGGTACTATGTACTTATATTGAATTTATTGTTTTTACAAATACCTATATCTGGGAAGGTACGCTTTGTTTCTTTTGATACAAATAATAATAAAGCTTCACCAATTTTATCAAAACTAAGCCAATTAGCCTTTAAATACAGAAATTAATATAATAGAACCCGATACTTAAGGGGTAGGTTCCAATTTTAAAGTGAGGTTAGGGGGTGAGCTCTCTAAGCCCTGTGGTCCAATTAGTGTAATTCGAAGTATCGCCTTTCGGAATATTGTTTGTAGTCGAAACAAATTGTGTTTCCTTGGAAGATCCGTAATCACGGCTCGTTTTTGGAGATGAAAATTAGTCGAGGTATTCGAGCAGAATTAGATATTCAAAGTCGGTTTTCTTTGTGTTTTGAGTTGGTTTGAGAGCGGTTTTTTGACGCCTAAAGTCACACAATAACAATGCAATAATAATAAGTAATATAACTTAAGGTAGTATGTTTTTTATACAAAATTCAACCATCTAAAATTTATAGGGACTTGGCAAAACGCCTGGTGGAGGCGACGTGTCACCAGAATGCTGGCTCATATTTGGATAAAAAAATCAGCATTGCCATTCAGCGTGGCAATGCGGCCAGCGTTCTGAGCACTTTCCCCTCCACCATAAGCCTTTTAGAATAATTTTTAATATTGTATTTTTTATATATATTCAAGTTCTTTTAGTTTAGAGTTAGACATTTATTTGTACTGTAGTATAAGCAATTAATTTTCTTTGGTATAAGTCTGTGCATAAGTTGTTTACGATAATAAAACGGGATCATTTTCCTTATAATGATTTACCATCTGAATACCTAAATTTATGTGTGGTGAACTATTTACGGGTGGTTTTTTAAGCAAAATCAATGAATATCGACACCGCCATTGGTCGCCGCGATCTCGCAGCGTAAACTCGCCCCTGATGAAGAGCATCGGACATGCTCGAAACCTTGGTCGACTAATTCGACAAACTACGTGAGTCCTAGCCGTTTTATTAAATACTAGCGGCCCGCCCCGGCTTCGCAAGGGTAATTAAAAAAACTTCAAAATTAAACATTATAATACATCTTCCCTCCCGTACGGCCCGTACCCCAGTGACGCCTACATTGCATAAGGTGCTGCCTAGCTAGCCGAGCAGGGTCAGCGGCTACCACGCAACTTTTTTCTAATACTTATATTTTTAAACTCGTGATATCTTTCGAATAGAATTTCTGAATTGAATAATTCAAAAAGTTATATAAAGGTATTGAAGCAGTTTTGAATATAAAGTAATTTATTTAGATAAGGATTAATACCAAGGTACTAATAAAGAGCCTTTTCTAGCGGCGGCATTTAATTCAATTTTAAAAATAAAAGAACACTTATTGTAGCATATCTGTAATAGTTAGACATATGCTGACGCGACACTTTTTGTAAATAATAATGTGTTCTGCAAAGTCGTAGTACATTATTTTATTCTATCATCAATAGTTTTTGCAGCGCACGCGATGTAAATAATATTTTAGGTAACTTTTTTACACCTTGGGTTACATTATTGAAGTTTTAGTAAGGATATCTAATTCTTTTTTTAAATGTAATATAGCCTATGTCACCCGGGGATAGTGTAGCTTCCCAAAAGTGAAAGAATTTTTCAAATCGGTTCACTAGTTTCGGAGCCTATTCAATGCAAACAAACAAATCTTTGTTCTTTATAATATTAGTTTAGATTTATAATGAATCAAGCTCACGAAAACTTTCACACTAAAATCAATGAAATGGTACAATTTATATTACAAACAAACTGATACAAATTTTATACTTACATATAATAAAACAACAAAAAAACTGAAGGAGATGAGTTTGTAGATCAGTCTCCTCGAACGGGAACTACAAATATTTTTAGGAAAAAACAAGAACCGACTTCATGACTAAGTTTGTATATTTTTATTTTTGTTATTTTCAAAAAGTACTACAACAATTTCGATAAAATTTATATGGGACCACCTCTGAAGTATGACCTACCAAACAAAAAAAGAATCATCAAAATCGATTCATCGGCGGAGTAATCACGTTACGTGATTACTCCGTACAAAAAAAGAAACCGAATTGAGAACCTCCTCCTTTTTTGAAGTCGGTTGAAAAGGTTCGTTCATAAGTGCGACTGTGATGCCAAACATGAATAAAGAGATTTTGACTTTGAAGTGAAACATTTATCATGTAACAGTAGCAGATACTGTGAGTAGATACAGATATCCTTGACGGGAGGCCGCACAGTACGCGATGAAACAATGTCCACCAAATTATGATTAAAAGTCATTTCGCTACGAAGAATCTCAACAATGAAAATTAAAAGACAGACCCTCAGCTAACGACTCTCAGCTCTCATCACAATGGAGAATATTCGAAGCATTTCAAAATATAATTAAAATTGTGCAAATAACGTCGTTTAAAGTAGGGATGTACTTGGTTCGACCGGAGAGCCGTATACCTGAAATCTGGCTAAGACTTAGGATTATGAAGGGTGACAACGAAACAACTGGATAAAAACTCGAAATTTAACTCTAGGCAAATCGATGTTCAAATGCCTAAAACTTCATCGCTAATGTACTAGCTAATTTTGGGTGTGTATTGTGTGTATAGCTGTTTCGTCTCCATTTAAGACTCATCAGGTGCGGTTACTGCCACACGACAGCCAGACTATTCTCTGAAGAACTAACGACCGAAATGTGTCGCTATTGAAATACCATTGCATGATTTCGTCCTCACAGTGGCGTCAAGGCATAGTTCAAGCTTGAAAACTTAGGAAGCAAAAGAATGAAAGGTAACATTTTCTTCGGCCATTTCCAGCTTCATAAGTCCTGCTATGCATAGACTTTTATACCTACGTATGCATGTCTATAAACAACTTCACTGCATAGACCATCTTGATGAATCTGTCAACACTTTTTTTATAGGATCAGTGCTGTCAACATACCAGCGAGTGTGGCTCAGTGGGAGAACGTGTGACTTCCGATCCGACGCACCCGAGTTCGAACCCGCTGGCCCCGACTCTGACTTTCTTAAGTTACGGCCATGTGACATCCACCAACCCGCACTGGGCCAGCGTGGTGGGTTATAGCCCATACACTCTCTATGAGAGTAGCCCGTGTCCCAGCAGTGGGAACGTGATGGGCTGATGATGATGATACAAAAAAGAGGTATTAAAGATGTGTGTTAAATTATATAAGACGGCCATAAAGGACACAACTCAGCATAATACGCTATTATCGTGGGCTAAGTTTTAGTTGTAGCCCTTTTCGTGACGTTTCGCCTTTGCCGGATGACGGATAGTTGCCGAACACACGTCCCTCACTAGTATTAAATAATTGGCTATCTTAAATCTTCGTTGGAATTCACAAACGCAGCATTTTCCATTTGTCTCAGATTTCGGTTTCGTTCATCGTCGCTTTTCTTATTAAAACGGAACGACGTTATGATTGACAACTCAAGTTTCGAATGCCTTCAGAAATGTTAAGACAAATTTATTATAAAGGTTTGCTGAAAAGACATTTAAAACTGTGTACCCGTTTAAACTTTTAAAGACTGCGTCAATCGCTCATTAGAATAAA
This sequence comes from Petrophora chlorosata, assembly GCA_951640565.1. Lineage (NCBI taxonomy): Eukaryota > Metazoa > Arthropoda > Insecta > Lepidoptera > Geometridae > Petrophora > Petrophora chlorosata. The sequence goes on along the minus strand of OX621204.1, from coordinate 2,386,654 downwards.
TCAGAGTATCCCTCAGAAATACAAATCCATTCTATAGTAAGAAATAAAAAACTGCTGGAACCGGCTGCTTCAAGATGGTGTAACTGCCACTTCAGTGAACAGTTTTAGAAACAAATTAGACAACTGGCTACTATCACAGAATACTAAGGGACAGAAGCATCACTCCGCAAAGAAATTTAAACAAATAGCGACTCTTGCTATGACGCAATAAAATTCAGTTCAGCTCGCGTAGCGCTGCATACCTGTCATATTAACCTACAGAGCGCCTCCCTTTCTATCGCATAGCTCTTATCTCTTCTGACGCGGCACGTGTAACGACGCGCAACCCACCGTCGGTGTCCGGCTATGTACTTGTAGTTTCGTACCTACAGTGCGGAGTGCGCTAGGCCTGCTACTACAATAAAAGAACAAGAAATATCACAAGGGCGGAAGGGGGGATGTAGTGAGTTTCACGTGTATTTTTGTCATTGATCACGCAATTTCTAAACCGAAAAGCGGCGCGTGACCTAAACTCACAGTTACAGGACTTACAGGCAACGCTCAAAAACAACCTGCAAACTTAAATGTCTGATTATAGAATAGAATAGAAATAGATCTTCGTGATGAAACCTTCTTACGCGCTTTGGAAAAGCAGGCTCTGGCCGTGGTTGTAATACCACCCATCGAACAGAGCCATGCCGTCAAGCGACCTAGTCGTGTTTCCTGATGATGTTCGGTGAACCAACGAGGAGACGAGTCTGAGCAGCCGCCCAACTGCCGTCTCTCTCTAGATCTATGTGCTCCATCTTAGGCCACATCATTGCTTCACATCAGGCGAGATAGTGGCCAAACATAGATCTATTAAACGTAAAAAAAAAATATCATGACTATTATGAAAAAAATCACATATTAAAACAAATATTGGCCATATAACTGTCCATTATACAAGGCAAGTCATAATCATATATATACACCTGTATTTAAAGATAATATTCTGAAATTTGTTTAAATACTTTGTAAAAAAAATATGTGATTTTGGGTAGTCTAAAACCTCACCACATATCACGAGGGGGGAAGGGCGGGGTTAGCAAGTTGCAAAAAAAACATCACGTGATCAACGGACGACTCTTTTCAAATAAAAAATACTCAATCAAAATCGGTTTATCCGAACGGATAGCTACAGTGCCACAGACAGATACACCGTTTGCCTCGGGGACTAAAAACAAATGAATATAGTTACAGTTCTACTACTCCACTCTTTGATTACTTTTGCGCTGACCAACCAAACGGGAAATCCCAAACATAGCCAAGAAAAATAATTTGTCCTTCACTAATTGAATTGTTGGAACACAGTCCAGTGCCGCCGTAATTTTATTCCCTTAACGCACTGGACCAGTCCCCATGGGTGGTGTTTGAACAAATGGCGAAACGTTTTACGTAACTCGATGGCGAATGGTTTACGGACAGCTGCAAACCTCTATTTGAGAAGTTTGTATCTTACCTCAGCGCCCCAATTCACTATGACAACTTGACGATTCCTTACTTCGAAATCACGTCGCTTCCTTCATTAATAAACGACATCTCTATGACGCATTCATACATGTATATTCATATATATGATTCTCTATGACGCGTCATAGAGAATACTAATTTCGCAAATGTCGTTTATTAATGAAGGAATCGACGTGACCTCGAAGCAAGGAATCGCCAAGTTGTCATAGACATAAGAGAACTTTGCGTTTTCGTTAAACAGCATCCTCAGTATTTCAATTTACACTCATAAGTAGTCAACAGATGCACCAGGAATACATTTAAGCTCTACTTGCCTCAGTCTACGAGTAAGTTACAATTGCACAAAAGAAATGTCTACATGAAAGCTATTAAAGTGTATAATTTCGTATGACTTGAATCACTAACGTGGCAAAACTTGGAATTGCGAAACATCCATACGTTTTAAAAGTCCCTGATATTTTTTTTTTTGCTTACAAGTATACATGTCGCAGGGATATGATAAAAACAGAGATTTGGTCAGTTCCCTAGTGATCTGTTCAAATCACTAGATGTTTTAGGGAAATAATAAAATAGCATCATTTGCCTGCGACATACATTTTATCAAAAAAAACCGACTTTAATTCTGATGTATCTTCGAAATCCAAGGATGAATATCGATGAAATTTATAATAGACTACTTCGTTGCTATACTGAACCGAACCCAAAAATAATTTTCTAAATCGGTTTATAAATGACGGAGTTCTGAGGTAAAAAAAATACAATGAATTGAGAACCCTCTCCTTATTTTGAAGTCAGTTAAAAACTACCTTTACCCCTTCACAAATATTTCTGTAGGCTTGTATTTGACTGACAAGAAGCTGCATTAAGTACTCTTAAATAACCTTTAATTGGGTAGGTATAGTAAAAAGGGTAGTCAGAATTTATGAACTATTTACAATGGTAACAAAAATAATAATTATTTAAAAAATGAAATGAGATTGGGCTGGGCACGTCAGCCGCATGTCTGTCGAACTTTGGGCCAAAAGAACAACCGAATGGGTTCCCAACAATGGACGCAGACAACGCGGCAGACCAGGACGGAGGTGGCGAGATAAGCTAGATACATTCCTGTTAGAGTGGCCCATTATATCTCGAGACCACGAGAAATGGAAGGAAAGTAGGGAGGCCTTTGCCCTGCAGTGGGACGATATAGGCTGAATATGATTATATAAAAATATGCCCACGTCTTTTAGAAGCCGCAGGTGACAAGAGAGCTGGCTCATTCCTGGCTCAAGGATTAGCGATAATCATTCAGCGCATTCAGCGCGGGGATGCAGCGAGCGTTTTTCATGGGCACCACATGTATATATTTTTTTGTTTTATATAGTTTAGTATCTTTCTAATACAGTAAAAATAAATTTGAATAAATGGTATGTCTCTGCTTCTCCGCAATCAGATGCCTCTCCACCAAGAAATACCGAAAATCATTTTCAGAATTGGTTCCCATTAATCTCAGACAATATCTCATCGAAGTCCATTATGAATGCATTTCTTGGTACAAGATCCGACAGCGAGATTTCTTCACCTACTTATGCAAACCCTTTATTATCACAGCACACTGCCGTCCGTTTATGCAACGTTCTCCATTCCAAAGTTGTCTGAAACAGATTGCTTTTAGAGATTAAGAGCATTGAACCTTACTACACTGTAACCACTTCCTTTTCATTAATTTGATCTTCAAGGTGAATAAAAATTGTTAATCTATCTATCTTTTACTCGTGGTAAGTCTCTCATCTATGCGGGAGGCCGTCTGGGTAGGTACCACCGTTTTGTCAGTTATTCTGCCGCCAAGTAGTAGTGCGCAAGCATGCCTGTGTTCCGGTTTGAATTAAATACCAATAGAATAGAGCTACTCTAAAATTTTTAAACTACTCGTTCATACTTCGGTTATATTTTACTATAAGGCCAATTTTCTCAAATCATCAAAGTAACAGAAGGGTAAAGAAATCTTGCAGTCTGATCTCGTACTATCGCGGCCGAAGGCTATCGTCCGGAGTTGCCGATGGTCCATTAATTACAGAACTGCTCCAATTGCGGCTGAAGTGTCGTAGACTGGGAGCTAGCAATCAATCATTAATCGATTCATTTTTAAATGTTTAACTGTCTCATTTGCGTACGAATTTCTACGAAATACATAGCCGACCTTTATAGCCGATGCCCACCGTATGAAATAAGGTTTATAGTTGTTCCATAAAAACTGTAAATGACAATCTACCACTGTGCCAAATTATATCTGAATCTATTCAGTAGTTACGATATAATTGAGTAACAAACATCCAAACATACACCACAAATTATCATCGTCATCAGACAGTAGTTGTGATGGCCATGGGCCACAAAAATAGCAACAAAATTATATTACTGAATCAGACTCCGGCAAGATCTGAGGTGCATTTTGATGTGGCTACCACACAAGCAAAGAACTCACCTTGACGCTGAAGGGTGAAGATATAGTCCAAAATCCCTCTGCTGGACACCGGCGCCGGTGTGGTGTGGCGACTCCTAATTTCCACCTATATATAATGCACTTCAACTGCACTTACGTGTTACAAAACACTTGCGTGTACTACTATGCAAGAGTTCTTTTTTTAATATTCCAAATTTCTTGTGACAATATACGCAATACGCACTTTCAATAATGGCGGAAACAAAGATGACGCACGGTGCACGTGCGAGCGTAGGACACAGGGTTCTCCTAATCAACGCCACTCAGTCCGGTCGGCTCTTCTCATCCAGTTTCTTTCGACCGCCTTTCGCAAGACTTCACTCCATCAAGCTCATTATAGCTATTCAATTTCAATTTATTTATTTACTTAAAACTCTATTCTAATTACATCAATTAAATCACATTTATATATTACACAATTACAAAAAATAATTAACTACAATCAAGATAGCATGTCACTCAATAAAATAAAATGCTATGCCATGGTACAAGTAGCACCAAACATAAACACAAAAGTAAAAAAATATAACTAAATAAAGTATATGATTATGTACAAAAGAGAAGCCATAACTAAAGCCGACTAAGCAGAATTAATGTCTGTTGGGAGTGATTGATTGATTGATAATGCTTTATTGTACACCAAAAACATAACAAGAACAAATAAAAATAGAACTTAAAAATTTGATTAGTACAATGGGTTGTCTTATCGCTAATAAGCGATCTCTTCCAGACAAGCTTTGGATGGAGAGGATTTGTGAAACGACAAAAGACGGTGGTGTACTTATATTATAATAACTACTTTGTAAAATCATATATCAATACAGGATAATTATATACGCAAATACTTACTGTGTGCTTATTATGATCTGCTAGCTCCTAATCTATGATGTCAATATACATCACTTCCGGCGTTTTAATTTCCATCGAGACGTCACTCGCTGCTCGTACTATTGACTTTGTACGAAACATAAATAATGGAGCGTTCCGTTTTGTGTCGATCAGCTGTCGACCGCGACGTGGTGCGATGATCGACAACTTCGACAAACCGGAAGTACGGTTAATATTTACAGAAATGGTTTCTCTGGTCATATATTAACACCAGCAGGGACATCATCTAACACCGATCCCGATCCCGCCCGATCCTGATCCCGACCCCGATCCCATCCTTGCAGTGGAAACGTAATGGGCTTTTTTTATACATTATTGGCTTGCGTTTGACCTCGAAGCAAGGAATCGCCAAGTTGTCATAATTGATTGAGGCCCTGATAGTAAGCGACGATGCGGTAGATGATCTAGCACGCTTGCCAAGATAGTACCTGTTCATTCGAGATTTGAAGATTTTAAGATTATAAGTATCGGGAAAGGCTGACTCCGGCAGGGAGTCAACTCGTTAGTGGCTGAAGATGAAATATCAAATACTCATTTATTCATAAACTGGGTTTACAAGTCACCCATGATGTCTAGGAAGTAATTTGAGTGAAAGGTGTATAAACACGACACAATAAGATAAAAATAATAAATAAATTAGCAAAAATTCTAAATTTAATATAATAAAATATTCAAAATGTAATAAAATAAAATATTTACAATGTTGAAATTACAATTAAATTATAACAATCATAATTATTATTATCAGCCAAAAAATGTCAGGAGTATGAAATGTATAAATTACTGCAATGTCATAAATTCATCAAAACTATATACCTAAACGTTTGCTTGATAAGACGGCGTTTTAGTCGTGTTTTGAAACAAGTCATGCTGGGAGCTGCGATGATGATGGTTCAGTTACAGTTTTATATTAGGGGATCGGACAGTAATCGAGAAAAAATCTAAAATGTAGTAAGAACGAATCTTCGTCGAACCAGAAAGATCATTCAATCAATATTTTTGTGAAATAATAATGATTTATATTTTAAAATCAATAAATAAAATCTAATAATTCTGACATTTTGAATCTGTTCTTCATCTCAAACGAAACAACAATCACAGCGCATGACGTCATTTGTAGGGAAATGCCGTGAGTCAAGCTTGTGTATATTTTACGTTTTTGCTTTTCATAAAATGTATTTTTGCTAATTTTTATGTTCCATTACTACAATATAGTCCCCAAACTTCACAAAACGTATTTAAATCTCTTTACAAGTTTTATTTCGAAGAGTTTGTCGTTTTCTACTTTCATATGACGTCAAAAGTTTTAAGGTGACCTTTTGCGCGGCATTATTAGAAACATAATATTTAAACATAGTTTTAGGTACTTTTAGAGCGTTATTTAATTAAAATAGTACACTCTGGTGCAATGAAATCGCAACGTTTTTTGCAAAATTTCATTTATTTCCCCCTTAATAAAAAAAAATATCTCTTTTTTAATATGAAATTAAAGGTTATTTCAAGACCTATCTAATGATACCATATAAGCGGAGTATGAGTTTACCGTACTCTCGAAAAGAAATGACAACAAAATACCCCAAAATTGCTCGCTTAGCTCACCGCAGTTTGCGAGACCAATTGCATGTATAAAAAGGCATGTTTTGAGTGAAATGTCGTCACTTGCACTTCAACGCTCAACCTGAAAGGACGTCTAGTGACTACAGCTGCATTCATCAGAAGAAAATGGATACTACTCCAGAAAAAGCCGCTCAAGTCGTTGCTTTAATTGAAGCAGGCCAGAACCAGAGTGCTGTAGCTCGACAACTGAATATCAGCCGATATTCCGTTCGTCGTGTGTACCAGCGCTATCGGGAGACTGGTGGCTATGGGCGACGACGAGGCTCTGGTCGAGCCAGAGCTACAACACAGCGCGACAACCGATTTCTTGTAACGACGGCATTGAGAAATCGTCGTCTGACTGCCGTTGAACTTGCACAGCATCTCCAGGAGGTGCGTGAAGTGGAAGTTAGTCGGTGGACGGTCAGAAGAAGACTTGCTGGAGGTGGCTTGACTGCGCATAGGCCAGCAAATGGCCCAAAACTGACGCCAGCTCACCGCCAGGCTCGTCTTCGATTTGCACAAGAACATGTGCATTGGACTGTCGACCAATGGAGAGCAGTCCTGTTCTCAGATGAGTCCAGGATGTGTCTTCATGGCAATGATGGACGAGGAAGGGTCTACAGAAGGCCTACAGAGAGATTTTCCCAGTGTTGCATCACGGAACGTGTCTCATATGGCGGTGGTTCATGTATGTTCTGGGGAGGTATCTCTCTCGAAGCCAAAACTGAGCTTGTCTTCATTGCTGGGGCCAATAGAGGACGACAAGCAAGAGGACTAACATCTCAGCGGTATATAGAGGAAGTTCTCCAGGAACATGTCGTACCATTTACTGGTTTCATTGGAGGGAACTTCCTCTTTATGCATGATAATGCTAGACCCCATACCGCTGTTGTTGTACGACAGTACTTACAAGAGGACGGTATTCCGGTGATGGAGTGGCCAGCTCGCAGCCCGGATCTTAATCCAATCGAGCACATGTGGGACGAATTAAAAAGAAGAGTTAGAAGCAGAAATGTTGCTCCAGTCAATATACAGGAGCTACAAAATGCCATCAAGGAGGAATGGGATGCTATCCCACAAGACTTTATCAAACATTTGGTAGAGTCTATGGAAAACCGGTGTCAAGCCGTTATTCGGGCCAGACACTTCGTATTAATAAATGTTTTCTTTTAGTAAAATTTGTGTTTTTTTTAATTAAACCTCAATTTTCGAACTGCAAACAACTTCTAATAAAGATGAATTTGTTGTTGTTCTTTTTTTTGGCAAAATAGTGAACTTGTCACCGCTTATATGGTATCATTAGATAGGTCTTGATACAACCTTTAATTTCATATTAAAAAAAAAAACATTTTCCTTCATTTAAAAAAAACAAATGAAATTTTGCAAAAAACGCCGCCATGTGCGATTTCATTGCACCAGAGTGTATTTTTCATGACTATATATTATTAATTGTAGTTAATATAAAACACTTTCTGAAAAGTTGTCCGATCCCCTATTGTTACCTAAGATAGAATATGCTGACTTTACACATAGTATAATTGCATTGCAGTGTAACCATTTGGTTCATTTCAGGTAGCGATCAGAGCAAACCGACCGAGTTGTTTGCTCGATCAACATCCATCAATACGTGAACAGGCACGATTTCGCTCACCACAGATATGTGGACACATAAATGAATGGCAAAGCTTAGTCTATCGGTAGATAGATCACAATAATACTATAAATGCGAAAGTTTGTATGTTATGTAAGTGTGTTTGTTCTCTCTTTATTATATGTACCTAGTGTATTATCATTAGGTAGGTAACATAAGCGCGTGCATATTTTTTTCTGTTGTTTCTCTTAGTACTTTATTATGGCATATTTGAAGGGCGAGTGTCTTTATAATTTAACAATTGTACACATTATTTACTTAAACCACAGAATACTAAGGGACAGAAGCATCACTCCGCAAATAAATTTAAACAAATAGCGACTCTTGCTATGACACAATAAAATTCAATTCAGCTCGCGTAGCGCTGCATAACTACCAGTCATATTAACCTACAGAGCGCCTCTCTTTCTATCGCATAGCTCTTACCTCTTCTGACGCGGCACGTGTAGCGACGCGCGACCCGCCGTCGGTGTCCGGCTATGTACTTGTAGCTTCGTACATACAGTGCGGAGTGCGCTAGGCCTGCTTGAACTAACACAGTTATGTACTAACGAAATTAACTCAATTACTTACATAATCAAACAAACTGGATAACCTTTTATTGTTGTGTTCCTCCGTCTATGAGACAATTTTTAAACATTCTTGTAAGTGTTATATTTACAAAATAGGTACTAAATTGTTGTAACTTATAAGTAGCTATCTGCACATATTATTATTATTAACTCTGTTATTAAAATCCTAGCTGTTAGATATCCTTTGAGAATAAAAAAAAAAAAAAAACGTGTGGCACTCGGAGACTGCCGCGGTGAAGCTATTGCATAGCATTCGGAGTGGGGGGTGTTAGGTTATTTTCGTTACGGAATTTCTGGATTCGGTCTCCACGCTCAAGGCCCGCGATAGAAGCTATGCAATAGCTTAAAAAGACGTGTGGCACTCGGAGACTGCCGCGGTAAAGCTATTGCATAGCATTCGGAGTGGGGGGTGTTAGGTTATTTTCGTTACGGAATTTCTGGATTTCGGTCTCCGCGCTCAAGGCCCGCGATAGAAGCTATGCAATAGCTTAAAAAAGAAAAAAAATGTAGGATTATTTTTGTTTTTAATGTATAAGTAGGTTTTTTTTAGATATTTTTATGGATAAGTACAGTCAATTTTTCACTGTTCCTACAGCAAAACGGGTATCAGCTGAAAATCAGCGCCGAGTTGTGTAAAACTCTCGGCATTGTATGCTGAGCTGAGCCCATTCGGCACATATAAATATATATTTTTTAAGTTTTAAGCTATTGCATAGCTTCTATCGCGGGCCTTGAGCGTGGAGACCGAATCCAGAAATTCCGTAACGAAAATAACCTAACACCCCCCACTCCGAATGCTATGCAATAGCTTTACCGCGGCAGCCTCCGAGTGCCATACGTCTTTTTATTTTTTGTTTGTCGTTTTTGTGCCGATTAAATGGATTTTCTTTTCGTTCTTTCGTTTTTTTCGCACCTGAACGATGTAGGGTTACATATCATCTTCATTCATTATTCATGGCTCATCGAACCTATTTGTTATATTTTTATATGGACCTACTTTTATTGCCTTGAAGAAAAGAAAAGATAATTCAAAAATTAAATTAACTGACAGAGAACGGAAAAATATGAGAAACGGGGACTTGAACATCAGCTTCGTGAGAAGAAGGTTCTCATGATTGATCTGGGGTGAGACGCTATTGATAAAGCCTCACGAGTAGGTGGCCAAATAAAGGCCACTCGCCGCCATCGACCGCCTAGGAAAAGGCTTACTGGTCGCTGACGTCCGCCACGTTCACCTGTGGAGGTTCACCTGAACCACACCAATCAACGTATCAAACTACGAGCATCAAACAACGGAATCCTAGAAATTAAAGGTTGCAACCGTCCCCTGGATTGGGAGTAGTAAGATTATACGTTCTCATTTTCTCTCTATCGACAGGCCGAAGATCTTTCCTTTTTATATGTGGTTTTACAGTCATGCTCACTCAAATGTCTTTGCTTGCGGCGGCTCTGTCTGTCGGGTCACTCCCTTCCCTCCAATATGGTTGAGGGGGGTGATGGCTGGTCCACAAGTCATACTCGTAAACGGGTGCTGCTTGCGGGGACTGGTCTGTTCTAGTCACTCCTATATTATATAATTTATACGTAATTGTGCTGAAAAAAGACATCCCCGCAGAGTTTCTTGGTGCTATCTTCTCTAGCGGGCGTATTTCCGAAGCACTGGTAGAGTCAGTTTTCGCATTTCTTTTCAGCACTCAGACTTCAATTTGAGTATAGGAAAGAAATGGATAAACATACTTACCTTTTTTTCAAAGTCATGTTAACATAAGTTACAATTATTAACATTTTTTATTTGTATCATGTGTTTATGACCTTCAAAAGTGCACTTTTGTGCCTATTTAATAAATGATATTTGACTTTGACTTTATGTATTAAATTTATCACTAAATCAACTCATTTTATTATTACAGCTTCCCAGTATCTCTCTCTCTTCCAGGAAAGGTACTGTACGCGCGGAGGTCATAGGTAGAGCTAGCCAGGGGACCTCCGTAACGTTACAACGGCTAAACGGATTTGGGTGAAATTCAGAAAGGATATTGCGTATATCGTGGATTAACACATAGGCTACTTTTTATCCCGGGAAACCGCGGGTGAAACCGCGGGGCGCGGCTAGTCCTAAATAACATAGCAAGGTGTCACCTAGTATGAAAACTAGGTTACTCTATCAAAGAGAACAATCAATGAGGGCCATTAAGAAACTAGTAAAGTGCCCATTCTCGCCACAAAGAAACCACTCCGACACTCCCTAATCCTTAGCACCAGTGTCCGAGCAACGGAGAGTGCACTAATTGCACTCTGCGGCACTCAGTAACCGGACTTTACAACGAGTAGAGCTTGTATCTACGACGGCGATGGTTGTGCCAATTAGCACTATCTTTGAGGAAGAACATAAGACATTTTACCGATAACTATAAGAAATTGCTCAAAAGAATGTAAGGGTTGTCTATTGATCACGTTATGTTTTTAGCAACTCTCTAACCCGTCACTCCTGGGCCCTAATTCACTATGACAACTTGGCAAATCCTTGCTTCAAGGACACGTCAATTCCTTCATTAATAAACGACATCTGCGAAATTAGTATTCTCTATGACGCGTCATATATATGAATATATGAATGCGTCATAGAGATGTCGTTTATTAATGAAGGAATCGACGTGATTTCGAAGGAAGGAATCGACGTGATTTCGCCAAGTTGTTATAGTGAATTCGGGTCCTGGTCAAAAGTGGTGAAGGTTTACACCAAAAAAATCACGTGTATTTTAATGGTACAAAGTTTATTAAAAATTTTCTGAATTATTATAATTTTTATTAGAGCCCATTTATTCCTTAGAACTATTTACATAAATAAAACTTAAAATTATACTTAATTAAAAATTAGAAATTAAAACTTAAAAAAAAAAAATTACAAACTAAAAATGGAAAACTGAAAACTGAAAACTGAAAATTGAAAATTGAAATTAAAAAATTAAAAATTTTAAATTACATATTAAAAGATAATTATAATTAAAAAACTAAAATTTTAAATTGAAAATCAGAAAATTAAATAATAATCAATACAATAATTAGTAAATTAATGGTTAAATTTTCTGAATATTATCCTTAAATACAGGTATAATCTAATTGAAATCTGGATTAAGCACCGAGATAAAAATGTCCAGATGGACATTTAAGGTTGCAGGTTGTTTCTGAACCTGGAGGCCTACTCCGAGTTGCTTTCCTTCGTTCGTTCGTGCGGACTAAAATATACACTCTTATACCTGTTGCATAGCGCTGTCCCTTTCATCCGACAGAACGAAGATCGTAATTACTTTTTCAGAGGCTCCTGTCCTGGCAACGGTGAGTAAAGTCCATGCGCCGCTTTTCGGTTTCGAAATTGCAAACAAAATGTGCGAAAAATACACTTTGAAATGTCGTTAGTAGCCGTACTAGGATACCCTACCCTGTGTCATAGTAGTCCTTCCTCTGGACTACTGGAAAAATGTTAAAAAACTTAAAACGTATTGTTTTTTCTGTCTAAAACACTATAAGTACTTGCATAATGTTTGCCCGTTTTCTGTCTTAGCTAGATGGCGTATAGTAACATAGACAGTGAATACTAGCAGGCCTAGCGCACTCCGCACTGTAGGTACGAAGCGACAAGTACATAACCGGACACCGACGGCGGGTCGCGCGTCGTTACACGTGCCGCGTCAGAAGAGATAAGAGCTATGCGATAGAAAAAGAGGCGCTCTGTAGGTTAATATGACTGGTAGGTATGCAGCGCTACGCGAGCTGAACTGAATTTTATTGCGTCATAGCAAGAGTCGCTATTTGTTTAAATTTCTTTGCGGAGTGATGTTTCTGTCCCTAAGTATTCTGTGCTACTAATCTAACTCGGTATTCTGTGTCCTAAAACAGAATACCTAGATGGGAACTATGTCAACATATTTAACCAATTTCAAAAACAAAGTAAATACCGAATGAGCCATAAAATTCCTTTGAGATACGATATACCTACTCAAACCTCATTTCACGACAGTCCCGTATCAACAACGTTCGGCGCCATTGATTGGTATGCTCCCCGCGTCGCGTGGGGTCTAGATAGAGCCGATCCACTTCCAAAACTAGTCTTTGAAGCTAGAATATAGGCTAAGAACAACGGTCACAATTATTGTAGTTTTTTTGGTTCTTTTATAGGGGGAGTAATTGTTGAGACTTTAAAGATAGAATATAGCCCTATAGGCTAGGAGTCAAAGACAATTTTTTTTAATGACTTCAAATAAGCAGACGCCTGATAGTAAGCGGTTAGCGTCGGCTATGCGTTGCCGACCGTTAAACACTCTGTTAATACCCCTTTTAAAGGACTCCATGTTGAAGCTCAAAGGATATACCGACGAAGGTAAGTCGTTCCACATCTTATAAGTGCGAGAAAGGAAAGCGCGAAAGTTAAGTTTTTTTTATAAGCGCAATAATTTTTAAGTATATCTAAATCAAGTTTTAGAATATATGCTCTGATTCAACCGCAAAAATCGTTGTAGTACTAAATAGGTTCCTGAGTGAAAGCCGTAAGAAGCGATTGTGACTATGTGGAATTCATGCGACTTTTGATTTGACGTTCCGGAGTTCACTATCAATAACTTTCTTTTAAATTCAATAATTTTTTTAAAGATTATATCATAATACACAGTTAAGTCTTATCTATACAACCCATACGAACAGAAAAATTAAATTCAACAATTACTATTACATACTTTCTGAGTAGTTCTTTTTCCGATGCAGTGGTAGACATTGTAATAATTAACGTTCATAAGTGCGTCTGTGATACCAAAATTGAATAACGAACTTTTGAACTTTGAACTTCGAACTTTGACTCGTGTTCGAAGACCTTAGTCTTAAGAACTGTAGGCTCTTAAACTCTAATATTTGATCGACTGCCGTGATTGATGTTTGTGTTTAATTTGGGTTTAATTATAAGTTATTTGTATCAATATACTGATACGCAAACAGTTTAATATAAATAAAGTTTATTCCAAGATTAGGCGACGCTCGCGGCTGTGTTCGCGCGATATTACTGGTGGCAGGTTTCTCTTATGCGAGAGGCTGCCTGGGTTGGTACCACCGCTTTGCCAGTTATTCAGCCGCCAAGCAGTAGTGCGTATGCATTAATGTGTTCCGGTTTGAAGGGCAGTGTAGCCAGCGAAATTACTGGGCATTATGAGACTTAAGGCGTATTGCTAACAATCAGGGTTCAGGGGCCTCAGTTGTGAGGTACGGCCTATTACTCTGGGGAAATTCCACCGACATCATTAAAGCATTCTTAGTGCAAAAAAAGTGCATTAGAGCCATATGTGGTGCTGGACCACTAGAGTCATGTAGACCGCTTTTCAAAAACCTAAAAATTTTGACTTTGACCGGCTTGTACATAATGCAGATTGGAGTTTTTATAAAAGAGCACCCTGAATTGTTTGAAAAATTTGATCGTAATAAAAAATTTAATTGTTTAAGCAGGGACCCTACAAGGCTAAGAATGGTTAGCTGTCGAACGGCTCTATGTCAACGAAACTGCAATGTAATGGCAATAAAAGTTTTTAACCATATTCCTAGGGCTATCAGAGAGCTCCCATATACTTTTTTTAAAAACAAACTGCAAAAGTGGTTAATAGAAAACTGCTTTTACGACATGAAAGAATTTTGGGAATTTAAAACATAGTAGATGAATGATTATTTTTTGTTAAATTGTGAATTATTGTTGTTGGATTAACTTATTTTAAATATTGCAATTGTATGACATGTGTATATAATATAATATTATTTAATTTAAAACAAATGACATGACACTTTCAATACAATTTATTTTGACATTATTGCGAATAGACATTGTGAATAATTTAATTTCAGTAATGAGTAATAAATTGAAATGTTTCATGTCATTAATATCATAATTATTGTAAACTTGTAAGAATTCATTTAATAATAATATATACCTACTTTTTTAAATTTTGCATGCCAATTTCTGGTGAAACATGCTGAACTATTTTATAAGTGTGACATCATACCTGTACCTACCATGTTTCATGCAAATAAAACAATTTCATTTCATTTCATTTCATTTCATTTCAGGATATCAATTAATCAACTATATTAACAACTATACGTTTCATCAAACAAAAAAACCGACTTAAATGTATCTTCGAAGTTCAATGTCAAATATTGATGAAATGTATATGGGACCACTTCGTAGCTACAGTGACCCAACGCAAATAATTTTCCAAATCGGATGATGAATGACGGAGTTCTGAGGTAAAAACATAAAAAAATACAGTCGAATAAAGAAACTTCTCCTTTTATGAAGTCAGTTAAAAATGGCTTAAAAAACGAGCCGTTTTCAGGGATTAAAATAATTAAGCTTATCCCGAACGTTATTGTAATGTATCGCTGTACCCAGTAGTAACCCAGCATCATAAACAAAAACTTAATACCGAGACAACTTCTGGAAGTTGTAAATCAAAGCACAAGGCGAGTTCCGAACATAATGCTGTTACGTTAAGGCAACGAGTTTTCGCCTTAAATTATCAACTAGGCTTTTATTTAATTTTGTACGACCCACTTTGCTGTGAGAGTTGGCGTGGTCCGAGTTTTGAGAGGTAGCGATTGAGTAAACTAACCGCGATTCAGTAACGCACATCGTTAACCACTAGTTAACTATTATTATTATGTCGCTCTTTCTCACGGGTTATACACTCGGTCCTTTGGAAGGCTTGCGCGGGGACATGAGTCCAACACGTAGAGGCCTCTTAGAGCATTTAATTTAGATATGTAATGCAACACTTATCGGGGACTGTATTATTATTGTTATTAGTTATCTATACAAAGTGTAGAATGTAACAGTTTCAAAAGTTAATAATAATAATTACAAGACATCAATCATGCTCTGTCACACAAAGTACTAATGAAATGACTTAGAAACCAAATTTTAATTTATAAGTAACAAATTAAAATTTGGTTTCTAAGTCATTTTAATACTTAAGTATCGTAATACGTAAGTTATCTATGGGTATCGCAATTAAGTTAATTTATCTTCAGTCGCCGGACAATTCCTTAAGGACTTGCTTTCTGTAAGAGAAAGCAGAAAGGGCAAGGGCCATTGAGAAGACGAAAATTAAAAATCGCTAGCGCTTATAACCTGAAAAAGTTATCTATGGGTAAAGTTATATATCGCCAAACAGAATAAGTTAATTTATCTTCAGTCGTCGGACGATTCCTTAAGGACTTGCCTTCTATAAGAGAAAGCAGAGAGGGCAAGGAACATTAAGAAGTAGATAAACAAAAATCGCTAGCGCTTATGACCTGTACTGCTTTAATTAACTGTTTTTATTTTTCTTCATTTTGCGGCACAATAACGAGACAGCGTGTAAGTTAATATACAATTCCACTTATTTAATAAGCGATGCCTGCATTACGCAGCTTTAATGTTGAGAAACGGTGATTAAGGCCTTATAAACATTCATTAACATTAATTAACAAAATTAAAGTCAGCCTTGCTTAAACTTACATTAGTAGCAAACAGTTTCTGCACTTTATTGTTTTAATAGCAACATTTTTTTTGCTATAACGCAAAAACTATCCCATCCCACTAATATTGTAAATGTGTTTTTTACTTAATTACGCAAAGACTACAGAACGAATTTTGATAAAATTTGGTATGTAGGTACTTGGAAAGGGATATACTACTTTTAACCCTGAGAAACCACGGAGCGAATCTAGTATATACCTCGGCTCTGTCCGCATTTTTTTCTTAAACTAATCCTAAGCTATAGGGGCTTAGAATTTTGGGACTTCAAATTCGGAGACTTTATAATAAAGGCGGTAATTAATTTTTCATGGAACCGAGAGAAGTGACGAGCAAGTTGTTTGCTGATGGTAAGCGCCACGCCTGCCCATAACAATTGCAGTGCAAGCCAAAACTTTTATAGCACAAAGAGCGCTACGTAGCAATGCATTACGCTCATCACCCCGAGACATCAGATATTAAGTGTCATCATATATGCCCAGTAATTTCGCTGGCTACATCAAGTAGTCAGCGAGTTTAGTCAAGTAGTCCGTTAGCTCAATTGGCTCAGCTCACCTCATGCGTAAAGGCTCACTAGAGCGCTCATGCCGCTAATGCGCTTGAGCCAGTAGGTGGCCAAGACTGACACTACCCGGGTCTTCCATTCCCGGATGTCCATTAGGATTTCCACAGTCTGGGCAAAAATTAGAATATTAAAAGCATATCTCATCATCATTCATCAGCATTATGTATCCTGCCCGCTGAGCAAATACACACTATGGATCCCTGAAAAGGCGCAACGACGCCGAGGCTGACCTAGAAAAAGAAGGCGAGACGAACTAGACGCACACCAAGAAAATTAGTACGAGGTGGCGTAGGAGCGAGACAGGTGGAATGAATTTAGGGAGGCCTTTGCCCAGCAGTGTAACAGTGGCCTTGGGATTTTGGGTGTCGATATCTCTAGTGAGGTCCAGTTTCGGAGTCTGGAGGCTAAAGCGAAAATTGCTTCAAAAAAGTTGGGTGTGCTGAACAAGGTGAGGCGATATTTCACGCCGAGGCATCGGCTTCTGCTGTACAAAGCTCAAGTCAGGCCCCACGTCCGCCTGCAATAATCCAGTATTGCTCTCACTTGTGGAACGGCGCGCCCAAGTATTTGCTTCAGCCTCTTGACTCCCTACAGTGAAGAGCCATTGGGATTGTCGATGATCCCAAGGTGTCTAAAAAATTAGAGCCACTTAGCCACCGAAGAGATATCGGTTCACTTTGTGTGTTCTACCGCTTTTATAATGGGGAATGTTCTGAAGAGCTTTTTGACCTGCTTTCGACTTCTCAATTTTACCACCACACATCTCGCCATCGTCAAAAAGCTCACCCCCACATCTTACAAAACTGGACTTCCCACACCACTCGCTTCACTCGCACTTGTAAGATGTGGAACGACCTACCGTCGGTATTTTCTTTGGGTTACAACATCTAGTCTTTTAAATGGGGAATCAATAGAGTCCTTAAGGGTCGGCAACGTATCAGCAATGCGTCTGGTGCTGCAGATGTCCATAGGCGACGGTAACCGCTTACCATCAGGCGGGCCGTCTGCTTGTTTGCCGACATATTATATAAAAAAATAAAAGAAGTATAGATTAGTTAAAAAAAAGCCCCACCCTTCAAAACCATATTTTATATATGAAACTAGCACACTCCGTTCGCGGTTCGTTACACATTCATGAGACGCCGCTTTTCCAATCAGGGATAATTCCGCGGCGGCTCCGCTTCCCACTTGGCAACTAGCGAATGGGGAACAGAATGACACGTATGCTTGCTCCTTTCAAACTTTTGCTTCTAGGAAATACTGTAGACATTTTTACACTGCTTTAACCAAGGCTAGTTGCGCCCCGCAGCTTCACCCGCGGTTTTTCGGGATAAAAAGTAGGCTGTCCTTTTCCAAGACCTAAAAAGTAACTACATGCCAAATTTCATCAAAACCCGTTTCAGTAGTTCAAAGTTCAAAAGTTCGTGACCAAAATGCTGGGACTCGTGACCAAAATGCTGGGACTTATTTGGCTCAACGTATCAGTATTGCAATCCAACGGGGCAATACTGCCAGCATTTTGGGTACGCTACCAACTGGTAGTGGGTTGGAGCATTTTAGCTATCTATAGGCCTTAAATGGTCTATGGATTGTCCAATTTCTTCTCCTTGTAAGTAGTTAGTTTAGTTTTAGTAAGTAGAGTGTAGTTTGTTTTCAGTAATAAAGGCATTCGCCCGTTAAAAAAAAAGTTCTTCATTCAGTTTTGGTATCACAGACGCACTAAGAAGATCAATTATAACAATGACTACAAGTTTAAGTAGTTATTGCGTGATTGAGTAACAAACCTACATCCATCCATACATCTATCCATCCTCACAAGCGTAGGATTCTCCTCTGTTTCCCTGATTGAAACTGTGACAGATATAAATTGTCTACATACATCGTGTTCAAGTTTGCGCCGTTGCTAAACGTAGTCTCTGTTCATTGTAATCTTTTTATTACGGATTTTATCTATTTTAACCGACTTGAAAAAAAGTGAGGAGGTATTTTTTTATGTTTGTTATCTCAGAACTCCGTCATTTATGAACCGATTTGGAAAAATCTTTTTGCGTTGGGGAGTATAACTACGAAGTGGTCCCGTATAAATTTCATCGATTTTTGACCTTGGACTTCGAAGATACATTGAAGTCGGTTTTTTTTTATAAAATGTATACTTGATGTATATTTTTTTTATACTTATATTCTGTCACCAAACAGTAGTGTGCAAGCATTACTGTGTTCCAGTTTGAAGAGCATTTAATTGTAACCAGCGAAGTTACTAGGCATATGACACTTATTAACTGATCCCTCGGGGTGAAGCAACGCAATACTTTTTGTGGTATTAAAAGTGGCACTGCAGCTACTTATGGGCAGGCGTGGCGCTTACCATCTGGCAAACGACGTGCTCGTCTCACTATTCAGTTCCATAAAAAACACGCATGTGTTTGCGATATGAACGTACAATGCAAGTTTTTCAACGCGTTTTTATCTCTCCTAAAAAATCACATTGAATTTAGAAGACGCTGTTAACAAAGGACAACGATCAGTCATTCTTCAAAGAGTTGTAGTAGGTAACACGCAAGCGGGATATCTCCTTGAGAAACGACCTAACATTTATCCACAGGATGGCCGGATCTAGGTTTGGGCCTTTACAACTATAGTAGATTATTAACGAATGTCGATGAAATGTGTATGGGACCACCTCGAAGCTGGAACCAACACAAAAATAATTTTTCAAATCAATTTATAAATGGCGGAGTTCTGAGGTAACAAAAAATACAATCAAATTTAGAACCTCCTCCTTTTTTTGAAGTCTGTTAAAAGTTATGCCATGCAGCTTGGTTTCATCGGTTTGTCCGCGAGAGGTCTGAGATAGAAGGAAAGATAGATAAAATATGAGCGCCAGCAACAGAAAGGTATGCCATCTCTTTCGAAATTAGACTATTTTTAAGAATTTTGGTTTATAAATCTTTACAGAGTTAATTTTATTTCAATGTTCATACCTAACCTAGCTATAGGTTGACTTACCCCCTGGACCTGAGTCCGTCCTCGATCTAAGGAAGGTTTCGTATTTACGTAAGACCGGAGTAAGACGGCTTAGTGCCTTTATTGATCCTCTGCCAGCAGCGCGGCAGGATTTCACATCAATCTTGGTTAACCGTCAGTTTTCAGTAAAATTAGGTTATTTAAGATTTTTGGGTGATGAATATTTGAAATAGGAACAGGAACTGCGGGTAACATGAGATTTTCGACGCATCGGAGCTCCTAGCTCAATGTTTACAATAGTAGTAGTAGAGAGTATACCTATTTGTATATTTGCTATACTCTTAAACTATCAAGGACCACAAAAGTATCATAGAATAAGGCGTGACGATGCAGAAATTGATCTCAAATCTGAAACGCATATATTCGACAGATTCACACTAAATAATTTCATTACGATTCAAAAACAGGGAATAGAGAACAGGGATACGTTATCAAGTGCGGCATTGTTTGTGTGACTGCTCCCTAGTCGCAGTGTGCATTTGTATCAACACAGACAATACTACCTACTCATGTTGTTCTTGCATCGACTAACCTGCGTCCGCATTTCTATTGCCAGGGACGTGAAGAATTCATTGCCAGAATGGAATTTTACTGCTGGAACAAACAACGATGTAGGCGGAGCCTTTTAATCACCGTTCTTAATAACTACCGTCGGTACGGTTAACATTTCACTTAGAAAAGTTTGCACCTACTTAGAAATAAGTTATTACGACGAATTAATTATATTCAAAATAAAGTTACGGAACTTCCTCTAGTGACTGGAGAATGGCGGAAGCAGATAAATTAATCCATTTCTCTGATGTGTAATATCTACTCATTACCTACTTCTTGAGGTTAAGTGCTAAGTTTTCCAGCTTTCCAAATTTGTACTTAGTTATTGAAATAACTACGTTACTTCATGTTAAGTAAGTCGTAATTGAGACTTACTCTTACGGTATATGGTATGTAAATTAAAGGTATTTCCTTGTATGTATAAGGCCATAGTTATAATGGGTAACCGGGTCTGATTGCTCCAGCCTAAGGGTATTTATGAATCTTATATTTACTATAAATAATCCACTAATTCAAAGCTATTCAACTAATATTATATTTTAGTATGAAAGTTTTCGTGAGTTTGATTCATTATAAATATTTAATAAAACGGCTAGGACTCACGTAGTTTGTCGAATTAGTCGACCTAGGTTTCGAGCATGTCCGATGCTCTTCATCAGGGGCGAGTTTACGCTGCGAGATCGCGGCGACCACTGACGCCGCGATCGCCGCGATCTCGCAGCGTAAACTCGCCCCTGATCCGTCGTCCTCTATATCCGCCGTCGACTAATTCGACAAACTACGTGAGTCCTAGCCGTTTTATTAAATATTTATAATATTATATTTGTTAATAGTCTCTATATCATCTAAAATATAGCATAGTTTTGAGATTACGACCCATTACACTTTGAGATAAGATTTATCATAAATACGTTTGTATCTGAAAGAAGATTAAGTAATAGCGTTCCTTAGTAATAATAGTAAATCATTTTTTTTTCAGGCAATAACAGTCAAACAAAGCATAAGTTCCAGAGGCCCATAAAATATATACCATATAGACTAACATAGATACAATTTATAAAACACTTACACTACGATAAGGGATTATTTTAATTCGGTTTCGCCTACCTGTAGCGCCGGAGCACTATTCCAGCCAGAAACTCTTTATATTTTGCTGGAAGCCGAAGTACGTAGGACTTGAAATTGATCGTCTTCGTTGACTCCAGGCTCGACAGGTTCGTCCTGTATCCTTCCTCTGCACTTCTTCTTAATACACCTACTTAACGATATCATATCTCCCGACGTACTTTGGTCAAATCAGGTGAGACTTACCTTAAGACTTCACATAGTCTAGAACAGGGTAAATACTTATGAAGCTATATTTTCCCCTATACACCCCTTTCTCGTGCAACTAAGACTTTTATTCAAACCGGTGTGTCGGCTCTGTTAGAAAGGTACAGGTTTAACAAAAGCTTGGGAACGGAACTAGAGCGCATTATTGGCAGTAAGGCCGCTCTGGATGGATTGTTATTTTTCTTGGAAACGGACTTGGACGGGGATCTCGGTCATAAGCTAGCTAAAATAATCATCATCATCATCATCAGCCCATCACGTTCCCACTGCTGGGACACGGGCCTTCTCTCATAGAGAGAGAATAAAAATAATACACGAAAAAATATATTAAAGAAATCTATAAACAGGCACATCATAATTATATTAATCGACTCAGGTGCAAGTGCAGTGGCTCGGTAGAGAAAAAGATAAGATCACTTATTAAAACGCAGTATTTCAATTATTATATCTCTGCAGGCCAATGTAATAATTGAATGTACCTTTTTAATTTAGTTATTTTTGCCTTTTTTGGTATTAGTAAAGACATAGGTTCCCCATTTATACACATAAACGATCAATAAGAGTTACACGATGTTAGGTTAGGTTAGGGACATAACCACACACACGGCGCTCTACACGCTGGAGGTGTGTGCCGCATGGGGCCCGCAGCGGCACACGCTCTTAGCGGTGATAGAGCGGGATCTCTCTGCCGAGCGTGGTGAACGCCATGCTCGGCAGCGAGAGATCGTGGCAGGCGGTGGTCTCCTTCTGCGAAGCGGTTATGACGCAGGAGACAGCGGAGCGGGCCAGGGAGGACAATGCCCTGTCTGACCTACTCCTGCGCAGACTAACGGGGGCGAGGAGGAGGCGGTTCGCCCCCTCCTCAAGGTCAATACCCAAAAATAAATAAGTAATTCGTACAAAGCGTTTTGGTTCCACATTTATAGTGCGTACTGCTAAGCAATGGAACTCATTGCCGTCTTCTCTGTTTCCTGATAATTACAATCTGGGTATCTTCAAGACCAAAGTGAATAGGTATCTTCTAGATCTACGTGCTCCATCTTCGGCCACATCGTCGCTTAACATTAGGTGAGATGGTGGCCAAACGTAGACCTACCTTATGTAAAAAAAAATGCCGGTTAATACCCGGGCCTACTGCAGGGGCGAGACGGTGAATGCTAGTGCGACCCCATCTTACTCCATCTAGGCAGAGGACTGCTCACAGAGGGGGTTTTAGTGAGTTCGAACCCCACACAGGGGCAGAGCGACGTTATTTTCCCCCTCAAAAAAAAAGATTAGGGATATAATTTATCAAGTAATTTTTTTTTTATGATAATTATTTTGTTAATTGACAATTTATAAATTTTCCGTCCTTTTCCTTTCCTTGTTTGACTTCTGATGGTGAAACAATTAAGAGTCTATCCATCTACCCATACTGTTATGATATTGCGAGTAGAGGGTAGATCTGCATAAAAAGTAATGGCAGCGACACTGCAGCGGTCCCGGGGCGGTGGCGGACGGCGAGATACTTACTGCAAACTTAATGGAATTTGAATACGGTTATCCTTTTTTAGAACTAGAATTTACTTCAGCACGCCCTTAACCACCCTATACCTAAGTTTTTTTCATGCAAGGAAATGAGCAAGTCATTCGCCTGAGAGAAATCTCCACGCCTGCCTGTAACAATTGCAGTGCCACCCAGAACTTTTAATGTCATGTAAAGTACTGCGTAGCACTGAATTGCGCTCATCATCCCGTGACATCAGATATTAAATGTCATATGCCTAGTAATTTCGCTGGCTACGATGCCCTTCAAACCGGAACACAGTAATGCTTGCGCACTACTGCTTGGCGACAGAATAACTGGGATAGCACTGCTTTCGCCGACTCTCTGACTGAGCGGACGTGTTTCGGGGTTTCTACTTAATTGTGCGGTTCTTAAGTTTATTTTTTCGCGGAATTTGTCACCGTGGAGCTCAGTTATCGGCCCCTCTCGTTTCTTCCTGGGTGCTTCGCCGTTGGACCCCGCCGCCATATTGGATAGTGTCGGACCTCTCACTCGTGCCTGCTTGCTGTGCTGACTGCTTGGACCATCGCGTCGTGTGCGTGAGTGCTACACCAGTCGAGCTTATACAAATATTTATAACGCGCAAAAACTGCGCCTGCACTGAGGATCGAACCTGGGTCGCTGCGTGGAGCGCTGCCTGTGACGCGGCGCTTGTACGGCTGAGCCACGAAAACGTGAGCCGCTCGCTCGAAATTAAGGAACGTGTTCATCAAGAAACGGCCTGCGCTTGACGCATTATATTTTGTATTCTTTTATTTAATAATTATTGTAATAGTTGAAGCCAATATGCTTTGTCACGGTTGCAAGTATATGCTAAAGGATAAGAATTTTTTAAAATGCAATACTTGCTTATCGGAATATTGCTTTGAATGCCTGAATATAACTAAGGAAGCATCTAAAGAACTTACCACTGAACAAATAAAATCATTATGCTGTCCTCATTGTCGGAACGTGACTCAGCGAAAATATAATGATGATACTCCCTGCCGCCAGCGTCAGCAGCTGCAATCTCTGAACGAGTCTATGAACGTTTCCTTTGGTAATGCGACCCATGATAGTTCTTGCATGACCGGTGCTATGAGTATTTCTACAGGCTCCAACATGATGAATGAGCCCGTTTCAATGGAAAGTATTAGCAAGCTATTTGATCTAAAGCTGGCGCCAGACTCTTCAATCATGACTAACTTGAGGACAGCTCTTAATGAGGATATTGAAAAGATGGTGGCTGTGCATGTGGATCGAGCTATTGCGAATCTAAAGGGCGAATTTACTTCTACAACTGATTATTTATGTGCAGAACAGAAAGACTTAAGGTCGGAGATTAGAGACAAGGACACTGAAATTAAACAACTACAATTCGACCTCTCAAAGTCACAAAACTCACTGGCTATGCTGCAGGCTAGAGTATCAACTGTTGAAAAAATTTCGCGTGACTTAAATATCGAGATTCATGAAGTGCCAGAAAGTAAGAATGAAAATTTAATGGCATTATTTAAGAAACTATGCGACTGTCTACAAGTTGTAATCCCCGAGGCTGAAGTGAGAGCTTGCCGCCGCGTTGCTAAGATGGATACATCCTCAAAGAGACCAAGAAATATACTCGTCACTCTCTCATCGCAGCGGCTCCGTGATCTTATTCTGTCGTCGGTGACGCGATTTAATAAAGCCCATCCAAAAAACAGGCTTGCCTCAACTCACCTTGGGTTCACGGGTGAGACCCGCAGGATTTATCTGGCCGAACATTTATCTCCTGAAACAAAAGAAATCCACAGCGCGGCAAGAAAATTCTGTAAGGAGAACAATTTCAAGTTTGTCTGGGTGCGATTCGGCCAAATATATATCCGTAAGAATGAGGAGAGCCCCGCGATACATATTAAAAATATTGATTATCTTAGTAAGCTTTTGTGAAATAGGTGGTTCTTTTTTTTTTTTTTTTCTCTCTTGTTAAAAATCACTTGATTATTGTACTTTAATTAATTTTTTATAATGATTAATGTGTATTATCAAAATGTCAATAGATTCCGTAGTAAATTGTCGCAATTTTATTTAAACTTATTAAACTCTGATTATGATGTAGTATGCCTGACGGAAACTAACTTAAATAAAGGCGTATTTGATGGTGAGATTGCAGACGCTCGCTACAACATTTTTAGGCGAGATCGCATAGACACTAACTCTACGAAAAAAGAAGGTGGCGGTGTTCTTCTTGCAATTAAAAAATCTTTTCAAGTTATCCGCCAGGCATCTTGGGACTGCGGTTTAGAGGATATCTGGGTTACTATAATACCGGAAACGTGTAAAATCCCTAAATTCAATATCTGTCTTTGTTACCTTCCTCCAGATCTAAGCTGTACAAGATTAGAGGAGTTCTATTCTAATTGCCAAAATGTATTATTAAATAACTGTCCTGACGATAACTGCCTAGTCATCGGGGACTTTAACACCCCTGATATTTCTGCCATCACTCTCAATGCTGCTGAGCCAGTGCAGACTTCACATACCAATAAGCTCTTACTTCTGAACGAACTTATCTCACTCTGTCGTTTATATCAATGTAACAGCATCACTAACGAGAATGGGCGCACTCTTGATTTAGTACTTTCGACAGTCGAATCCCTCACGGTTAGCGAGGCTGAACCGCTGAGTTTGATGGATAGGCACCACCCTGCTATTCAGTTAGAATTTCCCTCATTAGGTAACAAAGTACAATTTTTAAAAAAACTCAATAATAAGCGACTAAACTTTTCTAAGTGTAGTTACATAGATATACGAAATGAATTAAGTAAAATAGACTGGAATGACACCTTGTCCTGTTCTGATGTAGATGAATGCACTGAAATATTTTATGAAAAGCTTTTTGAGATTATTAAAAAATATACACCGCTTATGACCTTAAAGCCCCAAACTTATCCTATTTGGTATAGTAAACCCTTAATAAAATGTAATGAAGAAAAGAATAAATACCACAAACTTTATAAAAAATTCAACAACCCTCGAGATTATGACTCATTTTCATTATTACGTGACAGGTTTAAGAAAATGGCTGAACAATGCTACAAAAAATACATCTCTTCTACTGAAGAATCCATGAACAAAAATATTAAACTTTTTTGGAGATTTGTAAATAATAGGAAAGGTCACGTAGCAATGCCACATGTTATGAAACTTGGCAACTCTTCGTCATCGAACGGACATGATATAAGCGAGCTATTTTCAACATATTTTGGATCCGTTTTTGAAAAAGACACGCAAAGTAGCATTCTATCTTCTTCATTTTCAATTAAAGACAAGGCTATCGATTCACTGTCGTATATTTTTATATCTGAACGAGACATAATTATAAAAATTAAGCAACTTGATAAAAATAAAGGTGCTGGGCCAGACCAACTTCCACCTTCATTCATCAAACTATGTGGTAAAGAGCTGAGCATACCATTAAGCATCATATTTAATAAATCACTCACCAGTGGAATTTTTCCAAAGCGATGGAAAACAGCGCATATAATTCCCATCTTCAAAAATGGAGATAAGTCACAATGTGAAAACTACAGACCAATAAGTATTCTATCCTGTTTCGCAAAAATATTCGAATCATTGGTCTACAGTCATCTATATAACCACATCAAGCCTCTTCTTTCAAATAAACAACATGGCTTTGTTAAAGGTAGGTCAACCGTCACTAACCTTTTAGAGTACAAAAACTACCTTTGTAGGAGCTTCGCCATTGGTGGTCAGGTTGACTGTATTTATACAGATTTTTCGAAGGCTTTTGACAAAGTCAATCATAGATTACTTTGTATGAAACTCGCCTCTTACGGCGTTCATGGTAGCTTATATCGCTGGATAACCTCTTACCTCAGTAACAGAAGTCAGTTGGTCGCACTAAAGGGATTCCTCTCATCTCCAACCCAAGTGACGTCTGGGGTACCGCAAGGATCACATTTGGGGCCTCTCTTATTTGTTATCTTCATTAACGATCTCATAGAGCATTTATCTTGCGAATGTTTGTTGTACGCTGATGATTTGAAATTGTTTAACACTATCTCTTCCTCTTATGACTGCAATGTCTTACAAAAAGATTTGAATATTATTTCAGACTGGTGTAAGACGAATTACATGTATCTCAACATCAGCAAATGCTTTGCTATAACGTTCTCTAACAAACGTTATAAAATCGTTAATGATTACACGATTGACGGCCTGGTTCTCAAAAGATCCAGTGTTGCTAAGGATTTGGGCATCCTGTTTGATAATAAACTTTCATTCCGACCACATTATCAGCACATCACAACGAAAGCCAATCAACTTCTTGGATTTGTTTTTAGATCTACTAAAAACTTTAAAAACCCCCGTTCCCTTCTTTACTTATTCTTTACTCTTATCAGAAGCATTTTAGAATACGGTAGCCCTGTCTGGTCTCCGCACTACAAAGTGCATATTGATGAAATAGAGAGGGTGCAGAAAAAATGTCTTAGATTATTATGCTACCGTCAACAGTTAGGGCGTTCCAATCTAAGTTACGATATGAGGCTGTCCAGATACAATGTCCAAAAGCTGGAAACACGTCGAAAGTATATTGATTTCATTTATCTGTATAAAATAATTCACTCTTTGACAGACACTCCCGAGTTACTTTCACAAATAACCTTTAATATTAAGTATAGCACACGCAGGTCCAATCAAACCAATCTTTTTGTTTTGCAGACATATAAAAATAATATTTCCTTTTTCAATCCACTGGTAAGGATGGCTCGTCAGTATAATGAGGTAGCAAAAAATTGCTTGGACATTGATATTTTCACTCCGAAATTCAGATTTTATACTAGAATGTTAAAAGATATCCTCTATTCCAAACCTGACAGTCCAGACTCAACCATTGTGTCGAGACTGGATGCTCCATAAATTTAAATTTAATTTAACACTTATTTATATTTATAGTGTCTGTGCTGAATGTGCATGTCTGTAAATGTCATGTTTGCAGATGTGCACATTTTGCATAACATAAATAGTATTATTATTACCTATTTGTTTTTATATAATCCCGAAAACTGTCTCAGCTTTGTTTTTTCTGTGTACACATATTTTTGGATTACAATCTAGACTCAAAACTTTATGATATTTAGTTATAGCTCTGTATTGATTGTAGTTTGTTTTGTGTATATAATAAATAAATAAATAAATAAATAGATAGCTGTGCCATCCCGCAACCAAAGAAAACTAACTATTACTTACTCCGCAATCTCAAAGGTGTTTGAGATTTGAGCCAACCTGCCCACTACACAACCACTACACCACAGAGGCTGTCACATAAGAAAAATAATCTGTTGAAATGAAACTAAGAATCAACGTTCACTAAATCTCGTATACATTTAATATTGTCCTTAATAAATGCACAAAGGGTGAAACGTCTGTGTTTATTCCAAACATTTGCATTTTAAACACTAATGGAAACATGAGACCTCCGCGCTGCCGTACAGTTTTATTAAAACGTCAACTCGGAACCTAGATAGGTACTATTATGAGGTTCGTGTTATTATTTACTACGTTTAAACTAGATTTTGAAAAGTACCGTGAGTGTTAGATAGATAACACTTTATTGCACTTAAAAAAGAAAACAGAATTACAGTTGGTACCTACCTTATACATAATTAATAAATACAATAGGCGGTCTTATCGCTATGCAGCGATCTCTTCCAGACAACTATAGGGTAAAGAAAACAATAATTTAAAGAAGATAGTGTGCAGTACATAATAAGTAGGATGATAAGTAGGTTATGAGTACGTAGTGTTATTCATAATAGATTAAAAAAACCCTATGACTCACGGGAAAACGTCGCAATTACTCCGACAAGGATTCGGGCATTTTAGAATTCTTTCTTCTGGGAATTATGAGACCAATCTGCCGCGTAGGTGGCGACGTAACTGGCGAATAGTAATTTCGACGTCTTAGCTGTTTTTATTTCAATTACTTTTAAGCTGTCACTTATTTAATTTCATGTTATGAATTCCGAAAGATGGGATAGAGAGATATTTCAAACAGCTGGTAGAACATGGTAGAGACTAGCACGGGAAAGGAAAGGTTGGAAGGGGTTGGAGGGGGCCTTGTGCCCGGAGGTATCCATGAGGATTTCCCCACGTAAAAAAAAAAAAATAAAAAAAAAAAAAAAAAAAAAAAGGCCTTTGCCAAAGGGCACACAGATTCAAATCCAAACAAAAGGAATCGAAGCAAAGTACATTAAACAAAATTGAATCTGACACAGGTAATAAATAAAATATGAATTCCGTGGACGGCTCACAGGACGAACGAATCCATATTAAAACCACTCAAGGTTCATCATCAGCCCATTAGGTACGTTCCCACTGCTGGGACTCAGGCCTTCCCTCGTTGAGAGAGTATAGGTAATCTACCACGCTGGCCCAGACAGGGTTGGTGGATGTCACATGGCTTTGAATTTTTTTGTGATAAATTCTTGGACATGCCGGTTTCCTCAAGATGTTTTCCGTAACCGTTTTTAGAGCGAGTGTTAAATCCGCACATTACTCAAGAAAGTCAGTGGTGCGGGGCCAGTGGGATTCGAACTAGGGTGCGTCGGATCGAAGTTCGCACGTGCTCCCACTGAGCCACACTCAATTAACATGCAAATCAAAGACAGTTTGCAATTGGCTATCAAGAATGCCGCGCGTGCTCGCGATCAATAACATTTCATCAAATCTATCAAGTTTTTATTAATACAGTTTATACTAAATCAAGACTCTTTTTATTTAAATTCTCCATGTAGGTACAAACTGTTTTGTGCTAAAGTCTTAATAAATATATAAAACGTTGCAAACTCCAATCAACCTCCTAAGCATTTAATTTCCATCTAAATTATTACGTTTAAACTTAATCAATTAGTCCAGAATAAAGTTGTGTAACGAATTGGTTCAGCCAAGTGTTTCGTCCCGTTTCCTTAAGCGTTGTTGACAGTTGTGAAGATAGTTGGTCCGTAGTTAGGAACACGTCTCCCTCCGACAACAGTTAACAGATACAGATTAGAACTTCGAGGATTGCTTCGCGATCCGTATTCTGAATTCTGTGTTTATTCATTTTGTTAGATTGCTTTTTTGACACATAAAGGAAGGGTGTTATATGTCTGTATGTGGCACCGTAGCTCATAAATGGGTGAACCGATTTGAATGCGGTGTCTTTTATTTGAAAGCAGGTTTTGTAGATGTTTTATTAAAATCGGTTCAGCCGTTTTATACTTTTTATAGGTTTATAAGTCAGGGCTTTTTTGAATTTTACTGTACTGAAATTCACTTGTTCTCCACTAGTTGCGCCGCGTGGTTTCACACGTAGTTTTCCGGGATAAAATGTGGATGAATTTTACATGCTTTTTCGGGATCTAAAGTATCCATCCATCCATCCTTATAAACTTTCGCATGTATAATAATACTATATAGTCTTTTTCAAGGCGAGTGCGGAAAGTCTCGCGCACTCGCTTTTTTGTAAAAGAAAAAACTATACCTAGTTGGACTACTCCAAATGTCACCCGTAAATTATTATAAAAAATGCGTTCAACCACGCTAATTTTCATAATAAAATACCAGCAAGGAGTTAAACAAACTTTGCTCTGTCACATTTTACCTCGGACCTATTCGTCATTAACTTCTCGCCAAAAGTCCAACTTTTCTATACTTATGGGAGACGGGTCTGAGCAGCCGTGCAACTGCCGTCTCTCTCTAGATCTATGTGCTCCATCTTAAGCCACATCATCGTTTCACACCAGGCGGAATAGAGACCAAACATTTTTGAATTAAGCGAAAAAAAATACTTAGTTTCACCGATTTTCAGTCAAAACTTTCCCAAATATTCCATTACTAAATCCAAATAGGTGATTGTAATGGAGCTAACAGAGGCTGCGGTGCGTGAACCGAACATCCGGCCGATAGCCCGATCCAGGGGAACTGAGCCGGATGTAGCGGAATGAGCGCTCAGTTGTGCGACTGTGTGTTTGTGTGTGTCTGTGTGTTTCTGTGCAACCGTGAGCTTACCTCCATTCTGAAACTAAAATGGTTATATTGGTTCTGAAACTAATTAAATTAGCTTCGCATAACGAAAACTTTCATGCCAATTTTGCTACATCATGAACTGGTGTTTACTTGTACCAGTTAGACAGCAGTGTACTAAGCAGGTGGTAGGTTTCTCGTATGCGAGAGGCCGTCTGGATGGGTACCACCGCTTTGCCAGTTAATCAGCCGCCAAGCAGTAGTGCGCAAGCATTACTGAGTTCCGGCTTGAAGGGCATTGTAGCCAGCGAAATTACTGGGCATTATGGGACTCAACAGCTAATTGTCTCAGGGTGACGAGCGCATTGCAGCGCCGTGCAGGATTTTGCAAAACAAAGTTCTGGGTGGTGCTGTTATTGTTATAGGCTGGCGCATTGCCTACCATCAGGCAAACGACCAACTCGTCACGTCATTTAGTTACATAAAAAAGTCGCACTTGACGAGCCGCCACGTCCTGGGTCGCAGCGGCTCGTCAAGTGCGCGCGGCAGTAAGTGCTAAGCGCCTAAGCGCGCACTAGGTGGCCAGGCCGTGGCGACACCTATCTTCCTATAGACAGACATGAGTCGTCGACAGTCGTCGAGAGGTCGTTTTACAGTGTTAAGGAATTCTACAACAATACCTAAATTAGGTCGGTATTCCACAAATATTGTGTATTTTTATTCATATTATATATTTAAGTATCGTTTTAATTGAATTAATTTATTAACTAATATTTTCTTATTTTCTACATTGACTTATAATTATTATTTTATTGCATATTTAATTTTTTTTATGTGATTAAATTTGAATGTTTATGACCCGACTTCTACTGAAAATTATCAATAAATGGTTTATCTGTTTA
This sequence comes from Petrophora chlorosata, assembly GCA_951640565.1. Classification (NCBI taxonomy): domain Eukaryota; kingdom Metazoa; phylum Arthropoda; class Insecta; order Lepidoptera; family Geometridae; genus Petrophora; species Petrophora chlorosata. The sequence goes on along the minus strand of OX621204.1, from coordinate 2,354,509 downwards.
TCTGAGCAACGCGGTTTCAGGCTGTTTTCGCAGTGGAGCGAAATCTCATTTCGGCGCCTCTAAACGGGGGATTTTTGTCGGTCGTATGACTGCGAATATGATATTTATTTTATTTGAAAGCCGATGACAATAATGCTCACATACGCACGCAATGCAGAAGACTATACATAGGGGAAGGCAGTGGAGACAGGTAAAGCCAGCGCATAACAAAAGCTAAGGACGCGCAAATTCTAAATTTATGAAGGAAATAGCAGAACTCGTTGGCCGCCGCGACCTGACCGTCTAGTGCGAGTTGCCCCTTACACTATTTAACTTAGTATGTTTGGTTATCGGTAATTGGAAATTTTGCCAACGGATCGCTAAAACTCTGCTTTTCAAGTCGAATTGCTATTTAACTTTGATTCTAGCATCAAAAAGTTTCCCTAGCTACGCTTTTGACCAGGCAATTAACTAAATGGCACAAACTCAGATATCACGTAAAATCGTAAAATTCAGAAAACACATTAAAGTAATAAATAACACCAATAAAAAGCTACAAAATAAACAATATATTGTTCCAATCCCCGAACAAATACAAAGGTACTGGCACAAACGAAAGTGTTTACATTTTTTTTAACAACCTAAAAGTTTTTTTTTATGTAGCTGTTTTATTCGACGAGCATTTCTTTCGCCTGATAATAAGCGCCACGCCTGCCCATAACAATTGCAGTGTCACCCAGAACTTTAATACAATAAAAAGTACATGCATACCACTGCATTGCGCTTACCACCCCGAGACATCGAATATTAAGTCTCATATGCCCAGTAATTTCGTTGGCTACAATGCCCTTCAAACCGGAACACAGTAATGCTTGCGCACTACTGCTTGGCGGCAGAATAACTGGCAGAGCGGTGGTACCTAGTACCTACCTTGACAGCTTCTTGCATACGGGAGAACTACCACGAGTAAAGTATATAGAATAGGTATAGTAATTAAAATAATAACGCCCATTGGCTTACCTCCTACTATTAATTATTCTATTGTGGCTTGACCTAATAGTTTTTATATTTTTGTATTGTTAATATTTTTGTAATGTACAAGTATGTGTCAATTTAGTAATAGCATACAAGTTTATAGATAGATTTATTTTGCCATTGTTTTTCTCTTTTGGTTCATTTCATATGATAATGTTGGAATGAAACTTATACATTAACTGCAATGTAAAACTATATTATTATTATTCTTTAATACGTATGTAACGATAATTTTCTAGATAGTTGCTTTAGCGAGCAGTACACTCTAACCGCTATCTGTTAACTCGTGAACTACGGTGTGGGTCTAACATTTGTTAACTTTAGCATTATCTTATAATAAATAAGTGTGTTTTGTATGACTTATAATAATTAGTCCATATTGTTAGTACTGTTTGTAGTTCCTAATAAATAAATAAATAAATAAATAAATAAATAAAGTTTTCTCGTCGCCTGTACCAATACGTGACAATTGAGAGATAAGACCAATTTTATGTTCAGCCGAGCTATAAACAGGTGGCGCGAGAGCCTGAAGTCCATTGTTCTCTATCTGCGGTCACGATCGTGATTTAACATCGGCGGGTAAACAGAAATTGTGTTAAATAAACTCAAATAAGCAAGTTACAGAATGATTAATTATCAATTCGAGGAAATTTCGTATGAGAGAGACATTTTAAAAGAGCTGAAAAACAGACATCCCCGCAGAGTTTCTTGGTGCTATCTTCGCTAGCGGGTGTATTTCCGAAGCACTAGTAGAGTCAGTTATCGCATTTCTTTTCTGCATCCGGACTTCAATTAGAGTATAGGAAAGAAAAGGGTAAACCTACTTACCCTTTTTTCAGTCATGTTAACATAAGTTACAATTTCTAACATATTTTATTTGTATCATGTGCTTATGGCCTTTAAAAGTGCACTTTTGTGCCTATTTAATAAATGATATTTGTCTTTGACTTTGACATTGACTTTGACTATGTTTTCTTGTATGCGAGAGGCCATCTGGGTGGGTACCACTGCTTTGCCAGTTATTCAGCCGCCAAGCAGTAGTACGCAAACATTACTTTGTTCCGATCGGAGGGGCATTGCAGCTAGCGAAATTACTGGGCATTATGAGACTTAATAGCTAATTGACTCAGGGTGACGAGCGTAGTGCAGTGCGGCGCCGGATATGCAAAACAAAGTTCTGGGTGGTGCTGTTACTGTATGGGGCAGGCGTGTTGCTTACCATCAGGTGAACGACCAGCTCGTCTTATTACTCAAATAAATAATAAAGACCATTTGAAAAAATCCTACTAATATAATAGTTGTAAGTTTGTAAAGATGGATGGATGGATGTTTGTTACTCAATAACGCAAAAACTATGCTGAACTAATTTTGATGAAATTTGATATGTAGGTTCTTTAGTTCCCGAAATAAGATATAGGCTACTTTTTATCCCGAGAAACTGCGGGTGAAACCGCGGGGCACAGCTAGTCATCAATTGAGAAGAAAATTACAAAGTTTTACAATTCCACCGCTCACGTACAAATTAAATTGCTCGCAAGATTTTACTCAAAGCGAGAACTTTCAAACATTTAGCACCGTACCATCAGGTGTACAGTTAACGACCACCCGATCTCATAAAAACAGTTTTAGGTTGAACTCTGCCATTCCCCGGCTGCAGGACAGCGAGCGGTTAAAAATCTCGAAGTACTGCGGCAGTAGAGCACAGACACCAGTAAGACAACTTTAGCGAAACCGCGTGAAACTAGACTCCTAGTAAGTTCGTCAAATTCGACAATCAGTTTTAAATTAGTAACCTCTGCCACTTTTCTTGAAAGTAATAATAAATACGGAGCAAGAATAGCTCAGTGGGAGCATGTGCGGGTTCTGATCCGACGCACCCGATTTCGAATCCCGCTGGCCCCGAACCACTGACCTTCATTAAGAAAATTTCGTGAGGAAACGGATATGTCCAACAATTAATGACATAAATTCAAGAACATGTGACATCCACCAACCCGCACAGGGCCAGCGTGGTGGATTATGGCCCATACTCTCTCTATGATAGAAGGCCCGATTCACAGCATTGGGAACGCGATGGGCTGATGATGATGATGATAATGATAGTAGTGAATAATAATACAATGCAACACCACTTTATTGCAAGGCATTTTTTTGTATAATATAAACATAAGAACAGCACAGTAGGCGTGCTTATCTGATGAAGATAATTTTAGGATGTGTAAGAAATAATTATTATTATTTTAATAGTGCACATACTCGTTCTGTTTAATTAACAGTGTAGTATAATATATTCTTTGATTAAGGTAAGTTTTTATAAACACTTATGAATTAAGTTTAATCATATATTTATTATTATTATGTCGCTCTTTCCAACGGGTTATACACCCGGTCTTTTGGAAGGCTTGCGCGGGGACATGAGTCCAACACGTAGAGGCCTCTTTGAGCATTTAATTTAGATATGTAATGGGCAACACTTATCGGGGACTGTCTCTAAGTGCATCATTAGAAGATACAATCAAAGACAGCCTCCGATAAGTGCGAGGACTATTATTGAAGATATGAAAATTACTTATGATTGGGCTATTGAGGTGAATTTTTAATGGATGAGAGCCGGTCTATGATATGAGACCTCGGCACCTGCCAGTTCCACCTCATAAGAAAATATTTTGGCAGGTGGTGACTCGCCACCCACTAAACGGGCCCCCTTTAAGGGCCGCCGTTCATTGGCGACGAGAGGGGCAACCTTGGTGTGGGTAGCTAAAGGGTGTCGAGAGGTGTGCTGCAGTTTCACTTAAACGCTACTCCCGGCTTTATGCCCTTTAACACTTCCACCCTTGGAGCTTAGTTTTTAGCTCTTGCATCTCCACCCCCGGACGGCCAGTTAAGGCAAGCCAGTTAAGGGGGTCAGGGGTCTCATTTGGCCCCAGGGAGAATCACGGGGTAAGGCTCAGTGTCGCCACGCACCGACGACTCGCCACAAAGTCGCCCCTGGCCTAAACTTATTATTAGGAGCCTGTTTTGTCCCACTGCAGGGCAAAGGCCTCCCTACCCTCCCTCCATTTATCTCTATCCATTGCCACGATAGATAATCATATATTTATGAAATAATAATGTTTTTTTTGTAAGAGAGTCCTATTTCTTACTTCTCTTTATCAAATTTAAAACTAGAACTTATAAAAAAACAGCATACAGCAATACAACATTACTATTTATTAAATTACTTTGCAAAGTTGAGATACTGTTCTTATGGGTTTTACTGCGGTCCGGCTCTAAAAATCTGTAATCCAGGGTGGCTGTAAATACAGCTGCTTGCCACTAGAGAGCTGTATCGATACCGGAGCTGGGAAATTTAGCTGTAACATGTGACTTCGGAGGTTTATCAATAAATTAGGCTTAGATATCAGTGATTTAACACTAAGCCCACCAACGGCACGGAACAGTAGTGATTCAGGAAATATCGAAACGCTCAGCGATCCTACGGTATACCGGAATACCGAATCCGAACTGCGGATGTTATGGGCAAACGTGGCGCTTACCATCAAGCGAACGACGTGCTCATCTCATCGCGTTGCATTAAAATGAAGTCGAAAAGTAAAAAAAAACTAATTTTCATTGTTCACACTTCATCACCATCATCATTCATCACTAGCCCATCACGTTCCTACTGCTGGGACACAGGCCTTCTCTCATAGAGAGAGTATGGGCCATAATCCACCACGCTGGCCCAGTGCGAGTTGGTGGATGTCACATGTCCTCGAATTTTTGTGATTGATTCTTGGACATGCTGGTTTCTTCACGATGTTTTCCTTCACCGTTTTTAGAGTAAATGTTAAATCCGCACATACCTTAAGAAACTCAATGGTTCGGGGCCAGCGGGATTTGAACTCGAGTGCGATGGATCGAAAGTCGCACATGCTCCCACTGAGCCACACTCGCCCCTAGCCACACTCGCCCCTTCACACTTATTGGTCACAATTTCTTTGTTAATTCTTTCTCAGCTCAGATTTAAGATTAAAATCAAATATTTGAAAGGGTTGAAGAAAATATAAGTCAATATTATTTAATATTACAAAGAATGAATACATTTTCTTTGACTTCGTGACTTTGAAACTGAAGGAGGAGCCGTAGACTAGAGGTTGATGCGAGTTTTGTAAATCAAATGTCGTCCCTTGAAGGACCCTTTTAGATCCAAAACTTTTTTAATTCTTGCTAAAGTTTGTAGGTAAAATGTTACTAAATTAAATAAAATATGTTACAATTACAAAACTCATTATTGTTTTCCAGTTTACAAAAATAAATAATAATAGCACAAATCTCCTTACTATCGCAGTACAATGGGCGGACTTATCGCTTAAAGCGATCTCTTCGAGACCACCTTTGGATGGACAGTATCGAAAAAAAAGAGTCCTGCGTTATTTCAACAAATTTGTACTAAATGTTTTAAGATTCTGGAAAAAGTAGGTATGTAACCTACCTGGCCTTCTAAAAACAAATAATTTGTATAGAAACATATAGTTAACAAATACTGGTGGTAGGTTTCTCGTATGCGAGAGGCCGTCTGGGTGGGTACCACCGCTTTGCCAGTTATTTAGCCGCCAAGCAGTAGTGCGCAAGCATTACTGTGTTCCGGTTTGAAGGGCATTGTAGCCAGCGAAATTACTGGGCATTATGACTCAACAGCTAATTGTCTCTGGGTGACGAGCGCAGTGCAGTGCTGCGCAGGATTTTGCAAAACATAGTTCTGGTGCAGTTAGTGGTGGTGCTGTTATTGTTATTGCTTATGCTTACCATCAGGCTCGTCTCGTCATACAGGTACTTAAAAAAAACTTAAAACATAAAGTGGAAATATATAAATAACATACATACAAACGCCCGAACATGGTACTTCTTTCTATGACAAGTCATTTACAGTTCAAGCTGTGCGTCTCTGGAATGGGCTTCCGGTTTCTATTAGAAGAGCACAGACACATGTAAGTTTTAAGAACCTAGTCAAAAGTTACTACCTTTCCCAGAGTGCTGCTGATAATTAAATTATTAGTAATTTCCTTTATTGTATGTAGTATATATGTGTCTATATCTATATATTAATATATATATTTATATATATATTTTATGTGTCACTTAGTCGTCCTTTTTTACTTTTTATTTACACCGCCGACCTCTCTCACTCCTTTAGTTCTTTCCATCCAAAGGTTGACTGGAAGAGATCGCTTTTAGCGATAAGTCCGCCCGTTGTACTATAGTTTTTAAGAAAATTTCGTGTACCTTGTTTATTTCTTGTTTGGTGTACAATAAAGCATTAATTATTATTATACATACCTTGAAGACCCGCATAAGCACTGGGTCATTTGTAAAACACAACAGCGAGTGTGGCTCAGTGGGAGAACGTACGGCTCTCAATCCGACGCACCCGAGTTCGAATCCCGCTGGCCCCGCACCACTGACTTTCCTAAGTTATGTGCGGATTTAGCACTCTCTCTAAAAATGGTGTAAGAAAATATCGTGAGAAAACCGGCATGTCTAAGAATTAACAAAAATTAAAGGAAATGAGTCATCCACCAACCCGCGCTGGGCCAGCGTGGTGGATTATAGTTCTCTTTCTATGGGAGCCCGTGTCCCTGCAATTAGAACGTAATGGGCTGATGACGTTGATGTAAAACACCAAAATGTTGTCAGACCATAATTAAAACGTGAGTCTCCTGCTTCAGTCAAAAAATGTGCATTGAAAAATAAACAGTTAATTATTAGAAAATAACAAAAACCGACTTCAATGTATCTTTGAAATCCAAGGTCAAATATCAATGAAATTTATATGGGACTACTTCGTAGCTATACTGAACCCAACGCAAAAATAATTTTCGAAATCGGTTCATAAATGACGTAACTCTGAGGTAACAAACATAAAAAAATTATAAAAATAATAACAATTAAAATAATCAAAAAAATACAATCGAACAGAGAACCTTCTCCTTATTTTAAGTCGGTTAAAAAAATCAAGTCGGTTCGATACAACCCTTCTTTTCTCTAACGCGCAATAGCTGGTGAAAAATAACTACATTTCATTACTATCACGTTCAGGGCGCACTCGGCGTAAGTTGGACGTTACCGGTGTACAGACAGACGTTAGATAGTCTATACGAGTATATCGACACGACTAGGCGCTTACTCCATGTTTGCTTTCCTGTACAAGTGGGGACATTAGAAATGACACAAAACAAGTATACATTTTATCAATTCCGATTTTGTGCCACGAAGTGCTGGAACTTCCTTCCCCCACCTTTACACAGACAGACTTAAAAGTAAATTTAATTTTAAAATAAAGTTTAAAACACTCTCATTAGACTCACAAAAAACCCTTTAAAAGTACCATGTACCTACCTAAGAAATACCCCCCCCCCTCCTCTCCTTCCTCCTCTTCCTCCCCTTCTTACCCTAGCACTTCATGGCACCCATGGCACCTATGCTTCCTTTCAAAAATAATGCTTTGGTTCATCCGCTGAACGAGATCTATCTATTATAACCTTTTATTCTTTCTCCCTTTGAGTCTGGTTCTTATTTAATACTACTGTTATATATTTATTGCATATTTTTTGTTAGCACTATTCATATGTATTTATTATATTATATTACATTTAAAATATACCATATTATATTCAGTTAATCTTTTATATATGTCTTTTGTATATTTTATACTGTATATAGTTAAATTATTACGAGTATGTCCGTGCGCCACCAAAGGTCGGAGCTGAAAACCAGCGTTGTGATACAATCACAACATTAAGCTGAGCTCAAACCTTTTCTGGCAACACTGTGCACGGCAGCTATCTACGTACACGGACGCATTATAATTATTGTAGACATTGTTTTTTGTTAAAGGACCCGTGTATTTGTGTGTTCTTTCTTTATATTTGACCTTGGACTACATTGAAGTCGGTTTTATTTTGTTTGATAAAACGTATGGTTACTACGTACCTACTTGTTTTGGAAAGGTTTGTAGTATATAACGCGTATGTTTAGGGCGGCTCGCTAATATTTCATACAAGAATTATAAGACACAAGTATACATTTTGAAATTTATATATATGTGACCACTTCGTAGCTATACTAAACTAATGCAAAAATATTTTGAAATCGGTCAACAGTTGATGGAGAACCCTGTGAACATACATAAAAAATATACAGTGGAACATAGAACCTCCTTCTTTTTTAAACTCGGTAAAAACACGAAATGTCGTTACAACGTAACAATATAACAGCAAATTTCTTTTTCTATCAACAATCGACTCTTTCGTAATCATATCAGGGCCCCAATTCACTATGATAACTTGACGATTACTTGCTTCGAAATCACGTCGATTCTTTCATTAATACACGACATCTCTATGACGCATTCATATATTCATATATATGACGCGTCAGAGAGAAAACAAATTTCGCAGATGTCGTTTATTAATGAAGGATCGACGTTTTCTCTCAACTTTAATTATAGGGTATGGTATATCTAAATTGGTTGCGTGAATACAAAGATACAGCTTTACCCCTTCGTAGTACGCGCTTTCATATAATAGAGAGGTCTTGCTAAGATGGTTTCTGAAAATATACGAAAAAAGCTAGTACTTAATAAGTAGAGTCGAGCGAGTGCGGCTAAGTGGTAGCATGTGCAACTTTCGATCCGACGCATCCGAATTCAAATCCCACTGGCTCGCACCAATGACTTTCTCAAGTTATGTCACAGGTTATGCACGGAGGTCATCATTCTATCACTATCACAGAATTCATAATATATCACCATTTAAAACATTTGAGCCTCTGTGGTTGGGCAGATTGGCCCAAATATCATACAACACGGTTGTGGGTTCGATTCCCGTGCCGAGACAAATTTTAGTGCGCAGAAAAAACAAACCTACATAAAATAAAATAAAAAACAAAAAAAAAGAGAAGATTTTTTTCATGTTTGGGTGTTGAGAGACCATGGACCATAGTCCTGGTGCTGGTTCCCTAGATACAGGGAATCCTAGTTAGGGGCCAGGATCAATGTATGTATTCATTTAAAAAAAACTGTGATCCTATTTTCATTGGCACGGACTGTAGATCTTTATAACATTGACACATGTGATACAGCTTCGCCTAGCTTTTAAAATATAGCTGTTTCCCGCCAAAAGTTAAAAAAAACCGGCCAAGTGCGAGTCGTACTCGCGTACGAAGGGTGCCGTACTATAAAAACGGCAAAAGATCATGTTTGTTGTGCCCCCTTAAATAATTATTTTATTCTGTTTTTAAGTATTTGTTGTTATAGCTGCAACAGAAATACATCATGTGTGAAAATTTCTACTGTCTAACTATCACAGTTCATTAGCTACAGCCTGGTGACAGACGGACAGACAGACAGACGGACGGACAGCGGAGTCTTAGTAATAGGGTCCCGTTTACCCTTTGGGTACGAAACCCTAAAAACCGCAAGCGTTGCAATTCAGTGCAGCGTGACATCTCGCCACGTGGTTCCATTGTTTCGATATTTGTGCTAGTTTATGTTGGAGAAACATGACGTCATGTTGGAAATACATGACGTTTGGAATGGCAACGCATGTAGTGTATTTATGTTGTGATTTATGGAAAACATTCCAATATTTTTATTTTAAACTAAGTTTGTATGTTCTTCTCTTGATAAAGATATATATATATATATACAGATAGAGATAGGTCATAATATACAGATATAATATATAGAAAAATAATATAAAATAATATTGAAAAATATACCAATGAAAAAAGCATACTATACAGTTAGTAATTACATAGAAGACAAAGATGCATGGAATATTCCGCTTCTGCCAAGTAGCCAACTGGCACATAAGAAAAATAATAGTGTCAAAAACAAACATAAAATATTGTAACAAAGGTTTTAAAAAATATGCCCTCAGTTTCTTGCCGTATCTTCTGAGTAGTGGTTCTTTTTCCGATACGGTGGTAGAGTCATTGTAATAATTGACGTTCGTAAGTGCGTCTGTGACGACAAAATTGAAATAAAGAACTTTTGAATTGAATTGAATTGAATAGATAGAGATAGGTCATAATATAGAGATATAGATAGAAATAGGTCATACATAATATAGAGATTCAAATAGATAGAGATAGGTCATAATATAGAGATTTAAATAGATAGAGATAGGTCATAATATAGAGATATAGATAGATAGACATAGGTCATGATAGAGATAGACTTAATATAGCATTGGGTCATTATTATTATATCGAGCGCCATTACAGAAGACAATTTTAACTGCTAGGCGGTCTTATTACTCGATAAGCAGTTTCTTCCAAAAAACCAAAACATTGTCATTATTATAAAATGTGATCGCTTACAAAAAGAAGTATACGTTTTATTAAAAAAAAACGACTTCAATGTATCTTCGCAGTCCAAAGTCAAATATCGATGAAATTTATATGGGACCACTTCCTAGCTATACTGAACCCAACCCAAAAATAATTTTCCAAATCGGTTTATGAATGACGGAGTTCTGAGGTAACAAACATAAAAAAAACATTGTAATAAAAAACCTTCTCCTTTTTTGAAGTCGGTTAATTATACCTATTTTCGAGTATTACAAAATTTAGAGTACATATTCATATTTTAATTTATTCCTAAACAGATACCTGCTAGACCAATAAAACTCTCCAGGAACCCGAAACGGCTTCCTAAAACCGGGAAGCTCCAAGTTCATTTCACAAGTTCTTGGAAATTTAATTTCCCTCCCTCCCATTATAATTTCTCAACGCACTCAACAATAGCAGGTACTTCTGTAAAGTCCCCTCCATTGAAGAGTTCAATATAAATTAGTGGCAACACCTGTGGCAAGCAAACAAAGCTTGTTTGCTAAGAAAGGATTCCGAGCCGCGCCGAGAGCTCCGCAAATAAGGGAGGCAAGGTCAATAAGATCGCTAGTACTCGGAGTAAAAATATAAAGGAAGGTTTTGAGGTTGAGAACTGTAAGCTTACAATACGTACTGTAAAGTTAAGAAATCATAGCTAACCAGCGAAATTACTGAGCATGACTTAATATCTGATGTGAGATGTCGAGACGAGCGCAAAGTGCTACTCACTACAGTATTAATAGTTCTGGGTGGCACTACAATTGTTATGAACAAGCGTGGCGCTTACCGTCAAGTTAAAGTCAAAAGATATTTATTTTTTGATATTTATTTTGAGGTTGCGGGTGTGATTCCCGCGATAAGGCAAATGTTCGTGCACAGAAAAAAATATAAACTTAAGCATTTGTTTCGTGTCTGGGTGTTGTGGGACCATGGTGCTCATACTTCCTGGTTTCCTAGATACAACGAATCCTAGTTAGAGGCCAGGATCTATGTTTGTGATCGTTGGGCGTATTTATTGTTGTTTATTGATTCATAGGGGAACACAGCAGGCAGGGAGGTCCACTCCTCGGCCATTCGTATGATAACTGCAGATCAAAGCAAAGGACTTGGTGTATAGAGACCTTTTCTCTGCATTGGGGCAGTATAAACTAAAAAACAAATCATCACGCCAGCAACAATGCTCTTCTCGGTTTTCGGGGTCTATCTCTATCAAATGTGTTCAGCCGTTGCGGCTTGAAACGGGAACAAACACACAGACACGCTTCCAAATTTTAGCATTTATATTAGTGTCACTACCATAAAGTCATACTGCTCGTAATTATATCTATAGAAGACTAAGATGCTTGGAACATTCCACTTCTGCAAAGTAGCCAACTAGTACATAAGAAACATAACATTGTAGAAAACCAAACAAATTTTAACAAACTTCTCTTTAAAAACATGCCCCTCAGTTTCTTGCCGTATCTTCTGAGTAGTGGTTCTTTTTCCGATACGGTGGTAGAGACATGGTGATAATCTGACGTTCATAAGTACGCCATTGAAGCCAAAAATGAATAAAGAGATTTTGTTTTGATTTAATAGAGGAAAGAACCAAATCCAGCGCTTTATTCAACTGTCTGGCTACCAAGGCCAAGCTTTTTCAGCTCTGAAATATTTCTTGGCAAGGCACCTCCTCCGCATTACCTATATCAGGGCAGAAACATTCATCTTTCAATTTGAAAGTTTGTATACAACGCAGAAATTTGTATCACTCCGAGTTACGAAACAAACTAGTCTGGGTGCTGTGGGAAAAACCAATTACTTGAAACTATTTATTTTACTGAACTTATAAGTATACGTTTTATCAAACAAAAATCCGACTTCAACGTATATTCGAAGTCCAAGGTCAAATACCGATAAAATATATATGGGACAACTTCGTAGCTATACTGAACCCAACGCAAAAATAATTTTCCAAATCGGTTCATGAATGACGGAGTTCTGAGGTAACAAACATAAAAATAAATAAAAAAGAATACAATTGAATAGAGAACCTTCTCCTTTTTTGAAGTCGGTTAAAAGTAATTGTCAATTAGCTGTAATGTCTATTTCACTAAACAGGTTAAGCAGGCACGACTCGATTTCAGCTAATAGTCAATATTTTTTTGGTTTTCTCTTTTTTAATTTAATATACCGCTTTAGATTTATCTGAAATGTATGTACTTAGTACAAGCATGTATATACATTTTGGAAAATATCAAATTCAATTCCACCCTGTATATAATGCGGTGACTAGAATGTGTAATTGATATAAAATGGCTAAGACAAAACGGCTAAACGTCGAAATTACTCCGACCAGGTTTCGGACATTTTAGAAGTCCTTCTTCTGGGAGTTATGAGATCAAGCCGGCGTAGGTCGCGAGCGCTCGCACGTAACTGGCGGCGAGTGCGCGGCTCTGCAGTCGGTGGAGTTCGCGCCCGCTCGGCGATGTTCGTAAGCTCGGTGGTGGGTGAATCATCACACTCACGAAACTTTACAAAATTTGGGGGCTTACCACCAACTTTTACAAAACAATCATGCTACAAGAACGTTTTATTTGAAGCTTACAATCATATTACTCTGATTCGTACCATAAGCTTCATAAAACAATAATGTTTTTGTTCCTGCGAAGGGTCAGCTGTCAAAAAACATCTGAATGAATGATTTACGATGACATCACCAAGACTTCTCAACAATACAAAATCAAAGTAAACTTTTTTTAGGACTTAATGGTACGGAAAACGGAAGTAAGCTTAAACTAATACTGGTTTAAGAGATGGTGGTAAGCGACCTGACTAGAATGTGATCCAGTTATAATATTGTGTGAATCTCCCGTACATCCCAACCTATTCTGGAGGCATTCCAAGTAGAACGCACTGCGATGCCAAATATCTCAGGAAATGCAAGGTTTAAGCAAATGCAAAAGTGTCACAAATTGCTCTCAAGCCTTTATATATATTTTTAAATTTGGGTCAGAATATTTTACTTCAAAATTTGTTTCCTCGACTTTTTCTAAGGTTTCCTCCAGCTTTAGCACGGATTAGGGTAATTATTTTATCCCTTGCTTTATCCACTTTCGACAAACAATAATAATTAATTTTAACAAATAAACCGACTTCAATTCTGATGTATCTTCGAAGTCTAAGGTCAAATATCGATGAAATTTATATTGGACCACCTTGAAGCTATACAGAATCCAACGCAAGAATTTTCCAAGTCAGTTTATAAATGACGGAATTCTGAGATAACCAAAACAAAAAAAAATATAATCGGATTGAGAACCTCTTCCATTGTAACTTCCAGAAGCTTTATGAAGCATAGCGCTGACCTAATTCACAAGTAATTATAATAAACCCCAAATGTACGAAAATATCAAGAAATCAAAGTAACGAATCGTAAATTGTTACAATTCATTGGAACTCAACCCTCTGATCAATATCTTGCACAGCCTTCTGACCCTTGCGCCTTGTAAATCTTATCGGACCTAAAAATTCGACAAAAGACACCAGCGACGTTTCCCCGGGGACGTGACGGATTGAGGAAGGCAAGCAATTTATTTTAGGGTACCCAGGGGCAAGTTCGAGGGGCACTAAATGATGGGACGCCAAGTCCAAACCAGCCCAACCCCTAACAAAATGTCGATCGCATATCGTATTAGGCTTGAATAGAGGTAGAGAATCCTCTCCCTCTCTTTTTTTTTCCACAAACATTTTTTCCCGACGCGGGAATCAGACCCGCAACCTCAGTGGTGTATGAGATTTAAGCCAACCTGCCCAACCACTACACCACAGAGGCTGATGTCAAATTAGAAACAGAGGTTGTTAAATTAGATACGCTGAATTTTTTTAACACCTTAAAATGATTGAGATTCTTGTGAAGGTTTGATTACTACTAAATATTACTGTATTATAACTACTGTTCCGATTTAAAGAGTATTGTAGCTAGCGAAATTACTGGGCATATAAGACTTAATTTCTAATGTCTTGGCGTGATGAGCGCAATGCAGCTCTACGCAGTACTTTGCATGGTATTAAAGGTTCTGGGTGGCACTACAATTGTTATGCATAGTGTGGCGCTTACCATCTAGCGTCTTGCCCGTTTCATCACACAGATCCATAAAAAAATTAGAATAAAAGTAGGCCAACACACCTTACTCCGCCCCTGCTTTCATTGACAAAAGACTGAATGTTCAAAGCAAGTTGTTTAATAAGTAAAATATGGGACCGTGACAGGGCCTTGATTACGTTTTTGCCTCAAACTCTAGTAGAGATTTCCTTTTAAATATCGAAGGAAATAAAGAAAAAACCATTCGTTCGACACGATACACAAAAAGTAACCTTAAATTAGTTTTAAAATTAACTTGTCAATTTTTTTTAATTTTTTTTTGATATTGACGAGTCTCGATGGTCGTTTGCCTGATGATAAGCAACACGCCAGCCCATAACAATAACAGCACCACCCAGAACTTTGTTTTCCAAAATCCTGCACGGCGCAGCACTGCGCTCGTCAACCAGACTTTCGCTGGCTACAATGCCCTTCAAACCGGAACACAGTAATTTTTGCGCACTACTGCTTGGGGGCAGAATTACTGGCAAAGCGGTGGTACCTACCCAGACGGCCTCTCGCATACGAGAAACCTACCACCAATATAAAGAAAAAGATTTATAATAGGTACTTTTATCCAGAAAAACAGCGGGTGAAACCGCGGGGAGCCACTAGTATTTTTATATTATTTTGGTTTATGGAAATGATATGTTTCACTCAATGAACATGTTTGAGAACGAGTGTAGCGCAGTGTGAGCATGTGCGACTTTTGATCCGACGCACCCGAGTTCAAATCCCGCTGACCACTGACTTAAGTTATGTGCGGATTTAACACTCGATCTTAAAACAGTGGAGGAAATCATTTTGAGGAAACCAGCATATTCAAGAATTAATCACAAAAATTCAAGGACATGTGAAATCCCGCACTGGGCCAGCGTAGTGGATTATGATCAGTACTCTCTCTATGAGAGAAGGCCCGTGTCCCAGCAGTGGGAACGTGATAGGCTGATGATGATGAGTTTTTTCGTTCTTTGAGTCCATATAGGGATTTTATTACTTATATTTTGCGTCAATATTTAGGCCAAAAAAAATTCTAATTGTCTAAATAAGCGGTACTGCGAACGGTACATTAATTGAATAAAGATCTTTAAAATATATTCCCCTACATAGAATTAGGTTGAAAAATGAGGCATTTACCTACCATGTAATTACTTACAATGTACCTACAATATTTATTCTGATTTTGGGTAAATATATTCTATTTTAAACCTAATTACACAGTGAGTCTAAAAAAGGTTAATTAAATACTACTTATTTTATAAATGCGAAAGTTTGTAAGGATCTATGTGTACACTTAAAAGTGAAACATTATTTCACTTTTGAGTTAAGTGAAAGTGAAATATTATTTCACTTTTAAGTGTACACATAAAAATCAAATTGAAATTTTATTTTTTATCTTTTTTTTTGTATTGACATCGTATGTTATTCGAATATTATTGACATTGACATAAAATAATTATTTAATTTGAAATTTAATTATATGAATATTATGTAACTTTCCTTAGCAACAAACTTACATTGATGTATTACTATTTTTGTGTGCATTTGATTTAGCCTTATTATAATATAATTTTATAAATGCGAAAGTTTGTGAGGATCTATGTGTGCCTACACTTAAAAGTGAAATTATGACATTCTTTATTTTAATTTGTGTTGTTGTATTGACATCGTATATTATTCTAATATTATTGACATTGACACAAATTCATTATTTAATTTGAAATTTAATTATATTAATATTATGTAACATTGCTTAGCAATCAACTTACATTGATGTATTTCTTTTTTGTCGTGTGTATTTGATGTATTTTTTGGCGTGTAAATTTAACATTTTACTAACAAATTGATTATGATTATGATTACTTGTGTAGATGGATGGATGTTTGTTACTCATCACGTAAAAACTACTAAATGGATTTTAGTGCAAAGGTACTTTTTAG
Organism: Petrophora chlorosata; assembly: GCA_951640565.1. Lineage (NCBI taxonomy): Eukaryota > Metazoa > Arthropoda > Insecta > Lepidoptera > Geometridae > Petrophora > Petrophora chlorosata. Next base: position 2,338,060 of record OX621204.1, on the reverse strand, counting down.
GTACTGGTAAACCTAGGATACCTTTTATCCTGAAAAATGGCGAGTGGAATCGCGGGATGCAGCTAGTTTACTAATAATTAAGTGTTCTTTGGACCATACTATATACTTGGTACCAGCAGTAGTGCGCAAGCATTACTGTGTTCCGGTTTGAAAGGCATCGTAGCCAGCGACATTACTGTCATTCGCCTGGTGGTAAGCGCCACGCCTGCCCATAACAACTGCAGTGCCACACAGAACTTTTAATACCATAAAGCTATGCATAGCACTGCATTGCGCTCATCACCCCGAGACATCAGATATTAAGTCTCATATGCCCTGTAATTTTGCTGACTACAATGCACTTCAAACCGAAACACAGTAATGCTTGCGCAATACTGTTTGGCGGCAGAATTACTGGCAATACGGTGGTACCCACCCAGACGGCCTCTCGCATACAAGAAACCTACGCGGAGCTCACAGAAAGTAAATTAAAATTACGAGTTAAGAATGTTCTAATGAGAAAAGAATACTATACTGTTCGTAATTACATAGAAGACAAAGATGCTTGGAATATTCCACTTCTGCAAAGTAACCAACTGGTACATAAGAAACATAACATTGTAGAAACACAAAAAATTTTAACTAAACCTCTATAAAAGTGCCCCTCAGTTTCTTGCCGTATCTTCTGAGTAGTGGCAGGCCTTGCGCACTCCGCACTGTAGGTACGAAGCTACAAGTACATAGCCGGACACCGACGGCGGGTCGCGCGTCGTTACACGTGCCGCGTCAGAAGAGATAAGAGCTATGCGATAGAAAGAGATTCGCTCTGTAGGTTAATATGACTGGTAGGTATGCAACGCTACGCGAGCTGAATTGAATTTTATTGCGTCGTAGCAAGAGTCGCTATTTATTTAAATTTATTTGCGGAGTGATGCTTCTGTCCCTTAGTATTCTGTGGTAGTGGTTCTTTTTCCGATACGGTGCATCACAGTGCATCTGTGATGCTAAAAAATAAATAAAGAGATTTTGACTTTGACTTTATTTAAGGATTGAAAAATTAGCCCTTAATAATATAATACCTATAGATACGGACATAATTAATATTGATATGGTTTAAGCTCCACATTCTCATTTTAATTAACTCCAAGGATAAATGATCTTTTGTAAACGCTCAAAACGTTTTCTTTAATTAATAATTTAGCGTTAACTCGGAAGGGAAACGTTTAGCGTGCTATATTAAATTCGCGTTATTTGTAGGCAACCATTAATTATATTGTATACAATACGTATAGAAATAGGTAAACAATATGATATAGGGGGAGGACACAGAATAGTAAAACTAGTTAGACAAGTTTAGTTACTCAGCAATATATTCCATTTCTTACAAATAAAGAAAGAAAGAAAACATTTAATTTGACATAACTGCACACAGTACAACAATGATTACAACACAATAAAACCAAAAAGAATTAATAAATAATATGCTAGGTGCTTATGTACGAGCATCGCTGCCGTTCACAGTGACATCAGAATACTATTTTTATACATTAGCGTAGCGTATAAATTAATATTTATTTATAATTATATTACGTAGGGGTAGGTACAAGGCGTTCCTTGCTCTACGAATACCTACTAACACTCACAATAATAAATAGTTAACATAATTTTAAGACTATTAAAGAACTTTACAAAGAAACTAATCAAAATATAAAATAAAAAAATATGCAAATATTTAAAAGAATAAGAAATATAAATGTAAAATATTTTTAATAAGTAGTTAATTTTTTTATATTAAAAACATTTTTGGTGTATAGGGAAATAAAAGCTATTTTTTAATTAGGCACAACAATAAACAGTAAGTATATACATAATTAGGATTCCAACTTTTATGGCGATGGACTCAAGCCTGAATGTACCTTTAAAAAAAACCATGAATGAGGTATTAATATATTTAATATTTTAACATATGATTTTTAACGTTGACCTCTATTAGGATGCTTCCGATATTATTATTGTGTACAAAATTGTAATCGTATTAAGGTTTCCACGATACGGGCCTAGAGCCTAGTGTGCCTAGTGAGCCGCCGTTCTAATCCATTGGAAATTTAATTGTGCTATAAATATATTGTAACTATGTTTGTTTATGTATAATAATAACTTTTAGTTACCACTGTAACTTTCGTTTTTTGAAATAAATATCTTATCAATATTGAACTACGTTTTCTTGAAACTAGAAAGAAAGAAAGAAAGAATGAAAAACATTTATTCAGCAACCACAAAGAAATAAATGAAAAATACACACGTAAGATAAAATAAAAAGACAGAGAAAGAATATAACAAAACAAGACAATACGAAATACATAAACAGAGGAAGTTTGTGACTTTTTTTTACGCTTAATAGATCTATGAAAAAGAAATAGAACTGTATTTTTTTCTTTTTTACGCTTAATAGATCTATGTTTGACCACTATCTCGCCTGATGTGAAGCGATGATGTGGCCTAAGGTGGAGCACATAGATCTAGAGAGAGACGGCAGTTGAGCGGCTGCTCAGACCCGTCTCCCCGATGGTTCACCGAACATCATCCCGAAACACGACTAGGTCGCTTGACGGCATGGCTTTGTTCAGTGGGTGGTAACAACCACGGCCAGAGCCTACCACTCCAAAGCGCGTTAGCGGGTTTCATCATGATGTTTTCCTTCACCGTTTTAGAGCGAGCGTGCAAAATCTGTCTAACTTCAAGAAAATGGATAACTACCATTGACGCCCCAATAATTGGCGCCATCTTTCTTAAACGATACGTTCAAGAATGACGACGCGAAATATTAACTTTTCTTACGAAGTTTTCATTCACTGTACTAGTTGAGCTCTACATTTCCAGATATCCCAGGTAAATTACAAATTAGTGTTTGAATTTAAACGGAAGAACGTCGAAGCAAATGTAGCGTGTGTTACCCCTCTGCCTCGTTTTTATACTGTGTCGAATAGAGCTTAATATTAATATTTCACTGTGATACCATAATTATACAAAGGTCTGTGTTTTAGTAATACCGACTTTGAAGGAGGGTATATCCATCGCTCTAAGCATTAGCTTGATTATATTAATGAATGAATAACTCTTTATTGTTAACACCATAATCTATATAATAAAAGAACAGGGTTTTTTTCTACAATCATCGCACAGCTGAAACCGCTAAAGATAGAAACCTGAAATTTGGACCACGTATTCTACAAGTAGTGAAGACGTCATTTAAGAACGGATTTTTCGAAATTTGACCTTTAAGTGGGTCAAATGGGGTCATAAAGGATGTATGGGGAAAAAAAATTCTTTTGTCGCACGGTCACGAAACTTTGGCAGTATACTATGCAAAAGAAATAAAAGAACACGTGTATCACAGTTTTTTGAAAATCAACCTTTAAGGGGGGTTTAGTGTGGTTTTTTAGATTGGAATGCGGAAATTATAATATATGCTACAGTGATTGTTTCTTGACCAGTAGTTATCAAATTTTGTGTGAGCATTAAGCATGTAAATAGTAGGAACTTGTTTTCGGCATTTTTCGAAATTCGACCCCTAATGTCATTTATTGGGATCGCAAATTTTCCATGGTGTATGTTTTTTTAGTAAAGTTATGAAACTTAGTAAATTGACTAAACATAAAAATATAAAAATATGTTTTCAGTAACTTTTTAAAAATCAACCCTTAAGGTCATTAAATAGGGCCGCAAAGTTTGTATGGAGTAGGAGTTTTTATTAATGGGATACTGTAGCTACAGTAAAGAAACAGGGTAAATCAATTAAATTTGATCAAACTTAAAAATTTGTTTTCAGCGTTTTTCAAAAATCAACCCTTAACAGGGTTAAACGTGGTGGTAAAGTTTACATGAAAAATCTTTGTTTATAGCGATGAAACTTGGTAAACACACTTAACAAATATTATTAAAAGGTGATTTACAATTTTGGAAAATCATCCCTTAAAAGATTTAAACAGGGTGGAAAGTGAAGATTATTATTTTTAAGCTACAGCGATGAAATGTGGTACACGTACTAAGCCAATGAAATTATATATACGTATTTAACTATTTTTTTGAAAATCATCCCCTATCAAGCCTAAGCGGGGTGGTAAAGTTTGTATAGAAAATCTTTGTTTATGAAGTTTCGTGGCTATGATAAAACTTGGTAAAAGAAGATAATTAAAACGTGATTAACTATTTTTGAAAATCATCCCTTAACAGGGTTCAACAGGGTGGAAAGTGAAGATTATTATTTTTAAGCTACAACGATGAAATGTGGTATACGTGCTTGGCCATTGAAATTATAGATATGTATTTCACATTTTTTTTAATCATCCCCCGACATGCCTAAGCGGGGTGGTAAAGTTTGTATAGAAAATCTTTTTTATTTATGAAGTTTGTGGTTTCGATGAAACTTGGGACATAAACTAAGAAAAAATAATTAATTTTTAGAAAAAAACAAAAACCGACTTCAATGTATCTTCGAAGTCCAAAGTCACATATCGATGAAATTTATATGGGACCACTTCGTAGCTATACTGAACCCAACGCAAAAAGAATTTTCTAAATCGGTTAACAAATGACGGAGTTCTGAGGTAACAAACATAAAAAAATATACAACCGAATAGAGAACCTCCCCCTTTTTTGAAGTCGGTTAAAAAGATAATTAAAACGTGAAGCACAAGTTTTTGAAAATCTTCCCCTAATTAGGTAAAATAAGGGTGAAATGTAATTATATTTTTTTAAAGCTACGACGATGAAGTTAGGTTCATTTACTCAGACAGATAAATTTTAAGCACATCTTTCACCATTTTGCTGAAATCATCCCCAAACCAGTTCAAACGAGGTGGTTAAGTTTAAATGAAGAATCTTTGTTCATGAAGTTATGGCAATTAAATTTAGTACACCGAATTAGCACAAGAAATAAATTTAAACGTAATTCACCATTTTTTGAAATTCACCCTCTAACAAGGTTAAACAGGGTGGAAAGTATCCAATTTTTTTTAATGCTACAATGTTGAAATTTATTATAAGTACTCAGCCAATAAAATTATAAACACTAATTTCACCATGTCTTGAAATCATCCCTCAATAGGGTTATACAGAGTGGTAAAGTTTGTGTGGAGAATTTTTGTTTATGAAGTTGTAGCAATGAAATGTCGTATACAGACCAAACAAAAGCAATAAATTAAAACGAAACTCGCTATATTAACAACGCTATATTACCTCTAAAAACGTTAAGCAAGGTGGATAATATTTTTTTTTCTAAACCAATGATTATGAAATTCGGTACGTATATACTAATCGAAGATCTTATACGCACATGTTTCACTACTTTTTAAACATCTTAAAAGGTCTAAACGGGATGGCAAATATTTGTGTGGAAAACCTTTGTTTGTAAGGTGAAAGCGAAACTTTGTATTATAGACTAGGCAAAATAAATGATTTCTAACGTTATGCAATTTTTTGCAATTTCTTTATTCGTACAGGATTTTAATAGACTTTTAAAATGCAACATTCAGAAAAATAAGAAATACTAAAGGTGTAGTCAATCGAAGATAACAAATATTCAGCAACTTTTGTCATTGACCGTACGTGTCGCAGGGAAATGAGGATATCTGGGATTTCGCGATATTCCTAGGGATACGACAAAATCATGGTATAATAATGTATGGTAAGGACCATTTCTCCGCGGTCCGACTAGCATTTATCCCTAGAGTGTATATAAAAAGCGCGGAGCCAGGAGCTCGCGAAAAGTTCCTGAGCAGAACGAGAGCGCAAGGCCAGAACGAAGCGAGGGGGAGAGGTGGCGAGCGTAGCGAGCCGGCGACCTCCCAAGTGGAGTGATGGTCGAATGTGCGAGTAGAGCGAAGGGATGGTTAAGCGAGAGTTCTGGCGAGAGCCTATTTATTAAAACTGTACGTCGTATCCCTAGAGATTTCGAGAAATCCCTGGTATCCTCATTTCCCTGCGACATACAATATTTTTTCTGGAGCTACGACGATTGACTTTTGGCAAAAATACTTACATATACTTAATCGTGAAAAAAACTATTGACACATGTATTATTACGATTGTTTTGAATACCATCCCCTGATAGATTTAAACGGATGGTAAAATTTATAAAGAAAATATATGTTTATAATGTAAGTATTCTATCTATTTAAAACGAGATAAGAGCTGAAAGAGATCGGAATAGAAACGAGATGAATTCGGGTTAGGATTGGGATAGAAGCAGGACAAAATCGGCATAGAAGCAAGAGCAGCCGGAAATAGCCAGGAGCAAAATGAATTATTTTATTAAGCGTACAAAGTCGCGGGCAACAGCTATGTATATGTAAATAGGAGATTTAGGTTTCAAAGATTTCTGTAACTCAGGCTTCATGTATGTACATGGCGCCGGACCGGCGCTGCCGCCGCACCGCAAACTCATGTAAATGATTACAAACCCGGACCGAGACCACGCGCGCCGCATCGTCCGTCCGTTCGTACGTATTACTGGTATTACGGATCGTAAAGGGTCCGTGGTGGTTCCCCCCGACGTTTTATTTCCACCCGGTTTCTATAGTTTGTAATATGTTTCAAACTACTACGCTAGCGTTTTGTACGTTTGATACTTGGGCAAAAAACTATAAACACATGACTCACAAATGAAGTTAGGGCCGAAAAATTTGGTAATTATATAGGGACTGGAGTGGGATTACAAAGGGACAAAAAGGGGATGATAACGGTATAGGAGGGGAACTATAACACGGTAGGAGGTTCGCTAGGGAGGACGATAAAGGGTTAGGATCGGAATATGATTGGTAGCAGAGCAGGACGATAATGATATAGGAGCGGGACGGAATCAGGACCAGAGCATTACGGTAACGCTATAAGAGCGGAAAGATAACGGGGTGGGAGTAGGAAGGTAACAGAACAGAAGCGGTAAGGTACGGTAACGAGATAGGAGCGGGACGGGAACTGGAATGTGAATATGATGGGACGAAAAATGTTCGGATGCAGGATGAATACTCCACTACGCGGACGAAGTCGCGGGCATCAGCTAGTCTATATAATAAAAGAGCAGGGTTTTTTTCTACAATCATCGCACAGCCGAAACCGCTTAACATAGAAACCTGAAATTTGGACTATGTATTCTACAAGTAGTGGAGGCGTCATTTAAGAACGGATTTTTCGAAATTTGACCTTTAAGTGGGTCAAATGGGGTCATATAAGATGTATGGGGAAAAAATTTTCTTTTGTCGCACGGTCACGAAACTTTGGTAGTATATTATGCAAAAGAAATAAAAGAACACGTGTATCACAGTTTTTTGAAAATCAACCTTTAAGGGGGGTTTAGTGTGGTTTTTTAGATTGGAATGCGGAAACTATAATATATGCTACAGTGATTGTTTCTTGACCAGTAGTTATCAAATTTTGTGTGAGCATTAAGCATGTAAATACTAAGAACTTGTTTTCGGCATTTTGCGAAATTCAACCCCTAAGTTCATTTATTGGGGTCGCAAAATTTCCATGGTGTAGGTTTATTTAGTAAAGTTATGAAACTTAGTAAATTGACTTAACATAAGAATATAAAAATATAATTTCAGTAACTTTTCAAAACTCAACCCCTAAGGTAATTAAATAGGGTTGCAAAGTTTGTATGGAGTAGGATTTTTTATTAATGCGACACTGTAGCTACAGTAAAGAAACAGGGTAAATAATATAATTTTGATCAATCTTTAAAATAAGTTTTCAGCATTTTTCAAAAATCAACCCTTTACTGGGTTAAAGGAGGTGGTAAAGTTTACATAAAAAGTCTTTGTTGATTGCAATGAAACTTGGTACACACACCTAACAAATATTATTAAAAGGTGATTTACAATTTTGGAAAAACATCCCTTAAAAGATTTAAACAGGGTGGAAAGTGAAGATTATTATTTTTAAGCTACAGCGATGAAATGTGGTACACGTACTAAGCCAATGAAATTATATATACGTATTTAACCATTTTTTTGAAAATCATCCCCTAACAAGCCTAAGCGGGGTGGTAAAGTTTGTATAGAAAATCTTTGTTTATGAAGTTTCGTGGCTATGATAAAACTTGGTAAAAGAAGATAATTAAAACGTGATTAACTATTTTTGAAAATCATCCCTTAACAGGGTTCAACAGGGTGGAAAGTGAAGATTATTATTTTTAAGCTACAACGATGAAATGTGGTATACGTGCTTAGCCATTGAAATTATAGATATGTATTTCACATTTTTTTTAATCATCCCCCGACATGCCTAAGCGGGGTGATAAAGTTTGTATAGAAAATCTTTTTTATTTATGAAGTTTGTGGTTTTGATGAAACTTGGGACATAAACTAAGAAAAAAAAAGATAATTAAAACGTGAAGCACATTTTTTTAAAAATCTACCCCTAATTAGGTAAAATAAGGGTGAAATGTAATTATATTTTCTTAAAGCTACGACCATGAAGTTCGGTTCATTTATTCAGACAGATAAATTTTAAGCACGTCTTTCACCATTTTGCTGAAATCATCCCCAAACCAAACGAGGTGGTTAAGTTTAAATGAAGAATCTTTGTTCAAAAAGTTATGGCAATTAAATTTAGTACGCAGAGTAAGCACAAGAAATAAATTTAAACGTAATTCGCCATTTTTTGAAATTCACCCTCTAACAAGGTTAAACAGGGTGGAAAGTATCAAAATTTTTTTAATGCTACAATGTTGAAATTTACTATAAGTACTCAGCCAATAAAATTATAAACACTTATTTCACCATGTCTTGAAATCATCCCCTAATAGGGTTATACAGAGTGGTAAAGTTTGTGTGGAGAATTTTTGTTTATGAAGTTGTAGCAATGAAATTTCGTATACAGACCAAACAAAAGCAATAAATTAAAACGAAACTCGCTATATTAATTAACCTCTAAAAACGTTAAACAAGGTGGATAATATTTTTTTTTCTAAACCAATGATTTTGAAATTCGGTACGTATATACTAATCGAAGATACTATACGCACATGTTTCACTACTTTTTAAACATCTTAAAAGGTCTAAACGGGATGGCAAATATTTGTGTGGAAAACCTTTGTTTGTAAGGTGAAAGCGAAACTTTGTATTATAGACTAGGCAAAATAAATTATTTCTAACGTTATGCAATTTTTTGCAATTTCCTTATTCGTACAGGATTTTAATAGACTTTTAAAATGCAACATTCAGAAAAATAAGAAATACTAAAGGTGTAGTCAATCGAAGATTTACAAATATTCAGCAACTTTTGTCATTGACCGTACGTGTCGCAGGGAAATGAGGATATCTGGGATTTCGCGATATTCCTAGGGATACGACAAAATCATGGTATAATCATGTATGGTAAGGACCACTTCTCCGCGGTCCGACTAGCATTTACCCCTAGAGTGTATATAAAAAGCGCGGAGCCAGGAGCTCGCGAGGAGTTCCTGAGCAGAATGAGTGCGCAAGGCCAGAACGAAGCGAGGGGGAGAGGTGGCGAGCGTAGCGAGCCGGCGACCTCCCGAGTGGAGTGATGGTCGAGTGCGCGAATGAAGCGAAGGGATGACGAAGCGAGAGTTCTGGCGAGAGCCTATTTATTAAAACTGTACGTCGTATCCCTAGAGATTTCGAGAAATCTCTGGTATCCTCATTTCCCTGCAACATACAATATTTTTTCTGGAGCTACGACGATTGACTTTTGGCCAAAATACTTACATATACTTAATCGTGAAAAAAACTATTGACACATGTATTATTACGATTGTTTTGAATACCATCCCCTGATAGATTTAAACGGATGGTAAAATTTGTAAAGAAAATATATGTTTATAATGTAAGTATTCTGTCTATTTAAAACGAGATAACAGCTGAAAGAGATCGGAATAGAAACGAGATGAATTCGGGTTAGGATTGGGATAGAAGCAGGACAAAATCGGCATAGAAGCGAGAGCAGCCGGAAATAGCCAGGAGCAAAATGAATGATTTTATTAAGCGTACAAAGTCGCGGGCAACAGCAATGTGTATGTAAATAGGAGACTTAGGTTTCAAAGATTTCTGTAACTCAGGCTTCATGTATGTACATGGCGCCTGACCGGCGCTGCCGCCGCACCGCAAACTCATGTAAATGATTACAAACCCGGACCGAGACCACGCGCGCCGCACCGTCCGTCCGTTTGTACGTATTACTGGTATTACGAATCGTAAAGGGTCCGTGGCGGTTCCCCCCCGACGTTTCATTTCCACCCGGTTTCTATAGTCTGTAATATGTTTCAAACTACTACGCTAGCGTTTTGTACGTTTGATACTTGGGCAAAAAACTATAAACACATGACTCACAAATGAAGTTAGGGCCGAAAAATTTGGTAATTATATCGGGACCGGAGTGTGATTACAAAGGGACAAAAAGGGGATGATAACGGTATAGGAGGGGAACTATAACACGGTAGGAGGTTCGCTAGGGAGGATGATAAAGGGTTAGGATCGGAATATGATTGGTAGCAGAGTAGGACGATAATGATATAGGAGCGGGACGGAATCAGGACCAGAGCATTACGGTAACGCTATAGGAGTAGAAAGATAACGGGGTGGGAGTGGGAAGGTAATAGAACAGAAGCGGTAAGGTACGGGAACGAGATAGGAGCGAGACGGGAACTGGAATGTGAATATGATGGGACGAAAAATGTTCGGATGCAGGATGAATACTCCACTACGCGGACGAAGTCGCGGGCATCAGCTAGTACAGAATAAATACTGACACTTATAACCAACTTCAAAAAAAGGAGAAGGTTCTCTGTTCGATGGTATTTTTTTGATATTTTTTTATTAATGTTACCTCAGAACTGCGTCATTTACGAACCGATTTAGAAAATTCTTTTTGCGTTGGGTGCAGAGGTCCCATATAAATTCCATCGATATTTGACCTTGGACTTCGAAGATACATTGAATTCGGTTTTTGTAGTTTTCATAAAATGTATTATATAACAATAAAATAGGCAAATGAAACAAAATAGGGAAAAACATTGCTTTTTATGTTCATGTATTACAATCTTAGAGTATACATAAGTTATATCTTCTTATATATAATCATATATATAAAATTCTCGTGTCACAATGTTAGTTACCTTACTCCTCCGAAACGGCTTTACTGATTTTTACCAAATTTTATATGCATATTCAGTAGGTCTGAGAATCGGCTACTATCTATTTTTCATACCCCTAAGTGATAAGGGTTGTTCACCCTTAACATTTTTTTTAATTTATATGGCAAAACAACGTTTGCCGGGTCAGCTAGTTATACTCTAAGATTATAATGGTAACTTTTTTTAACTATCCCACTGCTGGGCAAAGGTCTCCCCCATTTCTCTCCATGAATCCCTCACAATAGTAATTATAGGTAGGTATAAAAAAACAAAAAATCTAAATTACACTACAATTTTACTACATAAATACATACACAGACTTAAATACATAAAATACTTATATATAATATTGCTTCGAGAAGAAATTTAACGCAATTATTCAACTATTTATTTTATAAAATGCTCTCATCATTATCATCATCATCATCATCAGCCCATCACGTTCCCACTGCTGGGACACGGGCCTTCTCTCATAGAGAGAGAATGGGCCATAATCCACCACGCTGGCCCAGTGCGGGTTGGTGAATGTCACATGTTCTTAACTTTTTGTGAAAAATTCTTGGACATGCCGGTTTCCTCACGATGTTTTTCTTCACCGTTTTAGAGCGAGTAATAAATCCGCACATAGCTTAAGAAAGTCAGAGGTGCGGGGCCAGCTGGATTCGAACTCGGGTGCGTCGGATCGAAAGTCGCACGTTCTCCCACTGAGCCACACTCGCTCAAAATGCTCTACTAAGAGTAATTTAACTTAGTCTTTCTTATTTAATATTATGTCTTAGATAACTTTACTGACTTACGTGTAACAATTTTTTTGGGTATGTTATTAATGATAAGAATATAATAGAATTCTTTATTGGCCATATAACTAAGTCCGTTATACAAGGCAAGTCAAAATAATTATAATAAAAATAAAGTCACAATTTAATTAAATTTCATTTCATATTATTAGATAATGCGCAGTTATACCATTGTAATTTTAATGCATAAATAATTATTAAATGTACTTACTTATGGTAAAAGAACTAATACTTTTTCGCTGGCAAAATAAGGCCTTACGGTTTAATGGTGCCAAAACTAACAATGTTGCGCTTGCAAAGTTGCGCTTGCAAAATAAGGCCTTCTAAGACAAAACAATGTTTGAGCTTAAATATTATCTGAGCTGTATTCCTTCACAATTATCTGGTACAATAAGGCCCAAAATATCGGAGAATTTTGGGCCTTATTAATTACGGTAAAGCTGCTTAGGAAAGCGTTTAAAATGCTGATTAAATTGTCTTCCAAATGATATTTTAAGCTGCCCATTCCGACGAAATATTGGGCCAATGATACTTCAGTGTCATTCTGGATGGTAGTTTACGAAAAAAAATTGTTCTTAATTATATTGTATTGTATTTATTCATGAACAAAGTGGATTTTATTTGAATTTCCTTAAATAATCAATTTAAAAAATAAATAGTAATTAAAGTAATTAAAATTAATAAACTGCTATTTAATTTATAAAATATTTGCATGTCACCAATAATTGACTATGTGTTTTGGATCCAATCGTATTTAAAATAACATCTTTAATATATGACAGACATGTATTGCAAATAAATGATTTCATTTCATTTCCAAGATTCACCTTTAAATTTATAAGTTGTAAGTATTGAATATTGGTACAAGTCAGCATTAATAAAAATAAAAATATAAATATTATTAAATTTAAGTGTGCAAACGTCTAATATCTAATAGCATATATTTTCATATACTAAGTTCTATACATGTTCTTCTAGTACATCACAGCGAAGAAGGAGTATGCTGACCGAATTACCTGGAAAGAACATTTTATATATTACCATTAAATAATATTGACTCATTATTTATTAGTAACATTGAGCTATTTTTACTACGTATAGAGAAGCTATCATAAGCAAAGATCATGCTCCATTATGTTAAATGTTTAAACTTAAGTTCGCTGCAGCGCTGAAACAATAAATAACCGTCGAACCTAACAGTATAAACACGCAGCAATTGACCGCTTTTATGTTGTAGTTTTCTATCGAACAAAACGTCGAAAGCGCCATGATTTTTCAAAGCACATACGCGTTTTGTCTAAGTGTGGAAAGTTATTCCTTTACACTTCGCCGTATTACTGGAATTATTAGTGCAATATCTTAACACACACGAGGGCATAGTTAATGCGTTTAAACGTTTTTTCGTTTAAAAACAAACAAAACTTTGTCGCTCAAGAGCTAGCAAGCAACTGAATGACGTGCAGCCGGATGGCTGCACTAGAACGGAACACGATGGTGATATGCGGTGTCTTCTCTATACGAAGTAATAATAGCTCAATGATTAGTAACCTAACATTTTGCATTTTCTTATGACATTTGTGTAATAGTGTACTGGTTTGGCACTGAAGTTGCGGGTTTGATTCCCGTTACAGGACAAAAGTTTGTTCACAAGAAAAATCTAAAAGCACAATCATTTGTTTCGTGTCTGGGTGTTAAGGGACCATTGTCCTCACAGTTCCTGGTTCCCTAGATACAGGGAATCCTAGTTGGGGGCCTGGAACTATGTTATCGTTGGGCGTACCTATTTATTTACTAGGCCAGCACCCTATAGAATCGTCTCGTGGTCAGCCGCTGCCATTCTAAATAGAATATGAAAACTGTGGCGACCTCAGTCGCCACATATCAACGACATGATCACAGATGGCGCTGATATAAAGTAGCATAAACGTTTATACAAAGTCGCAGTTATCTATACAAATCCTGCATCGCGCAAACAAAGTTCACACGTAAGATATGTTAGATAGCTGTCCCCGGACCGAAAACACCTGGCTCAGTCGAAAGATCCTTCCTTATTTAATGGAGGTGCTCCTACAGTGGAAATCTATACCAACCTATCTACCTATCCACTATCCCCACTCCTCCATAAGACTCACAGTTATAAAGCTGGCGTAGGACAGCGTGATCATGCCGAAGGCGGTCAGGTAAACGGGCACCTGGCTTCGCTGCAGCGCCAGCACCAGCAGTGCGCGCAGCCGCCGGGAGCTCACCAGCTCCCAGCCCGAGTGGAACATGGCCGTCGAAACTAGTGACGCCTGGAGATAGATTAATAACAGACAAATATAGGTTTATATTTATTTGTAACTAAACGTGCTCGAGTCCGACTCGCACTTGGCCGGATATTCATAAATACATTCTACATACCTCATGTGTGATATCCCCAGCGGGCAACATATAAGCTCCGGTGAGTTGTATACAGCATGCAATAAAGCCAAAATTTCCGAACAGGTATATCATGTTCCGTTCCACTGTCTGACAACAGAAAATTAAAAAGGTGATGAAACACGACACAGTAACAGCCTTCTACCCATAGCCTACCCTAACAAGCGCCTATCGTATATCGTTAAGCTCAAATAAATATTTCGCCTCACTACGTTATTAATGGAACTGATGAGAGCAATTCCTTCGCCTTATGGATAGCGCCACCGCGCCACGCCTGCCCATAACAGTTGCAGTGCCATCCACATCTTTTAATACCATAAAAGGCACTGCGTAGGACTGCATTGCGCTTATCTCCCCGAGACATAGGATATGCAGTCTCATATAATATGCCCAGTAATTTCGCTGGATACAATGCGGTTTAAGCCGGAACACATCATCACCTTCATTACCACCATCATCTTCCCTACAAACAACCTCAACACTGGAGCAGCTATGCCAGCGCCCCAAAGCCGCACTCCGTTACTTCAAGGAGTTGGGATGGCTTGGGTGATGCTGGCGGGGGGAATGCACAATACACCCCATGCGGGACGTCATGCGTCAGTGCAGGACTCATCGCCCCCTCATCGAATAAGAATAAGTTCATGTAATTCCATCGCACACTCTCCGAAAGGCATACGCCTTTGCTACATGTCCCCCATGTAAGTACAAATTATGCGCAGAATTCAGTTCTGTGTCGAGCAGCACAAACTTATAATAAGTATTACTCGGATCTTGATCTCTTTCATTTATCTAAAAGCTCTCTCAAAAGTCGCATAAAGGAAACACATAGCAAAAATTAAATTATACAATTGAAAAGCTAGTTAACCATTCTCACTCACACACGCATACACCTGTTCACAAACACATCCACACACGGAGCCACGCAATAATAATCAATAATAATAATAATAAGTTTACATACATAATTGTTAAATATTTTGTATTTGTTTAATTTGTTTTTATTTGTTAAATTACATTTTATACATTTATACGTACATTATTATAGAGATATGTCTCAACTTTTGTTTACAACTATATTTAAAATAATAATACAAACATCTATTCTGTATACTTAACTCACAATGAAGGATATGTAAACATACTATTATATTATGTAATCATGCTAGTATTAACTTAAGTACATTAGTTGTGTAATCCTATTTTGGCCTTATAAACAAGAAATATTGTATTGATATAAATTAGCTAAACGCTGTTTGGATTGCTAAAATAAAAAAATAAAAAAATGAAATGTATCCGGTAAAAGACCGATAAACTGGCAACTTTGCGCCGATGTTCAAGACTCTGAAGCTTATTTTTAACCAGCGCATCGTCACCAATGAGCTTTTTGGCTCTTCTTTCAATGGTCTCCAATGCTTTGAGCTGGTATTTGGTGGAGCCATCCCACAGGTGAGAACAGTACTCCATACACGACCGGACTTGTGCTTGATATAGAGTTAGAAGCTGTCCCGGTGTGAAATACCGTCTCACCTTGGCCAATATACCCAGCTTTTTTGCTGCTACTTTAGCCTTGGACTCTATGAAGCTGCCAAAGTTTAGGTTAGATGACAGGGTGACACCTAATAGCTCGAGGTGATCTGTAATCGGTACAGATACATTTCGGAAAGTGGGAGTCAGATGGAATTGAATATTCTTTGCGAAAAGACACGCCTGGGTTTTTGCTGCATTGAACTTGACAAGGTTAGCATCATCCCAAACGGATACGGCGTATTTCAAACCTCTGTGATGGCGGTATCTATTACCTACTAAGTACCTTACGAATTCAACTCCCTTATATCAGTTACCTTATTAGTTAATTTAACTTAATACTCACAACAAATTTGATCAAACCCATCATGACCAAAACAACCCCTTCATACACTTGGACGCTGCACAGAAATCCCAAAGCGAATTGAACGTTTTTTGCACACCTGTAACATACAATAATTATTATACTTCAATATTAGGTATATTTACTGAAATAGAATCAGGGGCCTTACTCTGATTCGTAGTTACGTCATAGTTCGGTAGAAAGGGACAGCGCTATGCAACAGGCATAAGAGTGTTTCTTTTAGTCCGCACGAACGAACGAACAAAAAAAATTGCTTGAAGCGATAAGACCGCCTATTGTGTAACCTCAGATAAGTCTTTACTTTATATATAAAATATGGTGTTTTGATTAGTTAAAGGACGGAGACAGGGCAGCCTCGTGAAGTAACTCATTCTTATATCATGCTGAGAGGGGCTGGATTATTTAGGTGTTAATGTTGTTTACTGCATTGTAGGGATTCCTTGACATTACTCATCTTTTGTTTGTTTGGCATTATACAGAATGTGTTTACTTTGCTATTAATTTACATTAATAATGTTATTTTGTTATCTTAATCCCAACATTTCGTTACACATGTATATCTATCTGTGGTCAACGATGTTGGTTTCACTTATATTAAGATTTTATTTTTAAGTCTGTTAATTAAGGTACTAGTGAAACTGTTTGTTGATCCTTAAATAAATTAAAAAAAAAAAAAAAAAAAAACAAAAGCAACTCAGAGTAGGCTCTTGTTCTAGCGTTCGGCGAGTCGACGTCTGGGCCCCAATTCACTATGACAACTTGGCGAAATCAGGTCGATTCCTTCATTAATAAACGGCATCTCTATGACGCATTCATATATCCATATAATGTATATGACGCGTCAAAGAGAATACTTTCGCAGATGTCGTTTATTAATGAAGGAATCACGTTTCCTTAAAGCAAGGAATCGCCAAGTTGTCATAGTGAATTAGGGCCCAGATTATGCCTCGTGTAGATGGCGAAACAAGTGTCGTACAGGAAGGGTTGTTGTTAGGATCAGTTTGGGGCGTACTTTATTTTAATTTACTACCATTTGTGCTACAATGTGCCTAATGCATTGTTTTAGTGGTCTAAAACCATCTTCGTATTATTGCCTTTCTAATGAAACCGGTTTGGGGCACATCAGTTGGATGGTTTCAAAGCCTATAACGGACATAGGTGTTATATATATATAGCATATATAATATAGCGGGATTACACTATATTTTCATTGCGTTTCAGTTTCTCACAATCAAATTTAAATAAAAAAAGCGCAGGGATTTTTTTTATTATTTCGCATTTGCCATCTACCATACATATTATATTATTCTAACAACAACTTACAAAATATTCAGCGGAACTACACTAGATATTTTCATTGCATTTCACATTTTTTAAGATAGCAACCTCCAGAACATCCAGCAGTAACCGGTACGTCCATTCGAACATTCAGCGCCTACTGAAATGGAACTAGCAGTGTAGTAGTGGCGATTGTGTAACTTGTTCAGTCTTATTGTCTTATTACAGTTATTTTAGGATAATTAAAAAAGGTCGAATAGAAATACCAGCTCGAAGCCTTGGAGACCATTAAAAGATGAGCCAAAAAGCTCATGATAATGCGCTAGTTAATACAAAGCTTCAGAGTCTTGAACATCGGCGCAAAGTTGCCAGTTTATCGGTCTTTTACCAAATACATTTCAGAGAGTGGTGCGATAGAATTACATGAACTTATTCCGCCATCCCCATTCTATCACCAGACGACCAGACGTACGGCAAGCCGTCATCAAGTTATGGTTGACATACCTCTTGCTCGCACCAAGCGCTTTGCTGCGACCTGCTTGCTACTTGATAGATAATAATTTATTTTTTTGTATCTAAATTTGTTTATGTTACCACAGTGCGTCTTCATGCATCTTGATCCCAATTACAAAGTCTTTTCTGAAAAAACGCTCCAGCTTTTCTTTTCTTCATTTTCTAGAACCTTCTCTCTTAAGTTATTGAAGTACACTTGCAGGAGCTGAAAAAATCAATTAATTATTATAAAGTACCTCGCATTAAACGATGATTTTCATTAAAGTACCTAAACATTGAAATTAAATACCAACGCCTGTTTATTCCATATTAATACCCAATATAAATAATTCTATATTTTTTTTATTTCCTTGCCAATCAATTGAACTTGGGGATAAAACTACCTACCATTTATCACTCAAGTTATTTATATAGATATAGCCGCCCTCGCGTTGGTTATGGAACTAAGCATCTAGTTTTATATCGGTTATCTTACTCCCATGGCCAATGATCTACTATTTACTGCTTAAATCTGTGGCATAGAAAAATGACTCTACATGTAATTACCTAAGGATTTAGCCCTAGATTTAGCTCATATCTTTATTTCATTGGAAAATGGGCATGCGTTTGACGTCATCTCGCCAGATAGAAAGCAAGATGCCTAAGGTGGAGCACGCTTGCCCATGAGATGCCTATTCACCCTAGACTTAAAAAAGACATATGTTGTATCTGTTTGAAACAAAGAAGCTGGTAAAGTGTTCCACTCCTCAGCAGTCCTGATTGAATAAATCAGCGAAACGCTTAGTACGGATCGGTGGGATATTAACCACGTGTGGCTGAAAAGACTCTCTTCGCCTGCAAGTCCTTAGATAATAAGGAGAAGAAGGGATTCGTTCGTGCAATTCCTGGGCACACTCCCCGAAGTGAGTGAGAGTCGATAGAAGAGCGACAGGCACCCAAATTTCCGTCTGTGTTCGTAATCATACCTTAAATTTATATCCCGCGGTGATCAAGCAACAGATGCAGATGCAGTCGATTGCCAACATCACCGCTACGATGTACCACCAGTGAAACTGGATGAAGAACCGCATTATATTCACATGTAAGCCGGTCTTTGACGACGATGGGTAGAAAGTTACTTCAGTGCGGATCGGTATTCCTGAAAGTTAAAAAAAAATATGCATACAGTAAAGATTTTTCTCTAGACATACTTGTTTTGCACTTCCTTTGAAGGAGTGGATTGAAGTTTTAGGTTGTTAGGGTCCCGAAACTAGTTGTAGTTTTTACCTCCAGAACCAGGGCTCTAATTCACTATGAATGTGTGTGTATTTATTAATGAAAGAATCGACGTGATTTCGAAGCAAGGAATCGCCAAGTTGTCATAGTGAATTGGGGCCCTGGTGAGTAATAATGACGCGGTCAAAGATGAAGTTTGCTTGTCTAAAATATACGACTTTGCTAAAAAATATGGCTCGTATATAGAGTCCCCTATTAGAAGGACCAGTTCAACAATCAGAGCAAAAATATTTTCTTTTTTTAACCGACTTCAAAAAGGAGGAGGTTTACAATTCGACGGTATGTTTTTTTTTTCTTTTTTTTTTGTGTGTTTGTTACGCGATTACTCCGCCAATTATGAATGGATTTCGATGATTCTTTTTTTAATTGGTAGGTCATACTTCAGAGGTGGTCCCATATAAATTTTATCGAAATTCATTCAGCTCTTTTTGAAAAAAATAGCGAAAACAAAAAAAATATATAAGTTTAATCTTCAAGTCGGTTCTTGTTTTTATTGTAACCGACTTTCTAAAGGTGGAGGTTTGTATTCGACTGCTTCACATGCTTCACCCAGGGTTGACTTCCGGCGAGGGAACTCCTCAACGGTGAATAGTACAGACACAAAATTTTGTAAATGGATTTAACCATAATAGCCTGTTCTAAATTCCACCATGACATGGCTGATACACCCAGGAATGACTTCCGGCGAGGGAACTCCTCGACAGAGAATAGGAGAGTCATGAATTTTTTTTGTACATAAATTTAATTATGATAGCCCGTTTTAAACTTCGTCATGATGTGGCTGCTAGATCATAAATGCTTGTCTTTAAAAACTTTTTAAATTAATTTAATTAAAACTTGTTTTGCACTAAAAAGGTTAAAATAAATTATTTTTCAAAAAAACTAAACCGACTTCAAAACCACAAATAGGCACTCAAAAGTGAAAAATAAATTAATATAATTATCATAAGCGCTGCCCACTCATATATTTGAAGTCGGTGCCAGCCAAGTCTAAAAGGTAGTAGATAGATACTACCTACAAGTAGTACAATACAGTAGTATAATAGTTACTATATACAAAGTATTTATCTGCTACCTAATAGACTTGGCTGGCACCGACTTCAAATATATGAGTGGGTAGCGCTTATGATAATTATATTAATTTATTTTTCACTTTTGAGTGCCTATTTGTGGTTTTGAAGTCCGTTTAGTTTTTTTTGAAAAATAATTTATTGTATGATGATTTCATCACTACGTTTGATAACAACTCACCTTATAGTAAGAGTAGTTGCGGTCTAAGGTGGAGCACGTTTGCCCACGGGGTGCCTATTCATTCTCGTCTAAAAGAGACCCAGGTTGTAATTGAGAGGAAATAAGGATTCCGGTAGATAATTCTACTCCTCAGCAGTACGTAAAATGAAAGATTCAGCAAAGCGCTTTGTACGGTCTGGTGGTATGTGCACAACGGAAGGGTAGTGACTCTCCTGGCCTGGTGGTCCTATGACGGATCGGGGATAAAGGAATCAGCTGATGACTGCATCAAATCTGTTCTGCTAAAAGAACTGTCTTGTGCACACTCCCCTAAATGTAATCTGTAAAAAATCGATACGCTAGCCATTTGTCGTCTATGTTGAAGGCTTTGTACCTTCTTTCCATCAAGAGCCATTTGCTCAGAATGTAAGGCATGGTACAGAAAATATTATTGTTAGAGGATGCTTTAATTTTCTCATGTATTTAGTAAGAAAGAGAAAAGTCTTGAGAGTTGATATAAGTATAAGAACCAAAAAATTTACCTTCAGCAAGATGAGCTCTAACCCCATCCACTGTACAAATGAAAATCGTCATGTATGAGATCGCAATGATCGCCACACAAAATTTCACCGACTGTCTTTTGCAAGCCTTGTCCAGATCTTCAGACACAAACAACGACCTGGTACCTTCCAGCAGTCTCTCCAGGATCATATGAATACGGTCTTTTCTAAAATAAGTGTAGATAATTTTGGCTAAGATTATGGTGTGAGCCAAGCTGAATTGGACTAAATCATTATGTTCTTTATCGTCGAGATCGTTTCGGAAATGAGCTAGAAACTCGTTGGTAATAAAAGAAAACGTGTACAAAAGAGTGATGGCCTGCCAAATCTGGTACAGCTGCCGGTGGAGTTGGCTCCGAGGAGTTTCTTCGTACCAGCAGTCACACAAGCCAAGGTAGTATAGGACTTGGCAAATATTTTTTATGTATTTCTTCTGAGGGTTGGTTCCCTTCGGTAGGTCCATGTTTGTAAAGCTCTACCTTCACAATAAGATAATTTTTACCTCGAGGTTGCCAGCCGGGTTATTTCGAATTACCACACACATTAATGCACTATCCAATTTAAAAAAGTCCCTGGTAGTTAAATATAGGGAACGTAGTGTGCTACGTTCCCTATATTTACACACACACACACATTTAACTATACACATGCACATATATACCCTATATTTAACAGCACATATTCCACATATTCCCTTTTAGTCAAAACAAAATATAACTTAACAACGTCGACCTCGAATGTTTTTTTCGAATAGTTCGCATACGAATATTTTTCAAAAATCACGCAGGTTCACGAGAAACCACGGACGATGTCGCGGCTAGAAATCTACCTCAAATTAACAACCAAGCTTCTCTCTAAAATAGTCATATAATTTGCTTATATATATTTTCCTTCAGAAGGAAAACATTTCGCAGTCAAGGAAGTAAAATAATTCGGTATTTTTAAGGGAAATTTCCCCTAGCTGGCAGCACTCATCGGACTTCTTCGTCAATTAGTCAAACGAGGTAAAGTTATAATTGAACTTTCAGACTACGCCACTGAATCCAATAACAATTAAGTTACTTCAATAAAAATCGGTATTAGAAATCAAAACTGACGTAAGGGACAAACCACGACTTTTTCATACCCCATCAATCGTCATACATGTTTTTTCTTTAAAAATCGATTTTATAATTTTCATAGAATTCATGAAAAAGCTTATTCATAAACGGTCGCTAAGAGCACAGTACACCTAATAGTATTAAGGTACAGAAGCATGACTCCGCTAAGAAGTTTAAACAAATAGCGACTCTAGCTACGACGCAATAGAGTTCAATTCAGTTCGCGTAGCGCTGCGTACCAACCAATCATATTAACCTACAGAGCGCCTCTCTTTCTATCGCATAGCTCTTACCTCTTCTGACCCCGCACAGTAGTCTGGTATTCAAAATTTAGTAAACATTCAACCTTAAGTTGAAATATCGAACCTATTGATGTACCTACTTGTAGCTTTGTATCTAAACTGCGAAGTGCGGTAGCCCTGCTAAGAGTTAAAAGATATTAAAATGTTTGTCACTGTTAGACTTACATTGAAATAAAAATGACAGAAGAAGATAAATTTATCCAAGTTAATATTTTTTATGAACAAAGTCTATTGTTTATTTTGTTCTTTGCTATAATAACATCAAATTATTATGTTATACATGCATAACTCACACACAATCTTCCGGAAGAAATCAAAAAAATTACAAAATCTACGGTTTTTAGAATGTTTGTCTGTTTGTTTGTATGTTTGTTATCTATCGTATTACATAACAAACAAGTTTCCAAGTGGATGTGCCCAGGAATTGCACGATCTGATTCCTTCTTCTTCCTTCCACCTTAGGACTTCCAGGCGGGGTGAGTCGTTTCACCCGTCGTCGTCAATATCCCACCTATCCGTACTAAGCGTTTCGCAGGTTCCTTTATCATGCGAACTGCTAAGGAGTGGAACGCTCTGCCACCGTCTTTGTTCCCAAAAGGTTTACAAGTTATGTCTCTTTAAGTCTAGAGTGAATAGGCATCTCATGGGCAAGCGTGTTCCATCTTAGGCCGCATCTTCGCTTTCCATCAGGCGAGATAACGTCAAATGCATGCCCCTTTACCAATAAAAAAAACATATTATTTTAATATAGTGTAGTCAAGGATTTTTTTGGAAAGTTTTTATTATATTATTTCATTACCTACCAATTAAAAGAGCTTGAAACTGAATAGAATAATATTTAAGTCATTTACACCAAAAAGTCTTTGACTTGAATGTGCCCAAAGAGTAGGTTAAGCTTTGTATTTAATAACTGCGGAATCAATTTATTTATTAACTTATCGAAGTTTGGGCTTTAGCAATTTTGTGGGCAGCTGTAACTTTTTAACTAGCAACTTTTTATACCTACACTGTTATTAAATACTGAATTAACTATGGACACTCAGTTGGGTTTTTCTTTGTGAATTATTGTGAAAAGCCGTGACCAAATGTTTAAATAAATATATATTTATTATTTTTTGAATGAATCATCATCATCAGTCCATCACGTTCCCACTGCTGGGACACGGGCCATCTCTCATGGAGGGAGTAGGGTTGGTGGATGTCACATGTCCTTGAACTTTTTGTGATAAATTTTTCTTGGACATGCCGTTTTTGGTGGTTGACTGGAACAGATCGCTTTTAGCGATACATCCGCCCATTGTACATTAGTTTTTAAGTTGTTTTCTTGTACCTACTTATTATTTTTGTTTGGTTTACAATAAAGTATTGTGTACTAGCTGCACCCTGCGGTTTCACCCGCGGTTTCCCGGGATAAAAAGTAGCCTATGTGTTAATCCAGGGTATAAGCTATCTCCATACCAAATTCCATCAAAATCCATTTAGTAGTTTTTGCGTGAAAGAGTAACAAAGGTACATCCATACATCCATTCTTACAAACTTTCGCGTTTATAATATTAGTAGGATTGTCTATTGATGTTTTCTTTCACCGTTTTTAGAGCGAGTATTAGATCCGAACACAACTTAAGGAAGTCAGTGGTGCGAGGCTAGCCGAATTCGAACTCGGGTGCATCGGATCGAAAGTCGCACGTTCTCCCACTGAGCCATGCTCGCTTTCTAAAATTTTAGACATACTTTATCAAAATCATATCAGCCGTTTTTTACGTTTTTTAGGTTTGTATCGGGGGTTTTTTCAATTTTGGTTTACTGAAATTCGTTATAACTTAAAATTTCAGCATCAAAAACCCTTGAAAAATACTCAATAACTATACAGGCTAGTTATTTCGTACTGAAACGAAGAGGAACCTTAACATAGGATCAAAGAACCACATGTTTCTGCATGTCTCATGCATTATGTCGTATCCGCTGCAGACTGATACTCCAGATGCAGGATTCGCTTATATATTCCGACAGCGTCGCACGCCCGCCGCTTCTCAGCATTTCCTTGCAGAGTAGTTGCCGTCAGAGACGGACACAATCAATCAATCATCTATATTTGTTATGATAAGTAATAACAAAATTAAATATTTTAAAAATTAATCCGCCATTTTGTGGTGGCGGCCATCTTGGAATTACAATGATACTGAACATACATAGTTGTATTATCATCAGGTTTAAAGGTGTGTACCAAATTTGAGATCAATGAGTCAATAGGCAGGAGATAAAATTTTAATTACTAAATTAGACCCAAACAGGGCAAGCTAAGGAAAACAGTGTAAAAAGCCCACGACAGTACTCCCTAGAACAGAACTTATATGGGTTTTTTTTACACTTAATAGATCTATGTTTGGCCACTATCTCGCCTGATGTGAAGCAATGATGTGGCCTAAGATGGAGCACATAGATCTACAGACAGACGGCAGTTGAGGTGCTGCTCAGACCCGTCTCACCGATGATTCACTGAACATCATCCCGAAACACGAATAGGCCGCAAATATAAAAAATAGTTAATTTTGTATTGCAAATGGTTCCCTGCAAAAAAATTGATCAAGTTACTGGGACCCAGTCGCCTGATTAGGTACTATAATTATACAGTTCTGGGTGGCACTGCAATTGTTATGGCCACGCATGGCACTCACTATCAGGCGAACGACTTGCTCGTCTCATCACTTCGTTTCATAAAAAAAAGACTACATAGGTATATCTATTTATGGAGACCCACAATCTTGGACAAGACTTTCGCTACATCAGACGTTGGTTCAGCCAAAACTTTGTGGTAGGTATCCACGTGCTCACGAGCATCTGTCATTCATTTCTATACCGGACACATGCTATCAACTTTGTTTTATCTTGCTTTTATAACCAGATCATTGTCAAATCTCTGTGCTTCATGTACTCTGCATAGTTTTGTGGTGCGCGACTCGCGTTCGTCCTCCGAATATTAATGTACCCTCTAAACTACACTTTTTAAAGTTGCGAGCTATGAGCACTTACTCGCGAATTATTGGATGATCTTTACCTAAAAACTATATACTTAAAGCTATGCAAATTTTCTAGGAGTGTTGATTTCTAGGTATGTCGACGAAGAAAAAGGCAAGTATTACAATCTCCCATAGATTGTAATACTTGCCGTATTTCCGAAGACTAATTTGCACTGGTAGAATCACTCATTTCCTGAAAGGTCTCGGATTGGATGTATTATTATACGAAAAATGGGATAACCAATAATCACCATAGATTTAAAGAATAAATTTTGAATCCACAAGGATAACATGTGTACCTACTAAACTATTTTTTTTGATACTGGCCCTAATTCTACAGTCACCCTAATGCTGCATTCTCTAACTCTAAACCTAATTTGCACTATACTCGGAATTTTAATTCGATTCCAGATTTGACATTAGCTACTGTCATTTTGTGAAATAATGATACCACATATAATAGTGTAGTGATGAACACAAAAATCGATAAACAATCAGTGTGTGTGCCATCAGTGTGCCAATTAAAGACTAAATTATTGATTTTTATTTAAATAAATACATAATTATTCATAATAATTATTTATTAATTAGTAATCGCTGCTCTATTTTATAAAAAGTTAATATTTTTGTTTTTATATTAAAAATAAAACTTATAATAAAAGAGCCTAGATAGTTTTCAGTATTGGCAACCCGTGCGCGCTCGTGCAGCTATCGCCATTTTGTTTATCGTGTCATTCGGCTTCATTCTCCCAGTCTGACTGCACGAATATCTTATTTCATTGCGAATCGATATTTTGTTATTTTGTTGGGTTTTTGTTAAAGTGTTGTTACGTTGTGTTTGTTGTTACGTTTATAGTTTTTTGTGAACTTTGAGTGAATCTATTTGTTTTGGTTTTCCATCAAAATGGATCCTCAGCCAAGTACATCACAAAAAGACGTGGATGTTTTAAAAAAACGTCCACTAAAAGCTTTCACTGTTACTGAAAAAGTAATGATCCGCAACGCCTACAAATACGTGAAAAATGAAATTTCTGCGCAATTGGCCTTTGAAGTTGTGGAAGAAAATGAATGTATGAGCAAAGTTGCTGACATATTGGGAATAACCTCACGCTCTGTTTGTAACGTTTTGAAGGAAGTAAACAAAGGTGCGCCGCCAACTCCTCCTAAAAAAACTGGACCAAAGCGAAGTTTCAAAGATAAAATTGATGAATTTACGTTCTCTGCAATACGAAGAATTGTTCATCAGTTCTTTTACCGAAATGAACCTCCACGGTTTTAAGACTGCCCCCTGCACCATTGCGAGCTAAACCCTATCGAATTGATATGGGCGCAGGTAAAGGGGCATGTAGCTCAAAATAATAAAACCTTCAAATTGACAGACGTGAGAAATTTATTTCAGGAAGGCATTCAAAAAATTACGGCTACCGAATGGTCTAAATGCGTATCCCATGTTGTCAAAGAAGAGGAAAAAATGAGTAGGCTAGATATGTTATATGACAATATCACAGACACATAATAAATGTTACAGAAAGTGACAGCGATAGCGATGACGGCGACAATTTATAAAATAAATTATTACCATAATACATCTATGTGTTTTATTTGTCATGTTCCTTCATGATCACATTTTTTTATTTATTTCACACACAATTATAAAAGAAAAGTCTCAGATCGTTAATTAATCGTCAAAACTAAATTATCGGTTCAGAAATATTTAATTTCCTGATATACTTAGTTCACGAGAGTAAAATTATAAACGAGAAGAATCGATCTGGAAATATTCCATTTCCATATCGAATAATTCCGCAACGTCACTATTTAGTACTTGTCATAACGTTGCAACACTGAAATTGTCAAATCTGGAATCGAATTAAAATTCCGAGTATAAGAGTTAAATGTGTCAAACACAATTTCATATTCTGACGCGCACGCTATCTCGAACTTCACTTATTAATAAAAAATCCGTATTCTGCACGACTGCCACTTTTGACGTAAACTTAGATTAAAATACTTAATTTTAGCGCCGTCAAACATTAGTTAAATTTAGAGAATGCGGAAACTAGAACGCACATAAATTTTAAATCATTTAACCTTAAATTTGGGATTAGAGAAGGCAACGCAGAAACGACCCTACTGCTTACTTGTATAATAGTAGGTAGGTACTATTTATCTATCCGTCAGAATTGAAAAGAATGACTTAAAAACACCACAATATTGAAAAATTGAAACTAAAATAACAATTAACTAATATTAATGTCACAATGGGCGGTCTTATCGTTCAAAGCGATCTCTTCTAGACAACCCAGAAGTAGAGGAATATAGACCAAAAGAGTTAGGTATATAATAAAAATTCCCACGTCTTGTCGAAAGCGCAGGTGACAAGAGGCCTGGCTCATTTCTGGCTCAAAGATTAGCGTGAGCTATTTAGCACGGGAATGCAGCCAGCGTTCTTGGCACCTCGCCTCATGGACTCCACTTGTATATCCTGGGACCATCAGAAAACGCCTATAAATTTCTAGTTGTATATAGTTTAGTATCTTAATAATAGTTTCCTTTTTTGTGATTAAAATATATGGACGGTGTTATTAAGATAATTTTGTAGGTACATTATAAATGTATATCTATTTACCCTTATCTATACCAGCACAGACATAGTGAGAAGATTCAAACGGACAAAACCTTTTGAGTTAGTGTAGTGAAGTGACAGTGTATTGTAGTATAATAGTGCTACCCATAAAGAACACAAGAACTTGTCTTCGCCTTAATAGAGACAGTAAGAAAAGTGTTAATGAACACATTCTTAGATTTACTCTACTTAGCAGCTTAAGTTAAATTCAAATTACTTATTAGTCTTATTAGGCTAGATTGTAATGTTATTCAGGTGTCTTATTAAGAAACTTCATTAGAAAAAAAATATCTACCCTTATCTAATTATTCTGTGGTATGGCCATTCTACCAAGTCGCAGAATACCTAATAGTACACCAAGTCGGTGCTTTATTCTCTCGCTTTGAATTCAACATTATTATCTGCAAAGAAATCCTACAATACATCAACCACGTAAAATAATTGAAAAAGACCTTAACGGTCTCAGCAAACATTAAACCACACCATACTTTTTCCGCTCACCGAACAAGAAAGACCCCGAACGAGAAGACCCCTTGGCCGTTATCAAATAATTAAACCGGGGTCAGCATAAAGAACTCATTGTTGTACAAGACAAACTGGCCACGATAGGTCGATAAGACCCCGGCTGCGTGTAGAGACAGACATATCAGTGCTGCGATTAATTTTATGTAGGCGCTGTGCAAACGTGGACACTTTTGTGTTTTGTGTCGGACACAAGCTACCAATGAATATTTGATTTTTATCAAATCAAATATTACTTATTGTGAATATGGGTGGTACATTGGTGCTACATGTTAAATAATAGGGCGCTATATTCAGCATGCGGCATGCAATAATTTATCGTAAATCAAATTAATTTATAAATAAAAATTAACATTAACAATTCAATTATGAAATGTCACATTACACGTAATTCTAATACGTTAGCTCTGCAATGATGATGCAATTCACCATAATTATAAAGGTTAAAAGGTAATATATAAAAATCTGGTTATTTACACAAGTTCTATCAAAATGGTTGGTTGGGGCCAGGATCTATGATTGTGATCGTTGGGCGTATTAAAAAATACGGAAATGAAACAAATTTTCTTGTTAGAATTTCTGGCGAGGTCATATAGCTGAAAATACATTTAAAGTAAATTTATCAAAATTTACTTTGAAATAATATGTGACGACACATATATGTAGAGACAACACAGATAATATATAAATATATATATGTCGCAGCCAACTAGCTTAATCAGCCGTTTAATCAATCAATCAAATCAAAGCGACATATATATTATAACGACAGATTCGCGTTTTAAACGGTATAGATAGGAATTCTTAATGGCATACTGAACTGGATATTATAATATATGATATATATTTATTATTGTCTGTATTGATATGCGTTGTAAAGAAACTGATGACAGATTTATGACTGAAACATAAAATAAATCTTCAAAAAGCATTGTAATGGTTTATCATAAAATATAGTCTGCAGAAAGCTTTTACCTAAAAAGCTGCGGATCATCGTTAACGTGATAAAAATAAAAATTTACGGAAATCCAAGTCATAAACATAATATATATAAGTAGGAGTGTGCGTCGGAATTACACCAACTAATTCCTACATCCCCGTTTCATCATCGGACTACAAGACGTACGGCAATACGCCACAGTTTCATGGTGGACATTCCTCCTGCGCGCACTAAGCGCTTCGCTTCCACTTATATTATGCGCACTGCTAACAAATGGAACTCCCTGCCAGAGTCAGTCTTTCCCGATAGCTACAATCTAGGAATCTTCAAGTCTCGAGTGAACAGGTACTATCTTGGCAAGCTTGCTAGATCGTCGACCGTATCGTCGCTTACCATCAGGGTGACATAGTACAAACGCAAGCCAATACGCTATAAAAAAAAAGAAAATAAATAAAAACAGGTCAGCTACAAAAATATACAAACAGATATATGTAAAATTTTAATCACAAAACAATTTTATGTTGAGAGCAAAATTACTGGGAACATGTGACTTATTATCTGATGTTTCGGGGCTATGAGCGTAATCAGTGATTTTTGTGGTATTAAAAGTTCTGGGTGGCAAATGATATGGGCAAATCAAATCAAATCAAGTATTTATTTGCATGAATGGCGCTTACCATTAGGCGAACGACTTGTTCGTCTCAACACTTAGTTCCATACAAAAAAGTAAAATTTAGTGACGGCTAAAGGTTTGTAGTCACCGTCGCAATAGCATAACCAACGTTTATGCAATGCTGTTGGTTAATCTACCAACCTACCTAAATAGTTTAAAAAAACCATTTCGATACACTTGTTTTGTATTCAATACGATTCACGGTTTATCCATGTCTTCTCCAAACTTAGTTTTCTGTCCCCTCCCTTCAACTGTAGTTCTCATCTTATATTCTTCCAAAGAAATCTTCTTTGATTTATCTACTTTGATCTGTCCGGAATGCGAGTTCTTTTGTCCTGGTTTTATTTGGATGATATTTTTAAGACATTTCTTCTTTGCAGTTGGTTTTCGTATAGGTGCGCTTAATACCTTCTCGAATTTAGGTGTTTGTACCTCAGACAGAATGTTCTCATACGTTGGTATCGGAAGAATAGACGGAGAATACGTCTTACCGGGAATCTGTTTCTCAGTTTGAGGTGGAATACCATTGTTTAACTTTTTCTTTGATAGAGGTCCCGGCCTGTATTTTACAAGCTTTGCTTGATCTAAGTCTTGTTCCGTTGGACAAGGTCTTTTTATGTTAGTTTTCACTGGGCTCTCCATTTCCATCGGCTTCTCAAGTTCCTTTATCATTTCAATTTTAGTTGTAGCTAGTGTAGTATTTTCTGTAGGTTTCTTGACGTATATCGTAGTCGGCTTAACCTTATTTATATTATCTTTTTGTATATGTTTATTTACACCATCGACATCTTTATCTTTAGGTGAGGGAGTGGGTATATTTATTTTCTTTACTAATCCACTAGTGTTCATTCCGATTATTGAACTATCTTCAAAGCGGTTAGTAGTATCTTTGGGTGGAAGCGGTGGCAGCGGCGGGGGTGGCGGTGGGTGCGGCAGCGGTGGTGGTGTAGAAAGAAAAGAAAAATCATAAGGCCAATCAGTATTCCTGGGGTCGCTCATTCCTGGGAGCGTACTGTAAACAGGCTGCTGCGCATAATTGACCTGCATGGAATTGTTCTGCATGTAGTTCATTCTCTCTTGATGAACATTTTCAACGTTTGTAGGCATCCTTTGAATGTGCATAAATGGAGTGATGTAATGTGGCTGCTTATACACATGTTGTCTGGCAGATTTATTAAAAGCAACCTGTGGTCTTATTGCTTGTGGCATTTTAGGTAATTGAGGACTCGTCATTGGAGGAGTTGGAATGTTCACTCTAAAACCTTGCCCATTTATGTAATGAGTATGTATAGATGCAGATGTATATGTCATATTACTCATAGTATTTGGCGTTAGAGACGGGGCTATCGGTATAGTAGATATTTGCCTGTTTTGCGGCAAAGAGTTGCTATATGCTAGATATTCAATGTTGTTGGTTGTCAACGCCTGTCTGAAATAATTGTTGATATCTTGGTGATTACAGTCAGTTGCGACTGCTTGAACTGGGAAAATATGGTCTTTTTGTGGGTTTTGCTGTAATGTCTTTAAAAATGGTGACGGTGGAACTAAGTTATTTTGATTCATTTTTATATAATCTCCAATATTATAATTGCTCTGAGGTATGACTTGTTGTAATTTGGGTGATTCTTGTGGGGGTTTCAAAACAATTGGTCCACGTATCGGTTTGCCAGTTTTATGTACCTTAATGTAATTTTCATAATGCTCAATACTCTTTACAGGCAGTATTTTTAGTAATTGCTTCCTTTTTGAATGTATTTGCAGAGGTGTTACTATTTTTAGCGGCTGATTTGGTACATTGGTCGGTTGTTTTGAATTGTTGACCACTTGTTCACTAGGTCGGTCAAGTGCAGGAGAAATTGAAGAAGAGTTTATATTTTGCACTTCCTTAGTGTTAGAAGAATTTGACAATTTAGTAGTTTCTTTGTTGAAATGCATGCACCTGGCTAACCTTTCAGTGCCGTCTCGGTAGTTATTCTTGTTTTGTTTATATACTGCATTCAAAACGTTAGGTTTTTTGACATTACTTGTCATGTCGTTATATCTTTCAAGCAAATTTATAGGTTTTCCTGCATTAGACGCTGTCACCTTCTTTTTGTTTTCAGTATTTGTAACTTTGGAGTATCTTTTAAAATTATTTGTATTGGAATGATCATCAACTGCATTCACAGGTGCGGGTGGTGTCGGTGTTGATACTGCTTCAATAGGATAAGATTTGTTTCTATCAACAGCGTCACAAGTAACATCACTTTTTGTGATATCTTCTTTTACAGATACTTGTAATTTCTTTAGTACTTCTTGCGTCAATTTGTTCATGATAAAAAATGATTTCTTCGGTACGTATAGTTCTTTATTTTTTGCCATTGTATATGTTGCAGAATTATTGAAATCGTTGTTAATGCTACTTTCATTGAAAGGTACAGAGACTGTGGGAATACTTGAGCTGATGTTGCGTTTTATAGTAACCAAACCTGGTTGATCTTCAATATTTTGATGTTGGTGGCTATTTGTGATGCTTTTTTCTTTGACCTGTTTATTGAATTCAATTCTTTTTGATTTGGGCATGGCTTTGTATTGGGTCTTTTTTCGGTTGTAATTTATAGGACCGTTTACCACTTCTGTTTGATTGTTACCTGACTTCTCTCTATCTTTACATACACTAGAAATAGCATTCGGAAGATTGTGATTATTTGTGTTTTTTATAGCGGTCATATCAGTCGAATTTTTCAGTACATTTTTTGTGGGGTCTATGTAATTATCATGTAAACTTTTTCGAGCTTGTTCTTTCACATCTTTATCATATATAATAGGCTTATTGTTTTGAATTGTTGGTGTATTTATTGCTTGTTTAAAGGCAGTGTATTGTTCTGTGGGTTTATTTTTTGAAAACTGAGCAACTGCATAATCTTGTTTCTGTTGATCTTCTTTTGAGTCTGTAGTTCTGCATACTTCAATATTATAAACTGGTTCAATCGTTGTTCCCATTCTGCCTAAAACTTTATCTACTACTTTCACATACGACGGAGTAACCTGTTCTTCCAAGTTGGCAATATTTTCTACGCGTTTCACTTTTTTCTTCTTTTTTACAATATTCGGTTTTATTTTATCACTTTCAATCAAAGTTTGTATTTTCATGCCTTCTAAGCCTTTATTTTTTTTTAAATCTATCTCGGTGCCTTTTCTTAACCTTATTGCTCTTTCCATATCTTCCTTATACTTATTATTTCTTTTTTCATTACATTTATTTGCTTTTATATGTTTGTTTTCAAAATCTTTTGGTGTATCGATATCGGAAGTTGTTTTATGCGTACCGCAATGTACAACCCTGTTTTTCTTTTTCATTACTTTATCTAAAGTATCCTTATTAGATGACACATTCTTAACAACTTGAGTACATCTAACCTGTTTTTCAGAATTGAAATATTTCTTTTCTAATATTTGCAATTTGTATTTCTTATAGTACCACGGATATTTATCACAGTCCACGACTTTGATACACGCGCACTTATCTTGGTTATTATTTGATGTAGTCAAAGTTGTTGCCGTCGAAAATGTTGTAGAAAAAGATGTTGATGCTTTAGAAGTTGGCGAGGTGTGTTCATCTTCGTCTTCAGAAATCCCGTAGTCAATTATTTCCGCGTCTATAGAAAAAGAAATTGATTTCCCTGAATTGCAATTTTTGATTTGTTAAATTTTAAATAATGGCATGAGACTTTAGGTCTTGGAATAGAATAGTATTTATTCCGGAAAAACTAACACTAACACTTTCAGGGAACAACTACGTATAAACTGAATTTCATGCGGACGGAGTCTCGGATATCAGCTAGTATAAGTTAATAAAGTAGTCTTTACCAATTTCTTGAAAATCTTTAATTATTTCATCCATTTCTTCTTCGGTGTCGCTCACAATTATTGGATCATCTGGGTCTTTTACGTCCGCAAAGTTTTCAGACTTCATGTTGCTTAACTCTGAAATAAACATAAATAGGTATTATTTTTATTTTAATATAGCAAACCAGCGTGCCTCGCCTGATGAAAAGCGGCCACCATCAAATATAATTAGGTGAAGTTAGTAATGATAAATTAAAAAATATTTATTTTATAATAGTACATTTACAATTTGTCGCGACTCTAGCCACCAAACTAGGTGTTGACACACCTGTATCTTGGCAGATAGCTATTTCCCAGTTTTGTTGTGGTTCTTGTACATAGGTAAATTAAATTGAGTGGATTAACAACAATAATATGTAAATAATAATAATGAAGCGGAACTGGCAGGTACCGGAGTCTCATATCATAGACCGGTTCTCATCCATTAAAAATTCACCTCAATAGCCCAATCATAAGTAATTTCCATATCTCCAATAATCCTCGCACTTATCGGGGGCTGTCTTTGATTGCATCATCTTAATTAGAGACAGTCCCCGATAAGTGTTGCCGCTAAGAGGCCTCTACTTGTTGGACTCATGTCCCCGCGCAAACCTTCCAAAGGACCGGGTGTATAACCCGGGAGAAAGAGCGACATAATAATATCAGTTTTAAATTAATTAATTTAATATTGTAATAAAACATATTAAAATTAAGTTATATTAATAATAATATCAATGGTTACGATTTTGGGAGTACTCATGCAGACCTAAGTATGTGGCATTAGAAGTAGGTATAATTACTACATAGTAGCACCGGCCACCGGCAGTAGGTATGGCCACGACGAACGAGGAATTTCTTGTTCTCTCAGACCGATTTTTAACTTCTTTTTGGGTTATTTATAATGAAAAATACAACAAAATGTATTGTGTCTCATTGGTTACAGTTGGAGAAGCTATAGCCGGC
Organism: Petrophora chlorosata; assembly: GCA_951640565.1. Lineage (NCBI taxonomy): Eukaryota > Metazoa > Arthropoda > Insecta > Lepidoptera > Geometridae > Petrophora > Petrophora chlorosata. Next base: position 2,302,957 of record OX621204.1, on the reverse strand, counting down.
ATGCGTTGCAATGCCAGATTTTTGGCTACGAACCCTACGCGACCTGTCTACCACAGGAAAACCCACAATTTTTTTATATTTTTTTTACGCTTAATACATCTATGTTTGGCCACTATCTGGCCTGATGTGAAGCCATGATGTGGCCTAAGATGGAGCACATAGATCTAGAGAGAGACGGCAGTTGAGCGGCTGCTCAGACCCGTCTCCCCGATGGTTCACGGAACATCATCCCGAAACACGACTAGGTCGCTTGACGGCATGGCTTTGTTCGGTGGGTGGTATTACAACCACGGCCAGAGCCTACCACTCCAAAACTCCAAAATTTTCATCACAATCGGATCAATGGTTTAGGAACGCATAGAGGACGTTTGTCATAAGAACGATCTTCTTCACTGCCAAAAGTTACCTACCCTGAAGTTTGAAAGACTTTGTCACATCGATACAGCGCCAAAATAAACGGCAGAGCAAAGTGAAATATTTAGTTTTTTATTTTTGAGCTATCTACTCATATATTTTGATTCTTAACCGACCGACCGATTTAACCGAAATCAAAACAGGAGAAGGTTCTCTATTCGATTGTTTTTTTTTTATCTTTGTTACCTCAGAACTTCGTCATTCATGAACCGATTTGGAAAATTATTTTTGCGTTGGGTTCAGTATAGCTACGAAGTAGTCCCATTTAAATTTCATCGATATTTGACCTTGAACTTCGAAGATACATTGAAGTCGGTTTTTTGTTTGATAAAACGTACTTATACTTGTTTAAATAAGAGTGGGATTCGTTGGGACCTCAAATAAATATTACCTGGGTATACATGCGACAAACATTAAGTGGAATTCGATTTGTGGGATCCGTTGGGAGCTACTCAAAATTTCTAATCAACACGCACTGCTGTACAAGAATAGTTTGGACTTATTTATTACTTTAAAATTCCTACTACCAATATGGCTCTCAAAGTCCAAAGTCTAAACAAAACTTACCAGGCACAAAAACAAAGTGATTAAGATAATTTAATACTGGAACCGCTGGCAAGTATATACAGGGTGGGGCAAATTTTTGACCCCTTAAGGGTAGCTACCTTTTCTTTTGTAGTTAGAAGGTTTTGTTCTTAGGAACTTTCTGATTTATTTTAAAGAAAAAAAAATTGCCGTTTTTAGATGTTTGAAACAAAATACGGTTTACCCAAAAAATGACATTTATCAAAAAAAAACAAGTTAATTAGATCTATAGAGAGTTTAGATCTTAATCGACTCTATTTCCAACCAGGAACACTTTTCCCGAAGTAACATACCAAATCAAATCGTAAGTTTCTGCAATAATTAAAAAAAACATTCCCATACATTTTTACATGAAAAAACGAGTAAGTGAAAACAACAATGTCACATTTCTTAGCATGGTTTTTATAACTTTCTTGTCTGGTAGTGGTATTTCTTCAATTTTCTCTACGAAATGATTTAGAAGGTTTAATAACAAATATCAATAAATAATTTGAATTTAGAACAAATTGCTTTCCGTGTTCGAATGGTATGCATGACTCTGTTGCGGCGAATGGCGCTTCTTAGAAAAATGTATGGGAATTGTTTTTTTTAATTATTGCCAAAACTTACGATTTGATTTGGTAAGTTACTTTGGGAAAAGTGCTTCTGGTTGGAAGTAGAGTCGATTTAGATAAACTTGTTTTTTTTGACAAATGTCATTTTTTGGGCAAACCGTACATTTTTTCAAAAAACTAAAAATGGCAATATTTTTTTCTTCAAAATAAAATACAAGGTTCCTAAGAACAAAACCTTCTAACTACAAAAGTAAAGGTAGCTACCCTTAAGGAGCCAAAAATTTGCCCCACCCTGTATATACTAGGTGAGATGAATATGTTAGCTTTTTGTAAATGGTTATCAGCGCCTACTTATTTAGGGTGCATTAGTAAATTAGACTCGTAGATAACAGGTCAAAATATCACTAATTCGTGTGTGTGCCCCCGCACACACACACATCGCGTTATCATGTAATTGATTTCTGCCCCACTTCCTATCACTTTTTTAAGACTTACCTAATTCAATGAACCTAATTAATTTACCTAATTAAAGGTGAACCATCGGGGAGACGGGTCTGAGCAGCCGCTCAACTGCCGTCTCTCTCTAGATCTATGTGCTCCATCTTAGGCCACATCATCGCTTCACATCAGGCGAGATAGTGGCCAAACATAGATATATTAAGTGTAAAAAAAAAATAGTTGCAATAAAATCATCGAGAACCGTATGTCTAGACAAACCTAGTTTTCTAAGTGAAATGTTTATTTTGATAAATAAAAAAAAATAAGACTTAACAACACTCTTATCAGTTCATCCCAAACTTGTAGGTGCTATTATTTTTTCTGTGCCCAAATTACCTAACAAGCTACGTTTTAAGATGTCAGTCACTAATTTCATGTCAGCTCCAGTTAGAGCTATCACCCTTCTTGTCATAAAGATATAAATGTTAAAATGCTTCGATCGCCTTTGGCGTCTTTCTTTTTCTTTCTTTCTTTCATATTATTGACATTATGAGTGTTTAACATGTGCGTATCAGATTCGCATCGAAAGACGTCTGCCAATATCGCTCGCGAGACGTTTCGATTTCGCGTTCCGTGTCCGCATTCGAAGAAAACTATCGGAAGGAACGATTTCGCGTTCACCGGGGGTTAAGTAAATGCTTGAGACATTTTAAAAGGGTTGAAACCAGTATCTATACGTTTTAACAAACAAAAAACCAACTTCAATGTATAATGATGAAATTTACCTATATGCGACAACTTCGTGGATATACTGAACCCAATGCAAAAAAAACGATTCATGAATGACGGAGTCTGCGGTAACAAACATAAATAAATTATTTTTCAAAAAAAACTAAACCGACTTCAAAACCACAAATGGCACTCAAAAGTAAAAAATAAATTAATATAATTATCATAAGCGCTACCCACTCATATATTTGAAGTCGGTGCCAGCCAAGTCTAAAAGGTAGTAGATAAATACTATGTATATAGTAAGTACTACTTGTAGGTAGTATTTATCTACTACCTTAAATAAATATACCTTACCTTAAATAAATATACTACCTTAGATAAATACTATGTATATAGTAAGTACTACTTGTAGGTAGTATTTATCTACTACCTTTTAGACTTGGCTGGCACCGACTTCAAATATATGAGTGGGTAGCGCTTATGATAATTATATTAATTTATTTTTTACTTTTGAGTGCCATTTGTGGTTTTGAAGTCGGTTTAGTTTTTTTTGAAAAATAATTTATTTTTACCTTTTTAGTGAAAAACAAGTTTTAATTAAATTAATTCAAAAAGTTTAAAAGACAAGCTTTTATGATCTAGAAGCCACATCATGACGAAGTTTAAAACGGGCTATCACAATTAAATGCATGTGCAAAAAAATTTCATGTCTGTCCTATTCTCTGTTGAGGAGTTCCCTCGCCGGAAGTCAATCCTGGGTGTATCTGCCATGTCATGATGGAATTTAGAACAGGCTATTATGGTTAAATCCATTTACGAAATGTTGTGTCTGTACTATTCACCGTTGAGGAGTTCCCTCACCGGAAGTCAACCCTGGGTGAAGCAGGTGAAGCAGTCGAATACAAACCTCCACCTTTAGAAAGTTGGTTACGAAAAAAACAAGAACCGACTTGAAGATTAAACTTATATTTTTTTGTTTTTGCTATTTTTTTCAAAAACTACTAAATGAATTTCGATAAAATTTATATGGGACCACCTTTGAAGTATTACCTACCAATCAAAAAAAGAATCATCGAAATCAATGCATAATTGGCGGAGAAATCGCGTAACAAACACAAAAAAAAAATAAAAAAAAAAAAACATACCGTCGAATTGTAAACCTCCTCCTTTTTGAAGTCGGTTAAAAAAAAATAAAAAAAAAAAACATACCGTCGAATTGTAAACCTCCTCCTTTTTGAAGTCGGTTAAAAAATATTTAAAAGAAGTACAATCGAATAGAGAACCTGCTCCTTTTTTGAAATCGGTTAAAAAGAGACATCCCCACGGAGTTTCTTGGAGCTATCTTCTCCCAAGCACTGGTAGAGCCAGTTTTCGCATATCTTTTCTGGGCACGGACTTCAATGAATATGGGAAAGAAATGGGCAGACACGATTACCTTTTTTGTCGAAGTCAAGATTATCTCAAGTTAATGTTTTTAACGTATTTTAATCGATTTATGTTATGATTAAAAGTGCATTTTTAGTGCCTATTTAATAAATATCTTTTGACTTGACTTGGTTTGCAAGCAAAAAATAGTTGACGTTCGAATTCGAATGATAGCTGTTTGAATTTGGCTAGGAAGCAGCTGTCGACCGCCCGTCCCGCGCCGCGCGCCGCGGTCGTTGCGGTCGCGGCATTGGCTCTATTTATGACGTCATCGATGACGTAATTGCTACATAATGTGCAGTAGTGGCAGGCCTAGCGCACTCCGCGCTGTAGGTACGAAGCTACAAGTACATAGCCGGACACAGACGGCGGGTCGCGCGTTGTTACACGTGCCGCGTCAGAGGAGATAAGAGCTATGCGATAGAAAGAGAGGCGCTCTGTAGGTTAATATGACTGGTAGGTATGCTGCGCTAGCTGAATTGAATTTTATTGCGTCATAGCAAGAGTCGCTATTTGTTTAAATTTCTTTGCGGAGTGATGCTTCTGTCCCTTAGTATTCTGTGGTAGTGGTTACTAAAGTGTGACTGTTTAGTAAATAACTCGTTGAAATAATATTGTATATCCGTAAGGGACAAACTTAAAATATAACATCAGAATTGTACAAAGTTAGTAGAAAATATTTTTTATTATATTCTATTCTAGTACAAGACAGCCTCTGGTGTAGTGGTTGAGTAGGTTGGCTCAAATCGTATACACCACTGAGTTTGCGCGTTCGATTTCGGTGACGGGACAAATGTTTGTGCACAGAATAAAAAAGACCAAGTATTTGCGTATGGCCTATTGACGGCGCCACTATCAACGTCGCAGAAACGTCAAGACTTGTTTTGACCAATGATATTGCTGTAAAATATTAATTCCCATTTTAACTGTGTTCATACATATTTCTGTCACAAATGTAAGTCAACCTTTTTTTTTGACCCAGGAAAATCTTTAACCGAACCGAGGGGCACGGTGGTTATGTGAGACTGTGAGACTCACCGCCAGAAGGGTGGCATACTCACAAAAAACCTGGGGTGTTCCTTCATCTGCCGGCATCTGTGTTTCCGGATAGCTATAATCTGGGAGTCTTTAAGACAAGAGTGAACAGGTTTCTTCTAGGCGAGCGTGCTACATCTTCGACCTCATCATCACTTAACAATAGGTGAGATAGCGGTCAAACGCAAGCCTATAAATAATAAAAAAAAAAACAAAAAAGCGCCTAATTTGCGGGAGGGCAACCTAAGCCAAGCTGTTTCTTTCCCAAACATAAACCAAAGAACGAGGCTAAAAAAAATTACTCATTGTACTTTGGAAAAAAATACACTAGAGAAGCATTGAGCATGGACTAATATGTGAAACATTGAGCTGGACGTAGTACATATAGGTCAGTGTAGAGAAGACGGCGACAAATAGCGAAAGCCTACTAAAAACCAACCTGGCAACGTCGATAGCGAAATTGTTCGACAGCCTCTGTGGTGTAGTGGTTGGGCAGGTTGGCTCAAATCTCATACACCACGTAGGTTGCGGATTCGATTTTTTTTTTTTTTTTTACGCTTAATAGATCCATGTTTGGTCACTATCTCGCCTGATGTGAAGCGATGATGTGGCCTAAGATGAAGCACATAGATCTAGAAAGAGACGGCAGTTGAGCGGCTGCTCAGACCCGTCTCTCCGATGGTTCACCGAACATCATCCCGAAACACGACTAGGTCGTTTGACGGCATGGCTTTGTTCGGTGGGTGGTATTACAACCACGGCCAGAGCCTACCACTCCAAAAAATTCGAATTCGAATCGATTCCCGCGACGGGACAAATGTTTGGACACAGGAAAAAAAAACGCAAGTATTTGTTTCGTGTCTGGGTATTGTGGGACCACGGTTCTCATAGTTCCTGGTTCCCTAGATACAGGGCATCCTAGTTAGGGGTCAGGATATATGTATGTGATCGTTTGGCGTTATTTATTTATTTTATTTTGTTTTTGACATCTTCCGCTATAATTTTTCTTTTAAATAAATATAAAATTTTAATACCTACTCTGTCTGCTACACCCTACACCGAAATAAATAAATTTCAGAGATGATTAATATTCCATTTTATAACAAAAACTAAGTAAAAAATATATTTTTCAAAACAAGCTTTTAACAAATTCGTAATCAGAACCGCGAGCAGATTAAAATGAGCCCAAACACTAGTAGTGTCCGATAATCCGTCAAGGAGTTCCATTGCCCACCTTCCATCTCCATCATCAGATCAGCTGGCTGTCATAATATTACATTGTCATCGGACTTTGACAAGTATGCAAAATTTCAACTCCGTAGGATAAGACGAAGTGGTTCTGATTCAGCTTGTAAGATTCCACCCAAACAAACAGTTACATACAAACATACAGACATACATACATTGCAAGTTAAATAAAAACTTGTAAGAAACCGACTTCAACTGATGTATCTCCGAAGTCCAAGGTCGAATCCCGAGGAAACTTACATGGGACCACTTTGAAGTAGAGCTTTTTCCCGCGACTTCGTCCGCGTAGACGACAGAAGCTCACAATCGTCTTTTTTCCAAAACCATTTTAGCAAGACCTCCCCAGTATATGGGAGCGCGTACTACTAAGAGGTCAAGCTGTATCTTCATAGTCACCCAACCAATTTTAATGTTACATACCCCAAAACCCAAAAAGCTGCATTAAAATCCGTTCAGCAGTTTCCGAGTCTATAGATAACAAACATACAACAAACGGGGAGACTGGTCTGAGCAGCCGCTCAACTGCCGTCTCTCTCTAGATCTATGTGCTCCATCTTAGGTCACATCATCGCTTCACATCAGGCGAGATAGTGGCCAAACATAGATCTATTAAACGTAAAAAAAACCAGAAACAAAAATTCTAAAAAACAGATTTGTGTTCAGCACCCTCTAAATAGTCCATCCCAGTTGGTTTTGCAAAAATATCTTCAATGTAGTTACTGAATTGGCGCTTTTTCATTTTTATAATAGTATAAATAGATAGATAGATTCGCAGATTCGGCATTAGGTACTCGACATTTTTTTGTTATTTGTCGAATATCGTAGTTTGTATTACTCGACATTTCTAAAATAAACATTTAATGAAAAAAAAATCAATAGACAGTCCACCGAGGTTAACTGAAAGAAAATGCTTACCAGCATTAAGTTCGCCTATGTACCTACTAATTTGTTTGTCTAATATAGAATTTCCCAACGCAAAAAGAATTTTCCAAATCGGTTTTTAAATGACGGAGTTCTGACGTAACAAACATAAAAAATATACTGTCGAATTAAAAAAGAACCTCCTCCTTTTTGAAGCTGGTTAAAATACCTACCTACTTATAGATAGGTTATTCAGAGTTACTTCTATCAACTTCTATGTAGGAACTACCAAAATCGTGAATATTCTTCATCGCTTTATTCATTAAGTAGGTTTTCATGTAGGTTATGAAACAGCGTCAGAATTAATATTAATACAATTATACTGATATCACTTACTAGACATTTTCTTCACCTTCCACTTTGTTAGCAACTTACGCTATCATATTCATATGAAATTTTTTATTTTCGTCAAAACCGGCTATTATTTCACTACTCAGCGTCATCTGCACAGAACATGCCATTTTTGAATTGAAGGCCTTGTCACTTCTTTATTCGATTAACAAATTCAAAATCTACGTTCCATATTTAAACTACGAACCTGCAGTTTTCATTGAGCCCTTATCAAATTGATTCTTATTTAGAGCGGTTACGGTTCCTTTTTCGAAAACATCTATATAAAGAGGTAGAGATATTTTATGATGCAAACTTTTTAGAACACTGATCAGCGAAAAATGAAACCTGCTTCGTTGTTGTAATGCAATAAACTTGACACAAACATATAGGTAGGTATAAGGTTAAGGTTTTATTTGAATTCAAATTTAGCCTTTGTCTTGTAACCTCTTTGATCGTACAATACCCTTTATATAAACTCCTTGATAATGCCTAACATAAAGGCATATGTATAACTGTAATTGTATACCTACGCTCAATATGCGACGTGTTTAGTGATTTAATTTTACCGCACACGGATGACCCGTGTGCGGTCATCATCACATTGTCATAAAAAGTATTAGAATATATTATACGACTTCAGGTTGCAATCAATATGCAATGTATATTGTTTTTAAACGGACTGTAGCCTAGGCATAAGAACGTATGTAATTGCTACCATTCTAGTGAATGCTGTGATGAGATTTGTAAATGCGGCTGGCTAGGTGCATTAATGTTTTATTTTGATTGTGGCTTCACACGAATAGTGCATACAGCCATGAGTACAGTTTTATGTAGGTAAGTACTTGAAATATTAAAGTTGCTTCGATCCGACTAAAATTTTGCATCAGGGCGTTTTCGGGGTCGTAGGTTACTTTTTTTTTATTACGCCATTTTCCAAGATGGCAGCCATAAAAAAGTTTTTTTCCGAAAAAAAGTGGCAAATAACTTTTAAACGGTAAACTTTAGGATGCCTTAAAAAAAACACAACCTCACACGCATCATGCGCGCGCAGCTAAAAACTATTGGCATTTTGGGTATTGGAACTTTGGAAGCAACACTGACTCAAGTCATGTTAGGTACATATTCTAAACTGCGCCCTCTGATTTTACCCGCGCGAGAAATATTCAGGTTTTCCGAATTTCCAATATTCCGGGCAAGTTTTTCAATTCTTCTATCCGTTAAAATGTTAACCGTCACACATATCCGTCCAGCCGTTCTCAAGTGATGCGCTTACAAACGAACATCATTTAATTTTTAATAATATAGATAAAATAAGTAATATATTATATTCTACGCTTACCTTTTTAATAACTTCTTCAAAAGATTTCTAAAATTCTTCATGCACTCAAGAAGACTTTCTGCAGGCACCTAGGCACTATCCCGGCTCTGTCCGAGTCTCCAACAGTGGGCACGATGTTTTGTGTTGTTTATCTTGACAGTATGAAAGACGTGTCGAAACTGACCTACTGAAACAAACTCCGATCTATTTATAACCATAAAAGATGCAGGTCCGCATATATTGACCATAACGGGTTCCATGGACCGTATCTCAGTGAGATAAAGATCAAAATCAAGTGTTTATTTAAGTTTAGTTTAGTTTAAAACTAATTGCTGATCTTATAAAATGTTTGTTTTCATAGCTTGCAGTTACTGTAAGAACAGTAAATAAATACATTTTTATTTCTCGTTCATCACATAATATAACAATATTTGTTTAAATGACATACTTTACGAGTAAAAAGTATTTATGTGCTTTAAAGTTTTAACTAGGTGCTTCCCGCGGCTCCACCCGGGGTTTCCAGGGACTAAAAGTAGCCTATGTGTTAATCCAGGTTGTGGAATAATAAAAAACTGCTTCTAATATAGAGCTTTTATTTGGATTATTGACTGACTTTACGTTGCGTTATGGGCTGGCGTGGCGCTCACCATCAGGCGATAGACTTGATCGTCTCATCACTCAGTTCCATAAAAAAAGCACCTATAGTGAATTATGTACATAAATTATACGTAATTACCTGAAGTCTAAAACCTCACCACGAATCACCAGGGGGTTAGAAAATATCACGTGGTTAATGGAAGACCCCTAAAGTTACCCTATTATACATAATTGTAGTGTAGTTATTTTACAAATTAGTTACCTGGTTCTAATTTTTAAACGTTGTTGTTAAAACTAAACGTTGATCATACTAGGTTTATATTCAATCAATCAATCAATAAAAAGTTCTTTATTCAATTTTGTCGTCACAGACGCACTTATAAACGTCAATATATAAGCATATATTGACGTTCATAAGTGCGTCTGTGTTAACGTCGTCTACCTACTTTCTTTTTATGTAACTGAATGACGAGACGAGCTGGTCGTTTGCCTGATGGTAAGCAATACGCCAGCCCAAACCAATAACAGCACCACCCAGAACTTTGTTTTGCAAAATCCTGCGGCGCTGCACTGCGCTCGCCACCCTGAGACAATTAGCTGTTGAGTCTCATAATGCCCAGTAATTTCGCTGGCTACAATGCCTTTCAAACCGGAACACACTAATGCTTGCGCACTACTGCTTGGCGGCTGAATAAATCGGCACCCAGACGGCATCTCGCATACCTACAAGAAACCTACCACCAGTACTTGTACATATAGTTATTTGTTTTCTACCTAAATGGTTACACCAGACCACGTGGCGTGGTTGTGACTTTCTCATAAATATTCTAACTACATTTACAAAAGAAATAAACTCATTTGTTTTCACGAATTTGCTTTCAAAAGGTCTAATTTATAGCAGAGATAAAACCGAGCGTACATCTTTACAATGAAGTGGCATCTCCGTCAACACGTGTTTTAACTTGAAACTTTTTAGTTATAACACGTGTGCTTAACCATTGAGCATAATAATAGCTCAATGTGCTTGACTTGCTTACCCTAACTTCTAAAGAACTTAGATCAATTGGAAGTCGGTTAACAAAATAGTAGTTTGTGGGTTTTTAAAATTTTTAAAACTTATTCTGGGGTTTAGACCTTTAGGCTACCCTCGTTTCTGGACAAAGCCGGAAGCTTATAGGGCTCTTTAGCTCTTTAGCCCTTTAGCCTAAGTAGTTCTATTCAAGAGCTTTGGCGCCTAAGGCTAGAAAAGCTATAAGCTAAAATAAGGCTTTATACAAAAAAAAAGTTACAGTCTTTCTAAAATGACCAACTTGTCGAAGTCCTATTCCTCTAGGAAAAGAACTTGAACAAGTATACATTTTATAACAAAAAAACCGGCCAAGTGCGAGTCGGACTCGCACACGAAGGGTTCCAGGGTATCTATAAAAACATTTATTTATTCTGTTTTTTAGTATTTTTTGTTATAGCGGCAACAGAAATGCATCATCTGTGAAAATTTTAACTGTCTTACTATCACGTTTCATGAGATACAGCCTGGTGACAGACGGACAGACAGACAGACAGAAGGATAGCGGAGTCTTAGTAATAGGGTCCCATTTTACCCTTTGGGTACGGAACCCTAAAAACCGATATCAATTCTGATGTATCTTTGAAGTCTAAGGTCGAATATCGATGAAATTTATATGGGACCACCTTGAAGCTATACTAAACCCTGAAAATTTATCCCAATCGGTTTATAAATGACGGAGTTCTGAGGTAACAAACATAAAAGCTAAAATAAACTTGAGAGCTTTAAATATAGGCTAAAATGGCTAGTCTTTTGGAACGCGGACTTCAAATGTGTTCTCCATACTGCCAACATATGCATACCTAGGTATATTATACACATCACATACAAATAGTAGTAATGGAAATTATGGCTATTTTTCATTAATTTCAGTAGCATGCGAAATATTTTTCGTTAGCATGATATGTGCTGCAACGATTGCCATGCTAATTGCTAATATGAAATTTCGCAGTTGTGAATTTCATTTTTACATAACGTGTATTATGAAATTATAGAAAAATAGAAATAATCTATTGGCCATAAATCCTTCGTGCTTGGCTTCAAATGCGGGGCTCAATGAGTTAAAAAATCATAAAAATAACATCAAACAAAATTGTTTTAAAGATATGCCTAAAAAAACACGTCGCGTATAGTATTATAGTTTAATTTAATGTTGCGTGTATCTGTCTTGAATAAAAGTATTTTTTTTTTAACTGACTTCAAAAAAGGAAGAGGTTCTCTATTCGAATGTATGTTTTTTTGTTTGTTACCTCAGAACTCCGTCGTTTATGAACCGATTTGGAAAATTATTTTTACGTTGGGTTCAGTGTAGCTACGAAGTGGTCCCACATAAATTTCATCGATATTTGACCTTGGGCTTCGAAGATACATTGAAGTCGGTTTTTTTTATAAAATGTGTACTTGTTTTCTTCTTTCTTTCTTCGCGCAGACGACGCACGAGCGAACGGGACACTCCTTTGCTATTGCAACAGCATTAGCAAATCACCGCAGTTCGCATTCGTGCGGCTGGCGAAGTGTTGTGCTAAGCGATTAATTTTAGCATTCATGTAATTTTGCAACTTTACTACAATTATAATGCTAATATTAATTTAGCAGTTTATTTATGCTGTGAATGCTAATTAATCAATATTAAAACATAGATGTAAGATGTAAACAGATGTGTCACTGGGAACATTTCGTACGTAACTCAACAAGCTGGTTCCAGGCCCTCAGTCAACACACCAGCGTGGATTATCCTTCAGATTTATGACTGTGAGCTCTGTGAGGCAAATCACCTCTAAACTGCCGCAAGATTAGCAGTGTATACTGAGTTCTCTACCTATAAAAGGTGGGTCACACAGCCGCACGAGAGAAGACCTATAAAATAACTAATAATGATAATAATAATAATAAATTGTTTATTCTCAAAAAGGTTACATCATCTGTGGTACACAAGTAATACAAAAAAGGTTAGCTATGTGTTGCACATTACGACTAAACGACGAGTCCCAAACTAGGCGACAGCCTGTGTCTTAGGATTCAGAGATACGACTTGCTAAGTTTAGATTAGGTCAGAGATGATACCACAATACACAAAGTATGAAGTAATACTATTTTAATTATTTTTAATTTTTGAGAACTGTGATAGTTTAGGTGTAGATATGTATTAAAAGGGAAAATTACTGAAACTAGATCGTCATCATCAGCCAATTACGTTCCCAAAGCTGGGACACGTGCCTTGAGAAAGTCAGTGGTGCGGGGTCAGCGGGATTCGAACTCGGGTGTATCGGATCGAAAAATGCACGTGCTCCCACTGAGCCACAAAGTAACTGCTGCCTAAGTGTTTCATTAATATGTCTAGCCAAACTAGCAAGATACGTTTCATAGTATAGAATGATATGTTGGCTTCTACGACTTTTTTCATTAATTGACAAATATATATATAACTAGTATTTCGCCGCGTGCGCGAGCTGCTAAAGCAGCTCGCGTGGGGGGGTGGCTGCTGTTTTTTTTTAAAGCTTCCTATCGATTACGGTTCTAAAGTTTTGTTTACCTTTTTTGTTCTGAAAACAAACTTTTGTATGGCGGCCATCTTGAAAAAAAGCTGGATTTCAAGTGATTGTGTGGCGTGCGCGAGCTGCTAAAGCAGCTCGCGTGGGGGGGTGTTTTGCTTATTAATAAAAGCTCCCTATCAATTACGGTTCTAAAGTTATTTAAGTTCAGTTGTTCTAAAAAAAAGACTTTTGTATGGCGGCCATCTTGGAAAATGGCGGAATCCAAGTGATTTTGTGGCGTGCGCGAGCTGCTAAAGCAGCTCGCGTGGGGGGGTGTTGCTTTTTTTTTATAGACGCTTCCTATCGACTACGGTTCAAAAGTTTTGTTTGGCTTATTTTTCCGGAAAAAAAACTTTTGTATGGCGGCCATCTTGAAAAATGGCGGAATCCAAATTTTTTTTTCATAATCGTAATCTACGACCCAGAAAACCCCCCGATGCAAAATTTCAGTCGGATCGGAGCAACTTTCAAAATTGCCGCCATTTTTTTTCTTTTTTTTTAATTTTTCCAACTTTTCCAAATTTCCCCCATCGCCCTCTATGACATTTGGTCGAGCACCCTATACCTATCTCTAACCATTCAAAATTTATTTACATTTTTATTTTGTATGGCGGCCATGTTTTTTTGTATGGCGGCCATCTTTTTTTTCAAATTTTCAAAAATGGCCCAGGTTTTGGGGCATATTTAGTTCAAGCGGTACCCCCATCCGATTTATAGTTTCCGAGATCCCCTGAGCAGTTCCATCAAGGAAACCACTTTCTGGTGATTTCGGATTTTTCTGGTTGGTTTCAAAACACCCTCTATTCAACGGTACCAAACACTCCCCCCCACCATATCGGCAAGTACCACTTCTATTTCTGTCAATTATATGTCAGTCAGTCAGTGGTCTTTCAGTTATATATATTATAACTAGTATTTCGCCGCGTGCGCGAGCTGCTAAAGCAGCTCGCGTGGGGGGGTGGCTGCTGTTTTTTTTTAAAAGCTTCCCATCGATTACGGTTCTAAAGTTTTGTTTACCCTTTTTGTTCTGAAAACAAACTTTTGTATGGCGGCCATCATGAAAAAAAGCTGGATTTCAAGTGATTGTGTGGCGTGCGCGAGCTGCTAAAGCAGCTCGCGTGGGGGGGTGTTTTGCTTTTTAATAAAAGCTCCCTATCGATTACGGTTCTAAAGTTATTTAAGTTCAGTTGTTCTGAAAAAAATACTTTTGTATGGCGGCCATCTTGAAAAATGGCGGAATCCAAGTGATTTTGTGGCGTGCGCGAGCTGCTAAAGCAGCTCGCGTGGAGGGGTGTTGCTTTTTTTTTATAGACGCTTCCTATCGACTACGGTTCAAAAGTTTTGTTTGGCTTATTGTTCCGGAAAAAAATCTTTTGTATGGCAGCCATCTTGAAAAATGGCGGTATCCAAAATATTTTTTCATAATCGTAATCTACGATCCAGAAAACCCCCCGATGCAAAATTTCAGTCGGATCGGAGCAACTTTCAAAATGGCCGCCATTTTTTTTTCTTTTTTTTAATTTTTCCAACTTTTCCAAATTTCCCCCATCGTCCTCTATGACATTTGGTCGAGCACCCTATACCTATCTCTAACCATTCAAAAGTTATTAACATTTTAATTTTGTATGGCGGCCATGTTTTTTTGTATGGCGGCCATCTTTTTTTTCAAATTTTCAAAAATGGCCCAGGTTTTGGGGCATATTTAGTTCAAGCGGTACCCCCATCCGATTTATAGTTTTCGAGATCCCCTGAGCAGTTCCATCAAGGAAACCACTTTCTGGTGATTTCGGATTTTTCTGGTTGGTTTCAAAACACCCTCTATCCAACGGTACCAAACACTCCCCCCCACCATATCGGCAAGTACCACTTCTATTTCTGTCAATTATATGTCAGTCAGTCAGTCAGTCAGTCAGTCAGTGGTCTTTCAGTTTTATATTATATTAATTAATAATATTAATGAGTGAAAATTAATGAGAGAGAAGTATATAATATTAATGAGCATCAGCTGTTCTTAGATACTTCAGCAACAGCAAAAAATCAATTAAAATGTAATACCTAATGGTTTTATTAAAAATATTAGATTGAATATTTGAGTCAAAGCAGGCCTAGCGCACTCCGTACTGTAGGTACGAAGCTACAAGTACATAGCCGGACACCGACGGCTGGTCGCGCGTCGTTACACGTGCCGCGTCAGAAGAGATAAGAGCGGCGCGATAGAAAGAGAGGCGCTCTGTAGGTTAATATGACTGGTAGGTATGCTGCGCTAGCTGAATTGAATTTTATTGCGTCATAGCAAGAGTCGTTGCGGAGTGATGCTTCTGTCCCTTAGTATTCTGTGGTCAAAGTCAAATTTGTCAAACTAGTGCTTAAGGTGCTTATTTTAGATGCTGACTACCTATAAGACTACCACGTCGAATAATGGAAAATCTTGCGCGGCACTGCACTGCGCTCGTCATCTTGAGACAAAATCTCATAATGCCCAGTAATTTCGCTGGATTCCCTTCAAACCGGAACACGGTAATGCTTGCGCACTACTGCTTGGCGGCTGAATAACTGGCAAAGCGGGAAACCCAGACGGCCTCTCGCATACGAGAAACCTACCACCAGTAAGTACTCATAATTATGCATAGTGACATCCCGACAACTCAGTTTTATAGCTCATTGTTGCAAGTTGGTGCCACTGATACTTGTGTATTTATAAATCTAGACTTAGAGTTTATCAAATAAAGCTTGATTTGAAACTCTCTCTGAGTCCTCAGTCAGTTCTGATTTTAGTTCATAAATACGACACTTAGATCTTATAAAAAAAATATTTAATTCAGACTTTGTCCATATATTGTTACTAACAAAGATGTTAAAAACTAGGTTGGTAGAACATTTAAATTAATTGTATTTCATTAAATTAAATAACAGATCAAGTAAAATTTAATTGTCACTATGTGGAGACATGCAGTTGCCTTAATCTCCCCAGCACTGCTGACTCCGGCATCTTATGCCATAGAATATTTTTTATGGAAGTAAGCAACGAGACGAGCAAGTCGTCCGCCTGATTTTAAGCGCCACGCTTGCCGGCTACAATTGCAGTGTTACGTGGTGTTACAAATAAATGTTATCCTCATCACCCACTACGAACGTGTATAATAAATACAAAGAAATCTTTCTTATCATAATTATATTCATTAATAATTAATTGCATACACAAATGCATAAATATTATTATTTGATTTAGACCATGATACATATTACGTAGTATCAAAAAACAATGACACTTGCCGGATTTATAAAAAAACGCGAGTTTTTTATTTTAACTTTATTCACGTGTTTTATTTAAATCGTAAATAGCTTATAATTTTATTTATTTAGAATTAATAAGAGTATCTATAAGGTCCAGTAATCTGGTTGTTTCCCCATCATAGCCCAGAGATGGCGTTGAGGTACTACTATTGTTTTTCATTTTCTTCGAATCACATCTTGAAGCTGTTCTGTTTTGGGAGTTTTGACTCGCCGCTGCAGCATAATCTACGCAATTTTCAAATGGCAGTGGTCTTTTTAAATTAGCCCTCGAATTGGCAACAGCCGTAACCGTAATTTCTGGTAGGACATCGCATAGCCCTGGTGGCCGCGTGGCATCTTCGTGATTTCTTTGAGGAGTTGACCCTGGACCATAGTGGTGAACGTGACCAGAAGCTTTTTGAAAACTATTATCAGAATCCAAAGGCGTTCTCTTCAGATTTCTTCCAATGTAAAAAGGTGGACGCATTTCAATCAGCTGTAACTGGGATTTCTTTTTCGATGGAATCACCTGTTGCCTAGGCTTTTGTGGTTCTATTTGGAAGTTCGACCTGTTCCGAGAAACCTGGTACGTTGGTGGGCTACAAAAGTTTGTTTGAAGATCGGGTCTGATCGGAGGTGACGTAGAAGCTGCTGCGGAGTTATGACTTAAAACAGTATTTCCTATTACAATAGGCGCATATGTGCTTTGTGGAACGTGATCGCTTTTGTTAAATGTATATTCCTGATTAAATTCAAATTGGCAATTCTTGCTTTTCCGTAGTCTTAATGATTTCGGTAGTTTTGGTTTTTTTGGTTGAGCAGACTTTTTTGTAACTGACTTGCCTTTTGGACCCATTTTCGGTGCCGTTTCTTGTAGCTGATATGATTTATTGGATGGTGGATTGACATGATTTGTCATTAAATCTTGACCTTGATAAGGCGTAGCGGAGTTGAAATAAGTTGTATTTGACATTACACCAGGGTCTTCACTCATTTTTGACCTTTCTGTAATAATACTGGGAATGAATTTATTGGTATAATGTTGTTGCATTTCATTAATATGTCTGGCCAAGCTAGCAAGATACGCTTCATAGAATTTTATGTTGGCTTCTACGACTTTCTTTTCATTTATTGTCAAATTATAATATTGATGAGCACCAGCTGTTCTTAGACGTTCAGAAATTGTATCTTTTAAGCGTAAGAGTGTATCGACACTAGCATTATTTAAGTGTGCTTCAGCTTCCATGCGATTATTGGAATTAACAAATTCCTTTCCAACATGTTCTGGTTTGTCAAATAAATTGGAATTAATGCGTGTGATATCTTTAGTCACAGATTCTTTGTTACCAGCCTTTGAATATTTTTCGATTGTCTCTGCGTTCAGACAATTATTTAAAATTGATGGAACATATTCAGTTAAGCAAGAATTATTACTCCCAGTTATGGAAGAAGTTACTGAGTTGTGAAATGACATAAAACTTGGAGGAATAGGAATAATTTGTTGCTTCGCAGTTCTCGGTTTTGTCTTTTTTCTTTGTGGGTCTTTGGGTTGCATTTTTTTCTGATTTTTGTTATGTATTGGCACTGGTTTATGTGGAGCTTCTTTTAATTCTTCTTGTCGGTCTTTACTGAAAATTACACATTTTTCACTCGAAAGGCCAATTTCACTTTCAGTAGCGTGGTCGTTTACGATTTCATTGCTGGAATTCACAGGAGATAATATAGAATCAGGCACGTTGTTTTCAGTTAAATTAACCAATGGTGTAATCATTGTACCATATCCATCAAATACGTTAGATATTTTTTTCATACAATCCAATTTATTTAACTGTTTTTTCTTAGAAATCTTTTCTTTTTTGTTGCATTTTGATTGTTTTTTATTACTTATTATGCTGCTGCGATTGATATCTAACCTATTCCTTTCAATTTTTAAACTTTTATTCTGTTTATTATGAAGTTCTTTGACTATATTTAGCTTGCTTGTCTTTTGTGTATTACAAAAAAATACTTCCATGGCGTTTTTTTCATTTTTCTTTGATTGTTCATTTTCTATTATATATATTTCATCGTGTGTCTTCTTTGTATTTACATCATTTATTTCTGTATCAGTCTGTGTTATTTCTGTGCCTATTTTAAGTAATTCATTGCTTATTATTTTTAAATATAACTCGTTGTTCTTATCTCTCAGGTTCTTGTTATTGATTTCATTTGTTTCGTAAGATATCGTTTGCATTTCATTGCATTCAAAGCCTGTGTTCTTCCTGAAATCATTTTTTGTGATTTTAGTCTTTGATTTAACTGGATTTTTCTTAGTTTTACTTTTTGTTCTCCGAATATTTATTGGATTTTTATTTTCTTGTTTCAGTCTATTGCTCTCACTATCTTTGTCATCTATTATCATGCTTTGTACATTCTTGACTAGAAATCCGTTGTTCTTTTTAAAATGTATGTGTTTATTTGTTTTGCTTGAATCATTTGGAATTTCAATATCGTTTTTCTGTTTAGTGGCTTCTCTTTGATTGATATTAAGTGCTTTACTTGCTCTTCTGTAGCCTTCTCTAGCTCTTCTGTAGTCTGTTAATAGAAAATTTACTTTTGAAAGCAAGTCATTAGTTTTAACAGGATCGTCTACTTTTTCAAGATTGTTTTTTATTAAAGGACTAGTACTAATGTCATTAGAATCAGTACCAGACATTTTTTTGTTGATGTCTGCAATGAGATTGCATTTTAAGCGTTCAATACTTTCTAAACTTAACTTTTTATGTGATATCGATGACTTTAAAGAATGTGAGGTTTCACCAGATGACTCAAAGTTCAGTTCTGGTGGCATTGTTGAAGATAACTTCGGGAACGGTATGGGTTCTGCAATTGAAACTATTGGTATTGAGTTCGAGTTTAGTTCCGTTGGTTTTGTTGGCGGTAAACTAAAATTCGACGACTTTTCTTCAGTTGGTTGGTACATGGAGTTTTCTTCACTTGAAAATGTTATTGGCGACTTAAAGGTAGAAGTGGATAGCTGAGTTGAAAATGCTGGCAATGGTTTCAAAAACAACGTCGTATCTTCTTTTGAAAATGTTTGGTTAGACTGTGGTAACGGCGTGGTGTCTTTTATTGAAAATGTTGGAGATGACTTCAAGGTCAGCTTGGATTCTTTTTTTGCCAGTGTTAATGATGAATTCAAAGGTGGCAAGCTATCTTCTATCAATACTGTTGGAGTTGAATTTGGAGCGGACGTGGTGCCTTTTATTGGATATGTTGGAGATGACTTCACGGTCAGCTTGGTTTCTGCTTTTGCCAGTGTTGGTAATAAATTTGAAGGCGGCATGCTATCTTCTATCAAAAATGTCGGTGTCGAATGTGGAGGGAGCGTGGTGTCTTCTATAAGATAGATGTCTTCTGTTGGAGATGACTTCATGATCGGCTTGGATTTTTCTATTAACAATATGGGTGGTAAATGCAGACTCGACATGTTATCTCTGACCAAAGGTGTGGATGTCAACTTCAGACAGGACGTGCTATCTTTTATTAAAAATGTTGGTGACGACCTTAAAGTCAGATTGGGTTCTTTTTCTGCCAATATTGGTGTTGAATTCAAGGAGGGCGCAGTTTTGTGTGTGGACTTCAAAGTCAGATCGATCGGTGCATTTAAACATGTTGTTTCTGATATTAAGGGCGGTGAGGTATTTTGTGTTGAAGTTGGTGAGGACACCAAGGCAGGCGTGCTTTTAACTGTATCTTCGCTTATATCGATAGTTACTGCTGCTGTATCTGTGGATAGATATTTTTGTCACTAAGATTTCTAAATAAAATAAGGGATAATTTTTAACCGTTCACCAAAAATACTGATTGTGCACCAAATTTGGTTTGTTTTTACCACCCCAACGGTATAAGGGGCAGCCCTCGGTAGGTTAGGGTGCGGCGGGGTGACCCTTGGGCCACCCCAACGCCGCGAACATATGATATTCATAAAATAGGTGCTAATTATGAAATATTTTAATGAACATATTTTGGTGCACAATCAGTATGTTTGGTGCACAATCAGTATATTTGGTGCAAAAACGGGAATAAATTGAGGTAAGGTCCAACTAAGTACCTACTTAAATTAAGTAATGTATTTTTTTTATTTCCTTTTCACGATTTTTGTCATTTTAGCAAGCGCCATGATCACAAAGTACTTACTGGTTATATTGCTATATTCTTAACATCAAGGTTATGCAAGGTTGAAGAACAGTAACATAAATATAAAATTTAATTTACCGTCCAGTATTATTTGCCGCGTTGAGACAGGCGGAGGTAATGTCCACAAAAGCAAGGTCTCGTCATCTTCTAGAGTTAGGTCGATTGACTCTGGATGAGAAAGATAGATACTATTATTACTTAATCTGACCTTAAAGTAGGAAGAGAGAAGAAGAGGAAGGGGGAGTTGATGCAAAATCTGTGAATAAGTCTCAGTATCAATAATAGGTTTTAATAATTCTGGCTCTCGCTCGGGTGAGATGGTGGTCAAACGCAAACCTATGAATAGAAAACAAAAAACAGTCTCTTTATCTTTGAAAAAATAATGGTCTCGCTGCGTTGACGTTATCCGACGTTAGGTAAGCACAAAGCTATTCTGATTATGTTACAAAGCCAGAGCTGCGTGGCTTATCGCCCTTTTTAAAGCTTTAACAATGACTAATTTGAAAAAGGATAAAATATGTATAGGTACTAGGTACTAATGGTATTTACGCGTCCACTGCCGCAGCGACCACACCACAACGCAAGCACGACACAACTTTTAAACATACTTCAACAAAAGGAGAATGTTCTCTGTTCGATTGTATTTTTTGTTACCTCAGAACTCTGTCATTTATGAACTGATTTGGAAAATTATTTTGCGTTGGTTTTACCTACATTGAAGTCAGTTTTTTTTTGATATTTTTTTTAATTATATGTCTTAGGTTCACCAACTCCCAATGAGGCCGAGATTATGTTAAAACTTATTTGATAAGCACTAAAACTGTTTAGTAATTTTTTGGTAAAAATAATGTTTTTTTTCGTCGTTCGAGGATTTGGCATTGCACTCTTGTGAAAGAAGAAATGAAGACCCAACATTTCTTCATTGCCTTTTCATCATGCAAGTTTCATGTCTTGTTTATTAGGTACATCTTATATTTTGTTCAAGTTTAAGATACAGATGAGTTGTAATTACAGGAGTGGCATTGTCAATAATGACAAAAGTCCATTCAATAACAAAGCAGTTTTTTTATTTCCTAATACATTTTAAAACAATGAAAACCGACTTCAATTCTGATTTTACTTCGAAGTCCGAAGTTGAACATCGATGAAATTTATATGGGACCACCTTGAAGCTATACTGAACGAAACGCAAATCATTTTCCGAATCTGTATATAGACGGAGTTATGAGGTAACAAAATGAAAAAAATACAATCGAACTGTGAACCTACTCCGTTTTTTGAAGCCGCTTAAAAAACAACCGAATTGAGAACCTCCTCCTTTTAATAAGTCTGTTAAAAAAAAAGAAATAAAATCACATTCAGCTTTTTATTTATATTTTTGTTTGTTTTTATATCTATGCATACCTATAGCAATATATGTTTGCTATTCGTACCAACAGAAAACAGGTTGCGTTGCGGCGCCTACCAGTGACGCACTTAATAAAGACTGTAAAAATTACCGTTATCACGACCATCAGGCCACCACCGTTTTGACATTGTGACTGGACTCACTGTCGCAGCAATTTTGAGTCGTCTGCGACCGCCAGCACAGACTGGGTGATTGAGCTGCCAGGCGGACTGAGTTGTCAGTTGTTAGCTCTTCCGCGGCCGCTATGCACCTCAGTGTGATACTGTGTTGTGCACAGATGTCTAGCTAGAACAATAGTATATTGAATAGAATAGGATAAAATTTAATTGTTTAAAACTGTGTACAATAGATGTTAAAAATATGTTAGGACGAACGAACGAACATTTTGTCACATGTTGTGTACATTATGTCCTTGCGGACGTCGGACATACAGCCTCTGTAGTGTGGTGGTTGTCGTGTATGAATAAAATAAATTAATAAATACGCCCAACGATCACATAGGTACATAGATCCTGTGTGCCTACTCCGAGTTGCTTTCGTTCGTTCGTTCGTGCGGACTAAAAGAGACACTCTTAGGCTGCGTCCTGAGTCACGGCATCGCGTATGCGGAATCCGTCGCGCACGAAACAAATAAACATCATGTTTGAATCTGTTCGAATTGCGAGCGGGCGCGCACACAATCCGGCGCATTATGCTGGCGGATCCGCTCGTCAATACGCGTCTTTTGATTTCAACTGGCGGATAGTGCATTCATATGACTTATAATGTCGATTGAAGAGTTTCCTGTGCTAGATTTTATTACGGCGGTGATGGAAAAGCCTTTCGTCTGGATGTCCAGGCACCCTAAACATGAAAATAAAAGTACAAATTGGTCACGTATGTGTCTCACATAGACATAATTTTGTGCTTTCTTTTTTTGACATTAAACATTATGTCATCAGTAAAGAACTACTTCTTTCTAGATACTATAAACCATTGAGGTGTGAGACCTCAATGCTATAAACGTTTAATTTTTGAAAGCGACATTTCAATATGTAATATGCCAAGCACTATACGCATGTGTACGCAGGCGCTGCTGTCCAACGTGCACTAAGGACAGCCGTCCGCTTATTCCTACGCTCCGCAATCCGCATGCGCGATGCGCCGTGACTCAGCACGCAGCCTTATGCCTGTTGCATAGCGCTGCCCCTGAACTAAGATCGTAGGTAATTACTTTTTCGGAGTACAGGGGCTGGCTCCTAACTAAGATTTCCTGTATCCAGGAACTATGAAGACCATGGTCCCACAACACCCAGACACAAAACAAATGCTTGCGCTTTTTAATTTATGCGCACAAACATTTGTTCCGTCGCGGACATCGAACCCGCAACCTCAGTGGTCTATAAGATTTGAGCCCAATTACACAACCATTACCCACGGAAGCCGTAATGAATCGTTATCCGTAGATAACGTAATACGCAATGTGAAATAGGTACATAATGGGTGATAGATAAGAGAAATAAATTAACGCAAATTAAAAACAAAATTAAATGTAACTCTACTGATATAACTTTGTATGAAATAGTTATATAGAATTATTATCTAGCCACCAAGCAGTAGTGCGCAATTATTACCATGTTCAGGTTCGAAGGGAATCCAGTGAAATTTCTGGGCATTATGAGATTTAAGAGCTAATTTTCTCAAGGTGACAAGCGCAGTGCAGCGCCGCGCAGGATTTTGCTGAGCAAAGTTCTGGGTGGTGCTGTTATTGTTATGGGCTGGCGTATTGCTTACCGTCAGGCAAACGACCAGCTGGTCTCGTCATTCAGTTACATAAAAAACAGAAGTCGTAGAATAAAAGTTGTTAGTTTCTGAACAAGCATCCCTCTGGCAACTACATTATCGTAGAAATAGAATAGACTGTTAAAATCCATCTAGTTTTCCAAATATTTTTATGACCCTATTTCGTCCCACTGCTGGGCAAAGGCCTCCCTTCCCTCTTTCCAGGACCCTCTGTCCATTGCTATTAAGGGCCATTCCTTGTCGTAGGCGTCATATTACACAACATTTTTGGATTTTTGATTAATAAAATGTTTCTATCTAAAATCGATAAAATGCCTTTCAAACCGGAATACCACGCCACATAAGTAATGCTTGGGACTGACAATAAATAAACAATAATAACTAATAAATAATGACATGTATTAAATTCATTATCATATATATTTACAGTACACCGAGGTCAACTGGAAGATAATGCTCACTAGCATTAAGTTCGCCTATGTACTTACAAATTTGTTTGTGCAATAAAGAATTTTCTATCTATCTATCTATATTTGGTTGACAGGAAGAGATCGCTGTTTAGCGTTCAGCCTATTCCGCCTATTGTTCTTATCATAAGAAAGTACGTTCAAAATGTAATTCCTTTTTAAGTGCTATAAAGTATATTACGATATTAGTTGATATAAGCATATTAGTTTATATATGTATTAGTATGTATGTAATGGAATGTACTATGTTTAAGTATGCAGGTATTTATTATTGTAATTTAATTGCACACCGCCGTCTACTCCTTCTTTCGATACTGTCCATCCAAAGGTTGACTGGAAGAGATCGCTTTAAGCGATAAGACCGCCCATTGTACTACCATTGTAAGGAATTTTATGCTATTATTTTTATTGTTTTGTAACTGGTATGCAATAAAGAGTTTTGTAATTTGTAATTGTAAAGTGTTTTCTTTTCTAACACCGCAAGGTAGAACATGATGGAATCTATACCTGATAAATCTTACCATATTTATCTGTACCCATGTTTCAGACAAATAAATTTATTTCATTCATTCATTCTTGATATTATTATATATTATATAATATCAAACATTTGTTAGTAGGTACCTATATATAACAATATATTTTATTTTATGTACATGAACTCTCGTTTTATAATCCACTAATATACGAGTAATTTACGCTATCTATCACTACAGAATAAATAATAAGACAAAAAATGCTTATTTATTGCTTACTTATGCTCAAAGAAGCATAAGTTTTTAAAATGTACAGAATAGAACATTACAGCGTTACTCCATTTTGTTTTATTTCCCGCCAAAAAGTCTGTCTTGGCGCGCCTCCAAAACTAGGTTCCTTTCATGTAATCGCGCAATATTTAGGCTCACGTGAAAGACAGCACTCTCTTTCACGTCTCATCTCGGGACATTAAAGGATAATCCACAATATAGCCGAGATGACTGCACCACGCCACCAGTATTTTATCTAAAACATGGGCTATTCACGGGCTCAGATCGCAATTATGATAGCAAATGTCTCTGGCAAGTGACATGAAAGAACCCATGAAAAGAGGGCACTGTAAAAAACATCCTCCTTTTTGAAGCATGGGGCAGGGCAATCATTCTGCCGCTATTTTTATGTGGTAGTTTTCGCATCCACGCATTTGTAGATTTTGTGAGAGAGTCAAGGTTCAAGTGAGTCAGTAAGACAGTAATATTTTGCATAATATAAAAATCATACTTTTTATGACATAGAGTAGTTTAATGTTGATATTATTTCTTATTGACTAAATAAATTAAATTAATCTTCTTAAGTTTAGTATTAATTAATTTTTATATTTTTAGCAATTACTTACCACGTGTAGGTTTTTCCGTTACTCAATCTAAGAGTTATAATTAACTTTTCACTCCCACTGCACTTCAGTATAAAACAATTTTTGCAAAATTATTCAAATTATTTATATTCACAAGTGTTCAGCAACACTCCCGCACTTCAACTCTAAAACGGGACGATAACTCTGCTTATTGCGATAAGCAAACGTTAACAGTGACTAATTCTGGCAAACAATAACTGGGAGCAATCAGAATTCCGACAAATAGACTACCATAAATAGAGCCGGCATGCGGCATCGGTGATTCCGCACGCCACGTCCTTTTGACTCTGGACTTAGGTTCACAATGAATTTGTAGTTCACTTGACACTGTTCAGTTTGAACATAAACAAAAGTGTTCATTGTTAGAGGTCTGTACCAGGAAAACGGAACACGTATAGTCTCAGTCCTGTGTCTATCTATTACTGTCACGAATGGTCTCTTCGACTGTTTTTCACAGTGCTATAGCAGTTTATAGCAATAGGTATACCTAGATAAAGGTAAGTGTCGTGTTGTCACAGAGTACCACAAAAAAAAGATTTGTGACCCAGTGCCATAATAAAATTGAATAAGTAAAGGTCTGGACAGGAAAGAGAGTATTCAAGTTTTAAAAATAGGTATATGATAATATATAGATGAAGAACTTAGTCGATATTTTACTTTAAATAAAAAGTGGTTATTTACAACGCAGGTTCCGTATGGGGTGAACAATAGTAGATTGTATCATAAGGGAGCAAAATAATATTTTTACGGCGAGGGCGCTTTTTTGAATCCAGAGCGAAGTGAGGGATTCTAGAGTAGAATCCCGAGCGTAGCGAGGGATTCTTTAGTAGAATCCTGAACGTAGCGAGGGATTCAAAGTACGTCGCCCGAGCCAAAAATATATTTTGCGCCCGAGTGATACACTCTACTTTTCATCACCCACTATGAGAAAATAAAAGCGCCTCATATTTTATTGTAATATTATTATTTAATAAAACATAGAGTAACAACTAAATTGAAATTGAATAGTACCCTTTATTAAAACAACTAAAAACTTATATTTACATTTGAGACATTTTCGCAATTATGATTTTTTCATTCATCCGGCGGCGTGACTATGGGCCGTCGTACCAGCCAGTCTTTATTCAAACAATATTTGCGTTCGATTTCTTTGGTGCTGAACACTAAGATGTTCCAAATTCAAAAAGTGCGCGGCAAAGATAATTGCGGCGCACTTATAAAGAGGATTAAAAACTCATTACTGCCCGCTAAAAGTTTCTTATAGAAAACACCACCTTTGGGTGCACATAAAGGCGAACCAAGTCGTCCTTTTCGAATAGATGGGATGAAAACGATTTTACAAAAGGGGACGAAGGGATTGAGAGGCGAAAATGAGGACCAATCGCTTTAACTCCAATTCCACTTGGACGAAGTTGCGTCGCGCGTGTCAGCTATTTATTTATAAAGACAACCAAAAGTAATATACAATAATAAAAACAATGTTGTGGAACGATTTAGTGTAAACTTATTCTTGGTTAATTATTTTGTCTAAATGTTTAACACATGAACCGAGGTAGGTTATTGTTTCATACGGAATAGTTCTCGGTTATAAATTTGATATTTAAAGCGCAAAACAATTTTTAACCATGAGTTTGCCGCGTCCTTTTTTTATGTAACTGAATGACGAGACGAGCTGGTCGTTTACCTGATGGTAAGCAATACGCCAGCCCATAACAATGACAGCACCACCCAGAACTTTGTTTTGCAAAATCCTGCGCGGCGCTGCACTGCGCTCGTCACCCTGAGACAATTAGCTGTTGAGTCTCATAATGCCCAGTAATTTCGCTGGCTACAATGCCCTTCAAGCCGGAACACAGTAATGCTTGGCGGCTGAATAACTCGCGGTGGTACCCACCCAGACAGCCTCTCGCATACGAGAATTCTACCACCAGTGTAGGTATCCATTCACCATTCGAATATGAATCATTTTATAATGTAGTTTCATAGTCATAGTTTTATATCTACATTGGCAAGATTACTAGCTACTTACCTACATTAGGTACCTATTTTATGAAATTATGGTGTTCTGTTCAAAGACATGAGCTTCAATCAAATTGTTCTAGACTACAACATTTTTAACTAGTAAAATGTTTAAATTTCCCCTTAAAAATAATTATATATCACATAGACAATTTGATTTTTTTTTTCAAAACGGACTCTACATTGTAATTATGTGTAAAAAACATACAAAATAAAAATAATAAATATATATAGTGATAAAGACTAAACTAGCTTACAATTTTTTTTTAATTAGTTTAAAGAATAAAAATAGAATTTAGGTCACCGTCTAGTACTTATATCTCAATGACCGTCTGTGGGTAAGGTTCCCAAAAAACTATAAAATAAAATAAATAATAAAAATGTTATTGTTCAAAAACTTACAACAAATTACAAAAACAAGAATGTGCATTATTAGATATAGCCAAGTACCTAATTTGACGGTGACGTAACCTCGACGTAAAACATGTAACTAAAAACAAAGCGATAGAAAGTGTCAAACAGAGATTATCTTAAGTTATGCCTAACGCACAGCACAATCTAACAGATGATAGATAGTTTTATTATAATGATGTACTACAGTCGGCATTATAAAGTAATAATAATAATAAGTAAAAAAAGACTAAAAATATTTATTTATTCATTATGTATTATAAAATCATTTATTTATTCGTCATAACAAGGTAAGTTTAACAAGTGAATCAGCAGGGTGTAGAGTGAGCGGCGAGCGCGGGTCGGCGGCGAACGGCTCGGCGCGCCGCTCGGCGAGCATGCTCGCGCTCGCCGGGCTGATGCGAACGTGTTGCAAGAGGCGAACTAGGCAGCACTTCATTTGGATCATCGCGAACCTTTTACCTGAAAAAAATAAAAACCGACTTCAAGACTATACGCATTTTATTTGTTTTATTGGTTTGTTCAAAAAGGGCTTAATCAATTTCGATAAAATTCATCCACCATCTCCGAAATATTACCGATGAAAAAAAAAGAATCATCAAAATCAATTCTTAATTGGCGGAGTAATCGCGTAACAAACATACAAAAAAAAAAGTCGAATTGAGGATCTCCTGCTTTGAAGTCATTTAAAAAGAAAGACCGTTATCCATTTATCGTTCTAACTCAATGCCATTATCTATAATGTTATGTCTAAGGCACAGCACAATCCAACAGATGCTAGATAAGTTTATTATAATGATGTAATACAGTCGGCATTGTTATGAATAATAATAAGATTGATAAGTAATTCTTCTTCTCGTCGATGGTCCATAATATGTTTTAAGTTTTAAATAATTTTAGCCCAATGCTCGGCTACTGCTGCCTCAGGAGGACTAGCTACATATAAGGTAGGTGGACCATGGAAGACCACCTTAACACATAAACAGTTATCATTTCTTTGTTTACTGGATAAATGAACCAAACAAATTATTAAGTAACACTTTGTTTTATTATATAACATATAAAACATTTGTTTTATTGCAGATTTAATCACTTTTTATTCAACTCTAACAAAAGGTCTTGCTAGGATCAAGGCTCCATGGATGGTAATTAATAAATATGAATAGCACTCTACTTATTTATAATAATATAATTATAAGTATTGATACAGTGTTTTGCTAGTTTTTCTTTTTATAGTATAAGCATACAGACGCGGATGGCGTCGACGCCCCGCTGACTTCGCGCATGTGGGGACCTCGGAGATTGCGGGTTCAATTCCTGCTAGGAGGATTTGTGCAAATAAAAATGCATAAGTGTTTGTTTCGTGTCTGGGAGAATACCATTGCCATTGCAAAAAAAAAATGGTCACTGTGTTTGGAAAAAATATCCCACTTCACACCACAACGGCTGAACGCGTTTGAGTGAAATTCAGAATGGAAATAGCTTATACCTTGGATTAACACATATAGGCCTCCTTTTAATCCTGAAGGGAAACCGCGGGGCCGAGCTAGTCAAAGCCAAAGTCAAAATATATTTATTAAATATGAAATATATAAAGACTAGCTGCGCCCTGCGTATTTCCGGGAAAAAAAGTAGCCTATGTGTTAATCCAGGGTAGGTATAAGCTACCTCCATACCAAATTTCATGCCAATCCGTTTAACCGTTGCAGCGTGAAAAAGTAACAAACATACATCCATACTCCACCATCACTTTCACACAAACTCGCACACAACACACACACTCATACACACACACACACACAACCAACACAATGAGTACCTAAAACGCAAAGATCGTGTTTTACCTAATATAATAATGTCTTAAATGTAAATGTAATATCACTAAAAATTCACGCGTCACGCGTTAGCGTCTTATAAGGTACACATAATACAAATTAAAAATCATAACAATGACAAATAGAAAGGTAAGCATGTCTACCCATTTCTTTCCCATACTCAAATTGATGTTCGGTGCCCGAAAAGAAATGAGAAAGCCGACTCTACCAGTGCTTCGGAAATACACCTACAGTAATGCAATGGAAACAGGCGTGACGTTGCGGAAATTCATCTCAAAACTGAAACGCAATGATAATATATAGTGTAATCCCGCTGAATATTATGTAGGTTGTTGTTAGAATAATATAATATGTATGGGTAAATAGCAAATGTAAAATGAATTTAAATAAAAATATACATAGGTACATATAGCGTCCGATTAGTTTAGATACATAACGCTAACTATTTAATTTAATTAATGTTTGTGAACAAGCCGGGCATCGGCTTCACCCGATGGCCGTTTAGTTGTTATCTGCTTGTTTAGGCGGGATGATATCAAGTAATAGTAATTCAAAAAGAGAACTTACCAGGGATGCGGGAACAACACAATTCACAATAGAAAGATACTTAGCTGTGATTTTGGTAATGTGTGCGGTGTATATGTATTAATGTATGAAAAAATGAGTGTTCACAGCTTCGTAAAACGATACAAAATTGATATTTTAAATAAAATGGGCAGATGACTCGCGCGCGGTTGTAGCGGTAAACCAAATCTCCAGTGGTACTTATTTTTTTTTCGCAAGCTCGCGGTGGCGCTAGCGTCATCGGCCATAGATGCATAGATATTTATATCATTATCTATGGGTAGAACATATTTAAATTAATAGCGCTAATTGGCGCGACTATGCACCCGGCCTTGAAAGTATGCAACTTTCAAAATAAATTATATTGCGAAACAAACAGAAAAACATTAATGCGAAATATAAGCAACTATTTGGCTTAACTTACCTATATTTTATGTAAATGAGACTAAACTATAATAAAACGTGAAATACCTATTATTATGAAATTATTACTGAGTTGGTAATGGACAAAGGCGCACTAAAGATCTCTTAAAGAAACCTCTAGTTGTTTTAACAGTTGCAACCCGGATAATTCCATCTGCTCCTGGATGCACTTGAGTGACAATACCTAACTCCCATTGTAAGGGCGGAACTTTATTTTCGTGTTTAACTAGAACAACAGTACCAATTTTAACATTAGAAGTAGGTAAATTCCATTTTTCGCGGGTTTGTAATGTATTTAAATACTCCAGTGACCATCTATCCCAGAAAGATTGCACTAATCTGTCCAATAACTGATATCTTTCTAATAAGTGCGAAGGGCGATCATCAATTGGTGCTGCTGGTAGGTATTTTAAAGGCGTCAATGTAAGAAAATGAGCGGGTGTGATAGCCAGTGGCTCGCTAGGATCCTGGCTAAGTGTAGAGCACAGCGGGCGAGAATTTATTATATTTTCTATTTGACAAAGAATGGTATTCATTTCCTCTAAGGTAAGTATTTGACAACCGACTATGCGATGTAGATGCGTTTTTACTGATTTTATTAGCGGCTCCCATGAGCCGAAATGCGGTGAATTAGGCGGTATAGTTTTAAATTGTATTTTATAATCAGCCAATTCGTAGGCTAAAGCGCTGCGGTATGTATCTGAGGATAAGACATGATATAACTCGTCACAATATGACTTTGCGCCGACGTAGTTGGTAGCATTATCTGTGTGGAGCACCGAAATAGGACCGCGACGTGAGAGAAAACGTTTAAAAGCTGCGATAAATGTTGCGGTACTAAGATCGGATGCCATTTCAATATGAACGGCGCGAGTCGTCATACATATAAATAAACATATATAGGCTTTCTGACTGCGAATCCCTCGTCCGCGTTTAAGTGTTATATTGAATGGACCTGCGTAGTCGCAGCCAGTGTGAATAAAAGCCTTTGGAACAACTTGCGTACGCGTATGAGGTAAATCACCCATCAAGGGATATGTAGGTTTAGGTTGAGCGCGGAAACAATAATTACATCTGTCGATCTGCGATCGTACAGTGCGGCGACCGGTTATTATCCAATAGCGCTGACGTAACAGGCTAAACAAAAGATTGGGACCGGCGTGACAAAACGTGCGGTGATAATGATTCACAATTAAATTAACAATGTGATCTTTGCGCGGCAGTAAAATGGGATGTTGTTGATCGAAATTAAGATCGGCATTCCTAAGTCGTCCGCCTACTCTAATTAGATCGTTAGAAATAAAGGGGTGCAATTTTTGCATGTATTTAGGACATTTTTTGTCAGATTTAATGAGTTTAATTTCATTTTTAAAATGAACAGATTGAACAAAGGTCAAAATTTTTGTTTCTGCAAATTCTAAATCGGTCGCGGAAATTAAATCGTTGCGGGGTAATAATTTTAGAAAGCGATAAATATACACTGCGGTGCGTAAAAGTTTGTTCCATGATGAACAACGTGCGGCTAATCGACCCAGCAGTGTGGAGTCATCTACTGCATTGGTAGATGTGAGAGCGATTGACTTCGTCTCTGGCACCTCCACTGAAACGTCGGGCTTAAATGGGGTTATAGGCCAGTCCTTCGGGTCTTCTGAACACCATGAAGGGCCGCTAAACCATAGCGGGTGATTTAAAAGTTGTGATGGCAGTAGGCCGCGCGATAAACAATCACTTGGATTAGAAACTCCGGGAATGTGATGAAAATGATTAGCGGGTAATAATTCTTGTATCTTAGATACGCGGTTTGCGACAAATGTTTGAAGGCGGTGCGGAGAGGAGTTTATCCAGTGTAGTGCGATTGTGGAATCGGAAAAAGCGTATATATTTTTTAGTAAACAGCGAGGAGAATAAATATCGATGACTGTATGGAGAAGTTTAGCGAGAAGCAGGGCTGCGAGTAGCTCCAACCGCGGCATAGTGACAACCCTGTCGCTCGGGGCCACCTTCGACTTGGCGCATACGAGAGTAGTGCTAGGCACGCCGCGATTGTTCGCGTGTAAATATACGGCGGCTCCGTACGCCTTCTCACTAGCGTCACAAAATCCTAAAATCGAGATTTCGCTGTGTTCGAAAACATTTAAATGGCGGGGAAATTTTATATTTGATAAAAGCGGCAATTCCGATTGGAATTGAATCCAAGTACGGACAATATTATCTGGCGGCTGTTCGTCCCAATCGAGTTTTAGAGAACAAATATCTTTTATTAAAATTTTCGCGTATACTATAACCGGACCGACCAAACCCATAATGTCCCAAAGACGAGCTATAGTGGAAAGAATATTGCGTTTGGTACATACGCGGTCTGACGGATGGATAGTATAGGTAAACAAGTCGCTAGCGGGAAGCCATTGCATACCGAGGATTTTTAGCGATTCGTCCTTATCTAACGCGACGGGATCTGTCAAGCGGTGCGATTCAGGGATAGTCGAGAGCACTTCGTGCGAGTTGCTCGACCACTTTAATAAGTCAAACCCACCTGCCTTGAACAATTCAATCAATTGTTGCGATGACTTCACGGCCACGTCCGTATTCTGGAACGAACTGGCAATATCGTCAACATAAAGATCGCGTATCGCTAGTTCAGCGGCAAGCGGAAAAATTTCCTTTTCTTGGTTAATTAGTTCTCGTACCGTACGATTTGCCAAAAATGGACTAGAACATAATCCAAAACTTACACATTGGAAAGCATAACATCTAATAGGCTCGCGGGGGTCAAAGCGGTAAAGAATTTGTTGATATGAATAGTCGCGGGTTAAAATTCTTAAAAACATTTGACGAATATCTGCGGTGACAGCGATTTCAAATAGTCTAAAGTTTAATAATATAACGAGTAAATCGTTCTGTAGCGGCGGTCCGGTATGTAAGATATCATTAAGCGATGTGCCATTATCGGTAGCTTGGTTAGCTTTTAGTACGATGCGTAACTTCGACGAAGTTTTATCGTCGCGAATCACTCCATGGTGCGGCAAAACGAAACCGTCACCGTTGGTTTTTGGCTCTGGGACTTCAATAAGATATCCTTCAGAAATATAATTACGGATAACTTCGTCATAGCGTGTTTTAAAATCGGGCTGTTTTTGAAATTTGCGTTCTAATTGTAAAAACTGTTGTCGGGCGGTTTTTAATGAGTCACCTAAACTGCTAGGGCTCTGTTTAAAAGGAAGGCTAACAATAAATCTCCCAGTCTCGTCGCGGGTAGTTGTAGCTTTATAAAAATTTTCACATTCTTGATCGTCCGATGATAAAAAAGTTGTTTCCTTTATGTCCTCTAACTTAAAGAACTTTCCGAGATCTTCGTGAATCGATTCTGTGGTAGCGTGATACGATAGGGAATAATCAGTGGGTTCGGAAGTCGTTTCTGCTTCCCCCATGATCACATAGCCTAATGTAGTCAGAAAAGCGGAGGGTTGACATGGCGAACCCGTGATCTTGCCCGGTAACAAAAGTTCCACGAACAATTGTGCTCCGACCAAAATTTCAATATCAGACGGCGAAGCGAAGTTTTCATCAGCGAGCGGCAAGCCGTCTAAATATTTACATGACGTCACGTCAATTGGTGCGGTAGGTAGTTTTTCAGTTATGCGGGTTAAAACCAAAGTATTCATATTGTAGGTAATATTAGGGTCGACGCGACTGGAAAACGTAATGTCTACCTTTCCACGCGCAACACTAGCGTGGTCGCCGAGACCTTTAATTAAAGTTTTACGAGATAACTGCGAAATATTTAAGCCTAACTTGCGGCAACAAGAAGCGGTAATAAAGTTATTTTGTGAGCCCGGATCGATAATGCATCGGCATGGTATTAAATTATTATACCGGTCGCGAACATTAATACACGCGGTGCCTAATAATACAGTGGTATTAGAAACCTGTGGCGGATTTGAGCGGGAGTTGGTCGTGTCAGCTGATAGATAAGAAACACCACCTTGTTTATACGGCGCGGGAGGCTGCAGCGCGGGCGGCTGCGGCGCGGGAGCGGGAGAGATAATAGCGGTCGAGGCGTGCGAAGTAGACGCGTCCGGCGCCGCCGCGGCCGCCGGAGCATGATTCGAAGGCGCGCGTTGCGGTCGCGGTCCGGGCGGGCCCGTATTCATAAGTTGCTCCGAGAAGTTGCTGCGTTGTAAATGAATTAATGAATGATGTCGAGCACCACATTTCTGACACACCCTTGCACTTTTACAAGCGGTCCACTTATGTTTGGAACTTAAACAATTCGTACATAAATTGTTTTCTTTTACAATTTTGTGTCTTTGACCGGGCGAAAGTTCCAAAAACACTTTACAATGATATATGTGTTCATGGATGTTATTACACAGAAAACAAGGAACAGTTGAACCATTATTTGACGAATACGGGTTTAAATATGTATGCGATATTTTAGGAATTGCGGGATTTTTAGGTTTTAAATTGTCCTTTGTTGTTATATTTGTAATAGGGTTAGTGCGCTGAATTATTTTAGCTTGACCTTTGAGAAATTTAATAAAAACATCATAAGTAGGTATATCAATATCTCGGACAAACATCTCGAAAGCCTTGGCTGTATCGCGGTCTAAACGCTTCAAAGCGAAATAAATAAAAATATAATCACTCAGGTTTGGTATCTTTAAATCTTGAAGTGCGGCTATAGATGCGGCATATTTATCAATGAATGATTCTAGCTGTATAGCAGTAGCGGGGTTGGGCAAAGGTTTCATTTCAAATATGGAATCTAGAAACGAGGTAGCGAGGAAGCGTCTGTCCTGGTACTTTAAGACCAAGGCGTTCCAGATGGATTCATAATTAATTGAAGTAGGATTAATACCTGCGAATACTAACTGCGCCGAACCTTTCAACTTTCCTAAAAGATAGTACAACTTTTCAGAGTCAGTTAGGTCACTGTTATTATGGATCGTGGATTTAAATGTTTCATAAAAAAGATTCCAGTTGTTTACATTTCCATGAAATTCAGGTATTTCGATGGGTGGCAATCTGGGTTTGGAAGCGGATGGTTTTAATTCTTTAATTTGCGGTTTGGAATCGTTTTTTGAATTCAAAAGTTGTTTTCTAACGCGTCTTATCTGACAATATAAATCTTCGAATCCACTCCATACGTTAAAATCTGGTACAAATGTTGGATCCAGCTCCATATTTAATGAGTTGGCCTCATGAATCGTTTTCATAAAATCGTGACGAATGTCATCAATTGTTTCCGAGGCGCAGATGAAACTATCTATGGATTCGGGTGACGAAATGTTACTGGAACTATCGTAAATACGCTGTAAACGCTCAAAATACGCTGCACGACGTGTTTCCTGCAAAAGTATATCTTTTCGAAGTGCTTTTGCTTCACGCGCGGAGGCCATCTTTAACTCGCCTACCGAGCGCGGTAGCAATTACGTACACACAAGGGAAACGTGAATATAATGCGTTTTTGTCCAACCAACGTTAATATTATGATTATAATATGCTTTAATTGCGATAAAGTTATGCCAAAAGTTGCGGGATGCGATTATATGCGGGGAAACACAAAGAAATTAATGCGAATATCGGTGAGAAAATGGTTCGGGGGTAGGAGGTATAAATTGTGTTGCGAAATAATTTACGTTTTTTGAGGATTATTCCTCACAGGAGGCACCAAAATCTATAAACAAGCCGGGCATCGGCTTCACCCGATGGCCGTTTAGTTGTTATCTGCTTGTTTAGGCGGGATGATATCAAGTAATAGTAATTCAAAAAGAGAACTTACCAGGGATGCGGGAACAACACAATTCACAATAGAAAGATACTTAGCTGTGATTTTGGTAATGTGTGCGGTGTATATGTATTAATGTATGAAAAAATGAGTGTTCACAGCTTCGTAAAACGATACAAAATTGATATTTTAAATAAAATGGGCAGATGACTCGCGCGCGGTTGTAGCGGTAAACCAAATCTCCAGTGGTACTTATTTTTTTTTCGCAAGCTCGCGGTGGCGCTAGCGTCATCGGCCATAGATGCATAGATATTTATATCATTATCTATGGGTAGAACATATTTAAATTAATAGCGCTAATTGGCGCGACTAGTTTGTTTAGGTGAATAATAAATAAAAAAATAAATATATATTAATAATGAATATTAATTTAGTAAATAAAACTTATCAATTTTGTACATATATAAATAATCCCTCCGCTTTTTTATTTATTATTTATAATAATAATAGTAAATAAAATATGTTAATGAGTTTAATATTGTATATAAAAAATGAGGTATATAATGTATTCATTTAGTAAATAATAAATAATGATAAATAACGAAAGCCCTAACAACAACCCTCCTTGTACAAGTGTCGTGTCGCCGTCTACACGTGTCATCAGCCCCCGTACCCATATGTCCCTCAAGCGCCAATCGTATATCGTGTTGAGCTCAGATTAAGGTATAGCTTCATTGCGACAAATGAGATACCGACTAATTATTATCGATTCAGGCAAGAAATCGAATTAATCTCATTCATTTATACCAAAATATGATAACTAAAAGTTGAGATAAACTTAATGGGACAATAAATGGCACCATAAAATATTGTCGCAGTGAATCTATACCCTAAACTGAACTCAACACGATATACGATTGGCGCTTGAGGGACATATGGGTAGGGGGCAGGTGTCGACTCGCCGAACGCTGGAACGAGAGAACACCTATAGTAATAAATGATATAGATTTGTATGTACCACAGTCCTGCTCCCGTACACATATGTCCCTCAAGCGACAATCGTATATCGTGTTGAGCTCAGATTAGGGTGTAAAATCACTGCGACAATGTCTTATGATGCCATATATTGTCCCATTAAGTTTATCTCAACTTGTAGTTATCGTATTTTGGTGTAAATGAATGAGATTAGTTCGATTTCTTGCCTAAATTGACAATAATTGGACCGCATCTCATTAGTTGCAGTGAAGTTATACCTTAATTCGACCTCAACACATATGGGGTCGACATATGGGTAGGGGCCTGTACTGTGGATCGCAAATCCCACTTATGCTTCACATATTTGTAAAACTACACTCCCTTATCGCTTCTGAGAACTCTGTGTAGGTAGGCGGAGCGCTTATGGTGACGGACGCTAAGCGCTGACGATAAGACTGTAGGTACCTACTACCTACTCTGAATATAGTATCAGTGCTATCATCACAATAACGACTCTTGACAGCTACTGCTGTTTATTTTTAGCAGATTAGCTACTTGAATTTACCATTAATATATCCTACTAATGTTATTAACGCGAAAGTTTGTATGTATGGATGTATGTTTGTTACTCTTTCACGCAAAAACTACCCAACCGATTTTGATAAAATTTGGTATGTAGGTACTTTAGGACTTGGAATAGCACATAGGCTACTTTTTATCCCGGGAAACCGCGGGTGGAACCGCGGGGCGCAGCTAGTTTAATAATATAATTAGTTTGTAAATAATAATTATTAATAAGGTATAATAGTTTGGTTGAATACGATATAGTAGTTTCCTACACTATGACACAGAATACTAAGGGTTATGATGCAAGTGAACTATGATGGTAAAGAGCGAGTGTGGCTCAGTGGGAGCATGTGCGACTTTCGATCAGACGCACCCGAGTTTGAATCCCGCTGGCCTCGTAGCACTGGTTTTCTTAAGTGGTGTAAAATCCGCACTCTAAAAACGGTGAAGGAAAACATCATGAGGAAAAATTTTTATGGTATTACAAGTTCTGGGTGGCACAGTAATATTTATGTGTAAGCGTGGCGCTTCCTATCAGGCGAATGACTTGGTCGTCTCATCACTCAGTTCCATAAAAAAAAACACTTTTACAGTTTGTCACTTCTGCGTTCTGTCAGGCCTAGCGCACTTCGCACTGTAGGTACAAAGCTACAAGCCGTAATAGTTAGTTTTCTTTGTTACAAGTACATAGCCGGACACCGACGGCGAGTCG
This sequence comes from Petrophora chlorosata, assembly GCA_951640565.1. Taxonomy (NCBI): domain Eukaryota; kingdom Metazoa; phylum Arthropoda; class Insecta; order Lepidoptera; family Geometridae; genus Petrophora; species Petrophora chlorosata. The sequence goes on along the minus strand of OX621204.1, from coordinate 2,264,024 downwards.
CGCGTCGTTACACGTTCCGCGTCAGAAGAGATAAGAGCGGCGCGATAGAAAGAGAGGCACTATGTAGGATAATATGACTGGTAGGAATGCAGCGCTACGCGAGCTGAATTGAATTTTATTGCGTCATAGCAAGAGTCGCTATTTGTTTAAATTTCTTTGCGGAGTGATGCTTCTGTCCCATAGTATTCTGTGGTACTGTATAGATTAGTTATAAATGCCCCTCCCAAACTAACCCACGTCAGTTACTATCTAATTGACCCGCCCAAAAACAGTTGCTATGTTTTTTAAGGTCAAGCAATAAGCAACAAGGTGCCTGATGGCCAAAAGCGTGTAAACAATTACTTAGTGTCCACAGTCACGGGCTAGGCTGTTAGCGCTGGCGTCATACGGTGCCAATTAATTTAATTAAAGCCTGGAAAACAGTTTGTGTATCTTCTCTAGCGGGTGTATTTCCGAAGCACTGGTAGAGTCAGTTTTCGCATTCCTTTTCGGAGTTCGATTTGAGTGTAAGAAAGAGATGGGTAGACATGCTTACCTGTTCAAAGTCATTATAACTGAAGTTACAATTTGTAACGTATTTCCGATTGATGTGTACTATTGTATTGAAAGTGCATTTTTGTAGTAGGTACCTATTTCTTTGTTTTTTACTTTGTGACTTGAATTGAATTACAGATACGTCAGCCTTGGACTTGGTTAGTATACATTTTAAATTATAATTATAATTAAAAAAGTTAAGCAAACTGAAATTTCAAGTACATTGTTTTGTATACGAAACCAGCCTTTTACAGGAGTTTTATTCTCTAACTCAAGTCAAAAAATATTAATGATATACTCACCAAAATGCATTTTTAAACTTAAAATTATCTTATTGTTTACTAACCGGCTACACTCACGAGAATAAGTCGAGACACTCCGGTTAAAATTATCTACTTAAAAATTTCATTAAAATCCGTGCAGTAATGTTTGCGTGTTGAGTATCAAACATACAAACGCGTACACCCATTAATCTATATATATATGTACAATAGGGGATCGGACAGTAATCGAGAAAAAATCTAAAATGTAGTTAGAACGAATGTTCGTCGAACCAGAAAGATCATTCAATCAATGTTTTTGTGAAATAATAATGATTTATTTTTAAATCAATAAATAATTCTGACATTTTTAATCTGTTCTTCATCTCAAACGAAACAACAATCACAGCGCATGACGTCATTTGTAGGCAAATGCCGTGAGTCAAACTTGTGTTTATTTTACGTTTTTGCTGTTCATAAAATATTTTTTGCTAATTTATTCGTTACATTACTACAATATAGTCCCCAAACTTTACAAGACGTATTAGAATCTCTTTGCAAGTTTTATTTCGAAGAGTTTGTCGTCTTCTACCTACATATGACGTCACAAGTTTTGTTTTGGTGACCTTTTGTGCGGCAATGTTTGAAACATAATATGTAAACATAGTTTTAGGTACTTTTAGAGCGTTATTTAATTAAAATAGTATTTTTAATGCCTATATATATTCATTGTAGTTAATTTAAAACACTTTCTGAAAAGTTGTCCGATCCCCTATTGTACATCCTCACAATTTTTCGCATTTCAATATAAGTACGATTATTATAGTTTGATAGGATACCGAAAGAAAACAGAACTTAGGAGGAGCGGCGAAGAAGTTTTAAGAATCACAAAAGTCATAAAAAAGCGATGAAATGTCTTACACTTACTGTAATGTTAAAGATGAACTGTAAAAATGTACCTTATGTAGGTACTCCTACTAATTTCACATGATTACTTTGATAAGTGTTAATATTGCCGCGGATGTTAATTTAAGGTCCACGTTTAAAAAAACAATAAAACGGGACATATACGGGCAAAGCTTCTGGCGGATAGCTAGAAAAATATATACTTACCTATGCAATACCGGGGTCCGTCTCCGAAAGGCATGTAGACGCCGGGCGGAGGCTGCGGCCGCCCTTCCGCCCAGCGCTCCGGGATGAAACTGTTGGCATCCTCGAAGTACTGGACGTGTGACCAGAAAATATGCGATATAGATATACGAAAGAAATACATAACACATATATTTAAAAGAACACACAACAATGGTTTTTTTTCTCATTTTTTTTGTACAATTTAATTTGATACAAAGTTTAATTACTTAAAATAATATTCATCATCATTATCATCAGCCCATCACGTTCCCACTACTGGGACACGGGTCTTCTCTCATAGAGAGAGAATGGGCCATAATCCTCCACGCTGGTCCAGTGCGGGTTGGTGGATAAACACAAGTCCTTGAATTTTTTGTGATCAATTTGTGGACATGCCGGTTTCCTCACGATGTTTTCCTTCACCGTTTTTGGAGCGAGTGTTAAATCCGCACATAGCTTAAGAAAGTCAGTGGTGCGGGGCCAGCGGGACTCGAACTCGGGTGCGTCGGATCGAAAGCCGCACAAGCTCCCACTGAGCCACACTCGCTCTTAAAATAATATTAAAAAAGACAAAAACAAAGAACTAAAAGGCTTTAAAAAAGCTACAGTCGTCATGAGAAATATCATTCCTCAATTTTTAGAAAAAAACAAAAACCGACTTTAATGTATTTTCGAAGTCCAAGGTCAAATATAAATGAAATTTATATGGGGCCACTTCGTACCTATACTGAACCCAACAAAAATAATTTCTCAAATCGGTTTATAAATGACGGAGTTTTGAGGTAACGAACATAACAAAAAATACAATCGAATAAAGAACCTTCTCCTTTTTTGAAGCCTGGTCCTTTTTTGATAAATGGGCTTAATTGGTCAAGAATGTTCCCCTCATAGTAATCCATCAAATCAAATGATAAAATTAAAAATGCCCTACATTTTCATCTGTATACAGAAGGCTAATAAGCACAAATATTTTTTTGTTTGTGTGTGAGGGTGTGTGTGTGTGTGCGAGTGTGTTGAATTGTTCTATTGTTCAGTATTCATGATGCCCTTGTATGAATACGGAAAACCAAAGAAATATGAGAATATTAATAATATTATCAAGCCTACGCACTGCGCACAAGGTAAAAATAACTAAGTATTTACCTGCTACTATTCAAAATATTGGTCAAAACAAAACCACAATTCTGTATGGCTCACTTTAACTAATTTATTGAGTTTTTCATTTATTTGTGTAAGAATTAGAGACCTGACTAAAGCAGGCACAACTCGTGGTAGGTCTCTCATATGCGTGAGGCTGTGTGGGTTGTTCTGCCGCCAAGCAGTAATGCGAAAGCATTACTGAGTTCCCGTTTGAAGGGCCATGTATCCAGCGAAATTACTGGGCATATGGTACCTACCCAGATGGCCTTCCTACGAGAGGCCTACCACCTAGTTTAAAGTACAATCTAGTAGTTCCTGGTTGCCTAGATACGAGAGAATACAGGTTGCCTAGATATAGAGATACAGAATCCTGGCTATGGGTCAGGATCTTTGGTAAGCGTTCATCCCAAGAGCCCAGCCTCACCTGTTCATCTCTTTGGATGCCCAGCGTTGGGAACAGCACGATGGTGCCTTTTTCCACCACTGTGCTGGTTCCAGGGATGGTGTAGTCCTTGGTGCACATCCGCTGTATGCTCGGAAAAGGCGGGTAGAGCCGTAGCGTTTCTGAAAATATCATATACAACAAAATAATATCATATATCAGCAGATTTGAGTGAGATTCTGAATGAAGCGCGATAAGAATGCTATAATGAGAAAAGCATACTATACTGTTCGTAATTACATACATAGAAGACAAAGATGCTTGGAATATTCCACTTTTGCAAAGTAGCCAACTGGTACATAAGAAACATAACATTGTAGAAACCAAAAAAAAATTAACAAAATCTCAAAAAAAAATGCCCCTCAGTTTCTTGCCGTATCTTCTGAGTAGTGGTTCTTTTTCCGATACGGTGGTAGACATTGTGATAATTTGACGTTCATAAGTGCGTCTGTGATGCCGAAATGATTAAAGAGATTTTGATTTTTGATTTTGAAGATAACTTATACCCTGGATTAACACATAGACTTTTTATGCCGCTAGTTATGCTATAAAAACCATTTATTTCTGTAATCTGTTATGTGCATCAAATAAATAAATCATAGAACCTATACCACGAAGCCCTCGGTATTGCTTTGCGAGACCACAAACGGAATGAATAAATCAGGAGTACCTAAGACAAAAGTGAAGGACGTAATGGCTGCAATAGCAAAGAAAAAGAGGGCATGGGCAGGACACATTGCAAGAATGAATGCGAGCCGTTGGGTTGATTCTAGAGGTCGCGGCCGTCTGCAGCGTGGATGGCATTAGGAGACACTCAGGCCAGGAATGGATGCACCGGGCTCAAGACCGCCGGGAATGGAGACGAAGGGAGGCCTATATCCTAGAATGGATTAACAAAAGGCCCCCATGATGATGATGATGATGATGATGATACCACGATGTCCTCACCTTGTATAACCATCTCCATATACGTCAGTTCCTGCAACACCTCATAGCTGATCGTCCCTCCCCGCTTCCTCAGCACCCCCCGCACCTCCTCCCGCAGGCGGCTCTGTACGCGAGGGTGCGCGGCCAGCTCGAGGCAGAGAAACGCAAGAGTCGAGGAGGTAGTCTCGAACCCGCCCAGGAATATGATGAACGCGTTAGCTGAGATCACCATATCAGCTGGAAAATATAAATAAATCATCAGTTTTTCTGATGCCAAGCAGTAGTGCGCAAGCATTAGTTTGTTCCGGTAACCAGCGAAATTACTGGGCATTATGGTAATTAAGAGTTAATTGTTTCAGGGTGACTAGCGCAGTCCAGTGCTGCGGCTGCCCAGAATTTTGTTATGCAGGATTTTGCAATTTTGCTTACCATCAGGCGAACCACAAGCTCGTCTTGTCATTCAGTTAAAAAATAGGGTTTATTTACATTAAAATCGATCCACCGTCCTTGACTCTAGCAGCCCTATTTTTCACCTAACCACCTTCTACCTACGAGACACCGGTATAACTGCTTTGTAGATTACTAAGAAAAAACTCATTTTAACTTTTATCTAAAAGCTTGAAGATAACAGAATTAATGCTGTTAAGTTAAAGCCAACTTTTTAAGTGGAGCTAGTAATTTTAGTAATTTTATCTTCACTTTTGAGTTTTTATACGTTTCAGACGTTTAAAGTCACGTATTAAAGTTTTTTTTTCAACGGGTAAATGCCTTTATTACTGAAAACAGTTCTACTTACTAAAACTGCACGCGCACAAGTTATTGGTAATGGCAACACGCAGCCTTTTTTATGATTAAATGGGCTCACGTTTGACAACAACTCACCTGATGGTAAGCGTAGTTGCGGTCTAAGGTGGAGCACGTTTATTCACTCTTGTCTTAAAGAGACCCAGGTTGTAATTGGAAGGAAATAAGTATTCTGGTAGAGAATTCCACTCCTTAGCGGTACGTATAATGAAAGAGTCAGCGAAGCGCTTTGTGCGGACTGGTGGTATACGCACAACATAAGGGTGAAGTGACTTTCCTCGCTTGGTGGTCCTAAGATGGAATGGGGATAAAGGAATCAGCTGATGCAGGTCTTGTGCACACTCCCCGAAATGTAGTCTGTAGAAAATCGACAGGCTTGCCAGTTGTCTTCTGTGTTTAAGGCTTTGCCTAAGCTTACTCCGCTCCGCTTCAGTCGAAATGCAGCCTTATTCTCTATTCTTAAAGGCATGACAAATAAGGATATCCCATATAGATAAATAAGTGTGTGACCATTAACACACAAGAAACACATCTTTAAATATATAAAACAAAGTTGAACTCCATATCACTTCCCGCCAAAAAGAATGTATGGTTTTTTTTTTCTCCCCTTGACTCTGGCAAATGGGCAAGACGTGCAAAGCCAAATCTCAAATGGTTATGCGTTTTTTAGGTAAAAGAAACAAGAATAGCCACTGAAGTTTTTAGTACCACACTACATTTTTATCATCATTTTATAAGTTTTTATATTATTATATTCAGCCTACCTATATCGCCCCACTGCAGGGCAAAGGCCTCCCTACTTTCCTTCCATTTCTCGCTTACTACGTTTACTTATTACGTTTTCTTAAAAAAAAGGATCGCAAGGCACGTGGTAGAGGTCAATACTCACTGATCTCGACGTCATCGCTATCACTCTTGCTATCGTCGCTGCGTAACGCCATCATCATATCGATGAAGTCACCGCGCTTCTCTTGTTCACCTGCAAAATTATTCATATTCAAAATCATTACAATCATAATTTACCCCGAAACATCAGGGAATGAAGTGTTGAAGTACATCAACGAAACGCTTCATGGACGGATCCAAAGACAGATAGCAATTCGACTGTCGAGGTTGGAGTCGACTAGGACCACTGAATTCAAGTCCTATAGGCTCCAAGTTCTGGCGGTGCATAAAGAACTGTTCCTGAATTCTGACTTCTGACCGGTAGGGATAGTATACTGGAGATACAGGGAAGGCGCGAAATTTTTGAACCCTGTGAAGTAGCTAGTGTGTATGGTTTATTAAACTGTGAACTATGAACTATTATTAATAATACATTATGTTTTACAAACCTCTTTCTCTGGCCCTCAATACACTAGTAACGATATTGTAGAAAAAATCGTGAGTCTTCTTCGGTATTATTCTCATCCTGAAGAATAATACAAAGGATGGCCAAAACTGGCGCATAGTCCTAAAAAAAAAAAATTTATTCATTATTACACTTTTTTATTGGTGGCCAGTAATAGAACGTATACTGTATGAAGGTCTTAAACGCTAGGCATTTTTTTTTTTGTCTCATTTTGTTTGCAGTTGTTTTTTACACTCAACAAGGTCTGTTGAGGATCATATAAGGGGATCATAGACCTCGTCGAGAGTAAAAAAATAGTTGTGTGGGTTAGGGCTTACACCCTACAACACCAGAAGCTGCTAGCCAAATACTTACACGTTCTTTGCACATATGTATATTATTTTATTCCGCAGCGACCAAAGAAGCTTTCGAAGTTTACATTGTCAATTTGACACCATGAAGGTTAGAAACGTTTATTATTTTAAGTTACCAGTTGTTGTAAATTTTATTGAAGTAAACTTTTTAAGAATATAACGCGTTTTTTAATATGAATACTAAACGAAGTGGAGCCACAGCCCAGTATAAAGGACGACCCAGAATTAATGTAATTTTATTTATTCCCTCGGGAGCCCTTCGGCTTGTGCCCAAACTTGTCCGATAAATAAGTTTTATGGATAATCAATTTATTTTACTACGTTACAATGTAGTTATAGTAACGTAGTAAAAAGTTCATCTACTGGGTTGCATCCAAACAAATAGATCAGTAATTCTATTTATATTTGGGAACTTTTACCCCTATTTCCCCCATTTTTTATTGATTGTGACCGTTCGCTATTCAGGTTCATCATCATCACCGGCTCTTTATTTCCCACAGCTTAGGCCTTCTCTTAAGGAGAGAGTATAGGCCGTAATCCACCACACTGACCCAGGTCCACCAGATTCGCGGATGTTAAATTGAATTTTGGACATGCTGGTTTCTTCACATTTTTTTCCCTCGCCGTCATTGGGGCGGGGTCAGCGGAATTCGAACTCTGGTGCATCGGATCGAAAGTCGCACGAGTTCCCACTGAGCCACACTGGACCAGTCTATGTAAACAAATGTCTATAAATGAAACTCTGAACCCACTAACCACTACTGCAGTAGGTAGGTACTAATTTTGATTTGAAAGCATTAGAATAAAATATGACTATGTAACTTTTTTTGTGTCAACATCCATACATAAGTAGGTAGTAGTAGGTACGTATGTCATCCATTCTCACAATCTTCTTTCTTAAGTTATTTTATTTTTCTTCTCCCCTTTTTGGGATTTGGCTTTGCACGTCTTGTGCATCTGCCAGAGTCAAGTTTCGTTCGTTGTATGAGGTTGAGGTTTATTAGGGTGTTTTGTAGATAGATAGATAGATAGATAGATAAACGCTTTATTGCAAACATTAAATTAAAGATATAACATAAAAACAATTAAAGAAGCGCTTTCGCGCGTTACGCTTTTGTATTTACGTAGTATAAAGGTAGGGAAACATTTTCGCGAGTAATCAGAGGAATAATTTAGAAAATTTTGATTTTTTTTTTTATAACATATTATAAAATGACGTTTTTCCTTTCGTCATAAAACAATATGTATCATTTAGGAAGGAGGTCCCCAAGATACAGGTTTACCTAGGTTGGGGACCAATGGACTATGTTTTTGTAAACAACTATTTATTCAATAAACGTTATTTCTTTACAATCTTCAGCAAGTATTTAACAATATTAGGATAGTAGAATTTAGCCTCTATAAAGACTTGTGGAAAGCAATGACATTTTTGACGACTACATTTTATATTGGCCGCGCTCATCCATATTCGTGTGCGACAAGAATATGAATGAATATAACTTTGCCGGCGATAAACTAGTACCAGAGAATAGATAGTAGCAATGAATAATGATTAAAGTACGTGTAAGAGTTTGAACGTTTAAAGTTAAAGTTTCTATTTGTAAGTTTGAAGAAACAATAAGAATAAATAATAATCTTGAACGATGAAAAAACGGCGGACTCCTCGTCGCCATATTAGGAAGTGAAGCATTCAAAGTATGCCAGTCCGCTCGTTGTACACAAGCCTCACGCATACATTAACATCTAAGTATGCCGAAAGGCCGTCACATCGGCCTTCCGTCCACTCAAACAAACTTACGCCACCCGCCAATGCTATGCTTCAGTTGTCCTTAGCGAGATTTCATCCGCCTTCTTTTCTTCGTTCAAGATAATAATACTCACTTTTCAAATATATTAAACACTGACATCTCATAGAACGCTTGTAAAGCAACAGCGAAAGGATCTTTATCATTATACATGACGTTGCTTTTCAAACCGAACGCACAAGGTACTATGGCATCTGCTGTATAACCTCCCACTAACTTCTCAGAGTCTACCACAGCTGAAACATCCTGACTGTTGTTTATTTGGTCTTCTGCAATTTCCTCTACGTTATTTTCTATATGTGGGCTATTCTGTGCGACATTTATTTTAGCACCGTTCTCTTTGACGCCATCAATTTTAGAATCATTCATATGGATGCCGTTTTCTTTTATACCATTTACCCTACTGTCTTGAACACAATTTAGTTTAACTTCACCCTTTTTTATATCTGTTTGCTTCACATTCTGGTTATCATCGGCCACCGTGTTATCTTCTTTATTGTTATTGTGGTCATTTTTCTTATTAAAATTATTATTTTTGGTATTATTCTCGACTGTGTCTTTAGTAAGTAGATCTCTCACATGAATGACAAAGTCATTGGCTGTATTGTCGATGAGGGGAAACATTCCTCGGAGCTTGTTCGGGCTGAAATATAAGAAATAGTAATATTTAACATTTGGGAAACAGACATCGAAACAAATAAACACAGGGCTATATAATTATATTCAAAAGCGTTCTGTGAAAACCTATTTGTCCAAATATAACATCTGACCTCTGAACAATCTGAACCTGCCCGATTTTGCACGCGGGTGAGTATTATCATGTTATTCCATGGTATTAAACACCTATTCTGTTCTTAAAAAAATTGCCATATGATAGTAAAACTGCTAAGGTTTGGAAACTATCGTGAGTATGTGTCGACGTGAAGAACTCCTTCAATACATCCGAGAGAGAATAGGGATGCACCGGAGATCGCGTGAAGAGCCCATCAACGTGAGTTTGTCGCGGCTGGAGCAGACTAAGACCACAGATTTCAAGTCCTACGCGCTCCAGGTTCCAGCGGAACACGCGAAGATATTCCTCACCCCGGACTTCTGGCCTACAGGGGTAGTCTACCGCCGCGCCGTTATAGGGAAGCTAGTAATAATTCTGTATGTGTTGTGTAGTAGGGTAATAAAATACTTAGTTATTGTTTTATATTTTTGTATGTATGTTAGTCTGTAAGGTCTATATATATATATATAAAAATATATATATATTTTGTAGATATATATTCTATGGCCTCTGTTAATTATTTTACTTTGTAGTAATTTAATACTGCCAGAAATAAATTAATAAATAAATTAAAATAAAATATATGTAGATATAAAGATAGAGATATTTTCCAAACCTTATCGTCATTCGACCTCCTAATTGTCCGAAACCTGGTCGGAGTTATCCGCCTCAATCATAACGTGAGTGTAGCCGTTTATATTTATAATGAACTAGCTGTGCCTCGCGGTTCCACCCGCGCGGCCGCGGGGTCCCGGGATAAAAAGTAGCCTATGTTCTGTTCCAAGTCCTAAAGTACCTTTATACCAAATTTCATCAAAATCGGTTCGATATTTTTTGCGTGAAAGAGTAACGAAGATCCATCCATGCATACAATCTTTCGCGTTTATAATATTAGTAAGGCTAGTAAAACCACATCAAAATCGTTCAAGTAGTTTAGGTACTAAGCGATTACATAGTCAGACGCGGATTAGCGACTGTGCTTCCTACTAGGTATTTGTAGATTTATGTACCTACAGTAGGTACCACGATGTACTTAGCAGCAATACCTATTTGATTTCTCATGGAGATGGTCTGTTAGGTAAAAAAACATGTCGAGATTCACCAATCTCTACCGACCATCAATTTGCTTAACGCATTGGAACGGAGATCATATTAACTAAATAATGAAGAAATTATTAGTAACAGGTACTTTTAGTCGCGTAAGCCTTTTATGTTGCAATCATTTGTTAGCAGTAATTAAGACATATTTGCTTTCAATTAGCCTGCTTCGGTAGTACACACATCTTTAAGAAAGTAAATGCTTCCTAGTTACTGCCGTCCTAGATAATAGCCGGCGAAATTACTGGGCATATGAGACTTAATATCTGATGTCTCAGGGTGACGAGCGCAGTGCAGCGCCGCGCAGGTTTTTGCAAAACAAAGTTCTGGGTGTTGCTGTTATTGTTATGAGCAAACGACCAGCTCGTTTCGTCATTCAGTTGCAATAAAAAAACTCACGAGAATATAGGTGATATCTTAGCCCGCAATCGCTTCCAGGCATTACCCCTGAGGAACAGGACGGATCCCGCCAACGGGTCCACGTCCTTATTGAAGAAGAAGCCTCGATCCACGAAGTGCTGGAAGTCATTCACGCATACCCGCTTGATCAGCTCAGGGTCGCGGATCACGAGCGTCCGCTGGTAGAACTGGTGGGTGCCTGGAAAGTTGAATTATCGGCATTAACACACATTTAATCAATCAATCAAAAGTTCTTCATTCATTATTGGCATCAAATCAAATCAAAATCAAAAAATCATATTGACATAATGTACTGTACAAGGTAAGTATTGAATCCATAGGCTCCCGAACTAGTCGAAACTGTGTTTCAGGAGCCAGTGGCTCAGACGCAGACGCACTTATGAACGTCAATTATTACAATGACTCTACCACCGTATCGGAAAAAGAACCACTACTCAGAAGATACGGCAAGAAACTGAGGGGCATTATTTTTAGAACTTTTTTTGCAATATTTTATGTTTGTTTTTGACAATATTATGTTTCTTATGTGCCAGTTGTCTACTTGGCAGAAACGAAATGTTCCAAAAATCTTTGTCTTCTATGTAATTACTAACTGTATAGTATGCTTTTTTCATTAGAATATTTTTCACACGCAATTTGAAACTACTTTCTGTGAGCTCCGTTATACATTTTGTTATACAATTTTATTGTAATAACGTACACAATTGCCCATGGAGAACCTATTTGTTTTACTCAGTCTAAACCTAGATACTGCACTTTATCCTTATTTCTAGTGTTTATGTTGTGGTGGTCACTATTCACCTTTAGTTTGTACGTTGTTTTTAACCGACTTCAAAAAGGAGAAGGTTCTTTGTTCGATTGTATTTTTTTCAATTTTTTTTTTATATACCTCAGAACTCCGTCATTTATGACCCGTTTTGGAAAATTCTTTTTGCGTTGGGTTCAGTATAGCTACGAAGTGGTCCCATATTTTCATCGATATTAGATCTTGGACTCCGAAGATACATTGAAGTCGGTTTTTGTTTTTTCCAAAAATTAATTATCATGTACTTATTCATTCTTTTGTTCGGTGTAAATTAAAGCATTTTGTAATTGTAACACACTAATTATTTGTATTTCTATTTGTATATATGTTACTCTGTAAGGTGAATATTTTATAGGCCTCTGGTACTTTTAATTTGTTAACTACTGGCAATGATACATTGCCTGAAATAAATTATTATTAAACTAGCTGCGCCCTGCGGTATCACCCGCGGTTTTCCTGGATAAAAAGTAGCCTATGTGTTATTTTGATGTGTAAACTATATTATTGTAAAGTTTCATCAAAATCCATTCAGTAGTTTTTGCGTGAAAGAGTTTACAAACATACCATACATTCTTACAAACTTGCGCTTTATTTATTTTTTACACTTTCTAGATCTATGTTTGGCTACTATCTCGTCTGATGTGAAGCGATGATGTGGCCTAAGATGGAGCACATAGATCTAGAGAGAGGCGGCAGTTGTGCGGCTGCTCAGACCCGTCTCCCCGATGGTTCACCGAACATCATCCCGAAACACGACTAGGTCGCTTGACGGCATGGCTTTGTTCGGTGGGTGGTATTACAACGACGGCCAGAGCCTACCACTCCAAAGCGCGAAAGCGGGTTTCATCACGATGTTTTCCTTCACCGTTTTAGAGCGAGCGTGCAAAATCTGCACTTAACTATAAGTAATTGGTGCAGGGCCGAGTCGGGATTCGTACCCAGGTGCGTCGGATCGAAAGGCGCAAGAGTTCCCGCTGAGCCACACTCGCTCTGCAAAATAATAATATATAATAATAGTACGATGGATATTGATGAAATTTGGTATGTAGGTACCTGAGGTTTTGGAAAAGGATATTGTCTACATTTTATCCCGGGTTTTATCCCGTGAAACCACGGGGAGTAGCTAGTTTACAAATACAAGGCTTGATTAATTAATTAGTACAGGTACCTTGTAAGTTGATGTACTGATTATTTAATCTATGTGTTTATTATGTACTTACAGATTGATTGATGGTTAATAACTTGTCGATTACCGTACCGCAATAGTGATGTTAATTACTAATTATTATTTAATAGTTTTATTTATTTATTTATTTAATGCATTCCTTAATGTAGGTAGGTACAACAACGTAACGTAGATAATGACTTATATAAACTACTATTCCTATTTAATTTATGATTTGACATATTAATATAAAATTTATATTTTGACATAATTGTAATTAGTGTTCTGTGACTATTGTATGGTTTTTTTTAACTGTAATTTAATAACGTAATTGGTGTAAACCGTGTAATTAAATTGAAATAAATTGAATTGAATTGAATTGACAACAGATGGTCAATTTGTAGTCAGTACACTAAGGACCCGTCGGGCACGCATTTAGAAGAGAGGAAGACTACTTCTAAGTATAAAAGTTATATAGCAAAAATTCAATCAAATTATTAAGAATAATACTAATTACAATTTTTTTAAAGTCTTAAATTATTTTTTTCATGTATAATATTTTTATTTTCATATAGCATTTTACAATAGGGGATCGGACAACTTTTCAGAAAATGTTTTAAATTAACTACAATAAATATATATAGCCATGAAAAATACTATGTTATTTAAATAACGATCTAAATGTACCTAAAACTATTTTTAAATATTATGTTTCAAATATTGCCGCGCAAAAGGTCACCTCAAAACTTGTGATGTCATATGTAGGTAGCAAACGACAAAGTCTTCGAAATAAAACTTGCAAAGATATTCTAATACGTTTTGTGAAGTTTGGGGACTATATTGTAGTAATGGAACGAAAAAATAACAAAAATACATTTTATGAAAAGCAAAAACCTAAAATAAACACAAGCTTGACTCGTGAGTCAAGCTTGTGTTTATATCAACCTATTGTGTTTTTTGAAAGTCTTAAGATTGATTAATTTCATGTTATTATTACTATTATTATATCAACCTATTGTGTCCCACTGCTGGGCAAAGGTCTCCCCCATCTCCCTCCAAACATCTCTGTCCACAGCCACTTCCATCCATCCGGGTCGGTAGGTTTCGAGATCGTCACGCCACCTTATCCGAGGCTGGCCACGTCGTCTCCGCCCGTCTTGAGGCTCCCATTGAGTGACGATTCTTGCCCACCTCTCCGGATGCATGCGAACCACGTGCCTATTTTCATGTATAATAATTTTATTTTCATATAGCATTTTACAATTTGACAAGTTTTATTGTGAAATGCCAACAGTGTACATATTACTATAATATATACTAGCGACCCGCCCCGGCTTCGCACGGTTATTATACAATAAACCTTCCTCTTCAATCACTCTATCTATTAAAAAAACCGCATCAAAATCCGTTGCGTAGTTTTAAAGATTTAAGCATACATAGGGATATAGGGACAGAGAAAGCGACTTTGTTTTATACTATGTAGTGATAAGGCATTCTATGGTTGTATTGTGCTTATATGTACACCTTCTACAGGCGAATGCATCATTCAACATGAAGCAGCATGTATCTTCGTAATCACCCAACCAATGTTGATATACATACTACCAAACCCTGAAAACCACATCAAAATCCGTTCAGCAGTTTGATTAGCAATAACTAGTCGATTACCGTCAAGTAGAAGTCGGTTTTTGTTTTTTTCTAAAAATTAATTATATTTTGTTCACTCTTTAAAATATAAATTATTAGTTATTTAATTAACGTTTGTTGAATATTATTGATAACCTTTTTAGGATTTATTTTTAACCACCGACGCAAAAAGGATGTTATAAGTTTGACCACTTTGTGTGTCTGTCTGTTGAACCGTAAGCGTAGCTCTGAAACGAGTGAACCGATTTGGATACGATATTTTTTATTTGAAAGCAAGTTTTCTAGCGGTGGTGTTTTATTGTGTGAGGGGATATTTTATTTTTATTTATAGTGTAAATATGTTAGATAGCAGTTGTTATTTGCAAAATTGTATCATCATAACATCGAGTGGTCAATTAATAAAGAGTATATTTATAGGAAGTCTTCTCTATTCACATTACAATAAAGCAGCAACGCGCCAGCCTCTAGATCTATGTGCTCCTATCTTCGGCCAAATCGTTGCTAAACATCAAGCGAAATAGTCCAAACATAGATTTAGTTTTTAAGGATAAATGAATTGATGGATGGATGGCAAAATTACTGGGCATGAGACTTACAATACGATACAATACAATAATACTTTATTGAACACCTTAAGTAGTAGAACAATGGGCGGCCTTATGGCTATGTGCAATTTCTTGGAGGCAACCTTTTTCGACTTAATGTCTGATGTCTCGGGGTGATGATTGCAATGCGGTGCTACGCACTACTTTGTATGATATAAAATGTTCTGTGTGGTTATTGTTATGGGCAGGCGTGGCATTTATCATCAGGCAAACGACTTGCTTGTATCATTACTCAGATGTATAAAAAAATGGATGGATGTTACTCAATTACGTATTAGGTATGTAGACATTCTATAGGATACATTTTAAGCCGGAAAATCAATCAATCAATCAAAGGTTTTTTAATAAATTTTCGTATCACAGAGGCACTTATAAATATAAACGTCAATTATTACTATATTTAAGTCGCGGGTAAAACCCCAAGGAGCAACTAGTAAACAATAAAAAAGCCACTTCTGCGTACGTGCTGGTCGGATGGTAAGCATTAGGTAACACTTATAAGCAACTTGATCAAAAGAATTCGCGGGGACTCCGTCACGGTCCAAATTAGACCGGTTACCTTTTGCAACAATCGCACTCAAATTTCCGAGTATCCTTACAGATACTGATTGTTTGTCGCTCATATCTCTATAGTTACTGGATTAATTTCCAAGGGGTTTTCAGTCAATTTAAGCTGTTTTTTCTAGCTAAATTTTTAGGTATGATTCATCACGCTGCGACAAACGGGAGCTGTGTTGGAAAGGTTTTTGTAACCTCGGACTTTGCTAAGGATTTTGATATTTGTGTTTAATGAAAACCAAATACAAGATTTAGAAATAGATTAGGTCATATGCGCATTACTGCACAAGTAAGCAAGCAAGCCAGGTCCGTCCGTGTTTATGTATGATTGTGGTGTTCCTGACTAATTTTTAAAAATTTTTGCTTTTAATCAATGTATAATATGTAGTTTTTAACCGAATTCAAAAAAGGAGGAGGTTCTCTGTTCGTTTTTTTTTTATGTTTGTTACTTCAGAACTCCGTCATTTATGAACCGATTTGAAAAATTCTTTTTGCGTCGGGTTCAGTATAGCTACGAAGTGGTCCCATATAAATTTCATCGATATGTGACCTTGGACTTCAAAGATACATTGAAGTCGGTTTTTGTTTTTTTTCAAAAAATTAATTATTCTAAGAATTAATCACAAAAATTCATCAAGCAAAACGCCTGCCCAAAAAAGTTGCAGAACTACCCAGAACTTTAAAGTTAAAAGTTAAAAACGTAAAAGCTTGTTTGAAAATGCATCAAATTGGCATTCCAGTGCCTTCGTAGCAAATACTTCAACGTACATAGGTGCCAACATTTAAACTTCATTTTACACCTGTTGCTCTACATGTTATTTCGGAACTCAATGTGCTTACATCCACTGAGTAACCGCTCAAGCAATTTTAATTCAATTTTCACGTCATATTACGTTTCGACCATATTTTGAGTAGAATTTTAGTAATTATTAATTAACAAGTTTAGTTGTCGCTATAATGATTTCAATAACTAACTAGGTATTTCAGAGAAGCACAATATATAATTTATAGTTATAAAAAGTCCTCCTTATAGTTATGTATAGTATAGATATATTTATTTGTGTATTTATTATATTTATATATTTAGTTATTGATATTTATTTTAGATATTTATGATTATAGTTGCTGATATTTTCTTGTCAAACCGTAACCGTACACTGAAACCTATTTGCTCATGTGACAGTTCTCTTTCCTCAAGGGTTTGCTGGAGGAAAACTCTTTTTAGGGTTAAGCTCGCCTTTTTACATATATTTTATAAATCATCGATGTAAATATTAAAATAGTGTACAATAAAGAATATAAGAATATAAGAAAAAGGTCCTGACTAAATTAAATTATTTTATCCTTATACATGTTACTGTAAAAGCCCGTATATCTTAGGCCGTGTGTATATCTTAGGTTTTACTAGTAAATTTTAAGGTTTACCAACATGGGTTGGTAAATGTAAGGATTTTATAACAAAGAGACCATTTTTGGGCTTTTACCATTAGCGTTTGGAACATGCGAAGTTTTACCAATGACGGTTGCTAAATGTTGGTTTTGTTTTGGGAATAAAACAATGAGTAGGTATTATTTTTCTCTGAAAGTTACACTATCCCTGGGGGATAGTGATATAGGCTTATATTTTATGGAGTCGACGTGAACGAAGTCGCGGGATGTGTCTTTTTACTACCTAATTAAATACTTGGGGCTAGGAATTGGTTCAGCAAATTAATATTTCCACGGGTTATCGGTTGAATAACCGTATGTACCTACATAGTATTAATATCTTTTAGTTTAGTTTCCTTTAGTTTTTAAATTATTTAGCCTTTTATTTTGTTCGTTTTTAAGATTTTCTATTGAAAAGTGTATTTTTGATATACATTTATATACTTAACTTTTATGTCGATCATTGAGCTATTATTACTAATTTTATTTTATTTTTATTTTATTTTATTTGGGGGACTTACAGCTATCAATTACAAAAACATGAGTACAAGTAGCTAACAAAGAGCCAATTACAAGTCTCCAGCTCGTAAGTCTCTAGCTCAATGTGTCTGATGTCAATTGTTGCATATTTCCTAAATAAAAATCGCAACGAATAACGTAGTCACTATGAATAATTATTCTGTGGCATAACCAGCCCATATTGGGCAACAAAACCAGATTGCACACTCACCCAAAAACCTCTCGTTTTTGTAGGTTTCGTAAATCCTCTTGAAGCACATGCCGCCTTGCTCCTTGAAGGTCACCACGGACAGAATGTGGCCCACGACCGGCCATGCTGGGGGGGAGAAGACCCCTCTTGACATCCAGTACTCATGGTCATATGTAGTTATAGCCAGGACGATCACAGCTGATAGAAGGACGGTCAAGATCCACCAGAAGAAGAGGCTTCCGAATGTGTAGTAATTCAGACCCCATGTTAGTATGACCACGGCTTGGACCATGGAGCGTTTAAATCCCAGCATCTTGGCGGGTCACCTCAGCATGGTTTCACTGTTAAATGAATACCTATAAGAAAATTGTTAATCAATAAAAACCTACGAAGAATTATCGACGGAAGCCGCGAGCGAAAAGCTATCAGGTACCTACCTAATATATAACAAAGACATCACAAATGAATAAACTAACGATACAAGCAAACGTAACCAAAAACACGATAGGTGATTTTCAGAGTACATACCTATAGGTTAACTAAACATGAATATAGGACAGTGTACCTAATCGCTGTACGCTTCAGTTATGCAACGTGTAAGGGGGAGTAGCAACGAAATACTGAAGATGATAGCCGAAAGTATAGATTCGGTTTTTCTTCGACGGTTCATCGATTTACATGTCAAACATGTGAATCGATGAATAGACGGAGTAAATTAAATAAATTTAAAATATTGTTATTATTGTTGTATTGTATTGTTTTGTGTTAAGATTTCAATTAGAATTTCAATTTAATCTATTTAATTTAATTTACATTAGTCAATACAATACAATTTAATTTGAATTTTAATTGTGAACTAACATAGTGAGTAAGCTGCATGTACATACTAAAAAATACTATGGACCAAGTTGTCTGAAATAAATGATTTTTATTTTTATTTTATTTTATTTTTTTAATAAAATATTACTATACCTATGTTCTACTAGAGGTTTATAAATAGCCCCGTAAATAAAACATGTTACATTACATGCTACAACATGTGTAACATCCTGTGTGTTACGCATACGTTATACGGGATGTTACGGGTGGTTACAGATCGAAGAATCAATCATGGAGATGAAAACCGGTGATGAAGTACATGTAAAGTACTAACTGATTAAACTGGCTAAAACTAGTTGAAAATGTGATAAGTATTACTACCACCGGTGATTTCGCATCTCCACGAAACCTATAATAGCAACTCATCTCGCTAACATAAATTAAATAGGTAAGTATATACTACAAATATCAAAGAACTCATGCTTAGCTATCATAACTAAGCCAGCCGCAATACCCACCCCTAATGTTGGCTCTGAATGCTCTGTTTGTACTTACGCACATAAACAGCACAAATCCAAAAACTGCAATCCGTCACTCACACTAAAACAATCACGCAGGGGCGCACTTAAACATGTTTAAATCAATTCCATCACTTTTTAACAATCGAACATTATATTTTTAATTTACGACTTATGGAATCAGCTGTTTGAAATTGTAGTTATGGAATTCAAACGCGCGTCATGGTTTCTGCGGCGTGCGCGCGCGAATGCGTTAACAAGACGCATGCGCAACCGCGATGCTGTAAGAGAGAAAGTTATGCCAGGCCCGGCGCGGACCACTGAGATGTGTGGAATGATCTGTGACAAGGTGACCGCTTGCCCAATTGCTCTTGGTTGATGGTGTATAAAACCTCTGGCGTTTTTTATTTTGGCGATCAAGGAGATGGCCCGCCCGCCGCGCCGCATGGAAAGCGGTCATCAATGCTTAAAGCCGGATCTTCAATGTCATAGGTATTGCTAAAGTAGATATACATAAAGAGAAGTTCATATAATTACGAGAATATAATTATAATAATAATATTTATATCGAAATAACATTGTCATATTAATTATTTAAATCCAGAATTCCAAAATTCTCATACACCTATCTATTTGGAAAATTATTATACTGCCTAATGACGATAATGAATTTCCTTGCCGCTCACATTTCATTCATAATGCCATTGTTTGTAACCTGAGTCCACCCCTGCATGATCTAAGGTCTATATGACATTACACAATTGTCCCCAAAGGTCCGGCCTCCGTCTTCTATACCCTCATTTTCTTCACTCTAATTACACAATTTTAAACATCGCGAATCTCTATAACTAAATATTTGATCTACTTTACATAGCTAAATTCGCATAATTATGGGGTCACTGTTTATAATTAATCTATACTATGAGTCTTAGAGTATACATAACTACATACCTATATATACTCTAAGATTACGAGTAAATTAAAAAAAAATTGAATTTATATAATTTCCTGATGATATGAATTTATTATATTTAAACAACAGTATAACAAGATTAAACTTACATATTTTTTTTAAGTTGCTATTTAATTTATTGTTACAAATATCTGTGGAATAATCAATATAACATGATAGGATAGACTAAATTTAAATTAATAAAAATCTCAGAGGAAAGCAAAAACGTTCACAGACTAGTTATAGGAAAACGTGTCCCAACGAAAAAACCACTAGAATGTGGTAACCGGTAACGTCCAGCGGATTAAGACACAGATAATAACTCGCACCTACCGCGTTTCATAATTTATTTTAAAAGCAACGACTTAGCAACGAAACGGTCAAGGACAGACCTTACTACACTGGTCATGGCAACTTTGCTCATACCATTCATGTTTGGTTAATTCATTGCGGGCTAATGGTTTAGGTACTTACTGCTTACTAACGTCAAATAGTTCCTAAGGCCCATTTGTGCCAATTTAAATGGAACGTGAGGTTAAAGAAGGATTAAGTGTAAATTTTAAACAATAAAACAATTTAATCAGACTTGAGCTAACGATTTCACGTTGGTGTAAGTGGGCCTAACCAGTCTAGTAAATGAACGTGAGGTTAAAGAAGGATTAAGTGTAAATTTTAAACAATAAAACAATTTAACCAGACTTGAGCTAACGATTTCACGTTGGTGTAAGTGGGCCTAACCAGTCTAGTAAATAACTAGACTGTGGCCTAACGATCTCTATTCATAATTCAGTTATTGAATTTATAATTCATTTATTTATAGCATTCATTTTACAATTCATTACATTGAAGTAAAATTAAAGCAGGGATCTTAAAATATGCTATTATAGTAGGTATGTACACACATTGACCCTGTGAGGGTGTTTGGAATTGTGTGCGCGTCAGTGGGCCATTATTATCTACGTACTTATAATGATTATTCATTTTATTTTGTACCTACTCAGTCAATTCATTGTTCAGAAATATTGCTAATTTTTATTGTTTTTGTAAATTTTGTATTATTTATGGGCTTGCGCTGACCGCTATCTCACCTGTTGTTTTTAAATGACGATTCGGTTTAAGATGTAGCACGCTCGCCCTGAAGAAACCTGTTCACTCTTGTCTTAAAGACACCCAGATTATAGCTATCCGGAGACACAGATGCCGGCAGAGAGTTCCACTTTTTGGCTGTACGCATTATGAAAGTCGAAGCAAAGCCCTTGGTGCGAGCAGAAGGATGTCAACCATAAATTGCTGACGGCTTAACGTACGTCTGGTCATCCGGTGATAGAATGGGGATGGCGGAATAAGTACATGTAATTGCGTCGCACACTCTTCGAAATGTGTCCGGTTAAAAACCGATAAACTGGCAACTTTCCATTGATGTTCAAGACTCTGAAGCTCAGTTTAAAACAGCGCATCCTCACGAATGAGCTTTTTGGCTCTTCATTCTATGGTCTCCAAGGCTTCGAGCTGGTATTTGGCAGAGCCGTCCCACAGGTGAGAACAGTACTTCATACACGACCGGACTTATGCTTGATACAGAGTTAGAAGTTGTCCCGGTGAGAAATACCATCTCACGTTGGCCAATATACCCAGCTTTATTGCAGCAACTTTAGCCTTGGACTCTATGAAGTTTAAGTTAGATGTCAGGGTGACACAGTACTTCAATCTCATAATGTCTAGTATTTTTGCTTACTTAGGTATACTTATTGAATACAAGTATAAGTAAGCGAAGAGTGAGTGTGGCTCAGTGGGAGTACGTGCGACTTTCGATCCGACGCACCCGAGTTCGAATCCCGCTGGCCCGCACCACTGACTTTCTTAAGTTATGTGCGGATTTAACACTAGCTCTAAAAACAGTAAAGGAAAAACATCGTGAGGAAACCGGCATGTCCAAGATTTTATCACAAATATTCACGAACATGTGACATCCACCAACCCGCACTAGGCCAGCGTGGTGGATTATGGCCCATCTCTCTATGAGAGAAGGCCCGTGTCCCAGCAGTGGGAACGTGATGGGCTGATGATGATGATGAAGCGAATAAACATAGCGTAAGGGTGGCCAACACTACGTTTGCCAATTCGCGGTCTCCAAGAACACGTCTGCCGTCTACCCCAGCGATTATCTTAGTTCTGCGGCTAATATGGCCGCCCCACTGCCACTTCAGTCGACTAATCCGACTAACTATGTCGGCGACTTTGATTCTCTGTCGAATCACCTAGTTCCAGATACGATCCCTCAGGAAAACTCCAAGCATAGAATTGCCTATAGCTAATATAGCTTTCTATAGCTGACACAGTTTTTAAGGATTTGATTCGGTCAGTGCCAGTGTACCAAATACAGCTCGTATTATGGAACTTATTTAAACATCCGTCTGATTTGCGACTACCGCGCATTAGCCACTTTTTAGGTCGCAAACACTGACTATTGCAAAAGTTATATAATATATTATACATGTATAATAAAGACATAATGAATTCATTATATCAAATTACTCCGAGAAAGGTCGTTCTCATATCAACTCTTCATAGAATGTAAGATGGACTCTATATTTAAAGACAAAGGTTATATTTTACTTTGTAATATTAGAAATTTTATGAGTCTTTGTTTCGCCTTTATGGTTTTCCCAAACTTCTTTCGATAGTGATTGTTGTGGAAGCAGCAAAATAAGTATAATATATTTATTAAAACTAAACTTATTACCTACGTTTATTCATTTATTCATTTATTAATTGTATTCATGTACATTTATTTATCATGTAGTTCTTAAATTATATCTTAGGTTGGTACATGAGCCCTGTAAGGGCGTTTGCAAGTCAGTGCGAGAGTACATTTAGTCATTTTAATTTATGTTTTATTAAAGTCAGTATATTGTATATGTCAGTATAGTGTCACGGAATCGAGTCATTTTTTTCCACATGCTTGTCAGTTCTGAATTCATCTACGAAATAATAACATTTTTTAATTAGATAAGATTTAAGTTTTCTGCAGAATACGTTGTATCTAGTTTCGTTTTTTAGGTATTCAGGGATTTTGTTGTATATTGATCTATAATTAAATTTTAGAAAAAAACAAAAACCGACTTCAATGTATCTTCGAAGTCCAAGGTCACATATCGATGAAATTTATATGGGACCACTTCGTAGCTATACTGAACCCGACGCAAAAAGAATTTTTCAAATCGGTGCATAAATGACAGAGTTCTGAGGTAACAAACATAAAAAAAAAAAAAATACAATCGAACAGAGAACCTCCTCCTTTTTTGAAGTCGGTTAAAAATTTGGACTTTTTCCTAATATTTGTAAATTTGTTGTAGGTTACTTTAGTTTGTTGCGATTTCTTCTATTATAGTTTTCATTAATTTCACTATTTGATTTAAAGAAAGTTTACACGTTACGTTACGTTTTTTTTATAACTTTAGTATATATATGTTGTTAGAATACATACCTACGTTCTTATGTCTGCACACTATCGTCTATAAATATTGTTTCTTTATAGCATACGGTTGTCTGGAAGAGATCGCTGTTTAACGATAAGACCGCCTATTGTACTTATCATAAGAAAGTATGTTCAAAATGTAATTCCTTCTTAATTGCAATAAAGTGTTTTCTATTCTATTCTGTTCTACGTTTATTCGTCATTATCATCAGCCCATTACGTTCCTACTGCTGTGCTAGGGTCCTTGAGTTTTTGTGATAAATTCTTGGACATGCCGGTTGCCTCACGATGTTTTCTCTCACCGTTTTTAGAGCGGCTACATTCGCACATAACTGAAGAAAGTCAGTGGTGCGGGACCAGCGGGTTTCGAACTCAGGTGCGTCGGATCAAAAGTAGCACATTCTCCTACGGAGCCAGACTTGCTCTGTAGTTGTATTAAGTTTGTAACACCACTCAATGAAAATCCCGTGGAAGTTAAAGTTTTTAAAACAGTAAATAAAAGGAGGAATAACCCGCTTACGCGCTTGGAGTGGTAGGCTCTGGCCGTGGTTGTAATACCACCCACCGAACAAAGCCATGCCGTCAAGCCACCGCCGTCAGTCGTGTTTCGGGATGATGTTCGGTGAACCATCGGGGAGACGGGTCTGAGCAGCCGCTCAACTGCCGTCTCCATCCGTGCTCCATCTTAGGCCACATCACCTACATAGTTATCAAATACCATAGAGTTTACAAGTCGTTTCTTTCATTCTCATTCGAAAACCAAATAGGTACCAACCTATTTTAAGAATTACGATATCAATGAGTGGATACCACATAGTGATTAAATTATCTATGTTAGGTACATCAATGAATAAAACAACTATTAGAACCTGAGATGTTTATTCACAGAAATGTGTCTGACGATGATCAAACAATTTCCTTTCTTCTTCGAAGAGTTTCTTCTAGTTGACGAACTTGACGAGGAGAGAATCGTCATTGGACTCAGCCGCGGCTTCCGAGTGGTTCTTCGCGTCAGGGCTGAAGCTCAAACCGGTTTCTCCTTCGATCCACGATATGACTTCGGCCACGGGACGGAAGCCTGTGGAGAATAAATTATAGAATTTTTAAACTATCATGAACACAACACTACTGATTGTTGGTCCACAAGTCATACTCGTGAACGGGTGCTGCTTGGGGGACTGGTCTGGTCTGGTCACTCTGCTACTGTATCTATATACCTATTTAGTTTATTTTTTATTTATTTGAAATAGCAAACAACTACATTATAAAGTATACACAACTTAAACTAATACAATAATATTGTTATTAATAATGTAGTCCACAACGCTATTCACATGTCAGTTTAATATGGAGTTAACAAAAAGTTACCGCCAGATTGGCGTAGGAGTTAAACAATGGAATTTGTTCAGCTACATGAATTATACTAATGAAATTACATACAATAAAGATAAAATTTAAACATATAAGTACAATAAATGCAAAATCACAAAATATGGATATAATAATAGATTTTGTAAATAATATAATATAAAAAATTGTAACGGGCGCGTTCTGATGGTTTTCGGCGGATTTCCACAAGCAAGTTCGGCTCCATCACCCATCAGTTCCCGCCAAAAGTATCAGCTTGTCATAAAAAGAAAATAAGTAAAAAAAGTATGACTTACTGCCGTTGTCGGCATTAACCAACACACCAAACTGCACTCCGTCGCTGACGAGAGGAGCGCCGATGTCGAACTGAAATAAGGTACGTAGGAACATATGTATGTCTTAGCTACTGTACTAAAAAAAATTACATAACTCACAAAGTATGTTACGGCTAATAGCCGAAGTGCGGCTACACCTAGTTTTAGCCGGCTACAACTAGATGCATCCTTAGATGTTATAGAGATCTGCCCGAGCAATTTTATTTTCACTCTGAATCTTTAGAATCTTATTTATTAATAATTAATATATCGTATTATTTTTATAGGTAATCGAGTGATGAGCCAAACATCCTGTTCACCTGATGGTAAGCAACACGACTGCACATACTGTTATTTGTGTGTGTTAGCTCCACCCAGAACATTGTTATGCAAAATTCTCCGCGGCACTGCTTTGCGCTCGTTACCTCGATCCATCAGTTATAAGTCTCCTGCCCAGTAATTTCGCTGGCTACTGAATTATATATATATATATATATATATATATATATATATATATATATATATATATATATATTTACCGAATAAGCAAAAATTTGACCGCAGTCTCACCTGATGGAAAGTGACGACGCGGTCGACGATGGATCATGCTTGCCTAAAAGATACCGATTCACTCGGGACTTGAGGCCGTTAAAATTTTTAATAAAATTCCTGATATAATAAAAAAGGAAAGTATGGAGACAACTTTTATAAACAAATTAAAGAATTTCCTAATTTCTAAATGTTATTACAGCCTTCAAGAATTTTTCGCCGACAAATTATTAATTAATTGATTATTATTACTCATTGTATTGCATTATTATTAATTAATTGAATAAATTTTGTAATAAATTAATGTTGAAATATTAATATAATTTATATACATCTAATTTTTATTACTGTTTATCATAATATTTTGAATACTGACAGTTTTATTGACGACATTTTGACATTAATTAAAATCAACTTATAATAATCTGACAATTTGAATTTAATTTGATTATGATATTTGAAATCATGTTAATATTGCACACCATTGTCATGGTAGAATATAAGGAATTATTTTTATTTGTCATCTTTGTATACAACATTCTAGCAATAAACAATTTGAATTCGATTTGAAGACACCTAGATTATAAGAATCGGGAAACAAAGAAGGTGATAAGGTGTTCCATTCCTTGGCTGTTCGCTTTAGAAAGGTCTAAGCAAAACGCAAAACTACTAATATCGTAACTGGTTTTTTTTAATTCTTACCACGGTAGGGGCACCGTCGTCGCTGGAGGCAGTGATCACACCGTCTACTTGAGTCAGGGTCACGTCCCAACAGCTGAGCACCTCACCGGGGCCTGGAGACAAGGATCCTTCACAATAACTCAATACATACGTAGTGCTTGTATCGTAGCTCGCCTAGCCGTTCGAAATGAAATGAAATTAATACTTATTGCAGAAGTTGTGTATAAATTGCTGTAAAAATTTCATAACGAATCCGCCCACCGATTCAGAACCTCTCGACAAGGAATACCGAATCGATTGGACTACTATCGATCTCGTTTGTTGTATGGTGTACGTTAGCCGTCGGTCCCAGTTATTGTCTTAGGATAAAAGTCGTTGCGCCATTTTGAAGGCATTTGTGCGATCTATAAACGTAAAAGAAGAAGAAGAACAACTCAATGTTCACAGTACGTTTTAAAATCGGAGACAGGAGGGTAAGTGCGTTTTATAATCGTAAGTATCATAAACATAACTATTGGTATCTATATGTACTTAGGTGTATATTTCTAAAATGCTTTTTTAATTTGATGCTTTTGAACACTAAATCAACCAATATGTAAAAAAATAACAAAAAAATATTTAAAATATCTATACTGTCTCTCTCTCTATCTCTTTCTTTCTATCTATTCATTTATCTATCTCAATCTTTTTTATCTTTATTTAATTGCATCATAATTTATTTTATTTATTTCAACCAATAGTATTACAGATATTTATAGCGAAGAGCTAGTGTGGCTCAGTGGAAACACGTGCGATTTTCGATCCGACGCACCTGAGTTCGAATCCCGCTGGCCTCGCACTACTGACTTACTTAAGTTATGTGCGGATTTAACACTCGCTCTAAAAACAGTGAAGGAAACATCGTGAGGAAACCGGCAAGTCCAAGAATTAATCAAAAAAACATATGAAATCCACCAACCCGCACTGGGCCAGCTTGGTGGATTATGGTCCATACTCTCTTTATTAGAGAAGGCCCGAGTCCCTACAGTGGGAAGGTGATGGGCTGGTGATGTGGTGTGATTACTGATATTTAGTATTATAAATGCGAAAGTCTGTGTGTATTTATTGTTGTCTCCGTAATGGCTGAACGTATTTAGATGATATAGGCACTTTAGGTCCTGGAATGGGATTTTTCATCCCGAGAAAACGAACAGCTAGCTTCCTTAGGAAACAATTCTTATTGAACGGAATTCTACGCAGAAGAAGTCGTGGGTAAAAGCTAGCAAGTAATATGCTGTTGATGATGGAATACATTTTAAATACTCACCGTCGATGTCTCCGAAGGCGCAGAAGCTGGTGGATTCAGGCAGGGCTTCCTCGGTACCGCCGACGGACAGAGCGACAGGGGCGATGGTGTCTGCAAACAAAATGATAGTGTTGCGCTCTGTTATTGCAGGTATGCGCTTTCATAACAGGGCCAGGGAAACCCGCTCCGGCGCAGACGAACGGGGCGAGGAAGAGGCAGTTCGCCCGCCTCCATCACCCTCCGTAGTCGGGTCACTGGTGGAGAGTCGGGGGACTGCCGGCTTGCACGGCCCCACTCATCTGGGGGGTGGCCTTGGTGAGCAAGGTCACCCCTCAACAGGCGTAGTGGCCCGGTTTTAGACCCGGGCCTGCTGCCGTGCCGGGGCGAGATGAGGAATGCTAGCGCGACGAAAGAACATTATGCCCCACTCTGGCAGAGGCTCACTGGGGAGTTTTTAGTGGGTTTGAGCCCCACACACCCCCTTCTGCCACCCCCGTGGCAAAAGTGGCAGAAGTACAGCGCGAAGGCATTTCCCCCTCAAAAAAAAAGGTATGCGCTTTCATGAGGTCTTCTTCATTTCACTTGTAAAATAAAATAAAAATATCACATTATAAGTTTTAAAGCGCGTTTTTGATTTACCTACTTATGCTAATTCTTATGTCACACGGTACAAATATTTTGTAAAGTTTGTTGCAAATAAACGTTTCTTATTCTTAACTTTTTTTTAGACGTTTGTGAAAGGTTGCAGTTTGGCTGCGATACCAAAATACTTGCAAATGTTTTCGAAGCCAAGACTTTTAATTTCTCTCTTGAAAAATTACCTAACAAATTAGTGCAAGTCGAATACATTTTTGTCCAGCATTAATTGCAGCAGTTCGTGAAACCTGGCATCCAGCAGGCGGGAAGGTGCCAAACTTTCGAGAGCTCTGTTCGTTTTGAGATTTTGAATTTAAAACGTATTGAAATGTTTATAAGTGTTACTTACTTTTGTTGCCTTGTTAGTGTCCCTGTTGAATTATTAAAAAGAAAAACACGACCAAGTGCAATTTTGCTTAATTAGGTTTTTTTTTATTGTTAATTGGCTTGCGGATTGAGGGCTGATGTCAAGCCGATGTGACGGCCGATCGGAATAACATGATGTATATGTGTGCGTGAGGCTTGTGTACGAACGAGCAGACCGGCATAGCGGCATAGCTTGAGTGCTTCACTTTTGAATTTGGCGACGAAGCGTCCTCCTTTTTTTATCCTGTGGTGAAACTAATGTTCCATTTTCTCCAGAACATAAGAACGCGGACAATGATTTAATTTTTTCGATCTTTTGAAATAAATAAGCGTAAGAATAAGCTTACGCGTTTATTATGCAATTTTTATTTGCAATACCAATAAAGAGGTTGAAATTTGGCGCCCAGGGTGGTAAGGACTTTTCCTACTATTTTAGGCATTTATTTTAGCTACTTGTAAAACATAACTAATTGCCCAAACTGCATACAATACCTAATTTTTGAAGTAGCGATCTTTTTAGCTATCGATTTAGTTTTTGGCGCCCAACATGGGACATTAAATTTGACATAATACATTTGAACCATTGGGATTGTAGTATACTGTAAAAACGAAATTAAGCTTATCGATTCGTAAAGTCTAAGCCGCACTGGAACAATCAGAGAAGATGGCGCGAACCGCCGCACTGCCAAGTTTCAACAGCTCTTAATTAATAGCAGCTGGAGACAGTTTTAATTGTCATTCGACTACATTTTAGACTCGGATCGGGAGTGATAAACGATGTAAATACGTCACTGGACGATCAAGTTATCTTGTAGATTACTGTTATTATACGTAAGAAGGTTTTATACCTGCTTAATTTTGTATATTGCAGATTGTACTGCTTTGTGAATCAAAAGCGATTGTGTAGGTATTTTATTGTGAAATAATTTTGTGAATTGGATATTCATTTACCATATTTTTGTTTTATTTTGATAAAACTTTTATTTACTAATAGTTTACCGCTGCTGGTAAACTAGACGGCATTATACTTATAAGTATATACAATTTTTAAGCATAGATATATATCTACCTATATCTATACTTAAAAAAACCAAGCAAATGAAACGATGTCATAGCAGAACAGGAGAACGAGACACAAAAGTGAGCCGCCGGCAGCTGCGCCACCTAAATTGTGAACGTCGAATTGGTCCGCCATCTTTGGCGATTAACAGGCATGAGCGAAGCTGCAAAAGTTCCATCATAATTAGGGCACTGCGTTGCACTGCGCTCGCCAGCTATCAAGCCTCACACGACTTTCTGGCAACAGTACCATTGAAACCTCTGACAATGTTAATGTGCTTATGCTATAGGTTGTCTGAAAGAGATCGCTATTAGCGATAAGATGTTACCTTTTTTTCAGCTATTTCTTGTTTTTGTCGTGTTTTTTGGTGTCATTAAGAGATTTTTTGATGTAACTGAATGATGAGACGAGCTGGTCGTTTGCCTGATGGTAAGCAATACCATCAATGATGATCAATGATGAGCAATGATGGTAGTGTGCTTACCAGTGCTGTGCACGTGTCTGTTGAGAGCTACGAGCGCGACGTTAGCGTCGGAGTTGGATCGCGTGGTACTGGTCTCCGTCACCAGCGAGGGGTTGACCACGTTGACAGCGCCGTAGCGCACCCAGATGAAGCGCACACTGGGGACAATAATTAATTTAAATAACTAATTTTTAGAAAATAATATAAACCGACTTCAATGTATCTTCGAAGTCCAAGGTCAGATATCGATGAAATTTATATGGGACCGCTTCGTAGCTATACTGAACCCAACGCAAAAAGAACTTTCCAAATCGGTTCATGAATGACGGAGTTCTGATGTAACAAACAAAAAAAAGACGACTAGAGAACATTCTCCTTTTTAGACGTCGGAAAAAAAAAACAAGAACCGACTTCAAGACTAAACTTATATTTTTGTTTTTGTTAATTTTTTCAAATGGTGCTGAATCAATTTCGATGAAATTTATATGGGACCACCCTTGAAGTATGACAAAAAAAAGAATCATCAAAATCAATTTATAATTGGCGGAGTATTCGCGTAACAAACATACAAAAAATCGGTTAAAAACATGAAGAAATTTAGAGAACCGTTAGTTTCGAATAACGCTGTCGCCACGAACGCTGAACTGCAGCGCTGTAGCCTAGAACCCACAGGCTTAATGCTGTAGCAAAAATACTGTAACCCCATAGCGGTGTTGTATCATGATTTTTAATGGTCTCCAATTGCTGGGGACTGAAAGAACCGAAAGAAATGTGTTCAAAGCCGTATTGCTGTTGCGTGATGTTTATTTGGATTTCAATGAAGGAACGGGCGCTCAGGTAGTCCTACAACCGCACAGAGTAAACATAACTAGTCATTTAAACCTACACTACTTAATAGGTATAGTACCTACCCGTTTGCCAGTTTTTCTGCCGCCAAGCAGTAGTGCGCAAGCATTACTGCGTTTCGATTTGAAGGGCATTGTAGATGTATTGGGGTGATGAGCGCAACGCAGTGCTACGCTTTGCTTTTTATGTTATTAAAAGTTCTGGGTCGCACTACAATTGTTACGGGCAAGTGGGGCGCTTACCATCAGGCGAACGACAAGATCGTCTCATCAATCAGTTCCATAAAAAAGGTTCATAAGAGTATATAAATATTGTAGTTATATTAAGTTATTGGCAATAAAAATTCATTTTCTTTCTTTTCTTTCTTTCTTTCTTTAAAAAAGAAAAAGTATCATACTCGGCGACGCAGCTGGCGGTGGTGAGGGCCCAGTTGCTGGCGATCAGCGAGCCGCCGCAGGTGTTGAGGAAGCCGCTGGTGGAGACAGCGATGCGGAGGTGCACCAACCAGGGGTGCTCGCCGAGAGCAGCCAGCCCCTTCGTGCCTGGAGGAAGGTTGGTCATCATTATAAGGATTTTTTTTGCAATCCAAAACAAAGTCAGAGTTAAAGTCAAAATCTCTTTATTCATGTTTGGCATCACAGACGCACTTATGAACGTCAAATTATCACCATGACTCTACCACCGTATCGGAAAAAGCAACACTACTCAGAAGATACGGCAAGAAACTGCATTTTTTTTAGGGATTTGTTACAATATTTGTGTTTCAACATTGTTATGTTTCTTATGTACCACCTGGCTACTTTGCAGAAGTGGAATGTTTCAAGCAGCTTTGTCTTCTATATTCTAAACAGCGTCTTAGCTAATTTATGTAAATACGATATTTCTTGTTTATAAGGCCAAAACAGGATTACACTATAATTATAATGATTCTTCGATAGACAAAATTGAATAAAGAACTTTTGATTGATTGATTGATTGAGACGATAGACGCAAATAGTGGATCGGCCAGATAAAAAGTTAGGTTAAATGAAAGACATTAGTCATTTTGTTTTTTCTTGAATGCTGCTTTACTATTAATGGAGACACACTAACGGTAACGCTTGCACAGTTAGAGGAGGTACTGATCACTTAATCGGAGATTTAAAAAGCTTTTAAATGTAATAATTTCTTTCCTACGTGGAGCCTACGTGAAAACCTAGGTTAGGACCTTAGGTCCTGACCTAGAGTCGTGGCCTATGGACTACCTACATCATATTGTTTGTACTCTTTATATATAATAATAATAATAATAAATGTTTTTATTGCAGGCAATCCAAATCCCATAATTACAATTTAAAGTACTCAAAGTGAGTGAGTGAGTCAAAGTAAAACATATTACCTATTGTATAAAATGTACGTTAAAATCGAATAAAACTAGTTTATTTCGCCAAACCTAAATATGGGACAGCACAGACTTTCGAACAAGTTTTTTAAAATGCTATTATTTGAGCTCCGAAGCCCTTTCCAAAAGGATGCTATGCGGGCTCTTATAATAGCAAAGAAATCAGGAACCCGTGCCTCGGCAAACATGCTCCACGCGCTACAGAACCTTGGCTTTTTCATGAGGATGCGAAATGCGTCATTATATTGCACCCTCATGGTACTATACGCTTTTCTTGAGTACCTTATCCAAAGCTGACATGTATATAAACCTATACAATATATATTTACATTGTCACTGTTATCTCATTTATGTTGACACCCCCGTCTCTTACAGGACTTCAGTCCTCTCCGTCCAAGGTTGCCCGGAAGAGATCGCTTTGAGCGATGAGACCGCCCATTGTAACACTTTAGTTATTAAGTGTGTTATTTTTCCTATTGTTGTAATACTCTGTGATGGTGTAACAATAAAGAGTTATCTACTCTGACCTAATTGTTTTCTTTTATATTTGCTACGGGCATCTATTTTAATTCGCCAAAGTATATATTAGTAAGTCATTTTATTAGATGTGTAAGTTATTTTAGGTATTATTAAGTTTTTTTTTTATGTAACTGAATGACGAGACGAGCTGGTCGTTTACCTGATGGTAAGCAATACGCCAGCCCATAACAATAATAGCACCACCCAGAACTTTGTTTTGCAAAATCCTGCGCGGCGCTGCACTGCGCTCGTCACCCTGAGACAATTAGCTGTTGAGTCTCATAATGCCCAGTAATTTCGCTGGCTACAATGCCCTTCAAGCCGGAACACAGTAATGCTTGCGCACTACTGCTTGGCGGCTGAATAACTGGCAAAGCGGTGGTACCCACCCAGACGGCCTCTCGCATACGAGAAACCTACCACCAGAAGTCTGTGGTTTTAACAAAATTTGTATCACAAATGTTCCTCTTAGATTGTACCCACCTAAGAGGCGTAGGTATCTACCTATCTCAGCTATTATTGAAGTTACCGATGTAATAGAACTAATTGTAGAAATAAGATTACATTAAATTAGTCTTATTAACCACAGGTAAGAGTTACTTTACTAGCAGGTTTTGCGGAAAAATTTGGTAGGTAGATACACTACACTTAAGTAGGTAGGTACAAAACAGTTAATGCACCTATATAGATAAATGTTGATTAATTAGGTATTGTATAAATCTATACATTTATCAGTAGGTATATAACGCATTCGGCGAAACCACTTTATATTAAGTGTTGATTCATATTGATTGTATCATCTTCCAATATCTCACGAAGATATGATAAATATCTTGGTTTTAATTAAAGAGTCATGTACCACTTACTGCATCTGTTACGTATCAGATAAATTGGTTAAATGACATGATATGGGTACTTACTTTTAGCAACACCAACAGCACTGCGTCCCTAGAAATAAATTAGTTCTTAGTATTTATCTTTTCATTTATTTGAAATATGTTTTATCTATAAGCACTTAACTAAGTAAAAACATATGTAGGTAAGAACTGAATGGAAGGCTTAATTAGTCAGTTATCATTTATTAAGCAGGCAGCATTAATGTGATGTATTAGAAGAGAGATTAGATACCAATCGTATAAGTAAGTATATCTTATACCTACCTACCTACTGACGCCGCTTCAGTTAGGGAAGCGATAATACTGATAACACTTTATTAATTAAAAAAAAAAACAAAAACCGACTTCAATGTATCTTCGAAGTCCAAGGTCAAATATGGATGAAATTTATATGGGACCACTTCGTAGCTATACTGAGCCCAATGCAAACAGAATTTACCAAATCGGTTCATAAACGACGGAGTTCTGACGTAATAAACATTAAAAAAATGCTATCGAACAGAGAACCTTCTCCTTTTTTGAAGTCGGTTAAAAATTGACACCTAATCCGTGGTTTAACAGCGTTTTCACTTTTGCACAAGTGGGCCTAGTGGCTTATTGAATACGGCAGAACGATAACCACATAAAACAATAGTAGACGCATATGACGAGTTAAGAAAGGTAGGCAACCTTTCTTAACTCGTCATACGCGTCTTCCCAATCAGAATACAAAAAAAAAATCTAACACTAGCTCCATTTCACACATTGATCTAGACATTATAGACAACACCTCGTTGTCTGACCCTATTATATTTTCTCCTTCATTCATAAGTAAACTGTCTAGAGGAGTTTATTTTTTACGCCCAACGATGTGACCGTTACGTAGACCCTGGCCCCTAACTAGGATTC
Organism: Petrophora chlorosata; assembly: GCA_951640565.1. Taxonomy (NCBI): domain Eukaryota; kingdom Metazoa; phylum Arthropoda; class Insecta; order Lepidoptera; family Geometridae; genus Petrophora; species Petrophora chlorosata. The sequence goes on along the minus strand of OX621204.1, from coordinate 2,229,051 downwards.
TTTGTATCTAGGAACTACGAGACTTATGGTCCCACAACGACGGTCCCCTGTCGACGAAACAAATACTTCTGCTTTTTTCCGTGCACAAACATGTCCCGTAGCGGAAATCGAATCTGCGATCTCCGAGTTGTATGAGATTTGAGTTGACTTGCCCAACCACTTAACTAAACCACAGGGAGTATTGTCAGATTTTCACGCTTTAGCTTACGTTGAATTGAAAATGGTTAAAAAGAGACAAAATTTATCAAGTCAATAATATTTTTATGAATTGTGGGCTTTCTATGATTTTACCATAATACAGGATATGGCAACCATAATTTTTATAACATTTTTTTTTTTATGTAACTGAATGACGAGACGAGCTGGTCGTTTGCCTGATGGTAAGCAATACGCCAGCCCACAACAATAACAGCACCACAAAGAACTTTGTTTTGCAAAATCCTGCGCGGCGCTGTACTGCGCTCGTCACTCTGAGACAATTAGCTGTTGAGTCTCATAATGCCCAGTAATTTCGCTGGCTACAATGCCCTTCAAGCCGGAACACAGTAATGCTTGCGCACTACCGCTTGGCGGCTGAATAACTAGCAAAGCGGTGGTACCCACCCAGACGGCCTCTCGCATACGAGAAGCCTACCACCAGTAAATTTTATGTTGTAAATAGCGGCAATCGAGTCAATAAAAGGTTACCGTCAGTATGGTCGCCTGTAGCAAAGATTACTAACTATTACCAGGCCTAGCGCACTCCGCACTGTAGGTACGAAGCTATAAGTACATAGCCGGACAACGACGGCGGGTCGCGCGTCGTTACACGTGCCGCGTCAGAAGAGATAAGAGCGGCGCGATAGAAAGAGAGGCGCTCTGTAGGTTAATATATTAAGTGACTAGGTTTTACAGTCATGCTCACTCAAATGTCTTTGCTTGCGGCGGCTCTGTGTGTCGGGTCACTCCCTTCCCTCCTATATGGTTGAGGGGGGTGATGGCTGGTCCACAAGTCATACTCGTGAACGGGTGCTGCTTGCGGGGACTGGTCTGTTCTAGTCACTCCTACTGCTACTGTCATACCTACTTATACTTTATTTACACTTTTCTGTTACTGATACTATGACTATGGGACATCTCACTCGCATTTCTTGTTTTACATTCTGTTAATTCTAATTTATACGTAATTGTGCTGAAAAAAGACATCCCCGCAGAGTTTCTTGGTGCTATCTTCTCTAGCGGGCGTATTTCCGAAGCACTGGTAGAGTCAGTTTTCGCATTTCTTTTCAGCACTCAGACTTCAATTTGAGTATAGGAAAGAAATGGGTAAAAATACTTACCTTTTTTTCAAAGTCATGTTAACATAAGTTACAATTTTTAACATTTTTTATTTGTATCATGTGTTTATGACCTTTATAAGTGCACTTTTGTGCCTATTTAATAAATGATATTTGACTTTGACTTTGACTTTAATATGACTGGTAGGTATGCAGCGCTACGCGAGCTGAATTGAATTTTATTGCGTCATAGCAAGAGTCACTATTAAATTTCTTTGCGGAGTGATGCTTCTGTCCCATAGTATTCTGTGCTATTACTTACGTACCTGTAGCTTCTGGCACTGAGTGTATATTCAAAAATTGTTACATTAGTAAGCAATAATATTATATTTACCGGCCGGCGGTCAACATTTTAATCAGGCACTTCTCAGTAAAATTTTCAATAAGTTATTTGTATTTTAACATTATCGTATGTCCAGGCTATCTCTGCGCCAAATTGCATCAAGATCGGTTTAGCCGTTCTGCCGTGAAAAGTACCTAACAAACAGGCAGAGTTACTTATGCATTTATAATATTGGCAGTTTCACAATCCTAGTAAAACTGTGGATTTTATCGTGGGTAGTGTGGATTACTGTGGATTTAAATTAAAGATCATCTGACTTACCTGGACAGCGGCAAATGCGCACAACAACAGAACAGCGAGGACCTTCATCTTGCAGCGTTCACAGACACACTAGTACTCAATATTAATTAATGTACTTCTAATAATTAGCCTCGCTATCTGCGATTACGGGAGCGTGGCCGTTATATCGTAAGCCGCTGATACCAGGTGATTAATGATTGAGATCTCGATGCTGGTTTTTAGCGAGTGGCACCCCTATTCCTGGGTGACACCATTAGAGTAACCCGAAGCTAAAAACAAGATTTTTGTTGAAAAAATTATTATTCAAGCTTTTAACAACTTCGTAATCGGAGCCGCGAGCAGATTAAAATGAGCCCAAACACTATAGTAGGTAGTTTACGGTTATCCGGCCAGGAGTTCCATTGCCCACCTTCTGTCTCCATCATCAGATCAGCTGGCTGTCATATTGTCATCGGACTTTGTACAACAAATATGCAAAATTTCAACTCCGAAAGATTCATCTTACGGAGTTGAAATTCGGTACGTAAGAGGAAGTGGTTCTAATTTAATTTGCAAAATTTGACCCAAACAAACAAACATTACAAGTTAAATAAAAGCTTCTACTTAATAAGAAATTAGGGCTTTAAAGATTTTTATGTAGAATGGAGAACTATTTCTGGGCGACACCATCTGATTGCACCGGGTGCCACCCGCACTAGGGACGTCACTGTCTGGTAATCCACGATAAGAGATAAAGAGTAGGTATAGCTTAACTGCTTTCGTTTGCTTGCCGTTGTCCTGGGTTTTTCTTTGATTACGTAAATAATTCATTTGTACGTGTATAAATATAGACTTCAGATATGGAAGCTAATATTTGCATCATTGGGGTCAACTCTACGGCTAGAAGTGGCTCCAAATCTTAGAAATAGGTTAGATTTTTTATTGCACTAACCATGCACTATATTTTGACATGCATGTAATGATGTAAAATCTTCAGAACACATGAATTATTATTGCTGGGGGCCTCGAATGGCCCAAAAGCTTTTTTATCATAACCTACGTTAGTTCACTCTGTACTAATCGATCTGAAAAACGGAACACGTTTTTGAACCGATTAAAGGCTATATTTTTTATGCTATCATAGTTGCTAGGTATGTACATGTCCTATAACTGTTAAACTCCAAGAACTAAGTGGGGAGTACACTTTGCGGCACTCTTACGCCCAAACTATTGACTTTACGAAAAAAGGTTCATACATAGATTGTAGGTAATTGTCTCTAGTTTCATTTTGTATATAACTTTTTATCGTAAAATAAGTCGGAAAGGAGGTATTGTCAAGAAACTGCTTTTAGTCGCCATTTTTCCAATATGGCGGCGCGAGCGGCAAAAATAAGAGGTGGCGAAGTTGAAATTCGGAAAGAGCACATCAAAATCTATAAAATTACCAATTTTCAAAATTGCCGGAAAAGGAGGGTACAACTACCTACTGCTTTGCAGGTAAAACTACCAAATGACTGGACACTATTTAGTTGCACATTTAAAATGTTTGTTAATTTTGGGTTTGATTGAGTAGATGCTAAATTAACAGTTACAAAACATATTGCCTGTTCATCGGTTTGTTTGTTTGTTTATTTATAATTTTTTTGTCTAAACTGATTAAATATAAAGGAAAATAAACGTTTAATAAAACAACAAGTAGATAAATAAGCAGATATTATTCACTTCTGCGGGCTCTTCGACCAGGATTTTCTGGCCTCGCCCTCCTTCGGTAGTGACCAACTTTTTGACCTCTCCCGGGGTCTAGGCTGGCTGGGCATGTCTGGTTCTTTTTGCACTTCGTCTTGTTTCGGTGTGTGTCGGGTTTTAGAGCGAGAGCGGCGGCTGCGCGAGCGAGACCGCCGGCGGGAGCGAGACCGCGAACGGCTGTGGTGAGATCTGGAATAATAAAAAAGGAGTAATTAATTAAGTATTTTTAAAACAAAAATTAACAAGGCCTGTCACAAACTAAATTCATCACAGAAGCTGTAATCAGGCAAGACGTTCAATCAATCAATCAATCAAAAGTTCTTTATTCAATTTTGTCGTCACAGACGCACTTATGAACGTCAATTATTACTATGACTACCACCGTATCGGAAAAAGAACCACTACTCAGAAGATACGGCAAGAAACTGAGGGGCATATTTTTTAGAACTTTTGTTACAATATTTTATGTTTGTTTTTGACAATATTATTTTTCTTATGTACCAGTTTGCTACTTGGCAGAAGCGGAATGTTCCATGCATCTTTGTCTTCTATGTATGTAATTACTAACTTTATAGTATGCTTTGTTATTAGAATATTTTTCACCCTAAATTTGAATCTACTTTCTGTGAGCTCCGTTATACATTTTGGAATTTTATTGTAAAAACGTACACAATTGCCCATGAAGGACTTATTCGTTTTACTCAGTCTAAACCTAGGTACTGCAATTCTATCCTTATTTCTAGTGTTTATGTTGTAGTGGTCACTATTCACCTTGAATTTGTGCAGATTTTACGAACATACATTATATTTTCATAAATATACAGAGAAGGTAAAGTTAATACATTAATTAAACATTAATAAACGTTATCAAGACCTAACACCGATATTACTCTACTCTGACAATATTTAAGCCGACAATTTCCATCAAGATCGGTTTAGTCATAAAAAGCTAACAAACAGACAGAATTACTTTCGGATTTATAATATTAACTAGTATTTCGCCGCGTGCGCGAGCTGCTAAAGCAGCTCGCGTGGGGGGGTGGCTGCTGTTTTTTTTTTAAAAGCTTCCTATCGATTACGGTTCTAAAGTTTTGTTTACCCTTTTTGTTCTGAAAACAAACTTTTGTATGGCGGCCATCTTGAAAAATAGCTGGATTTCAAGTGATTGTGTGGCGTGCGCGAGCTGCTAAAGCAGCTCGCGTGGGGGGGTGTTTTGCTTTTTAATAAAAGCTCCCCATCAATTACGGTTCTAAAGTTATTTAAGTTCAGTTGTTCTGAAAAAATTACTTTTGTATGGCGGCCATCTTGAAAACTGGCGGAATCCAAGTGATTTTGTGGCGTGCGCGAGCTGCTAAAGCAGCTCGCGTGAGGGGGTGTTGCTTTTTTTTTATAGACGCTTCCTATCGACTACGGTTCAAAAGTTTCGTTTGGCTTATTTTTCCGGAAAAAAAAACTTTTGTATGGCAGCCATCTTGAAAAATGGCGGAATCCAAAATTTTTTTTTTAAATCGTAAAGTACGACCCAGAAAACCCCCCGATGCAAAATTTCAGTCGGATCGGAGCAACTTTCAAAATGGCCGCCATTTTTTTTTCTTTTTTTTTAATTTTTCCAACTTTTCCAAATTTCCCCCATCGCCCTCTATGATCATCAGTCAGTGGTCTTTCAGTTTTATATTATATTAACTAGTATTTCGCCGCGTGCGCGAGCTGCTAAAGCAGCTCGCGTGGGGGGGTGGCTGCTGTTTTTTTTAAAAGCTTCCTATCGATTACGGTTCTAAAGTTGTGTTTACCCTTTTTGTTCTGAAACACAACTTTTGTATGGCGGCCATCTTGAAAATAAGCTGGATTTCATGTGATTGTGTGGCGTGCGCGAGCTGCTAAAGCAGCTCGCGTGGGGGGTGTTGCTTTTTTTTATAAAAGCTCCCTATCGCTTACGGTTCTAAAGTTATTTAAGTTCAGTTGTTCTGAAAACAAGACTATTGTATGGCGGCCATCTTGAAAAATGGCGAAATCCAAGTGATTTTGTGGCGTGCGCGAGCTGCAAAAGCAGCTCGCGTGGGGGGGTGTTGCTTTTTTTTTATAGACGCTCCCTATCGACTACGGTTCAAAAGTTTTGTTTGGCTTATTTTTCCGGAAAAAAAACTTTTGTATGGCAGCCATCTTGAAAAATGGCGGAATCTAAAATGTTTTTTCATAATCGTAATCTACGACCCAGAAAACCCCCGGATGCAAAATTTCAGTCGGATCGGAGCAACTTTCAAAATGGCCGCCATTTTTTTGTATGGCGGCCATCTTTTTTTTCAAATTTTCAAAAATGGCCCAGGTTTTAGGGCATATTTAGTTCAAGCGGTACCCCCATCCGATTTATAGTTTCCGAGATCCTTTGAGCAGTTCCATCTCGGAGACACCTTTCCATGGATTTCGGATTTTTCTGGTTGGTTTCAAAACATCCTCTATCCAACGGTACCAAACACTCCCCCCCACCATAACGGCATCTGGGAGAACAATTCTGTCAATATGTCAGTCAGTCAGTCAGTCAGTCAGTCAGTCAGTGATGGTCTTCCAGCTTTATATTATATTAACTAGTATTTCGCCGCGTGCGCGAGCTGCTAAAGCAGCTCGCGTGGGGGGGTGGCTGCTGTTTTTTTTTAAAAGCTTCCTATCGATTACGGTTCTAAAGTTTTGTTTACCCTTTTTGTTTTGAAATTAAACTTTTGTATGGCGGCCATATTGAAAAAAGCTGGATTTCAAGTGATTGTGTGGCGTGCGCGAGCTGCTAAAGCAGCTCGCGTGGGGGGGTTTTGCTTTTTTTTATAAAAGCTCCCTATCGATTACGGTTCTAAAGTTATTTAAGTTCAGTTGTTCTGAAAAAATTACTTTTGTATGGCGGCCATCTTGAAAAATGGCGGAATCCAAGTGATTTTGTGGCGTGCGCGAGCTGCTAAAGCAGCTCGCGTGGGGGGGGTGTTGCTTTTTTTTTATAGACGCTTCCTATCGACTACGGTTCAAAAGTTTTGTTTGGCTTATTTTTCCGGAAAAAAAACTTTAGTATGGCAGCCATCTTGAAAAATGGCGGAATCCAAAATTTTTTTTCATAATTGTAATCTTCGACCCAGAAAACCCCCCGATGCAAAATTTCAGTCGGATCGGAGCAACTTTCAAAATGGCCGCCATTTTTTTTTCTTTTTTTTTAATTTTTCCAACTTTTTCAAATTTCCCCCATCGTCCTCTATGACATTTGGTCGAGCACCCTATACCTATCTCTAACCATTCAAAAGTTATTTACATTTTTATTTTGTATGGCGGCCATGTTTTTTTGTATGGCGGCCATCTTTTTTTTCAAATTTTCAAAAATGGCCCAGGTTTTAGGGCATATTTAGTTCAAGCGGTACCCCCATCCGATTTATAGTTTCCGAGATCCTTTGAGCAGTTCCATCTCGGAGACACCTTTCCATGGATTTCGGATTTTTCTGGTTGGTTTCAAAACATCCTCTATCCAACGGTACCAAACCCTCCCCCCCACCATAACGGCAAGTCGGAGATCAATTCTGTCAATATGTCAGTCAGTCAGTCAGTCAGTCAGTGGTCTTTCAGTTTTATATTATATTAACTAGTATTTCGCCGCGTGCGCGAGCTGCTAAAGCAGCTCGCGTGGGGGGGTGGCTGCTGTTTTTTTTAAAAGCTTCCTATCGATTACGGTTCTAAAGTTGTGTTTACCCTTTTTGTTCTGAAACACAACTTTTGTATGGCGGCCATCTTGAAAATAAGCTGGATTTCATGTGATTGTGTGGCGTGCGCGAGCTGCTAAAGCAGCTCGCGTGGGGGGTGTTGCTTTTTTTTATAAAAGCTCCCTATCGCTTACGGTTCTAAAGTTATTTAAGTTCAGTTGTTCTGAAAACAAGACTATTGTATGGCGGCCATCTTGAAAAATGGCGAAATCCAAGTGATTTTGTGGCGTGCGCGAGCTGCAAAAGCAGCTCGCGTGGGGGGGTGTTGCTTTTTTTTTATAGACGCTCCCTATCGACTACGGTTCAAAAGTTTTGTTTGGCTTATTTTTCCGGAAAAAAAACTTTTGTATGGCAGCCATCTTGAAAAATGGCGGAATCTAAAATGTTTTTTCATAATCGTAATCTACGACCCAGAAAACCCCCGGATGCAAAATTTCAGTCGGATCGGAGCAACTTTCAAAATGGCCGCCATTTTTTTTTCTTTTTTTTTAATTTTTCCAACTTTTTCAAATTTCCCCCATCGCCCTCTATGACATTTGGTCGAGCACCCTATACCTATCTCTAACCATTCAAAAGTTATTTACATTTTTATTTTGTATGGCGGCCATGTTTTTTTGTATGGCGGCCATCTTTTTTTTCAAATTTTCAAAATTGGCCCAAGGTTTGGGGCATATTTAGTTCAAGCGGTACCCCCATCCGATTTATAGTTTCCGAGAACCCCTGAGCAGTTCCATCGAGGAAACCAGTTTTTGGTGATATCGGATTTTTCTGGTTGGTTTCAAAACACCCTCTATCCAACGGTACCAAACACTCCCCCCCACCATAACGGCAAGTGGGAGATCAATTCTGTCAATATGTCAGTCAGTGATGGTAATCCACTTTTATATTATATTAACTAGTATTTCGCCGCGTGCGCGAGCTGCTAAAGCAGCTCGCGTGGGGGGGTGGCTGCTGTTTTTTTTTTAAAGCTTCCTATCGATTACGGTTCTAAAGTTTTGTTTACCCTTTTTGGTCTGAAAACAAACTTTTGTATGGCGGCCATCATGAAAAAAAGCTGGATTTCAAGTGATTGTGTGGCGTGCGCGAGCTGCTAAAGCAGCTCGCGTGGGGGTTGTTTTGCTTTTTTATAAAAGCTCCCTATCGATTACGGTTCTAAAGTTATTTAAGTTCAGTTGTTCTGAAAAAAAGACTTTTGTATGGCGGCCATCTTGAAAAATGGCGGAATCCAAGTAATTTTGTGGCGTGCGCGAGCTGCTAAAGCAGCTCGCGTGGAAAGGTGTTGCTTTTTTTTTATAGACGCTTCCTATCGACTACGGTCCAAAAGTTTTGTTTGGCTTATTTTTCCGGAAAAAAAACTTTTGTATGGCAGCCATCTTGAAAAATAGCTAAAACCAAAATTTTTTTTCATAATCGTAATCTACGACCCAGAAAACCCCCCGATGCAAAATTTCAGTCGGATCGGAGCAACTTTCAAAATGGCCGCCATTTTTTTTTCTTTTTTTTTAATTTTTCCAACTTTTTCAAATTTCCCCCATTGCCCTCTATGACATTTGGTCGAGCACCCTATACCTATCTCTGACCATTCAAAAGTTATTTACATTTTCATTTTGTATGGCGGCCATGTTTTTTTGTATGGCGGCCATCTTTTTTTTCAAATTTTTAAAAACGGCCCAGGTTTTGGGGCATATTTAGTTCAAGCGGTACCCCCATCCGATTTATAGTTTCCGAGATCCCTTGAGCAGTTCCATCTCGGAGACACCTTTCCATGGATTTCGGATTTTTCTGGTTGGTTTCAAAACACCCTCTATACAACCGTACAAAACACTCCCCCCCACCATAACGGCAAGTACCACTTCTAATTCTGTCAATTATATGTCAGTGGTATTTCAGTTTTATATTATATTAACTAGTATTTCGCCGCGTGCGCGAGCTGCTAAAGCAGCTCGCGTGGGGGGGTGGCTGCTGTTTTTTTTTTAAAAGCTTCCTATCGATTACGGTTCTAAAGTTTTGTTTACCCTTTTTGTTCTGAAAACAAACTTTTGTATGGCGGCCATATTGAAAAATGGCGGAATCCAAAATTTTTTTTCATAATCGTAATCTACGACCCAGAAAACCCCCCGATGCAAAATTTCAGTCGGATCGGAGCAACTTTCAAAATGGCCGCCATTTTTTTTTCTTTTTTTTTAATTTTTCCAACTTTTCCAAATTTCCCCCATCGCCCTCTATGACATTTGGTCGAGCACCCTATACCTATCTCTAACCGTTCAAAAGCTATTAACATTTTTATTTTGTATGGCGGCCATGTTTTTTTGTATGGCGGCCATCTTTTTTTTAAAATTTTCAAAATTGGCCCAAGGTTTGGGGCATATTTAGTTCAAGCGGTACCCCCATCCGATTTATAGTTTCCGAGATCCCCTGAGCAGTTCCATCGAGGAAACCAGTTTTTGGTGATGTCGGATTTTTCTGGTTGGTTTCAAAACACTCTCTATACAACCGTACTAAACACTCCCCCCCACCATATCGGCAAGTACCACTTCTATTTCTGTCAATTGTCAGTCAGTGACCTTTCAGTTTTATATAATAACTAGTATTTCGCCGCGTGCGCGAGCTGCTAAAGCAGCTCGCGTGGGGGGGTGGCTGCTGTTTTTTTTTTAAAAGCTTCCTATCGATTACGGTTGTAAAGTTTTGTTTACTCGTTTTGTTCTGAAAACAAACATTTGTATGGCGGCCATCTTGAAAAATGGCGGAATCCAAAATTTTTTTTCATAATAATAATCTTCGACCCAGAAAACCCCCCGATGCAAAATTTCAGTCGGATCGGAGCAACTTTCAAAATGGTCGCCATTTTTTTTTCTTTTTTTTTAATTTTTCCAACTTTTTCAAATTTCCCCCATCGCCCTCTATGACATTTGGTCGAGCACCCTATACCTATCTCTAACCCTTTAAAAGTTATTTACATTTTTATTTTGTATGGCGGCCATGTTTTTTTGTATGGCGGCCATCTTTTTTTTCAAATTTTCAAAATTGGCCCAAGGTTCGGGGCATATTTAGTTCAAGCGGTACCCCCATCCGATTTATAGTTTCCGAGATCCCCTGAGCAGTTCCATCGAGGAAACCAGTTTTTGGTGATGTCGGATTTTTCTGGTTGGTTTCAAAACACCCTCTATACAACCGTACCAAACACTCCCCCCCACCATATCGGCAAGTACCACTTCTATTTCTGTCAATTGTCAGTCAGTGACCTTTAAGTTTTATATAATAACTAGTATTTCGCCGCGTGCGCGAGCTGCTAAAGCAGCTCGCGTGGGGGGGATGGCTGCTGTTTTTTTTTAAAAGCTTCCTATCGATTACGGTTCTAAAGTTTTGTTTACCCTTTTTGTTTTGAAATCAAACTTTTGTATGGCGGCCATCTTGAAAAAAAGCTGGATTTCAAGTGATTGTGTGGCGTGCGCGAGCTGCTAAAGCAGCTCGCGTGGGGGGGGTGTTGCTTTTTTATAAAAGCTCCCTATCGATTACGGTTCTAAAGTTATTTAAGTTCAGTTGTTCTGAAAAAAATACTTTTGTATGGCGGCCATCTTGGAAAATGGCGGAATCCAAGTGATTTTGTGGCGTGCGCGAGCTGCTAAAGCAGCTCGCGTGGGGGGGGTGTTGCTTTTTTTTTAATAGACGCTTCCTATCGACCACGCTTCAAAAGTTTTGTTTGGCTTATTTTTCCGGAAAAAAAACTTTTGTATGGCAGCCATCTTGAAAACTGGCGGAATCCAAAATTTTTTTTCATAATCATAATCTACGACCCAGAAAACCCCCCGATGCAAAATTTCAGTCGGATCGGAGCAACTTTCAAAATGGCCGCCATTTTTTTTTCTTTTTTTTTAATTTTTCCAACTTTTCCAAATTTCCCCTATCGCCCTCTATGACATTTGGTCGAGCACCCTATACCTATCTCTTACCATTCAAAAGTTATTTACATTTTTATTTTGTATGGCGGCCATGTTTTTTTGTTTGGCGGCCATCTTTTTTTTCAAATTTTCAAAAATGGCCCAGGTTTTGGGGCATATTTAGTTCAAGCGGTACCCCCATCCGATTTATAGTTTCCGAGATCCCCTGAGCAGTTCCATCGAGGAAACCACTTTCTGGTGATTTCGGATTTTTCTGGTTGGTTTCAAAACATCCTCTATCCAACCGTACCAAACACTCCCCCCCACCATAACGGCAAGTCGGAGATCAATTCTGTCAATATGTCAGTCAGTCAGTCAGTCAGTCAGTGAGTGGTCTTCCAGTTTTATATTATATTAACTAGTATTTCGCCGCGTGCGCGAGCTGCTAAAGCAGCTCGCGTGGGGGGGTGGCTGCCGTTTTTTTTTAAAAGCTTCCTATCGATTACGGTTCTAAAGTTTTGATTACCCTTTTTGTTTTGAAATCAAACTTTTGTATGGCGGCCATCTTGAAAAAAAGCTGGATTTCAAGTGATTGTGTGGCGTGCGCGAGCTGCTAAAGCAGCTCGCGTGGGGGGGTTTTGCTTTTTTTTATAAAAGCTCCCTATCGATTACGGTTCTAAAGTTATTTAAGTTCAGTTGTTCTGAAAAAATGACTTTTGTATGGCGGCCATCTTGAAAAATGGCGAAATCCAAGTGATTTTGTGGCGTGCGCGAGCTGCTAAAGCAGCTCGCGTGGGGGGGTGTTGCTTTTTTTTTATAGACGCTTCCTATCGACTACGGTTCAAAAGTTTTGTTTGGCATATTTTTCCGGAAAAAAAACTTTTGTATGACAGCCATCTTGAAAAATGGCGGAATCCAAAATTTTTTTTCATAATCGTAATCTACGATCCAGAAAACCCCCCGATGCAAAATTTCAGTCGGATCGGAGCAACTTTCAAAATGGCCGCCATTTTTTTTTCTTTTTTTTTAATTTTTCCAACTTTTCCAAATTTCTCCCATCGCCCTCTATGACATTTGGTCGAGCACCCTATACCTATTTCTAACCGTTCAAAAGTTATTAACATTTTTATTTTGTATGGCGGCCATGTTTTTTTGTATGGCGGCCATCTTTTTTTTCAAATTTTCAAAATGGGCCCAAGGTTTGGGGCATATTTAATTCAAGCGGTACCCCCATCCGATTTATAGTTTCCGAGATCCCTTGAGCAGTTCCATCGAGGAAACCAGTTTTTGGTGATGTCGGATTTTTCTGGTTGGTTTCAAAACACCCTCTATACAACCGTACTAAACACTCCCCCCCACCATATCGGCAAGTACCACTTCTATTTCTGTCAATTGTCAGTCAGTGACCTTTCAGTTTTATATAATAACTAGTATTTCGCCGCGTGCGCGAGCTGCTAAAGCAGCTCGCGTGGGGGGGTGGCTGCTGTTTTTTTTTTAAAAGCTTCCTATCGATTACGGTTCTAAAGTTTTGTTTACCCATTTTGTTCTGAAAACAAACTTTTGTATGGCGGCCATCTTGAAAAATGGCGGAATCCAAAATTTTTTTTCATAATAATAATCTTCGACCCAGAAAACCCCCCGATGCAAAATTTCAGTCGGATCGGAGCAACTTTCAAAATGGCCGCCATTTTTTTTTCTTTTTTTTTAATTTTTCCAACTTTCCCAAATTTCCCCCATCGCCCTCTATGACATTTGGTCGAGCACCCTATACCTATCTCTAACCGTTCAAAAGTTATTAACATTTTTATTTTGTATGGCGGCCATGTTTTTTTGTATGGCGGCCATCTTTTTTTTCAAATTTTCAAAATTGGCCCAAGGTTTGGGGCATATTTAGTTCAAGCGGTACCCCCATCCGATTTATAGTTTCCGAGATCCCCTGAGCAGTTCCATCGAGGAAACCAGTTTTTGGTGATGTCGGATTTTTCTGGTTGGTTTCAAAACACCCTCTATACAACCGTACCAAACACTCCCCCCCACCATATCGGCAAGTACCACTTCTATTTCTGTCAATTGTCAGTCAGTGACCTTTCAGTTTTATATAATAACTAGTATTTCGCCGCGTGCGCGAGCTGCTAAAGCAGCTCGCGTGGGGGGGTGGCTGCTGTTTTTTTTTTAAAAGCTTCCTATCGATTACGGTTGTAAAGTTTTGTTTACTCTTTTTGTTCTGAAAACAAACATTTGTATGGCGGCCATCTTGAAAAATGGCGGAATCCAAAATTTTTTTTCATAATAATAATCTTCGACCCAGAAAACCCCCCGATGCAAAATTTCAGTCGGATCGGAGCAACTTTCAAAATGGTCGCCATTTTTTTTTCTTTTTTTTTAATTTTTCCAACTTTTTCAAATTTCCCCCATCGCCCTCTATGACATTTGGTCGAGCACCCTATACCTATCTCTAACCCTTTAAAAGTTATTTACATTTTTATTTTGTATGGCGGCCATGTTTTTTTGTATGGCGGCCATCTTTTTTTTCAAATTTTCAAAATTGGCCCAAGGTTCGGGGCATATTTAGTTCAAGCGGTACCCCCATCCGATTTATAGTTTCCGAGATCCCCTGAGCAGTTCCATCGAGGAAACCAGTTTTTGGTGATGTCGGATTTTTCTGGTTGGTTTCAAAACACCCTCTATACAACCGTACCAAACACTCCCCCCCACCATATCGGCAAGTACCACTTCTATTTCTGTCAATTGTCAGTCAGTGACCTTTAAGTTTTATATAATAAAACTAGTATTTCGCCGCGTGCGCGAGCTGCTAAAGCAGCTCGCGTGGGGGGGTGGCTGCTTTTTTTTTTTAAAAGCTTCCTATCGATTACGGTTCTAAAGTTTTGTTAACCCTTTTTGTTTTGAAATCAAACTTTTGTACGGCGGCCATATTGAAAAAAAGCTGGATTTCAAGTGATTGTGTGGCGTGCGCGAGCTGCTAAAGCAGCTCGCGTGGGGGGGTTTTGCTTTTTTTTATAAAAGCTCCCTATCGATTACGGTTCTAAAGTTATTTAAGTTCAGTTGTTCTGAAAAAAAGACTTTTGTATGGCAGCCATCTTGAAAAATGGCGGAATCCAAGTGATTTTGTGGCGTGCGCGAGCTGCTAAAGCAGCTCGCGTGGGGGGGTGTTGCTTTTTTTTTATAGACGCTTCCTATCGACTACGGTTCAAAAGTTTTGTTTGGCTTATTTTTCCGGAAAAAAAACTTTTGTATGGCAGCCATCTTGAAAAATGGCGGAATCCAAAATTTTTTTTCATAATTGTAATCTTTGACCCAGAAAACCCCCCGATGCAAAATTTCAGTCGGATCGGAGCAACTTTCAAAATGGTCGCCATTTTTTTTTCTTTTTTTTTAATTTTTCCAACTTTTTCAAATTTCCCCCATCGCCCTCTATGACATTTGGTCGAGCACCCTATACCTATCTCTAACCCTTTAAAAGTTATTTACATTTTTATTTTGTATGGCGGCCATGTTTTTTTGTATGGCGGCCATCTTTTTTTTCAAATTTTCAAAATTGGCCCAAGGTTTGGGGCATATTTAGTTCAAGCGGTACCCCCATCCGATTTATAGTTTCCGAGATCCCCTGAGCAGTTCCATCGAGGAAACCAGTTTTTGGTGATGTCGGATTTTTCTGGTTGGTTTCAAAACACCCTCTATACAACCGTACCAAACACTCCCCCCCACCATATCGGCAAGTACCACTTCTATTTCTGTCAATTGTCAGTCAGTGACCTTTAAGTTTTATATAATATAACTAGTATTTCGCCGCGTGCGCGAGCTGCTAAAGCAGCTCGCGTGGTGGTGGTGTTATTTTTTTTTTTATAGAAACTTCCTATCGATTACGGTTCTAAAGTTATCTAAGCCTTTATGTTCTAAAAACAAACTTTTGTATGGCGGCCATATTGGAAAATGGCGCAATCCAAGTGATTTTGTGGCGTGCGCGAGCTGCTAAAGCAGCTCGCGTGGGGTGGTGTTGTTTTTTTTTATAGAAGCTCCCTATCGATTACGGTTTTAAAGTTATTCTCTTTGTTCGGAAAAAAATCTTTTGTATGGCGGCCATCTTGAAAAATGGCGGAATCCAAATAATTTTTTCATAATCGTAATCTACGACCTAAAAAACCCCCCGATGCAAAATTTCAGTCGAATCGGAGCATTTTTCAAAATGGCCGCCATTTTTCTTTTTTTTTTTAAATATTTCCATCTTTTCCAAATTTCCCCTATGGTCCTCTATGATATTTGGTCGAGCACCCCATACCTATCTGTAACCGTTTAAAAGTTATTTGCATATTATTTTCACCTATTTTGTCATGAAAAAAAACATTTGTATTGGGGCCATCTTGAAAAATGGCGGAATCCAAATTATTTTTTCATAATCGTTATCTACGACCTAAAAAACCCCCCCATGCAAAATTTCAGTCGAGTCGGAGCATTTTTCAAAATGGCCGCCATTTTTCTTTCTTTTTTTTTAATTTTTCCAACTTTTCCAAATTTTCCCTATGGTCCTCTATGATATTTGGTCGAGCACCCTATACCTTTCTGTAACCGTTTAAAAGTTATTTGCATATTATTTTCACCTATTTTGTCATGAAAAAAAACATTTGTATGGCAGCCATCTTGAAAAATGGCGAAATCTAAATTTTTTTTTCATAATCGTAATCTACGCCCCAGAAAACCTCCCTATGCAAAATTTCAGTCGGATCGGAGCAACTTTCAAAATGGCCGCCATTTTTTTTTCTTTTTTTTTAATTTTTCCAACTTTTTCAAATTTCCCCCGTCGCCCTCTATGACATTTGGTCGAGCACCCTATACCTATCTCTAACCATTCAAAAGTTATTTAAATTTTTATTTTGTATGGCGGCCATGTTTTTTTGTATGGCGGCCATCTTTTTTTTCAAATTTTCAAAATTGGTCCAAGGTTTGGGGCATATTTAGTTCAAGCGGTACCCCCATCCGATTTATAGTTTCCGAGATCCCCTGAGCAGTTCCATCAAGGAAACCACTTTCTGGTGATTTCGGATTTTTCTGGTTGGTTTCAAAACACCCTCTATACAACCGTACCAAACACTCCCCCCCACCATAACGGCAAGTCGGAGATCAATTCTGTCAATATGTCAGTCAGTCAGTCAGTCAGTCAGTCAGTCAGTCAGTCAGTGATGGTCTTCCAGTTTTATATAATATAAACTAGGCAGATTATTTCTAAAGTCTCTCTTGGTTTTCTGGTCTTAGTCTGCTGAAAGGCGATATATTTTGAAAGAAAGAAAGAAACGTTTATTATGCCGGTTATGCCGTTTATTAACATTTTGCCGCTTCTTCTTCTCTTGGCAATTATTATATTGGTAGCAAACCAAAATCCGTTTCATGCATGCGTTGCGGCTGCTGCAGGCCAGGCAATTAAATAACGAGACGAACAGGTCGTTCACCTGTCAGTAAGCAACATGCACAGCTGTGTTCCGGTTTGAAGGGCATTGTAGCCAGCGAAATTACTGGGCATTATGAGATTCAACAGCTAATTGTCTCAGGGTGACAAGCGCAGTGCGGCGCCGCGCAGGATTTTGCAAAACAAAGCTCTGGGTGGTGCTGTTATTGATATGGGCTGGCGTTTTGCTTACCATTAGGCAAACGACTAGCTCGTCTCGTTATTCAGTAACAAAAAAAACACGCCTGCACATAATAGTTACAGCACTACCCAGACTTTTGTTTAGCGATAGCAATCCTCAGCGGCACAGTTACGCCGCACTCTCATAGTGCCCAGTAATTTCGTTTGAAACAATGCCCTTCAAACAGAAACACACTAATTATGCTTGCACACTACTGCTTGATGGTTAAATATCTGGCAAAGAGGTGGTACTTCCCAAGGCGGAAATTTGCAATAAAGGCCTACCATTGTTATATTATAGACCATGATATATGCAAAATAAATTACATTTTCAAGTTTAATTAGTTCGACTTTTAATGGTGGAATGATGAGATGATTTAGATGCATACCATGAAAATTGGTATGAAGTGGCGCAGGAGCGAGGCACGTGGTAGGTCTCTCGTATGCTGGAAAGCTGCCTGGGTAGGTAACACAACTTTTCTAGTTATTCTGTCGCCAAGCAGTACAAAAGCAATACTGTGTTAAGGTTTGACGGGCATTATAGCCAGCAAAAAATTGGGCTTGAGACTTAATATTTGATGTCTCGGGATGATGAGTGCAATGCAGTGTTATGCAGTGCTTTTTATGGTATTAAAAGGCTCTGCAATTTTTATAGGCTGGCGTGGGTTTACCATCAGACTTGTTCATCTCATCACACAGTTCCATAAAAAACGTGGAAGGAAATGGGGGAGACCTTTGCCCAGCAGTGGGACAGTATAGGATAGGAAAAAATAAGTTACGTTTGAATCTATGTAGGTATGGAATTCAATGATGCAACTGAGAATCAGGTACTCAGAGCACTGGCAAAACACGATAGAACGGCACGTTTTTGTCCTTATCTCTATCGTGAGTGGTCGCATACTGTTACCATCACCAATATAAGAACACTCATGTTATTTGTTCAACTTACAACAAAAAAGACTTTCTAGCTATCTCCGTGATCGAAGTAATTTCTTTAAAAATATCGGTAAAAATAAGAAAAATAACCATTAGTAGCGAAATTACTGGGCATTATGAGACTCAACAGCTCAGTCTCAGGGTGACGAGCGCAGTGCAGCGTCGCGCAGGATTTTGGAAAACAAGGTTCTGGGTGGTGCTGTTATTGTTATGGGCTGGCGTATTGCTTACCATCAGGCAAACGACCAGCTCGTCTCGTCATTCAGCTACATAAAAAAAACGCTCCAATTCTGTTTACATATATAAATTCTACTAGTATTTCGCCGCGTGCGCGAGCTGCTTTAGCAGTGGGGGGGTGGCTGCTGTTTTTTTTTAAAAGCTTCCTATCGATTACGGTTCTAAAGTTTTGTTTACCCTTTTTGTTTTGAAATCAAACTTTTGTATGGCGGCCATATTGAAAAAAAGCTGGATTTCAAGTGATTGTGTGGCGTGCGCGAGCTGCTAAAGCAGCTCGCGTGGGGGGGTTTTGCTTTTTTTTATAAAAGCTCCCTATCGATTACGGTTCTAAAGTTATTTAAGTTCAGTTGTTCTGAAAAAAAGACTTTTGTATGGCGGCCATCTTGAAAAATGGCGGAATCCAAGTGATTTTGTGGCGTGCGCGAGCTGCTAAAGCAGCTCGCGTGGGGGGTGTTGCTTTTTTTTTAATAGACGCTTCCTATCGACCACGGTTCAAAAGTTTTGTTTGGCTTATTTTTCCGGAAAAAAAACTTTTGTATGGCAGCCATCTTGAAAAATGGCGGAATCCAAAATTTTTTTTCATAATCGTAATCTACGACCCAGAAAACCCCCCGATGCAAAATTTCAGTCGGATCGGAGCAACTTTCAAAATGGCCGCCATTTTTCTTTCTTTTTTTTAATTTTTCCAACTTTTACAAATTTCTCCTATGGTCCTCTATGATATTTGGTCGAGCACCCTATACCTATCTGTAACCGTTTAAAAGTTATTTGCATATTATTTTCACCTATTTTGTCATGAAAAAAAACATTTGTATGGCAGCCATCTTTAAAAATGGCGGAATCAAAATTTTTTTTCATAATCGTAATCTACGACCCAGAAAACCCCACTATGCAAAATTTCAGTCGGATCGGAGCAACTTTCAAAATGGCCGCCATTTTTTTTTCTTTTTTTTTAATTTTTCCAACTTTTCCAAATTTCCCCCATCGCCCTCTATGACATTTGGTTGAGCACCCTATACCTATCTCTAACCATTCAAAAGTTATTTACATTTTTATTTTGTATGGCGGCCATGTTTTTTTGTATGGCGGCCATCTTTTTTTTCAAATTTTCAAAATCGGCCCAAGGTTTGGGGCATATTTAGTTCAAGCGGTACCCCCATCCGATTTATAGTTTCCGAGATCCCCTGAGCAGTTCCATCACGGAAACCACTTTCTGGTGATTTCGGATTTTTCTGGTTGGTTTCAAAGCATCCTCTATCCAACCATTTGCATCCTCTATCCAACCAGCTGCTAAAGCAGCTCGCGTGGGGTGGTGTTGTTTTTTTTTATAGAAGCTCCCTATCGATTACGGTTTTAAAGTTATTCTCTTTGTTCGGAAAAAAATCTTTTGTGTGGCGGCCATCTTGAAAAATGGCGGAATCCAAATTATTTTTTCAAAATCGTAATCTACGACCCCAAAAACCCCCCGATGCAAAATTTCAGTCGAATCGGAGCATTTTTCAAAATGGCCGCCATTATTCTTTCTTTTTTTTAATTTTTCCAACTTTTCCAAATTTCCCCTATGGTCCTCTTTGATATTTGGTCGAGCACCCTATACCTATCTCTAACCATTCAAAAGTTATTTGCATATTATTTTCCCCAATTTTGTCCTGAAAAAAAACCTTTGTATGGTAGCCATCTTGAAAAATGGCGGAATCCAAATTTTTTTTTCATAATCGTAATCTACGACCCAGAAAACCCCCCTATGCAAAATTTCAGTCGGATCGGAGCAACTTTCAAAATGGCCGCCATTTTTTTTTCTTTTTTTTTAATTTTTCCAACTTTTTCAAATTTCCCCCGTCGCCCTCTATGACATTTGGTCGAGCACCCTATACCTATCTCTAACCATTCAAAAGTTATTTAAATTTTTATTTTGTATGGCGGCCATGTTTTTTTGTATGGCGGCCATCTTTTTTTTCAAATTTTCAAAATTGGTCCAAGGTTTGGGGCATATTTAGTTCAAGCGGTACCCCCATCCGATTTATAGTTTCCGAGATCCCCTGAGCAGTTCCATCAAGGAAACCACTTTCTGGTGATTTCGGATTTTTCTGGTTGGTTTCAAAACACCCTCTATACAACCGTACCAAACACTCCCCCCCACCATAACGGCAAGTCGGAGATCAATTCTGTCAATATGTCAGTCAGTCAGTCAGTCAGTGGTCTTCCAGTTTTATATTATATTAATTAATTAATTAATATAGTGTGGATGATAAAATTTTAATAGATAATTTGTAATTACAAATTTTTGCTAGATCCTTTTCAAGTTGCGTTCAATGGTTCTCTACATAAGGAAATCCTAGTTAGGGGCAGGATCTATGTACCTATGTGATCGTAGGATGTAAAAAAAAAACCGGCCAAGTGAGAGTCGGACTCGCGCACAAAGGGTTCCGCACCATTATCTATAAAAAAACGGCAAAAAAATCACGTTTGTTGTATGGGAGCCCCCTTAAATATTTATTTTATTCTATTTTTTTTGTATTTGTTGTAATAGCGGCAACAGAAATACATCATCTGTGAAAATTTCAACTGTTTAACTGTCACGGTTCGTGAGATACAGTCGGGTGACAGATGGACAGCGGAGTCTTAGTAATAAGGTCCCGTTTTACCCGTTTAAAGGAACCCTAAAAACAATATTGTTAGTGAATGCGCTCGCAACAGTTTTCTTAATTTCCTTCTTTACAATACTATTCAAAAAATTCCTAGCGTACTTTACAGATAACTGTTTTACAGTTATCTGTAAAGTACGCTAGGGATTATGCTACTCCTGATTTAAAAATCATTAAGCCGCCGATAAACTGCTAATCGTTATCATAAGAGATTAACAATCCGATAGAATGAAATTAAAATACATAAAATACCTACATACCTACATGTATGGTTTTTAAACGACTTCAAAACAGGAGGTTCTCTATTCGATTGTATATTTTTAACCGACTTGGCTTGGCTGACTTGGAAGACTTGGCTGGCACCGACTTCAAATATATGAGTGGGTAGCGCTTATGAAAACTATATTAATTTATTTTTCACTTTTGAGTGCCATTTGTGGTTTTGAAGTCGGTTTAGTTTTATTTGAATTTTTTTTTTTTTTATGTTACCTCTGAACTCCGTTCTTCATAAACCGATTTGGAAAATTCTTTTGCTCTGGGTTCAGTATAGTTACGAAGTGGTCCCATATAAATTTCATCGATATTTGACCTTGGACTTCGAAGATACATTGAAGTCGGTTTTTTGTTTGATGGAGCACATAGTTTTAGAGAGAGACGGCAATTGAGCCGCTGCTCAGACCCGTCTCCCCGATGGTTCACCGAACATCATCCCCAAACATGACTAGGTCGCTTGACGGCATGGCCTTTCTCGCCTTGTCCTTTAACTCCTCTAATAACTAGCAAAGTTTCTCACCTTGCCCTTTAACTCCTCTAATAACTAGCAAAGTTTCTGGCCTTGTCCTTTAACTCCTCTAATAACTAGCAAAGTTTCTCACCTTGTCCTTTAACTCCTCTAATAACTAGCAAAGTTTCTCACCTTGTCCTTTAACTCCTCTAATAACTAGCAAAGTTTCTGGCCTTGTCCTTTACCTCCTCTAATAACTAGCAAAGTTTCTCACCTTGTCCTTTAACTCCTCTAATAACTAGCAAAGTTTCTCACCTTGTCCTGTAACTCCTCTAATAACTAGCAAAGTTTCTCACCTTGTCCTTCGACTCCTCGATCGTGACCGTCTACTCCTCGACCTTCTACTCCGCGAGCGGCGGCCGCGCGACCGCGACCGTGAATACGAACGGCGGCGCGAACGCGAACGCGAACGAGTGTACGAACGCCGCCGCGAACGCGAGCGGGAGCGCGAGCGCGAACGGCTGCGCGCTCGGTCGTCGTGCTCGTTGCGCGTCTCCGTTTCGGTTAGTTTCTTGAAGTATCTGTGAAACAAGTAACATAACTTTAGTACACAGAGGGTTATTGAAATCATTAGCCATATTTACATACATAGCAGAAACCAAACGAAAAAATAAAGTTATTTTTATTTATTGCAGTTGTTTTGTACGGCGCTGCTTGAGTGGCGCGTGGCGATTGGTACTTGTAATACTGGTGACTTACTTTCAATACTGGTTACATACTTGTAATACTAGTGACTTACTTGCAACACTGGTGACTGACTTGCAACACTGGTGACTTACTTTCAATACTGGTTACATACTTTTAATACGAGTGACTTACTTGCAACACTGGTGACTGACTTGCAACACTGGTGACTTACTTTCAATACTGGTTACATATTTGTATTACGAGTGACTTACTTGCAACACTGGTGACTGACTTGCAACAGTGGTGACTTACTTTCAATACTGGTTACATACTTGTAATACTAGCGACTTACTTGCAACACTGTTGACTGACTTGCAACACTGGTGACTTACTTGTAATACTGGTGGCTCGCATCGGGCCCGTCGAAGTAGGGCATCCTAGGCCGGCCGCGCCCCCTCCCGCGGCCGCCGCGCGCCCCGCGCCGCACGTACCCCTCGCCCGGCGGGTAGTACGCGCCGCGGACCGGGTAGTACATCGACGCAGGCGCTGGAACGTTACCGTCACGTAACGTGAACGTATACACTTCGGTGAGCACACACATTTCGACAGCGCGTAACGTAAACGTTTTGAAATGAGAAAGATTAATCATGACGTTTAAGATATGGGACTCCTTGTCACCACAGTTTAGCGGAAAAGTAAAACAGTAATCAATGGTTAACAAAGGAGTGCAGTATCTTAAAACATTGTGATTATGTTATTTTTGGAAATTTCTATCGTCTACGTATGATTACGGTTTCGCAAGTGGTTCGTGCTCACCCCACTGTTTACTCACGAAGGCGCGCTCCACCTATTTTTACAAGCTTTTATTTAACTTGTAATGGGGGATCGGATAACTTTTCAAAAGGTGTTTTAAATTAACTACAATGAAATATATATAAAACTATGTTTAAATATTATGTTTCAAATATTGCCGCGCAAAAGGTCACCTCAAAACTTGTGACGTCATATGTAGGTAGAAAACGACAAACTCTTCGAAATAAAACTTGCAAAGAGATTTAAATACGTTTTGTGAAGTTGAGTTGGGACTATATTGAAGTAATGGAACGAATTGTTGTCAGCCGAACGTGTTGTCATGTCCGCGCCCTTTGCACCCACTAACAAGTTGATTTATCAAATCTCGTTTAGTCGGATTGTTCCTAGCATCACAGAGAAAGTACCTAGTCACTAATTGTCGTAGCAAACTTCACTCCAACAACTGCAAGCGAGATGAACTTATGCAGCATTTTACTTGCGAGAAAAAGACAAATATACGTCCAACGATCACTTACATAGACACTGGCTTCTAACTAGAATTCCCTGTACCTAAGGAACCAGGAAGTATGAGGACCGTGGTCCCACAACACCCGGACACGAAACAAATGCTTGCGCTTTTTTTTCCTATAGACACAAACATTTGTCCCGTCGCGGGAATCGAACCCGCAACCTCAGTGGCGTATGAGATTTGAGCCCACCTGCCCAACCACTACACCAAAGAGGCTGTCAAAATATATGTACATATATTTAAAATAATAATTTTATCAAGTCATTCCACCGACTGCTTTTCTTATCTGAGGATAGAAAGATCGGTCCTTAGAGTGAAGCAATCATTTCCTGCCTATTCCAAAAAGAAATTGCGCGATGTTGATGAAATGAATGTTAACAATACAAACGGACAACAAAATAAAATGACATTGTGAATGTGTCATACAGCCGTCCTGGATAAGAGGACCGTATGTCCAAAAGACCCTAAGGCCCAATGCCCATTGAAGCAAAGTCGCGTCTTTTATAACTCGCGCCAAACTTGATGGCGGCCGACTGGCGCATCACGTGATCTGCGCAGATACAATTTTGTATACGATTTTGTTACTGCGCAGGTCACGTGGTGCGTCTGTCGGCCGCCATTAAGTTTGACGCGATGTATACTCATAAATGTTACAAAGAATACTAAACTTTATATCCATTTCGTAATGTACAAATTTGTGTGAAGCAAAGACGGATGACACTGGACTTTGCGCGACGGATTCAAACGTGTTTTTCTTTGCTTGACACAAATTTGTACATAACATAAGTGAACATAAAGTTCAGTATCTCTAAATAGTATAAAACAAAGTTGCTATCTGCGCTAGTTGTTCCTCGTTTCTGTTTCTCCGCTTTATTCTTCTAATTATTATATTTATAAGAAGCATTAACGAACGCCAAGCGAAAAACTCAAACAAGGTTTTTCGGAAAGAAATAATACGACCACCGGCTGGGACTCGAAACCGCATATTAATTTCTTCCCTCAGCGCGGGAAGCGCTCTACCAATTGAGCTACGGTGGCCACCAACTCGAGTGTCGAATTCTTTCTTCCGTTATTTTTATTTCTTCATCTAAATCACGCAACGGAGTTTGTAGAATTTTTAACACGACGAATACGGAACACACGATTTCAAATAGTTTAGTTAGGGAACTAGTTTATTTTTTGCCCCAGAGCCTTTGGTTACCTAGCTACGCCACTGGTTTTCTTTGAGTAAAATTTACTATCTCCAGTATTCAGGGCACTTTCCCTCCGGGTGCGGTTAAATAATCCACCCTATATAACATTTTAGAATAAAAAGACGCGTCGCTTCGACTCTGCGTCAATGAGCGTCAACCCTTAGGCAATGCGGTACTTTCATCCATGACGGCGGTACATTGATCCGATACTCATACTTTGCGGCGGGTAGAATGCCGGCGGCGGCACGGCAGCGAACGGGTACCCGAAACCGTATGGACCTGGCATCCCGTACATTCCTGGAAAATATAATAAAAAAAGTCAAAAGCACGCTGCGTTCCGAAACGGGTATAACAGATGTAGGTAATAAGGCTGCCAGGCTCAAATAGGATTGGGCGGGCCATGTCAGCTGTATGCATCCTGCCCGCTGGGCAAATATTACCACACAATGGACCCCTGAAAAGGCACAACGTCGTCGAGGCCGACCTAGAAAAAGATGGCGAGATGATCTAGACGCACACCCAGAAAATTGGTATGAAGTGGCGCACTGGACAGGACACTTTTACAGGTGGAAGGAATTGGACTTTGCCCAGCAGTGGGACAGCATAGGCTAGTTAAAAAAAAGTCAAAAGATATTTATTAAATAGGCACAAAAAATACATTTTTAAACGTCATAGGATTAATGACTTTATTAATAGACTAGTAACTGCCCGCGACTTTGTTCCCGTCGACATAATAAAACAAAGCCTATGTTATGAATAGTGTAGCTTTCTATCAGTGAAAGAATTTTCAAAATCGGTTCAGTAATTCCAGAGATTACCCCCCTACAAACATACATACATATATAAATTTGATCTCTTTCTAATATTAGTATAGTGTTTAATCAGTGTTAAAAAGTTTAATTAAAACTACAGGTTTTGTACTATGTCAAAGAAATTGGAGCCTAACTGGTCATCATCATCATCATCAGTGGCCCATTATGTTCCCACATGGGACACGGCCTTGTCTCAGATAGAGGGATGGGCCAAAATCCAACAAGCGTTCCCAGTGTGGGTTGGTAGAGGTCCTTGAGTTTTGTAATTGCTGGTTTCCTTCACCGGGTTAGAACGAGTGAAACTGAACTGCAATGAATGTCATCCAAACTAAAAGCCAAACAATTCCTACAATTGTATCCTCATAAACAAAGCTTTAATTGGTGGACTAACATTGGTGGATACATATATTGATAGATTAAAACTAAATGGCAATCTCATGATCTGATGATGATAGGAAAATTATTTGCATAATGAGTGATAAGTATGATGAGTAATGAGTATGATGAGTGATGAGTATGATTAGTGATGAGTATGATGAACGATAAGTATGATGAGTGATGAGTAAGATTATTGATGAGTATAATGAGCGATGAGTATGATGAGTGATGAGTATAATGAGTATCTCACCAGCAGCCTTATTAAACTCCATCTCTCTCTCCGGCGTGGTGAGCCTCTCCGACTTGATCCTCTTGTGGTTTTGGTCTTCCTCAGAAGACATTGAGCTGATGGAGGAGTCGCGATGTGTTTTCTTCGTTTCAAGAGCCGAGCGGATTACAATGCGACCTAGAAAATGCAAGTATTCAAATACAAGCAACATTTAAATATATTAATTTAATTACTCACTGGCTAATCAATCATTAAAAATTCTTCAGAACTAAGGGAAGGAAAACACTCCAATTTTGTCTATTTTACTATTTGCTTACCGCGGTGTCACTCGCGGTTTTCCGGGATAAAAGTACCCTGTCCTTTAACAGGACCTAAAGTACCTACATACTAAATTTAACTAAGATCCGTTTAGTAGTTCCTTGTGTAATTGTTAAAAAACATCAATCCATCCATCCTCATAAACTTTTGCACTGTAGGATATAGCATTAAATTATTATTTTTTAAATCTTCTATACTCGCATGTGCTTTTCGGAAGTGTAGGTACGTTGTCCCCGTAGGGTTGGTCCCCGCTACGGGGACAACAGGACGTCATTAAATTTTCGTACCATTGTCCCCTTTAAGGAGATGCAGCCACTAGGCTAGGCTATGTTAGAGCTGTGACCACACAGCGCGAGCCGAGCGAGCGAAGCGAGCACGCCGTGGCAGCGGCCGGTAAAGCGCCAGAAAGGAGTCTTCCCATATAAAGTTTACTTTACTATATCAATGGAAAAGAGTAAGGGGACAACGGGACGTATTTTCAAATATTTTTTTAAAGTACCATTGTCCCCGTTTAAAGGGGACACGGCTTACGGGAACAACGGACCTACACTCTTTCGGAAATGAAACACGCCGTAGTTAAAAAAAAACACCTATCACGCGTCTCAAGCACGAATTGTATACGATAACGCGTATAGCGGCGTAGTTAGTTATTAGCTTATCAGTTAAGTTTGTTGAGACTTACCGTCCAAAGCACATTTGAGCTGATTCCGCTGGTCCTCCAGAGCGGCCTCCTGCTGCCGTTTGAACCTATCGACGATGCGCTGCCGGGCGCACCGTTCGCCGGTCGCGTAGAACCGGCCCGGCCGCGACCCGTTCCGCTGCTGTAGCTCCGGACGTAACTGGAAATATATTCAAAGTTCTAAGTTCAAAAATTCTTTATTCATGTTTGGCATCACAGACGCACTTATGAACGTCAATTATTACAATGACTCTACCACCGTATCGGAAAAAGAACCACTAAAACACTTTTGAATCTACTTTCTGTGAGCTCCGTTATACATTTTGGAAAGTTATTGTAAAAACTTAAAACTTATTTGTTTTAGTAAACCTAGGTACTGCAATTCTATCCTTATTTCTAGTGTTTATATTGTGATGGTCACTATTAAGATAGATTCGTTAACTTATTATTCGTTTACTTGTCAACACAACACACATGTACATTAAATAGCAAACTGTAAGACACTTAAACTACGAGTACGTGTGTGTTGCATACAATTACAATTACGCGAATAACATTGCTCAATGAGCAAACACTGATTTTCAGCTATTGCCCTGTCTGAGGTGACGAGGCGAATCGAGCGCATTAAAACGATATATCTACGATAATAATAAATATATAATGTAATATATAACATAAAATATGTTGATAATAATAAATTAATTTAAGTTGCGGGGGTGCGTGGAAATGAGTATATGTGTGTAGAGGAGTGAATGTTAATAGTCTTGGTATGTGAGTGTGTCGGAAAAGGCAGATGTATGTGGATGAGTGGGTGTGCATGTGGTGTGGTCTCATCTGATAACACCAGTCGCCTTAGAGTCTAGGGTACCAGAAGAGGCTGTATTATATCAAACATATGAATTTATTTACCACTCACGCGTGTCTCACTCAATTGCGTGAGGTATTAAACAAATCCACACTAATCTGGATAGGTACCACAGCTTTGCCAGTTATTCTTCCGCCAAGCAGTAGTGCGCAAGCATTACTGTATTCCGGTTTGAAGGGCATTGTAACCAGCAAAGTTACTGGGCATATGAGACTTAATATCTGATGTCTCAGGGTGATGAGTGCAATGCAGTGCAATGCAGTGCTACACAGTGCTTTTTATGATATTAAAAGTACTGGGTGGCACTGCAATTGTTATGGCCTGCCCATACGTGGTGCTTGCCTTCAGGCAAACGACTTACTCATCTCACTCAGTTCCATAAAATAACTTAATAGTCATAGTTTTGGTGCCTCACAAAAGAACACATTGTTATAATTTGCTCACCTCTATCCTTTTAAACAGTTCCTCGATCAGTCTTATGGCCTGCAGTTTCTTTTGAGCTTTCAATAACTTCTTCTGTTCTTCAGCCACCTTGCTGTTCAGATCCATGTCATCATTTTGCATCAACTTGGCGAGCTGCTTTTTTTTCCTTCTCTCTTCTCGTTCCCTCATCTTCTCCAACTTCTCTTTCTCAGCTCGCTCGTACTTTTGTCTTAAAGAGTGAAAGATTATACGTGAGCATATTTCTTTTTGTCTGGAAAAGGAGAGGCCCTTAGAATGATTATTAACTAAGATAATTAAACTGTTCTTATTAAACTTCAAATTTGACCCTTCACATGCACAAAGACCAGCTATAGTTTAAAATTAACTTTTTTATTGGTACCCCTGTGTACATGATGGGTCACGGGCCCCACTTCCTTTCCCTTTTATACTTATAAGCTAAGAAAATAACCCTAAAAGATATATTATGTCATAGTTTGGGAGCAATTTACCTTTCTTTTGCTTCTTTTCTTGAAATTTTCTCTTTTTCCTGTCTCTCCTCATCCTCTTTAGCCCGCTGCCGCATAGACAGCCTCTCCCTGACGATAGCTCGGCGTTTTATGGCAGCATCCGTCATATGCTTAGTTTTGTCAAAATCAACTCGTATGCCACACCATTCGGCCATGTCATCTTTCTTCCGCAGCAGCTTGGTACTTCTCAAGGCATCCATGCACCGGACAAAGCCCACATACTCGCTAAACTGTACATAGCCTTCACAGTATAGAGCTGCATCTTGTGGTGGTGTTGTTATTCCTCTTATTGCAGCTTTCATTTGCATCCGAAACGGATCTGCAGCAGGCACATCCACTTGACGAATGGAACCAAACTTCTCAAACACTTTTTTAAAGATACTCTCAGATGGTAGGGCATCTTCATCTCTGTCTCGGTCATGAACAAACCAGCGAATGGGTAAGTTTGCTATATGAACAGTATCAGGACGTTCACCTGGCTTCATTTCATCCATATCTGTAGCATCACGGAAGAACGAGTCCCAAGCATGCCGACTGGGAAAGTCTGATTTGGCTTCCGTAACCTTCAGCTTTAGAGCATCCGGATAGTTTGTTAAATTCACTACCCTGTCGTTAAGACGCAGCAGAACACGCTCGAGTTTGTCTCGATTCTCTAACTCCGCGTCGAATCTTATCACTTCTGTACTATGCTTCGACACTTTTAACACGGAAAAACTTTCAGGTTGGACCATTTTCCGTATTTTCTCCATGAGCTCCCAGTTTGAGATCGACTTGCCCGAGACCTTGTGTGGGGGAAGCTGGACAGAAATATTTAGCTTTGCGAAAGGTTTTAGATACAAACGCTGAGGCAAATAGAGCGCCACAGCGTCTGAAGTGTCCCTGCATACTTGAATGTTCATCGCGGGACCCTGACCCTAATGACCTACTTAATATAAAATGAAGTAAAATTTACATGTGAAATGAGCTACTAACTGTTCTAAATGGAATGCTGAAAAGTCTACCTACACCTAATAAAATGATACAAAATAATGCTAAAAAATTAGAAGTGGGAATTTATAAGAAATGACCGAAACAAAGTCCAGCATCTGCGCCCATGGTCACGGCTACGTCGTAATCCTTGATGTACAAAGTGAATTTTATTCAATCTGAGCGTAATTTCCAGCGAATTTCACAATTTCGTCCGCTAAAATTGCAAACAAGTTTTCTCCATTTTCTTTTCTTCAAGCCACAGATTATACATGCACTTAAAGCAGTCAAATTCTCATGACTGCCATTGTCATATCAAATTTCAATGTCAAAAGATGTATAAATGCATTGAGGAATGACAAGACCTCAATGTATAAATGTTATTTAGATATTCTTCAATATAATTTTAAAACGTACAGCTTCACACGGTTTATTCATTAAGCCAAGTGTCAAGTATTTTTCTAAGACTTTTTGGCAGGAAGTGAAAAGTGATACAGTTTGATTTTGTTTTATTTTCCAAACAAGTATTATTTCGAGTGATCATGTGTAATATCGGTGGAATATTAACCATTATGTGTTCGTAAACGTGCACGAGTGTAGGCAAATGAAACAAAATAGAGAAAACATTGCTTTTTATGTTCTCCCAAAAAGTCCATGGAAAGCTTGAATAAAGTTCCACCACTTTATTGGAGCACTAGGATAGGGTCCGGCTTGTTGCTGTTGACCTTCATTCTCAACGAAAGTATAATTAAATGGAATATTAAACTATCAAATAAAAACTACGTAAGACATGGCGGTATGGTCTTAGAGACTTTAGCCTGCCCTAACAGGCGAACATAAAAAAAAGAAGGAGTTTTTTTCTATTTATATCATTGAGGTCTTACACTATAGAGGGATAATTACGAAGTTTTCCGACCTAAAAAAGGATAGCGCTATACAACAGGCTCTTATAAAGAACGAGGTAGAACTATTATCATATTGTCTCTATCGCGTAACCCATTTTCTTAACATTGGCCATGACATGTTAAGTCAAAATAGTGGCCCGGCAGGGTCGGCTTGTGGTTTTTTAATTTGTGTTGTGGTATTTTTTATTATTTTTAAGTGAATCTTTGTGAATGTGTACTAGAAACAATTTAGAATTAAATGTGAAAAAATATTCGGGTGTTCCATTCATGGTGAAGTGAAAATTGTACTGAAAGATTAAGTTTTCAAACGTTTGTGTTTTTCTTGTGTTTATTGATGTTTTTCGGTAACTATAATTTATGTGGATGTAACTATACATCGGGTTCGACAATTAGAACCTGCATTTGGCTTGATATATTCAGTTTTCGGTGTTATTTTGTTAAAACAACATTGACCAGTTTCGTGTGTCAGTGTGGCCATCGTATAAACATTTCAGTTCCCATTACGTCGGGTAACAAATTGCATATTTGTGTAAAATGTTAAATGTATTAAAATTGTGCATTCTTAAACCATTTAATTAAGATATAGGTAATAAAAGTAGTTAATGATTATAGTTTTTATTTAATTTGAAATTAAAAAGTTAAAGTTTAGTAAGAAGAGAGTAGAATTGTTTTAATAGTAAAGGCATTCGCCTCTTATGTAAGAACATATGTTGTAAATAAGTTCTTATTTTGTGTAATAAATTTATCTTACAGGTCCTTGCTGTCGATTACTATGGCCAATAATCCAATTCCATTGATGGATCACAATCCTACAATAAAAATGTAAGCAACGAATCTCGGATTTCTAATCCTAATTAACGCCACATAGTGAGAACGAGTTCATGAACGTAGACTTCATCATCATGTGAACGTCAAGGCTGTTCAGGACACAAAAGGACAAACCGTTTCGGGTTAGTGTAGTGAATTGACAGTTATGTATAGTTAGTGCTATCCAATACGGTGGTATGGTCAATGTTATAATTGACTTTCATAAGTACGTCTGTGATCTACTCCGACAGTATGACATTTAACTGAGACACTATGCTATTTAGAATACTTCAAGTGTTTTTTTTAACATTGTGTTTATCTATCTACCTATATCCTAAGTATCAGTTGTGCTGCAGTCTTGTAAATTATGTCAAAATACTAGTTCTTCTATTGTAAATTTTACCTGTATGGAAATAATTAATGTATGTATATTGTATAAATGTGTCATATATTTTATTTGATTATTTTATTTACCTGACTGGTTTAATCCTAGATAAAACCTGGTTAACAACAAAATATTAATGATTGCATAAGAAGCATACCGTAAGGAAATGTAGTTACGGCAATGTCATTCGAGCTCTGCGTTGTATCGCCGCCACTATAGCTTCAGAAAGTCGTAGGTAGTTGGTCTGTAAAAGGTACGAAATCTATACTATTATTCTGTGGCCACGCTAGAATGTATTCATTACTCGGCCACCTAAAAGAGACCTTCACCTTTTCATCTGTTTACAGGAGTCTATCATAAAAAGTAATTTCTAGATTTTTCGACAACATATGCATATTCCCTATTTCCCTATTCTTCACTCTGGGGTACAGAATAGTACAGATGTCCTACCTTTTACATACCAACCACGAACTTCTGAAGTTATAGTGGCTGCAATGCAACGCAGAACACGTTATATTTTCATTCAAGCGAATGGGAGAATTTTTCATAGGTATGGTAAACACCCCAAAATTACTGTCAAAAAACTATTGCTTTCCAAAAGTGTTACGCTGTCGAGGACTCTATAGTGTCATTCCTCAATGATTTATATTATTAGTCCAGTCCATTGAGGAATGTGAGACCTCAATGGTCCAGTCACTTAAGAACCCTCGGAAACCTCGGAATGAGAGATAATAAGCTGAATTTTCTTGTATACCCTCAGATAAAATATCCAGGCTGGCTTGGATTTATTTGGCTGTCTACTCGAAGTATATACCTTCATTTTGGCGTTCTAATAGTTGTCTGAAGTCCAAGGAACATAATAATTATACTCTCACTCTCAAGCAAGTCTCATAAAATGTCGTGTCTATGTCGTAAATTATTTAAGGTAAAAGGTAGGTAAACAAAAAACCGTTTATCGCGATTATCTCGGTTCTATTGCTCATCTATTATAAAAAAATTATATATTATAATGATGTATAATGGTAATGGATTAATTATAATCGCAAAATTAATATTAGCATTAATCAAATTAATCATAGTTATGAATTTCGATGATTGCTAAAAATTCATCACACGGCCACCTTTATTCCCGCATGATTGCGAACTGCGGCCATCTGCTAATTTTTTTTTTTTTTTTTTTTTTTCCCTCTTTATGAGGTGTTTGGCGTCGCACGTTGTGCATTTGCCAGCGTCTTGTTTTTGTTGTTTCGTAGACTTATTTATTTATGTACATATTCGGTTTTTTACTAAAGCGGAGAAACCATAGGAAATGTAAATAATAGGGGAATAAGGATGACGATTTTACCGGAAAGGATCAGGTGAGTGGGTAAGTATTTAGGAATATGAAAACTAAGGATAATTGGAATATAAATAATATATACACAGAATAAAGATATTATATACAATTTTACATACATATTTACAATTTAATATTATTAGTAATAATATATTCAGCTATTGCCATATATACATTAGGATCTGCATTATGAAGAAGACAGAAAATATTGGTAGGAAACGGAATTTTAAGTGTAGTCAAAGACTTAAATAATGACGATTTATCGTATTGCGAACAAGAAAACATAATATGATTTAAATCCCCCACATCCTCCCCGCAAGCGCAGGTAGGAGAGTCCACAATATGGAGTCTCGAAAGATGCAATGGGCTACAAACATGGCCCAAGCGCATTCTTATTATTGTCGAAGTAACTTTTTTGTTAAGATTAATACAACTGAACCAGGGCTTAGAAACGATGTTAGGACAAATCTGAAAATAGTGTTTACCCTTATGTTGTGCACTATTTACCCAGCAATTACTCCAGGATTCCACTAAGAAAACTTTTGGTAAACTTGTAAGGTCATGGTAATAGTTAATAAATGGAAAGACATCTCCACACAAAATAGCTTCGTTAGCCAACCTATCTGCCATTTCATTGCCTTTAATGCCACAATGACTTGGAATCCAAGTGAAAGAAACAGAGTATCCTCGGAGTGAACATTGATAAAGTTTATATCTCGCTTCAATGATTATAGGAACATATGATTGTGATTTAAATGGAAATTTAGCTAATGATTGCAAGGCGCTTAGAGAGTCAGAAAATATTACTGTTTTGTGGAGATTCATTAATAAGATGTATTCTAATGCCTTTAATATACCAAAGCATTCTCCAGTGAAAGAAGAAGTTTCAGGAGGGAATTTAATTTTTTGCACGATTTTGTACTGAGGGTGATAGACACCCACACCAACACAATCGGAAGATTTATGCTTGGATGCATCAGTATAAATATGATGCCATCCATTCCATCTATTTTGAACAAAAGAATTAAAATGACAATTTGCATTGGGGTCTTTTTTATCAATTCCAGTACTGTAAATAATGTCAGGAGAATGGATCAGGCTTTCATAACTAACATTATAAATCGGTAGATTTGCGATTTTGTGCGTAGGTGCCTGCAAATTCACAAATCTTTTCCAGCTATTTATTAAACAAGGTGAAGATTTATGTAACCAATAGCCAGGTCTTGATGTAAAATGCTCTGATAATATTTGCAGTTTATTAAATATAGGGTGTTTGGAGAATCTAAGTGACCGGAAAATAAATTTATCGGAGAGGTATTGCCGACGTAAATGAAAAGGAGGATCAACGCATTCTACCTGTAGAGCAATAATTGGACTAGATTTCATGGCTCCTGTTACAATTCTTAGAGCTTTGGCTTGAATGGCATCCAACTTCTTCAATCCGGCTATGCTACAAGGCTCCAACAAAAAAGAGCCATAATCTATGACGCTTCTTATCAGAGCGTTGTAGACAAGCCTTAAAGATGCAGGATGTGCACCCCACCAAACCCCAGAGAGGCATCGAATAATGTTAAGTAGCCGTTCACATTTTGTGGCAACATAGTCACAATGAGGAAGAAATGTTAGTTTAGAATCCAAAACTAATCCTAAAAATTTTATCTCACTTTGTACAGGTATTGGTTCTTCGTTATACAAAATATTAACAGGCGGAAGATTGCGTGACCTAGAAAATAAGACCACATTACTTTTATTGACCGAAAGTTCAAGACCATTGTCATCCATCCATATTTTTAAGCTGTTTAAAGCCGATGTCATGTGAGAACATGCATTGTCAATTGAACGATCAGAATAATACAATAGAAGGTCGTCTGCATATTGAAGGACATTTACGGAGCTGTTAATTGCATTTTCTAAGTCATAGGTATAAATATTATAAAGCAATGGGCTAATGACGGAGCCCTGAGGTAAACCTTTCCACACTATTCTGATTTCATTAGACTTATCTAGTTTAATTGACCTGCCATAGAGCATTTTAAGTATAAAGTTACAAAGCATAGAAGGAACATGTAACGATTGCAACTTTTCTTTTAGAATTGGTAAAAGAACACTATCGTATGCAGAATTTACATCTAAAAATGTTGCAACAACAGATTTATTATGAGTGAAGGCTAGGCGAATATCCGTCACAAAAATGCTCAGGCTATCCAAAGTACTTCTGCCTCTACGGAAACCATACTGAGAGTTTGCAAGAAAGCCGTGAGATTCTACGAACCACTCTAGGCGGTTTTTCACAAGATGTTCAGCGATTTTTGCAATTACTGAAGACAAAGCTATGGGGCGGTATGACTTTGGGGATGAAGGTAATTTATTAGGCTTCAATATTGGTATCACTATTTGAGATTTCCAAGAATGAGGAACCGTGCCAGACATCATTACTGAGTTAATTAAATTGAGGAAATACGAAAGATAGTTATCTCCCATATTACATATAAATGAGTAAGGAATGCCGTCTTCACCAGGAGCAGAATCATGAAGATGGGAAAGTACCCCCTTCAGTTCCCTCATGGTAAAGATCGAGTTAAGATTAGGTTCTGTATCAGGAATTAATCGAGGAATCGGAATAAATAAAGACAGCAGAGATGGAGCAACAGATGCAGGTGCTAGGTGGTTTAAGTAAGAGTTGTTTAGAGAAGGAGGCATGGGACAATGATTAGTGTTAGACATACCTGATTTAAATCGTTTGATGTTTTGCCATACAGTAGAGGGATGAGACATCGGAGAGATAGAATGACAAAATCTTCTCCAACCCTTAATTTTTTTATCTTTTAGTAACTTCTTGGTATCAATAATTAATTTAGAAACAATTTCAAAATTTGTAATAGACATGTCCTTATTATAATTCTTTTCAGCTTGTTTTCGTTTTTTAACAGCAAGAGTACAATCATTGTCCCACCAAGGTGGTGATGGAATTTGGCCCGATGCCGAATTCTTAAGAGGGAAAACTTGATCTGCGGCAGACAATATAACTTTTGCGAGGGCCTCGGAACAACTATTAATATTACTTTCAGAAATATTAGGAAGCTCAAAATATTTACTTTCCACGCACAATTTGAATTTATCCCAATCATCTCCTTTATCTTTAATTTTGTATTTCAGGCGAGGTTTATGAATAACGGAAAGAGACTTATTTGGAGAACTTATGATGATTGGAAAATGGTCACTACCGAAGGTGGATGAAAGAGTATACCAAGATAGTTCTGACGCTAAATTAGGTGTACATATTGATAAATCTATAGCGCTAGTGCCCTCGTCAGGACTAGTGCGTCTGGTGGGACAACCAGTATTCAGCAAACACAAATTATTATTATCAATTATTTCTAATAGATATTCACCATGACAATTGGAAATAGAACTACCCCAAGATCGGTGATGACAATTAAAATCTCCTAAAATCATGAAAGGTTTTGGGAGGACACATAGCAATGAACTTATTTCATTTAATATAATGGCAGAAGGCCGCGGAATATATACAGACACATAACATATGTTATTAACTGAAACAGCAACAATAGAATAGTTAGGATTATGCGGGGGAAGGGAAATAGTTTTAAAAGAATGAGAGTTTTCAATGAGTATGGCAACACCGCCATACCCGTCTTGACGATCCTCTCTGAGACATGAGTACCCCCTAATCCGAAATACGGAATTAGGTTTTAACCATGTCTCAGAGAGGATGAAGATATTTGGTTTAAATTTATTAATTAGGTAAATAATATCGCTTTTTTTACTTACTAAGCTGCGGCAGTTCCATTGGACTACCTCGGCTTGATCCATATTGGACCGATAAATTTGTGATCGCTGCAATAACAGGGGCGACGTTGGACGGTTCAATAAGTTTAGACTGAGAAAGTAAATTAATAATGGCAATTATAATATCAGCAACAGATTGCTGTTCATTTACGTGAGAAACATTTTGTTTAAGTGCACATCCGTTGGAAGGAGATGGCCCATCATACTCCTTTATAAGTTCATAGTGGGCATGTCGGTCATACCCCTTGGAAGTTTTAGGAGCAGTCCAGGGTTTTTTGAAAACAGTTTTCTTGTATGAAACCGAAGAGCTTGTATTTGAAGGTTGAGAATGAACCGGTATAGAGTAATTCTGAGTCATGGGTTTATTATTTGTTATCTCTGCAAACGATCTAGAAACTGGGGGATGTAATTTCGAAGCCTCGAAATAGGAAATACAACTTTCAGCCATAGTTAACTTAATGTGTTTCTGACGGGTAAATTCTGGGCAAGTTTTACTATTAGCAAAATGAGATCCTGAACATAAACAACAAGTAGCACAATCTTCTTCAATATTGCAAGTATCACCAGAGTGATCTTGACCACATTTGAAACAGCGCGGCTTAGACCTGCATTGACTCTTAGTATGTCCAAAACGGCAGCAATGGTAGCATTGGATTGTCGGGTAAGTGTATAGTTCTACTTGTAAAGCGTTATAGCACATAAAAATACGCTTAGGCAAAATCTGGCCATCAAAAGTAAGAACCACAGTTTGTGATGGTTTCCATGTTGGCTCACCATTTATTGTCACTTTATAGTTAAGACGTCTGGCTCTGAGAATCTTACCACATCCAATTGGAACGTTGATATTTTCCATGACTTCTTCCGGGGTCCACTCGTTGGGTACTCCACGGACCAAGCCCATGCGTGTCACATTAAAGGATGGTATAAATGCATTAAGGTTGTTCGAAGCTAGGCTAGCATGAGTGAGGAAAGAGTTAGCACTCAAATGGTTCGAGAAAGAAATGGAGATTCTATTTCGGCCAATACGTTTTAAACTACCATTCACAATATTTGCAATGGAATACTTGTTTAAGAATTTTCCAAAAGCAATTGGATGGAGAGTCGTTCCATCATTTGGGTCAGTTTGTATTTTTTGAATATGAACAACATAAGGGGCATTATCTGTAGGCTCATATAAAACTCGGGCAACTGGGTTCGGTCGTGGAGAGTTAACCGTGTCATTCAAAACAACAGGGCTAGGGTTCGAACGTGGGGGGTTAACAATATTATTTGAAACTGCGGGAGCTACATTCGGTTTTTCAACAATAGATTCAATCTCACAATGGCAGTCCGTAGGTTTCGGTTCACTATTATATTTCCTCCTTCGTTTGTTACAATGCTTACAGACCTTATAAGGACGGCTACGCTTAATTGCTCGGAAACTGATAGAGCTGTCCGTTTCCATACCAGATTCATTCGATAATATAGTAACATTACAACCAACCGGGGGCACACTGCCCCCGGGGTCCGGAGGGTCATTCATCCTCGACGAAAAATTAACAAAAACGACTTACCAGTGGATTCTATACACAAATAAACAGAATATATACACTAAAAACTAAAATAACTACAAATTACTACTCAACTGATCACTATTTACACAAAAAAAAATATTTGAAAAATTTCAAATGAAAAAATACGACCGCCGCAAAAGAGGGTTTCCCGCGCTTTTCGATCTGCTAATTAATGCTAATGGCGGCTGACTAATGTTGCTGCGTTTGCGATTACGAATAAGAACCGACTAGGAGTAAAGTGTGCCAGCTCCACCAAGCAATTTCAGACTGTAGGTTGTCTAAAGGTTTTCTATGATTAATTGAAATCGTGAAATTGCAATTAATCTTGATATTATTTTTCAAATTGATATTAATGGTTTTGTGTTGAAATCTAAGTGTTATTTAGTGAGAAATATACACCAGCTTCTAAATACAGGTTCATTATAAAAATAAAATAAATATATGCAAGTAGTTATTATTTTGGTGTTATTGTATATTCAACAAACATTCAAAATAAGAAAAATAATATAATAGTAAAGATTAATGATTTATTGACCATTTCATTAATAGTCCAGAAAAATAAATGATAAGTGCTCTCTTTTATTTTCATCTACTTGCGACCAAATTGTGTATATTCACTACTGAAAATTAGCAATTGGCATAGCCATAGCACGTAGCATGCTAATAATGATATTTCGCTTGCTAATAAAAAGCAATAACTTTCATTACTAATGTAGGTAAAATGTCGCAGCCAACTAGCTTAACTATCCGTTCAATCAACTTCCTAGCCTCTTTACTAAACAGCGCCGTTCAACTAGCTTCCTGAATGATATTCAGCCATAGCGTCTGTTACAACATTTAATAAACTGGCTGGCTAATGTTTAGGCCATTCGTACGATTAGATGTATCCTACGCGAGATTGTAAACTGTCGAGAAATTGTAAACCGTCGCATTATTTTTCGGTAGATTATAATCTATCACATCTATCAAATCTACTTACATTATATTCGTATCTCTAACATACATGTTCGCGGCGTTGGGGTGGCCCAAGGGCCACCCCCGCCGCACTCTAACCTACCGGCGAGGGCTGCAGCTATATTAATTATTATTGTCACTACACTACTCCATTGTACTATTTTCATTAAACTTTGGAAAACAGGCGTTATAAATGAACAGGCTAGCCAAGTAATTAAACGTCTTCAATCCAAGTCATTTGCCTGTTTGATCAAATGGCTGAATATCATTCAGGAAGCTAGTTGAACGGCGCTGTTCAGTAGAGGCTAGGCTGTTGGCTAGTTAGCTGCGACATATACATTAGTCCCAGCCAGCTTTTACAACACAAAAAAACCTTGAACACACGGTCAACATAGATCAACAAATTCTAGTCACGAAGCACAGAAAGCCCACTTGAAATTAGAAAGAAGTTCATTGAATGCTCCGTGGCAACGGCATTGAGACAATGTTCATCGCATTACGGCAATACAATGGCAGTTGAATAAGAAAAAAACAAGTA
This sequence comes from Petrophora chlorosata, assembly GCA_951640565.1. NCBI lineage: Eukaryota > Metazoa > Arthropoda > Insecta > Lepidoptera > Geometridae > Petrophora > Petrophora chlorosata. Next base: position 2,188,955 of record OX621204.1, on the reverse strand, counting down.
TGTAGATATTATAAATTATTTTTTATTTTTCAATACAGGATCAATGTTTCCACAAACGACACTGTACTTTTGAAGAGCTAATTGCGTTAAAAAGAATTTTACAACATTTCTAAACATACCAAATTAATCATACAGTATGTTACTTAGGACTACATCATAAATAATTTAGAATACGATTATATACACAGCTCCAGGTTAATTAAATATTTAATATAAAACTTACAATAGATTTTGCTACAAAAGCCTATGTTTACCTACATATTATCAACTTGGATTGGTTGACAATTTCATATTTAATATGGGATTCACTTTTCCGATTCAATTCTAACTTGCTGCTCACTTTCGAGCACCATCAGAATTAAATAATTCTTTGTGATATTATTGCTATTATGACAACTCTTAAAATCACAACTAAAATATGCATCAGAGTATCAGTTAATTATTATTAACAGATCTAGTGAAACCCCAAAATTGATACTAGGTTTTTAAAAGAACCATGCCCTAATGAAACATTTTGAAGGCCGCAAGTGAAAATATAATATTTACAAGTCAACAACCATTTAAATAGTCAATACTCAATAATAGTGGGTGTACGTAACTGAAACATTTCTTGTTATCTAATAAATATTGTAACAGGCCCGATAGGGATATTAATTTATTCACGGGTTGTAACTAAGAGTTTACAAATAGTAATACTTTTTATTGATGTTACAACTATTAATCTCTAATAAATTGCTTTTAAGATCTCTATTAAGAGTATGATTGGAATTGTTAACTTAGATACAAATTAATTGTACAAAATTCACAACAAACAAGTAAAACTTGTCACCTCTGTGGTATCTTTTTGCAGCCATTTTATTGTGACAAGAACTCTTATCATTCCAAAAGGGTATGGTTGTGTAATACTATTATGTATTCTGTGGTATGGTCATTAACTTAGTATACTATAAATATGAAAGTCTTTGCAATGATAACAAAGAAGTAACGCACTATGGAAGATTTGTGATAAATATACTAAACAGTCCCTTTACAACCTTTAAATCATTGTAGTTGTCGTAACATTTTATATAATAATTTCAAAATATCTTTATAAAAAAAAATGTGACCAATGTTTGTTAATCATGTATAAATAATATTGTGATGTAATGTTTATTTAAGCGTTATATTGCAATAATACACATTATATATAAAATAACACTCAGTTCAGTTGAATACTAAAATGTAAGAATTATTTTATAGTAATTTTAATAAATATATTGTAGAAAGACTGTGTTCAACCTCTACAAAAGGCAAGCGAGAGAGCGTCGCGGATGTGACACATAGCTGGAGCAATGTATTAGAGTAATATATTAATAAATTTACAGAAGGGACGTGAAATTGAAACCTATGAAACATTTAGCTATATTTTTTATATATTGGAACATAATGAAGAGCGTTTTTGTTTGAAATATAACTATTAGTGTTTAATGTATTTGTGCCTGAATAAACATAACACTCTTATAGGTCAAACAAGAATCAGACGCTTTCCCGCTTTCGACAAAGGTCCCTTCTGATTAATGACAATGTGACTCCGCTCATTGCATTCTCGCGACTCGCACCAAGCATTTCATGCAGCTCCACACAAATGCAGACATATCAACTACTACGTACAATAATATAACATACAAAATAAAGTCAAACATACATAGCTCCAGAACCAACACACTCTTCGATAGAAAACATAGCTCAACCAAAAGTCTACACAATCACAACGTCTCAATAGATTTTGTTCATAGGGAAATAATTAAAAAATAAAATTTTCAGTCTTCTATTAAATAGTTACATAGATCGTTACAGATTAGATCCTCTGATTTACAATATATTTTACAATTTGTACACGTTACATGGAAAATTGACGAGCAACTCCGCACAATCAATCGTTCACTTCACGAATCACGAAGGCGCGTGCATCACCCGATAACGGAATATTTACAAGTCATATAGTAACGTCCGATCACTGGTATCGCATGAGGTGTGCGAAGTGTTCGTTCGCCCCCGCCCAGGCTGCGGCGTGCGCGGCGTGCGCGGCGTGCCACCAGGCGGGCGCGGGCTGCGCGGGCGGCGCGGGCGGTGCGGGCGGAGCGGGCGGAGCGGGCGCCGCGGGCGAGTCTCAGTTGGCGCGCGCGCGCTTGGCGTGCGCATGCGGGGGCGCGTGCGCGGGCCGCGGCGGCGCGTGCGGCGGCTCGTCGGCCGCCAGCCCCGACCGCACCATGTACTTGAGCTGCGTCATGTACGTCATCACGTCGCGGATCTGCACCAGCGCCATGCCGTTCTCGCCGGCCGCCGCCGACTTGCACTTGCCCGAGTTGCGGAGCACTTGCAGTTGGGTTCTGGAAGGTGATGAGTATTTAGTTGCGGGGCTTGCGGGTAGGACGACGACTGACGGAAATGTTTTCGCACTGGTCGATATATTAGACAAGAGGGGAAGCCCTTATATAAATTTCAACGTTGTCGTGCGTGGACAACTGCATATTTGTGATGTTTTCAGCAGATACAGAGAATAGCGCTAACAATTTTATTATACTACGCCATCTGAAGTGCAGGCATCACGCTTCACTTTACCCTTGACAAACTGCCCTTCTCCAACGACAAAACCGGTTTTGACAAACCTGTTTTTATGAGAATTTACTTTTTATTATAGCAAAGAATACTTCCCGACAAAGTACCAAGAAGAATACAAAATATAAATAATTAATGAGATATCGAAAAATTGATTTTTAGGTCCTGGAAAAGGACAATTCGTCGGTTAGCAATCAACACCACTCAGGTCGAAATTTGTCACGTATGACGTTCAAATGCTATTGGAAGCAGTTGTTGCCTGTAAAGATAAGAATATTACTTGTGCGGTGTTGTTTGCTAGCCGACGATATGGTACTTTTGACTCCGGGAAACCGCGAGGCGCAACTATGTACCCACGCCCGTTATGTTCCCACTGCTGGGACTCGGACTAACTCGTAGAGAGAGAGTATCAAGATACTTATATATTATTAACGGGGTATTTACCATGTTTATTATTTGTTTTGAGTTTTCGATATTTCGGCACAGTTACAAGCGCCATTATAATGTAATAAATTTTAAATGTAAGGAAGTTTCGGTTTCAGTTCGGCCGAAACCGAGACTGCCGAAATTCGGTTTCGGTCGGACACTAATCCCGTTAATGATATATACAATACTAGTTTTAGTGACCGTGATAGTTTAAAAACCTATAAAAGTTTCAAGATGTGTGTACTGACGAGTTGGGCCGGAAGAGCGTGATGCCGAGCGCGTCCACCATGGCGCGGCAGGCCGTGAGCGGCACGCGCGGGAAGAAGTGCGACGCCAGGTCCGGCAGCGTCATCAGCAGCTCCGTGTACTGGTAGGGCTTCGCGTTGATGCACGGCACCATCGTGCTGTCCACCAGCGCCTTCTGCACCTGCAACCACACACGTCACGTGTTACTACACGTCTCTAATGGATGCGGCGCGGCGATGCGACAAACATCCGATCTGATTCCTTCTTCTCCCTTCCACCTTAAGACTTCCTAACGGGGTGAGTCGTTTCACCCGTACGTCGTTAATATCCCACCTATCCGTACTAAGCGTTTCGCAGATTCCTTTATCATGCGAACTGCTAACCACCGTCTTTGTTCCCAAACAACTACAACTGTGTCTTTTTATGTCTAGAGTGAATAGGCATCTCATGGGCAAGCGTGTTCCATCTAAGGCCGCATCTTCGCTTTCCATCAGGCGAGATGACGTCAAACGTATGGTCATTTACCAATAAAAAAAATGTGACACAAGTACTAAAAAAAATGCCCCTCAGTTTCTTGCCGTATCTTCTGAGTAGTGGTTCCTTTTCCGATACGTCATTGTGATATTTGACGGTCATAAGTGCGTCTGTGACGACAAACATGATGACAAACTTTTGATTGTTTGATTGATGCGGAAATTCAACTCAAATGTGAAACGAAATGAATTTATTGTAATTACGCTGAATATTATGTAGGTTGTTGTTAGAATAATATAATATGTTCAATGCTGAGGAGCTTCATTATTATTAACTAGCCACCTGACCTGACTTCACACGAGTTAAATTTACTAGTATTATGCAAAAGAACCTACCTCAAGAATTTTCTAAAAGTTGGCGTAGAGTACATTCAAATCCATCAAGTAGAATAACCAAACGCAAACACAAAAAGCAGTTGATCGCACTACGGGATGACTATGTCACTGCATATGCTCATCATTACACTGGGTAAAATACATAACGACAAGTAAAAAGCTTGTGATAAGTCTATCGTATGCGGGATGCCGTCTAAGTAGGTACCACTGCTTTACCAGTTATTCTTCCGCCAAGCAGTAGTGCGCAAGCATTACTGTTCCAGTTTGAAGGTCAGCGAAATTACTGGCCATTGTCTCGGGGTGATGAGTGCAATGCAGTGCTACTCAGTGCTTTTTATGTTATTAAAGTTCTGAGTGGCACTGGAATTTGATATGGCCAGGCGTGGCGCTTACCAGCAGGCAAGCAACTTGCTAGTCTCATCACTCAATACAATAAAAAAATTAACGAAGGTTAGAATAGTACAATATTGCAGCTTCGTCAGTCTTACCTTATACGGCGTATGGTTGCCAGTAATGCTGATGTCTGGTATGGGGGTAAGCCTCTTGCGGTTGTCTACGGAGTGAGAGGTTGAGAGGCCATTCATTGACTGGGACACTTGCGGAGGAGCACTGGAAGCAACAACTTCAAGTTAGCTTTCAATTCAGAGTCAATAAAAAGTACACTTTAGAACCTTGTCATAATAACTAGGTAAACATTTGCTACTCTCAAATACCGTGATATAGTTAAAGGTTAAAGTGATGTAATCATTACTGTGTTCCGGTTTGAAGGGCATTGTAGCCAGCGAAATTACTAGGCATTATGAGACTCAACGGCTAATTGTCTCAGGGTGACGAGCGCGGTGCAGCGCCGCGCAGGATTTTGCAAAACAAAGTTCTGGGTGGTGCTGTTATTGTTATGGGCTGGCGTATTGCTTACCATCAGGCAAACGACCAGCTCGTCTCATCATTTAGTTACATTAAAAATTTATTGAAATACACATGCCCATTGTGTATGAGGGTGATATGTGACTGACATGATATGTGCTCAGGGTATAAATATGTGCTGTCTTTGCATGGTTATTAAAGTTTTGGGTGGCATTGCAATTATTGTTATGGGCATGCGTGGCGCTTACCATCAGACAAACGGCATTCTATAATACCCGAATTTTGTTATTGATTGTGAATTCTTAAACTATAAATTTAAAATTTAAAAAGCCCCAGACAATAAAGCATGTCTAAGAACCACCGCTAGAAAACCTGCTTTCATATAAAAAAACCCAATCAAAATCCGTTCACCCGTTTAAAAGATACGGTGCCACAGACAAACACACATAGTGGTCAAACTTGTAACACCCCTCCTTTTTGCGTCGGGGGCTAAAAACTAGTGGGTTATGGCCCATACTCTGAGAGAAGGCCCGTGTCCCAGCAGTCGTAACGTGATGGGCTGATGATGATTTTCTTATCTTTTCCGTGATGGTATAATTAATTTTTAGAAAAAAAACAAAAACCGACTTCAATGTATCTTCGAAGTCCAAAGTCACATATCGATGAAATTTATATGGGACCACTTCGTAGCTATACTGAACCCAACGCAAAAAGAATTTTCCAAATCGGTTCACAAATGACGGAGTTCTGAGGTAACAAACATTAAAAAAATAAAAATACAACCGAATAGAGAACCTCCTCCTTTTTTGAAGTCGGTTAAAAATGAGGGCGATATTTGTACAAGTTTTAAAGATTAGAAATAACAATACATTTAACGCAATAATTTTTTGTGTTTTGACATTTATTTAGGCGTCTATGGCGTTCTATTTCCGGGTGTTGCGAACGAGATAAGCATAATAGCTTTACGTCATACAAACAACGAATTACACAACTGCTTTTATAGCGGTTGCGATATCCGTTGCGAAACTAGGAACGAAGTGCGCCTAGCTTAGTCAAAATTTATATAAATTGCATGAAAAGCGTAGTTTTACAGTGACAAGACAATGGCGACTGAAGAGTGACACAGATTTACAGTTAGTGTACCATATTTGTTTCTACCGTTGTTTTGTTCCAAAAATTTAATTAGTAATGTATTTTTTTTTACACTTTATAGATCTATGTTTGGCCACTATCTCGCCTGATGTGAAGCGATGATGTGGCCTAAGATCGAGCACATAGATCTAGAGAGAGGCGGCAGTTGAGCGGCTGCTCAGACCCGACTCCCTGATGGTTTACCGAACATCATCCCCAAACATGACTAGGTCACTTGACGGCATGGCTTAGTTCGGTGGGTGGTATTACAACCACGACCAGAGCCTACCACTCCAATGCGCGTAAGCGGGTTACATCACGATGTTTTCCTTCACCGTTTGTAGAGCGAGCGTGCAAAATCTGCACTAAACTATAAGTCATTGGTGCAGGGCCGAGTCGGGATTCAAACCCAGGTGCGTCGGATCGAAAGGCGCACGAGTTCCCGCTGAGCCACACTCGCTCTACATTTTTTTTTATTTGTTAACTTAACAATCATTATTTGAGAACATTAACACAATGCGACCTTAATATACACTTGGTAATAGATGCCAATGTCCTCTTGTGACTAGGTTGTCCTCTAAAAATATTTGTGTATTGTCACAGAATAATTAAGTAGTACCAGGCCTACCGCACTCCGCACTGTAGGTACGAAGCTACAAGTACATAGCCGGACACCGACGGCGGGTCGCGCGTGGTTACACGTGCCGCGGCAGAAGAGATAAGCTATGCGATAGAAAGAGAGGCGCTCTGTAGGTTAATATGACTGGTAGGTCTGCATACCTACGCGACGCGAGCTGAATTAAATTTTATTGCGTCGCTAGAGAAGCAAGAGTCGCTATTTGTTTTTTAATTTTTTTTGCGGAGTGATGCTTCTGTCCCTTAGTATTCTGTGATAGTACCTACTAGGTATGTATAGAACTATAGACAATGGCTGATTGTTTATTAATTTATATTTTGTAGTCACTTTTTGCGCTGTGTTTTTTTTTAGTACAAGTAATTTAAAGTTCAGTACATTCAACATAGTTCAGGTGAACTTTTTACCTGAAATTTCTAACGTGCCAAATATGGCATTGCACATTTCAGCTTAACAGAAGAACCAAATATGGAACAACATTTTTGCCCCTTAGCACACAATATGCCAAATGTGGAACAATTTCAGAAAAAACATGCCAAATATGGTACACCACAGACTAAACTGAAAGTTGAAAACAATGCTCACTTCATGTTGGTGGAGTTGGTAGAGCTCCTCACTAAGGGCGGAGGGGGCTGCTGGCTCATCGCCATTGTTATTGCACTGTTCGGAAACTGAAATAAACGATAAAACACAAACATAGGTATTTTGCGAGCCACTAGTTTATATAACTAATATATAAAGCCAATAGTTAAATAATTAAGAGTACAATCTAACAACAAACAAGATTTTTCTTGAAAAATATATTTTTACGACAAGCTTTAACAAATTCGTAATCGGAACCGCGAGCAGATTAAGTAGTGTAAGATTATCTATCAAGGAGTTCCATAGCCCACTCTCCGTCTGCATCATCAGATCAGCTGGCTGTCACCATAATATTGCATTGTCATTGGACTTCAAGTATGCAAAATTTCAACTCCGTAATAACGATAAGAGGAAGTGGTTCTAATTCAACTTGCAATATTTGACCCAAACATTGCAAGTTAAATAGAAGCTTGTAAAAACAAGGCAGGTATTAAGTCTATTGTGCCAAACTTATTAGCAGCTATAAAGAGCATGCTTTACGTACAGTCGGTTCCATTTGGACTCTCGGTCGGACTACTAACTTATGAAATAAAATCAGAAATATATATATTTTTTCGGTACTATGCAAAGAAATATAAAGCAAAAGTGAAGTCTTTTATTTTTTTATGTGCCAAATATGGATGCATAAGTGACAAAGCAAGCTGATATAATTTGGGCCGATTGGAAAGTTTCTAGTATCAATTTTCCTGTACCCAATAATTTTTCCTTTTTCTACGTAACTAGTGACATCGAGTCGTGTGATAGGGGGTTTTCAATAAAACGATGACTAAACCAACAACGGATGACGAACAAAGATAATACAAAACGTAAAATATTCCTCAACTGTCGGTCGATCAAATCGTCACAAGTCCCGTTCACTCACAACTAAGTACCTCACGGAACTAGTTCTTTGAAGTACCTCTGTGTTGTAGTATTTGGGAAGGTGAGTTCAAATCTCATACACCATGTAGGTTGCCGGCTTGACTCCCGCGACGGGACACAATATAATAATTATTAATTTAATTATTAATGTTTTTTTAAGTTCGTGCACAGAAAAAAGCGCTAGTATTTGTTTTGTGTGGTAGCTATTGTGGGAGCACGGTCCTCATAGTTACTCGTTCCCTCAATACAGGGAATCCTAGTTAGGGGCCAGAATCTACATATCGCACCTTCGGTGCTACAAAGTCACAACAGCTCAGTTTTGAATTTTACAGGAGAGGACTTTGAAGATTTTTTTCGCATTTATTGCCTTATTACTGGATGTCTAATTGTAGAAGGTTTAAAATCTTTATAAAATTGATGCTTTATGATTGATGTTTCATGTCAAAAGTTTAATTCAAATTACTAAAATTATTCTAATAAAACGCAAAACAAAAAAAATTGTGACTTTGTTGCGCCAGGAATTATTTAGTTAAATGAGTTATGCCTTATTATTTAGGCATTTCAGTCAGGCTTTTTGCACTCGTCTACATCATTTGTGTCGCTTTAGCTCCAATGCACGTCATAATCTCGCAGGCGCGGGGGCACAACTGTCTTATCAAACTTTGTTGGCCCAAAACGAATGGAAAAATGCACCAATAACCACAAAGGCACTCGCGCCATTTAGTAGATTTTTGCGATACTTTCGCGGGTGTTTTTGTTGCCCCGATATAGGCATGGCTCTAAGACAATTTGGCATACTTAACTCAATTTTGCAGTTTTGGCTATTTGTGACTTTGTTGCACCGAAGGTGCGATATGTAGGTGACAGTATTTTGTTTTTATTATCATGTCGTATCACAATGTGACACTTCATTAACATTAAAATCTAGCCTAATAAGGCTAATAAGTAATTTGAATTTAACTTAAACTGCTAAGTAGAGTAACTTAAACTGCTAAGTAATTATAGTAGTATTAGAGTTTATAGTACCGCAAGAGCTACAGGTCGTGATGTTTACCTGGACGTTTCTCTGGTGCTGCGACCGGTGTTGGGGCAGGGACGCGGCCGCAATGTTGTAGCGCGCCGCCGCTTGCGCCTGAGCCACTTGCGCCTACGTACAATACAACCAGTTGAATTGGAATACCAGCAAGACAAATTAGAGAGTAAAAGAAGGAGTTAAAACGTTCTTTGATATTATCTGTAAAATGATACAGGCTAGTGTTAACGTTGAAACTTAATTTTATTTTAATTAAGTTTTCTCTTTCCATGTCTAAATCTAATCATTTTTTCTACGGTTTCGAGAGACGTCACGTGTAGCAGGATATCTAATAAGACAGTAAGTTAGATGGAAACTTTCATTAGTTGGCAAGGTCCTCCATCATTAACCATGACTCATTCAATTCATGACTTCAAAATAGCCTGGTGACGTAAGCCGTTTAATTCCGTTAAATATTTTTTTTTTTCGTAAAATGGTATTGACGTATTATTTTTCTAAGATCCGAGATAAGATACGATAATGATAAGATAACAGAGGAGTGTTATTCCAGAACCTATCTAACCATAGATAAATATAAAATTGTTAGTGAATATTATAAGATTTACAAGTGTGCAATAAAACATCTCAATAACTTGCGCTAGAATAGCTTGCATTTTTCCCCTTCTGTACGTTATAGGACACATATGGTTGATAATAAAACCAAAGTCCATTTCCCCTTCCAATAGCAGCAATCCCCTTATTGAGCAGAGTTAATATTGAGTAACGTTCGGTGAACGATCCGCCCGCACCGAATTGAGTTACTTTAATGATTCATCCCTTTTATAAACACCCTCTATTATCATTGACTGTTCAATCGCGTTATCACTGTTATCTCGCAGGAAAATCAATAGCGATCAGCTATTGGCTGCTGGAATATGTAAATGGTATGAGCTGCGTTTGTTTCGACTAGAAATTAGGATTGGCTAGATCTGGAACAGCTGCAGAAACCAGCCGTTATTCTCTCAATGACTCGTTAGAAAAGTACTCGTAATCTGTTACGGTCGAGTGTCCGTGTAATTAACAGCTTCTCACATAACCTTTTGAGCGCCATAGCAAAACCATGCCCTCCACGCCAAACTACGAAAAATGTACATACCGTTACTAAAGTTGGTACAATATACCGACGGAGATGTTGGCGTTATTTTAAATGTAATATATAGACAAACTAGCAGACGGCCCGCCTGGATGGTAAGCTGTTACCGGCGCCTATGGACATCTGCAACACTCGGGATATAACTAGTGTGTTGCCTACCTTTAAAGAACCTTTTCACCCTTCTTTTAAAGTACCCCGTGTTTACAGCTCCGCGAGAAAACCTCGGGCGGTAGCCCATTCCATATTTTGCAGGTGTGCGGCAAGAAAGATCTGGAGAATCGGACAGTATGCCATTTCCATAGATCTATGATATGTGAATGGACTTTCGCACGATGTCGGGCAGTGCGGTGATAAAACCGTGATGGAGGAACCAGATCAAATAGTTCCGCAGAACATTCCCCATCATAGATTTTAAAGAACACACCGAGTGCGCCGATGTCTTGACTTTGCTTAGTGGTTCCAAATCCTTTGAGAGCTCTTTTGCGTACGGCCGACTGTGGCGTTCAAAAGGTTAAATATTTAGCTATAGAAAAAATAACAGAATGTCGCAGGAGAGCCGACAGGAATCCTATAAGAGTACCTATCGTGGCTTGAAGACGAAATGTCTGCTTTGATGATACACACCTGTGCCAGCCTGAGCACTTGCTGCGTTTGTGCCTGCGTGAGCGTGCCGGGGAGGTTCCACCCGTTGGTGAGGGCTTGCACTGTGGCCGCCGAGAGCCCGGCGTGGGGCATCTGCATGGCGGCCGTGGTGGAGGAGTGCCGCTGGGCGGTGGCGCGCCGGCCGCGGTTCGAGTTGTTGTTGACGGCATTGAAGTTCATGCCCGCCCCCGCGCCCACGCCCACGCCCACGCCGCCCACGACGCCCGGGGGCGGCGCCGGCGGGGCTCTGGTCCACTGCCCGCCGCCTGATACTGCTCCTGTCGAGGGGGGTTGCTCAATGAAGTCTACCTGACAGCAGTAACTCTTTATTGTGAACCAAACATATAGAAGAAATAAAGTAAAAAAATATAATATTATGAGCTATCTTTTCACTAATAAGCGGTCTTTTCCAGACAAACTTTAGATGGAGAGGATTTGTGATATGTAAAGTTTTGTCTTGCTTCTGTTCTAGTTATTCTAGTTAGTGAAATAGAGACATTTTTTTAATATAAATATTTATTACACATTTTTTTAATAATTTCTCTGTTGGTATGTAGCTAGACTCAAAACGTATTACAATTACAATATTTCTAATTTAACAGAAATTTGAAAAATAAAACATGCTAAATGCATTTCTGACAAAAGACATAGACATCCTTGAAGTACCTAACAGATATAAGGTCAAGTTGAGAATAACTAAAACAAAAAAATGCTTGTGCAATGCAACCTTGTAACACTTGTTATTATTAACAATAGAGTAACAAGAAAATAAGCTTTCACACAACTGAGGGCTTAGCTATGGGTGTTGTGGGACCATGGTCCTTGTAGTTCCTGGTTTCCTAGATACAGGGAATCCTAGTTAGGGTCCAGGATCTATGTATGTGATCCTAAGGCATTATTTATTTCTAAATTTAATGTTACAAGCTAAAAAAGTTGATATCAGGTTAAGGTTTGAAAACAAATACCCTTTTTTAAATTGGTATTAACCTACATAATTCAGAAGGGATATTTAAAAAAAACATCTTGTGACAACAGACCCTGCTTATTATTCCTCACAAACAGCTATCATGCAAATTATTTTACATGTCAAGGTTCCTTTTGAAGGTCTGACCTTCTATCCTAAGAAAGCTGTATAATAATAATAATTAAGCCTTTTGTATGTGGGTTAATAACTTTTTCATTTAATTTTTATATGGCTTTAATGTTTGTTGAGTTAAATTATTTGTACCATATATGGCACCATCTAGTGCAATTTAAGCATTTGTTTTAGAAGAGCTTAATTTTTTATAAGGCCTTTTTTGTAAGGGTAAATTATTTCAGCATTAACATTAAATAAATATTTTAGAAACTTTTAGGCCTTTTTTTAATAACGCATGTATTTTTTTTAAATTTTAAGTGAGACTTTTCTTTAAAGTCTACCCGACAGGGTTAGTAAAGGCTGAAAGGAAAAAGTTGTAACACAAAATAATTCTTTTCTCACCTTTAGCTGATATTAGAAGCTGTGTGTCCATAACTTTGTTGGGCCAGTACTCTTCGAAGTCTGTGCCCGGTGGGAAGTAACTCTTAATGTCCGATAAACTGATCACAGAACACGTCTCACTGGCGAACAGCTCGTTCCTGATACCTTGCACTTTACAACAGAATTTCAGGTACGACAAGTCCCAACCCTTCAACTGGTCTGCTTTCAACTTCAGATTGTCCGTCTCACCCTCAAAGTAAAACAAAGGAACAAATTTCTGTCCATCTCGTACCGTATATGGCACGACTGATTCCTTATTTATTCTTATGAAACCACATTTGTCCTTATTGTTTGTGGAGCCTCTTAATAACTTATTGTAACATACATCTAAGAAGTTATAGAACTCATAGGCGTCTGATAACCTAACAACTAAGTCTTTCTGTGTGAAGGGTTCTCGGCCGAACTGTCCGTCGCAATGCCTGTTGTTGATATCATTAAGGAGCCGAGCTTCGATCTCTGTGATATAGTAGCTCCGGATACAGGTGCATGAGTAGATGTCTGCGTGAAGGTAGTTCAGGTACTTGTTCAACAATTTGATTTCCACCATCCGGACTGCAACATACTTTTCAGATGATCGGTAGATGTATGGTATGTGACATTTGCCGAGCATGTCCCAGCCGAAGTGGCCCTTCCAGCTGGCCTCATCGGGAGCCGGGGTCTTCTTGTCGGCGTCGGGTGGCGGGCGCGGCGTGTCGGCGGCTGCGACGGCGGCGCCGGGCTTCCGCGTCAGATAGTTGAGGATGCCCATCTGCCCGCCGGTGCCGGGCGGCACGACGCCCGCTACGGTGCCGGGCGGGGGCCGCGCCGCCGCCACCGAAGCCGCCAGCGCCTTCGCCTTGTTGGCCTCCACCATCTTCGCGGCGAGCTCCCTGATCTCCGCCTCGTCGGGCCTCTCGGTCTTCACCTTCACCGTCGGATCTGTCATTTTCGCGGTTCCTTTGCTACTTCTAATTACTGACCTTCCAGAACCTTGTCTAAATTTAAAAAGTTCTCATAGGTTCGTCCGAATCCGGAGCTACATCCTGCACATCCGCACTCACGAGTTTCAGTCAAAAACAAGTAAACAATTGCACTGCACGATGCGCATTCGCGTTAACACTCTACTTTGACAGTTCGTTCACTGTTGATTTGATCAAAAATTAAATTTTAATTAAAGGCACACACTTTGTACTTGAGGCCTACGAATGATCCGAGTCCATGTGACGAGGGTCGACGTCTCCGCACTGAAAATTTAGTTTCCGCACTCCTCTGGACGCCAACTTATCATAAACTATTTTCGCGGCAATTTCCTTAGTGTCGTATTACACTAACTATTCGATTTTATAATGATTTAACTAAAGAAAACTATTTTTCTGATTATTTTCCACACTGTGGTAGGTAGGGAACATGAAACCCAAATTTTGTGAAATGCCCAATACCGTTGTGTAGTCTCGTGGGGAGTTCACATCTCATGTACATTTTTCACCTTTTGGTGAGTCAGCACCAAACAAAATGGCCGCCGACAAGGCTTTGTTGGCCAATAGGACCATTGGAAGCGGTCATACCTACCCGTGATGACGTAAAGGCACTCCCCACGAGACTACTTCTCAAGGACTTTTCATTTTGTTCTATTTTCAAGCAGGCTATTTTTAGCAAAAGCTCGATCAAAGCTATTTAAATATGTTCCTTAAATTCATTGTGCCGTTCTAAGTTCCACGCATTTTTATCTTTTTTAAAGCAAAAACTATTTCATCAATACCTAAAACTAATTTATGAATGTACTTTACAAAGTAGTCACTGTCGGTAGTCTCGTGGCGCGGTTTCCTTGTTGCTTGGGAGTTCCTATTCGTTTGCTAAACTGAATATCAACTTTAAGCGGTTGGGATTAGATCGAAAGCATTATCACATTTTAATATTCTAGACCTTATTTCATGTCGGTAGCGAGACTAGCCGACGCGCGCATTCCTCGAACAATAATCTCCTGCATGAGTGAACGGGACAGCGCTAAAGTAAAAAGTAGATGTCAAATGATTAGGTATTTTACTTTACTATGACCGAACGTACCAACGTATGTAGCTATAGGTAGGTAGATAATGCAATTACAAGCTTACGTAAGCATTTCTAACCTACTTTGGAAGTAAGTTGGTTTCGTTAACAAGCGGTATTTTGGGCGAATTTGCCAATTTTATGACTGGTCTTTGGGTCAAGTTGATGTCGCGTTTCCTGTTTACCGAGGTCAATCCATTCTTCCTAGGTGATTATGGGCTTGTAACACTGCTTTGCTTGCTATGTGCTATGTATAAACATTTTTGTGAAATTAAATTTGTTAGAATTTTGGATACAAAATTGCAAGTGACATAGTTACGTACTTAGTAGTTTTTCCCAACATAATTGGGCCTTGCTTTGTAGGCATTAAGCTATAGGTACCTAGTTACTACGTTCATATAACCACAGATATAACTCAATGTTTGTAGTGTTATAATTTTGTTGTAGGCGTACAAATATTTAACAGTTTGTTAAGAATAACATAGGTACTTAATTGTTGGTTTAATTCATATTAAGTTTGAATTTTATTAAAATTCTGGGCATATAATTGCATAAATATTTGATGTCTCGGGATGAGGAGCGCAATGCAGTGCTTTTAAAAGTTCTGGGTGGCACTGCTTGTTAACGCCTGATGATGATCAGACGAACGACTTGTTCGTCTCATCACTCAGCTCCATAAAAAAGTCATTACTTTATATTCTGTGTACCTCACCTCTTTTCCTATCCTAGGTCCTAGAGATACGTAGTAGATATGAGCGCCTATGGCCATTTCCACGGCGGGCGGCGCGGCGGCGCGGCGTCGTTCTAATCTTTCCGCGGCGGCGGCGGTGTCGGCGGCGCGCCGCTGGTGCCTCACAGTGTGGGCTTTACTTTTTAAAAATCCATTATTTTATATAAGTTCTTGAGAAATATGCATCTTTTTACCATTTTCATTTAATTATTTGCCATTTTAAACGAGATCGAACTTAATCAGCGATGTTTCGAAATAAGTACGCCCAATAACACTATAGTCTTTATCTTCCCAGTGTTTTTGGTCTCCTGGTAACACTTCCTGGTGGCACTTTACGTAAAGTTTTTGGAAAATCAACATGTACAGAATGGCTCGCCTGCTCTTGCAGAATTTCATATTGCATGCTAACGAATAGCAGAGACATCTTTGGGCAGAAACTCATATCTCATACTTCCATTTGGTATACAATCTCTTCGCAGAATTAATAAATGATAAATGATGAAAAATTAATGTAAAACCCAAATACCAGGAATGAATGAAACCACCAGAAGTCTCTTTTAATGTCCTCTCGTGGGCTTGCTTCATTCAGTACCTTCGCGAGTTTCTGGCTTCGAGCATTCTATAAACACTCTAGGGATAAGAGCGAATTGGACCACGGAAGAGGACGGTGCGGTAATTTAAAGCAATAAAAGAAAGTGGTCGATACCCGCGACTGCCGTTCGTGTAAAATTAGTTTTATAGGGATAATGAATAGCATTCTAGTCTAGGTGTGTTCTTTCTAAGTCTCAGATCATTGTAGTCTAGTATCAAACGCATGTGCCAAATTACATCCAAATCTAATCAGTAGTTACCACGTCATTAAGTAACAAAAATCAGTACGGTAAACATAAATATTCCAAATTATATTCGGAAGTATAAGTATTAAACAATTTATAGTTCGAGCAAAAGAATTCTACTTATAGTTTTTCAAAATACCTATAGGTTTCAGCGACATGAGTATTCTGCTTGCTAATAACGATTTTTGAAAAGTATTTATTGGCAACTGGGTTTCTGACTTTAAACATTCTGCAAGATAGATGATACCGTAAATATAAATCAACAATTTTGGCAGGCAACATAGTGTGATCGGAAATAAATGTTACTGGAAATCTGTTGTAAATGAATCTGTAGAAATAGGAAACTTTTATAGCCGGAAACATGTGCAATTGGGAATGTGAGGTGAAAATCTGTCGATTTGGAAATAATTTTCGGGAGGCGCTAGGCGGTGCGGCGGCGCGCCGAGGCAAATCTTCGGCGACGGCGGCACGCCGACGCGGCGCTCATATCTAATACGTAGTAATAGCACAGTCCAGTAACTAGACTGCGGTAATAGCACAGGTAATTGTTACTTGCTATTCTTTGCTAGAAGTAGGTTATTTGGTGAAACCAATAGGTACGGGAAAGTATAATGTCCCGTAATCTCAGATAAAATTGGCTGTCTACTCGAAGCCCGTAATTCAACAGGAATGTAATATCGTTTTTGGGGTCCCGTACCCAAAAGGAAAAACGGGACCTTATTTCTAAGACTCCGCTGTCCGTTTGTCTGTCTGTCCGTCTGTCACCAGGCTCTCTGTCTGTCTGTCTCATGAACCAAATGAAACGTTATAGTTAAACACAAAGACGTAATACTAAATCTTTGGTTAAACAGTTGAAATTTTTACATAGAAGATTAAAAAAAATTCAAAATTCAAAAGTTCTTTATTTAGAAAGAAGAAAGAAAGAAAAACCATTTATTCGGCACACGACAAACAAATAATACAAAAAATAAATATTTCAATTTTGTCGTCACAGACGCACTTATGAACGTCAATTATTGCAATTACTCTACCACCGTATCGGAAAAAGAACCACTACTCAGAATATACGGCAAGAAACTGATGGGCATATTTTTTAGAACTTTTGTCACAATATTTTATGTTTGTTTCTGACAATATTATTTTTCTGAAGTATTTTCTATAACAACAAATACTAAAAAAACAGAATTAAATAAATATTTAAGGGGGCTCCCATATTTCAATCCCGCCATCTAATGCGCATGCATGTAGACAGGACTTTTTTGCAGCAAGGCAAGGACAGAAACCACTTGTCTATTAAAAGTGTAAAAACTGAACTAAACATTTAGATTTGTCAAGGCCTGATTTTTATAAGTTTGTAGTTCAACAAGAAATTTTGAAGGCCGCGAAGTCTAAAGAAAAATACAATATCGTATCTAAGAAATTAATTTTGTAAATTACCAAACTGTTTTATAAATGTTGATAAATATCCCTAATTAAAAATGTCTGAGTAATGTTGTCTAAAATCCCATCCACCACCGAGGTTAGATACGGGTTCGATTTCCGCGACGGCGACAGGACAAATGTTTATGCACGGAAAAAAAGGAGCCAGCATTATTGATCTATTATTACTACCATGGACCAAATATACATTAGTCCATGTTACTACGTATATAATAATAGCTCAATGGCCAGCATAGAATTGTCTCAAAGTATTTGTTTTGTGATTGGGTGTTGTGTGACAGTGGTCCTCATCCTGGTTCCCTAGCGAAGGGAATCGTAGTTAGGGGATTCTAATAACGTCCATCGACCATCTCTATTTGGCCGATCTTCTACTCGTCCTGTGATTGAAGGGGGAGGGTGGAATTAGGTCGTGAATCTCCGTGCACATTCACCGAAATGTATCCTATAAAAGATTGACAGACATGCTACCTTGTCTACCTAATACCTTACGCCAATGCTTAAGACTATGCGGCTTTGTAGCAACCAGCTGTTCGTCACCAATTAGTCGCTTAGCACGTCGTTCTACAACCTCCAATGCTTCTAGCTGGTATTGAATAAACAAATTGCTTTTCCCTTATTTTAACCTTGAGCAGGCCTAGCGCACTCCACACTGTAGGTACGAAGCTATAAGTACACAGCCGGACATCGACGGCGGGTCGCGCGTCGTCACACGTGCCGCTTCAG
Organism: Petrophora chlorosata; assembly: GCA_951640565.1. Classification (NCBI taxonomy): domain Eukaryota; kingdom Metazoa; phylum Arthropoda; class Insecta; order Lepidoptera; family Geometridae; genus Petrophora; species Petrophora chlorosata. Next base: position 2,170,604 of record OX621204.1, on the reverse strand, counting down.
AAGAGATAAGAGCTATGCGTAAGAATGAGAGGCGCTCTGTAGGTTAATATGACTGGTAGGTATGCAGCGCTACGCGAGCTGAATTGAATTTTATTGCGTCATAGCAAGAGTCGCTATTTGTTTAAATTTCTTTGCGGAGTGATGCTTCTGTCCCTTAGTATTCTGTGCCTTGAGTCCCGTATTTTGAATGCTGATGCCCCTTAAAATCAGATACCTAATTTGGTAACCCTATCTCTAGCTAGGGTTACCTAAGTTCACCTCTGTAAACTTAGCTAAGTACCTAATAGTACCTGTCTAACATTATCTACCTCCACAAGTACTTATTAGATACCTAAAATAACTTATCTAGGTAAATCTTACTAATATTATAAACGCATAAGTTTGTAAGAATGTATGGATGTATGGTTGTCTATCTACTCTACTATCCTACTTTCGTTAGATTTACCTAGATAAGTTATTTTAGGTATCTAACCTAAAATAACTTATCTAGGTAAATCTTACTAATATTATAAACGCATAAGTTTGTAAGGATGTATGGTTGTCTATCTACTCTACTATCCTACTTTCTACTAATATTATAAACGCGAAAGTTTGTATGAATGTATGGATGTATGTTTGTTACTCTTTCACGCAAAAACTACTGGATGGATTTTGATGAAACTTTACAATAATATAGCTTACAAATCAGAATAACACATAGGCTACTTTTTATCCCGGGAAACCGCGGGTGAAACCGCAGGGCGCTAGATGCGCCCTGCGTAAAGCATTTTTTTCAATTTTCCAAATTCCATTGCGCTCTAAAGGAATCCTTCCACTAAAGTACAAAATAAATTATCTAAGTAGGTAGGTAATGTAGGTATATATGTATATTTTGTGACTAAAGCCACAGAAGACAAGAGCCCCAAATCTATGTGCAAAATGATTACACCGTAGCACTCGTAGTGAAATAATCTAAACTGTTCCCGACAATTTTCCATTTCACCCTAACTATCCCGTAACCATCGCGCTCCGTCTCGATCCCGTACTATCTCGTTGTAGCCTAGGAAAGCTAACAAGGTAAGCTAAAACCAGTTTAAGCTGAGCCTTGTGCACTAAAGGTCCCGTATGTTCCGGGGTTCAACTTATAGTGGCCTATATATTTTTTCCTAAATTGCGTCATAACTTCAATATTCCTGGACCTATTTTGACGAAACAAAGCCTGTTACAAAAAACTGCATTTCAATTCGTGCTTTAGTTTCTGAGTTTATCCCGGACAGATAGACAGACAGACAAAAAATTTAAAAACTGTATTTTTGGGTCCATGTTTTATGATATTATCGGGTCTCTTCGCGCACAATTTTAAAATCAAATTGAATTTTATTTTTGGTTCTATTGCTCCCAAATACTCTTAAAAAATAGATTTTCAAAAATATCTTCAATGAACAGTAGACGCCTCGTTACAGTTAAAGTATAGATCGATACCCATTACCGAATTTCAGATAATTAAGTACTAATAAAAATTGGTATTTTTAAATTGTCATTGTTAATTATATGTGCATGTACCATAACAAGAACTCGCCAATTGTGCTTTTCCAACGAGAGTATTTATTATTATTATTATTTATTAAAATTCAGTTTCTGCTCGCCTTGTTAAAACTATTTGGTCGCAATATCGAACCATTTTTTCAAAACCGGTATTCTCTGATAAATACCAACATTTCGGTATTTTCGATATTTCCGACAACTGAACAATTTTCGCGTTGTGAAGTGTGCCACAACTCCAAATAACGACCACTCTGACAAGAAAGAAACGACTGAGAAGTTTTAATAAATTATTACAAAACCGCTAGGCGTTTTACAAAACAGCAAATCTATGACAACTATTACTAGGTTCCATCACAGAATGTTCCACTTCAATTTCCACTGTTCCCAGCGTATCCAACTCTAGGCGTCTCTGGGAAAGTTTATAGGGTACAACAAATGGTACAATAGTTATATTATGGGTGATTATAGTCGCCGAGGAGCGAAGCGAGAACCGAGAACGAACAAAACGCAATTTTACATTGTTTATTGGTAAAAATATTTGTTGTATGTAAAATAATGTTTAAAACGAAGCGCTGTACAAGATTTTTTATTCGTTTTTCTGGACTGCTTTTGCATTTTCTTATTTTCAAATGCTATACAAGTTCAGCATAGAGCAAATAGCAACAACAAAACGTTTGTAGAAAATGGCAGCTCAGTGGCGTCGCTCGGAAAATAGACATTCTTTCCATGGTCTATCAAGTGTATTTTTCAATTATTAACATAAACCTGAGTGAAATGTTGTAAAATAACGTAGATTACACCCTAATATATTTTAAAATAATGTTGCACGCCCCCTAAATAATGGAACAACGAGCCTCTTTTGTGAAATAGACATGTCGTGTCCAAATAGAAGTTCTAATATTTTATAACTCTATCATACCGCGAAACTATGAAATTCATTTGTTTATCAATAAGCAGGTAGTTGGTATAAACATTAAAATGGAGTTTTTCGCTCTAGAAGAGAGTCAGGAACACATCCGGGTGTGCAGAGTGTGTCTACATATGGATGTAAAGATGTTTGACTTGCAGACTTACCCCTTGGAAACATACTTTGAAGCTGTTATTGGAATTCCTGTAAGTAAAACACAAGTTTGTAAGTTAAATATTACAGACAACAGGAATAGTATATGGTCCACAATAAAATTTGAGAGCTCTGGTAAATCTGGGTGTTGTCAAAATATTGATCAAACAATGAAATTTAAATTCTGCTTAATATCAAAGCTGACCTATTTATAAATACTAGGTACTACAAATAGAAATAAAACTACATATTGTACTATACACTAATATATATCATACATGTATACTACTACATACAATTACATTCTCAATATTACTGTTTAAATCTTTTATTTTTGAGTTTATTTATTAAATAGCTAAGTAAACAAATTATTTTAATAAGTGATTCTTATTTCTCATTCCAGGTAATAAGCACGATGGACCTTCCTCCGTTCCTCTGCTATGAGTGTGCGGCCCTGGTGAAGAAATTCTCCTTCTTCAAGGAGCGATGCCTTAGAGGACAAGCCACTCTGTATGGTATTTTGCAGAATACTGGGAAGGTATACTTACTTTGTAAATTATATTTAAATGAGGTGTCTTACAATACAAATACATAAAGAACAAGTATACATTTTATCAAAAAAAACCTATCTTCAATATATCTTAAAAAGTCCAAGGTCAAATATCGATCAAATTTATATGGGACCACTTCGTAGCTATACTGAACCCGACGCAAAAATAATTTTCCAAATCGGTTCAGAAATGACGGAGTTCTGATGTAACAAACATAAAAAACCCTCAATAAAATAAAAACTAAAAATTAAAATTCATTTATTTCACTTTGTAACAACTTTGTTTGTGAGACCCTAACTAATAAACTAGGCTGTATGGCCTGTGCCTTAATAGTTAGTTTCTTCCCATTAAGTTAATTTCTTGTTGTTACACTAATTCACATTTAATTTTGAATTTTAGTAAATTAATTCAGATTTATCATAAAACAATTAGTATTTTCAAAATAGAGAACCTCCTCCTTTTTGAAGTTGGTTAAAAATGGGTTTGCCTTACTAACAGCATAGTTTTGTCACTGATGGCTGGAGGACTCTGCACACTACACCATAGAGTATACTTTAACCGAGCTATGAACATACAGCATGAAAGATATAAAACCAGGCTGGTGACATTATTTTATATCCACACCAGACTTAATGTTTTGCTGGTGACACTAGCAATATACTGGTGACACCAGCAAAATATTCGGCCTGGTATGGACGTCTTATAGAAAAGTAGGCAGTGATTGTTGTCAGTGAGTATTTTTTTGCCTGTTTTGGTACGGTCTTGGTATGCTACAGTGTAATGGGCAGAGTCCTTAAAGGCTCAATCTTGTGATTTAGTGTATTAATGTTATGATTTATGTCATAACATTAATCAATTAATATTATTAACATTACCATCACTGTCATGATTTTATAACAGTTTTATCTTATTATGGTTGTCACCCTTTAACAGGTTGAAGAGTGACAGAGTTTAATTAACTATACAGACTTTCTGTTTTCAGATCACAGAACGAGAAATAAAACAGATAGACAGAAAGAGTTCAGTCAGTTTAAACCTAACTATCTGCAACACTTCTACTGAAGACAACTTGTACCAAGCAGAAAATGGATGTGACCTCCGGAAGATTAAAGACGAACCCAACATTATAAACGCTAATGGTATGTTAATAAAGCATTACATTATTTTACTTATGAGTGATGTAGTCCATGGCTGTAGAGAATAAGTTACTCTGAGTTACTGAATATTCAACAATAGTTTTTATGTAACTGAATGACGAGACGAGCTGGTCGTTTACCTGATGGTAAGCAATACGCCAGCCCATAACAATGACAGCACCACCCAGAACTTTGTTTTGCAAAATCCTGCGCGGCGCTGCACTGCGCTCGTCACCCTGAGACAATTAGCTGTTGAGTCTCATAATGCCCAGTAATTTCGCTGGCTACAATGCCTTTCAAGGCGGAACACAGTAATGCTTGCGTACTACTGCTTGGTGGCTGAATAACTGGCAAAGCGGTGGTACCCACCCAGACAGCCTCTCGCATACGAGAAACCTACCACCAGTAAAAGAAAACCAGTAAAAGTATAGTTATAGCAAACAGCTTAATAGCTGGGTTCCACATCTGCATTGAATTAGGATTCCTCAAGAAACTCACTCCACTTTTTATCTGGGATGAAAAATACCTACATTTGAAATTATATCAAAAAGCTGGGCATCCTAGCAAAGGTGAAGAGTTACTTCACACCGGAACAGCTGCTAAATCTATACCAAGCGCAAGTCCGGTCGTGTATAGAGTACTGCTCTCACCTTTGGGATGGTTCAACTAAATATCAACTTGAGGCACTTGAATCAATCGAGAGGCGAGCCAAGAGACTCACTGGTGATGACGCGCTATTCGAGTCAAGACTACACAGTCTTGAACATCGACGCAGAATTGCCAGGCTATCCGTTTTTTATCGGATACATTTCGGAGAGTGTGCGTCGGAATTGCACCAACTAATTCCCCCAACCCCATTTTATCATCGGACTACAAGACGAACGGCAATACGCCACCGTTTCATGGTGGACATTCCTCCCGCGCGTACTATAGGCCGACCGTTTATCTGAGTCCTCGCCTGCGCGGTACAGGGGCGCGGGGGTATGACGATAAAGGGGACTGAGACAAGTGCGGGCGGCGGGGGCGCTTAGTGAGATACACACGAGACGAAATGCGCCAAGATAGTTCCTAAGATATGTGACGTCATAGTAAAGAAATTGTGATTTATTAAATGAAAAATTATTAATGATAATACAAAATTTTAATTTACTAACTAAAAGCTATGAAGGTACTTAAATAAAATATTTGGTAATAAACTATTGTACTATTCATTATATAGAATAATCATCAAAATTATATTTCAATCAGTTATGTCCATATCAATGTCGGTGGAACTTGATTCTTCACTTTCGAAGGAGCCATCATCGGATTCATCAGAGTCGTCCAGAGTGTTAATACCGAAGATCTTACGATTCATCTTGAGATTGTTATCACATGTGTATCTCTCACAAGGCGTCCGCAACAATTAACACGTGCGATCGCTGTCCGCGTTGCGATCGAAATGAGCGATGACAAAAATTCGCCCGCCGCCCGCACCTTTCTCAGTCCCCTTTGTCGTCATACCCCCGCGCCCCTGTACCGCGCAGGCGAGGACTCAGATAAACGGTCAGCCTATAAGCGCTTCGCTTCCACTTTTATTATGCGTACTGCTAACGAGTGGAACTCCCTGCCAGAGTCAGTCTTTCCCGATAGCTATAATCTGGGAATCTTCAAGTCTCGAGTGAACGGGTACTATCTTGGTAAGCGTGCTAGATCGTCGACCACATCGTCGCTTACCATCAGTTGACATAGTGGTCAAACGCAAGCCAATTAACGAATAAAAATAATAAAAAAAATGTTGAGAATTAGCAACAGAACCTAAATAATTAATTTATGAAAAATAACAAGAACCAACTTCAAGACTAAACTTATGTTTTTTGTAGTTGTTGATTTTTACAATAAGTGCTGAAATACACTCGAGAGCAATGAATCCGGGTCACTTAAAGAATCCTAAAAATCTCGGAAACTAAAAATGCTAGGTTAATGCAATAAATTGTATTTAATAGACAATGTAATACTCCTTAAATGAAGGTATTAAAACTTCTTAGTTATTGTAAAGTTATATCATAAAAAAATCAAATTTGAAAAAGGGCCACTTTCGAAGATGGAACTACGAAATTACAGCATTTGGTTTTGCTTTTGTTTGTAATCTGTCATTTATGTGGGTACATAAACCATGTTGATAGTGCTCTATATTCATTATTCAAGCTGAAATTATGTCGCTTACGCCTGAAGAATGCACCAGAATACTTACAATGCTGGAAACCGGCCGGAGTCAGCGCGATACAGCCAGGACTGTCGGTGTGTCGCTGTCAACAGTACAAAGAGTTCTCCGACGTTACGAAGAAACTGGTTCTAACCTACGCAGACCAGGAACGGGCAGAACCAGGTGTACCACAGCACGAGAAGACCGATACTTGGTGAACACCATGCTTCGAAATCGCTTTCTCACAGGAACTGAACTCACCAATCAGTTTCGACGCCTCGGAGGAAGTAACCCAAGTGCATGGACAGTAAGACGTCGGCTTGCTGAATCTAACTTAAAACCCCTTAGACCTGCAAACGGCCCTAAACTGGAGCGTGGGCATCGTATTTCGAGACTAAGATATGCCCAGAGCCACGTAAATTGGAGTATTGAAGATTGGTCAAAAGTTATGTTCTCCGACGAATCAAAATTTATGCTCTACAAGCACGATGGAAGACACAGAGTGTATCGAAGACCAGGGGAAAGATTCAAGCAAGCATGCATCGAAGAAAAAGTAGCCTACGGTGGTGGGTCTGTACTTGTGTGGGCCGGAATTTCTTCTGAAAGTCGCACAGAGCTGGTGATCATAGAAAACGGCTCTTTAACTAGCGTAAGATATGTGGAAGAAATCCTCAATGATCACGTTGGTCCATTTATGGTCAATTTAGGTGAGGATGCTATATTTATGCATGACAATGCCCGACCTCATACAGGTAGGATTGTGAATGACTACCTTCAAGAGATGAACATTACTCGTATGGAGTGGCCAGCGCGCAGCCCGGATATCAACCCGATCGAGCATGCTTGGGACGAGCTAGGCAGATGCGTAAAACAACGAAACCCTCCCCCAATCACGCTTCGTGAGCTCAAAATTGCTCTCACAGAGGAATGGGAGAATATTCCCCAAAATCGTATAAGGAACTTGGTGTACAGCATGCCAAACCGCGTAAACGCAGTAATGGAAGCACGAGGAGGCAATACGAAGTATTAAAATTCAAGAAAATCGTAATAAAGTTCAAAAATTTCATGTTTCCTATTTTTGTTTTAAGGAGAGATCAGCAGTTTTTTTCTTTATGTAATTTTGTGTTAATAAAATGTATGGTGACTCATATTTTTTTTACTTTCATTTAAGGAGTATTACATTGTCTATTAAATACAATTTATTGCATTAACCTATCATTTTTAGTTTCCGAGATTTTTAACATTCTTTAAGTGACCCGGATTCATTGCTCTCGAGTGTAATTTTGATAAAATTTGTATGGGACCACCTCTGAAGTACAATCTGAAATCTGAAGTACCTACCAAAAAAATCAATTCGTAGGCCCCCTGATACGTACATAAAATGGTCATAAGTAGTTTGCTGTGGTCATCTATTGTGTAGTGTAAAATCTTTTTTTTTTAACCGACTCAAAAAATGGAGCAGGTTCATACTTAGTTTTTTTTTGTTTTATGTTAGATCCAAACTCCGTCATTTATAAACTGATTTGTTAAATTATTTTTGCCTTGGGTTCAGTATAGCTTCAACATGGTCCCATACAAACATCGATATTCGACCTTGGACTTCGAAAACACATCAGAATTTAAGGTTTTTTTGTTGTAAATTGTATTTTCATTCTACAGGTTTAGAAGTAACAATCGACATTGGTTCTATAAAAGAAGAAGACCTCGATTTCCCTTTAGCTGACTTCCCCCCGTCCAGTGATGACGAACCACTCTCCATCCACAAGACTGTTAAAGAGAAGAAGAAGGGAAAGAAAAGAGGAAGGAAGAAGAAGGAAGTTGTAGAAGAAAAGATGGATTTGATTGAACCTGCGCCGTTTGAAGAAGAAAACGTAAGATGTTATTTGTTTTCATTTATTTGAAAGTTCAAAGTTCCAAAGGTTTTTATCAATTTTGACGTCACAGACGCACTTATAACGGCAATAAAATTTCAAGCTTTTGAAAAGTTAGGAAGGAAAAAAATGATATTGCTCGGGCAGGGATCGAACCTGCGTCTTCGGAATACCGTCCCGACGCCTTAACCACTGGGCCACCGAGCCTACTGCTCGAGCAACCAAATTTCTTCTATCCTTCTTATATCGTCTTACGGGGATGATTCTACGTCATCTGTCGTCAATGTTTACATTGATCAACCGAAAAAGTCTAATATTACAATTAGCAACATGTTCTAATGATAAGGCAAGCCCTATCAAATTTTTGATATTGAATGCGTAAGCGCATGCTAGGCGAAAATCTCAAGATTTTAAATATTTAGGAAGAAGAAAAATGATATTGCTCGGGTGGGGTCAACAAAATTATTACCTACAATGACTCCACCGTATCGGAAAAAGAACCACTCAGACGATACGGCAAGAAACTAGGGCATGTTTTTTTAGAACTTTTGTTACAATTTGGTTCACAGAAAGAAATGTGACACTTAGCTATTTTTTAAGCCCCGCGCTAAAGAAGCAAAGCTGTGCACTCCACGCCAAACTATGCAATTTTCATACGTTTTAGTCGGCTCAAGCCGACCTCTGCGTAGAAAACACTTTTTCGTTTGCGACTTCGGCGGTTAAAGGGTTTAACAATTATACGTTTTATCAAACAAAAAACCGACTTCAATGTATCTACGCAGTCCAAGGTCAAATATCGATGAAAATATGGGACCACTTCGTAGCTATACTGAACCCAACGTACAAAGAATTTTCCAAATCAGTTAATGAATGACGGAGTTCTGGGGCAACAAACATAAAAAAAAAACAATTGAACAGAGAACCTTCTCCTTTTTGAAGTCGGTTAAAAAGTGAACATATTTGGATTCTATTTTACAAAAATAGTGAGGGTAGAGATTTTTGATAGAGCTGTGGCCAAGAGCTAAATAATTTGGTCGATTTTGATCCGATGTTCCGAAGTTTGGATCTTAACTTCACCGTATAACCGTATACCAGTCCAAAATTCTCTTACACATTCAAAAAGGAAAAGATTTTCTACCTTATCTGTTATACAACGAGCCGAGCAAGTCGTTCACCTGATGGTAAGCAACATGCCTGCCCATTACAGTTTCAGCACCACCCAAGAACATTGACTACGGAATGTAATGGAACCAGGCGTGACGTTGCGGAAATTCATCTTAAATTTATTATCATATTTATATATATATATATATATATATATATATATATATATATATATACCTAAATATTATTCTAACAACCTATATAATATTCAGCGGAATTACACTAGATATTATCATTGCGTTTCAGAATATTGACTACCTAATTACGATATAGATATATTGGTATGTTTCAGGTAGTTCCAGAACCATCGGAAACCCCCACCGGAACCGAACCTGTAAACCCCCCGCGTAAGAAGGGTCGTCCGAGGAAGTCAGCGGCGCCGAAACCCGCGCCCGCGCCGAGGCGCACCAAGAATACGGGCGGAGTTGAGACTGATTACGTACATTTGGAGGATTACGTCACTATTATTACTTTAACGGTGTGTATCATAATATGGTTGAAGAGCGCGATGGCTGGTCTCCTGCTTCTCTCTTGTAGGTACACACCTAGATGATAGAAGCAGAAGACTAACCTGGTGGAGGTTTTAGACCGCTCGAAACCTTCGACTTTTTATTTTATGGTACTGATTGATGAGACGAGCAAGTCGTTCGCCTGATGGTAAGCGCCACGCCTGCCCATAACAATTTCAGTACCACCCAGAACTTTTAATACCATAAAAAGCACTGCGTAGCACTGGATTGCGCTCATCACCCCGAGACATCAGATATTAAGACGACGCCGTGATAAACTATTAATCTCAAATCGGACACCGCGCCTCACAACCTTCATTCACATTCCGGTCATTTTACGCGGCTTGTAATCAAGCGGCCGCCGGCCGGCAGCGCAGTCTCACATGCCCAGTAATTTCGCTGGCTACAATGCCCTTCAAACCGGAACACAGTAACGTTTGCGCAGTACTGCTTGGCGGCAGAATAACTGGCAAAGCGATGGTGCCTACCCAGACGGCGTCTCGCATACGAGAAACCTAGCATCTAGTAAAAATCTATTTAATCTTTTGAGCGCCACGCTATAGAAGCAAGTGCAATGCAATGTAGAGAAAATGTAACATTGTTTAAAATGCAAGTATTGCATATGAAGCATATAGATGTTCTAGGAATGTATTTATTTTGCATTTTTAGAACAGTAGGTTTCGTCGGTCCATGACGACGTTGGCGTAGAGAACACTTTTAGAAAAAGTGCAGTCTAGTCGGCTATACTAGATAATGAAAAAGTAGGTACTTATACATTTTACGAAAAAAAACCGACTTCAATGTATCTTCGAAGTCCAAGGTCAAATCGATGAAATTTATATGGGACCACTTCGTAGCTATACTGAACTGAACGCAAAAAGAATTTATACCACACCCACTCGGAAAGTGTCTTATTACTCGTTCATAAACGGGTTACAAAGTTCGTAATTTCTCCCTTAAAAATGTGCGGCGGGAAAAGTTATATGGAATTTCATTACTGCCCTCCGAAGCAGGGCAGGAATGTTGTATGAAAATCCATTACTGCCCGGCTAGCTTTCTTTTGTTTTTTAGCAGCGAACATAAAAAAAAAAACACAAACGTCAAACCTCAAAAAGGTCTTGTATGAAATAATTAGAAAAAAGAGGCGGGAAACATACAAACCTCAAATCTCAAAAAGGTTTTATATCAAATAATTAGAGAAAAGAGGCGGTTTTTTTTTGTTTTCTATCTTCGTAGGTGTAGTACAAAGCACTATGTATCACTCGGGAAAAAGATCTATTTCTGTTCGAGAGTATGTTTAAGCCCGACGCGCAGCGGAGGGCTTAAAGGAAACTCGAGATCGTTTTCTCCCCTCGGTGTACAATGTACTGTTTTCAAATCGGTCAACAGTTGGCTGAGAAATAGGTTAACATACATAAAATAAAATACAGTGGAACATAGAACCGTCTCCTTGTTTGAAGTCGATAAAAAAAATCTTTTACATTTGTCGAGTATAGCCGTCTATGGCATTCATAAGATTTAAAATATTTAAATAAATATTTCACCCTTACAGCTAGAGGAGCAAATGGCTGAAATAAACAAGCGCAAGGAGAGTTCCAACTACCTAAACGCGGCGTTCCAGTGCCAGCTGTGCTACAAGGGGTTCATCGACACCAACGCGTGGAAGCATCACGTCGGGAAACACGACCCGGTAACTGCATTACCATTTCTCTTTATAACTTACATTTTACAAATTGGCTTCAAGACTCGAGTGAATACGTTTACTACGGGGTTGACATTGACATATCACACTGTAGAACTTGCACGCTGGACGCACTATAGTAACAATGAAAGATTTTGTAGTGTGTCGTCTCAGCATGTCCACACCGTGCATTCTCGTTGTTCCCAGCAGTTGGGCGAATGGGAATAAAATAATATTTTTATGTTTGACCTCTTTCGTCCCTTAGGATAATGCCATGTTCTGACAATTGTATTATGAGAGACGTAAATATCACATAAATTGTTTTTCTTTTTAAAAATAAGTAACGAAAAGTTATATGGTCATACTAGTTTGATATAATAGAATATTTTTTGTCAAATATCCTGTTGCATCGCAGGTCACGTGATGCGCCAGTCAGCGGCCAAAACAAAAAGTTTGGCGCGAGGTATGCCTAATACCTGCCTATAACTAGATACGCCCCGCGGTTTCTCCTGCGGTTCCCCGGGATAAAAAGCCTACATACCAAATACACCTACATACCAAATACACCTACATACCAAATACACCTACATACCAAATACACATACAAACCAAATACACCTACATACCAAATACGCCTACATACCAAATACACCTACATACCAAATACACATACAAACCAAATACACCTACATACCAAATACGCCTACATACCAAATACACCTACATACCAAATACACATACAAACCAAATACACCTACATACCAAATACACCTACATACCAAATACACCTACATACCAAATACACCTACATACCAAATACACATACAAACCAAATACACCTACATACCAAATACACCTACATACCAAATACACCTACATACCAAATACACCTACATACCAAATACACATACAAACCAAATACACCTACATACCAAATACACCTACATACCAAATACACCTACATACCAAATACACCTACATACCAAATACACCTACATACCAAATACACCTACATACTAAATACAACTACATACCAAATACAACTATATAGTAACTATAATACTAATACTAAAATACCAAACTTCATCAAAATCCGTTTAGTAATTTTGTGTGATTGAGTACCATACACCCATCCATCCATCCTGACAAAGTTTCGCATTTATAATATGAGTAGGATTGTTTGACTACCGCAGAGCGCGGGCGACGTGGAGTGCGGGGTGTGCCGCTTTCGCTTCCCGTCGCGGCGCGCGCTGCAGAAGCACGCCGTCAATCACGAGAAGAAATACGCGTGCAAAGCATGCACGTACGTCTCCAAGACCACGTGAGTACTTTTTTTCAATTAAATTCAAATAATTTATTTCAATTTATCTTATCCAGAGCAAGTCTGAATAGTTCTTTTACCGTCCTTATCCCTGTCCATTCCCGGATGTTTCGGAGCCACGACATCCTGCGTCTGCCTACTTTGCGTCTTCCGGGTTTTATCCCATCATTATTGTTTTAATTTAATTTTTTATTTTTTATTTATTTTAGATACTTCATTTATTTTTTTAATTCTGAATCTTTGAATTTAATTTATGATTTTAATTTTTGAATTTAATTTAATTTTTAATGTTAATTGCTATTTTCAATTTGTAAGTCTGGCTTGTTATTTTAAATTTTTAATCTTAATGTTTTATTTGTAAAAATATGGACTTGTATATTGTCCGAAATAAAGAATTTTTATTTATTTATTTATTTATTGCTTATATATTATAGCTCCTACCTTCAATTAGTTGTAGATTTAGATCTTTTCTCTCTTTCTCTCGTGAAGTCATGAAAATATGGTAGTTTGATTGCGTGCTACGCACCTAGTTATTCCTCAAATGAAACAATTACGAGTAACTATAGCAACTGAAATAAATAAATAAATAGTCTGTAGCAAAAAATATTGGCCATTCCGTAGTACGTGACCAAGGTAAGCGACCTTTCTTTGTTTGATACCATACAAAATGTTTTATTGTACACCAAACAAATATAATCTGTAGGTACATAAAACAACTTATCGCTAAAAGCGATCTCTTCCAGTCAGTCTTTGGATGGCGTTGAATAACGGAGTGAGGTCGGCGGTGTAAATAAATTAATAATAAACTATGTATTCTTACTCTCTCTATGAGAGAAGGCCCGAGTCCCAGCAGTGGGAACGTGACGGGCTGATGATGATGATGTATTCTTATCCTAAATTAAAATATAAATGCATAAATAATATCATATTTATACCTAAAATGCTATAACTATATACTATACTTACATTTTGATGACGTATTTTGATGAAATTTGGTGTGTAGGTACACACCAAATTTCATCAAAATACGTTCTGTAGTTTTTGCGTGATTGAGTAACAAACATGCATCCATCCATCTATCCTTCCTCACAAACATTCGCATTAATAATATTAGTAGGATGTCACACATGCGGCGGAGTGGGGGTGGACCGGGGTACGTCGGACAGCGCATAGGCCCGCCCGGCCGGGCCCCGACTTATATGAACTAATTTCTGTTATATTTTTTTTGTATCGAAATAAATAAATCAAATTATTTATTTATTTATTTATTTATTTAATTATTTATTGAACTATTACATGTAATGTACAGAAGGAGAACTTAATGCTGAAGCATTTTCTAACAGTTATCCAGTGACGGTAAAATATAGTAGTGAGGAAATAAATATTTATGTGGTCTTTATTCTCCATAGAACACAAGCGAAGCAGCATCAGAGATGGCACAAAGGTGTAACATACACGTGCGAATATTGCGACGAAGTATCCACGTAAGTATACCTACTTATTTCGATGAATGTCAAGCAGTGGCGTAACTAGGTAACGAAAAGCCCTGGGGCAAAAAACTAGGGCCCCAACTAAACTATTTAAAATCGTTTGTTACGTATTCGTCGTGTTCCGAATTCGATGTACTCCAGATTCGCCGTACTCCAGATTCGACAAAGATGTTCGAGACTTGTTGGAAATTCCCCTGTATTTTTTCAAATAGGTTGCCATTATTAAAGTCGCGTTCCTGGAATCTGGTTTATTTATATTCCGAATGTGGGAGAAATTTTCACTAGTTCAATGTATAGTTTGTAAGTCAGAGTACGAGGGGCCCCCTGAGCTTGGGGGCCCCGGGGCACTGCTTCGTCTAGCCCTCCGGTAGCTACGCCACTAATATCAAGCTAATTTAAATGAATTGATGTTCCGTCTGAAGGAACGTAAACAGTGTGCATTTTTGAAAAATGCTATCTTGTATCTGGCTTGCCGCCATTTTGAAAGATTGGCGTCTTCGTTGCTTCTGATCAAAACTTAATAAATCGATAGAGGACATTAATTTAAAGAAAAGACGTGAATAATGAAATATTCTAAGTAGTCGCGTTTCCAAAATATTTTAGATCAAATGTTCCATCACATAACATAGATTGATTTTTGATTTTTTGCTTTGAGAGTCTTAATTACAGCATTTAAAAATCATGTTTAATTATAATTCATTTTTCTACATCTTGACTAGGTATACCTAGATAACAACATACGATCGGGAGATAAAAAAATGCGTTCGTCACTTTTTTCCCTATTGTCATCAGTGTTGACGACAGGATGTTATCGACCGGAAACTATCAGTACTAAATGATCCAAAGCCTTTGATCAAACCTTAATAAATCAAAGTTCAAAGTCCAACAGTTCACAGACGCACTTATTAGTTATTACAATTATTACAATGACTATCGATCGATGCGACGCGTGACCAAAATGCTGGGACTTATTTAGCTCAACGTATCAGTATTGCCATCCAACGGGGCTATACTGCCAGCATCTTGGGTACGCTGCCAACTGGTAGTGGGTTGGAGCATTTGAGCTATCTATAGGCATTTAATGGTCTATGGGTTGTCCAATTACTTCTCCTTTTAAGTAATTAGTTTAGTTTTAGTAAGTAGAGTGTAGATATGTTTTCAGAAATAAAGGCACTCGCCCGTTAAAAAAGATCATTATTTATATGTCCTTACATCCTCACACGCGGCCTACGTTTTAGTAAGTGGACGTCGTACCTGTCGCACGTGCGCATCAAGCACCCGTCGCAGCACATCTGCCGCGTGTGCGGGTACTCCTTTGTCAGCCAGCTCGGCCTCACCATGCACAACACCATGATGCACAAGGACGTGGTGAGTACTTCTTTAGAAGGAGCGTCATACAATCTCGCGCCGTCCGGCGAGGGCGCGAGTCGCGCGAGAACTGTTTCTCGCATTCCGTGGTATTCTTCTCACACCATTTCTGGTGTGGGGAGAGGGCTTCAGGGTTTTTAGTCCTTTTGCCCTGGTTTCTTCTCCGCCCATAACGATGGGCGGGTCTTTTGGGAGGGTTGTAACCCTGTGGTAGGTCTTTAGTTGTCGCCCGAAAGCGACAACCGTGTGAGTAGCAGTCAGCGGTAGCCTTAACCAAGGTATCACTTATTACCTGGGCGATCAGGCCCTGCCAGGTGAGACCCCTGGTCTCCCAGGTGAGGCCTAGCGAGCCGATCAGCGACCGAGGCAGTGATACCCGGCGGCTCCACCGTGTTTTCTTTTTCCTCTTCCTCCTCCTCGTCCCGTGTGATGAGGAGGACTTGGGTAAGCCTTCATTTTTCTTCTCCCCTTCTCGTCCGGTGTTTCTCGCAGCCGTCTGCGCGAATATATATAGAGTGCGAGCAGGCGGCACGAATCGAAAGAAGGCGATCTGAATCGTTCAAGCTAGAGTGAGATAGGTGCGCGCATATTGTCAAGACATTTATTATTATTACAATTTGAATAATTTGTGTAAATATAATGATTTGCTAGTAATACATAACGGCGTTATGTACGTCGGTGCTGTTAGGAACGTCGGCGTCGGTGCCGTTATGAGCATCGATCGATGTCGTTATGAACGTCGGTGCCCATATGGACGTCGGTGTCGTTATGGACGTCTGTTTCTTTATGGATGTTTGTGTCGTTATGGACGTCGGCTCCTTTATGGATGTTTATGCCGTTATGTACGTCGGTACCTTTATGAATGTCGGTGCCGTCGTTGGAGTAGTTGTCAGCGTTGGTCTCCCATTTCATAGCCACGTTTTTTTGCAGCAAGAGAAGAGTACAGAAACCGAGTCGGAGTCGGGCCCATACTGTCAGGACTGCGACGTCAAGTTCATATCGACGGAGGCATACAACCGGCATATGGTCACTTCCGTCAAACATTCGGAGACGAACAACTTCAGGTGAGTCACATCACATGTGATTTTTCTGAAAATTAATAATAATATAGCCTTTTATTCCGAAACCAGACAATTACACATACAATAATAGTAAAAACAAAAAATCACAAAATGTCTCGAATTTCGGTGTGCCTCTTGGCATAGGCCTCCTCTAACAATTTCCATTGTCGTCTATCGCGAGGTACCCTCCACCAGTTTGGACCTACTGTCAGCTTTATTTCGTCTTCCCAGCGGGTAGGCTGCCTTCCCCGATTTCTTTTGCCGTCCCTCGGGTACCATTCCGTCACTGCCTTGCTCCACTTGCCTTTAGTGTCTCGCATCATGTGGCCTGTCCATCTCCACTTTTGTTGGTCTATTCTTGTTAGAACATCGGTCAGTTTTGTTTTGGACCGGAGATCTGTGTTCCTTATTCTGTCCTGTCTCTTTGAGCCTACCATGCTTCTCTCCATTGCTCTTTGACACTTGGCAAGCTTTTCTCTGAGCGATTTGGTGAGTGCCCATGTCTCACACCCGTAAGTTAGACATGGGAGTATACATGAGTTGAAGGTCTTTCTTTTCAGAGCCATGCCAAGGTCTTTTGACTTCATGATCTCCTTGAGGGACCAGTATTTTTTCCAACCGATTGCAATCCTCTATGTAGAGGACTACATATACCTTGGTCAAATCATCTCTACCACAGATCAAACTAGCCAGGAAAAATTAATATTCTGAAAATTAACTAAAGTTAAGTCCTTGGAGTACTTTGATAATTAAAGTATCATAATTCCTAGTAATTTCACTGGCTATAGAATAGAATAGAAAAACTCTTTATTGTATACCAAATTATAGAAATAGACAATAACACAGTCCTTAACTAAGGTAGTACAATGGGCGGTCTTATCGCTTGAAGCGATCTCTTCCAGACAACCTTTGAATGGACAGTATCGGAAGAAGTAGACGGCGGTGTAGAACAATATTTATTTAATTACAACTAAATACCTACATAATCATACATGCTAATATTTACATTCTAATACACACAAAAACAAACATATTATTATTAAAATAGACTAAATGCCCTTCAAAACGGAACACACTAAATCATGCGCACTACTGCTTGGCGGAAAATCTGGGTGTGTTCATTTAGACGTAAAAAAAATTGTAATTAACACCTTGTAAAGTGTGTGTTGTCGTTTGAGCAGCAAGGGTTGTCGCGTGTGCGGGGCCACGTTTAACAACCCCGAGGAACTGCGGATACACCACAGGAAGGAGCACGCGCGCACGCGGCCCAAGAACTACGGCAAGAAGAAGAGCAGCGGCAAGTGGCCCGCCAAGTGCGTGCACGTGAGTACGATGCTAGATTCAGATTCTTTATTGTTTCCATAGGCAGTACAAGGTGTAATTAAGTCAACGTACAAAGTCTCATATGGACCCCGTCGGGCACAGCAACATTAGAAGAGAGGAGGACGCAATTATTAGCATTAGTCAATGATTGTATTGTATTAAATTATATTGTAATGTAATGTCAAATGTGAGAATATAAAATTAAAATAATCGTTTAGGAGTTAAGAGTATTATTTTTCTTTTAAGAATTCGTCAATTGAGTAATACGCTTTATTAGTAAGGAACTTTTTCATTTTTTTTTATATATTTTGTGTTATTTTGTTCACACTGAAGTTCCCTGGGAACTTATTATATATGTATACCGACATAGGTAATGTACAGGACACAGGTAATAATAACCGGTTGCCGTGGCGAAGTGTGAAGTTGGTTTTTATATCTGTTCGAGTTTTATATAAATGAGGATTATTACGTACAAATAGTACGCTAGATTTTGCTTTTTTTTGTTTATACATTATTGGCTTGCGTTTGACCACTATCTCACTTGATGGTAAGCGACGATATATCACGCTTGCCAAGACCTGTTCACTCGAGATTTGAAGATTCCTAGATTATAAGTATCGGAAAAGATTGGCTCCGGCCGGGGTCCACTCGTTAGCAGTGCGCATAATGAAAGTGGAAGCGAAGCGCTCAGTGCGCGCAGGAGGAATGTCCACCATATAACGGTGGCGCGTTGCCGTTCGTCTCGTAGTCCGATGATGAAACGGGGACGGGGGATTTAATTGGTGCAATTCTGACGCACACTCGCCGAAATGTATTCAATAAAGACCGATAGACTGGCTATTTTGCGTCGATGTTCAAGATTGGAGTCTTGACTCGAACAGCGAGTCGTCGCCAAGAGTCTGCTTAAAAATCCGTGACATACGAGTACTCGATATCGAGCTCTCGACCTCGGTTGTCATGCTTAGTTATGTGAAAGCCTCACTCTGGTCGCAGAGCAAAGTGAATGCGTAATTTAGCCGATCGAACGCTCACCGTGAAGGGTAAAAAAAAGCAGTGTCTGTGGAATTTGATATATTATAGGCTACTAGCTGCGCCCCACGGTTTTACCCGCGGTTTCCCGGGATAAAAAGTAGCCTATGTGTTAATCCAGGACCTAAAGTACCTATGTATATACCAAATTTCATCAATATCCGTTCAGTAGTTAATGCGTGAAAGAGTAACAAACATACATCCATACATTCTTACAAAATTTCGCGTTTATAATATTAGTAGGAAGTAGGATAATATATCAAATTCTACAGACACTGCTTTTTTATGCTATAATTTATAGCATACTAGCTGACCCGGCAAACGTTGTTTTGCCATATAAATTAAAAAAAATATGTTAAGGGTAAACAACCCTTATCACTTAGGGGTATGAAAAATAGATAGTAGCCGATTCTCAGACCTACTGAATATGCATATAAAATTTGGTAAAAATCAGTAAAGCCGTTTCGGAGGAGTAAGGTAACTAACATTGTGACACGAAAATTTTATATATAAGAAGAAAGATATCACTCATATCAGTTTTCTATCATATCAGTGAAACATTTTTGGGGACCGACCCGAGGACCCATCGCTATGACCCCCTACGCTAGTGTTTGAATCAAAATTTAAACATAATCGATATTTAACCATACTTTATGAACAAAGTATTAGGTTTCAGATTTGGGTCAATAGTTTGAGAGATTACTTCCTACAGACATACAACTTTACCCTTATATAATATCTAGTACCTATAATAGAAGCATAGATAAAATTTATAGACCTTTTTTTATTTTTTTAACCGACTTAGAAAAGGGGAAGGTTCTCTGTTCGATTGTATTTTTTATATTTTTATTATGTTTGTTACCTCAGAACACCATCATTCATGAACCGATTTGAAAAATTATATTTGCGTTGGGTTCAGTATAGCTACGAAGTGGTCCCATATAAATTTCATTGATATTTGACCTTGGACTTCGAGGATACATTGAAGTCGGTTTGTTTGATAAAACGTATACTTGTTATTGTTTTTTTTATTATCATTATGTTTTTTTTCAATATTATTATTTAATATATTGAAGGTTCAAAACCCGTTCGCTACCTTTCCAGTGCGGTGACATGATAGAAAACGCGCGCGAACAATGGACGCACTTCCGCCGCGCGCATCCCGATAAAGCGTATCCCATACAGAAGAATTACGTCTGCGATGTCTGCGGGAAGAGCTTCCGGGTAAGTCATTTTAATAGGGACCTACTAACGGCTTATTTTGTTACATCTAATCATTAAGAGCTTGAGGGCCAGTGACGTTCCTAGAGGTGGCACCAACGAATATCATTTGATGCCACCTTTCTCCGTCATTCTGATTAAATGATTTTTTTGTTTAGAACTCCGTCAAATGACGGAGTTCTGAGGTCCAAATCGGTCCATATTTATGAACTGATTTGGAAAATTATTTTTGCGTTGGGTTCAGTATAGCTACGAAGTGGTCCCATATGAATTTCATTGATATTTGACCTTGGACTTCGAAGATACATTGAAGGCGGTTTCTTTTTTATAAAATGTATACTTGTTTAATATACTAGTTAATAAACCGGTCCTCCCAGGGCAACGCATTCCTAACGTACCACAAGCGCACGCACAGCGCCGAGCGCGCGTACGAATGCACGACGTGCGGGAAAGCGTTCTACAACCGCACTAACCTCAACGTGCACGAGCGGACGCACTCCGACTGCCGCCCCTACCCGTGCGACGTGTGCTGTAAGGCATTCAAGTGCAAGGGCGCACTAGATCGGCATTACAGGGTAAGTGTTGACATTACAGGGTAAGTGCCGACGTTACAGGGTAAATGCTGGCGTTATAGGGTAAGCGCAGCCGTTGCAGGGTATGTGCCGACTATACAGGGTAAGTGTTGACATTGCAGGGTAAGTGCCGGCGTTACAGGATAAGTGCCGGCGTTACAGGGTAAATGCTGGCGTTATAGGGTAAGTGCAGCCGTTGCAGGGTATGTGCCGACTAAACAGGGTAAGTGTTGACATTACAGGGTAAGTGCTGGTGTTATACGGTAAGTACCGTCGCAACCTCAACGTGCACGAGCGGGCCACAGTGACTGCCGCTCCTACTCGTGCGACGTGTGCTACGTGCCATCATGCCATCAAGTGCAAGGGCGCACCGGAATGACATCACAGGGTAAGTGCCGACATTATAGGGTAAGTGCCGGCGTTATAGGGTAATTTCCGTCAGAACCTTAACGTGCACTAACTGATACACTGACTGCCGCCCCTACCCATGCGACGTGTGCTGTAAGGCATTCAAGTGCAAGGGTGCACTGGTTTGACGATTGACATTATAGGGTATGTGCCGGCGTTACAAAGTAAGTGACCTCATTACTGGGTAAGTGCCGACATTATAGGGTAAGTGTCAACATTAAAGGGTAAGTACAATCCCAACGTCCACGTGAATAAATAAACGAAATAAATTATAGAGTAAATACCATCACTACAGGGTGAGTCTGAGTACCATCGCTACAGAGTAAGCGCCACATTGATAAGAATCTTTCTCTTATTATCTCTGACGGCTTTCAGACAGTGTCATTATGGGACATTATGAGAATTCAAAGGTAATCGTCTCAAGGTGACGAGCGCAGCGTAGTGC
Source organism: Petrophora chlorosata (assembly GCA_951640565.1). Taxonomy (NCBI): domain Eukaryota; kingdom Metazoa; phylum Arthropoda; class Insecta; order Lepidoptera; family Geometridae; genus Petrophora; species Petrophora chlorosata. The sequence goes on along the minus strand of OX621204.1, from coordinate 2,148,685 downwards.
CGTAAGATTTTGCATAACAATATGGTGTGGTGCTGCTGCAACTATTGTGTTGCTTACTAACAGGTGAACGACTTGTTCGTCACAAAATGTTTACTGGTGGCAGGTTTCTCGTATGCGAGAGGCCGTCTGGGTAGGAACCACCGCTTTGCCAGTTATTCAGCCGTCAAGCAGTAGTGCGCAAGATTTACTGTGTTCCGGTTTGAAGGGCATTGTAGCCAGCGAAATTACTGGGCATTGTGAGACTCAACAGCTAATTGTCTCAGGGTGACGAGCGCGGTGTAGCGCCGCGTAGGATTTTGCAAAACAAAGTTCTGGGTGGTGCTGTAATTGTTATGGGCGTGAGTATTGCTTACCATCAGGCAAACGACCAGCTAGACGAGCTGGTCGTGTCATTCAATAACATAAAAAAATTGTTTCGGTTGCAGAGCCACACCGGCGTGAAGCCGTACGAGTGCGAGGTGTGTGGCAAAGCGTTCGGTCAGTCCAACAGCCGCAAGCTGCACGTCCGCACCGTGCACCTCAAGCTGCCGGCGCCGCATCCCAACCGGCACCCGGACCTCAAGAGGAAGCCGGCGAAGGACCCGCCAGAGGAACTACCCTTCGCGTACTGATCAAAGAACTCATAAGTGACGCACTGACCACCAAAGGCATTCTATTTCATTCGGCTCGTTTTCGTGACGGTATCGGCAGATTTGCACGAATTCTCACACTCCGGTCAGGAGGTAGTGAGCTTGTGTCAAAAGGTCGTATGAGCCTAGACAGTATTCATCGTATAAAATAAAAACTATTGCGATTTGTATAAAACCCGATTTACAGGTGTGTGTGCTTAGACTAATCTATACAAAAAATTTGGAAGCTTAAATCGAGTGAAAATTCCTGATTTGAAAAAGCATTTATTGATATTTTTCTCTGCTGTAAAAGTTAAGCAATCATGTAAAGCAGTTACCAAAATGAAGACAGAATCATGATAAATGGCATACATAAATATCAGTTCCGAATGTTTTGTATAGTTAACCTAAAGCTCGAAGCATTTAACTGCATCGAAGCATTTAATTTATATTCGTAGATTTATAGAAAATTAATACTCGTTATTGATGTTTACGCACGTCAATTAATAGTTTTAATTATTACTTAAAACCGTCGACTAGCTAAAATAAAGCAACAACTTTCTGTTATTCTATAAAACAAGCGGGCACAAGTGTAATTCCAACTAATACCATGAGACCATGATTAACAAAACAACGACCAAAAAACTGTTTTTTGGCCGTTACGCTGAATTCTCCAATTCATCTAAATTCAGTTAACGCGACGCTCTCGCTGACCGCCAACGCCAATAGGGGAATGCATAATGTTGTCGAAAAATCTGGAAATTACTTTTTACGATAGATTACTCCTGTAAACATTTAGTGGTGATAGAATAGTTATTATTAATTGCGTAGTTTATTTGTATTTCAATGTTTCTTTTCTTATTTTTGGAGAAACGGAACGTAATTGCAAAACGCTTGAGTACGTGCAACCACTATCTAACGTCACGCGCTTTGCTGCTTATTGGTCAATTTTTAACATAGAGCCCGCCCTATTGGTAAATTATTGACACATACACATGTAGCATAGATGGACCAATGAGGAGATCTTAGGTCCTCACGTTTTGACGTCACACGCAAATGGCGCGTTTATGTTGATTTAAATTGATCCAAATTTTAATTTAGTTATTTTATTGACAATTGATGCCATGCAATTTTTAAACGTTATTTTTCATTAATAGTATTGAATAATGAATCGATTCATGCATTAAAAAAAATACATGCATATTCGCTATTCTCCGATTCATTCTAATTCAGTTAACGCGACGCTCTCGCTGACCGCCGACGTCAATTTTCTAAAAGTCTATAATGTAGTTTTTTGTTTTATTAGAGGTGTAAAATTCAGCTAGTTTTTAGTGCGTGTATAATATAGGCAGAATAAAATAAGGAGCAACGAGGTTGTTTGCGCGAGAGAGTCACTTCCAATTTTTTTTCTATATTTTTTTTGTTTTTTATATGTGTATAGATAGTATTAACTTTGTAAATATAAATAGGTTTAATTTAGAAGTTTTGTTTAGCGAATTGCCTTTATTACTGAAAACAAACTACACTCTACTTAATGGTGTATGGGTTGTCCAATTGCTTCTCCTTGTATGTAGTTAGTTTAGTTTTAGTAAGTAGAGTGTAGAAGTTAAGCTAGTTTAGTGTGTGTATAATATAGTGTATAGGTAGAACAAAATAAGGAGCGATGAGGTGGTTTGTGCGTGAGGGTCACTTCTATGGTACGAGGACATCGCTCTTTTTAGGCTGCTACAGATTTCCCGCACGTTGATCGTTAAAAAACGACCTGGCTACTGTCGTTGTGGTGAAGTGACTCACTTCCAAAATTTTTTCTATCTTTTTGTTTTTTATTTTTGGTTTTTTTAAGTGTATAGTCTATACTTATAATAAAACTGTAACAAAGCGGTTACGGTACATCGAAGATATTTTTAAAAACAATTTTTTTAGGAGTATATGGTAGCAACAGAACCCAAAAATAGAGTTTTAAAACATTTTTGTCTGTCTGTCTGTCTGTCCGGGATAAACTCAGAAACTAGGGCATGAATTTGAATGCAGTTTTTTTTTAAATATGTTCTGTGGAGTCCGGCGCAACACATAGGCTTTGTTTCATCAAAATCGGTCCAGTAATATGTAAGTTATGACGCAATTAAGGAAAAAATATACATGTCCACTATAAGTTGAACCACGGAACATGCCGGACCCTTAGTGCACAAGGCTCAGCTTAAACTGGTTTTTGGACAGATGCCCCGCACGCTGGTAGTTAAAAAACGACCTGGCTACTGTCGTTGTGGACATACGCCACCATGGGTTTCTACCCAGTAAAAATAATTAGACAGCCTCTGTGGTGTAGTAGTTGGGCAGGTTGGCTCAAATCTCATACACCACTGAGGTTGCGGGTTCGATTCCCGGGCGGATTCGACGGGGCTAATGTTTGTGGCTAGAAAAAAAGCGCAAGCATTTGTTTCGAGTCTGGTCCTCATAGTTCCTGGTTCCCTAAATACAGGGAATCCTAGTTAGGGGCCAGGATAAACGCACGTCACCTTTTTTAAAAAATATGCATGGACTTTCAAGGTTTGGAGCCTTGCAAGTGTTTCGATTAAAAAACGCGATTATGTTTCTTATCCATAATTTAATTTACTAACCGGCTACACTCACAAGTAAAAGTCGAGACACTAGACCGGACCAAATTATGAATAATACTCACGGTAGTTTTAATAATATGTTTCTTATTGTAAGAAGGCAAGGTTTTGTTCTTAAGGAGACCAATTCGAGCTACCAGGGCTCACAACACTTGCAAGTGTTTGGCCGTCATGAGTAGTCGTTGTTACTTAAATTGTATTAGGAACCACTTCAGTTCCGCACTCTCATTGAGAAGAAACGTTTCGTGTGTTACACACTTAACGTGTGTAGTAGATATGACGCTCATAGCCGGTAAGTGACTAACATTATCTTCAATACTGCTGTTTTGAAAAGTTCAATCCGCTTTTTCTTACCTATACCTAAACCTACATGTGATCCTATCACTTTATGATTATATATATGTATATATATATATATATATATATATATATATATATATATATATATATATATATATATATTATATATATATATATATATATTATATTATATATATATTATATATATATATAATATATATTATATATATATATATATATATTGTTATATTATATAATTATAAATATAATGTGATGTTGTATATATTTTTCTATTGTTATACAATTTATTATATTTATTTTGATGTCATTTATTTAGTATATCTCAACGTACTTTTGCTCAAAACGTAGCTGCACACCCACTATATTTCTTTCACGACCTGGAAGACTGGTAGATAATGCTAAATAGCATTAAGTCATTCCTTGTACCATTTTTGTGCAAAACTATTAAATAAATAAATAAGCTCCCACTTTCCCGCAAATTATTCCCTAATCCACAGATTTTCACCTCAGACTCCCAAATAAACGGGTCCCCGACTAAGGATCCCCGTTTCTACAAATTCGCGGCTGTACATCGGATTCCCAGTTAAATATATATCCAAACGTATAGGTTAAGTGCCAAATATGTAGATTTTCGAGTACCATCTATATTATTATTTAAAACTAACGTGCGTATTATTCATAATTTAATTTAATAGCCGGCTACACACACGGGAAGAGTAACATGTATCTTGCAGAATGTATGATTTCAATTCAATTATTTATTGCAATCCATAATGTAATTAAATTTCCAACCGATACGGTGGTAGTATAACTGATGTTCAAAAGTGCGTCTGTGATGCCAAAATTGAATAAAGAACTTTTAAACTTGAACTAGGACTAGCGAGTAAAGAAATACCACGAAGCAGGGAAAGGAAAGGAATATCTACCTACTTAACACCCGTACTTAATTAACCGACTTCAAAATGGAGGAGGTTCTCTGTTCGATAGTACTTTTTTATATTTTTATTTTTTTATGTTTGTTACCTCAGAACTCCGTCATTTATGAACCGATTTGAAAAATTCTGTCGGGTTCAGTATAGCTACGAAGTGGTCCCATATAAATTTCATCGATATGTGACCTTGGACTTCGAAGATACATTGAAGTCGGGTTTTGTTTTTTTCTAAAAATTAATTATCCTTTTTCTGTTTTGTGGGAAATACACATTGGGTTAATATAATGACATGACTGTGCCTCAGTAATAATAGGGGTAAAGCCCCGTCCGCATTTTGATTAGTGTTAAGTGCGAGTGTGAAGCATGTAGTGTTTCGTGTCAAGTGTTAAATGTTAAGTCTATGTCCATTGCTGATAAGGAGCTCTGTGTAGTAAAGCTTATAAGTTCCTAAAGAGTACCCGTAAGACTTTTACCAATCATGCAGAGGGAACTGCAGAAATGTGTTAAAGATAATATATTAAAAATTGCATTATTTTATATCATTTTATTTAATTATTCTGCAAAATAATTCCCGCGTCCACTACTTCCTGAACTAATCCCAACAGTTCCTGTCCAGACGAGTTAAGTGAGGAGCGCGCTGCGACTGAGGGGTGAAGAAAAGGAGGGGGGTGGTGGCACTCGAAAAAAAATAGAATTGACTTCTAAATACTAATCACGTAACACTTTAGACAAATACTAAACACTCGCACAAATCATTACCTATCCAAATAGTGTATCTACTAATCACTTAACACAATTGATACTCGCACTTAACACTAATCAAAATGCGAACGGGGCTTAATGTAGTTAAATATTTATAGTAACTCGCATAATAATGTTATTATGAATGAGATTTTTTTATACTAACTCGCATCGAGTCAATCCTTTTGTATGCCATGCGTATTTTAAGTAGATAGTTGTATAAACACTTCATCATAATATTAAGTACAGGTAGTTGTACAAACACATTTCATAATATTTAGATGTTATTGTATATTTATTTCAGTATTATTAGAAGTGTCTGAAAAGTCTGAATAAATTGTAATATCGACCCTTTTCACTACAAGGGCCTAAAAATCATTTTTAGCAAAGTGTAATTATACTTAATTTTTGAAACGATAAGTGTTTCGTGTGATTTCTTCGTAGCATGGTTAGTCCATGTTCGTTCGTAAGTACGTAACTACAGAAGCTAATCCAAATTATAGGACTGTCCAAAACACAATCCTGTGGTTAAGTACCTATCCACAGAGAAATCGCCTGTTGGTTACTTACCATAAACCTTTTTATTTTATTTTTTATTCGCTTGTTTGAGCAGGCTAAAGTCTTTCAAGACACTTACCAATCATTTCTACCCCGGACTGATTAATGATGTCTTAAAGGTTGTTTAAAATTATGGGAAAAACCTTGACTGGAATGTATTTTGTAGGAATTAAATAAATTATTTTTATATGATTAGTTGTTTCAATTTTGTACATTGCAAGAACTCTTTATTGTACGTTGTGTACATTTGGGCTATCTAAAGGTAGGGTTTTTTTAAGTGGTCAATATGTTGTCCAATTGCTTCTCCTTGTAAGAAAACAAACAAACATTCTAATCAGTATGTGCGTTTATGACACATTTTCAGATAAATTATCCAACTGAGGATGGTGCGTTCCGAAAAACGTTCACCAAAATGGCCCGCGATGACGAAGCCACCAGTTTTACAATTCGAATTCATACAGTTGCGCAACGAATTTACTTGCGTAGAGCAACGGCGAAAACCTATGAAATCTTAAACCCTGTTGTATTTTGTTGTCAAGGTACATCCGTACACCATTATAACTAACGTATAACAACACGCTCGCGTCTGCCCTTAAGGTTTGTACCAGCAGTTTTCGGTGGTTTCCGGCTGTTACCGACCGCGGCCTGCGCTGCCCGCCTCAGCAAGTTCATCGTTCCGCCATCCTGATGTCAGAATGACCGTCACCTTAAAACGTAGTTTGTCTTTTTAATGACGTGGGTAGCAATTATTTCACGATCCGTAGCAACTCTCTATAATTATTTCGATGTAAAATATGGATAGTGACCGGCCATCCTGACAGACACAGCAAGTTTCCCGCCGTTGCTATGTGATTGTAAACTGACGCGACGCGAGTGCGCGACGCTTCGTTTTCGCGTTCCGTTCCATGATGGGCTGATGTGATGGCGGTTGCGTCGCGGTCGAAGTTCGAAGTTCCTGTATAGGACAGTAATAATACTTTTTGGTCCAAAGTGTGCCGAGTACCGGGCCGCGGGCGTAATACTCGCAGAACAATAATACTCCTAACGGAGGTACAATAAAATTGTAGTAATACTACGAATAAAAACAATTGCACCAAAGGAGAGCTGCCATCTATGTACCTTTACAGAAACCTCCTTATGATGTCACTAAACCACAATGTCACTATCGTTGACGTGATAACGGTGATATGTGACATTTGATGTCACAATACATTTTATCATTGACATTGACACTACTAGATTTTATGCATTTGACTAGACTTTGACGACTACTGCATGGCTATCACGTAATACTGTTGCAAACTTTGCATGTTGCGAACCTACGTGCAATAGAAATTTAATTGAATCGATAAAATGCGATCTTGTAACTTTTTATGTCTTCATTTCAATTTGCTCCTATGGATTACCCGACAAATTTACAAAGCGAGATTGTGCTGTGAATCGTTATATATACGCCCAATCTATTCAATTTTACTGTTTTAATTATTTTGTAATTTTATCGATATAAACTTTGTTTGTCAAAACTTATTTTTATTTCAATTGAGCTTTCGTTGACGTTTGATTGCAACAAAACGGGTTACGTGATCGCAAACCCATCATCATAAACAAAGTTTACATCGATGAATAAACCATAGACAAGAGCCGTATTACACAGTAAAATTGAATAGATTGGGCGTTTACATAACGATTCATAGCACAATCTCGCTTTGTAAATTTGTCGGGTAATAGATAGGAGCACATTGAAATCGAGACATAAAAAGTTACATGATCGTATTTTATCGATTGAAATAAATTTCTATTGCACTTTAGGCCGCAACATGCGATGTTCGCAACAGACTTACGTGATCGCTCTGCTGGTTTCTTATTGAAATTGATTGAAATAAAAGATACATGATCGCCCTGCTGACGTTTGTTTCAAAAAATCAAAATGGTTACACATACACGAGCCTTCCACTTGCATATGTATTTAATTTTGGTTTTCATCCGTTTTCGCATAGAATTTCTGAGTGTTTTCTTTTGTTGTTAGATGTTGAGTTGGGTTGAGACTTGAGACTTCTCCTTAATTGTTCTGTGATTAATACTCCGTGGTCAACGTTTTTATGGCTGCATTATAACTCCCAAATAAATAAATAATATTTGTCTGGGTGTAAATGGTTTCCTGCGACACAATGCCTCACCGTTGCGCCTTCGGATGTAAAGACACGAGTAAGTTATCAATGAAATTTACTCTACATAGAAGTCAAAAAGACCTAGCAGCATTGCAATTTATTATTAAGCTGCGCACCGCGCTTTTACCGTCTATTTTCAAGTTTTCTAAAGGAAACATACAGATTTACTTACCTTCTTTTGCATTTATAAGATTAGTATGAAATTATGAATTACCTTCATATCTAATAATAAATTGATTTGTTTCTTGACAGCCTTTACCATTTTATTTTAAACGCATGTTTTCTATTTAAATATTACCCCAATGTACCATGCAATTACAATTTCACATCCTGATATAAGGACACGAATTGAACAAAATAACAGCTCGCAAGACAAAATCTAACAAAGTATAGTTTTTATTGTTTTATACTATGTTTATTATGTTTATTTTATTGACATCTTGTTTTACCATAAAAAGCCTAATAATTAATTCTCATATTTACAGATGTTGTGATGCATGTCTTCCCAAACCCAGAAAAAGACCCAGAGCGTTTCAAAGCTTGGATTAATCTCATTGGAGAAAGCCTGGGAACATATTCAGATATTGAAATATACCAAAAGAAAAGGGTTTGCGATATTCATTTCCTTTATGAACACAGAACTCGCTACAAACGTCTGAGTACATTAGCAGTGCCATCTCTTTTTTTACCTGGTAAGTTCATGAGCAATCTGCATTAATATTATAATAAGGTATTTTTTTTTTAAATAAACTATGATATGCTGGTCCAACTTTTGAAGTCACTAACAGGAAACTTCACTACCCTTGAATGCTGCCGCCCTATGTTTCATGACTACATGAGAAAAGCCAAAAAGCTAGAATTGTATCAAATTAATTTCATTTATTATCAAGTAATAGAAAAACTCTATCAGTAAGTACTCTAGTATTGCTCTATTCTAAATATATTACAGAACTTTCAACCACTCAGCAGTCGGTAAACTTTAGTGAAGAGCAATCACTCATAGCTACAGTATGCTGTGCTGCCCCTGCTATCTCAGGTATTTACTTCATAATTTTGTTTTATAACTACCTGCACCCAGCAGTTTCACCCGTCAGGCTTATTCTACAGAAATCATATTTTTTTCTATAATGTCACTCTCCAGATCCTTAACTAATATATAAGTGCATGTTGATCGGTTTGTTTGGGACATTTTTCTCACAATGTGAACTCATTTGAATTCATATATATTCAGTATGTGAATCTATGTGTGTACCTAGTGTGTAAAATGTGTCTATGTCAAAAATAAATTTATGGTATGATATGAGTACATATTATGATTAATAATATCAATAGTAAGGGATAGTGTAGCTTTTTAACAGTGAAAGAATTTTTGACATCAGTCCAGTGGTTCTTCTCTTCATTCTTTACAAACACAAAATACAAATCTTTCCTCTTTATAATATCAGTGTACATACATTTCTATATGTATAGTAAGAATTAGTTTGTTTCTGTTAACAAATCTAGGTGGCGTCTAAATTGATTTGCATAAAAACATCTTGCAGATGGATGGGAGAAAATTATGATTTCTGTTGGATAAGCCTGACGGGTGAAACAATTTGGCATTTGAAGCCTAGATAAAAATTGATAATTTGAAGCCCATTCCAATCGGAAAGGGCTTTGAAATATATTTGAAGTCCATTCTGATCCTATCTTCTTAATCCCAATTATTATTGCCAGCGAAAATGTAAAACAATTCCCCTGAAACCTAAAACCATAGAATGCGGTTAAAGCCCATTCTGAATACCGGGGCTGCAGCTCCGTGGTCTCTCAGGAAAAAGGAGTTGCCGTTTCAGTTGACGATTGATTCAATTTCGAAGGATATGCATGACCTCTTGAGTAGGTAGGTACATGGTTTTCTAGTTTTCTATGGACATGACAGCTGCTTGATTTTGGATGGGACAGAGCTGTCGACCGCGCGAACTCATGCCCTGCCCGCATTCATTGTGGTTGTGGCACTGGCGTTCGTTGGCTCTATTTATGACGTAATGGATGACGTATTCATATTAGAATGCAGCTAAAATCGGAAAGACCAACGGAAGATTCGGGCGTTGTGATGTGGATTATAACTTTCAAAACGACCTATCAGGACTTTTTGGCGGGAAGTGAAAAGTGATACAGTTCAATTTTGTTTTATTTTCCAACAAGTGTAATATCGGTGGAATGTTAACCATTATGTGTTCGTAAAAGTGCACGAGTGTAGGCAAATGAAACAAAATAGGGAAAACCATTGCTTTTTATGTTCTCCCATAAATATGTCCATGGAAAGCTTGAATAAAGTTCCACAACTTTATTGAAGCACTAGGAGAGGGTCCGGCTTATTGCTGATGACCCTCATACGACGATATTCGAAAGAAAACATTGTAATTTTTACAAGCTATGAAATAGAAACTACTTTAGACAAGGCGGTATGTTCCTAGAGACTTAAGCCTGTCAAAATGGGCGAATAAAAAAAAAGTGACCTATCAGCCGATTGTCAAACAAAGATGAACTGTCTTAGGCTGGATACTTTATCTGAGGCAAAGAAACTGAGGTCTTAGGCAAATGAAACAAAATAGGGAAAACATTGCTTTTTATGTTCTCACAAAAAGTCCATGGAAAGCTTGAATAAAGTTCCACCACTTTATTGAAGCACTAGGAGAGGGTCCGGCTTGTTGCTGTTGACCCTCATTCTCAACAAAAGTATAATAAAATGGAATATTAAACTATCAAATAAAAACTACGTAAGACATGGCGGTATGGTCCTAGAGACTTTAGCCTGCCCTAACGGGTAAACTTAAAAAAAAAAGATGAACTGTCTGTAAACTGCCATTATCCGTTCCATCCGATTTTTACCAATTTATCCTGTTTCCCCGTTTTATAAAATATTAAAAAAAAACTACATCCTAAAAAGAAGATAAATTTAATCCTAAAGAAAGAAGGAAATTAGAAAATCAACGAAAAAACCAAAATCAAGAAGCTGGCAAATGCACAACGTGCGACGCCAAACTCAGAAAGAGGAGAAAAAAAAAACTGCCATTGCTGTCAGCCCTGGCGTGAGCGTACAGCGTAAACTTGTTTGTGTCTCAACCACTACAATTTTATGAAAACAGCGGCTAAAATATTTATACAAGCGTATAACATATAATGTTAAAACGAGGTAAAAATCTCATCTGATTTGTTCGAGTGAAATTGTGTTTTCAATATGTGTGATCTTGAAAGTCCCGAAGTAATGCTCGACTCGGTGCACCCTCGGTTTTCTTCGAAACTGCGTATTCATTATCTGGGTATAGTATTTAAATTAATTCTACCGTATCCTATCTCAACATTACGTGAGAACTAACAAACTACGTATGATATGATAGTTTTTATTAAAGATTATAAACTCAGCTGATAACCTTCCTGATTCCCTATGTTTGACATTTCACTTTCACAAGCGACAACGGACTCTATAGCTAAATGTTAAAGCTTATTTAAGTAAGAAAAACTAACATAGTGTTAATTGATAAGATTTCTCTATTAATATTTATATACCTACACAATGTTTGTGAATTGTACCACAAAAGTTAACATTTAATTATTGTTTTGCAAAATTTGCCTATTCAAAATATATGAAATAGTGATTAATCGGAAAAAGCAATCTATTGAAAATGGGTAGGTAAGATTTGTTATACTATTCTTCTATGTAAATTGTCTGTTTGTTTATAGAGAAACTGTTGCTTTTCAAGCCAAGAGATGCATCTGGATATTTAACCAAACTTGAAAAATGATATTAAAGCTATTTCTTATTGTAGGTATGCTTATTAGATAACTCTAGTTAGCAGTAAATAAAAACACAAGTTAATCCTTTAATTCTAAATACTACTGACTCATTGAATTACACTTCACAGAAACTCCACAACTAGAGAACCTTCAAACTTCTAGGCACTTTCCTAATAAGTTGTAAAAACAGCCCAAAAAGATTTACATAGAACATGAGAAAATCATGTTTAAAAAATGAATAACTCAAAAGATAAAAACCTACGTTAGGTTTACAATATTTTATGACTTGATATTGATATAATTATTATTTTATTTTAGATTATAATATGACATGACATTATTATTTAAATTGAATTATATGTATACATGTTTGTATATACACGCATTGCAGCAAAATGTACCTGTCGTTATACTGCAATACACATAATTAAGATCTTTAATGTTATCAACATTTTATGCAAATAAATGAATTCTATTTTATTGAAATTTCTTTTTATCCTATTCAAACCCTCTCCTTGGGAAAGGTCTCCCCCATTAATGATCATTAATATCTCTATGAAACTATTTCTGCTACTAACAATACTTTGCAGGTCTGAAAATAGCCCTAGTCCAGTTGTCAGTAGGTGTGGACAAGGCGAAGAATGTCGCAGAGGCTGTGAGTCAAATACGCCTGGCTAAGGAGCAAGGTGCTCAGCTGGTGGCTTTGCCAGAGTGCTTCAATTCTCCCTATGGGACTGGTTAGTATTCTATCAAATAGGCTCGCCTACTTCAAATGGTTTTGAACTTTGCAAGAATATTTTCTTGAAAAGTTGAAATTGAATCTTTAAAATTAGACAGCTCCAACCTTTAATATGTTAAAAATTAACATTAACGGTAAGGCTAAGCCTGTACAGTAGTTTCTAAAGCAGAATTCTTTTTAGAATAGAAAAAATAACAAAATGTCTTTATTGCATAATACAAGCTAGGTAATATGTAATAATAATAACAATGAGTTTATTTGCAAAAAAGGTTACATGTGAATGATGAATCCATAGGTGCCATAGGAACTAGTTAAAAACTGTGTTTCGAGTGCCAGTGGCTTCTCCCATCTAGATGTATTTATATTACATATTAATATGCACTAAAAGATAAAAAAAGTATACTATTTTTAACGAAGTGAAGTGATATTACATTTTAGACATTACTATATTAGGTAAAACACGATCTTTGGTACAATATAAAGTTGAAAATCCTGCCCACTGCTTTAGTTTATCACTGTAACAGCAGGCAGTTTCGTCCCCTTAACTAGTATCAAATAGATATACAACAGAGAAGAGTATACTACTTCCTTTTTTGTCAGCCTATATTACCCCACTGTAAGTTTACTGTGTATTTATTCTGTGTCATTAGGCCTCCTTCCGCCCACGCCCTTACACAGCTTGCTTGAAAGAATAAAAATTTACAGGTTTCTTCAAGCAGTATGCAGAAGAGGTACCTTCAGGGCAGACTTGCCTAGCGTTATCCAAAGCGGCTGCGGAGTCACGGGTATGCGTGGTCGGCGGCACGATACCGGAGCGCTGCGGGGACAAACTATACAACACATGTACTGTGTGGGACGCCTGTGGGAAACTGCTGGCTCAGCATAGGAAGGTATAGAGACAACCTCTATAAAATACTTATTCTAAATTGATATTATTATTTTACTATGAAAATTAACGTGGTTTGGACACATTATTAATAATAATTTACGGGTGACACTGACGTTTAAATTGGAGTAATCCAACTATAGTTTCAACCACATCCGGTGGTCTTTTTCAAGGCGAGTGCGGAACGCTCGCGAACGCGTCGCGCCTCGGGCTGCTGCACGCTCCGCTTTAAACGTGAGTGTCACCCGTAAATTATTATTAACAATGTGATATTAATATATTCGTATTTGGCGGCTAATCATACTTATACGGGCTATAGGCACCTGAGATCGAATCTCGCTGGCCTCGCACCACGGACTTTCTTAAGTTACGTGCGGATTTAACACTCACTCTAAAATCTGTAAAGGAAAACATCGTGAGGAAACCGGCATGTTGAAGAATTTATCACAATAACTCAAGGACATGCGACATCCACCAATCCGCACGGGTGAGCGTGGTGGATTATGGTTCATACTCTCTCTACGAGAGAAGGCCCAAATCCCAGCAGTGGGAACGTAATGGGCTGATGATGACGATGATCGTATTTCATATTTATGTGTTATTTTGTTTGTATTTATTATGTTTTTTACAATTATATTTTTAGAGATTTGTGTTGACTACATTATATCGTTTATATTAATTACTTCGTACGCCAACTGACCGCAAATTTTTACCATTTTATTTATGTCCATCCAAAGGTTGCCCTTAAGAAATTGCACATAGCAAAAAGGCCGCCCATTGTTCTACCATTATTATTTGTAACTGTAAACTTTTGTTTCCTGTTTTGGTGTTCAATAAAGTATTATTGTATTGTATGATGATGATGATGATGATGATGAAAAGCGCTGGGTGGCATACTTTGCTCGTTTCATTGCACTGTTGTATAACAACCCCGAGACATCAGGGGATGAAGTGTTGAAGTGCATCAAAGAAACTCTTCATGGACGGATCTAGGGACAGATAGCAATGCGACTGTCGAGGTTGGAGTCGACTAGGACCACTGAATTCAAGTCCTATAGGCTCCAAGTTCCAGCGGTGCATAAGGAACTGTTCCTGAATTCTGACTTCTGGCCTGGAGGGGGTATGCCGGAGATACAGGGAAGGAGCGAAATTGTTTAACCCCGTGAAGTAGTGTGTGTGGTTTATTTACTATAATGTTATATTTTTGTATGTATGTTAGTCTGTAAGGTATATATTCTATGGGCCTCTGTTAATTTTACTTTGTTGTACTTTAACATTGCCTGAAATAAAGAGTTTAATAATAATAAGCCTCGACCAACATCTCAAGAGGCTCTCGCTAGACGGTTGAATAAAGGGTCAGATGCATGCGGCAGTACTCCTTGACACGGCACGTATAGTCAGGAGGTTCCTCACTCTGCAGCCCTAACCACCGGTGGTTTGGGCCCTGCCCCGCTGCCGGCGGCGCTCTAGGTTTAAGATTTTTATAGTGTTTTTGTATATATATTTTTATACAAATATTGTAAAAATCTTAAATCTAAGAAATTAAATAAATAAATGATAATAATAAAAAAAAAACAACCTATACGTTTTTTATATCTCGATTTCCAGATGCATCTGTTCGACATAGACATCCCCAACAAGATAACGTTCAAGGAGTCGGAGGTGCTGAGCGCGGGCGACCAGCTCACCACCTTCGACTACCTGGGCGTGAGGGTCGGGCTGGGCATCTGCTACGACCTGCGCTTCCAGGAGATGGCACATCTTATGGCTCAAAAGGGTGAGACGCTACAAACTTATTACTTAACAAATTAGGTAAATCCACAAGGTTTTCGGTTGAAAAAAGGGTTCACTCCAATCTCAATAGATGGCGTACATGTCACCCTTAAGACGGTTAAATAACGGAAGAAGAAATTCGACACGCGAGTTGGTGTCTACTGTCTACCGTAGTCCCGCGCTGAGGGAAGATTGGGTTGCGGGTTCGAGTCCCAGCCGTTGATCGTATTTCTTCTTTCCGAAAAACCTTGTTCGAGTTTTTCGCTTGGCATTCGTTAATGCTTCATATAAAAATATAATAGGTAAATCTTCTCTCTAAGTTTGTTCTAAGCATTAATCGAATTAAGTCCCCTTGTTCGAGCGAGTGTGGCGCAGCGGGAACTCGTGCGACTTACGATCCGACGCACCAGAGTTCGAACCCCGCTGGCCCCGCTCCAATGATTTGAACTTTGAAGATACATTATAATTGAAGTCGGTTTTTTTTGTTATAAAATGTCTATGTTATTTATTTTTAACCGACTTGAAAAAAGGAGAAGGTTCTCTATTCGATTGTATTTTTTAATGTTTGTTACCTGAGAACTCCAGCCGATTTGGAGAATTCTTTTTGCTTTGGGTTCAGTATAGTTACGAAGTGGTGCCATATAAATTTCATCGATATTTGACCTTGGACTTCGAAGATACATTGAAGTCCGTTTTCGTTTTTTTCTAAAAATAATTATGAACATTCGAGGTTGTTCGCTCCTAATCTACCCGGGCGCGTTCAACATGACCACGGGTCCGAAGCACTGGGAGCTGCTCGGGCGCGCGCGCGCCACCGACCTGCAGCTGTGGGTGGCGCTCGTGAGCCCCGCGCGGGACGCCGCCGCCGGGTACGTCGCCTGGGGACACTCCACGCTGGTGGACCCCTGGGGGCAGCCGCTCTGCGCGCTGGATGAGAAGCCGGGCATGATCGTAGCTGATATTGGTCAGTGGGATATTGTTTTTAACCTCCGACGCAAAAAGGTTTTTTTTTATGTAATTGAGTGATGAGACGAGTATGTCGTTCGCCTGATGGTAAGCCATACGCCTGCCCATAACAGTAACAGCACTACCCTTGTTTTGCAAAATCCTGCGAGGCACTGCACTGCGCTCGTTACCCTGAGACCATTAGCTATTAAGTCTCATCATCATCTTCACCAGCCCATCACGTTACCACAGCTGGGACACGGGCCTTCTCTCATAGAAAAAGTATGGGCCATAATCCATCACGCTGGCCCAGTGCAGGTTGGTGAATGTTAAGTCTCATAATGCCCAGTAATCTCTAGAACTATTGATCCGATTCGGAAAATTCTTTCACTGATATAAAGCTTCACTATTCCTGAGTAACATAGGCTATATTTTATAATGTCAACACGGACAAAGTCGCGAGCGGTTGCTAGTATAGTTATTTTAAAAACGGCACTGTAATTATGAAGATTTTCTGCTGTGGAGCGAAGAAACCCGCTTGCCTAAGAATCATAATTTAAGGCCTTGATCCACCGGGCCGCACCGGGTTTGCGTGGTGGATGATCTATACTCTTATCTCCCTGAGAGACGGCTGCTTCTCCAGCATTAGGAAAATATTGGCATGAAGAGCAAGTGTGGCTCAGTGGGAGCATGTGCGACTTTTGAGCCTCCGCACCCGAGTTCTAATCCCGCTGGCCCCGCACTTTCTTAAGCTATGTGCGGATGTAACACTCACTCTAAAAACGGTAAAGGACAACATCGTGAGGAAACCAGTATGTCTAACAATTAATCACAAAAATGTCAAGGACATGTGACGTCCACCAACCCGCACTGGGCCAGTGTGGTGGATTATGGCTCATACTCTCTCTATGAGAGAAAGTCCGTGTCCCAGCTGTGGGAATGTGATAGGCTGATGATGATAACGATGATGGTATGATAAACTTAAAAATGCTTCATTTTTTAACAGATCTGCAGACAGTAGAAGATGTGAGGAGTCAAATACCAATCAGGAGTCAACGAAGGACGGATATCTACGACACTATCACTAAAATAAAGCAATGAATAATTTTAAGTGATTTGCAAACATATGTGATAATAAACCAGACTTACCTTAATAATCGGGAAGCAAAAACAATAGATTTTTAGTACCTTAATGGTTTGGCCATTTATTTAAATGGCTGACATATAATAATCTTTTCAACACACTTGCTCGTAAAGTGAGCCTTATTACATAGTTCTTAGGGCTATAAACCGAACTAAACACGTGCATAATAATGTTACACACTAGTGCATAATAGAATTATCCCTACAAAGTTAAGTTAGTACCTAATTGCAAATTATATGCGAGAAAACAGAGCATTTTCAATTTAACCGAGTAATGCCGTTTTTTGTAACAACAATGAGGTTTTATGTCGCTGAAAACCCATATACATTTTTGGAACAAATAAATGTGTCCCTAATAAAAACGAAAAATCACTTATTGTGATCAAATTATTTATAATCCACAATAATTTGTAATATAATATTTGCATTTTATCACTAAAATTATAATTTTTTAAGTAGGCTGTATGGCTATATGTATTCAATAACCTTACATATGGTAAGTGCAAAAATAGTACATTGTACATCGAGGGGAGAAAACGATTCTCGAGTTTCCTTTAAGCCCTCCGCTGCGCGTCGGGCTTAAACATACTCTCGAAAAGAAATAGAACTTTCTCCCGAGTGATACATAGTGCTTTATAATACACCTACGAGGAAAATTTTAGAAAATTAAAAGCTAGGTACTGTTAAATTATCAATTTAGTTAAAACAAAATTTAACGCAACGAAATAAATTGCCGCGCTTTTTTTTCGTATTGCAGAATAAGGTTGCCATCCTCATTTCATTAAAAATAGAAAACAAAAAAAAAACCGCCTCTTTTCTCTAATTATTTGATATAAAACCTTTTTGAGATTTGAGGTTTGTATGTTTCCCGCCTCTTTTTTCTAATTATTTCATACAAGACCTTTTTGAGGATTGACGTTTGTTTTTTTTTTATGTTCGCTGCTAAAAAACAAAAGAAAGCTAGCCGGGCAGTAATGGATTTTCATACAACATTCCTGCCCTGCTTCGGAGGGTAGTAATGAAATTCCATATAACTTTTCCCGCCGCACATTTTTAAGGGAGAAATTACGAACTTTGTAACCCGTTTATGAACGAGTAATAAGACACTTTCCGAGTGGGTGTGGTATAAAAAAACTTGCGCGCCATTTCCCATAATTTTCATATTTTGTTTGTATCGCATTTGTAGCTGTGTGGTAAATAGGTTTTGTTTTTTCCTCGCAAGTGTGTTGAAAAAGTGCGTATGAAACTCATGAGCAACTTGCTCACTAGACATTCGGCTGATTTACGAGTGCAACCCACAGCCTCGTGTATAATGAGCAACTTAGCTCACTCGTATCATTATATACTATAATATATTTATTGTTTATTAATGTATATGATAAGAATACAAATGTCTTTGTGTATATACAAATGGATATAGCTTTATATTCGTGGCTAAAATACTTATACATTTATAAAATATTTTTATAGATATGTTCAGTTAAATTTGAGCATTAATATAATGTGGTTAAAGTTTACATTTAGTTTTCTTATCGACGTGCTGGTCCAATATTTCCAGAACGTTGGTAGCGCAGCCCCAGAAGAGAGTCAATCCACATCCACCTAAAAGAAGACACGACGATAGAAAATTCCTCAAATAAAATAAAAGCTAAGGGTATTTAATACCCACTAAAAAAACTAACTACTAAAAAATGGTACCTGCTAAAAATAGGTGTCAAATTAGATCGACCATCGGTTTATTTAGTGAATATTGGCGCCCAACGTGGGGCGAATATTAAACATGGAATGGTAAATAGTAAATATATTACGGTTGTAAGCCATGTCTATCTACTGAAAGTAGATTCAAATTGCGTGTGGAAAATATTCTAATGAAAAATGCATACTATACAGTTAGTAATTACATAGAAGACAAAGATGCATGGAACATTCCGCTTCTGCCAAGTAGCCAACTGGCACATAAGAAAAATAACATTGTTAACAAGTTCTAAAACAATTGCCCCTCAGTTTCTTGCCGTATCTTCTGAGTAGTGGTTATTTTATTTTGATGGAGTCATTGCAATAATTGACGTTCATAAGCGCGTCTGTGATGCGAAAACTGAAGAATGAACTTTTGAACTCTTGAATGCATTCACCGTGGCCATAGTTATGTATGATCAGTTTCTCATCCAATTTTTCTGCCTCCAACCTGACTTCATTTCTACCGGGCCTGAGGCCAACCCAGTAGCTAAAGATCTCTGCACTCTAAAACAAAAAGATTACGTTTATTTCGCGACACCCTCATAGCGTAGTAAACTTTTTTGGGTAAAATAAAGTGGTAAATTCACGTAATTTCGACAACATGTAATATTTTTTTATTATTTTGAGTTTGAGAAACTAATCAATCTTGCCAATATGAATCAACTCGTCTGATTAAAGCAAAAATGGTAATCAATTTGTAGATACGTAACTAGAAGAATTAACAAAGTTAAGGTTCTCGAATATTAGGAACACCTCGCGCTTACTTGTAACGAAGGAATGATGCTTCTACAACCGTTCAGTATGAAGTCTGTATCTTTGCTATCGACCTCGGAGTTATAGTCATGTTCTTGATGAGTTCCGCCCAACACGCAGTTTTGGGAACTAGAACCAACGTTCATTATATTATAGAAACGATTACCTACAGGTATCTACTTTCATAGTATTTTTAACCGACTTCAAAAGGAGAAGGTACTCTGTTCGATTGTATTTTTTTAAATATATTGTTTTAATTTTTTTTATGTTTGTTTCATCCGAACTACGTCATTTATGAACCAACTTGGATTTTTTTTAGCGTTGGGTTCAGTATAGCTAAGAAGTGGTCCCATATAAATTTCATCGATATTTGACCTTGGACTTCAAAGATACATAGAAGTCGGTTTTTGTTTTTTCTAAATTAATTATTTTTGTTCTTACTTCGGAATGATATAATGTCCTGTGTCTTCGTCTATCACAGTCTGGTTAATCCAGGGTGCGATCACCTGAAAAATTAAGCAAAACAATTTGACAACATTAGACGAGTCATTTGTCGCCAAAATATCGCTCGAAACGCCATCCAATACAAAAATACAAGAACTCTACCCTGATAACTTGTCCTCTATACGGAAAGACCGCATCATCAGGCACCAGATACTTGGCTTGCAACCCTGTGCAATTCACGACCACGTCAAACCCATCCAGTACGGGATCCTGGAGCGAAGTCACCTTGGCTTGCAGCACTTCTCCGCTACAGCTCTTGTATCGTTGGTAGAGGTAGTTCAAGAATGGTGATGCAGAGTAGACGAAGGTGGAAAAGGTGTGGCCGGCTCTGAAAGTGAAGTGTAGGTATAATTATGATTGTTTTGTGTAAAAAACAATTGGAGTATCACCTAGAACATTCTAAGTCAGTTGCCTTTTTAGGAGAAAACCCTTGACATATTACTCTGAGCTTGACATAGAAAAAATCGTGACAGCCGAACATGGCGAATATACGAAGTGTCAAAGGTAACGTAGGTACGGTCAGACTTCGAAAGCTAAGCAGTACAGTAAGCTCAAAAGTCGTGACCAATAGATTGAATTTGAAGTTTTTTTTAATGTGGCTGGGTCAGCTTTTGACCACGATCTCACCTGAAGGGAAGCGACGATGTGGGCGAAGATGTAGCACGCTTACCCAGTAAGTACTTGTTCACTCTCGATTTGAACACACCCAGATTGTATTTATGTGGAAACACGACGGCAAGGCGTTCCACTCTTCCGACATTCGCACCAAAAAAGATTGTCTCCTCTTCAAATTCACACTGTTAGGGCTGGATTATCTAAGAATGCAATATGGTGATGACCTGATGATTATCTAAGAATACCTAGGTAGGTACCCATTTTGTGATACTCACGCATAGTCACTAGAATAAAGTCCATTAACATACTGCAACTCCTTCTCGTCCAGTTTGTGGTAACCGAACACGTCCTTGCACCAATGAGGTTCTGACCAGTTGTTCTTATCTCTGTACAAATTGTATATGGGCATGAGGCAGACTCCGTAACCGCCTTCCAGCCAGAGCTGATGCAGGAACTTGTAGGATTCGCCTCCCCATTTACTGAAATCACACTTGATATGACAGCCTCTGCGGCGTCGTGGGTAGCCAGGTTAGCTCTTATATCGTGGAGGTTGCGAGTTCGATTCTCGCTACGGGAATCTTAGTTAGGGGCTAGGATCAATGTAGGTATATGATCTTTGAGCGTTACATATTATTTTATTATTATTTAGCTATCTAAGCCTTTAGGAGTGAGGGCAGGATCGAATCAATTTGTTGGTTTAAGAGTACAGAGTGAGTGTGGCTCAGAGGAAACTCGTGCGACTGTCGACCTGACACACCGGAGTTCTGAATCCCGCTGGCACCAATGACTTTTTTATGTGCGGATTTAACACTCTCTAAAAACGGTGAAGGAAAACATGGTGAAGTATATAGAATCACAAAGTGGACATAATGTGAGATTCACTAACCCGCACCAACGTGGTGGTTTATGGCCCATAAGTAATGGTTTGATGATGATTGGAGTGGCCAGATTCAGCTACACAAATCGAATAGTTTTAATTCAAACTCGTTTCGTTAAGATGCCTACTTGTTAAGAGTTAGGTACCTATTGTAAAAATAATCTTACGATAGGAGATGTCCAGGCGTGTCTCCACACAGATATGGGTACCAGAGACCTCCAGATCCATCACCGGTTGTGTTCGGGGAGAAGTCACTCGAAATCAACACCACCTCGAAAAAAATCTCCAATGAACATACAAATACCTTTATAAGGCACCTATTACTACTACTAGGGTAGCACATAAAAAACTTGACATTTTTGAGATGCCGAGTCAATCACTACGCCGCAGAAGCCATTCAATTTTAGAGCTCATTAAACGATTTAGAAACAATTTAATGTAAACTCACTCGCGAACTACTATATTTTTCCTTTATTTTAATAGCACAGGCTATGCCATTTATTCCGGCTCCAAGAACAGCTATATTTACGACCATTGCCACTTTTTATTTAAGAATGATTAAATTATAAGTATGAATGAACTACAATTAAATTCGATTTCTAAACTACTAACAAGTTCCAAGACTCAATACTTACTATTTGTTTGTTTTCTGTCTTATCTTGGAGGTCAAGAAGTCAATTTAACTGCATGAGTAAGTATGATTGATAAATGAAGACCTCTATAGATAAAATTATTGTAATTTTATTTCGTCGATGCGCAACGGTGCTGCGACGGCGCCGGCGCGCGATGCGGCGTGTCTGATTGATGCCTAGAGTCGTTCAAATTTTTATTGGTAAAAACAAATGTGCTACATAACTAGTAGGATTAAATCTTTGAAGCCCCTAAAATGGAGCAATGATCTAACGGTTACGGACGGTTACGGTTACCTACTTAGCAACCCAAGGAGAGCAAAGTTCGTAAGTTTGTAGGTAGGTATAGGCAGGCACCTAATTAGTACCTACTCCATAATAAGAGAATGCCATATCTCCCCTAAGATTATCCTTGTTCTGCGATATACTATCTATGCTATCTCTTTTGAAGGTAAGGTTTTGAGTTATGGGCCAACGTGGCGCTTAGCATCAGGCGGACTACTTACTCGGCTCATCAAAAAATCTTTGTTAATCTGTGATTAAATTTAGTGTATGGACATCAAGGAACATATACTCATACACTAAATTAATATAATAAATATTATTAATTATTTAAATAATTGATTCATATCCATACTTATATAAATATGTTCTCATTTCTATGATTATAAAAAGAAATAAGAGATGCTGCTGGCTGGTTTATATTTTGTGCTATTTACATTCAGACCTCAATGGCTATTTATCGAACAATTACGAAGTATGTTCGCAATATTCTTTATCTTTGTCCGCAATAGTTATAAAAACGTAAAAAAGTTACGCCAAACTGTCCTTACAAAAATGACATTCCTGTCGACTTCATAACTTTTTCAATTGTCAATGTCAATGCCAACGTTGGTTTGTGTTTTCATGTTTTGTATTGGATTTTATTCCGGGACGCTTAAAATTTTATTATAAATATAAATAATTAAATACACAACTTATACCCTATAAGTCATGAAGTATGTAATTTATAATATTTAAAGTTATACATCTTGTATTAGTTTTTTCTATCGTCGAAATTGTATAAATAAAATTGTTTCAGGTTAACTGTTGACGGTTTACTTGTTTATTTCCCATACGATTATATCTATCCAGAGCAATATGCTTACATGTTGGAGCTAAAGCGAGCCCTAGACGCTAAAGTAAGTACCCACAACGATTTAGGTTTGTATTAGAGTTATTTTGATAGTAAAAAGTTTTATAGGTTATGTTGTGACTGATATAATAACAAACATTGTTTTCAGGGACATGGATTGCTGGAAATGCCCTCAGGAACAGGGAAAACTATATCACTGCTGTCTCTCATCGTAGCGTATATGATACAGAAACCACATCATATCAGGTAACTTCATTGCTGAATTCATTTTTGTCTTATTGGAATAATGCTCATCAGGATTGTTGTACCTAGGTATAGACTGACTAAAACGAATAAGTCCTTTATGGGCAACTGCGTACGTTTTTATAATAAAATTCCAAAGTGTATAACGGAGCTCACAGAAAGTAAATTCAAATTACGCGTTAAGAATGTTCTAATGAGAAAAGCATACTACACTGTTCGTAATTACATAGAAGACAAAGATGCTTGGAACATTCCACTTCTGCAAAGTAACCAACTGGTACATAAGAAACATAACATTGTAAAACCCCAAAAAATTGTAACAAAATCTTTAAAAAAAAATGCCCCTCAGTTTCTTGCCGTATCTTCTGAGTAGTGGTTCTTTTTCCGATACGGTGGTAGAGTCATTGTGATAATTTGACGTTCATAAGTGCGTCTGTGATGCCAAAATGATTAAAGAGATTTTGATTTTGAGTCTCGCTATTTGTGTAGTTGTGTCTCACAGTCATTTGGTGTCCAAATATGTAACTATTTAATATATAAAAATGATGTGTTTTGCAATTCATTGTCGGTGTGTGTCTTGTTTTGTCATTACAATAACTAAACACTACAGATGTATACTATTAACATTTTAGAAAATTAATCTACTGCTCTCGAACACTTCCTGAAATTGAAAAAGTCCTGGAGGAGTTGAAGAATTTGATAAAGTATTATGAGAAAAGTCAGGGTGAGAAGCCAAGTCTGACGGGGCTCGTGCTCAGCTCCAGGAAGAATTTATGCATACATCCTGAGGTAACATGATAAAATGGTATAGGAACAGTCATTCAACTTTAATCTCAATTTAAAAATTTTGAACATCCTGCATCACAGAATCACATTCCTCACTTACTGTATCATATTTTATTTCAGGTGTCAAGAGAGAGAGAAGGTAAACTGGTGGATGGGAAATGCCATGCTTTAACTGCAAGCTATATTCGTGATAAGCATGAGACAGACAGCTCTGTGCCTACATGTAAGTTAATTCCTCTCTCAGATCAAGCCTGCTCACTTCAGTTCAAATTCAAATTAACTATTACTGGCTACAAATAACTAATAAACCATACTGCTAGATGATAAATAAATAAATCAAGTGCAGATCTCTATCTTTCCTAATATTATAAATAATATAAACGTGGATGTTTGTAACTCTTTCATGCTAAAACTACCAAACCATATTGATGAAATGTGGTATGTAGGTACTTTAGGACATGGAATAGAACATAGGCTACTTTTTGTCCCGGGAAACCGCGCGTGGGCACAGCTAGTCAAGGATAAAAAATCTGAAAAGATTCTCATAAATGTGCCAATCATATGATTGGCTCTCAACTTTTGTGACCGGTAAGGCCCTGAAAGCAACCATCTCGGATAAGATATATCAGAATACCCTATTCTAAGTATTCATACTCGAAATTCAGCTAATGACAAAAATCAGTGAGGCATCACTACATTAAAAAAAATTTCAGGTCAGTTCTATGAAGGGTTCAACCGTGAGGGCAAAGAATCTATGCTCCCCTACGGAGTCTACAATATGGATGACCTGAAGCAGTATGGGGCTGATAGGAACTGGTGTCCATATTTCTTGGCCAGGTTTGCTGTAAGTGTCATTATTCAATACAAAATTAATGAAATATTCATATAAACAGTATTTATTAAAAAATCCAAATGTTTGCATTGTACATAGCTCTGGTTTTCATTTGATGTTAGCTGTCGCTAAGGTATGAAATGCAAGGTACCAGTTAAAGATAATATAGTTAGTAACCATGCACGTCAAACCAATACTGTTCGCATTTGAAATAAACTACCTCCAAATTATTATTATTTCTATTTTGTTTGTACTTATATACTTATGTATGTTACATCCAACTAAATTTATTTTAACTATTTTTTCATATAAGTGAATTAATTCTTTATGACAAATAAAAGATCTTAACCTCAAGTCACCATTGTTTATTTCAAACCCCATGAAACTTCTAAATCAATAGCAATATGTATAGTGCTATAAGCCAAAACAATCCGCGTTAATATTGTCTCTGTAACTTTCAGATAGTCCACGCCGAGATCATAGTCTATTCCTACCACTATCTTTTAGACCCGAAGATAGCTGAAGTGGTCTCCAAGGAGCTTCAAAAGGAAGCAGTGGTGGTGTTCGACGAGGCACATAACATAGACAATGTGTGCATCGATTCACTGAGTGTGAAGGTCACAAGGAGGACCATAGACAAGAGCTCTCTGGCATTGCAGCAGTTGGAAAAAGTTGTGGCACAGTAAGTAGACTATAAGTAAGCTTCTAAAAATGACTTTAAACTGCAGATTGCAGCATCAGATCGCACATGTGGCCTGGCACTGTACTGTTGTTGCTATAACATTAACTTGTTGAGCGACTGTGGC
The DNA here is from genome assembly GCA_951640565.1 of Petrophora chlorosata. Taxonomy (NCBI): domain Eukaryota; kingdom Metazoa; phylum Arthropoda; class Insecta; order Lepidoptera; family Geometridae; genus Petrophora; species Petrophora chlorosata. The sequence goes on along the minus strand of OX621204.1, from coordinate 2,122,562 downwards.
TCAAAATCTCGCGTCTAAAGAGTATAAAACAAAATCGTTCCTCCGAGTCTATCATCATCATCACCATTAGCCTGTATTCGTCCACTGCTGGATATAGGCCTCTCCCAATGAACGCCACTGAGCCCGGTCTTCGGCTATTTTCCCAATACACAAACATTTGTTCCGTAACAGGGATCGACCCGCAATCTCCACGGTACGACATTTGAGCTGAAGTTAGTTTATAAAATCGTCGGATTTCCAGTAATATCTCCATGTGTCAGGATCCGCGAGTCGGACGCGGCGCGGCTGACGGCGGAGTACGAGGTGATGGTGGAGGGACTCCGCGCGGCCGCCGCGCAGCGGGACACCGACCTCGTGCTCGGGAGCCCCATCCTACCGGACGAGGTGCTGAACGGTATGTGGACACATCCTGCCGGGCGAGTGTTGAATGATATGTGGACACATCTTGATGGACGAGCTGTTGAACGGTATGTGGACACATTTTGTCGGACGAGCTGTTGAACGGTATGTGGACACATCTTGTCGGACGAGTGTTGAACGGTATGTGGATACATCACGAGCTGTTGAACGGTATGTGGACACATCTTGTCGGACGAGTGTTGAACGGTATGTGGATACATCCTGTCGGACGAGCTGTTGAACGGTATCCCGGACACATCTTGTCGGACGAGTGTTGAACGGTTTGTGGATATATCCTGTCGGACGAGCTGTTGAACGGTATGTGGACACATCCTATCGGACGAGTAAACTTTACTATCAGAATAAGGTTTCATTGCTGCAACCTTGGAATATTATGTGCTTGTTTAAACCTAGTCACCTACAAGACTTTAGTAACGAAATATAAAGCATGACAATAAAAGAACTTGATGAAAGTAATTCGGATTGCAAACTATTCAAATGTCAAAAGTTTCGACGCCCATTTTCAAGCTATTTTTGAGATATCGCTATTTCGTCTTCAATTCGACTCACCACTCGCGGTACTGCAGAAGTCTGAAGACCGAGATGCAAGTCGAAATTCGAATTCGAATAGGAAGCCAGGAACTATGAGGACCATGGTCCCACAACATTTTTTTTCTGCACAAATATTTGTTCAGTCGCGGACATCGAACCCGCAACCTCAGTGGTGTATGAGAAATAAGAACTATACCTGTATGTTTGTTCTCACAGAGGTGGTGCCTGGTAACATAAGGAACGCGGAACATTTCCTCAGTTTTCTCAAACGTTTCATAGAGTACATCAAAACGAGATTACGGATACAACACGTAGTGCAAGAATCGCCCGCAGGTATGTTACTGTTTGTTTTCTATCGGCTTTACCAGTTATTCTGCCGCCAAGCAGTAGTGCGCAAGCATTATCGTCCGGCTTGAAAGGCTTTGTAGCCAGCGAAACTACCGGGCAGTATGAGATTTAAGAGCTATGTTTTGGTGGAGAGAGCACAGCGCAGTATCGCGCAAACATTTTGCAAAACAAGATTCTGGGTGGTGCTGCAACTGTTATGGGCAGGCGTGTTGTTAACCATCAGGCGAACGTCCTGCTCTTCTCGCCACTCAATTACATAAAAATATATTCTGTTACAGTTTTTGGTTTACAAATAAAGAATTTAAAGATTTTTAATAGCTTTTAATTAACGCTCTACGCAAAAGGAGGGGTGGTATAGGTTTGACCACTATGTGTGTCTGTCTGTGGCGCCGTAACTCTTAAACGGATGAACCGATTTGGATGCGGTTTTTGTGATTTGAAAGCAGGTTTTCTGGCGGTGGTTCTTAGACATGTTTTGTTGTGTCGGGGGTGCTTAATTTTTTTATGTGTATTTAAAAAAAAAAAAACAGGTTTCCTAAAAGACGTGTCGGCCCGCGTTTGCATCGAACGCAAGCCGCTCCGGTTCTGCGCGAGCCGCCTCGCCTCCCTCATGAAGACGCTGGAGATCCCCGACCCGAGCAACTTCTCCGCGCTGACGCTCATCACGCACCTCGCCACGCTGGTCTCCACCTACACGAAAGGGTTCACCATTATAATAGAACCCTTCGATGATAAAACGCCAACCGTTTCTAACCCCATATTGCACTTTTCGTAAGTATTTTTACTGGTAGATTTCTCGTATGCGAGAGGCCGTTTGGGTGGGTTACGCTTTGCCAGTTATTCAGCCGCCAAGCAGTAGTGCGCAAGCATTACTGTGTTCCGGTTTGAAGGGCATTGTAGCCAGCGAAATTACTGGGCATTATGAGACTCAACAGCTAATAATTGTCTCAGGGTGACGAGCGCAGTGCAGCGCCGCGCAGGATTTTGCAAAACAGAGTTCTGGGTGGTGCTGTTATTGTTATGGGCTTGCGTATTGCTTACCATCAGGCAAACGACCAGCTCGTCTCGTCATTCAGTTACAAAAAATAAAATAGCCAAAAAAAATCTGATTCTGATTCCTCATTCTTAAACACCAGCAGATATAATAAAAATAAAAAATAAATAGAATAAAAATTGTTTATTTCAGATAATACACACACACATATATATATATATAAATAAAAAATAAAAAAAATTATTTTTTTTTGTTCTTTGTTTGGTTGTTTTAATATGTTTCTTTTTGTATTTCAGATGCATGGACTCGTCTATAGCAATGAGGCCTATTTTCGCTAGATTCCAGACTGTGATAATTACGTCGGGTAAGATAACTATTTTTAACACTTGGATTTATCAGACATCTTAGTGTGGGTGGCCTAGAACATACCGATTCACTCTGCACTCAAGTTCAGAGTGAATCGGTATCTTCTAGGCAAGCATGATCCATCGTCGACCGCGTCATCACTTTCCTTCAGGTGCGAATGCCGTCAAATGCTTGCCTAAACAAATTTTTTTGTTGATAAATATATTTTTCAAGACAAGCTTTTAACCAATTCGTAAACGAAACTGAGGGCAGATAAAAATGAGCCCAAACTTTAGTAGTGTACGATTGTCTGTCAAAGAGTTCCATTGCCCACGTTCCGTCTCCATCATCAGACCAGCTGGCTGTCACCATAATATTGCATTGTCATCGGACTTTGACAAGTATGCAAAATTTCAGTGTTCTGATTCAACTTGCAAGATTTGACCCAAACATTACAAGTTAAATAAAAGCTTGTAAAAAAACTTGAGCTATAAACTTAGGCTGTGAACAAACTTGAGTATGATCAATATCATAAGAAGGTGTATAGTTTTTTCGTTCAAAAACTATTGTGTTATTTTTAACGACTTCAAAAAAGGAGGTTTTCTGCTCGATTGTATTTATATATTTTATTTTTCTATTTTATTTTTAATGTTTGTTACCTCAGAACTTTCGTCATTAATGAAGCGATCTTGAAAATTATTTTTGCGTTGGGTTCAGTATAGCTACGAAGTGGTCCCATATTTTCATCGATATTTGACCTTGGACTTCGATGATACATTGAAATCGGTTTTTTTACAATTTTTTTTTTTAGGAACGCTATCTCCACTGGACATGTACCCGAAGATCCTGGACTTCAACCCGGTGGTGATGAGTTCCTTCACGATGACGTTAGCTAGGCCTTGTATATTACCTATGGTGAGTACATTACCAATTTATTTATTTATTAATTGCACTGTTAAAGTAATTTACAAAAGGAGAACTTATTGCTAAAGCATTTTCTACCAGTTATCCGTGTGTAAAATAAATTTGCGAAGTGTGCATCGAAATTTTAAATAACTAAAAGGGAAATAAAATAAATATTGTAAAAAAGTATAAATTATTCAATATTAATGTAGTCGATGTACATACCTACTATAGTAGCATATTTAAAACCATAAATAAATGAATATGAATGTTCATAAGCAAGGCTGCTTTTACAAGATTTCTATATTTTTTTCAGATAGTAGCGAAAGGCAGCGACCAAGTCGCGATATCTTCCAAGTACGAATCCAGAGACGACGTAGCAGTTATTAGGAATTACGGACAGTTACTAGTTGAAGTGAGTACGAAAATATTTTTTGTTGAAAAATGTATTTTTCAAGAAAAATGTATTTTTACTGGTGGTATGTTTCTCGTATGCGAGAGGCCGTCTGGTTGGCTACCATCGCTTTGCCAGTTATTCAGCCGCCAAGCAGTAGTGCGCAAGCATTACTGTGTTCCGGCTTGAAGGGCATTGTAGCCAGCGAAATTACTGGGCATTATGAGACTCAACAGCTAATTGTCTCAGAGTGACGAGCGCAGTACATCGCCGCGCAGGATTTTGCAAAACAAAGTTCTGGGTGGTGCTGTTATTGTTATGGGCTGGCGTATTGTTTACCATCAGGCAAACGACAACCTCGTTTCGTCATTCAGTTACATAAAAAAAAAAAAAACTTTTAACCATTTCGTAATCGGAACCGCGAGTAGATTAAAATGAGCCCAAATACTAATAGTTTACCATTATCCGTCAAAGAGTTCCATTGCCCACCGTCTCCATCATCAGATCAGCTGGCTGTCACCATAACATTGCATTATCATCGGACTTTGACAAGTATGCAAAATTTCAACTCCGTAGGATGAGACGAAGTGGTTATGATTCAACTTGCAAAATTTGGCCCAAACATAATAATAAACATAGAAAGTTAAATAAAAGCTTGTAATATACCACCTTTATACAAATCAAGTCATTTATTAACGTAAAGTATTGTACACATTTTGAATTGCATCCATAGGCTCCCGAACTAGTCGAAACTGTGTTTCAGGAACCAGTGACTTCTCCCAGTTTTTTTACATCTTAGCTAGTCTCAAAAATATGGCAACAAACCCTTGTGCCCAACAGTGGGACTAGCCAAGAAATGAGTCTTTTTCCTACTTGAAGATCGTGAGCTTAAAATGATTAAAATTTATATTAATATAATTATTTATTAATAATTATTAATATAATTATTTATTAATAATTATTAATATTAACATTAATTATATTAATATTAATATCAATTATATAATAGGGGATCGGACAGTAATCGAGAAAAAATCTAAAATGTAGTTAGAACGAATGTTCGTCGAACCAGAAAGATCAGTCAATCAATATTTTTGTGAAGTAATAATGATTTACATTTTTAAATCAATAAATAAAATCGAATAATTCTGATATTTTTAATCTGTTCTTCATCTCAAACGAAACAAAAAATCACAGCGCATGACGTCATTTGTAGGCAAATGCCGTGAGTCAAGCTTGTGTTTATTTTACGTTTTTGCTTTTCATAAAATGTATTTTTACTAATTTTTTCGTTCTATTACTACAATATCGTCCCGAAACTTCACAAAACATATTTAAATCACTTTGCAAGTTTTATTTCGAAGAGTTTGTCGTTTTCTACCTACATATGACGTCACCAATTTTGAGGTGACCTTTTGCGCGGCAATATTTGAAACATAATATTTAAACAAAATTTTAGGTACTTTTAGAGCGTTATTTAATTAAAATAGTATTTTTCATGGCTTTATATATTAATTGTACTTAATATAAAACACTTTCTGAAAAGTTATCCGATCCCCTATTATTAAATATTAATTATTATTATAATTTAAATTAATATTAGTCAAATTGCGTTTTATCAATATGGGGGAATGTATTTTTAAAATTGTAGTAATGCTAATTTTGTTCAAGATTTCTACTTGTGTGCCGGACGGTGTGGTGTGTTTCTTCACATCGTATTTATATTTGGAGAGCGTAGTCGGCGCCTGGTACGACCAAGGTACTTCATAAATAAATAAATAACGCACAACGATCACATACATACATCCTGGCCTCTAACTAGGATTCCCTGTATGTAGGGAACCAGGAACTACGAGGACCATGGTCCCACAACACCCAAAAACATAAGAACACATAAATAAAATACATAAGAGCTTTAATTATCTTTAATAAAAAATAGCACAAATTTATATTTACACCCACTATTATTCTTTCAAGACCTGGAAGACTGGTAGATAATGCTAAATAGCATTAAGTCATTCCTTGTACCATTTTGTGCAAAACTATTAAATAAATAATTATTTATTTATTTAATCGTTTATTTTTTATCTATAAAATTTAATTCAGTCTCGCCTGATGGAAAGAGACTAGAGAAAAGAACATGCTTTAATAGAAGATACCGATTCACTCTAGATTTTAAGACACCCAGTTTATAAGAATCGGGAACCAAAGACGCAGGTAAGGTGTTCCATTCCTTAACTGTTTGCACTACAAAAGTTACAGCGAAACGCTTTGTTCGGGTAGGAATGGCAACCATATACAGATGCCGAGTTTCCGTACGTCTTGATGTCCGATGGTAGAAAAAGGGTGGAGGAGTTAGCTCGTGTAATTCCATCACATATTTTCCGAAATTCAAAATAAAATATTTTGTAATTCCGCTTCTGCCAAGTAGCCAACTGGCACACTAATAAGAAAAATAATATTGTCAAAAACAAACATAAAATATTGTAACAAAAGTTCTAAAAAATATGCCCCTCAGTTTCTTGCCGTATCTTCTGAGTAGTGGTTCTTTTTCCGATACGGTGGTAGTCATTGTAATAATTGACGTTCATAAGTGCGTCTGTGACGACAAAATTGAATAAAGAACTTTTGATTTTTGACATGTAATTATATACTTCTGCAGGTGTGGTGGCTAGCTTACAGCGGCACAAGTTGCTATTCATCGAGACGCAGGACTCGGCGGAAACTAGCTTCGCTCTTATCAATTACATAAAGGTACTTTGTTGGACGATGCATTCACCTCTATTCGCCACTGTTCGCCCCATGTTGGGCGCCATTTTTGCAACAGTCTCTTTCTCTGAAGTTAAAGTTTAAATGAAATATTACATATTATTTGCTATGTTTAAATTTAAGATTTGCATTTCCTAACCTGGATATTTAGGAACATTTATACACTACACTTGCGATTTATTCATAATATTTCAATAGCTGCCCCAAATTGGGCGCCAGTTATGCAAGAGTCTCTATTTCTTTCTGAGGGATCGCAGTATTGGAGAAAGTTTGATGGCATTACCTTCCCCGGGTATTTGCAACCGAAGAGAAATACAAATAGGTAGACTGGATGTCCATTAATGAAATGCTTCTTGCTCCTGTTCAATATCTTAGGCCTATATAAACGATGCAAATGTTCGTCAAATACCATTTATAAATCTCTAGATGAACCTACCCGCGACTTCGTCTTTCCGTAAGGAAGTGTTTGTTTTTTCGGAGATAAAAATGTCCTATTTTAGGGCCTATATAAAGTACCTATATTCCAAATTTCATAATAATCCGTTCAGTTTTGATTGATTAACAAACATCCAACCATCCATCCTGACAAACTTTCGCATTTATAATAATAGTAAAAAGTAAGATAAGATAGTATAATGTATTACATTTCAAAACTATTATCAATTGCTTAAATTAATCTTTGACATAATTCTGTTTTCTTTTCAAATGTATATCAGTGAATTAGTGTATTTGGTCAAGGCCGTACTAAAAGTAATAAGATGGGATCCCCAATTTAGGATACTTGTGAAACCCCCCTTGTGGTTTTTGGTCAGGCGTGCGAGAGCGGGCGCGGCGCCGTGCTGCTGTCCGTGGCGCGCGGCAAGGTGTCGGAGGGCGTGGACTTCGAGCACCACCTCGGGCGCTGCGTGCTGATGTTCGGCATCCCCTACGTGTTCACGCAGAGCCGCATCCTCAAGGCGCGCCTGGAGTACCTCAGGGACCAGTTCCAGGTCCGTGACTCTATATAATATATACTAGCTGCGCCCCACGGTTTCCCGGGATAAAAAAGTAGCCTGTGTGCTATTCTAAGTCCTAAAGTACCATACCAAATTTCATAAAAATCGGTTCGTTAGTTTTTGCGTGAAAGACTCACAAAGATCCATCCTTACATACAAACTTTCGCGTTTATAATATTAGTAAGGATGTCTGATCTTGGTCCAATCCCTGCCATAATCTCAACGGTATTAACCGACTTAAAAAAAGGAGGGGGTTCTCAATTTAAATGCTTTCTTAAATGGTTTTTATCTCAGAACTCCGTCATTTGTAAACCGATTTGTAAAATTCTTATTGCATTGGGTTCAGTATGTGATCTCATTTAAATTGCATCGTTATTCGAACTTGAAATTCGAAGATACATCAGAATTGAATCGGTTTTTTGTTTTAAAATGTATTTTTGTGTTGTTTTTAAATTGAAACTTGCGTGTTTCAGATTCGAGAGAATGACTTCCTGACGTTTGACGCGATGCGCCACGCGGCGCAGTGTGTGGGCAGAGCTCTACGGTATGTTTATCATTACTTTTAACCCACGACGCAAAAGGAGGGGTGTTATAAGTTTGACCACTATTTGAGTCTGTCTGTGTCACCGTAGCTCTACGGGTGAACCGATTTGGATGCGGTTTTTTTTATTTGAAAGCAGGTTTTCTAGCGGTGGTTCTTAGACATGTTTTATCAAAAGCATACTATACAGTTAGTAATTACATAGAAGACAAAGATGCATGGAACATTCCGCTTCTGCCAAGTAGCCAACTGGCACATAAGAAACAATATTGTCAAAAACAAATAAGTGGAACAAAAATTCTAAAAAAAGTGCCTCTCATTTTCTTGCCGTATCTTCTGAGTAGTGGTTCTTTTTCCGATACGGTGGTAGAGCCATTGTAATAATTTTCAAAAGTTCATAAAGTTCAGGCGTTTTTTTTTATTTTTTATAGGTCTTTTGTGTCGGGGGTTTTTTAAATTTTAGTTTACTAATCTTCTATGCACAAGCAGCGGGAATCGAATCTGTAACCTCCGTAGTATATGAGCTGACCTACAGAACCACTACACCAAAGAGGCTGTGTAAATACGATTGAATAGTATGTATATTAAACTGGAAGATAATGCTCACTAGCATTAAGTTCGCCTATGTACCTACAAATTTGTTTGTGCAATAAAGAATTTTCTATCTATCTCAAAATCAAAATCAAAATCTCTTTAATCATTTTGGCATCACAGACGCATATATGAACGTCAAATTATCACAATGACTCTACCGCCGTATCGGAAAAAGAACCACTACTCAGAAGATACGGCAAGAAACTGAGGGGCATTTTTTTTTAGAGATTTTGTTACAATTTTTTGGGATTTTACAATGTTATGTTTCTTATGTGCCAGTTGGTTACTTTGCAGAAGTGGAATGTTCCAAGCATCTTTGTCTTCTATGTAATTACGAACAGTGTAGTATGCTTTTCTCATTAGAACATTCTTAACGCGTAATTTGAATTTACTTTCTGTGAGCTCCGTTATACACTTTGGAATTTTATTATAAAAACGTACGCAGTTGCCCATAAAGGACTTATTCGTTTTAGTTAGTCTATACCTAGGTACAACAATCCTATCCTTATTTCTAGTGTTAATGTTATGATGGTCACTATTTACTTTGAACTTTTGGAAGTTTTTGCGAACATGCATTATATTTTCATAAATATATAAAGAAGGTAAAGTTAATATATTAACTTGCTTAAAAAAATCCCTTAACGAGTCACGTGGACCCAACTCGTAAATCGCGCGAACCGCACGCTTTTGTAATATAAAAATAGTATCTATATCCGCAGCAGAACCCCACAGCAAAATGCCATATGACATTATGCTGTGGAAGTATGCAAAGTAAACTAACCGAGCCGTAGCTATATCCGTATATCTATATTGTGACACTAGTATTAAGTTAATTGTTATTTTAGTTTTAACCTGTATCTTGGTGATACAATACTATGACTATGGGACATCTCACTCGCATTTCTTGTTTTACATTCTGTTAATTCTAATTTATACGTAATTGTGCTGAAAAAAGACATCCCCGCAGAGTTTCTTGGTGCTATCTTCTCTAGCGGGCGTATTTCCGAAGCACTGGTAGAGTCAGTTTTCGCATTTCTTTTCAGCACTCAGACTTCAATTTGAGTATAGGCAAGAAATGGGTAAACATACTTACCTTTTTTTCAAAGTCATGTTAACATAAGTTACAATTTTTAACATATTTTATTTGTATCATGCGTTTATGACCTTTAATTATTAATTTTTGAATTTTTAATTTTTGAATTTTTGATTTTAATTAAATTTTTAATGTTAATTGTTATTTTCAATTTGTAAGTCTGGCTTGTTATTATAATTGTAATTTTAAATTTTTAATCTTAATGTTTTATTTATAAAAATATGGATGTGTATATTGTCCGAAATAAAGAATTTTTATTTTACTTTTTATAAGTGCACTTTTGTGCCTATTTAATAAATGATATTTGACTTTGACTAAAGAGTTATTGTATTGTATATTTGTGTTGCAGCGGCAAGACCGACTACGGCATCATGATTTTCGCGGACAAGCGGTACAGTCGCGCGGACAAGCGCAGCAAGCTGCCGCGATGGATTCAGGAACACCTTAAAGACTCGCTCTGCAACCTCAGCACTGAGGAGGCCGTGCAGGTCTGTTCCACTACAGTCTAAGGAATCTAATGGAACAGGCGTGACGTTGCGGAAATTCAACTCAAATCTGGAACGCAATGAAAAAATTTAGCGTAATTCTGCTGTTGAATAATTATTAATAGTGTTGTTGAATAATATAATGTGTATGGGGGTAGATAGCAAATGTAAAATAAAGAAGTATATATAAATAAAATGCTTCCCGATTTTTTTATAAATACCTAAATATTTTATATACCATATTAATTTCTTATATTCTGCGGAATTACACTAGATTGTCATTGCGTTTCAGATTACTCCAACCTTTACATTTGTAAAAACCAAAAGTTAAGTGTGCGTTAGTAAAGTTTTGTTTTACGTATGTATTATAAAGAGGTGATTGTTTGTATGTGTGTGTGTTTGTAGGTAATCTCTAGCATGTTGATTCCAAAAATTGTATCGCTGATAGAAAGCTACACTATTTTTGCTGGATCATTAAAACTACTATTAAAAATATTGAAATATGTGCATCCGAGCATAATCCGCTCTATAGTTTTGCATGATTGAGTAACAAACATCCATCCATCATCCATGCGTCCATCCTCATAAACTTTCGCATTTATCATAAAAATAGGATTTCTCAACTTATAAAAGGAGGAGGTTTTCAATTCGACATGTATGTATTTTTAACCGACTTCACAAAAGGAGAAGGTTCTCTGTTCGATTGTATTTTAAATTTTATTTTTATGTTTGTTACCTCAGAACTCCGTCATTTATGAACCGATTTGAAAAATTCTTTTTGCGTTCAGTTCAGTATAGCTACGAAGTGGTCCCTTATAAATTTCATCGATATGTGACCTTGTACTTCAAAGATACATTGAAGTCGGTTTTTTTTATAAAATGTATATTGTTTATGTAACTGACTGTGGAGACGAGTATGTCGTTCGCCTGTAGGTAAGCGGCACGCCTATTTTTATTCCTTATTTGTTCTCCCGTCTAGATCTGCAAGCGCTGGCTGCGTCAGATGGCGCAGCCGTTCACTCGCGAGGACCAGCTCGGCGTGTCGCTGCTCACGCTAGCGCAGCTGCAGTCCCAGGAGCAACAGGACAAGATCGAGAAGCAGGTCCAGCAGAAGTAGCAACCCCTTGTGCGACGGTCTTCACGTGGACAGAATGGAAACAGCTTCTATTAACTTGTTGATTTTTGTATGGCCCGGCCGCGGGGTGATGTCTACGTTACACCAGGCCTACCGCACTCCGCACTGTAGGTACGAAGCTACAAGTACATAGCCGGACACCGACGGCGGGTCGCGCGTCGTTACACGTGCCGCGGCAGAAGAGATAAGAGCGGCGCGATAGAAAGAGAGGCGCTCTGTAGGTTAATATGACTGGTAGGTATGCATCGCTACGCGAGCTGAATTGAACTTTATTGCGTCATAGCAAGAGTCGCTATTTGTTTAAATTTCTTTGCGTAGTGATGCTTCTGTCCCTTAGTATTCTGTGGTTACAACGTCAAACTTCGTCTCAAGCCACTTTATTCCTACATGAGTTCATCTTTATGGTTCCTGATATCCCCCAGTTAAAGGCCGGAGTGGGTGAAATAAGAAAGATTTTTTCCTGATTTCTCCCATATTGGGGTTGTTCCTGACATTGGGGTTTCTGCACTAGGAAGAATTTTTCACGATGCGATGTCCCCTAGTTCAATATAGTGAGGCCGGGATATATTATTTTGTCTCCACTCGAGTAATTTAGCAACTTTGAATAAAATGTGTAATTTTTGCACCGACTCCCGTATGCGAGAGGCCGTCTGGGTAGACTTTCTAGGCATTATGAGACGCGCGATTGTCGGGGTGAGGAGCGCAGTGCAGTGCCGCGGAGGATTTTGCAAAATATTGTTCTGGGTGGTGCTGCCACTGTTATGGGCAAGCGTGTTGTTTACCATCAGGCGAACGGACTGTTTGTCTCGTCAGTTAATTACTTTGCCAAGACGAGGTTAACATTTTAATGTCATTGGATACCACAAGTCTCAACGTTGAAGAAGGCGCATGTTTTTTTTTTTTAATGTAACTAAATGACGAGACGAGCTGGTCGTTTGCCTGATAGTAAGCAATACACCAATCCATAACAATAACAGCACCACCCAAAACTTTGTTTTGAAAAATTGTGCACGGCGCTGTACTGCGCTCGTCACCCTGAGACAATTAGCTGTTGAGTCTCATAATGCCCAGTAATTTCGCTGGCTACAATGCCCTTCAAACCGGAACACAGTAGTGCTTGAGCACTACTGCTTGGCGGCTGAATAACTGGCAAAGCTGTGGTACCTACCCAGTCGCCCTCTCGCATACGAGAAATCTACCATCAGTTTTACCAGCATTTACTCAGTTCCTTTTTGCACTGTATTCTGAGGAACGGCTCGAATTGAATCTTACTGGGATCAAAATTCTCATAACCAAGAGCCCAGATATCTCTGAAACTCGTGTCCTGGAAGACAAGTTTGTAAATGGCAGGAGGAAATTCAAATTGGTAATTTTGTAAATAGTTCTATTTAGAATAAGTTGTAATCGCTTTGTATCATTAAAGTATTTTTCGCAAATATTTGTTTCATTCTTTACAAAAACAATTTTTCACAATAGGGAATAATTAATTATGCATGATTCGAGTCATTATTGACGAGTAATGAAAAGGTCTCAAAATGTTGTGGCCTCATTCCATGAAAATTTGAATCAATTTAAATCAATATAATCGCGCCATTTACGTGTGACGTCAATATGTGGGGTTCTAGGATCTCCTCATTGGTCTGTCTATACTACATGTGTGTTAATAATCTGCCAATAGGGCAGGCTGTATATCAAAAACTGACCAATAAGTAGCGAGCCGCGTGACGTCAACATGATGCACGTACTCAAGTTTTGCGATTACGTCCAGTTTTACCAAAAATACGAAAGAGAAACATTGAAATAAAAAAAACTACGCAATAAATAATAATAATCACTACTAAATGTTTATCATAAAAAGTAAATTCCGATATTTTCTACAACACAAGCATAGTCCCTATTTCATCACAATTTTTTGGTATAGTTCAAATTCATTATTTCTTTAGTGAGTGTGCTGGAATGAGGTTCTGTATTGTCTTCGGGTATAATAAAACTAGTAAATAGTGCTAAAACTCCTCCATATATTATACATACAAACACAACCAAAAATAACTTCACATACTGTTTTACACATTTTAGTTCATCAACTAGATAATTCTCAGTTAAAACAGTCAATAATATCACCCGAGTCTAGAGCGTGTCACACACTACGCAGATACGGTAAGATATCTGTATCTGGAGCGCGTATCTGTCAATATCGCTCTCTATACTAAACTCCAGGAACAATGCACACTAAGCAGATAGCTCGTCAAGTATCTGTGGGCACCGACATATATCGAAAGATGGTCAGATGTTATCTGCGTATACAAATACAAATCAAAATCAAATCTTCTGAGGAACTGTCTAATACATTCAGAAGCAATAAACGTGAACTCATTGTAATACACTGCATATACTCGTACGATCCGCACCAAAAAACAAGTATAGTCAGTTTGAAGGTTTCCGCCTGAATGTATAATTTCTTATACTATCGTATCTGCGAAGTGTGTGATACTTTCAGATAAGTTAAGTTTTTATACGCAGATAAAATATTACCGTATCTGCGTAGTGTGTGACGCGCTTAAAAAGGTGCACAAATACGTACGCACATGTATTGGTACTGTTTGTACTTACTTCATATGCAGACTAATTTCGCGATATCACACAAAAACGCAAGTTAATAAAAACAAGATGTTTGGACCTATCATCTAATAAATAAAGCAGAAAATAATAAATTACAAAAAGAAAAATTATTCTTTCTTACAAAATAGATAATTACAAAAAGACGTAAACTAAGACTTTAGGGTCGACCCACATCTGTCACCGCGAAATTGAATACAACTAGAAGAATATGGAGCTGTAACATGACTTAATTTTTTTTATCAGCCCATCACGTTCCCACTGCTTTCTCTCATAGAGAGTATGGGTCATATCTACCACGCTGGCCCAGTGCAGGTTGTTGGCTGTCACATTTCGTTGAATTATTACGATTTATTCTTTTCCTCACGACGTTTTCCTTCGCCGTTTTTAGAGCGAGAGTCAAATCCGCACATAACTTAAGTCTGTGATACGACGCTAGCAGGATTCAAACTTGGGTGCGTCGAATCGAAAGTGGCACGTGCTCCCACTGAGCCACACTCGCTCTTCAAACCAACTTCGCCACGACAATATGTCGGCCGTCACATAAAGTAATAAATTAGTCTCAATCGGGATAGTAATAAATAAACCATTTTATGAAAATACTTGTAACTTCGCTCTGCTTCCATACGTTAACAGAAATAAATATAATGAGTCTTGTACAAAATGCAGAGCATAGTAATCATAGATTTGCTTTCATAAAACATGTTGTACAATCGGTGACAAAAGTCACTAAAAAATTTTTTTTTTTTCATTAACTTTAGTCATCTGTGTTAATGATATCGTAAAATAAAATAAATTTGTCTGTTGTTTACGAAATTGAAAATAATCGAAAATATTCAGCGTTTTTGTCACTAACTGTACATGTAGCGGGCACATTAACAACAGAAACAGTTATCACAACATTTGGGGCGAGGATAAACCTAGTTACATGTGCGGCTTCAATAGCGTTCACTAGGTTCATACAGACACAATTTTTCATTCAGTAACATTTCATTGGTAAGTACGGACACAATAAAGCTATAAAACGGATAAGTATCTCAGTTTAATTTTCTAGTTTCTTAGACATCTTAATTACAATAAAATTCATACAGTCATTTTCGTTTCAAAATTTAATTACAATAGGTCGTAAAAATATTTTCTCTATGCTCTTTAATCACAATATTTTCGACTCTTCTAGTTTATTTAAGAGACCATTTCGTTTGAGACCTGCTGCTAAAGCGTGCCATGATACTCTAAATAAATTATTTTTCAAAAAAAACTAAACCGACTTCAAAACCACAAATGGCACTCAAAAGTAAAAAATAAATTAATATAATTATCATAAGCGCTACCCACTCATATATTTGAAGTCGGTGCCAGCCAAGTCTAATAGGTAGTAGATAAATACTATGTATATAGTAAGTACTACTTGTAGGTAGTATTTATCTACTACCTATTAGACTTGGCTGGCACCGACTTCAAATATATGAGTGGGTAGCGCTTATGATAATTATATTAATTTATTTTTTACTTTTGAGTGCCATTTGTGGTTTTGAAGTCGGTTTAGTTTTTTTTGAAAAATAATTTATTTTAACCTTTTTAGTGAAAAACAAGTTTTAATTAAATTAATTCAAAAAGTTTTTAAAGACAAGCTTTTATGATCTAGAAGCCACATCATGACGAAGTTTAAAACGGGCTATCACAATTAAATGCATGTACAAAAAAATTTCATGTCTGTCCTATTCAGTTGTCAGTGTGTTGTCAGTGTGTTGAGGAGTTTCCTCGCCGGAAGTCAATCCTGGGTGTATCTGCCATGTCATGATGGAATTTAGAACAGGCTATTATGGTTAAATCCATTTACGAAATGTTGTGTCTGTACTATTCACCGTTGAGGAGTTCCCTCACCGGAAGTCAACCCTGGGTGAAGCAGGTGAAGCAGTCGAATACAAACCTCCACCTTTAGAAAGTTGGTTACGAAAAAAACAAGAACCGACTTGAAGATTAAACTTATATATTTTTGTTTTTGCTATTTTTTTCAAAAACTACTGAATGAATTTCGATAAAATTTATATGGGACCACCTTTGAAGTATTACCTACCAATCAAAAAAAGAATCATTGAAATCAATGCATAATTGGCGGAGTAATCGCGTAACAAACACACAAAAAAAAAAAAAACCAACCGTCGAATTGTAAACCTCCTCCTTTTTGAAGTCGGTTAAAAATAGTGACGGTTGCATACCCATACCTCCATCAAGCACTACATTTCAGGCGGCGAGGGGTTACGGAGATGTAGAGCGACGTATGCTTCCTCTAATATGTATTAAGCTGGGCGGTCACAGTCCATAAACTACAGGGGACCACCCTCGAAAGAGCTGTGATCGATCTCGGTAAAAAAAAATTTGCAAAAGGGCAAACATATGTGGCACTAAGTCGTGTCAGAAGTTTAGAAGGCATCGTTTTGTCAGATTTGGACGCCAACAAATTATTAATTCGACCACACGACGACAGAGCGAAAAACGAGATAACGAGGCTACGAAATCTGCCCTCTGACAATTAAGGCCACACATAGAAACACACCTGCTCCTTTTTTAAACTTTAAAAATAATATTCTAAATTGGTTTATAAATGACGAAGTTCTGTGATAACAAACATAATAAGAAAAAAAACTCCTTTTATTAATTAGTCGGACCACAATGCGACGATTCTGAAATCACATTCATTCAAATAAAAAAAAAATTTTCCAAATCGGTTCATAAATGACAAAGTTCTGAGGTACCAAAATAAAATATTTATACTCCTCCTATTTTAATTCGAAGTCAGTTAATAATGGGACCAATCTAGAAGTATATCCTTACTAATAAAATAAGAATTTTCCAAATCAGCTTGACGAAGTTCTAAGTTAACAAACATAAAAAATATACTCCTCCTTTTTGTAGTCGGTTAATGATGGGACCAATTTGGAAGTATGTCCTTTCAAATAAACAAAGAATTTTTTCAAATCGGGTAATACATGACGAAGTTCTGAGGTAACAAACAAAAACAAGGAAAAAATATACTCCTCCTTTTTTAATTTGAAGTCGGTTAAAAATGGGACCAATGTGGAAGTATATCCTTTCATATAAAAAAAGAATTTTCCAAATCGGTCCATAAATGACTAAGTTCTGAGGTAACAAACATAAAAAATAAAAAAAAAAAAAAAAATACAACCGAATAGAGAACCTCCTCCTTTTTTGAAGTCGGTTAAAAAGAAAACAAATTGTCTCTTAAAAAAAAATAGCCGCTATATCGTAAAAATAATTTAAACAGTTAATTTAATAGCATCGATTTAATAAAATAATTTATTTATTATGCAGCTATAAAATTATCTATGACCTATGTTATTTAACACGCAGTTGGTGTTGTCGACTAAGGAACTTTCGAATAGCTATTCTGCAATACCTCTAAATTTATGCGGCTTCTGCGGACGGCAGACGAAACGCAATAGAAATTAACACGCAACGGAAGTCTAGCATACGATATAAACCTTGGGAACAAAGTACACTAGCTACTTTTAGTATACGCTATCGCGTGTTAAAGTCGTTTTAGCGATTGCTTTTAGCATTCGCATGGGCATTTGCGGTCGCGACTCAAAATCGATCCGATGGCGATATCTAAATCGCTGCGATTGGTGTTCAATAGAATGCACAGTGAAGCGTACAATCGCTGCAACGATCCAATGGCATTTCGCAATTGTTGCAGCGATTGTTGAATCGTCGATTGCGGATGCTAAAAGTATCGTATGTAGTTAGTGCCTTGAGATATCGTGCGTCTCAACAGCACATCCCTCCGCACCGCTCACCTACCTCAGGAAGCCCACTGAGGACTCACACACCCGTATTCATGAACAATACTTATCGAAACACTTGTCTATGTAAATCACAACAATCAATCGAAATTACACATTATACGCATGGACATATAGAATGTGGCCCAGTGGGAGCATGTGCGACTTTCGATCCGACGATTCGATCCATGTTCGAATCCCGCTGGCCCGCACCACTGACATTCTTAAGTTATGTGCGGATTTAACACTCGCTTTAAAAACGGTGAAGGAAAACATCGTGAGGAAACCGGCATGTCCAAGAATCACAAAAATCCAAGGACATGTGACATCCACTAACCCGCACTGGGCCAGCGTGGTGGATTATGGCCCAAACTCTCTATGACAGAAGGCCCGTATCCCAGGAGTGGGAACGTAATCGGCTGATGATGATTATGATGATGATGAAATATGGAGTACTGATTGCTATTTTTGCGATCGACTGTCTTACTTAGTCAAGAGTTTCGACACGACACTGTTCACGTATACGGATAGTATGTATTGCAGTTGAAATAGCAGACATCAAACGCACGAGTGAGTGAAAAAAATCTAAGTGCAGCAAAACTGATATTTGTTAATGAAGTCTTATATTTCGTTGCGTGCTGGTGCGTGCGATTTGATGGATATCCTTGGTCCAATATACCAACATACATTTAGAATAAGACAAGCAACCGCAGCGAGCAGCCACGATTCCCCTCGAGGAATTACACCATACATTCGTATACGATCCATACATCATCAAATAACTCTTTGATAATACCGCTTATGTTTGTCTATGGTCACATTTCTCTTTACAATACAGTCAGTTTCTCACAACTATTCGAAGAGATCTTACTTCACCCGTTTTCTTATCTTACATAGCACACAATTTTCATTATGAATAGGCTTTTATTTCATTACTGTACTTTTAATCGACTTAATTATGTTAAGTATCATCAAAATCAATACACAAGTCGCATTTATTAATAGTGCTACCCTCATTTAGAAGATACACAGTTGATAAATTCGCAGACACTGGGCTCTTATTAATAAACGGAAAGAGATTAAATGTTTTGTCACCGTTCAACTTACGTCGAAATGAATAAGTTGGAAAGAGATAACAATAAGGATTTTTATTAATAAGGGCCTTGGTGTTAAAAACTTTAATACATTTAGGAAACTTTACTTTAGTTGGACTTATACATTACCAAAGCGAATCGAAACTAGGAAAAAATCAGTTTGACTCATTGTATAAATTGTGTTTTGTTTATTATGGTAATAGAGACAATAAAATAGAAAATTATCTAATTAAAATTAAGAATTGTTAAAAATCTGTCAAATAGAACAAAAGCGTATCGGTTTAGTTTTCTGAGGTTCGCTCTGCTTCCCATAATTCTGGTGGCCAGGCAATCTTAAAGTGACTAAACACCGCGTTTTTTTAAGCGAAGAGGACGCGCGTTTATTTTATTTAATACTGAATGCACTGACCACTAACAGTACATCGGTACGCCTCTGTTCATCTACAAAACGTGCCGTAGCCGCGCGGACGCAACACACGCGTCAGAAAAACGTGATGTGCAAAGGGCCGGTATTCATGACTAACAGACCAACACCTGTCAAAACTCTTGGCTAAATGAGGCAGAGCATCCAATCAGAACTTCAATGTGAAGTCCGTCGTATCGTCCGCACGCATGCAGTAATGTGGAGTTCTGTGGTTGCTGTAGCTTAGCAATGTGTTTCGTCAAGTGTTGTTCATGAATACGGGTTTTAGACTGGCTTATATTCAAAAGCTACCAAGATTCAGTTGTCGCTTCAAATGCGCTGTCCTTAGATAGTTTGCAGTAAGTGTCTACTACGCACACTACTGCTCGTTGTGTTTCTGTATGGGCCGCGCGTGCGCGTGCGTGCGGCGGCGCGCGAGCGCGGCGAGCAGCGCGCGCCCGGACGCGGGGCACAGCTCGGTGCCGTCCCGCGCGCCGCACACGCGCGCGCCGTTCGCGAGCGAGTTGCAGATGTGCCTGTGGATACATTGCCATGTTCAATCAGGAGCTTATTTGCCCTAGAGCCATGGGGGCTATGGCCTAGGCCGGCAGGCCGCGAGAGGTGGCCCAAGCCACCACTCACGTACTTGAAATCTTTGGACATGCCTAATTCGGATACAATTGGTTTTAGTAAAAAATAATCGCGCTCGCTTCGCTTGTGCATCAACCCCCAACACTTACGATACAAACCTGCTGTACATATGTCTATGTACCCCTGTTTAGAAACACTTGGTTTAAGAAAAAAAAAAAATTTGCGATCGCTTCGCTCGCGCATCCACCCCAACACTTACATTTTACAGAGCTTCTAAATTCATTTGGACCTCTTTTGAAAGCAATAGTAAGTAAAAGATAATGGTCCGTACGTGGTAGGGTCTTTCTACATACCTTTTTTGAAAGCAACGGGTTTTTAATAATAAAAAAACAACTTCGCGCTTGCTTCGCTCGTGTCATATACCTTCAATACTTCTTTCTACATGCTAGATCGAGAAAAAAAATAAAAGCAATGGGTTTGCGATATAAATCAATTTAGAGCTTACTTAGTTTGCGTATCTATCACTTACATTACAATCTTTCTATAATATATGCCTGTTTTACATAGAAAAGGGCTTTCAATTTAAAAGTAACAAGCTCGCTTCGCTCGCGCATCCAACCCCACCGCACCGGATCGACGGCAACAATCACTTTGCGTCAGCTTTAAGACATTTTATTTCAACAGTATGCAGTAGGTACTCACCGCACCATATGGAAGGGCAGATGGTTGTTAGCGAGCCACTCGAGCCCCCCACTCCCGCCGCCGTCGACGAGCGCGGCCCCCACGAACTTGGAAACGCTCGCGCAAGAGAATATTAGCGTCACGCGGTTGCCTTCCTGTGTGATAATTGATTTAGGTAATATATTTTTTTTAATGAAGTATCTAATATTTTTCAAAATGTTTATTGGTTAGTTTTGCTTTTTTATTCGGGACGGGGAATGTGTTAAGATTGACACGCGACCGCTCGAACAAGACAAGGCCTCACCTGTTTCAACTTCTGTATCTTTTTCGCCGTGTTCTGCGAGAACGGGTAGCTGCCCGTACTCTGTGCCACGTCCACACTGTGCGCGTCGTCCGCTTTCACCACCAGGTAGCGCATGTTGTCCCCCGGCTCCGCGTACTTCTCGATGTTAGCCAGGAGCGTCTTCCCGTTGGGGGACATGGGGCTGCGCGGCCCGCTCTGGTACGGCTGCGGGGAGAACCCCTGCGGCGCCTGCCAGCCCGGCCGGCCCTGCCCGTTCCTGTACCCGTACGCGCCGGCGCCCTGGTAGAAGCTCGACGCGAAGTCGTTCTGCTGCTGCTGGTACGGGTGCGGCCGGTACTGCTCCTCCTCCACGCGCATCCTCCAGTTGGGCGAGTCCACCGTCAGCGGCTTGGGGCGCTGGCCGATGCCGCTCGGCTGGTTCAAACCGACGTTCTTCTCCTCGGCGCCGAGCACGTGCACCACGGTGTTGAGGATCTGCTCGTCGAGCGGCGTCATGGGCTTGGCGGGGTTGGCCATGCGGCGCACGACGAGCGCGCACAGCTTCTGGCGCAGGTTGTACACGCTGATGGCGTCGGACGCGTCCGCCGAGAAGGCGGTCCACTCGTCCAGCGCCAGCACGGCCGCGTCCGGGGACGCCGCGCCCTCGTCCGCCTCGCTGTCCGAGTCGCTGGACAGGCCGGGCGGGTTGGCGCGCTGCGTGAGCGCGGCCGCCGGCAGCCGCAGCGGCCCGCCGAACAGCGCCACCGTCAGCGGCGTCACCAGCGTGTTGCAGCGCACGAAGCAGAACCTGCCCGCGCGCGAGATCTCCTCGAAGGCGACCCAGTCGGTGGGCAGGTCGCGCACCGAGCGCGCCGAGCCGCTCGCGCCGCCGCCGCGGTGCAGCGTCGAGCTCGGGTGGAACGCCACCTTCACCTCCTTGGACGTGCGCAAGGTCGAGGACTCGCGGTCCACGCGCGCGATGGACGGGTACAGGCCGGCGACGAGCACGGCCTTCACCACGTGCCACTTCTCCGAGTTCAAGTTGACGTCCTTGATGTCCCCGGAGCCGCGCGCCTTCACCAGGCACAGCGCGCGCAGCTGCGCGAGGAGCTGCGCGCGGTACCCGACGACCATCTCCATGGTGGCGCCGCAGACGAGGTGGCGCGCGCAGAAGGCGCGCTCGGCGGCGGCGGCGCGCGCGCCCTGCCACGCCTGGAAGGCGCGCAGCAGCGCCATGTGGTCGGAGAAACTGTCGCACGCGAACTCCGCGCGCGCCGCGCTGCCGCGCTTGCGGCTCTCCGGGCTCACGGAGATCTGGAACGGCTCCTTGTTGGCGAGGCTGCACACGATCGTCAGCACCGGGTCGAGGCACTTCATGACGCACGCGTACAGCAGCATCTTCCCCAGCTTCGGCTCCACCGTCAGATCGAGCAGGTGTTGCCCGATTTCCGTCAGATCCTCCATGGGGGTCAACGCGCCGATGGTCTTCAGCAGCGTCACCGCGTTCCTGACCGCCAGGAACGACGGGGGCTCCAGTGCCTTCGACAGAAAGTCCGCGATGGGAGTGTTTCCCGGCGCCAGCAGCTTCGTGTGAAGACACAGCTCCTGCAGCGGCACCCTGAGGATCTCCGGCACGGAGTTGAGGGGCAGAGTCTTGAACCGTCGCTTGGAGCACATGTGGAAGCAGTGCCCGGGCCGGGTCCGGCCGGCGCGGCCGGCGCGCTGCTGGGCGCAGGCGCGGGAGGCCCACACGCACTGCAGCGAGCACACGCCCCCCGCGGACTCATAGTACTTCTCCTTCACTTTACACGAGTCCACTACGTACACCACGTCGTCTATAGTTATGGAAGTCTCCGCTATGTTCGTCGAGATTATGATCTTCCTAGCATTGGGCAGAGGATTGAACACTTTCTTCTGGTCCAGCGTCTGCATGTTGCTGTGGAGCGTGAAGATCTGGTACTTCATCGCGTTCATCTCCGTGCACGACTGTATCATGTCTCTGAGTGTCACGATGTCATCGTACCCCGGGAGGAAGATCAGGATGCTCCCCTTGGGCAGGCTCGTGTGGATGTGCTGGATCAGAGCTAGCATTAAGTCGTGGTCTATGAGTTCCTCGGAGGCGGTGTGGTGATACACGTCTAGCAGGAAGTCGTCCACGGGAGGCTCCTCCCCGGCGTCCGGTGCGGGCGCGGGGAGGCTCCGCGCGGCGAGGAGCGCGGCGCACTCCGTGTGCCCATTCTCGATGGCGTGGTCGTACGCCGTCTTGCCGTCGTTGTCTTTCGCCGAAGGATCCGCGCCTGGAATATAAGTATTTATGTATTAGGTTTTCCAACAGACTTAACAAAAAATAATCAGATATATTAGAAATGTCCCTTATCCTAGTGTATAGTGTTTTATAATTTGTATTTATGTTAGTCTGTAAGGTATATATTTTAATGGCGTCTGGTACTTTTATTTTGTTAACTGTATTATTGCCTGAAACAAATGAATTTATGATGTCGCTCTTTCTCGCGGGTTATACAGCCGGTCCTTTGGAAGGCTTGCGCAGGGACATGAGTCCAACACGAAGAGGCCTCCATGAGGCCGGCGCGCGCGCTGCGAGAGTGCGCGCACTGCACCGGCACGGAGTGTTAGTACCGACCTATCTGCAGCATCTGCGCGACGGTCTCGGGCAGGCCTCGCGCGGCGGCCGCCATGAGGCCGGCGCGCGCGCTGCGAGAGTGCGCGCACTGCACCGGCACGGAGTGTTAGTACCGACCTATCTGCAGCATCTGCGCGACGGTCTCGGGCAGGCCTCGCGCGGCGGCCGCCATGAGGCCGGCGCGCGCGCTGCGAGAGTGCGCGCACTGCACCGGCACGGAGTGTTAGTACCGACCTATCTGCAGCATCTGCGCGACGGTCTCGGGCAGGCCTCGCGCGGCGGCCGCCATGAGGCCGGCGCGCGCGCTGCGAGAGTGCGCGCACTGCACCGGCACGGAGTGTTAGTACCGACCTATCTGCAGCATCTGCGCGACGGTCTCGGGCAGGCCTCGCGCGGCGGCCGCCATGAGGCCGGCGCGCGCGCTGCGAGAGTGCGCGCACTGCACCGGCACGGAGTGTTAGTACCGACCTATCTGCAGCATCTGCGCGACGGTCTCGGGCAGGCCTCGCGCGGCGGCCGCCATGAGGCCGGCGCGCGCGCTGCGAGAGTGCGCGCACTGCACCGGCACGGAGTGTTAGTACCGACCTATCTGCAGCATCTGCGCGACGGTCTCGGGCAGGCCTCGCGCGGCGGCCGCCATGAGGCCGGCGCGCGCGCTGCGAGAGTGCGCGCACTGCACCGGCACGGAGTGTTAGTACCGACCTATCTGCAGCATCTGCGCGACGGTCTCGGGCAGGCCTCGCGCGGCGGCCGCCATGAGGCCGGCGCGCGCGCTGCGAGAGTGCGCGCACTGCACCGGCACGGAGTGTTAGTACCGACCTATCTGCAGCATCTGCGCGACGGTCTCGGGCAGGCCTCGCGCGGCGGCCGCCATGAGGCCGGCGCGCGCGCTGCGAGAGTGCGCGCACTGCACCGGCACGGAGTGTTAGTACCGACCTATCTGCAGCATCTGCGCGACGGTCTCGGGCAGGCCTCGCGCGGCGGCCGCCATGAGGCCGGCGCGCGCGCTGCGAGAGTGCGCGCACTGCACCGGCACGGAGTGTTAGTACCGACCTATCTGCAGCATCTGCGCGACGGTCTCGGGCAGGCCTCGCGCGGCGGCCGCCATGAGGCCGGCGCGCGCGCTGCGAGAGTGCGCGCACTGCACCGGCACGGAGTGTTAGTACCGACCTATCTGCAGCATCTGCGCGACGGTCTCGGGCAGGCCTCGCGCGGCGGCCGCCATGAGGCCGGCGCGCGCGCTGCGAGAGTGCGCGCACTGCACCGGCACGGAGTGTTAGTACCGACCTATCTGCAGCATCTTCGCGACGGTCTCGGGCAGGCCTCGCGCGGCGGCCGCCATGAGGCCGGCGCGCGCGCTACGAGAGTGCGCGCACTGCACCGGCACGGAGTGTTAGTACCGACCTATCTGCAGCATCTGCGCGACGGTCTCGGGCAGGCCTCGCGCGGCGGCCGCCATGAGGCCGGCGCGCGCGCTACGAGAGTGCGCGCACTGCACCGGCACGGAGTGTTAGTACCGACCTATCTGCAGCATCTGCGCGACGGTCTCGGGCAGACCTCGCGCGGCGGCCGCCATGAGGCCGGCGCGCGCGCTGCGAGAGTGCGCGCACTGCACCGGCACGGAGTGTTAGTACCGACCTATCTGCAGCATCTGCGCGACGGTCTCGGGCAGGCCTCGCGCGGCGGCCGCCATGAGGCCGGCGCGCGCGCTGCGAGAGTGCGCGCACTGCACCGGCACGGAGTGTTAGTACCGACCTATCTGCAGCATCTGCGCGACGGTCTCGGGCAGGCCTCGCGCGGCGGCCGCCATGAGGCCGGCGCGCGCGCTACGAGAGTGCGCGCACTGCACCGGCACGCCCTCGCACAGGTACATGTACAGGATCTGGCAGAACGAGTCCTGCGGACAACGGGTCACGTTACAGGGAGGGTTGCGTAATGGTGCAATTTGTAGTCGAACACACGGGGAGAGATACGTAATGGCGCAATTTACAATCGGACTTACTTGGAGGGATACGTAATGGCGCAATTTTAATTGTACACCCGGAGAGGGTTACGTAATAGAGCGGTTTATCGTCGGACACGGGAAGGGATGCGTAATGGCTCAATTTGTAGTCGAACACATGGGGAGAGATACGTAATGGCACAATTTACAATCGGACACACGGAGAGGGTTACGTAATGGCGCGATTTATTGTCGGACACACACGGGAAGGGATGCGTAATGGCGCAATTTACAATCGGACACACGGAGAGGATTACGTAATGGCGCGATTTATTGTCGGACACACACGGGAAGGGATGCGTAATGGCGCAATTTACAATCTGACACACGGAGAGGGTTACGTAATGGCGCGATTTATTGTCGGACACACACGGGAAGGGATGCGTAATGGCGCAATTTGTTGTCGGACACAGGGAAGATGAAGTAATTATTGCTATTCATATCCAGACACGCGTGAGAATCAATATCCCTGCGCAGTGGCTCGATACCCTTCGCCCTTGCACCAAAAATAACAAAATAAAACCGCCATCTTAGATCAACTTAAAAGTGCTCCTTACCAAGCTGCCTTCATTGAAACATTGGTCCAAGAACTCGTCCATATCAGCCTGAAGCGCGGGGTCCAGAACTCCTTCTTTCTCCTCCTTATTGTCCTTGCTTCCACTTTCCTCAGCGCTAGGGGAGGATGATGGCTTTTGTCCTGAAGCCAGAAAAATCATCTCATAACTTTTATATGGCTTGACAGATTTTTATCAAATACGACTAAGATCTATAATAAGTTCAAAGTTCAAAAGTTCTTTATTTCAATTTTGTCGTCACAGACGCACTTATGAACGTCAATTATTGCAATTACTCTACCACCGTATCGGAAAAAGAACCACTACTCAGAAGATACGGCAAGAAACTGATGGGGCAAATTTTGTTTTAGAGCTTTTTATGTTTGTGTTTGACAATATTGTTTCTTATGTGCCAGTTGGCTACTTGGCAGAAGCGGAATGTTCCATGCATCTTTGTCTTCTATGTAATTACTAACTGTTTAGTATGCTTTTTTCATTAGAATATTTTTCACACTCAATTTAAATCTACTTTAATAAATAATAATCAGTTTTAAATAGTATGCTTTTTTCATAGTATACTATTGTCATTAAAATAGTTTTCACGTTTGATAGCGTACAACCTATCAGAAAGATACAGCTAATGTGTAAATGCCATATGATATGCTAATGTCTATGGTAATAGACATTAGCATATCATATGGCATATCAGAAAGATACAGCTAATGTCTATTACCATAGACATTAGCATATCATAAAGATACAGCTAATGTCTATGGTAATAGACATTAGCTGTATATTTCTGATATGCCTACGTACGGCGCGCCATGTGACCCGCGCACTATACGATTATGCATTGACATTAGCTAGTGCACGTCAGCCAGCCGTATACAAACCTAGTTTGAAGCGTATACAACTGTAGCGACCTCAGCCGCCACATCAACGACAAGCTCACAGATGGCGCTGACATAAAGTAGCATAAACGCCCATACAAAGTCGCACATTTCTATACAAATCCTGCATCGCGCAAACGAACTGCACGACAGATAAGACCTGTACAAGTTCCAAGTAGGTTCTGTTGGACAGCTGTCCCCGGGCCTAATACCTGGCTAGGTCGGAAGATCTTCCTTATTAAATGGAGGCGCTTCTTCAGTGGAAACCTATCCACTACTCTCACCCCTCCATACAACATATGACACCATACTTGTCACCAAGAGCTCGTTTCGCTCAGTAAACAAACAACAGATAACAGTCCTACGGGAAAGCGACAGACTGTGCAGCGGAAAGCCTTACCTTCCAGCTGCGACCAGTAGCTCTGTCCACTCTTGAGCTTGGCTTTCAGTTCCTTCTCGACCTGCACCATCTTGCGCGTGCGGTACTGAGTCAACTTGAGGATGTCCTCCAGGAAGTAACGTTGCACATCGTGGAGACGACCCGGGATGCTCACTACCGGGCAGTTGTTGAAGTACCTGTGAGGAATTACTTCCAAATCAATAACTATTCAGTTAAAGCATCATAGACGCACTTATGAATGTCAACTTATCACATTAATTCTAAGACCATATCGGAAAAAGAATTGCTACTCAAAAGATATGACAAAAAACTGAGAGGCATTTTTTAGTTATGTTTGCAGGTTACTTGAATTAATTTATGATAATAAAGAAATAAAGATATATAATAATTTAAAGTGTCACTGTGTTATACATAATATTAACACTCGTGTTATTAACTAAATTACATTATACATTTATACACTCTATATTTTTAAAGGCAATTTTTATTAAACTTTTGTTTTAGTAAATTGGTCAAGCGTCGGGACGGTATGTTCTTCGGATCCTGCCCGAGCAACTTCATTGTTCTTTCTGAATGTTTAGAATCTTAGATTTCGCTAATCATAATGGTCATTTCGGCCAAGTTGCATCGATCGTGTTTATGAAAACGTGCGCGAATCGCGAAACTTAAAAAAATCCTTTAGAAATTAATGACGTGTGTCTCAGTATGTAGTACCTGGAGAATATCTGCGTGTCGCAGGTGGCCGACATTAGGATGAGCTTGAGGTCCTTACACCGCGGCAGCGCGTCGCGGAGTGCTATCAGCAGGAAGTCGCTGAACTTGTCCCGCTCGTGTACCTCATCCACGAATATGTGGCTCACTCCTGTACGTCAAAACAAAAAACAGTACTTAACAAATATAAAAATAAACATTGTTTTAGGTAAATCAATGAAGATTTGTAAATTCTGACAGATTCTCCCTCAGACAATCACTGGCCAAATTCTTAATACACAAACAACAACTCTATAACGTTTATGAAACTAGCATGGAACGGACATTGGCAGAATTGTGACATTAAGACACAGAAGCCATAAAACAAGAAGTCAAGTCAAAATAAACATTTAAAAACTCTCCGATAAATAGTTAGCGTCAAGCGCGTTACGCACAAACGGGCGTGGGTAAGGCTAATAACTTTAAAACAGCCGGACAGATTTTCATCAAATACACTGTAAATGAAAATCTGTCTTTAAATGGAAAGCTAACTTAATAGGAATGTTTGCAGTATTTAATACAAGTATTGTATTGTAAAATACAGCAAATATATACAACAATAAATACAGCATACAACCTTTGAGTAAGAAGAATTTAAAGTCAATTCATGAGTCCTCATTGTGTACATTTAACTTAATATCTCTAGCCACTCTAGCCTGCTAGTGTCTTGATCTTGACAACCAAAAATGATCATTCCAAGTTCCAAGGGTCTGTAGACCGTGTCCCTTTTGAGGTAGAAAATTCAAACAAACAAAATTTAAACCATTTTAATACAAACTCACCAGTAAGAGAACTGTCCCCGGCCATCAGCGTCCTCAGCAGGACTCCATTAGTGCAGTAAGTGAGTACGGTACGCGGGCTTACGCGTGACTCCAGGCGTATCTGGTAGCCGATGGACTGGCCTATCTTCTCCATCCGCTCGTAAGCCACCTGCCATGGTGATGAGAGAATTAAAGAATGGTTCGGCGATCTCAGTCGCCATATATATCAATAACTTTACCCAAGAAAGCTCACAGATGGCGCTGACACAAAGTAGCATAAACGCCCATACAAAGTCACAGATTTCTTTACAAATCCTGTATGGCGCAAACGAAGTTTGCACGACAGATAAGACCTATACAAGATCTAAGTAGGTTCCTTCGGACAGCTGTCCCGTGGCGAATAACACCAGGTCCACCAAGGTCTTCCTTACTAAATGGAGGTGTTTCTACAGTAGACAACCTGGTCCTCGTAGTTCTTGGTTCCCTAAATACAGGGAATCTTAGTTAGGGGCTAGGATCTATGTATGTGTATTTATTTATTTACAGGATGATTATCTTGAGTTGATGCCGATAATCCTTCCTCAATTATAAAACCTACTGGTCTAAAGTAGATGTAGAACTCACCCTCTCAGCGACAGAGACTGCAGAGATCCTCCTGGGCTGCGTGCAGTAGATGCGCGCCGGCTGCTTGTGTTCCTGACAGTAGTCCAACACTAGCTGCGGTAGCTGGGTTGTCTTACCGCACCCTGTTGCTCCCGACACTATTATCACCTGCACGTAGAAAGTTTTGTTCATGTCAAAATAGATTAGTAAAAAATAGAAAAGACAAAGTTCTTTAATGCTTTAACTAAAACCTGGCCAGATTTCACAACTCTTCTGACTCTTCTACGATAGTCTTGAATCTCTTGATAATATTAATTTTATTGAAGTAAGATTATATTTTTTAAGAACAATGTTGAAATGCAGTTTCAAATACATTACCTGGTTGTGTGTGATGGCATTGATCAGATCCTGTCTCTGTTCAAACACTGGTAACTTTTCTCTAAACTTTACCAGGTCTGGATTGTATGTCGTATTCGGCACCTAGAAATTAATAAGGTATATATACACAGTTGATGATAAAAACCTTTATTACTATATGCAGTGGTAGGCAATTATAATCTAACCTGTGGATTTATCTACATATTGTTTCATTATTCTTTGGGTGTTTGGTAATTACTCAGTTTGTTAAAATGCCATTACTTTATTAATATCATAGTACAGATTTCAATTTTTACAAAAAAGACTTACATTATTTTTCCAACCCATAAACATGTCAGGCTTGAAATGAGGAAAATACACATACATATCACATATATACATACTAATAATAAAATAGTTTACTACTACCTACAAATTTTTGCTATGGAAATTGATATGGAAGCGTGATTAACTCATTAATAACTTGATTACAAATATTTGATAAATAGTTAAGTTGGGGAATCACCAATCAAATCATCATAGGTAAATCCCCCAGCATTGTACATACATGTATTGATTTAATATATACAAACTAAACCATTTTCTGTTTGTGTCTCAATTTAGGAGACATATTAGGATGATAATGAAAAGCATGATCTGTTTCATGAAATAGCTTGAATTGTAAAACTATTTTTAATTTTATACCTGTGCCACCCCATTATTTAACTGTCCCAAAGCCTTATGTGCCAGCTGTGGGCTCCGTTCCTTCTCTGGACAGCTGCTGAGGTCATCCTTCTCCTTCGTGGTGATCGGGAATGCGTTGATCAGCTCTGTGATACTACACCGCATGTTAGAATCGAGAATGAGCTTGGCATCATTCTGGATAATGGTGGAACCGATGCGTTTGTATATCGTCAGATACCGATTTACACCTGAAATATTTATTTATTTAATAATGCCACAATAGTTTAGGAGAAAATGGTTAATCTTAAATTTTAATGTTTTAGTTTTGTAAGTTTCAGTCAATCAAGCAGAGTCTGATAATGGTGCACAATCACCACCTCCTATATACTGCAACACCAGACTGATGTGTCGCCGACCCTGTAAGGCCATTTTACACTCGTCTTGAGGGACTCCATTTTAAAGCTCATATTGTTTAATTTAATGAAGTTTTTATATTTAATGTAGATTGAGTGTTGCATAGAAGTTTCATGTAAGTAGGTAGGTATATTATTATTATTAACTCCACATTAAGTATCATGTTATAATTTAAACACAGTCAATATTCAGCCCATATATAGTGAATCATGCATTTTTTAGCTATTTCAACCCCAAAGAATACCACAATGAGATTTTATGTGGGGTGCTAATTCAATTCAAATTAATTAATTTCGACCAACATGGATAATTCATATACCTATAATATTTCACAATATTATTTTTGTTAATGTTGTGTAACATTAAAGTACAACAGACGCTGAATCAAATAATAAACTTTGTGGAATTATATAAAAACAAAACATTACAGGATAACAATGTTTAAACTTATTATTATGTAGGGTAAGTATGTGTTTTGTTTGTGGTGAAGTGTTCCAGATAACCTTTCCCGCGCGATTTAGACTTCAGTCCCAGCTTGGCAACTGTCTCGTGGATGAACCCTCGTTCTTGCGCCGAGAGAAACGTCGGGAATTTGAGCTCTGTTTCATTTTCATCGCTCAGAAACTTATCCAACTGGATCTTCAGTGCGATACTGACAGATTCTGCTATTGGAAAATGCTTGTTGGCATGCCGTTTCCCCTTTTTGGAACTCATTTTCTAAACTAAATAACCTTAACAATTCTACACACTTTACACAGCATAATATATCAGCTTAGAATCACAATGATTTGTTTGTTGTATTTCAGCAAAAAATAAAGCTGCAAAACCAAACAGATTTTAAGATTTTTCAAGAATGAAAGATTAAAGAATGAAGAAGTATAGGGCTGCCTACCAACGATTGAATAATATTCGGATTCGATTTTGCAGATACGATTATCGATTTCAGCTACTAATGCCATTACCATGCTATGCTACCCAAGACAAGCAAGATTGCCAAGATGCCAAGTGCCAAGTCAAGGTAAAGCCTAAATGACGATTATAACGGCCCTTAACGCACGCCCGAGGCGAGAACACCGTGTCCCTGCTCGTTTTCTATAGACGGGACACTGGTGGACCTTGCTCATCGTGCAGGGTTGTATTATCTGTGTTTTGATTTGAAATTAGAATGGTTCTCGAGAGTTCTGGCATGGACGTCCGTCATTATTAGAAAAATTTCCTTTTAGTTTTGTGTACTTTTATATTAATTAACTTTTAGTAGAGAATCATATTAAAATTCGTACTACCAAGAAGCGCATAGTTATTTTACATCAACGAACCCTACACTAAACGATTTATTTAAGCTTTACCTTGACTTAGCACTTGGCACTATGTATCGATTCATAAAATTTAATATAAATCGGTAGGTACTAAAATTTTAAGAACAATCAATAGGTAGCTTCTTGTAGACAGCTGGATATTTTATCTGAGATAAGTAGTTCCTCGTATACTAGGTATACATGAACATAAATCGTATCTAAACTTATGTCTTCAAAATAAACATGATTGATAATTTATTAGTCTCATGCAATCAGACAACTAGTGATTTGGTGAATAATGCACTGATTATATTATCTAACAGTAATTTATCAAAAATATTCATTATAAGGAAATAAGTTTAGTAATATAATCGTCTTGACGACGACTATGGACTTTCTGTGTCGTCGACGCGGACGAAGTCGCGGAAAAAAGTTAGTAATATCTATAGCAGGATAAATGAGACATTATCAGAATTTTTGTCATGAAAAACTAATCAAACATAAAAATAACTTAAAAATTGGCCAGGATAAGATTATATATTTGTTTGTTATTATTATTATTATTGTACGTCCGTAAGGATAAACTGTTGTTACTTTTATAATTCTATGACACCTTGAATGTACCTACACATTTTTGAACAATACATTTTATTCTATTCTATTCTATTCTATTGGCCAGGATAAGATCCTATCCTACTAATATTATAAACGAGAAAGTTTGTAAGAATGGATGTATGGATGTATCTTTGTTACTCTTTCACGCAAAAACTACTGAATGGATTTTGATGAAACTTTACAATAATATAGCTTACACATCAGAATAACACATAGGCTTCTTTTTATCCCGAGAAACCGCGGGTGAAACCGCAGGGCGCAGCTAGTAATATATAAAACTACCAATTGTTCTAGTACGGGCTCACTACACACCGCTTGCACGAATACAACACAATAGAGCATGCATGTTATTAACACGTTTTATCATTTAAAAAAGTATCTGTTAGGTACTCGCCCAGCAAATATATCAAATCTATCAATATCAAAGCAATTATCAACGATATGTAGGGCCGAGCGACTAATGCCTACAGTTATCAACGACATTTTGCTCGATTTTTCAGTTATCGATTACAACTTTAATGGCAATCACTTCACTATTTACAAAATAATGTCATCAGTCGGTTTTGTTCCATAGATAAACTTTAAAATTGACAAGAATTCGGCACTGTTATCACTGTCACTATCGGACAGAATGTCATGTCAAATGCCAATTGTCAATATCTCTCATTTACAAAAAATGTGCGACCGTACACGTGAACGGCTATTGTGAATAATTTATAAATTAACTAAATATTTCCACTACCAGTACACATAAATAATTCCCAAATATGTCGAAGAACATAAAGCACTTAGTTGTTGATACCACAGCGTTTATTAGAGCAGGCAACTTACAGAATCTCGCAGAAATAGTGTACACTATACAAGAGGTAATCGACGAGATTACAAACGACAGGCAAAAGAAGAAGCTTGCAGTGCTCCCTTACGATCTAATCGTCAAAGATGTGTTCACGGAAAATATCAAATTTGTTTCGGACTTCGCCAAGAAAACGGGAGATTACACAAGCCTCTCTGCTACAGACATAAAGGTTATGGCACTAACCTACCAGCTCGAAAAGGAGAAAATGGGAACAGAACACTTAAAAACAGAGCCTACGATGCAGAAGACTGTTAAGGTAACTGGTCTGTCCAACTTCGAGTTACATCCGGAAACTAAATCTAATGAAGTTTTAGACATAGAAGATGTAAACCAAGAAACAGGAGAAACTGTAAAGAACAAAATAAATTCAGAAACAGGAGAAGTTTTGAACGAAGCTGTGACAAAGTTAAGTGCTGATGATACAAGCGAAGAACACCCAGAATTAAAGAATGCCAATGGACCAGACAATGAAGTGGGTTATGATAATGAAAACATAAGTGACGATGATAAGTTAGCTAAAGAAATAGCCGAGCAAATACAAAATATGGACTTAAAAGATGTCAAGGATATAGACAATGTTATTGTCAAAGTGTCTGATGAAGAATATTCAGAGTCAGAGGATGGAGAGGAATCAGAAAGTGATGATAGTGATGGGGGAGAATGGATCACTCCTGGTAACTTAGCAGCTAAGAAGAAAGAGCTAGAACTAGGAGAATGTGAAGAAAAAACTGTTGAAGTCGCCTGCATCACATCAGATTTCGCCATGCAAAATGTAATGAAGCAAATTGGTTTGAATGTAACATCCATTGATGGCAGAATTATAAGACAGCTAAGAACATTCATTTTTCGTTGCACAACATGCTTCAAAACCACTAGTGTTATGACCAAACTGTTCTGTCCTAAATGTGGTCATTCAACACTGAAGAAAGTTGCTGTTAGTATAGATGATGAAGGCAACCAACACATACACATAAATGGACGGAAACCTTTAACAGCAAGGGGTAAAAGGTTCAGTTTGCCGACACCAAGAGGTGGTCAACACTTCCAGTATCCAATTCTATCTGAAGATCAGCACATTCATAAGAGATTTGCCACAAAACAGGCCCGAAACAAAACAAATGCTTTAGACCCTGATTATGATGCTGGATTCTCACCTTTCGTCATGAAAGATGTCAACTCTAAGTCTGCTGTTCTAGGAGTTAGAGCCAACAAACAAGATATAAAGTACTGGATGAAAAATTACTCTAAGGGAAAGAAGTGATTATTACTGTATAAAACAGATTTATTCTCCTTATAATTAAAGATATATATAGATAATTTTATTGATATTATTATAGTACATGTAAATGCCCTGTTTTACAAAAATAAACAAGCCAATAATATCATGAGTCTACTTTGAAAGCTTTTCTTCTATGAATTTAAAGACAGATTCAATGCAGGAGTGTGATGTCATTTCATGTTTCTGATGACCTGTAAAACAGAATTAATATTAAGAAGTTAATGATTTAACAATCAAGTACATGTAAATATTCAAATGTTTACCAGCTGAAACTCTTATGATGTCAGATTCAGGTGTTTGCATTGGTTCATCTAATGGAGCTGAACTTGATATCCAATTCCTGGCAACCTGTAAACAAAAGACACACCTTCATTAGTCTACTCTAAGCAGGAGTAAAACAGTTGTACCTGTGAGGCAATGATTTCTTAGATAATTATAATCTACTTCGAAAACAATAGATTGAAGAAGTCAAGTTAACGAGATGCAGAATACAATCATGCATGACAGTAAAATACCTGTTTCATGATATCTGTGATCTTAATATTTGAATATCCATGCACTGAGTCAGTAAATGCTATCGCCTTGACTCTGGTCTCAAATTCTTCCTTGAATTGATCTGCTAAATAAACTGTGACCATTCCTCCGTAACTATGAGCTATTATGACTATATTCTGTGCTGCAGCTGTTGAGATGTATGTCACCCATACGTAGTGAGCATGTTCTTCTGCACACCCACTGTGTTTGATTGTCTTTCCATTCGGTAAGCAGTTGTCATTTGTGTTGAGCACCACAACTCCATAGTCCTTGGCTAAGGCTTTTTTGATGTACGGAATTTGTGTTCCCATATCTAGATTTTCGTTTATGATAAGGCTGAAAAAATATAATGTAATCTAAAGCTTACATAAAGACATACTAAGAAGCCATTAATTACATAGCAGGACTAATCATATAAAAAGTCAATACATAACTATGCTTCCTTCTTCCTTCCATATAAAAAATTCTATACTCAGTTATTATATTTTCAAGGTACTCACGATCTAGCCCACTGACCAGCCCTGACAGCCCCAGAACCATGAATCAATATCACCAATGTGTCCTTCTTGTCATAATCTTTTGATGCAAATATAAATGTTCCATTTTTAGCATCCTTTGATACAGGGAACTTTGACAATTTAGTTTCCGTTTCTAATAGATGGTAGACATATTCTGTCACCGCTTCTCCAAGCTCCTCATAATGTGCCTGACATTCTTGGTGTTCATTGCTGATGTTAAATTGAAACGGTTCATCTCCCGGCTGACCATCTTTATTTAATTTCCGTAACTGGCCCTCTGTAAAATTTACTTTTGTTGTAACTATATTATAATAATAGGGGATCGGACAGTAATCGAGAAAAAATCTAAAATGTAGTTTGAACGAATTATCGTCGAACCAGAAAGATCATTCAATCAATATTTTTGTGAAATAATAATGATTTATATTTTTAAATCAATAAATAATTCCGACATATTTCATCTGTTCTTCATCTCAAACGAAACAACAATCACAGCGCATGACGTCATTTGTAGACAAATGTCATGAGTCAACCTTGTGTTTATTTTACGTTTTTGCTTTTAATAAAATGTATTTTTGCAAATTTTTTTGTGCCATTACTACAATATAGTCCCTAAACTTTACAAAACGTATTAGAATCTCTTTGCAAGTCTTATTTTGAAGAGTTAGTCGTTTTTTACCTACATATGACGTCACAAGTTTTGAGGTGACCTTTTGCGCGGCAATATTTGAGACATAATATTTAAACATAGTTTTAGGCACTTTTAGAGTGTTATTTAATTAAAATAGTATTTTTCATGGCTATATACATATATTCATTGTAGTTAATTTAAAACACTTTCTGAAAAGTTGTCCGATCCCCTATTATTATAAGGTAAACAAAATGGAACTTTTGTTCTGGAAATCTTTACTCCAGATGTATTTTAGTCATCAAATCAAAATGTTATCAACAACTATTTCTAAAAAAAGTTAATAACAAAAGTCTGTCAGAGCGCCTGATCGATGCGACACGTGACCAAAATGCTGGGACTTATTTGGCTCAACGTAACAGTATTGCAATCCAATGGGGCAATACTGCCAGCATCTTGGGTACGCTGCCAACTGGTAGTGGGTTGGAGCATTTGAGCTACCTATAGGCCTTTAATGGTCTATGGGTTGTCCAATTGCTTCTCCTTGTATGTAGTTAGTTTAGTTTTAGTAAGTAGAGTGTAGTTTGTTTTCAGTAATATAGGCATTCGCCCGTTAAAAAAAAAAAACTTACAGAAAGTTTTTTTTTTTTTAACGGGCGAATTATATTATATTATGTAGAATATGGCAGAATATACATTTCTGATTTTAGATGTTTGAATTCAAGTTTCTATTACTGAGATAAGCTTTGAGTGACTTGGACTACTATAATTAAGTAATATTTATTTAGTAAAAATATTAAAATTGTAATCCTTTATTCTAAATACCTAACAATAAATTGAAATAAAGGATTGAAATTATTTATTAAATAAATCATTTATCTTGTGTACAAAATGCTACTTATTAATAAATTACCAGGCCACAGTATTTTATTTTGCCTCTGGGTCGGACATTTCCATCTGACCCTGTGGGTCGATGGGGAGCAGTATTCTGAACAATATTAGTTAGGAGGAAGAGTATCCATTGTCAATAGTTTAGCAGAAAAATAAATACAAAGTATGTGTTTTCAGGAACTCCCGAAAACGAAATGCTTTTATTATATGTTTACTGTACCTAGATACCTAACTTATGAAGTTGGCTTTTCAACCTACCAGAATTAAAAGTATAACCAAGTTTCTTCATAGTTTTAACGGCGTCCATGTTTATATCGGAGTCGGATTGTGTATGAGCTGGAAATTGCGATTGTATACATGAAACAGGTGGGCGGTTATGACGAACTGAACCAAACAATTTGCGAAACATAAGAATACGTATCCGGATAACATTAACGACTTAACGAGATACTCGAAATAATTTCACTGAAATCGATAAAGATAGGTATTGCAATAAAAAATTTAATCTTGACGAACAAAACAACAGGTTGTCAACTTGTCACTTGTCATTTGGGACATTTGTTTTGTTAAAGTGTTTTTTTTTTAATCTTGGAACTTTTTTTACGGTGCTGCCCAACCAACTCTAACAAAGAACTTTACAATGGTAGGCCCCGCAAAAGCCATACAAGCAAGTTACAGTTGAGTTGACGTTACAACTTACAACCACTTGGTACCTTAACGCCAAATAGCTAGGTATATTAATTATTGTATTAGTCATTGAAACTTATGTTGATCATAGTATTCAGCTCTTATATTAAATAAATGTTGACCAGACTTCTATATAGTTCCATAGATAAGGGGGAATATGTATTGCGTTGGCAATTCTGGCAGCTTGCAATTTGACACACGACATTGTCTGAATATTCGTTCAGAATCGGAGCTATACTTTGTTACGTTCGTAAATTAGTCAGGTAAGGTTTATTCCATTTTCCCAAGTTTCCGTCAGATGAACTCGAAGGTTTTTCCAGTTGCACCTATACTATTTTATCCTCTTTGATATCCATTAAACCCATGACAAAACTTCTTCGTAATATTCGTAACAATAGAGCACTGCACGCCCAGTGCTTCGGAAATACGCCCGCTGGAGAAGATAGCATCAAGACACTCTGCAGGGATGTCTCTCAGTAGGACTCGTTGACACGCCTAAAACTTGATTTCTAACAGCTTAGGATAATATATGCAAAAATAGAAATATGCTAGACATAGACAGCAAGAAAAAGACCTGTATTTCTGTTTTCCACTCCAAAGATAGCATTACATAAATAAGAACTTATTTAATCATTATACCAGTCCAAGAAAAGTAGACTGAAAGACATGACTAGTAAGAAAAAGAGTACATAGACTCGTAGGCCGGCATTTCTCTGGATGGCTTGCTTGATCTGTTCGTTGGCATCTTTTACATTCTCTGTTGCACCAACAACAGTGTAGGATATTCTATCTATATCATGCTCTTGTTGTAACACCTGAAAAAGATGTCCACTGTTAGCAAAATTTGTAAGTATTTTATAGTTTGAGTATTGCAATACAAATAAATATTTTTTTTATTGACACTAATAATCAGGACATAATATATATTATATAAAATTGGTATCCAAAAAAAGAGGTACAATGGGCGGTCTTAATCACTAAGAGTGATTTCTTCCAGACATCCTTTGGGTGGACAAATATCATTTTGGTGCAATAATTTTGAACATTATTTTTTGTTGAATAATATGCTATATAAACAATACACAATAATTACTAAAAACTGATAACACTAATCAATACCTGTATGGTTGTCTGGCAAATATCACTTTAAGCGATAAGACACAAAAATTTTTGCTAAGTTATTTTATATTGTTAGTTTATTAATTATTTGAGGTGTTCAATAAAGAGTTATTTCAATTAATTTTAATTTCAATAAATTACATTAATGGTTTATACTTATAGCAGATTGACTACCCTAAAAACAAGGAATCTGACCATAACATTTATATGAAAATGTCTAAACGATAATATAACCAAATAACCATCTGTTTATCAACTTAGTAATTCTAAACAACTCAATGGAGATTATGCCGCTTTGACCATCATATAAAGAACTTTGTGAAGTGTATTTATCCATTTATTTGTCGCTAGTATAATAACAAGAAAACCTCTTCATTGAGACTTCTAATCTCACCTTTTCAGTAAATATTTCTTGTAGCTCTGCAATATGGAGCACTTTGCTCTCAATTTGTTTCACCTCCTCGGTCATGCTGTTAAGGTCGTTCAACAGCTGCAGATTCTCCGACTCAAACATTTGCAGTTCTTCTGCACTCAGTTGTCCCTCATCCGATAGCACTGCTACTTCGTTTTCTGACAATTCCATCTTTGATTTAGCTGTATCTATTGCATCTGGCTCTTCCTCTTCAATTTTAGGTTCTATTTCAGGCTCGTTTTCAACTGGTTTATCTACTTTTTCAGTTATAAACGGATTCGGAATGTTAGATTTAGTCTGGCGAAGTTCTAAACGTGACAGTTTACGTATGTCGAGCGCTCTTTTTACTCGTAAAGCTTTCAGCTCGCTGTGAATCTTGCACACAGCTTTTAAGTACATATCAATGAGGTCTATAACAGCGTGCATGTGTTCCCGCATTTGCGGGGACGCAGCTACCTTACGATTGTCGTTTCTAAATTCCTTTAGCAAGTGAGAACATGTGTTGATAATTCTTTGTGCGCCTGTGTCGATCTGGTCGCGCTCTTCTTCGCTCATCTTGTCGCCACCACATCCCGTATTGAAAAAACTCAAGTATCTCTCTCTGTGCTCCAAAAGAAAGTCTCGCAGTCGGGTTATTTGGGAAGTTATGTCCTTAGCCGAAGTCGTGAATCCGCTTTTGGATTTCTTCTTCAATATGCGCTGTTTATCTTCGCTTACTGGACTTTGTATGCCAAAGGCTTTGTTGCGAGTCTTGACTGTTTTGATACATGCTTTAAATAATGGTGTTATATCCATTTTGATTCCAGAAAAACGTGATATTTTAAGTTCATTGACTACAAAACAGCATTTTTTAGCGTAATTTATAATTGACAGTGAAGTGCAGTGACACTGCCTGACAGTGAGAGATAAGAAACTACACTCACTACACTGACATTTTAACTCATACAATATTTCATCACTACGCAAGCTGCCATCCATGCATGATGCTTCTGGCTTGACGATAGCTGAAGTATAAATTAATGAACGATTCACTAGTCCGAGTACTCTGAGTAGTCTGCCGCGACCGCTGTTTTTTTTTGTCTGTGGTCGATTTTCTGTGCACAAACAAAAAGCAAAGTTGTGTATATTTTGGAAAATTGCGTATATTTTCATAGTTCTAAGCTAAATTTATAGTTGTAATCAGCGCAAAATCTAATCAGAAACATGGGATCAATTGGTGGAAACTCTCACCACAACAGACATTCTATACCAATCGATATTTTGGACGACCTTTGCAGGTTGGCTTACTTTTTCTGAGCTCCGGCCCCACTTAGCGTAAACATATCGCCAAAACTTTGTCACTAACCAATCTTATTTAATATAAATGCATATTATCTCAAACATTAAACATGACATGAAAAAATATTTTTTTCTCATGAATTTGTGCTTTGAATTAAATTGCACAAACTTATTATTGAATAAATGCCTGTATTATTTGTGCAGTTATAACTATAGAACTGTAGTTTTAGGGAATACATAAGATCACACCAATCATCAATCATATGTTAACAGTTCTTCTTCTGTTCCAGTCGATTTATAATAAACCTTCCGCCTGAAGACCGAGGGAACCTAGTGCGAATCTGCTTCCAGATTGAACTGGCACACTGGTTCTACTTGGACTATTACGTAGTCGACGAGAGCAATAGACTTAACCCCTGCGGTATTAGAGAGTTTGCGGCACATATTTTTCAAGTGAGTCAACCACTAGTTAAATTGTGACAATAATCTGCATGGTGGGAATTGTAACTACCACTGCTCCTGGGCCTAGGAATCTCGACTCCCCGAGATCTCGAAATGCAGGAGATCTCAAGTTATCAAAAATCCTAGTCACACAAGATAATTCACTTTATTCTGCCCGAACGCCAGCCGCAGCTATCTTGATTCATCATAATTATTGTGATCGAAATGCTAGACCGCTAAATCGATCACAGATGCTAAACAAGATATATATGACTGCGTCTGTAGTGCGGATTGGGTCATTTAGTGGTATCCCACTCTATCTAGTGGTTGGGTATCGAAGCTCATATTTCACACACTACATCGGATGTGGATTCGATTCCCGCTACGGGAAAAATATTTGTGCCTAAAAAAAAATCGAGTGTATGTTACATGTCTGTGGTGTTATGGGATCATGGCATTGTTTCCAGTACCCTAGTTACAGAGAGTCCTTTTTTGTTCCAACATTTTTCCCGAATGAAAATGATCAATCAAGTGTTATGAGATATATGTATAGATATGAGCTGGCTCACTCAACAACTACCACAGAATAGTAAATAGTAGCACTAAATACAGCCCAAAACCACAGAGGTCGTCTAATGGCTAGTGCGCTGAGGTATTTGTTTTCTCCAGCACGTCCCGCAGCTCCGTGAACACATCAGCAGTCTGGATTCAGTTCTGGACAACTGGCGCGAGTACAAGCAGACGGTGCCCACGTACGGCGCCATCCTCCTCGACACAGACTTGACTCACGTGCTGCTAGTGCAGTCTTACTGGACCAAGGCATCCTGGGGCTTCCCCAAGGGCAAGGTTAATGAAAACGAGGAGCCTTGGAAGTGTGCAGTTAGAGAGGTATTGTTATGTACTCACTTGGCTATTCATAACTGGCAGGAAGGTAGTTGCAGAATATGGCATCAATGTACCCTCACTCACTTTAATATTTATACTTTATTATTTGTAACTATTTTACCTATTACCTACGTACACTACATACCTTCCCCCATAGTTTATTTTTATATATTTATAGATGTTAATAAGTCCACAATACCCTATTTTACTATTTACATGACTACTAAAATACGAATGTCTTTCCACTATTCACTTTGCAATCTATCTCCTTCATATGTTACCACCGCCTCTTGTGGTATTCCGAGCAGGTCACGCATCTCATTACTTGGACCTGGAGTTTCATCAGTGTCCCGTCTTCGTATCTGGTTCAAATGTCTAATCACTATAGGACCATTCTCCATTTGCACAAAGAATCGAACAGGACCTTTAACTCTTAATATTTCTCCTTTCACCCACTTCTCCCCTCTTGAATAGTTCCGTAGCCATACTTTGTCTTTGACTCTAAACATTCTCACCGGTACTTCCCTGTTTCTCTCTATTTGCCTCTCAGCTATCGGTTTCACCGAAAATGGATGAATCATTTCAAACCTAGTCCTAAATCTTCTTCTGTTTAACATCTCTGCAGGAGATTTTCCTGTAACTGTACTTGGAGCAACCCGCAATCCAAATAATATCCTTGGCAGTTTCACATCAATATCAGTTCCAGACAGGCTGCGTAATTTATTTTTTACTGTTTGTACCGTTCTCTCAGCTTGTCCATTTGACGCTGGACTATATGGTGGCGTTAAGATGTGGCGGATTCCATTATTTTTCATGAAGTCTTTGAAATCTTCAGATGTGAAAGCTGTTCCATTATCTGAAACTAGAACTTCTGGCAATCCTTGCTCAGCAAATATATCTCTCAAGGCTTTAATTGCACACTCACTAGATGTTGACCTGACCACCTTAACTTCTGGCCACTTAGAGTATGGATCAATGACAATCAAAAACACTTTCTGTTGGAAGGGCCCGGCGAAGTCAACATGTAATCGTTGCCACGGATTGGAAGGAGTAACCCAGGAATGTCCAGTACTTGCTGGCATGCTTCGGTTTGCTTGGCAATGGTCACAGCTTGCAACAAGTGCCTCTATTTCATGGT
Source organism: Petrophora chlorosata (assembly GCA_951640565.1). NCBI lineage: Eukaryota > Metazoa > Arthropoda > Insecta > Lepidoptera > Geometridae > Petrophora > Petrophora chlorosata. The sequence continues at coordinate 2,078,912 of OX621204.1, read as the reverse complement.
CTAGCCCTGGCCACCAAAAATAGCTTCGTGCTATTCCTTTAGATATCACTATGCCATCATGCGTTTCATGTAGTGCTGTTAACATATATTCACGCATTGCAGGAGGTATCACTACTCTACTTCCCCAAATAATGCAGTCATTACTGATGGATAATTCTTTTCTTTTCAACCAGTAAACTTTAAGGTTAGCTTCATCCACTCTGTCTGGCCATCCATGCAATATCCAATATCTGACCTTAGCTAAAACTTCATCTTGTGTTGTCTTTTCTGCAATATCTTTTGGCGAGTATTGCACTGCACTTGGTGTTTCTGAGAGTAATAAGACATCCTCAACATTATCAGTAACAGGCTCCCAACTCTCAGTTTCTAATGGCCACCTACTGAGAGCGTCCGCATTGCTTATACTAGTACCACTTTTATATATCAAATCATAATCATGAGAATTTATCTTTAGAGCCCATCTCATCATTCTCGGTGACAATACCTTAGGTATGGCTTTATTAGGACTCAGTATTCCTAGCAATGGCTTATGGTCTGTATATATTATAACATGTCTACCATATATGTATTGGTTAAATTTATCTAAGCCAAACATAATCGCCGCTGCCTCTTTATCAATTTGAGCATAATTACGTTCTGCTTTCGATAATGTCCTAGATGCCATAGCAATAGGTCTTTCTGACCCGTCGTCCATTACATGGGCCAGTACAGCGCCTACTCCATATTCAGATGCATCACAAGTTAGGGTTATTTTCCTATTATTGTCAAAATGTATAAGTGTTTGCTCATTAGACAACATCATTTTTGCTTTCACGAATGCCTGTTCTGTGTCCTTGTTCCACTTCCATTCAGCATTCTTGTCCAATAACCTATGTAATGGCTCTAGGAGTGTCGCTTTATCCTTGATGAAACGCTCATAAAAATTGAACAGTCCCAAAAATGCTTGCAGTTCTTTAACATTTTTTGGTTGTTTAGCGTCTGCTATCAGTTTTACTTTCTTTTCGCTTGGATGTATTCCATCTTGATCCACTACATAACCAAGGAACTCAACTTTGTTTGTAGCAATCTCACATTTCTTTTTGTTTAGCCGCAGACCTACTTTTTTCAAGCATGCCAGTACCTTCTCTAGTCTTTGACTATGTTCTTTTTTGTCCCTGCCACTTATTAATATATCATCTATCAGCACTGTGACACCTTCTATTCCTGCCAGAGACGTCGACATCAATCTTTGAAAAATGCCTGGACATGCCTTTAAACCATATGGTAACCGCTTCATTTTATATAGGCCTTTTGGTGTATTTATGGTCAAGAGGTTAGCCGTCTCTTCAGACACTTTTACCTGAGTATATGCTTCTTTGAGATCTAGCTTTGTAAATATACGACCACCTGCTACTTCTGACAATGACTCATTAATTGTAGGCTGAGGATATGTGTCTGTTTCTGATGCTATATTTACTGTCAACCTATAGTCTCCACATAAACGTATACTTCCGTCTGTCTTAGATACTGGCACCACCGGTGTAGCCCACGTTGAATAAGGTACCGGTTCTAGAACACCAGTGTAGACTAACCTGTCTATTTCTTCACATACTTTGCCTCGTATGGCAAATGGGACTGGACGACTTCTCATAAACTTTGGTTGCACTTCTGGCTTGCAATTGATTATTACTTCTGGTCCTTTATATTCGCCTAATCCTTCTTTAAATACTTCTTCATATTTGCTTATCAAGTCTGTGATCGATTCCGCTTCCACTAAATTTATTCCTTCAACTGAGATACCTAAAGGCTTAAACCAGTTTCTTCCTAGAAGATTTCCTTTTCCTATTCCAATCAACAGCGACAGATATCCTTTAAAGTTTTTATATTCTATAAAGACTTGGATTGTGCCATGCAACTGTACTTTATTGTGAGTCCAAGTGTGTAGATTTAATTCGCATTTTTCTATTTTTGGTAAACCATTTGGCCAAACTTTTTGGGCTTGTTCAAGTGACATTATAGAGTATGAACATCCTGAGTCAACTTCAAATTTAACCGGTTTATTGTTTAGATTTAGCGTCACACACACTGGTGGCTCACGGTATCCACCTCCTATGCTGTATAAACCATTCATATATTCTTCTTCTTCTTCTTCGTGAATCTCTTGGACTTTCCCTTGTACTTTCTTTAGGTTACACATTTTTGCTATATGGCCAAGTTTATTGCATGTGTTACATTTAGATTTAATAAATCTACATTTGTGATATAAGTGGTTTCCTCCACATCTATAACAGTATAATTTTTTTTGATTGTTATCTCCTACGGCGTTCACTTCCATTGGCTCCACTCCACATTCTCTGCTCAAACTCGCTTGATGGGCGAGTGGTCCAACACCTGGTATTTTAATAATTCTCAAATCTTCTACCCTTTTTTCTGCTTGTAATGCTATTTCTACTGCTTTCTCGTAATTAAGGTTCGCCGTATTTAGGAAATATTCTTGTAGTTTGCCATCATTTACTCCACATACCAACCTATCCCGTAGTGTCCTTTCTAAGTCCAAAAAGTTACAGTACCTTGTCATCATCCTGAGTGCTGCTATGTAATCCTTCATAGATTCATTTTTACCTTGATTGCGCATATGGAATTTGTATGATTCCACAATTTCATTTGGTCGCGGTCGAAAATGGTTTTTTAACTTTTCACCAATTGCAACTAGTGTAATCTCAGTTAAAGGTTTCGGGAAGATCAAAGTTTTAATTAATTGAAATAACTCATCACCACATGATGCCAAAAATATAGCTTTTTGTTTTTTAACATCAGTCACACCCTGTGCCTCTACGAAAAAGTCAAATCTCTCAGAATATGATTCCCAATCACCATGATTCATTACAAAACTTTCAAATCTTATGTCCCCCATTATGAAACACACTTTATTTCACTTGATTACACTATATTTCGCGTTTTATACCGAATTTCCCTCGTCGCCAATGTTATGTACTCACTTGGCTATTCATAACTGGCAGGAAGGTAGTTGCAGAATATGGCATCAATGTACCCTCACTCACTTTAATATTTATACTTTATTATTTGTAACTATTTTACCTATTACCTACGTACACTACAGGTATGTTTAGATGTTTGCATTACTATTAACTAGCGACCCACCCCGGCTTCGCAAGGAAGAAAAGGAAGGGTTATATGCACATATAATACATATAAAAATTTCTCTCGAATCTTGTCTATGAAAAACATACACACAACACACTTATTCATAAATTTTATTCTATTCTATTGTTGTAATTATAACACAGCAGTGAGGCACAGAAGGCGCACCAATCCTAGTGTTACGTTAAGATGTCCTGACTTGATTAATAAAGTAAAATTAGTACCTTTTTCTGGACTTCCAGGTATTAGAAGAAACGGGCTTCGACATCAGCAAGCTGATCAACAAGAATGACTACATAGAAGCCATCATCCACGAACAGATCGTCCGCCTATACATCATCGGCTACATTCCACGCGACACCAAGTTCCAGCCGCGGACCAGAAACGAAATCAAAGCGTGCGAGTGGTTCCCGCTATTCGATCTGCCCTCCAGCAAAAAAGACATGACCCCTAAGCTGAAAATGGGAGTCAGCCCGAACGCCTTTTTCATGGTGCTACCGTTCGTCAAGAGAATGAGGCGGTGGGTGTCGGAGCGTAACCCGAAAATCTTCACAAATAGCACGCGCAGAACACGCCACAAATCCATGGGAGACATCGAGGCCACCACAAGCAAAAATAAGAAGACTATATCGCAGGGACTGCAGAATGAAATCACTGAATATCAGCAGCTCAATAATCAGCAGCAGCTAATCTTGACGACGAAATATAAGAACAATCATCATAATAATGGAACAGCGAATTATCACAGCAACGCGAGTGCTGGTAAAAATGTCAACGGGAACGGCAACGGCGTTCATAACGGCAGTTCTGCGAAGAATGGCAACGGCAACCAGAACGGGAATAGGAAGGAAAGGAAGTTGGCTAAACGGCAGTTGTTTACACCACAAAATACTCATTCGAACAACCTGTCTCCTATTCAGAAAGACGCTAGCCCCAACGCAGAATCTCAGGAAGAAGATGCATTCTTTAACTTCGTGGCTCCATCTTGGGCAAACTTCAAGTTTGACAGGCGCGCCATACTCGAATGCCTCACTTGAGGCTGAATAGCCGATCTGTGTAGGAATCTTGTGACTTTAGAGATGTTCTCTTTTTGTAATTAAAAGTTACAAACAGAAGAGCATATTGTTGTTTTAATGTTTATTTCATCATCATCATCATCATCTTCATCAACAGCCTGTATGAGTCCACTGCTGGACATAGGCCTCTCTCATGTAGTTGCTGCCAGCTACCTTGCGCAGGTCGTCGCTACATCTGGCCGGAGGGCGTCCTACACTACGTTTGCCTAAACGTGGTCTCCACTCCAGAACTCGTTTACCCCATCGGTTATCTGTTCGTCGACAGATGTGACCGGCCCATTGCCAATGTTTATTTACCTATAATTAATCTACATTGCATTTTCTCGCTGTGATTGCATATTAGGCCCTGTGTATGTAGGTAAACATTTGTATCTGCCAAAGCAATAATTTATGAGTAGGTATGCGCGTGCTAATCAAAGTCTAATTGCAATTACGAGTGCGTAATAGCGATATGTAGGTGTATACTTATGTATAAATCGTGCCATCGTATCGGTCATGTACTTAAATTTGACACATGTCAAAAGACGGGCAGTAGATAACGATACGTTAACGTTAGTTGCATAATTTAATTATTATATATAATAATATATATATTTTTTGCTAATTATAAAAATTTCCGGTAAGCGGGTGTGGCTCAGTATCGAATCCCGCTGGTCCCGCGCCACTGACTTTCAGTTATGTGCGGATTTAACACTCGCTTTAAAAACGGTGAAGGAAAACATCGTGATAAAACTGGCATGTCCAAGAATTAATCACTAAAATTCAAGGACATGTGACATCCGCCAAACCGAACTGGGCCAGCGTGGTGTATTATGGGCCATACTCTCTATAAGAGAGTATGGCCCATACTCTGTCTATGAGAGAAGTCCCGTACCCCAGTAGTGGGAACGTAACGGGCTGATGATGATGATATCGGAGAAAAGTTGGTTAGTAATAAAATACAAAATCACATTTAAATAGTATATTGAAAGCAAATATATTTACGCCAAATTAATATCACATCAAGGAATCAAACCTTCGGATTCTACAAAATAAAAACTATTAATACCTATTTTATTGTATACATAATATACCTACATATAGATTTATTCCTGTTAATACCAACCAGACTTTGTAAAAAGGCATATACATAATTTCAAAATTTGAGCTTATCAAAATAAATTTAAGTTTCGGTTCCCTGTTTTTGAAAACACCTGATAACTTAGGACTTAGATCTTATTCTTTTTCAGATGTTTAAAAATACATACTAACTTACATGGGTATCATATATTTTAAGTGGGTAAGGAAATAAATTATTCATGCAAATATTTAAAATAAATTATTTTATAAATTGCCTACGTACGTACATAAGAATATATTGCCGTTTCTTAAGAAACATTATCGCACAGATAATGTATCTTAAGAAACGGCAAAAAACGGATAATATGATTTCTATGTCAAGTACCGGATAGTCATCCATTTAAGCAGACCTAAAATAATCTACGAATTTTGCCTGTACTACGTCAAGCCGATCTGACGGCCGATCGGCATAGCATGATACGACGGTCAAACTGAAAGTTCTTAGAAAATCAAAAACTGATTAAACTAGCTCGTTATTAGTATTATTATATCTTTTATACCACACCCACTCGGAAAGTGTCTTATAACACGTTCATAAACGGGTTACAAAGTTCGTAATTTCTCCCTTAAAAATGTGCGGCGGGAAAAGTTATATGGAATTTCATTACTTCCCTCCGAAGCAGGGCAGGAATGTTGTATGAAAATCCATTACTGCCCGGCTAGCTTACTTTTGTTTTTTAGCAGCGAACATAAAAAAAACACAAACGTCAAACCTCAAAAAGGTCTTGTATGAAATAATTAGAAAAAAAGAGGCGGGAAACATACAAACCTCAAATCTCAAAAAGGTTTTATATCAAATAATTAGAGAAAAGAGGCGGTTTTTTTTTGTTTTCTATTTTTAATGAAATGAGGATGGCAACCTTATTCTGCAATACGAAAAAAAAAGCGCGGCAATTTATTTAGTTGCGTTAAATTTTGTTTTAACTAAATTGTATTTTATTTTCCTCGTAGGTGTATTATAAAGCACTATGTATCACTCGGGAGAAAGTTCTATTTCTGTTCTCGAGTTTCCTTTAAGCCCTCCGCTGCGCGTCGGGCTTAAACATACTCTCGAACAGAAATAGATCGTTTTCTCCCCTCGGTGTACAATGTACTATTCAAAATAGTGTCCGTTCACGTCCATCGACGATACATCGCTGTATCCGATGAACCACTGAGAAAAGCACTTTGCCCACTCGTCCTTAGGGGTCTCTTCGACGGCCTTTTGAAACGCTGCCACAGCTTCCTCAGCGTCCATTTTCTTTAAGTTGTTCTTTTATTTTTGGAAATAAATATAAATCACAAGGTGCGAGGTCGGGACTATACGGCGGATGACCTAGTAATTCCACGTTTGTCGTCGCCAAATAGTCGATCGTTCGCCTGGCGGTGTGAGACGAGTCGTTGTCATGGTGAAGGAGGATTCTACTGCGAGGTCGTTTCTCGCGAACTTTTTCCAAGACAAGTGGCAAACAATTGTTAGTGTACCACTCCGCAAAAACTGGTTTTCGATCCTCTAAAGCAATTGTCGCGAATTGACCTGTCCTTCCGAAGAACGACGCTACCATCTTTTTTTCCACGCTTCGACCTCTCTTCACTTTAGTTGGCAACTCCTCGGAAGGAAACACCCACTGAGCAGACTGTCTTTTGGTTTCGGGATCATAACAGTAAATCTAGCTTTCGTCACCCGTAAGTATGTCGAACACAGCATTTGAGTCACGTCCGTTAAATCTTTCAAGCAGTTCACGGCACCAATCAACACGACGGAGTTTTATGGGCCTCGGTCAAAATATGAGGTATGCACCGGGCACAAAGCTTCGTGACCGCTCAATGTTCATGGAGTATTTTGTGCACTTGACTCATACCGATGCCTAAGCTTGTCCGAATCTGCTGATAGGTCACTCTTTTGTCAGTCTCTATCATACGACGCACAGCACAGATGTTATCTTCGGTCGTCGCCGTAGAAGGCCGTCCCTCACGCAGATCATCGGTGAGATTAGTGCCACCACGCTTAAACTCATTAAACCAGTTGTAAACAGTGGCACGAGATGGGGCTTCATCGTGAAAGGCCAATCGTAGTCTATTAAACTTTCTTGTTGACTTAAATGTAATCGAAAGTCATAAAAAATCATAGCACGAAAATTGCCGCCAAATCGTAAAACAAATGACAATTGAATGAAATTCATACTCAATAATATTGGCAAAGAGTTCCATTTACAAAATTAAATTTATTTTTTATTTAGTTTGTTTACAAGTGGCCAGTTCTAAAAACTTTCAGTTTGACCCTCGTAAATGTTGCGGAAGTCTTGTGTACGAACGAGCGGGCCGGCATTGCTTGAGTGCTTAAGTTTTGAATTTGGCAACGAGGCGTCCGCCTTTTTTATTCGTTTAAAATCATAATATATTCACTTTTTATATTAGAGTGTACCAGCTTAGACATATAAATAGCCTCAAACAATTTTGGCGTTTAGATCTAATAAGATGTAGTGAAAAAAAAACTATTATTAAAATTGTGTGTATGTTAACAATAAAAGTCTACTCACACAAAGAAAGAAAGAAGAAGTAGAAGTTTTGAGAAACAAACTCGCTGCGGTTGACGACGGGGCTAGCCGGATAGATGAAGAAAAGAAAAGTGAGCCTAACATAGTAAAGAAGCACTCTTCTCTGCCAAGACCACATATAAAGCCGTGATAGTAGCATGCTATCATTTCCAAGTACATTTATTTACTGGGCATATGAGACTTAACATCTGATGTCTCGGGGTGATGAGCGCAATGCAGCGCTACGCAGTGCTTTTTATGGTATTTAAAAATAATAAAGGTTCTAGGTGGTACTGCTATTGTTATGGGCAGGCGTGGCGCTTACCATCAGGCGAACAACATGCACGTCTCATCATTCAGATCCATAAAAAAAAAAATGGCGTCAGATTATGTGAGCAGACCTTTGCTAATTAAAGTACTACTAACATTCTGAAAATGAACAAAAACTTAACAAAAGTCCATTATAAGATATAGGTAGCTAGTCGACTGGCGGTAGTTTATATTTGAGGAGTATCTGATCGAAAACCAATGTTCCCATTCTAAGTAGTTACCGACTTCAAAAAGGAGGAGGTTCTATGTTCCACTGTTTTTTTATGTATGTTCACCGGTTTCTCCGCCAACTGTGGACCGATTTTAAAAAAATATTTTTGCGTCGGCTTCAGTATAGCTACGAAGTGGTCCCATATAAACATCGATATTTGACCTTGGACTTCGAAGATACATTGAAGTCGGTTTGTTTTTTTGGTAAAATGTATACTTGTTCAGAATAGTTTCGAACACGTTCCATTACTGCAAAGTATTTCACATGAAATTATTGACTTGATCCGAATTAGATTTTTGAAGGAGCTTTTTATCATACAAATATATTTTTTTGAAGCAAACCGAAATACGTTTGTGACGATCAGAACAAAAAGTATTTTTTTTAGAAATGGAATTATTGGTTTTGACCAAACACTCATTTGTACTAGAATCCAGTATAAGCGAAAATTTACCATCAATTACTCTGATCGCAACACATGTATCAGAAAATATTTTAGTTTTGTAGAGAATATGTTTACATTGTGCTGATAACTCTCGATGGGAAATGATGATGCGGTCGAGTATGACTAACACCTTCTCTTCTCGATAATAATAATAGTAATCCTTGATTATAAATTATTGTTAAGGGATTTTGTACATTAAAATACAAAGTCTATTGAAATATTTTATTGTATTTTCATAATGTGCATTTAAAACATTTATAATATCAATAATATTAAAAATAGTAACATTAATACTAAGTCGGTGTCGTGCCTGAGCGATCGATGGCTATAATTTTGAGATCTCATTTTCGAAAGCGAATAAAAAATAAAGCATCTAAAGGCAAATAACTCGCATCTATTTACAGAAGAATATAAACAAGAAAGGCTTGTTTAACTGACCACCAGATATAGTAAAATGTAAAGGCAAAAAATCACTTTATATACCCAAAAATAGTAAATGATCACCAATTGAAAAAAATATAATCACCATTATAGTGAATGATCACCAAAGTAGGCTCCACCAGAAGTCTAGCTCGTCACCCCTACATGTCGCTTCGGTAAGTAAGTAAATACGGTAATATTCGCCTTAAGAAAAGGTTAATAATTATTTAGTAAAACGAAAAACACTCAAAATAAAAACTAAACAAATGTAAACCTAGGTTATGAAGCGACATACGTAAGCGGCAAATATTAACCTTCCAAGGTGATTTTCGACTTATATCACGGTATAAAGTACCTCAACTAAAGTGATAAAATTGTGATGCTAGACCAGCGTCAAAGAGCGAATTATGATTTCGCTTCAGGCGTTTATATTATTATCACAATGATCATATGCGACGCATCTCAGATTATGATCATTTGATTTAGCTGGTCGTTACAGCTTTACCCTAAGATTAAAACACCGCTGAAAGCACCGATCTACTGGCATAATTATTATCTACATACTAGCCGCGCCCCGGGCTTCGCCCACGTGGCAACTGATGGTGATGACAAAGTATTCTATTTATTTGTTTATTTCAATTAGTATAGACTCATTAAATTACAATGAATTAAATACAATACATGGTCACATTACAGTATTACTATGTAACCTACTATTCCAGCACCTAAAGTATCTACAAACCAAATTTTATTAAAAACTGTTCAGCCATGGTCCGTTTTTTCGGGAAAATAGTATCCTATGTTCTATTCCAGTACTTATAATAAAGTACCTCTACCTATATATTAAATATTTTATAAAAATATTTTTTTCACATTTAAAACAATACTTCAGAAAAATTGTATGGAAGAAAATCTATTTTTATCAAAGTATCGAAGTAAAACTTTGTGCAAACGTAAGTACCTATTCTACCTAATTTAACGAAATAAAAAGCTTTTTTTGTAACCTTGCGGCTTTGACTACAAGGTGCAACTGAAGTTTTGGTGTTTTGTTTATTTTATTTTATATTTTAGTCATATTCTTGGCATTTAATTATACTTATAATAATGAACTATTACAATAGGTACTACCACAAAAATAGTATCTATTTCTCGTATTTTTTGTCAATTTTCATTATTTTTTAATCATGTAAACAATGTATTTACTTATGTCACATATAATTTATATTACCTATGTATTTATGTAACTAAAGCAAGTAGATCAAGATTAATCTTATAAAACAGTCGGCTGACTTACTACATAATACTACATAATAATTTTACCTACATAATAATTTGTAACTATAGGCTGACCGTTTATCTGAGTCCTCGCCTATGCGGTACAGGGGCGCGGGGGTATGACGACAAAGGGGACTGAGAAAGGTGCGGGCGGCGGGCGAATTTTTGTAATCGCTCATTTCGATCGCAACGCGGACAGCGATCGCACGTGTTGATTGTTGCGGACGCCTTGTGAGAGATACACATGTGATAACAATCTCAAGATGAATCGTAAGATCTTCGGTATTAACACTCTGGACGACTCTGATGAATCCGATGATGGCTCCTTCGAAAGTGAAGAATCAAGTTCCACCGACATTGATATGGACATAACTGATTGAAATATAATTTTGATGATTATTCTATATAATGAATAGTACAATAGTTTATTACCAAATATTTTATTTAAGTACCTTCATAGCTTTTAGTTAGTAAATTAAAATTTTGTATTATCATTAATAATTTTTCATTTAATCTTAGGAACTATCTTGGCGCATTTCATCTCGTGTGTATCTCACTAAGCGCCCCCGCCGCCCGCACCTCACCGCCGCCACCACTCTCAGTCCCCTTTATCGTCATATCCCCGCGCCCCTGTACCGCGCAGGCGAGGACTCAGATAAACGGTCGGCCTATAGCACATTTTTTTGGGAGAAGCCACTGGCTCTCGAAACACAGTTTAAACTAGTTCGAGAGCCTATGGATTCAATACTACTCTGTAGAAATATCTATTATGTCACAATAAATTATTATTATTATAAAAATTATTACTTTCACCTTTTAATAATTAAATACACTCGAGAGCAATGAATCCGGGTCACTTAAAGAATGTTAAAAATCTCGGAAACTAAAAATGATAGGTTAATGCAATAAATTGTATTTAATAGACAATGTAATACTCCTTAAATGAAAGTAAAAAAAATATGAGTCACCATACATTTTATTAACACAAAATTACATAAAGAAAAAAACTGCTGATCTCTCCTTAAAACAAAAATAGGAAACATGAAATTTTTGAACTTTATTACGATTTTCTTGAATTTTAATACTTCGTATTGCCTCCTCGTGCTTCCATTACTGCGTTTACGCGGTTTGGCATGCTGTACACCAAGTTCCTTATACGATTTTGGGGAATATTCTCCCATTCCTCTGTGAGAGCAATTTTGAGCTCACGAAGCGTGATTGGGGGAGGGTTTCGTTGTTTTACGCATCTGCCTAGCTCGTCCCAAGCATGCTCGATCGGGTTGATATCCGGGCTGCGCGCTGGCCACTCCATACGAGTAATGTTCATCTCTTGAAGGTAGTCATTCACAATCCTACCTGTATGAGGTCGGGCATTGTCATGCATAAATATAGCATCCTCACCTAAATTGACCATAAATGGACCAACGTGATCATTGAGGATTTCTTCCACATATCTTACGCTAGTTAAAGAGCCGTTTTCTATGATCACCAGCTCTGTGCGACTTTCAGAAGAAATTCCGGCCCACACAAGTACAGACCCACCACCGTAGGCTACTTTTTCTTCGATGCATGCTTGCTTGAATCTTTCCCCTGGTCTTCGATACACTCTGTGTCTTCCATCGTGCTTGTAGAGCATAAATTTTGATTCGTCGGAGAACATAACTTTTGACCAATCTTCAATACTCCAATTTACGTGGCTCTGGGCATATCTTAGTCTCGAAATACGATGCCCACGCTCCAGTTTAGGGCCGTTTGCAGGTCTAAGGGGTTTTAAGTTAGATTCAGCAAGCCGACGTCTTACTGTCCATGCACTTGGGTTACTTCCTCCGAGGCGTCGAAACTGATTGGTGAGTTCAGTTCCTGTGAGAAAGCGATTTCGAAGCATGGTGTTCACCAAGTATCGGTCTTCTCGTGCTGTGGTACACCTGGTTCTGCCCGTTCCTGGTCTGCGTAGGTTAGAACCAGTTTCTTCGTAACGTCGGAGAACTCTTTGTACTGTTGACAGCGACACACCGACAGTCCTGGCTGTATCGCGCTGACTCCGGCCGGTTTCCAGCATTGTAAGTATTCTGGTGCATTCTTCAGGCGTAAGCGACATAATTTCAGCTTGAATAATGAATATAGAGCACTATCAACATGGTTTATGTACCCACATAAATGACAGATTACAAACAAAAGCAAAACCAAATGCTGTAATTTCGTAGTTCCATCTTCGAAAGTGGCCCTTTTTCAAATTTGATTTTTTTATGATATAACTTTATGAAATGAAATATGAAATGAAATAATAATGAAATGAAATAATTTTATTGTAGCAAAAAACATACTTAACTAAACAAATACTTAACTAAACATTAATACTAGGTATTGCTACAAATCGGCCCTACTCAGCATAATGCCGGCTGGAGCAACCAGCGCTGATCTTCCGTAGGAGCCGCCCGGTGACACCACGGATCGTAACACAAGATATAAATTACATAATATTGATACAAAATAACATAACATTTATAATGACAATAACTTTACAATAACTAAGAAGTTTTAATACCTTCATTTAAGGAGTATTACATTGTCTATTAAATACAATTTATTGCATTAACCTAGCATTTTTAGTTTCCGAGATTTTTAGGATTCTTTAAGTGACCCGGATTCATTGCTCTCGAGTGTAGATACCTAGGCTTTCTAGGATAGGCCGGGATTCTTTACATTCTTTTCCGAAATATTTTTTAAGTGTGAAGTATTCATTTTTATGAAAAATTTATTAAAACAAAATGTTTATCAACATTTTTTTAGAGCGTGTTTGGCTCAGCGGGAACTCATGCGCCTTTCGATCAGACGCACCTGGGTTCGAATCCCGACTCGGCCCTGCACCAATGACTTATAGTTAAGTGCAGATTTTGCACGCTCGCTATAAAACGGTGAAGGAAAACATCGTGATGTAACCCGCTTACGCGCTTTGGAGTGGTAGGCTCTGGCCGTGGTTGTAATACCACCCACCGAACAAAGCCATGCCGTCAAGCGACCTAGTCGTGTTTCGGGATGTTCGGTGAACCATCGGGGAGACGGGTCTGAGCAGCCGCTCTATTGCCGTCTCTCTCTAGATCTATGTGCTCCAACTTAGGCCACATTATCGCTTCACATCGGGCGAGATAGTGGCCAAACATAGATCTATTAAGTGTAAAAAAAAAACATTGAAAATACTATGTATCAAAAGCAATATTTTAAGTTCTATGTTTCCACTAAATTAGAATTCCAGTCTCCGGGCCACTGAGGGCCGGGATGGCGCGGCCCGGCCGTTGTACCTACTTGTAGCTTCGTAAAGGGCGGAGTGCGGTAGTACTGCTACAAGTATTTATAGACTTACTACTAATACCTAGTAGGTACCTAACTTCTAAGTAGGTACTTATACATATACATTTTTGGTCATGCAACGTTCACAACCGTTAAGCCAAAGAATAACAGGTGCCAATAAGCCATCCGGGGCGGTCATAAAACTGCGACACGCAGGCGTAGCCCGGCGTACAAAGTTTGAGCCGTTTTTAACCGACTTCAAAAAGGAGGAGGTTTACAATTCGACGGTATGTTTTTTTTTGTGTGTTTGTTACGCGATTACTCCACCAATTATGCATCGATTTCGATGATTCTTTTTTTGATTGGTAGGTAATACTTCAAAGGTGGTCCCATATAAATTTTATCGAAATTCATTCAGAAGTTTTTGAAGAAAATAGCAAAAACAAAAAATATAAGTTTTAATCTTCAAGTCGGTTCTTGTTTTTTTCGTAACCAACTTTCTAAAGGTGGAGGTTTGTATTCGACTGCTTCACCTGCTTCACCCAGGGTTGACTTCCGGTGAGGGAACTCCTCAACGGTGAATAGTACAGACACAACATTTCGTAAATGGATTTAACCATAATAGCCTGTTCTAAATTCCATCATGACATGGCAGATACACCCAGGATTGACTTCCGGCGAGGGAACTCCTCAACAGAGAATAGGACAGACATGAAATTTTTTTGTACATGCATTTAATTGTGATAGCCCGGTTTTAACTTCGTCATGATGTGGCTTCTAGATCAGAAAAGCTTGTCTTTAAAAACTTTTTGATTTAATTTAATTAAAACTTGTTTTTCACTAAAAAGGGTAAAATAAATTATTTTTCAAAAAAAACTAAACCGACTTCAAAACTCAAATGGCACTCAAAAGTAAAAAATAAATTAATATAATTATCATAAGCGCTACCCACTCATATATTTGAAGTCGGTGCCAGCCAAAAGGTAAAAGGTAGTAGATAGATACTACCTACAAGTAGTACTTACTATATACATAGTATTTATCTGCTACCTATTAGACTTGGATTTTTTACTTTGCTTACTTCTTGTTAATATAAAAAAAACATGTTTACCCTTTCACACCGAGGCAATTGCACAGATTATAATGGTTATGACTTTATTGGCTCACTTTGGCAATTTAGGAAATAATTGTGCAAGTCACATAATATTGAACCAAAAATTGCTCGATATTTTTTTGTATTAAATATTTTAAGTAACTTTTTGATTGAAGAATTATATATTTTATTATCTTTGTTACAGTAAAGTTAAAAATATACTCTCTTGAAAATAATGTTTACGAAAACGATAACTATTTCATAGGCAACTTGACAACTCGACTGGACATCGAATTACAATAAATTTTTACTATTTTAGCTGGAAGTGATCTTGTTGATGAAGCTTTACTTGCAATTACGATTGCTGTCGCAGGAACTACGCCGTGGAGGGAAATAGATAACATAGCTTAGACAGCTTTAGGCTATTACGTCGAAAATGCGCCTTCAAAAGCTGTACGACGAAACGGGCACTCTCCAAGATTATTTTAATGAATATCAGATACTCAAAGGTCCAAGTGGTAGTAGCCTACATTGGTGAGTTCGAAAAATGTTGTCATTGTTGAAGACACACGATACGAATTGGATAGTCTTGTCGCTGCTGTTGATGCAGCTTTCATGATATTCCAAGTCATTGCGTCTGAGTACCCCATATGAATTAGCCCATGATATGTGGCTTTGTATACAAAAGGATTTTTATAACGTCGAAACACGATACGAGTCGTATTTCCCAATCAGTCAAAACCTTCCTAGTTGACCTTGGTCTAAAAGAAAACTGTTTACTTGTAGCTCGTGTAAGACTCCTTGTCCTAACGTTAAAGATCTTTTAATTCATATAAGAAAACATTGTACGCACTATTGCAAAAACGCGTTATCTTATACGTGTGAAGAAAATTATTGCTTCCCAGGTAGCAAAATGACGTCTGCGACGAAAAAATGACGTCATCCTAAGGTCATATTAGGGTCCGTAGTTTATTCGTCAAATAAGTACGTCACACTGACGTCATTTTAACGTCTGGTACTCAAGGGAACGTCCTGGTGACGTCGATTTAGCGTCAATTCAGTGACGTCCTATGTTGGTCATGATTATGACGACGTAGCAACGTCCATATAAGGTCAATTCTGTGACGTCCTGTGTTGGTCGTGAATGTTACGTCCTAGTAACGTCCATTTACGGTCAATTCCGTGACGTCCTGTGTTGGTCAATAATAAGACGCCCTAGCAACGTCCATTTGGGGTCAACTGTGACGTCCTGTGTTGGTCATTAGTAAGACGGCGTAGCAACGTGCATTTAGGGTCAATTCTGTGACGTCCTGTGTTGGTCATGTATTATACGTCCTAGCAACGTCCATTTACGGTCAATTCTGTGACCTCCTGTGTTGGTCAATAATAAGACGCCCTAGCAACGGCCATTTGGGGTCAACTGTGACGTCCTATGTTGGTCATTAATAAGACGCCGTAGCAACGTGCATTTAGGGTCAGTTCTGTGACGTCCTGTGTTGGTCATGTATTATATGTCCTAGCAACGTCCATTTACGGTCTATTCTGTGACGTCCTGTGTTGTTCCCTAATAAGACGCCCTAGCAACGTCCATTTGGGTTCCATTCTGTGACGCCCTGTGTTGTTCATTAATAAGACGCCGTAGGAACGTACCTACATTTAGGGTCAATGGCGAAAGTTCGTAGTGTCTATGTACAGACTCGCCAAGATATTTCGGCCGTAGTGTACTTACCTACGTACTATTTATTTAGTGCATCTAAAGGAATGCTCTAACACGTAGGTACTACTTAATACCTGCTTAACACGTTCGCAGTCCCAATACAAAAGTTTCCGACAACGCCATAAGTCCAATATCATTTTCATTACTTTTGACCATTAGTCGATGCAAACGTCACAACTGATGCATAATTATGTTAAAATAAAGGCCCGTGCCCCGACTTTGCTCGTGTACACCGGGCGGTACACGGACTTAAAACACGACGAAGGAAGACTCACTTCGTATGCACGCGCCAAAGCTAAAAGGGTGTCATCACAATGTAAAAAATGTAAAAAGGCATATGTATTGATTGTTTTCCTAAAGTTACAGTTCACCAATAAAACATTATATATTTCTACTAACTCGTTTCATTTTGTACTGTGAAAACATTATATAAAAAAAATAAGTCATGTTTTTGGTTTTTCTTGTCTAATAGAACCCTTGTCACAAGTCCAGGAACGATACACTAACAAATTTCATAAGTCCGTGGCTGCAGAGCCCATATAGTTATAGTGGCCTCGTGTACCGCATAGGGTACACGGACTCGGCGGAATCGCTCCGCGTGTACCGCATAGGGTACACTGGACTGCGAACGTGTTAAGGTAGGTACCTAATTGCAACCGATAAAATTAATATTCATCGTCATTAAATAAATTATCAGTTTAAATGATAAATGATTTATTTTCTGTAAGTAGGTTTGTACAAACACTTTTAGTTAGAAGTCCACTGCTGGACAGGCCCCATATACATAGAAATGCCACGACGAGCGGTCTTGAGCCGCCTCGATACCTACAGAAACATCCACCACTGACTTCCATTCGTTTGACTAGCAGAATAAACGGGAACCTACTTATGATGCTATGGACATTCAAGCATATTATTATTATTATGGGAATCAGAATAAAACCTAATTAAGTAAGGTAGGTATATGAGCTAGGTATGCCATTATCCAAGAAAAGAAACATAATTTTATTCTAGGAGAGTACAACAGGTGCCTACCATGCTCAAGCAGGCACGATTAAATTAGCTCTAACAACATAACTATCATGCGGCTAGCGAACGTTTTTTTGTATTAAAATATAGGTACTCTGTAAAAACTTTAACTCGACAGTAAATAGTCCATTTTAATAATTTAAAAATTATCACCAGAGTTTATCTTTCTTCCAATCTGCGAGGAACGGAACGCATTGATAGCATGTTGTTTGTTATTATTTTATTAAATTATTATTTTTTACATTTGTATTTGTTATGTAACTCAATGAAAAGAAATTCAGCTATTAGTCTATCATCAAACATTAGAAAGAACCAATATAAGATAGAAAAGGCTGATTAAAAATATAAATATTTAAAAAGTAAAAAAAATATATTTTTGTTTGCTTTTGTTTATTTCGGAACGGAACGAACGAACGCGTTGACGGTTGGTTGGTATCCCGCGCTTTTTTTCTTTCTCAATTCTCTGTGTCAAACAAATGTGTAAATTCTCATGTTTTTTTCTTGCTGTTGTTATAGTACGTATCACAGCACATAAAAGGATTGTAAATTATGTATAGTGTCGTTCAGTTCGCGGAGAGTGAGGGTGGCACTGTGGCTGTGGTCATCAATAAATGGATAACACCTAAAAAAAGAGAAATCTATTGGCCTCCCGTAAAGGAGGCGAAAGCATTTGATAAACTTCTACAGAGGTGTTCGTCTCCAAATGAACAATGGAAACTATACGAGATCGATAGAGTTTTCTATCAGACTGGTAAGTTTTTTTTATGAGTAGGTAGTGTAACACTACCACACACAACTATTTTAGCAGCTGGTGGCTTGAGGGCAGTTAACTTTACCATGCTTTAAGCCTGGGCACAGACAGACTGGCCCAGAATTTAATTCTAGTAGGTGCTAGTGTTTTAAAACCTAACTAAAAAAATACACGGTGCCATAACCTAAAAATCTAAGGATTACGGCCGAGCTGAAGTTGACTGCAGTTTTGATGCGCACAGAAAAAAAATATTCAGATTGCCCAAGATCACAAGACAGAACTGCTATTTTTAGGTCATGGCGCCGTGTGTAAACAAGCAGCAGCGGCGACAGCAAGCAAGCAACAGATAAGTAATCATTTCCAAGAAAGTGTGTTCACAGGTGTTTGGTTTTGTTTGTTTTCACAAATATTTGTTGGTCTTGTCTTATAATTATACATTGTATAACATACATAAACCTGGTGGTTAGGTGGCCACCGAACCACCAGGGGTATGTATGGGGGGTATGTACCCACATCCACCTAGAATGTGCCCTACATAGCATTGTGTTGTGTTCATTGCAGTCTCATGTGCCTGTAATCTCACCACCATACCATATCAAAACAGAAACAAAAGCATAGTAAATTATATAAGTAATGGCAGTACTATTAACTACTAGTAATGAGATAGAACTAATGGATTAATAAGTGCTGGACTACCAAGCTTGTACGGCGTGGGTGTGTTGCATGGCGTGACTAACTTTAACTTGCATGTTGTTTTGATATTAACTGTGTTGGTGTTTTATGCTTGTTCTATAGATGAATTGGATAAGGCAAAGAAAAAATTAAAGTTGGTGGAAGACACATCAGATATACAGACTGAGGAGGAAAATTATATAAGTAAGCCACCTAAACGCAAAACAAAAAAAACTAGCAGATACATTTCATCATCAGATGATAATGATGATGAGAAAGGGTGTGAATTCCCTCGTCCTCCGCCTTTAAAGAAACATCTATCCAATTGTAATTATACCGGATGATACATTAACTAAATTATTTTGAACATAATAATATTTCCTTCCATTATTTTCTTTTTTTTTTTGCTTTTTAGATATAAACCTTGAACCTTCAAGTACAAGCACAATTTACAGTGATTTGGTACTAAATCACAACTCACAGATGAATAAACCTGATGCACAAGAGAAGGCTTCTAACAGTCATCATGATCAACCATCTGGTTCACAAAGTATGACACTCGATGAAATTGTTGCCAGCAGTGCTTCCAATAACTGTGGTAAATAGTAAAAATCATTTTGATTTTTTTAAATCTATAGCTGCCTAACTAGATTCTTTGCTAGATACTACCTTATATGCATGAGTATAGTTTTCGACGATTATTTCTATTTTTTGGTATAGTGGTGGTGGTGGTGGTTGGTGTTAAGATTATTATAGACTGTAATACCTACCATACTACTTTTTTCATCCAGATTGTCAAGGCCAAGTTGTTTCACTACTTGCCAAAATAAAAGCCCAAAATGATGTCATCCTAGCAATTTTGAAAGACAGAGCAGGAAATACCAATGCATTGAAGCCTGAATTCAAATTTCCCTTGGAAACTTTTCAAGATTTAGAAACAGTGGAACAGTTACTGACTAATACAGAAAACTGTGCTAACCTGGTAAGTGTTTACTTTTAATAAACAGGAAATGCCTATTGAGCAATTATAATTAATTCCTACTTTACCATAAGAAAGCTTTTTATTACATGGGTACCTTGCTAGAATGAGTTAGTTTGTTTGTGAGTTTGGATGTAGGAGTTAATCATCGGAACTATTGATTCAATTCTGGGAATTCAGTCACTAATAGCAAGCTACATTACCCCTGACAGGCTATGTTTTATTAGCTTCTGCTCACATTATGTGTAGTTAATTCCTAATAATTTTGGCCACTGCTTCACAGTGGGCGATTAGAGGGCTGAGATGTGAGGTGTGGGTTCAATTCCTGTTGCAACACAAATATTTGCTCTAGGTCTGTGTCATGATACCTTGGCACTCGTAGTTCCTGATACCTATGACAGGGAATCCTATAGTGTGAGCTCAAGATTATGTATGTGACTGTTGGATCTTATGTTAATTCTAGTGTGTACTTATAGAGATATATGTGGATGTTTATTGCTATCAATTAATATTTACAGACAAGCTACCTAAAGAGCCTTGGTGGGCATGATTTAAAAAATAAAGTATCGAGAGTGATGAAATATACATTGTCAGACTCGTTGGCAAGCAAGTTCAACTTCTATGGTAAAAGGTCTGAGAAGAAGCCTTTTTCAGAGCTACGTCTCCGTGAATTTATTGTTGGTATGTGTCTATTGTCTTTCATATGATTAAATTTATTCTTTCTAGATCTCATCTATAATACAAAATAAGTGTGCTATGAAATACCTAAATAATTTCAAAAGATACATATTCCTTGTGTACTGGCAACTGGTTAATAATTGGCATGTTTTATGTAGGTGGCTAGGTGGGGAGACTCTTAGTACTAGAAAGCTGTAATTTGGCAAGGCTATATATAATAATAATCACGTCAATTAACTGGTAAAATAAAACAATTAAGTCCACATAATTATTGCGACGGGCTTACTACGGAACCCTACAATGCGCGTGATCCAACACCCACTTGACCGGTTTTTAATTCTCCGTTAAAAATAATATTTAACACCAGTTGTGTCGCGACTCGCGAGTCGCTGTGTGAGAGCGACCCGTCATCTGACCCCACAGAGCGTTGCAGGCATTTGGGCTATTCTTATATTCACAAACTTTTTTGTTTTCAGAGAGCTTAAAGAGTTCCTCTCCAAGGATTACAGAAAAAGACATTGAAGACGATATAAAGGTGTGGCTCAAGCACGCACCTGAACGAGCAAAAAAGCGATTGTCAAAGGAAAATAACAATGTCATCCTCTAGGAAGAAAAAAAATGTAGTAGGTGAGCGTCAAATGTATAGAAGGATTTTGGCAGAAAAACGAAAAATTATTTTAGAAATACAAAGAAGTACATTACAGCCATCATTAAGTGATTTGCCATCTTCACCACAATATACATCCACATCTATAGCTACGAGTAACAGTAGTATTGACAACAATACTTTAAATGAAAACTGTTTAAGGACATATAAAGAGAATATTTTTTTAGATGAAAATTGTCAATCAACATTGTTTGAGGATTGTTTTATAGATAATGATGATTCACGATCTGACGATGCTAACGATTTGCCATCGCAATTAAGACATTGGGCTACCGTAGAACATAAAATTTCCCACAGTGCTCTAGATAGTCTTCTAAAAATTCTAAATCCTTTTTGCCCTAAATTGCCTAGAGATAGCAGAACGTTTTTAAATACGCCAATGAATATATCAAGTAACTCTTTGCAATCTGGTGAATTGGTGCACATTGGTCTCATAAATCAAATACAAGCACAATTAAAACTGTACAGTGGGTTCAACTTTAAAAATAGTGAAATATTGTTGTCTTTTAATGTTGATGGTTTGCCACTTTTTAAAAGCACGAATACTCAACTATGGCCTATATTAGGTTTGATCAAAAACTTTAATTGTGCACAGCCATTTGTAATAACTCTGTTCTGTGGAAACTCTAAACCTTCACCATTGAATCTGTTTTTGGGGCCATTTGTTGAAGAACTGTCTACATTACTTAATGATGGAATAAATTTTGAAGATACTCATTATATTGTAAAAGTACATAGTTTTGTATGTGACGCTCCAGCTAGAGCTTTTATCAAATGTACTAAATCCCATGGTGGATACTCATCATGTGATAAATGTGTAGAACCTGGTGAGTATATTCAAGGTAGAGTGATTTATACAAGCGTATCTGCGAGTAGGAGAACGGATTCACAATTTCGTTTACAGTCTGATGACGACCATCATGTTGGTGAATCTCCACTTTTGACGCTTCCCATAGATTTAGTTTCATTGTTTCCCATTGATTATATGCATGCTGTTTGTCTGGGAGTCATGAGGAAACTTTTAAATGTTTGGGTTGGTGGTGATTTAAATGTTCGTTTAAATAGCCGTTTAGTAAATGCAGTTTCTGAAAAATTACTTAGCTGTGCAAGTTGTATACCTGTTGAATTTAACAGGCGACCGCGAAGTATCAGTGAGTTGGCTCGCTGGAAAGCCACCGAATTTAGGATGTTTTTGTTATATACTGGACCAGTTGTTCTAAAAAATATCCTTCCAACCTCCCTGTATGAAAATTTTTTGTTATTTCATTGTGCTATAACAATTCTTTGTAGCCCTAGAAACATCAATAAAGTAGGTACATATTTAGCACATGAGCTATTATTAATGTTCATAAGACATTCCGAAACTATTTATAGCCGGAAATTTTTAATTTACAATGTTCATATGTTATGTCATTTGTGTGATGACGTTCGTTTATTTGGTGATTTGGACAGTTATTCCGCCTTTCCTTTCGAAAATTATTTAGGCATGTTAAAAAAATTAGTTAGGTCACCTAACAAACCGTTGCAGCAAATTTATAAACGATTAAAAGAAATGGAATCTACTTTTCCTCCAAAACTGATTGACGAGGTACCAGCGGTTTTTTATTACAATAGCTTAGGACCAACGCCTGTTGATAACAATGCTTATGAATGCTTTAATAAACTTGTTTATAAGGGTTTTGCAATGTATACAAAATCTGGTTTAGCTAATAATTGTTACTGCTATGCAAACGGCAAAGTAGTCGAGATACATAATATTTTGAGATGTAAGATTAATGGAGAGGTTTCCTTGTTCGTCTATGGAAAAGAGTTTGTACATTATGATTCCTACTATACGTATCCTTATGATTCTGCTGTTATTGATATTTTTAAAGTTTCGGAACTCTGTTCAGCTTACAAAATTGTACCTGTTTATGATATTATTTCAAAATGTGTTGTTATTCCTCAAGAGGCAACTAGTAATTCTTTTATATGTTTTCCTATGCTCCATGGTTATAAGGATTAAAATTCTCCATTTATTAATTAAGTTGTGATAGTTAACTCGTTATAATAAATAATACTACAATGCAAATTTGTGTTTTTAATGTTGACCTTTCAGAGTTACTTGAAGACTGGCTGGATGAATTGCATCGAGGCCAAATTGATCCCGGATGACGTCATATTAACGCTTCAGATAACGTTATATTAATGTGTCTGAAGACGTTAATAGACGTTATTATAGGAGGTCTTCACAATACGTGGTATTGACGTCTTCTGGAGACGTTATCTGGCGACGTTAATATGACGTTATCTGGAGACGTTAAGGTGACGTTATCTGGAGACGTTAATATGACGTTATCTGGGGACGTGAATAAGTCGATATCTGGAGACGTTAATATGACGTTATCTGGAGACGTTAATATGACGTTATCTGGAGACGTTAATATGACGTTATCTGGAGACGTTAATATGACGTTATCTGGAGACGTTAATATGACGTTATCTGGAGACGTTAATATGACGTCTTCAGAGACGTCGCTGAGACCTGACATTAGGCCGTCATTTAGTACGTCTGTGGGACGTTTTTTACGACGTCATTTACGTCGAAAATGACCGTGAATGGACGTCGTCATGACGTAAAATTGCTACCTGGGTTCAAGCAATTCACGTCCTTGGATGCTTTAAGGCGTCATTTAAAAGCGAAAAATCCCTCAAAACCCTGATCAGTATTTTAGTTCCATTACCTGGTGTGGCCATTCCAAATAATTCTCAACATAGTGTAGACGCTTTTTCGGTTGCGGAAGAACTGGAATATCCTGTATTGACGCTGCTGATGAACTTGTTAAGCATACTTTACAGTTAATTGCCTCTTTATATTAACCCATCGATTCCTCGTGCAGGAGATCAGACAGTAGTTGAAGGCTTGTCAATTTCTCAAACACATTAATACAACAACTTAAATCTCACGAAACTACTAAAGATGCTACTAACGCAAAGTCACCTTTGGATGGGCGTTGGTCATGTTAAAAGATTGCATGTTGCCTTTTAGGTTGGAATTTAAGAGTTTGCAACTTTTCTCCTCAATTGGTACATACATACCTTCTATTGAAAAAGTTATAGGTTATCGTAAGGATACAGAAATTAGACGCAAGCAGCAACTTTTGAAAGCAAAACAATGCAAAACATTGGTGACCCCGGACAGTGAACACGCAAGTCAAAAGTTGACAATATACGACGTTAGCGAATCGGTCTGTTTGGCCTCCCACAAGCGGGTCTCACCAGACAGATTGAGAAGGCGCACATAACGGCGATATTGCAACTATAGGAATCAAACAACAAAGAAAAATGGTGACATACGCTTATGTGGAGATTATCGTAAATTGAATGCAATTACGAAACCAGACCGTTACCCTTTACCAAGATTGCTTGACTTTGTCCATTTACTACCAGGAAAAACCATATTTTCTAGGATAGATCTCAAGAGAGCCTATAATCAAATTCCTGTCGAAGGTCCAGAAAAAACGGCCGTGTGCACTCCATTTGGTCTTTTTGAGTTCCCTAGAATGCCTTTTGGATTACGAAATGCAGGTCAAACTTTCATGAGATTTCTAAATTCAGTATTGTCAGATCTCGATTTTGTCTTCAGTTACGTTGACGATATTCTTGTTGTATCATCATCAGACACGGAGCACAGAGAACATCTGAAGAAACTATTTGAAAAACTAGATCAAAACGGCATAACTATAAATTTAGACAAATGTGATTTTGGCAAGCAAGAAGTTGAATTTTTGGGCCATTCAGTATCCAATAATGGAGTTCGTCCGTTACCAGAAAAAGTTAGAGCAATTGACGAATTTCCTAGACCAAGAACGTTAAAAGAATTGCGAAGATTTCTCGGAATGATAAATTTTTATAGGAAAAACATCCCACAAGCTGCAACGCATCAAGCTGAATTAAATAAGTATTTATGTGGAAATGTAAAAGATAGTTCTAAAATAGAATATATTTGGTCATCGAGAGTTTTAGTTATTCCTTAGATAGTCCCATGCACTGTAGAAATGATACTTTTGCGAAATGTTTTAAGCATTTTTTTGCAATTGTAACAGCCTGGATCGAGACCATAGATTACTTAAACCATCTCAAGGGCAGTTGGGAGGAGGACTCAAAGTTGCAGGGATTGCCTTATTGCGTTGAAAATGTTGTGCAAGGTTCGGTGTGGCAGGAAGCCACGGGCGTTT
The DNA here is from genome assembly GCA_951640565.1 of Petrophora chlorosata. Classification (NCBI taxonomy): domain Eukaryota; kingdom Metazoa; phylum Arthropoda; class Insecta; order Lepidoptera; family Geometridae; genus Petrophora; species Petrophora chlorosata. The sequence continues at coordinate 2,053,291 of OX621204.1, read as the reverse complement.
GTTTAATGAGCGCGGATTCTTCAACTTTGACATTGGCTCTCGTAGTTTTTTATGATGATTTTGAAGTAGGTAATCCGCTTGGGAGTCACGCAGGAATACACAAGTTAGAAGGACTTTACGTCTCAGGTGCTGCGTTGCCTCCGCATTTAGTTTTCCGATTGAGTAATATATTTATGTTAGCCATTTGTCATTCCCCTGGCAAGAACACATTTGGAAATGCAAATATATTTCGGGCTGCCATTAGTGAACTAAACTACTTGGAGAAGTCAGGTGTTACCATTGACACGCCGTTTTTCAAAGGCATTATAAAATTCAGAACTATATGTTTGACAGGAGACAATCTAGGCCTAAATTCTATTTTGGGGTTCACTGAAAGTTTTGTTGCAAATTACTACTGTAGAGTCTGTAATGCAGACAAAAAAAAAAACAATGCAACGCATGACGCTTGAGGATACTATGCTTCTAAGAAACAAAACTTCGTACGATGAACAGTTAAAAGTCAACGATGTCTCTAAGACTGGTATAAAAGAGAAGTGTTGCTGGATGGAACTTTGCGGTTTTGATCTTTTTGACAACGTTGCTATGGATATTATGCACGACCTATTAGAAGGCGTAGCTCGTTATGTAATGACATTCGTTATTAATTATTACATTTCTAGATCGCTTCCGTCAAATAATACACTAAAAGAGCAATTACTTTCTTTAATTTCGGGCCAGACTCTGGATCAAAACCGACATCTTGCCTTCTGTTAGATAGTAAGCCAGGAGCTATAAAAATAAGAAAAAAAAAAGGTCTTTTACGGCTAAATTTGCGGCATAATTGTCAACGGGCAAAACTGCATTTAGTTTCTCAAGCGACCCGATACAGCTGAACTACGCTTTGAAGAAAGTAAAGGAAGAAGTCATGAAAGACATGGAAACACCCAAAATGTTAGAATCCGGCACAAAGTAATGGGAAGAATATGATGCCGCTCAACAGTCGTGGGTTGAATCCCAATTCATTCCAACGGAGACAGGTGTAAAGTTTTATGGGAAACCTGTGTAATTATAATTTTGGTTTTAGATGTATTGCATGTTTTGGTTTAAATATAAATGTTTGGTTTTGTAACTGTTTAAATAAATAATTAAATGTAAAGACATCTGCAGTTAAAATGCTAACACTGATCAGATATTTCGGACTTATTGCGGGTTATTATGTTCCCGTTGGTGATGAAGTGTGGGAACTGTACTTGTCTATGCGCCAAATATTTGAAAGATTAATGAGTCATAGGGTGCATCGGAATGCTTCAAAAAGTTGGTCCTTTGCGTCATGTCTGGTCGATGAGGTTTGAATGTAAGCATAAATTATCGAAAATGGCTGCAGCAGCTTCTTGTAATAGGCAAAACATGTGCAAGATATTGCCAATAAAAAATCAACTCAGATTTCAGACAGAACAAAAAAAAAATCACCAAGTTTTACATGTGGTAAAAAAAACCTTTACCATACTTTTGTAGTGGATCCTAATGTTTTGATTGTTTTTTGTTCCCTGGTTAAGCAAAAGGGAGTTTTGTGGAAGTATTTGGATGTGGCCACACTGGATATTTGTAGTGACACAAGTTTACCAGTTTATGCCTTAATCAAAAACATACTCCTTTCGGAAAATAATAACGTATATTTTTCATGTCAAATATTTGATACAAAACTGTTTGATGATCACTACTATGTATACGAAGTGACGCGCATTAATGAAACACGCTGCTATTCCTTAAAAAGTTTACTTGTACCATACCCAAACACCCTGACAGTGGCAATGGATAGCAGTTTGTTCGTTACGCAGCGATGGCAGCTTGATTAATAGGTGACCGAGACGTGTGTCGTAGGGTTAATTACTAGATTTGATTCTGTACAGAAATGACATTATATCGAGATGACATTTACCTTTCCTTTCCTGGAGTTTGTCAAATCTTTAAGTAATTTGATACAATTTTATGATTTTTTTCATGTCACAATTTTTTATCATTTCACAAGCAGAATCAGATGCACATTTTTTGTTACTGTCATGCCTTAGTTGTGTTTATTGTTATAGCACATTACTATTTAACGTTTAAGCATTTAGGTTTCATTGTACGCGGTGAACTAATAACACCTTATAAATCATGTAGATTCTGTGTGCACTTATTTTAATTTAGTGATTTAGTTTTAACTTTTGTACATGGAGCCTGGAATAGTATCAAGATTCCATTTCTCTTGAATGACATTATATCGAGTTGATATTTTACCTTTTCTGGTTTGTAATGCTTTAGTTGTGTCGATTGTTAGAACAATTTTATCATTGCACAAAATTTTATTTATTTCACAAGCAGAATCAGATGCACATATATTTTTTTTTAATTTCCTGTCATGCCTTGGTTGTGTTGATTGTTAAAACCAGACAGTCTTTTAGCACATTACTATTTAATGTGTTAGCGGTTAGGTTTTATTGTACGCGGTGAACTAATAACACCTTACAAATTATGTAGAATCTGTGTGCATTTTCTATTTAAATTTTGTGATTAAGTTTTAATTTTTGTACATGGAGCCTGGAATAGTATCCAGACCCCATCTCTATTGAAAGACATTATATCGAGTTGAAATGTTACCTTTTCAGCTGTGTAATGCCTTAGTTGTGTCGATTGTTAAAACCAGACATATGACATTAAAATAATTAAAAAATGTTTAGGACATAATGTCCAAAAGTATCTGATCAACATAATTATCTGAGATATACTTAGAGAATTATTTTTTTGTGTCGATGTCTTAGAAACGTGACAACATAGGACATTGTTTCTTAATTTTCTTTTGTTTGTATTAATATTTTCTATCGAAAAAGTGTCGAGCTTCCTGGATCTTCTTGGAAGTATTGTGTCAGGACCTGGAGGAACAGAGTTAGACGTAACTTCCCGGATCGCCAAAGCAAGAGGTGCCTTTGCTTGTCTCCGTCCAGTCCAGGGTGGCAGTCAAAACACCTCTCTCGCAGAGTGAAACTTAGAATCTTTAACACCAACGTAAAGAGTGTACTGCTATACGGATGTGAGACCTGGAAAACCACAAAGCTAATAACACAGCAGCTACAGGTCTTTATCAACCGGTGTCTGCGACAAATCCTAAAGATCTTCTGGCCAAACACTATCGCCAATATAGACCTCTGGAGACAGTGCCATGAAGATCCTGTCGATTTGCAAATCCGACGGCGCAAATGGAGCTGGATCGGTCACACCTTGCGTAGGAACATGGATCACATCCCCAGACAAGCACTGGATTGGAATCCGCAGGGCCGGCGCAAGCGTGGCCGTCCTAAACAGACCTGGCGACGTTCGGTCATCGCGGAAGCAAAGACCATTGGACTGACCTGGAGTAAAGTGAAGCGCACGGCTCAAGACAGAGAAGAATGGCGAAATATTGTGTCTGTCCTCCGCCCCGACGTGGGGTCTTAGGATTTAAGTAAGTAGTAATATTTTCTATCATTCATGTACCCATATCAATATCATTGTGGCATCAAAAGAAAAATCCCTAAGCCTTTTTTTTTACGTGTACTTTACTATTAATTTGTGTTATGTATGATAATCTGATAATAGCTACATTATTTCATTTAAGAATACTTAATACATTTTCTGATTTAATTTTTTCGAATAGGTAGGTTTTTTATTTATCTAAATTATAATGCCAATTAAAAACATGAAACTAAAACTAAAAACCTTAAAAAATATAATACTAAAATATATTATTAAAAGGAGTCCCTTTAGGCGAGGTTCCGAAGATACTGGCAGCGTTCCCCCTTTGAATAGCTAGACTAATTCTTTGTCCGAGGTAGCTGCCAGCTCTTCGGCCTCCTGTGATGTCGACTAACCTTTTTGCTATTTCTTTAAAAAGCTTTATAGCGCTAGAACCCCACGGACCAAGGGTCTGGACACCGAATGGGATAAAATCATATTCGGAGCCTAGACCCCTGTATTTGTGTGCCCCTGTTTTTCTGATTTAATTAAAGTATTGTTTCATTGCTACGCCACTGTTACTCCTATAATAGAATGAAGAAGATAGGTAATAGGTAATATTATATGCTATTAGGTTTTAAAATAGTATCTTTATCTGTAAGTTGTTCTAATTAAGTAGTTACTGGTATTGTTGTTATTATTACAGCATCCTACTCAGGCTGGAAAAGATTTCTATGGGCAGGCAATGCAGTTCTCTAAATGCATTGTCAGCTGCTTTTCTATCACCAAGTTCATGTTACAATTGTTGGATACTAAGGTGGTGCAATCTTTTTGCGACAATGAGTAAGTTAAATCTTACTGTAATGACAAATTCCCTGCAATTCTTTCCAAAATTAGAAAGTTATGGGCATAAACAATATTATGGTCACATTTTAACTTCCTTTGCTTTTGTCTGGAAATAATTGATAAACAGATGTCAAAATTATTTAGTGAACAAAACATTTTTTTTTCTCATTGTTTCCTTCCAATTTTGAAAAAAACTGCAGGGAATTCCTAATTATGAAAATTTGTAACTTACGCATTATCGCTTATCGGATAGCGCCACGTTAGCGTCCCTATACATTGAACTTTGTGATCGTAAAACAAGCTAATCAAGCCTTTAGGAAACTGCGTTTCCAACCGTCAGAAGGTCTATTCTTCGGTCTTCACTAAACGTTTTAGTTCGTTAATAAAGCTTAATTAACCTTATCGAACGTTTGATAGAATCGTAAGCAAGTCAACTAAGCCTTCAGGAAACTGCGTTATCAATCGTAAAAAAAGCATAGTATACGGTATTTAAAGTTATGTCTAACCGTACGTTCTAAATCAAGATAAGAAAAGGTAAAAAAACGCTTTAGTTAATAGAGTATGAACTGTAAATAACGTTAAACAGTACCTTAAGGTACTACAGAACTGCTTGCGCCTTACGAGGTGTCAAATATGACATTAGATACGCTAGATATTGCCCTAAGAATGGTTCACTGTTGTTCTTTACGCAGTCTGCTTACCGTTTAATACGATTTTCTGTAAGGTGAATGTCATAGTCAGCCGTTCGTTATTTAACTTACCTAAAACGTTTATTGACTTTCGTTACGGCTAATATGTTCAATAGTACGTCTGAAATAACCAAATATCATGTTTAATTCGTCGTATCTATAATTGTTGAATTCGCTTTACACTGTGAGTCGTATTAGCTTTATACATAGAAGGCGCTTTCGTTCTTATTACGCTTGGTTGTACCGACAAAATCAGCCGTTATTATGACGCTTTCAACTTTAGATATTTCTTAGTGTACACTCTGTTGGAGCGAGTTGGACCACGGAAGAGTGAGGTGCGGCTATTCGATTTGGTGGTCATTTACTAAATTTGACCTGCCGATACAATTCTTAGAAGTGTATAGGATCTCAAAGATTATTTTGATCATTTTATTTTTTCCCAATAAGAAGTTCAAAGTTGAGTCGAACTAACCAAGGTGCATACAAATTTTTCGTTCTGTGACTATGCCAAAATAATAACGTATAGTTATTTTTATTACCTAAGTCATAGAGATCAATTTTCCATATTTTAGATTTAATACAAAAACCACCAGTATATCCTAGTACTATATACTCCGTCCAACCATTTATTTATCTTTTGACAGCTCGATTAGTGATGTCCTGATACCGCTACTGTCCTAAAACCGCTAATGAGCACGTCTCGTCACTATTGTAAAAAAAACAGTGCCCATAAAGTATTGCTTTTTTTTAATATGATTCACCACTTCTATAATTACGGAACTTCATAGGCGTGCATATGTCAAAAGTTAAATAAATGGATGGATGGAGTATAATAGCCTCCAATCGCTCATGTTATTTATTATATTGTTGTCATAATGTATTTGTGTCGTTTAAAGTGTCAACAGTAGGTCAGTTTTATAAAGTCACGGGTAACAATAAATAAAATGTTGCCTTATGTTCATCAGGTAACTAACAATTATAATTATATTTCTGCTTTTTATGTCCGTATTGTAATATTGTAAATATATTTAGTGTACTTCAGCTTTAGTGATTATTTGATTAAGTGTCTCTACGTAGTTTTTAGTGTGTCAAGTGTTTTTAACCCCCGACGCAAAAAGGAGGGGTGTTATAAGTTGGACCACTATGTGTGTCGTGTCTGTGGCACTTTAGCTCTTAAACGGGTGCACCGATTTGGGTGCGGTTTTCTTTATATTTGAAAGCAGATTTTCTAGCGGTGGTTCTTAGACATGTTTAATAGTGTCGGGGTTTAAAAAAATTATAAATTATAAATTATCTGTGTACTGTCTTATAAGTGTCCCAACTTCGATTATGTACAGTGTCTAGTCATCGTGACTGTCATTTGATAATGTCTCGAACTCAATTTATAATAAAACCCTACTTAACCTATCTTTAGTGCTTCGCGTTCATTCATAAAATTGTCATAAGTGTCGTTCATTCTTTTGTTCATTCACTTATTCATCGTTAGTAAACCTGGTCGGCGGGTTCCGTTGTTTGCAGCGGCGGGCCAGCACGTAACCGATTCCGGAAATAGCCAGGAGTATGGGCACTCCGAGACCGATGGAAATGATGATCAGGACGAAGACAGAGAAGCCTTCCAGCGGCGGGGTTCCGTAGCCGAGGGTGAATGACCTGGAGAAGGTGTGACAGTCACTCGTGGTGTGGGACAAAAACTGATCCTCAACTCATTTCTTTACAGACTACATTTGTGCAGAACACTTTACTGGTGGTAGGTTTCTCTTACGCGAAAGACCGCCTGGTTGGCTACCACCGCTTTGCCAGTTATTCAGCCGCCAAGCAGTAGTGCGCAAGCATTACTTTGTTCCGGTTTGAAGGGCATTGTAGCCAGCGAATTTACTGGCCATTGTGAGATTCAACAGCTAATTGTCTCAGGGTGACGAGCGCGGTGCAGCGATGGGCTGGCGTATTGCTTACCATCAGGCAAACGACTAGCTCGTCTCGTCATTCAATTACATAAAAAAAAACTCTTTCATTATACGTACTGCTAAGGAGTGGAATTCTCTACCTGAATCCTTATTTTCTTCCAACTATATCCTGGGTCTCTTTAAGACAAGAGTGAATAGGCACCTCATGGGCAAACGTGCTCCAACTCAGACCGCAACTACGCTTACCATCAGGCGAGTTGTTGTCAAACGTAAGCCCGTTTCATCATTAAAAAAAGCAATGAATTTCTTTACCAGCTGCTCAATACATGGTTGAATGTCGTGATGTGATACGTCAAAAAAGAGGCGATTTTCCAGCATCTTCAGATCTAAAGAAGGTAAAGGTAATAACTCACCAGGCCGTAAAGTTGTGCTGCTTATAAAACCCGTCGCCGGCGAGGCCGAAAGACACGACCATGTCCTGGATGATCATGTCATCATGATCTTCATGAAGATGCTGGAACTTTAACTCTGAGATGTCGTGGTAGAAACGACTCAGTATGCCGTTCCTAGGTAATTTGGTCCTAAGAAAAGGAAAGAAATAAGAGGTTATTTTTATGTACCAAGGTTTCTCCTTATAACCCCAAAACATCAGGGGATGAAGTGTTGAAGTACATCAAAGAAACGGATCGATCGATGGACGGATCCAGGGACAGATAGCAATGCGAATGTCGAGGCTGGAGTCGACTAGGACCACTGAATTCAAGTCCTATAGGCTCCAAGTTCCAGCGGTGCATAAGGAACTGTTCCTGAATTCTGACTTCTGGCCTGGAGGGGGTATGCCGGAGATACTGGGAAGGAGCGAAATTTTTTAACCCCGTGAAGTAGTGTGTGTGGTTTATTTACTATAATGTTATATTTTTGTATGTATGTTAGTCTGTAAGGTATATATTCTATGGGCCTCTGTTAATTTTACTTTGTTGTACTTTAATATTACCTGAAATAAAGAGTTTAATAATATACATTACAATGTTTATGTTTAAAGTTTCAAGTCTCTAGCTCATCAGGAAGTTAGTTAAAATAGATTGCAAACTCCCTCCTCCAGTCGTTTGCTCATTGCTGAGCGTCGTGATGCTCCCGACCACATGTCATTAACTCCACCACCACTCGTGACGGTCTCCAGCACAGTGAATGGCGTCGGATATGTTAGTGTCTAGCTGTTTTGACACTTGGTCAGATTGCAAACAATCCACTATAAAAAAAAAAAGACGTGTGGCACTCGGAGACTGCCGCGGTAAAGCTATTGCATAGCATTCGGAGTGGGGGGTGTTAGGTTATTTTCGTTACGGAATTTCTGGATTCGGTCTCCACGCTCAAGGCCCGCGATAGAAGCTATGCAATAGCTTAATATATACAATAACGAATTTCAGTAAATTAAAATTTAAACACACCCGGCACAAAAAAACCTATAAAAAGTAAAAAACGGCTGAACCGGTTTTGATAAAAACATGTTTGAGAACCACCGCTAGAAAACCTGCTTTCAAATAAAAAAACTGCATCCAAATCGGTTCACCTGTTTAAGAGCTACGGTGCCACAGACAGACACACAAAGCAGTGAAACTTTTAACAGCCCTCCTTTTTGCGTCGGGGGTTAAAAACACTATAAAAAAACCTAAACCTAGAGTGTCGCTGGCAGCAGGGCGGGGGGGAACTACCGGTGGTTAGGGCTGCAGAGTGAGGAACCTCCTGACAATGTTTAATAGGGAAAATGCATGTAATTTTTTTAATTTTTAATGCATGAACCGATTCATTTATTGGAATTAATACTATTAATGACATTTTTTTTTTAATTTTACGGCATCATTCGTCAATAAAATAATTAAATGATTAAATGAAAATTTGAATCAATTTAAATCAACATAAACGCGCCATTTGCGTGTGACGTCAAAATGTGGGGACCTAGGATCTCCTCATTAGTCCATCTATGCTACATGTGTATGTCAATAATTCACCAATAGGGTGGGCTCTATGTCAAAAATTAACCAATAAGCAGCGAGGTGGGTGACGTCAAAATGTGGTTGCACGTACTCAAGCGTTTCGCGATTACGTTCCGTTTATCCAAAAATAAGAAAAAGAAGCATTGAAATAAAAATAAACTACCCAATTAATAATAATAATTATATCACTACCAAATGTTTACAGGACTAATCTATCGTAAAAAGTAATTTCCAGATTTTTCGACAACACACGCATATTCCCTATAGATTAAATAATTTATTTATGAGATGCTTAGAACATTCCACTTCTGCAACGCAGCCAACTGGTACATAAGAAAAATAACATTGTAGAAACACAAAAAATTGCAACAAAATCTCTAAAAAGATTCCCCTCAGTTTCTTGCCGTATCTTCTGAGTAGTGGTTCTTTTTCCGATACGGTGGTAGTCTTGTGATAATTTGACGTTCATAAATGCGTCTGTGATGCCAAACATGAATAAAGAGATTTTTACTTTGACTTTATGAAGTTGATCTAATGTTTATCTTACCTGTTAAAGTTGGATATGTAAGCGTTGGTAGAGGAAGAAACGCCGCGTTCGGGCTCATTGTACGCCACCGGTCGGAACTGCATGAAGCCGCCTCTACCGGCGCTCGCTGACTTGGGACTCTTGATCTCGATTATCTGTTGGAAAATAATTTATCTGTTAAAAAGAAATAACAGCATAATCGTGTTACTCTAAAGCCGATCCCAACCGCTACCAATTTTAAATTTGGAAAAAACTTAACAAAAAAAACACCGACTTCAATTCTGATGTAGGTATCTTTGAATTACTGGGCATATGAGATCTGCAGGGCGATCATGTATCTTTTATTTCAATAAATTCAATAAGAAACCGGTTTCGATGATGTTTTTGCGATTACGTAACCCGTTTGTTGCAATCAAACGTCAACAAAAGTTCAATTGAAATAAAAATAAGTTTTGACTAACAAAGTTTATATCGATATATAACCCATAGACAAGAGCCGTATTACACAGTAAAGTTGAATTGATAGGGCGTACACGTAAGGTTTCATCACACAATCTCGCTTTGTAAATTTGTCGGGTTATTTCGGTTCGTTATCGATAGGAGCACATTGAAATCGAGACAAAAAGTTACGTGATTGCATTTTATCGATTGAATTAAATTTCTATTGCACGTAGGTTCGCAACATGTGACGTTTGCAACTGACTTACGTGATCGTCCTGCAGTGCAACACACAGCTACATGTTTCGCAGCTTGAGTTGCAGCTACGAGCTACTTCGTACATGCGTAACATGTAGAGCTGCGTGTGCATGTATTAAAAGTTCTGGGCGTTCTGGCGCTGCAATTGTTATAGGCAGCCGTGGCGCTCACCTTCAGGCGAACGACTTGCCCGTCACATCACTCAGATTAAAAAAGAAATAAACAATTGGTTAATTATTCGCGCGCGAATATGTACGATACGTTCCAAACAACAATTCAATAAAAATCTATAACCTAAATAAAAACTCTAGCATACCTCGAAAACACCAGGTGTGTGCTCGTCGTCCAAGCTTTTCCTCATTGCCACGTTCCACGTGTCAGTTGTAGGGTCTGTGCTGACCATGATGAAATGCAGCGCAAACCTCGACGAGTTGTAGCTGCGGTGCTCGGTGAGGTTTACCAGCCGGAGGTCTATTAGAGTCGAGTTGGCGGTGTGGATGAGATGGGGAAGGTCCGTCGCGTAGTCTTTGAATGGAAGGAGGTCCAGCTGATAAGATAAAAAGATATTTAATAAATAGCCACAAAAAATGCACTTTTGAACGTCATACACACATAATACAGTACACACACACCCTCACAAACAATACACACAAATATACATACATAGGTTGTCTGTAAGAGATTGCTTTATGCGATAAGACCGCCAATTGTACTCTAGTATGCAATAAAGTGTAAATTGTAAATTGTATTGTAATACAAATCAATTTAATGGAATCGGGCGTGACGTTGCGGAAATTAATCTCAAAATTTAAACGCAGTGAAAATCAACTGAAATACGTTAAAATTGTACTTATGTACAGTACAGTACAGAAAATAAGGAAGCATGTCTACCCATTTCTTTCCCATACTCAAATTGAAGTCCGGGCCCAGAAAAGTAATGCGAATACTGATTCTACCAGTGCTTCGGAAATACGCCCGCTACAGAAGATAGCACCAAGAAATCTGCGAAGATGTCTCTTTTTTTAAATCTTTTAAAATGTTTGAAAATATTACACTAAATTGAGGTTATTAATATGTCACCGTTTAATTGTAAACACCGTCAGTTTATAAGAATTCTAGCGACATTGTAAACTGACGGAATACAGTCAAGCAATTCTCAAGCGTCCATTCGGGCTATTGATGACCAACCGGCAGTCTGAGAGCACGTTTGGCGATTGTGCATGAGCGAGCCAATAAAACGTATACAGGTTATGTCGTTACTACAGCAAAATTGGTATATTTCTTTTTGTGTCGATTATTCAGTTGCCAGTATTATGTACGTATTGATAAACTCGATAAACTCGATTCTGGATTCTACTTAACTACTGCCACAAGGGACGCACCCACACACTCACATACACCCCTCCCATTCGGCACCGGTCGGTAGGCAGGTGATCCATGTCGTTTCTCTTACTCATTTGTTACCTACCCCCATCATATCAATAATTTATTCTGCTACCACTTATCACATTCACTACACTGATTAATAAATCTAACCTAAGTTTGTTTCGCTATGTAAACAGTGATAACGAATGAAGAGACTGAATCATGCACACAGGATTTCGGGATTCAGAGCTCATAGAACTGATTGTACGACACGATTTGTATTTGCAATAAAAATATTGATTGATTTAAAAGTGATGCAAGGAAAACATCGTAAGGAAACCGGCATGTTCAAGAATCACACACTTCGAGGACATGATATCCAACTAACCGCACTGGGTCAGCGTGGTGAGTTATGGCCCATACTCTCTCTATGAAAGAAGGCCTGTGGGAACGTAACGTAGGTAAAGTGCTGATCATGATTCAGTCGTAATTCGCAGTAGCAATACACCAGTCAGAAATCGCTCCAATAAGAGCTACAAGTGATAAGAAAGAGAAAGGAGACAAGGTTAAGTAAACAATACAATCAATGCAGTTTTTTAAGTTGCGTAATATCGTATCTCGATGTCAAGGAAGGCCGTTCACACGTTCACTTGAGAAGTAAGTGGATACCAGTACAAGACGAACTTATTCAAGTACTAATTAACAAAACCTACTATACAATTCAGGAATATTTGAATGATAATTTAAATTAATAAGAAACTGGACATAATTAATTGAATTTAACATTAAAAACTATCATTAAAAAAAACTGACGTACAATAATTAATCGTATATGATATTGACATTATTTATTTTATTGACTCAATAATACTATTTCTATGATACTTTTTATTAATTAATATAATATAAAACTGGAAGACCACTCACTGACTGACTGACTGACTGACTGACATATTGACAGAATTGATCTCCGACTTGCCGTTATGGTGGGGGGTAGTGTTTGGTACCGTTGGATAGAGAGTGTTTTGAAACCAACCAGAAAAATCCGAAATCCATGGAAAGGTGTCTCCGAGATGGAACTGCTCAGGGGATCTCGGAAACTATAAATCGGATGGGGGTACCGCTTGAACTAAATATGCCCTAAACCTTGGGCCAATTTTGAAAATTTGAAAAAAAAGATGGCCGCCATACAAAAAAACATGGCCGCCATACAAAATAAAAATGTTAATAACTTTTGAATGGTAAGAGAAGGGTATAGGGTGCTCGACCAAATGTCATAGAGGGCCATGGAGGAAATTTGAAAAAGTTGGAAAAATTAAAAAAAAAGAAAAAAAAATGGCGGCCATTTTGAAAGTTGCTCCGATCCGACTGAAATTTCGCATCGGGGGGTTTTCTGGGTCGTAGATTACGATTATGAAAAAAAATTTTGGATTTCGCCATTTTTCAAGATGGCTGCCATATAAAAGATTTTTTTCCGGAAAAATAAGCCAAACAAAACTTTTGAACCGTAGTCGATAGGAAGCGTCTATATAAAAAAAGCAACACCCCTCCACGCGAGCTGCTTTAGCAGCTCGCGCACGCCACAAAATTACTTGGATTCCGCCATTTTTCAAGATGGCCGCCATACAAAAGTTTGTTTTCAGAACAAAAAGGGTAAACAAAACTTTAGAACCGTAGTCGATAGGAAGCGTCTATAAAAAAAAGCAACACCCCCCCCACGCGAGCTGCTTTAGCAGCTCGCGCACGCCACAAAATCACTTGGATTTCGCCATTTTTCAAGATGGCCGCCATACAATAGTCTTGTTTTCAGAACAACTGAACTTAAATAACTTTAGAACCGTAAGCGATAGGGAGCTTTTATGAAAAAAAGCAACACCCCCCACGCGAGCTGCTTTAGCAGCTCGCGCACGCCACACAATCACATGAAATCCAGCTTATTTTCAAGATGGCCGCCATACAAAAGTTTGTTTTCAGAACAAAAAGGGTAAACAAAACTTTAGAACCGTAATCGATAGGAAGCTTTAAAAAAAAAACAGCAGCCACCCCCCCACGCGAGCTGCTTTAGCAGCTCGCGCACGCGGCGAAATACTAGTTAATATTATATAAAACTGGAAGACCATCACTGACTGACTGACTGACTGACTGACTGACTGACTGACTGACATATTGACAGAATTGATCTCCGACTTGCCGTTATGGTGGGGGGGAGTGTTTGGTACGGTTGTATAGAGGGTGTTTTGAAACCAACCAGAAAAATCCGAAATCACCAGAAAGTGGTTTCCTTGATGGAACTGCTCAGGGGATCTCGGAAACTATAAATCGGATGGGGGTACCGCTTGAACTAAATATGCCCCAAACCTTGGGCCAATTTTGAAAATTTGAAAAAAAAGATGGCCGCCATACAAAAAAACATGGCCGCCATACAAAATAAAAATGTAAATAACTTTTGAATGGTTAGAGATAGGTATAGGGTGCTCGACCAAATGTCATAGAGGGCGATATGGGAAATTTGAAAAAGTTGGAAAAATTAAAAAAAAAGAAAAAAAAATGGCGGCCATTTTGAAAGTTGCTCCGACCCGACTGAAATTTTGCATAGGGAGGTTTTCTGCGGCGTAGATTACGATTATGAAAAAAAAATTTTGATTCCGCCATTTTTCAAGATGGCTGCCATACAAATGTTTTTTTTCATGACAAAATAGGTGAAAATAATATGCAAATAACTTTTAAACGGTTACAGATAGGTATAGGGTGCTCGACCAAATGTCATAGAGGGCGATAGGGAAAATTTGAAAAAGTTAGAAAAATTAAAAAAAAAGAAAAAAAAATGGCGGCCATTTTGAAAGTTGCTTCGATCCAACTGAAATTTTGCATAGGGAGGTTTTCTGGGGCGTAGATTACGATTATGAAAAAAAAAATTAGATTCCGCCATTTTTCAAGATGGCTGCCATACAAATGTTTTTTTTCATGACGAAATAGGTGAAAATAATATGCAAATAACTTTTAAACGGTTACAGATAGGTATAGGGTGCTCGACCAAATATCATAGAGGACCATAGGGGAAATTTGGAAAAGTTGGAAAAATTAAAAAAAAAGAAAGAAAAATGGCGGCCATTTTGAAAAATGCTCCGATTCGACTGAAATTTTGCATCTGGGGGTTTTTTAGGTCGTAGATTACGATTATGAAAAAATAATTTGGATTCCGCCATTTTTCAAGATGGCCGCCATACAAAAGATTTTTTTCCGAACAAAGAGAATAACTTTAAAACCGTAATCGATAGGGAGCTTCTATAAAAAAAAAACAACACCACCCCACGCGAGCTGCTTTAGCAGCTCGCGCACGCCACAAAATCACTTGGATTGCGCCATTTTCCAATATGGCCGCCATACAAAAGTTTGTTTTTAGAACATAAAGGCTTAGATAACTTTAGAACCGTTATCGATAGGAAGTTTATATAAAAAAAAATAACGACACCACCACGCGAGCTGCTTTAGCAGCTCGCGCACGCGGCGAAATACTAGTTATATTATATAAAAGTGAAAGACCATCACTGACTGACTGACTGACTGACTGACTGACTGACTGACTGACTGACTGACATATTGACAGAATTGTTCTCCCAGATGCCGTTATGGTGGGTGGAAGTTTTTGGTATGGTTGGATAGAGGATATTTTGAAACCAACCAGAAAAATCCGAAATCACCAGAAAGTGGTTTCCGTGATGGAACTGCTCAGGGGATCTCGGAAACTATAAATCGGATGGGGGTACCGCTTGAACTAAATATGCCCCAAACCTTGGGCCAATTTTGAAAATTTGAAAAAAAAGATGGCCGCCATACAAAAAAACATGGCCGCCATACAAAATAAAAATGTAAATAACTTTTGAACGGTTAGAGATAGGTATAGGGTGCTCGACCAAATGTCATAGAGGGCGATGGGAGAAATTTGGAAAAGTTGGAAAAATTAAAAAAAAAGAAAAAAAAATGGCGGCCATTTTGAAAGTTGCTCCGATCCGACTGAAATTTTGCATAGGGGGGTTTTCTGGGTCGTAGATTACGATTATGAAAAAAAAATTTGGATTCCGCCATTTTTCAAGATGGCTGCCATACAACGGTTTTTTTTCAGGACAAAATTGGGGAAAATAATATGCAAATAACTTTTGAATGGTTAGAGATAGGTATAGGGTGCTCGACCAAATATCAAAGAGGACCATAGGGGAAATTTGGAAAAGTTGGAAAAATTAAAAAAAAAGAAAGAAAAATGGCGGCCATTTTGAAATATGCTCCGATTCGACTGAAATTTTGCATCGGGGGGTTTTTGGGGTCGTAGATTACGATTTTGAAAAAATAATTTGGATTCCGCCATTTTTCAAGATGGCCGCCACACAAAAGATTTTTTTCCGAACAAAGAGAATAACTTTAAAACCATAATCGATAGGGAGCTTCTATAAAAAAAAAACAACACCACCCCACGCGAGCTGCTTAAGCAGCTCGCGCACGCCACAAAATCACTTGGATTGCGCCATTTTCCAATATGGCCGCCGTACAGAAGTTTGTTTTTAGAACATAAAGGCTTAGATAACTTTAGAACCGTAATCGATAGGAAGTTTCTATAAAAAAAAATAACACCACCACCACGCGAGCTGCTTTAGCAGCTCGCGCACGCGGCGAAATACTAGTTATTATATAAAACTGAAAGGTCACTGACTGACAATTGACAGAAATAGAAGTGGTACTTGCCGATATGGTGGGGGGGAGTGTTTAGTACGGTTGTATAGAGAGTGTTTTGAAACCAACCAGAAAAATCCGACATCACCAAAAACTGGTTTCCTCGATGGAACTGCTCAGGGGATCTCGGAAACTATAAATCGGATGGGGGTACCGCTTGAACTAAATATGCCCCAAACCTTGGGCCAATTTTGAAAATTTTAAAAAAAAGATGGCCGCCATACAAAAAAACATGGCCGCCATACAAAATAAAAATGTTAATAGCTTTTGAACGGTTAGAGATAGGTATAGGGTGCTCGACCAAATGTCATAGAGGGCGATGGGGGAAATTTGGAAAAGTTGGAAAAATTAAAAAAAAAGAAAAAAAAATGGCGGCCATTTTGAAAGTTGCTCCGATCCGACTGAAATTTTGCATCGGGGGGTTTTCTGGGTCGTAGATTACGATTATGAAAAAAAATTTTGGATTCCGCCATTTTTCAATATGGCCGCCATACAAAAGTTTGTTTTCAGAACAAAAAGGGTAAACAAAACTTTAGAACCGTAATCGATAGGAAGCTTTTAAAAAAAAAACAGCAGCCACCCCCCCACGCGAGCTGCTTTAGCAGCTCGCGCACGCGGCGAAATACTAGTTAATATAATATAAAACTGGAAGACCATCACTGACTGACTGACTGACTGACTGACTGACTGACTGACTGACATATTGACAGAATTGTTCTCCCAGATGCCGTTATGGTGGGTGGAAGTGTTTGGTATGGTTGGATAGAGGATGTTTTGAAACCAACCAGAAAAATCCGAAATCACCAGAAAGTGGTTTCCGTGATGGAACTGCTCAGGGGATCTCGGAAACTATAAATCGGATGGGGGTACCGCTTGAACTAAATATGCACCAAACCTTGGGCCAATTTTGAAAATTTGAAAAAAAAGATGGCCGCCATACAAAAAAACATGGCCGCCATACAAAATAAAAATGTTAATAACTTTTGAATGGTTAGATATAGGTATAGGGTGCTCGACCAAATGTCATAGAGGGCGATGGGGGAAATTTGAAAAAATTGGAAAAATTAAAAAAAAAGAAAAAAAAATGGCGGCCATTTTGAAAGTTGCTCCGATCCGACTGAAATTTTGCATAGGGAGGTTTTCTGGGGCGTAGATTACGATTATGAAAAAAAAAATTAGATTCCTTCATTTTTCAAGATGGCTGCCATACAAATGTTTTTTTTCATGACAAAATAGGTGAAAATAATATGCAAATAACTCTTAAACGGTTACAGATAGGTATAGGGTGCTCGACCAAATATCATAGAGGACCATAGGGGAAATTTGGAAAAGTTGGAAAAATTAAAAAAAAAGAAAGAAAAATGGCGGCCATTTTGAAAAATGCTACGATTCGACTGAAATTTTGCATCGGGGGGTTTTTTAGGTCGTAGATTACGATTATGAAAAAATAATTTGGATTCCGCCATTTTTCAAGATGGCCGCCATACAAAAGATTTTTTTCCGAACAAAGAGAATAACTTTAAAACCGTAATCGATAGGGAGCTTCTATAAAAAAAAAACAACCCCACCCCACGCGAGCTGCTTTAGCAGCTCGCGCACGCCACAAAATCACTTGGATTGCGCCATTTTCCAATATGGCCGCCATACAAAAGTTTGTTTTTAGAACATAAAGGCTTAGATAACTTTAGAACCGTAATCGATAGGAAGTTTCTATAAAAAAAAAAACACCACCACCACGCGAGCTGCTTTAGCAGCTCGCGCACGCGGCGAAATACTAGTTATATTATATAAAAGTGAAAGACCACTCACTGACTGACTGACTGACTGACTGACTGACTGACTGACTGACATATTGACAGAATTGATCTCCGACTTGCCGTTATGGTGGGGGGGAGTGTTTGGTACGGTTGTATAGAGGGTGTTTTGAAACCAACCAGAAAAATCCGAAATCACCAGAAAGTGGTTTCCTCGATGGAACTGCTCAGGGGATCTCGGAAACTATAAATCGGATGGGGGTACCGCTTGAACTAAATATGCCCCAAACCTTGGGCCAATTTTGAAAATTTGAAAAAAAAGATGGCCGCCATACAAAAAAACATGGCCGCCATACAAAATAAAAATGTAAATAACTTTTGAATGGTTAGAGATAGGTATAGGGTGCTCGACCAAATGTCATAGAGGGCGATGGGGGAAATCTGAAAAAGTTGGAAAAATTAAAAAAAAAGAAAAAAAAAATGGCGGCCATTTTGAAAGTTGCTCCGATCCGACTGAAATTTTGCATAGGGGGGTTTTCTGGGTCGTAGATTACGATTATGAAAAAAAAATTTGAATTCCGCCATTTTTCAAGATGGCTGCCATACAAACGTTTTTTTTCATGACAAAATAGGTGAAAATAATATGCAAATAACTTTTAAACGGTTACAGAAAGGTATAGGGTGCTCGACCAAATATCATAGAGGACCATAGGGGACATTTGGAAAAGTTGGAAAAATTAAAAAAAAAGAAAGAAAAATGGCGGCCATTTCGAAAAATGCTCCGATCCGACTGAAATTTTGCATCGGGGAGTTTTCTGGGTCGTAGATTACGATTATGAAAAAAAATTTTGGATTCCGCCATTTTTCAAGATGGCTGCCATACAAAAGTTTTTTTTCCGGAAAAATAAGCCAAACAAAACTTTTGAACCGTAGTCGATAGGAAGCGTCTATAAAAAAAAAAGCAACACCCCCCCACGCGATCTGCTTAAGCAGCTCGCGCACGCCACAAAATCACTTGGATTCCGCCATTTTTCAAGATGGCCGCCATACAAAAGTCATTTTTTCAGAAAAACTGAACTTAAATAACTTTAGAACCGTAATCGATAGGGAGCTTTTATAAAAAAAAGCATCACCCCCCCCACGCGAGCTGCTTTAGCAGCTCGCGCACGCCACACAATCACTTGAAATCCAGCTTTTTTTCAAGATGGCCGCCATACAAAAGTTTGATTTCAAAACAAAAAGGGTAAACAAAACTTTAGAACCGTAATCGATAGAAAGCTTTTAAAAAAAAACAGCAGCCACCCCCCCCACGCGAGCTGCTTTAGCAGCTCGCGCACGCGGCGAAATACTAGTATAATATAAAACTGAAAGACCACTGACTGACTGACTGACTGACTGACTGACTGACATATTGACAGAATTGATCTCCGACTTGCCGTTATGGTGGGGGGGAGTGTTTGGTACCGTTGGATAGAGGATGTTTTGAAACCAACCAGAAAAATCCGAAATCCATGGAAAGGTGTCTCTGAGATGGAACTGCTCAAGGGATCTCGGAAACTATAAATCGGATGGGGGTACCGCTTGAACTAAATATGCCCCAAAACCTGGGCCATTTTTGAAAATTTGAAAAAAAAGATGGCCGCCATGCAAAAAAACATGGCCGCCATACAAAATAAAAATGCAAATAACTTTTAAACGGTAAGAGATAGATATAGAGTGCTCGACCAAATGTCATAGAGGACGATGGCGGAAATTTGGAAAAGTTGGAAAAATTAAAAAAAAAAGAAAAAAAAATGGCGGCCATTTTGAAAGTTGCTCCGATCCAACTGAAATTTTGCATCGGGGGGTTTTCTGGGTCGAAGATTACAATTATGAAAAAAAATTTTGGATTCCGCCATTTTCCAAGATGGCTGCCATACAAAAGTTTTTTTTCCGGAAAAATAAGCCAAACAAAACTTTTGAACCGTAGTCGATAGGAAGCGTCTATAAAAAAAAAGCAACACCCCCCCACGCGAGCTGCTTTAGCAGCTCGCGCACGCCACAAAATCACTTGGATTCCGCCATTTTTCAAGATGGCCGCCATACAAAAGTCTTTTTTTCAGAACAACTGAACTTAAATAACTTTAGAACCGTAATCGATAAGGAGCTTTTATAAAAAAAAGCAAAACCCCACCACGCGAGCTGCTTTAGCAGCTCGCGCACGCCACACAATCACTTGAAATCCAGCTTTTTTTCAATATGGCCGCCATACAAAAGTTTGTTTTCAGAACAAAAAGGGTAAACAAAACTTTAGAACCGTAATCGATAGGAAGCTTTTAAAAAAAAAACAGCAGCCACCCCCCCACGCGAGCTGCTTTAGCAGCTCGCGCACGCGGCGAAATACTAGTATAATATAAAACTGAAAGACCACTGACTGACTGACTGACTGACTGACTGACATATTGACAGAATTGATCTCCGACTTGCCGTTATGGTGGGGGGGAGTGTTTGGTACCGTTGGATAGAGGATGTTTTGAAACCAACCAGAAAAATCCGAAATCCATGGAAAGGTGTCTCCGAGATGGAACTGCTCAAGGGATCTCGGAAACTATAAATCGGATGGGGGTACCGCTTGAACTAAATATGCCCCAAAACCTGGGCCATTTTTGAAAATTTGAAAAAAAAGATGGCCGCCATACAAAAAAACATGGCCGCCATACAAAATAAAAATGCAAATAACTTTTAAACGGTAAGAGATAGATATAGAGTGCTCGACCAAATGTCATAGAGGACGATGGCGGAAATTTGGAAAAGTTGGAAAAATTAAAAAAAAAAGAAAAAAAAATGGCGGCCATTTTGAAAGTTGCTCCGATCCAACTGAAATTTTGCATCGGGGGGTTTTCTGGGTCGAAGATTACAATTATGAAAAAAAATTTTGGATTCCGCCATTTTCCAAGATGGCTGCCATACAAAAGTTTTTTTTCCGGAAAAATAAGCCAAACAAAACTTTTGAACCGTAGTCGATAGGAAGCGTCTATAAAAAAAAAGCAACACCCCCCCACGCGAGCTGCTTTAGCAACTCGCCCACGCCACAAAATCACTTGGATTCCGCCATTTTTCAAGATGGCCGCCATACAAAAGTCTTTTTTTCAGAACAACTGAACTTAAATAACTTTAGAACCGTAATCGATAAGGAGCTTTTATAAAAAAAAGCAAAACCCCACCACGCGAGCTGCTTTAGCAGCTCGCGCACGCCACACAATCACTTGAAATCCAGCTTTTTTTCAATATGGCCGCCATACAAAAGTTTGATTTCAAAACAAAAAGGGTAAACAAAACTTTAAAACCGTAATCGATAGGAAGCTTTTAAAAAAAAACAGCAGCCACCCCCCCACGCGAGCTGCTTTAGCAGCTCGCGCACGCGGCGAAATACTAGTTATATTATATAAAAGTGAAAGACCACTGACTGACTGACTGACTGACTGACTGACTGACTGACTGACATATTGACAGAATTGATCTCCGACTTGCCGTTATGGTGGGGGGAAGTAATTGGTACGGTTGTATAGAGGGTGTTTTGAAACCAACCAGAAAAATCCGAAATCACCAGAAAGTGGTTTCCTTGATGGAACTGCTCAGGGGATCTCGGAAACTATAAATCGGATGGGGGTACCGCTCGAACTAAATATGCTCAAAACCCTGGGCCATTTTTGAAAATTTGAAAAAAAAGATGGCCGCCATACAAAAAAACATGGCCGCCATACAAAATAAAAATGTTAATAACTTTTGAATGGTTAGAGATAGATATAGGGTGCTCGACCAAATGTCATAGAGGACGACGGGGGAAATTTGGAAAAGTTGGAAAAATTAAAAAAAAAAGAAAAAAAAATGGCGGCCATTTTGAAAGTTGCTCCGATCCGACTGAAATTTTGCATCGGGGGGTTTTCTGGGGCGTAGATTACGATTATGAAAAAAAAAATTAGATTCCGCCATTTTTCAAGATGGCTGCCATACAAATGTTTTTTTCATGACAAAATAGGTGAAAATAATATGCAAATAACTTTTAAACGGTTACAGATAGATATAGGGTGCTCGACCAAATATCATAGAGGACCATAGGGGAAATTTGGAAAAGTTGGAAAAATTAAAAAAAAAGAAAGAAAAATGGCGGCCATTTTGAAAAATGCTCCGATTCGACTGAAATTTTGCATCGGGGGGTTTTTGGGGTCGGAGATTACGATTTTGAAAAAATAATTTGGATTCCGCCATTTTTCAAGATGGCCGCCATACTAAAGTTTTTTTTCCGAACAAAGAGAATAACATTAAAACCGTAATCGATAGGGAGCTTCTATAAAAAAAAAACAACACCACCCCACGCGAGCTGCTTTAGCAGCTCGCGCACGCCACAAAATCACTTGGATTGCGCCATTTTCCAATATGGCCGCCATACACAAGTTTGTTTTTAGAACATAAAGGCTTAGATAACTTTAGAACCGTAATCGATAGGAAGTTTCTATAAAAAAAAAATAACACCACCACCACGCGAGCTGCTTTAGCAGCTCGCGCACGCGGCGAAATACTAGTTTTTTTTATATTTCTTAATTAATTTGACATGTTTTAATACAATGCACAAATAGTCTTCCTCTCTCCTAACTGCTGCGCCCAACAGGGTCCATGATGAACTTTATTTTTATTTTACCTACCATCTAATTGCATTATGGATTGCAATAAATAATTGAATTGAATTGAATTGAAGTAGCTAAGGGACCGTCCATTAATCACGTGAGGCTCGCAATGGGGTGGGGGGGTTCGCAAATATCACAAGAGGAGAGGGGGTGTAGTGAGATATCATCACAAGTATTTTTTTAACGCGCAATTTCTAAACCGAAAAGCGGCGCGCAACCTTGACTCACCGTTGCCAGGCAACGTTTAGTAACAGCCTGCAACCATAGAGAAATATCCTACAACCTTAAATATCTGTTTGTATATTTTTATCACGGTGCTCTATCCAGAATTAAATTAGATTAAAACCGTATTTACAGATAGTATCATCATCAGCCCATCACGTTCTCACTGCTGGGACACGGGCCTTGTCTCATAGAGAGATAATGGGCCATACTCCACCACGCTGGCCCAGTGCGGGTTGGTGGATGTCACATGTCCTTGACTATTTGTGAAAAATTCTTGGACATGCCGATTTCCTCACGATGTTTTCCTTCACCGTTTTTAGAGCGAGTGTTAAATCCGCACATAACTTAGAAAGTCAGTGGTGCGGGGCCAGCGGGATTCGAACTCGGGTGCGTCAGATCGAAAGTCGCACGAGCTCCCACTGAGCCACACTCGCTCCTCACAGGTCGGAACCAACAAACAACAGATAGTATGTTGATTTTTTATTATATACTTACTATGTACCAAACCACGGCGGGTCTAAAACCTCTCCACGTATGACCAGGGGAAGTGTTAGGTCATCCTCATCAGCCTATTACTTTCCCACGGTTATTTTTATTTTCTCTTTATCTTGAGGTTTGGAATTTCTCTCTGCGGACTTGTTTCAATCAACTACCTTTTGTAATACTCTGTAATACTGATTCGAGTTGACAGCTGTACTTCGGAACTTCGGACCACATAGCTATGGATAGTCCGGGACTGGAATAATCTTATCTTCAGTCTCGTTGACTAGCCGTGACCACGATCAATGCAACTTGACAAAAACGTCGAAGCTAGTCAAAATGATGCTAGACATATGTTCATAGTTTATAAGTTGTTTTTGTTGTTTTTTAGAGCGAGTGTGGCTCAGCGGGAACTCGTGCGCTTTCAATCCGACGCACCTAGGTTCGAATCCCGAGTCGGCCCTGCACCAATGACTTATAGTTAAGTGCAGATTTTGTACGCTCGCTCTAAAACGGTGAAGGAAAAACAACGCTCTAAGACGGCAGTTGAGCAGCCGCTCAACTGCCGTCTCTCTCTAGATCTATGTGCTCCATCTTAGGCCACATCATCGCTTCACATCAGGTGAGTTAGTGGCCAAACATAGATCTATTAAGTGTAAAAAAAAAAAAAGTTGTTGCAAATAAACGTTTCTTTCTTTCTTCTTTCTTTCAAAATGATAAGCATTTTGATAATTTTACTCGTGGTACGTCTTATATGCGGGAGGCCGTCTGGGTAGGTACAACAGCTTTGCCAGTTATTCTGCCACGAAGCACTAGTGCGCAAGCATTACTGTGTTCTGGTTTGAAGGGCATTGTAGCCATCGAAATTACTGGACATATGAGACTTTATCTGATGTCTCGGGGTGATGAACGCAATGCAGTGCTACGCAGTGCTTTTTATGATATTAAATGTTCTGGGCGGCACAGCTATTGGTAGGCGAAGTGCTTACCATCATGCGAAAGACTAGCTCGTCTCATCAATCAGATTCAAAAAGAAATAATAATTAGTTAATTTATTTATTTCTGCGCGAATAGATCCGATACTAAGCGTTTCTCAGATTCCTTTATCATGCGCACTGCTAAGGAGTAGAACGCTCTGACAGCGCTTTGTTCCCAAACAGCTACAACTTGTGTCTATTTAAGTCTAGAGTGAATAGGCATCTCATGGGCAAGCGTGTTCCATCTTAGGCCGCATCTTCGCTTTCCATCAGGCGAGATGTCGTCAAACGCATGCCCGCAACCCATTTACCAATAAAAATTTAATAAAAAAATATACATTCTAGACTACAATTTATTTCACGTAGCACATGTTTAACAAGTATACATTTTACAAAAAAAAACCGACTTCAATGTATCTTCGAAGTCTAAGGTCAAATATCGATGAAATTTACATGGGACCACTTCGTAGCTATACTGAACCCAGAGCAAAAATAATTTTTGAAATTGGTCGACAGTTGGCGAAGAAATCAGTAAAAAAAATACGGTAATATAGAACCTCCTCCTTTTTGAAGTCGGTTATAAATACTTGTTATACATCGCGTCAAACTTAATGGCGGCTGACAGACGCACCACGTGACCTGCGCAATAACAAAATCGCATACAAAATTGTATCTGCGCAGATCACGTGATGCGCCAGTCAGCCGCCATCAAGTTTTGCGCGAGTTATACCTTTATCTCAAACGTGCCCCCCCTCCTTATGTCTCCGTGCAGGATCGCCTTAGCTTCCTTGTCAGTCAGCACACTGTCGACGAGCCGCCATGACAGATGATCTAGTGGCCACTTAGTCTTGTTTGAACACTTCGGGTCGTAGTGACCATTGTCCTTTAAGTCGTTGTATTCGATGATCTGAAAAGAAATGCTAGTTTAAACAAATACTATGAAAATATATACGGACGCAGCTGGTATAATAAAAATAAGATGAAGACGGTTGGAATCGCAACAAGTGCTCGCGGCGCTGATGCCAAGGCGCCCGGAAGTACCCTCTAAGTTATAGGATGTGTAATTAGTTTTGGTTGCTCATTATTGTTAATTGAAAAGTAACGGTTATTAAATTAAAATTGTTGTTAGGAAATAATGCTCATTTCTTTTAAAAAAATCTACGCTTCTGTCCAGAATAGTTAATTTTATTTCAATAAAAAAGAAATTGCCCCTGAGAAAAAGTTTATTGTTGCATCACAAACATTTGTAGGCGAACTTACAATCTGTATTCTAGACCCTAGACTATTAACATACATAGATATTCAATAGAAGTCAGGTCAAATATACTGATAGCAACAAGTTACTTGTGCTGTAGGACATCATCTAATAATTGAGTCAGTTTCATTTGTTTTGATATTATGATTCCAATACCTCTGCATTAGGTATATCAATTTCCTTACATTGCAGTTGTTTTTTTATGCTAGCCACAAATTTAAATCAGCACTCCATTATCAAAGTATTTCAGGTCTCCCATTTGAATCATATTATCTGTATGAGTAATCATAAACATTTTAATTCTGATGTGTCATAGTAATACGATCTTGTCATGTGGGTAATTAACAATAAGTTTTGGTCTTTGTTCAATAAATGAGATGGACAGTGTGGTCTGTATCTTGTATAACACAAAAAAGATTTCTAACCATATAGTGAAAAGCCGGCTTATGCAAATGTGTGAACAAAATGTAATTCAGCACCCTGATCAAGCAGGTTTCTTATTCATAGGGGTTGGAAGTTGCAAGCTGTAGCAAACTTGTTCATACACAAAGAATTATAAAATAGCACTTACACTGTCAATAGCTACAGCAAAGCTGTAAGAAGGAGGCTCCGAAAAAACAAATGTAGCTGGGTATTCTGAATTAATTATACTAGACTTCCATGATATTGCCAGTGTGGAGTTTGGGCTCCCTACGGCAAACACAACGGCAGGAATGTGGTCCGTGAAGTCCCATATCTGATGGATTGTATCATTGGACCCCTCCGCTCGGATGTATATGAGGGGGGCCCAGGTTGGATTGCAGTGTTCGCAGCCAGGGTTGAGTTTTGAAACAATCTGGAAAAGGCAAGAAATATTTTAGCTTTTCAAATGTATTTATCGTCGTCATCAGTGTATTGATGATGATATATGAGTGATATACTTCTGTGACTTAACATTATCTCGGAGTGTGTTGTGGCCTAAACAACACAGGGGGGACCCTGTGTTGTTTAGGCCACAACTGGCAGTTCATTGAATAAATATGGGAGAATAATAAAATTTTACAAGGGCATACTAGTATGGCATACCAGCAGTGGGGCCATAAAGGCTGGGGAAGAGAGAACAACTTCTTTTTGTTATTAAATTAAATTTCATTTAATTTATCTCACATAACATCTATGGAAGTGTGGTCCTAACTATGAAACTAGGCTGTATAGATGAGTCTTAATAATTAGTTCCTTCCCATTTAGTAAATTTCTTATGGTATTGAAATTGTGTAAATTCACAATTTCATACAAATTACAATTAAAAAAAATAGTTTAGGCTAAACATTGAAATTTTAATTTGAAAATATTACATAGTTTTATAATAAGTTTAAATCAAATCAAAGATTGAAATTGGAATTTATTTAAATTTTTTAAAAATAAAATATAAAATACACATGTAAAACTACTATGGGAGAATTTCTATCTGCAGCTTAAACTTTAACCCACTTAGTTTAGAAACAAAGAGCGAATTATGAATCAGCTGATATCTAATAGGTACATACCTACTTCCTTCTATAAAAGTGGGTGGATTTACTCCTAAAATAATGTCCTACGAATTAAAATTTACGCAAACTCACCTGCCTATCCTGTCCATTAGCAAAGGTCAACACAAAAAATAAGACTAACATCTGTACACTCATTTTTATCGCACAAGGAAACATTTTTACGCAAAACAATAAATCATTAAATGTTATTGTAAATGTCGTTGAAACTGTAAACAAAAGATAACTGTTCTACACGTGCACATCGGTTCCCGAAGTCATCAAGTAAATCTCAGTCGATAAGAACTAAATAATAACAAAATAATTTGCTTTCTTCCATCAATACATTCGCTAAAATCGCTAATTATTTTTTCCTTAACTCAATTTTTACTTTTTTTTTTTATTTTGTAATTTGCGTCAAATTTTAGCAAATTTAGAAAGACCTTTCCTGTCCCCTCTCTATTAATTGATATAAGTGAGATAGCATTATGCTTTAGTTTGAGAAAAACAGAGACAGAAAAACTGTTAGCTAAATATCGTGGATAGTTTCAATTTGGTTGCACAGCCAACGCAAATCGTCTAAAACTGTCAGTGTCATTGTCATATCAAATGTTAATGTCAATCCATTACTCTGAGTTCACAAGTCATGATTATTTCTTTTTTAATAGGGGATCGGACAGTAATCGAGAAAAAATCTAAAATGTAGTTACGAACCAGAAAGATCATTCAATCAATATTTTTGTGAAATAATGTTTTATATTTTTAAATCAATAAATAATTCTGACATTTTTAATCTGTTATTCATCTCAAACGAAACAACAATCACAGCGCATGACGTCATTTGTAGGCAAATGCCGTTAGTCAAGCTTCTGTTTATTTTACGATTTTGATTTCATAAAATGTATTTTTGCTAATTTATCGTGCCATTACTACAATATCTTCCCCAAACTTCACAAAACGTATTTAAATCTCTTTGCAAGTTTTATTTCGAAGAGTTTGACGTCTTCTACCTACGTATGACGTCACAAGTTTTGAGGTGACCTTTTGCGCGGCAATATTTGATACATAATATTTAAACAACGTTTTAGGTACTTTTAGAGCGTTATTTAATTAAAATAGTATTTTTCATGGCTATATATTATTATATTCATTGTAGGTACTTAGTTTATTTAAAACACTTTCAGAAAAGTTGTCCGATCCTCAATTCGCCCCTTTGGGCACGCTAAAGTCTCTACAAGATTTTTTGTAGGACCATACTGCCTTATCTTACGTAGTTTTTATTTGATAGTTTGAAAAAATAACAATGATTTCTTTCGTATATCATCGTAGAATGTTGTTAAAGGTGTTTTATTTTATTTTTAATTGATATGTTTGTTAGTTTGTATTTAATTTTTATGTGATATTAAGTGTATATAAGGAACTGATATAACGAATTAGTCTAAGCTGTTATGTTATATATAGTATTTTGATGATAAATAAATAAATAAATAATAAAATCGTATGAGGATCATCAGCAACAAGCCTGACCCTCTCCTAGTGATTTAATAAAGTGATGGAACTTTATTCAAGCTTACCACGGGAGAACATAAAAAGCAATGGTTTTTCTCTATTTTATTTCATTTGCCTACATTCTCGACCATTGATATAACAATTAACTCTCGACATATCACTCGAAATAACACTTATTTGGAAAATAAAAGAAAATCGAACAGCATCACTTTTCACTTCCCGCCAAAAAGTCAGTCAATGTTTACGTTTCGATTGATACCTTTTTATAAATTATAAGGAAAAATAACTAAACTAGGTATACTTTTGCAAAGATAAAATATAGTATTTTTCTATGGGTATATGAATAATAATTAATTTTTAGAAAAAAACAAAAACCGACTTCAATGTATCTTCGAAGTCCAAGGTCACATATCGATGAATTTTATATGGGACCACTTCGTAGCTATACTGAACCCGACGCAAAAATATTTTTTCAAATCGGTTCAAATGACGGAGTTCTGAGGTAACAAACATAAAAAAAAAACAATCGAACAGAGAACCTCCTCCTTTTTTAAAGTCGGTTAAAAATGAAGTGTTCGTTGGTTAGCGCATCACTTGAGAACGGCTGGACCGATTTTTTTTTAATGTTCGTAATATTCCGAATTAGATTTTTATGGAATGGAAAAAGTAGCACAGAAAAAACTAAGTGTTTCCCGCGCGTAGTACCTAAACACTAGCTGCGCCCCTACAATAAGTAGCCCCTTCATTAGTTTTATTAATATTTACAATAATTTATACCTCCTATATAAATATTTGTACATCCTAACCGTATGTAGGTATAAACATCCTAACAGGATAGGAAATGAAACAACAGAATACAATTAAATGCTTTTACTAATTTTCCGACATGATTATTAAACGTCACAAAAATGAATCAGTCTTTACAGGGCTTACTTTATCACAATGACATCGTTTTTTCTGCAACATAAGACGAGCAAGTCGCCTGATGGTACCTTAGAGCCACACTTGCCATAACCATCCAGAAGTGCCACATACCACAACTAGGTACCTACTAAAGTAACTACTACTACAACCTACCGTAGATAAAGGGAAAGTACTTAAGGTTTAATCAACTTCTTCAATAGTGGGACCTTGCTGATCATCAGGCATACCACCGGCGGCCCCAGGCATACCACCGGTAGCGCCGTGCATCTTAGACATCAGTGGTGAGCAAGTACGCTGAAGCTCTTTAAGTTTATGCTCGTATTCCTCTTGGTCTGCCAAGGTGTTGTTATCCAACCAGCGAAGAGCTTCATCGCAAGCTGTGCGGGCGGAGGTTTTGTCCGCGTCTGCAAGCTTGTCACCGGCATCATCCAAAGCCTGTTTCACGCTGAAGACGTAGCTTTCTAGCTGGTTACGAGCTGCTACTCTTTGGCGCTGCTTATCGTCTTCTTCTTTGTACTTTTCAGCTTCGGACAGCATACGGTCGATTTCAGCTTGCGAAAGACGACCCTTGTCGTTCTTAATGACGATGTTCTTGCTGCGACCCGTACTATTTTCCTTTGCAGATACATTGAGGATGCCATTTGCGTCTAGGTCGAAAGTGACGTCGATTTTGGGGACTCCACGTGACGCAGGCGGAATTCCAGTCAAGTCGAAAGTGCCCAAAAGATTGTTATCCTTCGTCATGGCCCTCTCGCCTTCATATACTTGAATGGTGACGGCTGGCTGGTTATCAGAGTAGGTGGTGAAGGTTTGAGACTGCTTGCACGGGATTTTGGAGTTGCGCTCAATGATTTTGGTCATAACGCCGCCTGCTGTTTCAATGCCAAGTGAAAGTGGAGCGACATCGACGAGCAGGACGTCTTGGATTTTGGAGTGTGTCTCACCGCCTAAGATAGCCGCCTGGACTGCTGCTCCGTACGCCACGGCTTCATCAGGGTTAATAGATAGGTTAAGCTGCTTACCGCAGAAGAAGGTCTGCAACAAATTCTGCACTTTCGGAATGCGAGTGGAGCCGCCGACGAGGACGACATCATGAATCTGGCTTTTGTCGAGCTTTGCATCTTTGAGGGCTTTCTCAACTGGGTCCAGGGTCCCTCGGAACAGATCTGAGCATAGTTCTTCGAAACGGGCGCGTGACACTCGCGTGTAGTAGTCAACGCCCTCGAATAGTGCGTCGATTTCGATGGTGGCTTCTGTGCTTGAGGACAAGGTGCGCTTGGCTCGCTCGGCGGCTGTTCTGAGACGTCGCAACGCACGGGAGTTCGCGCGCAGATCCTTCTTGTACTTTCTCTTAAACTCTTCAGCCAGGTGATTAACAAGCCTGTTGTCAAAGTCTTCACCTCCTAGATGTGTGTCTCCTGCTGTTGACTTCACTTCGAATAGCGATCCTTCATCGATACTCAAAATGGAGACGTCGAAAGTGCCGCCGCCGAGGTCGAAGATAAGTACATTTCTTTCGCCCTTTAAGTTCTTATCCAAGCCGTAAGCTAACGCGGCGGCTGTGGGTTCATTGATGATACGAAGAACGTTCAACCCAGCGATGGCACCGGCGTCTTTGGTGGCTTGTCTTTGGGAGTCGTTGAAGTAGGCTGGTACAGTAATGACTGCATCGCGAACTGAAGTCCCAAGAAACGCTTCAGCCGTTTCCTTCATCTTCGTTAGCACCATTGAGCTGATCTCTTCAGGCGCGAATTTCTTAACTTCGCCTTTAAATTCAACTTGGATTTTCGGCTTACTGCAGTCGTTGATAACTTTGAAGGGCCAGTGCTTCATATCAGCTTGAATCTTGGGGTCGTCGAATTTGCGTCCAATCAGTCTCTTCGCGTCGAAAACCGTGTTGCTAGGGTTCAGGGCCACTTGATTCTTTGCAGCATCCCCAATAAGTCGCTCTGTGTCAGTGAAAGCTACGTAAGAAGGTGTTGTCCTGTTGCCCTGGTCGTTCGCGATGATTTCCACGTTGCCGTGCTGCCATACTCCTACACAGGAGTAGGTGGTACCCAGGTCGATTCCAATAGCTGGCATTTTGTCTTTTTGTTGTAATTATATCACTTGAAAACACTTGTCCAACTTGCGTAGGTAGAATAGTGAAGTTTGGTGAACTTTGCTTCGATGACACTTGCGTCCTTGAGGCTTGGAATTTCAAATAATTCTGCCTTCTCGCTGAGCTTGGCGCGCTTTTATACTAAAACGAACAGGATCTAGATCGACCAATCAGAGCGCGCAAGCCCGCGAACATGCTAGAAAGATATTCTAGGTCAACAAATCACAACGAAGAAAGTGACAGAAAATTGTTACTATCTCCTTCTTGCATTACGATAATGGGATGAACTGGGGTAAACATTTTGGAATTTTTCCCATTTTTTAGGGAGTTATAACTAAACTAGAAGACGTGAATATTTCGACACCAAACAATTTTACAAAATGAATTTGTTTTGAAGCTTCATTTACATGATACTACCTATTTAAAAGCAAAATGGTGATTCAAATTTATGTAATACTAGTTGTTGCCCACGACTTCGTACGCGTCGTGAAGTATCTTGCTCCTGAATATTTTCTCTCCTACCCTAATCCCGCTCCTGCTCCCGTACTATTCCCATCCCACTATCCCATCCCGTCACACTCTTAGCTATTTACCGTCATGCTTCTATCCCATTACCGTCCCGCTCTTGTCACGTTACCGTCCCACTCTTATCTCATTACCATCCCGCTTCTATCCTGTTACCGTCTTGCTAATATCCTTTTACCGTACCTTTTACGTCATAAATTAAATTGAATATAACATGTGCAGTCATATATATCTATCGTACGTTGCGTAAATTAAATTGAGAAATAAAATAGGTACTTACTACAATAGCATTATGACACGGTAATGTTATTACCGTGATTATGATTAATTCCAAAGAGAACTGGGGAGTTTAATTCGTAGAATATGATGTTTTTCTGACGTAGTCTCTGGAAGCCGCATTCACAGAGTACAATCACCTATATTTTGTGGTACAATAGTACATGTTTATACGCTGCATTCGCATTGTTCGACGCGACTGGCGATTTTGTTCTTACGTGACACCAAAGAATGCCGCAGTACGGCGGCGGCGCGCGGCGGGGAACAAAATAGCAAGAAAGAGAGAGAGCTATAAAAACAAGCGAGATATATAGATATTATAATATGCGTTTACTAACAGCAGCTGTTCGCACCCTTGAAGCACAAAATAGATAAGTACAGAAGTCAATCTACATACAAAGTGCGCTTGAGCAACGCACACATAGACACCGCTCACGGACACGATATCTCGGATCAGTTGGGATCAGTGCGAGCGCGAGTGCCATCCGCTTGAGACACGCGTCTGTGAACTTTTTTGTGCAAAAATGGAGCAACAGAAAAAGAGTTATTATAACTGTTCAGTGGACGGTTGTTTAAATTCAACATTAAATTGTCGTTTTTTAACCTACCAGTTGTTTCAGAGAGGTAAAACGAACCATCGAAATACAAGCAAATACCTCCTGCATTTGCTTGTATTTCGATGGTTCGTTTTAACGTAACACAGAACAGTTAGGTAGGCAGGTAAGCGCCCCGGCCCCCGGCCCCCGGCCCCTGGCCCCGCGCCGAACAAGCGAGCATGACTTTGTGGCCTTGTCATATTTTTACAATTTATATTAGTTTTTTTTATTGTAGTATAAACTGTGTTAGTCTTGTGTTCAATAATTTAATGAGGAAGATGTAAATGTAAACTAATCGCATTTTTTTTTTGTTCTTTTATAAGTTTATTCAATTATAATAATATATAATAAGAACTGCGAAAAAAATATGTCGATATCTTGTAAAGTTATTTTTTTTAAATCAATCAATTTTGGACTTCCCAAAAACTTTCTGCGCCGTCCGAGTAACCGTCGTGGCGTCACAACGCCGCGCCGCACCGGGTCGCAGGCAGCGGGCGCGCCCATTCAATTTAACAACCCTAGCGCGACCGCCGAGCGTAGGTATGAAGTGAAGTACATACATGAGATTGCCTTCTGTACTAGTCTATATTTTGTGCTAGAAGTTTCGATATCGACCCTTTAGCTTGTACTTATCATTCTGCGCCGTTGGCCAGCGTACGGGGTCTCTGGCCTCGGTAGACATTAGCATTTATTATTGTATTTATATCTTAAATGTTTTTCGATTCAAAGAAGTTCGACAGTCGAACAAATGAGAAAAAAATCTCACTAGTTTAAACAAAAGAGAACATGGCGCGAAATTTGTATTTATATTGTGCCTACCTATTGTGTAATTGATCGGTGATTCCACATTCTTATAGGATGCTAGCTGCGCCCCGCGGTTTCCCGGGATAAAAAGTAGCCTATTTTTTTTTTTTTACACTTAATAGTCTATGTTTGGCCACTATCTCGCCTGATGTGAAGCGATGATGTGGCCTAAGATGGAGCACATAGATCTAGAGAGAGACGGCAGTTGAGCGGCTGCTGAGACCCGTCTCCCTGATGGTTAACCGAACATTATCCCGAAACACGACTAGGTCGCTTGACGGCATGGCTTTGTTCGGTGCTAAGCCTATGTGTTATTCCGAAGTGTGTGCAAGCTATATTATTGCAGTTTCATTAAAATCCTTTCATTAGTTTTTGCGTGAAAGAGCAACAAATATCCATACATACAAACTTTCGCGTTTATAATATTAGTAAGGAAAAACCTGCCACACATTT
Organism: Petrophora chlorosata; assembly: GCA_951640565.1. Taxonomy (NCBI): domain Eukaryota; kingdom Metazoa; phylum Arthropoda; class Insecta; order Lepidoptera; family Geometridae; genus Petrophora; species Petrophora chlorosata. The sequence continues at coordinate 2,019,048 of OX621204.1, read as the reverse complement.
TTGTATAACTGTGTAACCAATAAGACCTACCTCTACTTTGAAGTGGTCTAAATCCACCCACAAGCCACAAGTTCACCTGATGGTAAGCCCCACACCGGCCCATAATAATTGCAGAGCCGTGCCATGCCACACCAGAACCTTTATGCCATGGAAATTACTGCTAGCAATACATTGTGTAAATACTCTCTCTATGAGAGAAGGCCCATGTCCCAGCAGTGGGAACGTGATGGGCTGATGATGAATGCACTGTGCTTGTCCCTCTGAGACATTTATTTTATCGTACCTTGAAAAGAGTACTTGAACTATGTTATCATTTGGTCATTTGCTAAAGAAAACAACAACAAGCAGAGAATACATTCTATTTATTAATAACATTTATTATACAGTGGTCTCTTCAACATTAGATTTCTTGCAATGTTGGTCTTCGCTCGGTGAGTGCTGCCTTTTTGCATTCCTCTTGTTCGCGTTTTTGTTCTGATTGCGCAGTGCTTTGGACATCTTCTCTTCTCCCACACTAGAACGAAAACGAGAAGAAACAAGGTTAGGTTATGGATCGTATTTAACTTTACCTCTATTTATTCCCGTTTTTCCGCCAAATATATTGTGCACCAAAATATGTTCATTAAAATATTTCATAATGAGCACCTATTTTATGAATATTACATGTTCCGCGGCGTTGGGGTGGCCCAAGGGCCACCCCCGTCGCACCCTAACCTACCGAGGGCTGTCCTTTATATCGTTGGGGTGGCCCAAGGGCCAAGGGTTGTGCTAAAAACAGACCAAATTTGGTGCACAATCAGTATTTTTAGTGAACGGTTAAAAAATATCCTTAGGTAATTAGGTACCTACACATGATTTGTCAAAAAGACCAAAGGCCAAGTATACTTGAATGGTTAAAATATCTAAATATCGATACTTATCGAGTTGTATCTAGCTTTAGAGAAAGTGAGCTCATACATTGTTACTATGCAGTCGATTTCCACAAATCAATTTAAATAAATTTTTAGACGTGTTAAAGATTGTAAATGGGTATAACAGGCGCACAATGATATAGATTAAAATTATCAGCCGTCCCGTCAGCTGATCGGGATTGCGACACTCTCTCCGTGAGAGATAGAGAAAGAAAGAGACAGAGAGAGATAGAAAGCGAGAGATAGAGATATAATGACAGTGAAACGTATAAATAGAGAAAGAAGAAGTAAGAGAAATATATGGATAGTGTGATAAAAAGAGAGATAAAGAGAGTCTACATACTTGACGTTGGCTCGGGAGCCGGGTCCCCAGTAGGGCGCGGGGTTGTACTGGAAGCGCAGGCAGCCGTCGCGCCGGCTCAGCGGGTTCGCGTCCGCTCTCTCCGTTAGATCCACTTCGCTCGTTATCTCTTGGGATAAAATGTACTTTGCCACTTGGTCGGATTCCAATCTGGAAAGTCGACAGTTCGTATTAGATATGAGCGCCGCAGATTTAAATCGGCGCGCCGCCGCTGCGGATATGGCCCGGCGCGCCGTCGCCAGCGCCGTGCCCTACCGCCTTCCGCAATTTTTTCCAAATCTACAGACTTTCACCTCAAATTCCCAATTGAACGGGTTCTCGGCTGTAATTCACATTTCTACAGATTCCTGATTATAAATCAGATTCCCAGTTAAATATTTCCAATCGTATAGGTTACCTGCCAAAAACTTTTTGTATGTTTTGCCTTCAATCTTGTAGAATGCTTAAAGTCAGAAACCTAGTTTGAAAAACACTCCTCCGGAATCATTATTAAATTACCAGAATAGTCATGTTGCAGAAACAATTATTTTGCAAAACTACACTCGAGAGCAATGAATCCGGGTCACTTAAAGAATGTTAAAAATCTCGGAAACTAAAAATGATAGGTTAATGCAATAAATTGTATTTAATAGACAATGTAATACTCCTTAAATGAAAGTAAAAAAAATATGAGTCACCATACATTTTATTAACACAAAATTACATAAAGAAAAAAACTGCTGATCTCTCCTTAAAACAAAAATAGGAAACATGAAATTTTTGAACTTTATTACGATTTTCTTGAATTTTAATACTTCGTATTGCCTCCTCGTGCTTCCATTACTGCGTTTACGCGGTTTGGCATGCTGTACACCAAGTTCCTTATACGATTTTGGGGAATATTCTCCCATTCCTCTGTGAGAGCAATTTTGAGCTCACGAAGCGTGATTGGGGGAGGGTTTCGTTGTTTTACGCATCTGCCTAGCTCGTCCCAAGCATGCTCGATCGGGTTGATATCCGGGCTGCGCGCTGGCCACTCCATACGAGTAATGTTCATCTCTTGAAGGTAGTCATTCACAATCCTACCTGTATGAGGTCGGGCATTGTCATACATAAATATAGCATCCTCACCTAAATTGACCATAAATGGACCAACGTGATCATTGAGGATTTCTTCCACATATCTTACGCTAGTTAAAGAGCCGTTTTCTATGATCACCAGCTCTGTGCGACTTTCAGAAGAAATTCCGGCCCACACAAGTACAGACCCACCACCGTAGGCTACTTTTTCTTCGATGCATGCTTGCTTGAATCTTTCCCCTGGTCTATATATGGTCGATACACTCTGTGTCTTCCATCGTGCTTGTAGAGCATAAATTTTGATTCGTCGGAGAACATAACTTTTGACCAATCTTCAATACTCCAATTTACGTGGCTCTGGGCATATCTTAGTCTCGAAATACGATGCCCACGCTCCAGTTTAGGGCCGTTTGCAGGTCTAAGGGGTTTTAAGTTAGATTCAGCAAGCCGACGTCTTACTGTCCATGCACTTGGGTTACTTCCTCCGAGGCGTCGAAACTGATTGGTGAGTTCAGTTCCTGTGAGAAAGCGATTTCGAAGCATGGTGTTCACCAAGTATCGGTCTTCTCGTGCTGTGGTACACCTGGTTCTGCCCGTTCCTGGTCTGCGTAGGTTAGAACCAGTTTCTTCGTAACGTCGGAGAACTCTTTGTACTGTTGACAGCGACACACCGACAGTCCTGGCTGTATCGCGCTGACTCCGGCCGGTTTCCAGCATTGTAAGTATTCTGGTGCATTCTTCAGGCGTAAGCGACATAATTTCAGCTTGAATAATGAATATAGAGCACTATCAACATGGTTTATGTACCCACATAAATGACAGATTACAAACAAAAGCAAAACCAAATGCTGTAATTTCGTAGTTCCATCTTCGAAAGTGGCCCTTTTTCAAATTTGATTTTTTTATGATATAACTTTACAATAACTAAGAAGTTTTAATACCTTCATTTAAGGAGTATTACATTGTCTATTAAATACAATTTATTGCATTAACCTAGCATTTTTAGTTTCCGAGATTTTTAGGATTCTTTAAGTGACCCGGATTCATTGCTCTCGAGTGTATTAGTATTTATTTATGAACATGTCTCTGCCAGTCGTTAGGATGCGACATGAAATTCTGAAAAAAGAGTATGCAGCAAAAGGGGAACCAATCTAGGTATATGTTGATTTCCCAACAAGAACTTATTAAAATAAGGGAACCTGAGTATCCGCCGCCGACGCTGCGGAAAATTTTGATCGGCGCCACCGCCGTGGAAATGGCCATTCAAAAGTTTTTTATTTCAATTTTGTCGTCACAGACGCACTTATAAACGTCAATTTTTAGACTCCACTACCGTATCGCAAAAAGAACCACTACTCAGAAGATAAGGCAAGAAACTAAGGGGCATATTTTTTTAAACTTTTGTTACAATATTTTATGTTGGTTTATGACAATATAATTTTTCTTATGTGCCAGTTGGCTACTTGGCAGAAGCGGAATGTTCCATGCACCTTTGTCTTATATGCCATCGGCGCTCATATCTAGTTCGTATAGCAAGCTGCAAGTGGCAATTGCCACAAAACCGATAACTTTTGGGCAGACTTGTTTATAATGATTATTCTGTCTCGCAAATCGGCAAACGTGGTGTAGGATGCCTCACGAAAAGATGAAGCGACGTTTTTTTTATCTTTATGGAATTGAGTGATGACCTAATTTAACAAAACATAGGTGTAATTCGTGCATAAACTACGCTTAACAGCACTCAATCTTTTATGCTTAAGTTATTAAGTTGTATCTTGTATTTTCTCTGTAAGTGAATAATTGTTATTCTTGAGATAAATAAAGTTCTTTAACCGTAAGTCGTTTGCCTGATGGTAAGCGCCACGCCTGCCCACAACAATTGTAGGGCCACCCAGAAACCTTAATACTATAAAAAGTCTCATATGGCCAGTAATTTAACTGGCTACAATGCCCTTCAAACCGGAACACAGTAATACTCGGTGGCAGAATAACTAGCAAAGCTGTGGCACCTGCCCAGACGGCGTCCCGGAAACGAGTAACCTACCACGAGTAAAAATGGTATACGGTGGTAAATGGTGTAATATTTATCGTAAATTTATATCTAGTATTATTTTTGTTTGTATTTATTGTTATATATGTTTGTATGTCTATACTATTATATTTTTGAAGTGTTGTATTCACTACATTATATCTTTTATATTAGTTACTTCTTGCACACCAACTGACCGCAATTTTTTACATCTTTATTTCCTGTCCATCCAAAGGTTGCCTGTAAGAAATTGCACTTAGCAATAAGGCCGCCCATTGATCTACCACTATTTTATGTAACTGTAAACATTTGTTTCCTGTTTTGGTTCTCAATAAAGTGTCGTTGTATTGTATTGTATTGTATACATACTTAGCTGGTTTGACAGGATGCCCTCTCTCCCAAGTCCTGATGATGTCCCACAGAAGCCGCGGCGGCGCCGGCGTCTTTATCGACATTTTAGACGCGTGCGAGTATGAAACTTTGTAGCCAGCGTTTAGGATAGCCGACCTGGAAACATAATAAATCCAATTTGAAACTACGTGCCATTATCACTTATCTGTATGTGAATAACCATAGATAAAACATAGACAAAATTACCCCATAAAAAAAACTTCGATAATATCATGGTGTAACTAAATGCAATAAAAAAACGTTTATCTATGGTATAATACAACGGCACATGACACATCAAGCACCTCTCTGACTATAGACAATACTCTCTTTCAAAAAACTTTTTCTCGCATGACTAAAATCTTCATCAGCACCAAAAGCACTCTCTCATTGAGTTTACTCGTAATGTAATACAACGGTACGTCTTAAAGCTACTCTTTGACCATCGACAACACTTCCTTCTTCAATTATTAACTAAAATTTATAAAACACCCGGCATAAACTTGGCTTGAAGGCTTGACTTGAATTGGAAAAAACATGTCGAGAACATTAAAACGAAACTTGCAAGATTTACCTATGCATTGAGTGTTCTCAAGTCAAATACCAATTACGAAACTGCATTATCATCTTACTACGCCTATGCATACTCTTGGTTAAATTACGGTATAATCCTCTGGGGTGAAAGTACAGACTTTACGGATCTATTTATAATGCAAAAGAAATGTATACGGATTTTAGTTAATATTAAGCCGCGAGAAAGTTGTAAACCACATTTTATAGACAAAAAAATACTAACCCTACCATGTCTGTACATCCTACAGATATGTCTATTCGTACGGAAATATCGTACTTTCTTTAAATCAAATAGTGAAATTAATGAAAATTATAATAGAAGAAATCGCAACAAACTAAAGTTACCTACAACAAATTTACAAATATTAAGAAAAAGTCCAAATTTTAGATTAGTATCAATATACAACAAAATCCCTGAATACCTAAAAAACGAAACTAGATACAACGTATTCTGCAGAAAACTTAAATCTTATCTAATTAAAAAATGTTATTATTCCGTAGATGAATTCAAAACTGACAAGCATGTGGAAAAAAAATGACTCAATTCCGTGACACTATACTGACATAAAAAATATACTGACTTTAATAAAACATAAATCAATATAAATTAAAATGACTAAATGTACTCTCGCACTGACTTGCAAACGCCCTTACAGGGCTCATGTACCAACCTAAGATGTAATTTAAGACCTACATGATAAATATATGTACATGAATGCAATTAATAAATAAATAAATAAAAATCCTATTAAAAGTAAAAAAAAACGGCTGAAACCATTTTGATAAAACATGTCTCACAACCACTAGGATACCTGCTTTATAATAAATAAAAATACGCATCCAAATCGGTTCTTTAGTTTAAAAGCTACGGTGCCACAGACATACATAGTGGTCAAAGTTATAACAACCCTCCTTACCTTAAAATTACGTCGGGGATTAAAATTAATACGGTAGGTACGTCAATCATACAGCTCCTCTCTTCCCAAAGACCAGAGACAACACTACCAACTAAACAAAAACATCTCCCTTTAAAAAAACCTTTTCTCACCTCATGACTAACATCTTCATCGGCTCCAAATGAACTCTCCCAAAGAGTTTATCCATGGTGTAGTACAGTGGTACGTCATAAAGCTCCTCTCTGACCATAGACAACACACCCTCTATCCTCTTGGCAGTCCCGAAGAGCTCAGGATGGTGTTGTACATGAGAGAGCACGCGTGAGACAAAAGCTTCGTCGTGGATGGGAGCGGACCAAATCGGGCCACCGAGCTTGAAAGAAACAAATGAGTAAAAGTTATATTTAAAAAAAACCGTGACAGTAAAAACCTATAAAAATAATCTTTTTACCACGTTTTTATTAGGTCACTTTCTTGTTTGTCTGTCTGTCTGTTGTTACGGGTGGAATCTTGCAACTCAAATTTCGAGCACTTTATGATTAGCTATCCGGCTGAAACTTTCAGGGTAACTAACAACTCGATGACAATACATTCTAAATCCATTTATTGGCATGCAATGCCGACCTAACCCCAAAAATCGCATAAAAAAGTGGATATTAGATATTTTTTTAATCTGTCACTTCTTTATTTTTTTAATAAATTTTCATTTATATTTGCGGTGTGTGGGTCAAATAAAGACGGGTTAAGTTTAAACAAAACCAAGTAGCCAGTTTCCTAAATTCGTTTCGTATTGTTAGGAAAACTAATGACATGAGAGTATGTCAATTCAAAGTTTTATTTCTTACGAAAATTGTAGGAACTCGTTTTTTTTACGAAAAAATTATGAAATTGTTATATTTTTTTTTTAATCTACTTACATGATGCCTCTGGTTGCAGTGCGTACAGTGCTGGCCGACCGGGGGCACCGCGGGAAGGTACCCCTTCACTTGCCCTGGATTCTTCTCTGTAGGGTTGGGCTTGAACCCGCCCAGGGGCTGCAGGGTCATTGTGTCGCAACCGGTGCATTGGTACACCATTGATAGTTTACTGGAACGGTGAAAGAAAAAAAATATACACTACACCCCTCCTCCTACAAGACATACGTGTATTTATTTTTTCGTTGAACGCACCATTTTTAAACCGAAGAGCGGCGCGTGACCTTGACTCACTGTTGCCTGGTAACGTTCACAACAACCTGCAGCCTTAAATGTCTGTCTGGACATTTTTCTGTATTATATCACAGAATACTAAAGGACAGAAGCATCACTCCGCAAAGAAATTTAAACAAATGGCGACTCTTGCTATGACGCAATAAAATTCAATTCAGCTCGCGTAGCGCTGCATACCTACCAGTCATATTAACCTACAGAGCGCGTCTCTTTCTATCGCGCCGCTCTTATCTCTTCAGTCGCGGCACGTGTAACGACGCGCGACCCGCCGTCGGTGTCCGGCCGGTATCTTCTAGCTTCGTACCTACAGTGCGGAGTGCGCTAGCCCTGATTATATATTTAAGATCCTTGAACATGTATGATGCAATAAATGATTAAATTTTATCACAGTGCTTAATTCTGAATTAAATTAGATTGTACTCTTTATTCATAAACAATATTCAGATTTTTTAAATATACTTTGTCCAAAAAATACATGTAATTTTGATTAGGGGGTAGTCTAAACCTCACCACGTATCACCAGGGGGAGGGGAGGTCAGAACGTTGTTAAAAAAACATCAAGTGATTAATGGGCGACCCCCACAATGGGACAATGGGACCCACCCCGAAGCCCACCTCTACCACCCCCCAGGGGGAGGTGCGAGAGCAAAGCAGCAGCAGCCTTCATTCTAGAAAGCGTAACGGGTACCTTGTAGTTTGTTTGCAATGTATCGCTCCAGAGTACACTTTGACAAACACTCGTATGTAGAAGTCGGCAGATATACTGAGCAGCGGCACGATGTACCGGCTGTACCGATTCGCGTGCGATTCGATGCACTGCAGCATTATTCTTAGAGCCTGAAAAATAGTGATATTCACAGACAAGGCAGGAAAATGAAAATGAATGCCTAAAAACTCAAACAAACAACTTAATTTGCTTCAAGAATCTGAGACATGGAAAAAATTGAGGCAATGGACCAAATAATCGTTTTCATGCAGCGTTATTGTTGCCTAACTGCACCCAGGATTGGATATAGGCGAAATATATTGGATATTGGCGAAATATTTATTTCTAGTTTCAATTACTAAGCTGCTCAGCTAATATGAGGGGCTCATTGTCAGTAGAACTAATAATATTGTTATAAGTGTAATAACTTATAGTTTTATTTGATCTTCAGTAAGCTGGGCTTGTAGTGTATGACATTAATTAACCTACACTAAGAATAAACTTGTGTCGTAGGTATCTGCTAGCTCTTCCATTGCAGTTTTACATAGCAAGATGGTAAGTGTTGATAAGTACGATTTATTAATATTAGTCGTGTAGTGAGTAAACACCCGACCTACTTATAAGGACCCCAACATAGCATTGAGTATTAGCAATAGCGTAGAGTAGTCATCATGTAGCCTGTAACCAATACAGACGTATCCAGAGCACCGGCCTTTCACTAAGACCCACCATCACCATCATCACGACCTACTCCACATGGCGACCCTACCACAACTACATCCCTACATGGCGACCACCTACAACTGTACTCTCAAATTTAATTCAAAGTAACATTATTATTATTGTTGTTAATACATATATGTATATGTTGTCCAATGTTTATTGAGTCTATATTTAAGCAAGCAACTATATATAAGCACTTATCACTATCTCTGAGAGCTTTGGCAAGAAGTAATATGAAGGCTTAAGATACTCACCATCTCGTGACAGCACTTTGTCTTCAAACTGACAGCACCATATTTGACATAGCAAGTCTCCGGTGAGTTACCAGCCAGCACGGCCATGTCTGTCGCTGTGACAAGCAGGAGGCCGCCATCTTGTATGCTCTGCACGGCTGAATCGAGGAAGATAGAAGGACAGCCGTACGGGTCCAAGTCAATGGCTGCAAATCTCTGGGAGGGTTGCTTGTGCTTATACATTACCATGCTGAAACAATAATTGGCTGAAGGTAACACAGAAATAGTAAATAGACAACAATTGTATCTTACTAATATTTTAATCGCGAAAGTTTGTGAGAATGTATGGACATATGTTTGTTACTCTTTCACGTAAAAACTACTGAACTTATTTCGATGAAATTTGGTATGTAGATCAATCAATCGATCATCAATATCAATCTCTTTAATCATTTTGGCATCACAGACGCACTTACGAACGTCAAATTATCACAATGACTCTACCACCGTATCGGAAAAAGAACCACTACTCAGAAGATACGGCAAGAAACAGAGGGGCATTTTTTTTAGAGATTTAGTTACTATTTTTTGGGTTTTTACAATGTTATGTTTCTTATGTACTAGTTGGTTACTTTGCAGAAGTGGAATGTTCCAAGCATCTTTGTCTTCTATGTAATTACGAACAGTGTAGTATGCTTTTCTCATTAGAACATTCTAAACGCGTAATTTGAATTTACTTTAGGATTTGGAATAGTACATAACAGTTGGGCTGAAAAGTTCGTAGGCTAGCATAGAAAAAATCTTTTTTTTGTTAGAATTTGATTTTATTATTCAATATAGTCGCCTTCGAGGGCGATACAACGATTTTAGCGGTCATACAATTTTTCGATACCATTTTTATAGTACGATTTCTCTTTAGCCTCAAAATAGGCTTCAGTTTCGGCGATTACCTCTTCATCGGCGCAAAATTTCTGTCCAGCAAGCATCCTCTTGAGGTCTGAGAACAGGAAAAAGTTGCTGGGAGCCAGATCTGGAGAATACGGTGGATGCAGAAGCAATTCGAAGCCCAATTCATGCAATTTTGCCATCGTTTTCGTTGATTTGTGACACGGTGCATTGTCTTGATGAAACAGCACTTTCTTCTTTTTCAAATGGGGCCGCTTTTCCGCGATTTCATTCTTCAAACGCTCCAATAACGCTACGTAATAGTCGCTGTTTATGGTTTTTCCCTTTTTAAGATAGTCGATGAATATTATACCATGCGCATCCCAAAATACTGATGCCATAACCTTGCCAGCCGACTTTTGCGTCTTTCCACGCTTTGGAGTCGGTTCATCACGTGCAGTCCACTCGGCTGACTGTCGATTGGACTCCGGTGTGAAATGATGGAGCCATGTTTCATCCATTGTCACATATCGACGCAAAAATTCGGGTTTATTACGATTGAACAGCTCCAAACACTGCTCAGAATCATCAATTCGTTGTTGTTTTTGGTCGATTGTGAGCTCGCGCGGCACCCACTTTGAACAGAGCTTTCGCATACCCAAATATTCATTCACGATATGTCCAACACGTTCCTTTGATATCTTTAGAGTCTCAGCTATCTCAATCAACTTCACTTTACGGTTATCCAAAATTATTTTGTGGACTTTTTTGATGTTTTCGTCGGTAACAGCCTCTTTCGGGCGTCCACTGCGTGCATCGTCCTCGGTTCTCATTTCGCCTCGTTTAAACTTAGCAAACCACTTCTCAACGGTTGATTTTCCTGGTGAGGAGTCCGAATAATGTTTATCAAGCCAAGCCTTGGCTTCAATAGTATTTTTTTTCGCCAAAAAGCAATGCTTTATTAACACACGAAATTCCTTTTTATCCATTTTTTCAAACTAATAAAAGTTCCTTCACTCAAAATTATAAAACTCACAAACTAATAGAACGACAGCTGACAAATTTATACACGGGTCTTTTAAAGGTTAGAGCTAACTAAAAATCATATGGATTGAATACTAATAGCGCCATCTATGTGTCAGCCTACGAACTTTTCAGCCCACCTAATAGGCTTGCAATGGAATCAGGCGTGACGTTGCGGGAATTCATCTCTGATATATATTCAGTAAAACACCAAATTAAGTAATTCGTGTATTGAGCTAAATAGCCTAGAAAATGAAGTGACAAATCATAGTAGGTAATGAAGGAGGGTAGGCTTAATCGACACAATCAAATGCAAACTATATATTATAACTATGGTGTATGTATATACAACAATCTCAGAACTGAAACGCAATGGAAATATGTAGTATGATATTATTCATTGCGTTTCAATTTAGCACACAGGCTACTTTTTATCCCGGGACACCGCGGGTGGAACCGCGGGGGGCAGCTAGTAGTACACGGTGTGGTACAACGGAATAAGTAATAGATAGTACATATACATTTTTCTGTACTATGTAACATTCATTTCATTTTTTTTACACTTTATAGATCCATGTTTGGCCACTATCTCGCCTGATGTGAAGCGATGATGTGGCCTAAGATGGAGCACATAGATCTAGAGAGACGGCAGTTGAGCGGCTGCTCAGACCCGTCTCCCCGATGGTTCACCGAACATCATCCCGAAACACGACTAGGTCGCTTGACGGCATGGCTTTGTTCGGTGGGTGGTATTACAACCACGGCCAGAGCCTACCACTCCAAAGCGCGTAAGCGGGTCTCATCACAATGTTTTCCTACACCGTTTTAGAGCGAGCGTACAAAATCTGCACTACAAGTCATTGGTGCAGGGCCGACTCGGGATTTGAACCCAGGTGCGTCGGATTGAAAGGCGCACGAGTTCCCGCTGAGCCACACTCGCTCTAAAAGTCATAAGTCATAGGTTTCATTAAGTGTATTTAAAAGATTTTTACTACATGTCTCAAAGTTATTCTGTGTACTCCCTTTCATTTGTGAGTTTGTTTTAACGATCATGTGAATAGAGCTGGCCCCTAACAAGGATTCCCCGAAAATAGGGAACCAGGAACTATGGGGACCATGGTCCCACAACAGCCAGATACGAAACTCTTGCACTTTTTTTTCTTTGCACAACCATTTGTCCCTTTGCAGGAATCGAACCTGCAACCTCAGTGGTTTATGAGATTTGAGCCAACCTGCCCAACCACTACACCACAGAGGCTGTCAAGTTTGTTTTATACATGAGAAGGGAATTTTTTACTTTTTATTACAAAACTTACCAAGCATCATCATGACTGGTCTCAATAAGGTTCTCCACCTGATTATGGACAATATTAGACTTTATCGTCTCAACAGCTTGCAGAGACAAGTCATTTGCTACAATCTTGGTAACATTGGGAACTTCTTTAGCATAGCGGATGCTACGTAACCCAGTAGCTGATAGTGCTTCAAGAATGGTTATGTCAATCTGAAAATAATTGTTACACATATAGAATATTTTTTTGCTATCTTCATCAACTCAATAACAATAAAAACCATGATCGCACAACATCCAGGCACGACACAAATGCTTGCATAGTTTTTTGTGCTCAAGCATTTGTCCCATGGTGAGAATCAAATCCTTAACCTCATGGGTTTGAGCTTGCCTGCCCAACCAATACACCACAGAGGATGATTTATGATAATTGATGATTATGATATTATCAAATAGCATTGATTGTGATCGCGAGTAGACTGTTTTCACATGACCACAATCTATGATAGTCAAAATATTACTTTGGTTGTGTGTGATTACACCCAATAATATTATAAAAAAATTAAAGTTTAAAAAGCTACTATTTTATAAATGCTGTTTAGTAATTTTTTTTTAACTTTGCCCTTTAGGGGAGGCTAAAGTCTGTAGGACCATACCACCATGTCTTACGTAGTTTTTATTTGATAGTTTACTATTTCATATACATATTATAGTTTTGTTGAGAATGAGTCATCAGCAACAAGCCGGACCCTCTTCTAGTGCTTCAATAAAGTGGTGGAACTTTATTCAAGCTTTCCATGGACTTTTTGGGAGAACATAAAAGCAATGTTTTCCCTATTTTGTTTCATTTGCCTACACTCATGCACGTTTATGAACACATAATGGTTAATATTCCACCGATATTACACATGATCACTCGAAATAACACTTGTTTGGAAAATAAAACAAAATCGAACTGCATCACTTTTCACTTCCCGCCAAAAAGTCCTGCTGTTTAATAAGTTAAATTATGAACATAAACAAAAACAGTGAAGAATTAATTTAGTTAGAACAAAAAAATAAAATTTCAAATCTTTACAGGTTGTGTCAATAGAAAAGTTTGTAAAGAAGTAAGATTGAACCTCTTGTGAACAGAACAAAAAAGGCATTAAAAAAAGCTGTACCTTCTTTGTTCTGGCTTTGACTGATAGTTAAAATCATTAGTTGACCCTACAGTTGCTATCATAGCCTTTACGAGATGTTTATGTTTTATCATTGAATTAACAAAAATGAATAATAAACAGACCTCTGAATTACCTCCACTTCCTGTCACATCTTCTACAATTTTATCTTTCTTCAATGCTTTCTTTTCAGCTTTAGCAAGCTTCTCGGCCTTGTATTCTTCTGTAAATATGCTCAGTACTGCAATACTGAGATCTCTGTTAAACTCTTGCACGGGATTGTAGAAAACTTTATCTGTTTTAAGGCAGATCTCCGCCTTGCCTTCTTTTATAGACTTCTGGTCTGTTGATACTTCCATCTTCATTATAAGCTGTAGAAATAATAGGTTTTGTTTTCAAGAGGTTCTTCGTAGGGTGTTCGTAGGCCAGGAAAGAGAACTTTGAGGTTATCCCTTTTATTAACAGATATACATTTAAATACCTGTGCAGCTATCCTAAATGTTCTACGGACGTACCAAGAAAGCATACAGACTAGAACTTATTAAAAAGACGACAATAATTTCTCCCAAATGAAAAATAGCACCGCATTCCACAACTCATTTTTTATTGACATTGACATCTTGGTTGACAATTTTGACACATGGTTGAAAGGGATTCTGCGTTCGTAAGTGATAGCGAGTAACACGTGAGAGAGAATTGTGTTTAAAATTCATTAATTTGTCAACATTTTGATTGATCTATATTTGTGTTGTCCACCAGGTGTTGGTAAGATTTAAGTCAGTAGTTAGTTTTAGTGTTTTTACGTTCAACCGTGGTTGGGGTTAATCTAACCTCAACCATGGCTTTGGACCCGGCCCCGCCGGATCCGCCGGACCCCATGGAGATCATGGAGGTATCAAATCCCCCGTCCGCATCTAAGCGTCGTTGGGAGTCTGAGGTACAACCTCCGGCCAAGAAACCTATAACCTCCCCGGAGTTATTTGTTCCTTCGATCGAGATGGTTTACACTGACGCGTCATTAGTCGTCGGCTCGTTGTCATACACCAACCTTGACAAAGGTCCATATGTGGTCCATGTGTCCCGCGTAGAACCAGACCAATCTGTCGGCACTACTATAAGACCTATTAAGTTTGGCCAATTCCTGAAAAATCACAAAGTACCCAATGTATGTATGGAAGGAGTAAAGAGGGTAGGAAGAAATAAAATTTCGGTTGAGTTTACCTCTGCTGAGGATGCAAATAAGTTCCTAGTTTTCCCAGTTTTGTCTATGTGCAAATATACAGCTGTCATACCAACATACAATATCACTCGTATGGGTCTCATTCGCAGAGTTCCCACAGACATGTCTATGACAGATTTTGTAGAATCACTGGAGCTCCCCGCAGGATGTGGTAAGGTACTCAAAGCAAGACGTCTGAGCAGGAAAAATATTGAAGAAGGTAAAACAACTTGGATTCCTACCCAAACTGTTGTTGTGACATTCCAAGGCCAAGTTCTTCCCTCAAGGGTCTATTCATTTTACACCTCCCTACCAGTGGAATTATACCAGTATCCCACCATCCAATGCTTCTCATGCTGTAGATATGGACATACCAAAGCTCAATGCCGATCTAAGCCCAGGTGTTTCCGCTGCACCAAGGAACACACAGGTGACACATGTGAAGTCTCAGAAAAGGATTCTGTCTGTCTGAACTGTTCGGGACAGCACTTTGCTACTAGCAGAAGCTGCCCGGAACAGGCCAGACAAAAATCAATCAAAGCTGTTATGGCTCAAGACAGTATCTCTTATGAGGAGGCTGCTGCTCAGTTCCCCAAAGTTTCTCGCACCTATGCAGAAGTTTCACAGGACATGCCCCCTCCTAGCTCATCCACCTCTACTTATACCTTTTTCCCTTCCACAGCCTCTCGCTCCCATCCCGGTCGTTCATATGCCAAAACTGTATATGCCAAACCCCATGCTAAAACCCCACTAGGGAAATCATATGACAAAACCGCACACCAAAAAATTGTTTCTACCCCTGCATCAACTTTACCAAATGGTTGTGCGATTGGCACAAACCAACCTATGGAGGTATCCCCACAAAACGAAAATATGATAGAAACTTTATTAACCCTAATCATCAACATCATCCTAATGAACCCCCACCCATTACCGTCCAACGTTGCCTCCAAACTCACTCAGTTAGTCGCATTATCATCTCATCATGGATCCATTAATCGTCCTCCAGTGGAACACCCAGAGCATGCGTCGAAAGAAGCATGAGCTGGTCCACTTGATTACGAAATTCCACCCGTCAGTCATTGCTGTCTCGGAGACATGGTTGGTTCCCGGAACCCAATTTCGGGTTCCTGGTTACTCCTGTCTTCGGGACGACAGGGCTGACGGGTATGCAGGAAGTGCTTTACTAATAAAGCGCTCCCTGACCTTCTCCCAAATCTCCTTCCCCCCCACCCTTCTGATATCAACATAGTTGGTATCAGATCCTTAGATATCTCCTTTGTTTCAATCTATATCCCTCATCCTAATTCTTCTCTTATTCCCGACATACTCCTTCTCCTTACATCTATTCCTTCACCTGTGATACTCATGGGTGATTTCAACGCTCACCACACTTTGTGGGGATCTAGTCACTCAGATTTATTTGGCCACTCTCTTCTGGATGTCTTTAACGACGTTGATCTTTGTGTGCTCAATGATGGTTCGCCTACACGTAGAGTACGACCATCCCAAGACCCAAGAAGTGTAGTTGATCTTTCTCTTGTGTCTCCCTCACTTTCTTCCCTTTTAACTTGGAAAGTTCTACCCCTCACATATGGCAGCGACCACTTCCCTATCATTCTTTCTATTCCTAATAAAGTATCCCCTTACTGCAATCCCTCTCCTTCTTTAAAATACAAACTTTCTTCTGCTAACTGGTCTTCCTACTCAACTTCTTTGGATATGAAACTTGATTGCTCCTCTATATTTCCACTGGATATTGACCCTCTTGTGTCATATAATTTGTTTGTAGAGAACATCTTATCCGCAGCGGACCTCCACATACCTATTAAAAAACCCACTAGAAAATGTATCATATCAACTCCATGGTGGAACTCTGATTGTACGAAGGCGGCTGTGGAACGGAAGGAAGCAGAAAAACAATATAACAATGCTATGACTGAAGGGAATTTTTTGATATTTCAAAGAGCATCGGCTAGGTTTAGAAAGCTTACCTCAAAAATGAAAAAACATGGCTGGATAAGTTTTTGTGAAAATTTATCTCCAAAAACCCCTTCTTCGTTAGTCTGGAAACAGATTAGGCGTTTTAGGGGCTCCTGTAATATTCAGAATATTTCAGCAAATGACCCCACATCTTGGTTAGAACCCTTCTCAGACAAACTGGCCTCCCCATTTGTCCCTACAGTAGATTCCTTTCCCTCTCCTCCATCTCTTCTTCCATTCCATAATTCTTTTGACTGTCCTTTTTCTTTTAATGAATTGGCGCTTGCACTTGATGGACTTACAGACTCATCTCCAGGTATAGATGATATTCCATATTCCTTTATTATTAAGGCCTCTGACAAATGTAAGCAAGTTTTCTTAAACCTTATCAATTATTTCTTTGATTATGGCATTATACCTGACCAGTGGAAAACACAAATAATAATACCACTGCTAAAACCAGGGAAGGATCCTTCAGATCCAAGTAGCCGGAGACCAATAGCACTATCATCTGTGTTAGCTAAAATCACTGAACACCTTATTAAACAACGTTTGGAATGGTTTGTTGAAAACAAGTCCATTCTTGCCAAGTCTCAGTTTGGATTTAGAAAAGGTTCAAGCACCATGGATAGCCTAAGTCTTTTAACCACTGACATCCATATCTCTTTTAGGGAGAAAAAGTCTCTTGTAGCTGTATTCCTTGATATTGCATCAGCATATGACTGTGTCTTACTTCCAGTGCTCAGGAATAAACTGATTCAGCTGAGTGTACCTGTGAAGCTAGTTCGATTTATATGCAATATGTTGATGGAACGATGTGTAATTATAAAATCTAGCCCTCATTT
Organism: Petrophora chlorosata; assembly: GCA_951640565.1. Taxonomy (NCBI): domain Eukaryota; kingdom Metazoa; phylum Arthropoda; class Insecta; order Lepidoptera; family Geometridae; genus Petrophora; species Petrophora chlorosata. The sequence goes on along the minus strand of OX621204.1, from coordinate 2,001,553 downwards.
TCTTTCCCCAAAAACCGTTTGGAGAGGCTTGCCGCAAGGCTCAGTTCTGAGTCCACTGCTTTATAGCCTATACACATATGATTTAGAACTTTCAGTTAACTCTTTTTGCGAAGTCTTACAATATGCCGACGATTTAGCCTTATATGTTAAAGTGAAGACAATAGAGGAGGCTGGTAACCGGTTGAACCCAGCTCTATCATACCTTGGTGATTGGTTGCACTCCCATGGACTATCCTTATCAGCAAGTAAAAGTTCAGTGGTAGTATTTACTAAAAAACGAATGATTCCTCAGATTGAACTGTTTATTGGTGAAGAAGTTATCCCGCAAGTAAACCACACCAAATTTCTAGGCATAATGCTAGATTCTAGGATGTCGGGTACTCCTCATTTCGATTACATCGCGGCAAAATCAGAGAAAAGCATCAATATCCTCAGGTGTCTTTCTGGTGTCTGGTGGGGATCTCACCCTTACTCCCAAAAACTGCTATATAATGCCATAGTTCGTAGCCATTTTGATTATGGATCGTTTCTTTTGAATCTCTGCAACAAATCGGGACAAGACAAAATTTTTAAAATCCAGTCGAAGTGCTTGCGTATTATCATCGGGGCCATGAAATCGACGCCTATAAATGCTCTGCAGATTGAGTGCGGTGAACCTCCGCTTAACTTGCGTAGACAGTTCCTTTCTGATAGATTCATGTTTAAATTAATACAGAACTCTAACCACCCCATTCTCCCAAAATTGAACTTTCTTTTACACCTTTGCGACTTACGTGATTCTGAAAACATTCCTTGTCTTCTACAAAGTTATATTAAATTTACCAAACTTCCTGTTCCTGTCTTCCAGTTCCCAAAGAATCCATTGTATTTAACTCCTTATGAGTGTCTTATTTTCCAACCCAACATTGTGTTAGATTTTGGCATAGATAAAGTTTCTGCCGACGCAAGAACTACGTTTAATGACCGTATTAATACCCAATTTAAGGACTGGCACTACATATTTACAGACGCATCCAAGTTGTCTACCGACAGTGCTGTTGGTGCAGCTGTTTGGTTGCCTTCCTCCAGAATATGCTTGAGCTTTAAATGTCCTCCTTTGTCTTCGATCTTTACTGGAGAAGCTCTCGCCCTTTTGGAAGCCATTATCTACGCCAAATCGCATAATTTAAACAATTCTATCATTTTTTCAGACTCAAAAAGTTGTTTGCAATCTATCCTTTCGAACCCATTCCGTAATATTTCCCGTTTTCCTCTGATTCTTAAAATCAGGCAATCTCTTTTTGATTGTCATAACGCTGGAATCGGCATTGTCCTTGCCTGGATTCCAGGACACTCTGGTATCCCTGGTAACGAATCTGCCGATTCCTGCGCAAAAATCGCTGCTCAGACTGGCTCTTTGGAACATTATAAAGTGTATTCACATGATCTCTGCCTACTCCCTAAGAACTACCTCCACGATGCTTGGTCGAATTATTGGAATGCGTCTAAAAAGCTTAAGGGTAAATATTATGCAGACATTCAACCCAACATTCCGAAAGTTCCTTGGTTTTTTAAATTCCATAAATCTAGTAAAAAGACCACCTCTACTATCTGTCGTTTACGCTTAGGTCATGCATGTACTCCAGTGCACCTAGCCAAAATAAGGATCAGGGATCATTCATTGTGTGAATGTGGTCTGGACGAGGGACACGTAGATCACATATTTTTTAACTGCCCCAAACTGCGCCCCTCTCTCTATGACATCCTCCCTCCCGACATCCCACGTCCTACGTCTTTTAAAACTCTTCTGTCCCTTACATTTTCCTCTCTCATTAACTATATTTTGTGTAAATTTATTGATACCCATAAAATTAAATTATAAACTTTATTATATACTTTTTTCACTATATATTCATAATTGTTTTTTTTATTAATTATTTATTAATCATATTATTTATTCAATTATGTAGATACTAACATTGTGTTTTGTCTTAGTTGTGTTGTCTCTATTGTTTTAGGTAAATCAATGTGGATTTGTAAATTCGGACAGATTCTCCCTCAGACAATCACCGGCCAAATTCTTAATAGACAAACAACAACTCTATAACGTTTATGAAACTAGCATGGAACGGACATTGGCAGAATAGGGGATCGGACAGTAATCGAGAAAAAATATAAAATGTAGTTAGAACGAATGTTTATCGAACCAGAAAGATCGTCCAATCAATATTTTTGTGAAATAATAATGATTTATATTTTTAAATCAAGAAATAAAATCTAAAAATTCTGACTATTTTAATCTGTTCTTCGTCTCAAGCGAAACACCAATCACAGCGCATGACGTCATCCGTAGGCGGATGACGAGTGCCAAGCTTGTGTTGTGATTACTTTTCGTTTTTGCTTTTCATAAAAATCTTACAATATTTAGAATTAAGAGATAATAAAATAGTCCATTAATAGGTGCAATTCTCCCAAGTGATCATTATCTCTTTGCTTACAACTTGTTTTGTACAATAAATAACATGGAACCAAGCTATATAAAAGCCGACAATAGAACTCTGCCGAGAGTGGATATATTGATGGTTGGCAATTTCTTTGCCTCAAACTCGGACTTCTGTGCTGCTGAATTTCGAAATGTTAAAACATCTATGTAAGTATTTCAGCTATTCTTCATTTGATCTAATTTATGTGAGTATGGAAATAACAAAGGGAAACATAACCTAAAAAGTGTAGGTTGTGATAATTGATGTAATGTTATGTCCTTTTTATTTTTATAATGACTTACTTTAATGTTTTACTTTTGCGTCTTTTTAGATCAGCGAGACAATCATACGGGGATGATGCGATAGGATACGTCCAACTTCGGCGAGATATGGATTTGTGTACGATCAAATGTAAAGTGTGTCCAGAGCACAAAATTCGTTCAAAGGCGTATAATGCGACTATGATAGTAAATGAAAAAGAAGAAAAAGTAGTCAGCGTTCAGTGTCATGACTGTGCTGCATCAATGGGAGGTTGCAAACATGCTGTCGCTTTTCTGATGTGGGTCCACAGGAGAAGTGAGGAGCCATCTAGTACTGAAATACAGTGTTACTGGAAGAAATCTAAACTGGCTCAGATTGGTACCAATGTTAAGTATGTTACTGCAAAGGACCTTTCGTCTGGTAAAAGAGTATCTTCTACCCAGACTGCTCCACACAATAATATGCTGGAACAATTTCTCCAAGCAGCTGCTACCCGAAATGTCACAAACTGTGAATTATTGAAATATAATAACTGCAGAGTGAAAGAGTATGAGAAATTGTCACTTCATTACTTAATCATTGAACATTGTGATGACGGTGATTGTGACACATTTTTGGATACAATAGCTCAGTATTTTACTGAGAAAAACATTAAACTGATTGAAGAAAACTCTCGAATGCAATATAAGAACAGGTTGTGGCATGAGCTCAGGTATGGGCGTATTACAGCTTCAAAATCCTATGAAGTTAGCAAATGTCATACTGCAGATGGGTCTTTGATATCTATGATCATGGGAGCCAAGACCCCAGACACAAAAGCAATGAAGAGAGGTCGGGAATTAGAAACAAAAGTGAAAGAAACAGTGGAAAAAACACTTGGCAAGAAAGTGAAGACCTGCGGATTATTTATTTCCTCACAATACCCATTTATAGCTGGTTCACCAGATGGTATTATTGACAATGAAGTATGCGTTGAAATAAAATGCCCAACCAGTGAAAAAACATACAAAAATTATTTGAAAGATAATAAAGTGACAGAAAAATATATGGCACAAATACAAATTCAAATGTTTGTCACAAATTTGAAACATTGTTATTTCTGTGTTGCTCACTGGGATTTTGAACTCAACAACCATGTTGAAATGTTATTAGTAAGCTATAATGCGGCCTTAGTAAAGCACTATATTTCAAGTTCAACTCAATTTTGGAAAAGAAATGTATACCCTATTCTATATGAAAGTTCAAAATAAAATATTTTTTTACATATTCAATGGTTTTATTTATTAAAGTTAATATTAGGTATGTACACATAATAATTCATAAATAAATAACTCCATAAAGTCCTTTCCTTTTTCTCCATCAGCTTTGTACAACCAGTGAGGTGCTTCCCACTATGGAATCAAAGATTTGACGGTGGGGACTATGAGGCTATGGAGGATGCATGGTGACATAGTACTTGTGGAAAACTGTAGGTTTCTAGGCGAATATTTTTTTTATCTAGTTGTACTATAAATGGTTTGAGAATATTAGCAATGATTGGTATATTTTTTTGAAATACTTTGCCTGCATATGATGTCGATATTCCAAATTGATCTGCAAGTTCTGAAAATGTTGTATTTAATCTAATTTTTTTCAAGCATAGTAGTACATGGTCTGTTGGAATGTTGGTGTTTCCTTGTACTAAATCAACCAAAAAGTAACAATCCTTTGTTATGCCTATATAAAAACGTGGTTTGGCTTCAATTTTTTCAACATATTATTCAGGGATTGCTTTGCTTCTCTTTCCTGTTCTAGTTTAGCTTCTTCTTTGTTTAAGCTACTACTGTCAGATGGTATTTTACACTAACGATTGAACAGAAGGTGATGATGGTTGAAATGATATTGATGGGGTGTAAAGTGATAGATCCATCGATGAATTATCTGTTTATTTTAGACACACTTGGTCTTGATAGCTCTACTTGTTCTTCTACTTTGAATGGAGATGTCGATGTGGTTGTTGTCCACGTTTTAGATGGTGATGTTGCAATGTTTTTGGATTTGTTATGTGTTTGTGTATACTTGCTTCTGAAGTATTTACTTTTAAAAACAACTTGTACACCTTTATCTTGGCTTTTTGGCTGTTCTTCTCTTACAAAGTCAGTTTGTAAATCTAAAACAAAGGTAAATTGGTCATTATTGTTAACCATTCCGAAAAAGGTATTGGTTCAAATTAAACTAGTAGGTATTTAGCTAGGTACTTACTAAGAGACTGAGTTGTATTTTCTTTTTCCATATTAGTCTCCAGTTTAATTTCTGCAAGGGCTTCTTCTATTAAAGACATTCTTTGCCTTTTGACAGCAGCGGGGCAAGATGTACTAGTAGTTGATGGCAAACTTCTTTTCCTATCAGTTTGACATTGAAATTTTGAAGGAAGGCATCCAGGTTTTATCATTATTTTTTTACAAAGCCCATAATATGATATCGCATGTAATTTTCCATATCATTCGGCAGCTATAACACAAATTACAAATTATTTAAGCACTTATACTAAACTTCTTACTTGTAAATATAACCTATACATACACAAAAGGAACTTATTATTTTACACACCGCTTAAATTCTATCTAAAGGTACTTACATCGAAGTGTCCTCACAAAAGAAAATCGCTGATGTTATAGACATCCCTTCGTGTTTTCGTCTTGCTAGATCCATCCATTTTTTTCGCATTTCTGCTTTTCGTGGTACATCAATGAATAATTTATTTGGAGTAGCTATAGAATTATTTCTACATTGAGGTACTGCACACCAACGATATGGTTTTCGTTCCATTCCGACAATTTACTCAATTTAGTCCCCAAACTTCACAAAACGTATTTAAATCTCTTTGCAAGTTTTCTTTCGTAGAGTTTGAGTTTGACGCACAGAACAATAATACTGGTTTGACGTTTCGGCCAGCGTATGACGTCACACACCTGAGGTGACCTTTTGCGCGGCAATAATTGAAATATAATATTTAACTTTAATTTTAGGTACTTTTAGAGCTTTATTTAATTAAAATGGTATTTTTCATGGCTATATATATTGATTATGGTTAATTTAAAACACTTTCTGGAAAGTTGTCCGATCCCCTATTGTGTCATTAAGACACAGAAGCCATAAAACAAGAAGTCATGGTTGAAAGTGACGTTTTATTAATCTTAACTTTTTAAGGCCGAGTTCAGAAATCACCCAGTTTATGTAATTATTACCTTAACGCCGTTCAGAAATGACTCAGGTGAACTTTGACATTTACCCTGAGCCGTTCAGAAAACCAATTGGGGAGAGTCAAAGTTCACCTGACAGGTGAAAATATTCACCGATAAAAAAGCGGGTTATGATTCACACCTGTTAGGTAATAGTTGTCAGTTGTCATTTTCCTTTACATATTGCAATATTTTTGCATTGTTTTTTTGTACATACAAATAAAATTAGCAATTCGTGTATTTGAAGGAAAATATAAGGTATAATTCCGATATTAGCCAAAATAACGCAGTCAAATCTGATAAACAAAAGCGCGGGAAATCTCGGTCTTGAAAATGATTGGTTTTGATTGGCTGGCTTATTGTATTAATCGATGCCCGTTCAGAAAGACGTTAGTTAATTTTTAACTTGGCATATCACTGAGATTAACTGACAAGTATTCACTCGTGAACAATGAACATTTACCCATTTCTTAACGCGGCCTAAAAGGCGTGAATTACAAGATAGCTCATATAAAGTATTTTGGCTGTCTACTCGAAGCAAGATAGATAAAGAATTAAAAATTCTCTATCTTTGGTTCATCCGTATTTTCCTCGCAATCCCTTCATACAGGTCAATGCATATTTAATACCATAAAAAGATTATAAAGAGAGAGGGCATTGCTTGAACTTGAAGCTTCAATGCTTAAGTTGAGAGTTTGAAAGTGTGAGTTGAAACTTTTACTTTTGACGTCAAAATCTTGGGATCTCTTTATACAAAAAAAAAAAAATATGTAATCAATGTCATTTCAATAAAAATGTCAATGCCAAGTAGTAGCAGTCAAAGCTGTCAAATAAATTTTTGAAGAATCTGGAAAAATAACCTAGTTTTCTAGTAATTTTAATTTTTAAATGAATATCTCCGTTTAAATCTGTGTTAAGAACACAAAAAGATCAATATGCACACCGCTAACCTCTTGTTGCGAAATGGGGTTTTTAATTCAAAGTTAAACACATCCGCCCGAGTTTTACGAAGTGTGACCAAAATTGCATCACATAAACCGGTGCAAAGATTGTGTTACAGTGTTAACAGCGCGAGGAACACTCGGATATGTGGTTATAATAGTGGTTGGGGTCCTTCAGGGCTGCAGGCGGGATCCGCGAGGTTGTTTTCGACGGGGAATAAAAACGACCCTCCCGAAGAAGATGCTGAGATAAAGGATGATACTCCACTCTTCAGCAGCCACTTACCGGCGACGGTGGCTGTACCTGAGGTCTGGCCTCAGGTTCCAGTTATCGCTATCAATAGAAATCCGGTTTTTCCTAGATTTATCAAGTTGATTGAGGTACCTAACGTTTTATGTTTTATCATATCTATTATGCTTACTAATATCTTACTTTGTCGCAAACTCCGTATAAATAGTTTGCTTAGTATCAAAAACCGTAACTGTTGTTCAACAGATTTCAAACCCAGCTCTGATAGACTTGATCCGTCGCAAAGTGAAGCTTAACCAGCCATATGTCGGCATATTCCTTCGTAAGAAGGAAGAAGACAAGACTGATATTGTCTCTAAACTAGACGATGTCCACCAAGTGGGTGTGTTTGCACAAATACATGAAATGCAGGACATGGATTATAAGTTACGTCTAGTCGTTATGGCACATCGGAGGATCAAGATTACTGGACAGTTTATTGAAGATGAGATTGAGACTGGACCAGCAGGTATGTGCAGTTATTATATTCTCGTTAGAATAATCTACATGAATTTTAAAATTAACTTTATCTGTAATACTGTAAACAAGCTCCAGTTTGAAGGGCTTTGTAGCCAGCAAAATTACTGGGCATTATGAGACTCAACAGCTAATTGTCACAGGGTGACAAGCGCAGTGCAGGGCCCTACAGGATATAGCAAAAAAAATCTGGGTGTTGCTGTTACTGTTAAGGACAGGCCTATTGGTTACCATCAGGTGAACAAACTGGTCTTGTTGTCACTTAGTTAAATATAAACAGGTTTCAAAATATGAGAAACAATGTAGATTAAAAGAAATTTCGACTCCATTTCTGAAATGACGTCACACATTTCAGAAATGAAGTTGAAATTTCCTCTATTTAATGTGGAGCTTGACGTCGGCCGTGAAGAAACAGATGCAGAGAGACGACGCAGAAAGTACCGCAACAAGAGAAAGCAGAAATCTGAATCCAAGGAAGAAAATGAAGTAGAAGATAAGAAAGATAGTCCAAAAGGAGCAAAAAAGCCTGTGCCGGAACAGGTGCTGATGGTGAAGGTCGAAAATGTCATGCACGAGAAGTTCACCCAGACTGAAGAGGTTAAAGCTTTGACGCAGGAGGTGATTAAGACAATACGGGACATCATCAATCTGAATCCATTGTACAGGTGTGTATTATGGTACTAATTTGAAAATGTTTCGTTTTTGTGATGTCCTGTCAGCATCTCTTCCTACTTTTTTGTGTGAAAATTTCATCTGTCCCCTCATTATAACGAATCTTAATCTTGCTAAAACTCTTCACTCAGCAATAAGTTACATTTGAACGTACTTATGTCATTCTTGTTTGTGTTTAGTTTCTTTATTTTACATTTTTGTACTTGTGTAGTAATATGAGTTTGTGCCTATTATCAGTAGTTATAATACTGATTTCTTGAATCATAAATTACATTCCAGGGAGTCTTTACACCACATGTTAGCACAAGGACAGAGAGTCGTGGACAATCCGGTGTACTTGAGTGACCTTGGGGCAGCCCTGACGGGCTCGGAACCTACTGATCTTCAAGCTATCTTGGAGGAGATGGATGTGAGTTTCCTTTTTAGTTGGATGAGTTTAGTGAGGTAGCCGATGTTCAAATAAAATGTAGTTATAAACAACATCATATTTTTAGTCCAATTTTATAAAATGCTGTAATTATGTACATATTTTCATGTTAAAACTGAAATATCAGTTTTAATGATGCATAATGTATGATGTTAAAAACATTTTTTTTATTTATAATATATTTTAGCGACTTTCAAGTCATCGCAGCTATGGAAACCCCATTGGTGCATACAAGGTTATTCATAGAGACCATAAAGTATCATGTTATTGTCTGACGTGGACCCTGCTAATGCTTGCACAATCTGGATTATATAATAATATAATATAATTGCCAAAAAAAATTTAAAGGACATTTTTTAAACGACATACTTGACTCAATAATAATACAAACACAACAGTTTCATTAGCAGTTGTTGAGCCTCAGATGCCTAATATACTATACATATATCCAAATAATTAAATCAATTATTCTAAACTGCTGTTTAATTTTTCAGATCCCTAAAAGACTGATGTTGTCACTCTCTTTACTAAAGAAAGAGTATGAACTATCAAAACTGCAGCAGAAAATTGGTAAAGAAGTCGAAGAAAAAGTCAAACAGCAACACAGAAAGTATATTTTACACGAACAGCTCAAGGTAAGGTTTGATGACTATTTTCCTATAATTATACATGAATAGTTTCAAGGCTAAATAATTTATTATTTACCTATCTATCAAATAAAACTCTTTTATTACCGCATACTTATCAATGTCTTATCACCGAACTAAGTCACGAGTATGGTTAAAAATTGATATATTTTTAAAAGCTAATTTTATAAATTAAATTATTTGTTTGGTATAAAAAGATTGTTTGCAATTGATTTGCGACCGGATCTTTTATTTTTAGTAGTTTTTTTTCGGTTGAGGTGGCACAAAATCGACCGCGGCATCAAAATCGCTGCGATTTGCGTTCGATAGTGTGCAGTCGCCGCAGTTTTCGAAAACCGACTGAGTCATCGATTGGCGACGCTAAAATTAGCAAGCGTGGCCCTATTGGCTATATATATGGCGTGGGAGAACCACGCTATAATTTCGTCAAACGACCTAATTTGGTTTTCTTAGTTTGTTGTTAATTGATTGTGGTTGTCAAATAAATGTTTTTTGTTTCTTCCTTTCTAATTTCTTATGGCCTAAATAAACCATTATTTCATTTTTTTTTATTGGTAAATTGGCATACGATTGACGACATCTCACCTGATGGAAAGCGAAGATGCGGCCTAAGATGGAACACGCTTGCCCATGAGATGCCTATTCACTCTAAATTAAAATTAAATGAAAAAAAAACACCGTTAATGTACCGGATAGACTATTGTATACCACACTTCATGACACTGGGCCCTTAATGAATATTATTGCGAACCTTATATCACGACTAGCTATTGAATGTTCTAATGAGAAAAGCATACTACACTGTTCGTAATAACATAGAAGACAAAGATGCTTGGAACATTCCACTTCTGCAAAGTAACCAACTGGTACATAAGAAACATAACATTTTAAAACCTCAAAAATATGTATCAAAATCTCTAAAAAATATGCCCCTCAGTTTCTTGCCGTATCTTCTGAGTAGTGGTTCTTTTTCCGATACGGTGGTAGAGTCATTGTAATAATGGACGTTCATAAGTGCGTCTGTGATGACAAAACTGAACAAAAAGATTTTTACTTTGACTTCAACATTGAATTTTATAATAGTCGGGGAGACGGGTCTGAGCAGCCGCTCAACTGCCGTCTCTCTCTAGATATATGTGGTCCACCTTAGGCCACATTATCGCTTAACATCAGGCGAGATAGTGGCCAAACATAGATCAACTAAGGGTATAAAAAAAATAAAAAAATTGTAAAAATCAATTAATAATTTTACCCCTTATCATTTTCAGGTGATAAAGAAAGAGCTAGGTCTAGAGAAAGACGATAAAGACGCGATAGGCGACAAGTTCCGAGAACGTCTGGCCGACAAGAAAGTCCCGCAGGTGGTGCAGACCGTCATCGACGAGGAGCTGAATAAACTTAACTTCTTGGAGGGCCACAGTTCAGAATTCAAGTAAGAAAATTACTATAAACCCCTTGTTTAACGTTCATTTCCGGAGGGTCATAGTTTAAGAGTCAAGTTAAATTCCTTTACACCTCCTGTTTGGGTGTTCCTCTGAACTTCGTTCTTTATTTCTACACGACACTTGCTTTGAATAATTAATTAAAAAGAAACAAGAACCGACTTCAAGACTTAACTTATATTTTTTGTTTTTGTTATTTTTTTTCAAAAAGTACTGAATCAATTTCGTTAAAATTTGTATGGGACCACCTCTGAAGTATGATCTACCAAACAAAAAATAATCATCAAAATCAATTCATAATTCGCAGAGTAATCGCGTACATACAAAAAATAAAAAAAATTGACAATAGTCAGGATGTATCGCCAATACAATGATATAATGTCCGAAAATAATAGTGATGTTGATATATTCAATTCCAAATTGTACAAATTTAAAAAGGACATTTCGTCAATTATCACTGGTGACGCTGCGCTACAGCAGCAAGTCACTGGAAGCACAAGTAGTAAAAATAAGTAGTTATTGATACTACTATGTTTCCTATTGTGTATTTAATTTTGTATAATGATTTTACAATTACTGTTCTTATTGTGGTAATTGCAGAGCATTTATCACAAATGGATTTCTGGTCATGTGCCATATTGGTGATTCTGAATTAACGTCTCTGTAATATCGATAAAATTATTTCTGTGTGTAAGTGTTTTAAATTAACGTCTCTGTAATATCGATAAAATTATTTCTGTGTGTAAGTGTTTTAAATTAACGTCTCTGTAATATCGATAAAATTATTTCTGTGTGTAAGTGTTTTAAATCATAAATGATAAGTAAATAGATTAATATATCAGAACACTTCATGTCCCCTTTAAGAGATCTCTACGCCCCACCAGGGGGGCACGTCCCACCGGTTGGGAAGCCCTGGTCTACATGGTTTTTGTGTTTCAGTGTGACCCGCTGCTACCTCGACTGGCTGACCTCGCTGCCCTGGGGGGTGACCTCGGAGGAGAATCTCAAGCTGGAAGACGCGCAGGTGATCCTGGACGCTGACCACTACGGCATGGAGGACATCAAGAAGCGGATCCTGGAGTTCATCGCCGTCTCGCAGCTGAAGGGAAGCACTCAGGGGAAGATCCTGTGTTTCCATGGTCCGCCCGGGGTCGGCAAGACTAGTATAGGTGAGACTTACACTAATATATTTTTAACCAACAAAATTATTCATATTCATTTATTCATGCTCATACATATATTATTACAGACAGGTGTTAAAATAATGTCTCAAAGTATGCTATAAGTATGTACCCTGTAAGGGTGTTGCATAGTGGGTGCAGTTCTATCATAATTCAACATTCCGATTCTGGTTCTTTATAATTATCTACATTATTAATTTAATTTAATGTCATAAGTAGTCTGTGCTTAGTCACTATAGTCAATTTCAATTTACATAATAAAAAAACCAGAATGTTTTCAATCAATCAATCAATCAAATCATTTATTGCGAGAATATAGTACATAATGGTGATATAATTCTAAAAATAAGCCCTTACATTCTACCATGACAACGGTGTGCAATAACATGTCTTATTAATTATTTCAATTACATTATATCATAAATACAAACATAATAATGTTATTCATATTGATACATAGTTAATTGATAAAATAAAGTAATTGATAGAATAAAGTAATACATGTGACATGGTAATAAGTGCTTTTTAAGTGTAATTTTTAATAATAACAATAAACAATGGGATTAATATGATTGTTCTGGTTAAAATATAGACCACTAACCATATCTCTTGCTAAAACAACATAAGTCAAGAACAGGTGTTCAGGTCTTTTTTCATTATTATTATTAATTAACTGTGAAGGTTGCTCGAAATTTATTTTTTACAATTCAAATACTTTTGTATGACCTTTTAATATTTCCAAAATATATTGTTTGCACAACCTTATAAAACTCTACAGTACACCGAGGTTAACTGGAAGATAATGCTCACTAGCATTAAGTTCGCCTATGTACCTACAAATTTGTTAGTGCAATAAACGATTTTCTATCTATCTATCTATCTAAATTAAGCATAAAAAAGGCCTTTAAAACTCGTTTATTTGTGCATGAAACAGTTTTTTATTGATAAGATTTTAAATAATTAGAAAGAAGAAAAATGATATTGCTCGGGCAGGGATCGAACCTGCGTCTTTGGAATACCGTCCCGACGCCTTAACCACAATCAATGCAATTTGATCAATGGAAGCATTGACGACAGATGACGTAGAATCGTCCCCGTAAGACGATATAAGAAGCATAGAAGAAATTTGGTTGCTCGAGCAGTAGGCTCGGTGGCTCAGTGGTTAAGGCGTCGGTACGGTATTCCAAAGACGCAGGTTCGAACCCTGTCCGAGCAATATCAGTTTTCTTCTTTCTTATTATTTAAAATCTTAAGATTTTCGCCTAGCATACGCTAATACATTCAATATCAAAAAAGTTTTTATGGATTTCTTAAAATTTCAAATTGTGTGACTTAAAAGGTTTTTAAAATGACCGATTCAATTAATACGCCAATGATACCTAACGGAAGTTTGTGGTCCCAGCCCGCTCGATAGCCCGCGCGCTCAACCGCCAGTACTTCCGCTTCTCCGTGGGCGGCATGACCGACGTGGCCGAGATCAAAGGGCACCGGCGCACGTACGTCGGCGCGATGCCGGGGAAACTCGTGCAGTGTTTGAAGAAAACCGCCACCGAGAACCCACTCGTACTCATTGACGAAGTGGACAAGATTGGCAAGTGAGTATTGGCACAGAACACTTTACATTTATTCATATTCATCATGCGACTCAACAGCTAATAGGGAATATGCATGTGTTGTCGAAAAATCTGGAAATCACTTTTTACGATAGATTACTCCTGTAAACATTTAGTAGTGATATAATTATTATTAATTGCGTAGTTTTTTGTATTTAAATGTTTTTCTTTTCTTATTTTTGGAGAAACGGAACGTAATCGCAAAACGCTTGAGTACGCGAGTTGCTTGTTGGTCAATTTTAGTAGAGTTCTATTAGTAAATTATTGACACACACACACATGTAGCATAGATGGACCAATGAGGAGATCCTAAGTCCCCACCTTTTGACGTCACACGTAAATGGCGCGTTTATGTTGATTTAAATTGATTCAAATTTTCATTTAGTTATGATGCCGTAAAGATTTTAATTCAAACATTTTCTTTCATTAATAGTATTCAATAATGAATCGATTCATGCATTAAAAAAAATATATGCATATTCCCTATTGACCCAGGGGATGACAGCGGCCGACAGCTTATAACGTAGATAAAGGCACAGAAGTTAATAGTACAGGTACAGAAACATGACTTTGTAAAGACATTTATATAAATAGCATCTCTTGCTACGAAGCAATAAAGTCCAATTCAGTTCGCACAGTGGTATAATACGCGCCACGAAAGATGAGACTTGACAAGCGTCAGTAGTGGGGAGCCTGCGCAGGTACTGTCGTGTACGAAATAGTTATCCATAATTTGTATATCTATTCAGGGATTTTTGACAACATTCAGAATTAGGTAGGTGTATATATTTTTTTTAAACCTATCATAGATTTATTACTAAATAATAAAATTTAAGATAAAAAAGGCAGATTGTCCTAGTCACTGTCACTGACAATATATGATGTAAGTGTAAACGTCGTAAACCATCTACCTACTTTGTCTTCTTAATGTTTTACCTCGAGGCATAATTAAGATTTCACAAAGTTACACTCGTATACAACACAACTATAACAAAGTAGAAATTTATAAACACAATTTGCACTCGATTGTACTGCGGAGTCAAGCGGTGCGTGCACGGGGTGAGGGGGACGGAAGGCAACTGACGCGCATGCGCAGTGCCGTACCGACACCTCCCGCGCTCTTTCCGCTGCCCTGTTGATCCCCGATCCCTTCCCGCCTCAGACCTCATACCGCTAAAGAGACCTATAAATCGTCTACTGCGCAAGTCAAACCACGTGGTTTGTCAAGTCTCATCTTTTGTGGCGCGTATTATACGTACCTACCTCGTATATTGACCTACAGAACGTCTCTTTCTATCGCGTAGCTTATATTCTTCTGAAGCCGCACAGTAGTCTGGAATTTGAATTTAGTGGACATTCGATCTTAAGTGGAAATAACAAACGAAATTTGCGTTTCTCCAAAATTAGGAAAAATAAACATTGAAATACAAATAAACTACGCAATTAATAATAATTACTATATCACTACTAAATGTTCACAGGAGTAATCTATCGTAAAAAGTAATTTCCAGATTTTTCGACAACACATGCATATTCCCTATTGAGCCTTATTCTCTCATGTTAACTGCAGAGGCGTCCATGGCGACCCGTCGTCAGCCCTACTGGAACTGTTAGACCCGGAACAGAACGCAAACTTCCTGGATCACTACCTCGACGTGCCGGTCGACCTCAGCAAGGTGCTGTTCATCTGCACAGCCAACGTGGTCGAGCACATACCCGAGCCGCTCAGGGACAGGATGGAACTTATTGATATGTCTGGTAAGTTTAGGGAGGAACTTATTGATATGCCTGGTTACTTTAGGGATGGAACTTATTGATACGTCTCGTAAGTTTAGGGATAGAACTTCTTGATATCTGGTAAGTTTAGGGATGGAACTTATTGATATGTCTGGTAAGTTTAGGGATGGAACTTATTGATACGTCTCGTATGTTTAGGTATGGAATTTATTGATATGTCTGGTAAGTTTAGGGATGGGACTTATTGATATGTCTGGTAAGTTTAGGGATGGGACTTATTGATATGTCTGGTAAGTTAAGGGTGGAACTTATTGATATGCCTGGTTACTTTAGGAATGGAACTTATTGATACGTCTCGTAAGTTTAGGGATAGAACTTATTGATATCTGGTAAGTTTAGGGATGGAACTAATTGATATGTCTGGTAAGTTTAGGGATGGAACTTAATGATATGTCTCGTAGGTTTAGGGATAAAACTTATTGATATTTCTGGTAAGTGTAACGATGAAAGGATTTTATTGATATGTCTGGTAAGTTTAGGGATGGGACTTATTGATATGTCTGGTAAGTCTAGGATGCAACATATATTATTGCTATGTCTGCTAAATCTATGGATCTGTTAAGATTGTGGGCAAATTATCTTTTAAAACATTTAAAAAGTTCTGTCTCTGGTAATTATGAAATTGAAGTTCAGTCAAGAAGGAGAAACGCGCTCACAACTCTTGTCATTTCCTAGGTTACGTAGCAGAAGAGAAGCTAGCAATAGCCCAGCAGTACCTGGTCCCGACCGCGCGGACCAACTGTGGGCTCACGGACAAACAGCTGGATCTCACCGCAGACGCCCTGCATTCCTTGATCAAGTCCTACTGCAGGGAGTCAGGAGTGAGGAACCTGCAGAAACACATTGAAAAGGTATGTGCGTGGTTGTATGTGGGAGTGACTTTTTTAACAGTTCGGGTAGATATGTTTTTTTTAACCTACCCCAACAACTCCCCCCCCCAACAAACATAACGTTTATTTATTTTAGGAAAACTTACAGCCAATACATGCCTATGCTACTTAAATTATATCTAAGATAATATGTCTAAGATAACTTTGCCAATTAATTTTAATAAACAGGAAAACAGGCTTTATATATGAACAGGCTAGGCAAGTAATTAAACGTCATGGATCCAAGTTATTTGCCTAGCTGTTTGATCAAATGACTGAATATCATTCAGGAAGCTAGTTGAACGGCGCTGTTTAGTAAAGTTGCTAGGCTGTTGATAGAATGGCTGATTAAGCTAGTTGGCTGCGACATATACATGATATTATTATTTTATACACAACACCACCGACCCTTACAGTTTCTTTGAGTCCTCTCCATCCAAAGGTTGTCTGGAAGAGATCGCTATAAGCGATAAGACCGCCCATTGTAACACTTTAGCTTTAAGTATTGTTTTGTAATTGTTTCTTGTTGTTGTGTGACAATAAAGCGCTTTTTAATCTAATCTAATGACTACATTTTATTTTCCAGATCTCCCGCAAAGTGGCGTACAAGATCGTGAAACAGGAGACGGAGAGTATGACGGTGACAGCCGACAACCTGGCGGAGCTTGTCGGCAAGCCGACCTTCAAGCACGACCGGATGTATGACGTGACGCCGCCGGGCGTCGTCATGGGCCTCGCATGGACCGCTATGGGTGAGTGGCTGCTAGGCTTAGAGTAGCGAGGATTTAAATAATTCATTCTGTAATAAAAAAACCGACTTCAATTCTGATGTATCTTCGAAGGCCGAATATCGATAAAATTTATATGGGACCATCTTGTAGCTATACTGAACCCAACGCAAAAAGAATTTTTCAAATTCGTTCAAGAATGACGGAGTTAATAATAATAATAACAAAAAACAATAATAATAATAATAATTAAATGCTCTAAGAGCATTTAGAGACAGTCCCCGATAAGTGTTGCCCATTACATATCTGAACTAAAAGCTCTAAGAGGCCTCTTCATGTTGGACTCATGTCCCCGCGCAAGCCTTCCAAAGGAACTGGTGTATAACCCGGGAGAAAGAGCGACATAATAATAATAATAAAAGTACAAAAATAAAAAAATAAAATTATGGAATAGAGAACCTGCTCCATTTTAAACGACTTCAAAAAAGGATGAGGTTCTCTGTTCGAATGTTTTTTTTTTTATTTTTTTTATATGTTTGTTACCTTCGAACTCCGTTATTCATGAACCGATTTGGAAAATTCTTTTTGCGTTGGGGTCAGTATAGCTATGAAGTGGTCCCATATAAATTTCATCGATATTTGACCTTGGACTTCGAAGATACATTGAAGTCGGTTTTCGTTTTTTCTAAAAATGTATTATGTTATTTGAAGTCGGTTAAAAAAAAACGTATATATGTAACCATAATCGTGTGTCCAGGTGGCAGCACTCTGTACATCGAGACAGCGCTCCGCAACATCTCCCAGGATGACAAGTCTCCCATGGGCTCCCTGGAGCTGACCGGCCACCTGGGCGACGTCATGAAGGAGTCAGCCAGGATCGCGCTCACGGTCGCCAGGAACTTCCTGACTCGCTACCAGCCGGAGAACACCTTCCTCAACACCAGGTCAATAAATATAAAAAACATAAAAAAATATTTATGGGTATGGTAAGTATTAACCTATGCTGTCCCACTGATAAATATAATACCATATATATCCCATATATATATATATGGTAAGTATTACAATTTATTATTGAAGTCTCCAGCCCTCGACGTAGTTTGACGCTGTGTTTCAAGGACTAGCTCCTTCTCCCAATTGAGATACATAAAAATGACAAATCTGAATACACAGTTAAAATAAACAAAGAGAAAATTAAGAAAAAACACACACTAATCGCGCCAGTCCCTCATTTCATATATTTAAAACAAGATTTAAAAAACATTATCTTTCCTTATAGCTTCGGTTTATAAGTACTTATGTATGTATTATATATATTAGATATATAGTACTAGAAATAGTTGTGTATTTATATATTTAGTTATTGATATTTATGATTATAGTTGCTGATATTTTCTTGTCAAACCGTAACCGTACACTGAAACCTATTTGCTCATGTGACAGTTCTCTTTCCTCAAGGGTTTGCTGGAAGAAAACTCTTTTTAGGGTTAAGCTCGCCTTTGTACATATATTTTATAAATCATCGATGATTTATAAAATAGTGTACAATAAAGAATATACAGGGAATAACATTAATGTGTAGTAATACTGAAAGGTGTGTATGGGTATCTAGTCATGAATCATTGGGCAGAATATACAACCAAAAAAACACTATTATATTTTCCATACAAAGTTCAAAAATTATTTATTTGAATTATTTTGGACAATCCTAACAAGCTGTGGCCTAGTCGCGGTAGTACGGGTCATTGACCGAGCTACTTTGTGCCTAGGCACAAAACAGATTAGTACAGAAATCTACATACATACAAAGTGCGCTCGAGCAACGCAC
This sequence comes from Petrophora chlorosata, assembly GCA_951640565.1. NCBI lineage: Eukaryota > Metazoa > Arthropoda > Insecta > Lepidoptera > Geometridae > Petrophora > Petrophora chlorosata. The sequence continues at coordinate 1,982,698 of OX621204.1, read as the reverse complement.
ACATAGACACCGCTCACAGACACGATATCTGGGCACAGTTGGGATGCGAGTGCCATCCGCTTGAGACACGCGTCTGTGAACTTTTTTGTGCAAAAATGGAGCAACGAAAAATAGGTTATTATAACTGTTTGGTGGACGGTTGTTTAAATTCAACATTAAACGGTGAATTGTCGTTTTTTAAGCTACCAGTTGTTTCAGAGAGGTAAGTAGGTATTTGCTTGTATTTTGATGGTTTGTTTTCACGTAACACAAAATAGTTAGGTAGGTAGGTAAGCGCCCCAGCCCCCAGCCCTGCGCCGAACAAGCGAACATAAGTTTGTAGCCTTGTCATATTTTTACAATTTAAAATTAGATATTTATTGTAGTATAAGCTGTGTTAGCCTTGTGTTCAATAATCTAATGAGGAAGATGTTAATGTAAACTAATCGCATTTGTTTTGTCTTCAAAACAACTTTATTCAGTTATAATAGTAACTGCGAAAAAATTATGTCGATATCGTGTACAGTTATATTTTTAAATCAATCAATTTTCCTCCCAAAAACTTCCTGCGCCGTCCGGTATGAAATGTATGAAAAGTACATACATGAGATTAACTTCTGTATTTATCTGTTTTGTGGCCTAGGCGCTCTGTCTTTGAAAACGCCGAACATTTTACAAGGGCTTGATTTCGAGTCTCAAATACCGGAATTTCATACTGAACGGATCTTCGGACTCGGTCGTATCCGTTCCGGAACCCACTCGTAAAAAAGGGTATTTCCACATTTTTACACGACTGCCCAAAAAGGAGTATTTCAGGGTTTACGTATGTATGTATTTATTTATTCCACCATTACTTCTTATTGCCTGGACAGATTTGAATGCATTAAAAGCATAATAAAAACATAGGTTTAAGTTTTTTTTACCATAGTTTTTTTGCATGTTCCGGAACCGGTATACAAAAAAATCTCCGCGAACGTACCCGACTTAGCCTTGCCTTGATTAGTTTTAAATTTTTATCCAACTTGACGTCTTAGAATTCATATTCAGAAATAACCTAAAAAGAATTTCCGAAACGAAAACGGTCCTTTTCGGTGGAGTTTTATGGGGCGGCGTTAGAAGGTAACTTTGTTTGTGCCGCTCGACCAATGAGGAGCAGCGGCTATTATTTATTAGGATTACATCTTTATGATTGGTGCAATACGAAACAAGGCTAGCGAATCATGAAGCGGCGGCGAATGTTTGATAGCTTTAGTGTTTGCCGCGTTTTGTCAAAGATTAAACAGGTTTATTTCTGAAAACTGACTAAGTAAAGACGCTTTATTGATTACTGACTTACGAACACTCTTTTACTATGCAATGAAATCAAATGTTGGAAATGTCTTAATCATCATTATCAGCCTATTACATTCCTACTGTTGAAATTCATGCATGATGTTTTTTACATCCTATTCCTACGGTGGTTGGTGACCTCACGTATTTTTTAAGAACATCAGCCATGCTCGCTCTTATTAGGCGTTTACACTGATTAGATCCTTATTCCTGAATGTTAATTGGAGCGATGATGTTTAATGCTGTAATTAATAAGTAAGCATTAATAAAAATAAAAAAATACCCTGCCAAAAACATTATCACTTGGGATGATTTAAGGATTCCGAGGATACCCCATACATCCAAATCTGTTGAGGCATTTTGTAATAAAAAAACGCACATACATTAACCCCGAAAACATTATATTCCTTTTTTGGGGAGTCGCGTAAAAAGCAGTTTGCTTGAAAGTTAGTTGTAAAGTAAGGTTGGTAGGACAGCTGGCTTTGCTAACTGAAGATAAAATTTGTTTGTCAGATCTGTGCACGCGGCGCACTAATATTCTTTGTCACAAGTTCATTGCTCTTTATCAGCTGATTGTTAGGGTTGAAATGAACTTGATTACCAGAAATGTTTAAATTATCATATCTTGTGATTTTAAAAAGTTTCTGGTGATTTGCACTTGGACTTGAATTATTAATAAGCTTCTATATGCGTGGTTTAATTATTACTACACATTTATGTTACACGTTGTATAAGAAAAAAGAGAGCGAGTGTGGCTCAGTGGGAGCACGTGCGACTTTCGATCCGACGCACCCGAGTTCGAATCCCGCTGGCCCCGCACCACTGACTTTCTTAAGTTATGTGCGGATATAACACTCGCTCTAGAAACGGTGAAGGAAAACATCGTGAGGAAACCGGCATGTCCAAGAATTTGTCACAAAAAGTCAAGGACATGTGACATCCACCAACCCGCACTGGGCCAGCGTGGTGGATTATGGCCCATCCTCTCTCTATGAGAGAAGGCCCGTGTCCCAGCAGTGGGAACGTGATGGGCTGATGATGATGATGATGATGAAGAAAAAAATAGTAACTCCCTGGCTTCCTGTGTTGTCTGGTCGCCTGGGTGGATTGAGAAGTGACCAGACTCTGGACTCAAGTCCACCGATACCCTTATATTGTTGTTTACTTTAGTTTCGTTTTTTTTAACCTCCGACGCAAAAAGGAGTGGTGTTATAAGTTAGACATTTGTATATATTTAACGAAACAAAGGTATTTTTTAATTTTGTTATGTTGTGTTTTGTTTCTCGACTAAAATGAGAGTCGGATAAGAAAAAACATCTCACTAGTTCGACGATCGAACAAATGAGTCGAAGTAGCGGGAACCAACGAATATAATTACGAAAAAAAAAATTATAATAATTTCGTAATTAAGAAATTCGTTTTTAAGTTACAAAACTATATATATTATAATACTATGTATGTATTATACTCATATGATATTATATGATTTTACCAATAATAACTATTATATAAGTACACCACCGTCTTTTGTCGTTTCACAAATCCTCTTCATCCAAAGGTTGTCTGGAAGAGATCGCTTATTAGCGATAAGACCGCCCATTGTACTAATTAAATTTTTAAGTTCTATGTCTATTGGTTCTTGTTATGTTTTTGGTGTACAATAAAGTGTTATCAATCAATCAGTCAAAACTATTTTTAAAATATTAAATATGTTTTATCAAAATCGGTTCAGCCGTTTTTTTACTTTTTACAGGTTTTTTTTTGTGTTGGGGGTTATTTAAATTTTAGTATTTTTTTTTACTCTTTATAGATCTATGTTTGGCTACTATCTCGCCTGATGTGAAGCGATGATGTGGCCTAAGATGGAGCACATAGATCTAGAGAGAGACGGCAGTTGAGCGACTGCTCAGACCTGTCTCCCCAATGGTTCACCGAACATCATCCCGAAACACGACTATACAATATACAGAATATACAAAATATACAATATACACACTATTATACAGAAATTCGTACTGTTACAAATCGAAATATTGCTGAGCTAGGGACGAACCCCCAACACCTAATTAAATAGCTGTCAGCAATATGCCTTCCTATATAAACTGGTAATTTTTAGAATTCAAGGCTCTTTTCCTTAATCGCTCTCAAGCGACCTGACCACGGACCTGGCCCTCGGCCTGCCGGTCAGCCTGGAATAAGCAGTCAGGTAGAACCGCTGCAAAAGTATTTTTTATACTGTGAAGTGCGAGTAGTCCCTATCGTGTGTTATGATTGTGGAAATAAAAAATAAATGTTTGCGCCTAAATGTTTTTTTTTTTTTTAATAATAACCAAGATGTGCCACACAACGTTGATATGTGTATTTCCCCGCCCCCAGCCACCTCCACCTGCACGTGCCGGAGGGCGCGACGCCGAAGGACGGCCCGTCGGCCGGCTGCACGATCACCACGGCGCTGGTGTCGCTGGCGCTGCGCCGGCCCGTGCGCGAGCTCGCCATGACCGGCGAGATCTCGCTCACGGGCCGAGTACTGCCCGTCGGCGGGATCAAGGAGAAGATCATTGCGGTAACTTGTCTCATTACTCTTGTCTCGTAATTCTTGTTTCATACAATATGAACATAACTCTTGTTTCGTAACTCCGCGGTAACTTGTCTCGTCACTATTGTCTCATAACACTTGTATCGTAACTCTTGTCTCTTAACTCTTGTCTCTTAACTATTGTCTCATTTGGTGATCTCCGTGGAATGGTGAAGGAAAACTTTTTTTATGACTGACACTTGATAACTGAGTGATGAGATGAACAAGTCGTTCGCCTGGTGGTTAGCGCCACGCCTGCCCATTACAATTGCTGTGCCACCCAGAACTTTTAATACCATAAAAAGCACTGCGTAGCACTACATTGTGCTCATCACCTCGAGACATGAGATCTCATATGCCCAGTAATTTCAGTAACTTTGTGAGACAACCAGCATGTCCAAGAATTTATCACAAGAAGGACATGTGACATCCACCAATCCGCACTGGGCCAGCGATGGATTATGGCCCATACTCTATGAGAGAAGGCCCGTGTCTGGGCCCAGCCGGTCCCAGCAGTGGGAACATGATAAGCTGAAGATGATAATGATATATAGATAGATGAACGCTTTATTGCAAACATTAAAAAAATTACATAAAAAAGAATTAAAGAAAGTTTTACAATGGGCGGCCTTATCGCTAAAAGCGATCTCTCCCAGGCAACCTTTGATGATGATTACTATATTATTATTAACGGTTTATATATATTCCCATTTGTTCCCAGGCGAAGCGTGTCGGCGTGACGTGCATAATCCTGCCGGAGGAGAACCGGCGCGACTTCGACGACCTCCCCGCCTTCATCCGGGAACACATGGACGTACATTTCGTGGCTCTGTACGAGGACGTCTTCAAGATCGCCTTCGAACAAGAACAGGTGTAGCTACAGTATTTGTAGTCATTTGGACCGTGTGTCGTAACTGTAAGGTTGATTGTAGTTACAGTTGTAGACGTAGCGTAGGTCGGTATTTAGGTTCACTGCCGGGCTGGGAGAGGAAATGGGAATCAGCCACCAATGTTTTGTTTGCAGTCGCGTGTGGCGCGTAGGTATAACAAAAATCCTTAATGTACTTATGGATATTTCTCTGAAGCTTGTTACTTTTGATGGACACTTTGGGTTTTTTTATTATGGTGCCAGAAGTAAATGTTATTAAAAAGTAGGTACAAACAAAAACAGCTTTAAATTGAAGAAAAATTACTTGAAAAAAGTTATTTTGGTAAATTTTAGGAATCATAATTAGCTCTAAAAACTTACCTCAGCTTAATTCACAAATTTAAATATATATTTCACAAACAAACCACAGTGCATTTTCTAAGTATGTTTCACACATGTACGCCATAGCCTAATCATTAAAACAAAGGCCTGTTTGAGGAATCTAAACAATTTGCATCGCTTAATATCTAAACCTAAAATAGATTGCTGAATGTAATAATAAAGTACACTCAATGGGCCCAGCTATTGATGTCGGCTTATATATGTGCAAATAAGCATAGTAAGACTAAAATAAGAAGGTAGTTTTACAAATGTATAATCGAATCGAAAGTATGTAGAGTGTATTGAAAATGGCTAATGTCCATATTCATCAACAGAACTTAGAAAAGATAATTTTAGCCCCATTTAGTGGTATTAGATTCATATGGGTTGCCTATATTTTAAGCATTGTTGGCGAATTGGATGTTAATGTTTGCTTGTTTGGAGTTGGTTGTAAAAATGTATTTATGTACCTAATGTTTCATGGTATTTGATTCCATGTTGTTATATTATTGCAATAAATCATTCTATTATATAGACTGTAGTTTTCTTGTCTCTTAATTATGGTTTTGCTTAAAATCGTAAGACATTATCAAGTACTGCTCAACTATAGTTTGATCCCATATTTAGTTTGCATCAGCCCATATCAACTCAACTAAATAATAGTTTCACTGTGCCAGATGGGGGACCCCGAAGAGAGTACAGTCGTCTTTTCATAGAACAGTGACGAGTCAAATGGAAAATATGAAGATTTACGTTTACTTTCAACTTTTATTTTAATAAATATAATTTTTAATACACATGGTTTTATTATAATATAGTGTAGGTCTTATTTTTGCTCATAATCATTGGATGTCTTTTGAAATATAATTTACATTTAGGGAGAGGAAAGAATATAAGAATTACTGTTTGATAGCTTTTCTTCCATCTTCAAGCAATTGCAACAACACTGGATAAACCTCATCATAAGTAGCGATTTGACTCTGTCTGATATGGTTTTGATACCTCTGCAAAGCACCTGCAACAAATTCCATCCTCTCTTTTTCATTTTGATGTGAATCCAACCACTGCATGAGTTTCTGGACATTCCAACCGGCGCAAGTATGTGGCGCCAACAACTGATGTCCTCCATAAGAAAATAGGAACATCATTACTAAAGAATATGGCAAGCATGCGCCTTCAGACTGACTCTTTGCTATTTCTTGCGGAGACTTCTCTAGCAACGCACACAGAGCCTTCAACTGCCTGTGCTGATCTCCCAACTCGGTCAGGTCGCTGATCAACGGCGATAGAGCCACTTCTAAATGTTTGCAATCTATCTGGAGCTTAACTCTGCCAAATTTACTCAAAGGTCTCACGTTACAAATGTGATGAATAAACCGCTCGATGCAAGCTCTTGCTATGTTCAGACAACATTCATTCAGAGCAGGCTTTTCACCAAACATTGACAGGTATATGTCCTTGCATCGAGACACAAATTGTTGCAACTCCTTCATGTATGGAGAACAAGATAGTGATTTTCCCTTTGGGTCGTCAGCTCTAATCAAGTCTGGTTCATCATGCATTGTCATTAGGATTATGAATAGAGAATTTTTAATTGACTCTGCAAACAGCTGCAGCACAGGCATGCTGGAGATATCTTTCAAGCTGTTTTGGACCACTTGAATGCTTTCTTGTGGCAACATAGAACTCATATTCACGAGCACTCTTTTGATTTGTGATGAAAAGTAATACAGAGCATTGCAGAGATCTGCGTTTTTTTGTTGTGAGCTGGTAGGAGGTTCTATAATTTGTGCCACGTCACTGTCCAATGACAATCTCTGTTCAGCTTCCACATTCATTTGTTTGATGGACTTGGCGACACTGTTGGCCAAGCTAATGCTCAACAGTTTGTCCCCCAGTGAGATGCTTAAAGCTTCAGCTATGACCCTGACAGCATTATCTATCTGATCCATACTGGGTACTTGACTCAAATGCCACATACTTCTGACAGGGTCCAGCAATTTGCCCAAAGACTTTGATAAAAATGAGTTCTCCCATTTTGTGAGCGACAACCGGTTCATCTCCAAATCTTTACACTTCAGCCGGGCCAGTAAATCATTAAAGCATTTTAGGAGTTTCGGGTAATCAATCTCAATAGACTGGTTCACCATTGTAGGGCTCTTATCCAGCTCATTGCTGAAGACAATGGACAGTTCTGACCAAAAGTTCTTAGCTATGTTCTTGAAGTTGCCGATAGCATGTAACTCGTTTATCACATTCTGCAACATTATTACTTTGGTGCAGCTGTTGTACATATCTATTTTAAAGAGCTTGTCTATGTTATCCCACAGTTTTATTTTGAAATCCTGTGAATTCATAATGTTAGCTTTGCCTGGTGCTGTTCTTCCCGAGCTAGACTTCTTTATTTCAATTGAGACAATTTGTACATTCAATGCATTGGTTATCTCCTTCCTCAAATCATTCAGTATAGTGGTAACCGTGTTCTTTATCTGATCATCAGTGCATTGTAAATTATGGAATACTTTGAAACATTGGAGAAGTTTTACTTTATCTTTGCTAAGTAAACTGGATTGCAACAAGTCTGTGGAGTTACTCAACAGCAGCTTCCGCCTGTGTTCTACTTCTTTCAAGACGTCATCCAGTAGAGCTATTCCTTCAAAATCATAGTCGCTGATGAGCTCGTTCAGTTCGAAGATAATCATAGCTTCTTTTGAAGGGTTATCTTTGACATTCTTGAGTTTGTTCCACAATGCTAATATTTTTGATGTGTGTCTCAGCAAGTTGCAAGTTGTTTGGACTCTTTCAAGCATCACCGTTTGGTTTTCGAGAGCGTAGTAAGGCGTGTGTACGCGATCCTTGAGCTTGTCGGCGCCACGTAGTAAGCTTTGGACTTGAGTCTGAACGGATTCTAAACTAACTTCCAATTCAGTGATATGACTTGCCTGAGTGAGGAGGTCATTGTGCTTCGCAAGTACTTGCTTTTCCAAGCTTTTTCCCAGTTTTTCAATGCCCTGAGCGAGTTTAGTCACTTGGTCAGTTACCGACAGGTTTTCACCAACAAGAGGTTTGACAGACTCATTGAGAAACTTGCTGTAGAATTCATCGTTTTCTACTTCGACACACACGTCTTTAGCGTCCATAATTATTGTATTGTAAGACTCTTTCGCTGTGTTTAAAATCAACTTATTTCAAAACAAGAATCAATGGGTAATTTGATTTTCTAATGTCATTTGACAATGACATTGACAATATTGACATTAAACTTTATTTTTAATTCTACCGTTTGGGAAGGCTAAAGTCTCTAGGATCATATCGCCTTGTCTTACGTAGTTTTTATTTGATAGTTTGAAACTAAGATAAAATATCCAGCCTTTGGCTGTCTACTCGAAGGTTTAAAAAAACATTACAATGATTTCTTTCGTGCTGTGGTTAGAATAAATGTCATTCCTAGTGCTTCAATAAAGTGGTGGAACTTTATTCAAGCTTTCAATGGACTTTTTGGGAGAACATGAAAAGCAATGATTTTCTCTATTTCGTTTCATTTGCCTACACTCGTGCACGTTTACGAACACATAATGGTTAATATTCCACCGATATTACACATGATCACTCGAAAATAACAGTTGTTTGGAAAATAAGACAAAATCGAACTATCACTTTTCACTTCCCGCCAAAAAGTCCTGACTTCAACACGTCATGTCAAAGTTGCCCGGTTCACGTACATAGAACTACCACAGCACTCTAGCATTACCGTCAAATTTTGAAAAACAAGAGATAAGTATGCCGTGTAACCGAACTTTGATCGATGACGTCGTTGAACAAGTTTCCCAAACTTTTAAATTATTCCAACATTTTTCTTTACTGGAATGGGATAGTAAAATGTTTTTATTAATGGAATTGAGTAATGAGTAAGCGCCACGCCTGCCCATAACAATTGCAGTGCCATCCAGAATTTTTAATACCATAAAATCACTGCATTGCGCTCATCCCCCGCGACATTAGATATTAAGTTTCATATATTATACCCAGTAATTTCGCTGGCTACAATGCCCTTCAAACTGGAACACAAACAACACACACAACAGAATAATTGAAAACAAACAACGTTTTCCTTATCGATTTTATTTTTATTCCAAGTAGCACACAGTCTTGTGCTATGTTGTTACAGAATTAAAATAAACATATAAAATAGCAACTAGTCCTGACAAAATTGTGCACGACTATGAAATCGAATCTAAAATACAATAAAACAAAATTTTTGTCAGTTACTAATGTTACGAGTTATGCATATTTTAATATACGCAGCTGCTTTTTTTTTTAAATAAAAGCAAGCGGAAATGGTAAAAGCTAGAAAATATTAGCATTCCAGGATAGGTAGATAGATATATTTACATATAGGAAAATTAGGAAACTATGACTGGAGATAGATCTCATGGCCACTTCATTATTCATAAAATGATATCAAGATAAATGTATTAAAAATACACAAAAGCTTTGGTATGATGATTCTTTCGAACTTTACTTTTAAATTTTGTAGTAAATCAAATAAAAACCCGCCACATTTGTAAGAACCACGCGGCAAATATAAAAATCATTATTATAACTGAATATCATTTTAGGTAAAAAAACATACCCACAGGTCGAATTTATAACGCATTTTTGAAGTAGGTTAAAAGTAGAATGATTTTACGTAAGTTTTCATAGTTTTCATATTAATGCATTCAGTGTATTTTCAATTACAACATTATATAAGTAGGTACCTAAGCTAATTATCTTAGAGTAAACATAAATATAGAGCGCGCGTATCTTACTTCTCGCGCAATGCACAGCGTAGGCAAGTAAACTATACTACTAGCGCTTGCGGACAGGACGATGCTATCATCATACTCGTGCATACTGTTCACACTTAGGAACACGCGCTTTATACCTAGTAATGTTAACTCTATGCTAATTATGCATAAAATAATATTAACCTAAATAATATTTTTAATTACATTGACAAATTATTTCATATGAAGGATTTCGTAGTCATTAATAATTAAAATATTATTAACACGGCTAGGATTCAATTAGTTTTGTAAATTTCGCTGCTTACACTCGTTCTGAAGAAGAGCGGAATGATGTTTTAAACCTAGATGAACCTATGATGATTATGGTGGGGAAATTCATCAAAACTATGTGATTAAAAACTAAAACATTATTCGTTCATGATTTACAATTCGATTGCGCAATTCATTGTTTTGAAATAACTGAAAATCGTATCTTAGTACATACTGTATAATTTTAAATAATTATATAGGATTTAGATGTACTAAATATATAGGATTCGGCCATTACTTACTACTAGCTTTAAATCGGTTCTATTCAAAGGGTTTGGTTTAATTTCAAGCAAGCTCTTGATATTTTTTATAATCATATTCATGTAAAACAGTGTGTCCTCCAAACATTTAACATTTTTTTTTAAATAAAACAATATGTGTCAGTAATATTATACAATATAGTTGACTCATGGTATTTTTTTATTTATTCACAAGTCTTCTAGATTTCGTAAAGAACAATTAAAAAAACTATTTAATATTAAGCAAGTATAATTACTGTATTCATGAACAACACATTTGCACGCATGCGTTTAGTTTGTGATTGGTTGCTGTGCCTTATTCAGCCAAGTGTTGTTCATGAATATGGGTGTTACAGTTGCCTAAAAGAATGAGTGTACCTACCACACTCAGACAACCCGTCACACCATGGCAATCAATGCGTAGGTATGTTATATGAGCGTTTTAGAAAACGAAGTTAGAAGATAATAATTTAAATCACTCTTGTCTCGTTGAATTGATAGCAATCATCAATATAATTATTTATAATAAACTGCAAATCTAATAAGTATTACAAATTATGCTCAAAATTTCAAGTCCAAATAGTTTGACAGTAGCCAACTAATTTAGGTTGATTGGCACGCTCATTATTACATAGGGTCAGCCATACATACTTTTCAGATTTACAATAGACTAAGCAAATAAACATTTATATTTTCACAATAAAAGAATTTGTATACTATTACTGTTTCAACTGTACATATCAAGCAGTGTATCAATAGCTGTCCAGACGTGTAGATGTAGACAATTTTTTTTAGCAGGTGCCAAGCAAAATTGTATAAAACGACATCACTATGGAATCACTAAGGTACCTACAATAATGTTTCTCACTGTTGGATGATTCAAATAATTTCATTTAATCTAACTACAGTGCAACCTTAATATAACGTACCTCAATATAACGACTTCCTCGATTTAACAAATTCTTCGTAATCCCCTTGAATTGTCCATAAGAGTCAATATAAAATATACCTTTACATTGCGAACATTCTTTGCGTACAACCTCTTTATAACGAATTTTCAACTATCAAGAAAAAGTATTCATACCTCTAATTAACGAATTTTGCCAACCCAAAACCTTTATATAAAGTTGTTAATAACCACATTGTTAATTGTTTTTGATTATTAATGTAAGAAAAAAAAATATTATCTACCTAATTGTTTTTAAATACATAGCAAATACATATAGTAATTTGATGAAAATGTGTTATCATTTCTTAGTAGAAGTTGTTCGCTATAACAAGATAAGTACGTAATATTGAGGTGAATCAAACTATTCTTTTACCTCTTTATAACGAATTTTAGACCAATCTAACCTCAACATAACAAACCTCAGTTCAACGAATTACTTGATATTACGAATATTTTCTTGTTCCCCTCCGATTTGTTATATCGAGGTTGCACTGTATTATGAATACAAATATCTCAATATATCCTACCATAATATTATAAACGCGAAAGTTTGTAAGAATGGATGTATGTTTGTTACTCTTTCACGCAAAAACTACTATATTTTGATGAAACTTTACAATAATATAGCTTACACATCAGAATAACACATAGGCTACTTTTTATCCCGGGAAACCGCGGGTGAAACCGCAGGGCGCAGCTAGTCTTGAATATTGTGATGAAGTGTTGTTGTAAGAACTGACAGGTATAAATTCTTGTTGTATCGAGCTTCCAGTATAAATTTGTAGTTACGAAAGATAAAAAGGTTTTATGTGCAACTAGTAAGCATTAATAAAAAATCAAAAATTTTAAAAGTACCAGGTGTGCACAACTTTACAATAATTTAGACATTTCATGTACCTATCTACCCAAACATTATGTTCTATATTACAGGGTTATTGTGATATTTTTTGTACTTAACAAAAAATATCGATATGCTACATTTAAATACTTTTAATTTAACAGTAAGTATAGAAAAGCTAGTGTTAGTTTTATATTAAATATATTATAATTTTGTAGTTTGTATTTGTCACCAACAAATTTAGAATTGTATAAGAAATGTATTATTTATTTAGTTTATTTTAAGTAGCTAATAATAAAAAAACATCAGCTGCTCTGTTTTTTAACCGACTTCAAAAATGGAGAAGGTTCTCTGTTCGATTGTATTTTTTTTTTATTTCATATCCGACTTAAACAGGGTATTTTTAGTAGGGACCCCTATAGCAACTATTTTAAAACTGTTGGAGATGGAATAATTTGTTATTAGAATTATATCTAAAGTTTTTTATCTATATTTTTTTCAATTATTCCATCTTACGGTTAAGATAGTTGCCATAGGGATAAATAATATCATCTGCCCCCTTAGCACGGACCGGAGATAAACATTTTATCCCCTGTTTTTATCTACTTTTTGTTAGTCGAAAGTGGATAAAACTGGGGATAAATTGTTTTGTCTCCGGTCCGTGCTAAGGGGGCTGGTACAATTATCTCAAAAATAGCTTCTTGGTGATTTGCACGTCATGTAATTATTATTAAAATGTTGAATAATATATATTTTTTATACTAAAGACGTTTTTAAAAGATTTTCACTATAATATTAGGTCAGCATATTTACACTTACTAAAAAAGGTACAGCAAAAGTTACAACTACACTGTAAGCATAATATTTTCAAAAATCTATAAAAGTGGCTTCTATCGCAAGAGTACTATGTAACACAATAGCACCTTGAGAGTAACTTTTTATAATAAGATTATATGATAGAATTGATTTACAGTACATACAGGTGAGCTCAGTTGGTCTTTACACTCGAGGCGGGATTGCAGCCCGAGCCGAATAGGTAACCTATGCTCACGCGTTTCATACGACATTTTGAACACACTTGCGAGGAAAAATAAAAAAGTTTTATAAAAAACAACTATGTATGTTTAGACACTTATTTGGGAAAAATGGCGCGCAGATATTTTTTTCGCGCGCCGTGTCTTTCTAGAGGCATTGAAAAAACCGCTAAACACTCTAATGTAAAACAAATGAGTAACTGATTATTTATAGTCCGCACTCGGGGTTTGCCAGCGAGCCATGGAGCGCAGTATCTTGGGAGTAAAACTGTCAGACCGTATTAGGAACAGCATACTTCGCTCCAAAACCCAAATTGCCGACGTTGGTCAGAAAGCCGCCGAATTAAAGTGGAACTGGGCCGGACATATCTGCCGCATGTCGGACGAGCTGTGGGCCAACCTCACTACAGAATGGACCCCACGCAACGTTAAACGACGCTGCGGCAAGCCCAGACGTAGATGGCGAGACGAACTGGACGCATACTGGAAGGACTGGACACAAAAAGCCTTAAACCGTGAGGAGTGGAAAGAGGGTAGGGAGGCCTTTGCCCTGCAGTGGGACAAACCAGGCTTATAATAATAATAATAATAATAACTGATTATTTAGTTATGTATTTATAACACAATATAATGTTAATCTGTTAACACAATTAAAAAAAAATTAAATGAAATGTTTATTCATCACGGTTTATTTATTCATAAAAATGTTGACTATTTTTCAGACATTAAGACTCTACGCTGAGATTTTAAAATAAATATAAAGTAAAATGCTGCATTATGAACCTAAAAACGATGCAGTAAGAGCCACTTCACGAGCAAGTGTGTTGAAAAATATTTTATTGTATTAATCTTATTAAACCTCATGATTGACGCGTATATTATTATTATTTAAACAATATTTTTTTTTTGAACTTTGTGTCAAAGAGTGATATTGGTATATTATGAATTGTTTATATTATTTTCCAAGTTCTGTATTATTAAGGCATACATTGCTTACAAAGATTAATGTATTTTATACGATTTAAACACATCATACCACTTGGCATAATTATTTATTAAATATGACTCATTTTCTAGGTCAATGTAAGCCAAAATATTTTGTACTAATAACTTATTAACATACTAACTAAAAGTATATCTTATAATTACAATTTTAAACGCTGTAAGACTGCGGGTACCTATTTAATGATAGTCAATAATTACTTCAATGTGTAGTACAGTGAGTGACCACATCGTCGAAAATATTAACTTTATCCGTCACTTTTATATTGATAATTTTCAGTTTGACAAAGTTCTAGTATTAGTGGCCTTCACTGCCTTTATATTAATTGAGGTTTATTTATTTACTACTATAAAAGCGCGATTAGGCATTTAATATTTTATACAAAATGATAGGAAGAAACATTAGTATTACTAGAAATATGATTATTTAGGCTTAGATTAAAATAACAATAATGATTAATTAATATTTAGTTATCTATCTACAAATTTGTGATAATAATATATTATTATTACAATGATATTTTAATATTTGTAGAAGTCATAAAATGTAAAAAATTAAAGGAGTTTTTAATCTAAGCCTGCATAGCACTCGAGACAAGCACTAACTTTAAACTCAAGTTTTAGCACAAGTATCTAACAACGGCTAGTGTACTTCAGTATTTGCCTTAATCCCCTCTAACCAGTCTTTCTAATTTCTGTAGTTATTCTGTTTTAAAACATTTCTTATAATCGATGATGTGGGGACAAGGGGGAATTGGACATACAATCATTATGATGTATTACAAGATGGGCTACCACTGCAGGCTGTGCCATCGGGTATTTTGAATTGCAAAGCCCTGGGTGGCACAGTGTCATTCGTTTTTCTCGTTTTTGCCTAATCATTTAGCGGTAAGTATTGTTTGTTCCTACAATTGCTGATTAACTGCTGTCAAATATCTATGATGATTAAAATACCGCGAGAATTGATAATAAAAAACATTGCCAAATAACCCCATCGTTTCCAGCTAACCCCATTTGCTTGGTAATTTTAATAATTTAATATTTATGTACAGAACCTTAAAGGTTCAGCTGAAAGGTTAAACAGTCTAGATACAATATAAAGCCATATCATTTGGAGGGATTGGCATGTGGCAACGCTAATATAAAAAAAGATAAATGTATGTTTATTGTTGACTGCAGTGTATCAATAGCTGTCCAGACGTGTAGATGTAGACAATTTGTTTTTGATAAATAACGTTTTGTTGTGGATTTGAAATCAATTGCAAAATGCTAATCAATACCAGCGGGGCGATCATGTATCTTTTATTTCAATCAATTTCAATGAGAAACCAGTTACCCGACAAATTTACAAAGCGAGATTGTGCTATGAATCGTTATGTATACGCCCAATCTATTCAATTTTACTGTGTAATACGGCTCTAATTGAAATTGATTGAAATAAAAAATACATGATCGCCCTGATGGTCAATGAACGAAAGTAATACATTTTTAATAATAATAATGAACGAAAGTTTCTGTTGTCGTATTTGATGTTAGAAATATGTGTAAAATAACGATTAGACAAAGGTTAAAAAAAATCAGAGTTAGTATTAGCAAGATCAGAAGATAAATATTTGTTTCCTTAATTAGATTTATATTCTGTTTGTCAAATTAGAAGTAGGATCGACGAGGTCAGACTATTCTATTCTTTCTCAAACTGGTCTTCTAGTACTACTCAAACGCAGTTCAAAAAAGATTACAACCATCAGTTCAACCATATCACGATTCAAATCTCATTCAAAACCAAACACTACGTTATGAACATCCCTAAGCAGTCCTACAATAAGGTGCATTTTAACTTTCTGCCTGAACCGAGCTTGTGTCCTCGCCTGTACTTCTTGCCTCGGCTCTCCTTGTCCTTCCGGATTTCTCTGACGAGTGTGTAGAATGCGTCGTCCACCCCCATGCGCGTCTTGGCTGACGTTTCAACGAAGGGCACGCCGTAACTCCGTGCTGTCTGTAATTGCCAAATGTTTGTGTTAATAAAAATTATAACGACCATAATATAGGTATACAAGACAGTCAGAAGGCGTAATGATCAATATACACAATCAAACACCTCAATTTGTGGATTGTGTACGTATCTGTCGCTTCTGTTATGGTAGGTTTGTATGCACATTAGCATAGTTTACGCATTCTCAACACACTGGAAATGGTACGTACATTTTTATTAACAAAGAGAAATTTGCCTTTTAAATTGTGTCATTAAGATTTACTTAAGGCTAATTAAGCCGGCGTCGCGGGAGCGGCAGATGCAGCCACACTGTTGATAATTTTTTAGATTGTACAGATTAGTACATTTCATGCTGGAGAGTCTAGCACACTATGTGAAGGTATTATAAATTCGTTTTACGATGATTTTAGCATAGTATTGATGATCAGAATAAAAACATTTGTGTCAAAACTGGCCAGTAATTCTTGGCACACTGTGTATTTGTTGTTGTGTCCAACATTTGTGGTCAACAGCATAAGTAAATAGGGATATATCCATATTTCTCTTTAAAATACCTAGTCCTAGAGTACCTGTTTTTGCATATTATAATGTATTTCCTCATATTTCTGAAAAGCCATTTACATACATTCATAAAACCTAGGACGACTGCATCAATTAAGTTTTATGACGCAAGTTACAGACAAATTGTGATTGTCTTGTATCTATAACAATTTAAACTTTACTATTAATAATGATCATACTTACCTCTAGTCCTATTTAGGTTTTGCCGATGTCATATAAACAGAATAATTTGCAATATTGCCTATTATGTACAGTGAATTAATTAAAAACAAATGTGTTAAATGCAGTTAGTTCAGATCAGAGTTTGAATATTCCCCATGGACATTTGTGATGTACAAAAAAATGCAAGCTGACTCTACTGCCCCCTTTTAAGTTCGGGCACATGAATGGGGCCTGGCCCTAAGTTTGGGAAACCATGGTTTGAACTTTAGCATGTAATGCAATAGTTCTAAAGTTGTGTTCTAACATTAAAAATGCTATCTGTTTATTATTTATTACTCTAAAGGATGAGTAGTCTTTACTGAGAATTATGGTATCGGCATAAATATAACTTTGTTACAATTTTTACAGTAGGTACCTAATATAGAATGATGAGCACAGTGACTAACATTGTTTGGTAGGTACCTACCTAATTTATGATTATGACATAATACAATTTTATAATACATGAAGATATCATAGCTTGTTATGCTGTGGAATTCTACAGATTTAGTAGGAAGTCAATATTAATATTATGTAGGGAAGTATGCCATTTAAACACCAAATCTTGAGCGTATAACATCATAGTAAAAACAAACAATATTATATGTACGGAGTCAGTTCTGCTCATCAATTCAACTCAGTTTTATATCATCACAATTCTTAATGGTAAATGCATAATGTCACAGACTAATCAATAAACTCATAATGACATTCCTTAAATATACAATATACCTACTAACAGAATATTTTTAAATATATCTGGTTAGATGTTAGCAAAATCTGTGATCTTTACATTTTTAAATCAACAATATAATTACGTTAAAAGGAAAAGCTCTTGATATCAATTATTTGTATTCAACCAATATTTATGTTTTAATATTAAAATAAATAAATCTACAGTCCATTATCAGGTAATATTTTTAACAAGAAAAGAACTGAAGCATAGATAAAAAGCTATGATCTCTTCTTTAATGTAGCTTGAGTATATATATTTGTTAAGATTTATAACTTCCTGTGATACTCCGTCTGATGAAATACGGCAGGATATATCCTATCTGCATTTCCTTAAGATTTGAATGTACAAAAAGTACAAGAACCAGTGTTCTCACTAAACAGCTTATTTTAAAAAGTAAATATCGGCAAACATGCATAATGCCCACCGCAGTCACTGCCTACTTCAAAACCAGAGGTATTGCGGAGCCCTTTTTTTATTTTCCTGTATGAGGTACAATATATAAGGACTTTCCCCAAGCTGTGTTATATTCATTATTCTTTTAGTCTAGAAGCAACCTGCGCGCCTCGGACAGTGAGAGCTTTTACCACAATCACCAAATCAATCCACAATGACTTTAGACTATCTTCCTATGGTAGTTTACAAACCATCCATCCAAGTCCATCTTTTTTGGAACAAACTGGCTATTTTAAATCACTTCAAAACTTTCCATTATTAATGTTACTTTTTGCCATCAGGGTTGCTTTACTACAAGGTGTCAGAGATCTGATCCCTTAGATTTCCAAGTGACGATTCTGAATCGGAAAATGCCTGTTCCTGATTGGAAAAAGCTTTTTGAATCATACAGCTGTAGACTGAATGAACACAGTAATACATTTTGGCTTATTTTAAGTTCGTAACTACTCATATAATTGCACTGGACATGATGTCATTATAAGCAAAAACGTAAACTCATGTAAGCTTTCATATAAGTTTAGACAGTGGCAACTGTTTGTGACTGTTCTTGTAATTACAGTTAATTGAGCTAATTTCCCACATTAAGTAAATATTTGGATGACATTTAAAAAGTAGTTTCAGTTTGTGTGAAAGTTTTTACAATGGAGTTATTTAAACAGGACACATAAACAATTACGTGCATTTACTGAGTAATTAACACAAAATTGTTTATAAAAACATGCAAGGCCACTTTACACAAACATTAAAATAAGATGTGACAGAAAAACTGACATAGATACATAGAAGGATAAAATGTTGGCAGTTTTCCACGATTCCTTTTTATCCCTGTTCCGTTGTAGAAGGTATTTGTTTGTCCCTTTTTAATAAACTTTAATACTATAATATTTACCTTCAATATTCATTATGTAGGTATTTATTAAGCTTTGAGATCTTGTTATTGCAAGTTAATTCTAATATTAGCGATGGTGAGATGATGGTTATAAATATGTATGGTTCTTCCAAATTTTACACCAAAATATCATTTTGTACTTTTTCATAGCTCTGTGGAAGAGACTGACAACAACAATCATAATTGGCTAAGTTTATTAAATGAAACAATGAAGTAAAATACATAAAGCAACATTACTGTTACTGATAGAGCATTATAAAGTACATTATTTCAAAAGCAGTTAGTAATTAATTTAATTATTGCCTATTATCAATATTGCAGTAACAAAGTGAAGCAATTTAAAGTAAACTATATACAACAAAGAAACAGTAAATCTTTCATAATTTTCGAGTCACACTGTACAGAGTTTGTAAAAATACAATGGCCATGAATTCTTGACATATTTTGGCACATTTCTGTATTGAATCACCAAAAATAGCATTTCGTTAGATGTAAACCTTAACATAAACAGGAATGTGAATGTGTCTGGTTTACATCATGCATGTCAGTTTTATGTGCAACATTTTGTGAGTGTTATGTAAACAATACTGACCTCGCGCGCATTGGCCATGTCCACGGCCCACGCCTGCAGGTCGCACTTGTTGCCCACCAGCACCATCGGTACCTCCTCAGCGTCTTTGACGCGCTTGATCTGCTCCCGGTACGACCCTATATCCTCGAAACTCTTGGCACTATTCACCGCGAACACTAACAGAAACCCTTCCCCCGTCCGCATGTACTGGTCACGCATAGCGGAATACTCTTCCTGCCCTGCCGTGTCCAATATATCCAACAGACAGGTCTCTCCGTCTATCACAACTTGCTTTCGATACGAGTCCTCTATTGTAGGATCGTATTCGTCCACGAAGTGGTTTTGTATCAGCTGTATAGTCAATGCCGATTTTCCGACGCCTCCGGCGCCGACCACCACCAGTTTGTACTCGGTCATCTTGCGAGATATGCAGATTATTTTTCCACAAAACAGTGTCACTAAACTCACGCACACTATTTATGAACGCCCGGTGCCGTGCCACACCTCGGGGATTACTCAGAACGGCATGGCTCTCGCGACCTATGTTATTGCACTCGCGGTACCCGTATTACGACTAATTAATGTATTATTAGAGGCGAATGCAATAAATAACAATGAGGCGGTTCACTCACCTTTTTACCAAAGTAAGAGTGTGTTCGGAAACATGTGGTTCGATGAGTCATCCATTACGCATCTTTTATTCACTGAAGCTGAACGTGCCCGACAAGGAATGTTTGCTACTTCACTTTTAAATAAAATTATTATACAATCCAGATTTGTAAGCAAATAAATTGAATAAACGTAAAACAACATAAAGTTAATATTCACTATATTCCAATCTAAATATCATGTTTCAAAACGCAACTTTCTGAATCGATTTGCTCTCATGTCATTGCATTTTCTATGTGTCATTGTCAGTGGATATCAGTCAATCCAAAGACTTAGGCCGCGTTCAGAAATGGGTAAATGTTCACGAGTGAATACTTGTCAGTTAATCTGTGATATGCCAAGTTAAAAATTAACTAACGCCTTTCTGAACAGGCATCGAGAAATACAATAAACCAGCCAATCAAAACTAATCATTTTCAAGACCCAGATTTCCCGCGCTTTTGTTTATCAGATTTAACTGTGTTATTTTGGCTAATATCGGAATTTTACCTGACATTTTGCTTCAAATACACGAATCGCTTATTTTACTTATATGTACAAAAAATAAAAGGAAAATGACAACTGACAACTATTACCTGACAGGTGAGAATCGTAACCCGCTTTTTTATCGGTGAATATTTTCACCTTTCAGGTGAACTTTTACTCTCCCCAATTGGTTTTCTGAACGGCTCAGGGTAAATGTCAAAGTTCACCTGAGTAATTTCTGAACGGCGTTAGGGTAATAATTACATTAACTGGGTGATTTCTGAACGCGGCCTTAGTAAATCTTAGAGCTAATCAACAAGCGATCAGCAGTTTGATGTTTTACAAACAGTACAAAATAATAATGGTCAGGAGTGCGTTAAGGGCATCCAACTAGGATAAAACTTAAAATAGATAAATTTTAAATACTTCTTTTAGAGTCTCCAGGAGGAGAACATTTATATTGGCAAAAATTTTTGTAATGTAATGTAATCACGGCGTAATGAGCTTATTGATATGTTGTCAATTGAATTTGACAGCTAAAAGCTATGACGGTCGTCGTTTCAGGAGTCGTGCTATCCAGCGAAGATTTAACCGATGGAGTGCCTAAACACACTCCAGTAGTTGGACAGTAAAATAAACTGCATTTCTTGTAAAAAATTAATTTAATATCGCAAAAAGAAAAAAAAGTAAAAAGTTAAGGTATAAAATAATGAGGTTGTGACATTTCTTCCCATCCAATTAAATCTCATCAATAAGGCGCCGTGGAGGTCGTATCTGGCGCCGTGGCAGTTGCCGTCGGTATTGCGAAAATTGGAGATGATAATGGGGATGTTGTGGATGGTGACGCTTCTGATGTAGATGGTGAATAGCCGAGCTATAGCCGATTGAACACTGTACAGAGAGTACGTAAATGTTCATCTAAATTCTTCCCCGTCAGTGCGATATCATCGAAATAAACTGCCACGTTGGGTATATTTCCAAGAA
This sequence comes from Petrophora chlorosata, assembly GCA_951640565.1. NCBI lineage: Eukaryota > Metazoa > Arthropoda > Insecta > Lepidoptera > Geometridae > Petrophora > Petrophora chlorosata. The sequence goes on along the minus strand of OX621204.1, from coordinate 1,960,883 downwards.
GTTGATCGAGGAAATTCTGGAAAATTGATGGTGCTGTTGATATTCCGAACGGCATTCTGTTGTAATGGTAGTATCCCTTGCGGGTTCATATTGTCAAGTATTTCTTAGAGTCCGGGGCTATCTCAAATTGCAAGTACGCTTCTTTCAGGTCAATTGTTGAGAAGAGTACGCCGTTTGCTAACTTCTGTCGTAACTGGTCAAAGATAGGCACTGGGTGTAAATGTTTTATCAGAACTGGATTCAATGTAGTTCTGCAGTCTAGGCAAAAAAAAAAACTTTGTATATAATACCTGTATCAACTAGTCGATCTAACTCTCTTTCGACATTTTTCTTCATGCTGAACTTGATTGGTCGTGCGGGAAGGTGTACTAGTTCTGCTCCGGGTTTGACATGAATATTAACTTGGTAGTTGTTCACTTTACCTAGTTTCCCATCGAAGAGGTCGTTGTATTGTTTAAGTACTTGTTTGAGTGTTGTCGGAGTCATAGTTTTGACTGAATACACTGGCTTTGGAAACTCCATTTCGAATATTTTGCTCCATTGAAGACCAAAAAGCATTAGGTTTGCATTTTTCATCACTACTACAGGTAATATTTTGTATTTACCGTCAACTGTCACATTTACATCTGTAATTCCTTTGGTCTTTAGTTTGCTCTTACCATAAGCTCTTAATTTGGGTCCTTTGATTAAGGCTGGCGATCCAATTCTCTTCCAAACTTCGGTACTAATGATTGAGTAGGTGGAACCAGGATCCCAATCCATCGTGCAGTTAAGTCCATTGAGTGAGACGTCTATTTGCTTGCAGTCTTTGTTTCAAAGACGGCTAACGTTGCAGACAACTTCGTCGTCATCTTCACTACTATCTACTGAATCTTGTGTATAGCTAGATGTTGACACTTGAATATCGTTTATACTTTGTGGTTTGCGTTTGGATGCGTATCTTCCTGATGTTGGCATAATATAAGCCCGTCCTATTTTAATGCAGCAGCTCTCAAAATGTCCTTTTAAGTTACATTCATTGCAGACGTGGTTCTTCGCTATGCATGTGGAAACGTCATGTTTTTTAAAACATTGATCAAGTTGAAGTTTCCGTTGGGTGTTAGTATTTGTCATCGACTTCATGTTGCGGTTCTTTTTAATTTTGTTAATTGTTGTGCCTGTGGTGTTGTGTTCGGCCTGTTCTCGGGATTGTGCAACAGAAAATATTTCTTTAAACGTGACTTCTCTTCCTGCCTCTTGTAGGTCAGGCTACTTTTGCTTAAGGTCAGTTTCAAGATCCGAATGATTTAGTCCTGTAGCGAAACTGTCTCGCAGTTGCCGTTCTAAAAATTCTCTCTTGTAGTCGCAGTCTTGACTTAGGCTTTTAAGTCTATTTGCGTATGGCTTCATCGTTTCATTAGGTTCTCTGGTCATCATCATCATCATCAGCCCATCTCGTTCCCACTGCTGGGACACGGGCCTTCTCTCATAGAGAGAGAGTATGGGCCAAAATCCACCACGCTGGCCCAGTGCGGGTTGGTGAATGTTACATGTCCTTGAATTTATGTGATTAATTCTTGAACATGCCGGTTTCCTCACGATGTTTTCCTTCACCGTTTTTAGAGCGAGTGTTAATTCCGCACATAACTTAAGAAAGTCAGTGGTGTGGGGCCAGCGAGGTTCGAACTCGGGTGCGTGTGATCGAAAGTCGCGCGTGCTCCCACTGAGCCACACTCGCTCAGGTTCTCTGGTGCAGTTCCAAAATTCGGCTAATGTACGGTATCTTGTTCGTTTTATTCGGTATAAATCTAAAAGTTTGGAGCGTATATCGCTGTACGTACTTGATTTGAAGTTAGGTGTTAATGCTACTTTTACCTCTCGGAATGTGTCCGGCGTCAAGGTGTTTAGTAAAATATCTTTTTGTAAACTTCCATCGGTTACGTTGAAAATTTGACATTTATTGTCAAAGTATTCAAGTAAATTTTCGATTCCACACCTCACCGGATTGTATTTTTCCATATTGAAGTTCTTGCAGATCATCATCTTTGTTCGATGATGGTTCGGTCATCGCTGTTGGTGTGTGACCCAATGACAGTTTCAAACAGAGGAAGACGAGTGACGCGCTAATATTGTAATCTAAAATCTTGGGCTCGCTGCGGCATAGAATACATAACAGTTTCTTAGACTGGCTACGACTCGACGGCGGCGGCGGCGTACGAATGATTCCGAAACTCTCCGACTACACAAGTAGGCAGTGTGTATAACAAGGATGGGTAGAGGCGACAGCCACATGCGTGCGAGGGAGATGTAACTAAACTTCTATCGAATAATATCGCGTATCGTATCTCTCACTTCTATTTCCATTGGCTAACTCGCTCTCACAAATATGGTGGAACAAATATATTAATATTTTATTTTTTATCAAAATATCATGGATATTTCATACCTACGAGTGGAAAGTAATCCCATGTGTCTTATTTTACTTTCCTTAGTGATTATAACACTTTCTAAACTAGCATGCAGGCATCATTAATGAGATTTTGTTGAAAGTACGACCACGTAAGGCACAAGCGTTCACGACCGTGGTCTAAGCGCGACTAAGTGCAAGTGTGTCGCGAGACGCACTTGAGAAGGTCCATCTTTGAAACTGTCATTGGTGTGACCACCTTTATTAATTGTTTGTATTAACAATTGTAAAATTTGTGTTGCTTGTTCCTGTTGAGTCTGTTGAACACACAGAAACCGTGCAATTTGTTCTTCGTTCATTTTAATAATAATTTTTCACCTCGTCGTCAATAAAATAAACCGCATTTCTTGTAGGAAATCAGTTTAATGTCGCTTGTCAACCTAGATGACCATAGTGTCAAAAGCGTTCAAAAGTTTCAATACTGTTTCAATAGATGGCGGTATATGGAATGGAATTAATGTGTAAACTTATTATGGCCTCTCGTTGTAGATAGTCAGTAGATTTTTTTTATTGTAGAAAAATCTAATTTTGAATGGCAGTTAAATATTAATCCTATAGAGAAAATGGAAGCGTGGACACTAAGAAATATCTAATAGATAAACTAGATGGCGCTATAGGCATATATGCTAAAAATGCGCGATCTGTCTGAGAAAAGCTTAGAGTATACATAACTAGGTACCTAGTTATATATGTACTCTAAAGAAAAAAGCATGGAAATCTATTAATAAAATAGACGCATTTTAAAACCCTATTAATTGTTTAACATTTTGTCTCTTTCTAACATATTCGTTTAAATGTAAGATGAACGGTGACAAAACATATTAAACCTTATTTACCGTTTATTAAACAGGGCCTAATTCTACTGATCTTTGTATGTAAGCTCCTTGAAGAAAGGTGATTGAGATTGTGGCGGGAACTACTTTCTAAAATATTGGGGTAATAGTTTGTATTCTTTGGTCGAACTAGCCACGCCCGACCATTTCATAATTTGGTAGATGCCTATATGTATACATACGTAGGCAGTATAGGAGGGAGCTTTTTAAAAGCTTTTAAGTACACTGGCCGCGAATGTGGAAGTTACTCTGGTTGCGCCGCAGATCGATTCCCGAAGAAATATTTTCACAACAGGAAGGTACCTATTTAGTTCTGTGAGAATATATGACATCTGTGGATGTCATAAAGACGCAACCGCTCTTCCAATATATGGGCCATACAAAGATATTAAATCTTTGGGGCCATAAACGTTTATAGACTAGGTATCTTTTGTACCTACCTACCTATATCGTATATGAGAAATGACCGTTACATTTAATGAATTACTGGGAAGACATTCACTTATACCGACATTATGACTTAATGACCCATTAATGGTTTTAGGTACCTACCTATTCCCTAAAACCAGATTGGTTTGGTTGCTAAGGTATATATATTATATACTTTATTACGAGCGAGTGTGGCCCAGTGGGAGCACGTGCGACTTTCGATCCGGCGCACCTGAGTTCGAATCCCACTGGCCTGCCACTGACTTTCTTAAGTTGTCTTCGGATAATAAAAACGGTAAAAGAAAACATCGTGAGGAAACTGGCACGTCCAAGAATTTATCATAAAAATTCCAAGACATGTGACATCTACCAACCCGTACTGGGCCAGCGTGGTGGATTATGGCCGATACTCTCTCTACGAGGGAAGGCCTGCGTCCCAGCAGTGGGATTGTAAGGGCTGATGATGATATAGGTACTTTATACAGAATAGAATAATAGGTATAGTAAACACTAATGACTATAATGTCAATATCTTAATTCTTAATCTTAATTAATTTTTATTTAGTTAATTTTCAATTAATAAAATAATGGTATTGCATTCTTTCTTTCTTGTCTATATAACTGAATGACGAGATGAGCAGGTCGCTAATACCTAACCTTAATAGAAGTGTGTCGGCATTTCGTTTGTAACATACTTATTGTATATATATATATATTATTTTTAAAAATACTACTATTATCCCGCGACTTCGGCCGCGTGAACAACAGAGAAAGCCCGAATTCTTATTTTTTCTAAGACCATCTTAGCAATGCCTCCGCAGTATATCAGCGCGTACCTACTATGAGAGTCACATGCCCTAGATAGATATCTTTATAGGTACCTAGGTACGCATTGATATATATATTACATTAGGTACGTAAATAATGATGACATAGAGGTCATCAAGCTTAAAAATTCTTTTTTTTCAGAAGTGGGAAGAAATCATTGCAATGTAATACCTCAATGGATCAAATACCCTGTTACGGATATTATACTAGCGATGTGCCCCTCACTCGTGAGGTACTTCGTTTGAGGTACTCGTCTCGGCGAAATGAAAGAGTTACTCGTTTGGCTACTTTGAACCACCTCATTAGGTTACCATTTCGTTTCGAAGCGGCGACTCGCACGAGTCACGCGATTGTACGAGTAACTTTTTTGTCTGTCAAAATGAGTGAGGTGTGAGGAGCTAAGGAGTTTATTTTTACTCTATGGAGTGAGGTGCGAGTGAGGCGAGTACCCATTGAGGAATGACACTAGTGTGAGACCTCAATGCGAGTACCGATCGTATAATCGTGCGGTGCGTGTCATGTTCAACATTATAAAGGCACAGACGACAGAAAACGAGTAGAAGTACAACTTTAGCTTATTTGTATAAAAATACAGCGTTGTTTAATTCGAGTGAACAAGGAGAGGCGTTCGACCTTCGACCGTTCGAGTGATCGAGGTTCCGCTCACTCGAACACCTCTCCTCAAATGAGGCGCCTCGTGAGGTCAAACGAGGTCCTCGCTCGTCCTCGTTTGAAATCGATGAGTTTACCCATTATTAGGATATACAACTTTCAAAGCGTTATCCCGAGAGTTAGCCGTCATTCGCTAAACAACCGCTTGCGTGTTTTAAGGATCGCCAACGTCATCTAGTTTGTTCTTCGAAAACTGGCGACGATGCGCAACAATAACCAAATTATTAAATAGGTACTAGCAACCGCCCGCGACTTCGTTCACGTCGACTCAACAAAATATATCCTATATCACTCAGGGATCGTGTAGCTTTATATCATTTATCAGTTAAAGGATTTTTAGAATCGATACAGTAGTTCCAGAGATTACCTCCTACAAACAATAAACATTATAAATAATAAATAATAATAAATTTAGGTACTAAATAATTAAAAATAAATAATTTGATGACATAAACTTCATCAAATTAAAAAATACAATGACATAAATGAATTTTTAATAAAGAAATATGGGTAAGAATACCCAGTTGAGCATCGGCGTAAGGTCTATCAATCTTTTAATAGGATACGTTTCGGTGAATGTGCACAAGAGCTTGACGACCTAATTCCACCCCCTTCCATCACAGGACAAGTAGAAGATCGGCCAAATATCACCCTTATTTAGTAGACATTCCGCCAATTCGAACAAAGCGTTTTGGTTCCACGTTTATAGTGCGTACTGCTAAGGAATGGAACTCATTGCCGTCTTTTCTGTTTTCTGATAACTACAATCTGGGTTTCTTCAAGGCCAGAGTATTTTCTAGGTATCTTCTAGATCTACGTGCTCCATCTTCGGCCACATCGTCGCTTAACATCAGGCGAGATGGTCTGGATGGATCGTTTTTTTTTTTACGGTTCATAGATCTATGTTTGGCCACTATCTCGCCTGATGTGAAGCGATGATGTGGCCTAAGGTGGAGCACATATATCTAGAGAGAGACGGCAGTTGAGCGGCTGCTCAGACCCGTCTCCCCGATGGTTCACCGAACATCATCCCGAAACACGACTATGTCGCTTGACGGCATGGCTTTGTTCGGTGGGTGGTATTACAACCACGGCCAGAGCCTACCACTCCAAATAATAATTTAAAAAAAAGGTCCGCTTATTCAAGTTTCAAAGCGTTATCTCTACTACGTACGATCATGGATATGCAAGCAGAAATATATGTACAAGTGTACACGCAGTATATGCCAGGGAAATTATTTAGTACCTACCTACCTACCAACTGCCACCTAAACAAAGACTGGTCCAATAACTTTGACCAAGTAAATGGTGTAGTTTCCAATCGACTACGAAATTAATTTGCCAGCCTCTGTGGTGTAGTGGTTGGGCAGGTTGGCTCAAATCTCATACATAACTGAGGTTGCGGGTTCGATTCCCGCAGCGGGACAAATGTTTGTGCACAGAAAAAAATAAAGCGCAAGCATTTGTTTCGTGTCTGGGTGTTGTGGGACCATGGTCCTCATAGTTCCTGGTTCCCTAGATACAGGGATCCTAGTTAGGGGTCAGGATCTATGTATGTGATCGTTGGGCGTTATTATTATTATTAATCTTACCGCACAAACAGCTGCCCGCCGGAAATACGTACCTAATCACGAATATGTTGCTTGGTGTTCATCCTAGTAATATTATTAATGAAGTTTGTGAGGATGGATGGATGGATGTTTATTTGTAAACACTGATGAAAGCAATACTGAATCAGGGAGACGGGTCTGAGCAGCCGTTCAACTGCCGTCTCTCTCTAGATCTATGAGCTCCATCTTAGGCCACATCATCGCTTCACCTCAGGCGAGTTAGTGGCCAAACATAGATCTATTAAGCGTTAAAAAGAAAAACAAAATCACGAGAAAGTGTTAAGATTTGCCTTAGAGCGAATAAGTTTTTAGTCTGCTGTTGCGGTCTGGCATTTTTAGTTTTGGCAGACTAAGAAACTTATTCATCTATTTAGAAAGTAGGTATACCTATTTCGGCGGATGTTAACAGTTAACATGGTAGGATATATACATATTTTCTCTCCCGGAAAACTGCGAGCTGCGGCTTGGTACCTAGTGACACTAATTACATTTCACACGAATATTATAAATTACTTATTATGCGAAAGTTTGTTAGGAGTGTGAGTTCTATGTTTGTTACTTCTTCACGCTGTAACGGCTCAACGGGTTTGAGGGAAATACGGAATAGAGATAGCTTATACTATGGATTAACACATATTTGTATGTACGTACTAGTGTATTATTTGTTTTTCATGTAACTATTTTTAAGGTTTCTAACAATAGAGTGTTTATCTATCTATCTACATATATATTGTAACAAAATCTCTAAAATATATGCCCCTCAATTTCTTGCCGTATCTTCTGAGTAGTGGTTCTTTTTCCGATACGGTGGTAGATTCATGGTGATAATTTGACGTTCATACGTGCGTCTGTGCTGCTAAAAATGAATAAAGAGACTTTGACTTTAATATAGGCTACTTTTTATCCCGGGAAACCGCTAGTGAAGCTCTCTTTACTTCTTACTTACACTACGGTGGGTTCAACTTCCGCGACCGACGCGACGGGACAAGTGTTTGTGCATAGAAAAAAAGCAAAAATATTTGTTTCAAAAGCGAAATCATGTGTATACTACCCACATCCTCATATACGGCACAAGGTCTTTGACTGCTGAGGTCCGCACTCCATATTTGCCAACGCGCAATGGAGCGCATTATCGGAGTAAAATTGACCTACCGACCACACTGCGCCCCAAACTCAAATTATAAACTTCACCCAAAAAGCTGCCGGCTTGAAGTGGCGGGCTGGTCACATCTTCCGCATGCCAAACGAACTTTGGGCCAAAATAACAAGAATGGTACCCTAACAACGGCCGACGGCCGCGCGGCAGACCTCGACGGAGATGGCGGGACACCTTTGTGAAACCTGGAAGTATAAAAGGGAGGTCTTTGCCGTGCAGTGGGACACTTTAGGCTTTAAATAACAATAACAATAAATTGCTTCGGGTCTGGGTGTTGTGAGACCATGGACCACGTTGATCCTGGTTCCCTAAATACAGGGAATCATATAGTTAGTGGGCTAGGATCTATGTATATATCGGTGAAAATAAGTTTTTTTTTTAATACTTTTTATTACAAGCTTTTATTTAACTAGCAATATATGAATTTAAAGAATATTTTTTTTACAAAAAACTTATTTCAAGACAAGCTTTTAACAAATTCGTAATTGGAACCGCTAACAGATTAAAATGAGCCCAAACACCAGAACTTTACGTATATCCGTCAAGGAGTTCCATTGCCCACCTTCCGTCTCTATCATCAGATCAGCTGGCTGTCACCATAATATTGCATTGTCATCGGACTTTGACAAGTATGCAAAATTTCATCTCCGTAGGCTTGCAAGATTCCACCAGGACAAACATACAAACATTGCAAGTTAATATAAAGCTTGTAAAAAACAGTGAGTCGTGCTGGTACTAAATTATTTATGTAGGTATAATGCCTATTCGAGCATTACGTAAGTACGTAATGGTTATAGAACTTAGGTAAGTACTTATTTTCCCGTCTCTTGAATCCAAAGAAAGTATTGAAGCCAATAAGAAAATTAGTTGTACCTAAGTGGGTAAGACCTTGGAAATTATTGGTATTCCCTTTCATAGCAGGATGATTAAACCTTTGGAATAACTTCTAGGGTCCCTAAGCGACCTCCTTTATAAAAAGAACTTTTCATCCCATCTATTCGAAAAGGACGACTTGGTTCGCCTTTATATGCACCCAAAGGTGGTGTTTTCTATAAGAAACTTTTAGCGGGCAGTAATGAGTTTTTAATTCTCTTTATAAGTGCGCCGCAATTATCTTTGCCGCGCACTTTTTGAATTTGGAACATCTTAGTGTTCAGCACCAAAGAAATCGAACGCAAATATTGTTTGAATAAAGAGTGGCTGGTACGACGGCCCATAGTCACGCCGCCGGATGAATGAAAAAATCATAATTGCGAAAATGTCTCAAATGTAAATATAAGTTTTTAGTTGTTTTAATAAAGGATACTATTTAATTTCAATTTAGTTGTTACTCTATGTTTTATTAAATAATAATATTACAATAAAATATGAGGCGCTTTTATTTTCTCATAGTGGGTGATGAAAAGTAGAGTGTATCACTCGGGCGCAAAATATATTTTTGGCTCGGGCGACGTACTTTGAATCCCTCGCTACGTTCAGGATTCTACTAAAGAATCCCTCGCTACGCTCGGGATTCTACTCTAGAATCCCTCACTTCGCTCTGGATTCAAAAAAGCGCCCTCGCCGTAAAAATATTATTTTGCTCCCTTATGATACAATCTACTATATACCTATCGTGTAGTTTTGCGTGAAAGAGTAACAAGCATACATCCATACATTCTTACAAACTTTCGCGTGTATAATATTAGTTGGATAGGATGCAGTTGGTGTGATGTGTGCATTCAGTATGTAGCTGCACATAAACCGCATTAAAACCATAAATATGCGGTTAGATTGCAGTCCAAATACAGATTTAATGGTGTAGAGTCATTGATCATAAGAACTTAGAGGACACCCCACATTTACACGGCAACGTGTTGAATTATCACACAAAATGGAGAATTTACCATCAGAGCTTGACACTCGCCTGACATGGCGAACATGATGTACCTAGATACATTGGAAGCTTTGTCTTGTTTACGTGTACTTTTTTTTTATAGAGCAGAACCATAAAAAAAAGGTATCAAGTACATATACTTGTTTGATAAAACCAAACTTAAAACCGACTTCATTGTATCCTCGAAGTCCAAGATCAAATATCGATGAAATTTATATGGGACCACTTAGTAGCTATACTGAACCCAACGCAAAAAGAATTTTCCAAATCGGTTCATGAATGACGGAGTTCTGAGGTAAAAACATAAAAAAAATACAATCGAATAGAGAACCTTCTCCTTTTTTGAAGTCTGTTAAAAAATGGTATGAGACGAGCAAGTCTTTCGCCTTATGGTAAGATCCACGCCTGCGTGGGCAGGCGTGGTGGCATTGCCGTTGTTGTGGAACAGCGGCAATGCCACCCAGAACTTTTCAAAACCTATTACAGCACTGCGTAGCACTGCGTAGCACTGCATTATGCTCGTCACTCCGAGACATCGGATATTAAGTCTCTATGCCAAGTAATTTCTCTATTCCAAAAAAAAAAACTCAATTTTCGCCTCGTCTCGGGCGACTGTGTGGAGAAGTCTTATTGCAGCAACCCTAAACTTGTGGCACATGAGGCCTATTTTTCTCTTACCCTACAACTACAAGTTTAGTAATTACCCCTATTAATTTACCCCCGCCTTCAGTTACATATCCCCTTCAATGGGTCGTCTGATAAGTGGCGGGTAATAAGAAGAGATTGGATAAGTTGTAGTTTAATGCCAAGCTATGGGTTTTCATTGAAGTGGAAGCAACGGAGTGCCAAATGAAATTAAGAACATAGTTAATGAATTTACTTTGCAATCTATTTCGCAATTTCGGTCTGAGTGGTCTGAGCTCATTCTGAATCCTTTACCATTTGCTGTGTTTAATTTAATTCACTACTCCAGGGTTTCCCAAACTTTATTACTGTGACGCCCTTGGGCATTAGCCATTTTTTTTGCGACGCCCCCCCCCCCCCCTTCTGATCAAAAACTACCTACCATACTAGTTGTAGTTCTAGCCTAATAACAAGTTATCAGAAAAACTCCAAATAACTTATATTTTTTATTAGAAAATAAGAACAAAAACAAAACATAAGAATGAAAATTAAAAGAGATATTTATTTTACATTGTTGCATTCAACAAAGTAAAATAAATATCTCCTACTAATGAGAAGGATGTGCTTGCTTTTCTGAGCATAGCTTCTCAAAACGGGGCTCAAGTTTGGAAATTGCCACTCTCATCTCTTTTTCTACATTTTTTTCGATCTGTACTTGTTCTTTATTACTGCAACTGCAGAAAAGCCTTTTTCGCACAAGTACGATGTCGCAAATGGTAGCAGAACCCTCAATGCTGCAGTGCTGATGGCACGATATTCGTCAGAATCCATGTGGATCCATGAATGAATCCATGTGGATCGAGTCTCGACGCTCTTGGGATAATGTCGCGACGCCCCAGGGCGTCGCGACGTACAGTTAGGGAAGCCCTGCACTAGAGTGTTATAAATGACATTTGAGTGAAGGCGCTACCATCAAATTGGAAGTGACATTAAGACTTGTGGTAACTGTGCTCAGCGTCTACTATAGATTTTTTATGGATCTTAATGATGAGATGAGCAAGACTTGTTCAAATTATATGTAACTAGCTATAAATGACTAAAAGAAGCTGTGAATCTAAAAAATAAATAAATGAAGTCGTTCGCTTGATGGTAAGCACCACGCCAGCCCATAACAATTGGCGTTCGTGCTTTATCTTCTACCGCATCGTCACTTAGCAACAGGTGAGATAGCGGTCAAACGCAAGGCTATTATAATCTATCAAAAAAAATGCAGTACCACCCAGATCTTTTAATACCATAAAAAGCACTGCGTATACAGCAATGTATCGTGCTCTTCACCCCAAAGTATTAATTTATTTATTTATTAAGGCTATATTAAACCAGCGTTTCAAAATGGTATAAGACACATATACATGCTATACAAATAAGGCAATTAATAGATCACCATAGTTAAACAAAACATTTTTAGATGTGAATAAAATTAAACATAAATTAGTGCACCAGTAGCATTTGTTTTGTCTTTTACTCTCATGTCTTCGTCTGATTGTTCGTGATGCCATGGACAGGGTTCCGACTGAAAATCAGTGCTAAGGTACTTAAAAATGTTGTGTTATGTGTTTTCTTTCTTCTTTCTCTTATTGATAGGCAATTATACCTTTATGGATTATACATAAGTATATTATATTAGTTATACAATACCTATACGTAATAGTCTTTATACTATTTGTCTTTATACTTTGCATAGAGCTTATCAGAGCCAAACTATAATATATAGGTATCTTTGTAATGTATTTTAATCAATCAAGTTATCGCAAACAGAAACATACCACTTTCTTTATAGAGAGAGCGGAAATTAGCGGTAAGCTTCTCTTTGACATGTTATTACTTCAGTAGTACGAGTATTACCTACAATGTCTCCCAAGGTCCTATCCAGCTCCTCGACAACACAGACCTAGTGAGAAGATTAAAAAGGACAAAACATTTTGAGTTAGTTTAGTGAAGTGTCAGTGAATCGTAGCATAAACAGTTAGTGCTACTCGTAAATAACACGAGAACATAGTTTCGCCTTAATAGAGACAAAAAAAAGTGTTGATGGACATATTCTTAGTTTTACTCTACTTACTTTATTACTTACTTACTTACTTTGGGCTACCGCCCGAGGTTTTTCCGCAGAGCTATAACATGGGGTACTTTAAAAGAAGGTTGAAAAGGGTCCTTAAAGGTAGGCAACGCACCAGTAATGCCCCGAGTGTTGCAGGTGTCCATAGGCCTCGGTAACCGCTACCCATCCAGGCAGGCCGTCTGCTTGTTTGCCTATTAGTCAAATATATAAAAAAAAAACTTAGCAGTTTAAGTCAAATTTAAATTACTTATTAGTCTTATTAGGCTATTGTAATTATAATGGCGGGTCTTTATTTGAGACAAGTCATTAAATAAATAAAAAGTAGTATTACCAAGCCGCGCGGAGCCAGAGTGCGCTAACTCCGCACTGTAGGTACGAAGCTACAAGTACATAGCCGGACACCGTCGGTGGGTCACGCGTCGTTACACGTGCCGCGTCAGAAGAGATAAGAGCTATGCGTTAGAAAGAGAGGCGCTCTGTAGGTTAATATGACTGGTAGGTATGTAGCGCTACGCGAGCTGAATTGAATTTTATTGCGTCATAGCAAGAGTCGCTATTTGTTTAAATTTCTTTGCGGAGTGATGCTTCTGTCCCTTAGTATTCTGTGGTAATACCTAATTTTTAAATTACGTATCTTGTTGCTAAGCCCAGGAGATTTGTCACAAACGACTACGTTAATAACGTTACAAGCGCTACAACAGGAGATCGGTCAGTAATCGAAAAAAAAAAAATTAATTTAGTTAGAACGAACGTTTGTCGAATTCGAAACATCATTCAATCAATATTTTTGTAAAATGATCGTGATTTAGGTATATTTTTAAATCAATAAATAAAATCTAATATTATCTCTGACATTATTTATCTCACACGAAACAGCAATAACAGTACATGACGTCATTTGAAAGTAAATACCGTGTCCGAAGCTTATGTGTTTATGTAATTTTTTCGTTTTTTATCTAAATAAAAACGATATGTTTTTCATTCTATGACGACCGTAACCGTCCGTAAACTTCACAAAAACGTTAAAATCACTTAGCAAGTCTGCTTTCACACGTTCTGAGGTAACCTTTTGCGCGGCAATATTTGAAACAACATTTATATTTTATACATATAGTCCAATCATTTGGTAGTTTTAACTGGAAATAATTCAATTTTCCGAATTTCAACTTTGCCACCCCGTATTTTTGCCGCTCGCGCCGCCATATTGGAAAAATGGCGCCTAAAAGCAGTTTTTTGACAATACCTCCTTTCCGACTTATTAGGGAAGGTTGAATGTTATTTACCAGAGTTAAAAATTAACTTAATCTATTGTTTATATATTTTAGGTAACGGCCTAAGATGTGTACCGTTACAATAGAAAAAGCTCGGGCGAAGCCACGGGCGGAAGGCTGATAAGTCCGTGGCTAATAGAAAGAAATAAAGAAAATACATTTATTTGGGACACTCACGCAACACCACACTGAACGAAAATATAGCAACATAATAAAATAGCTATATTATGTCTCTCCGTAGCGTGTCAGACAAAAGGGCCAGCAGATGAAATTACCCTTCATGCCATGGAGTACATGAGAGCTAGTCTGTCTTTTTCTCTTGAAATACGCCTCAGCTCTGGCCAGGGGCAGAGGAAGAAGGCGCGTTAGTCATTGGCAGGTAAAATATGGCTTATGTTTAACTGATCACCAGATATAGTAAAATGTAACGGCAAAAAACACTTTATATTCCCAAAAATAGTAAATGATCATAAAAAAAATAGTAATGATCACCAAAGTAGGCTCCACCAGGAGCCTCGCTCGTCACCCCTTCATGACGCTTGAAGCCCTACTTGACTTCGCTCCGCTGCGGAAGTCGCCAGCTCGCTTTGCTCACCACCTCCCCTGTTCGCTCCACTCGGCCTCGTAGGCTCACTTCATTCAGGACCTCCTTCGCGAGCTTCTGGCTCCGCGCTTTTTATATACAAATAGGAATTGCAATACGGGATCACGCAATCCCGCGGGTTCCTGCTGCTTTTATTAATCTGCTGGATCCCGCACCTACAAAGTGCGGATCCGCGGTTATCGCAAATTAAAAATTTGGCTCTAAAACTTTCGCGTAAATTGCGAGTAGCACGAATGCGACGTTGCCATTCCGCACAGAAATTAACAAATGTATAAAACTGTCGTTAGGAGTAAGGGTAAAATTAAACAAAACTATTAAACTATGCCAAACATTAAAAGATGAATCTAAGAAAACAGATTACTAATTACTTATACTTAATTAATAGAAAAAAAATTCTGTTGCTTAATGTAACAAATGTTTAATAAAAGTTGATTTTTACATACAAATCTGTAGTTTCAATTTGATTTTATAACGCAATTTCGAAGATGCGGGATCCCGCGTGATCCCGCGCGTGATTGAGTAATCACGCATATCAAGCCCACGGGATTGAATGAGCCGCGGGATTGCAATCCCTATATACACTCTAGGGGTAAGAGCGAGTTGGACCACGGAAGAGTGAGGTGCGGAAATTCGGGTAAGATTTGTTGGTCATTTTCTAAATTTGGTGGTCATTTACTAAATTTGATCTGCCGATACAATTTTTAGATAGAACTGTATGGGATCTCAAAGATTATTAGATGTTCATTATATTTTTTTCCGTGAAATATTAACTACTCTGTAGTGCTGTATTATTTCACATGACTTACGGCGATTGGTATGGATTAGATTGCGATGGATGGATGTTTGGTTCTCAATCGCACAAAAACAACCAACGGATTATGAAGGAATTTTTAACACTTGGAAAAGGACATAGACATAGGCTACTGTTATCCCGGGAAACTGCGGGCCGCAGCTAGTATTAGATAAAACATGCTAACGTAACGTGAGTGAGATGGCCCTGCATGCGCAGTTCAGTACATAACAATATATAGTCTTTGCTTCATGAACTCAGGCCTGTGTGGGTCAATTTACTTAAAATTGTTCCTGAGATAACAAATTTAAATTGTTCGAGACATCGGACTGGCGCTGAATATGATGAGGGTTTTATAATAGCGGATCGGACATTTCAGAAAGTGTTTAAAATTAACTATAATGTATATATTATAAATATATATATAAATAATATATATATAGCCATGCAAAATAATATTATAATTAAATAGGCGACCAGCTGCGAGTCGTCGTCGTCACTCATCGTCGTCGAGTTCGGTCTGCCGGGTGGTCCCAGATGGCACTAAAGGAGAGTCCAGTGACGACGATGACTCGCAGCCGGTCGTGGCGACGGACCCAACAATACCCCGCCCCCCGCACCAGCCAGCGTCGACGCTCACGCAGCGAGCGGAGCGTGCAGCAGCCCGCAGTGCAAGGTGCGGCGCGTTCGCGAGGGTTCCGCACTCGCCTTGAAAAAGACCACCGGATGTGGTTGAAACTATAGTTGGATTACTCCAATTTAAACGTGAGTGTCACTGTCAATGTCAATTATTAATAATCGGTAAATCTGATTATTTTTAAAGAAATATAATGTCTTGATATATAAATATTGGGTGTCCTACCTAAATAGCAAAACATCCTGGAGACTAATCTTTGTAGACAATGAAAAATTTGATGATCTCTTAGCTGGTCACGTCTCTATTCAGCTATTTGCCGTCTGAAAACATAATAATAATAAATACATTTATTTCAGGCAATAAAACAGTTAACAAATTAAAAGTACCAGAGGCCCATAAAATATATACCTACCTTATAGACATATATAATTTATAAACACTAAAGCTACGAGTAGAGTATTAAATTTGGCTTCGCCTCCCTGAACCGCCGCAATACTATGGAACAGGAACGTCTCTTATGTACTCTTGTATACTTCGCTGAAAGCGGAGCACGAAGGACTTTAAACTCGATAGTAGTTATTATTTAGAGCGAGTGTGGCTCAGCGGGAACTCATGCGCCTTTCGATCAGACGCACCTGGGTTCGAATCCCGACACGGCCCTGCACCAATGACTTATAGTTAAGTGCAGATTTTGCACGCTTGCTCTAAAACGGTGAAGGAAAACATCGTGATGAAACCCGCTTACGCGCTTTTGAGTGGTAGGCTCTGGCCGTGGTTGTAATACCACCCACCGAACAAAGCCATGCCGTCAAGCGACCTAGTCGTGTTTCGGGATGATGTTCGGTGAACCATCGGGGAGACGGGTCTGAGCAACCGCTCAACTGCCGTCTCTCTCTAGATCTTAGGCTCATCTTAGGCCACATCATCCCTTCACATCAGGCGAGATAGTGGCCAAACCAAAATCTACTAAGCGTAAAAAAAATAAAAATATTAAAGCCAAAACAAAACTCACTCCGCTGTACGTCTAAGGACTAAATACTAAATATAACGAAGCGTATATATCGTCTAATGATGAATTCCAATTAATTGTTATGCTTATCACAAACCTGCCGGCCATAAAAATGTATAGTATGAACTGCCGGTCTACCCACATGCTATTATTTATCGTATGCCACACGTTACACTAACTAAGCCGATCGTAATCATAATCACAATGGGCGGCTGTCTTTGATTGCATCTTCTTAATGATGCACTTAGAGACAGTCCCTGATAAGTGTTGCCCATTACATATCTAAACTAAATGCTCTAAGAGGCCTCTACGTGTTGGACTCATGTTCCCGCCAGCCTTCCGAAGGACCGGGTGTATAACCCGTGAGGAAGACCGACATAATAATCAATTGTTTATTTGCCAGAACACACATAATATACAATATTTCAGATGTCATAAAACCAAAAAGTCTCGGTATTCAACCTGCAACCAGGCGTGCAAATTTAATAAAGAGATGAATCTTATGTCAATTTTACAATAAATAGAACTACATAGTTTCGAATGGATAGAAATAACGAAACATTATTTATTTATTTATTTATACTTTAGCACAAAACAGTTTGTACATGGAAGACTTAATGCTAGATAGCATTTTCTACCAGTCATCCAGGACGTGCAAGAAAAAATGGTAGCGGTGCAGTAAAGTGTGTTATAGGAAATATTAAACCACATAAACTTAATATATACATAATAGGTATAGGCATATTATGCAAGCCTAATTATAAAATATATACTTAAATATATACATAATAAATATATACTTAAGTCATTACATAAATAAAAAGACATATACCAGCAATTATATAGTCATAAAGGAAGGAAAGCAGGGAGACCTTTACCCTGCAGTGGGACGATAGAGCCTGAATATAATAATATAATATTATTCATAAGATGAAAAGTTTGTCGTCAGTTTGAAGTGGCTTATTTTGTTGTAAATATCTGGGACAACATCGGTATATTATGACTAGATAGTAGACTAGATCCACCAATATCTCATAACTCGATGAGAGTCGCCCGCCGCCGTCGTTCGAGTTTAATACAATATACCTAACCTACGATAGAACATGAAAATTAACGTGACCTGTGGGTGTGTAGGCCGGCTATACTGTCCCCCCGAGACCTGTGGGTGGATGCTTGTGGTGGACCGTTTAGAATTTCATTAGATTCGGTTGTTCCGGTGCGCGGTACGTGTAACATGCCTAAATTAACTGTCAGGCAAAATATTAAAATATTTTTTTGGTTTCGCATCAACAAATTTATATTTAAAAAATATATTTTTTTACATCAGACTGGGTCTGCGTTTGACCACAATCTCACCTGGGCTCCAATTCACTATGACAACTTGGCGAAATCACGTCGATTCCTTGCTTCGAATTCACGTCGATTCCTTCATTAATAAACGACATCTCTATGTCGCATTCATATAATTACTTCACTAGCATTCGACGCATGCACAATGGCTTTAAAGCGTCACCTGTACGTCGCCGACGCTTTAAAGCCATTGTGCATGCGTCGACAATCGCTATCCTCGTCTGACTAGTGATGTTACGCGCTAGCTGTCTTTCACTCTACCTTAAATATTTACCATCTTTAACAGCCAGTAACCCTTATTTGCGGCAGATTTAATTAGGCAACCGTGTATCATAATAAACAGAAAAAAATAGCTTTAATTTGATATATCCTAATAATATTATAAATGCGAAAGTTTGTGTGTGTGATGTTTGTTACCACGTATTACCGTAACTACTGAACCGATTTTGATGAAATTTGGAATACCAATAGTTTTAATACTGAATTGAAACATAGGCTATGTAAGTTTTTAAAAATCAACCCCCAAGAGGGTGAAAAAGTGTGGTAAAGTTTGTATGGACGATTTTTATTCCTTGATTCAATTCGCTCAAAAATCGGTACAAATAAACTTTAACATAAATAATCAAACACTTATTTTTTATTTTTTCAAAACTACCCCTAGGAAGGGTGCATGGGAGTTCTAAAGTTTATATTTTTTTTGGTGTATACTTTATTCCGCGATTCAATTCACTCACAACTCAGAACAAATAAACTTTAGCAAAACTTTAAAACACGTGTCTTTTATTTTTTCGAAACTACCCCTAAAAAAAGTGTAAGGGCGTTCTGAAGTTTTTGTTTTTTTTTTTTAGTTATATTAATTCAAAGCTTAGATTTAGATAAATAAACTTTTAACTAAATAATGAAACACGTATTCTTTATTTTTTCAATACTACCCCTAGGGGGTGTGCAATAGAGTTCTAAACTATGTATTGAAATTTTTATTTCTTGGTTCGATTTACTAAAAACTCGGTTTAAATCCTAATCCTAATGTAGTATCATATAATATAGGATGTATTATGTAATATAATATAATATATAACAAATACACAATGTAAATATATATTATACAAAAAAAATTTTTTCGCTGCTCTCTTTATGACTAGCACAACGCTTAACCAGAACAATTATTGCAGTATTACCACATCACATACATAAAAAGCAATGCGTAGCGTAGAGACATCATATATTAAGTCTCATATGCCCAGTAATTTTGCTGGCCACAATGCCTTTCAAACCGAAACACAGTAATGCTTGCGCACTACTGCTTGGCGGCAGAATAACTGGCAAAGCTGTGGTACCTACGCAGACGGCCGCATACGAGAGACCTAACTCGGTTTAAATCCTAATCCTAATAATATTATAAATGCGACAGTATGTGTGTTTGATGTTTTCATTCACTCAAATCTCGGTACAAATAAACTACAAAATAAATAGTAAAAAACTTTGTTTTTCTAAACTACCTCTGTAAGGGGTGCAAATGAGATCTAAAGTTTTTATGGAAAAATTTTATTTCTTGGTTCGATTTAATTTTATTTCACTAAAAACTCGGTTTAAATAAACTATAAAGTAAATAATGAATTATGTATTTTTTATTTTTACTAAATAACCACTAGGGGTGTGTAATAGAGTTCTAAACTTTATATGGAAAATTGTATTCCATAGTTCGAAAAAAATAGAGAGTTTAGACGTGAATGACGTAGGTAATAGTGCAATACTCTGTCGTCGTTTCCATAATAATATGGGTGATGGGGCGTGCCCTTTTAAGCAATTTCGTATATATTATACCGGCTATATACCCATATTTGGCACGGGAAATACAAGAAAAAACCTTCGAAAACGTGCTTAGCAATTGAAGCGAGTTCGCAAATACAGAGTCATGATAGATTCGAAAATAATCACAACAGCGCAGCCGACTACTTTTCCTACTTACGACACATCAATCTCTACGCAGGCGAAGCCGCGGGGCGCAGCTAGTAAATCATAAATGTAGGTTATGAACGTATAAATGTATCGAAATCATACCTGTTTAAACCTGGCTGCGAAGAGGTGCGGCCAAGTGCGCAACGGCAACCGTGATTTTTCAGAGTCTGTATGTATATTGCCGTGAAGTGACCGATATTTTATTTGAAAAACAAGTGAATGAAATTGTTTCCCAAATATCAATTAACAATAATATTCTCCTATTCATATAAAAAATATTCTCCTAATCTATATCTATACTTATAATAAAACTGTAACGAAGCGGTTACTGTACATTGAAGATATTTTTGAAAATCAATTTTTTTAGGAGTATATGGTAGCAACAGAACCCAAAAATACAATTTTTAAAATTTTTGTCTGTCTGTCTGTCTGTCTGTCTGTCTGTCCGGGATAAACTCAGAAACTAGGGCACGAATTTGAATGCAGTTTTTTGAAATATATTCTGTGGAGTCCGGCGCTACACATAGGCTTTGTTTCATCAAAATCGGTCCAGTAATATTGAAGTTATAACGGAATTTAGGAAAAAATATAGGTGTCCACTATAAGTTGAACCACGGAACATACCGGACCCTTTGTGCACATGGCTCAGCTTATACTGGTTTATTACTTACCTTCAGAGTTTGTAGAACTAAGGTATTGGTTCACACGATGGTATTCTAAAAAATGTTTTGTGGAGTCCTAGGCTACATAACAAACTTTGTTTTATAAATATTGGTTTACGAAAACTGGAATTATTACGCAATTTAACAACGTTGAGTACCTACCGATTAGCAATTTTAGTATGAAAGTTTTCGTGAGTTTGATTCATTATAATTATAAATATTTAATAAAACGGCTAGGACTCACGTAGTTTGTCAAATTAGTCGACCTAGGTTTCGAGCATGTCCGATGCTCTTCATCAGGGGCGAGTTTACACTGCGAGATCGCGGCGACTATTGGCGGTGCCGGTGGCGGTGGCTGGTGGAGTGGTATAACGTTGAGTACCGTTGCAAGGCAAATTAGCTGTTTAAATCGAGCCACCCATAGACAGCACGTCTTATCAAGGGGCGTTTTTCTGACTCGCGGTGACGGGTTTTATGGACATGGCACTGGACCTGCACTGGAGCTTTTTTTTTGATCAGTTTGCAAAACGCTTTTTTGCTGATGCGATTATGTCGCCTTGGAAAGTAGTAGAGGAATTTTATCTAGCGGTTCCCAATTTTTTTTAGCTATGGAACACTAAATTATGTACCTAATTTTGGCGGAACCCCAACTCATATTTGTAACCGACTTTAAAAAAGGAGGAGGTTCTGTTTTTTTTCTATGTTTGTTACGCGATTACTCCGCCAATTATAATTTGATTTTGATGATTCTTTTTTTGTTTGGTAGGTCATACTTCAGAGGTGGTCCCACATAAATTTTATCGAAATTGATTCAGCACTTTTGCGCGGGTCAGTATATCGATAAAAATGCCGGCCAGCGTCGGCAATTCTCGGAACCCTAGGGTTCCGTGGAACAACTATTAGTAACTGCTGGTATAGACGAACAAAAAGCATAGCAACACCGTACCGGGCCCGGAACGGCCGCGGCGGCTAGCTTGGCACCACGGCGCACCGTCACTGTCAGTTTTGCGTACGAATCGTAAGGGGTCAATGGCAGTTCCCCCCGATGGCAATCCCACCCGTGTTATTTCCACCCGGCCTCCGTGGTCCCGTAATATGTTTTTTAAACTGAACGATGACATTTGATACGTATACTCGGTCAAAGAAACTATAACACATTTTTCACCAATTTTAAAACATCCCTAAAAGAACTTGCTAAAATGTATATATCTAAATATAAAAATAATCCACTCCCTCAGACACAGACACACACACACACATCACACCTCGAAAACCAAAAACCTATGAAGCTGTTTGGTATGTAAGTTCTATAAGGGGATCATTACGAGAGCGGACAAAAGGAATGAGAGTTTATGTTTTTAAAGATAGGGCTATCAATTTTGGTAATTAGGATTGGGAGCGGAACGGGATGATAACGGGATAAGATGGGCATGGAAATGGGATAAGCGCGAGAGTTACAGAATAGGAGCGTAATGGTAACGATATAGGAGCGGGACTGGAGCAGGAGCGGAGCGGTACGGTAACGGGATAGTAGGGAGCGGTAACGGTATAGGAGAAGGACAGGATCAGTCCAGAACGCGGCGGTTACGGAATACAACCAGGACGATAACAGGATACGAGTGGGAAGGTAACAGAATAGAAGTGGTACGGTAATGAAAAAGGAGCAGGATGGGAGCTGGAACGGGAGTATTTTGGGACAGAAAATGGTCGGAAGCATGATGAATTACTACTACACTACGCGTACGAAGTCGCGGGCAACAGCTAGTCATAAATATGCATAAAAAATTGGATTTTAGCAAATACTCGATAAGCGCAGTAATTCTGCAGTAGGATCTCATACTATAATGACATTTTGTAAGAGCTGTATGTGCGAACACGTTAAGACTGTCCCGAGCATCGGGTCGGGTACGGCCCGTTCTTGCGCAGCACACTCCACAAGTAGAATCAATACTATCTATACTATTATAAAAATGGAACTGAGCTAATTCTGTACATTGAAGATATTTTTGCAAAACCAACTGGGATCGACTATGTAGAGGTTACTGAGCATGAATCTATAGTTTTTAGAATTTTAGCTTAATCCAAAAATATTTGGCTTTATTTTACGTCTTGGATGCTAGGCCAGCGTATGACCACGAACTGCTGGGAAGTGATGATACGGTCGAAAATGTATCATGCTTGCGGAGTAAGTATCTATTCACTCTTGATTTGAACGTACCCTGGTTATATTTAACAGGAAATACAGTAAACACCCGAAGCATAAACCATTTTCTGTGGTCCACGCGAACAAAGTCGCGGGCAAAAGCTAGTAATATTATAAGTTACATGTTGTGTTTTCCTGTTATTGGACTTTCACTTTTTTTCAATAGGCGAATGTCTTTATTACTGAAAACATCTCTACACTCTACTTACTAAAACTAAACTAACTACTTACAAAGAAAACCATAGACCCATAGACCATTAAGGGCCTATATACTTTCACTATAGTTTTTATGTCTTTGTTTATGATGTATATGTTTGTTTTTGTGTTAAGTCTGTTGGAAAACCTAAAAAATAAAATAAAAATAAATCTCCATAGTGGTTTCATGTGCCCACAGAGGAGATCCAGATAAAATGGTAGTTGAAAAAGACGACTATGGGTCTGTTAACTGTTGTCCGGAGTTCCGAAGGGCCTCGCCACTGTTATACAGTGTGGTTATGTGGTTCAACTATTCTCATTAGGAAGTATTTCCCTCTCCACTCCTGGAACTAGGGAAATCCGTGAAATGTTTAAAATTACAACTGTTCCAACACTTGAACAATGACATCCTGAACATTTGTGAGTCAGGTAAGGATGCCGTAAAGTTTTTAAAAGTTTTAACTGGTGTTTCTTGTTACTTGTGACAATTAAATAATTACAAGTTAGGTTTTATGAAACAAAAAACCGACTTCAATGTTTCTTTGAAGACCAAGGTCAAATATCGATGAAATTTAATATAGGACCATTTCGTAGCTATACTGAACCCAACGCAAGAAGAATTTTCCAAATGGGTTTATGAATAACGGAGTTCTGAGGTAACAAACAAAAAAAATTACAATCGTATACAGAACCTTGTCCTTTTGAAATCGGTCAAAAATACATAAGTCGTTAAAAGTTGAAGGGTTGGTTAATTAGTAAAAAGGTATGGACACGGCCTATCGTAACGTACCTACCATCCATTTCCTAAATCATCCGTTCCCAAAAGAACAGTATTTTGCCGTTACCATAAAACAGAACAAACAAATAGAAATAAGCAAAATAATTGGGCATACGAGACTTAATATCTGATGTCTTGAGGTGATGAGCGTAATGCAGTGCTACGCAGTGATTTTTATGTTATTTAAAGTTCTGGGTGGCACTGCAATTGTTATAAGCAGGCGTGGCGCTTAACATCTGGTGAACGACTTGCTCGTCTCATCAATAAGTATCTTAAAAATATAGGTACTATATCCAGGCTGAGTTTTTGAATAGGGATCCCTATGGCAATTACTCCAACCGTTAGAGATAGAATAATTTGTAATCTAATGAATCAGCGTGACGTTGCGGAAATTCATCTCAAATCTGAAACGCAATGAAAGTATGTAGTGTGTCTTCAGCGGAATTACACTACATACTTTCATAAACGCGAATACCTACAAAAACTGGTGGCAGGTTTCCACTGCTGGTAGGTTTCTCGTAAGCGAGAGGCCTTCTGGGTGGGTACCACCGCTTTGCCAGTTATTCAGCCGCCAAGCAGTAATACGCAAGCATTACTGTGTTCCGGCTTAAAGGGCATTGTAGCCAGCGAAATTACTGGGCATTATGAGACTCAACAGCTAATTGTCTCTGGGTGACGAGCGCAGTGCAGCGCCGCGCAGGATTTTGCAAAACAAAGTTCTGGGTGGTGCTGTTATTGTTATTCGCTGGCGTATTGCTTACCATCGGGCAAACGACCAGCTCGTCTCATCATTCCGTTACATAAAAAAAACCCGTAGCATTTGTAGTGATGATTTATATGCGAGTTCCCAGCATAATACTTTCCGTCATTGTTTATTAGCGAAGTCAAAGAAAATCTCGTCCTTCCTCGTCCTCTTTTCAAAGCTACATTTTAAAAGGCGGACCTGTATGTTATGTCATAAAAATAAATAAATGAAGACACAATTTGTTGAAATAGCAAAGCTTTTTAGCTGTCGTACTGGGAATTGGCCGTCGGCGTCACGTTCTTGATGACGGCGATACTTGCCTGCTTGACAATATAAAATATTTGCAGACATAATTAAGATACAAACAGATAAAGAAAAGGTACAGAAAGGTATAGAAATTCACAAATTAGCTACCTATCTACATGTGGTCTATATTTAAGGCTTCTTGCTCGTGAAATAGCTGGGTAAGTAATAACAGGCCGATTTTCAAATTTATATTTACAAAATAAATACAAACATTTCATATTCCAGTCATTATGACAATTATACATTCCATGTAATAAACGTTTGATCGAAATTCAAAACACATATTTTCAAAAAGACTCTTCATAAAATATAAAATCATGTGATATACTCCTCAAATGAAATAACAATTATCAAAGATATAATTCACTACACATAATAATTTTTTATTCGAATTTTAAAAAGCATACGTAATTAAACATCTAATCCTATAATTATATTTCAAACTGTTAACTGCTTTCCTCACTTCATTCGTCGTCGCACATAAATATGACTTTGGCTTATTCTTCTTCTGGCGCATCGCCGCCACCGGCCGCTGCCGCGGCACGCTCGCTTTGCTCGCTTGGCACGCGCATAGTGGTGCACGAGTAACCTAACACTATTCCTCGCTTCGCTTGTCATAGTACCTATGTATAACTTTCCCTGAATACTGTTAAACTTGTTAAATAAAAAAATAAATTATACCAAAAATATAATATGTATATCTAATAATCAATATATCTAAAAAAATATGATAATTGAAGAGTATATAACATTTGCTTTTTTTAAATTATCTGTGTGTTTCAATAAATTTATTCTGTATACAGTAAAAAAAAAATCTTAGTAGTATATCAAAACATAGTATTACAGTAGATAGATATATCAACTGATGGTATACATTTTATTATGTCAAAATTATACCAGCTGTCCGTTATGGCAAAAGTCATTTATACTCAATGAACAGTATTGAAATGTAAATATGCAAATTATATTTCGAAAATATGATACGCACTCGAAATAGCTTTAATGTCAATTATTTAACTTTTACGTTTTTAACCTTGTTATTGTTAAACTTGTCTGTAACTTTAATAGCAATAAAAGTTATGTCTTTTGAACGTTGTTTTAGTATAAAAGTTTTCCTGAGTTTCATTCATTATAAATATTTAATAAAACGGCTAGGACTCACGCAGTTTGTCGTAATAGTCGAGCTAGGTTTCGAGTATGTCCATAGAGGTGCAGTTTGGGTGGCTTTTTGAGGTGGCGGTGATGATAGCACCTCTATCACCACCGCCACCTCATAGAGGTATCAATGTCTAACTACAAACTATATTTTCGTAGGTATCTTTTTTAGGCAAACGACCTGCTCATCTCATCACTCATTTGTATAAAAAAATGCGAGTAAAACAATCTAGATAGATAGATAGATAGATAAAACGTTTACTTGTCAACACAACACACATGTACATTCAATAGCAAATTGTAAGACACTTAAACTACAAGTACGTGTGTGTTGCAGTTATGACAAACGGCCCATAGCTCAGCAAATAACATTGCTCAAGGAGCAAACACTGATTTTCAGTTATTGCCCTGTCTGAGGTGACGAGTTTCATCTACAGTTTCGGAGCACAACTACTTGTCTCTGCTCTGTTGGGTTACATTTTCAACGAGATATACCTACTAGTAAGTACATACTTTTAAGACCGACATATATGATGTCGAGACGAGACCTGCCAACAGCATATTCAGACTAGTGATGTTCTGGATATCCGTATCCGTATCCGCGGATATCCGCGGGAGAAATAAGGTCCGTGTCCGTATCCGTCACTTTTCTCGCGGATCTTTTACGGATCTTTTATTAATTTTCAAATACAATTGACAGGATAAAATGCTGCATAATAACTTAGATTACATCGTTTCAAGGTCACGCGCCGACACCGATTGAGTGAGAAAATAAAGATCCGTATCCGCGGATCTTGACACTAAATATCCGTATCTGGATCCGTGACCGCGAATATATATTTTTGACGATCCGGCACATCACTAATTCAGACTTGTCAGACACCGTCTAGGATTCCTTTACAAGTTAAGAACAAGTTGAAGTTTACCTACTTGACATCAGTATGTCACGTTCAGTAAGTTAAGTAAGTATTCCGTTGACATATAAAGTTACCGAAAAGTTGTCACAATAATTATCGCAGGAACTCAGTCGGATATTTCGCGGTATTCGTCGTTGTTATGTTGTGTTGTGTTTGTATGAAGTGTAGGTGTGATAGTACAGTCAGCGACAAAAGTAGCTGAACATTTGTGACGCTTTGATCAGTCAAAGCGTCATTAGACAAATATTGAAGGTGTAGTCAGCTACACCTTCAATATTTGTCTAATTTCACTGAATGTTGCATTTTAAAAACCTGTTTATATCTTGGGCGAATAGCGAAAATGGAAAAAATTGCATGTAATTTGTATATTTTCGGTGTTATTGACAATTGAAAGTTTGAAGTTCAGCTACTTATGTCGCTGACAGTACCTACCTACCTATAGTCAGTATGGTGACAAAAACCCTGGCGGAACCGTGAAGGGGATAATAAGTATCGATGCTGGAAAAATTGAAAAATCAGGGGATATTTCAATTTTTTATCCTAAATAAATCTTAGTTTTGTAAATCTTATATAGATGTTTTGTTGTTTGATAATAATGAGAATTCTAAAAATTATACCCATAGCTTAAAAAAATCTATTTATTACTAATCTAGACAACACAGGCGGCAAATGCATTCGGCACGCTTCATGTAGCGCCGAAGGCGAAATAAATAAAAATTAATAATATTAAATTAATAAATAAATAAATTATAATATATATAATTAATAATAAATAATTTAATAACCTATTTCTCGCTGGTTTTAGGTAATAATAACTATGGTTACTTATATGTTTTGCATTTTTCATGGCATCTATTGAGGTGGGTTAATTATACCCTTCGCAAGTCCTACAGAGATGTTATTACCTACCTTTTCTATTCTATTCTTCTACCATTGCTTATATGTTAGCAGTCTGCTGTAGTACCTATCTAGGTACTGTTACAATTATGGAGTGAATAGGTACTTACGGGGCAAGCGTGCGCTACATTGCCGGCTACATTAGGTATTTCGGAGATCGTGTTCAAACGATGGTTTGAACATGTATTTCCATTCCCACTTCATACCCATGGAAAATACCTGCAAGCCTCTGGCATTGTAGAGTTTGGAATCCGTTCGCTCACCTAATCAATTCCAACCTAAGCCAGAACTCGACCACCAGTACGCAAAATTGGTGTACATTTCGAATCATAGATTTGAACAGCTACATCCACTATACTCAAGGAGTTTCTTATGGATGCGTACCTACTGGATTTTTTATAATAAGAAAATTCGTATCGTGGTCAGAAAAACAAACAGAAATCTTAGTTTAGATATCAATATTTATATATAGATAGCCTCTGTGGTGTAGTGGTTGGGCAGGTTGGCTCAGATCTTATGCACCACTGAGGTTGCGGGTTCGATTCCCGCGACGGGAATATGTTTGTGCACAGAAAAAAAAATAGCGCAAGCATTTGTTTCGTGTCTGGGTGTTGTGGGACCATGGTCCTCATAGTTCCTGGTTTCCTAGATACAGTCCTAGTTAGGGGTCAGGATCTATGTATGTGATCGTTGGGCGTTATTATTATTATTAATTGTATATGATGATTTGCCCATTACGTTGCCACTGCTGGGACACGGGCCTTCTGTTAGAGAAAGTACAATAATCCGCTATCCTGACCCAGTTGCGGATTGATGGATGTCACATGTCCTTGAATTTTTGTGATTAATTCTTGGACATGCCGGTCCTCACGATGTTTGCCTTCATCGTTTTAGAGCATGTGTAAAATTCGCACATATCTTAAGAAAGTCAGTGGTGCGCAGCCAGCGGATTTCAAACTCGGGTGCGACGGATCGGAAGTCGCATGTTCTTCTTCTGAGCTACACTCGCTCGTACATATAAGCGACGAATTCACTGCGATTCTCATCAAAGTTTTATATTTTATTCATTTTATTTTTATTTTCAAGGAAAACTAACTGCTAAATCAGTAAATAAATAACAAAGTAAGACACTACTGAATGATTTAACACGCAAAATCCCAAAATGCCTATCTGAAAGTATTCATTAAGGTGAAAATAACAGAAAAGACGTGCTACCTGTAGATTAACTATATGCGTTGAAACCTTCAAACTAGAGCCAACAAATGACTAAACCTATATGTAGGTACATATTCCATTTCACCCACGCAGCGATTCTCAGATAATCAGGTATGATGTAGGTATGCAGGTATGCCCTTCGATCACACTTTCGATCACTTATTTTACCACGTCTTTATTGACACTTTCTTGTCAGTTTGACACTTCCCAATTGGCTCTTTTTTTTTTTTTTTACGCTTTATAGATCTATGTTTGGCCACTATCTCGCCTGATGATCTATCCGGCTATCCGGCTGAAACTTTCAGGGTAGCTCACAGCTCGATGACAATGCATTCTAATCCATTTATTAGCATACAGTGCCGAACTAACCTCAAAAGGCGCATAAAAACGTGGTTTTAGAGATTAGTTTTTTAATCTGTCACTTCCATGTTCTACCAACGGTTTAGCGAAAATTCTAATTTACGGATATGTAACGTAAGGCTTACACATTCATTATATTACTAGCTGCGCCCCGCGGTTTCACCCGCGGTTGCCCGGCATAAATAAATAAATAAAGAGTAGCCTTTGTGTTAATTCAGGACCTAAAGTACCTATATACCACATTTCATCAAAATCCATACAGTAGTTTTTGCGTGAAAGAGTAACAAACATACATCAAGTGGCGTAGCTACCGGAGGGCTAGACGGGGCAGTGCCCCGGGGCCCTCAAGCTCAGGGGGCCCCTCGGACTCTGACTTACAAACTATAAATTGAACTACTTAGTATTTTTTTTACGTAGAGACTTTTAAGCTAATAACACCACTTTCTAGACTGACTATACGTTTTACGACAAATCTGGAGTACATCGAATTCGGAACACGACGAATACAGAACAAACGATTTTAAGTAGTTTCGTTGGGGCCCTAGTTTATTTTTTGCCCCAGGGCCTTTGGTTACCTAGCTACGCCACTGCATACATCCAGACATTCTTACAAACTTTCGCGTTTATAATATTAGTAGGATAAACCAAAATATTAGTAAGGAAAACCTTGAAGCCGCTTCAGGTAAAAAGCGAAATTAAACGTCTCAAGTGATTCATGATCCTTCCTTTTCTCTAGCGATTAGTTTGTTTTCGATTAGTCGCCAACACTTGTTTACTCAATTCAGTATCGAAATAGGATCACTATTTGAAGCATTATTTACTGGATTTTGTCTATTGATTCCTTCGGCTACACCCGCCGCCGCCGCCCGCCCATTCCATAATGGATTCCAATTGTGTAAGATTGTTAGTTCGACAAATTCATCATATACCGAGATCTAGTTAGACTATCCGATGTAATTATCAAATACCTATCTGTATATGGCAGTTAAACGATAACATAGAACGTTGTCACTATATTATGTAATCTATGTAAATATATGACGCGTCAACCGGTCTGTTTTTTTATGTACGAGTAAATGAATGACGAAACGAGCTGGTCGTTTGCCTAGTGGTAAGCAGTACGCCAGCCCATAACAATAACAGCACCACCCAAAACTTTATTTCGCAAAATCCTGCGCGGCACTTCACTGCGCTCGTCACCCTGAGACAATTAGCTGTTGAGTCTCATAATGTCTAGTAATTTCGCTGGCTACAATGCCCTTCAAACCGGATTACAGTTATCGTGCACTACTGCTTGGCGGCTGAACAACTGGCAAAGCGGTGGTACCCACCCAGACGGCCTCTCGCATACCAGAAACCTACCACCAGTAAATATTATTCTATTATATTACTCTAGAGAAAGAATATGGGCCGCAATCAATCACACGGGCTCGTTAAATATATGATATGGAGTTATGTGGTTCTTTGATAATAGGCGCGTATTTTACGAATTCTTCCTTAGCTGTTTTTATAAGCGTGGGGAATAATGAAACAAACTGCCTGTGATCCAGTATTCAGTTCAGCCTGAATATCTCGATGTATATTGTGTCTATTCTCTAGGCCGGGTCTGCCCCTGTACTCTGAAAAAGTAATTACGATTTTCGTTCCGTCGGATGAAAGGGACAGTGCTATGCAACAGACATAAGAGTGTCTCTTTTACTTCGCACGAACGAACGAATGAAAGCAACTCGGAGTAGCCCCCCTGGGCTCATCGTTTAGGTTCTCTCGACCACGTTTAAATTCACGAAACCAATAAGTAACTGTTGCTAATGCAGGAGCAGACTCCCCAAATACAGTTTGTAAATTTTCGTGAGATTGCTTGAAGGTTAACCCTCGTTAATAATCATAAAGATACTTAACGAAAAGTTTCCTGCGAGACGTCCATTGTTACAAACAAAAGAAGAGTGTCAGATCAGAGAATTAAAAAAAAAGAATTTAAATAAAGAACTTCTCAAAGGTGGCCAATGACTTTCAACAAAGTGTTTATAGTTTTAGAAGTGCAGATTTTGCACGCTCGCTCTAAAACAATGAAGGAAAACATTGTGATGAAACTTATGCACTTTGGAGTGGTAGGCTCTGGCCGTGATTATAATACCACCCACCGAACAAAGCCATGCCGTCAAGCGACGTGGTCGTGTTTCGGAATGATGTTCGGTGAACCATCGGGGTCTAAGCAGCCGCTTAACTGCCGTCTCTCTTTAGATGTATGCGCTCCATCTTAGGCCACATCAACGCTTCACATCATGCGAGATAGTGGCCAAACATAGACCTATTAAGTGTAAAAATAAAAAAAATTACTTTCAATTCAAAATAGTTTCAAGAAAAAAGATTGTATTTCTGTGGCTAACAAATTTCGGAACAAACTAGGTATACCTTACCTACTGTGTGTCGCTACTCTTTTTGAGATATTCTGAACTGCATTCACAGATTTTGGAAAAAAATTACAGTCAGCGGAAATATGCAAAAATACCCTGTATATTGGTTTAATATTTATTTATATTAATCTAATAACAATAAACATTTCATTTCATTAACATTTTTTAATATTTTATTCTTTTTTATTTTTTATCTGATGTCTCGGGGTAATGAGCGCAATGCAGTGCTACGCGCTGCTTTATAAGGTATTAAAAGTTCTGGGTGGCACTGCAATTGTTATGGGCAGGCGTAGCGCTTACCATCAGGCGAACGACTTGCTCGTCCAATCACTCAATAACATAAAAAATAGGTTCTATATTTATATAAGTAATGGTTTAGCAGTACATTTATTTATGAACTATAGTACACCACCGTCTACTCCTTTTCTTCCGATACTTTCCATCCAAAGGTTATCTGGAAGAGATCGCTCTAAGCAATAAGACCGCCCATAGTAATACCCAAGTTATAAGGTTTATTTGTAATAGTTTTTATGTTATTGGTATACAACAAAGAGTGAATAGAATAAAATATACTTTATTTGGATTTTGAAAAGTTTCGTGTTATTATTCATAATTGATATAAAACGGCTAAGACTCACTGTAAACGTCAAAAATTACCCGACAAGTTTTCTGACATTTTAGAAGTCCTTCTTCTGGGAGTTATGAGGTCAAGCCGCGGCGTTGGTCGCGAGCGCTCGCACGTAACTGCAAAATATTAATGGTTACTCATTTAGCCCCCTTATTTTATTTTATTTTTTTTAATACGTATGTAACGATCATTTTCTACATAGTTGCTTTAGCGAGCAGCACACACTGAGACTTTTTGGTGGGAAGT
The DNA here is from genome assembly GCA_951640565.1 of Petrophora chlorosata. Taxonomy (NCBI): domain Eukaryota; kingdom Metazoa; phylum Arthropoda; class Insecta; order Lepidoptera; family Geometridae; genus Petrophora; species Petrophora chlorosata. The sequence goes on along the minus strand of OX621204.1, from coordinate 1,927,946 downwards.
GAAAAGTGATACAGTTCGATTTTGTTTTATTTTCCAAACATGTTTTATTTCGAGTGATCATGTGTAATATCGGTGGAATATGAACCATTATGTGTTTGTTAACATGCACGAGTGTAGGCAAATGAAACAAAATAGGGAAAACATTGCTTTTTATGTTCTCACAAAAAGTCCATGGAAAGCTTGAATAAAGTTCCACCATTTTATTGAAGCACTAGGAGAGGGTCCGGCTTGTTGCTGTTGACCCTCATTCTCAACAAAAGTATAATAAAATGGAATATTAAACTATCAAATAAAAACTACGTAAGACATGGCGGTATGGTCCGAGAGACTTTAGCCTGCCCTAATGGGGAAACTTAAAAAAAAAATAGCTGGACTCCCCAACTGCTATCTGTTAACTCGTGAACTACGGTGTGGGTTTGTTAACTTTAGCATTATCTTATAATAAATAAGTATGTTTTGTACTACTGATAATATTTAGACCATATTGTTAGTACTGTTTGTAGTTCCTTATCAATAAATAAATAAATCCGGGACCATCGAATCACGGTATCGCTCAGACGTAAACACCATCTCTAGGATAATAAAACAGCGTTTAGTGGTTTGTCGAAATGTTTCCTCCCATACAAATACCCCTGACACCCTGCTCAATAAACAGCAGATTTCTGAGAAAGTTGTGGATTCAGCTCACTCGAGTATTTAGCGATATTGTAGAAGCAATCAAACCCCTGGCAATTCATTAACTTTATCCATTTTCACAAGTCTATCTATCGTTAAAATTTATTTTGCTCTTTATTACCTGATTGAGAGGGAAAGATAGTGGCTCGCCCGGTTTCGCACGGGTTATGTATATAAATGTGGCCACCTTTATCAAGAAAATTTGACCAAAGGATGGTGAAAACCGCATCAAAATCCCTATATGTATAGTTCGCATAATACTAGCTGCGCCTTGCGGTTTCGGCCGCGGTTTCCCGGGACAAAAAGTAGCCTTATGTCCTTTTTCTATACCAAATTTTATTAAAATTCGTTCAGTAGTTTTTGCGTGACTGAATAACAAACATCCATCCATCCTCACACACATTCATATTTATAATATTAGTAAGATTAATAGGAATAGGATAGACATCCTAATTAGGCTAGACGTAGACGTTAATCTTTACACTTGTATTGTATAGCAATATCTTTCATCTAATTAAATCATCTAAGATAAATATAGGTGTAAAATATAAATAATATACAAATTTTCACAGTTTTCAATATTATTATTCCATAAATAAAGTACACAGCTGTAATACAACACCTCTTAAAAATAATAACATTGAATCAACATTTAGAATTTACAGAATTCGGACATTTCGATTATAATAATAATAAATACATTTATTTCAGGCAATAATACAGTTAACAAATTAAAAGTACCAGAGGCCCATAAAAATATACCTTACAGACTAGCATATATATATCACCTACTCGTATGATTATGATCACCTTTTATATCGCTGAAAATGCGATGGAAAAAACGTACAGTAGGGCACGAACCATTTGCGATAAGACAAAGTATTGTTGGAGCACCAGAGCTGCGGGCGGAGGCGCGGCTGCAGGGGACGGAGGCCGCGAGCGGCGCCTGCTACTTCGCAACACACTACCGCGACGACACCACGCGTCTTATCATTTTCACCGTGTTCCTTACGCCTTGTTGTACAAATCAATATACCATATTAATATACAGTCCACTTTCATTCATAAGTCCCAGCTAGGACCCTAAACAGTATTGGCACGTAGAATCAATTATTTTATTTATAATATCATTTGTCTGACTTACTATATCCACGGGAGAACGTCAACAAAACTTTGTTTTCTTTGAACGTCTGGGACCAGCCTAAGACAGATGTTCAAAGAAAACAAAGTTTTGTTTCAGAGTTTGTTTTCTTTGAACGTTTGTGAAAGCACGGAAATGCGTTCAATTTAACTATTCTCCACACACATTTTACTTTTTTATGTTATGAATTTTTCAGATCGATCAGACAGAAAAACTGAGAAACACGAGACTACTGATTATTCAATTACGAATGCGTTAAGAATATTCTAATGAGAAAAGTATACTATACTGTTCGTAATTACATAGAAGACAAAGATGTTAGCAACATTCCACTTCTGAAAAGTAACCAACTGGTACATAAGAAACATAACATTTTAGAAACCCAAAAAACAGCAACATGATCTCAAAAAAATGCCCCTCAGTTTCCTGTCGTATCTTCTGAGTAGTGGTTCTTTTTTCGATACGGTGGTAAAGTCACTGTGATAATTTGACGTTCATAAGTGCGTCTGTGATACCAAAACCATTAAAGAGATATTGATTTTTTTTAAATCAGAATTCTTAAGTTTGTGTGAGGCACATGTGCCTGAATTCATATTATAAATTCCGTCTATGAAAGGTATTCTGGCTGTATGAGGCCTGTCTTTAAAATAACAATACTGTACACAGTGGTTAGCTTTCGAACAATAGTTGACAATTTACATGTATACTAGTCTCATTAGTATCAAATGTAATAATGTGTTTAAATACTATGTATTTGGTAAGCATTAGGTTTTTTACCCTTGTTAGATCTATGTTTGGCCACTATCTCGCCTGATGTGAAGCGATGATGTGGCCTAAGATTGAGCACATAGATCTAGAGAGAGACGGCAGTTGAGCGCCTGCTCAGACCCGTCTCCCCGATGTTTCACCGAACATCATCCCGAAACACGACTAGGTCGCTTGACGGCATGGCTTTGTTCGGTGGGTGGTATTACAACCACGGCCAGAGCCTACCACTCCAAAGCGCGTAAGCGGGTTTCATCACGATGTTTTCCTTCACCGTTTTAGAGCGAGCGTGCAAAATCTGCACTTAACTATAAGTCATTGGTGCAGGGCCGAGTCGGGATTCGAACCCAGGTGCGTCTGATTGAAAGGCGCATGAGTTCCCGCTGAGCCACACTCGCTCTAATAAATTATATTAATTTAGGTACATTTGATACTAAGCTATGATAACAAAGGAGTCCCGTATTCTAAAACGCCCTGATTATCATACATAATCATTACGTTCTACTGATTATAATGATCATGTAATCTTGTAATCTTGACACACTATAACTTGACTACATTTCCTGTTGTCAGTAGAGTATTCGCTTCACAACGCTAGTATCACTTCACTAAACAATGTAGCAACCATACAATATATCATGCAACGAGTACAGGCGGATCCAATTCTCAGAAACACAATAACGTCTGCAACGTTGATACTATATTGTGATGTTATCTTTCAAAAAGCTTTCAACAACTCGTCTTTTCACGTCGACCTAAAGAACTACAAGAACCACAAAAACATTAACAAAGAACGACAAATAAATATGAGCAAACGTGCTACTTAGAATACTTTTGATTATCTACAATATGTCAAATTTGTCTTTGCATTCTAAATACATAAAAAATAGTACTCATTAATTATTGAAATGAAATAAAATAAAATTTTGGTTGTACATAGTTTAGTATCTTTATAACAGAGTTTCTTGTCATTATTTTATTTAATAAAATATAGTAATAATAATTGTTTTATAAAATATTCATTATAAAGTATTGTGTAACAGTAAAGTGTTTTACCTATATTTGCAATAAACAGTAAACACTATGATTTGATGTACACTTGTGTGGTTTGTAATATTGACATAATTATATTTAATAATAATAATAAGGGAGCTTGTCGTATTTTCAAAAGTCTGTCAGAGCGCCTGATCGATGCGACGCGTGGCCAAAATGCTGGGACTTATTTGGCTCAACATATCAGTATTGCAAGCCAACGGGGCAATACTGCCAGCATCTTGGGTACGCCGCCAACTGGCAGTGGGTTGGAGCATTTGAGCTATCCATAGGTATTTAATGGTCTATGGGTTGTCCAATTGCTTCTCCTTGTAAGTAGTTAGTTTAGTTTTAGTAAGTAGAGTGTACAGTTGTTTTCAGTAATAAAGGCATTCGCCCGTTAAATAATAATAATATAATATTGAAATTCGCACAAACAGTGATCAATGTATAAAACAGCTATCGGCTTCCTTTAATTTCGCTTCGAAATCCAAAATATCAACAACAACCAACAAAATTGATATTGATCAATTTTGTATTTGTTCGCATTGCGGCAGATATGCGAAAAGCAAACATATCGAGTTACCAATTTGCCAGAAATGATTAAGTATTTATTAACATTTTTAGTATCGTTTGGTTCGACTTTGGCTCTTCTCAGACAATAAACTGGATGTTGTTGTTAATTGAGTCTCTGTCTGACGTGAAGGAAAGCTTGTTAATAAAAATATGATAGGTCCCAACAGGTTCATGTTTTATTAATTCGCTGCGTCCGATTCATCCTATTTCGAGAGCATAAATTGTGTTTTATTGGCGTATTAATTAAATAGTAATATATAAATACGCCAATAAAACACAATCCATGGTTCAGTTGTGGCCAATACCTGGATTGTTTATTTAATTAACTATCTAGACAAATATAGGCGGCGCGCTTCTTATATAAAAGATACAATTTTTATTGAAATTGAACTTTATTGGTTACTGGTGACTACACTTATGAACGAAGAGAATAATAATGCTTAATGAAACTTATTTTCTTCCTTATATAACCTTAGTTTATGCGTGGGTGATATGGAAGCTTCGAGAACGATAAACACTTAATCAGCAAATTGATATGAACAACAAATCAATGCTTCGAGTACAATAAGTCCAAAGTCAGCAATAGTCGGTCCGATTTTTTTCACCATCATCAAATATTTTGTGACCGACTTTTTTTTAGAACGTGTGCGTTGCAATATGAAACTCCGTATGTGTAATTTACACTGACAAAAAAGTCGGTGACGTGGGCGGGCAGTGCGCGTGATGACAGACTACAGTAAAAAGCCATTTATTATAAGGAACATTGAAAAACATAAGGAACATTGTAATTGAATAATTGAATCAAGTGAAAACATTTTTTTCGATAATACCCATTCGTTCATAGGAAATTTTAAAATCAGTCGATTTTAAAAATTGATATTCTCTCTTACATAATTTTTCCTAAATCATATTTTGGACCCCTCATTAGAAGAGTTAGATATACGACATGGGGTCATCATTGTAAATACATTAATTATTATTATTAAAATATTATTTTTTTATATAATAAAAGAGCAGTAATTAAATAATTACATTTGGTAGTTATTTTTACAATGTATATGGATGTCTACATGCAGGAATATTGTATAATTAAGTTAATAAAATGATAACAATAAAAACGACTATTTATGTCTGTAACAATAACTTACAAACTACATATTTATGATCATGATATTTCCCGTATAAATTAATATACAATATTATATTATTATTTTTCAATATTATTATATTATATTTTTAATACCGGAATATTGTAGGCTGTAGTATTTCGTAGACATTTTGTAAACTGTAGCATTTCGTAGACGGTAGCATTTTGTAGATTGTATCATTTCGTAGATTGTAGCATTTCGTAGACTGTAGCATTTTGTAGACTTTATCATTTCGTAGATTGTAGCATTTCGTAAACTGTAGCATTTCGTGAACTGTAGCAATTCATAGAACTGCAGCAATTCGTAGAACTGCAGCAATTCGTAGAATTGCAGCAATTCGTAGAACTGCTAAGTTACCAGTTTATCGATCTTTTACCGGATACATTTCGGAGAGTATGCGACGGAATCAGATGAACTTATTCCGCCATCCTCACTCTATCATCGGACGACCAGACGTACGTTAAGCCGTCATCAATTTATGATTGACATTCCTCCTCCTCGCACTAAGCACTTTGCTTCGACCTTCATAATGCGAATGGCCAAGGAGTGGAACTCTCTGCCGGCACCTGTGTTTCCGGATAGCTATAATCTGGGCGTCTTTAAGACAAGAGTGAACAAGTTTCGTACAGGCGAGCGTGCTTCATCTTCGACCGTCGTCACTTAACAACAGGTGAGATAGCCAAAAGCAAGCCTATAAAAAAACTACATCATCATAATTTATTGCCAGCTTAGAAAACGGTAGATAGTATTACAACATATTCCTAACATTATCTTCAAAAAAGTAAGGCTTTATATGTTAAAAAGAAACTAAGAAACTATCCAATTATTCTTCTGTTTTCGAGGACCTTCGTGTTTCATAGACGCGTAAACGTGAATGTTTTTATTAGGCCCATTTTAATAAAAACATATTCTATTTATATCTATTTTAATAATCCGACAGTTGACGCGAGAATTTTATAAAAACATGAAATGCTTAAACAGTACAGAAACGTAAACGTCTTTATAGTTTGGCTTTTTACTATTTATTAATTATTTTTAGAAAAACACAAGAACCGACTTCAAGAATAAACCTATACTTTTTGTTGTTGTTATTTTTTTTTTAAAGTTCCTAATCAATTTCGATAAAATTTATGTGGGACCACCTTTGAAGTATGACCTACCAAACAAAAAAAAATCATCAAAATCAATTCATAATTGGCGGAGTAATCGCGTAACAAACATACAAAAAATAAATAAAAAAAAACATACCGTCGAATGGCGAACTTCCTCCTTTTTTGAAGTCCGTTGAAAATACCCCAATACCTTACTATGATACGTTTCCGTTACGCACTGTCAAAATGCACACGTGTTTTTTCCACTGACTATGATATATTCCACTGATGCAGGCGCACACAAACCCCGACCCGGTGACCAAACCTAGCACTAACGAGAAACTAAACAAAAATGACAGTGACAGTCTCTGTGGTGCTGCAGTTGGGAAGGTTGGCTCAATTCTCATACACCAGAGAGGTTATGGGTTCGGATGGTGTGGACCCGGCCAAATGACATTGACGGGTTTAAGTTATCTCTCCAAAAATATTTTTAAAACAAATTGCAAAAAATCCTGACTCAATAATTTATGTTACAGAGCAAATCCCACATATCATGTAATTCAGTGAGAACCTATACTTTGAGCTTGCCCACTGACGCAGGAAATTAATTTTACCAGAGAAGTTGGCAGCTCCTAATGTCATATGACACAGTTTTCAATAACTTTTCATAATACCGCGGTTCTGCTCGCGTTTTACTGTTTTTTCAGTTCTTCAGGGAAGCACACTGAAACTACTGCATTTAACTATAACTGATATCAAAAACCGAGATATTAAATATTATTAAATAATCGTTAGATAATTTTTAATGGACAATTTTTAACCGTTCACAAAAAATACTGATTGTGCACCAAATTTGGTCTGTTTTAGAACTCAAATGCCGCGAACATGTAATATTCATAAAATAGGCGCTCATTATGAAATATTTTAATGAACATATTTTGGTGCACAAACAGTATATATTTGGCGGAAAAACGGGAATAAATTGAGCTACAGTTAAATACGATCCATATTTAATTAGTTATGTTTTAAGCGGTTTTATCTAGGAGTAATACAAGGTGGGAGGGTATACAATTACTCTGTATTTTACTATGAAATGAAATGAATTTATTTGTCTGAAACACGGGTACAGATAAAGATGTTAAGATTTTAGGTATAGATTCCATCATTCTACCTTTAGCTGTACAAATATTTATAATATTGAATTAAATAAATAAATACTTATTACATTTTATGATGCGATTATAGTATTTATCATGGATTACAAATAATTTTAATGAACTACGGGAATAGTTGAATTTACAAAAGATATATAGAAAAGCTGAGCAGTGAGCGATAACGATGGTCCATAGAATAAATTTCAAAGTCGTTTTTATCTCATTTCTATTTCTAACAGTCAATATTGTATTTCAGATACCATACAACTAACGAACCGTAGTAACAATTTATTTATGTACCTAAATATCTCAGTAAGAGAAACTCGTAAACATTTCCCAGAAATGTACCTACATAAAATACGTTTTCTCGCAATACCTACTTTATGTTTGTTTAGAATTGACAAATCGTATACAACATTAATTTACATCACTATTTAATATAAACGAATATAAATATTTATAAACGAATATACATATTTATACAAAAGCTTTCACGGATTCCTAACTTGATTAACTTGCACACTGATTGATGTACAGATTGTTCAACATTCAGTTAATTCTGAATTTGTATATACCTATAGAATATCAAATTCATCATCATCATCATCAGCCCATCATGTTACCACTGCTGGGATACGGGCCTTTTCTCATAGAGAGAGATCCACCACGCTGGCCCAGTGCGGGTTGGTGGATGTCACATGTCCTTGACTCTTTGTGATAAATTCTTGGACATGCCGGTTCCCTCACGATGTTTTTCTTCACCGTTTTTAGAGCGAGTGTTAAATCCGCACATAACTTAAGAAAGTCAGTGGTGCGGGGCCAGCGTGATTCGAACTCTGATGCGTCGGATCGAAAGACGCACGTGCTTCTACTGAGCCACACTCGCTCGTATTACAATTTTCTAATATCAAATTACAAATTTGTAATTATAAATTACAAATTTCTTTATTGGAAAAATATGTGTTACATGAGGTTGTTGTAACTCTGCCTTTAATTTTAGTTAATAAAACTGTGTTACAAAAGACATCGTCTTTCCAAGATCAGCCTATGTTTTTACAATAGTAGAATATTAAGAACTTAGGATTTAGTATCCATACCTGATTTATAAATTAAAATTAACATGAAAGAATTTGTGAGGTACAGCCTCAACCTCGTGAACATATTTAACAGGATTTTATATGAACACAGTTCTTTTCAGTTTGACACAAAAATAATCACAATTTTAAACGGTTTCACTTAAGTCGAGACTTATTAATGATACGAAGCCAATATGCTATTCGAATCTGGCTGAATTTAACAAGAAGTTATCAGAAAATGTGTACGCCTGACAAAGTAAACGTAGATTTATTTCACTTAGTATTTACCATATTAAATATAAAATTAAATGAATTAACACTAAAGCATTCCTTTCTAGCCAAATACAGCACCTCGTTAATAGCACTTCGCTTAGTTACACATTATAATTTGTTAACACACACCTGTTAAATGCTTTACCAATATCAATATCGATATAAATTAAATTATACACTCATGTTGGGTATAAAGCTCCTTTTGTACTACACACAATTTGAGGTGCTTCACAACAAATTTTGACAGCCTCTTTGGTGAAGTGGTTGGGCAGGTTGGCTCACATCTCATACACAATTGAGGTTGCGGGTTCGATTCCCGCGACGGGACAAATGTTTGTGTCTATAAGAAAAAAAAAGCGCAAGCATTTGTTTCGTGTCTGGTTATTGTGGGACCATGGTCCTCATAGTTCCTGGTTCCGTAGATACAGGGAATCCTAGTTAGGGGCCAGGATCTATGTATCCGTACCGTTTGAAAAAAAAATTAGCTCTTAATAAAACGAATGTATTTACAATCAATAATGTTTCATTATTAATTTTTAACTTCCAATTAACTTTTCTGTTCCATTTTACTGGTAGGTTTCTCGTATGCGAGAGACCGTCTGGGTGGTTACCACCACTTTGACAGTGATTCTGCCACCAAGCAGTAGTGCGCAAGCTTTACTGTGTGCCGGTTTGATGGGCATTGTAGCCAGCGAAATTACTGGGTACTATGAGACTTAAAAAGCTAATTGTCTCAGGGTGAGCGCAGTACAGCTCCGCGCAGGATTTTGCAAACTAAGTTCTGGATGGTGCTGTTACTGTTATAGGCAGGCGTATTGCTTACCATCAGGCAAACGACCAGTTCGTCTCGTCACTCAATTACATAAAAAAAATATATTCAATTCAATTCAATTCAATTGTTTATTGCAATCCATAATGTAATTAGATGGTAGGTAAAATAAAAATAAAGTTCATCATGGACCCTGTTGGGCGCAGCAGTTAGGAGAGAGGAAGACTATTTGTGCATTGTATTAAAACATGTCAAATTAATTAAGGAATATAAAAAAAATAAAAAAGTATCATAGAAATAGTATTATTGAGTCAATAAAAAAAAAGAATGTCAATATCATATATACGATTAATTATTGTAAGTCAATTTTTTTTTAATAGTAGTTTTTAATGTTAAATTCAATTAATTATGTCCAGTTTCTTATTAATTTAAATTATCATTCAAATATTCCTGAATTGTATAGTAGGTTTTGTTAATTAGTAATTGTTTTATTTGTTTTATGTATTGTCCGTCATTTGTTTCGTTTTTAATTATTTCCGGGAGCTTGTTATATATTTGTCTATAAATGTTTAAAACTCGCACCCAGAGTCGTTCTTCTCGTTTCTTTGTCACTTTAACCATCTTTTATCTTACAATTAGTATAATTAGTCTTACCCTTAATTAGCCTTTGCCTGTCACGAGTTCATAAATATCACGCTTCTCTCAGCAATTTGTTTTTATTCAAGAAAGTAATTTATATTTTGAAAGAACAATGTTTTTACGGAAAAACACAATAGATGTTAAGCACGTATTACAAACTCACGCACGTAAAGTATTGCAGTTTTGTTTTAACTGCTTAATCTTAACATAACATAAGTATACGTTTTATCAATCAAAAACCGACTTCAATGTATCTTCGAAGTCCAAGTCATATATCGATGAAATTTATATGGGACTACTTCGTAGCTATACTGAACCCAACGCAAAGAATTTTTAATTCGGTTTATGAATGACGGAGTTTTGAGGTAACAAACCTAAAAAAATAAAAATACATTCGAATAGAGAACCTTCTCCTTTTTTGAAGTTAGTTAAAAAAAGGGTATCTACTTCGCACAGGTACACCTAGAATATGGCTCGAATATAACCATGTAAGACAGAGTCAATATATATCACCTGATGTACGGTCAGAAATAATAAAAAAATTAAAAACTCCTGGCACAAAAAAAAACCGCATCCAAATCGGTAAAGAGCTTCGGTGTCACAGACAAGACACACATAGTGGTAAGACTTATAACACCCCTCCTTTTTGCGGGGTAAAAATAAGAAGTGGCGAAAGAACCATATCACCATTCATAACCACCGAAGTCTCACCATAAGAGTTCCATTTACCTATAAAATATATATAATTTGATAAACTATGGCTTATTATATATATATATATATAATATATATATATATATAATATGTATATATAGTATACCTATCACTTATAGTTAGGTACTGCAATATCTTACTCGGTCCGTTAAGTCCCAGCCTTTATTTTCAACACTTCAGACATTAAGTAACAGACGCACTTCACTTAAAAAAAATTGCTAACGCTAAGTTTATTTAGAATTGTAGTACACCGTCGGAGACGACGGCGCCGTGCGCGACTGAATACGCACGGGGCCCAAGCACGTAGGGCATTTGCAACAGGGGCACCCTGTACACGGGGGGTACCTTCTGTGGGGCGTTAAGTCGATCTTAAGCTCGTCTACATGTCTGCCGGCGTGACCCGCTCGCGCTGGAACTCGTGCAACACCCGGCTGCGCTCGCGTTGGGAGCACAGCAGCCGCGGGGGTGGATGTCAGGCGGGGCCCCTGGCTGTACGGGGTCCCCGCAGTGGTATCGTCAGCGAGGTCTCGGCTATTCTCACAGCATGCTGAGGACGGCTGCTCTGTGTAAAGAGAATATTTTAACAACATCCGAACGTTTGTTCCCATAACAAAAATGAATTAGATGGCTCAGCTATTAATAATTATCTTTTATTTTTCGTTCTATGTTGTTTTTATTTTACCTATGTATAATGTATAATTCCTAATTCTAATAATGTAATATATAATGCCAATAATTTTAATTTGACTTGCCCAGTGGGACAAACAATGTTATAAGGCCAATAAATAATTCTATTCTATTCTATTCTGTTCTGTTCTGTTCTGTTCTGTTCTGCTCTGCTCTCTATTCTATTCTATTCTATTCTATTCTATTCTATTCTATTTGACGATCAACTCAACGAACTAAAAAACAGAATCAAATAAATATTTAAGGGGGATCCCATACAACAAACGTGATTTTTTGCCTTTTTATAGATAATGGTACGGAATTCTTCGTGCACGAGTCCGACTCGCACTTGGCCGGTTATTAGATTCGATCTTACATATATCTCGTATGAAAAATAAAATAGTTTGGAAGGAAGGAATCATACCTTCGGTAACGATGGCGCTGCGAGATTTATGTGTTTTTTCGTAGAACTGGATCCAGAATTACCTGAAAAATAGGAAAACGTATTTTATTCCATTTGTACGACGACGTACTAAAAGTCAGCGACATATAAAATAAATACTTCTGCGAATCCAACGGTTGTGTTTCCCAACAAAAGTATACCTAGATAGATAGAAACTCTTTATTAAAAAGGAAATACAGTATACATTTTCTTATGATATGCTATATACAACAGGCGATTCTATTGCAGCGAGCTCTATGAAAATTAACCTACTTATATATACAAGAGCTAGCTGCGCCCCGCGGTGTCACCTGCTGTCTGAATAATAATAATAATATTTTTTATTTTCAAAAATACTAACGTTTCATCATCATCATCATCATTATTATCAGCTCATTACGTTCCCACTGCTGGGACTCGCGCCTTTCCTCGAGTATGGGCCATAATCCACCTCGCTGGCCCATCAGTGCGGGTTGGTGAATGTCACATGTCCTTGAATTTTTGTGATAAATTCTTAGACGTGAAGATTTCCTTACGATGTTTTCCTTCACCGTTTTAGAGAGAGTGTTAAATTCGCACATAACTTAAGAAAGTCAGTGGTGCGGGGCCAGCGGGATTCGAACTTAGGTGCGTCGGATCGAAACTCGCACGTGCTCCCACAGAGCCCCACTCGTTCTCATCAACATTTCACAGTGACATTTATTCCTTACAAAACAACTTAATGTGCAGTAGCCCGTAGAAACTATATTTCTGACGCGCAGAACCTACATTAAGAATAATAATAATTATTGCTGTGTTTGCATACCCTTCGATTGTACTAGTTTTGCTAAAATGTATATGGCAAGGTAAGGTCTGCATAAATAATAAAATACACATTGAATGTGTGTATGATACTACGAGTATAAGCAAAGAATACTCTACTATTACCAGGCCTAGCGCACTCAGCACTGTAGGTACGGATCTACAAGTACATAGCCGGACACCGACGGCGGGTCGCGCGTCGTTACACGTGTCGCGTCAGAAGAGATAAGAGCTATGCGATAGAAAGAGAGGCGCTCTGTAGGTTAATATGACTGGTAGGTATGCAGCGCTACGCGAGCTGTATTGAATTTTATTGCGTCATAGCAAGAGTCGCTATTTGCTTAAATGTCTTTGCCGAGTGATGCTTCTGTCCCTTAGTATTCTGTGCTATTACTTACGTCGTATCAATTGCCTCAGATCATCCCTACAATAATTACGCACACACACAAAACATGTGTGGACAAGAAAGTGCGTCAGTAGTAGTAGCGGGTAGTTAGCTTAGTGCATTTGTATGGAGTGTCGGGGGTCTGCTATAAGGTTGTGAGAGTGAGAAAAAAAATGTAAATTGATAAAAAAAATTGCATGTGGACGTAACCGTGAGGCGCAGCTGGTAGGATATATCTTACCAATAGTATCGGATCCAGCAGTAGATCTGCAGCAGGTGTTTTTTATGAACCTCTTGACGACGCCCCTGAAGTCCAGCGTGTAGGAGCCGTACACCAGCGGGTTCATGCAGGAGTTGGAGACAGCCATCGCGAACAGCAGGTCTTGCAGGCGGGGCGACACTAGCGCGGCCGACTTCCGGTCTATCATGTACCTGGATAATACGATGGAATAATTATTGTTTCTAAATGTTGCTGGACTTTTAGCTAGGAAGTGCAAGCGAAAAATGTTTTATACGTATAGTGTTTTAGTTTTTATGGAACTGAGTGATGAGACGAGCAAGTCGTTCGCCTGACGGTAAGCGCCACACCGGCCCATAACAGTTGCAGTGACACCTAGAACTTTCAATACCATAAATGGCACTGCGTAGCACTGATTTCGCTCATCACACCGAGACATCAAATATTAAGTCAGTCATGTTCACAGTCATGTCATCAGTCATCAATATTAAGTTAAGTCTCATATGCTGGCTACAATGCCCTTCAAACCGGAACACAGTAATGCTTGCGCACTACTGCTTGGCGGCAGAATAAAGTAAGTAAAAAATAAAGGAAATAAATAAAAAAGAAAGTAGTACCGACTGTGTACTTGATATGATAATGAGATTCGAAATTGACCCTTCACGTGTAGAGAACTAGTTTGCAAATAAATTGAGTTCCCTCAAGTATGGCTGAGTTCGGAATTCTGGAGTTCAACAATCTTGTAGAGAGTTGTTTCTAGAGTCGACAGACTCAGTCGAGAGCTCTGAGTTTGTTTTGTGTTGGTGTCAGCACAGCACAACCTTCTGATTAACTTTATTAATCAAGAAAGAGTTAGCCAAAAAATTTATTAAATATTTGGCTTACTTTTTCGTGATTGCATTAACTACGAGAGCTTTTCAACGTTAGTACTTCAAGCATAAAACCTAAATATAAAAGTATTTTATATTAAAACATTTATATAAAAGCATTTAGACTTCAAGTACTATCGCCGTAGTTTTATGAGTAGGTGTTTATCAGGGGGCTTACCACCAACTTTTACAAGACAATCAAGCTACAGGAACGTTTTATTTCAAGCTTACAAATATATTACTCTGAGTCGTACCATGAGCTCCATAAATTATTATTATTTTATGTTATTATTATTAATTATTTGTTATTTATTTGTATGTTTGTTCTTTTTTAATTGGATTCATTGTAATAACAACAATTGTATATAATCTTTTGATTGAAAGAAATGAAATTGAAATAAAACAATATTGTTTTGTTCCTGCAAAGTGTCAGCTGTCAAAAAACACCTGAATGAATGCTTTACGATGAGGTCACCAAAACTTCTCAACTACAAGATCAAAGTAAGCTTTTTTTTAGGACTTCGTGGTACGAAAAACGGAAATAAGCTTAAAATAATACTGGTTTAAGAGGTGGTGATAAGCCTGCTGTAGGTGGTTTCTCGTAGGCGAGGGACCGTCTTAGGTAGGTACCACCGCTTTGCAAGTTATTCAGCCGCCAAGAAGTAGTGCGCAAGCGTATTTACCAATTAACCAGTTTAAGACAAAACTGTTTAAGTGGCTAGTAGATAAATGTATTTATAATATAAAGGAATTGTTCAATTTTAGTAACATAATTTTCAATTTATATTAATGTAATGATTTATTATTATTTTTTAATGTGCAATTAATCGAATTATTATCTATGACATGTTTAATAATATATTCAATTGTGCATTTTTTATTGACGTTTAAATAACATCTTGACATTTGGTCTAAACTTTCATATAAATATTTAAATCAATTATTTTCTTTTTAAAATATTGTACGTCCGTCATGGATAAATTGTTGACACCATACCATAATGCAATTTTTACACCAATCGGTTCACAATTTCTGCAATAAATATTCATTTCATTTGATTCCGGCGGCTCTGTGTGTCGGATCACTCGAATATTCGAATGGTTGAGGGGGGTGATGGCTGGTCCACAAGTCATACTCGGGAACGGGTGCTGCTTGTGGGGACTGGTCTGGTCTGGTCACTAACTCATACGGTATCTATATACCTATTTATATATTACTCATATTTTCATGTTAGCGATACCATGACTATGGGACATCTCACTTACACTTCTAGTTTGTCATTGCGTTATGTTAATCGTAATTTATACCTCGTTGTTTTATGTTATATTTTGAGACATTATAAGATTAAAAAAAAAGACATCCCGCAGAGTTTCTTGGTGCTATCTTCTCTAGCGGGCGTATTTCCAAAGCACTGGTAGAGTCAGTTTTCACGGTTCTTTTCTGGGCGCGGACTTCAATTTGAGTTCAATTTGGGTATGGGAAAGAAATGGATAGACATGCTAACCTTTTTTTTTCAGTCATAAATTTAAATTTAATTTTTTTTTTATTTACAATAAGAACGGCACAAGCCAATTACACTTATTATTTTAGATATTACATAAAAAAAAACCAATTAATTAAATTACATAATGTCAAATATTAAAATACAAAATAAAAAGAAATCAATTATAGGTATGAATAACAATTATTACATTTCATTACAATATATTATGTCAAGTTAAAAATACAAATGTCAAGTTAAATACAATAGTAATAATAAAAAATAAAAATGTCATACATTTTCACAGAATGTCAGAATTAGTAATAAAATGGAACGCCATTATATTTTAAGCCACAGTCATGATATTTTAAGGTTCAATTTTTAACGTATTTTAATTGATTTGTTTTATGTGTATGACGTTTAAAAGTGCATTGTTTGTGCCTATTAATATTAATAATAATAATAAAAATTCACCTCAATAGCCCAATCATAAGTAATTTTCATATCTTCAATAATAGTCCTCGCACTTATCGGGGGCTGTCTTTGATTGTATCTTCTAATGATGCACTTAGAGACAGTCCCCGATAAGTGTTGCCCATTACATATCTAAATTAAATGCTCTAAGAGGCCTCTACGTGTTGGACCCATGTCCCCGCGCAAGCATTCCAAAGGACCGGGTGTATAGCTCGTGAGAAAGAGCGACATAATAATAATAAAGTATTTATTCATCTTCCACAATTTGCTGGTTTCTAATTAGGTAAGTACTTAAGTTTAAAAACATGTTTGGGAATATGTACTGTATTGACAATATCTAAGTCAGATTGGTGGTGCCTGCAGTAGTTATAAAACTGTGTCACAGACACCAACGCCCTCCGCAAGGATACAGCCCCCCTACCCATATGTCCGCCAATCGAATATCGTGTTGAGTTCAGTTTAGGGTATAGATTCACTTCGACAATATTTTATGATGCCATTTATTGTCCCATTAAGTTTATCTCAACTTTTAGTTATCATATTTTGTATAAATGAATGAGATTAATTCGATTTCTTGCCTGAATCGATAATAATTAGTCGGTATCTCATTAGTCGCAGTGAAGCTATACCTTAATTTGAGCTCAACACGATATACGATTGGCGCTTGAGGGACATTTGGGTACGGGGGCTGGTCTAAGGTACATCAATTTAATAAATATCTTTAATCTTTGACTTTTTCCTCAGGATGCGCAACAATACTTTACGTACTTATTAAAAGTTCTGAGTAGCACCGTATTTGGTAAAAGCCACACTTGGCACTTACCATTAGTAGAACGACTTGCCCGTCAAAGTTAAGTGGCGTAAATATATATTCCGTATCATTGAGGTCTCACACTATAGAGGGATAATTACGAAGTTTTCCGACCTAAAACAGGATAGCGCTATACAACAGGCTCTTATAAAGAACGAGAGAGACAATATGATAATAGTTGTACACTATTATCATATTGTCTCTATCGCGTAACCCATTTTCTTAACATTGGTCATGACGTGTTAAGTCAAAATAATGGTCAGGCAGGGTCGGCTTGTGGTTTTTAAATTTGTGTTGTGGTATCTTATTATTTTTAAGTGAATCTTTGTGAATGTGAACTAGAAACAATTTAGAATTGAATGTGAAAAAATGTTCGGGTGTTCCATTCATGGTGAAGTGAAAATTGTACTGAAAGATTAAGTTTTCAAACGTATGTGTTTTTCTTGTGTTTATTGATGTTTTTCGGTAACTATAATTTATGTGGATGTAACTATACATCGGGTTCGACTATTAGAACCTGCATTTGGCTTGATATATTCAGTTTTCGGTGTTATTTTGTTAAAACAACATTGAGCAGTTTCGTGTGTCAGTGTGGCCATCGTATAAACATTTCAGTTCCCATTACGTCGGGTAACAAATTTGCTTATTTGTGTAAAATGTTAAATGTATCAAATTGTGCATTGTTAAACCATTTAATTAAGATATAGGTAATAAAAGTAGTTAATGATTATAGTTTTTATTTAATTTGAAATTAAAAAGTTAAAGTTTAGTAAGAAGAGAGTAGAATTGTTTTAATAGTAAAGGCATTCGCCTCTTATGTAAGAACATATGTTGTAAATAAGTTCTTATTTTGTGTAATAAATTTATCTTATAGGTCCTTGCTGTCGATTACTATGGCCGATCATCCAATTCCAGTGATGGATCACAATCCTACAATAAAAATGTAAGCAACGAATCTCGGATTTCTAATCCTAATTAACGCCACATAGTGAGAACGAGTTCATAAACGTAGACTTCATCATCATGTGAACGTCAAGGCTGTTCAGGACACAAAATGACAAACCGTTTCGGGTTAGTGTAGTGAATTGACAGTTATGTATAGTTAGTGCTATCCAATACGGTGGTATGGTCAATGTAATAATTGACTTTCATAAGTACGTCTGTGATCTACTCCGACAGTATGACATTTAACTGAGACACTATGCTATTTAGAATACTTCAAGTGTTTTTTTTAACATTGTGTTTATCTATCTACCTATATCCTAAGTATCAGTTGTGCTGCAGACTTGTAAATTACGTCAAAATACTAGTTCTTCTATTGTAAATTTTACCTGTATAGAAATAATGAATGTATGTATATTGTATAAATGTGTCATATATTTTATTTGATTATTTTATTTACCTGACTGGTTTAATCCTAGATAAAACCTGGTTAACAACAAAATATTAATGATTGCATAAGAAGCATACCGTAAGGAAATGTAGTTACCGCAATTTCATTCGAGCTCTGCGTTGTAGCGCCGCCACTATAACTTCAGAAAGTCGTAGGTAGTTGGTCTGTAAAATGTACGAAATCTGTACTATTATTCTGTGGCCACGCTAGAACGTATTCATTACTCGGCCACCTAAAAGAGACCTTCACCTTTTGATCTGTTTACAGGAGTCTATCATGACTACGCGATATAAAGAATATTTTACACCTTGGGTTACATTATTGGAGTTTTAGTAAGGATCCCTAATTTTTTTGAAAATATAATATAGCCTAAGTCACCCGGAAAATTTTTCAAATCGGTTCAGTAGTTTCGGAGCCTATTCAATGCAAACAAACAAACAAACAATCAAATCTTTCCTCTTTATAATATTAGTTTAGATAAAAAACAAAAATATAAAACAAACTCGAGCTTCACACACGGTTTTTACTTTCAAATGACGTCATGCACTGTGTTGGTACTAGGCTAGCTGGAAGTATATTTTATAACTTCCCTGGCCTCGAACAAATATTAGAAATTAATATCCAATCGAAGTGTTTTTTCTCTCCGCCCACCACAGCACCCCATCCTACAGTCCACAATCAACGCTCTCCGGCTATAGTCTCATACAAGCATACCGTAAGGAAATGTAGTTACCGCAATTTCATTCGAGCTCTGCGTTGTAGCGCCGCCACTATAACTTCAGAAAGTCGTAGGTAGTTGGTCTGTAAAAGGTACGAAATCTGTACTATTATTCTGTGGCCACGCTAGAACGTATTCATTACTCGGCCATCTAAAAGAGACCTTCACCTTTTGATCTGTTTACAGGAGTCTATCATAAAAAGTAATTTCTAGATTTTTCGACAACATATGCATATTCCCTATTTCCCTATTCTTTCACTCTGGGGTACACAATAGTACAGACGTCCTACCTTTTACAGACCAACCACGAACATTTGAAGTTATAGTGGCTGCAATGCAACGCAGAACACGTTACATTTTCATTCAAGCGAATGGGAGAATTTTTCATAGGTATGGTAAACACTCCAAAAATACTGTCAAAAAACTATTGCTTTCCAAAAGTGTTACGCTGTCAAGGACTCTATAGTGTCATTCTTCAATGTTCCGTATTAACAAACGTTTCCGTATTGACGTATTTAGTTACGTGTTATTTCAGTGAATCGTCAGAGTTGTCCAAATATGATTGTCTATGGACGGAGAATAAATTCTTGGAAGAAATTCGCTAACAAGCCTCAAAAGCAAATTGATGGAGTAACTTATTTATTAAGTTTCTCTGAAGTTCTATATTACCTTTCAGGTTCAGTACGTTTGAACCTTCAGAAGTGGGATGTATCAAACAAACTTGTCCAATGCTCAACGACGAGATTTTTCTGAGAGATACCTACACCCCATAAAGTTATTATCGGCATCAATTAGAGGTATGTACACCTATACTTTTCAGTAGCGTATATTTTTAATCATAATAGGGGATTGGACAACTTTTCAGAAAATGTTATATGGCTATGAAAAATAATATTTTAATTAAATAAAGCCCTAATAGTATCTAAAACTATGTTTAAATGTTATGTTTCAATTATCGCTGCGCAAAAGTTCACCTCAGAACGTGTGACGTCATACGAAGGCAAACGAAACGACAAGCTCTACGAAAGCAAACTTGCAAAGTGTTTTTATACGTTTTTGCGAAGTTTAAGGACTTTAGGGTCGTCATGGAATGAAAAACATATCGTTTTAATTTAGACTAGCGGCCCGCCCCGGCTTCGCACGGGTATTTAAAAAATTTCAAAATTTAAAATGATAATACGAGTACACCTACATCTCCGCTCCCGTACGGCCCGTACCCCAGTGACGCCTACACTGCATAAGGTGCTGCCTAGCTAGCCGAGCAGGGTGAGCGGCTACCACGCAACTTTTTTCTAATACTTACAATTTATAACTCGTGATATCTTTCGAATGGAATGTCCGAATTGAATAATTCAAAAAGTTATATAAAGGTATTGGAGCAGTCTTGAATATGAAGTTTTTATAATTTATTATGATAAGGATTATTACCAAGATACAAATAAAGAGCCTTTTCTAGTGGCGGCATTTCAATTAAATTTTTAAAATAACAGAACACTTATTGTGGCATAACTATAATAGTTAGACATAATAATATGCTGTCGCGACACCTTTTGTAAATAATGATGTGTTCTGCAAAGTCGTAATACATTATTTTATTCTATCATCAATAGTTTTCGTAACGCACGCGATATAAAGAATATTTTAGGTAATTTTTTACACCTTGGGTTACATTATTGGAGTTTTAGTAAGGATCCCTAATTTTTTTGAAAATATAATATAGCCTAAGTTACCCGGAGAATTTTTCAAATCGGTTCAGTAGTTTCGGAGCCTATTCAATGCAAACAAACAAACAAACAAACAAACAATCAAATCTTTCCTCTTTATAATATTAGTTTAGATAAAAAACAAAAATATAAAACATACTCAAGCTTCGCACACGGTTTTTACTTTCAAATGACGTCATGCACTGTGTTGGTACTAGGCTAGCTGGAAGTATATTTTATAACTTCACTGGCCTCGAACAAATATTAGAAATTAATATCCAATCGAAGTGTTTTTTCTCTCCGCCCACCACAGCACCCCATTCTACAGTCTACAATCAACGCTCTCCAGCTATAGTCTCGTACATCGTAGCTACATCTCCTTTTGACGTGGTTTGAATGTACTTTGTGTAACAAAATGTTGTTGGAAATAGCCGAGCAATATTCCGTAATATTGCATTAAGATACATTTTGAATTCTGAGGTAAAATGTAAAGTATTGCAGTAAAACAAAACATGCAACAAACCATTGCCTTTAACGACTCGTTAAAGGCAATGTGGCGCTCGTTAATAATGAGCGCCATAATAACAGTAGTGCTTGTGGTATTACAATCAAGGGGGTTTGGTTTGCCGCGGGCCACAGAATAATAAATATAAATATGAGTACATACACACACACCACCACAGTCAGATCTTAGACCACATCATCTTACCATGAGGTGAGATAGTGGTCAAACGCAAGCCAAATCAAAGCAAGTAAAAAATAGGATCGCATTTAACTGTATCTCAATTTATTCCCGTTTTTCCGCCAAATATACTGATTGTGCACCAAAATATGTTCAGGGTGCGGCGGGGGTGGCCCTTGGGCCAACCTACCGAGGGCTGCCCCTTATACCGTTGGGGTGGTAAAAACAGACCAAATTTGGTGCACAATCAGTATTTTTGGTGAACGGTTAAAATTATCCAAAAAAACACTGCTTGTACTGGGGAGTGCAAGCAGTGTACTATTATTTATTCTGTGGCAGTGGCAAAATCAAAATCAATTTATTTGTAAGCATTTTCGGATGTTTATAGATTGTAAAATGTGATTAAGCAGTATTTAGCGAAATTCTGTCCAATAGGCGTTTAAAATTACATTACACTTCAGTTAGTTACAAGGATACGGGCGATGTTGCTCGGCTATGAATCTAGTTACGTGAGATCAAGCGTATACGTGTGATGCAACGTCGGTTGTTAGATTGACGGGTAGCTGTGTGGATAGGAGCGAGGAAGGTTTATCCAATACGAGAAGTATAGATTCGTTTCTGTTAATAATTCGAAGGATTTGGAAATCCAATTGTAATGTGTAATGTAAAAATGGCATGTAACATTTTCCTATGGAGCTTGGCCTGTAACTATCCGCCATTTTGAAAAATCTGTAAATTTCAGACACTGATCAAACCCTGATAAATCGAGAGTGGATGTCAATATGTACATATTATAATGTGAATAATGTCGTAGCTCAAGTTTTTCTGAGATATTGGTCAAACTATCCATCTATCCTCACAAACTTTCGCAATTATAATGCTAGTAGGAAGTAGGATACACACTCACTCTATTGAATATTTGTAATGTATTCGTTGTTCTGTATTTCTTCTCTTTCGTGCAATTCTTAACTGAATGAAAACTTTGATTAAAATATATTGCTTTTTTCAATATTGCCTCGTTTAATTTTATATGAATAAAAAATTAATTACTTTTTAAGAAACGGTCACAAAATATATTTTCTCGCATTTTGTATTTTGAAGTTTTTTTTCATAGAACCAAATTTTTATGAAACTTGCTAATCTAGTAAGTCATATTACAATTAAAGTTGGTCTTTCAAAATTTTAGATCTTTAAACGATAATTAAATAGGTAGTCGGATGACGTGCGTATCGAGCGCGGTCGTGCGCTTTCGAGCACGTTGCGGTCGGCCCGACGAAGCCACACGTGGTTGGTATACATACCACATAGCTATCGTAGCGTAAGGCAGTCAGCAGAGCGCGAACACAGCCACGATGACGACGGTCATGCGTATCGTGCGCCGTCGTGCGCGTTTGAGCACGCTACGGTCGGCCCGACGAAGCCACACGTGGTTGGTATACATACCACATAGCTATCGTAGCGTAGGGCAGCCAGCAGAGCGCGAACACAGCCACGATGACGACGGTCATGCGTAGCGTGCGCCGTCGTGCGCGTTCGAGCACGCTGCGGTCAGCACGACGAAGCCACACGTGGTTGGTATACATACCACATAGCTATCGTAGCGTAGGGCAGCCAGCAGAGCGCGAACACAGCCACGATGACGACGGTCATTCGTAGCGTGCGCCGTCGTGCGCGTTCGAGGACGCTGCGGTCGGTCCGACGTAACCGCACGTCGTCACCGTTCTGATGCACTTTTTTACCTAGACCAAACATTTTTTTAATATTACAAATATATTTTTTTCATCTATAGTACATATGGAGTGAAATTTGAGTGATTTGAATCAGGCGTGACGTTGTGGAAATTCATCTCAAAACTGAAACGCAATGAAAATATGTAGTGCAATTCCGCTGAATATTGAGCGTTTCAGTTATTTGCTTATATCTAGATCTATGTTTAGCTATCTCACTTGATTTTAAGCAATAATGCAGATGGACGTGGAGCGCATAGATTTAATAGAAAGGCAGTTGAGCGACTGCTCATACCCATCTCTTCAATGGTTTACTAAACATCATCCCAAAACACGAGAAGGCCGCTATTCTGACGACTTTAATTTCCAATAGATGCCCTGACAACTATACTTTTAGTAGGAAGCATAAACTGTTCGCCGTATCATTTTGTCGCGCTGTAGCTCGCGCTAACTCGCCTACCTATACCACGCACCCTTTCTGCACTCAACGTTCTTCTGGACACCGATTCAAATTGTGACTTGGTTGCGATGGATGGTCTGTTATTTTGTCAGAATGTTTGGGATTTTGTGACATTTGTATGAATGTGTATTATTATTGCTGTCTATATTTTTTTCTATTGTCGAATGTTTTATTTAATTTTTTATTTCTGTGTCTTCAGTTATACCGTATTAATTGAAATAAATAAATCTGAACCTACCATTCCAAAAACTGCGAAAATACAAGTCTCTACCTACAAAAATATCTACTGTAAAGTTTTGTTTCAAATTTGAATAGGCGGAATCAAGCAGTCTCAGAAATATGATAATTACCAGAACAATGGCGACTTAAACCTTGGTTAAATAAACAAACATTTCTTACAAATTAAAACAATGTAGATTCATTATAACGACGTTGCTACACTTAATACCTCTTTTCTTTAAGAACTTTAGCCTACCCCGGAATTTTAAATAATTAAAAGAATAGCATTTTATAACAAGAAAACGTTTTAAAAAACAAAAAAACTGACTTCAATGTACCTTTGAAATCCACTGTCAAATATCGATGAAATTCATATGGGTCCACTTCGTATAGCTATACTGAACCCAACGCAAAAATATTTTTCCAAATCGGTTCATGAACGACGGAGTTCTGAGGTAACAAACATAAAAAATAAAAAATACAATCGAATAGAGAACCTTCTCCTTGAAGTCGGTTAATTAACCTACCGGCATCGTGATTACGAATTCCTTACTATAACGTGTATGGCTACTTGATTCAATGGATGATGTATTCACAAAGCATTCAAGGTGCTTCATGAATATATTTAAATGCAAACTAAACAAGTAAATTTCAGTAAAATTAAAACCCCCCAACACAAAAACATTATAAAAAGTAAAAATCGGCTGAACCGATTTTTATAAAACAAGGCTAAGAACCACCGCTAGAAAACTAAATAAAAAAAAACGCATCCAAGTCGGTTCACCTATTTAAGAGCTACGGTGCCACAGACAAATACCTACACATTAGTAGTCAAATTTATAATACTCGTCTTTTTTGTGTCGGGGACTAATTCGGAAGTTACTTTTTGGAACAAGAATAACATAACAACGATGGTCAAGAAATTAAAGAAGGGACTGCCTTTCTTTAATTTTTCATAACTACTTTATAGCAATATTTTTTTCAATCTTTATTTTATGTTACGACTAGAGATCGATACAGATCGATCATTATTTTGTATTACTACATAATACCTATGTAAAATTAACATGCTACATGCTATTTTACTAGTGGTAGGGTTTCTCGTATGCGAGAGGCTGTCTGGATGGGTACCACCCTACCACCGATGTTTAAATATTAATTAAGAGCACAGGAAAACTATATGTAAGAATATATAATAAGTTAATAAGTAGTAACTTTTTATATTTAGAACATTTTGGTGTAGGGAAATAAAAGCTATTTAATTTTAATTTTATTTTATACCTATGTAATCATATTTTTGTTGTGTACTGTTTGTTGATCCATAAATAAATTAAAAAAAAACAGGAGACAGTATGCTGCTGCTTCGCGGCTGGATAACTGGTAAAGCAGTGGTAGTACAGTCAGCGACATAAGCTAAACTTTTACAATCGTTTAATAGCAACATACAAATTCATTAAGTAAGCAATAAACAATATAAAAATTACATGCAATTTTTTGCAATTTCTCTATTCGCACAGGATAGGACTTCAAATGCAACATGCAGAGATATAACACAAATATTGAAAGTGTAGTCAATCAAAGCTTCACAAATGTTCAGCAACTTTTGTCGTTGACCGTACTAACCCAGACGGTCTCCCGCGTACAAGGTAGTTTCATTCTCCCTCTCTCATTCTTTCTAAGAAAATGTATAGATACATACTCGTATATATTTTGTACAAATACATATATGTACCTAATTCGTCCGAGCAGCTCAAGCGGCGGAAATATGCTAACCTCGGTAGCGGTTACATATTTGAGCCGTTTGGTGTGGAGACTTTGGGTCCATGGGGACCGGGAGCTCATCGTATTTTCAAAAGTCTGTTAGAGCGCCTGATCGATGCGACGCGTGACCAAAATGCTGGGACTTATTTGGCTCAACGCTTAAGTATTGCAATCCAACGGCGCAATACTGCCAGCATCTTGGGTACGCTGCCAACTGGTAGTGGGTTGGAGCATTTGAGCTATCTATAGGCCTTTAATGGTCTATGGGTTGTCCAATTGCTTCTCCTTGTATGTAGTTAGTTTAGTTTTAGTAAGTAGAGTGTAGTTTGTTTTCAGTAATACAAGCATTAGCCCGTTAAAAAAAAATATGTAAGAAGGTCACAAGTCATGATTACAATTAATATTTAGTGTACTTAGACATTTAAATGGACCTACCAGCCGTATTTATGTCAATAATGTCATACTATTAAACGATTTGAATTCAATTTTAGCTATGAACGTTCAACAAACCAATCAAATTGA
Organism: Petrophora chlorosata; assembly: GCA_951640565.1. NCBI lineage: Eukaryota > Metazoa > Arthropoda > Insecta > Lepidoptera > Geometridae > Petrophora > Petrophora chlorosata. Next base: position 1,901,542 of record OX621204.1, on the reverse strand, counting down.
ATCGCAAAGTGATTTAATTAGTCTAGAACTATGATAGCACAATGGAGCTTAATTAAAGTTAGGTTCTATTAATTCTGTTCATTGTTGTTAAATACGTAGTATTATTATTTATTCTGTGGCTGGTGCCACTCGAAATACTCATTGTCACGTGCACTATACTATATATAGTATATATATATATATATATATATATATATATATATATATATAATATATATAATATATATAATATATATATATAATACCATATATTATTTGAATACCATTCAAAAAAAAAAAGACGTGTGGCACTCGGAGACTGCCGCGGTAAAGCTATTGCATAGCATTCGGAGTGGGGGGTGTTAGGTTATTTTCGTTACGGAATTTCTGGATTCGGTCTCCACGCTCAAGGCCCGCGATAGAAGCTATGCAATACCTTAAAAACTTATAATTTGAGGCTTATAATTGACTTTTTTGTATTCAATTGTCAAATTATTTTGTAACTATAGCTGTTAAACCACCAAACAAAAAAAAGATAGACCATATGCTTCAACCCAGCCCACTGCCACAGTTGGCAGTGTCTTAAGATGCTGACCGTATTAGTTACAATAATAACATAAAAAAAAATCTCTTTAATCATTTTGACATCACAGACGCACTTATGAACGTCAAACACCTGAAGGCACCCCACTGAGCCCGATCTTCGGCTGTCCTTCTCTAGTAAATTACTTTTGTTCTCTAGTGAATAACTGCGATCCCTCAGAGTATACCGAGCAAAGCTTTTTGTATTACTCACTGAGCGACTTTCATTTTGTGGAAATAAATAATTGGATTTGCTTACCAAGCTGGTCACTGCTTCGTCGTATTTCAAAGAAGATGCGCACGTAGCAGCCGGTGATAATGATGAGGGGGATGAAGTACATGGCACACATGCAGAACACGTTGTAGGCAACCTCCTGGCCTTCGGTCGCGAAGGCGTTGAACGCAACGCACTGCTCGAAGTTGGGAATGCGGGGATGCTGCATGACTCTGAAGACGAGGCTCTGTTGGATAGAGATAAATTATTAAAAAAATAATAATTACAATCACAAATAGGCACTTGAAATCGAAAAATAAATTAATATAACTATTATAAGCACTACCCACTTTTTTTTGTTGAAGTCGGTGCCAGCCATATCTATTGCATATTATTGCATTGTTCCTAAACTTACACAAGTATGCAAAATTTCAGCTCAATCGTAAACTGGGCGGTGGGTCAAAATTGACTTCTGAGATTTTATTCATCATCATCATCAGCCCGTCACGTTCCCACTGCTGGGACTCGGGCCTTCCCTCGTAGAGAGAGGTATGGGCCTGGCCCAGTGCGGGTTGATGGATGTCACATGTCCTTGAATTTGTGATAAATTCTTGGACATGCCGGTTTCCTCACGATGATTTCCTTCACTGTTTTAAGAGCGAGTGTTAAATCCGCACATGACTTAAGAAAGTCAGTGATGCGGGGCCAGTGGGATTCGAACTCGGGTGCGTCGGATCGAAAGTCGCAAGTGCTCCCTGAGCTGAGCCACACTCGCTTGATTTTATTACATTGTTAGATAGTTAGTTTTTCCTCGATTTCCTTGAGATTCCATCATCAGATCCTGACTTGACGATAATGGGATCACCTCGGGAGTATACCCTTTCGAAAATATCGATGAAAATACACAAAAAAAATACATACAAACGAACATAGTAACCTCCTCCTTTTGGAAGTCGGTTTAAAACATTATTGGGCACGAGAAGATCCAATTGTCTCAGGGTGACGAGCGCAGTGCAGTGCCGCGCAAGATTTGCTAAAAAGTTATGGATGGTGCTGAAACTGTTAAGCAGGCACCTTACTCTTAGGTAAGGTTCTAACCTCGCCCGGCTTTGCACGGGTAACAATTAAACCATTCTCCAATAAGTTATTTAAATAATGGTGAGATCGTCACCCCCAGACGTCAGCCTATTAGCTTATCATTTAGAATTTCATTGTCAACAGTGCCATTCAAATCAAAACAGCTATATCATGTAACTGACAGCCAGAGACAGACGAAATACTAAAATATTCAAACATTTTCCCAATTTCCAGTTCAAACAATATGTGTGTAGTTGCTAAGGCACTTGTTGCGTAGCTAACCTATACTCCGTCTGTTTATTTAACTTTTGACATAAGCACGCCTATGAAGTTCCGTAATTATTGAAGCGATGAACTATAGTAAAAATAATGCAATACTTTGTGGGCACTGCTTTTTTACAATAGTGACGAGACGTGCTAATTATTTTCGATATTTTTTGAGCCCATAGATTGACAACCAAAATTATAAAGATGATTTTTCCATAAAAAATTTAGAGTTTTTAATTTATAATATATATTATTTATATTTATATAATATATTAAGTTGTTAAATGTTTTCATGTGTATATAATTATTATCGATCATAAAAGGTTATATATTCAGATATATAGTCAAATAACGCAAATAAAACAATCAAAATAATTAATATATTTTTTTATGAATACATGCAATGGGAGTCATTTAAACACCCGATTATTTCTATAAAACAACACAAAACGTTAAGCAAAATGAAATATCAATTTGTTAAATCGATTAAAACTTATTCATATATAAAGTCGATTGTTTTCAGATATCGAATCAGTCACGCAATCAGGACATCACTAATCGAGCTGTCAAAAGATAAATAAATGGTTGGACGGAGTATAGCTTGTGGTACAGCCGTTCGTAACAAATCTGCTAGGTAGCAACCGCCGCGGTCGGTCACTCCCGCCGCGGTCACGCGTTCCACTTGGATGGTATTTACGACCGGCGGCCCTGGATGTTGTGTTAGGACACTGCTCGTTAGATCATATCCGAGGCCTTTAGGCGGTCTATAAATTCCCACACCAGGGTTGTCCACATACGAGAAAGGACGAATCTAAATAGCTCACGAAGTTGTTAAACGAATAACTAAAGAAGGAGGATCTCAGTAGGGATTGTTCACTTTTTATCAACCCCCGACGCAAAAAGGAGGGGTGTTATAAGTTTGATCACTAAGTGTGTCTGTCTATGGCACCGTAGCTCTTAAACAGGTGACGCGATTTGGATGTGGTTTTTTTATTTGAAAGTGGTTCTTGACATGTTTTTAGCAAAATCGGTACAGCCATTTTTTACTTTTATAGGTTTTTTGTGTCGGGGGTTTTTAAATATTAGTTATTTGAAATTCGCTTGTTGTTGTTAGATTTAGAACAAACTAAGCCACAGCTAAATATAAGAATAGTCTAAGATTGTTATAACTTATGAAGAAATTATAGTGAACTTCTATTTGACCTTTTAACAAAGTCCTGCCTAAGTACTCAAGTATTTTTTCCTGGGGCGTGAACACGGATTCAGGGCGCGTTGACATTAGCGTAATTGGTCGTGTTCATAAATATCCTTTCACCCGTTACCCGTTTTATTTAAACCTATTTCTACAATTACCAATATTCTAATTTTTATGTAGTTTTATGCATTTTGTTTCCAAATTTAATAAACAATTTGTGTCTTTGTTGTTTCTTTAATAATCATGGTTCCATCTATTATCTGTGAAGGTTTTAATTCACCAATAGTTAAACTACAGTTAAATCAGCCCCTGTGGTGTAGTGGTTTGGCAGGTTGGCTCAAATCTCATAGACGACCGAGGTTGCGGGTTCGATTCCCGTGACGGGACAAATGTCTGTGCGCAGACAAAAAGCGCTAGTATTTTTTTCGTATCTGGGTGTTGTGGGGCCATGGTCCTCCTAGTTCCTGGTTCCCTACATACAAGGAGGCCTAGCTAGTTCCCAAGATCTAAATATGTGATCATTGTGCCTTAAAATATATTTCCCCAAAGTCGCTTTTGTTCACGTATTTTCAAATATTTCGACGAAAATCCTTCTAAAGCACGTATAGAAATAAAAACCTTTGAACGACTTGTAAGTAGGACTTTGCAAAGTATATTTTTTTTCACGCGTCGACTGGGATTACAATTTTATATTAGTTCCCAATGGATAGGTTGGTGAAGTTGTATAAAATGCTTCCAGCCTGTTTCTGTTACAGTTATCTTAACTTTTAACAGAGTTGAATTGTAGGTTTTAATTTTTTGGAAAAGATGGTAGGTAGTTGTACCTACCGCAAGCCCTATGTATTCTGAAGTTTCAATGTGTCAAATCAAATCAAATCAATTGTTTATTTGCAAGAATACATACAATAAAGGTCTTAAAACTAATTACAACAGTCAAGTGTTCAGCCTGCAAGCAAGCGTGCAAATATTATGTCAATTCTCTAATTACTATAAAATGTATTTAAAATAATAATTGTATTTAATTTAATTGTATTAATTTAATTACATTCTCGATTAAAATATTCTATCATGCTATAAAAACAATTGTCCATTAAAAAATTATTAAGTTCAGTTTTGAATGCATTGTCCTGCAACGATTTTATATTGTCGAGTAGTTTATTATACACTAGTATACACATATTAAAAACATTTTTTTCATATATATATTTACGGCAAGGAGGTTGATATAGTAAGTTTTTAAACTTTGCTCGTTTTTGTCTAATTAAAACTTCATTGCGTTTTGTAAAATAATTTGAATGTGTTCTAACAAAGATGCATACGTCTCTTATATACATGCATGGAAGTGGAAGGACTTTACATTTTTTAAATAATGGTTTGCATATGTCATAACTAAATGTCGTCTTATTTCTCTTAAGTACCAATCATTGTAAACATGTGTATAACATGTTGAAATAAATTTTAGATAATCTGTGAGAAAGCGATAAAGTCGTTGTTCACATTAAAATCGCTGACTTTGTACTTATTGTAATAGAAGTTTCGATTTGTTATTCATTTCAATTTACTGATTAAATACTTATCGTTCTTAAAGCTTCATAATCAACAACGTAAATTAAACTTATGTAAGGAAGTAAATAATATTAATTATGCATTTAATCTAAATTTACGTATAAATATTTTTTGAGTAATCTAAAAATAATAACAAAATTAATAAAAATATTACAGGCACAAAAAGAAAACCCATAATACCGTTAAAATACAAACATAAATAAAAAATAAAATAAAATGAAAATATAAAAGATGCACAATAGTGCCCAAAATAATCCGTTTCAGTTTATTTTATTCTATGTTCAAGATTACAAGCCTAGTATCTGTATCTACCTACTTACTACATACATAGTATCTATCTACTACCTTTTAGACTTGGCTGGCACCGACTTCAAATATATGAGTGGGTAGCGCTTATAATAATTATATAAATTTATTTTTCGCTTTTGAGATGAACCACAAATAGGCGGTTTTGATGTCGATTTATGTTTTTTTGAAAGAGAATTTATTTTATAAGAATATTTGTCGTACGAAATTTAAGTCTACTTAGGTGAGCTCCCTTATACATTTCGATTTCATTTTTATTTTATTCTTCATTTTGTTCATAGATATTTTCAGATTTCAGAAAGGAGTCAAATTGCCTCGAGAGCCTATTGTGCAAGAATGCCTACACGAGGTTGCGGGTTCGATTCCCGCGACAGGACAAAAGTTTGTGCACAGAAAAAAAGCGCAAGCATTTGTTTCGTGTCTGGGTGTTGTTGGACCATGGTCCTCGTGGTTCCTGGTTTCCTAGATACAGCGAACCCTAGTTTTTTTATTTATAATTCAACTATTATAAATAAACAACCCTAGGTTATTTATTTATAATTCAATTCAATTCAATTCAAATCATTTATTTCAGTTTGGTACATCCGTACGCTATTGAACGTCAGGTAGACAAATGTAGAGATTCCAGTTGACATTACCAGTCAGCTTTGTAAAGTGGTCACACTGCCGGCGTGTTACGGCAGATTGGGGACGTGATTAAAGTCTAGTTTACACGTTAGCTCCAATATCGGCAAAGGGATTTAGGGAATAGTTCATTTCGGGTGTCAAAGCAAATTGAATACGCAAATGGTATAATTATTTCACAAAGCGATAATTACAAACCAATTGTACCACCTGTTTATTATTATAGCTGCTGCCTGCGACATAGTACATACTAATACACAATTCAGTTATACTTGTGGTTATACAGAAAACTGTAATAAAAATAAGTTTTTGGTGAGGTATTTTTTAAAGACAATTTTTTAACAAATTCGTTTTTGGAACCGCAAGCAGATTAAAATGAGCCCAAACACTAGTACCTAGCTTACGATTTTATCCGTCATGAAGTTCTATTGCCCACCTTCCGTCTCCATCATCAGATCAGCTGACTGTCACCATAATATTGCATTGTCATCGAACTTTGACAAGTACTTATGCAAAATTTCAACTCTTTGATAAGAGGAAGTGGTTCTGATTCAACTTGCAAGATTCCACCGGAACAAACATAGTTACATACATACATATATATACATACATACATAGCAAGTTAAATAAAAGCTTGTAAAATGACAACATTGGCTTAATCGACTCTATTTATTCACCAGGAATGTTTCACCGAAAAATGCTTCTGGTGTTGCACATGCCTGTAGCACAAAACAGATAGGTACAGAATTCAATCTACATACAAAGTGCGCTTGAGCACACATAGACAACGCTCACGGACACGATATCTCGGACCAGTTGGGACCAGTGCGAGCGTGAGTGCCATCTGCTTGAGACACGCGTCTGTGAACTTTTTTGTGCAAAAATGCAGCAACAACAAAAAGTTATTATAACTTTTCAGTGGACGGTTGTTTAAATTCAACATTAAACGGCGAATTGTAATTTTTTAAGCTACCAGTTGTTTCAGAGAGGTTAGTACGTATTTGCTTGTATTTCAATGGTTCGTTTTAACGAACACAGAACAGTAGGTAGGCAAGCGGCCCGGCCCCCGGTCCCGCGCCGAACAAGCGAACATGACTTTGTGGCCTTGTAATATTTTTACAATTTATATTAGATATTTATTGTAGTATAAGCTGTGTTATTCTTGTGTTCAATAATCTAATGAAGAAGATGTAAATGAAAATAAATCGCATTTTTTTGTCTACAAAAAAAACCTTATCCTATATAATAATAACTGCGGAAAAATCATGTCGATAGGTCTTGTAAAGTTATTTTTTTTAAATCAATTAATTTTGGAATTCCCAAAACTACCGGCGCCGTCCGAGTAACCGTCGTGACGTCACACCGCCGGGTCGCAGGCAGCGGTCGCGCGCATTCAATTTAACAACCCTATTAAGTCTCATATGCCTACTAATTTCGCTGGCTGCAATGCCCTTTAAACCGGAACACATTAATGCTTGCGTAGTACTGCTTGGCGGTGCGGTGGCCGACCGACTAGTTTGAAGGCAACCGTCCCATTAAACTTTTTATCGGCCGTTACCGAATCGGTATAACGTGCGCACTTGCTTATATCTTAATAATTATTAGAAACCCGACTAAACTATCGGCCCATAAAAGGTTTGCACTTAGCGGGGGTTCTTAAATAACCGTCAGATAGAAACATGAAACTCCTTTCACAAATAATCTCTTTTCGTCTCAAGGATTTTTTATCACCCTTGGAGACATGTAGACTGCTTTTCTATTTTTATTACGTTATCATATTTCACGATGTTCGCAAAAAAGCCAGAATAAGTGCCGATACATACTCGTATACTGGTGAGGCCGGCGGAGTGCGCTTCCTGGAAACGCTGGTGGTGGTAAAATCCTGAATGTAGTGAGCAGCGGAGCGAAGGTGAATTAAGGGAAGCGACATGAAGGGGTGACGAGCGAGACTTCTGGTGAAGCTCACTTTATACACAGGTACTATTTTTTTGGTGATTATATTTTTTTAACTTGGTAATTTTTTTTGGTGGTCATTTACTATTTTTGGGAATAAAAAATGAGTTTCTGCCGTTACATTTTACTGTATCTGGTGGTCAGTTCAACATAAGTCATACTATAATAACCAAGGTAGGTATGCCATTTGTCAAAGTAGCAGCAATGTGGCGCCATTCGCAGCGTACATCAGGGTTATATGACGGCGCCATAGTGGCGTAGCAAACAGCCGCCCACACAGAAGGCCGCAACTTAAAAGGGGCCGCCAGCTCGGTCCACACACTGACAGTGTCTTCTACCCTCATCATCTTAATAAATAATTGACAGCCTGAAACGCAATGAAAACAGGACGTTTTGGCGGGAAGTGAAAAGTGATACAGTTCGATTTTGTTTTATTTTCCAAACAAGTGTTATTTCGAGTGATCATGTGTAATATCGGTGGAACCATTATGTGTTTGTAAACGTGCACGAGTGTTGGCAAATGGAAAAATATAGGGAAAAGCATTGCTTTTTATGTTCTCCCAAAAAGTCCATGGAAAGCTTGAATAAAGTTCCACCACTTTATTGAATCACTAGGAGAGGGTCCGGCTTGTTGCTGATGACCCTCATACGACGATATACGAAAGCAATTATTGTAATTTCTAGAAACTATCAAATAAAAACACGTAATACGTAAGACAAGGTGGTATGTAGGTATGGTCCTAGAGACTTTAGCCAGCCCAAACGGGCGAAATAAAAAAAAATAGTAATGAAAATATCTAGTGTTATTTCCCTGAATATTAAGTAGGTTTTGTTGAATAATGTGATATGTATGGAAGTAGATATTAAATGTAATATAAAAATATATATATATATGAAAACCTGCAACAGATGAATTTCCACAACATCACGCCTGATTCTATTAGATTCATTGACAGCCTCTGTGGTGTAGTGGTTGGGCTGGTTAGCTCAAATCCAATATAGCATTGAGGTTGCTGGCTCGATTCCCGCGAAGGGACAATTGTTTCGCACAGAAAAAAAAAGCGCAAGCAATTGTTACGTGTCTGGGTGTTGTGGGATCATAGTCCTCATAGTTCCTGGTTCCCTAGATACAGAGACTCCTAGTTAGGGGCCAGGAACTAATGTATGTGATCGTTGGAGCCCGGCGGTTTCCCGGTATAAAGAGTAGCCTATGCTCTTTTCCAGGACATAGAGAAAAAAAAATATTTCTTTTTAATTTTTAATTAGATATAAATGTATATGTAGAAGACATATTGTAAACATATCTCAATAAAATGGGAGAAGCCACTGGCTCCTGAAACATAGTTTCGATTAGTTCGGGGGCCTATGGATTCAATACTTACCTTGTACAACCTATGCTGTCCCACTGCTGGGCAAAGGCCTCCCCCAATTCCTTCCACCTGTCTCGCAATATAATGTCTCGCTGTGTCAAATAAAATGATTTGCAATTGAAGGAATCTATACTAAATTTCATTAAAATCTGTTTCGTTTTTGAGTGATTGAATAACAAACATCCATCTATCCATCCACACAAACTTCCGCACTTATAATATTAGTAGGAGTAAGAATCATTTAATTTTAGAAAGTTTAATAAAATTCAAGATCTTCTATTATTTTTCAAAGCAATTTCAGTGCAGGAAATTGTTATTTATGCGGCAAGGCCGGCGTACGCGACAGGAGCAAGCTGTTAAGGAGAAGATCAAATAAAACAACCAGGATTGTGTTAGTTTAGTATAAGACGCTTTGAAGACATTTTATTTATGCAGAGGCAGCGTACCCGACGGCATCTTTGGAATTGCGAAACTCCTAATCTTTTAGTATGTAATAATGTGTACCTAAGAGCGTGTGGCTCAGTAGGAGCACGTGCGACTTTCGATCCGACGCACCCGAGTTCGAATCCCGCTGGCCTCGCACCACTGACTTTCTTAAGTTATGTGTGGATTTAACACTCGCTCTAAAAACGGTGAAGGAAAATATTGTGAGGAAACCGGCATGTCCAAGAATCACAAAAATTCAAGGACATGTGACATCCACCAACCCGCACTGGGCCAGCGTGGTGGATTATGGGCCATACTCTCTCTATAAGTGAGGGCCTGTATCCCAGCAGTGGGAACGTGATGGGCTGATGATTCTAATGTGTAGGTATCTAGAATATGTAGGTATGTTTATGTTGGTTTTTATAATGTTGCAACTGTATCTATTATTTTATTATTGAAGTTTAATTTATTGTTTAATTAATACTGTCCATCCAAAGGTTGTCTGGAAGAGATCGCTTTAAGCGATAAGACCGCCCATTGTAATACCATTGTAAGGAATTGTATGCTACTATTATTTTGATTGTTTCGTAACTGGTATGTAATAAAGAGTTTTGTAATTGTAATTATTAACATTTGTTTATTTTTTCTATTATTATTGTAGACTTATATCTCCGTCTTTAAAATTTTGATAATTCCTCTCTATCTAAAGGTTGCTTGGAAGAGATCGCTTTTATATATTTTCCCTGTAACATGTATGATGCAATAAATGATATGAATATGAATATTTGTTTATTTCAAGTAACATGACTCGACTGACTGTAAAATAAACCTATGAGTATCCTCCTTCCCGTGAGTATCCATGAAAATAACAAAACATCCACTTTAATGAAATTCCCGCCCTCACTCTACGCCTGAAATTACCTTCCGCCTTCCTTCTTGTTTGTACGGTCAACGACGAAAGTAGCTGAATATTTGTAAATCTTTGATTGAATACACCTTCAATATTTGTCTTATTTCTCTGAATTTTGCATTTAAAAAGTCTCTTAATATTCTGTGCAAATAGAGAAATTGTAAAAATAAACATGTAATTTGTATATTTTTGGTGTTATTGATAATTGAAAGATTGAAAAGTTCAGCTGCTTAGGGCGGTTTCAGACCAGCGATTTATACGCGTGTATAAGCTCGTTTATGGAAGCGCATAGGTGCGCCTTTTGCCACACGCGCGACTCGTACGAGCGTTGACGCGCTTATATGCTCGTATAAGCGCGAACTGCGAGGGACGCCTCCCATGTTGATACTGACTCACCACTACCGATTCGAGCGAACACGCCGGAATAAGCCCGTGTACGCTATATCCGGTGTTTTGAAGCGCGAAATGTAGCGCGCGTGTAAGCACGCGCTTAAGCCGCTATGCCGAAACGACCGTATACGCGCAGAAAAAACGCTAGTCTGAAACCGCTCTTATGTAGTGACTGTACCAATTTTAATTTCCACTAGAAGCTGTGGACATAATGGTTTGTCTATGAAATTAATTGCTTTTTTATGTAACTAAGTGGCGAGACGAGTTCTTCACTTGATGGTAGCAACAAGCTGTTCTTTTTAAACGACTTAAAAAAAGAAGGAGGTTCTCATTTCGATTGTATTTTTTTTTCAATGTTTGTTACTTCAGAACTCCGTCATTTATAAACTGATTTAGAAAATTGCGTTGGGTTAAGTATAGCTACAATGTAGCCCTTTATAAATTTCATCGATACCTTGGACTTCGAAAATACATCAGGATTGAAGTCGGTTTTTTATGCAGTTTTTGAGTGAAACGAAATATACCTATAAGAAAGGGTTCTGTTAAGGATTTGAAATTTCTGGTTGTGATATATTTCAAAAACATGTTCAATTTTATTGTTAATCGACCCAGACGAGCCAGTGTGCTGGACCATAGCCCATACTTTTTTTTAATATATAGTTTTTCCTGTGTATTTGGTATTCAATAAAACATTATTGTATTGTAGCTACGACTCCACGGCTTTATATTACGAGTTCTAAATTCTGGGGTCTGATGATGGGTACGAACCTGTGGCAGGCTGCAGGCAAAGGCGCTGATCCAGGCTCCGCACAGCATCTGTTTGCTTCTTCGCCGCGCCATCGCCAGGCTCAGCGGACTTATGACCGCGAAGAACCTGCAACAAGATGTTGCTATTACCATTTATCAATATCTTATATCTCTCTATAAATATATAATCCACTACTTATCCACCGGTAAGAATGGCTTGTCAGTATGATGAGGTAGCAAAAAATTGTTTGGACATTGATATTTTCACTCCGAAATTCAGATTTTATACTAAAATGTTAATTCAATCTCTATTCCAGACCTGACAGTCCCGTCTCAACCATTGTGTCGAGACTGGATGCTCCATAATAGAGTTTGTGCTTTTTTTATGTAACTGGATGACGAGACGAGCTGGTCGTTTGCCTGATGGTAAGTAATACGCCAGCCCATAACAATAACAGCACCACCCAGAACTTTGTTTAGCAAAATCCTGCGCGGCGCTGCACTGCGCTCGTCACCCTGAGACAATTAGTTGTTGAGTCTCATAATTCCCAGAAATTTCGCTGGCTACAATGCCTTTCAAGCCGGAACACAGTAATGCTCGCGCACTATTGCTTCATCATCATCATCATCATCAGCCCATCACGTTCCCACTGCTGGGACACGGGTCTTCCCTCATAGAGAGAGAATGGGCCATAATCCACCACGCTGGCCCAGTGCGGGTTGGTGGATGTCACATGTCCTTGAATTTTTTGTGACATATTCTTGGACATGCCGGTTTCCTCACGATGTTTTCCTTCACCGTTTTCGGAGCGAGTGTTAAATCCGCACATAACTTAAGAAAGTCAGTGGTGCGGGGCCAGCGGGATTCGAACTCGGGTGCGTCGGATCGAAAGTCGCACGAGCTCCCACTGAGCCACACTCGCTCTCTATTGCTTGGCGGCTGAATAACTGGCAAAGCCAATCTAGATTCAAAACTGTATGATATTTAGTTATAGCTCTGTATTGATTGTAGTTTGTTGTGTATATAATAAATAAATAAATAAGTAATGCCTAACCTTGAACGAATAAAAAACGCATACGGAACATCGCTAAGCAACAAGTGAAGCGTAGCAATGGCGGTGGCGCTTTGTTTGTTTGTTTGGATGGACGGAAGGCCGATGTAAAGCTTTTGACGGCCAATAGCCTTGCATTATGTAAATGGGCGCGGTAGGCTTGTGTACGAACGAGCGGAACGGCATACCGTCAGTTTTGAATTTGACGACAAGGCGTCCGCCATTTTTAACCGACTTTAAAAATAGAGAAGGTTCTCTGTTCGATTGTATTTTTTTATGTTTTTGAAAAATCTGTTCAGATGCCCTAATCACTAATTAGTATATATTTAACCGACGTAAAAAAGGAGGTTCTCAATTCGGTTGTATTTTTAACCAACTTCAAAAAAGAAGAAGGGTCTCTATTTGATTGCATTTTTGTTTGTTACCTCAGAACTCCGTCATTCATGAGCCGACTTGGAAAATTATTTTCAATATAGCTACGAAGTGGTCCCTGTATAAACATCGATATTTGACCTTGGACTTCGAAGTTACATTGAAGTCGGTTTTTTGTTTGATAAAATTTATACTTGTTATTCGTTCAAGCACCTAATAATTACCCTATATGGATCACGAACCCGATCACGTACTTCCTTAGATAGATCACGTAGGTACGTATATCCTGGCTACTAACGAGGATTCACTGTATTTAGGGAACCAGGAACTGTAAGGGCATTTGGTCTCACAACTGACGCAAAAAATTACTTGCATTTTTAGGGTTCCGTACCTAAAGGGTAAAACGAAACCCTATTACTAAGACTCCACTGTCCGTCTGTCTGTTTGTCTGTCTGTCCGTGTGTCACCAGGCTGTATCTCATGAACCGTGACAGTAAGACAGTTGAAATTTTCGCAGATGATGTATTTCTGTTGCCGCTACAACAAATACTAAAAAACAGAATAAAATAAATATTTAAGGGGCTCACATACAACAGACATGATTTTTTTGCCCTTTTTATAGATAATGGTACGGAACCCTTCGTGCGCGAGTCCAACTCGCACTTGGCCGGTTATTTATGTGTCCTTTAGTGGCAATCGAACTCGCATCCGTGGCAAATGAGATGAGATATGTGCTTGCCACTACACTACAGTGGCTGTCGATATATAGTGTGGCAAAATTTTGGACTTCAGGAAATTTTCTCTAAATCTTTCGATTTGATTTCATGGGTTTCTTTGAGGGAAACATTCCTGAAGGAAATATGGTTGATTAAGCAGAACTGCAAGAGGAAAGCTAGTCACAGTAAATAATGGGAAGGTTTAATCAAACTGTGCCGAGTAACGGCTTTGTAGTCGTGACTTACGTTTTGCAGTCCGTGCAATAGCGGACTGGACTTCTCGAATGGTCAGTCAGAGTCAAACTGCACAGTGCTATAATAGGGTATATAGGGTACAAATGAGTAACTGTTAACAATTTACTTATTAAAAATCTGCCCCATTGACGCAAGGTTTTCAATTATTCGTTGTAAGTGTTGGTAGGTGGCAAGCTTCTCGTTTACGAGAGAAAGAAAGAGAAAAAAACTGTTTTATTGCCAACACTTATTGTGCAGTGCTACGCAGTGCTTTTTGTTCACTGCAATTGTTATGGGCAGGCGCGGCAGTTACCATCAGGCACACGACATGCTAGTCTCAAAATTCGAGAAATAAAAAAAAAATGAGAAATAATTCACACAATATTTACTTAAGACAGTTTAGAAAATAATTAATTTGACAATAAGAGGTAGGTTCAGCTAAACTTTGTCTAGACTCTTGTCTTGTGACTAGACTCTTGTCTTTTTGTCTTGTGAGTTTACACAGGGCTGGTTTTCAGCGTACCCCTTTGTTTGAACTCAGATAGTAGTCGACCGTCCGACCTAGAGGCCGTCGTCTGGGTTGGTGCCACCGCTTTGCCAGTTATTCTGCCAAGCAGTAGTGCGCAAGCATTACTATGTTCCGATTTGAAGGACATTGTAGCCAGTAAATTTCACAAGTTATTTAAAAACAAATTAAATTTAAATGATTATAAACAAACTACAGCGAGTGTGGCTCAGTGGGAGCACGTGCGACATTCGATCCGACGCACCAGATTTCGAACCCCGCTGGCCTTGCACCACTGACTTTCTTAAGTTATGTGCGGAATCAACACTCGCTCTGAAAACGGTGATAGAAAACATCGTGAGAAAACCGGCATGTTCAAGAATTAATCACAAAAATTCAAGGACATGTGACATCCACCAATATGAGACCTCAGCACCTGCCAGTTCCACCTCATAAGAAAATATTTTGGCAGGTGGTGACTCGCCACCCACTAAACGGGCCCCCTTTAAGGCCTTTATTATTATTATTAGCAGCTAATATGCAAAATTTCAACTCTGTAAGATAAGAGGAAGTGGTTCTGATTCAACTCGCAAGATTTACCAAACATTGTATGTTAAATAAAAGCTTGTAATTACATAAAAAATGTATTTAGCAGTTTAGGTACCTATCCAGGGAGATGCAGACCAGCACGTTGGATGAGAGGTAAAGTCCGAATGCTCTCATAACTTGCAGCACTTTGCAGAGCGTGTTCCCCGCGAGCCACTCATTGGTATACCTCCATCCTATCTGGAACAAGGAGAAAATATATTAAAGAATAGTAGGTACTACTAGTCCTACTGATATTATAATGAAAGTTTGCGAGAATGGAAGTTTGTTACTCAATGACGCAAAAACTACTGAGCCGATTTTGATGAAATTTGATTTGTAGGTTACTTTAAATTACTGGACATTATGAGACTCAACAGCTAATTGTCTCAGGGTGACGAGCGCAGTGCAGTGCCGCGCAGGATTTTGCAAAACAAAGTTCTGGGTAGTGCTGTTATTGTTATGGGCTGGCGTATTGCTTACCATCAGGCAAACGACCAGCTCGTCTCGTCATTAAGTTACATAAAAAAAAATAGTTTCTGGTAAAAGGTATAGTTTCATTTTTTCAAAGAAAATAGCGGATGAAACCGAGGGGCGCAGCTAGTATTATAAATTCGAAAGTTTGTGATTATGGATGGATGGTTGGATGGATGTTTGTTATTCCATCACGCGAAAAATTGCTAAATGAACCTTTTTACATCTTCGTTGGTTCTTTATTGGCCCATTTCTGTGTTCACGAAGGAATAAAATTAAAGTTTAATGAAAAATAAAGGAAATAAAATGCGCCTAACGATCACATACTGGCCCCTAACTACTACTACTCGTGGTAGGTCTCTCGTATGCGGGAGGCTGTCTGGGTAGGTACCACAGCTTTGCCAGTTATTCTGCCGCCAAGCAGTAGTGCTCAAGAATTACTGTGTTCTGGTTTTAAGGGCATTATTACAAGCGAAATTACTGGGCATATGAGACTTAATATCTGATGTCGTGGGGTGAGCGCAATGCAGTGCTTTACAGTAGTTTTTATGGTATTAAAAGTTTTGAGTGGCACTGCAACTATTATGTGCAGTCGTGGCGCTTACTATTAGGCGAACGACTTGCTCCTCTCGTTATCTGGTTAAGTGGCTAGTAGATAAATGTTTTTATAATGTAAAGGAATTGTTTAATTTTAAGTAACATAATTTTTAATTTTTATTTATAAGGATTTTGAACTATTAGCTGTAATGTACTAATAACATGAACGGACCAAGGGTCTCGACACCGACTTACGTATGTGCAAACGTTGACGTATTTCAGCCGCTTCACAAGCCGCACCAGCTCTGTTGTTGGTTCCATGTAGATGGGAAGGGGCCAGCGTGTCTGAACAGGTTGCATCCCATACCAGCACCCGGCCCATCTTCCATGGAATCAAACTCATACCGTCCGGTCTCTTGCCATCGTCTCTTGCAACTGCATAGCAGCTAGCAACTAGCTATAACTTAACGTTTGCCGGATGGCAAGCAATACATAATTTTTAATATATATTAATGTAATTATTTTTCTTTAGTTTTTATTTATATTTTAGTGTGTATTTTCTATTGACGTTTAAATAACATCTTGACATTTGGTCTAAATTTTCATAGAAATATTAAAATTTATGACTTTTTTTATGTTACTGAATGACGAGACGAGCTGGACGTTTGCCTGATGGTAAGCAACACGCTAGCCCATAACAATAACAGCACCACCCAGAACTTTGTTTTGCAAAATCCTGCGCTTTTAAAATATTGTACGTCCGTCATTGATAAATTGTTCGCACCATAGCATAATGCATTTGTGCCAAATTTCTAAAATAATTATTCATTTATAGTTTAAAAAACCATACTCAAATGTTCTCACTTACCTCTAAGGGAATAACACCACAAGTCACACAGACATCAGCGAGTGCTAGATGCGTCATCAGAAGGTCAACTCTTGACCTCCTCCGTCTCAGCCTCGACAGTGTCACTAATACAGCCATATTCCCGATTCCTCCAATAAAGAGTAATATCCCATAAGTAGTCAACACAAGGCCCTGGTCTCTCGTAACTGTGTCCTGACAACATGACTCGTTTGGAGCGGTAGAGGTGCCGACGTCGAAGTATTCCCAAAAGTTCTGATCGGCGTCAGATGCTAGTGCGTCTATCTGATTGGAATCGAGATTGGATGCCGCTTCTAGTTGGTTGGAGTAGTCACTTGTTATTTCCATTTTGTCTTCAACTGTACATGATTACGAAAATTAATTAAACTGGTTTGCACTGCACTGAAAGATATATAGGAGTATACAGTTTGAAACAATTATTAGAACTCTGATTTGTGTTATCATAGATAGGATTTTTAAAATTATTGATATTTTTGTCTCATACGTATACGTATTTTAAAATAAAATTGAAACTTAATTGTTTAGTTTTAAGGAATTTTGATTATGGAAATGAAATTAAAATTGTTTGAAATCAGCACATACACACACAAACAGGTTGTCATTTTATTAACGAAAAAAGTTTACAGGTTTTGCGAAACTAGTAGCGAGTTCGTAGCACACGTGTAGCGGTACGTAGCGCTCTACGCGACGTCGTAGCACAAACTGGCTACGCCGCGCCGCGCCGCTACCGGGGTAGGCCGGATGGCGCAGTAATGAATGAAGCCAATTCAATGAAAGAAAGACTTCGAGTGTCTTTTCTTGTTTCTGATTTTAAAACGCTTTGTGCGAAAGCTTTTTAGGTAGAGTCTATCGTTCTCATGATTCCAACTTCGTGAATGTTCATCATAATATTTTGCATTTAGTTACTGACAGGCTTTATACGGAAGATACGAGTAAGTGACAGACAGAATGGTTACATGTCAGAAGATCTAAGTTTCGTTAGTCTAGTGTTACAAGGATGATACACCTAAATTCACTAGAACTAATGGTTTATTGATCTAAGTTTGATATCTGTAATGCACTATTGCGATTTTTTATGTCTACGATTACCCGAAAATTACTTCTCCGAACACACTTCTTACACTCATCACTTACCCGAATATTAAGGTCTGATATTTTTTTTATTAATCTGCGCCCCGAGGGTTCCCGGAATAAAAAATACTACTACTACTGAGATGGCGCTAGCGACTCAAAGTGAGTCTTGGCCTCCGATAATAAGAGTCTCCACTTGGATCTGTCTTGCGCCACCTCCTTCCATTCTTCGACGTGGAGTTCGCACAAGTCCCTTTCGACCTCATCCTTCCAGCGATACCTAGGATGGCCGTCAACGGCCGTCCCAAGTATGCTCGCTTAACAGCTCGGTCTTCCCCCATTCTTTCAAGGAATAAAAAATAGCCTGTGTTAATTAATGTTTTTTTTTTTTTTTATTGACAATATCCAGAGTGTAAGCTATCTCCATTCCGAATTTCACTGAAATTCGTTGAGCCTGTTAGGTATAATTTTTAGTCCAGTAAATTTAGATATGTTATATCAAGCAGGAGATGAAAAATATACCATTGTGTAGGGAAAAATCCCCTGATTATCATATCAAAATGTGCAAAATGCAACAAAACGCTGCACGTGGATCAGAACACTATAATTTATTAAAAGCTAATATGAAAAATTAAAAAATCACTTTAATTATTAATTTTCAAAGTTCAAAAGTTCTTAATTCATGTTTGGCATTACAGCCACACTTATGAACGTCAATTATTACAATGACTCTACCACCGTATCGGAAAAAGAACCACTACTCAGAAGATACGGCAAGAAACTGAGGGGCATATTTTTAGAACTTTTGTTACAATATTTTATGTTATTACTATAAAATATATTTATTTACAGGACCAATTAACAATTATGTACTAATATATGTACAATTTTATGTTTGTTTTTGACAATATTTCTTATGTGCCAGTTGGCTACTTGGCAGAAGCGGAATGTTCCATGCATCTTTGTCTTCTATGTAATTACTAACTGTATAGTATGCTTTTTTCATTAGAATATTTTTCTAACGCAGTTTGAATCTACTTTCTGTGAGCTCCGTTATACGTTTTGGAAATTTATTGTAAAAACGAACACAATTGCCAATTACCGGAAGTTTCTGCAATTTTTGGTGAAGAAAAACTAACCTAACCCCGAACTGTCCCCCTCATATCACGTTACTATCATCATCATCATCATCCGCCCATCACGTTCTCACTGCTGGGACACGGGCCTTCTCTCATAGAGAACTTGGATGGGTTCACATGCCGTATTTTGTAAAATATTTTGTTGAGTCCTAGGCTACAACGAGATAAGACGGGATCGGAGCGTGTAGGTTACAGGATAGGAGGAGAATGGTAACGGGATAGGAGTGGGATGGTAACAGAATACTAGAGAGTTATAGTTTCGATCCGAAGCACCTGAGTTCGAATCCCGCTGGCCACTGACCACTGACTTTCTTAAGTTATGTGAGGATTTAACACTCGCTCTAAAAACGGTAAATGAAAACATCGTGAGGAAACCGGTATGTCCAAGAATTATTCATTATAAATATAAACGGCTACACTCACGTTATGATTGTGTCGGATAACTTCGACCAAGTTTCGGACAAGTTCGAACTTTTTCCGGGAGTTTACGCTTTGGATTCGCGGCGCAGACATTACAAGAATTATTACAAAAATTCAAGGACATGTGACATCCACCAACCCGTACTGGACCAGCGTGGAAGATGGCCCAAAATTTCTTTATGACAGAAGGCCCGTGTCCAAGCAGTGGGAACGTAATAGGCTGATGATGATGATGAAATACTATATAATCTCTCAGTCAGCCCCTTTAGCACGGACCGGAGACAAAACGATTTATCCCCTGTTTAATCCACTTTCGACAAACAAAAAGTGGATAAAAAGGGATATTTTTTTGTCTCCGGACCGTGCTAAGGGAACTGTTGTTTTTACCAGCCCTTTAATTTCACGTTGTTTGGCACGAGTTTCAATAAATCCTTTGGATCCGAGTCCCCAGGCGTAGAAGCAAAGAAAAACATGTGTGTAAGTCGACACATGTTCCCGTAATCGGGGGTCGGCGGCAGCTTAGGTAGAGAGCAGGTTAGGTACTCAAGTTGTTACGCAACTTCGTGTTGATTTCACGCGTTCACTAAGCACATATGTTGTGTTTATCTAGATAGATAAACACTTTATTATTCACCTTAAGAATAAAATTAAGTACGAGTAAAATGTTTACAATGGTGTCACAATGGGCGGTCGTATCGCTTAATGCGATCTCTTCCAGACATGTTTTTAATGGAGTACGTTTTTCCTACATGTCGTAAAAAATCTAGAAAGAATTTGAAATAATTCGACTAATAGAAAAGTCAAAAGATATTTATTAAATAGGCAAAAAAAACACTCTAATTCTAAACGTCATATATATGTCGCAGCCAACTAGCTTAACTAGCCGTTCAATCAACAGCCTAGTCTCTTTACTAAGCAGCGCCGTTCAACTAGCTTTCTGAATGATATTCAGCCATAGTGTCTGTTACATCATTTAATAAACTGGCTGGCTAATGCTTAGGCCATTCGTACGATTAGATGTATCCTACGCGACATTGTAAACTGTCGAAAGATTGTGAACCGTCACATTATTTTTCGGTAGATTATAATCTATCGAAGTAATAGATTATAATCTACTTACATTATATTATATCTAACATACATATTCACAGCGTTGGGTGGCCCAAGGGCCACCCCCGCCGCACCCTGACTTACCGAGGGCTGCAGCCATATTCACATCATTATTGGCACTATACTCTTCTATTGTACTATTTTTCATTAAACTTTGGAAAACAGGCTTTATAAATGAACAGGCTAGGCAAGTAATTAAACGTCATCAATCCAAGTCATTTGCCTAGCTGTTTGATCAAATGGCTGAACAACATTCATCATAATAAAATTCATCACATTCATCATAAAAATCAATTAGAATACGTTAAAAATCGTAACTTAAAACATCATGACTTTGACATTCAGAAATTGAAGTCCAGGCAGGCCTAGCGCACTCCACACTGTAGGTACGAAGCTACAAGTACATAGCCGGACACCGACGGCGGGTCGCGCGTCGTTACACGTTCTAACGCATAGCTCTTATCTCTTCTGACGCGGCACGGCATACATACATATATATATATATATATATATATGTATAATATATATGTATATATATATATATATATATACATATATATATATATATATACATATATATATATATATATATACATATATATATATATATATATATATATATATTTATTTATTTATTTATTTATTTCTTACAGCTATCATTACAGGTATATACCTAATGCGATAGTGTAGCTATCTTACCTATTTATATAACACAAAATTCGTAATGCTATCATTGTGAATTCATTCAGAGAACAAGAAAATAGGTCTACTTCAATTGCGATCATGTTAAGAGTGCGGAGTCCGCGCGTCAGAGGCGCGTCGCGTAGCAGGTTAGTTCTCGCGCGCGGCACCGCCACCAGGCCCGGCCGCCGCCGGCGCCGCACATACCCGTCTGGAACGCACAAGTATATCTGCTCCAGAACATCAGCATTGTGTACCCTCCCTCTAAGTATTTTAAAAATATACGAAACGAGTGCGAGCTCCCTCCTGACCCTCAGTTCGTTATATCCAACCATGCCTAAAATAAATAAATTGGGGTACATCAATGGATAAAATGGATATACTCCGTATTGTCTCATGTACAGGTACCTGATAAACTTGTTTTGTATCCTCTCTAGCATAAGTATGTATTTTGTTTCGCTAGGGGACCAAACGACTCCGTTACATTCTAATTGGCTTCTAACCAGCGCGTTGTACAAGGTGGTGATCGCTTTAATATTTGTGAAGCCACTGACCATGCGAAGTATAAAACCCAGATTTCTGTATGCCCTTTTACATACTTTGGTGATATGGTCACTAAATGTGAGCCCTGAGTTGAAAATGACCCCTAAGTCTTTTACCTCATTGACTCTTACCATCGGAACCCCGTCTATTTTATAGTTGTGCAATGTTGGTTTTTGTGCACGAGAGAAAGTAATTGTCATACACTTGGAAACATTAAATTGTAACAAGTTTTCCTTGCTCCATGCAACCACTCTATCTATATCCTTTTGGAGTCGCCCACAATCACCTTCGTTTCCTGTCGCTAAAGAAAGTTTGAGGTCGTCAGCGAATAGTAAGCATTTGTCATCTTGGACCACCTGTGGTAGGTCATTTATCATTAAAATGAATTCCAGAGGTCCAAGGTTACTGCCCTGGCTTACTCCAGACCTAGTAAAATATGGTTGCGACGTATGCCCTGAATAATCTACGTATTGCTGTCTATCAGCCATATAGTTGGCAAAAAACTGTAGTAGATGTGGGGTGAATCCAAAACCGGCTAACTTTTTGAGTAACACGTCGTTATCGACAAGGTCGAACGCTTTTTTGAAGTCAAAATAAGCTACATCAGTTTGTCCCCTACTGTCTACTGTTGGCACCACATCAGTCATGTGACTCAACAGATTGCTAGTAGTGCTTCTTGCAGGCCGAAACCCGTGCTGAGAGTCTGAGAGCTGTGCACTTACCTGTATAGATATGCTCTTTTGAATAGCAGACTCTAAAACTTTTGCCGGAGTAGAAAGCACTGCAACAGGCCTATACTCATCCACCCTTGTACATGATCTTCCCTTTGGCACTGGTACGACTCTAGTCACTTTCCACCTATCTGGAAATTGGGCTAATTCAAGACATAGGTTGTATATGTATAGAAGCGGTTCAGCCAGCACATGACGACAATCTCTGAAGATGTAGGGCGGTATACCGTCTGGACCTGCAGACTTCTTCGGCTTGAGTTGTCTGAGAGCATGGTGGACGTCTTTTAACTGTAGCCTGCCAATGTGCACACGAGCCGCGCCGTTCGCCCCGCCCGCTTCTGCTATCGCGGCGCTCACGTCCAACTTTGCTCGTTTCGTACCGTATACCGAGTAGAAATACTCCGCAAACTCCTTCACACACTGTTCGTCACTAATAACCTCCCCGTCCCTTATTATCCTTTGAGGACTTCTACTACCTCTTTTAGAATTAGCATAATTCCAAAAGGACTTTGGGTCCTTCTGCAGTCGATTTTGGATCTTAAGCTTGTATTGTTTTTCTGCCAGTAAGATGTTATTTTTTACTCTGGCCCTACACTCCGCAAACTTTTTGTAATCCATGTCCGCTCGACTCGACTTAAACTGCTTATGAAGAACAGCCTTCAATTTTATATCTCTAATTATATCAGTCGTATACCACTCGGGGTAAATGTATTTCGACCTCACCCTGCTTCTATTTTTTATAGGAACGCAATAATCAATAGCAGAATTAAGATTTTCATATAAAAAATTTAAGCTCATCTCTAAATTTAATTCATAAATTGGAGTCCAATCTACGGCCGCAATCGATGCATATAATAGTGAAAAATTCGCTTTATTAAAATTCCTACCGGGATTGTTGGGTTGCTGCGCTGGTTGCTCGCTCGCATCATTCGCGCAAGAGCCGACGGCGGCGGTGGTTGCGTTGGCGCTGCCGCAGCGAGGAAGCGCGCGCCGTCCGCGCCGAGGCAGACGCACCGACACCTCGAGAGGCGGGTGGTACGGGTCGACCGACACGATTGGCGTCTCTGCCGCGCTCACACTCACACAATCACCCTCCATGAACGTACTTAGCACCAAATCTAATTGCCTATCCATACAATTACCTATCTTGTTACTCTGAATGAACCCACAATAAGTCTGAAAATATTCGAAATAATTACATATATTCGAAGTGCTAGAATACAAATTAAAATCCCCCATAACTATCACTTCACTATAACTATTACAATATTCTTCAATAATCTTAAATAACAACATATATTCATTTTCGATACTGTTCGGTGGAATATACACAACACAAATCAAAAACAAAAATCTATTACGTAAATAAACGGAGCCACAAACCAGTTCGAACACGTGATCGTCTATGTTTACGTCCATCGCTACCGATACTCGCCGCAGCTCGAAGCGCGGTGTGGCCACTAAACACACGCCGCCCTGTTTGCGTCCATCCGCTCGGTCACATCGTATAATTGTATACGCCGGTGGAATTATTTCTGCATCATGAATGGAATCGTTGCAGCCTGTTTCCGTTAGAGCGAACAAATCTGCGCTAGAAGTGGAAACACTTAGATAACAATTATCTAATTTTGTTCGGAGTCCTCGTACGTTCTGGTAGACTATCGAAATTTCCGTAGGTTTATTCAGACTTTCTTGCGTTGTTAGGTGGTCTACGAAACCACACCCACTCACAAAACTCAATATTTACTGGCCATTTTTCTGGTTTGCACAACTCATCGTAGCTACTTTCCGGAACTCCTATTATAAAAGAAGAATAATCTCTTTCCGTCTTGTGTTTTATTTTGTCTACTTTTAATTGTATCTCCCTCCCAAAGATATTCTTCACATAATTTTCTATGTTTTCTACAGTGGTTTCCTTACGGAGACGCCATACATGTAAGTACTTTTTCCGCTCAGTTCCTTGAATCTCTATCGCACTCGTGCATCCTCCTTTCTTCACCTCACTAGTAGGATATCTTTTCTTCTTCCTATTTATAATGGTCCAGTTTCCTTCTGACTCTTGTATATTTTTCTCCCTTGCAATGTTATTAAAAGATACTTCTAAAGTTTTTTGGGTAGCAGTTTTTGTTTCTACTTGTTTATCTTCGAACACTACGGCCTCTGGTTTCGTGGCCCCAACATGCTTTTTTTCGCTAACTACCTCCTCTTGATTTTGTTTAACCATGTTAATAACTGGCAACGAATGACTTTTGGATTGTTTTTCTGTCTCAATTAATTCAATTACCGGATTTTTCGCATAAAGTTCCGCCTCCAACAGTTGATTTCTTTCTTTCAAAAGTTTAACCTCAGCTTCTAACGAATCAACTTTTTCGGCCTTTTTCTGAACTACCGACATTATGTTACGAAGTTCTCTTAACTCAATTTCGGTGTTTGTAAATTTATTCTGAAGCAGTGCATACTCCTTATCAAAGCGATGATTCACCTCCGAACGAAACTCCTGCAGTTCATCGACAAGTCAATCGGATTGTGATTGCGGCGCTCTGTGTTGACGTAGATGCCACTGCTTGGTGTGAATGTTTTATTCATTATAATACTTCCTCGGACCGGCGTATTGGAATTATCCTTCCTCGGCATTGTACAAACGCATTCGGGACAGATCCAACTGCTCTTTTCTTCTTGCGTGAAAGCCTCAAACTTCTCCGTTGTCAAATTAAGACATTTCAGATGGTATAACTTTTTACATCCCCCATCTGAACACTCCATAAACAAAATATCGTAGATCACTGTACCACAACCGTTACATTTCGTACCCATTGTTTCGTTAAAAACTTAATGCGCCCGTAAACATAAATACGTCCGCTCACTGTCACAGCCGACAGTACTACTATATATATATTGTGTATATATATATATATATATATATATTGTTTCTTTAGGTCGTTGTTGACGTTTTGCTATTTGACTTTTCGGTGATTTCGGGCAGGATCCCACCTTAAGAGGGAACGGCACGCTGAAATTTTCATACAAAAAGAGAAAACGTTTTTCTACACCTAAACATTAACCAAATTCGATGAAATTACATTATATTATATGAAATTGGACATGTTAGTGATGTTATTATTATTGAGGTTTGTAGGTTTAGGTATAGAATTTGAATAAATGGACCGAAAAAATCGATATTTACACGAAAAAATTTTTTGAAGTTTGGAAGCTGTTCACTTTAAAAAAAGACATAAATTTAGAAAAAGGAAAACCTACAAACCTAGTTTATTCTTAATTTAAGAAATTGAGACGAAAATTATCAAATTTGGTTGAGATTTAGTGTGGTGGAAACGTTTTCTCCCAAAACGCTAATTTTAACAAAAATCTGAAGCATGACACGAATTTAGTTAAATTATTATTATTATTTAGTTAATTTATTTAATTTAATATACGCATTTTCTGCGAGACCGTAAACCATTATTCAAATACCTAGTGCTCGCTGGCCGCGGCTGTGCCATATCCTCTTAACACGGAATGCGCAGAGAGGCGCCCGAAAGAGCCAAAGGAACCCAAAAAATCCAATTCTACGAACCCTTACGGCCTTCAATGCTCTCCTGGACGTTAGTCCGAGATTTAATGTATTTGCAGATGAATGAAAGGTGATTTTGTCGGAATGTTTTGAGTACCTACTGAGATAAAGGAGATGTAGGTGACTGGAGTTTTAATTTAGTATTAAATTCTGAAATGACATACATCTATTTTTCTATACACATCACATATACATTACATATATTATACATTATTACATATACACATCACATATACAGATGTGAGTGGAAGTTATATCTAATTACGTTTTTAAAATTATCAGCAATAATAATTATAAAATACTGACTAGCATCGTAACACAGGTCTATCCTAGTACGAATGCTGGTGATTTAATAAATGCAATTAATTTATGTCATAAAATAAGGAAAGAATTATATAAGTATGTAATTTATTCATGTAGAAGTAGACCTAGAACAAACAGAAATTTAATTTGTTAGTGTTCTAGTTTATCTAACTAATCTAATTTAATAAACCACTACCAGTGGGCGACGTTCCCTAAACGCTAGCAGCATTGCCACGTTGAATGGCTATGCTTATCGTTTGGCCAAAATATAGGCCAGCATTTTGGTCACGCGTTGCTTCGACCAGAAATTTTGCAGTATTTTTAAAAATTATATGTGCCTCCGGTCCCAACCTTTGCGCTTGCGTCTCGATCCCAAAAGGTTCAAATATGTAGCCACTATCTATCCTATACTTGCGCCTTTTCAGGTTCTCCGCTCCTTTAGCGGCTGCGCCAGCCTTATTTTGAGTCACGGCTAGGGTATCTACACAAGTTGCATTCCATACTAAAGGCCGTCTTATCTTCCAAGGAATGAGTGTTATTCCGTCGGGTTTTTTTACCATCGTCGCATACGTAAAAGCCCGACGAATTTCATCGTTAAGGCTGGCGTGGCGGGGAAGTCTTCCTATACTTTTTATGCACGACAGGCCGTGGTGACCGAGCTTGTCGACAGCTGTGCCACACTTGCAGTGTTGCGGAGCACAGCACGGTACGCCCAAGCAAAAGGATACAGCCACGCGAAATTAGAAAATAACATTTTTTTTTAATAATTTGAAATTTAAATAGAAATTTAAAATATGTCTAATAGACTACCTAATCAAATAACCCACCCCTAACTGTACCTGGTGCAAAAGTGCCCATAATACTGGCTGCATTTCCGCGCTGGATAGCTATGGTTAACCTTCGCACCAGGTACGAGCAGGAGCGGGTTTTATTTTTAATTCATATAATCATAATTATTATTTGGATTTATTACAGTTAATTGAATTTTATTAATATTTTTTTGTAATTTATTTATCTAATGTGATGCAGTTTGTTGGCTGTACTTGAAATATTGTTTCGTTTTGTTTTAAACTGAGATTGTACCGAATTGGGATAAACTCATTTTATTTTGTTTTTATTTTTTAAAGAGGTCCTTCCGTTGCTACTAGGTGATGATGCGTCCCAGGCGCGACTAAGTCTCTGGCAGGAGAGATCACCTACAGCATCACCTATTTCACTTTCCGAAAATCTCCCCTCTGGACACAACCTCTCTGCCTTGGCCGACATGGAAGTCTTTAAACATATCCAAATCAGCCGTAGCAAGCAAAATTAATCAATCAAGCTATGCTGGTTCACTAGTTCGTACACAAGCCACACGCACACATTTACATCCTGCTATGCACATCGGCTTGACATCGGCCTTCCATTCACTCAAACAAACATAACGCCACCGCCATTGCTATGCTGCACTTGTTGCTTAGCGAGGTTCCGTCTGTTTTTAGGGTTCCGTATCCAAAGGGTAAAACGGAACCCTATTACTAAGACTCCGCTGTCCGTCTGTCTGTTTGTCCGTCTGTCACCAGGCTGTATCTCATGAACCGTGATAGTTAGACACTTGAAATGTTCACAGATGATGTATTTCTGTTGCCGCTATATATAACAACAAATACTAAAAAACAGAATAAATTAAATATTTAAGAGGGCTAACATACAACAGAAATGTTTTTTTTGCCGTTTTTATAGATATGGAACCCGTCGTGGGCGAGTCTAACTCGCACTTGGCCGGTTATTTTTTATTCATTCAAGATAGTAAGTAGTGTTTTGTTTGCGGAGGCCTTCGGGTGGTTTTAACTCTGCCACGGTTATCACACGAGAAGCTTTTTGTTCGACGTACGAGCTACAAGACGAAATACATACATCAAGGATATATATATATAGGTATAATAAAATGTGCGAAGTTCATGCGTAATTAACTCTATATTTAGATAGACCGGTCCACTTATTAAC
This sequence comes from Petrophora chlorosata, assembly GCA_951640565.1. Classification (NCBI taxonomy): domain Eukaryota; kingdom Metazoa; phylum Arthropoda; class Insecta; order Lepidoptera; family Geometridae; genus Petrophora; species Petrophora chlorosata. Next base: position 1,873,020 of record OX621204.1, on the reverse strand, counting down.
CAGTTCTTAGTGACTAAACCGATTGTAGGAGTATTGTTTATAGATTATTCTTTAGTTTAAAGACTAGTGTGTTAGTACAGCATTTGCTGTGAATAGGTGAACACTTATTGTCAAGTTTATCAGTTTTGAATGAAATGCGTATCGGGAGTGTATTAAATTCATAATTTTGTGGGACTTATAGACTTTTGGTGGGCGGCGCAACAAAAGTAAGTATATGGAAAATTTCGCTTCTGCCAAGTAGCCAACTGGCACATAAGAAAAATAATATTGTCAAAAACAAACATAAAATATTGTAACAAAAGTTCTAAAAAATATGCCCCTCTGTTTCTTGCCGTATCTTCTGAGTAGTGGTTCTTTTTCCGATACGGTGGTAGTCATTGTAATAATTGACGTTCATAAGTGCGTCTGTGACGACAAAATTGAATAAAGAACTTTTGATTGATTGATTGATTGACATGTATTTGTTAACATTTTTGATATTGGAAGCAGTAGCGCATGCTAGGCGAAATTCTTAAGATTGTAAATAATTAGGAAGAAGAAAAGTGTTATTTCTCGGGCAGGGATCGTAGGAAGTACGATGATAGGATAATAGGCAGTAGAATGAGGATTTAGTGTAATTCCGCCGAATAATTATTATTAATTATCATAGTAACATTAGCCGAAGTTAATTCCCCATTCGTAGCTTTAGTGTTTATAAATTGTATAAATGCTAGTCTGTAAGGTATATATTGTATGGGCCTCTGGTACTTTTAATTTGTATCAAAATCAAAATCTCTTTAATCATTTTGGCATCACAGACGCACTTATGAACGTCAAATTGTCACAATGACTCTACCACCGTATCGGAAAAAGAACCACTACTCAGAAGATACGGCAAGAAACTGAGGGGCATTTTTTTTAAAGATTTTGTTACAGTTTTTTGGGATTTTACAATGTTATGTTTCTTATGTGCCAGTTGGTTACATTGCAGAAGTGGAATGTTCCAAGCATCTTTGTCTTCTATGTAATTACGAACAGTGTAGTATGCTTTTCTCATTAGAACATTCTTAACGCGTAATTTGAATTTACTTTCTGTGAGCTTTGTTAACTGTATTATTGCCTGAAATAAAAGAATTTATTATTATTATTATTACAGCGAAAGTTTGTATATTAGAGTGTTTGTTCCTTCCTCACGCTGCAAAGACTAAACGGATTTGGATGTAATTTGGTATGGGAATAACTTGACTTGACTTCTTGGTATATGGCTTCTGTGGCTAGTTGTCACAATTCTGCCAATGTCCGTTTATGCTAGTTTCACAAATCGTATGGAGCAAAGTAAAATAAGAATATGATCGGTGTATTTCTGGGAGAATCAACTAGACTTTGACGATCACGATGATGGTATGGAAATAGCTTATTCCCTGCTTTAACACATACAGTTTTTACAAGCTTTTATTTAACTGGCAATGTTTGTTTGTTAGGGTCAAATCTTGCAAGTTGAATCAGAACCACTTCCTCTTATCTTTTGGAGTAGATTTTTTGCATACTTGTCAAAGTCCGATGACAATGCATTATTATAGTGACAGCCAGCTGATCTGATGATGGAGACGGAAGGTGAGCAATGGAACTCCTTGACGGATAAACGTAAACTATATATATTCGTAATTGGAACCGCGAGCAGATTAAAATGAGCTCAAACACTACTAGCGTTTGGGCTCATTTTAATCTGCTCGCGGTTCCAATTACGAATTTGTTAAAAGTTTGTCTTGAAAACAATATTTTTCAACAATTATCTTGTTGTCCCGGGAAACCGCTGGTGAATCCGCGGGACGCAACTAGTTATTAATAATTATTTCACCCCTTAGGTGTAGAATAACTCTACTATAACCACTTGTTTGCTCTACTTAAGTGAAAGCAAAGCAACCACCAACTTCTGCAAGTAATGATGAACGTTTGTGTATTTTCAACAATAAGTTGTTGATAGGTGCTTTTAAGTTTTGATACTTGAATCTTGAGTTCAAACTTGATACTTGAGTTCGTTATGTTTGTAAAGAAAGTATGAAGTAACTAGCTGATCGTTTTGCAGCTTTTCAAGATACGAGAAGTTTGCGATCTTGTTAAATGTTTGCAGCTTAAACGAACTTGTTACATTTTATACAGAACTGTGATGGTATAAAGAGGTTAAGTTGTTTGTAAGTATTATACACCTATTTGTTGGAGGTAATCTCTGGAACTATCTGTCATCTGTAGTCAGTTAAGGCGAATTTTTTTATGGCATTTTTTATGCCTGGCATGCGTTAATGTATTCATTTTAGGCTCGTTACAGTTTCATGGTAAACCCTAACGACTTCGTACACGTAGACAACTCTAAAGCATTCATTTTTTTTTAAGTTTGCCCCTTAGGGCAGGCTAAAGTCTCTAGGACCATACCGCCATGTCTTACGTAGTTTTTATTTGATAGTTTAATATTACATTTACTATACTTTTGTTGGGAATGAGGTAGCATCAGCAACAAGCCGGACCCTCTCCTAGTGCTTCAATAAAGTGGTGGAACTTTATTCAAGCTCTCCATGGACTTTTTGGGAGAACATAAAAAGCAATGTTTTCTCTATTTTGTTTCATTTGCCTACACTCGTGCACGTTTACAAACACATAATGGTTCCACCGATATTACACATGATCACTCGAAATAACACTTGTTTGGAAAATAAAACAAAATCGAACTGTATCACTTTTCACTTCCCGCCAAAAAGTCCTCTAATGCATTCATATCAAAGACTCAGTTTTAAGTTTTTTATTCGTTTTTGGCTTCATATATTCTATGAATTAAGCATTACACATTTATTTGGAGTACCTTTTATAACCTATATAACATGATCGCGTTACAAAAGATATATGACTTAAATAAATGTCAACATTTGCTATTCATGATTTGGCACGTATGATGATGTTATCAACATACCATACATTTACCATTTACCTAGTTATAGGCAGGATTGTCCAATTATGCACCTGCAGGAACTGTAACCGACAGTTACAGTCAGTTTTCAGGATAACGTTTCTGCAAACTTTTCCAGACCGCAGACCGCAGCTGCGTCTGCTGTTCTGGATCCATAATATGTTCGAAACATTTGTCCCGTCGCGGGAATCGAACGCGCAACCTCGGTGGTATGAGATTTGAAACACACAATAAATACATAGTATACTTATAGTATAATGAAACGTGCAATGTCAGGAAAAGGTTCTAACTCAGTATAAATTCAATTCAATTCAATTCAAAAGTTCTTTATTTCAATTTTGTTGTCACAGACGCACTTATGAACTTTAATTATTACAATGAACGAATGAACCACTCACACTCACAGAACTTTTGTTACAATATTTTATGTTTGTTTTTGACAATATTATTTTTCTTATGTGCCAGTTGGCTACTTGGCAGAAGCGGAATGTTCCATGCATCTTTGTCTTCTATGTAATTACTAACTGTATAGTATGCTTTTTTCATTAGAATATTTTTCACACTCAATACTTCATCATCATCATCATCATCATCAGCCCATCACGTTCCCACTGCTGGGACACGGTCCTTCTCTCATAGAGAGACAATGGGCCATAATCCACCACGCTGGCCCAGTGCGGTTGGTGGATGTCACATGTCCTTGAATTTTTGTGATTAATTCTTGAACATGCCGGTTTCCTCACGATGTTTTCCTTCACCGTTTTTAGAGCGAGTGTTAATTCCGCACATAACTTAAGAAAATCAGTGGTGCGGGGCCAGCAAAATTCGAACTCGGGTGCGTCGGATCGAAAGTCGCACGAGCTCCCACTGAGCCACACTCGCTCTGAATCTACTTAAAACCAGAGAATACTAACTTTTACTACTTACGATGAAACTAAGGTAATAAATACCTATTAGTACCGATTTTCAGTCGGAACCTATGACCGTGAGATCACGGACAGTATCAGACAGAACAGTAACAAGACACTAGTACCATTCCACTGAAGCATTGTGTACAACTAAAGTATTCTCATATATCTCGAATTGTTGAGCGCGGTCAGTGTAATCGCCGCGAGTTCGTTTCGTAAACGTGTCGTGATGACGTTCACGGATAATATTATTCTAGAAACCTTAGTTGCGAAGTTTAAAAAATAACGTACCTAGCTAATTGTTTATTTAGAAACAATAGGGGATAGGACAGTAATCAAGAAAAAATCTAAAATGTAGTTAGAACGAATGTTCGTCGAACCAGAAAGATCATTCAATCAATATTTTTGTGAAACAATAATGATTTATATTTTTAAATCAATAAATAATTCTGACATTATTAATCTGTTCTTCATCTCAGACGAAACAACAATCACAGCGCATGACGTCATTTGTAGGCAAATGCCGTGAGTCAACCTTGTGTTTATTTTACGTTTTTGCTATTCATTAAATGTATTTTTGATAATTTTTTCGTTCCATTACTACAATATAGTCCCCAAACTTCACAAAACTTATTAGAATCTCTTTGCAAGTTTTATTTCGAAGAGTTTGTCGTTTTTTACCTAGATATGACGACACAAGTTTTAGGTGACCTTTTGCGCGGCAATATTTGAGACATAATATTTAAACATAGTTTTAGGTACTTTTAGAGCGTTATTTAATTATAATTATTTTTAGAAAAAAACAATCCGACTTCAAAGTACCTTCGAAGTCCAAGGTCACATATCGATGAAATTTATATGGGACCACTTCGTAGCTATACTGAACTGAACGCAAAAATATTTTTTGAAATCGCTAAATAGTTGTGGAGAAATCGGTGAACATACATATTATACATATAAATACAGTGGAAAATAGAACCTCCTCTTTTTTGAAGTGAAGACAATAAAGATAACATAGCAAACAGCAAGCAGTAGTGCGCAAGCACTTATGAGACTTAATATCTGATGTCTTGGCGTGATGAGCGCAATCCAGTGCTACGCAGTGATTTTATGGTATTAAAAGTTCAAGTTGCACTGCAATTGTTATAAGAAGGCGTGGCGCTTACCATCAGGCGAGCGACTTGCTCGTTTCATCACCCAGTACAATACCAACTTTCAATATTTTTTTAATCATTCACTTTCGACCTATTTGGGCGAACATTATTGGTCGAATCGGTAATAAGTCGGTAAACATTGAACCAATGCTGAACTCTCTTATCTTATCACTCAATTACATTCAGTAATGAGCTAATGAGACTCCATTATCTCTACTACATATAACAATGCACCTACCTTTAATAAATTAATTGTAAAAATAATTATTTAATTCATTAATACATTCATTTAAGACAACCACTAACATTACTAGATATATGTATGTATAGGGTAACCATAATCGGCGCAAACACTTTTTTTGCGCCCAAAGATACATACATAGACCCCGGTATATCATTTTTTTTAAAACTATTTATAGGCTTGCGTTTGATCGCTATCTCACCTGTTGTTAAGTGACGATGCGGTCGAAGATGTAGCACGCTCGCCTAGAAGAAACCTGTTCACTCTTGTTTTAAAGACACCCAGATTATAGCTATCCGGAAACACAGACGCCGGCAGAGAGTTCCACTCCTCGGCCGTTCGTATTATGAAGGTCGAAGCAAAGCGCTTGGTGCGAGCAGGAGGGATGTCGACCATAAATTGATGACGGCTTGCCGTACGTCTGGTCGTCCGGTCATAGAATGGGCCCTAATTAGGATTCGTTTTATATCTGAGAACTAGAAACTGCGAAGGCCATGGTCCCACAACATCCTACGCAAAATAATTAAACTGCATGCTTTTAACCGACTTCGAAAGGAGAAGGTTCTCTTTTCGATTGTATTTTTTTATGTTTGTTACCTCAGAACTCCGTGATTTATGAACCGATTTGGAAAATTCTTTTTGCGTTGGATTCAGTATAGCTATGAAGTAGTCCCATATAATTTCATCGATATTTGACTTTGGACTTCGACGATACATTGAAGTCGATTTTTGTTTTTTGTAAAAATTAATTATTAATTTGTTTAAACTATATTTTATTTAAGACAAAAGAAATAACAGTTATTTATCTGGTGGTAATATAAATGTAGGTATTTATGTACTTTCAAAAAATTAAAAAAAAAATTAAAATTAAAAATGATAAATTTTAATGGAATGCATCGCTCCCGTTGGAATATTACCGTATTAATTCAATAATAATCTGGGACTTCAATTAAAACTAAAACAAACTTTAACAGTAGACAGGAAGGAACTAATATCCTAAATACAGGTAACCTAGTTAGCTTAGGAGTTAGGGATCGGCCATGTACCTACTCGTTTAATAAAGTGTTAGATCAAAATTCAAAATAGAATATTCTACCTATCTAAACTGTTCTCGCGGAGCCAGGTTATATTTTATGTAAGATTTTGCTATTTTTTTTTCCCACGATGTGAATGTATAGTTCATAAATATGTACGTGAATAGTTGGAAAGTAATTATAGAGTTGCCTTTACATAAGAAACATGGCTATTTGCACAGAATACTAAGGGACAGAAGCATCACTCCGCAAAGAAATTTAAACAAAAAGCGACTCTTGCTGTGACGCAATAAAATTCAGTTCAGCTTGCGTAGCGCTGCATACCTACCAGTCATATTAACCTACAGAGCGCCTCTCTTTCTATCGCATAGCTCTTATCTCTTCTGCCGCGGCACGTGTAACGACGCGCGACCCGCCGTCGGTGTCCGGCTACGTACTTGTAGCTTCGTACCTACAGTGCGGAGTGCGCTAGACCTGCTTTTTGTGAGCATTGTTTCTGACCAATAAAGTATTTATTATTTACATATTATTATCTGGTGCCCGTAGGACGTGTGAATGACGCCGTCGAGTGTCTCAAGTTCTTTATCAAAAGGTCAATCAGAGATAAACCTTTTGATACATAAAAAAACTCCCACATTATTATAAAAAAACAATCCAATTTAACTCATTTGGCAGTGTCTTATTCACAGGTCTTATACCATCTGGAACTGTGTACCTAAACATTGTGAAATTAGTTACTTAAGAAACTACTTAGCAACAGATATAGGTATCGTAGGTTCTTTACCAACAAACTTTATCATTCAGTAGATAAAGAAGCAAGTATTTTTTTTCTAATCAGCATATTTTCTATTTCAGATATCTTAAGCATTATTTATTACGTAAACAATAATGCTGGTGCCGCTAGCGTTGTTCGGGATATTTGCGCTGATCTTATGGAAATTAATGTTTGATAATGAGAAGGATCCCTTGGATGAGCTGCCTGGACCGCCGACGCTGCCAATTCTGGGAAGTGCCTTAACTCTGGCGAAGATCAGACCACGTGAGTTAAGTTTTTATTAAATTTTTCCTATATAAATAATAAATAACGCCCAACGATAACAAAATAGATCCTGGCCCCTAACAAGGATTCCCTGTATCTAGGGAACCAAGAACTATGAGGACCATGGTCAACGGGCACAAAACAAATGCTTACACAGTTTACCTCGGTGTGTGCTAGTACCTCGGGGATACCTCGGGGAATAGCTATATATGTAAACCTAATTGTACGCAGGTGAAGTGGCCGACAAAGCTAGGTATTCGCAAAAAGTATCAATACCTTAGTAGTATCCCTCGATACCTAGTAATTTTGTAGTTATCTTGACTTCGTCGAAGAGATTTATCTTTGACCATGTAGTAGTAGCCCTGCTACGCCTTACCAGTCGCACAAGTATTCACAGTTGTAAAAGAAAGATATAGGCATCTCTTTCCTATACTGACTATATTGTATCGTTACCCAGTTTCAAGCCTATTCTTGTCTGTGCGCGCGCACCGACTGCACAAGTGCATAATTCGACGAGCGCAGAATAAAACAAAATCATGCTGAAAGGAAGGCATGAAGAACAACAGAAGAAATGTGGTCAAGAAAATTGAAATATGAAGAGAATTTGCAAGAAACGCGACAACGCCGCCGTAGTCAGCGGATCATTTGTTCCAGCGATTAAGATGACATTGCAATTTTAATCTCGTTGTATTCTTCGAGATAATATTCCGATCGTTGGCTAATTAGCTCGATCTCATAAGCTTATTGACACGTATTCGTGCCAAACAATTGCGTTACAGCACAGTGATCTAAGTACATTCCGTTCTTTATACGATGTTAAAACTTGCCTACCCACATTTTATTCATATTTAGTTTTTTTAAGATAAACATTTTCTTTACAATAGTAAAGTTATTTTCAAAATATCTTGAGTTCGTTAGTGAATCAACGACGAAGAACGACATCTCCGGCCCCGTCGAGACCGCTTCTTCCGATCCATACCATTCGGAACTATTACTTGTTCCTGGCGAAGTCGAGCCGGAGGCAGCTGAATATGGTAATAACGTAGGCACTCGCGGACGGTAGTGCACGGCTCAAAAAAGGAGACTAAGAGGTGCTCATCAAAAGGTATTTGTTCCCGAAATATATACCTACCTCTTTCGAAGGCACCTACTTTAAACCCGGAGATTGAAGTCATACTTGTGGAGACCTGCCGGCTCCGCGACAAACGATTGCTAGGATAACAACATCATCTCAGTAGGCCTCATAAAAATAAGTCCTGGTATAACTGAGGTAGTTCGTACCTTATATGATGCCGAGAAACTTATCGCCGATTCCAAAAACATACTCATCGATCAGTCATCATACTACTGGTTGATAAAGCCCTGACGGAACCTTTTAACATTATTTTAAGTGATGTAGTCAAAAACTCTCTAACAATCAAGGAGACGAGTCAATAAATTCAACAGAATCTTCGTCTAGCTCCTACTAGAAAGGCCCATCGATTCGACCGCGGCAGCAGCGGGTCGGTCGAATTCGCTCGCAACATCGAGTGCCATCGCCGGTGGGCAGCGAGTGACGACAGACGTACCCGAGCCACGGCCGGCGAGGCCCGCCACGCTTTCGCCACACCGCCAGCATGCGCAAAGGCAGCATACCCTCCGCAGAAGAAACAACATTTTGCCAAAGCGTGGCGCTTAATGAAATAATTATGATGATTTTATTTTAAATAGTGTGTTGAGATACTCTATTCCGTTTAATGAATTTCCAGAACACATAAATGAAGTATATGTTATAGTGGATATATTCGGCATGCCCGTGAACCGCAGAATGATTATAAAGTACAACACAGAAATTCTGGCTGCCACATCATTCAATTATTACCTCCTGAGTTTTTACTATAGTTGATTTTCATATTTACTGCGACTCCATCAGCATATTTATCAACTTTTAGCAAACGCCTGCGACTTCGTTTGCGTAGATATAAGTAATAAAATATAGCCCATATCACTAAGGGATAGTGTAGCTTTTTATCAGTGAAAGAATTTTCAAAGGTGGATAACTACTGATAAGTAGTTCCTACAAACGTAAATTTTTACAACTTTACCTCTTTCTAACATTAGTACCTATAGATATAGATGGATTTCAAAATTTCGAACCAATACAGATTTGTATTGTGTTTTTTGATAATAGATATCACTCCTACATAATAATATGTAGGTAAGTAAAAGCTTGATTGCATTTGTAAATTTCATTTGTAAAATATTAAATATTAATCTTCGTAGTGCCCCATCCCTGCCAACTTGCGTCGGGTGCGGGCGACCCGACGCAAGCGCCCCGACTCAAGGTCGTATCAGCGCCGAGCTGACTATATAAGTTCAATAATAACACCGCACTTACGTCTTATATTATATATTTTTTTGAAAATGTATGATAAGACGAGCATGTCGTTCGTCTGATGGTAAACGTGACGCCTACCCATAACAATTGCAGTGCCACTTAGAATCTTTAATCCCATAAAAAGTACTGCGCGAAACTGCATTACGCTCATCACCCCTAGATATCAGATTTTGAAGTTTCATATGCTCAGTAATTTCACTGGCTGCAATGCCCTTCAAACCAGAACACAGTAATGCTTGAGCACTACTGCGGGGCGGCAGAATGACTGGTAAAGCGGTGATACCTACCCAAACGGCCTCCCGCATTCGGGAGACCTACTACGAGTGGATATAATATTTAGTTTGGGAATTATTAAGCCAAGACCTTTTCGTTACGGTGCACATTTCTGCCCTAGTACCCTTACCTTTTTGATGTGAATTTAGACGTTTCGTGTCAAAACAAAACCGCCAACATTTTTCGTTGTAGTACCTATAGGTACCCATAAATTAACTATGATTTTGCGTAAAAACATATTCATCGACTGGTATCCCTAAAATGCGTATAACCCTACCTAATGAAATGATAGGACGTTCCGTGTTGTCATTTTGCAGAAACATGCACTACAATTCGTATGGCTTATTTATTTATTTATTAAATTACAATTGTAAACTTACAGGCAAACCAAAGCGTTTACATTGTCATACCAAATACAAGACATTTAGAGATGCTACTAATAGGGTCAGCATTTATGTCAGCATTTTGGACATCGTTCAATATTCGTTCGTTTGTTCGTTCGTATATATGATATTTATTCGTATGTATCGATAGTTATGATCTTTACACACAAACATCGGATATGAAATATTGCAAAAATCACTGGAAAACGTGATAAATGTTAATAAAATCAAGCCATAGATTACGAGACTGCGGACCACGAATATAAAATATATTCAATGAAACAAGAATTTAAGTAGGTACGAAACGTTATATTTGAGATATTTCGCTGTTTGACTTTTACAGTCCAAAATAGAACAAGTAACCATGTTTTAGTACGTCACCAATAAAATAACAATATCCAACCACATTTATAACACTTCACAAACGAATTAAATTTCCAAAAATATAGTGTGAACTTATTTCATGAAAATATTATTTGACTCAGCATTTAACTCACACAGACGGAAAGTCTCAAAATGATCGCATACGCAACGTGAGATAGAATATTATTATGTGCCTCGTTCTCCCCTAACTATGTGATCATACACAAATACAATACAATAAAATAACACTTTATTGCACACCAAAATAAACACAACACCAAAAAAGAAAAAATAGGAAATAATAATAACAATATACATTAATTTGAGGTACAATGGGCGGCCTTATGGCTTAGAGCGATTTCTTCCAGACAACCATTGGATGGATAAAACAGGTATGAGAGACATCTCGTTCTGTTATTATTATTATTATCGTACTGACTGCTCTGGTATACTCTGTTCCAGAATAAATTCCGAATGAGTATCCGGAACGATCGTTTTCGGTAAAAAAGTCTCTAACGCTAAAACAAGAAATACAGCATTTACTAGATATTAAAGTAGTAAGGAAATGCGTTCCGATTAGTGGGCAATTATATTTGATATTTTTATTTTGTATCAATACACTAAGAGTATATAAAGTTTAGATTGGTTGAAAAAAAAAAAAAAAAAAATAGTTTTTTATTATGTAGAACATTTCAGATGGACGAAGATATTAAAAGGGTGACAAAGCTTATAACACAAGGTGGTTTCATGGCTAATGTAGATAGATCTCCAAGAGGCATACTTTTTAGTTCCTATAAAAAGCAGTCATAGAAAGTACTTACGATTATTTAACCAACATTTCAAATGAATCAATTAGCTTACAATTGTTGAGTAGAATATTAGTTATGTTGTTAGCCTTAGCGACGGCAAAGAACGTAAATACTATCACTAGCAAAAATCTCTAATATTAATACAGTAGTAGGTAGGTATATCATTATATCAGATTTGATAAATTGTTTATTGGTTATTGGTCGAGCTCAACCTGTTTGAAATTTACCATTTTCATCAGAAACAGTGCTTGCCCAGCCGCCACACAATAATTCCTTCCACCACGGCCGCTTCTAGTGTTGCCATAAGCGTCGATGTCATTCGGAAGACTGCCGATAAGCCTGACGATCAGCAGTTCTTTTATTCTTTTCACTAATGTCTATAACATACTGATGATAGACTCGACTTCCAATTTGTAAAATCGTTAATCTTGGAATATTATTCTTTTTTATTAAATTGCTAAAGTATTTTCTGTACATAAAATGAAGCTGTTCATAATAAGAACCATACCTAATAAGAAATCAGTATTTTTTTCTACAACTTATCTTATTATTTGCTCGCAACATTGATTATACTCTCTGAACATCTACATGGTCAAAGATAAATCTCGGAAGACGAAGTCAAGATAATTAGATGATCAAACGAACTTACCTGAAGTGAAGTTCGATCTTAATTATCTTGACTTCGTCGAAGAGATTTAAGTTCCCTCCCTTCCCTTATTTATTATTTCAACCCTTACTGTCAATGTTGCTCTTTCTCTAAAAATAATGAGCTTGAAACTGGGTAACGATACAATATAGTCAGTATAGGAAAGAGATGCCTATATCTTTCTTTTACAACTGTGAATACTTGTGCGACTGGTAAGGCGTAGCAGGGCTACTACTACATGGTCAAAGATAAATCTCTTCGACGAAGTCAAGATAATTAAGATCGAACTTCACTTCAGGTAAGTTCGTTTGATCATCTAATTACTCGATGCTTTCGATACTTTACTAGGTATCGATATTTTTTCACTTACTCGATACTTTTGTCTCCTTGTAATCTATAAGTTGTTTTTGGTTTGTAAGATATTGTACCTCGGCTAGTTGTATGTTGGGGTCTTTCGAGCTGTAGAGGGTGCCACGTGCTTTATTTTATAGACCACGCACAAATGGTTATATCAATGTAACAAAACTATATAGATTGCAAAGAAAACCTACGTAAATTTTCAGTGGGTCGATTTATTCCGATAGATTTCGGTCGAATCGCCGATGCCTCGAAGAGAAGTCGAATGGAAGGATAGACGGGGTGGATTTGATTAATTTGTATCTATTTATTTATTTATTTCAATTAACACGGTATTATACCAATTACATTAACTGAAGACATAAAATAGAAAATTAATAAAACATATGTAAACATAAGAAAAATCAATAAATATATATTAATAAATAACAACGCAAACACTGACAAAATATCTAAAAGTAAGATGGGCAATTCTCCTGGTACTGCTATAGGCGATTGTAACCCTTTCTACGCCCTGGCGTTTGCTCGTTTCGCCACATTTTTGAAAAAACACAGACCCATAGCGACATGTAATTACTTACATTGAGGTTCTGATGAGTCTCTGTGTCAGTAGATAGCCTTGTCTGGTTAAAGTTATTAGATTTTAAGCCAACATTTTACACGCTGAAATTTTTAAACTGGAAAATTATTTACAATTTTAAAAAGCCTGTTTTTGTCGAGCTGACCCAAATAAGTAACAGGATATGGATTTTTTGTACATGTGTGTTTATTAGCCGTGAAAGAAAAATCAAAATGGTCGCCACTCGAGGGGTACCTAAATGGTGTCGTGAATATTTTTGTGTAAAGATATTATAGTTGTAATATTACTGGAGCTTACCTAGATTATCGCAAATCTATCGCGCGAATATACTTGTCAAAGTCCGGTGACAATACAATATTAAGGTGCAAGTCAGCTGATCTGATGATGTAGACGGAAGGTGCACAATGGAACTCCTTGACGGATAATCGTAAACTACTAGTGTTTGTGCTCATTTTAATTTGCTCGCGATTCCGATCATGAATTTGCCAAAAGCTTGTGTTGAAAAAATATACTTTTCAACAAAAATCCTGTTTCAAAGTCATTTAATAACATACCTACATCTTAGTAATATCAATAAATGGAAGACACTGAAACCCACGACACAGGTTTTCCTAGTGTGGGTTTCAGGGTTCACCTTGCATTGCATAAATAACTAACCTAACAATTGCAAATTGTTCCACATCTCTGATATGTATTAAAATTGTTAATTGTTACCTGGCTAAATAAAGATATTATATTATAAAGATACTAGCTGACCCGGCAAACGTTGTTTTGCCATATAAAATAAAAAAAAAACTGTTAAGGGTGAACAACCCTTATCACTTAGGGGTATGAAAAATAGATAGTAGCCGATTCTCAGACCTATTAAACATGCATATAAAATTTGGTAAAAATCAGTAAAGCCGTTTCGGAGGAGTAAGGTTACTAACATTGTGACACGAGAATTTTATACATTATGTTAAAATACAATTTTTAACATATTTTTAATTTGATTTGTATTCTGTGTTTATAACGTTTAAAAGTGCATTTTGTGTCCATGATTTCGGCTTTTGACGTACACTTTTAAGAAGGAGAGGCTAGCCCCTCCTTCTTTCCCTCACTTACTTTACTTATATAACTTACTTAACTGTAAGCAAATGAAACAGAATTGTGGAACAATGCCTTTCTAGTTCTCTCACGTAGAGGTTTGAGTAAACTTCCGCCAGCACAAAGAGATTACTCCGGTTTCCTAGACCGGCATTAGTTACCTACTTAGGTTTACCTAAGCTAGTCCGGCTTTAATCAACGGCTCAATAACTGGCGTATTAATTGATTCCATATAACTGTGTTGACGTATAATGTTGGTTAGATCTTTCAATAATTATTTTATAATATTACTTTAGGTTAGGTATGTATCTGTTTCTACCTATGAATGATGAATCTAAACATTGACATATATTCTACCGCATATATATCAATGAATCTAAATGTTTATGCACTTTCTAAGGAGCGTGATGAGGATTATCATAAGAACTATGTGTAATATCACAGAATACTAAGGGACAGAAGCATCACACCGCAAAGAAATATAAACAAATAGCGACTCTTGCTATGACGCAATAAAATTCAATTCAGCTCGCGTAGCGCTGCATACCTACCAGTCATATTAACCTACAGAGCGCCTCTCTTTCTATCGCATAGCTCTTATCTCTTCTGACGCGGCACGTGTAACGACGCGCGACCCGCCGTCGGTGTCCGGCTATATACTTGTAGCTTCGTACCTACAGTGCGGAGTACGCTAGGCCTGGTAATACCTTACTTTAGTTTCAAAACTGTTTGCTTTTAATCATGTAGTCCCGTTGATGGTCCAAATGATGTCCAGATGGTTTTTTTTTAGATATTTAATTGCAGTGCCACTCGGAACTTTTGATACCGGGCAAAGTTCTGCATAGCACTGCGCGGTCATCAATCCGAGATAATTTCGCTGACCACAATAACGCCCAACGATCACATACATAAATCCTGGTCCCTAATTCTCTGTATCTAGGGAACCACGAGGACCATGGTCCCACAGCGCCCAGACACAAAACAAATACTTGCGCTTTTATTTTCTGTGCACAAACATTTTTGCCGTCACCTCGAACCTGTAACCTCGGTGGTGTATGAGATTTAAGCCAACCTGCCTAACCACTACACAGAGGCTGTCACAATGTACCTATAAATTTTACTTTCAGGTGACTTTTTCAATGTAATGGAAGACTTCAGAAAGAAGTATGGAGACCGATACATATTCAGTTTCTTCACTCTGAGGGTCCTGCACATCAGCAATCCATCAGATGTTGAGGTATGTGTGGTATGGAATATTTCCCATAATTTATTTATACAACATATGCAACTTACAGACTATGTCCAACACGTTACAAGGCAAAACTAAGGTAAGCAAGAAGTTCGTTACTGAACCTGCCTGCCCTATCATACAACTACTAATACTTATGTACAGTCAGCTGCGCTAATATGTATACACTCCCAAGTGTTGATGGGGTCGAGGTCGGGACTTTATACATAATTATGATAAACTAGCTGTTGCCCGCGACTTCGTACGCGTAGTGTAGTAGTAATTCATCATGCTTCCGACCATTTTCTGTCCCAAAATACTCCCGTTCCAGCTCCCATCCTGCTCCTTTCTCATTACCGTACCACTTCTATTCTGTTACCTTCCCACTCGTATCCTGTTATCGTCCTGGTTGTATTCCGTAACCGCCGCGTTCTGGACTGATCCTGTCCTTCTCCTATACCGATACCGCTCCCTACTATCCCGTTACCGTACCGCTCCGCTCCTGCTCCAGTCCCGCTCCTATATCGTTACCATTACGCTCCCATCCTGTAACTCTCGCGCTTATTCCATTTCCATGCCCATCTTATCCCGTAATCATCCCGTTCCGCTCCCAATCCTAATTACCAATGTTGATAGCCCTATCTTTAAAAACATAAACTCTCATTCCTTTTGTCCGCTCTCGTAATGATCCTCTTATAGAACTTACATACCAAACAGCTTCATAGGTTTTTGGTTTTCGAGGTGTGATGTGTGTGTGTGTGTCTGTGTATGAGGGAGTGGATTATTTTTATATATAGATATATACATTTTAGCAAGTTCTTTTAGGGATGTTTAAAAATTGGTGAAAAATGTGTTATAGTTTCTTTGACCGAGTATACGTATCAATGTCATCATCAAATGTCATCGTTCAGTTTAAAAAAACATATTACGGGACCACGGAGGCCGGGTGGAAATAACACGGGTGGGATTGCCATCGGGGGGAAATACCATGGACCCTTTACGATTCGTACGCAAAACTGACGGTGACGGTGCGCCGCGGTGCCACGCTAGCCGCCGCGGCCGTTCCGGGCCCGGTACGGTGTTGCTATGCTTTTTGTTCGTCTATACCAGCAGTTACTAATAGTTGTTCCACGGAACTCTAGGGTTCCGAGAATTGCCGACGCTGGCCAGCATTTTTATCGATATACTGACCCGCGCAAAAGTGCTGAATCAATTTCGATAAAATTTATATGGGACCACCTCTGAAGTATGACCTACCAAACAAAAAAAGAATCATCAAAATCAAATTATAATTGGCGGAGTAATCGCGTAATAAACATAGAAAAAAAACAGAACCTCCTCCTTTTTTTAAGTCGGTCGCCAAAATTACATAATTTAGTGTTCCATAGCTAAAAAAATTGGGAACCGCTAGGTAAACTTCCTCTACTACTTTCCAAGGCGACATAATCGCATCAGCAAAAAAGCGTTTTGCAAACTGATCAAAAAAAAAGCTCCAGTGCAGGTCCAGCGCCATGTCCATAAAACCCGTCACCGCGAGTCAGAAAAACGCCCCTTGATAAGACGTGCTATCTATGGGTGGCTCGATTTAAACAGCTAATTTGCCTTGCAACGGTACTCAACGTTATGCAACTCCACCAGCCACCGCCACCGGCACCGCCAATAGTCGCCGCGATCTCGCAGTGTAAACTCGCCCCTGATGAAGAGCATCGGACATGCTCGAAACCTAGGTCGACTAATTTGACAAACTACGTGCGTCCTAGCCGTTTTATTAAATATTTATAATTATAATGAATCAAACTCACGAAAACTTTCATACTAAAATTGCTAATCGGTAGGTACTCAACGTTGTTAAATTGCGTAATAATTCCAGTTTTCGTAAACCGATATTTATAAAACAAAGTTTGTTATGTAGCCTAGGACTCCACAAAACATTTTTTAGAATACCATCATGTGAACCAATACCTTAGTTCTACAAACTCTGAAGGTAAGTAATAAACCAGTATAAGCTGAGCCATGTGCACAAAGGGTCCGGTATGTTCCGTGGTTCAACTTATAGTGGACATCTATATTTTTTCCTAAATTCCGTCATAACTTCAATATTACTGGACCGATTTTGATGAAACAAAGCCTATGTGTAGCGCCGGACTCCACAGAATATATTTCAAAAAACTGCATTCAAATTCGTGCCCTAGTTTCTGAGTTTATCCCGGACAGACAGACAGACAGACAGACAGACAAAAATTTAAAAAATTGTATTTTTGGCTTCTGTTGCTACCATATACTCCTAAAAAAATTGATTTTCAAAAATATCTTCAATGTACAGTAACCGCTTCGTTACAGTTTTATTATAAGTATAGATTGTATACCGCATTCTGACTAATAAGATGACTACATACTATATTTAAAAAAGGTTTGCGTGCACTTGTCTATACGTGATTATATATAAATTTGAGAACTCGGGAGTGTATATGTTACGGCTAATACCCGAAGTGCGGCTACACCTAGTTTTAGCCGGTTAGAACTAGGTGTAGCCACTTACTCTTGGCTATACCTAGTTCTAACCGGCGTCGCATTATTTTTCAGTAGATTATAATCTATTGAAGTGATAGATGATAATCTACATTATATTATATCTAATATACATGTTCGCGGCGTTGGGGTGGCCCAAGGGCCACCCCCGCCGCACCCTAACCTACCGAGGGCTGCAGCTATATTCACATGCGGCTGCACCTAGTTCTAGCCGCTATGATGAAGGCTAAACCTAGTTCTAACCGAAGATAAGTAGGATACATCTAAGTTTAACCGCATGTAAACGGCTGCACCTAGTTGTAGCCGGCTAAAACTAGGTGTAGCCGCACTTCGGCTATTAGCCGTAACATATACATATCAGCGCAGCTGACTATACTTGACGGTCTATATTCGTATTATATTTATAGTCATAGTCATAGTAATTTATTCATATAAAAATACACGTCACAAAATATAATAAAAAAACAATAGTCCAGTTATTCGTACTACGTTATTTATACAATAATAATATAATATTTATACATATATTTATAATTAGCTGTTACCCGCGACTTCGTACGCGTAGTGAAGTAATGTAACCTGATCCCGACAATTTTTCATCCCACCCTAATCCCGGCCCTCCTCCCGCTTCGCTCCTATCCCGATCCCGTCCCTGTCCTATCCCTTCACTGTCCTGCCTTTGCTTTCGTCCCGCTCCTGTCCAGATCACGTCTTTTTCCTATAACATTCCCGCTTCTATCTCCATTATATCCCGTTACCGACCCCTCCTAACCCAGAACCGTCCCCCTCATATCCCGTTACCATCACCCGCTCGTATTCCGTTACCATCCCACTCCTTTCCCGTTACAGTCCCGCTCCTATCCCGTTACCATCCTCCTCCTATCCTGTTACCCACCCCTCCAATCCCGTTAACGTTCCTCTCGTAGCCCGTAACCGTCGCGCTCCTGTCTCGATCCCGTCCTATGTAGAATGACATAGCATAGGACTCAACAAAACATTTTTTAGAAAACGGCATGTCAATCCTTCCCTTAGTTCTCAATGTAAGCAGAAATCAGTTTAACCTGAGCCTTGTGCAGTAAGGGTCCGGTGTGTTAGGGGTTTAACTTATAGTGGTTATTCTTAAATTGCGTCGTAACTTTAATATTCCTGGACCGATTTTGATGAAACAAACCTAAGTGTAGCGCTGGACTCCATATGACATAGTATTTTAACTGCATTTCAATTCGGGCCTTAGTTTCTGAGTTCTGAGTTAGAAAACACCATCCTTCCAAATTATGTTAGTCCATTATGTTCAAAGGTTGTTTGTAAGAGATCGCTGTGAGCGATAAGACCGCTTATTATTATGCTGTATACTGTGAAATGTACTCGTTTTTAATAAAAAGCTTATTTTATTTTTAGATAGTGTTGTCTCACTCAAGGAATATAACCAAGAGCTTCCCGTATAGACTCCTGGAGTCCTGGCTTGGAACTGGACTGCTCCTCAGTGCAGGTCAGCATTTTTTTTACTCACTGATATAGGCAAAACTCTGTGACAAATATCTCTAGGTACATAGGTATGTATAGATGGAGAATATTCAGAAAATCGGATTACGTAATCCTATTCGCAAATCAGACGACGAAACGAGTTTAGGTATGGCTCAGTTGGCTGTCACCATAATATTGCATTGTCAGCCTTTGACAAGTATTGAAAATTTCAACTCCGTAGGATTAGAGGAAGTGGTTCTGATTAAACTTGCAAGCTTTGACCCAAATAAAAAATAATAAACATTGAAAATTAAATATAGCTTTTTTACTGGTGGTAGGATTCTCGTATGCGAGAAGCCGACTGGGTGGGTACCACCGCTTTGCCAGTTGTTCAGCCACCAAGCAGTAGTGTGCAAGCTTTACTGTGTTCCGGCTTGAAGGGCATTGTAGCCAGCGAAATTACTGGGCATTATGAGACTCGTCAGATAATTGTCTCAGGGTGACGAGCGCAGTGCAGCGCCGCGCAGGATTTTGCAAAACAAAGTTCTGGGTGGTGCTGTTATTGTTATGGGCTGGTGTATTACTTACCATCAGGCAAACGACCAGCTCGTCTCGTCATTAAGTTATTTAAAAAAAAAAAGAATAATAAAAATAGGCAGATAATTTAAAATAATAATAGTGAAAAATAGGTAGATCATTTAAAACTAAATAAAAGTAAAAAAGTAAAAGTTTCAGTAAAAGGTTTACTTTTTAAAGAACTAACTATGCACCTTGGTATTAAACGACTGGACTATTTTTTAGAACAAAAAGTATCCTAAGTAACCTACGAACAAAACTTTCATTTTTTTTACACTTGATAGATCTATGTTTGGCCACTATCTCGCCTGGTCTGAAGCGATGACGTGGCCTAAGATGGAGCACATAGATCTAGAGAGAGACGGCAGTTGAGCGGCTGCTCAGACCCGTCTCCCCGATGGTTCACCGAACATCATACTGGAACACGACTAGGTCGCTTGACGGCATGGCTTTGTTCGGTGGGTGGTATTACAACCACGGCCAGAGCCTACCACTCCAAAGCGCGTAAGCGGGTTTCATCACGAAGTTTTCCTTCACCGTTTTAGAGCGAGTGTGCAAAATCTGCACTTAACTATAAGTCATTGGTGCAGGACCGAGTCAGGATTCGTACCCAGGTGCGTCTGATCGAAAGGCGTATGAGTTACTGCTGAGTCACACTCGCTCTCTAAATAATTATGTACAAAACCAGACGGCGCGCGCAGAAATATGATGAAGAGGCGAGAAAATTAAATGCAGCTTTTTAGATCAGGACACCTTTTATCACTGTAACGACTTAGTTCTTAAACGACTTAGTTTAACTGAGTTCTTAAGATTTTAAATAATTAGAAAAAAGAAAAATGATATTGCTCGGGCAGGGATCAAAACTGCGTCTTCAGAATACCGTCCCGACGCCACTGGGCCACCGAGCCAACCGCTCCGTTGTTCTTCTTTGCTCACAAAAAATCTTAGGTACGAGGTAGAAAACGCAGGTTCGCGTTGAAATTGAAAAAGAATAATAGTAGTTTTGCCTTTTCCTATACATAGGTTTACGTTGTCTTCAATCGACATTATTTTTATGCGAGAAAAGGTCATGCTGGATATTGCTTAGGAAATCAGTTTAGAGAGGGGCGGTAAACTGTCGACTGAAGTTATTCCGATAGAAGGTTGCAATCCTGTTTCAATTCAATTCAAATTGTTTATTGCTAGAATGTTGTATACAAAGATGACAAATAAAAATAATTCCTAACATTCTACCGTGACAATGGTGTGCAATATTAACATGATTTCAAATAACATAATCAAATTAAATTCAAATTGTCAGATTATTATAAGTTGATTTTAATTAATGTCAAAATGTCGTCAATAAAACTGTCGGTATTCAAAAATATTACGATAAAAAGTAATAAAAATTAGATGTATATAAATAATGAGACAATTACTAATATAGCCCGTAAGTTCATACTAACAAAACGGATTGTAAATATCTGAAAATTAATAAATGAATTGAATAAATTAAATAGTTATATTAATATTTCAACATTAATTATACAACAAATATTAATTCATTTAATTAATAATAATGCAATACAATGAGTAATAATAATAATCAATTCATCTAAAAATTCTTGAAGGCTGTGTTTTATCCGTAGTAATAAAAATAACAAATAAGATTACAGTTGTTTATTTTTATCATGTTTTTATTAAGTCAGTTTCTTGTTTGTTGTCTGTCGTTCCGGGTGGAATCTTGCAACTCAAATTTCGTGCACTTCCTGATTAGCTATCCTTCCTGATAAGCTTCGTTATATTTCCGAGAATTAAAAGATCCAGGACTTTTAGTAGACTTACAAGTTTCATAGACGTTTTCTCGAAGTGAAGTCTCTCGTCATTTGTTTTGACTTTCTGTTTGATTAATTCTGCAGTCTATTCTTCCTACTTCTGTGCAGTGTACTTTAGGTAAAAAGAAAAGCAGTTGTTTATTTTTTAATAATTAAATAATAATAATATTAAATAATAATAAGCCGTAACCGTACACTGAAACCTATTTGCTCATGTGACAGTTCTCTTTCCTCAAGGGTTTGCTGGAAGAAAACTCTTTTTAGGGTTAAGCTCGCCTTTGTACATATATTTTATAAATCATCGATGTAAAAATTTTAGTGTACAATAAAGAATATAAGAATATATATAAGAATAAATACGGCCAACAATCACATAGATACATAGAACCTGGCTCCTAACTTATATTCCTTGTATGGACTATGACGACCATGGTCCCACACTTCCCAGGTAGGAAACAAATGCTTGCGCTGTTTTCTTTGCACAAACATTTGTCTTGTGGCAGGAATCGAACCCGTAACCTTAGTGGTGTATGAGATTTGAGGCAACCTGCCCAACCACTACACCACAGAGGTTGTCTCTGTTATTCTCTTTTTATTTTTTTATCAACCAAGTACTTACCACCGTTAGATTTGTTGAATGTATGCCACATTCAACCCAAATGTTACTTCAGAAATTTAGACAAGGTAAATTTAAACTCCTGGAGTAACGGACAGGTATCAAGGATCTTTCATATAGATATTCGTAAACGGTAGCGGAAAGTTCAAGAGTTCAAAAGTTCTTTATTCAATTTTGGCATCACAGACGCACTTATGAACGTCAATTATTACAATGACTCTACCACCGTATCGGAAAAAGAACCACTACTCAGAAGATACGACAAGAAACTGAGGGGCCTTTTTTTAGTACTTTTGTTACAATATTCTATGTTTGTTTTTGACAATAATATGTTTCTTATGTGCCAGTTGGCTACTTGGCAGAAGCGGAATGTTCCATGCATCTTTGTCTTCTATGTAATTACTAACTGTATAGTATGCTTTTTTCATTAGAATATTTTTCACGCAATTTGAATCTACTTTCTGTGAGCTCTGTCTACATTTTGGAATTTTATTGTAAAAACGTACGCAATTGCCCATGAAGGACTTATTCGTTTATAATTAAATAGTACATTTAAAGATAAAAAACAGAATTTAGGTTACCATTTGCGGCTAAGATCCCAAAAAGCTGGCGAAGTTACCTCGTTGAATGGCCGACTAATTCGATGGCCGAAATATAATTATTATTTAAAAAAAAAATGTCACAGTCGACAGCTTTATTCCAAATTATTTTAAATCGTTAGTAAAGTTAGTAAAGTTTTCACTAGTACAACAGGCTTGGTTAATTAAATCCAGGCAGACGATTCGTCTAGATAAGCCGTCGTTGCCTCAGCCAGCGGCGTATTCGAAATCCCTCCTGATTGGTTGAAACTTCGTCGAAAAATGTTATTATGTGAATATGAACCCACGTCCTCATTCACTCTAACGCCGCATCACTCCGCTTGCTAAGACGCAATAAAATTCAATTCAGCTCGCGTAGCGCTGCATACCTACCAGTCATATTAACCTACAGAGCGCCTCTCTTTTTATCGCATAGCTCTTATCTCTTCTGACGCGGCACGTGTAACGACGCGCGACCCGCCGTCGTTGTCCGGCTATGTACTTGTAGCTTCGTACCTACTGTGCGGAGTGTGCTAGGCCTGCTAATACGCACGGATCTGCCTCCCTATTCATCCATCATACATTTTTCAATATGCTCAACATTATAACCCTTAACATTCGTAGAATAATGGATCACATTTTATTCCATCATTCGCAAATGGAATCACGGAAAATACTTTATATTCTAGCCTTAAAATGATATGTGTAACCGGATTTTATTTGACTTTCCTCAATCAATCTATATTTGTCGAATTTCGTATCGTATCTACTTTTATAAGCACGGTTTCCTAGTAGCTTTTATTTTTGTTTCTTCCAATAAGTTTTTGGTTCTTCATGATAATATCTATTCGAACGCTGTGCTAACATAGAATAAATAGAATATTTACTTTGAGATATTGCATTGACGAGATGCCGTTGAAATGACATAAAAACGATTGAAGACAATTAAATTGTTATAAAACATTTTGTATTAAGTATACCTAGTATGCCCATTTCCACTTTAGTTTTTTGATACAGTAACTGTATCAAAAAACTAAAGTGGAAATGGGCGGGTCATTTGGTAAGACAAAAGAAAGACAAATGGGCAAAGGAGGTTCTAGACTGGTGTCCAAGACAAAATAAAAGGAAAAAAGGGAGACCCCGTAGAAGATGGGAGGACTAGGAATAGCAGGAACGACTTGGAAGAGGAAGGCACAAGATCGGACAATGTGGAAAGCTCTAGGGGAGGCTTATGCTGAAAAGCAAGACAATCTTTAAAGTGATTCTTATCGGTGTCTTTAGGTGTATGAACATTGTATTTTTTTGTTTCTTGTAAGATTGTTAATAAAGGCTATTATTATTATTATTATTATACCTAGTATGCGGGAGATGACGTCTCCCAATGAAATGAAACGAACTCGTTGTTCAAACGTAAAACAGTTTATTGCTTATGTTCCACCACACAGGAAACACTATACTTACATTAAGATTCAGAGGTCAGCTAGTATTTCGTTACGTTGATAACTTGATAACACTAAAAAAAAATTAAAGGGGGGTAAACTATATGTTTTGAAGTTTTGTTTTTTTTTAAATTCGCCCGTTAGGGCAGGCTAAAGTCTCTAGGACCATACCACTATGTCTTACGTAGTTTTTATTTGATAGTTTAATATTCCATTTATTATACTTTTGTTGAGAATGAGGTGGTATCAGCAACAAGCCGGACCCTCTCCTAGTGCTTCAATAAAGTGGTGGAACTTTATTCAAGCTTTCCATGGACTTTTTGGACGAACATAAAAAGCAATGTTTTCTCTATTTTGTTTCATTTGCCTACACTCGTGCACGTTTGGTCACGAACAAATGGTTAATATTCCACCGATACTACACATGATCACTAGAAATAACACTTGTTTGCAAAATAAAACAAATTCGAACTGTATCACTTTTCACTTCCCGACAAAAAGTTCTTGACGTTTTGTGCTAGCTAACTAGTGACGTCACACCATTTTAGTGATGTGACATTTACAACCAATTAGACGAATTAGGGAGGACGGATAGATTACCACAAGTATTCATTATTGCCATATTGAAATAAAAAATTGTTCCGCATTTTTCTTTACAATTAAAATTGTAACAAATTACCAACACAATAATAATATATGATTTTGTATCGACACCAAATTATAAGTCTGTTGACTCTACTTAACAAAGGCGGCCTTATCGCTAAGAACAGGGAATTACGAAGGAATTAAGTTGGCATACAGCAATACAGAGATCGCTTTGAGCGATAAGATCGCCCATTATAACACTTTAGTTTTAAGTTTGTTGCTTTACTTTTTGTTGTTATAATATCTGGTGGTGTAAGAATAAAGGGCTATCTGAAGAGCTGAAGATTTTTTTCTTTATACTTATTTAACTTCGAGTATATCTTGTCACAGGCGCCAAATGGCAGAAACGGCGGAAGATCCTCACACCTACCTTTCACTTCAAAGTGCTGAAGAACTTCGCGACGGTGATGGAGGAGAAGTCCAGGGACCTCATCGAGAGGCTGAAGGCTCTCGACGGAGCCGAGACCGACTTGCTGCCAGTTGTCAGCGACTTCACGCTGTATACCATTTGTGGTAACTTTCCCCGATTCTCATTTAAACATTTATAGGTTGGTACGATACGTTTTACACCCCGTCACAAAAAGCATCGTACCTCTTTAACGGGTGAACCGATTTGGATGCGGTTTTTTGATTTGAAAGCAGGCTTTCTGTTCTTGCGGTGGCGTTTGTGTAGGTGTTTCTGGCGGTGGTTCTTAGACAAGTTTTATTAAAATTAGTTCAGCCGTTATTTACTTTTTATAGGTTTTTTGTGCCGGGTTTTTTTTCCTTTTTTAACTTTCCAACCTTTATTATGTACCTAAGCCTCTCTCTTGTACCTACATCAAAAAGTACATACGAGTACATGACTCATTGAGAATTTCCTTGTTGACACAGACTGTAACACTGCATTGTGCGCGTGAACAGATACTATAGACATTAAAATCATAATTTGTTTCTAGAAACCGCAATGGGAACTCAACTAGACATGGATAAGTCAGCCGCCTCGGTAGAATACAAAAAAGCTATTAAAGAAATCGGCTTCATCGTCCTTGACCGCCTCACTAAATTCTGGTTGCACAGCAACTTGGTCTTCCGCATCCTGCCCAACGGAATAAAATTTCAGAAGCACTTGCAGATAGTACACTCCTTCGCTGAAAACGTCATTTTGGACAAGAAGACGAAGAGGACAGAAGATGTGAAGAATGCCATGAATTCAGTGATGGTCGAAAGTACTGGGAGTAAAAAGAAGCTCGCCATGTTGGATTTGTTGCTGGAAGCTGAGAGCAAAGGAGAGATCGATGTTCAGGGGATTAGCGAAGAAGTCAACACCTTTATGTTTGAGGTAGGAGCATCATCAATTAGCCCATATATCCGGAATGATCTACCACAAGGGGTATTTCCGCAGGGCTACAATATGGGGCAGTTCAAAAGAAGGGTTAAAAGGGTCCTTAAAAGTAGGCCACGCATGTGTAATGCGTTGCAGTGAGTTGCAGGCGACAGTGACCGCTTACCATGCAGGCGGGCCGTTTGCTTTTTTGCCGCCCTATGTATATAAAAAAATACATGGCCCATGCTTTAACCTAGGATGTTCTTTTTTTTTTTAATAGGTTCATGTTTTGCTACTATCTCGCCTGATGTGAAGCGATGATGTGGCCTAAGATGGAGCACATAAATCTAGAGAGAGACGGCAGTTGAGCAGCTGCTCAGACCCGTCTGCTCGATGTTTCACCGAACATCATCCCGAAACACGACTTGGTCGCTTGACGGCATGGCTTTGATCGGTGGGTGGTATTACAACCACGGCCAGAGCCTACCACTCCAAAGCGCATAAGTGGGTTTAATCACGATGTTTTCCTTCACCGTTTTAGAGCGAGCGTGCAAAATCTGTACTTAACTCGTCAATAGTGCAGTATGTAAGTAAGTCATTAGTGCACAACCGAGTCAGGATTTGAACCTAAGTGCGTCGGATCGAAAGGCGCAACTTTATGTTACGATTATGATTTGGACGGACTATTGTCCCTTGCCGACAAGATTCCGAGCTCGGAACTTCAAAAACGTTTAATTAAAACTAATATCGTAAATTTTAATAATTTACTCAACTGAAACGCAGTGAAAATATCTAGTGTAATTCCGTTGAATATTATGTAGGTTGTTGTTGAATAATATAATATATATGGGGCTGGATAAATGTAAAATAATATATATACATTTAAATAAAATTCCCTCCCCTCACTGTTGCATCTTTTTAAATAATGAATATGATGTGAATTAAATATTTATTTATTTATTTAATTCATTTATGCACTATTACAAGTAATGTACAAAAGGAGAACTTAATGCTAAAGCATTTTCTACCAGTTATCTAGTGACGGTAAAAGAAAGTTACAAAGTGTGCATCAATAATTAAAAAAAAAACTAACAGAAAAACAAAATAAATATCGTAATGCATATTATCGTAAGACGAAAGCATAAATTATTAAAACAAATAACAGTTAAAAACGCTACATATATAATCCAAAACTAAAATACATAGAAATGAATACTTATATAAATAATTACTTAATATTGTACGACTCTATTGTATATATTCTATTGTATTCAACGAGAATTCTCGTTCTAGCGTTCGGCGAGTCGACATTTGATGATTCCTCGTGTAGATGACGAAACACGTGTCGTAGTTATTTCATTTCGTTTCAGATTTCAAATGAATTTCCACAACGTCACGCCTGATACCATTACATAAAATTTATTGATATTTACTTTTCTTTTCCACAGGGACACGATACTACGGCGATGGCGATAACTTTCTGCCTCATGATTCTGGCTGACAACGACGAAATTCAAGTGAGAGAGAAATTTCATTAAAATATTGCTAGCTTTCTTTGATATTCATGGATGTCAAAAGCAGTTAATATAATAAATCACTCAAACGTATTCCATTAGCGAACTACGTAAAAATTGTGAACTAGTTAATTATTTAATAATTAGTCATTTAGTTATTTTATACGTGGTAGGTCGCTCGTATGCGGGAGGCCGTCTGGGCAGGTACCACAGCTTTGCCAGTTATTCTGCCGCCAAGCAGTAGTGCGCAAGCATTACTGTTCCGGTTTGAAGGGCATTGTAGCCAGTGAAATTACTGGGCATATGAGACTTAATATCTGATGTCTCTGGGTGATGAGGGCAATACGCAGTGATTTTTATGGTATTAAAAGTTCTGGGTGACACTGCAAATGTTATGGGCAGGCGTGGCGCTTATCATCAGGAGAACGACTTGCTCGTCTCATCACTCAGAAAAAAAATAGGATACCTAGTCTAGTAAATTAATCAATTAATTTACTCGAAAATCCGGCAAGAGGCTATGTCAATAAGTGGGAAATTAAATTTGTTTTAGAACCATCGGTCTCTTGGAACTAAACCTATCAATTTGAAAGCTTGTGAGGTTGTTTGAATGGATGTTTTTTTATGTAACTGAATAACGAAACGAACAGGGCGTTTGCCTGATGGTAAGCAATACGCCTGCCCATAACAGTTGCAGCACCACATAGAATTTAGTTTTGCAAAATCCTGCGCGGCGCTGAAATGCGCTCGTCATCCTGAGACAATTAGCTCTTAAGTCTCATAATGCCCAGTAATTTTGCTGGCTGCATTGCCCTTCAAACCAGAACACAGTAATGCTTGTTACTCAATCAATCATGTACAATTTTATTTACTGAGTAGATTTTAATGAATTTTTGTGAATGAGTACCTACCTACTTAACTACTTTATATATATCCTCTTTCCCGGAAAAAAAATCATCTAAATGTTTTCAACTAAATACGGAAGTATTTACCAGGACTTTTACAAGAGAGCTTCGACTGAATTGATACTTCAAACGCGATCAACTCCTAAAATTAGTGAGGTCCGGTTTCAAGTTCTCAAAAATATTTATTTAAACAGTTTTCTGTGAGAATTTCAAAATATATTTTCTAGCTATTACCTACAAGCAAGCAGAACACGTGCCAAATTTAAAAACCCTTTCGGATATTCCATTTTATATTTTTAGGTAGAGACCTACTGGCTGATTTTTGTGACATCATGGAATTATTATTATCAATTATTATATTATATTATTATTATATTCAGCCCATATCGTCCCACTGCAGGGCAAAGGCCTCCCTACTTTCCTATATCAATAATTATTATTATTATTAAAAATAATAATAATTATTAATAATAATTATTATTTACTCATCATGGAATCTCGTGAATTTTTTGTGACTGTTTAAAAAATATTTTTTCTCTTTTGACTTTTCGCCGACCCAGTGAGAAGACTTAAAAGGACAAAATCTTTTGAGTTAGTGTAGTGAAGTGACAGTGTATTGTAGTACCTACACATACTTTAATGCTACCCGTAAAGAACACAACAACAAAGTGTCTTCGCCTTAATAGAGACAGTAAAAAGTGTTAATGGACACATTTTTAGTTACACAGTTAGTATTCTTTGGTTTGGTACGTCAAAGTAAAATGACTTAGGTATTAGTAGGCTAGATTGTAATGTCAATGGGATGTCTTTTTGAGACAGATCCTCATTATTATTATTATTATTATTTTAGCCGTTAGTGTCCCACTGCTGGGCAAAGGCCTCCTCCCTAGACGGCAGACAATTATAAAAAAAAATGACTTTTAAGTACAAGTCTCTCCCAGAACAGAGTATTCGAAGAGGTAACCCAAGTGCTCAACGAGTCCGACCGCACCCCGGGGATGTCAGACCTGGCTGAGATGAAGTACCTGGACGCAGTGATCAAGGAGACTCTCCGACTCTACCCGAGTGTGCCCTTCATTGGTAGAGATATCACTGAAGACTTCATGATGGGTGAGTGATAAATGGAAAACAATGAGGACAAACTGGCCCGCGCACATTGTTTTATAAAGCCCAAAAATCGGACGTACCTATTTTATTGAAATATTGGATAGCTTTCATCATTTCAAATGCCAGAGTAAAACTCCCACCCTTCTATGACATATAGTTTTAGAGGAAATAATTTTGGAAAATCGCTCATAATTTTAACAAGAAAACTGAAAAAATATATTTACTAATGAATTATTTTTCAAAAAAAATTAAACAGACTTCAAGACCGCAACAAATAGGCACTCAAAAGTGCAATAGTTATTTGTTATACAAGAGTGCAGTTGCTTTTTAACCACGTGCTCAATTTTGATGACCGAGCAAGCGAAGGATTCTAAAATTGAATCACGAGCGCAGCGAGTGATTCAATTTGTATCTATCCTACTACCTTTTAGACTTGGCTGGCACCGACTTCAAATACACTCGAGAGCAATGAATCCGGGTCACTTAAAGAATGTTAAAAATCTCGGAAACTAAAAATGATAGGTTAATGTAATAAATTGTATTTAATAGACAATGTAATACTCCTTAAATGAAAGTAAAAAAAATATGAGTCACCATACATTTTATTAACACAAAATTACATAAAGAAAAAAACTGCTGATCTCTCCTTAAAACAAAAATAGGAAACATGAAATTTTTGAACTTTATTACGATTTTCTTGAATTTTAATACTTCGTATTGCCTCCTCGTGCTTCCATTACTGCGTTTACGCGGTTTGGCATGCTGTACACCAAGTTCCTTATACGATTTTGGGGAATATTCTCCCATTCCTCTGTGAGAGCAATTTTGAGCTCACGAAGCGTGATTGGGGGAGGGTTTCGTTGTTTTACGCATCTGCCTAGCTCGTCCCAAGCATGCTCGATCGGGTTGATATCCGGGCTGCGCGCTGGCCACTCCATACGAGTAATGTTCATCTCTTGAAGGTAGTCATTCACAATCCTACCTGTATGAGGTCGGGCATTGTCATGCATAAATATAGCATCCTCACCTAAATTGACCATAAATGGACCAACGTGATCATTGAGGATTTCTTCCACATATCTTACGCTAGTTAAAGAGCCGTTTTCTATGATCACCAGCTCTGTGCGACTTTCAGAAGAAATTCCGGCCCACACAAGTACAGACCCACCACCGTAGGCTACTTTTTCTTCGATGCATGCTTGCTTGAATCTTTCCCCTGGTCTTCGATACACTCTGTGTCTTCCATCGTGCTTGTAGAGCATAAATTTTGATTCGTCGGAGAACATAACTTTTGACCAATCTTCAATACTCCAATTTACGTGGCTCTGGGCATATCTTAGTCTCGAAATGCGATGCCCACGCTCCAGTTTAGGGCCGTTTGCAGGTCTAAGGGGTTTTAAGTTAGATTCAGCAAGCCGACGTCTTACTGTCCATGCACTTGGGTTACTTCCTCCGAGGCGTCGAAACTGATTGGTGAGTTCAGTTCCTGTGAGAAAGCGATTTCGAAGCATGGTGTTCACCAAGTATCGGTCTTCTCGTGCTGTGGTACACCTGGTTCTGCCCGTTCATGGTCTGCGTAGGTTAGAACCAGTTTCTTCGTAACGTCGGAGAACTCTTTGTACTGTTGACAGCGACACACCGACAGTCCTGGCTGTATCGCGCTGACTCCGGCCGGTTTCCAGCATTGTAAGTATTCTGGTGCATTCTTCAGGCGTAAGCGACATAATTTCAGCTTGAATAATGAATATAGAGCACTATCAACATGGTTTATGTACCCACATAAATGACAGATTACAAACAAAAGCAAAACCAAATGCTGTAATTTCGTAGTTCCATCTTCGAAAGTGGCCCTTTTTCAAATTTGATTTTTTTATGATATAACTTTACAATAACTAAGAAGTTTTAATACCTTCATTTAAGGAGTATTACATTGTCTATTAAATACAATTTATTGCATTAACCTAGCATTTTTAGTTTCCGAGATTTTTAGGATTCTTTAAGTGACCCGGATTCATTGCTCTCGAGTGTATATGAGTGGGTAGCGCTTATGATAATTATATTAATTTATTTTTTACTTTTGAGTGCCATTTGTGGTTTTAAAGTCGGTTTAGTTTTTTTTTGAAAAATAATTTATTTTACCCTTTTTAGTGAAAAACAAGTTTTAATTAAATTAATTCAAAAAGTTTTTAAAGACAATCTTTTATGATCTAGAAGCCACATCATGACGAAGTTCAAAACGGGCTACCACAATTAAATGCATGTACAAAAAAATTTCATGTCTGTCCTATATCTCTGTTGAGGAGTTCCCTCGCCGGAAGTCAATCCTGGGTGTATCTGCCATGTCATGATGGAATTTAGAACAGGCTATTATGGTTAAATCCATTTACGAAATATTGTGTCTGTACTATTCACCGTTGAGGAGTTCCCTCACCGGAAGTCAACCCTGGGTGAAGCAGGTGAAGCAGTCGAATACAAATCTCCACCTTTAGAAAGTTGGTTACGAAAAAAATAAGAATCGACTTGAAGATTAAACTTATATTTTTTGTTTTTGCAATTTTTTTCAAAAACTACTGAATGAATTTTGGACCACCTTTGAAGTATTACCTACCAATCAAAAAAAGAATCATCGAAATCAATGCATAATTGGCGGAGTAATCGCGTAACAAACACACAAAAAAAAAAAAAGAACATACCGTCGAATTGTAAACCTCCTCCTTTTTGAAGTCGGTTAAAAATATCATATTTTGAGAAAATGGGTAAGGATGTCTAGTGTCTACCCATTTCTTTCCCATACTCAAACTGAAGTCCAGGCCAAGAAAAAGAAATGCGAAAACTACCTTCTACTAGTGCTTCCGCCCGCCAGAGAAAATAGCACCAAGAAACTCTCGACGATGTCTCTTTTTTTTATTTTTTTATATTTTTGATAAGTTTCATATGTAGCATCTACTACAATAAATGAGAATAAGATGTAACACGCTTGCCCATGAGATGCCTATTCACTCTAGACATAAAGAGACACAAGTTGTATCTGTTTGGGAACAAAGACGCTGTCAGAGCGTTCCACTCCTTAGCAGTTCGCATGATAAAGCAATCAAATAATGTTAATAAATTGAAAACAAAGAAAAGTAGTTGAAAAAGAGGTATAAACAGTTTCACACGATATAAATGAAAATGTAACGGGAAAACAACAAAACAACAAACGAAACACAACGAAAACTAAAATAACAAGGAAAGGTTATATAACGGAGGAAAAAAAATTCGACACTCAAGTTGGTGACCACCGTACCTCAATAGGTAGAGCGCTTCCGGCGCTGAGGGAAGTTATTAAGATGCGGGTTCAAGTCCCAGCCAGTGGTCGTATTTTTTCTTTCCGAAAAACCTTGTTTGAGTTTTTGCTTGGCATTCGTTAATGCACATAAATATAATAAGAAATGGAAATGTGTTGCTAACTTGATCTTTCTGTTTTTTTAAGCTGGGTGACCTTCATATAGATAGACAGATACTTAGATACAAAGATAGAAAATACTTAATAGGGGATCGGACAGTAATCGAGAAAAAATCTAAGATGTAGTTAGAACGAATGTACGTCGAACCAGAAAGATCATCCAATCAATATTTTTGTGAAATAATAATGAATTATATTTTTAAATTAATAAATAAAATCTAATAATTCTGATATTTTTAATCTGTTCTTCATCTCAAACGAAACAACAATCACAGCGCATGACGTCATTTGTAGGCAAATGTCGTGAGTCAAGCTTGTGTTTATTTTACGTTTTTGCTTTTCATAAAATTTACGTCATAAATTGTACGTATTTAAATCTCTTTGCAAGTTTAATTTCGAAGATTTGGTCGTTTTCTACCTTCATATGACGTCACAAGTTTTGAGGTGACCTTTTGTGCGGCAATATTTAAAACATAATATTTAAACATAGTTTTAGGTACTTTTAGAGCGTTATTTAATTAAAATAGTATTTTTCATGACTAAACATATATATTAATTAATATAAAACACTTTCTGAAAAGTTGTCCGATCCCCTATTGTAAAGTAGGCGGTGTTATCGCTAAGCATCAGCGATCTTTTCCAGACAACCAAAGGGTAAGGATCCTTGCACCTTCTTTAGGCAGTTTCGATGTAGCTTATTTGACTGAGGCCAAGAATACCTGGGAGATAGCATGCCCAAATACCGAATTTCCGAAAGTTTTGGCTTCACAGAGGCTGTGGGATGGGCCGCTCTGCGGACTAGCACGGAAACTTCTTTTAGATACGTGTCCTAGCGTCGCAGATCGTGCCCGCCTTCTTGCAGTCTCTGTGTGGGAATCAGGGCTTTGGTTGCAAGCTATCCCCTCTTTTAATACTGGCAATTTATTAGACCCATCTGCTTTCCGTCTTGCTATTAGCTTACGTCTGGGTGCAAGGTGTTATGAAGCCCATCGTTGCCAGTGTGGTACTGCAGTTGATCAACTCGGTCACCACGGTCTCTCATGTTCCAGAAGTGCCGGTCGAATTTCGCGTCACGCCAGTCTTAACGATATCATCCGCCGGGCTTTTACCAGCGTTAACGTTACAGCCATTCTCGAACCGAATGGTCTAATGCGTGACGATGGTAAAAGGCCTGACGGTATGACCCTGATCCCCTGGAAGTTGGGGCGGCCTCTGGTGTGGGACGCTACTTGCGCCGATACTATGGCGCCGTCGCATCTTCCGGAGACGCAGAATAGGGCTGGCGCGGCGGCTAATTCGGCCGAGCAGCTCAAGCGGCGGAAATATGCTAACCTCGGTAGCGGTTACATATTTGAGCCGTTTGGTGTGGAGACTTTGGGTCCGTGGGGACCGGGAGCTCATCGTATTTTCAAAAGTCTGTCAGAGCGCCTGATCGATGCGACGCGTGACCAAAATGCTGGGACTTATTTGGCTCAACGTATCAGTATTGCAATCCAACGGGGCAATACTGCCAGCATCTTGGGTACGCTGCCAACTGGTAGTGGGTTGGAGCATTTGAGCTACCTATAGGCCTTTAATGGTCTATGGGTTGTCCAATTGCTTCTCCTTGTATGTAGTTAGTTTAGTTTTAGTAAGTAGAGTGTAGTTTGTTTTGAGTAATAAAGGCATTCGCCCGTATAAAAAAAAAATATATAATACATATATGCAACTATCATGTTCTAGCCATTTTAAAGAGAAAGTGACAGAGTAAAAAAATAATCTAATAACAACTTTGTTAAACACACTTCTAATAGCCGGTTTGAATGCGCCAGCAAGGTTCGGTCGGCATTGCTAATGAATGCATTTAGAATGCATTGTCATCGAGTTGTGAGCTATCCTGAAAGTTTCAGCCGGATAGCTAGCCGGAAAGTGCTCGATATTTAATTTACAAAATTAGAGACTTATCATTTCTGATTTCTTAAATAAGAAAACATGTTTTGTGTCTAGGTGTTGTGGGACCATGGTCCTCGTAGTTTTTGTTTCCATAGATACAGGAAATCCTAGTTAGGGGCGAGGATCTATGTACCTATGTGATTGTTGGGGTATTTTGTATTTGGGTGTATTATAAAAATCTGTGAATTGTAGACTTTCATGACAGACCTTCCACCTGCTGCTGTTTTGTTGTCAATACTTTGATAAATGAAAAAAGTCGTAACAAAGCGATTGGAAACCAGGAATTACAGTCCATTTCACCATCATCCGAATGAATAAAACGTTAGTTTGCATGTAATTATTTTACATCTCTTTCTTTCTTTAGGCGATCTTCTCGTCAAAAAAGGGACGGAGGTAGTGATCCACATCTACGACCTCCACCGCCGCGAGGATATGTTCCCTGATCCAGAAACCTTCAAACCTGAGCGGTTCCTGACTGGAGAGACCAGACATCCCTATGCTTACGTCCCGTTCAGTGCTGGGCCCAGGAATTGTATCGGTAATAATAGTTTTGCAAAATATATTTGTAACTGTACCTAACAGTAGTAACATCTGGTCATCATGATCAGGCCTGTATAAGTCCATTGCTGGGCATAGGCTTCTCGAAAAGGAACGACACTGAGCCCGATCTTCAGCTCTTCTCATGTAGTTGTTGCCAGCTACTTTACGCAGGTCGTCACTCCATCTGGCCGGAGGGCGTTCTACACTACACTTGCCTAAACGTGGTCTCCACTCTAGAGCTCGTTTACCCTGGACAACACTTATCATTTATTATTTATCTTTATCTTACTATCCCTGTGTGCATCATTAAGATGCAATCAAAGGCAGCACCCAATAAGTGATTATGTGACAATAGAATGCACAAAAAGGAGGTCTAAACCCAGAATTGAAGATCGCACACTATTTGTGGCGGAAGGACTGGTCAGTAAGCATTACACCTGGTCAGTAAGCAATACAACTGGTCAGTAAGTTGATTATTATAGTCAAGTCAAGCATCTTCGCAAATGCTAATCTCGACTGCGAGAATTCAACCTCAGATTTTTTTATTAGGGAACTGCGCTTACTCTCTGAAACTCTTACTTCCTGTTTTATAACAGGCTTTTCCGGTTCGAATAAAATACAAACTTCAAGTTTTTGATATCTATAAATTTAGTTTTCTTTGTATTCTTTCCCTTTATTTTTCTTGCGCTTCGGAATTTTCATCGGTCACTGATTGTAACAACAAGGAAAAAAGGAAACTACTCTGTTTCAGGTCAAAGATTCGCCATGCAAGAGATGAAATGCGTCATTGCTGAGGTTTGCCGGCACTTCCGACTTGTCCCACTCAAGAAAGGCTTCAAGCCAGCTCTTTTTGCGGACCTGGTGCTGCGTCCGGCTGAACCTATTTACGTTAAATTTGTAGCAAGGAAAAATAATAATGAAGTATTATGAGTATGGTGCATATACTTAACATATAAGTTGACTCACTTTAGCGTCACCAAAGAAATGGAGAATAGGATAGAATGGTCAAGACATTCTTCATTTCTCTGAGCGTCACCATGGCGTCACCTTACTGGCGCCGTTTTGACATTTCAGTGTCAAAACTTCTCATGCGTAAGATTGCAAAATAATATTGATACAAGTAAATTATAACGGATGTGCTTACCTCCTCATTATCTGATAAAGGTTAGTTACCGGCGAGTGTTTGTATATCATATTGAAATATTGTAAATAGATAATAAAGATAAGATATTAATAAAGGGCATCAATATCATCAATTGTCTTGTTTTTAATACATCGAACTAAGGCGCATGCTTCACCGGCGACTCAAGAGCAATACCGACTTTTTTTAGTACAAGAAACGCCACACTCATGTATGTGTTTCGTCTCTTCTAAATTCACACACAAATTCTAAATAAAAACACGTCACTCCCGGTGTGTGCAGAGGTCTCAAGAAGGAATTACATTATGAACATGCTTAGGGTAAGCACAATAGGCGGTCTTAGCGTCTCAGTTCAGTTTATAGACCTTTATTGGTTTCCAAGAGACCGACTTTGACTGACTTTTACTACCAAATTACAAAGAAGTAAAATCTGCAGGTATTAGTGCAGGTTTCGAGAAAAGCTGTGGTTTAAAAGTATTCAGAAACCAGCAAAATCGTCTCCGTAAAATGTGAAAAATAGAATAAATGATGTTGGTTGCTAGAGAACGATTTCGATGGCTGAGTGTTCAGGCGCCGCCGGTATTTGGACACGCGTGGTTCCATTTTACGCTCGAGCAAATATTTTTTCTCAGGATATTTTCACTTTCTGATATTTCCAGGAACGCAGGAACAGGACGGTAAAAAGAACAAAATAAAGATATCTTTGCGCAGTTGTTACATAGATAGAAGGATGTTGTATAAGTGTGCGTAAGTAGGTACTTAAATAGGACTATTGTTATTTCTTAAATTGTAAAAAAGCGAAATGACAGAAACTTCCTCCGTGAAAGCAAAAATAAGCCTTGTATTGATTCATCACAGTATCGCACAAAATCTGAGATCTTTGATGTGGAAAAATACATTATTGATTGCATCTAATAAAAAAACGAGTAAATACGTATTTATAATATTGCCGTCAAGTAAAATTAACATTATATTAGTATTCTTGGACAGATAAGGCAAATTCTTTGTTGGACTTTTAATATGGATCCAAAATACCGGGACGGACCTAACTACCCTAAATTGTTGGACAACAAGGACAAGCTTGGACACTTTCGACAGCGATTCTATACCAAAAAAGGATTAATTTACATGTGTGGAAACTGCTTAGGACTCTGTTCAAAGGATGCCGAAGAATCTGTGCTGAAAATCTTGAATCAGTGGAAAAAAGAAGGAGCTAAATTTTGGTGCATCGACAACAACAAATTTTCCTTGTACTCCAGCCATCTAGCTAAACTCATGTCGCCTCTCATAAACGCAGATCCTGAAGAGGTTGTGATTACTGGATCAACAACGACTAATATTCACCAAGCCATTAGCACCTTCTATAAACCGGCAAACTATAGATACAAAATCCTAGTCGATAACATTAACTTCCCTTCAGATAGGTATGCCGTGGATAGCCAGGTCCGACTCAAAGGCTATGAGCCGAAAGACGCGGTAAAAGTTACAAAATCTCGCGATGGGAAGAACATCACTGAAGACGATATAATTCGAGCCATGACTAAAGATGTCGTACTAGTTTTGCTTTCTGCGGTGATGTACAAGAGCGCTCAATTACTAGATATGGAGAAAATCAGCCACATTGCAAGAGAAAGAGACATCATCATCGGATGGGATCTCTGTCACGCTATAGGAGCGGTGGATATAGACTTCAAAGCTGTTGAAGTTGATTTCGCAGTGTGGTGCACTTACAAATACCTAAACGGAGGACCCGGAGCGACTGGCGGGATGTATATCAACAGAAAGCACTTTCAGAAGCTTCCAGGATTGACTGGTTGGTTTGGAAATAAGGTTGAATCCCGCCTTGACTTTAACCAGCAATTCGACCACCAGCGGGACGCCAGTGGTTGGCAGATTGGTTCTCCGAACATTTTATCGATGTCAACCTTAGAAGGATCACTGAAGATCTTGCTGGAAGCAGGGTTAAGCAACGTTAGGCAGAAATCTTTGCACTTGACCGGTTACCTGATGTTTTTAATTGAAACCAAGCTGGGAGAGTACGGGTTTACTATCGGAAACTTAAAGGAGGACAGCAAGAGAGGAGGGCACGTGACCGTGGAACATGATGAAGCTTACAGAATTACATTAGCATTGAGCTCTCGCGGTGTGGAAGTAGATTTTAAAGAACCTAATGTGATTCGAATGACGCCTGTGGCTGTGTATAACACCTTCTCGGAAGCGTACAGTGCGGTCGTGATTCTACTCGATGTTATGAAGACTGAAAGTTATAAACAAATTGTTGATAGAAAAATCTAAATATTCATCACTTTAAGTAGTTTCAAATATAAAATAAACTGCAACAATATTATTATTATGTCGCTCTTTCTCACAGGTTATACACCCGGTCCTTCGGAAGGCTTGCGCGGGGACATGAGTCCAACACGTAGAGGCCTTTTAGAGCATTTAATTTAGATATGTATAGGGCAACACTTATCGGGGACTGTCTCTAAGTGCATCATTAGAATATATAATTAAAGACAGCCCCCGTTAAGTGCGAGGGCTATTACTTATGTTTGGGCTATTGAGGTGAATTTTTAATGGATGAGAGCTGGTCTATGATATGAGACCTTGGCACCTGCCAGTTCCGCCTCATAAGAAAATATTTTGGCAGGTGGTGACTCGCCACCCACTAAACTAATTATTATTATTATTATTATCACTATTATTTCACACCTACCTATCAAATATCTAGGTAAAGTTTATACAGCTAATGTAAAAACGAGTTTTTACACCGATGTAGTTACATTTTGATAATTAAGTGTATTTCTGTTAAGATTCTTATTTTTATTATTAAACCTTTTTACCTTA
The DNA here is from genome assembly GCA_951640565.1 of Petrophora chlorosata. Lineage (NCBI taxonomy): Eukaryota > Metazoa > Arthropoda > Insecta > Lepidoptera > Geometridae > Petrophora > Petrophora chlorosata. Next base: position 1,833,209 of record OX621204.1, on the reverse strand, counting down.
ATTTTAATTATGATAATGCTAACATTTTTTATAGGTCTGAGTGATAAGACGAGCTAGTCGCATTCAATTCAATTCAAATTCAAAAGTTCTTTATTTCAATTTTGTCGTCACTGACGCACTTATGAACTTTTTACAATGACTCTACCACCGTATCGGAAAAAGAACCACTACTCAGAAGATACGGCAATACAATTACAATTATAATAATATAAGGCATAACAATTATAGTGCCACTCAGAACTTTTAATACCATAACAAGTACCTACTGCGTAGCACTGCATTGCGCTCATCATCATTTTGCATGTCAGTTATTTATCTGACAAATGATGTGATACAATTTATCTATTAATTTGACCTGTCCAACAACCTAAAGCACCATATTTTATGCAAATAAATACGTTTCATTTCATTTCATTTCCCGAGACATCAGATATTAAGTCTGATTGCACAGTAATTTTGCTGGATATAATGCCCTTTCAATCGGAACACAGAAATGGTTGCGCACTACCGCTTCGCGGCAGAATAAATGGCAAAGCGGTGGTACCTACCCAGACGGCATCCCGCAATGAGTGATTAATTTTAATTATTTTAGAAGTTCAATAAATTTATAATCTGACCCTATTCTCTTTATACACATATCATAGGCACTGTTCACAGACAGATAACGATTGCATTGTCTTGTATTTCAGTAATTTTCTCCACCATTTACCGCAAAAACGGATCCGTTTCACTCACTGACCGCGGAACCCCAGTGTACCTACTACTACCTACTCATTATCTACAATCAACTCTGTCATCCGGCAACCTGTTGATTCATCCGACCCGTCCCTACCAACCGCTCATACATTGCTCCTTTTACATCAGTACCATATGTCTCTTAACTAGCACTATCATCGATATATTCTATACAATAAGATACGATCGTAGTCATGTAGGTATACGTACCTATATGTTTTGATTGTGAGTAAAATAACTTGTTTAACAGCATCAGAACACAAGTTGCCATCGCGGTGTCAGTTTGAATCGCGTTTAAAGATTGCTTCACATTTAATCAGTTTGTGTTTATTTGACAAAAGGTGTGTTCGATGTGCTTGGTTCTACAGACTTGTGAGTATCGTGTTATTCGTCTCGTAGTTCTCGTATTGTTTACATTAAATTTAAGCAAACAAAGCCGATTCGATTATAGGTTCGCTTATATTTGTTATTTATTTTATATTAAGCCGATAGGGATGAGTAGGCAGACTTGTTTACACTTATTGAGATATTGAATTACTGGTTAGACTAAAATAGCAATGAGCAAATAAAAAATGTCTTAGCTATAGAATTGTTTTGTAAATAGAATTACTAACTATATTACGTTTTTAATTGAATGAAAGTAGTCATTTGTTTATTTATTTATAATTCAGCTATTGACATATTTCAAGGATTTCTTTTTAATAATAATAATAAATAATAATAATAATAATTCTTTATTGCAGATACAAAGATCCATAGATTTTATATAAAAATTTAAATATAAAAATAAATATGTAAATTTAAAAACTAATTAAAACTAAAAGTAAAATACAATGTAAAAATTCAGGTGGCAATGGCCATCGTCTGTAGGTTTTCGTCAACATGATGCGGTCCATCAGACTATTAATAATCATATTTTAAGTGGCTTTCAAAATCAAAATCAAAATCAATTAGACTAACATAGCAATGAGCAAATAAAAATTACTTAGCTATAGAATTGTTATAAATAGAATTAATAAGTATATTAGTTTTTAATTTAATAAAAGTTTAGTCATTCGTTTCTTTATTTATAACAAAGGTATCGAAATAATTCAAGGATTCGTTTTTAAGTGGCTTTCTTTTTCTTCTTTAGCCATTCTCTACCAATGGACTGGTGTAGCCCTCCTTTAAATTTCTCAATTTGTCCCGGGTTTGGGCATAGTCCAGCTGCCCGCCACTTTTTTGATGTCATCTTTCCATCTCATCTGTGACCTATTGGCCTTTTATGACCATAGGGTTTTTACTACAACAGTGTTTTAGACCATAAATCTTGTTTCTGGACAATGTGTCCTATAAATTCCCACTTCAATTTGGCTGTTCTTTTGCCTACATCTGTAACCTGGCTTTTACGTCTGAGCCATTCATTCGTTTTGCTGTCCCTCAGTGTATTTAAGTGGCTTTAATGCAATGCTTTGTAAATGGCTTGACGATTGATCATCATTTTTAAGACTTCAAAAAACGGAGGAGGTTCTCAATTAGATTGTATTTTTTTTTTGTGTTTGTTACCTCAGAACTCTGTCATTTATGAACCGATCAGGAAAACTATTTTTGCGTTGGGTTCAATATAGCGACAATGTGGTCCCATGTAAGTTTCATCGATGTACGACCTTGGACTTCGACCGGTTGTTTTGTTATAAAATGAATTATTTTCGTTATATTGTCATAGCAGACTTGAACATTTTTGTCCTAATTTATTATTATTATTATGTCGCTCTTTCTCACGGGTTATACACCCAGTCCTTTGGAAGGCTTGCGCGGGGACATGGGTCCAACAAGTAGAGGCCTCTTAGAGCATTTAATTTATATATGTAATGGATATTATTATTATTACTTCTTTATTTCAGGTAACTTAAGAAAAAATAGTTACATTAGTGACTAAAGTAATTCTAAGACCCATATTAACTAACATACATATTATAATATTAAAAACTATTTTTATGAAGCTACAACAGGGAATTGTTTTCGCCTACTTTCCCTGTACCGGCGGTAGACCGGTACCTGCAGGCCAAAAGTCCGGGGCGAGGAACGTCTCGCGTGTTCCGCTGGAACCTGGAGCGCGTAGGACTTTAAGTCATTTATGATTCAGATATTTTTTGAGGTCCTCACAAAAATGATTTCTAGTTCTTTGTTTACTCTACGCTTATGTTACATTATATTTTTGTTATCTATTTTAATATTAATGGTCTATGGGTTGTCCAATTGGCGCTCCTTGTAAGTAGTTAGTTTAGTTTTAGTAAGTAGAGTGTAAAGTTGTTTTCAGTAAAAAAGGCAATTCGCCCGTTAAAAAAGATAATATTTTATCTATGTAATATTTTTTTTTAGGTCAATTAGGTAGGTACATGCATATCTACTGTAAATATCTGTATATATATACATACCTAACTATTAAATGAAATAAATAGTTCGTATTATATTAATTATTTGTAAGCAATAAAGTAATAGTCATACTTACGAGAATAAGAAATAATTTATTTTAAATCTTATTTTGGATGTATTTGTTTCCTGTTTTTGGAGTACGATAAAGTATTATATTATTATTGTATTGTATTGTATTGTGAAATGATTTAGTCGTCAATAAAAAAAAATCTTGACGATTAATGGTTAATTCAACGGTTTCCAAGGGTGACTTACTAAAGTTCCTGATGATTCATGGCTGATGCAACGGTTTCCAACGGTTACTTACTAGAGTTCCTGATGATTCATGGCTAATGCAATGGTTTCAAATAGTTACTTACTAGGTGTTTTATAAGTTCCTGATGATTCATGACTGACGCAACGGTTTCCAACGGTTACTTACTAGGTGTTTTTATAAGTTCCTGATGATTCATGGCTGATGCAACGGTTACCAACGGTTACTTACTAGAGTTCTTGATGGTTCATGACTGATGCAATGGTTTCCAACGGTTACTTACTAGAGTTCCTGATGATTCATGGCTGATGCAATGGTTTCCAACGGTTACTTACTAGAGTTCCTGATGATTCATGACTGATGCAATGATTTCCAACGGTTACTTACTAGAGTTCCTGATGGTTCATGGCTGATGCAACGGTTTCCGACGATTACTTACTAGAGTTCCTGATGATTCATGACTGATGCAATGGTTTCCGATGGTTACTTACTAGCTGTTTTTATAAGTTCCTGATGATTCATGGCTGATGCAACGGTTTCCAACGGTTACTTACTAGAGTTCCTGATGGTTCATGGCTGATGCAACGGTTTCCAACGATTACTTACTAGAGTTCCTGATGATTCATGGCTGATGCAATGGTTTCCAATAGTTACTTACTAAAGTTTCTGATGATTCATGGCTGATGCAACGGTTTCCAATGATTACTTACTAGAGTTCCTGATGATTTATGGCTGATGCAATGGTTTCCAATGGTTACTTACTAGAGTTCCTGATGATTCATGGCTGATGCAATGGTTTCCAAGGGTTACTTACTAGAGTTCCTGATGATTCATGACTGATGCAATGGTTTCCAATGGTTACTGTCTAGAGTTCCTGATGATTCATGACTGATGCAATGGTTTCCAACGGTTACTTACTAGAGTTCCTGATGATTCATGGCTGATGCAACGGTTTCCAACGGTTACTTACTAGAGTTCCTGATGATTCATGACTGACGCAATGATTTCTAATGGTTACTTACTAGGTGTTTTTATAAGTTCCTGATGATTCAGGGTTGATGCAACGGTTTCCAACGGTTACTTACTAGGTGTTTTATAAGTTCAAAATATTTAGTACCATCTTACATATTTTTTTATATTTAAAACTTTGATTTGTATATACAATTGTTTTCAAATATATACAGTGACAAATACTAAACTAACCTATAAATAAATTGAAAAGTAAATTTAAAGATAAAAAACAGAATTTAGGTCATCGTCTGCGGGTAAGGTGCGATAAAGCTGGCGAAGTTACCTCGTTTAATAGCCAGACTAATTTGTTGGCGGAGGTAGGCGCCAGGTATTTGGTCACCTGTTGTTTCTATAAGGCGTAAGAAACAACTAAGAAACAACAGGTGCAGCTCCCTGAACAGGAGCCGCGCGTTTGCCCCCCACGGCCATAGTTTAGTCCCCAAACGGAAGAAATATGTATCCCTCGCCGAGAGATGCATACTTCCTCCTCTTGGGGTACTCTGCTGCTTCTGCCGCCGCTTCTGCCACCCGTGAAGTACCGAGACGCTAGTGTATCGGCACAAATGGCGTCCCACACCAACGGTCTTCCACGGGTCCAAGGAATTAACGTCATGCCATCGGGTCTCTTATCACCCTCACGTGAAATACCATTCGGCTCTGAAACAGCCGGCGCATTGACGGTAGCAAGGTTGGCATACTACTTATAAAATATTTTAAACTATTTTAAGTAACTTCAACTATTTTAAGTAGGTATATATAAGCCAGCCTAAATGAACAGTATGTAAACAGTCTTAATAATCCAGCCTTTCGAACTTTCTGTGTAGAAAGTTTCTCAAGTACCTACCTACCTGCTTTTCGGCAGCTTTCGAGTACCTTTAAAAACAATATTGTCTCAAAGGGGTTAAACTTGAGAACGAAACGTCGAAAAGACTTTGCTTCGGAACTAAGAGCTTTATTTTGTTCAGTTTTCACGTTGTGACGTTCAAGGAAATTGATTTAATTCGAGTGTAACCTCAGCTTTCTTAGGGGCGAGCATTGCATTTTATATTTATAATTTTTTTATGGTACTGGTTGATGAGACGAGTCAGTAGTTCGCCTGATGGCAAGCACCACGCCTGACCAGAACTTATAATACCCAGAACGTATATTGTAGACCCGAACGGGGCTATTCTGACCAAGCGTGCAATTAACTTGACGTGTACAAAGGTTGGATATACTTAGGGCATTTGATTCCGATATTAAAATAACATTATTTTTAACCGACTTCAAAGAACGGAGGAGGTTCTCAATTTTTATTTTTATTTATTTATTATAGATGTACAATACAAATGACAATCATTGCTTATTTTAGTTTAGATCTGGATTGCAATTCAATAAAATGTGCATTCAGCAAAACATAAAGTAGGTATCGAACGGGAACTAGTGATTAATTTGGAGATACAATGTAAGTAAGTAGGCACCCACACACGAGTGACTAAACCACTCTACTCCACTCCACCCGTGCATAAATGCCTTCTTATAACTATAGTTATAATTAACTAGGAATTCGATTGTTTTTTCTTTTGTTATCTCAGAACTCTGTCATTTATGAACTCATTTGGAAAATTTGTTGTGTTGGGTTCAGTATAGCTTCAAGGTGGTCCCATATACATTTCAAAGATACTCGACCTTGAACTTCTAAGATACATCAGAATTAAAGCCGTTTTTTTGTTATAAAAAATGAATGATTATTTTTGAAATTTGCGACAGCCCTAAATTGCATTAGTGTTTGCTATTATTGCGTCTCAGAAGTTGTTAGCTATGACGCTACGTGCAGAATACATACTTATAATACATGTATTGTATATAATATAATGTAGACACAGACATAGACATTTATTCATAATGATTCATTACAAGTCAGTAAACATAAGATTATTTCAAAAATTGTATTATAATATGTATATAATTATTATGTGGGAATTGCATAATTTATTATAACGCCACAATAACTACAGAAACAATGAAAACTGAAATTACAATAAAAACTAAATAGAAGCGTCACAAAAAGTATTACCTACTTATGTAAAAAATTTGAGACGGTCTAGTGTCTATGGGGCGTAGAAAGATCTTAAGCATGAAGTGCGCGGATATTTTATTCTAATTACTTATCATTTATGATTTAAAACACTTACACACAGAAATTTTACCGATATTACAGAGACGTTAATTCAGAATCACCAATAATTATGACACATGATCAGAAATCCATTTCTGCAATTACCAGAAGATGTCCAAGAAGGGTTTCTGGAAATGAAGGCAGATTTGTCGATGACTTTTACCTGTTGACTTTGAAGAAATTTTGGATAAAACGCTTTCTTCTTATTCCAAAAGTTGCCACTCTTGCTTGCATATACTTCTGCCATTTCCTCAACTTACTAATAATTTGTGTTTTTATTGAAGCAATGAAGAAAAATATAGAGAAGCATGAAAATATTTTTTTTATAATCCGGGGGGCACTATGCAAAAAAGGTTGGGAAACCCTGGTCTATTCTTTCGATAGGTATTTATTAAATATAACTGAGTGACGAGACGAGCAGTCCGTTCGCTAAGTAAGTAACAACTGGAACTATTTTATACGCAGGCGGCGCATAAAATAGTTCCAGCACTAGCAAACCGGAACACAATTGCGTATTTTTTTTACAATAAAAATCCGAAATGTATAACGGAGCCCACAGAAAGTAGATTCAAATTGCGTGTGAAAAATATTCTAATAAAAAGAATTCATACTATACAGTTAGAAATTACATAGAAGACAAACACTTCCGCTTCTGCCAAGTAGCCAACAGGCACTTAAGAAACATAATATTGTCAAAAACAAACATAGAATATTGTAATAAAAGTTCTAAAAATATGCCCCTCAGTTTCTTGCCGTATCTTCTGAGTAGTGGTTCTTTTCCGATACGGTGGTAGAGCCAATGTAATAATTGACGTTCATAAGTGCGTCTGTGATGACAAAACTGAATAAAGAACTTTAAACTTTAAATACAGATTATGATTATAAAAAATATAAACTTTAGTAACAATCTAAGAATAGACTATAGGTATAAATATACAATACAAGCTGCGTCGCGCGATTCTACCTGCGTAGTATTTGGTTTATTAAATAGTTGCTTACTCGGAAACTGTTCGTTTTCCGGGACGAAAATTAGCCTATTTCCTATACCAGGACCTTTTTTTTATGTAACTGATTGACGAGACGAGCTGTTCGTTTGCCCGATGGTAAGCAATACGCCAGCCCATAACAATAACAGCACCACCCAGAACTTTGCTTTGCAAAATCCTGCGCGGCGCCGTACTGCGCTCGTCACCCTGAGACAGTTAGCTGTTGAGTCTCATAATGTCCAGTAATTTCGCTGGCTACAATGTCCTTTAAACCGGAACACAGTAATACTCGCGCACTACTGCTTGATGCTGAATAACTGGCAAAGCGGTGGTACCCACTCAGACGGCCAGTTTTACTCTACTTAACAGTTTAAATCAAATTTAAATTATTTATTAATCTTATTAAGCTAGATTGTAATTATAATGGCGGGTCTCTATTTGAGTCAAGTCATTACATTAAAAAAAAAAACTAGTCTGCGTATTCAGATAGCAATTAACAGACTAGCTGCGCATCCTCGTAATAATTTAACTATATTAAGCAGCAAAGTAGATATATATAAAAGATTAGACGAATATGGTAAACAAACCCCCGTACCCATATGTCCCTCAAGCGCCAATCGCGTTGAGTTCAGTTTAGGGTATAGATTCACTGCGACAATATTTTAGGATGCCATTTTTTGTCCCATTAAGTTTATCTCAACTTGTTGTTATCATATTTGGTATAAATGAATGAGATTAATTCGATTTCTTGCCTGAATCGATAATAATTAGTCGGTACGTCATTAGTCGCAGTGAAGTTATACCTTAATTTGAGCTCAACACGATATACGATTGGCGCTTGAGGGACATATGGGTAGGGGGCACGTGTCCTTGCACAAGGCGTACCTATTTGTATAACAAGTGAAGTAAAATCACCGAGCACCTACCGCCGACCGACTCAAAGCTTTACATATGGCTTTACTTGCTCCCGTTTATTATTAATAGCGTGTTAGAAGACAAATGTGCATGGAACATTCCGCCCCTTTTTTTTTTACGTGGGGAAATCCTCATGTATACCTCCGGGCACGGGCCCTTCGGTTATGTCAGACTCCGCCTTTCGGCGACCTACTGACTAAAACCCCACGGTTCTCCGTCTTCGCCCATGGTGGGGTGAGATGGGGTCGCGCTAGCATTCACCATCTCACCCCGGCAGATGGCCCGGTATCCGGGCCTCCGGCTGCAGCATTGCTGCACCCAGTCTTGCCCGACGGGGTGGCCGAGTTGACCCTCCCCGCCGCGCCGCCAGCCTTGCAGGCCGGCCATCCACCGACCCGAGGGTCCGCTGAGCCTCTCGCGAGGCTCTCCCGACTCCGCGGAAGATCCGCCGGCCTCATCTGCTGTGCTCTATGCTACCTTCATAGAGACACGCAGAGAGGCCCACCGTTCCCAGCCAAGTGGCCAACTAATTATGCAGGCTACAGGCAGGAGGATGCAAGGAAACCAAAATACTTTGGTTCTACGTTTAATTAAATATAAAAATTACATTTTAAGTTCCTACGTGCTAATTATCCTAATGGGTGACAACGGTTCGATGTGAGAACCAGAAGTGACGGTATGGGGGAAAGCTATACAAGGTTAATAGTTAGAAAGAGAGGGCATGATCGTGACTCGTGACTCGCTCCTGCGGGCAGTTGGTATGCAACACGACGTCATACGTAACAAACTGGCAAATAATAATATTGTCAAAAACAAACATATTAGATAAAAGTTTAAAAAAAAAATCCCTCAGTTTCTACAATAGAATAGAATAACTCTTTATTATAACACCAACATACACAAATAATTAAAAACTAAAATAACACCTAACTTAATAATAATGTCACAATGGGCGGTCTTATCGCTCAAAGCGATCTCTTCCAGACAACCCACAAGTGAAGGAATGTAGACAAAAATATATATGGACGGTGTTACTTAAAAATAATTTGTTTTATTTTCATTATTTCTAGCCGTATCTTGTGGGCGGGTAGTGGTTCTTTTTCCGATACGGTGATATCGTAATTTCTGAAGGAAAAGGAACAAGGATTTCTTATGTTTCTCAACGTTTGTGTAGATACTTGTCTAACTGTCGACCCTCGGACTTATCGGCTTCTTGATCTAAGTACATTCCTACCTACCTCATTGTTCTAAGATCATTAACAACAAGGATCACAGTCCTCTGTATAATTCGATATGAGCTAGCTACTATTAAGTGTATGTAGGTACCTACATGTTGTCTCTTTTTTAATTGATATAAAACGGCTAAGACTCACTGTAAATGTCGAAAATTACTCCGACCAGGTTTCGGACATTTTAGAAGTCCTTCTTCTGGGAGTTATGAGATCAAGCCGCGGCGTAGGTCGCGAGCGCTCGCACGTAACTGGCGGCGCGTGCGCGGCTCTGCAGACGCGGCGGGCGACGTCGGTGGAGTTCGCGCCCGCTCGGCGATGTTCGTAAGTTCGGTGGTGGGTGAATCATCACTGCCGCTACTAATGTCTGCTGCATTGTCTCTTTTTTCTTTGTAAAATAACCCAGCAGTGGAATCAATTCAATTCAATTCAAAAGTTCTTTATTTCAATTTTGTCGTCACAGACGCACTTATAAACGTCAATTATTACAATCACTACCACCGTATCGGAAAAAGAACCACTACTCAGAAAATACGGCAAGAAACTGAGGGGCATATTTTTTAGAACTTTTGTTACAATATTTTATGTTTGTTTTTGTCAATATTATTTTTCTTATGTACCAGTTGGCTACTTGGCAGAAGCGGGATGTTCCATGCATCTTTGTCTTCTATGTAATTACTAACTGTTTAATATGCTTTTTTTATTAGAATATTTTTCACACTCAATTTGAATGATACATTATAATTAGGTAACTAACTTATGCTCAGTAAAATGATAAAAATTTTATGATAATAATAACATGTTTGACTTTTAATATTTTGTAGGTACAAAGTTTATGTCTACGAAAATATTAAGTCGATATGTGCTTTTTACTTGTGGTAGGTCTCTCGTGTGCGGGAGGCCTTCTGAGTAGGTAGGCACCACAACTTTGCCAGTTATTTTGCCACACAGCAGTAGTGGGCAAACATGTATTCCGGTTTGAAGGGCATTATATGCAGCGAAATTACTTGGCATATCTGATGTCTCGGGGTGATGAGCGCAATGCAGTGCTACGCAGTGCTTTTTATGGTATTAACAATTCTGGGTGGCACTGCAATTGTTATGTGCAGGCGTGGCGCTTTTCATCAGGCGAAAGACTTGCTCGTCTTATCACTCAGTTCCATAAAAAAAATTATTAACTTTGTATTACTTTTAATTTCAGAACTGACAATCCAGTTTTCCAAAAATGCTGTGGCCGATTGTAGCAGCCATTGCCTTCGGGGTCGTCATTTGGAAGCTGTTCATTGATGATGTAGAGAACCCCTTGGACGTGCTTCCTGGCCCTGACAGGAGGCCGATCATCGGAGCCGCCCTTACTTTTATTAAAATTGACACGCGTGAGTTCTAGTTTAATGCCTTCGTTCAAATAAACAAGGACCCTTACCGAAAATATCTCAGATAAATCAAATATTTTTATTGAAAATCGTGTTCGGTTCAATGCACAGACAAGTTCAATGGTTCAGTATAATAAATAAAATGTCTCTTATTTGAAACGTCTACAAATCAAATCAAATAACAGGGCACCGACCACACAAAAAGCGTACATTGACCCGCTGCCTCTTGGCACTTGTCTTGCCTCTTAGTTAGTTTGATGACCCCTTGATATTTGAGTAACGATATACCTACTACTAACTAATGCCCTTGACTCGTGTATGGGTATACGGTCCCTAAAACCATAGAAAATGCTGCGATCCAACGGGCAATCACACATTTGGGTGTCATAATCATGGGTGGAAGAAATCGCTCTAAGCGATAAGACCGCCAATAAAACTACTATGTATTTTGTGACATTTTATTTTTAATAATTGTGTATATGTTATAGTGTGCAATAAAGTGTTAATGTATTGTGGTCATGGCATTCAAATGTATGATAACACATGCCAGGTATTACCTACATAAGCCTGAAACAAGATAGAAGAAGGTCCTATTGTCCCGTCCAGTGTCATAGGTATTTGTACACTTATATAAAATGTATTGAAGTACTACTTATTTATTTATTTAACAGTTTTGCATAAACATGGTATAAGGAATGACTTAATGCTATTTAGCATTATCTACCAGTCTTCCAGGTCGTGAAAGAAATATACTATAAATATATTACTTATAGTAAAGATAAAACTTATTATTAATAATAATTTACGGGTGACACTGACGTTTAAATTGGAGTAATCCAAATATAGTTTCAACCACATCCGGTGGTCTTTTTCAAGGCGAGTGCGGAACGCTCGCGAACGCGTCGGGCCTCGCACTGCGGGCTGCTGCACGCTCCGCTCGCTGCGTGAGCGTCGACGCTGGCTGGTGCGGAGGGCGGGGTATTGTTGGGTCCGTCGGCACGACCGGCTGCGAGTCATCGTCGTCACTGGAGTCTCCTTCAGAGCCATCTGGGACCACCCGGCAGACCGAACTCACTGTATCACAACTAGTACCACTGATAACACTAGTATACGCTCCACGAAGACATGAGCTCCAAGTTCCGCACTCGCCTTGAAAAAGACACTAACTATAGTTGGATTACTCCAATTTAAACGTGAGTGTCACCAGGCCTAGCGCACTCCACACTGTAGGTCCGAAGCTACTAGTACATAGCCGGACACCGCCAGCGGGTCGCGCGTCGTTACACGTGCCGCGTCAGAAGAGATAAGAGCTATGCGATAGAAAGAGAGGCGCTCTGTAGGTTAATATGACTGGTAGGTATGCAGCGCTACGCGAGCTGAATTGAATTTTATTGCGTCATAGCAAGAGTCGCTATTTGTTTAAATTTCTTTGCGGAGTGATGCTTCTGTCCCTTAGTATTCTGTGGTGTCACCCGTAAATTATTATTAATAATGTTTCCAAACCACGTTATCAGCATTTTCATAGTAAAAAAGATAAAACTTTATCTATTCTGTGTTAATAGATTGTTAATAAAAACACTAAGAAACTTGGAACCCCCAAATAGCACCTCGTTTTTCCTTAGATAACTAAAGTTTACGATATTCTTTTCTTTTGTTAGAAGAAGAATGCTAATGCGATATCATTGTATTTCAGGTGAGCTGTTCATCAAAGTACGTCAGTTCTTCCACGACTACGGAGATCGGTTCGTGGTCAAGGTTTTCAAAAGGCGTATTCTTCATATTAACAATCCGAAAGACGTCGAGGTAACTATAATCTGATAAGCTATAAGTAACAGCTTCTGTGGTTGGGCAGGTCTACTCATTTATTTTCGTATCCCACGACGTGTCAGTTGGGGGTTCCATACCAGCAACGGAACAAAAAAATGTTCGTACTAAAAGAAAATGCATTCGTTTTTACAAGCTTTTATTTAACTTGCTATGTACGTTTGTCGGGGTGGAATCTTGCAAGCTGAATTAGAACCACTTCCTCTAATCCTACGGAGTTGAAATTTTGCATACTTGTCAAAGTCCGATGACAATGCAATATTATGGTGACAGCCAGCTGATGATGGAGACGGAAGGTTGGCAATGGAACTCCTTGGCGGATAATCGTAAACTACTAGTGTTTGGGCTCATTTTAATCTGCTTGCGGTTCCGATTACGAATTTGTCTTGAAAACATATTTTTCAACAAAAAACTTATTCAAATATACGATGTTGTATAAAATAGGTAAAAAGGAACTGTATGCCAAGTTGTTTTAATTAGGTAGGTTAGCTTAATTATGAATGCGGAGCTTCTAATTAGATGGCATGTAAATAAAGCTAGGAATAAATTACGCTTTTATATTAAAGTACTGTAGATGCATGTACCTTTTTTTTATAAAAAAATCCCCAGAAAACAATTACCTCTACTAATTTTTCGTTTGAAAGCAGCTTTTCTAGCAGCGGTTCTTAATGTTTTATCAAAATTGGTTCAGCCATTTTTTACGTTTTTCGTGTTGGTGAAATTCTTATAACCTTCGCTACTAGGGATCGACGTAAATCGCATAACAAGAAACTTTCAGAAACTACAATTGGGGTTTTTTTTTTCAGGTGGTGCTAGCTCACTCCAAGAACATCACAAAGAGTAGACCTTACACCTTTCTCCAGCCTTGGCTCGGAACCGGTTTACTTTTAAGCACAGGTAAAAATAAAACATTATTATTTTAACAAAATCCTATGATCCTTCTTATATTATAAATGCGAACGTTTGTGATAATGGTTGGAAGGATGGACGGATATTTGTTACTCAATCACGCAACACTACTGAAAGCATTTTAAATCTTTATTATATCAATTTATATATTATTAAATCTTTCTTAATTATTATAGGTATTATAATCTTTTTTCTTTATCTGTACTTAAATACAACTCAAACCCATGCACATGCTAACGCCATCTAATTAATTTGTTACACCAAAATAAACTAGATGGCGCTAATAGCAAAGTTAGCACGCGCAAGCTTTTTTTTTCCACGCAATCGTGGAGGGAATTTTGAAATCCGATATCGATGCAATCGTCGGCGTAGGGCGCCAGGTGATCCCCCAGGGGCGCCTTCTCGAACCACGCCATCCGGTAGTGTAATAAAGCCTCAAGGTAACATGGATGGCCGGAGGCAGCTCTTTCTGCTAGCCCATGATGACGGTGCACGAGTTTATCAAGTGCATGACGTCTTCCCTGACGGTTTTGTATTTCGGGGAGGGCTTGATGTTGTCCCGGATTTTGGAGGTCATGCTAAGCGTGGCTCCGTCGCTGTTGTACGTGAACGACGTGGTACTCTATTAGTTTGTCCGCGACGCTCTCCCCGCCGTTATAAAAGCAAATCGCGAGCAGGGCCCCAATTCACTATGACAACTTGGCGAAATCACGTCGATTCCTTGCTTCGAAATCACGTCGATTCCTTTATTAATAAACGACATCTCTAGTGACGCATTCATATATTCATATATATGACGCGTCATAGAGAATACAAATTTCGCAGATGTAGTTTATTAATGAAGGAATCGAGGTTTCCTTGAAGCAAGGAATCGCCAAGTTGTCATAGTGAATTAGGGCCCTGATCGACGTATTTCTTGTCAACGGCCTTAAACGCGTGCTTGATCGCCGTGTGTAGTAACTGAGCGTTTGCGTCCCTACATTTTTCTTCCAATATTCTCAACTTCAAATAACCGAAGTTTGCGATACGATAATTTTCTGGCGAATAAATTTGTTTCACATGCGTCATCGTACTAATTGCTATAAATGAGCTGTTTCATAAAATCTGAGGAGCTCGTGGACGTTTCGGTAGCTAGCGGCGAAAATATCCTCATCCACTCATATATTGGCTTTAGAGTAACACTTGATTTCGGGTACACAGCAGCAAACCTTGTCATTTTGTTCGACATAGTTGTGTTGCTTCTTTTTTCTCCCGCCAATTGTTTTGATGCTAATGCTATGCTAATTAAATACTATACTAGTAATATGACAAACGCGGCAGTTTGTTAGGATGGATGGATGGATGTTTGTTACTCAATCATGAAAAACAACTGAAAGCATTTTAATGAAATTTGATATGTAAAGTTCAAAGTTTTTTATTCAATTTTGGGATCGCGCTTATGAACGACAATTCAATTCAATTCAAAAGTTCTTTATTTCAACTTTGTCGTCACAGAGCACTTATGAACGTCAATTATTACAATGACTACCACCGTGTCAGAAAAAGAACCACTACTCAGAAGATACGGCAAGAAACTGGAGAGCATTTTTTTTAGAACTTTTGTTACAATGTTTTATGTTTGTAGATTCTTTATGTCCTGGAAAAGGATATAGGCTACTTTTTCCCGGAAAACCGCGGGGCGCAGCTAGTAATAAATGAATTGTCTTCGTCTCTCCTAATAGCTGCGACCAACAGGGTCTTTAATGATCTGTATATTTATTTGCCTACCAACTAATTACATTTTGACATTCATAATTGCGTCTGTGATGCCAAAATGATTAAAGACATTTTGATTTGATTTGGAATGCATTCATCATCATCATGATCAACAGCCTGTTCGAGTCCACTGCTGAACATAGGCCTCTCCCATTACACGCCAATGAGCACTATCTTCGGCTCTTCTCATGGTAGTTCCTGCCAGCCACTTTACGCAGGTCGTCGCTTCATCTGGCCGTCCGGAGGGCGTCATACACTATGCTTGCCTAAACGTCGTCTCCACTCTAGAAATCTTTTACCAAACAAATGGAATCCATTAAAGAATTGAAATCGAAATTGAAAAAAGACGCTCGAAACAATTCCTCACTACCTGGCTTTTTACTCCTGTAATGTATTCTGGAAGAAAAGTATTTTATGTTGTCTTAAAGTGACAGTTTTAAACCGAGCGTATTAAGATTAGAAAAAGTTGTTTTTTTAACATAAGTTTTTTTTTACGCTTAATAGATCCATGTTTGGCCACTATCTCGCCTGATGTGAAGCAATGATGTGGCCTAAGATGGAGCACATAGATCTAGAGAGAGAGACGGCAGTTGAGCGGCTGCTTAGACTCGTCTCCCCAATGGTTCACCGAACATCATCCCGAAACACGACTAGGTCACTTGACGGCATGGCTTTGTTCGGTGGAAAATCTACGTTTGACCATCTCGCCTGATGATAAGCGACGATGTGGCCGGAGATGGTGCACGTAGATCTAGAAGATACCTATTCACTCTGGCCTTGAAGAAACCCAGATTGTAGTTATCAGGAAACAGAGAAGACGGCAAGAAGTTCATTCCTTAGCAGTACGCACTATAAACGTGGAACAAAACGCTTTGTACGAATCGGTGGAATGTCTGCTAAATAAGGGTGATATTTGGCCTATCTTCTACTCGTCCTGTGATGAAAGGGGGAGAGTGGAATTAGGTCGTGAAGCTTCTGTGGTGCAGGGCCAAGCGTGATTCGAACCCTGGGGGTCTTCTCTGAGTTGCTTAAGTTCGTTCGTTCGTGCGGACTAAAAGAGACGCTCTTATGCCTGTTGTATAGTGCTATCCCTTTCATCCGACAGAACGAAGATTCGTTATTACGAATCATAGTAAGGCCCCTGGAGATTCGTATGGAAAGTGAAACGATTATTCACTGAGTCTAATAATGATGTCTAATAAGGTTGTCTGGAAGACATCGGTCTAAGCGACAAGACAGTCCATTGTACTACCCTACTTATAAGGTTCTAGCTACGCCTCGCGATTTTCCTGGATAAATGTAACCTATATCTATTTCCAGGACATAACGAACCAAAATATCAAATTTCATCAAAATCAGGTTTTGCGTGATTGAGTAACAAACATCCATCTATCCATCCTCACAAACGTTCGCATGTTTAATATTACTATTATAGTATTAGAATTATTATTATTTTAGCATTAGCAATAGCAATAGCATTAGCTTTAGCAATAGCATTAGCATTAGCAGTAGCATTAGCATTAGTAGGTTTTTATGTGTTTAGTATACAATAAAGAGTTTTGTACTGTATTTATAATGTTTTAAATGCTTTCAAATGCAGGTTCAAAATGGCACAAACGTCGAAAGATCCTGACTCCGACCTTCCACTTCAACATCCTGAAGAACTTCTCCGTCATCATGGAAGAGAAGAGCAAAGACTTCGTCGAAAAACTGAAGAAGACCAGCGGAGCTGACGTGGACGTCATGTCGGAGATCAGCGACTTTACTCTCTTCACTATTTGTGGCAAGTATCTTAGTTTTTGGCGTATCATCAGTCCATTACGTTCACATTGGTGGGACACGGGCCTTCTCTCATAGAGAGAGTATCCACCACGCTGGCCCAATGCGGGTTTCTGGACATCAGTCCATTACGTTCACATTGGTGGGACACGGGCCTTCTCTCATAGAGAGAGTATCCACCACGCTGGCCCAATGCGGGTTTGTGGATATCATATGTCCTTGATTTTTTTACCGTTTTCACCGGTTTTACCGTTTTTAGAGCGTGTGTTAAATCGTACATAACTTAAGAAAGTCAGTGGTGCGAGGTTAGCGGGATCGAAAGCCGCACGTGCTCCCACTGCGCCACACTCGCTCTACTTTTACTTACTATATATTAATTTTTTATTTAACGATTATACATATATAGAACCAGCACGACCTAATTAACAAATGCTACTACAACTAACACGATTTTTTTAAATGACAAGTAAATAGATATTTTAAAACAATATACTGATAAAATTAATTCTTTTTATGACTATAAAATACCAATGTTTATTTAATGGATCGGTCCGCTCGCTATTACTCCTATTGCTATACCCTGTCAGGGTCATATATGTTAACTTACCTTTTCATAAGGCCTCATCAAATGTACATACATATATGATTGCAATAAACTATTGAGTATTGAGTATTGAGTATTGACCATCCCACGAGACCTAGACACGAAACAAATGCTTTAAATTTTTTTCTGTGCACAAACATTTGTCGCGGGAAACGAACCCCTCAGTGGTGAATAAGATTTGAGCCAACGTGCCCAACCACTACACCACAGAGGCTGATTTTCTCGTTTGGGTATGTGGAGGTCTAGACAGTTAAAAGACTTCGACATGGCCTGACGACTGTTGTTCTAAAATAATACATTTTATAACAAACAAAAAAAACTGACATCAATTCCGATGTATCTTCGAAGTCCAAAGTTGAATATCGATGAAATTAAATGGGACATGTTAGAGCTATACTGAACCCAACGCAATAAGAATTTTCCAAATTAGTTTATAAATGACGGAGTTCTGTCTGAGGTAACAAACAGAAAAAAAAAACAAAAATAATACAATCGAATTGAGAACCTCCTCCTTTTGTGAAGTTGGTTAAAAACTGTGGTTTCCGAAGCAAAGTAGCCCTGAGCTACCCGTGAACTTCGTTCGTTCGGCCAAACTACGCATTCATTTTGCACTGCGACTAGAGTGAGAGTTTCACTTATCTAAACATTATAACCGAGTTCGTGAACGCGGTATCGAGTTTACTCGCTTGTCACTTGTCACTTATTTTTAAGCAAAACCAGCATAACTCAGATTATCAGCTGTAGGAGCGTGTCGACGCGGAAGCCGGATCATTTCATGGAACTGTTCGGTTTTCCGGGATTAATATTGTATTTTGTTTCAATCCAGAACGTGAACGTACATTCCATGTTTAATTAAAATGGGTTTAGTGGCTTAGCGTGATTTGCTACATAGAATTTCCTCTTGTATACGAGTTTTTTTTTCTAATATATACTAATCTTTACAGTGGTTTCTTATAGTAAAATGTAGATAGAGGGCAATAAAAACTAAATATTACTACGTAAAGAAGCGACACTTCCACCCCACTGCCAATTTGTCGTCACCCGCAATAAATCGGTAAAAAAATGGGTAATGATCTGCTTGCGTCACTCGGTTGTCACCGCTCGCTGCGAATGACTAATGAGTGAGATTCAAATGTTTATTTTATATGTGCGAACAATTGATGTAATTTGAGGTTGTTATGACCTTTTTGGATGACGACGACGACCTGCTTTACAGAGGTAGAACAGGCCGGCTAACCATTTGACTTTGACATATGGACGAAACATATTGAGAAAAAGACGGAGAACGGCTGAAGACTGTGGAGCTGACCTGGACCTGACCTGACTGACGGAGGTCTGCCTCTCTCTTTTTTTCATTAAAATTTAATATATTGACTTTGATACAATATTAATATACCTAAAACAAAATGGTTCGTTATTGTTCTGTGTATAGATATGGCAAAGAAACCACTTACACAAATAAGAATCGGAGATTTTTTGGCTTTTCGCGTCTACGTCTCCCAGCCAAACGATAGTAGGTGTGAAAGAGAAACACTTATGTTGCTTACGTATAGCGTTGTCCTTGTCGCGCTCGATTCGTATTAGCTCATGCCTACAATAATTACGCACACACACAAAACGTGTGCGGACAGGCCGGTGCGTCAGTAGTAGTACTAGACAGTTAGCTCGGCGAATTTGCACGGAGTGTCGGGGGTCTAGAGGGTGTCCCTCTGAACTTCGACAGTTCTTTATTTCGACACGACACTTATTCCGAAAAATTGAGTTTGACAAGTCATTGCTTCGACTGACTGAAACATAATTCGACAGAAAATACTTCGAAATCGGTATCAAGGACTACGTTAGGTTATGTTAGAGCATAATTATATAAAATAATAGAAAAATAAAAGTTTTATTTTATTTATTTATTTAAAAATACACATTTAAATATCTTGACAGGACACCCCAATACGATGCTATAAGAAAACTATAACTAACATAACTATAACTGCTATATTAACGTTATTTTCAATGGACCTTAGTGCTATTTCTATAAATTTTGGCAGGCTACAATGACAATGTGCTTAGATATTGTATTAATTAATCGTAAGGCACGTGACAAGGGGGCGAATTCGAATAAGTTAAATAAGGAAGGTAAATAAGGAATTAAGTATCTTATAATTGAATGTACACATGTGTTGAAGAGACAAATATACGTTTTAATAAAGGGTCGGACAACTTTTCAGAAAGTGTTTTAAATTAACTACAAATAATATATAAAGCCATGAAAAACACTATTTTAATTAAATAACGCTCTGATAGTACCTAAAACTATGTTCAAACATTATGTTTCAAATATTGCCGCGCAAAAGGTCACCTCAAAACTTGAGACGTCATATGTAGGTAGAAAACGACAAACTCTTCGAATTAAAACTTGCAAAGAGATTTGAATACGTTTTATGAAGTTTGGGGACTATATTGTAGTAATGAAACAAAAAATTTAGCAAAAATACATTTTATGAAAAGTAAAAACGTAAAATAAACACAAGCTTGACTCACGGCATTTGCCTTCAAATGACGTCATGCGCTGTGATTGTTGTTTCGTTTGAGATGAAGAACAGATTAAAAATGTCAGAATCATTAAATTTTATTTATTGATTTAAAAATATAAATCATTGTTATTTTACAAAAATATTGATTGAATGATCTTTCTGGTTCGACGAACATTCGTTCTAACTACATTTTAGATTTTCTCTCGATTACTGTCCGATCCCCTATTATTCTATCTATCTATGATGATCTCGCGACCCTCGTTATTTTATCACCATAACACTAATCTTGTATTCACGACCTACTTACATAAACTTCGTTCGTGTGTGTCTTCGTGTAATCGAAAACTTTTGCTTCAGACATATCTTCAATGAGTTTCGAAAAGTATTCAAATCAAATCAAATCAAATCAAAAGTTCTTTATTTCAATTTTGTCGTCACAGACGCACTTATGAACGTCAATTATTACAATGACTCTACCATCGTATCGGAAAAAGAACCACTACTCAGAAGATACGGCAAGAAACTGAGGGGCATATTTTTTTGAACTTTTGTTACAATATTTTATGTTTGTTTTTGACATTATTATTATTCTTATGTGCCAGTTGGCTACTTGGCAGAAGCGGAATGTTCCATGAATCTGTGTCTTCTATGTAATTACTAACTGTATAGTATGCTTTATTCATTAGAATATTTTTCACACTCAATTTGAATCTACTTTCTGTGAGCTCAGTTATTATTAAGCACTAGCTTTTTCCCGTGACTTCGTCTGCGTGGATGACTTGGAAAGCTCATGCATCAGTCTTTTTTTCAAGACTATTTATAATTGCAAGACCTACAGCATATATATAACACACGTACTACGAAGAGGTCATGCTGTATATTTGTAGTCAAACTTCGAGTAGACCATTCGAGAGCCATTTTCAACCAACTTCAAAAAAGAGGAGGTTCTCAACTTCGACGGTATTTTTTTTGTGTTTGTTACGCGATTACTCCGCCAATTATGAATTGATTTTGATGATTCTTTTTTTGTTTGGTAGGTCATCATACTTCAGAGGTGGTCCCATAAGATTTATCGAAATTGATTTTGCACTCTTTAAAAAAAATAACATATTCAAAAATATAAGTTTAGGCTTGAAGTCGGTTCTAGTTTTTTTCTATAAATTAATTATTAGAGTAGTCAACCAACCGATGTTGATGTGACACACATACTTAAACTAAATTAGGACTAAACCTACCAAACGTAGAAAATCATGTTAAATCCGATCAGTAGTTTTCGAATCTATAGATAACAAACATACAAACAAACAAACAGACATCAATTCTAAAACCGTGGATTCATGTTCAGTATCCTCTAATAATAGAGCGAGTGTGGTTCAGTGGGAGCACGTGCGACTTTCGATCCGACGCACCCGAGTTCGAATCCGGCTGGCCCCGCACCACGGACTTCCTTAAGTTATGTGCGGATTTTACACTCGCTCTAAAAACGGTGAAGGAAAACATCGTGAGAAAACCGGCATGTCCAAGAATTAATTACAAAAATTCAAGAACATCCACCAACCCGCACTGGGCCAGCGTGGAGGATTATGGCCCATACTCTCTCCATGAGAGAAGGCCAGTGTCCCAACAGTGGGAACGTGATGGGCTGATGATGATGAATATTATATTCACTTGTGGTACGTCTCTCGTATGCGGGGCCATCTGGGTAGGTACCACCGCTTTGCCAGTTATTCTGCCACCAACTGAAGATGATAATGACCCTCTAATCTCTAAATATTCAGATCCCAGTTGGTTTCTCAAAAATATCAGAAAACAGAACTGGCTCAGTGACAGTTTAATAATAGCATATATTTATTCCACAAGGAAAACAACTTCCAACGAAGTAATCAACTATTTTATTGGCATATTATTCAATTTATTTATGTGATGTGTATGTACCTACTGCTTGTGTATATGTACTACAGTGTTTATACTGTGTTCAATTCAATTCGATTCAATCGTATTGCATTCCTTAATGTAGGTAGGTAGGTACAGTACATGACCAAGTTGTAGACAGCCCCCGTACCCATATGTCCCTCAAGCGCCAATCGTATATCGTGTTGAGCTCAGATTAAGGTGTAAATTCACTGCGACAATGTCTTATGATGCCGTATATTGTCTCATTAAGTTTATCTCAACTCGTAGTCATCGTCTTTTGGTATAAATTAATGAGATTAATTTGATTTCTTGCCTGAATCGACAATAATTAGATCGTATCTTATTAGTCGCTGAGATGCTATACCTTAATTCGATCTCAACACGATATACGATTGGCGCTTGAGGGACATATGGGTACTTAGTAATATTTAGTTTACTTTGATATGGGTAGGGGCTGTTCATTAAGGACTCTGTCCAGAACTTAATTTAGAGGAGAGGAGTCTGCTTCTAAGTATAAAAATTATGTAGCAAAATTAATAGTTCCGGTTTGAAGGGCATTGTAGCCAGAGAATCCAAGTGCTATGGGCAGACGTCTAACATCAGGTGAAATACCTACTCACGTCACGCAATTACATAAAAAATGGAACGAAACTAATAAGTACAATAAAACTAAAAAAACCACCAAAGTAAGAGTCGGACTCGCACACGAAGGGTTCTGTATCGTTATCTATAAAAACGGCAAAATAATCATGTCTGTTGTATGGGAGCCCCACTTAAATATTTTTAGATAGAAGATAAAAGATTAAATGATAATTATATATGATGTTTTTAGTAATATTTATAAAACTACTGAGTTAAGATTCACATTTGGTGTTTACTTGGGTGATAACTGATCCATAAATTTAGCTTCGAGTTACGTTTATCGAACAAAGCTTAACTTGAAACTCCCTCTGATTCTAGACTCATATCAGTTTATAAATACGACCCTAAGAGCGGGTGAAGCTATCGGCTAATACTAGTTTCAAAAGTTAATAATGACGTACTTTTATTGGATCCTATTTCTAGTAAAGGCTCTCATAAATTAATCTCTCGTTCAATCGAAATTTAATATTTTCAATTTATTTCAAAGTATAACATAACCATTTAAACCACATTAAACCACAAACCGCTAGCGTTTAGTGGATCCTTTGTTAGAAATTAAATTATAAATTTAATTAATTATATACATACTACCCTTCATAGTTTGTACTATTACATATGTGCTCATATAGTGTGTTCCCTCTTGGTGCGCTTTTTGGACAAGGTAGGTTGGTACTTAGTACCCAATGTATGGTTTATGGTTTAAGATCTTTATTCTCGTATAAATATACAATATTTACTTAAAATGAGAACATTTAACACTTACGCACTATAAACGTGAAACCAAAACGCTTTGTTCGAATTGGTGGAATGTCTACTATTATAAGAGTGATATTTGGAAAGTTAACAACACCATATTTGATTTATCTCTTATCCTTTTTCCAGAGACTGCAATGGGAACACAGCTGGACAGGGACCAGTCAGCGAAGACAGTAGAATACAAATCTGCCATCCAGGTGATCGGGAAGGTGATGCTGCACCGCCTCACCAAAGTGTGGCTTCACAACGACTTCATCTTCCTCATGACATCTCAAGGAAAGATTTACAACGAAAATTTGCAGAAGGTATACCATCTCCTTTTAAACACCTTCAGTCTCGAAGGAAATAATAAATATTTAGAAAAAAAACAAAAACCGACTTCAAGACTAAATGCGTTTAGTCTTGAAGTCGGTTTCTGTTTTTTTTAATATATCTACGTATTTCTTTTTTCTTTTTCAAAAAGTGCTGAATCAACTTTGATAAAATTTATGTGGGACTACCAAACAAAAAAAGAATCAACAAAATCGATTCATAATTGGCGGAGTAATCGAGTAATAAACATACAAAAAAAAACCTACAGTCGCATTGAGAACCTCTTTTTTGAAGTCGGTTAAAAATTATTATACATACTAGCTGCGCCCCGCGCTCACCACCAAGCGAAGAATTGCTCGTCTCATTACTCAGTTTCATAAAAAAAACATATTGATAGATATATATTGGCAATGCAGAAACCATTCAAGACAAAAGTTTATATTGGACCTCAGATAAAATATCCAGCTCGAAGAATTGGACCAATATTGCCATGACACGGGAAGGGTAATCGTAATACCCTTCAGTTCCGTGTCATCGTGTGACGTTTATTCCCTTTAAAAAACTTGTTTAAAAAAGGATCTTTTAAATATACAAACATAATAACTACAGTCTGTAGAACTGAACTAATTAACGGAAATAAAATAAATATGACGAATAATTACGACTATTGTCATGAACGCAACTGTCCATGCCTTTATATGTTATTCCTTTCCATCCACGTTTGTCTGGAAGATATCGCTTTAAGCGATAAGTTCACCGTTTGTGACAATTATATTGTTAAGTTTATCTTAAATTGTTATTTTTTAAGCCCCCGGCGCAAAAAGGAGGGGTGTTTGACCACTATGTGTGTCTGTCTGTAGCACCGTAGCTCTTAAACGGGTGAACCGATTTGGATGCGGTGTTAACTGTTTTGTCGTGTTACCAATAAAGAGTTATTCATTCATTCATGACGTCACTGACCTTTCCAGGTTCACGACTTTGCAGACAACGTCATCCGAGAGAGGATGAAGAGAAGGGGTCCGAAGAACGAGTTCACGGCAGCTCTAGAGGGCGAGGACGTGAGCTCAAAGAAGAGGCTGGCCATGCTGGACTTGTTGCTAGAAGCTCAGGATAAGGGAGAGATCGATGTGGCTGGGATCCGGGAAGAGGTCAACACTTTTATGTTTGAGGTAAGATGAAATATATGCGCACTACTGCTTAGCGACAGAATATATCTGAACATGTGTCAGGGAGACGGGTCTGAGCAGCCGCTCAACTGCCGTCTCTCTCTAGATCTATGTGCTCCATCTTAGGCCACATCATCGCTTCAGATCAGGCCAGATAGTGGCCAAACATAGATCAATTAAGCGTAATAAATATGCGTTCCAACATAATCCAACAAGAATACTTTACAAAGGCTGTACCAAATACTTTTTACCTCAGCGGTTTCTGAATAGTATAAAGAAAGAAAGAAAAAGCTAAAAGTCATTTCCTCCAAACAACTTTTGGGTAATTGATCCAGCTTACAAAAATATTTACCAACTAAATCTTAAGAAAAATCTTAAAATAGTGTCTCTCTAGAGCATACGGTTGTCTACTGGAAGAGATCGCTGCTTAGCGATAAGACCGCCTGTTGTACTTACTTATTATAAGAAAGTATATTCAAAATGTAGGTAATTCCTTCTTACGTTTTTAAGAGAGTTTTCAAGTACAATAAAGTGTTTTCTATCTATAGATATTTATATCTAAGTCAAGTTTACGGACGCCTAAAAGCAGTACTAGGTCTGAATTACGCTTGACCGGTTCTTAATTTATTTAGTGATTATGCTGTCTTATATTCGCGAGAAGGGTAGCTAATTTATAAGACATGTACCTAGCGGCTACCCTTGGAGTGAGGTTTAGTTATACCTGGATCCTTCGGGAACCACGGTTTAAATTGTTAATATAGTAATTTTCATTACCTTTAGACTTAGACTTTCAACCTGTGTTGATATATAGACATACCAGCACCCTAACAACCGTGCTGCTCGTCTATTTACAAATAAATCTATATAAATAAAAATGTATGTTTGTATGTTTGTCCTTTATGCTTTCTTAAACCATTGATCCGATTGTGATGAAAATTTGGTGAGTTCTTCTGCTGTGTGCGCTCGCGAGGCTTCCTGATAAAAAAAAACTATATACATATAAATAAAAAGTACGTGGCATTGCAGCGCATGCCGGGTACAGCGAGTAAATAAATAAAAATAACTTTTTCCGGGTAACATGCTAATTCTGTGCCAAATTTCATCGAGATTGGTTCAGCCGTTTAGTCGTGAAAAGGTTACAAACAGACAGTTTACCTTCCTCTCCTCTCCTCTCTTTATTACCTTCGCATTTATAATAGTATAACACTATACTTGGTATGAAATCCTGAAGTTTCTGTTCTTTATTCCCAGGGGTACGACACTACAGCTGTGGCTCTCACGTACGCTTTGATGCTGCTTGCTGATCACGAAGATATTCAGGTGAGTCAAAGAGAGAGAAGAGAAGTGAGAAGTGGAAGAAAGAAAAGGGAGGGAGAGTACGGGCGATAGTGGCCAGATATAGATCTAATGGATACAAAAGAGGCCCTACCCTCAGGCAACCTCCTGCTGGCTTGGCAAGTGATGCGTCGGAAACGACTCCACACGGGATCCCTGCCATAACCAGACAGTCATGCCTGAGCTTACCTTCATCATAATCATCAGCCCATCACGTTCCCATTGTTGGGACAAGGGCCCTCTCTCATAGAGAGAGTATGGGCCATAATCCAACACGCTGTCGCTGGCCCAGGGCGGTTTGGTTGAT
Source organism: Petrophora chlorosata (assembly GCA_951640565.1). Classification (NCBI taxonomy): domain Eukaryota; kingdom Metazoa; phylum Arthropoda; class Insecta; order Lepidoptera; family Geometridae; genus Petrophora; species Petrophora chlorosata. The sequence goes on along the minus strand of OX621204.1, from coordinate 1,806,303 downwards.
ATCACATGTCCTTGAATTCTTGTGATTAATTCTTAGACATGCTGGTTTCCTCACGATGTTTTCGTTCACCGTTTTTAGAGCGAATGATAAATCTGCACATAACTTAATAAACTCGGGTGCTTTGGATCGAAAGTCGTACATGTATGCCCCCATTGACTCATCACGTCATCACATCAAAGTGCTTACCTTGTCGCCTACTAATCGTATCCTCCATCCATCTAATTGCATCCTACTCTCTCACACGTCACATCATAAGGAAGTGGGATTACTTTTCAGAAAGTGTTTATAATTAACCACAATGTATAAATATAGCCTAGAAAGATAATATTTTAAAGTTCTAAAAGTACCTAACCTAAAACTATGTTTAAATGTTATGTTTCGAATATTTCCGCGCAAAAGTTCACCTCAGAACGTATGAGGTCACACGCAGGCAAACGAAACGACAAGTTCTATGAAAGCAAACTTGTAAAGTGATTTAATATGTTTTTGTGAAGTTTAAGGACTTTAGGGTCGTCATGGAATGAAAAACATATCGTTTTGATTTAGATAATAAGCAAAAATTTAAAATAAACACACGGTATTTACTTTCAAATGACGTCATGCACTATGTTGGTGTTTCGGAACAGATACAAAAAGTCAGAATTATTAGATTTTATTTATTAATTTAAAAATATAAATAATTATTATTTTACAAAAATATTGATCGAATGATCTTTCGGATTCGACAAATATTCGTTCTAACTACATTTTAGTTTTTTTTTCTATTACTGTCCGATCCCCTAATTTCGTTCTTCCAGAACCGCATCTACGAAGAATGCGAAGCTATCTTAGGCGGGTCCGGCCGTACCCCGGGCATGTCCGACTGGGCAGAGATGAAGTACTTGGAGGCCGTCATCAAGGAAACCCTGAGGCTGTACCCTAGTGTGCCGTTCATCGCTAGGGTGATCACGGAGGACTTTGTATTGGGTAAGTTAATTAATAGTATGTAATTTTAAGATTTTTATGCACTAATCGGTGAAACAATGAGTCGTTTGCTTGATGGTAAGCAACATAACCTGTTGCCTGCCTGCCCATAACAGTTGTAAGGCCACGCAGATCTCCTTTCCTCTGTGTATTTTTTCAATATTTTCACAGAATACAAAGGGACAGAAGCATGCTATGACGCAATAAAATTCAATTCAGCTCGCGTAGCGCTGCATACCTATCGGTCATATTAACCTACAGAGCGCCTCTCTTTCTATCGCATAGCTCTTATCTCTTCTGACGCGGCACGTGTAACGACGCGCGACCCGCCGTCTGTGTCCGGCTATGTACTTGTAGCTTCGTACCTACAGTGCGGAGTGCGCTAGGCCTGATATTTGTAACAAAATAATTAGCATTACAGTTTTAGCTTTTTTGTAGTAGGCACCTACCTTGTGACACGTTATTGTAAACGTGACACGATAGAAATGAACTCTGAGTTCTGTCTTTACATCAAAGAAAAAGTAAAGGAAAGGAAATGGAATGTGGTAGGAATCCTTTGAAAGGATTTCTTTCGTGTCATCTGAGCGGTTCCATATGATCACAAAACATTCTCAACACAAACAGTTCTTTTTACAGTAGGAATAAGCTACGTTATTAACTGCTACATAAAAACAGACTAGAAAATAAGTTTTTTTTTTATTTATCATTTAAAAATAACATAACAATAGCAAGTTGCATGGCATTCGTAAACCACTGAGGTTTGTGTTCAATAAGGAGGCGTCCATAAATTACGTGAGGTGCTTAAGGAGGGGGTCGAGTCAAATCTCATCTAATCTTACGTTAGAGAGAGGGGGGGGTCTCGGCAAATATCACGCAATTTTTTTTCTGATTGAAACAAAAAAAAACTATTTTAGTCCATTTAATCCAGATTGTACATACTTAAGATTTAATCTTAAGCGTAATCGTTTATTACATTATAATTAAACTCTCAGCAATATTGATTACTAGTCTTAACTAGTCGTAAATAAAAGCACGAAGCAATTTTTTTTTCTTTTTACAATAACAATCCAACGCGTTTACGTAAGAAATTAACCCACATTTTGAAAAATCTCACGTGAGGTTGGGGGATGGGGGAGGGGGTTGAATAAAATCTCACGACATCTCACCAGGGGGGAAGAGAACAACAGAAAATTTAAAAAACACCTCACGTAATTTTTGGACGCCCCCTAACATGTTTAGTCTACATCGATATTAGGTAACACAATCATCTAATAACTTTATCTATGAAGGTAGAAAATTGGTAAGTGCATTTCTTAGCAATTAATAAAACGGCTAGGACTCACTTAGTTTGTCGAATTAGTCGACCTTGTTTCAAGCATGTCCGATGCTCTTCATCATGTTCAGGAGCGAGTTTACGCTGCGAGATCGCGGCGACCACTGCCCACGTGTGTCCTAGCCGTTTTATATAATATTTATAATTATAATGAATCAAACTTTCATACTATAAAATAAGAAATTTCATTCAAATACTCATCGATTACTAAATGAGCATCAAAAAATACCTATAGGATAAGTAGGTATAAGTGCTCTTTCAGATTTTAATAAGTAATATGTGACTGTCAAACGCATTCCAAACCGAATCAATCTTCGTATTCCCGTCTCCGTGAATAAATTTAATATTACGCAAATTTAAAGCTTAATTCTACATCAATAAACATATTGGATTCAGCCCCCCTACCCATGTCCTTCAAGCGCCAGTCGTATATCGTGTTGAGCTCAGATTAGGGTATAGATTCACTGCGATAATAATGTCTTATGATGCCATATATTGTCCCATTAAGTTTATCTCAACTTTTAGTTGTCGTATTTTAAATGAATGAGATTAATTCGATTTCTTGATTTTCTTTAAATATTTTTCCTGTACCTAGCTCAGAGGAAGGAGTCGTAGTAGCTGTAACACAGGATATCCTAGTACGGCTACTAACGACATTTCTAAGTGTACATATATTTCACACTATTTGTTTGTTTATGTGTTAAGATGAGTAATTAAATTAGAAGAAAGAATGTACTTTTATTATTATTATTCAGCTGGGTTTGTCCCACTGCTGGGCAAAGGCCTCCCTACCCTCATTCCATTCCTCACGTTTCTGGGCTATTGTTTGCCATCCCATCAAATAGGAGTCTAGTTCGTCCCGCAATCTCTTTCTGGGCCTGTCGCGTCGTGGGGTAGCGTCGCGTGGGGTCCACTCAGTTGTGAGTTTGGCCCATCACTCGTCTGACATACTTACTTAATTTTCGTACTTGTATTATTTTTGGTAAATGATTAAATGATTGATTGTTCAAAGGTTGTCTGGAAGAGATCGCTTTGAGCGATAAGATCGCCTATTGTTATGATGATTACCTACTGTGAAATGTACTTGTTTTTCATGTACCTATTTTTAAGGTTTTAACAATAAAGTGATTAAAGTGTTTATCTTGTCTACAACAATTAGACCGTATCTCATTAGTCGCAGTGAAGCTATACCTTATTCTGAGCTCAAAAATGATGTAAGATTGTCGCTAGAGGGGCATATGGGTAGGGCGGCAGGCGTGCTTGTAATACGACACGTGCAGCATATTTTATCTATATTTAAATAATGAACGTAAATAATTCAAGTGCCGCAATGTTTTGAAGATATTCTAATAACTCGACTAATTCAGAATTATGCATCAGGATGAGACATCCGTCACTAGGCCGCAGGCCAAATTAATAATATTTACGAAGAACAGACTGTTTTTTATAGATAGATAGATAGATAGAAAGTTCTTTATTGCACAAACAAAGTACATAGGCGAACTTAATGCTAGTGAGCATTATCTTCCAGTTAACCTCGGTGTACTGTGGAGATTTTATAAGGTAGTGCAAACAAAATATAAAGTAATAGTAAACAAATTAAAAGGCCATACAAAAATAATAACAAGATATATACATACAAATCAGTAACAATATATATAAAAAATATAATAATATATATATACACTTGTAGATTGCATATATAGTATATAAAATAACAAGGAAAAAAAAATATATAAAAAAAAATAACAATAATAAAATATAAATACCTAATAACAAGTGAGCGAGAGCGAGTGTGGCTCAGTGGGAGCACGTGCGACTTTCGATCCGACGGTCCCGAGTTCGAATCCCACTGGCCCCGCACCACTGACTTTCTTAAGTTATGTGCGGATATAACACTCGCTCTAGAAACGGTGAAGGAAAACATCGTGAGGAAACCGGCATGTCCAAGAATTTTTCACAAAAAGTCAAGGACATGTGACATCCACCAACCCGCACTGGGCCAGCGTGGTGGATTATGGCCCATCTTCTCTCTATGAGAGAAGGCCCGTGTCCCAGCAGTGGGAACGTGATGGGCTGATGATGATGATGACCTAATAACAAAATAAAACTAGAGAACTGTAATTATAGACATATACATTTATAAACTATGAACAGGTGCAGAGTAGATCAGTAAGCTCTTTTATAAGGTGTCGTTTTACGATATCTGTTTTTTCTTCTTTATCTGAAGTTTTTTTAGATAGATAGGTAAACGCTTTATTATTCACCTTAAAAATAGAGATAAAGTACAAGTCAAATGTTTACAATGGTGTAACAATGGGCGGTCTTATCGCTTAAAGCGATCTCTTCCAGACAACTTTTGGATGGAGAAGAATAACGAAACATACACAGACGGTGGTGATAGAAATGATAACAGACTTACCAAGGGCTTACATATTTATACATAAATAAACTTATATACCTAACTAGTATACATACATACAATATATAATTATAAGTAACATACATATTATACAATCCAAAAGTGAACGGATATAAAAAAGAATGCAATAGCAAAACATAATAAAGATTATTATGAAGTGGACAAATATAATTTTAATTAGTGACTTGAGTGATTCTCTGAAATTAAATTTTAACACAATATAGAGGTAGGTCGAGGTAGGTAGGCTGCATCCTTTAAGACCACAGTCATGTTGGACCACGATTAAAAATACCTACCTACCTATAAATTGTGATAAAATTTAATTTCAGAGAATCACTGGAGTAAATAAATTAGATATTGTAAAACGAGGCCTTACAAAAACATTCGGCTTTTCGTAAATTTTATTTATAGAGGTTGAAAAGACCTTGAAAAACGAAGCGAAAATTTGGCAAATTAATTTTCAGAGTAAACAATAAGCTCTAAGTTTAAAGTATATGGAAGCCAAGCTCAATAATAATAATTAAACTAGGTCAAGAATAGAAAAAGAAAACCTTTTCTCGGGGAAAATTGTAAATACTGTTTCCCAAAAGGTTTGTTCAAGATCAAACGCCGCCGCCACTACGACGTTTTATTAACCGACTTCAAAAAAGGAGGAGGTTCTCTGTTCGATTGTATTTTTTTTAATGTTTGTTACCTTAGAACTCCGTCATTTATGAACCGATTTGAAAAGTTCTTTTTGCGTCGGGTTCAGTATAGCTACGAAGTGGTCCCATATAAATTTCATCGATATGTGACATTGGACTTCGAAGATACATTGAAGTCGGTTTTTGTTTTTTTCTAAAAATTAATTATTTTCAAGGGTTGGATTTTAAAACGAGTCGCCTGAATTTGAGGATATTGGTGGTGTAGGGGGCTTAAGGGAGTTAGTCTTAATCTCCCCAAAGTAATTTTGGCTGCCGGAGTTGCGTCTAAATATTTTGAAACAATTTCCAAAAATTCTTAAATACTATTGCAATTATGCAAAACGGAACGTAATTTTTATGCTTTAGTACAGTTTTTCAAATGTAATTTTTAGGTTTTATGTGAAAAACGTGAAACGAAACGCAACCCGCCATCTTGGATGGATGATATTGACAGCTAATGTCAAATTTGTGCGTCATTCCTTTGCTTTCGAGTATATGTGAATGTTTTTTTCTGTATCGATAATAGCAATGTCTAATGTCAACTCCGAGTTGGCACAATTCGACTTCAGTTCTATTAGGGGGGGATCAAAAAAAATTTCAAGAATTATGTTTTATATCTATATATCTCTATTAATTTACATCATCATAATAAAGGCCTTACAATATCTTTAAATAAATTGCCGGATTAGTCCAGCCGTTATCGAGTGATGCGTTTACCAAAGAATCGCATTTAATTTTTATTTATATAGATTACTAGAATTTCAAATCGCAAGCGCAGATAATATGCCGGTTAAACTATTGCTCGCCATACTCATAACAAACATCATTGTCGAATAGGCCGAGCGCGTCACATCACTATTTGAGACGACAATCGAAGCGGGGTTGCGGGGCAGTGCGGGCGGTACGTGTAGCCCCGCGTGCCACGTCTTTTTCGCCCCCGCGAAATGAAACGACTTTGATGTGTTTGAACTTAAAAGTTTTAAAAATTGGCTTACCGGTGAAATGTGATGTTAGAATTCTGTTTATTGTGCTTCCGAGTATCGTTTTTATTGCACATTTAACCATTTTCATATCTGCTAAGAACTCGCAACGGGCGCTCACACTGCTAGTACTCGTAAGACTACTAGCGCTTGTGGACAGGACGATGCTATGTTCTCATTCTCACCCGTGCATACTGTTCCCACTTAGGAACACGCGCTCTATACCTAGTTATGTATACTCTAAGTATGCCAGGCTTTGCTAAAAAAAATCCCGTGTAGGGGATCAAAGTTGTAAAAATAATTGTATTTATTTTGCTGTAGGAGACCTAACAGTGAAGGCGGGAGCTGAAGTGGCGGTACACATATACGACCTCCATCGTCGCCCAGACTTATACCCCAGTCCAGAGGAGTTCAACCCTGATCGGTTCCTGAGCGGAGAAACGAGACACCCTTACGCGTTCGTCCCTTTCAGTGCTGGTCTTAGAAATTGTATTGGTAAGTTTCTTTTTACTTTTCGTTTTTAAAAGAGTGGTAACTTATAGCGCTTAGATGGCCCATCTGGTGTAGGTACCTACATAGATAACAGTCTTATGAGGCAATCATCAGTAACAAGGTGCATGCTGATGTGTACTCGATGCAGAGGAGGAGGAAGACATGAAAGGGAGGTATCCTCTTGCAGCACTGACAAAACACTCATGTCATGACAAGAGTGAACAGGTTTCCTCCATCTCCTTTCTACCATCGGACAACAAGACGCACGGACACTCTGCATCCGTTTATGGTTGACATTCCCCCTGCTCGAAAAAAGCGTTTAGCTTCGACCTTTTTAATGCGAACAGCTAAGGAATGGAACACTGTAACGTTACGGAGGTCCCCCGGCTAGCTCTACCTAAGACCTCCGCACGTACAGTACCTTTCTGGGAGAGAGAGAGGGACTGGAAGCTGTAATGAAATTATGTTAATTTGGTGATACTTTTAATACAGTATATAAAACAGTGCTGCTGAGGAAAAGATCTTCTGGGTAATGAAAATTGTCGATAGAGGGAAATGAGAACGTATACTTTGTCGATAGGCTTCTTCTGCCTGTCGAAGAGGGTAAATGAGAACGTAGTACTTTGTCCTTGTCGATGGGCTTCTTCTGCCTGTCGAAGAGGGTAAATGAGAACGTAGAACTTTGTCCTGGGTTTGTCCTTCTCCCGAGAAACTGGAAGTTTGTCCTGAGTTTGTCCTTCTCCCAATCCAGGGGACGTTCGACGGCGGTGAGTGGGCCTTTGTTCGGGCCACCAACCTGTGATACCTCACAACAACGGAGCCACAAAAATAATATGGTTTTCCACCTTTAACAAATCGTGAGAGAACCTTTCTCTCTCCAAGCTCAAGTTCAAGTCCTGGTTTTCCTCTTTTTTCCGTTCTCTGTCAGTTCATTCAATTTTGAATTCTGTTTTCTTTTTCCTCAAGGTAATAAAAGTAGGTCCATTTGAAATATTAAATAGGTTTGATGAGTCATGAAAAATGAATGAAGATGATATGTAACACTACAACACCTTACCAGCGGCATTGTTTCCCGATTCTTATAATCTGGGTGTCTTCAAGTCTCGAGTGAATCGGTATCTAGGCAAGCATGATCCATCGTCGACCGCGTCGTCGCTTTCCATCAGGTGAGACTTTGGTCAAATGCTTGCCTATTCCGTAATAAAAAAAAGGTTTCTTCTAGGCGAGCGTGCTACATCTTCGACCGCATCGTCACTTAACAACAGGTGAGATAGCGGTCAAACGCAAGCCTATAGTATTTTTTTTTAAAGTCGACAAACATTCATGTCTCGTCTATTGTACGTAATGTCGCGGCGGGGTACCGACTGAAAATCAGTGCTGTTTTCCTGACATCTCTTATTGTTTCACTGTGTTGTATTTAATGTGTTGTACTATCTTTAAATATATAACTGGCTGCGCCCCGCGGTTTCATCTGCGGTTTCCCGGGAGAAAGAGTAGTTGTAGGGTATAAACTATCTTCATTTCAAATTTCATCCAAATCTGTTTAGCCGTTACAGCGTGAAGAAGTATCAAACACACTTGCATACAAACTTTAGCATTTATAATAATAGTGTGATTCCGTTTAATGTTGTTTTTTTTACTCCCGACGAAAAAAGGAGGGGGGGGAGGGATATAATTTGACCACTGTGTGTCTGTCCCTGGCACCGTAGCTCTTAAACGGGTGCACCGATTTGGATGAGGTTTTTTTTAATTTGAAAGCCGGTTTTCTACCGATTGTTTAGACATGTTTTATCAAAATCGGTTCAGCCGTTTCAAGGTCATCAGCTGTTATGTTAGCTGGATCTTAGACGCATAATGGGTATGTACTTTACTTTCAAACATATGCGTGACCTAAAATTTGAAATATCAGGGGTTTTCAAATATTTAATTTAATTTTTCTTGTTTTCTATGTTTGATGAAAATTTAATGTAATATGTTCACTACACATCACTATCAAGGCATACACATTTATTACGGATTAAGTTACATAAGATTATAATATAATATTCATAATTAAGTTTACTTAGGCTCAAGTGACAGCCTTCAATATTATGGAGGTCCCTATAATATGTAACGAGCATTGTCAACCGAATTGGGCTTCATACTGGTATTCTGTTCAGTCACGAAGCCGACACTAATGAGAGGGTCTAGACGGGATTTGTAAGAAATTTGTAATAGGTACATTGTGTGTACCAATCTCTATACATATATGTATACCTACTGAATTGTAAGGTATGTATACCTATTTCTTTTTATTGCTAATTGGCTTGCGTTTGACCACTATGTCATCTGATGGTAAGTGACGATGCGGTCGACGTTCTACCACGCTCACCAAGATAGTACCAACCTGTTCACTCGAGACTTGAAGATTCCTAGATTGATATTTAAGAAAATTTTAATGCTACGAATGCAAAAATGAGTTTTTCGAGGATGTTTGTTACTCAGTTTATTACGTAAAAACTACTTAACGGATTTTGATGAAATGTTGTAAGTACCTTGGTAGGTACTGTTTTTTTACCGCATTTTTATTAAGGTTGTTGTTGTTTGTATATGCCCGTCGTTCCTTGAATCTTACAACTCAAAATTAGAGCACTTCCCGATTAGTTATCCGGCTGAAACTTTCAAGGTACAACTCGATGGCAATGCATTCTAAATATGCGGACCTAAGCTCTAAAGGCGCATAAAAACGTGTTTTTAACCAAATTCTTAAAAGGAGGAGGTTCTCAAATCGATTGTTCAATTAGTTTACTTCCTGGACATATTTTATCCTGGAACATTCCTAATTGTCTCCGGGTGACGAGAGCAGTGTAGGATTTGGCAAAACAAAATACTGGGTGGCGCTGTTATTGTTATGAATAGAATAGAATAGAATATATTTATTATCATAAGGTTACACATTGCATTATACTTACATAATGAATGTTACACATTAAGACTCGTCTGTACATGATAACATTACGAATATTATTATTTAGTATACATAAGTATAGTCACACATTTTAGGCACTTGTGATTGAGATGCAGTGTCTTACTTTGATGCCATTAAGCATAATCAATTTAATGCATTTTATAATATTTTTTAAATTAAATAGTTTAATACATTTTGGGATAAAATATTTAAAAAATGCTAGTCCATAATTAATATACCTATCTCTAATAAAAAATGTAAATTAAATATTAAATGATATTAAATATTCGCTGTATAGGGGCTTCGTCCTTTCTTAATTAAAATAAAATATAATAATTATTCCGTAAAATAAATTAAAAACATGATTTGATGTATACGAGATTAGTTAATTAATTTAATAGTGTTTTATAATTTCGATAGTCATTATTTAAATATTCTTTGACATTATATATGGTTTTAGAGTTTTTAGACAGTAGTAAACTCTTGACGTTCGAGCAAAAAGTGTCGTAGGTTTTTGCAGTTTTTATGCAGTCAGGAAGTTTATTGTATAATTGTTGACCTATTACTTTAGGAGTTTTCTTAGATATATTTAACCTATGTAGTACCGGTACTAAGAAATTGTTACGAGCGGTACGACCGCTGACTTCACCGCGAGCTACAAATTTATCCAAATTTGTTCGAACATATTTGACAACTTCCATTATATATACTGACACTGATGTTAAGATTCCAAGAGTTTGAAAATGACCCCTGCAAGATTCTCTAAAATTATGGGTAGGCGTATTGCTATCAGGCGTACGACCAGCTCGTCTCGTCACTCAGTTACATAAAAAAGAAAACTTGTCCACGTGGTTGAAATCGTGGGCGCACCTAATTCGTCATATTCTTACAATGACCCTCAACCTTTTTGCAGGTCAAAAATTCGCAATGCTGGAGATGAAGTGCGTCCTCAGCGAGATCGTTCGCTCATTCAAGCTTCAACCCAAGACGAAAGGAGCAAGACCAGACCTGACGGCCGACTTGGTGCTGAGACCTCTACATCCAGTATACGTGAAATTTATTTCGCGATAGATATGTTTTATTTCAATGTAGGTAACTCTCGTAAATTTTAAATTTATATAAATAAAAATTCGTAGGTAAGCTCCTCACTTGAGAACGGCTGGACTGATGGCGATGTGGCAATTTTTTTTAAATATTCGTAATAGTTCCAATGCAATTTCGAATTAGAATTCAAAGCAAAAATCAGAACTACAATTCAAAGCCAAAATCAAAGCGTTCTTCGAAACACATCCTTTCTACACAATAAACGAATTTATGACGAAACGCTGGAAGGCAGAATTGTTCATTTTTAAATCTCATACTAATATTATTTTTTATTAGAATATAATTAATAAATTTTGTATAATAATAACATGCCTAATATACATTATAAATATGAACGGCTACACTCACGTTATGATTGTGTCGGATCACTCCGACCAGGTTTCGGACAATTAGGATGTCCTTCTTCCGGGAGTTTACGCTTTGGATTCGCGACGTAGAATCCAAAGGTCCTGGTCGGAGTTATTCCGACACAATCATAACGTGAGTGTAGCCGTTTATATTTATAATGAATATATTTGGACTCACGATAGTTTCCAAACTTTAATGTCTAATATAACGTAATTTGATTTAATTTGGTCAATAAATTAATTGAAAAATTATTGTTAGCCAATCTAATTTACAAGAAATATTAAAACTATTTATAAAAAACACTTACAGAAAGCTAAATAAATTAGGAACTCAACTAATGAAAAACAAACAGAAAAATTGCAAAAACGAATTGTTCGAATTTGGAAAAGTTGCCCAGAAATTTGGGAAGTTCGGGAAAAACAAAGTGCTTTCTCGCGTGGGTGAAACCGCGGGGCGCAGGTAGCTAGTTGTATTATAAAATGTAACCGCATACTAAGGTTTCGACGACACGGGCCTAAAGCCTGATGTGGAGCCGCCATCCTAATTTAAGGAAAGTTAATTCTGTAATCTGTAACTTAATGTAACATTAAGCCTTCTCTATAATATTCATTTTTATCCTTTATTGTAATGTATTTAATATATATTTGTTTTAATGTTTATGTATGTTTATTATATTTGATTTGTATTGTATGTATTAAGATTATTTACTATTTTATTAGTGTGTATTTTATGTAATTGGTTTATGTAAGTGTATTGAGATATTGAAAGCCACCGTCCATTACTTTTGTGTAATTCCTCTCCCTGCACGGTTGTCTGGAAGAGATAAGACCGCCAATTGTTACACTTTTGTTACGTTGTTTTTATTATTAAAAATAATTTTATGTGTGTGTTTCGATAGTGTTATTTCATTTCATTTCATACATTTTTTGTGTTTATAATGTACTTGGAAGCGATTACCAGTTAGGTAAGTATCACATTTCTCGTCCTATATCAATTGATAGGGACATCATTATAATTATGTATCTATACATAAAATATACCATAATACGTGTATTCAAAGGAACACACAAGGAATTAATTAAATTGATACAAACACCTGCAGAGAGTATTATTTACTCATTTGAAATATCCTGTTAAAATTAGAGTTACGAGAGAAATCTTACTAATAGGTATTATAAATGCCAAAGATTGTGAGGATGGATGGATGGATGCTTGTTACTCAATCACGCAAAAACTACTGAAGTGATTTCGATTAAATTTGGTATTTGGTACTTTAGGTATGGAAAAAGCCATAAGCTACTTATTATCCCGGGAAATCGAAAGTGAAACCGCGGGCGCAGTTAGTGTTACCTGTTTATGGATGCGTCAAAAGCACAAAAACAATAACTTGAAACGCGCAAAATGCTTGCCAGTTGTAGGTAATATTTTCTACTAACTTGGACTGCGAACTTTATACGCTAACGTTCTGTCTACGTAACTACTATTAGTATAGTCTTTATACTGTGGTATAACCAGGCCAAGCGCACTCCGCACTGTAGGTACTAAGCTACAAGTACATAGCCGGACACCGACGGCGCCGGCGGGTCGCGCGTCGTTACTCGTGCCGCGTCAGAAGAGATAAGAGCTATGTGATAGAAAGGGAGGCGCTCTGTAGGTTAATATGACTGGTAGGTATGCAGCGCTACGCGAGCTGAATTGAATTTTATTGCGTCATAGCAAGAGTTGCTATTTGTTTAAATTTCTTTGCGGAGTGATGCTTCTCTCGCTTAGTATTCTGTGGTATAACTTTGATATTTTCGTCAAGTCTTCTCGTCGCCCATCCCACAATGCCTGAAGACAAAAAGTCTTTAATCAGTGCGTCCTATCCGTAATGATATACGGAGCCGAAACGTAGACACTGACTGTGGGACTGGTTCATAAGTTTAAAGTCGCTGAGCGAGCCATGGAACGAGCTATGCTCGGGGTTTCTCTGAAGGATCGAATCCGCAACGAGGTGATCCGACAGATAACCAAAGTAACCGACATAGCTCTCCGAATAAGTAAGCTGAAGTGGCAATGGGCTGGTCACATATGTCGAAGAACCGATAACCGATGGAGTAAACGAGTTCTAGAGTGGAGACCACGTTTAGGCAAACGTAGTGTAAGACGCCCCCGGCCAGATGGAGCGACGACCTGCGTAAAGTGGCTGGCAGTAATTAAATGCGAAGAGCCGAAGATCGGAGTTTGGAGAGGCCTATGTCCAGTAGTGGGCTCGTATAGGCTGATGATGATGATGATAACTTTGATATCCTCAAAGGGCGGTAAGTAGTAAAAAGTTATTTACAAACATCAGCACCTATGCAAATTTTAAATTCAAAAGTTTGTAAGGATGGATAGATGTTTGTTACTCAATCACGGAAAAGCTGCTGAACGGATTTTAATAAAGTTTGGTATGTAAGTTATTTGGGTCCTGAAAAAGGACATAGAATACTTTTTATTTTTTTATTTATTTGTATAAATTTTACAACTTTTCTTATGAATCTAACACCTTAAACCTTAAACAGGTTAGTCTTGGGTGTCGCATTCCTCTTCTATTACTTACTTCTAAAATAGTAACATTTTAAAATAGTAGGTAGTACTTATTGACTATAATATGTATAAAAATCATAACAATAGCTGCGCTCGGGACCGCTCCAATGTAATCTTGATGACTTTATTTCCGTCCTTGTCACTCCTGTCACTTATTATCTTGGAAAACCGCGGGGAACAACTAGTATTAAATATATCGTATAAAAATGGCTATGAATAATATATGTGTTTTTCCTATATTAGCGCGGTTAGTGTTTTTTTTCCTGACGACATGAAAATTCAATTTGTTTATACCAAAGTCTGTAATAGAATTCCTCTGCCATTTCCCAAACTTTTCCTAGGTAAACATGCTCTGAGCACAACTATTTTATGCTCTGGGTAAGCATTTATGGTCCACAAGTCATACTCGTGAACGGGTGCTGCTTGCAGGGGCTTTTATTTATTTATTTATTGCACAAAACAAGTTAATCGGCACGGACAGGTCTGCAGGGCTATCTTTTTCATTACCAGTGACTAACTGGCCTCAGTTGTACACCGAACTTTGATGATAACTGAAAATTTCATAACATTGGTATTGCGTATCATAATAAGTGGATATCAAGTTACGGTGACTTTTAGACGGGGATCGGTGCTCTTCGTCGAACCACTTGACATCTCTAATTATATAGTCGATAAAGACTATTATACGACTAAGTTGAGTAACGCCTTTTGAGCGTTACAATACTATACATTTTAGACAACACTAAACAAACAACAAAACAAAAATCATTTATTGACATAATGTACTGTACAAGGTAAGTATTAAATCCATAGGCTCCCGAACTAGTCGAAACTGTGTTTCAGTAGCCAGTGGCTTCTCCCAGTTTGTTAGGATATATTTACAATATGTCTTCTATTATCACATGCAAGATATATCTAATTAGAAATTAAGAAGAAATTTACAAAATTTAACCACATTCCAGTGTTTGTGTTTGTGTGAGGGTGTGTGTGTGTATGGGAGGGGGTGTGTGTATGTGTGTAGGGGTGAGTGTGTATATGTGAGGGTGTAAATGTGTGTAAATGTGTGTGCAATTCAAATTTCAATAATAAAAACTACTAATCATATTTTCTACACCATCGTAATCAAACTGTTTAAGCCAGGTTAGTATAACATTTTTTATTTTATTATTATTGTTCTTTTTAACATTATTCTTAAACTCTTGATTTAATTTGTTATATAAATGCGGCACAACAACATCGTAGTGCCTTTGAGCAAAACTACTTTTTACGTAGGGAACTGGACACCGATCGACTCTTTTAGCTGATTCTGGAAGGGTAGGGATTGTTTTTTTGTGATATCGTCGTATACACTCATATATGAACAGTTTTCTGACGCTTAGTACGTTCGTTTTTTCGTAGACAGATGTTGTAGGGTGTCTATACGGTAGAGAAAGGATTACTTTCAATACCGCGCGCTGCGCACGTTCAGCTACTATGAGGTGTGTTTTTGCTGCACTGCCCCATGCACAGATACAATACCTAATGATGCACTCACATAGCGCTCTGTACGTTTGGATAACTAATTGTGGTTCGGCTACTGCTCTAAGATTTTTGAATGCATAAATCAGTTTTCTTATTCTCGAAGTCAGCGAAGCTATGTGAGTGCTCCAGTTAAGTTTTTCATCAATATGGATCCCCAGGTACTTAATTGAGTCTACTCTGGATAGTGTTGCACAGCTACATTGGGCAGGGCGTAAGCAGTTCCGGTTACAGGGGAATGTGTGTATTTTAACATCAACATTGGTAGGGCCACTCGAGTGTGTTTTACTGTAGCACATGTACTTAGTTTTTGCAGTGTTCAACGACAGGAGACTGTTTTCTAGCCATTGCGTTACACTTGCAAGACAGTTTTCGGCCAGCTCTGTAACCTTTTTCCAAGTCTTTTCATGGAGGAGTAGCACTGTGTCATCCGCAAACATCAGCATATCTAAACCAGGCAAGGTAGTACAGCAAAGTTCGTTTATGTATATAAGAAAAAGTGTAGGTCCTAGTGTACTACCCTGAGGTACGCCGTAGGTGCACACAGCGCTCTCACTCTCATGCTCCTCCACGCGCACACACTGCGATCTATCAGTTAGGTAGTCTTTGAACCAATTGTGGGCTAAACCTCTAATGCCGACATTCTCCAGCCTCGTCAGTAAAATGGGAATGGAAACAGTATCAAAGGCTTTCTGTAGATCCAAAAAGACTCCAATACACTTGTTTCCACTATCCAAGTAAGAAGTTATTAATGATGTCAGCGTTAGCACTGCATCCTCAGTCGACTTTCCATTTCTAAATCCGTATTGATTTTCATTAAGAAGGCAGTTTTTCTCTAGGTATCGCATAACTCTGACTTTGACAAGTTTTTCCAAAACTTTTGAAAGTGTTGAAAGCAGTGAAATAGGCCGATAATTCGTTGGACATGTTTTATCGCCAGTTTTGTATATTGGACATACAACAGCTTTTTTAAATGCGGATGGAAAAGCGCCTGTCTCAAAGCTTAAATTACATATAAATGCGATAGGCTCGGCCAGTAACGTAATATGGTTTTTAAGTAACTGTGCTGTTATTTTGTCCCAGCCTGGTGCACTGCGAGATTTCAGTCCAAAGATAATATTTCTGATTTCGACTGGATCTGTAGGCAGTAGGGATATTGAATTAACGGGTGTACTTAATGATTTAGCTTTAGAAGCCAAGACTTTTTCTGTTGTATTCATAATACGTAAAGTACAATTCGCAAGTTTTCCACCAACCGAAGTAAAGAATGTGTTTACATCATTTAGTGACTGAATTGGATTATTTTTTATGTCTAGCAATTCACGAGAAGCAACTTTTGGCTGGTTAAAATTGCACACTTCTTTAACGATTTGCCACGTATCTTTGATGTTCCCTTGACATTTTACTAATTTATTTTTATAATAGTCTCTCTTTAAATTTTTTATTATTTTGTTACATAGGTTCCTATATTTAATATATTTTTGTTTTAGTATTAAATTATTTGGTGCCTTTTTTGTTTTAATATGAAGTCTATCTCTTTTTCTTATGGATTTTACGACACCCCTAGTGATCCATGGCTTAAGTGGTTGATTTCGTTTCGTAAAGTACATTGTTTGTGTGTTATTATTTATTAAACTAAGGATTTTTGTGGTGAACAACTCAGTTGCCATATTGACATTATTTAACTGGAATAAATCTTGCCATGACTCTTTTGCTAGCGTCTCTCCGATACTTTCATAATCTACACACTTATTTTAAGCGGTTTATATCTGCCCTTGACACGCGAAGCTGGCAGTAAATTCATACCTATTCTGTGTTCTTTTTAACCGACTTCAAAAAGGAGGAGGTTTACAATTCGACGGTATGATTTTTTTTTTGTGTGTTTGTTACGCGATTACTCCGCCAATTATGCATTGATTTTGATGATTCTTTTTTTGATTGGTAGGTCATACTTCAGAGGTGGTCCCATATAAATTTTATCGAAATTCATTCAGTACTTTTTGAAAAAAATAGCAAACACAAACAAAATAAGTTTAATCTTCAAGTCGGTCCTTGTTTTTTTCGTAACCAACTTTCTAAAGGTGGAGGTTTGTATTCGACTGCTTCACCTGCTTCACCCAGGGTTGACTTCCGGCGAGGGAACTCCTCAACGGTGAATAGTACAGACACAACATTTCGTAAATGGATTTAACCATAATAGCCTGTTCTAAATTTCATCATGACATGGCAGATACACCCAGGATTGACTTTCGGCGAGGGAACTCCTCAACAGAGAATAGGACAGACATGAAATTTTTTTGTACATGCATTTAATTGTGATTGCCCGTTTTAAACTTTGTCATGATGTGGCTTCTAGATCATAAAAGCTTATCTTTAAAAACTTTTTAAATTAATTTCATTTAAACTTGTTTTTCACTAAAAAGGGTAAAATAAATTATTTTTCAAAAAAAACTAAACCGACTTCAAAACCACAAATAGGCACTAATAAGTGAAAAATAAATTAATATAATTATCATAAGCGCTACCCACTCATATATTTGAAGTCGGTGCCAGCCAAGTCTAAGAGGTAGTAGATAGATACTACCTACAAGTAGTACTTACTATGTACCTTTTTTCATTTATCTGCTACCTAACGGTGACTTTAATGGCACCGACTTCAAATATATGAGTGGGTAGCGCTTATGATAATTATATTAATTTATTTTTCACTTTTGAGTGCCATTTGTGGTTTTGAAGTCGGTTTAGATTTTTTTGAAAAATAATTTATGTATTGTACTAGTTGTCTCGAGCAAAATTGTGTTTGTTTACTTGTGTTATTGAAGTATAACTTTGTGAAATTAAATCCCTAAATTAAAGGTAATAAAACCACAAAATTGGTAGCCTCCCGGAAAAACGATAATGTAAAGTTGATAGCCGTTTGTTATACGAGATCAAATTTAATAACGCCATAAGTTATATTATTGCCTATATTATATTGTTATTGCCTGGCATATCGACAGTCCTACTAGTACTGAATTGAAAAAAAAAGTAAAGTAACCCGCTAGGCGACTAGAACGATTCGCGCCTAGCCATTACAATTTTAATGATGTAGAATATCTTTGTCTCATGATTGCTTTATGCGATAAGACCGCCAATAGGGGATTGGACAGTAATCGAGAAAAAAACAAAAATGTAGTTAGAACGAATGTTCGTCGAACCAGAAAGATCATTCAATCAATATTTTTGTCAAATAATAATGATTTATATTTTTAAATCAATAAATAAAATCTAATCATTCTGACATTTTTAATCTGTTCTTCGTCTCAAACGAAACAACAATCACAGCGCATGATGTCATTTGTAGGCAAATGCCGTGAGTCAAGCTTGTGTTTATTTTACGTTTTTGCTTTCATAAAATTGATTTTTGCTAATATATCGTTCCATTACTACAACATAGTCCCCAAACTTCACAAAACATATTTAAATGTCTTATCATCCCATCTATTCGAAAAGGACGACTTGGTTCGCCTTTATGTGCACCCAAAGGTGGTGTTTTCTATAAGAAACTTTTAGCGGGCAGTAATGAGTTTTTAATCCTCTTTATAAGTGCGCCGCAATTATCTTTGCCGCGCACTTTTTGAATTTGGAACATCTTAGTGTTCAGCACCAAAGAAATCGAACGCAAATATTGTTTGAATAAAGACTGGCTGGTACGACGGCCCATAGTTGTGGCCAATGTAAATATAAGTTTTTAGTTGTTTTAATAAAGGATACTATTTAATTTCAATTTAGTTGTTACTCTATGTTTTATTAAATAATAATATTACAATAAAATATGAGGCGCTTTTATTTTCTCATAGTGGGTGATGAAAAGTAGAGTGTATCACTCGGGCGCAAAATATATTTTTGGCTCGGGCGACGTACTTTGAATCCCTCGCTACGTTCAGGATTCTACTAAAGAATCCCTATATTGCAAGTTTTATTTCAAAGGGTTTGTCGTTTTCTACCTTCATATGACGTCACATGTTTTGAGGTGATCTTCTGCGTGGCAATATTTGAAACATAATATTTAAACATTGTTTTAGGTACTTTTAGAGCGTTATTTAAATAAAATACAATTTTTCATGGCTACATATATTCATTATAGTTAATTTAATACACTTTCTGAAAAGTTGTCCGATCCCCTATTGTATTACCCTAGTTAAGATGTATATTTTTTTCATGTAATTATATTTGTAGTATGCAATAAAGTATAAGAAAAGTCTCCGCAAGGCAATTGGAACTGCTTACTTTACTTAAACAAAAATTCGCAATAAACTCTCTCTCTGGCAACTGTAATAGATTACTAGCGTCACGTCGCGCAGGCGGCGCCAGCGCGGCGGCGTCTCTTAATTCGCAAAAGTATTTGTTTTCGCTGTTCTTCAGCAAATCCCAACAAAATTAGACATGCCATACTTCTCACAAACAAATCACAATCAAAAATTACTAATTTTAATATTTTTACTAAATACTGGCATCGGTGTTAATCACTAGAATTCATAAAACACTACCTATGAGTAGTGTCTTTCACAAAAATTATGACAAGTTAAATGATTATCAATTTGATGTCCACTAAGCTTAGACAATCGCAATCTTAAAAGTATCGATACAAAAACATCTGTCAAAATGTGTTACGGTGACTATCGGCGATTCTGAGTGCTCATGACGTCATTCTTGTTAGTCACTGAAGATAGCCAATACGAAACTAGCTATTTGACAGTTAATCGTTGAACACTTTGCCAAGTGATCTTCACTATGGGTTGTCAACAGAGATACGCAATAGCCCTGCTGGTCTGGTCACTCCTAACTGCTACTCTCATACCTATTTACATATTATTTATATTTTTTTGTTACTCATACTATGACTATGGGACATCTCACTCGCAGTGATAATTTACAATTTTTGTGATCATTACTATTTTTGGTGATCATTTAGATAGACTTCTGTATTGTTCTTGTTTCAGTGTAAGTTAAATACACGAGTATCCTTTCTAGAACACGAAAACAACGTCAAAAATATAGAGCTGTTAGAAATTAAATACATATTTTTTATTTCAGAATGTTTATTTTTAACAGTCGAGTTAGTCTTGCAGTTCGTAGAACTGTCGCCAATTACTAATTCAAGGAATTTAAAAGTTACGAATTAACAATGACAAAACACTTTTATTGTAGGTAAACACCTACATAAGTAGTCTAAGTACCTACTATATTAAATAATACAACATTGATATTTTATTCTGTACCCACCTCTAAGTATAATATACAAAAATGGTAGAGAAAACTTATTGCTGTTTTTTTCTAATTATATAAGTCCAAATTCTAAAACACTAAGATTTCGCATCGCGTACCTAACTTAGGTATGTAAATATATAATTTTCTTCTGCTGGTACATTAAGGGTCGGTAGGCGCGTAGGCCAGTCCGATGTTCCTGAGCTCACAGTCTTCCTGCATGAAGTCATTGAGGAGCAGCTTCTTGAGAGCTGTTCTACGGACCTGCAGGACAGTCAGGCTATGAATACTATGATACAAGTAAAGGTTGTTACCTAATAAATTATTGGCTGATAGGTACCTACTCCTAATCTTTGACTTACGTTTGTAATAACCTAAAATTTTCGTTTTGAATTTTTTATTTTTCGTTTTGGACTCCCTTGCGTTTGTCCACTGACCACGGTGGAGTGGGATACGGGGATTATTTTTGTCCAGCTGATTATTATTATTCTGAAAATTTTATTTATAAAAATCTATATTAAGATTGCGTTCTTATTCTCTTCATCTAAATTGGTCCGAGGTGGCGCAGGATAGGGACGGCTGGAAAGACTTGGGGGAGACCTTTGCCCAGCAGTGGGACAGCATAGGTTAAAAATAATAATATTAAGATTATTTTTTTTAAGTTACATACAATTTTAACTTCACAGTAATAGGATAACAGAATATTATGTTAATAAAAAAATGTGAGCCATTTTTCATGTACTTACCTAACTGATAAGTATAAAAGGCGTGTTCGGAGATCGTGTAATTTTCGAGTAATCGTTTATTATAAGATCAAACGGAGTCCCAATAGAAATACATCTATCTTGGCTTAAAAAGCTTGAAAGCAGATTTTAAAATCTGGAAAACCAGGGTCCATAAAGCCTGTATAATAAGTACCAAGGTATACTCTAGCTACTAGACGGCAAAGCCTTAAGTCCCACTCTATTGTAAGTCCAACAACATAATGTTTCCAAGCCAACAAATTTGAAGGACTATTAAATTAGTAGGGTCACCTACTTGCCTAGCTCCTAACTAAACATAATAAACTTGGACTCAAACCAAAAAATATCTAACGGAATCCACAGTTTACCATTTAGTACAAATTCAAACTAACAAATGACCTTTTCCACCTTCCTTGGTTATGTACTTAGTCCCTTTTCGGAATTTCTTGAACAGGGTAGATATTAGATATAAATAGGTACCTACGTTGTTACTTAGATTCCAAGAAACGCCAACGCCAGCTTTATTCTATCTCAAAAATATTCTTGGTTTTCTAAGTGCAAAAATTAAAGTCATTCACATCAGACGAAGTGGCGTGTAAATGAATATTTGAATAGTGTTCGGTGACATTTGGTTCCAGAATATCATAAAGGCAGAGCCTTTTTATAGGTATACGAGACGTCTACCTACATAGGTACTTAGATAAAAACAGATAAAATAAACAACAAAAAACGTAGACTTCAGCAAGAAAGCATTCTTGACTACGATCTTAATTAATGGGAAGGGACGATTCCGTTTCTGGAGTTGTAAGTAAATTGTGCACGCGCGCCTCTAGTTATTAGAGACAAGCGTAGGTAGGTACCACTTTACTAGAGGTTATTAGAGTCTAATATTACGGTACCCACCTATATAAGTGTAGGAGTAAGAACCTATTTAGATAGATATTATGGAAATCCGATGCAGCGATGTCAGAGATCTTAAAACACCTCGGACGACCTGCCCAAAATTTCTTCAAAAACTAGTTCAATCATCATCAGCCCATCACGTGCTCACTGCTGGGACACGGGCCTTCTCTCATAGAGAGGGTATGGGCCATAATCCACCACGCTGGCCCAGTGCGGGTTGGTGGATGTCACATGTCCTCGAATTTTTGTGATAAATTCTTGGATATGCCGGTTTCATCACGATGTTTTCCTTCACCGTTTTTAGAGCTAGTGTTAAAATCCGCACATAACTAAAGAAAGCCAGTGGTGAGGGACCAGCAGGATTCGAACTCGGGTGCGTCCGATCGAAAGTCGCACGTTCTCCCACTGAGCCACACTCGCTCACCTAGTTCAATACTAGCGCAGAATAATGAATAGTGCCTACTTAGAAGACACTGGAATGAATGGCGTAAGGGAAAGACGGAATATGAGCTGCCAATTTATATGATGATGATAATGTTTTTTTATGGAACTGTGTCATGAGACGAGCACGTCGTTCACCTGATGGTAAGCGCCACGCCTACCCATAACAATAACAGTGCCTCCCTAAACTTTTTTCGCATATCACCCTGAAATCAGATAGGTATTAATAAAGTCACATATGCCCAGTAATTTCGCTGGCTAACCAGAAAACAGTTACGCTTGCACACTACTGCTTGACGGCAGAATAACTGGCAAAGCTGTGGTAGCGGTGGTAGTGGTAGCTGTGGGTAGGTACCCAGGCAACCTCCCGCATACGAGAGACCTACCACGCATCATGATGATGACGATGGTCTTGTTTTTGATCGCTATCTCACCTGTTGTTAAATGACGATGCGGTCGAAGATGTAGCACGCTCGCCTAGAAGAAAACTTGTTCACTTTTGTTTAAAGACACAGATTATAGCTATCCGGAAACAGAGAGGCCGAACGAGAGTTCCACTCCTTGGCCGTTCGCATTATGAAGGTCGATGCAAAGCGCTTGGTGCGAGCAGGACAGTGAACACTTACAGCTAAGGTCTGCATTTTAGCCTGCCGGAGCTCCTCCCGGATGAACATCATCTCTGGACGCAGGTCGCGGTGAGCGAACGGATCCATGTCGATCTTGAGCTGCGGGTCAATCGCAGACAGCTGCTGGTCACTGGGGAGTGGGAATCGTATAAATAAGTAAAACAGAAGCTTGAACGATCACATATGAACATTACTATTAGATTGTGTGCCAATAGGATGATGATGTCCTCCACGTGTCCGTCGACGGCGAACCTTGTCAACTTGGATGCGAGCGCAGGTGACTCGCGAAGCCGAATTTGGTCTTGTACACCCGGTTGCAGGGTGCACAGAACAACTGACCAGAACTATTGTAGGTGTAATTGTAGGAGGGCTTGGGTCGGGTTTTTCGCAGTTGTTGTTTTGCGACCAGATCTTGGAGACGGGTTTTTCCGTATGTTGTTATGGCCCTGTCGACTTCGCGACGCCAAACGGATCTCTTATGAGCAAGTTTCTCCCAGCCATCCCGAGCAATGCCACACGTAGTAAGGTGAAGCTTGAGGATATCCTTATACCGGAGGAACTGTCCACCAGACTTGCGTTTTCCCTGAGCCAGCTCTGAGAAGAAATGTGTTGTGTTTACACCGCCTCTGGTAGTAATATATTTTCATACTAGCTCCGCCCCGCCGTCTCACACACCACTGCGATTGCGGATTCGATTCCTGCGACGAGACATAAATGTTTGCGCACAAAAAAAAAGCGCAAGCATTTGTATCGTGTCTGGTAGTTGTGGGACCATGGTCGTCGCAGTTCCTGGTTCCCTAGATACAAGGAATACCTACTAGTTAAGGGCCATGGATCTATGTATGTGATCGTTGGCGTATTTAGTAACCGACTTCAAAAAAGAAGGTGGTTCTCAATTCGATGGTTTTGATTTTATGTTTGTTACCTCAGAACTCCGTTATTTATAAAATGATTTGTAAAATTATGTCTCGTTGGGTTTAGTATAGCTACAATTAAGGTAGTCACATTATATTGATATCCGACCTTGTACTTCGAATTGAAGTCGGTTTTTTTGTTATGAATGTAGATATTATTTATTGAGGCGATCAACTGAATACGGCCACGATTGGATTTCAGTGTGTACCTTGGTACCTACTCCCCGAAATCCAATCGTGGCCGTGGTTATAGGTCGACTAAGGGCTATTTGCGTAATGAGTGACAAACAAAAACAACAGCGTCGATTTATTGTGGTAGATAGTAGATATGTTATAGCCTTGGACGAATAAAAAAGGCGGACGCCTCGCCGCCAGATTAAGTGAAGCACTCCAACTATGCCGGTCCGCTCGTTCGTAGACAAGCCGCACGTACACTAGATGAGGCAAATTGTTGGTCTTGTCAAGTGGAGGATGACGATGATTCACCAATGAAAGAGGTAGCTAAGGAACGCATTCATACACTACAACACATTTACATCATGCTATGGTCATCACATCGGCTCTCCGTCCACTCAAACAAATATAACGCCATGCGCCACCGCCATTGCTATGATTCAGTTGTTGCTTAGGTACATATCTACTTATGTAGGTTGGTATATCACATTTCACGATCAGACCCATATAAAAATAAGTAATATATTTTAAAATCAATACGTATAGATAGGTAGGTAGGTAGTTATTAAGGCAAGTAGGTACTATAAATGTGAACCTACATGTCTACCGGTACAGGTAGGTACCTACCATAAACTTGATAATATATACCTTAGAATAGAATTCTTTATTGGCCATATAACTAAGTCCGTTACACAAGGCAAGTCCAGTACCTACATTAATAGTACTACAATCTAATGGTACCACTATTGTACCTACCTATAGCATCGTATTGGCATTTTCTATCTTTAAGGATGTTATAAATGTGATTGAAATAAATAAATACTCAAATCTAAGTAGCATAGCTATCTCACTAAAGCAAAATCTTACAATTTAGCTCCCACATCGGCTTCAAGTGCTCCAGCTTCTTCCAAAGATTCCGGTGCGGCCTCATCTTGGTCGCCAGGCATTTTTACCGAAGAAACCTAGTGGAGAAGATTTAAATAATAAGGTAAGGTATACGAAAGCTTCAGTAGGTAGGTATATAATATTTTGTGTATTATATTATTTATATATATTTTTCTAATGCCCAAACATTACTCACTTTTAAATATTATTATTTGTGATAATGATAAATTAAAGAATTAATGGAATACAGATCTACCACTTCGCTAACTTCGCTGAATTAAATATGGAATGAAAAACGAAGCAGAGCAATAGGGTCGAGCATATTTTTTCTTTGGGTCGAGCAAAGATACAAAATACCATCAATGCAAAATACTTTGTCTTTGGGGTCGAGCATGAAGCCGTTGACCCATTGAGGAAGAGAACTCAATGCGTTGACTATAATATGACTTGACTTGACTTCTTGTTTTATGGCTTCTGTGTCTTAATGACACAATTCTGCCAATGTCCGTTCCATGCTAGTTTCATAAACGTTATAGAGTTGTTGTTTGTCTATTAAGAATTTGGCCGGTGATTGTCTGAGGGAGAATCTGTCCGAATTTACAAATCCACATTGATTTACCTAAAACAATAGTGACTATAATATACAAAGACAATTTATCTTTGGTGCAAATAAAATCCTTTTGACGATAACAGCTACGCTAAACTGACATTGACTTTAACTCACAAACTTTGACTTTGACATACAACGTCAACACATCAACAAGCAAAATCGCTATTTGCAAAAGCAATGCAATTGCAATTATTATTTATATTTTTAAATAGAAACAAAGTGTAAAAGTTCTAAATGTCCACCATGACGAGTTCTACGTCGTTCATCAATAACGAAGTGGTGGCAGGCGAGGTGGAGTACCCGGCAAGTGACCCTGCCTCGGGGGCTTTCTTCCAGCCCGACTATAAGAAGTAAGAAATCGATTATTATTATTAGTACGTCCCCCGTAAGTTTGCTTTTAAGTTTTTAACATTGTTCCTTATCTAAGAACGGTGTAATTTAAAAATATTAGGGCTAACAACAGGTTTTGTATACATTCTATTAATTTTTGGTAACTGGTGAAAGCTAGTTATAATAAATTAAATTTTTATAATAAATTAAAATAAAATATTAAATTTTTAAGCTTACACCTATGCAGTAATAAAACGCCACAGAAAGCGTAATTTGAACGTAATATGGACATGTTGGAAGATTTGGAATATATTAATTTAAAACAAAAACTTAAGTTTTACTTAAATATTAAACGAATGGCAAGTAAAGTATATAAAAATGAATACAGTGCAACCTCGATATAACAAATCGGAGGGGAACAAGAAAATATTCGTAATATCAAGTAATTCGTTGAACTGAGGTTTGTTATGTTGAGGTTAGATTGGTCTAAAATTCGTTATAAAGAGGTAAAAGAATAGTTTTATTCACCTCAATATTACGTACTTATCTTGTTATAGCGAACAACTTCTACTAATAAATGATAACACATTTTCATCAAATTACTATATGTATTTGCTATGTATTTAAAAACAATTAGGTAGATAATAAATTTTTTTTCTTACATTAATAATCAAAAACAATTAACAATGTGGTTATTAACAACTTTATATAAAGGTTTTGGGTTGGCAAAATTCGTTAATTAGAGGTATGAATACTTTTTCTTGATAGTTGAAAATTCGTTATAAAGAGGTTGTACGCAAAGAATGTTCGCAATGTAAAGGTATATTTTATATTGACTCTTATGGACAATTCAAGGGGATTACGAAGAATTTGTTAAATCGAGGAAGTCGTTATATTGAGGTTCGTTATGTTAAGGTTGCACTGTATAATGTTCATTGGATAATTTTTTTTTTTTTTTAGATTTCTCACACACGGTGTAGCTGTACAAATTAAATGTTGAAATTAAGATTTCTGTGTCACATTCAAAGCGATATAATTTGTTCATCTAAGTATTTATTTTACAGGAATGAAGACCTTAAACAAATGTTGGATGGGTCAAAGGACTCTCTGAAACTAGAGGCTATGAAGAGGATCATTGGGATGATAGCCAAAGGAAGGGATGCTTCAGATTTGTAAGTATAAAGTTCAGTATTCTTTTTTGATAGTCATTGGCCCTAATTTCATTCATAAATCTATTATTGTTAGGTTTATAAACACTCAAAGGATCATAAGAATTTGTGTCCTCTTCCCCGCCAATCATAAAACCCTAACTAGGGTTCCCTGTATCTAGGGAACTACGAAGACTATGGTTCCAGAACACCCAGACATGAAACAAATATTTGTGCTCATTGTTTTACGGTGCACAAACAATTGACGTGTTGCGGGCTTCGAACCCGCAACTTCAATAGTATATGTGATTTCCGCCAACCTGCCAAACCACTACACCACAGAGGCTGTCAAAGCTAAATAATATGCTTACACCTAACTTAAAAAATACCTATGTATTTTAATCCAATCCAGCGATCTTTGGAAACACATCCAGTACAGCTTTTAACAAAACTACTTTTTACCAGATTTCCAGCAGTCGTTAAGAATGTGGTATCGAAGAACATAGAAGTGAAGAAGTTGGTGTATGTCTACCTGGTGAGGTATGCGGAGGAGCAGCAAGACCTAGCTCTGCTGTCCATCAGCACTTTCCAGAGGGCTCTTAAAGTGAGTTTACGTATTTAGAATGTTATAAACAAATAATTTTTAATATGTTTTACTCATGGTAGGTCTCTCGTATGCGGGAGGTCGTCTGGGTAGGTACCACAGCTTTGCCAGTTATTCTGCCACCAAGCAGTAGTGTAACCCTTCAAACCGGCACACAGTAGTGTGCCGGTTTGAAGGGCACTGCAGCCAGCAAAATAGTGGGTATATGAGACTTATTTTCTGATGTCTCGGGGTGATGATCGCAGTGCAGTGCTATGCTATGCTTTTTATGGTATTAAAAGTTCTGGGTGGCACTGCAATTGTTATGGGCAGGCGTGGCGCTTACCATCATTACCATCATCGCTTGTCTCATCACTCAGTTCCATAAAATAAAATATGATTTATAATTATTGCAAGTTTAATTAATAATTACACGATTAAGTATATATAACCCACCCTGGCTTTGCATGAATGTGAATTGCGAATTATTCTCCTAAATTTCTATAAATCAATATAAAAACCACATTAAAATCCCTCTATTAATTTAGAAGTACTATGAAAATGAACAGACAGACTGTAAGGACTACCATCGTTTAGATTTCATAGTGATTTAGCTTTGAAGGAATACACAAGGAGCGTTAAAGTATTACGTAATGCACTTTTTGGAGATTTTTGATCCCCCGCCCCCCATGTAACGCGCCGTAACGTTCTTCTGTACCCCCCTCCCTCTAGTAAAACATTACGTAACCACCAGGTGACCATTTTTACCTAAAAGGCACATCTTAGAAGATAAAAGTTTTAAAAAATGCTTGAAGGACCGCGCGACTCTACGCGACCGTTCTGAAGGGTTAAAAAAACAATGTTACGTAATGCATAGTTCAAACGCCCCCTCCCGCCTCTGTAACGCATCGTGACGTTTCAAAGACCCCCCCCCCCTTTCCCAAAATTCGTTACGTAATACTTGAACGCTCCCACATTACACACACGAGAAATAACCAGGATGGATTTTATATTTTTGTACGTACCTTTTGTTTTAAGGATCCTAACCAGCTGATCAGAGCCAGCGCACTCCGAGTTCTGTCATCCATCAGAGTGACCATGATTGTACCGATAGTGATGCTAGCGATACGAGACTCGGCAAGTGATATGAGTCCGTATGTCAGGAAGACTGCAGCCCATGCTATACCTAAGCTTTACAGGTTAGATACTGATTAATAAGCTATTAAAAACGGCGTTTTTATGATCGTGGTGTCAAATCGCGGGATCGCACGTCTTAGCGATTTGACCGAAGTATCACTGGTGGTAGGTTTCTCGTATGCGAGAGGCCGTCTGGGTGGGTACCACCGCTTTACCAGCTATTCAGCCGCCAAGCAGTAGTGCGCAAGCTAATGCTGCACAGTGCAGCTGCACTAATGCACAGTAATCTGTGTTCCGGCTTGAAGGGTTGTAGCCAGCGAAATTACTGGGCATTATGAGACTCAACAGCTAATTGTCTCAGGGTGACGAGCGCAGTGCAGCGCCGCGCGGGATTTTGCAAAACAAAGTTCTGGGTGGTGCTGTTATTGTTATGGGCTGGCGTATTGCTTACCATCAGGCAAACGACCAGCTCGTCTCGTCATTCAGTTACATAAAAAGAGAAAAAAACTTAATGGCTGTGATGCGATTGGTGTTCAAATGTGTATGTAAAGTTGCTCTCTCATATAATGGGGAGGTCTTGCTAAGATGGTCGTTTTCAAACCTCTAGTTTTTAACCGACTTCAAAAAAGGAGAAGGTTCTCTATTCTATTGCATTTTTTTAATCATTTCTTTATGTTTGTTACCTCAGAACAGTCAGAACTCCGTCATTTAAGAACAGATTTGCAAAATTATTTTTGCGTCGGGTTCAGTATAGCTACAAAGTGGTCCCATATAAATTTCATCGATATTAGACCTTGGACTTCGAAGATACATTGAAGTCGGTTTTTGTTTTTTTCTAAAAATTAATTATGTATTGACAATTCTAAGCGCAATCTTTATTTCTCCTTTCAGCTTAGACCCGGATCAGAAGGAAGAGCTGGTGTCTATCATAGATAAGCTGCTATCTGACAAGGCGCCCTTGGTGGTCGGCTCGGCTGCCATGGCGTTCACGGAAGTCTGTCCGGATCGGATGAGCCTGATACACAAGAGCTACAGGTATAATCACAGAATACTAAGGGACAGAAGCGTCACTCCGCAAAGAAATTTAAACAAATAGTGACTCTTGCTACGACGCAATAAAATTCAATTCAGCTCGCGTAGCGCTGCATACCTACCAGTCATATTAACCTACAGAGCGCGTCTCTTTCTATCGCGCCGCTCTTATCTCTTCTGTCGCGGCACGTGTAACGACGCGCGACCCGCCGTCGGTGTCCGGCTATGTACTTGTAGCTTCGTACCTACAGTGTGGAGTGCGCTAGGCCTGGTAATACCGAGCATAGCTTTCTCCATAGCTCGCTGAGCAACTTTCATTTTGTAGATTAGTCATACCGTGAGTGTCCACGTCTCGGCTCCGTATGTCAAAAACATTAATTATTAATAATAAAATTATTAACATTTTTTTTTGTGGAACTGATTGACGAGACGAGCTGGTCGTTTGCCTGATGGTAAGCAATACGCCAGCCCATAACAATAACAGCACCACCCAGAATTTTGTTTTGCAAAATCCTGCGCGGCACTGCACTGCGCTCGTCACCCTGAGACAATTAGCTGTTGAGTCTCATAAATCCTAGTAATTTTCGCTGGCTATAATGCCCTTCAAACCGGAACACAGTAATGCTTGCGCATTACTGCTTGGCGGCTGAATAACTGGCAAAGCGGTGGTGGAAAACCCACCAAGACGGCCTCTCGCATACGAGAAACCTACCACCAGTAAAACTGAATTATTAATAACTAGCAACCGCCCGCGACTTCGTTCGACATGATAAAATATAGCCTATGTTACTCAGGGATAATGTAGCATTGTAATGGTGAAAAATTTTTGAAATCGGTCTTCTAGTTTTTGAGTTTATACATTACAAACATACAAAAATACAAATATTTCCTCTTTAATATTTTAGAGTAGATAGTATAAAAGCAGTGTATTAACACTGGGCTTCATACTTGAGTCACTCACTGGGGGGTAATACCCATTTAACACTCAAACTATAGACGCCCTCGTGTTGCTTACTTATCTTACCCCCCATGTTTTACTGTCAACCTCCTAATTATTACTAATAAATAAATAAGTCTTCTATTCAGACTAGTAATTAAATTTACAGTAATTGCTTAATCATAATAATATACTTGGAGTGGTAGGCTCTGGCCGTGGTTGTAATACCACCCACCGATCAAAGCCATGCCGTCAAACGACCTAGTCGTGTTTCGGGATGATGTTCGGTGAACCATCGGGGAGACGGGCCCGAGCAGCCGCTCAACTGCCGTCTCTCTCTAGATCTATGTGCTTCATCTTAGGCCACATCATCGCTTCACATCAGGCGAGGTAGTGGCCAAACATAGATCTATTAGGGGTAAAAAAAATAAAAAAATATATACAAACTTGAATTAAATAGATTGATTATTAATTGTTTTTTTTTAATTGTTATATAATTAAAAAATGCATGCATTATATATATATATATATATATTTATGTTTTTTAACATTATTATTATTTTTAAATGTTTAGGCTCTAGACACTGGTCTGTGTGCCCTTTGGCAAAGGCCTCCTCATTCCTATCCCTTGCTATCCTTGTCCATAATCTCCCTGTTGTCATGTCTATATTGTCTCTCCATCTACTGCTCTGGCTTCCTCTTTTCCTATTTCCTATTCTCGGTTGGCAACCAGCTACTAACCTAAACTAATGTACTATTGTTTCAGGAAGCTGTGCTCTCTCCTGGCGGATGTAGACGAGTGGGGTCAGCTGGCGTTACTTAACGTGCTGACAGTGTATGCCAAGACTTGCTTCCCGGACCCTAACGATGAGGTAAACCTAATACAAAGTCAAACTTATATGTTGTTTTTCTAGTTGAAGCATCACAGCGCACTTATGAACGTCAAATAATCACAATAACTTTACTACCGTATCGAAAAAATACCACTACCTAGAAGATGGTGATTAAAACTGAGGAAAAAGTCTACATTATTTATTTATTGCAATAATGTACATTCATTCATACTATTAGTATATTTAGTCTTAGGTGTTAAGACTGGTGGGTCGGTAGGTACATAAGCCTGTAAGGGCATTGCAGCTTTTTGCGAAGTAATTACTATTGTTCTAATTTGTATTGTTCAATCGATTCAATTTCTCATGCTTCGACCACATTATGTTGTGCCGAAACTGTAATGCTTACCATAAAGTCAACGACCGAATCGTCTCGTCACTTCAAAAAAATTATTCAGCATTTAGCTGCTAACACTCATAGCGAAAGCCGAGTGCCGTTTATATTTTACTTCACTTCTTGTTTGCAGTTGCCATACCACAATTCCGCCACAATCTTGGCGTCAAATTTCAGACATATTCTACTGACAGTGACAGCGAGTTTGAGCTGTCAAACGACTCAAACCCGCGCAAACACTCTCCCGCCATCGATAGCGACCACCGCCTGCTGCTGCGCGCCGCCAAGCCGCTGCTCCAGAGCCGCAACTCCGGCGTCGTGATGGCGGTCGCACAGCTCTTCTACCACTGTGCTCCTGGTGAGTTACCGCTATTCTTCTGGTGAGTTACCACTGTGCTCCTGGTGAGTTACCACTGTGTTCCTTGTGAGTTATCAAGGGGCTCCAGATGGCGTTACCACTGTGCTTCTGATGAGTTACCACTGTGCTCCTGGTGAGTTACCACTTTGCTCCTAGTGAGTTACCACTGTGCTTCTGGTGAGTTATTACTGTGCCCTGTTGAGCTACCACTGCCTTTTGTGAGATACCACTGTGCTCCTGGTGAGCTACCACTTTGTTTTTTGTGTTACGACTTTGTGCCCCTGGTTAGTTACTGCTGAGCTCTCGGTGATTTAAGACTGCTCCTGGTTTGTTACCATTGTGCTCCTGCTGAGCTAACACTGCCTTTTTTACAATACAATACAATACACAATACTTTATTGTACACCAAACAAAAATAATCAGTAGGTACATGAAAACAACTTAAAAACTAAAGTACAAATGGCGAACTTATCGCTAAAAGCCATAAGTCCAGTCAACCTTTGGATGGAGTTAAATAGTTGAGTGAGAGGGGTCGGCGGTGTAAATAAAATAATAATAAATTATGTGTGTCTTATCCTAAATTAAAGTATGCAGAAACAATCTATTCTTTCTTCTTCTTTTTCAGCCCTTTTTATCCCACTGTTGAGTATAGGCCTCCTCTCCATCACGCCACCCCTTCCGGTCTTGCGCATTTCTTAACCACATCTTCCCAACAACCCTGGCCATGTCGTCGATCCATCTGGGTGATGGTCTGCCCCTAGATCGGTAACCTTCTGTTGGCCACCACTCGGTCACTGCCCTGGTCCACCTACCGTCGTCCCGCCTAGCCACATGTCCCGCCCATCTCCACTTAAGCTTGGCGATTCGCGTACCGATATCCTCGACTTTGGTTCTGCGTCGAATTTCGACATTTGGTACGCGATCCGCCAACCTGATTCCAAGCTTGGCGCGCTCCATAGCTCTCTGAGCGACTTTTATCTTATGGAAATTTTCCATTGTGAGCGGCCACGTTTCGGCTCCGTAAGTGAGTATAGGAAGGACCACTGGTTAAATGTCTTGGTTTTTTAGACATTGCGGAATTTTAGCTTTAAGTTCGTCGTCAAGCTTTTCAAAGGCAGCCGATTATCAATTTTTTTTTGTGTGATTTATCACTGTGCTCCTGGTGATTTACCAGTTACCACTGTGCCCCTGTTGATTTATTACTGTGCTCCTAGTGAGTTATCACTGCTCCTTCTGAGTTATCATTGTAACTATAGTCATTCTCAGTACCGTTGTTACCGGTGAGTTATCACTGCTCCTGGTGAGTTCACAAAGACGTTTGCATCTGCAGGTTCCTTGTATAGTATTTATTTGCTAAATACTTCCACCCAACACTACCATTCAATCTTCTATCAAAAAGTGCATATGTCTAGTGTCTATTTCTTTCTCATTCTAGCTCAAGAGTTGCCGCCGGTTGCGAAAGCAATGATTCGTCTACTGCGGGCGCCATTGGAAGTCCAGAGCGTGGTATTGAACTCTATCGCGGCACTCACTGTTAATAAACGGGTGAGTTTAGGCTTATTTTATAGCGCTCTAACACTTTGCATTTAAGATGTCCTTTGAAAACCAGGGATCGGAAAACCTATTCATTAAGGTTAACCGTTTGAACCGATTACCGATTGAAACGATAACCTATTAAAACTGTTACACAATTATTTCGGTTAAAAACCCAAATGAAAGGGTTACCAAATGAAAGTGTATACCGAAACAATACCAATATTATACGGTATTTTCTCGTGTGTACGCATTTATTTGATTTAGAAAGAGATCGGTAGTGTGCGATCTTTTATCACGAGTTAAATTCATTTTACGTCTTGACCTAACCTATGTATAATTACTCGTATCCTCGTCTATTATAGCAGTTATTTCAACGGAATCGTTGCAAATTTTCTTTAGTTCTAATAATCTTTTTAACATGTAATATGTCGAAGTCCAACGAGTTGGGCAGTCCAGAACTGCTTTTTTTAAATTTTCTTTTCTTATTTTAAGGTTCATTAGGGGGCGACGTAAAACCTTGACCGCTTGGCGGCATGTCTCAATAATGGACTCCGATTTTCGATCTTTCTATAAAGCGTCCTTAATACACATTTGCAGTGTATGCGCTGCACATGGTAGCGACCTAATCTCGAATGACCTTGGCTGTTCGATATTAATTAATTAATTAATATAATATAAAGCATATGACATATTGACAGAATTGATCTCCCACTTGCCGTTATGGTGGGGGGTAGTGTTTGGTACCGTTGGATAGAGGATGTTTTGAAACCAACCAGAAAAATCCGAAATCCATGGAAAGGTGTCATAGAGATGGAACTGCTCAGGGGATCTCGGAAACTATAAATCGGATGGGGGTACGGCTTCAACTAAATATGCCGCAAACCTTGGGCCATTTTTGAAAATTTGAAAAATAAGATGGCCGCCATACAAAATAAAAATGTAAATAACTTTTGAATGGTTAGGGATAGGTATAAGGTGCTCGACCAAATGTCATAGAGGGCAACGGGGGAAATTCAGAAAAGTTGGAAAAATTAAAAAAAAAAGAAAAAAATTGGCGGCCATTTTCAAAGTTGCTCCGATCCGACTGAAATTTTGCATCGGGGAGTTTTCTAGGTCGTAGATTACGATTATAAAAAATATTGGATTCCGCCATTTTTCAAGATGGCTGCCATACAAAAGTTTTTTTTCCGGACAAATAAGCCAAACAAAACTTTTGAACCGTAGTCGATAGGAAGCATCTATGAAAAAAAAGCAACACCCCCCACTGCTTTAGCAACAACAATTAAGATATAAGATAATAATAACAATTATTAATTATTATTATCGCGCACGCCACAAAATCACTTGGATTCCGCCATTTTTCAAGATGGCCGCCATACAAAAGTCTTTTTTTCAGAACACCTGAACTTAAATAACTTTAGAACCGTAATCGATAGGAAGCTTTTATAAAAAAAAACCAACACCCCTTCACGCGAGCTGCTTTAGCAGCTCGCGCACGCCACACAATCACTTGGAATCCAGCTTTTTTTCAAGATGGCCGCCATACAAAAGTTTGTTTTCAGAACAAAAAGGGTAAACAAAACTTTAGAACCGTAATCGATAGGAAGTTTTTAAAAATAAACAGCAACCACCCTCCCACGCAGTAGTGCGCAAGCATTACTGCGTTCCGGTTTGAAAGGCATAGTGGCCAGCAAAATTACTGGGTATATGAGACTTAATATATGATGTCTCGGGGTGCAGCTCTCCGCAGTGATTTTAATGGTATTAAGTTTGTTTATTGTGGTCAGGCGTTGTGCTTGCCATCAGGCGAGCGGCGAATTTTGTTTTTATATATATAACATTATGTATTATATCAAATATTACATTATTTTTTACATTATGAATTATATTACATTTTGGAACCGAGTTTTGAGTGAATCGAACTAAAATGAAATACATACAAACTTTATAACTCCTTTGCACACTTTCTAAAGGTAGGTAGGTATAAAAATATGTTTTATTACTTATTTCAAAGTTTGTTTGTACCAAGTATTGATTGAATCAGCCTAAAATAAAAATATATCATACAAACTTTACCAAAGCTTTGCCAATTATTCTGTCGCCAAGCAATAGTGCGCAAGCGTTACTATGTTCCAGTTTGAAGGACATTGTAGCCAGTTAAATCACTGGGCATATGAGACTTAATATCTGATGTCTCTACGCTACGCATTGCTTTTTATGGTATTCAGGTTCTGGGTGGCACTGCAATAATTGTTCTGGTGAAGCGTTGTGCTAGCAATCAAGCGAGCGGCGAAAAAAAATTTTTGTATATTATATATTAGGTACATTATGTATTATATTATATATTACATAATACGTTCTATATTATATGAAACCATATTATGATTAGGATTTAAACCAAGTTTTGAGTGAATTGAACCAAGCAATAAAATTTTCCGTAAAAAGTTTAGAACTTTATTGCACACCCCCTAGGGGTAGTATAGAAAATATAAAAAATACGTGTTTCATTATTTAGTTTCAAGTTTATTTGTACCAAGTTCTGAATGAATAAAACTGAAATTAAAAAAAAACCATACAAACTTTAAAACGCCATTACATTTTTATGAGTAGTTTAAAAAAAAACATGTATCCAAATTTAATGTTAATAATAATAATAAAATAATAAAGTTTATTTGTTCTGAGTTGTGAGTGAATCGAACCACGGAATAAAGCATACACTGAAAAAACCGTACAAACTTTAAAACTCTCATGCACCCTTCCTAGGGGTAGTATTGAAAAAATAAAAAATGCCTAATTAATTATTAAAGTTTATTTGTACCGAATTTGAATGAATAAAACTAAAATTAAAAAAAAACATACAAACTTTAAAACGCCCTTACACCTTCATTAGGGGTAGTTTCGAAAAAATAAAAAACACGTGTTTTAAGATTTATGTTAAAGTTTATTTGTTCTGAGTTGTCAGTGAATCAACCCTGGAATAAAGCATACACAGAAAAAAACCGTACAAACTTTAAA
This sequence comes from Petrophora chlorosata, assembly GCA_951640565.1. Classification (NCBI taxonomy): domain Eukaryota; kingdom Metazoa; phylum Arthropoda; class Insecta; order Lepidoptera; family Geometridae; genus Petrophora; species Petrophora chlorosata. The sequence goes on along the minus strand of OX621204.1, from coordinate 1,769,102 downwards.
ACTCTCATGCACCCTTCCTAGGGGAAGTTTTGAAAAAATAAAAAATACGTGTTTCATTATTTAGTTTAAAGTTCATTTGTACCGAATTTGAATGAATAAAACTAAAATTAAAAAAAAAACATACAAACTTTAAAACGCTGTTACGCTTTTTTTAGGGGTAGTTTCGAAAAAATAAAAAACACGTTCTTTAAAATTTATGTTAAAGTTTATTTGTTGTGGGTTGTGACTGAATTCAACCACGGAATAAAGCATACACTGAAAAAAACCGTACAAACTTTAAAACTCCCATGCACCCTTCCTAGGGGTAGTTTTGAAAAAATAAAAAATACATATTTCATTATTTATATTAAAGTTTATTTGTACCGAGTTTTGACCGAATTGAACCAAGGAATAAAAATGCTCCATACAAACTTTACCCTCTTGGGGGTTGAGTTTTAAAAATTAACATAGCCTATGTTTCAATTCAGTGCTTAAACTATCTTTATTCCAAATTTCATCAAAATCCGTTCAGTAGTTACGGTGACACCTGGTAACAAACATCACACACACACAAACTTTCGCATTTATAATATTACTAGTATTTCGCCGCGTGCGCGAGCTGCTAAAGCAGCTCGCGTGTGGGGGTGGTTGCTGTTTTTTTTTTAAAAGCTTCCTATCGATTATGATTCTAAAGTTTTGTTTACCCTTTTTGTTCTGAATACAAACTTTTGTTTGGCGGCCATCTTAAAAATTGCTGGAATCCAAGTGATTTTGTGGCGTGCGCGAGCTGCTGAAGCAGCTCGCGTGGGGGGGTGTTGCTTTTTTTATAGAAACTCCCTATCGATTACGGTTTTAAAGTTATTCTTTTTGTTCGGAAAAAAACTTTTGTATGGCGGTCATCTTGAAAAATGGCGGAATCCAAATTATTTTTTCATAATCGTAATCTACAACCCCAAAAACTTCCCGATGCAAAATTTCAGTCGGATCAGAGCAACTTTCAAAATGGCCGCCATTTTTTTCTTTTTTTTTTAATTTTCCTACTTTTTCAAATTTCCCCTATGGTCCTCTATGATATTTGGTCGATCACTCTATACCTATCTCTAACCGTTTAAAAGTTATTTGCATATTATTTTCACCTATTTTGTCATAAAAAAAAAAACGTTTGTATGGCAGCCATCTTGAAAAATGGCGGAATCCAAATAATTTTTTCATAATCGTAATCTACAACCCAGAAAACCCCCCTATGCAAAACTTCAGTCGGATCGGAGCAACTTTCAAAATGGCCGCCATTTTTTTTTCTTTTTTTTTAATTTTTCCAACTTTTTCAAATTTCCCACATCGCCCTCTATGACATTTGGTCGAGCACCCTATACCTATCTCTAACCATTCAAAAGTTATTAACATTTTTATTTTGTATGGCGGCCATGTTTTTTTGTATGGCGGCCATCTTTTTTTTCAAATTTTCAAAAATTGCCCAGGTTTTGGGGCATATTTAGTTCAAGCGGTACCCCCATCCGATTTATAGTTTCCGAGATCCCCTGAGCAGTTCCATCTTGGAAACCACTTTCTGGTGATTTTGGATTTTTCTGGTTGGTTTCAAAACATCCTCTATCCAACGCTACCAAACACTCCCACCATAACGGCAAGTACCACTTCTATTTCTGTCGCTATTATGATCTTCCAGTTTTATATTATATTAAATTAATTAAATTAAATTAAATTAATTAGGATAAAAAAAGTATGTAACTTGGTAATTTACGTATAGCGTTGTAGTGTTAGGTACACTTTATATTATTGCAAGTTAGATAACCACAATATCAGACAATAACTATCTACCGGGCGGGGAATGATTTATAATTACGAGCGAAAGAGTAAGTACCTAAATAAACTTGTCAACAAGACCGAAAAAAACGGCCGGCGCGTAACGCATCGGCGACATAAACACTGTCAACAACAAATCTATCTATCTCTTTCGGCATAGGGCACTTGTACGTTGCGAATGAGCGAGCGAGAAATACACGATTCCAGCGGGACAACGCCGCGCGTACGGTGCGTTTGCCAGTTTGTGGCAGTGGCTAGTAAAATGTAGTAATATTTAGTTTTCTTTGGTAAAATGCTCACGCGAGAAAAAACCTATATCATTGCGGTTTCTGTTAACCGAAATCATTCTGTTACCGAAAGTTTCTGTTAACCGTTATCTCAAATCGATTAATACAGTTATATTACGGTTGTTAACCCTAACCGAAATATCCCTGTTGAAAACACGCGTCGCCAGGTAAAAACCACTTTAGCATGAAGCGATTGGTTTTAGTGTAGAAATCTATGAAAACATCTGCGTAAGTTATGTCACCGATCTTCCGCCGCATGGTTCCGGTACACGTAATAAGGTATATGACTAAAAAAAAATAATTAAAAAATATATATATGAAAAATAAAATAGTTACAGCCTTTTAAAATTCTTTACATATTGTATGTGAACATTCAATGATGTTTATAAATGCGATTAGCTAGTATTTTACCGACTTGAAAAAAAGAAGGAGGTCCTCATTTCGTTTTTTTATGTTTGTTACCTCAGATCTCCGTCGTTTATAAACCGATTTGGAAAAAAAAATCTTTTTGCGTTGGGTTTAGTATAACTACTAAGGGGTCTCAGGGTCCTATATAAATTTCATCGATATTCGACCTTGGGATTCGGAAATACATAAGAATTGAAGTCGGTTTTTTGTTATAAAATCAATTTTAGCCCTAGTGCTTAAAAGTTTCACTTTAGTAGTTTGACGCACTTTAAGAGCATGAAATATTAAAAGAGTTTTTATGATTCATACTAGCTGCTCCTCTCGGTTCCATTCGCGGTTTCCCGGGATAAAAAGTAACCTAAATGCTATTCCAAGTCCTAAAGTACCTACATACCAAATTTCATCAAAATCGGTTCGGTAGTTTTTGCGTGAAAGGGTAACAAAGATCCATCCATACATACAAACTTTCGCGTTTATAATATTAGTAAAGATATTTTGTTTCAGTCACTGTTCGAGCCGTTTCTCAAATCGTTCTTCGTGCGTACCTCGGATCCGACCCACATAAAGCTTCTCAAACTGGAGATCCTCACCAACTTGGCTACGGAGACCAGCGCAGGCGTCGTGCTTAGAGAGTTCCAGACATACGTCACGTCTAGTGACAAGACTTTCGCAGCGCACACGATTCAAGCAATCGGTCGCTTGGCGGTCGCGATCTCTTCCGAGACTGAGACGTGCCTGAATGGATTGCTTCACCTGCTTTCCAGTAAAGATGGTAAGTGACAAAGATCGCAAGTTTTTAGTGTTGGGTGTTTTGAGTGACAAACATGACAATTTGTCTTCTTATTGACAAACATGGCAGATTTTCTTCTAATTGACAAACATGACAGGTTTTCTTCTAATTGACAAACATGACAAGTTTTCTTGTAATTGACAAACATGACAGGTTTTCTTCTGATTGACAAACATGACAGGTTTTCTTCTAATTGACAAACATGACAGGTTTTCTTCTAATTGACAAACATGACAAGTTTTCTTGTAATTGACAAACATGACAGGTTTTCTTCTAATTGACAAACATGACAGGTTTTCGTCTAATTGACAAACATGACAAGTTTTCTTGTAATTGACAAACATGACAGGTTTTCTTCTAATTGACAAACATGACAGGTTTTCGTCTAATTGACAAACATGACAAGTTTTCTTGTAATTGACAAACATGACAGGTTATCTTCTAATTGACAAACATGGTAAGTTTTCTATTAACTGACAAAAATGATATTTTAAACATGAAAAAATCTGGAAGGGATTTTTTTCAACCGGTTATTCTTTGCTCATTATTTTCTAAATAAGCCGTGTTTGAATAGATTCCTGGATTTATTGCCTAATAGAAATAAAGTAAGAGAGTAGGAAGTCAGCATTTTGTTTCTGAAGTTTCAATGATTTAGGAAACTGTGGAGCTGCTAACCTTTAAAATATTTTTTTACGCCTAACGATCACTTACATAGACCCTGGCCTCTAACTAGTATTCTATCTGGGGTGGTTGGACGTGGGACCATGGTCCTCATAGTTCCTGGTTCCCTAGATACAGGGAATTCTAGTTAGGGGTCAGGATCTATGTATGTGATCGTTATTTATTATTATTTTATCTAGGAAATCAGGAACTACGAGGACCATGATCGCACAACACCCAGACACGAAAATAAATCCTTGCGCTGTATTTTTTTCTGTGCTCAAATATTTGTCCCATCTCGAGAATCGACCCCGCAACTTCGATTGATGAAATTGAGCCAATTTGCCCAACCACTACACCACAGAGGCTAACATTTTCCCAAATAATTTCTGTAGTCTGTCTCCTAACAAAGGATTGGTCCTTCCCAAGGCGGCCTCTTGCAGAAGAGGCCTAACACTACGAATGCTGTTGTTTTAGAGTGGGTGGTGTGCGAGGCCGTGGTGGTGGTGAAGAGAGTGGTGGGTGGTGGGGCGGCCTCCGCCAGGGCGGCCGTCGCCAGGGCGGCCAAGCTGCTGCGAACCGACAGGTAATCTCACAATAATAATCAGGTAATCTCAGGGATTCACTCCCTCCCTCTCTATCCCCCTCTCTCCCTCCCTCTCTCTTTCTCTTTTGTTTGTGTAGAGATCCTCAACAGTCGGCCTACCCACTGGTCCCTCATGCGCCAATCGTATATCGTGTTGAGCTCAAATTATTTGCAAAACATAGTCCTGGGTGGTGCTGCAGCTGTTATGTGCAGGTGTTGCTTACCATCAGGCGAACGACTCGTTCGTCTCAATAACTTACCTTGTACGTGTGTAGACTGGCGGCGAACGCGCGCGCGGCGGCCGTGTGGCTGGTGGCGGAGCACGGGGCGCAGCACCCGCGCGCCGCCGCCATACTCGCGCATATGGCCGCCAACTTCGCAGAGCAGGTACGTGTGTAGACTGGCGTGTGTAAACAAACATAAAAAAAATACAATCGAATTGAGAACCTGTTCCGTTTTTGAAGTCGATTAAAAATATGATCAAATATGATACGTTTCTAAATGCTTTGTTTCAGGACGAACTAGTAAAACTGCAGCTTCTATCCCTAGCAGTGAAACTGTCCATCACCCAGCCCGACACCGTCCCTCTCTCTCGCTACGTGCTCTCTCTCGCTCGCTACGACGCCAGCTACGACGTGCGGGATCGCGCGCGGTTGCTACGCCGGTTCGTAGACCCCGTCGCGGGAAGCCAGCTGGCCTTGTACGCGGCGGAGATATTTAGACCGGACAAGCCTAAACCGAATGTTGAGAGCAGCTTCAAAGGTAATTATAGTCATCGGTTTAGACATTAAGATTTATAAAAAAAATAGACGTTCCCGCAGAGTTTCTCAGTGTTATCTTCTCCAGCGGGCGTATTTCCGAAGCACTGGTAGAGTCAGATTACGCATTTCTTTTCTGGTCCCGGACTTCAGTTTGAGTAGAGAAATGAGTAGACATGCTTTTATTTTATTTTTTGAAGTCAAGATATATTAAGTATTTTTTTAACGCATTTTAATTGATTTATATTATATGTATATGACGTTTAAAAGTGCATTTTTTGAGCCTATTTATAAAGTTTCTTTTGACTTTTGCAATTTGCGGTGTACCTGTACTGTAACACTAGCTTACATAGGCTCGGGTGACATTGTTACCTTCGTGTCGTTAGAGTCATCATGACTGTTTAACATCGCTCGTCAGATCGGCAGCAGTTCACTGTGGGGACGCTCTCCCAGTACATCGGGGCGGCGTGCGGCGGGTACCGCGCGCTGCCCGCCGCGCCGCGCGCGCCGCTCGCCGCCGCGCTACGCGACCAGGACGCCGGGGCACCCCCCGCCGCGACACACGCGCGCACTGTGAGTACACCTTAGGAGCCAGGGAGATGGGGTCTGAGAAGTCGCTCAACTGCAGTCTTCCTCCAGATCTATGTGCTCTATCTTTAGCTACAGCGTCGCTTTACATCTGGCGAGATAGCGGCCAAACTTAGATAAAGCGATATAAAAAACTACCCTCTTCTTCATATAATTCAAAACACCGTAAAACGTTGACCTACCCTTTTATTTGATTGATATTTCAATATGTTCAAAATTCAGCAGAAGAACAAGACGTTCTACTCGGAGCCGGAGAGCAGTGGCTCCGGATCCTCTTCATCATCAGCCGACGAATCCAGCAGCGAGGATCAGTCTTCCGAAGAGTAAGCAGCTGTCCATACTACACTGAGTTAAATTGCATGTTATTATACTGTCCTTACCACAGAGCAGTTTACACACAACGTACAGAAGGACAAGGTCCGCCAAGACGCTCCAATATAAATAGCTACTCTCGCACCCAGCAATAAAGCACAATCTAGTTCGCACGTCTCCGTCAAGACACCCCAATATAAAAGAAATATAAATAGCTACTCTCGCACCCAGCAATAAGGCACAATCTAGCTCGCACGTCTCCGTCAAGACGCCCCAATATAAATCAATATAAATAGCTACTCTCGCACCCAGCGATAAGGCTTAATTTAGCTCGCACGCCTCTGTCAGGACATCCCAATATAAATCAATATAAATATCTACTCTGGTACCCAGCGATAAGGCACAAACTGGCTCTCACGTCTCCGGCAAGACACCCCAATATAAATCAATATAAATTGCTACTCTCGCACCCAGCGATAAGGCTTAATTTAGCTCGCACGCCTCTATCAGGACATCCCAATATAAATCAATATAAATATCTACTCTGGTACCCAGCGATAAGGCATAAACTGGCTCTCACGTCTCCGTCAAGACACCCCAATATAAATCAATATAAATAGCTACTCTCGCACCCAGCGATAAGGCACATTCTAGCTCGCACGTCTCCGTTTAGACGCCACAATAAAATAATTCAGTATAAATCAATCTAGCTCCAAGTACTTCGAAATATACGAACTTTAAACAAAGGAGTCAACAGTATAAACTAAATCTTTTGTAATCTGTTCCTGTATCTGTTTTACTATGTCAGGCGAGGGTTATCGGAAACCCAGATCTCCTAGTTTGGATACCAATGTTCTCCAACCTGGAATAAAAATTGGGTTAATCACTTCTGAATGTTTATATTAAGTGATGTATGCTGAAATTTTAATAAAGTCTTTATCCTATACTAGCGACCCGCCCCGGCTTCGCACGGAAGAAGGGAAGGTTTATACGCATGTACTATACATATAAACCTTCCTCTTGATCACTCTGTCTATTGATGAAAACCACATTACAATCCGTTGCGTAGTTTAAAAGATCAAAACGTACAGACGGCGGGAAGCGACTTTGCATTATACTATGTAGAGATTACTAGTTGACAATGTCGTGAAACCCTCCTTTATTCATACTTACTTTGTTACTAAAAGGAATATTTACTTACCTATTTTTTATTGGATCGAATTTAACTGTACCTCAATTTATTCCCGTTTTTCCGCCAAATATACTGATTGTGCACCAAAATATGTTTATTAAAATATTTCATAATGAGCATCTATTTTATGAATATTAAATGTTCGCGGCGTTGGCCCGCCGCATCCTAACATACCGAGGGTTGCCCCTTATACCATTGGGGTGGCCCAAGGGCCAAGGGCTGCCCCTAATACGTTTGACTGCTAAAAACAGACCAAATTTGGTACACAATCAGTATTTTTGGTGAACGGTTAAAAATTATCCTTTTTTATTGTTTTAGGGAAGAGAGCACCAATGAAGAGAAGAAACCAGAGAAACCGGCGAAACAGACTAACAATTACAGGTAGGTATTATGTTTCCATATTCTGAGAGAAGATCGTAAGCTTTTAAATAATCCGAAAGAAGACAGTTGATCAATTTTTACATTGACGACATCCCCGTAAAACGAGATCAAAAGGATAAACAAATTTGGTCGCTCGAGCAGTTGGCTCGGTAGCCCAGTGGTTAAGGCGTCGGGCCGGTATTCCAAAGACGCAGGTTAGAGCCCTGCCAAAGCAAGTTCATTCTTGTCCTCCCATTTTGATCCCCTAATCAAGTTGTGATCAATACCCAGGTCATCGACCTCCGGCACATCTGACAGCGAATCTGACAGCGAAGAGATGTCATCCAGCAGCAGCGAATCTGAACCGGACGAATCCAGCGAACAGGAATCGCCGAAGAAACTCTCTAACGACAAGAAGGTAACAACATTACCCAAGCCTATGTAATTATTATTTTTGTGTGTTCATTTACGTTATTATTTTATATTTGTGTTATTATGTTTATTTTATTTAGTTATAGAAGTAAGTACTTAGTAGTAGTGTTCAAAACTGTGATATAAATAGTGTAATAGCTCAAGGGATATAATTTCTATTTATGTGTACTCATTTAGATTATAATGTCGCAATTTTTGACAATAATTTTCCGTACTTACATGAGCAATAGGGGATCGGACAACTTTTCAGAAAGTGTTTTAAATTAACTACAATGAATATATGTAGCCATGAAATATACTATTTTAATTAAATAACGCTCTTAAAGTACCTAAAACTATGTTTAAATATAATGTTTCAAATATTGCCGCGCATAAGGTCACCTCAAAACTTGTGATGTCATATGTAGGTAGAAAACGACAAACTCTTCGAAATAAAACTTGCAAAGAGATTCTAATACGTTTTGTGAAGTTTGAGGACGATATTGTAGTAATAGAACGAAAATATTAGCAAAATTACATTTTATGAAAAGCAAAAACGTAAAATAAACACAAGCTTGACTCACGGCATTTGCCTACAAATGACGTCATGCGCTGTGATTGTCGTTTCGTTTGAGATGAACAGATTAAAAATGACAGAATTATTTATTGATTTAAAAATATAAATCATTATTATTTACTAAATATTGACTAATATTAATAAAATATTGACTGACTGATCTTTCTGATTCGACGAACATTCGTTCTAACTACATTTTAGATATTTTCTCGATTACTGTCCGATCCCCTATTCAATTTGGCAGTTGTACGAAGTACAAGGAAAACCGCGTGCCGGTGTCTGTATCATATTTTATAACTTAATAAAACAGTTCGCTTTTGACTATGAACTCGGGTGGTTTTGTTTACGCCGCTCTATATCATATCATTACTTCCCCGGTTTGTCATATCTTGTGGCTTACAATCCCTACAGCAGTTATTTTTGAAATAAATTTGTTTTTTTAATTTAGGTAGTCCCATCTTATTATAGTGTAAAATTAGTTAAATCGGTAATATCTACCTACTACCTACACATACTACCTACCTTCGTCGGTATTTCCTTTGAGCTACAACATGGAGTCCTTTAAATGGGGAATTAATAGAGTCCTTAAGGGTCGGCAACGCATCAGCAATGCCTCTGGTGCTGCAGATGTCCATAGGCGACGGTAACCGCTTACCATCAGGCGGGCCGTCTGCTTGTTTGCCAAAACATTAAAAAAAATATCATATTAAAACACAAACATAATGTATTATGTATACCTACTGTATGTATGTATATTTAAAATCTTTTTATATATTTTGGTTTGATTATTTATTTACGTATGGTTTATATTACAATTATATTTGCTTTAAATGTTGACAATTATTGTTTTATTTATTTAATTTATATACATTATCAAGACACCCCTTTTTACGAATTTTAATCCTTCAGTGTATAATTTTCTTGAAGAAATTGCCGTTAATGGTAAGACCGCCGTTATCGCACTCGCATTCATTGTATCTTATTTTATGTCATGTAATGTAATGTAATAAATGCGAAAGTTTGTATGTATGTGTTCTTCATACAATAACATTTGCCAAGACGGACATTTTCTACGCCACAGTCTCTTGTATCAAGAGACTGTTGAATTCATAAATTTGCTACATAAAATATAAATATTATATAGGTAAGTCATATAAGTACACAACCTTCTGTTAGATTTAAACGCATGCTGTGTTCACACTTAGAAGGATGTACACGTACGCACGTTTGTAAATCCTTTTTACTGTCTGTATGTCTGTATGTTCAGTGTATACCCAGTTCTGTGAACCGATTATAAAAAAAAATGTTTTATACCACACCCACTCGGAAAGTGTCTTATTACTCGTTCATAAACGGGTTACAAAGTTCGTAATTTCTCCCTTAAAAATGTGCGGCGGGATAAGTTATATGGAATTTCATTACTGCCCTCCGAAGCAGGGCAGGAATGTTGTATGAAAATCCATTACTGCCCGGCTAGCTTTCTTTTGTTTTTTAGCAGTGAACATAAAAAAAAAAACACAAACGTCAAACCTCAAAAAGGTCTTGTATGAAATAATTATAAAAAAGAGGCGGGAAACATACAAACCTCAAATCTCAAAAAGGTTTTATATCAAATAATTAGAGAAAAGAGGCGTTTTTTTTTTGTTTTCTATTTTTAATGAAATGAGGATGGCAACCTTATTCTGCAATACGAAAAAAAAAACGCGGCAATTTATTTCGTTGCGTTAAATTTTGTTTTAACTTATTTTCCTCGTAGGTGTAGTATAAAGCACTATGTATCACTCGGGAGAAAGTTCTATTTCTCCCCTCGGTGTACAATGTACTAAAGTGTGTTTGTTACCTCTCCGCGCAGCAAGGGCTAGACGGATTTATAATTAACAACGTAATATTTGGACTTAAATATAGGGAAGGTCAACACAGTTCATACGAATATAGGGAACAGAAACTCACATATTGAGGTTATATTCAATAATTTTATTTCTACAATAGTCATACGGTATTTTTATATAAAAAACGCTGTACCGAAGTTATTAATAATTTTTACTAATTTCTAAGGCCCTTATTCGCCTTAAATTATAGTAAAGACATTTTTGATAACATGAAATAAAATTCACCTATTTCATCATCATCATCAGCCCATCACGTTTCCACTGCTGCACACGGGCTTTCTCCCATAGAGAGAGTATGAGCCATAATCCACCATGCTGGCCCAGTGCGGGTTGGTGGATGTCACAAGTCCTTGAATTTTTGTGATTAATTCTTGGACATGCCGGTTTCCTCACGATGTTTTCCTTCACCGTTTTTAGAGCGAGTGTTAAGTCCGTACATAACTTATGGAAGTCAGTGGTGCAGGGCCAGCGGGTTCGAACTCGGTTGCGTCGGATCGAAAGTCGCACATGCGCCCGCCCGCCGCACGACGCGCACAGCGAGTGTGGCTCAGTGCCACATTCGCTCGAGTTTTATTTATTATTATACCGCTCTTTCTCACGGGTTTTACACCAGTTCCTTTTGAAGGCTTGCGCGGGGACATGAGTCCAACACGTAGAGGCCTCTTAGAGCATTTAATTTAGATATGTAATGGGCAACACTTATCGGGGACTGTCTCTAAGTGCATAATTAGAAGATACAATCAAAGACAGCCCCCGATAAGTGCGAGGACTATTATTGAAGATATGAAAATTACTTGTGATTGGGCTACGAGGTGAATTTTTAATGGATGAAAGCTGGTCTATGATATGAGTCCTCGGCACCTGCCAGTTCCGCCTCATTAGGAAATATTTCGGCAGGTGGTGACTCGCCACCCACTAAACGAGCCCCCTTTAAGGGCCGCTATTATTTATTTATTATTATTATTATCACAATGTCAAATGAAGGTGTAAGTATATCAGATAATGTGTCAGATATAGACTCATCTTCATAATTTTTTTTTTGTACTGCTTTGGTTTATCAAACCGACATCTTACAGGTTACAAGTAAGAAGGAAGCAGAAACGAAAAGCACAGAAGAGAAGAAGAACGACAAGTCAAACTTGGAACTGCTTCTAGAACTGGATGAGGTGGCCAGCACCTTGCCCACTATGACGCCCACGTGTGGGGGATTCCTGTCGCCGCAGAGCGCCGCTCCCACGGGTGGGATTGGAGATGGTGAGTATTTACTGTTCAAATATCTTGTCTACTGAAGATGCCACAGCTTTGCCAGTATATAGATAGTCGTTCGCCTGATGGTAAGCGCCACGCCTGCCCATAACAATTGCATTGAACCCAGAACTTTTAATACCATAAAAAGCACTGCGTAACACTGCATTGCGCTCATCACCCCGAGACATCGGATATTACCTAAGTCTCATATGCCCAGTAATTTCGCTTGCTCCAATGCCCTTCAAACCGGAACACAGTAGAGCGAGTGTGGCTCAGCGGTAACTCATGCGCCTTTCGATCAGACGCACCTTGTTTCGAATCCTGTTTCAGCCCTGCACCAATGACTTATAGTTAAGTGCAGATTTTGCACGCTCGCTCTAAAACGGTGAAGGAAAACATCGTGATGTAACCCGCTAACGCGCTTTGCAGTGGTAGGCTCTGGTCGTGGTTGTAATACCACCCACCGAACAAAGCCATGCCGTCAAACGACCTAGTCGTGTTTCGGGATGATGTTCGGTGAACCATCGGGGAGACGGGTCTGAGCAGCCGCTCAACTGCCGTCTCTCTCTAGATCTATGTGCTCCATTTTAGACCACATCATCGCTTCACATCAGGCGAGATAGTGGCCAAGCATAGATCTATTAAGCGTAAAAATAAAAAACAATAGTGCTTGCGCACTACTGCTTGGCGGCAGAATAGTGAAAGAAAGTAGATTCAAATTGCGTGTGAAAAATATTCTAATGAAAAAACATACTATACAGTTAGTAATTACATAGAAGACAAAGATGCATGGAACATTCCGCTTCTGCCAAGTAGCCAACTGGCACATAAGAAACAATATTGTCAAAAACAAACATAAAATATTGTAACAAAAGTTCTAAAAAATATGCCCCTCAGTTTCTTGCCGTATCTTCTGAGTAGTGGTTCTTTTTCCGATACGGTGGTAGTCATTGTAATAATTGACGTTCATAAGTGCGTCTGTGACGACAAAATTGAATAAAGAACTATTGAATTTGTATTTGGCCTCCCGCATACGGGAGACCCTACAAGTATATTGGTATACAATAAAGAGTTTTTCTATTGTATTCCAGCGGACGACATAACGTCGGTGGGTCCGTCGCTGGCGCCGTCGGCTCCCACCGAGCTGATCTCGCGCGTGATGTCGGGCGGGCTGGCGGCGGCGCGCCGGTGGGTTCGCACCCCGCACCTCTACTCGCACGCGATGTGCGCGGTGGAGATTACCTTCACCAATCACAGCTCGCAGGACGTCACCAACATCAGGGTTAATAAAAAGGTACGTTTTACATTTTACCACGTTTTGCTTAAGTCACTTTTTTGTTTGTCTGTCTGTCTGTCGTTCCGGGTGGAATCTCGCAACTGAAATTTTGAGCACTTCCCGATCAGCTATCCGACCGAAACTTTTAGGGTAGCTCACAACTCGATGACAATGCATTCTGAATCTATTTATTAGCATGCAATGCTAATGCAAAAAATTTAAAAGGCGCATAAAAACGATTAATTTCTTAAACTGTCACTTTCTTTGTTTTTGTGATGACGTCACGTAGCTCCGCCTTTCGGTCGGGTCGGCCATTTTGTGTGATGGTGACGAAACCGCTTTCCGGTTCAACTTTAGTATTCTTTTCTAGTGATTATTTAAATATTTTGTGGATAGTTAATGTTTATAGGCTGATGATGATGTCTATATGTATTGTGGTTAAAGGTCAACAATGAATCTGTGTAAAATTTCATCAGTTGATATTGCAAGTAATAGAAAGTGGCCGGATGTAACTCCATTTTATGTTATTTTTTATGATTATTCAACGCGTTTCTTTAAGTGTCAGATGTCATCTATAGTTCTTAATTATGGGAACCTAGTAGGTGATTAAACGAGTTCTAGAGTGGAGACCACGCTTAGGCAAACGTAGTGTAGGACGCCCTCCGGCCAGATGGAGCGACGACCTGCGTAAAGTGGCTGGCAGTAATTACATGCGAAGAGCCGAGGATCGGGCTCAGTGGTGTACATTGGGAGAGGCCTATGTCCAGCAGTGGACTCGTATAGGCTAATGATGATGAATGAATTTATTTGTCAGACCCTAATATTTATAAAAAATAACCTTATAGAATTATATCCTTGTATAGCGCACCCATCTCACTCTAGCATCAACGATATACATCGTGCCGCCTGCTCACACACTATAAATGTTTGAGTCGGCGGCTGCGGAGCGCCAGTTCGGGCGCCACGCGCCTCCGCGGCGGACGTGCGTGTGCGCTTGTACATATGACGTCCGCACATGGTCAGTGCTATTACCCCACTGTCCGCAGACGCTGACCGGGTCCCGCGCGCTGCACCCGTTCCCCACGCTGGCGGCGCTGCCCCCCGGCGCGTCGGCCGCCGCCACGCTCGGAGTCGACTTCGCAGACACCATCCAGCCCATCGAATTCACCATCATCAGCTCACTCGGTGAATATCTAACTTACCAATCATTTTTTTGTGGAACTGAATGTTGAGACGCGCAAAGCCTGCCGATAACAATTGCAGTGCTTTAAAAAACTTTATTAATAAGTCGTAAGTTATAAATATTTAATAAAACTGCCAGGACTCACGTAGTTTGTCGAATTATTCGACCTAGGTCCACGATCTCGCAGCGTAAGCTCGCCCTGATGAAGAGCATCGGACACGCTCGAAACCTAGATCGACTAATTCGACAAACTACGTAAGTCCTAGCCGTTTTATTAAATATTTATAATGAATCAAACTTACAAAAACTTTCATACTAAAAGTCGTACATTTTCCCGAAAATATAAAACTGCCTAAAAATCTTCTATTTCTGGATAGACCTACTTCCTTTTTGGAAAATAACTGTCCTATAGCAATTGAGCTGCAACTTATCGTCGGCTTATCGTGCAGGTGGTAAGTTGTGATAATATCTGTGTGTCAGGTGAAATAGCGGTCTCCATAACGCCCCCCGTGGGGGAGCTGATGCGAGCTGTCACCATGTCGGAGCCCCGCTGGGACACGGAGCACAAGCGGCTGCGAGGCATGACTGAGGTAAGTGTTTTTAATGTAATTGAGGACGAGCATGTCGTTTGCCCGATGGCAACACGCCTCTCCACTGTGATTTTTTTACGCTTAATAGATCTATGTTTGTGTACTATCTCGCCTGATGTGAAGCGATGATGTGGCCTAAGATGGAGCACATAGATCTAGAGAGAGGATGCAGTTGAGCGGCTGCTCAGACCCGTCTCCCCGATGGTTCACTAAACATCATCCCGAAACACGACTAGGTCGCTTGACGGCATGGTTTTTTTCGGTAAATTGTTATGTAAAATCCTCCGCGGCACTGCACTGCGCTCGTCACCGTAAAACAATAGCTCTTGCTAGTAAATCATACAGTTATCAAATGATGACTATTAAACTGTGACTCAAACATTATACAAACACTTGTTTGGAATCGAACCAACGTGTTACGAGCCGACCTTCAAACCGCTGCACCACAGAAGACTGACGTAGTTAATATATTGTATGATGACAGTGCGTGAAGCAAGCTGCGAAGCTTGAAGACGAGGCGGCCATCTGTAAACGAGTGTTTGAAACCGCGAACCTCGCCGCTATCACCTCGACGGGAGACTTTCTCAGGTAAAAGCCTTATTTCTTACAAACTTTTCAAAAGGTTTGCAAAAGGAAAAAAAATGACCATCAAAATAATCTTTGAAACTCCATTAGTACAGTCTTTTGATTCGTAAAATAACTTTCCGGGAGTTTTGAAAATTGGTAATTTTATAGATTTTGATTCCGAATTAGTTTGTTGAAGTACAATTTGCGGCGGTCGTACGCCAAAACTATTGACTTTATGAAAAAAAGTGGATACATAAATTGTAGGTAATTGTCTCTAGTTTCATTATGTATGTAAATTTTATCATAAAAGAAGTGGGAAAGGAGGCATTGTCAAAAAACTGCTTTTAGGCGCCATTTTTCCAATATGGCGGCGCGAGCGGCAAAAATAAGAGGTGGCAATGTTGATTCATTCTATAAAATTACCAATTTTCAAAACTCCTGGAAAACTTTCCAGTTAAAACTACCAAATGACTGGACTGGATTCGATTCAGCACTTTTTGAAAAAATTAACAAAAACCAAAAGTATAATAAATGGAATATTAAACTATCAAATAAAAACTACGTAAGACATGGCGGTATGGTCCTAGAGACTTTAGCTTGCCCAAACGGGCGAATTAAAAAAAAACATAAGCCTTTGCAAAACATTTCGCCGCTGCCGGGGTTTGAACTCTGCACCCTTTCCTGCAGGACAGGAAACGCTCTAAACATTAACATTTTGAGTCTTTAATATTTTGACAATTACTCTCCCAAAGGTCTGAAAGAGATCGCTTTTAGCGATAAAGGCGCACATTGTCACATTGTCACCTTTAATTGTTTTGTAGATAATTGTCATACATTTTTAATTTGTTTTTCCAGATTCGCCGGCAGGATGATGTCATCGCAAGACTTGGTCCTCCTCTCCGTCAAGATAGAAGAGGCCGGCGCGCGCGTCACGGCCAACTGTGCCAACATGGCCATAGCGTCCATGTTGGCCAACGAAGTGGCTCAAGCATTCGCTAGATCATAAATAAATAAATATATATAAAAAAGCGAATTTCAGTAAATTAAAATTGGAAAAGCCGCCGACACAAAAAACCCAAAAAATCTTAAAAACGGCTGAACCGATTTTGATAAAACATGCCTAAGAACCACCGCTAGAAAATATAATATATAATTATATATAATAAATTTTGCGTCGGTGGTTAAAAATAAGCCTACATCACATACATAGATCTTGGCCCCTAACTAAAATTTCCTGTAGGGAACCAGGAACTAAGAGGACCATGGTCCCACAACACCCAGACACGAAACAAATTCTTGCGCTTTCTGTGCACAAACATTTGTCCCGTCGCGGGAATTGACCCGCAACTTTCGTGGTGAGATTTGAGTCAACCTGCCCAACCACTATACCACAGAGGCTGACATTGTTTATAAGTTACGATCTGTAAAAACTTTCAATGATTTTCCTAAACCGAATTTGGTGCTCTCTTTCCAGTGCAATGGTAATGATCAAATTGAAACAAAATATTAATACTGTTATGTAAGACTGTATTTACGATTTTAGTATAAATGTAAAATATATAAATTACATGCAAGACTTTTATTTTACGACCTTGTGAAAAAATAGATCGCTAATCTTGCAATTTCTAAGTTCTTTATGTCTACATTAGCTAAAAATTAGCTACAACACAGCTAACACTAAAACCGTCACAAAAGTAGAAGACCTAATTTTATTATTCATAATAAATAACTAATTTTAAAATGTATGCCTCTATATATAAATAAAAAAGTACAAATGTTTTTTCCTAATTTAATTGGCCTTCAACTTTTGTATGGATTCTACATACAGAGATTCGCCCAGCATAACATTCATACAATTATTTAAAGGTTAACTTATTCTATTAGCTGTCAATAATAACATTTCTAAAGCGCAATCCACACCGCAAGTGAAGCTAAGTTAGCCCACGTAGGTAGCACCGCGAACTTAACTCGCACATCCGATTGGGGATCGTCATTGGCGATCACGTGACGCTCTAAAGGGGGAAGTGTCGCAAAAATCACGAAATATCACAAGAGGGCAGGGTGTGTAGTGAGATATCACGTGTATTTATTTATTCGTTGCGCAATTTCTAAAACGAAAAGCGGCGCGTGATCTTGACTCACCGTTGCTAGACAACGTTCAGAAACAACCTGCAACCTTAAATGTCTATCTGGACATTTTTATCACGTGGCTTAATCTAGAATTAAATTAGATTATAACTGTATTTTAAAGATGTTCTGAAAAATTGAAATATACTTTGTACAAAAAATACACGTGATTTTGGGTAGTCAAAAACCTGGTTAGAAAGTTGGTAAAAAATCATATGATTAAGGCTAGATTATATGAGCTAAGTTAGCCTCGGTCGCGGTGTGACTTGCGCTTAACACATAGGTGTTAATATATTGCTTATTTATCAATACACGTGACGTCAAGACACTAAATAATTCTCAATAAGGCATATTTGTCTCAGATTACGTCCCGAGTTCTTTTCGACCTTGAGCCTAAAGTCCATTTATACAAAAATAAAGGCTCATTAGTCGTCCCGAGTAGCTTTCAACAAACTAATAATTTTAGCTATGAACAATAATACTATTTTAACCTTTGACTGCCAAAGTCAACTGTACACAATATAATAAAAAAAAATTGAATTGCGTAGGTCGGAGGCAACAGCTTTATTTTTTTATTATTTTTTTTTGCTTCTACATGTAGCGTGGCCACACCCCCGACACTTCATACAAATGAACGGACTTAATTACCTACTACTACTACCGGTGCACGGTTTATGTGGTGTGTGTAATTATTGTAAGGATGAGCTAAGACAATAGAGCAGGACAAGGACAGTGCTATATGTAAGCAACATAAATGTTTCTCTTTCTAATATACTTTGCATCGTGTACATTTATAACGATTGTATTATTTGGTAGTGAAATAATTTTGTTTGGTATTTAATTTAACCACTCCGCACTGTAGGTACGGAGCTACAAGTACATAGCCGGACACCGATGGCGGGTCGCGCGTCGTTACACGTGCCGCGTCAGAAGAGATAAGAGCGGCGCGATAGAAAGAGACGCGCTCTGTAGGTTAATATGACTGGTAGGTATGCAGCGCTACGCGAGCTGAATTAAATTTTATTGCGTCATGGCAAGAGTCGCTATTTGTTTAAATTTCTTTGCGGAGTGATGCTTCTGTCCCTTAGTATTCTGCGATTTAACAAAATAGTACTAATGGAGTGAAGGCCAAAATAGTACTAATGTCTGTAGCTAAAATAATGTTTCTTTACAAACCAGGCGTTACGGACAGACTCTGCACAACACTACCATACAAGAGTGTAGACTCCTTCCCCTCGTGCTCTATGTTCCCAACTATTTACTCTGCTACGTTTGACGTAAGCTCTCAATGCTGAGGATAATGATGAGCCCAGACAGGCGCCGGCGGGACGTTCAGGCTATAAGTAGGCGTGGTCAGGGTCATGATCCTCGGCCTTTTGCTTAGGTCCTCGTGATGGCTCTGCTGGTGAAGCTGGTGCGTGGGCTGGAGGCTCATCGGCTGTTGCTGCGCTATATGGGTGTGCACTGACACGTGTTGCTGTTGATGTTGTTGCTGTTGCTGTTGTTGTTGCTGTTGCTGCTGCGGCTGACTGTGATTCTCCAATATCCTATCCTTCTTCGTCCGCTTCTTGGGTCCGGTGCAATCCGGTGCCAGTCGCCTCTCGTTCCATAGCCTCTCCACCAGTCTCGCTCTAGTTTGAATACCGTTTGCATCTTCGACTTGTTTTCTCGGCACGGGGCCGTTGGCTACCTTCTGTTTCATTGCTTCGAGACGCTCCTCGGTCTGCGTCATAGGAACTATGGGTAAGCCTCGTTTGTTGCAAATATTGTGGAGTACACAGCAGGCGATGATGATCATGGCAACTGAGGGTGGGTCGAATTGTTTGTTACATGTAGCCTGGAGCACTTTCCACCGGCTTTTGAGATGTTTAATGGTATCCGTGACGGTGGTGTGTGTCTGTGTGTGCATGGTGGCATAGTTCTTTTCGGGGGAGACCGGGGACTTCTTCGTTATTTTGGGAATGGGCGTCATTATGTATGACATTTGAGTGTATTGTGGACCACCTGGAATATGAAAAAAGAAAATCAGAGACAGTTTCAGGATCTTAAAGTAAAGTTTGTCGATTAAGTTATTAAATAATACTCTGAAGCTCACGAACATAGGCTTCATCATCATGTGAATGACGAGGCAATCCAGCTCCTCGACCGCACGGATATAGAAGGGTTTCAGTTAGTGTAGTGTCTAGTGATAGTAAATTAGTGTAATGTAGAACAAGTGCTACCCATAAAGAACAAAAGAACAAAGCCTTAGAGACAATAAGAAAAGTGTTAATTGACACTTTCTTAGAATTAGTCTGTCTATCGGTTTAACGCTATTTAATTTAATTTCTTTTTATTTAAAATTCATACCTCTATTAAAAGTTAATTAATTGGTAATTATAAGCCTAATTGATTGACTAGACTGTAATAAAAAGTGGGATCAAAAGAAAAAAAAAAGCAGTTTGACTGCAAAGATTTTACAATAAACAAAACTCATACTCATCAGAAAAGAGAAAGAAAGAAAAACCATCAGTCAAAATCGTCATCAGTTTTCTTGACACATTTCAGGCTGACTCAACCTAAGTCTGCTTTGTACAGTTAGTACAAGTAAGGATATCAACAACTCACCGACAAGCCAGCACTGCTCCCCCGTCTGGTTGAGACTGACGAGGTCCACCCTCACGCCGTGCCGATTCAGGATAGCATCGTGTGAGTACGAGCCGCCCGGCTGTGCATATACACTTGTGATGTTCAGGTCGCTGTCACACACCTGAAGAAACATACAGTTGACATTGTACACACCAAATAAAGGGTTAACATAGAATGTGGAACTTATATAATTAATTTTAAGAAAAAACAAAACCTGACTTCAATGTATCTTCGAAGTCCGAGGTCAAATATCGATGTAATTTATATGGGATCACTTCGTAGCTATACTGAACCCAACAAAAAAGAATTTCCCAAATCGTTTCATAAATGATGAAGTTCTGAGGTACAAAAATAAATAAAAAATACAATCCAACAGAGAATTTTCTCCTTTTTTGAAGTCAGTTTAAAATGAAATAAATAAAATATCTTTTTTGATTTCGGATAATAACATCCTTAGTTGAAAAATAAAAATACCACACAAATGAAAAATGAACAGTCCACAAATGCAAGAAAAAAAATATTGTTAAACCTTGATAGCAAGTATACGTAAACCTCGCCGAACTAGACACGTTTTTCTATTGGCACTTATGGCTACTAGGTATTTTTAACTATCCAACACTTAAATGTACCTAATGAATTTAAAGATGGTCCCATATTAATAATTGATTGTCTGTGGAAATGCTGCTTATAGAAATGCGAAAATCTGTTTCAATTTCAATTCATTTATTGACTGCATTATAACAATGTATGTTACATTAGGCATGTCAGCATTATACAAAATTAATTAAATAATTATAATCTACTTAAACATTTTAAATATGAGATTTCAAAATGAATATTCTGCCTTCCAGCATTTTTTCATAAATTTGTTTATGTCTGTGTGTGTGTTTGTTATCATTTAATTCCAAAACGCCTCAATTGATTTTGAATTGATTTGGTATGAAGGTACTTTAGGTTGGACAACGAAGGAGCAACTATAAGCTGAATGCTAAGTGGGTGAAACCGCGCATCACATCTAGTGGTTTAATAAATGTTCACTAAATTGGATGCCTTAATTAATAACCAAGATTAAGTTGTGTCTAGTTGTATATTTGATGCAAAATGCAATCATAACAACTTTTTTAGGAGTCATAAAAATAAAGTTTCTACTTACAATTTGCACTTTCTTGGAATGATATGACTTATTGAAGTGTATTTTCTGGTCTTCATCAGGACGAGCTATTGGAACATGTGTACAATCCACACACCCTATTACATTAGGGACACCAAACTTCATGTAGAACCTGAAATTCAATTCATTCTTTTCTTATACCTGGCATAGTTATCATCATCATCATCATCAGCCCATCACATTCCCACTGCTGGGACACGAGCCTTCCCTGACTTCCCTCATAGAGAGAGTATGGGCCATATCCACCACACTGGCCCAGTGCGGGTTAGTGGATGTCACATGTCAATAATTATAATGTAATTAATTCTTGGACATGCCGGTTTCCTCACGATGTTTTCCTTCACCGTTTTTAGAGCGAGTGTTAAATCCGCACATAACTTAAGAAAGTCAGTAGTGTGGGGCCAGCGGGATTCAAACTCGGGTGCATCGGATCGAAAGTCGCACATGCTCCCACTGAGCCACACTTGCTCTCTGGCATAGTTATGATAGCTATTAATCAACATAAAAAATATATTTTAATATACATACTCTACTTCATCTTAATTGATTTTATTAATATTGACAAAGTTACAAATACAATACAAAACTCTTTACTGTATACTAGCTACACCCTATGGTTTGAGAATAAAAAGTAGCCTATGTATTTATCCGGGGTATTAACTATCTCCACTCTTTATTTCACTTAGATTTGTTAAGCCGTTTAGTGTGAAGAAGTAACAAACAATAACACAAACTTTTGCATTTATAATATTACTGTGATCAGTACTATAAAAATCCCATAATTTATATATGGACCTCAACAATGGGAGTGATCAACCATTTTTTTATTGGTAATTGGCTTGCGTTTGACGACTAAATTGTCAGCTGATGGTAAGTAAAGATGTGGTTGATCTAGCATGCTTGCCAAGATAGTACCTGTTCACTCAAGACTTGAAGATTCAAGACTAATGTATATAACTTCAATAACTTTCTCTTAATTGATTGTTCCTAGCTTGTCTGGAATCTTTTGTTCGATATATGTCACAATTGTTTTTGCTGAAAGCTTGAGCATTCAGCTTAAATTACAATCCAGATCAAAACTATTATTGTTAAAAAATATACATATATTATAATTGTTATTTGTATTATGCATCTAAATAAATGAAAAAAAACCTTTAGTATTGAACTGCAGCTTAACACTCACCTAGCCTTAACAATATCTCTCTCTTCCCGTAAGTGTGGAAAGTGTATATATTTCTTCACAATACTGGGGTGGTTCATGGCCTCGGTGACTTGCATGACCGCTACGGACACAAAGTACTGTGTGATGTTAGGGTCAGTTCTACCCCCAATTGACTTCTGGTACTTGCCGGTAGCGTAGAATGATAGCGTTGCTAGCACCTGGAAATTTAACATTTTTATTAGTTAATAACATTTATTGATTAAGATTATAATATATCAATGATGTGATGCTTCAGCGATAGCCATAGTAGTGTACAAACAAATTAAGGTATCTTAAATATAATTGAATAGGGGCTAAAGTCACATTATTAGTTTTAGTAAAAAAACATCACAAGATGCTACTGCTTAAATATAAGTTCCTACGACGTACTGTGTATGTGGATCGGAGGCTGTCACAACACGAAAATAAACTAAATAAACCGAAAATTAACTTACTTTACTCTCGATAGAAAACTCGATAGACTTCGTGGAGTCGGGCATTACAGGTTTCAGTTCCTCACACAGATTTCGCACCAAATCTTTAGTTAATCGGTATGTCTCGATGAATGAAGGTTCGCTCAAATCAAAAGGGTCAATTTCTTGCTGTTTTATTCTTTTGTCCGGAGCTTTCGCTTTCTCCGCAGGCGGCGGCTCCTGCTTCTGCGTATGAGAGTTGTCCCACTTGAGAAGTTCGAAAATCTCCGGCTCCTCATCTACCACGGATATGTAGCCCTCCTCAGGCGGCTTTTCAGCCATTTTCCTTGTAATTTTAGTTTATTTTCGCGTAAAAGAAACGCAGCTTGGTTTTTGCTTTGACAACCGAGAGACGTGACGTAATTTGACATTCGTTTTCAATGTTGCTAGTGAATAGTACACTTTGGTACAGTTGGTACATTCTAAATTCTACCATTTTAATATTGCCACTGGCCATACCGAGGGTAGAAAGATGTAATGTAGAGTTCCGATGTAGAGCATCAGACAGCCTATTAGATCCGAAACCACGTTATTCGTTTCTTCTGTTCTGGAAACAGAAGCAGTTTTAATTTACAATAATGTTATTAAGCGCCGGCGGGCGCTACTCGGCTATGAGACTTCATTGACTGCAATCAGAGAAGATTTATCAAAATTGTGCATTATTTAAAATTTAGGCGCTCTAAACATATTAAAATAGAATTATGATAACTTGTTATTGCTTGGCTTCATGTTTTGCTTAACCAACGTAGAGACATGCACGATCATTGAGTTTTGTTTTCAGCATGGCCGAGCTCCTCTCTTGATTGAACTTTGATGACGTCACCATGTGGCGCCATGAAGACTAGACTCTATAGTAATGTCCTAGCCAGAGGACATACAAGCGTGAAGGAATGTGAATTTTATAGTAGTTAATTATTTTTGGAATACCTTTTTTTTGTAACTGAATGATGAGACTAGCAGGTCCCGATGGTAAGCAATACGCCTGAAAATAACAGTTGCAGTAGGTACCACCCAGAACTTTATGATGCAAGATTCTGCACCTATCACCTGGAAGAAAATGATTGTCTTCCTACAAAGGCATAGGTATGAACAACTTATTTTAGGCAGAAAGAGTATAAGTACATTAAGTACCTTATATCTAGATAGGTATGTGAAATATAATAATTTATTAATAATAAGTATATTACCTACTTAATCACTAGTGTAACTAAGTTCAATTAATACGAGCTTGTTGGCAACATAAACCTTTATGAAACTTACAAACTGGACCATAATTCTAATTACACCACCTAATTACCCTAAAAGTTAAGTACAATAAACTACTTCAGTACATAAATATCATATTTCATTTTAAAACAAAAAAGAACCGACTTCAATTAAGTATTATTCTGGTGTATTTTCGAAGTCCAAGGTCAAATATCAGTGAAATTTATATATTAATACTGAACCCAACACAAGAATTTTCCCAATATTATGGTTTATAAATGACGAAGAAGTAGAAACAAAAAAATACAATCGAATTGAGAACCTTCTCCTTTTTGAAGTCAGTTAAAAATAGAACAATCCTAAAGATGAATCAGATATCTACCACAGTTATCTACGCTGTTGTAAAAAAGTCACAAGATATTATTAAATAAATACTTGTTACTTTTTATCGTGCATTGCCCCAAATTCATGATTTTCATGAACCAGGCGTGCAGATTAGAGTGCGTTCAGTTTAGTGTGACCGGTACCACAACCGCGGTATGTCGTTTGCCCGCTCGGCGCGCACTCTTTTTAGTTGTTTACATTCGTAATTAGTACCTACCTATTCACAAGTTAAATAAATTAGTGATGTGCGAGTGTATTACGGATTTCCACCGAGTTTAGTTCGGGTTTGTATGACTGTAAAACTAAACTAAGTAATATTTTTAATTTAAGAATTTGAGTTTAGATTCGGTTTGCATTAAAAAAAACAGACTATTAAGTAGCGTCGATGTTGTACAATAGTTTGTATTTATGTGTAGGTAGTATGTTACTTTTGAATGCATAGCTGAAACTTCCGGTTGTTAATGCGATTGTAGCCGGTCTAAAATTTATTACATCATCAACAAATATATCCGTTAATTTATCGAGTGGGTTCGTTTCAATTGGGACATATATTTAGTTTGTAAAAACTGGTCCGCTTTCGTTGCTTTTTGGTTAGGGCACGTGTTTTCGGACTCAACCATGAATGACTCTATCAATGTAATGTTAGCGGTACATTGATAGAGTCAAGTTGGAGTTAGGTAGGTACTAGATACATAAACTTACGGTGAAAGGTATTGTTAAGTAAGAAAAAAATATATTTGAATGCAGTCTTCGCCTATAATTGTGATGACACTTAGCTATTCCGTATTTGTGATATTATATAATTATTTGTAAGAGTGTACATTATGTTGGCGATCAATTAAATAAATAAATAAATAAATAATTATTTCGTTAATAATATAATACTAATAATACTTTGCTATACGTTTTACTTATTACAGAATTTAACATTTTATGTATTTAATAGGATTTATTACTACATTCAATTTCCTTGTTTCTTATCAGCCGGATTGTATTTACTAACCTACTAGTGGGATGCCGATTTCATTATTTTATGAAACGATTTTTCTATATACAGTTAGTATATACCTATAAAAGCGAACACGTTTTGTTTTTACTCGCATGCTGATGCATCTCACTTGCACTGTTCGGAGTGAAATTTCTCGACTAGAATTAACTGCGAACTGTGAATTATGGCTTCTTGAACGCTGCTTTTATAGCATAGATGATACCTACATTTTCAAATTAATAATAATTGACATTGTAATTTTAATATATTACGATAATAATTGACACTGTAATGACATTTTAATTAACGATTGTATATGCATAACGCCCCTAACTAGGATTCCCGGTATCTAGGGAACCAGGAACTACGAGGACCATGGTCCCACAACACTCAGACACGAAACAAATGCTAGCGCTTTTTTTTTTCTGTGCACAAACATTTGTCCCGACGCGGGAATCGAACGCGCAACCTCAGTGGTGTGTGAGATTTGAGCCGACCTGCCCAACCACTACACCACAGAGGCTTTATCCCTATTCTCTGAATCTCAACAACCTCCGGACCGATTTAGTTCATCTTCAAACTTACAAGTTCTATTACTAAAACCTCGCATCGCTCTGTCAAATATCTGAAGGATCGCTTAGGTACCCGAGTATTGAATAACCTGCCCTTAGTTATATATTACTTTTGTTATAGGTTATAGGTAGGTTTAGCTAAGTTGAAAAACCTAGATTATTTGACTAAACACAAGTATAATGTACCGGGAGCGTTTTCGAAAGTACCTACTAAATTGTGGGTAGATGAAAAACTCCGACACCAGGGTTGGACCACACACCCACATGCCACCCACACACCCACACGAGAGAAAAAGAAGAGTAATATAAACTGATGCATATAATATAAGATAAATGCAGAACACGGAAAGTCCCGTCGACTCGTAGTTATAAAGTTGTTTAGTAACTTAAATGTTGCGGTACAGGCAACACCAACAGACGACAGAGTTTCGCTAAGCATTTTGGATTGTGCAGCCACATGTAGATAATAATAATAATAATAATATTAAATAACACCCAACGATCACATACATAGATCCTGACTCCTAACTAGGATTCCCTGTATCTAGGGAACCAGGAACTATGAGGACCATGGTCCCACAACACCCAGACACGAAACAAATGCGCTTTTTTTCTGTGCAAAAACATTTGCCCCGTCGCGGGAATCGAACCCGCAACCTCAGTGGCCGGCCCAACCACTACACCACAGAGGCTGTCAACTATTATTATTTATAAATGCGACAGTTTGTGAGGATGGTTTCTTTACACAACGGAGTGAGGACAAGCAACCTGTTCACCTGATTTGCAGGGTTGTTCAAGATATGGATAGGAGTGACCTGAGAAAGAAAATGACTTTTTTTTTCTTTTTTGAGTAACACTCCTGTCCATACCTTGCAAAATCTTGCAGGAATCAAAGTTCAAAAGTTCTTTATTAATTTATGGCATCACAAACTTAAAAACGTCAATTATTAAAATGACTCTACCACCGTATCGGAAAAATAACCACTACTCAGAAGATACGGCAAGAAACTCGGAGCATTTTTTTTTAGAACTTTTGTTACAATGTTATATGACGCTGACTATTTCTTTTGAAATGAAATAAACATTTAGTGTCGAAATTGTGTTCAAATTGGTGTAAAAATTGTATTATGCTATGGTGGCAACAATTTATCGGACGACAGACCTGATGATGGACGTACAATAAAAAAAAAGACGTGTGGCACTCAGAGACTGCCGCGGTAAAGCTATTGCATAGTATTCGGAGTGGGGGGTGTTAGGTTATTTTCTTTACGGAATTTCTGGATTCGGTCTCCACGCTCAAGGCCCGCGATAGAAGCTATGCAATAGCTTAAAAACAAATAATTTTAAACTATCATGGTTACTGACGCTAGAATTTGATTTAGAAACGGGATATTTACCATGTATTTGTAAATACATGGTAAATATAATAGTTTTTAGACCACCAAAAGCCTCCGACATGGTCGAACGACTACTGTAATAAGACAACAACCAGGATCAAAGGCTTTACGTGTTCTCCGAAGCACGATAGCGTTCAGATGTAAATACTACACAAACGGTCACCCATCCAAGTAACCGCTGCGAACGTTGCTTAACCTAGCTGTTATGAACGGTTAGGCGAGCTACGAGCGCTACTTCATATTAATAACCCTAACAAGTAGGTAGGTATAATTATGAAGGTCGTAACTATAATACTTACAGGCGTGTCTATTACTCCATGACCTCAGCGCTATTTAAACGATGATATATTATTTTATTAGAGCGAGTGTGGCTCAGTAGGAGCATGTGCGACTTTCGATCCGACGCATCAGAGTTCGAATCCCGCTGGCCCCGCACCACTGATGTTCTTAAGTTATGTGCGGATTTAACACTCGCTCTAAAAACGGTGAAGAAAAACATCGTGAGGAAACCGGCGTGTCTATGAATTAATCACAATAATTCAAGGACATGTGACATCCACCAACCCGCACTGGGCCAGCGTGGTGGATTTTGGCCCATACTCTCTCTATGAGAGAAGGCCCATGTCCCAGCAGTGGGAATGAGAGATGATATATTTATTACTATCTGCGCCCTGCGGTTTCACCCGCGGCCAAATCTATGAATATAAAAATAAATCCCTATTTCCCTTGGTCACGGCATCACGCGTGAACAACTGGACCGATTTCGCTAATCTATTTTTTGTTTTTGTTATTGTCAGGGAAAGATTCTTATGAAAGAAAAAATTAAGAAAATTTAAACGCAGAACATTAGACAATTTTGTAACCTTATGGCGTTTGACATATCTATCTGTTGTTTGACAGTTGGCGCAACTAACAGAATGCGCGCTGCAAATATATATGATATAGTTGAGACAGGACAACGTCTATCGGGTCAGCTAGTAATAAATAAATATGCCCAACTATCACATATCATCACAGATCTGGCCCCTAAGTAGGATTCCCTGTATTTAGGGAACCAAAAACTATGAAGACTATATGGTCCCACAGCACCCAAACACGTAACAAATGCTTGAGCTTTTTTTTTCTTTGCACAATAATTTGTCCCGTGGCGGGAATCGAACCCGCATTAGGTGTTATGTAGACCATTTTTTTGCCACATCGATCTAATTTTTAACATATTTTTAATTTTATTTGTATTGTGTTTGACGTTTAAAAGTGAACTTTTGTGCTTATTTAATAAATGATATTTGACTTTGACTTTTTTTAATTTTAAAAGAATAAAAAAGTATTCGTAAATCATAAGTTCTGGGTGGCACTGCAATTGTTGTGAATAGGCATGGCGCTTACTATTAGGCGAACGAATTGCTCGTTTTATATATATTCCAGGTATAAGGTTAAAAAAAGGTTTGCATTCCGATGTGACAAACCTTCTTTTATTATTTATTTTTAATCCCCGATGCAAAAGGAGGGGTGCTATAATATAAGTTTGACCACTATGTGTCTGTCTGTGGCACCATAGCTCCTAAACAGGTGAACCGATTTAGATGCGGTTTTTTTTATTTAGAGAGACTAGAAAACCTGCTTTTCTAGTGGTGGTTCGGTATGTTATATCAAAATCGGTTAACCCGTTTGTTACTTTTTATAGTTTTTTGTAGGGGGTTTTTAAAATTTTATTTAATTGTATTATCATATTTTGTTGGCTAAACCTACAATACAATGATACTTTATTGCACACCAAATAGTATAGACACAATTATGAAAAATAAAATAAAAGTCACAAAATATAAAACATAACCCACATACATACCCGAAATTGTATAGTGTGGTCTTTGTAATATTAAGCAGTGTTTCAACCTAATATCTGCTTAGATTAGAACAGTACAAGGCCGGTGTAGATTCGTTCGCATCAAAGCAAGCAATTTAATTGTAGTAAGGATGGATGACATGAGATGTTATGTCATTCATGGGATCCGGCATTTATCTATAAACCGCCTATTGCCTATCGTCTTTTTATATAAGAGTGATGACACATACAAAGAATGTGTACTATGTAGGTATTCATGTGTATACTTATTATTCATAGTTATGTACAATAGGTCATTCATTGTGTGAGTTAGGTTTATCATAAGTTTTATCAATGGTTAGTTAGCAATCAATTTAAAACATATTTAATATTTATAGCTTGATGTAAATGTGTGCGTGAGGCTTGTATACGAACGAGCACTTTTGTATTTCAAAGTCAAAGTCAAATATCATTTATTAAATAAGCACAAAAATGCAATTTTAAACGGCATAAACAGATAGTACAGTTCAAATTAAATATATGTTAAAAATTGTAATTTAAGTTAACATGACTGAAAAAAAAGATAATTATGATAACCCATTTCTTTCTACCTTGGTATTCTGTGCCTATACTTACTCAAATTAAAGTCCGGGTGCAGAAAAGAAATGCGATAACTGACTCTACCAGTGCTTCGGAAATATGTCCGCTAGAGAAGATAGCACCAAGAAACTTTGCGGGGATCTCTCTTTTTTCAACTCTTAAAATATTTCGACATATAATATATTATTATTATTTACGCCTTTTTTATTCGTGTAAGATTACATTATATTTTTTCAATCAACCTTTTTATTAGGAACGCAAATGTTTCGCCACAGCCGAGATTTGAACTCGGGACCTCTTCCTTCAATACAGGAAGCGTAAACCAACTGAGCCACGGTACACACAGGTATTGTCACTGCACGCAAAACTACGTCCATTTGTCCAATTATATATTTTCATAGTTTAACACAAGTTCGTGCGTCACCAAGGGCCTGACTGAAAACCAGCGTTGTGGATTCCTCACAACGTTATGCTGAGCACAGACCTGTTTTGACTGCACTGTACACGACAGCTCTCCGTACACTTGCTGTAACTGTTTGCTTGACTTGTTTTATTCTATCCTCTTGCACTAGTGTATGTGCGTTGTTTGTTGTGTGCAGTTTCGTCAGAATAAATTGTTTCTTCCAAAGTGCACCATTATAGTGGTCAGGCGGCAACGAAGGCAGTAATACCGACCTCGGCACCCGAAACGTTTGTCTGTGGCGGCCGTGACGTAGGTATTATTATTATTATTATTATATGGAGCCTGACTCGTCCCACTGCTGGGCAAAGGCCTCCCTTCCATTTTTCCACATGGCACGATAGGTAGCTATTGAAAATATTTTACACACATACCTACCTACTTATTTATTACAGTCGTGCAAATGAAGTTACGTTCGTAGAATATTTATTAACATATGTTTACTTTTTTTTTACGCTTAATAGATCTATGTTTGGCTACTATCTCCCTTGACATGAAGATGATCGATGATGTGGCCTAAGACGGAGCACATAGATCTAGAGAGGGACGGAAGCTGAGTGGCTGCTCAGACCCGTCTTCCCGATGGTTCACCGAACATCATCCCTAAACACGACTAGGTCGCTTGACGGCGTGGTTTTTTTTATATACGCTAATCTGCGAGATCTGAAGCGTATCTTTTTAAAACGAAATGTAATGCGCGTGAAATAAAATGTATGAGACTTTGCATTTATATGACAACTAGCTGCGCCCGCGGTTTCACCCGCGGTTTCCCGGGATAAAAGTAGCTTATGTCCTCTTCCTGGACCTAAAGTAGACATACCAAATTTCATCAAAGTCCGTTCAGTAGTTTTTGCGTGATTAAGTAACAAACATCCATCCATCCATCCTCACAAACTTTCGCATTTATGATATTAGTAGGATAGCAGTAGTTAGACAGCGAAATTACTGGGCATTATGAGACTAAATAGCTAATTGTCATGTCAGTGCAGCGTCGCGCAGGATTTTGCAAAAAAAGTTCTGGGTGGAGCCGTTATTGTTATGGCTTACCTTCAAGCAAACGTCCAGCTCGTCTCGTCATTCAGTTATATAACTATAACAGCGCATAGAACTTTAGTTCTCCTTTAGGAGACGGCAGTTGAGCCCTGTCTCCCAGATAGTTCACCGAACGTGAATGTTATATTATTACCTACATTATTTAACCAGTCAACCGTTTGCCAAACCTATTTAAAAAAAAACAAGTACGGATATGTGTTTTTTACATGAACTATTGCATAATATATAATGTTATATTATATTATGTATATAGTTAAGTAGGTACATGAGTATTTTACCTATATTTAGAACCAATTATTTTTAAAATAATGAAGTTTGTAAAACATGTCGTTATTTCCTGTTTTGAATGTACACTAGTTATATATTTAATGAAGCTGTAATTATTTTATTATAGCAAATAATTTTCCCGTTTTTTGCTTTACAGGAAAGAAGGTCTACGTTATGCAATAATACGTCCTAAGATACTTATCACAAGATGGTTGAAACAAACGAAACTGATAAGCGTGACGAAGGAACTCCATATAATGAGAACGCAAACACACACACCAACTCGGATATAAACACAATCAACTCGTTAAAATCAGAAGCGAACAATGAAATAGTAGCCCATTATACTAAGGAGCCAGATTCACCGATAGATCGAGTCAAATTCGAAGGCTTCGACGATAAAGACAGCATAGATTCTGACGACGACGACAGAGAAGAACAACCGTCTATCCCAGATGGCGGCTGGGGATGGGTGGTTGTGGTAGCGGCATTTTTAGTGTCAGCTTGTGCCGATGGATTAGCTTTCTCATTTGGATTGTTACACGAAGAATTCACAATATTTTTCAACACGACGCAATCCAAAACATCTCTCATTGGAAGTCTTTTCATAGCAACACCATTGCTAGCAGGACCTATAATGAGTGCCTTGGTCGATCGGTACGGCTGTAGAGTTATGACCATGTTAGCTGGATTCATATCCACTATTGGATTTCTGCTGGCTGCGGTTAGTAATTCAGTAGGAATGCTATGTTTGACATTTGGATTTATGAGTGGTTTAGCAATGGGAATCCTTTACGTAACTGCTGTCGTGTCTGTAGCATTTTGGTTTGATAAAAGACGAAATTTGGCGGTATCTTTGGCTTCATGTGGTATTGGATTTGGAACATTGGTATACTCGCCAATGACTAATTACTTTTTAAAAATTTATGACTGGAGAAATACTGTAGTATTACTAGCAGGTACTCTGTTAAACATGTGCGTCTGTGGCGCTCTGATGAGGAACCCCGAATGGTTGGATATAAAGCAAAAAAGGGAAAGAAAGCTATCTAAAACAAGATCTAGAAAATCATCGAGTGCAGGCTCTGTATCGTCAAGGTCTCTGGGTGGAGAATCAAATTACTACGATGCTGAAGAGCTAAAGATACTGCTAGAAAGTGGAAAGAGCCCAGAATACATTTTGGCAACCCTAGCTTCAAACATAGAGGAAGCTGAAAAGCTTGAAGCTACTACTCAAGCTAACGTCGAACAGACATTTAAGCGTATGCATTCTGCCATTCATCTGCCTACTTTCATCCAACAAAATGAAAAGGTAACGTAGTTTATCCAAGCAATAGTTTTCACATATTATGCTGTTTTTTGGTATGCTCATTAAATTGACTTTCCTCATATTTCAGGTCCCACGCGAAGTTATTGAGAAGTTAATGGAGAACAAGCGACTCTACAATATAATATTACAGAACTATCCCGACGCAATAACAAGAAGAAAATCTGACGTGAATCTCAACGTTGACGCTCCTCCAGCTGACGCAGTCGCGGAGCCTGCACAGTTGCCAGTTGAAATCAAAGCCAAAAAGCCTAATACAACATCTGAGTCGGAACAAAATCACTTGAAGTTGAATACGGAGAACAAAGAATCAGGAGATGCTACAAAAAAATCTGATCCTAATATAAATGGAGACCTAAAAAATGCAGCACACAAATCTAAACAAGGTCTTTCTACAGCCCCAGCACGGCAACATAGCTGGCTCAGGCAGATATCTACCACCGATCACCACTATTTAAAAGACATGCCTTTATACAAGAATTCAATGATGCATAGAGGTGCTATGCTAAGCATAACTCGGTACAAGTTAAAAACATCATCTCTTCCCGACATGTACAGGAACTCCTCGTGGTCGCTTGATTCAGACTCAGATGAAGAATGGGTAAGATGCCTGCATATTTATTTAGATTTAAGTTGATCATAGCTATTACTGTTTATGGATCTGTAGGTAGCTATTATGTTTTCCCGGACGAGTGTTATCCGAATTAGCCTCCACTTTGTACACCATGTATCTAAATTCGTGTAGCCGTTACTACTACTTCTACTATTGAATAGCAAATTATACAAAAGTAACTATTTCTTATACGATTGAACTGATTTAGGACGAGTAGTTATGTTTTGCCGCTTACACTGTGATCACTTATTTAAATTACTGCTCGCCTCCCCTTTGTCGCAGTTACGCGACGGTTCATGACCGGTTTATTGTTAAGACATTCTATAAATAACGGTACCAATCTAAAATTCGCATCAAAATTGACTTGATTTAATACTTTTAAGCAAACAAATGGGACCTACAAGGTGTTCAGGCCTGCTCCTCCATTTGTACTATTAATTTTATTATTCTGTTTTATATGATTCAGTAGCAAATTTTCCAAACATAACTATTTGCTATACGATTGTTAACTGATTTGTTTATCAATTGCAGAAATGGTACAACCGCCTATGGAGCATTATAAAGAATACATTCGATTTCAAGATGTTTACTGAGTTCCACTTCCTCATGTTTAACCTCTCTTCCCTGATCCTGTCCATCTGGTTCATCGTGCCATACTTCTTCCTCAAGTCTTACATGACCTCCATGAACGTCGACGGAGGTGCTATGATGATCAGTATTATAGGAGTTGCTAGCAGCATTGGAATCGTAAGTTTATTATAGATAGTGATTTGTTTTTTTTTAATTTAACTGAATGTCGAGACGAGCTGGTCGTTTGCCTGATGGTAAGCAATACGCAAGCCGAACTTTGTTTTGCAACATCCTGCGCGGGGCTGCACTGCGTTCGTTACCCTGAAACAATTCGATTTTAGATTAAATTTTGTTAATTGAGATTTGTTTGAGATTGTCAATGATTATTTTTCGATTATCTACAAAAAACATGACATTGTAATTTGTTTATCTTTACAGGTGGCTCTGGGTTGGGCTGGTGATCAACCTTGGATCAATGTGACTAAGACTTACGCCATCTGTCTGATCATTTGCGGTGCATCAGTCGCTGTTTACCCCCTCTTCATCACCAACTACTGGATGTTGACTGTGATCTCAGCTATATTCGGCCTTTCTTTCGCCAGTTCCTACTCGTATACTCCGGCCATTCTGATGGAGTTGATGCCCATTGATCGGTTCACGGTAGCATATGGACTGATACTGCTCAGTCAAGGGATTGGGCATCTTGTCGGACCGCCCATTGGAGGTGAGTTTAGATTACTTACCTACCTACCTACCTATATTTCGTTTATGAGTATTCATCATCATCATCATCAGACCATCACATTCCCACTGCTGGGACACGGGCCTTATCTCATAGAGAGAATATGGGCCATAATCCACCACGCTGGCCCGGTGCGGTTTGGTGGATGTCACATGATTTTGAATTTTGTGATAAATTCTTGGACATGCCGGTTTCCTCACGATGTTTTCCTAAACAGTTTTTAGAGCGAATGTTAAATCCACACATAACTTAAGAAAGTCAGTGGTGCGGGGCCTGCGGGATTCCAACTCGGGTGCATCAGATCGAAAGTCGCACATCCTCCCACTGAGCCACACTCGCTCTCATAAGTATTAATAAACAGTTATTCCATTCTATGTTCCAAAACTACATAGAAAATGGAATTCAAAATTCAGAATAACTGTTCAGGTCTTTCTTCAAATTCAGCACAAGTCACTTACCTACTTTTTCGTTTTTCTGACTGAGATTATTTCGTTTTCCAGGCATGCTGTACGATCTGACAGGGACCTGGGACTTAACATTCTACATGGGAGGTGTCTGGCTGGTGGTGTCTGGTCTGTGCGTGGGTGTGATAGCTTACACTAAGGACGTACGTCTCTGTGGAACCGCTCCTTTGCTGAAGGAGGCTGAGGAGGCCATTAGCAATGCAAACCCTGTTAACGTGTAATAATTTATGATATTTTAGTTAAATGTATATGTATATATATATATATATATAAGTTCTAATGCTTGAATCATCCTTTTGTTTCCTTGTTCTTAAGAATAGGTTTTCCGCATAGTTATACTGTGATCACTTATTTAAATTACTGCTCGTCTACCGTTTCGTTTGCTATAATAAGTAAATATGTGAGGACTATGTTCCATCCAACCATTTATTTAACTTTTGACATATGCACACCTATGAAGTTCCGTAATAATTGAAGTGATGAACCATAGTGAAAAAATGCAATACTTTAGGGCACTGTTTCATAATAGTGACAAGACGTGGTAATAATCTTATCTTCGATATTTTTTGATGCTGATAACCAAAATTATTAAGGTGGTTTTTTCATAAAAAAATATAAAGGGTTGTTAAATATTTTCATTTCTACATAATTATTATCTATCGATCAGTAAAAGGTTAAATATTAAGATATAAAGTCTAATAGAGCTAATAAAACAACCAACATACCTAATTAATGTATTTTTTTATGAATACATGCAATATAGTCATTTAAACATGATTATTTCTATTAACAAAACAAAACGTTGTGCAAACATGGAATATCAACATGTTAAATCGATTAAAACTTTTTCATAAATAAAGTCGATTGTTTTCAGAAATCGAATCAGTAGCGCATTAGGACATCACTAATCTAGCTGTCAAAAGTTAAATAAATGGTTGGACGGAGTATAAGTACCTACTATACTTTTAGATCTTGTATAGATTAATAATAATTGCAGATAATTAAAAGCAGAACACTTTTAAAGTGGATGCTATTTCCAACAACACAATGGGAGCCATCTGGCTGATCTCGGTTCTCGCCGTCAAATCAGTGCAGTAGCTAGGTACCTAGTACCTACCTACTTATACTATTCATCATATTTAGCTGAAAATAGTTAAAGCAAATAAACTGACACCACCGCCACCGCCGGCGCCGGCGTGATAAGTAACTCAAACATAAGCTATCGGCAAAGCAAATAGAATGGTCCCCAAGAAAATGGTAGGTATGTTTTTAATCAGAATAATCAATTTATTGGTAAAAATGTAGGTATTAGGTACATGTCAAATCAGAATGAGATAATTTCAAAGTCCTGCAAAATATGGAATGGGCTACCGCCCGAGGTTTTTCCGCAGAGCTATAACATGGGGTACTTTAAAATAAGGGTGAAAAGGGTCCTTAAAGGTAGGCAACGCACCAGTAATGCCCCGAGTGTTGCAGGTGTCCATAGGCGACGGTAACCGCTTACCATCCAGGCGGGCCGTCTGCTTGTTAGACTTCGTGAACCGTGAACAGATTACAATAAGTCAAAACACTAGTAGTTTATGATTATCCGCCAAGGAGTTCCATTGCCCAACTTCCGTCTCCATCATCAGATCAGCTGGCTGTCTCCATAATATTGCATTGTCATCGGACTTTGACAAGTATGCAAAATTTCAACTCCGTAGG
The DNA here is from genome assembly GCA_951640565.1 of Petrophora chlorosata. Taxonomy (NCBI): domain Eukaryota; kingdom Metazoa; phylum Arthropoda; class Insecta; order Lepidoptera; family Geometridae; genus Petrophora; species Petrophora chlorosata. Next base: position 1,731,854 of record OX621204.1, on the reverse strand, counting down.
ATAACAGGAAGTGGTTCTGATTCAACTTGCAAGATTTGACAGATTTGCCCAAACAAACAAACATTGCAAGTTAAATAAAAGCTGGTAAAAACCCATGGAGGAATTCTTTACAGACAAAAACAAACATAACTGCCCAATGTACACTCACATCCATAAGGCTAATGAACAAGTAATTGATAGATTGTTTCAGTAACACCCAATTAACGCCGCCCGGCGAAGTTTTGTTTAATACCACAGTGTAATTATAACTCGTATTAAAACAATATACCTACCTACTACAATAATATTGCTAACTCAAACAATAATATCTTATATTTAAAGGAAATGCCACCCTGCGGCTTTCGTAGGTTTAAGGAATGAAATACGTTCATGAAACTTCACTATAACAATTTTATTGTGAAGGAAACAACAATAGGTAGGTACAGTGGTCACAAGGTTAACAACAACAGATTTTACAGGAAGCATAAATCAGTCTACTGAAATATCAACAATACCTATAGGCCTATACTATGTTAACAGAGTGGGTAATCTATCTATCTATCATCATCATCATCATATATATAAAATTCTCGTGTCACAATGTTAGTTACCTTACTCCTCCGAAACGGCTTTACTGATTTTTACCAAATTTTATATGCATACTAGCTGACCCGGCAAACGTTGTTTTGCCATATAAATAATGGGGTGGACTACCCCTAACATTTAGGGGGATGAAAAATAGATGTTGGCCGATTCTCATAGATACCGGATAAGCACAAAAAATTTCATCAAAATCGGTCAAGCCGTTTCGGAGGAGTATGGCAACGAAAACTGTGACACGAGAATTTCATATATTAGATTCAGTAGGTCTGAGAATCGGCTACTATCTATTTTTCTTACCCCTAAGTGATTAGGGTTGTTCACCCTTAACATTTTTTTTAATTTATATGGCAAAACAACGTTTGCCGGGTCAGCAAGTAGTCACATAATAATGACATTATTTTACGTTACTTGTCGTTGAAAAACTCGTCTAAATTATAATAACATTTTGTCAATTAGATATTGAATTTTTTATATATATATTTATTGAACAACAATAAAAATATATATTATCTAATGGGTTAGAAGTAGCCGGGTAGTGAGAGTAGCCGGGGATCGTGCTCAATGGCGTGCAATTGGAGAGGTCTATGTCCAGCAGTGGACTGCGTTAGGCTGATGATGATGATGATGGGTTAGAACTAGGTATACATGTGTTGGTATCTATCTGGTATATATATACTAATATATGTAGCTATGTATTATTTTGATTCAAAATGAACATATATATATAAAGAAGACCGTGTTGCAGTTATTGCGTTGCATCGTTGCGGTTACGCGCCAATTCAAATTTTTGACATACTGAAAAATTGGAATATAACCAAAAGATTCGTTTATCGTACCATCAAACGATACAATGAAGACTCTAGTGTAGATGACAGGTCAAGAAGTGGTCGCCCTCGGTCTGTTAGGACTCCAGCAGTGATAAAAGCTGTGAAGGCGCGAATTCAAAGAAATCCCAAACGTAAGCAGAAACCTTCAGATGGGGTAAAGCAGAACCACGGTGAAAAGGGTGTTAAATGAAGACTTAAGGCTTCGGGCATATCGAAGAAAAACAGGACATCGTTTAAATGCTCGTCTAATGGACCTGAGACTGAAGAGATGCCGCGCTTTGTTGAAGCGGTACGCGGGAAAAAAATATCGGGAAATTCTTTTTTCGGATGAAAAAATTTTTACCGTAGAAGAGAGCTACAACAAACAAAATGATAAGGTGTACGCACACAGTAGTGAAGAAGCGAGCAACCGTATTCCGCGTGTCCAACGAGGTCATTTTCCACTCATGGTATGGTTGGGAGTTTCTTATTGGGGGCTTAACAGAGGTACATTTTTGTGAGAAAGGTGTAAAAACGAATGCAGTTGTGTATCAAAATACAGTCCTGACGAACCTTGTGGAACCTGTTTCTCATACCATGTTCAATAACAGGCATTGGGTATTCCAACAAGATTCGGCGCCAGCTCATAGAGCGAAGAGCACACAAGACTGGCAGGCGGCGCGTGAAATCGACTTCATCCGGCACGAAGACTAGCCCTCCTCCAGTCCAGATTTGAGTCCGTTAGATTACAAGATATGGCAACACTTGGAGGAAAAGGCGTGCTCAAAGCCTCATCCCAATTTGGAGTCACTCAAGACATCCTTGATTAAGGCAGCCGCCGATATTGACATGGACCTCGTTCGTGCTGCGATAGACGACTGGCCGCGCAGATTGAAGGCCTGTATTCAAAATCACGGAGGTCATTTTGATAAACTTTATTGTCATAAAAATCTATGTTTTGTTAAGTTCATTTTGGTATATAAATGGTTCCATAATGAATAAACTTGTTTGAATTATTTTATATTTAACATGTGACAGAATTTATGACCTGACTAGGTATATACATATGTATATATATATATATATATACAAATAATTATTGTTATGTTGCTGATCTATTCTTTTCAGTAGACTGATTTATTGCAAACAATAGATAGGTAGGTATTACTATAGGAATCTACAGAATACATAAACACAATATAATTAACATTAATATTGTTTTTTTTCTAAACCACACAATATATATGTGATTTCATAAGAATCAAGTAGGAAAATATACAAAAAACTCTCTTTTAAGTAGATACTCCTAAGTAATTAATTGTTACATATACTGCGGGCGAATTTATGGATAATAATGATAATAATGGTAATAATGAGTTAAATAATAATAATGGTAATTGGAGTATTGGTCAACGCAATAGGGTAAAAATCATATTTATTTACGATAACCCTAAAGCGAGCGACTCTTATGACGTCAGTTGAAAGTCATAGTATTCTTATGGACTTTGGAAAACTTAACAGATTTCCACGAGGCTTCTACGATCACAGTTTTTACATAGATTAAGTAAGTACACATAATAAAGTTCGTGTAATTTGCTGCACTATAGTGTGGAAAAATGTTGGGACCCTCGACATAGGATCGATTACGCAAACATTCATTGTTTAAAAAAATCATTTTTCAGGCTGATTGCGGCTTTTTCATAAATCAAAATCTATACATTATTTTTATTTTCTCCAAAATTCAACCAATGTTTTCTCTGAACAAAACTTCCTTACTTCATATTTTTTTAATTTTTTTATATTTTATTTTTTTATTGGAAATTGGCTTGCGTTTAACCACTTTGTCACCTGATGGTAAGCGACGATGGGGTCGACGATCTAGCACGCTTACCAAGATAGTACCTGTTCACTCGAGACTTGAACATTCCTAGATTGTAGCTATCGGGAAAGATTGACTCTGGCAGGGTTTCCACTCGTTAGCAGTGCGCATAATGAAAGTGGAAGCAAAGCGCTTAGTGCGCGCAGGAGGAATGTCCATCATAAAACGGTGGCCTGTTGCCGTACGTCTTGTAGTCCGATGATGAAACAGGGATGGGGGAATTAGTTGATGCAATTCCGATGCACTCTCTCCGAAATGTATCCGATAAAAGACCGATAGACTGGCAACTCTGCGTCGATGTTCAAGACTGGAGTTTTGACTCGAATAACGCGTCGTCGCCAATGAGCCTCAAATTAATTTTATTTCGCTTCAGATTCTTTTTTTTTTACACTTAATAGATCTATGTTTGGCCACTATCTCGCCTGATGTGAAGCGATGATGTGGCCTAAAATGGAGCACATAGATCTAGAGAGAGACGGCAGCTGAGCGGCTGCTCAGACCCGTCTCCCCGATGGTTCACCGAACATCATCGCGAAACACGACTAAGTCGCTTGACGGCATGGCTTTGTTCGGTGGGTGGTATTACAACCACGGCCAGAGCCTACCACTCTAAAAATGGTTAACAAAGGTTTTAAGTTAAAGTTCTTTTACTAGCTAAGTTTCGTTTCGCTTCATATATGGTTAATATAGGTCTTAAGTTAAAGTTCTTTATCCCAAAATGTTGCCACACCCTGTAAAATAAACTTATTATTCTTTAATTAAAGTAATCTACTTACATTTGGCAATATAATAGCATCAGGAAATAAACAGAGGAGAGTAGGCCGAAAAATATAAGTCAGTGAAAGTGTATTTGTTATTTAATTTTAGTCAAGAAAATATAATTTCCTTATTTGGCTCTACATGACGTGAGGTAGATAATAAACATTAAATAGTGATATTATTCTTTGAATAAAAGTTAATAATGAATGGATATTATTATATAGGTAGATGTTTATATCATACATAATTATAAATGCATATTACCTATTGTATATAAAGGAAAAAATATGTTATAAGTCATGAAAATCTTTAGTTTTCTTTATATACATACATAAGTGTAGGTAGGTTATTATGATGAAGAAAAATTGTGTGAAAAAAGACATTTTTAAAATTCTCTATCTTGATCAACGTACTATTTATATTAAATTACTTATTAGATATTTATTTCCTAATTTTTTATAATCGTTTATTACAACAATCAACAAAATACAATAAATACAGTAGCTACTACATAGTAATACCGATCGACGCTAAAAAAGATAATTAATTTTTAGAAAAAAACAAAAACTGACTTCAATGTATCTTCGAAGTCCAAGGTCACATATCGATGAAATTTTTATGGGACCACTTCGTAGCTATACTGAACCCAATTCAAAAAGAATTTTCCAAATCGGTTCATAAATGACGGAGTTCCGAGGTAACAAACATAAAAAAATAAAAATAATAAAAAATAAAAACATCCGAATAGAGAACCTCCTCCTTTTTTAAAGTCGGTTAAAAAGGCATATAAATGTACATTAGAATATTTTTTAATTTAGGAAATTTTGAGTTTCTTTTTTATACTTTACTTACAACACGATATATAAATACGGGTTGAGTTGAGACAAAATTTGTACAATTATTTGATCAGAAGATTATTAACTTTATTTAAAAAAAAAAACATATTTTGTAAACGACATGGCATTTTATATCTTAATAAAATAATCTTACAAAATTGCAATTAAACATTATTAGAAGACATAGTAGCTGACACTGCAAGCTGACACCGCGCAGTTGCGTCACACGTCGCCGACAAAACGTGTCACATAAATATTTTAATATAAATTATATGAAAGTTTTCGTGAGTTTGATTCATTATAAATATTTAATAAAACGGCTAGGACTCACGTAGTTTGTCGAATTAGTCGACCTAATCGCCCCTGATGAAGAGCATCGGACATGCTCGAAACCTAGGTCGACTAATTCGACAAACTACGTGAGTCCTAGCCGTTTTATTAAATATTTATAATAAATTATATGTATGTTAGTTCTAAGGTATATATTTATATGGGCCGTAGAATAAGTAAATAACATCTGTAACTTATTTTAATGTTGCCTGAAATAAAGATTAAATAAATAAAATAGTGAACATTTGAAAGCTGTGGAAAATTCAGAAACTAATATGGAAAATTCTTATTACATTTATATGAAGCATTGACGAATGCCGAAAATTTACCACCGTAGCTAAATTCGCACGAGCCCTTCCCGCGCTAAGGGAAGATTGTGATGCGGGTTCAAGTCCCAGTCGGTGGTCGTATTTTTTCTTTACGGGAAAAATTGTCACAGAAGGAATTTAATTATATATATATCTAACCATCTCAAATTACTATTAGAATAGGTATATTACTATCTACAATATTTAGAATTTTGTCAGAAGAGGTATAGCTTTGAAAATATTAATTACGTATTCAAAAATCTTAATGGTTATTCATAAGAGATTCTTAAAATCGAAGCGTATTTTTAGCATCATAAGACTCTGAATGAATAGTGAATATATTATGTAAATATCATCACAACTGTTAGTAAAACTCTTAACACTACATAAGAATTATAAATATAAACGGCTACACTCACGTTATGATTGTGTCGGATAACTCCGACCAGGTTTCGGACAATTAGGATGTCCTTCTTCCGGGAGTTTACGCTTTGGATTCGCGGCGTAGACTGAAGTCTATTGTGTCGGACAATCATAACGTGAGTGTAGCGGTTTATATTTATAATGAATATTTCGACTCACGATAGTTTCCAAACTTTAACTACATAAGAAGATGACAAATGCCTAGGTAAAAATTGGGAAGACGATTATGACAACATAAAGAATACTTATGGCTCATCAAACTTTACACTAATCTACGAGTTTTAGTTAAAATTCATTAAACAAGATATGTGACAGCCTTTTGAAGTGATACAACTTTTAAAATTGTGCATAAAAAGGTTAGTGGGGAATCACCAAGATACTTCACAATTTGACTTACTTTAACAGCCATTTAAACATTTTATATATACCTATCCTAATTACAGCCTGTATATTATATAGGTAACTAGTTTATAGACCTTACATAGACAATAAATAAATGTTTTATCTTTAATTTTTAAACAATAACCAAGTAGGTACACTAATATATTTTTAAACTCTAAACGACAAATATTCACTTAAGTATCTTGTAGCAATAGTATTGTTGACCTTTGAAGGTCAAAGCCAAAAAGCCTAATACAACATCTGAGTCGGAACAAAATCACTTGAAGTTGAATACGGAGAACAAAGAATCAGGAGATGCTACAAAAAAATCTGATCCTAATATAAATGGAGACCTAAAAAATGCAGCACACAAATCTAAACAAGGTCTTTCTACAGCCCCAGCACGGCAACATAGCTGGCTCAGGCAGATATCTACCACCGATCACCACTATTTAAAAGACATGCCTTTATACAAGAATTCAATGATGCATAGAGGTGCTATGCTAAGCATAACTCGGTACAAGTTAAAAACATCATCTCTTCCCGACATGTACAGGAACTCCTCGTGGTCGCTTGATTCAGACTCAGATGAAGAATGGGTAAGATGCCTGCATATTTATTTAGATTTAAGTTGATCATAGCTATTACTGTTTATGGATCTGTAGGTAGCTATTATGTTTTCCCGGACGAGTGTTATCCGAATTAGCCTCCACTTTGTACACCATGTATCTAAATTCGTGTAGCCGTTACTACTACTTCTACTATTGAATAGCAAATTATACAAAAGTAACTATTTCTTATACGATTGAACTGATTTAGGACGAGTAGTTATGTTTTGCCGCTTACACTGTGATCACTTATTTAAATTACTGCTCGCCTCCCCTTTGTCGCAGTTACGCGACGGTTCATGACCGGTTTATTGTTAAGACATTCTATAAATAACGGTACCAATCTAAAATTCGCATCAAAATTGACTTGATTTAATACTTTTAAGCAAACAAATGGGACCTACAAGGTGTTCAGGCCTGCTCCTCCATTTGTACTATTAATTTTATTATTCTGTTTTATATGATTCAGTAGCAAATTTTCCAAACATAACTATTTGCTATACGATTGTTAACTGATTTGTTTATCAATTGCAGAAATGGTACAACCGCCTATGGAGCATTATAAAGAATACATTCGATTTCAAGATGTTTACTGAGTTCCACTTCCTCATGTTTAACCTCTCTTCCCTGATCCTGTCCATCTGGTTCATCGTGCCATACTTCTTCCTCAAGTCTTACATGACCTCCATGAACGTCGACGGAGGTGCTATGATGATCAGTATTATAGGAGTTGCTAGCAGCATTGGAATCGTAAGTTTATTATAGATAGTGATTTGTTTTTTTTTAATTTAACTGAATGTCGAGACGAGCTGGTCGTTTGCCTGATGGTAAGCAATACGCAAGCCGAACTTTGTTTTGCAACATCCTGCGCGGGGCTGCACTGCGTTCGTTACCCTGAAACAATTCGATTTTAGATTAAATTTTGTTAATTGAGATTTGTTTGAGATTGTCAATGATTATTTTTCGATTATCTACAAAAAACATGACATTGTAATTTGTTTATCTTTACAGGTGGCTCTGGGTTGGGCTGGTGATCAACCTTGGATCAATGTGACTAAGACTTACGCCATCTGTCTGATCATTTGCGGTGCATCAGTCGCTGTTTACCCCCTCTTCATCACCAACTACTGGATGTTGACTGTGATCTCAGCTATATTCGGCCTTTCTTTCGCCAGTTCCTACTCGTATACTCCGGCCATTCTGATGGAGTTGATGCCCATTGATCGGTTCACGGTAGCATATGGACTGATACTGCTCAGTCAAGGGATTGGGCATCTTGTCGGACCGCCCATTGGAGGTGAGTTTAGATTACTTACCTACCTACCTACCTATATTTCGTTTATGAGTATTCATCATCATCATCATCAGACCATCACATTCCCACTGCTGGGACACGGGCCTTATCTCATAGAGAGAATATGGGCCATAATCCACCACGCTGGCCCGGTGCGGTTTGGTGGATGTCACATGATTTTGAATTTTGTGATAAATTCTTGGACATGCCGGTTTCCTCACGATGTTTTCCTAAACAGTTTTTAGAGCGAATGTTAAATCCACACATAACTTAAGAAAGTCAGTGGTGCGGGGCCTGCGGGATTCCAACTCGGGTGCATCAGATCGAAAGTCGCACATCCTCCCACTGAGCCACACTCGCTCTCATAAGTATTAATAAACAGTTATTCCATTCTATGTTCCAAAACTACATAGAAAATGGAATTCAAAATTCAGAATAACTGTTCAGGTCTTTCTTCAAATTCAGCACAAGTCACTTACCTACTTTTTCGTTTTTCTGACTGAGATTATTTCGTTTTCCAGGCATGCTGTACGATCTGACAGGGACCTGGGACTTAACATTCTACATGGGAGGTGTCTGGCTGGTGGTGTCTGGTCTGTGCGTGGGTGTGATAGCTTACACTAAGGACGTACGTCTCTGTGGAACCGCTCCTTTGCTGAAGGAGGCTGAGGAGGCCATTAGCAATGCAAACCCTGTTAACGTGTAATAATTTATGATATTTTAGTTAAATGTATATGTATATATATATATATATATAAGTTCTAATGCTTGAATCATCCTTTTGTTTCCTTGTTCTTAAGAATAGGTTTTCCGCATAGTTATACTGTGATCACTTATTTAAATTACTGCTCGTCTACCGTTTCGTTTGCTATAATAAGTAAATATGTGAGGACTATGTTCCATCCAACCATTTATTTAACTTTTGACATATGCACACCTATGAAGTTCCGTAATAATTGAAGTGATGAACCATAGTGAAAAAATGCAATACTTTAGGGCACTGTTTCATAATAGTGACAAGACGTGGTAATAATCTTATCTTCGATATTTTTTGATGCTGATAACCAAAATTATTAAGGTGGTTTTTTCATAAAAAAATATAAAGGGTTGTTAAATATTTTCATTTCTACATAATTATTATCTATCGATCAGTAAAAGGTTAAATATTAAGATATAAAGTCTAATAGAGCTAATAAAACAACCAACATACCTAATTAATGTATTTTTTTATGAATACATGCAATATAGTCATTTAAACATGATTATTTCTATTAACAAAACAAAACGTTGTGCAAACATGGAATATCAACATGTTAAATCGATTAAAACTTTTTCATAAATAAAGTCGATTGTTTTCAGAAATCGAATCAGTAGCGCATTAGGACATCACTAATCTAGCTGTCAAAAGTTAAATAAATGGTTGGACGGAGTATAAGTACCTACTATACTTTTAGATCTTGTATAGATTAATAATAATTGCAGATAATTAAAAGCAGAACACTTTTAAAGTGGATGCTATTTCCAACAACACAATGGGAGCCATCTGGCTGATCTCGGTTCTCGCCGTCAAATCAGTGCAGTAGCTAGGTACCTAGTACCTACCTACTTATACTATTCATCATATTTAGCTGAAAATAGTTAAAGCAAATAAACTGACACCACCGCCACCGCCGGCGCCGGCGTGATAAGTAACTCAAACATAAGCTATCGGCAAAGCAAATAGAATGGTCCCCAAGAAAATGGTAGGTATGTTTTTAATCAGAATAATCAATTTATTGGTAAAAATGTAGGTATTAGGTACATGTCAAATCAGAATGAGATAATTTCAAAGTCCTGCAAAATATGGAATGGGCTACCGCCCGAGGTTTTTCCGCAGAGCTATAACATGGGGTACTTTAAAATAAGGGTGAAAAGGGTCCTTAAAGGTAGGCAACGCACCAGTAATGCCCCGAGTGTTGCAGGTGTCCATAGGCGACGGTAACCGCTTACCATCCAGGCGGGCCGTCTGCTTGTTAGACTTCGTGAACCGTGAACAGATTACAATAAGTCAAAACACTAGTAGTTTATGATTATCCGCCAAGGAGTTCCATTGCCCAACTTCCGTCTCCATCATCAGATCAGCTGGCTGTCTCCATAATATTGCATTGTCATCGGACTTTGACAAGTATGCAAAATTTCAACTCCGTAGGATAACAGGAAGTGGTTCTGATTCAACTTGCAAGATTTGACAGATTTGCCCAAACAAACAAACATTGCAAGTTAAATAAAAGCTGGTAAAAACCCATGGAGGAATTCTTTACAGACAAAAACAAACATAACTGCCCAATGTACACTCACATCCATAAGGCTAATGAACAAGTAATTGATAGATTGTTTCAGTAACACCCAATTAACGCCGCCCGGCGAAGTTTTGTTTAATACCACAGTGTAATTATAACTCGTATTAAAACAATATACCTACCTACTACAATAATATTGCTAACTCAAACAATAATATCTTATATTTAAAGGAAATGCCACCCTGCGGCTTTCGTAGGTTTAAGGAATGAAATACGTTCATGAAACTTCACTATAACAATTTTATTGTGAAGGAAACAACAATAGGTAGGTACAGTGGTCACAAGGTTAACAACAACAGATTTTACAGGAAGCATAAATCAGTCTACTGAAATATCAACAATACCTATAGGCCTATACTATGTTAACAGAGTGGGTAATCTATCTATCTATCATCATCATCATCATATATATAAAATTCTCGTGTCACAATGTTAGTTACCTTACTCCTCCGAAACGGCTTTACTGATTTTTACCAAATTTTATATGCATACTAGCTGACCCGGCAAACGTTGTTTTGCCATATAAATAATGGGGTGGACTACCCCTAACATTTAGGGGGATGAAAAATAGATGTTGGCCGATTCTCATAGATACCGGATAAGCACAAAAAATTTCATCAAAATCGGTCAAGCCGTTTCGGAGGAGTATGGCAACGAAAACTGTGACACGAGAATTTCATATATTAGATTCAGTAGGTCTGAGAATCGGCTACTATCTATTTTTCTTACCCCTAAGTGATTAGGGTTGTTCACCCTTAACATTTTTTTTAATTTATATGGCAAAACAACGTTTGCCGGGTCAGCAAGTAGTCACATAATAATGACATTATTTTACGTTACTTGTCGTTGAAAAACTCGTCTAAATTATAATAACATTTTGTCAATTAGATATTGAATTTTTTATATATATATTTATTGAACAACAATAAAAATATATATTATCTAATGGGTTAGAAGTAGCCGGGTAGTGAGAGTAGCCGGGGATCGTGCTCAATGGCGTGCAATTGGAGAGGTCTATGTCCAGCAGTGGACTGCGTTAGGCTGATGATGATGATGATGGGTTAGAACTAGGTATACATGTGTTGGTATCTATCTGGTATATATATACTAATATATGTAGCTATGTATTATTTTGATTCAAAATGAACATATATATATAAAGAAGACCGTGTTGCAGTTATTGCGTTGCATCGTTGCGGTTACGCGCCAATTCAAATTTTTGACATACTGAAAAATTGGAATATAACCAAAAGATTCGTTTATCGTACCATCAAACGATACAATGAAGACTCTAGTGTAGATGACAGGTCAAGAAGTGGTCGCCCTCGGTCTGTTAGGACTCCAGCAGTGATAAAAGCTGTGAAGGCGCGAATTCAAAGAAATCCCAAACGTAAGCAGAAACCTTCAGATGGGGTAAAGCAGAACCACGGTGAAAAGGGTGTTAAATGAAGACTTAAGGCTTCGGGCATATCGAAGAAAAACAGGACATCGTTTAAATGCTCGTCTAATGGACCTGAGACTGAAGAGATGCCGCGCTTTGTTGAAGCGGTACGCGGGAAAAAAATATCGGGAAATTCTTTTTTCGGATGAAAAAATTTTTACCGTAGAAGAGAGCTACAACAAACAAAATGATAAGGTGTACGCACACAGTAGTGAAGAAGCGAGCAACCGTATTCCGCGTGTCCAACGAGGTCATTTTCCACTCATGGTATGGTTGGGAGTTTCTTATTGGGGGCTTAACAGAGGTACATTTTTGTGAGAAAGGTGTAAAAACGAATGCAGTTGTGTATCAAAATACAGTCCTGACGAACCTTGTGGAACCTGTTTCTCATACCATGTTCAATAACAGGCATTGGGTATTCCAACAAGATTCGGCGCCAGCTCATAGAGCGAAGAGCACACAAGACTGGCAGGCGGCGCGTGAAATCGACTTCATCCGGCACGAAGACTAGCCCTCCTCCAGTCCAGATTTGAGTCCGTTAGATTACAAGATATGGCAACACTTGGAGGAAAAGGCGTGCTCAAAGCCTCATCCCAATTTGGAGTCACTCAAGACATCCTTGATTAAGGCAGCCGCCGATATTGACATGGACCTCGTTCGTGCTGCGATAGACGACTGGCCGCGCAGATTGAAGGCCTGTATTCAAAATCACGGAGGTCATTTTGATAAACTTTATTGTCATAAAAATCTATGTTTTGTTAAGTTCATTTTGGTATATAAATGGTTCCATAATGAATAAACTTGTTTGAATTATTTTATATTTAACATGTGACAGAATTTATGACCTGACTAGGTATATACATATGTATATATATATATATATATACAAATAATTATTGTTATGTTGCTGATCTATTCTTTTCAGTAGACTGATTTATTGCAAACAATAGATAGGTAGGTATTACTATAGGAATCTACAGAATACATAAACACAATATAATTAACATTAATATTGTTTTTTTTCTAAACCACACAATATATATGTGATTTCATAAGAATCAAGTAGGAAAATATACAAAAAACTCTCTTTTAAGTAGATACTCCTAAGTAATTAATTGTTACATATACTGCGGGCGAATTTATGGATAATAATGATAATAATGGTAATAATGAGTTAAATAATAATAATGGTAATTGGAGTATTGGTCAACGCAATAGGGTAAAAATCATATTTATTTACGATAACCCTAAAGCGAGCGACTCTTATGACGTCAGTTGAAAGTCATAGTATTCTTATGGACTTTGGAAAACTTAACAGATTTCCACGAGGCTTCTACGATCACAGTTTTTACATAGATTAAGTAAGTACACATAATAAAGTTCGTGTAATTTGCTGCACTATAGTGTGGAAAAATGTTGGGACCCTCGACATAGGATCGATTACGCAAACATTCATTGTTTAAAAAAATCATTTTTCAGGCTGATTGCGGCTTTTTCATAAATCAAAATCTATACATTATTTTTATTTTCTCCAAAATTCAACCAATGTTTTCTCTGAACAAAACTTCCTTACTTCATATTTTTTTAATTTTTTTATATTTTATTTTTTTATTGGAAATTGGCTTGCGTTTAACCACTTTGTCACCTGATGGTAAGCGACGATGGGGTCGACGATCTAGCACGCTTACCAAGATAGTACCTGTTCACTCGAGACTTGAACATTCCTAGATTGTAGCTATCGGGAAAGATTGACTCTGGCAGGGTTTCCACTCGTTAGCAGTGCGCATAATGAAAGTGGAAGCAAAGCGCTTAGTGCGCGCAGGAGGAATGTCCATCATAAAACGGTGGCCTGTTGCCGTACGTCTTGTAGTCCGATGATGAAACAGGGATGGGGGAATTAGTTGATGCAATTCCGATGCACTCTCTCCGAAATGTATCCGATAAAAGACCGATAGACTGGCAACTCTGCGTCGATGTTCAAGACTGGAGTTTTGACTCGAATAACGCGTCGTCGCCAATGAGCCTCAAATTAATTTTATTTCGCTTCAGATTCTTTTTTTTTTACACTTAATAGATCTATGTTTGGCCACTATCTCGCCTGATGTGAAGCGATGATGTGGCCTAAAATGGAGCACATAGATCTAGAGAGAGACGGCAGCTGAGCGGCTGCTCAGACCCGTCTCCCCGATGGTTCACCGAACATCATCGCGAAACACGACTAAGTCGCTTGACGGCATGGCTTTGTTCGGTGGGTGGTATTACAACCACGGCCAGAGCCTACCACTCTAAAAATGGTTAACAAAGGTTTTAAGTTAAAGTTCTTTTACTAGCTAAGTTTCGTTTCGCTTCATATATGGTTAATATAGGTCTTAAGTTAAAGTTCTTTATCCCAAAATGTTGCCACACCCTGTAAAATAAACTTATTATTCTTTAATTAAAGTAATCTACTTACATTTGGCAATATAATAGCATCAGGAAATAAACAGAGGAGAGTAGGCCGAAAAATATAAGTCAGTGAAAGTGTATTTGTTATTTAATTTTAGTCAAGAAAATATAATTTCCTTATTTGGCTCTACATGACGTGAGGTAGATAATAAACATTAAATAGTGATATTATTCTTTGAATAAAAGTTAATAATGAATGGATATTATTATATAGGTAGATGTTTATATCATACATAATTATAAATGCATATTACCTATTGTATATAAAGGAAAAAATATGTTATAAGTCATGAAAATCTTTAGTTTTCTTTATATACATACATAAGTGTAGGTAGGTTATTATGATGAAGAAAAATTGTGTGAAAAAAGACATTTTTAAAATTCTCTATCTTGATCAACGTACTATTTATATTAAATTACTTATTAGATATTTATTTCCTAATTTTTTATAATCGTTTATTACAACAATCAACAAAATACAATAAATACAGTAGCTACTACATAGTAATACCGATCGACGCTAAAAAAGATAATTAATTTTTAGAAAAAAACAAAAACTGACTTCAATGTATCTTCGAAGTCCAAGGTCACATATCGATGAAATTTATATGGGACCACTTCGTAGCTATACTGAACCCAATTCAAAAAGAATTTTCCAAATCGGTTCATAAATGACGGAGTTCCGAGGTAACAAACATAAAAAAATAAAAATAATAAAAAATAAAAACATCCGAATAGAGAACCTCCTCCTTTTTTAAAGTCGGTTAAAAAGGCATATAAATGTACATTAGAATATTTTTTAATTTAGGAAATTTTGAGTTTCTTTTTTATACTTTACTTACAACACGATATATAAATACGGGTTGAGTTGAGACAAAATTTGTACAATTATTTGATCAGAAGATTATTAACTTTATTTAAAAAAAAAAACATATTTTGTAAACGACATGGCATTTTATATCTTAATAAAATAATCTTACAAAATTGCAATTAAACATTATTAGAAGACATAGTAGCTGACACTGCAAGCTGACACCGCGCAGTTGCGTCACACGTCGCCGACAAAACGTGTCACATAAATATTTTAATATAAATTATATGAAAGTTTTCGTGAGTTTGATTCATTATAAATATTTAATAAAACGGCTAGGACTCACGTAGTTTGTCGAATTAGTCGACCTAATCGCCCCTGATGAAGAGCATCGGACATGCTCGAAACCTAGGTCGACTAATTCGACAAACTACGTGAGTCCTAGCCGTTTTATTAAATATTTATAATAAATTATATGTATGTTAGTTCTAAGGTATATATTTATATGGGCCGTAGAATAAGTAAATAACATCTGTAACTTATTTTAATGTTGCCTGAAATAAAGATTAAATAAATAAAATAGTGAACATTTGAAAGCTGTGGAAAATTCAGAAACTAATATGGAAAATTCTTATTACATTTATATGAAGCATTGACGAATGCCGAAAATTTACCACCGTAGCTAAATTCGCACGAGCCCTTCCCGCGCTAAGGGAAGATTGTGATGCGGGTTCAAGTCCCAGTCGGTGGTCGTATTTTTTCTTTACGGGAAAAATTGTCACAGAAGGAATTTAATTATATATATATCTAACCATCTCAAATTACTATTAGAATAGGTATATTACTATCTACAATATTTAGAATTTTGTCAGAAGAGGTATAGCTTTGAAAATATTAATTACGTATTCAAAAATCTTAATGGTTATTCATAAGAGATTCTTAAAATCGAAGCGTATTTTTAGCATCATAAGACTCTGAATGAATAGTGAATATATTATGTAAATATCATCACAACTGTTAGTAAAACTCTTAACACTACATAAGAATTATAAATATAAACGGCTACACTCACGTTATGATTGTGTCGGATAACTCCGACCAGGTTTCGGACAATTAGGATGTCCTTCTTCCGGGAGTTTACGCTTTGGATTCGCGGCGTAGACTGAAGTCTATTGTGTCGGACAATCATAACGTGAGTGTAGCGGTTTATATTTATAATGAATATTTCGACTCACGATAGTTTCCAAACTTTAACTACATAAGAAGATGACAAATGCCTAGGTAAAAATTGGGAAGACGATTATGACAACATAAAGAATACTTATGGCTCATCAAACTTTACACTAATCTACGAGTTTTAGTTAAAATTCATTAAACAAGATATGTGACAGCCTTTTGAAGTGATACAACTTTTAAAATTGTGCATAAAAAGGTTAGTGGGGAATCACCAAGATACTTCACAATTTGACTTACTTTAACAGCCATTTAAACATTTTATATATACCTATCCTAATTACAGCCTGTATATTATATAGGTAACTAGTTTATAGACCTTACATAGACAATAAATAAATGTTTTATCTTTAATTTTTAAACAATAACCAAGTAGGTACACTAATATATTTTTAAACTCTAAACGACAAATATTCACTTAAGTATCTTGTAGCAATAGTATTGTTGACCTTTGAAGGTCATACAGTTAATAACATTTATAAAACATTCAATAGTATACTTGATGATAGTGTTCAAGAAATCAATATCTAAGACAACGTTAACATTAAATGCCATATAGAAAAGGATGTAGAAAATACTTAGGTGGGTATAATCTCACTTGAAATCACGTTACGTTACATCAGACATCATAAAACCACGATGGGGAAAGACCTAACTATACATACCTAATATTTTAACATCAAACTAATTTACCACTGATCTACTTCTCTGCAGACCCATCAAAATAGCTAACACAGTAGTTCCAAAATTTCTTCCTAATGTAACAAAAACGGACCAAGTATACTCCCCGAGGAGACCCGTAAACTTTTTAACCTTATTTAAGTAACAAGCACGAGAGAATAACGGGGGTAATATCAAAGACAATCGTATAAAAGCAGTCAAAATGACAATAACAACCATAGTAACACGTAACAACCACTTTCATACTGTATTGGAATAGTTACATTATCCAATGCCTTTAGAAAATCTTTCACAAATTATTTACAAAAAAGGCTTGAGCTGATTTATATCCAAGTTTTAGATGGATATAAGTTTCTTAAAAAATATAGATTCTATGCCCATCTTTGACGTGCAATGATAAGTTGAGATCTTTTAAGAGCTTGAAAAAATGATCAAGTCTAAAAAAGGGTACACACGGGTATGCTATAGGTGCTGAATGAAGTATACACTGGCATATTATATTTACATTTGCATTTATTAAACGAAACATTTCTAGTGATTTTGCCAATGTTGTTTATGTAGATTGTCTCAGCATCGATCTCGGCTTAGCTCCATATATTATTACCTACTTCCTATTTTTAGAGAAGCTTTTTACTGTGAGTTTTAACAGTTCCAGTGATATGTTTTACAATACTAACTATCTAATTGACAATAGATTTAGTACAAAAATAGAGTACCTGAAATAGGCTATATATATTTATGCTTTTATTTGAAAATAGAGCAAATGTGCGTGCATTAGTTTTCGATATGTACCTATGATAGTTATTGATAATAATTTTAGTGCTATCACAGTGTAATACTGTGGTATTATCATTATCGGTGTTTTGTTAAACACTTTCACCAATGATCAGTCAGCGTTCATATTAAGCTGAGTTTTGTTACTTTTGTTTTGCTGAAAAAGATCTGTTGATAACTTTTGTGGGGCGTTGATTTGAACGAATTAAGTATTTAATTATATTTTCTAAGTAGTTTATATTATTAAAATAAAAATAAACGTGTGTTGCAATTTATAATAGTATACTTTTATTAATGTGTACCTGATCTTGATATTTTTGGCGTTGTTATAATATTGGAATTGTAATTATTACTTGTGAGCTTAAAAAATCGTATTTTGTACTATTTTAGATAATATTTTTAATAAGTTTGGAATAGGGATGATAATTTGGCATCAAAAAATATAATACAGAATTATTTTGTTAGATAAAATTATTAATTAAACGAGATAAAACATCAATTTATCTATAGGTATAAGGCCGAAGAATTTGACAAGTTCTTTAAAGTAGACTATGTACTTCACAAAACATATTGTTTCATGGATCTCTTTTATAAATATTATGTAGGTATCTCACCGAAATAGCATGTCCGTAAGTAGATATAGTACTTATTTTAATTTAGCCGATTTTAAAATATTTCCTTACAATTTTAAAAGGAAAATATAGTTTTTTATACTTATTTAATCTGGACATGGATAAAGGAATCTATAGAATATTAAATTACTCTACTGGAATAATATATAAAAGGAACTCATTCATTCACGAACTGATATTAATTTCATTAGAGAGGATGATAGTTACTACAAATTAAGAGCCGTAATGATTCTTAATATTTTCGCAAGTGAATCTTTTAAAAGACGGATCAATTATTCTAAGGATTCATAAAATGCAAGAAAGCAATGTTTATTTAAAATTCTAGTTAGGTACGCAGAGGATAGAAGGCGATATATCACACCAAAAACGCCCTCTCGCAAAAGGTACGTGACTCGTAACATACATACTTACCATGTATATCTAATTACAAACAATAATCTTAAGAACAACAACATTCTACTGCGCCACAGAACAGAGAACTGGATTGAAAATAATATGACTCCGTAAGCCAAAATTACTAAGAAAGATTGCTTGGACCCGGGCCTCATTGACAAAGAGGAGCGATGGGCCGGTTCGAAACCATACTCCATCACACATTTTTGTGTGTATCACGCACGGAGCCTCAGTTGCAGAATAAACTTAAAAAATAATAAATAGGCTCGTCATAAAAAAAGTATTTTTTTCCAGGCTGCATATCACGGAGGTGCGTGAGGTGTGTGTCGCTGCTAGTTTAGTTGCGGAGCAACTCAAGGCGGCACAGATGAAAGTTCAAACAAAACAATTCTCACACAAAATAAAGCGTTCTTTCCAGGCAGCACGTCGCATGGCGCTGCAAGCGCGTGTCGCGCGTCCTAGTTGCGTAGCGGCTCGAGCGCGGCACGGGACGCGCGGCGCCGGCGCTAGGAGGCGGGCGAGGGCGGCGCGGCGGCCGGCAGCCCGGCGCCCGACCCACGCGCCGCCCGCGGCTCCAGCTCCAGCGACAGCGTGTACTGACGCTCCTCCGGAATGATCAGGCTCTTCTCGAGCAAAAAGTCGCACACCTGCACGGCACAGACAGACATCAGGGCCATTACGATGGGTTATATTATGACGCTCTTCTCACGCTCATCATCAGTCATCAATCATCAGTCACGTTCCCAATGCTGGGACGCTCTTTTCACGCTCAACTGTTGTCAATGGCTGGAAATTGCTAGAATTTCTCTATCTTAAGCTATTGACAACAATTAAGCGTCAGCTAAGCCACAAAAGTTTTATACAAATAGCTTTTGCCGATTTTGGGAAAGGTTTTTGAATGTAGTAGAGAGACTATTACCTGAATAACCATTTAAGTAAGCTCTGATACCTGAGCAATCCGGGTTTCCCAGTAAGACATCATCCGTTTCAAATTTTACATTCTATGTATCAAATAAACTGAAGCCGTTGGCGATGGCTATCAGGTAAGTGCAATTTATACCGACATATGTAAAGCGTTTGACAGAGTTAATCACTAATCATTAATAAACTTTTTTTGCTTGGTATTTATGGAAGCCTTTTACATTCAATCAATCAATCAATCAATCAAAAGTTCTTTATTCAATTTTGTCGTCACTGACGCACTTATGAACGTCAATTATTACAATGACTCTACCACCGTATCGGAAAAAGAACCACTACTCAGAAGATACGGCAAGAAACTGAGGGGCATATTTTTTAGAACTTTTGTTACAATATTTTATGTTTGTTTTTGACAATATTATTTTTCTTATGTGCCAGTTGGCTACTTGGCAGAAGCGGAATGTTCCATGCATCTTTGTCTTCTATGTAATTACTAACTTTATAGTATGCTTTTTTTATTAGAATGCATTGTATAGTGTAAACCATAAGTGTAAATAGATTTCAAAATGTTGTCGTGTGGATATGAATCAAAGACCTTTCTATCTTCTGACCTTGCAACTGTGGGGTTCCACAGGGATTGCATCTCAGTCCTATGTTCTTACAGATATTCCAGAATTACAGAGAAACTCCACTTACCTAAACTGAATTTAAAGGCACAGGGTCTCAATTATAAAATCTGATTTGCACCCCACCTGTTCCCTCACCTGGCTCCTGGCTAAGGGCAAAGTACCTCAGAAGGTCTAGAATCTGACCAAAAAAACGTTTGGCGCATGATTTACATAATAGTGACTGACCTTTGGTATGTGATCAATTTTGTATGGGGTTTGTTGAAAGTTCCTTATCTCTCGGATCACGTGCGCGATCTGAAAATATAAGTAAAAATCTTAGAAAAACAAGTTTCCATATCAATAGTGATCTAAATGACATTTGCTTACCATCCTCATCTTAGAGAAGTTCAATAGACCGTCTGGGGTGTAATTAGACGTTCCTTCTTCAATGAACGATAGATCTGACAAATACATTCCCAGATACGGAATGCAGGGTGGATCACACCTGGAAATGGGAAATCAAACAAGTAGTTTGGTAAGTACTTAGGTCATTATCATCATCATCAACAGCCTGTATGAGTCCACTGCTGGACATAGGCCTCTCCCAATACACGCCACTGAGCCCGATCTTCTGCTCTTCTCAAGTGGTTGCTGCCAGCTACCTTGCGCAGGTCGTCGCTCCACCTGGCCGGAGGGCGTCCTAGTCCACGTTTGCCTAAACGTGGTCTCCACTTCAGAACTCGTTTACCCCATCGGTTATCGGTTCGTCGACAGATGTGATCGGCCTATTGCCACTTCAGTCTGCGAATTTGGTGAGCTATGTCGGTAACTTTAGTTCTCTGTCGGATCACTTCGTTACATTTCGTTACGAGTACTTAGGTACCAAGTATTTATGGTGGTTGATGATACTTGCCTGTGTAACGCATCCCTCAAGACTCTGAACCTGCCTTCCGAAGATATCAGGGTCTGCATCTTCTCTATGGTTTGTTTGCTCTGAAAACCACAAGATAACAATTTTATTTAACAAAGAAAAGATACAAAAGATAACATCCAGAACAGAAAAAAGATGATCGATAATATTTAACGATAGTATTTCGATAGTATAGAAGGCAACCACAGCACTAAAAAGCCGTTTGCACTAGAAGGCCGTCTCTGCAGCTTCATGATTCAGATCGGAACTTCAGATAAAATGTATCAAAATATGTCTTATTCCAGGACAATGTAAAATCCGTTTTGTCGTTATGGAGCTAACTGGTAACAAACACACACACCTTCAAATACCCTTCCGTGTTTCTAATATTGGTAGGATAGGATTTAGGTTAAGTAGGCACTCACGGTCTTGGAGACCTTGTCCCAGGTCTTCTTGAGGCGGAAGACGGAGGTGTTGGAGAGCGCCGCACACACTTGCAGCACGCCGTTGAAGTTGTGCAAGCAGCGCGCGATGTCGCCCACTGCCGCCCACTTCTCTATGGCGGCCACGCGGCCTGGGGAGTTGTCATTGTATTTGTTTTAATTTAATTCAGAATATTAATCATAATAATTAAATTATATAGGTAAAATCTGAATCGATAATTCAGAATAAGTTTAGATTCAGAATTATTCAGAATAATTTAGAATAGTTCAGAATTTTAGGTACCTATTTAAGTCTATGTATTTATGTTTTTATTGCAGTAAAAATTAATGTAGGTAATGTTTGTTTTTTGTGTAACATAGTTTCTAATGTTATTCCTCTCCTCCTCTTTGCACGAGGCCGCCTTTTGAAGGGCCACACCTTTGCCAGATATTCAACCGCCAAGTGGTAGTTTACATTTCTATGTTCCAGTTTTCGGTTTGAAGTTACTGTCCTCTATGAAAGTCTCTTGGAGAAAAGACCTAATTTGCTCAAACTTATTGAAGAACCAATTAGTGTTTTTCGTACGGATTGGATGAAAAAGGATTTTAGAACGCCAAATAAGGTAAGTTCTTGCACGTATTCGAGTTTTTCAACCAGCTGTTGTTTACGCAGGAAATCGATACCGAGATGCAAACATTTTTATAGGATTTTGATTTCAATGTAGATAATACTATAGAACATACCGGCCAAAGTGTATTTCTTCAAAATCTCCGAAATTACGAGATTGGAGATGTGATTGAAATGTCCAGTCATCAACAAAATATGAGGAGCTCTTTCAGATTTGTCAGCTTTCGTCCATGCCTGTCCCAAGAACTCCCTGAAAACAATAAGAAAGATTCATGTTACCTAGTAGCCTAATCCAGAAGACAATGAGTTCTTAATAAGGAAACTGCTTGGCATCTTAGTGCCTTCATCAAATAGGGAATCTAAATCATCAATATGATACAAGACAGTTAATAACTTACTCGCTGTGGATAGCGCTAAAGATCTGATAATCCAAATACGTCATCTGTTCAGCTATTTCAAGAGCTGATAGTGTCTCGACGCTTTCATTTGTCGGCACCTGGAACCAAATATGATATCAATCAACAAGTGTTTCCATTATCATCTAAATAAAAGTACGTGATGACATCGAGAGGAATAACTCTTGGAGAGACAAAGACGAAAATTTAGCGGCAAAAAGAGAAGCAGTCTGTACCCAACCGAACATAGGTAATAACGAGGACAGACTTAGTATAGTGATAATGCATCGCAAACGAAGTTGAAGATTATTGCCCTGGATCTCCTACTGACACCACCGTCATGTACTTACCCGTGGGGGAGCAAATAGTACTTGAAGATCCACTGCTCTATCCGGCGCGCGCTCCAACAGACGCAGTAACTGCGCGGCTGCCTTGTGCTCAGCAGGAAGCAGCCCCGGACTGCCTTCTATCTCCTTTAGGAAGTCCATGGTGAGACCGCGGAGACGCTCGTCGGACCAGAAATCGGACGAATGTTTTGAAATCCAATGTCTGAAAAAAAAACAAGTCTAAAACATGCTGCAGTTTTGTTAATCACGGAAATTGGGTTTTGTGTCAAAATATGTATAAACATATTATGATAGAAATTCTAGGATATTTTTCAACTATTCGGATAAAACTAAAGTTCAATATAATTAGTTCTAGGCCTACTTAAAATACGTAGTCATAATGATTTATAGCTGCCTTCGAAAAAGGTGGTTCTCTTTCACTAAGTTTGATTTCATGTCGTGAGTGTATGCGTTTTAAAAATCAATAATAATTACCTCAAAACATTGAGGACTCTCATCGTAGCAGCAGTAGATATAACAGAATCCCGCCGAGCAGTCGGCGGTGACGTTGGCGGCGGAGACCGAGGATTAGACGACGCTGACGTGGCCACGGCAAACGCAACCGCAGCGGTCGATGTACTGCTCCTAGATAACCGGCCAAGTTAGAGAAAACAGAACAAAGAGATAAACTGCCTCTAAGGTTCGTCAGTGATGGAGACGAGAAGTGAGACCTTGAAATAATAGTCATAGGGAGGAAAGGTATAGGATCGGGTAGTGAGAATTGTAAGAAAGCTAAGAACAAAGTGAAAATGGCAGTGTAGTGTGTGGAAATAGTAAAACGGTTTGCATGCTATGGCTACTAGATTAAAAAAGTACCAAGCAGTACAATCTTAAATAGTAGGTAGACAGGTACTTATGAATAAGATCGAAAAACATGCAGAAATATTAAACAAACTTGTCTTTATTAATGACGTTAGTTCAGTTTATAATCAGAAAATCATAATTTAAACCCAGTTCTTTGGTATTAAAAATTTAATATAACTTTTAATGTAGAAGAAAAATATATAAAAACATTGAAACGTGCATATTTAATAATTAGCTCATTATTTAGTAATTAATTTATGTATTACCTAATTCATCATTCATTCATACAAATTAATAGTCACTAAGTTTACGATTCTAAAAACAATAGTACTTCAACAATATTCAAAACTAATAAAGTCAACTGTGAAATTGTTAGGTATAGATTTGTTTGTGTCTGGCAATGAGCTGAAATTAATAATGCAGAAAAAAGAGGTGATAATGTGCATAAAGTTGGTAAACTAGTGTCAAGGTTGGAGAAACATATTTATCAGCCGCATCAAAGTATTTGCTGAAAAACAATATTTAAAATCGAATGCGAGTGCCAAATTCCAAATTCCAAATTCCAAATTCCAAATTCCAAAATATTTATTCGCGTTAAACATGGTACATTAAATTACACAGGTCTTAAATGTTTAGTAGTTACACATGTTTTATTGCTTTATCAGCGTGCAAATGTTTATAATATTGTATTTAATAAAAATCTAATGCTTTTTTATAACTTTAAAAACCTCTTGAAATAATTTTGTATGTGTCGTTGTTGTGGTGTCATGTGATCGGGAAACCATAACCATAAACTACGTCCAATATAATTTACGAAATTTTTGATAAATGGGGACATAACCACACTCCTCTAGGTGAAGCAAAAATTCCAAAAATATTGTCTACGTCGCTACATGGTCTGATTTCTAAATCTTTTTTACCTCCAGCCGTCACTCACCACAACAGGTCTTTTCCAAAGCTGTTGAATGAATTCGAATTATTACAGTGACACTGATGCTAGCAATTATAAAAACCAATGCTAGATAGTTGCTAGCTCTAGTTGAATCAAAACATTGACATCGATAGAAAATCGTGCAAAGCTTCATAAACTTTGAATGTTATTACGAATGCATTGAAGTTGACAGGACAGACTGATTAAATTAAAGTTGAAACGGATTTAAACTATTTTGGGGAGTTTTTCAAAAGTTTTCTCAGGGTCTGTCGTCTCAACTTCAATCTTGGTTTCGTAACAAAAAACCCCAAAAGATCCAAGATTTAGAAAAGGTGATAAACATGCCACAACATTGAGAGTTTCAGCCCAATATTGTGCTAAACTGAAAGAATATTTTATTGTTATTATCGATGACATGTAGAAAGAACAATGAAGATGAGATAGAGAAGACAACAAATTGTAAAAATCGTCTTACCTTCTGTGGGATTGTCTGAACGATGTAATGACTACTCCTGCTTTTGGCTGTCCGGTTTCACGTCGATAGTTCTGAAATATTAAATTAAAAACAAGACATTCGTAAACCTGACACGTTTACCATTATCCTATATTATTTTCGTTAGGGAAAGTAGACATGAACAGCAGCTGCAGAGATAGTAAAAAAATGAGGGCGCAGCTAATTTACGTACCTGTGCCACTTGCGATACTTGAGAAGTGACGGAGGACCGCGGCTCTGAGCCGCCCCAGTACCGACGCCGCTCGCTGTTGATCGACGAGTTGGTGTAGCGTCTTTCACTGAAATAAAACAACATCGCTTTCTATCAACAGACATAATTACCACTTGATACCACCCAGCCCCACGTGTAAAACTATGCTAGATTTAATTATAGCCTCTAGTTTTTACTCGTCAATGACCACTTTCTTAATGTTTATTTCTGATTATTAAAACGTCTGAAATATGGAACGAGGAATGACAATCTTAAACTGATGTCAACATACAAAGAAGCATCTTCGTTGTAAATCTGAACCGTTTCGTCGCAACTAGTACCTAGTAGGTATTCGATGGAAAGCTTGAATTCAATGAACTACACTCGAGAGCAATGAATCCGGGTCACTTAAAGAATCCTAAAAATCTCGGAAACTAAAAATGCTAGGTTAATGCAATAAATTGTATTTAATAGACAATGTAATACTCCTTAAATGAAGGTATTAAAACTTCTTAGTTATTGTAAAGTTATATCATAAAAAAATCAAATTTGAAAAAGGGCCACTTTCGAAGATGGAACTACGAAATTACAGCATTTGGTTTTGCTTTTGTTTGTAATCTGTCATTTATGTGGGTACATAAACCATGTTGATAGTGCTCTATATTCATTATTCAAGCTGAAATTATGTCGCTTACGCCTGAAGAATGCACCAGAATACTTACAATGCTGGAAACCGGCCGGAGTCAGCGCGATACAGCCAGGACTGTCGGTGTGTCGCTGTCAACAGTACAAAGAGTTCTCCGACGTTACGAAGAAACTGGTTCTAACCTACGCAGACCAGGAACGGGCAGAACCAGGTGTACCACAGCACGAGAAGACCGATACTTGGTGAACACCATGCTTCGAAATCGCTTTCTCACAGGAACTGAACTCACCAATCAGTTTCGACGCCTCGGAGGAAGTAACCCAAGTGCATGGACAGTAAGACGTCGGCTTGCTGAATCTAACTTAAAACCCCTTAGACCTGCAAACGGCCCTAAACTGGAGCGTGGGCATCGTATTTCGAGACTAAGATATGCCCAGAGCCACGTAAATTGGAGTATTGAAGATTGGTCAAAAGTTATGTTCTCCGACGAATCAAAATGTATGCTCTACAAGCACGATGGAAGACACAGAGTGTATCGAAGACCAGGGGAAAGATTCAAGCAAGCATGCATCGAAGAAAAAGTAGCCTACGGTGGTGGGTCTGTACTTGTGTGGGCCGGAATTTCTTCTGAAAGTCGCACAGAGCTGGTGATCATAGAAAACGGCTCTTTAACTAGCGTAAGATATGTGGAAGAAATCCTCAATGATCACGTTGGTCCATTTATGGTCAATTTAGGTGAGGATGCTATATTTATGCATGACAATGCCCGACCTCATACAGGTAGGATTGTGAATGACTACCTTCAAGAGATGAACATTACTCGTATGGAGTGGCCAGCGCGCAGCCCGGATATCAACCCGATCGAGCATGCTTGGGACGAGCTAGGCAGATGCGTAAAACAACGAAACCCTCCCCCAATCACGCTTCGTGAGCTCAAAATTGCTCTCACAGAGGAATGGGAGAATATTCCCCAAAATCGTATAAGGAACTTGGTGTACAGCATGCCAAACCGCGTAAACGCAGTAATGGAAGCACGAGGAGGCAATACGAAGTATTAAAATTCAAGAAAATCGTAATAAAGTTCAACAATTTCATGTTTCCTATTTTTGTTTTAAGGAGAGATCAGCAGTTTTTTTCTTTATGTAATTTTGTGTTAATAAAATGTATGGTGACTCATATTTTTTTTACTTTCATTTAAGGAGTATTACATTGTCTATTAAATACAATTTATTGCATTAACCTATCATTTTTAGTTTCCGAGATTTTTAACATTCTTTAAGTGACCCGGATTCATTGCTCTCGAGTGTATTTGAATTTAATTATGAAATTGGCGTATCAAAGTGGCGTGACTGGCATTACTGCTCGTTTTCGACATGTGCAAATGACGGCTTTCCTACTAAGTAATATGATGTATACTTCACTTCACACGATTGTTATCATCGGCAGTCAGTTTTAAGTCTTATTTGCTCCACGTCATCTTTTACTTACCTGACTGACCGTCTCGGCGTGAACCTGGCAACAGAGTCGGAAGCCCTGCGAGGCTCGGCGGTGGTGGTAGGAGTATCCCGTGCGCTATCAGATCGACGCCGAGCTTCTATAACCGCAGCTGACGCCGGCGGGTGCAGCCGCCGCGGACTCTCTGTGATCTTGTGCGCACGCTGGGAGTAGAAAATCTTGAATATAGGTCAAATATTGCCGTTCTTTTTACAAACCATTGGAACAAGAAATTTTGGTCTTTTGAATAACCAACTCATGGATTTTTGTGGAATGTCCATGTTCATGATTCGCTAGCTTCGTCTTCTGATCTGTCACATCATGAAACCAGTAAGTATACAATGATAGAAAAATTAAAATATTACTTCAAATTCTGAAACCATTACCTCAACCAACTTTCACAAGATACCTACAAATGTTAGGCTCTCATTTAAATTGCAAATTTTGTGGAAACTACCTAGCCAATCATTTTATGGACACACCACTGCAGAATGTTCCAATACTTACTTCTGTAAACTTCTGCGACATCTTAAACTTCTCATCCTTTTTGACTTTCTCTGGTTCCTCTTCTTTATACTTAACATCCTCGTCACTCTGGTCAACTAGCTCGATGCTTTCATCCTTCATAAGGGACTTGGCTGCAGCGTCATTGTCCTTCGGCTGCGACTTGTTGTCGGACTTAGCAGGGTCTACAGGACTGGTGGACTTCTTGGGACTTCCGACTAGAGTCACTGAACTGATAGCTCCGGGTGAAGATGGTGAAGTTCCTTTATAAATGGATGAAATTATATGAAAAGAATCCAAAACTTTACTAGAAATAACCTGAAATCCAGAGATTTAATGAAACAAAGATTATTTTTGGTTTAAAATGGTGACACTTACCTTTTACAGTCTCACCTTTCAAAGTCTCATTACTGGATGAGGTAGCCATTATTTTTGGAATTGTCAAGTGACTGTTATCCTCTTCAGCCTTTGGTACGCATGCGTGTGGGAGTGTTAGTAAAAAAATGGTACAATATCGAATCAACGTTAAGTAAAATTTGTCTGTTCAACTCACTTTGCTAGTTGAAGAGGTTCGCCTTGATGGAGCCATCAAATATGGCGAGAGTTTATCGTCTTCCTCACCTAAAACAAATAAACTAATTTACCAACCCGTCACTAAAGTGAATAGGTAAAGTTTTTGTGTGAAGTCTGATGCAAACTTTTACTTTTTCGAGATTGTCTCCAGAATCGTGACTGCCAGTCGCGGTCACTGTACTCGCTGCCATAGCCTGAAATATGAATGACGATGAACTACACTAGCACAAACTAGATAACGAGAGCCAACAAACTAACTCAGATGTTTTGGTTAACTTATGATGAATTTAGTACACTTCACTGAATTTAGTTCCTTACCGGAAACGGAACTAGCACCGCTAGCCTTCCTAGCAGTGTCTGGTGGAGGCGCCAATTCAAGCTCCTGCTGTGACTGCTCGTAGAAGACTTGCTTTAGAGCTTCGAGCACCGTGACCCCGTCAGTGAACACACGGTATGTTAGCAGGAACGTGTTTAGGAAGTCCACTGATAGGAAACGGAGATCTGTTGAATAAATTAAGTGTGTATTATGAATAGAAGTGGACCAAAGGTTGATCCTTGTAGCACACTCATCCATTAAAGCATCAAGAATCCCATCAAAAGCTGTCATTCGTAATGAACACTCTGTAAGCTTACAGGTTAGCAGACTGGAAGCATGCAGGACAATTGGTAGCTATTTCACTCGTAAATAGATGAAAAGTATAGTGAACTTACCAGTAAGCCGCTGCAGAAGCCTCGCCGGAGTCGCTGACCGTATCTGTGGTACTTTACACGAGTTCAGAGTTCTGCTGAACCGGATATCAACGTCGTCAGTGAACAGAGCTCTGTCGGTGCGACAGGTCGGCAGGCTGGCCGAGGCAGCCCCGCAGGCGCCGCAAGCGCGGAGTAATGCGGAGAGGGCGGCTGACTCCATGCATTGAGCCACCTCGCTCGTCCACGCTGCTTTCTCTTCCACTGTGGCGCACACTGTGACACCAAACAGTCGTTTTTGGGAGTAGCACGGATTACTTGATACAGCGAGGTTCTACTCTATGTCCACTGTTTGTCGAAGTCCTTGATACAATATAGGTAAACGAATTTACATTGGATAAGCAACTAACCTTTGTCAAGTGACGAAAAGATAAAAAAATAGATATTTATTGTAAGAGTTACTAGTTCTAAGTAAATCTTATCAAGAGCTGCTTTTGAATTTTTTGTGACAAATTTACGGCATTGGCGTTATCACAGTTCGTGGACATAATTATGTTATGTTATAACTGTATTGGAACGGCTAGATGTATGAGGACTTACCCAAATGGGCACAGATTTTTTCACCCTTGACTTCCACGAGGATCTTGAAGTCCTTGCCCTGGTATGCGTCCCCGCCGGGCGACGAACACACTGATGTAGAATCTAAAAACATACGTGACTCATAAATGCTCCAATAATTGAATTAGAATTTCGTTAATTGATTTGGATCAAATTTCAAATTTTAAGAGGGTCAAGTAGGAACTTGCACTCTTAAAATTTGAAATTAAACACTTAAACAACAAAACTCTATTTTGACAGGTAAAATGTATGTTTCGGAATGATGTTTGGTGGACCATCAGAGATGGGTCTGAGCAGTTGCTCAGCTTCGATCTTCCTATAGATTTATGTGATCCATTTTCGGCTAAACATAGATCCATTAGACGATAACACAATATCACCACCAATCTAAATCGCTAGATTTTTGACCCATTCGGCCTTCTTCTTTCGTGTTGATGTGTGGCCAACCCTAATGATTGGCCATACACCCCCCCTTTTAAAATTATTCATTATATGCAACCATCGACACATCATCATCAGGTGAGATAGTGGTCAAATACAAGCCTATTACTAGTAAAAAAAAGTACAAGACTGCAGGATACAAAAACAGCCAAATACTCCATCTCTTTCCATTTTTTTTTACCAAAGATTGTTCAACGTTTGACCACCATCTCGCCTGATGTTAAGCGACGATGTGGCCAAAGATGGAGTACGTAGATCTAGAAGATACTTATTCACTCTGGCCTTGAAGATACCCAGATTGTAGTTATCAGGAAATAGAAAAGACCATTCCTTAGCAGTACGCACCAAAACGCTTTGTACGTATTGGCAGAATGTCTACTAAATAAGGGTGATATTTGGCCGATCTTCTACTCGTCCTGTGATGGAAGGTGGGATGAAGGGTGGAATTAGGTCGTGTAGCTCCTGTGCATACTCACCGCAATGTATCCTATAAAAGATTGAGAGACATTATGCTACCTCCATCCTCCTTACCATCATCGTCATGGTTGGAAGGGTCTTCAATGAGCAGTGCGTCGTGTAGCGGCAGCTTGCCGGCGGGCGGCAGGTGCAGGCGGCCGCCGCCGCCGTGCGCGCGCGTCGTCAGCAGCAGGTAGTTGCTAAACAGAAACACCTGGCGCGCCTGCAGGTTGGCGCGACGCCCCTTGCCGACTACTTGCGATATGGTACCTGAGAAGCAAAGGCCCTTACAAAATATCGATTTTACCACGTTTTTATTAAGTCACTTTCTTATTTGTCTGTTTATTTGTCTGTCAAGTCAAGTCTAAAGTCAAAAGATATTTTGCGCACTACTGTTGGAGGCAGAATAACTGGCAAAGCTGTGGTACCTACCCAGATGGCCTCCCGCATACAAAAGACCTACCACGAGTAATAACTGGCAAAGCTGTGGTCCCCAGAATCGATTTTAGATATCGATTTTCATCAAGTTTAGAAAAATATGCTCATACACGTTTTTGTTGGTTATCAGCAGCAGAATTTATTTCCGAGTTTTTATTTTGCCGTATTATCAAT
Organism: Petrophora chlorosata; assembly: GCA_951640565.1. NCBI lineage: Eukaryota > Metazoa > Arthropoda > Insecta > Lepidoptera > Geometridae > Petrophora > Petrophora chlorosata. The sequence goes on along the minus strand of OX621204.1, from coordinate 1,700,159 downwards.
TTTGAGCAGTAAAATCGATCTCATAAAAAAAAATAATGGCTTTGAAAAAATCCAGAGGGATAACTGTTAGGGTAGTTGCAATAGTGATCCCTGTTCAAAAACTCACCCTGAATAATAAAAGTAATGAATTAAGTAGTTACCTTGCCGAATGAAGATTTGGTTGACATCCAACAAAATATCGCACCCTTCGATGATCATGCGCTCTACTGCGAGGTTCTTCCGAAGGTTCTCGGTCTCACTCACCTGTTGGTAAAACCAGAATTGCTTTGGTTACTTACTTTTGAGATTCCCTGGATTATGAAAATATAATGTATGTTCATAAAAATCTGCACAAATTCAAGATGAATAGTGACCACCACAACATAAACACTAGAAATAAGGATAGAATTGCAGTACCTAGGTTTAGACTGAGTAAAACGAGTAAGTCCTTCATGGGCAATTGTGTACGTTTTTACAATAAAATTCCAAAATGTATAACGGAGCTCACAGAAAGTAGATTCAAATTGAGTGTGAAAAATATTCTAATGAAAAATGCATACTATGCAGTTAGTAATTACATAGAAGACAAAGATGCCTGGAACATTCCGCTTCTGCCAAGTAGCCAACTGGCACATCAGAAAAATAATATTGTCAAAAACAAACATAAAATATTGTAACAAAAGTTCTAAAAAAATATGCCCCTCAGTTTCTTGCCGTATCTTCTGAGTAGTGGTTCTTTTTCCGATACGGTGGTAGAGTCATTGTAATAATTGACGTTCATAAGTGCGTCAGTGACGACAAAATTGAATAAAGAACTTTTGATTGATTGATATGATTATTCACTTAAAGATAACCTAGTTATATCACAATGTAACCATGAGTTTTTTATATTAAGGGTTTTTATGTTAAAGTTACTAGTAAATACCAATTTCATCAAAATCCGTTTAGTAGTGTTTGCGTGATTGAGCAACAAACATCCATCCATCATTGCAAACTTTCGCATTAGGTACAATATTAGTAGGAAGTTGGATATTAAGAGGATTTGCTGACCCAGGTACCCAACCACTACACTACTGTACAGAGGCTGTCAAAAGTTCAAGTGGTGTTTCGAGAACTACGTAAGTAAGTTGTGTTTATTTATCAGCAATTTCTTAATCGTATTTAATTTAATAATTTAATCAATTTTAAAACAATCTTAAGCATATTATCACACTAAATGCATGCTGTGTTCATTATTAGAAGGCCAATCATGTATCTCAAAAGCTTGTTTTTAATAAGTATGTCAATACTTATTAAAAACAATGACGTGCAGTTTAGAGGAAATAAAAAAATATTCGTCGGCTCCCGTAGCACCTACTTACCTCGTCGTGCATCTGTCGCGAGAGCTCCTCGAGCTGCGCGCGCGCATGCTGCAGCGAGCGCCGCTCCACGTGGTCGTGCGGAGTGTGCGCCAGCAGCTCGTGCAATGTGATTATGTACCGCGGGATCTGGAACACATATAAAGATCAGGAATAGGGTAAAGATAAAGGTAGAGATAAAGACAGAAACTGGAGCAGAGACAGAAAGAGACAGGGACAGAGGCAGGGATAGTGACAGAGGCAGGACAGAGACAGGGGCAGAAACAGGGACAGAAACAGGGACAGGGACAAAGACAAAGACATGGTCAGAGACAGAGATAAAGATACAGATAAAATGCAGATAAAGATACAGATAAAGATACAGATAAAGATAACTTATTTGTTATACATGTGTAGTTACATACGAAGCATGCAGATTTTACATTTGTAGTGTGTGATACAGTTATTTACAGCATCATCATCTCTCATCATCTAGTTTGACTACTTGTGCCAAGACTATTAGGTATTCTGCAGTTAGTTTGATGATACTGGAATGACGCTTGATGATACCTATTGGAATATCCTTATAATTTCACGATAAGTGGAAATACTTTGATGTATTGGAATGTCATAAATTGGGTTAATCTGCTATAGTAATTCTACCTCTGCTTGTGACAACATTAGACTAACCTGGAATTAATTTAGCTTAACGGTGATTAAATAGCCTTCCAATAATAGCATGACAGGTACCTTCACCACCTTCACCTTCAGGTCACCTTCGTTGAATAGTACTAAATAGACATACTGGATAGTGCTAGAATGATCTGAATTAGAGGATTGAATAGCTCCTAAACAGCTCTTACCTGATGCATTGGATATGTAAGGAAAGTTTCCAATGAGCGTCCTTGGCACGCCGGCTTGCACTCCAGCCTCGCCAGGAGTTGGGCAAACGGCTGAGTCTGTTTGCACTCCGTCAGGACTTGCAGAGAGTAGTGGTGGTTCCTCACATACTCCTGGTAGATCGTCAACATAGGCAGCAGCATGTCGAACAGGTCTCCTGTATGCAAAGCTTTACTAAGTTTTTACATTTTTCTGTTTTAGTTAACAAGCAGACAGAAAAGTGGTAGTGTTAAAGTGTAAAAACGCGTGTGCGTGCCTTCTGTGACGAAAAGGAATATAAGCAGTGTGTGCTTTAAAAGTTTGGTGAGGTGGTGAAATAATTGAATGGGTTGATTAACTTGATCAGTGGGAATCGTTGCGACTGCTGGAATCAAAATTAAGAACATTTATACATCACAAGGCTCTCATTATCATCTTATCGTTCTATGTTTCTGGGAACGATGGTGACGTTAAAGTTAAATTAACGTTATAGGCTTAGGTTACATGCGACAAGTGACCGTTTTTAGTCCGTGCTCAAAAGTTTTGTAAGAGACTCATAAAATTTTATTTTGGTTTTTTTAGATTCAGGCAATTCAGGCACGTTTAGTGTTGATAGTTTATTTGTAGGTAACACAAATGCAAGGAGTCCGAAAATGTATAACAAAATATTCGAATAAGTCTTCAGAATATCTGGCAAAGGTGTGCTACCGCCTATTTCCCAAAGCAAAGCAGTATCTTGAGAAAAGGTCTGCCCCTTACTTCATCAATAAAAAAGTAAGTATACTAGAATTTTCCAGGTTACTTAGCCATTGTTAAGAAATTACTATTAAGTGCACAATTTTATTAAATAGAATACTCACCATTTTCTTATCAAATCAATGGATATACTTTGAGAAGCTCGTACCAATGCTATTCCTAAATTTTATTTTATTCGTCAAGTTTCAAACTTGGTGAAACTTTCCAGTAACCTCAGTTCATAAGCTGTTTAGTTAACAAAAGCAAGTACCTTGACAACCAAATGACTGCGATCAAACTCCTTGCACTTGTGCTGCATCCGCATTAAACACTTACCTAGTACAAGGGTCGGCCAAGACTCCATCCTAGACGTGAGACCTTTGAAGAAGATCTGATGGAGGAACAGCACCGTCTCACTGTTCAGGAAGATGGAGTTGACGTCCTCGTGCGTGCAGGGCGGCTTCTTGGAGCTCGCGGCCATTTTGAACGGCCGGAGGAAACAAGTCACCTTGGGGTTCAATTAATGGTTAGGAACTTGAAGCATTTTGGAGATACCTACCATATTACCTTGGTGTCCTCAGAAATTATACAATATACTCATACAAGTTAATTAAACCTTTTAATCTAATTGTACCTATAACAATCTGAAATAAATGCATTACAATTATTTCAAAATATGAACAGCTCCTTCAATTCAAAACTTGTTGTCACAATGCTTCTCCTTGTAAGTAATTAATTTAATTTTAGTAAGTAAGAGTGTAGAATTGTTTTTAGTAATAAACGCAATTATTCGGTTGAAAACTACCTAAACATCTTCTTACCAATATTTCCATCTGTTCCAAATACTCCTCTTCAGCTTCCACCATTTTGAAGACGAGGCTGGAAAAAAGTGCCGAAGATTCATTAAAGTTAAACTGGATCATTGGATTTAAAATAAAATTGTTGAAAGATAGAAAGAGAGAAAAATACATTTATTCCGAACATCACACATTACACTGAACATATACATACTTAAATAAAGACAAAACAAAAACAATACAGTGAAATGTTGCGCGATGTCAGGAAAAGGTTCCGACTCAACATACGCTAAGGTATCTTAAGTAGGTACCTTAGCACTGATTTTCAGCCGGACCCTATTGTTGGAAAAACAGACCTGTTCCGCTTCCTCATGCTCTCAGCGTGTGGGCTCTTGATGTATTGGTCCACAATTTGTTTCCATCTCCTCCTGCACAACCACCCTCGGAAGAAACTCTGCAAGAAAATGAAATTACCATTGTGGCATAGGTTCGGTTTGGTATTTTCAAATGGCTGGCTGACGGTTCGTCTATTGTTTTTTGATATCAGCTTGTCTAATCCAATCATACACCGAGTGGTATGTGGCTGTCAGACTTTTGTCTGTGATTTAAATTTAAATAAAGTTCTGGTCAGTCTATTTCAAATTCACGTGGCTTGCTATAGTTGCATTCTAACCAAGAAATGACAGCCATCAGCCTCAGGTATTCTTGAAGGTTGATTACCTGTACTTTTTTGATCTTCCTGAGCTCAGCGGGGTCGATGTCAGGCGAGTGGCTCGGCGACGAGCTGGTCTCAGATGTGTCTCTCGTTGAGGGCTCATGTTCCTTTTTGTATGTGCACAGCTGCAAGAAACAATTTAACATACAGTGCAAACTTATAGTCGTTCAATCTTAGCAAACGACAAATATGTTCGACCGCATCGTAATTACTCATCTACTTAGCATCTATTATCATCTTAAAAAATCTGGAGTAATTCTAAACACATAGGTACCCCTATGAACTATTTTAACGATGACGTCGTCTACATTTCCAAAAATCATCAAATTCGACCGTTTTCTTATGATGGGGATTTGAATCATAAAGCGACAGTGTAATATGTACTCACATCTATATTACTCGTACCACTATTTCAATAAGTACGCTTCATAAATACGCGAGAGGCAGTTTGGGTGGGTACCACCGCTTTGCCAGATATTCAAGCCAAGCAGTAGTACGCTAGCATTACTGTGTTCCAGCTTGACGGGCATTGTAGCCAGCGAAATTACAGCATTATGAGACTTAACAGCTAATTGTCTCAGGGTGACGAGCGCAGTGCAGCGCCGCGCAGGATTTGCAAAAACAAAGTTCTGGGTGGTGCTGTTATTGTTATGGGTTGGCATATTGCTTACCACCAGGCAAACGAACAGCTCGTCTCGTCATTCAGTTACATAAAAAAGTATCTATATTCAGTCAAACTAGCGAGTATGACGTGGTTGTATAATAGGAACCTAAGAATTCCCGCTGGCTGTACCTCAGTTCTGAGCTTCTTGACTTCACTGCTGAGCTCGTCGCACTGCTGCGCGTACTGCCACCGCGAGGTCCTCTCACTCTCCACCACCTGCAGGAGGTGCAGCTGCTTCTGTTCCAGCTCTTCCTTCTGGAGCAGCAGTTTGTTGAAACTGTGAAACAAAATATTCTTTGACATTTTGTATGTATCAATAAATATTTTGATATACGGATCTGTGTTTTAACCTGTTCTGTCCTTTCAAACATCTCTTCATTTTGAGTAGGTACGATTACGAGATATATATATTTATATATATACAGAAAGCCGAATACCGCATTTTGCAATTTGGAAGCTGGGTTTCCGACGAAGTGATCCGACAGAATTTTCGCGGTTTCTTTGTTTAAAAGAGACGCCAAGAATTCAGCTTCTCCAAATTAAGTAGCTAGTTCGTTGTTCCGAAGTATTTAATCATAAAACTTTGTAAAGTGTTTGTTCCGTGCCCTGTCATTTGACAAAAGTTAATACATCATCTATCACCGGAGATTGCCCGCGAGGTTGTTATCGTCTTCTTAATCATGTTGATGGAGACGTGCCCTCTTTCACCCCATTTGAAAATTACGATGTAAAGTGACTCGGTGAAGGGGCGTTCATAACTACGTGACGCGGTGGAGTGACGGGTGGATGACATCAGCTGTGTTGTGGGACATCTTCGTTCCCTAGTTATTTCTTAATGCTAGAGTTTGTTTTTATTTATTTAACTACAACTTCTGTATGTATCTATATAAATTATTTTTTTTCTTAAGGTTTTTCACGTGCGGCGCCAGAGGTTTGAACTGAAAACCAACATTGTGGATTTATCCACAGCATTATGCCGAGTTCAGACCTTTTTTGACGTTACTGTGCACGGCAGCGATTCTCGTACACATGCTCCTAGTATATTATTTACCAATTGTTTTATCGTATTTTGATCATAAAAGTCAAGGACATGTGACATTCACCAACCCGCACTGGGCCAGCGTGGTGGATTATAGCCCATTCTCTCTCTATGAGAGAAGGCCCGTGTCCCAGCTGTGGGAACGGGATGGGCTGATGATGATGATTGTGATCATTGTTGTACCGTGTGCAGTTTTGTCAAAATAAATGATTTCTTTCTTTCTTTCTTCTTTCTAGAGGGGCCAAGATATGATCGTTGGGCGTTATTTACTATTTATTCACATTTATTGTCAGTGATCAGAGGATCTTATTACCTACAACAATATACATACTAACCAAAAAAAATATACAGCAGTTAGAGGTGCCAACTATATTAGGTGTAGGTATATGTCAATCGATATCTTCGTACGAGAGGGATATAAATACGTACTTACGTAGCGTAGGTAGTGAGTAAGTGCTAAAGTCACGGGTTGCATACAAATGAGAAGCGAATACAGTATCGTAGTAGTAGTAGTAGTAGTAGTTTTTCATTATTCCTATAGCAACACGGGTATCAGCTGAAAATCAGCGCCGAGTTGTGTAAAACTCTCGGCATTTTATGCTGAGCTGAGCCCATTCGGCGCATATGTTTATTATTTAAGTTTTTATTTTCTGTATTATTTGTTTGTCGTGTGCCGAATAAATGGTTTTTCTTTCTTTTTTCTTTTTCTTATCGCAGATAGCAAAATAACTAGAAAACAAAGAAAAAAAAGTTGCTTGACGCCGCGTCAGGAAACCGAAAGTGGAGGTAGAATAGTATGTGTTTACCCCAATATAATACTAACTGGAGAATTGGACGATACAGACGTTTGATCTAGGGTGGGGTGGTAAACGTGACAATATAATAATATACATAATTTACATTCGTTCTACTTATTACCGCACATACACTATCTTCTTTAAAATGTTGTTTCTTTACCCTATGGTTGTTTGGAAGAGATCGCTGCTTAGCGATTAGACTGCCTATTGTACCTTGTATCTATAATTTCCCGGTTGGTAAACAGTGCCATTCACCATTCCTATCTGTGGTGAACCTTTCGCTTTAGTGAACACACACATCTGAATTTAATTTGCGAATAGGATGTTCACATCCTATTCGCAAATGCACCTAGCACCTGGCGTCCTAGTTATCATACCTACCTGTGACCTGTAATTAAATATTTTTTATTTAATTATCCACACTAGAATGTAATCTTTAAAAGCGCATTCAAAAACACCCACCTCCGAATGCGAACATCATCGACAGAATTTGATATGATATGACATGATATAATACCATCATGATACGCTGATTCCAGCCCGTGTCACGCACTCGGCTCGGCAAATGTCACGTCCTCGACCCCGTTGCCATGGCGACGGAACTCTCGCGTATCATGAGGCATGTGGTTGGCTACTGACACAGTGATATAGTTTATTATTGTAGCATAACTATTATAACACTAGCTGCGCCCCGCGGATTCACCCGCGGTTTCCCGGGATAAAACGTAGCCTATATGTTATTCTGATGTATAAACTATATTATTGTAAAGTTTCATTGAAATCCATTCAGAAGTGTTTGCGTGACAAAGTGAAAAAATGAAAAAAATGAAAATATGTTTATTACTGCACAAAAACAAACAATTTTACATTAAGGCATATGTTTACATGTTTATGTAGAGTTAGCAATTACAATGACATATCCAACGATCCTCCCACTAGGCCAAGCCTGTATCGTGAGGACCTGCCCCCCTACCCATATGTCCCTCAAGCGCCAATCGTATATCGTGTTGAGTTCAAATTAGGGTATAGCTTTACTGCAACTATTGAGATACGATCTAATTATTGTCGATTCCGGCAAGAAATCGAATTAATCTTGTTCATTTACACCAAAATACGACAACTACAAGATGAGATAAACTTTCATAGGACAATATATGACATCATATGACATTGTCGCAGTGAATCTATACCTTAATCTGAGTTCAACACGATATACGATTGGCGCTTGAGGGACATATGGGTAGGGGGGCTGGATACGATTATACAAGTTCGTAATTTACCTCAGCTGACAAAATAAAATATAAAAAAGAGAAAAATAAATTAGGTTAACCTAATCATATTTTTAACACACGCAGTCGCAGATGACACATCTCTAATATTTAAGATTGACAGAACCAATAATAACCTTGACGATGTGAACAAAGCCATCTCGCTAGTTCTACATTGGTTCACAACAAATAATCTACTGTTAAATGCAAAAAAAACGAAATGTATAAAATTTTCTCTGCCCAACGTTAGGGGAGTTTCTCTCCTTCAAATATTTTAGTAAACGATAACCCTCTAGACCTTGTTGACTCAACAACATTCCTGGGCATTAACTTAGATTCTAAATTACAGTGGGGTCCACATATAACATCACTAGCTGGGAGATTGAGCTCAGCAGCCTATGCAGTACGTAAAATCAGACAGTTCACTGACGAAGCCACTGCAAGATTAGTATATTTCAGTTACTTCTATAGTATCATGTCTTACGGCATTTTACTATGGGGTAAAGCCGCAGAAATTCAATCCATATTTGTATTACAAAAAAGAGCAGTTCGTTCCATTCCGTTTAAAGAGATCAACATTCTTACAGTGGCTTGCCAATACATTTATGAAAATTTAATGCACGCTCGCAAACACCTTAGCACCTTTAACAAAAACAGCGACTTGCATAATTTTAACACGAGACATAAGAATAAATTGTATGTACCTAGATTCAGGTTGCAGAGAGTTAATGGTTCGTTTATGGGGAACTGTAAACGCTTTTATAATAAACTACCTAAGGGCATTGACAAATTACCAATGCGTAGATTTAAATCATTTATCAAAATAAACCTTATGAAAAAAGCATACTACTCAATAAATGAATATGTTAATGACAAAAATGCATGGCCTGTATGCCCCAAGCCCCATGATGATGAAGATTAACACATAAGTGTGTGCATGATGTTTATATTTCATTTCTTCTTGGATTGTACAATGCTATGTGAGATGTCTACTTTAGTTAGTCATTCAAATAAAGCTATAAAAAATGTATTTGAGTTGGAAGTGACTAGGTTTTACAGTCATGTTCACTCAAATGTCTTTGCTTGCGGCGGCTCTGTGTGTCGGGTCACTCCCTTCCCTCCAATATGGTTGAGGGGGGTGATGGCTGGTCCACAAGTCATACTCGTGAACGGGTGCTGCTTGCGGGGACTGGTCTGTTCTAGTCACTCCTACTGCTACTGTCATACCTACTTATATTTTATTTACACTTTTCTGTTACTGATACTATGACTATGGGACATCTCACTCGCATTTCTTGTTTTATATTCTGTTAATTCTAATTTATACGTAATTGTGCTGAAAAAAGACATCCCCGCAGAGTTTCTTGGTGCTATCTTCTCTAGCGGGCGTATTTCCGAAGCACTGGTAGAGTCAGTTTTCGCATTTCTTTTCAACACTCAGACTTCAATTTCACACTCAGACCTTTTTTTCAAAGTCATGTTAACATAAGTTACAATTTTTAACATTTTTTATTTGTATCATGTGTTTATGACCTTTAAAAGTGCACTTTAGTGCCTATTTAATAAATGATATTTGACTTTGACTTTGACTTTAACATAAATACTAATACGTATATAATCACACAATATTACAAAAATATATAAGTAGGTAGGAGTATCATTTCTAATTGATACATATTATATATATATATATATATATATAGTAACAAACATACATACATCCATACATTCTTACAGACTTTCGCGTTATATATATATATATATATATATATAGTAGGAAGTAGGATAGGATGTGTTTAATTTACTGAAAACGCTTTGACAACTTAAATCATCTATCTTTTCATCGTGCCCTTACATTCACAGCTAGATATACACAGCCAGGTGGGTATAGGTTCCATGCGATGATGTCAATAGGTACCTACTACAAATACGAGTGGTATTTTATGAGTGGTAGTTTGTATTAATGCATTTGTGATAATAATGACAATATAATTATTACCACCGGTTCAAAAACCACACCCACGTGATATTTTTTTTATTAACCTATACGGTCCCAATGCTGGGTCCGTCTCCCCCAGGTCATCCCATGATAATAAATCGCATTAAATTATACGGCCATTTTAATGCACAAGACGAAACTATATTAAATAAACAATCAGTCATGTCTTAATCTTTTTATCTTCAATCAGAAAACAAAATAATAGCATGAAAGTCAGGGTGATTATTTTTAACCCATCTTGTTTGATCTTTCGCTTTAATGGGTATTACGTCAAAGGATTAGTCTTATGTATTCTTTTTTAGGCACAAATTAAGAACAAGTAAAATATCTACAAAAATAATACATTAATCGAATCAAACGCTGTAGCTAATGTTCCTAAAATTCTGACACCAGAGATCGGGTAGCAATGTAGAGTTAGATCATTACCTATGTATGCCTTACCTACCCAATACTGACTGACTGAAATTTTGACTGACTAAAACCACTAAAACGAAATAAGTCCTTCATGAATAACTGCGTACGTTTTTATAATGAAATTCGAAAACTTATAACGGAGATCATAGGAAGTAAATTCAAATTACGCGTAAAGACTTTTTGTTTGTTTTTTATAAAACGGAATGATGAGCCGAGCAAGTTGTTCGACTGATGGAAAGCGCCACGCCTGCCCATAATAATGGTAGTGTCACCCAGAACTATTAATACCGCAAAACTTACTGCGTAGCACTGCATTGCGCTCATCACACCAAAACATCAGCTATTAAGTCTCATATGCCCAGTAATTTCGCTGGATACAAAGCCCTTCAATTCGAAAAACATCAATGCTTGCGCGTGGCAGAAGAATAACTGACAAAGCTGTGGTACATACCCAGCCTCTCGCATACGAGAGACCTACCACGAGTAAAGATGAATGATAGAGAGCACTTAGGCGAATATAATAAGCAGACTGGTTCTCAACCAAGGTACACGTGACGCACACATGGGGGACACACACAGGGCAGTTATTTGAAACGTTGGAACTATACCTTCAGGAAAACGGTCTTCTGGACTCTGCCTATATATTTGTAGGTATATTTAATTGCGTTCGCCGGTTTGCATAAGAATGGTACTAAGTACAGTCTGTAAGAAAAAAGGCAATGATTGCGCTATGATCTTGATTGATTCTATTTCTTGTAAGTAGGTACCTAAGGGTCAAAATATTCCTCAAAAGCCTCATAGGCTATTTATGAACTAGAAAAGTTAGAAATCGCGAAAAGCTATCCGAAGATAATGACTTTATGAATCTTGGGGACGAAATTCGCGTGTGATGTTTTTTAAATTAAGTAGGTACTAACTACATTTTTTTCCATTAATCATAAAGACGTATACCACCTTCCCCACCACAAAACAGCATCAATGCGATCATCGCTTTTTAAATATTTTTGCGGCCTTTCTTCTCCAATTCTCTTTACGAGAGCGGAGTGGCGATAAATTCATAAAATATTTAAACGCTGTGTCGCCGCATACATTACTCGGTATGATCTTGTCTTTGCTTAAAGCTACGTCTTCACTAGGAGCATTCGCATGGAATGAACATTCATTAGAACAGTGGGACGAACACTAAGCAACTCGCATTTAAAGGAACTTGTCATGCTCAATTACAATTCCATTTTCAGGGTATACAAATATACAATTTGCATTCACCAATGAATTTAATAAAGCTAGAGAGGGGCATTGATAATATACTTAATTACCTAAGTAATTACTGATGCAATGATCCCAACAAAGGGAAAGCTCTGTGAAAAAGTTCAGCAGTAATGGACAAGCACTCAGCCAATTCGCTTCGAATGCGTTTTCAAATTCATTCGAACTAAGTGCTTGTTTACAAATTAATGGAGGAACATGTAAATTAATACGCCAGTGTTTGTCTAGACATAATAGAGTCGTGAAAGAATTTCAGGGTCTTTTTTATCCGGTGGATCAAATATAAGAGATCCATGAAATCATTCTTGCTACACCCCTACAAGATGTAAAATGAACCATACAAAAGTCTTACGGTAGAGATAATAAAATTCTATGGAGCTCTTATAAAGAAAGAATATTTAAGAGTCTTCAAGGATAGGCAACATGTAGGTTGAAGGTTGCAGATGACTATAGACGACGGTACTTGCTCACAGTGAACCATCTATTACATAAAAAACCAAAGAACAAGCGTATCCTCTTCTCTCTGTGGAAGCGTAACTTGAGGGTATATACTTCAATATGTAATGAGCTATCTCGCCCCGCGGCCTGTGTGAATATTCCCTGCTAAATAATAAGCTGGCTTGAATACATAATGAGACTGTATAGACGGAGGCTAACTTCGCCTCACTAGGCCGCTTGTTGCTTTACTGGTCTTGTAATAACTGGAGACTTAAACTGTTTGTAGAGTTTGTGAAGTTGTTTGTATCGTGGGAGATGCTAAACAGGGTTATCGATCTGCGAGCTTTGATTTTGATGAAAGACGGTCTAATTTATCAAAGTGTCAGTATTATCAGGCCTAGCGCACTCCGCACTGTAGGTACGAAGCTACAAGTACATAGCCGGACACCGACGGGTCGCGCGTCGCTACACGTGCCGCGTCGGAAGAGATAAGAGCTATGCGATAGAAAGAGAGGCGCTCCGTAGGTTAATATGACTGGTAGGCATGCAGCGCTACGCGAGCTGAATTGAATTTTATTGCGTCATAGCAAGATTCGCTATTTGTTTAAATTTCTTTGCGGAGTGATGCTTCAGTCCCTTAGTATTGTGTGGTATTATCTACTGCACAGTACCTACATATTACTAGGTACCTACCTAGTCTCAATAGAAATCAAACTGTCATATTAATGAGAATTTATCTGTATGCATAGGTTTAATTAATAAAAACTAGGCTATAAAATTTCGATGGGGCTGTTCTAGCATATCTGGAACACCTCTCTCTAGATACAGGTAAACTTTTCAAAAGCATTCAGCCTACTTCCAATATGTAACCCTAACCATATTATAGTGCCGAACACAGATTCTGATAGTCGGTCGTGCCGTACAGAACCCCGAATATTACGATAAGTTCACTCTGCAGGGGCATAGAGCGAGCGGGTCATCAACAGCTCTTAGGATACTTAAATTTAACGACCTTCTTAGTGACCGAAAGTTTATACAGATTTCGCAGAGACTGGTCTACTGGGGATATCCTTGCGTGTCCCATACAGATTTGGAGAATCGCTTGCCTTCTCGCTTGATATCAAAAAGCCTATCTGGGTGTGTTCAAATCTAGAGTGAACAAGTATTTACTGGATATACGTACTACATCTTCGACCGTATCGTCACTTCCCATCAGATGATTACGGTCAAATTCTGACCCAATCCGTTGTAAAAAAAGTATTTTGATCAATTCTGGTATTAAGCTGCCTTCCTCCAACACATACTCGCGCATGTATATTTTTCTAGGTTTTATTATAACGAAAGTTTATGAGAGGCGCTCAGTGCGCGTGCCCGCTAGATTGCGCTTAATCACTGCGCTGCGATGCTAGAGCTATTTATAAGTATATTTTTGAGTTCCTTTACGCAAAGTTATGTTGGTACAAACACTCAACACTGTACACGTATAATTTTATATCTATTGGACATCCTTTGATTACGGCGTTTCTCAGGGGTCCGTTCTCTCAGCAACGCTATTTATACTGTTGCAAAATCGCCCTATACCTGACAGGTACCACACGATACGTACATAGAGCCAGTATTCTGTTTTACAGTAGGTACCAGCTCTTTGGTAACGTGACATCTGACCCAGGTCGGGTTTACGAACGTGCAAAACGTCTTCGACGCTAAGTATAAGCACTTTACCCGCCACCAAAGTTAGCATATTTATTTACGCCGCTTGTTCTGGTCTACCAAAGTGGCAGCTGTGCCAGACTTACTTTATGTTTCAGAAAACTGTGGAAGTCGTCCCAGTATCTAGATACGTATTTCACTATTATCAGATATAACCATTCGGTTTAACAACAGTCGCAACGTATCATATAAAAAACGTTGAGCGCAACTGGCAATTTTTTATTTTATTTATTTAAGTAATCAAACAGCGTCACATAATAATACAAAATAGAAACAAATAAACTTAAAATAAGGCCAAAACAGGATTACACAATAATTCTTTTTTTTTTTTTTACTTGTTAATTGGCTTGCGTTTGACCACTATGTCACCTGATGGTAAGCGACGATGTGGTCGACGATCTAGCACGCTTACCAAGATAGTACCCGTTCACTCGAGACTTGAAGATTCCCAGATTATAGCTATCGGGAAAGACTGACTCTGGCAGGGAGTTCCACTCGTTAGCAGTACGCATAATAAAAGTGGAAGCGAAGGGCTTAGTATGCGCGGGAGGAATGTCCACCATGAAACGGTGGCGTATTGCCGTTCGTCTTGTAGTCCGATGATAAAATGGGGTTGGGGGAATTAGTTGGTGCAATTCCAACGCACACTCTCCGAAATGTATCCGATAAAAAACTGATAAACTGGCAATTCTGCGTCGATGTTCAAGACTGTGTATTCTTAATATAAATGAGCAGTAACAGCTATGCTTTCTACCAGCTTGAGAGAAGTTGAGTGTATCTGCGTGCGAGGGTGTATGTGTGTATGTTTTAACCGACACCTGATTGTAATTTGTACGATGCAACTTTTTTATTTCATACTTAAGATTAATAATTGAAAAATAAAATAGATCTAAAGCAGAGTAGTGTTTGTTATAAGTTCTGGCAGCACGGCACAGAACAGAATTTTGAGCGAAATTTGTGTTGGCTCGTGGAGCTGTATGTCGCGTTCGATATGATGGCACTAGCAGAGCTATATTTGACAGGAGCGCACTACAGTCTAAAGATTCTCCCTGTTAAAATATCGTGTAGTAGATAGATAGATAAACACTTTATTGTTAAAAAACCTTAAATATAGGTACATGAAAAACAAGTAAATTTCACAGTAATCAGCATAACAATAGGCGGTCTTATCGCTCAAAGCGATCTCTTCCAGACAACTTTGAACAGAAAGGACTAACATAATTTGGAAGGACGGTTTTGTTAGTAATATAATATCATATTGCTTTCTCCTTAGTTCTAGGGGATAGTCAATGTGTGTATGGCGCATAATGAACTGTATTCTACTAGTCAAGCTCTTTCATTTGATACCAATATTGAGGGGATTAAAAATAACCGACCAAGTGCGAGTCGAACTCGCGCACGTCCTCACCATCATCTATAAAACCGGCAAAAAATATCACGTTTGTTGTATGGGAGCCCCCTTAAATATTTATTTTACTCTGTTATTTGTTGTTATAGCAGCAACAGAAATACATCATCTGTGAAAATTTCAACTGTCTAACTATCACGGTTCCTGAGATACAGCCTGGTTACAGACGGACATGGTTACAGATTGGTTGCTGTTGGACATTGGTTATAGACGGACAGCGAAGTCCTTAGTAATAGCAAAGAAAACTAAATGTAATAGGGCATTTTACCCTTTGGGAAAAATAAACACTTAAAAATAAAATAGGTAAAAAAAAACAACGCCCCACGATTTTATTTTTGAGTCTGATCAATGCCCTAGATTGATGAGGAGAGTTGTGTGATGACTGGTGCCTAGGACCTGCCATATTATTTTTTAGCTTTTATATTATCATTGTTTCTTTCAATAAAACCGTTTAACTTAAAAAACCTATCTACACTAATATTATAACGAGGAAAGTTTTGTATTTTTGTATTATCATTACATAAGCCTCTCTTTACATATTTCCACAAAACGTGTTTGCACGTGAGGGGCTCCTCTCACATTTAGTAGCTGCACTGTTAACGTGTTAAGGTATATTTTATCATGTGGACGCGAACGAAGTTGCGAGCGGTTGCTAGTTTTATATATAAGTAGGATATCTCTCATATCTATAACTTCATAAAGCTCTTACGAACTTACAACGTGAATTATCGAGTGAAAACACAATACATTGATCAAACAACTTCGCTGAGCCCGATCCCTTTGTTCCCAGTTTTCGTTACAGCGCCACCGGCCTATTTAGGTCAAGGGTGACGCCAGGTAGAGACGAAACCGGCCCCGAGACGGCGTTCGATTACCACATGCATAAAATGTGGACAAATAAGTTTCTTACGGATCTGAGTGATGAGATGAGCAAATCGCCTGATGGTAAGCGCCACGCCTGCTCATAACAATTGCAATGCCATCCAAAACTTTTAATAGCATTTAAATCACTGCTTTAGACTGCATTGCATTGCAAGCACCGCGTTACAATGCAGTGCTACGTTGTGCTTTTTTTTTGTATTATAGTTCTGGGCGGCACTGCAATTGTTATGAACAGGCGTGGCGCTTACCATCAGGCGAACGACTTGCTCGTCTCATCATAATCATAATTATTTATTTGCATAAAATAAGGTATGGTACAGGTGTAAACAATGTCAAAAAAGATCTCTTATTCTGCCATCAAGCGGTTAAATAAAAAAAAAACATAGACAGAGCAACCCTGTGTTACGGCTGTATAGCCATCTGAAAGAGTTCCAAGAACGTCTACAGCTAAGCTGTGCTCCAATTGTCACCAGGTCACGGCTTATGCACACTAGGAATTATTCCAACGTCTTACATCGAAAAGGAAGCTCTTGGTACTAGCACAGAATAAGCATCACTCCGCAAAGAAATTTAAACAAATAGCGACTCTTGCTATGACGCAATAAAATTCAATTCAGCTCGCGTGGCGCTGCATACCTACCAGTCATATTAACCTACGGAGCGCCTCTCTTTCTATCGCATAGCTCTTATCTCTTCTGACGCGGCACGTGTAATGACGCGCGACCCGCCGTCGGTGTCCGGCTATGTACTTGTAGCTTCGTACCTACAGTGCGGAGTGCGCTAGGCCTGCTTATAGGTAAAAAGCTGCTCCCCGTGGTTTCACCCGCGGTTTCCCGGGATAAAAAGTAGCTTATGTCCATTGATGCTATCTTCTCTAGTGGCGTATTTCCGAAGCACTGGTAGTGACTCTACCAGTGCTTCGGAAATACGCCACTTTCGCATTTCTTTTATGGGCCCGGACTTCAATCTGTGTATGGGAAAGAAATGGGTAGACATGCATACCTTTTTTCAAAGTCGCGAGTTGAATTGAATTTTATTGCGTCATAGCAAGAGTTGCTATTTGTTCAAATTTCTTTGCGGAGTGATGCTTCTGTCCTTTAGGGATATAGGGACAGAGAAAGCGACTTTGTTTTATACTATGTAGTGATTTGACACAGGTGAGTATACCTACTTATATAAAAAGTAACGTTATAAGTACCTACTATATAACGCACCTAGTACTACGTATTATTCATGGTGGAGGTCGAAGTAAACTGCATTCGATCAATACGCGTGACATTGTTTTCATTACAATAGACCGAGCAGCCAGCTTCCGAGCTACATGGGCACTGGGTCACGGCTGCTATGGCCGTAATCCTCGTTGTCACGGCGGCCATGGCCATATTGGTTCTAATAAATAATAATATACACTGTGACATTGAATTTGATATTTTTCCGATATGTACTCAGTCCATGCTTTAGAATTAATCTTCTTCCTAAGTCGTGCACTCTTATCAGAGTGGTCGTGGTATAAAAGATCGTGTATGCGTTGATTCTTCAGCGTCGTGGTTTTTCTTAGCGAGGGTTACTGCTATCGCAATGCTTCTCCAATTCTGGCGGTTGGTAGCATTGCGAGTACTCTGGACTATGGTGGTTTGAGTTGCAGTCTTGATAAGGTCTATCCAACGCGTAGGTGATCGGCCGCGTGCTCTTTTTCCTGCCACCTGACCCTGGACCACAAGTCTCTCCATCGAATCTTCGTTTCTGGAGATGTGACCCAAGAACTTCAGTATTCGTAGTTGTAAAGTCGACGAAAGTCTATTTATGTTATGAAGTTCTTTAAGAATGGAATAATTTGTGCGGTAAGCTGTCCACGGGATTTTCAGGAGGCGTCTCCAGCACCACATCTCTAGAGCGTCAATTTTACGGCGATCCTGTAACCTCAGTGACCAAGTTTGGGCTCCATAGAGAAAGATTGGATAGACAAGACATTTCATTAGTCGAACCTTTGTTTTTTTCGGTTATCCTCCTGTCCTGCCAAATTTTTCACAGCCTCTCTACTGCAGATCTAGTGATGGCACAGCGTTGTCTGATTTTGTCTCCACATCCCCCGTGTTGGAGATAGTAGAACCGAGGTAGATGTAGCTCTGTACTACAAGAATTAATCTAGATAATTAATCTAATATGGCGTTAAATTAAAAAAGTAAAAATCAATGACCAACATTTTTATGTAACTGAATGACGAGACGAGATGGTCGTTGGCCTGATGGTAAGCAATACGCCAGCCCTTAACAATAACAGCACAACGCCGAACTTTGTTTTGCAAAATCCTGCGCGGCACTGCACTCGTCACCCTGAGACAATTAGCTGTTGAGTCTAATAATGCCCAGTGATTTCACTGGCTACAATGCCCTTCAAACCGGAACACACACCAATAGTTGTCAATTAGCTAAAATGTCTATTTCAATGTAGATATGATATGACATGATGTTATCTTATCATAGTCGTTGGCAAAAATGATTTCGTATTTTTAACTGATTTTAATTCACTCAATAGTTATTATAACCCAAAGTTCCACCCTTCCCCTTCATACTTCCGTTTTTCTGCTCAAGAAAGCAAAAACCTCTCTCGATTTGAAAAGTAAGTTTTTAAGTTAACACTGCTCAAAAAAAAGAAAATGTTAATAGGCAACTTTATAAGGGTTTATACAAATATTTCTACTTTTCATAAATTTTATATTATATGTTAGTCTGTAAGGTATTTATAATATGGGCCTCTGATGCGTTTAGTTCTAGGTGAATAATAGTTATTATAATATGAATAATAGTATGTTATTATTCAGTTGAAGACTTTCTCAATGACAATAATTTATTACTTGATTTCAAATTTGATGACAATAGACAGGTACTTATAATTATACTCATTGACATTATTTTTATTTTTATTTTAATATTTTTATAACATCTTTATTTTTTCTCACCGTGACCTAATTTAATTAACAAAGTATTGACATTTAATATGAAATAAATAATTAAAATTGTTTGATAATAAAAATGTTCAATATTTTTGTACGCCTATAAAAAGGCCGAATTTTGTTGGAGACTGGAAAACTAGTGTTGTCATCTTGCAATATTGTAACCGAAATTCTGACTAATAAATTTATTTTATTTCATTTCAATAAAGTGATTATCTATATTGTTCATTGTTCTAGTTTATTTTTCATATTAAATGTCAATACTTTGTGGTAATATAATTTAATTTAATTATGTTATTTGAAACTATGTTAATATTGCACACCATTGTTATGGTAGAATGTTTTATTACACTTATATTTAATTATATATTATTATGATTATGTAGTCTGTATATAATATTATTTTTTACTGGTTAGTTTTTATTATTTTATATTGTTATTATTATTTTATACTGTTTATTCACAACACCACCGTCCCTCACAGTTTCTTTGAGTCCTCTCCATCCAAAGGTTGTCTGGAAGAGATCGTTATAAGCGATAAGACCGCCCATTGTAACACTTTAGCTTTAAGTATTGTTTTGTAATTATTTCATGTTGTTGTGTGACAATAAAGCGTTATCTAATCTAATCTAATCTAATCTAATGTTAGGAATTATCTTTATTTGTATCTTTGTATTTTTTTATTTTTTTTATGTAACTGAATGACGAGACGAACTGGTCGTTTGCCTGATGGTAAGCAATACGCCAGCCCATAACAATAACAGCACCACCCAGAACTTTGTTCTGCAAAATCCTGAGCGGCACTGCACTGCGCTCGTCACCCTGAGACAATTAGTTTTATTACCAATAAAAAAAAAAGCTGTTGAGTCTCATAATGCTTAGTAATTTCGCTGGCTACAATGCTCTTCAAACCGGAACACAGTAATGCTTGCGCACTACTGCTTAGCGGTTGAATAACTGGCAAAGCGGTGGTACTGGTACCCACCCAGACGGCCTCTCGCATACGAGAAACCTACCACCAGTAAAATATATATTGTATATTATAGACTTATATTTTTGTTTATCTATATATCTATCTATCTAAAGGAACCTAATGCAATGGCGTGACGTTGCGGAAATTCATCTCAAATCTGAAACGCAATGAAAATATGTAATTCCTCTGAAAATTCAGCGGAATGACATAACATATTTTCATTGCGTTTCAGACTATTTATCTTACTTTTAAATAATAGATTAGCTATTGCTTCCCCAAAACATCCTTAGCGGTCCCTTCATGTGCTTCAAAGAGCTGCAAGGGACACCTGTCCCTTGCTCCCCTGGTTATCGATTTTCAATAGCTTTGGATTGAAGAGTCGCCGTCGGATGTCTATTAAATGAATTAATTTACCGGATTGACGTGCGCTCGTTACGATTTAGATTATTTCACTTTGGTTGAAATTGGTTGTATGGTAAATATTTTTAAACTGATTTTCACCATAATTTTGAGAACTTCTTGAGGTAGATCCTTTTTTTATGGAACGGAGTAATAAGACGAGCAAGTCGTTGGCCTAATGGTAAGCGCCACGCCTGTCCATAACAATTGCAGTGCCACCCAAAACTTTAAATAAATAAAAGCACTGCGTAACGCTGCATTGCGTTCATCGCCCCGAGACATCAGATATTAAAGTCTCATATTTTATGCCCAGTAATTTTGCTGGCTATAATGCCCTTCAAACTGGAACATAGTATATTCGAATAAAATGTTATATCAATACAATACAAAAAATCAAAATAAAATATAAGGTTGTCATAATTTCACGTTTAGGAATTCGTCATAGCTATAGAACGATTGCTCGTTGCCGTATTCCAACAATAGGTGGCACTTCTACCATGCACCTACTTGTATTCTACCATGTAGGGGTGGCGTTGTGCCGATAGTCTTGTTGTCCGATGGTGGATTGTTAATCTTATAGGTAAGTGATATGTATGCGACTTCACAAAACCTACAAATAAGTATCATTTAAATTCACATCTATTGTGCTCCGCTCTGCCAGTAATAAACGAGCTCGTGTACGGACGTGATTCATTGCTGCTCTCCGAGCTACCGAAACTTCATAAGTAGGTATATACAGGATGTGGCATCATTTTGGGATCTTCAGGGTACGTGCCTTATACCAAATTATGAAAAAAGATTATTCGAAATTGCTCAAAAAGTTAAGATTTGAGGGAAACATTCGGGAAATAAGGTCTATTAACCCAAAGTTTCTTTTTTTTGAGATATTATATTTTTTATCTTGATTGTACATTTTTCAGAAAGCCAAATGTATAAGTACCTACCTATGCAGTTTTTATTTTCTCAAAAAATGCACTCCATGTTTCAGGAAACATTCTAATAACAAAACTTCCTCCCTGCAAAGGAAAAGGTTGCTAATAGGTAACTGACCCGCTCAGTGCCGCTAACTCATGAAATATTTATTATACCTTTAATATACCTATATCCTTACAATTAGCGTATGTGACTGGTAAACTGTAGTAAAAGGGTAGTCATTATTTAGTATTTTACCAATTTTCATTTCGAATAATGCATTAACGCCGTAAAGATGTCACAAATGTTGGAATCGCGTGCGTGACGGTACCATGACGCCACCGTGAGGTTTCCGGAGTGTATTTACCATATGTGATATTCCTTTTAAAACCTTTTTGAACCTTATTATTTACGCTTAAGGTTGACTGTTAAACGGTGTGAAGTAAATTTGCTTATTCCGTAGATATTTCCGCGTAGATTTCCTTTTTTATCATACTCGGGAGAGGATTTTATTAGCGCTTGGAACGAGTTAAATTCGTCGCCCGTCGCGTGCTACCCTCATTCCGCGAATATGATCTGTATGGAAATGGAAAGATTGGCGTATGATGTGACATCATTGGGGCGACTTTTTGGGATATTTCGGCCTTTCGATGTTGGGATGTTATTTTTTGTGTTCCAGCTTTATCTGCAAACAGGCATGGGCATACTATGACGGTAACCGGACACAGATTTCATTTAATTATTCGATAATCTTTTATTAAATCAGTGCTTATGTTACTATAAAAGCCCGTATATTAAAATCTTAGGATTTACCAACATGGGTTGGTGAATGTAAGGATTTCATAAAAAAGAGATCGTTTGGAACATGCTAAGTTTTACCAACGACGGTTGGTAAATGTTGGTTTCGGGAATTAAACAATGAATTTTATTTTTGTTACAATTAGAGTTTACTACTGATCTAAGATGAATATCAGTTAAGACTAGGTCAGACCATGTAGATAAAACGCGTTTTAACAAAATTGAAATTGTTCTTTCTTCTGCAACAGCAATAATGCTCTAATGCAATAATGCTCAAATAATGCTCGCGAAGCATAAAATTATATGCTTATTTGACCAAGTAAATAAAAAGTTTTTGTTTACGTATGATGTTAAAATACCTCCGTTCTTATGTCTGCACACTATCGTCTATAAATATTGTCTCGTTATAGCACACGGTTGTCTGGAAGAGATCGCTGTATAGCGATAAGACCGCCTATTGTATTAATCATAAGAAAGTATGTTCAAAATGTAATTTCTTCTTAAGTGCAATAAAGTGGTTTCTATTCTATACTCTTCTAAATTGCAGGATCGTGTCTTTCCTGTAGAAGAAACGTTAAGAATCTTGTAGCTGTATCTATTCTGGACTAACCTCGCCTCCCGGATGGCGTCGACCCAATGCACGCAGTCCACTTCCGAGGCAGCTCTGAGTTCGTACTGGCGCTGGCTCTCTCGCCGGTACGATATTGTGAAGCAGAACTGTAAACAATACATTTTTTTATACATTATTATTATTATGTCACTCTTTCTCACGGGTTATACACCCGGTCCTTTTAAAGGCTTGCGCGGGGACATGGGTCCAACACGTAGAGGCCTCTTAGAGCATTTAATTTAGATATGTAATGGGCAACACTTATCGGGGAATGTCTCTAAGTGCATCATTAAGAAGATGCAAATTGCAATCAAAGACAGCCCCCGATAAGTGCGAGGACTATTATGAGAAATATGAAAATTACTTAAGATTGGGCTATTGAGGTGAATTTTTAATGGATGGGAACCGGTCTATGATATGAGACTTATTATTATTATGAAATCATTTATTTCAGATAAAAATCCATATTAAACATGTCAAATAATTAAATAAAACTACAATATGTTACATTAAATAAATCAAATAAAATTACAAAAATAAACCAACTCAAATTCAATTACATTATATAAATCAAATCAAAATTAAAAGCAGTCAAATTAAAATTAAATCAAATAAAATTACATTAAAATAAATCTAATCCTTAACCTAAATGATTGGCTTGCGTTTGACCACTATCTCACCTGATGGTAAGCGAAGATGCGGTCGACGACGTAGCACGCTTGTCAAGATAGTACCTATTCACTCGAGATTTGAAGATTCCTGGATTATAAGTATCGGGAAAGACTGACTCTGGCACCCAGACGGCCTCTCGCACACGAGAAACCTACCACCAGTAGTGTATTAAATCTTAGGTATTTACAAGGAAAAAATAGGCGACAAGTTTTAGCCCATTTCCCCTTTTATTACCGCCTAAACAGCAACCCACTAATCATACCCAGACAATTTAACTGCAACTTCTAAAATACTGTTGCAAAGCACTAATATTATAAATAAGAAAGTTTGTATAACTAAACGGATTTGGATGAAATTTGCAATAGAGATAGCTTATGCCTACGTTGGATACACATAGGATATTTATCCCGCGGGTAACCGCGGTTGCGACCGCAGCGCACAGCACTCCTATATCTAAACCATCAAAATGGAATTAAGCCAATCCTGTACATTGAAGATATTTTAATAAACAACTGGGGTCGACTATTTAGAGGGTACTGAACACGATTTTTTTTATTTTTTTGTGTGTTTGTTTGATTGTTTGTTTGTTATCTATAGACTCGAAAACTGCTGAACGATATTTATGTAGTTTTCAGGGTTTGGTAGCATTATTTCCAAGTAAGATTATAGGGTATTTACATCAAAATCGGTTGGGTGACTACAAAGATACCTACAACTTGACCTCTTCGTAGCACACGCTCCCATACATCATCATCATCATCCACAGCCCTTTACATCCCACTGCTAGCCATTCTCATGTCCTGCCATTCGCCTCGACTCTGCGCCACGATTCTTACATATCGTCGACCCATCTTGCATCCGGACGCCCATCGCTATGGCGAGGTACTTGCTCTTGGAAAAAATACGAGTATTGGCTTTCTCTGTCGATCACGCAGACGAAGTCGAGAGGAAAAGCTTGTAAATAAATAAACAAATACACTCCGATCATGCCATCGAGATTACCAAAGCAAGTTCATGCAAAAGCTAGCTACCCACCCACCTACGATTTCACGGGCATTTACTTCAAAAGAGAAGCACAGAGCGAGTTGTCTGATTATTCTGCTCCGTCTACCTCGCGCTAACGCGAGTGTCGAGTATGAACCGAGAATTTCCCTGGAGTGTCTTACAGGCTGGCTATATGCGAGTACAAGGTATACCTAAGTGATAGGCGTTTTAATACAGACAAGATTTAATTTATAAACTTAAAATTTAAAAAGCCGCCGGCAAAAACCTACAAAAAGTAAAAAAAAAGCTAAACCGATTTTGATAAAACATGTCTAAGAACCACCGCTAGAAAACTTACATTCAAATTAAAAAAAAAAACATATACAAATCAGTTCACCGTTTAAGAGATACGGTGCCACTAGACACAAGTAGTGGTCAAAATTATAACAAGGTTAGATTAACCTAAAATAAATTAAGATGTGACATCGTGTAGTGAGTAAACACCCGACCAACTTATAAGGACCGCCGACATTAAGTAAGCCGGCGTTAAGTATTAGCAATAGCGTAGAGTAGTCATCTTGTAGCCATTAGAGAATACACACGTATCCAGAGCACCGGCCTTTCACTGAGATCCACCACCATCATCATCACCACCTACTCCACATGGCGACCCTACCACAACTACATCCCTACATGGCAACCCCTACATCCCTACATGGCAACCCCTACATCCCTACATGGCAACCCCTACATCCCTACAATCGAAAATGCGTCAGTTATAAGTTAAAAAAAGATACGGCCGTTTATGCCGCAAAAAACGTATTATTCGACACTCTCAAGGCAATCAAAATGTATAGGGTACTTTCTGTTGACCTAGAACTATGAAATTTGGCAAGTAATATCGTCTTATGCGTGCTTATACTACCTATATAAGTAAAGGCAAAAATCTGAAAACTATAAATTTGTAATTAAATCATAAAAAAATAGTCATTGTACGTAACCCTCGGTAGGCGAGTCGACTCGCACTTGTCTGGCTTTTTTATCTTTATATTTACTTTTTAATTTTGTTGTTGATTAATTTAGTCTTTTGGCGATTCCTTGCTTCGAGGAAACGTCGATTCCTTCATTAATAAACGACATCTGTGAAATTTGTATTCTCTTCGACGTGTCATATATATATGAATATATGAATGCGTCATAGAGATGTCGTTTATTAATGAAGGAATCGACGTGATTTAGAAGCAAGGAATCGCTAAGTTGTCATAGTGAATTGGGGCCCTGATGTGTGCTTACCGACGCGTTTCTCTCCATGGGCGCCTTGCTCAGCCGCTCGCAGTAGGAACCTTCCAGCAGCAGCACGCCGGTCGGACGAGTGTTGTTCTCCGACTCGTAGTAGAACATCATGTTCTGGACAACGACAGATTGGTTGGTTAGCAACGGACAAGAAGGTACAAGACAGAAGGTACAAGATAGAAGGCGCAAGATACAAGGCGCAAGATAGAAAGTACACGATAGAAGGTACAATATAGAAGGTACAAGATAGAAAGTACACGATAGAAGGTACAAGATAGAAGGTACAAGATACAAGGCGCAAGATAGAAAGTACACGATAGAAGGTACAATATAGAAGGTACAAGATAGAAAGTACACGATAGAAGGTACAAGATAGAAGGTACAAGATACAAGGCGCAAGATAGAAAGTACACGATAGAAGGTACAATATAGAAGGTACAAGATAGAAAGTACACGATAGAAGGTACAAGATAGAAGGTACAAGATACAAGGTACAAGATAGAAGGCACAATATAGAAGGTACAAGATATAAGGTACAAGATAGAAGGTACAAGATAGAAGGTACAAGATGGAAAGGTGTCTCGTCGCCGCGTGTTGCAGATAACGAAAACATGTACCTACTTATACCAACCTAGGTTTTTTCAATATTTTTTTATGGAACTTAGTCACCCTGCCCATAACCAGTGCAGTGCCACCCAGAACTTTTAATACCGTAAAAAGCAATGCGGTGTTCATCACCCTTCCAAGTTTAAGTAATCCTAATTATATCTTAAACTCGAAGTTTGTGAGGATGGATGTAATGTGTTCTTATGTAAGTACCCAGGTACTCAGTCACACGAAAACTACTGAACGGATTTTGATGACATTTCGTAAGTAAGAAATTTTTACGTAGGTTTATGTAGATACTTTTGTTACGAATATAATCGCGGAGCACAGCTAGTATCAATTATAATACTTAGAAGGTAACCGAGGAGCTTTCCTGTAATACGATGAAAATCAATAGAGCATGGCCATCAATGAGTATCTATTTATAATGAAGGTTGACCCAAATACTTAAAACACAGCGTTCACAGAATTACTGATATTATCGACGGTATGATGTGCTCTTTGTCTTGGGAATTGAAATTAGTTTACCCGACTACGGCGAAGCAAAAAGGAGGGTTACGATTTTTTATTATATATATGTATATTAAATATTAACTATCAGACCGTATTAGGAACAGCATACTGCGCTCCAAAACCCAAATTGCCGACGTTTTTGGTCAGAAAAAAAATTGAAGTGGAACTGGGCCGGACATATCTACCGCGTGTCGGAAGAGCTGTGGGCCAAACTCACCAAAGAGTGAACCCCACGCAACGTTAAACGATGCTGCGGCAGGCCCAGACGTAGAAGGCGAGACGAGCTAGACGCATACTGGAAGGACTGGACACAAAAAGCCTTAAACCGTGAGGAGTGGAAGCAGGTTAAGGATGCCTTTGCCCTGCAGTGGGACAAACCAGGCTAATAATAGTAAAGGTATTAAATCAAGTCACACAATCTTTGTGAAGAAGTCTACAACTCTATAATCTACACATCTACACAAGTAGGTTTCCGCGACGTGATTCCGCGCGTGCCTACTTAGGAATACATACACAAAGGAATATTGCCGTACCGTGAAGCCCGTGCGATAGCACAGTAATATAACGTGTAGAATTTGCAGCCTCTATGGTGTAGTGGTTGGGCAGGTTGGCTCAAATCTCATACACCACTGAGGTTACGGGTTCGATTACCGCGACGGGCCAAATGTTTGTGCACAGGAAAAAGAATGCGCAAGCATTTGTTTCGTGTCTGGTGTTGTGGCACCATCATCCTACTAGTTCCTGGTTCTCTAGATACAGGGAATACTAGTTAGGAGCCAGGATCTATGTTTGTGATCGTCGGACATACTTTATCAAAAAAATTAATAAATAAAAATTAAAAAAAATTTCGAACAGGGCCCCAATTCACTATGCTAACTTGGCGATTCCTTGCTTCGAAATCACGTCGATTCCTTCATTTATAAATGACATCTCTATGACGCATTCATATATTCATATATATGACGCGTCATAGAGAATACAAATTTCGCATATGTTGTTTATTAATGACGCAATCGACGTTTCCTCGAAGCAAAGAATCGCCAAGTTGTCATAGTGAATTAGGGCCTAGGCTGTGTATTAAGTTATAAACTGTACCTATCGCTGCGTACGCTTGATCGCTGAGATGACGCTTTTTGGCGGCTGTACGCTCTCGGCGAGACATACCGAGACCGGCTGAGAACGAGAGTGTATAGGAAACGTCTCGGTGCGTCTCGTCGGACTTCGCTATCCGTCCCGTGTCGGTAGTCTGCATGGCGAGAGTGTATAGCCGCTGTTAGAAAAATAACATTTGTTTACCTGGTAAAGGACGAACCATCGTAACTGCCACTTGGTGTTGTCCGAGCTTCTCTTGTGAAGATAGCCCGCCTAGAAAAAATGATGATTGCTGAGCATTTTCTGGAGTCAGGACCTAATCACTGGATTGAGCTCCACGACCCCAAAATCCTCTCCACAGAACATCACTACTATTCTAGGATGATACGTGAAGCGGTTGAGATTAAAAAACACCATAATTTCAACCGGGAGGATGGATTGAAACTGGCAGCAGCATGGAGCCCAGTGATTAGCAAATGTTCTCGTCGCGGTTTATGTTCGACGACGAAAGCCAGCGATAACGTCAGTATAGTGTGCCGTGATGACAACCCTATGCTTTTACAAGACCAAGTGCGGGTAGTTGGTGACAACGCCCGCCTTTCTCGACGCTGATACCCACATTCTTCAGTCTTCTCGTGACCACGGCCAACGCAACTTGGTCGAAACGTCGAGGTAAATAAAATTAATGTTTTTTGCGCGATCAAGACCCATTTTATTATCATAAAAAATGATGTGCTAAGCCCATAAGTAATCTAAGTGTTTGCTTCCCCGCGGTGCAACTAAAGTGTCCAACTAATGCACCACGGGGAAAAGTAAGTAGGGACGTACTTAATACATTAGTTATTTACTTAAATAAATACTTCTTAAACACTTCGAACATTCTCATGCTTGGGTAAAACTAGAACTCAAGTCATCATCATCATCATCCCACCTTCCCACAGCTGGGACAAGGGTCTTCTCTTATAGGAACCTAATAGCCCATAATTCACGACGCCGCCGTTGGCCCAGTGTGGGTTGATTGTCACATATCCTTGAACTTTGTAATTCTTGGACACGTGCCGTTTTCTCATGACGTTTTCCTTCAGTTTCTAGAGCGAGCGATTGATTGGCCAGCGGGATTCGAACTGGTGCGTCGCATCAAAAGTCGAGTACCCGCTAAACAACTATACCGTTCTTCTACCAATAAAAACAAAAATATTTTTATATGATAATAAATATATTTTTTTTACGCTTAATAGATCTATGTTTGGCCACTATCTCGCCTGATGTGAAGTGAGATAGTGGCATATATACCATCTATACCATATTGATGATAAATAAAAAAAAAAAAATATGATGATATTATGATTAGTATTGCGCTTACCTGTGAATGGTCGTACTGCGCCCTTTCTGATAGGGCTATCAGCTGACCGTCGTTGACGCGAATCGATCGCTGGATCTTTGGACTCAGCATCATGGTAGATCTGGAAGAATAACATGGTGAGACCGGCCTTCTACTCCTCAGTCTACACCATCGAGTGCTTACTGGATGGTGTTCGAGAATTCGCCACCAAATCAAACAAAATTACAATAGTGAACCTATTGCCGAATCGAAAGCAAGGTATACTGTCTATTGACGCTATTATATATTCTAGTGTACCTACTTATATTTTACAATCCTTACTAGTTATGTTATAGCTGTAAGTTTTACAATAAACTGTGTTATTATTATTCGTTTCATGGTGTTTACGTATCTATAAAAACAAGTCAGAACCATCAGCTATAAAAAATGCCTAAACTAAAAAGTACCTACTTATAAATTGACATTTAATACTTTTGTACTTCTGTGTACCTACTTACCTACTCTTACTTACGTGAAATGCTTCTATACCATTAGCTATCGTCCATTAGCGTATCAATTAAGTATAGATTGTAGCTTCTAAATTTTCTTTTGTTTTACTTTAGTATCCTGCCAGTGAAAATTAAATCGGAAAAAATAAAGGGCGGAGATTAAAATTAAAACCTCCTTACTCTAAATAAAAAAATATATTTCAAAAGGTAGTGGTAAATAATATGTAATGTTACTTACGTTTCACTTCATTTTAAGAAAGGTTGAAAATTGTCACTTAAAGTTATCAGGTTATCACACACTTCAACAACATCCATTCAACGAACAATATAAACATTTCAGAGTATCAAAGATAGACATAAAAAGTCAATAGAACAGACAACACTGTAGAATAACTAACAATAGCGTAGACAAGGGACAACTGTTAATTCAGACTCAAGGATTGTTTACTTCATAAGCACTTTAGAACGCCTGTTGAATATGTACGCGCAAAACACTGGGACAACCGAGCGATTATTGCTTGTGTGTTTCCACGCGGCGCTCGGGATGAGCGTATGGAATATTGCTCGTTTGTCTGTCGGTTAGAAGTTGGTATCTTTTCTCGCCGTAGTTGGCGAGGTTGCGCGGTGTTGTGTTGGAGACGGCGCGAATCCCACTGCCCAGCACCTGTAGCTGGATCGACCGCGCATGCGCGCAGCCTTTATGTTGTGACGTATGAGGGGGATAGGACGAAGAAGGCTTAGGCGCCAATGCCACAACAAGAGTTCTGATTTCTGGGTTCTAGAATTCTCAGATTTGCGTTTAGGAGTTCTGAGCTTCACTGCACAAAGAAAGCGTTTGTAGGGTACTGCGATCTTCCCATAGACTTGGGAGAACAGGAAAAGAAATATTACATTATTTTATTTCAATGGTTAATATTCTACCAATACCTACTTAACTCTTGTTTCGGAAAATATAACTAAATTCAACTGAATCGCTTTCAGTTTTCCGCCGTTTGTTTTTATCAGACAACACGACCTTCCATGAGCGTACTCACGTTCCCTTCACCGCTAGGTTGTAAGGAAAAGTGATAGAGTGAGTGTGAAAGAATATATACCTACCTACCTATAGATTAAATGAACGCGGAACTTAGAGGTCTTTCTGTGGGATCGGCGCTTTATTAGCGGACAGGGCGGATGTCGTCACTGTAGGTAGCTTTGAAATGATTTTTGACATAAAAAAATTGTAATAAGCTTTGTGTATACCTAGTTAATACCTAGGTATTTATTATGCTTACGTAGGTATTTATATTCAAATCCACACTGACTGACTGGTGTTTAGGTACGTTCAAACACAGTCTAGAAAATATATAATCTACCTACATACATACGGTAGTCAGCGAAATTACGGAGCATATGAGACTTAATATCTCATGTCTCGGGGTGATGAGTGCAATGCAGTGCTACGCAGTGCTTTTTATGATATTGAAAGTTCTGGGTGGCACTGCAACAGGCATGGCGTTTACCATCAGGCGAACAACTTGTTCGTCTCACTACTCAGTTCCATAAAAAAACATACCTACAAGGTAGAAATTTAAGATGGGACATGAAGGGCAGCGACTTAAACCGACTCTGAAATGTTTTAACCTAAACTTAAACCTCAGTTCTCAGCATCTCAAAGAGTTTTTTGGATAAATAAAAAAAGGAACCGAATCGATTGGCAACATAGAGAACTCGAAATCTCCAATTTCTTGCTGACTGTGAATGCAGATAAAAACAACTCCAAAAAAGACGGAATAACTCCGAAAAAATATTTTGTAATTCTGACGGTAGAGGTGCACTGATTGTACTGTTTTAATACTTACAACGTGAAACAGGTTAAAGTTGGGTTAATTTATTACAAAACGACTTTAACCCATAATTTCACGTTGCCGCAGATGGGCCTTTTTATTAACCGACTTCAAAAAAGGAGAAGGTTCTCTATTCGACTGTATTTATTTTCTTTTTATTATTATTATTACTTTTTATGTTTGTTGCCTCAGAACTCCGTCATTCATGAACCGATTTGGAAAATTCTTTTTGCGTTGGGTTCAGTATAGCTACGAAGTGGTCCCATATAAATTTCATCGATATTTGACCTTATACTTCGAAGATACATTGAAGTCGGTTTTTTTTTTATAAAACGTAGGGTACTGTAGGTGATTAACGCCCACCTAACTTTAATTTTAAATAGTTTTGGTATTTACATGATTATGAAAACAATCAATTTTCTAAACAAGAGTTATTTATTTGTGAATCAAGAAATGCCACCTTAGAATGAGTTTTACTTAACAACATACATGTTTCTACACCTTTTAAAAAAGCTCCATTTTTGGCGTTATTAAAAATGATGTGTTTATTAACGCCCGTGCCCTATACTGTCCTTTTAACGAAAAAAGAGCCTCATTACTACAAATAATAATTTACAGTCGAAATCGTATTTCGCGCTAACTTAATTAAGCTAAAAAAAACAAATTAAATCAACATTTATGAGAGACTTTGTCAATTTTACCAATACACCCAATATCACATGGTATATTTGTATTTGGTCATATTTAAGGAACTTTTTAAGTATTTTCATAGAACATATCATAAGTACTTTGCGTATTAACCAATAAATAAATAATAAAAAATAAAAAAATAAAAAAAGACAATATTTAAATGTTCAACGGACGCAATTAAACTGACAACGGTTAATAACGCCCGGACATAAAAAAGTAAAAATATTAAAAAAAACACGAAATGGTTTGACAACTCTTCTCTTCAATAATAAGTAATTAGAAATTGTTAAGAGATTTATCAAAACACTTTTACACATAAAAAAGAGTTTTATTTATTGCCATAATGTTTATTGTCCTAAAGTGTTAGCATAAACTATTTTTTGGTTTTTATCATAGATTGAGTACTTACAATATTTGTATAAATGACAATAAAATCTTATAAGTAATTGTTTAACTAATTACCTATCGTAAGAACCAGTAATCATACTTAAAAAATATAGCTAAGTAAAACAACAAAAAAATCACAATCACATTTTTTTTTCATCGGTGACTAAAAAAATTCTTACATCTAAAAAGAATATAAAAAACAAGACAGCAAAATTATACTGTGGCAAGTGATGCCATGCCAAAGATACACAATAGATCAATATCTAACCTCTATTTTTTATTTACTTTTAGTTTTGTTTATACAACGCATAGTAGGTAGTGTTTATGAATTAAAGAACTTAAATTATTAATTCAGTCTTACACATTTTGAGCAATTCCTACCTAATAACTTAACCTTAATACTTATCATTATTTAATAAGTTATTAGAAATCTGGGCAAATAAATTCAATATCATATTTAGTAAGGCCTACACATTCCTCATGGTACCATCTCTTACATTGTATACATTGGCGCATATCTAACTGTTTTATTTCGCAACAAGCATAACAGTACCAGTCTACCTTGTCTTCCGTGTTAGTTTTCTTTTTATTCTTAGTCTTACTTTTGATGGCTTTTGCTTTTTTCGGAATTTTCTCCTTTTTTTCTTTTTCAGATTTCTCATTGAATAAGTCTTTAGTAATTCTTTGTCCTTTATAGTTCATCGCTTTCCTACGCGGTTTTTTAGATTTCGTCAATGCATAGTTAGGCGTTGGTAGGAGTTGTTGAAATTGTGTTTTATTCCTTTGTTTAAGGCTGGCCAATGGAACGTTATCATCATCTGAGTAGCAACTTTCATTTTGAATCGGACAGATCATTTGTTTTTTTGGTGTTTTATCTCCTTTGTTGATAGGACACTGACTTCCATCCTGTGACGATTCGTCACCTGATGAGTAGCTATATATATTTTCAGCAACATATTTGGATTGTTTAAAAATAGGCCTAGTTACGAACGAATATAAATCAGAAATGGTCGAATCAGAGCTGGGATCGTCAAGTATAGGTCTTTGTAATCCTGAGCAACTAGGAACTGCTGGATCATATTGTCCCAAATTTTTATCTCCATCATTGTTGCGTGGTTGATCAAAATGTAAGGTGGTACCTGGTATAATGGAAGGTGACTCACGGTTCTCTTCTATCGTAACTTGTGATGTAGGGTTCTGCAAAACGGACTCCAAGTCAGAAAAATCGGATGACGAGCTATAATCTACAAGGCGGTGGTTGATTCCTAGATTTCGATTTTGATTAAATGATTCTGTGTTTTTCTGAAGAGTCGGTGCCATTGATGTTTCAGCTAACTGATCACGATCATCATCAGTATCATCAGAGTCATCATCTATTGAATTAGATATGGGATTCTGCAGGGGCTCCTGAGTTTGGGGGCATGGAATTTCTGATAAAACAGATGGAGCAAATGCTTCCTCTGGTATCGCTTCTGGATCGAACGGGAAGAGTCCGGTAGCCTTAAAACCATTGACTGTGTTGCTGTGCGTCATACACTTTGGCCAAACTCTTGTAAATATTTTATTAAATGTGGCTTTTGTAAGTGCTCTGTCAGCGCTAACGTATAAGAAGTTTAAAACTTCTTCATCCCAGTGATGTTCATAGGACTTGTTAACTGACTTATCTAGTGGTTGAAGCTCGTGCGCTGTATTTGAAGAAAGGCAATATAACACAATGTCATTTTTATCTGCTTCTTCGAGTGCTACAACTGATAAGTGACACTTCGCACCATCAAAAATAAGCAGACATTTCTCTGATACCTTGTATTTAGCTAGGTGCTGGATGAATTTCACAAACAAGTCAGCAGTCATAGATCCTTTCGGTGCCATTCTTACTAAAGTTCCAGCAGGTAAGTTTTCTAAAAGGTCTGGCCTTTGTCTCTGCCCTTTAAAAAGAAGCATAGGAGAAATCGCTGTTCCTATGGCATTGACACACATAGCTATGGTAACATTTTCAGCGTGTTCAGGTGCAACAAGGTGAACTCTCTTACTTCCTTTCTCCGCAAGCACTGTATGCTGGTTGTGGACTGTAATTCGGCAACCCTTCTCGTCCATATTATACAATCTCTCGGGGTGCCGAAGAATGTCTAACTGGTCGTATAATTTACTTACCGTCTGGAAATGTTGTTGAACAATTACTTTGTTATTTTTGAGCCCGAGCTGGGTTCATGATTTGCGGTTTTCGTTTGCTGACTGATGGATTTCGTTTTAAAAACTGTCTTAACCAATCAGCACCTGCAATCCTTTTTGAGGAGTTGTGTTTGATGTCAAATCTCTCACAGAACATATAAGCTTGTTTTCTTATAAACTTTGGTGTCAGGGGTACTCCGATTTTTGCGAATCTTTTGATTCTGGAATACAAATCATTTTCCTGAGCGTTTGTTAAGACAGGTTTCCGTCCCAAACGTTTGACATCTTGACCTGTTCTCATATGGTCTCTCGACGTACGGCGTGGAATTTTATACTTGAGAGCTATGGCTCGCTGGCTTAATTTGCCTCTTTGCACAGCTCTCAAACCTGCTTTTAAATAATTTTCTGACCAGGACTCCCCTCTCTATTTACGAGGAGACATTTTGTTGATATCCTAAAATAAAAAAACACTCAATTAATAACAACCCAAAGAGGAAGTTATTAAAGTCTCTGACATATCTAGTCAAAAACAAAAGGATGATTAAAATCAACCATAATATGGCAATAACCATTAATAAGTTTAAAAGTTATAGCGATGCTATACCAAAAACACTCGACTGAATTGTATATATGTATGCTATGCGCATGTATGTGTAGCAATGACCATTATGCCAAACATGCTATGCTAAACTAAATTATGAAATTTCAAATTATGTCAAGCATGTCCTATATTTGACATAATTTGACATTTAAACTAATTAATATTAATTCTTTAAAAATCTAAACACATATAACAGCTAATCTGAAGGAATTATATAGCTTAAATTTTTGTAATATACTATGAAAATGCTCTGTGGTTATAACGCCCATGCATGCTAATAACGCCCAACCGTCATTTTATCGGGGTTATTACCCAGGTGGGCGCTACTATCCAAATGACACGTTTTTAGAAATAATTATAGAAATCGACACAAAATATTCAAGTAATAGAAAAAAAAATGCATCCTTAACGAATTAAGACCAAAAGCATACACAAAACGTCAAAAAATCACACAAATACTTTCAATTTTCTTGCGGCACTTATTATAACAGCGGGGTACGTGACCGATCCTGCCAGAGCGCGTCGCCTCACTGCCACAAAAGTGGCGCGGTCGAACCGCCGCTCGCGCTGCGCTTTCTGATTGGTTTATTCAATGTGTGCGTGGAGCGTCAATTGAATTGAACCATTTTTGGTGTGTTTTCTACTACCTGGGCGTAATTAGACAGCGGGCGCAAAAAATTGTAAAAAAATCTCTAAAAAATACTTAATTCCCCTCAGTTTCTTGCCGTATCTTCTGAGTAGTGGTTCTTTTTCCGATACGGTGGTAGAGTCATTGTGATAATTTGACGTTCATAAGTGCGTCTGTGATGCCAAAATGATTAAAGAGATTTTAATTTGATTTGATTTGATTTGATTTGGCGTTAATCACCCACCCTACCTTATATTTGTTTTCATTCTCGTTACGTAACGCATTTCAGGACAGTAACGTGCAGGTACTACTGAAAATATGATTTACTTGGTAGGTAGATACAGACTTTCTTCAATTAAATTTAACACCTTAAGTGAAATATGGGGCTAGGAATTTGGATGGAAAACAAGAAGCGCACTCATCTGTTTTAATTTTTTTATGATTTTTGTATCCCGAGCTACATAACTGAGGTGAATCGTAACATAAGCGTATGCATGCCGTTGCCGAAATACATGCTGAATTGTTAGTGTGCAATATATTTTATTCTATTTACAACTTACGGTTTCTACTACTCAACATCAGATGGCGCTATTTTATGTTGTATGTTTTTACCAGCACATTTTTTTCCAGAAATGGTAGAATTTAATTTAAAAACTGGTAACACTTAAATTTTCCTGTCACGCGTGAAACAAAATCTAATTCTAAACATTATTATTTTCACAATATCAACAAATCTAAGTTATTTACTGCAAATCGACAAAGAACATTTTAAGCTCTATATTTAAATCGGCTGTACAGTAATCAGCTTCGTAAACAAAGATTCGTTTGTATATTTTGTAAGTACCGGCGTGTTTTGTGATGTCTCAGTTGTGATTGTGAGCGCGCGATTATGGCATCTGGGTCCAAGAATGAATATATAGTGAATAGGTTGATGACTGTGCGGCTCGAAGAGGGCGGCGGCGGGGATGAGCTGCCGCCACAGAACATGCTCCCTTCAAACCAGCACTCGCGCCAGTCCCACGCACAGGATGAAGACAACATACACCATAACGAAGCTGTCGCATCTTCCTCTGCGATAGAAAACCTTCAGCCGACGAACAACACAGGCGGTCGCCTCCATAATTGGCAAGCCACTAAAACTACGGTAAAAGAACGCCTGTCATTTCTCTTCAATAACGAAATCCTATGTGATGTTCATTTCATTGTCGGCAAAGATGCCAACCAGCAAGTTATACCGGCGCACAAGTTCGTATTATCCGTTGGCAGTGCTGTATTCGACGCAATGTTCAATGGGGTCTTAGCAACTAAGTCCGATGAAATAGAGTTACCAGACGTTGAGCCGGCAGCATTCTTACACTTGCTGAAGTTCCTGTATTCTGATGAAGTACGTATCGGGCCAGAGAGCGTGATGACAACACTTTACACGGCTAAGAAGTATGCCGTGGCAGCATTAGAGGAGCATTGTGTAGATTTTCTCAAAAGTAACCTAGGTACAGATAATGCATTCTTGCTTTTGACGCAAGCGCGATTATTTGATGAACCGCAGCTCGCTGCTCTGTGCTTGGAAATGATAGATAAGAATACAGCAGATGCCTTGAATGCGGAGGGATTTACAGACATTGACCAAGACACTTTAAATGCTGTTTTGGAGAGGTGAGGGCTTGATACTTTCTAGTGCATGTTATGTTATATAAATTAAAACTATCAAATAAATAGTAATAAAGTATGTGTTACCTATCCAATTTTCTTATTTTTGGCCAATAACTCATGGCTTTTTAATAAAACAAATAGATAGAATGAAAGAAAAGGTTGCATGCATTTCTGCCACTCGGAATGCCTTCTGATTTTATTATCATTTCTGTGTAAATTAAGAGTTAAGCAGTCAAATGTGAAAAAGTAAACAACAATAGGTTTTGACACTAATGGGTGTACATACAACTTCACAGGTTAAACTTTTGTGTCAGGTTTTATAGGTCTTTAATTACAATGGTCTTTATTTATATAAATATTGTATTATTTTTTGTCTTAGGTAGAATTGAACAGTAATTGTCATAGTATTGTCTCTTTGTGACTATCTCCACTTTAGTGACACTCATTTGATAATATTGTTAATAACATCCTAGTTTCATTCGTGGAAATCACAATTGTATGATAAACTAGAAAATTTACAATTCCAGGGACACTCTCCGCATCAGAGAAGCTAAGATCTTTGCTGCAGTATTACGATGGTCGGAAGCTGAATGCATTCGCCGCCAGCTGCCCGTGACTCCAACCAACCAGCGCATGGTTCTCGGCCGGGCATTCAATGCAATACGTTTTCCTCTCATGTCTGTCGAAGAGTTTGCAATGGGGCCAGCTCAGAGTGGGCTTCTCAATGACAGAGAAACAGTCCAACTGTTTCTATACTTTACTGTAAACCCTAAACCTAATGTAGGCTTTCTAGATACGCCGAGGTGTTGCATGACAGGTAAAGAGCTGACGGTAAACAGATTTCCCCAGACGGAGTCAAGATGGGGCTACAGTGGTACTACAGATAGAATCAGGTTCACAGTGGATCAGAGAATCTTTGTAGTTGGTTTTGGATTGTATGGATCGTATTTTGGGCCTTCGGAATATGAGGTTCATTTGCAGGTAAGAATTTAATCAGCCTTTTTACTGATAAAATTAGTGGTGCTATTTATCATACCACACTGCTTACCTTTTTCCTTTTTTTTGCAGATAATCCACCTAGCAACGAAGAAGGTATGTGGCTCTAACACAACAACATTCTGCTGTGATGGATCAGACGACACTTTCCGAGCTATGTTTAAGGAACCCGTAGAAATCCTGCCGAACACATCTTATATTGCTAGTGCCAAATTGAAGGTAACCTTTATCTGTTTAGTCAGCTGCTTTTCTACTGTATATAATTTTTTTAATAGAGAGTCTAAAACTCACAAATCAGCCAAATCATTTGAAGGGCATTGTCTCATGTGCCCAGTAATTTCACTAGCTATACTAGTGAAATTACTGGGCACATGAGACAATCTGATATCACCAAGAGATCAATCCAAACTACTTTTCATGGTATTAAAAGTTCTGTGTGGCACAGCTATTGTTAGGCAAGCGTGGCTTACCATCAGGCGAACGATTCGTCTCAGTTGGTGCTCAGTTGGATGAAATTATACAATCTAGCCTTATAATTACTAATGAGTAATTTAAATATAAATTGACAGCCTCTGTGGTGTAGTGGTTGGGTAGGTTGGCTCAAATCTCATACACCACCAATGATCCGGATTCGATTCCAGCAACGGAACAAATGTTTGTGCACAGAAAAAAAAAATGCAAGCATTTGTTTTGTGTATGAGTGTTGTTGGACCATGGTCCTCATAGTTCCTGATTCCTTAGATTCAGGGAATCCTAGTAAGGGGCCAGGATCTATGTATGTGATTGATGGGAATAATTTTTTTTTTACCGATACATATAAATGATAAATACAAAAAAGTTAAAATGGTCTTTCGCTTGTTCCACAGGGCACAGATTCGTACTACGGCACCAAAGGCCTGCGTCGTGTGAACGTAGACTGCAACAATGGAGAGAAGGTTGTGTTTCAGTTCTCGTACGCAGCCGGGAACAACAATGGGACCTCGGTCGAGGACGGCCAGATACCGGCCATTATCTTCTACATATGAGCGGAGGTCGCGAGCTTAGTTGATTAGGGAACTGGATATCGGTCATATTAAATGCCTGCTTGGTTCCTAGATTCAAGTATTGTGACTACAAGACTTATGTTCGAAGCAGCTATAATGCTGGTAATGAGTGGTTCCAACTTTGGTCGAGTTCATCAACATCGTTGTTGTCATTTACGAGTCGTTTTACCTATCGATAGTAAAATTTTGACAAAAGGCCAAAATAGCACTACGCGTACGGCGCGTACGTCGGTCGGCGCCGAAGGTCAACTTCGTACTGTTATGCTTAGGGACGTACGCAACATACGACAACATACATGCGACGTACGCGCATTATAGGTCTAAAGGATCACTCAGACAGGCGAACACCGCGCGGGTCGCGGGATTCCAAGTCATTCGCTCGCTGGCTTAGTCGTTCAGACTGACGCTATACGCGCTCGTCATTATCGCTGGTTAGTCGTTGGATTAACAATGGATTCAAATCTGGAAGTTTTATTGGTTCTAGCAGTAGCAGAAGAGTAGACACAAGATTCGAAGGAAAATAGGGATATGCATGTGTTGTCGAAAAATCTGGAAAATATTTTTTACAATAGATTACTCCTGTAAACATTTAGTAGTGATATAGTTATTATTATTAATTGCGTAGTTTTTTTTGTATTTCAATGTTTTTTTATCTTATTTTTGGAGAAACGGAACGTAATCGCAAAACGCTTGAGTACGAGCAACCACGTTTTGACGTCACGCGCCTCGCTGCTTATTGGTCAATTGTTGACATAGAGCCCGCCCTATTGGTAAATAATATTGACACATACACATGTAGCATAGATGGACCAATGAGGAGATCCTAGGTCCCCACATTTTGACGTCACACGCAAATGGCGCGTTTTTTGTATTAAGTTGATTCAAATTTTCATTTAATTATTTTATTGACCGAAGATGCCGTTTTTCATTGAAAGTATTCAATAATGAATCGATTCATGCAAAAAAAGCATATTCCCTATTCTGTATAGAAAATTTTATGGCAAATAACAAATAAGTAATTTCATTACGGCAGCGTTCCTTGCGCATTTCTCGCTCGAATTACACGCAAGTTTCTCTGCAACTCTTGCGAATAGTCGTGTCAGTTTTAACACAATCATACATGCAATACGGCACAATCGCACTAGCGTTTCAGGTTCATGAGCGGTTCCCCTCAGTTCTAGTACTATGGATGTAATGTAATTTTTTTTGTAGTCGGTAGGAAAACGACTCATTACTTAAATATAGGAACCTTAGCCTTAAGCCCAGCTATTTTGTTTTTGGCATATGCCTGTGACGGTGGTCAGTCGTGTATGGACAGCAAGATTCGTGGGAATGAGGAAAAATACTGACCTTTCACCAGGGCAGGAATACAACGAAGGAGATCAAACCTTACACGACACATATATTTGTCTGCAGAGTTTTTGCTAGCTATCATTAGTGTCAAAGCGATTGCTAGCTATCATTAGTGTCATAATTATTGCCAGCTATCATTAGTCTCATCGCGATTGCTAGCTAACATAGCGATTGCCAGCTATCATTAGTCTCATCGCGATTGCTAGCTATCATAGCGATTGCCAGCTATCATTAGTCTCATCGCGATTGCTAGCTATCATAGCGATTGCCAGCTATCATTAGTGTTATAACGATTGCTGGTTATCATTAATGTCGTAGCGATTGTTAGCTATCATGAGTGTCATAGTGATTGCTAGCTATAAATAGTGTCAATGATTGCTAGCTATCATGAGTGTCATAGTGATTGCTAGCTATAATTAGTGTCAATGATTGCTAGTTATCATTAGTGTCATAGTGAATGCCAGCTATCATAAGTGTCATCGCGATTGCTAGCTATCATAAATGTCATAATTATATCTCACACAATATAACAATAATGTACTGTCAATTGACAATAATGAACTGTCAAATGGGCAGCCTTCTGCATGATCATTAGGGCGGCTTCAGAAGCGCGAAACGTAGCGCGCGTGTAAGCGCAGAAAAAAACGCTAGTCTGAAACCGCTCTTAAACTAAACTCTAGTATGGCCAGGCTATGTTTGTTATCATTGACTTTAGGATAAAAAAACGATATCCCGTTCCTTAGTTGATTAGGAAACTGAACTATGGGAGTTAATGCAGTCAGTGTCGAACCTAAGTGTGTCGACGAAATGCCAAAACTAAAACTAAAAGAAAATTGTGCTAATTAATTGTTCTAAAACTTAAAAATGTGATTTAGTACACTAATTAGGAATAGTATGAGAACTCCGCATCAATTTTAATTTAATACTAAAATAGTCACTAAAACGATGGAGTATACAAGGTGTAAGTTTGAGATGGGGTGTCAAGGGCTGCGGGAAAGGTGTTTTGCGTTTTCTGACTTATCTAGTATTACCACAGAATACTATGGCACGGAAGCATCACTCCGCAATGAAATTTAAACAAATAGCGACTCTTTCTA
Source organism: Petrophora chlorosata (assembly GCA_951640565.1). Lineage (NCBI taxonomy): Eukaryota > Metazoa > Arthropoda > Insecta > Lepidoptera > Geometridae > Petrophora > Petrophora chlorosata. The sequence goes on along the minus strand of OX621204.1, from coordinate 1,657,757 downwards.
TGACGCAATAAAATTCAATTCAGCTCGCGTAGCGCTGCATACCTACCAGTCATATTAACCTACAGAGCGCCTCTCTTTATTTGCTTAGCTCTTATCTCTTCTGACGCGGCACGTGTAACGACGCGCGACCCGTCGTCGGTGTCCGGCTATGTAGTTGTAGCTTCGTACCTACAGTGTGGAGTGCGCTAGGCCTGGTATTACCTTATGTGGTCTCATACCTAACCGCGCTTTTGATCGAAGAAATAGGGGGCCCATTGTCTAACTTTAACATCTATCGCGATTCCTTTTAAAGGGGTACAAATAATGCGTCTTTTTACTGCTAGGTTATTGAAATACCCGTAAATTTCCAATTATTAGCAATTTAAGAACATTAAATGAGCATAATGCTCACTCAAATATCTTTCTAAAATGAGGCGCGATCGCTATCGCAATCACAGTTGCTAGTTTGTCGATCTGAAGCTTGTAAAATCCTTCAGATGTCAAATTGAAAGGAATCGCGATCGCGATATGTGAAACTTAGACACTAAACCCCCAGGATCGATTGACACAATAAAAAAGGGTCAATCGCCAATGGTAGATTAAAAAGAAAAAAAAATTAAAATATACTGAACAAATTTTCTTGCTAACTAATTTTTCTGTAAAGGCAATTGTAATTCAAAAATTCAGTCTTCTAACATCCGTATTCTAGACTAACACTTGTCTAAATACGGCACAGCAAATAATAACGAAGAGACGAGTCTGAGCAGCCGCTCAACTGCCGTCTCTCTCTAGATCTATGTGCTCCATCTTAGGCCACATCATCGCTTCACATCAGGCGAGATAGTGGCCAAACATAGAACTATTAAGCGTAAAAAAAAGAACAAAGATAACATACAACAATTGCACGCATGTTTTGTGGAATTTTGATTGGTTGTTGTGCCTTAGCCAAGTGTTTCGACAAGTGTTGTTCGTGATACGGGTGAACGTTTTCATGTACAGGACAATCAGCTTCCCTTCAAGTCCCATCTCAAAACACCCTGTATAATATTTACTTGTAGTTATAAAATGTGATTCACCACCAGCGAGAAATTTTTGTTCAAAGTTGTTTCTTTCGCTTCCTAAATCTTGCACTTTTTATGTAAATTGGGAATGCTTAATCTATTTTAGTAATCGAACATGTGTTATACCAATGATCTGTTAAAATGTTCCTTAAAAAGTTATTCGATAAACATATCAATATTATAAATGAAAGCTAACTACTAAATGAAAATGTTATCTATCTCTGAATTCCATGCATCAAATACGACTTAAAACTTGTTACTAATGTTTTGGTAAAAACACGGTATATAAGATCGAAATGGCTATCTCTGTCCCCATTATAATAGCTCCAACATATCAAGATGTCAGCAAATACTGAAAAACTGTGATTAACTGTGACATATTCATATTACCTCCCTAAATAAGAATGTCGCAAATCCAAATAAATTCCCTTTTGGATTAATAATTAGTAATCCAAAAGTTATTAATGACGCGCTAGTTGGGTAATTAATTAATAATTCGTCATCTGAAAGTTATTAATGATGCGCTAGTTGGGTAATTAATTAATAATTAGCCATCCGAAAGTTATTAATGACGCGCTAGTTGGGTAATTAATTAATAATTAGCCATCCGAAAGTTATTAATAATGCGCTAGTTAGATAATTAGTGAATAATTAATCATCCAAAAGTTAATAGTTTCGCGCTAGTACGGTAATTAGTTAAAAATTAATCATCCAAAAGTTATTAAAATCGCGCTAGTTAGGTAATTAATTAGTAATTAATCATCCAACGTTATTAATTTCGCGCTAGTTCAGTAATTAGTTAATAATTAGTCATCCAACAGTTATTTATATCGCGTTAGTTGAGTAATTAATTGAATCATCCTAAAGTTGTTAATTTCGTGCTAGTTGGACAATTAATTAGAAAGAAACAAAGAAGAAAGAAAATACATTTATTCCAGACATCACACATTACACTTAACAACGTAAATTAGGGGCAAAACAAAAAACGATATATACAACAAACAGTGAAATGATGCGCGATGTCAGGAAAAGGTTCCGTATTCATATATGATCAATTAATAATAATTAATCATCCAAGAGGGAAAATCCCCGGCATTCTTATCTAGGTGGGCAAAACGCATCCTTTTATGAACTAGGTCAGTAATAACCCATTACGCGCAGATTTAGAATGCATTGTCGTCGAGTTGTGAACTACCCTGAAAGTTTCAGCCGGATAGTTAATCGTGAAGTGTTCGACATTTGAGTTGAAGATTCCACCCGAAACGACAGACAGACAGACAAGAAAGTGACCTAATATAAACGTGGTAATTGCGTAGCTCAGCTTGGAGGGCACGGTTTATATGGTTCCGTACCTAAAGGGTAAAACGGGACCCTATTACTAAGACTTCGCTGTCCGTCCGTCTGTCACCCGGCTGTATCTCATGAACCGCGATAGTTAGACAGTTGAAATTTTCACAGATGATGTATTTTTGTTGCCGCTAAACTACACTAAAAAACAGAATAAAAGAATATTTATGCGGGGCTCCCATATAACAGACATGATTTTTTTGCCGTTTTTATAGATGCAGGTCCGACTCGCACGTGGCCGGTTTTATTCTTTTATAATGTGGCGTTCAAAAGGTTAACTGTTCACAACGGGCTAAATTGTTGGTAGCAATTATATTGGAGTGAGAGTTAAATGAAGACATGGCTTAAATATAAGATAGCGTTATGCCTATGGAGTTATCAAACGCTATGTAGGTAGGTGACTTTTGAAGTTGTATCACTGTTAATGTACGACAAGAATCGAAATGAATTCGGGTGACATTTAATCGCGGATTTTTAATAATTAGGAAGAAGACTAATGATACTCGGCCACGGATCGAACCTTTGTCTTCGGAATACTGTCACGACACTAACAACTGGACCACCGAGCCAACTGCTCGAGCAACCAAATTTCTTCTATCTTTATATCCTTTGGGCCATCCGTTGGGCCAGTGGTTAAGGCGTCGGGACGGTATTCCGAAGACAAAAGTTCAATCCTTGCCCGTGCAAAATTATTTTTCTTCCTAATTATTTAAAATCTTAATCATTTTAAAACGCTAATGCATTCAAATCAAACATTTAACTGGGGAGCCACTGTGACGTTTCGACCCTTGTAAGTGGTGCTTGACAACGATGGAACGCTTGGAAAGGATGACTTGCAATATAAGGTACGAGTTCGTAGCCGACTGCAGACAGCAGCAGACGACGTGTCGCTGCGACACTACTGGTTTCTATGTATTTCTATGAAATACCTTCCGCAGCTAGCGCCACGTCGCACCATCGCAGACGACGTGTCGCTGCGACACTACTGGTTTCTATGTATTTCTATGAAATACCTTCCGCAGCTAGCGACACGTCGCACCATCGCAGACGACGTGTCGCTGCGACACTACTGGTTTCTATTTGTATGAAGTACCTTCCGCAGCTAGCGACACGTCGCACCATCCCAGACGACGTGTTGATCGTCCGCAGATCAGGGCCGCAATTCACTCGCGACACGTCGTCTGCGATGGGGCGACGTGTCGCTAGCAGCAGAAGGTATTTCATAGAAATACATAGAAACCAGGGCCTAATTCGCTATGACAACTTGGCGACTCCTTGCTTCGAAAGCACGTCGATTCCCTCATTAATAAACGACATCTCTTTGTCGCATTCATATAGTTATATGATTCTCTATGACGCGTCATAGAGAATACAAATTTAGCAGGTGTCGTTTACTAATTAAGGAGCCATCCATCCATTGCAGCCATCTGCAGTTTGGGTTCGGCATCATGACTGCAGCGACATGACGCTGCGACACGTCGTCTGCTGCTGTTGTTTGCAGTTGGCTACTAACACGTACCTTTATGCTTGATTGCATCACCTATAAGGTACCTGCTATTGATGCCACTTGTGCTTACGTGAAAGTAAGGTTAACCCATTCATTAACCTGATTTTTTATATGAAAATTGACACCTAATTGTCGTAGGTTAACCGCGATTTCAAGTTGGCGCAAGTGGGTTAAAGGGGTTTTAACCCGATTGACTATAAAAATAAAAATCTTTCATTTTCGTTTGTTAACTAAATTAGAATAAGAAGCTTGCAAATTAGAGCTATTTAAGTAAATTTGGGTATTGTAATAATGCACTACTTTTAGGGGCAGTTTCACCAACTTATCGATAAACTATTGAGCACTTAGCTAAAGATGAAGATAACGTTTAATATTTACCAATATCTTCTTTCAATATAAAGTATTACTATGCGTTACTTTATCCGGGATTTATATAACTATTATTATATTTTATTGTTAAATTAAATTAAAACCTCTTGAAAGAATAAAAAGGCGGACGGAATCTCGTAAAGCATCAACTGTAGCATAGCAATCTCTTTGGATGTGACGGCCGTTGGGCATAACATGATGTAAATGTGTGCGTGAGGCTTGTGTCTCACGTAGTAATCGGTTCTCTTTGGCTTGTGTGTACGAGTGGACCGATATCTTGGGTGCTTCACTTCTAAATTTGTCGATGAGGCATCCGCTTATTTTTATTCGTTCAAGTAATACCTTTATTATCTATCCTATTAATATCCGCAATTGATAGTGAAAAGAAAATTTTACTTAACAGTTTTAGAGATCACATTAGGGCTTTTCATTCGTTACTGTCCATTCAAAGGTTGTCTGGAAGAGATCGCTCTTAGCGATAAAATCGCCCATTGTGCTACCCTAGTTATAAGGTTTATCTGTTTTTATGTTACTGGTATACAATAAACAGTATTTGTATTGTATTGTATTGTATTAGGCTAATGAATTATTGATAAGTTGGTGAAAGAGTCCCTTAGTAGAAGTTAACAAATCCCTACGTAGTCTTCAGTAAGAGCTTCACTCGCTTTCAGCGAGCTCGCGTGAATGGGTCCTATTTTTTAAAATTGAATAGTTATATCTGTGATAGGTTTCTATGTGTATGTGAGGAATGTAAAGTACGACAGTTCTAGGTAGTTTGTGATATCCGATGTATCGGGGTGACGAGCGCAATGCAGTCCTACGCATTGCTTTTTATGGTATTTAAAGTTCTGGGTGGGATTGCAATTGTTATGGGCAGGCGTGGCGCTTACCATCAGGCGAACGACATGTGCTTCTAATCACGCAAATCCATAAAAATACGTATTTAATAAACATGTCAAACAAGCCAGTTCGAAAAATTCTCATTACTAAATAAATTATTTTTCAAAAAAAACTAAACTAAAAATAAATACTATGTATATAGTAAGTACTACTTGTAGGTAGTATCTAACTACTACCTTTTAGACTTGGCTGGCACCGACTTCAAATATATGAGTGGGTAGCGCTTATGATAATTATATTAATTTATTTTTTACTTTTGAGTGCCATTTGTGGTTTAGAAGTCGGTTTTGTTTTTTTTGAAAAATAATTTATTTTACCCTTTTTAGTGAAAAATAAGTTTTAATTAAATTAATTCAAAAAGTTTTTAAAGACAAGCTTTTATGATCTAGAAGCCACATCATGACAAAGTTTAAAATGGGCTATCACAATTAAATGCATGTACAAAAAAATTTCATGTCTGTCCTATTCTCTGTTGAGGAGTTCCCGCGCCGGAAGTCAATCCTGGGTGTATCTGCCATGTCATGATGGAATTTAGAACAGGCTATTATGGTTAAATCCATTTACGAAATGTTGTGTCTGTACTATTCACCGTTGAGGAGTTCCCTCACCGGAAGTCAAACCTGGGTGAAGCAGGTGAAGCAGTCGAATACAAACCTCCACCTTAAGAATGTTGGTTACGAAAAAAACAAGAACCAACTTGAAGATTAAACTTATATTTTTTGTTTTTGCTGTTTTTTTTCAAAAACTACTGAATGAATTTCGATAAAATTTATATGGAACCACCTTTGAAGTATTACCTACCAATCAAAAAAAATAATCATCGAAATCAATGCATAATTGGCGGAGTAATCGCGTAACAAACACACAAAAAAAAACATACCGTCGAATTGTAAACCTCCTCCTTTTTGAAGTCGGTTAAATATGTATCTCCATCGGATACATTTTCGGACTTCCAAAGTACCTACCTAATGCCCAATAAAAGATTTTGATTTAAATAACTTATTCGTTGCATTCGCTTGCCAACTTTTGTCATATATGATGCACCCCTATCCTACATAATAATTCAATTCATTTATTAATCATTCAGACAATTATCCATATTTGTTAGTAAAAATGCAATATTATAAAAATGTTAGTAAGTAGTTAATCAATTTGTTTCATTAAAATGTCAAAATAAAATCAATAATGTCAATAAAATCAATGCAGTAATCAATATGTCAACAAATAATCTTAAATCAAAGTCTATATAAAATATAATTTAATATAAGTCTGTTCTAATATACCTTTAAGGTGATTCCAGCGAAGATCGTACACTTGTCGGTCTTCACTGACGGCTTTCTCTAGGATGTTATTCTATTGGCATGACTGAGGTTAAAATCATTTAACTAGAACTGTCAAACTATACAAGAGAAATGGTATGTTGTGCGGGGACCATGTCATGGTCAAAAGGCTAAACGCTAACTGAAAGTACCCCTGTCAAAAATGAAACTGTACATTGCAGGCCGAAAATAGTGCGCTACTCAAAATTTGACTCCTATATTAATATTTATTGATCAATTATGTTTTATTTATACCCCTCCTAGCGATTGTAATTTATACAAAATGATCTATAGAGATGGGTCAGTTTGAAAACTTTAAACTATTAAAGAGATGACGTCGATTTTAAAGTAAATACATTTTATAATAAAAGTCCAAGGTAGGATATCGCCGTAATTTTTATGGGATCGCCTTGAAGCTATACTGAACTAACGCAAAGAGAATTTTCCAAATCATTTTATGAGGTAACACACATAAATAATAAAATACAATCGAGTTGATTCACGTCTTCATTTTTTTTATACATTGTTCACTATTGTAAGTTACTTTCAGCTAGCGTAATGTTTTCAATTTGAGTGAGATATTCGACGGAAACTAATATATTTGTATAATTTTCATTTCACTGTGAATCTGTAATAATTAATGATAGAGCTTTTAGATTGTAAGTCTGCCTTATTTATTGTCTTTACGTTTGTATCTTATCTTAAAAAAGTCCGCTGAAACAGAAAAGGTGCCAAGAAAGCAATAACTATATTTTGTTACGTTGAAATAGTAAAGACATATTTTTCAAGAGTCTCATTAATATATTTCGGAAAATACAACACCGAAACTAATATAAAGTAATTTCTAATAAGTTTATGTTGTTGTTCTTATTGTATCATGAAATTGGTAGTTTCTAGTCAAATTGTAAAAGTAATAATATCCATGCAATCATCTCCGTGGCGTAGGTAATCGCAGAATCTTATAAATATCATTATATACGAGTATCTTTTAAAAAAACGTTATATTTGTTTAAAACTTTAATTATTTTTAAAAAATTACTGTCTATATTTATGCTATCTAAATCTTAGCAAACTGATTATACAATAAAATTATACTTCGTTAACTTTTTTTATTGAGGCTTAAATGTAATTTATTAAATTTCAGATGCCTATATCAAAATTTAAAAAAAGATACGAAAATATAAGTTAAAAATGTATTATTTGCACCAAGCAAGATAATTGACAAGCCGTTTCTTTTTGTAAAGGGTATTAATTAATTTACGAATAGGCCCTTATAAATCACATAAGGAACGCCCAAAAAAAATTCTTTACCAACCGACGTGCCATTTATCTTGCCTGGCACTGCACTTTTGTCAAACAATAAAAATTGTACTAATTTCTCCCCAAAGCATTCCTGAAGTTTATTGAAGGAAAACAAAGTATTTTGGAGGAATTGAAGCGTTTATTCTTAAGTATATGTTAATAATTCTTACGCGCGCATTAGAGATGAGAATGAAAAGATGTTGTGTTTGAGATCATATCGGACCTTTGCGCGCGTGAAGGGCTTGTGTATTTGTAATGTTTTGTATAGAGGAACGATGTATGTTTAGATGCCACTTGAATAAATAACTTCGATGAATATTGTTGTATTACTTATGGCATAACCAAGTTCCATAGTTTCTAGCAACATTACCAGATTTTAGCCTTGCACTTTTCAACCAACTTCAAAAAGGAGAAGATTCTCAATTCGACTGTTTTTTTATGTTTGTTACGCGATCACTACGCCAATTATGAATTGATTTTGATGATTCTTTTTTGCTTGGTTGGTCATACTTTTGAGGTGGTCCGATATACATTTTATCGAAATTGATTCAGCGCTTTTTGAAGTAATTAACAAAAACATCAAATATACGTATAGTCTTGAAGTCGGTTTTTTTTAATTATTTAAGAAATATTATGTGTACACTAATTATACAGGGTGTGGCAAAATTTTGAAAACTTCAGAGAAAGTTATTTAATTTTTTCAAAAACTTTCGATTTTATATGCCGGGTTCAAATTTTGTCACACCTTTATATTTTCTTATACACTTATATGATAAGGAATCTAAAGTAGCCCGCTGTGTTCTATACCCTCAACTTAGAAATGAAACCAACAAGGACTTTGGTGTGTCCTAATAATTTATTAGAAAAAAACACCTAATGTAAAAGCAGCAAAATGACTAAAAAATTTAAATATTGCCATCCGTAGATACGGAAACAGGCGGCTTGTGAGGAGCTTGGTGCGAGAGAGACGTGATACTATCTCTCGTGTGAGGCCAACCCTGGTGTCGGAGTTATAGACCGCCAGAAAGCCTCCGACATGGCCTAACGACTGTCATCCTTACAACCGGGACCGACGGATAAACGTGAAGCACGATAGCATTCAAATATAAATATTAGAGATGCGCCGAATATTCATTCGGTATTCGGCGTATTCGGCATCTTTTCCACTATTTGTCGGCCGAATTATTCCGTTTTGTTGCCGAATATATTCAGTTCAAGCATTTCTATTTTCTTGGCTACATGACTTGGTGTAGAACTAAAAGACAGTCCCAAGCACGCAATCTTTTACGATCACTCATATTGCAAACACAATCAAGTTAATATTATCAATATTTTAATATTTTTGTAATGATAAGCACCTTTGTTTTTTATTTAAAACTTAATCGTGCGATGGTTTGAAGCAAAGTGACAGCGCGGTGTGTGAGCGGGTAGCGGGCGGTGAGGTACGGCTCGCTCGTCATCTAGCCAGCAGCGACACGTAGCGTACATGCTAAAGTAGGGACAAGATAATAGGTCACTTTTGACATTTCATCAAAATTCAACAACGTAACCTTGTAACGGCGGGCATAAAATAAGAACTGCACAATTGCTTAACTTTTTTCAATTACGTTTACATATTTATTGTAATAATGACCGATACGAGTAATTTTACGATTTGCTTTCACTAATAAACCATTCTAAACATAATAAACAATTTCTGATCTAAAGAACTGAACGTCGTTACAATGTTGCGTCAGTCAACCCTTTTTCTTTTTAAACACTAGGGATGTTACTAAAAATCGAAAGCTGATAGGATTGTAAGTTGAATCGAATGCAATGATTACTTGTGAAGAAAAATCACCATAAATTTATAATCACGTTGTGATTATAATAAAACCTAATTATACATATTTATTATTCTTTTAACTAACTATAAAAATACAAAAAAATAACTAAATAGAAAGGTCATTGATGTTGGGTGCAATTTAGGTGGATGTTGCTGGCAACACCAGTGCCTGTCGATGACGCATGTCATGTCGCCATTACATGATGATGACGCAGTCTTTTGTTGTTGTGCGAAGTGACTGTGCGTTTTTGGTGTGCTCTCTGTTATTTTCTTCTGATCCGGCTTTTTAATTTAACCTGATCTTACTGACTACGTTTACCTGGCTATAAATTGGACTCCGATTGCTTAACGATTATTAAACAAGAAAAACATTACAGTCTTACTATGTCGAAACGGGGGAAAACTCTAAACAGTCAATCTCGCGAACTAGTGCTGAAATTGTACAATTATTTTGGACGTGAATCAGTTAACGATGGGCCTCTTTTACCATTGAAACCACCGAGAGAACGCGTTGCCGAAGCATTGGGAATAGGGAAGAAGACAGTAACTCAAATTCTGAAAGAGAAATACGGACCATCAGGCTCAGAAGATAATACTTTACGTACACCGAAAAAACGAAAGAGGGACAAGAAAATTGTTGACGTTGATAATTTTGATGCTGCTGCAATTCGCAACCACATTTATGGATATTACTCGAGAAAAGAATATCCTACACGGGAAAAGCTATTGAGTTCGTTAAAAGGCGCAGGCTTATTTTTTGGAGGCAAATCGTCTCTATCAAAGGTTTTGAAATCGATTGGCTTTAGATTTAAAAAATCCGACAAGCGGAAAATCCTGCTAGAACGCTACGATATTATTTTGAAGAGAATAACATTCTTACGTCAGGTAAATAAAATTACGGATTGGGACAATGTCGTGTTTATTGACGAAACATGGTTGAATGCGAACCATACGGTTGCGCGGACATGGACCGATGATACAGCGGCCTCCACCTCAAAATTTCCATCGGGAAAAGGAGCCCGACTTATTATATGTCACGCGGGATCAGCTTCTCAAGGTTTTATTCCAGACTGCCTCCTCGCATTCGCCTCTAAAACTACAACAGATTACCATGAGGAAATGAACTTTGATGTTTTTAAAGAGTGGTTTGAGAAGCTGCTAGTCAGCTTAGAAAACCCATCGAAAATTATAATGGACAATGCTCCGTATCATTCTGTACAAGTTGATAAACCACCAACTCAAGCAAATAAAAAGCAAGAAATTGTCTCGTGGCTGGTAAGAAATGGTGTGGAGGCAAGTCCAACTTTAATAAAAGTTGAGTTGTTAAATCTGGTAAAAGCAACTAAGCCGTCCAAGCTCCGCTATGTAATCGATGAACTAGCCCTAGAGCATGGACACGAAGTTATTCGATTGCCTCCCTACCATTGCCAGTATAACGCCATCGAGCTTATTTGGGCACAAATAAAGGGTCATGCAGCGCGGAACAATACTGAACCACCCTTCAGTACTGCTAAAATGATGACTCTGCTACAAACTGCATGTGCAGAAGTCACTACAGAAGACTGGCGAAAAGTCGTGGAGAAGACAAAGAAAATAATTTTACAAGATTTTGAACGAGATGTGAGAATAGACAATATTATTGAAAATGAATTAATAATATCTCTGAGTGCTGACAGCAGTGATGAAGATAGCAGTTCCGATAGTTCAAGTGAATAAAAGCATTTTTTTTGTTAAATTACGTAGGTACTTGTCTTATTTTGCTCCTTTAATTTATGAAAGAAAAAATAATAATGGGATAGGGATTCGCATGATCATTTTTAAAATTCACATATGTTTCAAGTCTGTATCGATTCATTCGATTCATTCATTTAATCGATGTTTTTAAGCAGGTCACCTCACTATGAATATAAAACTGACATCTGTCAAAAGTGACCTATTATCTTGTCTCTACTTTAGAATCTAGTATAATGGTAAACCGAATAATTCGGCCGAATATCCGGTTCGGTAAAGGTTAGACCGAATAATGTTCGGTATTAGGTTATTCGGTGAAACCACTAATCGACGCATCTCTAGTAAATATCACACAGCCACCCATCTAAGACGTGACAGCAGCGAACTTAGCAGAACTGCGAATGCCTAGGTGAACTATTATACCGTTTGGTACTGTTACGCGAGATGGAAGGTTTAAAATTTTTGACGTGAACTTCCGTCCGGGTTTGCTTCTATGGCGATAATAAAGGTTATCGTCTTTCACCCTCCCGCACCGCACCTTACCTACTCTGTAGGTACCTACCTAAGCAGCGGCAAGAGCAATAACACTAGACCGTAAGGTCAAACTACTGAGGTATATAATGTTATGAGCATCCCATCTGCTCCTGCCAGTCGTCATGTCTTTTCGCCAGGTTCTTGGAGACGGGCTTCGTTTTGTCGATGGCTGTCAGGATGTCGGCAACATCCAGTCTGTCTCGCCGGTTCGGATTCGTACCTGCAAATGTTTTAAAGTATCTAGGTGAGTCAGATATCTATACTACCTTATTTGTACTATTGTATAAATGTGTTTCTTGTACTATTAAATATTCTGTTGCCTATATTAGTTATGACAAGCTTTTATTTAACTTGCAATGTTTGTTTGTTTGGGTCAAATCAGAACCACTTCCTCTTATCCTACGGAGTTGAAATTATGCATACTTGTCAAAGTCCGATGACAATGCAATATTATGGTGACAGCCAGCTGATCTGATGATGGAGACGGAAGGTAGGCAAAAGAACTCCTTGACGGATAATCGTAACTACTAGTCTTTGGGCTTATTTTAATCTCGCGGTTCCGTTTACAATTTTAAAAGCTTGTCTTGAAAAATATATTTTTCAACAAAAATCTTGTTTTGTTAGTCTTCCCCCATACAAAGTAGGCAACGCACTGCATCGGCAATTATTGTTTCTGGTGTTGCGCATAACTAGGAGTAGGTAATACTTATGTACATAGAGTCGTAGGTAACTAATAGTGATTGCTTTCCGTCAGGCGAGAGCGAGACGTCTGATAACTTGCCACTATTTAAATAAAAAAAAAACTGACTCAATTTTGATAAGACTTTAGGTGCTGTGCCGGTTAGGTCCTCAAGTTGAAGTTAGTAGAAATGAAGTAAGTTCCTTCTAACGGTATAACTCAGGCGTTTATTATTCACAACCTACGTACTAGGTACAGTGTGCGTTAATAACAAAAGTAGCACCCGAATTACGATGCACAATTAAATTCGTAAACAACATATCATACGCGCGACGAAAGGTGCGGTCAGCGGTAAGTGGAAAAGCGACACGGGCTTCGCGCGGTAAAGGCATAGGTCGACTGAAGGACGGCCGGACGGGGCGGACGGCCGGCCGGCCGGCGGCCGCAGAGCGCGGCTAGATGAGACGCGGGTGCGGTGCGGTGCGGGAGCGGCGCGGGCGCAGGTGGTAGGGACACCGCGCGAGCGCGCGCCGCAACCGGATTGCGATAAACAAAAGGCTGCACCGATCGAGCGTTTCCAATGCACAATAACTTGAGTGTAAATATCGTGTGCTACGTGAATGTTCTGATGTTTGTTTATATGATATTTATTTAAATATTAGTATGTATAAGTAATGTATGTAAGTATATATAATATGGAAAAAGTATATAATATAATTATGATATTTTATGTAAATCTATATTGTATTATAAATAAATGTAAGTATGTAATATGTATTTAATATATTTAGCTTAGTTTAATGTTTGTGTGTTGAGACATGTAGGCGAGTAAATTAATTTAATATTATGTTTAAGATATCTTATAAGTTTATAAATATGTAGATTAATGAGAAGCCTACAAGACCATAAAATAATATTGCAGATTCGAATCCCATTCCTATGTTATACCACAGAATACTGTTATTCTCCTATCTAGGTAGGTACTTACTTTTCCCAACCATATTAGGCAGTATCTTCCTCACAGTGGACATGAGGGCCTCCTTGCAGACCAGTTTAATATCGCTGCCGGAGTACCCCGCTGTCTTCGCAGCCAGCTCCTTAAAGTCCACCTTCGGGTAGAGTTCTACCGATTTCGAGTTGAGATACTTCTCGAACAGTTCCGTTCTAGCCTTAAGGTCGGGTAGGGGTATGGAAATCCGTTTTTCTAAGCGCCGAAGCATGGCTGGATCTATTTCCCTGCATAATCGTAATGTGAACTTAGGCAGGCAGATAAGTATACCTTCATAAGAATTTTATTGCGATTCAATAGAAAGAAGAAAGAAAAAAAGCCTTATTCGACAACCACAAAGACATATATTAATACTGAAGAAGACACGAAACATAAAATACAAAAACAGAGAGAAAGAATACTTATAACAAAACAAGACAATAAGAAATACATGAACAGAGGCAGCAGCAAGTATTGTAATTTAATTTAATAATTAAGTAGTACTGTCACTGTAGTTCTTAAGTTACAGTAAATCGGCCACAGCCACCCGCGATACAGGCTTGCCCTAGTGCGGGGACTACTGTTATTTCCCTAATATGTTTATATTTTTCTTTTGGCAAATAAATGATTTGTTGTTTGTTTGTATAGTTTGTGGTGCCAAAAGGGACTAGGTATAGCTCAGCACAAATGTCCAATATCGATGACATCGGACGCTGGGTATCAGCAGCATCATAACGATATATCGATACACTTTTCGCATAGATATATGTGAATAGTGAGTTTCGAGGAAGACAGTCTACAGCTTACACTCACCAAGGCATGTTAGAGTTAGCCAATAGGAACACGATGCCATCTCGTCTCCCGATGCCGTCCAGCTCCGTGAGGAGTTGAGACTTCAGCCGGCGGGAAGCCTCGTGCTCCCCCGGCGCCGACCGCTCGCACGCCAGGGTCTCCACCTCATCGATGAAGATGATGGACGGAGCGTAGTAGTACGCCATCTCGAAGAGAACCTGAGCCCGAAATACCAAGTGGTTAAGGTGGGACCCTAAGAAGCAATCTGGCGTGTGAATCATCATCAGCCCTTAAGTTCCCACTGCTAGGACGCGGGCCTTTTCTCATAGAGAGAGTATAGGCCATAATCCAGCACGTTGGCCCGGTGCGTGTTGGTGGAGGTCACATGATGTTCTTGAATTTTTGTGATCAATTCTTGGACATGCCGGTCTCCTCACGATGTTTTCCTTCACCGTTTTTAGAGCGAGTGTTCAATGCACACATAACCACAGACATAACTTAAGAAAGGCATCTTCAAGTATAATAAGAATGCGCGTGCAGCTCAGCGGAAGCATGTGCGACTTTCGATCCGACGCAGCCCAGTTCGAATCCCGCTGGCCCTGCACTACTGACTTTCTTAAGCTACTTGTGGAATTAACACTCGCTCTAAAAACGGCGAATGGGCCTTCTCTCTTTGAGAGAAGACCCATGTCCCAGCAGTGGGAACGTGTTGAGCTGATGATGATGAATAATAAGATCTCCAAGCATACCTTAACAATTTTCTCGGACTCCCCTCGCCACTTGTTGACGACGGTGCTGCAGGACACGTTGAAGAAGGTGCAGAGGCTCTCGCTGGCGACAGCGCGCGCCAGCATCGTCTTGCCGGTGCCGGGCGGCCCGTGCAGGAGCACCCCGCGCCACGGCTCTAGGAGACCCGTAAACACGTCTGGGTACCTGGCAAATGATTTTTGACAGACTTCAAGAAGGAAGAGTTTCTCAATTCTACCGTATGTTTTTAAAGCCCCGACGCAAAAAGGAGGGGTGTAAGTTTCACCACTATGTGTGTCTGTCCGTATGTACCTAAGTATGTGGCACCGTAGCTTTTAAACAAGTGAACCGATTTGGATGCGGTTTTTTTTATTTGAATGCAGGTTTTCTAGCAGCGCTTCTTAGATGTTTTATCAATATCGGTTCAGCTGTTTTTTACTTTCTATAGGTTTTTTGTATCGGGGACTTTTAAAATCTTAGTTTGCTGAAATTCATTATTTTCCGTTTTATGTTTGTTACGCAATTACTCCGTCATTTATGAACTGATTTGGAAAAATTTGCGTTCGGTTCAGAATACCTAGCTCCAAGGTGGTCAAATATAAATTTCATCGATACTCGCCATGGACTTCGAAGATACATCAGAATTAAAGTCGGTTGTTTTTTGTTCAAAAATGAATTATATCGTTTACTAGTTGCTTTCTGCGGTTTCATCTGTGGTTTCCCGGGATAAAAAATATCCTTTGCCCTGTTCTAGGAACTCGGGCTACGTACGAAATGTTGATGATGTTTTTGATTTTTTTGAGGATGGAAGGATTATCCGATTATTATTGATCGAGTTCGAAACCATAATTCTAATAATTCTACACCACAGAGGCTGATTTAGCCCTAAACCATAAAGTAAATAAACCTAAACCACAGAATACTAAAGGACAGAAGCATCACTCCGCAAAGTAATTTAAACAAATAGCGACTCTTGCTATGACGCAATAAAATTTAATTCAACTCGCGTAGCGCTGCATACCTACCAGTCATATTAACCTACAGAGCGCCCTTCTTTTTATCGCATAGTTCTTATCTCTTCTGACGCGGCACGTGTAAAGACGCGCGACCCGCCGTCGGTGTCCGGCTATGTACTTATAGCTTCGTACCTACAGTGCGGAGTGCGCTAGGCCTGCCTAAACCTACAAAGACAGTGTCAGAGTTAGCATTCTTTGGTGTCAAGTTACGTAGGTCTGCAAAATGAGGAACAAGGGGTACGGGAAATACCTAATAATAATTATGGCAATAATTTTGTTGCCGACCGTGCCGTCCCTTGTTATATTTCCGCCAGTTTATTATTATTGTTATTACGACTCAGCAGTAAATGGAGGCCCACGGATAGTATACTTCAAAAAACGAATTTAAGCAAGTGAAACGAAAATTGTAGATTATTTATTTTAAATTTTAGATTTATCTTTAGAATTGTAATTTTTGAATTTTTGATTTAATTTTAATTTTTAAATTTAGATTTATTTGACATGTTTTATTTTATTTTTTATCTTATGTTATTTGATTGAATATGGACTAAGCCTGAAATAAATAATTTGAATTTATTGCACATATTTGTAGGTACATAGGCGAACTTAATGCTAGTACTTAATGCATGCTAGTAAGCATTATCTTCCAGTTAACCTCGGTGTACTGTGGAGATTTTATAAGGTTGTGCAAACAAAATATAAAATTAATTTGGAGAAATTAAAAGGTCATAAAATATAACAAGATATATACATACAATAATTTATATTAAAAATACATATATGTACATACAATAATTTATATTAAAAATATAATAATAAAAAGTTATTATAATCTATTAAAGTATACATACAAAGTAGGTAGGGATAACCCTATTAGAAACCATACCGTTGACGTTTTAGGTTACCGTTCCGCATCGTCTCTAGATGTATCTATTTATTTGTCGGGAAGTTTAATGGCGGGTAAAATGCCTAGTAATCATTTGTTCCGTGTGCCATTAAGTTTTAGTGTGTATTCTTTTCATGGTTACCTAGAATAGATAGATACTCTAGTCTAAGTACCTATATAGCCTGCCCATAACAATTACAGTACCATCCAGAACTTTTAATACCATAAAAACACTGCGTAGCACTACATTGCGCTCATCAACACGAGGTCACATATGCCCAGGGGCCCGATCGCGTTAATTTTAAACAACTGCGAACGTCTATGGTTCAGTTGTAGTTTGGTTACGACTGTGGTTAAGTTTCGATTCACCTGTCTGAATTTTGGTATTGCGATAAAGTTCAAACGCCAACCAAAGTGGAATCGAAGCTGGAACGTTAACGCTTTATAGTTGTTGGTGATGTTACTTTTAAGTGACAGCTATTTCTGCTACAAAATGCTAAATCGAGGATCGATTTACCATTTTATATTTGTGCATCTCTAGTTTTGACAGCTGACAGCGTGACATTCGCCGACAGATAGACAAATGTACTCTGTGGTAAGACTGGTAAGTAGCACAGAATACTAAGTAGTTTCTTTGTTTGTTTGTTTTTTTTGTAGTTTCGAAACTTTAAATGTTTTGTGAAACAAAAAAACTATTGTGGAAATGTTTGGTTGGTGTTGAAGTACCTAATATTTTACGCAGTTTCTGAGCTATTTTAAGCATATTATGCTCAGTTAGTACTTAATTTGATAACAGTGAACACATTTAGAAGAATTCCCTTCTATTGTAAAATTTTGTTTCTGATCTTCAGTTGTGAAATCTTTTAGGAAATGGAAGAGCGCCGCAGATGCACAACAGAACGTCAGCTAAAGCTCATGATAGAGTTTTCTGAAGGACACCGAGACCTTGCTCTTATAGATGGGTGAGGTGTTGAGGCTCGTGCATTTGCAGCACAATTATGGCTTGAATGTGCTGAGACCTTTAATGCGAAACGACCTGCCAGAACAGGAAAGGAATAAGCTAAGGTATATACCTACTTCTATAAAAAGTAATTATTAATTTTACTGCTTACAAGTGAAAAAAAAGATGTCATATATATATGTATTTTTTAGAAAATAATTATTTCATCAATCTTTCAGCTGCCAGAAGTGCATTAGAAGAAACGTATCAAGGTCATCCACATTGAAGAGATGCGGGCAGAGGCTGCTATAAAAAAATACATAAAATGTCTAATCATTCAGATGCTTGCTGAAAGCATTGATAGGTTCAGCCAAAAGGTAATTTATTTTTATATGATATAATATAATAATCAAAATATGCCTGGAATGAGTACTGTCAGGCTATCAGGAAAAGAAGCTGGCGGAACACACTTTTAACGCATATATGAAGTATAACTACTTACTCTATGCCTTTAACCCCTTTAGGTAGCGACAAATTTTTCAGCAAAAAACTCACAAAGTTTACCTCATCATTATAGTATTGTATTAGTGTACAAAAATCAGTATAACGCAGGGCAGCTGTTAATCGTTATAAAGCCGCCTGAAATATTGGTACTCACAGAACTCACTATCTATTGTTTCAGTATTGTCAACACAAGACCCAGACCATTAGATGATGTAAAGTCAGAAGAAGGACTAGCACAAGTTAATACCAAAAATAAATTACAAAAGGAAAAATAAATGATATGAAGGAGAATCAACATTCATTATTAAATGTGAAAAAAGCTAGTATATGCCTAGAAATATAATTTTTAAATTTGTATAGGTTATAGTTATTAACGTGTAAGATTTTTATTTAAGGCCCTGTAAAATAGTTAAAGGGTATGTTATTTTATCTCTCTGAATAAAACCATGTTAACTGTCAATTAATTATTATAGCAAAATCTATGTTTATCACAATAATGATGATGTAGAAACGCTGCATTTCATTTATGATCTATATCCCTATCTACCCGCAAAAGGTTGTATGAGTGCCTGCTGACGAGCGCGTCCTAGCTCCAACTCGCTGAGGGCGCACTTTGGACACACCACCGCTGCCGCTGGTGCCTTGGTTTGAGCCTCCTCTGCCTTCAATAGACTATGTGATGTGTGCCTTTTATGCTATAATATGCAGCACACAGCATGCATTTGTTATCATTGCAGCAGCCACTGGTGAATAATTCATCTTTCTATCCACTAACGAGCACCTACAATAGAATATATTTTATGCATTAATAATATCAATAAGTATTCATTAGGGCTATGAATGTCTTGTTAAATAAAATTAATTCCTGATTGACCCAGACAAACAATTACATTATTGATGGACCCAGTGGCATAGAATGCCAATGGAACGAAAACCTAAAATGTTTGTTATTTAATAACAACACAACAAGTACTTAGTAAAGGATTGTCAGGCAAATTCCAAGGAAGCGACAATGTTAGATATTAATGGCTTTACAGCGGAATCATCGTAGTTAATCACTCCACTTAAAAGCTCCGCACATACATACGTCTTGCACTTATATTTGCACTTGGCCCGAGCCATCGCAACGTCGAATACATGGACCTTCTCTAATAAATCCATGTACGCATTCATTTTAATTAGGTTTTAAAAGTTAAACCGAGTCAAACACCGCTCAACGATCAAAACAAAGTAGCATCTTCCTAACTTTTTCACAACCGTTCGTATGACAGCGGTAACGTTCCAGCTACGATCGAGTTGCGTTTCAACTTTCAGTCAAATCATTAACGCGATACGAAACATTTAAAAAGTTGTGCTGCGTTTCAAGTTCAGTTGCGTTTCAGTCAAAATATTTTAGTGCGATTGCCCCCCAGTCCCTTCGCTTAATAGAATGCCCTTCAAACCGGAACACAGCAATGCTTGCGCACTACTGCTTGGCGGCAGAATAACTGGCAAAGAAGTGGTACCTACCCAGACGGCCTCCCGCATACGAGACGAGTAAAATTATAAACCACTAGCTGCGCCCTGCGGTTTCACCCGCGGTTTTCCGGGATAAAAAGTAGCATTTGTCATTTCCAAGATCTAAAGTACTACAAACCAAATCAAAATCTGTTCAGTAGTTTTTTCATGATTGAGTAACAAACATCCATCCATCTATCTATCTATCCGTCGTCACATACTTTCGTATTTATAATACTAGTAGGAAGTACCTACTTAGTAGGATTTTGTAAAACTACAGTAAGATTTGTTTCAACTCACTTCACGGGATAAACCACCGACTCCATCAGCAAACTTTTGGCTTCAGCCAGGCCCTTGACGTCGTCCCAGGACACGCCGGAGGGGCGCACTATGTCCTGGTATAGGAGTTCCACCAGCTGCCTTTTCTCCCCGGAGGCGTTGGACAGGAAACCAGCTAGAGACTTCCGTTCGATTGCTGGGATGGAGCTCTCGAGGGTTGAGTGGTCCTCCTGGATATGGATGGATATATATAGGTAGGTACCAATAAAGCGAGTGTGGGTCAGTGGGAGCACGTGCGACTTCCGATTCGACGCAACCGTGTTCGAATCCCGCTGGCCCCGTACCACTAACTTTCTTAAGTTATGTGCGGATTTAAAACTCGCTCTTAAGACGGTGAAGGAAAACATCGTAAGTAAACCGGCATGTCTAAGAATTTATCACAAAAGTTCAAGAACATGTGACATCCACCAACTAGCACTGAGCCAGCGTGGTGGATTATGGCTCATACTCTACGAGGCAAAGCCCGAGCCCCAGCAGTGGGAACGTAATGGACTGATGATGATGATATGTATCTATATTTATGTATTTTTATAGTATCCTGCATTGAGGAAGTAGGTAAGTAGATACCTATATATACTCGTAATAGTAGAACTAGCTTGGAATGTCTACCTACCTTTAAATCGTCCCCGTAAGGTGAGATAAAACAGAAAGGATAATTTTTAACCGTTCACCAAAAATACTGATTGTGCACCAAATTTGGTCTGTTTTTAGCACTCAAACGTATAAGGGGCAGCCCTCGGTAGTTGGGCCACCCCAACGGTATAAGGCGCAGCCCTCGGTAGGTTAGGGTGCGGCGGGGGTGGCCCTTATTCATAAAATAGGTGCTCATTATGAAATATTTTAATGAACATATTTTGGTGCACAATCAGTATATTTGGTGCACAATCAGTATATTTGGTGCGCAATCAGTATATTTGGCGGAAAACGGGAATAAATTGAGGTACAGTTAAATACGATCCAAAAAGATATAACATACTGGGTTTGCGCGAGCAGTGGCTAATTTGAATAAGGTGTCAGAACAGAATTCCGAAGACGTGACTAGAACCCCACTCAATCAAAACATTTGCTGCTTTCTGAGTATTTGAAAATCTACAAAGTATCAAAAGAAAGTTCCGCTTCTTTCTTGAAATGATACAGTAACCAGTTAAGAAGTTGCGTACCAAAAATCAGCTCACCGTCAGCAGCTGAGTTACAGCGAGCGTGGCTGGCAGATCCAGCTCTTTCTCAAAGGGCTGTACTCTTTCTATGTGCTTCTCTTCACGGCCCTTCCTGGTAGGGGGGCGGCGCGCAGGGGGACGCTCTGACCCCTGCGTCTGCCGGCAGAACTGCGGCTGCTTGTTGAACCGGATCAGGTAGTAGCTGCAGTAATCCTGGGGGAGGAGTGTTTTAAAGTCTGCTGAAGTTGTGTACTAAATTTTGAAATAATCCCTATAACCTAACTTGAGGTTGTTTGTGTTGTCGAAGTATTTTCTGTCGAACGAATACTTGTCGAATTATGTTCAGTTGAAACAATGACTTGGTGAATGATATTTTTAACCGACTTCAAAAAGGAGGAGGTTTACAATTCGACGGTATGTTTTTTTCTTTTTTTGTGTGTTTGTTACGCGATTACTCCGTCAATTATGCATTGATTTCGATGATTCTTTTTTTGATTGGTAGGTAATACTTCAAAGGTGGTCCCATATAAATTTTATCGAAATTCATTCAGTAGTTTTTGAAAAAAATAGCAAAAACAAAAAATATAAGTTTAATCTTCAAGTCGGTTCTTGTTTTTTTCGTAACCAACTTTCTAAAGGTGGAGGTTTGTATTCGACTGCTTCACCCGTTTCACCCAGGGTTGACTTCCGGTGAGGGAACTCCTCAACGGTGAATAGTACAGACACAACATTTCGTAAATGGATTTAACCATAATAGCCTGTTCTAAATTCCATCATGACATGGTAGATACACCCAGGATTGACAGAACTTTTCAACAGAGATATAGGACAGACATGAAATTTTTTTGTACATGCATTTAATTGTGATAGCCCGTTTTAAACTTCGTCATGATGTGGCTTCTAGATCATAAAAGCTTGTCTTTAAAAACTTTTTGAATTAATTTAATTAAAACTTGTTTTTCACTAAAAAGGGTAAAATAAATTATTTTTCAAAAAAAACTAAACCGACTTCAAAACCACAAATGGCACTCAAAAGTAAAAAATAAATTAATATAATTATCATAAGAGCTACCCACTCATATATTTGAAGTCGGTGCCAGCCAAGTCTAAAAGGTAGTAGATAGATACTACCTACAAGTAGTACTTACTATATACATAGTATTTAATAATATAAGGTAGTAGATAGTTACTAGCTACAAGTAGTACTTACTATATACATATTATTTATCTGCTACCTATTACACTTGGCTGGCACCGACTTCAAATATATGAGTGGGTAGCTCTTATGATAATTATATTAATTTATTTTTTACTTTTGAGTGCCATTTGTGGTTTTGAAGTCGGTTTAGTTTTTTTTGAAAAATAATTTATTTCGAAGTAAGTGTCGTGTCGAAATAAAGAACTTTCGAAGTTCAGAGGGACACCGCTATAGCTTAATTGGTAAGCAGGTAATTCAGATGTACGTATAGTTCAAGTTAAAGTAGTTATTTAAAGAAAGAAATGGTCTGTTCTGGTCACTCCTACTGCTACTGTCATACCTATTTATATTTTATTTACACTTTTCTGTTACTGACTATGGGACATCTCACTCGCATTTCTTGTTTTACATTCTGTTAATTCTAATTTATACGTAATTGTGCTGAAAAAAGACATCCCCGCAGAGTTTCTTGGTGCTATCTTCTCTAGCGGGCGTATTTCCGAAGCACTGGTAGAGTCAGTTTTCGCATTTCTTTTCAGCACTCAGACTTCAATTTGAGTATAAGAAAGAAATGGGTAAACATACCTACTTACATTTTTTTCAAAATCATGTTAACATAAGTTACAATTTTTTAACATTTTTTATTTGTATCATGTGTTTATGACTTTTAAAAGTGCACTTTTGTGCCTATTTAATAAATTATATTTGACTTTGACTTTGAAAAATGTAATAAAAACCCGTTGCTTTTCTTACATTTTACATAACGGAGTAAAACTATTTTTAGTTCTGAGCAACGAGACGACAAGTAACTCGCCTGATGTTAAGCGCCATGCTTTTTTAAATGTTTAATTGATTTTGACATGTTTTAATAGGTACAACGCTCAAATATTTTTGATATTGAATGCATTAGCGCATGCTCAGCGAAAATCTTAAGATTGCAAATAATTAGGAAGAAGAAAAATCATTTCATCAATCACTTTTCTTTTTCCTTATTATTTAAAATCTTAACGCACAAATAGTCTTCCTCCCTCACAATTGCTGCGCCCAACAGGGCCTATAATTAACTGTACCTATAGTCATTTGGCATACAAGGCTTTGAATTGTAATATGTCATGAAAAATCATTTTCTGGACTCACATTTGGATATTTTTCCTGACGCTTTGGGGCTGTAAGTGATGGGTATGTAGAAGGGTTCCTTGACATTGAACTATAATATATATAATAGCTCAATGTTCCTGAGGAAATTTCAAAGATGACAAAGCGTTACCAGGGTATTGGAATTCAAGGACGTTGCCTGACTACTGTTGGACGACCAAAAGGGACCAACCGGAACCCAAATATTCCAGAAAATCATAACATCCTTTCTTTGTTTTTGTCCTTGGGAACTATCTCATTTTTTCTTTATGTCATCATTTTGAAACTAATTATAGATAAACAAAATTTAACCATAGAATTTGATTTAGAAACGGGATATTTACCATGTATTACTAATTTTTATTGACGACAGCCTATTTATAAAAAAAAACGCAAAACAGTTCGTGTGACATGACGAAGCTTAAATTTTGTTGACCAGTGTAATAAATTTATTTATTTTATTTAATTTTATACAAAAATAATAATTATGCTTAGGTAAAACATAAATTATACATATAATTTGTAAATAAAACAGTTATCGAACATAATTGGAATCACGAGCCAAACTGTACACCGGAAATTAAAATTATTATAATTATAGAAGTCCGTTCTAAAACAGATTGTCCTCAGTCGTCAGTATGACGGTTTTGGCGCCAGTCCGTCTCAATAACCGCGGACTGCCGCCAACATTCCAAGCCATAAATCAAGGTGCAGAATCTGGGGCAATACAAGAAAATATGTGCCATTGGAGCAGGGAAAGGCAAGAAAAGTACTTAGCTCTGGAAGGAGTGAAAAGATGTGGGATACGTATACGGGTGGATTTTTTTAGTGTGGGTCTCTGAGGCTAATATAAATCTAAACAAGATAAGTATTTATAATGGGGAATGTTCTGAGGAACTTTTTGATCTCGTTCCTCAATCACGATTTTATCACCGCACTGCCCGACATCTGAGCGAAAACCCATCTACAGATCATAGATCTATGGAAATCACATACTGTCCAATTCTCCAGAGCTTACCCGCACAACTTTTTTTTGATCACGTACAGATATAGAATAGGCTAGCGCCCGCCCGAGGGGCACTATAAAAAGGGCTAAAAGGGTCCTTTAAGGTAGGCAACGCACCAGTAATGCCCCGAGTGTTGTAGATGCCCTTAGGCCACGGTAACCACTTAATACCAAGCAGGGGGGCCGTCTGCTTGTTTGACTACTATCATATCAATTATTTATTGCAATCATTTTCAAAAACAAAAGTACGTAATAATAAAGCGTTAACATTACTATTACTCACTTTTACTATTCGTTAGCTTATTTTTCATTAGTCTTAGTAACCTAAGACTTATGAAAAAAATAGATATGGGAAGATGATAATAGAAAAGTTGAATGCAGACTCGCTTTTGGAAAAAATAAACACCTGCAACTACTTAAAGTAAAAAAGTACACAAAACATACCTAAGTTTTAGCTAACACATAGGCCTTTTCTGCAAGAGCCCCCCTTGGGAAGAATCACATCTTTGCCAGATATTCAACCGTCAAGCAGTAGTGTGCAAATATTTCGGTCTGAAGGGTGCTGTTTCAAACAATAACTGGGCATTATGGGTGCAGTACCGTGCAAAATTCTAGGTGGCACTGCACTAGTTACAATAGGTTTACGTACATACCATCAGGTAAACGACCAGCAGGTCTATATATAACATTACAGCTTAAACTAATTCGTTATATCAGTTCTTTATATACACTTAACATCACATAAAATAAAATAGAAAGTAACAAACATATCAATTAAAAATAAAATAAAAAACCTTTAATAACATTCTACTATTAATGACTATTACATATTTATTATTATTGGTGCTTCGCAACACTTAAGACACTTCTTTCGATCAACTTCCATCCATTTGCAAAGACGTCGATCTGAGGAAAAGCTTTGACAAGTTCGTTAAGGTGTCGCTGTGGTCGAAACACAGGGGAGTGTCGCGCGGCTGTTCGCGCCGGAGTCGGCGCGTACAGCGGCACTCTGTCATCCCATTTGAAGATTATAATGTTATTTTTAAGCTATTTTTAATATTCGGTTTCCCTTCCCACTCCGCGAAGGGACAAATATTTGTGCTGCAAAGAAAAAAAGCGCAAGCATTTGTTTCGATGAGTTTAGGACATCGTAGTTTCTGGCTTTATAGATAGGAGGGAATGCTAGTTAGGGGCCAGGATCTATGTACGTGATCGTGAGGCGCATTTATTTATTTATTTATTTCTGTCTCACTTCGCATTCAAGAACTCCTTGTGTCCAAAGGCTTAAGATTGTGTAGCTGACAGGCAAACTCAGCTAGAACGGTTTCCAAAATTCAGAGACGGAATTGAAAATCTTAATTACGGCTGCTTGCACACGCTTCTCTTAAAATTCAGTTTGATCAGTTAATTGTCTCGAGTCTGGTAGCCGTGGAGTCTCGAAGGCTCCGACCTCATTTCGAATTCATTGAAAATTAAATAGTAAGTAAGTAGGGATGAATGGGATAGTCCCGTGATCAAATGACCAAACATTAATTACCTACCTACCTAGGAATATCAACAATTTGATATGGTGAAAATATAAATTATTTTTCTGATGGAATTGAAATAAGTCATTTGAAGATAAATTATTACATTCGTAAGCTTTTTTATGGCTGTGATTACATGTAGGTTTTATTGGGAGACCGTTAGCTGCATATCTGGAAAAAAATAAAAAGGTTTATACTAACTTCTAAAAACTAGTGATGTATATTAAATATGTACAAAAAAGTTGTATTTTATTTTATTCGGCAGTCATCTTGTGAAGGCACATTAAAAAAATTAAAAATTACATTTTTCCATTGCAGCTGCTATTAAATCTATGTTATTTAAATAATGTGAAAGGTGAATAGGTACTTTATTTCAATAACAATAATAATATTGATGACTATATCAGTCAAATTTGTAAATGTGTACCGTACAGGTAGGTAGCCTACAAAGTACGGCCCTGGATAACCTCAACTAGAAACCAAACACTTGCTGCAAACATGTCAAGAAACTTACCGTTTTTCTTTTAATTTCTTCAGTTTCTCCTTAGGTTTTAATATCAACCTTTTCCTAGCTTTATCTGGATGCACTATTGTTATATTTGGCATGGTTTACGTTGTTAATTACTACAAAAAACTATTTTTTACGGAGCAACGCACAGCACAACACGATTTTTTGGAGGCAACTGACGGCCATCTTGTAAAAATACTGTGCTGTGATTGGTCCTAGAGGACATGGGTTGTTTTGATTTATCGAGGCACGTGGACTTGGTTCATTTTGAATAAAACTACCACTTTTCGACGCGTTTTATATGAAGATCGGATGGACTTGAGTTTGTTTGGTAAATGACATCGGATAGAAAATTTAAAGACCTTTAAGAAAATAATAAAACCTTATGAACCGCCAAAAGTGGACTTGGTGCATTTTGAAATGCGTCGACACACTCGACTCGACTTCAAATATATGAGTGGGTAGCGCTTATGATAATTATATTAATTTATTTTTTACTTTTGAGTGCCATTTGGGTTTTGAAGTCGGTTTAGTTTTTTTTGAAAAATAATTTATTTTACCCTTTTTAGTGAAAAACAAGTTTTAATTAAATTAAATCAAAAAGTTTTTAAAGACAAGCTTTTATGATCTAGAAGCAACATCATGACGAAGTTAAAACCGGGCTATCACAATTAAATGCATGTAAAAAAATTTCATGTCTGTCCTATTCTCTGTTGAGGAGTTCCCTCGCCGGAAGTCAATCCTGGGTGTATCTGCCATGTCATGATGGAATTTAGAACAGGCTATTATGGTTAAATCCATTTACGAAATGTTGTGTCTGTACTATTCACCGTTAAGGAGTTCCCTCACCGGAAGTCAACCCTGGGTGAAGCAGGTGAAGCAGTCGAATACAAACCTCCACCTTTAGAAAGTTGGTTACGAAAAAAAACAAGAACCGACTTGAAGATTAAAACTTATATTTTTTGTTTTTGCTATTTTTTTCAAAAACTACTGAATGAATTTCGATAAAATTTATATGGGACCACCTTTGAAGTATTACCTACCAATCAAAAAAAGAATCATCGAAATCGATGCATAATTGGTGGAGTAATTGCGTAACAAACACACAAAAAAAAAAAAAAACATACCGTCGAATTGTAAACCTCCTCCTTTTTGAAGTCGGTTAAAAATGAATGATTCGGTCGACCGTATTTTGGATTTTTTTTTTATTTCATGCTAGGCCATTTTGACCACGATCTCACCTGATGGGAATATCACTGGGTAACTGGTAGAAAATGCTTTAGCATTAAGTTCTCCTTGTGTACATTATTTGTAATAGTGCAATAAAGAATTAAATAAATAAATAAAAATCATTGAGAAGCTTTTGTTATTTGCAGTGACAATTCGTTGTCCGTACTGGTTTTCTCTAGTTAAATCTAGTTTTTACTGAATACAAAGTTGTTGTAACAAAGATTTACATGACTGAAGGTGATTGAGATTTTTTTTTAATATGTGTTGTCAAGGTTTCTGCATTCAGGCAGCTAGAAATGTAGTACATAATACTATTCAAGTAAATGCAGTACTACGCAGTGCTTTTTACTGTAGTAAAAGTTCTGGGTAGCATAGCACTGCAATAGGGGATCGGACAACTTTCAGAAAGTGTTTTATATTAACTACGATTAATATAAATAGCCATGAAAAATACTATTTTAATTAAATAACGCTCTTAAAGTACCTAAAACTATGTTTAAATATTATGTTTCAAATATTGCCGCGCAAAAGGTCACACCTCAAAACTTGTGACATTATATAGATAGATAGATAGATAGATAGATAAACACTTTATTATTCACCTTAAAAATAGAGATAAAGTACAATTCAAATGTTTACAGTGTTGTAACAGTGGGCGGTCTTATCGCTTAAAGCGATCTCTTCCAGACAACCTTTGTATGGAGAGGAATAACGAAACATACACGGGACGGTGGTGATAGAAAATATAATAGACATACTAAGGGCTTACATATGATATACAATATATAATCTAATTACTTTAATATATATATATATGACTATATAAATAAACTTATATACCTAATTAATATACATACATACATACAATATATAATTAACATACATATTATACAATCCAAAAGTGAACGGATATTAAAAAAAAATAGAATTCCATAGCAAAATATAAGGATAAATATTATGAAGTGGATAAATATAATTTCCTAACACGTTCTCATTATATGTATGTAGGTAGAAAACGACAAACACTTCGAAATAAAACTTGCAAAGAGATTTAAATACGTTTTGTGAAGTTTGGGGACGATATTGTAGTAATGGATTGAAAAAATTAGCAAAAATACATTTTATGAAAAGCAAAAACGTAAAATAAACACAAGGTTGACTCACGGCATTTGCCTACAAATGACGTCATGCACTCATTAAGATTTTACTTATTGATTTAAAAATATAAATCATTATTATTTCACAAAAATATTGATTGAATGATCTTTCTTGTTCGACGAACATTCGTTCTAACTACATTTTAGGTTTTTTCTCGATTACTGTCCGATCCCCTATTGTTATAGGCAAGCGTGGCGCTTGACGTGCTCATCTCATCATTCAGGCCTATAAAAAATTACAATAGTTCATAATTCAAGTATCTAGTGCCACTTATAAAACATACATGTGCATCACAGGATAGTCTCTACAGTCTCTAGTATCAATCGATCGGAAGTCTCAGCTTATGGTCAGCTGTCGGGCGCATAGTTATGTAGATCGACATCGACAGCACGGCTCGTAAACTTATAATACCTCTGGGACGAGAACTGACACCTGCAGTTCCCTCGCGTTACTTGAGGGCGACGTCTCGGTCAATTGGCAAACAGTGTTACAATCCTTAAAACAGTGATCGGACTAGTACCTACATAACACTGTAGCTATACATTTAAAAATAATTCTAAACTACACAATTAAGAAGTGTCTCTACCTAGTTAAGTCATAAGGTACCTATTATTTTACCTACCACTAGGTGAATCCAAAACCAATAGAAGAGATGACTATTTTTTCATTTTTAGGGTTCCGTACCCAAAGGGTAAAACGGAACCCTATTACTAAGACTACGCTGTCCGTCCGTCTGTCTGTCTGCCCGTCTGTCACCAGACTGTATCTCATGAACCGTGATAGTTAGACAGTTGAACGTTCACAGATGATGTATTTCTGTTGCCGCTATAACAACAAATACTAAAAAACAGAATAAAATAAATATTTAAGGGGGCTCTCATACAACAAACGTGCTTTTTTTGCCGTTTTTATAGATAATGGTACGGAACCCTTCGTGTGCGAATCCAACTCGCTCTTGGCTGGTTTTTTTATTATTGTACAAATATTAATGTCTTTATAGTTGAAATTAATTGAAATATCTGTACATCTTTCGATATTGCACATACAGCAGCACCAAGATGGACATGGCACAAGACAGACGGACTGTATGGCATGCATAGAGCCATGCCTACATGTAGGTATTGCAAAACATTTACGATATGTACCGAAGATATTTCGGTCGGGCTCGCTCGTAAACATTCCCGAGACCGTTGTTTGGGAATGAAACAGTTAACTATCTATTCTATACCGTCCTATACCGCTTATTTGAAACAAAACAAAATATTACTTCTTCTTATAGTATCGATAATACTTTAGAAGCTAAATAATACCGAAATAGATAACTACTCGACAGAAAAAAATACATGTTGTTAAAACTTAGAATCATTAATTTCGTCTAGATTTGATAAAAAACCATGAGAACTGGATTCTAGAAATTCTAAACCTGTAAAAAGTCAAACAAGGATTTTCGAAAAGATTAAATAGGACACCGGCTGGGACTTGAACCCGCGTCACAACTCAATAGACGACGTGCACGTCACCCCTAATAAGACGGTCAAAATAACGGAAGAAAAAAATCGAGACCCGACTTAGTGACCACCGTAGCTCAATTGGGCTGAGCTCTTCCCGCATCCAGGGAAGGTCCAGTCGGTCATTTTTTATCTTTCCGAAAACGAGTTTTTTGTTTGGCCATCGTTAATGCTTTATATAAATATAATAAGATATATAAACAAGTACCGCAGAATACTCCGCAAAGAAATTTAAACAAATAGCGACTCTTGCTATGACGCAATAAAATTCAATTCAGCTCGCGTAGCGCTGCATACCTACCAGTCATATTAACCTACAGAGCGCTTCTCTTTCTATCGCATAGCTCTTATCTCTTCTGACGCGGCACGTGTAACGACGCGCGACCCGCCGTCGGTGTCCGGCTATGTACTTGTAGCTTCGTACCTACAGTGCGGAGTGCGCTAGGCCTGCAAGTACCTATAAAATATATCCAAAAAACATTTTGGACTAAGTTCGTTACCTGCAACATGATGTCCAAATCGATATTATCACAGAGCTCGTACTCCTGTGTGACCGCGGCCTCCTCGGCGAAGGTCTCCGCGGTCTGGAAGTAGCCCTCCTGCTTCAGGTAGCCCTGCACCAGGTACTTGAGGATGCGCTTCCGAGTGCGGAACAGAGCCTCTTTCTACAAACCAAAATTGTAATGAACTTTTGATAACATTTTCATCTCCAGCCTTCCAGGGGTCTTTGAGTTTTTTTTATGGAGTTAATGTCCCTTCCTCCCTTCTTTTCTTTGTATATACCTACTTAATATTTATTTGTTTATTTATTTACTTCAGGCAGTATTAAAGAAAAACAAAGTAAAATTAACAGATACCCATAGATTATATACCTTACAGACTAACATATATATAAAAATATAACGCTATAACTAAGTATATTATTACGCTACTACACAACACATAAGGAATTATTGTTTAAATATGACGTCACAGAACATCATAACTATCTATGTAAGTACAGTTATAAGTACCGCTAGCTTCCTACCAGGAGTAGCAGGTACCGTCGGGACGTACCTGCAAATATCCCAACAATCCCAACACCAACTTAACCTCTGATAATGATAATGAAGGTTTACGTCAGGATTAGAGACTATACCTTATCGTTAATAATAATATGGTCTCAGAACTACAGCCCCCTTAGCACGGACCGGAGAGAAAACAATTTATCCCCTGTTTTATCCACTTTCGTCAAACAAAATGGGGATATAAACAAGGGATAAAATTGTTTTCTCCGGTCCATGCTGAGGGTGCTGAAGGACTAACCAATTCCGACTGTAGAAAAGGTCTTATGTAACAAGAAGGGTAACATTAAATTGAATTGAATTAAATTGAAGTTCTGAGTGAGTACTTAACTCCACTCAGAACTCGTGCAGCGTCCTCACAGCACATGTAATCTAGAAGACATTTCTAACACCTGTCTAGTACATTTAAAGAATGAAACAAGGCGGACGGAATCTTTGTTTGAGTGAAAGGAGGGTTCGGTCGGTGTGACGGCCGATCGGCATAGCTAGATCTAAATGTGTGCATCAGGCAAACGAGCGGACCGGCATACTTTGAATGCCGGTCCGCTCAATTTCATCTTAATTTGGCAACGAGTTCGACTTTTTTTCTTCGTTAAGTTTCGTTTTTTTTTAACTCCCGACGCAAAACGGAGGGCTGTCTGTGTCTGTCTGTGGCAGTGAACTGATTTGGATGCGGTTTTTTATTTGAAAGCAGGTTTTCTAGCATAAAATTCCAAAATGTATAACGGAGCTCACAGAAAGTAGATTCAAATTTAGGGTGAAAAATATTCTAATAAAAAAAGCATACTATAAAGTTAGTAATTACATAGAAGACAAAGATGCATGGAACATTCCGCTTCTGCCAAGTAGCCAACTGGCACATAAGAAAAATAATATTGTCAAAAACAAACAAAATATTGTAACAAAAGTTCTAAAAAAATATGCCCCTCAGTTTCTTGCCGTATCTTCTGAGTAGTGGTTCTTTTTCCGATACGGTGGTAGAGTCATTGTAATAATTGACGTTCATAAGTGCATCTGTGACGACAAAATTGAATAAAGAACTTTTGATTGATTGATTGATTGATGGTTTTTAGACATGTTTTATCGTGTCGGGGCTACTTAAATGTCGCTCTAAAAAACGGTGAAGGAAACATCGTGAGAAAACCGGCATGTTCAAGAATTCATCACAAAAAATACTCAAGGACATTGTGAGATCCACCAACCCGCACTGGGCCAGCGTGGTGGATTATACCACATACTCTCTCTATGAGAAAAGACCCGTGTCCCAGCAGTGGGAACGTGATGGACTGTTGAGGGCTGATGACTAACATGTACCTATGCATTAATAAATGAATATGAATCTGAATCTGAATCTCACCGTCTCCATCTTCTGCATCTGAGTCATGGGTTTCTTCACACCGGCCATTCTAAGCCGGTGGTTCATAAACCACAACACCATAAAATACTAAATATAACAAAATAAACTCACAGCTGACCACCAGCTGACAATTACTGATTGACAAGACAGAGTCTGTAACCTAGCAACAACCTTTAGCTAAGGGTTGTTGGTTGCTAGGTTACTGCCACTATCAAAAGAGGTCATTTAGTTTCCTGTGAGTCAACTCCAGTCTTAGATAAAGTTTTGGCTGTCTACTCGAAGACTCCAGTAGACAGCCAAATATTTTATATGAGGGGGTCAAGCTTGAACGAATAAAATAGGCCTTTTTTATTCGTTCAAGGGGTCAAGCTCTCGATAGAGAATACCTGTTTTTTTGAGCATAGAAAAATAATATCTATACTTTCTAAATCAAGCGATCTTGATCGCTAACTCTAGTTTTGTGTATGTACCTTTACTTAGGACAGTTCATTTTTGAAGTTTTTTTTATGTTACTTCGTGAATAGACGAGCAAGTCGTTCACCTGACGGTAAGCGCCACGCCTGCCCATAACAATTGCAGTGCCACCCAGAATTTTTAATACCATAAAAAGCACTGCGTAGCACTGCACTGCGCTCATCATCCCGACACATCAGATATTAAGTCTCATATGCCCAGAAATTTCGCTGGCTACAATACCTTTTGAACCGGAACACAGAAATGCTTGCGCACTACTGCTTGGCGGCAAAATAACTGGCAAAGCTGTAGTACCTACCCAGGCAGCCTCCCGCATACGAGAGACCAACCACGAATAAGTGGTAGGCTCCGGCCGCGTTTGATACCTCCCGCTGAACAAATTAGTCAAGCGATCTAGTTGTGTTTCGGTATGCTGTTCAGTGAACCATCAGGAAGACGGGTCAGAGCAGTCGCTCAACTACTGTCGTCCTCTAGATGGACGTGCTTCATCTTCGGCCACATCGTCGCTTAACATCAGGCGAGATAGCGACCAATCATCTACAAGCAAGCGACAATAAAATGTAGGTAGTCAAATTTTTACATGGATATTAACGAGTGAGTGTGGCTCAGCGGTAGCTCATACTACATTCGATCCGAAGCACTGGAATTCGAATCCCGCTAAAGAATGAAATTTGCGGCATTCTGCGAAAAACGTTAAACATAAGGAAAAAGGAACTTCTTAACATGAGTGCTTTTCCTTTATGTTTATATGTATATTGTAAGATACGTTTATGACCTTCCTTAACATTATCTCCGAGAAAAACAACTGTCACCTCAAAATATAAAAAAGAATAGAAAACACTTTATTGCACTTAAGAAGGAATTACATTTTGAACATACTTTCTTATGATAAGTACAATAGGCGGTCTTATCGCTAAACAGCGATCTCTTCCAGACAACCGCATGCTATAAAGAGACAATATTAAAATATATAAATATAATATGCTGGACATCTGCCTCTCCCAATACACGCCATTTAGCCCGATCTTCGGCTCTTCTCATGTAGTTGCTGCCAGCTACTTTGCGCAGGTCGTCGCTCAAAGCCACAAAGCAAACGTGTCTCTACCGCTGTCCGCTATTTCAAACGCGTCTTATACGCGTTACGTAAATTATTACCTCCTTCCAAAACCAGCGCAGTCATAGTCCACAATACATACGTAAGTATGTATGTCACGTGTTCCATTCCGCCGGCCCTTTCATTACCTCACAAGACTCCGGCACAATGCATGAACATGCCAAGCCAAGCTGTCTCGCCAAATTAAAAAGCATTCGTTAACTTTTATACACACATACATACATACACACACTCTTACGATAATAGCTATGTAATCTCCTCGCGTCGATAATTTAGCGTAGGCCCTGAAAAGGCTTTTTGGTCCATGTAATGAAATCATCTTTATGATAGGCTATTGGTAGAAACTGTGGGTGGAACGTGGACCGCATAGTTTATGATAATGGACATACATCTCAATTTGACTTAGTACGCATTTAATATTTTGTTTAATAAATCTATATAAATAAAAATGAATCACCGAAATGTTTGTACGCGCATAACTTCCAAACGACTGCACCAAATTGGATAAATCTTTCTTTTATGTATTCGGTTTGTGTTCGTTAATGTCAGGAGAAGTTTGTATGAAAAAAATAATAGCAAATATTTACAAACGGCGGTACGAAGTTCGCCGGGTCAGCTAGTTATCAATATAATGACATTTCGAATTTTTATGAATTATATTGTAATTGACTATAGTGATTAAGCACTGACTACTTATGACATACATTTAATAATGTATACGCATTTAGAATCGGAATGTATGACTATTTGATTATGTTGAACTGTTTTCGAACTCCACTCATTATGCAACACCCTAAAGCTGCGGTCCCACGGCCTGATGTATCCCAGGCCAGATCGCGCCAGGCCGTGGGAACCGTCGCATCCGATGAAGCCCGCGGTGGCCTGTCGTCGCCGTCCGATTCATCGGGAGTCGGTAAGTTCAAAGGCGCGGCACGGCGCGGCGCGATGGCACCTGTCGCGACCTGCAAGGGCGCGTGCGCGCGTCGTTATTCACTCATTCATTTCGTTTGAGGCCGTACGTACCTACGAGGACATGATTGAGTGGAACGAACAAAATAACATTTGAGTTTTTAAATCTTTACGAAAATGAACCAGCGCTTTGGAATAGCTCGTAGCCACAACACAAAAACAAGAATCATATCCATGATGCGTGGTTCTGAATAAAAACTAATTTACAAGATGAAAATACATCCATCGTGGACTTACAAAAGAAATGAAAATATGATGCATGTCTACAGAAAATTAAGAGCAAAATTTTTAGATTTCGGGGCGTCCAGCAGGCCGCATCAGGCCGACTCACGCCGTAGGAACATTCGGCACAAGCCGCGGCAGGCGGTGCCTGTCGATCAACGGGCCGTGGGACCCCACCTTTACAGGATACATACTACATACCTATAGCATACTATTGTTACACTTTTTTTAACAACTATAATAATATATGTATGAGCATGAATAAATGAACATGAATATAATAAAACGGAACAAACACATTTGTTTTATTTACGTCGACTTCTCGACCAAGTTGCACTGTCCGTGGTCACGAGAAGTCGGAGAATGCGGGTATAGATACCCGCAGACGACGTCGCGGTCGACGTAGACGTCGAGAAAAGAACATGTAACGGTGTCTGTAACATTTTTGAACATAATTTAGTCGACGTTGATTTCTCATACTTCTATATCCTACTAATATTATAAACGCGAAAGTTTGTAAGAATGTGTGGATGTATGGATGTATGTTTGTTACTCTTTCACGCAAAAACTACCAAACCGAGTTTGATGAAATGTTCTATGTAGGTACTTTAGGACTTGGAATATAACATAGGCTACTTTTTATCCTGGGAAACCACTGGTGAAACCGCGGGGCGCAGCTAGATAGTTTTCAGGGTAGATTTTATGTTGCTTGTTGTACATTTATGTTTGGATTTGGTTCATTGTGAGGATAGGAATAGCAGACATTATTCAAGTCTTTTATACGCCCAACATATCACATACATAGATCCTGGTCTCATACTAGGATTTCCCGTACCTAGGGAATCGAGAACTACAAGGAATCGAGTCCCACAACTCACAAAACGAATAAGTACTTGAGCAGTTCTTCTGTGCACATTCGGTCGGACATCCCCCACCACTACACCACAGATAATCTACTCAACCATTGCGCCTGTTATGTAATGACGGTAAGAAAGGAAAATCAACAGAAAAATCTGTAGCAAACATCTTCAGAACACGTCAAGTCCTCCGATTTAGTAAACAGAGAGCTCGTTGAAACAAAAGAAAATATACTGAGAAAATACTCTGTCAACAATATTTTATCCTGTTTGTGTTCACATAAACATACGCAGTATGACAGTAACCCATCAAGAACTCAGTTTGGTTGTCTGAAAGAAGCTCTACGAGAGCAAGAATGAGCCTTATGAACATGCAAATGACGTCTCGATGTCCCTTTCCCCAAAGACGTATTATTACTATACTAAATCTTTGTCTTTCCCTCTCTCACACACATAAATACACCGCCTCTCACAAGCAAACACACACACACACACACGGCCACAGTACTTACGTCTGCCATAAACGCAACACCTGCCGACCCAGTGCAAAAACAGCGAAAAGCATAAAGGAAGGAAATAGAAGGAATGAATGGATGGAACGAAGCAAGAAATAAAATAGCAACCAGGAAGAAACTAAATAAAGCCAGATAAAAGCTTGTAAGTAGATAAGGATCTAGGAATCTTCAAGTCTCGAGTGAACAGGTACTATTTTGGCACGCATGCTAGATCATCGACCGCATCGTCGCTTACCATCAGGTGACATAGTGGTCAAATGCAAGCCAATTTGCAATATAAAAAAATAAGGATTTAGGGAGCAGTGGAGCATCACATAAAAACTTTAAACTTTACTGGTGGTAGGTTTATCGTATGCGAGAGGCCGTCTGGGTGGGTACCACCGCTTTGCCAGTTATTTAGCCGCCATGTAGTAGTGTGCAAGCATTACAGCGTTCCAGTTTGAAGGGCATTGTAGCCAGCGAAATTACTGGGCATTATGAGACTCAACAACTAATTGTCTCAGGGTGACGAGCGCGGTGCAGCGCCGCGCAGGATTTTGAATAACAAAGTTCTGGGTGGTGCTGTTATTGTTATGGGCTGGCGTATTGCTTACCATCAGGCAAACGACCAGGTGGTCTCGTCATTCAATTACTTAAAAAAAAATCTTATAAATAATTTAGCAAAGTTCACATTCTGTTATTGTAAATCGGTTAGTAAACACTAACCTACTACAATATCCCCCTTCCCCGCAAATGGCGTCTCCACGCGGCGACACTTTCACATCAATCTTTCCCTATCTCTTCACTCACTCTCTCCATCACTGCTTCTTAAGTGCTGTCGTGCTGATGTGTAAATACTAGATGAAACCCGTGAGTTTGTCCGTGTGCAATTAAAATAAGTGGTCTAAAGAATGAATGAAATTAAAATAGCAGTGCTTAAGAAACTTTCGCCGTAGCGATGCTACGAATGGTAAAATGACTTTCATTGCCCACTTGTCACTCTTTCATAATTATGTGTTTCTTATCTTTATAATGTTTTAATCTAATTTTGTTATTTTTCTTTTTCTAATACTAATACATATATATTTTTGTAAGTCAGCAAATTTAATTGGTAACCTGCGAATAGTTTTGTGAGCTGCGTTATTAGTAAGTTATATAACTTCTCTTTGTGTTATATTTATAATGTAGCTGTTTACTAAAAATTACTAAAAAATTACTAAAAAATATACCAATAAAGAAAAAAAAAAGAAAGAACTCATTTAAAATTTAAGTACAAAATATCTTTATTCAGTTTAAGGTCACATTTAGATCACATACGCACTAACAAACATCATTTTGTTTATAACTTGTAACTTTGATGCTTTTCTATGTCCTCTGAAATTTCACCAAACGTCCATACAGGCAGACGAAAATCTAAATTATTTATGCTCAGACATAGTGTAAATATATTTCGCTTACATATCAATAAACAAAACTGGACTTCTCGTTGTCCCTAATGGGAACTAGGCAATGCTAAGAACCGCAATCTATCATAATAAAATTTAAAAACAGACAGACACTTCAATTTAATTTATTTTGTATGCATAGATAAGTAATTGAAATATTATTATAATATAGGGAAAGTGGGTCGCGCTCTGCCCTTGAGTTTATTTTTGCTATAGATAAATAATGATAGTTATTTCAGACCATTTTACAACACTGTAAAAAGAGTATTTAATGTACCTTAAGTATATGGAAATGTACCTACTTATAAATAAAACAATTATCCGGGATTTTCCGAACGAGTAAAACGTGGACATAATTTAGTACGAATAGGTATATATAATAAAAATACATGCCTTGAGGTGTATAGAAAAACTAGGTATACATAGGTTGGTAGGTTACCCTGTAAAAGTCTCTCCAAACTTTTATCAAAAGTCCAATCCTAGGCATTCCGACTAAGTTACGAAATAAGCATTTAAGACGTCGAAAAGCCTTGCTAATGGACATTACCAGGGCAAAATCTCCTAAAATACCAGGGCGGCATTAGTCTGTATCAACCTCGGACACCCCTGCGAAGGCTTATGGGCAGAAACAAGCAATGAAGATAATTTACGAGGTGCCTGAACAAAGTGGACCGAGGGGTTAAGTCAAGATTATTTTACTATCTACTTTATAGCTTATTGTTATTTTATAAGTTTAGTAAAAGTTTTTCTGACATGGCAAGATAAATCTTTGAATTTTTAATGCAGCTAGCCTATTGCCGCGCTATGCCGCTACGCACGCTTCGGACGAAACTACGCACGTTACGCAGCTACGCAAAGCTACGCAAACTGTAGTCGTTAAGTCGTTCCGTAGCAAGTGTTGTACAGAAACTCGTGGTACTCTCATATGCGAGAGGCCATCTGGGTAGGTAGTACCACAGCTTTGCCATTTTTTCTGCTGCCAAGCGCTGCTCGCGCACTACTGTGTTCCATCGAAATTATTGGGCATATGAGACTTAATAGCTGATGTTTCTGGGTGATGCAATGCTACACAGTGATTTATATGGTTTTAAAAGTTCTAGGCTGCAATTGTTATGGACAGGCATGGCGCTTACCAATAGGCGAATGACTTGCTTGTCTTATCATTCAGATCCATAAAAAAAAACGTAAATCTTTTTTTATTTAGGCAACATAATTGAGACATTCTTACAGAAAATCATGTCTAGAGCACTTGTCGCTATAAAAACAATAATATAACCTATAATTTGTTTTACAATATGCAACTTATTAAGTAAATAAAAAAAGTTAAAGTTAGTTACCCATTTTTTCTTACTTATAAAGTTAATTATACTTGAGTTGAGCCACCAACAAATTTAGTGTCACTAATAGAGGTTACCAGCAGTACACAACCACGAGGATGGCAGCCATAGGCTGGGTATAATCACCAGGGCGGCAGAATAAGCCTATCAACCTCTGACACCCGCAGGCTTGGCGCTGGAAGTGATCAAGCAAATAAGCTGCCTGCGGAGGGCTTTGTCAAGATAAGTTATTTAATTATTCTCTCAGAGCAGACGTCTATTTTGTCTGCTTTTTTATAGTCTTTTAATGTGACAATGACACACTTTGCAGTTCTAATAATATTGTAGCCTACAGTTGTAGACCCACACGACTGAAAAGTGTTAAAATCTTAAATATCTGGTAAGACGTATACACTTTTCAACAAATTAATAGCATTATCACACTTCATCAAATATTATGTTTTGAAGACTGAAGCGTTCTTTAATATATTTATACGACAAAAAACGCTAGGACTGTCGTCCCTCTGTGTCTGTTTCAAGTGTTTCAACTGCTTATCTAAAATAGGTGGGTTACTGCCTATTTTTAATCTGAAGTAGTTCCGCAATGAATCTATAAAAAAGTGGTTAGATACTTGTTCTCTACCCAATGTTGTGAATTCAAGGCCTCCAAAGTACAACTCCGTTTCAGTAAGACACTTCAAATGTCATAGTTTCGGAAGAAAGAACAGATAAACCAAAGAAAATACGATAATTATAAAAGCTTCAGCAGCCATCTCAAACCTGCCACCGGAAATCTCTACTAATAGAATCTTAACAAGCGCATCTCAAACGAAGTTTTGTTCCTCCGGCTTCGCTTGTCGAGCGCAGTGCCGCATTCGGGGGCGCGGGGTGCTGCGGGCACCGGTCCGGCAGTCATGCCTCGCGCTCAGGCCGCGCCGGCCGCGCTCGCGGCGGCGCTCGCGCTCCTCGCCGCGCTCGTCGGTAAGTCGACAACAGAATTACCAACATTCATTTATTGTTCGAATTTGAAAAACCCAAGATTTTAATAAGGCAGTTTTGAAAGAAGTTCTTTTTGGTTTCGAGCTGTTTTTATTTGAACGTTGGTGCAGATTTTGTGGTTTCTTCAGTTGTGATTTTTCTAATGCGTCTAACTGCACTTTTCCTTTGAAAGCGCAATGAAATCAAAATTAGGATTCAATTTGGTAACAGCTATAATTTAATGTTTTTTATTAGTGCGGTTCGTAGCAGTGGAAAATAGGCTACGCTTCGATATTTCATTCATAAATGGGTCCATTGTGATTTTCAATTCATAAAAGTGAGGAAATATCTACGGGTTAGAAGGGTTGTATCGATATTGTGTTTGGCCCAGACTGAGTTTTACGATCAAAATACAATATTGTGATATATACATCGTCATAGGACTGTCCATTTTGTATTTTGAATATAACTATAGGTACACATAGTAACGCAACATAGTAAGAAAACTATCGATAATAACTGCACCTACTTACGAATTTCATAAAAAATATTTGCCTAATTATCTCATTCTATGATATCGCTTATTCCTAAGATGTTAAGTAGGTCATGAAGCTGTGTTTATGCCGAAAGCGAGGAGAGAAAAGACGGCAACTTGTCTTTCTCGTCTCGCACAGTTTTCGCAATGTGTTTACTTCGTATATTTTGGCAAGGGCTTCTGTTTTAGTATAATCGTGCGTTAGTGGTGCAGAAAATGATTTGTGAAAGTTCCTACATATTTAGTGTAAATGTTTTCAATGTTGTTTAGCAGTATGACAATTGAATATATAGAAATGGACAGAGGAGTCCAGTTTGAATGCGTGTAAGCGAACTGCGGTAACCTAAACCATTTTCCGCAGACCTAAAACCCGTAGGTCTAGAAATTGCAAAATTCTATTATCTGACGTCCCCTAGCCTGCAGTGACAGAATAGTGGATAATAGTCTAAACTCTCTTCCTACGAAAACCACCATAGAACCCCTGCATTGAAAAAAATAATGTGCTTTTGATAATGATGGCGTTGGTCATGATGAAAGCAAAACTGTTAAAGAAAGACATATATCAAATTCTGCTGAAAATGACCAAAATGTCCATTCTATTTTGTAATGTATTCGTTATAGCCGGTCATATTCGGGTATCACTATAAAGTGACCCTGTTATATTGTTCTTCCGTTGAAATTAACAGCCAGCAAATAACAGCAATTACCTATACGAATGCTTAATGGATAACTTTGTTGTAACCTATCAATCAAAGGTCTATTTACTACTGCATGGATCTTTTTTTACTAAATGACAGGTTTCTTGTATGCGAAAGGCCGTCTAGGTCGTTACCACCGCTTTGCTTTGTTTTCTGACGCCAAGCAGTAGTGCGTAAACATTACTGTGTTGCGGTTTTAAGGGCATTGTTGTCAGAAGTTACTGGGCATGATTGTCTCAGGGTGACGAGCGCAGTGCAGTGCCGAACAGGATTTTTCAAGTAGTGTCAATTCTGGGCGGAGCTGCGACTGTTATGGGCTTTCCATGTGTGTTCTTACCATCACGTTAACAATGTACTCGTCTCGTCAATCAATTATATGAAAAATATACTCAATACCCAACATCATAATTTACATAATGCCGGCAGTATTCAACATTTTAAAGACATGAAAGCTTCTCTCTAACACGGCTGGTAATGGAGGACTGCGTCAAGCAGTAGAGCAATAAACAACTCTACTCTCTCTACTTTATCAAATTCGAACATTCC
Source organism: Petrophora chlorosata (assembly GCA_951640565.1). Taxonomy (NCBI): domain Eukaryota; kingdom Metazoa; phylum Arthropoda; class Insecta; order Lepidoptera; family Geometridae; genus Petrophora; species Petrophora chlorosata. Next base: position 1,615,001 of record OX621204.1, on the reverse strand, counting down.
AGTTAGCATTTGCATCGCTGTCTGCATAATAAATGCAAGCTCTAGTTAGCAAATTAAAGTGTGACAGCTTGCGCAGACAAAGTACAATTAAAACTCTACGCTGGTAGAACGGGTAACTTTGTCGCAATGAATTTTATTTAGAACTGTTTTCATAGCGCGCCTTTGTGAGAGAGGTTTATACGGCCGGCGCTGACCAACGGTACGGCAAAGTAACGTTAGGCATGCCACGGCATCTTTCGGCATACTGAAGCCTCCTGAGGTAGGCTCAGGTCTCCTTGTGACGATATCAGCAAAATATAAGTACGATCATAAGGGTAAATAAGGTTCAAAATCATTTCAGCTTACGAAAATACTTTGCCGTGCTGAGACGTGCCGTGAGTGCGCGCTAGTCGGCTCACGGTATTATTGTACGCAAAAAATTGGAGAATTCATTTCTCTGATTGTTTGTTACCGTTGGTCTATCTAGTTACTTGGTGTGGAGACTTTGGGTCCGTGGGGACCGGGAGCTCATTGTATTTTCAAAAGTCTGTCAGAGCGCCTGATCGATGCGACGCGTGACCAAAATGCTGGGACTTATTTGGCTCAACGTATCAGTATTGCAATCCAACGGGGCTATACTGCCAACATCTTGGGTACGCTGCCAACTGGTAGTGGGTTGGAGCATTTGAGCTATCTATAGATCTTCAATGGTCTATGGGTTGTCCAATTGCTTCTCCTTGTATGTAGTTAGTTTAGTTTTAGTAAGTAGAGTGTAGTTTGTTTTCAGTAATAAAGGCATTCGCCCGTTAAAAAAAATTCTACTTAATAAACATTCAGGTTCACTAGCAAGGATAATATTTATAAACTTCTAATACCATGAAAAGTACCTACTGTGACGAGCGCAATGCAGTAGCTCTGCATTGCGCTCGTCACCCCGAGCCATCAGATATTAAGTCTCATAATATGCCCAGTAATTTCGCTGGCTACAACACCCAAGCAAAACTCAAAACATGGCATTTAAATGTATACTTATTATTACGCTGACATTGCACTTGTTACAATAGTGCCTTGTGCAACAAATATCGATGATCACGGCCATATTTGAAACTAAACTAACGTTCCCTGCAATTGTTGGAATCCCAACACTAATATCGACTAAAAATGTGTATGGTAATAGTTTTGTTTAGCATCACTAGCGCATATAGTGCCAATGTTAGCATATAAGAACTCCAACTGTTCTCTTTCTCTCTCCGACACTCGAGGAATACAGACGTTCACCAGCCCAACCTGCCATTTCATTCGACTCCACCTGTCTCAAGCCTTGATCTACAAATCATACAGTCCACACATCGATGGGCATTCTTTCAGCAATATCATTGGTCAATATATATCGCGAATCACCGCGACGTAGAAAGTGGTGCTACAGCCATCAATAACGTCGTCAATTTATGTAGATTAACTTCAATATGGCATAGTACTAATATTCCGAAAGGTTTAGCCGATCTCTGAATAGTATAGAACGAAGTTGCAGGAAGAGTTCCGGGCAATTTATTTGAAAACTTCACGTCACTATATGGTCCTACGAATGAACAGTTTGCGCGCCCTAATTTTGCATTTGGTGCCATCTAATTTAGAATTTAGCAATACTTTTCTCTTAAAGTTTGAAAGAAAATGCTTTACGCAAGGATTTCAATAGTAAAATAATTTAACAGTCGCTTTCACGTCCTCATTTCTGTTGAATTCTGTTAAACCACGCAACGGGTTTTGATACGGTTTTCAATATAATTTAGTGATTTTTTTTACGGAAGGTAGAATACATTCTAATCAAGTTTTTGTATAGTCGAGAAAACTCAATGTTTTGTGATCAATTTGTCAAAAATTTACTAAAGTGGTGTCAGGTGTAAATTGCATACGTAGAAGCCGGCGCAGGTCGCTAGTTTTGTATTAAATATTCCTATTTATTTCCTTCTACGTATCTACGTATAGTTCTCGGTCGAAGTTTGCAAATTAAAACGAGTTGGGTTGCAAGAGAGCGGAGAGTAATTGCATTTGAAATTCAACTTTGTAACTCGCAACTTCGTTGTCTGCACTCTTTTGTATTTAGTTAAATGACGTTGGGTATCAGATAACTGCTTGAAAGCTTTTATGTTCAATATTTTTTTGATATATTATTATAAATGCATAGTCACGTTTCAACAATGTAGCGTGGTTACTAAACCAAGGTACGTGTACGCAAGTATGTTTATTTTGTGTGTTGAGTTAGAGTACAAGCTACGTCCATTCTAAATTTCACTCAAATTCGTTCAGCCGTTACAGCGTGAAGAAGTAACAAACACCAACAAGTAACTAACACACTTACATACAAATTTTGCATTTATATTATCAGTGTGATGTGATACTAGGAAGAAGTAGGGTCCAAGTAGGTCAACGCGTAAGGTCATACACAGAATATGTAATAGCACGTTATACAAAAGTAAGTAAAGTGCTCTATCTCTTTTATTTCCCCAAAAAGTAGAGTAAACTATATGGCCTACTTCCAAAATGAAGGTATTACAAATGACACGCAACGTTAGAAGACAAAACAAATTATATCTATGCTAACTTAGTTATTATTTATTTTATTTACTAGCTGTGCCCCGCGGTTCCTACATACTGTCTGAGTAGTGGTTCTTTTTCCGATGCGGTGGTATCACAGCTTTGCCAGTTATTCTTCCGGCAAGCAGTAGTGCGTAAGCATTACTGTGTTCTGGTTTGAAGGGCTGCTTACTGGGCATATGAGACTTAATATCTGATGTCTCGGGGCGATGAGCGCAATGTAGTGCTACGCAGAGCTTTTTATGGTATTAAAAGTTCACGGCGGCACTGCGATTGTTATGGGCAGGCGTGGTGTTCACCATGAGGCGAACGACTTGCCCGTCTCAGCACTCAGTTCTATGAAAAAAAACATATTTGTTCTGATTTTAGTACGGAACACTAAAAAATATATTAACTTTCCTTTCAAGACAATGTAATATTTTAGCAACCCGCCTGCTTGCGCCGCAGCCGCGGGTATAAACATAAACAAACAAAGAACATAAAAACAATATAAAGCTGCTAAAGTTAATTGGGCGGTCTTATCAAGCACCTTTATTTGTTTCATGATAAGAACTTTTAACAGTAACTACCATAGCTTTTTAAGTTTGCGAAATGTTTTGTCGTAGCCGAGGTTTGAACTCCGGACCTTTTCCTTCAGTACAGGAAACGCTCTAAACGACTGAGAACTTATGTTTCTGACTTAATATGTGATACCATTTATCTATTAATTGATTGATAATTGAAATGACCTGTGCAACAAACCATAACACCATTTAAAATCCCTTATAAAAAATCACCTTATAAAATCTCCACGGTACACTGAGGTTAACTGGAAGATAACGCTCACTAGCATTAAGTTCGCCTATGTACCTGCAAATTTGTTAGTGCAATAAAGAATTTTCTATCTATCTACCATATTTTACGCAAATAAATACAATTCATTCAACAGAAATAAGTGTTTTTTTTTTTATTGTTGCGCCACGCGGTTTACCAGGATAAAAAGTAGCCTATGTGCTATTCCAAGTCCTAAACTACCTACATACCAAATTTCATCAAAATCGATTCGGTAGTTTTTGCGTGAAAGAGTACCTAACAAAGAACCATACATTCATACATACAAACTTTCGCGTTTATAATATTAGTAAGGATTTTTATCGACAAATGACTATTTTTTGAAAATCAGGTTTGCAACTAACGCGCCTGTTTCCCATCAAGAATCGATCCCACTTCGCTCCGCATCCACTATACCATGTTAGTCAAGCTGTAGTATGTCTTATAAATATGTACTACATCTATTGTTAGTTTGCGTGTAAGTAATGAGATTCAATACAGACTTTGTACAATTGGATTAGGAATCTTGACCAGACGAGGCACAACACACTCCTTTGTCGTGTTAAGGAACCTTGAAATATGTTAATATGACTAGTTACGCCAAGCGGCTTTACCCGAATCGTCAATTTTGCGGTATAAAAAATATCTTATGTCAAACTAACGTACCTTTTTATTTATAGAATTATATAACAACTTATAACAAAAAAAATTAAAAAAAGTTATAAGTTATAATCAAATAACTTAGAGCAAACTTATTTTTTATGTGAACAAAAATTTATTTATCACTCAGGTATAGTGTTACTTACATAAAAATGGTGTAGGTATTATGACTATCGTAAACATAAAATTATGTAAAATAAAACTAAAATTAAAAAAAAAACTGACTAAAAATAAAAAACAAAAAAATATTTATTTTATAGAAGACCAACAGCTGTTATATGGATATAAATAACTTATAGAAACAGTGAGCCAATTAAAGGTCCTCACGGATAGTTCCAAGATGTTAAAAAATATAACTTATATGAACATCACAAGAACATACTTATTGTATTGGATGTAATATAATCTTTATATGCGAGTTCCTGTGCCTTGTATTGTACTGGTATAAGCTGTGTTATTAACGTCCGTTTAGTAGATTTTGCGTGTTTTTTATGTAATTTTTTTTTACGCTTAATTGGTCTATGTTTGGCCACTATCTGGCCTGATGTGACGCGATGATGTGGCCTAAGATGAAGCACATAGATCTAGAGAGAGACGGCAGTTGAGCGCCTGCTCAGACCTGTCTCCCCGATGGTTCACCGAACATCATCCCGAAACACGACTAGGTCGCTTGACGGCATGGCTGAATTGAGTGACAAGACGAGCTGGTCGTTCGCCTGATGGTAAGCAATAATTATACGCCTGCCCATAACAGTAACGGCACCACCCAGAACTTTGTTTTGCAAAATTTTGCGCGGCGCTGCACTGCGCTCGTCACCCTGAGACAATTAGCTGTGAAGTCTCATAACGCCCAGTAATTTTGCTGGCTACAATGCCCTTCAAACGCAACACAGTCATGGTTATAAATATTATAAAATAAAGAGATTTTGATTTGATTTGACTCTGTAGTTAACCCTGTCAGGATTGACCACTCTGTGCTCACAGACAGATGTCAAACACATAATAATTATAGATTTAACCCAGAGTCACAGAATGGGTACTAGTTCTGCTAGGCTTACGAAGTTAATACGCTAATCCTGTTTGACGCAAGTGGGCTTAAACTTTGAAATTCAGTGTCTCGCCTATTTGACTACGAAATAATGTCTCGCCAAGGAAACTGTGCGAAATGCTAAACCAGTTTTCGTTTGAGGTCTCATTAGTGATCCCCGTTGGGCACAAGCTTGTCTTGGGCACCTTTGTGGTAATGATAGTGGGTATGCTACGAGTATGTACTTTTGCAACAAAACTGCGTTCCGCTGCGCTTTAAATCACAAAAGATAAATTTTATTTTTCCGGTACGTTTGAAATACAATCCCTCGAGATCTCATTTATACGTAGTAATTCGTAGGCACCTCTACGAAGCTAAGGCGTAGAAGGTACGCTTGATTGGAAAACGCGGAAACACGGATTTCGAAATAAAAATATTAAAATAAATCGTGATTTAACCGGCTCCAACTAACTCGACAAGCACGCTCGTTATGTGTATAAAATTATTTAATAAGCTACCAGGACATATTAAAAATCAAAGTGACGACAATAAATTAATAAAAACATTAAAGGAATTATTAATTTAATTAATAAGAGTTATTATGACATCCAAGAGTATATGAATGACAAAATATTATAATTTACATGACGGACATGACTCATAAAAAAATGACATAAATTTAATGATATACTAATTTGTAACTTTGTATATTATAATAATAATTTAATGATAATAATAATTTAATAATAATAATTCAATAATTATTAGTTTTCACTAGTGTTCTTCCTCTCTTCTAATTGCTATGCCCGACAGGTCCATAATGAGCTGTACCTATTTATTGACAACAACTATGTTAAAATATTATGGAACGCAATAAATGATTGAAATTGAAATTGAAATTGATTGATGATTTATATATTCGACATTAATCTAATTTCTTACACAAATATAAAGTAAACATTCTAAATAATTAATGTTAATGTTGAATTTTATACAATTAAGTGAATTTCAAAAATTTATCACTAATTTGACATTTATTAAATTAATATTTTGACATTTCTATTTTTTAATTTATTAATTTGTGTGACATTTAAAGCTTTTTGACATTAATTTCATATTAATGATTTGTTGGTAAATGAGATCTAATATAATTTAAATAATTAGTAAGACATGTTAATGCAGACTATTGTCATGGTAGAATGTAACGACTTATTTTTAGAATTTTATCACCTTTATGTACTATATTCTTGCACTAAATGATTTGATTGATTGATGGATTGATTAAAGTGACGAGTTTACGCTACTTGTAGCATGTCCTCTACGATGCTACGACGTAGAGAACGTGCTACACTCGGCCCAAAATAATCACTACTTACTTCTAAATGAAGCGGAAACGGAAGTGGTTTACAGCCTCTACGGTGTAGCGGTTGAGCGGATTAACTCATATAGCATCACTACAAGTACCACGGAGCTGATGCTGATACCATTCCCGCTACGAGCTTCAGCACGGAAAACAAAATCGGTAGACGTTGTAGGACCATGGGCGTTGTAGTTCCTTGTCCGTAGATACAGGGAATTTTAGTAGAAGCTAATCAAGTATATGTGATTGTGGGGGAAAATATTTAAGTTCTTGTGTGCAAAAGTATAATAAACTAGACACACATAAAACTGGTGATGTCCCTAGGCACCTGTAGCCGTAGGCCCGCGCCAGTTGCGAGCAGAAGTGCCCTTTGGGAAATTATGTAATCAAATAACTATACGTACCTACCTACTGTGAACAGGTACAGTGGAATAACTTGGTTTATTTTTTAAAGAATAAGCCTGAGATCAAAGAGTACATATTATTTTAATCGCCTTCAAAAAAGGTTCTCAATTCAGTTTTTTTTACTCGGTAACAACCTCAGACCTCACCATTACCGAGTAATGACACTATAGAGTACTTGACAGCGTAACACTTTTGGAAACAAAGACGTATTACTAGACGTAAAACAAAAAGATGAACAATTAAACATATACACATTTCTTTTTTCTCAAAAGGCCGTTTGCATGTGTTAAAAAGAGAAAGCATTATGCGCATGGCACCATCTTTAAACCCTGCGGGCCACCAGCCAACGGGTGTGACGTTTGGTGATGTTTGGTCGATACCAGCTGGTATTTTATTGTGTGCAGTGGTTTTGGTGTTTTCCAAGGAATTTTGCGGGAAAAACATTATATCAAGCAATAAACAACAAGTAAATGAACCATGGCGTGTGTTGTGATAGGCTGCAAGAGCCACGTCAGTGATTTAAAGCATAAACCAAGGGCTATAACATTTCATCGGTAAGTCTGATTTGTGTATTTCACCTCCTAATGCGAATATTTGTATGTGCTAGCCTTCTCGTACGTTTGAAAAGTATGTAAGTTACACTAGGTGCTATTTTAGCTTCACATGACGAGCAGAAGAATTCCCATATCTAAATAATACGGATTTTTGCATACCGATCGACGTGTTTGGCATTTCATGTACTCGTCTAGTGATGTGGTAAAATTCACAACCATAGTATGAATATAGATATGATAATAGAACATAATTTATTCAAGTGGCACACTTGAATATGTTCTAGTTAATTTCACAGTCTATATTTGTCATTTTTAACCGACTTAAAAAAGTTGGAGGTTATCTATTTGATTGTTTTTTTTTATAATATGTTTGTTACCTCGGAACTCCGTCATATATAAACTGATTTGGAAATTTCTTTTTGCGTTGTGTTTAGTGTGGATTAGTATAGCGATGAAGTGGTTCCATATAAATTTCATCGATATGTATATGACCTTGGATTTCGAAGATACATTGAAGTCGTTTTTTTTTATAAAATGTATACTTGTAGCTAATTAATTATGTTAAATATATTTAGAATACTTAGGTTCTTGTTCTTGTTTTAGGTTCCCGGTGTTAGCAGAATTGCGAAACGCATGGATAAAAAACATGCAGAGGTCAAAAAGAACAAGAGCGGGGCTCCCCCTCTATTCTAAATGCGTGCCCGACAGGGTCCTTAGTGAACTGACTATAAATTGACCATCTGTTGTACCTACATTAAGGAATGCATTAAATAAATAAATAAATAAATAACTTCAAACATTAAATATCTTTGGACTTAAGTATTGGAAAATGTAATTCAGCTAAATTTCAGTATGTTAAGCTGGGTTGCTTGACATAATAAATAAAATTCAATCAATTGCAAGAAATTATTTGAACATTTATTAAGTGTATTCTTTTGTATATTCTTTTTTATAAGTATATTCTTTTGTTTGCAGAAAATACCTGTGAAGCGGAGACTTATAAGATGAGCTTCGCAACCTATACCTAGTTAATACTGATAGTAGTGCTCGCTGTAATTAATAATTAAAATAATCATAAATAATAATGAAATTATTCTTTATTGTATTGTATGTCATGCAATCTTAAAAGCATATTTAGCGTTCTTATTGGTTAGATGTTAGATGTCGCCACTAGCGTATACAGTAAATAAATAAATTCAACGTATTTTGAAAGAGTGTGCGTTATTAATTTATTCCGTTCCAGCAGTCTAAAAGTCCATAGCCGGGTCCACACCGGCCCATCCAGAACCGCTCGAACTTGCGCGGTGCACAGTTGTAGTCGGTGTGGACGCGTCTTGCCTGATGCACCTCTATGTGATACCTACTGGGTGTATCACATTATATTTCTCGTCCGACGCGTGAATGATACAATGCGTTTGTATCATGCACGCGTCGGACGAGAAACCAAAAGGAAACCACGAACTAAACACCCGATCAACTAAACAAACTTTTGATCGTGGACCGGAATGTAGGTCGGCTGGTGTGAAATAGCTAAAGTATGCTTTATCTAGCGCGAACGAAAAACGAGATAGTCTAAAGTGTTAATAAAGCATACACTACTTCCAAGCATACAAACAGTTCATCGTAACAAGTCCCTTCCTTCAAAACTTAACACGAGAACTTTTTACCTCCGGTCTCAAAAAAAAATTTGAACATTTTCTTATGAGACCGGAGGTCGAAACGTTTTATCGGTATGAAAATAGGACATCGCTAATGTACAATATATGTATAATCATTTGACAAGTAAGTAAATATAGACAAAGTGGAGACAATTGGGTATTTTTTGGGTATTGAGCAACTATAGTGGTCTCTTTTATTTCAAGTAACTTTTGTGATAAGTAGAAAAGGATGCATTCTGTTTTGGAAGTACAACTTTTTTCGGTAAATCTAATACTATACTAAATCTTAGTTTGGAAACATTGAGGAATGAGACCTCAATGTTTGGAAAGCAATAGTTTTTTGACAGTATTTTGGAGTGTTAACCATACCTATGAAAAATTCTCCCATTCATTTTTATTTATTACTCTGAGCCTCAGACACAAGGTGGTCCAAAGACAAAGTACACCTATATAGGTGGTCCGATATAAATGTCATCGATATTTGACCTTGGACCTCGAAGATACATCAAAATTGAAGTCGGTTTTTTAACCGACTTAAAAAAGGAGGAAGTTCTCTGTTCGATTGTATTTTTTTAGAAAGTTAATTAATTTTTAATTAATTTATAGAAAAAACTAAAACTGACTTTAATGTATCTTATAATATATCTCTACCAATATCGATATTTTTTTTTTATTAATATAATATAAAACTGGAAGACCATCACTGACTGACTGACTGACTGACTGACTGACTGACTGACTGACATATTGACAGAATTGTTCTCCCAGATGCCGTTATGGTGGGTGGAAGTGTTTGGTATGGTTGGATAGAGGATGTTTTGAAACCAACCAGAAAAATCCGAAATCACCAGAAAGTGGTTTCCGTGATGGAACTGCTCAGGGGATCTCGGAAACTATAAATCGGATGGGGGTACCGCTTGAACTAAATATGCCCCAAACCTTGGGCCAATTTTGAAAATTTGAAAAAAAAGATGGCCGCCATACAAAAAAACATGGCCGCCATACAAAATAAATATGTAAATAACTTTTGAACGGTTAGAGATAGGTATAGGGTGCTCGACCAAATGTCATAGAGGGCGATGAGGGAAATTTGAAAAAGTTGGAAAAATTAAAAAAAAAGAAAAAAAAATGGCGGCCATTTTGAAAGATGCTCCGATCCGACTGAAATTTTGCATAGGGGGGTTTTCTGGGTCGTAGATTACGATTATTAAAAAAAAATTTGGATTCCGCCATTTTTCAAGATGGCTGCCATACAAAGGTTTTTTTTCAGGACAAAATTGGGGAAAATAATATGGAAATAACTTTTAAACGGTTACAGATAGGTATAGGGTGCTCGACCATATATCATAGAGGACCATAGGGGAAATTTGGAAAAGTTGGAAAAATTAAAAAAAAAGAAAGAAAAATGGCGGCCATTTTGAAAAATGCTCCGATTCGACTGAAATTTTGCATCGGGGGGTTTTTTAGGTCGTAGATTACGATTATGAAAAAATAATTTGGATTCCGCCATTTTTCAAGATGGCCGCCATACAAAAGATTTTTTTCCGAACAAAGAGAATAACTTTAAAACCGTAATCGATAGGGAGCTTCTATAAAAAAAAACAACACCACCCCACGCGAGCTGCTTTAGCAGCTCGCGCACGCCACAAAATCACTTGGATTGCGCCATTTTCCAATATGGCCGCCATACAAAAGTTTGTTTTTAGAACATAAAGGCTTAGATAACTTTAGAACCGTAATCGATAGGAAGTTTCTATAAAAAAAAAAATAACACCACCACCACGCGAGCTGCTTTAGCAGCTCGCGCACGCGGCGAAATACTAGTTTTTGTTATAAAATTTATACCTGTTAGCAGGCGATCAGCGTATTGATCGCTTTTCGAAGTAATTTAGCGAATCAATCGCGATATTGCCACAGAATACTAAGGGACAGAAGCATCACTCCGCAAAGAAATTTAAACAAATAGCGACTCTTGCTATGACGCAATAAAATTCAATTCAGCTCGCGTAGCGCTGCATACCTACCAGTCATATTAACCTACAGAGCGCCTCTCTTTCTATCGCATAGCCCTTACTCGTATCTCTTCTGACGCGGCACGTGTAACGACGCGCGACCCACCATTGGTGTGTACTTGTAGCTTCGTACCTACAGTGCGGAGTGGGCTAGGCCTGGTATTGCACACATTCGAAAGCCAATTGCAGCTATTTTGATACATCGGTCGGTCGAAACGCTAAAACGCTAAATGACGTAATTTTTTAAAAGTTATTGCAATAACAATTAATTATAATACTTGCGGTAGGTCTCTCGTATACAGGAGGCCGTCTGGGTAGGTACCACACGCTTTGCGAGTTATTCTGCCGCAAAGCAGCAGTGCGCAAGCATTACTGTGTTCCGGTTTGAAGGGCATTGTAGCCAGCAAAATTTCTGGGCAAATGAGACTTTATATCTCGGGGTGATGAGCGAAATGCATACTTATGGTATGAAAAGTTCTGGGTGGTACCTCATTTGTTATGGGCAGGCGTGGCGCTTACCATCAGGTGAACGACTTGCTCGTCTCATCACTCAGTTTCATAAAAAAACACACCGATCACCGATGCAAAAAGTAGCGATTGCCAAAACGTAGCTTTTGATATACAATCGCAATATCGCCGATCGCCCATGCTCAAAGAATACTAACTATTGCTCAAAGTAGCTATCACTATAAAAGGCAAGATTTTAAGACTCAATCGCAACGAGGCCATTCGCCTGTAAAAAGTAGCAATCGCTGATATCCGAGATTTTTATACTCAATCGCAATGGTCATATTTAGAGCGGGTACGGCTGAGCGGACGGACTTTCACTTGTGTGTACTTTCTGACCATCTATGGTTTAAGATACTTACTCAGACATGAATTTATCTACAATTTTTTTTTATGAAACCGTAATTAGACGAGCAAGTCGTTCGCCTGATGGAAAGCGCCACGCCTGCCCATATCAATTGCGGTGTCAACCAGAACTTTAAATACCACAAAAATTACTGCGTAGCACTGCATTGCGCTCATTACCCCGAGACATCAGATATTAAATCTATTTATGCCCCGTCATTTCGCTGGCTTCAGGCTACAATGCCTATCAAACCGAAACACAGTAATGCTTGCGCACTATAAGCTGGCGGCAGAATAACTGGCAAAGTTGTGTGACAAATTACAACATTGCCAATTTCATGTAGATTTTGAAGAAGCTTTCAATTGTTATAAAGATAAAATTATCATATTCTAAAACGAAATGTAACTTATACATTTATGAGTTTGCGTTCCGTTCGAAAGTTATGACGTCGGCAGCGGTGAATATTCTCAGCTAGATCGAGTTTCCAGTTTATTTCTACCGTAGAACATGTATTTTATAATCTAACTAGCTTTTCTAGAGCTTCGCCCGCGTCAGTAGCGTAGCTACCGGAGGGCTAGACGGGGCAGCCCCCAAGCCCCGTAGGCTCGGACTCTGACTTACAAACTATAAATTGAACTAGTGAAAATTTCTCCCACGTTCGAAAAATAAATAAACCAGAGTTTGGAAGGCGATGAATACGAAACAAACGATTTTAAATAGTTTAGTTGGGGCCCTAGTTTATTTTTTGCCCCAAGGCCTTTGGTTACCTAACTACGCCACTGGCCCACGTGTTTAAAGATTGTAAAACTGTAAGGTACGAGTTCGTAGCCGACTGCAGACAGCAGCTGCAGACGACGTGTCGCTGCGACACTACTGGTTTCTATGTAATCTTATTTCAGTGAAATACCTTCCCCTGCTAGCGACACGTCGCACCATCGCAGACGACGTGTCGCCCGACCGCAGATCAGTAGCGCCACCGACAAGGGATATCTGCCAGACTGTTACCTGGAATACGGCGCTGCCTGCTGCCTGCTTCAGCCATCTGCAGTTTGGGTTCAGCATCATGACTGCAGCGACATGACGCTGCGACACGTCGTCTGCTGCTGCTGTCTGTAGTCGTCTACGAACTCGTACCTTTAAATTATCACGACAGTTGCGGCCACTGACGCGCTTCCGTATAATGATATAATAACCAATGGAATATATAATGTTACATTGTAACCGCCAATCATAGCGATTTCTTGTAATAGAGCGGCGAAGCAGCTTGGAAACCACTCCGTGGACTTATTTATTATCTACAAGCTGCGCCCCGCGGATTCACCCACAGTTTATATGTACTTTTCCAGGATCTAAAGTACCTACGTACCAAATTTTATAAAAATCCGTTTAGTATTTTTTGCGTGATTGAGTAATAAACATCCATCCATACTCACAAACTTTCGCATTTATAATATTATACTAGGATATTAGTAGGAATTATTAATCTTCGCTGTCCTCGTTCCTCGAGCCGGCAACGGGGCGCTATATTATTGATTGCTCATTCCGCACACACATAATTGAGGGTATTTCACACGCACTTATGAAAATGTTATGAGAAAGATTTTTTTCGGGCTTTGCTTATTATATTTTGCTTATATTATGCTTATATTGATATAGAGGGCCCAGATAGAGGCTTTTTTACACTTAATAGATCTATGTTTGTCCACTATCTCGCCTGATGTGAAGCGACGATGTGGCCTCAGATGGAGCACATAGATCCAGAGAGAGGCGGCAGTTGAGCGGCTGCTCAGACCCGTCTCCCCGATGGTTCACCGAACATCATCCCGAAACACGACTAGATCGCCATCGCGAAACACGACTAGGTTGCTTGACGGCATGGCTTTGTTCGGTGGGTGGTATCACAACCACGGCCAGAGCCTACCACTCCAAATGGTCGCTGTAAAATCCCACTACCTATAATAGTAAATGCGATCGTTTGTGAGGGTATGTAGAATGTTTGTTACTCAATCACGCAGAAACTACTCAACGTATCTTGATGTAATTTTATGTGTGCAGATAGTACATACTATATTAGCTTTAGATTCTATACGATATTTTTAAGTTTTAATCCTGAAATAATTATGTATGAAAATTGTAATATCGATTTTGATCGAATTGTAGCCACTTTAGAAAATTACTCCCGTTAAATTATTTTTCATTTCTGCGTCAAAACATTTTTAAACATATTATAAAGTTGAGGCAGAAAAATCCAAAAAGGTAGGTTTTGTAGATTTGAAAATTTCTATAGATTTCTAACAACAAATAAGTCTATCTAGTTAGGGTAGTTGCTATAGGGATCCTTATTCAAAAACTTAGCCCTATATAGCCTTTATATAAAGTAATGTTTATATAAACTAAAGCAAATTATATGTAAAACAAACAAACGTCAAAGCTTTTGCTACACCGCCATCTAGGTTCTGTAATTTAAAACTAATTAGTGCAGTAATTGATTGCAAAGAAAATAGGTCAACTTCGAGTCACCCTTGGAGACTATCCTTAGAACGGTTTTATATTTTTGTTCCACTTCTCCACTTCTTATGCAGTTCTGTTCTTTAGCATTTTCCACTATGTTTTGTGAAACGACTGCAATTATTCAGTAACTTTTATTCCATTGTTATTCAGTTATTCTAATTTCAATTCCGTTCACGACTCACATTCTTGTGGTCTTGAACTTCTGAACTCTATTTTAAATTAAGAATTGATGTTCTTTTGTTTTATTCTCAAGGTCTAAGCGGTTGCGGCACGTGTACAGTGCCCATTAGAGTTCGGCAAACTTTTCTTAAATAGATTTTGGGCCCTTATTTGGATTTCCTCTAACTAGAGAAGCAGAAAGCCTGAGAACCATGGTCCCACAATACACACTAGTGAACTTTACATCTAATCTTACTTATTACCATTGTAATCGGATAGGTTATTGCTTAAAATATTAAATATACATTATAACAATAACTTTTAATATACTTAGTTAGTTTCATATCGTTCAGACTTTTTGGCGGTATAAATAAAAAGTGAAGTACTTCGATTTTGTTTTATTTTTTAGAAGTGTTTCTTCGTGTGTGAAATTGGTGGATTATTTATTTATTAGGAATTACAAACAGTACTAATAATATAGTCTTATTTATTGTAAGATAATGTTAAAGTTAACAAATGTTAGACCACGTTAACAAATATTAAACGTTAGGTAGGTGCACGAGTGTAGGAATATGAAACAAAATAGTGTTGCTTTTCAAATTCGCCCAAGAAATCCATAGAAAGGCATCTAGCCGACGACCCATATTTTGAAACCTGTTATTATTTAATTATTTGACAATGGCGAATGCACGAACCGTGCGAAACCAAAAAAGAAAAATAAAGAAAAGTTTAACAAACGCGAAATAGATGACAAATACTCAAAGATAGGCAGTGATTAGAATTTAAACCCCACAGCTCCACATCTCGGATCTTGAAGCTAATCCCGTCCTGTCATCCATCTCGGGCCAAATGTGTTTTTCGGCGCTTCAAGTACTTTAGCTTAAAGTGGCTCCGGGATAGTGGCTGAACGGAAATTAATTATGATTTTGATTGATGTCCCGAACTCCCGGTTGGCGTAAGCGTTTTATGGTATAAAATTTTGTTCGTAATATGTAGAATTGTGGTAGGTGTTGGAAATAACACGAAAAAGATTAGGCAAGGATTTTTTTATTAAAATGTTCTCGGTGATTATTTTATTTAATTAGCAAAAAAATGTCTCAAAACTTCTTGCTCACTGCAAAAGTTGATATGTCAAACGAATTTGGTAAATACAAGTAAACGTTTTATCAAACAAAAAAAACAACTTCAATGTATCCTCGAAGTCCACGGTCAAATATCGATGAAATTCTTCGTTATCTGAGATGAAATTTATATGGGACCACTTCGTAGCTATACTGAACCCAACGCAAAATTTTCCGAATCGGTTCATGAATGACGGAGTTCTGAGGTAAACATAAAAAAATACAATCGAATAGAGAACCTTCTTTTTTTTAAGTCGGTTAAAAATCACAAGGTAAAACATGGCGCAAATTTAGAATATTTTAAAACATGTTATAATGCAAGATTGTAAGTGAATATCATCATCAGCCCAACGTCATAAATTGCATGTGGCTAAAACAAAGGGTTAGCAGGATAAGTCAACATTACGCCATGATTTAAGAAGAAACATAATTCCAGCTGTCGTCGTACCGTGAGTTACGCTATGTGCAGTTAAGACAATCTGTCAGTGGCAAACTCCGATTCGGAGGAGTACGAGATGTGGGAACGTAAATATAAAACTGCGAGACCGAGTGTGGCTCAGTGGGAGCACGTGCGACTTTCGATCCGACGCACCCGAGTTCGAATCCCGCTGGCCCCGCACAACTGACTTTCTTAAGTTATGTGCGGATTTAACACTCGCTTTAAAAAACGGTATAGGAAAACATCGTGAGGAAACCGGCATGTCCAAGAATTTTTCACAAAAAGTCAAGGACATGTGACATCCACCAACCCGCACTGGGCCAGCGTGGTGGACTATAGCCCATTATCTCTCTAAGAGAAAGCCCATGTCCCAGTAGTGAGAACGTGATGGGCTGATGATGATGATATATAAAACTTGGTCGTAGGGTGTAAAACATGTCCTCATTGCTGTGTTTCAGGCGGTCGATTGATTATTTAACCCCCGACGCAAACAGGGGTGTTATAAGTTTGGCCACTATGTGTATCTGTGGCACCGTAGCTCTTAAACGGGTTAACCGATTTGGTTTTCTAGCGGTGATTCTTAGACATGTTTTATCAAAATCTGTTCAGCCGTTTTTATTTTTTATAGTTTAATTTTTATTCGACAAAGTGGCAACCGGCTTTAATTAAATTAAACAGTGTTTAAACAGAATTTGTGAAGGGAATTGTTAAATGTTGTTTAAGTAATGTAATTTATGGGGTTCCAGCAGGCGTTCGATTGTTGCGCCATTAATTTTCCTAAGAAAATTTATGAGCACTGTTATTTGTGTGTGTAAAACGTCCGTGATGAGTTAACGGATATTTTGTATGTAGGTAGCTACTTCGTTTTAACGAATTTTGTACTGCAAACTGAAAACCAGTCAATAATTTATGAGACAACTGAATATTTTATATTGGTATACTACCTAACCGCTTGGCAAAGCTGCTTCATTGCTTTCGAAGCAAACATTAGAAATGAACAAAATGATCACAACACAGACAGAAAAGCCAACGTTCCAATGATTGATCAAGATAGAAATGTAATTGGAAAACCTCCGCGAAGGGAACACCGGTACACCCACACGGCCCCGAGGCGTGTTTATTCTTCTTTTTAGGAAAAAGTACAAAGTAAAGGGTTGATTTTCAGGTCGATTGTAATTGAAGGGTTAAACCTTTGTTATAAATCAAAATAATTAATTGGACCTTTTGAGTTTCATGTTTCCAACTAAACACTAATTTTAGGTAAACTAATTTCCCAAATTTAGTGTATTTATTTAACTGCCTTTGTTTAAAGTCATGTTAACTTAAGTTACATTTTTTAAGTTAGTTATAATGTTTTTATGTAACTGAATGACGAGACGAGCTGGTCGTTTGCCTGATGGCAAGCAATACGCCAGACCATTATAATAATAGCACCACCCAGAACTTTTGTTTTACAAATTCCTGCGTGGTACTGCGCTCGTCATCCTGAGACAATTAGCTGTTGAGCTTGTTGTCTCATATGCCCTCATCCATCCCATATGTATATATATTACTGGTGGTAGGTTTCTCGTATGCGAGAGGCCGTCTGGGTGGGTACCACCGCTTTACCAGTTATTCAGCCGCCAAGTAGTAGTGCACAAGCATTACTGTGTTCCGGTTTTGAGGGCATTGTAGCCAGCGAAATTACTGGGCATTATGCGACTCAACAGCTGATTGTCTCAGGGTGACGAGCGCAGTGCAGCGCTGCGCAGGATTTTGCAAAACAAAGTTCTGGATATTGCTGTTGTTGTTATGGACTGGCGTATTGCTTACCAGCAGGCAAACGACCAGCTCGTCTCGTCTTTCACTTACATAAAAAAAAGGTTTCTGACTTTAGACTTTTATAATCTACGGCGTATTGCTATTTATTGACAACAAAATTAATATAATTAATTTTTAGAAAAAAACAAAAACCGACTTCAATGTATCTTCGAAGTCCAAGGTCACATATCGATGAAATTTATATGGGACCACTTCGTAGCTATACTGAACCCGACGCAAAAAGAATTTTTCAAATCGGTTCATAAATGACGGAGTTCTAAGGTAACAAACATAAAAAAAATATATACATATATACATTCGAACAGAGAACCTCCTCCTTTTTTGAATCGGTTAAAAATCTCTATAAATAATGCCGTATCTTCTAAGTAGTGGTTCTTTTTCCGATACGGTGGTAGAGTCATTGTGATAATTTGACGTACATAAGTGCGTCTGTTATGCCAAAACTGAATAAAGAGATTTTGACTTTGACTTTGATTCTATGTTCAAGATTACTTACTAGTCCATCAATTAAATCCATGACACGACAGATTTAAGGGCCGACACACGGACAAACTAATCTTCTAATCTTATAGATAGTAACGTATCTGTAAGGGGCTCGTGAAATTTGCAATTTAAATGTGAACCAATTTATTTTAATTCAAAGAAGATATTTACAATTGTCACAAAAAAGAAACTATTAATAAGATATTAAACTATGTACAACTAGAAATTTATATACAAGTGGTGACCATGCGGCAAGGTGCCAAGAACGCTGGCTGCATTCCCGCGTTGAATGGCTAAAGCTAATCTTTGAGCCAGGAATGAGCCAGCCCTTTTGTCACCTGCAACTTCGACAAGACGTGGGCAAATTTTTCTATATAATTGTTTGGTGCCCGGACCCCATGGACCTAAGGTTTCGACACCAAGTGGCGCAAAAATGTAATCACTGCAGAGTGAAGCATATTTCCGCCGCTTGGCGTCTTCGGCAGCCTCCGCCGCGGCTCCGGCCTTTGACACTGATCCACTGAGGCGAGAAGGAGCCAACGTATCGACGCAAGTTGCGTCCCATACGAGGGCTCGACCACGCTCCCAGGGGATCAGCGTCATGCCGTCCGGACGCTTACCATCATCGCGAACGACCCCCACCGGTTCTAGCACCGAAGGGATGTTGATGGTGGCAAGTGTCCGTTTGATGATGTCGTTTATGGAGCCGTGGCGGGAGAATCTGCCAGCACTTTTCTGGCAAAAAAGTCCATGAAGTCCGTCCCTGTCGACGTCGCTGCCACATGGACACCGATGGCGCTCCACAATTGCCGCACCCAGACGCAAACCGACGGCAATGCGGAAGCTGCCATCGTCGAGCAGTGTGCCGAGGTTAACTGATGGAAGGGCGTGAAGCCATTGCCCTGATTCGTGCTCGGAGACAGCTAGAAGACGTGCGCGGTCGCGATCACTGGAAAAATTTTGAGCCAGATCTTTGTAAACTCTCTGCACTAATGAAAAATCCCAAAGTTTTTGACGGTTTGGTTCCTTAGGGATATTTTCATTGGGACAGAGAAACTTCCAAGCTTCTATCGCTTCAGCTGCACATGTGAAAATGTGAACAAATGTGAACCTAACTAATTCGCTAGGTATATATGTTACGGCTAAAAGCCGAAGTGCGAATACACCTGGTTTTAGCCGGCTACAACTAGGTGCAGCCGGTTACATGTGGTTAAACTTAGATATATCCTACTTATCTTCGGTTAGAACTAGGTTTAGCCTTCATCATAGTGGCTAGAACTAGGTGCAGCCGCACACCAATAAAACGTATAAGGGGCAGCCCTCGGTAGGTTAGGGGGAGGCGGGGGTGGCCCTTGGGCCACCCCAACGCCGCGAACATGTATATTAGATATAATATAATGTAGATTATCATCTATCACTTCAATAGATTATAATCTACTGAAAAATAATGCGACGGTTCACAATCTTTCGACAGTTTACAATCTCGCATAAGATACATCTAAGTTTAACCGCATGTAGCCGGCTGCTTCTAGTTGTAGCCGGCTAAAACTAGGTGTAACCGTACTTCGGCTATCAGCCGTAACATATATATATATATATACAAGTAGTACATGTAGACAAGAATGGCTATAAATATGACTTGCTAAACCTAAAATTAAAATTGATAAAAAAGGAAAAAGGTCGCTTCATGTATAAGTTTACACTATAATGTACTCCACGTTTTAGAGCGAGTGTGGCTCAGCGGGGACTCGTGCGCTTTTCGATCCGACGCACCTGGGTTCGAATCCCGACTCAGCCCTGCACCAATGACTTATAGTTAAGTGCAGATTTTGCACTCTCGCTCTAAAACGGTGAAGGAAAACATCGTGATGAAACCCGCTTACGCGCTTTGGAGTGGTAGGCTCTGGCCATGGTTGTAATACCACCCACCGAACAAAGCCATGCCGTCAAACGACCTAGTCGTGTTTCGGGATGATGTTCGGTAAACCCTCGGGGAGACGGGTCTGAGCAGCCGCTCAACTGCCGTCTCTCTCTAGATCTATGTGCTTCATCTTAGGCATCATCGCTTCACATCATCGCTTCATATCAGGCGAGATAGTGGCCAAACATGGATCTATTAAGCGTAAAAATAAAAAAAACCGTGTTGCTCCACGAGGTTTTGTCCGCGGTTTTCCAAAATGAAAAATATCCTGCATTTTCAAGGCCTCAGGTACTAAATTCGTGATCCATCCATCCATCCTCAAAATGTGATAAAAGTATGAAGTTGGACTATGTCTACTATAATTTATTCTGTGGTATAAACTCGTAAAGTGAGCTAGCTACGAGAATAGTATCATGTGCTACGGAGCTACGCCAGATGCTACAAAGACCCGCAGAACGTAGCAGAGCTACGAAATTCGTACAGCGGACTATAACTTTGTAAACAGTACTATAAGTACCTACTGGCTAGCTATAGATACTTTTAGGTGCCTATACATATGCTGTGTGGTGTGGACTGAAGAGAATAACCTGCAGTTGTAGTCCTCTTATGTAAGAGCTCGCCTTGGAAAGTACCATACCTTTGGGAACGTCCATCACGTGATCTTTTTTAGCAACTTTTATACCCCTCACCCCTCTCTTCTCTCGCCTGGTGATACGTGGTAAGGTTTAGACTACACCCCCTCTACCCAAAATCACGTGTATTTTTTGGTACAAAGTATATCAAAAAATTTCGTAATATTATCCTTATGTACGGGTACAATCTAATTTAATTCTGGATTAAGCACCTTGATAAAAACGTTCATACAGACATTTAATGTTGCAGCTTGTTTCAGAAAATTGCCTGGCAACGTTCAGAGACAAGCTGCTTTAGACTGAGTAAAAAAATAAAGTCCTTCATGGGCAATTGCGTAAGTTTCTACAATAAAATTCCAAAATGTATAACGGAGCTCACAGAAAGTAGATTCAAATTGCGTCTGAAAAATATTCTAATGAAAACAGCATACTTTACAGTTAGTAATTACATAGAAGACAAAGATGCATGGAACATTCCGGTTCTGCCAAGTAGCCATCTAGCACATAAGAAATATAATAATGTCAAAAACAAACAATATTTTAATGTAACAAAAGTTCTAAAAAAAAAGCCCCTCAGTATTTTGCCGTATTTTCTGAGTATTGGTTCCTATTTCCGACACGGTGGAAGAGTCATTTTAATAATTGAAGTTCATAAGTGCCGAAATATCGAGAAAAATAAAACAAATACATGGTAAATATCCCGTTCCTAAATAGTTTAAAACAAAGTCGTTACGCGTCTTCTTTTAAAGGTCAGTTCGTACATTTTGATACGGTATTCACCATCATTTAGAAAATTCCTCGAGAAAAGTAGTGCCAATAAATAAATTCATACTTGCACCCGTGCGAGGTCGGGGCGGGTCGCTAGTAACCTTGAAAGTAGACTACAGACTACATTAGGTACTTATTCGCGTCGGCTATTATCCATTGACTCCGAAAACGGTGGAATACAGCAATGCGGATTCTCCCTAAAGGCCACAGTACTTGAAAACTCTGTGTTTTCCTCAATAATAATATTTGGAGATAAATAACGACCAACGATCACATACATTCTTGTCCCTAATTCCCCTGTCACATAATTCCTTGACAACTACGAATAATATAGTTTGATCGAGGCTGGTAACCAGAAACTACGAGGACTTTGGTACCACAACATTCAGTCATGAAACAAATATAGGTCTCAATTTTCTTCTTCTTAGCGAGTCGATCCTTCGGCTTTATATATTTCTTTGGACCAGTACTCCGCCACAAGCACAGCATTGTCCTTGGAATTGTACAGGTCCTCGCGTGTACAGGTGGTAGGACACGCAGGGCAAGACAAAAGGTGTGCCATAGTCTGGGGAGAGAAACCGCACTCGCATGCAGTATCCGAGCACCACCAAACACCTGCACACGTTTTCCTTGCTACGGCCGACTTGGGTCCGGAGTCTATTTAAAGACTTCCATGTCGGCCAAGGCAAATTGTGTCTAGGGGAGAGATTTTCAGATAGTGAAATAAGGTGATGCTGTAGGGTATCTCTCCTGCCAGAGACTTAGTCGGGCTTTTATGTCTCAATAAGAGTGCACTATTTGAATTTTGTGCAAGTGGCAACTGATATTTGACAGCTGCCACCTATGATTGTTCCGATTAATTATTAAAAATGAAGCGCTACATAAAATAACGCGTTATCATTGTGAAAACCCATTACAAAAATGGGGAAAGTTACGCTGAGACCGCTCGCAAACTTGGCGGAAGTTTTCGCGGAACATGATAACGGAGTTCTTGTGGCCTCAATTTCTCCCTTACCCATATGTCCCTCATGCGCCAATCGTATATCGTGATGAGCTCAGATTAGGGTGTATATTCACTGCGACAAGGTCTCATGATGCCATATATTGCCCATTAAGTTCATATTAACTTATTGTTATCATATTTTGGTATAAATGAATGAGATTACTTCGATTTCTTGCCTGGGTCGACGATAATTAGACCGTATCTCATTAGTTGCAGTGAGGCTATACCATAAATTGAGCTCAACACGATATATGATTGGTGCTTGAGGGACATATGGGTAGGACGGCATGGATCTGGACGGCATGTGGTTTCAGCAAGATGGCGCCACGTGCCACACCGCGCAT
This sequence comes from Petrophora chlorosata, assembly GCA_951640565.1. Classification (NCBI taxonomy): domain Eukaryota; kingdom Metazoa; phylum Arthropoda; class Insecta; order Lepidoptera; family Geometridae; genus Petrophora; species Petrophora chlorosata. The sequence goes on along the minus strand of OX621204.1, from coordinate 1,591,886 downwards.
GAAGCAATCGATTTATTGCTGCAACGATTTCCTGACCAAATCATTTCACGAAATCGGTCAGATACAGCCACATCTTTGTCAAAAAGTAATAAATTTATTTATTATAAAAATGATATTTTTGTAGGTGGGTAACATAGGCCAGACACGGGGGGAAAAATATATAACTTATGTATACATAATAGAGCTATAAATCTTGATATACATTTCAAAGACAATAGTTTATGTGGAAGATTAAAATATGATTGAAACAAAAGAACACATTTTCCTAGAAGCTCCAAAACACCCGGTAATCCCAAAACCATCTGCCCGGAAGATAAGTGTAGTCAGGACAGCTGGGAACCATTCCACTTGCATGAGATATGCGAACCCAGTTCCACGTACGAACCTGAGAACCCTGGGGAACGCCGGCCGAATGACTTTATCTCCGCCCAGCCGCGTTTGTATCCTAATGTATATTCAAAAATAATAATATATTAGATACCTACGTGTTATAAAAGTTTGATACATCTAAGGCATTTAAACGTTTGATGGAAATGCTTTGAATAACAATAAATTGTTAAATCAAAAAATCTAAATCATTTATTTATTGAAACATTTGTTACAAAAAATTTACTGGTGGAGCACCTGAAACCTAAAGTGGGCTTGCGACCTGTGATATAGCTTTAAGTGTGTAAAAGTTCACCCCATTTCAATTCTAGTTACGTTTTCTTTATCATCGCTATACCTATCTACTATGTAACTCAAATATTTAGTAAATTATGTATGTACCTACATACCAAAAGGTTATAAGCAATGGGACAACTTATATACTTATTCCATTAATGCTCCAGTCCACTTCCAGTTGGCAGCGTACCCAAGATGCCGGAAGCATTGTCCAGTTTCAAACTGATTCGTTGAGTCAAAATAGGTCCCAGGATTTTAATCACACATTGACCAGGCGCTCTTTATGTATTGAGATATTTATGTATTGAGCGCGTCCGAGATCACAATGTGTGCTCTGTTACAGTGACAAAACAAAGTCTACCTATTCCACACAGCGTACTGTACGGAGTGATACTTGAATTCGGTATGAGATGTTCGCAAGAGCGTCTGGGGACCGGACCCTTTAGTTTTGCTTTGCATACCTACACATGAGACGAGGCGCACTCCGCACGTAGCTGTGGTGTTTTTTCATACTTCGGTTCACATCGTAAACTAAGCTCGCATAACTAACTGCTCGCTAAGCAAAGTTAAGTTAGTTTCGTTCGCGGTGTACTAGGCTATAGGTATATTTTAGTTTTTCCTGCGACGCGACGTTGTTCACTTGTTCTTAAACTTTTGACCATCAAGGTCACCCATTCAAGATATACGAAAAAGTGCTTTCTTCGCCGAGGTCGGCTTGTACCGAAGTGTCCGCGGTTTTGCTTCTATAGCATGGCACTCAAATGGTTAAACTCGCTTCCAGCCACTCTCCCTGCCTCGTAGGCATTTTTTTGGCTCATATTGTAGATACTGTCAATTTTCATAGATTGAAAATACTTATGTATAAAGTCTATAAATACGAGTACGGTCCTATACCTACTATACTCCACTCCTTTACTTACCACAATAACTGCAGTTGTTTTCAAGGTATTAACTATCGAGTAGCCACCATCACACTTGATGACAAAGATGAGAGAGAATGTGGCTCAGCGAGAACTCGTGCGCCTTTCGATCCGACGCACCTGGCTTCAAATCCCGACTCGGCCCTGCACCAATGTCGTATAGTTAAGTGCAGCTTTTGGACGCTCGCTCTAAAAACGGTGAAGGATAGGATCCAAGAAAATACCGAAAGTCTGCAAAAATAACGAAAGACGTATTAAATAAAAGGCTTAAGAACAACGACTGACTCAATAAATAAGTTATTTGACTGATAATAATTGATATGCCTTCTGCCACCTCACGTTAATAATGAGAATGGTCGCTAGTTCCGCCAGGTGATCGATGCTACGATTATTTATTTGATAGTTGGTTGACCGTTACCACCTGGGTCGCCCCTTTATGAGCCACTGGGTGGAATGACCTAGGTAAAGCTAGTGATGCTATGCTATAATCTAGAGCACTGTTCAATATGCATCGGTAGCAATGTTAAAGAATTTTATTGTAATTATATTGCATGAAATGGTTATACAGGGAATGACTTGATGCTAAACAGCATTACCAGTCTTCAAGGGTTTCCAATATACTTATATCCAGAAAATATTACAGAGGAATACCCACGGCGAATATCTTAAAGTACCTAACAAGCCTCCACAAGATAATTATGATGATTAATAATAATTAATTATTATTATAATAATTAAAAATAAATAAATAAGTAATAATTATTATATTTTTTTATTAATTATTATTTATTATTATGATATTTAATAATTGTTATTTATTATTATGATAATTATAAATTAATCAGATGCTTATAATTATAAAAACTAAGTTCTGGGTGGTTATTGTTATGGGCTGGCGTATTGCTTATTGCTTATCATCAGGCAAATAAAAAAATGTTACTATCTTTATATATTAAAACAACATAAATTGATTAATTACCTCTATTACGTATACATAAGTTATCTGCTCTCCTCCCGTGACTGGCCTATGTCACCCATCCACTAAAATATTATTTCTTTAAGAACTTTCCCGAACAAAGTTGGTGTGACTCGCCAATCGCACGGGATATAGCCACTTGGTACATAAGCAGTAGTACCTACGCTGCGTGCCAAACTCTTAAAATATTTACTGAGTCTTCAAGGCTGGCCTTGGAGTGTTTTGGTAACTTCGATCGATCCCTTTTTATTAGTTAGATATGTACACTAACAATTATTTAGTTAGTTGTACGGTTGTACCTTGGAGTGGAGTTGCTTGTTACTAAGAGACGTGTGACTAAACAGTATCGTAGATAGCAAAAGGAGCAATTTATTTATTTCTTACATTCACAGCTTCGTTTAGTCATTTATAAGAAGAAATGCGGCTGTTACCCCTTCCTTTTCCCTTCTCTATTCGTCTCTGGTATGGTAGGGCTTCTTACCCTAGAACTTAGACGCAAGCTCCTACTCATTATCCATTACTGTATGCTGATGCGCAATGGAGTGGATAATCCTTTATTACTGAGTCGAGTAGTCTACTATGTCCCTCAGAACTATATCCGCGCTGGTCAGCGTCGCCGGCACCAGCTGCTAGCGGCGTCTGGCGTGTTACGCACACAACATGCGAATAATGCACCGATAGCGAGAGCAATTAAACTAATTTATCAGTTCCTTAATGAGGTCCAAGATGCCGACATACATATTGACCTCATAAGTCGTATATATAAGTATTTAATATTTCATTTAAGTGTAGCATTGTGAGCGTTTTGGCGTAGCTGTATGTTCACAATAGTAAACTTTGAATAAATAAGTAAATAATCTTTGAATAAATAAATAAATAAACTTTGAATCAAATAAATAAATAAAGTTACATATAATTAGAATTTAAGCCAAAAAATAATCTACATTATATAACTTCTCCAGCGCAATCAATGCAGCACTTGCTGTGTTGCCCTCAGTGCCCCAACACCTGCACTTTCCAAGACCTGTATGAAGCTACTCCTCCTTGGGTAGCAGTAGCCGAGAATTGGGCTAAAATCCTACTAATCGTACTTAATCTTATAAACGCGAAAGTTTGAAAGGATGTATGAATGTATGATTGTTACTCTTTCACACAAAAAACTACCGAACCGATTATCATGAAATTTGGTATGTAGGTACTTTAGGACTTGGTAAAACACATAGGCTACTTTTTATCCCAGGAAACCGGGGGTGGAACCGCGGGGCGCAGCTAGTTATTCAATACTTGAAACATATTATGACCCATCGACACGAAGAACAAGACAACGTAACAATTTAGGTACCTATGTTTTAACTATTGCGAGAACAGATGTTAATTTTGAAGTTGTCGCAGCTAATGTAAATTGAGACAGCTAGGTACATATATTTGAAAATTAAGTACCTAGTTACCTATACTTCGTCTACTGTTAGTATTTATGTTCTCATTTGTTATTTTGTATTTACCTATGTTTTATCTATTTGTATATTTTATGTTAAAGTATTTATTATGTATATTTTATAACTGTTATGTATTTTATGTAATGACTTTGGTTTATGTAGATATATTATATTATATAACAAAATTATCTTAAAGTAACACCGTCCATATATATTTCTGTCTACATTCCTCCACTTGTGGGTTGTCTGGGAGAGATCGCTTTGAGCGATAAGACCGCCCATTGTGTCACTATTATTAAGTTAGTTTTTATTTTAGTTTTTAATTATTTCTGTATTTTGGTGTTATAAAGAGTTAATCTATTCTATTCTACCTAGGTAAGTACCCAGTAGCTAGTAGTACCTAGTAGTAGTACCTAGGTACACAACTATGCAATCTACATATATTATCTAAAAGATATTATTAGTATCTACTTAGTAGTTACTACTGTAGCAACGCAGTAATAGATTTGTCTCTGTGATTGAAAAAAATAATATAAAGGTTTCGTCAGGTAGCACATAGAGTTTTAACTCCCTTACACCAATTGCAGTCCATAGTTAATTCTTATTATTGTTGTCCAGAAAGGAATCTTAGTAGCCGTAACACAGGGAATCCTAGTACGGCAGCTAACGATATACCTAAGATGATGAAAAAAAGTTATAGGTTTGCCAGGAGACACATCGTCTTTCGTCGCTAGTCAAAGAGCGGCGATAGAACCATTTTGACTAAAAGTTTCTTCGAAAAAGAACATGAAAGAACTCTCGTTTTGATCGTATGGAGATATCACCTAAATTTGTTAAAAAAATCTCTTTATAAAAAAATGTTAGTCCATTTTCACAGCTGCTTAATTAAAGCTACAAAAAAATGGATTTCATTTTCGAACCTCTCATAAATAACTTGATTTAAATACGTTAAATATAGATGCCAAACCTTCGCCTGAACTATTAATAACTACAGTAGCCTTCCTCACTTATGTCACAGGCGGACAGACAGGTGGACGGTGCGATGTAAATTTTTGATAACCATTTAGCCATGGTAAAGTGGTCCGTACACGAAAACGCAACGGGCGAACTTAGATATAAAAGTAAATAGAACTAGATACAATACACACGCTCTTTATTGTTTACCAATAATATAAACAACTATTAGAAAGAGAAAGAAAGAATGACAACAGACAACATTTATTTTGTCTTAACTGCACACGGCACAACAATCAACACAACACAATAAAACAATTAGTAAATGAGATACTAGGTGCTTGTACTACAGATGAACCTTAACTAGGTTAGGACAATGGGCGGTCTTATCGCTTAGAGCGATCTCTTCGAGATAACCTAGATCAACTCTAGATTAACGGCAACAAACGTAAATTGTCACGTCTTTCAGGCCGTTTGTGCTCCCTCTATGGGATAACATGGATATAGAATTCATCAATACAATACACTATTCCTGATATTCTTACTGGATATTTCTTTTAAGACCTAAAATACGATGTAGTTTGTTACTACTTTATTTTTTTGTAGAGGTCAATAATGAGAGTAAATAATGAGATCTTGTATAGTTTTTTGGAACTCAGGCCAATAAATAAATTTCCTGCATTTTTATAACTCATGCTTACCGTAATTGTAATAATGTATTGGGTATCTATGCAGAATATATTTTCCAGCCTAGATTTGAACGCGGGCGTCTTAATTAGAAAGAGAAAATTGATTTCCTTTTTATTACAGCTTTTACTTGTGGTAGGTCTCTCATATGCGAAAGGCCGTCTGGGTAGGTACCACAGCTTTGCCAGTTATTCTGCCTCCAAGCAGTAGTGCGTAAGCATGACTGTGTTCCGGTTTGAAGGGCATTACAGCCAGCGAAATTACTGGGCATATGAGACTTAATATCTGATGTCTCGGGGTGCTGAGCGCAATGCAGTGCTACCCATTGCTTTTTTTGGTATTAAAAGATCTGGGTAGCACTGTAATTGTTATGGGCAGGCGTCACGCTTACCATCAGGAGAACTACTTGCTCGTTTTATTCCATAAAAAAAAGCTTTATTACATGACAATACTCTCCACGCCTTGAATACTAAAGCTCACTATCGGCAATCCAAAAAAAACTCGAAAGAAATAAATTTTATTTTTAATACCGTGCCCGCGCCGCGCTATTAGGTAAGTATTCTCGTATTATTTTTAATATCCAGCAAGAGCTCCTGCTCCCGTGCCAAGCCGTTATAAATGATGGGAACGTATGTCGTTCCAGTGCTCTGCAAACAACTCAGCTACTCGGACAAGGGCGAGGGGGGGTAGATCAAGACAGACGATTCGGGGTCACCTAAATTTGACCTTAATAGTTAGTTTTCTTTGGTTCTACTTCTACCTACTGTTAAGTTAAGCGTGACTTACACATTAATATAGCCCATCAAATATATATTTGTATTTGACAAATAGTAGGTCTTTATTTTAATTTAAATGTTATTAGTTACGTAAGAAACTGTTTACTGGTGGTAGGTTTCTCGTATGCGAGAGGCCGTCTGGGTGGGTACCACCGCTTTGCCAGTTATTCAGCCGCCAAGCAGTAATACGCAAGCATTACTGTGCTCCGATTTGAAGGGCAATGTAGCTAGCGAAATTACTGGGCATTATGAGACTCAACAGCTAATTGTCTCCGGGTGACGAGCGCAGTGCAGTTCCTCGCAGGATTTTGCAAAACAAAGTTCTGGGTAGTGCTGTTATTGTTATGGGCTGGCGTATTGCTTACCATCAGGCAAACGACCAGCTCGTCTCGTCACTCAGTTACATAAAAAAAGCAACATTATCGAACAAACATGTGCTCAGTGTGTTGTGTGCTTACCAACGTTTGACACTAACCATCGATCACAGATAAAATAACACAAAATGCCAGTGCTGCTATTCGCCAGTGAAATTCGTTGTGGGCAAAATAAATCGACCACTGAATGGAAACCTTTGGCAAATCCAACTAGAGCTAGACAAATGGTGACCCGCCAGCCCGCCAGGGCCGCCAGATAGTTCACATTTTGAATAAATACCCGGTTGTCCCACGGCTGCGACGGCATTCCTACATTGTCCTGTCTGTACTTTGGACAAACTGAAATTTCTCCGTAAATCCACCATTTCGAATGCTAATTATTATAATTCTCACTGAATACAAAACAGCTGTCCTGTCTGGTTTATTTTATTCGTTGTACATTATCTATTTTGGAATGGCAAAATAATAAAATGTTTCAGTGTGTGAGATAATCGTGTAGGAATCTTCGGGTTCCGTAGCTAACGCAACGCATAGCGTTTTTAAGATTCACCGTATCATGCTAATTTTGTTTTTATACGCATAAGTAGATATTAAAAGGTGGAGGCTGAGAAGTCGAGGCTTTATGCTACGCTAAATTCGGCGCAAGCAGAAAAAGCCATTGTTTCCGATACCACGGATAGAATAAGGACGCACTAGACTCAATTATAAAGCTTTTGAGAAAGAAAGAAAATAAATTTATTCCGAACATCACACAACATTACACTGAACATACTAAAGTAAAAACAAAACAAAAGCAATAAATACAACACAGTGAAATATTGCGTGATGTTCGGGAAAGGTTCTAGAGGATCGGAGGATTTAAAACTGTGCTATTGGCTAGGTTCTTCTACGGAACTCTAAAACGCTACTAGTTTTTTTAATACTTCATTTTATTTGACATAGGATTGTAAAATTCGTCGTTTTCACGATGAATTTTGGCCGAAACACATCTAATGTGTCGGTCGGGAGTACAATGGCATCTAGTGCCTCATAATTTACACATATTAAGTATTTTTGTTGTCATTGTTCTAATAAAAGATCTGAGAAATAGACTGTCGGGCGTGAGACTTATGTTTGTTAGAGCTTCGATCTGTCTCGACCTATAATTAATTTGCCTTTAGTAGTTTTATTTTTGGAAACCGTTTTCTTTGTGGTACAGCTTTTCCATTTTATATTTTGTTTGTAATATTCCGGGAGGGTAAAAATCCTTTTGTAGATGTCTGTGTGAATGATTACTTCAAACAACATGTCGACGTACCCAAGGTACCAACTATGATGTAGGTAAATCTCATCAGATAAATATGCAGAGCGTCCTTAAGGTGGAATTTAAAAGGAATTGTTCGACTGACTTTTTCTTTCGGTCCCATAAAATTATAGGTAGTTTTTATTTATTTTTATTTGGCTGGTTTGACTATCAGCTTAGGCAAACGTTTTAAAAAAATCTTCGAATGTAGTATTATTTAGTTACTTTTAAATCCGATAGTTAATATTTTTTTAATAATTGCCGTTTATAGGCATGAGTCATCCTTCCTGCGTATAAATCCTCTACGCTATCTACCTATACTCAGTAGATACAAACTTGCCACCTTTAAAGCTCCACAGAAGTCTCAGATTATCAGTTTCTAAGTGACCATTAATGTAATGCTTCATTTGTAGATTATAAACCCATGCCGTTTGTTACAGCGTGCGTAGAAGAAGACTGCATAGATTGGGAGGGGAAGACTGTCCCGCACGGACTTCTGTACGTGCCTGGCCCTGGAGTCTGCTCGATATGCGTCTGCTACCACTCGGAGCCGATGTGGTGCAAGGCGATATACTGCGATCCACCCTATGTGAGTAAGATGCTAGCTTTTTCGGCCACACAGCTCACTTAGTAATGCTGAGTGGGAACCAGCTTTATTTTGTGTTGCCGTATTGATTTAAGTTCCCTTGTGTCATGACTTTGTGTTGCCTGGTTATGTTTTTGAGACAGTGTCTATTATATAGATATCACAATGAAACAAACATTACCAAACTACTAAGTACGAATACTTTTTCTTTGCTTCGTACAGATCCTCATCAGACCCTTCTTCCTGATGGTACAGCGAAAATAATCCCATATCTGATTTAGGTGCCTCGATGGCGTGGCTTTGTTCGGTGGGTTATATCCGCGGTAGGAAACCACTCCAGGAAGAAGTCTACTCCAGTCCACTAAGACTAGGAGTAGACGTCTCTAATGGCCTACTCTTCAAGTCTATAAACTTTGCTCGATGCCTCTGATTGCGATGGTAACATAAGAAAACAATTAATTCCTTTTTAATATTCTAGAATGTATATGGTATGCCAGTACTAGCCCAGGCTATCTTAGACGGTTTCTTAAAGCCTAGGCCAAGGTGACGCGCGTGTATAGCTATAATAGCACGCAAAATGAAGGACACACACAAAACGCATTTTGTCTCCTTTCCACAGTTCTGCAAAAACTTCCGAGTGGGCGAACGATGCTGCGAGTTCGAATGCCTCGACCCTCCCGGCGAGGACACCAGATACCGCGAGCGGCAGCGGCTAAGGGCCCTGATCCTTGCGGGAAACTCTTCAGCGACGCACCTTGGACCCTCTGTGGAGATCAAGGCAGGGATATCTCTGCTGGCCGTGGCAGTCGCGAGATTCGTATGAGACCTGGACTGAGTCCTCGTCAAGTGGTAACTGTGCCTGAACAGTATGAACTCGTTGCTCGTTGAGCATTAACTTATGTGCGGTCTTTAAGACCAGGTGCGGCGAGGATGACGTATCAGAGGCGCAACACCAGCCTTTCGTATGACGCCAGAGAACTCTGAACTCAATTGGTGCCTGTGAAGGATTTAGTTCCAATCTCGTGTCTTAACTGAGATGGCTATCGATTTACCGTTTTCTATAAGCTGGAAAGTAATATTTCCTTTCACGTTTCTGGATCTCATTTAATAAGCGATGCCGCAATGATAGAGACTTTAAAACTGGTTAAAAAAATCCTTCCTGCGATTTTCCATGTTTTGGCACCGTTGCATGCGTTATGATTATAAATGAACTAATTATTATATTACATAACTACGAGTGGATTTTTATCGTTAAAAAGTACCTCAATAGTGTTAATGACATCTAAAAAACTGGATATTTACTTTCCATTCAGTCGTACTCTAGTGTGTTCAGGTATAAAATCGTCACTAGTTCGTGAGTTTGAAACCCTGCCAAATGCGCAGATGTTCTGCGTTTTATTGACAAACCACGTATTAAATATGATACGTACGGATTTCACGCCAATTCAAACCAGATATAACCAGTGTTCTACACGTTACCGCCGTTTCCGGATCTATTTCTAGACCCAATTAAGAGCCATGTGACAGGGAATATTTTATTAATTAGGTACATTATTAGCCAAATCAGCCTATTCTTAGCAGAGTTTACCTTTTCATGTGTATCTATACCTGAAAGAAAGTAACAGTAAAATTAGCAAGAGTTATTTAAACTGAAAGAAAATAAAAGAGATACAAAAGAAAAGAGTTACCCAAACGCAACTTTTGAAGATTGATCCAAACTCCTTAATGTTCAATTGTCCAACATCAAATAACGTTCAATTTACGACTCTACCGCCGCGTTCCACTATCTACAAGAAACAAAAGACCCACAAAGTGGTATCAATAAATTATAGTCTTTAATAGCTTTGCGTGGCTTGGTTCCACACAAACGGAATTTCGAAATAGCCCATCTAGTCGTCCCATATACCAACGCTGCCACGAAATATCTTCGCGAACGGTCTACTAATAATAAGTAATAAATAAGTAACTAGTCCGTATGGAGATGAGGGGATCTCGTAAGTAGCAGCGGGCTTAATATCTGAGATTGTTGAACAATTTGCGGTTGTAATATTAGTTCAGTTCGCGGAACCTCTGTAATTTGATTATACCTAGTACCTATGTACTCTAAAATTCATGTGATCATCAAACTCAACAAAAGCTCCATGTCAGTTTAGTAAAGTGTCAAAGAATTTTCCTACTATGTACCTCAAATACCTAAATTAAGACCCTAAAACTTTCTTCATCTGCCACACACATTCAGTATTTGCCCGACGGAAATACGAGAGCGCTAAATCCCTTCTCCACAATAACTATTACCTACTAGCCGCAAACTTTGTCTTATACGTCTACTATTTGTGTTCCAACTACCCGCAAAACTTGTTTAATTTTGAATGGATTTTCAATTCTGCACCGTATTCTAAAGTTAGGTGGCTATGGTTAGATTATTTTGATTGTGAGTTGGTCAAACTTTAGCTACCAAAACGTGACTAAGTAAACTAAAAAAGCTGGCAAAAGAAAAAAGCCTGATGGCAGATTCAATTGCTGCCTTAATTGTATTTCTATACCTTTAAGATTGTTGTATGACTACTGCAGTACCTACCAGGTTGCTGCGTTGAGTTTTTTGTGATACAAATTTAAAGAATTTCTTGGGTACTGTAGTGAAAAATGCAATAATAATAAAACAGAGTCAAAGAAATTAGCCTTGCCAGGTTAAACCTAATTCGACAAAACATCTAGGCTTACAAGTTCAAGGTGAAGGCACTTAGGAAAGTGCTCAGATATGCAAATCGATAATAGTAATCTTAGGTTTGAATTCGCGTCTAAATCCGTACGTAAATGGCATTAACATACAACAAGTCCTTTATTGGTTTTAAACCGAGTCGTTACCATGTTTCCATATGCGATCATACCTGAATTGGTACGAACCTTAACCATACCTATAATTATTTATACAATTGCTTTTACACCATGACATGGAATACCTTATTGCAGTAACGTGATAGGTAACAAGGTTTTCAAACGTCATTGACAGAAGTTTTTTATGTGATAGTTCGTCACATAAAAAACTTCTGTCAATGGCAAGCAATCAGGGTCATAATTGTCGTCAGCAAATTCTCCTGAATGCGGAAAATGAAGCTCCTCCCCCTGACCTCATTAATCACTGTTCTATGCAGTCAGATCGTAAAATATAAAACTTCTGATAACTTCTCTTCGTTTGGTGGTATCCCGCAGCAGTAATTTTACGTTGTCTATACGTACTTACATCCTCAGCTGCTAAGGATATAGAATACGCTCATTATGAGGTCTTATATATAGCTTCATGCTCCTGACTCCTGCCTACTTACCATCTACGTCGTGAAATCAAAAAAGTTGAACTGTTGCATACACAATCTAAGATTAGATCTAAGTCTGGCATCGTTTGTCTTATCTCGATGAGACTCTTGATTGGTTGATCCTGTGTCTGATCTAAAATTGCTAGTGGTTATACCATATTTGGGCTCCTCTTGCTTAACAAAGCGAATAAAGCCATAATCTTGCATTTGAAAATTAAATTGAAGTTGTTTTCTTCTGCTCTTAGAATATCTGGCGAAGTCTTTTTACCGAGATTCACTATGTAATTTTTCCGGAATAGTCATCTTTTGCTCGCGTTCGTTGCTGACATCGTCCACGGGAATGTCTTCTAATTATAGAGAACCTACAGCTTGCGTCCTAGATGTCAAAACGTCCAGGTAGGTTTGTCTGCTTTCTAGGATTTCAAAACCTAGATGTCTAAATTACTTATCCCACTGATGGTGAAAACTTAAAGCTTTTCCCAGTGCTAGTTTCGGACCTAACGTAAAGAGATTATTAATAAATTATTAAACTCATTTTTCAAGATCAAACGGCAAGCTTCGCCAAACAAAAGCCATTGTCATAACAATGTTTAATATATGGAGCATGTTAACAAAGTTTGGGCGATGCCATTAATATAGGCCGCCCTCTCTTTTGTCGTCACTCGCCTTATTTTACACAGATTTATTCACACGACGAATTGAGTAACATTTTGGACCAATTTTGAGTAACTGTAGCGTCGATTTCGTTACTTTTGGTGTTATTTGTGACGTGAATTATCTTTTGTTGGCCAATGTGACTGACCCCTGTTTCACCACCTATTACGAAATGATATTTATTTTAGTCTGAACCAGGGATGCAATTCTGAATCTTACCGGTAATCTTGAAATCAAATCAATCAATCAATCAAAAATATCAAAGAAATACCTGAAATATAATCAATTCTCAACGTGATATACTCAAATATAATCAATTCTTTGTCTTGGGGTGATGATCGCAATGCAGTCCTACGCAGTGCTTTTTGTGGTATTAAAAGTTTTGGGTGGCACTGCAATTTTATTGTTATGGGCAGGCGTGGCGCTTACCATCAGGCGAGCGACTTGCTCGTCAAATCACTCAATGTCATAAAAAAAATATGCAATTACATTTTGTTCATTTAGATAAATACTGTTGGAGAAGAATTTTCAGGGTCAAAATAGTCACCGGTGATTCCGAATACGAGTGGGAGGGATCGCTTATGATTGATATCACCGGTGACTATCATTGTCACCGGTTTAAGAATCGCACCCCTGGTCGACACGTAAGTCGTAATAGACGACAAACTTTAAATAGGTAAGTGGCATCGTCCGTCTTCTTTAGTTTAATTTCGTGACTGCAGACAGAAAGGGCGACCAATTTTAAAATGTCACTTACCTATAGACCATTCGGATCTTTGTGCGTATGGTTTACTTAGGTGAAACAGGGCAAAGTTTTCCATTATTAACACTAATTTTCATGAGTGAATCTGAAGATATAATTTTGACGTACCTATTCCTAAAGGTAAATATTGGACTTACATCGTGAAATGGACGATGCATTAAAGTTTCTTCAGAATCACTCAGAAAATCTAAGCAAGTAGAGTTAGGTAGACTTAGAACAGAATACCTAATAATGTAACACAAAAAATATGACAGAAAATCAGTGCTAAGGTACTTTAAAACACCTTAGCGTATGCTGAGTCGGAACCTCTTCATGACATCGCGCAACATTTCACTGTGCTGTATTTATTGTTTTTGCTTTGACCTTATTTTGTGTGTTCAGTGTAATGTTGTGTGATTTCTTGAAGAAATGTGTTTTCTTTCTTTCTTTCTATATACAAAGAAAGTGTACATAAAGCCAATTTTATGACAGCAAATTATATTACAGCTGTATTGTCGAAATCGATATCTGTGGCTCTAACATAAAGAACTTTGTCGATAATATAGGTATGGTAATAACTAGGACTTTCGCATAGTATGACACAGATAAAACTAGGTAGGTGTCGTATACCTAGCTTATTAAGAGCTTAATGTATTTCGCTAAGTACCTAGGTACGGTCAACGACAAAAGTTGCTGAACACTTGTTAATCTTTGATTGACTACACCTTCAATATTTGTCTTATTTCTATGAATGTTGCATTTAAAAAGCCTGTTAATATCTTGTGCAAATAGAGAAATTGCAAAAAATTGCATGTAATTTGTATGGTTTTGGTGTTATTGACTATTGAAACATTGTAAAAGTTCAGCTACTTATGTCGCTGACTGTACAATAAGCTGTGTTTTACAAGAAACGTCGTTGACATGCGTTAGGTGCAATTGCGATACCTATACTTATGACGTCTTAAAATTGGCCACAAACAAAACAAGTTACATTAAACCAAATATAACTTTGGAAACTGTTCCCTTCATTTCTGAAAATAATATTCCTCTAGCAAATTCTATGGATAAATTAAATTAACTGCATATTTCTTCACTTATACTAATAAATATCTTCACTTAGAAACTTAGATAGATAACTTCGAATTGTAGCTTTAAACTAACATCATATCATCGGCTATTTAGAGTAAAATAGGCCAATATTATTAGAAGAGTAAATATTAATTATGGGCGGTCTAAAACTTGTGAAGTTTCAGTTTCTATGTCTACATATGACGTCATATATGTATACCTACATGTCACTAAGATGCTGCGATCTAGAAAACAGGTATAGGGGTATAGCTAGAGAGGGCAAAATACTAAACTTCTTTTATACTAATCTATTGCTACATTTGAAGGTACCATTTAGATTCGAAGTATATAGGGCTGCCCATAAATAAAATTGTATTCGTCAATAGTTACGAAGTTGACCTTTTAATCAATCCTGTATACCGGCTATGAAACCAACACGTTTCGACGTGACACGCTAACTAACGTGACCCGTCGAACTTTGTGAAGGCGGCTCACATAAATTCATTAAACGTCATGTCAATGCCTGGTTTACATAGTTCGAGCTAATGTGCGACTAGGAACGGTGAGAACTGGCAGCTGACAATAGGTATGCCAGTTATTCTGCCGGCAAGCAGTAGTGTGCAAGCATTACTGTGTTCTGGTTTGAAGGGCATTATAGCCAACAAAGTTACTGGGTATATGAGACTTATATTCGACGTATCGGGCTGATGAGCGCATTGCAGTGCTACGCAGTGCTTGTTATGGTATTTAAAGTTTTGGGTGGCATTGCAATTGTTATAGACAGGCGTGGCGCCTACCATCAAGCTAACGACATGCTCGTGTCATCACCCAATTCCATAAAAAAAGGTATTTTACTGTATACAGCACAATCACTTTCAATGCTGCAAGAAGCGAGTTACTATCTTAAAGCGACTCGGTCAGCAACTCGCCACTTTTATTTTATTAGTTTTTTATTAAAGAATAGTACCTGCATTTGTTTCGAAAAATTAAATAGTGGTTACCTGGAAAGTTTTCCAGGAGTTTTGAAAATTGGTAGTTTTATAGATTCTGATGTGCTCTTTCCGAATTTCAACTTTGCCACCTCGTGTTTTTGCCGCTCGCGCCGCCATATTGGAAAAATGGCGCTTAAAAGCAGTTTTTTGACAATACCTCCTTGCCGACTTATTTTACTCCAACACTCGCGTTACAAAGTTGAAATTCGGAAAGAGCACATCAAAATCTATAAAATTACCAATTTTCAAAACTCCCGGAAAACTTTCCAGGTAAAACTAACAAAGGGCTGGACTAGAAGCCAAATATACAAAAAAGAGACTGCCATTAGCCTAATCACTGTCACATGCCAGTTCCTTCGTACTGTGTAAACCAGGCATAGGTGAAAATTGGACACTATCAAATGTAGATAGAATACATCATACTTATGTATATGTATGTATGTATATAAGTAGTATAATCAGGCCTAGCGCACTCCACACGTTTAGCTTCGTACCACTTCGTAGGTACGAAGCTACAAGTATATAGCCGGACACCGACGGCGGGTCGCGCGTCTTTACACGTCCCGCGTCAGAAGAGATAAGAGCTATGCGATAGAAAGAGAGGCGCTCTGTAGGTTAATATGACTGGTAGGTATGCAGCGCTATGCGAGCTGAATTGAATTTTATTGCGTCATTGCAAGAGCCGCTATTTGTTTAAATTTCTTTGCGGAGTGATGCTTCTGTCCCTTAGTATTCTGTGATATGATATAGAATTAGCTCACAGAATAAGAATTCAAAGTTCCAATGAAAACATAACTTTTTTTGTACAAGAATGTTTGTTTTTTAGGATAAATTTTATGTTACACTCGAGAGCAATGAATCCGGGTCACTTAAAGAATGTTAAAAATCTCGGAAACTAAAAATGATAGGTTAATGCAATAAATTGTATTTAATAGACAATGTAATACTCCTTAAATGAAAGTAAAAAAAATATGAGTCACCATACATTTTATTAACACAAAATTACATAAAGAAAAAAACTGCTGATCTCTCCTTAAAACAAAAATAGGAAACATGAAATTTTTGAACTTTATTACGATTTTCTTGAATTTTAATACTTCGTATTGCCTCCTCGTGCTTCCATTACTGCGTTTACGCGGTTTGGCATGCTGTACACCAAGTTCCTTATACGATTTTGGGGAATATTCTCCCATTCCTCTGTGAGAGCAATTTTGAGCTCACGAAGCGTGATTGGGGGAGGGTTTCGTTGTTTTACGCATCTGCCTAGCTCGTCCCAAGCATGCTCGATCGGGTTGATATCCGGGCTGCGCGCTGGCCACTCCATACGAGTAATGTTCATCTCTTGAAGGTAGTCATTCACAATCCTACCTGTATGAGGTCGGGCATTGTCATGCATAAATATAGCATCCTCACCTAAATTGACCATAAATGGACCAACGTGATCATTGAGGATTTCTTCCACATATCTTACGCTAGTTAAAGAGCCGTTTTCTATGATCACCAGCTCTGTGCGACTTTCAGAAGAAATTCCGGCCCACACAAGTACAGACCCACCACCGTAGGCTACTTTTTCTTCGATGCATGCTTGCTTGAATCTTTCCCCTGGTCTTCGATACACTCTGTGTCTTCCATCGTGCTTGTAGAGCATAAATTTTGATTCGTCGGAGAACATAACTTTTGACCAATCTTCAATACTCCAATTTACGTGGCTCTGGGCATATCTTAGTCTCGAAATACGATGCCCACGCTCCAGTTTAGGGCCGTTTGCAGGTCTAAGGGGTTTTAAGTTAGATTCAGCAAGCCGACGTCTTACTGTCCATGCACTTGGGTTACTTCCTCCGAGGCGTCGAAACTGATTGGTGAGTTCAGTTCCTGTGAGAAAGCGATTTCGAAGCATGGTGTTCACCAAGTATCGGTCTTCTCGTGCTGTGGTACACCTGGTTCTGCCCGTTCCTGGTCTGCGTAGGTTAGAACCAGTTTCTTCGTAACGTCGGAGAACTCTTTGTACTGTTGACAGCGACACACCGACAGTCCTGGCTGTATCGCGCTGACTCCGGCCGGTTTCCAGCATTGTAAGTATTCTGGTGCATTCTTCAGGCGTAAGCGACATAATTTCAGCTTGAATAATGAATATAGAGCACTATCAACATGGTTTATGTACCCACATAAATGACAGATTACAAACAAAAGCAAAACCAAATGCTGTAATTTCGTAGTTCCATCTTCGAAAGTGGCCCTTTTTCAAATTTGATTTTTTTATGATATAACTTTACAATAACTAAGAAGTTTTAATACCTTCATTTAAGGAGTATTACATTGTCTATTAAATACAATTTATTGCATTAACCTAGCATTTTTAGTTTCCGAGATTTTTAGGATTCTTTAAGTGACCCGGATTCATTGCTCTCGAGTGTATTTGTGAAATTTTATTTAAAGCGTGTGCTTGAAATTATCTGCATTTTGACAATAAAATAACTTCTGAACTATTCACGAGTGCAATCTAAATAGAAACCTTTAATTTTCTTCTAGACTTCAGTTTTAATTTTAGTTCATATTGTAGTGTCTCATCTCGTAGATAGCTCGTAGATAAAATAAAATAAACTTTTGGTATGACACAGAATGCGAAGTGGGAACAGGTAGGGAAATGTAGATTAATTATTTAGATTATTTTAGATCTATAGAACATTTCTATCTATGGGTCACCAAGATACAGGCTCTGCCTAGTTTGGGACCCGCCGGAAATATTTCGATGTACCTAATGTTTTATGTTAACTTTATATGTATGATGTACTCTTGAATTGTGTACCTACTTATATATCTGGAAATAAGTGATTCTTATTCTTATGATTCTATCTGAAGTAAACGGAAACAATCACTGTTTGAGGAGCATAACATAACTCGTTCGTGCACTTATATAAAAAGAAACAGTAGCTCAACTCACATGTTAAAAAGTAAAAAACATGAAAGACAATGATTAAGACAAAAATATTTTTTAGTAGTTCAAGTGATGAGACCTTTTAGAAATCACCAGTACTTTAGTTTTAATTATAGATGTACCTACTAAAACTTAATCACAGTTTTAGATTATTCACTTAAACAATTTTATTTACACCTACTTCAAGTTAAAAATGTCTTATAAAATAAGATTTAAATGTCGGGATATAATATTGTGATTAAAAATACCTGAATGTTTACCCATGTGCACTTAATTATTAATATTTAAGACAGTTTGGCCAAAACATAAAGACTTTACTTCAAAGTTACAAATATATTTAAAATACAACTTATGAATTGTTATTAAAAATATTTTATTGAATTTACCATTAAAGATGAACCAAGAGATTAGACAACATGACGGAACAGAATGTAAAAATGAAAAGCGTCCTTAAAGGTAGGCAACGCACCAGTAATGCCCCGATTGTTGCAGGTGTCCATAGGCGACGGTAACCGCTTATCATCCAGGCCGTGCGTGTTTGTCTATTAATTATATATTAAAAAAAATGTTATAGATTCTTGTTCATCTTTTATGTTATAGTTCAAAAAATCTTTTCATATTTTTCAAATAAAATGCCTTCTAAATGCTTAACATTTTTAACTTGGCACCTCCTTGTTATTGTGACACTAATAATTATTATAAAATTAAAATGGTATGTGATATTTTTGCTGGTTGTAACAATATTAAGCAATTGTGAATTAAGAAATGCAGCTTTAAATTAGAATTAAGCTATTGAATTCAGTGTGAAATTAACGGCAACATTTTTTACATAAACCTATTTTTATCAACATTGTCACTATGGATGAGTTGGGAAACACAGTTATAAACAATTATGGACACTGAATAGGGAATATACATGTGTTGTCGAAAAATTTGGTAATTACTTTTTACGATAGATTACTCCTGTAAACATTTAGTAGTGATATAATCATTGTTATTAATTGCATAGTCTATTTGTATTTCAATGTCTATTTTTTCTTATTTTTGGAGAAACGGAAAGTAATCACGAAACGCTTGAGTATGTGCAACCACTATCTGACGTCACGCGCCTCACTGCTTATTGGTCCATTTTTGACTCACACACAAATTTAGCATAGATGGACCAATGAGGAGATCCTAGGTCCCCACGTTGTGACGTCACACGCAAATGGCGCCTTTATGTTGATTTAAATTGATTCAAATTTTCATTTAGTTATTTTATTGACAAATGATGGCATTAAATTTTTAAACATTTGTTTTCATTAATAGTATTCAATAATGGATTGATTCATGCATTAAAAAAATACATGCATATTCCCTATTGTGGTACTTCCTAATTTTCAACCCATTATGTTCCCATTGATCAAGGAACGCATTCCAGAATACAATCAATGGGAATGTAAAAGTACACTATAATAATATTTCCTTACTGTGGATAATTTTGATGAGGATTGGCACTGCAGCACTTCAGTTAACATTCCATACTGTTTATATTTTGTGATCCTAATTCTCAGTCTTTGCTTTGCTTGTTTTTATTCATAATTTAGGTCTTACTTATATGTATTATTTGTAAAAGATATCTCTACTGTTTTTAAAATTGTCTTTAAAGGAAAATCTCTTTAAATATTGTCTTACGAACATGCATGCTGACCAAAGAAATGTGGATTAACCATATTTTAAATATGATTGTATTTATGTCGATTTAAATTAAATATTGTAAATATTAAATGCAAGTACCTTTTAATTAGCTTAATAAACCCAAATAAATATTATAAATTAAATTGTTTTTTTTTTAATTAACCTACTTTCTCTGATTTTGTTTCTAAAACAATAAAATAGTTATTATGTAAACAAAACTATTAAATTACTACAGTATGATAAGACATGAATAGGGTCAATAAATTTACTACCACAGAAAACCATATCTACAGCATAGTTTCCATCGACTGACACAGTACTTATATCTCTATTGTTTTTTTTTACTGAGTGATGAGACGAGCAAGTCTTTCACCCTCCGCCAATTGCAATTACTCTTCAAAGAAAGATCTTTCTGATGAGATCAGACGAGCTCGGTCAGTCATTTAAGTTTAGTCCTAGGGTTGGTTTTAGAGGAATCTAAATAGAAACATTCTCATTTTACCAACAAATATATTTCATAAGTAATAAAAATATTGCTACATATAATTTAAAGGTACATTATATTCTAGAATTGGAATGGCAACATTACCTCAGTTCAATCTCAGTCCCCGATCGAGCAAATCTTTCTTAGCCTCAAGGATCTCAGCTTGTAGCTCCTTAGCAGCTTCTTCACAGTTGTTGAAGGTCAACACTCGGTAGAGGACTACAGTCGCCGCATAGAGCCCAAATAATATGACGAATAAGATGGGAGATACCAGGATCAAATTCATGTTGTTTTCTATAGCTGGATGCTTGACGTAGCCACCGATTAGGGAATACCACACGGCGAATAGGGCTGATGCCACAGAAACCCACTCCAATAGCTTCGTCATGGCTCTGAAATATATTCCAGAGGTTTATGAGTCGGAATCAAAACAGTCTCAGTCCTGAGTCTTCAATAATAGTTGCAGGTGAGTTATATTTACCTTGTGATTGAATGTTAAGAATCAGGAGATAATTAGACTCGAATTTAAGCAAAACTTGTGCGAATTTCAAAGAAATGTTGTATTGTGTTTAATTTATTGATAGAGAAAACACATCACCGCAGTTACCGCAACATTTTGTTGTGAAGTGCTGATGACAATTGACAATCACATTGTCATATTCACACTGACAGCTTAATTAAAATTACATTAGCAGTGGCAGTTATAAAACATTGACGTTGGCATGGTAGGTACTAAATAATTTGACAGTAGACAATATAACAAGTGTATTGTTGCCAAATAAATTATCAAATTACCCGATAAGCCTAATCGACTTGATCAGTATTGATCATGTCTTGATCGACGATCAAACATGGCCTGGTTCTGACAGATGAATCAGCTTCCGCTCA
This sequence comes from Petrophora chlorosata, assembly GCA_951640565.1. Lineage (NCBI taxonomy): Eukaryota > Metazoa > Arthropoda > Insecta > Lepidoptera > Geometridae > Petrophora > Petrophora chlorosata. The sequence goes on along the minus strand of OX621204.1, from coordinate 1,570,481 downwards.
CATTAAGTTCGTTAGTAGGCCTATTCAGGGCCTTTCCACATAGCATATGTATATTACCTAATAGACAAGAGCTGTTTTTGATTGGGAAGCTCGGGCAACAATAAATAAAAACTCGAATAAATAAAAAATCTGCGATAATTTGGATTCACACAATGAATTCGTGAAAGGCCAGTGAGTAAATACACCCTAGACGAACGGACTCGGTTCGATAGCCGAGAAAATCCATGGTCCAACCAAACCATGTAAAATTATCTGTTAGCACTTTTAACGTTATAGAAGCGAATCCAGAAAGGAGTGGCAGCATAAAAGTACACCACTACACAGGAACAGACCGTTACCGAGCTATAATTCTTTAAAATTTAGATCGACCAATAACAGCCCGCAGGCACAGAAAAAGATGTCAGTCTCTGCCCAACCGGTGTAAATATCCGCAACAATATTTTCGATTATTTGCGGAGTTAGTGTTAAGTCCTCATTCTCACTGTGTTATATGCAAGTATATTATTGTGTAATTATGCAACGATTACAAGTTAGTGTTACTGTAAAGAATGGAATAGCACCACACTAAAGACACCTCGAGAATAATTGAACGAGTCCGCGATCAACCTTATTATGTCTATGGATAAAAATAGAATAGCTGTCGTTGGCGCTGTATGACAAATATCTCGTCAAGCGTGTGATATTTAAAATATGTTTCAGTAATTAAAATCAATAAATAATATTAACCTATGCTAAAGTTCTGCGCTCGTTTCATGCACCCTCTAATAGTTTCATTAAACACCCCACGAGGTAAAACCCTAACACTAAAAAGAGATAAAATAAACGTTTTATATAGTAAGATATAATTTTGCGTGACTGATTTTGATCATGTCATGATCATAAATAGAACTGCGTATTAACGTATACTACTTTAAAAATCCCTGAAACACGAGGAATTATGCTTTTACTGGCACCATTCTTGTGTCAAAAATTCAACATCAATCAACCAAAAAACGTCAAAAACAGCTGAACTCGCGAATCGTGGAGGACGTGGTTGTGTTTGTGATTGTATTAAATGATAAAATCATTTGTGATCAACAATGAATGAGATAGATGATAAATTCTACTATGTCTATAGCTCCTCGCTAGACCATAAGGTGGAAATAAAAATGTAAGTAATGGAACGTTTTCAATAAAATATAATAGTATTTTCTTTGTTTGCTCATTGTACCTACCCACCAACTTTTTTCATCTTAACACTTTCGTAACTGCAATAATAACATTCTTAGTTGGCCAACGTGCAGTTTCACCTGATTTCAGAGTTTACTTGCTAAACGTGCAATAATCGTTTTATTGCATATCTGCATTGTTGTGGTATGATCTTGGGTGTTTATTACATTATTTGATTTAGCTCAATGTCGGTGATTTGACTTTTGCGGTTACGACTATAAACAAACTTAGCTTGGTAAAATTAGGGATTTTATTTCCTACCCACATAATGACATTATGATAGTTTTTAGTTGATATACAAATAGAAGTTCAATATTAAGGAATAAATAATAAGGTATTAAGGATATATATATATATATATATATATATATATATATATATATATATATATATATATGCCCTCTCTTTCTGACTTTTAACATTATATGGGGGGAAACCCCCCACAGTCACTTCTGCTTCTCACATCGAACCGCTGTCACCCATTAGGATAAATAGCATGTAGAAACGTAAAAGTAATTTTTATATTTAATTAAATGTAGAACCAAAGCATTTTGGTTTCTTTTGCATCCTCCTGTCTGTAGCCTACATAATTCTTTTAATAATATATTTTAGCAGTATGAACGTCAATTATTACAATGACTCTCATCATTGTAATAATTGACGTTCATAAGTGCATCTGTGACGACAAAATTTAAATAAAGAACTTTTGAATTGAATTGAAAAGAATAACATTAAAATAATGGCACATCAATAATATGCCAGAATGTAAATAATATTATGTATAAGCTAGATAAACGAATATCATATTAGTACCTATATCGAACGTAAATTTAGCAAGCCTTGTATAAATACTATAATCATCAACCAGTCAGTAAAATATGTCTTAAAGTAAACCTAATTCTACACTATAAATTTCTTTCAGTGGTACATTAGAAGGTAAAAGAACCAAGCCAGAGTATGACACACTTCTCTCCGATCCCATGCTCAAATTCTCTGGTCTGTACCAAGAAGGATGTTCCGATTTGTATGTGACCTGTCAAATTCTGAGTGATGGAGTGCCCCTGGCGCTGCCAGTCACTACCTCATACAAGGCCTTCACTAATCGGTGGAAGTAAGTACCATTAACAATCTTATCAGAGATATGCAAATGTATAGATATTAATGTCTAGTAATTTTTTTTTGAGAGATGAAGACCGAGTGTGCATGAAGAGCGAGTGTGGCTCAGTGGGGGAATGTGCGACTTTCGATCCGACGTACCCAAGTTCGAATCCCGCTGGCCTCGCACCACTGACTTTCTTAAGTTATGTGCGGATTTAACACTCGGTCTGAAAACGGTGAAGGAAAACATCGTGAGGAAACCGGCATGTCCAAGAATTAATCACAAAAATTCAAGGACATGTGACATTCACCAACCCGCATTGGGCCAGTGTGGTGGATTATGGCCCATCTCTCTCTATGAGAGAAGACCCGAGTCCCAGCAGTGGGAACGTGATGGGCTGATGATGTAATTTTTTTTTAACCTAGAATGAAAAAAAATTTTGGTGGGTTTGAACCGATGCCTTACCCGCTGTAACATATAAAATATGCTTTTTGTGTAATTTTGTGTAGTTTAGCTATGAGACTAAGCAATTCATTTCCAATTTCATTATGCGCACCGCTAATGAGTGGAACTCCCTGTCGTGGTCGGTCCTTCCCGATACTTACGAGGGGAGGTCAAAAAGTTCGCGGAATGAAAGGGAAGGGGGGTGAATATAAACATGAAATTATTTTTCCTTTTCAATGTATTCGCCATTAACCCTAATACATTTTTCAGACCTATCAAATAATTTGTTTATACCTCTGAAAAAAAAATGATTTGTCAAGGCCTTCAAAATAAGCAGAAATTGCATCCGTAACGTCATCCGTAATTTTCTTTCCACGAAGCTCTTTTTTTCATGTTTGGGAACAAATTATAATTAGAAGGGGCCAAATCTGGACTATAGTGAGGGTGGTTTAAAGTTTCGAAGCTGCACTTGTGTAAGGCAGCCATCGCATCGCAACATGACTCTTGTGAACGGGCGCGTTGTCGTGCAAAAGGAGCACACCTCGAGACCATTTTCCCCTTCTTTTTTCTTTAATTGATTCTTTTCATTTTTCCAATAGTGTAGCGTAGTATTTCCCCGTGATATTGACACCTTTATCTTTATAATCAATCAATAAAATCACCTCGGAATCCCAAAAAAACTGTAGCCATTATCTTTCCGGCCAATTGTGACACCTTAAACTTCTTAGGCGGTGCTGCGCCTTTTTTGTTGCTTCGACTCAGGTTCATAGTGATGAACCCAAGTTTGATCTCCAGTCACAATTCGATTCAGAAATTCATCCCTGATTTTACTACATAGCTTCAAAAACTCGCGCGAACACTCGACGCGCTGCTGTTTTTGAAGCGCTGTGAGCATTCTCGGTACCCATCTTACACTGACCTTAGACATGCCAAGATGGTCATGGAGAATATGCACAATGGTCGTAGATGATACTCCAGTCATCTTTGGGATTTGTTTCATCTTTAGGCGTGCATCTTCTAGAACAAGTTTTTCAACTTTTTCAACTTTTTCAACAATGTCTGAGGACGTTGCTTCAGTTGGCCAACCTGAGCGCTAATCGTCTCCAATTGAGTCTCTGCCTTGCTTGAAAAGACTATGCCACTGTAAACTATTGTTTTTCCAGGGCAAGAGTCCCCGTAAACTCATGACATTTCTTCCATAATGCTTTGAGGCGTTTTTCCTTGCTTAGTGAGGAACTTAAACACGGCACGATACTCAATTTTCTCCATAGTTGATATTTTCTTCCCGATTGACTTGTTTATCCAGCGATATCTCAAAGGTTTGGCCGATTGGGCTGAAACTTAATATTTATTTATAATTGTATTGAGTCAACAAGTAGCGACAGGTAAAAAAACTATCCCCTCCCCTCTGTAACCCCTCCATTCCGCGAACTTTTTGACCCGCCCTCGTATAATCTGGGAAACTGCAAATTTTGAGTGAACAGCTGGCCGATTCAGCTGGCCGATTCAGAACCTCACGACAACTCATTTGTCGATCGATTCGGTTTGATATCGTACGATTGAAATTATTTTAAATTCACAATAGTCGAATCGACGTTCAAATTGTCGTAGTCGATAACCAATCGTAACCGTACGATAAACGCGTATTTATCGACCGAGAACGTTATTCACAATGCAGATATCGAAGCAAAGTTTTCGAACGTCCGATTAATTTCCACGACAACTTATCGAGTGCAACATATCACTCGAAAGCATTAGATTTGACCGTCAATACCGAGTATATTCCGTCTTTTGTTAAATAAATTACATTTTCTACTACAAATAAAATAAAACTCACAGTAAGATTCAACATAAACTAATTATATGTAATAAAGTACCTACCAAGTCTAGTATTTATTTACAGGTTAAGTTCGCTTTGATTGTTTTAGAATTATTTACCTACTACTATAAGATTACTTAATAAGATGCATAAATCTACCGAAATAAAATCACTGTAGGTACCTATATAATTATTATAAAGTACTCTGTGATACTATGTAATTGTAATTTTGGTATTTACTTAACATTTCTAACGAATCTTGATGAGGCTCGTCTTCTCGTTCGATCTTCTTTTAATAATTTCAAAACATGATAAAGAAAACAATTTGCGATAGACATTTAAATTTGGCGGTTTGTCAATGTCTAAAGCATAGATTAAACATTAATGTCAAGTGGATATCAGCAGGTGGGTGTTTACGAAGCTCTTGTTTTTTTATATTTCTACCAATATCTGGCACTTATAATTGTTGATTATATTTTAATTCGTGATAAACGTTGTTATAATAAATTTTGATAAATTGAAAACATTTTTATATCATCTAGAAAATAATACAATTTTCTGCGAGTATTGCACACAAAACGAACTCCGTAAATGCAACACGTTGTCGTATCGATTTCGATATCGTAACCGAAACCGTGTCGAATCCTCGGGGCGGATGTTCTGAATAGCTCGAAAAGAAACCTACGACACGAGATCGTTATCCAATCGAATCGATTGGGTATGTTGTCGTAGGGTTCTGAATCGGCCAGCAGAACCTCACGACAACTCATTTGTCGATCGATTTGGTTTGATATCGTACGATTGAAAATATTTTAAATTCACAATAGTCGAATCGACGTTCAAATTGTCGTAGTCGATAACCAATCGTAACCGTACGATAAACGCATATTTATCGACCGAGAACGTTATTCACAAAGCAGATATCGAAGCAAAGTTTTCGAACGTCCGATTAATTTCCACGACAACTTATCGAATGCAACATATCACTCGAAAGCATTAGATTTGACCGTCAATACCGAGTATATTCCGTGTGTTGTTAAATAAACTACATTTTCTACTACAAATAAAATAAAACTCACAGTAAGATTCAACATAAACTAATTCTATGTAATAAAGTACCTACCAAGTCTAGTATTTATTTATAGGTTAAGTTCGCTTTGATTGTTTTAGAACTATTTACCTACTACTATAAGATTACTTAATAAGATGCATAAATCTACCGAAATAAAATCACTGTACTTCTATAATTATTATAAAGTACTCTGTTATACTATGTAATAGTAATTTTGGTATTTACTTAACATATCTAACGAATCTTGATGAGGCTCGTCTTCTCGCTCGATCTTCTTTTAATAATTTCAAAACATGATAAAGAAAACAATTTGCGATACACATTTAAATTTGGCAGTTTGTCAATGTCAAAAGCATGGATAATACATTAATGTCAAGTGGATATCAGCAGGTGGGTGTTTACGAAGCTCTTGTTTTTTTATATTTCTACCAATATCTGGCGCTTATAATTGTTAATTATAATTTAATTCGTGATAAACGTTGTTATAATAAATTTTGCGAACTTGAAAACATTTTTATATCGTCTAGATAATAATACAATTTTCTACGAGTATTGCACACAAAACCAACTCCGTAAATACAACACGTTGTCGTATCGATTGCGATATCGTAACCGAAACCGTATCGAATCCTCGGGGCGGATGTTCTGAATAGCTCGAAAAGAAACCTACGACACGAGATCGTTATCCAATCGAATCGATTCGGTATGTTGTCGTGGGGTTCTGAATCGGCCAGCAGGTACTATCTTGGCAAGCATGCTACATCGTCGACCACATCGTCACTTACCATCAGGTAAGATAGTGGTCAAACGCAAGTCAATTAAGAATTAAAAAAATATATCTTAATATGAAGCACTGCATATTATTTACCACTATAACCATATTTGTTACTCCTATAAATTTACATCTACACTAATAATATTATAAATAGGAAAGATATGTATTTTTGTATGTTTGTAACAAATAAACTCAAAAACTACTGAACTTTCAAAAATTCTTTCACTAATAGTAAGCTGCACTATTCCTGAGTGACATAGGCTATATTTGTTATGTCGACACGAACGAAGTCGCGAGTGTTTGCTGGTTGCTAATAGGTATACACAGTTGAAACAATTAAATTGATCAAAGTTTTATATCTTAATCTCTGAATAGTCTTGTCTAAAACAAAGTTGCTTTTTGCAAATCTGTTATTTTCTTGCGAATTTCGCACCCACACCATTCATAATAATTAAAATTTCAAGGCCTGTTTGTACTATTGATAATATAAAACTTACCTAGTACAAATTCAAGGTCATTTTTAAACATTCGTTACAAATAAGTTATGCATGAGTCATTGGTTTTATTAAGTTAAGATTATATCTGCCATTTTTTGATATTATCTCTACACTTCTAGCCATCAATAAGTTAACTGGCACATAAGAAACATAATATTGTCAAAAACAAATTTAAAATATTGTAACAAAAGTTCTAAAACATGCCCCTCAGTTTCTTGCCGTATCTTCTAAGTAATGGTTCTTTATCCGATACGGTGGTAGAGTCATTGTAATATAATTGACGTTCATAAGTGCGTCTGTGATACCAGAATTGAATAAAGAACTTTGAACTTGTAAGTACTATTCCTTATTCTGTGACATGGCGAGGTGTTAATTTATTTCAAACTGTGTGGTTGATGGTCAAATGCAATTGTATTTTTTTTGCATAAACATTGTAGCCGCCGGTGCAGTGCAATAAAATTACTTATATCTAGCTTATCATTTAGTGTAAGTAAATTATGTATAATTCTTACAATAAACTTAGTTAATTCAAATTAATGGTTGCCAAGATATACTATTCAAAACGCAAAATTAGGCTAATTGCCTATTACATAGGTGGTGAGATGGAACATTATGTAATCAAGGGGCCGGCCGGCCCGTGGTCGTGTTGCTCCGGCTGGAACCCAGTCTGTAAGGACTTTTGCCCACAGCTGGTTTGGCATACGACACACGTGTCCAGCCCAGTCCCATTTTAGCTGGGCGGCTTTCTGGGAAACATCCAGGATTTGCGTTTTAGAGCGCAGTATCGTATTCATAATACGGTCTCTCAACTTGACTCCTAAGATACTGCGCTCCATCGCTCGTTGACAAACCTCGAGTTCGGACCTCTGCTGAACAGTCAAAGACCAAGTCTGCGATCCGTAAGTGAGGATGGGAAGAATGCATATGTCCATGAGTCTGCGCTTTAGGCATAGAGAAAGGTTGCCCTTCATCATGTCCTTCATGGCCCAATAGCTCTTCCAGGCGTTCTCGGTGCCTCTAGCAACTTCTTTGTCTTGTCTCGCCTGGAAGGAAACTATTTGGCCAAGGTACACATACTCATGGACATACTCGAATTCCTCACCCTCTATGTGGATTCTATGTTGGATGCTGTTGGTCATGAGCTTGGTCTTCGACATGTTCATCCTAAGTCCGACTTCGAGGCTTGCGTTGCTCAGATCTGCAAGCATTTTTCCCAGTTCTGTCGCTGAGGAGGAGAATAGGACAATGTCGTCGGCAAAACGAAGATTGGTCAACCTTTTTTCGCCAACGTCAATGCCTTTTTTCTCCCAACTAGCCGCCAGCTTTTTGAAAACTTCCTCTAATGTGGCAGTAACAAGTTTTGGTGACAGAGGGTCGCCCTGTTTGACTCCTCTTGTAATCCTAAAGGATGGTCCAGTGACGTTTAGTTTAACTGCAGCTGTGCTATTGTGGTATATTTTGCGGAGGAGGTTAATGTATGTGGGATTTATGCCTTGGTTAGTTAATACAATAAAAAGGGATGAATGGGTTATGCTGTCGAAAGCCTTTCGACAAATGCCAAGTATAAAGGACGTTTGAACTCGTGATGTTTTTCTATCATTTGATTGAGGAAGTGTAAATGAAACAAATGAATACTTTTATTTATTATTTTTTAAACGCTTAATGATCACAAACATAGATCCTGGCCCCTAAATAAGAGTCCCTGTACCTAGAGAACCAGGAACTATGAGCACCATGGTCCCACAACACCCAGACACAAAAACAATTATTATTATTTAATGATTTAGCCATATTTTATTGATAAATTACTCATTATTTTACTGGATTTAGCTATTGGGACACACCAACATAACTTACATATATCTATGTATATACAAATTTCTATATAGGTCTGTTTAATGTAAATAAAATCTTTCCAAACTTTTCACAACTATCAAGGTCAGTTTGTAAGTACAACCACTTTCAAGCACTAGGTACCTTGACGATTTAAATTGATGGTTTGTAAAACGAGTTACCGGTCAGATTTACATGCGAATATAGTACAAGTAGGTAGTAGGTACTATCTATAAAGTATACCTACTATTGGTCCGTTCGCGTTCGACTAGCAATCGCAAATTACAAAGTAGACCAATACAGAGTGAAAGAAGAAAAGTTAGGGAGAGTAAAAGAGTAAAAAAAGAGTAAATACACCTATTTTCGTTAAAAAAGTTGTCTCAATGTAATTCATGTAACTAAACACATTTGTTTCAACGATTAACCTACTCTTGACTTGCCATGTCCACCCTTATTATCACAAAGAACAACGGGAGCTGATGTGAAAAAACTATTTACCGTGACAATCTGTATATTCCCGTCACGACCTTTTACAATACGAATGAAATAAAGAAACAAATCAAATCAAACTCTTTTTATTCAGTTTTGGCATCACAGACACACTTATGAACGTCAAATTATCACCATGACTCTACCACCGTATCGAATAATAAATCTTTAGAAATAAAAACAAGAACCAACTTCAAGACTGAACGTATATTTTTAGTATTTTTTGTGTTTTTAAAAAAAAATTAAATCAATTTAGATAAAATTTGTATGGAACCACCTCTGAAGGAAGACCTACCAAACAAAATAATCATCAAAATCAATTCATAGTTGGCGGAGTAATCGCGTAACAAACATACAAATAAATTATTTTTCAAACAAACTAAACCGACTTCAAAACCACAAATGGCACACAAAAGTAAAAAATAAATTAATATAATTATCATAAGCGCTACCCACTCATATATTTGAAGTCGGTGCCAGCCAAGTCTAAAAGGTAGTAGATAGATACTACCTACAAGTAGTACTTACTATATACATAGTATTTATCTGCTACCTATTAGACTTGGCTGGCACCGACTTCAAATATATGAGTGGGTAGCGCTTATGATAATTATATTAATTTATTTTTTACTTTTGAGTGCCATTTGTGGTTTTGAAGTCGGTTTAGTTTTTTTTGAAAAATAATTTATTTTACCCTTTTTAGTGAAAAACAAGTTTTAATTAAATTAATTCAAAAAGTTTTTAAAGACAAGCTTTTATGATCTAGAAGCCACATCATGACGAAGTTTAAAACGGGCTATCGCAATTAAATGCATGTACATAAAAATTTCATGTCTGTCCTATTCTCTGTTGACCCAAGATTGACTTCCGGCGAGGGGTTCCCTCGCCGGAAGTCAATCCTGGGTGTATCAGCCATGTCATGATGGAATTTAGAACAGGCTATTATGGTTAAATCCATTTACGAAATGTTGTGTCTGTATTATTCACCGTTGAGGAGTTCCCTCACCGGAAGTCAACCCTGGGTGAAGCAGGTGAAGCAGTCGAATACAAACCTCCACCTATAGAAAGTTGGTTACGAAAAAACAAGAACCGACTTGAAGATTAAACTTATATTTTATGTTTTTGCTATTTTTTTCAAAAACTACTGAATGAATTTCGATAAAATTTATATGGGACCACCTCTGAAGTATTACCTACCAATCAAAAAAAGAATCATCGAAATCAATGCATAATTGGCGGAGTAATCGCGTAACAAACACACACAAAAAAAAACACACACCGTCGAATTGTAAACCTCCTCCTTTTTGAAGTCGGTTAAAAACATACCGTCGAATTGAGAACTTCTTCTTTTTTGAAGTCGGTTGAAAAAGAACCACTGGGATCTATCATAGGAAGAACTGTTAAACGTTAAAATTCCTTATTCCAGTTGGAACGAATGGGTGACGCTGCCGGTGTTCTTCAGCGATCTGCCCCGGAACGCAACGCTAGCCATGACGATATACGACTGCGCCGGCCCTGGCAAGGTGATGGTCGTCGGTGGCACCACCATCTCTCTGTTTGGGAAGCACGGCATGCTGAGACAGGTGAGCTGGTAGCTAGAGACGAGATATTTTTTGGACTGTACAGAAGAAATGATTAGGTAATTTTTCAAAGATTTCGTAGTGTCACGGAAGACTTAATGCAGCGCTCGTAGCGCAGCTGGCCTAGCTGTCCGTAATTAGGGATTGCAATCCCGCGGCTCATTCTATTCCGCGGGATTGATATGTGGGAGTACTCAATCACGCGCGGGATCACGCGGGATCCCTTATCTTTATGTTATAAAATCAAATTGAAACTACAGACTTTTGTGTAGTAATCTACTTTTATTAAACCTTTCTTACATTTAGCAGCAGAAATTCTCTCTTTTAAATAGTAATCTGTTTTCTTAGATTCATCTTTAAATGTTTGGCATAGTTTAATAGTTTTAAAACTGAAACGCAATGAAAATATATAGTGTAATCCCGCTGAATATTATGTAGGTTGGTAACACTCTTTGTACGACACGTGTTTCGCCGTCTGCACGAGGCATCATCAGATGTCGACTCGCCGAACGCTGGAACGAGAGTGCTCTCGTTCCAGCGTTCGGCGAGTCGACACCATATAAGAAAAACCAATTAAAAGCCTCCAAATAACAGTTAAATAGAAAACGAAAGATTTTTAGAATTAAATTAACAAAGAAATAAGAAATGCGAGATGGCACCTTGCAATGCCATTTACAAATTAGAACGATTAGGTAGTGATGACGTTAGGGCTGGGTATTCACCGCAGCCAGACTGCTTGTGAATAGATCGATATTGAAATGCTCAGACTTCGAAAGCTTATTAAATGCTTAATATGCCATCTACATACATAAGTATGTTATGCGACCGGTTTCGGTATTATAAAGCGCGACCCGGCCCACACATTACCATACCATGTGATTAAAGTTATAAACCAGTTCAAAGCGGTTAAACCAGTTGCTGTAGCTATAGACACTCGGATTTCGTACGATATTAATAGTGCCTAAATGATCATACAAAATACATTATCTTGACTGGTAGTTTCAGTTTTTTTACGCTTAATAGATCTATGTTTGGCCACTATCTCACCTGATGTGAAGCGATGATGTGGCGTAAGATGGATGGTCAGTTTTCGCATTTATTTTCTGGGCCCGGACTTCAATTTAAGTATAGGAAAGAAATAGGTCGACATTATTCCTTTTTTTTCAGTCATATTAAATTTTAGGTTACAATTTTTACCGTATTTTAATTGATTTGTATTATGTGTATATGACGTTTAAAAGTGTATTTTTTGTTAAAATATCTTTATAATAATAATAAATAATAAATTAAATATGCCACAAAAACTTCTTTCTACTTTATATTCCCATTAACATTTAAAATGTATGTAATCTTTAAATCTTTATCATGGTTAGATCCCAAATATTTATTTACATCTAATATTAATATGTAACACCGTAGTTGCTTATGAAAAAAACATAAAATGAAGGATTTTCTTATTATTTACAAATGTTTACCATGTCGTGGGAATCGAACCGCCCCTTAATTTTATGAACCGATTTGCTCCACACCACCACGCCACGGAGGTTGTCCGTATGACAATATGATTCTTATTCAAATATCTCTTAATCTTCAGTAACATTTTTATCTTGGATGGATTTGCTACAGGATCTCTTGTTGACAGCTTCTATCTTCTATGTACACCAGCTCGGAACTGGTTTTCCCTGAAGTATCTGGCTCATTTAATTTTAGAGATTATTCTATTGTGTTCAAAATGCTAATTTCCATATAGTATGTTAACAGGTCCATTTTAAACGTGCCATAGTATTCAAAACCATCACCCTCTCTTATTCCATTACCATCCCACTCCTATCCCGTTACCATCCCGCTTCTATTCCATTACTATCCTTCTATCCTGTTACTTTGATGAAATAAAGCCATAGCTACGGAATCCATAGAACATATTTCAAAAAACTGCATTTCAATTCGTGTCTTAGTTTCTGAGTTTATCGCGGACAGACAGACAGACAAACATGATAAAAACTGCATCTTGAAGTTACAGTAGCCGCCTCGTTACAGTTTTATTATAAGTATAGATGTCTTTTAAGAGTTTAAACTGAAAAACACGTGATATCATTGCCAAATATTGTACCTCTTGTGTTTTATCTGTAGCGAATCGAATGTATTGCAATTACGAATGGTTATGCCAAGGCGAGACAAATTTCCAACATGCACTTATCGTCCCGTTTACTTATATTAAATAAATGGATTATTATTATTATTAACATTTTAAACAATGGCAATACAACCGAATTATAGTTCTTAATCGATATTTCCGTACGTAGTTGGAACTTTGAAAGGTTCTTTTAGATGGCATTTCTAGTTATCTATAGAGATTCAACTCAACTTGGTAGAGGTTACTTGTCAGCCTGATTCATCGTATTTTCAAAATATGTCAGAGCGTCGATGCGACGCTGACTATTTGGCTTTACTTGTATCAGTATTGCAATCCAACGAGCCAATAATGGAGCATTTGGGCTACCTATAGGCCTTTGATGGTGTAACGTTACGGAGGTCCCCCGGCTAGCTCTACCTAAGACCTCCGCACGTACAGTACCTTTTTGGGAGAGAGAGAGGGACTGGAAGCTGTAATAAAATTATGTTAATTTGGTGATACTTTTAATACAGTATATGTATAAAACAGTGCTGCTGAGGAAAAGATCTTCTGGGTAATGAAAATTGTCGATAGAGGGAAATGAGAACGTATACTTTGTCGATAGGCTTCTTCTGCCTGTCGAAGAGGGTAAATGAGAACGTAGTACTTTGTCCTTGTCGATAGGCTTCTTCTGCCTGTCGAAGAGGGTAAATGAGAACGTAGAACTTTGTCCTGGGTTTGTCCTTCTCCCGAGAAACTGGAAGTTTGTCCTGGGTTTGTCCTTCTCCCAATCCAGGGGACGTTCGACGGCGGTGAGTGGGCCTTTGTTCGGGCCACCAACTTGTGATACCTCACAACAACGGAGCCACAAAAATAATATGGGTTTCCACCTTTAACAAATCGTGAGAGAACCTTTCACTCCCCAAGCTCAAGTTCAAGTCCTGGTTTTCATCTTTTTTCCGTTCTCTGTCAGTTCATCGAATTTTGAATTCTGTTTTCTTTTTCCTCAAGGCAATAAAAGTAGGTCCATTAAAAATAAATAAGAAATAGGTTTGATGAGTCATGAAAAATGAATGAAGATGATATGTAACACTACAATGGCCATGTAAATGGAATATAGTGTGTAGTATTCTTTGTTGCCCATATGTCCATCCCGAACTACGGCAACATAGTGCATTATTGCATGTACTCTCTGAAAGAAGTTTTTAGTTCTTTTTACTGTTATGGACAGGCGTATTGCTTACCATCAGGTGAACGACCTACTCGAATCGTCATTCAGTAACATTAAAAAAAAACCCAACTATTCTTCTCTCGTGTGGGTGTGTGCGGTTTTTAGACCGCCCGAAGGCTTCCGGCATGGCGTAATGACCGCTGTCCTAAGACAACAACCGACGGCTTAACGTGCCTCCGAAGCACGGTAGCGCTCATATAAATACCATACAAACAGACACCCATCCAAGTTGTGACCGCTGCAATGATACTTAATCTAGAAGATCTGTTACGAACAGCTAGGTGAGCTACGCTACAAGCGCTACAGTCCCAACTATGAGAATATTAAAAGTTAAAGATGATGAGACGTTTTCATAATATTGCGTAATGTACTTTGCTGTATTCGGTAATATGTCATTCTCCAGTAAAATCTCTGACACATTGTGTCCACTTTATGAAAAGCAGAAGCCAACGTGCTGTTATATAGGCCAGGTCATATTACCCATTTATATAATTTTATCGACTGCCCCATGCCGATAGCGTTCAATATTCGTAAAATTATTTACATATATTTCTATATACATACGTATGTATGTGTATGTTTGCACCGCCCCCTTTCTTGTCCTATCACACCGTTGCGTTGAGACAGCTATCTTTGTTTATAGTATTAATATTAGTTATATCTTTGCTAGTACGTGTGATTTATTTTACTCGATTATAGACTAGGCACGAGAAAAAAGTTCAATGAAATATGAATGTATGATGTCCAAAACACCAAAATCGTTTAGGCGGTAGGTAATTATTTGAAGAAAAGAAAGTGCAATGCAAAATGCAATCTCACCTCGTGGCTGATCAGTAAATAACGCGTCCTCTGTGATCATTTTAACTCAAATTACATTATCAATAGTCCTTAAAAATCCGATAGGTATATAAATCTACGAGCAAAATAGATAAAGTCGATCCCTAGTTTTCTAACTTATTTAGGTACTTATTTCTGTATCTGCCTATATTTCTGAATGGAACTTTACTCCACGACTTGCCCCCAGTAAACAACAGAATAACCTACAGACTTCTAGAAAAATATAGATATACATTTTTCCAGAGGGTATTTATTGAAGTGACACTTAACTGGAGCTCGCATTCTGTCCAGTGCACTCACATGATTACTATCATGTGTGCACATTTGTTACCTCAGATTGGCCCTTTAAACTTTATACCAATGCCTGGTTGGAAACTTTATTAACATGTCTGTTTAGTTTTTCTAACGGACATAAAATAACTGGCAGTATGAAAAGCATAGGCCAAATCCAAAAAGTTTTTTCTTAAATGGAATCCTGACGAAAAAATCATGGGCGTTTCGGCCAGTACGTTGCGCGTCTGCCGCAGGTGTTACGTGATAGTTTTGTGGAAGTTAAAAAGGATTTTTTATCCCAAAAAGGGCATGTTCGACCTGCGTGTGTGGCCCGGCGTGGAGGGCAGTGAGAAGACGCCAGGGAAGGCGCCTGATCGGGGTAAGGAACAAATGCAGAGGCTAGCGAAACTTGCCAAGAAACACAGGAATGGACATATGCCTAAGGTACGTGGATATATTATATTTGGATAGCCAGCAGCAGTTATAAGTAGTAAACATTTTAGAACCATGTCCCAAGCATTACTCTGACATTTATTCTTTCAAATGCCTTGTTGTAGCAATTGTAAATTTGAAAAAAAAACAAATAATACTAGATGCCTATTTATTATTGCTGTAGTGCTGACAGTAGATACATAGTAGATTTTAAACGAAAACAGCATTATTAAAATCATTTTAATTACTGAACTGAATGTGCAAGTTGTGCAAGCTTTTTAGTTATCTTATATCGACAATGGTTCAAAGCAGTATTCTTATCTTCCTAATATGCAACTAAATAGCAGGTAATAACTTTAAGTATGCATATATGCAGTTACCCTAATGATTGTAATAAATCGAAAGTAATTGGCGAAGTGAATCATGCGTAACCAAATCAGTGTAATGTAACTAAGTAATTAGCAAGACGAGGTATGCACTAAAAGAGCATGCACGCGCCATAGCTTGCGGTTACGTTGAAATACAGCTGTTGACGAAATATGTATGGATGACCTTATAATATACAAAAAAACATCCTCCTTAGTAACCCATCAAAGGAAATCGTAAGTTTATGAGTAATTTCAAAAAACCTTTTTCGTAGCTACAAAGTTTGGTTTCTAGTATATTTAAAGAGCCGGGAGTTAGTAGGTATACTAGGTACTGCATCCTTCCCTTCTAGTTAGTAAGTCTGATCGGTATAGGTGACTCGTGGTAGGTCTTTCGCATGTCGGAAGCCGGCTGGGTTGGTACCATAGCTTTGGCAGTTATGCTGCCACCAAGCAGTAGTGCGCAAGCATCTCTGTGTTCCGGTTTGAAGGGCATTGTAGCCAGCGATATTACTGGGCATATGAGGCAATGCAACGCTAAGCAGTTCTTTTTATTTAAAAGTTTTAGGTTGCACTGTAATTGTTATAGGAAGGCGTGGCGCTTACCATCAGGCGAACGATTTGCACGTCTCATCACTCAGTAAAAAATACATTATTACAGGAGACTTGTTGTTAACAACTTTGTCCTTTACTTAATTGATTCTTTCGACCTCTACATACAAAGTATATTATGGAGCTTCACCTTTCCCGCAATGTCTTCAAAACAAACTTGACACGAAAGTTACATATCAGCGTATGTAAACATTAATTGATAAATATTGAGTTTATTGAATCGATAGGTAAGCTTCCGCCCTCTCCGTCCATCTCCACAGTCCACGCATGAAGAGTAATAGCGACACCTAATCGACTTTAAACACAGCGCAGTGGTTCTATATCACAAAATGTTTCGTTCCTGAAGGAATGATATATATTTTATCTGTAAAACAAGAGAGTGACAGATAAAAAATAATAAAAACCAAGTTTTAATGCACCCTTTTGAGTCGGCATTGAATGCTAATAAATGGATTTAGAATGCATTGTCATCGAGTTGTGAGCTGCCCTGATAGTTTCAGCCGGATAGCTAATCGAGAACTGCTCAAAGTTTGAGTTGCAAGAATCCACCCGGAACGACATACAGACAATCAAGATAGTGACTTAATAAAAACGTGATAATAAATAAATGCAATAAATTACATTATTTTTTTCTGACCTTTCGTTTCAATTAAAACCGCGATCGAATTCGGAATTTCGGAATCGCGATATTCCCATGTAAGTGAAAGTTGTAAAACATAAATAACCTCCGTAATTGTAATCCCACAGGTAGACTGGCTGGACCGCCTCACCTTCAGGGAGATAGAAATGATCAACGAGAAGGAAAAGCGGAGTTCGGACTACATGTATCTGATGATTGAGTTCCCGACTGTCCACATCGACGGGATCAACGTTAGTACTAATGTCTCCGGAAGATGGGACGGCGCCAACGTGTCTATACAAGTAGCATCTCAAACCAGGGGCCGTCCCATCCTCCAAGCAGTGAGCGTCATGCCGTCAGGCCTTGCAACTAATGTAGTGCTTGTTTTATATTCGAAAAATAATTATATCTCATTTTTATTAAATGCATTACAGTTGTTAATTGATGATCATCCTTAGTACTTCACGCAGATGCATTATCCATTTCGGCTTGAGACTAGATTCTGAGAGGTTATGCGTGGTTTGTTTTAGCACGCAGTGGTGTATTACGAGCAAGATGGCGACGAAATGTACCAGTTCAAAGCTCAAGCGGAGATCGTTACAGTGCCTGACTATGAAATTTTACAAGTGAGTATCGTTCCTTCATAGGGTTTATGTTTATTTTGGTGTCAGTATTTTATTATCTGTATTTCAATACTATTAATATGTTACAGTATTGTAGATCTAAATACATAGATAATATTATTTTAAATATTTATGACCCTGGCAGGGTATAGCAATCTAAGTGGTGGAGGGGATCGAACGACAGACAGACAGACAAAACAAGAAAGTGACTTAATAAACATTTGGTAAATTTATATTCCTCGGCCGTGCCCGAGGAATAACCCGAACCTGCATTTTCGGGATACAATGACGACGCCTTAAGCAGTAGGCTACCGAGCCAACTCGGTTGAAAGCTTGTTCGCTAACAGCGACTGGTTTCCCAGGAGAACCTAGTTGAGAGCAAGCAGCACCGGCTGGCGCGGTCGCTGCGCTCGCCGGCGCGCGGCCGCGACGCCAAGCCCACCGCGGCCGAGCGCGACCAGCTCGCCGCCGTGGTGGCCGCGCCGCCCGCGCGCGCGCCGCCCGCCCCCGACCAGGACCTCGTCTGGAAGTACCGGTGAGTAAACTCATGTAGGAATAATTAGCAAAAAAAAATATTAGCAAAATAAAGGACATCAGAACAGAGTTTCTTCTCTAGGATGTAAGGGGTACAATCACCAACTCAGTGCCCCAAGTCAATCTCACCTGGTCGTGGTGCATCCCGCTGAACAACAGACGACGCTATGACGACCGACAGATGGTGGTATATTTATTCGACAACCAGTGTACCTAAATACAGTAGACTGGTGACAGGCAGCAGCCCCACTGGTGCGAGAAGCTACGCTCGCGATCGCCAACCCGCCTGCCCAGCGTGGCGACTATGGGCATTTTCCTTCCTATGCTAACTTCCACTAATAAATGACCCCTAGTTCCTGGCCACCCTGCTATTCCTAACCAAGGTGGTGGTCATGGTAACGGCGGGGCAGGGGGTGCTAAGAAACCCCGGGCTACGGAAGGCCACCAAAAACGACTGACCCTGGCTACGACCCTGGACAAGCACATGGCGCAACTGGAAATAGAACTGGAGAACATAAAATAGCACGTGTTGGGGTTGTGTGAAGTCCGAAGAGAGGTGGCGGGAACCATAACTTTCTACCATCGGACAAGACGTACGGAAACTCGGTATCCGTTTATGGTTGACATTCCTCCTGCCAGAACAAAGCGTTTCGCTTCAACTTTCATAATGCGAACAGCTAAGGAATGGAACACCTTACCAGCGTCTCTGTTTCCCGATACTTATAATGTAGGTGTCTTCAAGTCTCGAGTGAATAGGTAGTAGGTGTGCGTCGACTACTTGCTGCCTTCGCGCACCGCTTCTATAGTTCTGCCTGCCTAGTACTTGCGACGACTGCGCTTGCCTTGTCCGACGTTATGATACCGCTTAGACGCACCCCACCACCCGCACCTGCCTCACCTGCCTCGGTGTCGCTGACTCATTATAAGTCGGACTCGAACCTAACTGGCTCGTCTACGAGTGCAACTCTCACCTTGCCTGTGCTGTCATGTGAACATGCTACGAGCGAGCCCAATGTTGCGATGCGAAAGCGGAAGAGAGACGAAGAAATTAGTAGAGAAGAAATTTTGGAAATGTTTTCCCTGCTTCAAAAGAAACAGGATGAGAAATTCACCGCCCTTATGAACAAAGTTCAATGTGGCATCAACACTCACACTGAGCAAAATAAAGACATATCAAGTTCTATTGACTTCCTAGGCCAAAAATACGATGAAATGGTCTTACGAATTAGCACCTTAGAGCAGGAAAAACTTACAGACCGTAAATATATTAAGTCTCTGGAGGATAGACTGGAGCAGATGGACCGGAATCTTCACAAATCCAGTATTGAGGTACGTAATGTACCTAAAAAAGCCGGCGAAACAAAGGAGGACCTACTAAATATTGTAACTAAAGTAGGTACTGCTCTTAGTGTACCAGTGCAACAGGCGGATGTGCGTGATGTCTATCGCATTAATACGAAGAATGAGAATAGCCAGCCCATAGTTGCGGAGTTTTCGACTGTTGTCCTGAGGGATAAAATAGTTGGATCCGTCAAAGCTTACAATAAGAAATATCCGACCTCTAAGTTCAGTACATCCAGCATAAAAATACAAGGTCCGACTAAACCGGTTTATGTATCTGAGTGCTTGACTATACAGGCCAAGAAACTTTTCTTCATTGCCAGGGAATATGCCAAAGGAAATGGCTTTAAGTATTGCTGGGCCTCGCGAGGTAAAATCTACTTGAGACGGACAGATGGTGCACCACTCATAAAAATCAACAATGAAGCCGACATAGAAAATCTTCAAAGTAAATGACTATTTAAACTCAGTTATGTGAACAATATCATAAGTAAGCTTGATTCGACCATACGTTACATAAGCCTTTTTTGCTCTACTAGATTTAATGTAATGATAAAACATACGCGCATTTCACAAAAACACACACATTCTACTCAACACACAACTACAAAACACAAAATATGCACCTGCTTCCACACATATTTACAACACAGATACAACACCCATACTTATAACATACTTTCAAAGTTAGTAATAATGTATATTGCACAATTAATTTACATAATTCATATATTACAATATTTTGCAACGCTTCATAAAATAATTGTAATAAATGCAATTACAAACCTGCACACGTACAAAATGTGTCTATCTGCATCTTTTTTGCACTTGATTACTTTATTACTTAATAATGGATGACAACTCGTTTATTATCGCAGAAGTTGATAATTCGGCGAAGATAGAATGTCTTTCAATTAGCGACACGAACGGTTGCCTCAAACTTTTAAACTCAGGCGTTAACAATAAGCAAGCATTTTCGATTCTAACACTTAATATACGAAGCATCAACCGTAATTTCGACTTATTTGTGGCATTTATATCGAGTCTGGATATATCGGTGGATGTATTAGTTTTGACGGAGTGCTGGACTAGTAGTTTAAATCCACCACCTAGTCTAGACAACTATAATAAATTCTGGACGATCAATACTTTGAACCAAAATGACGGTGTAGTTGTATATGTCCGACAAAATATTGAAGCTTCTTCGTATGAGCCAGCTTTTTCTGAAGGTAACTGTTTAATAATCACGGTTTCGCCAGATTTCACAATTATATGCTCATATCGTCCACCGAGTTTTCGTAATACAAGAAAATATCTGGATTCTGTTGACACTATTTTAGCAAACATTTCTACTAAAAATATAATATTTACGGGAGATATCAATATAGATATTTTACCAGTTAATGTCACAACGTCCTCAGAAGATTACCTGAATCTCATGGCAACGCATGGATTGGTGCAAGGCATCAATCGTCCCACTAGAGTCTCCACGTGTATCGACCACTTCATGGTCAAAAGCCACGGGGCTTGGAAAACTGTAGTCTTTGAACAGCAGCTAACAGATCATTCCCCTATTCTACTCTATCTTAATAATGGAAGTATCAATAAAAAAAATACTACATATAACAAAGTAAGTATCAATTTTGAAGGAATAAAGGATTATTTACTACAAGAGACCTGGCGTGAAATGTTTTTAATTAATAATGTTAATGTCGCCACTGAATTATTCACAACAAAAATTTTCCATATCATTAATCAAAATACACAAATAAAGAAAATTTCCAAACGAAATCAACCTATAAAACCCTGGATCACAAGAGGAGTTGTAAGATCAATAAGGAAAAGAGATCGACTTCACATTAAGGTAAAAAAGTCACCAAAAGATGAAAAAGTTAAAGAAAAGTATATTAAGTATAGAAATGTTTGCAATCAAATTATTAGAAATTTAAAGAAAGATTACTATAAAGGTCAATTTATTAAGAGTCAAGGAAACATAAAAGAAACGTGGAAGATAATTAAGGAAGTATGCAATCTCACCCAAACAAAGACGCCATCTGGTGAGTTACTAAATATAGGAAAGAGCCCAACTGAATCACTCAACGAAGTAAACGCATACTTCACTTCAGTTGGGGAAGTTCTTGCAAATAAAACGTTGCAGAAGATGAACATAACAGAACGGGAACTCGCTTCACTTGGGAGAATTCCAAATCCCACAGCCAACTCTATGTCTCTTCTACCCACTGATCCAGTTGAAGTCAGGAATGTAGTTATGGGTCTCAAGTCACATAGTGCTCCTGGCTGGGATAATATCACTGCGATATTACTTAAAAAGTTTATAATGTTCCTTTCCGAACCTATTGCATTTATATGCAATTTGAGTTTTGAATCAGGAACTTTTCCGGCTGATTATAAAAAAGCAGTGGTATGCCCAATTTTTAAAGCAGGTGATAAAAAAAATCCGACAAACTATAGGCCTATCTCCCTTCTCTCAACTCTATCCAAAATCCTGGAAAAACTCGTAAAAAGAAGAGTCACGAGGTATCTTGAGAAAAATAATCTCCTGAGCAGCAATCAATACGGTTTTAGAGAAGGTAAGTCAACTGAGGACGCAGTGTTGGTGCTAACGACTCAAATTACTGCTTACTTAGATGGCGGTGACAAGTGTATAGGTGTCTTTCTGGATCTACAGAAGGCATTTGACACTGTCTCTGTCCCTATTCTGTTGACAAAATTAGAAAACGTTGGTATCAGAGGCTTGGCTCATGACTGGTTTTCTGATTACTTGACGGGTAGGTCACAGCGAGTAAGGGTTGAAGGTCATGTGAGTGATAACGCAGTATGCACCTATGGAGTACCACAAGGTAGCACACTTGGGCCTACTTTGTTTCTTATTTACATAAATGACCTATGTAGGGCTACCTGGCCTGGAATGGACATGCTGATGTTTGCGGATGACACTGTGTTACTCCTCCATGAAAAAACATGGCAAAAGGTTGCAGACTTGGCAGAGGATTGTCTAACTGTTGTAACACAATGGCTAGAAAACAACCTCCTATCACTAAATACTAGCAAAACAAAGTACATGTGCTACAGCAAGACGTCCTCAGGCGGCCCTGGAAACAATGTTATTCTCAAGATTCATACCTTTCCATGTAACCGTGGCACTCGGCCTGTCCAGTGTGGCTGTTCAGTTTTGTCCCGAGTTGACTCTATAAAATATCTTGGGGTACACATAGATGATAAGCTTAATTGGTGCACACACATTGGCTCAATAACGTCAAGAATTAGGAAGCTCATTTACGTTTTCAAAACGTTAAGATCGGTAGCTGATAGCAAACTGGTCATCCAAACATACAGGGCATTGTGTGAATGCATAATTAGATACTGCATTTGTGCATGGGGTACAGCAGCAAAAACGCACCTCATTACTGCCGAACGTGCTCAACGTGCAGTATTGAAAGTGCTCCTCTACTTACCCTATAGGCATCCGACAACAGATGTTTATGAAAAAGCTGTTGTTTTGAGCGTTAGAAAATTGTTCATTTATGAAAGCTTACGGCGTTATCACAAAAGAATAGTACCTTACTTACCTGAAACATCCAAAAGAATCGATCGTTGTCCCGTTCCTACTGTGAAAACAAGGTTTGCACAGAAAAGGTATGATGTTATTGTTCCACACTTATATAATAAACTTAACAATGAATGTAAAATAAAAAAGTACAGTAACAATGAAATTAAAAAAATAATACTTAATTGGCTTAAGACGTTTGACTATGATGGCATTGAAAGTATGCTAACTGACTTTTACTACTGACACACTAACATACATATACTTACACACACACACACACCCCCTCACACACCCTCACCCTCACATGCACACACCCACAAATACACCCCCACCAACACGTACATACCCATACATACGCGCGTACGTATCCCTTTCCTTCTACTTAATGTTAAGTTTAATAATTGTTAGCTTAATTTAAAACAAATATATTTAAATATTTTTGTACTACATAATAATTTTACCTACATAATAGTTTGTAACTAGCACATTTTTTTTTGGGAGAAGCCACTGGCTCTCGAAACACAGTTTAAACTAGTTCGAGAGCCTATGGATTCAATACTACTCTGTAGAAATATCTATTATGTCACAATAAAAAATTATTATTATTATTATTATTATAATCGGTATCTTCTAGGCAAGCATGATCCATCGTCGACCGCGTCATCGCTTTCCATCAGGTGAGACAGCGGTCAAATGTTTGCTTATCACGAACGATCATATACTTAGATCCTAGCCCCTGACTAGGACTCCCTGTATCGGGAACCAGGAACTATGAGAACCATGGTCCTCAAATAAATTCCATATTCGTTTTTTCCTTTTCAGATTCTACTTATCTACAAACAAGCGAGCGCTCACGAAGTTCTTAGAGTGCGTTAACTGGAATCGACCTGGTAAGCATCTCGCCGAGTTAACTTTCTGTAGCCCCTTTTTACAAGCTTTTATGTAACTTGCAATGTATGTTAGTCCGGGTGGAATCTTGCAAGCTGAATTGGAACCACTTCCTCTTATCCTATAGAGTTGAAATTTTGCTTACTTGTCAAAGTCCTATGACAATGCAATATTATGGTGACAGCCAGCTGATCTGATGATGGAGACGGAAGGTGGGCAATGGAACTCCTTGACGGATAATCGTAAACTACTAGTGTTTGGGCTCATTTTAATCTGCTTGCGGTTCCGATTACAAATTTGTTAAAAATTTGTCTTGAAAAAGAAATTTTTCAACAAAAAACTTATTTTTACTAACAAAATTTGTCCAGGGGAAGTGCGACAAGCGCTGGCCATGATGAAGCAATGGGCGCCGATGGATGTCGAAGACGCTTTGGAACTCCTAACGCCTAAGTTCACCCATCCCGCTGTTAGGAAGTAAGTATCATAAATATTAATTGAAATCGGAAATCATTTGCAGATTATAGATTAAACTACTATTAGATTACTAGATTGGTAGTATATGTTAATATAGTTTGTACTTTTTGTACAGACATTTGTTTGTTATGTCATTTATGTTGACACCCCCGTCTCTTGCAGTTTCTTTAAGTCCATCCAAAGGTTGTCTGGGAGAGATCGCTTTGAGCGAAAAGACCGCCCATTGTAACACGTTAGTTTTTAAGTTTGTTATTTTTATTTTTGTCATTATGTTTTCTGGTGGTGAAACAATAAAGAGTTATCTAATCTAAATTTGCGGCTGGGCTGGGCAGCATTTGGAAAACTTCGTCAAGTCTTCTCGTCACCCATCCCACAATGCCTGAAGACAAAAGTCTTTAATCAAAACAAAGTGTTTAAATTTATTTTTAGGTTTCCGTACCCAAAGGGTAGAACGGGACCCTATTACTAAGACTCCGCTGTCCGTCTGTCTGTCTGTCTGTCCGTCTGTCACCAGGCTGTATCTCATGAACCGTGATAGTGAGACAGTTGAAATTTTCACAGATGATGTATTTATGTTGCCTTTATAACAACAAATACTAAAAAACAGAAGAAAATAATATTTAGGGAGGCTCCCATACAACAAACCTGCTTTTTGTCATTTTTATAGATAATGGTACGGAACCCTTCGTGCGCGAGTCCGACTCGCACTTGGCCGGTTTATTTATACATACTTAATCTGTACTTTTGTAGGTATGCAATATCTCGGTTGAAGCAGGCCCCCGATGAAGATTTGCTTCTGTATCTACTGCAGCTGGTACAAGCGCTCAAATATGAAGATTTTATGGAAATACACGATGGTAAGTCTACCCTTACTTTATCTTTGTAAAAGTGTCATCCCTTCATGATTCGGTGAAATCAACACCTCAAACAACAAGTATACGTTTTATCACACAAAACAACCGACTTCAATGTATCTTCGAAGTCCAAGGTCAAATATCGATTAAATTTATATGGAACCACTTCGTAGCTATACTGAACCCAACGCAATTAATTTTGCAAATCGGTTCATAAATGACGGAGTTCTGAGGTTACAAACATTAAAAAAAATACAATCTCCTCCTTTTTTGAAATCGGTTAAATACAAGGACCGACTTCAAGACTAAACTTATATATTTCGTTTCTGTTATGTTTTTCAGAAACTGCTTAATCTATTTCGATAAATTTTTAATAAACAAAAAAGAATCATCTAAATCAATTCATTATTGGCCGAGTAATTGCGTAACAAACATACAAGAAAAACATACCGTCGAATTGAGAATATCCTCCTTTTTTTAAATTGGGTGAAAATAAACCAAACGTTGTAGGAATAAAGTGTAAAGTGGCTTGTGGCATCGTCCGGCAGCGGAACGAAATTTTCTTAGTTTGGTTGTCTGGAAGAAATCCCTTTAAGCGATCAGAACGCCCAGTTTATGTACTATATTTTTTATTTTATTATCAAATAAAATACATACGCCCAACAATCACAAACTTAGATCCTGGCCTCTAATTAGGATTCCCTGTATCTTGGAAACCAGGAACTATGAGGACCATGGTCCCACAACACCCAGACACGAAACAAATGCTTTGTTTTTTCTGTCACACACATTTGTTCCGTCGCGGGAATCGAACCCGCAATCTCGCAACCTGTGTGAGATTAGAGCGAACCTGCCCAACCACTACACCACAGAGGCTAAGTCTCTTCAACCTCGAGCCACGGATGAGGCACTCCAACCATAGGAGAAGTCCACGGTGGCCTGCCAGTTCCCCGGGGGTAAATGCCCCCGAGGCAAACCCCTACCACCCCGCAGGGGGAAGTGGAAAAGCAGATAATAATAATTGTAAAGTTTCTGATGTACAATAAAGAGTTAATTATTGTATGTTTGTGTGTTGTTAGAATATGCGAGGACGTGCGGGAAAGAAGTGGCGATGTACTCGGACTCCGAGGGGAGATTGACACAGAGCGGGCACCGCGGCAGCCAGGCCAGCTTGCTGTCCGCTTCAGGTACATTCTAATATTTTATTACCACCGCTTTGCCAATTGTTTTCGCCGCCAGGCAGTAGTGCGCAATCTTACAGGGTTTCGGTTTGAAGGGCATAGTGCCAGCGAAAGTACTCAAAGTTCAAAACTGCATCACTGTAATGGGAAATAATATCTGATGTTTCTAAGCACAATTAATTGAGCGATAAATATTAAAAATTAAAAATACCCTTGGCACAAAAAAATTATACAAAGTGATCGATTTTATAAAATACCTCAGGTCGAAGAACCACCCTTAGAAAACCTGCTTTCAAATATAAAAAACACATCCAAATCGGTTCACCCGTTAAGAGCTACGGTGCCACAAAGAGACACACAGACACACATAGTGGTCAAACTTATAACACCCCCCTTTCTGCGTCGAGGGTTAACAAAATGATAAAATTCACAAAAAACTTGGTCCTAACCGACCCTAGCGCCGAGGACTAAAACCGTCCCATCCGAAACACCTTACCCCCACGTGTAACAATCTATTGCGCAGTGATAACAGCGAGTGAGATGACGTCATCCACAATCAGCCGGCGCTCCGTGGACGAGCCCGCCCCCGCGCCGCCCGCCCCCGCCGCCGCCGCGCCGCCCGCCCCCGCAGACGAGCCGCCTTCCGCCGTCGACAATAACAACGAGTAAGTAACAACACTTCTAGAGACAGGTTCTTTAGTGGAGACCACGTTTAGGTAAACCAGGCCTAGCGCACTCCGCACTGTAGGTACGAAGCTACAAGTACATAACCGGACACCGACGGCGGGTCGCGCGTCGTTACACGTGCCGCGTCAGAAGAGATAAGAGCGGCGCGATAGAAAGAGAGGCGCTCTGTAGGTTAATATGACTGGTAGGTATGCAGCGCTACGCGAGCTGAATTGAATTTAATTGCGTCATAGCAAGAGTCGCTATTTGTTTAAATTTCTTTGCGGATTGATGCTTCTGTCCCTTAGTATTCTGTGGGCAAACGTAGATTAGGCTGCCTTCCGGCCAGATGGAGCGGACACCTGCGTAAAGTGACTGGCAGCAACTACATGAGAAGAGCCGAGGATCGGGCTCAGAGGCGTGTGTTGGGAGAGGCCTATGTCCAGCAGTGGACTCATACAGGCTGTTGTGATGATGATGAAGTAACACTACAAAGTTGTTTTAATTACCCTACATCCTTTTCCAGAATCTCAATTACCTAAATACCCAATTCTTCAATATCTTTTCTGTAGCTTTTGTGTGATTGAGTAACAAACATCCATCCATCTATCCTCAGAAACTTTCGCATTTCTAACAATAGTAGGATTCTGTGATTTTCGTAGAAAATAAGAAGTTTGACAAGGTCGTTGCAAGGATGTCTCTTTAGGAGTCCCATTCCTTAACTCTTCGCATTATGAACGTTGAAGCGAAACGCTTTGTTCTGGCAGGAGGAATGTCGACCATAAACGGATGCCGAGTTTTCGTACGAATGGCACAATGTTTCGCATAACGAGATTTTGTGGGTCAGGCTTTCGGGAAAGAATTTGGTGCATAAAAGTTTTCTAAAACCAAAACCGTGAGGGATGTTTGCGCAATTTTGCACTGATGACTATCACGCCATCATCCGTAAGAAAACTGCATCCCTGATCCACAGAGTGTGGCGCAGTACCACTAGCATCCTAATGACGGTAGCAGATAGGTTCACCTCTTCGTTCTTGAACTGTCTGGTTTGGCGAGGTTTACCTTTACAAACTGCAAACATGTTATGATCCTCTGTACTTACTTATGGATATAATGGTCCGAAATTTAGAATTTTTATTTTACTTGTATTTAAAACTGATAGTACAGTCATTTGGTTCGAAAAATAGTCCAACACGCTTGCGGCTCTCATACAGCGGCGCGAGCGGCAAAAATACGAGGTGGCAAAGTTGAAATTCGGAAAGAGCACATCAAGATCTATAAAATTACCAATTTTCAAAGCTCCCCGAAAACTTTCCAGGTAAAACTACCAAATGACTGGAA
Source organism: Petrophora chlorosata (assembly GCA_951640565.1). NCBI lineage: Eukaryota > Metazoa > Arthropoda > Insecta > Lepidoptera > Geometridae > Petrophora > Petrophora chlorosata. The sequence goes on along the minus strand of OX621204.1, from coordinate 1,541,709 downwards.
TATGACCAATTTTTACAGAACGAGTAATAGCTACCTTGGATGCGCAAAAATTTTACGCTATTCATTGGTCTTTCCGTTAATTTTTTCATTGACATTCCAACGTTTTAGTTTATCTCTAATTTTGTCAGTTATCGACCTCGGCAGTTAACATAGTGACCTCCGATTTATTTACTTTCGTATAATGCTCCTACATGTGCTCCACACAACCAAATGATAGAAGTACCTACACAAACATTATATACAGGGTGAAAATTTGTGGTAACTACTTGAGCCGTTACAGCTACAGTTAAACGATCTGTAGAGTTCATATGTGAAGTTATTTTAAACTGCATTCAAATATACGGAATGAAGAAAAAATGAAACAGTCAGCTAAATAATATAAATTTCATACATTTTCTTTTTATTGTTACCACGTCACCAAGTCACTTGCTTGTTTGTCTGTCTGTCGTTCCGGGTGGAATGTTGCAACTCAAATTTCAAGCACTTCCCAATTAGCTATCCGGCTGACACTTTCAAACTCACAACTCGATGACAATGCAGTCTAAATCCAATTATTAGCATGCAATGCCGACCTAACCTCTAAAGACGCATAAAAACGTGGTAATTAGATTATTATTTTTTAATAACTAACTAACTGATTTTGTCTCTTTCGAGACTCACTTGTATAAGGGTCCAAAACTATGAGACCAAATTGAGTTGAGAGTAAGTACGTACTATAAAAGTCAAAAATCGTCTCATCTCAAATTTCCATCCTGTATAAACGTCTATTTTTGTTACACGAAAAGATAACAGTTCAAAGCCAGGGATCGGAAAACCTATTCATTAAGGTTAACCGTTTGAACCGATTACCGATTGAAACGATAACCTATTAAAACTGTTACACAATTATTTCGGTTAAAAACCCAAATAAAAGGGTTACCAAATGAAAGTGTATACCGAAACAATACCAATATTATACGGTATTTTCTCGTGTGTACGAATAAAAGGGTTACCAAATGAAAGTGTATACCGAAACAATACCAATATTATACGGTATTTTCTCGTGTGTACGCATTTATTTGATTTAGAAAGAGATCGGTAGTGTGCGATCTTTTATCACGAGTTAAATTCATTTTACGTCTTGACCTAACCTATGTATAATTACTCGTGTCCTCGTCTATTATAGCAGTTATTTCAACGGAATCGTTGCAAATTTTCTTTAGTTCTAATAATCTTTTTAACATGTAATATGTCGAAGTCCAACGAGTTGGGCAGTCCAGAACTGCTTTTTTAAATTTTCTTTTCTTTTCTTATTTTAAGGTTCATTAGGGGGCGACGTAAAACCTTGACCGCTTGGCGGCATGTCTCAATAATGGACTCCGATTCTCGATCTTTCTATAAAGCGTCCTTAATACACATTTGCAGTGTATGCGCTGCACATGGTAGCGACCTAATCTCGAATGACCTTGGCTATTCGACATTAATTAATTAATTAATATAATATAAAGCATATGACATATTGACAGAATTGATCTCCCACTTGCCGTTATGGTGGGGGGTAGTGTTTGGTACCGTTGGATAGAGGATGTTTTGAAATCAACCAGAAAAATCCATGGAAAGGTGTCATAGAGATGGAACTGCTCAGGGTATCTCGGAAACTATAAATCGGAATGGGGTACGGCTTGAACTAAATATGCCCCAAACCTTGGGCCATTTTTGAAAATTTGAAAAAAAAGATGGCCGCCTAAAATAAAAATGTAAATAACTTTTGAATGGTAAGAGATAGGTATAGGGTGCTCGACCAAATGTCAAAGAGGGCGACGGGGGAAATTGGAAAAAGTTGGAAAAATTAAAATAAAGAAAAAAATGGCGGCCATTTTGAAAGTTGCTCCGATCCGACTGAAATTTTGCATGGGGGGGTTTTCAAGGTCGTAGATTACGATTATAAAAAATTTGGATTCCGCCATTTTTCAAGATGGCTGCCATACAAAAGTTTTTTTTCCGGACAAATAAGCCAAACAACTTTTGAACCGTAGACGATAGGAAGCATCTATGAAAAAAAAGCAACACCCCCCATTGCTTTAGCAGCTCGCGCACGCCACAAAATCATTTGGATTCCGCCATTTTTCAAGATGGCTGCCATACAAAAGTCTTTTTTTCAGAACACCTGAACTAAAATAACTTTAGAACCATAATCGATAGGGAGCTTTTATAAAAAAAAGCAACACCCCTTCACACAATCACTTGAAATCCAGCTTTTTTTCAAGATGGCCGCCATACAAAAGTTTGTTTTCAGAACAAAAAGGGTAAACAAAACTGTAGAACCGTAATCGATAGGAAGCTTTTAAAAAAAACAGCAACCACCCCCCCACGCAGTAGTGCGCAAGCATTACTGTGTTCCAGTTTGAAGGACATTGTAGCCAGTTAAATCACTGGGCATATGAGACTTAATATCTGATGTCTCTACGCTACGCATTGCTTTTTATGGTATTCAGGTTCTGGGTGGCACTGCAATAATTGTTCTGGTGAAGCGTTGTGCTAGCCATCAAGCGAGCGGCGAAAAAAATTATTTTGTATATTATATATTAGGTACATTATGTATTATATTATATATTACATAATATGTTCTATATTATATGAAACCATATTATGATAAGGATTTAAACCAAGTTTTAAGTGAATTGAACCAAGCAATAAAATTTTCCGTAAAAAGTTTAGAACTTTATTGCACACCCCCTAGGGGTGGTATAGAAAAAATAAAAAATACGTGTTTCATTATTTAGTTTCAAGTTTATTTGTACCAAGTTCTAAATGAATAAAACTGAAATAAATAAAAAAACCATACAAACTTTAAAACGCTATTACATTTTTATGAGTATATTTGTTCTGAGTTGTGAGTGAATCGAACGACGGAATAAAGCATACACTGAAAAAAACCGTACCTTTAAAACTCTCATGCACCCTTCCTAGGGGTAGTTTTGAAAAAATAAAAAATACGTGTTTCATTATTTAGTTTAAAGTTCATTTGTACCGAATTTGAATGAATCAAACTAAATTAAAAAAAAAAACATACAAACTTTAAAACGCTGTTACGCTTTCTTTAGGGGTAGTTTCGAAAAAATAAAAAATAAAAAATTTATGTTATAGTTTATTTTTCTGAGTTGTGAGTGAATTCAACCACGGAATAAAGCATACACTGAAAAAAACCGTAAAAACTTTAAAGCTCCCATGCACCCTTCCTAGGGGTAGTTTTGAAAAAATAAAAAATATGTATTTCATTATTTATATTAAAGTTTATTTGTACTGAGTTTTGAGCGAATTGAACCAAGGATTAAAAATGCTCCATACAAACTTTACCACCCTCTTTCACCCCCTTGGGGGTTGATTTTTAAAAGTTTGCATAGCCTATGTTTCAATTCAGTATTTAAACTATCTTTATTCCAAATTTCATCAAAATCCGTTCAGTAGTTACGGTGATACCTGGTAACAAACATCACACACACACAAACTTTCGCATTTATAATATTATTAGGATTAGGATAAAAAAAGTATGTAACTTGGTAATTTACGTATAGCGTTGTAGTGTTAGGTACACTTTTATTTTATTCCAAGTTAGATAACCACAATATCAGACAATAACTATCTACCGGGCGGGGAACGATTTATAATTACGAGCGAAAGAGTAAGTACCTAAATAAACTTGTCAACAAGACCGAAAAAAAACGGCCGGCGCGTGGCGCATTGGCGACATAAACACTGTCAACAACAAATCTATCTATCTCTTTCGCCATAGGGCACTTGTACGTTGCGAATGAGCGAGCGAGAAATACACGATTCCAGCGGGACAACGCCACGCGTGCAGTGCGTTTGCCAGTTTGTGGCAGTGGCTAGTAAAATGTAGTAATATTTAGTTTTCTTTGGTAAAATGCACACGCGAGAAAAAACCTATATCATTGCGGTTTCTGTTAACCGAAATCATTCTGTTACCGAAAGTTTCTGTTAACCGTTATCTCAAATAGATTAATACAGTTATATTACGGTTGTTAACCTTAACCGAAATATCCCTCAAACATAGCCGACTTTTTATCATCAAAACAATAGTTGCCGCATACCTAACTATCTATAGAGTAACCAATCAAAAGTCACAAGATATTTATTAAATAGGCATAAAAATGTACTTTTAAAAGTCATTACATACATTCGTCATTACATACTACATTAAAGATGTCTAATGTAGTTAGTCATTCAAATAAAGCTATAAAAATTGTATTTGAGTTGGAAGTGACTAGGTTTTACAGTCATGCTCACTCAAATGTCTTTGCTTGCGGCGGCTCTGTGTGTCGGGTCACTCCCTTCCCTCCAATATGGTTGAGGGGGGTGATGGCTGGTCCACAAGTCATACTCGTGAACGGGTGCTGCTTGCGGGGACTGGTCTGTTCTAGTCACTCCTACTGCTACTGTCATACCTACTTATATTTTATTTACACTTTTCTGTTACTGATACTATGACAATGGGACATCTCACTCGCATTTCTTGTTTTACATTCTGTTAATTCTAATTTATACGTAATTGTGCTGAAAAAAGACATCCCCGCAGAGTTTCTTGGTGCTATCTTCTCTAGCGGGCGTATTTCCGAAGCACTGGTAGAGTCAGTTTTCGCATTTCTTTTCAGCACTCAGACTTCAATTTGAGTATAGGAAAGAAATGGGTAAACATACTTACCTTTTTTTCAAAGTCATGTTAACATAAGTTACAATTTTTAACATTTTTTATTTGTATCATGTGTTTATGACCTTTAAAAGTGCACTTTTGTGCCTATTTAATAAATGATATTTGACTTTGACTTTGACTTTGATTTACACATAGGTAATACAAATCAAGGCCGTGCTTGTTACCACAGCTTTGCCAGTTATTCTGCCGCCAAGCGCAAGCATTACTGTGTTCCGGTTTGAAGGGCATTGTAGCCAGCGAAATTACTGGGCATATGAGACTTAATATCTGATGTCTCGGGGTGATGAGCGGAATGCAGTGCTTTTATATTAAAAGTTCTGGGTGGCACTGCAATAGGGGATCGGAGAACTTTTCAGAAAGTGTTTTATATTAACTACAATTAATATATATATAGCCATGAAAAATACTATTTTAATTAAATAACGCTCTAAAAGTACCTAAAACTATGTTTAAATATTATGTTTCAAATATTGCCGCGCAAAAGGTCACCTCATAATTTGTGACGTCATATGTAGTTAGAAAACGACAAACTCATTGAAATAAAACTTGCAAAGAAATTTAAATACGTTTGGTGAATTTTGGGAACGATATTGTAGTCATAGAACGAAAAAATTAGCAAAAATACATTTTATGAAAAGCAAAAACGTAAAATAAACATAAGCTTGACTCATGGCATTTGCCTACAAATGATGTCATGCGCTGTGATTGTTGTTTCGTTTGAGATGAAGAACAGAATAAAAATGTCAGAATTATTAGATTTTATTTATGGATTTAAAAATATAAGTCATTATTATTTCACAAAAATATTGATTGAATGATCTTTCTGGTTCGACGAACATTCGTTCTAACTTCTAACTACATTTTAGATTTTTTCTCGATTACTGTCCGATCCCATATTGTTATGGGCAGGAGCGGGGCTTACTATCAAGAGAACGACTTGCTCGTCTCATCACTCAGTTCCGTAAAAAAAGTCACGGTCGTATTTTTCTAACAACAAAGGCACATTAAACCATTTAGCATAAAAAAACGATTCCGCATACCTAACTTATCGACCACAGAATAAACAGCAGTCGCTATGAGTCGTAAGTCGCTGGTTAGTTTCGGCGGAGGGGCTGAGGCTCCAGTGGCGCAATTGGTTAGCGCACGGTACTTATAAGGCAGTGGCCGTGAGCGATGCCGGGGTTGTGAGTTCGAGCCTCACCTGGAGCAAATTTTTTGAGGATACTCCTTTTTGTGAGATGAATGAGACATTTTGAAATGGGAAGTTTGTATGTTTAGTTTGGTTTTTGAACTGAGTCATGATTATGATCATAAGTTATGGTGATGAGTAATGTGGTCGACAAGAGTGTAGCAGTAGAGTAGCAAGAGAGTCCTTCATAATAATAATAGGATCAGGTGCATGCGGCAGCACTCCTTGACACGGCGCGTATAGTCAGGAGGTTCCTCACTCTGCAGCCCTAACCACCGGTAGCACCCGGTAGTTTGGGTCCTGCCCCGCTGACGGCGACACACTAGGTTTTTTATAATATTTTGTATATATTTTTAAATAGAATTATTGTAAAAAACTTAGATTTAAGAAAGAAAATAAATAACTTGAATAATAATAATAAATGTCTTTATTCGGTCAATAACCAGTTTAGATACATCATAGATAGAAAACCGGCCAAGTGCGAGTCGAACTCGCGCACGATGGGTTCCGTAACATTATCTATAAAAACGGCAAAAAAATCATGTCTGTTGTATGGGAGCCCCCTTAAACATTTATTTTATTATGTTTTTTAGTATCTGTTGCTATAGCGGCAACAGAAATACATCATCTGTGAAAATTTCAACTGGCTAACTATCACGGTTCATGAGATACAGCCTGGTGACAGACGGACAGACGGACAGCGGAGTCTTAGTAATCCGGTCTTCCCCTTTGGGTACGGAACTCAAAAATGGTTTTTCTATTAACGATTCCTTGGAACCCACACTAGGATTACCTGTGTCGTGAGTTTCCAGTGATAGTTAACCCATTGAATTTCGTGCCACACGCGTTATTCCAAGGGGTTCTCACTCGCGATTCCGTTATGTTAATGCAATTTGCTCGGATAACATATAGGTACTTAAGTAATTGACAGCTTCTCTGGGTTAGTGGTTTGGCAAACCAGCTCATATTTCATACATCTTGGGGGTTGCGGGTTCGATTTATGCTACTTTGTCCCGTTGCAGAAATCGATGTTTGAGCACAGAAAGAAGCGCATGTTTTTGTTTCGTGACAAACACCCAAGAGACCATAGGGACCATGGGGTCCTCGCAGTTCCTGGTTCTGTAGATACAGGAAATCCTAGTTAGGGGCCAGGATCAGTACTTACATATATATGTAATCGTTGTTTTATAATATTCTTATTACAAGCTTTTATTTAACTTGCAATGTTTGTTTGTTTGGGTCAAGTCTTGCAAGTTTAATCAGAACCACTTCCTCTTATCCTACGGAGTTGAAATTTTGCATAGTTGGCAAAGTCCGATGACAATGCAATATTATGGTGACAGCCAGCTGATCTGATGATGGAGACGGAAGGTTGGCAATGGAACTCCTTGACGGGTAATCGTAAACTACGTGTTTGGGCTCATTTCAAGCTGCTCGCGGTTCTAATTTGTTAAAAGCTCATATTGACAATTTTTTTTAGAACAAATCTTATTTGTAGTGATCTCTAAAGTGTAATTTTCCAGGGAGTCAGGGGAGCCGTGCTCGGAGAGGCTCAGCCTCGCTTCGTTCCTGATCGAGCGCGCGTGCAGCAACTGCGTGCTCGCTAACTACCTGTACTGGTACCTACTCATCGAGTGCGAGGATCAGGAGGGCGCGCAGGACGCCGCCGCGCGCCGCATGTACCTCGCCGTCATGCGCACCTTCTCGCACCGCCTCGCCAGAGGTAACTACCTGTACACCTACCTACCTGTACCTGTGCGAGGATCAGGAGGGCGCGCAGGACGCCGCCGCGCGCCGCATGTACCTCGCCGTCATGCGCACCTTCTCGCACCGCCTCGCCAGAGGTAACCTTGAGTACAATAAAAACATGCATGTAACAAATTTCACATTGCAACAAGGCCGCCCATTGTACATCCATTGTTAACGCAAATTCCGTTTTACTTTTTTTATGAGCCTGTTTCGTCCCACTGCTGAGCAAAGGCCTCCCTTGCCTCTTTCCATGACCCTCTGTCCATTGCTGTTAAGAGCCATTTCTTGTAGGCGTCTAGGTCGTCGCGCCACCTACGGCGGGGCCCCGTGGTTGTGTTGCTCCGGCTGGAACCCAGTGTGTAAAAACTTTTCCCCACAGCTGGTTTGTCATACGACATACGTGTCCAGCCCAGTCCCATTTTAGCTGGGCGGCTTTCTGGAAAACATCCAGGATTTGCGTTTTAGAGCGCAGTATCGTATTCCTAATACGGTCTGTCAACTTTACTCCTAAGATACTGCGCTCCATCGCTCGTTGACAAACCTCGAGTTCGGACCTCTGCTGAACAGTCAAAGACCAAGTCTGCGATCCGTAGGTGAAGATGGGAAGAATGCACATGTCCGTATGAGTCTGCGCTTTAGGCATAGAGAAAGGTTGCCCTTCATCATGTCCTTCATGGCCCAATAGCTCTTCCAGGCGTTCTCGGTGCGTCTAGCAACTTCTCTGTCTTGTCTGGCCTGGAAGGAAACTATTTGGCCAAGGTACATATACTCAATGGACATACTTGAATTCCTCACCCTCTATGTGGATTCTGTGTTGAATGCTGTTGGTCATGAGCTTGGTCTTCGACACGTTCATCCTAAGTCCGACCTCGAGGCTTGCGTTACTCTGATCTGCAATTTTTCCCAGTCCTTTGAAAACCTTTGAGGCGGTCTGTTACTCCGACACCATAGATGGCAAACACCCCCAAGAGAGAGATATAAAGAACTTTATACTACACCTGCTCGGAAAGTACCTTGATACTTTATCAAATTTACGGAAGAAAGTACGTCATTGCATATCGAACAAATATGCGGCGAGAAAACGCATCTGAGCGGGAGAGAAAAGTGTATGAAAATCCATTTCTTACGTGGTTTTTCTTTTTTAATTTTGGGTAAGACTATGCGCTGGTAACCTAAATATCAAAAGCCAAAAAGTTTTTACAGTGAGTTTTTATCTCCAAGTTCGCAAAATGACACTGGCCACTAGCTGTGTGTTGGATGGTGTCAAACAATTTGAAAAAAGAACATCGCAAACATCTCAAACAAACATTAATGGAAAAAGTGTTACATTAAGCTTCACTGACTGCAACAATTTCAATATAAATTTCAATTAGTAAAGATTTAGTTTTTTATTTTCCTCGTAGGTGTAGTATAAAGCACTATGTATCACTCGAGAGAAAGTGCGATTCCCGATCTCGGGTGTTTTAAAGCCCTCGCCTACGGCTCGGGCTTCAAACGACACCCTCGACGGTAATCGGTCACTTTCTCCTCTCGGTGAACAATGTACTATTATTGCTTTTACAATAGGTGTTATTTCCGGCAGGCAACACCGACCACCAACGCACGCGTTCTTTCCTCGCCCGCCAACAAGTATTCATAGACAAACTCGTCAAACTTGTCAAGACAGTGACCCGAGAGAGCGGCAACCGGAACAAAAAAGCCGAGCGTTTGCAACAGTTACTCGCCGATCCTGACGCCTTTAAATTCAACTTTACGAACTTCGAACCGATGCCGTTCCCCCTCGACCCGAGTGTGACGATCAAGGGCATAGTGGCTAAGAAGGCCAGTCTTTTCAAATCGGCTCTAATGCCTTCCAAACTGACCTTCCTGACGACAGAGGGCGTGGAGTACGAAGCCATTTTCAAGCACGGAGATGACTTGCGACAGGATCAGTTGATACTGCAAATGATTACGTTGATGGATAAGTTGTTGAGGCGGGAGAATTTGGATCTCAAGTTGACGCCGTATAAAGTGTTGGCGACCAGTTCTAAGCACGGGTTCCTACAGGTATGTAAAGGTTTTTTTCTCTCAACGATCAAGTACATAGATCCTTGCCTCTAACTAGCATTCCCTGTATGTAGGGAACCAGAACTATGAGGACTGGTGGTTGGTTTCTCGTATGCGAGAGGCCGTCTGGGTGGGTACCACCGCTTTGCCAGTTACTCAGCCGCCAAGCAGTAGTGCGCAAGCATTACTGTGTTCCGGTTTAAAGGGCATTGTAGCCAGCCAAATTACTGGACATTATGAGACTCAACAGCTAATTGTCTCAAGGCGACGTGCGCAGTGCAGCGCCGCGCAGGATTTTGCAAAACAAAGTTCTGGGTGGTGCTGTTATTGTTATTTGCTGGCGTATTGCTTACCATCAGGCAAACGACCAGCTCGTCTCGTCATTCAGTTACATAAAAACAACAAAAACAATTTACAATACCCAGATACGAAACAAATGATTGGAACAGTCAAATAAATGTTTCTTTATAACTGAATTAAAAAAAATCTTCTTTTTAGGGTTCCGTACCCAAAGGGTAAAACGGGACCCTATTACTAAGACTCCGCTGTCCGTCCGTCTGCCTGTCCGTCCGTCTGCCTGTCTGTCCGTCTGTCACCAGGCTGTAACTCATGAACCGTTATAGTGAGACAGTTGAAATTTTCACAGATGATGTATTTATGTTGCCTTTATAACAACAAATACTAAAAAACAGAATAAATAATATTTAGGGAGGCTCCCATACAACAAAACGTGATTTTTTGCCGTTTTTATAGATAATAGTACGGAACCCTTCGTGCGTGAGTCCGATTCGCACTTGGCCGGTTTGGTGGTCCCATATAAATTTAATCGATATTCGGCCTTGGGCTTCGTATCATTCACGATACATCAGAATTGAAATCTGTTTATTTTGTTATAAATATAAATAAAGAAAGAAAGAAACGTTACGTTAAAGAAACGAAATTGAATTATGTTTGTTTCCCGCAGTTCATAGAATCGGTAACAGTAGCCGAGGCGTTGGCTACAGAGGGCAGTATACAGAATTTCTTCAGGAAGTACAACCCGTGTGAAGGCGCGCCCTACGGAATCAAACCGGAGACAATGGACACTTATATCAGAAGCTGCGCGGGATACTGTGTGATCACTTATTTACTTGGTAAGTTTGTCACTAGCCTAGCGTAGACTAGGTGCGCCCCGCGGTTTCACCCGCAAACCAAACTTTTTATGTAGGTGCTAGGTGATATACAGTAAATGAAAAAATTAAATGAAATAACTCTTTATTGAAACACACAAACATAAAATTATTAATAACTAGCTGCGCCCCGCGGCTCCACCCGCGGTTTCCCGGCATAAAAAGTCTATGTGCTATTCCAAGTCCTACATACCAAATTTCATCAAAATACATAGTAGATTTTACTTGAAAGAATAACAGACATACATCCATATATTCATACAAACTTTCGCGTTTATAATATTAGTGCGACTAGCTTCGCCCCGCGGTTTCACCCGCAAACCGAATATTTTTATGTAGGTAATGAAAAAAATAAATGAAATAACTCTTTATTGTAACACACAAACATAAAATTATTAATAATAAAAACAACTTAACAAAAGTGTAACAATTGGCGGTCTTACCGCTAAAAGCGATATCTTCCAGACATCCGTGCAGGGAGAGGAATAACTTGTTTATTTATTTATTGGACAACCAACAGCTCTATACAATAAGAATATACAGAAGGATAATTGATAGAAAGCCAATTACAGGTACTCACACATAGATACTAAATAGATACACATATCGCACCTTCGGTGCTACAAAATCACAACAGCTCAGTTTTGAATTTGACAGGAGAGGACTTTGAAGATTTTTTTCGCATTTATTACCATATTACTAGATGTCTAATTGTAGTAGGTTTAAAATCTTTATAAAATTGATGCTTTATTGTGTTTTCTATAGTTTCATATCAAAAGTTTAATTCAAATTACTAAAATTATTCAAATAAAACGCAAAACAAAAAAAGTGTCCTGAATTGTGACTTTGTTGCACCAGGAATTATTTAGTTAAATGAGTTATGCCTTATTATATAGGCATTTCAGTCAAGCTTTTTGCACTCGTCTACATCATTTGTGTCGCTTTAGCTCCAACGCACGTCATAATCTCACAGGCGCGGGGGCACAACTGTCTAATCAACTTTGTTGTCCCAAAACGAATGGAAAAATGCACCAATAACCACAAAGGCACTCGCGCCATTTAGTTGATTTTTGCGATAGTTTCGCGGGTGTTTTTGTTGCCCCGATATAGGCATGGCTCTAAGACAATTTGGCATACTTAACTCAATTTTGCAGTTTTGGCTATTTGTGACTTTGTTGCACCGAAGGTGCGATATACGAACACTAAGACACTCTAATATAATATTTGCTAAGATACATAAAGGATAGTTAATAAAATACAATACAATACAATACACAACACTTTATTGTACACCAAACAAAAATAAATTAAACTTTGCAACAAATTAAATTAATATTTAATTTATATAATTATTTTTTATGTTTAACTTACTATTATGTTTTACTTATGTCTTAAATAATCAGTAAGTACATGAAAACAACTACAAGATACATACAAGATAGCGCAAAAATAATGGTACGGACGGTGGTTTTCAATTGTGACAGTGTGTTTAAACAGGAATCCCTATGGCAACTACCATAACTGTTTGAGATGTAGTGTTTTGTTGTTAGAAATCCATTTCGTTTCTCAAACATAAAAAATGCATTTTTGGGTTTTGGAAATTTCCAGTTTTCTGCCTAAAATCACAGAATACTAAGGAACAGAAGCATCACTCGGCAAAGAAATTTAAACAAATAGCGACTCTTGCTATGACGCAATAAAATTCAATTCAGCTCGCGTAGCGCTGCATACCTACCAGTTATATTAACCTACAGAGCGCGTCTCTTTCTATCGCGCCACTTATCTCTTCTGACGCGGCACGTGTAACGACGCGCGACCCGCCGTCGGTGTCCGGCTATGTACTTGTAGCTTCGTACCTACAGTGCGGAGTGCGCTAGGCCTGGTAAAATGAATAATAAATTATGTCCAAATTACAAATTAGTTATACAAAACTTTTATTTAAGATTCAAAATAGTAATTTTATTTGGTTGTCCTGTTCAAAAACTCACCAAAAAGATCCTGGAATCGGTGATGGGATAGATTTTAACCGACTTCGAAGGAGGAGTTTCTCAATTCGACTGTATATTTTTATTTGTATTACTCCGCCAATTATGAATTGATTTTGATGTCTTTTGTTTGGTAGGTCTTACTTCAGCTGAATCAATTTCGATAAAATTTAAATGGGACCACCATTTAAATTTTATCGAAATTGATTCAGCGCTTTTTGAAGAAATCAACAAAACCAAAAAATATAAGTTGAGTCTTGAACTTGGTTCTTGTTTTTCTAAAAATTAATTATATTCAGAAAAATCTTGGGTGAAACCGCGCAGCTAGTCTAAAATGTGAGTTTTTTCTATTTTTTTTTAATGGCTATTTTTTGTAAATGGGCATACGTTTGACGACATCTCACCTGATGGAAAGCGAAGATGCGGCCTAAGATGTAACACGCTTGCCCATGAGATGCCTATTCACTCTAGACATAAAGAGACACAAGTTGTATCTGTTTGGGAACAAAGATGCTGTCAGAGCGTTCCACTCCTTAGCAGTTCGCACGATAAAGGAATCTGAGAAACGCTTAGTACGTTTTATACTATAGTTGCAAGGATTATTCCCTCTTTCCAGGTGTAGGCGACCGTCACCTGGATAACCTGCTGCTGACGAAAGCAGGCGCTTTGTTCCACATCGACTTCGGCTACATCCTGGGCCGCGACCCCAAGCCGCTGCCGCCGCCCATGAAGCTCAGCAAGGAGATGGTGGAAGCCATGGGCGGCATGCACTCCGACTTGTACCACCAGTTCAGGAAGCAGTGCTACACGGCCTTCCTGCATCTTAGGAGGTGAGGCTTCGGAGATACGGGTTAAGATACTTTATTTATCAAAAAGAATAAATTCACTTACATGAGAAAAACTTAATGTTAAACAGAAAGTGACAGATTAAAAAACATCTAAAAGCCACGTTTTATGCGCCTTTTGAGGTTAAGTCGACAATAAAAACGTAAAAAACGCAACTAAACGTGGCTCTGAATAGAAATATAACAACCTCTCATACGATTTCCGCGCCGCGGCCGCGGGGCGATGTTTTTGAATGAATCGGCCGCGGGGCGATGTTTTTGAATGAATCGGCCGCGGGGCGATGTTTTTGAATGAATCGGCCGCGGGGCGATGTTTTTGAATGAATCGGCCGCGCGGCGATGTATTTGAATGAATCGGCCGCGGGGCGATGTTTTTGAATGAATCGGCCGCGGGGCGATGTTTTTGAATGAATCGGCCGCGCGGCGATGTATTTGAATGAATCGGCCGCGGGGCGATGTTTTTGAATGAATCGGCCGCGGGGCGATGTTTTTGAATGAATCGGCCGCGCGGCGATGTATTTGAATGAATCGGCCGCGGGGCGATGTTTTTGAATGAATCGGCCGCGGGGCGATGTTTTTGAATGAATCGGCCGCGCGGCGATGTATTTGAATGAATCGGCGCCGGGGCGATGTTTTTGAAAGGATCGGCCGCGGGGCGATGTTTTTGAATGGATCGGCCGCGCGGCGATGTTTTTGAATGGATCGGCCGCGGGGCGATGTTTTTGAATGAATCGGCCGCGGGGCAATGTTTTTGAATGGATCGGCCGCGGGGCGATGTTTTTAAATGGATCGGCCGCGGGGCGATGTTTTTGAATGGATCGGCCGCGGGGCGATGTTTTTGAATGAATCGGCCGCGGGGCGACGTTTTTGAATGGATCGGCCGCGCGGCGATGTATTTGAATGAATCGGCGCCGGGGCGATGTTTTTGAAAGGATCGGCCGCGGGGCGATGTTTTTGAATGGATCGGCCGCGCGGCGATGTTTTTGAATGGATCGGCCGCGGGGCGATGTTTTTGAATGGATCGGCCGCGGGGCGATGTTTTTGAATGGATCGGCCGCAGGGCGATGTTTTTGTTTTTGAATGGATCGGCCGCGGGGCGATGTTTTTGAATGGATCGGCCGCGGGGCGATGTTTTTGAATGGATCGGCCGCGGGGCGATGTTTTTGAATGGATCGGCCGCAGGGCGATGTTTTTGTTTTTGAATGGATCGGCCGCGGGGCGATGTTTTTGAATGGATCGGCCGCGGGGCGATGTTTTTGAATGGATCGGCCGCGGGGCGATGTTTTTGAATGGATCGGCCGCAGGGCGATGTTTTTGTTTTTGAATGGATCGGCCGCGGGGCGATGTTTTTGAATGGATCGGCCGCGGGGCGATGTTTTTGAATGGATCGGCCGCGGGGCGATGTTTCTGAAAGGATCGGCCGCGGGGCGATGTTTTTGAATGGATCGGCCGCGGGGCGATGTTTTTGAATGGATCGGCCGCGGGGCGATGTTTTTGAATGGATCGGCCGCGGGGCGATGTTTTTGAATGGATCGGCCGCGGGGCGATGTTTCTGAAAGGATCGGCCGCGGGGCGATGTTTTTGAATGGATCGGCCGCGGGGCGATGTTTTTGAATGGATCGGCCGCGGGGCGATGTTTCTGAAAGGATCGGCCGCGGGGCGATGTTTTTGAATGGATCGGCCGCGGGGCGATGTTTTTGAATGGATCGGCCGCGGGGCGATGTTTTTGAATGGATCGGCCGCGGGGCGATGTTTTTGAAAGGATCGGCCGCGGGGCGATGTTTTTGAATGGATCGGCCGCAGGGCGATGTTTTTGTTTTTGAATGGATCGGCCGCGGGGCGATGTTTTTGAATGGATCGGCCGCGGGGCGATGTTTTTGAATGGATCGGCCGCGGGGCGATGTTTTTGAATGGATCGGCCGCGGGGCGATGTTTTTGAAAGGATCGGCCGCGGGGCAATGTTTTTGAAAGGATCGGCCGCGGGGCGATGTATTTGAATGGATCAGCCGCGGGGCGATGTTTTTGAATGGATCGGCCGCGGGGCGATGTTTTTGAGTGAATTTGCCGCAAGGTCATGTTTATGAATGGACCGGCTGTGGCGTCAAGCTTCGACCGTCCCGCTGTGGGACGCCCCAAGTCACTTTGCACTCTACTTTTGTGTTTATTTTGTTCGAGATCTTGATATCACCGAAACTTCCCGGAAACGCACTTTTGTTGTTATTAAATATTAAGAAAATAGGAAATTCATTATGATTTTCGCGTCTTCAGGGTATCGCTCCGACGCCGTGTTTATTGTCTCCTTTCAAAAGCTTAGACGAAGTGCTTAATATAATATTGTTGCACGCACTGCAGACACGCGAACTTGATGCTGAACCTGTTCTCCCTGATGGTGGACGCGTCCGTGCCGGACATCGCGCTCGAGCCGGACAAGGCCGTCAAGAAAGTGCACGACAAACTCAGGTACGCGACTCTCACCTTTGTACCGATGCAATAAGGTTCCGTTTGTGACTAAACTGATGACAAGACCCTCAGGCACTGACCTAGTGTCAGAGGGAAGCCAGTTTCGTCATTTGAATATATCAGTTTAGTATTCTCACAAGCACGACAACATGTACGTTACATATGAAAGTACAGCCTCTGTGGTGTAGCGGTTGGGCAAGTTGGCTTTAATCTCATTCACCACTGAGGTTGCGGGTTCGATTTCTGCGACGGGACAAATGTTTGTGCACAGAAAAAAGCGGAAGCGTTTATTTCGTGTCTGGGTGTCGTGGGACCATGGTCCTCATAGTTCCTGGTTCCCTAGATACAGGGGCGCCTAGTTAAGGGCCATCTATCTATTTTTGTGATCGTTGGGCGTAGAAAGATAGACAACACTTTATTGCACTTAAAAAAGAGTTGGTAATACGTAATTTCCTATATTTTTTATTTACTATTTATCAGAGTTATAAATTTTAATCCATATATTTTTAATTAATGTATTTTAGGTAGGGCCTAAGATGTGTACCGTCACAGTACAATAGGCGGTCTTATAGCTATTTATTAAAGTAACTATCTCTTCCCCCAGACTGGACCTCGGCGATGAAGAAGCAGTCCACTACCTGCAGAACCTACTTGACATGTCGGTGACAGCCGTCATGGCGGTCCTAGTCGAGCAGTTTCACAAGTTCGCGCAGTACTGGCGGAAATGAGGGTAGCTGCGCAAACGCGGCTACCGAGACACTGGCGCCATCTGTGCGAACATTAAAACAATGTCAAGAACGCCATCTGTGTGAGGTTACAGTGAACAATGCTTATTTTGTGAATCCTAGTACAATTACAGTTCTAATATTGTTTTAGTTCGATAGAATTACTATGAGGGTAGTTCCACAATAGCAACTACCGGAGACATTAGCGCCATCAGAGTCAACTATAAGACGAAAGGAACAAATTTTCTTCCTTTTATAACTCTATGGGGTGTGAGGGAAGTTTCAAACTGAACACAAGAGACCCTTAAAACTATCTCATTTTAATGTTGTGATTATATCAGAGAAAATATTATATATGTATATATATATATATAAATATAAATATATATATATGTATATATATATATATATGTATATAAATATATATATTTATTGTATTTCTTTTATATTTGAGTACATGAATAGTTTTGAAAGGAAATTCTGTTTTGTATTTAGCAAATGTAAAAACAATTTGTAGTCATTAACATAATTTTAAACATCTAAATGATTTGTATTATAAAAATAATAATATTAATGAGTATTGTTTATTTTTATGCTAAGTGCACCGCCTGCTTGTGAACAGAGGCAGTGTCATCCAAAACTATGAATGCATGCATAAATCTCTGCATGTGTAATTTAAATAATTCAATTTGTACTGTGATATAAAGGATATTTGTATTGAAAAATAAAATATTTTATTATATTCAAATGTTTTATTTAAAATAAGTTAATAAAAATCCTGTTTTGTAGAAAAGTCAGAAAACCTAGATTAATGTCTTTTATAGTAATGAAAGAGTAATGACATGAATTATTAATATGATCATTTATGAGTCATAAGTACAGACCATAGACAATATTTTTAATAATACTCACTGGAATTAAAGTTAATACAAAATATTCAAAGTGTACAAAATCAAATTACACTAAAATATAATACATAAATCATTTTCTATCACATCGACTTACAAAAGCGAACAGTCCCTCTCTCAGAGTGAATTGGGTTATGCAGTCTTTAATATACAAGCACATAACATTATTATATATTAGGAGAGTCAACAACAGGATACTTTCAAGCACAGTTACCTCATAAGGGCATGCAGGTGTTACAATGAGCTCGCTAGGGAAATGGACGTACACTTGTTTACCACCTCAGCGTTCAAACTCAAGCATCTGCTAAGTGACCACTACTTTTCGTAGTGCATAGATATAATGTCCATGCACTGTGAAAAGGAGTATTTATGAAACTCTATGTCCTTATTGCTAATTATCCGTGCTCGTCAGTGTCTACTGGGTATGTTTGTTTATATTCTTCTCTAAATATCTGTGAAAACTTCTAATTGGCCTTCAGCTATTTACTTACTTTGTTGCTTATTTACTGATTTAGTAGCCGTTAGTTTTCCTTGAAAATAAAATAAAATAGAAATATAACAATGTAGACAATGTAGATCGCAAGCGACATTCAAGTATTGGCAGCCATCAAATCACTTCCACTAGCGATGCAATCACTTGCCACATAAATCTTACTTCCCGTTATGGTCTGAACCACTTCACAAGCAGCTATTTCTGCATAGTTAACCCCGCCTACCACATACACCAACACTGCCTTCGGCTTCAGAGGAAATAGGTTACCTAAACCAGGTTCTGATTTGAGCATCTTTGTTAAACTCTTCACATCTTTGCAGCCAAATTCTAAATCACTCTGTAGTTTCAAATTGGACAGTTTTTCATTCAAAGTCTCTACTCCTTTCAGTTTATCCAAGATTTTACCGCCCACTTTTAAGTCGGACAGTATAGCTAGCTTTGATAGGACTTCAGCTAGTGTATCCGATGTTAAAATTGCATTACACAGGACAGCCACTAGAGGGATGTAGCCTCCATTGAAAACATAGCCAGGAGATGATTTGCCAACACGCTCTGGCTGGGATGGTAATTGCTTCAACTTATTAGCTGTTATCTGGAACTCTTTCTGCCATTTCGATAGCCTGTCGCTTAGGTTACCCAGAGTAGACATATTCAATGACAATTTTAAACTTGAAGGCTGGACTAGAAGCCCAGCATTTACCAAATTTTGAAAGACATACAAATACTTATACCCAAAAGCTAACAAATATTTGCTAACAAGAGAATTATATTCATCATAAGATAACCCTTGTGTTAAACTTAGCAAGCACATAAGACGTAAACTATTATACTTATGAATATCTGTACCAAAGTTCTCATCGACAAATGCAAAGTTTAATTTCTTATTTCTATTGTTCAACATTTCTGTTTCAGTATCTTTAAGATTTTCAAACTTGTTGCTCATTTCGGAAATTATTGTTTCACATGCTAGGACATGGTTGACTAGATTCTGTTTGAACTTTGCAACTTTCTGCAATTTTGTCTCGACATAATGCTTCATTTCCCGTATACCGAGTGCTGTAATATCCTCACTCTTCAAAAGCTTGGCTTTTGAACTCAACACACTTAAAACCTCTGAGAAGTGTCTGTGTTTGATTTCTCCATATAAGTTATCTATAGAGCTATCTAATGTCATAATAGTGTTTTTACTAGAAGTGGCTTCTTCTTTCAGTTCAAAATCTAGCTTTCCCTTCTTCAATTTTGTCTCTTTGACATTCAAATCTAAATGTCCACAATTTATATTAAATATCTCACTAAGTAGGCCACTGTATGTAGCTGGAGTGAGCAAACTAGATGCATAATCCTTGTTTCTATCGATCAAGATCAGTGCTCCAATTTCTTCTGATGATTTTGTATCCATAAAATCTCTTGTGTAAGTTTCTTTGTAAATCTCCATCATGTCTAAAACACTGGCAGACAACTTGCCTAATGAAAACACAGCTTTCGGCCTTCCCGTCACGTGGAACAGACTCCATAATGACATTGCTATGCTTGACAATAAAGAATGGTTTTGTTCAACAAACAACTGCTTATATAGAAATGGCATTTCTAAACTTAGCAGTTGCTCATCCAATGCCATTAGTTCCCATGCAAATGTATGTAGTTGTACTACTCCATATAATCCACGACTTTCTAGAATTGAGTCATAGATGTTTAGTACTTTTGGTGCAATAATAATATGAAAGCATTTCAGATCGGCGAGGGCAGCATTTTGGCTGATAACAGATGCTATCTGATCCAGTATGCACTTGTATTTGTGTATACATGCAGGGATGAAGTAAACCCTGTTTGTGTTAGCGGTGGGGCCAAGTTGTGGGTCCATTTTGTATATTTTGTCGATGCCATATTGTCTGCAATTTAAAAGAGAAAAGAATGAGTAAGGAAGTGTTTCAAAATATCAAAAATATTCTATCTATACTGTTAGTGTTTTTATGCTCAAATAAAAAGAAATATAAATCTTAATTAGATTATCATGACATGTCAAACTGATGGGTTAGTCATTGTCCGGAAATAGGCATCCCCTAAAATATGTCTAGTCATTGAGGCACATATATTATAGACTCGATCCTTACCTTAGCCAGCTTACTCCACATATCCTTTCCAAAGGTTTAATGAGAGAAGGATCAATTATAAGGTCCTTCTTGTCTCCACACTTGGATAGAATACTTTCCAACTTGCATTGAGATATCAAGCTCATTGAAGCCAACTTCAACGGGAGCGGTTGATGATCCATGTTACCAATTTTACAGACTGCTGAATTCAATCATCGGAGTTGTGTGATGCATGAGATGTGACTTCATAGAATAATTAAGTGAAATTTCTAACCAGTATTTGGTTTTCCTTACGTATTAATGTATTCCCACCACATCTCCCCATCAATCAATAGAAATGAAAACAAGAAATACACAACAGCTGATTTTTAGACTTTTGACATTGACAATGACAACTGCAACACGTGAAGTTGACAATAACTTGTTGTTATGATCAAGTTGCCATATAGAAAACTTCATCATGTTTATTTTTTGGGATGCCAGTTTAGCCTTTATATGTAATAAAAATTAAAATGGTCCCACTTTTATTAAATGTCATGTAATTTCTTTATTATATATAACATTTGAAAATATCTCTTAATACGTATACACTGATAATAATGCCTAATGAAAAATGACCTAGGTAATATTAACTACAGATTTATATTAAATCCTCTTTTAAAACGACCTTGACGTCCACTTCCGGTCATGCGTAGTTGCCGCCTGCCGGCTGTGCTTGCAACTTCCTCCCCCCTCCGCCCTTCACCGCGGAGTTATCATCCGTCGTCGAATTTGCGAAAATATTGAAATGGCTTCAAGAATAATCAGGAAAATTGTAAGTTTGTAGATCAGGGTTGTGTAATGTTGTGCGTTACAAGTTTTTGCATGATTCCCTTATAATTTGCGCCTCCGGAGGCCGTTTTCCGTTTTATTCCTGCGGTCCAAAAATAGACGTAGTTATAGTTATGTCGAGGAATTACATAAAAGTGCTTTTGGAGCCTTTTCGTGAGAGTAAAGTGCTGGGATCGCTGCTGAAGTTGTTGGAGCCAGCTGTGAGTGGTAGTGCTGGGTCGGTTAAGGGTAGGAAAAATGAGGTTAGGGTGTTTTTTTTGTGAATTTTTATTGGAGTTTTGGAGGTTATGTGATCGGATTTTTCTGGTTGGTGGCAGTTGCCAGCGGGCCGGAGCGGCGCGGCACAGTACAGCACGGGGGTGAGAAAGGTGACGCTGATCCCTGGCCATGGAATCGGACCGGAGATCACAGTGGCCGTTCAAAAGATCTTCGAGGCAGCTAAAGTGCCCATTGAGTGGGATGAAGTGGACGTCACAGCTGTTAGGGTAAGTTCATCTTATTTTGAATTAAAGCTTACTTGTTTTCTGAATAAAAGAGGATTTTACGGCACTATTAATATAGAGTAATATTTTTTAGTGTGGAAGCATCACAAATCTTCCCAAGGCTGGTATTAGAGACTAAAGCATATTGCATTTGCGCCAATTTATTCTATGTCGGAATTTTATTTCCTACTCGATTCTTATTAGAAAATGGAATTATGATTAAGATGGTAGAAAAAACATGGGAACTAACAGGAAAAGAACTTGAATTTTCCTTGTAGGCATTAAAATTCATGTTGCATTCATTATCTATTTTGTTGCTATTTTGTTTGTCTGTCATTCTCATGTAAAAGTCTAAAAGAACATTTTCCTTTTTCAAACTTTTAGACTTATTTAACTCATTATCCATCAGGGAGACGGGTCTGAGCAGCCACTCAACTGCCGTCTCTCTTTAGATCTATGTGTTTCATCTTAGGCCACATCATCGCTTCACATCAGGCGAGATAGTGGCCAAACATGGATGTATTAAGCGGAAAAAAAAAATGATCAATTTGTTTTGAAAGAATATAGATCAAAATTATACTTGCAGTACCTACTCCAAAAATGAGAAGTTTATACCAAAAATTGTGATTCAACAACTGCATTACACTGGCCACACTTTATCATTGGCAGAATTATATTAAACAATGTTACGAACTATCCTACTGCATTTTACATATTTAAAATTGTTTTTAGGGCCCTGACGGCAAATTCGGCATTCCTCAAAGAGCCATTGACTCCGTCAATGAGAACAAAATTGGCCTTAAGGGTCCACTGATGACCCCTGTCGGTAAAGGCTACCGTTCCCTCAACTTGGCACTCCGTAAGGAGTTCGACCTATACGCCAATGTCAGGCCTTGCAAGAGCTTGGATGGGTAAGTTTTTCTTGATATACATTAATATCATAAGAACTAAGTTTTATTATTGCACATCATAAAAGTAGCATATGGTAAAAGAAAACTCCAATGCAAAACCAATTAATTAAAGGCTGAATTTAGTTCAATTCATTAATACTTTGACAATTACTCCTTAATTTTAAGGCATCAATATTTATGAGTAAATTCACTAAATTAGGTGCTCATTTGAATTCAATTGGCTTTGTAATGTAAGATAGAAGAAAATGACATGGCATATAATTTATTTTATTAAACATACAACATAATTCAAAGTACTCGTCGTTAGTATCCAAGTTGACTGCGACGAAGATACTATTTAATAAATGATATTTGACTTTGACTTTGACTTACTTTAAATAATTATGTTTTTCTTATTAATGTTGAGGATAATTTTAAAATCCATAAGGATCTTATCAAAAGTTTTAGAAGTATTAACTAAAATAACAGACAGACAGATGTCAGCTTTAATTTTATATTTTTGTAGGTATAAATAAAGAAAAATATTTGACTAAACTGTCTGTCTACTGTTGTCACTTATCAGTTCCTATGAATGTGATGTGCCCACATTTAATTGATTTAAAAAAGCTTCATGAATATAGATAAGTAGATCAACCTAGTCCGGATGTCTCGAGGTTAAAATCAATACAATCAGTATTATCAATGCACCTTGCCGCATGGTCACCATTTGTATATCAATTTCTAGTTGTACATAGTTTAGTATCTTATTAATAGTTTCTTTTTTGTGACAATTATAAATAAATACCTATGGTTAAAGTATTACCACCTACTTCTAATAATAATTAAAATATTCTATCCATCCTAAGATTGTCTGGGACAGATCACTGCTAAGAGATGACACTGCCATCTGTGCTTTTTTTCTTATGTATTATTATGAAAATATAGTATATTTCTTTGTTTCTTCTTTTCCTTATTATAAATAGAATCACACATAACCCTGCTCCCTATTTTATTACAATCTAGCCATAAGATTAGGCTAAAGAGTAATTTAAATTGCCTTCTCTCTGCTGTACAATAAATAATTGATGTAAGTTAATTCTCCTATAGAAGTTGTAATTGTTCTCTGATATGAAGGAACCTGCACACAATTACCTCTTACTCATACCCAAGCTTATCTAACACGAGACGTTATTGATAAGAGGATTACAATGATTTAAGCATGCTATGAACCGCAGTTCTGCTTGCTAGATATCACAAAACGATAGAAAAATATGTCTATTTTGTGAATTCATTTATTTATTTATTAGAAAGCCTTGGCCAAATATCTAGTGAAGATATTGTTTTTAAGTCTCTACTGTTCTGATTTATATTAACCCATTTAATTCCGCGTCATAGTTGACCGAAATACTGTTACTTTTCTACATAGAGGCATTACATTTTTGCACACTGACTTACACATTATTGCTCTTGACATTATTTTATTAATAAAACTATCTTATCTTCATGATACGATGTAGTGGTAGTAAATACTCGCACGTACTCGTTAATTGATGCGGTACACGACGCCATTTACAATTATCACAATTGTGCCAGGGTTAACTCTGACTAGGGCTACCATCGTTGATAATCCTTGTCAGCAATGCATTAATATCCTGCGGTCTCACCCGAAATTTTACTGAAATTCCACTGATGAGTCCCGTTTCAAAGCAGCAATTTAATTATTATTATACCATGAAAACTAACTTGGTTTGGACACATTATTAATAATAATTTACGGGTGACACTCACATTTAAATCGGAGTAATCCAACTGTAGTTTCAACCACATCCGGTGGTCTTTTTCAAGGCGAGTGCGGAACCCTCGCGAACGCGTCGCACCTCGCACACCTCGAAACTATAGTTGGATTACTCCAATTGAAATGTGAGTGTCACCCGTAAATTATTATTAATAATATATTGTTGTAATAATTATTTTAATAAATAACAAAGATATATATACCACGTTTATTCATTATAATATTGTATTGTCATCCAGTTCCGAGCTATGTTTCAAGTTTCAAATCTCCTGCTTATCGGGAAGTTAGATTAAAATCGACTGCAAAATTTGTAACGAACAGACAGACAAGAAAGCGGGTTTATAAAAACGTAAATACTGGTGGTAGGTTTCTCGTTTGCGAGAGGCCGTCTGGGTGGGTACCATCGCTTTGCCAGTTATTCAGCCGCCAAGCAGTAGTGCGCAAGCATTACTGTGTTCCGGGTTGAAGGGCATTGTAGCGAAATTACTGAGCATTATGAGACTCAACAGCGAATTGTCTCAGGGTGACGAGCGCAATGCAGCGCCGCGCAGGATTTTGCAAAACAAGGTTCTGGGTAGTGCTGTTGTTCAGTTACATAAAAAAAAGAAACGTAAAAAAACTCTACACAACATATCTACGCGTTTGAGTCACGTACTGTTATCACGACTGTTTCCGATGGTCGATAACCCTGGCGTATCAATGACAATGACTTTGTCAAGAAATCTGGACTTATCAGAACAATACCTACTGCACAAGTACCTACTGTTCGTTATCATAAAGTCTAAACTATAGGTAGTAGCATAGCGTTGCCTTGTTTTGCACTCTTATTGTGATGTTAGTCTGTAAGGTATATATTCTATGGGACTCTGTTAATTTTACTTTGTTGTACTAAAGTACAACAAAGTAAACAACGTTCAGGCAGTATTAAAATACTGCCTGAAATCTAATATATAAAATTCTCGTGTCACAGTTTTCGTTGCCATACTCCTCCGAAACGGCTTGACCGATTTTGATGAAATTTTTTGTGCTTATCCGGTATCTATGAGAATCGGCCAACATCTATTTTTTTTTTTTTTTTAATTTATATGGCAAAGCAACGTTTGCCGGGTCAGCTAGTCATATATATAAAATTGTCGTGTCACAATGTTAGTTACCTTACTCCTCCGAAACGGCTTTACTGATTTTTACCAAATTTTATATGCATATTCAGTAGGTCTGAGAATCGGCTACCATCTATTTTTCATACCCGTAAGTGATAAGGGTTGTTCACCCTTAACATATTTTTATAGTTTATGTGGCAAAACAGCGTTTGCCGGGTCAGCAAATAAATAAAGTAAAGTAAAAATTTTGTTTCCCAAATTTATAGAAATCTATACCGACTTATAATAAAACTGTAACGAGGCGGTTACTTTGCATTGAAGATATTTAAAAAATCTATTTTTTGAGAGTATTTGGGAGTAACAGAACCCAAAAATACAGTTTTTAAAATTTGTTTCAACTTATTTTTTTATTGAACCAAAAATACAGTTGTGAGGTAACAAACATATAAATCAAAATACAATCGAATTGAGAACATCCCCCTTTTTTTAAGTCGGTTAAAAATAGAAACACACAACAAACAAAACAAACAAAAACAAATTGTAACACTTTTTATGTCAATAAATACATTTTATTATGTTTTTATTGAGTCACTTGTTTGTCTGTCTGTTTGTCGTTCCGGGTGGAATCATGCACTTCAAATTTCGAGCACTTCCCGATTAGCTACCCGGCTGAAACTTTCAGGGTAGCTCACAACTCGATGACAATGCATTCTAAATCCATAAAAACGTGGTTTTTAGATTACTTTTTTAATCTATCACGGGTTCTTATTTCATGAATCAACAGCTTTTTATAATAAAAATGTACAGACGGATAATTGATAGAAAGCCAATTACAGGTACTCATGAATAGATACACATATATGAACTCTGAGACACACTGAAGTAGGATAGTTACTATGATTCATAAAGGATAGTTAAGATAAATACTAAGAAAGATACATAAAATGGAAAATGTATGTTTATGTTCGCAGCATCAAAACGTTATACGACAACGTGGACGTGGTGACGATCCGCGAGAACACGGAGGGCGAGTACTCCGGCATCGAGCACGAGATCGTGGACGGCGTCGTGCAGTCCATCAAGCTCATCACGCAGGAGGCCTCCGAGCGCGTCGCCGAGTTCGCGTTCCAGTTCGCCAGGGAGAACAAGCGCAAGAAGGTCACCGCCGTGCACAAGGCCAACATCATGTGAGTTACCCTCCCCCTTCTATCACAGGTCAAGCAGAAACTCGCCAAATATCCTCCTTAAATACATTCCGCCAAATTGTACAAGGCGTTTTCGTTCCAAATATCATCCTTATCTAGTAGACATTCCGCCAATTCGTACAAAGCGTTTTGGTTCCAAATATCATCCTTATCTAGTAGACATTCCGCCAATTCGTACAAAGCGTTTTGGTTCCAAATATCATCCTTATCTAGTAGACATTCCGCCAATTCGTACAAAGCGTTTTGGTTTCAAATATCATCCTTATCTAGTAGACATTCCGCCAATTCGTACAAAGCGTTTTGGTTCCAAATATCATCCTTATCTAGTAGACATTCCGCCAATTCGTACAAAGTGTTTTGGTTCCAAATATCATCCTTATCTAGTAGACATTCCGCCAATTCGTACAAAGCGTTTTGGTTCCAAATATCATCCTTATCTAGTAGACATTCCGCCAATTCGTACAAAGCGTTTTGGTTCCAAATATCATCCTTATCTAGTAGACATTCCGCCAATTCGTACAAAGTGTTTTGGTTCCAAATATCATCCTTATCTAGTAGACATTCTGCCAATTCGTACAAAGCGTTTTGGTTCCAAATATCATCCTTATCTAGTAGACATTCCGCCAATTCGTACAAAGTGTTTTGGTTCCAAATATCATCCTTATCTAGTAGACATTCCGCCAATTCGTACAAAGCGTTTTGGTTCCAAATATCATCCTTATCTAGTAGACATTCCGCCAATTCGTACAAAGCGTTTTGGTTCCAAATATCATCCTTATCTAGTAGACATTCCGCCAATTCGTACAAAGTGTTTTGGTTCCAAATATCATCCTTATCTAGTAGACATTCCGCCAATTCGTACAAAGCGTTTTGGTTCCAAATATCATCCTTATCTAGTAGACATTCCGCCAATTCGTACAAAGCGTTTTGGTTCCAAATATCATCCTTATCTAGTAGACATTCCGCCAATTCGTACAAAGCGTTGTGGTTCCACATTTTCAGTGTACTGCTAAGGAATGAAACTCTTTGCCGTCTTGTCTGTTTTCTGATAACTATAATTTGGGTATCTTCAAGGCTAAAGTGTCGAAAGTCAAAAGATATTTATTAATCTCAAAAAATGTACTTTGAAACGTCATATACACATACAAAATAATTAAAATACATTTAAAATATTATGACTTTGAAAATGAAGGTAAGCATATTTACCCATTTCTGTCCCATACTCTTGAAGTCCAGGGCCAGAAAAGAAATGCGAAAACTGACTGACTACTCCAGTGCTTCGGAAATAAGCCCGCTAAAGAAAATAACAACAAGAAACTGCGAGGATGTCCCTGTCGAAAAATTTACTATTAAATGTATCATGAGTCGTGTTATCAAGCGCGTAATTTCACCATCATTCACAAATAAAATTAATCTCATATCATGAAAAATTAAACTTATAAATATGCACTTTGTTTATTTATTTATTTATTCATTCAATTTCATTAAAGAATTATGTCCAGAGCGAAATTTTTGTCATACATTATCATACCTAGTTAATAACAATGTTAAATATACAATAAAAAATAAACAAATAAAAATTATATGTCAAACAATGTACCAAATTAATTGAATAAAATAATTGAATGTCAAATAATTACATAATTTAAAATAAATAAACAAACTGTTGACAAAAGCCTTGAAAAGTGTAAGGATGTAGGCCACTCGCACGCATCTTATCATGTTACGTCTTTATTGCTCGTAATAATAGTGACATGCACACCACTGACCCTGTTATCACTGGAATGGAATGAACATGGAATTACGTCACTTTTTATCATTTACGTTAATTTATACCAAATATTTGGCACTAGCAACCGCCCTCGACTTCGTTCCACAATAAAGATAGCCTATGTTACTCGGCTATAGGGATATAGCTTTCTATAAGTGAAAGAATTTTTGGAATCTCAGGAAATTCTAGTTAGGGGCCAGGATCTATACTCAATACTCAATACTTTATAGCAAACACAAAAGTTCTTATTGTAGTGGTGAGATTACATATGACCTGCTAGGGTATAGCAAATTATAAATGATAATGGGAGCGGACCGATTTATTCTACAACGTCTTTGTCAGTTACTTATCATTTTATCATTTCATTCTTATTTTCATTTAAAAAGTCATTTAAATTATAATAACATTTTTCTAACAGTAATTGTTTTAATTTGTTAATCAATCAATCAATCAAAAGTTCTTTATTCAATTTTGTCGTCACAGACGCACTTATGAACGTCAATTATTACAATGACTACCACCGTATCAGAAAAAGAACCAATACTCAGAAGATACGGCAAGAAACTGAGGGGCATATTTTTTAGAACTAATTTATTAAATTTTATATAATATTCTTTTATTTCGTCAGGTAGATAATTATAATTTTTTACTTCGACATTACATTCGGACCGGAACTATGTATGTTCAGTCTTGATATGGGTAATACTAATTTATGCTATACATGTGATTGAGCGTAATTGATTGATTGTCGTGTGCAGGCGCATGTCCGACGGTCTGTTCCTGCGGTGTTGCCGCGAGCGCGCCACCAAGTACCCGGACATTAAGTTCGAGGAGCGCTACCTCGACACCGTCTGCCTCAACATGGTGCAGGACCCCTCCAAGTTCGACGTGCTGGTGAGTGCCACGTCGCGACACTAGCTCTCGCCTCTTGTAGGGATGGCCAATCAATATCGATATGTCTCTTGTAAGGATGCCCAATAAATATCGATATATGTCGTCACTCTTATTAATATGTATAAATAATTTTTTTTAATGCATTTTAATAATGAAATCTAGAACAAGCGTGAAAGTTCAAAATAAATCAAATCATCGTGTATTTGCCAGAATGTAGTACATAGCAGATGGTAATAATTAGAATTAAAATCAGTTCATTCTACCATAACAATGGTATGCAAACATAATATAAATAAATTTAATAGTAATAACATTTCAAGAAAATAAAAGTTCGCATCAAAATTAGTTGATTGAAGAAATTTAAATAAAATATTAATTTTAATGTCAGTTAAAAATTATTAATTTAAATGTTTGCTGTAACCATAATATGAAAAATAAATACAATTAAAGAACTGATTATTTATTACTTGCTCAGGGGACGTATGCTGAAGGCCCCCAATAATATGATTTTTGCATTTGAGTGGCTTATCTTCTGTGTATCTTGTAAAATGTAAACCGTATGTTAGGTTAGGTACATGAACCGCGAACATGCTCGCCAACTTGAACTTCGCGTATAATTGCAGGTGATGCCCAACTTGTACGGCGACATCATGTCGGACATGTGCTCGGGGCTTATCGGCGGGCTTGGCGTCACGCCCTCGGGGAACATCGGCAAAAATGGCGCTCTCTTCGAGTCCGTGAGTACCCCGCTTCACTTCCGGTCATAGACAGTGCCTGATCTTATCGACAACAGATAATAGAAAATTCAGAAAAAAAATACTCGGGCAGGGACCGAGCTTGCGTCTTCGGAATGCCATGCCGACGCCTTGACCAGTTGGACGGTCATAACTTGTCCGCGAAAATATTAATCCTCTTCTTTAGCGCTGCATTGAGCAGTTTTATTTTATGGAAATCAAAATATCAATGGAGTAGTAATACATTAGAAACATTTTAAACTTTATGAGTTAAATACCTTGAACTCACTCCTGAAACTCAAGTCTTCTCCCAAAGAAAGATTGAACCATAATCCAGTATTTAAGGAATAGTCGATGAAATTAGGCACAATTTCTAATAATAGCTCTCTTCTTCTACGAATTTAAGCCCTCTTCTTCTAAGGATCGTGGAACAAGGAATTTCAAATGACAAGCAAGGATCATTGGAACTGCGTGTGGCTTGAATGTCGCAAACGATAGCTTACGTGCTTTCCATCAGGTTACTTACCTAAAGTTTTCAACGCATCTGCCAGGGATGCTGGGTCTTACTCTGATTCGTAATAACGAACCTTCGTTCCGTCGGATGAAAGAGACAGCGCTATGCAACAGGCATAAGAGTGTCTCTTTTAGTCCGCACAAACGAACGCAAGCAACTCCCTGGTTTATACATGTCACCGTAAAATTGTAAATACCGTTAGATTATAATCTATCTCGCGACATTGTAAACTGTCGAAAGATTGTGAACCATCGCCTTATTTTTCGGTTGATTATAATAATCTATCGAAGTGAAACTGTTAATCATAAACATACGTGAATATAATATACATGCTCGCGGCGTTGGAGTGGCCCAAGGGCCACCCCCGCCGCACCCTAACCTACCGAGGACTTCCTTTTATGCGTTTGATTGTAAGCAGCATGTTACGGTTCACAATCTTTCGACAGTTTATAATGTCGCGAGATAGATTAAGATAGATTATAATCTAACGGTATTTACAATTTTACTATGACATACATATGACAAAGGCGAAACGCGGTAGTAGGTAATTCTACCTATCTATATGATAAAAGGTAGTCTCAAGAGGACTGAAAATTCACAAAACAATACTGTTACAAATATACATTCCATAACAAAAAAAAACGACTTCAATTCTGATGTATCTTCGAAGTCCAAGGTCGAATATCGATGAATATTAGGCCACCAGGCAAGCTATACTGAAAAATAAGTTTT
This sequence comes from Petrophora chlorosata, assembly GCA_951640565.1. Lineage (NCBI taxonomy): Eukaryota > Metazoa > Arthropoda > Insecta > Lepidoptera > Geometridae > Petrophora > Petrophora chlorosata. Next base: position 1,510,391 of record OX621204.1, on the reverse strand, counting down.
CTTGGTTTATAAATGACGGAGTTCTGAGGTAACAAACGAATAATAAATAAAAAAGGAATTGAGAACCTTCTCCTTTTTTGAACTCTGTTAAAAATAGAATAAGACATGAACAAGTTCGAGACTGCTAAAAATGTACTGAAACTAAAATGAGACAAGTCCACGGGTATCGCAGCACCCGCTCGCGATGATTTGGCCTTAACAAAAGTAACACACTTGTGTTCCTATCTCAAAATTCACCGACAAGTTGACGAAACAAACTGTGCTGTGAAAATATCTTTTATAAGAGATATGTAAGTCTAATCTCAACGATCTAAGTTTGACTAACAGCGGAGCGAGCATAGCTTATGGGATCATTTTCAATACGATAACTTAAATTTGCAACACTTTGTAATGTAACTAAGGTTACTTAGTTACATTACAAAGTGTGGATTCTTTTTGGCTCAACTTCAAAGTTATAAGTAACTAGAAAATAAGCTGTGAAGCTAAGTAAAGTAAATCTCAAACAACTCTTAAATTGAATGGATTGAAAAACCGGAATTTTATATATTTATATCCTATTTAATATATCTTGCTTTAATCTATAAGATCCACTGAAGATAATTTTGTTTAGTACTGTGTTTTGTCATAATTTGATTAGTTCATTCAGTGCAGTTGTATTAGTTATCTGAAAAAAAAACTAATCATTTGATTCAGTTACACTACTGGAAAATAACAAATAACATTTGTTTTTTAATATAATAGGTATCCCTTGAAAGCTAGCTAGCTCCGCAGGTGTGGGTTTCGTTTGTTGTACTAAACCATTTTTGACGAAATCATGATGGGAACATGGAGCATGACACCAAATAAAATGCATTTGTATTGAATGCCTATAGATGTACTAATGATTTGTGTTGTCCTGAATGTTGTTTTCAGACTGTTTAACACTTCGAAATAGTAAACAAAATATATATTGTGGGAAAATACTATTTATTATTATTTATGTTTTTATTATTATTTATTGGCTTGCGTTTGCCCGCTATCTCACCTGTTGTTAAGTGACGATGCGGTCGAAGATGTAGCACGCTCACCTAGACGAAAACTGTTCACTCTTGTCTTAAAGACGCCCAGATTATATCTACCCGGAAACACAGATGCCGGCAGAGAGTTCCACTCCTTGGCCGTTCGCATTATGAAGGTCGAAGCAATGCGCTTGGTGCGGCAGGAGGGATGTCGACCATAAATTGATGACGGCTTGCCGTACGTCTGGTCGTCCGGTCATAGAATGGGGAATATATTTATATTTAAAGATTATATTAACGTTCTGTCAATATATTTAAAACAGTTGAAAGTTTTTATTAGGTTATAATCTTATATACACAGCATATTATTTATACACTCGTTGTGCTTTTGTCTATGATACATGCATAACATAAATCAAAAGACCAACAGGGCTGGAGCGAACTGCCGCAAGAGAGACTTGGGGGAGACCTTTGCCCAGCAGTAGGACAAAGCATACGTTAAATAAAAAAACAAATGAATACAAATCATGGGTGGCACTACATACTGGGTATAGGTTGGCGCTTAACAGTCTTGACACCTGGCGCATGACCTAGCCCTCATTATAAAAACATATAAGCATTTACATTTATATATCTACGTTATTGTCAATTAACAGTTACACACCAAAACATAGTGTACGTCCTCCCAAAAATCTTAACATTTATTGAGGTTTTGCTACAAATTAACATGTTCTACCACGACTGCGTAAACGCGTAGTTTGAAAAGATATGAAAGTTTGAATCTCGCCATACATACAAACTTACCCTTCTATTCATAAACCTACGATAAGGCTAAAACGTCAAAAATCTCTCATCAACCTTCACGTCAAAATGTATGTGTTATGGACAGAGTTCCGACTGAAAATCAGTGCTAAGGTACTTAAATACATAAATTCATACCTTAGCGTACGCTGAGAAGGAACTTTTTCCTGACATCGCAACATTTCACTGGTTGTATTTATTGTTTTTGTTTCGTCCTTATTATAATATGTTCAGTGTAATGTTGTGTGATGTCCTGAACACATGTAATTTCTTTCTTTCTTATTCTCCTTTGTTAGAAAGTGACAAAAATATTAAATCGATACTTTTTTTAAGGGGGTAAGCGCTTACGCGGCTGCACAAAGTTAACTTGTAGCAAAAACACTACGCCTATTGTACAGTACTTCACCGTCGATCTAACTCCATTGCATCCGAGCCTAATGAGTTTGCTTCCCCCGCCCCCTGACTGCACTGACGCTGGCCCTGGTTGCAGGTGCACGGCACGGCGCCTGCCATCGCCGGCCAGGACAAAGCGAACCCCACGGCGCTGCTGCTGTCTTCTGTTATGATGCTGCGTCACATGCAGCTTAAAGATTATGCTGATAAAATAGAAGCCGCCTGCTTCAAGGTCCTCAAGGAGGGTCAGGTGCTCACCGAAGACCTGGGCGGGAAGAGTTCCTGTACCCAGTACACTAATGAAATTATAAAGAATTTGTAAGGAGTGCGGGGAAAGGTTTTGGTCGCAGAATTTTTAAACCGTCTTTATCGGTCTCTGATATTAGAATTTGGCTTGGAAACGTTCCCGATGTTATCTCGGTGCTTCGTCATCAGCCCATTACGTTCCCACTGCTGGGACACGGGCCTTCTATAGAGAGTAGGCTATAACCCACCACGGCCTAGTGCGGGTTGGTGGATGTCACTCGTCCTTGAACTTAATTCTTGGACATGTCGGTATCCTCACGATGTTTTCCTTCACAGTTTTTTAGAGTGAGTGTTAAAACCGCATTGAACTAAAAAAAAACATTGGTCAGCGGGATACGAACTCCGGTGCGTCAGATCGAAAGCCGCACGAGTTCCCGCAGAGCCACACTGCTAATCACGGTGCTTCAACTTGATAGATCGAGAACCTAAAACAAAATGAATACTTAAATACTATCCCGTTTCTAAACCAAATTCTAGTACAAAGGTACATTGATAGAGGTTCTATTAGTTGATAGTGAGTTGTCACAGCCCCGACCTCGGGTCCATATTATATACTTCGAAACTTGCAGTAGGAGACATTTAGTCTAATTATAAGCTATAATAAGAACAATAGATAAAGTAGACATACTGCCGACACGAATATATTGGTATATTTACGAATATCTGATTTCTTAAAAGAGAAATCAGATATTCGATTCGATTATTCTTCTAGATCTACGTGCTCCATCTTCGGCCTTAACATCAGGCGAGATGGTGGTCAAACGTAGGCCTATATTTTGTAAAAAAAAAAAACGTAAATATACCAATATATTTCGCCGTATGTACGGGGCAGCGCACGATTGCTGTGGCCATCCCAGCGGGGTCCCTGCGGGTGGTGCCGACCGCCGCCGCCGCGGCGTCGCACCCAGCCACCTTCGCTAGGGCCTCTGTCGGCTCCTCCGGCACCAACGTATCGTCAAGACCGCAGACGCGCAGGTCAGCGGTAGTCGGCCTGGAGATGCGGACCCTCCTACCCCTCAAAGAGCTCCTTGAGCTTCCCCGCAAGGACATCCGCTTTAGTAGCGTTGTCCGTGCTAGGAACCTCAAGGATTCTGGCCCCGGTGACCGCCGTTTAAGGCCAACGGGCCCGCCGCGTCGCAGGACTTGCAGACCCGCCGTCCCACGACCCGAAGGTCCGCTGCAGCATCGGCTGCACGTCAGCGGCGTCAGTTTTATCAGTCTTGCCCAGACAGGGTGGACGAGTTGCACCACCGGTTGTGCCCGACGGGGTGGCCTGTAGGTTAAGTTCAAATTTCAAATGCGTTATCTATTGTTTATACAAACCTAACTTATTGAATATTACTTGTTAATGTTGACAGTAATAGTGAATATTTCCTAACTTAATATATTTTATAATATCTAATGTCTCGGGGTGATGAGCGCAGTGCAGTGCTAAGCAGTGCTTTTTATGGTATTAAAAGGTATGGTGGTCTGGTTGGCACTGCAATTGTTATGGGCAGGCGTAGCGCTTACCATCAGGCATTCACCAATGCCAAACTGGGTCGTCTCATCACTCAGTTCTTTTTCAAGTTTAGATGTTTCAGATTTTTACTCAAATTGGTATTAGTCGCAATCATTCTTTGGCGTTATTTGGCGCGCACTATAAGCTGTTTGAATAAACCTGTGATTTCAATAATTTTCTTACAAACGTGATGAAATGTGCCAGATACAATATCGTATGAATTGAGATGATTCTCTGTTTACATCTTCTCTGGTGTGGGTGTGGCCAACCCTGGTGTCGGAGTTTTTAGACCACCCGAAGGCCTCCGACTCCGACATTGCCTAACGACTTTAGTCCAGTCAACAACAGAGACCGACGGCTTAACGTGCCCTCCGAAGCATGTTAGCGCTCAGAGGTAAATACCACACAAACGGTCACCCATCCAAGTTGTGACCGCTGCGAACGCTGCTTAACCTAGATCTGTTACGAACGGCTAGGCGCCTATAGCCATATATTTCAGCGCAAACGACCAAAACCTGACCTCGCGCCTCAAACAATAGTTCAATTATAGATCAAATTGTTCAATAATAAAAAATAATAGTGAATAAGCATTGACTAACCCCCTATTCATAACGATAAGATTTCAACTTGAATCCTTGATTAGTGGCCTTGGGGACACATTGCCCCGCGGTATGATTGACTGTCAAACGACGAGATTGTGGTTGGGATGTGTGCACGCATTATATATCTGTATATTTTTATTCCTAATTGTCACTGTACTTCGCTGTTATCTGTGGACCGTCGTTCACTCAACGCCCATGATGGGTCAAAATTGGGCAGTTGTTGCAGCACTACTCACGAACACGGTAGAGGACACGTAAGGTCATCGGTTACTTTAGCGGCGCCGATATCACCATCAAATTACAAGTAAGTGCAATTCTGAATATAATCATACGGTTTTATTATGTGTGTGCATACTCTCGTTTCCTGAAATTGATAGTCAGTCCACTTAAAGCTTATATTGACGTGCCAGCGTGTACAGGTTGTATGTACGATACATTGTTAAAAAGTCGTGTCTCCCTGCAACTTACATCAAATTGAATGTGCCAGAAAGTGACAAAAAATATGAAGTTGTAACTTTTTTATGAATATGTTAAAAATCGTTTGTCCCCCTTCAACTTACGTCAAATTGTTCAATTTGACGCAAGTGTGAGAGAGTGACAAAAAATATTAAATTGGCAACTTTTTTATGAAAAAGGGGGTTAGTGTTAAACCAGTTGGAAGGAATCGCGAATGAAATTCGAGATTATTTTGTGTATTTTAAGAACAGTTGTCTTCTGCCAAAGAAGTGTGACATAATTTAATTTGCCATTCATTTAGATACATAGATCTGCTGAGAAATACATTGATGGAGATACGTCCCAAACAAAACTCAATACACTCTAAATGACCAATCGACGCTCATAATATAAGGCGCTTGTACACGGTGCAAGGAAATCGCGGGCTCCACGCATCCGCTGCATACATGGTTAAATTTCGCGGTTCAGTTTTAGGCAACTTACCATAGAAGTTGAATACATATTCAAATATAAATTCATCGAATAAATTCTATGAATTTGACGTTTTGCGCATTGAACACTACTCGAACTGTATATTATAAGCTGACGCAAAAGTTAAATTGGCGAAACATCTAAGTATTTCGCGAATTTAACATTTGCGACAGCTGTTGTAGACATTGATAATTAGACATTCTACGCCGGCTTATGCATACACCAATGCCGCATGCATGTAGCCTACGCATAGTACCTACGTATGCAGCTCAGTCAAAATATAGCCCCCATCGCTACTTATACTTCATTATATTAATCATAGTATTGAATGTATAAATAACGATTAAGAAGTACAAAGTTTGGTCATACGCCCCAATGTTCTTTTAGGCAGAAACATCCCTTACAACCAATTTGTCTAGAAATTCACTTTATTCTGACAATATATTGCTCTTTCGTGTAAATTTACATATAGTGAAGTATACGAGCAAATATGAGCCGATAACGCACGAAAACTAACATGTGACGTATCTGCATTGATCTATGACGCAACCCGCAACAGTTCCAAACGAGGTTCTCGTTAATTAATTTATTTTCGACTAAGTTACCATTTTAGAATTTACGTTTAGACTGTACGTGCCTAGCATACTTGTAAAATTTACACTAACTAGTTCACTAGACCAGCGGTTCCTAATAGGTGTTCCGCGGAACCCTAGGGTTCCGTGAACGGGTCACTGGGGTTCCGAGAATTGCCGACCCTGGCCGGCGCTTTTATCGATATACTGACCCGCGCAAAAGTTCTGAATCAATTTTGATAAAATTCATATGGGACCACCTCTGAAGTATGACCTACCAAACAAAAAAAGAATCAAAGTTTGGAAACTATCGTGAGTCGAAGTATTCATTATAAATATAAACGGCTACACTCACGTTATGATTGTGTCGGATAACTCCGACCACGTTTCGGACAAATAGGATGTCCTGCTTCCGGGAGTACGCTTTGGATTTGCGACGCAGACTCAACATACAACACACACAATCATAACGTGAGTGTAGCCGTTTATATTTATAATGAAAAAATAATCATCAAAATCAATTCATAATTGGCGGAGTAATCGCGTAGCAAACATACAAAAAAAAACTTACAGTCGAATTGAGAACCTCCTCCTTTTTTGAAGTTGGTTAAAAATATGAGTTGGGGTTCCGCCAAAATTAGGTAAATAATTTAGGGTTCCATAGCTACAAAAAATTGGGAACCGCTGCCCTAGACAATTGAAGCTTATGTACTATATTGTATACTCTGTAAATGATTAGACACGTTGAAATTATTAAAATTTTAACTGAAACTAGCAAAAGGTGTGTTTTTTTTATGTAATGTAACAGTATTTTAATTTGATTCAACAAAGTATTAATACCATAAGTTTATGAATTTAGTTTGACCTAATGGTTCCTTTTCTGTGATTTTATGTTAATTCTGTATTTGACTAAATGAAAAACAAAACAGTGCCAGATTGCAAGGCAGTAAGAAATTTTTGTGAGTGACATCAATGCAATGGTAGAGTTCAATCTATTGCTGTATTAAAATTGGTGCATTTTTATCATTATTCAATGTATTGTTTACGTTATCCACACAGTCATTGAAAGATTGTTTTAAACATCAGAAAGTTCGACACTGCATTTGTAATAATTTATTTTATAATTATTTATTCTAATTTCAGATTTAATCTGAATCGTAAGATATTTAATGTTTTGCAAGTACACCACTAGCTGTTAAACATGGTTTTATTTGTGTTTAATTACTTTAAGTATTCTATTTTATGAAGATAATAAAGAAACATTAATAAAGACGCGTGCGATATTGGAAATTGTGTAATTTATTATATACTTTTTAGAACTTTATTTTGTAATACATCTTGAAGGCGTTGTATGAGATTTTTTTTGGGATAATCACTTGATCGATTTGCATTTTGGAACACTTTGTATAATGCACATTGTGAACTGGACATTTTATTTATTTTTATGTTATTTCAATATGTAAGCTTAGTCGCGAGCCGCCCTTATAGTTTTCTTAATAACCGGGGCCGCGGCCGTCCATTAATCACGTGATGTTTCTTTTATCATTTTTAACCTCCTCCTTGGTGATACGTAGTGAGGTTTAAGAGAACAAGGTCAAGGTCACACGCCGCGTTTCGGTTTAGAAATCGCGCGTTTGACATAAAAACAAATACACGTGATATGTTACTGCACCCCCCTCCCCCCTTGTGATATTTCGTGTTTTTTGCCAAACCCCCTCCCTCCCCTTTCGAGCCTCACGTGATTAATGGACGGCCCCTACCATGCAACCTTCAAAAAGATCATCGTGCTGGATAAACAAAGGTCTGTAACGTTTTAAATACGTAAAATAATTGTGATTTAGGTATATGAGAGTCTGTAGCCATTATGGGTATGGCTAAATAAGTTTACTGTTGATTCCAATAAAAAAATAAATCTATAAGTCAAGAAAATAAAAAGGTGGATTCCCAGTTACCTTTGTTCTTACTGGGCCCTAATTCACTATGACAAATGGGAAACTCAAATGATTGTCGCCAATGGTACAAACGGCGCAAAGATGTTCCCGTTTGATCACAAGGACTATACTCACAGGGAGCGTTTGATACCACCGCCGTCGTATGAGAGCAAGACAATCTAGAATCGGGTCATGACCCGAATCGATTAGTTTCTATGGCAAGAACAGATATATCTTGGTGAATTTAATTCTCTATACCTGCCGTGTATGTGATAAACTCATGCTCCCAGCTTTGAATTACGGCCGACGATGTAGGCGACCGATATACAAGGCAGAAATTTTAACCACACCCGGAAGGAAAGTACTCTAAATACTGGATATTAGATCACATGGATTTCCTTTCCCCTACCGATTGATGCCATAAAAATACAGGCTGATAATTTCTCAAGATTTTAGCCGGTTCGATTCCCGAGTGGCAATCTGTGAATGCAGATTTGTTTCTTTTTAAAAATAATGGAATGTTTGAGTAAAATTTACTATATCCAGTATTTAGCGTACTTTCCCTCCGGGTGCGGGTGGATTAAAAAATTTCAACCTGTATACGCGTGGCATTTGTTTAGGCCTAAGCAGCATTTTTTTCGATATACTTTTTTTATTTATTTTTTAATATCCCTCAGGTGCACGGCACGGCGCCCGACCTCGCCGGTAAGGACATGGCGAACCCCACGGCTCTGCTGCTGTCAGCCATCATGATGCTGCGGCACCTACAGCTCAACGATCACGCCGACCGCGTGCAGAACGCTTGCTACACCGTCCTGCGCGAGGGCAAGTCGCTCACCGGCGACCTCGGCGGCACCGGCAAGTGTAGCGAATACACCCAAGCCATCATCGCCAAGCTATAAACGGGCTGAATCACCTAACCAGCCGTTGCCGCAAAAGCAAAAGCGCGCGAAGTTCCAATTTGGAAAGAATGCGGTATATAAGCACCGACCAAAGCTCTAGCTGAGAATTAAAAATAAGTTGTAGTTAGGTTTCCGCGATTGTTGTTCAATTAAACAGTTTTTAAAGTCGAATCGGTTGGAAACTGTTTAATTTTAATGTACGATCGTTAAGTACTAAATTATATTTATTGGCAGTATTGCCGAGCGATAAAGAGTATTCTGTCTCAAAATTGAGATTATTACCTACCTGCCTGATATTTTGACATTTTGAAATGTCTCATCATTTTTAGAATAGGTATTGTTATTGTTATATTTATTATAACAGCGCACTTTGTTACTTATGTAATTTTCTTATTATTTATTAATTTATGCATAAAATCTTTTTAACATTAAATCATCAACTGTTGCCTACTGACTTTACCTATAATAAAATTATAAGTATTATTACACTATTTGTTTTTTTTACTAACCACTCATATCTTCAGTACGTTGCTGGCTTCGAGTGCCGAAATGAAAAACACCTTCAACCTCAACCACAGAATAATAAATAGTACTAGTACCTCAAACTAAAAGGAAATGGTTTATTGGGCGCTTTTATAATTTTTACACTGCGCGAAGCCATAAAGAAGGGTAGAGTTTAACAGATTGATGTAAGCAAAAACAGTTCTATTGTAGCTTCGATCGAAATATTTATCGCATTTTGATAAATGGGGTGTCAAAAGATATCGTGGTCTTATGCTTTGGTCATGGCATTTGGGAAGACAGCTTACGAACTAGTTTGTAAGACAGAGGTCCAAAAAATTGTTAAATCTAGCCTTGTAATATCTTGCTTATGGTTTGAAGCATTCCATTTATAAACAGTTAAAAAAATTACATTAAAACTGTAACTGTAATAGGGTATAATGAGGTCACACGAAATCCAATATGGCGGATTTTATAATACCACCTCGATAAAAGTAAATCTAAAATAAAATATATGTAGGTACTATCACTTACATTTGTTATTCCAAAAATATTGTTTGGCTCGTAACTAATTACATATTAGATAAATAATTTATGTGTTTGGTATCAAACGATAGCTCTCTTGATGAGCTTTTCGGATTTATATAATGTAGGTATATATGCGAATTACACAAACTGTTTCTCGGCCTACGCAGACGTTGACGTGACGAGCACTTCTTTTTTGGATGTCGTGTATAGCCGACTTTGGCGTTCTAAAGGTTTATAGGTAAATACATGGTAAATATTATAATTAATAAATATATCATACAGTCGCAGTAACAAACCTCCTACCTTTGTTTGAAGTCGGTTATAAAAGACTACAAATGTAATTACCTATATTTAAATCAATAAGCAGGTAACGAAGTAAATATTATGCAATTAGACGTCAAATGCAATAAAAATTCTAAGTTTCTAAGTATTACCTATTTATTATTCAGCGGTATTTACCTACTTAAAGTAAGGCACTTGTCCCACCGGCGGAGACGACGATAAGCGAAGAGCGAGTTAGCCGTATTAGGTGATTAATAAAAAAAATACGGTAAAAAATTGGGGTTTCCTTTTAGTGTAGGTCCGTTGTCCCCGCCACGGGGACAACAGGGTGTCATTAAATTTTCGTGCCAGTATCCCCTTTACGGAGATACAGCCACTAGGTTAGGTTGTGTTAGAACTGTTACCACACAGCGCGAGTAATCATACATCAGGACGTATTTTCAAATATTTTATTAAAGTACCACATTCCCCGTTTAACGGGGACAACGGACCCACTTACATCCTCTTTTTGATGCAAGGTCCCAATTAACATAAATAGGTATCGGTCAAATACCATAATAAAATATGTTAGGTAATAGGTAAGACTAGCTAGGGGACGTCTTCGATGATCAAATGTATGATTTTATAATACTGTAATAGTAGTGACTCGTTTCAGCACTCGTCCTTGACTGATCTCCAATTATCTTGAGAACCAAGAAACTTGGTGACTCCCCTGCTGTGACAATAAGAATTTATCAAGATGGTAGAAGTTAAACCTTTCAAACCGACTGAAACGACGAAGATGATGAGCCTATTCAACGACGCTCTGTACCTTTGCGGTATGCCCAACTTCTGGGTCGAAAGAGCGAAGTTTTCAGAGAACTTTATTAGAAGATACAATGTTTTTTCCAACATCATACACCTCACTAACGGCGCTTTCACCTTATTGTTGCTAGCCGCTTTTCTGACACAGAAGGATTTGAATACAAAACAGCAAAGTGATATATTCGTCGTAAACTTAGCGTTCCCCACCTGCCACTTCTACTGCGGCGTGCTCATGTACCACAGGGCGGCGGCCAGGGACATCCTGTACAGATTGATGATACGGCTGAAGGAAGACCACAACGATTCAGCGACAGAGAAACAGACGATAAAAAAGTTCAAGTTTTATGTGGCATTCTATTCGGGTTTTGCATGTGTGACGACAACTTATTATGCTGTTTATGCGCTCGCTCTGAAGATTCTGAAAGGTCAACAAAATTTACTTATTATAAATTAGCAATTCGTCGAAATATCCTATTTTTTCGTGTCAATAAACATAATCTCTCAAGTTTTACAGGTATGCCATTCGTAACTATTATTACGGCTTGGCCAGACGTTAGAGATGAATCCATGAAGGCAGAAATTGCCCGCGTCATCATCTATATTTACTGGTGGATCTCATTGTTTGGGCTGACTAGTTCTTTATTGGTTCTTGTTTGTATGCTTATTGGCGTCAGTCAACAATTTAAGAACCTGCAATGCTACTTTTATGACCTCGAAAAGATTTTCCACGGAGATTTGAGCCAAGAGGAGAAGGAACAAAAGTTTGAAAACGGTTTTATCAAAGGTGTTAAAATGCACGTGGAAACCATTTGGTAAGTTAAAAAGTCGGGGTAGTTTTTCTTCATTTTCCTCTTAAAACGTTATTGTACCAAAAGTCTTGAAAGAAATAGAATTTGGAAAAGTTGAAAAATAATAAAGAATGGCGGCCATTTTGAAAGTTTCTCCGATCCGAATGAAATTTTGCATCGGGGGTTTTCGGGGTCGTAAATTACGACTATGAGAAAAAAAAATAGATTCTGCCATTTTTCAAGATGGCCGCATACAAAAGTTTTTGTCAGAACAAAAAGGTGCAAAAACTTTTGAACCGTAATCGATAAGAAGCCTCTATAAAGAAAACAACAACCCCACGCGAGCTGCTTTAGAAGCTCGCGCCCGCAACAAAATCATTAGTTTTCATATATACCTATTTACGTACTTATTGCCTATCTATACGTTCCAGGTGCCTGAATGAAATCAAGCGCGTTTGCCAATTAATATTTGATGCGCACATGATACTGTCTTTGACAATGTTTGTGTCGCTGCTTTCGATGTTGATGGTTGGTAATTTTGGTATACAGCACGATACTCGGGCTGGATTCGAACCAGCGTCTACCTACCGGAATACTAGTCGCCGAAGCCACAGACCCCTTTTGAAAAGACGTCTTTGGCTCGTATCCAGCCCGATTAAAGAATGTGTAGTCTCTTTTCGATTATGATATGAAGTTTGTTCGCCAACCATGCATTTATGCACTAATCAGTAAACTAAAATAAAAAAACCCCTGACACAAAAACCTATAAAAAGTAAAAAACGGCTGAACCGATTTTGATAACATATTTGTCTAAGAACCACCGCTTTCAAATAAAAAGTCCGCACCCAAATCGGTTCACCCGTTTAAGAGCTACGGCGCCACAGATAGACACACAGACAGACACACACCAAACTTGTTTGTCATACACAGTGGTCAAACTTGTAACACCTTCAATGTCGGCCGTTGCGTCGGGGTTTAAAAATGCACCCAAACAGGTAAGACGTATCTATATAGTTGATTGATCCAAACGAATGAAATATTGCAGAGCTATAACGTTTTCCTAGGTAGGTAGGTAGGTAGGTACATATAGGAATAATTTTTGAAACAGAATCCTGACCGCGACCTGGGCAGCGTGCTGGCGACCGTCCTAACCTCTATAGTGTGTCTCATCGCGCTTGGCTACATCATGTGGAATGGAGGAGATGTCTACGTTGAGGTACTTCCTTTCTATATAAGTAGGTTCCTAACTATCTAGTCAGTCTTACATGGTCTTACTTATTCTGGTACAACAAAAAATAACTTTTCTAGTAGGCCTAGGTCTCATAGAATCCGTTGGTCTTCTATTCTCAGTTGTGTTCTTTTGGGAACCGGATCGTTTAACACTATAAAAAAAACCAACGTGAAAATAGTTGTCCGTTTTGTCACATATACCATACTTACCACCTGATTTTTTTTCTGTAACTGATTGGCGCGACGTACAGGTAGTTCGCCTGATGGTAAGCAATCATACGCCTGCCCATAACAATTGCGCACTAATAGGTAGCACATACGAGTAGGTATATTAAGAAATACCTAATAGATTAGAGTAGATAACTCTTTATTGTTACACCACCAGAAATTATAACAACAAAAGGGAAAAATTACATAAATAAAGTGTTACAATGGGCGGTCTTAACGCTCAAATCCATCTCTTCCAGACAACCTTTAGATGGAGTGAATTTAAAGGGGGGATCGATAAATCTATTGTACCTAGAGTCAGCTCTGCGTTGGATAGTCTAAAACGCACTACACACGCGTTCTTGCTGAGCTAAGCTATTTTGTTGATGTAATATAGAAAATGTAGGCCAAGAGGCAGTTCGCGAATAAGTATATTTGATTAACTACATAATATACGGGAGCTCGTGAGAAAGTGCAATACGTGCTTAAGGGTCCGGATCATGAACTCGAAGGTCATCATATCGATGGTCGTGGCGTCGAAAACAACGATTGCGAGCATAAAGTTTAATGAAACGAAATAACTTTTTATTGAAACACACGCAGATAATTAAAAAACTAACAATAGAAGCTTATTTGTTGAGTAACAATTGGCGGTCTTATCGCTAAAAGTGATCTCTTCCAGACAAACGTGCAGGGAGAGGAATAACACAAAAAAAGGCAGGTGGTTTTCAATATCTCAGTACACTTACATAAACCATAATTACATGCCTTTACTCGGTGTTTAAAAGTATGTTGAAAGCATAATGATGAGCGTGAATCGGATGACCGAAGACCTGATGATGACGACAAGAAGCGAGCCTTCAACAAAGCTGCCGAATCCTGCATGCACACGCGAAGTAGAGGGCACAGCCAGTTGCTAATATTTCATAACATTCTGAAACCGGATGTTACTTTTGCAGGCATCCCTCTTACCGGAAGCGATTTATGGTTCGGGTTGGCAGAACTGCTATATTAAATCCACTCGCATACGGAAGCTGGTCGTAATTGCCATGTCTCAAGCACAGGTACTAACATCGTACTACGTACTTAAACATAGTACCTAACCTAAGACCGCGTTCAGAAATCACCCAGTTAATGTAATTATTACCCTAACGCCGTTCAGAAATGACTCAGGTGAACTTTTACATTTACCCTGAGCCGTTCAGAAAACCAATTGGGGAGAGTAAAAGTTCACCTGTCAGGTGAAAATATTCACCGATAAAAAAGCTGGTTACGATTCTCACCTGTCAGGTAATAGTTGTCAGTTGTCATTTTCCTTTACATATTGCAATATATTTTGCATTGATTTTTTGTACATATAAATAAAATAAGCGATTCGTGTATTTGAAGCAAAATATAAGGTAAAATTCCAATATTAGCCAAAATAACGCAGGTAAATCTGATAAACAAAAGCGCGGGAAATCTCGGTGTTGAAAATGATTGGTTTTGATTGGCTGGCTTATTGTATTACTCGATGCCCGTTCAGAAAGGCGCTAGTTAATTTTTAACTTGGCATATCACTGAGATTAACTGACAAGTATTCACTCGTGAACATTTACCCATTTCTGAACGCGGCCTAAGTAGGTAAATATGTAGGTACAAGGTAGGTACTGAACATAATCTTGAAGTTCTGATATCCATAATATGCAAGACCCGTCGGTCGCATTTCTTTTACGATGGCCTTGGTCAACTTTGTATTGTTAAGTACCTACCTACTATATCATTTCTAATGCTAATTATGTGTTCCAGCAACCAGTAATTCTTAAAGCACTTGGAGTTATCGAGCTATCATACAACGGTTATTTAAGGGTAAGACAACAACAAAGTACCACCTTTATTTTTACTAGAGAAAATAGCATTTGGTAAATGTGGTCATTGCACGTATATACTTTTAATATCAACATACAAGTTAATATCATCCACACTAATTGTCTGTCTGTCTGTCTCTTACCTTTTCACGATTAAAAGTCTGAACCGATCGAGCCCGGGAGAAGGACATAGGTACTACCTACAATAATTTTCAACTCAATTTACTACATGATTCCCGAAGGATCACGATATAACCAAATCTCACGCGAACAAACTCGCGTGCAGTACCTAGCTAGTATTGTCTGTTGGCATGATTTCAGTTTCAACTTGTTTTCAGATTATCAAGGCGTCGCATTCTGTATTCACAGTTATGTACTAAAAGAAAAAGAAATATCTACTCTTCGAGACATTTATGAACACCTTAAGCTGTACAATTCAATAAAATATTTGGTACGCATTGAAATTTATTTCAATGTAAACAGCTCCCAAGTCCCAAACCCCTAGCTTATTCAAAGCATGATTAAATCTAATTATGTATAAGTAAAAAAAAAAACTAAACACTGATTTTAGTTACCTACTTACTATAAGTACCTACCGCCAATTGTTACACTACTAATAAGCTTTCATTGTTAGTTTTTTTTAATTATCTGTGTGTGTTTCAATAAAAAGATTTTCATTTTCATTTCCAAAGATTTAATATAGTATTTCGATATAAACTTTAAGTAGGTTTGTAAGGTTTAGGTGAATTTATGGATCTTCATCATCTAAGTAAGTAAATAAATAAAAATTAAGTGCTGTTCGTTCGTAAGCACCTTGAGAACGGCTGGACTGATTTGTCATTTTTCTTAAATTGGTTGTAATTAATGACGATTTAATCACGTCGTCATAGTCAATTCAATTCAATTTATTCATATTTTGACATTTCTTAATGTTCTTAGCATTGAGGAATGACACTCAATGGTTCTTAGATATGTCATAATTCATAATGTACAAAAAATTATATTATTTAATTACAAAATAATGATTTATCGGTAAAAGCCTCGTCAATACAAGGCCGAATTAGGTTTTTAAGAAAGTGTTTTCCCGTGTGGGTGAAACCGCGGGCGCAGTTAGTTTAGAATAAAGTAAGTATTAAATAAAACTAATCGGGTTTTGGTTTTTTAATAGGTATACGTCTCATGCTATTATTTTTTCTTTGCGAGTGTTAGCGAATTACATCCATCCATAGCCTACGTCACACTCCGACCATAAACAATAACATGATTAATTATTGAATTAAATAGATAACACTGAATTAGTTGAATAGAATAATTGTTTAAATGTTGTTTAATTATTGTAACGTGGTTTTATCAATTATATAAATTTTTAACAGTTGTTTCATGATTACAAACTAGTGTTTGTACATTTTGGCGCCAGCAGCAGTGGCGCCACTAGTAGTTTATTAACTTGATTATCAAATCATCAATTAAATAATGTAACTAACTCATCATAATTCTTAACTAAATATTTAAGTTATTTACGTTTCATTAGTGGATTAATTTATTATAAAATAACATTCTTGATATAACTTAATGAACATGATTTGTAAACTCGTAGTTCGTATAAAAGTGACGGCTATGCTTGACAGCATTCATTGTGAATTAATAAGTGCTTTAAGGCGGAAGCTCTGCCCAAAATATAAATGTTGGAACATAAACGGCGTTTTGTTTAAAACCAAATCCCGAGAAACTTCACACGAGTAGGTATAGGTAAAATTTGTTACTCGTAAACAAAATTAGGAAGAAAGGCAAGACAGTAAAGATGTTGCTCATCATAAATGTTTATTTCCCTTTTTGCTGAGATTTTTTATGGGCCTGCAATAAAATGTACCTAAGTGATTCAATCATAATTTTAAATCTAGTATTCTATCAAACGGTGCTAAGCCATATTAAAAAAAACTAATTACAATGTCAGATTTCACATGTCAATCAATTGTCAAAGTTGTCAGTGTCAATTGTCATCAGCCGCAACGCGATTTGCGCACGTTGTTTACATTATTGTAACCTATAAATTTGAAAATATCCAATTATTCAAAGGAAAATATAAATAATTTACTAGTAATTTCATGACTTTTGTATGATGGTGAAGAGGGTAAGTTAGTAAATGAATACTTCTGGAGTTTAATAGCTACCTGCTCGCAATGTTTTATAATTCAACAAAAATTTCAGGAAACTAAATCTTCCGTCTCAGAGGAAAGTGCAGAGCTTAATCAGAATGGAAAACGTGCTGCACAGGACCAAAATAAAGATGAAAAAAAGAAACAGAAAACATTCGGTCTCTATCGCCAGCCGACCGCGCAAGAGCTAAACAGGCTTCAAGAAACTGAAAACTTATTCAACTCTAACTTATTCCGCCTCCAAGTCGACGAGATACTTCAAGAAGTTAAAGTGAAAGAGAAAACCGAGAAAAAGTTTTCAGAATGGCTTCACAATTTCAAAATACATTTGCTAGCGATACCTGAAGATGAGAATGAGTATGATTTGACTGAACAAACCTTGCTTAAGAAGCTTAAAGTAAAACTACCGGTGAGCGCTGAGTTGAAAAAGACAAAATGCGTGTTCAAGTTTCACAAGTTTCGAGACGTTGAAGTCGTCGGATCTTATGCATTAGGATGTCCAATAAACTCCCAACTGAAAATAGATTTACAGATAACTGTACCGGCTGAGACATACACAAAGAATGACTCTGTAAACTATAGGTATCATAAGAAACAAGCAGCATATCTAGCATATGTAGCTTCACACATAAACAAAAGTGATTTGGTAGAAGACCTAAAATATTCTTGGTTAAATGGATGTCAAACAAAACCCATACTAGATATAAAACCGGCTGGGAAGTTAGGGAATCACGTCTCGGTCAGAATCTATTTAACATGTGAAGTAGAGGCATATAAGTTCCACAGATTTAGCCCGATAAGAAATAATCTTAGAGAATCATGGCTCTTATCGTCAGAGACAGAAAATCAAACAGATGTCGGACCTCCGACTCCATACTATAACAGTAGAGTATTAAGTGACCTAACAGCTTCGGCAAACCAGGAGCTATTGAATGAAACACTTTTAAAGAGTGAAAATTTAAAACAAGCTATAGTTTTGCTGAAGATTTGGCTACGTCAGAGGAACCTTCAAGTGTCTGGGCATGTGGTCAGTTCGCTGGTTGTGTATTATGTTCAAACAAAGAGGATTAATAATATTATGAGCAGTTACCAGATTGTGAGGAACATTTGGACTGCTTTGAGTAAGCATTTATTGAATCTTTTTTGTATAAATAAATTAAATAAGTATATTTTACAGTCTTTTTGCTAAGATTCACAAGTAAATGTTGTCTTACTCGGAAGCCTTATTACATTTCCACTGCTATGAAGTCAGAGTCATACCATTAATATGAATGTTAAATGATGTATGTTATTCTTATTCAAGACATTCATTTACAGAGACATCAGAACTCGACATAAAGGGAATCTCGCTCTGTAAGGGTCAAGAGTCACCATCCCTAGAAGAGTTCCACCGCCACTTCCCTGTTGTCTTCATCGACTGCACTGGTTATTACAACATTTGCTGGCAGATGTGCAAAGGAACGTATAACGCTTTGAGGAGAGAGTCTGAGTTGGCAGTAGAGATGCTAGATGACGGGAAGATAAACAGCTTTATACCTCTGTTCATGACTCCAGAAAAGCCGTTGCTGCAGTTTGATCACATATTAAGGTATTGCAAAGATCTGTATTATAAAAAAATGTTTATGGTGGTTGAAAATGCATTTGTTACTCTTTGGAACTGATAAAAGTGTTTTCCGAACACATAATTTGATATTTCATCAACCTTTCGCTGTACCACTCCATTTTACCATGGGAACTGCAGCAAACAAAGCAAAAAACAAACTTAGCAAATGAAACAAACTGGACAACCTTTTATTGTTGTGTTCCTCTGTCTATGTGATCATCATCATCATCATCCCATTTCGTTCCCACTGCTGGGACTCGGGCCTTCCCTCGTAGAGAGAGTATTGGCCATAATCCACCAAGCTGGCCCAGTGCGGGTTGGTGGATGTCACATGTCCTTGAATTTTTGTGATTCATTCTTGAACATGCCAGTTTCCTCACGATGTTTTCCTTCACCGTTTTTAGAGAGTGTTTATTCCGCACATAACTTAAGAAAGTCAGTAGTGTGGGCCCAGCGGGGTTCGAACTTGGTTGCGTCTGATCGAAAGTCGCACATGCTCCCACTGAGCCACAATCTCTCTATCTCGTCTATGTGATCATTTTAAAACATTCTTGTAAGTGTTATATTTACAAAATACTTGTTCGTAGTAACTTATAATTAGCTATCTGTTCATATTATCATAAACTCTGTTATTTAAGATTTTCCTAGCTGTTAGTTACTCTTTGAGAATGAAATAAAATATTGTAATTATAATTAGTCAATCATTGAATTAACGGAGGGCTAAGCACCTACGGAAGCACAACCTCATATCAAGAATATATAAAAATCCTTAATAATTTTGTAAATGTGAAAGTAACTCTGACTGTGTGTGACCTTTTCACGACTTAACAGCTAAACCGATCTTGATGAAATTTGGCACAGAGATAGCCCACAGACCAGGAAAAGACATAAGATAATTTTCATCCCATTTTAACATGTGGTTCCCCAGGGAACGCGATATACCCAAATCCCACGCGCACAATAGTCTGGTTAATAATTGTAAATCATGTTTACAATTATGAATCATGCCTTACAAAAAGATAATAGAGAATAGTAAATACTTCGCCTTTCATTCCAGATGTTCTATACCAAAATAAACCTTTTAAAATTATTGAAAATTAAAATCTATAATGGGGAATGTTCTGAGGAACTATTTGATCTCATTCCTCCATCACGGTTTTATTACCGCACTGCCCGACATCATGCGAAAGCCCATCCACATACCATAGATCTATGGAAATCGCATACTCTCCGATTCTCCAGATCTTTCTTGCCGCACACCTGCAAAATATGGAATGGGCTACCGGCCGAGGTTTTTCCGCAGAGCTATAACATGGGGTACTTTAAAAGAAGGGTGAAAAGGGTCCTTAAAGGTAGGCAACGCACCAGTAATGCCCCCAGTGTTGCAGGTGTCCATAGGTGACGGTAACCGCTTACCATCCAGGCGGGCCGTCTGCTTGTTTGACTACCTAGTCACATAAAAAAAAAAAAAAAAATTCACATTCAACATTTTCAGGTTTAAAAATCTACAACATGTCAAAGAAACCATCCTGTCCAAGGTGTCAAAGGAGTCTAAAATAAACTACGGAGTAGAGGAACTGGCCCTGGTCACTGATACACTCCATGCCCTCCTGGCCAAAGGTCTTGGAGACAGAGTGCATCTGATACTACAGATGGTGGAGGCTGACTTCTCTTGGTCCGTTAAGAAAAGTCCAGGAAAGGCTAAGAGTGAAGGGTAAGAGCATTTATTATTTAGAATCCGGTTAATAGTAAAGAAAAAAAAAGAAAAGAAAAAAGTTTGATAATAAAGAAAATTATGTTAGACGTAATTTTGACATTATAACAAAGGTGCAAATAATAATATTCTACATAATGTGAAAAATTACAAAGGACACAGAAAAAGTGTCAGAGTCAAGAATGCCTTAAAGCCTTTCGACATGTCATGGCTTTACGAATGGTGTTCTTACACAACAACCGGAAGCGAAGGCTTAATAAGCGTTAACCCTAACAAATTTTACAAAGCATGGTACCGCTTGTATTGTATCACACAAACGGTCACCCTTCCAAAGATGACCGCAGCAAATGTTGCAGATCTTACGGCTTGACGCTACGATTCTAGCGCTACACCACTAAGATTACGAGCATGAATTGTGTACAAAAACATTTTGTCAAAATGGTTCATTGCTTACATGTACCTTTTTTTTATGTAACTGGATGACGAGACGAGCTGGTCGTTTGCCTGATGGTAAGCAATACGCCAGCCCATAACAATAACGGCACCACCCAGAACTTTGTTTTGCAAAATCCTGCGCGGCGCTGCTCTGCTCGCCACCCTGAGACAAGCTGTTGAGTCTCATAATGCCCAGTACTATTTGTACATTAATAATTCTGTGTCAAAGGCAGCATTCTCGCATTGACGACTGTTATTAACTTGCAGATTTAAAGAAAATCTCTCATTTGGTTTCATTTGGAATCCAGACAACGCTATGAACATTGTCGAGAGAGGTCCTCCGGCTAATTTGCCAGAAGCGGAACAGTTTCGGTGAGTGATCTAATAGTATTTTTTTACTATTGGTAAATGGGCATACGTTTGACGACATCTCGCCTAAAGGAAAGCGAAGATGCGGCCTAAGATGGGACACGCTTGCCCATGAGATGCCTATTCACTCTAGACATAAAGAGACAGAAGTTGTAGCTGTTTGGGAACAAAGACGCTGGCAGAACGTTTCACTTCTTAGCAGTTCGCATGATAAAGGAATGTGCGAAACGCTTAGTACGGCATATTAACGACGTACGGCTGATACGACTCTCCCCGCCTGGAAGTCCTTAGGTGGAAGGAAGAAGAAGGAATCAGATCGTGCAATTCCTGGGCACACTTCCCGAAGTGCAGTCGATAAAAAAGCGACAGACACCCAATTTTTTCGTTTATATACATATCATCATATTATAGCATCATCAGAGCAGCGTGAGATGTCCAAGGGGTCGTCCATCAATCGCGTGACGTTTTTTTAGGCAACTTTCTAAATTATCTTTAAATATAAGTATAATCTAATTTGATTCTGGATTAAGCACCGTGACAAACATCCAGACAGACATTTGAGGTTGCAGGTTGTTTCTCAACGTTGCCTGGCAACGGTGGGTCATGATCACGCGCTGCTTTTCGGTTTAGAAATTGCGCGTTCAACGAAAAAATAAATACGCGTGATACCTCACTACACAAGTTTTGTGATATTTTGTGATTTTTTCCGTACCCCCCTTTCGAGCGTGAATAATGGACCCTTTCACGTGATTAATCATCATCACCTTCTAAGGCGCTACAGCCCTGGGTGGGCCTTGGCCTGGTCGAGAATTTGTCTGCAGACAGGTCTGTTTCTGGCTTGCTGCCTCCAGCCTCTGACACCAATCGTCTTCAGATCTTGCTCTACGCCATCGAGCCACCTTAGCTTAGGTCGACCACGGTTTCGGCGACCATCCGGTTTTCCTTCTAGGAGACGCTTAGGTGTCCCGGTCTTCTCTATACGCTCTACATTGCCTAACCAGCGTCACGTGATTATTGGACCCTGACCCTGAAGATTTTGTCCTCACCGTGTATTTATAAATAACTTGCAGCGCGTTCTGGGGCGAGAAGTCGGAGCTGCGTCGGTTCCAAGACGGCTCCATCACGGAGGCGTGCGTGTGGGCGGGCGCCGCCGCCGCCCCGCGCCGCACCATCACCCGCCAGATTGTGGACTACCTGCTCCAGCTGAAATTTGGTATGTAGATTCTATACGTCCTGGAATGGACATAGGCTACTTTTTACAAGCTTTTATCACAGAATACTAAGGAAAAGAAGCATCACTCGACAAGGAATTTTAAACAAATAGCGACTCTTGCTATGACGCAATAAAATTCAATTTAGCTCGCGTAGCGCTGCATACCTACCAGTCATATTAACCTACAGAGTGCTCTTATCCCTTCTGACGCGGCACGTGTAACGACGCGCGACCCGCCGTCGGTGTCCGGCTATGTACTTGTAGCTTCGTACTTACAGTGCGGAGTGTGCGATAGGCCTGCTTTTATTTAACTTGCAATTTTTATTTTTTTGTTTAAAGTCTAATCTTGCAAGTTGCATCAGAACCACTTCCTCTTTTCCTATAGAGTTGAAATTTTGCATATTTGTCAAAGTCCGACGACAATGCAATATTATGGTGACAGCCAGCTGATCTGATGATGGAGACGGAAGTTGGGCAATGTAACTTCTTGACGGATAATCGTAAACTACTAGTGTTTGTGCTCATTTTAATCTGCTCGCGGTTCCGATTACGAATTTGTTAAAAGCTTGTCTGGAAAAATAAGATTTTCAAAATTCCGGAAAATAAAGGACAGTCGCTATAGCAACTACCCGAACCGTGAGATATACAATTATTTGTTCTTAGAAAGATTTCTATTATAGAATCTAGATTTCTTTCAGACCTTAAAAATTACATTAAATACATACATTTTTTGATTGAAAAAATAGAATGTCCTATTTTCGCTAAGGAACTAAAGATTGATAAAGTATTGTACAGGCAAACGCTAAAACTGCTATAACTCGAAAATTGATATTCAGGTTTTCGGGAATCGGGAATATTCTTTTACCAAAGTTTCTGTTGCAGGAATCGACCCATCCGAGCTGTTCCACATTCACGACCAGCTCGACAGCCTCACGGCTCGGAAGCAGTACTCCAAAGACGGGCTCCTGTACGTCGAAGAGAGTTCGCTTGAAGCGCTGCAAGCATTCGACTCGCTGAGACGCGACTTGAGACAACTGACGCAGCTGCCGCTTGATATCAGCGCTGTTTATGGTGCGTACGAGTGAAATGCGTCAAAGAAGATATTTAGCAAAACTAAGTTTTGGGTAGTGTTGTAACTGTTATGGGCAGGCGTGGTGCTTACCATCAGGTGAGCGACCTGCTCGTCTCGTCACTCAGTCACATTTATGTATTTATTCAAATACAAAAAACTCTTTATTGTATACCAATAACAAAAAAATGATTACAGATAAATCTTATAACTAGGGTAGGACAATGGGCGGTCTTATCGCTTAGAGCAATCTCAACTTCAACTTCAACTTCAACTTCTTATATATGGCTCCTGCGGGGTTTCCACAATTTCGCCAATGTCACGTGGATAGATCGGTAATAAACGATGGAGATTGATCGGTGTTTGGTCGGTGCTTATGTAGTGATCAATTCTCTTAACTTCCCAAATGTTACGTGAATTTACCTGAAATAGATACCACAAGAAAAACGTACACAAGACGGCACAAATAGACATAAACAGACACTGTATAAGAAAGTATAATATAAAAAATCATAATTACAAAAATGTATATAAACTACTACAACTTAATTTTGTTAATAACTATACATTTATATAAAACATTTACTACTGGGGTAAAAACGAGAGACAAAACACAACAAAGGTTAGTAGGACGAGGAAAGTCAGGAGGAAGCATATCGTATAGAGAACAGCGAAGTGTTGGACAGTCAAAAAAGATGTGATCTGCAGAACCCTCGTCAAGGCCACATTCACAGATTGAGTGATTACGAATTCTAATTTTAGCTAAAAATACAGGAGTGCAAGAGTGACCCAGTCGCAGGCGGCAAATTGTGGATGTAGCTGCTTTGTTCATTTTCTTAAACTTAAAAAACCAAGGTTTTGTAGGAATAGTCGGTTGAAGTTGACCATAAAATTTACCCTTAGTTATCCTCGAGATTTGCCAGAGCCTATTCCAGGCTTTACACATATTAATATGACAGTCAGAGGAGAGGTCATGGGAGAAAATTTTAAAATAATCTCTATTGCCAATCAGAGAGGCGTTTTTCGCACATGAGTCGGCAGTTTCATTTCCTGGAATCCCCGCGTGGCCAGGGATCCATGCTAAAACTATACTAAGACCAAGTTGACTACAATTATATAGTGCTTCTTTTATTTTTAAAATTATGGGAAACCTAGATTTCGATTTGAACGGGTTGGACAATATTGCCTGGAGGCAGCTTTTCGAATCCGTAAAGACAATAGTTTTGGCTATCCTGTGTGAAGTAACATATAAAATAGCTTCTAAAATAGCGATTGATTCTCCAGTGAACACCGAGGTTATTGATGGACATCTGTTGTTAAGAATAATCCTATAATTGGGTATCCACACAGCGGCACCCACGTCGCTGTCTTGAGTCAATTTTGAAGCGTCAGTGTACATTGGGAGCCAATCCTTCCAGTTGGTATCACATTCCGAAAAGAATAATCTACTGGGGTCAGCTGAATCCTTTTCCACACCAAAGTTAAGGATAATTGAGGGTTGGAAAACGAGTGCTTCGTAACTAATAGCAAATAAAGGGTTAATGGGGAACTGTACTAAGGGACAAGGAAGTTTGGAAAATTTTATGTAGCTCCGAACTATGCACGGCATTTTATCCTCTGAACTGTATCCTTGGGTTCTAATAAGGTCGTTTAGCTTTTCAATGGGACGTATAAGGGGGTGACTGGAATTTTGTAGCAATTTGAAGATAAATCTATCACATAGGAATTGTCTGCGGAGACGGAGGGGAGGCTCAACGCATTCTACCTGCATGGCATTGATTGGGGACGACTTCATTGCGCCTAGAATAATGCGAAGACACTTTGATTGTATTTTATTCAGCTTGTCCAGAGCAGCCTTATTGCTGGGGTCAAGCAGGAATGAGCCGTAGTCTAAATGGCTGCGGACTATAGCATTATATAGAATTTTTTGAGAGAAAGGGTGAGATCCCCACCATACCCCAGATAGGGCACGGAGGATGTTGATGTTTTTCTCACACTTTGAAACAACATA
This sequence comes from Petrophora chlorosata, assembly GCA_951640565.1. Lineage (NCBI taxonomy): Eukaryota > Metazoa > Arthropoda > Insecta > Lepidoptera > Geometridae > Petrophora > Petrophora chlorosata. The sequence goes on along the minus strand of OX621204.1, from coordinate 1,484,701 downwards.
GTTAAAATGGGGAATGCCAGTTAGTCTTGTATCCAGCCAAACTCCCAGGAATTTAACTGAATTTTGTTGGGGAATTGAAACATTATCATAGTGCAGGTTTATATCAGGGACTAATCTTTTTCTGGTGAAAATAACCGAGCTGCTTTTTGCAGCTGATAAGGATAAGCCGTGTTCATTTAGCCAATCGCCTAGATATCTTAGAGCCGAATTGATTTTAACTTCAGCTTCAGGAATGGCTTTAGATGCTATATATATTGCCACATCGTCGGCATACTGTAGAACTTGACAGAACGAATTTATTGAAAGTTCGAGGTCTCGAGTGTACAGGCTGTAAAGAAGTGGGCTAAGGACTGATCCTTGAGGAAGGCCTTTCCACACTGTTCTCGGGGATAGAAAAGAATTTTGATTTTTAATCAGTATACATCTTTCCATTAAGAAACAACAGATAAAACGAATAATCCTCACAGGAATACTCAGCTGTAACAATTTGTTTCTGAGCACCGGAAGAAGCACGTTATCATAAGCTGATGATATATCCAGAAACACCCCTACAAGGTATTCTTTATTTATAAAAGAGTGGTGGATTTCAGTTGTTAGGATGCTAAGGCTGTCGAGTGTGCTCATACCCTTTCGAAATCCAAATTGAGATTTAGCAAGGAGGGATTTACTTTCTACCAGCCATTCTAGTCTATTCTTGATGAGAATTTCTGAAATTTTGGCTAATACACAAGATAACGCAATAGGGCGTCGAGAGTTCGGGTCTGACGGGTTCTTGCCTGGCTTTAACAGGGGAATAATAATTTGAGTTCTCCATGACTCTGGAATTACACCGTGAGCGTAAAACTTGTTGATTAGGTTTAGCAAAAATAGTTTAGTTTTTTGTGTGGCTCTAGTAATAAACGAATAAGGGATTCCGTCTATACCTGGGGAAGAATCCACTAAACCATCTAAAGCTAACTGTAATTCATCATAGGAGAACAGGGAATCTATATTACCAGGAGTTAGGAGGCTGGGATTAGAAATGTTAAGAGGTAGAGTCATGTGGACAAAAGGAGGGGCAAGCTTGTCTGCAAAGGTTTCAATCCAGGATGAGGGGTCATTGGATGTTACATTTGAATAGTTGCAATAGCCTCTATATCTGCGGAACTGTTTCCACACTAATGATGAGGGAGTAGTTGGAGACAAACTCTCGCAGTATTTTATCCAGCCTGTCTTTTTTTTGGAAGATAGAAGTTTTCTACATTTTGCAGCCGATCTTTTATATTCTAGATAATTAACTAATGACATAGAGGAGTTATATGATATTTCTGCCTTATTTCGATTCTTTACAGATATTGAACATTCTGAATCCCACCAAGGAGGGGAGAAACGGTTAGCCCTGGGTTTTTTTAAAGGGACATGTTCATTAGCGGAAGAAATTATGGAATGCACAAAGTTGGAGTAGCAAGGGAGAAGATTACTGGAGTCTGGGCTAGGAATTAGGTCAATTTTACTGTCAAGGGAATCTGAGTATGACTCCCAGTTAGCCCCAGACAGTCTGTATTTTAGCAGAGGAGATGGTGATGATTGGGGAGGGGTTCTTTGGAGAAGCTTGATAAGGATAGGGAAATGATCACTGCCATAGGAAAGGGGGAGGACTTCCCAACTCAGAATAGGTGAAAGCGATGGGGAGCAGGCTGTAAGGTCAACAGCGCTCCTTGGATTTTGCGATGGTAGAACTCTTCGTGTGGGAGATCCATCGTTGACCACACAAAGATTTGCTTCATCAAACAAGTCCAAAAGAGTATAACCAAACAGGTCACAATTTGCAGAGCCCCAAGAAGTGTGGTGGGCGTTAAAATCGCCCATAACCATGACAGGGGGAGGGACTGACGATATAATTAAAAGGATATCGGGAATCAAATAAGAGTGAGGATGAGGTATGTAGAATGATAAGAAGGAAATATTATAAGCTCGAACAGCTACCACATTTAATTCGGAGCTGTGAGCAGGAAGGGATAACTGTGAAAATGTTAAGCTACGCTTAACAAGCAGGGCACACCCTGCATACCCATCCTGACGGTCATCCCGGAGACAGGAGTAACCTGAAACTCGGTAATGAGATCCAGGCACTAACCATGTCTCCGAAATGGCCACCAGGATGGGGGAATATTTTCTAATTAGGTAATACAATTCATGAGTTTTCGGTCTGAGACTTTTCGAGTTCCATTGGACGATTGGACACTGATCCATTTTGACCAATAAGAGATGTGAGCTGAGTAATCATATGGGCAACGTTGGACGGTAAGTTGATGGAATTTTGGGAAATAATATTAATGATTATTGTAAGAAGCTGGACGAGCAGCTGATGTGACTCGTCGCGAGGAGACGAGGAGGATGCCTGGGACATTTGAAGGGAAAATCCATTGGGAAGGGAGGATGGGACATCGGCAACAATAGCTTGATGGGCCTCTTTGTTATATGATTTTCCAGGGGGAGCCCTAGGTTTGGGGTTACGAATCTCTGTTTTTTTGTGTGATTGGGATTGACGAGGGATAACAGGAATAAGTTGGGAGGGTTGAGGGACAGGGTTCACTGCCGACTTTACCGTATCGGTGAATGACTTGCGAACCGTTGGGAATTGGTAGGAAGCCTCTTGATAGGATATTCCATCTCGAGCCATGACAGTTTTGATGGCTTTTTGCCGGTCCTGTTCGGGGCAGGTCCTATTGGTCGCGAAGTGATTGGCCGAACAGTACAAGCAAGTTGAAATAGGCTCAGGTACGTTGCACTCATCTCCACTGTGGGGTTGAGCACACCGGTAGCATCTTGGTTTCGAACGGCATTGTGCTTTAATATGCCCAAACCGACAGCAGTTCATGCACTGGATCGTGGGGAATTGATATGTTTCAACTAACAGGGAGGAGTAATAAGAGAACACTCTTGATGGTAACTGTTGCCCTCTGAATGTGAGAACAACAGTCTGAGTTGGCTCCCAAGTTACATTGCCATCTATTTTATTTTTTCTGTTCATCCTTCTAGCTTTTAGGATATGCGTGGCATATCCGGGGATCTGCAAGGATTCCACAAACTCATCCATAGACCAGTCGGTGGGTACTCCTCTAACTAATCCCATGCGGGTCACGTTATATGTGGGAATAAAAGCTTCATATTTATATAATTTTAGCATTGGGTTGTTTAAGAATTTATTAGCTCCTAATGCAGATTTAAAGGTGATAGCAATTTTGTTGCGTCCTACTCTCTTCACGCCATCTTGGCAGATGTTTTCAATTTTGTTGACAAATAAAAATTGACCAAATTTAATAGGCCTGATTTCAGTTCCTGCTGCTGGGTCAGACTCTATTTTAGACACATGCACAATAAAAGGTCCTGAGTCTGTTGGCTCATAAGACCTAATGCCATCCACAACAATTGAAGGGTGAGTATAAACTGTTTGAATGGAAGCTGTTGCTGTCTCAGTATTAGTTATCAGTCTTTTACTGGGGATTGGGGGCTCCTCATTCGGTCGTTGGCGTTTAGTTGCCATGCTTACCACCTCCGTCGTTTCCATGGGTATGACCGGATCCGGAGGATCCGGCGGCCGATCAGGGGAAATGGACTCCATTTCCCCTGCCTACGGACAAAACAAGACAAAAACTCACCACCACCTATATAGAGGTTAAAATATGCCTTGATGAAGGGAATTCACTTCGAAACAAGTGTTATTTCACTTAAAACTTTGACCAATCTCTCTAACACGTGTATCTCCTTTCGCACCGAAACTGACAGTCTAGAGCAATCTCCTCCAGACAACCTTTGGATGGACAGTATTGGAAGAGAAGGAATAGATGATGGTGCACAATAATTCATAAAAAAAATATTTATTTATTTATTTACAACAAAAACCACAGCTCTTAAAAGAATCTTAAGTATAACTTAGTATAATGTCTGACAGCCAAAAAAAATCCGTTTGTATTCGAAATCACTAAAAATTCATTTTGACTCTCATAATTCTTAAGCTTTATAAATAAACCAAATGTATTTTTTATAATCCCTACTTCAAATCAAATCAAATCAAAAGTTCTTTATTCAATTTTGTCGTCACAGACGCACTTATGAACGTCAATTATTACAATGACTACCACCGTATCGGAAAAAGAACCACTACTCAGAAGATACGGGAAGAAACTGAGGGGCATTTTTTTTAGTACTTTTGTTACAATATTTTATGTTTGTTTTTGACAAAATTATATTTCTTATGTGCCAGTTGGCTACTTGGCAGAAGCGGAATGTTCCATGCATCTTCTTCTTCTATGTAATTACTAACTGTATAATTACTATTTTTATATTAATATTATAAATGTGAATGTACGTTTGTTTGTTACGCTTTCACGCGGAAACTACTGAACCGATTATCATGAAACTTTGTACACATATTTTTGGAGGTATTAGAAGTAACATAGGATACTTTTTACTAAAAAAATATTTTAAAGATAAAAAAAATGTTTGTCAAATCTCTCAAAATCTAGATATTTCAACGACAAGATAGAGGGGCTTTCTCTATCATCCACGCGGACGAAGTCGCGGGAAAAAGCTAGTATTTATATAAAGCATTAACATTTATTCAGTCGCCCATTTTGTGTCACGGTGACGGAGCCGATTTCCGGTTCAACTTTCGGCTCGTTGAATTCTTCTCTGGCGATTATTTAAATTATTTGTGAATATTTAATATTTGTTTGTATTGTGGTTAAAGGTGAACAACGAATGAAGTGTGTAAGATTTCATCAGTTGATATTGCACGTACCAGAGAGTGGCCGGATGTTACTCCATTTTGTGTGATTCAAAACATTCTTTTTTTAAATGCTTGAAGTCCTCTATAGTTCTTATGGTCAATGCGCTTTAGCTATAATAAAGTCATGTTCCCTCCGCAGGAGTATCCCCAGTGTTCAGCTACAGCGCGCCCCTACCGCCCGCGCCCCGTGGCGCCCCGCAGCGCCCCCGGCTGCGTGGCGCCACCTGCCTCCTCAAGGATAACAAGGGAAGTGACGTCACGATGCCCCCCTACACGCCGGTCTGCGAGGCGGTTATTGAACTGGGTGAGTCTTTGACTTGTAAAGCGCAAGCTACACTGCGAGGGGATCATTCCACTCTGTCCCCTGCTCTGTTACCAAAAGGGGGCAATTTAAATAAGAGTTTTGTTGAAAAATATACTATTCAAGACAAGCTTCAAGAACCTGCGTCTTCGAAATACCGTCCTGACGCCTTAACAACTGGGCCTCCGAGCCAACTGCAACCAAATTTCGACTAGCATGCGCATATGTATTCAATATAAAAAATTAATTATAGCATTTTAACGTAAAATGTGCTTAGACTCCGTCTCTCTCACACATATCTTCTATACTTTTATAAAAATGGAACTGAGCCAATTCTGTACATTGAAGATATTTTTGCAAAACCAATTGGGCTCAACTATTTAGAGGGTACTGAAGAAGAATTCACGGTTTTTGGAATTTTTGTCTGTTTGTTTATATGTTAGTTATCTATAGACTTGAAAACTGCTGAACAGATTTTAATACGGCTATCAGGTTTTGGTAGCATTTCCAACTTAGATTATAGGGTATGTTACATCAAAATCGGTCGAGTGATTACGAAGATACAGCTTGACCTCTTCATAGTACAACTGTCATATACGGGGGAGGTCTTGCTAAAGCTTGCTAAAATAGTCTCGGAAAAAGACGAATGGGCGACGGGAAGAAGTTAGTAATAATATATTTGTCTACAGGCTACAGCGGCAAATGGCCGGGAGACATGGAAGCATTCCGCTGCCTGAAGGCCGCGTTCCACTTACAAATCGCCGACCGCCTCACCAAACAGTACTCCCTCCCCACACAGGCGTATCCCGCACACATCGACGTGCTCACACACGGCCTCGTGTTCCGGCTCGCGATCGCGCATCCGAAAGAGATAACGCTAGCGAGGAAAGAGATGGAGAATGGCGTCGCCAAGTACCGAGAGACGGAGGAGAGTGTGAGGCTGCAGTGTGACACTGTGCTGATGCCGAGGTTGCGAGGAGCGCTGCACGGGTGAGTTATTAGGTTTCGAGACGAACAGGTCGTTCGCCTGATAAGTGACACGTCTGTTCATACAGCAGCGCCGCCCAGAAATTTTCTTTTGCAAAGTCTTTCTCAGCACTCCATAGGTTTTTCTCATAACACCCATTATTTATTTAATTTTATTAACCGCAAAAAGGAAGGATGTTATAAGTTTGATCACTTTGTGTCTGTCTGTGGCACCGTAGCTCTTAAACGGGTGAACCGATTTAGATGCGTTTTTTTATTTGAAAGGTAGTGCTAGCTATTGGTAGTAGGTTTCTCGTATGCGAGAGGCCGTCTGGGTGGGTACCACCGCGTTGCCAGTTATTCAGCCGCCAAGCAGTAGTGCGCAAATATTACTGTGTTCCCGTTTGAAGGGCATTGTAGCCAGCGAAATTACTGGGCATTATGAGACTCAACAGCTAATGGGGAATGTGTATGTGTTGTCGAAAAATCTGGAAATTACTTTTTACGATAGATTACTCCTGTGAACATTTAGTAGTGATATAAATATTATTATTAATTGCGTAGTTTTTTTGTATTTCAATGTTTCTTTTTTTATTTTTGGAGAAACGGAACGTAATCGAAAAACGCTTGAGTACATGCAACCACTATCTGACGTCACGCGCCTCGCTGCTTATTGGTAAATTTTTGACATAGAGCTCGCCCTATTGGTAAATTACTGACATACACACACATGTAGCATAGATGGACCAATGAAGAGATCCTAGGTCCCACGTTTATGACGTCACACACAAATAGCGCGTTTATGTTGATTTAAATTGATTGAAATTTTAATTTAGTTATTTTGTTGACAAGTGATGCCGTAAAATTTTTAAACTTTTTTTTTCATTAATAGTATTCAATAATGAATCGATTCATGCATTAAAAAAAATATATCGTCTCAGGTTGACGAGCGCAGTGCAGCGCCGCGCAGGATTTTGCAAAACAAAATTCTGGGTGGCGCTGTTATTGTTATGGGCTCGCGTATTGCTTACCATCAGGCCAACGACCACCTAGTCTCGATATTCAGATACGTAAAAAAAAAGGTTCAAGATTTAAGATTGAAGATTCATTTATTTGTATAAAATACAGGTACCAAGAGATACAATCAGATTCAGAAACTATTTCGTACTTTGCCAATTTGGCGCGCAAATATCATAACATTAATACAATAAAAAAATAAAAAAATAATACTATTAAACACACATTATATAATTAATACAATTACAATTGCCAGAGATTAATAAAGTTCTTAGACATGTTTTACTGTGTCGGGGTGTTTTTTTTTAAATTTATATTTGTTTTATTTAATTCAAACTACTTTGCGTTGTGTACACTTTTAACGAATTTATTGTTTGGATATTAATGTAAGTGTATGAACCCTGGTCGTGTGCTCTAGGCTGCACACAAGGTACCCCGCGTTCGGCCCCACAGTGTGCCTGCTGAAGCGCTGGCTGTCGGCGCACCTGCTGGCCCCCCCGCACTTCCCCGCGCCGGCCGCGGAGCTGCTGGCGGCGCGCGCCTTCCTGCGGCCCGCGCCGCGCCGCGCGCCCGCCGCGCCCGCCGCCGCGCTGCATAGCGTGCTGCACGCGCTCGCACATACGGACTGGGGCACCACGACTGTGGTGCTGGACTTCAACGAGGATATGTCTCGTGAGTAATCCTACTCATATTTTAAACGCGAAAGTTTGTATGAATGTGTGGATGTATGTTTGTTACTCTTTCATGCAAACACTTTTTTTTTTACGCTTAATATATCTATGTTTGGCCACTATCTCGCCTGATGTGAAGCGATGATGTGGCCTAAGATGAAGCACATAGATCTAGAGAGAGACGGTAGTTGAGCGGCTGCTCAGACCCGTCTCCCCGTGATGAAATTTGGTGCAGCCGACTCTCGTTAATTCGAAACTCGAGGACTCTTAAAATATTACATATTATCGAGTGTTTGAAATATCAAATGGTTCGAAATCCTTCAAACTGAACTTGTTTTTTGGTGCGGATCGTATATACAGTGTTACAATGAGTTCGATTTTATTGCTTCCGGGTTTTAGACAATTCCTCAGAAGAAGATTTGATTTTGATTTGTATTTGTATACGCAGATGACATCTGACCATTTTTCGATATATGTCGGTGCCCACAGATACTTGACGAGCTATCTGCTAGTGTGCGTTGCTCCTGGAGTTTAGTATAGGGAGCGATAGTGACAGATACGCGCTCAGATACGGATATGTTACCGTATCTGCGTAGTGTGTGACTCGCTTAAAACAGTGTTATTGTGTGAACTGTAGGTGAAGAGCTAGCCGCCATCGAGCAACAACTCGGCGCCTCCCGGCCTCCCCTCTGCATAGTGACGGCGTACGACGGAGCCCTACCATCCGTGTGGACGCGCGCCGCCCCGGGGGCCGCAGCCCTGGCCCGCGCGAGGGCCCTGGCAGCCAGCACTGTCAACTATCTAACGAAGGAACTGCTAGACAATATGAACGACAACGTGCTGGTGAGTTGGAATGTACCTTTATACTTTCTTTGCAAAACACAGTAAATATTCGGTGAATTAAGATCTGAATATCAACATAATATAATAATTTAGAGCGGGTGTGGCTCGGCGGGAACTCGTGCGCATTTCGATCCGACGCACCTGGGTTCGAATCCCGACTCGGCCCTGCACCAATGACTTATAGTTAAGTGCAGATTTTGCACGCTCGCTCTAAAACGGTGAAGGAAAACATCGCGATGAAACCCGCTTACGCGCTTTGCAGTGGTAGGCTCTGGCCGTGGTTGTAATACCACCCACCGAACAAAGCCATGCCATCAAACGACCTAGTCGTGTTTCGGGATGATGCTCGGTGAACCATCAGGGAGACGGGTCTGAGCAGCCGCTCAACTGCCGTCTCTCTCTAGATCTATGTGCGCCATCTAAGGCCACATCATCGCTCCACATTAGGTGAGATAGTGGCCAAACATAGATCTATTGAGCGTAAAAAAAAATTAGAAACGATAGCTCTGGTAATCTCATAATATCCAGTAATTTCGCTGGCTACAATGCCCTTCAAACCGGTACACATTAATGCTTGCGCACTACTGCTTGGCGCCAGAATAAATTATACAATCACATCACATCACACTACCCTACTAATATTGTCCTTCCAACTACATTCACACTAATATTAAATAATGTTTTTGTAACATGTTCACGCTGAACGGATGTGAGTGAAACTTGGAATGGAGATTATATCCTGGATAGACACATACTTTTTTGTCCCTGGGAACCGCGGGTGAAACCGCCGGGCGCAGCTAGTTTTATTATATTTGTGTGCAGTAAAATGTATTGTATTCCTGTTTTTTCCGTTTGTAGGGAGCATTCATCCCCTCGCTCTCCGGCTATGACGCCATCATCCGGCTCCACCCGCGCCTCTGTCCGTACGTGGCGGAACGTGTCGACGCCACCCCGCTACTGACGCCCCTCCCCGCGGCGCCACCCGGGGACGTCATACCCGTCGTCGAGTTCAACCCCGTCGAAAAATATTTGGAGGAATTGAGGGTATGTGGAAACAGATATTGTTAAAAGCAAGCGAGGCGCTTACCATCAGGCGAACGACTTGCTCGTCGTCTATACATAACATAATTCACCTTTTTTATATTTGATAGATGTACTTTTGATCGCCATCTCGCCTGATGTTAAGCGACGATGTGGCCGAAGATGGAGCACGTAGATCTAGAAGATACCTATTCACTCTAGCCTTGAAGATACCTAAATTATCAGGAAACAGAGAAGACAACAAAGACTTCATTCCTTAGCAGTACGCACTATAAACGTGGAACAAAGCTTTGTACCAATTGGCGGAATGTCTACTAAATAAGGACGATTGGCCGATCTTTTTTTTTTATTATATGCACAAAACAAACTACAATCAATACAGAGCTATAGCTAAATATCATACAGTTTTGAGTCTGAGAACTAGCTGGAAGACGTCCAAGGATCATCCCAGGCGCGGCACTCCCCGAGCGTGACCACCGCCATCCACACCCGGCGCATTTAATAGGAGAGTGCTTTATCTTCAGAGGTTAAATCAAACTGGCCGTACACCCACGACCTTACAAATTTCTTTACAAATCGGGGAGACGGGTCTGAGCAGCCGCTCAACTGCCCTCTCTCTCTAGATCTATATGCTCCATCTTAGGCCACATCATCGCTTCACATCAGGCGAGATAGTGGCCAAATATAGATCGATTAAGCGTAAAAAAGAAAAAAAAACAATGTGCCTACTTACCTTTTTTAAATTAAACCACAATTGAGACAACTGAGTTTTTTATTTTTAACCGACTTCTAAAAAGGAGGAGATTCTCTGTTCGATTGTATTTTTTTTCTTTTTATGTTTGTTACCTCAGAACTCCGTCATTTATGAACCGATTTGAAAAATTCTTTTTGCGTCGGGTTCAGTATAGCTACGAAGTGGTCCCATATAAATTTCATTGATATGTGACCTTGGACTTCGAAGATACATTGAAGTCGGTTTTTGTTTTTTTCTAAAAATTTATTATATTACAAGCTTTTATATTCATAAAATCTTAGGTAGGTGTCACACTGGCGGTAGTTCGTTAAGTCTCCTCGGCTGAAGTCCCGGATGTCGACTAGTGTATAGCGACGGCGGGTCGCGCGTCGTTACACGTGCCGCGGCAGAAGAGATAAGAGCGGCGCGATAGAAAGAGACGCGCTCTGTAGGTTAATATGACTGGTAGGTATGCAGCGCTACGCGAGCTGAATTGAATTTTATTGCGTCATAGCAAGAGTCGCTATTTGTTTAAATTTCTTTGCGGAGCGATGCTTCTGTCCATTATTCTGTGGTATAGCTCCCTGTCCCCATGTTCCAGGCGGCGTACAGTGAGTTCGCGTTGTTTTTCCACGACCAGTTCGGAGGGGAGACAATCGCCGTGCTTTGGAAACCCGACATTGCCGAGTACAAGGATTTCCAGGTGAGAACTAATTTTAAACTAGCTGCTGCCCGCGGTGTCACCCGCGTTTTCCCAGGATAAAGTAGCCTATGTCCTTTTCCAGGACCTAAAAGTTCTTAAATAACAGATTTCATCAAAATCCGTTTATTAGATTTTACGTGATTGAGTAACAAACATCCATCTATAGTAGGATTGAGATATCAAAAAACTAATTTCAGATCAACGTTCAGGGGGCTTACCACCAACATTTACAGGAACTTTTATTTCAAGCTTACAATCATATTACAATTATATTCGTACCATGGGCTTAATAAAAAATAATTTGTTCCTGTGTCAGCTGTCAAAAAATACCTGAATGAATGATTTACGATGACGTCACCAAAACTTCTCAACAATACAATATCAAAGTAAGCTTTGTTTTAGATCTTCGTGGTACGGGAAACGGAAGTAAGCTTAAAATAATACTGGTTTAAGAGATGGTGGTAAGCCTGCAGGATGTTCGTATGGATTGATTGTTATAATTTTTACTTTTCGTGAATAACCTGCCCTCATATTTACTCTTCCCTTTTTTGTTAAATAGCTACCCTCATATTTACTCTACCCTTTTTTTGTTAAATACCTACCCTAACATTTACCGTATTTTTGTTAAATACGTACCCTAATATTCACTCTACCCTTTTTTTGTTAAATACCTACCCTCATATTTACCCTAACCGTTTTTCAGGTACTTACAGCGAATGCTCTAACGCCGGTCTCCGTCAAAGGGGAGACGAAGTACAAAGTGAATACCGCCGCGCTTATTGAAGACTTCAAAATCTTAGGCGAAGGACTCGTCAAGAGTATTACTGTTAACTCCTAGTTATATATACTCTGTGGCTGATACATAGATGTTGCTTGATGTTGTTTCAATAAAATAAAAAATAAGTACTGGACTATGGATTTTTAATAAGAAACAAAAAAGTGGCAGATTAAAAAAATAATGTAAATCTTCTTGGAGTGGTAGGCTCTGGCCGTGATTGTAATACCACCCACCGAACAAAGCCATGCCGTCAAGCGACCTAGTCGTGTTTCGGGATGATGTTCAGTGTACCATCGGAGAGATGGGTCTGAGCAGCCGCTCAACTGCCGTCCCTCTCTAGATTTATGTGCTCCATCTTAGGCCACATCATCGCTTCACATTAGGCGAGATAGTGGCCAAACATAGATCTATTAGGCGTAAAAAAAAATTATGCGCCTTTTGGAGTTAGGTCGGCATTGTCATCGGCGGCCCTTTGGTGCTGCCATTCTCCCCTATCTCTCGCCACTCAACAATTACCTGCTGTTCTTCTGATGTCATCTGTTGACCTATACATTGGACGACCGAAAAAAGCTATTAAAAAATCCAAATATGCATGATTATAATGTTTGAAAACTAGATGAAGTTCTAACAACAAACTATTCCATCGTGAATGGCCCCGTGGCAATACTCTGAATATGTTTGCGTCTCCTAACGTAACAAGGAGGACATTATCAATTCCCCGTAGACCCTCTACGCTAGTGCTAGAATCAAAATTCTAAATTAATCGATATTTAACCATACTTTATGAACAAAGTTCTAGGAGATAAAAAATAATGAAGAGGTAAAGCGTAATTTCATACAAAGTTACTTTGTGCTGATTAATGTTATTGTTGCCACTTCAGATAAACACATTTTTATCATATCAGAAAATTTTCATATAATTTAATCTACAACTTGTATTTCAAACTTTAACAAAGTAGGGTAGTTCATCAAGTGGCGCGGGGTAGTTGCGTATCCACTCGCCGCCCTCGCGCCTCCTGGCGGGGTCCCCCTGCGCGAGCCACGTGCCGCGCGGCAGGTACACGTCGCGCTCGCGGGCGCCACGCTCGATCACTGGCGCCACCAGGATCTTCTCACCCAGGAGATATTCTAGAAAAAGAAATATTTTTACCACTGAGTGACGAAACGTGTCGTTCATTTGGGGTTGTTCCTGATAACCCCCAATTTTCGGCCCCAGTGGAAGAATTTTCCCAGATGTCCCCCACTTTTTGGACTTTATAAAAGTACTCGCCTTTCAGTTGCCCAGAATTGTTTATTTTTTAAATCCTCCGCCTAGTATTAGTAGACAAACAATAAAGGGGCGCCGCGCCTGCGCCTCCGTCGCCAGACGAGTATCGTAATGTTCATAGATAAAATAAAGTCCATAGATAATGTTCATGGAAAATAATTAGTTAAAAGATACGGTACTCGTTTGTAAACGATTGATTATTAAATTGTTTTACTTTAAAACTAAACTGTGCGGTGACAAAAGAGTCCCATATCTTAACACGTCATGACTGTTTTTTATGTCCGGGTTGTATGTAACTGAATGTCGAGACGAGCCGGTCGTTTGCCTGATGTTAAGCAATACACCTGCCCATAACAGTTGCAGTATCGCTTTGCCTGAAGTCAGATATTTTTTGATGACTATTTATCTTTGTAGTTTCATTACGTTTCCGTTATGCAATGTCAAAACGTATTTATTTCTCCTATGACTAGTGTATAACTGCGGACCATAGGTACTATCTGAGGAGTGGTGAGTGGATCATACCATCCGAGATATCATGTGCGGAGGTGTCATTAGGCGCGATCCACCAGACGGGCGCGTTGACTGGCGCCCCCTCAGCGACGGCTCTGCGGCACGCCGCGATGATGTCGGGCGCGTACCGTGCGTGCAGATCTACGAACTTCTTGCTTATTGCTATCGTCTGAAATGGAATAAAAATACTGTAACAGACGTATGGATGGACGAAATTGTTTGGTATGTTGTTACCCTATAATTGCTGAAAAAATAGCATCAAAGTTAAGCCTATTCTAAGTATATTTCTAAACTTTAGTTTTTCCCTCGAATTGTTAACCAACTAGCAGCGCCGCGCGATTTCACCCGCGTAGAATACGGTTTATAGTTGCTCCTATCGGAACTGTTCGTTTTTGTGGAATCAAAAGTGTCCTATAGGTCAACACAGGACACAACAACAAACAACATACATAGGACAAAAGGTTTAACCGTTGCGGCGTGAAGAGGTAAAAAACACACTTACAGACAAACTTACGCATTTATATTATTATTTATAAGTGTGAAGATATAACATGAGCATCCATCACGAGGATTCAGAGCAGTGGATATCTTTTTTTATATTAATTACTTGCTGACCCGGCGAACTTCGTAACGCCATTTCTTTTTTGAACCGATTTAAAAAAAATCTTTTGTACAAAAAAATATAATTATCTAATTTAGTGTAGTCGTTCGGAAGTTTTGCGCGTACAAACATTTCGGCGATTCATTTTTATGTATATAGATTGGCATACGTTTGACCACTATTTCACCTGATAGTAAGCGACATGTAGTACGCTTGCCGAGACAGTACCTGTTCACTGGAGATTTGAAGAATCCTACATTGAAAATATTGGGAAAGAAAGACTCCGGATGGGAATCCATCTCAATGGTTCCGTCCCAACATTCAAACTCTGGTGCATCAAATCGAAAGTCATATATATAAACTTCTCACATAAGTACTTAAATCAGTCAGTACTATCCTTTCTAGCTTCATGCTTCGTAACAAAAATAATTCTCACCCCAAATGTGATAAAACTTACCTCATTATCAAAGTCCCACGGCACGTATGAGAACTGCATGCTCGGCATAAAGACGTTCGCTTGCATCCACCTGATGAAGAGTTCCTTGCTCGGGGGCTCGTTGTACCCGTTCCCTCCGATCATGTCGGGCAGGACCAGGGGGTAGCCGTTCATGTTCATCTGCAGAAGCGTGGTGATGAGGGTCGGGAGACCGTTCTCGAACGTCCAGTAGGTGTCCTTGTCTATCATGCGGATGAAGATTGGGAGGTCTTGGGTTCTGAAAAAAATATGTCGGGTAAAATGAAGACGAAGTGCTGCAATTGAAGAGTTCCCAATTATTATTTTTTGATGAAATGGGCTCACGTTTGACAACAACTCACCTGATGGTAAGCGTAGTTGCGGTCTAAGGTAGAGCACGTTTGCCCATGAGGTGCCTATTCACTCTTGTCTTAAAGAGACCCAGGCTGTAATTGGAAGGAAATAAGGATTCCGGTAGAGAATTCCACTCCTACATAAGTACATTTTTGTGACTTTCCCCACTGTTGATTCAGTTCTTATATGGTTTTATAATATACAGAACAGCTTCCTTATCAATCAATTTGTGGACAGCATCCTAAGCAACTTTTGGACCTCCATCATTAGGTTTTTGCTTCTTACCTGTATCCAGCCCTGACTTCAACCATGGGTCCGAACTGGGCTACCGATCTTACGTAATCTGCTGTGATGACTCCCGGCTGATCCCTGATGTCTCCTTGTAACACTGGAATCTGATAAAAACAATCTAACGTTAGTCAATGTTGAACATAAACGAAAACATGCAAGATTTACTCAACAGCATAAAGTTTTACGCTTGGCACGTTTTTCAAGCTTTCCAGGTTAAATTTTACAGGTTTCTTTTAAGCTGTCTGTCGATATGGACAGATGTCATGCTGTATTTATTTTTATGGAACTGATTGATGAGACGAGCTAGTCCTTCGCCTGATGGTAAGCGCCACGCCTGCACATAACAATTGCAGTGCCACTCAGAACTTTTAAAACCATAAAGAGCACTCCGTAGCACTGCGTTGCGCTCATCACCCCGAGACTTCAGATATTAAAGCCTTATATGCCCAGTAATTTCGCTGGCTACAATGCCCGTCAAACCAAGCTACAGCTTAGCGGTAGTATAACTGGCAAAGCTGTGTTACCTACCAAATGGCCACATACGAGAGACCTACCACTAGCTATTACCTGAGGGGACCAGCTAGATTCTCCCCCGTCGAACTTGAAGCTGTCGATTCCGTAGTCATTCTTTAACGCTTGGATCTTGTCTGTGTACCATTTCCTGGCCTCAGGCTTGGTGAAGTCGATGTACGCAGTGGTGGTGCCGTTGTCATTCCACCAGCTCGACTCCACCGAGCCGGATTCTGATTCCACTAGGTATCTAAGGAAAAAGGAACGGTTAGAAATGTTAACATACATTCCCTCTTGGAAATGGTATGGAAAAGATTGAGGGAACAAAATTCAATTTCCCAGTAGTCAGCAACTCACCCTTTCTCCTTTGCCTCTGAGTACCAGGGCTCACAGCCTTTGTTAATGAAAGGATGCGTCCAGATCGTCACCCTGAATCCCTTTTCCTTCAACTTATCAACCGTGTTCTTCATATCTGGAAACCTTCTCACGTCCACCGTCTGTGAGCCGTAGCAGACCTCCCACAGATCGTCGATTTCCAACTGGCTGTTCTCAAAACCATGACTGAGGATTTCATCGGCGAACTCCAAAATCACATCGTGGTTCACATCTGTCTTGTATCGAGCCCAAGTCGACCAGATAGGGTGCGTCATCATTCTCTCATCGGGATAGCCAGTCGGCTTTTCCAGGTACCTTTCGACGGCATATTCGTGTGCCTTTCTGACGTCATCGAAAATTCCGATGGCGTAAATTAAGTCGTTTCTAGTTCTCTTGTTCGAGTACGGAGGTTTGACTTGAGCGATGAAGCAAGCGGCGCTTTTCTCCAGATCGTTCTGGTCCACGAATAGAGGGACCTTCTTGTCGAAGTAGTAGAAGATTCCCTCGGAGCTGAGCCAGTAGGGCTCGGCTACGCCGCAGTTGTCGGCCTCCTTGGTGATGTAGGAGTAGTTGGGAAGGACCAACTTCTCGATCGGCCAGTACTGCCGCTTCTGTTGCGGGCCGCCGTACCAGTGAGCAGAACCTTAGAAATAAAAACATTTTAATAAAAGCCACAGCATATTATACCTCGATTATTCTGCAAAAGGTAGACTAAAATAAGGCCGTTATAAACGGTGTAAGTAAGCAATATGAGATTCAATTGAAATAAAAGAGACAACATTTTTATTAAATAAGTTTTTATGGCCTATTTACTACATTTGGTTATAGTAAAAGAAGAAGTCAAGGTCACGCTTTTTAAAGCATACTGCCAGAGCTTTTACACGGGAAGTCTGTGGACAGTGACACCAAAAGGTTGCTGGACGCCCTGCGCGTCCAATACAATAACATTTTTAGAATGATGTTGGGCCTGCCCCGTTTCTGTAGTGCGTCAGGGATGTTTGCGCAATTTCGCACTAATGGCTATCACGCCATCATCCGCAAGAAATCTGCATCCCTGATCCACAGATTTTTTCAAATTTCATGGATGTGTCATTGTTCAAACAATTTTTATTTTGATACATTTTTTTTAATAAGGCCTAAATTGCTAAGCAAGTATAAATTAATTTGCGTTGAATGGATCTACAACCGCAACATAAACGCGTGCTTTACCCAAATTGATACAGTCCTCAAGCCTCTGCGTCTTCGGCGCCTCCCAGGTGAGCGTGACGACGAGCCCGCTCCGCCCTCCCTCCAGCTCCTCCACGTTGATCCGGACGGTGGTGTCGTTCGTGAACTGGATGACGACATCACCGTCCTGCACCACGTGGTCCTTGATGGCGGATGTACGCCGCCCAATCACTGAGATCACCTCGGAGAGACCGCCTGGAAAAGACAAGATAGAATATAAAATAAATTCTTTTATAACAAAAAGCCGACTTCAATTCTGATGTAAGTATCTTCGAAGTTGAAGGTCAAATATCGATGCATTTTACTAACCGACTTCAAAAATGGAGAAGGTTCACTGTTCGAATGTTTTTTTTTTATGTTTGTTACCTCAGAACTCCGTCATTTATGAACCGATTTGTTAAATTATTTTTGCGTTGAGTCAGTATAGCTACGAAGTGGTCCCATATAAATTTCGTCGTTATTTGACCTTGGACTTCGAAGATACATTGAAGTCGGTTGTTGTTTTGTTGTAAAATCTAATTATATTGAACCATCTTTGTAGCTATACTGAACCTAACGCAAAAATAATTTTCTGAATCCGTTTATAAATGACGGAGTTCAAACATAAAAAAAAAAACAATCGAACTCCTCCAGTTAACAAGTATTACATTTTACCAAAAAAAACCGACTTCGATGTATCTTCGAAGTCCAAGGTCAAATATCGATGAAATTTATATGAGACCACCTCGTAGCTATACTGAACCCAACGCAATATTTTTTGAAATTGGTCAACAGTTGGCGAAGAAATCGGTTAACAAACCTACTTACATAAAAATATATATGCTTATATGTACAGTGGAACATAGAACTTCCTCTTATTTTGAAGTCGGTAAAGAGTCGAAGTCGGTTAAAAATGGCTTCTAGAATACGCTGATGTTCTATGCTAATTCCTGACTATATAGGTACTTACGTCTCTCCATCAAGATG
The DNA here is from genome assembly GCA_951640565.1 of Petrophora chlorosata. Lineage (NCBI taxonomy): Eukaryota > Metazoa > Arthropoda > Insecta > Lepidoptera > Geometridae > Petrophora > Petrophora chlorosata. The sequence goes on along the minus strand of OX621204.1, from coordinate 1,466,322 downwards.
TTCAGCCCCCCATAGGGGTTGTCCTGCAGCCGCATCTTGACATTGTTCGCGTCTAGGATCTGGATGTCTGTGGCGTGCGCGCACGCAGCTAACGCCGCCAGTACCACTGCAAATACAGTAGGTAGGTAAGTCAAAAACCTACACTAAAACTAGTTTAACACCCGCTCTAAAAAGGGTGAAGGAAAACATCGTGAGGAAACCGGCATGTCCAAGAAATTCTCACAAAAATTTAAGGACATGTGACTGGGCCAGCGTGGTGGATTATGGCCCATACTTTGTCTACGAGAGAAGGCCCGGGTCCCAGCAGTGGGAACGTAATGGGCTGATGATGATGATGATGATGATGATGATATATTTATATTATAGTTAGAATAATAATATTAGCGGGTGCTGCTTGTGGGGACTGGTCTGTTCTGGCCACTCCTTATTACTACCGTCATTATCACTATATCTTATTACGACCCGGGCCTTCTCTCGTAGACAAAGTATGGGCCATAACCCACCACGCTGGCCCAGTGGTAGATGTCACATATCCTTAAATTTTTGTGAGAATTTCTTATGACGGTAGTAATAAGGAGAGTAGGAGTATATATAACCTATTCATATATTATGTATATTTTTCTGTTACTGATACTATGACTATGGGACACACTCGCACTTCTTGTTTGACATTTTGTTAATTTAATTTATACTTAATTGTCCATTGTCCATTCGAGACATTTTTAAAAGAATTGAAAAAAGAGACATCCCCTTAGTTTTTCTTGGTGCTATCTTCTCTAGTAAAGTCAGTTTCCGCATTTCTTTCTGGGCCCATACTTCAATCTGAGCATGGGAAAGAAATGGGTAGACTACATAGGTAGGCAACTTTTTTTTAAAGTCAAGATATCTTAAATAACAGTTTTAATTTTAACGTAGGGATTTTAGTTGATTGGTATTACTTACCCTATGTGTATTTAACTTTTAAAAATGCATTATTTGTGTCTAGGTATTTAATAAACCAGCCCCCCTACCCATATGTCCCTCAAGCGCCAATCGTATATCGTGTTGAGTTCAGTTTAGGGTATAGATTCGCTGCGACAATATTTTATGATGCCATTTATTGTCCCATTAGGTTTATCTCAACTTCTAGTTATCATATTTTGAAATAAATGAATGAGATTAATTCGATTTCTTGCCCGAATCGATAATAATTAGTCGGTATCTCATTAGTCCCAGTGAAGCTGTACCTTAATTTGAGCTCAATACGATATACGATTGGCGCTTGAGGGACATATGGGTACGGGGGCTGTTGTGACTATGACTTTAAGCTACAATGCCCTTCAAACGGGAACACAGTTATGTTTGCTCACTACTGCTTGGCGGCAGATACACTGAAAAGTGGTGGTACCCACCCAGACGGCCTCCTGTGCATTCGAGAGACCTACGAGTAAAATATATGTAGTATGTTATCTTCAATAGCATTATGCAATATTCAGGTACAATATAATATTGACTTCTCCGCATTTTCCATAACATCACGTGGTCGGAAATGAAACGAACAGCTCAATTTGCAAAGACAATACATCAATTAAAAATTTCATAAAATCTCAGAACATCCTAGAAGCGTTTATAGTTCCTATATATAATCTGTTTTCATATTTTTTCAATCCATTGTAGTTATAATACCTAAGTTCAATAATCGATGCATAATTACAGTATGGGCAGACGTAATCACAGAGTAGTTTGTACAGATAATTATAATGTGAGAGTGATTAATATCGTGGGTAATAAACGGGTTAAAACGACATCGTCGGAGCTATGTTATGACAGGAGAAAGTTTGACATTAAATATATATTTTATTTTATTTTATTTGGTTGTAACAGTGGCTGTTACGAAATAACTTGACAATTCAATATAAAAAGTTAATTAAAAGCCTCCACAAATAGTAACTACCTATAGTTTATATTACTTATACTTAAAAATGCAAAGGTTTGTGAGGATGGGTATGGATGTTTGTTATTCAATCACGCTAAAACTACTGAGGACATAGGATACTTTTTGTCCTGGAAACGTGTCCATGCGGGCGAAACCGTGGGGCGCAGCTAGTGACACATATGTATAGCGCGACCCGGATCTGTCTGCACACGGCCAAAGAAGACAAGAATGAAGAAGTAAGAAGATTTTCCATAATGATAAGACAGCCACTGTGGTGTAGTGGTTGGGCAGGTTGACTAAAATCTCATACACCACTGACGTTGCGGGTTCGATTCCCGCGACAGAACAAATGTTTGTGCAAAGAAAAAAAAAAGCGCAAGCATTTGTTTAGTGTTGGGTGTTGTGGGGCCATGGTACTTCTAGTACCTGGTTCCTTAGTTACAGGGAATCCTAGTTAGGGGCCAAGATTTATGTATGTGATAGTTGGGCGTACTCGTATAAATAAAATAAAATTAAATTCCACTATAATATGCCACTCATACACACAAGCCAAAAATAATTCAATACTACGTAAGACAAAAGCCTCACGCACACATTTACATCATATTATGCCGATCGGCTGTCACATCCTTCCTCGTTCAAGTAGGTATGTAGGACCTGTGGTAGGACGCTGATTTATTTTCTTTTGAGGCGTTATTAGCAGGTATTTTTTGAAAGTCAGTCATTTATTTTTAGGGTTCCGTATCCAAAGGGTAAAACGGGACAATATTACTAAGACTCCGCTGTCCGTCTGTCTGTCTGTCTGTCTGTCTGACCGTCTGTCACCAGGCTGTATCTCATGAACCGTGATAGTTAGACAGTTGAAGTTTCACAGATGATGTATTACTGCTGCCGCTATAACAACAAACTAAATAATAGAATAAATAAATATTGAAGGGGGCTCCCATACAACAAAACGTGATTTTTTTTGTTGTTTAATTTTATAGATAATGGTACTTAACCCTTCGTGCGCGAGCCGACTCGCACTTGGCCGGTATTTTTATTTAAATCGGTTAAAAATAATTAAAGTACGCACCCAATAAAACAGCCATCCTGTCTGGAGTCCCGATGCAACTGCTCCGTGCCCGGTGCTGTCTCTATACTAATAGCTGCAGTGCGTGAATCAGCACAGAATATCAGTTAATAATTCTTTGATAACAGCACCTGCACACTGGTTCGTTCTGTTTTATTGAAATACGATAGCCAAAGTTAAAAAATGTCTGTAGCTCTGTATGGTATGTATATCTATGTTCTAGTAAAATAGGTATAATAAAAATAGATATATAGGTACATACTTACAGCTACTTTCTTTCATTGCGATATTCTTCACCATAGTTTTAGAGCAACTGACATTAAGTTCACCAGTCTACTAGCTGATATCCGCAACTCCGTCCGCGTAGAATCCTTATGTACCTAACTGTTGTTTTTCCGGGATAAAAATTATATGGACTATTCAAAGACCTAAAGTGGTCTTTGAATAGTCCCTAGGATAATTTTTATTACCTACACACCAAATTTCATCAAATAGTTTTTGCGTGATAAAACATTAATCTATCCTACATACTTTCGCATTAATTAAGTAGTATTTAAATTTTATTTTATTTAAATTATTAACCTTATTGTTTAATCTTAACTTATTCGATTGCTTATAAAATAAAAAACGACCGCATAATATCCGGAAGGATCTTCGTAGCCAATTGTAAAGGGTCTCTTATGTTCTACGTCACAAGTAGAATAATCACATAACAAACGAGATAAAAAGTGTCCGCCAATCTACGCCTAGATAGGTCGCACAGGGCTTGTAAACAACTTGAAGTGGCGCCTCAAGTCCTTAGGTATCGATAGGATACCTAACCTACCTATCATCTAGGACAGGGGTTCCCAAACTTTTTCAGTTAGCGGCGCACTTACAGGTTTAGTATTTTGTCTCGGCGCCCCCTAGCTAGTTGAAATAGATAGGCACAAAAATTAAAACATCTACTATATGAAACTGAGCTTTAATATTTATATACAAGAAAAACATAAAAAAAATAGGAAATAAAATACAATGGCAACTTAGTCAATATGACCTGTATTTGGTGATCACCATTCACCACACATTTTTTCAAAGGTATAAGGCTTCACCGCTATTTTCATTTGCCTAAGTTTCGTTTCCGGAGAATAGTAAAGAGGAGCGCCTCACGGCGCCCTATGAAGAAATGAAAGCGTAGATATATAGCTAGGTAACCGACAGGAGGAAACAATTTTGTATTAGTAATAAAAATTGAGGTGTTTTTTTGGATGGAAACCCCGCCCGAAAGCGCTGCAGAAGTCCTTCAAACTAGGCAAAATCCTTAGAACGGGTGGCTATATCTTATTAAACTATGCCCTATCTACTAGCTTTTTAGAAAATTCCAAACCCAACGACCCAATAGAAAACCCAAGACTACGGGAATTCCTTGAAGGGCAAGTTTTGTACACCTGAAACCGGAATTGATAACGATTTTCATGAGTGGTTAACATGTTATGGACCTTGTATCGTGGTTCTTGAATAATTATCCCAAGAGCTGAAAGATATCGATGTGTCAGTTATATGTATGAGTCTTTATGTATGCTATGGTAGGTATATGCTTCACTCTGCAGTGATTACATTTTTGCGCCGCTTGGTGTCGAAACCTTGGTCCATGGGGTCCGGGCACAAAACATTTATATAAAAAATTTGCCTACGTCTTGTCGAAGCTGCAGGTGACAAAAGGGCTGGCTCATTCCTGGCTCAAAGATTAGCGTTAGCCATTCAACGCGGGAATGCAGCCAGCGTTCTTGGCACCTTGCCGCATGATAAACTTCTAGTTGTACATACTTTAATATCTTATTAATACCTTCTTTTTTTGTGACAATTAGAAATAAATACCTATGGTTAAAGTATTAATTTTCAATCTCAATGTTTTGAAATGCCTCCATTTACGTAAGTAATAGTGAGTATTCTTTGATTTCAGTTTCAAATTTTTGCGCATGCGTTCATAACTAAAGCATTTTCTTCCGAAAAGATTCACGAACGAGAAGGAGCTGCAGTATTTACCTTGGGTCTTTTTAAAGACGTCCACTTTGCTTATAGCCAACATACTTAGAGATAAATGTATATAAATGACTCAATTAGTAATTCTGTACATCCATCATCATTCCGGACGGAAACTGAACTGAGTTTTTGCGCCTGCCTCATTCTGACAGCTATTTGTTTAGTTAAACGCCTGATTGAGAGATAAGGCTGCACTTAGCCTATATCTTTCGATCATCCGACAACAGAGTTAATCGTTATACTCGTAAAGTGTTCGGCACCACGGCTTAAAGAGGTGGGTGGTTTGAAGCCAGGTGATTCGTTGGCTATTCTGAAAATCTCCAGTTAGAACTAGACAAGATTTAAACAATTAAATTAGAGCACATTATTTTATTCATATTTATTTCACACTTTCTAATCATTAATCTTACTTATAACGTATTGACAAAGTTGGCAACCACCCCGCAAAGTACCAGAAGACCAGCAACGGCAGGAGCTATTGCCCCGCCGGCGGGGTCGTCTTTTCCCTCCCTCACAAAGTAGGGAAGCACGTCTAAAGGCGCTGGGTAGTCTCGGAGCCATGAAGGGCCGACGTGACGTCTTTCGGAATCGCCTTCTTCAAGCCACGTGCCTGTTGGGAGGTAGATGTCTCGGGTGACCGCGCCTTCGATGAAGACGGGAGCTACTAGGATGTTCTCTCCGAGTATGTATTCTGAAAAGAGAAGAGGTGTCCTATGTTATTAGTTCCAAATACGGCAAGATTGTCACCTGGTCTAAGGTCTGCAAAATTTGGGGTCATCAATCGGGCGGCTGGAAACCAATATTTCTTAAAAAATATGTTAAGCTTAATCGACTCTATTTCAAGGACATTAAGTTACATTAACTGTCGCAATAGGCCAGCATGGTGGATTGTGGCCCATAGCCTCATACTTTCTCTGTCTCAGCAGTGGGCTCATGATGATAATTCTAATTCCCAATAGGAATGTTCCCCAAATTAAGTGACTTATAAAATTGTACCTACCGAAATTTAAAATAGCAGAAATCTATTTTCATACAAAATGTATGAAAATAGATTTCTGCTATTTTAAATTTTCGAAAGTCAGAAAATCATGAGCGACCTCCAACAGCCTAACTTGGGGATCGTTCGGCCTTTGCAGTCACTACTCTTTTTAATTGCTATGCATTTTTACGAAATTACCAATACCTACTAGGTAGCACGGACTGCTATACCATACCCACTTACCATCCCAGATGACCAGCGCCTCTTCATCCGTAGGGTCAAGCCACCACAGCGGCGCGTTGACAGGAGAACCGTCCCTGACTGACGCTTCCATCGCGTCGTAGATCTCGTCGGCATATGCCGCGTGGAGCTCGGTATATTTCCTGCTTATTTCTGTAGTCTGGAATTGTACAGTAGTATGAGCACAGGCACAGCGAGCGAGTGTGGCTCAGCGGGAACTTGTGCGACTTTCAATCCAACGCACTGGAGTTCGAATTCCGCTTGCCTCGCACCGCTTTAAAAATGGCGAAGTGACACATCGTGACGAAATTGACATGTCCTAGAATAACACAATTCAAAGACATCTAGTGACATCTACCAACCCGCACTGGGCGAGCGTGGTGGATAATGGGCCAAACTTCTAGGTATAAGAGCAGGTGTGTCCCAGCAGTGGGAATGAATAATGCTGATTTTTTTTACTAGTTATATGCTTGCGTTTGATCACTATCTCACCTAAAGGTAAGCGATGATGTGGTCTAAGGTGTAACACGCTTGCCTATAAGATACCTGTTTACTCTCAATTCGCATTATAGGTTTTTTATATTCATTATAGGTTTATAGACGTCTACAATGAGTTCAACAATGTAGGTGTTGCAATAATATGTGGATAAATATATTTATTGTATGGCAATACTTACTTCTACAAAAAATAAACCTATATTCTTAGATTGTTATGCAAATTGTGTCATGAAGATTGTCTTGTCTTATAACAATGATACCTAATAAGTACCTACCTATTGAAACTGTTTATACTTTAGGTACATAGATCATGCTAATAGAATCTATAATTATGCAGATTGTCGATTTGCAAATAAAGTTATATCTAGCCGTTGAATGGGCAGTAGGTGGGTAGGTATAATAAAGTAAACTGACGCGTAGTATAGAGGATTAGAACTATAGAAGTTCTATATAACAATGAATAGTAGTACCTACTTTGGCTAGGTTCCTCTACTCCACTCCTTTCGGCGCGCTAATAAGCCTGGAGCAAGGATGTGAAATTGAATTTCAAAGAAAGTGATCGAAATCAAAAATATGCAAGTATAGTGCGTCTTTACTTGATTTTCGGTCTCGGAATATCAAGCGCACTTCCACTCTAAAAATGCATTAAGAAATAAACCATAATACGACACCTCTTCATCGAAATTCCACGGCACGAAAGAATACTGCATCGCCGGCAAGAACGTATTTGCTTGCACCCATCTTATAAATAGTTCTTTGGTCGGCAGGTCAGCCTGATCATGGTCCAAGTTGTACCCATTCCCGCCGATCATGTCGGGGAGGACCATAGTGTAGCCGTTCAGGTTCATCTGGATAGTGGTCGTCACGATCGTGGAGAGACCGTTGTTCAGCCCCCAGATGGAGTCGCGGTCTACCATGCGGACGAAGACAGGGAGGTCTTGCGTCCTACAACAGATAAGAAGACATTAATTGTCGTTATTTAAGTGCGTCCAAAGGTTGACTGGAAGAGATCGCTTTTAGCGACAAGTCCGCCCATTATACTTTAGTTTGTAAGTTGTTTTCATATAGGTACCTACTGATTATTTTTGTTTGGTGTACAATAAAGCATTTTGTATTGTAAAAGGCTCAGCGAGAACTCATACGACTTTCGACCTGTCGCATTGAAGTCCAATCCCGCTGGCCCCAGATCAGTGACTTGTTATATTTATGTACATATACGGATTTAACACTCGTTAAAACGGTGAAGGAAAACATTTGCATGAAAAGCCAATATGTCCACTAGGACATGTTTGCTCTCATTTTCTCTTTAAGAGAAAGCACGTCCGAGCAGTGGAGTAGAACGAAAGTTGCCCAACCAGCTCATACGACGTCGAAGTGATCAGAAGAGAGAATATGATTGGTGCAGAAAAGATAATAATAGACTCAAGGGGAGTAGGCTTATATCCAGCGAAGGGCTCCAAGTATACACAAAAGTATGACTATTTACCATGCCCCTTCAGAACCTCGTTCTTACCTGAAGGCAGCGCGCACTTCAATCATATCTCCGAACCTCGCACAAGTTCGTACATAGCTGTCAACAACGAGGTGCGGCTGGTAGTCGATGTCGCCAGTTTGCACAGCAATCTGAAAGTCAAATTAAAAAAAAACGTTAAGGTTTGATATAGTTATTCCGAAACACTGTTAAAACTTCATGCCTCATACTCGAGAAGATTTTACTACGTGAAATTCTGAGTAGGTAGATATAAAAATATATGTATAACCTGAGGAGTAAAACTGCTCTCTCCAGCGTCGAACTTCAAACTGTCAATGTCATACTGTTCGATGAGGTTCTTGACCCTTAGGTAGAACCACTCGGCCGCGGCGGGGTTGGTGAAATCGATGTACCCGGCGACGGAGCCGTTGTTGTTCCACCAGCTGGTGTCGGGGCTCCCGGACTCACTCAGGACCAAGTATCTGAACAAAATTAATGTGGCCCATGATGATTTCCATCCCGATATTCATATTCATATTCACATTACACAATGTAGTTCTTAGGTGGTGGGTTACAAAATTTAATGATCATTATGGACCCTGTTGGGCACAGCTAAATTGTTATAGATACTATGAAGACTTGGAAAGTAACGATGCTTGAATGTATAAAACCTCAAAAATCTTACCCATTGTTAAGAGCTTCAGAATACCAAGGCTCACAGTTATTGTTTATGAATGGGTGCACCCAAATAGTCACTCTGTAACCCAATGCTTTGATATCTTGAATCGTCTTTGTGAAATTGGGGAACTTCTGCTCATCAACTGTGAGAGATCCGTAGCAAACTTCCCAAAGGTCATCAATTTCGAACTGGGAATCGCTAAAACCATGATCCCTAATCTGGTGAGCGAAGTCTATAAGGTTAGTCTCGTTGATATTTCTGGAATACTGCGCCCAAGTAGACCATATCGGATGCTTAACCATTCGGTAGTCAGGAACGCCGGTGGGCTTGCCCAAGTAGTTTTCAACAGCGTGCTGATGTGCTTGTTTTACATCAGGTAAAAACCAAATATCGTAAGATAGTTCTGTGTGGTTCCTCCTAGAAGAATAGGGATCAGCGATCTGTGCACCGAAGCAAATGTGGTTGATCAACAAATTATTGTAGTCCAAGAACAGGGGAACTTGTGGGTGAACATAGATGTATTCTCCAGCGGCGTTGAGCCAATATCTTTCGACTATGGCTCCATTGTCTAACTCTTTAGAGTAGTAAGGAGCGTAGCGTTGTTCAGCGGTTTCGATTGGATATACTTGATCTATTTGCATCGGGCCTGCGTACCAGTGCTTGGACCCTGTAAAAATAATATTATCTCATCATATGTGATTTTTTATCATATGTTTAAATACAAATCGTAAACGTACGTTTATCTTCCGCGATACAGAAACTTGATTCAAACCCAGAGAGATATCTGGGTTTTTATCCTTATTTTAATCTTCAACCATAACATACCCTAAAAAAATTGGAAGCTTACCGAAACTGATGCAATCCTCCAGCCTAGTCAGTGGACCAGCGTTCCACCTGACCTTGACTCCTCTTGCACTTTTCTTGTCATCGTACACGGTGTAGAGGCTCAAGTTGGCGCCTCCCATCTGGACCTCCACTCCACCTTCTATTTCCTCCATACTGTAGGTAGTGACGAGAGTGCGACCAATGTGACCAAATACTATGCGCTCGTCATCTGTAAATTTATTGAAATATTAGAAGTAACACTTTACATAAAATAATTTTTATTTTTCTTGACGTCTTGAGCGTCGGCAAAAGTGAGTGTCAAACTCGGCATCAAAGTCTACTTCGGCAATGGCTTCTGCATCGACATCTATGTTGGCTATCGCGGTTGCTGGTGATGGCGTGGGGGTGTATCTTTTGTCGGTCTCGGCGTCAGTTGCGACCCTGGCGTCTGCATCCGCATCGGTTTCGGCGTCTTGGGCTTTAGCGCTGGTATCAGTTTCAGTATTGGAGTTGATGTTGACGTCGTCGGTGCTGAGCCTGGCGTGTTTTGGCCAACACATGGCATCCGCGTCAGCGTCGGTATTCGCAAAGGCTTCAGCATCGGCCTAAGGCTAATATCAAAATGTTACCTTGGATAAGCACCATCTGGAAGCCGCCTGTGAGCTGGGGCTCTAGAGTGAGTGTGACGTCATCAGCGCGCACCGCCACACTCGCCTGGTGCGCCCGCGGAACGAGTGTCAGGAGCGCTTATAGACAAATCAATGAATACTTAGTATGTGAAATGTGAATATACCTACTGATATTTCTGTTTGATATTGAATAGCGCATGCTAGGCGATAATCTTAAGATTAAGATGGTTAAGGCGTCGGGACGGTATTTGAAACACACAGGATCGATCCCTGCTCGAGCAATTTCTTTTTTCTTTTTCGTACTATTTAAAATCGTAAATTTCTATTTGTTAGTCATTTCAATGATTTGCTTTTTCTCACCGACTTGACTATGTTGACTTGACTTGAGTGGTCTTGACTTTACTCACTTTGTTTTCTTTGGAATCCTATTCTAGGTACCTACATAACAACAAGTCTTACGTAATTAAAACTTACCCAAAAACGTTCTGAGTGCCACCATCGTTTCCAAAATGTCACCGCACACTGTCAAATCGTCAAGATTGGACAGTTCTCGAATGCAATCATGCCGAGATAAACATATCTTCTCAGCTTATCGGCTCAATATTGCAGATGTATACTTTGATAAGCTACTTTTTCTTTATCAGTGACCTACCCGCACTGCAACCGTCCTGAGTAGGTAGATGCTTCCTTTGTAGACTAGATATTCACCAAATTAAGAAAGTATAGTAGGTCTGTAGCCATAAAAGTTCTGGCTATGGCAGACGTTTTTAACCGAGTTAAATCAAGTATACGTTTTATCAATTAAAAAAAACCGACTTTAATGTACCTTCAAAGTTCAAGGTCAAATATCGATGAAATTTATATGGGTGGCCCCTTTGTAGCTATACTGAACCCAACGCAAAATGAATTTTCTGAATCGGTTGAATGACGGACTTCTGAGGTAAGAAACATAAAATACCATATATATACCATATATATATATATATATATATAAAACCTTCTTCTTTTTTGAATTCGGCTAAAAAGGAGGAGGTTCTCAATTCGATTGTATTTTTTTTAATGTTTGTTACCTCATAACTCCGTCATTTATAAACCGATTTGGAAAATTCTCCAAATCTTTTGCGTTGGGTTGAGCATAGCTACGAAGTGGACCCTTATAATTTAGTTTTATTTTATTTTATTTATTGACAAAATCCACAGATCTTAATTAGTATAATAACAGTAATTGCTAGTCTTACATCTAATCACGGATTTACTTTTTATAAGCTAACTTGTTTAGAGAGCAGAGAGAAAACGAGAGTCAAACTGAAAGTTTTTAGAAAATCACCGATATTCGACAGTGGACTTCAAAGATACATCAGAATTGAAGTCGGTTTTATAAAATGTATACTTGTTTACTGGACTGTACAAAACGTGTAACGCTCCTTGGCTTTGCGACATAGTGTCTATCTCTGCAAGATTTGGTTCTTATCAGCAACTTTGGTCTAGAATATAATCCACCACACATTTTCGATTGTTGTCAAAGGGCTATTGATGGCCACCAATTGTATTTGCCCGACATCTTGAACTGTTGTACTTACGTAGTACTTTTACTTGTGTTGTGCTATTGGCCGACAGCAGACATTTAAATTTAAGCGTAATTATGCCACAGGCACCTAGAATTCTAAAATCTGGCGTAGTGGGTATATGTCCAGCCACTGTGGTGTAGTGTAGTGGCAGGTCGGCTCATAACCCATATAGCACAAAGGTTGCGGGTTCGATTTCCGTTAAGGGGCAAATATTTTTTAAATAAAAAAAAGTAGTCATTAGTGTAGTGTCTAGGTGTTGTAGGACTATGGTTCTCACTACATGCAATCGTTGGACTCATGGATCGTTGGGCGTTATTTTGTTATATCTCCATGTATACTGGTGGTATGTTTCTCGTATGCGAGAGGCCGTTTGGGTAGGTACCACCGCTTTGCCAGTTATTCAGCCGCCAAGCAGTAATACGCAAGCATTACTGTGTTCCGGTTTGAAGGGCATTGTAGCCAGCGAAATTACTGGGCATTATAAGACTCAACAGCTTAGGTCTTAGGGTGACGAGCGCAGTGCGGCGCCGCGCAGGATTTTGCAAAACAAAGTTCTGGGTGGTGATATTATTGTTATGGGCTGGCGTATTGCTTACCATCAGGCAAACGACCAGCTCGTCTCGTCACTCAGTTACATAAAAAAAAATGTTAAAAATGTTAAAATGTTAATCTGCTTAACCAACAACAAGCATACCATTGGTCTTTCCAGAAAGTTACACGAAGTGAGTAACTTCAAACTACGATGGTGGAATGATTATATTATGTAGTACCAGATAAAAACAAAATGTACCTAGGCTCAGGTATGAGGGATCTATTACCCTATAAGAACAGGCGGTAAGATTTCGTGATCTCTGTGATCTAGATTTTCTATATAGAAATAAAATAAATAACTCGTAAACATACATTTATTTATACAAAAATACAGCCAACCGAGTGAAATATATAAATGAATAACATTACGAGAAGCCACTGGCACCCGAAACACAGTTTCTTACTAGGACGCCTGTGAATTCAAGATGTATCTTATTATTGCTTCTTCCTATCACAATAGACAATGAGCGTTTATCCTTGCAGAGTAAAGTAGGGTAGCGTGTCGAGAGGCGCCGGGTAGTCCCGGAGCCACACCGGGCCGGTGTGGGAGGCGCCGGCGGCCGACAGCCACTCGCCGGCCGGCAGGTAGATGTCGCGCGACACCGCACCCTGCTCGAGGACGGGGGCTACCAGGATCTTCTCGCCGAGCAGGAATTCTGAAATTACATTAAATATATTTATCTAAAAACTTAAATAAAGAAAGAATTAATATTTCTCTTCCAATGATAATTCACTGTGACGCTATGAGCGATATGACCGGCGCGTGTCGACGCTGTCGCCGGCGCCGATGCTGATTCTGACACCGACGCCGATGTGATGCCGATATGGAGATGTGTGTCGAAAAAGGGTCACCAACTTTGGGAGCCTAGAGAGGCCTAGTTTTTGGATCAGGTTCGGGAATGAAATCCAGATTCTTGAGAACTTCTGTATTGTGACGGCAAGAATAGATATTGTAATAGATCTATATAATAGTGCATAGATATAATGTCCATGAAACTCTATGTCCTCATTGCTAATTATCCGTGCTCGTCCGTGTGTCTACTGTGTATGTTTGTTTATATTCTTCTCTAAATATCTGTGAAAACTTCTAATTGGCCTTCAGCTATGTACTTACTTTGTTACTTATTTACTGATTTAGCCGTTAGTTTTCCTTGAAAATAAAGGGCGCAAGAAAGCGAGAGAAAGAAGAAGTATACAAAATCGTCAATATTACCATAAAACGCCGAGGTTAGTCGTTAGATGTAGGTATACCTACGACGGGAGTACCATGATCATATCTGATCAAACTCCTTCTTAATAAATAAAGATTTAATATATATATATATATATATATATATATATATATATATATATATTGTGTCCCACTTACCGTCCCACACGGCCTGCGCCACCTGGTCCGTGGGGTCGAGCCACCAGACGGGCGGGTTGACGGGCGTGCCGCGGTCCACGGACGCCTGCATCGCGGCCACGATCTCGTCCGCGTAGTCCGCGTGCAGCTGCGTGTAGCGCCGGCAGATCTCTACTGTCTGGAAGTGGGAGGGCAGCATTGTGTCAATATAGAGAAACCGTCCACAAATAATCATTACATCTAATTAGAAGAAAGTAAGTTCAAGAAGTTAAGACTGAGTTTAAAGTCCCACTATCGCCATTATGAAATGGCGTGTCCAAGTTATGTCCTTATTTTAATCTGCGAGCGGTTTCGATTACGAATTTGTTAAAAGCTTGTCTAGGAAAAATATTTTTCAACAAAAATCTTGTTTTATAAGTCTGATAGTACCTCATCATCATGGTCCCACGGCACGAAAGAATACTGCAGCGTCGGCATGAACACATTGGCTTGCAGCCAGCGCACGAAGAGCTCCTTGCTGGGCGGCTCGTTGTACCCGTTCCCGCCGATCATGTCGGGCAGCACCAGCGTGTAGCCCTGCATGTTCATCTGCAGCAACGTGGTGACCAGCGTCGCCAGCCCGTTGTTGAAGCCCCAGTACGTGTCCTTGTCCACCATGCGGATAAACACGGGCAGGTCTTGGGTCCTAACAAATATATACATTTATTTCACTTCTGATTATTTACTTAGTTCTATCACAGAATACTAAGGGACAGAAGCAACACTCCGCCAAGAAATTTAAACAAATAGCGACTCTTGCTATGACGCAATAAAATTCAATTCAGCTCGCGTAGCGCTGCATACCTACCAGTCATATTAACCTACAGGGTTCCTCTCTTTCTATGGCATAGCTCCTATCTCTTCTGCCGCGGCACGTGTAACGACGCGCGACCCGCCGTCGGTGTCCGGCTATGTACTTGTAGCTTCGTACCTACAGTGCGGAGTGCGCTAGGCCTGGTTCTATATTGTTGCTTCAATTTTGTAAGGCAGTAGCTTCACATTTCAACGTTGGCCTACTTATGCATGTTATTCAGCTTTAAGAACAGTTAATAGCGATTTAATCATTCAAGTAAGTAGTGTCCAAACTTACATATGTTAGTAAAACAAATAATATATATTTAAGAAAGTTTTATAAAGGTGCTATAATATGTGTATATAAAAAATATTTTCAACATAATGTTAAGTTTTATGTTTAACGCCACTTTATTATTATTTTTTGAAATAATAACGCCCAACGATCACATACATAGTGTAGAACACCTGACTCCTAACTAGGATTCCCCACATCTAGGGAACCAGGAACTATGAGGACCATGGTCCCACAACACCCAGACACGATACAAATGCTTAAGCTATTTTTTTTCTGCGCACAATCATTTGTCCTGTCGCGTCGCGGGAATCAAACCCGCAACCTCAGTGGTGTATAAGCTCTGAGCCAACCTGCCCAACCACTACATCACAGAGGCTGCCGATTGTTACTTTTAAAGAAAGATATTTTAAAATCAGATCGATAAATTTAGGCATTTCTACTATACAGTGAACAAATTAATGCTGGTTTAATTTTGTATGAAAAACGAGTAACTTAAAATAAATAGCTTGTAAATGAAGTTACCTCATTCCAGCTCTGATTTCTATCATGGGCCCGAACTGCGCGACGGCCCTCACGTACGACTCCACCACGTGACCCGGGTGGAGGTCAATATCGCCGTGTTGGACCGGGATCTAAGGAAATCATATGAATGAGGTCAACATCATTTACCTTAGGCGGCGTCTCCACGAGCGATAACATATCGCAGTGATAGGCACTTCGGACGCGCAAAAGTCATGGCGTGGCAGAAATATCTGGGTAAAGTTCCGCCTTTCCACAAAAACGTGACGGTGAACATTACGTTAATTGTTACGCCACAGCCCACAATACAATAGAAAAACTTAGTTCAAATCTAGCGTCTTACAATGGACCGTAAGCCAGTTTTTAATTTCTTTAATTTGAATTTTATTGTGAACTGTGAAAATTGTGAGCCATCTTTCCAAAAATATATTATTTGTACGCTTAATAGAGCAAAGACAAAAGCTAACGAGTAAGACCTTGCATGTGTCGTAATGTGTGTAATGCCATGATTTTACAAATAAATTATCTTTATCTTTACCCAGATATCTATCAGAAAACTTTTGGAGTATTTGAAAATCAGGGTGATATTGGCGCTGTTACCTGCGGAGACCAGCTGGACTCTCCAGCGTCGAACTTCACGCTATCGATGTCATAAGTCTCGATGAGCGTCCTGACTCGGGAGGTGAACCAGTCGGCGGCCGCGGGGTTCGTGAAGTCGATGTAGCCGGGGACCGAGCCGTTGTTGTTCCACCACGACGTGTCCGGGCTGCCTTCCTCGTTCAGCACCAGGTAGCTGGACCCAACGGGAGTCACTTAACAGTTATAGTGGCAAACAAATCCTTTCATATTCAAAGTCAAAGTCAAAACCTCTTTATTCATGTTTGGCATCACAGACGCACTTATGAACGTCATATTATCACAAGACTCTACCACCGTATCGGAAAAAGAACCACAACTTAAAAGGTACAGATATGGAAAGAAACTGAGGGGCATTCTTTTCAGATATTGAATGCTATAGTGCATGCTTGACCAAAAGGAGCCAAGTAAGGATCAAGTAGACCTCAGAAATGTGAGCGACTAGAAAGCTCGAAATGAGGGCAGCAAGATACAATTGGGTATTGAAGGTAGAGTAGAGGTAGAGTAGAAGGTAGAGGTAAAGTATTTGTATTTGAGTATTTGAAGGTTGTTCCAGATTACAGGATTGCTTATAACATCCCGGAATATAAAAGTTTCATAAGGAAAACATACAACCTTAATAGTTCGCGAGCGAAATCCCGGATATTAGCTAATATAAAATAATCTTACCCATTATCCAAAGCATGAGTATACCAAGGGTTGCAGTCTTTGTTGATGAACGGATGCACCCATATGGTGACCCTGAAACCCAGGCTCTTGATATCCTGGACCAGCTGTTTGAAATCGGGTAGTTTCCCCTCACCCACGGTCAAGGAGCCGTAGCAGATCTCCCAGAGGTCATCGATATCGAGCTGGGCGTTAGGGAAGCCACTGTCCTTAATCTCGTTGGCGAAAGCCCAAAGGTTTTTCTGGTCGATTTCTCGGGAGTATCTCGCCCAGGTAGACCAGATCGGGTACTGGATCGTTCTATAGTCAGGAATACCAGAAGGCTTGCCGAGGTAAATATCGACAGCATGCTGATGAGCCACTTTAGCGTTCTCGAAGAACCAGACGTCGTATTTCAAGACGTTGTGGGTACGTCGCTTGGAGTAAGGGTCGGCGACTTCGGCGATGAAGCATATGTGGTTTTCGAGTACGTTATGGTGGTCGACGAACAGGGGTGCTTCAGGCTGGATGTAGATGTACTGGCCAGCAGAGTTGAGCCAATAGCGTTCGGACACGGCAGAGTTGTCTTCTTCCTTGGAGATGATGGAGTATTTCTTCAGGTGCCCTTTCTGGATGGGCCAATACTGCTCCTTCTGTTCTGGCCCTCCGTACCATTGCTTGGAACCTGCAGAAGGAAGAATAATAAGTTAGCTCTACGTTTGATAGTTTATTTTTATTGAAGATTAGTTTCGTATCAAATTGATCTATGAATTATACCTACTCTAGGTATCATTCATAGAGTAAAGCAATATATAGTGTCAACATATCACCACCCATCATCCGTTATCGTAATCGTAATAAAATAATAAAGTGTGATTCAGTTGGAATATTGATATTGTCGTCGTACTTATCCTATCCTATCCTACTAATATTATAAATACGAAAGTTTGTGAGGATAGATGGATGTTTCTTACTCTATCGCGTAAAAACTGCAGACCGGATTTTGATGAAATTTGGTATATAGGTACTTTAGGTTCTGGAAAAGGACATACTTTTTATCCCGGGAAACTGCGTTTGAAACCGCGGGGCGCAGCTAGCTGATAATTAAAGTGAAGTGACACACGACTCTCTGAACATCATAGAATAAGCTAAGCTTCCTGCTGAACACACACGAACATGGAGGACGTTTATTGACGGTGCCACTGCCAACGTCATAATGACGCCGAGACTTACCTTGACCCATTGAGGTCTCACACCCTTGACCAATGATATACTGTAAACGATTAGTAAAATTTTTGCAATACCGTTGCTAGTTACAAGCGTATTTTCTCTTGTATTTCATTACACAATATTTTATACACAATTAGGCGATGTTATCGCTTCTAGGTGGAGGAATAACAACATATGCTTACCAAAATCGAAGCAGTCCTCGAAGACCTTATCAGCAGGTCCATCCCAGCTGATGGTCAACTTGTAACCTCCGCTGGGTTCGTCATACGTCGAGTGGACGTCGAAGGTCACGTCGTGCAGGTCTTCAGCAGACAGCTGGCGGCCGATGTGACCGAGGACTTCAGATCCAGACGCTGCAATATAAAGGGGGGGGGGGGTTGGAAATCCATAAGTTTTGTTAATAAATGGCTTTTTTGAGGAAAGAACTAGTTTTGATGACTAAAAAACATCACTTCCCATCAAGTGAGGTCGCAGTCGAACGACTGCTGGAATAGAAATACTGATAGAATATGTATGAATAATAGTGTACCTATATTTTATCTTTTGTATAATGTTATATATGTTCTATTTTAGTCAAGAATATCGCTGAATACCAGCGTCTGTTGTCATCGACATTGGACATTTTTGCAGAGCTAAGTCGCTTTTGGCACCTCAAACTTTATCCGTTCATTTATTGCATCTTTCTTTCTGTCTTTGTATTTTTCCTTACGTGTGTCTTTTTCATTTATCTCTTTGTGGCGGTCGAATAAATGTATTTTTTCTCTTTCTTTCTTTTATTTGATACTGGTAAAATGGCACAAGTCATAAAGCATATAAAAAGGTTTCATAATCATTTCTTTTAAAATCATTGTCATTTAAATAGACTTAAGTGTACGCGCGTTTAAAAGAAACTAAATATTGTCTTGTTTCTGGAGAACTAAAATATTAATCTCGTCCAAGTTACTTACGTCCGACGACAGTTACGAGGAAGCCACCATTCTGATGGTCTTCCACCAGGAAGTCGCGCTTCCCTGGCGCGCGCTGTACCGCGCACAGCGCCACGGAAACACCTGCAAATAGGATTTTCACAGCAGTTCATATTTATTAGCTTATTAGCTCATCACACAACATTTAATGAATTAATGAACGTTTTAGAGGATGACGATTACTCACTTTAAAAACGGTAAAGGAAAATATCGTGAGGAAACCGGCATGTCTAAGAATTAATCACAAAAATTCATGGACATACACGAACCAGCACTGGGCCAGCGGGGTAGGTATTCTGATGATGATGATGACGACACACCATTACATTAATACCACAGTTATTGATAATAAGTATTTTAATAGTTATCTACCTACTATTGATAAAAAGCAACTTTCCTTTAAGTAGAAATATCTCCTCATAGTAGGTCAAAGTACCTACTCAAAATGACGAAATCCTACCTGCCAACAGTACTAGCCACTTCATCCCGGATCACGCACAACACTGCAGTCAGTTCCTCCTCTACTTACAATTTATTATTTCACGTAGGTCACTCAACACTTATCTCAGGTGCTCCACATGACAGATATATCTCTTGTTAAAATCCCCTAAAGAGTATTTGGAAGTCGTTTTCTACGGTGTGTTCTCAATTACGAGAACTTTTGTTATAAAATTCTTTGTAAATCTACTTTATTTCGCGCTTCCTGGACGAGAGTCACAACTTACAATATGCAAAGTGACATGTCTATTTGTCCATGATCTGCCCGAACTAATAGATTAATGAACTCTTTTTTGAAGCAACAGAATACAGAAATAACGCGGCTCCACCTGCGCAAGCGCACGGGCGCTCGTACGAATGTTTAATAATTTATTGGTAAAATCACCAATTTACACTTAAAAAATATAATATCATAATAAGGCTATATAAAAAACATATATAATTATAAGTTTGTTGTTAAGCAAAGTTACAAAATAATATTAATATAATTAAATGTCAAATTGAATAGTGATATATAAATATATAAATGTTAAATTGATAATAAATGATAATTAATGTTAATAAATGATAATTCATGTTAAATTGATAATATTAATAGATATATAAATTTTAAATTGATCAAATAATGTAGGTACTACCACAGAATCTTCTACTTTCCTGATTAGTTTTTGGTCACAGGAATATACTTCTTATGATCACCAGTTGGAACGATATTTCTATACCTACCTAATTAATTTAATAGAAAAGGATTGTAGGTTGATAAGTAGTTACAGACGCTGCTTAAGATCTTATACATATAGTATAATGCTTAAGTAGGTACTTATCATATGAGACCTAGGAGGTTGCAGGTTCGATTCCCGCTACGGGACAAATGTTTATAAATGAACAAAAGCGCATGTTTTTGTTTCATGTCTCAGGACCATCCTTCTTGTAGTAGGGAGTTGCCTTATATACAGGAGAAGTTGAGAACAATAAATATTGTTTTTTAATGAAGCCAACTTCGATATCCTACCATCCTACTAATATTATAAACGTGAAAGTTTGTAAGAATTGATGTACCTTTGTTACTCTTTCACGCAAAAACTACTGAATGGATTTTGATGAAACTTTACAATAATATAGCTTACACATCAGAATAACACAAAGGCTACTTTTTATCCCGGGAAACCGCAGGTGAAACCGCAGGGCGCAGCTAGTAAACAATATAAAAACAATAATACTTAGATAGGTACAGGTACATTATTTAAAATATGACACCATGTAAGTATGTATTCACAGATTATGCAATTTATCCCAGTTGGCATCCGCCATACCTATTGTGGAGAGATATGTCGATAACAATACGTTACTAATATAATCAGCAATCCTTATCAATAATGTATGATATGATACATACATCGAGTAGTTTATTTGTCGAGTGATGTGACGAGTAAATCGTTCGCCTAATGGTAAGCGTCACGCCTGCCCTTAACAATATTGCAGCGCCACCCAGAATTGTTTTTATAAAAAGCACTTCGTAGCACTGCACCGCGCTAACCACCCCGAGACATCAGATATTAAGTCTCATATGCCTAGTAATTTCAAACTAAAAAAAAAAAAACTGGAACACAGTAATGCTTGCGCACTACTGTTTGGTGGCAGAATAACTGGCAAAGTAGTTGTACCGTTCTAATTCGATCACGTTTTGGGCTTGTTATGTACAATATATGCAGTTAAAATGTATAATCCGCTGTTTTCCAAAACCACTCATTCAACCAGACGTCTTTCACCCTGGGGTACTTGTGGAATATCCCTGTTCACCCTTTGAACATTTTTAAAGAACGAGTTCTCACCAGCTCCTCTACCTCTCTGCAAGAGCGAGGAGCTGCTATCATCAGCCAGAGCAGACTGCTGGTCCCTGCCGCGTCGAACATCGTCTCGTACCACATCTCCAGGGTTCCAGATCTCCACCGTCAGACGTTATAAAGGAATGCCAGTATCTCCATTTTTAATTTAGTAATAAATTTCACATTTTCTGTCTTTCCTGTTAGGGCTTAGGCTAGGAACTTCAGGCTTCAGGCATAACATTATTATTATCTTAAGGCCATCGAATAATACAATTTAGGATACTTATAAATCGCAAGGTTTATAAAGTTTATATCAATGAATGTCTTGTAGGATTGTTTGTCATAAGTACTACTTACTTAAATAAGTCATAGAGATTTGAGAGAAAGATAATAAAATTGTACTACACGACATGATATGGTGGTAGTCTCTGTGATAAATCGACATTCGAACGACGAGCGTCCGTGGCATGACGCCTAAATTAAGGACGTTGGAATTTGAACTTGAACTTGTATGCTTGTACTTAGTATTCTATGCTACTACCTACTAACCTGAAAATATTGGCTTATCAGTTGTTGCTGTAAATATAGGAATTCCTATACTATATTTAAACTAAATAAATAATATAAAATGGAATAGAATTACTCTTTATTTTCATCTTTTAGAAGTTAACAGGTTCCATTTTCATTCATTTTGGAGGTAAATCAGTAATTTGGTAGGGTCTGTAAAATTCATATTTTCCGCATTTGACCTAATTGTAGAATCTTCAATGCCATGAATAATGCACTCGACCGCCTTTCTCCCTTTTATATTGCACGTGTTTATCAAAGCCATTTTATCATCGAAGTATTCTTGCAAGGAGTCTGAAGAGCGTGCCCGTTTTGCTAGCATATCAGTCAGCATTTGACCGTAGTTTCTCTCAGGCGGAAAAGCTTCAAGAATTTTCTGGCGCCATTCAGGCCACGAGCGAACGGATATCATCGATGACGGAAGGCCTTGTAACCAACGTTGTGCTGTAGGTACCACGAAATTTCGACAGAGCACATTGGATGGTCTGGCTGTCGTCCCAATTGTTGCCTAATGCACATACGTTAACTTTATGTAGCCACGTTTTCGTCGACTGTCCTCTTCTATTAGGGTTGAATTTAGGAATATTATTATTAATGGAACTGGTTTTATTCAGAATTGGTAAAATATGTCCAAAAATAAAATTGGGTTGCATGAGAGGCACATCAAGATTACTATTAGCCGTTGAGGCCTGAACTGCGTCGATGCTTGCTTGTGATTCCGGCTCGTGCTTGTAAAACTGATGTTGATTTTGGTTCACAGTAGGTTCTGGCGATGGCCTGGTTAAATCAACTGAAATGAGCTCGCCCATTTCAGATGAACTATCAGGATCACTTCGTGAACGCGCGGCGTAACGGGACGGAGCGATTTTGGAATCTGGACTTTGCTTTATTCGATGCACATATTGATTTCGGGATCGCTTTGCGTCTGGATAGCACGGTTGTTGCTCACCTGGACTTTGTGATCGTCGTACATCTAGAATTCGGGATTGGTTTCTATCCGATCGGCGCGGTTGTTGCTCATTTGGACTTTGCGACCGTAGCACATGTCGCATTCGCGATTGGTTTGCATCCGAACGGCGTGGCTGTTGCTCATCGTCATCGGGACTTTTCGATCGTCGCTCATATCGAATTCGCGATTGGTTTGCATCCAAACGGCGTGGTTGTTGCTCATCGTCATCAGGACGTTGCGATCGTCGCTCATGTCGAATTCGCGATTGGTTTACATCCGAACGGCGTGGTTGTTTCTCATCGTCATCAGGACGTTGCGATCGTCGCTTATGTCGAATTCGCGATTGGTTTGCATCCGATCGGCGCGGTTGCTGTTCATCTGGACTTTGCGATCGTCTGTCATCTCGATATCGCGGTCGGTTTGAATATGTTTGGTGTGATTGGTTTATATAATTGGTACGCCATCGTCGCGGCTGGCTTGTTCTATGTTCATCCCATTCCATTTGAAACAGGACAGCTAGAAATATAATAAATAATATTCATGCGAATTTTGAATTAAATCTACCATCCCTGATACACAATTTATATACTCTTAGATATATTTTTGGTGACGGCGTCAGCAAAATAACCCCTTTTATTTTGTGTGTGAGGGTGTGTGTGATGGTGAGGGTGTGTGTGTGTGTGTGTGTGATGTATGGCGAGACGAGCAAGACGTTCACCTAATAGTAAGCAACACGCCTGACAGTTGCAGCCCCCCGCTCAAACTTTTGTATTGCAAAGTGCATGGCACTGCACTGCGTTTATAAAAATCTCTCGCATACGAGAATCTCTACCACCACGGCCTATGCCACCTAGTAGGTAAACATTACGCCGTTACGCCGGCGAGCGGCATACGTTTAGGGTTCTGTAATCCAACAAGGTACCTTTATAAGATCGTTCTGTCCGTACGTCTATCTGACCTAGTCGTTCACAGATTCATAATTGATGGTTAAACAAACTTACCAAGTGAAGTTTGACCGTAATTATACAAGCCGTTGCATCCGAAGAGATTTATATAATTCACAAGGTAGTTCCACTCCATGAGCTGGGCATCAAGCACAATTTTAGAGCTGTCAAAAATAAAAAGCACAAAATGACTTATTTACAACTCCCGCCCTAGAGGGCGCCACTAAGCTCTGTCACCTCATTTGATTTAGAGACAACAACATTTCGCAAAATCTTAAGGCCACAAAACAGGTTAAGTAAACTACTAGTAGGTACTTAATATTTGTAAGGGTTTGTGACAACAAATTAGGGCACGGGTGGGTTATTAGTATAAATCTCTTCGGATGCAACGGCTTGTATAATTACGGTCAAACTTCACTTGGTAAGTTTGTTTAACCATCAATTATACTTCGCCGTTGCATCCTCGAGATTTATATAATTCACAAGGTAGATGTTTAGAGCTTTTGCGAAATTTTTATGTTCCTCAGAGTAGAAATATTTATATGGGCAACACATATATGTAATATTTTAATAACAATTGTGTAATATAAATTATGATTTAACATAATTTAGTTAGAATCTTACACCGCTTTAGCAAAATAGTACTCATATTATCCGTCAGCTTATTTGATAAGGTCAATAGAAAACTCCGTAAGTAAGCTGCTAAGGTTTATGCATCACAAGTATGCAGAGACAATCGCAGTGTTTATTCAACTGTCACATATAATCCTTTTGATCTATCTACCTTCTAACGAGATGCTCGTATTATGTACAAGGTTTTCTTTTCATGACAAAAAAGTTCAAACTTTGCCTCTGATCGAAAGTAAAGGCAACAAACGCCTTACAACTTATATGCTTGTATGACAAAAGTTACTGTTCCCGGCAAATTTATAATCTATTAGAAATTACTGCGTAATTGGTTACGATTTCATACATTCTATATAAAGGATGGTGATTGAACACATCTTCCTGTTGACAATGCTAGTGAAACTGCCATTTATTTTGTTGTAATTTGGAATAGTCATCGTTGGGAATATATTTGAAACAAAATTTAGAATAATTTTGTCTGTTTCTGGTTGAAGTGCAAAGGCTAACTTGTTTCCTGACATAATATGTATAAAATAGTATTGGTTCTTAACATGCCAGAGATCGGAACAAAGGATACTATGGTTGACTGTTCTAGTAAAGAATGACCATGACGCCAGTTACCCATTGTTAATATTGTTCGTCAATTTTTAATATGGGAAAAATAATAACTGGCTCTTGTTTATCGTATTATCACACATGATACTCCACCCAGTTAAAAGAAGTGTCAGGGAAAATCTCCAGCACATACGAGTAACGTCCGTTACTAATTATATATGACACAGTAAAATGTTGTTATTATTAAATAACGTATTTTCAATAAGAACATTATGACCATTTTGCGGTTATAATTTATGTTTGGATTCTTTAACAGTTTTTTTTTTTAATGTATATTAATATTATCATTATTCCTTTTTGGTTATTCATTCATGAACTGTAACCCGAAAATATAATAGACATTTTACATTGTCTAATTTTAATGCGGGTAACCGTCTATGGACTTGATTGAATTTAGCCCAAATCAAGAATGTGATTTGGAACAAGCTGGTATACGTGATTCCGAGTAAGGATACTACAGGTTTGAAGAGCTTAGGAAAGATGATTGGCACTGTCGGCGGAGTAGTCCATTTGACATTGACATTCGAATATCTGATCCTCAAATTTTAATCACTGATTCTTGGCCGCCATATTTTTATTAGGCATTAACGCATGATTCACAAAATGCTCAAATAAAGTTTTTTTTTTTTTTTTAAACAACCCATGGCTACTGAGACTTGAACCCGCATCTCAACATTAATTAGAAGGGAAGGGTTCTGCCCAATTGAACTACAGTGATCACCAAGTCGAGTTCGGAATTTATATAAAAAAAGAAATATTACCTAAAGGTAAATCATTGAATGGTACTTATCACAACAGCTGCAGATATTGGACGGTTTGATTGGTTCTATTTCTAAATTTATATTTATTAGTTTTGAATCAGATAAGTTCAAGTATTGTTGGGTATTATTATATCGTATATTATACCGTGAGAAAAAAAAAATAATGGTTCCAGTAATGATATTTTATAAGGATTTTATACCACAGTTCAACTGTGCTGATAGATAAAGGGGTCTTTCGAAATTAATTTCCATGTTTGGAAAAAACCTCTAACGAGTTTTGGATTGTGGCATAGACTGTGACTTCCATGGATCCTGGTAACGACGCCGGTGCAGTCCACGTCATGATACGATACCCCGGTGTATCCCGATACCTTTGGCTAATTTGTCTGTTCGGTTTTCTGGCTGACTTCCTGGTAATGACGCCGGTGCAGTCCACGTCGTGATACGATACCCCGGTGTATCCCGATACCTTTGGCTACTTTGCCTGTTCGGTTTTCTGGCTGACTAACTATTTACTTCGACATCAAAGCATTCATCATTTTAGCCTTCTTAACCTGAAAGCCAGATTTCTAAACAGATTCATTTGCCTCAGTATTATAACTACAAGGATTTTTCCGAAGAGGAAAGAATTTATCTAGCGTAATATACTTTAAATCAGGTTGCTTTGATTTATTGTGTTTGTAAGGCGTAATCCTAATATAATAATTTGATCGAATTTTAAAGCTTTTCCATATCCTTTCTAATAAGATAGGATGACCGACGAGATCTGACAGATAGATTTATGTATTCTTTAGCTCGCGCTGGTTTTTAGTTGAAGAGTCAACTTAGATGGTTTTATACCCATTAACTGAAAATGTATACAAGAACATTTTCAGTGAAAGCCTTTTTCAGGTCTGATGTCACTATATAAGATAGATACGCCCCCAACGTTTAGAGATTTCCTTTTCAATCTCCGATCCAAAAACTTCTTGTTTACCTTTCATCACACAACAGTAGGCTGCATAAAGCTTAGTATAATTTGCATCAAGAACGTTCGTGTTCTACTAGTTAAAGACTAGATCAAGAAGAAGCCACCGCAGAACGCGGTGACGTCACCATAAGTAAGTAGTATGCCACTGGAATCTATTCATTGTGAATATTAACTTGTTGTAAGATCAGTTGAGCGAACATTATATGCATACGTTAAAATTTGCTATTTTTACGGCTAGACAGTTTTCCATAGTGGGTGTATACTGGGCCTCTGCCACTGTGGGCGTATCATTAAGGAAGAAAAGTCATAATCGTGTTATGACTCCTAACTGCATGACTACGACCAAATCGTACCGCTAAAAATGCACCACTATGATCGCATTATAGTTCCAAGGCACACAATTTGTTTTAGGTATTAGGTTATAAGAAATACATCAAATGTGGGCGTCGCATGAAGATAAGGCAATCCCAAAGTCATGATAGTGTTATGACTCTTAACTCTTTGACTACGACGAAGTCGTAACGCTAAAATATACATAAGAACAATGCAAAATATCAAAAGATGACTAAATTGAATTATAGTTAAAATTAAAAATATGCATGACTATGATCGCATCATAGTTCCAAGGCACTCAATTTGTCGTTGTGCACGTCTATGATCGCGTCATAGTTCCAAGGCACTCAATGATGTGTGTGACTATGATCGCATCATAGTTCCAAGGCACTGGATTTGTTGCATTAGGCTAAAAATATATATAAAATGTGGCTGTTGGGTGAAAAGAAGGTAACGCAGAAAACATGACTGTGTTATAACTCTTAATTAATTGACTACGACGAAGTCGTAACTCTTAAAATATGCACGATTATGATCGCGTCATTGTTTCAAGGCACTTAATTATATGTTGTGCACGTCTATCATCGCTTTGATTGACAATTTGATCTATGAACGACTATGATCGCGTCATAATTCCAAGGCACTCAATTTTTGCATTAGGCTATAACAATTTATCAAATTAATATGGGCGTGACATGAAGGAAAGGCAACGCCAAAGTCATGAATATGTTATGACTCCATGACTACGACCAAGTCGTGGCCCTTAAAATGACTGTGTACGACTATGACCGCATCATAGTTCCAAGGCACTAAATTTATTGCATTGGGCTATAAAAATAGATCAAATGTGGCCGTTGCAAAAAGAAAGGCGGCGAAAATGTTACGGCCGTATTATGACTCTTAACTATTTGACTTGACTAGACCAAGTCGCGGCACTAAAAAAGATTGTGTACGACTATGACCGCATCATAGTTCTAAGGCACTCAATTTGTTGCATTAGGCAATAAAAAATAGTTCAAATGTGGTCGTTGCACGTAAGAAAGGCAACGCAAATGTTATGACCGTGTTCTGACTCTTAACTCCTTTACTACGAACAAGTCGTGGCGCTAAAAAAGATTGTGCACGACTGTGATCGCGTCATAGTTCCAAGGCACTTCATTTTTGTATAGGACTTAATAAAAGCATTACAATGTGATGCATTCATGATATTGTCTTAGCATAATATCTATTTTTTAAGTACTGAAGTTGCATATTTAGTCGCATAAAAATTTATAACTGAGGGTAGTTGTGAAATTATTCGGTCTGGTTACTAAGCCCAGTAAATTTATTATTTAGTCAGTATTTTGTCATACGTATTATTTAAAGATGTTATGATATTAAAACATGTTTTTTTTTATTTTACTTATTTTTATAAATTAAGGCAAATGAAGGCATAAGGTATTTTTTTTATTATGACCTTATTCAATAATGAATCCTTCCAGAGTACTACACAGTTTCCTTCGTAACGAAAATAGAAATACAGATTCAACAAATAAACAACTGCATCGTTAAGTAGGTAACATAACCTACTGTAGTAAATACTGTATTAAATACTGTATTAAATACTGTAGTAAATACTGTTTCTTGATTAACATTAAACATGCAGATTGGAAGTCAAGACGGAAGGATAGGTAAGTTCTCACCCTGATAGTTGCTATCGGAACTTTCATGCCGTTATAAATGTTTCACGAGTTTTATTTCGTGTGTTTCATACCTTTATTATGGTTTTCAGATCAAGACTCCTTACGATTTCTTATTCACATAGCACTTAAACTGAAATTAACTGTTAAATAGACGATAAAAACACTAATTACTTGATTAAGAAAAAAAATTAAAGAATTTCGATGCTACGATGCCCGCACACAAAAAGCGAATGAGGTGACAGAGCTTAGTGGCGCCCTCTAGGGCGGGAGTTGTAAATAAGTCATTTTGTGCTTTTTATTTTTGACAGCTCTAAAATTGTGCTTGATGCCCAGCTCATGGAGTGGAACTACCTTGTGAATTATATAAATCTCGAGGATGCAACGGCGAAGTATAACTTCTATCTTCTACAATTATTAAGTGGATTACTTTTTTTCTTTGTGCAAATTGGTTCACAAACTATGTACTTAGTAAATACTTAGGTGTACAGAAGTAAATACTTAAGTAGGTACTTACTTAAATCTTACATGCGTTAATTATTATCTTTGAGTTCGGGTACCTACACCTTGCTTTTGCTTACCTTTGCTTTATCGATCTTCATGAAAAGCGTTAACACGGCCGCCCTCAGTGGTGTGGACAAACCGAGTGACACCTGTGGGGCTGTTACGTGGAGGACATAGCACTCAGAGTTGGCAGTATTGACAGGGCCGGATTAAGTGACGATTTAAGATAGCTTGTTAAAAGGTACAGGCGGCGCGGCGGCGCGTCGTGGGGATGATAGGGCAGATTAACTTTCATAACATCAGCATACCTATGTAACATCAACAACACTAAATCAAAATAAAAAATACATGATCGACCTGCAGATATTAAGTCTCATAAGACCCAGTAATTTCGCTAGCTACAATGCCTTTCAAACTGGAACACAGTAATGCTTGCGCACTACTGCTTGGCGGCTGAATAACTGGCAACGTTGTGGTACCTACCCTGACGGCCTCCCGCATACGAGAAACCAACCACGAGTACCGCGTATGCAACATTGGCGGTGACGGTCGTGATACGGGTGGCTACGGACCGACGGTTCATTCCACTTATCCTGTGCCGCTTTGTTGCCCCCTACCTGAACTGGCTGAAAACCGTCAGATAACAAACTTCCTTAATAGATAGGTGTTACCTCTAAACATTCTTTGATTTGGAGTGGGTACTTTCACTAAACCTACTTCATTCCGAGCACAAGCTACAAGTGCTTCGACTCAGCTACTTAGAACCAAAGATAATAATTTTATTTATATGTAGATTATGTAGGTACTCAATTATATGTAATGAATAGGTACTCCTACAATGGTAGGTACTCATTAAATATAAACGCCTACACTACGCCATTAAATATAAACAACCAGGTTTCGGGCAATTAGGATGTCCTTCTTCCGGGAGTTTACGCTTTGGATTCGCGGCGTAGACAGATAGATAGGATAGTAGGTACTACCATTACTCCTTCTCCAGTAATTTGCTCACGGCCTCTCGGTCCTCGGTTTCTCTCTTTCCTACTATATTTCCAGTCACTGCACTTGCACTTGCACTTGCACTTGTATGTATCTAAGTAACCAAGAACTACTAAGACCAAACATCATGGTTCTACCCCACAATACCCTGATACGAAACTTTTACAAACAAAAAAAAGACGTGTGGCACTCGGAGACTGCCGCGGTAAAGCTATTGCATAGCATTTTTTATCAACTTATGCAATTATACTTACGCAGTAACGCCGATACAACCAATGCCACCGTGTTGCTGAACTAAAGAGACAAGCGTGATATTTCAAGAAGTCATTAAAAGTTCTGCTATTCATCGATAGATGGCAAAACTAAAAAGTATCACCGCTGCACGGTGGTACCGTTCATAGGACAAAATTAAAAAAATACAACCTCGAAAATCACACAAAAACAATGATAACTAGGCAGTCCGATAAACAAACTAGCCATAGGTATAAATAGTTTAGCAATCCTATTTAATTATCATTTATTTTTTTACCTTTGAATTGAGTGCATGTGCATTATTGCAACTTGTCGTTATCAGTGACTCATTCCTTTGGTATTTGGCGAAAGCATTTCTCAGAATTCAGTTGTTTGTTTCCAGTATTTGTGATAATGGAATTCCAAGAACAAGGTATGTATACCTGTTATATACCGACCTGTTATATACTTACCTGTTATATGTTGGTTACCTGTTATATATTACGCAGATATTTTGTTTCATAATTGCAATATTTACGTGCTACGCCGCAGATATTATTTTAAAATATTTTAGTCGCATATTCATTAATCATCGACTTACAAAAATTGGCATGCACGGGCCGGCATTCACACTATATACAAAGTAAAGCTCTATTTGTATATTTTCAAAATAGATAAATTCAGCTGCCTCTGGTTGGCTCTCTGGGAGTTATAGGGTCATTTTGCCGTCGTAGCTACTGGCGTAGAACGGTCTACGAAGCCATTTAAAGTTTTTATTTTCAGATACATCAATCAAATGCTCCTTTTCAAGATCGTTTATCTTTGATATTTGGGTCAAAGCTGATGGGAATACAAAGGAGAAACCTAAAGAAGTATTAGAAACCTTACAGGAAAGCTTCGACACCACCTATAACGTAGATATAAGTGCTTTAGATAAACGAGTTTCTAATTTGTGTAAAAGTTTAGAGTCATTTTGGAAAATAGTAAATAGAACTAAATCGAAATTATTATCAAAGTATGCAGATTGGTTGGCGATAGTCGAATTAGTTGATTTACCCAAAAATACTGCGACATGTACCACAAGCGCGAGTGACGAGAGTACGGTTGTGTCAGGCTCAGGTAAAGATGCAGTGCCCTAACTGAAACCTCATGCGCTAGATGTTATATTTGTGAAGCTACTCCAAAAGAAATGAACGATATTGATCACTGTTTGCAAAAACAATGCGAGAAAAGTAGATTTATGTTTGGTTTATCGCCCCTGCATTCATGGATCCGTTTCTTCGAATATTTTCTTCATCTCTCTTACAGGACTGACATCAAAAAATGGCAGGTTAGGTCGGAAGAAGATAAAACATTGTTAAAAGACAGAAAATTGTATATACAAAACCAATTTAGGTCTAGGTTAGGCTTAATCGTAGACAAACCACGAAGTGGCGGAAGCGGGACATCGAACGACAGCAATACCGCCAGAATTTTTTTCATCAAACCTGAAATTTCAGCTGAAATCACAGGTTTAAAAAAAAGATTTGATTGATCGTTGCTCGATTATTTTACAAGCTTTGTGATCAGGATTTAATATTGATTTGGAAAAATTTAGAGAGTATGCTTTAGAAACGGCTCGTCTTTAAGTTCAAGAATATCCGTGGTACTATCTCCCGGCTTCCGTTCACAAAGTCCTTATCCATGGATCTGAGGTTATTAAACATGCGATAGTTTCTATTGGGGAACTTTCCGAAGAAACTGCTGAATCAAAGAATAAAATTCTCAAGGCTTGTAGGCGTGATCACACTCAAAAAATGACACGAGAACTCACAAACACGGATTTAATTAATAGGCTTATGCTCAATTTAGACCCTTTTATAACAAGTCTTCGGAAACTTCCTCGGAAGAAAAAGAGCCTATTTTCAGGTCAGGTTTTAGATTTACTTATTCTTTAGGTCATTATATAAGAACATTTTGGTTTAATGTAACTATTAGTTTATTAATTTAGTTTACTGAAAATTTAGTTTAAATTATTTTTTAATTTATTATTGAAGGTAGATGCATTATATTAGATCTAGTTTGTTAGTTAATTTTATTTTTTTAAACTTTGTACAGCTAGTTGTTACTTACTGTTATATTTAGTTTTATTATTAGTAATTTCATGTTAGAGTTAGATTTAAGCGTCATATATCAAAATCTAGTATTTTTTAAATGTTTTGTTTTTGGTAATAGCATGCTTAAAACATAATATACAAATGAATATTTAATAAATTATGATTTTTCGATTAAATTGTGTTATTATTTATGATTTTAAGTAATATTTACACAACGAATAACCGCTAATTAGGATTTAAGTAATTTTGTCCGCCGTTCTTAGGACGCGGTACCACCGTGCGCTGTGCCGGTCGGAGTGGGGGGTGTTAGGTTATTTTCGTTACGGAATTTCTGGATTCGGTCTCCACGACAAGGCCCGCGATAGAAGCTATGCAATAGCTTAAAAACACAAATTACAAAACTTTTTAATACTTAGGTACTTGCATTTTTTCTTGTGCGGGAATCGAACCCGCAACCGAAGCGATTAAGATTTGAGCTGAACTGACCAACCACTACAATGTGCAATAATCATGGAAATATAGGTATGCCAATGACAACAGTAGGCTCCTTGGCAATAATATAATAACTATTCTTGTATATCAAACTGATCTATTTCTAATGTTCATTTGTTTCTACTTTGCTGAAGACGTGCGCCGCGCCCCCGGTGCCACCAGCGAAGCCGCCAGCACAAAATAGATAAGTACAGAAGTCAATCTACATACAAAGTGCGCTTGAGCAACGCACACATAGACACCGCTCACGGACACGATATCTCGGATCTGCTGGCCGATTCAGAACC
This sequence comes from Petrophora chlorosata, assembly GCA_951640565.1. Lineage (NCBI taxonomy): Eukaryota > Metazoa > Arthropoda > Insecta > Lepidoptera > Geometridae > Petrophora > Petrophora chlorosata. Next base: position 1,432,983 of record OX621204.1, on the reverse strand, counting down.
TCACGACAACTCATTTGTCGATCGATTCGGTTTGATATCGTACGATTCAAAATATTTTAAATTCACAATAGTCGAATCGACGTTCAAATTGTCGTAGTCGATAACCAATCGTAACCGTACGATAAACGCGTAATTATCGACCGAGAACGTTATTCACAATGCAGATATCGAAGCAAAGTTTTCGAACGTCCGATTAATTTCCACGACAACTTATCGAGTGCAAAATATCACTCGAAAGCATTAGATTTGACCGTCAATACCGAGTATATTCCGTGTGCTGTTAAATAAACTACATTTTCTACTACAAATAAAATAAAACTCACAGTAAGATTCAACATAAACTAATTCTATGTAATAAAGTACCTACCAAGTCTAGTATTTATTTATAGGTTAAGTTCGCTTTGATTGTTTTAGAACTATTTACCTACTACTATACGATTACTTAATAAGATGCATAAATCTACCGAAATAAAATCACTGTACCTATATAATTATTATAAAGTACTGTGTGATACTATGTAATTGTAATTTTGGTATTTACTTAACATTTCTAACGAATCTTGATGAGGCTCGTCTTCTCACTCGATCTTCTTTTAATAATTTCAAAACATGATAAACAAAACAATTTGCGATAGACATTTAAATTTGGCGGTTTGTCAATGTCTAAAGCATAGATTAAACATTAATGTCAAGTGGATATCAGCAGGTGGGTGTTTACGAAGCTCTTGTTTTTTTATATTTCTACCAATATCTGGCGCTTATAATTGTTCATTATATTTTAATTCGTGATAAACGTTGTTATAATAAATTTTGATAACTTGAAAACATTTTTATATCGTCTAGATAATAATACGATTTTCTGCGAGTATTGCACACAAAACGAACTCCGTAAATGCAACACGTTGTCGTATCGATTTCGATATCGTAACCGAAACCGTGTCGAATCCTCGGGGCGGATGTTCTGAATAGCTCGAAAAGAAACCTACGACACGAGATCGTTATCCAATCGAATCGATTCGGTATGTTGTCGTGGGGTTCTGAATCGGCCAGCAGATGGAATCAGTGCGAGCGCGAGTGCCATCCGCTTGAGACACGCGTCTGTGAACTTTTTTGTGCAAAAATGGAGCAACAGAAAAAGAGTTATTATTACTGTTCAGTGGACGGTTGTTTAAATTCAACATTAAATTGTCGTTTTTTAACCTACCAGCTGTTTCAAAGAGGTAAAACGAACCATCGAAATACAAGCAAATACCTTCTGTATTTCGATGGTTCGTTTTAACGTAACACAGAACAGTTAGGTAGGTAGGTAAGCGCCCCGGCCCCCGGCCCCGCGCCGAGCAAGCAGGCATGACTTTGTGGCCTTGTCATATTTTTACAATTTATATTAGATATTTTATATTGTAGTATAAACTGTGTTAGTCTTGTGTTCAATAATCTAATGAGGAAGATGTAAATGTAAAATAATCGCATTTTTTTAGTTTTTTTTTTTAAGTTTATTCAATTATACTAATAACTGCGAAAAAATATGTCGATATCTTGTAAAGTTATTTTTTTAAATCAATCAATTTTGGACTTCCCAAAAACTTTCTGCGCCGTCCGAGTAACCGTCGCGTCGTGGCGTCACACCGCCGCGCCGCACCGGGTCGCAGGCAGCGGGCGCGCCCATTCAATCTAACAACCCTAGCGCGACCGCCGAGCGTAGGTATGAAAAGTGAAGTACATACATGAGATTGACTTCTGTACTTATCTGTTTTGTGCCGCCAGGCACCGAAAGGCGCCTGCCGGCGCGGCGGCGGCGTGCCGCAACCTTTCGGAGCCTGGCATCAATGTTCGTAATTCGGAACCAAGGAGTTTTATTAGTAACTAGATAATAGATTTCCATGCTCGGAACCAAAGATAAATTCGGAACGCACTCTGTTTTGTGTCAGTGAAATGTCATGTCAAACTAAAATAATTTTGTTTTTTTATCATTAAAGAGTTGTCACAGCTGTCAGTCCCAAGTTGTGATGTGTCGAGTCTGGAACTTTTGGTATTCGAGTATTTTTGTACTCATTAAAATAAGAATCGAGTCGGTTACTCGAGTTCTTAGTTTTGTACTCTATTTACTTTCTTTATTATACTCGAGTATATTATTGGATTCGAGTAATTTAAACATACAATAATTTTGACCGTTCTATGATTAAACTTGAAGAAAAACTTGTACTCAAGTTTCTTGTCGCTGACAGTTTGCAGACGAGTTCAATAGCTAAATTGAACTTTAAGCAGACAGTAATTCCCCCCCCCCCCCCATAAATAAAGTTCAACAAACATAACAAAACAAAAAAATCAAAACATTCAATAATTTATTATGAAGTTTATTACATTACGCGTTGGCGGGCGCCACTTCTTCGTAACTGGCGCGTATTTCATATCGAATTGGCGTCTGCCGTATATTGTGAAATCGACTTTAAGGACGGTTTATACACGCTCAGCGATTCACTCAGAAATCTAGACAAGTTAGCGCTGACTATGTACTGATTGGTCTAATTTGATTTCTGTGTTAAAAGTAGAAGTCGGCTTTCAGCCGGCACTGACGCCGATCACTGACCGCGTCTAAATTAGCCTTTATTCGTTTCAGTCTAAATAAAATCAATCAAGACAAATAGAGTAGTGAGTAAAATACGACTAAATGAGTGAGCGCCACAAGTACTCAGGTCCTTAGTATCCAAATGAAATATCCAAATATCCAAAGTAGTATCCAAATATCTATTTTAAACTCGATTACCGTGAATATTTTGAAGTATTCGAGTTATTACTCGAGTCGAGTCGACTTGGCACATCTCTAGTCACTAAATTTAACAGGGAGACTATATTGTACGACCATAATAATGTACAGCCAAAATTGCACAGCCGATATTGTACAGCCAATATTCCATGTACATCGGATTTCAAATACTCGGCCGGCTTTTCCTGGACGGCAAATATTGCCCGTACAAACTCGGCTCGTGTCGATATTGCACGGCCATTATTGCACAGCCAATAATTCATGTACTGGCTTCCAAATGTCAGGGTGTGCAATCCAGTCTGTACATTATTGGATGCGAAATATAGCCCGTGACGAGTTTGGTACAGCCAGTATTGTACAGGCAATAATACGAAGCCATCCATAGACAAAAGTAGCATTTCACACGATGCCTCGTTTGTTTCAAGCGAGTCTTTGAAGCACAGATTATCAAAACATGTTCGGTCCCGATCGAACCATAGACTGCAGCTATATCCCGCTAGGGGCGCTAGTGCTCGTTAATGTTGAAGTTATTATTTTCTTCGTACAAAAGAACTAAAACAATTATTAATAAGATATTGCTGGATATACATAGGGCTAGGTAGGCGAACAACGAGAAATAACTATTTTGTCAAAACAAAGAACACATAGTTGGTTTTAGTTAGGTTAAGTACCAGCTTTTCAACACATATATTTGCCCATAAGTGATTTATTATGACATACGTGTGGGTGCATTTAACTTATTCTGTTACAGTTCAAAATTATCAATACTTTGATAAAATAGATATACTTCCATACCTACATTTTCCTATGGAATATTTTTTAATGTGCAAGATTCTCTCTAATGAAAAAATAAAAAATACAAATGTTAATCAGCATTGAAATAATATCGAAAGCATTATTTTGTTCAATATTTCAACTTAAGGTCGAATGTCCATTAGATTGTTTTTGAAGACAGTAGGCACCAAGTAGGTACGGCCGCGTTAGTAGTACCACATTATTACAATACATATAGTAGCGAAACGCCTTTGACGTTAGGCGACACCGCTACCCGTGTAGGTACTTTTGCTGTCACATGCAGATGTGCCCACAGGATGTGCCAGGATAGTGATGTGCGAACTCGGAAAAACAAAACTCGATTTAACCCGAGTTAAAATTCACGTAAATTGGGTTGAACTCGAGTTAACTAGAAGGAAGAGTTAATGTTTTTAAAAAAAATTACTAATTTATTCCCCCACCTTAGCATTAATTTTTATTTATGTATTTTTGGCTTGAATTTTAATATTTTAAAATATTTATATTTATCACTACATAGTATAAAACAAAGTCGCTTTCTCTGTACCTATATGCCTATATCCCTATGTATGCTTAAATCTTTAAAACTACGCAACGGATTTTGATGCGGTTTTTTTTTAATAGATTGAGTGATTGAAGAGGAAGGTTTGTATGTATAATAACCGTGCGAAGCCGGGGCGGGTCGCTAGTTATTAATAAAACTATGTAATTATACAGCAGTCTTTTCAAAATAAAATCAAACTAACATTATGATTACACGTAACACGTCCACTCACTGGCGATTCAAATACCTCCCAAACCAAAGATTTTCTTCTAGGACCTGGCATTTTTCAAAAACAGAATTTAAAACACGACAAGCTACAGCAATAACCGGCACTTTAAAGTTAACCTCAAATCTACATAAATGTGACACTTGTTTGTTATGAATGAATTTAGTCTCAAATGATCGGCAAACTTCGCTCCATGTCGGTTTCATTCGGTTTTCAAATTTGAGTCAGAGAGAATTCAATTCGAGTTGGTTCGAGTTAGGCCCAACTCAAGTTAACTCGAGTTAGTTACTCGAGTCGACCATCACTATGCCAGGGCACTCACAAGATGGAAAATAAAATAAATATGATTAGTTTCATTTATTTAATTTAAAAGTACCTACCAAATATACATATTTACATAAGTTGCATGAACTCTTAATGTAATTTGTTGCTGATGATAGTAAAAAATATTATTATAACTTTATTTGTTCCAAAACATATTTCCGGTCGTTAAGATAACAGTTACTTATACCTACTAAATAATAAAACAGTATAGTTTACCCTTAAAGAACTCTGTCCCCCGCACTAGGTCTCTGGTGAGCCTGTACAGCGGGGTTACAGTGGATCACTCCGACTACTCCTATCTCTATTTCACTGCGTACATATAGTACCTAAGTAGGTACCTACGTTAATAGAAAGAGCTCGCATTTCCTCTTTTAAAATATTGGCTGATTTATCAAGATTGCTCAAACGTAGATTTAATGGCTTTCCTTTGTTTGTTTTTTGAGACCATGGTCCTCGTAGTTCCTGGTTCCCTAGATATAGGGGATCCTAGTTAGGAGCCAGGATTACCTTCTCTGTATAGTTATGACAATATAATGTATGTTCGTAAAAATCTGCACATTTTTTTTACGCTTAATCTATGTTTGGCCACTATCTCACCTAGCAATGATGTGGCTTACAATCAAATGGAGCACATAGATCTAGAGAAAGTTGGCGGCAGTTCAAAGTGAATAGTGACCATCACAAATCACAACATAAACACTAGAAATAAGGATAGAATTTTAGTACCTAGGCTTAGACTGAGTAAAACTGGTAAAACGAATAAGTCCTCCATGGGCAATTGCCTACGTTTTTACAATAAAATTCCAAAAGTATATCTAACGGAGCTCACAGAAAGTAGATTCAAATTGCGTGTGAAAAATATTCTAATGAAAAAAAGCATACTATACAGTTAGTAATTACATAGAAGACAAAGATGCATGGAACATTCCGCTTCTGCCAAGTACCTAGCCAACTGGTACATTAGAAACCTAATATTGTCTAAAACCACCTAAAACAAACATTTAATATTGTAACAAAAGTTCTAAAAAAATGCCCCTCAGTTTCTTGTGGTATCTTCTGAGTAGTGGTTCTTTTTCCGATTCGGTGGTAGAGTCATTGTAATAATTGACCGTCTGTGATGCCAAAATTGAATAAAGAACTTTTGAACTTGAACTTTGAACTTATTGCATGTTTTTTTATGTAACTGAATGACTGACGAGCTGGTCATTTGCCTGATTGTAAGCAATACTACGCTAGCCCATAACAATAACAGCACCACCCAGAACTTTGTTTTGCAAAATTCTGCGTGGCGTTGCACTGCGGTCCTTATCCTGAGACAATTAACTGTTGAGTCTCATAATGCCCAGTAATTTCGCAGTAATGCCCTTCAAACCGGAACACAGTAATGCTTGCCTCACGAATACGAGAAACCTACCACCAAATAATGTTAATATGTTAATGTTGTTATGTCGTTCGAGAATGGATTCCAATAATAAAATGTCACCAATTTCCATTCATCTCTTACCGATTGCGTGCTCCCAATCCTGTCAAAATATAATTCGTTGTCTTCATACATCTAACTAATATTGTAAGAGCTGTGAGATCTGCAGATACCTACGTTTTTTTTCCTTAATATGGTTTCATAGCCATTATGATCCCCATTTTTAATACAATCTAGCCAATTGATTAGGCTTATAAGTAATTTACATTTAACTTTAACTGATATATTAATTTTTTTATTTTTTCAGATAAGTGTCATAAACAAAATTTTAATGATATTTTTCATTTATTATACGTAGTCATCGTGTAGTAGTATTTATTAGTATATTTACAAAGTTATTGATGAACACATTTTTCGTTTTCTAGTAGGTACTCGCACTAATCCGTCCTTCCCAAAGAACAGCTCCAAAATTCTACCCATCATCCACTTTCCGCGGAGAAGGTTGTCGTCTTGGATGGTTACATCTTATCTCTTACTTTCACATTTTCTTATTGATTGAACCATTTACTCCTGATTGTCAGTTGCGCTAGATGTTCCTTTTTATATTTCTTCCTGATATCTTGTGTTATCTTAGATGTCAACTGCCACTGCGTTCTAGCGTTTTGCTCTGTTTCAATGATTGTGTTAACAATCGGTGTTTCGGTTACTCCATGTGAAAGAAGCTTTTCAAAGTTAAAATTATTAAAATCTTTACTTTAAATTATTAAATTACTTAGGGTCCACAAGGAGCCAAGCGCGACTTACCAATCTTTCGATTTTATCAATTGAAAGAGACAGGGAAGTCAATTTTGTTAATGCTAGCGAATAGGTATAATGTAAAATTAAGTCTCGTAAGCATGTTTAGTATTAAATTTGTTGTTTTATTTTAAGTAGGAATCCTCAATATAAAACCGCTCGGGGTGCCAATCTACCCTACGCTGCGCCGGCCACTGCCTTTGCCTCAAGTTTGCTAGTGTTATTTATTGTGATAGGCCAACGGTGTAGGTACATATTAATATTTTTATTTTTATATATTAGGCACAGCAAATATAGCTACATAAAAAAAATACAAAAATATAAAAAGCTTAGCAATAACGCAGCTCACAACGCTATTCTCATATTAGGTACTACATATTTTAAAAATAATCGCTAAGAGCTGCTTACAAAACATAAATGAAAATTACGTTTGTAAGTGTTCTTAAATTTAGGTAAATAAGTGATTGACAAAGAAAAGGCATTAGATATTAACTTAAAAAAAATATTATTTTTTTAAGTTAGTTTTCAATAAAAAAAAATCATTTTAAGAAAAAAAAACAAACCGACTTCAAAGCTATATCAATATTTTTTATTTTTGTTGATATTTTCAAAAAGCGCTGATTCAAATTTCGATAAAATATATATGGGACCACTTCTGAAGTATGACCTACCAAACAAAAAAAGAACAATCAAAATCGGACTACTCTGTAAAAAGTTATGCGTAGTAATACATTAAAAAATATACACTCGTCGACTTCAGAACCTCCTCCGTTTTTTTCGTCGGTTAATGAATTGGTTATAAATAGGTGGTTAATACATTTTGATAGAAAGTTTTTGTAATATTAAATTGATAAGCATTACAAACAAACAAACAATAATATATAAAAATGTATTCTTAGATTGTATTGTGCCGATATATAACACACCTATTTATTATTATATTATTATTTATAGGCGTATACATTTTTCACTATGAAGCCGTGGTTATGACAATAGTAATTATTTGCTATAAAGTGCCAACTTAACAGAAATTAGTTTAACGTTACAGTCATTATATATAAAACGAGTGTGGCTCAGTGGGAGAACGTGCGACTTTCGATCCGACGCACCCGAGTTTGAATCCCGCTGGCCCCACTGACTTTCGTTATGTGTGGATTTAACACTCGCTCTAAAAACGGTGAAGGAAAACATCGTGAGGAAACCGGCATGTCCAAGAAATTATCACAAAAATTCAAGTAGGTACATGTGATATTCAACAACCCGCACTGGGCTAGCGTGGTGGATTATGGTTTATACTCTCTCTACGAGAGAAGACCCGTGTCCCAGTAGTGGAAACGTGATGGGCTGACGATGATGAACAGTTATTAGTGTTAAATTTAATCCCCATGATAAGTTAAGTGATGGGCTTCATAATTAGCATTATTAACTCGTTACCTCGGAATGTTTCATGTCATTACTAATATTCGCATTTTTTAATCTTTCGCCCACTCGCAATATCCCTTGATTATCTAAAAACTGACTCAATTTTACCAAATTGCTTCTGCTATTCGGTTTATTAAATCAATTTAAATCGTCGCAAGTCAATGTCGTTGCTAAATTCACTACACCGCATATATCTTATTACAAGCAACTTCGCCGCCTTCAACTTTGTAATGTGATATACGATTAGCCGTTGTTTACATTTCGTTGTCGCGTCGAATTGTTTTAATTGCTAGTAATGACCATGCTAAGATCTTTGCGATCTTTGTGAATGAGTTATGCCTCTCTAATAACTTCTGAATGATGCTTTCTTCTCAATATTCCTGCACAGCATGCATATTGCAAACTTTTTCTTTTGTCTTGTAAACCGTTTGTTTTTCGACTAGTGGTAATTCTGTTGCCTTCATCCACTCAGGCCCGTACCACCACGTGTCGTATGCTTTAAATTTTAAAACCATTATGCCTCTACTTACTGAATCAGCTGGATTGGACTCTAGACTTCACATAATGCCAACTGCTCGGTTTTACGACCTTTATTATGTTCTGAACTCTATTAGCTACAAAGGGTTTCCAGCGACCGGGATCTTCCTGTAGCTACCTCACCACTATAGAGTCCGTCCAGCCGTGAATGTCCACGTTGTTTTCGTCAATACATTGTACCTACCTACTACTTATTTTCTCCATCAGTTTAGACAATAATACCGCTTCGCATAACTCCAATCTCAACAAAGATAGGTACAGGTAGGTACCAGTCAGCAAAACGGTATCTTTAACTAGTCTGGGGGGCAACCCATATCTCAGATAATGCACATCGGGTTGATATCAACCGCTGATTCAATCGTATAAAACCCAAATCGGTACTCTTGAATACGATTTAGAGCATCGCCAGCGCTCCATATCGTTGCGGCTGATATGAGAACTAATGCAGCTAAAAAAAAATGAAATAATGCCTTGAAAAAGCAAATTGTTCATTCTTCGATCGAGTTGTGATCGTAAATTGGCACCCATATCCTATTTTAAAGGCAATGTTGACAACTGTCAGTAGAGTTATTGAGGTTATAAATCGCGATTTCAAAAAGGTAAGACAAAGCCAACCTTTTAGGAATCGTAAGTAACGAAAAGTATTATAATTCTAATTGTTTGACATCTTGACGCCGTGGAAGTGAATCAACAGTGAGCCAAAACAAATTCTAAAGCCGTAAAGCATTAACTTCTTTCATATTTTCAAACCAAAGATTGAAATCGGCATACCACATAGTGTAACTATTTATGGATTTGATTTGCTTTGTTTTGTCTATAAAATGCTAGCCTTGCCGTTGGGCAATGTATATGTACCTTACAGTAGGTACTACGAAACTTGTGAGGAGAGCTACAGAAAATATCCAAGTGGTAGAAGTGAATGTATAAGTATTTTTTGTATTTTGTTTAGGTGACACCATGGCTCGACTGGCTTCTACATATATCCCTCTGCAACTGAAGTGACTTTATTGTACACCAAGGGCTACAACAAGGTGGAAATAAAGAGGAGGAAGTCCAATCGTCGGAACCAGTGCGGTACAGCCGCACCGACAAAAATGAATCTCCTTCGTACTGAGATTCTGATGCCCCAGGTCTACGTCTCGACTTCACTGGTGTGTAAAAAAGAGGATGTTGTGGAGTACCTGAAGCAGCAGACCAAGCTCACCTTAAGGGTTGTACAATTGGAATCTCGACATAATGTCAGTTTCAAGTCATTTGTGGTGATATTTCCAACTGAGCGATTTGCAACCTTTGTTAGTGATGAGTTTTGGCCGACGGGTGTCAAGTTCTGACGATTCTACGGAAGGCTGGCACGTGACACCATGCAATGTGTTAATTAAATGCTTATATTTTATATTATATGTATGTTAGTCTGTAAGGTATTTATTTATATACGCCTTTGTACTTTTGTTACTTGTTGCCTGAAATAAATGATTTAATATTAATTTTTAACATTCGACGGAGGTGGAGTCAATACTCAATACTTTATTGCAAACAAATTAATTATTAATGAACAATTTATTTAATGAGTCTATCAGACGTCATTTAAAATAGTTAAAATATCACAGATTTTTAAGTTTACTTGTAAATATGTCTTTCCTTTTCTTGAAGTGGTTGATATACTACCAAAATAAATATTTAGGATTTATAATAAAATAATACAATGTTTGTTAGTTTTTTTATTGAGATCATAATATTATCAATCTTATAAATTAGGTAACTATAATAATAATTTATTTATTCACTTAAATTACAGAAAAACTTAATTTTAGAGCACTCGGTAAGTACTTAGTGTTTACAAATAGAAAGAAAGAAAATACATTTATTCAAGACAGATACACGCAACATTACATTAAACTATAATACTACACTACACATAACAAATAATACTATACTATACATATAACAGAAAAAGATAATACATGTAATAACATTTATAATAAATACATAATATAATTATAGTATAATGGAATGTTGCGCAATATCAGGAAAAGGCTCCGACTCAGCATAAAAACTAAGGTAATAAGGTAAGGTAATACATACCTTAGTACTGATTTTCAGCCGGAACCTATGACCGTGACATCATGAACAGCAAGATAAGGGATGAATACAATATAAATTTATAACAAAAGTGAACAAAATATACACAAAGGGCCTATTCTATTCTAACCTAAAAGTAAACACATTTTCCCAGCAGACAAAATATTTCATTCCGGAAAGGAAGAACACAATAAGTACAAATACAACACAAATAATACAATAAGTTTTTAGAAATATGTAAGACAAAAAAAGCAAGCAGGCAATAATTAACGACCTTAAGCTGGAGGGTAAATAGGGTAGGTGTAATAATTAAGCTTTTTTAGATACACTAGTGCCTACATTATGATTCCCTGTGTCGTGGGACACTAGTCTCTTCCATTTGTTAGTATATTTGTTATCTATATTAATAGCTAGAAATGAATTAAAACAATAGGTAGGTACAGATTTACTAAATTAAGTAACCAATCTTTCTACTTCGGAGTATATACAGTAGGTATTGCCCGTAGCAAAAGGTAGGCATTATTTCATCAAACTAGGTGCGCATAATGCGAGTATCAATCTTTATAGTAAGGTATCATGTTCTATGCATTCAATTTTGAACTCAAGGACAGGAGATGTATAAGCTTTGTAAATAGATGAGAAAGCGTGGATCGCTATTTATGCATCCATTTTTTAACCCTTCTTACTCGTAGGTACACAGAATGATCTACTGCTGTTGCACAATTGACTTACATTAACAACAGAAACGAAGTTTTGTAAACTCACACCCACCTCACTAATCACTTATTGTTTAAAAAAATCATGAACAAAAACAACTTTTGTAAACTTTATTTTAAATTATTTAGAGCACAATAGTAGAAAGCTTTCATAAAAATTGTATGATGCGGTTAGGCTACAAATCATCGGCAAGCGTAGTGTAGGATGCCCACCGGCCAGGTGGAGCGACGACCTGCGAAAGGCGGCCGGAAGAAACTGGATGAGAAGAGCCGAAGACCGGGCTCAGTGGGGTTCATTGGGAGAGGCCTATGTCCAGCAGTGGACGAATACAGGCTGATGATGATGATGAGCTACAAATAGGTCTTAAAGTTGACATTATTTTAAGTTAAATTTTACAGTCATCGCAAATTTGAGGTAAACACTGCAGGCAAATAGATTTCTTACAAACGCAGCAGGTAAATCTTGTCTGCCTTTTCAGTCTGCTGCAACATGTTTCTTCCTGATGATCCTAGTTGAGGAGGTGGTTGATGACGGGAGGAATGTCCTCACTTTGCACTCTTCTGATTGTCAATCGAAGCTCTCTAGGTAGTCTGTCGTTATAAATGCGCTCCTCTACGTATTAAACTTGGAAAGAAAACGTTTTTGCCAATAGAGTCTGAAACAGCTTGACCACGTTCTTGGGTAACAAATGAGCTCAGTGGCTGATCATCTTTATCATCGGTGAAATCGACTTCGCTGAGTCATTATTTTCACGTACATGTGATTCTCTATCCTCTTCGTAAAGCGTTCTTTTTCTATGTTTCTCATAATTGCACGTCGTCGTCGAGTCGTTGAAGAAACGCGTCCTTGTTCTATAACAACGCAATAGCGCTAGACGAAGCACAGTTCTAAAAGAAATTACCGCTTGCCAAAGTGTAATTAATATAAATTACATTAAAGTTTTGTTTTGTTTATCAAATCATAACAAATCTTGCAAAAAGAGCCGCCAATCATATGACGTTTAGGGATGATCGATGTTAAGAGATCAAACATCGATATTTTAACATCGATATTGCATTATGTCAAACATCGTAGCTCCGATGTCAAGAACACCTAAATAATCCAGGACACCGATCTCACGACGTCACGACTACTCACGAGTTCATGACTAACGAAATCTGTTATTTATGAACGCATTCACAGAGTATTTTACCAAAATCAGAGTAACATAACATGTAATTGTAATGTAAAAACCAAGTATAAAGCAAGCCGCCATATAACGTGACCCATTTATTACAATTATTTAGCCACTCCTCTCCTCTGTGACCACCCGTGGTATAGGGCAAGACCCCCTCCTTCCCTCTAGTTTTTACGTAGTATTTGATCAATATGGTATTAAATCATTTTTAGCAAACAGAAAGTTAAAAATATAATAACTTGGATCATTCTGATCATGCCGTCAAGCGATCTAGTCGTGTTTCGGGATGATGTTTGGTGAACCATCGGGGAGACAGGTCTGAGCAGCCGCTCAACTGCCGTCTCTCTCTAGATCTATGTGCTCCATCTTAGGCCACATAACCGCTTCACATCAGGCGAGATAGTGGCCAAACATAGATCTATTAAGCGTAAAAAAAAAATTGTCTTCATAAATACGGATCTTGCCGGTGACGATAACAGTGCGTGCATAGCTCGAAAAAGCACGAGATTTCCCCCTAGAGTATAATGACTACGTAACTTCTTCTTTTTTATGTAACTGAATGACGAGACGAGCTGGTCGTTTGCCTGATGGTAAGCTATACGCCAGCCCATAACAATAACAGCAACACGTGCAGGCTGAATAACTGGCAAAGCGGTGGTACCCACCCAGACAGCCTCTCGCATACGAGAAACCTACCACCAGTAAAACCTAAGGCATCCCCCTGTCTGTCCCTGTGACCGAGCGTGGTATTTTGAAGACCCCTTCCTCCCCCTGAACGGGTCACGTAGTATGGGTACGTTCCCTTGTAACTATTTTGTACTTGTACTACATTCTAATAGATAAAATTTATTGATAAAATTGTGTGCAAAAATATCGATGTTGGCTGACATCGGTGTTTTGTGTTCGATAAACATCGAGAACCGATGTTCAGCTAGCGATAACAACATCGATGTTTTTATAATATCGATCATCCCTAATGACGTTTTAGTTGAAGTCTAGATGCGGACTTTTTGGCGGGAAGTGAAAAGTGATACAGTTCGATTTTGTTTTATTTTCCAAACAAGCACAAGGAGAGGGTCCGGCTTGTTCCTGTTGACCTTCATTCTCAACAAAAGTATTATAAATGGAATATTAAACTATCCAAATAAAACTACGTAAGACATGGCGGTATGGTCCTAGAGACTTTAGCCTGCCCTAAAGGGCAAACTTAAAAAAAATATTATATGATTTTTGAGTTTGACAGCCCATCTAGCGCTGTCAAACTCAAAATTGACAGTCTTTCTTTAATTTAAACCACAGACTGTTAAGGAAACACTACATTTTAACATAATCTGTATGACGTCATCTCGATTGTAACGCGGTTTTGAGAGAGGTGTACGATCGTGCCATAAATGCGCAGTGGGTACCGACAAAATCGGGTCGGTATCGTAGATCAGACTCGAATCACGATCAACTCGAATTACCTTGTCTGCCATATGGGTTGGGCTGCTGGTTTGAGCTGCAACCAATACCACTGACATTTGATCGTTATTTACAATTCTTGCGTATCGCTCGTTTTTTCCACGCCCCTGAAGAAACAAAATAAAATATTAAGAAACTATCTGCCTACTCGAAGAAAACTATCGACGACAGAAAAATCGTTATAATTCATAATTTCTGATAAGAAATAAAGAATTATATTATTTTATAATAAACATTCTTCATATATTTTACTTTTGTCATGGGTCTTAAAAATCCCGGCAGGAATCCTGGGACTAGGGTAGGTATTATTTTAAAGACTGGTCCTGGGAGTCAATTTTGGTTCGAGACTGAATGCCCTACTCGGTATATCTTAGGTTATACCTTAGACATACGGTAAATGTTAAAAAAATACTCAAATCTTTCTTGACGTGTCGGCACATCACGGGCATCTACTAATCTAAGGCAATGTCATATATAGGAGCAACGACAAGCGAAGCGAGGAGAAGAGCATTAGTTACCTATGACCACCACAACTCTCGAGCCGAGCGAGCGAAGCGAGCGTGCTGCGGCAGCGGCCGGGGAAGCGCCCGAAGAATTTTAATTTTGTTAAAACGCGTTTTATCTACATAGTTTGACATACTTTTAACTGATATCACAGAATACTAAGGAACAGAAGCATCAAGGACTCATGCTATAACGCAATAAAATTCAATTCAGCTCGCGTAGCGCTGCATACCTACCAGTCATATTAACTTACAGAACGCCTCTCTTTGTATCGCATCGCATAGCTCTTATCTCTTCTGATGCGGCACGTGGAACGACGCGCGACCCGCCGTCGGTGTCCGGCTATGTACTTGTAGCTTCGTACTCATGGTCATTGTCATGGGCGTACCCACGGTGGGGCATCTGCCCCACCCTAGTCACAAAACAGACTGTTGTGTGCCCTAGTCCCAGACTCGAAGCTAAATTCGGTTTATTAAAAACTAATTATTCATTTGGTGTTTTTTAAACAATGGTTCTTCTAATTACTACAATTGAAATGGTTTTCCTGGCTAACTGAACTTAAGGCTGAACTGTGGTATAACGTGTGGGAGCAAAATAAATGGCACAGAGCGAACTGAACGATATAGATTTAATTGCGCTAGTTAAAGAAACACAACTGTCCTATCCTGCCATAAAACAGGCGCATACACTGTGCACTGTCACAGACTAGGAAGTATACTGTGCACTGTCGAAAGGTCAGTCAGTATTTTACGCAGAATAAAAACTTCGTTGTGGTCAACAATGATAGAAAACCGGCTAGTCGGCCTCTGCATGATATGACATTATGAGTGTGCATAGGAAAAGGTTTCTGTAACCACACTATAAATTTGAAAACGTTTTAGCTAGATTTAGCCAGAACACACGCAGGGTATTATTGAAATAAGGTCAGTAAATAAAAAGCATTTTCAAATTCTTACTACTTTGCTGGGTATGTCCATGGTCATTGTCACAATAATGTAAATGTTTTTGGACTTTTCAAAGTCTGCATGCCTAACACAATTTATTTTACTATTATTATTAATAAACTCTTTATTTCAGACAATATAAAGTACAACAAAGTAAAATTAACAGAGCCCTATAGAATATATACCTTACAGACTAACATACATACAAAAATATTACATTACATTTAATAAACCACACACACTACTTCACTAAGTGTGACTTTTATTTCTAACAATATTCATTTATTTTTATTAGTTATTGGGTATTTTATTTCAATAACTGCATCTTTGTATATCCCATCCGGAGACAATATCATGGAATATTCCTGTGCGATTAATGGCTACGCATTTATTGTCAATTTGGTATTGAAGCAACTCGCAGTTTATAATTTGTCATTATTTTAGGCCTGGAGAAACTCAGACAGAACTTCACTGCTGCTGGCATGATATGAAGTTAATTTACGCAATAGTTGCTCCACCAATAATATGAATTTTATCAAAGTGCCTGCTCTGGACCGTTGGTTTGTTTCAGTAAGAATCCATATAATGTTGTACATGCAAGTTCTACATTTCACAGACAGACCCACCCATCAAGAAGGCCACAATACACTTCTAGTCTCCAGCCGATGGAGCACACTCATGGCACATGCAACTTATTACTTTATGTGTCTTGCTCTACCATTACAGTTGCAGGTTATTATTATGACCTCACTTTGTGCTCATTGTACATCTTGCATTTGACAACAGCGTCGTCTCCGTAAGATTCTCTTGAAGCACTGTAAATGTAAAGCATATGTAAAGACAACTGGATAAGAATTGATATACATGTAAACATAACCTCAAACCTAGAAATTAATGTTTAGAGTTTTTAGGCCTTACGGAACCGATTTATAGCAATCAACAGCTTATATAACAAACTACTACTGCTACTAATCAGCCCGTATCCACCCACTGCTGGGTATAAGGCTCCTCTAGTTCACGCCACTCATTCCGGTCTTGTGCTAGCTTCATCTATTGCAATCCGACGTATAACAATGTAAAGTTATAATTACAATTTACGTTTTTAAGTTCACTTGTTGTTTAAAACTTTAAATCCGGTTGTTTTGTTTTATTCGTTTAAAGTACACAACACAGAAAGTAAAAATACTACGCTAAGTAGTATACATAATTCATAGATCATACATACCTATACAGATACATCACATATGATATACGAGAATAGATATGCCACTATGTTTAAAATTTAGGATGTGTTGAAAAGCGATCAATAGATGGCGCTGATCAGCTTCATAGTTTCCAGATAGATTTACTTGACGCAGTTTACTTGATTGATTATATTACTTACAAAAATAAACAATTCACGTACTGGATTTGAAACAAAATAAGTACCTAGGCATATATTTCTTTATCTTTTGAATTAAAATTCAATTACATATTTTTCACCTTTTACAATAACTTTTTTTTAAATTTAGTAACATACAAAAAGGTTATTTGTTGAATGATAAATGAAAAGCCAATTTAATTAGTCAAGTAAGTCAAGTCAAAAGATGTTTATGAAATACAAAAAATGCGCTTTTTTAAACGTCAAATACAAATCAATAAAAATACGTTGAGTTTCTAGTCTATCGGGTCTACTGCATCCATTGGTTCCACATTGTTACTTTTACTAGGACTGCTTTGGCCTGCATTGCCCATGTGTCATTATTTTTTTTTATTCAGACTTTCTATTCTCGTTGTCTTCTTTACTTCGACAAAGTATCCTCCGGTTGTTCATTCACTTTTACACTAGTTTACGTTCTGCTACCATGTTAAGAATTAATCTTTAAATAAATTCTTCAGAGGTGGATAAAATCGTATATTATTTTTCACATGACAATAATGACATATAAACATAAACAGTTTCTACGGAAACCATCTATAGACAATACATAGAAGAAAAAGCTAGTAAAAAAGTTGCACTAAGTATATCTTCAGTCATGTTTAAGTTCCATCTGCCTCAAATTTTAAAACTAGCAGTAACTTTTATAGACGCGTCCCACAGATGACGCCACCTTCCATACATTAGTAATTTTGCAGACAGACGAAGAAAGCTTCATCCCCCTGGTATAATTCCTAGCCTGTGACAACGTAGTGATTTTTTTCTCTATGCTTTATTGAATTTCTTTTCTTTTTCTTAAGATCAAGCCACAGATAAAATATGTGTCCTGACTTGACCTGTATCCTGTCCTATAAAGTACATAATATAACAAACAAAACAACCTATAGTACTTTGTAATTTCAACGGAAAAGCGGAAACGAACAAAACAAACACTGATTCAAACCGGTTACTAGGTCGGTCGGTCAGTCCATAGGACCGGTCGGTGCCAATCGGTGATGAGGATGACATGACATTGACATCAATTAATTGGTCAATTATAGTCTGTGCAAAAAGAGCACTGGCATAACCAAACGAGGCTTCGACTTTGACATAACAATGGACTCGGAATATAGGCTGTACAATATTGGCCGAACAAAATCTGTCCGTGACAATAAATGCCGTACTGAATTGCACAGCCTGATAATTCGTGTACATTGAAAAAAACTTCTGTCGGCTTCGGATTATTGCCTGTGCAATACGGGCTGTACAAAATCGGCTCGGGCAGTTATTTCGCATCCATTATTGTACGGCCTGGATTGCACGCCCCAACATTTGGAAGCCATGTACATGAATTATTGGGTGTGCAATACAGGCCGTACATTATTTAGCCTCCAAATATTGGCTGTACATTAACCGGACCCAATTTAACAGACAGTTGTTGGTGGAAGTCGAGATTCTACAATGGCAGATCCCAGAATTCGTCAAATAAAAATAAAAACCGGCGTTGTAAAGCGCATTGCTAAAGAAAAGGTTGTATACGAAAAAGAAGTTGAACAACAAAAGAATAGAATTCAAAAGATAAAAGACGAAGGGCAAGACGAACACAACATTCGGAAACAGGAGGAGGTCCTTCAAGAGTCGCTGATGATGATCCCTGATTGCCAGAGACGGTATGTCACCATATTTAAAATATTTATGTTTGTAGAATATCATTGAAGTCATTTTAGCACCCTTAGGCCTATACTTTTTGTGTAAATGTTCATTAAAGTCACAGGTGTGCTAGGTTATTTCTTGCGGCGTTTTCTTTGTGACTCAGAACCTTCTTCATAATGATATCGGAGAAAATACGCCCAAAATCTCGTGATAACGCATACAATTCGGTTATGAAGGTAGGATCAGTTTTATTCGTGTCAATGATTGGCATGGTGCAGAAAAGTAAAATGAGTGGCAGGTGCAGATGGTCTGCAATTGAAATCGAAGCATACTGCAAAATTACAGTTGGAATGCGGTTTTTGTACAGCTTGTATGACTATATGTGTCTAATCAAGTCTGCTTATTAGTCAATTACAACTGTGAAATATTTAAAATAGTAGGTAATATTTATTTATTGTTATGAAATAAAAATAATTAAAAGGTTTTTAAATATCAAATTTTACAACTCTAAACCAACTTTTGTCTCATTCCAGGTTGCAAAAAGCATTTGTTGACCTCAAAAGTGTTCTAGACACTGAACAGGATCTAAAGGACACTGAAGAATACACTGCAGCAGAGCAAGTGCTCAAAGAAGCTGAGATCCAGCTCCCAGAAATTGTGGCTTCTTAATAATAGCATTTTTACACTAATTTACTATTAATTTTAATTTTCTATGATATAATCATGTCTTATAATTATAACCATCACTTACGTAATAATTTTCGTGGAAAATCTACATTCCAAAGTAATGCATATTATGTGCCACCACCCCCGACACCTCCGCCATTCTTTCTCCCACCCAGGGCTGATGAAATTTCTGATGAAGATGTTGTCAATCGATTCAGACTTAAGCTTCAAAATGTTCATCAGCATCCTGTAAGAATACAGCCTTCAACATCAATATCTAAAGTACGAGATGAGATCCGTAACATGGCTCTTGCATTAAATGAAATAAAGTTGAAAGAAAAGATATTATCGGAAAACATGAGCAAACTTCCGGATGACGAATGGAATTCAAATTTGAAAATAATAGAGGAAAACAAAGCTACAGTTTCCCAAATTCTTTTAAAGATAAACAATCTGAATACAGATGTACTCAGAAAGTTGCTAGCCAAGAGATCGGCAAAGAGGGCTAGACAGAAACGACAGCTCTTAGAAAAGAAAAAACATAAGGAAGAACAGATGATACTGAACCAAGAGAAGTCTCGGAAAATTGACGAATACTTACAGAAGTTTCAGGATGATATGAATAAAGCAAGACAGGTAAAATGTGATTATTACACATATAGCAATAGCTTGCAACATCTGATATCAGTCCTTGTAATTCCTGCAGGGGAATCGTTCAACTTGAACACCGATTCCAATTGCTTTCAAACTTGTCTTGTGATTGGTATTTATCTGTGGAATTCTCAAAGTTTTCTACTCAGTTTTAAGTTTTCATCCCAATCACGATCATTAAAATTGCTCGATATTGCAGTTTGAAAAATGCTAACACCTTCTAAATTTGGAATTAAGAGGTCAGTCATCAGTGTTCAAGTTACATGATACCCCTGCTGCTTCTCTAGATATAGGGAATTTTAATTGTCATTGTTATGAGACAAAGAGCAGAGTTCTGTAGAGTTACCTATATTGTATTGTGTATGTTATTGCCTGGATTTTCTTATAGGAAGAAGAGACAAAACTTCAAGCAGATGCAGTGCTTAGAGAAACCACACGTAAGAAGCAAGATGCCAAGAAGTATATCGTGAAACTGGATGCCCTGGTGAAACTACGTAAAGCAAGACAAAACACTGCAAAAGGCAGAGGAGAGAATGTGTCAGAGAAAGAAATGGAGGTATTCGAAAGTAACATAGGTAAGTTAATAATTACGTCCTTAGTGTTTTTGACAATAGCACAGAATACTAGTGGACAGAAGCATCACTCCGCAAATTTCAATTCAATTCAAAAGTTCTTTATTTCAATTTTGTCGTCACAGAAGCACTTATGAACGTCAATTATTACAATGACTACCACCGTATCGGAAAAAGAACCACTACTCAGAAGATACGGCAAGAAACTGAGGGGCATATTTTTTAGAACTTTTGTTACAATATTTTATGTTTGTTTTTGACAATATTATTTTTCTTATGTGCCAGTTGGCTACTTGGCAGAAGCGGAATGTTCCATGCATCTTTGTCTTCTATGTAATTACTAACTGTATAGTATGAATATTTTTCACACTCAATTTGAATCTACTTTCTGTGAGCTCCGTTATACATTTTGGAATTTTATTGTAAAAACGTATACAATTGCCCATGAAGGACTTATTCGTTTTACTCAGTCTAAACCTAGGTACTGCAATTCTATCCTTATTTCTAGTGTTTATGTTGTGGTGGTCACTATTCACCTTGAATTTGCGCAGATTTTTATGAATAATCATTATATTTTCATAAATATACAGAGAAGGTAAAGTACATTAATTTGTTTAAAGACTTCTCTTAATGATTCGCGAGGACCCAACTCATAAATAGCGCGAACCGCCCGCTTTTGTAAAATAAAAATAGCTTCTATATCCGCGGCAGACCCCCACACCAAAATGCCATATGACATTAAGCTGTGGAACAAAGAAATTTAAACAAATAGCGACTCTTGCTATAAAATCCAATTTAGCTCGCGTAGCGCTGTATACCTACCAGTCATATTAACCTACAGAGCGCCTCTCTTTCTATCGCATAGCTCTTATCTCTTCTGACGCGGCACGTGTAACGACGCGCGACCCGCCGTAGGTGTCCGGCTATGTACTTGTAGCTTCGTACCTACAGTGAGGAGCACGCCTGACAATAGCAATAGTTCAGTCATGAAAAATATATAACAAGCATAACTAGGTTGACCACCTAGTTCGACCATGAGGAAAATGCCTAGATACAAGTTTGAGTTGATATTTGACAACTATATGCGGGTAGTACATCCAATTAAGTAGATATTTATTGTTCGGATGCCCCAGACTTTTCATAATAGTTGATCAGAAAGCTGTGCTTCTTTCATGTAAAGTTTAAAAATGTTCAATTGCAGAGAAACTAAAATCAATGTGGACACAACGGCTAGCAATATACGAGAAAGAGGAAACAGAATTACGTGCAAAACTAAAGCACGACTCCCAAGACTTGGTCACAAAGACAAATGAGACTGAGCGGGAAGTAACAGAAAACTTGATGCAGTGGAAAGACGTGTTGTTTGGTGGAATGCTGCCTCAAAAAGACTTTGGAGGAGATGTTAGAGGTTTTGTTGCTGTGAGGTTAGTATTCATCTTCTATCTTCTATATCTATACTATTATAAAAATGAAAAAGAGCCAATTCTGTACATTGAAGATATTTTTGCAAAACTAACTGGGCTCAACTATTTAGAGGGTACTGAACACGGATCTATGGTTTTTAGAATTTTTGTCTGTTTGTTTCCTATTCTATAGACTCTGAAACTGCTGAACGGATATGAATGTGGTTTTCAGGGTTTGGTAGCATTATTTCCAAGTTAGATTTCAGGGTATGTTACATCAAAATCGGTTGGGTGATTATGAAGATACAGCTTGACCTCTTCGTAGCACGCGCTCCCTTACACTGGGGAGGTCTTGCTAAAATTGTTTTTGAAATAAATAAGAAAATGGACTGCCCCTATCGTTCACGCGGACGATGTCGCGGGAAAAAGCTAGTATTATATATTAACGACAAAAAACGAGACGTTATAGTAACTAGTAAGTAATCTGTGACGACGAACTAAACGAAGCAATGTTCGATCGTAGATCGGCCGGTTTGGACCCGGCTAATGTCTTGACAGGAGTCGAACTCGGGTGCGTCGGGTCGTATTGCGCACAAGTTTTGTAACTAAAGCAAATAGTAATTTTAGGTTGTTTGAACATGTTGTTAATAGCAATGTTTAATTGCAGAGCTCAATGGGACCAGTATCTTCAAAGTAACGGTTCACCTGTGCCTATAGGCTGGGTGCCGCCAACTGGCAACATCCCTTCTACAAATAACAGTTTTTGAAATTAGATTCTCCAAGGATTCCCCGTTTCTTGAGTCGAGAAACTAAAGGTTCTTTTGATGGTTTCCATTACTTTTATATTGTTTGACAAAGTGTTTTTCTAAATTGATCAATTTGTGTTTTTAGCATGCCCTTATTTGAAAAACGCTTTTGCAGCGATTCACGAGTATGCATTTATAAAAGCTTGGAATAAAAACAATTTGATATAAAAACCTATTTACATTATTTTGAACCTCTTTCCCCTTTTATAAAAGTTTTAGGTATTAAAAAGGAACAAATGTTTGGGCTTTTATACAAAGTCTTTAATGTTACATCATTTAGTTTGCAAAGATTGGCTGTCAGTAAGATATAATGAATACGCCGATATTTGTCATCACCTGTGTGTATGTACAATTTATGCTAAAAATTCTAGGTACTCAATTTAATAAATTTTTACAAATATTGGGAACATAGCATTAACTCCATTCGTTAACTTTTACATTGTATCGTTTATCGGTTTTTAACACACCTAAGTTAACATGTCATTTTTAGGGTTCCGTACCCAAAGGGTAAAGCGACCCTATTACTAAGACTCCGCTGTCCGTCCGTCCGTCTGTCACCAGGCTTTATCACATGAACCGTGATACTAGACTGTTGAAATTTTTACAGATGTATTTCTGTTGCCGCTATAACAACAAATACTGAAAAACAGAATAAAATAAATATTGTAATATTGTAATTAAGTGAGGCTCCCATACAACAGACATGATTTTCTTGCCGTTTTTATAGATACCCTTCGTGCGCGAGTCCGACTCGCGCTTGGCCGATTATTTACTTTTGAAACTTACAATGCAAAAGTTGACGAATCACTAATACATTAATTAGGAATCTAAGCATTGATTTTCCGATGCCCATTCGAGTTGCGATATCTGGCTTTAATATATTTGTAAACATTTAAAGACACTCATTCTTGGATGTCGGCGCTGGGGCACTGCTATTTATTCAGTTGAATACAGCAGTCGAAGTCTGCAACGAGCATCCATAGATCGTATTTTCAATTATACAATTACTTTGACGACGTATTTTTAAAAGCCGACTTGTACCATGACAGTTAAAAAGTACGACATACTCGTCTTTAGGTTAACAGTTTTCAAGTCGCATTTAAATATTTTTAACCTTTATAGTAGTTTTAACCCCCGACGCAAAAAGGATGGTTGCTATAATTTTGACCACTGTGTGTCTGTCTGTGGTACCGCAGCTCTTAAATGGGTGAACCGATTTGGATGCGGTCTTTATTTGAAAGCAGGTATTCTAGCGGTGATTCTTAGACATGTTTTTAATAATATCGGTTCAGCCGTTTATTACTTTTTATAGATTTCTGTGTCGGGGGTGTTTAAATTTTAGTTTACTGTAATTCTTATTTGTTAAAGTATCTCAAACACAAGTAAACCCAAATCTGCAGGTAGTCAAGTGTAAAGTGGCTTGGCGCGGGACGTCCCGCTGCCGTTGAATTAAAAACTCAAGAGACAGTCGTATAGATTGCCTTAAATAATTTGACATACTTTAACATGCCAATGACAATGCACACATCAATGACTGCAAAAATAAATACTTTAGACATTTACATTAACAAATTATAAACGGATACACTCACGTTATGATTGTGTCGGATAACTCCGACCAGGTTTCGGACAATTAGGATGTCCTTCTTCCGGGAGTTTACGCTTTGGAATCGCGGGACCTAGACGAAACCTGCCCCCGTACCCATATGTCCCTAAAGCGTCAATCGTACATCGTGTTGAGGCCAAATTAAGGTGTAGATACACTGCGGCCATGTCTTATGTAAATTATTACGAGTATGTCCGTGCGTCACCAAAGGTCGGAGCTGAAAACCAGCGTTGTGATACAATCACAACATTAAGCTGAGCTCAAACCTTTTCTGGCATCACTGTGCACGGCAGCTATCTACGTACACGGACGCATTATAATTATTGTAGACTTTGTTTTTTGTTAATGGACCCGTGTATTTATGTGTTGTTGTGTGCAGTTTTGCAAGAATAAATAATTTTCTATCTTTCTTTCTTTCTTATGAT
Source organism: Petrophora chlorosata (assembly GCA_951640565.1). NCBI lineage: Eukaryota > Metazoa > Arthropoda > Insecta > Lepidoptera > Geometridae > Petrophora > Petrophora chlorosata. Next base: position 1,408,099 of record OX621204.1, on the reverse strand, counting down.
GCCGTATGTTATCCCATTAAGTTTATCTCAACTTGTAGCTATCGTATTTTTGTATAAATGAATGAGATGAATTAGATTTCTTGCCTGATACGACAATATTTAGACCGTCAGGGCGATCATGTATTTTTTTCAATCAATTTCAATAAGAGCCGTATTACACAGTAAAATTGAATAGATTGGGCGTATACATAACGATTCATAGCACAATCTCGCTTTGTAAATTTGTCGGGTAACTGGTTTCTCATTGAAATTGATTGAAATAAAAGATACATGATCGCCCTGCGTATCTCATTAGTCGCAGTCAAGAACTTTATTTGAGCTCAACACGATATACGATTGGCGCTTGACGGACATATGGGTAGGGGGCTGGTCGGAGTTATCCGACACAACCATAACGTGAGTGTAGCCGTTTATATTTATAATGAACATTTCGACTCCCGATAGTTTCCAAAGCTTAATTACATTAAAAAACCCGAATATAAACGCGTTCTTAATTTAATATCCTTTTCTAACATTCTTAGTACCTACCTACGAATGTAACTTATTATTGCTTATAATTTATTCTGTTGGTTCAACACTCCGAAACTATATATATTTTGACTGTTGTCAAATACATTAAACTAGTACGTAAAGTACTTATGTAGAATCACCACATAACAGAACAATATTACTATAAAATATACTCTTTGTAATCATGTTCAATTACATTTTAAAACAGCATTTTCGTCACGTATTTTTCACAATAGCAGAGGGAACGTAACCGTACTACGTGACCCGTTGGGGGGAGGGGGGGTCTTCGAAATACCAAATATTAATATTAATAATAGTTTTCGACACGTATTCAATATCTTTTAGGAAAATTTAGCACCTTTTCGAGCCTAATAAAAAAGACATTTTTTTTACTGTCTGTTCGCAAACAATGGGTTTAAACCATATTTATGAATTACTACGAGAAATCTAGATGGGGGTCTTGGCATATACTACGGGTGGACAGAAGGGGGGGGTTTAAAATATGTAAAAAAACGGGTCACGTAGTATGGGTGTTTCACCATTCATTTAATAATAATGCCGTTTTCGTAGTTGTCATTTACAAATGATGTCAATTTAGTTTCTCAATTGTGGTGAAAACGAGAAAGATATATACCTAAAAATTCATATTTGCAATTATTTATTTTATTTACGTCTAATAATTTATCTAAACGAATAGTTCGGGCCGACACACAGGCTTGCCCTAGTTTGAGGCCGACGAATACAATTCAACCAGTGTATATGCAAATTATAGAATGTATCTAACTTAAAAGTTATCTGTAAATGTGTGAATTTTGATAAAATATTTTACACTACTTAGTTTATTTAGTACACATATCAGGCAGTGTTTAAGATATTAGATTTAAATTACTTCTCGTTTGTCAATCGCCTATTTTATCATATGACTTTGAATTTATTCGATTTTGTAACATTCCGAATCCGATATTATCCTTCGGTTATATAACGCGTGGAAATTTTGGACATTGGTACGGCTGTAACTGGAACCTCAATACGTCCTACGTGCATAGCACAACAACCGCTGCGCCATACCCCCTCTTTACTATTCGCTAGGTATTCTAAATCAAACAATCTGGCGTCCTAAAATCAACTACTTTAATAACCTATTTGGTAAGATTTCAGATTTAATTATCTACTAGACGTGTTTAGATACAGAGATCGTGTTCAAAAATGGACTTTGCTATTAACGTATGCACTGCTTACGTGCGTTTTCACAAATATGTACAAAGTAAATCGGTGTTTCACTTTTTATTATTCGGCGATTAGAAACTTTATTCATCTTTCCAAAATAATCTATAAATTTTTAAGACATATATATAATATTTGAGAGGAATCACTTGAACCGAAGTTTTTTTTTAACAAAAGCGGGCATCCGTTTCGTTTAAATCTAATTTTCAATGACTTTAATCATAAATCACACCACAAGTCAATCAGGTTATGACAGTGCGCTCATTGACTTGGCTTTTTTGGCCAAACATTTGCTGGATAGATTCGCGCGGTCAAAATTGAAATGTCGTTTATTATAGTCTACTGTTTTTGGATGCACTCTTCACACTTTTTGTGGTCTTCACATGTTTTTTCATTTTCGTATCCGTGTTTACACAGATTTTTGTACAAGGCGAGTCACGGCCACAGGCCGGCGTAGTTCCCGATGAGCGGCGCAGGCAGCGGGCCACCGGTCACTGCCACAGGCCGGTGTAGTTCCCGATGAGCGGCGCAGGCAGCGGGCCACCGGTCACTGCCACAGGCCGGCGTAGTTCCCGATGAGCGGCGCAGGCAGCGGGCCACCGGTCACTGCCACAGGCCGGTGTAGTTCCCGATGAGCGGCGCAGGCAGCGGGCCACCGGTCACTGCCACAGGCCGGCGTAGTTCCCGATGAGCGGCGCAGGCAGCGGGCCACCGGTCACTGCCACAGGCCGGTGTAGTTCCCGATGAGCGGCGCAGGCAGCGGGCCACCGGTCACTGCCACAGGCCGGCGTAGTTCCCGATGAGCGGCGCAGGCAGCGGGCCACCGGTCACTGCCACAGGCCGGTGTAGTTCCCGATGAGCGGCGCAGGCAGCGGGCCACCGGTCACTGCCACAGGCCGGCGTAGTTCCTGATGAGCGGCGCAGGCAGCGGGCCACCGGTCACTGCCACAGGCCGGCGTAGTTCCCGATGAGCGGCGCAGGCAGCGGGCCACCGGTCACTACCACAGGCCGGCGTAGTTCCCGATGAACGGCGCAGGCAGCGGGCCACCGGTCACTGCCACAGGCCGGCGTAGTTCCCGATGAGCGGCGCAGGCAGCGGGCCACCGGTCACTGCCACAGGCCGGCGTAGTTCCCGATGAGCGGCGCGGGCAGCGGTCTGCCGGTCACTACCACAGGCCGGCGTAGTTCCCAATGAGCGGCGCAGGCAGCGGGCCACCGGTCACTGCCACAGGCCGGTGTAGTTCCCGATGAGCGGCGCGGGCAGCGGTCTGCCGGTCACTGCCACAGGCCGGCGTAGTTCCCGATGAGCGGCGCGGGCAGCGGTCTGCCGGTCACTGCCACAGGCCGGCGTAGTTCCCGATGAGCGGCGCGGGCAGCGGTCTGCCGGTCACTGCCACAGGCCGGCGTAGTTCCCGATGAGCGGCGCGGGCAGCGGGCCGCCGGCCGTGAACACGCGCGTGCCGGACGCGTCGTAGCAGTGTGTGTAGATGGCCGGCACGTGCTTTACGTGGTTAAAACCTTCTGCTTCCTCGTCGGGGAACTGGAAACGAACGGTTATTTACAAAATGTCGCTTTCGAATTGAACTCTTCCATAAATTTAACATGCGAGATATAACTGTTGAAGGTGGTTCGAATGCACTCCCTACGATGATAATATCTTCCATATAAACAACAAATACGGCTTGATCAGCTCGTGTTTTGGTATATCAATCTCGCAGAAGTTGTGGGGGAATTGCATAATCTAAATCCAAACGGTATAACATAGAATTGCCAGACCCATCCCCGTAGAAAATGTCGTTTTCTCCTGGTTATTAGGATATATTTCAAACTGCTAGAACGCACTACTTAGATCCAGGGTTGTGAACCACTTCGCTGGATATTTATGTGTATAAATTATTATGGGCGATAATAGTGAGCTCATTCTAGTTATAAGTAAATAGAAATACAATATTATTTTCTTGGATAGGCCTCAGATAACGTACTCACCACGTAGCCTTTAGACGCCTTGAGGGTGACAGTTTTGGACGAATGGATATTGCTTTCGAGGTATTTGCCCGCTCGGAGGTCGTAGAACATCAATAATCCTGAAAAAACATCATCGAAATAGTAGGAGTAGGACTTCTTTAAAGAAACAATGAAGAGACAATACTATTATAGTGTCTTTAGGATCAATCTACAACTATTATAAAGTTGTTTGATGATTATGTTGTTTCTAAGTAAAGAAAGAAAGAAAAGACATTTATTTGACAACCACCTAATTATAGAACATTGTGCTTTTATTTCTGTGCACAAATATTTGTCCCGTCGCGGGAATCGAACCCGCAACCTCATTGGTGTATGAGATTTAAGCCAACCTGCCCAACCACTACACTACAGGGGCTGACTTCTGAAATTATTGATCCTATTCTGAAGACTCTTTCACTTATAGAAAGCTACGCTATCGCTAGAATATATACAATATCTTCTAGGTCTACGTGTTACATTTTGACCACATCGTTACCCTCAGATGAAATGGTTGTCAAATAGTTGCATGCGAGCCAAGGGTTTAGATGTTTATCCGCCGCGGACCGTGGCTTTGTCGCGACCTCAGCTGCCTTAATATCAACGACATGCCCACAGATGGCGCTGACATAAAGTAGCCTAAACGCCCATACAAAGTCGCAGATTTCTATACAAATCCTGCATCGCGCAAAAGAAGTTCGCATGACAGATAAAACCTATAGAAGTTCCAAGTAGGTTCTGTCGGACAGCTGTCCCCGGGCCAATAACACCTGGCTCGCTCGGAAGATCTGCTTTATTAAATGGAGGCGCTTCTACAGTGGAAACCTATCCACTTCCCCCACTCCTCCATAGATTAATTGGTTGAAGTTAACAACATACCGAGTCCAGTGCCAATGGTGAGCATATCTCCGCGGAAGCTGGCTGAGCGGATTCCGCAGCCGTTGTACCGCGACGTTATCTTCTTGACGGACTGCAGCGTGCGGCAGTCCAGTAGTAGTGTGTATGACTTGCAGCCGATGGCGTACATGCCGCTCTCCTGAACGAGGGTGGACCAGGTTACGAATTACGATGTTTTTAACCGACTTCAAAAAGGAAGAACTTCAAAGGAGAAGGTTCTCTATCCGATTGTTTTTTTTTTATGTTTGTCACCTCGGAACTCCGTCATTCATGAACCGATTTGGAACATTTTGCGTTGGGTTCAGTATAGCTACGAAGTGGTCTTATATAAATTTCATCGATATTTGACCTTGGACTTCGAAGATACATTGAAGTCGGTTCTTTTGTTTGATAAAACGTATACTTGTTATGGTACCTGATGGTAAGGTCCACGCCCGCCCATAACAATTGCAGTGCCGCACAAAACTTTTTATATATTACATAGAAGACTAGTTGCATAAAACATTCCGCTTCTGCCAAGTAGCCAACTGGCACATAAGAAACATAACATTGTCAATAACAAAATATTATAACAAAAGTTGTAAAAATTGCCCCTCATGTTCTTGCCGTATCTTCTGAGTAGTGGTTCTTTTCCGACACGGTGGTAGAGTCATTGTAATAGTTGACGTTCATAAGTGCGTCTGTGATGCCAAAACTGAATAATGAATTTCCGAACTTGATAAGAACTTGGTGGAATCATGAAATAAACAGCAGGTCTACCACAGGTAACATAAGCGCCGAACGTATATCTTGTAGACCTCGTTTCCTTTTTTTTAACTCTTCATAGTTCTATGTTTGGCCACTATCTCGCCTGATGTGAAGCGATGATGTGGCCAAGATGGAGCACATAGATCTAGAGAGAGAGGGCAGTTGAGCTGCTCAGACCCGTCTCCCCGATGGTTCACCAAACATCATTCCGAAACACGACTAGGTCGCTTGACGGCATGGCTTTGTTCAGTGGGTGGTATTACAACCACGGCCAGAGCCTACCACTCCAAAACTCGTCGTTCGATACTTGTGGTAGGTCTCCCGTATGCGGGAGGCCGTCTGTGTAGGTACCACAGCTTGGCAGTTATTCTGCCGCCAAGCAGTAGTGTGCAAACATTACTGTGTTCCGGTTTGAAGGGCATTGTAGCCAGCGAAACTACTGGGCATTATGAGACAACAGCTAATTGTCTCAGGGTGACGAGCGCAGTTCAGCGGCGGGAGGATTTTGCAAAAGTTTTGATAATGTTATTGTTATGAGCTGGCGTATTGCTTACCATCAGGCAAACGACCAGCTCGTCTCGTCATTCAGTTACATACGAAACTAGATTTTTTTACCTGTGTGGCGAGACACACGAGGTCCTGGCACGAGGGCAGCTTCCGGCTGAGGGTCTGCCGGAAGGTCTCCGCGTTGAACACGTGGATATATCCGTTGAGAGTGAGCGCCGCGATCTCCCGCCATTTAGAGTTGAACGTGAGAGCGCGGACTTTTGTGCCTGGAAATCAATTTCATCATCATCATCAGCCCATCACGTTTTTCTATAAAAATGGAACTGAGCCAATAGGGGATCGGACAACTTTTCAAAAAGTGTTTAAAATAACCATAATGTACATTTATATATAGCGATGAAAAATAATGTTTTAATTAAATAAAGCCCTAAAGTACCTAAAATTATGTTTAAATGTTATGTTTCAAATATTGCCGCGCAAAAGTCACCTCAGACGTATGACGTCACACGCTGGCAAACGAAACGAAAAGCTCTACGAAAGCAAACTTGCAAAGTGATTTATACATTTTTGTGAAGTTTAAAGACTTTAGTGGCGTCATGGCATGAAACACATATCGTTTTGATATAGATAAAAAGCAAAAATATAAAATAAACACAAGCTTCGCACTCGGTATTTACTTTGAAATGACGTCATGCACCGTGTTGGTGTTTCGGAACAGATAAAAAATGTCAGAATTATTTTATTTTTTTATTGATTTAAAAAAATATAAATTATTATTATTTAACAAAAATATTGATTGAATGATATTTCGAACTCGACAAACATTCGTTCTAACTACATTTTAGATTTTTTTTAGATTACTGTCCGATCCCCTATTCTGTAAATTTTTTTTATTTATTTTATTTAACGACTTGTCTCAAATATAGACCCGCCATTATAATTACAATCTAGCTTAATAAGACTTATGAGTAATTTAAATTTAACTTAAACTGCTAAGTAGAGTAAAACTAAGAATATGTCCATCAACACTTTTCTTATTGTCTCTATTAAGGCGAAGACACTTTGTTCTTGTGTTCTTTGTTTCTCACTTTGTTCATGACTCTGACTTACAAACTATAAATTGAACTAGTGAAGACTTCTTCCACATTAAAAAAAATATTATTACTTGATAAGCTACCATTTGACCGCAGTTTCACCTGATGGAAAGTGACGACGCGGTCGACGATGGATCATGCTTGCCTAGAAGATACCGATTCACTCGAGACTTGAAGACACCTACATTATAAGAATCGGGAAACAGAGACGCTGGTAAGGTGTTCCATTCCTTAACATTCGGAATAAAATAAACCAGAGTTCGGAACGCGACGAATACGGAACAAACGATTTTAAATAGTTTAGTTGGGACCCTAGTTTATTTTATGCCCCAGGGCCTTTAGCTTTACTTTTAAAATATACCATATTATTTTCGGTTAATCTTTTATATATGTCTTTTGTATATTTTATACTGTATATAGTTAAATTATTACGAGTATGTCCGTGCGCCACCAAAGGTCGGAGCTGAAAACTAGCGTTGCGATACAATCACAACATTAAGCTGAGCTCAAACCTTTTCTGGCAACACTGTGCACGGCAGCTATCTACGTACACGGACGCATTATAATTATTGTAGACATTGTTTTTTGTTAATGGACCCGTGTATTTATGTGTTGTTGTGTGCAGTTTTGCAAGAATAAATAATTTTCTTTCTTTCTAGCTACCTAGCTACGCCACTGGTATCGACTAGCACGTATCGCGTGGAGCTCACCAGATCTGCAGTCCTTGATAGCGACGGGCTGCACGTAGTCGTGCGCGGGCGCGGCGGCGGCGCGCGGCGCGGCGGCCGGCGCGCGCCACAGCGCCAGCTTCGAGTCCCGCGACCCCGTCACCAGGAACTCGTCGTCTAACCAGCACATGTCCAGGATCTGTGCACAACGAACACAAAACTCTAAAGATATATTCAATTTGACTGCTGGTAGGTTTCTCGTATGCGAGAGGCCGTCTCGGTGGGTACCACCGCTTTGCCAGTTATTCAGCCGCCAAGCAGTAGTGCGCAAGCATTACTGTGTTCCGGGTTGAAGGGCATTGTAGCCAGCGAAATTACTGGGTATTATGAGACTCAACAGCTAATGGTCTCCGAGTGACGAGCGCAGTGCAGCGCCGCGCAGGATTTTGCAAAACAAAGTTCTGGGTGGTGCTGTTATTGTTATGGACTGGCGTATTGCTTACCATCAGGCAAACGACCAGCTCGTCTCGTCATTAAGTTACATAAAAAAAAAAATAGGCACAAAAAAATAACTTTTCACCCGACTTCAAAGACGTAGAAGGTTCTCTGTTCGATTGTATGTTTTTTAGGTTTGTTACCTCAGAACTCCGTCATTTATGAACCGATTTGGAAAATTCTTTGCGTTCGATTCAGTATAGCTACGAAGTGGTCCCATATACATTTCATCGATTTTTGACCTTGGACTTTGAAGATACATTGAAGTCGGTTTTTGTTTTTTGCTTAAAATTAATTATAAACGTGATATAAACATTATACAAATCAATTAAAATACGTAAAAAAATATAACTTAATATATCATGCTTGAAACAAAAGCCGCTGCAGTGGTGTATGGGAATCGAGTCAACCTGCCCAACCACTACACCACAGGAGCTGACAATAAAAATCAGAGGCTATATTTATCTAATACCTTTCAACGAGCAATTCTTGTATATATGATCTTCTATATATATATAATCTGAATCTCCGAAACGGCCCCAACGATTTTTATGAAATACAGTATGCAGGGGGTTTCGGGGGCGATTGGCGAGTAGTAATACTATTTTTTTAAAGCTTTGGCAACTAGGGCCATCAGCTTAAACTACAACTAAACTGCTTTACCGACAGAGCAACACTTAAGCTACTTGACAATAGATGGCGTTGTTAAGCAACACCAAGCCATCTCAAATATACCGAGCAAAGCTCTTTCATCCAGGTACTTATTTAACGATATAGATATATCTTCTCTATCGTGCGTATTTCCGAAGCACTGGTAGAGTCAGTTTTCGCATTTCTTTTCAGCACTCAGACTTCAATTTGAGTATAGGAAAGAAATGGATAAACATACGAACCTTTTTTTTAAAGTCATGTTAATGATATACCTACGAACCGCTCAATACGAAACAAAAACCGGTTAGTGCTACCTTCCTCCCGCCTCAAGATGCACTCGTCAAGTCCCCTTGTTATGTCGGTAAACATATATAAGAAGCTCCCGGAAATTATTAAAAACGAAACAAATAACGGACTATACTATTTTTTTTTACTATTTATATGCTTGCGTTTGACCGCTATCTCACCTGTTGTTAAGTGACGATGCGGTCGAAGATGTAGTCACCTAGACGAAAACTGTTCACTCTTGTCTTAAAGACGCCCATATTATTTTTTTTTTTTTTTTATTATTTTTTATATCTATCCGGAAACACAGATGCCGGCAGAGAGTTCCACTCCTTGGCCGTTCGCATTATGAAGGTCGCGCGCAATGCGCTCGGTGCGAGCAGGAGGGATGTCGACCATAAATTGATGACGGCTTGCCGTACGTCTGGTCGTCCGGTCATAGAATGGGGATGGCGGAATAAGTTCATACACGACCGGACAACATAAAACAAATAGAACAATTACTAATTAACAAAACCTACTATACAATTCAGGAGTATTTGAATGATAAATTAAATTAATAAGAAACTGGACATAATTGAATTTAACATTAATGACTATCATTTGAAAAAAAAATTACCTATAATAATTAATCTATATAATAAAAGAACAGGGTTTTTTCCTACAATCATCGCACAGCCGAAACCGCTTAACATAGAAACCTGAAATTTGGACCACGTATTCAACAAGTAGTGAAGGCGTCATTTAAGAACGGATTTTTCGAAATTTGACCTTTAAGTGGGTCAAATGAGGTCATAAAGGATGTATGGAGAAAAAAGAATCTTTTGTCGCACGATTACGAAACTTTGGCAGTATACTATGCAAATAAAATAAAAAAACACGTGTATCACAGTTTTTTGAAAATCAACCGTTAAAGGGGGGTGAGGGTGGTTTTTTAGATTGGAATGCGGAAACTATAATGTATGCTGCGGTGATTGTTTCTTGACCAGTAGTTATCAAATTTTGTGTGAGCATTAAACATGTGAATACAAGGAACTTGTTTTTGGCATTTTTTGAAATTCAACCCCTAAGGTCATTTATTAGGGTCGCTAAGTTTCCATGGTGTAGGTTTTTTTAGTTAAGTTATGAAACTTAATCAATTGACTAAACATAAGAATATAATAATATAATTTCAGTAACTTTTCACAAATCAACCCCTAAGGTAATTAAATAGGGCCGCAAAGTTTGTATGGAGTAGATTTTTTTATTAATGCGGCACTATAGCTACAATAAAGGAACAGGGTAAATAAATTAATTTGGATCAAGTTTAAAAATAAGTTTTCAGCATTTTTCAAAAATCAACCCCTTACTGGGTTAAACGAGGTGGTAAAGTTTACATAAATAATCTTTGTTTATTGCGATGAAACTTGGTATATACCTGACAAAACATTATTAGAATGTGATTTACCATTGAAAATCATCCCTTAAAAGTGTTAAACAGGGTGGAAAGTGAAGATTATTATTTTTAAGCTACAACGATGAAATGTGGTGTACGTGGTAAGCTAATGAAATAATTGATGTGTATTTCACCATTTTTTGAAAATCATCCCCTAACAAGCCTAAGCGGGGTGGTAAAATTTGTATAGAAAATCTTTGTTTATGAAGTTTCGTGGCTAAGATAAAACTTGGTAAAAGAAGATAATTAAAACGTGATTTATACTTTTTGAAAATCATCCCTTAACAGGGTTAAACAGGGTGGAAAGTGAAGATTATTTTTTTTAAGCTACAGCGATGAAATGTGGTATATGTGCTTAGCCAATGAAATTATAAATATATATTTCACATTATTTTAAATGATCCCCCAACAAGCGGGTGGTAAAGTTTGTGTAGAAAATCTTTTTTATTTATGAAGTTTGTGGTTATGATGAAATTTGGTACACAAACTAAGAAAAAGAAGATAGTTAAAACGTGATTCACATTTTTTTTCAATCTACCCATAACCAGGTTTAATAAGGGTGAAATGAAGTTACATTTTTTGAAGCTACGATGATGAAATCGGTTCATATACTCAGACAGATAAACTTTAAGCACCTGTTTCACCATTTAGCTGGAATCATCCCTAAACCGGTTCAAACGGGGTGGTTAAGTGTATATCTTTATTCATGAATCTTTGTTCATGAAGTTATGGCAATTAAATTTGGTACATATAGTAAACAAAAGAAATAAATTGAAACGTAATTCGACATTTTTTGAAATTCACCCTCTAACAAGGTTAAACAGGGTGGAAAGTATCAAATATATTTCAATGCTACGATGTTGAAATTTGTTACAAATATTCAGCCAATAAAATTCTAAACGCGTATTCCACCATGCTTTGAAATCATCCCCATAACAGGGTTATACAGGTTGCTAAAGTTTGTATGAAGAATTTTTGTTTATGAAGTTTTAGCAATGAAATTTCGTATACAGACCAAACAAAAGTAATAAATTAAAATGAAACTCACTTTATTAATGAACTTCTAAAAACGTTTAACAAGGTGGAATTTAACATTTTTTCTAAACCTGCGACGGTGAAATTTGGTACAAATACTAATCGAACATACTATACGCACATGTTTTACCACTATTTAAACATCTTAAAAGGTCTAAACGGGATGGCAAATATTTTAGTGAAAAACCTTTGTTTATAAGGTGAAAGCAAAACTTGGTATATAGACTAGGCAAAAGAAATGAATTCTATCGTAATGCAATTTTTTGCAATTTCTTTATTCGTACAAGACTTTAATAGACTTTTAAAATGCATCATTCAGAAAAGTAAGAAATACTCAAAGTGTAGTCAATCGAAGATTTTCAAATATTCAGCAACTTTTGTCGTTGACCGTACGTGTCGCAAATCGGGAAATGAGGATATCTGAGATTTCGCTAAATTCCTAGGGATGGTATAATCATGTATGGGAAGGACCACTTCTCCGCGGTCCGACTAGCTTTTACCCCTAGAGTGTATATAAAAAGCGCGGAGCCAGAAGCTCGCGAGGAGTTCCTGAGCAAAACGAGTGCGCAAGGCCAGAATGAAGCGAGGGGGAGAGGTGGCGAGCGTAGCGAGCCGGCGACCTCCCGAATGGAGTGATGGTCGAGTGCGCGAGTGGTGCGAAGGGATGACAAAGCGAGAGTTCTGGCGAGAGCCTATTTATTAAAACTGTACGTCGTATCCCTAGGGATTTCATGAAATCCCTGGTATCCTCATTTCCCTGCGACATACAATATTTTTTCTGGAGCTACGACGATTGACTTTTGGCCAAAATGCTTACATATACTTAGCCAAAAAAACTATTGACACATGTATTATTACCATTGTTTTGAATACCATCCCCTGACAGGTTTAAACGGGTGGTAAAGTTTGTAAAGAAAATATATGTTTACTAGCTGACCCGGCAAACTTTGTTTTGCCAAATGAATTATTTCTAGAGTATGAAAATATATTTGATTTATTGAAAGTGTGTGCATATGTGGTATATGAGTGGAAGAGGCATGGACCGCTGTGAACGATGGCGTAATGTGAAAATAACAACACAACAAATACATTTTAATTTATTGTATAACTTTTATTTCTAAATTATATATACAACGAATTCTGTAAATATTAGTCAACAGTATTAATCTTTTATTGCAATGGAGTGTACAATATAAACTTGCTATTTTGCTGCTCCCAAGCGGAGGAGTTTGGCAAAACGGAACCCATTGATCAGCTATCGACCTAAGTTAAAAAGTCCAGTTAAGTTAAGTAACCAGGCGAGGTGAGTCACTTCACCCTTATGTTGTGCACATACCACCAGTGCGCACAAAGCAAAGGAGTGGAATTCTCTACCTGAATACCTATTTCCTTCCAATAACAACCTGGGTCTCTTTAAGACAAGAGTGAATAGGCACCTCATGGGCAAACGTGCTACACCTTAGATCGAAACTACGCTTACCATCAGGTGAGTTGTTGTCAAACGTGAGCCCATCTAATCATAAAAAAAAAGATTTTGTCAAATTCTTTTTCATCTGATAAGAATTTTTTTTCTGGGGTGAGCCACCCTTAACACTTAGGGGTATAAAAATTAGTTATAAACCTATTCTCAGAACTAATGAATATACATATACGTACGGTACGTTTGATACTTGGTCAAAGAAACTATAAACACATGATCCACTATTGAAATTAGGGCTAGAAAATTTGATAATTAAATAGGGACCAGAGTGGCACGATAACGGGTTAGGAAGGGGATGGTAATGGTACAGGAGGGGAACAATAACACGATAGGAGGTTTGCTAGGGAGGACGATAAAGGTTAGGATTGGAATAGGAGTGGGACGGGGTATCAAGACCAGAGCAGGGCCCCAATTCACTATGTCAACTCGGTATTTTCTTTCTTGAAATCACGTCGATTCCTTCATTAATAAACGACATCTCTATGACGAATTCATATATTCATATATATGACGCGTCATGGATAATACAAATTTCGCAGATTCGTCGTTTATTAATGAAGGATATGACGTTTCCTCGAAGCAAGGAAAGTTGTCATAGTGAATTGGGGCCCAGTACGGTAACGGGATAGGAGCGGGACGATAACAGGATAAGAGTGGAAAGGAGACGAAACAGAAGCGGTACGGTACGGTAACGAGATATGAATACGAGCGGAACTCTAATACTTCACTACGCGTACGAAGTCGCGGGCATCAGCTAGTCTATATAATAAAAGAACAGGGTTTTTTTCTACAATCATCGCACAGCCGAAACCGCTTAACATAGAAACCTGAAATTTGGACCACGTATTCTACAAGTAATGAAGGCGTCATTTAAGAACGGATTTTTCGAAATTTGACCTTTAAGTGGGTCAAATGGGGTCATAAAGGATGTATGGGGAAAAAAAATTCTTTTGTCGCACGGTCACGAAACTTTGGCAGTATACTATGCAAAAGAAATAAAAGAGCACGTATATCACAGTTTTTTGAAAATCAACCCATAAGGGGGGTTTAGTGTGGTTTTTTAGATTGGAATGCGGAAACTATAATGTATGCTACGGTGATTGTTTCTTGACCAATAGTTATCAAATTTTGCGGGAGCATTAAGCATCTAAATACTAGGAACTTATTTTCGGCATTTTTCGAAATTCGACCCCTAAGGTCATTTATTGGGGTCGCAAATTTTCCATGGTGTATGTTTTTTTAGTAAAGTTATGAAACTTAGTAAATTGACTAAACATAAAAATTTAAAAATATATTTTCAGTAACTTTTAAAAAATCAACCCTTAAGGTCATTAAATAGGGCCGCAAAGTTTGTATGGAGTAGGAGTTTTTATTAGTGGGACACTGTAGCTACAGTAAAGAAATAGGGTAAATCAACTAAGTTTGATCAAGCTTAAAAATTGGTTTTCAGCGTTTTTCAAAAATCAACCCCCAACAGGGTTAAACGTGGTGGTAAAGTTTACATAAGAAATCTTTGTTTATAGCGATGAAACTTGGTACACACACCTAACAAATATTATTAAAAGGTGATTTACAATTTTGGAAAATCATCCCTTAAAAGATTTAAACAGGGTGGAAAGTGAAAATTATTATTTTTAAGCTATAACGATGAAATTTGGTGTACGTGGTTAGCTAATGAAATTATAGATGTGTATTTCACCATTTTTTGAAAATCATCCCCTAACAAGCCTAAGCGGGGTGGTAAAGTTTGTATAGAAAATCTTTGTTTATGAAGTTTCGTGGCTATGATAAAACTTGGTAAAAGAAGATAATTAAAACGTGATTAACTATTTTTGAAAATCATCCCTTAACAGGGTTCAACAGAGTGGAAAGTGAAGATTATTATTTTTAAGCTACAACGATGAAATGTGGTATACGTGCTTAGCCATTGAAATTATAGATATGTATTTCACATTTTTTTTAATCATCCCCCGACATGCCTAAGCGGGGTGGTAAAGTTTGTATAGAAAATCTTTTTTATTTATGAAGTTTGTGGTTTTGATGAAACTTGGGACATAAACTAAGAAAAAAAAAGATAATTAAAATGTGAAGCACAATTTTTAAAAAATCTACCCCTAATTAGGTAAAATAAGGGTGAAATGTAATTATGTTTTTTTAAAGCTACGACGATGAAGTTCGGTTCATTTACTCAGACAGATAAATTTTAAGCACGTCTTTCACCATTTTGCTGAAATCATCCCCAAACCAGTTCAAACGAGGTGGTTAAGTTTAAATGAAGAATCTTTGTTCATAAAGTTATGGCAATTAAATTTAGTACGCAGAGTAAGCACAAGAAATAAATTTAAACGTAATTCGCCATTTTTTGAAATTCACCCTCTAACAAGGTTAAACAGGGTGGAAAGTATCAAATTTTTTTTAATGCTACAATGTTGAAATTTACTATAAGTACTCAGCCAATAAAATTATAAACACTTATTTCACCATGTCTTGAAATCATCCCTTAATAGGGTTATACAGAGTGGTAAAGTTTGTGTGGAGAATTTTTGTTTATGAAGTTGTAGCAATGAAATTTCGTATACAGACCAAACAAAAGCAATAAATTAAAACGAAACTCGCTATATTAATTAACCTCTAAAAACGTTAAACAAGGTGGATAATATTTTTTTTTCTAAACCAATGATTTTGAAATTCGGTACGTATATACTAATCGAAGATACTATACGCACATGTTTCACTACTTTTTAAACATCTTAAAAGGTCTAAACGGGATGGCAAATATTTGTGTGGAAAACCTTTGTTTGTAAGGTGAAAGCTAAACTTTGTATTATAGACTAGGCAAAATAAATGATTTCTAACGTTATGCAATTTTTTGCAATTTCCTTATTCGTACAGGATTTTAATAGACTTTTAAAATGCAACATTCAGAAAAATAAGAAATACTAAAGGTGTAGTCAATCGAAGATTTACAAATATTCAGCAACTTTTGTCATTGACCGTACGTGTCGCAGGGAAATGAGGATATCTGGGATTTCGCGATATTCCTAGGGATACGACAAAATCATGGTATAATCATGTATGGTAAGGAACACTTCTCTGCGGTCCGAATAGCATTTACCACTAGAGTGTATATAAAAAGCGCGGAGCCAGGAGCTCGCAAGGAGTTCCTGAGCAGAACGAGTGCGCAAGGCCAGAACGAAGCGAGGGGGAGAGGTGGCGAGCGTAGCGAGCCGGCGACCTCCCGAGTGGAGTGATGGTCGATTGCGCGAGTGAAGCGAAGGGATGACGAAGCGAGAGTTCTGGCGAGAGCCTATTTATTAAAACTGTACGTCGTATCCCTAGAGATTTCGAGAAATCCCTGGTATCCTCATTTCCCTGCGACATACATTATTTTTTCTGGAGCTACGACGATTGACTTTTGGCCAAAATACTTACATATACTTAATCGTGAAAAAAACTATTGACACATGTATTATTACGATTGTTTTGAATACCATCCCCTGATAGATTTAAACGGATGGTAAAATTTGTAAAGAAAATATATGTTTATAATGTAAGTATTCTGTCTATTTAAAACGAGATAAGAGCTGAAAGAGATCGGAATAGAAACGAGATGAATTCCGGTTAGGATTGGGATAGAAGCAGGACAAAATCGGCATAGAAGCGAGAGCAGCCGGAAATAGCCAGGAGCAAAATGAATGATTTTATTAAGCGTAAAAAGTCGCGGGCAACAGCTATGTTTATGTAAATAGGAGACTTAGGTTTCAAAGATTTCTGTAACTCAGGCTTCATGTATGTACATGGCGCCTGACCGGCGCTGCCGCCGCACCGCAAACTCATGTAAATGATTACAAACCCGGACCGAGACCACGCGCGCCGCACCGTCCGTCCGTTTGTACGTATTACTGGTATTACGAATCGTAAAGGGTCCGTGGCGGTTCCCCCCCGACGTTTCATTTCCACCCGGTTTCTATAGTCTGTAATATGTTTCAAACTACTACGCTAGCGTTTTGTACGTTTGATACTTGGACAAAAAACTATAAACACATGACTCACAAATGAAGTTAGGGCCGAAAATTTTGGTAATTATATCGGGACCGGAGTGTGATTACAAAGGGACAAAAAGGGGATGATAACGGTATAGGAGGGGAACTATAACGCGGTAGGAGGTTCGCTAGGGAGGACGATAAAGGGTTAGGATCGGAATATGATTGGTAGCAGAGTAGGACGATAATGATATAGGAGCGGGACGGAATCAGGACCAGAGCATTACGGTAACGCTATAGGAGTGGAAAGATAACGGGGTGGGAGTGGGAAGGTAACAGAACAGAAGCGGTAAGGTACGGGAACGAGATAGGAGCGAGACGGGAACTGAAATGTGAATATGATGCGACGAAAAATGTTCGGATGCAGGATGAATACTCCACTACGCGGACGAAGTCGCGGGCATCAGCTAGTTGTATATATTATGATATTGACATTATTATTTTTTACTTTTGATTCACTCAATAATACTATTTCTATGATACTTATTTTTATTTTTAATATATCTTAATTAATTTGACATGTTTTAATACAATGCACAAAAGTCTTCCTCTCTCGTAATTGCTGCGCCCAACAGGGTCCATGATGAACTGTATTTTTATTTACCTACCATCTAATTACATTATGAATTGCAATAAAGAATTGAATTGAATTTAATATAAGTTAAAAAAATTAACATATTTTATTTGTATCATGTGTTTATGACCTTTAAAAGTGCACTTTTGTGCCTACTTAATAAATGATATTGACTTTGACTTTGATATGCTTACCCAGTCTTTATGCGCCTCGCCCACGCAGACGGGGTCTAACGTAGGGAGGCTGTATATCGCCAGTTCGCAGGAATTCCGCGCACCCGTCGCCAGAAGCGTTCTGAAATATTAATATCTTATTTAATTTTTATTAAATGCATACGAGACGAAGAGATAAACAAATTAATAATCAGTAAACTAAAATAAAAAAAAAACCCTAACACAAAAAATCCCTATATAAAGTAAAAAACGGCTGAACCGATTTTAATAACAAAAGTCTAAGAACTACCGCTAGAAAACCTGCTTTAAAAAAACCGCATCCAAATCGGTTCACCGTTTAAGACTTTTAAGAGCTACGGTGTCACAGACACACACATAGTGGTCTAACTTATAGAACACCCCTCCTTTTTTCTTTTTAAATGTAACTAATAGACAAACAAGCAGACGGCCTGGATGGTAAGCGGTTACCGTCGCCTATGGACACCTGCAACACTCGGGGCATTACTGGTGCGTTGCCTACCTTTAAGGACCCTTTTCACCCTTCTTTGAAGTCTTTACATTAGTGACTAAAGTAATTCTAAGATCCATATTATATAAATATAATATACCTTACAGACTAACATACATATTATAATATTAAAAGTATTTTTTTTATTAAGCACAGGGATTTGTTTTCGCCTACGTTCCCTGTACCGGCGGTAGACTATTCCTGCAGGCCAGAAGTCCGGGGCAAGGAACATAGATAGATAAACGCTTTATTGCAAACATTAAATTAAGGACATTACATAAAAACAATTAAAGAAAGAGTTATAATGTCAAAAAAAATAAAAATAATTTTTAGAAAAAAACAAAAACCGACTTCAATGATCTTCGAAGTCCAAGGTTACATATCGATGAAATTTATATGGGACCACTTCGTAGCTATACTGAACCCGACGCAAAAAGAATTTGCAAAATCGGTTCATAAATGAAGGAGTTTTGAGGCAACAAACATAAAAAAAAAATAATAAAAAAAAATATACAATCGAACAGAGAACCTCCTCCTTTAAGTCGGTTAAAAATGGGCGGCATTATCGCTGAAAGCGATCTCTTCCAGGCAACATCTCCGTATGTTCCGCTTGAACCCGTCCTTAATGCGTCGGGGGTTAAAAAGGCACGCAGTAATAGTCTCACCTGGAGGGGTTGATCTGCAGCGCGTGTATGCCGGTCTGGTGCCCGTCGGCGGGCCAGGCGGCGCGCGCGCGCAGCGTCGGGATCGAGTCCAGCGAGCGCGTGCGCACGTCGTACACCATCAGCTGTGGAGTTTGTGCACGTATTAGATTAAATTAGAAAATTATTTATTATTTCACCAGCAGAAAATAAAATAACAAAAAGAAAAATAACAAACTTACAAACTAAAGTGTTACAATGGGTGGTCTTATGGTGGCAAAATTGGGACTTCTAGGTTAGATACCTTTTGCAGTGAGGAAGTTTTATTTTAAGGAAACATCGGTTGAATTTCGGAGAACAAGCTAGTGGGAAAAGGCCTCCCGTTTGCCCAGCAGTGGGACAGTGTAGGCCCACACTGCTAAAATAAGATATAAATAAGTGACAGTCCTCTAATTTTATGTCTCCGTTCTCATTTCTATCTTATTTCATTCTTCTATATTCATTCAGTTCTCATCTCATATAAACAGGTGAATTCTTGAGTCGATAAATAAAGTCGATAAATAACTTCTAACTAAGAGGAATAGAGAAAAATGGTCATAGAAGTCATTTATTTATTTTATTTATTTATTTACTAGCTGACCCGGCGAACTTTGTTCCGCCTTAAAGGCAATAAATAAGCATTTTTTTTTTAATTGGAAAAAATACAAAAAAAATTAAATACCTACATTAATCATTCATAATTATTTCAGTATTTTATTAAATAGGTTGCTCTTCATTTAAGTACCTTGTGATACACGACATTTTTTGATTTATTATCGGGCGAAAAAACAAACAACGCAGATGGTCTTCCGACCCGTGAACATGCCACGTATAATTGACCATGGGAAAAACATGAATGTTCTAGATTTAAACCACAAACTTTTAAGGATTGGCCTTGTGATTTGTTGATGGTCATGGCAAATGCAAGACGTATCGGAAATTGAAGTCTTTTAAATTCAAACGGCATATCGGTTGGGATCATCGGTATCCTCGGAATGAGAACTTCCTCACCTTTGAATTTGCCTAGGTATCATTATCGTAGCGTAAATTACATTGTTCATTAATTTTCTAACCACTAAACGCGTACCGTTGCACAGTTTTGGTTGGTTTATGTTTCGAAGCATGATTACTACGGAGCCAACCTTTAGGCGTAAATTGTGAAGTGGTAAGCCAGGCACGTCCAAAGAGTTTAAAAATTCAATTGGATAGTTGGTGGCTTCATCTTCATTTGTGACGCAGTCAATAGATTTGAATGAATGCATTGTTCCAATGATCTTATTTTGAATTATGTAGTTTAGGTCATCTACATCTTTATTCTTAGCCGCTAAAATTGCTCGCTCACTCAACCATTCATTATTTTTGTAGTTAGAAATAATTTCTGGAAATACATTCTTGATAAGTTCGTCTTTTGATGAGACAAAATTACAGAAATTATTTGGAAATGATATTAATCCGCTCGATTCATCGACAGGTACTTGACCATTACCGATAGTCAGCAATTGCTCCGAGAAATCTTCAGCAGATGTATCATTAAGCAATGTAACTCATGTTTGTTGTCAGTTGCAGTTTCTTCACATAGCGCCATAGATTTGACGATTTGAGGCAACCGTTTATTTCGTCGGCAGCCGTAGATCTTGGAATTACTGGCAGTATTTGGCGGAAATCGCCAGACAGTAAAATCATTGCTCCTCCAAAACATCTCGAGTCATTGCGTAAATCTTTTAATGTTCGGTTAAGTGCTTCTAATGCACGTTTATCGTTTATGCGCCATTGTGCACTCGTCCCAGATGATGATTTTCGATATCGCTAAACCTTTCCCCATTGCTGAGTGTTTTGCAATAAAAAGTAAAAAAAATAAAAAAAAATAAAAAAAAAGTAAATAGATAAAAAGTATCCTATGTCCTTCTCCTGGCTCTAAACTACCTCCCTGCCAATTTTCAGCTAAATCGGTTCAGCCGTTCTTGATTTATAAGTGGAGTAACTAACACGACTTTCTTTTATATATATAGATTATTAGATGATCAACAGCTT
The DNA here is from genome assembly GCA_951640565.1 of Petrophora chlorosata. Classification (NCBI taxonomy): domain Eukaryota; kingdom Metazoa; phylum Arthropoda; class Insecta; order Lepidoptera; family Geometridae; genus Petrophora; species Petrophora chlorosata. The sequence continues at coordinate 1,387,061 of OX621204.1, read as the reverse complement.
ATACAAGAGATTCAGTTACAATCTTAAGTAATCATAATATAGGCTAATGAAAGATCATCCTAATTATTACAATTATTATGCATTTTGCGCTCTCTAGCAGAGGATTCAAGTATGTATAAAGGGTGTATGTGTGTGAGTCTATGTATGTGTGCGTGCGCATGTAAAGTTGACTGTGTATAGAAGTGTGTTTGTAGTAAATTTATATATTAACATTACTGGTTATTTGTCTTGGAGAGTTTTGAAGACTTGGTATTTAAGAGGTTTTTAGACATGATATTAATTCCAAAACTTCATTACAAAAATAACACGATTTAGCCCAGCTTCAACAATGTCGATTTTGTATTAAAAAATACATGCTGTATTATTGCACAAAAAATAATAGTGTTGCTGAAAAGGATTAAATCTTGCAATTGACAATTAGTGACCAAAATAACGGATAAAGGAACTGTAACCAAGTGAGAATCAGTCGGCTATAATTACTTTTTGACCGACTTCAAAAGGAGGTTATCAATTCGACTGTACTGTTTTTAATGTTTGTTACGCGATTACTCTCTGATTTGGAAAATTCTTTGCATTGGGTTCAGTATAGCTTCAAGGTGGTCCCATATAAATTTCATCGATATTCAACCTTGGACTTCGATGACACATCAGAATTGAAGTCGGCTTTATTTGTTAAAACTACACAGTAAGTTCTCACCTTGTTACACTTTGTGCCAAACACCACCTGTCGATCCGAGAGCCACTGTGAGCAGAACACCTTATTCATGTTGCCGAGGTTGATTGGTGTCTCTCGGAACATGTCGTGTGTAAGCATGTGTCGCGTCGCGTACGACTCATCCACTGATCTGGCCTAAAATAGACAATTGAAATAGGCAATTGAAATAGACAATTGAAATAATACAATTGAAATAGTGAATCGTATGATTATGTGATTTGAAAGCAACACATAGCTTTGTAATATATGTAAGAGGGAATTAAGCTTTTAAGATATGCAAAATATTTCACTCTAGTAGGGGTCTGAACTTGATAAAGGTGTGAAAAGTTTTCAATAGAAATCGCAGTTGTCACCCTAAAACAGTTAAACAGTTTTACAGGTGGTAGGTCTCTCATATGCGGGAAACCGTCTGGGTAGATATTACAGTTTTGTCGGTTATTCTGCCGCCGAGCAGTAGTGTGCAAGCATTACTGTTTCCGGTTTGAAGGGCATTGTAGCCAACAAGATTACTGGGCAATGAATCTTAATATCTGTCTCAGGGTGATGAGCGCAATGCATTGCTCCGAAGTGCTTTTTATGGTATTAAAAGTTGTGGGTGGTACTGCAATTGTTATGGGCAGGTGTGGCGCTTACCATCAGGCGAACGACGTGCTCGCCTCATCACTCGGTTGCATAAAAAAAATGTTAGGTAAAGAGAATGCAAGTATGAGTAGTTAGGTAAAGAGGTGCCTGCTCTGGCAGTTTGGTTAGAGCGCTTTCTGTACTCAAGGAATAGGGTTCAAACCATCGAGAGAAATGTTTTGCGTACCGAAAAGTTTATTAAACTTTCGCCAAGCATGCATTATATTTCTATTATTTTGCGGAGCCACAACCATCATTAGCCAAGTGACGAATTTTTCTTAAATGCCAATATGTGAGGTTCTTTTAACCTGTACCAAATTTTATATGCATATTCAGTAGGTCTGAGAATCGGCTACTATCTATTTTTCATACCCGTAAGTGATAAGGGTTGTTCACCTTTAACATTTTTTTTATTTATATGGCAAAACAATGTTTGCCGGGTCAGCTAGTTAGAGTATAATTTTGCTTATAGACAAAAGAGGTGTTTTACTTATCGAGGCTATGTATTTGACCAAGGGTATCAGCGTTTACACATGATAATGCAACTGAGAATGAGGTAAGATTGTCAAATTGACCAATCAGATATTGCATTTTTATTATAATTATCCTAATCCTATTGTTGCATATAAATGACTGCATATTTAAGGGGTTAAGGTGCATTGAAATAATTTACAAGCGAATTTCAGTTAACTAAAATTAAAAAATCCCCCAACACAAAAACCTATAAAAAGTAAAAAAATGGCTGAACCGATTTTGATACATCTCTAAGTAACACCGCTAGAGAACCTGCTTTCAAGTATAAAAGAACCGCTTCCAAATCGGTTCACCCGTTTAAGAGCTACGGCGCCAGAGAGCACACATAGTGATCAAACTTATAACACCCCTCCTTTTGGCATGGGGGTTAAAAATAAAACAGTATAGCGCAAACATTACTGTGTTCTGCTATGAGGTATTGTCTCAGGCTGTCGAGCGCAGAGCAATGCAGGATTTTGCAAAACAAAATCCAGGGTGGTGCGGCACCTGTTATGGGTAGGTATGTTGTTGACCATCACCATTCCTGATAACTATAATTTGGGCATATTCAAGGCTAGAGTGAATAGGTATCTTCTAAATCTACGTGCTTCATCTTCGGCCACATCCTCTCTTAACATCAGGCGAGATGGTGGTTAAACATAGACCATTAAGTGTAAAAAAAAAATTAACACAAATTTTACTAACACAAAACAGGTAAGCAACACTTTTTTACGTCATATCACAGAATACTAAGGGACAGAAGCATCACTCGAATCGAAATTTAAACAAATAGCGACTCTTGCTATGACGCAATAAAATTCAATTCAGCTCGCGTAGCGCTGCATACCTACCAGTCATATTAACCTACAGAGCGCCTCTCTTTCTATCGCGCCGCTCTTATCTCTTCTGACACGGCACGTGTAACGACGCGCGACTCGCCGTCGGTCTCCGGCTATGTACTTGCTTCGTATCTACAGTGGGGAGTGCGCTAGGCCTGGTCATACTGGGTCTGTTTGTACTGGAGAAATTAGTAAATTGAATGATGTAACTTAAACCTGTTGTCTCAGGGTGACAATTGCAATGCAGTGTCATGGAGGATTTTACAAAACAAAAATATAGATGGGTCTGCAACTGATATTCTCAGGCTGCCGTCACGTAAACAATGTAAACAACAACACGTAAACAATCTTATCATTTCACTAAGTGCATAAAAATATGTGTACCTCTGGAGCCTGTATTTCTCTAGACCGCACATAGTCAACAAAGTTATATGAGGTGGAAAGAATCTTATGTTGTTGAGATGGTGTCTCCTCTTCACTATCACTATCAGAGTAGCAGACAAAGTCCTCTGGTTTCTCCTGTTTTCTCTGTTGTTCTAATCTGCAATTAAATATTAATATAAGGAAATATAAACTATACTGCAATATTTATAATGTATTAACTATAAATACAATAGTTATAAGTTTATTTACAATAAAAAAGATATATAAAAGGATAATCACACCTTTGTTTTATTTTTCAACAGTGAGATTGTTTAAATTTAATAACTGTATCATATGTTTTTAAACAAAAAGAAGTACAGTTTTGTTTACAATCCGGGGTTCAAAGGACCGTGTAATAGAAAGCCATATGTAATAGTTTGTGGCATTTAATTAACGTATCAGCATAGAACAATAAAATTCCTTATGAAAATGTGCAAGGGTTATATTCAATAGGTTTATTACCTACTAGCTTCAGATATACTATACTGTATACTATTGTATATTTTTTAATCTGAAAGTAGCCTAAACAACAAATCATTAAAATTAAATAGAGATAAGTAAAATAAACTGTTATTTTTGTAAGTGCCTACTTATATGAATGATTTAACATTCCGTGCAAAAAGGTGCAATGACCTATGATGACATGACAGTAACCTCAATATTTTGGTTGTTATGACCTACATCAACTTGAAATACCAGTTTTAAACACATTTCTATTATCATTCTCAGCCCTCAAGAATAGATAAGTAATTTATAATTTGTACATTCATTTCAATACAATGATAATCTTTCTCTAAATATTGTTAAACGGTAACTAATGAGTCTATACAAGGACTACGATTTTGATTAGCGTTTCACAAGACAATGCTCAGGTAAAATCTGTGAAATCCCTAGGTAAACAATTGTGGCTGACTCCTGAGAACTACAGATTCAAGCCTCTTAGAGAATGAGAGGTTGATATTTAACGTGGTTTTTACCTTAATTGCCTCGCCTTGGCACGTCGGTCTTTAATCCTACTTGGTATGTAACATGAAGGGTAGCGCCCCTCAATGGAACGCCTCACCGTCTGCGCCATTTTACGCTAAATATCAGATTGTTCCAATTATATTGACCACGGATTATCGCACGGTCAACTGCTAGTCACTTTCGTTTTGTTCTGTTGTACGCAGACCCGAAATGCGACATCTTTCAACACATCGATGGAGTCCCCGCATTTAACAAGTTTGTAGTCGCGCGACATTCACACGGCACATAATATCACTAATTGTATCTCAATATTATTGATTTTAATGTAAAAGAAATGGAAAAGAAAAGCTTTGGTGTATGTATTCTAAGCCAAATATTTTTTTAGAAAACTATCTGACGCGCTGTCATGAGCACAAAAACTGTCATGACATATTGTCAATTTGTCATATCATGTCAAGCGCAAACAGACAGCCAGTGTTGCTAGATGAAAAATATAAATGGTCGTTTTTTTTTTAAAGTTTGCCCGTTAGGGCAGGCTAAAGTCTCTAGGACCATACCGCCATGTCTTACGTAGTTTTTATTTAATAGTTTAATATTCCATTTTATTATACTTTTGTTGAGAATGAGGGTCAACAGCAACAAGCCGGACCCTCTCCTAGTGCTTCAATAAAGTGGTGGAACTTTATGCAAGCTTTCCATGGACTTTTTGTGAGAACATAAAAAGCAATGTTTTCCCTATTTTGTTTCATTTGCCTACACTCGTGCACGTTAACGAACACATAATGGTTAATATTCCACCGATATTACACATGATCACTCGAAATAACACTTGTTTGGAAAATAAAACAAAATCGAACTGTATCACTTTTCACTTCCCGCCAAAAAGTCATAAATGGTCGATTTTCACGTCGAAAGACATCGACATAATCATTTTTATTTTAAATGGCTTCGCAAATTCTGTGTGTGTGCCAGCGAATAAATTATTTAGGGCCATCTACGGTAAATCCAGGCCTTAGTGACTTTTAGTGGCCTTACATAAAAAAGGCTGGAGGCATAAACTAGGATTTTTGTACGAGCACCATCAGTATTATCTACCCAGTTACCCACTTAGATTCTTTTAAGAACGAAATGCTAAAATGATATGTTATGAAAAGATATATCAACTTTTTAAAAATATAATATTTTCTTAATTCATTTTTCTTACATTGTACCTATTATTACCAACATGATGAAATTGGCATTAGAGCTAAAACCACCTGCTCAATAACAAGTTAGTCACTGCAGGTTAAACACCTAGGCTACTTACCTACAGACAGATCTAGGTTTACACGGGTGCATTGACATAGTGCTGCTATGCGGATCATTAGTCGAATTTTTATTTTTGTTGAAGTTGTGCCAGGATTTTATTAGGTAGGTATCCTTAATTGGAAGGCTTTTGCTGCACTGCATTATTGAGTTTATGTTTATGTTTAAGCTCTAGACTTATAGCCATAACTTTGAACAAATACATACTCTTTGTCAGTAAGTTTAGAAATGAAGGATATCTAGTCCAAGTACGTTCCATTTTGGATAATATCCTTCGCCACTGGTAGGTACTTATGATATATGATATGATAGACGGTTTTACTATGTATAGCTGAGTAATGAGATATATGTATGTACCTATCTATTTTATTAGGTTTTTGATACATTAATAATTTGTTAATAGGTCGGTTGGTATCTACCAAAATCATCGATCGGCGTAAAGCCAGATAGATCCGTTCATTAACCTCCGTAATATTAAGCAAGTAGGAAAATAGCTAAAAAGTACTTGGTACCTATGCTGTGGTATGTGATGCGAATTGTTGCGTTAAGTTACCCCACATTAACATAAAAGTCACAAACAATAAAAGACATAGCCTTCTTCTATTCCTAAATTCTGAGGAAATCCGCAAATAACTGAGAATCTCTGCGGATTACGGCGTAGTCCAAAAGAAACATCGAGCGCCGATCGCGGTAAGACCTGCGCAATGGGAGCATTCAATAAGATAAGTACATGCTAGAGAAGGCTAGCGAGCTAGGTCTTGAAATTTGAAGTACGGTCTTGAGTTATCTAAATGGCTAGACGAGCCGGTCGTTCACGTGACGGTAGGTAAGCAACACGCATACCCATAACAGTAGCAGCGCCCAGAACTTTGTAAAATCTTGCTCGAAGCTGCACTTCGCTCACCCGTCACCCTAAGACAATGGAAACCCATTAACTTAATTTGAAATACCCTTTCAACCAGATCACATTAATGTTTGCACACTACTGCTTGGCGGACGAATATTAGGCAAAGGTGTGGTACATTCCAAAGCGGACTCCTGCAGAAACGTCTTTAAGCAGACGTCTCGCATAAGTACCAACTGCCGCGCACGAATAATATAGATTTGTAGGAATTAGGACTCCAAGACTCCAATGGCGGTAGGTATTTATTTATCGGAATATTATCGGATTTCTCGCGACCGGCTAAAGAAAAAAAAAATGCAAAATACACAGACAAGACGCATGTCTTATTATTGTTATGTTGTACCTACCTATAGATTTCTGTGCTGATAGGTAAACACATACCTACCTACCTTTTATATTTACTATCCCTGAGATAGGCAAAAAATATTCGTCGATTCCCATCAGGTAAGATCGTGGTCAAACGCTGTCCCAGTTAGATATAAAAACTTGAGGCGTTAGCTGGGCCAAAAATTACACCTACCTACTTCCTTCAAAAAGGCTTTGCCAGTCAGAATAAGTGCCTCCACTATTGAGGAATGACACTATAAGACCTCGATGGCCTCCACCGATGGCAACGTCAGACATGTTGTAGGTCCAAATTTTTCACCGACATTTGTCACCTATTTTGTGGCCGACTTTTTATAGGAAACTCCGTACCTATGATTTATTTATTTATTTATTTATTTATTTATTTACAGTTGCCCACTACACTTACAGTTGTGACCAAAGCGTGTAGTGGGCCAATTACAAAATATGTTTTGTAATAACTAACTTAAGGATCTAATACACAACCTTATAAATAAGGGGAGTTTAGTGAAAAACAGGTCCACATCCGGTTCCTGAGCAATGAGGGCGTTAAGCAGACTTATGGCCTGGGCTGTGGGGGCATACTGAGCCGTCTGCGTACGCACCAGCGGGGCTGCGAGCAGGCGCCGGGCGCGCGGCCGCTGCGACCGCAGCCGGTCCGGCGTACACAAATAACAACGCGACAACGCATCTGGGTTATCAATCTTATTATTGAGCATTAGGAAGTAGTGTAGCATAATTGCACACTTACGCCTCAGATCTAAGGTGTTTATACCAACCATACCTACTATAAACAGGGATGGATATAAGTACGGATAATATCCAAATAACTTTTTATAAAGGTAACGCGCGAATTTTTTTTGTACTTTCTCAACCATAAGTTTGTATTTCTCTTCATGGGGGGCCCAAATTACGGAGTTATATTCTAATTTGCTTCTGACAAACGCATAGTACAAAGTTAAAATTGTGGTTCTGTCATGAAAACGAGCAGTTTGTCTCATGACAAAACCAAGAGACTTATGGGCACGACTACACATCTGAATGATGTGGGGATTAAATGTTAATCCTACATCCAAAGTCAGACCCAGGTCGCGGATTTCTGTTACTCGTTCGAGAGGAACACCAAGAACGTTGTAGGCGTGGTCAATGGGTGAACGTGTCCTAGTGAATGTGATGCTTTTGCATTTCGAAGTATTAAATTCTAGTTGGTTGCGCTCACTCCACGACACAACATTATCTATGTCCCTCTGTAACGCTTCACAGTCTGCTACGTTTTTTATACCCAAATATAGCTTAAGATCGTCGGCGAACATGAGACATTTAGCTGATCTGACGACACTCGGCAGGTCATTGATCATAATGAGAAACTGAGTTGGCCCTAGCGTGCTGCCTTGGCTCACACCAGAACGAGTCACATATAAGTTCGATCGGTGCCCTGATAGCTGAACATATTGGTTGCGATTACAAAAATAACTAGTAAATAATCTTAATAGTTTTGGGGTGAAACCTATTGACGAAAATTTTTTAAGCAGAACGTCATTGTGGACGCGGTCAAACGCTTTTTTAAAATCGAAATAGGCCGCGTCCACTTGCTTATTTAGGTCCATTTCTGTGGCGGCATAGTCGACGAAGTTTATGTGGTTGGTGGCAGTCGATCTGTTGGCTCTGAATCCGTGTTGCGCATCTACCAGTTGTGAGTTAACTTGTCGGGTGATGTGGTGGTTAAGTATAGATTCAAAAACCTTTCCGAATGCTGACAGAACAGCTATAGGCCTATAATTCTCAACCTTCGATGCCAAGCCAGATTTGGGTATAGGAGTTACTCGTGATATTTTCCACTTTGACGGATACGTACATGTGTCTAGGGCCAAGTTAAAGATATGAAGAAGTGGTCGTTTCATCAAAGTAGAGCAATCTTTCAGAATAAAAGATGGGACTCCGTCAGGCCCAGGGGCCGAGTGGGCCTTAAGGCGTCTCACAGCAAACGAAAGGTCAGATGAGGTAACAGTATCCACTGCGATGCGTGAGGAACACAGTGAGCTGACCGTCTCATGCTCCGCTACGTCAGCTGATAAAATAGGATCGTCATTTAAAAATACAGATTGGAAATATCTGGCGAAAGCGTTCGCCGCATCTACACCAGTCACAGTTATTCCATCGTACTCAAACTCTTCGCAAAACTGTCTAGAAGACTTTTGTTCTTTTACGAATTTCCAAAATCGTCGAGGATTTTGCTTAATGTTAGATTCTGTTTGCTTTATATATTCATTATAAGCCATATCTATTAATGTTTTAACTCGTTGCCTATAGAATTTAAATAATTCCCTATTAAAATCTTTATTATGCTCTTTAAATTTAACTAAATGGTAGTACTTATTTTTTATATTATTTATTATTTCAGGGGTAAACCAAATTGGATATTGATAACGCATATTGGGCTTATAGGGCTGTTTTACAGGTACACACATATCAAAACATGACTCTAATTTGGTATACATAAAATCTACAGCAGTATTAACGTCTGACAATAAAAGTATCTCATCCCATTCAATAGAAGCTATGGTGGTATACAACAGATTGAAGTCGGCCTTCCGAAAGTTCCACTCGCGCGGTGAGTCACCGTGCGATGGACGCTGTTGGCGGAGTACGGGCGGGCGCGGTCGCGGGCGCAGCGGCCGCGCGCTGCGCAGGCTCACCGCGAGCGGCGGGTGGTACGCATCGGCGGGTACTACTGGCTCCGTGTCGCCACTCACCTCAATCCACTCAACGCCCAGATTACTCAGAACCAGATCTAACATTTTTCCGTATTTATTACTAATTGAGTTAAATTGCCTTAAATTACAGTAAGTTAATAATGAATCGAATTGTAATTTAACATCTAGACTACATGAATTTAAATTAAAATCACCAATGAAAACAACATCAAATTTTGGAAATTTTTCTACTACATTCTCTAAAACCGTTAACGTATTAATGTATTTGTCATCATTAGAATTTGGCGGAATATAAACAACGCCACATATTACTTTCATGGTTTTTAAAGTAACAATTCCTAATATTACTTCGATATCATCTGTGTACCCATCAATATTAAGGATTTGCTGCACGTTGTAAATCTCCCGCACTGCCAGCAACACACCTCCCCAACCAGCATCGCCGGCGCGGTCCCGCCGCAGCACAGTATATCCCGGTGGGAACACTTCCGCATCGCTCACGCCGCTCATCAAAAACGTTTCAGTAAATGCGAATAAATCAGAGTTGTCCGCTAATATCGCCTTTTTGCAGACATCTAATTTCGAACGGAGGCCTCTAACGTTTTGATAAAAAAGCGTATAAGATTTAATTCTACGTTTTACAATCTTAGTTTGCTTGCTGGTGTGGCTTTCGAAATCCACTCCGCCACGGCTTAATATGAACATCTTGAGGCCAATGCTCTGGCGCCAAGTATTTAACAGTGTGTTTGGCAGGAACAGTTAATTTAAAAGAAGCATAATCGCCACGCGCCTTTAACGTTTCGACCGAGCAGATATCATCGGGGCAGATATTACGTAGATGAGTCATCACTTGTTCCATTGTAGTTCCAAGTTGCACGAAATACAAGTGCAGATAGGATTTACGCTCCGCAGCCGATAACGCGCAAGCAGTTGAACCCGGGGCGGCCGTACCACGAGTTACATTCTCAGGCGAGCGGCGGCGCGGACGGGATCGGCGCTTTACTTCGACCCAGTCAGCGACCGCACCGTCTTCGTTCAGGTGCGCATGAGTCACGACAGCAGCAATAGATTCGGGTTTCGGTGTCGTCGGCGTACTCGGAGTATGGGGCGTGCTCGATGACGCGGTCGGCCCGCACTCGGATGGCTCCGTCGTCTCCGCGATGCGAGGAGCATTAAGAACGAGAGATAAAGTCTGTCCTCCTTTAGTTTTCCGAGCACCAGCGGAGAGCGCCGATACTGCACGAGCACGCGCCTCTCTCATAGGCCGTTGCGACGGTTGCGAGGAACTTTTACCCTCATCCGGATTTATAATAGTTGATTTTGCCGAGGCACTAGAATTTGCACTATCACCGATCAGTTTTTTTATCAAGATATTTTGATCTAAAACCACTTTCTCCAGTGAAACAACTTTGCTCTGGAGATCAAGCACTGTCTTATTAAGTACGAGAATAGAAGTTTCTACGGATTTAACCGACATTTCTAATATTTAACAGTTAAAATACGCGGAGCTTAACGATTGACCTCCGGCCAGCGCGGGGGCGGGGGTAGATGATACATTTTCACCTCAGATAAAGTAAGATTTTCAACGACAATATCGATGACCGATTGTCTGACGTAGGTACCGCAGCCGGCTAGTACATTATTTACCTCAGAGAAAGAACACTAATCTTTGCATTACCTAACTATTTTTTGTACAGTGACGTCAGTATCTTATAGACTGCCATAATTTTCTAGACGCAACATACATACCTACTTCAATATTCATATTTCTAAATCCCCTTCATAGATGGCGCCACATGTCTTGTTTGCGGCGAACTAGCGTTCAAGATTCTCAGAAAACCGCTTGATTACCTTTTGATTACAGGGAAAGTCGTTAGTATTGTGCATCAGTGATTCCTGTTATTTCGTGTCAGATCTAATGAAATATGAATGATTTGCAGTACCTAACCCCTGTTTCTGTAGGAAGTGGTTACTTACCTACCTATTAACACCACAGAAATGTAGAAAAATTGTATAGTCCATTTCTCTGATTAATACTGTCCCTCTTTTCCTTTGAGAATATCTCAATGGAGGGCATGTAGGGTAGGCATGGAAATCTATTAAGCTCCTTGAGGGTGGCGATGAAAGGTCTGACAGTGATTTAAAAAGTATATATGTATACGTTTTGTATACTGGTGCTGGTGCCTACTTATACCTGCATATAACTAATTAACATGTTCAATTCTACCCAGGTAGGCATTTACGTAATGAGTAGGTAGGCCCTAGATTATATATGTATAACAATATAAACTTGTTTCAGACTTGCAACAAGTTTGAAGTATCAAACGCGAAGACTTGCACCAAGTTTGCCACGGCAAGTGTGCAAAGTTGCTGCAATTTTAAGCTTTCTACTTACTTTCAGCAAACTTACACTCCATTGCCGCGACAAACTTGATGTATCAAATCAATATCAAAGGTAAAACGAACTTGCAGCAAGCTTACGCAGATAGCACGAGCATTAGAAAGTGACTTTGTATCATTGTATTTTTAGGGTTCCATACCCAAAAGGTAAAACGGGAATCTATTACTAAGACTCCTATGTCCGTCCGTCTGTCTGTCTATCCGTCTGTCACCCAGCTGTATCTCATGAACCGTGATAGTTAGACAGTTGAAATTTTCACAGATGATGTATTTCTGTTGCCGCGATATAAATGTTTAAGGGGGCTCCCATACAATAGACATGATTTTTCGCCGTTTTTATAAATAACAGTACGGAACCCTTCGTGCGCGAGTTCGACTCGCACTTCTCCGGTTATTTATTTTAATAATAAAGTATGCTTAGCACAATTTTATATACGTAGTAAGTAAGTAGTAAGTACTTATTGCATTAATAATTTTGTATCTATTGAATAAGAACATGTAGGTTTAGGTAGGTAATTAGAAATGCGCATAGACAACTCTAGGTAGGTATACTACAGTTAACCAGTCGCACAGTTTGGTATAGTCACATGGTAGATACAACTTTCACATTAGTTAATAAATAAATAAATAATAAATAACGCCCAACGATCACATACATAGATCCTGACCCCTAACTAGGATTCCCTGTATCTAGGGAACCAGGAACTATGAGGACTATGGTCCCATAACACCCAGACACGAAACAAATGCTTGCATTTTTTTCTGTGTACAAACATTTGTCCCATAGAGGGAATCGAACCCGCAACCTCAGTGCTGTATGAGATTTGAGCCAACCTGCCCAACTACTACACCACAGAGTTCATATACTTAAATCCAATTTGAAACTTTAAAGTCAGTTATGGAGACGTTGGCAGCTGCACCGGTGCACCCTCCATCCAGGAGTCATCGGCGTTGGACGCCGGCCAGTCTAGAACAGAACGACCACGTAGCTAATAGACCTCTCATCTGGAACTGTCGGACTGCAAAACATATGGTAAAATTTTAACGTTGGTAAAAGTCGGCCTCCATTTATAAATTGGCAAGGATTCTCTTTTATTTGAATCTTTATAATATCCTTGTTTAATAATAAATAAAAAAAAATAATACACAGGATAACAATCGTCAACATAAGCAGGTGGAACAATATAAATCATAATCTCATGTGTAGGCTGTGTCTAAAAAATATGAGATATGTGAGATCTGTTGTTCCCGAAACTAGACTTGAAAAGCCTGTGTAATTATTTATTAATGTCATGAAACGGTCCTTTTTATTTTTTTTATTAATTTCATTTCTAAACTTGTAAAGATATTGAGTAATTTGCATTTAAGGTAAAGGTTTACAGAGTATTCTGTTATTTGAAAAACGCGACGGTTTGGAGGCATGGACATAAAGGTTGATCTCTCAGAGATCTACATAGGTACTACGGTGGCATCTAGTTTCAACATGGCCTCAGCTGACCTGTCTGTGGCGGGATAGACATCAATAGTTTCTGGACAGAAACAATATATTTTGAAATCGCGACATAGGGTGTCCTCACTCAGTCCTCTGCGCCTACTTTCCCGCTGACAGGTTCAAACTAGGGTTTCGCGTCTGCACTCGGTGCGGATTATCGGTAATTACCGGTTTAGTCTAGCATAGGGATTAGGCAAAGGTCAAGTGGGTTAGGTGAAGCTCAATTAGTCAGGTAAAATCAGGTTCATTTTATAATATAGGTAATGCCACTTTTAACATTAAAATTTTACCTACTATAAAATAAATAAGGCATTTATTCAGTAAGCACACGAATTAGCTGAAGATTCAGTATTGCTATTTTTCAGCTCCACCTATTTTTATGCCAGATGGCACCTGAAACGCAATGATCAGCATTTTAACACATTTCTATTAAGGTTTTGTTTAATAACATAGGTATTATCATCTTATTTAGCTAAAAAATTAAGACTAAGGTATATTTTACCTTAAATACAGTCTTAATTTTTGAGGTAGGTATACAGCAAGTATATGAAGATCTGTAGATAAATTAATAATAATAATAAGATTAATGTATCTGGGTGATGAGCGCAATGCAGCGCTGCGCAGTACTTTATATGGTAGCTATTAAAAGATCTGGGTGGCACTGCAATTGTTATGGGTAAGTCTCATTGCACCATTGTATAAAACAATACGAATAATAGAAAAAACGTTAAATTGAATAAACTAAATCTGATCACTACTACAGTTACCTAAGTACCGACACAATTTATTGTATGCACAGCAAAACATCGTAAAACCGGCGACTCTATGCAAACATTTGCTGGATGGATCGGCTATAGTTATAATCATCATCATTATCAGCCCATCACGTTCCCACTGCTGGGACACGGGCCTTCTCTCATAGAAATAGTATGGGCCATAATCCACGCTGGCCCAGTGCGGGTTGGGGGACGTCGCATGTCCTTGAATTTTAGTGATTATTTCTTGGATATGCCGGTTTCCCCACGATGTTTTCCTTCACCGTTTTTAGGGTGAGTGTTAAATCCGCACATTTAAGAAAATCAGTGGTGCGAGGCCAGCGGGATTCGAATTCGGGTGCGTGCCACACTCGCTCTTGATTATTGTTTGAACTACACAAATTACTGTTTGAACAGCAAAACGACGTAAAACCGGTGACTATGCAAACATTTGCTAGATGGATCGGTTAAGCATAGTAATGACTCCATTCAATTCTGCTGTTCCGCCACACTACACGGGACAAAGTGGCGGCGCGGCGCGGCGTTGGCGTTGAGCCAAGAAGGACATGTTTTCAGACGTCGGAGTTAGCGCTCGCGGTCTCAAAGCTTGTCAGGTGGCTGTCATATTTGCTGTCACAATCTGATCGGGGAAGTCCCGTAGTTCAATCAGTCATACTCGATGCAAGTGCCTATGTCACAAACAGTCTTCGTTGTTCGATGGATCGAAGTACTAACAAAAAATTGATTTTAATTACGAATATGAAATTATTTGTTTGATTCCGTCATTTTTCAAGATGACCGCCAATACCGATACAAACGATACAAAAGTTTGTTTTCGAACGAAAAGATGCAAATAACTTTTAAACTATTGGATGCCTTAAATTAAAAAAAAACAACACAATCCCACGCTGCTTTAGCAGCTCACCCACGCAGCGAAATCACTAGTTTGTTATAAATATCAATGAAAAATTATACTTGCTCGCCTTTACCATTATGACCTGGAGTCCAAATATCAAGGCCAAGAGACAAAGAGGACCAATATTACTCACTGCTCTTACTACAGACTTCTGAAGAAGAGTTTTCTTAAATAAAGTCGTTGTAAGTAAAAAAGTGGCGACACAGGTCCACAGTAATGTATGCAGATAGCCACTTCACGGCGGAATAGTTGACACTGCGGTAATACTTCCAGCTAGAGAGCTGCAAAACAGATTTCCCGCTACAAATGTATATAAAGGGGATACCTCGGTACAGGAGCGTCATTCTTTGGCGAAGTGCCAGGCAGGACGCTTCCAACAAATCGAATTAGTCAGTTTATATCGGACACTAAAGTCTTCTTTATACTATGAGAACAAATTTTGGGAAAAATAACGGACTTTTTATTTGGAAAAAATGTTTAATTAGAATAGTTCGGAACTGTTGATATACCTTTTGTTACTACAAACAAAGAGAGTCCTTGCTATCCTATTTGTTTCATGGCTTCATCATCATCAGCCCATCACGTTCCCAATGTTGGAAAATGGACCTTCTCTCATAGAGAGAGAGTATGGGCCATAATCCATCACGCAGGCCTAGTGCGGGTTGGTGGATGTCACATGTCCTTGAATTTTCATGGCTTCTAGAATATATTAAATTTTCAAGGCTAAAGATTAAATAAATAGGTATGTAAGATAAACAATAATCATGCTGATTGGTAGTTAGACCAACTCTGCATCCTAAGATCCTCAACCTAGTATTAGGACATTTATACTATGTAGGCATAAATAAAAATCTTGGTGGCGAGTCAGGGCCAACTTTATTTCGGGTCACAGAGATACTTCATGGTTTATACACAGGTCTTCTTCTTAGTCGAGGTCATGTCTAACGGGGGAAATTTTCTATCACTTGCACTACGTTTTTTCAGGTTAAAATTTCAATTAGATAAGATAAGATATTTATTTTAAAAAACGAAAATTACAGTGGAAGCTTAAAGTTATAAATAATCAAACATAGTTACAACATATCTGAAACAAAATTAAATTTCCAATGGATTAGAACGGCGGCTCCACACTAGGCCCGTGTCGTGGAAAACTTAATGTACGATTACAATTTTGTACACAATAATAGTAGTATCGGAAGCATCCTAATAGAGATCTACGTTAAAATTATAATAAAATGAAGTAAAATATGTGCCTGATGTATGATATTGTCTGCTATCCTTACGGCGTCGGGCCACAAAGGTAATGGCAGGCCATTGAAGGATCTTATTTGGTCGGTCCATCGCGTGGGTGACCGGCCGCGCGGTCTCTTTCCATCAACCTTCCCAGCACCATTCGTTTCTCAAGGTTGTCAGGGTCTCTACGAGCAACGTGGCCAAAGTACTTACGAATCGACATCAATCGACAGCCTCTGTGGTATAGTAGTTGGGCAGGTTGGCTCAAATCTCATACACCACTGAGGTTTCGGTTCCGGATTCGATTCTCGCGATGGGACAAATGTTTGTGCATAGAAAAAAAAGAGCAAGCAGTTGTTTCATGTCTGGGTGTCGTGGAACCATGGTCTCATAGTTCTATCCTCATGGTTCCCTAGATACAGAGAATCCTAGTTAAGGGCCAGGATCTAAGGATGAGAGAAGGGCGTTTTAAAAAAAAAGGAAAAATAAATTGAAATTTGTTGCAAGCAGATAGTGGAGAGTGCAGATACCTACATTCTATTCCAAACAATAAACATCTTGCATATATCCCATAAAAACTCAAAATATCCAATAAACGGTAGAATGTTCCATTACCTTCCAAATGGGCGCTCGCCGTGGTAGAGGGTGATGTAATCGATCAGCTGACGACCTTGCGGGGTCATTGACCAGGGGAAGTGGGTCGCACCGCCTCCCTAAGGGCACGGGTGTAGGGCGTGACGTAGATAAGGCAGCAGTTGTTATGGGCAGTCTTGACATCACCATTACGATGGAACAAGTAAGTAATTTCCATATTTCACGCATGCAGGAGAACCTAGTGGTCTACTAAAATATGTTACGTGGATGTAATTGCTCTCTTTTTAACCGACTTTAAAAAAGAAGGAGGTTCTCTGTTTGATTGTATTTTTAATCGAACGTCATGGCAATAAAAAATTACAACAAAATTCCAGACAACATAAAAGTTGAAAACATCGAATCAATTTTCTTAAAAAAATTAAAACATTACCTAATTAACAAATGCTACTACAACTTAGACGAATTTTTTAAAGACAAGTAGATAGATATTCTAAATCAATATACTAATAAAATTAATTATTTTTATGACTAATACTTAATTATAACAACACCAAAATAGTTAATAAAAATAATATAGTAATAATAAAGTAAATGTTTATTTAATGGATCGGTCCGCTCGCTATTACTCCTATTGCTATACCCTGTCAGGATCATATATGTTAACTTACCTTTACATAAGACCTCTTCAAATGTACATACATATATGATTGCAATAAACTATTGAGTATTGAAGTATACCAGGCAATCGTGTCTGCGAGTTTACACGGGTCAGGAAAATGTAAGTATTTGATTCCGTTTCTTTTGGAAACGTTATCGAACCCGCTAAATTGCGATAACCTGAAATGAAGAGGCAAAACCGAGTTGACCCAGTAAAGGTACGTTCCTGAGAGGTCATAGAATACGAATTATTTACCCGAAAGGCCGCGGTAAAGTGTAATGAAGGAGCAAGGTGTTTGGAAGGTATTCCGGTATTTATGACAAGCTTGAGAGGGCGAGAATCCCCGAAGATTGGGTGGTTTCAAAGTCAATATATATATGTGTGAGTCCAGTATTGACTGTATGCTTTTTTAAGGTCAGTAGCCGCTTCGTTTTGTGCGGAGATTAAGTATGTAAGTAAATTGTAATTTAATATTATTATTACTGTATAGTAACCCACCCTTTACAATAACTATTCTTTAGTTCAGGTAACTTAAGAAAAAAATAGTTATATTAGTGACTAAAGTATCCTAAAGACCCATATTATATAAGTATAGGGTACCTTACAGAATTTTAAATCGAAATTCAGTGTGATAAGACATGCAGTTTGTTTACCTGGTGGTAAGCAAAACGCATGCCTTCAACAATTGCAGCACCACCCAGAGCTTTGATTTGCAAAAACCCTGCGGGGCACTGCACTGCGTGGCACCCTGAGACATGTAACGTTACGGAGGTCCCCCGGCTAGCTCTACCTATGACCTCCGCACGTACAGTACCTTTCTGGGAGAGAGAGAGGAACTGGGAAGCTGTAATAATAAAATATGTTGATTTAGTGATACATTTAATACATACAATATATAAAACATTAGGGCTGCTGAGGAAAAGATCTTCTGCCTGTCGAAAAGGGTAATGAAAATTGTCGATAGAGGGAAATGAGAACGTATACTTTGTCCTGGGTTTGTTCTTACAACTCCCAATCCAGGGGACGGTTGCAACCTTTCCTTAGGCGTTTGACGACGGCGAGTGGGCCTGTATTTGGGCCACCAACTGGTGAGACTTCAACAACACTGTCTCAAATAATATGGGTTCTCCACCTTGATATAATATTGTGGTTTTCCACCTTTCAACAAATCCTGAGAACCTTTGTCTCCCGAAGCTCAAGTTCAAGTCCCCCGATTTTCATATATCTTTTCGTTCTCTGTCAGTTAATTTCGAATTCTCTTTTCTTTTTCTTCTTTTCTCTTCAGGCAATAAACGTAGGTCCATTAAAAATATAACAAATAGGTTCGATGAGTCATGAATAATGAATGAAGATGATATGTAACACTACAGACAATTACCACCAAGTACTAACAGTATTAGATACTACATATGTAAGTGACTTCCGCTCACGCAATGGACGCTAGAACTACGTAGTAATATTTAGTTTTCTTTGCTAGAACTATACGATCCGGTTCCGTAATTATTAGATAGATAAATGAAGGCTTTATTGCAAACATTAAATTAAAGACATTAGGTACATAAAAACAATTGAAGAAAGTGTTATAATGGGCAGCTTTATAGCTAAAGCGGTCTCTTCCGGGCAACCTTTGGATGAAGAGGAATTATCAAAATGTTAAAGACGGGGATGTAAGGTCTACAATAATAATAAAACATAAACATTGACAATAAAATAAACTACAATACTAAAATTATATATACAAAATACTAGCATGATTAGGTAAGTATATTATCTTGGCCCACTCCTATGTAGGTCTACCTATCTATCGACCGAATCTTGGAAAGCTCCAACGATTCAAAGGCCGGCTACACGATTATCCAATTCCTCGAACGAGCCTAGGTATTAGGGAAACTCCATCATAAACTAGCTTTCACATATCAAGACGCACCTCAAATCGAAGTCTGCATCATTATACTAGATATGAACGTTTGAGTTGGCCTGGGGGTCTACTCTAGGTGCTTTCGTTCGGTCGTTCGTGCGGACTAAAAGAGACACTCTTATGCCTGTTGCATAGCGCTGTTCCTTTCATCCGACGGAAAGAATATTCGTAATTACGAATCAGAGTAAGGCTCCTCCTGGAATCGACCAACTTGAGCTATCACACACACAATAGGACAACTGGATCTTATTAGTGCGTAAACCACTTTTCTGCCTATTTGGATTTTAAAGTAATTCTTTTTTATATTGTTGACAGTTAATTGAAGGCAAAATTAAAAAATGCCTTGTCCATAGGTAGGTATTATCTTTGGGTAGGTACGCACTAGCCACCTTCTACATCAGTGGTTGAATGATCAGTAAGAATGTAAGAAAGAAAAACACATTTTATTGTTGACGCCTTGTGTTGCTTACCATCAGGTGACGCTCGTTCTAATTATAAATTATGTTTTAATTATGTATATTCTAATATTGTAATAATTTTTGACTTGTATATTAGTACGAACAAATGATTATCTGATAGTGACCACCACAACATAAACACTAGAAATAAAAAGGATAGAATTGCAGTACCTAGGTTTAGACTGAGTAAAACGAATAAGTCCTTCATGGGCAATTGTGTACGTTTTTACAATAAAATTCCAAAATGTATAACGGAGCTCACAGAAAGTAGATTCAAATTGACTGTGAAAAATATTCTAATGAAAAAAGCATACTATGCAGTTAGTAATTACATAGAAGACAAAGATGCATGGAACATTCCGCTTCTGCCAAGTAGCCAACTGGCACATAAGAAAAATAATATTGTCAAAAACAAACATAAAATATTGTAACAAAAGTTCTAAAAAATATGCTCCTCAGTTTCTTGCCGTATCTTCTGAGTAATGGTTCTTTTTCTGATACGGTGGTAGATTCATTGTAATAATTGACGTTCATAAGTGCGTCTGTGACGACAAAATTGAATAACTAACTTTTGATTGATTGATGATGATTGTCAAACTAACAAACGCTTTACCAAGCTCAATTTCATTGAAAAAGTTGGCAGTTTAATCAAGTATCCTATTAACAGGGTCACTCGATTCTGACACAATTAGGGTTCCCGAATAATTTTCAAAGGTTAATTCAAGGGTGTCTCTCTATTGTCGCCAACAAAAGGCACTTTACATAGAATTAATTCGACCACCGACTATTTACCTTTACTAGTGCCCTTATATTTTCTAACAGTACCTAAACCTTTCGATAAATCTTATCAAGTGTCAGGCTCAGCCGCGGCACCCGATAGCCGTAGGGCTAATTCCACCGACACCAGATTTATGTATTCTACTGTTCCTGTTTAAGACCGTAAAACCTAATACTTCCAGTAAAAAAGGGTATTAGGGTACAGCTGACTTTTCGTTCCAACATGTTTCAAGCCAGGGGTTTACTTATCTGCTGGGTACAAACTGTACAATGTTTCGAAACGAATTTAATCGAGAACTAATTCTAATACGATTAAACGATAGTTCTTGCTTAGATTGTGTACTCTAAACGCTTTGGAGTGTAGAGGAGCCGGAAAATTTGAAATTCTTATTAATATAATTTTAATTCTATTGTGTTTTTTATTTACCACATTTTTCTTAAGTCCCTTTCTTGTTTGTCTGTCTGTCGTTCCAGGTGGAATCTTGCAACTCAAATCCGGCTGAAACTTTTATGGTAACTCACAACTTGATGACAATGCATTCTAAACTCATTCAATAGTTTTCGTTTATTTTCCTAGCTCTGGTTAATACGCTCCGCTTCAAAAAGCTTCCGTGGTAACTTTTTCTTTATATTTCTTATATATATATATATATATATATTATTATAATTCTTATTTTCTTTACCGTGTTTTGCCAACGGTTTCAGTCCTCAGCTGCCGGTTAAATGTCACGGGTAACACGGGTAAAGCGGTAAAGCCCTTCGTAGGGACAGAAACAGAATACGTTGATTGCTCCGTTGACGCCATTTGTTGTCGGATCGGGAGTAAATAATCAACATTCGTGTTTAATTGATCATTGATTGGAATTCGTTGTTAGAATCGAAATGGGAACATTTTAAACGACTACGGTAACACAATCAGGAGCCGTAAATATTTGATACCCACGATCTATTTCCGTACAAGTTGTGTGCTTTTGACACTTTGTCCAGAAATGCGACGCGTACACTTTGCACCTTCGTTGTGTTGCGTCTTCGATCACATCGGATTGCGGGGGAAACATGTTCCTATTACAAATACCTACTGTCCATTTGATGCGGCATTGCAGTGTTCTCGTCCTTTCTTTGTGACAAGTTTCAAAAAGTGTAGAAGGTGCTGAATAGGCAAGTATGTCTGTAGGGTGTCGGTAATAGAGTCATGGTAATAATTTGACGTTCATAAGTGCGTCTGTGATGCGGAAACTGAATAAAGAGATTTTGACTTTGACTTTGATAATATCAAAAAGGATTGATTGATTTTTGATTATATCAAACCTTCCTATATAGGTTTTATAGTTAGCCTTCATTCCAGAACATTCGGAAATTTTAGAGATAATAAATGTAGGTACTTAATTATTCAAGTCTTTAACTCTCCAATAAACATGAAAATCCCGTCTCCATGTAATAAATCCTCCGACACTTCGAATTCTATTGTCTGAAGTCTGGAGAGCTCTGAAAATGTTCGAGAACTGAAACTTCATAATAAAGTGAGGGAAATTTTCGGAGAGTTCGCTTGTCGCAGGCATTTGCCTAATAAACCTGGGAAGTTTTGAGAATGCATATAATTTATGAGTATATTAAGATCTTGGCGCGAGTTTATAATGAGAAGACTGAGTAATATCAGTCTTTATATCTGACGTCTCGGAGTGATGAGCGCAATACCAGGCCTAGCGCACTCCGCACTGTAGGTACGAAGCTACAAGTACATAGCCGGACACCGACGGCGGGTCGCGCGTCGTTACACGTGCCGCGTCAGAAGAGATAAGAGCTATGCGATAGAAAGAGAGGCGCTCTGTAGGTTAATATGACTGGTAAGTATGCAGCGCTATGCGAGCTGAATTGAATTGTATTGCATCATAGCAAGGGTCACTATTTGTTTATATGCGCCTCTTTTTCTATCGCATAGCTCTTATCTCTTCTGACGCAGTAACACGTGTAACGCGCGACCCGTCGTCGGTGTCCGGCTATGTACTTGTAGCTTCGTACCTACAGTGCGGAGTGCGCTAGGCCTGGTTAAACTTAAAGCAAATAATAGCTAAGCCTACCGAACCTTAGTAAATTGTGAGCAGGCGGAGACAACGTGCGCAGCTGAATGTCAAGGGCAGGGGTTTACACCCATTTATGGAGAACCCTTACCATTACGAAAATTGATGGCTAAGAATTCCCGTCCTACGACAGAATGGCGAAGTACGGCGATAATTCATTAAGAACCGCCATATTGGCGGTTTTAATGGTGCGATGACGATATTTAGGGCGCAAATTGCTTTCCGATTGGACAGAATAAACGGTAAGTTATGCCGTACCTTTCGAATTTTGCTTTGGAAGGTTTTAATAAAATTGGTAACTAGTGAAATAGATAGGATATATTTTATTTTAAACCGAAATCAAAAAAGGAGAAGGTTTTCTGTTCGATTGTATTTTTTTTAAATGTTTGTTACCTCAAAACTCCGTTATTTATGAACCGATTTGGAAAATTCTTTTTGCGTTGTGTTCAGTATAGCTACGAAGTGGTCCCATATACATTTCATCGATATCTGACCTTGGACTTCAAAGATATATTGAAGTCGGTTTTTGTTTTTTTCTAAAAATTAATTATATATAGAGTTTATGATTGAAAGTAATTAATCACTGACTCAATTTCTCATGTCTCGGGTGACGAGCGCAATGTAGCGCTTCGCAGTAATTTTTGAGTATAATTATTATTAAACTCTTTATTTCAGGCAATATTAAAGTACAACAAAGTAAATTTAACAGACCATAGAATATATACCCTAGAGACTAACATACATACCAAAATATAACATCAACTTTAATAAACCATACACAACTTCATAGGGTTCAAAAATTTCGCTCTTTCCCTGTATCTTTAGGATACTACCTCCCCTACAGGGCAGAAGTCAGAATTCAGGAACAGTCCTATATTAAAGGTGACCTATATTACCAGTATTTTTTTTGGAAAAGTGTTAAAATATAGAAATGTACAACTGGCTTTTTTATTTTTCTCCTAGATAAACGCACTTTTACTGACATTTAAGACATTTATTTATTTGCAAACAAATTATATAAGGTGTAAGTAATATAAAAATAGTTAAAAACAGGTAAGTTAAACATAGAAATAGTTATATAAATTAAATAATAATAATTTAATTTGTTGCAAAACGGCCTCAACTCGGCGTTTTGCTGGTCGTACGATCAGCGCTGGTCTTCCGTTGAGGCCGTTTAGGGTGACTTTAGCGTGAATATACATTGTTTGATATTTAAATTTACAGTGGCCAACAAAAATAATAGATACCTTAAAACATTTAAAAAATAATAATATTATTAGCGTACGAGTGATATAGATTGTGAGGGAGTGTGAGAGGGTATGTTTGTGTGTGAGTGATATGTTTATTTTTATTACTGAGGACACGCGTGGCTGAACAAAACATATTATGTTCAGCGTGAAAATAAATCATTTTGCTATAACACATGACTGGTCTCCCACACTAAGCGCTTAGCTGATAGCAATTTGTATTGGAAGCTGGGAGTCAATAGGTGCCGAATACCTTTGGATTAGATAAATTTAGGTACTTAAAAATACCTACCTTGGCGTATGCTGAGTCAAAACCTTTTCCTGACATCGCGCTACATTTCACTGTGTTGTATTTATTTTGTTTCATCTTTATTTTAGTATGTTCAGTGTAATGTTGTGTGATGTCCTGAATAAATGTATTTTCTCTCTTTCTTTTTCTTCTTTAATTATTACTAACCGAATTCCTATTAATAGAAAGATAGACACTAATAGATAAACACTATATGCATAATAGGCGGTCTTATCGCTAAGCACCGATCTCTTCCAGACAATCATAGGGTAAGGAAAACAGCATTTTAAAGACGATAGTGTGCAGTAATACCTGAGTAGGACGAAAGTAAATTAATATACACTTACATGTTAAACAAAAAACAAAGTTGTCCATACTTGATATATATATATAACAGCCGCTGTGGTGTAGTGGTTGAGCAGATTGGCTCAAATCTCACACACCACTGATGTTGCGGGTTCGATTCTTGCGACGGGACAAATGTTTGTGCACAGAAAAAAAAAGTGCAAGCATTTCTTTCGTGGTTAGGTGTTGTGGGATCATGGTCTTGTATCTAGAGAACCAGGAACTACCTGGTTTTCTAGATACAGGGAATCCTAGTTAGGGACCAAGATGTATGTGATCGTCAGGCGTATTTTTTATTATGTTGCTCTTTTTTTGTTGTTGTTGGCAGATGTAATCAAAGACAGCCCCCGATAAGTACGAGGACTATTATTAGAGATTTGGAAATTACTTATGATTGGGCTATTGAGGTGAACTTTTAAAGGATGAGAACCGGTCTATGGTATGAGACTTCGGCACCTGCCAGTTCCGCCTTATAAGAAAAGATTTAGGCAAGTGGTGACTCGCCACCCACTAAACGGGCCCCCTTTAAGAGCTGCCGTTCATTGGCGACGAGAGGGGTAACAACGTTGGTGTAGCCACCCTAAAGGGTGTCGAAAGGTGTGCTGCACTTTCTCTTAAACGCTACTCTCGGCGTTATGCCCTTTAACACTTCCACCCTTGGAGGTTAGTTCTTAGCTCTTGCATGTTATTTTATTATATATTCAACTTTCATTCAATTCTGCTATTATTTAAACCTAACTGTAATTCGCTGGTCAACCACTACTCGTCAGTTGCCACCTGCCGTTCGCCGCTGCCATATCCATTATTAAAACAGTCAATCGTTCTGTCAATACCCGAATATAATATCACTAGGTACGTTCGATATCGGTTAATACTCAATTCTATTTTAAGTGCGTTACCATGTTTGCTAGTTTGCGTCACCTGTCTCCACCGCTCAGGAAGTTATGACGGAATAGAGTGATTGTTATCGTAAAGAATTCGTGCTCGCGATCTCAGTGGTTAAACAATAAGTCTCGGAGTAAAATGAAGAGTAAATAATATATCAATCAATCAATTTATAAGAGTTCAAACAATCATTATCGCAGTACGTTTTTTTATGGAACTGAGTAGTTAGAGTAGCAAATCGTTCGCCTGATGGTAAGCGCCACGCCTACCCATAACAATGGCAGTTTTACCCAGAAGTTTAATTTAATACCTATCAAGTCTCATAATATGCCTAGTAAATTCGCTGTCTACAATGGACTTTAAACCGGAACACAGTAATGCTTGCGCACTACTGCTTGTCGGCAGAATAACTGGCACAGCGGTGGTACCCACCCAGACGGCCCCCGCATACGAGAGACCTACCACGAGTAAATATACGTTCATCGTACATTTCATCTCTATTGTACTCGTTCTCCTGTTTCTCTGTTCTGTTATCTGTTTTGTGGTCGTGGGAATATTAATTGCTCGTGAAATTGACGTGTTATTCGATTAATTATTAATTGATAACCAATTGCAATATGTAATGACAAATTAAGCCGCGGTTTGGATGCTTATGTTAATTAGTTATTTGCATGTGTAAATATATTACTACATATTATGCATAAAATAATATAGTAAGAAAATACATTTATAGGGACATTATACTAGAAACACAAAACAGAAACAATAAATACAACCAGTGAAATGTTGCGCGATGACAGGAAAAGGTTCCGACACTACTGCTTGGCGGCAGAATGTTGTATTGATCTATTCATATGTTGTATTGATCTATTCATATGTTGTATTGATCTATTCATATATTGTATTGATCTATTCATATGTTGTATTGATCTATTCATATGGTGTATTGATCTATTCATATGTTGTATTGATCTATTCATATATTGTATTGATCTATTCATATGTTGTATTGATTTATTCATATGGTGTATTGATCTATTCATATGTTGTATTGATCTATTCATATGTTGTATTGATCTATTCATATGTTGTATTGATCTATTCATATGTTGTATTGATCTATTCATATGGTGTATTGATCTATTCATATGTTGTATTGATCTATTCATATGGTGTATTGATCTATTCATATGTTGTATTGATCTATTCATATGTTGTATTGATCTATTCATATGTTGTATTGATCTATTCATATGGTGTATTGATCTATTCATATGTTGTATTGATCTATTCATATGGTGTATTGATCTATTCATATGTTGTATTGATCTATTCATATGTTGTATTGATCTATTCATATGTTGTATTGTTCTATTCATATGGTGTATTGACTATTCATATGTTGTATTGATCTATTCATATGGTGTATTGATCTATTCATATGTTGTATTGATCTATTCATATGTTGTATTGATCTATTCATATGTTGTATTGAGCAGTCTGGCTGCGATGAATACAGCCCCAACATGATCACTATCAAAACATTGCTATTTGCAAATAGCACACACAAGAGAAAGAAAGGCTTCTTCTTTCTTCTTACTCTTCTTCATGTTCTTGCAGATTCTGGCCGCAGTATAACAATTATACACTGCGAACAAAAGTCTGTATAAAGGGTGAGTGTCTGTTTCTGAAGCTGAGCGGAGCAGAGCGAAATCTTCCTAGCTGCGATCCACTGTCCACTCTACTCCGCCCCACTCTGCTCCACACCAGGCGCTTTACTGAATAGAACACGCTTATATACTCTTACTGTGTTAGCTAAATACGCGCTTATTAACCGACTTCAAAAAAGGTGAAGGTTGTCTATTCGATTGTATTTGATTTTAAATTTTGTTTGTTTGTTACCTCAGAACTCCGTCATTTATAAAAATTCTTTTTGCGTTGGGTTCAGTATAGCTACGAAGTGGTCCTATGTAAATTTCATCGATATTTGACCTTGGACTTCGAAGATACATTGAAGTTGTTTTTTTTGTTTGATAAAACGTTTACTTGTTGTAGCTCATACTATATTGAAAGAACCTTAATTATGAACTTATTCGCGTAGAACTATATCCCATAGCGAACTGTCATAAAGTAAGCAATGGCCAAATGGCAAACAATTTGTTAAATGTAGGCAGGTGGAGGCGTGACTATGACACCCAATAACCCAAATATATTGTGGGCCGCGTTATTCGCCGCTCGCGTGACGTTGCCGCGTATCGGATCCAACGCTAGGTTCCATTGGCGGCCACTAGAGTAGCGGACTCAAGTATTAATAATTTATTTTTGGAAAAAAACAAAAACCGACTTCAATTTATCTTCAAAGTCCAAGGTTAAATATCGATGTAATGTATATGTGACCACTTCGTAGCTATAGTGAACCCAACGCAAAAATAATTTTCCAAATCGGTTCATATATGACGGCGTTCTGAGGTAACAAACAAAAAAAAATAATAATGATAAATTCAATCAAACAGAGAACCTCCTCCTTCTTTGAAGTCGGTTAAAAACACCTTTGAAGATTCCTTCGTCGATATTTTTTTCCCATCAAGTGAGACTGCAGAAATGCTTTTTATAATAAATTATGCAATCACAGGAATGGATTGCGGCGTCTATTGAAAAATTTAGATTACCGATAGAGTGATTACTCTCACATGATTTAAAACTTGTGATGGGCAATCAATCAATCAAATCATTTATTGCGAGAATATAGTACATAAAGGTGATAAAATTCTAAAAATAAGACCTTACATTCTACCATGACAATGGTGTGCAATAACTTATTTATTATTTAAATTACATTAGATCTTATATAAACAAATTATATAAGAAAACTGCTTTCACTCACTTTTTTCACTCATAAAACTGTTGACAGTTAAACAACCGCGTAGTATACTGCGGTCAAATCACGATTGTTCTTGACAACAAACGCAAGTTTATTCTTAATGTTGGTAAGAGCTGGCGCGTACTTTGCCCAAAAATTAAGCCATTTGATACAAAGGGGTAACGCCGCCAGTATTCTGGGAACCTGCCGCACGGTGGCGGTCTACACGGCGTGTTTGCCTTATAGATAGATAGATAAACGCTTTATTGCAAACATTAAATTAAAGACATTACATAAAAACAATCTTTCGTTTTGTTCTTATTATTATTTTTCTCCAATTAACACAACATTTATTACAAGTCCAGCTTACTTAAGATCCCTAGTGTCAAAATTGTAAAATTGTATTACCTACTATATCTGTTTTTTTGGAAAAAATAATTTTGAATGTAGAATTTGAACTTACAAAATTGCTTTGCCGAATTGACTGTAGATAAACATGATTACTGTGTTCTGAATCATAACATCATAACTTATGATTAATGACCTTATCTTTATACTATGGTATGGTAGTAACATTTTTAATAATATCGTCCTTACATACTCCATCCAAAGATTGACTGGAAGAGATCGCTTTTAGCGATAAGTCCACCCATTGTACTTTAGTTTTTAAGTTGTTTTCATGTACCTACTGATTATTTTCGCTCGGTGTACTATAAAGTATTGTGTATTGTATTGTATACTCTGCATGTGCTGTTATTGAAAGTATAAATAAAAAATAACCACAGATTTAAAATGTTTATTTGACCGCGTAGATATGCAGAAAAACGGCGACCACGGCATCGCCACATATCATTACCGTTACCCAACTTTAAGAATTGTAACACTATGCCACAACAATGTTTTTAATATTCTCTTATCAATAATAATTAGGGGGAGACCTTTGCCCAGCAATAGTACAGCATAGGTTAAAAAAACTGTCTACTAATATTTGATTCTCGCATATTCTCTAGCCATGCGTTCGTCCGCGCCTAAAATAGGCCGTGAGCTGCGAACTCTGACCTACGTCCCGGGAGCCAGTAACTCTCCCGCGCCACCGCCGCCGCCTAGGACGTGCTTTATGCCAGTCGTTGGTATTAATAGAGCCTTTACGATTATATTTAGCTTCGATGACGTAATGAGCAATGCGGCATTCTTTATTTTACAGTCCGGTACTTAAAGAGTTTTACCAGAGCGAGCGTGTGTTGTACAACTGCTCCATCCTGCGTTACCGTAATGAATTCGTGCATGCGACGCCAATGAAAGAATTTCGTCACAATAAATGTACTCAATCTTTTATGTACAGATCCAGTTCTATCCATCCAAAGGTTGTCTGGAAGAAATCGTTCTAAGCGATAAGACCGCCCATTGTACGTCAAAACTGCGATGTATTTTGTGACTTTTATTTTACTTTTCATTATGTGTCTATGTCTACTCGTACTATGTGTCATAATTGTGTCTATGGTATTTGGTATGCAATCAAGTGTTATTGTATTGTATTGTACAGCCTCTGTGGTGTAGTGGTTGGGCAGGTTTGCTGAAATCATATACCTAAACCATTGAGTTTGTAACAAAAGTTCTAAAAAATGCCGCTCAGTTTCTTGCCGTACCTTCTGAATAGTGGTTCTTTTTCCGATACGGTGGTAGAGTCATTGTAATAATGGACGTTCATAAGTTCATCTGTGATGCCAATATTGAATAAAGAACTTTTGATTGATTGATTGTTGCAGGTTCGATACCCGCTGCGGGTCTAATGATTGCGCGCAGAAAAAAAACCGCAAGCCTTTGTTTCATGTCTGGGTGTTGTGGATACAGATGCAGGGAATACTAGTTAGGGGCCAGGATCTATGTTTGTAATCGTTGGGCGAATTTATTTACAAACCAACAACGCCCAATGAAAACTTGCATTCAATTCACGGATAGCCTGTCCAGCACAGCCTGGTTTGTATGTAGATACCTACGTAGACTATCTAGATTGTTTACGTTCCATTACGCGAAGGGTAGGAGGGAGAGAAGGGGCGGAGTGCGGAGCTTTATGTCCACATTGGAATTGTAATTGCTTATTTTCTGTATCTCGTATATATAAATGTTAGAGAGTTCGTCAAGTAAATTATTAAATACCGCTATGAAAAGTACCGCTCATCACTTGTCCCCATAATATTAATCTGAAGGTACTACTGACTTAGATATTCATTAGCTTTAAACTATGAGAAGAAAAAAAAACCTATTTAGCATAAGAACAAAGAGTACTTTTGCTCTTTAGTTATATGAAACGAGACATGGAAACTAGGAATCCGTACATGGTTGACATTCCTCATGTTCGAACAAAGCGTTTTGCTTCGACTTTTATAATGCGAACAGCTAAGGAATGGAACACCTTATTTCTCTATTCTTTCTTCTTCCAGCCTCTTTGATCCCGGTTTTTATATGGGTGTCGTCAAGTGAATCAGTATCTTAGTGCAACCACGTCACTTTCCATCAGATGAGTTTGCGGTCAAAAGTTTGCCTATTCGGTAATAAATTGTGTGATAATTCCTCGGGAACGAGCAAAACACAAGCATACTTTATTAATCTTTATTAATACTCGTATATCCTATCTATATCTATCTATTGTATACT
The DNA here is from genome assembly GCA_951640565.1 of Petrophora chlorosata. Lineage (NCBI taxonomy): Eukaryota > Metazoa > Arthropoda > Insecta > Lepidoptera > Geometridae > Petrophora > Petrophora chlorosata. The sequence continues at coordinate 1,356,156 of OX621204.1, read as the reverse complement.
ATTATAAAAATGGAACTGAGCCAATTCTGTACATAGATATTTTGAAAATTCAAATGGCGACCCCATTTGAGACTTTAGAAGGTACTGAACACGAATCCGCAGTTTTTAGAATTTTTGTGTTTGTTTGTTTGTGTGTATAGATTATTATCTATGGATTCAGAAACGGCTTAACGGACTTAAATGTGATTTTCAGGGTTTAGTGCCAACTTAGATTTCAGGTTATGTTACATAAAATGTTGCATGTTACATTACAAAATCGGTTGGGTGCCTACGAAGGTATAGCTTGATCTCTTCGTAGTACGTACTTTCATATACTGGGGAGGTCTTGCTTAGATGGGCTTGAAAAAAATATGAATATGAGCCGCCTCTGTCATCCACGCGGACAAATTCACGGGAAAAGCTAGTTATATTATACAAGTATACCTCTGTAATTGCCTATTACAATGATGTGATTGTATTCGATACGTGTCTGGACGCTCATTGCTTAAATTTGCTGTGGTCCGGCTGGAGGCCCTGGCATCAATACACACTAATTATAGAATAAGCTTCAGTAAACAAATGGGACAGATGCTGTGTGAGAGAGCAAGATATATCAAAACCTGACATATCTAATGGCATTTGAGACATCCTACGCGTATGTATACTTGGCATTGACTCTGTACAGATTTGTTAATTACAGCCAATACTATGTTTTTTTTAAATTATATGGCCTTTTACAAATATTAAGTCAGCCTCTGTTGTGTAGTGGTTGGCTCAAATCTCATACACTGAGTTTCGATTCCCACGACAGGACAAATGTTTGTGCACATAAAAAAGCCTAAGCATTTATCTCGTGTCTGGGTGTTGTGGGACCGTGGTCGTAGTAGTTCTATCTATGTATGTGAGCGTTGGGCGTATTTATAAATGTATATAATGATCTATTAGGGTTGCCATGAATAATCCTAATTAAATATAATTCTTAGAATTTATATCAAATATCATTTTTCAGCACTAATAGCCTTGTTTCGATTACAAACCACAAATCTATCGCTAATCGTATCCGATATCGTTGAATATTTTGGCACCGGAAGGAACCCAGATCAGCAAAACGCTGGCGTACGACAATAAGAGTAAAACTATAGATCAAGCTTTTGTTTTTTTAATATGGTTAACTACTCGTTTTAAACCCCCCCCCCCCCCCGAAAAAAGGAGTGGGTGTTATAAGTTTGACAATTATTCTGTTAGATGTACAGTGAGGCACTTTTGAAGACATTACAATTTAAACTATCATGCCTTGGCCATAAGGTTCAAAACTTTATACGGACAGACATCACTAGACTTCAACCAATAGGTATGTATGGAGCGAAGCGCAGGTCAAATCGGTCACGTTGTGAGAGACCCTTGAGATTCGTGTTGTTTACGTATCCTGCTGTTTGTTGTTATAGGAAGTACTGCGCTGAATTTATAAGGAACCAGCTGATACCCGCGATACCGTCCGCATAGAATTTGAGTTGTTCTAGGGAAATGTTCTATCAAATCAAATCAAAATCTCTTTATTCATTTTTGGCATCACAGACGCACTTATGAACGTCAAATTATTACCATGACTTTATCACCGTATCGGATAAAGAACCACTATTCAGAAGATATGGCAAGAAACTGAGGGGATTTTGTTTTAAGGATATTGTTACAATTCTTTGGTTAGAAAACCAAAGAATTGTTATATGTTGTTTCTTATTTACCAGTTGACTACTTTGCAAAAATGGAATGTTGCAAGCATCTTTGTCTTTTATATAATTACGAACAGTATAGAATGATTTTCTCATTAGAACAGTCTTTACGCGTAATTTGAATTTACTTTCTGTGAGCTGCGTTTTCCAGGATAATATAAAGTATTATATGCAAAGTATCCCAGGCTAAGGCACCTACTTACCAAATTTAATCAAAATGGATTCAGTCGTTAAAATCCTTTGGTGAAAACAGCGTAAGTAAATTCACAGACAGACGAGTCATCCGTCCGATGAGTGACTTAGAGAGAGGGAGAGAAAGCGAAAGGGAATGAGATTAGATATGTTTTCTGGGTGGTTATTTTTATGTAATAATGTTGGACAAGTATGATAGGTTAGGCCGCACTCTAATATAATAAAAAATAATTTCAACAAAAATATAAATATTTGTACAAACACATCCACTAATGACTTTATCGTCGTTTGGCTAACTTTTTTTCTGAAAATAACCACTATCGATAAAAACTGACAAGAAACTCGAATCTGAAATAATTCTAATTCCCTTTAAAATTATAAACCAGTTTTATAACAAACTCGTATTTTCATTAAACCAAGTGCAAGATAACGGCGCACTATCTAATTTCGCTCAAGTATGGCATGAAGCGAGCAGACTTCTGGCGTATAAATTGTAGACCACTACGCCGTAGCCCGTAGCAGGTCGTAGAAGGGCGGGTACTACGAAAAGCAAGCTACGAATGGCTACGTCTGTTTTTGTACGAAATTGTTAGAATTTTTGCCATTCTGTGGTTTTTGGTAAAGATATTTTTTATTCAATAATTGTGTCATCCTCTTTGGTGTAGTGGTTGGGCAGGTTGGCTCAAATCTCATATATCACTGAGGTTGTGGGTTCGAAGGGACAAATGTTTGTGAACCGGAAAAAAGTGCAAGCATTTACTCAATCTATCATTTATTGCAATCATAAATACATAAGTACATGACATTTCACAAACATACTAGATGGAATAACATATTAATGACCCTCATGGGGTGTAGCAATTTGTAGTAGGAGCGAACTGATTCATCATAATTTATAATGACATAAATTTCATGTCTGGGTTTTTGGGACCATGGTCCTCGTAGTTCCTGGTTCCCTAGATACGAGGAATCCTCCGGCCAGGATCCCTACCCATCCACCAAAACTCAAAAAATTGTAACAAAATCTCTAAAAAATAAATAATTTGCCCTCTGTTTCTTGCCGTATCTTCTGAGTAGTGGTTATTTTTTCGATACGGTGGTAGAGTGATGGTGATAATTTGACGTTCATAAGTGCGTCTGTGATGCCAAAACTTAATAAGGAGATTTTGACTTTGACTTTGATCTATGTATTTGATCGCTGGGCATATTTATTTTATTTATAATTATTTTATTTAAATAAATATCATTTTGAAGTATCTCCGAGATCGTTTCTGATTACCCCTCCTGGCTCAGGTTGCTAAGATGCTAATTTATCATACCTGAGCGAAATGTTAACGTCCTAAGCTATTTCGGAATATTAATTACCTGAGGCCTTTTTCATGTAATTTATTAGCATTTTGTTCAACAGTTTAATATCATTTTTTAATGAAAGGACGTAATAAGACGAGCTAGGTGCTTTTAAATTATTGGAGAAGAGATGCGAGCTCTTGTCCAACCGTTTAATAATTACCAATTATTTAAAATTACATTTTATACTAATTGCCGTTTTCAGCTACAATGTATACATAGATAGAAAACACTTTATTGCCACTTAAGCTTTTCCAGTTGGCAATACATATTTTTTACAAGTACAATAGGCGGTCTTATCGATAAGCAGCGATCTCTTCCAGACAACCATTAGTTAAGAAAAACAACAATATAGTATAATGTAATGATAAATTTTAAGGTCCACAATGTGGAACTCCCAAAAATTTAAATCTAAAAAGTTGAATTTCCAAAAATATTGAATTTCAAAATTGCAATTTAAATATAGAAATACAAATAACGATTATTTTATAAAAGGTTCGCAGACGAAGTAATTTAAGTAAATGTTTGCTTCAATACGGCAACGGAAACGGTTTCGCTTAACTAGGAATTGTAGTAATTCTAGCATGTTGTGCTATTTAGCTGGTCTATTAGCAAATAGCTGTTTTTTTTATAAAAACTGTTAGCAAAGTTAGTTTAAAAGAAAAAGTGTACACATATTTTTGGATTACAATTCAGACCCTAAACTGTATGATATTTAGCTATAGTTCTGTATTGAATGTAGTTTGTTTTGTGGGTATAATAAAAATTAATAAAAATACAGTTTTTTTAGAAAAATCACGGCTACAGTCTTTTTTTAAAGCAGTCTGCTAAGCGAGACAACATGTTTTAGATAAAAATTGTAACGAGATGTAACGTTTTTGGTGGCATAGTGGTCACTTGCCGGTTATAGACAGGTGTGGAGTTTGGAGTCGTATTTTAGAGTAGGCTCCTTAAATATATTATGTGCACTACACTACACTACGTGCCGTGGAGCCTACAGTATCCATCTACCTCTCCCGCTTAAACCCCGAAACATCAGGGGATGAAGTGTCGAAGTACATCAAAGAAACGCTTCATGGACGGATCCAGGGACACATAGCAATGCGACTGTCGAGGCTGGAGTCAACTAGGACCTGGATTTAAGTCCAATAGGCTCCAAGTTCCAGCGGTGCATGCATAAGGAACTGTTCCTGAATTCTGACTTCTGGCTTGTAGGGGTAGTATACGCGAAATTTTTGGCGTAGTGAAGTAGTACTTTGAAGTAGTGTGTGTGGTTTATTTAATGTAATGTTATATTTTTGTATGTATGTTAGTCTGTAAGGTATATATTCTATGGGCCTCTGTTAATTTTACTTTGTTGTACTTGAATATTGCCTGAAACAAAGAGTTTAATAATAATAAAAATAAAGGCCAGGGGCGACTTTGTGGTGAGTCGTCGGTGCGTGGCGACACTGAGCCTTACCCCGAGATTCTTCCTGGGGCTAAATGAGACCCCTGACCCCCCCGGCTTGCCTTAACTGGCCGTCCGGGGGTGGAGATGCAAGAGCTAAGAACTAAGCTCCAAGGGTGGAAGTGTTAAAGGGCATAACGCCGGGAGTAGCGTTTAAGTGAAACTGCAGCACACCTCTCGACACCCTTTAGCCACCCACACCAACGTTGCCCCTCTCGTCGCCAATGAACGGTGGCCCTTATAGGGGGCCCGTTTAGTGGGTGGCGAGTCACCACCTGCCAAAATATTTTCTTATGAGGCGGAACTGGCAGGTGCCGAGGTCTCATATCATAGACCGGCTCTCATCCATTAAAAATTCACCTCAATAGCCCAATCATAAGTAATTTTCATATCTCCAATAATAGTCCTCGCACTTATCGGGGGCTGTCTTTGATTGTATCTTCTAATGATGCACTTAGAGACAGTCCCCGATAAGTTTTGCCCATTACATATCTAAATTAAATGCTCTAAAAGGCCTCTAAGGCCTCCCCGCGCAAGCCTTCCAAAGGACTGGGCGTATAACCCGTGAGAAAGAGCGACATAATAATAAAAATAATAAATATAATTAACATTAAATATTTTTAGTAAAAATGGTGAAGGAAAACTTCGTAAGGAAACCGGCATGCCCTAGAATTTATCACAAAATTCAAGGACATTTGTCCCGTCGCGCGAATCAAACCCGCAGCCTTGGTGGTGTATGAGACTTAAGCCAACCTACCCAACCACTACTCCACAGAGGCTGTCATTATAAATATGAAGCGAAAACATCGACTGAAAGCTTTCCTAGTATAGTTTTGGGAAGTCAGCCCGTGTACTGAAAACTAATGTCGCTGGCAAACTAACACATTTCGTAATTATTAGATTTTTCTGTTTTGTTAGTAGGTAGTTGGGTAAGTATGTATTTTTATAAGAAGCTCTGGAATCATGGACTTGATATTATAACTACTTGATATTATAACTGCTTATAATATATAAATAACCAGCCAAGTGGGAGTCGGACTCGCGCACGAAGGGTTCCGTACCATTATCTATAAAAACGGCAAAAAAATCATGTCTGTTGTATGGGAGCCCCTTTAAATATTAATTTTATTCTGTTTTTTAGTACTTGTTATTATAGCGGCAACAGAAATATATCATCTGTGAAAATTTCAACTGTCTTACTATCACGGTTCATGAGATACAGCCTGGGGACAGACGCACAAACAGACAGACGGACAGCGGAATCTTAGTAATAGGGTCCCGTTTTACCCTAAAATGATAGCGGTTTTTTTCGACGTAGACCAGTAGCAGTAATTTCGCTAGAAGACAGTAGAACAGTTACTAGTGAATGGTATCGCGAAGTTTGGCTACCTCAAGCTTTCGGGGAGTTAAATAGCGAGCGACCAAGGAGCGGTGTCAGTGGCATTCTTTTTCACTACGATAACGCGCCCACTCACACAGCTGCTAGAATCATTGCCTATTTGAATACTTCGGCGGTACAAATGCATCTTCCATCCAGCCCAGATTTAGCTTCACGCGATTTTTTAATTTCTCACGATAAATAAATTCTTCGTGGGCGAAAATTTGACACTCCAGAAGAGGCCGTCGAAAAATTTCGGATGATTCGCAAGATACATTTTTTAAATGTTTCGAAAGCTAGTTCATCCGAATGCATAAGTGCATTGGAGTTGAAGGGGAATATTTTGAAAAGCTATAAATAAACTTTCTTCATATTCTAACAATTTTTTATTTTACTAACAATTTTTGGAACAGCCCACGTATCCTTTTGGGCTACATCAAAATTCGAGCACCCGAAGGATTATAGGTGCTAGAGCGGAAGTAATGCAAATCTAAGTTTGAAGTGCTTGTACCGCCGGGAGCAGCGCTTAGTATAACCAAACGCTTCTTAATTTGTGTTAGAACATATATGTATTATAGCATTATGTAACATAATCGGCAACAATAGAAATCTCTTTCGAGCTCTTGTTTTGTAAGTACCGGCGGGCATTCCAGGAAAAAATACGACTTGGTACAACTCGCGCTAGCATCTTAACTCCTTATTGGAATTAACGAAATAAACTGTATTTCTATTTGGAAATCAACGAATTCACAAAAAATGTAGTTGTAATACCCCGATATTTAATGGAACTGTGTAATAAGACCAGCAAGTCGTTCACCAGATGGTAAGCAATACGCCGGCTCATAACAATAACAGCACCACCTAGAATTTGTTTTGCAACTGCGCGGCGCTGCACTGCGCTCGTCACCCTAAGAATACACAAACTAAATACACTTTGAAGCAATAAACAAAAACATTAACATTATATAAAATTAAATACGTAAGTTATTAATATTAGTAAATTTTCCTTTTTTTAACCGACTTCAGAAAAGGAGAAGGTTCTCTATTCGATTGTATTTATTTATGTTTGTTACCTCAGAACTCCGTCATTTATGAATCGATTTGAAAAATATACAACCTAAAAATGGCAATACGCAGCAGAGACTCCGGGGTCGTGGAGACAATGGCACGACAAAACAAATACAAAAATAAAGCCAGGAGTGACGCGGTCTCCCACGCCGGAGACTAAAATAAAAATTGTATGTTGGAATACATAAATGTATAAAACACTGTAAAACAACTATAAAATCATAATAACAACACCGTAGGAAAAAATAATAGTAAAAAAATACATATTAACAACTTATAATAATAATTAAATACCATTAAATAACTTGTAACTTCTTAACACTAGAAATAAAAAAATAATATTAATATTACTATTTATAAAAATTATAAATTTACTGCGCGGAAGCAGAAGACTAGATGTAATCATAATAACGTAAGAACAAAATTAAAAAAGTACGGATCCTGGGGTCTGTAGAACGTAGTTTCATTCATATATAAAAAAAAAATAGTTTTCTTTGGTATAGCTACGAAGTGGTCCCATAAAAATTTTATCGATATTTGACCTTGGACTTTGAAGATACATTGAAGTCGGTTTTAGTTATATTTCTTAAAATTATACATAGCCGAAGGTTTTAAGTGATAGCTAGAATCAATAGACAAATTAATCACTACATTCAGTTATAGCTTTCATATTAAAATGTTCAATTACTGATCTTTGTAGATTGTAGGCGGACAAAAACATAATGGGCATTTACAAAAATGACCTATATTATTCTCTACCTGCTACACGCGGGTTGGACTTGGCTCACTGCCCCGCCAGCCAGTCTCGTCTGTCCGGGGTTATGCAATTACATACACACTCGTACCTACTTACTTTAGATGGTGAGATACTATCATATCTGTAAAAGGATGTGTGGTAGGGAAAGAAGGTGATGAGTACAATAGGGTTACGTACTTTCAGGGTTTAAGCGAAGTTCTTAGCTTCTTTAGGACTCGTGACTTTTTTAGGATGTGTGCGTAATGTTGTGTTTCATTTTCACTCTGTGTTTCATTTTCACCAACAAAACAATCGGTGACCGTCTGACGTTTCAATTTTGGTATCACAGAAGCACTTAAGATACATTTTAAAAGATTAAAAAAAGACATCCCCGCAGAGTTTCTTGGGGCTATCTTCTCTAGCGGGCGTATTTCCGCAGCACTGGTAGAGTCAGTTTTCGCTTTTTTTTTTCTGGCCCCGGACTTCAATTTGAGTAAGGGAAAGAAATAAGTAGACATGCTTACCTATTTTTTCAGTCATAATATTTTAAGTTACAATTTTTAACTAAAAAAAAACTAATTACTATACTAATCACTATACTAATTACTATCTAATTACTATTAATAACATATTTTGCTTTTATGGTACTAAGTATTGAGACGAGCAAGTCGTTCGGCTGATGGTAAGCACCACGCCTGCTTATGCCAATAAGCCGAGTCTTATATATTTCGGTTAAACTAGTATTAACTTAAAAAACTCAAGTGTGTAAAATGACTTATTATACACTATCAACATTTTAATGAGAGTACCTATTTCTTACCTATTTCGTTTTATTATCCAATCTAGATTTTAAACACGTAATGTGCTTGGCGACAAGAAACACTAGGCATTGTAAAATGGAGAGCCATTCGAAAAATACGCCAAAAGCCACCGGCGTGTTAGATAACAGTATTTAAAATTCCATTCTTTTCAACCGTTTTTCCGTGCCAACGTTGCATAGAAAATCAAATAACCAAACCCGTTTAGAACGAGTGTGATTTAGTGGGAGCACGTGAACTTTCGATCCGACACACCCGAGTTTGAATCCCGGTGGCCCCGCACCTTCTTAAGTTATGGCGAACGGTAAAGAGTAGCATCGTGAGAAAATTGGCATGTCCAAGAATGAATCACAAACATGACATGTTAAATCTTTCAACCCGCACTTGGCCAGCGTTGGATTATGGCCCACACTCTCGCTATGAGATAAGGCCCGAGTCTCAGCAGTGGGAACGTGATGGGCTGATGATGACGACACTGTAATAAATATGAAAGAGTGTTTGTTTGTCCTTTCATGTCAAGATTGTAAGAAATCGGTTTGAGTTTTGCTTTGCACAGAAATAGATGGAGGACCGGAGACATACCTAGGTCACTTTCCATCCCGGAAAAACGAAATTCCGTTATGCATCTAAGCGGACAAAGTCACGGGTATCAACCAGTATAATTAATATAATTCCTATCTTTTTCTTTTATCGCGTGGGTGTGTGGCCAACCCTGGTGTCGAAGTTTTTAGACCGCCCACAGGCCTCTGACGTGGCCTAGTGACTATTGTCCTAAGACAACAACTAGGACCGAAGGCTTAACGTGCCTTCCGAAGCACGGTAGCGCTCAGATGTAAATACCACTCAAACAGTCACCCATCCAAGTTGTCGGCTGCGAACGTTACTGAACATAGAAGCTCTGTTACGAACGGCTAGGCGAGCTACGCTACGAGCGCTACATATACCTATGTAGGTAACCTATTTCATAGAGGATCTACGATTAGGTGTTTCGCCCTGAACGAAGTGAGAAAGGGCAAAGGTAAAACAACTAGACGAATGAGAGATATATCTCATTAGGAACATGTGGAAGCTCTGTCTAGATGTACAATTTAGGTCGCTATCGATTTACATGAAGAGGTCGTTTACCTGAAGTTCTAGACAGTAATTATTATAATTATTTTTATCACTGATAAAAAAACAATTACCTACCTTGTTACTTACCTTTTAAACCGACTTCAAAACGGAGAAAGTTCTCTACTCGATTGTATTTTTTTATGTTTGTTACCTCAGAACTACAAAATAACATAAAATGTATAATGGCAAGAACAATTTGCACAAAAACAATATGATTAAAACTCAATACAAAATACAAGATTAAAACATAGAGCACCAAGGCGATATAAAAAGAAAATCCTAAAAAAAAAAAAAAATTTGACCTTGGATTACGAAGTTACTTTGAAGTTTTTTTGTTTGATAAAACGTATACTTGGTGGGCTACTTTAGGCCTTTAATGGTCTGTGGGTTGTCCAATTGCTTCTCCTTAAGTAGTAGTAAGTAGTTAGTTTAGTTTTAGTAGTACAATGTAGAGTTGTTTTCAGTAATAAAAGTAATTGCCCGTTAAAAAAAATATATCGCTCTAGGTACGTCTAACCACCATTTGACATGGTAAGTGATGATTTGGTAGAAGATCGAAGCATATATATTTAGATCAGCGCGGTGCCTAATGGCGCTAATGAAGAAAAACGGTTCTGAGGTTATAAAATGGCATAAGATTTTTAAATTTATTTGAAATCGATTTAGGTGACTTTGACCAATTGAATGACTTTGACAAAGTGATGATGTGGAGAAGCAGAGTGTGATCTAAAATGTTTAAATCGCATTTTGCAAGCCAACCCGTACTGACTCCCTGAGACATTAGCAGTCTCAAATTCCCGATATTTTTTCTAGCGTGTGATGGACTATAATAACGGTATTACAAGAATTTCATATGAATATACCGTGCATCCGCCCGTCTCATGCCGGATACGCTCCTTTGAGCTCGTATAGCTCGTACGTCGTACAAACTGTGCAGAGGAATGTTCATATTAGTAATTGGACATCCTACGTATAAAGTCTAGGTAGTATAGGTAGTCACGGGACGAGCTGGGTTTTGTGGTTATGAGGGACATATTTATATATATAAGTATTGGACAACAAATCAGTCCGGCGATAGTGATGACGATAGCGTGTGTGAGTGAGACGATAGACTCTGTGGTTAGACTGATCACAGTGGCGTAGCTACCGGAGGGCTAGACACGGCAGTGCCCCGGGGCTCCCAAACTCAGGGGGCCCCTCGGACTCAGACTTACAAACTATAAATTGAACTAGTACAAATTTCTCCCACGGCTATCATGGCTAAAGGGTTCACTCAAGAGGAGGCAGTGGTAAAGGTACAAAAATCCATCAACACCATATTTGATTGGACGACAAAGTGGAAAATAAAACTTAATGAGTCGAAATCAATTCATATAGATTTTACGAACAAATTACCATCCGGTGTACATCAATAACAAGACGGTACCGTACGAAAATACAGCCAAATACCTTGGCATGACATTAGACGCAAAGCTTCGCTGGAAGGCACACGTCAAAAAGAAACGAGACGAACTAGAGCTTCGCTATAGGAAGATGTACTGGCTACTTGGAAAATACTCTACGATGTCACAATAAAATATTACTCTACAAACAAGTCCTCATGCCAATTTGGACTTACGGTATCCAGCTGTAGGGATTCACCAAACAAAACAATGTTGCAATCATACAAAGATTTCAAAACAACGTGTTTAGGGGTATCGTAAATGCTCCGTGGTACATAAGAAACGATGACCTCCATAGGGACCTGAAAGTGGACGTCGTTAATAGTGTAATTAAAAAGTTCGCCGAAGCTCATGAACGTAGACTTCACCATCACGTGAACGTCGAGGCTATCCAGCTCCTCACGACAACACAGACCTAGTGAGAAGACTAAAAAGGACAAAACCTTTTGAGTTAATTTAGTGCGTGACAGTGTGTCGTAGTAAAGTTAGTGCTACCCGTAAAGAACACAAGAACATAGTGACTTCGCCTTAATAGAGACAATAAGAAAAGTGTTGATGGACATATTCTTAGTTTTACTCTACTTAGCAGTTTAAGTTAAATTCAAATTACTTATTAGCCTTATTAGGCTAGATTGTAATGTTAATGAAGTGTCATTTTGCGACACGACATTAAAAAAAAAAAACTCCCACATTTAATTTTCATTTTTCTTCTGGAGTACGTATGACGAATTTGGATTACGATAAATCTGGACGTCGAATTCGGACACGACGAATACGGAACAAACGATTTTAAATAGTTTAGTTGGCGCCCTAGTTTATTTTTTGCCCCAGGCCCTTTGTTGTTTGTAGGGACCTAGCTACGCCACTGACTGATCAGTTCATAACATGGTGGTTGCGGGTTCGATTCCCGTTACGGGTCATACATTTGTGCCGGTTAAAAAGAAAGTGTAAGCGTTTGTTTCTTGTCTGCATGGGTGAGTTCTCGTAGTTCTTAGATACAGGGAATTCTAGTTAAAGGCCAGGACCTACGCAAGTGATCATAGGGCTTTGTTCAAGATACGGTCTCTACACGAGATTTGAACAATATAGGCGCTGTGTTTATTCCCCAGACAAGTTTGCGTCTATAATGTGTTTATCGGAGCTCGAATATCCGCAGGTGCGCATTCCCACCAATATTTGAGGTCCTTGTTGTTGGTATTAAGGTAAGTATTTGTTTGATATACTTTGAAATTGCTTGGTATTACTGAAAATGTATTTTATTATGTTACAATTTAATATCATTTTAAACCATTCTAATAAGAAATTAAAATTCCTTACGTCGTGTTTAAAGAATGTTAAAATGAGTTAGAGGCTTATATTTAGTTAAAGGTAGCCTGTGAGAAATTGCACATAACGATAAGGCCGCCCATTGTTCTACCACTATTACCTTTATGTAACTGTTAACTTTTGTTTCCTGTTTTGGTGTTCAATAAACTATTATTGTATTGTATTGTATATTTAGTTAGAACTTCCAATATTTGGTCGAAACCACATAGATTTTGGTTGTCTGTAGGCTTTTACTGTTTAAAAACAGAACTGTAAGCAAGACCTTCACACTCAGAAACTAGCGGGTAAACTACTCGTAGTTCTCTACTGTCAAATCCAAATATAAACAGTGCGTAAGCATTTCAGGTACCCTTAACATACGAACTATCTCTCCACTTGAGAACATCTTGGAGGAACTAAACACAATTTATGGAGCCCTAAGATTATGAACATAAGGTTGATAATCCTAGAGCTCCATAAATCTGTAGAATGGGAGTCTGATAGCTAAACCGTCACACGCCACATGCGTCGATAGTTTTGATACATGGCGTGCCAGATAACAAAAAGGTCTATTGTTTTGCAAGTATTCTTTGAAATGTGAGTATAATAGTTATGTAAGTAACTAGGATGTGGAACCTAGTTTGTTTTTTATGTATTATTATCGTATGTTTAAGATTCTCATCTCGGATTCTATTTATACAAAGACGGATGCTATGTTACAAATGTAATTGTAGGTACTTATATTACTTATTTTATATACAATTTTAATAAATCGTGACAATATTAACATTAAAGTTAAGTTAAGTTTTTACTAATCACTATGTGCTCGAAGTGATGTCTAGTAATTACTTTTGTTCCTCATGTTTCCACGCTATTGAGTCTGCGAGTGTAATCGCGCCAGAAAATGTATTCGGGAGGGTTCCGTTCGTGGCTAGAATTGACGTAACACAGTCCATTCCACCTTTTCCACATCTATTCCACAAGTAATAAAAAACGATTCTATTCCTGCAGCACTGCCTCAATTCTCTCATATCAAACTTTCTTTAGTGTCCTCTAATCTAAATAAATAATATTGTATTCTAATATATTTTTCTTCATCATCATCATAAACAGCCTATTCGAGTCTACTGCTGGACATAGGCCTCTCCCAATGCACGCCACCGAGCCCGAACTTCAGCTCTTCGCATGTAGTTGCTGCCAGCTACTATGCGCAGGTCGTCGCAGATTTTTCTTACAAAGTAGAAATATGGATTAAGAGAATATTTAAAGTTGAATAAAAGTACCTATTTAATAATATCTACTTAAATATGTATAAATTTAATTTACCAATTTATTTACTTTTTAGATTAGATTAAATTAGATCAGATAACGCTTTACTGTTACACAACAAAAGGAAATAAATTACAAAACAATACTTAAAGCTAAAGTGTTACAATGGGCGGTCTTATCGCTTATAGCGATCTCTACCAGACAACTTTTTGGATGGAGAGGACTCAAAAAAACTGTAAGGGACGGTGGTGTTTTACTACCTAGATAAATTAATAATGTATAACGCGTATGACACTTCGTAAAATTTATAGATCTACTATTTACTACACCATACCAGGATATACATCTATATGTGTGACTTACAGGTATTCTCTATATGTGTGACATCAAGCAATAAATCAATGAATATATATATAAAAGGTAATGGAGTAATAACTTAGGATCACAGCCAATCACTGCCAGTAATAGGCCTTTGTTCCTCCGCCGCTACACCTCAATCATCCTAATCGTGTTCCGAGGGAGGTAAGCGGCAATTGCGAAGGGACTGGTATAATATAATTATGTACGTACCTACCTCTGTATACCGTGCTACTAATGTATGTGTTACTAGCTGCGTCCCGCGGTTTTACGTGATCAATTTCCCGAGATAAAATGTATTCAAAAGTTAAAAGATATTTATTAAATAGGCCCAAAAGATGCACTTTTAAACGTCAAATGCACATACAAATCAATTAACATACGTTAAAAACTGTAATTTAGGTACGCATGTCTACCCATTTCTTTCCCATACTTAGATTGAAATCCGAACCCAGAAAAGAAATGCTAAAATTGACTCTACCAGTGCTCTGGATATTTCCAGAGTACTGGTAGAGTCAGTTTTACGCCCGCTAGAGAAGATAGCTCCTCCTGCATTTAGTATTTATAAATTAGAATTAACAAAATGTCAAACAAGAAGTGCAAGTGAGGTGTCCCATATATTATCAGTAACAAAAAAGTGTAAATTAAATATAAGTAGGTATGACAGTAGCAGTTAGGAGTGACTAGACCAGACCAGTCCCCGCAAGCAGCACCCGTTCACGAGTATGACTTGTGGACCAGCCATCAAACAACAAAGTACAAAACTTGAGAAAATGAAAATTTGTAACAGTCAACTTTTATAACTCACAGATGAAAGGAAATACGATTCTCAATGACAAAATACAACCCTCTAGCTGAGAGACAGGATTATTTCGCCATATTATGTAAGGAATCTGATACTTTTCAGTAATTTCATCACGTCCTGCGGAGGTTTCGAGTTGTTACGCAGAATTGACAAGATTCGTTGCGAGAGGGAGCCGGCGCGATGTCCCAGAAAGGGGTTAAATGTACAATTTTAGAGTCTTGCTATGCTAACAAGTGTTAATATTTGTCGGGAGTACGGACAGCAGAAGTAGAGCGAAAATTTGTTATACTCGTACAAAGTATTGAAAAATGCTTATGCTGTTAGTGTAAGGTTGAAACTTGGTCAATGGTTTCAGATGTTAGAAATGCGGAGAAATTAACTTAACTACTTATGTCTCTTATCTACTTGGTACCATTTACAAGTTCAGGGTTTTCTTTTATGAAAATCTTGTTTCCCGATACTTATAATCTAGGTGTCTTCAAGTCCAGAGTGAATGGATATCTTCTGGGCAAGCATGATCCATCGTCGACCGCGTCGTCACTTTTCATCAGGTGAGACAGCGGTCAAATGTTTGCCTATCAGGTGGAAAAAAACCCACGATGACTACTGAATTGCAATGAACATGTTAAGCAACGTTCACCGCGGTCACCACTTAGATGGGTGACCGTTTGTGTCATAACGTCTGACGTTACGTGACATTAACGTCTGAAAGCTACCGTGCTTTGCCACCGGTCCCGGATGTTATCTTACAACAGTCGTTAGCCACTGTCGGAGCCCTTCGAGCGGTCTAAATATATTCATATTCATATAGTTTATTAGCATTCCACAATGTAGTTCCTAGGTGGTAGGTGACACAATTTAATGATCATTATGGACCCTGTTGGGCACAGCTAAATTGGTATAAATAAGAGGAGGACAGTATTTCCGAAATACTCCGATTGACCACACGTCCATACGAGAAAGAAAGAATTAACATGTTCTCCTTTTAATATGCAATTTGGCTTCTGAACACTGCCTAACTGCCTAGCTACAAAAAAAGGTAGACGAAAAAAGTTATCGCTATACATAAATAATAATATCATCAAGAAACTCGTCTTTAAAAATTATAACTAAGTAAAGTACAGTAAATTGGCACTCTAAAGTCTGTAACCGTGCGCGCTAAGCGGCTTATGTATGCTTAGAGCTTCCCATCTACTTAACATATTATCGATGAACACTTGCGAAACCAAACGATCATAAGAAGTTGTATAATCGTCGTTTCGAGCTAAACGTCGCAAGGAAAGTGTCTTACTTGATGTCTACACTAGCTGTGCCCCACGGTTTCGCGAGATACAAAGCAGCCTATGTGTTAATTCAAAGTATAAGCATAGTGTCGGGGCCAGATGGTGAATGCTAGCGCGACTCCATCTTGCCCCTCCTCAGCAGAAGACTGCTCACGGAGGGGTTTTTAGTGGGCTCGACGGCATTATACCCCCCTCCCGCCCTCCCACAAAAAATAAAGGGTATAAACATAGTACAAAGACTACTAGATTAGTAAAAGCTATCTTCATTCAAAATTTGGCTCGAATTCGTTGAGTCGAAGTAACAAACATATCGACACACAACAGCAAACATACCAACACTTACATACAAACATTCGCAATTAATTTTGTCTAGATATTGTAGGAAAGGTTCTGTGGGTATATAGCACCTTAGTTAAGTCATGTCGCCTTAAAGTTTTGTTGGAGTAGAGTAATATCAGGGTTCGATTCTGTTAATATCGGTGTGTCGAAATCAAATGTTCGCCTGATCATTTGTTTTTTTCCAACTAACATTTTTATATATATATTTTATATTTAGTATAGGTGCAAGTCGTGCTTCACGTGTTTTATAATGAAGCCACAACTACTAGCTATCTTCTAAGTCCCTTATAGCCACTTTATTACAAACTAATTATTTTTTATACGAGGAAGCCGAGCTAGCTCAACCTACCATGTAATATTTTATCACAATATTCCTCCGTGTTTGCTGCCAGTACCCGGGGCGGTTGAGTGCTAAATTCTCCTCGGGCTAAATGATATGCCTCAAGTTACGGGGTTTACCCGAGCTGTAAGATTCCTGAGACGTTTAATGCCGAGGAACGAGGAATAAGTATTGTGGTAGGCTCGCATAATTATGCATACAGAAAAAGTTGTATGAGTTGTATAAATTTTCTTAATTGTGGGTCGTATTACAAGAATATAATAAATGCGAAACTTTGTGAGGATGGATGGATGGATGTTTGTTACTCAATCACGCAAAAACTACTGAACGGATTTTGATGAAATTTGGTATGTAGGTTTTTTAGGTCCCGGAAAAGGACATAGGCTAATTTTTATCCCGGGAAACCGGTGAAACCGGCGCAGCTAGTGTTTTATATTTTCTTGATATTGAGTTTAAAGTTTTATTTGCTGTATTTGGATTCTTGAATGATGACCAAGGTCTCCCTAGTGCGGGTGCTCTTTCCGCCGAGGTTCAGCTTCAGCCGACTGAAACTTATGAAATGGCGTGGAGGCACAGAATAGACTACGTAGTGGAGTGCACGGTTTTGCTTCAATAGCATGGCATTTAAAAGGTTAATCACCCATATTTCCCATCGGGAATGGTTAGCCCAAAGTAACCCATCCAATTAAATCGTAAGCGTTTGAGAAAAATCAATCAATATTAATATATAGATACATATATATGAGTTTATATGTTATCTTACCTTTTTACAACTGAGCACTGCCCACGTGATGTGGAGGTGACGTCAAAATTTTTGGAATTCAATCAGAGCGTTTTGAGCGTTCTTATGATGAGAATTCACGTATTTTTTTTATCTATTTTAGATTATTGACTTGAAGTCGTTCAACGACTAAGTCAGTCCCATAGTTCTCACCCATAACACACAACAAAACAAAATATAAAGTAGTTATGTATTGTTTCTCGTCATCCCGTCCTCGGACCGATACAGCAGCCAATATATGTTAACTTTATAACATGTTTTTAAGATAATTTGTATAAAAAAAAAACAAAATCTCTTTAATCATTTTGGCATCACAGACGCACTTATGAACGTCAAATTATCACAATGACTCTACCACCGAATCGGAAAAAGAACCACTACTCAGAAGATACGGCAAGAAACTGAGGGGCATTTTTTTTAGAGATTTTGTTACAATTATTATGTGTTTATACCGTTTAAAAGTGCATTCTTGTGCTTATTTAATAAACGGTATTTGACTTTGACTTTCATTAGTCCCTTTGTCAGCTGACTCCATTTATATTTTTGCCCAACTAATCCCGCCAATACATCAATAGCAGTTCATAACTTAGACTACGAGCGTCCTCCGTAGGCCCATCCAAGTAATTGTAATCGCAAAGGAAACGTCGTCGAATTAAAAGGGTCGCCACAGTTAATTATCATCTAAAGCGTAAATTTTTGCAGTCTTTCATTAATAATAGAAAACTTGCGTTAAATCTTTCTTGCGGAAAATCTTCAGGTATTTATTTAGGACATGAATTAACTGAAGAGATTGTTTTTACGACTCAAATTACTTCAAAGAAAAGGTTTTGTATCGCTTTGAGATACGTTAAGAGGAGTTTAATATTTCCTTCTATTTAATGTAACTATTTAGTAAAAAAATAAAAATTACGGAGGAGTAGAGCTACGCGCAATATTATTGACACGGTTACACGCGGTTTTGGCGTGGCTACGCGCGGTATCGGCGCAACTACGCGCGGTATCGGCGCAACTATGCACGGTATCAGCGCAACTACGCGAAATATTATTGACACGGTTACACGCGGTATTGGCGTGGCTACGCGCAATATGGGCGCAGCTACGCGCAATATTATTGACACGGTTACACGCGGTATTGGCGTGGCTACGCGCGGTATCGGCGCAATTACGCGCGGTATCGGCGCAACTACGCGCAATATTAATGAAACGGTTACACGCGGTATTGGCGTGGCTACGCGCAATATGGGCGCAGCTACGCGCAATATTATTGACACGGTTACACGCGGTATTGGCGTGGCTACGCGAGATATCGGCGCAGCTACGCGCAATATTATTGACACGACTACACGCGGTGTTAGCGTAGCTACGCGCGGTATCGGCGCCCCCCCGGTGGAATAGCAGAGCTTTTGAGATATTAAATTTATGTCAATCGAGCTTACATATGCAGCGCCTAAACCTAACTAACCAGCTAACTACATAGAATGGCGCAGTAAGTCCCAATAGAAGACGACATTTCGTCGGTCACTCGGCCGCGCCAAATATGCTTGCTTCTCAGCCCAATCCTCTCCCATAACATAAAAACAAAGATGTTTTATTATTTACTCACATGGGTCGTTAATGTTTTACTAGAACTAGTTCAATCTCGACCATGCCTAGACGGGTCTGCCCGTCTAGGGTGAAATAAAAGAAGCTGATTTGGCATCGTTTTTGTATCTTTATTTTATTTTATTCGAACCATCTAGACGTCGGTGTTTCTTTTTGCACTTAATTAGTACTTTGGTTAGCGTACATTTTTCGACATCGTGTGTCGACATAATACAACAGAGTTTTAGCCTCTGTCTACAATATACAAGTAGGTTACAAGTTCAAGGCCTCAGTATTGACTGATTGTTCTAGGCGGGGTTTGGCTTCACCCCTACTCGTTTTCGTAGGCGATGAACCGGTTCGGTTCACTAAAATATAATATGAGCAACTTGGTTAAAAATAGTCTTATTTTATCATTGGCTAGGACACAAAATTCAACAACTTATAGAACGATACTGCTGCGAGGTCGCAAGCGTACTTACCGTATATAATTAATTTAATAACAAAAAAAACGATTTCATTTCTGATGTACGAGTATCTTCGAAGGCCAAGGTTGAATATCTATGAAATTTATATGGGACCACATTTTAGCTATACTGAAACCAACACAAAATATTTTCCAAATCAGTTTATAAATGACGGAGTTCTGAGGTAACAAATTGAGAACCTCCTCCTTTTTTTTTATTTGGTTAAAAAGATCAGAGCTGAGTGAAGATATGGATACCGGAATTTTGGAATGATAGGCTCTGGCCGCGGTTGTATATAATAATACCACCCATCTAATTTTGAATTCAATTGAATTGCATTTGAAAATAAAAGTTCCTTAGTTAGAAAATCGCTATGCGGACGAAGTCGCGGGTATCAGGTACACTTATATAAAATCAGCTAGGTACTTAGAAATCACATGTATGAAATTTGTAGTTTGACGCGATTGTTCAATTCAATTCAATTCAATTCTTTATTGCATCTGTAAAATAGGTGTTCATAATAAGTTATAATAGCTCATTACAGACCCTGTTGGGCACAGCAAGTAGGAGAGAGGAAGACAAAGCAATTAATATTCTTCTATATAGATCAAGTAAAAGTCAAAGTGTCTCTGTATAATATCCATGACATGATTATTTTATATTCTGTTAAACACACCCAATATCACAACACACCAAAAGTTCCATTTAAAAATATTATAATCATGGGAAAAATAAGTACCTAAATATTACGTAACCTTCACCCTTCGATGGGCTACAAAAATAAATCACAGGGTATAAAATGTAGCGACATTTCATTATAATCCACTGGGTGGGAATAAATAACGGCTGTGGCCTTAATGTGAGAGACGATTTGGTTATAGAGTACTTACACGAAGAAATAGGCGCCTGATTACAGGCGATTCCAGATGATTTTAGGCCACGACTTATGTTGTTTACTGAATTATTATCTCTGTATAAAATTAAGGAACAAGACGAGCGTAGCCTGCTTTGTGAATCGTGCTATAATGCTAAGCATTTCTATTCAAAAGCAATGAGACCCAGATTTTAGAATCACGACGTCCTTTGCTTTATTTTCCAAAAACAGCATTTTTCTCAGAGTGTGCAGAGAATGTACACAGAAAAATTTCGTACCATTCATAGGTACCTATCAATGCCATGAAATTTCTCTTAGTACCATTTCAAACCATAGCTATACAGATTGATTGATTATCACTGCGTTGAGTTAGTGTAGTGTCTAGTGATTAGTGAATAAGTGTAATGTAGTACAAGTGCTACCTATAAATAACACAAGAACAGAGTGTCTTCATCTTAATAGAGTCAATAAGAAAAGTGTTAATGGACACATTCTTAGTCCTACCTATCAGTTTAAGTGAAATGCAAATTAGTCATTAGCGTAATAAATTGACTAGATTTTAATAACAATGGGGACCATAATGATTATGAAAGCATACTACAGGAAAAAAATCACTGCTTGGCGTGTCGTTATCGTAATGAAAATTGTCAGACTAAGCCTGTGAATAAATTAGAAAGCTACTTTGTCTATGCAAGAACCCGAACAGAGTAATTCGATCAAGGACATATTCCTGGGAGTCGAAAAGCGGTCAGCAGACAAAAATATAAAGGGTTATCCTCGAGGGTAGCGGTAACTGGCAGGCAGTAGGCGTCGGATTAGAATTTAATACTGTAGCCTACAAATTCTAGGTACATAAGAAATTTTATGCTATTGCCCCAATTTTATGCTATTGCCCCTTCATTGTTCCGTTTTGAATGCTTTTAGAAACTCTGCCAATTCGAACTCCATAAAAACGGAGTGAGTTGGAGCATTTAGGACTAGTATTTGGTTCTTTGGTTCAACGGAAAACGTAATCTGAAACTACGAGGACCATGGTCCCACAATACCCAGACACGAAACAAATGCTTGCGCTTTTTATTTTCTGTGTACAAATATTTGTCCCGTCGCGGGAATCGAACCCGCAACCTCAGTGGTGTATGAGATTTGAGCCAACATGCAAAACCACTACACCACAGAGGCTGTCTTATGAGTATAGAACCCTGAAATCTGCAAAATTGTCAACCATAAATTCATTATCATATTCATCATAGTTTATTTAAAAAAAATATTTTTAATTGAAGTTTAAATGAAAAGTTGTAAAGTACATACACCTTTAAACCCCTTCCTTGGGGTCTGAAATGCCATCGATATCTTTGATGGATGAGTAAGGACGCGCTAAAAGCTGTAAAAACATCTTTTTTATATTCTGTCGTTAAATACGGCGGTAAAATTAAATCGGCCGAAACGTAGCGACACCGAGTTTGAAAAAGTCACTATATACGGAATTGCATTATAATCTACTAGCAACACAAAATTACTGTGAGTTATTTAGGGCTCAGGGTTGCCAGGTTGATAGGTTAGCTGTGGTGTAACCAGCGCCAAAAACGCAAAAAGGTGTTGTTGTATTTGTACAAAAGTTGTGGTCTAATTTAAGCCATTTTTCATCTAAAGTACTCTGTTCCAGTCACAATAAGCGCTATAAAGTACCTTAAGGTCGAACCAAAATAAAAACGGGAATAGCGATGTTAGCAATATTACAATTTGTTTTGCGTAGATAGGACAGGACCCGCATCATCCACATTATCATTATCATTAATCATCAGCTCCACGAAGGCTGTCTGTATTTTGTTCTCTATTTTAAATAAAATAGAAAATCAATTGATTAACGTTCTAAAGTAAAAACGTTGTACTTAGAACGCGTTTTTAAAAGCCTATAATATATATATTAAAATATATATATATAAAAAAATAATAATAATATATATATATATTTTAATATATATATTATAGGCTTTTAAAAACGCGTTCTAAGTACAACGTTTTTACTTTAGAACGTTAATCAATTGATTTTCTATTTTATTTAATATAGAGAACAATATATATATATATATATATATATATATATATATATATATATATATATATATATATATATATATATATATGTTTTTAAAAGATTTAAAATTTAAAAGAAATTATATATTTTAGGCGGTTTTCTAAAAACGCATAATTTAAAAACTATTTGACCCGGTTTCACTCATGTTTATGTTAACTTTTAAAAACGCTTTTCTAAGTACTAGTAAAGTAAGTTTTTACTTTAGAACGTTAATCAATATTTTTTTTTATGATTATGTAGGCTCACGTTTGACAACAACTCACCTGATAGTAAGCGTAAACATCACTCTTGTCTTAAAGAGACCCAGTAGTCAGTTATCCTGTTATTGTAATGTATTTAATATCTATTGATTTTGTCGACAAATCTAAACCGAGGTTACATGTTTGTACCGTGTTTGGGGTCGAAACATTAGGACCGTGGGGGCTGAGCACCCATGAAATCTATAGGGACTTGGCAAAACGTCTGGTGGAGGCGACGTGTGACCAGAATGCTGGCTCATATTTGGGTCAGAAAATCAGCATTGCCATTCAGCGTGGCAATGCGGCCAGCGTTCTGGGCACTTTACTCTCCACCATAGGTCTTTTAGAATAATTTTATTATATTTTGTATATATATTTAAGTTGTTTTGTATATATATTTAAGCAATTTTAGTTTAGATTTAGATATTTCCTTGATTTTAATGTTTATGTATGTCTATTATATTTTAATTGTTTTGTATTTATTATGATTACTTACTATTTTATTAGTGTGTATTCTACGTAATTGGTTTATGTAAGTAATAAAGAAGTTGAAACCCACCGTCCATTATTTTTGCGTTATGCCAGCACGGTTGTCTGGAAGAGATCGCTTTCAGCGATAAATCCGTCAATTGTTACACTTCTATTAAGTTGTTATTATTAATATTAATTATCTGTGTGTGTTTCAATAAAGAGTTGTTTCAATAAGTTATCACTTAGAAAGGGTTTTTGTGTGACTAAATTATGCAATAACTTCTGCTGAGTTTTGTTCGTTAGAACCAAAATACTAGTCCCATAATAAATGGAACCCAACACGATTTGCTTCCAAATTTATGACCATCACTGAGCTGCCTGATTTATTAGGTGAACTAGTAATTAGTTTATTAATTCCACTGTCAGGACTACCCCTAGCGAATCTGAAAATCAGCTGTTCCTGAAATCGCGTGGCGCCGCATTGCGACGTCGATCAATAGCCGCCGGTGCCGCGAGCACGCACCGGCCGCCCGGCTCCACACTACCGCTCTCTTACAAGTGGTCAGGTTGTTAAAGACATTATGACACAAGATCTATTGTCTCAGGGTGAGCGCAGTACATTGCCGCGTAAAGTTCTGGGTGGTGATGCAATTGCTATAGGCAGCTTGTAGCTTACCATCGAACATCATCGGCTCGTCATAATACAAGTATACGTTTTATCGAACAAAAAACCGACTTCAATGTATCTTCGAAGTCCAAGGTCATATATTGATGAAATTTATATGGGACCACTTCGTAGCTATACTGAACTCAACGTAAATTTTCAGAATTTTTCAAATCAGTTCATGAATGACGGAGTTCTGAGGTAACAAACATAAAAAACATTGGAATAGAGAACCTTCTCCTTTTATGAATTCGGTTAAAAATCACTTGATTTCGTGTACCGAGTCCCCTCACTCACTTAGCATTAGCGGTATTAACCTAATATATCCCCACATTTGTCGCGCGCCGAAGTAGAACAGCAACACTGATGGAGCAGTTCAACTTTAATGTTACTAGGTGGTAGGTCCCTCGTATACAAGAGGCCATCTAAGTTAGTACCACCGCCTCCAAGCAGTAGTGCGCAAGCACTTCGATTTAAAGATCTTGTATCAAAATTCTGGATGACACTGCAATTGTTATGTGCAAGAGTAGCGCTTACCTTCAGGCGAACTACTGAACCGATTTGGGTCCAGTATCTATGTATCTTCGCTATCTATATATCAAGTGTAAGTGAATCAATATACCTACATAGATTTTAATCAGAGAAGATTTTAATTTGTGCGTTAGCCAGACACCCACACGAGAGAACTAAAAGAGATTTAAAGGTATGTCTATAAAGCTTTTAATTAGAGGTATATATTCTTGCAGCGAGCGGTTGAGAAGCGGTAAGACCTCTTTGTGCAGTGAGGGATCTCCAGCTAGAGCTCATATTTCGACGCGATTTTTTTCCGAACCGCAACCAACTAGCCAAAGTAGGTCGACTGCTTATATTACTCTGTACGAATTTTAATTCCTCGCCTCTGTTGCCAAATGTCAAATGCTTTTTGCGTAATTGGGTAAGTTTCTTGTCAGGATTTTAAATGGTTGTTTGATTTGATTTTGTTTTTTTTTTTTTTACACTAATAGATCTATGTTTGGCCACTATCTCGCCTGATGTGAAGCGATGATGTGGCCTAAGATGGAGCTCATAGATCTAGAGAGAGACGGCAGTTGAGCGGCTGCTCAGACCCGTCTCCCCGATGGTTCACCGAACATCATACCGAAACACGACTAGGTCGCTTGACGGCATGGCTTTGTTCGGTGAGTGGTATTACAACCACGGCCAGAGCCTACCACTCCAAAGCGTGTAAGCGGGTTTTATCACGACTTCACTTCACGACGGTTTTTGATTGAATGCTTCGCTAAGTTAGAGGATGAGGACATTTTGACATAATATTGCCTAGAGAGCTCGTGAAGTACCTACGATTGCCTTTTGATAACAATTTTTTGAACAAGGTTGAAAGGTTAATTACCTTATTCAATTGCTGTACTTACTACATAAAATTGACCGAGTTTCTTTCCTAGCGCTTGAGACTTTTGTTGACACTGTATGCTTTTCTAGAAGACAAAAATATCCTATTCCCTATTCTTCTTCTCCTTAGCTTCATACAATACAATACAACAATACAATAATACTTTATTGATCACCAAAACAGGAAACAGAAGTTTATAGCTTCATGTTAAGTCTTTTCCTAAAATCACACAACATTTCATTCGTTGTATTTATTGTTTGTTTTGTTATTTTTATGTTGTCTGGAAAAAACTTATTTTCTTTCAAACTTTCTCTCTTTATACAAAAAAAAACAAAAACGTTTGTTAACCAAAAAAAGAACTTACATGTAAATACAATAATTACAATAAATTAATTAAGTACATACTATGTGGTTACTAATGGTCCCCGCACTAGGGCAAGCCTGTATCGCGGGAGGCCTGGACAGATTAATAGGTTCCAGTTTTATGAGAACTACAGTATTAATTTTAATAACATTAAGGTAACTAACTAAAAATAGAGTATGAGTGTAGAGTATGCAAGTTTACGTGTGCTTATGTTAGGGTATGTGTGTGCGCACGTGTGTGTGTGTGAGGGTGTGTGTTTGGGTGTGAATGTGAGTAGATATCGTAATTATATAATCATTTCTGAACGATCATTAAGGACTCAGTTTCGTCGTAATCTAGTGTTAGAAGCCATTTCCTCACTTTGACTTAACACTATGCAGGGACATACTGTCTGTGAGATTGCATAGTTTCATATTATACCTTTTCTTTTTTCTTTCTTTATAATAATAACAAAGGCCAGGGGCGAATTTGTGGCGAATCGACGGTGCACAGTGACACTGAGCCTACCGCGAGATTCTCCCGGGGGCTAAATGAGACCCCTGACCCCCGGCTTGCCTTAACTGGCCGTCCTTATGTGGAGATGCAAGAGCTAAGAAGAACGCTGAGAGTAGCGTTTAAGTGAAACTGCAGAACACCTCTGGACACCCTTTAGCCACTCATATCAACGTTGCCCCTCTCGTCGCCAATGAACGGCAGCCCTTAAAGGGGTTCCGTTTAGTGTGCGAGTCACCACCTGCCTAAATATTTTCTTGAGAGGCGGAACTGGCAGGTGCCGAAGTTTCATATCATAGACTAGTTCTCATCCATTAAAAATTCATCTCAATAGCCCAATCATAAGTAATTTCTATATCTCCAACAATAGTCCTCGCAATTAGAGACAGTCCCCCATAAGTGTTGCCCATTACATATCTAATCTAAATGCTCTAAGAGGCCTCTACGTGTTGGACTCATGTCCCCGCGCAAGCCTTCCAAAGGATCGGGTGTGTAACCCGTGAGAAAGAGCGACATAATAATAATAGTGTTTATAACCATAAAGAGAACTTTCATTCTTCATTACGAATTATTTTTATTATATTAGCGATTATTCCAGCGAAAAGTTCCACTCACATGACAGTAAGTTATAATTCAACGGAAAACTTTAGAAATGATAATATTCAGTAGGTATAAAAACCGCATTGCGACCACATTTCTTTTGACTCACTTAGCAATAAATTCAAATTACCGAGACAATGTACTTACCTGCTCTACATACAATCGGCAACAAAAGTCTTTTAACATTTTCCAATTACTCATAAGCCCTGTATGCTTTTAAAAATAAAACAAGTCTGTTTCCCAGATTTTTTATCCGGTGACATTTTTGGTTGATTTATAAAACTTGTACATGCTTTGTGACTTCTGTTGTTGACTGTACATATGTTGGAACATTTGCATAGCTCAGTGAGGCGCGGTGAGAGTAGGCATTCAATTAGCGTGTGCACGAGTGTCCGGAGAGTTCTGGACGAAGAGTTATCCGATGAAATTACATGATAATAAATATGAGATAAGCTGCGCTACTGAGAACACGCCAATAAAAATACTTTTAGGGTTCTGTAGCCATCGGGAGCCATGTTCTGGAGATGTGGATTGACCCAGCCTTTAAATTGTCACAGATTTCACTGTCCCAAATAATAACTTTTTAATAATAATTAGAATTAATAGATTTGTGAACTCTTCGAAGTCATGCTCGTATTTTACAGTTTTTTACCACGTTTTTATTGAGTCACTTTCTTGTTTGTCTGTCGTTCCGGGTGGAATCTTGCAACTCAAATTTCGAGCACTTCAGGGTAGCTCACATGTCGATGACAATGCATTTATTAGAATGCAATGCCGACCTTATCTGAAAAGGCGCATAAAAACGTGGTTTTTAGATATTTTCCTATTTATTTTCTATTATTATATTTTATGGTTGACCTCCTGCTCGCACCAAGCGTTTTGCTTCGACCTTCATAATGCGAACGGCCAAGGAGTGGAACTCTCTGCCGGCGTCTGTTTCCGGGCAGCTATAATCTGGGTGTCTTTAAGACAAGTGTGAACAGGTTTCTTCTAGGTGAGCGTGCTACATCTTCGACCGCATCGTCACTTAACAACAGGTGAGATAGCGGTCAAACGCAAGCCAATAATTAATAATATGAAAAAGATCCGTCACTTTCTTGTTTATGTTCTTACTTTGTTAGAATTTGTTCCGTTTTTGTTATTTTTTCATAGCCAGCAGTAACACTTAAAATAAACTTGATTGACGAACTTCCAATGGATGAAGTTATTCAGAATATCACTTCTTGGTCCTATAATGTATTTCAGTGTTTCACAGTACCCCGCTTGGCTATGCATGCATATTAGCAATAGAACGTGAAGACATTACAATAGAATATTGCTGTAAAATAAAGATCACAGGATAAATGCCGCAAAATAATTACATTTTATGACTTTCATGTCTTATTCTGTCCTCACCAGGTAACTACAAGTTTATTAGCGTCCAATTACAGATCACTGGATAGACAGATAACGCTTAATTGTTACAGCAGTAGAGAGTTCTTTTTTATGTAACTGAGTGGTGAGTCGAACAAGTCGTTCGCCTGATAGTAAGCGCCACGCCTGCCCTTAACAATTGCAGTGCCACCCAGAACAAAACTGCGTAGCACTGCATTGCGCTCATCACCCTAAGACATCAGATATTAAGACTCATATCTAGTTCAGTGGCAGTAGCTGTGCTGCAGTAGCTGGCCGCAGTCATACACTAGCTCGCTCTGTGTAAACGAGGCACGAGACTGAGTAATACGTAATACCAAAGAAAACTATTACTTAGTAATAGTAAGTAGATTGTAAGGGAAGTTATTCACATACTTAATTTTATTAGGAGAAGGAAGACGTAGTTAGTGTAATCTTCGCTTATTTCTTGATATGCCTACGAATTACTTTGTGTCTTTTTGCCTTTTAGTCATGGAGGTGGAACCCTTAGTCATTATACATTATTTTAACAATGTAGGTCTATTTTACTTTAATTGATTGGTCTATTTTATTTTATTTCTGAAATTATATCTGAAAAAAAATTTTTTTTTTTCTTCTTCCTAATTATTTAAAATATTTTATTTTAATTTTAAAAAATAGACCCTATTTTTTAACGTCTACCCGTCAAAGTTGCAATTCCACAGTTGAATGCACAGCAGTACACTGCGCTCGCCACGAATAAATAGATAGATAAAAATATCTTTACTGTCACAAGCAAAGTTGTAGGTACATAGACAAACTTAATGCTGGTAAGCATTATCGTCCAGTTTACCTTGATGTACTGTGCCAATGATTTTTAAATATCATAATGACAAATAATTTTGTTTGAAATAGTTCCTTTATACCGGAACGCAATAATGTTTGCACACTACTGTTCGGAATTTTATACATAAGATATTTTCCAAAAGCTTCTTCAATAAAAATAAGCCCTATAGTCAAACTTTGGTTATGAATAAAGCGAGAAGCTCTAAAATTACGCCGAAGCTAAAAGTTCAGTTGAAGCCAATAAAACGTCTTTTCATCAACTTTACTGTGGGGTAATAAAATGAGGTATTTAGTTTTACTCGAATTCAGCGTTTCTAAGAGGAAGGGGAATTTCGAAGGCTATTAAGTGCGTATATGCGAAATAGTCAGTCTAAAATACTGATATTAATGAAATGTATGACGTCACGACACATACACGTATGAAGTGTAGGGTAAGTACATTCAAATTGCGTGTGAAAATATTCTAATGAAAAAAGCATTATATACCGTTAGTAATTACATAGAAGACAAAGATGCTCGGAACATGCTGCTTCTGCCAAGTAGCCAACTGGCACATAAGAAACATAATATTGTTTAAAGCAATCATCAAATAATGTAACAAAAGTTCTAATAAAGCCCTTCAGTTTTTTGCCGTATTTCTGAGTAACGGTTCTTTTTCCGATACGGTGGTAGAGTAATTGTAATAGACGTTTATAAATGCGTCTGTGACACTAAAACTGAATAAAGAACTTTGAACTTAGGTAATCTTGGTTTCAAAAACTTAAGTACATAACTTAATACAACATGATTTATTTTAATATACACTACACATTCATTTACTATACATATTTGTAAGATGTATAGTAAATGAATGTGTAGTGTTGCCACTAGCAAAAAACCTGAACTTAACTGCCAACTAGTTTGTCAAAATCAACAGGACAACGCTGCGCCTTAAGAGCAACGCCTTAAGAACTTTGTCATTATTATCAGCCTGCTTCGTCCCACTGCTGGGCAGAGGTCGCCCTTCCCACTTTCCATGCCTCTCTGTCCATTGGTATGACGGGTCATTCCTTATTGTAGGTGTTTAGATTGTCGCGCCGCCTATGGCGGGGCCGACCATGTGGTCGGGTTGCTCCGGCTGGAACCCAATCTGTGAGGATTTTTGCCCATAGCTGGTCTGAGCATATGATCTCAAGTCTCATATGCCTAGTAATTTCGCTGGATACAATGCCATTCATACTGGTTTATGATTGCATGAGAATCGAGTGACAACTTTGTGAGTCACCACAGTATCCAAGTTTCCAAGTCACCCGAGTTCGCGGCCTTAATCGTCCCTTCGTGAATAATATTTTTTGTGGCGTAACATGGCGGCGACAGGTTTGAACGCTCGTCGTGTTTTATCATATCTAGGGCCCAGCGAGGCTGTATCCTTATTTATAGTCTGGATGGTAAACTGGGGCGGAATTAATTGAGGCGGCTTTTGTTTAAAACATAAAGATAAATCGAAAGGCAAAAAATCTACACCCAGGAAGTGATCTTGACTCAATTGGTGAGAATATTTTCGTGCATAGGAAATTTTGAAATGCGAGTTTAAATCTTCAGTATTTCTTACCTTATCCTAGTTTTCTTCAAACTTGAAGAGAAGCCTACAATACATATGAAGAACAGTCTCTACCTACTGATCACGCTTTTTATTGTCAAAACCGATTTATGCAGCTTGTGTCATCTGATATCGATACAGTGAAGCCATTATTTTTTTTCTCTACTGCTCACCATTTAAATTCTAAATAAATTTTAATAACAACTGCCATACAATAAAAAAAAAACATAAAATTTATTTATTGACGTAGTAAGTATTACAATTTCAGTTTTGAAGTCTCTAGCCCTCGACGTAAATACCCTTCGTTGTAGTGCAGCCTTACATAAGGTTTTGCAGTCCAAGCTTCTCAGCAAACGTAAGACCGTATTTGGGACGGCCGAGTGGCCGACGACCGGTCGGCCGTCCCACTTGAAAGACGAAGTGGAGAAGGACTTGCGTGAGCTCCAGGTCGAAGAAGGGCAGGAGTTGACGCAAGACAAAGTGGCGTCTTCTATTGTCGGAGGCCAAGACTCACTTTGGGTCACTGCGCCACCCTAGTTAGTTAGTTTAGCCCTCGACGTAGCTTGACATTGTGTTTCAATGTTTATGTGTGTGTGAGTGTGTGAAGTAAGTAGAGTGTGTAAAGATTTTGAGGGCATAAGTTAAGCCTTTTTAAATAACAGCGCAGGTAGACCGCTCAAACACTGAAAAACAACAAAAGCACTTAAATAAAGTCCATTAATTAAAAGTGCTTTCAATAAAACGTTCCAGGCTCATCGAAGTGATCAACCGATAAGTGATTCCGAATGGTCCCAAACAGGCTGTGTTTTTGGGTCAGCATTGATTGGAAATGAGCCAAAATAACATGAACCCATTTGAACCGCCCGCTCTATGCGGCGATGGAGAATTGTACCTAATGGATAATGTATCATAAATCCGACAAAGATATAAAAATGGCCAAAAAGTTTATAAAAATACAAGCAAGCAAAAAATTTTGCCTTTGTCACGCGGACAAACTCCGACCAACCATAATAACGAATCGATTGACACCTGTTCATCAAAATCGGATGAGTATAGTTTAGGCGCTACGGTGGAACATACGTAAATATAGACTGCTAAAAACACTGGTAGGTTTCTCGTATGCGAGAGGCCGTCTGGTTGGGTACCACAGCTTTGCTAGTTATTCAGCCACCAAGCAGTAGTAGGGAGACGGGTCTGAACAGCCACTTAACTGCCGGCTCTACCAAATCTATGTGCTCCATCTTAGGCAACATCATCGCTTCACATCAGGCGAGATAGTGGCCAAACATAGACCTATTAAGCGTAAAAAAGTGCGCAAGCATTATTGTGTTCCGGTTTGAAGGGCATTGTAGCCAGCGAAATTACTGGTTATTATGACACTCAACAGCTAATTGTCTGAGGGTGACGAGCGCAGTGCAGCGCCGCGCAGGATTTTGCAAAACAAAGTTCTGGGTGGTGCTGTTATTGTTATGGGCTAGCGTATTGCTTACCATCAGGCAAACGACCAGCTCCTCTCGTCATACAGTTACATAAAAAAAACAACCCAAAATCAAGGTTTTGGCCGTAGTCCGGTAAAAAGAAAAATAAAACAATGATGATTCGTGTCTGTATGTGTATTTGTATTGTATTTATTTATTATAATAAGAATGGCAGCAGGCTAATTACACTTATTATTGGTAACATGTCAAATTATATAATAAATTAATTTCAATGAAAGTGATTACAAATAAAGTCAATTTCAATGAAATTAAATGTAAACAATCTGAAACAAAATGACAATAATAAAAATAAAAATAAATTTTATGTCAAAAACTTTCACAAAATTTCAAAAATAGTATTAGAATAGTATTTACGCCATTTGTCACAATTTGTTGTGTGTATTCACTTAGTATTCAAGTGCACTAAGCATTTGCGATCATTATGACTACTTCTGGACCCCAATTCACTATGACAACTTGGCAAAATCACGTCGCCTTTATTAATGAAGGAATCAACGTGTCCTTGAAGCAAGGAATCGCCAAGTTGTCATAGAGAATTAGGGTCCTGATAATTTTCTTTGACATTCCGTTTTTTCATGATGACGTTTTTATCTTTGTCCTTACATAATAAGAAAACCATTGCTGTAGCCGAATTGGAAATCAAACTCCTGTACGTCATATCGAAAGTCGCACGCCACTTCGTCGACACCATCTAGAAAAGTCGTCGATATTCGATAAAATACAGCTTGTTCATTTATTAGAGCTTCCAATAAATTGTTGCAAGCTTATCGAAGTGACCAATCAATAAGTGATTCTGTATGGCAGGCTGTTTATAGGTCAGTTTTGATTGGGAATGAGCCAAAATGAGCTGCCGATAGGCTGATTTGTATAGATCAACATGCAAAGGTATTTAAACTTTAAAGGCTTTATTCTGGAACACAATGAAGAAATGTAGTTAAAATTTTTAATTTAAGTTCATTTTACATTTGCTATCTACGTCCAACTCCGTCATCATCAGCCCATCACGTTCCCACTGCTGGGACACGGGCCTTCTCTCATAGAGAGAGAGAGAGAGAGAGAATGTCCAATCCAAATCCATACATATTATAAATTAATTATTCTAACAACAACCTACATAATATTTTAATTGTGTTTCAGATTTGTGATGAATATCCGCAACGTCAAGCCTGATCCCATTAGGTTTAAAGGCTTTTTGGGAACGTTTAGTCCATCATATGTTTACTATATGAAAGTACATAAAAATAGTACAAAAATCCTTTTTTTTTCAGTACAAAAAATCCTTGGAGGATTGCGTTAATGTATTTTTTGCTGGAGAATTTTGTAACGGTCAATACATGTCGTCCCTTTATGGTCATGCTCATGTAGATCACACCGGTAAGTTCCTATGGGGCTATAGTCATAGATAATAATCACTAAATGACGTCACATAGAAACCACAGAGTACAATTATATACCCGACGATACGATAGAAATCTGCCATGCTTACTCTTGGCATAGGTACATATGGTGAAAAAGCAAAATAAACTATGTATTACGTGTTAGGTATTAATTTATAGTAAAAATTAATAGGTTTTAGACTGGTAACACCAATGGAACAAGACAATGTACAAAATAAAAATGGATAGGAGGGGCTTTTGGGCTTGCAACAGGTCAGGTGCGGAAAAAGGGAGATTGTGGTGAAATTGATTGGATTTGTGTAATAAACGCATTGAAAAGGTAAATCTTCTTCAGTTTTGTACTCAATCCTTGCATGCAATCTTGTTATATACATTACATATATATGTACGAGAGAGGTACCTATAATAGTAAAACTTGGGTCTTTGTAGAATAATAAGCCCCTTTCGAGCATTGGCGCGAAAAGTACTCGTTCAAGGTTTGCAAACAGTTTTTACATCATAATAAGAGGTGAAGAAGTGATGTTTGGCGTGACGTCATGTAGATATGTTATCGAACATGATGCAGTCTTGTTTGTACAGATGATAAGGGTAATATGCATAGCCGAAAATACACGTGGAAACTAGAGAGACATTTTGTGCGAAATTGTTGCATTATGCCTGGTATTCTTCGTAAACGTTTATGTTCAAAGGTTGTCTGGAAGAGACCGCTTTGAGCGATAATACCGCCTATTGTTATGCTGATTACTGTGAAATGTACTTGTTTTCATGTATCTTTTTTTAAGGGTTTTAACAATAAAGTTTTTATCTATCTATCTATTAGTTTTGAAAATAAGTACGATTATTAAGGCACTTTAATATGTATCGCCCAATTATGACATTAATATACTGTGTATATGTGGTAACGTTAATATGCGAGACTATCCAGCATAAAAGCTATGTAATTCTAATTATTTAGTAAACAAACAAAAATGTTACTGCCCATTACAGTCCAAGACTCCTAGGTAGGTCCCAGATAGACTCTAATGTTCCAGTTGACTCTAATGCTGCCAGTATTGTTCTGGCTGTATTGCTCTATATTGTTGCAATTCACAACACTTTCCGTTTGATAAAAATATGATGTTCTCGAGTCATTTTGGATTTTAATTATGAACACCAAGTGGCTGAAATGGCTCAAATATAATATGTAACTAAAGCGAGCATATAAAGCATAAGCGAGTATGTATAGCAGAGAAACGGAAGCGTGGCCAGTAAGGTCTTTTTTGTAGGTGATTTTATGATTTTCGATTCGATTCGATCACGGTGAATCGAACGGTGGACGCCACGGGAAACGGAGTCACACCATTAGGTTTTTCACTATCAATAATAATATTTATGCATGCTATGTTTGCATTTAGAAGGACATTCTGTGTATAAAAAGACATTTAAATAGTTTTGTAGTGATTTTAAAAATTACTGTTTAAAACTGCTTTATCAGTTTTAACAGAACGCGGTTGGCTTTGTACCTAATTCAAAATTTGACTTGCGGTGAATCTGTTATGGACATGGTTGAGCTCCATCAGACGTCAACCTTGCTCATCTCAAAGTAAATCTATAAAACTTTACTATTATTTAAACGGGACAAACAAATAAACAAACACTAGATAGCATCTAGCAACAACCATCGGTGAGGGCCCGCACCACTATTTATTCAACCAAACATCAGAAGCCTCACGTCCCAGTGATTTTTCCAGGACGGCGGTTTCTTTGACAAATAGACAACTTGTAGAGGTACATCTATTGCAAAGGATATTGATGAACACGGTAAAAATTGGATTTAACAATTAGAATTACAAAATGCTTGACTGTACACTAAAAAAAGAATTAATAACTGGTTTGAAGCAAACGGGATAATACTTAACCCAAATAAAAGCATCGTAATGAAATACCAATCTAGAAAAGGCTTAGATAAAGATGTTCTAGTTACGGATAACTTATTTTTAGGATACACAATTGACTACACTCTTTCTCACTCGACTCACATTGAAACACTATGCAAGAAGTTGGCCAGTGCAAATTACGCACTTTTAAAACTTAAGCCTCTTATGAACAAAAGTACACTCATAACTGTTTACTATGCATATATACACTCGCTGATAAGTTATGCTGTGACTGTTTGGGGTAACGCATCTGACATAATTAAAATATTGAAATGCCAAAAAAGGTCGATTAGAATTATTAAAGGACTAAGAAAACGGACCTCAGTAAGAAAATATTTCAAAGAAAATAAAATAATGACTATCATATCCTTATACGTTTATAGAAGCCTACTAGAAATCCACACAGAAAAAAAATTACTATTAAAAAAAAGTGACACTCATAGCCATAATTTAAGAAACAAGGATAAATTGTTTCAGCCAAAGACGAGATTAGCAAAAGTCCAGAAACAGGGAATTTATAATAAAATCATTATGTACAATAAATTGCCCATAGAATTAACAAAACTAACATTCACGGCCTTCAAACGAACAATAAAACATTATTTTGAAAATAATCCATTTTACGGTCTTAATGAGTTTATGGAAAGACGTCTTGGCGAATCCTCATTTTTGTATGATGTTGTTTAATCAATATTTGTTAAATCTTGACTATATTTATATTTTAATGTGATCTGACTAATTATTATAATGTAAATCTCAATATTTTAATGCAAATAATTCAATTTAAATTAATGATTACGTAATTATTTATTTTTTATTCCATGTAAGTAGGTATATTAATGACATAAGAAATTTTTGTAATTGAGACTTGCCTAGAATAACAAACTTTGTTATTATGGTGAATAAATGATTCTATTCTATTCTATTCTAATAGGTACATGAAAACAAGTTACAAACTAAAGTACAATGGGCGGACAACTCATGTTTATGCCGTCTCTTGTGTCACTCTATAATTCTATATGTATAAACGTAACGAAATCCGGTGCCTATTTAACGCCCTTTTAGTTAGGCGATGCAAGTTTTTTGCCTGTAGCATATCATAATGGTAAGATAATATCATTGAAGTTGCTTGGAAATGGGTTTAGGGCAATGGTTTTTATGGAATTGAGTGATGAGACGAGTAAGTCGTTCGCCTGATGGTAAGCTCCAAGCCTGCCCATAACAATTGCAGTGTAATTCAGAACTTTAAATAAATAAAGCACTGCATAAAACTGAATTGCGTTCATCGCCCCGAGACATAACATATTAAGTCTTATATGCCCAGTAATTTCACTTGGTACAATGCCCTTCAAGCAGGAACACAGTAACGCTTGCGTACTACTACTTGGTGGCAGAATAAATGGCAAAGCAGTGGTACCTAAGCAGACGGCCTCCCTCATACGAGAGACTTAACTACGAGTAAAAACTCAATAAAAAAGTTATTAATATCCCTGAATACCTAAAAAACGAAACTAGATACAACGTATTCTGCAGAAAACTTAAATCTTATCTAATTAAAAAATGTTATTATTCCGTAGATGAATTCAAAACTGACAAGCATGTGGAAAAAAATGACTCAATTCCGTGACACTATACTGACATATAAAATATACTGACTTTAATAAAACATAAATCAATATAAATTAAAATGACTAAATGTACTCTCGCACTGACTTGCAAACGCCCTTACAGGGCTCATGTACCAACATAAGATGTAATTTAAGACCTACATGATAAATATATGTACATGAATGCAATTAATAATAAATAAATAAAATAAATAAATAAATAATAATCAAATAGGTATTCCAAAATTGTCTGTCAGCACACAATAAACAATATTACTATAGCACTACCCATCATCAATAAACTGTTACTACGTACTCATCTCCTCCGACACCTAGTTTTAAGGCTATTGATGCATGACAAGCCACCAACCGAACAGGGACTTACACACCTCGACTTATTCCACCCATCATGAGCACGCTCACGTCCCAGTGATTTCTTCGGACTGGGATGTAGGACGGCAAGTACAAAGTGTAAACCTGAACAAATGTGCCGTAGCCGGCGCAGTGCGTGACTCAATATTCCTTATTCCACCCTAATGTTGGGTAGGCCGGAGGCTACCTGTAATTTGTACGATAGTTTTTGTGGAGTTATTTTTGCTTGACCTTGGTTGTATGTGACTTAGTTTAGTTCTTGTATATTTGGTCTATTATGTAATGAAATAGGCCAAGTTTTCCACCAAGTAAGTTTGTAAAGAACCATCGATTTGTTACTGATGGGATTTTAACCTGCTTTTTAAACATTATTTGGTTACGTTACTGAGTAATTTTTTGAAGGTTTCCAAACAACAAAATATCACATTATTTTACTGAAGTGTCATTTATAAAATAAAGCCCGTATCTATCTTCGGAATTGATCCAATGAGTATTCGAGGGGCTTAGGTAAAAGCCAAACAAATATGTTATCTGTGTAAATGTTATATATTAGAACTTTATATTTAAGCGACTCCAAAGAAAGTCGCCCGATTTAGGATTTAAAAACAATACATAATCCTAGGTAAAAGGTAATCCTTACAAAATTCTCTTGAGTTGAGAAAACTCGGTCGTCAGCTTTGCACGTCTCAAAACTGTCGCCATAACCAGAAAAGATTTAGAAAATGTATGGACTCTGTCCAACAACGCTCCAACAAATTGCACTGCAATGTATTGCAGCACGGTGTCAACGCGCCAACGACCTTGCTTGACCTTTTGGCTATAACCCCTGCAGAAAACTTAAAGTTAGCTTTATGTACTAGTTGCTAAGCTGCGGACTGCACGGAATGTGAATACTAATAGGCTGCAGAGTAATTTTGGTAGGTACGGCTATGTGGCGTTAGATAAGTTAGGAATACCGGCAGAGTCACGTGTTATATGACAAACAGGAAACTTTGCCGCAAATGAGGCTACTCAAATGAAAAACAGGGTATTTTCCATCGCAGAACTTGGAACTTGTATTACTTGTACCACAAACTTTGCAGATGGCATACTAATGCAGACTGCAGAGTTAAAACTTTGGAAAATTTCTGTTTACTGAAGAATACGACAGGAGAATGTGTTGTTCTTTGAGACATTTTCGACTCCACACACGACACCGTGCACACGTGTTTAAGCACACAGTACCCGATAAAAATAGTAACACTAACCTTGATGATGTATCTACATAGTTAAGAAATTATGTTAGCATAATAATATTTCGGCCGAAACGTGAGTGTAGGCCCGTTGTCCCCGTAGGCCTTGTCCTCGCCACGGGGACAACAGGACGTCATTAAATTTTCGTACCATTGTCCCCTTTACGGAGATACAGCCACTAGGTTAGGTTATGTTAGAACTGTGACCACACAGCGCGAGCCTAGCGAGCGTTACGAGCGTGCCGCGGCAGTGGCCAGCGAAGCGCCAGAAAGTAGTTTTCCCATATAAAGTTTACTTTACTATATCTACGGAAACAGAGTAAAGGGACATCGGTATCCGTTTCACGGGGACACGGCTTACGGGGACAATGAGCCTACACCGAAATGTGTAAGGCAAGAGTGATTCTTTAGTAAAAAATATATCAAGAACCTGTTTGCTCAAGTGACAGTTCTCTTTCCTCAAGGGTTTGCTGGAAGAAAACTATTTTTAGGGTTAAGCTCGCCTTCGTACATGTAGTTTATAATCCATGGTGTACCTTAATGTTGTGACAGTGTACAATAAAGAATATAAGAATTTAAGAAAGAAGTTTATAGTTTTCAAATATATATCAAAACTTCTTGTCGAAGCAACGCGCGACCAAAATGCTGGCCTATATTTTGGCCAAAGGATAAGCATTGCCATTCAACGTGGCAATGCTGCCAGCATTTTGGGAACGTTGTCCTCTGGTAGTGGTTTATTAGATTATATTAGTTATTAGTATTTTTAATTTGTTTTTGTTTGTGTATTTTAATTATCTGTGTGTTTCAATAAACGACTCCAAAAAAAGTTAAAATCTTATATTTTAAAAGAAAAAAATATGAATATAGTAATTTCGTATATGAATGTAGAACGCCCACCGTTTGGATGGAGCGAAAGACGGCCGCAAGAAACTGGATGAGCAGAGCCAAAGACCGAGGTCAGTGACGTACGTACGTAAACAACTTACAAACTAAGAAAATGGGCGGCCTTATCGCTAAAGCTGATAACAATTTCGTGGTATTAGTATATAATATTTTTTTCTTTCTTCCTTTCTCTCATCAGCTTCATAAACTCCCACATATGGAACTCGAGCTTTCTATCACCGAAAGTATACATATCCATATTGGTTTCGTGCGTAGATATTGTTGGTATATTGTAGGTAAAGATAACAATCTACATTTTATCTCTACGTTGCGTTATCAGTCGTTTATTTTTAGAAAATATACAAGATGTTTTGTTTTAGATCATCAACCAATTGCACAAAATGTTTATGCAGGTTTTTACAAACCTTTCCTAAAAGTAAGAGTCTTTTATAAAATGCCTATGCAAAAGTAGATCTCTTGTTAAAAATATTTGGGATAAGGACTGCTTTTTTTGGAGATGATCGTTGGTGAAATCAAGTATTAGTATGCTTGACCCAGGATAGAAGTCGAAATTAGGCCCCGTACATGTCGTAAGGGGAGATTTGAAAAAAGGTTTTATAGCTATCGCCATTGCATATGGCGCCATCACATCATGACTTTATTAAATTGAAGATTGAACTTTAGACCACTCTTTTATTATTACAATGTTTTATTATTAAAACAGCTAAGAGTTTGTAGAGTTTCAAGTATTTTCGACGCTCTTCGTCCGGATCCGGGCTGACTTGGCGGCGACCACTCATACTTTATCAACTCGTGAAACATTCTGTTCATATTAAAATAAAATTAGTCTTATCAAGTGTAAGTTAAAAATAGTAAGTTATAAATAGCAAAAATCATTGCAACAAAACACATAATATCCATAAATGTAAAGTGTACTGTGAACAGTCAAACATAATATGGTGATGGAATAATTATGATAAGCCTGTGGACATGACATATTAATCCGAAGCCAGGCAAGTGATCTTGAAATTTCCTTAGATATTCCACTTCAGAGAATCATCTAAATTACCAGAGAAAAGATAATATTCGTGGTTTGAATACCACCCTCCGGTTGGCTGTGAACGAACCAATAGCCTTCTGTTATGTAGGCTACACATTTACCATTGGCCGAAAGTTATTTGACTCATTTCCAAAAACAAATTGTTAATTCTAAATTAGGGATTGAATTTTTTCAGGATTCAGGAAACCAAATTAAAAATCAAAACGACATCCAAAGACATTTCAAAATAATTCATGTAATAAAGACATGTCTATCCCGAACCCAAATATATGTATTTGTCAGGATTCAGGTAACCCAAATATCATGCTTTGTGGTCGAATCATCAGGACTCCAGCTGGTTTCATCGGGGAACGTCAAATCATCCCCATTATTTCGTTATCGATTGTACAACCGTGGCATTCTGTTAAACAGCTGAGGCACCGGTCCGAGGTTATTCAGCCGGGTTGTTTAGACGCAATGCAGATCACGTGTGCGCTGAAAAACTTACAGAGCCTTCTGT
This sequence comes from Petrophora chlorosata, assembly GCA_951640565.1. Lineage (NCBI taxonomy): Eukaryota > Metazoa > Arthropoda > Insecta > Lepidoptera > Geometridae > Petrophora > Petrophora chlorosata. Next base: position 1,314,927 of record OX621204.1, on the reverse strand, counting down.
ACACGCCCTACGTGCTTCCATCCTGCTTTGGCTCAGAGGGAAGCGGCTAAAGGAGAGGGATGAGGAGATAGAGGGGTAGCGGCCGCCGGCGTGGCGTCTGCGTGCCGGGCGCGGCGGTCGATGCGGGAGTGCGCGCGCAGGCGGTGCCGCTCCGAGCCGCTGGAGTCATTCCGATCGGAGTTCTCGTGCCGAGCGGTCGGTTCGGAAGTAGCGCACTGGGCGAACCGTCGGCAGTCGCGCCGGCGCCGCCGTCGGCGATGGACCACGACGACGAGCGGTCCCTGTCCCTCGGGACGGAGGTGTCCGCCTCCGTGCCCCCGCCGAGTCCTCTCACAGGATGCTATCTGCTCGCCGTCATCGGGGAACCCCACACTGGCGAGCACAAGGAGATTATTCTGCAGCGCCTCGTTAAAGGTGAGTCTGATTGTTTGGCACCTGTCAAATGACAGAGAAATTCGCCGGCCGGCGTTACTCCGGCGTGGAATTAGAAACGAGTACGTTTTATTAGCATCACTACACGCACTTTCTCCATTGATTCCGCGTTTTGTTGTTGTTTTTCTCTAAGAAAAAAGTGTCTTACATAAGTGTCGCAGTGTCTTGTGTAGCTTTAGTTGTTGCCGGCGGCTTCGTCTGTTTTTCTGTTACGTCATCGGTGACGTGGCGACCAAACACTATTAGACTGATTGAATAATTCAATGGAGCCGCAGCGGTTCCGATGCCGGTGGCGCATGACAGTTTTTGTGTCAAGTAATTTAACGCTGGGTAATTTTAACAGTCTATATTAAGTGAGACTAAGTTAGTTTAAATTCTAAGGATTTAAAACCAGATTTGAATGCTTTAACTCAAATCCGTCTCATCATAAAAAACTCTACCAGTTCTAATCTGCATAATAATAAAACCGCAAAGAATCATTCTTGTAAGACACGTGTTTAAGCAATCAAAGGAACATAACCCACATTGCAGATGACATAACAAAAACATACGCGAAGCCGATTTATTACATTTTTAGAAATCTAGTAAATAAATTGTTTCAGCAAACATCAATACTTTCAAAGCATAAAAATGCCCTTTGGAAACACAAAACTCAAGAAACAGACAAACTAGGATCAATACCTATTACGTCATAAGACATAAAACTGTATCAAATATTGATGTAAATATCCTGAACACTAACTTATTTCGTATGCAGTACCACGCTCCGGCAGTAAAAGTTAGGTCGTCGTTAAATTGTCTTGGAACCCGCAACGAATTCATTTGGGACGATGGGCCTATTGATTTTTCCAGGCCTCCTTTCTTCCGTGACAGACGAAAGTTCTTTCTACGCAATGACGTGTTTCCTTTAAGTTTTTATGATTGTCGGATCAAGCTATAACTGAAATATAAAACTTGATAATAAACTTACCAAAATAGAACGGCAACTAACTGAAAATCAAATGAAATGACAATGAAAAGAAATTATTCCTTATCGCCGCGCCTTCGCGGCCCGCCGCGCCGGCCGGTCATCATTTTTGACACAACATATTTATAAAAACCATTAACACTGCTATTAATTATGAACGGGCTACTCACCATGATTTATTAAAGAAATATTTAAAAGTCATAACAAATAATAATATAATAATTAGTATCATAAAAACCGTCTTATAAAGATTAACCAAATTATAAAATACTGGCGATTAACAAAACAAAAAAATAATAAGTTTTTTGTTTTTTGAGGCTGTTTATGTCCTCCGCAATTCAGCCAATTCAAATTGAAAACCTTTTCTCTTTGAACTCAAATGGAACTGAAGTTAACAAATTCAATTAACGTTTCTGAAAACGACTGAATCAAATTAATCAACGATCAAATTGGTATTTCCACTAATACATCATTTCACAAAACAATGAATGTAGCGGAAATAGGATATGAAAAGCTTAAAGCCTTAGAGAGGTCAGTCGGAAGTCCGCGCGGGTAAGCCAGGGATGGGGTAATGTTACGAGATTACTCACTTCGCAGCCACCGGAAGTATAAACGGCTAACCGGTCAAACCCGGAACATTAGGTTATCCTCGATACGTGGCGACGAGTTTTCAACATTTGCCGGGTAATATGACTGTCTGGGGATTACAGAGCCTCGAAATAGGGATAATATTTTATATACTCAGGTACTTCTGCGGGTGAAGTTGCCGTTTTAGTACTGAACTGGAGAATAAATCTTGGGATATAGTAAAATGCTATACTTACGTAAATCTAGTCTTTTGTAAAAGCATTTCAATTCTAAGGACTCCACGCGGAAACACAGGATCTTTGTTTTCATTCTCGTCATCATACCTATTTACTATAAATAGTAATATTTAGTTTTCTTTGCTATAAATATGTATACACGACTTACATACTGAACTATTTACATGCATTGGTTGATATTTGTTTATAGAATTTTTGTTTTAAAAATATGTTTGGCTAAAGTAAACAAACTATTTAGATATGAAAAATATTTCGCTGCTACATACGTTGGCTACGTATGTACTCGAGACTTTCCCCTTCAGTACATAAAACGATCTAAACCAACTGAGCTACCACGGAAGGTACCGGGTTCCTTGGCTGCGGCGAAATATTTTTTGCATATCAAAATAGTATGATGTTTATTTAATAAAAATTGCAACGAAGAAAAATATTTTTTCCAACAAAGACATCTTTAGTTATAATTCAAATCATGTTGAATAAAGCCGACTTATTTATATGTTTTGGTGAAAATTTAAATTTAATTTACCCCTAAGACTCACGGTTACCTGAAGCAAATAACCTGAAACAACTGAATACCTGTAAACAAATGTTAACACAAACAGCTTAAGCATGTTAGTTTATAATTCGTTTAAGCTGTTTAATTAAACGCACGCTTGAAGAAACAAAACACTACACGTTTTTAATTTTTACACCAATTACATTTAACATGAAATAAAATAGAGAATACATGAACCGTACAGAACAATGAATCATTTCAAAGCAGTGTTCGTTTTCGATCATTAAATTTAGAAAGCAAAATTAACGTAAAACTAGTATGAAAATACGTGAAAACCATTTTATCTTTGAGATGCATCGGAAATTCCATAGTTGTTTAACAAGCTTGATTAACACGCGCGTTGCGTCACCGGAAGATTAAGTACTTATTAGGATTCTTTATTATTTCTTTTGAAGACAAGATAGAAAGAGTTTTTATTCAAATAATCAATTCTCTCCGGGTGACGAGCGCATTGCAGCGCCGCGCAGGATTTTGCAATACAAAGTTCTGGGTGCTGGTATTATTATGGGCAGGCGTGTTGCTTACCATCACGCAAACGACCAGCTCGTCTTGTCATTCAGCTAAATTAATAAAGCCTTGGATCACTTAGTTTTAGTTTATGGTAGTTTCAGAACGGGATTGCCTATTTTTTTATACAGCTGTGCCATTAGACGAGCAACACGCCTGCCGGTAACTGTTGCAGCGCCACCCAGAGCTTTGAATAAACAATGGATTATATTATACTTGCTGCGCCCCGCGGTTTTTCTCGCGGTATAAAAAGTTGCCTATGCTCTTTTCCAATACCTAATGTACCTGTATACCAAATTTCATCAAAATCCGCTTAGTAGTTTTTGCGTGCTGAGTAACAAATATCAATCTAACTAACCTCACACACATTCGCTTTAAAAAAAAAGGATTTATTATCTTCGCAAATTAGGTCGACAATTGTTACAACAGTTTAATAGAATAAACTTGTTTTGCGAAGACTTGTATATGAGGTAGGCACAAGTCTGTGTCGCAGTTAAATAAAATATTAGTGGGATAGTAAAAAAGATGAAAAATTCTTGCAAAAACAATATTTTGTAGAGACTGGCACAGTTTAGCCTAGACAACAAAGTATGTTAGTAGAAATACACAACCTATCAAAGTAAACATAATAAATTTAAATACTATATTCAAATTAGTCAGCTGCGCAGGAGTTGATCCTTTGAAACAAGTAGTAAGGATTTCAAGTTGAGTATTTGATGAGCTTTAAGTGTTTTGCCGGACTATATAAACCAAATAATTAATTCACAGAACTCTAGCGGCATTTACAAGTAATATCTTATTTTCACATGCAATATTGCTCATGTAAAATCTTTATAAGTGCACTATAGAATAATTGTGTAAAATTGCTTTACTGTCTAACTACTATTAAATGATCCGCCATTACCATATAGATGACACGAATGATAATTTATAATTACTTAACTATGTAAGCGCTAACACAAGTGGGATAAAAAAATAAGTTTATCTTTTTTTTGTTTTATCTTACAGGTTTAAATAAACAAAGAGTTCTAAATCTAAAATATATAAAGTATAGTAGAATTCGAGCGTGAAATAAAGAAGGTACAGTCTATAGTTTGAATTGAAATAGAATGAAATTAGTTTATTGTCATTATTAGTTTATACACACATACCTATAGTTTTGCTCTACTTATAAATAGATTTTATTTATAAGAAATACAAACAAAAACAAATTAAAAATACATTAGACACCTAAATAAACAGAAATTAAATTAAATTGCGTTATCTATCAAAACTAATTTAAACTAATCTAATCTAATAAACCACTACCAGTGGGCAACGTTCCCAAAATGCTGGCAGCAGTGGCAGTGAATGGCAATTAATGGCTCTACTTAGTAGTTTTTTTTTTATTATAGGTTTGCGTTTGACCACTATCCACCGATGGTAAGCGATGAAGTGGTCTACAATGTGACACGCTCGCCTGGAAGATACCTGTTCACTCTCGATTTGAACACTCCCAGGTTGTAGTCAGGAAACACAGACGTTGGTAATGCGTTCCACTCCTTGGCTGCTCGTCAGATAAACGTGGAAGCAAAACGTTTTCAAAGTCAAAGTCGAAAGTCAAAATCTCTTTATTCATGTTTGGCATCACAGACGCACTTATGAACGTCAAATTATCACAAGACTCTACTACCGTGTCGGAATAGAACCACTACTCAGAAGATACGGCAAGAAACTGAGGGACATTTTTTAGAGATTTTGTTACATTTTTTTTGTTTTGTTTGTGCATGAGGGATGTCTATCATACATGGATGTAGCATAGCCGTGCAGTAGGTTATTATACTAAGTGAGAAGTTTTACTGCACTCCTAGTTAGATTGTAATTTGTAATCGTAAGGGCAGGTCTTATTAATTCATGGCATTGTTAAAAATATTATTAGGTACCAGATTTTACCAACTACACTTATTATGAAAATATAAATGTTATATAATGTAAATATACATATTATTATGTATAATTACTTTATGTACAGGTTGACAACATTTTGATAAGAAGCGGAGCTAATTTGATGATTTATTTTGGCGACTCTACCTAATACAAGCTTTGGTTGTACCACAGTGTAGTAGTGGGCATCTGAACCGCCGTAAGCAATCGTGCTCGAAAATATGCTTTCAAAAATGAAAGAACCACTTCATATTGTTTTCCGATGGAAACAACAAATTATAAAATGATTTGCTATAACAAAATGATCCGGTATCGGTGTGAAGATGACATAATTGATAATGGAGCGAGTTACGCCGGCGGCGGCGAGACAGCGGTATTGTTTCGTGTGAAACTTCTGACTGCCATGGTTTGAGAATAAACGATGGAAATGGGTTGAGTAATTGTCCTATTAACTAAGATTTTATAATTCAATTGGATATTCATTAAAATTAGAATCATAAGCTTCGGCAAACGAGCAAAAAGGCCTATTTCATAAACAAGTAACCTATACGTTTTATAAAAAAAAAAACCAACCGACTTCAATGTATCTTCGAAGTCCAAGGTCAAATATCGATGAAATTTAGATGGGACCACTTCGTAGCTATACTAAACCAACGCAAAAAGATTTTTCCAAATCGTTTCATGAATGACGGAGTTCTGAGGTAACAAACATAAAAAAAATACAATTGAATGGAGAACCTTCTCCTTTTTTAAGTCGGTTAAAAATACAACACTAGCGTTGTGTTTACAAAAAAATATGATGATAATGATGAAAAAAATGATAAGCTGAAGATCATAGAGGAAGTAATTACGAAAGATTGTAGAGTCGCAAAACAGTTACATACAATCAATTTGCATTTATCCAACAAACTAAATATTATGTCAACTTTGCGAAATTTGACAAACCTTGATCAGTGTGTCAAGATTTGACCAACACTTGAACACTTAGGAAAATATTTGACATCAAATAAAGGTCTATTGCGAATTACTGCATATTTTTCGCATATAAAATGCTAAGCACAGTGTGACTAAATACACAACATACATGTGCCGTTTAACATTTTGAAGTCTTCGTAAAACAAACTGGTTTTATTTATATTTGACCTTACCTTTTTGCCTTACCTCGAGTGATGAACTGTCCTACGAAATTTGAAGTTTGAAATTGTGAAATGCAGCTCGCAGACAACGGATTTGATCCTACTTTAGATAATTATCAAATAATGGAACACAAATATGATTGATTGTTAAAATTAAGTTTTGTCAGTTTATTTATTTCTTTTTACAGCTATCATTACACGTATATACCTAATGCGATAGTGTAGCTATCTTACCTACAGATTATAGTGTTTTTAAAAAACGTGGATTTGGCAGTTCTTCGTTTGTCGTTTAGTCAATTACACCAGCTTAATGATTTTGTCATGATACCGAGACATATAAATATATATATTATTTTTATGATACTGAGTGATGAGACGAGGAAGTCGTTTGCCTGATGGTAAGCGCCACGCCTGCCCATAACAATTGCAGTGCCACCCAGAACTTTTAATAGCAAAAAAGCAATGCGTAATTGCATTGCGCTCATCACCCCGAGACATCAGATATTAAGTCTCATATGCCCAGTAATTTCGCTGGCTACAATGCCCTTCAGACCGGAGCACAGTAATGCTTGCTTGTAATGTTTTATATAATCTAGCACGGCCGAAATAACCTACCTAATGACAGATAAGGAAAAACATTATTTCAAAACGTCACGCCGCCGCCGCCGTCCCGACGTAGTGTCACTATAATCATTATGAGATATTACTTTTCCGACGTCAAAACACCCAAGTTGAAAAAAGACAACGCTGCTTGCAGCTAAATAACAAAATTAAGATTTATGGCGAAAAATATTTTTTTCGAAACAAGCTTTTAACAAATTCGTAATCGGAACCGCGAGCAGATTAAAATGAGCACAAACACTACTAGTTTACGATTATACGTCAGAGAGTTACATTGCCCACCTACCGTCTCCATCATAAGATCAGCTGGCTGTTACCATAATATTGCATTGCCATTGAACTTTGAAAAGTATGCAAATTTTCAACTCCATAGGATAAGAAGAAGCAGTTCTGATTCAACTTGCAAGATTTGACCCAAACATTGCAATTTAAATAAAAGCTTGTAAAAATTAAACATTCTGTGTCTACATGTTTACGGGTTTGTTTTACAAGCAATATAGCGTATATTGTTTACAATTTGCAAACGCATGTGGTGTACACGTTGTCCTAACTTAGCATCGCACCGAGACGGCATCGGCAAAAGGAAAGTATGCAAGATGCAAGTCTATAATTACAGCGTCGCATGCCGGCGCGTCGGCCGACATCGGACGTGATGTGCGCGGGCGCGTTGTCTCCCGAATTAAGCGTAGACGGTTGTTTACCGTCCCAGACAGTTTTTTTTTATGAAATCGAGTGATGAAACGAGCAAGTTGTTTGCCTGATGATAAGCGCCACACTTACGCATAACAATTGCAGTGCCACCCAGAAATTTTAATACCATAAAAAGCACTGCGTAGCAAATCATTGCGCTAATGCCGTCGATACATCATATATTAAGTCTTATATACCCAGTAATTATAGGAATCCAATAATACGTAAACGGTAACGGACCACAGTAAAAAGTTAGATTTCCAGTAGGTATATTAGAAGTAGGTATATTTTTACGCTTACAAGAGCTTTTTTATTTCTTGACGCTTAAAGTTCCGCATGATCATAATCTAGCAATTTATTAATCGAAGTTCAGCTATTTCACTAGTTATAATTATATATGTTTTAAGTTGTACTTTGTTACTTCTTCTATATTATAATTTTGAAATACGATCCGTGCTACTTATTACCCTCAAATTTTTTTGTGAAATATGTTGACTCACGTCACGTTTACGATTAGGTTATGTAAAATAAAATTGGTCGCCCCAAATCAGCAGCCCTTAATCACTGAAATTAACTACCAAAATGGTTATAAAAACTACTTCAGCGGTCACAAAATCTACACCCTTCTTATTCTACGTAAGCTTACCTATTGTTACATAAAACTTAACTTATGAAGACTTATAGCTTCGAAAGTCAAGGCGAAAAGGTCATGGTCGTCCTCACGACGTGACGTGATGCCGGACGCCGGATGTGGTCATACAATGGAAACAGCGAGAAAATGTTGATTTACGGTGAATGAATGTTACTTATTGATTGATGCGGAGCGGTTAATAGGATGAAATATTACTTTAATAGTGTCTTCAGTTTTAGCATTGTTATGTATTCTGTGGTTTTAGTACAGGTTGATTTGTAGTTTAGATTCAGGCGTGACGGAACAGTTACATTATACATAAACATTAAAAAAATATGCCCCTCAGTTTCTTGCCGTATCTTCTGAGTAGTGGTTCTTTTTGGATAGTTTTTAACCGTTCACCAAAAATACTGATTTGGTCTGTTTTTAGCACTCAAACCACAGAATACTCAAACGTATAAGGGGCAGCCCTTGGCCCTTGGGCCACCCCAACTCTATAAGGGGCTGCCCTCGATAGGTTGCCCGCGAACATGAACATTCATAAAATAGGTCCTTATTATGAAATATTTTAATGAACATATTTTGGTGCACAATCATTATATTTTGTGCACAATCAGTATATTTGGTGCACTGCACAATCAGTATATTTGGCGGAAAACGGGAATAAATTGAGGTACAGTTAAATACGATCCTTTCTTTTTCCCATACGGTGGTAGAGTCAGTTTAATAATTTAAGTTCATAAGTGCGTCTGTGATGCGAAAACTTAAAGAAGAACTTTTGAACTTGAACTTTGAGTTACTATTATTGCTAGGATCTATAGAAAACGGATGATATAGATGTGGCATGAATAAGAAAAATTTACAATTATATCTACGTGTTGTAGGTCTCATAAGAGAGTACGTCAAAAATATAGTTCAAATTCCGCGCTTTTAAATAAAACCATGCATAACAAAATATACCTACATATACGTACTATCGTACTGCATGCATGATTTTATTTTTGTTTCATCTATTTTTTTTATCCTGTCATTATTTTCGATTTATTTTATTATTGTCAGACTAACTGTCACAAAATGTTTGTACGCATTTTCAAGCAAAACATGCTTGGAACATCCGTGCAATAAGTAGGTACATTTAAGAAAAATAATAGAACATTGCAATTACTAAATAGGTCATCTCGTTCAAAATAATATATGATTTTTCTAGAAACAAAAATCTAAATAATTATAATAATAGTTGAACAACAGTGTCATAATGTTTCTCACTTACTTAATGCTATACTGTGGTACCTACATAATATAGATAATGGCACAGTTTATGAGGAAACCTCTGAAATGATGCCATAAACATCCTGAACTAGGACCGACGGCGACGGTCGTAAACATATCTCAACAAAGTTGCACGAGGGACTCAAGTCTTATGGATGAAATCTATTCCATTTTATTCATTTTTATTACTACATTTTTATAAAGCCACTGAAGCGGCCTTTTATATTTCCGCTGCGGGATGCGGTATGCGCCCTAAGGCTTATAGCGTCAATTAAATATATAATTATTTTAGTGGACTGTATTTGAAAATCGTTAGGTACACTAGTTACCTACATGGTATTTCGGCAGGTCTGCTTAGGTATAGAAATTGGACACCACGCACCTTCTTTCTCTTGTGTCGCTCCTGTAGGACGTCCCGTTGAACCTGAAGTCCTGAATTTTGCCTTCAGGCAGAGATCGCGGTAGGCACTCACGTAAGGCACTCGCGGCAGTGTTCACATGAACTTCACGGTTGTGGTAATCAATGTAATTGCACTCTGGAAAATTTGTCTAACTCCCCAGATTTATGACTGGTCGCGGATAAAATATTTTTGCTACTAACTGCGGTGACAAGAGATGCGTGGCGGGATATGGATAGGTGAGAGACAAGGAGAGCAAATCACCTAATTGCCATGTAAGAAAGGGAAAACCTATCGTATTGAAGTTGCATCAATGCAAATATGGCGGTAACAGCCACTTTCTTGTTTGTCTGTCTGTCTATCTGTCGTTCCGGGTGGAATCTTGCAACTCAAATTTCGAGCATTTCCCGATTAGCTATCAGGCTGAAACTTTCAGGGTAGCTCACAACTTGATGACAATAAAAGTCCATTGATTAGCATGCAACCTAACCTCAAAAAGCGCATATAAACGTGGTTTTTAGTTTTTTTTAACCCTTCTTTTTTGGAAACGAGACGAGCTGGTCTTTTGCCAGATGGTAAGCAATACGCAAGCCCATAACAATAACAGCACCACCCAGAACTTATTCATATTATTATAGAAAGAACATTTATTCCAGACAGATACACGCAACATTTTATTAAACTACTATACTACAGAGCGAGTGTGGCTCAGTGGAGAGCGAGTGTGGCTCAATCCGACGCACCCGAGTTCGAATCCTGCTGGCCCCGCACCACTGGCTTTCTTAAGTTATGTGCGGATTTAACACTCGCTCCAAAAACGGTGAAGGAAAACATCGTGAGGAAACCGGCATGTCCAAGAATTTTTCACAAAAATTCAAGGACATGTGACATCCACCAACTCGCACTGGGCCAGCGTGGTGGATTATGGCCCATTCTCTCTCTATGAGAGAAGACCCGTGTCCCAGCAGTAGGAACGTGATGGGCTGATGATGATATGATATGATACACAGAACAAATAATACTATACTATATAAAAGAAAAAGATAATATGCAATGGCACTATGTAACACACCATGAATACATAATATAATTATAGTACCAAAAAATTAACTAATAACGATTATTTGATTATAACTTTCGTGAGTTTGACACATAATTTAAAAACTATTTGACCTGGTTTCACTCACGTTTATGTTAATTTTTATGTAATAACGATTGTTTTTCTTAAAGTAAATTTACTTTTAATTTTGTTGTAGGTTAGTTTAGTCATTATCGCTGTATCTATGTAATAATTGTATTATATTTAGCTTATTATAGTACAGTCAGCGACATAAGTAGCTGAATTTTAACAACCTTTTAATGGTCAATAGCACCGAAAATATACAAACCACGAGTACATACAATATTTTGCAATTTACCTATTCGTACAGGATACGAACAGCCAAGGAATGGAACGCATTGCCAACGTCTGTGTTTCCTGACAACTACAACCTGTGGGTCTTCAAATCGAGAGTGAACAGGTATCTTCTAGGTAAGCGTGTTACATCTTAGACCACATCGTCGCTTACCATCAGGTGAGATAGTGGTCAAACGCAAGCCTATAACCAGTAAAAAATATATAGACTTTTAATAATTTAATTATAAACTTTTAAATGCAACATTCAGAGAAATACGACAAATATTGAAGGTGTAGTGAATCAAAGATTCACAAATGTTCAGCAACTTTTGTCGCTGACCGTACATTGAATATCGCTAAAAATGGAGCCTCTATAGTTATACAAAAGAAGACTGGAGTTAAGCGATCGCTGACCCGTTTCCCTGGTTCACCATAAACATGTTTAAAAACTGATATTTGAAGTATGGATAATATTCCGTTTTGGCTGTTCAATGGCTAGGCTCAACTCGACATTTGATACTGGAAGCCCTACGATGATTCATGTTGGGAAGCGATTCGAGTAAGCGGAAGCACCGTTTCCTTATGGAGGGCAATTAGGTTAGCGATTTGGTGCTAGTATGGTTACTTGGAGGCCCGTTATAGCTAGGCTTAGATGGGACATTAATATAATATTATAAATGTGTATGTTTGTTGGTGTTTGTCCTTTCTTTAGGTACGTGAAAACGAATGGAACGACGGAATTTGCACAGAGTTAATTGGAAGGTCGGAAAATGAAATAGGCATACTTTTTAACCGTTGAAATCGGTTAAGGAGGAGGTCTTGTATATTGAATGTTTTATTCTTTTTTTTTGTAGGTTTGTTACGCTATTACCCCGTCATTTATAAACTGATTTAAACAATTCTTTGCGTTGGGTTCAGTATATCTTCAAGGTGGTCCAATATAAATTTCATCGACTAAAGCTAAGACTAAACGACAACCACAATTGAAGTCTTTTTTTTATTAAAAATGAATTATCAACCTGTAAAAACGAACTGTTTCTTAGGGAATCATTGTAAACCTAATTCTACGTGGACGGAGTCACAGGTGGCAGCCAGTGTTATTTAAATCAGTTAAGACATACCTAAGTTCTTGCTAAAGTAGGTACTTATAAAGCTTAGGTTCAGCTCGAGCAATTACTAATCAAATTCTCATTTGGTATAATTATATTCATCTGCATTTTTTTTGTTGTGTTGTAATCAAAAAGACATATTGAGTTCCATCTCATTGTTTTCAGGGAATACCTAAAAATAATATTTGCACAGATGTCTGCATCATTTAAACAAGATCGACAACAATCGACAAGTTGTTTAAATAGTTCCACGACAAAAGACTTCTCTCTGTCTTTTGCAAATTTCAATACTCAATACTCAATACTCAATTAGTTTATTGCAATCATATATGTATGTGCATTTGAAGAGGTCTTATGAAAAGGTAAGTTAACATATATGACCCTGACAGGGTATGGCAATAGGAGTAATAGGAGCGAGCGGACCGATCCATTAAATAAACATTGGTATTTTATAGTCATAAAAATAATTAATTGTATTAGTATATTGATTTAAAATATCTATTTACTTAATAATTTCCTCCATTTCTGACCAGATCCACGTTTGTCACACTGTGCAAAGCGTCACTGATCCAGATGAAGGATGCTCACAGGAACGACCAAACCGCGGAGCTAGGAAATCTTTTTTCTTATAGGCGAGCGTGCTACATCTTCGACCGCATCGTCACTTAACAACAGGTGAGCGGTCAAACGCAAGCCTTAATAATAATAAATAATTAATTTGTAGAAAAAACAAAAATCGACTTCAATGTATCTTCGAAGTCCAACGTCAAATATCGATGAAATTTATTTGGGACCACTTCGTAGCCTATACTGAACCCAACGCAAAAATAATTTTCGAAATCGGTTCATAAATAACGGAGTTCTGAGGTAACAAACATAAACAAATAAAAAATATATATAATAAAAATAAAAGAAATACAATCGAACAGAGAACCTTCTCCTTTTTTTGAAGTCAGTTAAAAAAGCTAAATGTTACTTGTCAAGAGGTATATTATTTATATATTTATTATATATATTATTTATTATTATATATTATTTATTTATTTATTATTTTATGAATAAAGCACAGCTGATGATAAATAAATCATGCAACGAGAATATTTGTTTATTCGTAACCCGTAAAATGTAAGGTTTAAAAGTTATGAAAACGAACGAAATGGGACACAAAGAGCGCACGAAAACACTGCTGGAATATTTCATGTGTCTCGCATTCGGAACTTCTATTACAACGGTATGGACGTTTTCTATATAAAACAGTTACTTGCAATCCTATTGACTCAGGTAAGGCGTTGCAAGAAACAGAAAATATTTTTTTTTATTTATTGTAAAGTTTACTGTGCTCCGGTTTGAAGGGCATTGTAGCCATCGAAATTACTGGGCATTATGAGACACAACAGCTTATTGTCTCAGGGTGACGAGCGCATTGCAGCCCGCGCAGGATTTTGCAAAACAAAGTTCTGGGTGGTGCTGTTATTGTTATGGGCTGGCGTATTGCTTACCATCAGGCAAACGACCAGCTCGTCGCATCATTAAGTAACATAAAATAAAATAAATGAATAAAAAATTTATTCAGCAATTAATTTAATTTTGAAATATTTGATCGAGAGTGTCTCGTTCTAGCGTTCGGCGAGTCGACACCTGATGATGCCTCGTGCAGACGGCGAAACACGTGTCGTACCTACAAGTAGGGTTGTTGTTAGGGCTTTCTTTATTTAACACTAGCTGAACTTCGTACGGCCATTTTTTTGAAATCTATTTAAAAAAAATATATTTTATATAAACCTTGTCCTGCAATAAGGAACACAGAAAAAATAATCCAATTTAGTGCAGTCGTTCGGAAGTTATGCGCGTACAAACATTTCGGCGATTCATTTTTATTTAAATAGATAGATTATTTATTATTTTCTATATTAATACATTCTATACCTACCTTATTTTTATAAATAATTTTAAAGTCATTTGCATATTTATAATTATTATTATATACAAAAAGCGGAGGGATTATATAATTAAATATTTTAATTTTTTTTCACTTTTCATTTGCTATCTACCCCGATACATATTATATTATTCTAACTACAACCTGCATAATATTCTGCGGAATTACACATATTTTCATTGCTTTTCAATTGAAGTCGATTTATTTTTGTTTTAATATGTATTATTATTTATTATTTATAAAATTGATCCGCTCCTTACTCACTCTTTCTGTATGTATCTGTGCGTTACATTTCACCACGTAAATGCGTACCAAATCCTCCATCCTTGAATATTAAATGAGCCGCCATTTGGCATATGAGACCCTAAATAATGAATTATTTAGATTTTAATGGAAACTGTAAGCGTAGGGTACGTGTGACACTGCGATATACATTTCTCAATTCGATAAACCCGTTGCTTAAATCTTAGACCTCTTATTTGTTCATTTTTTAAAATATATTGAAATGGAAAGCTATTCATCACATTCTTTTATTTTTTTCGCATTCGCCCCTCGATGTTTTGCCTCACAACAAAATTAATTTATTGCTTATTTGCTTCGAAAATTATTATAACTCTCAATTTAATATTCAATTCTTGATTTGCCCCATTTATAGGGTTCTGTACCCAAAGGGGAAAATGGGATCTTTCCGATTTGGGATCTCTGATCTGGACGGGGCTTTCTGATCAAGAAGGGTTTTTCGCAATTAGCTGAGATAATAGCCAACATACCTATACATACACAATACTTTATATTATACTATTTACTCTATATATGTTTCACCTATAATACCTATTGTTACGTTACGTTGCTTACATTTTGTTACCTATACCTACCTTTATTTCATGTTTTGTTATGTAGGGGTTCAACATTCTTAGTTTTAAAATGATATAATTAATTGGGGGAGGCATTTGCCCAGCAGTAGGACAGAATAGGCTTGCTTAAAAAATTGGCTTTATTTTGATATACCTATATACATATAAATTTGTTTCTATTGTTTTATAAGAAGTGCTGTTGGTCTTCTCAAATACATAAATAAAAATCTATTTATTATAACGAGATTATACATATATAAAGTTGCGGCTCTAGGTTACTTGTGATGTTTCTCAGTAGATTGCTAATCAGCCGTACGGCGCAGTCGTTAACACTTGGTAGAGGTCCTGCGGGGCGCGTAAACAGATCCTCAGCAAGATACGAGACACGACCTCATGAATTACGCATTTGCTATTAATTTTGAGACCCTTGAGCTTGTTAATATGTTAAGTGTGTATTTAACATTTTGACAGTCTCTGCGGTGTAGCGTATATCTCATATACCGCAGTTGCGGGTTTGATTCTCGCTACGAGATAAATGTTTGTGCTTAGAGAAAAGCGCAAGCGCTTGTTTTGTATCTGGGTGTTATGGTGACCATTTTTTTCGTAGTTCCTGGTTCCCTACATACTACAGGGAATTCTAGGCAGAGCCCAGATCTACATATAATGAGATCATTGGGTTTATTATTATAACATTTTAAAATGTTCTCATACTTATTCCATCATAACAACATTTCAAGGCATATTGCCAGTCCTTCTACTCGAGCAGCCTCTGGGTAAACCATACTCGTCGGGCTGCCAATGATCTACGTGTCCAGTATAATGACATTTTCAGGGTGCTGATGCGGCTGCCTCGCTTTTATATGTTCGCTGAGGCGCACACGGACGGCTTTCATGCGATTATTCGCAAGAAAGTCGCTTCCCTACGACAGCGAGCGCGAGGCAGTCGCAACGGCGCGGCATCCTGAGAATGGTTGTTGCCCGACATGACTGCCCCATTCAGAACAGATGGATGAACATTATGATGGGTAATCCAACATAGTGTTCTCCCATTTGTTATGAGTGAAGACATTTAATTTTAATTTAAGTATTATGTAATTTAATTTAATTTAATTTTCATTTTTGTAATTTTATTTGATTTGTATTTTTATTTGATTTGACTGTTTTTAATTTTGATTTTGTTTATTTAATGTAATATATTGTAGATTAATTTAAGTATTTGACATGTTTAATATGGATTTTTATCTGAAATAAATGATTTAATAATAAATAATAACGGTATAATTTTTGTGTAAAAGAGTAGCGTACGTTCCGCCATGTGGAAACCTGCCACCGTCGCATTGATGTGATGCCGAGCTTGTATGATGAGAGTTCCTCTGTCAGTTGTTCTCAGTAGGGGCTGGATAGAGAAAGAGGCTGGCTTCCTACACCAGTTCTTCTATATCTTTCTCAAAATGACTACTTCACAAAATGCTAACCAATCGCACAACGCTAACTTCTCTTAATGACTTCTCTAAACGCCTGTTTTTCAAAATGACAATAGCTTTTACTTTTGTATATAAAAGGCAAACACTATAGTTTAGTAGAGTATTTACTACCGAGAAAAACTGATTACTATGGATACGTCCATAGTACTACGTACGTAGTAATCAGCAATTGAATGAGTGATGTCCGGTTCTGGGTGAGTAGGTCTGACGCGGACTTACTACGAACTGCGGCCACTGTGCCAATGTGTAGTACATCATGCACATCAGACATCGTATACAGATATGATGTCATTGTCAAAAATAAAGTAGTTAAAAAATTTTTTGGAAAGATTTATGAATCGTTATCGCTGCAACTACCCTCGATATCATTGAATGATTGAGTACAAAAAGTGACGCCTTCACCCAATTGTCACCTCACTTTCACAAAGATCGTGTGTGCACCTTGTGTCAACAAATCGCAATTCATTCTGTGCACATTGTAGCAGTGTCAGTACATAGTAGCGCTGTTAGTCAGGTGGAACGTTTATGTTACGATTTTTATGGTTTCATTGTTTTATCTCTGCAAAGACGGCCGTGACCTGAAACTGTAGTTCGGTAGTAACAAATGAAAACATCTAGGTCGTTTGCGAATACGACATGAACATTTTTGACACCCGACGAAAAAGGTTGTAAGATTGACCACTATACATGTTGTAGTGTTACAAATCATCTTCATTCATTTTTCATGACTCATCAAACCTATTTCTTATTTATTTCTAATGGACCTACTTTTATTGCCTTGAGGAAAAAGAAAACAGAATTCAAAATTTGATGAACTGAAAGAGAACGGAAAAAAGATGAAAACCAGGACTTGAACTTGAGCTTCGTGAGGGAACGGAGGTTCTGGCATCTTTTTTCCGTTCTCTGTCAGTTCATCAAATTTTGAATTCTGTTTTCTTTTTCCTCAAGGCAATAAAAGTAGGTCCATTAGAAATAAATAAGAAATAGGTTTGATGAGTCATGAAAAATGAATGAAGATGATTTGTAACACTACAATGTGTGTCTGTCTGTGGCACCGTAGCTCTTAAACCGGTGAACCGATTTGGATGCGGTTTATTGAAAGCAGGTTTTCTAGCAAAAGTTTGTTAGTTAGTGCTGGGTGATGCTGTTATTGTTATGGGCTGGCGTATTGCTTACCATCAGGCAAACGACCAGCTCGTCTCGTCATTTAATTACATAAAAAAAAGTAATTTATCAAAATCGTTCAGCCGTTTTACATTTTAGTTAACTAAAATTCGCTTGTTAAATAGTTTTGTTAATATGCTGGTCGTCGTACTACGTCGTAGATATTTGTTGTATCTATAAATGTTTGGCCACTATCTCGGCGGCGATGGGACTGAAGATGGAGTAGGTACCTACATGGAAGACAGCAGACTCAGAACCGACTCCTTTTCGGTTCACCGAACAACATCATGACATTGCCTTATTCAGTGGGTGGTAACCGCGCCAGTAATCACATTACATAGGTAGCATTTTTTGCTCATAGTACGTTAATGATAGGTATGAAGTAATTTTTAACCACGTCAAGGAAAAGGAGGAGGGTACTCAATTCGATTGTATTTTTTTATGTTTGTCACTTGAGAACTCCGTCGTTTATAAACTGAATTGGATTTTTTTTTGCGCTGGCTTCAGTTTAGCTTCAGGTGTTCCCATATACATTTCATCGTATTTTATTTCATGTTCAACCCTGGACTTTTTTTTATTTAATATGTCGGCAAACAAGCAGACGGCCCGCCTGATGGTAAGCGGTTACCGTCGCCTATGGACATCTGCAGCACCAGAGGCATTGCTGATGCGTTGCCGACCCTTAAGGACTCTATTAATTCCCCATTTAAAGGACTCCATGTTGTAGCTCAAAGGAAATACCGACGAAGGTAGGTCGTTCCACATCTTACAAGTGCGAGGAAGGAAAGTGCGAGTGAAGCGAGTGGTGTGGGAACTCCAGTTTTGTAAGGTGTGGGGGTGAGCTTTTTGACGATGGCGCGATTTGCGGTGGTAAAATTGGGAAGGCGGAAGCAGGTCAAAAAGCTCTTCAGAACATTCCCCATTATAAAGGCGGTAGAACACACAAAGTGAACCGATGTCTCTTCGGAGGCCGAGTGGCTCTAATTTATCGGACTTCAAAGATACATAGAATTGCAGACGGTTTTTTTTATTATAAAATGTATTACTTCCGCGTGTTTTTAATGTGGAAGCTTTCTTAAATAATAAAAATATCTTTATGTAAATAATATTTGGTGTTTAAATTTTAATTTATATAGTATACATAAATTAATCCAACTAATATTATAAACGCGAAAGTTTGTGTGTATGGATGTACCTTTGTTACTCTTTCACGCAAAAACTACTTAATGGATTTTAATGCAATTTGGTATGGAGATAGCTTATACCCTGGATTAACACATAGGCTACTTGTTATCTCGGGAAACCGCGGGTGAAACCGCAGGGCGCAGCTAGTATTATAATATATGTCATGTTCTCTGAATACGCTATCGCATATCTTGTAATATACCTACGGGACACGATGCACTTTAACAAATATGCATCAAAGGAATCATCCGTTCAGAATGTCAAGGATACCTATAAAAAGATAAAAATATTTGCCTTTATCTGCATACGACACATTATGATGATTCAGTCAAGGTCGGTGCAACAATTGTTTACATTTTAACTTGTTCTTATCTTAGCTATTAGGTTAAAATGAGATAAAAATAACAACATTTAAACACGTGTAAGTTCTTGAACTAGCCACGCCCCGCGCAAACGGCGAATATGCATGGCAATATGACATATTGCATATATTGCAACTAAGTATATAAATATTGTATGTTTTTAATTATTATTACAATTCCAACTATTAAAATTGAATTAAATTCAAGTTTATTTAATATTATTATGATTAAGCAATTGCTGTAAACTTAAAAATTACTTGTCTGAATAAAAAGGCTTATTTATTTTATTTATTATTTTATATAAATATTTGCATGTCAGATTGATGAAATATGTAAGAAGGATTTTACTAAACACTAAGAACTTAATTGTACCATATTTCTTGCAAATAAATTGTCATTTATCATTTATCAATGAATTTGTAATAATAAAAAGAACTATAAAAATCACACTCATATCAAAGAAAACTAAATATTACTACGTATAATATTGTGAATGCGAAATTTTTTAAAAGTGTGTTTTTAGTGTATCTGTTCTCTTTTGCCGCAAAGGCTAAACAGATTTGGATGAAATTTACTATTTAATTTAATTTTGGATGAATATTGATACAGTTTGTAGGGATTAACACAGGACTTATCCAAGAATAACGAAGTTTCCGAGGGAGCAGCTATAAACTGAATTATACGCGGATTAAACCGCGCGGTGCAGCTAGTGAAACACAGTCCTTGTGTACCTTAAGTAGGGACAAGATAATAGGTCACTTTTGACAGATGTCAGTTTTATATTCATAGTGAGGTGACCTGCTTAAAAACATCGATTAAATGAATGAATCGAATGAATCGATACAGACTTGAAACATATGTGAATTTTAAAAATGATCATGCGAATCCCTGTCCCATTATTATTTTTTCTTTCATAAATTAAAGGAGCAAAATAAGACAAGTACCTACGTAATTTAACAAAAAAATTGCTTTTATTCACTTGAACTATCGGAACTGCTATCTTCATCACTGCTGTCAGCACTCAGAGATATTATTAATTCATTTTCAATAATATTGTCTATTCTCACATCTCGTTCAAAATCTTGTAAAATTATTTTCTTTGTCTTCTCCACGACTTTTCGCCAGTCTTCTGTAGTGACTTCTGCACATGCAGTTTGTAGCAGAGTCATCATTTTAGCAGTACTGAAGGGTGGTTCAGTATTGTTCCGCGCTGCATGACCCTTTATTTGTGCCCAAATAAGCTCGATGGCGTTATACTGGCAATGGTAGGGAGGCAATCGAATAACTTCGTGTCCATGCTCTAGGGCTAGTTCATCGATTACATAGCGGAGCTTGGACGGCTTAGTTGCTTTTACCAGTCAAAGTCAAAGTCAAATATCATTTATTAAATAGGCACAAAAGTGCACTTTTAAAGGTCATAAACACATGATACAAATAAAAAATGTCAAAAATTGTAACTTATGTTAACATGACTTTGAAAAAAAGGTAAGTATGTTTACCCATTTCTTTCCTATACTCAAATTGAAGTCTGAGTGCTGAAAAGAAATGCGAAAACTGACTCTACCAGTGCTTCGGAAATACGCCAGATTTAACAACTCAACTTTTAATAAAGTTGGACTTGCCTCCACACCATTTCTTACCAGCCACGAGACAATTTCTTGCTTTTTATTTGCTTGAGTTGGTGGTTTATCAACTTGTACAGAATGATACGGAGCATTGTTCATTATAATTTTCGATGGGTTTTCTAAGCTGACTAGCAGCTTCTCAAACCACTCTTTAAAAACATCAAAGTTCATTTCCTCATGGTAATCTGTTGTAGTTTTAGAGGCGAATGCGAGGAGGCAGTCTGGAATAAAACCTTGAGAAGCTGATCCCGCGTGACATATAATAAGTCGGGCTCCTTTTCCCGATGGAACTTTTGAGGTGGAGGCCGCTGTATCATCGGTCCATGTCCGCGCAACCGTATGGTTCGCATTCAACCATGTTTCGTCAATAAACACGACATTGTCCCAATCCGTAATTTTATTTACCTGACGTAAGAATGTTATTCTCTTCAAAATAATATCGTAGCGTTCTAGCAGGATTTTCCGCTTGTCGGATTTTTTAAATCTAAAGCCAATCGATTTCAAAACCTTTGATAGAGACGATTTGCCTCCAAAAAATAAGCCTGCGCCTTTTAACGAACTCAATAGCTTTTCCCGTGTAGGATATTCTTTTCTCGAGTAATATCCATAAATGTGGTTGCGAATTGCAGCAGCATCAAAATTATCAACGTCAACAATTTTCTTGTCCCTCTTTCGTTTTTTCGGTGTACGTAAAGTATTATCTTCTGAGCCTGATGGTCCGTATTTCTCTTTCAGAATTTGAGTTACTGTCTTCTTCCCTATTCCCAATGCTTCGGCAACGCGTTCTCTCGGTGGTTTCAATGGTAAAAGAGGCCCATCGTTAACTGATTCACGTCCAAAATAATTGTACAATTTCAGCACTAGTTCGCGAGATTGACTGTTTAGAGTTTTCCCCCGTTTCGACATAGTAAGACTGTAATGTTTTTCTTGTTTAATAATCGTTAAGCAATCGGAGTCCAATTTATAGCCAGGTAAACGTAGTCAGTAAGATCAGGTTAAATGAAAAAGCCGGATCAGAAGAAAATAACAGAGAGCACACCAAAAACGCACAGTCACTTCGCACAACAACAAAAGACTGCGTCATCATCATGTAATGGCGACATGACATGCGTCATCGACAGGCACTGGTGTTGCCAGCAACATCTACCTAAATTGCACCCAACATCAATTACCTTTCTATTTAGTTATTTTTTTGTATTTTTATAGTTAGTTAAAAGAATAATAAATATGTATAATTAGGTTTTATTATAATCACAACGTGGTTATAAATTTATGGTGATTTTTCGTCACAAGTAATCATTGCATTCAATTCAACTTACAATCCTATCAGCTTTCGATTTTTAGAGTAACATCCCTAGTGTTTAAAAAGAAAAAGGGTTGACTGACGCAACATTGTAACGACGTTCAGTTCTTTAGATCAGAAATTGTTTATTATGTTTAGAATGGTTTATTAGTGAAAGCAAATCGTAAAATTACTCGTATCGGTCATTATTACAATAAATATATAAACGTAATTGAAAAAAGTTAAGCAATTGTGCAGTTCTTATTTTATGCCCGCCGTTACAAGGTTACGTTGTTGAATTTTGATGAAATGTCAAAAGTGACCTATTATCTTGTCCCTACTTTAGAAGGGACGCGGAATTCAATATTGTGATATAATTTAGAACATAGTAATAAAATTATTATTACATGTCATGTTAGTCTGTCCTGTGATTCTAAACCATTCGTTATAAATATAAACAGCTAAACTCACGTTATGATTCCGGAAGAAGGACATCCTAATTGTCCGAAACCTGGTCGGAGTTATCCGACACAATCATAACGTGAGTGTAGCCGTTCATATTTATAATGAATGTTTCGATTCACGATAGTTTCCAAACCTCAAATTTAAACCATGGTTTAGTATAGAGAAGATTTCTTTCATTAAATACAAAGTCGTTATCAGTAAGACTTGCCCTTTAAAATATTAGACTTGCCCGTAGAAAGTGCCAATAGTACCATCAGATCCTAAGCCGTACCTCTCCCGACTAGTCACGTTTGCAATTACGGGCCTCGTCCGATATGTTGTCCCAACACTAGTGATGTCTAATCTATCGATAAATAGACGCGCGAAACGTGATATATTTACTCGTAGCTCAATACTAGAGATGTCGATGTATGTTGAAAGGATAGAGAGGCAGACGTCACGGGAGAGTAAGATCTACAACTTTTTATTAAAGCCGATAAGAAGTAGATGTCAATTTATCATAAAGGTTTAAAACAAGTATATGTTTTATCAAACAAATAAACCGACTTCAATGTATCTTCGAAGTCCAAGGTCAAATATCGATGAAATTTATATGGGACCACTTTGTGGCTATACTGAACCAAACTCAAAAAGAATTTTCCAAATCCATTCATGAATAGATACTTTTAGGGAAAAAAAACAAATACCGACTTCAATGTATCTTCGAAGTCCATGGTATATATATCGATGAAATTTATATGGGACCACTACGTAGCTATACAAAGCCCAACGAAAAAAATAAAAAAAATAAAGAAAAAAATACAATTGAACAGAGAACCTCCTCCTTTTTTGAAGTCGGTTAATGACAGAGTTTTGAGGTAGCAAACATTAAAAAAAAATACAATCGAATAGAGAACTTTCTCCTTTTTTGAAGTCGGTTAAAAACAAGAGGATTTGGCTTATGTACTTCACATTTCACTAACGCAGTTTATTATATCGACTTTTTACGATAAAAGAGACTAGGAGATTTGACCTATTTGTCCCAACACTAGACATGCCCAATGTTTCTTCCTTTAAATGCTAGATAGAAATGGTGATAGGAGGCTTTATATTTGTATCGATAAATAAATTGAAGGCTGGAAGTAGCGACGTGCTCGGCTTAGGAAATGTGTCAGACAGCTTTGCTCGATTAAATGTGATTTGGCAAATGGGAATGTTAATTATAATTCGGATGGGATTTTTGATAGGGTCACTTGAATATTTATCTATTAAATCAGGCGTCTTCAAGTCTAGAATCACTGTGTTACAAGCATAAATGTGTTCCGGTTTGAAGGGTATTGTAGCCAGCGAAATTACTGGGCATTATGAGACTTAATAGCTAATTGTCTCAGGGTGACAAGCGCAGTGCAGCAACGCGCAGGATTTTGCAAAACAAAGTTCAGGGTGCTGTTACTTAATGGGCAGACGTGTTGCTAACCATCAGGCAAACGACCAGCTCGTCTTAACATTCAGCTAGATATATAAAAAAAGTCGGTATCTTCTAGGCAAGCATGATCCATCGTCGACCGCGTCTTTTCTTTCTATCAGGCCAAATGCCTTTCCAAATATATATAAATAACCGGCCAAGTGCGAGTCGGACTCGCGCACGACGGGTGCCGTACCATTATCTATAAAATCGGCTATAAAAACCATGTCTGTTGTATAGGAGCCCCACTTAAATATTTTTTTATTCTGTTTTTTAGTATTTGTTGTTATAGCGGCTACAGAAATACATCATCTGTGAAAATTTCAACTGTCTAACTATCACGGTTCATGAGATACAGCCTGGTGACAGACGGACAGACAAACGGACAGCGGAGTCTTAGTAATATGGTCCCGTTTTCCCTTTGGGTACGGAACCCTAAAAAGTGAGTTTCATTAGAAAACAAAGTCGATAAACTGTTTTACGATACTTACACAATACTCGTTATTGTTTATAATTATGTTCCTGTTTCTTTTACTGCCTAGACTGTCGAGATGCTATCTATGACCGAAATACTGCTACCTATTGTTAGACCGATTGCGCAGTACGTTGCAAAGCAAAACTCCGGTGTCCTAAGTGTGAATAGCTTGCAAAATATGGAACAGGTAGATTGCGTTTAGATTTATCGACTTTTAGTGATTTACAGTTTTGATTGTTTTAATCATAATCTAATTAGCGTTTTGTACCAGATCGATGTTGGAATTGACTGCTCTTTTCTGTTCACCTTTTTGCACCTTTTCTGTTAATTTTATTATTGTTTTGTTTTATTGACGTATTATTATTGATTTATTTTATTTTATTTGTGTCACATTTTTTATTATAATTTTTAATTTTAATTTCTGATTATGAATCTGCATTCTATTTTTGATTTGCATTGTGTAACATACCTACTTTGTTATATGGCCAATAACTTTCTGATTCTGATTTCTTCAGGCTTCTTCCTCTTCTTTTTTACTTTCTCCACTTCAGTTCTAAGAACGTTAAGACTTGTAAAACATACCATTGCAACTGTAACATTAAATAATAATGACGCCGAACGATCACATACATAGATCCCTACTAACCAGTAAACTATGTTTTTTATATACAACTGACTGACAAGACAAACAGGCCTTTCACCTGATAGTAAACCACACGCCATCTCTTAACAGTTGCAGCACCAACCAGAAGTTTCCGTGGCACAGAACTGCGCTCGTCACCATGAGACAAACGAAATGGAAGATGATCTCAAAATACCCGCAGAATTCTAAGGATAATAGTTTTATTTTCATAGCACTCTTGCATATATGTACTATCAAATAATTTTCTCTCTGTATATAATTATTTCCTTAGTATATTAATGTTGGTTTGTTTTTTGCTCATTTTTGTAATGCGTAGGTATTTGACAGTACTGTCGTCTTTGTACCTGGTGTTGTATGGAATGCGTGAAATTAAAGCTTGTTTTAATAGAAAAAAAATGTCCCTAAGCCACAACCAGCTTTACTGTGTTCCGGTTTGAAGGGCATTGTAGCCAGCGAAATTACTGGGCATTATGAGACTCAATAGCTAATTGTCTCAGGGTGACGAGCGCAGTGCAGCGCCGCGCAGGATTTTGCAAAACAAAGTTCTGGGTGGTGCTGTTATTGTTATAGGCTGGCGTATTGCTTACCATCAGGCGAACGACAAGCTCGTCTCGTCATTCCGTTACATAAAAAAAAAACCTCCGGATTGTAAGCCACACCCTCCGTGATGTGCCTATGTGATGAGCGCACCCGCCTGACCACTACACCACAGAGGCTGCCGACTTTAGCACTTCCAATCCCAATTCAATGGTTTGCTAGAACACAATCCCCTCGCGCTATGAGATGTAGACCATAACATTGCCGATCTCCGCAGAGATAGTAAGACAAAAAGGTAATTGAGAGTCAGCGTTGTAGAACGGTCCATCGGGCTGAATTAAAACTAATTTTATATTCATATTGTACGTATGTAGGGTGTGATCCAGTAAGGCTAGCGAGGCGATGCGAAACTATGCAGATAAGAATCAAAAAATATCTACAAGTAAGATGGTGAGGTAACACTAAAATCAATTTATTTAAAATCTAAATCACGTTCCTTAAACAGGTTCACATGCATAGTCGAAGTCAAAATCAAAATCAAATATAATTTATTAAATATGCACAAATATGCAATTTTAAACGTCATATACATAATACAAATCAAATTTAAATTACGTTAAAATTTTTAATTTAAATTCCCATTTTTTGCCCATACTCAAATTGAAGTCCGGATCCAGAAAAGAATGTGAAAACTGAGTCTCTCAGTGCTACGGAAACACACCCGCTAGAGAAAATAGCACCAAGAAACTCTGCAGGGATGTCTCTTTTTTCAATCCTTTTAAAATGTCTCAAAATATAACAATGTACAATTACGTATTAATTAAAATTAACATAATGTCAAACTAGAAGTGCTAGTGAGATGTCCCGTAGTCATAGTATAATATTAGTAGAGCTTCATAACTTAATAGCCTAACTTTTCGAATAATTACATAGAATACCGGTTGCTTCAGCGCTTTTGGCAAATGCTGTTAGAAAGAGTTATTTTCTCAACAAAATTTAAGTTAATCTGGCAAAAACTTAGGAAACAAAAACATCTTAAATAAAAAAAAATATGAAATTACTTATTTCGGATAAATCCATAGGTAGTAACGATGTTTCTTAAAACGAATTAAAATAACGTATGTCGTTTTTGATATTCACTGTCGTATTTACAAGAATATTATTTTCATCATCACATTACGATCACATGACTCTTTCATATTCATTTATTCATGCTCATACATATATTTATTACAGACAGGTGTTAAAATAGTGTCTCAATAGTCTTTCGTTCTGTCTTTCAATTTCATTATATTATTTTTTTTAAATCGATTCAATTTAATTCAATTCAACAATGAAAGAAAAAGAAAGAAAATACATTTACTCCGGACATCACACAACATTACACTGAACATACTAAAATAAAGAAAAAACAAAAACAATACAGTGAAATGTTGCGCAAATGTTGGTGTACAATGTACAATGTTTTATTGCATACCAAAAAAGGTACAAAATAAAATAGAATAGAATTCTTTATTGGCCATATAACTAAGTCCGTTATACAAGGCAAGTCATAATAATTATAATAAAAATAAAGTTACAATCGTAAACTACTTGCGTGCTATGTGCTTGGGCTCATTTTAATCTGCTCCGATTACGAATTTGTTCAAAGCTTGTCTTGAAAAGATATTTTTCAACAAAAAAACTAATTTTTTCGAGGTTAACTGGAAGATAATGCTCACTAGCATTAAACTCGCCTATGTACCTACAAATTTGTTTGTGTAATAAAGAATTTTCTATCTATCTATCTAATTTATTTTTTTATCGCTCGCCACTATCTCGCCTGATTACATTATAGTGTAGGAATTAAAGGAACGAAATATCTTAAACGATTGTCTCTTATATATTGGTATATCTTATATGTTATGTTATCGCACCATATTCCTCGCTTTGTGTAGTAGTTTTACACCTTTATCGTCGTTAATCACTGGTATTTTTGCTTATTAACTCGTATTTACTGAACGAATTGGTTTAATTGACAGCTAGGGCAATTATTAAAGTAAAAACAGCATACTGTATTACGTATCACGATGTAGAGCCACTCATTCATGTGGCTCAGAAATACGGTTAACCTTTATTGTAAACCTTTGTTGTATCGATTAGTTACGTATATTCTTAGTTATACTTACGTATATGCTTTATATATTATATATATTTTGAAGAACACACCAAACCAACTGCACTGTTAAAATGTTGTATTGTTTAAGTTAGAAGTCTAAGCCTAATTTGGTGTCTGAGCCGCACTAAGTTAAGTTTAGGTAAATTGAAACATTAGCGCGTGACGGTTAAGTGACGATTGTTCGATTTAGTAGTGATAATTATTGTTTACCTACGCGGTATTGGAAAATTGCTGTACGAGCTATATTGGCTCGTACAGCAATTGTCACAGTGTCAGTGTCACAGACACATACAGTGTCTATATATTTATGTAGTAGATTATAAAGTATATGTGTATATGTACAAAGTCAAGCTTAACCCTAAAAAAAGATTGGTCCAGCAAAGTCCAAAAAACTTGAGGAGAGAGATCTGGCAATCGAGCTAATAGGTTTGAATAAAATCATCAGTAAAAAAAATACTTAATTTTACAGAGCGAGTGTGGCTCAGTGGGACTTTCGATCCGACGCACCCCAGTTCGAATCCCACTGGCCCCGCACCAATGACTTTTTAAGGATATTTGCGGGTCTAACACTCCATCTAAAAAATAGTGAAGGAAAACATCGTGACGAAACCGGCATGTCCAAGAATTTATCACAAAAAAATCAAGGACATGTGACATCCACCAAGCCGCACTGGGCCAGCTGCAGCCGCGTGGATTATGGCCCATACTCTATCTATGAGAGAAGGCCCGTGTCTCAGCAGTGGGAACGTGATAGGCTGATGATGATGATGATGATTAATTTTATTACAGTATCTATACGAAGTGATTAGATTATCTTTTGCTAAGTCAACCTCGAAATAAACAAGCAGTAAGCAAACAAGCAAACGATTATCTCACAAATATAACGATATGTATGAAAACAAGCAGTTGGAGCACCCCCGGTGGTTCCAACTGTTACGGGCAGGCGTGTTACTCACCACCAGAAGATCTCGTCTCGTCGTCTCTATATTACATAAGACAACAGTATCGTAAACCACGCCACTTTCGTTTGCTTTTCGTTCTGAAATAGAAAGTGAGTTAAAGAATGTATAAGCATGAAATGTTGTAGAGATTAATCACTTTTATATTATACGATTATACTAGCTGCGCTCCGCGATCCCACCCGCGGTTTCCCGGGATAAAAAGTAGCTTATGTCTTTTTCCAGGACCTCAAGTATCTTTATAAATTTCATCAATATCCGTTCAGTAGTTAATGCGTGATTGATT
The DNA here is from genome assembly GCA_951640565.1 of Petrophora chlorosata. NCBI lineage: Eukaryota > Metazoa > Arthropoda > Insecta > Lepidoptera > Geometridae > Petrophora > Petrophora chlorosata. The sequence goes on along the minus strand of OX621204.1, from coordinate 1,285,606 downwards.
AACAAACATCCATACTAACAAACTTTCGCATTTATAATATTAATATATTAATATAGGACTATCTTTTCCGCGACTTCGCCCGCGTGAACGATAGAGAAAGCATAATTCGTTTTTTTTTTCAAGACCGTCCTAGCAAGACCTCCCAGTATATAAGAGCGCGTATTACGAATAGAAGCTATATCTTCGTAGTCACCCTACCGATTTTGATGCTGCTGTCCACGCGGACGAAGTCGCGGGAAAAGGCTAGTACATAATCTATCTATCTATTCTATACCTACTATTATGACAAGTATACGTTTAATCAAACAAAAAAACCGACTTCAATGTATCTTATAAATCCAAGGTCAAATATCGATGAAATTTATATGGGACCACTTCATTGCTATACTGAACGCTAAAAGAATTTTTCAAATCGGTTCATGAATGACGGAGTTCTGAGGTAACAAATATAAAAAAATACAATCGAATAGAGAACCTTCTCCTTTTTGAAATCGGTTAAAAATGGACCTGAGCCAATTTTGTACATTGAAGATTTCTTTAAAAACCAACTGGGATATACTATCCAGAGAGTGCTGAACACAAATACACGGTTTTTAGAATTTTTGTCTGTTTTTTGTTCGTGTGTTTGTTATCTATAGACTCGAAAACGGCTTATCGGATTTTAATGCGGTTTTCAGAGTTCGGTACCATTATTCCCGATTAAGAGTATAGAATGTTACATCAAAATTGGTTGGGTGACTACGAAGATACAGCTTGTTTCTTGCTTTCGTAGTACGCGCTGTCAGGAGGCTCCTCCTCTTGAAGAAAAGCCTATGGGCTTCTACTGTCGTCCAAGTGGACGAAGTCGCGGGAAAAAGCTAGTAATATTATATGTTCTGTACTTATGTTTATATAATGTCAAGCGGTAGCAAAGATGGCAGCCCGTGGGCACTCCAATCCAATTAGTAGAAACGTAAGGCTTCCCAGAAATTCGGTGGCCGTGTTGGATTATAATTATATTTAGACTGTGTCTGAGAACAGATTACTTATAGATAAGTCTGGATCTACGTTAGGAGGTCTAAGAAACTTCAAGTGCGACTTGCTATTTATATAATTATTCTTACCTTACCTTATTTTGCATAACAGGTGCAATGACATCTAAATTTTACGTTATAAATGCAAATAACGTAATATTTTGAGGCCTGTTGCACTGGGTATGCTTAAAGTTACTTGTATATACATAGTACATAGCTACATAGTAGGTATATATTACTGTGCCATACTCGTAGTATCACATTTTTTATGTATTTCTCGTGTAATTTCAGTAAACACGGTATGGCTACGGTCAATTTATTATTGAACATCAAATTTAATATAGGACCTACTAGCAAATGTTTTTATCAAATTGTACATGATATCCATTAAATATTTCCCCAGTCGGCGTTTACATCTAGAATAGGGTTTCCGAGAGAGAGATAGTCCAGTCAATTTAGACATTCAAAGCTAAAAAGCCATTCGAAAATTAGTGAAATCATTCAAAATATAATTATAAATAAAATTTGAAAGTTCCCCAACCTTCCCCTGTATGGAAAAAAAATATTCAAGGGTAGAGGTAAAATAAATGAGTTTTTCGCAACTTTCAGCAAAACGGTAAGATTTATCATCAAAATACCGCAGACAAAAATTGTAGGTCATAAAATTATCTATAAAAAATGTACAACTACTTTTTCCTACAATCCACCGTTTCTGAGATATAACGATTCAAAAATTTGTAAAAGTTGTAATCATCCTAATATGCACACGTTTCCACGCCACCTATGAGGTAGTGTACTTAGCGCGTTTTTTTAACGTGGTTTCCCCTGTAGGCCTATTCCACGGGTTAGTTATGATCCTGTTTATTTTGAAACTATTGCAAAATAACGAAAATTAGCAAAGACTGGAAAAGATAAAAGCGATGTAAATTAAAACGAAGTAGTGAAGTTTATTCGTCTGATTCGTACGTAGGCTTCAAATTTTATTTATAATTATATTTTGAACGATTTCACCAATTTTCAGCTTGTTGTAAATTTATGTAGCTTCACTCTTATTTTTTGGTTTATTTTGACCGGACTAAGAGGGTTGCGTCGTATGTCGTTTGGACAGAAAGTAAATAATGTACTAAGTTCTCTGGATTATAATAATATTTTGTCTAAAGGTCAGATTTGATTATCTAAATATGATCTGCTCTGACCTTATACTGGATCTCTTGAGATTGATATTATTTTATCTCGTAAGATATTGAATAAAGATTACAATAAATATTATAATGAAAATAAAAATGCTTGTTTTTCTCGTAATTAGCTTTATTTAAGAAATATCTATGTAAAGGTCTTCTTAAAATAGAATTGTCATTTCAAATTTATAAATAGCGATATATTATTATGCAGTCACACTCGTAAATTAAACTTTAAAAATATTTGTTTTTATATATATTGGAGTATCTTTTATCGTTCATACCTGTTGCCAATAGTATATTTTAATAGTTATTAATACTGCTGCTTTGAATGTCAGTTTATCACACACTACGCGCGCACTCGCAGCGAACACATCGCCAAATCGCAGCGAACTCTAGGCGACTTTTAGACGTCACTCAGTGGAGTAGCGCGGCGAACTGAAGTCAGCGAATTTACTGGGCATATAAAACTTAATATCTGACGGGGTGATGAGCGCAATGCAGTCCTACGCAGTGCTGTCTATGGTATTAAAAGTTTTGGGTGGCACTACAATTGTTGCTGTGTGTTTTAAAAGCTTTGTGTGGCGTTGCAATAGTTATGGGCAGGCGTGGCGCTTACCATAAGCAGAATGACTTGTTCGTCTCATCACTTGGTTTTTTAAAAAACACCGTATTGGAAAAAGAATCACTACCTAAAAGGTACGACCTAAGACGACGACGTGCCTAAGAGGAAACCGATGCATTTGTTGGTTTTTGACAATATTATGTTTCTTTTGTGTCAGTTGGCTACTTGGCATAATCAAATTGTTGCAGGCATCTTTGACTGCTATAGAACAGAGTACTAATCATATTATTATTGCAGAAATCTCTAAGTATACTAGATAATATTATTATGACTACTTGCGAAACGTAGATCGAGAAATTAGACAAAGTAATGAGAGATAAAGTAAATTTATCAAGATAAGATTCTGGTTCTATACTATTTTTATTTATGCCGAAATGAGTAATTCAAATCTTTTTATCAACAAATTCTGGTTACCGAGTTTTTGATTGCGTATTTTTTTATATGCCACAAATCTTTCAACCAGGGATGCATTCAGTTACGCAGGTGTGCGATAAAAGAGCTCGTTACTTTCAGTTTTATGCCGTTCTTCATGCCATGCATTGTACTCTGTATTTACACTTGATTACTCTTGTTTGACACCCAGTTAAAGCGTGGACTGTATTGATGGTGTGGTGATGGGCCGGAGAGAAAACATTTTTGTAGGAATATTAATTTTGGTTTAATCAAGGATATAAAATATACTTCTAGCCAGACTAATATAAGTGGAATATGCGGGAAGAAGATCTATAGGTAATCGTTTAGCCAACCTTATAAATTTATACAATGCTAATAATATAATCAGTATAGGCAACTTTAATATTGTACTCATGTACAATACACATGTATGTCACTATATAATAGTTATGTTGGGTTGCCAATAATTCTCGAAATATACTTTATATAATGTTAAATTTTAAGTCAGTGGTTTGAATAGTCGTAACACTTTTAGTACCTAGGTATAAAGTTTCTTGCGTGTCTATAAATATAAGCTTTTTCCAGTGAATTGCCTTTTGTAATAAACATATATAATTACCTAATTAGGTCAAATGAAAAATATTCATGATATATATTATTTTATTTTATGCATCTATAAATTCTTATTCTATGCTGTTAGACTTTTGCATTGATGGTTCACAATATAAAACATAGATTTTAATAAAAGAGTACAAAGAACAGTAAACTCCTTGTTCTTTTTTATAAAGATTAAAAATTCCGTGTAATAACAAACCGCGCCGTTAATTTTCACATAAAAAAATGTAAATATCCTCTTCTTAATGTTTCAAGAGGCATTACTAAAAGGAAAATAATTTAAAGGGGCTATTACAACGGCCTTATGTTCCCACCTGGCCCGAGGGCCCTTAGGGGAGTGTCCTTGAGATACCCCTTGGGGGCTATATCTGCGAGCGATTACATAATTAAAAAGTAAAACTCATCTAAATATTTCATTAAAAAAACATTATCTGTTAAAGGAACACTCGTGAGGAAACTAGCATGTCCAAGAATTAGTTACAAAAATGTAAGGACATGTGATTTCCACAAACCCGCACTGGACCAGCGTGGTGGATTACGATTGGATACGAGTACGCTTTATATGAGAGAAGGCCCTTTTCCCAGCAGTAAGAACTTAATAGGCTGATGATGATGATGCGCCCCATCATCAGCGCTTCGCCTCTGGTGTAGCAGATGTCAGATGACGGTAACTGCTTACCATCAGTCAGAGAGTAAATTTTAATTTAGTTTGTTCAGTGTCATTCTAAAACTGTCATGTTTACTAAAAGATTGTCTTATCTTTTCAGGTATGTACCGAATTCCAGTGTAGAAATCATACGGCACCAATTGAAGGTAAGTGGGAACGGGAGAGCATTCTCTCCCCAAAAGGGCAGCTGCTTCTCTTATACCAAGGTCTACGTTATCTTTGCAGATATGTGGATTTTTGCTATCACGTAGATTTTTATCCCTACTTATCTTGAGCAATGGATACAGCAGAAAACGATTATCCAACTTTGGCCGAGTTCATTAATATCCTTGTCGAACTATATTAAGTCGAATTGCGTCGAATAACGTCAAAATTAGGATCAAAATATACGGCCTAATACGATCTAGAAGGTCTCTTCAATAATAAATAGCTAGCGTCGGATCCCAGGACGTTTGGAATACTTGTGAAAGGCAAAGAAGACGTCGACGTCACTAAACTAGACCCCTGTCATGACCAAGGGCATTGTATTTCAGCCTATTGTGGGGATATGAAGAGAAGGGGCAAACTTAGAGAATATTTTGTAGTTTATTGCTCTTCAAATTGTTTAGTCAGATTGGTGGCGAATAGTTTAGTAGCATACAGACTTTAGTTATTCAAATTGGTATATTGTATGTAGTGAATATTCAGAGCATTTTAATGGTTTTGAAAGATAGATGCGTATAATGAGAAGTATTTGCTATAAACTCAGCTCCTATTAGATCCATAGAAAAATTGACTTTTCAAAAATCCAATTATACAGCTTTTACAAGTTATAACTCTAGATCGATTACTCACAATAAATTATTCATTTCATCTCTGAAGGTTAAAGTTACTATTGGGATCTCTATTCAAAAACTCACTCTGTATAATAAACTCTAATCATCCATTGACAACACTTGACGTGAAAAGGTCAAAGCCTCTTTTGACATTTCAGAGTTTAACTGTAAAATGTAACAATCAGCCAAACGGTTCGCGTCAGACGTTCGGGCGTTCAAACAATTCGTCTCGGTCGTAACCCGGTTCGGTGCAGTTTGGCGAGCTGCCAGCGCATAGGTTCCGTGTTCGGTTCCTGGATGAGCGAATAGGGTTTGCTTCCGTTTCTTTGATTATTATTATTGGAACTGTAGGTATACAATGGAGCTCGTGCGGCTTACAATCCGAAGCAGTGCAGTTCGAATTCCGTTTGGAGTCGCACCGGATGTAGATTCGACATGGAGAAAGAAAACATAGTGAGAAAATCGGCAAATCCAAGAATCACAATAATTGAAGACATGTAACATCTGCTGACCCGCACTTCGCCCGGTTGGTCTTATACCCTCTCTCGAAGGCTCGTGTTGCGCTTGTCATGGAATCGTTTATGGTTCATGATGATGATAATACATCACATATATCTACGTTAGTATGCTATGTAGGGTGCCGTCGTCTGGCAAGTGCTACATCTTCGGTGCTACATCACCACTTCCCATCAGGTAAGGTCGTGGTCAAATGCTGGCTTAGTCGGATGTAAAGAAGGTTGTGATAAATGTATAATAAATAAGTACACATATGCTTGCATGGTGTGAGTTCAAACTGAAGTCGACAACCGACTGACACCTACGTTCTTTTCACTTCAGCATATCAAACGCGGCCCACGCACCTACTAATACTCTATTTTGTTTCTAATAGTGTTAAGTACGTAGTTGTTGTCATGCCCTTGCGTGGGCGTGCGCTGCAATGGAAATAGTATTTATTCTGTTGATACTGATGTTGATATTTTGCATGTCATTGAGGTAGTAGGCATTAAACTGGACTGGTGTTGAATCAGCTATTGTTTTCATTTTTCCCACGGCATGGCAGGCGCCTATTTATATAGTCTGTTATAGCTATACCTACTAGTATATTTAAACTAATTAATGTGCAATAAAACTTAATTTTTCTCCAAATCACTATTATTTTAGTCTAATTATTATATTTTAGATAGCAGAGGATAGTAGTACTAAGACTACATGATCTATGAAGAAAGTCTAATATTAATCACTTTTTCCTGACTCTTCAATTTAATGTTAAAACTTATAACATTTCGTGCCGATGACATAGGAACTGAGAAGTTGCCTAGCAAACACATTTAGCCCCTGCAAAAAAATCAGCCATAACAAAAACATACAGACAGCACCCGAAAACAACATTCCAGTTACAACATTACGCAAACGATTATACGATACATAATTACGTAGTTTCGTGTTTATATGCGCGTAATTCGTGAATTCGCCGGGACCAGTAATACTGGGACCGAGCGGCCTTGTTGACGGAGCTCATCAATATAATCGGTATTTTTTACTAGCAGGTTGCATAATTGAGATACATTGACCTATATGAAGATGTATTTGTGTCATCAGATGGTAAACACGGTTCATCAACCTATAGACAACAGCTTTGACGTCTAGAATGCTTTGTTATTTACTGACGACGATAGTGCCAATTTAAACGCAGTACTGCTTGTGCAGTGCAGTACTATTTCACGACAGAATAAATTAAAGCTGAGGTGGTAATACTTAAACAATTAGACTTTACTAATACATAAAAGTAACCGGTGAATTTAGCAGAAGGCTACCCTTGAGTCTACAGTAAAGAACTACATAAACATTTTTTTGTTTAGGCCAATCCAAGGTTCTTAAATAAAAACGGAAAAACAGTCGCGAGTTGTGACACGTATCGCAGCTAGTATAAAAAACCATTTCACGATTTCTTTCCGCCTTTGCTCGTATAAATTCGCGTCTCTGAGCTCATCGGTGTTTGTGCAGACGCCCCAAGGCCGGTGCAGATTACTCTAGTCTCTGAAGTTTCTGTAGTCGGTTGACTATTCAAATACCGTTTGCTGGGGAAACAAAGAACGTTGTCGTTTTTTGGATCGTGACTATCTAGTAAAGTCGCTCTGATGTATACAAAAAAGTAAAGCAAACGTCGACTCACTTCGAATTTGTTTTTTGCAATATCTTCAGGCGGCAAGATAATCACAATAATATGTCAACAATAATATGTCGATGATAATGTGACGGATCAAACTTGGATGAGACTGGCGCACGACTGTGGCCATTGGGTACAACTGAGATGCCTATACCCAACAGTTTTATGGATGTATAAGGCGGTGGATGATGACCGCAATCGCCCATTGAGAGTTGACCCTTAACTATAAAGTAGACTGTGGGTACGACACTCAACCGAGGTCATCACGTTTAATGTCCTATTTGTTAGCTAAATCTAGGTATAATCTGTTTGTTCTATGAAAGACCTTGACGAGCGAAGCCAGTGCCTAAATTCACTGTGATTCATATCAATAGTGGAACAAAAATAAGTCACAGGCGACAGCGAGTTGATGACTATCACTATATAACTCCACATGACAGACTCACTGCCGATTTTTTACAATAGTTGTCACTAATTTAATGATAAATATTAAAAACACATACTTCCACTTTAGTCTTTTGAATTTATAATTATTGTTTATCGTAAAATAATTTTAACATCAGGTAAAATAAATTTTATAGCTTAGAAAATAAATATTCATTATGCCTACCTAGCGACAAATAATGATTACAAACGAAATTCTTAATTCCCCTTGTAGTTTATTAACTGTCCCGAACTACTAGTACTTGTACAGACTACAGTGACGCAAGCGGTGATTTTTGCACATTTACAAGCTACCAACTAGCTAGACGATGATAGGTTAATAGGTAGGTATTAAATATGGAAGAAGACTTTCGTGTGTGAATTTTTCTGGTCTTTTATAACCGACTCCAATAAAGGAGGAGGTTCTCTGTTCGATTGTATATTTTTTTAATTTATTTAAATGTTTATTACCTCAAAACTTCGTCATTTATGAACTGATTTGGAAAATTCTTTTTGCGTTGGGTTCAGTATAGCTACGAAGTGGTCCCATATAAATTTCATCGATATTTGACCTTAGAATTCGAAGATACATTGAAGTCGTTTTTTGTTTTTTTCTAAAAATTATTATTATTATAATTAGAGGTGTTACTATTTTTTTTTGCTATGATGATTTAGGGTCGCATTTATAGGCTTGACTAGCCTCTTTATCAGTCCTTCTGAGGACAAGAATTAATTGAAGTTTTGACACAAAAAGAAGAACAATAATTGTGGTTCGTCAAGTATGAAAATTTCAATGACAGTCTTCAAGAGGGCCAGATTTTTTTATCGGCCACTGTCTCGTCGCATGTTAAGCTTAACTTAATGTTAAGGATGTGTTCAACGATGGGGTACATATTTTTTTTTACGCTCAATAGATTTATGTTTGGCCACTATCTCGCCTGATGTGAAGCGATGTCATAGATGACATAGATCACATAGGTCACATAGGATCACATAGGTGACATAGATCTATATAGAGTAAGATGGCAACTGAGTTACGGCCCAGACCCGTCTCACTGATGGTTCACCGAACATTATCCCAAAACACGACAAGGTAGGTAGGTAATAATGATCACTTGACGGCATGTCCTTGTTCGATGGGTGGTATAACAGGGATTCAAACTTGGGTGTATCAGATCGTAAGGCGCACAAGTTAATACTCGCCCACACTCGCTCTACAAAATTACAAAAAGATGCGTGCCATAGGCATTTGCTTGGTACGGCCTTGTACGGCGTTCAAAAACTAATAAAAAAGAAAATTACTGGTTTTGTTAGTTATAAATCACAGTTAAAAGGATGGCGTAGAACTAATAAACAATCCTTGAGAAATTACGCTAATGATGATGATGACAGAACAATGAAAAGGTGCCGCAAAATATCAAATATGGGCCGATATAGGCGTTTTCATGGACCCTTTTCTAATAGCCCTATTAGTTCTACTAGATAGGTTTCTAGTATGCGAAAGGCCGTATGAAAAAGTACCAGTTTGCCAGTTATTCTGCCGCCAAGCAGTAGTGTGCAAGCGTTACTGAGTGTTCCTGTTTAAAGGGCATTGTAGCCCGCGAAATTGCTGGGCATTAGAGATTAACAAGCTATTGTCTCAGGGGACGAGCACAGTGCAGTACCGCAGAGGATTTTGCATATGAGTGTTTTGGGTGGTGCTACAACTGTTATGGGTAGGCGTGTTGCTTACCATCAGGTAAACGGTGGTACAATGGTGTATGCGATTTCAGCCAACCTGCGCAACCACTACAACACAGAGGCTGTACCTTTACAAGCACAAAACAGATACAAAAGTGTCGATTGCATAATTATAATTATAAGCTAGTTTATTTCAAGCAGTTATCATCAGATCTTAATACGTCATTATCAGATGTGGGTAATAAATGCTAGTTTTAAATGCTAGGTCAGCTTCCGTTAAATTAATGAGGTTTTTTACGAGACCGAAATGTGGCAGCCGATTTATTTAATTGTAGTTTTATAGGTCAGGTGGAGGCTAGTGGAGGGATTTGCTATTATTATGGTCACAACTTAAAAAAAATATATAAACATAATATATGGACCCTCCGCTAGAGGGCTACGCCTCAGGTAGTCTTAAAGGATGTGAAAAAAAAGACAAAATTTTATTTATTTGAATTTATCTTCGTAAGTTTTTTTGGTAATATCATTGGCAATTAAAAAAGATAGCTCATCAAAGCTTAAAATATTTAAATTAAGATAACATAGAAACTAAGTGTTATTAACGAAAAAACTATTTGAAAACGTTTATAAGTTTTCTTATTGTTTATAGGCATGTAGATAAAAAATTACCGAAGATGGAACGGAAGATGGTTGAAAGGCGTGCTCAACTGCCGCCTTTCGAACCACCGATCACACGTCCCGTTTTGAACGGTGGTTCACCGAATGTCTTTCCAAAACACGACTAGATCGCTTCACGCAAGCTTTGATGGTTAAATCTTCATTGCTTTGTTCGGTAGTAACCGGGGCAGCGGAGCCACTTCCAACTCCTATTTACTCCTTAACGTCTCTTGTCCCCTAGTCCGACCTACCTATGCTAATGATTAGGAGAAATCACTCGCTCGTAAACTATCCCTACGTACGCATAAATCATTTATCGGGCCCTAAAGTCCCTTACACACATCGTGCCTGTTTAATAGCCCTTAAAAAGCCTGTTAAAGCCGAGAATGCCTGAAATATAGCCCTTTGTTTATAGGCCATCTCGTGTCCTCTAGTCAAGGACTTGCGTAATGAGGACCTTAACATTTCTTTCAGGTTTGGCCGAAATGTGAATAAGCGTTGAATAATGTGCTGTTCCAGTCGAAGCTATGCGTAAAATCAAGTCATTTCAAGGACATCACCAATCTAAAGTTTTTAAATGTTCAGATGTAGAAAAATAAATTTGATCGGGCAGATACTGAACCTGGGTCTTTGTTATGCCATCTCGTCTCGATCAAAATCAGTATCAAAATCACTGTGATTGGTGTTCCACAGAAGCGTACAGCCGCTGCATTTAGCTTTCAGAAAGGGATCGAATCCTTTTTTAACCTACTTGAAAAAAATGAGGAGGTTCTCAATTTGATTGTAATTTTTTTATATTTGTTACCTCTGAACTTCGTCATTTATAAACCGATTTGGAAAATTCTTTGCGTTGCATTCAGTATAGCTACAAGGTGGTCCCATATAAATTTTATCGATTTTCGACCTCGGACTTCGAAGATACATCAGAATTGAAGTCAGTTTATTCGTTATAAAATGAATCATTATTATTATAATAACGTAGTTATCACAAATTATGAAATGGGGTTTACTCATGTATCACGTAATATGTGTCAGATTGCTCTCACAATAGTTTCAGCCAACATTTTTTGCGGAACACTCGCGAACGCGTTTCGCCTCGCATTATCGAACACCGACCGAATCAGCAATCGCGGATGCTAGAAGTCGTGTGTGGTGGGAGCCTTAGAAATAGCATGGCAATGGAAAAGTTGTCTTTTGTGAACTGCGTATTAATATGCAGCACAAAATATGCAAAGAAGCGCGTGTGTCGATCCTTTTTTGCAATCAACTTAGTACGGGTTAATGTTACTTTTAAAATAAGGCCTTAGTTAGTTCAGTTAGTTTGTTAGTTTTGTAACTCTGATTCCGTTTTAACTCCATATTTGCATAAAAAGCGGTAGTTAAGGCGTTTACTCCCATTTTTCAGAGGTATTCAAATTACGGCTATAAAAAAAAGTTTTTATGCTCAGTCAGTGGTTTTGCGAAAACTTGCAAGCGGTTTTGATCGTTAACATGAACGTTTTTAGGTTTCTTTTTACATGCTATATAACGTTTATGTAAAGAGCTGATTTTATGAAAGAATTTTGGTGCATGTTAAATAGCTTTTCATTATAGTTTTAATAGTTAAAGTTTTCCTTAACGTTTTTTGTATATTAGCTACTCGTAGCGTTTATGGTTAGCATATCACAAAGTTTGTATGTTAAGTGTGTTAGTGTGTTTGTTACTTCTTCACGCTGTAGCGGCTCAACTGATTTGAGTGAAATTCGGAACGGAGACAGCTACTTTTATCGCGGGAAACCGCGGGAAGCAGCTAGTATTTCCTAATATTGCTTTTTTCAAAACCATGTAGACAGCGTGCTATAATTATTTTACATTCGAAATCTTGTTAAACGTGTCTATGTAGCTATTCACTTAGTATTGAATTATTCAGTCACGAAGACGCGTTCTAGCACTTTTTAAAAGTTTTTGAGGATGGAAGTACTTTATATCTCGAAATAAGGTAGAGAGTAGCTACTAAAAAGTAATTATTCCAATGAGTGCTAAAAAGGAGGAGGTGCTCAATTCGATATTTTTTTTTATGTTTGTTATCTCAGAACTCCGTCATTTATAAACCGACTTGGAAAATTCTGTTATTTTTAGTTGGGTTCAGTATAGCTACAATGTGATCCTATATCAACTTCATCGATATTCGACCTTGGACTTCGGAAATACATTAGAATTGAAGTCAGTTTTTTTTGTTATAAAATGAATTATCATAGTTTTTTTTCTAATAAACCCAATCAGCGTATCCAGCAGCTCAGACAAATTGAGTCTTCTAATAATTACTGCACTAGTTTGCATATGCAATAAAAGCAGCCGTCATTTTCACTTGGTTTATCTTGATTTATTGTAAAGCTATTGTTCGGCTTGCTTCTGACTCATTTGTAAGAATAGATAGTTCAACGACCTGCAGTAAGAGCTAATCTGTAGGTACGCATTGAAAGAGAGCATTCAATAGTTGTTCGAAGACGAACGAACATTCACTGGCGAATATTTGGACTAATTGGGAAAATAGTGTTCATAGTAAAGTTCTGTTGTTTGTACAACATATGTTTAAGACATTTTTTACAAGCTTTTATTGAACTTGCAATGTATGTTTGTATGTATACACGTAACTATGTTTGTTCGGGTGGAACCTTGCAAGCTGAATCAGTACCACTTCCTCTTGTCCTACGAAGTCAGAGTTTTGCATACTTATCAAAGTCCGATGACAACGCAATATTATGGTAACAGCCAGCTGATCTGCTAAAAGACGGAAGGTGGGCAATAGAACTCCTTGACGGATAATCGTCAACTATTAGTGTTTGGGCTCATTTTAATCTGCTCGTGGTTTGGATTACGAACTTGTTAAAAGCATGTCTTGAAAAATATATTTTTCAACAAATAAACTTATTCCTTTTCTTTCGTGTGGATTTGTTGGCAATTGGCAATCTTGATGTCGTAGTTCAAGACCTCCCGAAGGCCTCTGACATAGTCTAACGATGTTGCCTTAACACAACAACCAGGACCGACCGCTTAACGTGTCCTCCGAAGCACAGTAGCGCTCAAGGTATTACTTACTGGGTAAGAGTGCTACATCTTTGACCACAACATCGCTACCCATCAGGTGAGATCGTGGTCAAACGCTGACCCAGTCAGATTTAAAAAAAAAGTGTAAATACCGCACAACGGTCACCCACCTAAATAGTGACCGCGGCGAACGTTGCTTAACCTAACAGATCTATTACAAACGGCAAGGGGAGCTACGCTACGCTATTTTATCTATGGTTGCAAGAAAGAATAGTGATCATAGAATGCCAAGGCAGTGTTAGAGATAATAGAGAAAGAAAGTGAAAGAAAAAGTTTTCAGTACCGGTTATTGCAAAATTCAGATAGAGATTAGTCAAGCATTGTACTATTAGTTATTGTGGCTTAGCTGAACTAATTTATGTAATCAAACGTCTCTACAAATAGTAGAGTCGTGAGATAATCAGTATATAGTCGAAGACACAAGCTGTCTATTATTGAAAACATCTGTTGGTTTTATTGTTTCACCGCGTTGGACTATAATTAGGTATTAGCTTTCTCATTTATAAGTATTTTGAAAGTTTCATGACTGTTTTACAACTTTGAGGTTATAATCAATAACATTTATGATAATCTCTACAACTTACTAAAATAAATACAACCAACGATCACAAAGCATAGATTCTGGCTCTTAACTAAGATTTCGTAGTTCCTGGTTCCCTAGACACAGGTCTACGAACTACAATGACAACAACACCCAGATACGAAACAAATGCTTGCGTTTTTTTTGTCCCGTTACGGGAATCGAACCTTCAACCTCGGTGGTGTATAAGACTTCAGCCTGAGTATAAAGTAGTTATTATTATATAAGTACACCACCGTCTTTTGTCGTTTCACAAATCCTCTCCATCGAAAGGTTGTCTGGAAGAGATCGCTTATTAGCGATAAGGCCACCCATTGTACTAATCAAATTTCTAAGTTCTATTTTTATTTGTTCTTGTCATGTTTTTGGTGTACAATAAAGCGTTATCAATCAATCAATATATGAATGCGTCATAGAGATGTCGTTTATTAATGAAGGAATCGACGTGATTTCGAAGCAAGGAATCGCCAAGTAGTGAATTGGGGCCCAGGTGAGACCGTGGTCAAAAGTTGCCTTAGTCAGATGTAAAAAAAACCTATAAAGACAGTAGACAGTAGTAAGCCCCGGTCGCGATCGATCTGTGTCCCGGGCACGTCGGCGCCGGGCGTCGTCGTCGGTCGCCGAGACGCCAATATAACGCTACGCTGGATTACCTCACATTTATTACGGCTACATGCGTTGTGAACTTTTAATGGAAAATAGTGGTTGTAGAGAGGTATGATGTAGTTATAAAAGAGTAACAATTGATACAATGAGTTTTCGACTTGAAAAAGTGCATAGAGTTGTTCGGTCTACGACACTACTGGGCCCTAATTCACTATGACAACTTGGCGATACCTTGCTTCAAGGAAACGTCGATTCCTTCATTAATAAACGACATCTGCGAAATTTGTATTCTCTATGACGCGTCATATATATATATATATATATATGACGCGTCATAGAGAATATATATATATATATATATATATATATATATGAATATGAATGCGTCATAGAGATGTCGTTTATTAATGAAGGAATCGACGTGATTTCGAAGCAAGGAATCGACGTTATTTCGCTAAGTTGTCATAGGGAATTGGGGCCCTGGTAGTGTAGCTGAGTGTGAGTTTAGTTTAAAAGAGCAATCACGAAGCAGATTTTTAATGTTTGTTTTGTTTTTAAATTGTTGCCTTATTGATGAAGTTTTTCATGCCTGATAATAAAAAACGATCACAAAGCATAGATTCTGGCTCTTAACTAGGATTTCGTAGTTCCTGGTTCCCTAGACACAGGTCTACGAACTACAACTACTACGTCTACTACTTTTTAACTTCTATCGAATTTAAGCCTGCATATTACTAGGGCTTCTGTACGAAGTCATAAAAACGTAGAATAATTTAACAGTTCATAAGATTTAAGGTTCAAAATTAATTAAGTTTACAATAAAGTACTTTTCAGAGCAGTTCATTTTACATAAGTTATTATGACAAATACTCATCCCAAAAACATTTTCATAAATTTAAATTACATAAAAAGATATAAACATAAAAATGGAGAATATTTTTTAATTTTTTATCATATAATTCATTTTATAACAATTCAAATAAACGACTTCAATTCTTATGTATCTGTGAAGTCCAAGGTCGAATATCGATTAAATTATAATTATACTATAGCTACTACCCAACGCAAAAAGAGTTTTCCAAATCAGTTTATAAATTACCGAGTAATCGCGTAACAAACAAAAAAACGTTCGGAAAGAGAACCTCCTCCTCTTTGAAGTCGGTTAAAAATACGACTGTATCCTGTGCGCAGATATCAATGGAAAGTATTTAGTATGCATCGAACGGTCCTTGTTAATATTCAAGCAGAGTATTGAATAAATTTGTGACTTTGCCAATTCCTGTTGTGTATTATTTGGCTTTATATATAGAAAGGGAATATTTTTATTTTATTTATTGTCTTTATTTGGTTCACCAACAGTAGTTACATTGTTTCTTATTCAGAAAACAAAGATTTCTTAAAATTAAATAATGCTAAATGCACTACCAATAACAGGTAGGTAAACACAGCGTTATAATAATAATAACGTTTTAATAATAACGTTTTATTGAATAAATACTTAGTTTACAAATACATAGTCCATTGGTCCCCAAACTAGGTAAACCTGTATCTTGGGGACGTCCTTCCTAAATGATACATATTCTTTAATGACAAAAAGAAAAACGTCATTTTCTAATATGTTATAAAATATAAAATAACTTAACTTAAGAGGCAAAACATAGGTGACATAAGTTTGTTTGAGTGAGAGGGTATGCCTCTAGTGTGACAGGTGTAGTTCATGACTGTGCGTGAGCGGGGGGAGGGAGGGAGAGGTGAGAGGGTGTGTGTGTACGTATGTGTGAATGTGAGGGTGTGAGAGGGTGTGTGAGTGTGTGGCTGCTTATGTGTGCATGTGTGGAGTATGTATGCGCAAATGTAATAAAAATAGGTGTGCGTATTTCAACGCGTTCTCGTGTAAAGTAACATAGAATATATAACATACAAAATAGTTCGCTCTAAATACAGTAGGTAAGTAAGAAAAATGATGTGAAGCTTCCACCAACGATGGTGGTATCGGGTATCCAGGTCACGTCATTTTTCTTACCTATAAGTTTGATGGTGAGTTTAAACAATCAATTTGCTATTTTCGTGTGCAAATGCTCACAAAACTGGTACAGCTTGATTGAGAAAATATACGGGCTGGCTGTTAATATTTTATACTTACTAACTAATATTTGGTTTTAGGGGTTGTTTTTCAAGTTTACTGTGACGTTGTGCCATGAAAAGTAGTCCCTACCTCATAAGAAAGTCTAAGTCTCTATCTCTTTTTCCAGGACCTAGATACCAATGTCATCAAAATCTGTTCAGTAGTTTTTGCTCTATAACAAATATCCATCCATCCGGCCTTACAAAAAATTTCGCATAAATATTATTAGCAGGAAGTCGTCGTGACATAATGAAAATTTTCATACTATAGTCTGTAGGTATACAACTTTTACGTAGTACTTATTGCATCTTTTTAATCGCTAGAAAAAAAGCCTAAATTATCTTTTTAATTTCCTCAGCAAGTTCACGCGACTGAAGTAAAAGGCAAAAGTTCTAAAATATAAGATCTAACCCTAAATCTTCAGGCTCCTACCAATATTGTATCAGGGCAACGTTGTCGCGTCGAAAGTTCTACTTAAGGCCAAATCTCAATGCACATTTAAACCGAGTGTCTGTGTCGATACCCGAAATAGCGACACACGACATCAGCCCGCCAAGGTCGGCACTTGAATGACCAGCTTTATTCGGACTGTTCATTGTTACCACTTTCCTTAAACATATTGAGGACAGTCGTCGAGCAATTAAAAAAATGAATCAGTTTAAAGTGCTAATATTTTACTATGGTATCGTTGTAAGTGGCTTAAGGTAGGTACAGTATGATTTGTGTAGACAGATCGCATCTTTTTTTGCCACGTTTTTAACCGACTTCAAAAAAGGAGGAGGTTCTCTATTCGGTTGTATTTTTTTTTTATTAAGTCACTTTCTTGTTTGCCCGTCTGTCGTTCCGGGTGGAATCTTGCAACTCAAATTTCAAGCACTTCCCGTTTAGCTATCCGGCTAAAACTTTCAGAGTAGCTCACAACTCGATGACAATGCATTCTGAATCCATAAAAACGTGAGATTTAGATTAAATTTTTAATCTACATTGTATTTTTCATCTAATGCTACTTCTTACTTTTCCGTAAACGAGTAGTACCTGTATGTAGTAAAGTAAGCAACCTTTTATTTATTGCAACGGTCGACAACGTTGAGCCTGTGATTCAGACTTCAATCGTATGATATTTAAAAACTTTTTTATAAATTGAGTAATGAGTCGAACAAGTCGTTGACCTGGTTGTAAGCGCCACGCCTGCCCATAACGATTGCAGTGCCATCTAGAACTTTGAATACCATAAAAGTACTGCGTATAAAACACTGCATTGCGCTCATCGCCCCGAGACATCAGATATTAAGTCTCATATGCCCAGTAATTTCGCTGGCTACATTGCCCTTCAAACCGGAACACAATAATGCTTGCGCACTACTGCTAGGCGGCAGGAATCTTAGTATTTTTTTTTCAAAACATTAGATGCAGGTAATTTTATCTTCGACTCGCATACTACAAAAGACTTTGTTCATCTGATTGACAGTTATTTCGTCGGAGATCGCGTGGCCGCCGGGCGCCGCCACCGATCAACGAATACTTTCTCTGTGTACGGATAAACGTGCACTTTCTTTAGTTATTTTGATCGTTTTATAAAAAAATATTTGCTGCACGATTCTGTTTTTTTGGTCATTAGCAAGTCAATTTTCGATGAAGTCAATTTGCTGTCAGCGAACGGAATAATTTGTTAGAAGTCAATCATAACCTTTTTATAGCAAGTCTTCCTGCTACATGTACAAGGCAAAAAGGCTTGAGGAATTATCCATGTCTTGTGTGGGTGTGTGGTCAAACCTGGTATCAGTGTTTAAAGGCCGCCCTTTGGCCTCCGACATAACCCAACGGCAGTTGTACTCTAGACAACAACCGGGACCGACGGGATAACGTACCCTCCGAAGCACGTTAGCGCTCAGAAGTAAACACATAAACGTTCATCCAACTAAATGGTGACCGCAGTAAACGTTGCTTAGCCTAGCAGATCTATAATGAACGGCCAGGCAAGCGGCTCTTCTGAAAAAATGAAAATTATTAGGCACAGTAAATGATACTGCAATATTGCATGACCACTAAAGGCACAGTTGTTTTGACATATAGACATATTTATACAGTTGTTTTGTAATACTTATATCGTACCTAGTAGTGCGCATAACTTAAGATGTAAGCCAAACTTCGCTAACTGTCATAACATAGCTGTAAGTCGACAGTCTGGTTAAGTCACAAACTTGCAGAAAAAGACAAGCAGTGACCCACAAAAACACACAAAGTTTGGCCCACTAACCCCTTATAGCAAAACTTACATAAAACCTACCCTTATAAGATGCTTATAAGATATCCTCGTCATCTATCATCCCTCTCCCGCGACGTGTCAGCTCGGAATTGATTACCAGCCCGCCGATATTGAGAAAATGTCACGCTCGGTGTCACGTTGCACTGTCGGTAGGAGAATTTGAGAAATATCACCACTTAACTGAAACAATATTGGAATAACCGACAGTCTTTATGGTTATAGCACTTATGTAACATTTGAAGAAAATAAATTATTAGTCTTGTTTATTTACTTGGCTGAATGCACAGACCGTATCAAGCCGCAATAAAAGTGAAGGAGGATTTTGATTCAAATAAGTTTCTAATGCGAAAATCATATTTTCCGGCTACAGTTGGAACTATAACACTGTCACCATGAATGGTTTTACCTGGTATATTTCTAGTTGTTAGGGTCTTCCACCTCCATAATTCCTAATGTCAAAGCAGCATCCTAGATCCCTATTCATACAGAATTTTTTGTTACTGTAATATGCCTTTATCTTTAGGTATAATTTGTGATTAAACGCTGCGGACTTATCTCTAGCGACATACAACATGTATAAAAAGTATGAACCTGTAGTTGGCAATAAGAGAAACTTGCAATTATACGTTAAAACAGCGCTTAAACATATTTTTAAGTGCTGTTTATAATACAATGGTACACACTTTAGCATTTAAATTTACAGCTATTTAGAGTGTAAATAAAACGTGTCATTGAAAAATGCAAAATTCCAAATATCGATACCGCAAAATTCGCATGAGTTAGCTAAGCAAAGTTTTAATAGATCCCTGACTTCATATACCTATTGCTAAATATAAAATATTTCCAAGAAGCATTTTTATGCATTCACGCATATACTATTGCATCACCGATAAAAGTATTGGACATTTCATTCCTACATCAGTGCCGCTGAAACTTGGTGCGAACGCATCTATTTTGGTTCTGGAATTCACTTGATCGCAAAGATAAATCAGCGATTCGTCATGCGGCTGGTCGTACACTTAGTAAAATGAATTTTATTTAATACACACACTTATAAGCTTCAATAATAGGCATTGATTACTATACCTATTTATACCTATTGGTTTATTTCAAGAGAAAGAATAACCCTGACAAGAGTAACAATGCCAATATTTTAAACTTGACTGGCCCAGTGTAACAAAGAATGTTATACGGCCGTTAAATAATTGTATGATATTCTATTCCGTTCTATTCAAGAATTCGTCAAACACTAACTTACAGCTTTTCTATGTTTACAGCGAGAAGATATACAATCTCTACATTGCTAATGGCCAACTCGAGAATTTCCGTACGGTTCAAAAATAATTAGTTACATGCAAAATATCAGCCAAAAATCGCAATATCCTATCGAGGAATGCCCAAACTTCGCCACTTAGCGCAATGACTCACTTTTACTGAGTCACCTATAAAAACGACCAATGTAGCATGACACGCCCTTCTCCCCGCAACGCCAACTGGTCTCTAGTTGGGGGGCGAAGTGAATTGAATGTCAGGGGTCGCGGTTAGATGGTCAGGTCTCACGCACGTCTCGGCTGTGACCTTCCGATGTTGAAATAATGATGTTTGTTGTCTAGTTGACACGGTTCGTGTCGGAGTTAATTATTTTGAAGAAAACCGTCTGCAATGCGGAGGTTTTTACACTTTGATGTAAAAATCAACTGATTCGTTGCCTTTGCGTTAATTTCTTTCACTAGTTCAAAGTGTAGGTGGAAATATTAGCCCATAGTAATGGACTATGATGGATGGACATCCGTCCATGATGACTAGAAATATTGTATTTAACGGGTGAAAACAGTTCCGGAATATTAGCTTTACTAAAAATGTAAAATTGCCATTTACATCGTAGAGACATTAGACGTATCATAAACTTCTGCAGAAAAATAAATCGCAAAAAAAAATATACATATAAATTATATAAATATAAATAATAAATAACCGTTGACTTTGAAATAGTAATAATTGCGTCCTCCTCTCTTCTAATTTTGCTGTGCCTGACGGGAGTGAGTGGACCCCTCCAATAAGGCTTTGTACGTTTACCAAATTACACCTTGTACTACTTATGGAAGCAAAAAAGAATCTTAATCTAAATGTGAATAATTAGTAATGATTGAACTAGTAGATTTGTAATAGGGTTATAAATAACGGTGACCACGATGATCAACATCCAATAACTCAACGTCCCGGATATAACTTTGTCTGGAATACAACTTTCGTCCGGACACAAGTTTTCCAATTCCAATTTGTCGCTAACGTCGTCGTCGAGTGCATTATTGAATCCGGGAACTTTCCGGGAAGTAGGAACAGGTAACGGAGTTCATCCGGGAACCGGAATAAAGTATGAGGAACTCTGACATGTTTGTTTATTGATACGTTGCGTTACTGTTTGAAATGAAATAGGTGGTTATGGTAAAGTTGTCATTGAAGTTTTTTGGACGTGTATTGAGTACTTCAATTTTAACAAACATTTTCATGTTCACCTTAAAGATTAACAAGTTTTGCAACATCTTATTGTAGTTTTTCTTTTTCATGTGTATGTTCAACCCTGGTGTCTGATTTATAGACCACCCGAAGGCTTCTGTCATGACCTAAAGATTGTTGTACTTAGACAACAGCCGAGACCGGCGGCTTAACGCGCCCTCCGAAGCACGATAGCGTTCAGATGTAAAACCACACAAACAGGCGCACATCCAAGCGGTGACGAAACAAGTGCTACAAAAGCTGATTGTAGTAAAAAAGATTGACAAAAAGTGGCTACCTTAAAAATGGCTCCAGTAGCTATGAAAAAAAAGAACCCGTTTATAGCATCAAATGAAGTGAATCACCTATCCAAACGGGCAGGTCATCCAGTGCTCAATTTGAAGATCGCTCATAAAGTCCAGGCGGCATGAGCAGAATAATGATTTGATTGGCGCCTACCTGTAACTGTATGACACACTTACTGCCATTGGCAAGTAAATTAGATAATAAAATATGCAGATCTTTTGTGTCACTGACGACTGCCACTTTGGAACTACCATAAAATCTACAGTGACACTGATGTCACCATGCAAGCCATTAATTATTTAAGCAAGCATTTATTATTTAAGTTTTATTTTTAATTTCTTGTATGCCGAATAAATGGTTTTTCTTTCTTTTTTGGTTTTTCAAGCTAGCTGAAGATAATAATATATCATGAAAATAACAATAACATAGATCAGATTAATATAATTAAATTTAAGACTAGGTACTAGTATATCATTAGATTTATAATCAAAAAGTGGCGGCTCTAGCTCCAATGTTGGCATTTTAGGTAATTCTGACAAAGACTTGGAAAATGAATGGTGTGGATGTGGATATAAAATTTATTAATACCTTCTGGAAAGTGATGATATAATCGCAGCTCACGCTTCGCTTACATGACTAGCATCGTTCTATTAAAATGTCTTGCCAATTTCTTATTTCGTTGAAGAGCCATGGAATCAAGATTCATTTTCATTGATTCTCAGGCGTTATGGACGACATCATGATAGTTGATCCTATCCTTTATAGCCCGTATTTTTTATTACTTTGTGAATAGTATCATTCTGTTTGTTCAAGACATTTTACAACCAAATAAATAAAAGTGATAGTGTTCACTGGTAGCGCAATGCGGTAGAAAACTGTGCGCTACTTTTCGCAAGTCTTACGTCATTGTATGTACGAGCTACTCGTATTGATTCATGTTCCACTGCGTTCGTATTTTCAGAACAGGATGTTTGCTACACTAACTCCTAATAAGGAACATTAGGGGTAGCCCTGATCCCTCTTTCCCCATGAACCCTTGCGGTTAGAATGAGTCACTTTAGTTGGGGTTGTATGAGGGGTTCTTTATTAACCCTTTTGAAAGCAATGCCACTTATAATCATTATTGTATTGGCAAAGGGTTGTTTTAGTTTTACCAGGTTTTGTTTACCGATTACATTCTATGTTACACTTTTATAAGTATTGTGATAACAAACTATGATAGTGATGAGTCATCAGTTTCTGTATTTAGTTACTTTTAGTTTGACTCAAGAATACGAGTACAACTAACTATATGCAATTAATATATATGGTGTTTTAAGGTCATCATCTTCAGCTTGCATTATTTTGGCAGAAGCATTACCTGAATAAATCCCTATCTATTATCTGAACCCTAGTATCAATTTTATTTTTTTATTTTATTTTATTTGAAATAGCAAACAACTACATTATAAAGTATACATAACTTAAACTAATACAATATTATTATTATTAATAATGTAGTTCACAACGCTATTCACATGTTATTAATCAGAGTTAACATAAAGTTACCGCCAGATTGGCATAGGAGTTAAACAATGGCATTTGTTGAGCTACATGAATAAAATTATACTAACGAAATGACATACAATAAAGTGATAAAATTTAAACATATAAATACAATTAATGCAAAATCACAAAATATTGATATAATAATAGATTTTGTAAATAATATAATATAAATTATTTTAACATAAATAATAATAATATGTAGGTCTTAAAATATTAAATCAAAATTAACTATCCTGTAATTTTAAATACACTGCTGTTTTGAATTTACTTAAATGAAGTGCAAAAATATCAATTGTATCAAATGTGTTATTGTAAGTCTCTACCATCCGGCGGATAGGAGCTCGCTGCCCACTGTTTGTGCGGCACAAACCTATAGCAAACAAACGGCCTGCGCGAACTTCTCTTTTATGAGTTGTTCGAAGAACAGCATAACATAAAGAATTAACTAAATCGTTGCAATCGAAATAATTGTTGTCGATTTTGAATAAAGAACAGTTATGCGTCCAGTATTTACTCCTTGTCCCTTACTATCTCCTTCTTGGCTTATCTAATATTCACTTTCATGGCGCATAAATTCACCGATTTTTTTTAACCGACTTCAAAAAGGAGGAGGTTTACAATTCGACGGTATGATTTTTTTTTATTTTTTTTTTGTGTGTTTGTTACGCGATTACTCCGCCAATTATTCATTGATTTCGATGATTCTTTTTTTGATTGGTAGGTAATACTTCAAAGGAGGTCCCATATAAATTTTATCGAAATTCATTCAGTAGTTTTTGAAAAAAATAGCAAAAACAAAAAAATATAAGTTTAATCTTCAAGTCGATTCTTGTTTTTTTCGTAACCAACTTTCTAAAGGTGGAGGTTTGTATTCGACTGCTTCACCTGCTTCACCCAGGGTTGACTTCCGGTGAGGGAACTCCTCAACGGTGAATAGTACAGACACAACATTTCGTAAATGGATTTAACCATAATAGCCTGTTCTAAATTCCATCATGACATGGCAGATACACCCAGGATTGACTTCCGGCGAGGGAACTCCTCAACAGAGAATAGGACAGACATGAAATTTTTTGTACATGCATTTAATTGTGATAGCCCGTTTTAGACTTCGTCATGATGTGGCTTCTAGATCATAAAAGCTTGTCTTTAAAAACTTTTTGAATTAATTTAATTAAAACTTGTTTTTCACTAAAAAGGTTAAAATAAATTATTTAAAAAAAAAAACTAAACCGACTTCAAAACTACAAATGGCACTCAAAAGAAAAAAATAAATTATATAATTATCATAAGCGCTACCCACTCATATATTTGAAGTCGGTGCCAGCCAAGTCTAAAAGGTAGTAGATAAATACTACCTACAAGTAGTACTTACTATATACATACATAGTATTTATCTACTACCTATTAGACTTGGCTGGCACCGACTTCAAATATATGAGTGGGTAGCGCTTATGAGAATACTAATTCAATCTTAGGTAAATAGATCCTACCTCTGGAATTCTCATACTTTACGTGAAGTTTTCCTTGATTATTTATTATTTACATTACGCCCAAGTTTTACCTTTCTGTATTCTTCGAATTTGGTATATTTACGTCCTATTTTGTGTTGTCCCGTTTCAAGGTTAGCTACCGTTCTGTCACCGTCAACATTAGGTACCCCTCGACCTGTGACGCATACCGTCGACTCGCAGATCTAATTTTAAGCGCGCCTCCTGTCGCTGCATATTGTCGGCTGTGACGTGGCTCTTACGGTGACTGTACGTTTAGAAGGATTAGAAAATGCCTTTATTTTATATTAGTTTTACGGGATAAAAGTGTGCTTTTCCAGGACATGAAGTACCTACATACCAAATTTCATCAAAATCCGTTTAGTAGTTTTTGCGTGATTTAGTAACAAACATCCATTCATCCTCTCAAATTTTTGCATTGACAATATTAGTAGGATATGCTAGCAATGTAAACTGTCTGCGACTGATATGCGAGCAATGTAATCCATCCCACAAATTTACACACAAATTTAGCATTAATAAGATTAGTAGGACTAGCTGCGCCCCGCGGTTTCACCCATGATTACTCGGGATAAAAAGTAACTTATGCCCTTTTCCAGGACCTAAAATACTTGTATACCAAATTTCATCAAAATCCATTTAGTAGTTTTTGCGTGATTGAGTAACAAACATCCATTCATCCTCTCAAATTTTTGCATTTTTTTTTTTTATATGACTAGGTAGTCAAACAAGCAGACGGCCCGCCTGGATGGTAAGCGGTTACCGTCGCCTATGGACACCTGCAACACTCGGGGCATTACTGGTGCGTTGCCTACCTTTAAGGACCCTTTTCACCCTTCTTTTAAAGTACCCCATGTTATAGCTCTGCGGAAAAACCTCGGGCGGTAGCCCATTCCATATTTTGCAGGTGTGCGGCAAGAAAGATCTGGAGAATCGGACAGTATGCGATTTCCATAGATCTATGGTATGTGGATGGGCTTTCGCACGATGTCGGGCAGTGCGGTAATAAAACCGTGATGGAGGAATGAGATCAAATAGTTCCTCAGAACATTCCCCATTATAGATTTTATAAATCACACTGAGTGCACCGATGTCTCATGTGCATTGACAATATTAGTAGGATATGCTAGCAATGTAAACTGTGATAGACCATCTCGAATAAAATTTGGAATCACCTTTAATTGGAAAATAATCCATCCAAGTACATCAACAAGCCTACGCATTATGATATGCATAATACACTCACACATTTTTTCTTCAGACCTCTCAGAGATTTACAAATGGAACATCATCCATCTATCTAGCTTTAGCGAAATTCGGACACATCCGGAACACCGCTCCGATCTTGGACCTTGATTGATGGTCCGTATAATTAATCAGTCCGTTCTAATTCCAAGTCATCCTCTGATCCTCGTACAAAACAGAGAAACTCCTTAAGTGCTGAATCAAGTACCGCTTTAATTATATTCACGATGAAGTAAAAAAGAATATTCATTTGAATTTAATTATGGACGATAATTACTTCATTGACGCCGAACTCAATTATTCTATTAAGGTAAATTGTGTTGAAGAACATTTTATGTGTTGTGCTGTACTCGGAGTGTAAAGATTTTTTACATTCCGTGACGAGCCTAGAGCCAAGTGTAGAGCCGCCGTTCTTATCCACTGGAAATTGAATGTTGTAATAGATATATGTTACTGTGTTATTTTGAAATAGCAAAACTTGACTAGGCAAAACGTCTGGTGGAGGCGACGTGTGACCAGAATACTGGCTCATATTTGGGCCAAAAAATCAGCATTTCCATTCAGCGTGGCAATGCGGCCAGCGTTCTGGGCACTTTCCCTTCCGCCATAGGCCTTTAAGAATAATTTTATTCTATTTTGTATATATTAAACAATTTTAGTTTAGTTTTAGGTACTTTTAGAGCGTTATTTTATTAAAATAATATTTTTCATGGCAATAAATATATATTGCAACTATGTTTATGTAATATTAAGCTTTTTTTTTAAACGGGCGAATGCCTTTATTGCTGAAAACAAACTACATACACTCTACTTACTAAAACTGAACTAACTACATACAAGGAGAAGCAATTGGACAACCCATAGACCATTAAAGGCCTATAGGTAGCTCAAATGCTCCAACCCACTACCAGTTGGCAGCGTACCCAAGATGCTGGCAGTATTGCCCCGTTGGATTGCAATACTGATACGTTGAGCCAAATAAGTCCCAACATTTTGGTCACGCGTCGCATCGATCAGGCGCTCTGACAGACTTTTGAAAATACGATGAGCTCCCGGTCCCCACGGACCCATAGTCTCCACACCAAATAAAATAATATATATACATATTAAGCTGTATTAAGCTTCTACTGTAACATTCGTTTTTGGAAATAATTATCTTATCTTATATTTTACATAGGCAGTGAGTGTGGCTCAGCGGTAACTCGTGCGGCTTACGACCCGACGCACCGGAGTTCGAATTCCGCTAGCCCCGCACCAATGACTTTTTTAAGTTATGTGCATAACGTTCGGTCTCAAAAACGGTGTAGAAAAAATTATGAGGGAATCGGGTTTTTTTATATGACTTACAGCCAAACAAGCAGACGGCCCGCCTGGATGGTAAGCGGTTACCGTCGCCTATGGACACCTTGAATACTCGGGGCATTACTGGTGCGCTGCCTACCTTTAAGGACCCTTTTCACCCTTCCCCGGTTCCTTTCCCGGTATAGCCAAGAATTAATCACAATGATTCAAGGACATATGTGACATCCACCAACCCGTACTGGGCCAGCAGGGTGGATCGTGGTTCATACTCTCTCTAAAAGAAGGTGTGCAAGCAGTGGGAACGTAATGGGCTGATGATGATGTTGATCTTATCTTTGGATCATTTCATTATCCAGGAATAATTAGCGTAAAAATGGTATTCAAGGGAAGATTGGATAAGGTTTAAAGCCATTGTAAAGTGAAATGAAATGAAAATGAAACATGAAAATATGTTTATTACTGCATAAAAAACAACAATTTTACATCAAGGCATTCCAGTGAGTAAGTAGGTATCTAATTAGGTACATGTTTTCAGAGTTATAATAATTATAACGATATATCTAATGATCCTCACACTAGGTTAAGCCTGTATCGTGAGGACCTGGACACGATTTTAAAAGTTCGTAATTGTGTGATCATTCTTGTCACCCTTTTGCAATAACTGTATTATTATTTGCCACCGTGTTAGGCTTATTTCGCGCTGGCGACGGTGCCGGTGTGGGCACACCAATTTGCAAATTAGGCCGACATACTCGTAATCTGAAATTGAGATATACTGCGCTAGTAAAAGTGCTAATTTCAGCTCTGTTGCTCTGTTCAGGATCATGAGATATATACCAATAAGTTTATTACTACATGCCTATACACTACACTTTCTAAGACTATTCAATATATTTTTTTATGGAACTAAGTGACGAGACGAGCAAGTCGTTTGCCTGATGGTAAACGCCACGCCTGGACATAACAATTGTAGTGCCACTTTTAACACCATAAAAAGCACTGTGTAGCACTGCATTGCGCTCATCACCCCGAGACATCAGATTTTAAGTCACATATGCACAGTAATTACGATGCCCTTCAAACCAGAACACAGTAATGCTTGCGCACTACTACTTGGCGGCAGTATAACTGGCAAAGCTTTGGTACCTACTCAGACGGCCTCCCGCATACGAGAGACCTACCACGAGTAAAATATTTACTAGTAAGTGAAGCCGATGTACAACCAGCTTCAATTAACTAAATAATATCACATAAATAGATAGATACCTATACGATAAAAATAATGACACTATTATTAAGAGAAAATAACGACAAAAAAGAAAATAGCTTACCCTTGACGCACCTATTCACTCTTGATTTAAATTTGCATTCATTCAAATAAGAAATTAATGACGTACCTAATATTGCAGATACATTTTGATTCATCTAATGGAATCAGGCGTGACGTTGCGGAAATTCTTCTCAAAACTGAAGCGCAATTAAAATATGTAATTCAAGAGCGAGTGTGGCTCAGCGGGAACTCATGCGCCTTTCGATCAGACGCACCTGGGTTCGAATCCCGACTCGGCCCTGCACCAATGACTTATAGTTAAGTGCAGATTTTGCACGCTCGCTCTAAAACGGTGAAAGAAAACATCGTGATGAAACCCGCTTACGCGCTTTGGAGTGGTAGGCTCTGGCCGTGGTTGTAATACCACCCACCGAACAAAGCCATGCCGTCAAACGACCCAGTCGTGTTTCGGGATGATGTTCCGTGAATCATCGGGGAGACGGGTCTGAGCAGCCGCTCAACTGCCGTCTCTCTCTAGATCTACGTGCTCCATCTTAGGCCACATCATCGCTTCACATCAGGCCAGATAGTGGCCAAACATAGATCTATTAAGCGTAAAAAAAAAAATGTAGTGTAATTTCGCTGAATATTATGTAAGTTTTTGTTAAAATATTATAATATATATGGAGGTAGATAGCAAATGCAAAATGTTTTTTTTAATAATTATAATAATGATGTGGACTTCTCTCACATTTTCATTACGTTTCATTGTTGATTCCTTAGAAAATATAATCTACCTAAGCTTTATTGAAACACACAGATAATTAAAACACACAAACAAAACAAATTAAAATACTAATAACTAATCTAATCTAATAAACCACTACCAGTGGGCAACGTTCCCAAAATGCTGGCAGCATTGCCACGTTGAATGTCAATGCTTATCCTTTGGCCAAAATATAGGCCAGCATTTCGGTCACGCGTTGCTTCGACAAGAAGTTTTGATATATCTTTGAAAACTGTATGCGCCCCCGGTCCCCACGGTCCTAGCGTCTCGACCCTAAAAGGTTCATATATGTAGCCACTATCTAGGCTACTATACTTGCGCCTTTTGAGATTCTCCGCTCCTTCAGCGGCTGCGCCTGCCTTGTTTTGGGCCACGGGAAGATGAGACGGCGCTAGGGTATCTACACAAGTTGCGTCCCATACCAAAGGCCGTCCCATCTTCCAAGGAATAAGTGTCATTCCGTCGGGTCTTTTACCATCGTCGCGTACGAGGCCTTGCGGTTCTAGTACAGCCGCGTAGTTAGAATCTACTTTAAACAAAAAAATATATAATTATATACTTAAGTAAATTAGCTATCGGATAGAACTACAATTAAATAAATAAGGAGAAAAAGGATTTTGAAATCTTTTGAATTAAATCGTTAACGAAGTGCTCTATTTACGAGTCACGTTTTGTAGAAATAATTCGCCCCACTTAAAAAACCCCAACTTTTATTTTTAGAGCCTCATTTTATCACGGTGGGCTCTCGAGACGCAAGGCGATGGAAATATTTTAATAGAGTCTTAGTAATTTCAACCTTGTTTGCACACGGCTTTGAGTTCACTTTGCATTGAGAGTTTTCTTTAATAACTTAGTGATTTCCTTCTCAATGCAGTTCGCTTCAAAGGTTTCAGTAACCTTTGATAACTGCCTTATTAGGTAGATAATGTGCAGTCAACTGAGAAGTTTGTGCCTTTTCATTTAAATCCAATCTCCAAGTTTTTTTCACTATCTCGCCTGATGTGAAGCTACGAGGTGGCCTAAGATGGAGCGGTATTACAACCTCGGCCAGAGCCTACCTGTTTTTTCTAAAAAATAATTTTTTATTTATTTCTTTGTGGTAGTCAAACTTCTGTTTTTTCTCTCTTTCTTTTTCTTTATATGTCCACAGCGATTCGCTGTGCTTTGTGTGCACGGATCGTGCGCGAACGCAGGGTTGGACACACCTTTAAAATTTAGAGCAAATGCTCGCGTGAGTTAAGGCTATGAAGACTGGAAGCAAGCGCAGGAATTGATTAATGAGCGACCATTTTCGTTCTTGGCTTTTTAGTTCACAGCCTTTTGTGAGTGTTGAATGAAGCCATTATTAGGCACGTTGACCGGTTCAACGAAAATGATCGAATATTGATGACTAATTGATTATTTCTATGATAAGAGATTTGATGATAAATAACTTTCATTGAAATTACTTTGTCACGATCTATACCTTCTAATTGCTATAGATCATGTCATGTTTAATCGGAAATATGTATGATTACTACGATATATTGATGAGTCACTTTACTTCCAATAAACTATGATTGTTACCACAGGGACAGAAGTATCACTCCGCAAAAAAATTCGAATAAAATTCAATTCAGCTCGCGTAGCGCTGTATACCTACCAGTCATATTAACCCACAGAGCGCCTCTCTTTCTATCGCGCCGCTCTTATCTCTTCTGACGCGGCGCGTGTAACGACGTGCGACCCGCCGTCGGTGTCCGGCTATGTACTTGTAACTTCGTACCTATAAGTAATAGTTAGTTTTCTTTGACTACAGTGCGGAGTGCGCTAGGCCTGTTGTTACCCAGTGACATTAGTAAGCTAGCACTGATCCCACTAATATTATAAATGCGAAATTTTGTATGTAACTGTGTTTGTGTGTAACTGCGTTTGTGTGAAACTGTGTTTGTGTGTAACTGCGTTTGTGTGTAACTGTGTTTGTGTGTAAGTGTGTTTGTATGTAAGTGTGTTTGTTCCCCTTTCATACCCCAACAGCTGAACGGGTTTCGATGAAATTTGTTATAGTGTTACTCTAGATCCTGGAATAACACATAAGATACTTTTCATGCGCGAGTGAAATCGTGGTCGCAGCTAGTAGTTGTATATTGCTTCAAGGTTCTTCGTGATCTTGAATTGGGGGCGAAGCTATAATGTTAAAAGGTAAATTAAAGAAAGTATGATCATGCCACCCTAAAGAACACTTCACCTTATAATCTACGCCTTAAAGTTATCTGTACAAGGTTGATTGCTTCGACTATTTTTGATTATAGGTATTTTTATTTTGTAATATTTAAATGTCTCTTTCTAGCGCCAATAGAAAAGTTAACAATACTTATATATAT
Source organism: Petrophora chlorosata (assembly GCA_951640565.1). NCBI lineage: Eukaryota > Metazoa > Arthropoda > Insecta > Lepidoptera > Geometridae > Petrophora > Petrophora chlorosata. The sequence goes on along the minus strand of OX621204.1, from coordinate 1,253,881 downwards.
ATTTGAGCTATCTATACGCCTTTAATGGTCTATGGGTTGTCTAATTGCTTCTCTCTGTAAGTAGTTAGTTTAGTTTTAGTAAGTAGAGTGTAGAGTTGTTTTCAGTGACAAAGGCATTCGCCCGTTAAAAAAAACAATACTCATAGATAATATACTTGAATCAGTAGAATAGAGAGCATAATACCAAAATAGATCATTACGTACAAAAACCTTGCCAATGCTACCCTCAGACAAAATACATTTAACACTCCATATCTTTCTCCCAAATCTATTCCGCTTCAAAACTCTTCAACAACAATGATGAACGTTCCTTTTTATTTCCTTTTCTTCCCTTTAAGTAACATTTTCTTTGCAAGTTTCATTCGTTCCAAGCGAGTGTGAAATTCGAATAAAGTTGTTCAAGTTGCGCACCTTTGAGTCTTTTCAGACTATATTGGAGAATTGAGGGGAGATTTGGGTTCAGAGCGCCTTCTATTTGTCGCTAGTCTTTGTCTCTGGATTTATTTCTAAGGAAAGTACTATTACTTAGCATTCAATATAGGCATGTAAGTACGCATTCTGTTCTGCTCGTATAGGCGTGAGATGACTCACGCCAGTACAGAGTGCCATCAAAATTGGACAATATATTGATTTAACAGCCCGAAAAACTATTAGAGGTAGACAATTTACTTCTATATAGAAGTGTGTCTGCAAGAAATTTCGCATAGCGGTAAAATACGTTCTAAACGTTTTGGGTCATCCTTTTTGTGCGAACGTCAAGAGTAGAAGTGGTCAGGAGTGGAACGCCTTGCCGTCGTCTGTGTTTCCAGATAAATACAATCTGGGTGTATTCAAATCTAGAGTGAACAAGTACTTACTGGGTAAGCGTGCTACATCTTCGACCATATCGTCACTTCCCATCAGGTGAGATTGTGGTCAAACGCAGACCCAGTCGGTTGTAAAAAAAGGCTAATTAAAGAATAGTATTTTCGTTCTAAATATTTACTGTATTGTAAAGTATTTCAAGTCGTTTTTCTGCGACGAGAATCGACTGAATCGACATGGTAAGGAGAAAGGAAAAGGCTATGTAGGATTTCTACTCGTCACGTGCTGGTTTGAAACTAGCCTAAACGACACGCATGACACGTGTCGTTAAGGGCAGTTACCGACGCATATTTGCAAACACGTGACCCTTTTAAGGCCTTTCGTGTATGTGCTTTGTTTATTTAGGTAGGTCAGTAATGTGAGCACAAAATTATATTTAGAAGCCCACCGCGTGTATTTTTTTAAGTGGAATAGAGACATGTATTTAAATTTGTTTTGGATTGTAAAAATCATGGAAACGTCAAAAAGAGACGGCAGACTTGAGTGAGATATATATACCTACTTAATTTGAAGAACAATATAATATTTTCTTTCCTATCTAAGTTGTGTGGCGTCCTATTGTCAATAAAGAAAAGCAAACACCCATTGAACAACAACAGCTACCCATAAAAATAATTCGCTCATATCTTTACCCCACACAAAGGGAGTATTGTGAGAGTACTCTATCACCTACGAAGTCACTCGAGTCTCGAGTTTCATATTGCGAGATGTCTATTGTCCACACGTTTTGTTCTTGTATACTCTTCGGAAATAAACGTCGAGATGATATCGAGCGAGTTGAGAATAGTGCCGATAGAGATGCGACGCATCGATTGTGGTTGCACAGTGGTGCAAGACGAAATAATGGCGAGATAAAAATATGGTTTAAATTAAAATAAACAGTGGAATTACTTTGATAGTAATTTAATTGTATTTAATATGATTTTAACTTGGTGACTGTGTTAAAATCATATTATAATTAATCGACAGGCGCATTTTATAGCGTAAAGCTTGTAAATAAATTAAATTGTACGCTATATATATATTTATCATTCAGCCAACTACAAAAATAATCAAAAATTGCAATCGGAACTGTCGAATAGGTATTTTCATTTCAACTGCGGCTTTTCAACCGATCAGATCGATTTAAATATTGAAATCCCAGTTCCTACTTTTAAAACTTTTTAACTGATCTAGGTGACAGTAGCTCCCGATATCGACTGTCAATTGCCCGCAGGCTTTAGTCAGCTGGTCGAAGTTTCTGATATTTCCGATGGTTCTAGATTTTGCCGAAAGATAGTGTCACGGTTTGATGTTCTGGGCTATATTTAGATCGCTACTGTGTTTTGATTTCCCTCTTACATTTGGCCAGAAGATCGCGCTCATCGTATACAGCTACTATATGTACTAAATTGTAATCGTGAATTAGATGTCTCTTAGGCTGGTCAAGTGTCCTAAAACAAATTGGTTAAATGTAACTTGACGTAGTAGTAAATAGTCTGATACTTGAGTCATTAATTTCTAGTGTAAACAAAACCATTTTCCTCTGATATTTTTTTGTATAATTCTGACTTCTTGTCTAGATTTGTATCGTCATTAATTTTCCATCTATTCTAGAAATTACTGAACATTATTGTGTCATCAAATGGATGTTTTACGACGTTTGCTCGTGAAGTGCATATGCTTGCGTTTGTGTAAATATTTAAGCGTTGTAATTAGATTTAATGAATGACATAAGCTTGGGTTTGAGTTTCCGTTCCTAAAGATATTACAAGAGTTGTAAAAATAATTCACAAATTTAGAAAAGAAGCTCTGAGTTTCTTTTCAACGGTTATAAAAACGCGTTTTAAATTGTAAAATATTAAAAGATTACAATAATTTACGGGTGACACTCACGTTTAAGTTGCCCAGCTATAGTTTCAACCACATCCGGTGGTCATTTTCAATAATGTTTCCGAACCACTTTTTTATTTTTAATATTCAAAGATGTTATGCAATATTTGGAGCGCAGTATCATCGGATTAAAATTTACGGACCGCATTAAAAAACGCCGCGCTCCCAAATTAAAGACGTCAACCAAAAAGCTGACGGCTTGAAGTGGGACTGGGCTTGACGCATTTGCCGCATGCCGGCCAAACTATGGGCCAAAATAATCATAATCATAATAATTTTATTTATAAAGCCAATTTACACGTCATAACATATAATAATGATAAATAGTGAGTATTTTGTATAATACTACAAAAATATTAAAATGTCAAAAATATTATTAAAAAATCCGAATAAATACAATTATTCCAATGTCAAGGATTAATGTTTTAAAATCAACAAATTCTTTATAGGTATAAAACGAATGCTCAAAAAGCCAGCTTTGTAGGCGGGACTTGAAACTGTGCAAACTTGGCGATGTAGTTATGTTGTCTGGCAGTTTGTTGTATACGATCGGACCCATGATATGAGTGAGCTTGGACGACTTTGTGAGCTTACGGCTTATACCAGTAAGCTTCCCAGCATTTTGTGTGTGGTAAAAGTGCACACAAATGAGTGCATAACAACAGTGGTCCCCTAACAACGGCCGACGGCTCCGCGACACACATCGACGGAGATGGCGAGATGACCTGGACTCCTTCATGAAAGATGAGGAGATGGACAGCAATCGTGAAGAGCCGTGAAACGTGGAAGAGTGAAAGGGAGGCCTTTGTCCTGCAGTGGGACACTGCAGGCTCTAAATTATAATTTGACTACATTTTTTAACTTGTGGCTAGGCATCGAAATGCAACGAAACATACACATGAATAGAGACATAAATACACATACAAACCCAACCACAACCATGAATGAGCCATTCTGAACAGGATCTAAGCAACATTGTAAGAATTGTAAGACTTTACACGCTTCACTGGATCAGAACATGGCGCAAAAACTACGAGCGCGCACACTTGCAAGCCTAGGACTAATTGGTCCACCTGTCGCACAATGGTTCAATAACATTTTAACCGGGTCACAAAACAACACATTTTAAAAATCATGACACAGTCATGGAGGTACATTTAGACACAGAGTACGCACTCTGTATAAGTCAAAAGTTGGCAGAAAAATCGGTGAACATACATAAAAAAAATTAGAGGAACATAGAAACACCGCCTTTTTTTATGTCGGTAAAAACAAAAACTAAATTAAAAACAATGAAAAGTTATAAATCATGATTGAAAACGTTACTCAATGAATATTTGCTCGTGTTCACGATTCATTAACTTGCTTGGTTATCTGATAGATTACCGACATAATTAGGGTACGAGCAGGCACTGGAGCGGGACATAATTAAATATTTATGTTTTTTAAAACTGCCTGTCTTGTATTAGTTTTTTCAGATGACAATTTAATTATCGTTTGTAATTTGGAAATTGAATGTTGCATTGATGCAACTTTTGGTGTATTAAGGGTTACTTTATATTTTTTTTAGCTGGAGATATAAATAATTATTTTCTAAGTGTGGTAAAATTAAAAAGAAATTGTGTAATAAATGATGTACCTACCTATCTTCCTTTTTTTTAATAATTAACTTCAGCAATTACTAGTCACCTAATCGATTCACATAAATAAGGTATGTTAAATAATTTTTACCACGGTTTTATTCAGTAACTGTCTTATTTGTCTGTCTATCTGTCGGTCGTTCCAGGTGGAATTTTGCAACTCAAATTCCGTGCATTTCTCAATTAGCTATCCGGCTGAAATTTTCAAGGTAGCTCACAATTCGATGACAATGCATTCTAAATCCATAAAGACATGGTTTTCAGAAAATGTTTGATCAACATTAATTTAATCAACAATGATGATATTTTAAGAATAATGAAATTTTGTATACCTTACCAATTTGTTAAGTAACGTGCTTTAGTAACAATATTACTTGAGTAATTATTCGGTAGTAGTTAGTTAGTAGCCACGAGGCCGACACAGCTCAGTGGTCGCACGACACTTCTATGCGTGACTGTACTTAAACAGCTATCGAAAAAATCTTAGATGATATCGACTGTTTTTGTGAATAATTAAATGGTGTGGTTTGAATAATTTGGTGCTCATTATACGTTTTTGTCTTTTCAGGTATGTAACTTCTTGCAATTTGGTCATCATCGTGTCTAATAGCATCATCACCATCGCAAGTGGAGACTCTTATTATCGGAAGCCAAGACTCACTTTGGGTCTCTTGCGCCGTCTTAGTAAGTAAGTAAGTGTCTAATAAGCGGCGATGGATAAGGTTTGTGATAATTATCTTTACTTATATGATGTTTACTTAAACCTAGCCGTATACTTACCTCTAGGAAGCGAAATAAATGTAACCTAAAAAAAGTATGGCATATTGTGTTAGTCACATTATAACTCGTGATAGGTCTCTCGTATCCAGGAGGCCGTGTGGGTAGGTACCATAGATTTGCCAGTTATTCTGCTGGCAAGCAGTAATGCGCAGTTCTTACTGTGTTCCGGTTTGAAGGGCATTGTAGCCAGCGAAATGACTGGGAACATGAGACTTATTAATTAATGTCTCGGGGTGATGCGCGCAATGCAGTGCTTTTTATGGTATTAAAAGTTCTGGGTGGCACTGCAATTGTTATGGGCAGGCGTGGCGTTTACCATCAGGCAAACAAATTGCTCGTCTCATCACTCAGTACCATAAAAAAAAAGTTATACATATTGCCCCTACATCCAGACCGCAGCGTTTATAACCCAATGCATTACTCGCATCACTGCAGAATCCTCGCGTTACATAACCAGCATTGTTTAACGAAATTTCAATCATCAATAACTATCATATAGAATATTCGAAGCCACGTATTGAGCAGTGTTAGAATATTGTAATTTGCAATAATATTGCGTGCTTCAGAGTAACATTTTGTGGTTAAACTTTTTGTCCAGATATAATTGCCGATTAGCACACTATGTTCGAGTTCGTAACCTGGCCAGCAGCGATTTCTAGAATTAAAAAAACTTTGCAGTTTCTCTTCTTTAAAATATATTAAGATGCATAACACATAATAATTCAATTTGATTATGTAACAACAATTATTGGTATATTTAAATATATTATTATTACACACATTTTTTTTATAGAATATTCTATTAAAATTATATAACAAAATATATAAAATAAATAAATAGGTGTTTCATTTACACGTATTATTTATTTCATATTTATTTTTATTTTCACGCTTTGGCCTTAGATTTTTACAATATATGCCTATATAAATAAATATTTGTGGTAACGGTGGAACTTCCTAAAATAGGTACTTGCCGTGTCAAGGAGTAGATACTATTAATATTTTATAAATAATCATTATGACCTAAGAATATTAAAAGTTTAAATAATACAATAACCTTGAAACATTAAAATATGCATTTCTTGTCTCGTCCTTCCTGCCCTTCGGCCCACTGTGCACCTGGTCGTTGACATTGATATCCACAGTGCGCGTGCATTGCCCCGCGAGAAATTTACGCCGAATTTAGCGCGCGCCGCCACCGCTGCCGCCGCGGACGCTTTTAGAAGTCTAGATCTAGACGCTTTCACTTTGTTACTATTGGAATAGATGGCAAAGCCATGCCGTCATTCGTCTTGTGGGCGGATGATGTTCGGTGAACTATCAGAGAGAAGGGCCTGAACAGTCGCTCAACTGCCGTCTTTGGCTATAAATCTTTATAAAGCGATTTAAAATATGGATTTAGTACTAAAGGAATAGATTTTGGACGTCATTTGTAAATGCAGGTACTTTGTCAAAATAATAGGTAGTTAGATCTACCAGGCATGTGTGCGTGCTGTAGCTAGCTATAGAATTAGAGACAAATGCATACTTTTTATATATAATATGCACCTATATAAGAATATAAATTGCAAAGTGCTTAGATTTTAGCCTAAGTACATTGATACAAGTATCTACTATAATCATAATTATCCTTCTAAATTGACCCTTTCGAATCCATTTTTTAGAGAAAGATGGGAAATAATGTTGTTTTAAAGATTAAAAGATAATTTATACGTACCTACTCAGCACTGGTTAGATGATCCCAGTAGTAATGTAGTACTAGTTAGTATTTTGTACCAGTAGTCCTATTTACCTACTAATATTATAAATGCGAAAGTTTGTGCGGATGGATGGATGGATGTTTGTTACTTCATCATCATCATCAGCCCATCACATTTCTACTGCTGGGACACGCGCGTTCTTTAACAGAGAGAGTATAATCTAACACGCGCTGGCCCAGTGCCGGTTGATAGATGCTACATGTCCTTGAATTTTTGTGATAAATTCGTAGACATTTTTAGAGCGAGTGTTAAATCCGCACATAACTTAAGAAAGTCAGTGGTGCGGGGCCAGCAGGATTCGAACTCGGGTGCGTCGCATCGAAAGTCGCACGTGCTTCCACTGAGCCACACTCACTGTGCGCGTGTCCCAGGCTAGTGTGTTATATTTCTCAAAGTACTTTACTCTGCGATCCATCGATCGAACGTAAATAAACATTACACAATGCGTATGTAGGTACATAACACACATTACACGCGCGTGCGACACAACCAGCAGACAATGTCGCAGCCAATTGGATTTAACGTCACACCGAGTCAGATACTCGGGCGATGGGGTGTGTGATTCACATTTTTATTGATTTACATATAATGGCCATTTAGACATGCAAGTTTATTACGTTTACTAACTGTATGCAACCGGCAAGAAACTTCCATCGTCTAAATTAGGCGTTTAGAGGTGTCTTAAGGAATAATAAAATCCGCAATGTCGAAGTCAAAGTCAAATATCATTTATTAAATAGGCACAAAAATGCACTTTTAAACGTCATAAACACATGATACAAATCAATGTAAAAATGTGTTAAAAATTGTAACTTAAAAAAGACGTAAGCATGTCTACCCATTTCTTTACCATACTCAAATTGAAGTCCAGATCCAGAAAAGAAAAGTGACTCTACGAATCCTTTGGAAATACACAATGGAATAAAGTAGGTAAATTAACGTTTCTGTGGTGTCATGTTAAAATATTGTACTTACTTATATTAGAAAAAAAATCATGTATTTCTTTTAAATCATTGTTTTTCTAACTTGTTTTGAAACTCTTGTGAAATTAGTCCTGTTGACCAGTTGGTATAAGATATTTTTACCTTTATCTAGGTAAGTTCAGATTCATACATATTCATACTGGTAGAGACATAATATTCTATTCAATCGTATTATGTACGTTACTGTGATTGTATTAAGTATTTTTACGATTATAATTTGAGTTTTGTAATATTAAACCCAAATAAGAACGCGTTTGGCATGATATTTATTCACCCTTAATATTCGCCTATATAGGCACTCTCATATATCTTGGCGTTCAATTTTAAAATTCATATTCTGAAAAATCGGCCATACATCTTCTATATTAATATTACACGCCATATCCCAAGAGCAGGCCATTGATAATAGAGATGAGGACAATAATTTGGCCGGATTAGCGGATGCCGGAATGTTTTCATCTACGACGTTTGACCCTTTAGTTCCGGATAAACCGCGCGCGTGGGATTTGAACGGAATAAAGTTTTATCATCACAAAATCAAACTGTCATGTTAACTGCATTTTAATCATGACTGCATTTTAGTGCAACACAGATATTGATGAACGCAGCCAAGGGAACAAGCTGTGTTCAGAAATATCATTGGTCAGGATAAGCATTGACCCGACGTTTAAGTGGCTCCGTTAACGTCAATACATGCCATCCATGTTCATGCAGATTATTTTTACTAGAAGTATTTATTATGTAATTACTCCCATAGAAGGCAAAAACTTCTATAATTAACATTACTGCATATTTTTATTACTTTTGTAAAAAAAAAAACAATTAAATATTATGCTTTGTTTAAGTAATCAAATACATAAATTATTTTTTTATGATATAGGTATTTATATTCATTATAATAGTTAATTAGATGCATTTTTATGGAAAACTACTATATATACATTTTCTAAGGATATCCCAATCCGTCTAAAATATAAAGAAAATGACCGTGCACATTGCATTTTCAAAAATTGGTCGGATATTGTATCGTATCTCTATTTGAAAGTCGTCATAGGAAGCCGACCTCGGAATGAGATTTCCATATGAATCTACCACTCAATATAGCACTGAATAAGAGTACCTACCTATATTCGCTGAAGATATTGCCGTAGAGTTCACTCGCGGATCGTTGGATGGCTTATAAAAAGATGGAGAGGCAATTTCTTATTTCTCTATAGAATGGCATCTATGTTCAGTAGTGTGATGCTTGCTGTTTAGTATATTTGTTACGGCTGATAGCCGAAGTGCGGCTACGCCTAGTTTTAGCCGGCTACAACTAGAAGCAGCCGGCTACATGCGGTTAAACTTAGATGTATCTTATGCGAGATTGTAAACTGTCGAAAGATTGTGAACCGTCGCATTATTTTTCAGTAGATTATAATCTATTGAAGTGATAGATGATAATCTACATTATATTATATCTAATATGTTCGCGGCGTTGGGGTGGCCCAAGGGCCACCCCCGCCTCACCCTAACCTACCGAGGGCTGCCCCTTATACGTTTGATTGGTGTGCGGCTGCACCTAGTTCTAGCCGCTATGATGAAGGCTAAACCTAGTTCTAATCGAAGATAAGTTGGATACATCTAAGTTTAACCGCATGTAACCGGCTGCACCTAGTTCTAGCCGGCTAAAACTAGGTGTAGCCGCACTTCGGCTTTTAGCCGTAACATATTCATTTTGGGTTGGATTTGTTCGTTTCTCCTTGCATCGTTTAATAATTGACTTTGATAATACTGAAATGAATTTTGAAGGCAAAGTATGATAAGAGCTAAGTTTGATTTATAAAAGCACTTTGAAGGTAGTTTTCAGAACATTTGTATGAAAAATCGTGCAGATGTTATGCGAGACTTGAAACCCGTTTTTTTGTATATTAAATAGAAACCCCACTTTGATTACAATCTAGAGTACGCGTTGGAAAATACTAATCCTTACTAATATTATAAACGCGAAAGTTTGTATGTATGGATGTATGGATGTTTGATACTCTGTCACGCAAAAACTACCAAACCGATTTTGATAAAATTTAGTATTTAAGTACTTTAAGACTTGAAATAGCACATAGCCTACTTTTTATCTCGGGAAACTTACTTAAATAATCCGCGAGACATCTTGCTGAAACCAACTCATTTATATATAGATTTTCATCTAGCAAATGAAAACTAAATTGGAAAAAGAAAAACATTTCCAATATGATTACTCGCGCAGCTTCCTACGGATCCTTTTGCCAGTTTTCCTTTAGAAATCCTTCAAAATCAACGATGTTTGATCTAAACGGAATAACGTGCTTACGTTCGTGATTTTAATAGAATTTCTTTGACTTCGAGTCTAGTAGTTGATATCTGAGGGTACGAGAAGTACTTTTTACTGAAATAATAATATCTCTCGGTCAAGGCATCACGCGTGAACGGCTGGACCAAATTCACAAATTCTTTATTTTTGTGGTTATTATTGTGAGGAGAAGGTTCTAATAAAGAAAAATATTGAGAAAATTGCGCGGAACTGTAGAAAATTTAAGAAAATTTAACGACCATATTAACTTTCCTAGTGTAACCTTATGGTGTTTGACATAATTGTCAGTTGTTTGACAGTTGGTAGTTAAGACAGGACCACGTCTGTTGGGTCCATTGAGGTGTCATTCCTCAATGGTTGGGTCAGCTATTCTATAAAATTTCCCTTTTAGCCATTTAAAACACTGAACTGAATCCTTTCAAGTGAGTTCTGTAATCTTTTTAATTGGGCAAGTTCACCCCCACAGGGGGGACGAGGGGGGTGTCCTCGACTGCGCTTCAGGATTAACTGAAGTGGAATCCGGAGACGGATTATGTGAAATTGATTTAGTGCTGACATACTAGTGTGTTAGGAATCGGCGGAGATTGTGGTATCGAAGCTGGCAAGCTGTCCAATTGCTTCACCTTGTATGTAATTAATTTTTCCTTTAGTAAATTGTTTAGTGTTTCACCATGTTTTTTATTAAGGCATTTTCTTGTTTGTTTGTCGTTCCGGGTGAAATCTTGCAACTCAAATTTGAAGCACTTCCCGATAAGCTATCCGGCTGAAACTTTCAGGGTAGCTCACAGCTCGATGGCAATGCATTCGAATCCATTTATTAACATGCAATGCTGTCCTCACCTCAAAAGACGCATAAAAACGTGGTTTTTTAGCCATTTTGACTCTGATTTACTAGTTAAAACGATTTTAATTACATACTTAATGAATGTATTTATTAACCATAAAACAACGCAGCTAAAGTTTATATTCATATTTCCAATAATAAAGTATCAATTTCCCTGTTTAAATTGGAAATAATATCTCTTTGAAACTATCTATATTTGAGAATTATCGTAAGCAATTCCGTTGAAAGCCTTGATTCAATCAAAACCTGGAGATTTATGTGAACAGAGATCAAATCAATAGTTGCAACCTTCAGTACCCCAAGAGGTAAGGCGCGAGGGTTGCACTCCTTCACTTGACATTTTAGATTGGCGTTGCGCAATCATTGGTTGCCCCGAGGTAGGTATTTGCTGTAGTGTAATGTTAGCGAAGTCGTTATTAGACAAATGTAGGGTAAAAGTACTATTATTTATTCTATGGTAGTTTAGATTGAAATTATAAGAAAACCAAATGAAAGAGCGCATTGCAGTGCCGCGCGTAGTTCTTGTAGTAGTGTCTAGTAGTTGTGTTCTGTGCCTTTTAGAGTAGTTGTGTTTTTTATGGAACAGAGTAATGAGACTAACTAGTCTTTCGCCTGATGGTAAGTGTCACACCTGCCCATGATAATTTCAGTGCCATCTTTTATACCATAAAAAGTACTGCGTACCACTGCATTGTGCTCATCGCCCTGAGACATCACATATAAGTCTCATATGCCCAGTAAGTTCGTTGACTATACCCTTTAAACCGGAACACAGTAAAGCTTGCCCACTACTGCTTGGCGGCAGAATAACTGGGAAAGCGGTGGTACCTACCCAGATGGCCATACGCATACAAGAAACCTACCACAAGTGGAATTATGACACATCAGATTTAACATTTCAAATGCCTAGTTATTTCGCTGACAGTAGAAATCATAAAAAAATATGTAGGCATGCACAATATGGGAGTTGCAGTGAGAGTCCTTTTGAGTTCTTAAAGCTTATAAGAACTCTCACTACAAAAGTAGGTACATTATTTCTTTGGTAAGTCTCCTTGGTACCTACTCTACATTATTTTGGTTAGAAACCATTTTAAAAGAGAGCTTAGCTCGATTTTACATTGTTTTTGGCGTGGTCTCTCTACAAACGCTTTACGACTTGTATTCAGTAGAGCATTAGAGACCCAAAAATGTAGAGCTTCAAAGCTTCCATTGTTTCACTGAGACTACCCGCAATTTCCAACTGTCTACCTTTTGCATAAGCACTAAGGTTTACTATTGTATACCTCGGTTTATAAGTGGTTTAGCTGCTAGATGTTCTAGATTTTGTCGTCTCGTGTATGTGGCCTAAAAATAAGTACCTAACATCCAAAAGTCACGCATTTGTATAAATAAGTACGTATACAACTAAAATTACGTACTTTACTTTTTAAGGTGATTTTCTTTTTCAAATCAAATCGAATTCTTTATCGCCAGAATGTTGTATAGAAAGATAATAAAATAATAAAGATCATTCCTAACATTCTACCATAACAATGATGTGCAATATTAACATCATTTCGAAAAATATGATTAAATTCAATTCAAATTGTCAGAATTATGTTATTTTTAATTGATGTCAGAATTTCGTCAATTTAAATGTCAGTATTAAAGTACTTATCCAGTTTTTATGCAGTTTATAAGTACATTTTAAGCATAAGGCAAGACAAGGGTCCACACAACATCCAGTTGTAAAACAAATTATGCTTTCTATAAGCAAAACATGTCGTACTTACAATATTTTAACATCTGCATGCCATATCACACATGTTTTTAAATAAATGTTCTTTATCTTTATCTTTATGCACGAATATTTTTGTCACGCAGACTCTACAAGGTAAGGTCTTGAGAAATACTTAGCATTATTAAAATGCTTAGTTTATCAATCAATCAATCAAAAGTTCTTTATTCAATATTGGCATCACAGACGCACTTATGACGTTAATTATTACAATGGCTCTACCACCGTATCGGAAAAAGAACCACTACTCAGAAGAACGTTGAACAAATCAAAGCGGCAAGAAACAGAGGGGCATTTTTTAGAACTTTTGTTACAATATTTTGTGTCTTTTTGACAATATGTTTCTTATGTACCAGTTGGCTACTTCGCAGAAGCGGAATGTTCCATGGATCTTTGTCTTCTAAGTAATTGCTAAATACGTGGAGATGTTGGGTTCGATGACTTGATAATGTGTAACTCGACCAATTCGGACTACACTAAGTCTGACTGAACCTAGCCCGTCTCGCCTATGACTGATCGAACCTATGGGAATGCTGTGACCTCTTTTGGACGGAAGACAGCCTAATTTATTTCGCGTTGTTTATATTGACAAGATGATTTTTTACCTGGACTCCAATTCACTATGACAACTTGGCGAAATCACGTCGATTCCTTCATTAATTAAACGACACCTCTATGACGCATTCATATATTCATATATATGTCGCGTCATAGAGAATACAAATTTCGTATAATGAAGGAATAATAAAATAATGAAGGAATCTACGTTTCCTTGAAGCACGGAATCGCCAAAATGTCAAAGTGAATTAGGGCCCTGATGGTAAGCAAGACGCCTGCCCATAACAGTTGCAGTACCACTTTTACTTTCTTTTGCAAAGTGCTTCGTGGCACTACACTGCGCTCGTCAACCTAAGGCCTAATAGCCCAGTAATAGTTTGAATTGTTGTTAAATGTAATTTTAATTCATTTTCCCTTTTCATTAAAAATATAAACCGCTACACTCACGTTATAATTATATCGGATCGGATTATGTTTATATCGGATCGTCCGGAATAACTCCGACCAGGTTTTGGACAATTAGGATGTCCTTCCCTTTTTTTTCTTTTAATTTGTTAAATTTGTCCATATGAGAACATCAATGAGAATTTTACCGAGTCGATTAAATATTGGCCAAGAACAAATAAACTGGAGTCGGTTGTCCCCACTGCACTGCAAATATTTCCTTAAATAGCGCGGTGGGACTGTCTAGCTGCTTCTTTTGTGTGCCCGGTGCGATTTGAGCTTTATTACTGTTTATGTTGGGACAAGCCGCCGTTTGTAGATTTTGATTTGTGGTGAAAAATAACATTTACTTTATATTTTGTGCAATTCTCTAATTTCCTTTCTTGTGTGTTGTGTCAGAATAAATTAAAAAGCTTTCAAACCAACAATAGAAACAAAAAACACTCCATTTCTAGAGAGCAGGTCCTTCACCTGATGGTAAGCAACACTTCGTGAATTCAAAATCACGGCACTGCACTGCACCCTAAGATAATGCTCAGTAATTTTACTGGCTACAATGCCCTTCAAACTGGAATACAGCAATACTTGCGCACTACTGCTTGGCGGCAGAATAATAATTATTAAAAGCCATAAAAAGTTGACAGCAAGCACTGTGTTATTACCTACATAAGCATTTCCTCATTCTGTTTCGTTAGAACATTTGTTTGGTACAATTAATTCATTCAGTTTCATTATTTCTATCACGTACCTACATATCTAATTAAATACTTAGACAGCGCTATGACGGCGAGTAAATCTCTCAATGTTTGTGCAACGTGGCAAGCGCCTGCCAAAATTACATAAGCAATATAAAGCGGGAGGATTTATCCTGTCTGAGAGCGGCAGGCGCTTACGAAATGAGAGCGTGTATTACTTGAGGTGGAAAGTGCTGTTAAGTATCTTAATGTGTAACGTAGTAGTTCTGACGAAACATTTCATTTTCATTCAGTTTCAATTCAATCATTCTTCGTGTATTTATACAACCTTGGTCCTTCTATCTGGTCCTAGAACTGTTTAGAATAACACATTACGAACGTAAGTGTGGATGGTAGAAATTTAGTATTTGCAGGTACTAAGCATTTTTCCGTGTCTGAGTGTTATGGAACCATGGTCCTCGTAGTTTCTGCTTCCCTAGACTGTAATTAGAAAAGCAGAAATTAATAGGTCGATCCTAACAAGGGACCAGGATCTTTAAGATATGTGATGGTTGGGCATCATTTATTTCTTATTCTTAATCATGTACTCAATTAACCTAAACTTTAACGTAAATAGGTACCTATTATATGTATTAGACAAGTATTCAGCCTAAAGAAGGATTTATAAAAAATATAGGTCAGATTTAAAGAAACGAACAGATATTTTTCCCTTTAAAGTACCCTCGACATCATTAAGCTAGCTAACTCACTGTCAATTACAAAAGAAAAAATTAAGAGAAAAGTGTAAATCTCTTTAGACTTTCAGTTAAACTTTGCAAAAAGTTTTCTTTTCAATAAAAATTTCATTGCTGTACCAGGCGCACATAAAAGCAGTGGAGGTTCTATTGATAGATAGGATCGAGACCGCATAATGGGGCGTTTCTATTCATTCTGCATAAAACCTTAATCCTCTGGGAGGCTGGCGGCTTCAATGGAACTAAATCTAGCGATGGAATAGAGAGCTAGAATACTAGTGTGAATGGATTTAATGCCCAAGCCTTATCTCGTGCAAACACTCACCATCTCGTTTTAGCATAAAGTTACTGTTTATGCTCCATTCTTCCGCATTACTCTACATTGACTCGTAGGTAGTAGGTTTCTCGTTAGCGGGAGGCCGTCTGGGTAGGTACCAAAGCAAGCGCATCTCATGGGCAAGCGTGTTCCAACTTAGGCCGCATCTTCGCTTTCCATCAGGCGAGATGTCGTCAAACGTATGCCCATTCCAATAAAAAAAAGCATTGCCAGTTATTCTGCCGCTAAGCAGTAGTGCGCAAGCAATACTGTTTTCCAGTTTAAAGGGCATCGAAATTACTGGGCATACCTATCAGGCTTAATATCTTATGTCTCGGGGTGATGGGCGTAATGCAGTGCTACGTAGTGCTTTTTACTGTATTAAAAGTTCTGGGTGGCACTGCGATTGTTATGGGCAAGCGTGGCGCCTACCAACAGGCGAACGACTTGCTTGCCTCATGACTGTTCCATAAAAAAGGTATCATTTGCAGCTTGAATAGTCTACGGAAATAGCAACCACCATTGATCGTTATCATTTTAAATATTGTGTTGTGTATAACCATTCCAATTTGTGCAGAGAATGAATTTATACAGAGCTATAAGGAATACAAAATGAATGCTTGTTATACGTACCTACCAAGGAAAATATCTGCTTATCTTATGTTTATCAATAAGATAGATAGCTAGATATACCTTATGGTTTTACGGTTACTCGGCTGCGGTGAAAAAGGAAACAAAAGGCGCATTGCGTCTTCAGTTTCAGTACTGGAACGGAATCTAAATCAACGGCCATATTTATTGAGTAGAACATAAAACCTAGGGCTGCAAAGCCCGATTTGAAGAGTACTTTACCAGAGCTGGCTACCGTTCCAGGTATCTCAATTCAAACTGTACCTTACCACGTTCACCTTAAAGTATGAATCCCAATGTGAAAAATTGCATCGTAAAATTCAGTCGATGAGGTATCGTAAACTCCCGTGCCGTACCCGTATAGTTAAAATGCAACATGAAAGGAATAAGTTGAAATAAATAAAAGTATTAACTTAGGTGTATTTCGCGTCTTTACAATTTGGTACAAAGTTGTAAGTAAAAATACTAGAAGTATGCGTGGACAAGGAAACAAAGGTTCTATTTCCAGAGATGGGAAAGTATGCGTGTCATTTTAGGTAATGGTTTTATTACTAGAAATTAACAATGTAGGTATGTGTCTATATTATCCATTTCTCTAATCTAAACCATATTCGTATTAGTATTACATTTCAAAGTTAGTTTTCATAAAATTAATTTCGTGCGTCAAACACTTTAGACTACTTGTCTTTAACCGACTACAAGAGGACTACAAAAGTTTCGACTTTATAATGTTTTTCGTATTTTTTTGTTTGTTTGTTACGCGATTACTCCGACAATATGAATTAATTTTGATGATTGTTTGTTTGGTAGGCTTCAGAGATGGTCCCATATCAATTTTATCGAAATTGATTCAGCACCTGTTTTTTAATATACAAAAACAAAAAATATAAGTTTAGTCTTGAAGCCGGGTTTTGTGTTTTTTCCAAAAATTAATTATTATGCAAAACTGTTGAAAGAAACTGACTATATTTTATCGTGAGAGGCTTAGGGGCTGCGGGTCTGTGTGACAAGCTTACCAATTTCAAGCCTCAAGGTTTTCCATAGTTACTTCGTTTCCTATCCGTTTCAGAGACAGACTTTCAGAGCTTGCTGCAGCCATTGTTGTCTCTGTCGATATTTCAACAATAGTCATAAAATGCTTTCAGTCTAGACGAGCGGTCCAGACTTTATTCAGATTTTTAATTTTTCCTTTTCCGCCGTTGAATCCGAAAGTATTGTATTGGGCTTGTCAATATTACGCTTGTATGGCTTGGAAAAAGGAAATCGAGTAAAAAGCCTTTCGTCCGCCTCGCGCTCGTTCTGGAATTCGAGCGAGAATGTATTAAACTTGTATGGGGCTTCCTTTTTGCTTCCGGTTCGAATACGGGAGATTAAACTTGTGGATAGGTTTCTGTGTTAACGCAGTCGTAAAGCTGCAAGAGCTTTTGTTAATGCTCTGTAGGGAATATTCCCTACAGATATATTACGGCTCGTGATGACGTGATCGTAATATATATTACGGCTGGACTGAGATTCCGGGTTCTCTTGCAAGAAGGTGAGATAATATAACGATAATTCTACAAGAATAACATGTTATTCAATCTCTTAATTTGTAGTAGATAAATGTAAAAAAATATTGAAGCGATCTTAACACTTTCAGTAGGTGTACATCTGGTACATTATTTTCAAATAGTAACTGAATTAACTTGATACGAATCCAGCCTTTTGCAGACGTCTTTAAACAACTTAAAGTCACATTTAGGTACTGATCGAAAATGAACCTAAGAAGTTTTATGTAATAAGACGTTACTATGGCTGTCTGCGAACCAAATTTATTTCCAATTTAGAGGTACACCCTGTCTTTGTAATTGTCTCAACAAAATATCTATTAATATTAATTTGTTCGAAGGCATTTTATCACTAGAGAAAAAAGCTTTCCTAAGTCGTACCCGTAAGGTTCAAAATGGATACATTTTTTCGAGCAGAGAGGAAAATACTTGAGTCAAAGCTCACGCTTCAATAGACTTTAAGCTTCAGTTGTAAGGTTTAAAATACCTTTTCTGAGGCGGTTGAAAAGAGAAAATATGTGGCAATAAAGAAATGGTGATGGTCTGGTAGTATGTCAGTGTCTCTTAGGTATCGGAGCTAGGACTGAAGTAATTTCCCCTTTGTCCGATATTGATTGTAGGTTGCATGAGGACATTTTGCAGAACATGGAAGAAACTGCGCAACATTTTCAAAGAAGGAAGAAGGATGGTGTAGTGGTTGGGCAGGTTTGCTCATACACCACTGAGGTTGCGGGTTTGATTCCCGCAACGAGACAAATGTTTGTGCACAAAAAAAAGCGCAAGCATTTGTTTTGTGTCTGGGTGTTGTGGGAATTTCTAGTTAAGTGCCAGGATCTATGACTATGATCGTTGGGAAAAAAATGTAGGTTAGTTATTTACGGCAATATAAATACGAAATAAGAGCACATTTACCAATTTTTCGGAAAGTTTTTAATCGATCATTATTTTCCAGTCTTCATTACCTTTGATATAAAAAGGTTCAAAGCAAGAGTTTCTTTTCAACGTCGTCTTTATTTCGTAAAAGCGTAGCTTCAATTTTCGTTCGGTTCTAATTTCTGAAACCCTTTTAAGAACATTCCTTTTAGGTACATCTAGTCTTTAAAAGACGCATAAATACTTCGATTATCGTTTGAAATAAAATTATTACCTCTTAAATTTTATAAGCTCTTAGTGAAATTAACCAATACGTAGAAAGTTTTCGAACAAAGTTCTGCCCACTGCCGTAAATCTATCCAAATTGAATTATTAACAGACTAACATTGGAAACGAAGAATTGAACACGACCTATATATACAGAAATAGAAAATCGGGCTCATAGATAATTGGATTATTGAATAAATGATCACGATGATACAAACATTTGAGTGACATAAATTTTAGGGAAAGGAAAGAAGAATTAAGGAAAATTTATTAAAAAACAAAGTGATTCTAGCATTTTTTGCTCTTACTTTAACCAGATGTTTTGTGGGTTTGGAATTAAATAAATAAATATGTATATCATTGAGCGTTATTTATTTATTATTTATCCTGGCCCCTAACTAGGATTCCTTATCTAGGGAACAAGGAACTACGAGGACCATGGTCTCTCAACACTCTTATCTACTCTCGATCTCGATAAAGTATCCCAGACACAAAACAAATGCTTGCGCTTTTTTTCTCTGCTCAAACATTTCTCCCGTCACGGGAATAGAACCCGCAACCTCAGCAGTGTATGAGATTTGAGCCAACCTGCCCAACCGCTACGTGGTGTAGTAGGGGTTGTGAAATTGATATATAGGTTACTGGCGGTAGGTTTCTCGTATGCGAAAGGCCGTCTGGGTGGGTACCACCGCTTTGCCAGTTATTCAGCCGCCAAGCAGTAGTGCGCAAGCATTACTGTGTTCCGGTTTGAAGGACATTGTAGCCAGCGAAATTACTGGGCATTATGAGACTCGACAGCTAATTGTCTCAGGGTGACGAGCGCAGAGCGCATCGCCGCGCAGGATTTTGCAAAACGAAGTTCTGGATGTTGCTGTTATTGTTATGGGTTGGCGTATTGCTTACCATCAGGCAAACGACCAGCTCGTCTCGTCATCCAGTTACATAAAAAAAAACAATATTTTCTATATTGAACAGCATATCACTATACTTTCATTATAATTCATCATACATTCTTTCATAAACAATAAGTTTTAATTTTACGCTTAATAGATCTATGTTTGGCCACTATCTCGCCTGATGTGAAGCGACGATGTGGCCTAAGATGGAGAGAGAGACGGCAGTTGAGCGGCTGCTCAGACTCGTCTGCCAAGTAGGCGCTAGAATCAGAATCAGAATCAATTTATTTCATATAAAACAGAGTAAATAAAATAATGTACCTACATCTGAATACATATATCTGAACAGTAGTTTTGTTATTCCCCAAATGAACCTCTCATGACGTCGAGCTCAGAAGCGGGGTCGCATTTCTTCCAAGATAAAGCCCAACGATGGTAATAATATATAATGTAACTGCCAACCTTGTGATAACATCGTATTTGACATGTATACGCCTTCTTTTGGTTGGACTGGATATTTCGTATAATTTTTTTGTTGTTGTTTGTCATTTTATTAGAATCAACTTTCTACTACTCTAGATATTTCAAACTTAGTTAAATTTTGTTCTTAACATTAAGTTAATAACCTCAACATTGTCACATAAAAAAATATAAAAGAGTAAAAAATAGTAATAAGTTTAATGGAACTTTAATATTTTACGTATTCTTCCCAATTGGCATTGATTAATTTAAGTAATAAGTTTAGTTACAGAAAATAGGTACGTCTCTACCTAAAAGTACTCTATTTCTACAAGTAGGCACCTACATACCTATTACATAACATATAACTAAAAAAAAATTATTCTGAACTCATAATGCGAAAAAAGATAAAACAGACATTCTGAAATAGCTCGAGACCGCGCAAAAGGACGGTTTTTTCTCTCACACAGAACGTTAGAACGCGCAGCACAATTACACAGATGGCGCTAGTGTCGCCACTAGGTCAGTGGGCGCGGCCGTGTGGAGGAAACGTTCTATACGTACGTACGGACGTGTAATACATTTGTTAGTTGATAATTATTAACGCTAGACATACACTGAAAGATAGACTTTAACCTAGATTTCCGGGTAGAATTTATAAGAACAAAAAGATAAAAAGATAATTATCGTAAAATTATTGTATGCTAGCTAGCCCTATATACTTAACTAATTATATAGGGCTTAGTTAAAAGCAGTGATAAATATTAGTCTACAAGAGTTTAGAGGAAGTGTGGCTCAGTGGAAGCACATGCGACTTTTGATCCGACGCACCCGAGTTCGAATCCCGCTGGCCCTGCACCACTGACTTTCTTCAGTTATGAGCGGATTTAACACTCGCTCTAAAACGGTGAAGGAACACATCGTGAGGAAACCAGCATGTCCACACATTAATGACTAAAATTCAAGGACATGTGGTAACCACCAAACCGCTTTGGGCCAGCGCGTGGCGGATTATGGCCCATACTATCTCTATGAGAGAAGGCGCGTGTCCCAGCAGGGGAACGTAATGATGATGACGATAGCTTAGCTTTTATGTATAAATGAAAACCAGCAAGCCTCTGATTTCCTTCAACATTACTTCAATGCTCCTTTAAAGACTGGAGTGTGTGTCGCTCATATCTATAGGTACTATTAATAAAAATGGAACACAGTCAATTCTGTACGTTGAATATACCTCATCATCATCATCATCATCATCATCAGCCCATCACGTTCCCACTGCTGGGACACGGGCCTTCTCTCATAGAGAGAGAATGGGCCATAATCCACCACGCTGGCCCAGTGCGGGTTGGTGAATGTCACATGTCCTTGATTTTTGTGAAAAATTCTTGGACATGCCGGTTTCCTCACGATGTTTTCCTTCACCGTTATAGAGCGAGTGTTAAATGAAATGTTAAGTGAATATACCTATTTTTGCAAAATTAACTGGGATCAACTATTTAGAGGGTACTGAACAAGAATCTACGGTTTTTAGAATTTTTGTCTGTTCGTTTGTTTGTGTGTTTGTCATCTATAGACTCTGAAACTGCTGAACGGATATTAATGTGGTTTTCAGGGTTTGGTACCAATATTTCCAACTTAGATTATAGTATGTTACATCAAAATCGGTTAGGTGATTACGGAGATACAGCTTGACCTCTTCGTAGCACGCGCTCCCATACACTGGAGAGGTCTTGCTTAGATGGTTTTGTAAATAAATACGAAAATGGGCTTCCTCTATCATTCACGCGGACAAAGTCGCGGGAATAAAGCTAGTTTATTTGATAAAAAAGTAATTTCGAATAAGGTCATGAGCTATGTACAAGTATATGCGTTCTAGATTTAGCGATCTCGGTCGCACACCTACCTTACGAATAGCGAAGTAAATTGAATCACGATTGTGTCCCCGCCGAGATCGTACCGAAATTGCTTTACGGTAATACGACAGCGGTACCGATTTGGGAATTACGTCGTAAAAATGCGAAGTTAGATAATTTTGTGCGAAATTCTGCGAAAGCTAATGGGAAAATAAATCGCATGATAAGTATGGGTTTCATAAACATGATTATTTATATTATTAAACGTTTTATTATAAGGTCTTAATTTTTATTTTATTTTATTTGGAAAAGCAAAAAGCTACATTGTACATTTTACAAACACAATTATAACTAAAACTTAATACTAACAATGTAGCCCACAACACAACAATGTAATTCACAGGTTACTTAATAACTTACAATTGCAGCACCGCTAGAGGCTACTGACTACTACATACGTGAGTATATTAATAAATACATACTATATATAAATATATAATGTATACACGAATAAGTAGAATATACCTAACATAAAATTAGCAAAAATTTATCACACACTTTTGTCAAGGAAGACATTATTAACATTACATATATAATAGGATACATTTCGCAGTGTGCGTCGGAATTGCACCAACTAATTCCCCCATCCCCGTCTCATCATCGGACTACTAGACGTACGGCAACACGCTACCGTTTCATGGTGGACATTCCTCTTGCGCGCACTAAGCGCTTCGCTTCCACTTTCATTATGCGCACTGCTAACGAGTGGAACTCCCTGCCAGAGACTTTCCCGATAGCTACATAACAATCTATGAATCTTCAAATCTCAAGTGAACAGATACTATCTTGGCAAGCGTGCTAAATCGTCGACCACATCGTTGCTTACCATCAGGTGACAAAGTGGTCAAACGCAAGCCAATTAGCAGTAAAAAAACCTTTTGACCGCTATGACATACGAAGTTTATTTATTAATTCGATAATACTCTTTTAGTGGACACTTATTTTTTTTTAATTATTATTTTCTAGATTAACAATATTTGAAGAAGTGCTCTCTATGAGGACTAAACCTTGTGATTTCTTAGCTTATCGTGAAGAGCATGGAGGATTCAAGTTAAAGTCGCCAGCCGCGTCTTTTTTATCATGCCTACCTTCAGGCGCATGACCTGCACGCGTCTCTTTCCTTCTTAAAAAATATTTGATGTTTTGTTTTGTGACTCTCACCATCATTTAGAGAAGGTTTAATAATACATTCATAGTCGCTGCGAATAATATTGTAATAACGCATATGATTATTCGTAGCACATATTATTAGTCGCTATTTTCTAATAATAGATATATACCTACACAACTTCTGAAGTCTATTAACAGCAATATAATTTGTGTTATTGGACTTTAAGATGAAAACTGTCTTTATACTATCAACCGCATTTAAAACTTCGGTAAAAATAACTATTTTTAACCGACTTAAAAAAAGAAGATGGTTCTCTATTCGATTGTATTTTTTTTATGTTTCTTACCTCAGAACTCCGTCATTCATGAACCGATTTGGAAAATTATTTTTGCGTTGGGTTCAGTATAGCTACGAAGTGGTCCCATATAAATTTCATCGATATTTGACCTTGGACTTCGAAGATACATTAAAGTCTGTTTTTTTGTTTGATAAAACGTATATATTATATACATTGACTACTTGTTTATAGCAAAATGCATTAGTGCTGCTATAAATTAAAGAATCAGGAGCTATAGTGGTCTTTTTTCTTCTTCATTGGCTTGCGTTTGACCACTATCTCACCTGAAGGTAAGCTGCGATGTTATCAAGGATGTAGCACGCTTGCCAAAATAGTTAGTAGATAAAAAAGACAAACTGTGCTTCGAAAATGAAACTTACCTTTTATGCCTCTCCAATTTAATATTAAAATGTCCTCAGAAACTCCACTCAACGACATAAAGGCCTCTCGGAAAGGTTGGGCAAGTTAAAGTTGGTCCAAAGAGATTGCTTCAGGGAGGCCAATGCGACCACTATTGTATACCCGCCTGAATGGTCGTTGAGAATACTAAAGTGCTAGATAAGTTATGCCGAGTTTGACGAGCATGTACCAAGGCGAAATAGCACTTATGCCATTTTACACTCAAAAATCAAAAATTTGTTTCAAATAGCAGTAGAGTGAGAAGAGTGATTACAATGTTATTAGTCAGACCGTACAAACTTCGTATTTTTTTATTATTTTCGCAATTGGTTCAGTTAGGAATACTCAACGGTTGAATAAAGAATATAAAATCAAATAATTTCTGTCAGGTGAATAAGGAATTGAAATCGGTTCAGTAAGGATTTTTTTCTGACGAGACGTCATAGGATGAGTACGGCATAAACCTTCAGGTCACTCGAGCGACACTCGATCAAATCATATTATTTATTGCTAGAATGTTATATACAAAGATGATAAATGAACATAATTGCTAACATTCTACTATAACAATGCAGTGCAATATTAAAATAATTTCAAAAAATATAATTGAATACATTTCAAATTGTCAGATAATTTTAAATTTATTTTAAATAATATCATAATGCCATCAATTTCAATGCCAGTATCAAAAATTACTTTTTATCATAATATTGAGATCTGACGCACTGGAGTTAGAATTAACCAAACATTGCATCAATCACATTTATATATTAAACACTTTCTCTAAAACGGTGAAGGAAAACATTGTGACTAAACCAGAATTCACAAGAATAATGTAAAGAAATCTTTGAAACTTTGAAACTTTGTACTTATTGTAAGTAGCACCATTTTTAGGTTTGACAGACAGCACCGACATAAGTTTGTCAATGTTAAGAAGATGTCTACTTGTTTGAAACTTTAAGTTGTAAAGTTAAGAAAATGCCCTTCAGGGGGTTTTACCGCGTAGGTAACTTTTGTTTTATAACATTGAAAAATGTAACTTTGACACTTTGTGTTTTAAAATATGAATACAGCTTACTCAAAAACCGATACTTATCTATAAGTTCTTTTCTTTTTTACTTTATTTATTGCAAAATTTATTTTATAACAACCCGTGTGGTGTGATGGATAAGCATGCTAAATCAATTCTTTTATTTTTTACACTTTCAAGATCTATGTTCGGCCACTATCTCGCCTGATGTGAAGCGATGATGTGGACTAAGATGGAGCACATAGATCTAAAGAGAGACGGCAGTTGAGCAGCTACTGAGACCCGTCTCCCCGATGGTTCATCGAACATCATCCCGAAACACGACTAGGTCGCTTGACGGCATGGCTTTGTTCGGTTGTCTAATCTCATATATCTAAGCAGCGGGTTCAATTCTCGCTACAGCAAATATGTCTATTTTATATGTGTTAAGCGTCTGGGAGTTCTGGGATCGAGGTCTTCGTAGTTCCTGGTTTCCTTGATATAAAGTTATATTAGGGGCCAAAATGTATGTAGGTAAGTATGTAATTTTTGTGTGTTCGTTAAACATACCTTAAAAAGACAAAGAGCTCAAACAAATAAATAATATTACCTAGCCTTTCTGGAGTTAATTAACTTTGCTTCTCTACTTACATCGTGAAAGTTCGCGGTTTGTGGTTACTGACAACTCCACTAGTGTGTACATAGGCGAAAGTAGTTTGGAGTAAAGCAATGAAGGCTTATGTTTTCATTTTAATCAATACATATACTATGTACATAGGTATAATACTTATTCAAAGTTTGTAAAAAACAAAAATTAAAACTTAAGTTAAACAAATAATAATATTTTCAAAAAGCATACAGTCATTTAAGTCTATAAGCTATTAAGTCTGTAAATGCCCCTCAGTTTCTTGCCGTATCTTCTGAGTAGTGGTTCTTTTTCCGATACGGTGGTAGAGTCATTGTAATAAATAATTGACGTCCATAAGTGCGTAGTGGTGCCAAAAATGAATAAAGAAACTTTGACTATGAAACTCTTCACTATATTCAAGTTGTTCTAAGCTCTTGAGTTAATTAACTAAAGCTTCACAAGTCTCTACATAGCTCTGAATGACTCTACATTGTCGAAGGTTTGCGGTCTACCCTCACATGAGTTTGGGTAGTTTATAACTAAACTTGGCCCTAGAGTCGGTCCTTGAGTTACCCGAGATATAAATCTTTGATCTGGGGTCCAAGTTTTGAATATATTATAGAGCAATTTAATCAGGGTTAGAGTTTAACAACGTATTTCATTAAGATATTGTAAGTTCTGTTCTTTATAGAGATTTTACTAGTGAAACAAATCGCTAAGGAGTGGAATTCTTGTTAGAGTCGATGTTTTCCGATAGTTACAGGGGTATACAAGTCAGGTACTATCTTGTCAAGCGTGCTCCATCGTTACCTGCACAATCAATTTATTAAACGTAAAATAGTGTTCAAAAAACCAAACAACAACAAAACATCAAATTCAAATTTTAGACTTTAAAGTCTTACGGAACAACATCGCTAAAAGCATGATTAAAAAACGTTTTTTTAATTATTTATTGGCTTGAGTTTTAAAAACTATCTCACCTCGACAATGTGGTCGACGATGTAGCACTCTAGCAAAGATAGTACTTGTTCACTAATGACTTGAAAACTTCTAGATTGTAACTATCGGGAAAGACTGACCCCGGCAGGGAGTTCCACTCGTTAGCGGTGCGCATAATGAAGTTTATGAAGTCGGCAAACAAATTGCGTACTTTTTAATTTTACTACATCGTCAACTTCAGCACTCTTTAAGTTCCGAACTACCCACACTTACACTACACTCTAAACTTTAACGTCTAAAGTGCTAACGGTTCTGTCTATCACGTTAGTACCAAACACTTCTGCAAATTGCTAGAACGTCACCGGCGCCGTCGCGTTTCTGGAGAGCGTTGGAGCAGTGTCACTTTACAGCGACTCCGTTGGTTCTGACACACGTGACAGCTTAGTGCTTGGGAGAAATTGCTTGTCATTTACACAATAGATTCAAATTATGCCTTCATATTAGGATTTATATCTACCTGTAGATCTTTAACTAAATTAATTTAGACATTTTGATACCTAAAGTTAACGTGTTCTTGGTCCTGATATATAATGAATATTCATTCGTCTGTGCTATTGAAATATTGTCAATGATTTTTAGAGTCTGGAGATTATACTTTAAGGTTTGAGGTTAGTTTATTCATAACTAGCTTACCCAACTGACGTTGGCAGGTTTTCCCGAATTTTTCAATTTTCTAGGCAAGATTTCCAATTTTTGCCTTCCATAAAATCCTAATTTTGAGTATTTCGTTTCTTTAAAAATGAAATTAGCCAATACGGTCCAGCCGGTCTGAAGTGATGTGCGTACCAACGAACATTATTAAATTTATATAAATAAATGACTAGCGACCGACCGCAACTTCGCTCTCGTCGACATAATAAAATATAGCGTCCATGTTTCTCAGGGATAGTGTCAGCTGAAATCAGTGAAAGAATTTTCTAAATCAGATTAGTAGTTCCAGAGACTCTTTCTACAAACATATTTTTAGAAACAATTTTACCTCTTTATGATATTAGTATAAATATATAACGACTAGTGACACAGATATAATACGCAAAGATTGTTTAGACGCAAAAAATTGTCTTGGAAATAAATAGGAAAATTTTTCTTCTAAAATGACTCCGTTTAGGAATGCTAAGCCTTAAGTTTGCTATCGAGTAATCCCTCAAGACATAATACATCAATCGTAAGAATTATTATTCGTATTGTATCCAATTGGGAACACTTTCCAATGCTGAATCCCAGACTTTTTATTACAATCCCAACTATTCGTTTATTACGAGTCTTATCCCATTTTATTTTCTCGAATCTTCAATAATATTCCAGCTCTCATGATTGCTAACTTGCCACAGCTGGATATTTTCTATTTCGCCTCCAATTGCTCAAATACTTGGATACATTTTACCACAGCCCGAGGGGATTGGAGATAAATTTTTTCTCTTATTTTATTTATTCTGACATGGTCGCTCACGCCAATATATTGCGAAGAACAAAGACTTTATCTCAATCTCTTGCGACTTCGTTTATTTGGAAATTAAGCACTTTGATGTCACTTCGGAATGTTTTACGCAAGTTTTTATTTGGAAGTTTGTTTTCGGTGTTTCCGTTTCTCTCGCATTATTTCTTCGGAGTGTTTGTAATTGCTTTTTGTCTCAGACGAAGAGAAAATTAATGTATAATGGTGGTTTTATATATATTTATTTATGTATTTATGTCTAACATTTAATCTGGTTTGGTTGTCTGGAAGAAATCGCTCTAAATAAGACCGCGCATTGTACCTCAAATTAATGCTTATTGTCATGATTAGTTTTTGTGTTTACTTGGTGTGCAATAAAGCGTTATTGTATTGAGTTGTATTCAGTAAAAGCCTTTTATGTAGTTTTCATAAAAACATGTATGATAGAAATCAATGAATGCTACAAACAAAAACCTTTTAAATTTAAATTTTCAAATTGAACTGAAAGTTCACAAGTGGATTAAATTCGAGGTCCAGTTCCCGTGACTAATGCTTAAAGCATGCGGGGTCATTACTTGAAACTTGGTAAAATTGTACAAAATTGGTATTTCCGGCTCCAATTTCGACAGCATGAATCTTTTGACGCCATTTAGGCTTATTACTGACATGGTCATTGTCACAAATACATCTGAATAAGTACTTTGATCTGAGTCTATAACTAGCTCAAGCAGGTCAAATACTCAATGGTTGTCATTTTCATAAGTGCGTTGAAATTTATGAATAAAATGAACAAGAATTCTCCTTTAAATTTATATTTTTAAGCAGATCCTGGCCCCTAACTACTATGATACCAAGTATCTAGAGAACCAGGAGCTATGAGAACCATGGTCCCGCAACGCCCAGATATGAAAAAAATGCTTGCGCTTTTTTTTCTGTACGAAAACATTTGTCCCGTCGCGGGAATCGAACCCGCAACCTCAGTGGTGTATGTGATTTGAGCCAAGCCCAACCACTACACCACAGAGGCTATCAAATAAATAAAAGATGAAAGTACCTTTGGTTTAGTATAGCTACGAAATGGTCCCATATAAATTTCATCGATATTCGACCTAGGACTTCGAAGATACATTAAAATTGAAGTCGTTTTTTTCTGTTATAAAATGATTACATGTGTAATATGTAAAATTCAATTAATTTACATGAGTACTTACTGTCTTAAAGGTGCTTTAATACTACATAATGCTATTGATACAAAAGACGTAGTATAAATAAACAGACATTTTCAATTATAATGTACAAACAATTTCTAATTAAACACCCTTACACCCACCCCTCGTTCTCATACACAAATTAATTATCTCTCTTACTCTGTTATTATGGAAACAGTAAATCAACATCTGATATTGAAAGCAATATAACTGTAAGAACAATAAGAAGAAGTATTTTTGAATTCCGAATTAGGTTTAATAGGTTTTTATATTTACACGGCAAAACGTTTGTCTACCCGTTAGAGAACGTGTAGCTGTAGGTGTCTTGTGATTGGCGAATGATAGTGTGACGTATGTGGCGCGTGCGCTTTGTATGTGTGTCGTGCGTGTGAGGAATCTTTGTTTGTATGTGTTGACAATAGATAGTACGGCGCGAACATATTTAGAGCATTATATAAAAAAAAACGCAATGAGATTTGACATTAAGTCACACTTGGCCTAATGGATATTATATATTATTATGCATATTGTTCAACTGTACAAACATAATATAATTGTAATAATAATGTTGTGATGGAATGTAATTAAAATAATTTAATCAACAATTATGTATGTAAATTTAAGAAAGCACACAAGAATATAAGGATCTATTTATATGTTTCTATACTCTAAAGACTAAGTTCTTGCTAAATGGTTTATGATTTATACTATTTATAAATGATTTTGAACTTTAAAATAGGCAGGTGATGATAACATAAAACAATCAATAATATTCAAAAATCTGTTTTAAGTTGTGTTAATGTTCAGTGCGTTTAAAGTTGAAAAAGTTGTCAGAAGACATCCCTCCTGCTCGCACCGAGCACTTTGCTTCAACCTTCATAATGCGAACGGTCTAGGATTGGAACTGTCTGCCGGCATTTGTTTTTCCGGATAGCTATAATCTGGGTGTCTTTAAGACAAGAGTGAACAGTTTTCTTCTAGACGAGCGTGCTACATCTTCGACCGCATCGTCACTTAACAATGGGTGAGATACTCGTAGCCGTCAAACGCAAGCTATGATTAATAAAAAAAAGAAAAATATAAGCTTTTGTATAAAATTGATTTACTCCTTGAACTTCTGTATTGCGTCATCACCCTGTCATTGTGTGGCATTGTTGTTTAACGAGTGTTACATTGTTACAGGTAACAATCAGTTGATTTACGACAAGTTGCCAGCTATTGTTTGCGAGTGCTGGCGAGATTTAAGAGCTGTTACTGAGGTGAGTAGCTTTTGACTTATAATGGTAAGGCGAAAATAGCTTCAAGTCAACGATATTACAAACTTGTATCTTGAAAAAGCAACCTTGCTAAGTTGCGCCACGTAACCAGTCCACGTATTTAAATCTCAGCATATCCTCGATCTCATTATATTTCCTCGACAATCCAAGAAAGAAAGATCTCATTTAATCGGTAATTCAAGAACGAAAGATATAATCATTGAAAAACTAAGAAGGAGAAAAAAACAATTTATTGATAATCCAGGAAAGGAAGATGTCATTTCATTGGAAAACTAAGAAGGACAAAAACACAGTTTATTGATAATCTAAGAAAGAAAGATGTAATTTCATTGGAAAACCAAGAAGGAGAAAAAAACAGTTTATTGATAATCCAAGAAAGGAAGATGTCATTTCATTGGAAAACCAAGAAGGAGAAAAAAACGAAATAAGAGATAACTCAGTTTATTGATAATCTAAGAAAGAAAAATGTCATTTACTTGGGAATCAAAGAACAAAATACCTCAGTTCATTGGTAATCAGAGAAAGAAATATTTCAAGTGCGTTGTTCAAGAAAGATAATTTTATTTTAATCCAACGCGCAACGTCAAGAAGAAACGAAAAAACGTCTCTGTAAAAGATTGCAAAAATCACGAAGTATCCTACAAAACTTACGAATATTATAAATGTGAGATATGGATGCGAAATGGGTGGATGGACGGATGTAAGGATGGATGTTTGTTACTCAATGACGCAAAAATTTCTGAACAGATAATGACTAAATTTGATATGTAGGTTTTTTGGGTTCTGGAAAAGGACATACTAAGGCTACTTTTTAACCGACTTCAAAAAGGAGGAGGTTTACAATTCGACGGTATGTTTTTTTTTTTTTTTTTATTTTTTTTTTGTGTGTTTGTTACGCGATTACTCCGCCAATTATGCATTGATTTCGATAATTCTTTTTTTGATTGGTAGGTAATACTTCAAAGGTGGTCCCATATAAATTTTATCGAAATTCATTCAGTAGTTTTTGAAAAAAATAGCAAAAACAAAAAAATATAAGTTTAATCTTCAAGTCGGTTCTTGTTTTTTTCGTAACCAACTTTCTAAAGGTGGAGGTTTGTATTCGACTGCTTCACCTGCTTCACCCAGGGTTGACTTCCGGTGAGGGAACTCCTCAACGGTGAATAGTACAGACACAACATTTCGTAAATGGATTTAACCATAATAGCCTGTTCTAAATTCCATCATGACATGGCAGATACACCCAGGATTGACTTCCGGCGAGGGAACTCCTCAACAGAGAATAGGACAGACTTGAAATTTTTTTGTACATGCATTTAATTGTGATAGCCCGTTTTAAACTTCGTCATGATGTGGCTTCTAGATCATAAAAGCTTGTCTTTAAAAACTTTTTGAATTAATTTAGTTTAAACTTGTTTTTCACTAAAAAGGTTAAAATAAATTATTTTTCAAAAAAAACTAAACCGACTTCAAAACCACAAATGGCACTCAAAAGTAAAAAATAAATTAATTTAATTATCATAAGCGCTACCCACTCATATATTTGAAGTCGGTGCCAGCCAAGTCTAAAAGGTAGTAGATAAATACTACCTACAAGTAGTACTTACTATATACATAGTATTTATCTACTACCTATTAGACTTGGCTGGCACCGACTTCAAATATATGAGTGGGTAGCGCTTATGATAATTATATTAATTTATTTTTTACTTTTGAGTGCCATTTGTGGTTTTGAAGTCGGTTTAGTTTTTTTTGAAAAATAATTTATTATCCGGAAAATCGCGGGTGAAATCGCAGGGTGGAAGTTCAGGGATAATTGATGAGCAAGTTTGGGACACGTGGTGGATCTTTAGAATGATGACGATTTTAAACAAACTGCCGTTTTGGACTCCGGTGACTTTTAATAGGGTTATTTGGGCTATGTTATCATATTAATTAAATAAATTCTTCTCTTGCTGTATGTATTGTTTTAATCGTCTCTTCTCACTACCACCATTGCAAAAAACTCAAAAAGAACAAATGACGTATGACAGTGAATTCTACACAAGCAGTGTTCCACAGATAAAACTAGAGCATTTATTAAACTCTAATAACTTTTACTTGTATTAGGGACTTTATTCGCTTCTAATTTATCCTGGAACCATGAACTAGAAATGAACTGTTATGACCTTTTCACATGCTTATTCCATGTTTCTATACAAGCAGCTGGTAGCTATCAACACGAGATTTTATTCAACAAAGGCATAAAATATGTTATAATAGCATTGTTCCAATTTCATTAATATAATAGCGCACAATCACGGTAGAGTTCTAGAGAAAATGTAGAGCTCCAGCAGTAACTTATTAGGGCTCTCCTGACTACAATATTGTTGATGTTTAAGAATAAAGTTTTATCATTGCTGAGAACTCTTCCTCGCGATCAGAGAGAAACTATAGAGCCAATCAAAATTAAATTAAAATCTCTTTATTCAGTTTTTGCATCACAGACACACTTATGAACGTCAAATTATAACCATGATTCTACTACCGTATCGGGAAAACAACCACTACCCAGAAGATACGGTAAAGAACTGAGAGGCATTTTTTTCAAATTTACACTATCTTGATTTTCTACAATGTTAAAGTTTAACAAATTCAACGAGAGAAGCTTTAAAAACGTCTAAAAAAGCCAAAATTGACAATATTCGCTTGCCGTTTTATTTCTCGTAGGCAATTTTTGCCTTTTTTTCAATTTGATTCTGAAATATTAAGAGACTAGTTAGTTTAAAAAAGTAACTTACTGGAGCATTCAAAAAAATGGCCTAGAATACGTTCGAAAGGAACTACAACACTGATGTCGAAGTTTATATAGACTGCTCGAAGGCCTTACTTCTTCTCTGAAGCACGATCACCCATTCAAGTGGTATCTGCGGCGAACATTGCGTAAGACTAGGGACGCTTCGCGGCGAGCGCCTAATTAAATTATATTACATGTACATATATTGCATAATATTCTAAGTTCGTTCTTCCACTTCAAATAAAACAGTTAAAGAAAACTCTGTCAAAGCTTCCAACTCAACATTTTCCTAAATATTTCTCCAAACCATGTAAGAAACAGCCTCGGGCTACAAAAACCTCATCTTTATGATACCAAGAATACTTTTTTTCACACATGCCTGCTTCGCAAAGCAAATTTGATTTGTTACAGCAGAAAAAATTCAGTATAAAAACTTTTTACCGTAGTACCTACCCTTTATGATTATATTTTTCTCTTGTTATAAGTTTTCACTGTTATAGATTAATTAGCATTCGCAGCATAAATAAGGTGCTAAATTTATATTAGCATTAATGAAATTAATTGTAATTCCGATATTCTATGACTCCTAAAATTCATCACTTCGATATCACCACTTAGCATCGTTTAGCACGCCGCACGAATGCGAACTGCGCGGCGGTCTGCTAATGCTAATGCTGTTGCGATTGCGAATCGACGGAGTGTCCCGTCTTCCGTGCGCTTCGTCTGCGCGTTTTTTAAGGCAGAATTTCAAATCAATTTTGTTTGATGCTATTTTGTATGATTTTGTTACTCGAGCCCTTTCATTTGAAGCTAAAAACACAAACAAAAATTTAATAAATAATATTGTTATTAATAATTAATAATAATTATAAATTCTTTATTCTCAAAAAGGTTACATCATTTGTGGTACACAAGTAATACTAAAAAGGTTAGCTATGTGTTGCAGATTTTGACTAAACGACTAGTCCCAAACTAGGTGAAAGCTTGTGTCTTGGGATTCAGAGATACTATTTGCTAAGTTTAGATTAGGTCAGAGATGCTACCACAGTTTGTGACAATATCAGAACAATAAGACAGAGTAAGTATGAAGTTAAAATTTTGATCTAATTTGTGGATTCTAAGTTAAAAATAATTAAAATACTATTTTAACGGAAATAAACATGAGATCTGTGATACTTTAGGTGTAGATATGTGTAAGCTATGCCGACTGGAGAGAAATGCTTTTGCATACCTCAAAATTATTCGTATTAATTTACCCACCTAAAAAGCGGTAACAAAAATCGTCTTCTCTTTTCTTATTTTCACCGAAATAGTGTATATTTACTTTAAAAAATCTCGTTATAGACGTTAATGTGGATACTAAGAGTACACACAGTACACAGGTATATGATACCTGTTTACAACATACCTGTTTACGCAGATATAAAATGCCTGTAGGTATTATATAAAACCTGCGGCACCCGAAATCACTTATTATAATTTAAACATGGAACGCTACTTACCCGCAACGCAACCTTTCAGCGCGATCATTTATCATTCCTGGCCTGAAAATTCATCATTTCATCGCACGAAATATACCTTTTCACGACAAATAATTCTGCTGAAGATGAAAACGTCAGACAACTTTCAAACTTTGACACTTCAAGTAGTGTAGATGTTATAATAATTCCGGTAACTTGTCCAATTTTATATTTGGTTGGGATTTATACCAATTCAGTTGTCATTTATTCAAAATTAGCATTTTCCCGCGACTTTGTCCGCGTAAATGACAGAGGAGGATGCTCTTGGAAAAACACAACCTCCTTGCTTCCTCTGTCGTTCACGCAGGCGAAGTCGTGGGAAAGAGCTAGTTTATAAAATAAACGGTTCATTAGATCAACAATGTACAATAACAGTACCATGTATTTATTAAATTTTAATAGATATATTATGGGTATTTTTAAATATTTGTATCGATAAAACACTTGAGTTCAATTTGGAGTCCTAATTGATATTAAATTCAATCGAATCGATCAATATTCGCTCACGAACACAATATCCGAATACTCCATAATATCTCGGAGAAGTTGTATCAAGTTTGAACGAACTTCAGCTAGTTTCTGATATCTCGCGAAACTCTAAGATGTTGGGTGCCTTCTTCACTCGCACTATGTACGAGTGTGTCTAACTTTGTAACTTGATATCTTAAGAGAGCACATTTTCTGCTTAATGATACAATGGACGGTCTAATGTGTTTTGAGTTAAGTTATACTTTACCTAAAGTCACTGGACGAGACTTTTACTTCTTCGAAGTTAGTCTTTTATGGTAGAAATGACAGAGTTTATTACCTACGGAGGATATAACATTATTAGCTGCATCCCGCAGTTTCCCGTGATAGGCTTTGTGTAAATTTCCCTTGTGGTAGATCTGCGGGAGGTCGTCTGAGTAGTTTTACCAGTTATTATGCTGCCATGGAGTAGTCGCAAGCATTACTGTGGTCTAATTTGAAGGGCATTGTAGCCAGCAAAATTACTGGGCATATGAGACTTAATATTTCATGTATCGGGGCGATGAGCGCAGAATGCAGTGCTACGCAGTACTTTTTATAGTATTAAAGTTCTGGGTGGCACTGCAATTGTTATAGGTATGCGTGGTGCTTACCATCAGGCGAACGGCTTGTACGTTTCATCACACAGTTATATAAAAAAGAAACAGTGTATAAGTTATCTATTCCGAATTTCACCCAAATTCGTTGAGCCGTTACAGCGTGAAGAAGTAACAAACGCTAACACGCTTATACTAAGTTGCGTTTATAGATATAAAGTTAGTTAGATATATTATGATAACTCTTAAACCACTAAAATTATATAGGTATGAGGATATAGTATGGGCAGGCGTGGCGCTTACCATCAGGCGCACGACATGCTCGTCCAAAATATTTGAGTAGAAATTGCTTATCGTGGAGATTGAACTATATGCTATCAGTCATAGCTTAATGTCTTTCAACACAAACTGCCTTAAAATCAGCTTATACGGAAAGTTGGGCGTAAATGTAGCCCGCGGGCAAGTTTCCGCAAGAAACGAATTCCTAGAAGCAAATATCGTCTATGTAATCCGTTTAAATGCTCCTCGCAATCACTCAGAGTCCCCCGCGGCTCTAGGGGCGTAACGATAGAGATGGAGCCCCTCAGACTCCGCGACTCCAACTAATGATTCCCTGTTATAAATGACTCGGGAGAAAAATGGCTAGAGGTCAGGGATTTTGAACCTAGCTTTTCGCATCTACTGGACTTGAATGATAGGGGACGAAAGAAGTTTCTAAGCATTATCACCGAAATCGTGTAGGCACAGACAGGCAGAAATAGTTCACCTGTGTAGCAGTTTAAATATGTTTAACAAAATACTTTCAGTCGGTCTCAAAGACCACTATGAATATTTGTTTTCATTTTTTATTGGTTGCGATTGACCACTTATATCTCACCTGAAACTCAGTAATGCTAAGCTCCGTATTCCAGAACGACGCTCAGATATGAATCCCGTTTTTAAAACAGGGTTGCCAAGATAGTTCCTAATCATTCGTGACGTGAGTACCATGTAATCATTCTCGTTTTATTACATTTTAACCATTTTATAAAGACTGTATAGCGACCGAGAAAAATTGCGTTCCTTGGACATGTTTTACGACTAGCGCTACCAACTGCTGCAAACGATAATGACGAGCAAAGTTGCGGGCAAAATAATTGTTGGAATAAGTAAACTGTCCTGAACATACAACAATGGACTGGGACGAAGAGGGTAGAAGATCTGTTCAGATTGGCTCTGAACAAGAGATAGTTTAGAAGGATGACTGCCGACCTTATAATAGTGGAGAGGCACCCGAAGAAGAAGTATAAAAGCGTGTTATGTTTACCTGTAATTGGTTGTGCACATAGCATAGGTAAAACATCTAATAAGAACTTTCTGTAATAATTAATTGTAATAATTGTGTATCAACTGTAATGTGAAAAATTCATCATCATGTAAAGAGTGTGTGGCTCAGTGGGAGCACGTGCGGCTTTCGATCCGACGCACCCAAGTTCGAATCCCACTGGCCCCGCACCACTGACTTTCTTAAGTTATGTGCGGATTTAACACTCGCTCTAAAAACGGCGAAGGAAAACATCGTAAGGAAATCGGCATGTCCAAGAATTTATTTCAAAAAGTCAAGGACATGTGACATCCACCAACCTGCACTGGGCCAGCGTGGTGGATTATGGTCCATACTCTCTCTAGGCCCGTGTCCCAGCAGAGGGAACGTGATGGGCTGATGACGATGATGATGATGATGAACTGTAATGTTGGTAAACCAAATAAATGAAGGTTCAGTATTTTTAAAGGGTTGTTCTAGCCTAAGCTTTGTTTTCGTCGCTTCAATTAACCTTTTCAATTAGCACTACGTAGTTACTTATAATCACAGTCCGATAAAAGCACTTAGCGTTGTTTACTTAAACGAGCTCGATTATACGAGTACTTGTCGTTTACTAAGTGTTTGTCGAGGCTCATCGGTAGTTAAGTGGCAGTAATCCTTTCTTCAACAACGTCTCAAGCCGTCGAGATAGTAGAACACCTGTGACTGGGCTCGTTTGATTCTTGCTTTAATTATGAGAGCATTCTTCATTACTTCGGACTGCTTGCTAATCCTGGTGCAACCCAAAGTCTCTTTGATATTGAAAATATTGAATGTATCTGAACCTAAACTATTCTCTCTAAACCCAGTTGTATGTAGTTTTTTGCAGTCTGATAAGCTGGGTTACAGGTTGCAGCGTCTGACACTGAGTGTATATTCAAAAATTACTACGCATTTGCTACTGTTTGCTACCTTTCTTAAATAATTGCTACCTATGATATATACCGAGAAATTTAAAAATTTAGTTGACCAGCCAGATATCAGGCAGCATAGCATAGCAATTTATACTAATGACGATTTAGACATACCTAACAAGAATTTGTTCTACTCGCTTCTTTATAAATATATTTACCAATATTTTATTTCCATCTTGTGAGTTTATAGTGAATACGTGAATAGTTTAAAACCTAGTTATAGTGTTGCCATATGACATAGATGCAGGGCATAGATGCATGGCTATTGGTGAACAATGTTTTTTCCTAATAAAGCATTTATTATTATTATTATCTTATTTTGGCTCAAATTGGTTTGTTGATTTGGCTATTCGTGTATATTTACGTGACGTTTTATATTATAACAATAATATTTTACTAGGTGGTGGTAGGTCTCTTGTTTATGAGAGGCTGTTTGGATAGGTACCACCGCTGTGCCAGCTATTCTGGCGCAAAGCATCGGTGCTTACCGAACTACTTGAACGACTTGAAACTTGAGTTGAAGGACTCATCTCGTTAGTTCACCAACTATAGACAACAACATAGTTATGTACACGCGGACAGTTCAAACAAATAACAAAGAAACAATAATATGCCTACTCGTATATATCTAGATAGCGGCTCGCTGCCGCGCATAGTAATGCCAGAAAAGGTCTGAGCGTGATAAAACACAACCACAGAAAAGATAACAGTACACACACAGTGCCACAAGTTCACAACGCTGGTTTTCAGCTTCGACCTTTAACGATGCACGCTCACTACAGTAGACAGTGTAGAATACCGATAGGCTGGCGACTTCACGTCGATGTGCCAGGATTTCTAGTCTGGTTTGACGTAACTTATTCTAGTTACTTATCATTAGAAAAGCTTCCGTAAGTAATTTAATTTTCACAGTTGAAACAATGCTTGCATCTATTTTTAAGCTTGTTTACACTCTGTGATTTGTCTGCTATGTAACGCGTGGGAGTATTCTGACCTTTATCGTTGGCGTCGCGGAATCGTATGAGTCATTGCCCTTATCTATTTAATAGATTATTTTTAACTTTGCGGGTCAAAGTATTAAAATTCGCTGGTGAAACGCATGGTCCTCATGGGCAATTCTACTAATATTATAAATGCGAAAGTTTGTGTGTGTGTTTGTGTGAGTAACAGTGTGTTTGTTGCCACACAAGTCTATAAAGACTGAAAGGATTTTGATGAAAATTGGTATGTAGGTAGCTAAGGAAAATTCTTTTCCAAGACCTAAGCATCTACCATATTCTATTTAAATTTAAAATAAATAAATAAGGAATAAATAATAATCCTAATGATGTTCTTAATCAGTTAATAGATAAGTTAAATAAATTAGTAGAGGGGTCAACAATTTAAAATAAGTTACTTATCATTTTCAAGTTAAGTTATTTGTTATTTAAAATTTATTATTTACTAATCTGTATAATAGTTTTCACGTGATTGAGTAACAAACATTCACACATCCATTCATCCATTCATCTTCACGAACTTTCAGATTTATAATATCAATAGGAAAGATGATCTTTCAGGAAACCTTAAAAAATGCTTGACAAAAATTTTACATTTAGTCTAAAACATCATCTTTAACATCGTCTTCGGTAATGTGCGTTCAATTAAACAATGCTTGGCTTCAGAATTCTTTGGTTCTCAAACTTAGATTTGTGTCAATTACTGCAATGTTACCTAATAATTTATGCGTTACATACGTACAAAACTAGCATACTAATTTTTACTCATAGATGAAAACTTGTAATTGGCCTAGTTTTCTTTAACATAATTTCGTAATCATTTGCATGTAAGCTGCTGTAAATTTTTAAAGCTTTCCCGAAGCAACCTGGCTTTTACTTGTACAAATATCTGCGCTCGGAAGAATATAAAATGTAAACTTTTAATGGGCACTCGTGAATTACTTCTGTGCCATAAAGTCTCTACATCGTTAGTAGAGTAAGCTACATAATTACGCTCAACGCGTGTTTTGAGCACAAAGTTTTGATAGTTTTATGTTTCTCGTCATTATTTTACAATTGCTCGTTTTTGAACGCTAGGGAAAATTTTCGGGGCTAATTTTAATTATGATCATTTTATATGTATGTAT
Source organism: Petrophora chlorosata (assembly GCA_951640565.1). Lineage (NCBI taxonomy): Eukaryota > Metazoa > Arthropoda > Insecta > Lepidoptera > Geometridae > Petrophora > Petrophora chlorosata. The sequence continues at coordinate 1,213,553 of OX621204.1, read as the reverse complement.
GAAGAGATAGCCACCGGCTGGTAGAAATTGCTCCGGCAGGATTTGAAGGGACGGTGTTCCGAAGACACAGGTTTGCTTCCTGCCCGAGCAATATAATTTTTCTTTTAATTGAATATTTTTATTTAAAGATTTTTAACCAGCGCATTCAATATTAAATTTGATAGCGGCTGCGTTATCATTAGAACATATTGCTCATTGAAGTATTAGATGTTTCCTTGATTAATGTTTACATAGATATTGAATACTGTCGTAGTACGCTACCTAAATACAGAACATTATTTTTTACTACCTACGCCCCACGGTTTCCCCCGCGCAAGTAATCAAGTTTTCAGTTTTCAGGTCATCTTTTTCAATTTTTACCTACTTAAAAAAAGGCAGAAGTTCTATGTTCCACTGTATATATATTTTTTATTTATGTTCACCGATTTCTCAGCCAACTATTGACCTATTTCAAAAAATCTTTTTGCGTTTAGGCCCCAATTCACTATGACAACTTGGCGATTCCTTGCTTCGAAATCACGTCGATTCCTTCATTAATAAACGACATCTCTATGACGCATTCATATATGATTATCTATGACGCGTCATTGAGAATACAAATTTCGCAGGTGTCGTTTATTAATGAAGGTATCGACGTTTCCTCGAAGCAAGGAATTCCCTTGTTGTCATAGTGAATTAGGGCCTTGTTCAGAATAGTTTTTTTTTGTAAAATGTATACTTTATAAATATTTAATAAAACGGCTAGGACTCACGTAGTTTTTCGAATTAGTCGACCTAGGTTTCGAGCATGTCCGATGCTCTTCATCAGGGGCGAGTTTACGCTGCGAGATCGCGGCGACCACTACGACGAATACGAATACGAATGAATCAAACTCACGAAAACTTTCATACTAAAATGTATACTTGTCTTTCCTTAAAAAACTAAGTCGAGCTATTACAAAAATTTAAGAAATCAAATCTGTTCACTCACTCTCAAGTGATGCAGTTTTTACCAACGAACAACATTTAATTTTTATTTATATCCATACATTATGCTTCTAAGTAAACATTAAATATACATATTTATCTGAAACGTTGGAACCTATATTTTGTGGTATCTCTAAGTTATATACTCTTGCTATACATAAAGTACCTGCTTACCTCCCTAAGAGCTTACCTCACGAATTCGTAGCTCATGAGAGCTTAGCGAAACGACGCACGTGGCTTAATCGCATTTGAATTTGTCCTAGAGATATAATAGGTATACCTCTACGTATTATGTACGTTGAAATGGTTGAATGTGTGACAATGAGGTGAATTGAGAACTACTGTAAACAGTTAGAGAAAATCATTGAGTGTTAGCTTAAGTTTTGCGGTTATTGATGTAACAAAAATAAAAATCTTGAAAATAAATTTGTTGAAAAATATATTTTCAAGACAAACTTTTAACAAATTCGTAATCGGAACCGTGAACAGATTAAAATGAGCCCAAACACTAGTAGTTGACGATTATCCGTCATAAGGAGTTCCTTTGCCCACCTTTCGTCTCCATCATCAGATCAGCTGGTTGTCATCATAATATTGCATTGTCATCAGGCTTTGACAAGTATGCAAAATTTCAACTCCGTAGGATAAGGGGAAAAAAGAAATAAGACATAAGATATTTATTTATTTGCAAACAAATTATATAAGATGTAAGTAATATAAAAATAGTTATAAACAGGTCAGTTAAATATAAAAAATAGTTATATAAATTAAATAATAATTAAATTTGTTGCAAAACGGCCTCAAAGCTTTGTGCTGGTCGTAAGATCAGCGCTGGTCTTCCGTTGAGTCCGTTGTCTGTAAATGTCCGTATGTTTTTCTTGTTCTGTCCGTTTGTTTTGTAGTTAGTATTCTTTGCTTCTGGGTAGTGGTGGTTCTTTTCTCGAAACGGTGATAGAGTCATTGTAATATTATTGTGCATCTGTCATGCCAAAATTGAATAGGACTTCTTAGTTTTTTAACTATGCTCATGAAATAATTTAAAATTTGTACAAAACTTTTTACTTTAAATCGACAATAATAAATTATTAATTTACATACTTATTTAATACATTAAAATGTAAAAAAAATAATATGTTTTGTCAAGAGAATCTGCAGAATGTTTAATATTTATAGGCATTTGAGAAGACATCATTTGGTACAAATTCTATCATGTAATTGGGAAATATTTACTCAAAGCTCAGAGAAAACTCATCTCAAGTTATTTTCCCAGAGTTTAATAAAACGGAAACTAACAATACCTACATCCGAAAATCTTTCCTGGGCCAATTCATCATGCAGAGACGTCCTTAGCCGTGATCCATCATGTGGTACAAAGAAAATATATAGGTATTTCTTAAATATTCGTGTTCCGTATCTTTGTTGTATTTTTGTAGCTTTAAGAAATGGCTGAAGGTCGTTTCCTTGAATTATTATTATGCTTGGTATTATAAAAGGAAAATGTTACCATACCTGGCCCTCAACTTGAAGAATGGATGGTCCGCCCTGTCATATTTTTTTGATACTTTTTTTATTCTAAGGACGGAATGGCTTTATTATAAAGAACAATATATATCAGGATCATATATAAATATTGTTAATTTCGATTCGGATTAAGACACCGCTTACTAAACGTTCGGCGTTCTTTAGATCAAAAACCGAGGAAAGTATAACTATTTACTATTTAGTTTATTTTTATTCGTTGTTTTAATAGTCTTTGAGGCACAGGAAATAAAAAAAATGAAAAAGTTGTTAAAGTGGCGTTATTGGTGAACAACTTCTTATATCACAACCTATTTTGGTAAAATTAAAAAAGTTTTTGAAACGAAAATCGAGACGATATTGGTTTTTTAAATTTTATTATATACTCCTTATTTAACTTTATGCTTATTAACTGAACGTTAGAGAGGTATATATATATTTACTATTAAAGGTAGGATAGGTTGTTTTATTTTAGGAGTAAAACTGAATATTCTTGTAAAAGTAAAACGCCAGGAAGCGTTATTTCCTTCCTTGAGCTCGTCATTTGAATTAAGAGCTAGCAGAATGCAGGTCAGGCACACACTAGGGCTTTCTTCTCACGTCCCAGTTCGGACTGCATGTTACGAAAAAGTGGGAAAAACCTTGAATGTTTAATATGTGGTGCCTATATTTTTAAGTTTTCCTACTTCTCTAATTACAGATCATCCTAGTTTCCTAACTAGGATGATGATGTGTGTGATGTGGTTGGAATGTAAGCTCGTTTTGCGTATTTTTTCCCTTTTTGTAGTATTTTTTATTACCACGTTTTTATTAAGTTATCCGGCTGAAATTTTCAGGGTAGCTCACAACTCGATGACAATGCAGTCTAAATATACGCATAAAAACGTGGTTTTTATATTAATTTTTTAATCTGTTAGTTTTTTGTTAGTCATTTGCAAATACTATATATATAAAGATACTACATCACAACCTTGAAAAACTTCCAAATATCCCGTCACGCAATTCCTGACGTCATCCTTTCAACACAACTTAATCGGTTTGACGCTAATCCTATTTTAGAGGTAGGATCCGCCCACTTGTACGAAGTTCTGTTACCTATTCTGTGCCACCTGTCTGGAAACCTTAACAAATTGCGGCCCTGTAATGGCCTTATGGAATCACTGGAGACCTAGGCGGTCATTAGCGTAGTCAACGTTTTTACCAGACCTAAATGTCAAAGGACATGTGCACGCATTATATATCTATATATTTATATTCCTAATCTTCACTGTATTTCGCTATTACCTGTCGTCGTACACTTCTTTTTTTTTAATTGTGAATCGGCTTGGGTTTGAACACTGTGTCACCTGATGGTAAGCAACGATGTGGTAGACGATCCAGCACACTTGCCAAGATAGTACCTGTTCACTCAAGACTTGGAAATTCCTAGATTGTAGCTATCGGGAAAGACTGACTCTGGCAGGGAGTTCCATTCGTTAGCGGTGCGCATAATAAAAGTGGAAGCGGAACGCTTAGTACGCATATGAGGAATTTTCACCATGAAACGGTGGCGTGTTGCTGTACGCCCACGACTGTTCGAAATTAAATAAAATAAAATAAATATAAATAGCTTATTTTGTGATGCCAGCGTGCACAGAACATAATATAATTTGTCCCGTCATTGTTTTACAAAATATCTTTTATAAATTTTAACTTAATTGCTAAACTATGTTGTTCAGCCGCCAAGCAGTAATGCGCAAGCATTACTGTGTTCCGGCTTGAAGGGCATTGTAGCCAGCGAAATTACTAGGCATTATGAGACTCAACAGCTAATAGTCTCGGGGTGACAAGTGCAGTACTACAGCGCCGCGCAGAATTTTGCAAAACAAAGTTACTGTTATTGTTTTGGGCTGGCGTATTGCTTACCATCAGGCAAACGATCAGCTCGTCTCGTCATTCAGTTACATAAAAAAAATGTATAATCTCTAGTATATATATATATATATATTCATCCAGGCCGGTTTCGGCCTCGGCGATCAGACTTCGCTTCAACGCTAAATTAATAGATAGAGCCGGGATGTTTACTTTTTAAGTGGCTCGCATATCCAATTTTTGCTGTGAAGGTCCGTGCGCAATAAGGGCACGTCAGGGTACCGTTCACAAAATTATATGACAAGTAATCTCTAGTAACTGGGACTTGACGGGCTGGGCTCTGGAAAGTCTCCCCATCGGGCAGATTTTGGGATACGCTCTTCCAAAACCTACATCAAACCTTTCCCTAGCTCCACCTACACGTTAACATCAAAAATTGAACAGTCATTGTACAACAATTACTTAACCGCAAGTTGCCGCTCTATTTGCTTGCGGTGGCGGGCGCTCGCCATTCGATTCCTGGAGCCGAGCTCGGAATAATAACTGCTCAGCTATATACACATATACAGGACTTAAGTCCTGGCTGTGGTTAGACACAGCCGCAATCTTAGGCTTAGTCAAAGCTATATACAGGAAGCTTAATGATTGAATACCTGACATTAAAAGTAGAATTAATTACACTAAACATTGAACTAAAGCACTTGTTACCGGATTGATCGCGTTTATTTACATTATCATAGTCTTTTATAACCACAAATGCTAAGTCGTTAAATCGGGTAAAAAAATTACATTCTAAAATGTATGTCGGAAATCGGTAAAGCTGGTGGCAGTATTGGTGACGCAGTATCTTCTCGGTCTTCATCTTCCATAATAAAATCACTTGTTTGTTATTACGAATATTTAATTTACAAAATCACACTTTATTTAACTTAATTTACAAAATTATTACAGATTCAGGCGTGAACACTTCACATTTAAGACTAGTGGTCGGCTCGACGATCAAGCGCAGAATGATTTGCCGCGCGCCCTTCCATGCGCTCGCCTCCCACCAATACCACTAGTCGCCTGATTCACGGAGCGGAGGGGATTGACGTAGTATCGTAGTCGTTTCACAATTGTTGATGACGTCAGTTTCCAATGCGCCGACATGTATTATAAACCAAACGACTTAGCTAATTAAATAACCTATTACAAATTTCTTTTATTGCAAAAATATGTGTTACATGTGGTTGTTGTAACTCTACCTTTTCTTTTACTTATTAAAACTGTGTTACAAAAGACAGCGTCTTCTCAAGATCAGCCTGCGTTTTTACAACAGTACCTAGAATATTAAGAACTTAGTATTTATACCTGATTATATTACTTTGATGAATTGATATGTGTTCGCTACATGAACTCTTAACTGATTTAAATACGTTACTTCTTAATCGTAGGAGCACGTGCGTCTTTCGATCCGACGCACTGACTTTCTTAAGTTGTGTGCGGATTTAACACTAGCTCTAAAAACGGTGAAGGAAAACATCGTGAGGAAACCGGCATCTCCAAGAGTTCATCACAAAATTCAAGGACATGTGACATCCAGCAACCCGCACTGGGCCAGCGTAGTGGATTACGGCCCATGCTCTCTCTATGGGGGAAGGCCCGTATCTCAGCAGTGGGAACGTGATGAGTTGATGGTGATGATGATGATGATTTCTTAATAACATTTTAGTACTTCAAAGTTTAATTAATTTAGGTAGGTTTTCGTAAACCTTATTATTTCAATTTTTTATGATTTAATCGTACCTACATAGAAAATGTGTTCCATTTGCTTGCTAGCTATAGATGAAACCAGATAAAATATATAGATTATTGAAACCTACTCGTTTTTTGAGAGATAAATAGGCCAGCGTAATCTTTTTCAGCTTTCAAAATATCGCAATATTGGTCGACTGCACATTTAGTCAGCCACCGCATGCAATCCGTATTGCGTTTTTTGGTGATTTATGTTCCCTAATCTATAGCGCTGCCGCTGCGACCATAGATTGCGAGTATATTGCAGTTTTTGTGAGGGTTCCAAATCCAGGATATTGGAGTGGCATCGGCAACCTTCATTTGTATCTGCATTACCAGTTGTGAACAGGGCTAGTATTGGAACTAAGTAGACTCGATTCCTTAATAATTTTCATCCTATCCATTTAATAATGTCTTCTTAATGATATGTTTACTTGTTTGTGGAAACTTTTATAAACTAACCACCCTGTCCAAACATTTATACCTACTTACATTGTACTAAGTTGAGCTGTAGTTTTCATAAAAGAATAAATAAATACATAAATAAAATATTATAAATGCGAAAGTTTGTGTAGATGGATGGAAGGATGGAACGATGGATGGATGGATGTTTCTGATATCGAATAGGCGAAAATCTTAAGATTATTTTATGGATGGATGTTTGTTTGTTACTCAATCACGCAAAAACTACTGAACAGGTTTAGTTGGAAATTGGTATGTAGGTCCTGGAAAACTATTTATCCCGGAAAATCGCTGGTGAAACCGCGGGGCGCAGCTAGTTGGTTATAGATTTATGTCACACACGTTCATAAGTGCGTCTGTGATGCGAAAACTGAATAAAGAACTTTTGAACTTTGAACACTATTTCGGATGATGTTAAGCGACGATGTGGCTGAAGATGGAGCACGTAGATCTAGAGGAAGACTGCAATCGAGTGTCTGCTCAGACTCATCTCTCTGATAGTTCACCGAACAATCACCTCGACATGACTAGGTTGCTTGGCGGCATGGCTTTGTTCAGTGGATGGTAATACAACCGCTGCTGGAGCCAATCACTCTAATACTACTAACAAATTTCGACGTCACCGGCCGTTGAAAGTGGCGTTTCACCAAAATAACCATAATGTTCATTCAGATTATTATCTGTCCTATTTATTCTCTAGTTAGACCGATCGCCAAGAGCGAGTGTGGCACAGTGGGAGCATGTGCGACTTTCGATCCGACGCACCTGAGTTCGAATCCCGCTGGCCCTGCACCACTGACTTTCTTAAGTTATGTGCGCATTTTACACTCGCTCTAAAAATGTTGAAAGAAAACATCGTGAGGAAAGCGGCACGTTCAAGAATTAATCACAAAAACCCGCACTGGGCCAGCGTGGTGGGCTATACTCTCTCTATGAGAGAAGGTCCGTGTCCCAGCAGTGGGAACGTGATGGGCTGATGATGAAAAAAAGACCGATCGTCAAACAGAATTTCGTCCCCATAAACATTTGATTTTAACGATAGTCGAAATACGAGCGCTCGGTAATTTAGAAAACGTTTTAGATTTAAGCCGCAACGTTTGAGCTGTTTGTGTAAGCAGAGCCTAGAGTAAGTTCGTTTGGCTTGAGGTTGTGGGGATCGCTCGGGGCTTTGGGTGAAATCGATGGGAGCGGTTAAAATGTCACGTGGCTTTAAACGTTTATACTTTATGCTTATGTATTAAAAGACTAGATATTTAAATAATAATAATTAGTTGACTTTACAGCGGTTTTATTCATTTTAGCTTTCGCAGTTAGCATCTTACACAAGATTTCAGATTTCTGTGTTTTTCTCACACAAGAAAAGCACAGAAATCTGAAGTTGTCTAAATATTATGAGAGCCTATCAAACCCACCTAATTGAATTGAAATGGAATTAAATGAAATAATTTATTTGCGTGTTGGTACATGCATTAAAGAATTTAAATTCAAGTAGATCCAAAATACATTGTAAATTTTTAGTGAAATGTTGATATATATATATCACATAATATTTAGGTACTATTAAGTCTAACTTTGCATTGATTTCTCTAAGCCGTCATTCTTCACAATAGTATGTGACTGACAATCACCCTGAATATACTATTGTAACAACCGAGAAACCGAACAACTGCAAATGTTTCTTTGATCGAGAATGCATGTGCAATAAAGTTTAGTAGCTTGCTTAAATAAAGTTAAACTAAAGACACTAACACTTGGGAATCTCAAATCAACTTTCACTGCACACACAGAAATAACTCTACTAAGAAAATTCAGCAGACAATTTGCTCCTCCTTTTCTACGTCATCATGTTTGACGGCACGAAGCCCAGAAGTACTCCGCACACAGCACCGTTGCATACTATGAGCGTGCTATGAACGTATCAGGCAAGAAAGAAGCAAAATATTCGGTCGTATGCGGAACCCTTACGGAACTGTGTAGTGGACTTTGTCTATAGAAACTGGTAGAAAGAATTTTATATTTGCCTGTTCGGTATGCTATGGTGTAATCGGCGCGGTGGTGCTCCAAGCGAGTTTTGGTTCAGGCGTAAATTGGAGAAATCGTCCGAAACGCTGAAAAGTAGTGTGGAAAGTGTTTATACCGCTTTTCGGGTCGTTTGTACTTGATTAGATTTCTCCGCTTTCGGGCGGGAATCAGTGTAATGAGATGGACAGGATCCTAAACAACTGAATTCTTTGTAAGGGCAAATTGAACACAATATTAACTTGTGTTTAACTTTTATTTTTTTTTATAGATATTTAAATATTTGAGTAAATTTACAAAAAACGTTTCTTTCTTTGATTATTTTTCTAAGCACTTCAGTAAGAATTTACATAACCCATTGGGGAGCGGGTTTTCACTGTTGAATACAGTATCTAGTTTTCATTTTAGCATGGAACAAAAACAGAAATAAACACAAAAATAAAATTACCTACAAGTTTTTATAATCACTCACTATAAATCAATAAGCTACAGCTAAACTTGTGCCTAAACTGAAAACAGAACAACAAAATTTCTATAGTAAAGCTACGACAAAATTTTGAAAATGACGCCCCTGAACAAGCAACTTTAATTTCGACAAGCAATAACTTCAAGCTCGCGAACAATCCTTAAATTACTTACACCGTGTTTACCGATATATAAGTACTTAGTTCGTGTGACGTGTTCGTCGCTCGGTATTGATCGTGTAGCCACGCCTTTACCCGTCCCGTCTGGATGGGGGTGGAAAGTTTCTGGGAACCTAGTTTTGTAAATTGAAAAGGGTTGCTAATACAGTTTGTTTTTAGAGGTGGAAATATTAGTTCTTTGAATGTTAGAAAAACGTGCTTTTACGTCTACCCAAATATTTGTGGAAATGTAGAAAGAAGTTTTAGATGTTCTTTTTGAGCTTGGTTCCAATTGTATTTTAAAGAGTTTTTCTGAATTACATATCAAATAGCTTTTGCGTTACTATGATCGAAATCATCTCATTCGACACGTGATTTTTTTTTAAACACAATTGTATTGTTGACACATTCTTTCTGTCTGTCGGTCGGCTACACATTGGCAAGCTTTTAGTCGTACAGAAGATCATGGGTAACGGATTCTCTCCAGAAAAATCTCCAGCTAGTTTACTGCTCTCATATTTAAAAAAAGATTATGAAACCTCCCCCAAATCCTTCTCCCTCATTACCGTATGTTTCTCTGCTCCATTACATTAGCACATTCCATTTGTTCGGTCGGTCGTTCCGTCCGCGACGACAGCCTAAACCATTCCGAAAATAATCCTAAAGGCCGACCCCTCTATTTGCATTTGAATTTTGTAAATTAGCTTTTGAATGTGTGAGCTTTAAAAGTTTTTGTTACGCGTATTGTTGGGATTAAAAATGAATATATAATTCGGAGTGACAGAGCATGAGCAAGGAATGCTCTTTCAATTATATGTTTGAATTATTTTAATAAAAACACGCAAAAATTATGATTAAAGTGTTATTTATATGGAGAAAGTTTATCGCACGTTTGGGGCGAATCGTGTGCATTTTTTTTTTATATAACTGTATGACGAGACGAGCTGGTAAGCAATACGCCAGCCCATAACAATAACCGCACCACCCAGAACTTGTTTTGCAAAATCCTGCGTGGCACTGCACTGCGCTCGTCACCCTGAGACAACTAGCTGTTGAGTCTCATAATGCCCAGTGATTTCGCTGAATACCCTCCAATTGGAACACAGTCACAGTCGATGGGATGTTCACTACTCCCCACGGTTTAAGCTGATAAAAAACGTTTTAGTACCAGTCAGTTTGGAAAATCTTTAGTGTCCCGCCGTACATTTTCCATACAACTACATTGTATGTGTATTGTCTCCCTGTCAGACATAATTAATAATAGGTATAATTAACACGAAAAATAGGTCAATTGAAACAAATTAAAGCTTGTTTGAAATAAATTTAAGGTTTTGGGTAAAAATCTTTTAGAAATACCAACGTTTTAGTAAATCGGTATTAATAAAAGTTAAGTACCTATTTCAAAGCTTTAGAAGTTAGCTACCATTTATTCCAATGTCGCTACTTTACATACAAATGTAATTGTTTATGTCAAACCGCTTTGAAAGGACCACTTACACAAGTTCAATAAAGCTTATATAGAAGTCATTACTGTGAAAATCAAATTATAATTATTTAATTAAACTATTTAAAAACCAACCTTTTGATGGAGGACCTCTAAATGGCCTGAATTGGTTGAGCGCCGTCTGACTGATATATCGAAAGTTAGATAATCAATATATAAATAATTTTAAATTAAATAATGTGTAATTAATAAAAATAAAAATTTTATGTAAAAAAATGTGTTTATTTTACGAAAGTTTTAATTAGATATTACGAGCAAACCAATGGTGCATGCTTGGTTAAGCGTGTATTTAATATAGTACTTATTTGATGAAAAATTGATCCGAAATCATTGACATACTCGTACCAACAAATATCAATGATCCAACACGAAATCGATAGAACAAGCAAATATTTCATTTCGCGGACGTGCAAACATGAATCGGTCTTTGAATACTTACATATTTAATCCTACAATGCAGCGGAGCGTTTCCAATAAAAGTCTTTTTAGAAGTCGGACGCTTTCAAACTCTCAGATTCAACACAAGTTTTATTCGAGTTAAAAATGTTAAAATGTTCGAGTTTTAGCTGACGAGTTAAAATATAAAATGGCGGGTTAAAAGCACTGCGTTTGACACAGACGGAGAAAGGTTTTTTAACAATGTTGGCAGTTTTTCAGTGGAAGGTTTTTGGGATCAGTAAATTATTTTCATTCATCAGGCACAAACGTGATATGAGTAAGGTAGGGCACAGGATAATAATTTGTGATTTTTATATTATACAGATATGGACAAATAAAATTGCAACTTTATGAATGTTTTATGTCGCCGAGGCATTCGTTTCTAGCATTTATAAATCCACAAACTCGAAAGAACACTGAGGACGCGCAGTGATAGCCCATACTCTCTCTGTGACAGAAAGCTCGTGTCCCAGCAGTAGGAAATTAAGACTCATGATGATTGCTTATTTACCTATCAAAGTTTAACGTACTAGGTATCATAAAATAAACCTGATTTTAATTCTATTCATTGCGCAGTTCGCTTGTTTCAGACATGTTAAACGTCACTTCGATAACTTTACAAACGATGTCACTGAACGTTGGTCCCCGTCGCTTGCTGGACGTATTTCCACGCGCTGTATAGTTGGTATTGATAGAAATTCCACGCTTCTGTGCCTATGGAAGATAGCTGTTTGTAAGCGACGCCGATGGTCTGTGATAGGTTGATCGCACATTTGACTGTAAAGCGAAACTGTAGGACAAAGAGGGTTCTGGTGTGCTTTAGGTACGTCAAATTCAATGCTGTTTAAACATCCAGTTTGCGGCCGCAAAATCGTGCACGGTGCAATAATAATTTTGAACACAGATTATATGTCTTGGTTTGAATGTACCGTCAGAATCGGATATATTAAAACATTGTTAAGTTATCTGGTAATCTGGCGAAAACCACCAAAAAATAATGTCTATTTCTGTTTTCTATTTCATTATGTCAAATGATATTGCAGTGCAAATATTGTGTAAGTACAAACAGAACGGAAACTTAATTTGTCGTAGGCGTTTTGGCCCAACTTTTATTTTTTATGGTTTTAATTTCGAGCCGGATCTTTTAAATTAATCCTGCAATCCTATAACCCGGCCGTAGCCATTCAGGAACTAAATGTGAGCTGGATATGTCCCTAGAGCGCGCTCGACCTGCGACTGCCAGAATATTTATAATGACAATAATCGTAAAGACGGCTTGCGAACTTTTTGTACTCAAGCCCTTTATTACGCCTGGTTGAATAATATTGTTTAGGCAAATGTGTTGAAATGAATACGGCCGCCATATTTTAATATCTAACGTAAACAAGGCCCTTTATCCTATCCCTCACCTCACAGAATAGATTAAAGCATATTCATTTTTTTATGGAACTGAGTGATGAGACGAACAAATCGTTCACCTGATGGTAAGTTCCACGCTTGCCTATAACAATTGCAAATGTTACCACTACGCTTGGCCACACCTGTTCTCTTCCAGTACTGTATCACTTTCCAGTAGGTGAACAAATACTATATTATAATATATTTTCTTTTTACGGAATAGTGTGATTGGACGAGCATGTCGTCCGCCCGATGGTCAGCGCCACACCTGCCCATAACAATTGCAGTGCCACCCAGAACTTTTAATACCATAAAAAGCATTGCGTAGGACTGAATTGCGATTATCACCCCGAGACATCAGATATTAAGTCTCATATGACCAGTAATTTCGCTGGCTACAACCTACTGAGGTTACTGAGGTGTTACTATAATACACGTTTACACAAGAATTTAATGACCATGGGTGACGGATATTAAAGGCGCCACTTTCAACGTCGCGGTGACGTTATGACATATGATGATATGATATTGCTGAAAACTATCAATTCCAAGTTTGGCCGCGTATATTTCCTGTCTATATTCCTCGTTTCCTTCGATTTCAGACGTCCTATTGTTCTTTCATTGTTAAAATTAACTCTACCATTATCTGTTTTGTGGCCATATTAAAGTGGTAAATACAAGATTTTCTTTATATAGAGGATGAAGGATGTATCTTATGCTTTTAACTCTTATCTAATTTTCCTTTTCACTTGTTTCCAAGATAAGCCTGTTCCCTTTTTAGGTAATAACTGTTCCGCTTGCCTTTCGAGAAAGCAATTTTAACGCCAACATTACGCGGCGGAAGTTCAGCTGAAAAAATTCGCATTGAAAAGCTCCTAACAAGCTTTATATGATTTTTATCAATGTTTAGGCTGGCATTTAGGAATTTCAAGTTAATGAGAGATTTCAAGAGAGGTTTAAGAATTACGTTCCTTTTATTCGATGCCAATGTTTTGAATGATACACTTATACCTATAGCTAAAATGCCGAATCACACAATATATTTGAATTTAATCTCATCGTGATTGATGCATTATATTATAAGTTAGATTCGATGGTGACGAGTATCCCTTAAGCAACGATAGTAGGTAATCTGTAATAAAATTGTTAAGCTCCCTTACCTTCTTCAACCTTGACCGTCCTTGTTCAACCTTCCATCCGTAAAATATTAGTATTTGTACAAACACTTGTTTTGTATCGTTGTATACTTAACCAAAAGCCAATAAAATATATGTAAAGCCACAGAATGATTTAAGTAGTACAGTCAGCAACATAAGTAGGTAGTTGAACTTTTACAATCTTTCAATTTACATTAACACTGAAAATATACAAATTACATGCATTTTTTTGCAGTTTCACTATTCGCACAGGATAGTAACAAACTTTTTCGATGCAACGTTCAGAAAAATAAGCCAAATATTGAAGATGTAGTCAATCAAAGATTGACAAATGTTCAGCTACTTTTGTCGCTGACTGTACAAGTAGTAAAGTTCAGTACACTCGTATTCATATTCGTCCATATTATTTTACTATCACAGCAAATACTTTCTCAATAAACTTTTACGTCCCGAGGTTCACCTGAGTCATAATAAATGGAGTATTGAACAAACAATACATTTTTACTGCTTTTCCCCGCTCTCGCCGGTTTTATGGCCACACACGGTTGCCAGATAAGAAAATAAAGCTTCTACAAGACGTTCTTTTATTCATTACCCGACGAAATTATTATTGAAGGAGTTTTCTAGTGCTCGCAGTTATGGTCGTGTTCTGAAAGCGTTGGTATTCTTGTGACATGATTTTAATGCTGAGAATGAGCGTTGTATAGCATTTCTGATAGTTTTAGAAGTAGGTATATTTCTATGCTGTCAGAATCATTACAAAAAATGATACCTAAAAAGTCGTACCTATGCATATACATGCATATACATACATACGTATATATATTTACGTACGGGCAGGAATCTATGCTACTCTATCCCTGAATGTATGTTGTATCAATAAAAAAATATGGAGAATATATCATTCGAAGACATAAATAAAGTTATCGTTTTCACGTTGGAATAAACATGATTTTTTCATTAGACTTAATATGTGTATAAAAATATTCATCAATCACATGCGGGCAAAACGAAATCGGGCATTTCACATTTTTACGGGCAACACTTTATTAGCGGCGTGTCACGTTCTCAGATGGAATTATGCAAAAATCACGCGCTCGGGGGTATTTAATTTGAAAAAGTTAACTACAGGCGGTGGTATTGCCAGCGGATATTAAAATGGTGAACGAGTGGGAAAAAGTTATTAAATACGGACTTTATGCTTCTAAAAGTTACTTTTTTTGCACCTTAAAGTCTACCAGTATGTTACAAAACATAAAACTTCATTTTTAAAATACCTAGATCTTAAAATAAACTTTTCGTTATTTAAAAAACTGATTACACTTGAGAGAAAAAACAAGAACACTTAAATAAGTAACTATTTATAATGTTTGGGATGGTGCTTAAAAGTGTGTCAATTACGGTACAAATTCCGGTTCTAAAACTTAACAAGTATTTTCCGTCCTTGATCCTTTTTCGGGGTTCTGTAGGGGATATTAGTTGTACTGTCTTTATTGTGAAATTTAAACCGTGTCTCAAAGTAAAACAAACCGTTGTGAGGGATTGACAACTAAATCTATTAGTTCATCCTTTAAGTACTTGTTTAAGTGAGATTAATAGATGTATAAATGAAAGTGGGCCCGATGAGCATCGACAAGTTTAACTTTAATCCAGTAGTTAAGTTAGTTGTAGAGAACACTGTGTAAGTAGTATTTTTAGTAAGCATTTGCTAGAACAAAAAATATAATTTTCTGCACCCTATGTGAAATTGTTGCCACAGTTTATTTTATTTTATTATATACACAAAACAAAACTACAATCAATACAGAGCTATAGCTAAATATCATAAAGTTTGAGTCGGTTCTTAACAATAGCACATAATAGCTTCACCTAATATATATGTAGGTATAATAACACTTTATTGCATACCACAAAAATTAAAAAAAGAAACCTTATTACGTACTTTATACCTTATTTTATTTATTTATTTATTATTACAAAATCCACAGCTCTTAATCTATTTTACAATGAGACGTGTTGTAACATAATGCTTAAAGCCAATTACGGATTGTCAATTTGTATGATGTTTCACTTCACAATTTATACAAAAAAAATGTTTGAGCTAGTCATAACTAAGGAGACGGGATGTGGTTGTCTTGGTATCTGTGTGAGGCTGTGTGTGTATGTGATAGTATACGAGTTTTTTTTTTAAATCCTATTTCGCTGTCACCGTTTATGATTTTTATTATTGTGTTCCTAAAAGTTTGTTTACTGAGATGGAATAAATCTGCAGACCGAAAGTTTTTGTTGTATGATGTAAGTATTCTGTTTCCTACAGAATTCTGGCCGTAGTTAGTACGCGAGCTCAAAACATTAAACAATTTTGCGTGTCTTGTTCTTGTTTTGCCTACCTACTTGGTATAAACAAAAATATGCCTAACTTGCCATTTATCCGTCAACCTCATCATCGTCAATATCCATGTTGGTTCTCTTCTGCTTCACACAAACGATGTTCTTAGCATCTTCGACATTCCGTTACTTAACTGGTTAACGACGCATTGCGACGTGAGTAACGACGAACGACGATTTAATTAAGACGTTTAACGAACGTGACGTTAAGTCTTCAAGCATACACAACGGTGTAAGCAGGACGGTAATAGGTACTTCATGGTTCGTCAAGGAAGACCTTTTGGAGACGCAAGAGAATGTAAACACATCCGCTAAGATATTCCACGATACTTACCATGACGAAGGTTTGACGTAGACATTGCTAAACTTTGCTATCAGTTTCTCGAAGTTACAATTTGTATTACCTCTGGTACGTTTCTTGTACCTTATTCGGAATACATAAAGATGGAATTCTTATGTTTTCTCCCGTAGCTACATTACAGCCTACGCATAACCCAAAAGTAATTGAAATAAATTATGCAGCGGCCGGTACTCCCACAAGGCAGTATTCTTGTGCCAGTTTTTTTCTTTTGCCTCGAGCCGGTATAGGCAATAAATTGCTTACTACGTTAAAAGTTTCTTCGTATAGATATTTACGAGTTGTTCTTATCAAGATTAATAGGTATTATTTTAGTCTAGCGTGTTTATAGCCATTTTAACTAGTATCACTAAAGGTTTTCCTTACGAAAGTTTATAGTGCTGGTTTGAACCTGGGGTTTTACGCAGACATTCTAGATATTATTGCTATAGATGTCAGCTTCAATATTCGTATCTTTCATCGAGTAACGACAGTTTATAAAGCTACTTATTTTATTAAACTGGTTGTTGTAAGATGGTATTTTTAGGGTTCCGTACCCAACGGGTAAAACAGGACCCTATTACTAAGACTGCGCTGTCCGTCCGTATGTCACCAGGCTGAATCTCATGAACCGAGATAATTAGACAGTTGAAATTTTAACAGATGATGTATTTCTGTTGCTGCTATAACAACAAATACTAAAAAACAGAATAGAGTAAATATTTAAGGGCTCCCATACAACAGACATGATTTATGCCGTTTTTATAGATAATAGTACGGAACCCTTCGTGCGCGAGTCCGACTCGCACTTGGCCGGTTATTTTATTATCTTGTTTTAACATCAAGTTTATTGAAATCCAATCTAAGCCCTCACCAAATTAAACGAACAGCGATATTAAAATTTATCAAAATCAATCATTTATTTGCTAGAATACGAAATAATTATTACATACAGGTCTCAGGTTAATTTATAAGCATTAGTATTCAGCCTGCAAGCAGACGTGCAAATATTCAGCATTTAATATCATTTCTATGACAAAAATCAATAAATTCCCTAACACAACAAAAAACAAAAACAGTTGCTTAAAAGCTTGGAACTCGATAAACACTTAGGTGGATTTTCTGTACCTATGCTTGGTCGACCATTCCATTAGGTACATTGTACATAAGTACATCAGATATAAACTTTGTTAACAATCAATGTTGTTTAACTTTACTACTCATACATACCAAAAAAAGCGCAAGCATTTGTTTCGTGTCTGGGTGTTTTTTTTTTTATTGGTAAATGGGCATACGTTTGACGACATCTTTTTTTTTTTACACATAATAGATCTATGTTTGGCCACTATCTCGCCTGATGGAAAGCGAAGATGCGGCCTAAGATGGAACACGCTTGGCCATGAGATACCTATTCACTCTCGACTTAAAAAGACACAAGTTGTAGCCGTTTGGGAACAAAGACGGTGGCAGAACGTTCCACTCCTTAGCAGTTCGTATGATAAAGAAATCTGCGAAACGCTTAGTACGGATAGGTGGGATATTAACGACGTACGTTGGGTGTTGTGGGAGCATGATCTTCGTAGTACCTAATTCCCTAGATACAGGGAATCCTAGTTAGGGGCCAGGAACTATGTGATCGTTGGGCGTATTTATTTTTATTTATACCTCATTTTAAGGTAGGAACCTTATTACAATTCAGCATTCTACACAATAGTATTTTTTTTTGCATTCAAAACATTTTCAATCTATATAAACTTCATGTATTTTCTGCACTCAACACAAACTGTTCCACACGAGATAATGACGTCACGTATTTTCGGCACCTGAAACTATTTCAGGCGCCCATTAGCTTAATTACCTAGACTTAAACAAAACCTACAACTTGGATGCAGATCTCACGAAGAAAAGCCAGATCTCGGCAAAGCTGTAGAATTCCTTAATTATACAGACACCAAGAATTCGGAACGAAGGCGCCATATTGTCCCCAAACTAGATGGAATTATACAAATTGAATCAAGAGAAGTGTTCTACTCTGAACATTTACTTTATTACTTCTAGGTATGGTAATGTGAAGCGAGATTAAACTTAGGAATTACGTGACGAACTGCCAAGCCTTGGATGAAATAATTTACCTTCATAATGACACTAGCGCTCGACTAGCAAAGCCCACCCAACCGTTGGTAACAGATCCGCTAGGTTAAGCAATGTTCGCTGCGGTCACCACTTGGATGGGTGACGGTGTGTGTGGTTTACATCTGAGAGCTACCATGCTTCGGAGGGCACGTGAAGCCATCGTCGGTTTCAGTTGTTGTCTAAGAACAACAGCCGTTAGGCCATTTCGGAGGCCTTAGGGCAGTCCAGCTTCGACGGTAGGGTTGGCCACACACTCACATGAGAAAGAAGAATGGGATAATGAAGACATAGCGAGGTCAGTGCGACTTTCGATCCGACGCACCCGAGTTTGAATCCCGCTGGATGTGCGGATTTAACAATTGCTCTAAAAACGGTGAAGTATCGTGAGAAAACTGGCATGTCCAAGAATTAATCATAAAAATTCAAGGGCCAAACCGCACTGGGCCAGTGTGGTGGATTATTTATTATGGGCCCATACTCTCTACGAGAGAAGGCCCGTGTTCCAGTAGTGAGAACGTGATGAGGAGATAATGATGATGATGATGATAAATACATTTTTACCGCTATGTTTAGCTACGCTTCATGCGATTACGTCGACTTTATTCAAGTATAGAATTGAGTCTTGGCGACTTGCTTGTCTCAGTGCTTTGGTGTATAAAAAAGTATTATAAACATAGTTTTAATGCACCTAGCATTAATACTATGTCCATATTTCTGCAGTCTATACATAAACCCAAATAAACGGTTTAAGCATTGCGCAAGCAATTAGCCGATTGATCCGGTTGTTTCCCGCTCGGAATTCAGATTAGCTTGTTGGACGCTTGTTACGTGTCAATATTAGTAAAAAAGCATGTAAGGTAATTGCGCTAATTGGCTTGCTTTGGCCGTCGGGTTTCGTGAGAGATCCTCAAGCGTGATGTCGTCAAACGCGAGACAATTTAAACGAAATGTGTTCTAAGAAATAAGAAAACGTTTAGCATAAATATTTAACTTGTAATTAACTGTGTGAAAGTTATCTGTAAGCTATACACAAAAATGTGTTATTAGAACATATAATTGAGTTTTTTGGAACATGATAATAATATATTTATGTTATGTATCTTCGATTGCGCAGTATCGAATGTTTGTTGTCCAAAGCGCTTATTTTTTAAATACATTTATTGATTTATATATAAGTACCTACATATGCATTTAGATAACAAAATCATTCAGCACTAAACTTGTTCGTTGTCAATTAATCTAGAAAGTTAATATAGTCAAACACTTTCCATATCTCTCAGATAAATAACTAATCAAATTAATAATTTAATTCTAGCTATTATATATGTAGCATATATATAGCACTAATTTTGTCACATAATCACTAATTTCGATAGCTAATCTCTATTTCACACGCTAATCATTTCCACACGGCCTACTTCCGCGAGCATCCGACCCACAAATTGCAATCTGCGACCGTTCGTCAGCAGCGGCCATTTTGAAATTAATTAGTTGCTCGCTAGTTGCCCGCCAGTCGCTCGCATGTACCTCTATACATAAATCTCTATTTATACGTGGTAACTAAGTAGTACCATAATATAAAAACCGTAGCCTATAATACCTAAGAATCTTGTTAAGAAATGGAGCATTTATAAATTATATCCTTACAAAATTGTTTTCTATTATCTTTTGTATCTTTCCGTTCATTTTAAATTATCTCATTATTTTCTCTGATTTGTTTTGAGATCTCGATATTAAGTTGCAAGTTTTGTTTGCTATAAATATAATTGTTAGTGGCAAATTGCTTGATATATATAATTCGCTTTAGGTTCTAGCACACAATTTTAAGTATTTGCTAAATTTACTCACATCGCTGCAAATAAAAAGAAGACAGATAAATAAACACATTAGTGTTAAAATACTTAAAAATAGGTACTTGAAAAACAAGTACATTTCACAGTTATCAGCAAAACAATAGGTAGGCGGTCTTATCGTTCAAAGCGCTCTGAACAGAAAGGACTAACATAATTTGGAAAACGATGGCTTTTTCGAAACAACCACCGTCAAGAAGCGTCGGTTTCAAAAATACCACGACCTACAATAGCTTCTTTGAAAAAAAAAAGCATTGGTCTCACGCGGTTTGTTTAAGAGCAACCAGTACAAAGAAAATCAAAAACATGTGAATGGCGACAACATTGACGTCAGCTTTCTGCCACCGTTCATTACCTAATTTGTCAGATAAAATTTTAACATATTTGTCATTTTCATCAACTCATTAGTAATTGCCAGCGACACGCGCGGCAACCGCATTAATTACGCGTGTTCGCCGGTAAACCTGCTACAATGACGGCGTGAAACGCTGATTATGGTACGCGTCCACTGGCCCGCAGCGCCTGCCTTGCACGCACGGCACGCAATGGATTTTGGTATGCTGTATATATGACATTGACTGGTGGTCGGGCATTCAAAAATTGCTAACAGTATTCTTTGTCTTATTGTTCTGTATCAATCCAAAGTATTGTTGCAATATGTTATGACTATGATTTATTAATGGGCTCTATCAACCTATTAATAAAAAATATCACTTAAAAAACTTAAGGTGACGTGGACACAAAAATATGCACTTTCAAAAATGCCCAAAGTATCAGCCTTGCTATTCAGCGAGGCAATGCCGCTAGCATTTTGGGCACGTTGCCGGACGACGGGTATTGGTTGAATTACCTGTAAGTCATTCAGTTGGCTCAACCGATACCCGTATGTACAGTCAGCTGCGCTGATATGTATACACTTCCAAGGTTTGATGGGGTCGAGCTCGGGACTTTATACATAATTTTGATAAATTTTACACCGCTTTCTGACACATAAGATGACTACATATATTTGAAAAATGTTTGCGTGCACTTGTCTTTGAAAGTTATGAGCATAATATATAAATTTGAAAACTTGGGACTGTATATATATCAGCGCAGCTGACTACTTAGTATTAATATCTTTTAGTTTATTTTCCTTTAGTTTTTAAATTATTTAGCCTTTTATTTTGTTAGTTTTTATCACTTTCTGTTGAAAGGTTTTCAATTCAAATATTTTAATAAAGTGCAAGAGCAGAAAACAAAAGAACAAACTTTAATAAAGTGCGTCCACTATCCGTGCCGCTCGCCACCCGGTAATTCCATTCAATCCGCTTCGTGTCGTGCGTGTGTAGCGGCCGGTGCAGAACAGTGAACGTGCACCTTACCGCGCTGCAGTGCCGACCGGACGTGTATTACACAGCTTTATTAAATCACGCTCGTCGAACAGACTCGGATGAACGACGTTATTCAATAATGAAACTATGAAAATTTATATTTATTTTCAGAATTTTATTAAATCATGTTGGCAAACTATTGACCTTTTGCACAGGTTTAAATTGGTTTTGACTATGCGATACGGTTAACGGTTTGAAACTATACAGTCCTGGATAAATGATAACGAGTTACAATATCTATGTAAGTTTGTGAGGATAAATGTTTGTGAATCAAATCATCATCATCAGCCCATCATGTTCCCACTGCTGGGACACGGGCCTTCTCTTAAAGAGAGATAATGGGCTACAATCCACCACGCTGGCCCAATATGGATTGGTGGTTGTCACATGCCCTTGACTTTTTGTGAAAAATTCTTAGACATGCCCGTTTCCTCACGATGTTTTCTTTCAAGAAAGTCAGTGGCGGGGCCAGCGGGATTCGAACTCGGGTGCGTCGGATCGAAAGTCACACGTGCTCCCACTGAGCCACGCTCGCTCGGAATTTAATAACAAGTTGTAAATAGGTATTTTAAATCCTGGAATTGGATATAGCATACTTACACCTGGAAAATGTTCGCCACTGAGCATAGGGACGCGGTTAGTTAGACGTAATAAACCGCATGCTACTTCCAATATGACAGCTAACAAACAAAATGCAAAAAAGCGCTGTATTGACTGCGGCAAATTCCACCACAATTACAGCACGCCAATTAAAGTAATCTAAAAACACTAATCGTATAAAAACAGCCGTTTAGCATGATTTCCCTGAAGCGCTACTATTATTTGCATAATAACGTTATGTGAAAATAACTGTTATAACGATATAATAGTTAACCAAAAACCGGTGTTTATTTTGAGCTTTAAATCTTTTCCATAAAGGTAAAATTAGCATGAATAATTTCTCTAAAATACCTTGTAATGAATGCAATATCGCGTGATACGTAAAAACTCGACTACACAAAGTAAATCCAAAATTTCTAATGATAAAAATAGCTTGGACGTTTTGGGTTTACTTTGTATGGTCAAGTTTTCACGTATCACGCGATATTGCGTTACTTAGCAGTAATAGTTAATTGTATAGGCAGATGCCTATAACGTTCTCATACTGGTTTCATGTAGATCCTTTTGATAGGCCATAATCCACAAGCCTGCTTGTCTACTAGATTTTGGCTCATTTCACATTCATGTTCTTTGAATGTTATGGTTCTTAGAAATACCATAGCTGCCTCACAATGTTTTCTTTCACGGATTTAGAGTGAAAATTAAATCCGCACATATAGCCATTTGTGGTTCAGTTGGATTTTGAAATTAGTGTGTCGCGTCTTAAATCTCACGAGAAGTCTGCCGTCTCTCTCTAGATCTATGTGCTCCATCTTAAGCCACATCATCGCTTCACATCAGGCGAGATAGTGACCAAACAGACCTATTAAGCGTAAAAAAAAGAAATCGCATGAGCCCTCAGCATTTTATGTTTTGTTCAACTTCCCTACATTGGGTTCGAATCTGTGGGATTCATTGGGAACTTCCCAGATAATATCCAAGATTTTGGTGCTTAATTCAATATTAATTTTTAATTCATTTGAAAAAATCTCAAATCCTTTCAAAACCGACCGCCTTACTGGAACGTCACGCGTATCATAGGCTCTCTCTTTTTAATTTTAGTCCACTAATTAAACCCGCAACAATACCCGAAATTGCCCGAACTGGAGGTAACGTAATAATACCCTAGACGAGGTACTTAATTCCGCTTTTAGTCCGACTAAAAGGAACCCTCTCTTTAATTTATTGCGAAGCCTAATTTATGCTAAGATTACCACTTAAAAGAGACTGTCTGTGGTTGGAACGGTATTAATTAGGCTAGTAGCTACTGGCTAATATTACCCTTTTTTGCTCCCTCGTCCGCAAATTCAACCAAGTGTGAAGGTGTCAGTTGTATCTCCAAACTCATAGGATAAGGGTAAGATGACGTCAGACTCGTGGGGCTCACTCAGCTAACGCAATTTGGTAAGCAGACGCAGTTTGGTAAATATAACTTCATCGATACTTATGCTTCTGACGTAAACACTTACCGTCCGTTTGCTTACGTAAACTTAAGTCTAATTTAAGTCACTATGGCCTGGTAGCTCTCTACTAATTTGGGTAGGTACTGATATAACGTTTAGTTGAAAACAATTGAACGTCGTAAACAACAAACTTTAACTCCCAGTTTAGGCTCATTCATCGGCTTTCTGCTGGATTTATTCTATTAATCCTAATTGTCAAAGCAAATCTCCTACTATCTCGGGCGTCGATCTGGTATTTGTTAGCCCGACCCGGTCAGAGGTCGAGAATGGCTATTTTTATCCGGACCCACGACCCCGATCTAGGATATGCTGCGACTCGTGACTCGTCTCTAATTGGCACGTTGAATGACGGGAGAATGATACTATTAGCAGGGACAGCGTGAATTTGAGTGCGCTTAACTCGGTGGTGCTAATTTTATTGAAGTAGTAGTTGGTTTTGGGTGTACGACGCTCTTTTAGAATTAGCTTAAGTAGTCGTAGTTAAACTGAAGTTGAACAACCCTTGCGCGAATGCACGATCAGAGAAGAATGACGGCCAAAACATCATGACTAGGAAGAAGAAGTTAAAGTGAAAATTAGAACATACCTAGCTAATAATAATCTTGCCAGCACATAAAAAGTGGCTCCGGCTAGATGGAGCGACGACCTCCGGAAAGCGGCCGGAAGAAACTGGATGAGAAGAATTATGAAGGGTCAGCAAAACAATTATTGGATGAAAACAATTCAAATTAGTAATTCTAACTCAAATAGATATTCTAATACCAAAAGTCTTAGGTGAGTCCAAGCTTGAACTGATGCCTCTGAAAGGACGAAATAATGCAATGGTATTTCAAAAGTGACACATCTCGGTCGTTAGACCTTCTTCAGACAGTGGATGAGAAGTGCCGAATACTGGGCTCAGTGGCGTTTATTAGGAGAGGCCTATGTCCAGCAGTGGACGAGTATAGGCTGATGATGATGATTAAAAACTGTAGAAAAGACTCCGAATGAACACAATCTAAATTTTAAATACCTTCTCCTCTCCGTCAATATCATTGGTTGACACAAACTTGACGGTGACTGTAAGGCTTAACTTATATATCATCCCTGTTTATCCAGAATATTGAATTTTGCTTTCACTTTACCCATCAGACGTTTATTTACCTCAAAGCACCGCCACTTCCATTAAAACCCCCTTTCAATATCAATCAGCACATCACTCCCTCTATCATGCAACCACTTAGATATGCAACAAGATCTTTAGTCAATTCACCTGTGGCTCCACAGGAGATGCTTTTGTGCTTTGGAGCAGTGACGCAAGTCTATTTCGAAGAATAAAACGCTAGTAGCGTGGAGCTTTGAGATGGAGAGCTAGTCAGCCTAACTTTGATGCGCAGGTCACAATTCCGGGCCGAAGTTAGAAGATTCATCATCGGGCTGATGATGAATCTTCTAACTGAATCTTCTAATCACGTTCCCACTGCTGGGACACAGGCCTTCTCTCATAGAGTATGGGCCATTTTCCATCACGCTGGCCCAGTGCGGGTTGGTGGATGTCACGTGTCCTTGAATTTTTGATATTCAATTCTTGGACATGCCGGTTTCCTCATGATGTTTTCCTTCATCGTTTTAAGAGGGAATATCAAATCCGCACATAGCTTAAGAAAGTCATTGGTGCGGGGCCAGCGGGATTCGAACTCAGGTGCGTTGGATCGAAAGTAGCGCATGCTCCCACTTAGCCACATCGCTCTCTCTGAGCCACGTAGCTCTCCGAACATTTTCCCGAAATACGGTTAGGTTGCTTCACAGTACGGTTTAGTTCAGTGCGTGGTAGGTATTACATAAGAAGGAGAATCCTACTCGAAAAAGTATGCGTCTGAATAGAACTAAAACCCATTAGTATTCTATTTGACTATAAGTGAGCAAGCTAGTACACGGCACCGCCAGCCCCTACACGCGACAAATTGGGATACTCATGTCAAAAATATGAGACTTGTAACATATATATTGGACACAATTCTTCCGCGGGACTACTCATGTTCCATATGAGTTACAAGAGACAAAGTTCTGTAATTTATCGCGACTACAAATTAGGTACATGTTGGAGAAACTGAGTGTATCTCCGAGGTATCATTCTTATTGGCTTGAAAAATATTTGACGCGTATTTGTTTGAAATAACGGGATACGGGATATTTGACGCGTATTTGTTTTGAATAACGGGATACGGATTATTTGACGCGTATTTGTTTTGAATAACGGGAAACAAGATAATATGACTCAATATTTCGGCAGAGTTACAAGGGTTGTCACTTATAATATAGATCGCTAAAGAAGATATACATTATACATTGTAATATAATAATAATTATTTTTATTTTAAATCTGACTTGTATTAATGATACCAGTAAATTGATTATGA
Organism: Petrophora chlorosata; assembly: GCA_951640565.1. NCBI lineage: Eukaryota > Metazoa > Arthropoda > Insecta > Lepidoptera > Geometridae > Petrophora > Petrophora chlorosata. Next base: position 1,187,262 of record OX621204.1, on the reverse strand, counting down.
TTATGAAGCTTAATGAGCCCTTACTGAAGCCCTTAACTCAATAATTCTGTCAAATTTTTATGACAGGACATTATCAAAGAGTGTAAACAGCAGGACGCATTCAAAAATAAACTAAAAAGATATGTATATGAAAATGTGACAAGTGTAATTAGTTGACATAATGCAGGTACTTGGTACAGAACAGTGGTTGGATTGTGTAGCTGGATTATTTACTTTTAAAATTAAGAACCGAGCAAAAAGGAAAAAAAAAATTATACTACCCACAATAGTAATTATTATTGTTAATCGGACAAAAATGTGCATGTTAATTAAGTGTTCTCATTTTGAGTGAATATTGTATATTCTTATGAGAATAAACATCTTAAACCATAAATTTTACACGCAGAAATAAACCTAGTCTTTGTTTTGTTCTTCCTGTATTTAATTTGGGTTTCAACGTCTATGGTTTAAATATATTGTGCTCATCGACAGCTACTGAGCACGGCTAGCATACTTAGCTTACGCAAATAACGCCCAACGATCACATACATAGATCCTGACCCCTGACTAGGATTCCTGTATCTAGGGAATCAGGAACTATGAGGGCCATGGTCCCACAACACCCAGACACGAAACAAATGCTTGCGCTTTTTTTACTGTGCTCAAACATTTGTCTCGTCACGGGAATCAAACCCGCAACCTCGGTGATGTATGAGATTTGAGCCAACCTGCCCAACCACTACAACACAGGGGCTGTCAAATGGTAAAATAAATAATTTTGCAATCAAATAAAAAATGCTTACAATAGTGAGTATTAGTTACTTTATATCATGTTCTACAACTGTAGGTACCTCCGTCGCGGTAGAACGCGTGCAATTAACCCAGTTTCAGCGCACGTGCGATGTCGTAGGTAAAGGTCGATGAGGTTCTACGATTATTGAAAGGGATGAATTATTTTATAGTGAAAGAAGAGGCGAGAAGTAAATAAATGTTAGAAGCGTATTTGAAAAGGGCAGGTTTTTAAGAAAATAATCGGTACTAACTTAATACTAAGCTTTCAGGGTAAATTTCTGATTAGACAGATGTAGCTTTTGATATACATTCATCATCAAGATACAAATTACACAAATTTGTAGTACCTATATTTATTTATATGCAAAAGTAAATTTAACTTGAGTGTCAAATGGCGTAGATAGCAGCAGTTTCATTAACAAAAACGCTAGGTAGAAGAAATCCTCTCTTCATTCAGGTGCAAAAGTTAAAATAACTAACAATAGCTTACGCACCTGTATCTTCGTAAAGCGCTTGGCGCTAAATTATTTAAAATACCCTTCCTTTTTAAGACACATTTCTCGTTGCTTATTAGAACTAGAACGACGTTACCTGTTATTGACAACTACCCACTTTGCTCCAGTTTCCTGTTACTCATTACCGCTATAAGCAGCCTCAGTGCCTCTACGAGGAGCTAAGCTAGCTTAGCTTTATTAGCAAACTTCTCACGCAGCCCCCACTCACTCCCAGTCGTTTCCACACATTCTATCCGAACTATGGAATCTATCTCCCTCTCTCTCTAAAGTTTTGGATACCTAAAGTAATAGATATCCAATACGTTTTCTAAGTAAACCGTCTGGACCAATTATTGTAACTAAAATGAAATAATTTGTTTGTAAGTTTGTAAGAAAATCGAACCTATTACACAAAAGTGAAGAAATTGTATTGTATAAAAGCTTACGAACTGATACAAACAAGTATAGAATTAACTATACTGTCATCAAGATGTAAATTAATTAAATCTAATGTATATAATGTAATGTATAGAATTACATATTATGTACCTATAGGATTTATTCCAGCTTAGCAATCAAAATCCAGACAATTGTAAAGTCAATTCATTTGAAAGCCTATTGAAAGAAGGTTGGTTATTATTTTGGAACGTTGCGAAAGAAATCAATTTTCAGATGTTTGAAAAGGATATTACTATTTGAATACCTTTGGAAAGAAGACCATTACGATTGGACTGATCAAACATTGATTTTAGAACGTCAGCATCTAAGTTGCAATAATGATTTCAATAACAAAGAATTACAGACGAGCAACATTTTAAAATAGTGATTATAACATTGTACCAAAATGTACACTATAAACTAATATTATAAAAAAGAGAGATTTGATTGTTTGTTTGCATTGAATAGGCTCCGAAACTGCTGAACCGATTTGAAAAATTATTTTACTGTTCGGAAGCTTAACTATCCCCGGGTGATATAAGCTATATTATATTTTCAAAAAAATTAGAGATCCTTACTAAAACTCCAATAATGTAACCCAAGGTGTTAAAAAAAATACCTAAAATATACTTTACATCGCGTGCGCTGCGAAAACTATTGATGATAGAATAAAATAATGTACTACGACTTTGCAGAACACATCATTATTTACAAAAAGTGTCGCGACAGAATATGTCTAACTATTATAGTTATGCCACAATAAGTGTTCTTTTGTTTTAAAATTTTAATTGAAATGCCACCGCTAGAAAAGGCTCTTTATTTGTATATTGATATTAATACTTATCAAAAGAAATTACTTTATATTCAAAACTGCTTCAATACCTTTATATAACTTTTTGAATTATTCAATTCGGACATTCCATTCGAAAGATATCACGAGTATAAAAATGTAGGTAAGTATTAGAAAAAAGTTGCGTGGTAGCCGCTCACCCTGCTCGGCTAGCTAGGCAACACCTTATGCAATGTAGGCGTCACTGGGGTACGGGCCGCACAGGAGGGGAGATGTGTGTGTATTATAATTTTTAATTTCTTGTTAAATACCCGTGCGAAGCCGGGGCGGGGCTGCTAGTTTTTTATAAACCTATTTACCCTCAAAAAAATTGTTAATAAAAAAGTAAAGAAAAAAAAAGTTTTTAGGGTGGTAGGCTCTGGCCACGGTTAAAACAAAAACATGAGTGCAATTTGCGATAGTTTAAAAACATTTAGTTTAAAAAGCTATGTAATCATTCTTTAGTATTTATCGATTTGCTTATTTTTTATGTTACTTTCTTTTTTTATTTTTTGTTTTATATTTTTTATGTTGGTTTTTTCTAACCAGACGGTCCGCCAGATAGCGCGGTCACCATCGCTTATAAACAATTTGAACCCCAGAGGCATTGTGTTATCTTCATGGTACAGAACCTTGAGATCTGTTTATCAAGTATTTTCACAAAAACTCTTATCAAGAATAACTTTGTAGAAACAACGTGTTCAGTAATAGTATTAGCAGACCTGGAAAGGCAAGAAATCAGTTTCTTATCTTCATAATTTAAAAGTGCTTCCTTTTGGCAAGGGACCTGTTTGTAGGCAACGCTAATGAGATCCCTTAGCCGAAGGTGTTGCTTATCTACTTTAGCGGGCCTCGTTACGGTAACCTTAATGGTATTTTCTTTCTTTTAAAGGAAGAGGGAAGATTATCTTCCCTTCGTCACAGAATATATAATAGTATTTATTATAAAAGTCGCACCTTATTGGGCTAACCCTCCTGGCCGACGACTGTAGGAACACTGTCTTGCAAGATACAGTTTCCGAACTAGTTTGTAAGACAGAGGTCCAAAATATTGCTTAACCTAGCCTTTCATATCTTGTTTAAAATCACTACCTACATGTTAATAAATAACATTAAAACTGTAATAGCAATTAAGGTATTTTTTATGGTCAATAAACTATTATTATTATTATTTATTTATCATTAGTAGTAGTAAAGTATTTTATATATTATTATTATTAACAAAACAAATTTGTTTTAAAGTCAATTGCGTGGCTGCAGAAATAAGTAATTTCTTAGATAGATAGACTCTCTAACTGCGGCTCTCCGTGATATTAACAATTTTAATTTGTTACTCGTGAACTTTTTCCTTCCATTCTTTAATTATTCATCGGATCTCCCGACGAAAAAGGAACAAGCATCTTTGGAATCTTTTATTCATGCTCCTAGATAGGTCCAAAGCGAAGCCGGTCTGTTTTTCAAGCGTATATTTTTTACTAGGTATAAAAAGACGGCCAAGGGCGAGTTAAACCCCGCATTCAGGTCTCTGTAAATCCTTCATTTTTAGTAATAATTGTTAATTGGGTCAACGAAATTGGTTGAACCACAAAAGCCTTAGTTTAAAGCCTTTAATTGCCTTACCCATAGCACATAATAAATAATAGTGCCCTAGCCCTTACCAAGACGGATTAAACAGTAGTCCTACATTCATCCGGCTGGGCAATTACGAAGTCTCGCTAATTACACTATTTATACAAGTGTGGGGTAGGCATTGTTTCCGGCCTCAATTAATCAGCAACCAGCTTTGGTCCTCGCTCAGTTATGACATAGCTAATAACAATGAAACAATAGCAAAGTCAAGTCAAAAGATATTTTTTAAATGTGCACTATAAATACACATAACACAAATCAATTAAAATACGTAAAGACAGTGACCTCAAACTCAAAAAAAATAAGCATGTCTACCCGTTTATTTCCCATACTCAGATTGAAGTCCGGGCCCAGAAAAGAAATGCGAAAACTGACTCTACCAGTGCTTCAGAAATATGCCCGCTAGAGAAGGTATCACCAAGAAAATCTGCGAGAATGTCTTTTTTTAGGCTCATTTAAAATATCTTAATATATAACAATGAACATACAACATGTCACGCATACTGAGGCCCTTTAACTACTGATTTTTAATCATAATATTAACTATATTATAAAGTTTTACAAAGGTATCTCCTTTAATAGGTAGGTATCGTTACAGGTAGTAGATAATAACGCTATTGTTGTATTGCTATTATCGTATAAAATTACCTTAGTATATAGTGGAAAGTAACAACCGGTCCACAAAATAAACAACTCTATAAATAAAATCGAAACCTACACGAGAAAAACTTCCAAGCTAATAATAACTCATCATGCAACATTTGAGCTAACATGGTCCCATCATAATAACACTGGCAACATTTCCTATTACCCGACGTTATGCAGCCTCGCCCGTGGGACGGGAACGCACTCGGAAGCAATAAAGGATATTGTGGCAACACTGCGACCCCACCGAGAGCACGGATAAATATTTAATGTTGCCAGAATGGGCAATAGAGAATGAGATGATGTTTTGACCTATACTCGACGGGGAAGCGGGATGTGTGAATAGTTAATGATTGTTTGTTTATCTTGAGTGTCCAGGCTTTAGATATTTCTGACTTGATGACTATGAGCCAGTTCACTTACCTAATAAAGGAGTGGGTTCGGTTCACACTGCGTTTTGCGTTCGCGCGCGACTGCATTCACGTCAACACAATATCATATAGCCTATATGCTTAGGAACAGTGTATCATTCTATCAATTATCAGAATCGAAGGGAGAGATCTAGAGCACTAGGAATCCTTCTAGCCAGTACTTTAAATACGATCCGTTGCTTGTATTGTAAGCTGCAGTGGCAATGGGCCGGTCACATATGTCGAAGAACCGATAACCGATGGAGTAAACCAGTTCTAGAGTGGAGACCACGTTTAGGTAAGCGTAGTGTAGGACGCCCTCCGGCCAGATGGAAAGACGACCTGCATAAAGAAACTGGCAGCAACCATACATGCAAAGAGCCAAAGATCGGACTCAGTGGCGTGCATTGGGAGAGGACTATGTCCAGCATTAGACTAGAACAAGCTGTTGATGATGATGATATTATTAGCTTTGCTAATATTCAACTGAGCTCAAGATGGCAGTTAAACCCTAGGCTATAGATAAATTAATCACTACGTTTTACCTTAAGCTATTAACAGATACTGTTCAGTTCAGTTCAGTGTGAGCAGAGCATGGTAATTAAGCTGTACGTTCTAAGTCTTTTGGTACTGCAAGATACCTAATACCCATAGCTAAGCGTTTTCAAGCACACACTAACTCGGCCTCTTTTGTTGCAGGGCTGCTATCATGGGATCTAGGAGAGCACCAGGTCGACCTGGAGAAGGAGCTGGCCACCCTCACGGCGCAGGCACCCGAGGGGGAGGAAGCGAGATATGGTACGTACAACTTTATATTTATTTATGTGTGAAGGTTATAAGCCTGGTCATAAGTGGCACGTCTGAATACTCTTAATGTAGTTTGGCTGGTTGCATTTGATTTTTTCGTGAATTCAATTATGTATATCCAGCCAACTGTAGCCAGTAAAATTACTAGGCATATGAGACTAAATATCAGATGTCTCGGGGTGATAAGCGTAATGCAGTCAAGTGCTACGCAGTGATTTTTATGGTATTAAAGTTCTGGGTGGCACTGTAATTGTTATGGGCAGGCGTGGCGCTTACCACCAGGCGAACGACTAGCTTGCTCATCACACTATTCCGTAAAAAAAAATATTATTATAATATGATATTTGTTCACGTATTGGACAGTGATACAGAGTAGTGGAAGAGAGCATGCGTGGCCGAGCGCTTTGGAAGTAGTAACAATTGTGCGACTTCTAGTCCCATAAGTCGGAGTTTGAATTCGAACTTGACCATTCATCGTTATTACCAGAATCGCCATAGGAGCAATCCAAGTAGTTAACAATGTTGGTCAACATCAACAAGTAAAAATACCTTAAAGTTTGTGAAGTATAACATCACCATTTTATTTTGTATATTATAGCAGAATTGTAAAAATAAATAGTAATGCTAGAGTAATACAAATAAATTTGATTTTCTAAAAAAATCTATAAATCTAATAAATCCATTAGCAAATTCTTAATAATGTCATGATTATAATACTCTTAAAAGTAATTTTAAGAACTTGATCCAAAGAATTAGCAATTGAAGCTGGGAACGGTAAAAAGAATTCATAAATTATGGACTCAGCAAACTTAACAAATAACGAACCTTTCAGCCGAGGCTTTGCCTCCCTCGCCTTATATAAATACGATCTTGCAAACTTGGTCTCTCTTCGACCGAGTTTCCAGCCGAATACATTCATTCATTAAGACAGGTTACTAAATATTTAAAAAAATATAAATCCTATAAAATTGGGGTAAAGCTTAGCAGATAATAATGTTTATATTTTTAAAATTTTGAAAGCCATGCAGCAGACATTATTAAAAAGTATTGTTCTGGGTCACCGGTGACAGCCGTGACAGAGTAATAAAATCAGTAGGATACGTATCGTTTTCAATTTAATAAAATTTTTTATTGAAAGTTCTGGGTGGCACTGCAATTGTAGGGCAAGCGTGGTGCTTAACTTCAGGCGAACGACGTGCTTTTCTTGTTGATCATAATTCAAGATCATAAATTCAAAGTAATTTACAAGTACCTAGATAGTCTAAATTTGCTCAGCAACAAATCTCATCAGTTACGGTTATTAAAACTCCCGAAAACGCTCCAGGGAGTTTTTGTGTCTTCAATAAAAATGAGTTTATTTATCGCAAAATGAGAAATCAAAATAACTTGATCAATGAAACGTGGTTTACATGCCATTAAGCATTCGCAGCCATAAACAAGGGCTCAGCGTTTCATATCGAGAAACAGTGTCGTAGGCAGGTTTATGTCCTGCTATTATATTTGTTTTCGACGCGATTAGGGTCGAGTTATTGTCGATATACCGATATTTAGGTATTTCGCCGTCAAGAGGTATTTTTTCGTTCATAACGAAGTTTTATGATATATCATGCGACCCTTTGTTCAGAAAATATATTAAATTGTTTTGACCGTACGCCTTTGTTTATCTGTAACCTGATTTTGGGATATTTATTTGAGTAGTTGTTGTTTTATTGCTTAGATTGTGCCGATATAAGGGTGCTTTAAATATTTATTTAATTATTAATACACGAGCAGCACACGTGCTGGTACGTCTATATCAACGAGTAAGCGAGAGGCCGTTTGGGTGGGTACCACCTCTTTGCCAGTTATTCAGCCGCCAAGCAGTAGTGCGCAAGCATTACTATGTTCCGGTTTGAAGGGCATTGTAGCCAGCGAAATTACTGGGCATTATGAGACTCAACAGCTAATTGTCTCAGGGTGACGAGTGCAGTCCAGCGCCGCGCAGGATTTTGAAAACAAAGAGCTGGGTGGTGCTGTTATTTTTATGGGCTCGCGTATTGCTTACCATCAGGTAAACGACCAGCTCATCTCGGCAGTCGGTTAAATTTAAAAAAAAGAAAGCACAGTGTTGAAAGTATTTTCACTTTGTAGTGATTGCTTGTTGAAATATGGTGCTGATAATAATCAATTTAGCAAAGTGTAATTCACTATTAAAAAACAACAACAAAGTCACAAAAACTACTTCGTAAATTAAAAAAAATACGGAACAACTACACATCTTAAAAGAAAACAGTTTTGCATTAAAGTCAATATTACCTATATACGTGATATTTACTGATGAAAAATACATTACAATACAAATATAGGTATACTAAAGAAGGTTTTCAAGATACAGGCTTACCTAGTTTGTGGACCAATTGACTATGTTTTTGTTAAGTGTAATTAATTTAGCAGGAACGTTAAAGATGTTAGTATTAGACGATGTAAGATAACATAATAATTATCTATCCATTATCAGCATCAGCCTATTACGTCCCACTGCTGGGACACGGGCTCTTTCATAATGAGGGTATGACCATACTGGCCCAGTGCGGGTTGGTGGATGAATTATTTATAGAAACAACAAATATTAAAAAGAAATTTAACTAATAAACACTTTATTTTAATTTAATTTATATTATTTTCGTTGTTGCGTTATTCCTCTCCCTGCACGGTTGTCTGGAAGAGAGCGCTTTTAGCGATAAGAACAATTTTGGGTGCGTTTTTCAATAAGGAGTTCTTTCATTTCATTTTCCATTTAAAAGTAAGTTTACTTAGTTAATATTTTGAGTGCGTCGCTAGCAATTGAATTTTAAGAACACTCTACTTTAAGTATCTCTTACAAAAATAGCTCACTTATAAATGTCTAACAAAGTAACACGTCTGTCTAGCGTCCTGATAACAACGGATACTGACACTGCTTTAGAGAGTTCTTGGAGCATGAATTTCACTTAATAACAAAGTAAGCCGAGTCTTCTTAAAGCCTCGGACTTAAAAGGTCATCATGACCCGACGGTGAAGCTCAGTGTGAGTTTTATGAGAACTTAACTCTTTTGGGATTGTTTTCACTTTAGTGCGATAAGTTTAGGCTTGCTCGCTGTAAAAAGTAGGCAGTTGTTAAAATAGATTACCTAATGTTTTTTGGGTTCCGTACCCATATGGCAAAACGGGACCCTATTACTAAGACTCCGCTGTCCGTCGCCTGTCTGTCTGTCACCACTGTATCTCATGAACCGTGATAGTTAGACAGTTGAAATTTTCACAGATGATGTATTTCTGTTGCCGCTAAAAACAGAATAAAATAAATATTTAAGGGGGCTCCCATAAAAAAACATGATTTTTTTTGCCGTTTTTATAGATAGTACGGAACCCTTCGTGCGGAAGTCCGATTGGCGCTTGGCCGGTTTTATCTTGAATAACATATACACAAGAATACCACAATCAACACAATTAACAAACAGGTACAAGTATAATAAGCGGCCTTATCGTTACATGCAATGTCTCAGAGGAAACTTTAGGACATATAGGAATTTAGTACACAGAATTAGGTTCGGTTTATAGTATCGGTTAGTATCGGTTCGGTGTCGGTGTTAAAAGCGTGGACTGTTTTTCGGGATAAAATAATCATAGGATAACAAATTTCTTTAAAATCTGTTCGGTACTTTTAGCGTGATTGACTAACAAACATCCATCATTCCATCGATCGTCACAAACTTTCGCATATAAAATAATAATAAAAAATACGCGCAACGATCACATACAGAGACTATGATTGATATTAGATCCTAGCCCCTAACTAGGATTCCCTGTATCTAAGTGACCAGGAGCTACGAGGACCACGGTCCCACAACACCGAGGTACAAAAACACGTGCACAAACGGAACAAATGTCACGGGATTCGAACCCGCAAACTTGTTGGTGTATGAGATTTGAGCTAACCTGCCCAACCACTACACCACAGAGGCTGACATAATATTAGTAGGGTTAAGGATTAGGGTTAGGATTTTAGGTTACCGAGTCTGAAGAATAGTGACAACTATCGCTTCCGAAGTTGAACGCCCACATGAAAGGCGTCATGTATCGAACCATCCATCGTAGCTCGTCGCTACCCATTCATCAGCTGTCAGTTCGAGGCGCTGACTGATGGATAGTGCACTCCTCCCACGTCGGTAACGAGCCCGGACAGGTGTTGCCAGCTTGAGTTGGTGTATTGAATGATGTGCGGTTATTCGATATATCAGAAGACGTGAAATGAATAGCTGATCTGAGCCTTAACTCACTATGACAACTTGGCGATTCCTTGCTTCGAGGAAACGTCGATTCCTTCATTAATATACGACATCTGCGAAATTTGTAGTCTCTATGACGCGTCATATATATGAATATATGAATGCGTCATAGAGATGTCGTTTATTAATGAAGGAATCGACGTGATTTCGAAGCAAGGAATCGCCAAGTTGTCATAGTGAATTGGGGCCCTGGAAGATACATAAATAGTGTTTACATAAATTACATGAAATTTTGAACTTTTTCGAATTGATATCAAGCCTATTTCTCCTTGAATAGTGACCAGCTTCTCACGGGCTATTATAAGATATTATCCTAAAAATGCTTAACTATATAAATAAATGAATTACTGGGCATTATGAGACTCAACAGCTAATTGTCTCAGGGTGACGAGCGCAGTGCAGCGCCGCGCAGGATTTTGCAAAACAAAGTTCTGGGTGGTGCTGTTGTTGTTATGGGCTGACGTATTGCTTGCGATCAGACAAACGACCAGCTCGTCTCGTAATTCAGTGACATATAATATATATATATATATAATATATGTATATATATATAATTTAGAGTCTTCAGTTTTACTCACAGGAACTTTATTTAACATTCTATTTTCAACTTTAAACTTTAGAAATAAGAAGTAGAATGGCGTAATATTTCAAGGTTGTAATGAAATGTAATTAAATATCACGCGAAGTCGTCACATGTTTGGTATAGATTTATATTCAAGACCTAAAATAGTATTTCTTAAAACCTAGATATTGTTATAAACTCCGTAGATAAGAAAGCAAGTTTTAATGAGAATAACAATGTTTCATTAAAATACCTCCAGACATTAAGAAAATAATAATATAATTGAGTCAAAACTCATGAACTTGAATTTTCACAAAAAGTGAAAATTCAAGTTCATGAGTTTTGACTCAACAAAAACAAATTTATCTGGTTTTGTTCCACTTCTATAAATCACGTCCGTTATTACCTCAACAATTGTGTACCAATATGAAGCTGAATATTTGAAACTTGTCGAAAAAAACATTATTATTAGTTCTTATTATATTTATAGAAAGCATTAACGAATGCCAAGCGAAAAATTCAAAAAAGGTTTATTGGAAAGAAAAAATATGTAGCTCAATTGGTAGAGCGCTCCCCGCGCTGAGGGAAGATTGAGATGCGGGTTCAGTTCTCAGCCGGACGGTGATCCTATTTTGTATTTCCAAAATACCTTCTTTGGAATATCGTTAGTGTTTACGATAAGAACCGAGATTTCATGAAAATCGTTACTTCATATTATAAACGCGAAAGTTTGTATGTATGGATGTTTGTTACTCTTTCACGCAAAAACTACCGAACCGATTTGGATGAAATTTGGTACGTAGGTTTTTTAGGACTTGGAATAGCACAGTCTACTTTTTATCCCGGGAAACGGGTGAACCGCGGGGCGCAGCTAGTGAAATATAGTTTCGAAGAATCTTTATGGAAATACAGCTGCTAGACACAATAGCCTAATGAATCTGGCGTTCAGCGTTCGAATTGAAAATAAAAGCGCTGGCAGCGCTTCAGCGGAGTTATCAGGTTTCTGGGTCAGAGAGCAAGCACTGAATCGAACAACTTACAAGGACACATTGCTCGTTTGTGCACTGACACGGTTAGCTAAGGACCTTAGGTTTTAGAGGAGTCTTAACATGATAAATTACACTCGGTGCAGAACTCCCAAATTGGTGGTGAAATACAGTAGAAAATCCGTTAAGTTACTATCTTTTTTAGGTCTAAGTTTTCACTTCACAGATAAATTGGAAGCCCTGTGTGTAACTTCACCCTATTTAGTCGTAGCAATATTCTAAGAGGTGCTACGCTCGCTTCCCTAGTTTCGTCTCGTTAACTTTAGTAGGTAGGATACTGAGATGTAATAATAATAATAGTTTATTAACCATAAAAACCTTGAGTGCTATAACAGTTTTAATGTTAATTTTTTAACATGGACTGGTTTTAACCAAGATATTACAAGGCTAGATTTAACAATATTTTGGACCTCTGTCTTACAAACTAGTTCGTAAACTGTGTCTTGCAAGACAGTGTTCCTACTGTCGTCGGCCAGGAGGGTTAGCCCAATAATAATAACAAGGCCCAACGATCACATACATAGATCCTGACCTCTAGCCAGGATTCCTTGTATCTAGGGAACCAGGAACTATGAGGACCATGGTCCCACAACATCCAGACACGAAACAAATGCTTGCGCTTTTTTTTGTGCCCAAACATTTGTCCCGTCGCGGGAATCGAACCCGCAACCTCAGTGGTGTATGAGATTTGAGCCAACCTGCCCAACCAGAGGCTGTCGAATAAAGTAATAAGCTAAGCGAGTAATAAGTCGTCTCGTGAAACTGTAAAGCATAAAACTATATTTAGCAAACGTATATTACAACTATATTAAATATAATAATTATAATTATAGGCTTATATTTACTATTTTGTCTATTCATTATAGTTGTATTATGAGTTGTTTAATGTGTATGTGTTTGTTGATCTGGATGACAAGTGCAGCTAAAGAATAACCATAATAAAGCAAAGCTGCAAGTAATTGCTACGAACACGCTACGAATTATGTATGTGATTTACTAATAATATGCGTACAATCACATTTACAAATACATTCACATTATCCTAAAAAACTTTATTAAGCTATTGCATAGCTTCTATCGCGTGCCTTGGCGTGGAGACCGAATCCAGAAATTCCGTAACGAAAATAACCTAACACCCCCAACCCGAATGCTATGTAATAGCTTTACCGCGGCAGTCTCCGAGTGCCACACGTCTTTTTTTTTATCTAACACTGAAATGCCTTCCACTGAACGACTTTAGTGAGTTTATTTAATTAAATCCATTAAGCTTAACCTTCCAAACGGGCCATTTGCGACACTACATCCTAACAAAAGCCATTAACAAAATAACTTCACAAAACCTGAGCCCCATTGTTTTCTCAAGTAAAAATTCAAGTACGCTCATAAAACGCAAACACTTTTTGTTACTTACTCGCCTGTGACTCCATAATTCATATATTTCCAAGGCCGTCTGAAAAATACTTATGAAATTAGAGGACCGAAAATTCCACGACATTTTCTGGTATAAAAGTATTAAGCTCGTAACGTTTCAAAGTAATTCTAGGTCATTTTAATTTCTATTTTAATAATTGAAATGGAGCCGAAGAGAAACATTCAATTTCATTTAGATGACGCATGATATGGTTTGTATATCAGAGTAACGAGGGTACAAAATCTACCTACCTTTAATATTATATTTTATGAAGCGATTAGGATGAATAATTTATATTTTCCACCTCTGCGGGTTTCAGGATTGGCGTATGGATAAAATTGTAATGCGGATTTTGTGATTTATTTGAGGCGTAACTTTTATTTTCCAATATAGTGCTAAAATATATTACACTGATATTATAACTTAGCTGCGCCCCGCAGTTTCCCGGGATAAAAACCTGTGTTAATCCAGGGAATATACTATCTCCATTCTGAATTTCACAAATACAATTACGCACATACAAACTTCTTTATTTATAATATTAGTGTGATTTAATGTGATGTGATGTGAAAGTTTGTATGAGTCTTCATCATCATCATCATCATCCGCAGCCGTTTACATCCCACTGCTGGGTATAGGCCTCTCTCATGTCATGCCATTTGCGTCAACTCTGTGCCAGTCGTGTCCAGGTTCAACCCGCAATTCTAACTATATCGTCGAACCATCTTGCTTCCGGACGCCCAACGCTACGCTTGGTAGTCTTGTATATAATATAAATTCATTTTCACAAAAGATTTTAAAATCAACGCTGTAGTACTATATTGAGCTTTGTTTCATTGCTCTGAAGAGCAATTCGTTATAGCTAGACCCAGGCAAATTGTGTTTACTGTCGATAATGACAATTAACAGATACATATTCATTCACAATGCTCCTGCCTAATTACATCAATCCAGTAACTAGCGTTTAGCAGACGCTAGTAAATTTAGATTGTATCATCTAACTTGACACAAAAGCATGAACCTTTTATAAATTAAAGCTTATTCTCGTCTTGTGCCTGTTCAAAGTTCCAAGATCAAAAGTTCTTTTTTAATTTTGTCGTCACAGACGCACTTATGAACGTCAATTATTACAGTGACTCTACCACCGTATCGGAAAAAGAACCACTACTCAGATGATACAGTTTTACAAGAGTATTCAATATTTTACGATAACTGCGACAATATGCGACTCAAATAGTGCATATTTTATTAAAATCTAATCATTTTTACAATAAAAGTATATTATAGGTACTTTGAGAATAATGTGGACGCCATTATGACTCTAATCATTGGCGAAGTCATTATTGCCATTTTCAGAAGCCAATAGAGGCACAATAATGGTTAATTCACTATCTGCCAGTCGATTGGTCGAGTGATTGATTTGAGTTGAACGATAATTGTTATACCAACAATAATTCTTACATTATTTTCCTTGCGTAATGTTCAACAAAATTAATCTTGTATCGCGCCATTTTGAACTAATATACATGTAACAATAAGTTGTAATGTCTCTCTCACATTTTTTCCAATAGCACATCATCATTTACAAAAATTAAATTTGTGCTGATGGTGCTCATTTCAAATTTCCTGATTCCCATTTAAATAAAATTAACTCAATAAACAAATTCGTTCAAGTTACAGCTACTCGTTCAATGTAAATGAGGCATTATTTGCCGATGGCAGTGAGCGGGAGAGTACTACTTACTCACTCAATAGGTAGAGTTCAAAAGCGCTGGATCCACTCTACAGCTCTGAAGATCGGGAATTGGATAGATTTTCGATATTGGCAATAGCAGGATTATTCATTCGTTTTACTGATATTACGTGAAGGGTTTGTACTCTTGAAAAAGGAACAAAGGCTTTACTTTGTTTTGCAAGTTAACAGTACGAGTAGCTTGGATTGGCATGATTTTTAAAGTCCTTATTCAGCTAATTCTGAAGATATGATAGGCTATACATAGATTCTACTTCTTTACGAGTCAACTCAAGAGTTTCATTCTCTCACTTAATTGGGCTAACACCCCCTGGCCGACGACAGTTGCACTGTCTTGCAAGATACAATTTACGAACTAGTTTGTAAGACAGAGGTCTCAAATATTATTAAATCTAGCCTTGTAATATCTAGTTTAAAATCAGTACATGTTCAGAACTAACATTAAAACTGTAAAAAAATATTGTATTTGAGTTGGAAGTGACTAGGTTTTACAGTGATGCTCACTCAAATGTCATTGCTTGCGGCGGCTCTGTGTGTCGGGTGCCCTTCCCTCCAATATGGTTGAGGGGGGTGATGGCTGGTCCATAGGTCATACTCGTGAACGGGTGCTGCTTGCGGGGACTGGTCTGTTCTAGTCACTCCTACTGCTACTGTCACACCTACTTATATTTTATTTACACTTTTCTATTACTGATACTATGACTATGGGACATCTCGCTCGCATTTCTTGTTTGACATTCTGTTAATTCTAATTTATACGTAATTGTGCTGAAAAAAAGACATCCCCGCAGAGTTTCTTAGTGCTATCTTCTCTAGCGGGCGTATTTCCGAAGCACTGGTAGAGTCAGTTTTTGCATTTCTTTTCAGCACTCAGACTTCAATTTGAGTATGGGAAAGAAATGGGTAAACATACTTACCTTTTTTTCAAAGTCATGTTAACATAAGTTACAATTTTTAACATATTTTATTTCTATCATGTGTTTATGACCTTTAAAAGTGCACATTTGTGCCTATTTAATAAATGATATTTGACTTTTTTTTTGTAACTGTTTTTATGATCAATAAACTAGTATTATTATTATTAACTACGTTTAATACATATCTAAGAGGTAACATTCAAATTAGTTTTAGTAAGTAGTAGTAGTGTAGTGTTTCAGTTTTAAGGAATTCGCGTGTGCATTTCATTCTTCATTAAAAAGTGAAGAGGTCAAATATAATTATGGTAAAACTCTCTCAAGTTTTTGTTAAACGATATATTAAAACCGAATCAAAATCCATCAAATAGTTTAGACCAGGCAGATACGGATGAGCAACTATGTTTCTAGAGGTATTAATATATTCTGCAAAAAAGTTTAACTCGCAAAATTAATAAAAACGCTGACGCCTCTAACTCTGTAGGGCTATTTATTTCAAACCAACAAAGAGAAACAAACTCCCGAACAATAGGGCTCAGCTTTTGTTGTATTACCGACTCTGTTGTGGAACGAAACAATGGCAACCCAAAGCTCTTGGTTTTAAGCGGTTCGCACCTAAACAAAGGGATTGAGAATATCTTGCGCAGACGGCCCGCGGACCTGCGAGAGCTCGAAATATTTGGCAAATAGGATGGCTAGAGATTAGCTTCGTTCATTTTACAATACCCTTCAGGTGTGAAAAGGTTAAAAGAGTTCTTATTTTATAATGAGTTCATAGAACTGGATATAGGTAGGTACACAAAATTACATTAAAATGCGTAGAGTAACAGGCGTATGTGTATGTCTTTTGTTGTCTAACCATGACATGCTTTTTAGAAAAGATACGCTTAAAGTATTACAATTAAATATAATATGTTTTTATTTTTGTGTTTGTTGAGTGAATGCGTAATATCGATAGACGATGAAAACTTTTTATTACCTTACGTCTGCTGGTTTGTGACACGTTTCCATTATAAACGTTCAAGGCTTACACTAGAATTTGCAAAAAATATCGCTGTAAGAGTAGAACTGAAAAAAATCTCAGTATATTACCAATATTTTCAGATACCTTTTCAATTTAATCTTTTTGTTGTGTCCATCGCAGCGTGACGCGGCCGGTTGTGTCGGACGTGAGATCCTTTCAATATCGCTGCCCGTTCATTCATAGGCCTTTTTATGCCTTTTTTTCACGAAAATATCAATTAGTAAGCTCTCAGCCCGATTAATGGACGTATGAAAGTACTTTTCAATATTTTAGGCGGTGATTCAGTAATCCATTTTCATTTTTATATTTTTCATATTATGTATTTGAAATAAACATAATTTTGAAACTTGTTTTACTTACATATAGTAATTTAATCAGGGAACGCTTAAGTTCTATTTGTATAGGGGTTCAAAATTGTAAATAATGTTAATTAAATTATTAATTGTAAAAAAAAATATTAATTTTAATAAAATTGTCTTTAGACAACAGTCGTTAGGCCATGTCGGAGGCCTTCGGGCGGTCAAAAACTCCGACACCAGGGTTGGCCACACACACACGAGAGAAGAAGAAGAATTGTAAATAATGTATAATCTGATAAATTTTTATTGGTTTTTACTTACATCAAATGCATAATAATGCGTCTGTAACACATACATTTCTATTTTCTATTTCTCCGCTTACTTCTTTTAAGCCACGTAACGGATTTTGATACGGTTTTCACTGTCTTTTAGATAGTTTTTTACGGAAGGTTAATGTATATAATACATGCTATAAGGTTTTGTATAGTAGAGATTTGTACATTCAGTATATGTTTAAGGTTTAAAAGGTGTTAGTTAATAAGAGATATTGTTAAATTGATATAAATAAAAAGAAAAAGAAAAGAAAATTCTAGACTATGTTTTGTAATCAAGTCGTAAAAAAAATTACACTATATTAGTAAATTGCATCCGTGCGCAGCCGGAGCGGGTCGCTAGTACTCGTAGTAAATAGAACTATAGTATAGTAGTGTATAGTATGTCAATAGTAGTTTTCAACAAAAATATTACAATACAATACAATAATGCTTTATTGAATACCAAACACACAGGAAAAACAATAGTCTACATAGTCAATAAACAGTGGGCACAATGGGCGGCCTTATCGCTATGCGCAATTTCTTACAGGCAGACAAAATGTTCTACATTACGACACAACCTAAGACAATTATAACAATACTTAAATCCTTATTGAAACTTCACAAAGAATGTGCTCGTATAAAATTAATACAAATATTTTTGAATATCGATCCGTGTCCTTTCTTTGCGCACTCGCCTTGAAACAGATCGTTGGAAATAACGACGTCTCCAACCCTTTGTTACCTCTGCTCATTCAAGCAAGAATTTAAAATACGTCCTTGCCAGTAATCCGCTGGAATTGCCACAGAAACGGCATATTCCGGTATCCCACAACGACAATGGCACCGATTGAGACAGAAATCAACGGAATTGCTTCGAATAACGTCAATGGGATGTACAATAGGGTTGGAATGGGGTGATACCCACCCATTCTGATTCAAGGACAGTGGGAAGTGGTGGCAGTAAGCAGTTATTCGATAATGATACAAATATGGTTATCGACATGAAGTGGCAGACAATGATTGGAATAATAGCGTATTTTACATAATTTGGAAGTTAAAATGTAGCTGTAACAATACAATACAATACTAAAACTCTTTATTGTATACCAGTAACATAAAAGACTTTTACAGATAATCCTTATAACTAGGATAATATAATGGGCGGTCTTATCGCTTAGAGCGATCTCTTCCAAACAATGGATGGACATTATCGGTTTAATGTTATATCTTCGAGCTTTGATATTCCTGAGTCTAAAACTGTAAAAAAAGGACTATTGACTTCATGCAGATGTCCAGTAATTAAACAGTATTGAAAAAAAGTACTGATTTATATCAGCTTATGTGTAAAATTCAACCCTATAAAACCGTTAACGCTACTTCATAACTCATCTGAGAGAGTTTAATAATTTTCCATGCTAATTAATATTATTCCCAAGTATAAAACTGACTAAAACTCTTCTGTGATGCGATACCCGACGTAAGCGTAGGTATACTTATTTATTCAGCTATTTATACTTTAACACAAAACAGTTTGTACATTGACGACTTAATGCTAAATAACATTTTCTACCAGTCACCCAGAACTTGCAAGAAAAAAAGGTAGCGGTGCAGTTTACTGCACCGCTACCTTTTTTTAGTGCATGATGGGAAATTTAAAAATATTCTCAATTATCGTCTAAAAAAGTATAACTATAAACATCACGACAGGCACATTATGTCCCTTTCATTGCTGCATAAATATTTTTTGCATTGCGTTAGATGCATGCCATATACATGTAACTTTTCAAATATTAACATAATACTTAATTATGCTAAATACGGATTGGTTTTGTTTTGCATATTTTGTGAAGTTCAGGTTTCCAATTAAACTTTTGACAATACTTTTACTTAGTTTGAATTGTGTAATAATTTAAAATGTCGAGTAATTCCAAAATCCTCAATTAAAAGTTTTAATTTGAGGGGCAACTTTAAATGCGTAAGGGTTTTCAGTTTCATATTTATTCTTCCTTCCGACCTCTGTTGTCTCGGGGGATATGGTTGTTTGCTTAATAACTAAATTAACATACACTTTAGGTGTATTTTGGTTAAAATCAAAACATTATAACTTACTTTTATTCCTTATTTATATGAAAATTTTAAAAATTATACTAATTGCTATTGTTAGTTTAATGAACAACGGTTTTTAATTTACATTCTCTTATGTCCTTTTAAGTTTGCTTTTGTCACCAGTAACTTTTACAAGTAGGTATACATTTTATCAAAAAGAAAATACCGACTTCAATGTATCTTCGAAGTCCAACGTCAAATATCGATGAAAGTTATATAGGATCACTTACTTCGTAGGTATACTGAACCCAACGCAAAAATAATTTTCCAAAACAGTTTATAAATGACGAAGTTTTGAGGTAACAAGCATAAATTATAAAAAATACAATCTAATTGAGAACCTCCTCCTTTTTTTCAAGTCGTTTACCGGGGAAGCTAGCCTGAGTCGTGGAAACAGAGCTAGAACGTACTCAGCTTATACATTTTTTGCAGTTTTTTAAGTGGTAAGGCCTGCAGGGGCAGGTAGCTGAATATGCATCTTGACATCACCTCTTAGTCACTAAATAAATGTTTAAGACCATTTGGAAAAGATGTTCATAAGTATTTGCGTCATATAGCGCTAGAACTGTCATTTTCTTTTATCCCTAAAACAACAACGCTTGTCAGTCCACAATTACAACTACCATTTGTTCGCTCTCCAAGGTCCTAAAGGTCAAGGAGAATGTGTTCCATCTTATCTCCCTTAACCTAATTCATCAACGTCCGCTATTACTTTGTGAGTACGCTTTTCTCTGTATTTATTTCTTTCCCCGAAGGGTTCTATGAGGACGGAAATATCTTTTCGACAAGCCGTTAGGCATTGCGGCAAAACTCAAAGGGATAATATAAAATAACCTTTTCTTTCGGATTGATATGCGGATATTGAGGTTGGTAAATAGTAAAGTTAATCGGTTTGCAAAACATTTTTTATCTTTATTCAAGACGAACATATCAAAAACTAATTTAACTTTAAATTAATTTGAAAATTATTACAGTGCGACCTTTTAATTATAAACAGCTTGTAGTTAAATGCATATTTTCTGCCTTTTCCCCTATAACAAAACCCGTATTTAGTTCTATAGGATTAAGACATTAACAAGGATGGCGCAGGAGACCCA
Source organism: Petrophora chlorosata (assembly GCA_951640565.1). NCBI lineage: Eukaryota > Metazoa > Arthropoda > Insecta > Lepidoptera > Geometridae > Petrophora > Petrophora chlorosata. The sequence continues at coordinate 1,166,403 of OX621204.1, read as the reverse complement.
GTATAAGTTATGTTTTTGCGACTAAAAAAGGCCACTTTGGTATGTGTTGTGCCAATTCCCACCAGTTTTAAATCCGAGACTCACGCAAATGTGTACTACTTTATCTTCCCAATAATATTTTTTTGTCTGATTTTCGTATAGACAAGTACAGAAAATAAATTAGCGAAACAAAATAGGAAACGTAGAATGAAATTGTAGATCTATTTCCAGCCTACATTTTCTTTCATGGAAATATTCCACCGACTGGACCACAGCCTTGGGCTGTCAAAGCATTGTGAACACGTGTGGCGATGAATGGGTTACTTCAGGGAACCTCGTGTGAATGTTTGATGTGTTTGTGTGTGTGTTCTCTATTCTTCTCAAGCTCGTAGCAAATGCTACGTGGGCGCTACGACGTGCTTTGTAGACTGTCTACGTCTTTTAAGCTACGTTGTTTACATTACAATTTTTTTAAACATTTACTGTTGCAATGCTATTCCAAGATTAATACACATTAATATTTTCCTTCTCAGGTCTAAGTTTTTTACAACATTTCCTTTAAGCCCACAACGTTCAATTCTCAAAATGTAAGATTCCAAAAATGTTTATCTTAAAATCTTGGATTCCTAAAATGTTAAAAATAAATCTTTTCCATTGCTATTATTATTTTGATGAGCATTTCGTCACAAGTTAAAATAACGTGCTCTAAATATATATATATATAAAAGAGCACACTAATTAGGATGTCCTTCTTCAGGGAGTTCTTTACGCATTAATTTTATTCTTCTTCTGTGATAGCTGATTTAAACAGGTGTTATTAGATATCATCATCATTATCAGAATTCCTATTCACTGAGAACAAGCTTTGTTTTTAGAAAAATTGAATATTTTGTCACAAAGGCACGTGTCTTTTTTTGATTAACCCAAAAATAACGCAGCTTCCTCCTTGTTCCAGGCGAGCGGCTCATCCAGTTCGCGTCAGAGAACCTGGTGACAGAGATCCTGATTCACCCTCAGATGAACACGCTGATGCAGTGCATGCGCAATCTGCTCAGCTCGTTCACCCGCCACAGGCACCTCGTGCACGCGGGGTACACATTCGCCGGAAACGGCTCTTGGATTATGCAAGTAAGTAAACTTCTTACTATTTATACGTCTTTAAACTATCTGCATTTTTTTTACGCCCAACTATCGGACACATAGATCCTGATCCCTAACTAGGATTCCCTGTATCTAGGGAACTAGGAACTATAAGGACCTTGGACCCGCATCACCCAGATATGAAACAAATGCTTGCGGTTTTTTTCCGTGCACAAACATTTGCCTCGTCGCGGAAATCGAACGCGCAACCTTAGTGGTGTATGAGATTTGAGCCAACTTACCCAACCACTACACCACAGGGGCTGACGTATATTGAAACTATCAACTAAATTTTGAGCACTTACCGATTAACTATCCGGCTGAAACTTTCTGGGTAGCTTAGAACTCGGTGACAATGCATTCTTAATCCATTTATTAGCATGCAATGCCGACCTAACCTCAAAAGGCGCATAAAAACCTGGTTTTTAGATATTTTTTTAATCTGTCACTTACTTTTTGATGAAATGTAACTTGAAAGGGTTTTAACTTATTTGCGTACATAAACATACTTTTACATCAAACATCTTCCGTATTGATCTGATTCCGTATTGAGTGCAGCTGCGTTGGGATTGCTAGTCGTCAACGGTTCAAGAAATTAATCTTCTTTTACTTTTATTATTATGTTTAAGCTAGGTAAAGTGCCTTACTTTACCAAATGATTCATAACTTAATTCTCTCTAAAGTTTCTTGCCTAAATCTTGATAGCTTAAATGTCAGCTGTAAATTTACGATGCCTTCCATTAACAGAAATAGCAAATACTATTTTGCTTAATGGACGTTAAGATGAGCCATCTCTTTATTTACAGTTCTATGTTTATTTATGAGTAAACAGACAACAACTTAATTGTGTCTCATAAATAATGTATCTCATTTTAACAAGAATTAGCTTCACAAGTTTGCCTCTCCCGACCTTTGACCTTCAAGAAAAGTGGAACACATTTCCATGCGGGTCTAATTTGTTCGTTCGTTAGACAGAACCTAATGTATTTACGCCAACAGTGAAATATTCAAGGATTCAAGATGGCACCGAAAGGCGCGAAAGCTTAAGAACCAAAATGGCGGATCGTTTTGGCGCGAATAGCGAATTAAGGCTTAATTTCGAAGGAATTAGATGACACCGAATTCAGTTACTGGTAATAGGGTTTCGGCGTTCGTGTAATTATTTACTTGTCGTTTTCACTAAGCACCTTTCTATTGTTTGAAGGATTGTTTTAAATTTGAGAGCGCGGTGCAAAATTAACTGCTTGAGGTTATGTGGTTAACTTTGACAAGGTTTGCCTTAAGTAAAGTGCGACTCTAATGTAATTGAATATGGATGACATTACATTTATGTGACAACCTCTTTCAGCGTTGAAGTGAAGTCGCGACTATTATGTTTGTAATAGAGTGACGTGCAGGTCTTTCACCTGACGGTAACCAATAAGTCTGCCTATAACAGTTGCAGTACCACCATCACAGAACATTGTTATGCAAAATCCCCCGCGGCTCTGCACTGCGCTCTAATTATAAAAATCAAATGTTCAAAAATTTTATCTCAATTCCACCCACTGCAGGCCATTGAGCCTCAGTGCATGGCTTGCTTTATGTGTGCAGCTGAAATATCCGGTATAATTCACACGACTTGTTGTTGTGAGACAGATCCAGCCTCTGTGACAATATCAAAACTAAACAATGCAATACAGTTACAATACGATACAATTACAATACAATACAGTTGGTCAAGTAGGTACATATCGTGACAAGCATATTGTAGGGTAACGACGTAACGACGTTTTTGACTTTTCCGGTTTAATTTAGTTCTTTATTCATTTGTGGCATACTGTATGCTTGGTTTGTGCTCTTTATTAAAACGGGACTTGCACACTAAAGATTACATCTTATTACAAAGTTTTTGCGCGATTTCGAAACTCCGTTGATAGAACATTGTTTAAAGACGTGACAAGGACTACAGATGAAAGAAGGAAGAATAAGCAGGCTTTCTTTTGTGTAACAAACCTTTTTATATCGCGGTTGATACAATCTTACTATTGCTGTTCCCTTTCTCGAAGGGTTTGCCATTTGCAAACGGGTACGGACAAAGATTTGACACAGATGTGTGTTCTGTTTTTGGGATCCTTCTATTTTTGTAGGTTATTCTTCTAGTGATATATTGTTGGAAGCCGGTGAGCAGTTAAGACAATTTCTTTTTATTATAAATGTCATTTCAATTTTAACAACAGTCTTGTTATAAATTATTTTTCAAAAAAAACTAAACCGACTTCAAAACCACAAATAGGCACTCAAAAGTGAAAAATAAATTAATATAATTATCATAAGCGCTGCCCACACATATATTTGAAGTCGGTGCCAGCCAAGTCTATTAGGTAGCAGATAAATACTATGTATATAGTAACTATTGCACTACTGTATTGTACTGTATTGTATTGTACTACTTGTAGGTAGTATCTATCTACTACCTTTTAGACTTGGCTGGCACCGACTTCAAATATATGAGTGGGCAGCGCTTATGATAATTATATTAATTTATTTTTCACTTTTGAGTGCCTATTTGTGGTTTTGAAGTCGGTTTAGTTTTTTTTGAAAAATAATTTATTTTAACCTTTTTAGTGCAAAACAAGTTTTAATTAAATTAATTTAAAAAGTTTTTAAAGACAAGCATTTATGATCTAGCAGCCACATCATGACGAAGTAATAAAGTAATGCGAACGGCCAAGGAGTGGAAGTCTCTGCCGGCATCTGTGTTTCCGGATAGCTATAATCTGGGTGTCTTTAAGACAAGAGTGAACAGGTTTCTTCTAGGCGAGCGTGCTACATCTTCGACCGCATCGTCACTTAACAACAGGTGAGATAGCGGTCAAACGCAAGCCTATAAATAATAAAAAAAAAAAAAAAAAAAAATGTTTAAAACGGGCTATCATAATTAAATTTATGTACAAAAAAAATTCATGACTCTCCTATTCTCTGTTGAGGAGTTCCCTCGCCGGAAGTCATTCCTGGGTGTATCAGCCATGTCATGGTGGAATTTAGAACAGGCTATTATGGTTAAATCCATTTACAAAATTTTGTGTCTATACTATTCACCGTTGAGGAGTTCCCTCACCGGAAGTCAACCCTGGGTGAAGCATGTGAAGCAGTCGAATACAAACCTCCACCTTTAGAAAGTCGGTTACAACAAAAACAAGAACCAACTTGAAGATTAAACTTATATTTTTTTTTGTTTTCGCTATTTTTTTCAAAAAGTGCTGAATTAATTTCGATAAAATTTATATGGGACCACCTCTGAAGTATGACCTACCAATCAAAAAAAGAATCATCGAAATCCATTCATAATTGGCGGAGTAATCGCGTAACAAACACACAAAAAAAAAATAAAAAAAAAAATAAAAAAAAAAAACATACCGTCGAATTGTAAACCTCCTCCTTTTTGAAGTCGGTTAAAAATTGAAATGACATTGTCTTGTAAACTAACGAAACAAAAAACTGAATAAATAAAAAAACTAAACTAAAAACATTAATAATATGTACCTACATACATACGGGCATTAGTAGAGCCAACACGTCATTATAAATTAATTCGTATTTAAATGTCAAGTTTTAAGTCGGTTAAAAATACATAAATTCTTGAATCAAACTTGTGCGTCAAGATTCACACGGGCAGCATGTTATATTACATTAACACTTCAGACAATCGGTTTTTGTCGGTGAAAATGAGACATACGGAGTTTCATATTGCAACGCATACGTCTTACAAACATGTCGATCATAAAATAGGTGACAAATGTCAGTGAAAAAATCAGGCCGAATATCGAACCTATAAAAAGTCTGACGTCGGCGGAGGCACTAAAACATTTAGATGAAAGCGATTGAATTTGATATAACTCGCATTTATCTCTACCGCTTCTAGCGGAAATTAAAAGCTGCAGAAAGGACACCGAGTTACGATAAAGTATGATTCAATGAAAACGTTGTACCTACTTTATACTTACTTGTGATGTTACTTCTAAAGAATTTCATTCTTTATTCATTTATTTATTTATTATCAATGCTTACATTTAATGTACCAGACAGGTGTGAAAGATGTCTTACAGACTAGATACATGTGCCCTGTGAGGGCGCTGCACAAATTTTGAGTGGAGTTCATTTGATTATTTAATGGATATATTTGTCAATTTCGATTAATTCTTACTAGCTACTAGCTGGCTACTTAGGGTATTAAAGATGGTTTCAGAATTTAAATAGTATTTTCAATTTAGCATAAGTGATAGCGGCTTTTAGCGACGAAGCTATAAATTTTGAAATTCAGAGGGTACAATATTATTCATGAAATTTTCTGTCGCGGTAATGTTATTTTTAATACAAGTAAATACAATTTGTGGGATGTGACCACGACTTAAAATTATTCTCAATAAAGATATTTTTGCTACAGTAAATTCTCAAAGTAATTTTTACTTGCTAACAGTATTTTCCCCGGTTTAACTTTTGGCCGAAGTTTTTTATAACATTAATTTCAACTTTCAAAAAGTTTTAGACTACAGCTATCAAATCGTATCAAAATTGAATATTTTCTTTATATGTGTAACTAAATAGATTTAAAATTATATATCATCTGATTAAAGTTAATAAATACATAATCTCCACGTTTCTCTTATGTTTTAATTAACAATTTAAAACATTGCATTTCAATACTGTTAATTACAGCACGCGTCATTGCTGTGACAACGTTGACGTCGCTACCTCCAATGTATTCAAAAAATTACTCAATTTCCCTGTAAACCGGATGGACAGACAGACGGAAATGAAAACCATTCGTTAAGGCAGTATGGACGTTGTACAGGGACAGTAACTCAGTGACGTTTATAAACGGGCAAAAGTAATAAATACACTCAACTTTGTTTCGAAACATTTTTTTAATAAAGTAAACATGCTGCACGTTTTGGGGCTAAAACTGTAAGAATTTATATGCACATAATATGTGCATAGACGAAAATTGTATAGTACATAATATATAATATATGTACTATACAGTTTTCATCAGCAGCTTAAGTTAGATCCTTCCTTCTAATATTATAAATGCGAGTGTTTGTGAGGATGCATGGATGGATGTTTGTTACTCAATCACGCAAAAAACACCGAATTGATTTTTTATGAAAATTGGTATGTATTTTAAGTCCTGGAAAAGGACATAGCCTACTTGTTATACCGGGAATCACGAGGTGCAGTTAGATGATGATAAGATAACACTCAATAATACTGAAGACGTCAACAAATATCGGCAAAGATAAATTGAATGGAGTCATTTTTGTGGGAAGTTGACATACTGTTTATTTCATATTTATAAAATCGATGATCGGTTTTGAACGGAATTACGTCGATGTACGTTCGTTAAACATGACATTCATCGGACAAATAAGATTAAAAAGTAATTTATCTTTAACGTTGCATTTAATTACTTACTGCTTTCTGATTATAGTTTACTCCAGTCAGTAATAATATGTTACTCCTTTTACGTATTTGTTAGTGATTTTGAATTCAATCCGTGACAGTTTGTCCTAAAATCAGCATTTTATGTCCATACTTAAATAGTTCTTATAAATAGGGCCATAGGCAGAAGCCTATGGCCTTATTTATAAGAACATTTAATAAAACCTCCACAGAACATTTAATAAAAAGCCCTATTTAGATAAAAATCTAAATAGGGCTTTTTATTAAATATTCTGTGGGGCACTGCAATTGCTATGGGCAGGCGTTCTGCTTACCATCAGGCGAACGACTTGCTCGACTCATCATATAGTCAAATAAAAAACAAAGCTCACTAGCTACTTCAATAAAACCCTTTCAAAAGTCTAACAAAAACAACGTCACATTTAAGACTGTAATCGCCCGAGAATTCGTTAAAAACAATCCTTCGAACAATCGTCGGAATGACTAACAAAAACAAAAACAAGGAAAAACTTATTCCAATAAGAAAGTTTTCCTTTGGACTTGAAAAGGGGAATTACCTATCGGGTTTCACAGCTGTTAAGGAAAGGATAGGAAACAAGTCGAAAGTAAATAAATACAAAGTATTCGAAAATGTTCGAAAAAGATCTCGTACAAAGGTCTCTATTGGTATTGGAACATAATGACATTGTAAAAGAATTCCGAACGCTTTTTACGTCTTTGTAGAGGCATATCTTGGAAAATGTTACGGCAAAATATTACCATGTTTTTATGAAGTCACTTTCTTGTTTGTCTGTCTGTCGTTCCAGGTTGAATCTTGCTACTCAAATTTTGAGCACTTCCCGATTAGCTCCGGCTGAAACTTTAAGTGTAGCTCACAACTCGATGACCATGCTTTCTCAATCCATTTATTCTTTTTAAGGCGCATACAAACGTGGTGTTTAGATTTTTTTTTATCTATATTCCTTTTTTTAGGGTAATTAATATAAAGGTATTACACACTCATATTGTGGGAATACGAAGCATTCAATAGCAGTTTGTAAGTTTGGTTGATGTCATTAAAATATTGGCTATGGCAAGAGATAAGGAGTAATGAAGGCATTTATTCTCTAACACTTCCGCGTTACAAATTGAATTTAACCTGTTAATCGAACCCGCTACCTCAGTGCTGTACGAAATCTCAGCCAACCTGGCCAGCCGTTACACCACAGAAGTTGTCGGACATTTTTACGTTCACATGCAATATTTTTCACACAAAGACAAATCATCGTACACATTCTCACTCTTAACCTATCTCTTCCATTCCAGGACGGGACATTCTCCCTGTCAGACTTCACGGACGCGTACCAGGAGAATGAGGTTCAGCGCGTGATTCGCGCTTACGAGAACTCCATCTCCATCGACATTCACTGCTCCACAAACGGCGGGGGCGACTGGGCCAAGCTTCCAGAGATGCCTTTCGTCAAGTACTGCAAGATTAGGGTCAACCCTAAAGATATATTGGACTCTGGCTCTCAAGCCATCAAGGATTTTATCGGTAAGTACCTATTGTTTAAATTTACCCTTATGCGTCTTTAAATATATTACCTATTATTTAAAACCAAGCTTTTGACATCAAATTGGACCGTTGCTGTTTGATATATACCTATGTTGATGTTTCATTCTTTATGCGAGGCCTGTAATAGATTTCCTAGAAGTGCTCTTCGCCAAGTAAGATTAAGGTCAAGCTCATGAAGATATTGGTTTCTCCATGGGTTGGAGTTCTATTAATCCAATATAGTTAGCTTAGCTTCTAAGTTGTTTGAGACAAAAATCAAAGAATAAAGGCCCAGTTGAATAACCTTATTATCAGAATCCATAATCAAAAGAACAGTATACTAGTGACTTTGATTGGATCATTATTTCAGACCGTTTACGGAAAAACTTAAAGTTCTGTTTCTAAGATAACTTTGTCTATTACAACAATTATATTATTATGTTATACGAGAACATTCTAGAATTTTTCACGTTTGTCCACCTTCTAATCAGTTTAATAAAATATCGGTCAAAACCTAGAATTAAAATAAAATAATCTAAGTAGCATAATCTAGACCAAGCGTATAAAGTTTCTAGGCCAACACGCTCACGCAACAATTTGCTTTACCTTAGACAGCTAGCATGTTCCCGTAATTCTATATTCAATATTTACGGCACAAATGGAGGCCTACGTTAGGCTCCGTATTACGGAGGCTACGAAATGAATGGCACCATTAATTCGTGTGACAACTAGTGTTACTATTCAGGAACTCGACTAACGATGCCACTTGTGACGGGGTGCGGTGGGGTGACAACGATTTTGGGATATCTAGGATAATATGTTGTTCTTTTCTTAAATTGGGTGCTATTCTAATGATTATTAAGCCACTTGAATTTAGGATAGCTTAGAGTCATATCACGTTATCCTTACAGCGCAGTAGCCGGTCATAGGTAACAAGCTCTTTTTGAACCGTTAAAAAAAAGGAGGAGGTTCTTTGTTCGATTGTTGTATGTTTTTTAATGTTTGTTACCTCAGATTTCCGTCATACATGAACCGATTTGCAAAATTCTTTTTGCGTTGGGTTCAGTGTAGCTACGAAGTAGTCCCATATAAATTTTATCGATATTTGATCTTCAACTTCGAAGATACATTGAAGTCGGTTTTTTACTTTGATTAAACGTATACTAGTTAGAGCTTAACGTTAACATAACAGTAGATTGAAATGAAAAAAATAAAATATATTTTTTACCAAATACGTAATGAGAAGCTCAAATTTTGTTTATATGATGATACAGTAGTTTTTCTGATAATAAAATTCCGGAATACCAGTAATATATTTTTTATACACTCGAGAGCAATGAATCCGGGTCACTTAAGGAATCCTAAAAATCTCGGAAACTAAAAATGCTAGGTTAATGCAATAAATTGTATTTAATAGACAATGTAATACTCCTTAAATGAAGGTATTAAAACTTCTTAGTTATTGTAAAGTTATATCATAAAAAAATCAAATTTGAAAAAGGGCCACTTTCGAAGATGGAACTACGAAATTACAGCATTTGGTTTTGCTTTTGTTTGTAATCTGTCATTTATGTGGGTACATAAACCATGTTGATAGTGCTCTATATTCATTATTCAAGCTGAAATTATGTCGCTTACGCCTGAAGAATGCACCAGAATACTTACAATGCTGGAAACCGGCCGGAGTCAGCGCGATACAGCCAGGACTGTCGGTGTGTCGCTGTCAACAGTACAAAGAGTTCTCCGACGTTACGAAGAAACTGGTTCTAACCTACGCAGACCAGGAACGGGCAGAACCAGGTGTACCACAGCACGAGAAGACCGATACTTGGTGAACACCATGCTTCGAAATCGCTTTCTCACAGGAACTGAACTCACCAATCAGTTTCGACGCCTCGGAGGAAGTAACCCAAGTGCATGGACAGTAAGACGTCGGCTTGCTGAATCTAACTTAAAACCCCTTAGACCTGCAAACGGCCCTAAACTGGAGCGTGGGCATCGTATTTCGAGACTAAGATATGCCCAGAGCCACGTAAATTGGAGTATTGAAGATTGGTCAAAAGTTATGTTCTCCGACGAATCAAAATTTATGCTCTACAAGCACGATGGAAGACACAGAGTGTATCGAAGACCAGGGGAAAGATTCAAGCAAGCATGCATCGAAGAAAAAGTAGCCTACGGTGGTGGGTCTGTACTTGTGTGGGCCGGAATTTCTTCTGAAAGTCGCACAGAGCTGGTGATCATAGAAAACGGCTCTTTAACTAGCGTAAGATATGTGGAAGAAATCATCAATGATCACGTTGGTCCATTTATGGTCAATTTAGGTGAGGATGCTATATTTATGCATGACAATGCCCGACCTCATACAGGTAGGATTGTGAATGACTACCTTCAAGAGATGAACATTACTCGTATGGAGTGGCCAGCGCGCAGCCCGGATATCAACCCGATCGAGCATGCTTGGGACGAGCTAGGCAGATGCGTAAAACAACGAAACCCTCCCCCAATCACGCTTCGTGAGCTCAAAATTGCTCTCACAGAGGAATGGGAGAATATTCCCCAAAATCGTATAAGGAACTTGGTGTACAGCATGCCAAACCGCGTAAACGCAGTAATGGAAGCACGAGGAGGCAATACGAAGTATTAAAATTCAAGAAAATCGTAATAAAGTTCAAAAATTTCATGTTTCCTATTTTTGTTTTAAGGAGAGATCAGCAGTTTTTTTCTTTATGTAATTTTGTGTTAATAAAATGTATGGTGACTCATATTTTTTTTACTTTCATTTAAGGAGTATTACATTGTCTATTAAATACAATTTATTGCATTAACCTATCATTTTTAGTTTCCGAGATTTTTAACATTCTTTAAGTGACCCGGATTCATTGCTCTCGAGTGTATTTGAGCCAAATCTCAGTCAATACTTATCAAAAACATAGACTGATGGTCACCCTACATAACTTGCATGTCTGTACAATTCCGTTGATCACGAGTCACCGAGTTCGTAGCAAATCAGCGTAGCAGCTTCGTAGCGGTGCTACGGCAGTGCTACGAGTTTGGGACACAGCCCTTTCAGGCGAAGTTAGCATAATTTGTATGTACACATCGAAGTTACAGATTTGCTACACGGTGTTTCAGTCAGGTTTGTGAATTTGAATTTATCTTGATTTTGAAAAAGGCTGTATGTGAATAGAAGTATAATATAGTAGTTTAGCCACCGCGTACATGGATGTTGGCTCGACAGCTCAGAATTTAGTTAAAATACATAATAAATAATAGGACATAATTCAAACCAAGCAGTGCACCAAGCAGTAGTGCGCAAGCATTATGAGCTCCACCACTGTTCCGATTCAGATATTGTCTACATAGTAGGAACATATTCCTATACGTGTTTAAAACTTAGGTATATGCCTACCTACCTAGAAACTAGTTAAATTGTGGGAAGATGAATAAATTCATTATTATTACATTATTATTATTAATATTGAAAATTGGTTTTTCGCGCTAAAACATGTGATTTGTTGGCCTCGAATTTAGACGAAGTTACACTGCGTTGTTTACTAAATTTTGTTAACAAGCCACCACAGAAGATAGACAAGCAATAGGTACCAATTCTGAATCTGAAGTTATCTTCATAATAGCAGCAATACGCCGAATCAGACAAAATGTGAAACGTCAAACGAGAAACGCCTGGAGTGGGCACGCGCCTTAATTGGACCCTAAGTTTAGAGTTGTTCGCAGTAAAGTTAGACGTTTGCAAAACAGGCAGAGAACGGTACAAGTTACAAATAGCTACCGGGAACTTGCCCTGTTAAAGCCTAACTTGGCAAGGACAACTTGTAAGTTGACATTTTATCAGCTGCAATTTATAATTTTTACCATAATCAAATGTTAGTTTCGACTATATTTTTCTCACTTAATTGTCATTAATTGTCAATTTTTTCAGCTTTTTATGTCACTCCCTCTAATCCCGTCGCTCATTCGTTCTCTCTCTCTCAAATCATTTAAAAAATTTCAAAAATATAAAATACATATATATAATACACACATATATCTTTGTTAGAGAGAGTAAATATAGCAGTACCGGACAATTATCGGAGGGCTCGACGGCACAACTTGTTTGCTGTGCCGTGGTGCAGAAGTGAGTTGGGCCGCCAGGCTCCTCTTCCGCGCGCGCTTCGCCTGCTAAACGCTGTGCTACGCCGCCGGTACCAACAATTGGATTTATTTGAATGTTCGCTTGTAGAGTTTCACGGAACGGTAATGGAGTTTGTGGAGGCGTCCACGAATATATAGTAATATTATATATAAATTTTAGGTAATTTGAAATTCGTATGTTGTTTATTTTTAGTGATAATTTCTATATAAAATGTATTTTTTTGAACCTTGGGTGGGCGAATTGGGAAACTGTAATGCTCACCCAAAGGTATAATATATAAATAAATAAATAAATAAATAAATAATACATACAAAAACACTATAGAAATCCTAAACCTAGAGTGCCGCCGGCAGCGGGGCAGGGGCCAAACTACCGGTGGTTATAATATTATTATTATATCAACCTATTGTGTCCCACTGCTGGGCAAAGGTCTCCCCATCTCTGTCCACAGCTACTTCTATCCATCCGGGTCGGTAGGTTTCGAGATCGTCACGGCACCTTTTCCTCGGCCGGCCACGTCGTCTCCGCCCGTCTAGAGGCTCCCATTGAGTGACGATTCTTGCCCACCTTTTTTTTTCTTTTTTATTATACCGAATGACGAGCTGGTCGTTTGCCTGATGGTAAGCAATACGCCAGCCCATAACAATAACACCACTACCCAGAACTTTGTTTTCCAAATCCTGCGCGGCACTGCACTGCGCTCGTCACCCTGAGACAATTAGCTGTTGAGTCTCATAATGCCCAGTAATTTTGCTGGCTACAATGCCCTTCAAACCGGAACACAGTAATGCACCTCTCTCAATTCATTTATAATAACTTTAATATCAAAAATTTAATCCCTTCGGTTTAGCGTAGTCACACTTGCCTGCCTAACCGCGGCCATAGTCGTAATTTGCTCAAATAAAAATTTATGATTTTCGGTGTACCAACGGTATTGCTCATAAACACAGTACGTTTCGTACACCTTCTCAAGTTTTTCTACATGTTTATCGTTATAGTTATTCCGCCCTAAATATACGGCAGTCTCTCCTGGGCGCTTGGCGATTTCTTGCTTCGAGGTTACGTCGATTCCTTCATTAATTAACGACATCTGTGAAATTTGTATTCTCTATGACGCGTCATAGAGAAACATATGAATAAATGAATGCGTCATAGAGATGTTGTTTATTAATGAAGGAATCGACGTGGTTTTGAAGCAAGGAATCGCCAAGTTGTCATAGTGAATTAGGGCCCCGACCTGTCTATTTCATATCGCGATTGGCTTGTGACTTGTTCCCCACAGAATTGGCAAGCAATTCCGCGAGTTGCCGATGTGTTAAAACTTCAGCGGTGGAATTAGTCCAACTTATGCCATTTTATAATAAGGCCCGGAGCCTTTCTCCCTTTGTAACTGAATCAAGGCGTTCTGTTAGCTTTGTGAATGTTGTTTAATTGGCTCCAGATTCTTAATTGATCTTGTCTCTAAGGAGTATAAGTCTGTTTATAATTTATTTAGTAAAAATATTAAATGAAAAAGACTATATTTAGAAACATTTTTTATTGTTGTTATTCATTAATTTCTAATCTACGAGTAGGTATATTTGATAGATTCACCGCACACGATATATAATTAGACATATGTATTACCTACTTACTATTTAGAGTAACATAAAGTAAACAATTGAATTGATTAATTATGACACCACAATACAAAAAACGAATGTCGCCTGAACTATACATGCGTCACACACACGCGCGGACGACAGAACCGGACCGCGGCGCGGCGGCGAAACTGCGGCCCCCTCTACAAGCACTTCTCTTGAATCTACGCAGACTCAACACGTCTATCAGTAAAGCACTATTTTTGTAAATAATTCAATAATTATACGACTATATACTCAAGTATCCACCCCTTTTATTGTGGCAGTACCTAATTCATACACTAAACTAGAACAATTGAATACTAAAATAATAAGTAACTTAATATTAAATCAACCTATGTAAATTACTTCACTATACATATATATATCTAAAATATATAAATTTAAAAGAAAATATTTTAGAAATGTGTAAATTTATTGTAACTTTATATTGTGTTTCAACTATTGAAAGTGAAGGCATATAAGCTGCCATATAGAGTCCGAATAGTTCTATAGTAATAGTTAAAAGGTGCTTTTATAATAATTTGTAGTGGTAGGCTATAGCCACGGTTGAAATACGACCAACCGAACAATACTTGCGTCAATCAAAGTAGTCATGTTTCTGTATGATGTTTGGTGAACCATCAGAAAGAAGGATTTGAGCAGTCTCTGAACTTCCACGTCGTCGGTTAACATTAGACAAGATAGTGAAAAAAGATGAGTTCTATAAGCAATAAAGAAGTTTCAACGCTAACAAAATTTTAACACCACTCAAATTGATTAACATACCTACTTAGCTACCGAGGTATGTAAATATATTTACACTCAAAGTGCTCGCAACTCAACGCGCACCACAGTGTTGAGACAACCTTCCAACTTCCAAAGTGTACAATTTCAAATTCAAAACCATTTACCCGTTACCACCGAGTTTAGTATCCAACCCAATACGTACTTTTAAACCGTGTGCCTAACGCAAGTTTTCTAACGATTATAGGTTGAAGTTTAAACTCATTTACAACTACAAATTGCTTTACAACTACTTCTCTCCCCGTTTCCCCTTTTGTTCTTTAACTTAAAGTTAATAATAAGTTTTTAGGGCTTCGTTGTCTAGGGCATTTTCAATACGATATATAAAGTTTTGTACATTCGAATTGTTCTAGAATAGCTCGAAAAGGGGACGCCTACAAAATCTTTCTAGCAATGTTACACGGAGTGTCTTTGTTAGCTTTTATTAGGCTCCTATGTACGTGGAAATAGAGGCATGCTAGTTTAATTATAGAGAAATTAATATTAATAAAACGTCGTTTGAAGGCTTATGCAAGGTAAAGGACTATTTTTACAAAATACATACGTGCCCGTTTTAGGCACAAGTAATTTTTACAAAGTACGCAATCAACATATTGAACGAGAGCGTTTCGCATCATACTTTTTGTTTCTATTTTTCTCCCACATTTCATACATAAATGATAAGAAAAAGTATCCTTTTCCAAGGGTACTGACAAATAAGAAGGCGAACAAGAATTGACACGAGAGGAATTACATTTCCTAACGTTGCTTACGCCTAGTAACCCACTGGAAGTTCCGAATTTTTATCATGATTAATGTGAGCCTGGAGGAAAGTTTCCGGAGATAAGCAACCTTAAACTTTTGGTCTAAATTATGTTAGTATGAAAGTAATCTTGTAGATCGTACTTGACCTTTTCTACCTCTAAGTCTGCTTAACTAAGTTGAAGCAACATTTTTTTTTAGGAGAATGAACATAAGTTGTTAACAATTCTGTCCATAGGATGCGTGAGAGGTATGCGGTTTGGAAAACTTGCAATAATTATATTTCCTCATTTGAAACAAAATTGGTTTTATGTAACACGATCATTGTCGTACAAAAATTATAAACACTTCATATTTTGATAGAATATAATTAAATAAAAAGACCTCGCAGTGTGACAATATTATGTCGGAATAATGAAACATATTAAAGCATCAATACTCAGATATTAAAGCAACCTGTCAGATCTGTCTAGCTCTCTCAACGTAGGAGCTATAGAAATTCCTTTATTGGAATTCACTTGTTTATCTCCTTGCCATACTCGATAGGTATTTAATATGACGTAGGTATATGGAAGTAGGTTCATGTACGTTAGATACTATCTGTGTTAAAATATATGTAATATGTAGGTAGGTTCATGTTAGTTAGATATGTGTGTTTAAGTAATCTACTAGACTGGAGAACGTAGTTTAAATAAATTGCTTTTAAATTTCTTATGCTCTATATTTTTTCGTCTATGTCCAGCAGTGGACTGATATAGGCTGATGATGGCTGATGATGATGACGATCAAATTTTTTATGTAATACATTTTGCAAATGAAACTTTCCTCTCCTGCTAAACTTTTAGTAGAACTTGAAAAAATACAAAACACAATTATTTCAGTTTGTAAAGCTCAAAACATCCAATTTCATTTCTAATAATATTTCTACAAACTAATTAAATTCCGTCTCTTGTGCATCCTGTAGGTATAAAGAGGCAGAAACCTACAAAGCTTCCTTTTTCCGCGACCTAACTAGGTTTCTAGCGTTTCCATGCGACCCAGTTAGCCTAGAAGGACTAACAAGCAGCATCCGGCACTTGGGCGACCTAATCACTGGCTGCGAGCTGAGCGAGTCATCTGTTTGCGGAGTTTCACGTTGGAGTGGTTATTAAGAAACTTTGGTCGGTGATTGGAATATCCCTCAGGAATCTTAGGTCACATCTTACGGATCTGTTTGGCCACAGTCTTACATAATATCATAAGTACCTATTTACTGTCTGCATTTAATATCGCCTGCAAGATGCAATGATTGTGACTTTAGATTAGATTAGATTAAATAACTCTTTATTGTTTCACCACCAGAAAACATAATAACCAAAATTACAAACTTAAAAACTATAGTGTAACAATGGGCGGTCTTATCGCTCAAAGAATTATCTTCCAGACAACTTTTACATTGTTGAATGCACATAATACCTAGGAGAAGAGCAAATGTAGTGTAATGTTGTACTTGTATAATGATATATATATACCATTATAGTAGAAGAAACATTACGCAAAACGTAAGTGTACCGCATCTGATCTGCATTATGAATTTAACCTGTACTGTACTATATTATATTTATACTATATTACACTGCTCTAGCTATATTTGCAGAGCAACCCTGAATGGTTTCATTTAAATGGAGTCGCGGCAGAGTAGAATATAAATTGCGCTATATGAGGCAGGTTTATGCCAAAGCTTTTGTGTATTTTAAATAAATAAATATCAATGGTGTTGAGTAAATGTTATCAGGAAAGCGTATTTTGTTGAACGTGTTAAAAATTAATGCAAAATTTTGTGATGATAGATGGATGGATGTTTGCTACTCAATTACAAAAAAAAATGCTGAATGGATTTTAATGGAATTTATTTTAATTCAAAGAAGATATTTACAATTGTCACAAAAAAGAAACTATTAATAAGATATTAAACTATGTACAACTAGAAATTTATATTAATTACATTTAGTATATGTATAGTTTAGGTCCTATAAAAGGACATGTAGGATGCTTTTAATCCCAGAAACCCGAGGGAAAAATCTCGGGGAGCAACTAGTATCTTATACTCTGTATAATTATATGTTCCGGTCAAACGTAATATAAGGTGGAGAACATAAAACTGCATTCATTTTATTCAACTTTTTGCAAGTGTAACCTGGAACTGTTGATTTTATTAACCCCCGACGCAAAAAGGAAGGGTGTTATAAGTTTGACCACTATGTGTATCTGTCTGTGGCACCGTAGCTCTTAAACGGGTGAACCGATTTGGATGCGGTCTTTTTTATTTGAAAGCAGGATTTCTAGCGGTGGTTCTGTTCTGTCTTCTCTATGTTTTATTGTGTCGGGGGTTTTTAAATTTTTAATTTACCGCAATTTTTACAAAAAGTTGGTATTTTATGTTTCATAAAAATATCGAATACTTTTATGATCTTTCTTTATTTTTCTTGTTGCCTACCCTGGTGTCGGAGTTTAATATTGACGAGATTTAATATCTGATGTCTCGGGGTAATGAGCGCAATGCAGGGCTGGGTGGCACTGCAATTGTTATGGGCAGACGTGGCGCTTACCATCAGGCGAATGACTTGTTCGTCTCAATACTCAGTTACATAAAAAACAAAAAAAACCCGGAGTCCTATGACATGGCCTAACGCTCAGAGTACCTACATTTTTTTACCGGGTCTAACGACTGTCTTAAGACGACAACCGGGATCAACGACATAACATGCCGTCCGAACCAAGGTAGCGCTCAGATTAAAATACTACACTAACAGTTATCCATCCAAGTGGTGACCGTGGCGAACGTTTTTAAACTTAGCAGTTGCGAACGACTAGGTAAGCAACGCAACGAGAGCTACATGCTTCTATGATAATAACATTGTTGGTCTAATGTTCTACCTACTTTGGAAACGATTAATCCGTAGGTATATATAATTAGCTTCAGGGCCTCATTAAAAGTTCCAACCGAATGAAACCTAGTAAAAACTCTAGTTTTAATGAAACTATTTCAACTTTTTGCAACTCGAGTTTAAAACTGCAGCGTAATTAAGCCTGGAAAATATAGCTCTTAACGCGCCATTTATTTTGTAGCAAGAATTTCAATTTGAATATAAAATGCTCTCTCTGCCACTTCTCATTCTAACTTCACGTTCTCACTTCACTAACAGCCTCGCGTGTCTTTTATTGTTATTTCTTATTTCTTTCTATTTTTCTTAGTTCGAGACGTTCCTGGCTCCTGAGTTTTGGCCCGAAAGCATAGTATTCCGGCGCTACAGGGAGGCGAAGCCGAAGTTAATTCCCTAATCGTAGCTCTAGTGTTTATAAATTGTATATATGCTAGTCTGTAAGGTATATATTTTATGGGCCTCTGGTACTTTTAATTTTTTAACTGTATTATTGCCTGAAATAAATGAATTTATTATTATTATTATTATTACTACCCTAGTTTCTTACTTAGGGTTCCTGTTTTTCGTATGAGAAGAACTTTCTGTAAAAGATTCTTAATAGCGTCAAAATATTCTCTGAGTATGAGATTTATAAAAGGCAATGAGGTTTCGGCAGTTAGCAATATTTATTGCTAGTATAGTATACTGGAAAATATTGTCAACTTTCCGTTTTTAACCGACTTCAAAAAAGGAGGAGGTTCTCTATTCGGTTGTATTTTTTTTTTTTTTTTTTTTTATGTTTGTTACCTCAGAACTTAGTCATTTATGGACCGATTTGGAAAATTCTTTTTTTATATGAAAGGATATACTTCCACATTGGTCCCATTTTTAACCGACTTCAAATTAAAAAAGGAGGAGTATATTTTTTCCTTGTTTTTGTTTGTTACCTCAGAACTTCGTCATGTATTACCCGATTTGAAAAAATTCTTTGTTTATTTGAAAGGACATACTTCCAAATTGGTCCCATCATTAACCGACTACAAAAAGGAGGAGTATATTTTTTATGTTTGTTAACTTAGAACTTCGTCAAGCTGATTTAGAAAATTCTTATTTTATTAGTAAGGATATACTTCTAGATTGGTCCCATTATTAACTGACTTCGAATTAAAATAGGAGGAGTATAAATATTTTATTTTGGTACCTCAGAACTTTGTCATTTATGAACCGATTTGGAAATTTTTTTTTTTATTTGAATGAATGTGATTTCAGAATCGTCGCATTGTGGTCCGACTAATTAATAAAAGGAGTTTTTTTTCTTATTATGTTTGTTATCACAGAACTTCGTCATTTATAAACCAATTTAGAATATTATTTTTAAAGTTTAAAAAAGGAGCAGGTGTGTTTCTATGTGTGGCCTTAATTGTCAGAGGGCAGATTTCGTAGCCTCGTTATCTCGTTTTTCGCTCTGTCGTCGTGTGGTCGAATTAATAATTTGTTGGCGTCCAAATCTGACAAAACGATGCCTTCTAAACTTCTGACACGACTTAGTGCCACATATGTTTGCCCTTTTGCAAATTTTTTTTTACCGAGATCGATCACAGCTCTTTCGAGGGTGGTCCCCTGTAGTTTATGGACTGTGACCGCCCAGCTTAATACATATTAGAGGAAGCATACGTCGCTCTACATCTCCGTAACCCCTCGCCGCCTGAAATGTAGTGCTTGATGGAGGTATGGGTATGCAACCGTCACTATTTTTAACCGACTTCAAAAAGGAGGAGGTTTACAATTCGACGGTTGGTTTTTTTTTTTTTTTGTGTGTTTGTTACGCGATTACTCCGCCAATTATGCATTGATTTCAATGATTCTTTTTTTGATTGGTAGGTAATACTTCAAAGGTGGTCCCATATAAATTTTATCGAAATTCATTCAGTAGTTTTTGAAAAAAATAGCAAAAACAAAAATATATAAGTTTAATCTTCAAGTCGGTTCTTGTTTTTTTCGTAACCAACTTTCTAAAGGTGGAGGTTTGTATTCGACTGCTTCACCTGCTTCACCCAGGGTTGACTTCCGGTGAGGGAACTCCTCAACGGTGAATAGTACAGACACAACATTTCGTAAATGGATTTAACCATAATAGCCTGTTCTAAATTCCATCATGACATGGCAGATACACCCAGGATTGACTTCCGGCGAGGAAACTCCTCAACACACTGACAACACACTGACAACTGAATAGGACAGATATGAAATTTTTTTGTACATGCATTTAATTGTGATAGCCCGTTTTAAACTTCGTCATGATGTGGCTTCTAGATCATAAAAGCTTGTCTTTAAAAACTTTTTGAATTAATTTAATTAAAACTTGTTTTTCACTAAAAAGGTTAAAATAAATTATTTTTCAAAAAAAACTAAACCGACTTCAAAACCACAAATGGCACTCAAAAGTAAAAAATAAATTAATATAATTATCATAAGCGCTACCCACTCATATATTTGAAGTCGGTGCCAGCCAAGTCTAATAGGTAGTAGATAAATACTACCTACAAGTAGTACTTACTATATACATAGTATTAGTTTAGTATAGTCGGTGCCAGCCAAGTCTAATAGGTAGTAGATAAATACTACCTACAAGTAGTACTTACTATATACATAGTATTTATCTACTACCTATTAGACTTGGCTGGCACCGACTTCAAATATATGAGTGGGTAGCGCTTATGATAATTATATTAATTTATTTTTTACTTTTGAGTGCCATTTGTGGTTTTGAAGTCGGTTTAGTTTTTTTTGAAAAATAATTTATGACGACAATGAAGCTCTGATAATTTGATATTGTATTTTCTACCCTTCACATCACGTCAGAAGGTCCAATTTGTTGTCAAACAGTTTATTTGAAAAAACATGTCCGCGATTAATGTTTCTCCAGCCTCTGAACTAACACTCTGATCTCTCTACAGCTTACCTGGAGCCATATGTGGTGCCAGCGAGCCTGGACGAGCTACTGGTGTCCAGCGACGTGGTGGGCAACATAAGGTTCAGCCACCCGACTCTGTACGTGTTCCCTGGCGGCCAGGGCGATGCTGCGCTGTTTGGCATCAATGGATTCAACATGCTTGGTAAGTACTTAATGTACAAATATTAGAAAAAAAAAAACATGATTTGAATGAAGGTAGTGAAGAAAGTCATCAACATATATGCGAACGGCCAAGGAGTGGAACTCTCGGCCGGCTTCTGTATTTCTAAATATCTATAATCTAGGTGTCTTTATAGACAAGAGTGAACAGGTTTCTTCTAAGCGAGCGTGCTACATCTTCGACCGCATCGTCACTTAACAAAAGGTGAGCAGTCAAACGCAAACCTATAATTTATTTAAAAAAACATATACAAGAAAGTAAATTGTTGTTAGCATCTAGTAGGATTTATTCGTATCAGAACAATATAGAGAAAATATTAGTATCTACAGTATTTAGAAAAACACTTGCTAAGACGTTGCTGCCCTATGTCTATGCTGAATATAATATATTATTATATTATATTCAGCCCATATCGTCCCACTGCAGGGCAAAGGCCTCCCTACTTTCCTTCCATTTCTCGCGGTCTTAAGATATAGAATATGTCTGATACACACCAAAAATGTCTATGTAATAATACCATGGTGACAGAACGTACCGCCCGTGGCAACAAACATACCTAATAGGTATCCACCTATGTGGCCAGAATACACGAACGCTAATGA
Source organism: Petrophora chlorosata (assembly GCA_951640565.1). Classification (NCBI taxonomy): domain Eukaryota; kingdom Metazoa; phylum Arthropoda; class Insecta; order Lepidoptera; family Geometridae; genus Petrophora; species Petrophora chlorosata. The sequence continues at coordinate 1,144,346 of OX621204.1, read as the reverse complement.
AATATTAGGTAATGAATTTGCCGGCGTCGCCTGACCTCGTAGTAGCTAATAAAATTAAGAGAAAAGACTGTTCCCTTAGGTTCTCTCTGACATTACTTACTTGCCATATTTTTTGCAAGTTCCTTTCTGTCCGCTATTGTCTTTGGTTAGTATAGGAATGTGTTCCATTAATTTTGATTTATTCGTACGAGAACAGTATTCCTTTTTTAACCGACTTCAAAAAGGAGGAGGTTTACAATTCGACGGTATGTTTTTTTTTTTATTTTTTTGTGTGTTTGTTACGCGATTTCTCCGCCAATTATGCATTGATTTCGATGATTATTTTTTTGATTGGTAGGTAATACTTCAAAGGTGGTCCCATATAAATTTTATCGAAATTCATTCAGTAGTTTTTGAAAAAAAATAGCAAAAACAAAAAATATAAGTTTAATCTTCAAGTCGGTTCTTGTTTTTTTCGTAACCAACTTTCTAAAGGTGGAGGTTTGTATTCGACTGCTTCACCTGCTTCACCCAGGGTTGACTTCCGGTGAGGGAACTCCCCAACGGTGAATAGTACAGACACAACATTTCGTAAATGGATTTAACCATAATAGCCTGTTCTAAATTCCATCATGACATGGCAGATACACCCAGGATTGACTTCCGGCGAGGGAACTCCTCAACAGAGAACAGGACAGACATGAAATTTTTTTGTATATGCATTTAATTGTGATAGCCCGGTTTTAACTTCGTCATGATGTGGCTTCTAGATCATAAAAGCTTGTCTTTAAAAACTTTTTGATTTAATTTAATTAAAACTTATTTTTCACTAAAAAGGGTAAAATAAATTATTTTTCAAAAAAAACTAAACCGACTTCAAAACCCAAATGACACTCAAAAGTAAAAAATAAATTAATATAATTATCATAAGCGCTACCCACTCATATATTTGAAGTCGGTGCCAGCCAAAAGGTAAAAGGTAGTAGATAGATACTACCTACAAGTAGTACTTACTATATACATATTTATCTGCTACCTATTAGACTTGGCTGGCACCGACTTCAAATATATGAGTGGGTAGCGCTTATGATAATTATATTAATTTATTTTTTACTTTTGAGTGTCATTTGGGTTTTGAAGTCGGTTTAGTTTTTTTTGAAAAATAATTTATTTTCAGAACTTTTTGCACATTTATAATTTTGAAATTTGTTCGTTTATTTCATTTGTTAGTAGCAACACCTAATCTTTTTATAAACTTTACGTTTTCCTTGATGTTTGACGAGTTTTAAAATTGTAGTCCCATTCTGTGTTCTTATTTTTCTATTTCAAACTTTAACATACCTGTAAGACAAATCAGATGTGCCTCTGTGTGATAGGTGTAGGGCTATTAAATATAGGGGTATGGGCTAGAGAGAAACCTTGACTCTTTGCATAAGTAGTTACCTATTCCCCAACCTCAACACATGATGGCCTCGTCATACATATTTCTGGCTCGTAAACCCAATCCTCTGTCAAGTCATTAACACAAGTAGGTTATTGCGAATAACTAACTTTTTAATGTTATATTATTACCTCTCCACTTTTCGTAATTTCCGAGGGCCTCAAGGCTCCGGGTCCAGGATTTTCGCCCTCTTTTATAGCCGCTCTCCTATTGGCCGGCAGCCAGCTACTCTCTGTATTATTGGCTGCCTATATTTTGCTTGTTACGATTGCAAAAAGTTACGTACCTAATGGCTTTGGTTTTTATTGGCGGTTTTACATGAATAAATGGAAAGTGAGAATTTTTTATTGGAATTCGATATGAGGGAGCGTTTGTGAGTGATATTAATTTAATGAAACAAGCAATTAAGTTAACTATAAATAAGTTGTTTATGTGTAAAGTAAAATAACAAAGAATCAATAATTTTTAAGCTTTTCCCTAATAAACGGTTAAGATTGTTTGCCCAGAATAAGCACTTGTGTAAACGCCAGAGCCAACTTTGCGGCTCATAGAAACATTGACACGAATATATTTCTCGGAAACATCTTGACCCGCCCGACTATTTTGTTCCTCGCCCCATTACTTATCACAGACATCGCCTCGCCTCGCGACAAGACAAAAAGAAAAAACCTCGCCTTGACATAACTCTGAGACTCTCAGACGTAAGCTATGGCCGGCCTTGGGGGAACAGGCACTCAGGCTTGGTACTGTGCCAACAAGAATATTGGTTTTCTTCGTGAAAAGTAGTTTTTCTGACAGATACAGCCTAGATAAGTGAGGTATCGAATTTACTGGCACTTGCCACCTTTGAGGTTGAGCGTGGGGTCGGAAGTTAGGGCTTCATTTCGGGTCGTTTGAGGATAAGTGTCGGGCTCCATGAATCCAGACACTCAAGAGAGTTAGGGGATGAGTTGGTAGACCTTCATAAACTTGTTAGTATAATAAAATAAAATAAAGGCAAGCATGGTTTCCACGGAGAAGTGACATAGTTACATACATGAAATAAATACGTAGGTACTTAGAGAAATGTGCCTCTAACTCACAAAAGTAGAGCAGATGGTAACGAATTCTTAACACTGGGTTGAAAATAATAAAACTACCATTTTAAGATTGTTTGGAAGATATTGCTTTGAGCGATAAGGCCACCGCATAAATACTTTAGTTTTATTTGTTGTTCCTTTTGTTGTTATATATTCTGGTGGTGTAAAAAGAGTTGCCTAATCTAATTAGCCATTAATTGCTGAACTCATATCAATTATTTTCCATGATTAGTCGGAACACATTCATCAAGAACACAGAAGGTATCGGCTCGTCCCGAATAATTTCAATTTGCATACGTTGCCTAAGCCTCGCACATGTAATCAAATATTAATGAAATTGATTGTATACAAACAGCCAATCAAGCTTTTGAAATTGTTGTCTGCATTTGACCAATATTTAAGCTAGAACATTCAGGGTTTACGTCAACAGTCTTATTGAGAAGAATTAGATTCCACGCAATAAAGTGATGGAGAAACAAAAAATCAAACGTAAACATGATGAAAATGAGAGAGATGAAAAATTAACATTATTTAGGAAATTCTAAAATCAGCACGTTTTTGAGGAGACAATGTGCGACTACAACCATTCCGAAAAACTCTTTACCTTCTTTTATATAACCTCATCCCTTATAGTTATTTGAAATAGATAACGTTTTGTCGTTAGACAACAAGATTATTGCAGTTAAGAGAAAGCAATAATACACTTGCTTAAAACTAAAGTGTCACAATGGGCGGTGTTCCTTCCAGACCTAGATTAAGAGGACTCAAAGAAACTGTTAGAGATTGTTTAAGAACCGCCCAACTGCGAGTCGGACTCGTGCAAAAAGAGTTCCGTACCATTATCATAAAAAAAAATGGTATAAAAATCACGTTTGTTGTGTGGGAGGCCCCTTAAATATTCATTTATTTTTTTATACATTATTGGCTTGCGTTTGACCACTATCTCACCTGATGGTAAGCGACGATGCGGTCGACGATATTTTATTCTGTTTTTAGTGTTTGTTGTTATAGCGGCAACAGAAATACATCATCTGTGAAAATTTCAACTGTCTAACTATCACAGTTCATGAGATACAGCCTGGTGACAGACGGACAGACAGACAGACAGACAGAAGGACGGACAGCGGAGCCTTAGTAATAGGGTCCCGTTTTACCCTTTGGGTACGGAACCCTAAAAAATATCCCTAAACCGGTACACCCTGGCTACGGCCTTGTACAAACTACGGACAGCGCGGCACTTGATTGCAAAATAAATTGAACCGGGATCGAATAGCCGTTTGCATAGCGCGCGACAAAATAATGAAGCGCGCGGACGCCTGCTCGATTCCTATGTAACTATTGCTTTAAATATTGGGACCCCTACATCGTATCTATGTGTATATTTGTAGTGGAAAGGTCTTTTGCAGGAGTTTGCGAAAGGGACGTTCTGCCACTGAAAAGATATTTGGTACTATGTTTGGTCAAACCTAACTTTGTCAGAAACGGAATACGAACTTAACCACGGTTTAAGATAACTTTTACTTACACCATTAAATGTCAGCTGGAGTTTTGTATGAGGATGATATACGTTTAAAGACAAACATTATATTAAGTAAATATATTATAATATGCCTACCGAATGAAAGTAAAATTACTGAAAATAATATTAAAACTGTCCTTAAGCAGCATAAAATGGAGCATCCTTTATTCATCCAGCTTTATTCAATTGTAATTTCGCATCACTGATCGCACTGTTAGAAGTCGGAAGACTTATTGATGCAGGTTATTGGTTAGTACCTATCATACCAAGGTACCTATCATTTTTGTAAAATTTATATTATTAAATAGTTACAATAAAATCATCGAGGACCTTATGTCTAGAAAAACTTACCCTAGGTTTAAGACATTACTAACCATACACGTTAATTAAAAAGTTTGTTTTGATCCATAAAATAAAATAAAGGTAGGTAGGTACCTATTTTACTCCTACTAAAATATATAATAAGGTATTAATATATTATTATAAGGTTTGGAAACTATCGTGAGTCGAAATATTCATTATAAAGCTCCCGGAAGAAGGACATCCTAATTGTTCGAAACCAGGTCGGAGTTATTCCGACACAATCATAACGATAGTGTAGCCGTTTATATTTATAATTAATACTAAAATATATTTAAGCACTTCCCAATTCAAGAACAGAAATAACACGTATTGTTGAAATTCTAGAATACTTTCTGTACTTACGTATACCTACATACGTTGGTAGGTACTTGTTTTCTATATCGCAATTCTGTGTGTATCGCAAACATAGCCTACCTACCTAGTCGATCGTGTTTTGGTGTGTTTGCACTGTAGTGCTGACTGCGTGTTAACGGGTCGCGTGTTGGACATGCTCTCACGCTCTGTTTAAGGGGACAGATTGTTTCGCTCGCTGACGTGACATATTGTCGGACTGTCTCTGTGCTTACACGGGGCCTTATAAGTACCTACTATGTCTAGAGTTAGGTTAAGTCTTTAAAGTGAGAATACTTACCACTGTCAACATACTGACCTACATAAAGTTGATGATAATTAATATTTACATATTAGAGCGTGGTATTAAAAATAGCTTGAATCAACCTTTTTTTATAGATTTTTGTTGTTTCCTGTTTTATTACCTTAAGCTAAATAAATGAAATAGTAATACTACTATCCTACTAATTTTATTAATGCTAAAGTTTGTGAGGATGGATGGACAGATAGATGGATGGATGGTTGGATTGATGTTTGTTATTCAAGCACGTAAAAACTACTTAACAAATTTTGATGAAAAATTTTATGTAGGTCCTAGAAAAAGAATTAGGCTACTTTTTATCTTGGGAATCCGCGGGGCGCAGCTAGTGTATAATAAATATGGTCTCGAGAACTGGTAAGTCACGTGTGACGTTCAATAAGTCCGTTGCTTTATTGGTATATATTGGAACTATACAGGACCTATACTGAAGTGAGTTGGAACTTGTTTCCATAACTAGTGGATCAGAAATATTAATTAAGGTCATCCTTCTATAATCTGAAAAAATTAAGGACGTACTCGTATGTATAAAACACAGTTATCCAAGAACTCGTCAAAAAAAAAAAATGTTACCATAAACAAACGTAAACGAAGGCGTTAAATATTTTTGGGTTACGAGGTTTACAACTTTACCCAAATAACAACTCCTTAATTAGCTTTGTTACAAACTATTATTACATAACTATTAAATATCATAATTGTTTGATCAGTTTCAGATCTTAGATGCACTTATGAACGCCTGATATTTCACTACAACTTTATCATATTGATCTCTACCGTTGATCGGCTTGAGAACCAGTATAAACTAAGATTCCTTATTGTATTCTGTAGATAATAATTTTTATTATGCATATTGAACACTACAAAGAATTACAGACAATTAAAGGAAAAACGTGTCGAGTATTGCTTGAATAGACGCTTGGGAAAAGGACAATGGGAAACGGGAACGCCAATGTAAGACTTATTGTCCCTCATAGAACAATAGTGCCTATCATTATCAACTACCTGTATCGGTCCACTATCAGGTGCATACTTAGTCCTCTTTTTCTTGAGTTCCACTAAAAACAAATCTTCACAAACACTTTCTCAATTCCAGTGGACGGCGGCTTCTCCCGCAAAGCGTGCTGGTGGGATTTCGCCCGGCACCTGGACCGCCTGGACGCGGTCCTCTTCACCAGACTTAACAACTGCTCTGCCTCGGGCATGGCCTCGGTCTTGCGCAGGAAGGCCGGTGCCAATGTCTACCCGCAGATCGGACATTTCTTTTGTAACTTGGAGGTGAGTGTTTTTTATTACCAATCTATGTTTGGCCACTATCTCGCAGTACGACAAGCAATGATGTAGCCGAAAATTGAGCATATTTGAGGAAGACAGCAGTATAAAAATATAAGGATCGATATGAGAACTAATAATTTGATCAATAATATCGTTAGGTATCGCACTATTGGTATCATTGATGACAAGTTTTATAATTAACTGTGACGCCATCATTCAAATAACAATCAGATTCTTATAGTTCCTTGTCATAGAGTAGTGTTGATTGTGTTGTTTTACAATTTTGAACTGAAACTCTATTAACATGCGATCGATAATTGATGTTGCAAAATTAGTTTGTAAAAGCTTTACAATCAATCATAACTTATTTGGGTCGAAGCGCAATAAACAAAAGCATTAGAGAAAAGGTACTTTATTGTTGTTTACTAATAAACTTGACTTGTGTGCCTTGTGGCGCCACTTCGGCGGCATCAGCAAGGTTGCACGTGTAACTCTAGCCTTAGGACACACTTCAGTGGGTGCCAACATCGCTACTGCGAAGGAAATTCTATGAATGCTAGGAATTTGGAATGTTTGTAGGTATAAAGTTAAAAACAAAACAAAAAACACAGCAAAGTCTCTTGCCGTGATGGGATTCAATGTTTAAGTCACAAGGGCTTAACTTTGTAATCAAATTGATAATATATTTCGCTATAATTTAATGTGTTAAGGGTTACGTAACAGGGGCTGTAGGGCTGCGTACGTTTTTATAATAAAATTCCAAAATGTATAACGGAGCTCACAGAAAGTAAATTCAAATTACGCATTAAGACTGTTCTAATGAGAAAAGCATACTGTACTGTTAGTAATTACATAGAAGACAAAGATGCTTGGAACATTCCACTTCTGCAAAGTAGTCAACTGGTACATAAGAAACATAACATTGTGGAAGCCCAAAAAACTGTAACAAACTCTCAAAAAAATGCCCCTTAGTTTTTTGCCGTATCTTCTGAGTAGTGGTTCTTTTTCCGATACGGTGGTGGAGTCATTGTGATAATTTGACGTTCATAAGTGCGTCTGTGATGCCAAAAATTTATAAAGAGATTTTGACTTTGACATTCAATGAATCATGATTCTTGAGTTCTTGACAAATGCAATTGCTAAGCTTTTACTAAGAATACCTAAGTGCCTAAACTAGATCATAATTACCTTAGTAAAATAGTTAAAAGGTAGACCTACAGCATATATCCATGTATTAAACTACATTAATGCTAACCTTATATGTAGGTGGTATAAGGTAGGTATACTGACCATTGGAGCATGGAATATCAGCTTCCATTCTGTGACATGAGGCAGTGCCCTTTGCGCATACTCGCGACAAGATCCTGTGTTATTCAAGTTATTTTATTTGTGACAATTTACATTTTATGTGAAGTGAATTATGACGTGCCTGAAATAATGTAGTTGTGGTCAGTACTCGCGCTAAGCATGTACTTTTACGTCTAAAGTATCTGAAAATAACTGGAGAGTTTTAGCGGGATCTTATTCTCTTGTTAATCCAAATCTGATCGGGTATAGGTATTTGTTACATAGAGTTGTAACTCCAAATGTTAACTGTGAATGTTTGTTTGTAGATAACAGATTCTTGAAAGTACGACACTTAGATATTTTATGAACTACTGAAGTTGTGTTATTATATTAAAGTATATCTATTATTCGTTTCGCTTTGTTTTCTGGTGTAATGAGAACCAATTGCTGACATTTGGTTAAAAATATGATTTTTTTCCTCGTGTCTTGTGCTATTGTGCATTTGTCAGTGTTGGCTTGACCGAGATACTGTAAAAATGTGTCAAGTTTGTCATTTGGACAAAGGTTCATTTAGATGATGGAAGTTCGTTGCCGGTTGCTTACCCTATGCTATGAAATTTGGAATAGAGATAGATATAGAGCTTAAACCCTGATTTAACATATAGACTACATACGTTTCATCCTGAAAAACTGCAGGTGAAACCGTGTGATGCAGCTAGTATTATTATAAATTTGCAATGTCTACTCTTGCTAGAGTCAAGTCGGGCTGCATGATCGATTGTTAACTAATCGCTTCTTTTCCCCGTATTTCAGGAGCGGCGCACGCTAGCCAGCCCGGACGGCGACAAAGACGCGGACCCACTGCTGGTGTCACTGCTGCAGGAAGGTTCCGACATGATGGCCGACCTGCGCCACCTCAACCTCCGCCCGCAGCACTGCTACCGCAGCCCTGAGCCTGTCAACCTTTACCATAAGGTTGGACATGGTGAGTAAGAGAAATCATCCCATATCGTGTCGTGACGATGAACGATTAGAAGTGTCACAGTTAAAGTGGGTGTGTCTACCTGGCCACAGAATAATTAATAGTACTTATATAACCTGGTCATGGTTGGTATTTGTTTTTTTGCATTAAAATCTATATTTTTTATTGAATTCCTATTTTATTTTATTTTATTATTTTATTTTATTCGGGAAACTAACAGCTAGTTACAAAACATTGGTAATTTAACTAAATTCGTATGGCTAATTAAAAGTTTCCACTTATAGGTAACTAAGTATACGGGTACATAGTTGACGGGCGCTTACAGAGTTGGTGAAAAGTAAAAATAAAACGTTAACAATCAACAAAAAAAAACCAATATGAGTTTTCGATATCATATAAATTTAGGAATTAAAGAAACGATCGTTCAAAAGTCGCTTCAATTTAAACGCCGAATTATTGAACAGATCTACACCTATTTATTTAGCCATAGTATTGTAACACCTGCCTGCTCTAATTAAATAACTACTCTGCCTGTAATTCGATTTTACCAAGATAATGTGAATGAAGTTGGGTTTTCTAAGTGAAACCGCGGGGGTATTAAGCCCTATTTGTTCGAGCAGTTCGGGACAATCGATCGTACCATTAGCTATAATCCAAACAAACAATTCCCTGTTGTAGATTAATAAAAATAGTTTTTAATATTATAATATGTATGTTAGTCTGTAAGGTATATATAATATGGGTCTTAGAATTACTTTAGTCACTAATGTAACTATTGTTTTCTTAAGTTGCCTGAAATAATAATATATTGACTAGAAAAGCTAGGTCTGCCACACGTCGCCTTTCTTGTAATGGTAAGAGGTAAATTTTTTTGGAACGGGAAGTATAATTGTTTAGGTATGTTTATTTCCCTCGGCGTCACGCGTCAACGGCTGGACCAATTTCGCTAATTCTTTTCATGTTGTTGCTATTGTCAGGAGAAGGTTCTTATAAAATAAAAATTAAGAAAGATAAGAAAGCTTACCGACCATATATGTAACCCTATAGCGTTTGACGTAACTGTCAGTAGTTTGACTGTTGGTAATTAAGACAGGACAACGTCTGTTGGGTCATCGATTTACTTAACCCGACATAGTTCGAGTGTTTTATGGATTTTATTCCCAATTTAAACAATGTTCTATAACTTTAAACTAAACAATTTTACTGACGCGACCTTGTTATTTTTTATATTTTTTATTTATGTCATGGTCGTGCCAGAAAAAGCTATATAATGCCGCGATGTATGAACGTTTTATTATTATTATGTCGCTCTTTCTCACGGGTTATACACCCGGTTCTTTGGAAGGCTTGCCCGGGGACATGAGCCCAACACGTAGAAGCCTTTTAGAGCATTTAATTTAGATATGTAATGGGCAACACTTATCGGGGACTATCTCTAAGTGCATCATTAAGAAGATGCAATCAAAGACAGCCCCCGATAAGTGAATTTTTAATGGGTGAGAAACGGTCTATGATATGAGACCTCGGCACCTGCCAGTTGCGCCTCATAAATAATATTTAAGCAGGTGGTGACTCGCCACCAACTAAACGGACCCCTTTTAAGGGCCGCAGTACATTGGCGACGAGAGCGGCAACGTTGGTGTGGGTGGCTAAAGGGTGTCGAGAGGTGTGCTGCAGTTTCACTTAAACGCTACTACCGGCGTTATGCCCTTTTACACTTTCATCCTTGGAGATTAGTTCTTAGCTCTTGCATCTCCACCCCCGGACAGCCAGTTAAGGCAAACCGGGGGTCAGGGGCCCATTTAGCCCCAGGGAGAGCCTCGGGGCACAAATTCGCCCCTGGCCTAATTATTATTAAACTCTTTATTTCAGGAATTATTAAAGTACAACAAGGTAAAATTAACAGAGGCCCATAGAATATATAACTTACAGACTGACATACATAAAAAAATATGAAAATTAATATGAAAAATATTACATTAAATAAACCACACACACTACTTCACAGGGTTCAAAAATTTCGCTCCTTCTCTGTATCTCCTGTTTTGTATGTGGCAAATTTCTTTTTACTTTTGTTTTTTGGTTGAATTCAATTTTTGTAAAAGTAAAACTTTTGTCCGTTTGTATGTAGCAAACAGTAATTTCGTACGCTGCACAAAAAAAATGTAAAATAGTTCATTCCTGACATCTACGGAACCCCGAACTCTTTTTTTTTTTTCTTTTGGATATACCCTTTAGAGTTTATGATCAAACAGAAAATCTCTCACTAAAATTAAATTGAATTTATATTTAATTGATCAACAACGTGTCTTTCTGTTTGTTTCAGGAACCCTCGACATGTACGTACTAAATCCGTCCAAGGACTCTAAATATGTTCGGGAATTTCTCAAAAAGTGGCATAACAGTGAACAAAAACTATTCGAAGGTGCGAGTGTACCTGGACAATTTAACTTCCCAATTCCTAACTTAGTGTCAATATGCGCTTTACTCGTGTGGCGGCCTGCCAACCCTGATGATACGATTACCAGGATAATGTTTCCGGGATCCACCCCACAACATAAGATATTCGAAGGCCTTGAGAAGTTAAAACACTTGGAGTTTCTTCAGCATCCCACGTGCACGGGACGGCAGATGCAGCCCACAGTGCCTGCAATCACGTCAACTACAGCTACCACAGTTTCATCGACCAAAACCACTAAAACTACGTCACGAACTAGTAAAGAAAGAAGTATTATAACTGAAAAGACGAAAGATGAAAAAAATGTCGAGCCCGAACCACCACCAAAAGACAAAGTCTTCAAAGACGAAACAGATTCTAAGAATATTATAGATAACAAATTGCTCAGCGAGCTAGTAGATGGAGAAGATAAAAAAATTGAATCTGTTTTGCAAGAAGCGATTACAGCAAGAGCAGAGACTACACTGGATGACAAAATCGCTCAATATGAGAGTACTGTGATAGATGGTTTGCCGAAAAAGAAAGACATTAAGAAAAAGGCTGCTGATAAAAAAATTAAACGGACTGATAAGACTGATGACGTAAAAGACTCTTTAGTTAAAGCTGCTGAAATAAAGAAAGTTGAAATTGAAAATAAAGTCTCAACAAAGCGAAAAGTTGAAAGCCGAACCAAAACCGAAACTACATCTTCTATGACAAGAAGTAAAATAAGTCACCGCGCTTCTCAAAGAGCCACTGAAAAGAAAATGGTATCTACTACAGAAAAGAAAGTAGTATCCGAGGATAAAAAATCCCCTCCAACGACTCCTAAGAAAGTTGTTGATTCTAAAACTACTCCAATCAATGCGCAATCTGCAGTCAAGGAAAGAATAAAGGCCAAATCGAGAAAACTAAGCCCTGGAAGTACTCCTGCAAAGAGTACCAAAGAAGCAGCTAATCGTAGAGTTGCGGAATCTAAACTCAAACAAGCTTCTCCAAAACGGGATGTTTCTCAAAAAACTACTGAGAAAAAGGAACCTAAAAAACGTGAACCTATTTCACGAAGACCTAGGCCTTTAGCTTCGCCTGTGAAGGGTCTTAAAACAATGAAGAGTCCAACTAAATCAGTTAAGTCTATAAAAGCAGACTCCTCAAAGTTGAAAGGACTACAGAGAGTTAATTACGAAGATATATTGAGAGATGCTAAAAAATCTGATGAAGATACATCAAAGTCATTAGACGATATCAAGCAGCAAGAACTTGACGAACGAGAAGAACAAGAAATTGTGAGGGAAATTGAAGCCGTATTTAATAGGGATAGTGAAGCTGAAGAAAGAGTAGAATTTGTGGGCCGCTCCGACATCGAAAAAATAACATGTATGTTAGATGACGCTAAGACTGAAACGACAGCCGACGGTGAATTTGAAGAAGAATATCTTATTATTGAAAAAGAGGAAGTTGATCAGTATATCGAAGAACGTGAAAGCAGTCACGAACATGAAGATGAACTCCAGAAACATGTTAAAGATAAAGAAGAATCTGAAAAGAAAAAAGATGAAACGATACATGACATAGAAAAAGTAGAAGAAACTCAAACCAAGACTGAAGCAGTTATAGAAACTGAAGCTAAACAAATTGAATCAAAAGAACATTCAGTAAGCGTAGAAGAAAAACAAGATATTAGTAGTGAAAAGAAAACTTCAGATAGCAAAAGTGGAGTTGCTAAACCAAAAGATTCACTGGAACTTAATATTGTTCTGGAGTCACAACCGGATGAAAAAATATCTACTACAATCGAATCTGGCGCTACAACAGCACCCACGTTACCTGAAGATGAACGTATAACATTAGATGATATAAAAGAGGATCTGCAAATTGAAGAAAAGTACGTACAAGAGGAGACAAAAGAAGTGGCTCTGCCAAAATCATTGGTTGATTTAAAACCATCTTCTGTCGAAAAAAGTATTAAACTTGAATCACACCCTATGCCAATCAGAGAAATTGTCAAAACTCCAGATGAAGTGGCTGATCTTCCACTGCATGAAGAAGTTGATTACAGAACTTATGATGAGAAAAAAACACCCATAGAAGAGGATATATTCAAACGCAAACCAGATATTGGATTTATTCAAGAAATAAAGGTTCCAAAGGATCTTCCCCTTCCAGATCGGGAAGCCATTTCTTTGAAAGGAATCAAAACCATTGAAGAAGATGTTGTTGTTCAAACAATGCAACGTGCCTCTCATGCTGAAGTTGTAACGGTTACTCCTGGATCTGCACCTGAGTCCCCGATGTATCATGATCAAATGAAAGTTTGTTTATTACCTGGAAAAGATCTCCAAACTGTCAAAGAATATGATGACACTGATTTTGGTTATGGCCAATACACAGAAAAATTAAGAGAAACGCACATAACAACACTTGATTCACCATTAAAAGAAGAAATACTTGTAGTTGAAGAAGTACCCTGTATTTTAGAAAAGATTCCATCGATACCTGAAGATGTAGAGAAAGAAATAGAAGAAGCACGCAAACTTGAAGCTTTTGATAAACCTCCACTCAGTCCAAAAGATGTCGAAAAAATTGTAGCTGACGTGGCAGAAGTTCTGAAATCTGATAAAAGCTTAGAGGAAATAATGGCAGAAAAATCACCGATAATGCTCAGAAAGTCACCTGAAAGCTTAACTAAAACTGACACTACAATAATGACTGCTATAGAGGCTACAAAACTGCTGTTAACTAGTGAAGCTGAAATTAGGCACGATATTCATAAAAACCAAACCGACAAAATGTATAAATCTAAACCAGACCAAGCCTTACAAACTCTCCAAAAAGAAATTTCTCCAGCTAGATCCATTACATCGGAAGATGTCAGTGAAATTTCAGACAAAACTGTCCTTAGTGAGGGTAAAAGGTTTAAACGTGAAACAAAAGAAGAACAGCCTATTATACAAATATCTACAGATCAAAAAAACCTTGAAATTGAACAAAAAGAATTGACTCAGAAGTTAGATGACAAAATGACAAAAACAGTGCATGCCTTCGCAACTAAAACACCACCTACAGAAGAAAAGCTAAGTATCGATGAAAAAGAAAATGAAATAGGAATTGTAGAAGAAATCATAAAACCCGAAAGAAAACTAAGTACCACTTTGGAATCAGCTAAAACATTAGAAAAACTGGAAGAAAAAATGGTCGATTTAAAACGTAAAGAACAAGAATCTTACCGAAAAGCCGACGTTCTTAAAGCTGATTACACCATCGATAAAGAAGAACCAGTAACAAAGCTACAAACTGAAATCCTTCTCAGCAAAGTTCCTGAAAAAGAACCTAGTCCAGAGAAAGAGGATCAGATCACACGTAAGAGAGATGAACTGGATCTAAACCTAACAGAAACTTCTTATGATATAAAGGAAAAACTAACTAAAGATACAATTTCTAGATCAAAACTAGATGAAGATCATAAACAGATAAAGGAAAGAAGTCCTCTTTCAGCTAAAGAGGGCAAAAAGCAACAAATTTCTGAAAAAGAAGTAGACGATGAAGCAGAAAAAGAAAAGTCAGACACAAATATAGATGATACAATAAAAGAACCAGGTATGATAAAGACACTAGTCGACATTACAAAAGAAATTGAACAAATTGTTGATAAAACTGAAAAAACAGCAGAAGAAACTAAACAAATAGTCGGTCAAGGATTAAAAGAAAAATCAGAAAAAATTGATATCGTTTCTGACAAACTTGATGAAAAGCAAGTAAGTTTAGAAAAAGATATTCAAAAGAAGCTTAATGATGAAGTTTCTAAAGAAATCGATGGTGTTGATGATATAATAAGTACAGATATAAAACAAAAAACAACAAAGAAAGAAAAAATCGATAATTTTATGAATAAGCTGGACGAAAAAGTTAGTGCCACAAAAGACTTTTTTACAGGAAAATTGTTTGGTAGAAAGCCTGTCACTGATATCAAAGATACAAGTCCAGACAAAGATAAAGAGGTAATTGTAACAGATTCAAAAGAAGTCTCAAGTCTCACTAAGGCTGCTGCTACATCAAGTCTAGTTGATAAGGCAACTATAATATTTGATAAGAAGGCAATAAGAGAAGAACATCTCGATAAAAAAACGCAAAGTCCTGAAAAGCCTAAAGAAAAGGCACAAAGCCCCGAACAGCTTGATGAAACAATACTCAGTGCAATTAGGTCTGATAAAAAAACTCCAAGCCCAGACGAACCAGATGACAAAGCAACGAGCCCAGTAAAGCTTGATGAGAAGGCAGATATCCCAGTACAACTTGACGAGGAAGCATGTAGCCCAGTACATCTTCAGAAAGCGGAAAGCCTAGAACATATTGATGAAAAAGCGCGAGGCCCAGTGAAGCCTGGTGAAAAGACACCAACCCAAGCACAACTTGACGAAAAAGCGCAAAGTCCAGTCAAGCTTGTTGAAAAAGCATCAAGCCAAGTACATTTTGACGAGAAGGTGGGAAGCCCAGTACATCTTGATGAAAAATCTCCAAGCCCAGTGCGGTTTGATGAGAAGGAACTAAGCCAAGTGTATCTTGATGAGAAAGCGCCAATCCAGGTGCAACTCGATGAAAAAGCGCCAAGCCTTGACAAGAAGATGGCAAGCCCAGTCAAACCTGATGAAAAAGGAATCAGTCCAGTCGAGGCTTATGAAGAACCAAGCCCAGATCATCTTGAAAAGAAGGCACCAAGCCCAGTACATCTTGATGAGAAAACAACAAGCCCAGTGCATCTTGATAAGAAAGTTCCAAGCCCAGTTCAACTTGAAGAGAAGGCACCAAGCTCAGTACATATTGATGAGAAAGCACCAAGCCCAGTGCCTGTTGATAAGAAATCGCTAAGTCCAGTCAAACCTGATGAGAAAGCATCAAGCCCAGTAAAACATGATGAGACAGAACCTAGCCTCGTCAAGCCTGATGAGAAAGCGGAGAAACCAGTTCATCTTGATAAGAAAGCACCAAGCCCAGTACATATTGATGAAGAAGCTCCAAGCTCAATTCATCTTGAAGAGAAGGCACCAAGCCCAGTACATATTGATGAAAAAGCATCAAGCCCAGTGCCTGTTGATAAGAGAACGGTAAGTCCAGTCAAACCTGATGAGAAAGCATCAAGCCCAGTCAAACCTGATGACACAGAACCAAGCATCGTAAAACTCGATGAGAAAGCAGCAAGCCCAGATCATCTTGATGAGAAGGCACCAAGCCCAGTACATATTGATGAGGAAGCTCCAAGCCCAATTCATCTTGAAGAGAAAGCGGCAAGCCCAGTTCATCTTGATGAGAAAACACCAAGCTCAGTGCATCTTGGTAAGAAAGTACAAAGCCCAGTTCAACTTAAAGAGAAGGCACCAAGCCCAGTACATATTGATGAGGAAGCAACAAGCCCAGTGCCTGTTGATAAGAAAACGGTAAGTCCAGTCAAACCTGATGAGAAAGCACCAAGCCCAGTCAAACCTGATGAGACAGAACTAAGCATCGTCAAGACCGATGAGAAAACGGAGAGCCCAGTTCATCTTGATGAGAAATCACCAAGCCCAGTACATACTGATGAGGAAGCTTCAAGCCCAATTCATCTTGAAGAGAAGGCACCAAGCCCAGTACATATTGATGAAAAAGCACCAAGCCCAGTGCCTGTTGATAAAAGAACGGTAAGTCCAGTCAAACCTGATGAGAAAGCATCAAGCCCAGTCAAACCTCATGACACAGAACCAAGCATCGTCAAGCTCGATGAGAAAGCAGCAAGCCCAGTTCATCTTGATGAGAAGGCACCAAGCCCAGTACATATTGATGAGGAAGCTCCAAGCCCAATTCATCTTGAAGAGAAAGCGGCAAGCCCAGTTCATCTCGATGAGAAAACAACAAGCTCAATGCATCTTGATAAGAAAGGACAAAGCTCAGTTCAACTTAAAGAGAAGGCACCAAGCCCAGTACATATTGATGAGGAAGCACCAAGCCCAGTGCCTGTTGATAAGAAAACGGTTAGTCCAGTCAAACCTGATGAGAAAGCACCAAGCACAGTCAAACCTGATGACACAGAACCAAGCATCGTCAAGCCCGATGAGAAAGCGGAGAGCTCAGTTCATCTTGATGAGAAAGCACCAAGCCCAGTACATATTCATGAGGAAGCTCCAAGCCCAATTCACCTTGAAGAGAAGGCACCAAGACCAGTACATATTGATGAAAAAGCACCAAGCCCAGTGCCTGTTGATAAGAGAACGGTAAGTCCAGTCAAACCTGATGAGAAAGCATCAAGCCCAGCCAAACCTGATGAGAAAGCATCAAGCCCAGTCAAACATGATGAGACAGAACCTAGCCTCGTCAAGCCCGATGAGAAAGCGGAGAGCCCAGTTCATCTTGATAAGAAAGCACCAAGCCCAGTACATATTGATGAGGAAGCTCCAAGCCCAATTCATCTTGAAGAGAAGGCACCAAGCCCAGTACATATTGATGAAAAAGCATCAAGCCCAGTGCCTGTTGATAAGAGAACGGTAAGTCCAGTCAAACCTGATGAGAAAGCATCAAGCCCAGTTAAACCTGATGACACAGAACCAAGCATCGTAAAACTCGATGAGAAAGCAGCAAGCCCAGATCATCTTGATGAGAAGGCACCAAGCCCAGTACATATTGATGAAAAAGCACCAAGCCCAGTGCCTGTTGATAAGAGAACGGTAAGTCCAGTCAAACCTGATGAGAAAGCATCAAGCCCAGTCAAACCTGATGAGAAAGCATCAAGCCCAGTCAAACATGATGAGACAGAACCTAGCCTCGTCAAGCCCGATGAGAAAGCGGAGAGCCCAATTCATCTTGATAAGAAAGCACCAAGCCCAGTACATATTGATGAGGAAGCTCCAAGCCCAATTCATCTTGAAGAGAAGGCACCAAGCCCAGTACATATTGATGAAAAAGCATCAAGCCCAGTGCCTGTTGATAAGAGAACGGTAAGTCCAGTCAAACCTGATGAGAAAGCATCAAGCCCAGTCAAACCTGATGACACAGAACCAAGCATCGTAAAACTCGATGAGAAAGCAGCAAGCCCAGATCATCTTGATGAGAAGGCACCAAGCCCAGTACATATTGATGAGGAAGCTCCAAGCCCAATTCATCTTAAAGAGAAAGCGGCAAGCCCAGTTCATCTTGATGAGAAAACACCAAGCTCAGTGCATCTTGGTAAGAAAGTACAAAGCCCAGTTCAACTTAAAGAGAAGGCACCAAGCCCAGTACATATTGATGAGGAAGCAACAAGCCCAGTGCCTGTTGATAAGAAAACGGTAAGTCCAGTCAAATCTGATGAGAAAGCACCAAGCCCAGTCAAACCTGATGAGACAGAACTAAGCATCGTCAAGACCAATGAGAAAACGGAGAGCCCAGTTCATTTTGATGAGAAATCACCAAGCCCAGTACATACTGATGAGGAAGCTCCAAGCCCAATTCATCTTAAAGAGAAGGCACCAAGCCCAGTACATATTGATGAAAAAGCACCAAGCCCAGTGCCTGTTGATAAGAGAACGGTTAGTCCAGTCAAACCTGATGAGAAAGCATCAAGCCCAGTCAAACCTCATGAGACAGAACCAAGCATCGTCAAGCTTGATGAGAAAGCAGCAAGCCCAGTTCATCTTGATGAGAAGGCACCAAGCCCAGTACATATTGATGTGGAAGCTCCTAGCCCAATTCATCTTGAAGAGAAAGCGGCAAGCCCAGTTCATCTTGATGAGAAAACAACAAGCTCAATGCATCTTGATAAGAAAGGACAAAGCTCAGTTCAACTTAAAGAGAAGGCACCAAGCCCAGTACATATTGATGAGGAAGCACCAAGCCCAGTGCCTGTTGATAAGAAAACGGTTAGTCCAGTCAAACCTGATGAGAAAGCACCAAGCACAGTCAAACCTGATGAGACAGAACCAAGCATCGTCAAGCCCGATGAGAAAGCGGAGAGCCCAGTTCATCTTGATGAGAAAGCACCAAGCCCAGTACATATTCATGAGGAAGCTCCAAGCCCAATTCACCTTGAAGAGAAGGCACCAAGCCCAGTACATATTGATGAAAAAGCACCAAGCCCAGTGCCTGTTGATAAGAGAACGGTAAGTCCAGTCAAACCTGATGAGAAAGCATCAAGCCCAGTCAAACATGATGAGACAGAACCTAGCCTCGTCAAGCCCGATGAGAAAGCGGAGAGCCCAATTCATCTTGATAAGAAAGCACCAAGCCCAGTACATATTGATGAGGAAGCTCCAAGCCCAATTCATCTTGAAGAGAAGGCACCAAGCCCAGTACATATTGATGAAAAAGCATCAAGCCCAGTGCCTGTTGATAAGAGAACGGTAAGTCCAGTCAAACCTGATGAGAAAGCATCAAGCCCAGTCAAACCTGATGACACAGAACCAAGCATCGTAAAACTCGATGAGAAAGCAGCAAGCCCAGATCATCTTGATGAGAAGGCACCAAGCCCAGTACATATTGATGAGGAAGCTCCAAGCCCAATTCATCTTGAAGAGAAAGCGGCAAGCCCAGTTCATCTTGATGAGAAAACAACAAGCTCAATGCATCTTGATAAGAAAGGACAAAGCTCAGTTCAACTTAAAGAGAAGGCACCAAGCCCAGTACATATTGATGAGGAAGCACCAAGCCCAGTGCCTGTTGATAAGAAAACGGTTAGTCCAGTCAAACCTGATGAGAAAGCACCAAGCACAGTCAAACCTGATGAGACAGAACCAAGCATCGTCAAGCCCGATGAGAAAGCGGAGAGCCCAGTTCATCTTGATGAGAAAGCACCAAGCCCAGTACATATTCATGAGGAAGCTCCAAGCCCAATTCACCTTGAAGAGAAGGCACCAAGCCCAGTACATATTGATGAAAAAGCACCAAGCCCAGTGCCTGTTGATAAGAGAACGGTAAGTCCAGTCAAACCTGATGAGAAAGCATCAAGCCCAGTCAAACCTGATGACACAGAACCAAGCATCGTAAAGCTCGATGAGAAAGCAGCAAGCCCAGTTCATCTTGATGAGAAGGCACCAAGCCCAGTACATATTGATGAGGAAGCTCCAAGCCCAATTCATCTTGAAGAGAAAGCGGCAAGACCAGTTCATCTTGATGAGAAAGCACCAAGTCCAGTGCCTTTTGATAAGAAAACAGTAAGTCCAGTCAAACCTGATGAGAAAGCACCAAGCACAGTCAAACCTGATGAGACAGAACCAAGCATCTTCAAGCCCGATGAGAAAGCGGAGAGCCCAGTTCATCTTGATGAGAAAGCACCAAGCCCAGTACATATTCATGAGGAAGCTCCAAGCCCAATTCACCTTGAAGAGAAGGCACCAAGCCCAGTACATATTGATGAAAAAACACCAAGCCCAGTGCCCGTTGAAAAGAGAACGGTAAGTCCAGTCAAACCTGATGAGAAAGCATCAAGCCCAGTCAAACCTGATGACACAGAACCAAGCATCGTAAAGCCCGATGAGAAAGCAGCAAGCCCAGTTCATCTTGATGAGAAGGCACCAAGCCCAGTACATATTGATGGGGAAGCTCCAAGCTCAGTGCATCTTGATCAGAAAGTACAAAGCCCAGTGCAACTTAAAGAGAAGGCACCAAGCCCTGTACATATTGATGAGGAAGCACCAAGCCCAGTGCCTGTTGATAAGAAAACGGTAAGTACAGTCAAACCTGATGAGAAAGCACCAAGACCAGTCAAACCTGATAAGAAAGAACCAAGCATCGTCAAGCCCGATGAGAAAGCGGACAGCCCAGTTCATCTTGATGAGAAAGCACCAAGCTCAGTACATATTGATGAGAAAACTCTAAGCCCAATTCATCTTGAAGAGAAAGCGGCAAGCCCAGTTCATCTTGATGAGAAAACACCAAGCTCGGTGCATTTTGATAAGAAAGTACAAAGCCCAGTTCGACTTGAAGAGAAGGCATCAAGCCCAGTACATATTGATGACGAAGCACCAACCCCAGTGCCTGTTGATAAGAAAACGGTAAGTCCAGTCAAACCTGATGAGAAAGCATCAAGCCCAGTCAAACCTGATGAGACAGAACCAAGCATCGTCAAGCCCGATGAGAAAGCGGAGAGCCCAGTTCATCTTGATGAGAAAAAACCAAGCTCAGTACATATTGATGAGAAAGCTCTAAGCCCAATTCATCTTGAAGAGAAAGCGGCAAGCCCAGTTCATCTTGATGAGAAAACACCAAGCTCAGTGCATTTTGATAAGAAAGTACAAAGCCCAGTTCGACTTGAAGAGAAGGCACCAAGCCCAGTACATATTGATGAAAAAGCACCAAGCCCAGTTCCTGTTGATAAGAGAACGGTAAGTCCAGTCAAACCTGATGAGAAAGCATCAAGCCCAGTCAAACCTGATGACACAGAACCAAGAATCGTCAAGCTCGATGAGAAAGCAGCAAGCCCAGTTCATCTTGATGAGAAGGCACCAAGCCCAGTACATGTTGATGAGGAAGCTCCAAGCCCAATTCATCTTGAAGAGAAGGCACCAAGCCCAGTACATATTGATGAAGAAGCACCAAGCCCAGTGCCTGATGATAAGAAAACTGTAAGTCCAGTCAAACCTGTTGAGAAAGCATCAAGCCCAGTCAAACATGATGAGACAGAACCTAGCCTCGTCAAGACCGATGAGGCAGCGGCAAGCCCAGTTCATTTTGATGGGAAAACACCACGCCCAGTACATATTGATGAGAAAGCTTCAAGCCCAATTCATCTTAAAGAAATGGCACCAAGCCCAGTACATACTGATGAGAAAGCACCAAGCCTACTTTATCTTGAAGAGACGGCACCAAGCCCTATACATCTTGATGATAAAGCAGAACGTCCAGTGCATCTTGATGAGAAAACGCTAAGCCCAGTCACAACTGACGAGAAAATGGCAAGCTCAATACATCTTGATGAGAATGCACCAAGAACAGTTGATCTTGATCATAAAACACCAAGTCACGTGCATCTTAAAGAGAAAACGCTAAGCCCAGTAAAGGTTGATGGGAAGGAACTAAACACAGTCAAGCTTGATGAGAAGGCACAAAGCCCTGTCAAACTTGATGAAACGGCTGTCAGCCCCGTCAAGCCTGGCGAGAAAGTGGCAAGCCTAGTTTATCTTGATAAGAAAGTGCCAAGCCCAGAACATATTGATAAGAAAGCTCCAAGCCCGATTCATGTTGATGAGAAAGCACCAAGCCCTGGGCATCTTGACGAGAAAGCAACGAGCCCAATTCATCTTGATGAGAAGGCACCAAGCTCTGTACATCTTGATGAGAAAGCACCAAGCCTAGTTTACCATAAAGAGAAGGCACCAAGCCTGGATAATCTTGAAGAAAAGGCACGAAGCCTAGTACATATTATTGATAAAGAACCAAGCCCAGTGCCTCTTGATGAGAAAACGCTAAGTCCAGTTAAACCTGACGAGAAAGCATCAAGCCCAGTTAAGCCTGATGAGAAAAAACCAATCCCCGTCAAGCCTCATGAGGAAGCGGCAAGCCCAGTACAAATTGATAAGGAAGCTCCAAGCCCAATTCATCTTCAAGAAAAGGAACCAAGCCTTATACATCTTGATGAGAAAGCAGCACTCCCAGTGCATCTTGATGAGAAAACGCTAAGCCTAGTCAAACCTGATGAAAAAGCACCAAGCCCAGTCAATCCTGATGAGAAACCACCTAGTCCAGTATATCTTGATGATAAGGCACCAAGCCCAGTACATATTGATGTAGAAGCTCCAAGACCAATTCATCTTGAAGAGAAAGCACCAAGCCCAGTGCCTGTTGATAAGAAAACACTTAGTCCAGTCAAACCTGATGAGAAAACGGCAAGCCCAGTTCATCTTGATGAGAAGGCACCAAGCCCTGTACATATTGATGAGGAAGCTCCAAGCCCAATTCATCTTGAAGAGAAGGCACCAAGCACTATTCATCTTGATGAAAAAGCACCAAGCCCTGTGCATCTTGACGAGAAAGCACTGAGCCCAATTCATCTTGATGAGAAGGCACCAAGTGCAATACATCTTGATGAGGAAGCAGCACGACCAGTGCATCTTGATGAGAAAACGTTAAGTCCATTCAAACCTGATGAGAAAACACCAAGCCCAGTCAAGCTTGATGAGAAAATGGCAAGCCCAGTATATATCGATGAGAAAGCACCAAGCCCGATTCATATTGATGAAAAAGCACCAAGCCCTAGGCATCTTGACGAGAAAGCACCGAGCCCAATTCACCTTGATGAAAAGGCACCAAGCCTAGTATATATTGATGAGAAAGCACTAAGCGCGATTCATATTGATGAGAAAGCAACAAGCCCTGGACATCTTGACGAGAAAGCACAAAGCCCATTTTATCTTGATGAGGAGGCACCAAGCTCTGTACATCTTGATGAGAGAGCACCAAGCCTAGTTCACCTTATTGACAAGGCACCAAGCCTAGACCATCTTGAGGAGAAGGCACCAAGCCGAGTGCCTCTTGATGAAAAAAAGCTAAGTCCAGTCATACCTGATGAAAAAACATCAAGCCCAGTTAAGCCTGATGATAAAACACCAAGTACAATCCAGCCTGATGAGAAGGCACCAAGCCCAGTACATCTCGATGAGAAGGCACCAAGCCCAGTACATATTGATGAGGAAGCTTCAATCCCAATTCATCTTAAAGAGAAGGCACCAAGCACTATTCATCTTGATGAGAAAGCACCAAGCCCAGTGCCTCTTGATGAGAAAACGCTAAGTCCAGTCAAACCTGATCAGAAAACATCTAGCCCAGCTAAGCCTGATAGGAACGAATTAAGCCCCGTCAAGCCTCATGAGAAAGCGGCAAGCCCACTTTATCTTTATGAGAAGGCACTAAGCCTAGTACATATTGAAGAAACAACACCAAGCTCTGGCCATCTTGACGAGAAAGAACTGAGCCCAATTCATCTTGATGAGAAGGCACCAAGCTCTGTACATCTTGATGAGAAAGCATCAAGCTCAGTTCATCTTGATGAGACAGCGCTCAGCCCAGTCAAACTTGATGAAAAGGCTCCTAGCCCATTCAAGCCTGATGAGAAGTTACCAAGCCCAGTGCTTCTTGATAATAAAGCGCCCAGCTTAGTCAAGTCTGATGAGAAGGCACCAAGTCCATTAAAGCCTGATGAAAAGGCACCAAGTCCAATCCAACCTGATGAGAAGGCACCAAGCCCAGTTCATCTCGTTGGAAAAGCACCAAGCCCAGTGCTTCTTGATGAGAAAGCGTTCAACCCAGTAAAGCCTGATGACAAAATAGCAAGCCCAGTAAATCTTGATGAGAAAGCACCAAGCCCAGTCAAGCTTGATGAGAAGGCTCCAAGCCTTGTCAGGCCTGATGAGAAGGTTTTAAGCCCAGTACTTCTTGAAGAGAAAGTACCAAGCTCAGTGCATTTTGACGAGAAAGCGCCTAGTCCAGTCAAGTCTGATGTGGAAGCACTAAGCCCAATTAAGCCTGATGAGAGAGTAACAAGCCCAGTCGAACCTGTTGAGAAAACGACAAGTTCAGTATGTCTTGATGAGAAAGCAACAAGCCCATTCAAGCTTGATGAAAAGGCTCCAAGCACAGTGCTTTATGACGAAAAGACACTAAGCCCTGTACATCTCGATGAGAAGGCAGCGAGCCCAGTGCTTCTTGATGAGCAAGCGCCTAGCCCAGTCAAGCCTGATGAGAAGGCACCAAGCTTAGCTCATCTTGATGGAAAAGCACCAAGCCCAGTGCTTCTTGATGAGAAAGCGTTTAGCCCAGTTAAGCCTGATGAAAAGGCACGAAGCCCAGACAAGCCTGATGAAAAACTAGAAAGCCGAGTAAATCTTGATGAGAAGGCACCAAGCTCAGCCAAGCACGATGATAAGGCACCAAGTCCAATGCAGCCTGATAAGAAGGCATCAAGCCCAGTACATCTCGATGAGAAAGTACCAAGCCCAGTGCATCTTGATGAGACAGCGCTCAGCCCAGTCAAGCTTGATGAATTAGCTCCAAGTCTATTAAAGCCTGATGAAAAGGCACCAAGTCCAATCCAGCCTGATGAGAAGGCACCAAGTCCATTAAAGCCTGATGAAAAGTCACCAAGTCCAATTCAGCCTGATGAGAAGGCACCAAGCCCAGCTCATCTCGATGAAACAGCACCAAGCCCGGTGCTTCTTGATGAGAAAGCGCTCAGCCCAGTCAAGCCTGATGAAAAGGCACGAAGCCCAGTCAAGCCTGATGACAAAATAGCAAGCCCAGTAAATCTTGATGAGAAAGCACCACGCCCAGTCAAGCTTGATGAGAAGGCTCCAAGCCTAGTCAGGCCTGATGAGAAGGTTTCAAGCTCAGTACATCTTGAAGAGAAAGTACCAAGCTCAGTGCATCTTGAAGAGAAAGCACCTAGTCCAGTCAAGTCTGATGTGGAAGCACTAAGACCAATTAAGCCTGATGAGAAAGTAACAAGCCCAGTCAAGCATGATGAAAAGGCTCCAAGCCCAGTGCTTTGTGACGAAAAGGTACCAAGCCCTGTACATCTCGATGAGAAGGCAACAAGCCCAGTGCTTCATGATGAGCAAGCGCCCAGCCCAATCAAGGCTGATGAAAAGGCACCAAGCTTAGCTCATCTCGATGGAAAAGCACCATGCCCAGTGCTTCTTGATGAAAAAGCGTTTAGCCCAATCAAGCCTGATGAAAAGGCACGAAGCCCAGACAAGCCTGATGAAAAACTAGAAAGCGCAGTAAATCTTGATGAGAAGGCACCAAGCTCAGCCAAGCAAGATGATAAGGCACCAAGTCCAATCCAACCTGATGAAAAGGCACCAAGCCCAGTACATCTCGATGAGAAAGTACCAAGCCCAGTGCATCTTGATGAGACAGCGCTCAGCCCAGTCAAGCCTGATGAATTGGCTCCAAGTCTATTAAAGCCTGATGAAAAGGCACCAAGTCCAATCCAGCCTGATGAGAAGGCACCAAGTCCATTAAAGCCTGATGAAAAGTCACCAAGTCCAATCCAGCCTGATGAGAAGGCACCAAGCCCAGCTCATCTCGATGAAAAAGTACCAAGCTCGGTGCTTCTTGTTGAGAAAGCGCTCAGCCCAGTCGAGCCTGATGAGAAGGCACCAAGCTTAGCTCATCTCGATGGAAAAGCACCAAGCCCAGAGCTTCTTGATGAGAAAGCGTTTAGCCCAGTCAAGCCTGATGAAAAGGCACGAAGCCCAGACAAGCCTGATGAAAAACTAGAAAGCCCAGTAGATCTTAATGAGAAGGCACCAAGCTCAGCCAAGCAAGATGATAAGGCACCAAGTCCACTCCAGCCTGATGAGAAGGCAATAAGCCCAGTACATCTCGATGAGAAAGTACCAAGCCCAGTGCATCTTGATGAGACAGCGCTCAGCCCAGTCAAGCCTAATGAATTGGCTCCAAGTCTATTAAAGCCTGATGAAAAGGCACCAAGTCCAATCCAGCCTGATGAGAAGGCACCAAGTCTATTAAAGCCTGATGAAATGTCACCAAGTCCAATCCAGCCTGATGAGAAGGCACCAAGCCAAGCTCATCTCGATAAAAAAGTACCAAGCTCGGTGCTTCTTGATGAGAAAGCGCTCAGCCCAGTCGAGCCTGATGAGAAGGCACCAAGCTTAGCTCATCTCGAGGGAAAAGCACCAAGCCCAGAGCTTCTTGATGAGAAAGCGTTTAGCCCAGTCAAGCCTGATGAAAAGGCACGAAGCCCAGACAAGCCTGATGAAAAACTAGAAAGCCCAGTAAATCTTGATGAGAAGGCACCAAGCTCAGCCAAGCAAGATGATAAGGCACCAAGTCCACTCCAGCCTGATGAGAAGGCAATAAGCCCAGTACATCTCGATGAGAAAGTACCAAGCCCAGTGCATCTTGATGAGACAGCGCTCAGCCCAGTGAAGCCTGATGAATTGGCTCCAAGTCTTTTAAAGCCTGATGAAAAGGCACCAAGTCCAATTCAGCCTGATCAGAAGGCACCAAGTCCATTAAAGCCTGATGAAAAGTCACCAAGTCCAATCCAGCCTGATGAGAAGGCACCAAGCCCAGCTCATCTCGATGAAAAAGTACCAAGCTCGGTGCTTCTTGATGAGAAAGCGCTCAGCCCAGTCGAGCCTGATGAGAAGGCACCAAGCTTAGCTCATCTCGACGGAAAAGCACCACGCCCAGAGCTTCTTGATGAGAAAGCGCTTAGCCCAGTCAAGGCTGATGAAAAGGCACGAAGCCCAGACAAGCCTGATGAAAAACTAGAAAGCCCAGTAAATCTTGATGAGAAGGCACCAAGCTCAGCCAAGCAAGATGATAAGGCACCAAGTCCACTCCAGCCTGATGAGAAGGCAATAAGCCCAGTACATCTCGATGAGAAAGTACCAAGCCCAGTGCATCTTGATGAGACAGCGCTCAGCCCAGTCAAGCCTGATGAATTGGCTCCAAGTCTATTAAAGCCTGATGAAAAGGCAACAAGTCCAATTCAGCCTGATCAGAAGGCACCAAGTCCATTAAAGCCTGATGAAAAGTCACCAAGTCCAATCCAGCCTGATGAGAAGGCACCAAGCCCAGCTCATCTCGATGAAAAAGTACCAAGCTCGGTGCTTCTTGATGAGAAAGCGCTCAGCCCAGTCAAGCCTGATGAAAAGGCACGAAGCCCAGTCAAGCCTGATGACAAAATAGCAAGCCCAGTAAATCTTGATGAGAAAGCACCACGCCCAGTCAAGCTTGATGAGAAGGCTCCAAGCCTAGTCAGGCCTGATGAGAAGGTTTCAAGCTCAGTACATCTTGAAGAGAAAGTACCAAGCTCAGTGCATCTTGAAGAGAAAGCACCTAGTCCAGTCAAGTCTGATGTGGAAGCACTAAGACCAATTAAGCCTGATGAGAAAGTAACAAGCCCAGTCAAGCATGATGAAAAGGCTCCAAGCCCAGTGCTTTGTGACGAAAAGGTACCAAGCCCTGTACATCTCGATGAGAAGGCAACAAGCCCAGTGCTTCATGATGAGCAAGCGCCCAGCCCAATCAAGGCTGATGAAAAGGCACCAAGCTTAGCTCATCTCGATGGAAAAGCACCATGCCCAGTGCTTCTTGATGAAAAAGCGTTTAGCCCAATCAAGCCTGATGAAAAGGCACGAAGCCCAGACAAGCCTGATGAAAAACTAGAAAGCGCAGTAAATCTTGATGAGAAGGCACCAAGCTCAGCCAAGCAAGATGATAAGGCACCAAGTCCAATCCAACCTGATGAAAAGGCACCAAGCCCAGTACATCTCGATGAGAAAGTACCAAGCCCAGTGCATCTTGATGAGACAGCGCTCAGCCCAGTCAAGCCTGATGAATTGGCTCCAAGTCTATTAAAGCCTGATGAAAAGGCACCAAGTCCAATCCAGCCTGATGAGAAGGCACCAAGTCCATTAAAGCCTGATGAAAAGTCACCAAGTCCAATCCAGCCTGATGAGAAGGCACCAAGCCCAGCTCATCTCGATGAAAAAGTACCAAGCTCGGTGCTTCTTGTTGAGAAAGCGCTCAGCCCAGTCGAGCCTGATGAGAAGGCACCAAGCTTAGCTCATCTCGATGGAAAAGCACCAAGCCCAGAGCTTCTTGATGAGAAAGCGTTTAGCCCAGTCAAGCCTGATGAAAAGGCACGAAGCCCAGACAAGCCTGATGAAAAACTAGAAAGCCCAGTAGATCTTAATGAGAAGGCACCAAGCTCAGCCAAGCAAGATGATAAGGCACCAAGTCCACTCCAGCCTGATGAGAAGGCAATAAGCCCAGTACATCTCGATGAGAAAGTACCAAGCCCAGTGCATCTTGATGAGACAGCGCTCAGCCCAGTCAAGCCTAATGAATTGGCTCCAAGTCTATTAAAGCCTGATGAAAAGGCACCAAGTCCAATCCAGCCTGATGAGAAGGCACCAAGTCTATTAAAGCCTGATGAAATGTCACCAAGTCCAATCCAGCCTGATGAGAAGGCACCAAGCCAAGCTCATCTCGATAAAAAAGTACCAAGCTCGGTGCTTCTTGATGAGAAAGCGCTCAGCCCAGTCGAGCCTGATGAGAAGGCACCAAGCTTAGCTCATCTCGAGGGAAAAGCACCAAGCCCAGAGCTTCTTGATGAGAAAGCGTTTAGCCCAGTCAAGCCTGATGAAAAGGCACGAAGCCCAGACAAGCCTGATGAAAAACTAGAAAGCCCAGTAAATCTTGATGAGAAGGCACCAAGCTCAGCCAAGCAAGATGATAAGGCACCAAGTCCACTCCAGCCTGATGAGAAGGCAATAAGCCCAGTACATCTCGATGAGAAAGTACCAAGCCCAGTGCATCTTGATGAGACAGCGCTCAGCCCAGTGAAGCCTGATGAATTGGCTCCAAGTCTTTTAAAGCCTGATGAAAAGGCACCAAGTCCAATTCAGCCTGATCAGAAGGCACCAAGTCCATTAAAGCCTGATGAAAAGTCACCAAGTCCAATCCAGCCTGATGAGAAGGCACCAAGCCCAGCTCATCTCGATGAAAAAGTACCAAGCTCGGTGCTTCTTGATGAGAAAGCGCTCAGCCCAGTCGAGCCTGATGAGAAGGCACCAAGCTTAGCTCATCTCGACGGAAAAGCACCACGCCCAGAGCTTCTTGATGAGAAAGCGCTTAGCCCAGTCAAGGCTGATGAAAAGGCACGAAGCCCAGACAAGCCTGATGAAAAACTAGAAAGCCCAGTAAATCTTGATGAGAAGGCACCAAGCTCAGCCAAGCAAGATGATAAGGCACCAAGTCCACTCCAGCCTGATGAGAAGGCAATAAGCCCAGTACATCTCGATGAGAAAGTACCAAGCCCAGTGCATCTTGATGAGACAGCGCTCAGCCCAGTCAAGCCTGATGAATTGGCTCCAAGTCTATTAAAGCCTGATGAAAAGGCAACAAGTCCAATTCAGCCTGATCAGAAGGCACCAAGTCCATTAAAGCCTGATGAAAAGTCACCAAGTCCAATCCAGCCTGATGAGAAGGCACCAAGCCCAGCTCATCTCGATGAAAAAGTACCAAGCTCGGTGCTTCTTGATGAGAAAGCGCTCAGCCCAGTCGAGCCTGATGAGAAGGCACCAAGCTTAGCACATCTCGACGGAAAAGCACCAAGCCCAGAGCTTCTTGATGAGAAAGCGCTTAGCCCAGTCAAGGCTGATGAAAAGGCACGAAGCCCAGACAAGCCTGATGAAAAACTAGAAAGCCCAGTAAATCTTGATGAGAAGGCACCAAGCTCAGCCAAGCAAGATGATAAGGCACCAAGTCCACTCCAGTCTGATGAGAAGGCAATAAGCCCAGTACATCTCGATGAGAAAGTACCAAGCCCAGTGCATCTTGATAAGAAAGCGTTCAGCCCAGTCAAACCTGATGAAAAGGCACGAAGCCCAGTCAAGCCTGATGAAATAATAGCAAGTCCAGTAAATCTTGATGAGAAGGCACCAAGCCCAGCCAAGCCGGATGATAAGGCACCAAGTCCAATCCAGCCTGATGAGAAGGCACCAAGCCCAGTACATCTCGATGAAAAAGTACCAAGCCCAGTGCATCGTGATGAGACAGCGCTTAGCCCAGTCAAGCCTGATGAAAAAGCTCCTAGCCCATTCAAGCCTGATGAGAAAGCACCAAGTCCATTAAAGCCTGATGAAAATTTACCAAGTCCAATCCAGCCTGATGAGAAGGCACCAAGCCCAGCTTATCTCGATGAAAATGTACCAAGCTCGTTGCTTCTTGATGAGAAAGCGCTCAGCCCAGTCAAGCCTGATGAAAAAGCACGAAGCCCATTCAGGCCTCATGAAAAACTGGCAAGCCCAGTAAATCTTGATGAGACGGCACCAAGCTCAGCCAAGCAAGATGATAAAACACCAAGTCCAATCCAGCCTGATGAGAAGGCACCAAGCCCAGTACATCTCGATGAGAAAGTACCAAGCCCAGTGCATCTTGATGAGACAGCGTTCAGCCCAGTCAAGCCTGATGAATTGGCTTTAAGTCTATTAAAGCCTGTTAAAAAGGCACCAAGTCCAATCCAGCCTGATGCGAAGGCACCAAGTCCATTCAAGCCTGATGAAAAGTCACCAAGTTCAATTCAGCCTGATGAGAAGGCACCAAGCCCAGCTTATCTCGTTGAAAAAGCACCAAGCCCAGTGCTTCTTGAAAAGAAAGTGCTCAGCCCAGTCAAGCCTGGTGAAAAGGCACGAACCCCAGTCAAGCCCGATGACAAAATGGCAAGCCCAGTAAATCTTGATGAGAAAACACCTAGCCCAGTCAAGCTTGATGAGAAGGCTCCAAGCCTAGTCAGGCCTGATGAGAAGGTTTCAAGCCCAGTATATCTTGAAGAGAAAGTACCAAGCTCAGTGCATCTTGACAAGAAAGCACCTAGTCCAGTCAAGTCTGGTGTGGAAGCACTAAGCCGAATTAAGCCTGATGAGAAGGTAACAAGCCCAGTCAAACCTGTTGAGAAATCGACAAGCTCAGTATGTCTTGATAAGAAAGCAACAAGCCCAGTCAAGCCTGATGAAAAGGCTCCAAGCCCAGTGCTTTGTGAAGAAAAGACACTAAGCCCTGTACATCTCGACGAGAAGGCACCGAGCCCAGTGCTTCTTGATAAGCAGGCGCCCAGCCCACTCAAGCCTGACGAGAAGGCACCAAGCTTAGCTCATATCGATGGGAAAGCACCAAGCCCAGAGCTTCTTGATGAGAAAGCGCCCAGCCCACTCAAGCCTGATAAGAAGGCACCAAGCTTAGCTCATCTCGATGGGAAAGCACCAAGCCCAGAGCTTCTTGATGAGAAAGCGCTTAGCCCAGTCAAGCCTGATGAAAAGGCACGAAGCCCAGACAAGCCTGATGAAAAACTAGAAAGCCAAGTAAATCTTGATGAGAAGGCACCAAGCTCAGCCAAGCAAGATGATAAGGCACCAAGTCCAATCCAGCCTTATGAGAAGGCACCAAGCCCAGTACATCTCGATGAGAAAGTACCACGCCCAGTGCATCTTGATGAGACAGCGTTCAGCTCAGTCAAACCGGATGAAAAGGCTCCAAGTCCATTAAAGCCTGATGAAAAGGCACCAAGTCCAATCCAGCCTGATGAGAAGGCACCAAGTCCATTAAAGCCTGATGAAAAGGCAACAAGTCCAATTCAGCCTGATGAGAGGGCACTAAGCCTAGCTCATCTCGATGAAAAACCACCAAGCCCAGTGCTTCTTGATGAGACAGCGTTCAGCCCAGTCAAACCTGATGAAAAGGCACGAAGCCCAGTCAAGCCTGATGAAATAATAGCAAGTCCAGTAAATCTTGATGAGAAGGCACCAAGCCCAGCCAAGCCGGATGATAAGACACCAAGTCCAATCCAGCCTGATGAGAAGGCACCAAGCCCAGTACATCTCGATGAGAAAGTACCAAGCCCAGTGCATCTTGATGAGACAGCGCTCAGCCCAGTCAAGCCTGATGAAAAAGCTCCTAGCCCATTCAAGTCTGATGAGAAGGCACCAAGTCCATTAAAGCCTGATGAAAATTTACCAAGTCCAATCCAGCCTGATGAGAAGGCACCAAGCCCAGCTCATCTCGATGAAAAAGTACCAAGCTCGGTGCTTCTTGATGAGAAGGCACCAAGCCCAGTGCTTCTTGATGAGCAAGCGCCCAGCCCAGTCAAGCCTGATGAAAAGGCACAAAGCCCAGACAAGCCTGATAAAAAACTGGCAAGCCCAGTGAATCTTGATGAGAAGGCACTAAGCTCAGCCAAGCAAGATGATAAGGCACCAAGTTCAATCCAGCCTGATGAGAAGGCACCAAGCCCAGTATATCTCGATGAGAAGGCACCAAGCCCAGTGCTTCTTGATGAGCAAGCGCCCAGCCCAGTCATGCCTGATGAGAAGGCACCAAGTCCAATAAAAACTGATGAAAAGGCACCAAGTCCAATCCAGCCTGATGAGAGGGCACCAAGCCCAGCTCATCTCGATGAAAAAGCACCAAGTCCAGTGCTTCTTGATGAGAAAGCATTCAGTCCAGTCAAAACTGATGAAAAGGTACGAAGCCCAGACAAGCCTGATGAAAAACTGGCAAGTCCAGTAAATCTTGATGAGAAGGCACCAAGCTCAGCCAAGCAAGATGATAAGGCACCAAGTCCAATCCAGCCTGATGAGAAGTCACCAAGCCCAGTACATCTCGATGAGAAAGTACCAAGCCCAGTGTATCTTGATGAGACAGCGCTCAGCCCAGTCATGCCTGATGATAAGGGTCCAAGTCCATTAAAGCCAGATGAAAAGGAACCAAGTCCAATCCAGCCTGATGAGAAGGCACCAAGTCCATTAAAGCCTGTTGAAAAGGCACTAAGTCCAATCCAGCCTGATGAGAGGGCACCAAGCCCAGCTCATCTCGATGAAAAAGCACCAAGCCCAGTGCTTCTTGATGAGCAAGCGCCCAGCCCAGTCAAGCCTGATGAGAAGGCACCAAGTCCATTAAAAACTGATGAAATGGCATTAAGTCCAATCCAGCCTGATGAGAGGGCACCAAGCCCAGCTCATCTCAATGAAAAAGCACGAAGCCCAGTGCTTGCTGATGAGAAAGCGCTCAGCCCAGTCAAGCCTGGTGAAAAGGCACAAAGCCCAGTCAAGCCTGATGAAAGAGCACTAAGCCCAGTCAAGCTTGACGAAAAAATGGCAAGCTCAGTAAATCTTGATGAGAAGGCACCAAGCCCAGCCAAGCCGGATAATAAGGCACCAAGTCCAATCCAGCCTGATGATAAGGCATCAAGCCCAGTACATCTCGATGAGAAAGTACCAAGCCTATTGCATCTTGATGAGACAGCGCTCAGCTCAGTCAAGAAGGATGAAAAGGCTCCTAGCCCATTCAAGCCTGATGAGAAGGCATCAAGCCCAGTACATCTCGATGAGAAAGTACCAAGCCTATTGCATCTTGATGAGACAGCGCTCAGCTCAGTCAAAAAGGATGAAAAGGCTCTTAGCCCATTCAAGCCTGATGAGAAGGCACCATGTCCCATCCAGCCTGATGAGAAGGCACCAAGCCCAATACATCTCGATGAGAAAGTACCAAGCCCAGTACATCTTGATGAGACAGCGCTCAGCCCAGTCAAGCCTGATGAGAAGGCACCAAGTCCATTAAAGCCTGATGAAAAGGCACTAAGCCCAATCCAGCCTGATGAGGAGGCACTAAGCCCAGCTCATCTCGATGAAAAAGCACCAAGCCCAGATCTTGAAGAGAAAGCGTTCAGCCCAGTCAAGCTCGATGAAAAGGCACGAAGACCAGTTAAGCCTGATGAAAAAATGGCAAGCCCAGTAAATCTTGATGAAAAGGCACTAAGCCCAGCCAAGGAAGATGATAAGACACCAAGTCCAATCCAGCCTGATGAGAAGGCACCAAGCCCAGTACATCTCGATGAGAAAGTACCAAGCCCTGTGCATCTTGATGACACAGCGCTCAGCCCAGTCAAGCCTGATGAAAAGGCTCCAAGTCCATTAAAGACTGATGAAAAGGCACGAAGTCCATTAAAGCCTGACGAAAAGGCACCATGTCTATTCCGGCATGATGAGAGGGCAACAAGCCCAGCTCATCTCGATGAAAAAGCACCAAGCCTAGTGCTTCTTGATGAGACAGCGTTCAGGTCAGTCAAGCCTGATGAAAAGGCACGAAGCCCAGTCAAGCCTGATGAAATAATGGCAAGCCCAGTAAATCTTGATGAGAAGGCACCAAGCCCAGCCAAGCCGGATGATAAGGCACCAAGTCCAATCCAGCCTGCTGAGAAGGCACCAAGTCCATTAAAGCCTGATGAAAAGGGACTAAGTCCAATCCAGCCTGAGAAGAAGGCACCAAGCCCAGCTCATCTCGATGAAAAAGCACCAAGCCCAGTGCTTCTTGATGAGAAAGCGCTCAGCCCAGTCAAGCCTGAAGAAAAGGCACGAAGCCCAGTCAATCCTGATGAAAAGGCACTAAGCCCAGTCAAGCCTGATGAAAAATTGGCAAGCCCAGTAAATCTTGATGAGAAGGCACCAAGCCCAACCGAGCCGGATGATAAGGGACCAAGTCCAATCCAGCCTGATGAGAAGGCACCAAGCCCAGTACATCTCGATGAGAAAGTACCAAGCCCAGTGCATCTTGATGAGACAGCCTTCAGCCCAGTCGAGCCTGAAGAAAAGGCTCCTAGCCCATTCAAGCCTGATGAGAAGGCACCAAGTCCATTAAAGCCTGATGAGAAGGCACCAAGTCCATTAAAGCCTGATGAAAAGGCACCAAGTCCAATCCAGCCTGATGAGAAGGCACCAAGCCCAACTCATCTCGAAGAAAAAGCACCAAGCCCAGTGCTTCTTGATGAGAAAGCGCTCAGCCCAGTCAAGCCTGATGAAAAGGCACGAAGCCCAGTCAATCTTGATGAAAAGGCACTAAGCCCAGTCAAGCCTGATGAAAAATTGGCAAGCCCAGTAATTCTTGATGAGAAGGCACCAAGCCCAGCCGAGCCGGATGATAAGGCACCAAGTCCAATCCAGCCTGATGAGAAGGCACCAAGCCCAGTACATCTCGATGAAAATGTACCAAGCCCAGTGCATCTTGATAAGACAGCCTTCAGCCCAGTCAAGCCTGATGAAAAGGCTCCTAGCCCAGTCAAGCCTGATGAGAAGGCACCAAGTCCATTAAAGCCTGATGAAAAGGCACCAAGTCCAATCCAGCCTGATGAGAAGGCACCAAGCCCAACTCATCTCGATGAAAAAGCACCAAGCCCAGTGCTTCTTGATGAGAAAGCGCTCAGCCCAGTCAAGCCTGATGTAAAGGCTCGAAGCCCAGTTAAGCCTGAATGCAAAATGGTAAAGCCAGTAAATCTTGATGAGAAGGCACCAAGCCCAGTTAAGCTTGTTGAGAAGGCTGCAAGCCTAGTCAGGCCTGATGAGAAGGTTTCAAGCCCAGTACAACTTGATGAGAAAGTACCAAGCCCAGTGCATCTTGACGAGAAAGCACCTAGTCCATTGAAGTCTGATACGGAAGCACTAAGCCCAATCAAGACTGATGAGAAGGTAACAAGCCCAGTCAAACCTGTTGAGAAAACGACAAGCACAGTATGTCTTGATAAGAAAGCAACAAGCCCAGTCAAGCCTGATAAAAAAGCACAAAGTCTATTAAAGCCTGAAGAAAAGGCACCAAGTCCTATCCAGCTAGATGATAAGGCACCAAGTGCAATCCAGCCTGATGAGATGGCACCAAGCCCAGTACATTTAGATGATAAAGTACCAAGCCTTGTGCGTCTTGATGAGACAGCGCTCAGCCCAGTCAAGCCTGATGAAAAGACTTCTAGTCCATTGAAACCTGATGAGAAGGCACCAAGTTCATTAAAGTCTGATGAAAAGGCACCAAGTCCGATGCAGCCTAATGAGAAGGCACCACCAAGTCCATCAAAGCCTGATGAGAAGGCACCAAGTCCAATCCAGCCTGATGAGAAGGCACCAAGCCCAGCTCATTGCGATGAAAAAACACCAAGCCCAGTGCTTCTTGATGACAAAGCGCTCAGCCCAGTCAAGCTTGATGAAAATACACGAAGCTCAGTCAAGCCTGATGAAAAAATGGCAAGCCCAGTAAATCTTTATGAGAAGGCACCAAGCCTAGCCAAGCCGGATGATACAGCACCAAGTCCAATCCAGCCTGATGAGAAGGCACCAAGCCCAGTACATCTCGATGAGAAAGTACCAAGCCCAGTGCATCTTGATGAGACAGCGCTCAGCTCAGTCAAGCCTGATGAGAAGGCTGCAAGTCAATTAAAGCCTGATGAAAAGGCATTAAGTCCTATCCAGCCTGATGAGAAGGCACCAAGTCCATTAAAGCCTGATGAAAAGGCATCAAGTCTAATCCAGCCTGATGAGAAGGCACCAAGCCCAGCTCATCTCGATGAAAAAGCACCAAGCCCAGTGCTTTTTGATGAGAAAGCGCTCATTCCAGTCAAGCCTGGTGAGATTGTTCCAAGCCCAGTACATCTTGATGAGAAAGTACCAAGCCCAGTGCATCTTGACGGGAAAGCACCTAGTCCATTCAAGTCTGATATGGAAGCACTAAGCCCAATCAAGCCTGATGAGAAGGCACCAAGCCCAGTCAAACCTGATGAGAAAGCGGCAAGCTCAGTATGTCTTGATCAGAAAACAATAAGCCTTGTGAAGCCTGATGAAAAAGCACCAAGCCCAGTACATCTCGATGAGAAAGCGCTCAGCCCAGTCAAGCCTGATGAGAAGGCACCAAGTCCATTAAAGCCCGATGAAAAGGCACTAAGCCCAATCCAGCCTGATGAGGAGGCACTAAGCCCAGCTCATCTCGATGAAAAAGCACCAAGCCCAGATCTTGAAGAGAAAGCGTTCAGCCCAGTCAAGCCTG
The DNA here is from genome assembly GCA_951640565.1 of Petrophora chlorosata. Classification (NCBI taxonomy): domain Eukaryota; kingdom Metazoa; phylum Arthropoda; class Insecta; order Lepidoptera; family Geometridae; genus Petrophora; species Petrophora chlorosata. The sequence goes on along the minus strand of OX621204.1, from coordinate 1,107,007 downwards.
ATGAAATAATGCAAGATCAAACAGAAACACGTGATGTGGTGTCAAGAACAAGTAGTATTGCTAATAAGATAGTACTAAGCCCCTGCGATAAAGAGTTACGGCCAACAGAATTAGACATTAAAGCAATTAGTCCACTAGGGAAAGCCCTTAGTCCCGTAAACTTTGTCGAAGTTCAAAAAAGTTCAGCTTGTCTAGTTGAAAAAATACCTAGTGCACACGACAAAACACTTAGCTCCATCAAATCTGATAACAAAGCTCAGAGCCAAAATGATGAAGTTCTAACTCCAGAAAAGGAAGATGTGATTGTTTCACTTAAAAAGGCCACACAATACACAGAGAGTAGAAAAATGCTTAATATGTTTTATGAAAACAAAATAACATTTGAAGATTATATTAATTCAAGGACAGTGTCAAGCTTAGATCTTAAATTAAGTGGCATTGCTTACGAAGATGAAGATTTGATTAATCAAGCCTTAGAGATTGAGCCTACTTTAAAAGATTTGGTTCCAATTGAAAAACCAAAGATAACAGTTAAATCGGAAGTAGTAAAATTATACACTGAAGAAATTTTAATTGAGCGATTGATTTTCTCAAAACATGTAACAACTAAGTTTGCCGATAGACATGGCGTTATCAGAAAAATGAAAACCATAACGATTACGTTTTCAACGGATTATTATGAAGATAATAGATCAAACACTGACAGAACCGAGAGTCTTAAATCAATATCAGATGTAGAAAATGAAATGGAGATAAACGAATGTCTTGACGGTTACACGGTAATTTGTCAACCTGAAGAAGAAAACAAGATTTCAAAAACAAATACAATCATCATCAATGGTCAGTCAATTTTCAGAAAAATAATAACCGCAACTATTACCGAAAATTATAGCAATAAAATTACACAGCGAACTCGTTCAAAGATCACTGAACGAACAGTTACTTTAGATGAATATCAGAACGGCTCAATCGTCACCAAAATAAGTGAAAATGTATCTCTAACAGATAGACAATTTGAAATGAGTGAAGTCTGTGAATCACTTGAGAAAAGTCTATCAGAATTTGAGATCATTAATGAACCTCAAGAGGAAACTGAAACTCAAACATTATCCGTTATTGATACAAGTCCAGGAAAAACATTGTCACAAAAGCTTTTTTCAGCTATAACAAGTAAAGTTACACAAGATGAAAATCCTCTTGACAAGACTTCTCTGGAAACGGTGGAACAAATCAAGAAAGACGAAAAATCCCCCTTGGGCAAGTCACCAAGCTCAACAAAACCTGACGAAATAAGACAAAGCCTTGAAGACGACAAGCAATCTCCCTTGGACAAGGCACCCAGCCCAGCTGAGATTGACGAAAAAAGGCCAAGTCTTGTAGAAGACGAGCAATCGCTTTTAGACAAGGCACCAAGCCCAGCAAAGCCCGAAGAGAAGAAGCCAAGCCTTGTAAAAGACGTGCAATCTTCCTTAGACAAAGCACGTAGCCCAGCAACTCTTGACGAGGATAGACCAACTCTTGTTGAAGACGTGAAATCACCCTTCGACAAGGCATCAAGCCCAGCAAAGCCTGAAGAAATTAGGCCAAGCCTTGTAGAAGACGAGAAATTACCCTTGGAAATGGCACCAAGGCCAGCAAAGACTGACGAAACAAGGCCAAGCCTTGTTGAAAACGAGAAATCACCCTTAGACAAAGCACCAAGCCCAGCAAAGCCTGAAGAAAAAAGGCCAAGCCTTGTAGACGAGAAATCTTCCTTTGACAAACCACCAAGCCCAGCAATGACTGAAGAAAAAAGGCCAAGCCTTGTAACAGGCGAGAAATCGCCTTTTGACAAAGCACCAAGCCCAGCAAAGCCCAAAGAAACAAAGCCAAGCCTTGTAGAAGACGGGATACCGCCTTTGGACAGAGCACTAAGCCCAGTTAAGCCAGACGAAATTAGGCCAAGCCTTGCAGAACACGAGAAATCTCCCTTGGACAAGGCACCGAGCTCAGCAAAGCCTGAAGAAATAAGTTCAAGCTTTGTAAAAGACGAAAAATCACCCTTGGACAAGGCACCAAGCCCAGCTAAGCCTAAGGAAAAACGGACAAGCCTTGTAGAAGACCAGCAATCTCCCTTGGATAGGGAACCAAGTCCAGCAAAGCCTGAAGAACGAAAGCCAAGCCTTGTAAAAGACGGGATACCACCTTTGGACAGAGCACTAAGCCCAGTAAAGCCAGACGAAATTAGGCCAAGCCTTGCAGAAGACGAGAAATCTCCCTTGGACAAGGCACGGAGCTCAACAAAGCCTGAAGAAATAAGTTCAGTCCTTACTGAAGACGACAAATTGCCATTGGATAAGGCACCAAGCCAAGCAAAGCATGAGGACATAAGACCGAGCCTTGTGGAAGACGAGATATTTCCCTCGGACAAAGAACCAAGCCCAGCAAAGCCTGAAGAAACAAGGCCAAGCCTTGTAGACGAGAAATCTCCCTTTGACAAACCACCAAGCCCAGCAATGACTGAAGAAAAAAGGCCAAGCCTTGTAACAGGCGAGAAATCGCCTTTGGACAAGTCACCAATCCAAACAAAGTCTAAAGAAAAAAGGCCGAGCCTTGTAGAAGACGAGAAATCTCCCTTGGACAAAGCACCAAGCCCAGCAAAGCCTGAAAAAACAAAGCCAAGCCTTGTAGATGACGGGATACTGCCTTTGGACAAAGCACTAAGCCCAGTTAAGCCAGACGAAATTAGGCCAAGCCTTGCAGAAGACGAGAAATCTCCCTTGGACAAGGCACCGAGCTCAACAAAGCCTGAAGAAATAAGTTCAGGCTTTGTAAAAGACGAAAAATCACCCTTGGACAAGGCACCAAGCCCAGCTAAGCCTGAGGAAAAACGGACAATCCTTGTAGAAGACCAGCAATCTCCTGTGAACAGGGAACCAAGTCCAGCAAAGCCTGAAGAAAAAAAGCCAAGCCTTGTAGAAGACGGGATACCGCCTTTGGACAGAGCACTAAGCCCAGTTAAGCTAGATGAAATTAGGCCAAGCCTTGCAGAAGACGAGCAATCTCCCTTAGACAAGGCACCGATCTTAGCAAAGCCTGAAGAAAAAAGTTCAGTCCTTATTGAAGACGAGAAATCGCCCATGGGTAAGGCACCAAGCCAAGCAAAGCATGAGGACAAAAGGCCGAGCCTTGTAGAAGACGAGATATCTCCCTTGGACAAAGCACCAAGCCCAGCAAAGCCTGAAGAAATAAGTTCAAGCTTTGTAGAAGACGAGAAATCACCCTTGGACAAGGCACCAAGCCCAGCTAAGCCTGAGGAAAAACGGACAAGCCTTGTAGAAGACCAGCAATCTCCCTTAGACAGGGAACCAAGTCCAGCAAAGCCTGAAGAAACAAAGCCAAGCCTTGTAGAAGACGGGATACCACCTTTGGACAGAGCACTAAGCCCAGTAAAGCCAGACGAAATTAGGCCAAGCCTTGCAGAAGACGAGAAATCTGCCTTAGGCAAGGCACCGAGCCCAGCGAAGCCTGAAGAAATAAGTTCAGTCCTTACTGAAGACGACAAATCGCCATTGGATAAAGCACTAAGCCAAGCAAAGCCTGAGGACATAAGACCGAGCCTTGTGGAAGACGAGATATTTCCCTTGGACAAAGAACCAAGCCCAGCAAAGCCTGAAGAAACAAGGCCAAGCCTTGTAGACGAGAAATCTCCCTTTGACAAACCACCAAGCCCAGCAATGACTGAAGAAAAAAGGTCAAGCCTTGTAACAGGCGAGAAATCGCCTTTGGACATGTCACCAATCCAAACAAAGTCTAAAGAAAAAAGGCCGAGCCTTGTAGAAGACGAGAAATCTCCCTTGGACAAAGCACCAAGCCCAGAAAAGCCTGAAAAAACAAAGCCAAACCTTGTAGATGACGGGATACCGCCTTTGGACAAAGCACTAAGCCCAGTTAAGCCAGACGAAATTAGGCCAAGCCTTGCAGAATACGAGAAATCTCCCTTGGACAAGGCACCAAGCTCAACAAAGCCTGAAGAAATAAGTTCAGGCTTTGAAGAAGACGAAAAATCACCCTTGGACAAGGCACCAAGCCCAGCTAAGCCTGAAGAAAAACGGACAAGCCTTGTAAAAGACCAGCAATCTCCTGTGAACAGGGAACCAAGTCCAACAAAGCCTGAAGAAACAAAGCCAAGCCTTGTAGAAGACGGGATACCGCCTTTGGACAGAGCACTAAGCCCAGTTAAGCCAGATGAAATTAGGCCAAGCCTTGCAGAAGACGAGCAATCTCCCTTAGACAAGGCACCGGTCTCAGCAAAGCCTAAAGAAATAAGTTCAGTCCTTATTGAAGACGAAAAATCACCTATGGATAAGGCACCAAGCCGAGCAAAGCATGAGGACAAAAGGTCAAGCCTTGTAGAAGACGAGATACCTCCCTTGGATAAAGCACAAAGCCCAGCAAAGCCTGCAGAAAAAAGGTCAAGCCTTGTAGAATACGAGAAATCACCTTTGGACAAGGAACCAAGTCCAGCAAAGCTTGAAGAAAAAAGGCCGAGCCTAGTAGAAGACGAGAAATCACCCTTGGACAAGGCACCGAGCTCAGCAAAGCCTGAAGAAATAAGTTCAGGCTTTGTAGAAGACGAAAAATCACCCTTGGACAAGGCACCAAGCCCAGCTAAGCCTGAAGAAAAACGGACAAGCCTTGTAAAAGACCAGCAATCTCCTGTGAGCAGGGAACCAAGTCCAACAAAGCCTGAAGAAACAAAGCCAAGCCTTGTAGAAGACGGGATACCGCCTTTGGACAGAGCACTAAGCCCAGTTAAGCCAGATGAAATTAGGCCAAGCCTTGCAGAAGACGAGCAATCTCTCTTAGACAAGGCACCGATCTCAGCAAAGCCTAAAGAAATAAGTTCAGTCCTTATTGAAGACGAAAAATCATCTATGGATAAGGCACCAAGCCGAGCAAAGCATGAGGACAAAAGGTCGAGCCTTGTAGAAGACGAGATACCTCCCTTGGATAAAGCACAAAGCCCAGCAAAGCCTGCAGAAAAAAGGTCAAGCCTTGTAGAATACGAGAAATCACCTTTGGACAAGGAACCAAGTCCAGCAAAGCTTGAAGAAAAAAGGCCGAGCCTTGTAGAAGACGAGAAATCGCCCTTGGACAAATCATCGAGCCCAGCAAAGCCTTACGAAAAAAGCCCACGCCTTATAGAGGATGAGAAATCACCCTTGGACGGATTACCGAGCCCAGCAAAGCATGAAAACAAAAAGCCAAGCCTTGTAGAAGACGAGAAATCTCCCTTGGACAAGGCACCAAGCCCAGCAGAGCTTGAAGAAATACAGCCAAGCCTCGTAGAAGGCGGTAAATCACCCTCGGACAAATCACCAAGCCCAGAAAAGACTGAAGAAACAAGGCCAAGCCTTGTGGCAGAGGAGAAATCGCCTTTGGACATAGCACCAAGCAAAGCAAAGCCGGAAGAAAAAAGGTCAAGTCTTGTTGAAGACGAGAAATCTCCTTTGGACAAAGCGCCAAGCCCAGCAAAGACTGACGAAAAAAGGTCAAGCCTTGTAGAAGACGAGAAATCTCCCTTGGACAAAGCACCAAGCACAGCAAAGCCTGACGAACAAAGGTCAAGCCTTGTAGAAGACGAGAAATCTCCCGTGGACAAGCCAGTAAGCCCAATAAAGCCTGAAGAAGAAAAGTCAAGCCTTGCAGAAGACGAGAAATCTCCCTTAGACAAGGCACCAAGCCCAGCAAAGCCTGACAAGAAGAAGCCAAGCCTCGTAAAAGACGAGCAATCTCCCTTAGACAAGGCACCTAGCCCAGCAAAGCCTGACGAGAAGAAGCCAAGCCTCGTAAAAGACGAGCAATCTCCCTTAGACAAGGCACCAAGCCCAGCAAATCTTGAGGAAAGGAAGCCTTTGGAAGAGATACCAAGCTCAGCAAAGATTGGTGAGAAGAAATCAAGCATTGGAGAAGACAATCAATCTCTATTAGACAATGCATCAAGCCTAGTCATTCCTGACGATGAAAGGCCAAGCCTAGGAAAGGATGAGAAACCTACTTCAGACAAGGCACCAAGTTTTGTGAAGCCTCACGAAAAGAGATCAAGCATTGTAGAAGACGAGAAATTTGTAGTGGTCAAGGCAGCAAGCTCAGCAAAGTCTGATGATAAGCCAAGTATTGTTGAAGTTAAAGAGGCCTACGTAGATAAATTATGCACAATAGAGAAATACGTTGAACAGGAGTCAAGCCCAGCTGAAGACGACAGATCGCCTAGCTTAATTGAAGATGATAAATCACCTGTATTACTAGAGGAGAAAACAGTTTTATCCTTATCATCGGCGGACAAGAATATTATTTTATCTAAGGTAATAAGCGTCACAGATGATATTGCTGGAAAGGTTCTTAGCCCAGTTGAACCAGATGTTCTGAAAGAAACTATTGTAGACATTGATAAGAAACCAACAAGGCCAGCGGAATTAGATATTTTTATATCAACCCATCCCGAAATAAAAGAAAGTCTCCCTGATTTATCTAGTCCTGTTAGATCCGATGAAAAAGATATCAGCTTTGTTAATGCGGGTGACAGCACTCTTAGTTTTACTCAAATTGCCGACAAAGAGCCTGAGTCATATAAACAAGACGATAAAGTCGTTATTCCTGTCAAACCAGAAGATAAGGAGACGATATCAGAAAAAACCCATGAGATTGTACTTAGCCCAGCTAAGTCTGACAAAAAAGTACCTTGTTCTGTCAAATCTGAAGAGAAGGTACTTATTCCTGCCAAGCTAGAAAACAAGGACACCAATCTCATCAACAAGGATGAGAAAGAGCCTAGCTCAACCAAATCTACCGAAAAAGTATCTAGTCCTCTCAAACATGACAAGAAAGAACTTAGAGCTGTCGAGGATGATGTCACTAAAGAAGTAATATATATAGTTGAAGACACAGAAACTAAGAGACTTGAGAAACAACATAAACATACAGAAAAACAGGAAGATTTAAAAAAAATAGGCTTGGCTCTAGATTCTGGATTTACAGATTCAAATGTTACAGAAGCTATTATTCATCCGTTTAGAGAAAAGTTGCCTACTCATACTACAACAACAGAAACAAATAAAGAAATAAGTAAACCTTATGCTGATTACACATCAGACACTTCACTTAGTGATAAAACATTGGACATAAGTGCTTACGAAGATGACAAATCATTAATTGAAGATAATCTTAACGAGCAAATGATACATGTAGATTTAAAGAAAGAATCAATTGGTGATATTTCTCAAATATCTAGAATTAAATCTCTCACAGAATTAGCTCGTGAGTCTGAAGAAATACTTCACCATGAAAAGGAATTCGCATCCCAAATACTAACGAGTCAAGAAGAGTTGACAAGCTCGTCACTACATAAAATAAAAAAACGGTCTATTTTAGATGATTACTTAGATGAAAAAACAGCCTCTATTTCTACCATAGATAGTGGTATCACAGACCGTGATAGTATATCCCATACTTTGGTACATGGTAGCAGTTCTGAAGATGTATCTAAAGAAGTAAGCTTAGAAGAGAAATATAGTTTTGAAAGCACAGAAAAAGGGGAAAAGAAGAAAATGATAAGTAAAGATATAGCATATGATAGCAGTTGCCCAGAGTCACTTCAATCAATCAATAGTCAAAAACATGACCATGATCTTTACACTAGCGAAGATGATTCCCTTACCTTAAAAGAATCTGCATTTGTAAAATCATCAAGTGTATGTAAACAAAAGGGTAAGCCTACTGAAGTAATTTCTCCGAAAGAAGAAATTCCGCTTTCAGAGGCATCTGATTCTGGAGTTCATAGTATCCCAACCGACACAGACCGAGGACAAGATCCGTTTGCCTTTTCTTACACCCAATCTATGAAAGATGATGCAGTGCACCTAGTAGAGTCAATACATAAAGCTTTTGGAGATGACTCAGTTCAACAAGGTATTAAAACTGAGAGTCTCGCATCTGCAGCATCTAAAATAGACAGAGTCTCTACACCACCAACTGTTCCTGTAAGTCCACTACCAAAAACTCCGAGTAGCTTCCAAGATGTAAAAGTAAGTGACGGTGTGCAGAGTGAAGTTACTTATGACAAATCAGAGGGCAGTGAAGAAACAATAACTAAAGTTGTCCATGTCGGAGAAGATATTCTTACTCAAAAGATCTCAACGTCTACTGAAAAAGTTCCAAAAGTTCCAAAAACTGCTTTAATTGATACTGATCCAAATGAGTCAGAACTTTTGAGTCTTATGCAAAGTGTAGGTAAGATAAAAACGGAAACTGATACTGTGACCAAAATTATAAAGGAAGGTGAAAACGTTGTTACTCAAACGATAACCACAGTTACTACAAAAGAAGTAATTTCACGTGAAGACGGTACACCACAAAATGTCAAGACCACTATAGAAACTACAACGCTAAGTAAAGGTTCTGACGGATCAACAATATCAACAACCGATACACAGACTTTACTGTCAGAATGTTCTTCCAGCCTTAAATCTACCTCACAGATGGACTTATATGCCAAAGATAGTAAAGTAGAAAAGGATTCTCTTGAAAGTAGTGAAGAACAGTCTGGAAAACCAATAAACTTCCAGTTAGATATCAATGACAAAATACTAGATCACGAGTCTTCCTTTATAGTTAGAGAAACTACTGATTCTTTCGTAAGTGAAACCGATGAATCAGACGACAACATTGAAGATACAGTCATAGACACAGATGTAAGCAAGAAAATAATCAAAGTTAACAATATGGATATTGTCGAAACCGTCACTACCACAACTAAAAAGGAAACTGTAAGAGTTAATGAACATAAAAAAATTATGAGAACTACAGTTGAAACTAATATTACTAAAGAAAATCCAGATGGTTCAAAAGATGTACAAAAGAACGTCGAAGTAAAAACTGAAGAGTTAGTTCTAGATTCAAGCAGTAACCTTGATAAAATCCTTAGTAGCTATACAATATTTAATGAGCCTATAGAAAGTGTTACAACTAAAACAGAAGAAATTCACCAAGAACACTTAATTTTCAAACGGACAATTGTAACTAAAATAGTGAAAACAACATATGCAGATGAGAAAGCAATTCCTAGAAAATTGAAGACCGTATCAGTTATAACCACAACTGACAGCTACCCTGATGGTTCGTCACGTACCAAGGTCGATAGTAGCACTTCTTTAACAGATATAGAGCTTGAAACGGTAGAAACTCCGGAGCTTCAAGATTTTACAAATGTAGTAGACAAATCCGAAGATACTGAAAAACAAGAAAAAACAATTATGATTAATGGAAAAAGTGTATTGCAAGTTATAACGACGACAACTACAAAAGAAATCTTAATGAACAAAGATAGGTCAAAGAAAAAACTAAAGACGACAATTGAGACTATTACAGAAATAATGTTAGCTGATGGCATGACAGAAGTAACAAAAGATGTAAAAGTTTCAATATCAGATTATGAGGTTGATTCAGTAGATGAAACTTTGGAAGGATATGAACCTACAGATAAACCAAAAGAAGATGTCGAAACAGAAATTGAACTAATTACTGAAAACGGAATACTTATTAAAAGGAAAACTGTTATTACGACAATAGTTCAACAGTTTGCAAATGCTACAGACAAAATTAAACGAACAAAAACGACGATAAAAACAGTAATTGAAGATGAACATCCAGATGGATCTGTTATTACCAAAACTAGTGAAAAGATTTCTCTTGTTGATGAACGCCTCAATATACCGGTAAATGGGTTTGACAGTGTATGTGATGAAGAATCAACTGAAACGACGGATATCGAAGATGTTTTGAAAGAATTAATTCCGGTTGGAAAACCGGAGGAGAATGAAACAAGTGAAATTAAAGAAATCAAAGAAAAAGATGTAATAATACAAAGAACAATTGTGAAAAAAATTATCAAATCTAAATATTTAGACAACCAAGGCATTGTTCGAAAATTAAAAACTGTGACTACAATAACTACTACTGATCAATATCCAGATGGATCGAACAACACGATGACAGATACAAGTTCAACCGTAACTGACGTAGAAACACAAGATATAGCCCAACTTAAAGTAGAACAAAAACATAGTGAAGGTAAGGATGACAAAAAAACTTTTAATGAAGTTGTTATTCCTTCTCCTACAAAGGATATTGGTCTCACTAGTGAAGTGACAGTACAACAAGGCCAAGAATTACCACCTGAGAGTGAACAAGTTGAAACTGCCCTTAAAAATTTAACTCCGTCGGGTGAACAAGAAGAAAGTGAGACAACTGAAATAAAAGATATTAAAGAAAAAGATATCATCATTAAACGAATAATCATCACAAAAACTGTCAAGACGCAATATGTCGATGCACAGGGTAAGTTTGTAAAACTAAAAACATTAACAGTTGTTACTACTACCGATAACTATCCAGATGGATCTGCATGCACTAAAGTTGAAAGCAGTACTATAGTCACAGATATAAAAGACACCGAAGCGTCTGATGATGACGATTTAGAAGGGTTTGAGCAAAGCGGAATTTCTAGAGAGGATGTTGCAACCAAAGCAGAAACAGTTACAGAAAATGGTGTGCTAATAAAGAGAAAAATTACTATTAAAACAATCACACAAGAGTATAGTAATAAAATAAACAATTTGAAACGAACAAAGACTATTGTCATAACTGTTACTGAAGATGAACACCCAGACGGCTCGGTCATAACAAACACTAGTAAAAAAGTTTCTCTTGTAGACGAATCTTTAGAAACGCTTCAAGAACATCATGAGAAATCTGAAGACGATAGAGTTTTAACAGAAATTAGTAACATTGAAGCTATACTAAAAGAATTAACGGCTGAAGGTCTACCAGAAGAAACAGAAACAATTCAAACGGATGAAATCATAGAAAAAGGCGTCATCATTATAAGAACTATTATTAAGAAGGTCATAAAAACAAAGTACTCCGATAATGAAGGAGTATTAAGAAAACTTAAAACAGTGACGATACTTACAACTTCTGACCAGTATCCTGATGGTTCTATACGCACAACTGTAGATACAAATACATCAGTTAGTGAAATAGAGACAGAACCTGTTCAATCACAAGATCTTAAAGATTTTTCATTAGAAAATAAAAATGTTAGCGTAGACACTCAGGAAAAATATGCAACGAGGGATGGTAAAGAAGTTAAACAAATAATAACTACAACAACAATAAATGAAGTTCTGTTGGCTGCTGACAATTTGAAAAAGAAAATAAGAACTACTATTGAGACTGTAACCGAGACATTGTTACCTAGTGGAGTCACGGAGGTCACAAAAGATATTAGGATATCCGTAGCAGATTATGGAACGGAAACATTTGACGAAAATCTTACAGGATTTACTGCAGTTGGAAAACCAGATGAACACACTACAACGGATACAGAAACAGTGGTTGAGCATGGAGTGACTCTAATAAGAAAAAACACAGTTACAACGATTCGACAAGAATTCGAAAATGTGTCGCTCAGATTACGAAAAATCAAAACAGTTGTAAGAACTATCACTGAAGATGAACACCCTGACGGCACCGTAATTACTAAAAAGAGTGAAAAAGTGTCAATAGCTGATGTATTTTTAAAGACTCCAGGAGCTTCAACAGAAGAAACAGATCCACCTCAATCATACATTGACGTTGGTGAAACTGTTGAAGATATTACAGAAGATTCGGATATCAAAAATGAAGTAATACATCAAGGTACAATAGCAATTAAACGCACAATAACAACTAAAACCAAACGCGAAACTTTAGCAAGCACAGATAAAAATATAAAACGTGTGCGGACAACAGTTGAAACTATTACGGTTGATGAATATCCCGACGGCTCTACTGAAACTACTAAAGACGTTAAAATCACAATTTCAGAATTTCAAAAGACTTCTGACAGTAACTTACAAGCCGCGTTACAAGGTCTAACTACTACTGGAAAAATCAAAACATCAGTTGACAAAAAAACTAATATTACCTCGCAACAGGGAGAAAAAATAACGCAAACCGTAACAACTTATGTTACAAAGGAGGAGTTAAAAAATAATGATACTAACGAAATTGCTGTTAAAACTGTCACAGAAACTATAACAGAAAATGCAAAAGACGATGGTGCAGTAGAAACCACAAAAGATGTTCGAACACAAATAACATATTTACCAATCGGTACTGGATTGGATGATTGGTCACCAGAAGAGTTAGAGGAGATAGAAAAGCAACCAATTGCCCAGGAACCAAAACCAGTACTGGACGGTTTGTCGCTCCAACAAAAATTGGAACCCAAATTGGAAAGTAAGCCAAAGAAACAACGGTCTCCTGTCGGAGAGATCACGACTGATACTGAAACGTTCACGAAGATGTTTAAGGAAGGTGATAATGAAATTACTCAGACAATAACTGTTGTAACCACGAAAGAAGTTATTAGTCCAGAAAAAGTTAAAGTTACTGTAGAAACGACTACCGTAAGCAAAGGTAGCGATGGCGTCACGAAGACGACAAAAGCTACAAAAACAACAATATCGGAGTTTAAAGAAGAGTTTGAAGAAATGATCGATACTGGTGAGAGTGAGAAGTCATTCTCAAAATTGTCATCAAAGACTGGTGAAATGCGCAGCTCTTCGGCAGCCAGCGATGACTTTGATCATCCTGGCATTTCATCGCCCCCGTCTGACATCAGCTCTCGAGGCTCCAAAGCAGCCACGCACGTGTGGGGCACAGAGAGCAGTGGCATGTATTATAGTGATGATGATGGTCCAGGTAGTCCAAGCAGCACTAAATCTCAAGTAGCACATTCCCCAAGATCGAATCTTAGTTTTGAGTTAGACCATAAGCACCAAGACAGTCAAGATATATTTGACAAAAATGATCTTGTTGCTTCTATGCTACCCAAAGATCCGATGTCAACCTCCATTTATGGACATTTACCCGAAGACGACTCTTGCACGTCTTCAACTCATTCTGAAGTTAAGACTGAAATATACGCTGCGGATAAATCCGTTAGCGAACTAACAGAAGACTTATTGAAACATGAGAAATTAATATCTGAACATAAATCATCAACCACGAAATCTGACACATCATTTTTGAAAGAGGCTGACGAACACTTTGAAAAGGCAATCGAAGAACATAAAAAAGTAAGTGGATCTGATGTTATTTCAAACATCACAGCCAAATATGAATTCGATAAGTCATCTCATTCTAGTTCACATCAAATGTCTTCTAAGGAAGAAAGTACCATTACACTGAAAGATTTAAAAACAGAATCAAAGAAAGTGACGGAGTTCAGCTCGTCTTCGAGTGAGAGCAAACAAGAGTCGAAGCTTGAGAAAGTGGAACACACAAGCGAACCTCACTCGAGCAAGGATCCGATCGAATCGTGGGGCAAACCGCTGGGTTTACCGAGTCCGATCATGCCGCCTACACAATCGGACGGCAAGAGCACTCCTAAGAAACAAGCAGCTAGTTCCTCTGTACTGAATAAGAACAAGCTCAATCAGGAGAAGAGTAAGGAGGCGAAGAGTCGCGCGGCAGAGTCTCCGAGCAAGAAGAAGGCGCCGGCGCCAGTGTACATGGAGCTGACTTACGTCCCGCATCACGGCAACTCCTACTACTCCGCCGTAGAGTTCTTCAAGCGAGTTCGCGCGAGGTACTACGTATTCTCTGGGACGGAGCCCTCAAAAGAAATCTACAACGCCCTGCTAGATGCCAAGAAGACGTGGGAAGATAAAGATTTGGGTAAGTTAATTTTATTTTAAATTGTAGAACAGATAAATACGTACCATAAAAGATATCTATGTCTAGCTGAAAGTAATAACGCTAAGACTACATGTCATAATGTTTATGCTGTCCTTGGTTTATTATATATTTTTTTATCTTCTATTTATATATATATTATTTAATTACTATTATAAAAATGGAAAAAAGCCAATTCTGTATATTGAAGATATTTTTACAAAACCAACTGGGATCGACTATTTAGAGGGTACTGAATACAAATCAATGGTTTTTAGAATTTTTGTCTGTTTGTTTGTTTGTGTGTTTGTTACCTATAGACTCGAAAACTACCGAACGGATTTTAATGCGGTTTTCAGCGTTTGATAGCATACGTCTTAACTTAAAATATAGGCTATTGAAATTTTGAATAATCTGCTTATGGGTGGATTAAATGGGGGGTGAAGTTTGTATGGAAAAAATATATTAGATGGTCTTGAAACTCGCAAAAATTAACGAATACGGGTCCGAGATTTTTTTGATATTAAGCTTCTAGCGATGAGGACAGGAAATAGGTAAAATTAGTCTGAATTTGAAACGCTGTATAGACTATGAAAATAAATTATTTTTCAAAAAAAACTAAACCGACTTCAAAACCACAAATAGGCACTCAAAAGTGAAAAATAAATTAATATAATTATCATAAGCGCTGCCCACTCATATATTTGAAGTCGGTGCCAGCCAAGTCTATTAGGTAGCAGATAAATACTATGTATATAGTAACTATTGTACTACTGTATTGTACTGTATTGTATTGTACTACTTGTAGGTAGTATCTATCTACTACCTTTTAGACCGAGGGACCACCTCTGAAGTATGACCTACCAATCAAAAAAAGAATCATCGAAATCCATTCATAATTGGCGGAGTAATCGCGTAACAAACATACAAAAAAAAATAAAAAAAAAAACCGTCGAATTGTAAACCTCCTCCTTTTTGAAGTCGGTTAATGAATGAAATACATACATGTAAAATTTTATTTACATAAAAAATACCATGGCAAAAACTATATTTCAGTTTTTTTAGTTAGTCTTAAAAATCAACTCGGAAACTTTCCATAAAAAGAGCTACAATTATGACAGAAAAAGCAAATCTCCACATATTTAGTTTCTATAGACTCGAAAACTACCAAATGGATTTAAATGCGGTTTTCATTGTTTGATAGCCTATATCTTAACATTAAATCTGGTGTATGTTTCATAGCGCTATGTTATCGCAATGCTGAGATATCTTAACATAAGCGTTCGAAGTCATGCAGGAAAAGCGATAAAACACACTTTCGTAACTGTACTGTGGGTAACCCGAGACATCAGATATTAAATCTTATATGCCCAGTACTTTTGCTGGCTACAATGTCCTTCAAACTGGAACACTGTAATGCTTGCGCACTACTGCTTGGCGGCAAAATAACTGGCAAAGCGGTGGTACCTACCCAGATGGCCCCCCGCGTACGAGAGACGTACCACGAGTGAATATAATATTCATCATCATCAGCCCATCAAGTTCCCGTTGCTGGAACACGGGCCTTCTCTCTTAGAGAGAGTATGGGCCATAAACTACCACGCTGGCCCAGTGCGGGTTGGTGAATGTCACATGTCTGTCAAGAATTTTTGTGATGAATCCTTGGGCATGCCGGTTTTCTCCCAATGTTTTCCTTCACCGTTTTTAGAGCGAGTGTTAAATCCGCACATAACTTAAGAACGTCAGTGGTGCGGAGCCAGCCGGATTCGAACTCGGGTGAGTCGGATCGAAAGACGCACGTTCTCCCACTGAGCCACACTCGCTCTCAAAATATAATATTACCATTGATTTATATCTTGACTCACTTGAAGTCAGGATAACATTTAATTATTTAGATTGCTTCCATGAGTGATATAGAGTATTTTTTGTGGAACTGAATAATGAAACGAGCATGTCATTCCCCTGATGATAAGCGCCACGCTTGCTTAAAACAAGTAAGAAGAAACCGCTAAAAATAAATAGTAGGCTAAGCAATAGTAGCCTTTGATATGATCACTCTGTCAACAGTTGTTTTTCAGTTGAGGTTTTTCAACATGCCTCCAAAAAGATTTAGCTTTATTTTATGTCTTATATGCTAGGCCAGCGTTTGACCACGATATCAACTGCTGGGAAGTGATGGTGCAGTCGAAAATGTATATCATGCTTGCGAAGTAAGTGCCTATCTATTCACTCTTGATTTGAACATACCCTGGTTGTATGTAACAAGAAATACAGTAATTTGCTGTATGTTATTAAGAAGAATGAGCCAAAATACTTCCTACGATTAGGCGGTGCGTTCCACTTAACTCCGGTGCGTACATGTTGGTATCCAATGGTGGAGTGGCGGTTTTAATTATGCAGTTCCTGAGAGCAATCTTTTCGTAGTGTATTCTGTAAAATACCGACAGGCTGTCAACTTCACGTTGATGTGCCAGGCTTTGAAGTCTGGTTTCCACCAACGTGTCGTCTTGATGAGCTTTTATGCACGTCTTTTGATCGACTCTAAAGACTTGAGCTGGTACTTGGCAGACCCGTACCAAAGGTACTTCATACAAGAACGGACCTGTGCTTTGACAACGTTCAAAAGGGCAACTGGAATGGGCCCTTTTTTGTGGAGAACACTCTTCGTGTCGCAATGACAACCTGAAGAGAATGCGCCTTCGTCGTTTAAATGAAAGTCAATCTGATGAAGACAAGTGCTTAAATTCTTCTTAACACTTAGCTGCCGCTAGACACTTGGAGAACATGAAATTTGTCTTTCTGAACATATAATAAGGAACCTTGAGGTAACTTACTCCGATAGAAGCTAAAAAGAAATTTATCAACTACCCGAAACTTTTATGGTTTACATTTTATCCCGGAAAATGGCAAAACTCCGCAGCATAAACTATTCGCTGTAGTCCACGCGAACGAAGTTGCGGGCAAAAGCTAGTAATATATAATAAGGTAAAAAAGTTTGTGGCTTTGTATGCATTAGAGGCGGTCTCTGGACTATTGATCCGATTCTGAAATTTTTCCCCCGATGGATATTGGCTTATTTCTATACGGACGAAATCGCAAATATCTGCTATTAACGAATAGAAGTGTTTAAAAATAACGTAAACGTTACTAATTTGTTTCCATCTGTATGTTTGCAGAAGTGACCATCATCCCCACGTACGATACCGACGTGCTCGGCTACTGGGTGACGGAGAACGAAGAGGCGCTCGAGAAGTACAAGATCGATCTGTCGCCGTCGGCATCACGCTGCACTATCAACCTGCAGGACCACGAGACTTCCTGCGCCGCCTACAGACTCGAGTTCTAGGTGTCGGGTCTATTTGTAGCCTTCTCATCGAAGAAGTGAACCTCTCACCTGACGACGCTCGGACTGCGGGAACCAAAGAAGGTTGTTTTTGTAGGGAAAAATAAAGGCTGTGATATGATGGAGCACTCCCGAGCGTCCTGAGAGGCCGCTACTCCGCATGAGATAGTTCGCAAATAGAAGAAAGATTTTGTGATATTTGATTGCAAACAACAGACTGCTATTGAGTTTGATAAGTCGTAGTTATAAATGACGATATTCAAGATGAAGATATACGAAGTTAGTGAAGTGCTGGTGTAGAGTGCAGCGAGAAGTGCGCGGGCGCCCGAACTATTCCGAACTGACAGTGTCCTCAACCTCATCCAATTTAATGTCAATATCCAATTACTCGACCTAAGAACAGAAACGTCCATTTTTTTCTATACTGTTTTCTAGTAGCTTCATTAAAATAGTACATGCCATTTAAAATATATTTCTGATGATGTTTTAACGTTTGGTCTTATACAAAAACAGTAGTGCTTTTATACACGATATTTAGCGTAACCAGTCCATTTTGTTTAGCCGAACACCGCTTGTGCGTAAATCGACATTTTTGGAATAATTATTTTGCTAATGCATTTGTGACTTTTGAATAGGAAATTGTATAAAATTAGCTAGCATGGAGACGCTTTTGTTTTTAGCGTAAACGCTTACAAGGACGTAATCGAGAAGACCAATGTCTGATGATATCTACGACAAATGTTGATAAAAGACCTGACGTACTTTTTTATGATGAAAGTTTAAATAAAATTATATATAATAACAATTTGTCTTATGAAGACGCTCTTAAAGATTATAATGTCCCTCGACAAGCTAGTGCCGCTTGCGCTAGCTGTAATTAACGATTGTTAGATGTGACATCTTTATTACCACTTATTGATTATTGTACGACTCTAGAACGACAAAGATGACTTTTCGTCTCTACTTTTACTTACATTGTGATAAAGATAAGTAATACAGTTAGGTATATAGAATGATGAACATTTTCCGAATTCGTTTCAAATTGAGCTTACTAACAAGCAAATGCAATAGTCGATAAGGCCTTCCGCTGTACTGGAAAGCACAAATTGATGATAATGACTTGTGTTTTACTGAAACTTTGAAATGTAAGCGAGACAATTTAAAAATACCTGCGCTTTTAATTGTTCTCGCTGACATAGCAAAGATTCCGTTAGAGATGGATTTAGAAAAGAAGCAAGAAACAGCGGTAGACCTTCCCAGAATCCAATGAAGTGATCTCTGTTTTTCTAGACCTGACAGTGAGCCTAAAACGATAGAGAGCTTATACCAGTATAAATAAATGTTTTAGTAGATCTATTACAAATTGATCGTTCTATTTACCTTTGTTTAAGTTGATACTTGCTTGTTGCGTCGAAGATTTAGTATAACATAGTTATAATACGTGTTATGATAAACTTTATTCATTTCCAGTAGTAAGCTAAATCTTTATGAATCTCTAATTGTTTCTATTGAAATTTTATTGGCACTATGATATTTTCGGTCCGTTGTTAAATATTTGTTTTCAAATTTCTAGTCGAGATGACCCAAATACTTATAAAGACGTTATAGTCGTTTATTATTCGTTCCTATTCGAATTATTTTAGGCATTTTTATACATTCTTTTACAATTGAATTATACTGACCCTCATGTAATATAGATACTCCATTAGATTAATATTGATTTTTTTAACAATAAAATTGTACCGTTTCGTTCGTAATTGTATGATGAGAGCGAATGTGATAAGGGTGAATAAAGATTCATCAAGTAACTTAACATCCTAGTGCGTAAGCTGTAACGTTCAGGGCTTTCCTCCAATTCTTGTGTTGCGTTTTCCTTTCGTTATTTGCCAAACTATAAACGTGGAAGTTCTGAGTCAATTAATTTTAAGTCATACATAGAGTTAAGCCGATATATCATCACTCCATCTTCGCTTTCTTTGCCAACATCTTCCTAATATAGTTCAAACAGATAGCGAAACGATTCGTAACTTCTGAAGCACCAGCACAATATAAACATAAAAAAATAAACTAAAATATATTAACATAATACATGATTATATTATTGTATTATTTATATATATATTTTTATGTATTATTGATGTGTAATGTAAGAATGAGATTTTGTTTCTATAATAGATTTATAAACATTATTATTGATATAGTTGTGTTACTGTGTGTATTGGTGTGAGCACAATAAATTATGTTTTTTATGTGTATTTATGCTTTAAGTAGTTGGAGGGGACTAAACAGGGATCGAGTAAATATCTTCGAGAAGGGATCCAAGCCGGCGCCGCCGCCTATAGTTTTAAAACTTTTCTGATTAAGAACGGCCTCTTGCTCTGCCATCTTCCATCGCGACCGAAGTCACCCGTGCGGGAGTAGTGCCTGGCTCCTTCTCGAGTGACCTCGCTATTTTTAAGTGATATTAAATTTCAAGTTTCCTAGATTTATGTGAGGCGCGCCGGCGAAGGTCGTGCTTGAACAGTGTGATTGTCATGGCTTTCGTTACTTGCACCCGGAGGCCCAACAGCCTCCTGGACAAGTTTACTATTGTATTTTATAGCTAGAACTCTAATTAATGCATATTATTAGGAATTATAAAAATGTTATTAAAATTAAGAATTGTATCAGCTTAGTGAACATCAATAGCTCTGAGAAATAAATCATTATTGAAATTATTAAATGTTGTATTCTTCCAGCCGTGGGCTCTAATGAACTTAACTCTGTTGTACTAACAATAATTTAATTTTAATATATCCCTAATTACCTCCTATTAATGTAACTAACTATAATATAGAATCAGTTTTCCATCTTTTATAATGTTCTACAGTAATTTAAAGTGACTAGAAAACCCTCAACTTTACGACCTAAATGTGACCTCAATGCTCCACTCGTAATGGTTATGCCAAAGGCATTCATTATAAATAAGTTGAATAGATTATTAATATCAAAATACACGTGTTTAACATGCCCAAAGAATACACATTTGGATCTCTAATAATATATAGTATATATAGATTAAAAAAAATAACTTAAACTTTAACAATTCGATTGATACAGTTTAAGAGTTTTGAAGAGGATCGTGTATTTTGATAGGAAAATGATCATCAAGGTAGAACAAGGTAGTGATGTTATTTCTTTAGGTAGGTTTCCAGTGTGTAAAGCTTATGTGGTGCTAACAACTTTACTGATGTGCTAGGCGACATGTTAAATTTACGTCTCTCTCGTAAATAATGATGAATGAGGCCGTATCGATAAAATTTACTTTGTTTGAACTTTCGGATAATAGATGGCGCCACTTACAGTTATTGATTTAAGTTAATAAACGTTACAAGAATTGCAAAAGAGAATGAATCAATAGTTTATTTAAAAGATAATGATGTTGTAACTTATTCCATGGCAATTTATGTTTTAGTTATCTTTGCGGAAAATCATTAATCGTCATTATTTACTTGGGAAATTAACGTAACACGCTTAATGGTAAGTAAGACTGATTGATGGCTATTTGAAATTATTTTTTGTAGAAAAGAATTAAGAAAATAAACATAATTTTCCTTCACGAATATTTTCAATGAGTGTTTTACGTCAATAGTTTTCCAAAATGTTTAATAATTTAAATAATGATGAAGCCCTAACATGAAATTTAGGTATTTACGTATTATGTAAAAATATGTCATTAACGCATTCATTGTATCAGTCACATCGTATTCTCCATTCAGCGTGTTTGGTGGGATTGTATGAGTCATTCAAGTACTTAATAAAATATTAAAACATAGACATGGCTCTAATTTATTTAACCTTTATACTTCTAACTTATCATACTACCTAAACAAAAGCTTTCTAAATTAAAATCGTTTCAACAAGCAAAACTATACTTAATGCTAAGCAAAATTAAACAAAAGCTTATGTATTGATGCAAAGTTCCGTTTAAAGTGAATACTTATATCACTTACCAACAGAACCTTTACCAACTACAACAGCGAATTTTACCATACGTAGTATGACTCAACCACAGAATATGTACTAGTACATACTCTATATTAGCAGCGCCATCTAGTCATCTATGCTTGTCAACAGTTGACAGCCTTAAAAACTAGATGGCGTTGATAAGTGCGTAACTAACGACAACTGCGGTGCTTATACCCACATAATATAAATTATTATTTAGGGTAGATAATTATGAATGGGTATAAACTTAGGGTAGATAATTATTAAAAAAAAACTACTGAAAAATAACTAAACAAATATAAAATGGTATAGGAGTACGCTAAATAAATATTATTTATTATTATTATTATATTATTTATTATTATTTCCATATTTTAATATCTCGAAATATTTTAAAAATATTTCGGTGTGATGAAGATCACGGGCCTAAGCCAAGTGGGCTTCGTGTGTGCCAAGGTCTTCTTGCAGAAATTTGCGGACAATGCGACAAGTGTTTAAAATTGCCGCTTTTTGCATGGTGATATAGGTATTTTCTGATATATCTATTATTTTTAATGATTGGAGTAGGTGTTTGGGAATGACACCTGTACTGGACAGCACCAGTGGTACTATGTAAACTTCTCTAAAATATCTATCAAGAAAACTGTTTTATTTGGTTTGTCAATAAGTGTTATATTATTTATATTATTATATATTATATTATTTATTATTATTATTATATTATTTATATTATTATATATTATATTATTTATTATTATTATTACTATTTGAAGAATATATGTGAAATAAAAATGCAAATAGATATTTTGATTTTTAAAAACATTTAATAACTGGACCAACATTTAAAGACGGTAATATAAATGCATTAAACAATAATAATAGCACAAGCCGTCAAAATTTATATATTTAGCCTTTATATATTAGTACAAATATTTAAAACATTATTACTTTATATAACAAATATTTTTAATACTTTTTATATTTATTGCCTCAGCATTAACGAATGCCAAGCAAAAACCTCAAACGTGGTTTTGCAGAAAGAAAAAATTACGAACACTGGCTGGGACTTGAACACACATATCAATCTTCCCGCGCATTTTTTATATAAATATATACTACTGTCTCACTTACTCATAATCATAAAAATTTCAAAAATAATATTAGGCTTACAAAATATCAGGCACGTGTTTTCTTCTTGGCTTCATAATATACATACTTAACTAATTTAATTATCAAAAAATGTGCTTCACAAGAAATGTACTATTTTCGAAAGGATCATACCTACTAACGTAGCTAACATTCTCTTAAACTCTAAACAAAACATTCAAATAATCTCGGATAGGTAAGAAGAAAATAAATAAATATCTATAGCACTACTTATATAATTATTTCTAGCACTACAAATACACTAAATCTACACTAATGCTTTGGAATGATACAAGTAACGACATTGTTTCTTTACACTAACTTAGTCTACTTCGTTCCAACTTTTTTACATAGGTACAGGTATAACTAACGCCCAACGATCCCATACCTACATAGATCCAAGGATCCCTCGTATCGGGAACCGAAACTATAAAGATCATGGTCCCACGATACCCAGACACGACACAAATGCTGACGCCTTTCTCTTTGCGTACAAATACTAGAAATATGAGACTTATCTGATGTCTCGGTGTAATGCGCGCAATGCAGTGCTTTTTATGGTATTAAAAGTTCTGAGTGGCAATGCAATTGTTAAGGGTAGGCGTGGCGTTTACCATTAGGCAAACGAATTAGTGTCATCAATCAATTCCCTAAAAAAATTGTCCCGTAGCGGGAATCGAACTTGCAGCCTCCGTAGCGTATGAGTCTACCTGCCCAACCAGTACTCCACGGAGGTCAATCAACATTGTGCCTACCGCCGATTGATAAAATGAACCAAACAACCACTTCCAACTTGTGTCTCGGCAAGTCTAGAGTAGACAGACATCTCATGAGCAAGCGTGCTCCCCTTCAGGGGATCTACTCAGAGTTGCTTTCGTTCGTTTGTTCGTACGGACAGAGACAGAGAACCTCCTCCTTTTTTGAAGTTGATTAAAAATGATCCCAATCGGATCCGATCTGAGGCAGAAAGACCTAAAAGTGCCTATAACTATATGAGCTTGCGTCCATATTCCTAAGATCCAAACCACACAGGCATCTCATGACACATGTCTGACCAGTTCCAATCCAAGAAATGGAATAAATCAATCATAGAAACCACTCAGCCAGATGGATCAACGACGTGGCCAGGGTTGTTGGGAAGATGTGGTTAAGAAAGGCGCAAGACCGGAAGGGGTGGCGTGATGGAGAGGAGGCCTATTACTCAACAGTGGGATAAAAAGGGCTGAAAAAGAAAGAAGAAAGAAAGAAACCACTCATTGTTCGTTAAAAAAACTTATTGCACTCAATACTCTGGCGGTATTAATAAACTGGTACAATTTATATCAGGTTTCTGATAGGTATAAATTGTACATTTCATTAAATATTGCGTAAATAACTACCCGAGAGCGAGTGCGGCTCAGTGGGAGACTTTCGATCCGACGCACCCGAGTTCGAATTCCGCTGGCCCCGCACCACTGTTTTTTGTTATGTGCGGATTTCACACTCGCTTTAAAAACGGTGAAGGAAAACATCGTGAGGAAACCGGCATGTCCAAGAATTAATCACAAAAATTCAAAGACATGTGACATCCACTAACCCGCACTGGGCCTGCGTGGTGGATTATGGCTCATACCTCTCTCTATGAGAAAAGGCTGAGGCTCATGTCCCAGCAGTGGGAACGTGGGCTGACGATGAAATAACCACCTGTAAATAGTTCACCGCGCATAAATGTAGATATTTCTACTATTCAGTGAACAAGTTAATAATGGTTGAATTTTGTATGAAAATCGTACCACCTTAACAATCATACACGTTTTGGCAACATAATTATAATTGTACTTACTTGCTACAAATATACGTACCTATAGCAAAATACTTGGCCTTTCACTGAAAGGACCAAATGGAATGGACCGCGGGCCATTCGAACGTAAACAAAAATCGACTGCGTTCCAAAGGACCGCTGATAAAATTACATCACAAATATATAATTGGTACAGTCGCCTACAGCATTCATTGATACTGATCATGTGAAAAGAAATATGTGATTTTTTAAATATTTAAAATAAATGTTAATCTAACATTACCATTTATTTAAGTGCTTTAGTTTGTAAGTGTGTAAACAAAATACATAATTATACTCAATTTCCTTAACCAAAAAACTGCCCAAGTACCAAATAAAAAATATTGAGATATTTTATAGTAGTTGTATATTTATTTTAAAGAAGGTATTAATTTGTAATTAAAGCGTAACAAAATATTATAATCTTTTATTTTTAAATTTTAACTTTTATACCTGAATGTACGTAATATTTTGTATGACATTGAATTTGTTTACCAAATTTTATCATCGGTCCTTTGGAAGGTAGTCGATTTTTGTTTACGTTCGAATGGCCCGCGGTCCATTCAATTTGGTCCTTTCAGACTAAGTACCCGTAATAGAAAATCTATTTAGAAGACTAGATCATAACAACTTCAAAGATTAATTAAAATAATATTTTTGAAATACACTGAAGTAAACGATTGGCAGAAATAAACCTAAGATACTTAATAAGTATCCATTTTAGAAGAAAGACTTCTAAAGTGTGCAAATCGTCGAAGTAATTTTGACGTTTTACCCGTTAGTCGTTTTTATATCAATTAACAAGTATAAAGTAAAAATTATATAAAATCACCAATATATAGTTGACACATTTTTAACAAATTTATACATCTCGATGACATTATCTACATATCATCATCATCATAATGTACATATAACAATTTAGTATCAAGTAAGATTAGTGAAGTCTTTCAGAACAAAAATAATTAATTTTATAATAAAAAAACCACTTCTATTCTGATGTATCTTCGAAGCCTAAGGTCGAAATCAATGAAATTTACATGGAACCACATTGTAGTTATACTGAACCCAACGCAAAATGAATTTTCGAAATTGGTTTATGAATGACGGAGTCCTGAGGTTACCAATATAAAAAATACAATCGAATTGAGAACCTCCTCCTTTTTGGAAGTCGGTTAAAACAGAGTCCTAACGACGTCCCCAGCACATCTCCAACAATAGTGATAAAAACAGAGAATTTCTGTATCACATTTTAACTTTATAGACAGTCCCGCCTTCCCTTAGTGGAGTCCCAAAAAGTCTACATTTCATTTTAAAGAAAATAAGAGCGTATCAAATTCTAACAGGAGGCAACCCCTTTCCCTTTTCCTCTTTAACCTTTTTTTTAAGTCTTTCAAAAGTCCTTGCAAAGTCTGATTTAGAAAAAACTCCTTTACTAAATAAAGTTATCTAAAAGTCCTATAAAATTTTTCTAACAAGTATATCTCGATCAAATTAGATCAATATTTGATAAAAAAAAATCCATTTCCCTACTAATCTTTCAAAAGTCCTTATAAAATCTCTGGGTGGTAATAGTCGACCTAAAGAAGACATCTTTGTAGTTTTTAGAAACTTAGTTGAGCCAAATAGAATGTATGCCTTGCATTTTTTCTTTTATTTGTGTCTTTGTACAATTTTGTTTTTCTATATTTTGTTTTACAATTTGTGGTTGACATTAAATGATTTTACTTTTCTTTTTATTAAAGTCGAAAATCTATGATTTTAGTCCAAAATCTGCGGTTTTAGTCCAAAATCCCGGATTTACGTCAAAATTCCCGATAAAAGTACAATATCCCCCGATTAAAGTTCAAAATCCTAAATGAAAGTCCAAAAACTCCAATTAAAGTCACATTAGAAATCTCCCATTAAATTCCAATTAAAAATCTCCAAAAAACGTCCAAAATCTCCAATTAAAGTTCAAAATCCCCAAATAAAATCCAAAGTCCCTTATTAAAGTCCAAATCCCCAGCTTCAACCCAAAATCCCTTAAAACATAGTCCAAAAGTGTGTCCAGTGGGTGGTGCGGTGCGGTGCGGCATCAGAAGCGCATGTCATCGGGACGGCGCAGGAAGTAGGCGACGCGGTCCGTTGGCACGCGGTAGTCGTGCATCCAGCGGCTGCCCTTGCGCAGCGAGCCGTCGATGCCGTCCTGCCACAGCCCCGCCGGGAGGTACACTGGAAGGGAACATATACGATACAAATACTCTTTATTGTTTACCACATTTTATGGAACTAGTTTATGGTACGAGCAAGTCGTTCGCCTGATGGTAAGCGCCTGACCTTATGGTTAAATTCTTATGAATAGGGGATCGGACAACTTTTCAGAAAGTGTTTTATATTAACTACAATTAATATATATAGTCATGAAAAATACTATTTTAATTAAATAACGCTTTAAAAGTACCTAAAACTTTGTTTTAATATTATGTTTCAAATATTGCCGCGCAAAAGGTCACCTGACGTCACATGTAGGTAGAAAACGACAAAATCTTCGAAATAAAACTTGCAAAGAGATTTAAATACGTTTTGTGAAGTTTGGGGACGATATTGTAGTAACGGAACGAAAAAATTTGCAAAAATACATTTTATAAAAAGCATAAACGTAAAATAAACACAAGCTTGACTCACGGCATTTGCCTACAAATGACGTCATGCGCTGTGATTGTTGTTTCGTTTGAGATGAAGAACAGATTAAAAATGTCAGAACTATTAGATTTTATTTATCGATTTAAAAATATAAATCATTATTATTTCACAAATATAATGATTGGATGATGTTTCTAGTTGGACGAACATCTTCGTTGAACATCGGTCTAAGTACATTTTAGATTTTTTCTCGATTACTGTCCGATCGCCTATTGCAGCCAGAACCTTAAATACCATAAAAGCACTGCGTAGCGCTGCATTGCGCTTATCACCCCGAGACATCAGATATTAAGCCTCATATGCCCAGTGATTTCGCTGGCTACAATGCCCTTCAAACCGGAACATAGTAATGCTTGCGCACTACTGCTTGGTGGCAAAATAATTGGCAAAGTTATCCAGACGGCCTTTCGCATACGAGAGACCTACCACGAGTATATACTACTAGTAGTCTGTGTAAAATACATTAAGAAATAAAACATATCTACTACCTTATATCTATTTCTATATAAAACACTACAACCGTACATGAATTACAATACCTACATAACATTCCAAATATTCAGAAAAAGATATGGTTGCTCGAGCAGATGACTCGGTAGCCCAGTGGTAAAGGCGCGGGGCTGTATTCCGAACGCAGGTTCGGATCCTGCCCGAGTTGTGATATTTTTCTCGAGAACTTCTAATCGTCAGAAAACAGGTAACAGATCCAAGCGTGTAATATTCTATACTGCACGTAAGATAGTCATTAAACGCAAGCCACAATTAAAAAAATAAGCAGAAAGTCTACCTTCTCTCCACAGACAAAAGGTCAGCCAGATAGCCTACCTTCTCTAGTAGCCACAGTAAAGAGATAGCCATGAAGCCTACCTTCTCTAGTAGCCACAGTAAAGAGATAGCCATGAAGCCTACCTTCTCTAGTAGCCACAGTAAAGAGATATCCATGAAGCTTACCTTCTCTAGTAGCCACAGTAAAGAGATAGCCATGAAGCCTACCTTCTCTAGTAGCCACAGTAAAGAGATAGCCATGAAGCCTACCTTCTCTAGTAGCCACAGTAAAGAGATATCCATGAAGCCTACCTTCTCTAGTAGCCACAGTAAAGAGATAGCCATGAAGCCTACCTTCTCTAGTAGCCACAGTAAAGAGATAGCCATGAAGCCTACCTTCTCTAGTAGCCACAGTAAAGAGATATCCATGAAGCCTACCTTCTCTAGTAGCCACAGTAAAGAGATAGCCATGAAGCCTACCTTCTCTAGTAGCCACAGTAAAGAGATAGCCATGAAGCCTACCTTCTCTAGTAGTCACAGTAAAGAGATAGTCATGAAGCCTACCTTCTCTAGTAGCCACAGTAAAGAGATAGCCATGAAGCCTACCTTCTCTAGTAGCCACAGTAAAGAGATATCCATGAAGCCTACCTTCTCTAGTAGCCACAGTAAAGAGATAGCCATGAAGCCTACCTTCTCTAGTAGCCACAGTAAAGAGATAGCCATGAAGCCTACCTTCTCTAGTAGCCACAGTAAAGAGATATCCATGAAGCCTACCTTCTCTAGTAGCCACAGTAAAGAGATAGCCATGAAGCCTACCTTCTCTAGTAGCCACAGTAAAGAGATAGCCATGAAGCCTACCTTCTCTAGTAGCCACAGTAAAGAGATATCCATGAAGCCTACCTTCTCTAGTAGCCACAGTAAAGAGATAGCCATGAAGCCTACCTTCTCTAGTAGCCACAGTAAAGAGATAGCCATGAAGCCTACCTTCTCTAGTAGTCACAGTAAAGAGATAGTCATGAAGCCTACCTTCTCTAGTAGCCACAGTAAAGAGATATCCATGAAGCCTACCTTCTCTAGTAGCCACAGTAAAGAGATAGCCAGGAAGCCTACCTTCTCTCGTAGTCTGCCCCTGCTTTAGTATAGGAGCTACGACCAGCTCGTCTCCAATAACGAACTCGTCTTCGACAAGCAACGCCGCGTCGCCTCCCGCCACCAGCCACAGCGGACGGATCAGAGGCAAACCCTCTTCTAATGCTTCACGTTTGAACTTCAGAAGGAGTGGTGTTACCTGGGAAAAATAAGCAAAAACTTAAAGGTATCGAAGGTCAGGTGTAGACTCCACATAGTTTATAGAACCGGGCAAGTGCTAATTGAACGTGGTACATTTAAGGTACCGTAAAGTTAAAGTTATTTGGGACAATGGATTTAATTTTATTTACAATCAAGGTCATTCAAGTACTCCAGTTAGGTAGATAAAACTGCACATAATCAAGCATGTATAAAAACATGTACTAGTAGCTCTTAAATTACGGTTGGACTAGCGAAAGTAGTAGGGCTTTGCTTGTACTGAGTACGGAACTCTCAAAATGAGGCAGAAAAAATCAGAGACTGATTTGGAATTGCAAAAGTTGTAAAAGTAAAGCTATTACAAATTTTATGAGGTATCATCTGTAATCTTCTGGATAGTTAAAATTCAAAGTTATTATACTCACCAGTTTCTGTCTCAGCAGTGTCAGATTTTTTGCCATCTCCAGCACCCTCTCGTCATTATATTTGCTCGGCAAATGCGTAAATTTCATAACTGGCAAGAACGTCGCCATTTGTAGCCATCTCATGTACAGCTCTATTTCTGGCAACTCTATTCCATTTTCCTGAGTATTGTTGACTGGTTCCATAGACCCCTTTGAGGATGGCAAGAACTGCTCGCTTCCGGGCCAGTAAATATCTCCACCCACCGCACCAGGCATTATGAAGGGAAACCCATTGATGCCGTAAGTGAGCATCGTAGGAATAACAGTAGCTAAAGCCTCCCATGAAGACTCAAATGGAGGTAAAGAAACAAATATCGGTGGTCTCGGCAAAGATATTGCGGAGGATACTCCAATAATGTTCAGAGTTTTTTCAAAAGTCTTCGTGAATATGGTTTTGTAATGATCAGGATTGGTTAAGACCTTCTCGCAGCGGTAGTAGTGAGGCATGTCGTGAGCTGTTCCGAGATCGAAGTAAAATGAATCGATGTGATACTCGTCAATAATAGCTTGGACTTTATTCAATATCCACGGAATAGACCTGTTGTTGGTGATATCCAGAACTCCGGAACTGGCTAAGGACTTGAATCGAGTCAAAGCTGGGATACGCCTGTCGCTGTTTCTTTCGCTTATTAGAAGCCGCTTTTGAACGCATTCAGCAAAATTTGTGCTTTCAGTGCTTATGAAAGGTTGGATAGTAAACGCTACCTTAAAACCCCTTCTGTGAAGTTTATCAACAGTAATGTTTAGAGTATCAAAACGGCTTTTATCTACAGATAGATCACCGACTTCATTTTGCCAATGCTCATTTATCAGCACGTGGCCTTGCTTAAGGAATCCTAGATTGATGACGTCTTCAGTATACTTAGAGATGGTTTCAGCTTGCAGTTCATGTTTGAATCTTGGAGCGATTTGCCAGACAGGTTCAGATATAAGGGAGTCAAGGGTTTGCATGTCAGCAGGCTTGAGACCGTCCCAAAGCGGGGCTCTTCTGTGGCTGTGTATGGAAGAATGCAAGGACCTCATATCTTTAGAAGTGCAGATATTGTACCTCATCTCAGGGAATTCCGTGAGTTTGTTAGCATACGCAAAATCATCGTGTTTTGCTTGGAGGCACAACTGTTTGCCTCCTCTATTTACTGCCACTTGAAGAGGGGTTTCATCATCGATTATGATGGCTGCTCCTTTAGAATTTATGAAATATCTGGTAAGGACGTTGCCCCACTGGGATTTTTGCATGTCGCCGGTAATGAAGGGCGTATAGTCGATAGAGCCGGTGTCAAGAGGCCACGTGAGGTTGGCGGACTGACCACCTCCGTACCAGTGCAGTTTCGTGTCACCCCAGTCAAAGCAGTCCGTGGGGGACACGTCTGTAACATACGACCTTTAGTTAGCTACTCAGTCTCGCATTTCTTCAGAGGAAACATAGGTGTGTTGGTATAATATGGTTATTACTGATGATTAGCAAATATTGTAAGTTTGACAGATGTTAAGGAACACTTTTAGTAGTTTTTTTCTCAAAAAACAGAACCAAAAAGCATACAGCCTGCCTGATGGAAAGCATCGCTGGCGCATTTGGATACTGCACGTCTGGAACATCAAACATGACGACCAACCTCATGAGTCAACGGGAAGTTCTCAGTTTTCTGCAAAACTTTAGAATTTCTTAGTGACTTACCTGATCGCAAAGCCTTCCAATGCACGGAGAAGCACGTAGTGTTATCCACTCCCGGGTCGTGCGGAAGACTCTTCAGGTAGAACCGGAGTGTGTGGAGCCACTCGAGGCATTCCGAGCCGTCTGCTAGTCTGTGCTCGGGAAGGCAAGGAAACGCCTTTACCTTGCCTTGTAGGTTGACAGCTGAAAATTATAATCGAAAATTGATTTGGGGTTAAAAATGATACGATACAAATTTAGTATCAACTAGCACTTTTGTTTCGTGTCTGGGTTTGTTGAACCATAGCCCTAGTAGTTCTTAGTTCCGTAGATACAGAGAATCCTAGTTAAAGGTCATAATCTACGCATGTGATCGTTGGGCGTTAAGCACTTAGCTAATTTTAAATTTCGGTATTTGTACTTTAAGTTAGCAGATCCTGTTTATTAAAACGCAGTGCTCCTAGGTACCGCAGGTAGCACTATGCAGGGGGCAGTGGCTTTAAATGTCGGATGCCAAGACCTAATTCGGGGTTACTGCACCAGCTCCAGCGCGGTAAACAAATTATAATGCATCTAGGAAAAATATGACGCACTACATAACGCTCATTTCTTTACTACCTTTTTTTGTTTGAAGTACCTATTTTATCAGAATACGCAGCTGACTATCAACAGTACTTGACCAATTATTCGTTTGTCGTTCGTATGAATGAATTACGACGGAGATATAGAGTGTACCCTTTTCCTAAATTTAAATTACGATGTAAAATTGTTTCTTTTATGAAGTCTTTGGGCGTTTTTGTGACCGATAAAACACTTACTGGAAC
This sequence comes from Petrophora chlorosata, assembly GCA_951640565.1. Taxonomy (NCBI): domain Eukaryota; kingdom Metazoa; phylum Arthropoda; class Insecta; order Lepidoptera; family Geometridae; genus Petrophora; species Petrophora chlorosata. Next base: position 1,075,275 of record OX621204.1, on the reverse strand, counting down.
CTGAATATGATGATCACACAATAATTTTAGAAAAAAGACACAATAGTCGATTTCAACAACTTACCTAAGCTCGCCTTCAATATCTCCACATCATCCTTGCTATAGATCCTCACTAGCCTCTTGGGTTCGTTGAACTGCACCGTGTCAAAGTAAGCCTTGGTCAACGCCTGTTGGTGATACAGCACGTAGGCGAAACCTACGAAGAATACCACGGCCAGGAACATGAGGCCAACGAAAGCACGCAGCTTGTAGTCTGTCGGCTTCTTACGCATCTTTTGGGGTATGCTCTGGAAGAAGCGTTTAATGTACGAGTAAGTATTGTAATGTCATGATGAAGCCCTTTTAAGCGGAGCTGTCTAGACAATTCTTCTCGCGTATGGGTGTGTGGCCAACCCTGGTGTCGAAGTTTTTAGACCGCCCGAAGGCCTCCGACATGGTCTATTCTAGGCAATGATTATTTACGATTACTGTTGAATCGTTTAATATCGCAAGTCGTGACCATCCAATGTACCAATATAAAAGAGTATAAAAATATAGCAATACAAACCTTTTTCAAGGTTGGATAAGATATCAATTTAACAACATTATAAGATCTGACCCCTGTTAGTTATAAGTATTTCCAGAAACACCACGCTTCTTCAACTGTTGCTTAAACGGCAAATTAAGGGTTACCTAGTATCATCTTTAACTCTGTAGTATTCTTTGATGTGTTTACTACTGACAAAATCTAAACATAACTTACACGAAAACTTAATCTTTATTATCACTGACACCCTTCAGCCATGTGAATAAGATAATCTTATCTTTACGGCTAGCAGTTAATTAGTCAGATCATTAGCACAGTAATTTATGTCACTGATTAGGAACATGTCCTCATTTAAATTAAAAGTTATTATATGAGGAGACGCTACAGAATCTGTGCGGTATTAGTATTTCCTAAAGGTGTGTTGATAATAGTGTTACATTTACGGATGATCCTTCGGATACTTCGTTAAACATATCTGTCAAAACTAACAGAGGAACTAATCATAGTTGAGATCAGTAAACATAAAAATAATGAGACAAATAAAATATTGCAGACTAGACGTAAAACAATTAAAAAAATGAAATCGAATCGCACAGGTCACATAATGAGATGTAAAGAAGAGAAATGGGCAAAGGACGTAATAGAATAGTATTGGTATCCTAGTGAAAGAAAGTGGAAAAGGGAAACCATGTCAAAGATGGGAAGACGACCTGTGAGCCATAACAGAAGTAACTTAGAGGAAAAAAAACAAGATCGCGAGTTAGGAAAAGTCGGGGAGGCCTATGCAAGAAAGCAAAACTAGAAGTTACCATTGTCGATTAATATAAATAAAAAGCTAAATTAATATTTTTGGTTGATTGTTTTATAAGATTGTTAATAAACGTTTATTGATATTTAAGTGAAATGTTACGGAAAGATAGGATAGCTTACCTGTAGTTTCTCCTTGAGGAGGCTGGCCAGCGAGTTGACGGAGGTAACTGAGTTGCTTGGCGAGTAGTCCTCATCCATGCTGAACTCGGAGCGCAGGCGCCGCGGGGCGGCAGACTTGCGCCGCGGGGAGCGGAGGGGGGCTCTGGGAACGTAAGAGAAAATGTAGTTAGTAGGTGAATGGGACTGTGAGTTCATGTATTTAGTGATAAGGTATCAACGAATTAGAAGAAGCATTGCTATTTACTTTTTTTTATAATACAGCAATGAAAACTCCTTCGTCCATTTATAAGTAATTATTTTTTTATTTATTCTATAAATAATTAAACGGGGCTTGATCGAATTATAAAATTTATTTTGTTAACTTCGATTTAATTAACTAACTACCGATTAAATTTACGATTTAATTTAATTAACTACCTATTTGTTCGAATCACGAAGGTCTAATAATATAATTTTATTTACAAAATGAATATTCCTTCGTCTATTTATAATTCGATTTATATTTTTTCTTCTCGTATCAACATATGTGTGGTTTGATTCTGAAAGTAGTGAAGGCATGAAGATAGTTCAATTTTGTCGTGTTACTTATCTGATTCTACTAATAAAGAGGCCTAAAAGAGGCCGTCTATTATAAACTGCGATTACAACGAAAAATATTATTAAACAATCAAGCATTTGTTAACGCAAAGTAGGCTTGCCGAGATCTAATAACTAATCTCAAATATGGCAGTAAGTTGATTTCGACTCCAGTTATTTTGTTAAAAACTTACAATTTGACGACTTATCTAATATATTTCTGATATTCAATGCATTAGCGCAAGCTAGGCGAAAATCTTAAGAATAAAACAATATCATTTTTCTTCTTCCTAATTATTTAAATCTTATCCAATATAAACTTCAAAAATCTCTAAAGTGACACGAGGAACGAATCTCAAGATCCACAATCGACATCTCGGCCTTCCTAAACTCAGGAATTGTCGCGAATGTGGAAGTGACCACGCCAACAGCCGCAGGTGTCAATGTAGGATAATGAGGATGCTCGTCTATACCTACTGGCTAATATGACACATGAGAAGGTCAGATATTATCCACTGAGAGACTGCTGAATTTAGCAAACAACGGAGATTGCCTTATATTACACCTCAAAAAATATTATTACCTACTTAAGTGGCTTCTAGGTTCAAGTACCTAAGTATAGCCGTTAGACTCTGGAATGCGCTGCCAGTGGAAATCAAACGCACCCCATCACTGGCCACTTTCAGAGAACGTATTAGGAAATTATATTTATCCACTTCATAATATTTATCATTATATTTTGCTATGGAATTCTATTTTTTTTTTAATCCGTTCACTTTTGGATTGTATAATATGTATGTTAATTATATATTGTATGTATGTATGTATATTAATTAGGTATATAAGTTTATTTATATAGTCATATATATATTTAAGTAATTAGATTATATATTGTATATCATATGTAAGCCCTTAGTATGTCTATTATATTTTCTATCACCACCGTCTGTGTATGTTTCGTTGTTCCTCTTCATCCAAAGGTTGTCTGGAAGAGATCGCTTTAAGCGATAAGACCGCCCATTGTTACACCACTGTAAACATTTGAATTGTACTTTATCTCTATTTTTAAGGTGAATAATAAAGTGTTTATCTATCTATCTATCTATCTATATTAAAGACAATTGCTCCTCCCGGTTTCCCGGTTTTCAGGGTATAAAGTATACTACCTATGTGTTTTTCCATGGCCTAAACTACCTACATACCAAATTCAAAGTCAGTTCAATAGTTTTTGCGTGATTGAGAAACAAAACATCCATCCATCCTCACAAACTTTCGCAATTAAAATATTAGGAGTAGGACTTAGGATATGATTAAAGGAATTAGGATTAGGTGATATGAAGTAGGATAGGTTATTAGGATATTTTCTGCCCAAGCGGTTCAACTATTTGTTTGTTATTTAATTTATGGTTAGTAAAGCTTAAAAACTGTAAGGTTAAGTCTAAGAAATGATATGCTTTTGTGCTCTCGGTCGTAGCAATGGCCCCGTTCACTTGCACCTTAATCCCGTTCGGAGTTTAGGGAGATATTTAGCGCAAATATGTAAGACAAACTAATTTATTCATGAGCGCGCACACACAGTACACATCACCACACCTCACCCTCACCCACACCCTAAGACACCCTTACATACTCTCATACACTTTCAGGCACATATTTTATTTTATTTTAAATATAGCTTTAATGTACCCTTAATTTATGAGGAAGCTTCCCTTACCATTATTGTGTATACCGAAATGTAATCGTATAGATTTATAAATATAAGCGTATACTAAGGTTTCAACGACACGGGCCTAGAGCTTAGTGTGGAGCCTTCTTTCTAATCCACTTGAAATTTAATTTTGAAATAGATATTATAAAATATATCTCTTAGCAGACATATTAAATAGTACATCTGACAATAACGATTATTGACAAAACATAATAAATCATGTGTCACGTTAAAATTCAATGAACAGGTACAAGTTTAATGCTACTACTATAGGTCTAAAGCTATATAGCTATATTCTAAGAGAGTTTTGTTTTGCTAAGCTACACTCAAGTCACAATTGTTAGGAAAGTAATTTACTTAATTTCGGAGAACATGCGTGGTGTTGAATAATAACATCATGAATAGGATTTATCATGACTACAGTACCGTATTTGTATGCCTGAGTTTAATAAATAAAGATAAAAGAAATACTACCTAATCATATGTAATTTGGCTCGAAATAAATCACAATGAGTACATAATAATATTTTTACATAAGAATTACAAAGAAATAACTACCTCATCTTGTAACTGTAATTAAGCTAAATAAATACTCAATACTCAATTATTTATTGCAATCATATATGTACATTTGGAGATGTCCTATGAAAGGATATAAATATAGATAAAAAAGTTTGTCTAAATAAATACTTAGGTACCTAGGTACTTACTCTACTTGCGACGCAGCATACGGCAGTAAAAAGTAGGTAACTACAGTTAGCTAAGTACATTGTTTACTTTGCATACTAACAACAAAATCAACATAAGTATACTTAATTATGTTGTTTTGACAATAAAATTACTGGCAGTATGATTAATACGAGTTACATTTTACATTCTAAATACTTACAACGAATCAAGTTATGATTATGGCACACGGGTGAATAATAAAACGATAAAGATTCAAGTTTTACTTTTTTGCTTTAAACAGACGTCATAATTAGCATTTTATTTTATTTGCCATTTAGCAAATTCGTGTGTGTATATAATATATTTAATGCGCGTATTTAAATACTTTCTACGGTTCTTTTGACGAGACGAGCTGGATACATACCTGACAGATTAGCTCCTAATATCTCAAGACTGTGAGAAATGAAGAGAGGGAGGCATTTGCCGTGCAGTGGGACGACATGGGCTGAATATAATTACGGGTCTCATGTCTGATAAACAAATGTATATTATACGACTACTTAGACCCTAGTAATTTATTATAAATTGTAAAGTGTATGTGTGTGAGCTATGGAGAAGTGGCCACCACTTAGCCATAGCACGCCCTACAACACAACGATAACAGATTTTGATAAAATTCTGCATGTAGATACTTTAGGTCCTAGAATAGGACATAATAAAATAAGATGTTTATAAGATATTTTTTCTAATTCTACGCGGACAGAGTCACGGGTGTCGGCTAGTTAATTATATAAAAATATATAAATTAGGTATAAACAACGGATAGTAAACCGAAAAAAAAACGCTACTCTACTAATAACACGTCTACTCTCTCAGTAAAGTTAAACAATGCGTCAGTAAAAATACTTACTTTGTTTAAAAAAACACTCTTAAAACTACACAAATAAGTCCAAAAAAACACTTACAATACGGCACTAACAATACAAATCAATATTCGATTTGTAGAACTCGACCAAAAATGATTGATTTTCACCGGAGCAACCAGAAAGTTTGCAAATGCGCGCGACAATCGCGTTTCGTGTAAGTATACTGAAGGGCATGCGCGAGCGCAGCGTATGTGGAAATACACTAAGTTAGGGTGGGCTCTACCGTATTTGGCGTTTTATTTTCAAACCAGATGTACTTTAAAGCTTCTAAAACCATCATAGTTTATAAAGTTTGTTAGCTTTTAACAAATTATATCTAAATTATAATACCAATTAATAACATGAAACTAAAACTAAAAACCTTTTTTTTTTTTTTTTTTTAATTTTTTTTTTTCTTTTTGACAGAACTTCAAGACATGAAAATATATTAAATCCATATTATATGAACAGAAATGTTGGTATAAAATTTTAATTTAAACACTTCAGTTTGAAATTAATAATAGATTTTTGATGCCAACTACATATTTTTAATTGTCCTTAACATTAATTAAATTTACCGAACAATGTTTTGAACGACTAAAATAATAATAAACATTGCACATAGTTTTAGCGAACAGACTTATATCGGCCTCTTTCTTCGCGATAGTTCTATCAGGTCAACTCTACCTGACTCTACATTCCTAGTAAAAAGAAAGCAATTCATTAGGGATCTAGGTTAACTTTTAACTTAACTCAATTGCTCAGTCTTACTCATGCTTATTTACGTAAATATTACATCTACAACTAACAGAGGTAAATTTGCTCAAGATAAAATTTACAGTAGCAATAATTTAGAACAAGTTTTTATTTGCAAAATATATTTTTTAAGACAAGCCTTTAACAATTTCGTAATCGGAACCGCGAGCAGATTAAAATAAGCCAAATTTGAAATGTTGCGTACTTGTCAAAGTCCGATGACAATGCAATATTATGGTGACAGCCAGCTGATCCGATGATGGAGACGGAAGGTAGGCAATGGAACTCCTTGACGGATAATCGTAAGCTAGTGGTGTTTGCTCATTTTAATCTGCTTTCGATTACGAATTTGTTAAAAGCTTGTCTTGAAAAAAATATTTTTCAACTATACATTTATTAGTTTTCATTCGAGTGGTTTTGTAAAACAAATGCTACAACTTGAATCTCAACCTTTGGACGTCCTAGCTCTTCAAGACCTAGATATTTCTAAGCCCAGTTGTTCTGCAGATTGTGCATCGTAAATCAGTATTTGCTCGGGTTATCGCTAATGCTCAGCTCGCGATGTGTGTCAATTGCAAGATTTTAAACCTTGACTTGATGAATGAAACTTTTTATTGTAAGGATAACTTTTTTTTATGTAACTGAATGATGAGACGAGCTGGTCGTTTGCCTGATGGTAAGCAATAAGCCCATAAAAATAACACCACCACCCAGAACTTTGTTTTGCAAAATCCTGCGCGGCGCTGCACTGCGCTCGTCACCCTGAGACAGTTAGCTGTTGAGTCTCATAATGCCCATTAATTTCGCTGGCTACAATGCCCTTCAAACCGGAACACAGTAATGCTTGCGCACTACTGCTTGGCGGCTGAATAACTTAATAACTTTATGGTGCTGTGACAAAACGGGCAAGTCAGCTAAACCTCATACTGGGCTATATTTTAGTACACAGCTTATTTTCAAGCAAAATAAATTTCACACCAATTCCAATCCAACCTAAAAGATGTTTACGCAACTAATTTGTATCTAATCCATAAAAAACGCAGTGCTTTACATGGTATTAAAGTTCTGGGTGGCACTGCAATTGTTATGCAGGCGTGACGCTTACCATCAGCCGAACGACTGTATAATTTAGCTGTGCCCAACAGGGTCCATAATGATCATTAAATTTTGCCTAAGAACTACATTGTGGAATGCTAATAAACTATATGAATACGAATATGACTTGCTCGTCTCGTCACTCAGTTACATAAAAAAACATTATCAATGGCACAGTAAAACAATAGTCAACACAACTAATAAACAAGTGGTAAATGGGCGGTTTTATCGATATGTGCGATTTATCACAAACTTTCTTGTAAAATGATACATCGTGAGAGTTGATGACGCACTTTCGTTTTCCATAGGTACTGGTTTATCGTTTACCGGTTCCTTGCACCTACTCCTTACCTTGTCCTCATTCAATAATATACATTAATCAACCATTATACGAGTTTAACTTTACGTATCTTGGTTTATTATCTTATTGTTGTTTCACTGCAACTCTGTAGGTACGTTACACTTTTTACGTATTGTCTGGAAAGCGTTTACAGCGAAGTTGCTTATGAATATCTTTGTCTATGTAGTAGTCACACTATCTACCGACCTTTTAGTGTTCTTAAACAAAATTTTTAATAAAGTTTTTTTTTCAGTTATTTTGCCGCTAAGCAATAGTGCGCAAGCATACTGTGTTTCGGTTTGAAAGGCTTTGTAGCCAGCGAAATTATTGGGGCTAATGCCCAATTATTTCGCTGGCAAATAATGGCCCCTGAGACAATAGCCCTGAGGTCTCTTAATAGAGACCTTAGCCCTGAGGTCTCTTAATAGAGACCTCAGGGCTATTGTCTCAGGGGTGACGATCGCAGTGTAGTGCCGCGCAAGATTTTACATAGCAAAGTTCTAGTTGGTGCTGCAACTGATATAAGCAGGCGCGTTGCTTACCATCAGGCGAACGTCCTGCCCGTCCTGTCACTCCATTACATAAAAAATATAGTAATGATAACGTACTCCTATCCATTCTGTGGTATTATCTTGTCTTGATACCGTCATATATTAGGTGTTTACCGCCCGGTAGCTTTCTCACTATTATGTAACAGTTTTATCATCACATTAGTTTCCGGGCTGAGCAGGGGGACTTTATGATAGTAGATAATAGCAGTAGAGTAGCTTATGAAGAAGAGTTTGAACATAAGAAAGGTAATTTTAGAATTCAACGGAAAAGGTTCCCTTGAATTTCCAAAATGATCGCGTTTTTGCCTGAATGGCCTCTTATTACCATCGTTGTATCTTTTGGGAGAGCACAACCATACTCGTATAGGCAGACCAGGTATCTCCATCTTATAATAGACTAGGGTACTTTTAATAATATTTTGGCAAGACCGAGGGAAAAAGAAGAATCCTAAAACCCGACAATTGGTTTTAAGATTCTTCTTTAACGATGCCAATTAAAAAAAATCTTGTCTCAGAGACGCCCCAGGAGGCTGACCACCTACTATTACGAGTAGGTAATCGCTAGGAAATTCCTTTATAGATAGGATGGTTCCTATCTATAAAGCATACGTTCTATGCAAGAATGTTTGTGAATTTTCAATAGCTTTTAAACTAAAACCTAATAAAAAAATATGGTTGTCAGTCAAACTTGTTTGCAGTCTATGACTAAGATAAGGTAAAACTAAAATAAATATCCATCTAAACCAGTTAGGTAAGTAATCAAAACTATGTTTATTTGTCGTAACGACGTCACACGGAACAACAATCATAAATTGATACGTAATTTAAATATGCAACACAAAAATATAAAGTAAATATTAAGTAGTCTGTGAGATGTTGGCAAAAACTTAATTTAAAAAGGTAAAAAATAAATGTATAATTCAGCCCTAAAAACTCTATTTACCGAATAGTAAATAAGTTTTGTCAAACTTTTCACAGCTAGAGAAACGAGGGAATAAAGACACGAGGTTATCGAAAGCGAGGAAGAATGAAACTCTACTTCCAAGAACTTTACAAAATCTCCTCCTAGATTAGATTATACCTACTTATCAATGAATACGTTTCATTCATAAGTTAATTCTTAGATACAGCTCATAAATTATCGTTCGTTGAGTTGAAATGAGATGAGATTTCGCAATGCAAGCCGGGTCAATGGACGGACGCGCTTCCTTATTAGCGACCCTTGGCGAATGCAACGTCCGCCGAGCTGACCACTTGTCGCGATGTGCAACTACTTGCTACAAGAAATGAGAAGTTCTCAGGATACACCCACATCATAGTGCAGATTCATGCTAGAAGTATCTAATTCGCCTGATCAGATGTTCCGAAATGCTCTTCTTTGGATCAACGCTAATTCTCGACTCTATTCAACTTAATACCAGACTTCCCCAAGCAAAGTAGCGTTTTTAGTAGGCAGACCTGTAGTTAGTAAGTACGTGTCCGACTAACTGTATGCGCGAGGATCTGTCCAATGTCACGGACAATGCTGTGATTTTGGCTGAGTACTGGTTCAGAAATGTAGAGCCAAAAGATCAACTCGCTAAGAAGAAAAAGAAGTAGGTATCTAAGAGGTTAACACATTTAGGGCTAGGTAAAATTAGTTGTAGCTTGTAGTATTTAATTATTCTGAGGTTGTACTTGAGTTTAGTCATTTAAATTATAAGTAGGCTTAACGTTTTTCCACACGGTGACGTACGTTATCCTGCAACGATCGTGCAATACCTATTGCACGATCGTTGCTGCACGATCGTTGCAGGATTAAAGCTATTTATCCGATAGACAGATAGATTTTCTCTACATCGTCGGCTGCAGAGGAAAAACGTAACTAATTAACACAAGTGTTATTGAATGCTGGGCTAAATTTACCCAGGTTTTACCTAAGCTACCCGCATAAAATTCCTAGTCTATTTGCAATGTATAAGCTATAAGTTTGACGAGAATTGATCACATTTAAGTATTACTATTCTAATTAATAGGTATTTTGATGTATCCTGGGAGAATGGGTTTAAGACACCACACTTGTTTTCCATCATTAATGAGACATGATAGATTTTGTTTTTTATACATTATTGGCTTGCGTTTTATTACTATCTCACCAGATGGTAAGCGACGATGCGGTCGACGACGTAGCACGCTTGTCAAGATAGTACCTGTTCACTCGAGATTTGAAGATTTTTAGATTATAAGTATCGGGAAAGACTGACTCCGGCAGGGAGTCACACTCGTTAGCGGTGCGCATAATGAAAGTGATAGATGAGGCGGATGTAATATATATTTTTCCTGATGATGATACTTACTTGGCGCCATCGTCTGAGAACGGCTCGTGGTTTTCGTGGTGATCATCGCCGTCGCTGAAACCTGACCCTGAGCTCTGGTGGTGTTCTGGTATCTGCAAACAACCTTTAATTAGTTATTTATTTTGAATCTGTCACTTTTTGAATCAGAAACAAGCTACGAAAAGGTAACTTCGACTGTAGGTATGGAGGGATACCAAAAATAGTATAAGCATTATATATTGAGTGTGTACTACTACGGAGTACGGACTACTTCCTGGTCAAAGCATTTAATAGATGCTATTGATAACCAAAAAGCATCACTTGCTTCTTAACTAATTGCAATCTTGGATAACTTTAATAAACCTATTCCTGACAATTAGGGGGATTTTAATGATATTTTATTATGGCAGTTGTATCGTCGTAAACCAGAAGTATCAGGCTAGTATATAGCTCAAAAGATTAATTTAACGGTATTTTTCAATAAATAAAACAAAACACTCGGCCTTATCGCCTTTAACTCGTCAGTATTTCTGTTCTCCTGGTACTTTGTCCTGTAAAAGTGTTAATACATATAAAACTTACATCTTGGCTGGTATTTGCTAAGTTTATATCTGATGTAAGTATTGTTCTCCCATTCACTGGAAGCTACCGAAATCAAATAGGAATACCTTTGATGCTCAAATCTTTGGTGCTCAAATGGAAATGCTTCACAATTACAACTAAATTAGTACCTACAAAGACTTAAGGTATTTTCTCAAAATTTGAGCACACATGAGATAAACATTAAATGACCGATAATGGAGAACCTAGAAATGCTAAATAATTGTTAAGAGTCATAAACTACCTACCTCAGAATCCTCTGATATGTCCGGAATCATTTTCAAATCTCAGACAATATAAGCAACACAATATCACGAAATCATTTTTATATTTTATAACATGTTTTGAGTGCACGGTCCACATCACCGGCGAATAATGTCACACTAAATACAGTTTTATCTCCGAACAAATTACAAGTTCAAACAAAAGAATGATATAATTATTACCTAATAATATACATGTGTAACAAATGCTTATGTATGTGTGAGTAATTACTAGGAGTACACAAAGACATTCCAAAATAAAGATGGCATCTGTAATGGCGTTTTGCGCGTATTTTCGTGTAAGTACGAAGTGCATACAAAATGCATTTGATAAAATCACGCTGCCTGTGGTTTTTCTGTGTAGGTAAGGCCTCGTAGAAACGCTACGCAATACGCACCGCGCTTGCTAATGCGGGGTCTAAGGGCAGTTGTACATGGGTACGAGTGTAGTTTAGTTTCGTAGAGTATTCAATATTTTGCTCTACTGGACGTAGGCACTGAATAACAGAAACGGACGTGAAAAACTATTGTTAATTTAATACTTTGTAGGAAATATTTCAGTTGATAATGGCATATTAATAATAATCAAGAGGCTCTCGCTCGGATCAAGGGTCAGGTGTAGAAGGCAATAACTACTCCTTGACATGGCACTTATTGTGAGGTTCCTCACTCTGCAGCCCTAACCACCGACTTTTGAGCCCTACCCCACTGCCTCGGCGGTGGCATTCTAGGTTTTGGTATTTATAATATTTTTTATAAAATAAATGGTATTAAAACAAAAACAACTAAGATAAGAAATCACAGCAAGAAATTGTCACTGATAACTTTCATGTCGCTGAGTCATAGTAGGTATGTTTTAATATTTCACCTGGGTCAAAGGTATGCACTCAAAATCGCCTTTTTTCTTTCGCATTTTTGCACTTGCACTTGCGTTTTACTAATGTCACTAACATGGCACTGTGGTGTGGAATGGCTCAGGTGTCGACAAATGACTTAATAAATTAATTAAAAGAGCTAATTGGCCGGGGGCGGCGCAATCACGATGTCTGCCGCTTGTCTGATTCAGGGCTGTCAATTTTTACCCATGACATTCTTAGATCGCGTTTCCTTCTGAGCGTCTTCTGCTAAAAATGTCCGACTAATTTGCAACTAAAATATCACTGCCCAGCAATGTGAGTTTACGCTAACATGCTTTTGAACGGGGTCGCAGAAGATTTCTTGTGGAAGCGCTGTCTTATACACCTATAATATACCTACTAACACTAATAAATAACTATTGTACCTCTACATATAGGTAACATACTAGTTACTAGTATCTACCTACATATGTGTGTACGAAAATGGGAAAATCGTGGAAAAACATCACATATCCAAAAACAAGAAAAAGACATTCGGAAAATCTTACAGACTTTTAGGGTTCCATAGTCGAATAACCCTTTTACTATCATTCATAGTCGGTCCATCATATAATAATTATAGTAACACACTTGCGACGCAATACATCAGTACCTACGTTAGCACGTCACAGCGTCAAAACTTACTACGGACTTTTTAATTCCACCCAATGCCCAATATTCTTTAAAAGCCACACCGCACCTACCATTTGCGACGTAATATCTCCCTCCCCTGTCAAAGTCGCTCCTATAGGGAAGTAATTCTAAACTTTAAGGAACCCTCAACACTGAAATGAAAACTGTAAATGATTACGGAACTCTACATTATGCGTGGGCCAACACGCACTTGGCAAGCTTTATTGGCATCTTTATGAGAGGTTGTTGTGACGATGACAGCAGTCTCATAATTTATTTATGTATGTCTTTATTTATTTATCTAATTAGCACGGATTAACCTTTTACACAAATCAGCATGAAATTGAACATTGTGGTTATACTTGAGGACATGAATTAAACAATAAAATAATACGTCACGCAAGTTTGAAACATTAACAATTAAAAAAAAACATGGCCTAAACCATACATTCCAAAACAAAATTAGCATTTTTAGTCAAAACTAATATAATATTATGTCAATAGTCAGTATGTCAATAGACATGGGAAAAAATGTTTTGGTGTTTAAGCGCCCTCTAGCATCAGCACGTTGCACTAAAGTCTGTAGTTGCCTGGACGAATGGAGCGATTAAATCGACTCGTTTCATTCAAAAATAATATTACCCACCAGACGCGCTAGGTGGCGTTTTTAAGTACCTAGTTTTAAGTAGACTTTTTGAGTCTTTTGAGTGCGATTTATAATTGCAATAAAAGAGTTTACTGGGGACTGTGAAAGAAATCTTAAAGTTAGTTCATTACAGTACCAAGCCAATTAAACTTTACACTATTAATTATTCTGTGACATAAGCAAGATCTCAGTTTATATTTTTAGTTTGGTTTTGATGTCACGTTGTATAGAAAATGACTATGTTCAGGCCACGTCGTAGGTTAAACTATAAACGGTTAACTGCATATTACTTATACATAATTCATTTTACATTACATGGGCGATCACATACGAGTAAGACATTTTCCTCTTCACGAATCAATTGTTTGAAATGTCCATTGAAGCCTCAACGGGGCCAATAACGAGGTAAAACAAGTGCAACACCAGCTGTTATTCATTCTCACGTCTGGCAAAAGAACTTTCTAACATTGTAAAGTTCTTTCTGATGATGTTTAATTAAGTTTTATTATCTACATGTGGTGCGCGGGATTCGAACTCGGGTGCGTTGGATTAAAAGTCGCACGTGCTCCCACTAAGCCACACTCGCTCTTACTTCTCTGACTTTCTTAAGTTATGTACGGATTTAACACTCGCTCTAAAAACGGTGAAGGAAATCATCGTGAGGAAACCGGCTTGTCCAAGAACTTATCACAAAAATTTCAGGTTCAAGTGACATCCACCAACACGCACTGGGCCAGTGTGATGGCTTATGGCCCATACTCTCTCTATGAGAGAAGGCCCGTGTCCCAGCAGTGGGAACGTGATGGGCTGATGATGATGATGATGATGATCTACATGTACATTACAGGTAGACATTTCGCGTAGTTGGACGTTTTGCTATGTAAGACGTATCATCATTTTAAAATACAGGAAAATTTGGTCAACTAAATAAATTTCAAAGAGAAAGATCATGATGAAACGGCAGGAGATCGATCGGAGACGGTATTGGATACTCTAATCCCTGATGTTGAAACTATAAGCAACTTTGTGGTACCTTAGAATCCAAGTAGTTGTTGATACTGCCAGAGCTGTCACTGCTCTGACTTTGGATGCTATCATCACTGTTCCCGAGGCCGCGTCCTTCTTCTGAACTCTTGCTGATATCGGAGTCTGATTCAATCCAGAGAGGAGACCGGTATTTGAACTTATGGGCAAACGCGTTGAACCTCATTTCGTTGTTCATTTTGAACTTATTTGGAGATTGATGAACTAAATATTTCACAAACTAATAGGTTTGATTAAAAAAACAGATCATCACTTAATAGAGACCGATTAGTATGTTATTATTTAGAGATTCTAGGAGATTGTTTAATTATCGGTTTTCGGCATTGACATTAGGCAACCTTTAACATTTCCTGTTATTAAATGTCTGACATTTTTATTTATTGATACAAGGTTTACTTAGTTCGTGTTTTTTTGTAGGCAGATTCTTATTATCACTTGCAATAAAAGGCACAATTTTCCACTTGTTTCACAAATATTAAACTGCAGATTAGTTTATGAGCTGTGAGATCGTTAATCAAGGCGGGCGTAAGATCACGGGCACCCAAATGGATTGAATGTAGGACACTACAGTGGGACGGCCGGGGTGACCACACGGTAGTGAGGATTTTTTCAAATTATTTTAAACTAGCTGCGGTTTCCCTAGCGGTTTTCCGGGATAAAAAAGTATCTTTAGTTCTTTTCCAAGACCTATAAAGTATCTATATACAAAATTTTCATCAAAATCCGGTCAGTAGTTTTTACGTTATTGAGTAACAAACATCTATTCATCCATCCACAAACTTCTACATTGTTTTTTTAATTTATTTAAGAATCTACAAACAGTACACACAAAATATTATTGCATTGAAAATATTAAGAAGGAAAAGTATGAATACGATAGCAGGATGTGTAGTCAGTTTTGAACATTTATTGAAATATGATCCATTGATTTATAGATGACAAACATAACGAGAAAAGTCATGACATCGGCGTCATAAAAATAATCATGACACAACATGAGCCCAGCGTACTTTGAGAACCTCCAATGTAGGCCTCTCTCAAAGCATACTGATATCGATCCTTGACTATCCTTCCCGATTCACTGCCATTGACGCTACCTTTACTTACAGGGCTTCCTACTCTACGTTTCTCGATTCGGGGTCTCCACTAACAAAATTTGAATAAGTTTACATTTAAAAGACAATTTTGTTTAATTACAGTTACAATATTCTGTAGTCTAAATCCAAAAGGTAAGTCTTAATCCCTAGCACATTTACATCAACAGCTTCCTCGGAGAATTTTTTTTCTGATGAAAACATTTATCAACATATATCTAATCGATTTCGTCATAAAAATCTACAACAAAAGGATAGTCCCCTCACAGGATGTCCCAGCAATTGAGATAAGTCTCGGTCAGCCCGTACCTTTCAGTGTCACTGGCGGTATTGCGAAACTATTCTCCATCGATGTCTAACGACATTATAAATTGACATATGGTATCATTTATTATAATATTATTTTTACGTCTACGTTTGTATATTATTTATAGATAGATTTTATATAGGTATGCAAAGTTATAAAGTTAAGGCAATCTACCAAATGTAAGCTGTAATCCTTTAAGCTATTTTTCACCCCCTGAATCCTACTAATATTATAAACGCGAAAGTTTGTAAGAATGGATGTATGGATGTATCTTTGTTGCTCTTTCACGAAAAAACTACAGAATGAATTTTGATGAAACTTTACAATAATATAGCTTACACATCAGAATAACACATAGGCTACTTTTTATCTCGGGAAACCGCAGGGCGAAGCTAGTGTACTATGAAGTATTCTGTGCCCCTGGCAAATGAAAGTACGCAAGGGGGTTTTTGGGAGTAAATAGGGCGCAGCGGGATCTTGATAGTAAATGGAATTATTTTTTTATGTTTATGTGTTTAACACTCGCTTTAACACATAGACTACCTCTATTATATAGAGGTTCCCTGATGGTAAGATTTAAAAACAGTGAAGGAAATTATTCTGACCAAACTGACATGTCCAAGAATCACAAAGTTTACGGTTATGTGACATACACCAACCCGTACTGGGCCAGCGTATTAGTGGATTATAGACCATTCTCGCTTTATGAGAGAAGCCCGTGTCCCAGCAATGAGACTGCAATGCGATGAAGAAGGCAAAGGGAACGTAATGGCTACATTACTTTGAATCCACGTGGACAATGACAACTTAAATTGCCTTAGGAAAATGTAAAAATTCCCTGATGGGATGACGGAATAAAAACGGACGGAGCCGTATACATGGTAGAGCAGCGGCTTCTTTAGTTACAAATAAAAAGTAGGGTATTTGGATATTTGATTCACTATAATATCTACCATCAATAAAATCATGTGACAGACAGGGGAATGACTCAAAGATCAAATGCAGTGCACGAAAATGGTATTTTATTGTGTACTTTACTCATTTACAACTAAGACATTATTTGACTTTGAATTTTGCAGTAGGACGTCACGATTTTGTCAGTAAATGTTTGTTATTTTAATTAGACTGCTAATTGTTTTTGCTTCAGCGATCTCATTACGCGATGATTCTGCTTTAATTTGTTAATTGGCAAAAAAGTATTTGTAAATTTTAAAATATAAATAAATTTGTAAATCAGTCGACATTTGACGTCGTTATTATTTGAAGGATCACGAGGATACTAATTTATTATCCTACTAGCTGTTGCTTGCGACTTCGTACGCATAGTGAAGTAATCTAACCTGTTCTCGACAATCAACAACCTGCATTCGTCCCGCTCCTATCCAGATCACGTCCTTTTCCTATTATACCATTACCGTCCCGCTTCTATTTCTATTATATCCCGTTACCGAATTTGTTGACCCTAGCCCGGAACCCTCCCGCTCATATCCCTTTACTATCACCCTCTCGTACTTCCACTCCTACTTCCAGATGATTACCGTTTATTTAAATGCAGTTTATTTTAAAATGTTAATTGCCTAGTCGATACTACTTACTTTTAAAATAATAGATATGGAGATATCTGTTTCTCATTTTACAAATAGGTTCTATAAATTATGTGTGTGGATGTTAACTTACATTTAAGTAAATTTTCTTTTCAGATCCGCCATTATGATACTGAAGTCCATGAGGCACTGATACTGATGTTCGTCTCAGCCTATCTGCCTTCATTTCTTGTCCTTCAGACTTATCCTTATTATTACACATGTTGTTATTTTGGACGCGCTTACTATCGTAGTGATTAAAATGGTTGCTGAAGTTTTGATTCAAATGTTTGTTTTCATTTTGATTCAACTCAGATTTATTTTCAGATTGATTAACATCTGTATTAGGTTGACATTGTTTCAAATCGTTCATTGTATTTTCATATTGTTTCTTGTCTTCCTCCTCGATTATTTTAATTTCTGGAGTACATGGAGGGTCAAGTCTTGCCGTGTGAGGGCTTCCAATTTGAAAACTAACATGGTGTTCATCACTACCATAATCAGGTATCCTTCTGCCTGGAGTGCTATCACAGTCTGAATTATCATTTATATTAGGTGGTTGGCTGGGAAACCCTGGAGAGCCGTTATAAACTGGTGTCTGGGCAGAAAGAGTCAGTTGCCTGACTTCCGGCGGCATTTCCACATAGTCTAATGGATACGTAGGTATGTTTAAATAGAGACAAGGCTTCTTTCGTAACCTCATTTTGTCAGTACTAGGACTATTTCTTCTACAAGAACACCAACACTTTTGATTAGTTTTAAACTGCTTGATTATTATCTATTTAAATCAAGGATAGGTAAATTGCTCTCAAACAACATAGATCCAAAAAACTTATCTTGATTAATCACCTTTAAAGTTTCCACTTTAAAATATTTTTAAACTGCGCCTGCCACATGCAAAATTGAAACTACAAATCCAGTCCAGTAAAACAATAAAGTGTCATATCTTGGGTACATTTTTGTACCTGCATTTTATCAAATTCGCACCAATCGCCTTGCTGCTCTGATAACGTTTAAACGATAACAAATTGTCAAATTTATTAGACAATCTCCCTTTATCTTTAATCTTATAATCTACATTGTTTATCCCAGTTTTAAATATTTTTCTGGTATTTAGAACGAGGCTATTGATCTATTGCACTCAAAACCAAATTTTATTTTACCGCCTTTAAAGATTGTACCAATTCATGGTTTTATCAATGTTTGTCGAATATTAGCAGTTTACCTAAACAAGTTTAGTCACCATGTCATTAGAGATTATAAAAAGCTTATTAAGACTATAACCGTATTAAAACTGTTTACCTCCCTATTGTTTCTGGTCTAATACTTGCAATTCGTTTTTATCTATATTAATTTCAATGATAGAGAACAGACGAGATCTATAAAAAGTTTAGAAAGATAAATCAGAATAAATAAGGGAAGAACAAAACAAGTCAGGCCAGGATCTTATCATTCATGCTGCAACTTGATCTAATCTCAAAGGTAAATAAATATAATAATGACAATGATCAAATAAACGTGACTCACCCCTTCTTGCGGATTATTGTTAATATACTGCTTCAGCACCTCTGACTCCAGATTCTGCAGCGTCGGCATCGATATAGAGTTCCTCCTCAACCCCGCTCGTCTCGCCTCTATGTCTCTTTCATTCTCTATTATATCACTTGATTCTACCGCCCCAAACGCTTTCGACGTACCAGGAGAGCTGATGTCAGTAGAGTCAGTGCTAGGACTTGTAAGCTTGCTGGACTTGGAAAAATCTGGCTCCAAGGTTATATAAAGTGTTCCTTCAGGAGTGTTTAATACAATAGTGTCTTTGTTCGGTGATTTGTGTATTTCGCCCAGATTGTTTGCGTGTATGACTGGAGATTTAGAGCCATCTCCTTCCGAATCGTGAGTGCCTTCATTTTTGAATTCGTTTAGCTTTAATCGCTTTGGCTTTACAGGAACCTTTTCTGTTACTGTTTTGACGACGTCTTGTACGTATGGGACATCCGTTTTTACTTCATCTTGGCGAGGGTCAAAGGGCTCGTCTTTTGGAGGGTTTAGGAGTTCGTTTCTTATGGGCGCGTCAGTGACTTCGTCGAAAAATGGTATGGTGTCATCGTTTCGGATTTCAGGTGATATGAGACCTTTGACTACATCTTGATTTTTTCGAATGTGATCCATCGTTTTGAGTTATTTCATAGTCGAAGCCTGAAATAAAAAAAATAAAATAAAATATTCCAACGAAGTAACTTTTTTATTTGCATCAACGATTGATTTTATGTTTCAATACGTAATACTGTTATATATTTTGTGGTATAGATCGCTACGCTAGCCCACGCTACGATACAAACATGTAGGTATATGTACCGGCACTATGACTATGTAATTAAATTATTGTTTAATTATAATATTTTTTTCACATGACTTCAAAAACTATCTTAAATTTGTAATATTATGAATACGTTGATCATTTTAGCAATAAAAAACCTATATTTAAATTAAAGAGGTCAAGGGATGCTTAGTTATTTTTTTTGTAAACCTATCTACATATATAATTATACAATAGTTTAACGTCATTTGATCTGCTTCTTATTATTTTATTGTTATAGAATATACTTTGATATTTTTTATTTTTACTGTGGGTAATATTTTCTAAATATTTTAACTCAAATTAGTGTATGTTGTCCAATTCGAGTGAATTTATATCACTATATTTGTTATTTTCAATCTTCAATAAGTAACTTTTTACCCTATTCTTTAGACCTGTAAGTTATTTATGTAAGTATAGAGACACAAACAATTCTACTTATAATGGACAAAACAAATGATTACACAAAACCAACCTTTGTATTACCTACCAGCTGAATCGCAATTGTATATACCTACAAAAAGATTACCAATTAAAAGATACACCAGACTAGATATTACACTAAATACAATAACATGACTGGCTTTGTATTAACTGTAGGTACACTTTGCATTATATTATACCTACATCATCTACATAATGACGCCATGTCCTGCCGGTGCCTTATATTATGGTGGTGTGATTCAACTGTTTTATAGATCATATAGTAGGTATGTAAAAATTGTTACTAAATCAAGTATATATAAAGTACCTACGGATTCGTTATATGAAATAACATAATGAAATAAGTTATATGATATTTTTTTTTATCACATATGATATACAATATATAATCTATTTCATGCTTGCCTAGAAGATACCGATTCACTCAAAACTTGAAATCACCTAAATTATAAGAATCGGGAAAGAGAGACGCTGGTAAGGTGTTCCATTCCTTAGCTGTTCGCATTATGAAGGTTAAAGCGAAACGCTTTGTTCTGGCAGTTGGAATGTCAACCATAATCGGATGCCGAGTTTCCGTACGTCTTGTTGTCTGATGGTAGAAAGGAGATCGAGGAATTTACTCGTGTAATTCCGTATTTTTATATTTTAATCATGACTACCCGCTTAATATTAGAATCCGAAATGTCAAAAAAATCAGAACGAAAAATGAAATCAATTGTTTTATTTGATTTATTAATAATACAATTAAAGTAACTTAAAATATCATGACTTTGAAAAAAATAAAGAAGTGTGTCTGCCCATTTCTTTCTTATACCCAAATTTAACTCAAATTGATATCCGGGCCCAGAAAATAAATGCGAAAACTTACTCTACCAGTGCATCGGTAATACGCCCGCTAGAGAAGATAGCACCAAGATACTCTGCGGGGATATCTCGTTTTTTAAATATTTTAAAATTTCACACTAAAGTCCTTTTCAGTCATGATAGCATCATCTAAGATGAGGCGGACAGACGGAATCATCGTGATTACTTGGCGAGGACGATGGTTGTATGTTCAGAAAACAGCACTTCAAGAGGATCCTCTAGGGAACCTCAAATAAACCAATTAAGTAAGAGGTCAATCATTAGCAATTGAACTAGGTTACTTTGAACCCGTTGCTGAAAAGCCTACTTATATTTTTCATTTTGTACTTATTATTATATTTCTTAGCCCTTCGTAAGTTATTTTATGTTTTAAGGATGTTTTCCAAACTTACCGAGCCGCTACTTCAGTTTAAAAATGGACTAACAAGGAACAAAGTACATATGTTACTATTGGAAGAGTCAACTCCTGCACACGGTAAGGCTAAGCACACACTGCGAAGGCCGCGCGCACACTGTTTACTAAACGATTATCGCTTAAACTTTTCACACACTACAGAATTTTTTCGTACATTCTTACATCATAGTCTGAGTAGAAAAAAATAAGCGTGCGAAGAAATGTCTAACGTTTTGCCACTTCAAGTTCATCTATGTGTTAATATTTGTTTTTTATTAAGTTTATCTGATCATATCGAAGGTCAATCACCTCATATATATACTGTAATAATAGATATAGTTTTTTGTTCAGATTCTTTGATCGCTCTTATAAAGTTACCATCGTCGTACAGGTAGTTGGCTCAAGGTACTTACTTAATATTTAGTAGATACCCTAAAACATAAATATAACATGCGATTTTTACTTTCGGAAGACATGTTTTAATGTTCTCCAATTTAGTCTTTCCGTTTTTATTATTTGTATAAATAGTATTAAGTTAGACTGCCTTAATTATACTTTATTTTGGGAAATGTATAGCTACGATTTGATAAGTAGGTACGTACGTACATGCCTAAGCTAAAGTGTTTAGGTACATAATTTGTTAAACATGGGTATAATTCATTACGTACGGTGCTAATGAAATGTTATCGGAAAACGACAGACTGAAATGATTCAAAAGTGTTTAATTTAAACTATTTTAGTGGGTACCTACTAACCTATGTTTTTAAACATACTTTCTACGTTATTATAATTTTTTTTAATTTAATTATTTAACTTATTTCATATGGATAGATAATAATAGGTATTACCTATCTACTACTAAATATGTACCATTTTAAAAAGTAAATACTTAACAAAAATACCATTGGAATTAAAATGAAATTGAAGTTGATTATTGTAATAAAATCGATACAAATCATTTATTTTTGTATTTATTATATTTATATATTTAGTTGTTGATATTTATTTATATGATTATAATTGCTGGTTTTTATTCAAACCGTAACCGTAGGTACACTGAAACTTATTTGCATAAATGACAGTTCTCTTTCCTTAAGGGTTTGCTGGAAGAAAACTCTTTTTAGGGCTCGCCTTTGTACATATATCTACTCTATAATCCACGATGTAAATGTTCTGACAGTGTACAATAAAGAATATAAAAACCGAAAACAAATAACAATTACACTAATATAATGCTTTTTCAAAATGCAAACAATAACATATAAGTAATTTATTTGATTGCAAAAGGAAAACCATAGAATGTGCACCTGATTTGGCTACCCCTGATGGTATCCGCCACGCCAGCCCGTAAGTCACGACAGCAAACTCTTTGCGGCACTGCAATGCGCTCGTCAGTCTGAGCTAACAGTTAAAAATGTAAAATGCACAAGAACTCCAAGAAGTCTTTAGGACTCTACTCGTACTATAGGCAGATACGCCGATAAGTACCTGATACCTGCTAATAGGTATCTTTATTTGACCTTGGTCTGACCTAATCGTAGAGGGGTCACATTTTACTCACTTTAAAAAATGAAATTTTTAGGAGAAATTTTGAACAATTCTAGATCCGCTTTGAAGATACCCAACAAATGAGAGCACTTACCGACACAGAGTTTGCCGCTAATCCTCCACAACGCCATGGTTATCCAAAACCAGCAAACAAGATAACGCTCTACAAATCTATTTACTTCGCCTACATGACGTAAAAGTAAACGAAAAGAACCACAAACATGGCCACTATCACCACGTACAAAAGCACGTCCAAATGAAATATTAAAGTTAAATATTTGTTTGAATCGCATGAGCATGTATTTAATAACATTTTTACAAATGCTTTTCTAATTTCTTGGCCTCGAAAAAAGTTGCTGAATTTACGCGTTTTAATTTTTGTATTTTAATTTAGTTTATATTTAGAACGACTGCTTTTGTTTTATTTCAATTGATTTAATTATTTATTCCTATAATAGTATAGGAACTATTTTTGCTTTTCACTTTTTAATTTTAGCACCAACACTTTTTCAGTGATAAAGGAGATTTAACAAACATTAATTTTATTTATCTCCTTTGTGTGTTTTGGCGTAGCACGATCTATAGATTCAGCCAACGATACACATTTGATTAAATTCATTTTATTTTTGGCACTAAAACTTGATATTCAAATGAAGTAAAAAAATATCAATGCTCAATGTTTACGAATTGGAAACAAGTTTTCCGAGTAGTTAATTAATTCAAATTTGACGTGAAGCAGGCTGATAATCACTAATCATTGGCTATTTAGCACAATGACTGTTGCCATTAATGTTTTAGGAGTTTATAAGAACAGTACGGACAAACTGTTACTGTGAAGATGATGGGCTTCATGATTGCTTTAAATTCTTAGGTAAATGCTAATTACTAATAAAGCAATCATAAAGGTAATATAAAATAGATAAGAGTGAGATATAGTAAGATTGTATACGTCATGCTGAGGTTTTATTTTCGCAACCAAGTATCTTCTTATTTCTTTACATCTTCATGATGATCATAATCATAATAATCATTGCAAATATGGGTACGATTAGTCTTGTTGTCAAAATATTTGTAGCAGTGCTCCATCTAGCCATATTAAGGCGTGCAATTAAACAGAGGAAATAATAAAACATAATAAAATTAGTAATAGATAGGCACAATGTCAAATAATATCTTGTTATTATAATTATAAAATAGAGTCAAATAGTCATTTAAAAATAGAGTGTCACAAAAATAATTATTATAATAAGTAATAACATTAAAAATTATGAGATCGAATTAGGATTAATAATAATAGTCTTCGCCTTAATAGAGATAAAAAGTAATTGTTATTAAAAGTTGTTACTAAAATATTCTGTGACGTCATAATATTTTGCAAAACAAAGTTCTGGAAGGTGCTGTTATTGTTATGGGCTGGCGTATTGCTTACCATCAGGCAAACGACTAGCTCGTCTCGTCATTCAGTTACATAAAAAAAAAAACATTTGTCCGCCAGTAATTTTTTAAATTTAATCTTAAATGATAATGTAATCTTCCTGACATATCTGTCGGAGCCGAACCTTTGTTGAATACTAAATGGTACATATATATACGTGGGTACCTATTGCCTTGAGGGTCAAAGAAGTAACACGTAAAGTAGGGGCAGGCCTGGTTGCCTTTTTGTTTTAAGTTCGAACATGTGGTACTTGTGGTACACGTGATACTTAAATAAGATACAAATATTCAGAACAAATAAGAAATTGCTTGGGTAGGATTCTAACCTGCGTCTTCGGAATACCGTCCCAACGCCTTACCAACTTGGCTATCGAGTCATCTGCTCGGGCAACCAATTTTCTTCAGTCCTTTTTATCTCGTCTTATGGGGACGATTAATTAATAAGACTCGTTCAAGATTTGCTGTAGGTACCTAAGCCTCCTTTCTTTCATGAGACTAGGCCTGAGAACTGAAGGGCAATGAGCCTGATCGATGAGGCCTTACTCGGCCGCACTTGCTGACAGGTAAAAACAAAATATCCTTTTATTCAATTAAAATTCTATTAGTACAGCACAAGTATGATTACCGACATAAGTACGTAGCTCAACGTTTGTTAATCTTTCTCTTTTTTGTTACTTTTTTATCCTGGGAAATTATCACAATATAAATGAAAAAAGAAAATAAAAAAGTCGCTCTTAACTTAAGTCCTTTTTCAAGTAGATTGTTTTGATGCTGCAAAAAAATTAAGCAGCCGGTAATACTGTGCTGGATGGGGCCACGTACTGGCTAAAACAGCCAGTACGTGGTCTTGACCAGGTCTGGCGCTATCCAGGTGGCAAAAAAAAACCTGGATGCAAAAGATTGTAAATGTTCCGCTGCTCATGTCACCTATTCGTGTTGAGCTCAGATTAAGGTGTAGATTCACTGCGACAATGTCTTATGATGCCATATATTGTCCCATAAAATTTATCTCAACTTGTAGTTATCGTATTTTGGTATAAATGAATGAGATCAATACGCTTTGTTGTCTGTGAATCGACAATAATTAGACTGTATCTCATTAGTCGCAGTGAACCTATACCTTAATTTGAGTTCAATACGATATACGATTGGCGCTTGAATGGCATATGGGTAGGGGGGCTGAAACGATTAACTACCTTAAGTACCTTAATGATAACCCTAATGTAGGTACCCTAACCTACCTACCTCATGTCAAAGCAGTTAGTCAATACTCAATCATTTATTGCATCATAAATATGTAGGTAGGTACATGTCATTTTACAAGCATATTAGATGATATAACTATTTGTGACCCTCATAGTGTGTAGCAATTTGTAGTAGGAGCGAAACGATTCATCTTAAAGTTTGCTTAAATTTGTACTAAGTCATTAATAAAGTCATTTAGACAATAATAGCATTTCCTTGTCCAAAAGTATTTTAACCGTCTTATAAATATAATGTCCTTTTCTACATTTTTTATTTCGTCAGGTATTTTATTAAATATTTTTACTGACTTTTTTTTACATCTTTTTTTTTACATCTGACTGGGTCTGCGTTTGACCACGATCTCACCTGATGGGAAGCGACGATGTGGTCGAAGATGTAGCACGCTTACCCAGTAAGTACTTGTTCACTCTTGATTTGAACACACCCAGATTGTATTAACATAACGTTTGAGCCGGAACTGTGCATTTTTAGTTTTGATGGAGGCAGTACTAATTTATGTTTGAATCTTGTTGCATAGTTCCCTGATTCATGTGCATGGAAAACTTTATGTCTCTGTAGTTCTGTGACTAAGTATTTATAGCATAACGTGGCTACATGATGTGCGGAACACGGAACGTATAGAAAACAATTCTGCGCTGACAACTTTACTATAATGATGGTAATTTCAGTTTTCTTGACGATTGCAAACAGTTTTGCTTCCAAACATCGTTAGAGAGCAATTTCATTGAAACCATTACGTGTACCATTACTAGAGCTCAGGAAATGTAGAGAACTGAAATAGATTTGAATTCTTGAAAAACTCAATGTGAAAATAGAATATTTATTTTTCACCAAGTTAACGGTGATACATAGTAAACATGTATGTTTAAACTGGTACATGCGTAGGTATCGTTATCTTTTCGTATCGTTATCTATATCTGGGTGTACCTATCTATGATCTACATGTATAGTAAGTTTGTTTTAGATAATCTCCGGAACAGTTAAGACGATTAGTAAATTATTCGCTATTAGAATGGCAACATTCCAGGGTTAATTCAGGGTAGGTAACTGGGTAGTAGAGGTGTTGTAGATCTTTCATAAATGTGAACCAACTCCGTTAGGGTGCTATTAGACATTTTCTAAAGAACAGCATCAACATTAAGCAAGCAGTCTATACACAGAGAAATAGAAACGGATAAGCGAATTAGTTTTCAAAGTCTAAAAGTTCTTAATTCAATTGTGGCATCACTACAATAGAATGACTGATGATGATGATGATGTCCTCCACGACGTGTCCGTCGATGGCGAACCTTGTCAACTTGGATGCGAGCGCAGGTGAATCGCGAAGCCGAATTTGGTCTTGAACACCCGGTTGCAGGGTGCACAGAACAACTGACCAGAACTATTGTAGGTGTAGTTATAGGAGGGCTTGGGTCGGGCTTTTCTCAGTTGTCGTTGTGCGTCCAGATCTTGGAGACGGGTTTTTTCGTATGTTATTATGGCTTTGTCGACTGCGCGACGCCAAACGGATCTCTTATGAGCAAGTTTCTCCCAGCCAAGGTGACGCTTGAGAACATCCTTATACCGGAGGAACTGTCCACCAGACTTGCGTTTGCCCTGATCCAGCTCTGAGAAGAAGGCTGCCTTTGGTAGTCTAGAGTCCTCTGAATACAATGACTACCACTGTATTGGAAAAATAAACACTACCCAGAAGATACGGTAAGAAACCGAGGGACATTTTTTAGAACTTTAGTTACAATATTTAGTGTATACTGTTTCGTTTTGTTTCAGAGACCACCCATCAACGTAGACGGATACTATTTATTCTGGCCAGTGATTGTCTGCACAGAGGTAGAGAAAATAAGAAGACATTTCAGGTACTGAACATCAGTATCATACTTATCGCAGTTTGTCGCGGGCGTTTTTCATCAGGTTCTTCACAGCATTACCCGAACAAGACATCCCGGCCCTCAAAGTCTCAATTACATTAGCATCACCTAAAATAACCATAACCACGTGGGAACTAGAGTTGCGCCGTGAATACCATTACGAAGGTACGGTTGGCACTGAATGGGGCGCATTGTTAGATGACCTTAGTTAAGATGCAGATGGATGCATCGAGCGCGGATCTTATCAACAAGTCAGCATGTTGTGTAATATGTATTACTATATACTAGCTATAGCTCGCAACTCAATGATTTATCTTTCTTTTTTACTCGATTAATGGTGGTGGAAGTTATTGGCTACCCCCTGTCAAGGCTCTTAGTGCACATACCCCTATGGTAAGAGGTAGGATTTACATTGATTGTCGTTGGATAAGAGTTACAAAATAACCTTCAGTTTTCAAATGAATCCTTTCAATTATTTTTCAGAATCTCTGTTGATGGTACTGTGAACTGTAATTTTGTTGAACTGTCAGTGTATAGATCTATGTTTTGTCTACTATCTCGCCTGGTTCTGGCAACGTTCTGGTCGAAGATGGAGCTCGTTAGATTTGGTTCTTGCTTTGAAGTCGATGAACTGACCTTATATATACCTACTTACAATTTATTCTTATTCTTTATGAGGGTCCTGCACTGACGTACCGCATAGGGTGTATTGTAAATCTCCTCCTACCAGCACCTACCCAAGCCGTCTCAACTCCTCTAGATAGCGAAGGCTAGTTCTGGTTCGCTGATATATTTGCTGAATGTTAGCGGTGACGAAGACAAGATGCCTCCGGTTTTTGGTTTCCCGTCCTGTGGTTACGATTATATAAAGTGCGAGAAGAATTCAAAAATATAGCCTATGTCACTCAGGCAAAGTGTAGCTTTCTATCAGAGAAATAATATTAAATCGGATTAGTAGTAAGAGATTACCTCCTACCAATATCATTACCATACCTCATTACAATTTTACCTCTTCATAAAATTATAGTATAGATGAGTAAGTATATTTATTTCTTCTATCTTATTATGAGTATATTTTATGCTTTTTTTCGTAATTATATGTAATTTAATTCATTTATATTGTAGGCACCTAGTTTAATTTTTTTTAATTAAAAGCTATTTCATAAATTAGGTACCTATCACGTTGTTATTTTTGTTTGTCGTACGCAGGATATTGCAGGTTGTACTACCGTTGTTTATTTTGGTTATTGCTACCAATTTAATCAATCAAGTCTCGGCCACAGAATAGATAATAGTACTAAGTACGTAAGTTAAAAATTTGCCTTAACAAAAATTTCATAATTATCGTTCCAGTTTTGTCGCACTCTATGAGGTAGATATGTATAGACAGACATTTACCTCTTATACGAGTATGCGAGGTACCTTTGTAGGTAAGGAAAGTAAATTCAAATTAAGAAGTTAAGAATGTTCTAATGAGTAAAGCATACTATACTGTTCGTAATTACATAGAAGACTAAGATGCTTGGAACATTCCACTCCTGCTAAGAAGCCAACGTTTACATAAGAAACATAACATTGTAGAAACCCAAAAAATTGTAACAAAATCTCTAAAAAGTGCTTCTCAGTTTCTTGCCGTATCTTCTTAGTGGTTCTTTTTCCGATACGGTGGTAGAGTCATTGTGATAATTTGACGTTCATATATGCGTCTGTGATGCCAATGCAATGATCAAAGAGATTTTGATTTGGATGAGGTAGGTGTATAGGCAGCGTAGTAGTACAAAATGATAGCTGTTCTTAGTTACTCATTGAAATCGAGACATGCATAGTCAAAGTCAAAGTCAAATATCATTTATTAAATAAGCACAAAAGTGCACTTTTAAAGGTCATAAACATATAATACAAATAAAATTAAAAATATGTTAAAAATTTTAACTTATGTTAACATGACTTTGAAAAAAGGTACCTTAAGTATGATTACATAAGCGTTGTTGTAAAGAATTAGCACTTGAGATGCTGATGACCTATCTACATAACTACAAGCATAAAAGTTTACGGAATTGTTTAATCACTACGAAAAAAAAAACGAAGTCTTAGAGCAAAGCAAACAAAATGTTACAAACCATTCGATAATAGAATCGAGTGAGGACTTGCTAATTTTATCGAGAGGTTATCGATAATTCAAGTGTCTGTTACGCCAAGTTCACTCGTTATCTTTCGAGTCTTAAAACAAGTAGCAGGTGATAATTTGAATGTTTTGTTTAAATTAATATTATTCATTAATTTTATTAACAATAATAAATAACGCCCAACGATCACATACGGACATCACATCATCATATGCATCACATCTTGGCCTCTAACTAGGATTCCCTGTATGTAGGGAACCAGGAACTATGAGGACCATAGTCTCACATGGTGGTATTGGATTAGTAATTTAATTAAAATATTTGTACCTACTATAACTACGACCAAACTATAAGATATAGGTAGGTACTTCTCTGTCTCTTCTCTATCTATTGTTCTGATATTGTCACAAACTGTGGTATCAAATCTGACCTTTTATTCACTTAGCAAATCGTATCTCTGAATCCCAAGACACAGGCTTTCGCCTAGTTTGGGAATCGTCGTTTAGTCGTAATCAGAAACATTTAGCTAACCTTTTTTGTGTTACTCGTGTACTACAAATTGTAACTTTTTTGACAACAAACAATTTATTATCATTTAGATATTTATTTACGTTCTCAGATAGGATGAAGGTTTTTTACAATACTTCTGTAATAAAATATAAAAAAAAATAAAAAATAAAAAGTGAGTGTTGTGTGTCCAGAAACAAATCGAGTTAAGAGTGACAAAGGCGAAATTAGTAATTGTGACGCGCGCAAAAAACGAGTGAGAAAGCGGGTAGATAGATATGTCTGCCCGTTATAATATTAAAAATCCACCCGCAAAAACTTTAGTATCGTCGTGATCATGGTGCTTGTAACAGTGCCGAAATATCGAGAACTCAAAACAAAACAAATACATGGTAAATATTCCGTTTCTAAATCAAATTCTAGTGTCAGTGACCATGTTAGTTTAAAAACGTATAAAATAAAAAAGGTACAGCTACAAGAAGGATTGCTATCAAGGAAGGATTTTTGTTTTATTATAATTTTTATTGTGTCTTAATTGTAGAATTACTACTAAACTACTTGACAGGTTTTGATGCTGTTTTCACCATCATTTAGCATATTTTTGAAGACAGTTCAAGTATAATATACTCATATACATTCTTGCGTTAAAGTTTGCGTAGGTATTACATAAGTTTTTTTTTTTTTACGCTTAATAGATATATGTTTGGCCACTATCTGGCCTGATGTGAAGCCATGATGTGGCCTAAGATGGAGCACATAGATCTAGAGAGAGACGGCAGTTGAGCGGCTGCTCAGACCCGTCTCCCCGATGGTTCACGGAACATCATCCCGAAACACGACTAGGTCGTTTGACGGCATGGCTTTGTTCGGTGGGTGGTATTACAACCACGGCCAGAGCCTACCACTCCAAATCGCGTAAGCGGGTTAAGATAACTGTAAATAAGTAATTATATACCTATCTATGATGTCGATGAAATTTACTATCATTTGAATAGTTGGGTTTTTTCGATAATTTATTTTAATTATTAATAAATTAATTCGATATACGAGTAGGCAATTAAAGAACAGGTAATGTTACCTACATTTGGTGATTAGTTTATGTATTTTTTCTAGGTGTTATTTCTAAACAAAATTGGACTGCAAGGGGTCGTTACTAGTTCTACTGTACCGCAGGTATGAAATCTCTACATAGGTATTATTTTAAACTAAGTACCGTAGGTAGTAGGTATGTATATATTTACTATTTTATTTTAGATTAATTTCAAGTTGAAGAATTCTTTTAATTAGGGTAATTAGAGGGATTAATATCATTTTGAAGATACACAAAAAACTCGTAAAATAAATCAACAATTCACAATCGGACGGCACTGCTACTCACCAAAATAACCAAAGAGCCGCAGAAGCTCTGCACGCCAAATCTAAACAACAGTCATACAAGTTCTGCAAAAATCGACTATCACAAGACACGATCACAACATGGCTTTAGCCCAAGATGCGCAGGAGTGGATTGCTCGCGGAATACTGCCTCATTATCTGCAACATGCTTACCGCAAGCGTGAGACTGCGTGACGACATGATTTGAAGGCGAGTGTGTAGAACATTTTGTTATTGACCGGTGTTAGGAGACCCCGCGGTTTGGATTACCTTTTTCTAAGCGGGAAAAAAATTCTGAGGTCCTTCAATAATAAATAGAGTAGGTAAGTGCGCCGTAAGTGTCCCGTCGCGAGAATCGAACCCACAACCACTACACCACAGAGGCTGTCAAAGTAGGTACTGTACCTGTAGGTACTACTTTGCAGTAGGTACACTTTGTTTTTAATTATAACTAATAGACAAACAAGCAGACGGCCCGCCTGGATGGGAAGCGGTTACCGAGGCCTATGGACACCTGCAACACTCGGGGCATTACTGGTGAGTTGCCTACCTTTAAGGACTCTTTTCACTCTTCTTTTAAAGTGCCCCATATCATAGCTTCGCGGGAAAACATCGGGCGGTAGCCCATTTCATATACTGTTTACTGTTTCCTCACGGCTGTAACGCTAAGGACGTCCCACCTCATTCCTTCTAACCCAGCTATCACATTACTAGTAACGTTAACTGCTAATGTAGTTAATACCCGCATCCTGCGCACGCGCCGGAGCCGTTTAACTTCCTCCAGACCCGCGCCAGACGGCTCCAATTACTAATGTTACTGTGTTACTGACTTACTGCTGGGTATTTGGGGCACGTACGTTATTATAAAGTGAGAAGCGCTCGTAGCGTAGCTTGCCTAGTCGTTCGTAACAGATCAGCTTTAAGCAACGTTCGCAATGGACACCACTTGGATGGGTGACCGTTTGTGTGGCATTTTCACCTAAGCGCTATCGTGCTTCGGAGGGCACGTTAAGCCGTCGGGCCCGGTTGTTGCGACAACAGTCGCTAGGCCATGTCGGAGGCTTACGGGTGGTCTAAAAACTCCGACACCAGGGTTGGCCACACACCCACACGAGAGAAGACGTTATTAAAGTAAATGTTTCGATTCCCGCAACGGGAACCTTGTTTGTGCCCATAATCGGTTTGCTAGATATTCAGCCGCCAAGCAGTTGTGTGCAAACATTACTGTGTTCCGGTTTGAAGGGCAAGCAAAATCACTTGCAAAACAGTTCTGGGTCGATGGTGCTGCGACATTTCGGGCAGGCGTGTGTTGCTTACCGGATGAACGACATGCTCGTCTAACCTCTTAGTTACAAAAATAAGTTAATAGTCGTTAATTACTAACAGATTCTGTCTATTGCCTCAGCATTACCTAATTACCAAAGTATAATTAATTGAAGTGATTAGCGTACGATGATGACCCCCGAGAACTCATGTGAGTTCGCGCTAACTGGACGGTCACGAGCTCGGTCCGCTAACAAGGCAGGTGAGGCCACGTTGCGAACTAACATTTTAGTAAATTATGAATATCATGTCTGTCTCTGTGGTGTAGTGGTTAGACAGGTGGACTTAAATCTCATACACCACTGAGGTTGCAGGTTCGATTCCCGCGACGGAACAAATGTTTGTGCCAAAAAAGGGCTATGTTTCGTGTCTGGGTGTTTTGGGACCATGGTCCTCGTGGTTCCTAGTTCCCTATCTAGAGAACCAGGAACTACGATGGCACTGTATCTACGTGGAATCCTATTTAAGAGCCAGGATAAATGTTAAAACGTTTTACGACAGCTTCTGTGTAATGTCAAAAGATATTTATTAAATGGGCACAAAAAATGCACTTTCAAATGTCTCAATTAAAATACGTTAAAAATTATAACATATAAATTATTTTTCAAAAAAAACTAAACCGACTTCAAAACCACAAATGGCACTCAAAAGTGAAAAATAAATTAATATAATTATCATAAGCGCTACCCACTCATATATTTGAAGTACTGAATGAATTTCGATAAAATTTATATGGGACCACCTCTGAAGCATGACCTACCAATCAAAAAAAGAATCACACACAAAAAAAAAAAACATACCGTCGAATTGTAAACCTCCTCCTTTTGAAGTCGGTTAATAAAATATCATAACTTTGAAATAAAAAAGGTAAGCATGTCTCCCCATTTCTTTCCCATACTCAAATTGAAGTCCGGGCCCAGAAAAGAAATGCGAAAACTGACTCTACCAGTGCTTCGGAAATTAGCACCAAGAAACTCTGCGGGATGTCTCATTTTTTTAATCTTTTAAAATGTCTAAAAATATAACAATGAAGTATAATTTATAAATAACATAACGCAATGTCAAACTAGAAGTGCGAGTGAAATGTCCCATAGTCATTGTATCAGTAACATGATATTATGAGTATAATATCAAAAGGTACAGTAGCAGTTAGAGTGTGCAGACAACAAGACCAGTCCCCACAAGCAGCATCCGCTCACGAGTATGACTTGTGGACCAGTCATAACCCCCCTTAACCGTATTCGAGGGAAGGCATGGTTTGCCAGATTGCTTGAAAAGTTGTAGGTTCGATTCGGGAAAAATGTTTCCATGTGCAAAAAATGAGCTTGTAGAAAGACAGTATGATCGAATTGACCAATAACAGTCACGGAACATTCTAACATAGACCAAATATTTGGTCCATGGTTCTAACAAGGATTTTCGGAAAGAAAAAATCATCTCAATCTTCCCTCCCTGTGATATGCGCCGTGCAATGCTACGCAGTGCTTTTTATGGTATTAGTTGTTTTGGGTGGCACTGCAGTTGTTATGGACAGGCGTGGCGCTTGCCATCCGGCGAACGATTTGCTTGACTCATCACTCAGGACCAAAAATAGTATTTAGTTTAATATATAATCGAAGAGTAAAGCATGTAATTACTTACACTCCTATGCGCATCCGATCCAGTACAGCCAACTCAGAGCAGCGAGGACCGCCCGCGCCCGGGCTTTCCGTTCCCTGCGGGGAAATAATTGGTGCAAAGAAATGTAACATCTTCCGTCTCCATAATATTGCATTGTCATCGGACTTCGACAAGTATGCAAAATTTCAACTCAAGTTAAGAGGACTGGTTGTTCCGATTCAACTTCAAGATTTGACCCAAACAAACAAACTTTGCAAGTTAAATAAAAGCTTGCAAAAAAAAATTTATCAAATGCAGCAAATTATTGGTACACAAACGTGTACCAATAATGTAAAGCTCGCTGTGTGTGTAAAGCTCGCTGTGTGTGTAAAGCTCGCTGTGTGTGTAAAGCTCGCTGTGTGTGTAAAGCTCGCTGTGTGTGTAAAGCTCGCTGTGTGTAAAGCTCGCTGTGTGTGTAAAGCTCGCTGTGTGTGTAAAGCTCGCTGTGTGTGTAAAGCTCGCTGTGTGTAAAGCTCGCTGTGTGTGTAAAGCTCGCTGTGTGTGTAAAGCTCGCTGTGTGTGTAAAGCTCGCTGTGTGTGTAAAGCTCGCTGTGTGTGTAAAGCTCGCTGTGTGTGTAAAGCTCGCTGTGTGTGTAAAGCTCGCGTTTACAACTAGATTTCTAAATGTGTGTGTACATGAGGTGTAGTACATACAAAATAAACGATGCAGGTCAACAATGCTTACACGTTTACAAGTGGTAGGACGTCGTGAGTGAACAGTACCTACAATACCAAAGAAGAGAAAATAGTAAGTACAACAAAGGTTTAATCCCCGCCCGGTATTGTTTTTAGGCACCTATAAAATTACCATTGCTAAAATTTAGATCACAAAATAAAACAACCAATACGAATACAATATTTTTATTAAGCGAAACCTATACGCGCTGATGTTATCACACAGTTGTCTCACGCACGTACGTACATAGAGCTCCTTTACATGAAGTGGGCACAAACTATTTCTACGACTGGAATGTATACAATTTCGATATAAAAGACGAGTATAACTAGAATCAACTATATGGGTGTAAAAATAACAGTGTCGAAGCAAGTCCGACTTTAATAAAATGGTTCCATATAAATTCCGAAGACGTATGCTATTCCCACAGAATAATAGATATTCTCAATTTGGTTTTATGCCCCATAGAGTTTATTCCAGTTGTGAACAATTTATAATTCCGATATAGTTTGTTTTAACTGCTCCATAAATAAGTGGATAACATTTTCAATAGGTACATAGATTCGAACAGAACGAAACTACAGATATATCTGTGAAGTGCTTTATACAACAATACATTATCACTATTCATTAATATTGTTATAGTACGGTAAGAGATGAGTTTAACCATTTTGATAATGCCTCTCTATCCAAAAAATATTGAGAGAGCGATAAAGAGAAGATAGATATACGTTTTCGAACCATTACTATTTTAATTAGAGTGTACTGTGTAAATTGGTAACAGATATCTTCGTACTGCTTCGATCAAATTTGGAAATGTTAGAAAAAAAAAATGGCGGCCATTTTGAAAGTTGCTCCGAGTTGACTGAAATTTGCATCGGGGGGTTTTCGGGGTCGTAAATTACGATTATGAAAAAATGGATTTAGCCATTTTTCAAGATGGCCGCCATACAAAAGTATTTTCAGAACAAAACGTTGCAAATAACTTTTAAACCGTGATCGATAGGAAGCCTCCATATAAATGTAAACTTCGATCAATATAAATTTCACAGATATGCCGGTAGTTCTTGATTTGACAGGTGTGTTGATGTCCAGTTTTCGCACACGGTCAATGGATCCAACCGTTTGACATTCACCAATCTATGAATTGACGAAATTGAACACCATGCTTTTTATTTGTCTATTGAAAGCACATTTTGATAACGTCGACTCTATATACCGTATTGTCGAAATAATAAAATTTAAATATTTCATTTAATACGACTATGTATTTCTCTAAATATGGATTAATTACACTATGATTTCGTGAAAAATTACAATTATCTGTTATTGTTATACTTTAGAACCTTGTTTTTTGTATTTATTTCACGTTAATAAGTTAAAAGGAACATTTAAATTAAATATAAATTTAAAACGAAAAGCTAAAAATCGAAATAATTTCTTTCCAAAAACCGACTTTATAAAATGTCACCATCATTTTCCAATTCATATACTTTACTTGAGATGGCACCCGTTTATAAATAAAATAAAACTAGAATTTAAAGTATTCGATACTATTAATATTGATTTTAAAATTTAATAATAAGTATAAAATGATATAGTTGTCAAATTCAATGACATAATTGCACTAATTTAGGGTTCCCTGCCACAATATAATGGGTAAACGGAACCGTTGCTAAGACAATTTTCTTATAACTAGTATAGTGAATTAGCGAATAGTGTATATATGCTTACATTTAATAAAATTATAAATAAGTACTGTCACCCTAGAGTTGTCATGAGAAGCTAAATATAAAATAGCTTACCACTAATCTAAGTACACTGACATGCAAAAAGAACATTAGAATTCCATACAAAAATCAAAATTGTGACAGTTCCAAATACCGGTGAGATCCACAATCATCATTAAACATTTTTGCACATCAGCACTGAACTGAAATTTAAACCCTACAAAGAGGTACCAATGTATATTTATATACAAAAACAAAATCACATTATGATATCATTATTATTTATTCAATAAAATATGACCCTTAATTACATTTTAAAATATTATGTATGTAGAGGGTTTCTCAGAAGATGCGTTATGGCACCAATTAGTTTTTTTAATACTGCAATAGTCAACTTTTGAGTGCAGCGTATTCGAGTTCAATATTGCACGTATTTGAGGCTTAGAGCTGTCATTGTTTCACAAAAATGTCTTCGTTTATTAATAGCTGTTCAATAAAATTTAGCGGTGCGGAACCCTTACTTGTTAGTGGGACTCGTCCTTGCCTGACTTTTGTTTTTTAAGAGATTAACTGTGAATATTTCATATATATTTAAATTCGGTGTAAAATATATAGTAAGTGAATAATTTTAACATAATAACTTTATTATAACTAAGCTATACGAGTACGAGTAAACCTCCTAACGGACAATGTGTATTGTCGCAGTCAATTAGTTAAATCTGTCATTCGATTATACCAGGCCTAGTGCACTCCGCACTGTAGGTACGAAGCTACAAGTACATAGCCGGACACCGACGGCGGGTCGCGCGTCGTTACACGTGCCGCGTCAGAAGAGGTAAGAGCTATGCGATAGAAAGAGAGGCGCTCTGTAGGTTAATATGACTGGTAGGTATGCAGCGCTACGCGAGCTGAATTGAATTTTATTGCGTCATAGCAAGAGTCACTATTTGTTTAAATTTCTTTGCGGAGTAATGCTTCTGTCCCTTAGTATTCTGTGATTAAAGGCCTAGATCGATAGCCACCGGTTTTTATAGAACAGCCTAAAGTATCATGACCAATCGTAGTACCAAAATATCTTTCAAGATCGTAATATTATGATTTTCTTAATTTCTATTTTACTAAACAGCTAGGAATTCGGATAGGCGATTTTGACCATGTGGGAATTAGGGTGGATCGGTGAGGCATTCAATCGAATGACCGATTAAATTAATTGTCAGCGACATATACGCAACAAATACTGCCATCTATATCACAAAGCAAAGGCGAACACGCCTACACACTGACAAAACATTACTTAGGGTAGGCTACATTCATATGGACCACATTTTTATCCTCGCCATTTATTTATAGGGCTCTAGGCTCTTCCATGTCTACCAAAGCCAAGTCACCTAGTGACATAGTCGTGTTTCGGGATGGTATTCGGTAAACCATCAGGGAGACGGACCTGAGCAGTCGCTAAACCGCCGATCTATAATCAGCCACGTCGTCGCTTCAAGCGAATAAATTAATATGTTGTATATTTTTGGAAATAAAAAATGATTATGACTGAAAAAAAAACACGAAACCGATTTTGATACGGTTATCACTGTCATATACAGTTTTTAAGGAAGGTATATATGTATAATACATTCTAACAATTAAGTGCTACACCCTATGATGGTCATAAATATAATATACCATCCAGTATGCTTGTGAAATGACATGTACCTATATATTTATGATGCAATAAATGATTGAGTATTGACTAAGATTTTTTATAGTTGAGAAAATTCAATGTTTTGTAATCTAGTAGTCGAAACATTACACCACTTTAGTAAATTGCATCCGTGCAGAAGTGCCTCGGTACTGCAGTGCGTCGGGCATGTTTGCTGGCGCACGTGTACAAGACTTCCACGCAATAATGCGCAAATGAGCCGCCTCGATGCTAAGCCATGCCCGAGGCAGTACCAACAGCATTCTGCGCGTTGTATCTGGCCGATTTGACTGCCCCATTATTATACACGCAGCTCAGCTACACTTAAAATTAAATATTATATAACTTATTTTTTTTTTTTTATGTAACTTAATGACGAGACGAGCTGGTCGTTTGCCTGATGGTAAGCAATACGCCAGTCCGTAAGAATAACAGCACCACCCAGAACTTTGTTTTGCAAAATCCTGCGCAGCGCTGTACTGCGCTCGTCACTCTGAGACAATTAGCTGTTGAGTCTCATAATGCCCAGTAATTTCGCTGGCTACAATGCCCTTCAAGCCGGAACACAGTAATGCTTGCGCACTACTGCTTGGCGGCTGAATAACTGGCAAAGCGATGGTACCCACCCAGACGGCCTCTCGCATACGAGAAACCTACCACCAGGAAAATTTGACATTTATTTAATTTTTTATGTGTATCTAATTTGTAATTATTTTTTTTTAA
The DNA here is from genome assembly GCA_951640565.1 of Petrophora chlorosata. NCBI lineage: Eukaryota > Metazoa > Arthropoda > Insecta > Lepidoptera > Geometridae > Petrophora > Petrophora chlorosata. Next base: position 1,035,853 of record OX621204.1, on the reverse strand, counting down.
TGTGTATTTAATGTTATGGACTTAGTCTGAAATAAATAATTTGAATTGAATTGAATTGAAAAAACCGGGGCGGGTCGCTAGTTGTAAATGTATTGTTGGGTATTAACCCAAATAACGACATCGTACTTTTAAGAAAAAACAACCTGTGCCTCGAATACCAACCGGTATTCCTGACCAATACTATAAGACTTCAAACCTGAGGATCACGTGACTTGTATGAATGTAGCCGGCCCTATCAAAACATCTATTTGTACTAAATCATCATGTCACACATACAAATTAAAACCGTACGATTTAAAATCTATAACGCGATATATCTATAATGGATATGTAGTGAAAACTTATGTTTAACGTAGAATTATTACAAACTATACATATAAACACATAACGATATATTTAGTTTAGAATATTAACTGATTGCTTCCAAGCTACAATATTTAGTAATACACAATGTTTTTGTGTACACAAGGGCTTACATATTGGCCAAGGTTGGTCTATATTTGGCCTTACATATTGGCTAAGGTTGGTCTATGTTGTCTGCAAATTAGCCTAGTAGGTTGATCTACGAATTTAAATGTCTTCCAATTCCCATCTTCTCTATCGTGCGTATTTCCGAAGCACTGGTAGAGTCAGTTTTCGCATTTTTTTTCTGCACCCGGACTTCAATTTGAGTATAGGAAAGAAATGGGTAAACATACTCACCTTTTTTCAAAGTCATGTTAACATAAGTTTAACATATTTTATTTGTATCATGTATTTATGGCCTTTAAAAGTGCACTTTTGTGCATATTTAATAAAAGATATTTGTCTTTGACTTTGACTAATGGGCTTATGTTGGTCTAAAAGTAGTAGGGGTTGACTACTATGACTATATGATGTATTCTAGGCATTTGTGACGTAGCAACTTAAGCGTACAACACCCGTATTCATGAACAAAGCTTGCCGATCACCTTGCTTAGTAAGACAGCAAGCATAAGAAAACCATGTTAAACGCATGCGCGCAAATATAGAGCTATTATTGGTTGCCGTGCCTTACTAAGCCAAGTGTTTCAATAGGTGTTTTTTATGAATACGGGTGAAGTTTTGTATCAACGCGCGTATTAGAGATATTTAACTCTTAAAAATCAATATGACCAACCTGAGCCATGTTAATGCACCTTAGACTTCGACGAGAGCCTTGTGGCAAAACGCATAGCGAACTCGGATTTACTATAATAATATAACTAAGTATGTATATTTTTCTAAGACGCACTAAAATTTAATAACAATCACTAGATTGTTTAATTACATTAGAGGCGGCAATAAAATACTTATAGCCCGTGCGCAAGTTAATAAGTTTCGCAAAACACCGGCTATAGCGAAAAAACAACTGCGTGGATACGTTCAAGTTTTAAACTTTTCGTTTTTGACAATGTGTTTGGTCACCACCGAAGAGATCAGAATTAAGGAGTAATAACATGCGTCTATACATTTTGCGTGTTATACAAATGTGATTCGACATTAAACTACCATAATACTGTCTGTCTCTTTTGCGCATTAATAAAAAGTATATATTCATGAAAAAGGTTGCAAAAGTAACTTGCTTTATTGGCCACTTTTTTGTGATGACATCACGTAGCTCCGCCTTTCGGCCGGGTCGGCCATTTTATGTCACGGGGAACGGATTTCCGGTTCAACTTTAGGCGCGTAGTATGTTTCTTTTTCTTGTTTAAATAATTTGTGAATATTTGATGTTTATATGTATTGTGGTAAAACTTCAACAATGACTAAGATTTCATCAGTTTAAGTGACCGGTCACTGTATAGTGTTATTTTGTATGATTATTCAATGCGGTTTTTTTATGTTAGATGTCCTCTATAATTCTTATGGTCACCACGCGTTTTGACGTCAGTAGCGCCACAGTTATGTCATCCGCGTTAAATCCAGATTCTTCCCGCACTATAAGTAACGCCGTGACGTCATCTTGCATAGATACCAATAAAATAACGATATGAATGAACCTTAACTGATTTCGTTCATTCATTCAATTTTGATACTATTAGAAATTACTGGCTGTTTTAGAAATAATTGCACTCTTTTCGATGATACTTCTGAGGGTTATTTTTGTTCATCTCTGAAGTTGTTTTTTATCAGGCTGAAAACAAGTTCTATAAAATCTCGTAAATAAAATTGAGTAGTAACGATTGCATAATATAGAAGTATATAAATCATTTAATACGAATTACATCTATTTACAGGATAATTGATATCTTAAATGCGTTAATGATAGCTGCTACTTGTGAGCAATTGAATTCGATAAGGTGCAATCGATAACTTAAAATATTTGTGAAATACGGAAATTGGTATTTCTAACCACTTTATACCTGACTTCTTTAACCGAGTTACAAGTCATTTTGCCGAATGGGTCTTGACATTAATTCCATAGTAAAATTATAAACTGTAACCGTCTGTAGGCAAAGAGACTCGCTGCCCCATTGGTAGCCTCTGTGTTCTCAAGTTTTATATCAATTTAGTTTTTCATAACATTGTAAATTTCAATGTTTACTTCAAAAGCTATCGATTTGCATCCAAATATGAGTAAAAGAATGTGAAAGTGAATCTAACATTATGAACACTTAAGCTTAAGACTAAGGAGTCCTTATGAATCAACGTCTGTCGTATTGCGCGAATTCTAAATTCGAAGTACCATATATTTTTGTGGGTAGTTCAAGAAACGGGTCTACCTTTAGATAATACAGTTAGATTACAGTATTTTTAAACAGATCTGATTAAAACTACTCTTATTTTAATCTAAGTACGTAAATATTTATAAATAACGCCGACGTACAGAGAGATTGATTCTAACTTAAACATATTTCAAAAGAAATATAGTATAGTTTTTATAATATTTAGAATAAGCTTTACTTACGAAGTATACAATAAGATTACATACTTATTAACATTAAGTAAATAATAATAGTACTTAAATAATGAAGTATTTTCAAGTAAAACAAATTAATAGAGATATAAATTAACTACTGAGCTGCCATTTTGGTAGAAATTCCATTTTAAAGATGGCGACACCAATTTTAATGATCAGTTTAAAACTGAATTTCTACCATATTACTTGTCTTGTCATACAATCTTCAAAAGTCCAAAAAATAATATACAGTTGTTATTATTTTATACTTTCAATACGTAAAGCTGCTCATTCTCATATATTTTTTAATCGACATATTGAGACAAAAGTTGTTTACATATAAATTATTTTTACCTTCTGAATTAATTATGCTATCTCAGAATTAACTTTAGAAACTGGATATTACTTATATTGAGGTTTCTGTCAGTTATTTTTGAAGTTAGTGACCACAACAGTTTAAAAAAATATATTTTATTTATGCTATTATCCTTTAGATAGAAATCTGTCATTTGAAAATCGAATACAATAATTACATTTCTCTTTATTGGTACCAAGTTAGATACAGCTGGATTAAATAACTGCTAAATATTTGATGGTCCCAACCACTGTGTAGGTTAAAGCTCTCCGCCCATTACACCGTAGCATAGCATTCACGACCGATACCAGACATTTTTTTAAGTAACTAAATGACGAGACGAGCTGGTCGTTTGCCTGATGGTAAGCAATACGCCAGCCCATAACAATAACAGCACCACCCAGAACTTTGTTTTGCAAAATCCTGCGCGGCGCTGCACTGCGCTCGTCACCCTGAAACAATTAGTTTTGAGTCTCATAATGCCCAGTAATTAACATACATAATATATTGACATAGACAAAAAAATATATCTACCAGTTTCTAAGAGACAACGTCAACTACACGGATCCGTATGCGGTCCGCACCGGACATTTTACAGGGACGTTTTGTTTCTTTCGTGAGACGTACACGCACACGCAGCATGTTACGTTGTAGTGTGCGGAGTCCTTATAAGAACTCGTGTGAAACTAAGAAGATTGTACATCAAGTGACGACAGCGTACATAATACAGTGAACAGGTGAGTGCTTACTTCTAGAGGGTTCTAGACGATTATTCGCCGGTATCGGCCCAGTTTGCCTCCTCTGCTATTCTGTCCATGCAGTTGCATAGGAATTGGTACTGGAATGAAAAGATGATGTTATTGCTTGGTATTATCATTAAAATGAATGAATAAGTGCATGATCATGAGGATCACCACATGATCATCCTTGAGGATGAGCGTCTGTACCGCTCGAACACAGATTGTCTCGACTTATTCTCGTGAGTGTAGACGGTTAGTAAACGATAATATGAATAATACTCACGTTAGTTTTAATAATAATATTGCTTGGTATATTAAATTTTGAAGAAATGACTTATTTTTTACCTTTTCATTATTTTATGTTTTATTTCGAAAGTTTTTTTTTTTAATTGGTAAATGGGCATACGTTTGATGACATCTCGCCTGATGGAAAGCGAAGATGCGGCCTAAGATGGAACACGCCTGCCCATGAGATGCCCATGAGATGAGATAAATTAACTTAAATAAGTTTTTTGTTAAAAATATATTTTTTTAAAAATTCTTTCAAACAGATTCGTAATCGGAAATTTTTATTCTAAAATGAGCCCAAACACGTTTATCATTATCCGTCAAGAAGTTCACCTTCCGGCTCCATCATATCAGCTGGCTGTCACCACAATATTGTATAGTCATCGGACTTTGACAAGAATGCAAAATTTCAACTCCGTAGTATAAGAGGAAGTGGTTCTAATTCAGTTTGCAAGATTCCACCCGGACTAACATACATACATACATTGAAAGTTAAATAAAAGCTTGTAAAATAGAAAAAAATATTTAGTTATCATGAGGTCATTATAATCAATTTAAAATTTGACCAAATGAAAACTGATTACAAGTCAGGCAAAATGAAGTATGAATCTGCTTTTTTTAAACAGTAGACCTCTGATTGGTTCAGAGCATCTATAGGTTTATGCTTTCTAGCTCAGAGCAACTTGCAATGTTTGGGTCAAATCTTGCAAGTTGAATTATGAGTTTGTTAAAAGCTTGCCTTGAAAAATATATTTATCAACAGAATTTTTTATGTAAAATCTAGCACCTACTTTTTTTACGCTTAATAGGTCTATGTTTGGCCACTATCTCGCCTGATGTGAAGCGATGATGTGGCCTAAGATGACCTGACCTTCAGATGACATTTGGAGATTTCGAATAAGTGAGTACTCACGTAGGGAGTGAAGAGCGCGAGCTCCCGGGCCTGGCCGTCGGGGCGGCGGTAGGCGAGGCGCAGCGCGGCCGCGTCGTCGTCCGCCGCCCACTGGCGCACGCCGCGCCACGGCACCTCCACACTCTGCCCCGTCTCGTTCTCGTTCTCGCACCACGAGGACAGCTTCAGCCCGTTCCAGCCTGCAACAAATGTTGTCATTTAGTACCGAAAAGTATATTATTTACTAGCTGCTCCCCGCGGTTTCACCCGCGGTTTTCCGGGATAAAAAGCCTATGACCTTTTCCAGGACCTAAAGTACGATTACTTAAAGATATACAACGTTTATCATAATATGTATATAGACCCGAAGTTGGGCTATTCTGACCGAGCATACGATTAACTTGACGTGTACAAAGGTTGGATATAGCATATTTGAAATCCCCATACAAAAGTAAAATTATTTTTATCGCAGAAATTTGCAACAACCCTAACTTGAATCAGTGTTAACTATTATTGCGTCTCCTGGCTAGCTGCTAGGCACAAAGCATACGCTTCTATGGCGCTATGCCACAAATTAAATGTTAAAAGTCCACTTAGGATCTTACGCATTTAATAAGTTAAGTAAGATATCATGAAAGTTTTTACAGAATCAACAATCGAAAAGGAAGAGAAAAGTTATGAAAGATTAGGTACCTAACTACGTACCTTTTTAACGTTCTCCTCGGTTGGCAGTAACTAAGAATACGGCCTATCGTTGACTCGGTTTTATCATTGCATAATCACCACGTAAACATACATGTATCATTGTAAATAAATCATTGTATTGTTTTCACAAATAAATGTTGACGACGATAGGTTTTGCTGTCAGTTTTGCCACTGTCACTGCTATCATTGACGGATAACCTACCGTCTAATGCAAAGATAAAGAGGTCTAATCACGTTGCATGAATTTGAATGATGAATATCTGGGGTGCGTTTAGGCAAGCCAGTCGTATACATTTTAGCTGGACAAAATTATTTATACGGAGCTCATGAAACGGCGTCATAGTTTTATTTTAAATTCAATTGACAGGTACAGCGTAACTAGACCAAAAAGTACGGGTTTTGCTACTATTCATCATCTGACTGTTCACCGTACTACATCATTCATACTTTAGCTTTGACCGTGCTTTTTGCCTTGTAAACTATTTTTGATACAGCACTTGATGTAATATCTCTCTAGGCTTGATAAATTTATTAGTATACTCTGTATACTCTTATTCTTTATTTCGCACTAGCTTGTACCCCCGACTTCTGTTAAAGCATGCAACCTCCGGAGTTGATATGCAAACTTTTTTGATGTTACAATATGCGTCCATTTTAAAAACAAGGTTGATATTTTAAAGCTGTCTTGTCTGAGTTGTCAATAAAAAAAATGTATTACTTCAAGGAAATTGTGTTTGCATGTATTTAAAATGTTAATTTTTTCATTAAAACATGAGTAAACAACCCGTAAGTACTTCGTCCACGTAGAATTCGGTTTGTAGCTGTTTCCTGGGGAACTGTTCGTATTTTCGGGATAAAAATTATGTCCTTCAATGTGTTCCGTGAATGTGTGATGTAGTGTCATGAGACCTCAATGGTGTGATGGCATTTTGTCAATCACGCGTCTGTCAGCGTCCGGATAGCGATCATACGTCATACTAAATAATGACTAACTACAAACAGAAGTAACAACTTTTATGGCGGATGCAAATAATTGAGTAAATAGTTAATTATTACAAGCTTTTATTTATCTTACTATGTTTGGGTCAAATCTTACAACTTGAATCAGGACCACTTCCTCTTATCCTACGGACTTGAAATTTTGCATACTTGTGAAAGTCCGATGACAATGCATTATTATGGTGACAGCCAGCTGATCTGATGATGGAAACGGAAGGTGGGCAGTGTAACTCCTTGATGCATACCTCCTCGAAAATAGGCACTTTATTTATTGGTGGCCCTTCTGTTATTAACTGTTCTCATAAGATGAGAGCAAAGGTCATTGACCTTGTCACAAAACAGCTGTTACATGGTTATCACGTTGTGGTTTTTACATTTCGCGGAAAAATCTTTACGAGAACTTTTCATGAATGAAAAACTGCGAAGTTTCAAAACTCGTAGAACTAACGTTGTTCGCCGTGACGTGCAGCATTTGCACCCTTCGGGCTTATACACATATTATGATACATATTGTTTAGATTATTTAATTAAAGTAGATTCAGTAACAAACCATCTATTCAAAAATCCATACATCCATCCATCCTCACAAACTTACGCATTTATAATATTAGTAGGATGGGATCTATCATGCTCATATGGATTGTTTATCCAAAGAGCGGGGCTAAAATAGCAGTTTTGACGACCTAAGGCCGTACGAAATTTATTTGTGCCGTGGTTCCACTGATGGTTAGCTGCGGCATAGCGCAACGACATTACCTAGTGCAATAGCGAGCTGTAGCGTTGCGTCACGACCTTACCTAGCGTAATGGCAAGCTTCGCCGCATCTCTACGATCTTACCTAGCTTGATAGCGAACTGCGCCGTACCTCTACGACCTTAACTAGCATGACAGCGAGCAGCTGCGTATCAACTAGCGTGATAGCGACATGCCACGTGTCTCCACAACCTTGCATAGCATGATAGCGAGCTGTGGCGAGTCTCCACGACCTTACCTAGCATGATAGCGAGCTGCGGCGTGTCTCCATAACCTTACCTAGCGTGATGGCAAGCTGCGGGGTGGCTCTGCAGTCGGTCCGCGCCGGCGGGAAGGCCACGTGTCCGTATCCCGGTAGTGTCCGCGCGAGCGCCAGGTAGTCCCTCGCGCGGGACACGTCCTGTAGCGCCTTCAGCTGGTAGAGCCGCGCGCCGGCCACGCACACGCCGCGGTTCACGTCCTCTACTGCCTGCAATTCAATATAGAGTATGGAATTGAGTCAATAAAAAAATATTTATTAAATAAAAGCACGAAAATGCACTTGAACATATGTAACGTTAAATTGTAACTTAAGTTATCATAACTTCACGTTCTCACCCTCGGCTTATCTCTAAGGATTAATTGTTACAAACAGCGCCGGCACGGAGTCCTCTGCGATGATGGCGAGCTCGGTGCGCGGGTTGTGTCGTGCTCACCTGCCAGAATATAAACAGCGCCGGCACGGAGTCCTCTGCGATGATGGCGAGCTCGGTGCGCGGGTTGTGTCGTGCTCACCTGCCAGAATATAAACAGCGCCGGCACGGAGTCCTCTGCGATGATGGCGAGCTCGGTGCGCGGGTTGTGTCGTGCTCACCTGCCAGAATATAAACAGCGCCGGCACGGAGTCCTCTGCGATGATGGCGAGCTCGGTGCGCGGGTTGTGTCGTGCTCACCTGCCAGAATATAAACAGCGCCGGCACGGAGTCCTCTGCGATGATGGCGAGCTCGGTGCGCGGGTTGTGTCGTGCTCACCTGCCAGAATATAAACAGCGCCGGCACGGAGTCCTCTGCGATGATGGCGAGCTCGGTGCGCGGGTTGTGTCGTGCTCACCTGCCAGAATATAAACAGCGCCGGCACGGAGTCCTCTGCGATGATGGCGAGCTCGGTGCGCGGGTTGTGTCGTGCTCACCTGCCAGAATATAAACAGCGCCGGCACGGAGTCCTCTGCGATGATGGCGAGCTCGGTGCGCGGGTTGAACACCCACTTGCGGATGGAGAGGCAGCTGCTAGACGCCGTCGAGTAGTTTTGGATGTACAGCGAGTGTGGGCACTCGTTCGGCTGCAGTTTGCGTTCTGGAATTCAATGCACTGTGGTTTGCGATTGTGCCGGACTTTGTGTTCTGGAGTTCAATGTATTGAGATTGTGCCATCTGAGATCGGGCAAAGGGGTACGCTAAAAACCAGCCCTAGGGTACGCCTAGCGTCGTTCTGTGTAAACTCACAAGAGATAATTAACTTGCACAACCTAGCCTATATTGCCCATGACCCTATATTGCCCTTTATTGTCAAATGATAGTCTTGTTATATTGTATTAGTAATTTTTTTTTTTCTTTCACGGTACTTTTGGTCTGCAGTTTGCGTTTTGGAATGGAATTGCGTTGACAAAAAATACACCTCAATCTCTTATCGTATCTTCTGGATTTTTTTCCAATACGTTAGTAGTCAATGCAATAATAAAATTCATAATCGCGTCTATGATGCCAAAATTGAATAGAGAACTTTAAAATCTGAAAACACAACTAAAAAAAACTCACCAAAATTATACTCCACAATCTCGAACAGATAGAAATACTTGTGCACGGACTTGGTGAGGCCGATCTTGTCGGCGACGGCGCGGTACACGTCGTCCGCGTTCGTGGACTTCAGCACCGACACCGTCACCACCGCCTTGTCCGGGAGAAGGACCTTCAGTTCGACGGGCGACGGGTTGGACGAGTCGTCCGAGTCCGTCAGGAATTCTTGGACCGCGTCCGATTCCGCGATCACTCTGACTGCGCAAACCTGGAGATTCATTTAAAGGTACTTTTTTATTTTTGATAAATCTACGTTTGACTACCATCTCGCCTGATGTTAAGCGACGATGTGGCCGAAGATGGAGCACGTAGATCTAGAAGATACCTATTTACTCTAGCCTTGAAGACGCCCAAATTATAGTTTTCAGGAAACAGAGAAGACGGCAAGGAGTTCCATTCCTTAGCAGTACGCACGTCTACTATATACTATATAGTATATAGGGATACTATATAGGGATGATATTTGGCCCGACTTTCTGCTCGTCCTGTGATGGAAGGGGGAGTGTAGAATTAGGTCGTGAATTTACTTATGTTGGTTTTATCTACAGTCTATCATACAATTTTAATTATGATTTCAAGTGTGTTACTGTGTTCCGGTTTGAAGGGCAATGTAGCCAGCGATTACTGGGCATTATGAGACTCAACAGCTAATTGTCTCAGGGTGACGAGCGCAGTGCAGCGCCGCGCAGGATTTTGTAAAACAAAGTTCTGGGTGGTGCTGTTATTGTTATGGGCTGGCGTATTGCTTAACCTCAGGCAAACTTTGCATACTTGTGAAAGTTCCAGCTCGTCTCGTCATTCAGTTACATAAAGAAAAGTGTCATTTTGTTTATGGAACTGTATGATGAGACGAGCAAGTCGTTCGCCAAATGGTAAGCGCCACGCTTGCCCATAACAATTGCAGTTCCACTCAAAACTGAACACCATAAAAAGCGTAGCACTGCATTGCAGAACTACTGCATCTATCTTTATTTATCTTTATTTAACTACTTGCAAAACTACTGAACAAATCATGATAAAATTACATAGGACATGGGCTACTTAGAGATCGCTGCTTAGCGATAAGACCGCCTATTGTACTTATAGGAAATTATGTATTACCAACTGTAATTCTGTTTTCTTTTTTAAGTGAAATAAAGTGTTATCTGTGTATGTACTTAGTATCCGGGCAGCGGGGCGCAGCTAGTTTTCAATAAAAATACGTTTGTGGCCAACAGAGTACACCATTTATTAACCACTGTTCATATTCTGACAGAACCCACAATCATTGAAGAGCGATACAGCTCTAGTCTTACCTTTTCTATGTACTGTTCGAGCCCTCTTCTCCTCGCGTCCAACTGTTGTTCGCTCAGCGTGAACGGCCACTTGCCGGGCAGCTTGGGGAAGTTGAAACCTGAACAAGGAATTGAACTCACTTGCTATGTTTGTTTGTTTGGGTCAAATCTTGCAAATTGAATCAAAACACATCCTCTTATCCTATGGACTTGAAATTTTGCATACTTGTGAAAGTCCGATGACAATGCAATATTATGATGACAGCCAGCTGATCTGATGATGGAGACGGAAGGTAGGCAATAGATATCCTTGACGGAAATTGAATTTGTAGGAGGTAATGTCTGGAACAACTGATCTGATTCTGAAAATTGTTTCACTGAAGCCTTATTATTGCCCAGGGACTTAAGCTATATTTACAAGCTTTTATTTAAGTTGCAATGTTTGTTTGTTTGGGTCAAATCTTGCAAGTTGAATCAGAACCACTTCCTCTTTTCTATGAAGTTGAAATTCAAAGTCCGATGACAATGTAATATGATGGTGACAGCCAGCTGATCTGATGATGGAGACGGAAGGTGAGCAATAGAACTCATTGACGGATAATCGTAAAGTACTAGTGTTAAGCCTCATTTTAACCTGCTCGCGGTTCCGATAGCGAATTTGTTAAAAGCTTGTATTGAAAAACATATATTTCCACAAAAATCTTGTTTATTAATAGTATTAAAATATAATTAGAATCACGCATAAAAAATACTTGCATATTTCGTCTAATGACTCACCCAAGAATTCTTTCCTCAGCTGTTGATGTAGCGCCGCGAACTCCCGGTACCGGCGGCTGCACAGGTGCCTGCCCGCCATGTGCACATTGAACGCCACGTACGAGCGGCCCGTGTTGCGCTCCATCACCACGCGGTAGTCCGGGACGGAGACGGGGAGGGACCGCTTGTCGGTGTAGTCGTACCGCTGGTACACGGTCGCGCGCGAGTTGGCGGCGCCGCCGATGACGCCGACCGGCGCTGAGCCATCGTCGCACGGCTCCAGCCGTTCTGCTTCCTAGAAAAGTATACCTATTGATTCAGTCTCCATACTCAGATTGAAGTCCGGGCTCAGAAAATAAATGCGAAAACTAACTCTACCAGTGCTTCTGCCAAGTAGCCAACTGGCACATAAGAAGCATAGTCAAAAACAAACATAAAATATTGTAAAAAAAGTTGTAAACAAAAAATGCCCCTCAGTTTCTTGCCGTATCTTCTGAGTAGTGGTTCTTTTTCCGATACGTTGGTAGAGTCATTATAATAATTGACGTTCATAAGTCTCTTCTTCAACTCTTTTAAAATTTCTCGAAATATAACAATAAAATATAAATTAAAATTAACAAAATGTCAAACAAGAAGTGCGACGGATTAAGCAACCGCTTTGCCAGTTATTCTGCCACCAAGCAGTAGTGCGCAAGCATTACTGTATTCCGGTTTGAAATGCATTACAGCCAGAAACGTTCTGGGCATATGAGACTTAATATCTTATATCTCGAGGTGATAAGCGCTATGTAGTGACCCAGTAGTTTTTATAGTAAGTATTATAGAAGTTAAGGGTAGCACTGCAATTTTTATGGGCAGGCGTAGCGCTTACCATCACGCGAACGACTTGCTTGTCTCATTACTCAGTTCCATAAAAAGTTTCCACAACTGAGACAATAATCTGAAGTGGAATAATCCTAGACCCGCCAACATGTGAAAAACCCTTTGGATGATTTTAAAAACTGTCAGACTGAACATACCCTTTGTGTGACAGAGATGACAGTGAGAGTGAGACAGTCGCCGCCAGACTTGATGAGGTCGACCACCTGCCGGTGCGTCGAGCCTTCCACGTTCACGCCGTTTCTGCAACAAGGGAATACGTTAATATGTATTACGAGCGAGTGTAGTTCTTCCCGACGCACCCGAGATCGAATGCCACTGGCCCCACACCACTGACTTTCTTAAGTTACGTGTGGATCTAACACTCGATCTAAAAACGGCCAATAGTAGGGGAGCCCAAGCGGGGATTTCGGGATTTACTAAAGCGCGGCAGATTAATATACAGGGGGATACCTTGTACCCGGTTAAGTACCTCCACAAAACATGAGGCCCATATATAAGGCCGCCCGTGAAGGATACAGGATCAGATTAGTAAAAAAAAATTGACCATCAGAAATTCTCGAGCGCGTCAGATTAAGGTAGGGTGAGTTAATTACATCCTAAAAAGTGTATATTCCACTAATCTGACAATTTGAGAATGACGTAAAAAAAGGGGAGGGCAACAAAATTGTAAAAAAAAACGTCACCTCGACATTCTCGAGCGTAGCTAATTTTTTTTTTATTTTGAAGGAAATAATTCAAGAATAATGAAAAATATATAATCTGACGATTTCCGCAAGCCGAAATAACAAAAATTCGTCGATAAAGTTAAATGCGTGCAGCTGCGTAATTTTTTTATAAATACATGTAATCTACTAAAACAGCATACACTTATTTATTTGCATGCTATTTCCTGAGCTTTTTAATTAATTAAGTTCAATGATTTAAAAAAATAAGAAAATTTTTTTTTTTGAAATTGGTTTTTTTGGAATAACTTTTAACCGGCTTTATCGATTAACTTCAAAAACTAATTCGCCTTTGAGCTTGAAAAACCACGTCGATCGCCACCAAGCTGGTCAAAATCGGTTGATTCGTTCGAGAGATATCGTGAACGAAAGAAACCCGAAAAAGTGTTTTTTCGGGATTACTCCAAAATTTGTGGTTCGATCAATTAAAATTGCAAAATTACTTATGAGGATGATAAAACTGCGTCGAATGGTGCCAACCGCGTGAAAATTGGTTGATCCATTCAAAAGTTATTGCGGTTTGAAAATTCCAAAAATAGTGTTCTATGAAACTTCTATCAGACTTTCGAGCTGGGAGAGCTCAAATGCATAGAAATATTATTTCTTTGAACTCAGCGAGCTCAAAATATCACATAAATTATATTTTGAGCTCAAAAATGTCATAAGTACAATTTCAAGCGCCCAGGAATGGAATTAGCGGGAAGTTGCAGGGATGGCCTTTAAAGTGAACCGTTTTTCTAATTTTTTTTTGTCAGATCAGGCGAATCCCTCTAGATAATTGTCAGATTATGAGACAGTACGTTAAGAACATAAAGATGAACCATATATATCTTAATCTGACGCGCTTGAGTATTTCAAAATGGCGATTTTTTTTTGCACATTATGAAAATCGCCGCGAGTTTGCGTCCCATCGAAATCGTCAGATTAGTGAATGAGAGCTTTTTTTGGTGTACTTAACACTCCCTTAGAAAATCTGACGCGCTCGATTAAATTTTTTTTTTTTTTCATTTTCAACCCTTAAATACAACTACCCACATCATGCAAACGATCAGATTAACATACGTACATTATTAAAAATACGTAGGGCATTGATGCTATCAATATCTGATGCGCTCGAGGATGTCCATGCAACAGTTTTTTTTTACATATTTAAAAATCTATAGCCGCTTCCCCCACCGATGTAAAGGTATATATCATATAACATTTTTTTCTTCTTATCATCTAAGCTTTGCATCCCAATAGGTCTCTACGACGCTCGAGTAAATCCCCATTTAGCCTCGTGGGCTCCCCTACTACAAGGAAAACATCGTGAAGAAACCGGCATGTCCAAGAATGTATAACAAAAATTCATGGACATGTGACCTCCACCAACCCCTTCAAACCGGAACACAGTTGCTTGCGCCCCGCTTGGCTCTACCGCTCGGCGGCGATAGTGCGCAAAGTGTATTGAAACAGCTTTATTCGCAATTTTTATTTATAGTGCAAATGATCTTGTAAACTACCTGTTCATGTCCCGAACGGCACTCAATCATCGAGGTAATTAGCATACTGGTGCTATTTCTAGATTTTACTCAATTCAAAATCCAACGAGTTACTCTGAAAATACATGACATTTTCTTTGAAGAACATGAGACGTGCACAATATATTATGTCAAGGTAGGCAATGTTTTCATATAACAAAGAGAAACAGATACATCGGCTAGTGAATTATAGCTTTTTTGCCAACATGTACGGCATCCTATGGTCCACGCCGAGGCCAGCCCTTACGATTACGTGGCCTCCGTATTCCATTGCACTACTTACATTTACAACAAAAGTGTATGTTTTATAGAGCGACCGTCGCATATGTGCATCCATTAAAACTCGCTTAGAAGTTATGAAGTTGAAACATAGACCCTGCGGAAATTACAAAAAAAGAGGAGAGCGAGTGTGGCTCGGTGGGACCTCGCGCGACTTTCGATCCCCGCACCGAAGTTCGAATCCTGCTGGCCGTGCACCAATGACTGCGGATTTAACACACGCTCTAAAACAGTAAAGGAAAACATCGTAAGATAACTGGCATGTCCAAGAATCACAATATTCAACGACATGTGACATCCATACCCCGCATCGGGTTAGCGTGGTGGGACGTACTTTTTCTGTGAGAGAAAGCTCGTGACCCAGCAGTGAAAACATAATGAGATGATAATGAGGAGAAAATTTGTTTAATCAAAGGATCATTTAATAAATAAATAAATACGCCCATCGATCACATACGTAGATCTTGGTCCCTAAATAGGATTCCCTGTATCTACGGAACCAGGAAACATGAGGAGCATGGTCCCACGACACCCAGACACAAAACAAATGCTTGCGCTTTTTTTTCCTTAGCACAAATATTTGTCCCGTCGCGGGAATCGAACTCGGAACCTCAGTGGTGTATGAGATTTGAGCCAACCTGCCCAACCACTACACCACAGAGGCTGTTAATATGGAACATACTCGTAATATACTTATTTTATGTTATTTTGTTGCTGGTAAAATTTTATATGCCACGAGTTCTGTGTAGAACATAGAGGTTGACACTTAAAACTCGCTTTTAACAATGCAATACAATAATACTTTATTGAGCATTACAGTTGCATAGTGGACATAGTAATAACAAGTAAAATCAATGTATCAATTAATTTAACTAAACAAACACAGTCCAGTTCTTTGTTTCAGCCACGCGTCGTTATCATACGCAAATGGATAACTGTTAACATCCCAGTTATCTGGTTTACCCTTTGCGATTATATTTTGCAGATGAAATGTATCAGTGTTATTGCGTTCTCTGGAGGTTTAGAAGCGGCATTGGTAAAAAATTATGCAAGAATTTGGAGTGGTGTTGAGAATTTTAGGATTTTGAAGTGACAGAAGATTAGGGTAAATAAGATAGGATTGTTTTTTACTGAATAGGCAAGTATTTGACAGCTATCTCATCTGACGGAAAGTGACGACGTGGTTGAGGATAGATCATGCTGCTAGAAGATAACGATTCATTCGTGACTTGAAAACACTTAGATTATAAGAATCGGGAAACAAAGACGCTGGTAAGGTGTTCCATTAGCGGTTCGAATTATAAAGGTCGAAGCAAAATGCATTGTTTGGACAGGAGGAATGTCAAACATGTACGGATGCCGAGTTTCGTTCTGTCTGTCCGTGCGTCTCGTTGTCCGATGGTAGAAAGGAGATGGAGGAGTTAGCTCGTATAAAGGAATAGGAGAAACTTGGTATTTTTTGGCAAAAACATCAGACAATAGCAGGCTATTTGGTCTCGCTTCTTCATTTACAAAAAAGTTGAAGTCGTGCAGTTCCGAACATTTTCAACGTTCGAGGTTACAGGGACGTTAAAAGCTGTTCTGTTTAACAATCGCGAAACTCTAAAGAATTAATAATAATACTGTTAGCTTTATTTCACTGCTAGATGAGATTTCGCGTAGGTTTAATTGAAGCTGACCTTAAAGCTTAAAAACCCATTAAAAGCAAGGGCAGCGGTCGTGGAACCCATTGTTTATCAATGGAGTCTTGGCTAATCAACAACTATTGAGAAATCGCACACCTTTGTTAGGTGAGTTCATTGGCTCTCATTGATTGATTACGCTACGGACGGGCGAGAGAACGCAGGATTTTTTGTGCGATTCTGGGTACGGATTTACGTTTTAACTAGAAACATAATATAGGACTGGGTTAGTCTTATATGTGACTGTAACAGTTTTCAAACTAATAGGGAAATATTTTCTCCTATAGTGAGAATTGAACTCGTAGCCTACTTATTACGAGCCGCCTAACCCAACCACTTCCCCGTAGAGGCTCTCAATAAATGGGGGAGACTTTTGCCTAGCAGTAAGAAAGGTGTATCAAGTATACGTACATTTAAAAGTGGACCAGTGCAGGATGCGCAAGCGCAAGTGTCACCTACGCAATAATAAGCGACAGTTTCATAACAAACACGCACAGCACGTGTGACTGGCGCCGAGGTTGCTACACAGAACTAATATAGTCACTTGAATGATTTATCTATTTCCTGATGTATTCGATAGGGATACTGGAGTAAACAGAGTCATTAAATGCAAAGATTAAGTTATAAATATTTAATAAAACGGCTAGGACTCACGTAGTTTGTCGAGTTAGTCGACCTAGGTTTCGAGCATGTCCGATGCTCTTCATCAGGGGCGAGTTTACGCTGCGAGATCGCGGCGACCACTGGCGTTTGGCGTTTTATTTAATAATTATAATAAACAAATAAATAACGCCCAACGATCACATACATAGACTCTGGCCCCTAACTAAGATTCCCTGTATCTAGGAAACCAGGAACTATGAGGATCATGGTCCCACAACACCCAGACACGAAACAAATGCTTGCGCTTTTTTTTTCTGAGCACAAACATTTTTCCCGTCGCGGGCATCGAACCCACAACCTCAGTGATGTATGAGATTTGAGCCAACCTGCCCAACCACTACACCACAGAGGCTGTCAAATATGTCAATAATGAATCAAACTCACGAAAACTTTCATACTAAGATTATATTATTTATGAATCATCGTAACATGGAGACACGGGTCTGATTCGAATTCCAGATATTGAACATAATGGTTTCACCGCGGTATTTGAGGCTAAAAAGTACATACCAAATGCCATCGAAATCCGTTTATTAGTTTTTGCGTGATTGAGTAGCAAACATCTATCCATTCATCCATCCTCTGATTCTCGTAATTTCTGATTTCCTAGATGTTTTTTTTATGTAACTGAATGACGAGACGAGCTGGTCGTTTCCCTGATGGTAAGCAACACGCCAGCCCATAACAGTAACAGAACCACCCAGAACCTTGCTTTGCAAAATCCTGCGCGGCGCCGCACTGCGCTCGTCGCCCTGAGACAATTAGCTAGATGCATGAAAATCATGAAATCCTAGTTAGGGCAGAGAATGGTTAGGGATCAGAATCTATGTAGGTATAGTTGGACCTACCTTGGTGAACTAAAGAAATCGTGGCAAATACCAAAGGAAAACCAAGTCACGCATAAAATAACAACTCATTGATAGTGTTTTGATTGAGGAAAAATATTTGATAAACAGTGATGGAGGGCTAGCATATGAGCAACCTTTTACAATAGTGTATGAAAACTCTGCACGAGTTTCTAATAGTAATAGCCAGCTCATTAAATAACTTCATTGATACAATAGTTACAGGTCTCCAATACCATATTTAAACTACGTTCAATGGAAGTTGTATTTTATGCTGCAACGTAGAATCAAAACAAGCAGGCAGTGCAGTCAAATCGAATATAACCACAGAATACTAAGGGAGAGAAGCATCACTTCGCAAAGAAATTTAAACAAATAGCGACTCTTGCTATGACGCAATAAAATTCAATTCAGCTCGCGTAGCGCTGCATACCTACCAGTCATATTACCCTACAGAGCGCCTCTCTTTCTATCGCATAGCTCTTATCTCTTCTGACGCGGCACGTGTAACGACGCGCGACCCGCCGTCAGTGTCCGGCTATGTATTTGTAGCTTCGTACCTACAGTGCGGAGTGCGCTAGGCCTGATATAACTAACGAACAGAGTACTTAATGGGTGAATTAATTCAGGGTACCTACTTATCCACGCGCGTTTTGTTTACATCGAATTCATTCATAACACGCATTTTTATCACTAAAACACTCAAGGGATTAATAAACTTTTTTTATGAAACTGAATGATGAGACGAGCAAGTCGTTCGCCTGATGGTCGCCTGCCCATTACAAGTGCAGTGCCACCCAGAACTTTTAATACCACAAAAAGCACTGCATTGCATTGCGCTCTTCACCCCGAGACATCAGATATTAAGTCTCATATGCCCAGTAATTTCGCTGGCTACAATGCCCTTCAAACCGAAACACAGTAATGCTTGCGCATTTTTGCTTGGCGGCAGAACCTACCCAGACGGCCTCCCGCATACGAGAGACCTAACAGGAGTAGAAAAACTACAGGTAGAATACATTACCCAGACACTGTCGCCACCGCTTCGGCCTCAAGATCGTATATCTCGAAACCGGTGCGCGTACAATAATAGAAACGGTAACGAAACGTCCCCTGGCCACCTCTTTGCACCGACATCTCTGCAGTCTGTTGTACAGTTCCTTCACCATTGACACGGGTAGAAACTAACTGGTTATCCGACCACGAATCACAGAAAAACTACGCACATACTTCACATAATTCTAAGAAGCAAAATGTCTCTTTTCAAACAGCTTATACTGAACTGTAGCCACGTTTTCTGGCTTCAAATTAAGCCGGAAACCATCACGCTGCGGTCTATGGGAGCTGAACTGCGCTGGTTTTTGTGGGAGTGATGAAGTAAAGCGACGCTTAAAATCCGCGTGCGTTTGGAAACAGTGACGAATTACTAATGACTCTAATAATTACTGTGCAATTAAATAATAACATATCTAGATAGTAGAATTGCGACGTTAGTTTGGAGGACTTTGGTTAGTGAAGTCTGATTAGATGCCAGGTTGACCTTAAATCCGTACAAAGAAATAAAATTTATATGCATATTTAAGTGATTCATATCATTATTTTTTTTGACTGGAGAGCTCGTAGCGTTGCCTATCCGTCAGTAACTGATCAGCTAGATTAAAAAAAATGTGGTTTTCACTTAGATGGGTGACCGTATGTACTATTTACATCTGAGCGCTACCGTGTTTCAAAGGGCATCTTTGCGGGATAATCACATGCTATACACATGATGAATTTTGTTTGTCTTTTTGATTTTGATTAATAAAACGGAAAATTGGCTTGCCTTGGTATCGTTCATTACAAAGCCTTTTCCAACAGTGAACAAATTGACAAATACGCGCCAGTTGGTTAACCAATTACTTTTTTAATGTTATCTTAGACACGTTAAGACGTAGAAGTCTAATTCCTTAATTTGAAATTCTAATTGCCAATAGTTTCTAGGTCAAATAAATTTGTTTTTGAAGGAGATCGCATTGACCTTGGTAAAAGACCGATCTCCACAGCGTACTATACGTACAGAATGGAAGTCTATCAGAGTTTCGTTTACCTAACTCTTTTGTTGCTCTCTTATTTAGCAGACAAACGGTCTAATGACAACATTTAAAAGGTCTCCAGTAGGTGGTAGGAGTAGTTATTATAATATACACTTCTCTCCTAATATGGTTTCTACTCCCAAATGAGCACTTGTCCCTGACATTATTGGGCAATATTTCTTTATTGGCGTCGCTTATTGTTAGTTGTTGTTGTTACCAATTTGTCATCGCGAGTACCTACGTTTCAATCACGCGTTTTATTGCTCTACACGAATTTGCCATGTTCAAGTGGTCGGGACAGACAGTGGAGTGATGGAGAAGAGGCCTAAGGCCCTATGTGTGGGTATAGAGTTCCAACGGTGGAATGACAAAGGCTGAAAAAGAAGACAAAATACGGGAAATATCGATACACCAACGTAGCTATGTACCTAGTTATGCTATACGAATGTTGTACCGCGTTAAACTGCTTAGAAATAAATTGTTTCGGAGTCAAAAACGTATGCAACGCATTAGAATCAACGCGAATTCTCAACTTCTAGTCCTTAAGATAATGGATAATATAGGTCACTGGCTTATTTAGAGCACAATGCGATGTTTTATCAGGCAATGAGCATGTTAATGTAATAAGGGCAAAGGGTTACGCCGCGCGCCAGATCGAACGAGTTGGAAGTGGTTCTTGAATGCCGCCTGTACTCTCGGCCAGACAGACCGAGACAGGCTTAGGACGAGTATACAGGGAACGTCTCGGTTCCTCTCGCGCGACCAGTATGCCTACAAGTCATGTAGCTGGCGAAAACATGCGCCAAGGCTGTCTACAATAACATGTGTATGTAGATGACAGCAGTTCGATCTGTTATCGTAATCATGTTTCATTGGAATGCTGGCGGAACAGCACCGTTTGATTACTTTATAATATGCACAAAATTATACCTACCTGGGTACATCCGATCCGTCAAACCGCAATAGGCCCGCATGTTTAGTTACAAGTTACAACCTACTCTATGAAAGAAGACAAGGATCTTAGCAGTGGGAACGTAATGGGATGACAATTTATACCGCTCTTGTAAAAAAAAAATTATAAGCGTTTTCCATCCCACAGCTGGACAATGATCTCCCTTCCCTCTCTCCATGACCTTCTGTCCATTGCTGTTAAGGGCCATTCCTTGTCGTAGGCGTCTAGGTCGTCACAACCCCGACGGCGGAGCCGGGCCCGTGGTCGTGTTGCTCCGGCTGGAACCCAGTCTGTAAGGACTTTTGCCCACAGCTGGTTTGGCATACGATATAGGTACGTGTCCAGCCCAGTCCCATTTTAGCTGGGCGGCTTTCTGGGAAACATCCAGGATTTGCGTTTTAGAGCGCAGTATCATATTCCTATTATCTTGTAATATATTTTATAGTATTCCTAATATCTCGTATCTTGTAAAATTTGTTAACTAAAATTTACACCTTGATATTATACACTGAATGAATAAGGTTATTTTACTAAAAAGGCGAAATGATAAAGTAGAACAGGGTTTTTGTAACATTTATGTAGGTCGAAACTACCAATAAATCCCATGGCTCACAGAAAAGATGACTTAAATCTAGTTGAGATTGAAATAGAGCACAACATTATTAAAGTCATTCCTAATTTCATCTAACATTGTGAAGTGGTAACAAACACACTGACACACTTTCCCTAAGTAGATACATCACACTAAAATGTGCGGAAATTCTTTACCTCATTTTATGAATTATATCATAGTCTGATCCACCTAGCTTTGTAGGTATATCATTTACAAGGAAATTGCATGACAGATGACAGAACTACCGATTCTTACCGTAAAATTGTACGAAACCTGTCTTGCATAGTAGCCTAGTGCAATCACTTTCACAATGGACTGAAATGTGTCGAGGCACTGTCACTAAGACTGGGCATTATCTAAAAAGAATTTTAAAATGTTATTTCAATTCAATTAGTTTTTATATTGTTAATACCTACTCAATCTTTTGATATCACAAACAGTATGGAAACATAACTGGGTCAATTTTTAAGTGTCAGATAGAACATGTCATCCTTTTGTTCATATTTATTTTCTGAGTCCGAACATCAATCTGAGTATGGGAAAGAAATGGTTGACATGCTTACCTTTTTTTTTCAAAGTCAAGATATCTTAAATTACAGTTTTAACATATTTTAATTGACTTAATTTTTTTTATGTAACTGAATGACGAGACGAGGTTGTTTGCCTGATGGTAAGCAATACGCCAGCCCATAACAATAACAGCAAGAACTTTGTTTTGCAAAATCCTGCACAGCGCTGCACTGCGCTCGTCACCCTAAAACAATTAGCTGTTGAGTCTCATAATGCCCAGTATTTTCGCTGGCTACAATACCCTTCAAACCGGAACACAGTATTTAATGCTTGCGCACTACTGCTTGGCAGTTGAATAACTGGCAAAGCGGTGGTACCCACCCAGATGGCCTCTCGCATATGAGAAACCTACCACCAGTAAAATGTATTATGAGTATTTGACATTTTAAAGTGCATTTTTTGTGCCTTTTTAACAAACATGTTATGACTATGACTTTCCTCAATATTATTTAGTTAGAGACCTACATGAACTTGAAGACTAACTAATAACTGTATGAGGATCTGGTCTAATTTGCATTCAATTGCTGTGAGTGGTTACATACAGCATAAGGGACTTCAATTGGATTATTATTCTGAGTCTCGGGGATTTAGTAATTTTAACTTTGGTTCTTCATTAAAATCAAAACAATTAACACAGACTTGTTGCCGGTAGGTTTGTGTATGTAAACAATACATTGGCATTGTATATTGTCTGCAACAGATAACTAGGTAAACTATGCCATGCTAGATAGTGACAAAAATGTATCAAGTTATTGACTAGGTAATTTACACACAACTGATTACATTGATGCCCTCAATATTTAATTAAAAGTGACGCAATAGGATTTTGCTTATTTCTCAAATTATGAACAGCAACTATTTTTTTACTGTTGTCTTATGAAGTGTCTCAATAATTTGGACTTTTTTATTCAAAGCATTTTTGTATGCACTTAAGATCAGATTTGAAGTTCTAGTAGGTGAGACATAATAGAGAAATAGCATTGACTTCTCACATAGAATAGAGAAATAACATTGACTTCTCACATAGAATAAAGAAATAACATTGACTTCTCACACAGAATAAAGAAATAACATTGACTTCTCACACAGAATAAAGAAATGGCATTGACTTCTCACATAGAATAGAGAAATAACATTGACTTCTCACATAGAATAAAGAAATAACATTGACTTCTCACACAGAATAAAGAAATAACATTGACTTCTCACACAGAATAAAGAAATGGCATTGACTTCTCACACAGAATAAAGAAATGGCATTGACTTCTCACATAGAATAGAGAAATAACATTGACTTCTCACATAGAATAAAGAAATAACATTGACTTCTCACACAGAATAAAGAAATAACATTGACTTCTCACACAGAATAAAGAAATGGCATTGACTTCTCACATAGAATAGAGAAATAACATTGACTTCTCACATAGAATAAAGAAAGTACTACTTACTGTGATCATAATTATGAAGTAAAGTAAGTCAGAAACTATGTCATGGAAGGATTATTCAGAGAAGCCATAGAAATAATTTTCTTACTGTTATACCAATAGAGTACACGGTAGTACGGGTTTGGAATGAAAGTATTAAGATTTAGTATGACTATTTATGCCTAATTATCACATTACATATATCCCGGTGCCTAAGGATAAGGATGTCCTGTATCCAAGGAATGGAAGTTTGAGGACCATGGACTCTCAATACACCTAGACACAGAAAAAAATATTTGGCACAAGGTTGGCAATTTATTAAAAGCTTTTTTGAAATAAAAAGTAAATAATATTTATATATTTTTTCTGATAACTGTCCCACACTAAGCCCAAAGCCTGTGTAGTAGGCGTCTAATCTAAACCTGTGTTGAGGGCGGGAAATAGGTGATGAAGTTTTGTTTGCTGATTTCAAAATTATTTTCAAGTACCTATCTATAAATTTATGGTCGGCGTACTTAACTACAATTTGTGTTTACTTAACTAAATAAATAAACTTCCTAAGCAAAAGAAGTTGATGCTAACTGCAATTTAGTTAGCTAATCTCTTAAATATACATGGATTTGAGAGGCTTTATCATAGTAAGGCTCTTTTAAAAATTGATTATCAACTTTTCTAGTTTCACCAAATAGCTATCTCAACAGTTCAATTGTGAGAATCTTGAGATTGGGTTATTGGCTTATCTTTAGCAAATATCATGTAAAATATAATTTGAAAAATACACATTTCAATAAATATATTTACCTATAATAGTTTGACAACTGTAGCAGTTATGTAAGTAGACAGTACTATTCTAATTAGAAATAGAAATCTGCACCAAGGCCATCTTCATAACATTTCATTCAGAAATAGTTAAGCAGCAGTTATAAAATCTATGATTTTAAACTTTACTGGTTACTGTGAAAAACTTCAAACAAGTTTTCAATGCATGAATCATCACAACTACATGTAGGTAAATGAAATTGCCAGCACCTACCTATGTACCTGCATTATTACAACTTCTGGTGTGTACATACACACATCAGTACATTATTTGTCGCGATAATCGGCGGGAAATCAATTGGGTTGTTGAGAAAAATGAACAATACTGAGAAAAACTGATGGGAACGACGGTGGTTGCTACCACATATTGCACGGTCGAAAAAACTGTGTGTGGGGAACTTACACTTCGAGAATGCGGTCTCCCTTCCTGATGCCAGCCTGCTCAGCCGCCCCCTGCTCCAGCACGGCGCTGACATGCTGCAGAGGAGCGTAAAGCTCCCCGTTGATCGATCTCAGCTGCCCACCCTCCGACACTTGACCGCGCACATTGAAACCGAAACCGGTCTCAGTTTTGTAGATTGTAACACGGCGGGGCCCATTTGCAGACACTGGATTCTTATTATTTCTATCCGTTCTGGTAATACTGTTATTATCGGTTTCTGTCTCGGCCATTTTGGACAGTTTCCATTGCACCACAGACGTAAAATTGTTTTGACGTCTGCTCAGTAGCACCCACCCGATTACCACAGATAACAAAAAATACTATAAAATTAATAGACTAAATAAAGGTTGAATTCCACTGTTGGAACTAGAGCTAAAAATATTTTTGTGAACGCATCTGTAATTATTTACGATAGCGCCATCTCTGAGCGCTAATAAGAAAACTTTTTACTTTAATGGTAAGGCAGTTCCGAGTTGGCTACGTTTTCCGCTAGGAAGCGCTAAAATCGAAACAACGTGGTACAAAAATTTCATTTTCTTTCACATCAAAATCAGCTGTGAACATCAGTATGGCCGCTCCATTGTTCAAGAAATAAAATTGCTTTTGTTAGAAATCATACAAAAAAAATAGTAAAGTGGTGTTTTCGTACTTACACAGTCTAATCGTTTTATTTCCGAGTAGTGTTGATGTTGACTAAAAAGTGTTGCGTCATGACAGAGACCTCTCACTGACAAACAAAATAATACAATAAAAATTGCACCTCGCTCGGCTATTACGGCAACTTTGTAATTTCTAATTCGTGTATCGATAAATCGTTCTGTCGAGGGCTGATGTTAGAATCGGATCGTCATCGAGGGATAAATAATGAGTAGTGTACGATTAAGTTTCGTGTCCGTGGGGAGGATCGCAGTAAGAAGAAACCAGCAATTGACAACGGGTGAGTGTAATTTTCAGTTTTCTACAACATTATGTTGTTTTTGTGCGATTGGCGTCAATCCAGACTCGTGTCAAACTGTCGTAGAAGGTTCGTGGTACGTGATTACGTGTGTGTTTGATAACAAAACGTGATACGATTGGCATGTTTGCCCCTGGTGTCGACGCGTAACGCCGCGCGTGCTCGCTCGCATCTCAGGCTGTTTTCCGTACAAATTACTGTAGCTATCATTACCGCGGCCCGGCGAAGGTGAACGCTGCTGGCAAGGTCATGGGCAGCCTTTAATTTTGTAATTTGGGTTTGACCCCGCTGAGAACCCTTATTGGATTCTTATCTGAATTCTCATGCATAATCTAACATGATTGGTTTTTATGACATGCTTTATCAATGTTTCCATTCTCTTTGTGAATGCAAACAATAATATCATCATCAGATTTAAAACAAGTTCTAGTATATGATTTTATAAAATATGGTTGACTTGTCGTTTTGGCTTATGTCTTCTGTGTCCTACTTACTGGTACAATTCTGCCAATATTCGTACTATGATACTTTCATAATCATTATGGAGATTTTGTTTGTGAACTATGAATGTAAATTACCAAGAATCAACAGTAAAATTTAATACAAAAAAATGGAAGGTAATATCCTTAAAGGTCTCAGCTACACTGAATTGGGCCGGTCGTGACGGCTAAAAGTCCCTAAAAATTAAAGAAAATATCCTGGAAGGGACTTGTTTCAGATATTCCAATTATTTTTATAAAACTAGTTTTGATGGAGGAGTTTATCCAAATTAGGTATCAATTTCAATTTGCATTATTTTCACCTAAAATTCAATAAACATAATCAATGCTCCCATAATCTTTTAACTCAATATCTATACAAATTTTTACATAACATGTTATACCTAATTAACTACATAAATAATCATAGGTCATCACTGGCTTAACATTTATTGAAGCATAATTATAAATACCATCATAATAAAAAGAATAAGAATTTAATATGTAACCTTGACCCTTAATATAAAAAAGTAATAATTAATAATCAAGGAATGTAGGTCACATCAAGAACTACCTATTAGTCTTGTTTGAGATCAATAGAACCAACTCATTGCAATTAGGTAAGGAACCGCAGCACCAACTGAACGCTTCACATTAAGGCAACAGCTTTCAAGTGTTGAATGCATAGTCGTTTATCTGGTGAAAATACCATCAAAATATATATAGAGGCCATCAGGGGTTGGTTTGCTTTGCCAGTTGTTCTACTGCCAAGCAGTAGTGTGCAAGCATTAGTGTGTTTTGGTTTGGAGGGCATTGTAGCCCGTAAAGTTACTGGGCATATGAGACTTACGGCCGGTTTCTGAATTGAGAATTCGAAGTTGAGTTTTTCTTAAAGGCTGCTTAACTACTACTTAAGGCATTTTCTGTTTCTGATTAGATATTAAGTATAGTTTGAGCATTTGAGGTTGAGATTTGCTCAAATTTGACAGTTCGGATCTTAAGTTCATGCTCATCTTATGATCAGCGCCATAATTGCGTTTCAGAACTCGTTGACAGTGCTCAAACTAGTCTCAAAGCATAATTGAGTAACATACATTTAAGTAAAGGCGTTCGGCTACTCAAACCTTACTGAACCTTGTGATTTGTTTATTTTATTAAAAATACACAAACTTTTTGTGAATAACCTACTAGCTTTTGTGTCCGCGGTCTTCGGGTTTATTGTTTTGTACAATGTCTAGTGACAACAATACCCATGGTCTTAGGTATCTCATGACACTATTTCTAAATCCTGCTACTCCAGCATAAGAAGCCTATAATATTAGAGCCCAGATATCAACCAGAAACACTGTAGAGAGATGTTTTGGAGTTCTCCGGAGATTAGCAGCTAAAATTAGACAGGGTGACAAAGGTGATGCGTGGTACATCATAATATGGCCCTTGATTTTGATGATCATATTGCTAAAACGTTGTACTTATTGAAGTACCTAAATGAAGTTCAACCTTTACCCCAGGCCCAAAATACTGTGAGATCAGCACTATTATATAGAAAGTTATATCGCAAATCATTAGCAAGTACTCCCTATGTATTTCCTGTGTTATTTAATGGGAGTATGTAGGTACTACGTAAATAAATCGTTTTATAATAGTAATGAGTATGTTGTTTTATTTCAATAATTAGGTTAAACAGGTAGGTATTAAGGTTAGGTAGGTATATCTGCATCTCTTGACCCAGTTGCGCCTTAGTATTGCTTTCTTATAGCCATTTGGACTTCTTTTTTCTTTTGTAGGTAGAATGCTCCCGTCATATTGCAGTCTACCACACCTTTGAATCTGTAGGCAAAACAATATATTTCATAAGTTATTATTATTAGGAGCCTGTTTTGTCCCACTGCAGGGCAAAGGCCTCCCTACCTCCCTCCATTTATCTCTATCCATTGCCACGATAGAACAATCTTTAAGGTGTGAGTCTAGCTCATCGCGCCATCTCCTTTTTGGTCTGCCGCGAACTGAAATGACATTTTGACAACATACTTAAATGACGTTTTGACATATGATATGCGTTTCATTTTCTACGATCGCGTTAAAATAATGACAAAATCCTTCAATATCGGCGTTTATCGGTTTTTGTACGTGTAACAGAACGCAAAACATTGTTTGACATCTTTAAAAATGAATTGAGATATACTTAACTAAGTGGGGTTTGAGAAAATCTAATTCCATCAAGTGAAACGTATAAAACTTAACTCTCTCTCAACTATTTGAGCAAAACTTAGCAGAGTTTTTCTAGAATGCTCAATTCGGAAACCGGCCCTTAATATCTGATGTCTCGAGGTGACAAGCACAATGCAGTGCTACATAGTACTTTGCAAGGTATTAAAAGATCTACCGCTGCTAGACTGGTAATAAAGTAATTACTATAAGATTGGTAGTTGGTAGTACCGAAATTACTCAGATATGGGACTCAATATCTGATGTCTCAGGGTGATGAGCGCAATGCAGTGCTACGCAGTACTTTTTATGTTATTAAAAGTTCTGAGTGGTACTGCAATTATTATGGGCAGGCGTGGCGCTTACTATCAGGCGAACGACATGCTCGTCTCATCACTCAGTACCATAAAAAAGTTACTAGATACTTTGTTACCACGACCAATTAGAGTGATGGCTAAAAAGCTACATTCTTCGTGCTTGCCTGAAAGAATAGCGGAAGATTTAATCCTTCAAGGATACAAAATTCAAGATGCGGTTAACAAACTCAGCTGGAGGAGTAAGGAACCACTTAATATGTTTATGCTCTCATTTCAAAAAGATGAAGATATAAACAAAATATACGGCATTAAGTCAATACTGGGTTGCAAAGTGGATATACAACCACTAAAAACATCAAAACTGATTCCACAATGCAAAAGGTGCCAAGCATATGGCCATACACAGAAATACTGCTCCAAAGAACCTAGATGCGTGAAATGCACAGGTAAGCACTTAACTAGAGATTGCATCAAACCAGCAGAAGCAAAACCAAAATGTGTCCACTGCGGTGAACCACATCCTGCTAACTATAGAGGGTGCATAGTAGCCAAAGAACTACAGAATATGAAAATTAAGCAAGCAAAGAAAAATGTTTCTGTACCCACCATTCAGGTTCCAAGTGCAAATAAAGGAAAAACATCTAGTACTAGCCAAAATGTTAAAAATAATGTTTCTTTTGCACAAATCACAAAAGGAGCGCAGCCTAAACCACAACCCCAACCGCAACCTAAGCACCCAGGCTCAGATGTGGATGAAAAACTTAATAAAATCTTACATCTTATGACTTCATTTGACGAGCGTTTAAAGAAACTTGAAACTAGCACTAAAACAGCTACATCAAAACAATTAAAATGACTAATTCACTAAAAATTATGGCATGGAATGCAAATGGGCTCCTACAGCATCGGCATGAACTACAGGCAGTCCTATCAACAGAAAATATTGACGTGTGTCTTATATCCGAGTCCCACTTTACCAGAGAATCTTATATCCAAATCAAAGGTTATAAAACATACCATGCGTTGCATCCCGATAACACCGCTAGGGGAGGCAGTGCGGTCATAATAAAGGAGAACATCTACCATTATGAAGAATATAAGCATGAAGAACAACATATACAAGCCGTAGCTGTTTGTGTCAAAACTAAACGCTATCCTGTCACTATATCAGCCATATACTGTCCACCAAAGTATGCACTGAAAGCTGAGCAGTACAGGGGCTTTTTAAAAGGACTTGGTAACAGATTCTTATTGGGAGGTGACTTTAACTCTAAAAACACCTTTTGGGGATCTAGACTTACCACAACCAAAGGAAAAGAACTATTACGTGCTGTCAGAGATTTGAACTGTAATGTTATATCTACCGGAAAACCGACCTATTGGCCGACTGATCCACAAAAGATTCCAGACCTTATAGATTTTTTTATTTACAAAAACATATCATCTAGCTTCCTTAAAATCAAAGAAGGTTATGATCTTAGTTCAGACCACTCACCTATAATGTTAACTCTTAGCGAGACTATTGTACAGAGAGAAAATAACGCCACATTGGTAAATAAAAATACGGACTGGGCAAGCTTTACGCTAGATTTGGACTCTATGATTGATTTGAAAGTTCCACTAAAAACTCCACAGCAGCTAGATGAGGACGTAAGAAAATTCATAGCAAATATTCAACAATGTGCTTGGAAAAACACGCCCGAGATCAAAATAATAAACAGAAGTAACTGTTATCCCAAAGAGATTAGAAACCTAATATCTACAAAAAGGAAACAGAGACAAAAATGGCATACAACTAGAGCTCCACAAGACAAAAAACTGCTGAATAATCTAACAAAAAGGCTTAGGAGGGCCATTCAGAAGTTCAATGATGAGACTATGGATACTCACCTAAGTCAACTTACATGTGATCGCACAACAGATTACTCGCTATGGAAAACGACCAAAAACCTTAAAAAACCTATTATGCAGATCCCACCAATAAAAGAAGCCAATGGAAGCTGGGCCATTAATAATGAACAAAAGGCAATTAGATTTGCAGAACACCTGGAGCAAATCTTCCAACCAAATGAAGACAGCCAAGATGTCATTTTGTTGGATGAAACGTTGAATTACGAACTAGAAATAAGACTCGTCACTCCAAAAGAGGTATACAACGAGATCAAAAAACTGAACCGAAAGAAATCTCCTGGATACGATCTTATTACTGGAGAAGTTTTGCAAAACCTCACGCGTAAAGCCATAGTAAAACTTACCACCCTTATCAATGCCACGTTCAGACTCCGACACGTACCTGGTTTGTGGAAAGTGGCCGAAGTCATTATGATAGCCAAACCTGGTAAACCACCCAATGAAGCCACATCATACAGACCAATATCTCTGTTACCAATCTTGTCGAAACTATTTGAAAAACTACTGTTAAGACGAATGAAGCCCATCATAGAGGAGAAAAATCTGATTCCTGATTACCAATTCGGATTTAGACAACAACATTCTACAATAGATCAAGTTCATAGAATCACCAACGTCATAGAGAAAGCATTAGAAGAAAAAAAAGTTTGTTCTACGGTCTTCCTGGACGTAGCACAAGCATTTGACAAAGTGTGGCATAAAGGCCTAATTCACAAAATAAGAAATATGCTTCCACATCAGTTTGCAGATCTCTTAGAATCATATTTAACACAAAGAATGTTTAGAGTACGACAAGAGGATGCTTATTCAGAACTTAAGCTAATAAGAGCTGGAGTACCACAGGGGAGTGTTCTAGGTCCGGTCCTGTACCTATTGTATACTTGTGATATTCCAGTGCTAGAAGACAACACCATTGCAACCTTTGCAGATGACACAGCTATTATGGCCACGGGGGTCACTCAAGAGGAAGCAGTGGAAAAGGTTCAAACAGCCATCAACACCATCTTTGATTGGACGAAAAAATGGAAAATCAAACTGAATGAATCAAAATCTATTCACATAGATTTTACGAACAAAAGACCAAACTATCATCCGGTGTTAATAAACAATAAAGCGATACCGTACGAAAATACAGCCAAGTACCTTGGCATGACACTAGACGCAAAGCTTCGCTGGAAAGCACACGTCAAAAAGAAACGCGACGAGCTAGAGCTTCGCTATAGAAAGATGTATTGGCTACTTGGAAGACATTCTACGTTGTCAGTGCACAATAAATTACTATTGTACAAACAAGTCCTCATGCCAATATGGACTTATGGAATCCAATTGTGGGGATGTACCAATCAAAACAACGTAGCAATAATTCAACGATTCCAAAATAAAGTACTCAGGGGTATTGTAAACGCTCCGTGGTATATTAGAAATGACGACCTCCATCGGGACCTAAAAGTGGATCTCGTCACTAGTGTAATTAATAACTATGCCGAAGCTCATGAATTTAGGCTTCACCATCACGTGAACGTCGAGGCTATCCAGCTCCTCGACAACACAGACCTAGTGAGAAGATTAAAAAGGACAAAACCTTTTGAGTTAGTTTAGTGAAGTGCCAGTGAACCGTAGCATAAAAAGTTAGTGCTACTTGTAAAGAACACAAGAACATAGTGTCTTCGCCTTAATAGAGACAATAAGAAAAGTGTTGATGGACATATTCTTAGTTTTACTCTACTTAGCAGTTTAAGTTAAATTTAAATTACTTATTAGTCTTATAAGGCTAGATTGTAATTCTAATGGCGGGTCTATACTTGAGCCGTCATTACATAAAAAAAAAAAAAAAAAAAAAAAAAAAAAGATACTTTGTTGTCTCTTTAATACATTAACTTGATAGGAGGCCATTGGCCAGGGTCAATGTACCATTGTTTCTTAAGCCCTGAATAGTAAATAAACTTGTTTATTTTTGGAGAAATTGTGTATTGATTTGCTTGAATGAATATATTGTAATCGCTCATAGAATGTGCTCCGGACACACGCCCCTCAATAAATTTAATACCTAATGAACAGAGACCTAAATGTGACCTTTGTGGTGTTATGGAGGATGTGCATAATTGTTTACTAGTTTTGTTTGGAGTGTGTCTATGAGAGACGATATGCGTAGACTACATCCAATTTGCCAACTTGATATTCCAAAGCATTCTATCAGCAAAACATCTGATGCCGCTAGGTTGCTCTAATAGTCCACATATAGGTAAAAGCAGTGCCTAATTTTATAATTAAATAATTAAATAATTAACTTAAATTATTAAATCGGTAACTCTGTGGGACTGACATAAACATTGGACGACTCAAAGTCCATAAATAAAATAGCTTAAAAAACTGTTTATGCTGATTTCATAGAAGTATCCCTTCTGCCGCGGTTTTCAAAGTCAAAAGTCAAAATCTTTTTATTCATGTTTGGCATCACAGATGTACTTATGAACGTCAAATTATTACAAGACTCTACCACCATATCGGAAAAAGAACCACTACTCAAAGATACGGCAAGAAACTGAGAAGCATTGCAGTCTTTAGATGCTCATATTGATACATACCATTAGACTTTTCTCTATTACATACATATTATGATAATACAGCTACCTACTTAGATGAAAATGAAATGAAAATGAAAATGAAAATGAAAAATGTTTTTATTACGGTATCCAAGTTTCAACTTATTTAACATAGGTTGGGGCCTTCTATTAAGTATAAAAATACCTGTATCAGAAAACCCCGCTCTTCCATATCCATTTAAATTTATGTTTTAAGTAAATAAATATATTTTACATAGTTACACTTTTCAATACAACAATCTTAGTGGTGAGAGTACGTATGTTTATGTGTGATGAGGGTGCATGTAGGGAGTGTGTGTGTGGGGGACAGGTGTAGATAACCATGCTCATAAATAAAATGATAATACATTATATGGTTATCAGAGTAAAAAGATCTGGAAATTAAATGTCTCGCATCTTTCATAATGTAATTATCTGTTTTACTAGTATATTTTTCTTTATGGCCCTTGGAATTGTTTTTCTTTGTTAATAGCTTGACGTTGTAAACCAACATTTGTTGATGTGTAACCACCTCTTCAAGATGCATGCTTTCTAGCAATTTTCTTTAAATTGTAACATAAGCTGCTCTAATCGGCCCTCTACAAGTTTGTCGTCCCATGCATGTCTTCCTTTGCTTGGTGTGCTGCAGTTGGTCACAACGTTGCACCGTTTGTTTGTTATACTTAATCTATGGGCTGTTTGAAGTACTTGTTTACTATCTCACTTGCGACCCGCCCTGGCTTAGTATGGGTGCGAATAATGTATTATGAAATTATCAAAATGATAGTAAAGACATGAAAGTCTTTCAACTTTGTATTAGGGCAGATTTTTTTTATCCTTTTTTTTATGTTACTGTATGACGAGACGAGCTGGTCGTTTGCCTGATGGTAAGCAATACGCCAGCCCATAACAATAACACCACCACCCAGGACTTTGTTTTGCAAAATCCTGCGTGGCGCTGCACTGCGCTCGTCACCCTGAGACAATTAGCTGTTGAGTCTCATAATGCCCAGTAATTTCGCTGGCTACAATGCCCTTCAAACCGGAACACAGTAATGCTTGCGCACTACTGCTTGGCGGCTGAATAACTGGCAAAGCGGTGTTACCCACCCAGACGGCCTCTCGCATACGAGAAACCTACCACCAGTAATAATAATAAGTAAGTAGATCCTTAAATGTGTCTATCACTTTGGATGTATTAGGGCTGATTTTTTAATCCTTACATATTATGTCTATCTAGCAGTTACTGAAACGATCGACAGTAACGTGGCCCACTACTTAATATATGGACACAAGATTATTGATTTTTCGTTTGTCTTGAAAAAATATTAAAAGACTAAACACAAATAGCGATGTTGTCTCAAATAAAAAAAACATTATCAATTCTTTTTAATTTTTTTTATGTATCATAGATGGTTACACCTTAGGTACACTTAGGTATTTATTCCAATCGTATGCACTGCCCTGCTCATCTGTCAGTCATTACATGTTATTGTAGAAATTGAAGGGCGGCAACTCAATTTAATATTTTTACTTATATCAGACAATCAACAAATTTCTTAAGCCGTACCATTTATCAAACGCTCTTTCAATTCAAACTTTGTTATTATAACAATAATATTTATTGCAGTTCTGACCATGAGCCCAAAGACTGGGTCGCAAGCAGGTTTTAAAGAACCAAATGTAGGCTAAGGTGAAGTGCCTCCCATCCCTTGCGCTAAAAACGAGACAAACAGGTATTGTGCTCAAGATCAGTACATGACGCATGCTGCAGTCAATCTGCTATGTTAAAATCAAAGTTCAGTTGGTGAATACTCAATAGCTGCAATTTAGATGAAAGCTTATAAAAAATAATGTTTAAAATCTTAGATTTTGGTAAGCATGCACGAATTGCATTAAACATTTCTCACACTTCAGCCGTTGACTGGTTGTGAAATTTCTATGCGACTTAGCAAGGAGAAGAGCAGGTCGTTTTCCTGATGGTAAGCGCCACGCTGATAATTGCACTCTCATCCAAAACTTAACACCATGCAGAATATTGCGTAGTACTGCATTGCGCTCATTACTCCGAGACATCAGATATATTTCTCGTTTTTTGTATGCCCAGTAATATCGCTGACTGTAATCAGAGCTTACTTCCAAACCAAGTGAATGTTATATCAGGATATTCTTTCTACGTCAGTGCGATCTTGGTAACAAGCGTCATAATGTTTTTAGTTTGGAATAAACGACATTTCGAAAAAACTTGTTTGGCTTATTTATTTAATCACGCGAGGTTATTGCCAGGGATCAGCGCGATTCAGGCACAGGGGTCTTCCTTAACGTGTAGTGAAACGCTTGGCGATAGTAATAGTACATTGTACACCGAGGGGAGAAAACGATCTCGAGTTTCCTTTAAGCCCTCCGCTGCGCGTCGGGCTTAAACATACTCTCGAACAGAAATAGAACTTTCTCCCGAGTGATACATAGTGCTTTATACTACACCTACGAGGAAAATAAAATTATTTAGAAAATTAAAAGCTAGGTACTGTTAAATTATCAATTTAGTTAAAACAAAATTTAACGCAACGAAATAAATTGCCGCGCTTTTTTTTTCGTATTGCAGAATAAGGTTGCCATCCTCATTTCATTACAAATAGAAAACAAAAAAAAAACCGCCTGTTTTCTCTAATTATTTGATATAAAACCTTTTTGAGATTTGAGGTTTGTATGTTTCCCGCCTCTTTTTTCTAATTATTTCATACAAGACCTTTTTGAGGTTTGACGTTTGTGTTTTTTTTATGTTCGCTGCTAAAAAACAAAAGAAAGCTAGCCGGGCAGTAATGGATTTTCATACAACATTCCTGCCCTGCTTCGGAGGGCAGTAATGAAATTCCATATAACTTTTCCCGCGGCACATTTTTAAGGGAGAAATTACGAACTTTGTAACCCGTTTATGAACGAGTAATAAGACACTTTCCGAGTGGGTGTGGTATAAAAGCTTTTATTGCAGTACTAGTTAGGTTACTGATGTTGTCTAGACGAGAGCTAATAGAAGTTGTATTTAGAGCTACGCCTTATCGCTAAGCTCCCACGCGTTCCAGGAGGCAGGCCAGGTGTCTTCAGCGTTGCATTTTAGACACGCACATGCAACGGTAGGCTTTTTTTTTATGACTAATAGGCAAACAAGCAGACGGCCCGCCTGGATGGTAAGCGGTTACCGTCGCCTATGGACACCTGCAACACTCGGGGCATTACTGGTGCGTTGCCTACCTTTAAGGACCCTTTTCACCCTTCTTTTAAAGTACCCCATGCTATAGATCTGCTGAAAAACCTCGGGCGGAAGCCCAGGCTGCTGCGGTAACATAACTACCTACTGACAGTGTCGTATGCCATTTTTTTTATGTAACTGAATAACGAGACGATGGTAAGCAATACGCCAGCCCATAACAATAACAGCACCACCCAGAACTTTGTTTTGCAAATTCCTGCGCGGCGCTGCACTGCGCTCGTCACCCTGAAACAATTAGCTGTTGAGTCTATAATGCCCAGTAATTTCGCTGGCTACAATGCCCTTCAAACCGGAACACAGTCATGCTTGCCACTACTGCTTGGCGGCTGAATAACTGGCAAAGCGGTGGTACCCACCCAGACGGACTCTCGCATACGAGAAACCTACCGTACGTATATTTACAATCATAGCCTCTCTTATGAACTAAGCGCTCCATACCATTGCGCTTTTATTTCCATACAAAAACTATTCTCCCGTAGGCCGGAATTAAACCCTCAACTTCCGTGCTATATGACCGACATGCCCACCTCTAGCAATGTCAAAATATGATAAAGATCTGAAGATGTACTCTGATTATATAGTGTATTTTATATAAGAAAACTTTTCCTTTCTCATTATCAGTAGTCAAGCGAGTTACTGTAAGTTTTATTAATTGTATATGATCATTCAGCGTCAAAATAAATAGCACTACCAATAAATTTTCTGTCGACACACTTCACGTCCCTATAACATGTCATTATGACCTATTGAATTATGATTATGATGGATGCCTGCCGATACCACCTCGTCACTGCGAGAGTTCAAACAAAGAGAAAGCCCTTTTTGGTGAACGCGTGGTTCTGATATGATTAAATTTGAATGATATTGTAATCATGTAAGGGTTAACCTGTGTCTTACATGTCATGGTAATTACCGTAGGTTAAGTACCTTTTCGAAATAAATAATGTTTAACTCTATATTGTGTTACCAAGTCGTAATAAATTTGTTTAATATCTTGCCCGCGGCTACGCTTGAGTTATGCACAATCTAAATATTATATACTTACCTATTAGTTCAAGTAAATGTAGAAAGGCAATGCGGCATATTTTATATTTTTAGGGTTCCGTACCTCAAAAGGAAAAAACGGAACTGACGGTCTGTCTGTCTGTCCGTCCGTCTGCCTCTCAAGACCCTTTATTTCGGGTCGCGTGGAGGCATCGAGTTGAAATTAAAAATTGAAAAGTTCCTTGAAGCTGTAAAAAAATCAAACTTAGGGTACCGTAAAAAAAGATATGGCCGTTTATGCCGAAATAGCCGTATATTTCGACACTCAAAGGAATCAAAATTTATAGGGTACTTTCCGTTGACCTAGAACTATGAAATTTTGGCAAGTAATATCGTCTTATACTACAAATACAGGGAAAGATATGAAAACTATACATTTATAATTAAATAATAAAAAATATAGTCTTTGTACGGAACCCTCGGTGGGGGAGTATGAATCGCACTTGTCTGGTTTTTATTTTATTATTAGCCGCCTCTATGTTGCAGTGAAGAATTAATATCTACATACCTAACTAGGTACTATGATGTAGCCATCTTGGCAATCGTGACTATTTTTCTGCGTTTTTAGTTTTTGGCCAAACGCGAGTGTCCATGAGTTGACTTTGGCCTATTTCTCATAATGAAATAATCAAGTAAAAATAAATCAACACGCTTATTTTTGCGGTGATCTAGCAATATGATACCTAAATTATTTCTTGAAATTAGCAGGATGTCTCATGTTATTTTTTGTGGTGTTGGTCGTGCATGAAAACGTGGTCGTTCTTTTTTTACGCTTTATAGATCTATGTTTGGCCACTATCTCGCCTGATGTGAAGCGATGATGTGGCCTAAGATGGAGCACATAGATCTAGAGAGACGGCAGTTGAGCGGTTGCTCAGACCCGTCTCCCCGAAAAATAAAATTACTGAAAGATGTCAGCTGCATGTTGTGATCTTGTATTGCAACTAAGCTGAAATTAACCATTTTCGTCTAAGCTTCACAACTAATATACTCGTAAACTACTTTAATTTCACTATAAGCTTCACAGCAAATACTTTTGTAAGGGAATTCGAAAACTGGAGAAGATGAGAGAAGATTCGAGAACTGAAGCATACCTCACTCTGAAGGTTCCGTAGATACCTATAGTTTTAATAATTCATTGGTTAATAATATTTTATTTTTGTCATTTGAATAATTTTTATTGCTGATATTTTTGTAGTTTTATATAAAATACTCACTATTATACCTTATGACGTGTAAATTGGCTTTATAAATAAAATTATTATGATTATGTTTATGGGTCAATCGCGTGATTTGGTCGCTACGTTATGTGACAGACTGAAGGATAAATACAGTTACCAAGGCTCCGTTTAGACCTTTTAAAGCCAACTTGATTCTGTTAAAAAAAACCTCACCTTGACACCGAAATCATCTTAAACATGAGGTCCACCGTTTTAATTTATAAAGGCAAGGTTTAAATTTCCAGTAATTACCCAAATTTACTAAAAAAAAATTGTGTTGCCTCAGCTACCTAGATTATAATTGGCTGTTAAGAGAAACTGTCTAACTAAAAAAAAGTAGGTTGCTAGTTACGTAATAGTCACTGCCTACTTTATTATTTAAATCTTGCAAATTATAAATGTTTTAACTCAACACTTAACTTAACACTTGAAATGTCAGACTTGCACACAATACATTTTCAATTATTGTTGGTAACTTTTTTTAGCCAGCGAAATTACTGGACATATGAGACTTAGTATCTAATGTCTCGGGGTGATGAGCGCAATGCAGTGCTACGCAGTGCTTTTTATGGTTTTAAAAGTTCTTGGTGGCACTGCAACTGTTATGGGCAGGCGTGGCGCTTACCATCAGGCAAACGACTTGATCGTCTCATCACTCAGTTCCATAAAAAAAATGTCGATAACCGCGACTTCGTCCAATTAGAATAGAAAGAGAAGAAGATACCTTAAAGCTATTCCTAAAAAAACTTAGTTACTTTTCGAAAGAATATACGATGAAATTTCGTTAAGCGACCTTGTTGTAATTTGGGATGATTTCGGTGAACCATCAAGGAGTCGCTCCATTGCCGCATGCCGTCTTCCTCTATATCTATGTTCTCTATCTTCGATGCTTAACATAAGGCGAGATAGTGGCCAAACATAGATAATGTAAAGTAATATATAAGTAGTAGTAGTATATCTAAGTAGAAGCAGTAGTGCACAATCGTTACTGTGTTCCGGTTTGATGGGCATTGTAGCCAGCGAAATTACTGTGCATTATGAGACTCAACAGCTAATTGTCTCAGGGTGACGAGGATTTTGCAAAACAAAGTTCTGGGTGGTGCTATTATTGGTATGGGCTGGTGTATTGCTTTGCTTACCATCAGGCAAACGACCAGCT
Source organism: Petrophora chlorosata (assembly GCA_951640565.1). Classification (NCBI taxonomy): domain Eukaryota; kingdom Metazoa; phylum Arthropoda; class Insecta; order Lepidoptera; family Geometridae; genus Petrophora; species Petrophora chlorosata. Next base: position 995,725 of record OX621204.1, on the reverse strand, counting down.
CGTATCGTCATCCAGTTATATAAAAAAAGTAGTATCTAATGGTTTAATAGTATTTATTTATTTATTTTATTTATTTATATATTATACCTTTGGGTGAGCATTACAGTTTCCCAATTCGCCCAGCCAAGGTTCAAAAAAATACATTTAATATAGAAATTATCACTAAAAATAAACAACATACGAATTTCAAATTACCTAAAAATTATATTAAATATTACTATATATTCGTGGACGCCTCCACAAACTCCATTACCGTTCCGTGAAACTCTACAAGCGAACATTCAAATAAATTCAATTGTTGGTACCGGCGTAGCATATTATTTATTTATGAATTATTGTACACCACCGTCTACTCCTTTACTCCGATGCTGTCCATCCAAAAGTTGTCTGGAAAAGATCGCTCTAAACGATAAGACCGCTCATTGTGCTAACCTAGTTATAAGGTTTATCTGTAATCGTTTTTTTTATTGGGATACAATAAACAGATTTGTATAAATTTGTAATACAGTGCTATGTGCTGCCCAGGACTTCAGTCGTGTGTAAAATATAGTCCACCAATTCATATTTTACTTAGAATATAGTATTTAAATCAATTTAAATCCTATGTCCTATGTCCATAAATGTCTCAACATTTATCGCTGGCATGCTGGTTGTTATCTAAAGTACGGGTATTAGGTATAACTAAGTACCAGCATTTGCACCACTCAGTTCTTGCGAAACAGCTCTCACTTTCTTATACCGTACAGAATGCTTCCTTTTTTTGTATCGAGGAAAGTCTTCCATCTTGTTCTAGAAAGCTGTTATCCCTGTTTTGGATTAGTTTGAAAGGCTATATTTACTAAGAATGTGTATATTTTCAAGTCCACGAGTACTAGAGACAATATCAAACGAAATATCGTAACAAAATATTTGCTCAAGTAACAGCTCTCTTTCCTCAAGGGTTTGCTGGAAGAAAACTCTTTTTAGGGTCAAGCTCGCAAATACGGACAATAAAGAATATAAGAAGAGAACACCACCTTGTATTATGTAGTTTTAAGTTTTGCTTTTAAATGCGTGATCTTGAACTATCCAAGATTGACAGAAAAATACCCTAACACACTGGATTTGACTCCAGAATAGAGCTGACATCACTTTTAAATTTAAGATATGCACAACATTTTTTAATAATTACAGTACTTGCATCTAATTCGAATTATTACGCAAATAAAGTAACATGATGATGGCAGTCAACCTAAATTAATTCCAAAATAATATAATTAGTCATAGAATAATTAATAGTACAGCACAGTACGAAAGAGAAGCAAATCGTAGATAATCGCAGACGGTCCATAAGCAACATTTATAACAACAACAAAAGATTTAGTTACTTGATTGCATAAATAATTGTCCAAAGAAAGCGAGCAGGCTCGTAGAAACAATGGCGGCCATTGTGCACACTTTTCTGAGTGTAAACAACACGTAAATTAGCGGAAATGCGCGGAACAATGGCAACACTGGAAGCTTGTTAAAAGAAATAGCTGTGAGTGAGAAGTTCACTTTGAAGAAGAATTCAAATAAAAAAATAATAGCGATCAACGACATAGATTCTGGCCTCTACCCTCGGTATTATTAGGTAAGTCTTCTGTGCCTCTATCAAGGATTTCCTTTATCTTGGAAAGCAGAAACTACGAGAATCAATCCCACAACAACAAAACACAAAAAGAATTCTTGAGCTTTTTTTCTCGATGCACGAACTGTCCTGGAATCGAATTCGCTACCTTTGTGTTTTGAACCGACAATATCTTCAACAACGGTCAATTATTATTTTAAGAATAACATATCATTTTATCCAACAAGTGTCTCTATCAAGGTCATGAGTTCGGCAGCAACGGAAGACCCAATTAGAGCCCGAACATCCTTGCTTATTCCGTCCTATTGCGATTTTCCTTGAGCACTCATAGCTGTTCTATAGCTACTATTAAACTGTTAAGCGAAAATCAAGCCTTATGCTATGCTGATTACAATCTGTTGGAAGAATTTTAGTTTGGAGACGCGCAATCTATGAGAGGATCGATTACACAGACAGCCAAGAGATAGGTCACACAGTCACAGCCAAGGGTCGCTTGACGTAGTATATCAAACATCAGTATCATTGACGCAATCACTGATATGGCTAGAAGGCGGTTATGCCTGGGTTTACCATCAAGTCGTAATACTAGGTTATGACCTCGTCAAAGTTTTGGTTCACCACAGACCTTGAGAACATGCAACCACTGACCCTAAGAACATGAAGCTAATTTAGTGTGCTTATTTGTACCGTCATTGCGATTTGCTTGCCTACACAGAAACGCACTTATTGCGCTCAAGTTTTTTTTATAATAGGTACCTTTACTAGCCGATACCCGAGACTCCTGCGCAGCGTAGAATTTGGTTTATAATTGTTACCTAAGAAGTGTCCTTAACAAATTGTTCGTTTTTCCGAGATGAGAAGTATCCTATTCTAAGTAAAAACAAACACACCACACATGCACACACACACACACACCCCCACACACACATACGCATTTATGATAAGAGTAGGAAGTGGTAGAATAACAATAACAAGTTCCGAACCAACGTATTTATTTGCACCTCCAAATACTTACGATAGAGTCGCGGAACGCATAAGAGATCTTGCTTGAAATTATTTACTACATACTCTGGACTGGTTTATTCTTAAATCTATGTATATATTGCAGAGTTCCTAAGTCAACGTCAACATTGTAATGTTTTCTCACTTTCATTAAACCCAACTGGCTGACTCGTAAATGGCGAATAACCCATAATACTTACTATATAAGGGCATAATCCATTAACACTTACTCGTACTGTTGGATCTCTTAATCAGCTGTTATGACAATTTTACTACGTCGTCGCCAGAGAGAAACCTATTATACTTATATTGCAAGACTTAGCGACAATTCACGCACTGCGCCCGATCCGATCTGGCGCCGGCGCCGCCGAAATGATCTCAGCAAACACATACGATCTATGTCTTGGTTAGTCGTTACGGAGATCGTATCGTATTAAGTTCTTACTTAACAAGTTTTACTGCCTATAAAAAAGACACTGCTGAGGAGGCACAATACTTACCTATTGGAGGCCGTAAAAGACCCTTTCAGATGGAGTGTTAAAATGTTCGTTACAATGCCCAAGCCCAAAAGTATTTGTTGTTTATGAACCGAGTCTGCCTTGAATTTAAGGATTTTATGGAGTGTTTTCGCAACGCTGCGCTCAGCGTGAAGCTTGTCGGATTGTATGTTATTTCTTGTCATATTTGTGAAACGCCCATCATGACCTTCGATGAGGCACGTAACTTTACGTGAGCTATGACCCCAATGTACCATCAATCAAATTCTATTGTTGGGAGATACCACTGGCTGACTTCAAATTATATGAATACTTTAGGGGTCTGTTCTTTTAAAGATAGCTTGGGGGTTCAAGTGAATTCTCCTTCTGCTTCAATGTGAATTTAATACACTACTCTACTGGTTTTCACGTTTGAGTGTACCGACTAAAATTTCACTGAATGACTAATTTGAAAACTAATATTATTGAACTGGTCTATGATCGTATGCGATCATGATCAGTGACCAGCATCCATGCTTTATTTTCATCAAACCTGTCCGACTGAAGAATCCAGTCTTCTGTTTCATTCTAGGTACATCTGACTCCCTCCTAATCTAATATCGTAATTTGTCCTGCAGGTGTTCAGCCATGCCGCGCGCTCAGACGAAGCAACCCTCGCTCCCTGAGCACCTGCGCAGTCATGTGCAAGAGCTCCACCGACCAGCCGCCGCACCCTCACACTCCTAAGGAATCCGTCAGCACAGGTATCTTAATCAAACGTCACGCTTGAAGGCTTTTGATCGTAGAAGACTGTATCGTATGTTGGCACTCATTGTCAAGGCATGAGGTTGCAACCGCAATAAGAAATTTGGGCTAATGTCTAAAAGACATTTTCGACATGGACAGATTGGCACAATACAGAAAAATTGTCTTTGTTCCACTGGGCTAAATTACATGCCAATGATGAAGATAATATTTTGATACGCACTCAACTCATTAGTAATAGAAAACTAAATTCTGAACTACATCGAAAGCGTGAGAAACCCGGACCAGTGACAAATAGTCGAGTTTCATCTTTTACTTGAAACAATAGTCACTTTCCATCTCGTGAATAGCATATGTTTACATCATCCATCGTCGTTAAGTCATAGTCACAGCTATGGAACGTCTTGATTGATAAACTGCATAGACTGAGCAATTGCCAGCAAACGAATGCCTTCCAAGCAAGCGTGATAATGGTCACCGCTAGATTACACTTTCCATTTTCCATCGTGCGGTAAGGTAGCCCAGGCACAAGATTATCTTAATTGTTTATCCGTCCGGAATTACACAGTACTTTCTAACCTATCACAAAACCAAAAAGGTGCTGTTAGCATCAATATGTTTTAGTACGATGTCGTAATTACTAGTTTGATACTTGCTTATCTCAAATTCCTTGTAATTATATCATAATTGCGACATGGTAGTACACAAATTATGAAAGGACTTCACAAAAGGTTATAGCTATTAAGGTCCAATGTCTATTCTTCATTTTGCATACACCATAGATAACAAAAAACGATTCCCAAAACTAAAAGCTATCATATTTTCACAAATCTCAGATCGAAGCGTAACCAAAATCCTAGGATATTACTTATACGCCTAACGAATCAGTATTGCTAGATTTGCAAGCCAACGGAGCAATGCTTCAAAATCTTGGGTACGCTGTTGAATGGTATTGGGCTGGAGCATTTTGGCTATACAGTCGTACAAAACCCAATAAGTTAATAAGTAAAATTGCTTCAACTTGTTTAGTCATTAATCTCAATGTGTACGGTATACGATAACAAGGGCGCACTCGTATATTATTCGAAGATTTTATGAAAATTTGCAAGTTTTAAGCAGTAGATACTCCCCAGGCTCATCATCAGGCGGCAAGAAGTCCGGCTCGGGGGTCCTCACGTGCCCCAAGTGTGGAGACCCGTGCACCCACGTAGAGACCTTCGTCAGTTCAACCCGTTTCGTCAAGTGCGACAAATGCCACCATTTCTTCGTGGTGCTCAGTGAGGTCGACACTAAGAAGAGCATCAAAGATAACGCCGAGAATAAATCTGGATTCTATAGGTGAGTCTCCTGGTAATAATTATGTTTTCTTTCGTATTTTACTCTATCTATTTTATAGATAGCTAACACCCATGAATTTCCGCAACGTCACGCCTGATTCCATTAGATTACTTAATAGATACAATTTCGATAATCATTATCGGCAAAAAACTTGTTGTAACCTCTTAGCGTACTAAAAGTATGTGCAAAATGACCAACTCTTTCAATTGAAAGGGAATTTTGTCAATTGTCCAATTGAATCATTCTAGCTTGACAATAGGGCAATGATTGCTTTGAAAATATTATTATAGGTATTTTAGTACGTACCAGGCCGTATGACGACGGGTGAACAGCACACGCGATATATTCTAGAACTTCTAGAAGTTCTCACAATTTCTAATTATGAATTAAAGATATGCCTATCGGTATGTTTAAGAAAACCCTACGTGAATAGTTGATTAAAAAATGTTTTTACTCTATAAATTATTATTTGACGGTAAAATTATGATTTATTATTATTATATATTTATTTCATTGACATTATTCAGATTTAGACTGTGTAAGTGTGACTGTGTTAATTAATCTGACATTCTAATTTTAATATGTAATAACTTAATAGATTTAAGTTGTATTACGTAACAAATTTTGTCGTGTTGAAATTTTTATTTAATGTTTAATATTAAATTTGCATGCCAATGACGGTGTTGTGTAGGACAATATATTTATACTGTGCCATCTTATAATGATCACATCAAAGCAAATAAATTTAATTTCATTTCTGTTACCAAAGTTGTTGATAAAAGTAATAGACTACAAAGTGTTACGTTCCTTAGCATAGGCTCTACGTGGAACCAAAACGTTGTGTATGAAGGAGACAGAACATTGCTGTAGGGGCTTCAGACACTGAGACTCTAGGGTCAATGCCCCATCATACCTAGTTAGGAACACCTTAGGATATCTTTTTAACATGCAACTTCTAATGAGAAATCAAATAGTAGAAAATTATGAGTCCTTATTCGGATTTAATCGTGCAGTGCTAATTGCATAAGCTAATTTCAAACCAGATGGATCGTCTTCAAACGTTGAAATAAACACTACTTATTTACAAAACATACACTAATTTACACAAAGCAGTTGTTCTCTCCATTCTTTTAATTATTGGGGGACAGCACAGACTTGTTGAGGGCGCAATTTTTTGGAATTTCGTAGTTAAGGAGAGATTAGAAATCACAAGACATTTATGCTCTTTCTACGTAACCTACATTGAATATTTAGCGGCACCGGTTAGGTATCTTTAGGTAAAAGATACCTAACTGGTGCCGCTAAATATTCGTAATTCCAAGGTCAAGCAAGGTCAACAACATATCAATTTAATTAATGATCTGACTTGCTACACATAATCTGTATATTGATACTAGCTGCGCCCTGCGGTTTCACCCGCGGTTTCCCGGGATAAAAAGTAGCCTATGTGTTATTCTGATGTGTAAGCTATATTATTGTAGTGTCATCAAAATCCATTCAGTTGTTTTTGCGTGAAAGAGTAACAAACATACATCCGTACATTCTTACAAACTTTCGCGTTTATAATATTAATAGGATAGTAGGATACGTCATTGGTTGAATTGGTTCCCCATTAAGATCAAATCCATTGACAGGCGGAGGTTAAATCAATGTTCTTGCCTTGACCCTGGGATAGGTTATATCAAGTTCAGTGACCTTAAATTACCTAGATCCTAGTGTCTCGCATCAGTAGCGTCAGCCAATCAGACATTTTATAAAACAATACAAAACACGAGTAGGTAATAAAATTATTTGCGCTGCGAACAATAGGAAGTCACATTCTACGTGATTATAGTATTTATTCTGTGACATTAAAAAGGTTTTTTACTAAATTATATACCTAAATCTACCTACTATTATCTCTTCTGTGTGATGTGACTCAGATATAACAAGAACAAGCAATGCGGTTTAGACCGCCACAAACCTGCGCGGCGCGGTTCACGGACTTGCACTTACTTATTTTTTTGGCGATTAGGTAGACACTAAAAACCGCGCTCAGTGCACGCCAGGCCAACAAGTCAATGTACTGAAGATATTTTGTTTTGAAATAAAATCACGGACTTTTTATTTTAATATTTATAATGTTTGGTTAATAAAAAAAGTATGCATTAATAGTGTCGGTGCACTTTGTAATATTTATAATGTTGTTTTCGCTTAAAGGTTTGGTCGCTGAAATATTTTATATGCTGCTTAATATTTGCCTTGAAAATATAGGTAATAAAGTTGCAGAGGTGCCTGCTTTAAGCGTCATGTCAGTAAATATTTGTTACTATAAATATTTATTAAGTTTGGTCCTGGGAAGTTTGTTGAGAGGCGCAACAACTCTTCTTGAATAGTTTTCATATTCGTTAGAAAATTTTAAAAGTTTTACCAATAATCAATTGCAAAGCATTTCGTATAATTATACATATCTACGTACTACGTATCTACGGGGTAGTTATCTAACTACCCCCACATTATTACCATTTTAAGAGCGACCTGGGTTTAAATCAATACTTATAACAATACTTTTGCAGTTGGTAAAAATTTACTATTACCAGGTCTAGCGCACTCCGCACTGTAGGTACGAAGCTGCAAGTACAAAGCCGGACACCGACGGCGGGTCGCGCGTCGTTACACGTGCCGCGTCAGAATAGATATGAACTATGCGTCCTATGCGATTGAAGGAGAGGCGCCGATGAAACGATACCTACCATATAACATCTCATTTAACAGTAACTTATGTTTATTACATTTTAACATGCAACTGGTAATATTCAAGCTTCCATAGCATCACAATTTACATGCAGATCTCGTTTAGGCACGCCTTTCATTTACATTTACACTTTGAAAGAGTTCGAGTGAGTGACAAAACCGTTTTTGACTGACTTCGAAAAAGGAGGAGGTTTTCAACTCGACGGTTTTTTTTTTATTATTATTTATAGGCTTACGTTTGACCGCTATCTCAGCTAGAAGAAACCTGTTCACTCTTGTCTTAAAGACACCCAGATTATAGCTATCCGGAAACACAGATGCCGGCAGAGTTTTTAATTTTTTTTTTGTATATTTGTTACGCGATTACTCCGCCAATTATGAATTTTTTTATTATTTAGTAGGTCATACTTCAGAGGTGGCCCTATATACATTTTATCGAAATAGATTCAGCACTTTTTGAAAAAAAGTCCAATCAAAATATATTTATTATTATTATTAATATATATTTATATATTTATTATTTATTTATTAGGGCCATCACCTTAAACAACAACTAAACTACTTTACCGACACAGCAACACTGAAGCTATTGTACAATAGATGGCGTTGTTAAGCAACACTAAGCCATCTCAAAAATATAGAGCAAGGCTCGGTCATCCACGTACTTTCAATTATTTAAATATATGGTAAGAAACTAATTTTCATACCATAAGAGGTATGAAAATTGACTTATTAAGTATGGCATTAGGCAAGGAAACTGCAACTGCAATATTTGTAAATATGCCATGACTAACGTGCTCTATTAGTAATTTAGTTATTTAATATTTTAATTTATTAAATATGTAGTTAGAGAACTCGTTAGGTACTAATCATTTTATTATAAATAGCATACATGTTATTTATTTTGTACGCAATGCAATACATAAAAATCATGTTCACCTCGGTTTGTGCATTGCAATCATTTTATACTTAATCATTTCAAGTTAAGTGTGACTAATTAGCCAGTTTGGTGAACCATAAATAAATCAGAGGTATAATAAATATAGAGAGCGAGTGTAACTCAGTGGGAGAACGTGCGACTTTCGATCCGACGCACCCGTGTTCGAATCCCGTTGGCCCGCACCACTGACTTTAAGTTATGTGCGAATTTAACACTCGCTCTAAAAACGGTGAATACATCGTGAAGAAAACGGCATGTCTAAGAATTAATCACAAACATTCAAGGATATGTGACATCCACCAACCCGCACTGGGCCAGCGTGTTGGATTATGGCCCATACTCTCTCTATAAAAGAAAGCCCGTGTCCCAGCAGTGGAAACGTAATGGGCTGATGATGATATAAATATAGTTCTATATACGCTCTTTATTTCTGAGCTAGGACTGATAACGGAACGCTACTCTGTAACGTTATCAGATAAGGGCCAGGTCACAACAATGGCAAATACACGCTCTTGGGGCGTGCCACGTGAAAGTATCCTTGCATTTACTGTATTGGTAGTGATTTGATAACGAATTAAAACGTTATTTTACTTACAACATACGGGTCGATATCCATGACTCCGCCTGCGTATAATTAGGGTTATAGATTCCTAGGGAACTGTTCTTTTTAATGATGAAAAGATCCATAAGTCCTACACCAGGAACTTGAGTATCTAGTACCGACATACCAAATATCATCAAAATTCGTTCGGTCGTAACAAAAATAGACACATATAGACACTTTCGATGTTCGGTTCAGGACTTCGACCAGTATTTCCCTTTCATAAACTGATTTTGTTTTGATCGAAACGCAATATTGTAATGAAATGTAATAATTATTATTTATATTTATTTGATTTATTTAAAATTAGTCGCTCTAAAACGGTGAAGGAAATCATCGTGATGAAACCCGCTTACGCGCTTTGGAGTGGTAGGCTCTGGCCGTGGTTGTAATACCACCCACCGAACAAAGCCATGCCGTCAAACGACCTAGTCGTGTTTCGGGATGATGTTCGGTGAACCATCGGGAAGACGGGTCTGAGCAGCCGCTCAACTGACGTCTCTCTCTAGATCTATGTGCTTCATCTTAGGCCACATCATCGCTTCACATCAGGCGAGATAGTGGCCAAAAATGGATCTATTAAGCGTAAAAAAAAAATATTGTTATTTATTTTGTATATAAATTAAATCTGACATTATGTACATAATTTAATTAATTGGAATTGTTTTAATACTTATATCTATTAATAATAAGCGTATTTGGCTTGTTTCCGTGGTTATTGTAACAATGAATAAAATAATAAAATGTTGGCCGCTCGTTGAGGTTATTGTTCCACTCAGCTGGAAAATTAGCAGTAAACTATAAGTTGTATGTAGATATATATATTATTTTATTGTAATTAGTCAGGTCAGAGTTCTTTAATCGTCTAATTCTAATAACTGCACCGTCGTCGTTTGAGATATCGGACGACCTAATTGATTAGATCTCACGTGATAATTCCATTTATAATTTACTGGTGGTAGGTTTCTCGTATGCGAGAGTCCGTCTGGGTGGGTACCACCGCTTTGCCAGTTATTCAGCCGCCAAGCAGTAGTGCGCAAGCATTACTGTGTTCCGGTTTGAAGGGCATTGTAGCCAGCGAAATTACTGGGCATTATGAGACTCAACAGCTAATTGTCTCAGGTTGACGAGCGCAGTGCAGCGCCGCGCAGGATTTTGCAAAACAAAGTTCTGGGTGGTGCTGTTATTGTTATGGGCTCGCGTATTGCTTACCATCAGGCAAACGACCAGCTCATCTCGTCATTCAGTTACATAAAAAAAAAACTTGTACTTGTAGTTTTATTTGACAACGTTAATTGATTTCATACCACAAAGGATAACATATTTTTTTACATATATATATGTATGCCTCAAATGACAAAGTGTTTGTTTGTGTTTACTTAATTTTGTGTTTGTTACTTGTACCTATAATCTCTGAATAATGTAGTGTTTATGTTTAATTTCTGAATAATTTAATAATAATAATTAAAATTAATTTATAATTTTAAATAATAAAAATTAATAAAATTATTAACATTTAATTTTTAATTAATATGAATTCAATAATTTTCATATTACTCCAAATTGTTTATATCGTCGCTAAAACGGATCTATGTACACACACATACATGTACGGCGACTATGTCGCCTGATGGTAAGCGTCTTGTGATGGACTACGAATGTAGAGCACGACGGCAGTCGAATGCCTCTCAATGAGTCGCGAGTGAATAGGTATATACTATCTTGGCAAGTGTGCTAGATCGTCGACCGCATCGTCGCTTAACATCAGATGTTATAGTGGTCAAACGCAAGCCAATTAAAAAAATAAAAACAAAAAAAGCTCAGACCCCCCTATGTGGTTCACCGAACACGCTATCCTCTCTTTAATTGCATTTTTTGTCCATAGAAAACCGCCTCCACCCCCCAAAAAGATCTTCGAATACCTGAACAAACACGTGGTAGGCCAGGAGTACGCCAAGAAGGTGCTGTCTGTGGCAGTGTACAACCATTACAAAAGGATCTACAACAACGTCACCAGCGGCGCGCCCGCAGACGCGCACCATCCGCTGCATCACACGCACAGAGGTAACACAACTTTCAGGGAGCTACGAACGAATATCTGATATCTAATCAAATTAAATGTTTATTTGCAAGAATACTACATACAATAAAGGTTTTAAAACTAATAACAACAGTCAAGTATTCAGCCTGCAAGCAAGCGTGCAAATATTATGTCAAGTCTCTAAATTAATGTAAAACATGTTTTTCTAAAATAATAATACTTGTATTTAATTTAATTACACTTATCAATTAAAAAAAATTGTCACGCTATTAAAACAATATATCTATAGATAAACCCAATGCCTGCAAAAAGAAAGCCAGAATTTTTTAATGTTGGTAGGTTTCTCGTATGCGAGAGGCCGTCTGGGTGGGTACCACAGCTTTGCCATTTATTCAGCCGCCAAGCAGTAGTGCAGCATTACTGTGTTCCGGTTTGAAGGGCATTGTAGCCAGCAAAATTACTGGGCATTATGAGACTCAACAGCTAATTGTCTCAGGGTGACGAGCGCAGTGCAGCGCCGCGCAGGATTTTGCAAAACAAAGTTCTGGGTGGTGCTGTTATTGTTATGGGCTGGCGTATTGCTTACCATCAGGCAAACGACCAGCTCGTCTCGTCATTCAGTCACATAAAAAAAAACAGAAAATGCATTAAGTACCTAAATATATTTTGTTTCTTTCAATATTGCGTGATAACATATAACAACAAATACTAAACAGAACAATAAAATATTTAAGGGTGCTCCCATAACAAACGTATTTTTTTTGCCGTTTTTATAGATAATGGTACGGAACTTTTCGTGCGCGACTCGCACTTGGCCGTTTTTTTAACAATATTAAGTTTCTTAAGTGCCAGTTGGTTACTTGGCAGAAGTACTGTTTAGCCCATCGCAAAGACAATAATCATAACTATAGTCAGCATGTGCGACTAATGTACTTGACCAATGCAGACATTTTACCTTCTGTACAATCGTGATCAAGCGGAAAGAGGCTTTCTCCCATAGAATACTTACTATAGATATTATGCAGATTCTGTTCTTACCGCACACTTTCCAATGTCCAATTCTTTCCAAATGCCTGAAAAGTGGTTGTGAGACAATACGCCGTGAAAGTGTAGCGAATGTCCGCTGTACGGTCTAATAGACACGATTTGACCTTACGCTCGACGCGAACTTACTGGACGCGATTAGTAGTCGTTACTAAGACAAAGTACTTGCTTTTGGAAAGTCGTTTACCTATATGGCATGACCTTTTCGTTTACAAAATATCATGGCAGTTTGCTGAAAGTGATGAGGTACATTTAAAATTTCATATCGATAAAATTATTGAAAAGCATAATGTTATCGATGTGGTTGAATGTTATCGACATCGGATAAATCGAAGATCAAACTAACTTCTTAAGTGAAGTTCAATCAATGGTAGCTTCATTCGAAGATATATTTGGAACTACGTTGTAAATATATTATATCTGAATGAAAAGAAAAATAAAATTAATATTTTGTGCTCAATAAAATATCGGAAAAGTTCACGCTAGCGAGCACGTCGATTAACAATACAAACGATGCTGCCTCTATGAATTATTTTGTCTATGAAACTTCATACGCGTATTTACGTCAAAAGTGACTACTTCTGGCCGCCCTAGTTCAACTCAGTTAAATTGATAAACTAAAACAGCAAAAGTTGAGTGCTAATCCTAAGCAATTTTACTAAAGTTTAAGTTATTTATTCATCTTGGCCACAGAACACGTGTAAAGTGAAAATTAATGTTCCGCTGCTAAAAACGTGCGGGTTCAATGATAAGATAATTGAGTTTGTTATAAATCGTTATCGTTATTTGACTTATATTATCGAATGTAGCGATGACGAGAAGTATGACCTCTCTCAAGTTAAAGTAAATATTGCAGTGTACTTCTATAATATGAAAACTATATCTAATAATAATAATTTATTTACTTATATGAAAAAATCGCTCTTTTGCTCATTGCGCTCGTTACCCCGAAACATTGGATATTAAGTCTCTTATGCCAAGTTGCTACGACAATGCCCTTGAACTGGAAAATAGTAATGCTTGCGCATTACTACTTGGCGGAAAAATAACTGACAAAGCGGTGGTATACCAACCCAGAACGTCTCTCGCATACAAGGGACCTACCACCTAGTATAAGTAAGTAGCGAGCGTGTTATAAAAGGTGCAATGGGCTTATAGCGGTCTCATCCAGTTCCAAACAAGATTTGGCTGGACAGATGCCATCTATTAAGCATATACAGTGTTATCGTCAGGTTATTATTTTGGTTTGTTTTCAGACCTCCTGCACTTGAGCCAGGGCGCGGGCGCGGGCGGCGGCGGTGCGGAGGTGCTGGAGCGGCAACACCACGAGCTCCGGCTTGACAAGAGCAACGTCCTGCTGCTCGGGCCCACTGGCTGCGGTGAGCGCACGACATCGACACCCGCGCACATACACATACTCGTATCCACAGTCCACACACTCACAATACAGTCATTATCGCACTTACACATACTCGTATCCACGCACTCACACATTACATAGACACCCTCGCACTCACACATACTCGTATCGATAATTCGAGACACTCACACATTACATAAACACCCTCGCACTTACACATACTCGTATCCACACACTCACACAATACAGTCACCCTCGTACATACACATACTAGTATCCATGCACTCACACATTACATAGACTCTCTTGCACTTTAGGTACTTGCATCTACGATTCCACGCACTCACAGATTATGTAGACACCCTCGCACTCATACATACTCGTATCCACGCACTTACACATACCATCCACGTGCTCAAATATTACATAGCACTCTCACATACTGGAAGTGGATATTCTCTCCCCTCCCAACTCTCTTTCCTCCCATCCGCTCATCCCCTATATCTCCTATGCTTTTTATTTCCTAATACTATTTATTGTGCCGACTCTTTACGATCCTTACATTATTTTAAAATAATAACTCCCAATACAACAACCTTAACACATAATTCCCACATGATTAATTATGTAAATGTAATCCTCAAGTGGATACATTCTGACAAGTTAACTATCATTTCACAACACACGCAACCGTACATTCATAGACTCCGTAGGTTTTCCTTGTAGTTTTCCTTATCTTTTTATGAAATAGTGTAACTTGTTTGGGTCAGGTTGACAGCTGGACAACGATTAGATTTTAGTATATCTTTAAAAACCTCATTTGGAACACAAATATCCTACTAATTGTACTTTTACTTTTCCTACTTATATTATAAATGCGAACGTTTGTGAGGATGGGTAGATAAATGGATGTTTGTTACTCAATCAAGCAAAAACAACTGAAAAATTTATGAAATTTGGTATGTAGGTACGGGTACCTACAAACGAGGTCCGGAAAAGGGCAAAGGATACTTTTTATCCCGATAAACCGCGAGTGAAACCGCAGGGTGCGGCTAGTATAGTATATTCCACACATATATATTTTTACCACACAAAATAAAATTAACCATGCCATTTTATTGTCATTTTATGTCTGCAATCAACATTTTAGGACGTAGGTACTCCAAGGCCAGCCTGTGCCATTTGTCAGATTGTTTCAAAGTGATATTTAGCTGAGATTAAGATTAAAACAATTGTTGTACCTGCTCTTTGAACAAGGAAGTACAAACGCAGTGAAAGTAGCAGACCCTGTGTAGATATAGATCAAATAGGAAGTTTACCCTTGGCGTAAAACTCTTGAGTTAAATACAATTTGTATATTTGGAATAATACATTTCTAAATGTCATACAAACGGTAATGTAGTAGCTGCTTTCCGCTGTTTCGCTCGCGGCAAACCGGGATAAAAAGTATCTTATGTCCTTTTCCAAAACTTCTCGTAATTAGATACCAAATTTAATCGAAATCCGTTTAGTAGTTTTGAAAGAAAGACAGAGGGAAATGCTTTATTGCCAAACTGTACACAGAGTTTGGATGAAAACACAATATATTTATCAGCACAAAAATACAAAAAACAGCAGCAATAGGGGTAAGCTCAGCACTGAGCTGCGTAAGCCCAACAGCTCACGCAAGGATGATTTTCAGCATATCCCTATCCTTTATTCGAGAGATGGTCGTCGATATTGAGTCATGCGGGTACCGACATAAATAAATGAATTAATTTGCATTAAACACATTACAAGAACAGAAGTAAAATAAATAAAACAGTGTGATGCTTGTATTTGAGGATGAGAGTGTGTGCGTGCGTGTGTTAGTTTTGGTGTGATTCAGTAACAAACATCCATCCCTCCTCACAACCTTTGGCATTTATATTACTCAGTAGGGTTATTCAAACGGCTGAAATTCACGAATATTGTCGAATGTATCAATCTAGGTTTCGATCATATCCGATACTCTTCATCAGGAACGAGTTTTCGCTGCGTCATTGCGACCACCGTCAAATGTTGCATAAAAATTATCTAAAGTTATATAAACAATATTCTTCTAGACTATACTTAATAACTTGACCTTACATTTACATACATTTGTATAATATTTTCATATCAATGCGAGCATCGACTGGTTATCGAATGATTCGATAATAAACTTCAATCGAAACCTGTCTCGCAAGGTCGTCATTCAAATTAATTGATTTATTCATAGAATGCACCGATTGGGTTTAGTTGTGTATATTACTATTTTTGTTATCGAGTGACATCGAATTCTCTGTTCTGGAGGTCAATTCCTGCTCGCGGTTCAATGTAGGTACAGTCTGTAGTAAAATGAGTGCCTTTACATTTAAGTACAATGTTTTTATAGTTAGATAGATAAACACTTTATTGTTAAAACCTTAAAAATAGGTACATGAGAAACAAGTACATTTCACAGTAATCAGCATAACAATAGGCGGTCTTATCGCTCAAAGCGATCTCTTCCAGACAACCTTTGAACAGAAAGGACTAATATGGAAGGACTGTGGTTATAATGATTTCAATATCGTTTAAATATCTGAATGGTTTTTTTATTGTTTATTAGCTGTAACCCGGCCTGGCCCGGCCCGGCATGCGTTGCAATGCCAGATTTTTTGGGCCACTAAATTTTCATCAATGGGATTAATGATTTAGGAATGCAGAAGACAAACATACAACCATTATTTTTATACTATTTTATGTTTGTCCACTATCACGCCTGATGTTAAGCGGCCTGATGGAGCTCATGGCGATATAGAAATCTAGAAAAAGACGACAGCTGAGCGACTATTTAGACCCAAGAGTATTAGAGAGAAGCAAACCAAATTGTAGACTCATAGAACACTGTGCAGCAATAGTTAGTCTGTCAGCAAATTCACGTACAGTCTTGTATCAACTTGATTGATTATGCACTTACAGTCTAGACCAATTCTGGGTGGCATTGTTTTTAATGGGACGATCTCGCTGCCTATCCAATGGCTAA
This sequence comes from Petrophora chlorosata, assembly GCA_951640565.1. Taxonomy (NCBI): domain Eukaryota; kingdom Metazoa; phylum Arthropoda; class Insecta; order Lepidoptera; family Geometridae; genus Petrophora; species Petrophora chlorosata. Next base: position 978,788 of record OX621204.1, on the reverse strand, counting down.
TTCTTAAACGTTTCGTGTCTTAGTCCATAAAAATCACACAACAATGTCTTTTGTGTATGCTTGCTCAATATTCGAACAGTAATATCGTATGGGCCCATAGCAAACACAGTTTCGCGGAATACGAAAATATATATTAAAAGAGGAGATAAAAGTATAAAAGAAATTTGGTAGCTCGAGCAGTTGGCTCGGTAGCCTAGTGTTTAAAGCGTTAGGACAGTAACTAGAAGACGCAAGTTCGATCCTTGCCCGAGCAATATAATTTTATTTCTGATTATTTGTGTATTTATTATAAAAAACACCAACAGTATACATATTAAAAAAAACGAACGTTAGCACTTTATTATAGAGAGCTAAGTACATTCTGATATGTAATAAGATGTATTTAAAATCTATACATATCATATTATGTGTCAATAATATCAGGCAACAAGGCCTTATGTCATCATCATCATCATCATCAGCCCATCACATTTCCACTGCTGGGACACGGGCCTTCTCTTATAAAGACAGAGTATGGGTATAATCCACGACGCTGGCCCAGTGTGGATGTCACATTTCCTTGCATTTTATGATTAACTCTTGGAGATGCCGGTTCCCTCACGATGTTTTCCTTCACCGTTTTTAGAGAGAGTGTTAATGATGCCTTATGTATTCTTGCTCAATGTTCGAACAGTAACATCGTAAGGGCCTTCTACCTATAGCAATTGCTCAATTCCTTTTTTATGAGTTTCGCGGAATTCGAGAACAATGCAGAAGTGTGCGAGGATTGTGTGTCACACGTAGGTAGGTAGAAAGTTTGGGAATATCCCGCGGTGTAACTTGTTGCTTAATGGTATCATGCGAGAGACGCTTTGATTTATATGCTACTCTGTACCGATTTTGGAATAAATGTATTTTCCTTCCGGCTTTCTTTACAATATAGACTGTATTTTTTTTAAAGCAGGAGGTTCTCAATTTATCTGTATGTTTTTTTAAATGGTTTATATGTTTGTCACGCGATTACTCTGTTTATTATTATTATGATTATTTTTTGTTTGGTAGGTCAGAGGTAGTCCAATATAAATTTTATCGAAATTGATTCAACGCTTTTTGAAAAATACACAGATCCAAAAAATATATAGACAGATGACGTTTTGGTTTGTATATACATAGGTCAGTATAAGTCTCAAAGTCGGCATTCGTTTGTTTTTTTTTGTAATTCTCTATGACTTCATTTTTTTCTTTGCAAAGCAGCGTTCTGTGACTTGAGTTTCGATTTTTTTTCGTTGTAAAACTAACAATACAATAAGCTCATCTGGAATAAAGAGAGAAATCTTTATACACAAATTTACTGGTAGTTATCCAAACCACTTTAACGATGAATTATTCTATTTCTCTATGATTTCTCCTCAAACTTTGAATTCAGAAGAAACTGGCTCATAGGTACTAATTATGGCATCACTTCTTATTATCAACACAAGAAAACAGACACGTCTGCATCACAATCCTATCCTTACCCAACCTCGCATTAAATCGCCTATCTCGTAATGAGCATGACCTGCCAATTTGCCACCAAAACCCACCACGCATAATAACACTAACGTACCAACACTTGTCATTCTACCCACGAAGGCAAAGCAATGGCCACCGTGTTATTTATGCCACCCAGGCCGTTCTTAGCCTTAGAAATAGTGTTTCTAAATAGAGATAGATGGAGAGGATCGCGTATTGCGATTTGCGAATCTATTATTAATGAGGCAATTGGATCTGAACGAATTTTTAAACAATGTACTTACAAAAGGGTACTTATGACTGTTTTGTGATCTTCGTAGATTATAATGATTTTAACCCTTATAGAGACTCCTTTCGCATACTCATACCTCTATAGGGGAAGATAACATCAGTGATTACTACGATATAAATTCACGAATAGTATCAGCCTTCAATCATATACAAATTTACTTTGGAATTTTTATCGCGTTGAAGAACCCAAAAATGTTAATTACCTTTTAGCTGAGTGATAACAATTTAAGCATATAAATACGGTTTGCACAAAAGATTATTGGATTCGTTTAGTTTTTGCGTGATTGAGTAACAAACATCCATCCATCCTTTTTTGCTTTTATAATCTACTAGTTGTAATGCCACGCAAAAAGTGGACCAGGAACCCTCATGGGCGTACACAGAAGAACCCACCAAATTTTCATATGGTTTAGGAATGCATAGTGGACAAACATACAAACATTCATTTTATTTATATAAATGTATAATATAAGATTTGACTTAGAAAAACTTAATATCATAATTAAATACATGACAAATAACCTGTCACCGTCACTCAAGAATTTATTTTTATACTGTAAACAGCTGCTCCTCAAAATTAAACGACAATCGACGCATGTTTACTTTATCCTGCCCATTAAAAATAATTAATTATCATTCAGCACGCATCTGAAATGTCACCTCCACAAATTATACAATTTATTCACCCAATTATCAACAAACAAGGACTCCTTTATTGTGTTTAATGTCCATAAGGTCATCATTCTGCAGGGTCTTAATTTCATATCGATGAGCATAATCATCGTTCGAATGAAGTGTTTGCATTCTTACCTCAAATCTCAGCATTTATAATAATTTTAAACTGTGATGCTGGGTTTACAAGTCGTTAATTTTAATTCAGATACTTTGTCCTGAAAAGCCATGAACATATGTAGTGTAGTTCCGCTGAATACGTTAAATTACGTGAATTTTGCGTTTCAGTTTTGGGATGAATTTCCGCGACGTCACATCTGATTCATTCTGTTCTTTTCATACTTCGACTTCATATAAATGTAACCTTACGTTGTGCGTCTTCTTATTGTTTTATGTGGTCGATCCCACGATAAAAATGTCTGTTCTAGAATATTAATTTTTCCTTTTTAACAATAAATAATAAAAAACCAAGTCTACACATCCATTCATACATATCGTCACTTAAACACAGGCAGATGGAAATCATAATATTTTCATAATAAAGACTTCCGAAGCGTAAGTCATCGACGTCCTCAACTGAGTATATTTTGTTCCAGGCAAAACCCTCCTAGCCCAAACGATAGCGCAATGCCTGGACGTGCCGTTTGCAATCTGCGACTGCACCACGCTCACGCAGGCCGGGTACGTCGGGGAAGACATCGAGTCAGTCATCGCGAAGCTACTTCAAGATGCTAACTTTAAGTAAGTTCGCTATTATAATCAAAATCTTAACCGAACTATATAAATCAACTGCAATACGTAATAAAGCTGTATTTTATTTGGCTTCTCTTAAAGTATCTGTGATGATGCGTAATGCAACTACTATTAAGTCATCAATGTAAACCTAAACTTGTCATCTAGTTCTTGCCATAAGTAGAATTTAGCAATGTAATGTGTTTGATGATATTAGCTTACCCCTAAAACGTAGTTTCGTCCAATATGCATGATCGCGTTATTAGTAAAAACTAGAAATCCCTTCTGTGTCACAAATAATCATTTGCCAAAAAGCCCTTGAAAGCTCCATTCATGTAAACTTCTCTACCCTTTCAGTGTGGAACGAGCTCAGACTGGCATAGTGTTCCTTGACGAAGTCGACAAAATCGGTGCCGTGCCTGGCATTCACCAATTGAGGGATGTTGGAGGTCAGATATCGCTTCGTTTATTTGATTAACTAACCATTCACTTTTGAAAAGAAAACTGATTATAAATGACAAAAATGTACTTTATATCTCTGATATTTCTCGTTGTTGTCGATGTATCATCTCTTTGTTTTGTAATTACAGGCGAAGGCGTCCAGCAAGGAATGCTCAAGATGTTAGAAGGTGCTGTAGTTTCGGTCCCCGAAAGGAACTCACGCAAACTGCGCGGCGATGCCGTTCAAGTGGATACCACGAATATTTTGTTCGTGGCCAGCGGTGCTTACAATGGACTCGATAGGTGAGAAAATACACGTTTATCTTTCGGATTTGTAGGTATTAGCTTTTTACAGGCGACCCATCTAGTTCTAATAAGGGGTAGTTTAGTCTTACGCGTTTTCCCTCTGGTCGCGAAATTGGCTCGAGCTACTGTCTATATACTTACTAGCACATAATTATTTAGGTCTGCTTTTTCTAGTTTTCGCGTTCGAGGAAACTTTATAATTGCTCGCGGTCAAAAGTCTTGCCTCGGATGACGGGACTCGGATCTAGCGCGTAATGTCTTAGAAATAGCACTGTGGTATTTTCGGACAGTATTCTTTCGGTTTCGGATCGGACGCAGTGCGGAGTCGTTCGAAATGTGCTTCCCTTTGATTCTAATAAATTCTCCGTAGTCATCTAGATCTTTGTATCGTCATAAAGAGAGGATAGATGGACAAACGCGCTTGTTGATATTGCAGACTGGTCCAGCGGCGCAACAACGAGAAGTACCTCGGTTTCGGCGCGTGGGACGCGCGGTCGGGGCGGCGCGCGGCGCTGGCGGCGGCGCGCGCGGACGCCTCGCCGCTCGACTCGGCCGCCGACGAGAACGACGAGCGCGACGCGTGGCTGCGCAAGGTGCAGGCCAGGGACCTCATCGACTTCGGCATGATACCGGTACGTACCACAATCATACATTTTTTTATGGACCTGATGGGACAAGGAAAAATAAGACTACCAACTCGTTTGCTTGATGGTAAGCGCCACACTCTCCCATAACAATTGTGCCACCCAGAAATTTTAGTTCGATGCAATCGATCACCTGCTGAAGCAGAAATACTATGGTACGCGGCCCGCGGCACTGCAGTTCCGAGCGGCAACCGGTGCATTCATTAGCAATCGTTTATTTAGATTAGATGAAATTAGATAACTCTTTATTGTTTCACCATCAGAAAACATAATAACAAAAAGAAAAATAACAAACTGAAAAACTAAAGTGTTACAATGGGCGATCTTATCGCTCAAAGCGATCTCTTCCAGACAATCTTTGGATGGAGAGGACTTAAAGAAACTGTAAGAGACGGGGGTGTCAACATAAATGACATAATAAACAAATGTACGTACAAAGTGTACAAACTATAATAACATATACTATTATCTATATTAAATATACAGTAATTTGTACCAATTATAAACATACATAATAATAATATATATAAGATATATCTATACATATACATAATGACTATTTCATATATAAAAATTCAATTCCAACTAGCAGCAATCATTAGTTATATCATTATTAGTTAATAGTTAAATACTATTAACTTATAATGGTCTTAAACCAGGGGTGAATAAAGCAGATTTATAATCGTAAAGCAGGTTTTCCATCAATCGCTACCACAGACTCAAATATATACCCAGTAATTTCACTGGTTATTTAACAGTAGTTTCCGTTCAAAATAACTTTATTGCGATGTTTTTTTACTAAAGTGGAAGTTGTTTGTTCGCAGGAGTTTGTCGGCAGATTCCCCGTGTTGGTGCCTTTCCACAGTCTCAATCAAGATCTCCTCGTTCGGATATTAACCGAGCCTAAAAATGCTATGGTAAGTGTTCTGTTTAACGCCTGGTTGTTATATTTAAGTAACGAGTCGCTTTAAACCCGACGCAAAAAGAGGGGTGTCACAAGTTTGACGCCTATGTCTGTCTGTCTGATTGATGTCTGATGAAATTTGTCTGACGAGATGAATAGAGATAGGTGTTCGATGAAAATCTGTCGAGCTGTTTGAAAGTTATGAGCTATTTGTCGCTTTTTTTTTGTTTTTATTTATTGGGTCTTGTAACACTTTTTTTTATGATTAAATGGGCTCACGTTTGACAACAACTCACCTGATGGTAAGCGTAGTTGCGGTCTAAGGTGGAGCACGTTTGCCCATGAGGTGTCTATTCACTCTTGTCTTAAAGAGATCCAGGTTGTAATTGGAAGGAAATAAGTATTCTGGTAGAGAATTCACTTCGAAAAAGCTAGTTTTTTGTTAACTTTCGGTTGGCCCTCATGTCGCCTGATTGTAATGTGTGATGTGGACGAAGATGGTGCAAATATGTCTTGAGGAAGACTGCAGTTGAGCGAATGCTCAACTCGCCTTCTATATTTCATCGAACACCACGCGGCTCAGATCGCTTGACAGCTTTGTTCGTTGGTTGGTAGGAAAGTTTTATCAACTGACGAATTAACTAGCCAAAGTATAGAAACAGGGTAATTATAATTAAATAGTGATGTACAACATACTGCCTTTTGCCATCACTCTGTTATTTTTTTAAATTTTAAAAGAAATATAAAAACATATGTTTACGAAACCCTTTTTACTCGCTGAATGAGTTTATATAAATGCGTCTGACAGAAAACTCGTATAAAAATGAGGATAAAAAATGCGGCACGTGGTACCAATTTATTATTAATACATATTAAATAAATAAACAATACAATTATTGTGACATGATTAAGTTTGTTTTATTAAAACTTAATACTAATAATATAGGGCAATAATATTAACTGAAATTGAATTAAATTGTTACATTATTTTATTTTAATTATTATCCAAAACAAATGGATGAAAATTTTATGGGACATGTTTGAATCATTTTAATCTTATTTTATTTTAACATATTATTTTATTTGTTTTCATTTTTTATTATTTAAATTTTTTTATTAATGTGTGATAATATGGTTTTTATAACTGAAATAAATGAATTCAATTGAATTATATACTAGACTTGCCTTGTATAACGGACTTAGTTATATGGCCAATAAAGAATTCTATTCTAACAACCGCAGCCGGACCGGGCAGCCTAAAACGGGGGGTTTCCTCACAATGTTTTTTTTTTCTTGCAGGTGTCGCAGTACAAGTTGCTGTTCGCGATGGACAAGTGCGAGTTGTCATTCAGCGAGGAGGCGCTGCGAGCCGTCTCCGCGCTCGCCATGGAGCGCAAGACCGGCGCGCGCGGCCTCAGGGCGATCATGGTAAACAATATGCAATGGACGTTTTGCGAATTAGACATTCGGTGAATTAGACGTTTTGCGAATTGGACATTCTGCGACTAAACCATACGTACGTTCGCAGGAGAATCTCCTGCTGGAAGTGATGTTCGAGATCCCCGGGTCGGACATCGCGGGCGTGCACATCCACGAGGGCTGCGTGGCGCGCGCCGAGCCGCCCACACTCGCGCGCCGCCGCCAGCCCGAGCGCGACCCGCCGCCCGCCGCCGCGCTAGACGACTGGCCCTCGGTGCGCCTACACAACTGTACGTAGCTAGCGTAGCCGCGTAGCCACGCCCCGCCCCCGAGCGCGACCCGCCGCCCGCCGCCGCGCTAGACGACTGGCCCTCGGTGCGCCTACACAACTGTACGTAGCTAGCGTAGCCGCGTAGCCACGCCCCGCCCCCGAGCGCGACCCGCCGCCCGCCGCCGCGCTAGACGACTGGCCCTCGGTGCGCCTACACAACTGTACGTAGCTAGCGTAGCCGCGTAGCCACGCCCCGCCCCCGAGCGCGACCCGCCGCCCGCCGCCGCGCTAGACGACTGGCCCTCGGTGCGCCTACACAACTGTACGTAGCTAGCGTAGCCGCGTAGCCACGCCCCGCCCCCGAGCGCGACCCGCCGCCCGCCGCCGCGCTAGACGACTGGCCCTCGGTGCGCCTACACAACTGTACGTAGCTAGCGTAGCCGCGTAGCCACGCCCCGCCCCCGAGCGCGACCCGCCGCCCGCCGCCGCGCTAGACGACTGGCCCTCGGTGCGCCTACACAACTGTACGTAGCTAGCGTAGCCGCGTAGCCACGCCCCGCCCCCGAGCGCGACCCGCCGCCCGCCGCCGCGCTAGACGACTGGCCCTCGGTGCGCCTACACAACTGTACGTAGCTAGCGTAGCCGCGTAGCCACGCCCCGCCCCCGAGCGCGACCCGCCGCCCGCCGCCGCGCTAGACGACTGGCCCTCGGTGCGCCTACACAACTGTACGTAGCTAGCGTAGCCGCGTAGCCACGCCCCGCCCCCGAGCGCGACCCGCCGCCCGCCGCCGCGCTAGACGACTGGCCCTCGGTGCGCCTACACAACTGTACGTAGCTAGCGTAGCCGCGTAGCCACGCCCCGCCCCCGAGCGCGACCCGCCGCCCGCCGCCGCGCTAGACGACTGGCCCTCGGTGCGCCTACACAACTGTACGTAGCTAGCGTAGCCGCGTAGCCACGCCCCGCCCCCGAGCGCGACCCGCCGCCCGCCGCCGCGCTAGACGACTGGCCCTCGGTGCGCCTACACAACTGTACGTAGCTAGCGTAGCCGCGTAGCCACGCCCCGCCCCCGAGCGCGACCCGCCGCCCGCCGCCGCGCTAGACGACTGGCCCTCGGTGCGCCTACACAACTGTACGTAGCTAGCGTAGCCGCGTAGCCACGCCCCGCCCCCGAGCGCGACCCGCCGCCCGCCGCCGCGCTAGACGACTGGCCCTCGGTGCGCCTACACAACTGTACGTAGCTAGCGTAGCCGCGTAGCCACGCCCCGCCCCCGAGCGCGACCCGCCGCCCGCCGCCGCGCTAGACGACTGGCCCTCGGTGCGCCTACACAACTGTACGTAGCTAGCGTAGCCGCGTAGCCACGCCCCGCCCCCGAGCGCGACCCGCCGCCCGCCGCCGCGCTAGACGACTGGCCCTCGGTGCGCCTACACAACTGTACGTAGCTAGCGTAGCCGCGTAGCCACGCCCCGCCCCCGAGCGCGACCCGCCGCCCGCCGCCGCGCTAGACGACTGGCCCTCGGTGCGCCTACACAACTATACGTAGCTAGCGTAGCCGCGTAGCCACGCCCCGCCCCCGAGCGCGACCCGCCGCCCGCCGCCGCGCTAGACGACTGGCCCTCGGTGCGCTTACACAACTGTACGTAGCTTAGGGAGCCACACGCTCTACGCAAGTATAGCCAGCGAAGTATATAGCCTAGCCACTGAAGCGTAGCCAGCGAGACGTGAAAGTGAGTCACTAGCCACAGGTATAATCAGTGCCACATGATACCGTCTTATGTAGACTATCTCTGCTCGATGCGTGTCGCAGCGACTCCGTGCGTTAAAGGTACAGTGTGTTCAGTACAAGGTGAGGTTTTCAACAGGGATCCAGAGGGCCTTACTGTATATAGAAAAAGTATATTTTTGTTATTTAGATATCTGTTTAATGGAGTACTCAACTTGAATACCACTGGATGAAACTATAGTTGGTCTAATCCAACTTAAGTACCACTGGATGAAACTAGACTTGGTCTAATCCAACTTGAATACCACTGGATGAAACTATAGTTGGTCTAATCCAACTTAAGTACCACTGGATGAAACTAGACTTGGTCTAATCCAACTTGAATACCACTGGATGATACTAGACTTGGTCTAATCCAACTTGAATACCACTGGATGAAACTATAGTTGGTCTAATCCAACTTAAGTACCACTGGATGAAACTAGACTTGGTCTAATCCAACTTGAATACCACTGGATGATACTAGACTTGGTCTAATCCAACTTGAATACCACTGGATGAAACTATAGTTGGTCTATTCCAACTTAAGTACCACTGGATGATACTAGACTTGGTCTAATCCAACTTGAATACCACTGGATGAAACTATAGTTGGTCTAATCCAACTTGAATACCACTGGATGAAACTAGAGTTGGTCTAATCCAACTTGAATACCACTGGATGAAACTAGAGTTGGTCTTATCTAACTTGAATACCACTGGATGAAACTATAGTTGGTCTTATCCAACTTAAGTACCACTGGATGAAACTAGAGTTGGTCTAATCCAACTTGAATACCACTGGATGAAACTAGACTTGGTCTAATCCAACTTGAATACCACTGGATGAAACTATAGTTGGTCTAATCCAACTTAAGTACCACTGGATGAAACTAGACTTGGTCTAATCCAACTTGAATACCACTGGATAAAACTATAGTTGGTCTAATCCAACTTAAGTACCACTGGATGATACTAGACTTGGTCTAATCCAACTTGAATACCACTGGATGAAACTATAGTTGGTCTAATCCAACTTAAGTACCACTGGATGATACTAGACTTGGTCTAATCCAACTTGAATACCACTGGATGAAACTATAGTTGGTCTAATCCAACTTGAATACCACTGGATGAAACTAGAGTTGGTCTAATCCAACTTGAATACCACTGGATGAAACTAGAGTTGGTCTTATCTAACTTAAATACCACTGGATGAAACTATAGTTGGTCTAATCCAACTTAAGTACCACTGGATGAAACTAGAGTTGGTCTAATCCAACTTGAATACCACTGGATGAAACTAGACTTGGTCTAATCCAACTTGAATACCACTGGATGAAACTATAGTTGGTCTAATCCAACTTAAGTACCACTGGATGAAACTAGACTTGGTCTTATCCAACTTGAATACCACTGGATGAAACTATAGTTGGTCTAATCCAACTTGAATACCACTGGATGAAACTATAGTTGGTCTAATCCAACTTAAGTACCACTGGATGAAACTAGACTTGGTCTAATCCAACTTGAATACCACTGGATGAAACTATAGTTGGTCTAATCCAACTTAAGTACCACTGGATGAAACTAGACTTGGTCTAATCCAACTTGAATACCACTGGATGAAACTATAGTTGGCCTAATCCAACTTAAGTACCACTGGATGAAACTACACTTGGTCTAATCCAACTTGAATACCACTGGATGAAACTATAGTTGGTCTAATCCAACTTAAGTACCACTGGATGAAACTAGACTTGGTCTAATCCAACTTGAATACCACTGGATGAAACTATAGTTGGTCTAATCCAACTTAAGTACCACTGGATGAAACTAGACTTGGTCTAATCCAACTTGAATACCACTGGATGAAACTATAGTTGGTCTAATCCAACTTAAGTACCACTGGATGAAACTAGACTTGGTCTAATCCAACTTGAATACCACTGGATGAAACTAGAGTTGGTCTAATCCAACTTGAATACCACTGGATGAAACTAGAGTTGGTCTAATCCAACTTAAATACCACTGAATGAAACACCAACTCCCACACTGGATGGATGTAACACCCGTAATTTAATCTAAACTATAATTAATATTATAATATTATAAAGAGGAAAGATTTTATTGTTTGTTTGTTTATTTGCATTGATTAGGCTCTGAAACTACTGAACCGATTTGAAAAATTATTTCACTGTTGGGAAGCTACACTATCCCCGGGTGACATAGGCTATATTATATTTTCAAAAAAATTAGGCATCCATACTAAAACTCCAATAATGTAACCCAAGTTGTAAAAAAACTACCTAAAATATTCCTCACATCGCGTGCGCTGCGAAAACTGTTGATGATAGAATAAAATAATGTACTACGACTTTGCAGAACACATCATTTTTTACAAAAAGTGTCGCGACAGAATATGTCTAACTATTATAGTTATGCCACAATAAGTGTTCTTTTATTTTGAAAAAATAATTAAAATGCCGCCGCAAAAAAGGCATTGTTATTTCTTGGTATTAATCCTTATTAAAATAAATATTCAAGACTGCTTCAATACCTTTATATAACTTTGAATTATTGAATTATTCTTTTGAGAGAGACTTGAATTATTCAATTCGGACATTCCATTCGAAAGATATCACGAGTTTAAAAATGTAAGTATTAGAAAAAAGTTGCGTGGTCGCCGCTCACCCTGCTCGGCTAGCTAGCCAGCACCTTATGCAGTGTAGGCGTCACTGGGGTACGGGCCGTACAGGAGGGGAGATGTGTGTGTATTATAATTTTTAACCGACTTAAAAAAGGAGGAGGTTCTATGTTCGATTGTTTTTTTTTTATGTTTGTTACCTCAGAACTCCGTCATTTATGAACCGATTTGGAAAATTATTTTTGCGTCGGGTTCAGTATAGCTACGAAGTGGTCCCATATAAATTTCATCGATATGTGAACTTGGACTTCGAAGATACATTGAAGTCGGTTTTTGTTTTTTTCTAAAAATTAATATTGAAATTTTTGTTGAATACCCGCGCGAAGCCTGGGCGGGCCGCTAGTCATTAATAATGTGTCTAAACCACGTAAAATTTCAAAATTATTTTAATTTATTTTTTATTTTCTTCGGAACACATACAGTGGTAAACTACTAAAGAATTATTCTATGTAAATTACTAAAAAATGTTATCCCAAAATCATTTAGCAGTTTTCGCATAAAACAACTATATCACTACCGTCGTTTCCTGGATGCAGTTAACAACCGCATATTTCGTCGAGGACGATTTGAGTTTTTAACTCGATGGCCGAGGCGGTGACCTACGTCGGTCGGTGGCGACCAGTGCGACCTGGTCTTTAGTTAGGTTTTTGCTGTACATCTGGCTTGCTGCAAATTACATTTTAAGATGAAGCAATTGCATTTCTTTTATTGAACTGTGATGAGACTAGCAAGCCGTTCGTCTGATGGTAAGCGCCTGCCCATAACAATTGCAGTGCCACTCGGAACTTTTAATACCACAAAAAGTACTGCTTAGCACTGCACTGCGCTCATCACCCCGAGACATCAGATGTGTCTCATATGTCCAGTCATTTATTTAAACTTCCTATTTCTTAGCATTTGCTTTTATTTGAATTGTTTTTCAGAATGTAACCCACGCGGCCTGGCCGAGACAGAATGGATGTTCATTATAACATTGCGTTAGTTTTCCTATGTTTTTTTCTATTGTTTCTTTTATTATCTGTCCTTGTTTTGCCATCACGGGAATACTTTATAGATCAGATAAAAAATTCTTCATTGCAACAACAAACAACTGATACACGGCTTTTCCGAGTACTTAGTATCTAATTAAAACATCTAAGTCGCTATAGAAATATGAATATTGGTCATTATTAATTAATAGAACCTCATATCAATAAAGTTGTCAGCCGGTGATCAAAATATCAACGTCTGTCTAAATAATATTCGGGAACCGGCTACATTGGCATTGTACAGAATCAATTATTTTAAGATCTTATATAAATATCGACCATACCGACCGACATTCTGCAAATTTTGAGTTTATATTTGTCCGTAAAACTTCCAGAACGACTGAATTAATTTTAATAATACTATCAATAGTCACCGACAGCATGTATATCAATATATAAATAAAAAAAATTATTTGCCAAATGATCACAACATACATAGATCCTGGCCCCTTACTAGGAATCCCTGTATCTAGGGAACCAGAAACTACGAGGAACGAGAAACTACCATGGTCCCACAACACCCAGATACGAAACAAATGTTTGCTTTTTCTGTATACAATCATTTTTCCCCGTCGCGGGAATCGAACCCACAACCTCTAAGATTTAAGCCACTACAGCCACAGAAGCTGTCCATTCGATAGTCGATTCATGTTTGTTTTTACTCGTTTCCAGAGACTAAAGTCATCTGTATCGCAAACATCTGTCACTCAGTGCGCGTTGTGAGCCGACACGCGTGGTGGCCACACGGACGGACTGCACCGAACGACGCCCACACTCTACGGCAACGGATCATATATAATGGTCTATATACCATAAGTAGATAAACAAATCGACAAGTTACTACAGCGCAATCTGTCTAGGATCACAGTACGACAAATCTGAATGAACACGTGGACACGTTTCGTCTTTTGCAAAGGTTCTAAAAGTCTCGTGGAAATTCGGTGGAAAAATAAACCCGAAAGTATAAAAAATATAAAATATAAAGTATAAAGTGCAAAGTGGCTTGTGGCGAATCGACGAAGCTTGACGCCACAGCGGAAAAACACAGCGGAAGGGTTCTCAACTTTTAATATAAAATATGATCAAAAGTCATTCTCATAAAATAAGATTGGAAATCCGACGTCATATGAATTAAGTCTTTTTACCTCCCGTTCATAAATCTGTAGTGTTTGATCTAAGTATTAAAATTGCTTACTAGATAGACGCTTTGGGTAGATTTCAAATTGTAAGAGAAAGATATTTTGTGATATAACTAGAAAAGTTGGTGTTCAGTATCGTTATATTAGCTTGAATGCTAATTCCAAAGTCGCGAAAAATATATTTTTTTAATTCAATTACAAAAAAGCCGAGAGTGGCTACAAGTTTGTTTGGATTGTTATTAATATTGAAAAACCTAACAAGTTATATTTCATATTAACTCAGATTCGTTAAAATATTATTAAAACAGCTAAGACACAGTTTTGCCGAATTTCTCGACCTAGCCTTGAGCATATCCGATGCGCTTCGTCAGAAACGAGTTTACCTAAAAGTTTCACCAACTCGCCCAAGCTTCAAACGAACCAAATAGAGATACTGAATTACAAAATAATCTTGTGTTCAGGACTCGACTTGCTTTTATAAAAAACTCAGTAGCCACTTTTTTAATTAATTCATGCACATGTGCCACTGTGGACATTGCCAAGGTTTTCTAAAAGGACAAAAGAGTCGTTAAAATCGTTTTAAACCTCAAAAAAAAAACGGCTTAAAGTCTTAAAAATCATTAGTAAAGCATTTCAAAGAAGTGTGTGAAAAATCACAAAGTTCGCGTCAAATTGAGGGTAGACTAATATTTGAAATGTGCAGTCAGTTCTTACATTAGTTTAACTAAACGTACGGCCACCATACACATGGCTCTTGTGATGTAAATTACTGTACATAGTCATAAATAATTAATAACATAGAAAAGTGTTGTAATATTAAGGTGTATAATTAGAATTCTCCTAGCTACAAGTCCGCATAAGTTGTAAGTACGAAAAGTGACACCCACATAGCAAAATATTTAGTTTCAATTGGCAACACAGGAAGGTTTTGACATTTTTTGTTCTTAATAATTATTAATTTACATTATTATTTTTAATTTATAAATGAAACGTTGTGGTGTGATTATAGGGGAATATTGTTAAAAAATCTCAGAAAAATAAGTTTCTACAAATTCTATGTGTGATAGTAAAATATAATCACATTACAACCGGAGTAATAGTTTAAGCCTATTTTGAATTTAAAATATAAATTAATACAACATATTTTTGTTTCATTTCATGAATATTCATAACACCTACCTTACTTAATTATACAAAATATAACGTAGGTAGGTACGTACTCCACATACTAGCAAAACAAATTGACAAATATATTTAAATCTCAAAGATAATAAATAATAAATACCTACACGTATAGATAAATAAATACGCAATACATAAAATTTAACTAATCGTGCTACATCTTCGACCGCATCGTCACTTCCCATCAAGTGAGATTGTGGTCAAACGCAGACACAGTCTGTTGTAAAAAATAAAAACTAATCAACTAAAAAAAGCAAATGTAACACAATGGGCAGTCTTATCGCTCATAGCGATGTTTCCAGACAACCTTACATGGAAAGTATTACCAACAGACCAATAAATTACATCAGTTATTTACACAACCAATGCTCGTTTGTCGTTGAAGTTCTTGTAACTCTCAGTTGTCATAATATACAACAAAATGTTCACTAAATCGTACACATCTACGTAACTGGTGTACAGAGCCACAGGGGTCATACGGATCACATTGGGCTCCCTAAAATCAACTACTACCCCTCTGGATTTCAACGCCAAGCTGATTCTGTAACCCTCCTCGTGTTCTGCACAAACGTGACCCCCTCTCCGATGGTCTTCTTGCAAGTTTCCAATAGTAAAACCGTAATTCCCAAGCTTAGTTTCAATCAAATACATCAGGTATCCAGTTATGTGCAAAGATTTCTGCCTAACATTACTTATGCCGGCTTCCTGAAATATCTTCAAGGCACCTTCGAGCGTTGCCATGGACAGAACTGTCGGAGATCCGATCTGCATACCGCTTGCATCCTGTTGGTGGTCGAACTCCTGACGCAATGAGAATTGTGTCTCAGTCTTGTTCCCATACCATCCAGAAAGTCCTGGAAGCTTCTGGAAGTGCTTCCTGTTGATAAACATAGCTGCTGACGACCCAGGACCTCCGTTCAAGTATTTGTACGTGCACCAGACAGCGAAGTCTACTTCAACAGCTTTGAAGTCTATTTCAACTGCTCCTATTGCGTGGCAGAGATCCCAACCGATGATAATGTCCCTTTCCCTCGCGACCCTACTTATTTTCTCCATGTCCAGTACTTGAGCGCTTCTGTACAGAACAGTTGGCAAGAAGACGAGAATAACATCTTTCGTCATAGCGCGAATGATATCGTCCTCGGTAATGAATCTTCCGTCGCGGCTCTTGACAACCTTTACGGCGTCTTTCGGTTCATAACCCTTGAGTCTCACCTGACTGTCGACTGCATATCTGTCCGTGGGGAAATTCAGGTTATCTACGAGGATCTTGTATCGATAGTTCTGCGGTTTGTAGAAGGAACTGATGGCTTGGTGGATGTTGATTGTTGTAGAACCGGTGATCACGACTTCTTCAGGGTCTGCGTTGATTAGAGGCGCCATTAGTGGAGCTAAACGGTTTGAGTATAAGTAGTATTTACTGTCTTTAATGTTCCACATTTTGACACCTTCCGCCTTCCAGTCCTCGAGTGCAACTAGTGCTGATTCTTCGGCATCCCTCGAGCAAAGTCCCAAAGAGTTGCCGCACATGTAGATGGTACCTTTCTTGATGTAGAATCGTTGCTTGAAATGTCCAAGCCTGTCGTTGTTGTCCATCATTTCAGGATAATCAGGACCATCTTGGAATTTCTGATGCATTTTTGTAAACGAAATGCTTCGACAAAATTTTTTCAAAATGCAAAACCGAATAAGAATCTTGATAAAAAAAAATTAAGTGTAGGTACTTAGTTGCGAAATCACTTTGCGGAACTGAACAATATTGTGTTAAGTCCTAATATAAATACACTTGATGATTTATTGTTTTAGATAATATCAATATCTTATTTTAGTGTGCAAATAATTGCCGCATCGGGTATTATGGTCGCCGACTGCGCACTGTTATCCTAGTGTAGGTGCACCATGATTTATCCAATTTTTAATTGAATTAGGTACTCGGTAACTGACTTGTTGGTTTTTGTGATATTTTTGCATGATAGCGTTCCCACGATTGTTCTGAAATATCGGACCGCTTAGCGACATTTAGCTCGAATCTAGTTTAAATCTAAAGGAGCTTGCTCTGGGCTGATTACTGTTTTTTCTTTATCTTAAGTGTTGGACTATTTTCGGAAGCCTATTATTTGTGCTGGTCTATAATTAGTTATTAATTAATATCAATTAATATTAATATAAATTCGTGTCGTGACAGATCCAGCCCTCGATTATGATGGACATTTTTGCTAAGTAAGAATAACTATTTAGTAGTAATTGCTTTGAATGTAAAAACCTAAGTGGATCATTTTATATAGATTAGATCTAGATTTAGACAAATTTAATTATCGGATTAACTTTAATGAAGTAGGTGCCTATCTATCTAATAACCCTGCCGTGAACTTCAATTTTTTACGTATTTTAATAAGTGCCTATCTACCTCAGTAATTTAATAAACTTAAAGTGATAAATAACATTAACATCATTATAATGATGGAGAACAAAGTCTTTTTAAGTTCATAGCATAGGTAGGTATGCTTAAAAATATCTAGTACCAAATACCTACCTACTAAATTTAGATAAGTGTAGTCAAGTTTCATACGTTGGGTACTCAGTTACTAATCAATAATTTGGAAAAATTAGGAAGGTAATTGTTATACCGCCTTTTAATATTGTATCAGTGTAGGTAGGTATTTCCATCCTCATATTGTTTGTAGGTATGATTTATGACCAACTACATAGTCATCATTCACAGCAGCAGAGAAAAGAAAATAGCTATGCCTATCCACCTTCTAGTATCAACATTATGGAGTCTCTACACCTGGATAATCATTATGAAAACTACTGATAAGATGTATTTGCGGATCGTGAAACAATAAAAGTGATAGGTTGATACTGTTATTGAAACAGCTACCAATCTCAGAATCGGAAATGAAACTTCAATGCCTTAATTCAAGGACTCTTCGTTTTTTCGGAATAAAAGTACTACCTAGCAAACAGCATAAACATTTTTTATTAGGTAGTTATAAATAATGCCTGAAAGATATTAAGAATTATCTGAAAAGAAAACGAACAGAAGAGCGAGTGTGGCTCAGCGGGAACTCGTGCGCCTTTCGATCGACGCACCTGGGTTCGAATCCCGACTCGGCCCTGCACCAATGACTTACAGTTAAGTGCAGATTTTGCACGCTCGCTCTAAAACGGTGAAGGAAAACATCGTGATGAAACCCGCTTACGCGCTTTGGAGTGGTAGGCTCTGGCCGTGGTTGTAGTACCACCCACCGAAGAAAGCCATGCCGTCAAGCGATCTAGTCGTGTTTCGGGATGATGTTCGGTGAACCATCGGGGAGACGGGTCTGAGCAGCCGCTCAACTGCCGCCTCTCTAGATCTATGTGCTCCATCATAAGCCACATCATCGCTTCACATCAGGCGAGATAGAGGCCAAACATAGATCTATTAAGCGTAAAAAAAAAGAACAAATATTTTAATACAGTAACATACTTGGTGGTAGCACAGAATACTAAGGGACAGAAGCATCACACCGCAAAGAAATTTAAACAAATAGCGACTCTTGCTATGACGCAATAAAGTTCAATTCTTCTCGCGTAGCGCTGCATACATACCAGTTATATTGACCTACAGAGCGCCTCTCTTTCTAAAGCATAGCTCTTATCTCCTCTGACGCGGCACGAGTAACGACGCGCGACCCGCTGTCGGTGTCCGGCTATATACTTGTAACTTCGTACCTACAGTGTGGAGTGCGGTAGGCCTGCTTTTGGCCCAAGAGCAGTTAGGTACCTACGAATAAAGCAATCTGCCTAAATAAATCACTTGTTTGTTTATGTACCTAGGTACCTAGAACAACTATTTGACCAAATAATTAGAATCTCTGATTCGTCAAGGCTTGAACGAATTCACGCCAAGGTACCTGAGTACCTAGGTACACACAGATCTATTCACTCACTACGTACGCACGGTACTTTATCAATTATCAATACCCTAGGTTCCGGTTACTAAATGTCCTAGGTACTCATTTGTATCGGGGCTCATACAAAGTTCATATTATTCTGAAATAACTAGCCGATACACAATAAATGACTACCCACTAAATACCTAGTGGTCAATAAGGGTTCCCAAAAAATCCAGATTTCAGGTCCGCTTCTCCAAGATTCTACAGAACAGAAACACTAATGTCAGGACCCTAAGCACGGGGATATAGGAAGGTGGGAGAGACTTTTACCACAATTTTGTGCTTTTACAATTAGGATATCTGGAATATTTTTATAGTTCAATTTGAAGCCCGACCATGTCATAGAATCTCTTATGTACGTATTAGATGCTAGGGTTGCCTCTTATGAACATTTTCAGCGCCTTACAAAAAAAGAGTCTTAGATTATTATATTAGAAAGTTAACGACTTATTTGTAGTTTTCTGGCTTTTATCTGGATTGTGCGCCTGATAGAAAGCACCATTCATACCGAACACTATTATTAATGCACAATACTATTAAGTAGATGAACATTTCGTCTTCGAAGCTCAAGCTCAGAAGGCTAGATAATGTTGTAGGTACTAAAATAAATATTTCCCTAAAATTATCGACCAGAACAGCAACAAACTTTTCTACATTAATTTCCAAATTATCGTAAAAATATCAACGTCGATACACCCTGTAACCCTGATTGAATTGTTTATTACATAAGTATACAAAGGCTAAGCCCCAGGTCTACTTATTATCGTATAAAAGCATTAAGATAAGGCGCTGTGAAACAACTTGTTATGGACGATACATTTTAAATTTTATAGTTGTTATTCATAATAAGTTATTGACATATCTAATATAATAAGTACATAAATGTTTTGTTTCAAATCAGTACAACAATATAAATTAATGCCGAGTGAAGTGGAAAAGGCGTAGACCCAATGCGTAGACCTTTGCTCGTGTCATTACTAACATTTTAAAAAGACCTATATATATAGCAAAGGTCTACGCATTAGGTTCTGTACTGGGTTTTTAATTCTTTATCTTTGGTTCTATCCAAAGCCATTATTTATCTTTGATCCAAAAGACAGGTGCTTATGAGTACTTACGGTTTGAATAGCTACGATGTAGGTGGGTACCATAAAATTTTGACTCAACCAACGTCTGATACAGCGAGAGACCTGTTCAAAATTATGGGTCTCCATAAATAGATATATGGTCTACGTATGGCTGTTTATGAAGTCTTTTTATTATGGTATTAGCATATACGATGGGGCTGACATGTACCTATATACAATTTTTATCTAGGCATGTACCTACTAACCAATGTACCTATAAAAGCCCCCAAAATAAATTAGATAAAAAAAATCTTTGATCCAAAGAAATCTACAAAGAAAAATGTTTTATATTTTATCTTTGGAAATCTAGGTATTTATACAGACAGAACAGACTGTCACTCAGAACTAGAACTGCGTCAGTCATCTGATCATAGAATGACAACGACAAAACGAGACAACAATCACACATATTAATATTTATATACTTAATTTTTTTATTTGTTGAAGATATTTTAACATTTTCAAAAATCTGCGCACACCCACCAACCCAAAACATAACAAAGAATCAAAATGAATCTTCTGAAACCCTTATCCAGAAGCCAGATCAGGCAGTTTTCCACCAGTTCCTTGGCTAACAGCGTCTGCTGGCCGAAGCCCGACTATGGGCCTATGGAGGTCCAGAGGTCCGTACTCCTCAATGGCATCAAAGTAGCCGCCGCGAAACCTTTGGGCGCAGCGATCGCGTCCTGCACTATCATGCATCAGGTGAGTTGCACCCGGTTGTGTAAAGCCTTGTGTTCCCCAGGCGATAATGTCCCACGACTTCTGCATTATGGATACGAGGCCTAAATGTCTTTTAATTTTAGTAAGTTTCATTTCAACTATGATCAAAAGTCTCTACTAACACCACTCAAAATTAATGGTTGGATGAAACCTGGTGAAAAACAACACGCTATGGAATGCTTCTGGTCCTAAAAATATTCTTTTTATTTACTGATTATAGGCTTGCGTTTGACCACTATCTTACCAGATGGTAAGCGATGATGTGGTCTTTTGGTTTAATGAGGACCTCTTTGGTGTTCAAGTTTTGGATTCACATCAGTATCTTCGTAGTTGGACTGCTATGCCTAGTATAGTTTTGTACTTCACATAAACAAACATAAATATTATAACAAAAGTTCTAAAAAAATGCCCATCAGTTTCTTGCCGTATCTTCTGAGTAGTGATTCTTTTTCCGATAGAGTGGTAGAGTCATTGTAATAAATGACGTTCACAAATGCGTCTGTGATTCGAAAACCGAATAAAGAACTTTTGAACTTTGAAGTTGTTTAGAATACACGTTAGTATGCCTATCTCACTCTTATTATATTTATATGAAGCGTTAACGAAAGCCAAGCGAAAAACTCAAGCAAGGTTTTTCGGAAAGAAATAATACGACCACCGGTTCAGACTCGAACCCGCATTTTTTCTTCCCGAAAATCCTTATTTGTGTTTCATGCCTACCTACTTCCTTCTTTCCACTTGCCATTCGTGGTCTTGCTACGAAACGTAACGATGCCGTTTATCATATCTGGCACTAGACCTTCGATCCAGTTGCAGTCCTAACACTTATATCCTAGTCCTTATGTCATATCTTTACAAACCCCTTCCAATTACCCCTTATACACTAGGCAGGATCTCGGTACGAAGTAGACGACCAGCTCGGCGCATCGCACTTCATCCGCGCTTGCTCGACTGCCACCGGCTGCGGTTACGACTCCTTCCACAAGATGAGGGTCCTGCACCAGTTCGGCGCCAGCATCACGTGCACCACTGACCGCCAGTCGGTGGCTTACACGATACGCTGCCCGCTCGTCAACTTTCCAAAACTGAAGTACTATTTGATAGATGTGGCTGCCAGGTTTGTTAAAACTGATTAAGTAAATTTAGCTTCCTGAAAGGTAAATAGGCAGTTTTTTATTTTATTTCCAGGTACTCGAACTTCTACAGATTTTATCAGTTAGCAATAGGTAGAAAAAGAAAATCTTATGAGGTATATTAATAATAGAACGGCCGCCCACGAGGTGGGCCGACGACCTGGTGAGAGTCGCGGGGAGCCGCTAGATGCATACAGCGACTTCTACAGCGAGCAACCGCTCGTTGTGCCGATCTATGGCCTCCTGTTGTTAATAATGTATTAACTGTCCGCAACATACACTTTCACTTTTTATCCGCCTCTCTATTTATTATTATCTGTGCTAAAAATCAGTGGCGTTATTTCGATGTTGTATACCTAAGCTATCATCATTACGAGTATCTCATTAATTACGACATTTATCATCTTTAGAAACTAGTGAAGCAGACAAATCTTCAAATCAGGAAGCAACAAATTAAGTTCACTATCACATTCAACTTTTTACGTAGGTGTTGTTTCAACAAATGGGAGTTGGACGACCGCCGAGCCATGGTCTGCAGAGACCTAGCCCGTTTGTCCCCCGAGGAGCGCATCATCGACATGATCCAAAGCGCCTGCTGGAACGGCCCGCTAGCCAACTCCATGTTCTGCGCAGAGGGGAGGATCGACGACATGAGCGATGATACCCTCAACTGCTACGCATCGACGCATTACCGGACGGATCAGCTGACGGTAGCCAGCGTGGGGATGCCGTTTGATGAGACCATGAAGCTGGCTGAGCTGCTCGAGTTTAGGCGGGTTTGTGCTTCATTTATCTACAGCTCGTGGTAGGTCTCTCGTATGCGTGACGCTTACCATCAGACGAACGAATAGGGGATCGGACAACTTTTCAGAAAGTGTTTTAAATTAAGTACAATGAATATATATAGCCATGAAAAATACTATTTTAATTAAATACCTAACGCTCTAAAAGTACCTAAAACTATGTTTAAATATTATGTTTCAAATATTGCCGCGCAAAAGGTCACCTCAAAACTTGTGACGTCATATGTAGGTAGAAAACGACAAACTCTACGAAATAAAACTTGCAAAGAGATTCTAAAACGTTTTGTGAAGTTTGGGGACTATATTGTAGTAATGGAACGAAAAAATTAGCAAAAATACATTTTATGAAAACCAAAAACATAAAATAAACACAAGCTTGACTCACGGCATTTGCCTACAAACGACGTCATGCACTGTGATTGTTGTTTCGTTTGCGATGAAGAACAGATAAAAAATGACAGAATTATTTATTGATTTAAAAGTATAAATCATTAGTATTTCACAAAAATATTGATTGAATCTTTCTGGTTCGACGAACATTCGTTCTAGCTACATTTTAGATTTTTTCTCGACTACTGTCCGATCCCCTATTGCTCGTCTCATCACTCAGTTCCATACAAAAAAATCTGTCATCTTTAAAATCTTTCGCAAGATCTGATACCACTTCAAGTTAAAGGTTCTTTAGACCATACAAAGCCCTCCAAGTCATTTTGTCATTAAAATCATTCCCCAGTCTTCCAATTTTCACGCTACTGATCTCGTTTGGTGTGTAGGGACTTTGTGAATCCTCTAGCTTATTATATTCTATCGATTACTGAGTCATCTTTATTGACGATTAGAACATACATAAGCGCGGTCTGGTTTATGCGAAAAGTGCCTGTTTTGTGTTGAAAGCAAGAACAATCATTTTGGTTACCTATATAAATACCTAAACGACGAAGGCCCGTCATTCTTACTATTACAGGACAATCTTATTTCCAACGAAAAATGTTTACAAAGAGGTTATACATAATTATGAACGTCATTATGCCATTTTAGAAAATGCCCGATTACTTAGGGAATAATTTACCTATGGCTGTATGTGAGGGTGTGAGGGGGTGTGTGTCAGGGTGTGTGTGAAACAAAAGAGTAATTACCTACTTATTTCTTGGTCGTTATGTTGTGGGACCATAGTTCTCGTGAAGAATGTGATCGTCGGGCATTATTATTGCTTATTTGTTGATTGGTATTTGTATCACCCTGGATAGGATAAACCCTATCCCCGTTGCGAGCTCTCGTCGAACCCTCGAGCTGGATTCGAGTACTTTGACACGGGACCCGGCAGCGACACTTGGATTGCAGTGTGCGTGCCTGGGTGCGGCACCTGCGACTTGTCGTTAGTTTCACTACTGCCAAATAATTATCTATACTCTGTACCTTTTCTAGAAGTACTGTTATTATTGAAACCCTCGACAGGAAAAGGAGGAGTGTTATAAGTTTGACCACTACGTGTGTCTGAGCTGTTAAGAGCGTTTAAGAGCTACTGTGCCACAGACAGAAACTCAGGTGTCTGTCTGTGACAGTCAACTGCTCGAGCAACTAAATTTCTTCTATCCTTCTTATATCGCCCCGTCGGACGATATAAGAAGACGATACGTGGTTGCTCGAGCAGTTGGCTCGGTGGCGCAGTGGTTGAGGCGTCGGGACGGTATTCCGAAAACGCAGGTTCGATCCCTGGCCGAGCAACATAATTTTTCTTTTTCTTATTATTTAAATCTTAAGATTTTCGCCTAGCATGCGTTAATGCATTAAATATCAAAGACTTGCTCATCTCATCATTCAGTTCCATATAAAAAACAGTTGTCGGCACGTGTTTCCAGCTGCCTGCTCAAGCACGCCATTATAGCGGCCGCGTGTGGCACCACCGACATCCAGAGCGGGCAGCACGAGATGGACCGGACGCTGATGCCGCCGCTGGGCGCCATGGCCGGCAGCGACGTCTGCACGTGGTACCGAGCCTTCAACATCTCTTACAAGGAGACGGGGGTCTTCGGTTAGTCGATTAATGCTGATGGCACACTTAAAAACGCACACAAAATTAGGTAGTTCTTAAAATCAGTATTCGGACATATTCAGTATTGTTGAGCCCGTATTACCTACGTTTACGTACCTAATTACCTATCCTCTCTATATTTAGATGACTATCGTGAAGGATAATACGTAATTATCTACTGAAAAACAAACGGCTAAAAGTCGGGCAACGTCGAAATGACTCCAAAGACGTCGAAATGTTTTCATTAATTTTCGAACCCCAAGTTGGTATGTGACACTCTTTTTTTTATTTTTTCTTGCCTGTTTTATACCGCTACAGCCCTCTTAGCACGGACCGGAGACAAAACTATTTATCCCCTATTTTGTCCACTTTCGACAAACAAAAAGTGTATAAAACAGGGGATACAATTTTTGTCTCGGGTCCGTGCTAAGGGGGCAGGAACATCTACCTCGAATTTATATTGGTGTGACGAAAATAGACACTTAGCGACAGTGGCGTAGTTAGGTAACCAAAGGCCCTCGGGCTAAAATAAACTAGGACCCCAACATAACTATTTAAAATCGTTTGTTTCGTATTCGTTGCGTTCCGTAACTCTAGTTAATTTATATTCCGAATGTGGGAGAAATTTTCACTTCAGAGTCTGAGGGGCACTGCCCCGTCTAGCCCTCCCGTAGCTACGCCACTGCTTACCGACTACAAAATAAAAGGTTGCTTCTAAATCTAACTTCCAGGAATATTGGCAAAGACGCGGTCCTGCTCCGCGTGGAAGGTCGCGCTCGCTGCTTCGGATTTCCTCACCAACATCGGAGATCTCGACTTCAAGCAGATTGAGATCGGAAAACAGAGACTGAGTTAGTTGAAACTATAGTTTGAGCTTAGACAAATAATAGCATCAGCAATATCTTGGCATTTTTGACGAATAATGATGAACAAAGGAAGAAGAAAATAAAGCAAGCAAAAGGAGTATCTTACAACATCTATTCTTTTTCGGGTACTTCCTTTCTTTACTTTCCAATATAGTTTCGCCAGTCATTCTGCCGCAAAGCAGTAGTGTGCAAGCATTACTGTGTTCCGGTTTGAAAGGCATTGTAGCCAGTGAATTTAATAGTGTGAGACTTACGAGCTTTTGTTTCTCGGTGACGAGCGCAGTACAGCGTCGCGCATGATTTTGCGAAACATTGGGTAGTGCTGCAACCTGCTAATTTCGTCACTCAATTAATTAAAAAAAAAATTGTTCTTCCAGAACTAAGCATGGCTATCCACGACGAGGACTGCGTGAAAGTATCCGAAGGTCTGGCGCTTCAGATCGCCAACAACGTTCAGATCGACAGCGCCAAGAACTCCATCGCGATGATCGACAACCTCTGTGCTGATGAGATCTCGCTCACCGCGAAGATACTGTCGGCCAAATGTAAAGGCTTTTGTCATTATAAGTTTATCTTAGCTATGGATCTAGAGCCCCCTTACTAATACGGCACAATTCCCCCCTTCGAATTTTCGAATCCCCTTTTTTTATGGAACTCAGTAAAGAGACGAGCAAGTCTAACTTACATTTTAGATTTTTTTATCGATTACTGTCCGATCCCCTATATCAGTGCCACCTAGAACTTTTATTAGCGTAAAAAGTACTGCGTAGGACTGCATTGCGCTCATCACTCCGAGACATCAGATTAAGTCTCTTTTGCCCAGTTATTCCGCTGGCCACAATGCTATCTGTTCAATTCGTTAACGTCTTCTCGTTGTCAGATTGTCAAATGGCCTATGCTGTCGTAGGCGATGTCGGCGTGGTCCCTCACGCAAATGAACTTATGAACAAAAGGTGAATATTATCGGATTCGAATAGGTACTACTAGTATTCTGTAGTACTACCACACAACACAATTACACTAAAATACACAATTACAATACATAATTATACAATTACACTTTTTTGCCTATCACAAACATAATTACATGAAAAATATATAAATCTTAACTAGGGTAATACCTACAATTGGCGATCATTGTTTTTGAGTTTGTTGTCAACTTTAGTGTATTTAACATAAGTTTATTTTGTTATAGTTTACACATAATAGTTTATTCTTAACATTTGCGTATTGAATTCACAGTTTTCAATTCCGATAATAAAATATAGGTATGTACATTATATGATTATGCACAGTAATCAAAAGTTGGCGACTGCACTCAGTGTCTAGATTATAATTACCTTCCGAAACATCAATAAAAGCAATTGCTTACCTACCTACTTCAGCACTAAGCAAATGTCACTGATTTACTTAAGTTTTTTTTTTAATCTTTATTTAAATTAGGAGTTTGGTAACAAAGTGGCTATGTCACCCGCATAAGTTTAACGACACATTTACTTAAGATAAAACGGTATACTTACCATGTTATGTTGTTTTTAGAACACGATATGTGGGCAGTGAAGCAAACGCCGTCAAGAAGAACTGAAGACGTTGCGAGGGGTTATTGTTCCTACGACCAAACAAAGAGGCGGTTCCACACTCTTCATTCCGCATTTTTTAAATGAAAGTCATGGTAGGTAGGTCGTTTTTAATAAAGTAAATTTTGGCATAGTTTAACATCTTGTCATTGTAGTTCCACAACTTGTACATATTTTTCTTTTATACAAGTGAGCTAAGGTAGTGTTCTCTGCTAATGTTTCTTGCGAGTCAAGAGGTTATAATTATAGCTGAGAATTTCGGCGCAACGTGAAAACAAATTCGACCTCAAATTCAAGTTGGTATTTTAATTGATGTCTGACTTAATCCATTAAAACTAGTGCCGTGCGCGGTATCGTAAGGAATTCGATCTTGCGATGTCGATGCGATGGGTCTAAGCATTCAAGCCTGACTCGGCGTGAAATATCACTATAGGCCTGATTATTTGCGTCCGACGTTCGACGATCACGGTTTACAATTATTGACGATCCCCAAGTAGCAAATCTACGTCATAATGACGTTAATTTACAGGCGTTTTTCGACGTAGGTGATTTTAATTATTTCAATAACAGGAATAGGAATAGGAAATGCCTTTTAAAACTACCAAGTGCTTTAAAACACTATCCAGCACAAATAACCTTTAATGCAAAGGGATAGATTAGATTAGATTAGATAACTCTTTATTGTTTCACCACCAGAAAACATAATAACAAAAAGTACAATAACAAACTTAAAACTATAGTGTTACAATGGGCGGTCTTATCGCTCAAAGCGATAATGAGCCAGGAAACTAAACAAGTGTTAAATCTCCTGAACATATCAAGCGTTTATTCTGTTTCACGTCTAGGAGATCCGCGGAGAAACTTGCCACCGCGGGCTAACACGCCAACGCCATCTAGTTATGATTTTGGAATTACATCTGTTAGACATATCAAAAGAAAAACAAACTTGCAGCAAACTTACATTCGATTTTCACGACAAACTTGACGTGCCAAATTAGTATACAAGAAAAACAAACTTGCAGCAAACTTACATTCGATTTTCACGACAAACTTGACGTGCCAAATTAGTATACAAGAAAAACAAACTTGCAGCAAGCTTACATTCCATTGCCGCGACAAACTCATCAACTTATCAAATCAATATCAAAGGTGAAACAAATTGGCAGCAAGCTTTCGTGGTAACTGGGTAATGACTGCGCTTATATAATTTTTTGTCAAAAGTTAATACACAGGCTTACACAGTACGTTTTATTTATTATACCTATATCATTTAAAAAAGTTAACTTGTCTCGACTTCACAATTTCCAATTATAATGACAATACCTATACATCAGTAATAGGTAATCGAAATGTCGGTGAGTGGCAAAATTATATAAAATAACAATTAAAATCACTATTTATTTATACTTTACTTAAAAACACTACAATTAACACTTCAATAAACTAAACAACACAATAACATCACAATTTAATCTCATTTGAATGCGTTCTGAGAGGCACGCCGCGGCGCCGACGCCGGCCGTCCAGGGCGGCAGATCCGGAAATATTATTTCCTCGGCGTGAAGACGAGTGAAACCTTTCCGTCTGGAACGAAGAACATGCCCTTCCTCTCGACGGGCCAATCGTTGGGCGCCGCGCCGCCCGCCACCGGACGGATCGAGAACTTCTGCACGACGGACGCCAGCCCCATACGCATCGAGAGGAACGCGAATCGCATGCCTAAAAATAAAGACCATATTGTTTACGATAGCGAATCGTTTACAGTAGCCAGCAAATATGTTGGCCCCAGACGAGCTGCGAAAGTGGGGAGTTCGTGCAGGCTTGTACTATTAATTTTTCTGTGTACACTGACGCACATTAGCGACGACACCGGCAATAAATATAGAAACACTTTGTATACTTTCTGTATACTTCTGTCTCTATTTAACGAACATTTGAATTTTTCAATTTGATCTAAGAACCGCTGGGCTCGTCACTAGATTTGTCAGAATTCAACTGAAACTGTTTATGGTTCGCGGAAAACTACCGAAGGAAGCTCATTCGCATGATTCGTGTGGTACCTACGCGACTTCCGGGACTTAATCATATTTATTAGTATATTCATTAAATCTTTTAACATGCGATCAATTTTAGTATACCTATTATAATTGAGTGGACGGGTTGACAGCGGGGTGAAATCCAAAATTCTGTATTAGTCAAAGATGCTTGTCTATAATGTGCCCAGGTAGCAAAATGACGTCTGCGACGAAAAAATGACGTCATCCTAAGGTCATATTAGGGTCCGTAGTTTATTCGTCAAATAAGTACGTCACACTGACGTCATTTTAACGTCTGGTACTCAAGGGAACGTCCTGGTGACGTCGATTTAGCGTCAATTCAGTGACGTCCTATGTTGGTCATGATTATGACGACGTAGCAACGTCCATATAAGGTCAATTCTGTGACGTCCTGTGTTGGTCGTGAATGTTACGTCCTAGTAACGTCCATTTACGGTCAATTCCGTGACGTCCTGTGTTGGTCAATAATAAGACGCCCTAGCAACGTCCATTTGGGGTCAACTGTGACGTCCTGTGTTGGTCATTAGTAAGACGGCGTAGCAACGTGCATTTAGGGTCAATTCTGTGACGTCCTGTGTTGGTCATGTATTATACGTCCTAGCAACGTCCATTTACGGTCAATTCTGTGACCTCCTGTGTTGGTCAATAATAAGACGCCCTAGCAACGGCCATTTGGGGTCAACTGTGACGTCCTATGTTGGTCATTAATAAGACGCCGTAGCAACGTGCATTTAGGGTCAGTTCTGTGACGTCCTGTGTTGGTCATGTATTATATGTCCTAGCAACGTCCATTTACGGTCTATTCTGTGACGTCCTGTGTTGTTCCCTAATAAGACGCCCTAGCAACGTCCATTTGGGTTCCATTCTGTGACGCCCTGTGTTGTTCATTAATAAGACGCCGTAGGAACGTACCTACATTTAGGGTCAATGGCGAAAGTTCGTAGTGTCTATGTACAGACTCGCCAAGATATTTCGGCCGTAGTGTACTTACCTACGTACTATTTATTTAGTGCATCTAAAGGAATGCTCTAACACGTAGGTACTACTTAATACCTGCTTAACACGTTCGCAGTCCCAATACAAAAGTTTCCGACAACGCCATAAGTCCAATATCATTTTCATTACTTTTGACCATTAGTCGATGCAAACGTCACAACTGATGCATAATTATGTTAAAATAAAGGCCCGTGCCCCGACTTTGCTCGTGTACACCGGGCGGTACACGGACTTAAAACACGACGAAGGAAGACTCACTTCGTATGCACGCGCCAAAGCTAAAAGGGTGTCATCACAATGTAAAAAATGTAAAAAGGCATATGTATTGATTGTTTTCCTAAAGTTACAGTTCACCAATAAAACATTATATATTTCTACTAACTCGTTTCATTTTGTACTGTGAAAACATTATATAAAAAAAATAAGTCATGTTTTTGGTTTTTCTTGTCTAATAGAACCCTTGTCACAAGTCCAGGAACGATACACTAACAAATTTCATAAGTCCGTGGCTGCAGAGCCCATATAGTTATAGTGGCCTCGTGTACCGCATAGGGTACACGGACTCGGCGGAATCGCTCCGCGTGTACCGCATAGGGTACACTGGACTGCGAACGTGTTAAGGTAGGTACCTAATTGCAACCGATAAAATTAATATTCATCGTCATTAAATAAATTATCAGTTTAAATGATAAATGATTTATTTTCTGTAAGTAGGTTTGTACAAACACTTTTAGTTAGAAGTCCACTGCTGGACAGGCCCCATATACATAGAAATGCCACGACGAGCGGTCTTGAGCCGCCTCGATACCTACAGAAACATCCACCACTGACTTCCATTCGTTTGACTAGCAGAATAAACGGGAACCTACTTATGATGCTATGGACATTCAAGCATATTATTATTATTATGGGAATCAGAATAAAACCTAATTAAGTAAGGTAGGTATATGAGCTAGGTATGCCATTATCCAAGAAAAGAAACATAATTTTATTCTAGGAGAGTACAACAGGTGCCTACCATGCTCAAGCAGGCACGATTAAATTAGCTCTAACAACATAACTATCATGCGGCTAGCGAACGTTTTTTTGTATTAAAATATAGGTACTCTGTAAAAACTTTAACTCGACAGTAAATAGTCCATTTTAATAATTTAAAAATTATCACCAGAGTTTATCTTTCTTCCAATCTGCGAGGAACGGAACGCATTGATAGCATGTTGTTTGTTATTATTTTATTAAATTATTATTTTTTACATTTGTATTTGTTATGTAACTCAATGAAAAGAAATTCAGCTATTAGTCTATCATCAAACATTAGAAAGAACCAATATAAGATAGAAAAGGCTGATTAAAAATATAAATATTTAAAAAGTAAAAAAAATATATTTTTGTTTGCTTTTGTTTATTTCGGAACGGAACGAACGAACGCGTTGACGGTTGGTTGGTATCCCGCGCTTTTTTTCTTTCTCAATTCTCTGTGTCAAACAAATGTGTAAATTCTCATGTTTTTTTCTTGCTGTTGTTATAGTACGTATCACAGCACATAAAAGGATTGTAAATTATGTATAGTGTCGTTCAGTTCGCGGAGAGTGAGGGTGGCACTGTGGCTGTGGTCATCAATAAATGGATAACACCTAAAAAAAGAGAAATCTATTGGCCTCCCGTAAAGGAGGCGAAAGCATTTGATAAACTTCTACAGAGGTGTTCGTCTCCAAATGAACAATGGAAACTATACGAGATCGATAGAGTTTTCTATCAGACTGGTAAGTTTTTTTTATGAGTAGGTAGTGTAACACTACCACACACAACTATTTTAGCAGCTGGTGGCTTGAGGGCAGTTAACTTTACCATGCTTTAAGCCTGGGCACAGACAGACTGGCCCAGAATTTAATTCTAGTAGGTGCTAGTGTTTTAAAACCTAACTAAAAAAATACACGGTGCCATAACCTAAAAATCTAAGGATTACGGCCGAGCTGAAGTTGACTGCAGTTTTGATGCGCACAGAAAAAAAATATTCAGATTGCCCAAGATCACAAGACAGAACTGCTATTTTTAGGTCATGGCGCCGTGTGTAAACAAGCAGCAGCGGCGACAGCAAGCAAGCAACAGATAAGTAATCATTTCCAAGAAAGTGTGTTCACAGGTGTTTGGTTTTGTTTGTTTTCACAAATATTTGTTGGTCTTGTCTTATAATTATACATTGTATAACATACATAAACCTGGTGGTTAGGTGGCCACCGAACCACCAGGGGTATGTATGGGGGGTATGTACCCACATCCACCTAGAATGTGCCCTACATAGCATTGTGTTGTGTTCATTGCAGTCTCATGTGCCTGTAATCTCACCACCATACCATATCAAAACAGAAACAAAAGCATAGTAAATTATATAAGTAATGGCAGTACTATTAACTACTAGTAATGAGATAGAACTAATGGATTAATAAGTGCTGGACTACCAAGCTTGTACGGCGTGGGTGTGTTGCATGGCGTGACTAACTTTAACTTGCATGTTGTTTTGATATTAACTGTGTTGGTGTTTTATGCTTGTTCTATAGATGAATTGGATAAGGCAAAGAAAAAATTAAAGTTGGTGGAAGACACATCAGATATACAGACTGAGGAGGAAAATTATATAAGTAAGCCACCTAAACGCAAAACAAAAAAAACTAGCAGATACATTTCATCATCAGATGATAATGATGATGAGAAAGGGTGTGAATTCCCTCGTCCTCCGCCTTTAAAGAAACATCTATCCAATTGTAATTATACCGGATGATACATTAACTAAATTATTTTGAACATAATAATATTTCCTTCCATTATTTTCTTTTTTTTTTTGCTTTTTAGATATAAACCTTGAACCTTCAAGTACAAGCACAATTTACAGTGATTTGGTACTAAATCACAACTCACAGATGAATAAACCTGATGCACAAGAGAAGGCTTCTAACAGTCATCATGATCAACCATCTGGTTCACAAAGTATGACACTCGATGAAATTGTTGCCAGCAGTGCTTCCAATAACTGTGGTAAATAGTAAAAATCATTTTGATTTTTTTAAATCTATAGCTGCCTAACTAGATTCTTTGCTAGATACTACCTTATATGCATGAGTATAGTTTTCGACGATTATTTCTATTTTTTGGTATAGTGGTGGTGGTGGTGGTTGGTGTTAAGATTATTATAGACTGTAATACCTACCATACTACTTTTTTCATCCAGATTGTCAAGGCCAAGTTGTTTCACTACTTGCCAAAATAAAAGCCCAAAATGATGTCATCCTAGCAATTTTGAAAGACAGAGCAGGAAATACCAATGCATTGAAGCCTGAATTCAAATTTCCCTTGGAAACTTTTCAAGATTTAGAAACAGTGGAACAGTTACTGACTAATACAGAAAACTGTGCTAACCTGGTAAGTGTTTACTTTTAATAAACAGGAAATGCCTATTGAGCAATTATAATTAATTCCTACTTTACCATAAGAAAGCTTTTTATTACATGGGTACCTTGCTAGAATGAGTTAGTTTGTTTGTGAGTTTGGATGTAGGAGTTAATCATCGGAACTATTGATTCAATTCTGGGAATTCAGTCACTAATAGCAAGCTACATTACCCCTGACAGGCTATGTTTTATTAGCTTCTGCTCACATTATGTGTAGTTAATTCCTAATAATTTTGGCCACTGCTTCACAGTGGGCGATTAGAGGGCTGAGATGTGAGGTGTGGGTTCAATTCCTGTTGCAACACAAATATTTGCTCTAGGTCTGTGTCATGATACCTTGGCACTCGTAGTTCCTGATACCTATGACAGGGAATCCTATAGTGTGAGCTCAAGATTATGTATGTGACTGTTGGATCTTATGTTAATTCTAGTGTGTACTTATAGAGATATATGTGGATGTTTATTGCTATCAATTAATATTTACAGACAAGCTACCTAAAGAGCCTTGGTGGGCATGATTTAAAAAATAAAGTATCGAGAGTGATGAAATATACATTGTCAGACTCGTTGGCAAGCAAGTTCAACTTCTATGGTAAAAGGTCTGAGAAGAAGCCTTTTTCAGAGCTACGTCTCCGTGAATTTATTGTTGGTATGTGTCTATTGTCTTTCATATGATTAAATTTATTCTTTCTAGATCTCATCTATAATACAAAATAAGTGTGCTATGAAATACCTAAATAATTTCAAAAGATACATATTCCTTGTGTACTGGCAACTGGTTAATAATTGGCATGTTTTATGTAGGTGGCTAGGTGGGGAGACTCTTAGTACTAGAAAGCTGTAATTTGGCAAGGCTATATATAATAATAATCACGTCAATTAACTGGTAAAATAAAACAATTAAGTCCACATAATTATTGCGACGGGCTTACTACGGAACCCTACAATGCGCGTGATCCAACACCCACTTGACCGGTTTTTAATTCTCCGTTAAAAATAATATTTAACACCAGTTGTGTCGCGACTCGCGAGTCGCTGTGTGAGAGCGACCCGTCATCTGACCCCACAGAGCGTTGCAGGCATTTGGGCTATTCTTATATTCACAAACTTTTTTGTTTTCAGAGAGCTTAAAGAGTTCCTCTCCAAGGATTACAGAAAAAGACATTGAAGACGATATAAAGGTGTGGCTCAAGCACGCACCTGAACGAGCAAAAAAGCGATTGTCAAAGGAAAATAACAATGTCATCCTCTAGGAAGAAAAAAAATGTAGTAGGTGAGCGTCAAATGTATAGAAGGATTTTGGCAGAAAAACGAAAAATTATTTTAGAAATACAAAGAAGTACATTACAGCCATCATTAAGTGATTTGCCATCTTCACCACAATATACATCCACATCTATAGCTACGAGTAACAGTAGTATTGACAACAATACTTTAAATGAAAACTGTTTAAGGACATATAAAGAGAATATTTTTTTAGATGAAAATTGTCAATCAACATTGTTTGAGGATTGTTTTATAGATAATGATGATTCACGATCTGACGATGCTAACGATTTGCCATCGCAATTAAGACATTGGGCTACCGCAGAACATAAAATTTCCCACAGTGCTCTAGATAGTCTTCTAAAAATTCTAAATCCTTTTTGCCCTAAATTGCCTAGAGATAGCAGAACGTTTTTAAATACGCCAATGAATATATCAAGTAACTCTTTGCAATCTGGTGAATTGGTGCACATTGGTCTCATAAATCAAATACAAGCACAATTAAAACTGTACAGTGGGTTCAACTTTAAAAATAGTGAAATATTGTTGTCTTTTAATGTTGATGGTTTGCCACTTTTTAAAAGCACGAATACTCAACTATGGCCTATATTAGGTTTGATCAAAAACTTTAATTGTGCACAGCCATTTGTAATAACTCTGTTCTGTGGAAACTCTAAACCTTCACCATTGAATCTGTTTTTGGGGCCATTTGTTGAAGAACTGTCTACATTACTTAATGATGGAATAAATTTTGAAGATACTCATTATATTGTAAAAGTACATAGTTTTGTATGTGACGCTCCAGCTAGAGCTTTTATCAAATGTACTAAATCCCATGGTGGATACTCATCATGTGATAAATGTGTAGAACCTGGTGAGTATATTCAAGGTAGAGTGATTTATACAAGCGTATCTGCGAGTAGGAGAACGGATTCACAATTTCGTTTACAGTCTGATGACGACCATCATGTTGGTGAATCTCCACTTTTGACGCTTCCCATAGATTTAGTTTCATTGTTTCCCATTGATTATATGCATGCTGTTTGTCTGGGAGTCATGAGGAAACTTTTAAATGTTTGGGTTGGTGGTGATTTAAATGTTCGTTTAAATAGCCGTTTAGTAAATGCAGTTTCTGAAAAATTACTTAGCTGTGCAAGTTGTATACCTGTTGAATTTAACAGGCGACCGCGAAGTATCAGTGAGTTGGCTCGCTGGAAAGCCACCGAATTTAGGATGTTTTTGTTATATACTGGACCAGTTGTTCTAAAAAATATCCTTCCAACCTCCCTGTATGAAAATTTTTTGTTATTTCATTGTGCTATAACAATTCTTTGTAGCCCTAGAAACATCAATAAAGTAGGTACATATTTAGCACATGAGCTATTATTAATGTTCATAAGACATTCCGAAACTATTTATAGCCGGAAATTTTTAATTTACAATGTTCATATGTTATGTCATTTGTGTGATGACGTTCGTTTATTTGGTGATTTGGACAGTTATTCCGCCTTTCCTTTCGAAAATTATTTAGGCATGTTAAAAAAATTAGTTAGGTCACCTAACAAACCGTTGCAGCAAATTTATAAACGATTAAAAGAAATGGAATCTACTTTTCCTCCAAAACTGATTGACGAGGTACCAGCGGTTTTTTATTACAATAGCTTAGGACCAACGCCTGTTGATAACAATGCTTATGAATGCTTTAATAAACTTGTTTATAAGGGTTTTGCAATGTATACAAAATCTGGTTTAGCTAATAATTGTTACTGCTATGCAAACGGCAAAGTAGTCGAGATACATAATATTTTGAGATGTAAGATTAATGGAGAGGTTTCCTTGTTCGTCTATGGAAAAGAGTTTGTACATTATGATTCCTACTATACGTATCCTTATGATTCTGCTGTTATTGATATTTTTAAAGTTTCGGAACTCTGTTCAGCTTACAAAATTGTACCTGTTTATGATATTATTTCAAAATGTGTTGTTATTCCTCAAGAGGCAACTAGTAATTCTTTTATATGTTTTCCTATGCTCCATGGTTATAAGGATTAAAATTCTCCATTTATTAATTAAGTTGTGATAGTTAACTCGTTATAATAAATAATACTACAATGCAAATTTGTGTTTTTAATGTTGACCTTTCAGAGTTACTTGAAGACTGTGGCTGGATGAATTGCATCGAGGCCAAATTGATCCCGGATGACGTCATATTAACGCTTCAGATAACGTTATATTAATGTGTCTGAAGACGTTAATAGACGTTATTATAGGAGGTCTTCACAATACGTGGTATTGACGTCTTCTGGAGACGTTATCTGGCGACGTTAATATGACGTTATCTGGAGACGTTAAGGTGACGTTATCTGGAGACGTTAATATGACGTTATCTGGGGACGTGAATAAGTCGATATCTGGAGACGTTAATATGACGTTATCTGGAGACGTTAATATGACGTTATCTGGAGACGTTAATATGACGTTATCTGGAGACGTTAATATGACGTTATCTGGAGACGTTAATATGACGTTATCTGGAGACGTTAATATGACGTTATCTGGAGACGTTAATATGACGTTATCTGGAGACGTTAATATGACGTTATCTGGAGACGTTAATATGACGTCTTCAGAGACGTCGCTGAGACCTGACATTAGGCCGTCATTTAGTACGTCTGTGGGACGTTTTTTACGACGTCATTTACGTCGAAAATGACCGTGAATGGACGTCGTCATGACGTAAAATTGCTACCTGGGTGGTTCGCAAAATGTACGTTACAGTTGTGAGATTAACTGACTCATGACTTGTCTTCTTTGATATCTTGTTCGAAGACCTCAACACCGTAAAAGTAACAGCATATGTAATTATGTATACCTAGTATTTATAACAATTTGTACCAAATGACAGGCTCCTCCTTACCTATGCAGTTCCTAGGTCCTTCTCCAAAAGGCAAGTACGTGTAGGGAGTGATGTTTTTCTCGTTTTCTGGCATGAAGCGCTCCGGATCGAACACCTACAGAAAAAAAAATAAGTGAAATTCTCATAGCAATAGATAATTTTTAAATAGATCGATTTAACTGTACCTCAATTTATTCCCGTTTTTCCTCCAAATATACTGATTGTGCACCAGAATAAATTATGTTTATTAACATATTTCGTAATGAGCACCTATTTTATGAATATTACATGTTCGCGGCTTTGGTCCGTTGGGGTGCTTACTACCGAGGGCTGCCCCTTATACGTTTGAGTGCTAAAAACAGAATAAATTTGGTGTACCTACTATCAGTTTTTTTGTGAATGGTTAAAAAAAATATTTTTTAAATTAGATTATTATTTTAGCACTCGATTTCAATAAATAGGCATTGCAGCTAGTGAAATTACTGGGACTCGAGATTGAAAAAGGATGGCTCGAAGTAACGAAGAGATAATAAGATTTTTTGGGTTTAGGACTGCTACTGTTTTTTCCAGGCTTCCATCAGACAAGCAACACGCTTGTCTCACCACTATAAGGAGAGGAAGCTTGCTACCTCTGCTTTGGAGTAGTACTGGTCGTCCCACATCATGCCGGACGCGTTCACGTAGACGGGCGTGCCGGCGGGGATGGTGAGCGTGTCGTCGATAATGTAGTTCTTAGTGGCGATGCGGTCCAGCCAGCTCATGGGGGCGAACTTGCGG
This sequence comes from Petrophora chlorosata, assembly GCA_951640565.1. NCBI lineage: Eukaryota > Metazoa > Arthropoda > Insecta > Lepidoptera > Geometridae > Petrophora > Petrophora chlorosata. The sequence continues at coordinate 940,163 of OX621204.1, read as the reverse complement.
AGGGCCTCTGGAAGTAGTACCTACTTTTAAAGGAAATAGGGGATCGGACAACTTTTCAAAAAGTGTTTAAAATTAACCATAATGTTTAAGACCATGAAAAATAATATTTTAACAAAATAAAGCCATAGAATTACCTAAAATCTTGTTTATGTTTTAAATTTTGCCGCGCAAAAAGTCGCCTCGGAACGTGTGACGTCATATGAAGGCAAACGAAACGACAAGCTCTACGGAACTACACACACACTACACTTTCAAATAGTTAGGTAGGTACCTACTTAAATTTAATCCTACAATAACTAACCTTTAATGATGGCATCAAGGTACTTGACTTCAGCAATCGTTGCGGAGTCAAATTCCTTGCCGAGTCTCTTTTTGGTTTCTATTAGCTCCTCGTACAGCTTCTCCTGAAATAAAAACGAAAATTTCAATATATATAAATCTGCTCATAGAGTACAGACTATTCAATTAATAGGTGCATGCATTGCTGCATAGCAATGTGTACATACACATCTAACAAATAGGACAACCGTACATTTTACCTCGATAGCATGGATTGAATCTTCGCTCGTGTGGGTGTGGCCAACCCTAGTGTCGGAGCTTTTAGACAACCCGGAGGCCTCCGATCCCAGGTAGCAAAATGACGTCTGCGACGAAAAAATGACGTCATCCTAAGGTCATATTAGGGTCCGTAGTTTATTCGTCAAATAAGTACGTCACACTGACGTCATTTTAACGTCTGGTACTCAAGGGAACGTCCTGGTGACGTCGATTTAGCGTCAATTCAGTGACGTCCTATGTTGGTCATGATTATGACGACGTAGCAACGTCCATATAAGGTCAATTCTGTGACGTCCTGTGTTGGTCGTGAATGTTACGTCCTAGTAACGTCCATTTACGGTCAATTCCGTGACGTCCTGTGTTGGTCAATAATAAGACGCCCTAGCAACGTCCATTTGGGGTCAACTGTGACGTCCTGTGTTGGTCATTAGTAAGACGGCGTAGCAACGTGCATTTAGGGTCAATTCTGTGACGTCCTGTGTTGGTCATGTATTATACGTCCTAGCAACGTCCATTTACGGTCAATTCTGTGACCTCCTGTGTTGGTCAATAATAAGACGCCCTAGCAACGGCCATTTGGGGTCAACTGTGACGTCCTATGTTGGTCATTAATAAGACGCCGTAGCAACGTGCATTTAGGGTCAGTTCTGTGACGTCCTGTGTTGGTCATGTATTATATGTCCTAGCAACGTCCATTTACGGTCTATTCTGTGACGTCCTGTGTTGTTCCCTAATAAGACGCCCTAGCAACGTCCATTTGGGTTCCATTCTGTGACGCCCTGTGTTGTTCATTAATAAGACGCCGTAGGAACGTACCTACATTTAGGGTCAATGGCGAAAGTTCGTAGTGTCTATGTACAGACTCGCCAAGATATTTCGGCCGTAGTGTACTTACCTACGTACTATTTATTTAGTGCATCTAAAGGAATGCTCTAACACGTAGGTACTACTTAATACCTGCTTAACACGTTCGCAGTCCCAATACAAAAGTTTCCGACAACGCCATAAGTCCAATATCATTTTCATTACTTTTGACCATTAGTCGATGCAAACGTCACAACTGATGCATAATTATGTTAAAATAAAGGCCCGTGCCCCGACTTTGCTCGTGTACACCGGGCGGTACACGGACTTAAAACACGACGAAGGAAGACTCACTTCGTATGCACGCGCCAAAGCTAAAAGGGTGTCATCACAATGTAAAAAATGTAAAAAGGCATATGTATTGATTGTTTTCCTAAAGTTACAGTTCACCAATAAAACATTATATATTTCTACTAACTCGTTTCATTTTGTACTGTGAAAACATTATATAAAAAAAATAAGTCATGTTTTTGGTTTTTCTTGTCTAATAGAACCCTTGTCACAAGTCCAGGAACGATACACTAACAAATTTCATAAGTCCGTGGCTGCAGAGCCCATATAGTTATAGTGGCCTCGTGTACCGCATAGGGTACACGGACTCGGCGGAATCGCTCCGCGTGTACCGCATAGGGTACACTGGACTGCGAACGTGTTAAGGTAGGTACCTAATTGCAACCGATAAAATTAATATTCATCGTCATTAAATAAATTATCAGTTTAAATGATAAATGATTTATTTTCTGTAAGTAGGTTTGTACAAACACTTTTAGTTAGAAGTCCACTGCTGGACAGGCCCCATATACATAGAAATGCCACGACGAGCGGTCTTGAGCCGCCTCGATACCTACAGAAACATCCACCACTGACTTCCATTCGTTTGACTAGCAGAATAAACGGGAACCTACTTATGATGCTATGGACATTCAAGCATATTATTATTATTATGGGAATCAGAATAAAACCTAATTAAGTAAGGTAGGTATATGAGCTAGGTATGCCATTATCCAAGAAAAGAAACATAATTTTATTCTAGGAGAGTACAACAGGTGCCTACCATGCTCAAGCAGGCACGATTAAATTAGCTCTAACAACATAACTATCATGCGGCTAGCGAACGTTTTTTTGTATTAAAATATAGGTACTCTGTAAAAACTTTAACTCGACAGTAAATAGTCCATTTTAATAATTTAAAAATTATCACCAGAGTTTATCTTTCTTCCAATCTGCGAGGAACGGAACGCATTGATAGCATGTTGTTTGTTATTATTTTATTAAATTATTATTTTTTACATTTGTATTTGTTATGTAACTCAATGAAAAGAAATTCAGCTATTAGTCTATCATCAAACATTAGAAAGAACCAATATAAGATAGAAAAGGCTGATTAAAAATATAAATATTTAAAAAGTAAAAAAAATATATTTTTGTTTGCTTTTGTTTATTTCGGAACGGAACGAACGAACGCGTTGACGGTTGGTTGGTATCCCGCGCTTTTTTTCTTTCTCAATTCTCTGTGTCAAACAAATGTGTAAATTCTCATGTTTTTTTCTTGCTGTTGTTATAGTACGTATCACAGCACATAAAAGGATTGTAAATTATGTATAGTGTCGTTCAGTTCGCGGAGAGTGAGGGTGGCACTGTGGCTGTGGTCATCAATAAATGGATAACACCTAAAAAAAGAGAAATCTATTGGCCTCCCGTAAAGGAGGCGAAAGCATTTGATAAACTTCTACAGAGGTGTTCGTCTCCAAATGAACAATGGAAACTATACGAGATCGATAGAGTTTTCTATCAGACTGGTAAGTTTTTTTTATGAGTAGGTAGTGTAACACTACCACACACAACTATTTTAGCAGCTGGTGGCTTGAGGGCAGTTAACTTTACCATGCTTTAAGCCTGGGCACAGACAGACTGGCCCAGAATTTAATTCTAGTAGGTGCTAGTGTTTTAAAACCTAACTAAAAAAATACACGGTGCCATAACCTAAAAATCTAAGGATTACGGCCGAGCTGAAGTTGACTGCAGTTTTGATGCGCACAGAAAAAAAATATTCAGATTGCCCAAGATCACAAGACAGAACTGCTATTTTTAGGTCATGGCGCCGTGTGTAAACAAGCAGCAGCGGCGACAGCAAGCAAGCAACAGATAAGTAATCATTTCCAAGAAAGTGTGTTCACAGGTGTTTGGTTTTGTTTGTTTTCACAAATATTTGTTGGTCTTGTCTTATAATTATACATTGTATAACATACATAAACCTGGTGGTTAGGTGGCCACCGAACCACCAGGGGTATGTATGGGGGGTATGTACCCACATCCACCTAGAATGTGCCCTACATAGCATTGTGTTGTGTTCATTGCAGTCTCATGTGCCTGTAATCTCACCACCATACCATATCAAAACAGAAACAAAAGCATAGTAAATTATATAAGTAATGGCAGTACTATTAACTACTAGTAATGAGATAGAACTAATGGATTAATAAGTGCTGGACTACCAAGCTTGTACGGCGTGGGTGTGTTGCATGGCGTGACTAACTTTAACTTGCATGTTGTTTTGATATTAACTGTGTTGGTGTTTTATGCTTGTTCTATAGATGAATTGGATAAGGCAAAGAAAAAATTAAAGTTGGTGGAAGACACATCAGATATACAGACTGAGGAGGAAAATTATATAAGTAAGCCACCTAAACGCAAAACAAAAAAAACTAGCAGATACATTTCATCATCAGATGATAATGATGATGAGAAAGGGTGTGAATTCCCTCGTCCTCCGCCTTTAAAGAAACATCTATCCAATTGTAATTATACCGGATGATACATTAACTAAATTATTTTGAACATAATAATATTTCCTTCCATTATTTTCTTTTTTTTTTTGCTTTTTAGATATAAACCTTGAACCTTCAAGTACAAGCACAATTTACAGTGATTTGGTACTAAATCACAACTCACAGATGAATAAACCTGATGCACAAGAGAAGGCTTCTAACAGTCATCATGATCAACCATCTGGTTCACAAAGTATGACACTCGATGAAATTGTTGCCAGCAGTGCTTCCAATAACTGTGGTAAATAGTAAAAATCATTTTGATTTTTTTAAATCTATAGCTGCCTAACTAGATTCTTTGCTAGATACTACCTTATATGCATGAGTATAGTTTTCGACGATTATTTCTATTTTTTGGTATAGTGGTGGTGGTGGTGGTTGGTGTTAAGATTATTATAGACTGTAATACCTACCATACTACTTTTTTCATCCAGATTGTCAAGGCCAAGTTGTTTCACTACTTGCCAAAATAAAAGCCCAAAATGATGTCATCCTAGCAATTTTGAAAGACAGAGCAGGAAATACCAATGCATTGAAGCCTGAATTCAAATTTCCCTTGGAAACTTTTCAAGATTTAGAAACAGTGGAACAGTTACTGACTAATACAGAAAACTGTGCTAACCTGGTAAGTGTTTACTTTTAATAAACAGGAAATGCCTATTGAGCAATTATAATTAATTCCTACTTTACCATAAGAAAGCTTTTTATTACATGGGTACCTTGCTAGAATGAGTTAGTTTGTTTGTGAGTTTGGATGTAGGAGTTAATCATCGGAACTATTGATTCAATTCTGGGAATTCAGTCACTAATAGCAAGCTACATTACCCCTGACAGGCTATGTTTTATTAGCTTCTGCTCACATTATGTGTAGTTAATTCCTAATAATTTTGGCCACTGCTTCACAGTGGGCGATTAGAGGGCTGAGATGTGAGGTGTGGGTTCAATTCCTGTTGCAACACAAATATTTGCTCTAGGTCTGTGTCATGATACCTTGGCACTCGTAGTTCCTGATACCTATGACAGGGAATCCTATAGTGTGAGCTCAAGATTATGTATGTGACTGTTGGATCTTATGTTAATTCTAGTGTGTACTTATAGAGATATATGTGGATGTTTATTGCTATCAATTAATATTTACAGACAAGCTACCTAAAGAGCCTTGGTGGGCATGATTTAAAAAATAAAGTATCGAGAGTGATGAAATATACATTGTCAGACTCGTTGGCAAGCAAGTTCAACTTCTATGGTAAAAGGTCTGAGAAGAAGCCTTTTTCAGAGCTACGTCTCCGTGAATTTATTGTTGGTATGTGTCTATTGTCTTTCATATGATTAAATTTATTCTTTCTAGATCTCATCTATAATACAAAATAAGTGTGCTATGAAATACCTAAATAATTTCAAAAGATACATATTCCTTGTGTACTGGCAACTGGTTAATAATTGGCATGTTTTATGTAGGTGGCTAGGTGGGGAGACTCTTAGTACTAGAAAGCTGTAATTTGGCAAGGCTATATATAATAATAATCACGTCAATTAACTGGTAAAATAAAACAATTAAGTCCACATAATTATTGCGACGGGCTTACTACGGAACCCTACAATGCGCGTGATCCAACACCCACTTGACCGGTTTTTAATTCTCCGTTAAAAATAATATTTAACACCAGTTGTGTCGCGACTCGCGAGTCGCTGTGTGAGAGCGACCCGTCATCTGACCCCACAGAGCGTTGCAGGCATTTGGGCTATTCTTATATTCACAAACTTTTTTGTTTTCAGAGAGCTTAAAGAGTTCCTCTCCAAGGATTACAGAAAAAGACATTGAAGACGATATAAAGGTGTGGCTCAAGCACGCACCTGAACGAGCAAAAAAGCGATTGTCAAAGGAAAATAACAATGTCATCCTCTAGGAAGAAAAAAAATGTAGTAGGTGAGCGTCAAATGTATAGAAGGATTTTGGCAGAAAAACGAAAAATTATTTTAGAAATACAAAGAAGTACATTACAGCCATCATTAAGTGATTTGCCATCTTCACCACAATATACATCCACATCTATAGCTACGAGTAACAGTAGTATTGACAACAATACTTTAAATGAAAACTGTTTAAGGACATATAAAGAGAATATTTTTTTAGATGAAAATTGTCAATCAACATTGTTTGAGGATTGTTTTATAGATAATGATGATTCACGATCTGACGATGCTAACGATTTGCCATCGCAATTAAGACATTGGGCTACCGCAGAACATAAAATTTCCCACAGTGCTCTAGATAGTCTTCTAAAAATTCTAAATCCTTTTTGCCCTAAATTGCCTAGAGATAGCAGAACGTTTTTAAATACGCCAATGAATATATCAAGTAACTCTTTGCAATCTGGTGAATTGGTGCACATTGGTCTCATAAATCAAATACAAGCACAATTAAAACTGTACAGTGGGTTCAACTTTAAAAATAGTGAAATATTGTTGTCTTTTAATGTTGATGGTTTGCCACTTTTTAAAAGCACGAATACTCAACTATGGCCTATATTAGGTTTGATCAAAAACTTTAATTGTGCACAGCCATTTGTAATAACTCTGTTCTGTGGAAACTCTAAACCTTCACCATTGAATCTGTTTTTGGGGCCATTTGTTGAAGAACTGTCTACATTACTTAATGATGGAATAAATTTTGAAGATACTCATTATATTGTAAAAGTACATAGTTTTGTATGTGACGCTCCAGCTAGAGCTTTTATCAAATGTACTAAATCCCATGGTGGATACTCATCATGTGATAAATGTGTAGAACCTGGTGAGTATATTCAAGGTAGAGTGATTTATACAAGCGTATCTGCGAGTAGGAGAACGGATTCACAATTTCGTTTACAGTCTGATGACGACCATCATGTTGGTGAATCTCCACTTTTGACGCTTCCCATAGATTTAGTTTCATTGTTTCCCATTGATTATATGCATGCTGTTTGTCTGGGAGTCATGAGGAAACTTTTAAATGTTTGGGTTGGTGGTGATTTAAATGTTCGTTTAAATAGCCGTTTAGTAAATGCAGTTTCTGAAAAATTACTTAGCTGTGCAAGTTGTATACCTGTTGAATTTAACAGGCGACCGCGAAGTATCAGTGAGTTGGCTCGCTGGAAAGCCACCGAATTTAGGATGTTTTTGTTATATACTGGACCAGTTGTTCTAAAAAATATCCTTCCAACCTCCCTGTATGAAAATTTTTTGTTATTTCATTGTGCTATAACAATTCTTTGTAGCCCTAGAAACATCAATAAAGTAGGTACATATTTAGCACATGAGCTATTATTAATGTTCATAAGACATTCCGAAACTACACTCGAGAGCAATGAATCCGGGTCACTTAAAGAATGTTAAAAATCTCGGAAACTAAAAATGATAGGTTAATGCAATAAATTGTATTTAATAGACAATGTAATACTCCTTAAATGAAAGTAAAAAAAATATGAGTCACCATACATTTTATTAACACAAAATTACATAAAGAAAAAAACTGCTGATCTCTCCTTAAAACAAAAATAGGAAACATGAAATTTTTGAACTTTATTACGATTTTCTTGAATTTTAATACTTCGTATTGCCTCCTCGTGCTTCCATTACTGCGTTTACGCGGTTTGGCATGCTGTACACCAAGTTCCTTATACGATTTTGGGGAATATTCTCCCATTCCTCTGTGAGAGCAATTTTGAGCTCACGAAGCGTGATTGGGGGAGGGTTTCGTTGTTTTACGCATCTGCCTAGCTCGTCCCAAGCATGCTCGATCGGGTTGATATCCGGGCTGCGCGCTGGCCACTCCATACGAGTAATGTTCATCTCTTGAAGGTAGTCATTCACAATCCTACCTGTATGAGGTCGGGCATTGTCATGCATAAATATAGCATCCTCACCTAAATTGACCATAAATGGACCAACGTGATCATTGAGGATTTCTTCCACATATCGTACGCTAGTTAAAGAGCCGTTTTCTATGATCACCAGCTCTGTGCGACTTTCAGAAGAAATTCCGGCCCACACAAGTACAGACCCACCACCGTAGGCTACTTTTTCTTCGATGCATGCTTGCTTGAATCTTTCCCCTGGTCTTCGATACACTCTGTGTCTTCCATCGTGCTTGTAGAGCATAAATTTTGATTCGTCGGAGAACATAACTTTTGACCAATCTTCAATACTCCAATTTACGTGGCTCTGGGCATATCTTAGTCTCGAAATACGATGCCCACGCTCCAGTTTAGGGCCGTTTGCAGGTCTAAGGGGTTTTAAGTTAGATTCAGCAAGCCGACGTCTTACTGTCCATGCACTTGGGTTACTTCCTCCGAGGCGTCGAAACTGATTGGTGAGTTCAGTTCCTGTGAGAAAGCGATTTCGAAGCATGGTGTTCACCAAGTATCGGTCTTCTCGTGCTGTGGTACACCTGGTTCTGCCCGTTCCTGGTCTGCGTAGGTTAGAACCAGTTTCTTCGTAACGTCGGAGAACTCTTTGTACTGTTGACAGCGACACACCGACAGTCCTGGCTGTATCGCGCTGACTCCGGCCGGTTTCCAGCATTGTAAGTATTCTGGTGCATTCTTCAGGCGTAAGCGACATAATTTCAGCTTGAATAATGAATATAGAGCACTATCAACATGGTTTATGTACCCACATAAATGACAGATTACAAACAAAAGCAAAACCAAATGCTGTAATTTCGTAGTTCCATCTTCGAAAGTGGCCCTTTTTCAAATTTGATTTTTTTATGATATAACTTTACAATAACTAAGAAGTTTTAATACCTTCATTTAAGGAGTATTACATTGTCTATTAAATACAATTTATTGCATTAACCTAGCATTTTTAGTTTCCGAGATTTTTAGGATTCTTTAAGTGACCCGGATTCATTGCTCTCGAGTGTATTTATAGCCGGAAATTTTTAATTTACAATGTTCATATGTTATGTCATTTGTGTGATGACGTTCGTTTATTTGGTGATTTGGACAGTTATTCCGCCTTTCCTTTCGAAAATTATTTAGGCATGTTAAAAAAATTAGTTAGGTCACCTAACAAACCGTTGCAGCAAATTTATAAACGATTAAAAGAAATGGAATCTACTTTTCCTCCAAAACTGATTGACGAGGTACCAGCGGTTTTTTATTACAATAGCTTAGGACCAACGCCTGTTGATAACAATGCTTATGAATGCTTTAATAAACTTGTTTATAAGGGTTTTGCAATGTATACAAAATCTGGTTTAGCTAATAATTGTTACTGCTATGCAAACGGCAAAGTAGTCGAGATACATAATATTTTGAGATGTAAGATTAATGGAGAGGTTTCCTTGTTCGTCTATGGAAAAGAGTTTGTACATTATGATTCCTACTATACGTATCCTTATGATTCTGCTGTTATTGATATTTTTAAAGTTTCGGAACTCTGTTCAGCTTACAAAATTGTACCTGTTTATGATATTATTTCAAAATGTGTTGTTATTCCTCAAGAGGCAACTAGTAATTCTTTTATATGTTTTCCTATGCTCCATGGTTATAAGGATTAAAATTCTCCATTTATTAATTAAGTTGTGATAGTTAACTCGTTATAATAAATAATACTACAATGCAAATTTGTGTTTTTAATGTTGACCTTTCAGAGTTACTTGAAGACTGTGGCTGGATGAATTGCATCGAGGCCAAATTGATCCCGGATGACGTCATATTAACGCTTCAGATAACGTTATATTAATGTGTCTGAAGACGTTAATAGACGTTATTATAGGAGGTCTTCACAATACGTGGTATTGACGTCTTCTGGAGACGTTATCTGGCGACGTTAATATGACGTTATCTGGAGACGTTAAGGTGACGTTATCTGGAGACGTTAATATGACGTTATCTGGGGACGTGAATAAGTCGATATCTGGAGACGTTAATATGACGTTATCTGGAGACGTTAATATGACGTTATCTGGAGACGTTAATATGACGTTATCTGGAGACGTTAATATGACGTTATCTGGAGACGTTAATATGACGTTATCTGGAGACGTTAATATGACGTTATCTGGAGACGTTAATATGACGTTATCTGGAGACGTTAATATGACGTTATCTGGAGACGTTAATATGACGTCTTCAGAGACGTCGCTGAGACCTGACATTAGGCCGTCATTTAGTACGTCTGTGGGACGTTTTTTACGACGTCATTTACGTCGAAAATGACCGTGAATGGACGTCGTCATGACGTAAAATTGCTACCTGGGATATGGCCTAACGACTGTTGAACTTTTTTGTGGGGTGGAAAATGCCGTCGCACTGCCCTTCTGCCATGGGGATGGCAGAAGGGGGTGTGTGAGGCTCGATCCCAATAAAAACCTCCCGTGAGCAGTTCTCTGCCGAGATGGAACAAGATGCGGTCGCGCTAGCATTCACCATCTCGCCCCGGCAGTAGGCCCGGGTGTTAACCGGGTCACTACGTCTGTGGAGACGCCTCAGACGTGTGGGGCCGTACAAGCAGACAGAGAGTCCCCCGACTCTCCACCAGTGACCCCACTACGGAGGGTGGAGGCCCCGTTCGTCTGCGCCGGAGCGGGTCAGACAAGGCATTGTCCTCCCTGGCCCACTCCGCGAACGACTGTTGTCGTAACACAACAACTGGGATCGACGGCTTAACGTGCCCTCCGAAGCACGGTAGTGCTCAGATATAAATACTACATAAACGGTCACCCATCCAAGTTGTGATTTCTGTAAACGTCGCTTAACTTATAGAAGATGGATGAATTAAGGCATGACGCGTCGATGTTACGTTTTCGATATGACGACCATCGATGTGTCATCATCATCGGGTGCCATTTTCATATTAAAGTTTGGAGGTCAGTAGGCAATATATTTTGCGATTCCACGCTGCGCTTTTGATATCTCGGTAGCTTAGTCCAGTCCATACTTTGATGTCGTCCAACCATTTATGTCGTGCGTGTCCTGGGCTTTTTTTCTCCGGAATCAAACTCTCGGAGATCAACCTTGGAAATTCGTACTGGGATCCACTCATAAGATATCCGAATAAAGCAGTCTTCCGTCTAATAATGGCCGTCAACAACTCTCGGTTACGATTTGCCAAATACCATCGATGTATAGATTTTCTATTGTATGAACCGTTCCCAACAGCTCCTAAAGGAACACTTTACCTGGATGTGAGGTGCGTGCGCCAGCTCGTTGAAAATCCACGTGAGGGCGCTGCCCGTCGTGTCGAACCCGCCCTGCAGGAAGATGGCCGCCTGTGCCAGGATCATGTCTTCCGTCATTTCTATAAGAAGAACAACATATTAAAAAAGATAGTTTAATCACGGTCTCTCGTATGTGTTTGAGCTGGTACCATAATTTGCCAGTTATTCTGTCACCGAGTAGAACTATGCGCAAGCGTTGCTGTGTTCTGGTTCTGGACGACATCTCTATGACGCATTCATATATTCATATTAATGACGCGTCATAGAGACTACACATTTCGCAGATGTCGTTTATTAATGAAGGAATCGACGTTTCCTCGAAGCAAGGAATCGCCAAGTTGTCATAGTGAATTAGGGCCTAGGTGAGACTGTGGTCAAAGGCAGACCCAGTCTGTTGTTATTATTATTATATTTATTATTATATCAACCTATTGTGTCCCACTGCTGGGCAACGGTCTCCCCCATCTCCTTCCAAACATCTCTGTCCATAGCTATTTTCATCCATCCGGGTAGATACATGTCTACCCAGTCTGTTGTAAAAAAACCTTTCTATCCAAGAGAAAAGTGCAATACAATTACCTTCTTCATCGGCAGAAGCCTGTTGCTTCAGTTTCACCAAAGCATCGAGCAGATCCCTTGGCTCCTTCACCTCCTTGTCGTACCCGCCCCGTTGCTCAACGATACTGCGGAATATCTTGCGCAGGAATAATGTGGTGTCTTTAGGGAACAAGGAGAATCTATAAGGAGAATTGAAGTTTCAAATAACTTATTGTTTTCGAAAAGATCAAAACGATTGATGACGATTACTTTAAGTCTTCTTCATATACTGATAGAGGTGGTCTGGAAGAGATCGCGATAAGACCACCCTGAGCGAAAACCCCTTTTGGCACTACATAATGTAGTCATTTAAGCTTGATTATCTCTTCATTCTGTTTATATATTGTTTTTTTCTTTTTGTAATTATGTTTTCTTTCTTTATTTTGTTAGTAAGTATTTTATTTTTTTCTTTATTGTGGTCGACAAATAAACTTTTTTCCTTTTTCTTTTTTTTCTTTTTTCACCCATTTCTTATCACCCTGGTATCACCGCTTTGCCAGTTATTCTGCCGCCAAGCAGTAGTGCGCAATCATTTCTGTGTTCTGTTTTTTTTTTATGTAACTGAATGACGAGACGAGCTGGTCGTTTGCCTGATGGTAAGCAATACGCCAGCCCATAACAATAACAGCACCATCCAGAACTTTGTTTTGCAAAAACCTGCGCGGCGCTGCAATGCGCTCGTCACCCTAAGACAATTAGCTGTTAAGTCTCATAATGCCCAGTAATTTCGCTGGCTACAATGCCCTTCAAACCGGAACACAGTAATGCTTGCGCACTACTGCTTGGCGGCTGAATAACTGGCAAAGCGGTGGTACCCACCTAGACGGCCTCTCGCATACGAGAAACCTACCACCAGTTAGCAAAGCGGTGGTACCCACAGGTTTGAAGGGTATTGTACATTGTGGGCAGTGAAATTACTAAGCATATAAATGAGACTTAATATCTGATTTTTCCGGATGACAAGCGTTATGTTATGATGTTAAGGTAACTATAGTCAATACATTTATTGTACTACCTGCAGATTGAACATTTTTTTTTACTTAATATCTAGAATCTAGATTATCTGAGATTCCTATAGTCTAGTTTGGCCTTTAGCAAATCGCAGGTTTCCGTCTAGCATCCTAAAATAAAGCCCTCGAAGTTGACTCACCCAAACACATCCACAAGCTGAGGGCAGAAGAAGATACTGGACCAGGCCAGGCCGCGGATAATGTTGAACCTCATGAAGTCCCTCGTGACCTTCCTGATGATGCTGTCTCCGGTCAGGGCGGCCTGGGACTGGATGCCGAAGGCTGCTTCACCGATGATGTCGGTGCTGTAATCTGTGGCGATGACCTGGAAAATTGGATAAGTATCGATAAAACTGATATGTAGCTACGAAGATTGTTGGCTATGCGTACTATTATTTTTCTGTGGTTATTCATGCATTATTCCTGCTTTCTGCTTTATCCTAATTATTGCTTTATCCTGATCATTATCCTTGATATTGTTAAGTATTCTGTGTCATAATTATAAATATATATAGTTTGCGTCGTTTTTTTAGTCAGGCGATCCGAATGCGATATATGATATATAACCAGACCTAGCGTACTCCGCACTGTAGGTACGAAGCTACAAGTACATAGCCGGACACCGTCAGCGGGTCGCGCGTCGTTACACGTGCCGCGTCAGAAGAGATAAGAGCTATGCGGTAGAAAGAGAGGCGCTCTGTAGGTTAATATGACTGGTAGGTATGCAGTGCTACGCGAGGTGAATTGAATTTTATTGGGTCATAGCAAGAGTCGCTATTTGTTTAAATTTATTTGCGGAGTGATGCTTCTGTCCCTTAGTATTCTGTGATATAACGCCCAACGATCACATACATAGATCCTGGCCCCTAACTAGAATTCCCTGTATCTAGGGAACCAGGAGCTATGAGGACCATGGTCCCACAACACACAGATACGAAACAAATGCTTGCGCTTTTTTTTCTGTTCACAAACATTTGTCGAATCGAACCCGCAACCTCAGTGGTGTATGAGATTTGAGCCAACCTGCCCAACCACTGCACCACAGAGGCTGTCCGAATATATGTAAGTACACTATTCCAGTTAACAAGTTCAACTGCAAACCGGGTTATACGACTCTCATACCGACTTTGTATGTAACTGTACCAATTCATATACCACATTGGAATTACAACATTTTGTATCTAGTATCGGAGATTTGTATTCAAGTTCACGAATAGTTTGTCTACAAGCCTAAACATTTCCGAACGATCACATAACTAGGATTTCTTGTACCTAAACATTTAAAATTTGTAATAACCTATACCTACCTAAGACATATGAAAATAAGTAACTAAACTTTGACATTTTATAGAATTCATAATTAATTTGAATCTAAGAATGTAAATTAAAATGATGTCTTGTAAATTAATTAAAATATCTTTATGTGAATTGTATTGCACACCCTTAAATAGGGCACATTATAATTACTACTGTAACACCTACATTACCTACCTATATTCTAGCAATAAAAGTTTATGATTATGATAGGGAGCCGGAACTACGAGGACTATGCTCCCACAGCCAGACATGAAACAAATGCCTGGGCTTTTTTTGCCTAAACTAATTTAGTATTCAATCCGCGTGATTGTGAACAACACGACACATCAGTTGGCATACTTTATGATTACATAACATGCTGCGTGAATAGATTAGAATAAATAAACGAGTACCTGATTATGCATTTTCTGTCTAGATTTTTGGTCTTGTAGGTACCTACTACTGCGCATCGAGGTTAACAGGATCATAATTTCGAGCTACCTCCAACAACATAAGAAGAATTAGAATTTTCAATTTGAAAATTAAAACGTCTTAAATAAAAATTTTAAATATGTCTTATAAACTATTTTTTAAGGTTTTTAGTTTTAGTTTCATATACTATAATATGCTATATAATGTATTATTAATTATACTTGTATTTTCATGAAATCTTATAAACTACCTAATCAAATATTTATTTCATTATTGTTTTTTATATGTAATTGAATTAATTAAATAATTCAAAAATTTAAATAAAGGTCAAAACACAAAAAAACAATATTAATATACTCGTAATACTTGTAATATACTTGTAGTAATCATGTTAAAAATAAATCAGTTAGATATCATTCTAAAATGGCTTCTCAACCTTTTGGCTAAGATTGACGTCGTGTATATGATTTTGAAACAAGGTAAGTATGTTGTCCCATTTCTATCATACCATATCAAGACCGCAGTCCGGGTACGTAAAAGAAATAAGAGAATTTTATCGGTGCTTCACCCGCTAGAGAAGATTGCACCAAAAGCAACTCTGCGGGTTTTTTTTATTTTATCTTATAAATGTCTAAAACCATTAAACCTATTAACCAATGTAGGAGTTCACATGAGATTGCGCACAATCATAAAGATAAACAGAAAAAATACTATAGAAAGATGGAAATATATCTTATAAACACATACAACAGCAGTAGCAGAGTGACCAGGCCAAACCGGTCCGGGCACCTGATCTGAGAGAGAGTCTGTCCCAGCACCCGACCCGAGAGAGAGTCTGTCCCAGCACCCGACCCGAGGGACAGTTAGTCCCAGCACCCGACCCGAGAGAGAGTCAGTCCCAGCACCCACCCGACCCAAGAGAGAGTCTGTCCCAGCACCCGACCCGAGAAAAGGCCTGTCCCAGCACCCGACCCGAGAGAGAGTCTGTCCCAGCACCCACCCGACCCGAGAGAGAGTCTGTCCTAGCACCCGAACCCGAGAGAGAGTCTGTCCCAGCACCCACCCGACCCGAGAGAGAGTCTGTCCTAGCACCCGACCCGAGAGAGAGTCTGTCCCAGCACCCATCCGACCTGAGAGAGAGTCTGTCCTAGCACCCGACCCGAGAGAGAGTCTGTCCCAGCACCCGACCCGAGAGAGAGTTTTCAGACTTATTTTGACCAATGATATCGTTGCAAACAATAGGGCATCGGACAACTTCACAGAAAGTGTTTTAAATTAACTACAATGAATATATACAGCCAAGAAAAATACTATTTTAATTAAATAACGCTCTAAAAGTACCTAAAACTATGTTTAAATATTATATTTCAAATATTGCCGCGCAAAAGGTCACCTCAAAACTTGTGACGTCATATGAAGGTAAAAAACGACAAACTCTTCAAAATAAAATTTGCAAAGAGATTTCAATACGTTTTGTGAAGTTTGGGGACTGTATTGTAGTAATGGAACGAAAACATTAGCAAAATATATATATATATAGCTTTATGAAAAGCAAAAACGTAAAATAAACACAAGCTTGACTCACGGCATTTCCCTTCAAATGACGTCATGCGCTGTGATTGTTGTTTCGTTTGAGATGAAGAACAGATTAAAAATGTCAGAATTATTATATTTTATTTATTGACTTAAAAATTTAAATAATTATTATTTCATAAAAATATTGATTGAATGATCTTTCTGGTTCGACGAACATTCGTTCTAACTACATTTTAGATATTTTCTCGATTACTGTCCGATCCCCTATTACTCCCTAATTTAGCCAATAGCCATGCATTAGCAATGCTTTTCTTTTGGTACTATAAGTAGGTACAATCTAAGATACTTACCCTAACATTGGTGTCCTCAGGGTTTTTCTTAGACTCCATCTCGATCCTCCGCACCAGATCACCGGCCTTCTCCATGACGAGACCATCGAAGGATCTGAGTTTGGCAGCCGTGAACACGGCCGTTAGGCGACGTCTGATGTTACTCCACGTGGGGTCCTGGCAAAGGGATATTGAAAATATATTACAAGAGAGTCGTATTGAGATTCGCAACTTAAGTTATGAGCCGGCGCCTGCGTTGTTCCAGGATTAGTTACACTTCCGCGCAGGTTCTACCTACACGAGATCTAGTTAACTCAACACTCACACCCACACCCCTCAAATTCTACACACACAGAGACACACATGGGATATTTTTTTAATGTTTCTTTGTTAATTTAATTTCAATTATTCAGATTTAGCATTTTTATGTATCGAAATTGGGAGGAGTCAAATCCTTGAAACACAGCGTCAAGCTACGTCGAGGGCTTCAAAACTGTAATTGTACACTATTTTATGTTTATGATAAGTTTTCATGTACTCTTTTATATTGTTTGGTATATAAAATACAATATATAGTATTGTATTATATATTGTATTGTAAGAATGCTGAGGTAGATGCTTTACTATACTATCAGATGATGTTAGATGAGCTTGCCCAGGTTACCGTTTGCAAGTTTTCGTTATTTTATCATATGTCACGTAGTTTCTTATTATACATATATCTAGAGGTGTATAACGCGGGTTATAAATAAACAGCAATTCTGTCTATGTTAATTTATTCCAAACGCGTATGAAAGGACGTCTCAAAGTCACAATCAATTCACGGCGAGACTTTATAGTGTACAAAAAAACAATAGTGTTTACTGTGTACACTCTTATCGCTAGGCGTGGCGCTGACTGTGGGGCGAATGCCCTGTTCGTCTCGTTATTCAGTCGTAGGTATGAAACTGTAAGTTAAATCAATCAAATCAAAATCGTCAAATTATCACCATGGCTCTACAATGAAAAAGAACCACTACTCAGAAGATACGGCAAGAAACTGATTTTATTTTAGTACTTTTGTTACAATATTTTGTTTGTTTTTGACAATATTATGTGTCTTATGTGCCAGCTACTTGGCAGAAGCGGAATGTTACATGCATCTTTGTCTTCTAGTTAATTACTGACTGTATAGTTAAGACTAAGCTTCAGAGTCTTGAACATCGGCGTAAAGTTGCCAGTTTATAGGTCGTACCGGATACATTTCGGAGAGTGTGCGACGGAATTACATGAACTTATTCCTCCATCCCCTTTCCATCACCGGACGACCAGACGTACGGCAAGCCGTCATCAATTTATGGTTGACATCCCTCCTGCTCGCACCAAGCGCTTTGCTTCGACCTTCATAATGCGAACGGCCAAGGAGTGGAACTCTCTGCCGGCATCTGTGTTTCCGGATAGCTATAATCTGGGTGTATTTAAAACAAGAGTGAACAGGTTTCTTCTAGGCGAGCGTGCTACATCTTCGACCGCATCGTCACTTAACAACTGGTGAGATAGCGGTCAAACGCAAGCCTATAACTAATTTTTTTTAAATCCTTTTTTTATTAGAATATTTTTCACACGCAAAAAAAGAAAAGATGAAACTATATAATATTCCAACCTTTTACAAATTTAGTAAGTTTGTATATCGGAATGATTAGTTAATACTTACTCATTATAATTATAGTTTTAGGTACGTACGTTAACAGTAAAGATGTTGAGTGATCCAATAGGGTCACTCTTGCCCGAGCTCAGGAACCGGTTTCGGAAGTTGTCCGCATCTTTAACCAGGATCCTCCGCGCCAGATCCGGCGAGTTCACCACCAGTGCCGGCCGCCAGAACAGCCAGATGCCCACGTAGGGGGCCTTGAACTGTCTGTAGAGGTCGCGCATCCAGAGGGCCTGGAGATATAATGTCACTTACAAATTGTGGAATAAAACTTCACGGAAGCAGCATCCTCGAGTGGCGAGGCTGATCTCACTTGAGGTTTAAACAAGTTTTTGGAAATCTTCTTATTGTATCTTATTTTGCTTCTTATTAATTTATATTTTACTAATATTATAAATGCAAAATGTTGTGACGATGCGTGGATGTTTGTTACACAATTACACAAACACTACTGAATGAATTTTGATGAAATTTGGTACGTACAAAAAGGTTTGAAAAAGGACACAGGCTACATTTTATTGAGGAAAACCGCAAGTCAAACTATTGAGCGCAGCTGGTGAAAATTATGAAATTATGCTCAGAATTTTAACTGGCATCCCCTGGGTATCCTATTCCCTGGGAGCGGGAAAAGCTTTCCCTTCGCCCGTGATTTCTCATCAGTCATCATCAGTCTTTCATCCGAAACCGTCCCATTCAGGACTAGGTAGATAGAGAGCTATAAAATACCAACCACCCCAATTTTTCAGTACTCTATAGTAGGTCCGGCAGCGGTTGTAATACCCACTGAACAAAACCATGTCGTCAACGACCCGTGTTTAGGGATTATATTCGGTGAACCATCAGGGAGCTGGGTCTAAACAGTCGCTCTACTGCTATTTTCCTTCTATGACGGTGACGATGTCGCCGAAGAGTTAGTACTCCCTCACTCATCATCAGGTGACATAGTGGCCAAACGTAGATCTTGGTATAAAAAATATATATGATATAAAGCCCTTGATACGCAGTTACAGCAATTTCGTTGACCTAAAATTGTTTAACCGAAAAGATTTTTATGGGGTTTTATTGATATTAAGGCGAGTAGTATTTATGCCTTAGGATTTGTGGGTAATGTGATCGATGTGCTGTTTTGTGTGTGTTGTTATGTGATTTTAATGCCTAATTTTGTCAGGCCAGTTGTATTTAGGACAATTACTTTATCCCCGGTTTAAAAGTGTACTCTGTGACTTTACTCGTTCCGTTAAAGCCCACCACGCCATGAAGTATATAGTGAAACATGGTGACGCAGCAAGAAGGAAATTCAAATCAAATCAAGTTATTTCGCTTCAGATTAACAATATTAACAAAGGTCTTAAATTAAAATAAAAGTTCAACATATCATACCTATTGGCATGCGAATAATAGTAATGTTTGGTAACATCAAATAAAATATAAAATAAAATCAACAACCCGTAGAACATACCTAATAATAAACTTATGATACCTTAACTACTTCTGTAGTACACATTTTTGTTTCTTATGCTCGAAAAAATCTTTTACAGCGTAGAAGTTATGCTCAAGTAGCCATTGTAATAGCTTTTTTCGGAACCTGGAATACATTTGTGTTTTTAAATATTCTGGGATATGATTGTATAATTTTATAGCCATCACAAAGCAATTTCTGTGTACCCACTTTTATACGTCTATTCATTTTTGTACCCACCTTTATACGTCTATTCATTAGTAGATAACTGCTAATTTAATATATTATTTAAATATACCTATCATTACGTAATGCAAACCTAATCTAGGTATATTTAAGTTGTTAGCATGTCTTGCTAAGAACCTAGGTCTTAAGTCGCACTTAAATTGTATAGTCCGCTGTGTTGTACAAACCCGCTAGTTGTTTTACAAATTTGCAATGCTATGTAAAAAACTAAACGACTCGACGACGACGACGAATCTTATTAGCTACTTAGCGTTGTATTGTATATATACGTCTTGCGTTTTGTACGTGCGCCAATCTATTTTAATATCTCCGTAAATATAATTATAAGTATCTTTAGTTAGTTCATTAGGTACGTAGTCAGTCTAATGCAAAAAAGCAAATTTAAAAATACTCTTCGCTGTAGCTAGCAAATAACTTGTTTGAACTAGCTAAACAAACTAAGACCTATTTGTAAATAATGATGTCTGTAGTAACCATGTTTTGAGGCGAATAAATTATTATTCTATTCTATTATTTTATTTAAGAACATTTTATTGGAATCAACTAGTTCTGGTTCAAAAAACAAGATAGCATTAATAGAAAAAGATAACCGATTCTGGGTCCATTATACATATATACATTCGACTGACAGGCGAGACTACACAAAAAGTAGGTAGTATGGATGGTTTTGTTATTCAGTAAAAACTAAATAAAAAAAAGATTATAAATGAATATACCCTGACATTTGAATAATACCTACCAAAATATATACCTACCTACCTAGAATGGTATATCTGAGCCAAAGACGAATAGACAAAACCTATCTTTGTATACCTAGTAGTGCAATAGGTGGAAAGTCTCTAGTTTTCAGGCTTTCTGGCTAGGCAACACCGCTTTGCCAGTTATTCTGCTGCCAAGCAGTAGTGCGCAAGCATAACTCTGTCCCGGTTTAAAGAGATAGTAGCCAGCGAAATAGGGGATCGGACAATAATCGAAAAATAAATCTAAAATGTAGTTTGAACGAATCTTTGTCGAATCTGAAAGATCATTCAATCAATATTTTTGTAAAATAATAATGATTTATATATTTAAATCAATAAACAAATCTGTAATTTTTTATCTGTTTTTTATCTCAAATGAAACACCAAACACAGTGCATGACGTCATTTCAAAGTAAATACCGTGTGCTTGTGTTAATTTTATATTTTTGCGTATTATCTAAATCAAAACGAAATGTTTTCATTCTATCATCACCTTTAAGTTCTTTAACTTAACCAAAACGTATAAATCACTTTGCAAGTTTGCTTTCGCAGAGCTAGTCTTTTCGTTTGTCCTCATATGACGTCATAAGTTCTGAGGTGGTCATAAAAAGGTAGGTAGGTAGTACACCTACATTATTTATTATTTGAAGGATTCTTCTGTGCAAAAGAGTTTTCATAAAAAGTATAAAATAATTCAACTCACAGGATTTTGTTTCTGCAGGAACGTGAGGCTTCCCATGATGGGGTGCGGTGGGTTATGGGGCACCCCTCTATCTGCCCAGAAATTTTTCACTTTCCCCCATTTTATTCCGAGCCAAGCCCCGACGCACGCGCACACTGATAATAGTAGGACCACGAACATAGTTTTCTAAAAATACTTATTTATTGCTAAAACTGCTTAATAGTTATTTATTAAATTATTAAGTACCAAAAATATATCAAAACATATTTTAAACTAATAAATAAATATAATTGAAACAGATAATTGGTGGTATGTTTAAACAACTGGAATTATCTGTAAGCCGCGAAGGTCCAACACAGAATGATATGGTTATAGGTCAACATTTTTATTTAAAACATGTTATTTGTGTTACCGTCAAATTATCCAATTCATGCGTTCTACAGAATACCTAGATAGTTAGGTAGATAGATAATAGATGAACGCAATTTTACTTTATTGCAAATATTAAACTACAGACATTACATAAAAAACAATTAAAGAAAATGTTGCAGTTTTGAGTTTGTCCATCTTTCCAATCCTCGTTCCCTTCGTTCTTCGTTGCTATTTTTAAGAATATGGTGAAGAAACATTACTTGCCAATAACAGCTAAATGACGTTTTATAATTATATTTATGTCTATACATATAAATATATAGATAAGTATTTTTTTTTATATTTGTTTTATTTTTAATATTATATCATATTGACATACAGTTGGAGTTTTATAATGTACACCACACTGACCGCAATATTTCTATTAAAATTCCTGTCCATCCAAAGGTTGCCTGTAAGAAATTGCGCATAGCGATAAGGCCGCCTATTGTCATCATCATCATCAGCCCATTACTGGGACTTGGGCCTTCCCTCGTTGAGAGAGTATGGGCCTATATTCCACCACGCTGGCCCAGTGCGGGTTGGTGGATGTCACATGTCCTCGAATTTTTGTGAAAAATTCTTGGATATGCCGTTTTCGTCACGATGTTTCCCTTCACCGTTTTTAGAGCGAGTGCTACTTTAAAAACCGACTTCAATGTATCTTCGAAGTCCAAGGTCAAATATCGATTAAATTTATATGGGACCACTTCGTAGCTATATTGAACCCAACGCAAAAATAATTTTCCAAATCGGTTCATAAATGACGGAGTTCTGAGGTAACAAACATAAAAAAATACATCCGAATAGAGAACCTCCTCCTTTTTTGAAGTCGGTTAAATAATACCTCTTTCCAATATTAGTTTTTTATCACAGTAGATTTATCAGTCTAGTAAATCTGTGATATTAGAGATAGTCATATCTCACACTCCGTATATCAACATCTTCCACACTACTCACGACACATGCATGCACACCCTCACATAAACACGTTTGGCTGCCTATATATACCTACTTCCATAATTATTATACATATTATATTCCTATTAGTCTGCTCTGCTTTTGTTTTATGACAAATCCATATACATATTAATCCATATATCCATTTATTTATATATTTTTTATTAAACACTCTTTACGAGCAACCCTAATATCTATGTATATATATATATATATATATCCGTAACAGGGAAGGTAAAGTGTATGGAAAATCTTTGTAAAATTTTTGAAAATCTAGCTGCGCCCCGCGGTTCCACCCGCGGTTTCCCGGGATAAAAAGTAGCCTTTGTGCTATTCCAAGTCCTAAAGTACCTACATACCAAATTTTATCAAAATTCATTTAGTAGTTTTGCGTGAAAGAGTAACAAACATACATCCATACATTCTTGCAAACTTTCGCGTTTATAATATTACTAGGATGGCGGTGAAACTTAGTGCCCAGACTAGGCAAAGAAATAAATATAAACAGTTTTTAACATTTTTTGTAAATCAACCTCTAACGAATGTTAAGCAGGGTGTTTTTTTTAAAGCTAGTTACGACGTTACATATGGGTACAAGCGAATGAAACTATAAGGCTGACTGTCCACTGGAGCGGAGCGACAAACTCGGCGGAGCGGTGAGCGAGGCAAAAATCCACTAATAGAATTGCATTAAATCTCCGCTCCTCTTCAGTAGACAGGGACTTGCGAACTACTTAGCTTAAAAATTCATTCAAAAACGGGAAGCGGAGCGAGGAAACAGAGAGGAGAAAAGAGCTTGAGCACTGAGCTTGCTTGCACTTTTTTTCTGTGCACAAACATTTGTTCCGTCGCGGGAATCGAACCCGCAACCTCAGTGGTGTATGAGATTTGAGCCAACCTGCCCAACCATTACACCACAATGCAATGGCTGATCCACAAACAACTAATTACCTCAGACAATTTGCTCTACTCACCCAAAACCAGTTATTTTTCCGTAGAATAAATATTTTTTCTTATTCTTTCTTTTCGCTTTCTAGAAAAAGATAGTTTCTGAAAAAGAAAAGAAGCATGTAGGTACCTATCTACTTAAATATTACAACAACACCAGTTGGTTTAAGATGTTGCGAACAACCAAATTACAAAAAACAAAACGTAATAAAATTATATCTATATAAACTCGTTTAGAACATGGCAAAAAATTCTAGACTCTATCATAACCTTTTGACCACACATTGTAAGTGATGAGTTCCTACTAAGTATAATATTATAATACCTAATGATAAAAAATACCATAATTTTATTAATGTAGGTATAGGCAGTGCGTATATATATATCAATGCAGTGCGTGTGTTGCGTGACCAGCAGGGCGATCATGTATTTTTTATTTCAATCAATTCAAGAAACCAGTTTCAATGATGGTTTTACGATCACGTAACCCATTTGTTGCAATCAAACGTTAACGAAAGCTCCATTGAAATAAAAATAAGTTTTGACTAACAAAGTTTATATCGATATACGTGTAAACGAATGACAAAAGAGCCGTATTACCACTAAGTACCAAAATACTAAACTACACAGTAAAATTGAATTGATAGGGCGTATACATAACGATTCATAGCACAATCTCGCTTTGTAAATTTGTCGGGTTACCTTCGAAGTTATCGATAGGAGCACATTGAAATAGAGACATAAAAAGTTACGGGATCGTATTGTATCGACTGAATTAAATTTCTATTGCACGTAGGTTCGCAACATGCGAAGTTTGCAACAGGCTTACGTGATCGCCCTGCAGGTCTAAGTAGGTAAGTAGGTACTTACATAATAATATACTAAAATGTTAAGTAGGTACGTAGAACGTATAATAATAATCATCATCATCATCATCCCATTACGTTCCCACGGCTATCTATGAGAGGAGCACCCATAGGCCGTTGTAAGTGTTGTAAAAATCCCGAGTCTGGTAGTCTACATTTTAGGACTTGCCTCTAATCACAAGACTCGACTCATAGAAATAGAATATACGTACTTTATTTGTGAGTAAAATAGATGTAACGTAGACAATGCAAAGTACCTGACACATTTCGCCAACAGAGTAGCATAAAAAAAACTTCAATTTTATTAACATACTTCAATTATGCAACACATAAGTACCAAGTATTAATAAATTATTATTCAAACAAAAACATAAATGTTAAATGACAACAACTTAATTTTAAGTAAGTTACTTAAAATTAACGTTAAAAAGTTACGTAGATTATAGAGAGTGAAAACGAATTAAATTAATTAATAAAATCATTTATTCAATAAGGTTGTTAAACTTATTTGGCTAGTTGACAAATTTATAACATTGGGGTATCTGCTGCCGAACTAGGCTCATCGCCCGTGTTTCAGCGTACAGTGCCCTCCCCTAGGGTTATACAAATATAAAGGCTAGCCTGTAATAATTTTGCTTAAATACAATGACAAAAGAAAAGAAAACACAAAAACTAAAGGAACTTATCTTACATGTTATGAGTTGTGTTCCTCTCTGTGAGTATAGTGAGTGTGTGTGTGTGTGTGTGTGTGTGTGTGTGTGTGTATGTGTGTGTGTGTGAGAGGGTGTTAGATTTGAGCGTACAGGTATTTTATTATATGTATATATATATATATATATATATATATATATATATATATTATATTGTGTCCAAAGAGATGTTAAGGAGCCGAAATTAATAATAGTAAGGTAATCGGATACGGTCATTTCACAATACTAAGTAGATCTTCAGTCTGATTATAAGTAAGCGACTTTAACCAGGAAGTGACTTTTAATTTGACCTCAGATTTTGATAATGAATATATGTCCAATATTTTATTAATTTTATTGTAAAGAAAAGGGCCCAGGAAATGTATGAATCTTTGAATGAATGATGTCTGAATTTTTTTAGGTTGTAAACACACATTGTGTCTACGACGCTTTATTTGTGTTTGAGGGTCGTAACTTAAGATCACATTTTGCCTTAAGATTATACTGAGAATAAAAAGTTGGCGAACGGTGAGAACCTCACAGGATTTATACAAGAGCGTAGTAGGGAACAAAAATGGTCGACCAGTACTAACTTTTAACACAGCTCTTTGGGAGATCTCTAGGGGAAGGATGGTTGTTTTGAGTGCACCACCCCAAGAAGAGATGCAATAGTTAATCAATGATTGGCAAAGAGCTATATATATTTGCATGATTAGATTTGCATGTGCAATGGGCTTAAGTTTTTTAAAAATATATATTACTTTTCGTATACGTCCACTTAAATTTATTATATGTTGTTTAAAGCTTAAATTATTATCTATTGTTATTCCTAAGTATTTGATTGAGACAGTTGGTTCTAATGTTTTGCACAAACAATTTTTAAAGTTGGTTGAGAGACAAGTGTTGTTATGGGCTTGAATTTGTAAGTTATTTGGAATATGAGCATTACGAATAGAGAAAGTAATATATTTAGTTTTTTCTGTATTTAATGATAAAATATTATTATGTTTACTTACTGCAAAAGCTAGAATTAAATATTAAGATCTTCTTGTAAAACCAGTAAAACCTTAGATTTACCAACTCTTTATGGTAGAAGTCCGAAATGTTCCGCGATCATCGTTAATTTTAAACTTTTACCAGCATTCACATGGTGTATCTTAGGTTTGACCTCAGAGACACGGTAAAAGGTCAAAGAAATGTAGGTGCGACGACGAGCGAAGCGAAGAGGAGCGTTAGGTTACTTGTCGCAGCGTGCCGCGGCAGCGGCCGGCGAAGATCCATAAGATGTTTAATTTTATTAAAACGCGTTTTATCTACATAGCTTGACCTAGTTTTAACTGATTTTCATCTTAGATCAGTAGTAAATGCTAGTTACAATAAAATTAATACTCATTGTTTTATTCCCAAAACTAACATTTACCAACCGTCATTGGTAAAACTTAGCATGTTCCAAACGTTAATGGTAAAAGCCCGAAAATGGTCTCTTTTTTATAATATCCTTACATTTACCAACCCATGTTGGTAAATCCTAACATTTACTAGTAAAACCTAAGATTTACCAATATACTTACGGGCTTTTACAGTAACATATACAAATTACTTACAATAAATAACCGAATGTTAATGACTAGCGATCATTTACTCCACTCAGAACTTCTGTAGGGCCCAAACAGGCACACTGTAGGGGGCACAGCTTGGTTCGGGCTGAAGAAAACGCTTCCAGTTCTTGCTTCGAGGTACTTTTATTTACTTGATTTTCAGTGGACTGTCTGATCGTAACTAACTCATTTTGTCGACAATTGCTCTACTTATATTCAAAACTTATACCTGGCAATCGCCCCCAGTCATAAGGAGCGACGCACGAGTCTCCACCAATAGTAGAGCCGCGATAAGTCTATCTCTTTCTATCTTGACCTTGAAGTTTTTTCGAATATGTTCTATCTCTTTCTATTTCTTTTGTATCTTTGGTTCCTCGCTCTAACTGGGGATTTTCCATGCGTTTTGGCTCTACTATTGGTGGAGGACAAAAGTGAAACAACCTAACCATACATTTCTTATCCTAGGCCCTAAGTAAAATTCAACTTTATTTCTTACGTTACTAATAATACAAAGTCTTATCATTATGTTAGAGTTATTCTACGTTGCTAACACTTTCCCCGCCAGTGCACGACGGCTCGAGCACTCCATCTCCCGGCTGCAACGTCTTGCTCGCAGTCACGAAGATGAGTCTGGATACAGGGCGCCTCATCACGCCGCCCTTGGTTCGCACGTTCACGACGCGAGTTCTTCCGTCTGGTCCTGGGAAAGTCTCCTCGATTATTCCCCGCGGCCATGTGTTGCGCGGTAGCGAGGAATCTGCGATGATCACCACATCGCCTTTCTGGAATTCTGCATACTTTCTGCCATCTAGCTTTCTTGGCATGAGGGTTGGGAGATACTCCCTCAGCCATCGACTCCAGAAGTGGTCGGCCATTCTTTGGGCTGTTTTCCAGTTGGGCTTCCCAATGAGGTTTGTGTCGTCGTATTCGCCCAGTACTGCTGCTCCGCAAGATCTTCCAATCAGGAAGTGGTTCGGGGTTAGTCCTTCTTCGTCTTCTGGATCGGCGCTCAAGTGGGTTAACGGTCGGGAGTTAACCGTGTGCTCCACCTCAGTCAGGAGCGTGTGAAGAACTTCTTCTGGAGGACTTCTTTCCTTGAGGACGGCAGTGAGTGCGGTTTTGACTGTCCGCACTAATCTTTCCCATGCCCCTCCCATATTGGGGGCTCCAGGAGGGATGAACTTCCAGGTTATTCCCTCTCTTTCAGCAGCCTCGATGAGTTCGTCGTTCTGAATTTTCTTGGCTTCTTCTTTCAGCTCGTGGTCTGCCCCGACAAAATTAGTTCCATTGTCGCTATATATTGTTCTGGGGCTTCCTCGACGTGCAGCCATTCTTCTAAGCGCCATAATCATGGAGCTAGTGCTTAATGAGGCGGCGAGCTCCAGATGAATTGCCCTTGTCGTCAAACAAGTGAAGAGGGCTCCCCAACGCTTCTCTCTTCTGCGCCCGATCGTGACGTGCATCGGGCCGAAGTAGTCGACACCCGTACACGTGAATGGCGGTTGGTTATACGCCAGGCGCTCTTGAGGCAGGTTCCCTGGTGGCGGCATCCCGGGCTTCAGTCTTCTGATGATGCACCATTGGCACTGATGTGCCACTCGTCGAACGGCGTCGCGCAGAGACAGAATCCAATATTTCTGTCGAAGTTCATTGACGACCGTAGCGTGGTTTCCGTGATGCAAGCGTCGGTGGTAGTGATCGATGAGAAGTTGCGATATTCGGTGTTTTCCATCTAAGATTGGCAACTTCTGATTCTCCCCAATGTCTTGGATCTTCACCGTTCGGCTGTTGAGGCGTAACACGTCTTCTTCATCGAGGGCTACGTCGATTTTCTTAAGTCGGCTTGAATTTTCTAGCAGTTTTCCTTTTTTCAAATCGTTGATCTCTTTTTTGAAAGTTTCGTTTTGGCTTAAACAAATTAAAGCTTTCTCTGCTTTCTGTAGGTATTTCTGCTCAATAGGTAGCCATTTCTTATTTCTTCCCTTTTCACTGCAGGTCGTACGCTTCTTCTGTCGGCAGGCATCTACGAACATGTACATTCGTGCTGTAGTTCTTAGCAACCGAGTCCAGTTGCTGAATCTGTTCGGGTCAGGCATGCTTCGTTCTTGATCGGTTCTGATCGTAGCACAGGTAGCTCTTTTCATTTCTTCTTCTTCTGGGCTTGATTCTTCTTTCTCTATCTTCTTGACCGGCCATTCTGATTTCGGTCGGTACAGGAAGGCGGGCCCTTTGAACCACCTTGCTTTGTCATCAAAGTCTCGTGGCATGTTTCTTGTGGCATCATCTGCTGGGTTTTCTTTGGTGGGAACCCATCTCCAATCGCGTGGTTTGGTGATGTCTTCTAATTCTGCCAACCGGTGAGCGACGAATGCCTTGAAGCGCCGTGGGTCGGCTTTCATCCATTGCAGCACGGTGGTAGAGTCCGACCAGAAAACCCGAGTTGTGACTTCCAGGTCGGATTCTTCTGAGATGGTGGTAGCTAATCTTGCTCCCAGCAGTGCAGCTTGTAGTTCGAGGCGAGGTATCGAAGTGGTTTTCACTGGCGCTACTCTGGCCTTCCCCGCCATCAGGGAAATGTGGATGTCCCCGTTGCCGTTTTCGGTTCTCCAATAGACTGCGGCAGCATAAGCAGTTTCGCTGGCGTCGACGAAAGTATGCATCTCGCCTGTTCTTGTTGCTGTAGGCGCCAGACATCTGAGGATCTTCAACTCTTGCAGCGTCTTGATGTCTCTCAAGTATAGGTTCCAGACTTCTTGCTGGTCTTTATCGATGGATTCGTCCCATTTCACCCCAGTCCTCCATAGATCTTGGATCAGTTTCTTTCCTTTTATCAGGGCTGGGGCCGCGAGTCCCATCGGATCAAAGGTGGACATCACGGCGCTCGTGACTTCTCTTTTCGTTGGAGCTCTGCTTCCGTTGGCGACTTCAATTGGGGTATTTCTCAATCCAACGTTGAATGCCAGCACGTCTTCATTAACGCGCCACCTCATCCCGAGAGTCTTCTCTTCCTCGCCAAGTTTCTTTTCTTTCGGAGCTTCTTCTGTTCTCAGATTGACCAGTGTTTCTTCTTCGTTGCTTGCCCATTGACGAAGTTCAAAACCAGCTGTTCGATGTATTTTGTCTACTTCCTCTGCGATGTTTCTCGCTTCCGCGATTGTCATGAAGCTCTGCAGGTAATCGTCCATATAGTGATTCTTGATGATTGCTCTGGCCGCCTCTGGATGTTCTTTCTCTTGTTTCTTCGCGTTGGTGTTTTTAACGTAGATAGCAGTCGCTGGTGAGGATGCTGCGCCGAAAATCACCGATGTCATGCGGTATTCCTTGGGTTTCGACTTTCGCTCTTCTCCTCGCCAAAGGAAACGCAGGCTGTTTCTATCTTCTTTTCTTATGTGAATTCTCAAGAACATCTCCTTGATGTCGGCGACGACTGCTACCGGCCCTTCTCTAAATCTCAAAAGTACTCCAAAGAGTGATTGGAGTAGGTCGGGTCCCGGCAGCAGGGCATCGTTCAGACTCTTTCCTTCGTATCTGGCGGCGGCGTCGAACACGATGCGTAGCTTCTTCTTCTGTGGATGTACCACGGCAAAATGAGGCAAGTAGAATGTTCGCCCTGGAGTGGTTTCTGTCGGGGCTTCTTCTGCGTATCCACTGTCCAGCAGATTCGTCAGTTGCTTCTCGTATTCGCTCTTGAGGGTTGCGTCTCTGTCTAGTTTCTTTTCCACACCCAGGAGTCGGTTGTAGGCTTGGGTGTAGTTGTTCGGCAACGTCTCGTTTTCCCCCTTCCACAGCAGGCCGGATTCGTATCTGCCATCTGGCAGCTGTTTCGTTGTGTTTTCGAGTATCGTCAGGGCTCGTTGATCGGCATCATTACTTGGGCGTCGCTGCTGTATTCCGATTGAGTCTAATTCGAAGTGCCGCTTGATCAAATCTTCGATATCCTTTTCCTTGTTCATACTGTGGCAGTGGTTTACGTAGTTTACTGGTGCAGCAGCAGCTCCGGTGCAGCATCCGTGAAGCACCCATCCTAGTCCGGTGAGTGATGCCACGGGTTCGTTCTGTTTGCCCTTCAGAATCTTTCGGGAAACAATCAGGTCCCAGTTGTCCTGACCGATCAGTAGTGCTGGTCTCTCTTCTCCATAAAGAAGCTCATTTTTCATTTTATTCAAATGACTGCATTTTTCTATTACTCTCGTGTCCACGCACTGTGGCGATAGTTTCAAATGTTCTACGGTGCGCACGCCTTTGAGAGTTCTCTTGTCTCTTCTATGTGCTCCTTTAATCTTCAGATTCATTTTCAGAGAATCTTTCTTTTCTATTATCTTTCCACCGACTGTTTCCAAAATGAGAGGCTCCTTTTCGCCGGTGGCTCCAATGCGAGTAGCGATGTTTGCGTCGAGCAGTGATATAGTTGACCCCTCGTCAAGTAGTGCCAGGATGCGAGTGGATCCCTTAGGGCCAAATATGTCTACTGGAACCATTTTCAGGTATACTTTTGTTCCATCAGCTACCGCGTATACGGATTTCACAATATTCTTTGCATCTTCATTTGTATCTGGTTTCTCTTGCTGCTGGGGCGGTGCCGTAGCTCGTTTCGTTGGCTCCGAGTGCAGCATGGTGTGATGCGGTCGTTTGCATGTTCTGCAGGGCTGTCCCCTGCAATCGTTTCGCATGTGTCGCCGGCGTAGGCATCTGAAGCATAGTTTCTTCTGTTTTGCAGTTTCCCATCTTTGGTCAACAGTAGCCTCCTTAAAATTCTTGCATTCGGTGAGCCAATGCTCTCCTTCGCACTGAAAGCAGAACTTTCTGTTACCCTCTTGAGCTGCGGCGACTGTGTTTCTTTCGTCTTCTTGATTCTCTTCTTCTCGCGTCGCGTTCACAGGGTATCTCTGGCCACCAACCCTTTTCTTCCCAACTGGCTCGGGAGGTGCTATTGTTGCGGCCAATTCCGCTTCATCATTCAGGAAGTTTTTAATTTTCAAGAGATCAGGCTCTTCATCGCCTACGCGCTTGCTGTAATCCAACCATCGGTACCGCATCATGGGTGATAACTTCTCTATGATGTGTCTGTTCATGTCCGGTGAACACAGGTAGCCCGGTTTCTTCAGGGCGCTGATTGTCATCACGGTATTGTTGATGCGGTTTGCAAAGATGCAGATATCTCGTGGGCTGTCACCAATTCGTGGTAATGCTTTTATCTTCTCAAGTTCTGATACTATCAGTTGTTCCGGTCTCCCGAATCTTCGCTCTAGTGCAGCGACAACGTCCTCGGGATCTGAGGCAACAAACAGAAGGCTTCGCACTGCTTCTTTCGCTGTTCCCTTTACAGCTTTCCGTAGTCGGGCCATGTTGTGTTCGTTCGTACACAGCGCCTTGCTGTCCTCGAATGCTCTCTGGAACGGCAACCAATCTTCATGCGCTCCATTGAATTCTGGCAGGTCCCATATCTTCATGGGCATCTTGCTCGGCTGAGCTGCTTTCGTGGCGCTTACGATGGCATCGGCTAGTTCTTTCAGTTCCATGTTCCTGATTGGTCTCTCTGGTTCCTTGGGTTCTTCTAAATATTCAGCGGTTTGCTTCACCCATTGTTCGACATGCGTTGATCGTTCTATTTCCAAATCCTCATCTGAATCTTGTTCCGATTGGCATTGAGCTAGCTCTAGCTCTGTCTCGGCCAAGGCAACAGCGGACCGAGCGGCTTCCAGTTGCTTCTTCTGGAGTTCCAATCGGGCTTCGAGTTCCATCCTCTTAGTAGATTTGGTCGATCTTGCAGTCTGTTTCGATTGTGGAACCAACGTTTCCGAAGACGCGAACGGTGGGACGGCAGGTCTTCCTCCAAGGTTCTTCGGATTGCCCGTTGTCGACATCTGTACTGGGGCTACAGGTTTGGTGGCAGGCGCGACAGTAGCGAGCGCGGTAGCGGCGCGCGCTGTGGTCTTGCGCTTGCCTTTGGTGGATACAGTGCCCGGGGGTGCCGGTTGCATTCTCGCGGTTGCAGACGTAGACGCGGTCGTGGATGCGGTCGCTTGCATAGGTGCGGACGCAGACGCGGGCGCAACTGCAGGTGCAGGCGCGGGTGCAGGCGCGGATGCGGGCGCGGGCGCGGGAGGGGGCACGGACGCGGCCGTCGCTGCGGAGCGCAGGTATCTCCCCGGCGTCGGGGCGGCGGGCCCTCGGGCGACGCTACCGGACGCGGCGGCGGAGACGGCGGATGCGGCGGAGGCGGCGGAGGCGGCGGTGCCGGCTGATACTTCCGTAGATGTCGACGTAGTGGCTTCTGTTTCAGTCGTAGCGGGCGTATTCATTGACCAATCGGTCGTTGCGTCGGTCGATTCACGACGCATAGGTGACCTCGAGCGTACCATTTCAATCTTGAGTCTTCAGCGGCGATCCGTCTCAAATGGACCAACAATTGTAGGGGGCACAGCTTGGTTCGGGCTGAAGAAAACGCTTCCAGTTCTTGCTTCGAGGTACTTTTATTTACTTGATTTTCAGTGGACTGTCTGATCGTAACTAACTCATTTTGTCGACAATTGCTCTACTTATATTCAAAACTTATACCTGGCAATCGCCCCCAGTCATAAGGAGCGACGCACGAGTCTCCACCAATAGTAGAGCCGCGATAAGTCTATCTCTTTCTATCTTGACCTTGAAGTTTTTTCGAATATGTTCTATCTCTTTCTATTTCTTTTGTATCTTTGGTTCCTCGCTCTAACTGGGGATTTTCCATGCGTTTTGGCTCTACTATTGGTGGAGGACAAAAGTGAAACAACCTAACCATACATTTCTTATCCTAGGCCCTAAGTAAAATTCAACTTTATTTCTTACGTTACTAATAATACAAAGTCTTATCATTATGTTAGAGTTATTCTACGTTGCTAACACACACAATTCTTTAAGACATTTCTAACCCTCGTCTAGCACTAAGCAATAATACATTATTGTGAATATAAATAATTGAACCAGTAACCATGCTCTTAAATTCATACTTGAATATTTTAATTGGTAGAACTTTTATGTGCTGGGGCAAATTAATATCCACTTATCTATTTTAATTGCCATCGGATCGCTGGTTTTTCGATATGGTACAGAACATAATGACAGACCTATGGAGCCTAAGGAGTTTCCGAATAGACTCGAGTTCGACATTAGTGCTAGTCGAGTCGAGAGAATTCGAGTCTGGTAAATTCAATACAATAACTCTTTATTGCGCACCAAAACACAATATTAGAAAAATCATAGTCACAAAATACATCGTATTTTTGACATTTATATTTCGAGTGATCATGTGTAATATCGGTGGAATATTAACTATTATGTGTTCGTAAACGTGCACGAGTGTAGGCAAATGAAACAAAATAGAGAAAACATTGCTATTTATGTTCTCCCAAAAAGTACATGGAGAGCTTGAATAAAGTTCCACCACTTTATTGAAGTACTAAGAGAGGGTCCGGCTTGTTGCTGTTGACCCTCATTCTCAACAAAAGTATAGTAAATGGAATATTAAACTATCAAATAAAACTACGTAAAACATGGCGGTATGGTCCTAGACACTTTAGCCTGCCCTAAAAGCAATCAAAAGGCGAGTTCCGAGAGTGATCCGCGGCGCAGCGTCTGCGTCGACTTTGTAAAGTTCCGATAGTAGCCAAGTTGTTGGCACTGACTTGTGCTAAGCAGCAATTTTTTCGTCATCTATGATGTCAAAAGCCAAAGTCAAATATCATTTATTAAATAGGCACAAAAGTGGATTTTTAAAGGTCATAAACACATGATACAAATAAAATATGGTAAAAAATTTAATTTATGTTAACATGACTGAAAAAAAGCTAAGTATGTTTAAACATTTCTCTCATATAGGTACTCAAATTGAAGTTTGAGTGCTGAAAAGAAATGCGAAAACTGACTCTACCAGTGCTTTGGAAATACGCCCGTTAGAGAAGATAGCTCAGAAGCTCTGCGGGGATGTCTTTTTTTCAGCTCTTTTAAAATGTCTCGAAAATAACAATGAACAATTTTATAACGTATAAATTAGAATTAACAGAATGTCAAACAAGAAGTGCGAGTGAGATACCCTATAGTCATGGTATCAGTAACAAAAAACTGTAAATAAAACATAAGTAGGTATGACAGTAGCAACTAGGAGTGACCAGACCAGTCCCCGCAAGCAGCACCCGTTCACGAGTGTGACTTGTGGATCAGCCATCATTATAGATAGATAGCACGCACCGCGACCGCGACAATCACAGACTGGGCATAAAGTCATGCGCAATTTTAATTCCCAGCCAAATACAAACTACTGTCATTCGATTTCAACCATCAATGTTTTTAAAGCGACCACGGAACCTTTCCTTTAGTAGGCTTTATAGTGGTCGACCGCGGAGACCATCAGAAACCGAACGCGATATCGACGCACCATGTATGTTTTTCGGAACACACTCTAATTGAAGACTATCATTGTCAAAGTCAGACGTTAGATGTCAACGTCAGACGTCCAAACATAAAGCTGCCAAACTCAAAAGTCAAAACTTAAAAAGTTACGCTTGTGCTATGCTCACCTCTTTTGGTAATTGAATTGATTTTAATTCAAAAAGCTCATTCAATTGATGCCAGTTATGTAATTAATTTACTCTATTAGTTAGTATTTCATCAAAATGATGAATTCGCTGCACAACACTGCAAAATGTAAGTACACATACACCTACATTCATTGAGGTTAAGTTAGTCAACACCCAAGTATTAAATTTCATATAATTTTATTAATAAATCCAATAAATATAAATATTCCAGATTTGCGGCTTGTAAACCTAAAGACTGCGCTACAAGTCGCTAAAGAATGCAAACCGAATTATATTAATATATCCAAAACTGAGAAATCATTGAGTTCAGAGGCATTAAAATGTCGAGTTTTATCTTTCGCACCAAGGAGTATTGGCGTAGAAATCATTGACAAGTCGAATATGGGAAGGATGCAACAGGAACCAATAAAGTATGTGCCTATAATCAATCCACGGTCGATCCTGCCGCTGATCGACAACGAATGGCGCAAGGATGAGATTGGACTGCCTCCACTGCATCAGGAAGAAATCCAGGCGGCGAGACTCATCGTCATCAGGAAGAAGAAGATGAAGAAACACCAGCGCAGGAAGCTGTGGAAGAGGATGAGGCATCGTTGGGCCCGGGTAAGGCTTTTATTACATTCATTCAATATTTTAGGGACTTGAATGCTATCCAAATTAACACAGATTAAGATTAACATTAATCAATTACTCGGCATATGATGCTTAATATCTGATGTCTCGGGGTGATGGGTATTCTTTGTTCAAAATTATATTGTACATCCAAAATGGATAAACCGTTGAAACATTTCTAATATTTAAGATCTAATTTTATGTACCTACACAGTTATACAATAAAGATTATTCTGATGCTGATTCTGATGAGCGCATTGCAGTGCTACGCAGTGCTTTTTGTGGTATTAAAAGTTCTGGGTGGCACTGCAACTGTTATGGGCAGGTGTGGCACTTACCATCAGGTGAACGACTTGCTCGTCTCATCACTCAATTCGATAAACAAAAAAATACAGCACACAGCATACAATGAAATTAGGTACATTATGTGCTTCGTCTGTTTTGATAATGCAGGAAGTAGTATCAAATTAATAATTTTATTTCATTGCAATCATGTGTACTGGATGGAACACCTAGCGATTTAGCAGAGATGATTCTTCCCCCGATGAACCATTTATTATTTATTTTATTGTACATAATGTCTCAATCATCAAATTATTGTTATTAAATTGCTTCCATTATCAATTTCAGGTGAAGCAGCGACGTCGCCAAGTCAAAGAGAAAATCTTCCAGAATGAACTCCTGGCCATGATAAAAGCCGCCAATGAGTTCTCGGCTGAGCAATATGTCCAATCCAAACGAGACAAGGCTAACCACACTCCGTTGCCGACACGTTGGAAGCACAAGCGTCTTCCTGAGTTCATCATCAGACAACTCCTGGGGATCGACAAGAAGATTAACTATAAACATACAGATGTGTACAAAGCTTGATTAGTACACTGGGATGCTAGTAGAAAAGTGGTGTTTTAAAGAGAATCAGTTTTTGAAGTAAGATTGTAAATGGAGATTCTGTCTGTACACATTTAACATATAGGTTTGTAATTTAGTGTAGGTACCTGTCATCTATGTTTCAGTTGTCTGGGTGTGTTCAAATCAAGAGTGAACAAACACATACTAGTAAGCATACTTCCTTCTACATAAATGCTAACCCAGTCTGTTCAAGTCTGTTGTTGAATAAGTTTTTTGTTGAAATATTTTTTTTCACAACAAGCTTTTAAAAAATTCGTAATCGGAACCGCAAGCAGATTAAAATGAGCCCAAACACTAGCAGTTTATGATTATCCGTCAAGTAGTTCCATTGCCCACCTTCCTTCTCCGTCATCATATCAGCTGGCTGTCACCATAATATTGAATTGTCATTGGACTTTGATAAGTGTGCAAAATTTCTACTCTAGGATAAAAGGAAGTGGTTCTAATTCAGCTTGCAAGATTCCACCTGGACAAACATACATATAAAAGCTTGTAAAAAAGGCATGTTTTTAAATCTATGTATACACCCAATTTTCAGTCTTCGTGCCTGTATGGTTTTCATGAAAATCCTATACTCAAAATATAGAGATTAATGTCGAAATTTTCATTTCATGAATATCATTCATTTCATAAAGTTTAATGTTGTGTAAAACCATTGAAATCATAAGCCTTCGTCTGATGTTACTTCAGTTGTAATGTTAAATCTGTACAAGCAACATTGTTACATATTGCATTAAAATAGAGGAAGGTTTGGGTGATCTTATTTTACTGGTAGCTTCTCTGTCTATCAGCAGCGGCTGCCCAGTATAAAAAGCAACTTATGTCCATTTTCAGGTTCTAAATTATCTACATACCAAATTTAATTGAAGTCTGTTTAGTAGTTTTTGCGTGATTGAGTAACAAACATCCATCCATCCTCGCAAACATTTATAATAGTAGGACACTGATCCAATTATTGGTTTCTCTAGGTGGTGCAGAGTAAGGGAATGATGATTGAGACACTTGCATTTATTTGTATTTGAAACTTAATGTCTTCCATACTTTAATACCATAAGTATCATCACCCATGTCTTTCTTTTTATTCTCAGTACTTTTAATCTACTTAACAGATTCTGATGTAGTTTACAATCATTATCATCAGCCCATCTCGTTCCCACTGCTGGGACACGGGCCTTCTCTCATAGAGAGAGTATGGGCTATAATCCATCATGCTGGCCCAGTGCGGGTCGGTGGATGTCACATGCCCTTGAATTTTTGTAATTAATTTGTGGACATGCCGGTTTCTTCACGATGTTTTCCTTCACCGTTTTTAGAGCGAGTGTTAAATCCGCACATAACTTAAGAAACTCAGTGGCACGGGGTCAGCGGGATTCGAACTTGGGTATGTTGGATCGAAAGTCGCACGTTCTCCCACTGAGCCACACTCACTCTTGTGTTTTTCAATATCATTTAAGAATTATTTAAGGAAGTTTTATTAAGTGTATAATTGTATATGTATTTGGGACTGCAAAACCAAGGTGGGGTGCTAGTTGACTCCTGTTTATGTAAGTCTGCTCAATAACTGATTCTCTTGAAAATAACAAATCAAATCATGGTGTATTGTGCAGAAAACATATTTTATAATAATTTGCTTGAGTGTTAAATAGTAGTTATTGTCGATAGAATAAAATTATTGTTAGAATCATTTTGTTTTACTTTCATGGAAATATATGTAGCTGATAGACATTGATTTAATATTAGGTGAATGTTGGAGATGTTGGGCAGGCGGTGCGCTTACCATCGGGCAACGACTTGCACGTCTCAACACTCAGTACCATAAAAAAAGTGAAGATAGGGATTTAGGGATCATCATCATCATCAGCCTATCGCAGTCCACTGCTGGACATAGGCCTCTCCAATTGCACACCATTGTGCACGATCCCCGGCTACTCTCATCCAGCTGCTACCAGCCGCCCTGCGAAGATCGTCGCTCCACCTAGCCTGAGGGCGTCCTACACTACGTTTGCCAATTCGTGGTGTCCACTCTGGAATGCGTCTACCCCAACGGTTATCGGTTCTGCGGCTATATAGATTTAGGGATAGATTGTGTAATTTTTTTATTGGTCAACGCCATAAATATATAAATATTATTTATGTATGCTACAGTTCAGTGTTCGCTCACGAAGTCTATAAGTTTTTATATATTATATTGACTGAAAACATAGTATATTATGCGTAGCGATGACCTATATAATTTATTTTGAGACTGAATCCTACAACACAGGATTTATCCTAGTGGGATTCAGAGCTCATACAATTGATTGTACTACAAGATTTGTATTTGCAATAAAATGATTGAATAAATATAAATTGATTGCAAAATCAGTCAATCAATCATTGACTGATTTTGCATACGGTTTCAAATGTAATTGAGTGCCAAGACGAGCAGTTCGTTCTCCTGATGGTCAAGAACACGCCTACCATAACAGTTGCAGCACAACCCAGAAAAATGTTATGCTAAATCCTCCACAGCACTGCACTGCGCTCGTCACCCTAAGACTATTGCTCTTGTCTGTTACTGCCCAGGAATTTCACTGGCTACAATTCCTTTTGACACAGTATTACTGGCAAAGCGGTGGCTCCAACCCAGACGGTCTTTAGAATACGAGAGACCTGCCATAGTAAAATGATTAGGTACAGTACTTATATGTATAATTTACTTTGTGATTAGGTATATGGCTAATGAAATGACTATACATTGTTAGGGTAGGTATCGATAAGGCCGCCCATTGTTCCACCACTATTAATTGTAACTGTAAACTTTTGTTTCGTGTTTTGGTGTTCAATAAAGTATTCTTGTATTGTATTGTAGTTAGTACGACTAAATGCGACGCCAGGGTCTTCCCAACTGGAGACAGCCGGCGCGGATGTTGGGCGGTGATCATACGCTCGGCATAATTGTAAACAAGCGATAAAACATAGTCGGCATGACTGTTGGACGGTGATAGCGACTAACTAAATGTCTTACTTTTTTACCACTGATGACATACATCTTGGTCCTTAACTAGGATTCCCTTTATCTAGTAGGGAACAAAGAACTATAAGGACCATGGTCCCACAGCACCCAAACGCGAACAAACGCTTGCGTTTTTTTTTCTGTGCACAATTAAATTTTTATTTGCCCAATAGCGGGAATGGAACCCACATTTAGTCGAACGTGGCAATTATATTTCGCAAGGTTACCCTACCACGTCACATCATAGTCAAACACAATCCACAGTATAGTTATAGTGCTTAAGATAAGATTACATAATAATAATAATATTGATGGCAGGTGTATAATACGTTGGTTGACCTGACACAAAGTTCATTTTCCGCTCCCCACCCTAACGCGCTTGTGCTCTCACAGACTCTGTCTCCTGTCTCACTCATTCAGTCGGCCGAGAACTTACTAACAGTGTAGGGTGTGTCGCGAGCGTCAAAGACGATTTAATACTTACTACCGAGCGTTCCACCCAAATTACAGCTAACGCGCGCCATCTTGTTCTAATTTAGTGAGTATAAAACAATTATTATGTATTGTGTGTGATCAATTTACGATTATTAGGTAAGTTGTTGGTGGCACGGAGGTTGAGCGGTTAAGTTCTTTCCCCAACGTGCTCCCCAAGTGGCAACACAACACGGCGCGCAGGTATCATCAAGTACCTAATGTCAAACGACAACAATGAGTTACCTGTTTGTGAGAGTCGTAATCATTGGCTCTCATACACTTGTTGTGACCATACATGACGTGTTGCTAAAATACCAATACAATTATAATTAATTAATTATATTAATTCATTACAATTATATTTTTTTTAATCATGACAATTTTCTAAAATCTCTATCTATTTGAATAAATTGTATTTGTTTTGGTAT
Source organism: Petrophora chlorosata (assembly GCA_951640565.1). NCBI lineage: Eukaryota > Metazoa > Arthropoda > Insecta > Lepidoptera > Geometridae > Petrophora > Petrophora chlorosata. Next base: position 899,226 of record OX621204.1, on the reverse strand, counting down.
GACTTGCTTTTATATACAATTTTATAGTTATTATAATTATACATATTAAGTGATAATGAGATGGTAACTAAATAGGTAGGTACTTATCTAATTTTTGATTTCTTTACCAGGTGCAAAATGCCTAGAGAAAATGCATGGCTCAATGGACAAACGAAGAAAATGGTATTCAACGTTTACAACTATATGAAATCAGAAGCAGATAAGGGAGAAGTCGACAATCTACACCAAATACAAAAGCGGGTAGCAGATGCGACTAATACTTCCATTTCTACTGTTAGACGCATTATAAAAGACGCAAAAGACCCCGAGTTTGTATTCACTTCACCAGCTAAGAAAAGACCACGAGCAAAACCTGTCACAGACGTGAATAAACTCGAACAAGGTTTCATAAAAAGATGTGTCAACAGCTATTACGTAACAAGCAAAGAAGTGCCGACTATTGAAAAAATCAAAAGTAAGTTAGAAACTGACATAAATTACAAAGGATCGGAACGAAGTCTTTGTCGAGTTTTGAAAGACTTAGATTTTACTTGGAAGAAAACTCAAAACATTCCCGGAAACCGGAAGATTCCAATTGAGAAGTCTAGTGTCCGGCTAGAAAGGTTGGAGTATCTTAAGAAATTGAGAAAATATCGACAAGAGGGAAGAACTATTATTTTCACTGGCGAGTCGTACGTCGAATCATCTCCGTACAACTGGGCGGGTGAAACTCCTAAAAAGATTAAAAAATCTTTGTCGAAAGTTCAGCGTGTAGTCATCTTGCATGCTGGATCCGAAGACAACTTTGTGCCAAATGCAATGCTCACGTTTAAAGTCGAAGGTAAACCTGGAGACCACCGTGACAACATAACATATGAAAACTATGAGGATTGGATTCGTACACAGCTTATACCTAACATTCCGTCAAATTCAGTCGTCGTAGTTGGTAACGCAGTCTATCACAAAAGACAAGATGACCCAGCACCAACAGCAAACGCACGAAAATCATTGATGCAAGCCTGGTTGCTTGAGAAGGGCATTAGTTATGAAGAAGACATGCTGAAACCCGAGTTATACAATTTAATTAGAAAGCAGAGAGATCAATACAAAAAATTTTGTATTGATAAAATTCTAGCCAAAACTGACCATGCTGTATTGCGGTTGCCTGCAAGGCATCCAGATCTGAGTCCAATGGAGATGGCATGGTCGTCCATCAAAAGTTATATCAGCAGCAAAAATGTGCCTTGGAACGTCAATCAGATAACACAACTTTTACATGACAAGGTGGCTTCGATGGGCGCAGGAGAATGGCAGGAAATATGCCAGAGAGTGAAAACCATTGAAGAAGAGTACCGACAAAGTGATCATGTTGCAGATATGATAACCGAGGAGTTTGTTATAAGCGCAGAAAGTGAGAGTGAGGATGATAATGACGACGACGAGGGTGATGAAGATAATGATGAAGTTGAAGATGATCTTTCGGAAAGCGATTAAACTATCTTCTAATCTAATAAATAAAATCTGCTCTATTTGAAATGTGTTTTAAAACCTTGCTTCCAAAATATTTTCTCTGATGCTGGAGATCCTAAAATTTTGCCACACTACTCTACAATTATAAATGAAAATGAAATAACTCTTTATTGAAACACACACACACACACACACATAAAAATTATTAATAATAAAAACAACTTAACAAAAGTGTAACAATTGGCGGATTTATACTTATAGTAATAGTAGGTAAATTGGTCCACCAATACCTACATTATAGTTAATAATAAAGAACTTTCTGATATTACCTATAAATATTTCTATGAGCTCAGAAAAACCAGACATAAAAATAAAAAAGCTCACAAATAAGTATACTCAATATCTACCTAGGTATATATATATGTAGGTATTGTAAGGAATTGCCTTTTGATTAGCTTCTCCAATAACGCAATATTACTTCGTGAAATAAGCGGAAGATTAATTATTAGCGTACCTATTGCTCCAGGTTGGGCCACCTTCCATTTGATACGATTAATTACTTACCTACTTAGTTATTTTTGTGCCTAGGTATCTGGAGAGAAGGCGATCATCGCTTACTCGTACCTACAGTACTGTGGTGGTACGCCGTAGGGCTCAGTTGTTATATGATAATTAAATGAAGCTCCTGTCTTCAATAAGCTCCTGTGGCGTAGATTTTCAGCCCAAAAAATATTAGGGCGTGGTAGATATGGGTACGGGGGCTGAGCTCTTCAACGAATGTCAGCATCCGACGGACGGAACACATGCGTACCAACCTAAATAAATTGTAACCAAAATGTATATCTACTTAGATCGGGCGGGTAGTTTTCGCGAATTGATTGCGGCAGGGTCGGCAAGCTTATCGAGATGTTATAACTTCCCGACGAAAGGCTGTAAAAAGGGTTTAGTCGCGTCCTCGGAGGGCGAAGTAATAAGTAAATGTTTATTGACAGTTAAAACGCGAGACTTTCGGACGCCGACGTAGTTTTGAAAAAAAATAATGGCTTTGTTCATAAACGTCCTGAAATTGGTACCAACTGAACGGAATTTGTGCGTGTCTATTGAACCAGCCCCCCTACCCATATGTCCCTCAAGCGCCAATCGTATATCGTGTTGAGCTCAGATTAAGGTGTAGATTCACTTCGACAATGTCTTGAGATGCCATATATTGTCCCATAAGTTTATCTCAACTCGTAGTCATCGTCTTTTGGTGTAAATGAATGTCATTAATTCGATTTCTTACCTGAATCGACAATAATTAGACCGTATCTCATTAGTCGCGGTGACGCTATACCTTAATTCCATCTCAACACGATATACGATTGGCGCTTGAGGGACATATGGGTAGGGGGGCGTCAATTTGAAAATAGTTTTTCTGTTTCGGCAATAATTTTATTTTTATCAAGCTAAATAGATTAATATCCGTTTTTCCTATCACTTACAGCTTACCTAAAGACAAGAGGTGATATTTTAAATCTTGTCCTCATTTCAATCCTAACTTGGTCGACAGCGCACGAGAAGACATTTTGGCACCGAGTACAAAGCCCACCCAAAAGAGACGAAATCTTACGGTCACCTTTCACAAAGGCCGCTCTTTGTATTGTCTTTTTTGTTTAGCTAAACTTGGAGGAAACTAATAAAAATAAATAAAGAACACAAAGTTCATAACGCGAGTACCGTACACAATTTATAGCCTAAACTTTGGAACGTTACTACGCGCTCTCCTCTCCTCTCTCCCCTGTACCGGGAAAAAGTACGCTTTTAAGACGATTTACTTTTTTTAGGACGCTTGCCGATACGCCTCGGATTATGCACTCATAAATCGGGAAGAAAATGTTTTCTATTTCCACTTTCGAAACTGATTCTCCAAATGAAAAATATGTTATTTTATTTCTAAGTTGGTAAGTGTACTACCTCGGTAGGTATTATTGAATTCTATAATCGTAATCTATAATTTGCCTTATTTGTATAACATGTAGGTACATGTATTTCTGATGCTATTTTTGTAACGCTGTTGATTGCCTCAATAAATAAATAAATAAAATAAACACGTCTGATTGTGCACTATAAGGCATCTCCACGCTGATCCATGGAACTGTAATATTAATGGATCCGTACGTACCAATGCCATCAAGCTTCATGTACCTATTACATTTTACACGAATATAAATAAGCTGTTACTACCACAGATGTAATGGTGTTACCTAGTGCTCCGTCATTTTTATGTAAGTGCGCAACGATACGAGCATGTCTTTCACCGTTTCACCTGATGGTAAGCGCCACACCTGCCCATAACAATTGCAGTGCCACCCAGAACATTTAATACCATAAAACCATTTAATAGCACCTAAATTAAACAACTCAAAATAACGTCAAAATATCCGGTCTGTAAATCAAATTAACTCAAAATAAGACAACCAAAGCGGGCCCAATAACCCTTTGAGTATAGTTTATTAATAACAAACTTACAGGAAAACCGGGGTTCTTCATAACCTCTAATAACTTTTTTCCCGTTAGACTTACTACCTCCTAAATAAATTTCCCGGTTTCCCGGTTGGTATCGGTAGTTGCGAACCGTTTTTATTTTATTGGGCCGCGGTGGAGCGGTCAATTTACCTTTTGAGATAGGCAGAGATGCCGTAGCAATCAGGATTTATCGGGATTTGGAACGAAAATCTAACTAAGTGTCCTTTGATCGGCAGAAGCTGCATGCCTGAATACAGAGTAAGCGACTTGGCTGACACCTTGATGCAAATCCTGTCTAAAATTTTAAATACTTATGAAAGAGCAGGAAAGAGCGGGAGCGGGTGTGGCGCAGTGGGAGCACGTGTGACTTTCGATCCGACGTAGCTCAGTTCGAATCCCGCTGGCCCCGCACCACTGACTTCTTTAAGTCATGTGCGGATTTAACACTTTCTAGAAAAGTGAAGGAAAATAAGGAAACCGGCATGCCCAAGAATTTATCACAAAAATTCAAGGATATGTTATATCCACCAACCCGCACTGGGTCAGCGTGGTGTATTATGGCCCATACTACGAGGGAAGGCCCGAGTCCCAGCAAAGGAAACGTAATGGGCCGATGATGATGATGATTCAGAAATATCAAAAATAAATTGGATTTGGATGGAAGATTTGATTCGTTTAGATTGATGCTCGAATAGTGGCACAGAATAAATGATATAGTCAGTGTTGTGTTCAAGACCTACGCGTCGCGGGTAGGCGTGGCAGGCGCCGGAAGGCTAGGTAGTTATATCCAAGACGCGGCGCGCGGGTTTAAAATACGAACGCCGCTCATTTTTCTTTTTTTAAGTACATAAAATCTTAGATTCTCGCTATAAACAAAGAATACTGACTATTACTCTATAAACGTGAAGTAATTTAGATATGTCCTGCATTTAATATAAATCACAGTTGATTAATTTTCTATTATTTCTTTGTTATGCATGTAGGTGTAAGTCAAGCGAGTGCAGCCTGCATAATGAAGGAGCACCTACATAATAAGGCTATCTTTAGAGGAGTCGCGAAGCTTGCCAAAAAATCCTTTCCGCGAAGCTTCCACTTAATCACGTACGAGGATCTGAAATTTGCATTTTCCTTTTTGGAGATAAGGGCCGGGAAGGTATGGTCAACTATGGTCACAGCGAAATTAGCGAAATTAGTTTCCATCGGGTGAGTCGGTAAAAAAGGTACTGTTCTTACTGTTAATTAGGTACCGTTTTCATGATTGAAGGGCATTGTAGTCAGATAAATTACCGGGCATATGGGACATTTCATTATTATCTAACTATTATTATTTTACTAATGGACTCAATTCGATTGTTTTTTATGTTTGTTACCTCAGAACTCCGTCATTTATAAACCGATTTGGGAAATTCTTTATAAGCTACACCGTGGTCCCATATAAATTTCATCGATATCGATGATACATCAGAATTGACGTCAGTTTATTTTTGTTATAAAATGTTTTTTTTTATTATTATATTTTTAATTGAGCGATACGCAGTACATGAACGGAATTAACAGTTTTGAGTGCTATTTTAATTTGTTATAGGCGAGCGCAGCGCTTTCTATCAGGCGAACGACTTGCTCGTCTCCTTGTTCAGTTACATTAAAAAAACTGTATTTAGCTGTGGTCTAATGCTGTAGTCGGCAGTTGTCTTAAAACTTGATTATGTAATCGTGCTTACACCGCTACACCGCTATGTAATTACTAGTGATTACATAGCATTCTGGATATCCGTATCCGTATCCGCGGATATCCGCGGCAGAAATAAAGTCCGTGTCCGTATCCGTATCCGTCACTTTTCTCGCGGATCTTTTACGGATCTTTATTAATTTTCAAATTCAATTGACAGGATAAAATGCTGCATGGTAACTTAGATTATGTGATTAAGTAGTATAATTAAAAAGAAATTCCATTCAGAGTATTGTTTATTTCTTAAAATCAAATATTTGGCACCTTTAATTGCAAACATATATTCTAGTAAGTTACCATACCAATAGTATATAACTCAAAGGTAATAAGCAATGCAAGTCGAAACTTGGCCTACCCGTCGTTGCGGCGGGCGTGACGTCAACTATCGTTTCAAGGTCACGCGCCGACACCGATTGAGTGAGAAAATAAAGATCCGCATCCGAGTCCATATCCGCGGATCTTGACACTAAATATCCGTATCCGGATCCGTGTCCGCGGATAGGTATACATTTTGACGATCCGGCACATCACTCAGGGACTAGGAATACGTTTTCAATTCAATTCAAATTTAATTCAATTCAAAAGTTCTTTATTTTAATTTTGTCGTCACAGACGCACTTATGAACATCAATAATTACAATGACTCTATCACCGTATCGGAAATAGAACCACTACTCAAGATACGGCAAGAAATCAATTATTGTTATAATCATTTTAGTTTCCCAAGGTCAGGTCAGGGTCAGGGAATCTCACCTGCGCTCTTATAAGCCTCTCCATATTTTCATATCAACCATCTGCCCACATTTCCCCTGCGAGTGTTTCTATTGAAACTTATTTCACGCATTATGCTCCTCGGAAATATCTCCATCGTATGAGTTAGTGCTCTCGTAGAGAACCGTTGAATATATTGCCCGATATACGAAACCGAACTTGATTTATAACTGGATTCAATAGAAATATTATTTTATTTTAGTAATTCATCTTTTTGAATATGAATGGTGAAAATATCAAAAGTTTATCATATTGTAGGGAAGTATCTTTGTACCTGCGATATATTGTTTGTATCGTATAAAAGAACGTAGGTAGGTATAGTCAAGCTTCAGGAGCACTTTCAAAGCTTTTTAATAACTAATTAAAATTATAATACATGTTGCCGATTTAGGAGCTTCATTTAACAATGAGTCCTTACAACTAATTCGCCCGCTCTATTATAGAACTCCCTGAGAGCCTTACTCAGCTTAACAGCAAGCATGCTTTAGCTGATTAAGCCCTCTCTAGTCCGTATCGGGGGAGAGGGATGTATAACTAGGCTATATATGATTATTTATGTAACTACAAAATAAAATGAAAAAAACGGTGAAATTGTCACGCGACCTAGTTGTGTTTCAGGATGATGTTCGGTGAACCATCTGGGAGACGGATCTGAGCAGTCACTTAACTGCCATCTTCCATTTCCATCTTCGGTCACATTAACGCTTAACATCAGACGATATAATAGCCACGACACAATAAATCTATAGGTATATGTAGGTACAAGTGATACAAAAAGAACAAGGGTATGTTTATCCTATAGACATACCCTTCTTCCTTTTTCTAGTATATCTACCTACTGTGACTTCGATGTTTGATGTCACACTATAGATAAATGCGAAAGTATGTATGTAAGTGGGTAAGTGTGTTTGTTCCCTCTTCACGCTGAACGGCTGAACGGAATTGAGTGAAATTCAGAATGGAGATAGCTTATACTCTGGAATAACACATTGACTGGGAAAGCACAGTTGAAACCGCGGGGCGGAGCTAGTATATCAATTAATTTAAACTCTTAACTGCGAACATCTGAACCATGAATTCCTGACATCTTTTGGAATCTTCATCGATCATTGAAACTGAATATTTCGCTACAAGCATTTTAGTATTTAGTAACGTTAAAAAATTGGAATTGTAAGTCTTTAAATTCGGTATTCCTGTATTTAAAAATATTTTCATAAAATTAACAAAAATACAATACAATTATATTAAAAGTATACACCCCCAGCTAATCGTTCTACCACGCGTGAACTCGTGGTAGGTCTCTCGTATGCGGGAGGCCTTTTGGGTAGGTTCTACAGCTTTGCCAGTTATACTGCCGCCAAGCAGTAGTGCGCAAGCAATACTGTGTTGTTTAAAGGGCATTGTAGCCAGCGGAATGACTGGGCATAGAAGACTTAATATCTGATGTATCCGGGTAGATGAGCGCAATGCAGTGCTACGCAGTGCTTTTTATGGTATTTATAGTTCTGGGTAGCACTGCCATTGTTATACTCAGGCGTGGCGCTTACCATTAGGCCAACGACTTGCTCGTCTCATCACTCAGTAACATATTAAAAGAAAGACAATCCTAGAGCTTTGATTTAATTAAAAATATACACCCGCTAATCGTTCTACCGCGGGTGTATTATATAATTATGTATATTGTAACAACGTAATTGTCTATGACAGAATTTCATTAATACCATTCTCTATGTATGAGAGAAGGCCCGTGTCCCAGCAGTGGGAACGTGATGGGCTGATGATGATGATGAACGTAATTGTAACAATGTGACACCCTACAATGTTCAGTTTTTTAACCCCCGACGCCAAAAGGAGGGGTGTTATAAGTTTGACCACTATGTGTCTCTTTCTGTGGCACCGTAGCTCTTAAACTGGTGAACCGATTTTGATGTGGTGCTTTTTATTTGAAAGCAGCTTTTCTAGCGGTGGTTCTTAGACATGTCTGTGTGGGTTTTTTAAATTAAAAATTTATTGTTATACATAGACTCGTTGGACGCTGTAATTATAGTGTTCTGGACTAGATATAGTCCAGTTCCCAAGCCAGCGCAAACATCTTTGCCTAGTTTTTTGTCAAACACAGCAAATGTACCTACCTACATACCATGATTTAAGTAACCCGTCTCTGGTAAATGTGTGCTTCTTTTACTAATTTTAGTTTACATGCACGACAGTCATAAAGTTCCAATAAACATCTATATCTTTTTGGAATCACGTAGCGCCTATATAAGCTAACCAATCCCCATCTCCATAACTAAATTAACCAACCCATTACCCGACTAACAGCAAACTAAAAGTTAATTGTCTATTAGTCCGCGTCGAATGAGACGATACATCGTGTAAACAAACTCATCCGTTTCTCGACCGCACCTCGACCGCACCTCGACCGCAACTCGGTGTCGAAACATTTTCGAAAAGAGAGACTGCATAAACTATAAACTGCGATATGTTTCAATAGCGGTATTACGTTAAAGTTCGATATAGTATCAAAAACGTACAATTTAATTAAATAAAATTAAGGTTTCTGCATATAAGCTACAAAAGAAATCTACTGATAAAAATCGCATGGTTTAACAAAATAATTTCACGAATGACGACTATCAAACAACGATACAAACATCCAATTTTCAAAACCAGGAATACCTCCTACTAATATTATAAGTGCGAATGCATGTATGGACGTATGTTTCTCAATCACGCGAAAACTACTGAATAGATATTGATGAAATTTAATATGTATGTCATGCAAAAGTACATAAGACCCTTTTTATTCCCAGAAAATCGCGAGTGAAACTGCGGGGCGGGGGCGTAGCTAGTAACAGTGACAAAAATAGTCTCGTTATTTTAAGTTTATATACCGGTTTTCCCTGACCGGAACCGATCTTTGCTCTCGCTCGCGAGATTGAAACGTATGGCGGTGAAGGCACATCAATCTGAACCGCCCTTTATAGGTCTGGTGCGTACGGAATCAAGACGCATAGGCCTATAAATGAGACCTACAGCCCATCCAGTCTATAGTGTAGAATACTAAATAATGCTTTAGCTTTAGCTTTTCATACCTTATTTGTTTGTACAGTGTCACCAGTTTATTTGTGAAGTGGCAGTATTTAACAGCCTCGGTGGTGTAGTGGTTGTGCAGGTTGATTAAAATCATACACCACTGAGGTTGCGGGTTCGATTCCCGCAACGGGACAAATGTTTGTGCACAGACAAAAAAAGCGCGAGCATTTGTTTCGTGTCTGGGTGTTGTGGGACCATGGTCCTCGTAGTTTCTGTTCTCTAGATACAGTGAACCCTAGTTTGGGGTCAGGATCTATGTGATCGTTGGGTGTAGGTATTTATTTATTGATTTAGGACTAAACATCTACATATATATATTTTGACAGTCTCTGATTGGTTTTCTTTGCCAGCATCGCCCCCGCTGCCATCACAGATTGACTTTGAAGTATTGCAGACGCGTATAGTCATCATCACCATCACCATCATCAGCCTATTAAGAAGTAGGTACTTACCTACTTCTGAGAAAATTATTTTCTCCAGGACCCAGTAGACTTGATTGATGGGTATGGATACGTATATTATGTATTAGGTATATAAGTTTCTGCTTATATACCAATACCTAGAATACTTTGTCTTGACAAGTTAAATTCCACATTTTAACAACCTAAGGTAGGAGATTCATCATCATCATCAGCCTGTAGTCGTCAATCAATAAATCAATCAGTCAATCAATTATTTGCAAGCATACAATTATTACACATAAGGTGCTATTGAACTAAGTAGATTTCGAAATGTATTCAGCCTGCAAGCATGCGGGCAAATATTATTGTAATTACGTACAATGTAATTTAAAAAAAAATATTGTATAGAAAATAAATGTCATAAGGATTAATAAATTGTCAATACAAAAATAAAATAAAATCTCATTCACTGCTGGACATAGGCCTCTCCCAATGATCGCCACTGAGCCCGGTCTTCGGCTCTTCTCATCTACTTTCTTCCAGCCTTTTCCTTTTCGGCCTTTCCGGCAATTTCATAGAAATACTCTTGATTGTATAACCACATGCATTACAAAATCAAGAAATAACACTACTACTACTAAGAATAACAACAAAAATGTTGATATAATAGCATTTAAAAAATAAATACACGTTTCGTGTTTTCGAAACTTTCCTTTCAGAATAAGACAAAAACAGTCTCTTGAATACCGCATTGCGTCATCTGTACTGTAAAGAATTTTAGTCTTATATTTTAATTTTAAAAGCAGAAAGCAGGTAATCCCGGGGATGCCGGGATATTGATTCTATTCCGGGGAAATATCTCGGGATATTAAAAATACGGAAATGTCCTTCAACCGGTACGCAAGGCTTTTATTTATGAGGCATACGGTAAGGAATTAATTGGAAAAGAAAAAGTGTATCCTGTTCCACGGGTTGAGGATATCTATGTACTTGAGGATACATTTTGTTGCGTGTTATTATCGAGTAGCTCTCGTAGCGTATCTTTTTTTTTTTTTTTTTTTTAATATGTCGGCAAACAAGCAGACGGCCCGCCTGATGGTAACCGGTTACCGTCGCCTATGGACATCTGCAGCACCAGAGGCATTGCTGATGCGTTGCCTTAGTCGTATCTTGCGTTGTCATAACAGATCTGACTTCTTTTGTCAAAATCATGATATTTTCTTTGCAAGAATATATAATTTTCTTTTTTTCTTTAGATCTGTTATGTTATTGTTAAACAACGTTCGCATCGGACACCATTTGGATGGGTGACCGTTTGTGTTATTTACATCTGAGCGCTACCGTGCTTCGGAGGGCACGTAAAGCCATCGGTCCCGCTCTTGTGTTGGGACAACAGACGTTAGGTCATGTCGGAGGCCTTCGGGCGGTCTATAAACTCCGACACCAGGTTTGGCCACACACACGTCGCGACCTAGTCGTGTTTCGGGATGTTGTTCGGTGAACCATCAGGGAGACGGGTCTGAGCAGCCACTCAACTGCCGTCTCTCTCTAGATGTATGTGCTCCATCTTAGGCCATATTATCGCTTCACATCAGGCGAGATAGTGGCCAAACACAGATCTATAAAGAGTAAAAAAAAAAAAAACTTAAGAGGAGAGAAAAAAAGATTGAGTTTAATCCGTTTTAAAGAAAGAGCGAGTTGGACTCAGAAATATCGAATTATATATTGTTATCGTAATTTGAACAGTTTGAAATTAGAATTAATCAGGCGAGGCTTAGTCGAGCTAGTTTAGATTCGACGCACCGCGGTTCGAATCCCCGCTCAGCTAAACCAATTACTTTCATAGGATTTCATACTCGATTGTGCGGATTTCATACTCGCTCTAAAAACGGTAGAGGAAAACACCATGTAAATGTAAGCCATGACAAAATTCAAAGACATCCACCAACCCGCATGGGGCCTTATGATGGATTATGTTATGGCCCATTCTCTCTCTCTGGGAAGAGGCCCGTGTAGGAACAAAACGATTATGGATGGGCTGATGATGATGATTAAGAAACCAAAACCATTAATGAAAAAAATAGGTATTGTACATCCTATATTTTTTTTAATAATGCGGCACGACACTCCATCTTTACCTATAAAATATGTGAAAAACATGGACAATGTAGAGGAGTGGCTCTCTGAATATTTACAGCCAGCTGCAGCTGCTACATAGAATGTTATAACCACCAGAACCAGTTGAATAGACTTACTGGGCATATAAGATATCTGATATCTCGGGGTGATGAGCGCCATGCACTGCTACGCCGTACTTTTTACTGTATATAAAGTTCTGGGTGGCACTGCGATTGTTATGGGCAGGCGTGGCGCTTACCATCAGGCGAACGAAGTGCTCGTCTCATCACTCAGTTCCATTAAATAAAATAAATAGATAAATAGATTTTTGTAATAATAAAATACGAGTATAAAATCAAACAATACTACCTATATACTAGACATTAAAAAACTTGTTGAAATTATAAGTCTCTACCCAATTTGCATTTTTAAACCGCAATATTCCAGAAACTTAGCGCTCGAACTTCAAAAGATTTACATTTCCAATGCAGAATTATGTTCCCCCTACCACCCCAGAACGGCACTTATGCAAAAACAGCGTGCTAAGCGCCATTCACAGCTATTAACAAGCGCTTCAGCTGATTGACTTTAAAAACAGTTGCAGACTCAGCAGCGCTCAAGCGGCTGATTGCGCTAAAAATTGCAAGCTGCAATTGGTTGGGAGTTTGTGAAAAGAGAAAATTGTTGGAAGCAAACAAGTTTGGTGTTAAAGACACAACTCAGTGACATTTAGCATTCGTGGAAGTTGTGTAGATTGCTTCAGATAATAAATAATTTACTTCCAAGTTAGTGCCTTCTCGAACTTTCGTTTCAACAGAACTTTCAAACCAAACAACTCCTTGCAAGTTCAGAACATGTCACTGAGTCTCAGGACAAGCGAGTGTGAGGCAGAAGTGAATCTTTACCTATGATCTGTTACAACGTAATTTTGTAAAGTTCAAAGTTTAACGTTCAAAAGTTCTTAATTCAGTTTTAGCATCACAGACGCACTTATAAACGTAAATTATTACAATTACCACCGTATCGGAAAAAGAACCACTACTCAGAAGATACGGCAAGAAACCGCGGTTAATTTTTTTAGAACTTTTATTACAATATTTTACGTTTGTTTTTGACAATATTATGTTTCTTATGTGCTAGTTGGCTACTTGGCAGAAGCGGTATGTTCCATGCATCCTTGTCTCCTATATAATACTATAGCATGCTTTTTTCATTACAATATTTTTCACACACAATTTAAATCTACTTTCTGTGAGCTCCATATTATAAACTTAATTAAACTGCCAAACGCCATACGCACATACTTACCTACGGTTGTGTTGTGCGTAAATCCATAGTTACTTTAACTTGTTGCGATTACTGTAATCAGGATATAACTTTATTTTTACACTTTATAGATCTATGTTTGGCTACTATCTCGCCTGATGTGAAGCGATGATGTGGCCTAAGATGGAGCACATAGATCTAGAGAGAGACGGCAGTTGAGCGGCTGCTCAGACCCGTCTCCCCGATGGTTCACCGAACATCATCCCGAAACACGACTAGGTCGCTTGACGGCATGGCTTTGTTCGGTGGGTGGTATTACAACCACGGCCAATGCCTACCACTCCAAAGCGCGTAAGCGGGTTTCATCACGATGTTTTCCTTCACCGTTTTAGAGCGAGCGTGCAAAATCTGCACTTAACTATAAGTCATTGGTGCAGGGCCGAGTCGGGATTCGAACCCAGGTGCGTTGGATCGAAAGGCGCACGAGTTCCCGCTGAGCCACACGCTCTAAAACTGTACATACAACATACCTATACAGGTACTAATATTATTGTACGGGCTGCCGTACATTAAGTTAGGCATTTGATGTAATTTAAGTTAGTTCGCGCCCGGACGCCGCGCCGTAACAGTTATCATTAAATCAGTGACTAAAAATGTGATCTTTTTGTACACCTCGTACAAATAAGTTTTTTTTTTAAGAAAGAGGTAAAATTGTATGTGTGTTTGTAGGAGGTAATCTGTGGAGCTATTATTCCGATTTTGAATTTTTTTAGTGAATGAAAGCTACACTATCCCTGAGTCTCCTTCTCTCGTGTGGGTGTCTGGCCAACCCTGGTGTCGGAGTTTTTAGCCCACCCGAAGGCCTCCGACTTGACCTAACGACTGTTGTCCTAATACAACAACCGGGACCGACCGACGGCTTATCGTGCCTTAACGGGTCAGATGTAAATACCACACAAATGGCCACACCCATCCAAGTTGTGACCGCAACATTTATAGAAGGGGTTCCTAGAAATATATCAAATAAAAATAAAGTATGATAATCACCGCCGCTTAAGAATAGTTATCTTAGGGAAGAGACGAAGAGAACCTTGGTCGTACCGATCTTATAAACAGACAACTAGTCGAACCACTGGAACAGTCTCGGCTCATCCTAACAAAGAAACAATGATAAAAATACCAGATAACAATATCGAGGGGATAACGCGAAACAACAGCTTAGCTGAGTTGATAACAAACTTGCGCGCGACATGAGTGGAAGCTCTCCAAGTTGGCACACTTGCTTGGAGCCTCTTGGAACTTTGTTCCGCTTTGTGTGTCATTTTCTTTCACTCTATGTTATTTTTATACTTGGTTTAATTACTTATTTAAATTTCTGCGAGAACTTACATTTTATTTATGGCACTGAGTGATGAGACGAGCAAGTCGTTCGCCTGATGGTAAGTGCCAATACAATTACAGTGACACCCAGAGTTTTTAATACTTACCATTAAAGCACTGCGTAGCAATCACATATTCAGACATCACATATTAAGTCTCATATGCCCAGTAATTCCGCTGGCTACAATGCTCTTCAAACCAGAACACAGTAATGCTTGCGCACTAAGCTTGGCGGCAGAATAACTGGCAAAGCTTTGGTACCTTCCCAGACGGCCTCTCGCATACCAGAGACCTACCACAAGTAAAATCTTATCTCTATCTCTAAATTGAGTGAAACAATCGCCATTATTATAATATAGTAAGACAAGAACATAAAATATAATAATGATTTTTTAATGTAGGTTACTGAAAAATTATACGAGCTAGTCGTCCACCTGATGGTAAGCGCCACGCTTGCCCATAACAATTGCAGTGCCACCTAGAACCTCATACATGGAAAGAGCATTACGCACATTACTCCGAAACAACAGATATTCAGTCTCATATGACCAGTAATTTGGCTGGCTACAATACCCTTTAAACCGGAACACTAAATGCTTGCGCTACTGCGTCTGCGAATTTTTAAATGTGTCGTGTTTATTTTTTTAATTTTCAGTTTAAAACGAAATGTTAGTCTCACTTAAACACAATTTTGACATCAATGCATTAATCAGCGCTTGCTTGGCGCAGTTATTTTAATCACTAAAACATACACCTAGGTGTGCTATTTGTCAATTTTCGAATATTTTTACGTGTGTATTAGCTTTCTATGTATTTGGCGTCTCGTAAGTGTCTCAAGTAAGGTACCAATCAATCTCCGTCGAAGTCGGCCTGAAGCCTGAAACTTCAATATTTTCTCCAAATATCTTGGAATAACTCCGCACAACGGTGACCACGCGTGATGGATGGCGATGGACTCACGTGATTGATGCGTGTGTTCCTTCATTGTCATGTGATATACTGTCCTTGCTGGACGTAGTCAGGGAGGCTTACCCCGACTGAACCCGGAGGAGGTGTAATGTACCAGAAAAACCATAAGGTTTCAATTAGAAGCATGAGGTATCTATTATTTAAATTCATGGGTATAATCTGTGTTTCCTGACAACTACAACCTGGGAGTCTTCAAATCGAGAGTGAACAGGTATCTTATAGGCGAGCGTGTTACACCTTAGACCGCATCATCGCTTACCATCAGGTGAGATAGTGGTCAAACGCAAGCTTATAGCTAGAAAAAAAATACGCATATGCCTTATACTAGGTATATACTCGTATTACAGATTTATGCCTAACTTAGGCTCAACTAATGGTATTATCCTGTTCTATTATTTAGAATTACCTTCATTTTTTACAAACGTTTAACAATTTTGGATGTATATATTTAATTATGGTGCTTGCGATACTTTTCGTTAGAGACTATATTTACATACTGAAGGAGATTTGTGCCCATAATATAGTAGGTAGGTAGACAAGTAGTTAGAACGTGGCGTCTACAATATATTTCGCTTTTATACGACGTCTATAATAATATCACAAAGAGTAGAATAATTTACTGGGTATCATACCTACAGGGTACGGAATAAAAAGTGAGAAGAGGCAAGTTAATTTTTAGCTGATAATAATAATGACGAGTAGACTTGCCCCAAAACAACATCCTAGCTACGTTCCTCTGATATGGAGATAGCCGTACAATACCAACCTAGACTGACCTCTGTTTTGTAAGATAACTGGTATCGATCGGAGGTCTAGCTCAAATATCACAAATATGGAATCACCAACCAAAACTGAACTCGATGTGCGAACAGAAGTGCTAGTCATCGGAGGTCTACAAATCATGGATGACCTTTATTAAGTTGCTGAAATGTTGTCGGTCATACTGACGATAATGAATAAAATGGCTGAATATGGATGAGTAAAGTTATTTCTTTGTTTAAGAATTACTTTGATGGTTTTTGGATTCACTCCAAGTACTTTAACGAGTAAGTAGTTAAATTCGTCAAAGATCATGAATAGATTTAGGTTTTTAACAGCAAATGAAACCGATACCGTGCCTAAGGTATTATACATTTCGCTGGTTGTATTTATTGCTTTTGTTTTGTATTATTCTAGTATGTCCCGAGTAACGTGTGATGTCCTGAATAAATGTATTTTCTTTCTTTCTATTAATTACCTATTTATATTTTGTTTAATCTTTTTTAATGTTTATAAAGTATTACTGTGTAATTATTTAAATATTTCGCTGTACTTTCATGGTTGTAAACAGCAAAGGCGTCTAAAACCACCGTGTCACCTGTTAGGCTACAAAAAACGTAAAGGCATGTCCACCGTACCGGAAACCGCTTTGTCGCGACGCACCCTTTGTGACGTCACGACATCGCGGCATGCACGGAGCGCATAGCTGGCATTCCGGAAAAATGCTACCTCGCTATGTAGGAATGCTACCTGGCAATGTAGGGATAATGTGAGATTTCTACTTACTTGTAAATGGTTTTGTTTTAATGTTTTGGTATGATAATTGACAAACACGGCCTTCTTCTTATTACGTATGACGTCATGGTGCATCCCAACTGCCCGCAGCAGGAGCGAGTCACGAGACGCTGACGCAGCACATCGTGCCATCTCTTTCTTCCTTTTCACATTGTATAGCTTTCCCCCACACCGTCACTTCTGGTTCTCACATTTAACCGTTTTACCCATTAGGATAATTAGCATGTAGAAATTTATAATATAATGTTTATATCTAATTAAATATAAAACAAAAGCATTTTGGTTTCCTTTGCATCCTCCTGCCTGTAGCCTACATAATTCACCGACAAATTACTTTCTATTCAGTTTTAGAGTCTAGAACGAGCTCCTTTCCGTTGAATTAGAAAGTAAAGTAGAGAGGATATCGTCCAGCGCGAAATATAACTTGAACCTAGCTACCTAATTTTTCCGTAAAATATACCCAAATACAAAACCTGGCCAGGTCAAGCCGTGTAGCCTACAATAAAACATAATCATAAAACAACGTAAGCGCCAATTAACGCGTGACATTCGAGAGGTTCACGTAAAACGTACACTTCAAACACCTAAAAGGCTAATCTGAAAGGTCACCCGCGGTCAGTAAACTTTTTTAATAACTTTATTAGCGACAATCAAGGGTAACGAACGTATGCTTGGCTTTAAGGGTAGGATTCTACCAAGATAATTTGGCAATTAAAGCAAATGTCAGTGATTAAAAATTATGACACGTGGTTGTTATCATAATATAAACATAGATGCTGGCAAGAAACTAAGGGGCAATTTTTAGAACTTTTGATATTTGTTATTGAAAATATTATGTTTTTTATATGCCAGTTGGCTTGACAGAAGCGGAATGTTACATGCAT
Organism: Petrophora chlorosata; assembly: GCA_951640565.1. Classification (NCBI taxonomy): domain Eukaryota; kingdom Metazoa; phylum Arthropoda; class Insecta; order Lepidoptera; family Geometridae; genus Petrophora; species Petrophora chlorosata. Next base: position 881,104 of record OX621204.1, on the reverse strand, counting down.
ATTTGTCTTTGTTACTATGCTTTTTTCATTAGAATAGATTTTATACGCAATTTGAATTTACTTTCAACCGCCAAGCAGAAGTATGCAAACATTACTGCGTCGCGGTTTGAAAGGCACTGTTTCATCCGAAATTACTGGACATAGAGCCACATAAATGCCTTACGACGCAAAAATTAGTAGAAGATATATTGTTTAAAGCTCAAACAAGACATTGACTTCAATAAAATGCCAATTTGGAGGGTTCCGATAATATTGGCTCATTATATAATAATAAAATATCTCGAATGTGCTATTGACATGTTGTGATTTCTTCTTTTTCATGTTTTCCTCGTACCTAATAAGTATAAAATCGATACATTTAATAATAGGACGAAGAGATCATTTCCGATACAAGAAACTGGCGTGGCAGGCTCTGGCCTCGGTTGCATTAGCACCCAGGCCAGGGAACAAAGCGTAGTCGTGTTTCGAGATAATGTTCGGTGAACCATCAGGGAGATGGATCTGAGCAGTAGCTGAACTGCTGTCTTCGCTTTCATCTATAGGTATATGTGATGCATCTTCGGTCACATCGTGACAAAACATGGTGAGCAAAATATTTATTTATTTATTTATTTCTTCTTACAGCTATCATTACAGGTTTATACCTAATGCGATAGTGTAGCTATCGCATAACATATATATATATATATAAATAAATTCTTTTAGTAATTAGAAGTCTACTTTCTAAGGCCTCTTGTGCACAGCGCGGTTCCCTAATACCTACTCAGTGTGAGCTTGTAAAAACGGAAAACAACTGAATTCATTCAACGCTGAAGACCGGCTTATTACCAGCTAATTAACCGTAGATAATCACGGCGAAAAAACGTGTATGAATAAGAGGCCTAAGTACCTACCTTATGATAGGTTTCTCTGCGTGAGGCCGTCTGGGTAGATACCACTGCTTTTCCAGTTATTCTGCAAGCAGTAGTGCGCAAGCATTACTGTGTTCCACTTTGAAGGGCATTATAGCCCGCAAAATTACTGGGCATATGAGACTTAATATTTGATGTCACGGGGCGATGAGCGCAATGCCGTGCCACACAGTGCTTTTTATGGTATTAAAAGTTCTGGGTGGGACTGCAATAACAATTATTGTTATGGGCAGGCGTGGCGCTTACTATCAGGCGAACGACCCGCTTAGCTCATCACTCAGTTCCTTAAAGAAAGTACTTATTATGAATCACTAAGATGATTCCGTCCTCTTTACTCAATATTTATATAAAAATAAACTTTCCCTAAACTTATAGTTACCTAAACATAGATATTATTTTCCTAGAGACGGCGAGGCAGGAAGTTCCTCCGCCATACAGGAATTCAATGTAATTGGTACAAGTCCCGTCGGCTGTAACAAAAAGAAGCTATGGCGAACTTCCGGTGCTTAACGATGTTTGTTTTTTTACCCATTTTCCTAGTACACAGAATACTCATAATAGAAAACTAAGTACCTAGTAACTACTGCTTTCTTCTTTCACCATAGAATCTGTTATTGTAGAGTTTTGTTTCTAAGTAATAACGGATGTTTGGCTAAAGTTTAACAAACTATTTAGGCATGCAAAATAGTTCGACCACCGGGTCACCTGCAGTGGTAGCTTAATTGGTTAAAAGCGTTTCCTGTACTGAAAGCTCCCGGCCCCGAGTTCAAACCTCGGCTGCGGCGAAATATTTTGCATGCATAAAACGGTTAGCCTTTTACTAGTAACGAAACTAACAAAAACTTATTCTGAACAAATAGAATGTTGTTACATCTAAATTCAAGTGTAGCAACGGGATATTTAGACAACAGAATAAATAATTACAAATTCTGATGTTAATAAAATGTTGCACGTAGGAATATTCCTTTAAGGACTTCACCGAGTCTTGATCAACGTCATCCACAAGATTACTGTAGAGTGACTAGTTAGTATTCAACCCGTTCTCTCCGCTTCGAACCCACAATAAAAAAGCAGCTCGTCCCATACGGATTAGGCCGTAAACAGACGGTCACGATGCGGCTGTTTGCCGTCCAAATGTTTATGTGGTCCGTAATGACGACGGGAAAACGGAACGGGGGTGAATTCCCAACCCCTTAAAAGAAGAGTACCCTCTCGTAATCTCGTGTGTTAACTGGGTTAAGCCTTTAACTATCTCCGTAGTGTAAAGTGAGTAATACAGATAAAGGTTGATTAGATACACTTCTTGAGAAACCACGGTCATTAACAAAAACAAAAAGCAATCGCCGTACGTTCCAATTTTAAATAGATCATAGACAGGTTCGTTGTCGACTGAGGTAGTTTTACTAGGTACGTTTAACCCCTAAAACTATACCTTTCAGGAAACTTTATAAAAAAGTTTCCTGTAAGGCATCGTTAAAAATCGTTAATAAAAGAATAAAACTTGTTTGGGCTGGATTAGAATCAGCAGCATCTTCGGAATTTTCTTCGAATTCACTTTCACCTGCAAATGATTCACTATTTCCTTTTTGTAACAAAATACATTAGAGATGCTAAAACAGCCCTGATCCTCGCATCTGTAAGTGTCCGGTGCATCTTTGTGCCCCGCATCCATACGTGTCCCTGGAATCCCCTAACTGATGTCCACTGGCGGGACGGCGACATTCAAGCTAACGAAAATAGTGGGAAACGTAATGGAAGCTAAATAAATGCGTGCGAACTTTCATACAGAAGACATAATATTGAGTCAACAGGTTTAGGCATTAAAGCAAGAGGCCAGCCCCTCACCCATTCCTAATAATTCTCTCATCTCTTTAGTCTACCGATGCTTAAAGTCGGCAACACATGTTTTTTTTATAGTACTGAGCAACGAGATGATCAATTCGTTCGCCTGATGCTAAGCGAAACTCGTTTCTATAGCAAGTGGCACCCGAATTTTCAATATCATGGATCGCGTATCGCACTGGATTGCGGTCATTTTCCCGAGACATAAGATATTAAGTCTCATTTTATGCCCAGTAGCATCGCTGGCTACTGGTGCGCACTACTGCTTGGCGGCAGAATAACTGGCAAAGCGGTGGTACCTGGACAGACGGCCTCCTGGATACCAGAGACCTACTACACATCTCTGTGAACTGTTTCAATATCGTCTCTCCGAATAGCGCCACATTCTCGACGCTCAGCGATCACCAAACACAATTCTCTGCGATATTTCTTTGCGAATCGCTCCATTTTGTCTCCGACTGTAATCGTATGAGCCTCAAACGTTTGGGCCAGTTGAGGCAGTTGGGCGAAAATTAAGCGGCCGCTTAGTGCCGTCTCACTGAACAGCACTGCAGTTAGTTACGGCACTGCAGTTAAATAATTGTTCTGGAGATATTGCTGTGTTTTGCGCGGGAAGTCGTTAGCAGTAAGCCTGACATGGAAATGAGAACGGACATATCCGGCTTCAATCTACTCTGTTCTCCAGAGTGTTATCGCTATTGGGCTAAATGTTCATAAACTTACTGTATGGTATTACTTAGGTATAATATAGAATTACTTGGGTATTACTTAGGTATGAATTATTATTGTAGTTTACCAAACGAGATTTAAATGAACGAAAACAAAAAAAATAAACTAAATGCAACTTTTCAATATTAACAGGGCTTATACTAGCTGCGCCTCGTGGTTTCACCTGCGGTTATGTCCTTTTCTAGGGCCTAAAGAAACTATAGGTATTCCAAATTTCATCAAAATCCGTTCAGTATTTTTTGAGTGATTGAGTAACAAACATCCATCCATACATCTATCCTCACAAACTTTCGCATTTATAATATTATTAGGATTATTGTGCGAGTACATATAACAATATTGTATTGTTTATTACAAATCTAGTTAATTAAAAAATACCTTCGAGTACCTGCCTTTAACCACAGTTAACTGTAGTAATAGTACTTTTAAATATTTGAATTGAAAAGGATTCTTACTAACCGGGATTTAGCCAGGACTTGGGTGGGTAACTATTATTTTACAACAGATATGATAGAACACCCTTAATAAAAAGAAAAGGGGTTGTTTTCTTGACATAGAGATTCAGCAGCCTTTGAGCAGACAAGTTGTCGCCCCAATAAACCAGCAAAAGTACTTCACAAAGGGCGCAGGGCCGGATTCAGGGGACATCCTCACATCCTCGGGGCGGAAAACTTAACGCGGCGCGGCGGCGCCGGCGGTAAATATAAATGCTATACCAGAATTATTAATACATTAATTTAATTGCATTTTTAATTATCGGCAAACAGGCTTACCGCCCGGCCGATGGTAAGCGGTCACCGTCGCCTTTGGTCGGCAATGCATCAGCAATGCCTCTGGTGTTGCAGATATCCATAGGCGACGGTAACCGCTTACCATCAGGCGGGCCGTCTGATTGTTTGCCGCCATATTATGTAAAAGAAAGAAACTGATGTCAATATCTAAAATAATATATTTAATACTTTACTAGCTGCATCTAGTCTTTTTAACTGTAGTCTTTCGGGGTAAAAAGTATCATATATCCTCTAGGTACTATGACTAGTACCTATTTATAGTAGGCATCTACTTACATGTCTAATTTCATTAACATTCATTTATTAGTTCTGCAAAACAACATTTTAATTGAGTAACATTACATACCTCATAAACTTTTGTATTTATAGTATTAAGTAGGATTATATTATATCAAACAAGCCCTAACACATTTTGTAATTGAAGTTTTACTTGTCTATTATTTATTATTAATGCATTTTTCTTATTTTAATGACATAAGAAATACTAACGCCATAACTATTTTATTCGACGACAGCTTTGCCCCTGTCAACTCCTAGATGCCTCTCAGTTCCAAAGTTCCAAAGTCATTCACCCCATTCCAAATAAACCGATTGGTGGAGTTGAAAACATTTCTATTTCTTCTGAAGACATTAATCTTCGCGGGGTGGTAAAGCATTCGACTTGTTTTCTCAGTTCGCGGCCGAGCATGTGTCGAGCGACTTAAGAGTTAGAGCTATCAGTCGTGGCTACCGACATGGCAAGACTTGGGACGCTTTATAATAAGTAAATTTATCTTAATGAATGTGGGCATTAGTCTAAGCGTTTACCACCAATAGCGTCAGGGTTCTAGCTCTAGTACCCAGATACGTATGGCTACCACAATTTGTACTGTTAATAAATTATTCTGTGACGGCACCTAAAGCTGGCGGTGGTACTCTTATCCGCAGTAGCACTCGTAGCGTAGCCCCGTTCGCAGGAGATTTGCTGCGGTCACCACTTGGATGGGTGGTTTGTGTGGTAAATCTGAGCGCTACCGTGTTTTGGAGGGTACACGTTAAGCTGGTGGTACCGGTTGTTATCTTAGGACATTAGTCGTTATAGGAAATGGGGGCTTTCTGGTGGTCTATTAACTACGGCACCAGGGTTGACCACATCATCCACACGACAGAGAGCTTGAGATCCATATTCTTATAGACCTATTACATTTTTCTTAAGACAAAAAGCCCTTGTTGTTACAAGCTTTTATTATTTGGGTCAAATCTTGTAACTTAAATCAGAACTACTTCCTCTTATCCTACGGAGTTGAAATATTGCACACTTGTCAAAGTTCCATGACAATGCAATTTTATGGTGACAACCAGGTGATTTGATGATGAAGACGGAAGGTGGGCAATGGATCTCCTTGACGGATAATCGTAAACTACTAGTGTTCTGTCTCATTTTAATCTGCTCGCGGTTCCGATTAAGAATTTGTTAAAAGCTTGTCTTGAAAAATATATTTTTTAACAAAATTCTTTATAGAATAGAATAGAATAACTCTTTATTGTAACACCAAAATACAGAAATAATTAAAAACTAAAATAACAACTAACTTAATAATAATGTCACAATGGGCGGTCTTATCGCTCAAAGCGATCTCTTCCAGACAACCCACAAGTGAAGGAATGTATACAGAAATATATATGGACGGTGTTACTTTAAGATAATTTTGTTATATAATATAATATACCTACATAAACCAAAGTCATTACATGAAATACATAACATAATTAATATATATACATAATAAATACTTTAACATAAAATATACAAGTAAATTAAACATAGGTAAATATACAAAATTACAAATGAAAACATAAATACTAACAGTAGACGAAGCATAGGTAGCAGCTATTGTGCAAGATAAAACTGCTTAACACGATTTTTAAAGATTTCAAGAGAAGGAGCTCGTTTAATTGAAAGAGGTAAGGCGTTCCATAGTCGAACAGCTTTGACAGTGAAGGAAGAATCATAGAAGGAAGTACTATGAGCAGGCGTTGTCAACAGTAGGTTCTGTGATGATCGTAGTGACCGCGAATTTGGAGTGTGAAGGAAATCAAAACGTTCCTTAAGGTAGCGCGGGGAACTGGGATGGAACAGAATACTGTAAAGGAGAGACAATATATGAGCATTCCGACGAAGACGTATGGGAAGCCACTTGAGCTTTGTACGAAATTCAGAAACATGGTCATACTTGCGTAAGCCAAATATAAACCTAATGCAGAAGTTTTGGAGACGTTCAAGTTTATTTAGCTGGTCCTCTGTGAGGTCAAGATAGCAGGGGTCAGCGTAATCGAGGATAGGAAGTAAAAGAGACTGTGCAAGCTTATACTCACTTTATTTTATTTTATTTTTAATAAAATAAATAAATAAAAATAAATACTTACCTTGTCCAATGTATATGATGCATTGTATAATTGAACTTTTATTTATCGTCGACAAATTAGGTCAGAAGGTTAAAAAAGTCACCTAGGCTTTTTATTAGTTTTAATTAAATTAAATGAAACTATAAAGAAGTCCTAAGGGTAAACTACCCTAGGACTTTAATTAAATTTTAATAAAAGCGTTAAAATAGATAAATTAATGTCAAACGTAACTTTGAACTTCGTTTTGAAATCATTCTGCCAGCGACAGTTTAAAGCCTAGTGGATTTTATTTTTTAAATTCACGAGCTGACCCGACAATATTTCGCTCAACTTTTCAATTTTTTCGTTTTATGAAAACCTAATTAAGACTATTACGAACATTTAAAATAAATCATAGCCAAATTGGTGCAAGCGCTTACCAACGAACAACTGTAAATTGATTTTTACACATTGATATAATTATATATATATCTACTACTCTGTCAAGAAAGTACCGGGAAAAGGTCAATAATACACTAACTGTTTGTTATTCATCCAAATTTATTTTATCACCTTCAAAGTATGTTTCTTCTCTCTCTTCTTCAGTTGGAAGGCGCCACTCCGAAGCTTGTTGACTAGTTTGCATGTCAAACTCGTAAACCCACGTCTCGTCACCAGTAACAATGCGTTTCATGAATGTTGGGTCGGAGTTGACTCGTTCTAGCATGTCCTTAGCGACTCTCATGCGATTGAGTTTTTGGAGAGAATTCAGGTCTTTTGGGACGAGCCGAGCGGCAACATGTTGCATACCTAAATGATTAGTTAAAATGGTACGGATCGACTCGTGAGATACAGAAAGTTCGGCGGCTATCTCTCTCAAAGTTGAATGAGGCTTTTCAGTTAATGTTTCCTTCACTTTTGCGATGTTAACTACAGTTGCAGACGTTGATGGCCTACCAGAGCGAGGCAAATCTTCCATCTCGACCGCTTTTGAACGCTTTGTACCACTCATAAGCACGAGTTTTTGATAAAGTTGATTCACCGTAAGCCTTCTGTAACATTTTCATAGACTCCGAACACGAAATTTCATTGGCGATGCAAAATTTAAGACAAACTCTTTGTTCGTTGTTTTTGTCCATTATGAAATTCGCAATACACACTAGATATGACATAACTAAAAACAGCACTGTATTTAATATAAATAACAGATGCATCTCAAACTCCGCGTCAAAATGGAAAACAGGTGTGCCAATCTAACAACAAAAAAAACAAAAATTTGAATTTGGAACCATAAACAAATAATCCATTCCCGATCCTTTTTTGACTGAATGTATATATTGATTGAGCTACTGCCCGCGACTTCGTGAGTGTGAGTTTAGGTTATGCAGCGATCCCTCGGAAACCACTTGTTAACTTGTGATAAAAATTATCATTGTCCATCTCTGGGCTACAAGGCTATCTCTATGCCAAATTTGATCAAGTCGCTTTTGTCGTGAAAAGTTAACAAAGAGACAGAGTTACTTGCATTTCAGATATATATGGGTTTTATGGGGATTTTATGGATTTTATGGGGGGCCTTTGCCCAGCAGTGGGACAGAATAGGATAGTAAAAAAAAAAAATGTTTGTAAAAATTATTACTGATGTCTCGGGTAATGTACGCAGTGCTGTTCGCATAGGACTGCAAGGGACTCAAATTGTCCAATTGACTTGTTAAGTCAAATGTCGTAATGCATTAACGAAATCACACGTACACTCTACTTGTAGGTAACTACTACCTACTAGAGGAAAGCATGATCTTCTGAAAAATCATACAGAGGTAATCTCTTCTCTCATTCTTCTCTTCTCATCTCTTGGCCCCCGTACTCATTGGTCCCTCAAACGCCAATCGTATATCGTGTTGGTGTGGGTTCACTGCAAGAACGTCTTGCGATGCCATATAAATTGTCCCATAAAAGTTGAACGTTAGGTATCTTCTTTTGATGTAAATTAATGACATTAAATAGATTTCTTGCCTGAATCGACAATAATACATGCATCTCGTTAGTTGCAGTGAAGTTAAGTTGAGCTCAACATGATATACGATTGGCGCTTAAGGGACCAGTAGGTGCGGGGGCTGGTCTCTCTTCCGTCACATTCAGTACGACTTTAGATCTGTGCAGTGTTTCAGCCGTCCCCTATCGGTGCCTGTGTGAAGATAAATCTCTGGGTGCCCAGAGATGGATTTACTGAAGCGGTATTTAATGGGACCCATTTCATAGGAACTCGTCGTGATTTCATTTCTGTTTGTATCAATAGCGCCAACAAAAACTCATCTTCATAGTCCGACGGTAGGTCTGTAGTCAGTCTTCGTAGCTCTACTTTAGTTCATAAAGTCCCATAATTTGGACAAAGCAGTCAGGCCACGTGACCATGCAAGAGGTAAAAACCACATCTGTCCACTAGTTCAAATGAATTGAAATTTGGATCCTAAACAGCTGAGGCCCTTCTTTAACGGAGGCGTATGTCGGTTGCCTGCTCAATAAGGTGCCACCAGTGGTAGCCTCTTCTTCCTCTTCGTCACCAAACCAGTTACGAGTAATAGGAATAGCTAGTGGGATTGTTGTGCCTAGGTAGGTATAGACTGGCGAAAATGAATAAGTCCTTTATGGGCAACTGCGTACGTTTTTATAATTAAATTCCAAAATGTATAACGGAGCTCACAGAAAGTAAATTCAAATTACGCGTTAAGACTGTTCTAATGAGAAAAGCATACTATACTATTCGTAATTACATAGAAGACAAAGATGTTTGGAACATTCCACTTCTGCAAAGTAACCAACTGGTACATAAGAAACATAACATTGCAAAAACCCAAAAAATTGTAACAATATCTCAAAAAATATGCCCCTCATTTTCTTGCCGTATCTTCTGAGTAGTGGTTCTTTTCCGATACCTACGTACCTCTGTCGACAAATCAAATTATTACAATGACTCTAGAGTCATAGGTCCTTAAGTGCATCTGTGATGACAAAATGATTAAAGGGATTTTGATTTTGTTTTTTTTTTGGGTACCTAACTGTGTGACACATTTTGTGCCAGAGAGCCTAGGAGGAAATGAATTATGTTCACTCTTTTGGCTATCAGCATCCCACTGCTGGGACACGGGTCTTCTCTTATAGAGCAAGAGAGAGAAAGAAAGAGAATCCACCACGTGGTCCCAGTGCAGCTTTCAGTTTTGTTAATATTAAAGTCTATTAAAGAAATGGAGAATGCGCCTACAATTAGAAAACAAAACAGCTTTTTTGTTTAAACGCAGCGCTCGGTAGCTATGTAGCTTGAAAGCTAGCTTAAATCCTGAAAGTATTTCTCTTCTACTGCAAAAAAGCAGTCATAAAATCCGGTTACAAAAAACAAACTTTTTCTAAACCTAGCACACAAGCTGGCAGGAAAAAAGAAAATATAATTCCCTAGAGAGTGCTTAGTATAATATTTTAACACGGCCCAGCTCGGGTGCTTACATGAAGAATGCAGGCTGCCTGCTTACCGTCACAAACAACAATTTTGTAATAGTTGATAGAGCCTTTGTTTTAATATACATGCATGTAACTTTTAATAAAGATTCTTCAAAAGTATTTAGGTAGGCACGTAGTTAAAAAGGGATGCATGACTGTCTAGTAGTAGTTGGTCGGTAGAGTGTTTTCCATTTGGCTCGGCCAAAAATTTGTTTGACATGGGCGAAACGACGAAAAAATAAATACCTGCTGTTCCCATTGCGCTCGTTGCTGTTGTGTTGATTGATATTGTACCGATGTTTTAATAATGTAAATAAATACGTGTCTCCGAGGAATTCTTTTAAATATTCAATTAAACTAAATTTTATTATGATGATACAGAATTGATTCCCGCAGCTGGACCTGTACAGAGGTACCACCTAGTACAGCTGTACTTATGTTCACGTTAGTGCTTATTTTTTCATAATGATTTTTTTTCGTCGCGTCGCCCATTTTGCTAAAGATTATCTTCGGGCTAGATTTTTTTCTTAATAAGAGGCCTCAATAACATTACGATCTAGCCTAATAAGACTAATAAGTAATTTGAGCTTAACTTAAACTGCCAAGTAGAGTAAACTAAGAATGTGCCCATTAAAACTTTTCTTACTTAGACAACCATTTACATTTCTACCTGTAAACAGACAACCTTTTTTCATCACGTAAACCGTTGAGGCAACTGCGTACAAACCGCCGCGTGTAATAATGTAAAAAAATCTGTTGAAAAACTTGAAAAGCGGTGGCAAATCCCCGCACGGTCGGTTTATACTTTCTCCGGTTGTGGGATGACCACACGTTGGTATAACATGCAGCGCATAACGAAGACCTTTACACGTAACCACAGAATACTTATTTAGTTGATGTAACGTATTTATTATTAAGTATTCTGTGGTAACGTCAGGTGTCAATCATTGCTTGACAATTTAGATTTGATTCAGATTCAGATTCTTTATTGCTTCCATAGGTACCTAGATAAAAATTGTATATACGGCATAGGTAGTACAAGGTGTAATTTAGTAAGCGTACAAAGTCTTATATAACCCGTGTCAGGCACAGCAGCATTAGAAGAAAGGAGCACGCAATTATTGGCATTTCAAAGTCAATGGTTCATTATGATATGTAATTTTTTCATGAGTGTAAGTTATATTTCTGTAGTTTTATAAATTTCATCGACATTAGACCTTGGACTTCGAAGATACATCAGAATTGAAGTCTGTTTTTTTTTGGTAAAAATAATGAGTTATTGTAAGCGTTAAACCAAGCTGCAATCATTAGCGCTTTCTACTATAACATTCTACAACTATGTGAATGAATGACTGAACCTATTCACAAAAAAATAGCAGCCTCAGATTTTATTTTTATTTTCACTGGGTACAATATCCACTAAGGCTGGAATCAATGGACCCTCTACTCGGGTTTCTTTTTATACTCGACAAGAGGGAATTAAGCAATGCGAATGTCTGGAAGGAGGAATTCCGGCGATAATCTTTAAGCAATTTGTAAGCAGCAAAGACTCCTGCCGTGGCCGTGGGCATGTTCTGTGTAAAATTATTAATGGAATGCCATTTTTGGCAACTATCAGCGATTTGTCGCCACTAAAATCTTTGCCATTCAGCGCTCATTTGTCTGGCGGGATGGTTCATGGCTGCAATCACGAAAAGGAAAATTACATGTGTTTGTAATGTCAGCCTCTATATTGTAGTGTTTGGGTAGGTTGGCTCAAATCTCATACACTACTGAGGTTGCGGGTTCGAGTCCCACGACGGGACAAATGTTTGTGCACAGTAAAAAAGCACAAGCATCTGTTTTGTTTCTGGGTGTTATAGGACCATGGTCCTTGTAGTTTCTGGTATCCTAGATATATAGAATCCTAGTTAGGGCCCAGGGTCTATGTATGTGATCGTTCAAAGTCAAAGTCAAAATCTTTTTATTCATTTTTGGCATCACAGACGCACTTATGAACGTGAAATTATCACAATGACTCTACCACCGTATCGGAAAAAGAACCACTACTCAGAAGATACGGCAAGGAATTGAGGGGCATTTTTTTTGAGTGTTTGTTAAAAAAAATTGTGTTGGGCGTTATAATTATTTGATTTATTTAGAGTGGTTACTGAATATTATCTTAAGTTTTGAATTCTGTTTTAAGCTCAATCTTGTTTGAAAACTAAGTAAGGGAGGACATTATATAAAGGAGGCAAATATAAACGTAAATTGTTTCAAATTCAGTATGTTTCAACCTCGAACAAAAAACTAAAGAGATAAATTTCGTAATTTTATTTGAAGATAATCTTCTTGACCCAAATCGAACCACTTAAATTAAAAAAAGAGCCAAGTCCCAGAACCCCAAAGCCATAAACCAGCTGGCATGAATAAAACAAGTAAAAATTCTAGCTTGCTTCACTCATTTCCGGAGAGACAGTAATCTCTAAACTCACCTTATTTACCCTCGTTCGAGTCCTTGTTTCGACCCGTCCCGCCCTTCAATTTGAATAATTCTCAATTTTAATAAATTCTTTCTGACGCAAAAAACCTTCAGAAGGGAAACCTTTGAGTACACAATTTGAGATTCCTCCCGCTCGGAGCTAAATGATGTCCCTTGGCGATAACTCTTCGACGCGAACTAAATATTTCAGTTTGAAAGAGATCTGATTCTTGTGATCTCGGCTTGTTTTACGGAAGTTAAAGGATCTATGCTGCTCTCTGAGTGCCTTGGAAATGTTAATGGAACGGGGATTTTTTGGTTTGCGTGTAACAATATTAAATGATATAGAACTCTTCATACTCTAGGACGACTTTTTTGTTCTTTTGTTCCTGCATGTTGCTTGCAATTTACATTATCAGTGGCCTTCAGACGGACACGCTAGATACCTAAACATACCTGTAGTCCTATACCTATTCGAAGGTTGAAATATCAGCCCGAATAGTGATGAAATACATTGATATCATTATGTGCAAAAGGTATGTTTAGACAAACTCACCAAAAAACAAACTCAGGTTTTTCCCTGAATAAATATTTGCGATAAAGATAAAAATGTTTGTTTTTGTCTGCTACGGTTTTGGGGCATTTGCCCTTTGGGTTTTAACTTTCTCGATAGGCTTTTAGGGATCAGGAAAGGATAATAAAATTAGCTTGACCCTACATTTTATTAACTTAAAACTAAGTTAACTACTATAATCAAGTTGTTAACGTTGGGTTGAATAACGAAGTCTGTAGAAGGTTTTTCACGAAACGCTAAACATTCGTACTATTTCATATTTCCTTTGCGGATTCTACGGTACATTGACCTCGGAAACTTACACGAAAAATATATTCACTGTTACCCTTGTTTACGTAGTTTCAAGGAACGGCGACATCCACTTCCGGTTCCGCTAATATCCAACCGGAAGTGCGGTGTCGGTCCCTCGGGATATTGCGTGGACAGAAACTGCGAAAATATTGCTGCTTGTGAGCACTCGCCCTAATATACGGGGGTCGTGCGATTTGGATATTATTTCTTGGTATTAGTTAGGTAAATACATAGAAAAATGCCATTAGATAAAGCCTTATAAAAATGGTGTGTGTAGGATACATATTACTAAATACCAAGAGCGAAATGTCAGGACGTCAAAAAATGCGTTATGGGACTCAAGTGGACACCTGGCCAGGCGTAGTGACGACAGGTAGAGTAAGGTACTTACTAAACGGTGGTCGAGACAGTACAAGCGTAACGTTGGACGTCCGGGACATGGGTCGACGATATTACACAAAACGCGGGTCGAACCTGGATACGAATGGCACAGAACCGAGGTGAATGACATAGTATGAGAGAGGCCTTTACTCAGCAGTGGGATGTGAAAGATTGTGGATGATGTTGATGGTGAATGATAACAATAAGCCCATTGAAATCCGCACCACACGCGTTATCGTAAGGAATTCGCACTCGCGATATCGATGGGTTAATGAGTCTTGTGCAGATTTGCTATACTCAAACATTTGGTCGTCAGCTCGTCGTGCTTGCAAATTATATTGCTACCTTAATGCCAAATATAAAGATCCGGACAAACCGACGAAAGATATCGTCAATGCTCCCTTCGTTCGGTAAATCAACAAATTAATATCTTTAAGATTTATCCCAATGATAAATGAAATGTCACAGCAACACCCTTTATCCGTGTTTATGCAAACTCTTATGAGTCAGCGTCTATTATACCTACTGACAATTTACGAACATCCAAATGTTGTGTGTAAGAGATTGCTTCATCCCATAAATCTGGCAATTATATTTTCCTTGTTAATCTAGTCAAGCGTTTATTTCTTCATGTTTTTATGCATGTGGTGTACAAATAATGAGTATTTATGTTAAGAATAGTCATCTGTAATTTATTTAAAGCGCAGTGATGAGTTTTCTTTCGTAATCAATATAACAAGCAATCAAACAACGTTTCCAAGTTACAAAGTAGCTCAGAATTCTACAATTTATAAAATCTAGTCGAAATCGCTATAAGAACTAGTCGAAAGTCAGAAGGTTCACATTGCAACACCGATTAAAAGTTGGATCGGTCGGGCTTCGTTCAGTCGGTATTTTTATTTCTAAACTTGTAAGTGGAAAATCTCCGAATCCCAAACTGCATGTTATTCGCACGACTGGATTTGGCGTTACACCTCTTTTGCCGACTTTTCTTGTTTACGACACGTGTCGTTTAAACTTGTAGCATTAGCGCGTGATCGCGAGCGGGCGATATGTTTGTATATTTCTTTGCAGCTTACGTCATCTTTTCAACTTTATCTAAAAAAATATAAGTACCTACTGTAACGACCTCGTCGGATTGGTGCTTATCAAATCGGTGGTCTTAGCTGCTTTATTAGTTACAGCAGAATTACCGACAAAGGTATTTTCAGTTATTATAAACTATTTGGTACATACCCGTGACTACGTAGAAAAAGGTTTTTAGATACGCAAGATAATCTACTCACCGGCCCTTTAACTATGAGTATCTCTGTGTTAAAAATTATGTTGTTTTATGGTACTAAGTGAGGAGTCGAGTAACTCGTTCGCCTGATGGTAAGCGCTACGCCTGCCCATAACAATTGCAGTGCCACCCAGAACTTTTACACGCGGATGCTCGAGAAGGTTCAAAAGGCTTTTCTGAGGTCGTTGTATAAAAATTTGTACGGGTATTACCCCTATCTTTACCCAACCAAGTTTCTGCTGGGTCAGCTGGGCTACAATTCCCTCGAGGTAAGAAGGATCCAAAGAAGGTAGACCAGCTCACTTTGTGCTGTAAGATACTCAGAGGTTCAGTTGACTCCATAGAACTGCATAATTTAGTCTGCACACTGTATGTACCTGACGATCCGTGGGTCCCGGCGAAGAGGCGTGGTCGGCCTCATAACCTGTTTGATGTTGGTATCAATTGCACTGTGGCGCGGTCACAGTCGCCGCTAATACGCGCTCGCTGCCATCTCAATGAACTCCTCGCTGCCAACACTGTGATGTGGTTTTTGACAATTGGAAAACTATAATAGCATCAATCTTAATATATTGTGAAAACTTACCTGACCAATGGAGTAGAACTAGTAGAAGTAAAACCCCTGACAGCTCTCTTGAATATTGATAACTTGACATAAAATGATAATTCAAGTAATAAGTAATCAATGTGGTATTTACCTATTATAATTTCAATTTGTATAATATGTACTGTTTTGTGACTAATAATTAGAATAAAATAACTTATGACATTAACAAATATACTGTGAATTAAATGTAGGTAACTGTTGTAATGACGTTTTTAGTTCAATAAACAATTTTTTTAATTTATTTAATAAAAATATTAACTTTTAATACCTTAAAAAACAGTACGTAGCACTGCATTACGCTTATCACCCCGAGACATCAGATATTAAGTCTCATATTATGAACAATAATTTCGCTGGCTACAATGCACTTGAAACTGGAACACAGCAATGCTTGCGCATTACTGCTTGGCAGCAGAATATCTGGAAAAGCTGTCGTACCTACCCAGACGGCCTCCCGCATACGAGAGACCTACGAGTAAACCATAACTAGTAACCTATGGTGAAAGAAAGTACCCACACAAATGTTCAAAGGTTGTATTTATGATATACTGCAGTATAATATTTTTGGTTTACTACCATAAAGCTCCTCCGACGGTAAGCTGTCAGCCAGTCCTTCAAATTATCCACATAAAAGGTAATCCCGAGTCTCAACTGCTCAGAAACTGACAAGAATTATAAATCCCACAAGTTCCCAGAACCTGATTAGGCACTTTCCCATCTCGCCGCAACTAATGCAACGTAACCGTACACGTAGTCCGCGAGATAACGTTAACGTACGCGTTCCGCGTGTGAAATCCCGCGCCGTTCAATCTACGGGATTTACGGAGATGCCATACGTGAACTATTTATTAAAGGTAGGCCAGGGAAACAGGGTGTAATTACCTATTGGCGGTCGTACAAGTCAAGTCTTTATTTCTTTGTCGTGTGGGTGTGGTCAACGCTGGTGTTGGAGTTTATAGACCGCCCGAAGGCCACCCACATGGTCTAGTGATTGTTGTCCTATCATAACAATCGGGACTTTCAGCTTAACGTGCCCTCCGTAGCACGATAGCGCTCAGATGTAAATACGGTCACCCATCCAAGTGCGGTGACCGCTGCGAACGTTCCTTGCACACATCGTTAGTGTAGTGTTATTGTATTTTCATGCAATAAGTTTAAAGTTTTCGTAAAATGAGACTAAGATTAAATTTTAAATGGTTGACTAAAAAAAATATTACCGTTTATTGTATTAATTTTACTCGTAAAACTGTTTTTTTATACAAATACAGAATAAAAAATACAAAATGCTTTATTGTACACCAAACAAAAATAATCAGTAGGTAAATGAAAACAACTTACAATTACCTATTACAGAATACTATGGGACAGAACCATCACTCCGCAAATAAATTTAAACAAATAGTAACTCTTGCTATGACGCAATAAAATTCAATTCAGCTCGCATACCTACCAGTCATATTAACCTACAGAGCGCCACTCTTTCTATCGCATAGCTTTTATCTCTTCTGACGCGGCACGTGTAACGACGCGCGACCCGCCGTCGGTGTACAGCTATGTATGTACTTATAGCGGAGTGCGCTAGGCCTGGTAGCATTAACATTTTACTTTGTACTCTGACAATATTAAGTAACACTTCACGAAACTAACAATCCCACTCTTACATCCCCACCCCATAGTTAATCGTTAATAGTTATAAGAAATTAGACAGAGTTCCCACTATACACGCACTTCACCCGGCAGGATCGCTGTCTCAATGGCCCCAACCTCTTCTCGTTCGAACAGAGGGCTCTCGTCGTGTAATTAATTAAATAGGTAACTCTTCTGAGTGCTATATTTACGTCACGTACCCTAAATAAATCGTTTTGATACAGAGATTGCTTAAGATAAGCGAAGGAGATGACGTTATTTATTAATTTTATTGGTAACAAAGCGTGGACATAATGTTTACGAGATGTGGAACTAGCGGCCGGCCCCGGTTTCGCACGCGTTCTGTTTATTATTGGAGTGGTATATAGGCTTCGGTCACGGTCTATTTTTTCTTTTTATGGAACTGAGTGATAAGACGGGCAAGTTGTTCGCCTGATGGTAAGCGCCACGCCTGCCCATAACAATTGCAGTGCCGCCCAGAACTTTTAATACCATAAAAAGCACTTCGTAAGACTGACTGTGAAGAGTTTCCATAATTTCGCCAATGTACCCAACGAACAAAGCTATCACGTTAAGCGACCTTCGTCTAATAGTATTTCGGTATCATGTTCGGTGAACCATCAGGGCACCGGGTCTGAGCAGTCGCTCAACTGCCGTCTTCCTTTGGTTTTTTGGGTTCCATTTTCGACTCCATCGTCGCGCGTAACGAATAGTGGCTGCGATGCTTGAATGGGTTCAGTAAAGTAATCAAAAGTATCAAGTTAATTAGGGTAAAATATAAATTTAAGATGTAGCTAGCGAAATTACTGGGCATCAGTTATGAGATTTAATATCTGATGTCTCGGGGTAAGGAGCGCAACGCAGTCCTACACAGTGATTTTTATGGGTGGTACTGCAATTGTTATGGGCAGGTGTGGCGCTTACCGTCAGGCGAACGACATGCTGTTCTTATCCATTAAAAAGGACGTGTGGCACTCGGAGACTGCCGCGGTAAAGCTATAGCACTCGGAGTGGGGGGAGTTAGGTTATTTTCGTTACGGAATTTCTGGATTCGGTCTCCACGCTCAAGGCCCGCGATAGAAGCTATGCAATAGCTTAAAAAGTGAGGAACTTTAGTGAAGAGTTTAGAAAATAGCAATATTCCAAACATTATAAAACTTTAAAAGGTTTTCTGGAAGAGATCGCTCTAAGCGATTAGACCGCCCATTGCTTCCAATTGCTTTCCATTTGGTTCTTTTTTCATCCTAGTTATAAGGTTTATCTATAATAGTTTTTTGTGTTATTGGTGTACAATAAAGAGTTTTTGTATTATATTGTATTATAGGTATGTCAAGTAGAAGCAATATACTTCAACCCATACATGCAAGTCGCAAAATAATAAATAAACCCTTATAAATAACTAGATAGCATGTACCCATCTACTATAGCTTACTTAATTCCTTTTTATACTCTCTTTTCCTTATGCTTTCACAGTTATGATTATAGCCCTCGTAAAATGAATTCGGCGGTATTCCTGCCTAACAAATGCTGAAAAAACTGAGGCAGCTTCAATGAAAGAAAACAGGAAGATGCGTTACTCCATAACAAATCTGGTAGGTGCAAATATCGGTTTGGCGCCCGTGGTCCAATAGCGTAGCGTGGTAATTTCCGTGAGTCCAAAAACCCGTGGTCCTACACCACAGTTTTCCGTAAGCAGGTTTTTAGTAGAACCACAGTGTAACAATTAACAAAGAAGAATCACTCGAGCTGTTTTCTCGTTTCTGGAACCACCGTGGTTTAACGTTGTCGTGTTGGCTATTAACAAAATATTTTCTTAATAACAATACTTAAAAACAATAGTACATATTTGTGTCGGAAACATTTTTAACAAATATTTTTTTATAAATATATTCATATTATTATTTCTTAATTAATGTATACTATACTCGTCAATTTCAAACGGAGCCATATTAGGTCTATTGGACTCGTTTCTCTGTTACCAAATAAAAAATACTATTGTATCTTTATCGTTTGATCAAAGCTGTGAAAGCTCTACTTAGTGAATAATTCCGTTTTATTTTACCACTGCGAGATGGCGTTTGATGGACGTAAAACGTATTACATGGAAATGTGACGTAATTTTAGTAGGTGTGAATAATATTTACGTGTGTAATATAATGGCGGAATAAGAACTCTCCAAAAATATACGTCCTTCCTACATTTGTGGTAGTCTTTCGGAAGAATCTCGTATAATTACTAACCTCGTACTAATTTCGTATAATTATTCCGACACAATCATAACGTGAGTGTAGCCGTGTATATTTATAATGAATATTTCACCTCACGATAGTTTCCAAACCTATAATTGCTAAGCATATTGAACTTCCTTTACAGGATTCTTTTAATAGATAAGTATCGTAGACACGAGATTTTAGTCGAACGTCCGTTTCTTTACCGTTTCGTCTTTGATGACAAAGACGCCACAACGACGCACCATTTCTGCGTAACAAAAAAAGACTAGTGCAGTGCCGAAACAAAGTTCTGGGTGGCACTGCAAGAATAAGTTTTTAAAAGTATTATGGTCCCTACGTCAGAATTAATTTGTCAACTATGTGTACCTATGTGTTTTGTTACCATGTTTTTGGATTTACTTATTTATGACAAGACCAACAGCACTTTTTACAAAATAACAGGAACTAAAATATACATTTACAAAAATACAGCCAATTCAGTCTCCATTGGTACATACAATTTAAGATTAAGAATTTAAGCTCCTACATAATTCAGTTATTAAAAAAGTAACAAACATCAGATTTATGTCAGTAGGTAACAATAGATAAGCAACGTGTCCCAAACTTCTGGTGTAGAGAATCATTTCGGCTATTTTAAGAATTCTATGTAATAATTATATTTTTGGCACTGTTGCAAGCCAGCCACAAAGAGTTCATTGACAAAATACAAATGAATCAAAAACATGGTAAACATCCCGCTTCAAAAGTGAATTCTGGCACTGCAAATTACTATTGGCAGACGTGTTGCTCACCGTCAGGTGAACAACCTGCTCGTTTCACCACTTAGTTACATAAAAAAGACTTTTTAGTGTAATACCTCTCTCGAGGGATGAGGACATCTCTTATCATCAGAGCTTATAACAAAGGGCCTCAAACAGAATATCCTCGTCGATCGCGAATAAATACCCCATAAACTATTCAAGAAGCTCGTCTGCCCCTTGATCATGGCTGCTAAATCCCGGGAAAATATTTATTTCCATTCATAAAAAATAAGTGCGGTCTCAGCAAATAGGCGGGACAATAAAACCAGCCGAAACCTTTAGAGTTCCACCGAATTTCGGGATCGTGTGATGTCGGAGGAGTTCGGAGATGTTCGGGTTTGTATGTGTTTTGAGGGTTAAAACCGGCTCGCCATTGGTGCATAGGAGACGATGTAATATCTACTTATAAGTAATTTTGCACCCATAAGACGTGCGTATATTGGTTAAAACATAATAAAATCATCATATACTTATTACTAGTTTAATTTAGTCAGGCTGACCCGTCAGAACACCTCGATAATCATGGAGTACAATATAATTACATTTGTCATTGTTGATGATTTAACAATACTACTAATATATGTCAAAGTCATCAAAATCTAAATCTCTTTATTCAGTTAGATAGATAGTTAGATGAACGCTTTATTGCAAACATTAAATTACAGACATTACATAAAAACTATTAAAGAAAGTGTTACAATGGGCGGCCTTATCGCTAAAAGCGATCTCTTCCAGGCAACCTTTGGATGGAGATTTTGGATTTCAGTTTTGGCATCACAGACGCACTGAACGTGAAATTATCACCATGACTCTACCACCGGGTCGGAAAAGAACCACTACTCAGAAGATACGACAAGAAATTGAGGGGCATGTTTTTTAGAGATTTTATAACATAACATTGTGGAAAACCAAAAAATAGTTACCTATTTTTTGGTTTTCTACATTATTATGTTTCTTATGTATCAGTTGGCTACTTTGTATAGGATTGTGTACAAAACAATATATCTTACTTCAAACACTATTTCCCTGAAGTGCTAGCAAAAATATATTATTTCACTAGCTACACCCCGCGGGTTCACCCGTGATTTCCCGGGACAAAAAGTATATGTGTTAATCCAAAGTATAAGCTATCTCCATTCCGAATTCTACCCAAATCGGTTGAGCCGTTACAGTGTGAAGAAGTAACAGACATACTCACAAACTTTCGCATTTATGCATTAAACTTGATGAATTTCTAATAACAAAGTCATCCAGCAGATGACTCGGTAGACAAGTTGGTCGAGACGGCATTCCGAAGAAAGACGTTGGAACCCTGCCCGAGCCGTTTCATTTTCCAAAACATAACATTGTAGAAAACCAAAAAATAGTAACCTATTTTTAGTTTTCTACAATGTTATGTTTCTTATGTATCAGTTGGCTACTTTGCAGAAGTGGAATGTTCCAAGCATCTTTGTCTTTTATATAATAACGAACAGTATAGTATGCTTTTCCATTAAAATAGTCTTTACGCGTAATTTAAACTTTATTTTCTTTTTTTTTATATATTTTGAATGCATTAGTGCATGCTTGGTGAAAACCTTAAGATTTTAAAAATATTCACATTACATATCGATAGCGATAGTCCAGTGATTAAGGTGTCAGGACGGTATTCTGCAATATCATCTTACTGCATATTTAAAGTCTTACTTTTTCTGTGCCATGTTTGCTTTGCCCCTTCGTGCAAGCGCGATCAGTTTCGACCCTGACGGGTTCGGACAAGGAAAGGACAAGGTAATGAAGGGTCCTCGACGTAAAATCGGTTTGAATGTTTAATGGCCAAGGATGTTAGGTTATGATATGATATCGCGGCGTTTTCCTTTGAACACGTTTATTTATTTTGAGTTAGGTAATCAATTATCGTAATGTAGTGAGTAGGTTGAGCATAAGAGGAAAATTAGGTTAGTGTTTCGGAGAATCGAGTTTGAAGAACATTCTAATGTTAGATATTTACAAAAAATCAGAAAGAAGGAAAATAGTACCCGCTTGCGCGCTTTGGAGTGGTAGGCTCTGGCCGTGGTTGTAATACCACCCAACGAACAAAGCCATGCCGTCAAACGACCTAGTCGTGTTTCGGGATGACGTTCGGTGAACCATCGGGGAGACGGGTCTGAGCAGCCGCTCAACTGCCGTCTCTCTCTAGATCTATGTGCTTCATCTTAGGCCACATCATCGCTTCACATCAGGCGAGATAGTGGCCAAACATGGACCTACTAAGCATAAAAAAAAAGAAAAAAAAAACGGCTCGGGCAGGGTTCCAACGTCTTTCTTCGGAATGCCGTCTCGACCAACTTGTCTACCGAGTCATCAGCTGGATGACTTTGTTATTAGAAACTCATCAAGTTTAATGCATAAACGCGAAAGTCTGTGAGTATGTCTGTTACTTCTTCACACTGTAACGGCTCAACCGATTTGGGTAGAATTCGGAATGGAGATAGCTTAAACTTTGTATTAACACATATACTTTTTATCCCGGGAAATCACGGGTGAAACCGCGGGGTGTAGCTAGTGAAATAATATATTTTTGCTAGTACTTCAGGGAAATAGTGTTTGCAGTAAGATATATTGTTTTGTACGCAATCCTATACAAGTCTACGGTAATTGCATATGAGGACGAAGGAGAATTAGCGCCCGGAATGTAGCGTCCAATAAGCGAAATGTTATTTCTGAGAATGAGTAATTTCCCTTAAAGCTTCTTTTATTTCTAGCCCAGCTTTTCGCCGTGTTTGCCTGCGTTGGTATATGAGACCACTACATAAGTCCCAGGATATATAAAAATATTTTACCCTCGTGTTAAATAGTATAAATGCTTACCTACCTACTATTTTACTACGTTTTATCAAGTCACTTTCTTGTTTGTCTGTTTGTCTATCTGTCTGTCGTTCCGGGTGGAATCTTGCAACTCAAATTTAGAGCACTTCTCGATTAGGTATCCGGCTGAAACTTTCAGGAGTTTCAGTGTAGCTCACAACATGATGACATAGCATTTTTATTCTTTTTAAGGCGCATAAAATCGTGGTTATTTGATATGTTATTATATTTTAATCAATCAATCAAATCATTTATTGCGAGAATATAGTACATGCAGGTGAAAAAAATCTAAAAATAAGTCCTTATACATTCTACCATTCTTATTTATTATTTGAATTACATTCAATCACATAAACAAACTAATTATTATTATTAAATTAATGTCAAAGCTTTAAATGTCATACAAATTCAATACTCCGTTCCTCGAGTATCATAAAATCTTTCATTTTCCTTGTGTTAAAGATACCCTCAATCATGTTTAGAGCCGTATTTGTATAACTTACAAAAAATATATAAATAATTTAACACCCATGTCTCAGCTTTGTTGTGGGCCACAGAATAAATAATAGTACTACGCACTAAAGCCATGAACTCCTCGACACATAAAACAAATTATTTGCTCGCTTCCATGTATAAGTGACAAACATTTTTGCGGCGAGGGGCGAGCGACGCCAATCACGAGGTGCCCGCCAATTTAACTTTTAATCAAACCCCCTCCCTCTCTGGCCCTGTGCCGACCACAACAAAGGACGTACTCAGGACGGTAATTAGGGGATAATGGAGGTGTGTGAAAGTGTCCCGGTATGATTTTGATGTTATGTTAATAGTTGACGTTTTGTGTTGGCTTTTGTAGGTTACGATACCTTCGTATGTTGGAGTATCGACATGTTTTTTGGTGCTTGGCCCTACTTCCAGGAAGGATCCTAGATATTATTTTATCAATTCGTTCCTTGATTTATATTCTAAAAATATCTTAAAGTATTCTCATATGAGTATTTTGGATGGCAATTACCCTCACGTAGTTAAAATATTATGAGCAATAACATTTATTTATTTATTTATTAAAAAATACAAATATTCACATTTTTTTGTTACAATTGTAAATAGTTCTTAAATAAATGAGTTCCCCTTTAAATACATAAATAAATCAAATAAATAAGTTTCGCGTAATCGAATACAAATAAATAATAACATTAAAGAATAATTTATTTTACCAAGAAAATATTAGAAGAATATAACAATAAATAACAATAATATTGGTAAATAGTCCTTGATAAATATGTTAAAGCCAGTATGAGAATGTTTCCTCGTGTGTTCTGGTACCTGTCAGCAACTGCAACTGTATTTTTTATTTATAGACTTCTCTATCCCTTAGTTCATCCCTGTGATAAACCATACACTTACCTTATTGTTGCGACGGACGCACTTTTTGTTGGAATTTGCCAACTTTGCTTCATTGACTCCATTATTCCGATCCTAAACGATTTGCTTAATTTTATTGTGGTTATAACCTTGTAACATTACTAAATAGTATGAAGAAGAAGAACATGAGTTTGAAACCCGACTCGGCCCCGAACCAATTTTGCACGCTCCCTTTTTAAAGCTTATATTCTAAGTCTCTCAGTATGTATCTTGTAATAGTATCACTGACATATTTTGCGCCTCTAAGATAGGTAATTTATTGTTTAATCATTAATGTGACATAGTACTAAACTGTACTATACTCAGAAGACGGTTTCTAATTAAGAAATCGGTAGACTCAATAACTAAATCAAATAATTAAATTCAAGTGAACTAAAACAAAAGGAACAGTTCACCCGATTACCGGCAAGTTTATTTGAATATAATTAAGCTAAGAAACTATTACAGCACAAAGCAATTATCCGTTCCAAATATTTGATCTTCTATAAGTTAGGAACGATTAGCTGAAGTCCAATATCCAATTAGAAGGGCGAGGAGGCCGAGTCCTCAGCCCTCCGTCGCTGAGAGTTTGACACCCGCCCTTCATTGTTGAACCCTGACGTTTGGTATTAACTTGTCGAGTTATGACCACTTGTTTAGAAGTAAGGACCAAGTAGGCCGATCAATTTGTGCCAAATTGTGCGCTCGGATGACGGTATTAAATTGAGAATCGCTTAATAAACTGCATCCATGCTACTGCGTAAATAGATTTGATCAAGCCTTTGTCGGTATTTTAGTCGAAATTAAACGTCACTTGTTTCTGGAAAGGCCTTATTGCAGCCCCGTCTAAATTTTGAACTCTATAGTCAATGTAATAAGAATGTAATTAACATGAATAATTTTCAGTTTAGAAAATATGTCAATATTGGGAACACCAATTATTTCATGGTGCCCCGACTCTAATATTGAATAGGTACCAGACTGGCGCTCGTGACTTCACCAGGACGATTTTTTAATTGTAAATTTTTCTGAATAACATCATACCTATTAACCTGTAGCACCTATGTACATCTACATACCAAATTTCATCATAATTCCGTTCAACCGTTGTGGAGGTGCGTAACAAACATACACTTCACAAAGTCTCGCATTTGTTGTATCAGTTTTATTGGTGGTAGGTTTTTCGTATGCGAGAGGCCGTCTGGTGGGTACCACCGCTTTGCCAGTTATTCAGTCGCCAAGCAGTAGCGCGCAAGCATTACTGTGTTCTTGTTTGAAGGGCATTGTAGTCAGCGAAATTACTGGGCATTATGAGAACAGCTTGTCAGCTTGAACAGCTTGAATTGTCTCAGGGTGACGATCGCAGTGCAGCGCCGCGCAGGATTTTGCAAAACAAAGTTCTGGGTGGTGCTGTTATTGTAATGGGCTGGCGTATTGCTTACCATCAGGCGGACGACAAGCTCGTATCGTCATTAAGTTACATAAAAAAATAGTAGGATTTAATTATTCAATAGCATAAAAAACAAAATGCAATCATATACAGAATTTAGTATGTTGCACATAGTATCGTTCTAAATTATATTCCAAAAGTATGTACGCCTAATCGCATCATAATTGTTATTAATAAGGAATACAGTTCAACATTCATTTTAATGTATGATCATCACTATCACTACACTACATAGTATAAAACAAAGTCGCTTTCTCTGTCCCTATATCCCTATGTATGCTTATATATATAAAACTACGCAACGGATTTTGATGCGGTTTTTTTTAATAGATAGAGTGATTGAAGAGGAAGGTTTCTATGTATAATAACTAAGTAATATATATTTAAGTAATTAGATTATATATTGTATATCATATGTAAGCCCTTACTATGTCTATTATATTTTCTATCACCACCGTCTGTGTATGTTTCGTTATTCCTCTCCATCCAAAGGTTGTCTGGAAGAGATCGCTTTAAGCGATAAGACCGCCCATTGTTACACCACTGTAAACATTTGAATTGTACTTTATCTCTATTTTTAAGGTGAATAATAAAGTGTTTATCTATCTATCTATCTATCTAATAACCGTGCGAAGCCGGGGCGGGTCACTAGTAGTAGGATAATGATCACCTTTTCCAATGGCTGTCATTTCATTGCGGAGGTACTCGATCGGGTTCTACATCCTTACCATTTCAAAACTTTTTGCAGGTTTATCGACTATACTTCGCAGCGATGAGTGCGGCTCATCGGAAAAATGCGGAATATAAGGCACGGGCTATGAACTGAAATGGGACGGCCTGTGTTGTACACTACCGGCCGAATTAAATGTGCTTGGATTAATGCACCGCACAATAACAACACCACATGACCACAAATTAATGTAATCTGATTTCTTTTAATTCACTTTCTGAAATTCGGCAATCTGAATTTCTGAAAGGCGATAAGTCCGCCCGTTGTGTCTGTGAGAATATTTCGTGTACCTTGTTAATTTATTGTTTGGTGTACAATAAAGCATTAATTATTATTATTATTATTATTCGGTTCTAAAATAATGTGTACCTAGGTACCATTAATTTGTTTGTATTTTAAAATAGGACTGTAGGTACTTATATTTGAATGACTCTTGCAAAATAACAACTATAGACACGTGCCCCCAGCCGACATTTTTTCGGAAAAGTTACCCAAGTTAGTTGTTAGTTAAAGTAGTTAGTAGTTAGTTAGTTAGTTAAAGTTAGTTGTTAGCTAGTTTAAGTTTAGTTGTCTGTGATTAAAAATACACATTAAAAAAAAATTTTGAATGTTTAATTTGATGGCCCGCACTTAGCTAGCGTGGTGGATTATGGTCCATACTCTCTCTATGAGAGAAGGCCCGTGTCCCGGCAGTAGGAACGTGGGCTGATGATAATGATGATGATTTACTTTGATAATACAGATAATGTTACATGAAGACGTGGTCCTTTTTTCCTGTCCATCAGTACACTCGGGTGAGGTGCACACGGAGAATGGGTTGTAGAGTCTCGGTATTGGTGTGCACCATCCATTATATTGACTGGGCATATCTCATCTCATTTCTATCGATTTAACTTTATGGAAAACATTAAAATGAACGGATGAAAAATCGAGGCTTTTAGTTTTCATGATAGCTCTTCTAAATTTCTATATTTATGTGTATACTTATAGTTTAGTGAATAAAGGAAAGGCGTCATTGTATTTAGGTTAGATTGTTTTGGGATGTGGTTTGGTGTACCATCAGGGAGATCGGTCTGAGAGGTCACTCAACTGCCGTTTTACTCTAGATCTATGTGCTTCATCTTCGGCTACGTCATCGCTTAACATCAGGCGAGATAGTGGACAAATATAGATCTATGTGATAAAAAAGGTAGTTCCGGCACAACCTTCGGTTTAGCTCTCAGGTGAAGAATGTCGTATTTAAGCTTGAATTTTACATACAATAGGAACTGCGTTCTTGTGGTCACATTAATTACAGAGTAGATGCGTAGGTACATTTTAAACCAAACACTTGCAAGTAGGTACTCGACCTTAGCAATGTGACAATCGCAGTGAGAATACGTACCTATGTTAAATACCACCATATATATATATATGGGTCATATGCAGAATATGTAGTCATATGGGACCATGGTCCCATATTCAAATATAGATGTCTGGGTCATACGAGACCTTGGTCTCATATCACCCATATTTTTTCTCATACATTTGTTTCGTCGTGGGGATCGGACCCGCAACCTCAGTGATGTATGAGATTTGGGACAACCTGTCCAACCACTACTCCACAGACGCCGTCAATGTATCCCTATCACTATGAATCCCTATCTACACGACTCTAATACAGAAAACACAGAACAAAATTCAACGAAATCATTAAACACATGTCAAACTTCCGCCATCTCCACCTCACTACCTCTCCAGCTCGGGTGACAACACCCAGTCATCCTTTCGCCTCCAACCAACTGCGAAAATGTAAATAAATCCGTTCTGAATAGTGCTCCTTGGATTCCACGCGAGTGATCCCCCAAAGGCGCCAGTTCTGTACAGGTTTACATTTTAAACGGCGACAAGTAAAGTGAAGACCATTTGTGTCATTAAACTAGGACAGGAGATAACTCCGTATCTTTAAGATTGTATTCCGGAAATTTTAGATGCTCAAGTCCAATAAAAATGCAAACAATTTATTTCAAATAATACTAAGCGCAGAATGTATCAACTTACCACAGCATTGCCAGTTATTCTGCCGCCAAGCAGTAGCACGCAAGTGTTCAGGTTTGAAGTGCATTGTAGCCAGCGAAATTACTGGGCACATGAGACTTAATATCTGATGGTCTCGGGGTGATGAGCGCAATGCAGTGCTACACCGTGCTTTTTATGGTATTACAAGTCAGATTGCACTGCAATTGATATTGGCAGGCGTGGCGCTTACCATCACGCGAACGACTTGCTAGTCTCATTACTAAATTCCTTAAAAAACTCCGGGTCTTTAAGCTTCTATCCCAGAAGTTTTAGATGCTCAAGTCCACTAAAAATGCCAAAAAAATATACAAATAATACTAGGCGAGGTTTATATCAACTTCCAGGTGTTCTCTAGTAAGAAGAATCTAAATCCCTTCGGAATAACTGGAAAATCCGGCGCAGCCACGGGGAATTTTGATAAGACATTGTATTCGCTAGGCGCCGAGAGTGCTTCTGTTCTTGAGTGCCCTATATCCACCTTTTGTTATTTTGATTTTTATCACGTTAAGTTCCACGAAAGGCTCTAATAGCAATTTTGTGATAGTTTTCAGGGGACAGCCGGATAGCTAATCGGGAAGTGCTCGAAATTTAAATTGCAAGATTCCACCCGGTACGACAGACAGGCAGACATACAGACATACAAGAAAGTGAATTAATAAAATCTGGGTAAAAAAATACCTATAAGCATAAGCCGTCTCTCGTTCCGGGTGAAATGTTGCAACTCACGTTTCGAGCACATCCCGATGACAATGCATTCTGAAGCCATAAAACGTGGTTTTTAGATTAATTTGTTAATCTATTACGGATTTTTTTCTGTGCAAAAATATTTGTCCCATCTCAGGAAACGAACCCGTAACCTCAATGGTGTATATGATGAGCTAACCTGCCCAACCACTTCACCACAGAGGCTGAGAGTGAATTTCAATAAAACTGGGATTATTATTCAAAATTACAATTAAAATCTCGCACACGGTTTGAATTACACGCATATAAATTTCGGGTAATTGCGGGAAATTATGCCGTATCTACGTATAAAATACCGTATCTGTACAATAATGTTTTGTTCTGATACATTAATTATATCGGACCGAACTAATTGTGCTTTAAATGCTCATTACTGTAATGAAACAACCATTTCTGTTCGATATAATTAGTTTAACAGAATATGTTGTATGGAAACTATTGGAAGCATTATAGAGCAATCGAACTTAATTAACTGTTTTCTCTGAGGTAGTACTTAGTACACAAAGTTCAAAGTTCAAATTTCAAAAGATTTTTGTTCAGTTTTGGCATCACAGACGCTGTTATGAACGTCAATGATTACAATGACTACCACCGTATCAGAAAAGGAAACACTACTCAGAAGAGACGACAAGAAACTGGGGGCATGTTTGTTTTTGACAATATTACCTATGTTTCATATGTGACAGTTGGCTACTTGACAGAAGCGGAATGTTCCATGCATCTTTGTCTTCTAAGTAATTACTAACTGTATAGTATGCTTTCTTCATTAGAATATTTCTCAGCCGCAATTTGAATCTACTTTCTTCTTTTCTTTCAATCTAATTTAAAATTAGAAGGCACAAATAAATGGTGGTTTTATTGCTACTGGTTCATTTTATTAAAATTTTGTACACCGGCCACATATTATATTATTATGTATCTTAGAATTGCAATATTTCTTACTCGTGGTAAGTCTCCCGTATGCGAGAGGCCGTCTGGGTAAGTACCACAGCTTTGTTAGTTATTCTGCGCCAAGCACTAGTGCCCAAGAACTACTGTGTTCCGGTTTGAAGGGCATCGTAGCCAGCGAAATTACTAGGCATATGAGACTTAATATCTGATGTCTCGGGGTGATAAGCGCAATGCAGTCCCACGCATATTTTTATGGTATTAAAAGTTCTGGGTGGCACTTCATTTTTTATGGACAGGCGTGGCGCTTACCATCAGGTAAACGACATGCTCGTCCCATCACTCAGTTCCGTAAAAAAAGTTTTTGTAAAATATTTACTTCTCACTTGTTCTCCACTCGGCACGTTCCGCAATCGATCGTCTGGGCTATATACTTGTCACGGTCCCCGTAGTTTCTGCCTATCAGGCTATTAATATAATAAAAAGAATATTTTTATGCCTATATAGATATCTATAATTTAATTTGGCTATCCTACTGGGTACCTACATGTTTCGCCAATGTAGTCGTTGTTAATTCTTACAGCAATCTATTATAAAACTTGTATCGAAATTTAAAAAGTATGTTAAATCCATGTTTCTCGTTATCGACGAAGCAGGTAAATATATTACGCCTTGCTCTGTTATTTCTCTTAGTCCCGTTGCAATTCAGACAGTATGGGGACTATCGAAATGATTCGAAAGAAAATTTGCTCGCTTGTAATTACTTACTTACGCATGCTTACGTCCTGACAGGTAAGGGTACTTAAGTAATTTCCAAAGTAACTTATCGTTCACGAGTTGCTCACTGCGGTTTTCCGGTAGTTATCCTGGATACAAAATATATACCTATTATACTTATTAAAGCAGCTTATTGTAGACCATGCGCTATTGGTCTACAATAGCGCAAGATCGCGAAGCCTGTCACTTAAAACTGGGATGACACAGGCAAACAGTAAGAAAAGTAGCCTGTCTTTTTCCAGGACCTAAAGAACATATCCAATTTCATTGAAATCTGTTTAGCAGTCTTTGCGTGATTGAGTAACAAACATCCATCCATCCCCCCTTACAAA
Source organism: Petrophora chlorosata (assembly GCA_951640565.1). Classification (NCBI taxonomy): domain Eukaryota; kingdom Metazoa; phylum Arthropoda; class Insecta; order Lepidoptera; family Geometridae; genus Petrophora; species Petrophora chlorosata. The sequence goes on along the minus strand of OX621204.1, from coordinate 849,474 downwards.
TTTTGCATTTGTAATACGTAAGATATTAGTAGGATAGGATTATTATAGTAGGTTTTTATAGTGGTAAGCCTCTTCTGCAAAAGTCCGCCTTAAGAAGTATCGCAGATAAAAAGTCTGCCACGCAATCTTCTAGTTGTTTCTGCAACAGTAGTAGGTATAGTATTTCAGTTGTATAAAAAAGTCCATACTGTAAGTATAATTTGCTACAGATCCACCTTTACAGAATCACCCTGTACAAATCCTCTTCTTTACGCTTATAAAATGTTATTTCACTGAGCAAATCTTTAGCGAGACGGAACGCAAACACAACGAGAGCATTCCCGAGAATAGGGCTTAAAACTCCCACAATTTTTCCTGCAGGTTTATTTCAAAGAAAATATTGGAAATTTCAAACAATGACTGAATATATTTGTGTGCCGTGGTGTATTTACTTTGAATTTAATACGCGGTGCCAGTTTGCTTTAGTAATCTTAACGAAATCGAAGCGATTCTTGTGAGAAATATGTTTTTTTTTAATGTAAATACTTGTCTCTTCAATCATAAGATCATTTCGGAGTTGTAAAAAACCTTACCTAAAAATCTTGGTCAGCATTCTTCAACATGATCACGCGCTTGGTGTAAGCAAAGCAAACTAACTATTACTTACGTGTAAGTATGTATAGACATGCTATGAGAATAATGAGTAAGTATAGAAATGCTGATGAAAAAGATAAGACAATTTATTTGCGAAGCATATTATGAGCACATCTGTGTTACATAAAGACCTCAGATCTCTTATATTTAAGATGTATTTACACATATCCCATATTTTTTGCAAAGTTATATTCCTACATCGATGAGGGTAAGCTGATTTTACTACATATCACATAACACATTTAAAAAGCTGCTAAAAGTACACAACTTGCTCTTTGACTTGCTTGTGTGATCATATTTTTTATTTGTCTACCCTAGTAATTAAATATGTTTGCGTTTGCTTGCATGCTTAAGGCAATTAAACTAGTATCTATCTTATTTTAAGTTATTGTAATTTCTCTTAGTGAACTTAGTTCTTTTGAGAAATAAATTATTTTAAACCAGACATATTGCATTAAGATCTAGCAATATTCTGCTTCTGATAATTACAATGACGTGTTCTTTCATCTAATTCATTAATCAATATTATTCGTAACTAGCTGCGCTCCGCGGTGCCACCCGCGGTTTCCCGGATAAAAATCCTAATCCTAGCCTATGTGCTATTCCAAGTCCTAAAGTACTTACATACCAAATTTCATCAAAATCGGTTTGGTAGTTTTTGCGGTTTTTGCGTGAAGGAGTAACAAAGATCCATACATCCATACATACAAACATTCGCGTTTATAATATCAGTAAGGACTAGCCACGCCCCGCTGTTCCACCCACGGTTTCCCGCAATAAAAAGTAGCCTATGTGCTATTCCAAGTCAAGTGTGCAAGTCCTAGAGTACCTACTACTACATACTAAATTTCATCAAAATCGGTTCGGTAGGTTTTGCGTGAAAGTGTAACAAACATACATCCATACATTCTTACAAACATTCGCATTTATATATTAGTAGTATAATTATACAGGATTCATGACCTACATGAAGATATATTTATCGTTTCGAATCTCAAATCGTCGGAGGTGGAACCAATGGATATTGGAAATAGTCGGTGCCGGCTCGGAGCGTAAAGACATCGGAATATCCTGCGGCACGGCTTGCTTCACCATGTACGCAATGCGCCACTCAAGTTACAGGAGACGTTCTTGAGTCCAATATTATTGAATTTTTTAACGACATTGGAACAGTTATTTAATTCTTAGTCTCATTTTTTATTATTTCAAGCAACATAATCTTGAGAAGGTTGTTCGTCAATAGTAACCTTCTTCAATACGGCATTGGAGCTAATCGTAATAAAATTAAGACCAGTAGTTAGATAGAAGGTGCAAAACATTTTTCATAGTTGCAGGGTCCGTCACCATAATTCGTACCCGCTCTGGTAGCTCAGTTGGTAGTAACTCTTCCTGTACTAAAGGAAGAGGTCCCAAATTTAAACTTCCGCTGGAGCGAATTTATTTAGCTTACCCTATTTTGTTTATTTGAATCGGTTTTACAACCTACATATTCACTAAAAATAATAAGAGTTCGATCAAATAAATAATTTACGAGTATTATGAGTTATTATATCAGGGTGACGAGCGCAGTGCAGAGCCGGTGAAAAATCTTGGTGGTGATACAACAGTTATGGGCAGGCGTGTTACTTACCAAAAAGCGAACGACGTGATCGTCCCGTTACTCGATTACATACTTAAAACAATAGACAGTTAAATTTCCGCTTTTTCCCAAGACTTGTTCCATCTCTAGCAATGAGATTATGTGGGGGTTCCGCTATGTCCGCTGTACGGACCAATCTAATTTTTCACTCACCTACGTTGCGAACTCCGGATCCCAGTCTTTAGCCTCGAGCCCGTATTTAGTTAACAAACTTCGGAAACCAGAGCGTATCTTACGGTGACTGGTTAATGGATGTTGCTATGATTTGGCCAGGACTCTGGGATCGATGGAATTAGAGATCTAGTTATAAATGAGGGGTGATGGCTGGTCCAAACGTCATAATTGTGGACGGGTGTTACTTAAGTGGATTGATCTGTCCAGTACCCTTATTTCTCCTGTGTGCCTGTATTTTCTGAGTGCTATAAGACGAATGTATGGTAGTAGGGTCTCTCGTAAGCGAGAGAATGGAGGAGGAATTGTTTGGCCACCAAGCATTACTGTCTTCCGGTTTGAAGGGCATTGCTGTAGCCAGAGAAATGACTGGGCATATGAGACTTAATGCCGAATGTATCAGGGTGATAAGCGCAATGGAATGCTAAACAGTACTTTGCATTAGAAGTTCTGGGTGGCACTGCAATTTCTCTGGTTCTGGCAACTGCGAGAGGTGAACATACATAATTTATATTAAAACACAATTTCTTTGGATACGGTAAACAGAATATATTTGAATTTGGTTTTGCAAGATACATGTAAACGGTACCCGCGAGGGTCACAAAATATGAGTACGGCTCCCGTGGCGGAAGTTTCGGTCAAAGTCCTCGTTTTGAATATACAAGTGTTAGGTGTTTCGTGTCTCTGGTATTAAAGAAACACGGTCAGGGAACACAATCCTTACAATTTTATTTAATTGTAACTTGAGGTCTAAGTTAATAGCGAGTCACTTCATCTATTAAATTCATTTTTTCGCATCCTATCAACAACTTAGCCAGCATTTTGGGTTCAACTTTTGTTGGCTATGTGTGGTGTGGTGTGGGCTGGAGCGTTTGCGTTGTTATGGCCAACAGGTTATAAAATTGCTTAGTATCTGTAGTTAATTAGGTTTTAGTAGGAGTGTGTGGTATGTTTTATACCAAGTATGTTCGGTGCGAGGGTGACGGATGTCGCATCACTACCAAAGGCGATAACTACTGAAGTATTGAGTCAAAAATGTTGCACTTCATAGTGATCTCGTCGTCATTTCTAAGTAACTGTGGCTCAGTGCAAACTCGTGCGATTTAAGATTCGACATACCGGAGTTAGAATCTCCGCTGGATCCTGATTGACCAATCATGTCACGAACAGATTTGAAACTCGGTCTAGAAACGGTGAAGAAAAACATTCTGAGAAAACCGACATGTCAAAGAATCACCAAATTCAAGAACGTGTGACATCTACCAACCCTCACTAGACCCGCGTGATGGATTATAAGCCCATACTCTCTCTGAAAGAAGGCCGGTGACCCAACAGTAGAAATATAATGGGTTGATGATGAGTCACCTCGTATTACGCGTCGTAGAGCCCATAATATAATAGTCTTGTTTAAAAGCTTTTAATACTTTTACACTAATAATATTAATTCTATTGTTATGTAAAGATAAATAGCTTGCAATCGCGATTTGAATGCGAACCACGATTCTACGAGAGTAAAAAATTAAATTAGCCAAGTCTTTGTGCGAGTTGGAGAAACTTTCGGCTAAGATAAATACTCCTCGGGAGAGTCTGTCGGGTGATATAGTTGTTTCGTGTTTTAATGAGTTTTTGGAAATAAATAAGCCATTTGTTTTGGTTACCGCTGTCTAAGATTACATGACGTTAGCCAGTGTTTTGAATACGACGCAAACAGAAAGTTACGATGAGCTTGAGGGATGATACGCAAGTCTTAAAATCCATCTACAGCCGACGGTGCGGTGACCACTGTGTGGTCAGTGAACTCACGTCTTTGACCAGGCTTTGCTCTTTGTCTGTCTGTGGTGGACATGGACAATGCGATCAGCCATTGATTATGTAAACAAAATATGACAACATGTCACTCTCTGATTTTGCAATAAGCCCACGCCTCAAATCCCTTCCGTAGAACAAATTAAGAACAGGAACAATGTATTAGTTTTTTTCTCAAAAATAATAATATAGCGTTCAATGCGGCTATATATTTCATCAAAATTCGTTGAGCCGTTATGGAGCTAAGTGGTAACAAACACACATACTCGTTAACTATCACATTACCCACCACTGACATCGCAAGCTGACACCGCGCAGTTGCGTCACACGTCGCCGACAAAACGTGTCACATATATATTTTAATAAATTGTATGTATGGTAGTTCTATGTATAATTAGTTAATTCTAATTTGATTTTGGTAAAAGGAAACCTAGTTCTAGGTACAGAGATGAATGAGCCAAGTTAGATTCCGAAATCCAATTCCTCAAACAGCTTTAAAACGTACATCTCTATCAGGTATTTCGATCTCTTCCGAAATGTACAACGTATAAAAGTTATACAACCTACAACTTTGGTACGTTTGGGAGGTGTACACGAATGTTGCCAATTCGATTACGTAGTGCAAGTAAGTAGGTAGTTGAGATATTTTGTTTAACAACCCGTAATAGATTCAAATATTAATCTAAATACCTCGTTTATGTACGGATTTAGAATGCATTGTCTTCGAGTTGTGAGCTACCCCGAAAGTTTCAGCCAATCGTTCGATCGAGCTAGTCGGGAAGTGCTCAAAATTTGAGTTGCAAGATTTCCCCCGGAACGACAGACAGACAAACAAGAAAGTGACTTTATAAAAACATGGTAGAATAAAAAGTAACAAACTCTTCTTCGTTTTCGGTTCGTTCGTTTTTTTAAATTATGTACTTATTAGGGGCCTTTAAGCTTGTTCATGATTGATAGTACAGTGGAAAGAAGTTAATGCATAAACGTATGATTTCGAGCGCGGCGGATTCTACAAACTGCATCGATGGCAACGGTAGACCATAGTGACACTAATTCTATGTATTTCAGAAGACGGTGAAACTGCCATGCTTCTTAGGTTTTTCATATACAGATCAAAAATTGATTGATAACACATTCACAACATTTTTACAAACCATAAATATTTATTAGTCGAACAACCGAAACAGGTGTTGCCCGAACAATATTTTAACCGTATAAAACAATCCGGTAAAGTTTTTATTCGGCCGAAGCCAGGTGATTGTGACACTAAACATTTTTATAGTTGGCTCGCGGTGCGGCTCGTAAATCAGGGCGAGTTTACACCGGCTTGTAAACCGAAGGTTTATGACGCCTGGCTCGATGCGGCCGCGGATTTGGAGACGATGGATGAGCTCTACTCGTATTGTCGGCTTTCGAAAGCGCGGAGTCAAAATAACTTAATAGGGTTTACAGCCTGGTTATAGCGCTAAAACCTTTTGTTTATAAAAGGGTCGCTCTTTCTAGTGCACAATGGACCAGTTGGACGTCAAAGATATTTCATATCTGTAGTATATAATATATATTGTCATTAGCTTGGGTTTGCAGAGCTTGTTATTTCCTATTCTGGTTAAATCGATTTATTATTATTATTAAACTTATTATTTCAGGCTATATATAGTACCACAAAGTAAAATTAACAGAGGTCCATAGAATATATAACTTACAGACTAACATACATACAAATATGTAACACTACGATTACTACTACGATTCGGGAATACCTATCGTTTTTTTTATTTATAAATTGTTTTATAAGTCTGTATTGCGTGATGCTTGTGTGCAGCTTAGAAAAAACATTTCAGAAAATCGGTCCATCCATTTGGGAACTACGAAGCCATATAAACAAGACACAAACCTATTTGAGGGTTATTTCCTTTTTATTTATACATGTTTCATAAATCTTTCTTTTTGCTCGAAGTTAATGAAAAGTTTTATCAAAAGATGATGATGATGAAAAGGTGATGATGAAAATTCATCACATGAATAAAATAATGTTGCACACCTATATAAGATGAAGGTGTTTGCTTAACATCAGGCGAACCTTCTGCTTATCTACCTCTATAAACAAGTAAACTCCTTCCATACTTTCACCATCTTTGTTCTTCCCACGGGCCTCTTTGCCCTCTCATAGTTAATCATCATTGAGCTGTTACTGTCCGCCACAAAATACCGTCAGCGTGTTTGACCGGTGCTCTTCATGTTCAACATAACGGCACCCGTGCATCAACGGTTACAAGCTTAACGGTACTGGTGCATCAACGGTTATGGACATAACGGGCTCTGTGCATCAATTGTTATTAACCCCAGTAGCGCTCGTAGCGTAGCTCGCCTAGCTGTTCGTAGCCTGCTAGGTTAAGCAACTTTCGTCGCGGTCACCACTTGGATGAGTGACCGTTGTGGTATTTTTATCTCAGTGCTGACGTGCTTTGGAGGGCAAGTTAGCCTTCGCTCTCGATTGTTGTCTTAGGACAGCGGTTAGGCTATGTTGGAGGCCTTCGGGCGGTCTACAACTCCACGACGACACCGGTGTCGGCCACAAGGGAAAGAAGACCAACAAACTGGACAAAAGGGACCGATGGCTTAACGTTACTTCATAATTATCCTAGTCGTGTTTCGGGATGATGTTCGGTGAACCACCGGGGAGACGGGTCTGAGCAGCCGTTCAACTGCCGTCTCTCTCTAGATCTATGTGCTACATCATCGCTTCACAACAGGCAAGATAGTGGCCAAACATAGATCTATTAAGTGTAAAAAATAATAATTGTGGAATTAATAAATAAATAAAATAAAATAAAACTATATAGTCTTCTTATTACCCAAAATATTTCAATATTGAATGATTTTTTTACTACCTATTACCTATATTTTTCTTTAAACGTGCTCCTTTTTCTTAATTTTATTTGGGCACCCAAATTTGAATGAGTTTGTTTGAGTGGAATTAATAACGAACTATGGGTAATTAAGAACTACATTTAAATAATAAGAAATCATAATTACAGTTAACTTCCTTATAGAACTTCCTCTTTGATTTTGGTAGAATTCCAATCAAGGAACATAATTATATTAATACATTCCAATACAATCTGGCAAGTTATTAACTACCGACTTATCACTCTGATGTCCTTCAATAATACGAAGTAATTAATTATGAAGTATTTATCCTTAAATAGTATGAAGTACCTTTTGATTCGTACCACTCGATTATATATCTTGATGTTAATCGCCGTCTGTGTAATTTAATCTATCCGGGATCCAATCAATACGTAATTTATGAGCTTCCGTAAATTACAGCTCATAATAATGAGGATGCCATGTCGAGTACTGAGTAATTGCCAATAGTTCCAGGGGAGCTAGTCGTGGTCTCCGTCTTTCATTGTATGTTTCATGTAGCTAAGTGGCGGGACGAGCAGCTAGGTCAAACACGATCACGCCTGTCCATGACAGTTGAAAGAAAGAAATAAGTTTTATTGCCAATATAAAGTTTACAATATTAAGGTTAATATTTTAGAAAATAAAAAATGGCAAAAGGAGCTGGTTTTTAGCGTACCCCTTTGTTCAAACTCAGATGGCAAGGTAAAAAAATGATGGTTGTAAGGTAAAAAAAATTACGTAAAAAGTAGGTATCACAAAGTATCTCGCACCGCGCATTTTGCTAAGAAGTGGTCTGCGTAAACAAACGTCAGAATCGATTTTATTACTAGGGACTTAATCGAGCCGTAGGCCTGGATTATATATTACGCATTTGCAGTATATATGTGGGAAGAACGTGTTTGGTACGAAAATAATCGTTTCTACTAATTATAAATGCGAAAGTTTGTGATTATGGATGGATGTATGAATGTTTGTTACTCAATCACGCAAAAACTACTAAACGGAATTTGATGAGGATATGTAATCGCAGATCGCAGGGCGCAGCTAGTGTATAAATATCATTAAAATATTATACAATTCGTTCAGAGATATTCGATTATTTTAAAATCGATGGTTCTATTTGCAACCTAAAACTAGAGAATAACAGTGCACCAAACATACACCGGAAACTGTGCTCTACTTCAAGAACTAACTTGACTGAGAAGTTTAAATTTTTATTATATTCCATCAAGTTTTATATTTCTTGCCCGCAAGCGAAACTTCGGCAGCAATTTGTAAATGGAAACTAATATTTTCGCCAATATCAGCTACGTTTGAAACGATCAAAAAACTGCGAGCTCCGGGCATTCGCTCGTAAAATTGTCGAGAAAACCTCGGGAAGTTCGACTCTCGGTCTGTAGGGTTCACGCTCCAGCTGACTGAAGGTAGTCATGAAAAATAATTTCACCTTCGGAATTGACGAAGTCTTGGAGACGTTAATAGAGAATTTGTTGCCGTGTGTGGAGCATCGGTTATTTGCCAACAACGAGATTGTGGTATCCTAACCGAGAAATGTGTCTATTACTACAAATATGACACAACTGACTTCTAACTTTTAATTACTTACGACGTGAAGTAATTGGATAACCTATTTGCAGACCTATAGATAGATAGCCCAAATACTCCACGATCAAATTATGAAGGATGACAACGTAACAACTTGAATTAGTAAATTCGAACAAAAAATAGATGTTCCAATGCCAAAACTTTGAACGCCCATACACATGTTAATTTTGGGAGTGTAAAGCTGTTTCGTCTGTTTAAGACTCATTCGGTGCGGTAACTGCCACCCGACAGCCAGACTACTGTCTGAAGAAGGTCTGAACGACCGAGATGTGTCATGTGTCTCGGTCGTTAGACCTTTTGAAACTCCACGACCAGCATATTAGTATACTGAAGATGCTGGTAGCATTGCCCTGTTGAATTACATGAGAACTAAGCTATAGTCTCAGGGTGAGTAGCACAGTGACAACACGAGAACTAACACTAGGTTCTAAGTGGCACTGCATTACGGGCAGGCGTGTTGGTTACCATCAGGGAACAACTTGCTCGTCTCGTCACTTATCACATAAAAATAAAAAAAACATTATGAGACTCAACAGCTAATTGTCTCAGGGTGACGAGCGCAGTGTAGCGCCGTGCAGGATTTTGCAAAACAAAGTTCTGGGTGGTGGTATTATTATGGGCTGGCGTATTGTTTACCATCAGGCAAACGACCAGCTCATCTCGTCATTCGGTATAATAATAATAAAAAAATTAAAGAAAAGGAGCATTACTGCCAGCATCTTGGATGGGCTGCCGAATGGTAGTGAGCTAGAGCATTTGGGCTATCTACAGGCCTTTAAGTTGTCTAATTGCTCCTCTTTGTAGTTAGTTTAGTTTTAGTAAGTAGAGTGTAGAATTGTTTTCAGTAAAAAAGGCACATGCCCTTTAAAAAAAAGAAAGGTGAATATACCTTTATGAACATAATTCTTCAGACTAACCCAAAAACAATATCTTAAACCCCGATCCTCGAAGATTTTAAGTCCCAAAATATGGAGCACTCTAGGAAAAGGTACAGATTCCAGAACTGGGTCGTTGAAGCTGAATTATTTATTCCATTCGAAATAAGGTTCATCCAATTCTCATAACTTTCTATTCCCCCTTAGATGCCTTAAACCGAAAATCTTACGGGCAATAATACACAATATCTACTCTGAATAAAATACTTTACAGTTCTATCGAAAATATACCGTACAGGCTAATACATTTATTAATAAAAATAATTATTGCAGCCTACTGAGAAGGTAAATTTGTTAAGTTACAAGCATACCTCAAATACTGCAGGTTAGGTAACCGCATTTATTCGAATAAACATTATTATTTAGATGGCGAGACTGGCAACCCTGGACTCCACATTTCTCAGCGAAAAACAAGAAACAGGGGGCGAACACCTGCGGATAAATTACCCCAATCCTGGGCGACAAATTACACGATTACCCAAATAAATTACGGACTCACCCAGCCCCAGTAATAGTTTACTGCGCCGGGTAAACGATACATAGCCGAGTTGTAATCATAACTTTTCTGCGGCTCTCGGACTTGCTTTTTGTGGTTTGGTGGAGAGCTTAGAGATTCCTGTTTATTTATTCCTTTTTTTAATAAATTATAGTAGCTAACCTAGCTAACATGAATTTTTTTAAACGAAAGCGCTAATTATCTTCTTCTATACTTTTATCTTTAAAACGAAACTGATCCAATTCTGTACATTGAAGATATTTTTGCAAAACCAACTGGGATCGACGAGGGTACTTAACACGAATCTATGATTTTTAGAATTTTTTTTGTTTGTTGGTGTGTTTGTTATCTATAGACTAGGAAACTGCTGAACGGATAATAATGGGGTTTTCAGGGTTTGGTAGCATTATTCCCAATTTAGATTATAGGGTATGTTATATCAAAATCGGTTGGGTCTCTATACCAAGATACAAATGATCTCTTTGTAGTAGGCGTTCTGATGTAATGGGGAGGTCTTGTTAAAATGTTCTTGAAAACAAGACGAATATGAGTTTCCTCTGTCGTCTATGCAGAAAAGTCGTTGTAAAAGATAGTCTTTTCTAAAAAAGTTATTGGAATCTGGGCGACATTTGGAACAATTCTATGATTTATGTTTAACGTTGAATTCATTTAACTGAAGTACATCAGAAGTTCTTATCTAGCTATAAAAGATGATGATGGCTGGAAGAGAACGCTCTTAGCGACATGACCGCTCATTGTAACACTGGATTTAAACTATATTTTATGTTGATTTTCGGTGGTATGTGGTGTAACAATAAATAGTGTCTATGTCAATATGTTATTGAATCACATTTGGACAGCTAAAATAATAAATTATAATTTGAAAATAGCTTAAATAGAAAAGCGACTCATAAAGATATACAATTTTAAAAGAAAGTCAGACCATACATAAATCCGATCATTAAAATTAACAACTATTAACTAATACATACGTACCTAACTTTGCTTGTACCTACTATTTAAGTAGATTATTGTTTAATTGCCAATAGAGATACGTACCTGCGTTACAATAAGCCCCAAACTAATCCCTTCTTCTCCCTTCCACCTAAGGACTTCCAGGCGGGGAGAGTCGTTTCACCCGTACGTCGTTAATATCCCACCGATCCGTACTAAGCGTTTCGCTGATTCTTTCATCATGCGGACTGCTAAGGAGTGGAACGCTTTACCAGCTTCTTTGGTAACAAAAAGTAAAGCGTTCCACTCCTTAGCAGCTACAACTTGTGTCTTTTTAAGTCTATAAAGTTTGGGTGAATAGTCATCTCATGGGCAAGCGTGCTCCACTTTAGGCCGCATCTTCGCTTTCCATTAGGCGAGATGTCGTCAAACAAATGAAAAAAGCACGTTCTATTGGAATTAGTCAACGTGACAACCATTCTTTAGGTGGTGATAACACATGAGTTGATGAAAATTTCTGAATATGATATAATTTCAGAGTCCGAGACATGTCCCACTAAGTGTCTCTCGCTTAATCAAAATAGCCAAATCCCCGCTTTGTCCAATCTCAAACTTCAATGCTTCGAGGTAATCTTATGCAATAGGATAAATCCCAACTCCCATAAGAGATAGTCACCATTAGTATAGAACCCCGTAGCCGCATAATGATCCCGGTCCGTTCCAAAGGGATGAATCGTACTAAGACCAGCACTAAGAGAAGTACTATCTTACAATATACAGCTTTTAGTGCCACTAAGTTCAACGCTAAGCCTTTGCAAATGACGATATAGAAGTCCTTCCGAAGCACAAATCCCATTTGATCCTATACGATCCCAAAGCCGCTACAGTCAAATATAAATTAAGAATTCAGGTGTTAATATTTTCCCCTTTATTACATTCAAAATGTTCCAATTTGTAGACTTTATTGCGACAAAATAAGGTATATAATTGGTTGAAATAATTCTGGTGGATGTTATACGTCAATTTTACGAGCATCGTTTATCGGTTCGTAGAATCTTACGGAAATATAGCCCCTGAATATTATATTACTGATATAAATATAAATTCGTGTATGAAGATTATTCGTATTCTGTATTCATGTGGTGGTTATTTGAATGTTTACGGTAAATAACGTCGCAACTGAAATGCGTGAATATTTTAATGATTATTTTTTGAAAGGATAAACTTTTTATAGCCGTTTATTGAGTATTGTGTATGAATGGCGCAGGAATGACGTTACCATATATTTTTTATTGTTGGTCAACAAAATGGAATAAAACTGATGACCAATTATTGTTTTCCGAATATAAAAATACGCGGGGGTAGGTCTCTCGCCACTCTAGTCTCTCTTTTTTTTTTGGGTGGCCCATAAGAAGGGCATTGTAGCTAGCGAAAGTACTCGGCATAAGAGAATTAAAATCTGATCTTGGGTAACAGCGGTATACAGCAGTACGCAGTACTTTCATGGCATTAAAAGTTCTTGGTGGCAGTGCAATGGTCAAAAGCAATCCTGTTGCTTACAGTCAGGCGAACGACATACTCCGTGTTTCTAGATCACACACATTTTATGACTCAAAAGACTCAATACAAGAAATAACTTTCGCTGTTGCTAAAAATTCAACGTAGGTAAATAAATTAGATTGAACACTGAACATAAGTGATGATCACAAATCATTGCAGTGTTGCAGAGAACTTTAAAATTCAGAGTCTCGTGTAGATATAATATACCTGTAACTTACGCTGTTGCTAATAATTCTACACCACTAGTTTATGTTATGTTCGCAGAGCATTGCTGTGTTGGAACTTTACAATTCAGAGTGAAGTAGATATATATCTTGTCAAAGAAAAACCATGGCTTATAACATCAGACAAAGTACTTTCTCGTCTTAACTTGCCTATAAAGGGAACTGCGCAGTGTCCATCAATTTGCCATTTAAGAGTTAATTCAGACTGTTGGAAGTCACATTTAACTTGCGTGACAGTTTGAAACAGCCCTGCAGAAGTTGTGCTGTCAAGTGGTACTGGCGAGTTTTGGCACGATCCTCGATACTTAGTACAACCGTACCTTCTAGAGACACAACACCTATATTGGAATTAGGATATTGATGAAGAGAGCCAAAATAACTCATCGGAACTCCAATTGTCACCGTGTAATTCCTCTTCTTCTCTTATAAGGAAGTCCAGTCAGGCATCTGGAGTTTGAAACTTTACAGTCATGAAAGATTAAATAATTAATTTTTAGAAAAAAACAAATACCGACTTCAATGTATCTTCGAAGTCCAAGGTCACATATCGATGAAATTTATATAGGACTACTTCGTAGCTATACTGAACCCGACGCAAAAATAATTTTTCAAATCGGTTCATAAATGACGGAGTTCTGAGGTAACAAACATAAAAAAAACAATCGAACAGAGAACCTCCTCCTTTTTGAAGTCGGTAAAAAAAAGAGACATCCCCGCAGAGTTTCTTGGTGTTATTTTACTTAGCTGGCGTATTTCCGAAGGTCTGGTAGAGTCAGCTATCACAGTTATTTTCTGAGCCTGGACTTCAATTTGAGTATGGGTAGGAAATGGGTGCGTAGGAAAGACATGCTTACCTTCTTTTGTCAAAATCATGATATTTTAAGTTAAATTTTTTTACGTATTTAAATTGATTCGTATTATGAGTATTTGGCGTTTAAAATGAATTTTTTGTACCTATTTCATAAATATCTTTTGACTTTTGACGTTTGACATTCACATTGACATTGTACCTACCGGATTTTATAAATAACCCAACGATCACAAAAAGAAGTCTTGGCCCTTAGCTAAGATTTCTTCTTTCTAGGAAACTACGACGACCACGCTTCCAAAACATCCAGATACGAAACAAAAATGCTTGCGCTTTTTTGTATTCACAAACATCTGTCCCGTAGCGGGAATCAAACCCGCAACCTCCGCGGTACATGAGATGTGAGCTGAGCTCGTCGACCTACAGAGGCTGTCTTATTATTGTTTCCATCTAACTCAGAATCCGCTTGTCTTAACCGCTACACCAGTACCGAATTAAGAATAAAACATTTTCGTTTTCCATTTATTCTAGCTTCAAATTAATGTTCGATTATATCCCAGTCCGTTATCAGATGGATACAAATTAGGCGAGGCGGGGAGTGACAGAAAGAAGACAGTTTGTTCTTATTTACGCAGACACAGATTCGAGCGGCGATCCATCAGCGGGGATTAGTGTGAGCGTGAGGACGTACTCAGGACGGAAGGGGGGGGGGGGATTCGGCTTAGAAATTGTGTGTTCTAAACAAGAAAATTACATTTTAAAAAAATAATCTAAAAACCACGTTTTTATGCGTCTTTTGAGGTTAGGTCGGCATTGCATACTAATAAATGGATTTAGAATGTATTGTTTTCGACTTGTGAGCTACCCTGTAAGTTTCAGCCGGATAGCTAATCGGGAAGTGCTCAAAATTTAAGTTGCATGATTCCACCCGGAACGACACATACACAGACCGACAAACAAGAAAGTGACATAATAAAAACGTGGTACGAAGCGGGGTGGAATCCGCCGCAGAACCTTCCTAAAGAAACTCAATTACAATTGTTTAGTGCGTTCCATAATGTGCTGATCATAGTAGGTAAATTAGACAACTGGCGGTATAGCAATAAGGAAAGAGAAGGAATACTATCATTATAACTTTTATAGAGAGTAACAGAAATATACATGAGTGTGGAGATGGTATTACCTGCAGTAAAATCCATCAAATGCTAGGAGAATAAATAGATAGACGTGGATGAGCGACGTTGTTTTTACAACATGGTATTACAATGGCGACAATAAATGAACACATGGGTAGGTCTACTTATCAGGAAGAAAGAATATAGATATTTTTATTACCTAGCTAGAGATGTAAGAGAAGATAAAGGTACCGATAAACCTTATTTTTTAAACAATCCAATTCAATTCGTGCTCCATCTTCGGCCACATCGCCGCTTAATATCGGGCGAGATGGTGGTCAAACCTAGATCACTTTTGTAAAAAAAAAACAAATAAATAATACTATTTTTTTTTAATTTATATTTGGTTAATCAACACTTCTGCCCATAACAGTATTTTTTCTTGAACTATATGAAAGGATTATCCAATAATGGTATTTCCTAAATTTAGCCTTTCTCCTACACAAACATCGCTTTGCCAGCCTTAAATGCCTTACCAGTAAATTTTTGGCTACACAATTTCCCCCTGCTTGTCCTATTAGGTCCAGCCCTGCGTCAATTTCCCCCGGGCATATTTTTGTGCGCAAGTGTTCTGTGACGCTTCTTGACAATTTTAAGCCTGCGCTGTCGGCTTCCATAAGCGCAAAGAGGGTAATTACGATGATTGCTGTACTTACACTCAATTACATAAAATCAACTTACTTAGAAATGTTTGGCACGAGAGCTACCATGTGTTGTGTTGATATGTACGTAATCAACCAAGGCATAGTCTTAAAAAATTACTGCGCGGCCTTACATGAACGCTTCAACAATGCAGGATATCTCAGGATAGCATCAGAACATCTGGGCTGATGTCTCGGGTAATGAGAGAGAGCAATGCAGTGCCTCGCAGTTTTCATGGTATTAAAGGTTCTGTGTGGCACTTTTATTCTTATCTGCACTTACCATCAGGGGAACGACCTGCTGAACGTCGAAGTAGAATTATAAAACGTGGTTGAGATAACTTCGACTTCGTATTTGAAGAGAAAATCAAAGAAGTCCAAGTCCAAAAACCCCAATACTCAAATACTCATTTGTTTATAAACTGGGTTTACAAGTCATTTGAGTGGTAGGTACGCAGTGTATGCTAGCATATCCATATTATACGCACGACACTATAATATAAATTAAAAAAAAAATACAAAATGTCTAAATTCAATATTAGTATAACCCGTACTGCAAAATCCAAAGTTCAAAATCTATTCCATGAAGTCCGAAGACGAAGGGCGAAGTGGTGGAAGTGAGAGGGCGAGTGGAACTCGAAGTCAAATTCGTCGAAATAGGGTATTGTAAATTCCAAGTATTAGAAATCTTAACCGAGATAATATTACTAGCTTAAGTAATCATTTTCGAATCAGATTAGAGATTCCAACTATCTAATCAAGAAGTCCTTGACAGATCTAGTTCATGTCTCCTACTAACTCGTCTCTGTCATGGCTCATACTTTCACAAACCAAGATCTTCGCGATAGGGATGATAAAATATACCGTTTCCGGTACACTGACATTATTTGATCTATAACAATATTCATCATTATCAACCCATCACGTTCCCACGGCTGGGACACAGGCCTTCTCTCATAGAGAGAGTATGGGCCATAATCTACCAAGCTGGCCCAGTGCGGGTTGGTAGATGTCACAAGTCCTTGAATTTTTGTTTTAAATTCTTGAATATGCCGGTTTCCTCACGATGTTTTCCTTCACCATTTTTAGAGCGGGTATTAAATCCGCAATAACTTAAGAAAGTCAGTGGTGCGGGGCCAGCTGCATTAGAACTCGGGTACATCGAAACGAAAGTCGCACTTTCTCACGAGCCACACTCACTCTGGCGCGCATAACAATATTACAATAATATTATTCAAAAAGCCTTGTTTTCTAACAACATTATACAATATAAACAAATAAACTAGTTACCTTAAAAGTGAAGCTTTTGGACATCCTGTTACAGGTGTTAAGGTCGCCCAGATGTTCGAGCGCACTAGCAGTATCTTCGTTTTAAATGTCAAGTCAAGTCAAAGTCAAATATCATTTATTAAATAGGCACAAAAGTGCACTTTTAAAGGTCATAAACACATGATACAAATAAAAAATGTTAAAAATTGTAACTTATGTTAACATGACTTTGAAAAAAAGGTAAGTATGTTTACCCATTTCTTTCCTATACTCAAATTGAAGTCTGAGTGCTGAAAAGAAATGCGAAAACTGACTCTACCAGTGCTTCGGAAATACGCCCGCTAGAGAAGATAGCACCAAGAAACTCTGCGGGGATGTCTTTTTTCAGCACAATTACGTATAAATTAGAATTAACAGAATGTAAAACAAGAAATGCGAGTGAGATGTCCCATTGTCATAGTATCAGTAACAGAAAAGTGTAAATAAAATATAAGTAGGTATGACAGTAGCAGTAGGAGTGACTAGAACAGACCAGTCCCCGCAAGCAGCACCCGTTCACGAGTATGACTTGTGGACCAGCCATCACCCCCCTCAACCATATTGGAGGGAAGGGAGTGACCCGACACACAGAGCCGCCGCAAGCAAAGACATTTGAGTGAGCATGACTGTAAAACCTAGTCACTTCCAACTCAAATACAATTTTTATAGCTTTATTTGAATGACTAACTACATTAGACATCTCACATAGCATTGTACAATCCAAGAAGAAATGAAATATAAACATCATGCACACACTGATGTGTTAATCTTCACCATCATGGGGCTTAGGGCATACAGGCCATGCATTTTTGTCATTAACATATTCATTTATTGAGTAGTATGCTTTTTTCATAAGGTTTATTTTGATAAATGATTTAAATCTACGCATTGGTAACTTGTCAATGCCCTCAGGTAGTTTATTATAAAAGCGTATACAGTTCCCCATAAACGAACCATTAACTCTCTGCAACCTGAATCTAGGTACATACAATTTATTCTTATGTCTCGTGTTAAAATTATGCAAGTCGCTGTTTTTGTTAAAGGTGCTAAGGTGTTTGCGAGCGTGCATTAAATTTTCATAAATGTATTGGCAAGCCACTGTAAGAATGTTGATCTCTTTAAACCGTTCCCTAAGCGAGTCACGAGCTTTCATGTTGTAAATGGAACGAATTGCTCTTTTTTGTAATACAAATATGGATTGAATTTCTGCGGCTTTACCCCATAGTAAAATTCCGTAAGACATGATACTATGGAAGTAACTGAAATATACTAATCTTGCAGTGGCTTCGTCAGTGAACTGTCTGATTTTACGTACTGCATAGGCTGCTGAGCTCAATCTCCCAGCTAGTGATGTTATATGTGGACCCCACTGTAATTTAGAATCTAAGTTAATGCCCAGGAATGTTGTTGAGTCAACAAGGTCTAGAGGGATATCGTTTACTAAGATATTTGAAGGAGCAGAAACTCCCCTAACGTTGGGCAGAGAAAATTTTATACATTTCGTTTTTTTTGCATTTAATAGTAGATTATTTGTTGTGAACCAATGTAGAACTAGCGAGATGGCTTTGTTCACATCGTCAAGGTTATTATTGGTTCTGTCTATCTTAAATATTAGAGATGTGTCATCTGCGAACAAAACAATATCGCATAAGTCCTTCACAAAAAAGGGTAGGTCGTTAATATAGACTAGGAATAGAAATGGTCCTAGTATTGAGCCCTGAGGGACTCCCATTTTTGTGAGAGCTCCGGATGACCTAGACCCGTTAACATCAACTTTTTGGATCCTATTGCTAAGATACGAGAAGACAAGATCAAGAGCTTTTCCGTGAATTCCATAATATTTTAATTTACAAATTAGTGTGTCATGATTAACGCAGTCAAATGCTTTAGACAGGTCACAGAAAACTGCAATAGCATCCTGTGACCTCTCCCAAGCATCAAAAATGTGCTTTAAAAGTCCTATTCCTGCGTCCGTAGTGGAGCGACCTTTAGTAAAGCCATACTGTTGATCGTGAAATAATCCATTTAGATTGAAATGTGACAACAGTTGGCTTAATATTAATTTTTCAAAAATTTTGCTTAGTGCTGGTAGTATAGAAATAGGTCTATAATTAGTCGGATCACTCTTATCTCCTGACTTAAATAATGGAATCAATTTGCTATACTTCATTATGTCAGGAAAGACTCCTTCATCTATGCACCGGTTGAATATCATAACTAGTAAGGGAGCAATCAATTTTATAATGCTGATTAAAATTTTGGTTGATATTCCCCAAAGATCCTCGGTATTTTTTATATTAAGCAACTTGAATGTCCTCTCGATCATATGGACATTAACGTGCCTGAATGCAAATACTACATCACACTCATTGACGGTATTAGACAATAAAGATGAAGCTTCAGTCGAAGATGAATTTAGGGGCTGTGTGGTTGTGATTGGTATATTAGAGAAGAAATTTTCAAAAGCGTCAGCAACTTGGCTATCGTTAGATATTAATTTATTATTTACATTTAAGATAAAGCTCCGGTCCCGAGGTTTGATCTTGCCGGTTTCGGTGTTAATTATTTTCCAAGTTGCTTTAATCTTGTCATCAGCTTGTTTAATTTTCCTACTCAAGTGGAGCGATTTTGCAATATGACAAACTGTTTTAAACATTTTTGAATATTTTTTTAAATATTCCAAAAAAGTTACATTACTTGCATTAATATTTTTTTGAGAGTATAAATAATATAATTTGCTTCTACTCTTGTAAATACCCGGCGTAGCCCAGTCATCAAACTTCGGCCTGACGCCCCCTCTACATATTTTTTCCTTAAATATATTTTTGTACTCTACCTCTAGCAAATCGAACAAAGTTTGGCAAAGCTCATTGGGATTTTCATTATACGGTAGAAGTGCCAGTTGGTGGTCTACGTTATGTGAAAACTGTTCCAGGCGATTGGTGGTGATAGGCCTGTAGCTGAATTCATGACATATTTTACTTCTCTTACAAGGGAAAATAACACTCTGTCCAAGATGATCTGAGCTAAGGTTGTCTATTATTGCCATACCTTGTGATTCACAATTACAGAATATATTATCTAAGCATGTTGCAGATGAGCTTGTGATTCTCGTGGGCTGATTGAAAAGGTTTTTTAAGTCAAAGCACAAAAATAGATTTAGCAATTTGTCGCATAAAGGATTGTGTTCGAGTATATTGACATTAAAATGTGTTATCATTGTCATGGATGTACCATGCATTATTTACTGTCATTTTGACAGCAATTTTACTATGGTTGTGATTAGGTATATTTTCAGACTCATAGTAACACCAGTATCCCGAATCATCAACCTTTATTAACAACAACTTATCAACAACAGATATATAGTTAAGGCGAAATATCCGACGAGTACTGTAAATGTTTTTTTTTTATTGTACTTAGTGATGTTACGACAACAACAAGTCGTTCGCCTGATGGTAAGCGCCACACCTGCCCATAACAATTGCAGTGCCGCCCAGAACTTTTAATACCATAAAAAGCACTCCATGGCACTGGATTGCGCTCATCACGCCGAGACATCAGAATAGATATTAAGTCTCATATGCCCAGTAAATTCGCGTTACAATGCCCTTCAAACCGGAATACAGTAATACTTGCGCACTACTGTTACCTACCCAGAAGGCATCCCGCATACGAGAGACCTACCACGAATGTCAAACACTAGCCGGATACGTACCACATCTCTAGCTATAAGTTTGTTTTCATTCAGTCAAGTTAACGGAACAAGCAGTTATCTTGAGTAACAGCTCTCAGAAATGACATCGCCACCGCTGGTTGAACGCCGCCGGAGTAACCCGCGCTTGGCAACCCGAGTTCGGAAGCAACTAGAGTTTGGTAACCCGAGTTTGCAAGCAACCGAAGTTGGGAAGCAACCGCAGTGAATCAACTGAACTTGTTCCGACCTTAGATATAAAATTGATGGAATGGCGTTTCTAAACAGTTTGACTGTTTAAAGGATATTATTCATTGAATTTCTTTTTATTCAGGGCCCTAATTCACTATGACAACTTGGCCATTCCTTGCTTCAAGGAAACGTCGATTTCTTCATTAATAAACGACATCTGCGAAATTTGTATTCTCTATGACGCGTCATATATATGAATATATGAATGCGTCATAGAGATGTCGTTTATTAATGAAGGAATCGACGTGATTTCGAAGCAAGGAATCGACGTGATTTCGCCAAGTTGTCATAGTGAATTGGGGCCCTGGACTTGACGACCCGCGTCTTCGCGTCGACACAATACATTAAAGAAGGTAACACTCGGGACAGTGATAGCTTTCTATCAGTAGAAGATTTTCAGAATCAAATCAGAAGTTCTAAAGATCCTTTACATACTAGCTGCTCCTTGCGGTTTCACCCGCGGTTTTCCGGGGTAATTAGCCTATGTCCTACATACCAAATTTCATCAAAATCTGTTCTGTAGTTTTTCCGTGATTGAGTTACAAAAATCCACCCATCCATTCATCCATCCTCACAAACATTCGCATTTAGAATATTAGTAGGCCTCCGAGCAACTTTACCCTGTTTAAACATGGATTATAAAGTCTACATAAATTTGTAGCATTCTAGCTAATCACATTAAGCAAGCACTTACTGAATGGTTCTCATCCAGTATTCAAATGGTTTTCTAAAGGAACATGATCCCTAATGAACACTGGGCAACGTGTGTTAAAACCTGGCTAAAGAAAACGGGTTACTACGTTACAAGTTATGGAAAACAACTAATAATGATTTCTTGGAAACCTCGCAACTACATTTTCAGATGGGTTGAGAAGCATCTTTTCTTCAAGTCAATTAATTAATAATATTTTTATCTCAGAAGTAAGTACGTTTCTTGGTCTGAAATATTTTTTTTATTCTGATTAATGTTGAACGTAAATAGGTTTGGGAGCAACTTGAGCCAATAATTTGATTGTCTTTCATAAACATCTGTATATGCTCTATTCATTTGGTTATTGTAACAACATGTTTAAGTCCTGCTTAAACATGTTAAAGACAGTCGTGCCAGCCGATGTTAAAGTTTAAACTTGTCCTACTTGTCGCCAGTTTAAACTGTATCCGGCGAGTCGAGAATTTTAATCGTTTTATTGGCGGCAAACCTCTTAAAAGTTCGACGTGTACTAAAAGGCTGAGTGTTTAATGGGTCGTTATGGACCGCCTCCATCACTATTTACAGTTGCTGGAAGTTTTCGAGAGAAATATTGACTTTATTTCTTAAGCATTTAGGCTCTACGTACACCATTTTAGATAGTAGGTAGGTAACTACTATTTCAAATGTAAACAACATTTTAAAATAGATTTCTTAAAAAAGGATTTTTTGGAAAGAAAAAACCGGCTGAGACTTGAACCTGCATGTCAATCTTCCCTCAGGGCGGAAAGTGCTCTGCCCAATTGAGCTACGGTGGTCATCAAGTCGAGGGGCATCTTGTTTAAGATTTTCGCGTGGCATTCGTTAATTCGGATACTTTATCTAAGGTTAATTCTCATAAAAATATAAAAATAATGAATATTTGTTTCTAACATTAAGTTCATATCAGCGCTAGCGTGCTTCAGAGGGCTCGTTAAGCCGTCGGCACCGGTTATTGTCTTATGAGAACAGTCGTTAGGCCATGTCTAAGGACTTCTTGCGGTCTAAAACTGATTGACACCAGTGTTGACCACACACACACGCACGAGAAAAAAGAAAGTATCTATATCAGACGAGCGCAATGCTGTGCTGAGTAGGATCTTGCAGACCACGGTTCTTAGAGGCGCTGAATCTGGCCAGACAAGCTGCTTACCACTGAACAACCTTCTCATTTCGCTATTAGTATTTAAAAGATATTTAGCACGCCTGCAACGTGGATCCCCTTGAAAAAAACAGTTGACAATCAGTTGCAAAAAACGGGGAATAAAAAGTAGGTATTGACATTCAGTGTGCGCTCTCCAATCTAGCCCTGTTTATCCAATCCTAATCGATCGCAGTACAAATACACAGCCACAGCCTTCCCTACTATTTGCAGTTCAGCGTAGTGCAGTGCGAGTGTGCATTAGGGCTGGCACTCGCGCGCTAATGCGTGCCTCGTGTCGCGCCGCTCACAAGCACGCGTCTAGTGTTTACCCTGCTCTGGGGGCAGCCCTATTCTGAACTAGTCATTTTGTTATTTGAAATCAGATTTATTAGAGCATTTTAGCATCTCGTTGTCTGATGGCAAAAAAGTTATTTCCAAAGTCAATAATAAGAGAGGTCGCTGCGTGCGTTTTGTGTACAACTGTTATGGGCAGGGTGTTGCTTACAATACAATACAATAACACTTTATTGCACACCAAATTACATAATAATATACACAATTATATAAAACAAAAAAAAATACACAAAATTCATCGTACCATCAGGTCAATGATCTGCTCGTCTCGTCTTACAATTATATAAAACAAACGTAACATTAGCAATGCAATGGTGTGATTAGCAATACATATTTTTCATTCAACAACAATATAACATGCACTGCACTTAAAAAACTCTCCAAGTCCCACTGATCTGGTGCCTCATATCACACGATAAATAGAGGAAGAGAGAGTTTCTTTAACATTGCCAAAATTCATAACGCTCCTTGGTGGATGTCGCAAACATGCCCTGTAGTTTTAAAATTGGTGTTTTTAGATGTTTTTCTTTACCGTTTCAGAGCATGAACTCCGGTGCGTTGTCGTATCCGACCCCGGATTTGCTCACTCTTCGTTCATCGTCAACTAATAATCATTCTACGTCGGCTCTATACATTATGAAAACCCAGTCCTACTAAAAAACTTCCGTCGACCTGTTTGTAAACTTACCTGATAATTTTCCTGGCTGTAACTTTCACTGTGTCACGCAGAATTTATCGCTTCGTCATCATTTCGTCTTCTCTTCATTTTTCAAAATCAACTAACCTCAGAATAACACCGTCGGAGTGGACAATCGACAAGTGGGATCCATTTGGGTCCAAACTAGCACCTTCATCTGCATACTGGTGTCGAGGACGCTTGAGCTCGAGCATGGTACACGTGGACCTATGGAAGTCGCACTTCAGATGCGGTTTACTCGACTACGACAGGCCATAAATAACCAAAATGTAGAAACAGGGTATCAAATCAAATCACATCAAAAATCAATTTATTCAGTTTTGGCATCACAGACGCACTTATGAACGTCAAATTATCACCATGACCACCGTATCGGAAAAGGAACCAATACGCAGAAAATACAGCAAGCAATTAGGCATTTTATTTTTTTACAATTTTTTGTAAAAAAATAAAATGCCTAATTGCTGATTGTGACTTTGTTAAAATTGTTTGGTTTCCGACAATGTTAATCTTATGTACCAGTTGGCTACTTTGCTGAAGTGGAATGTGCCAAGCATTTTTGTCTTTTATATAATTACGAACAGTATAGTATGT
This sequence comes from Petrophora chlorosata, assembly GCA_951640565.1. NCBI lineage: Eukaryota > Metazoa > Arthropoda > Insecta > Lepidoptera > Geometridae > Petrophora > Petrophora chlorosata. The sequence goes on along the minus strand of OX621204.1, from coordinate 825,147 downwards.
TTTTGCCATTAGAATATGAATTTTATAATACCTGTGACTGTGCAAGAAAGGACTGACTGTTGCCTCGCCCAGTCCACAGTTTTAAAATCTTAATTCATCTTACATCTTGTTCGATTTTCGCTGAAAGCAGTGGTGTCGCTCGCGACCGCGCGTCGGTGCCAACAGTGTAAAGTGCTTACAAATCACAACAAAGCCGTCGAGACGGCCGGACCGCGATGACCCAGTTATCATTGCGCAAGGTTACGTGTGACGGCGAATAATATTGTTAAGGCGAAGTAGTACTTAGCTTTAATTATGTGTTCACCTAGTAAAGGTAAAATCACCTTGACAACGGAGACAGAACATCTTTTGTACAAACACTATAGCGATGAACGAGCAGAGCGTGAAAAACTCAAAAGTCTCGTAAATGACTTAAAGAGTCAAATAGAGATACTCCAAGAGCAGTTAAAATGCTACGCAGAAAATAGCTCGGTAATACCTACACCCACCACCATGGAGACCTCTGCTGCGCGAGTTGAGTATAGTACAGATGAGGAAAATCTTGCTCAAGAAACAGAGTGGATACGGACAAAGACTAGGAAAAAAAGAAAGTTGAACACCTCACCCACTCCAGTCAACACGAGCAATGAAGAGATAGCGAAAGAAAAAAGTGTAAAAACTCCACTGCCGCCACCTATAATAGTGGATGGCATCAAAGACTACCAAAGTTTCTTTGACTTTTTGTTACAAAACCATCCAGAAGAAACATTCAAAATTAAAATGATGAGTGGTGATACTGTTAAGATTAATGCCACTAATGATGAATCTTACAGAGTTTTAACAAAGGCCCTCACTCATAACAACTGCCTCTGGCACTCTTATGAAAATAAGCTTGAGAGGCCGATAAGAGTTATGGCAAAAAAACTACACTCTACGTGTAAACCAGAAAGAGTTGTTGAAGACCTTACAAAGAAAGGGTTCAAGATAATAGAAGCGGTCAACAAATTGAGCTGGAAAACTAAGGAGCCACTAAATATGTTTATGCTCACATTTTCCAACGATGAGGATATAAACAAAGTATTCAAAATCAAAACCATCATGGGATGTACTGTAGAAATGCAGCCACTAAAGACCACCAAACTGGTCCCTCAGTGCAAGAGATGCCAGGGTTACGGTCATACGCAAAAATATTGCCAAAAAGAACCAAGGTGCGTAAAATGCACTGGTAAACATTTTACAAAAGACTGCCAAAAACCCAGGGAAGAGAAACCGAAATGCATCCACTGCGGAGCTCCTCATCCAGCTAACTACAGGGGATGTGCTGTGGCGAAAGAAATCCAACTACTTCGGAACAGACATATAAGCAAAACTCCAGTGGTAAGTCAAAACAAAATATCAAAAGAAAAGCATGATGGTCCTAGCCAAAATAAGCCATGCCTAACTAAGACTGGCTCTGCTAATAAAAACATCTCATACGCTCAAGCTACAGCAAGAGATACAACAAAAGTGCCTCAGGCTCAGGAGTCACTTACCATTGTAAACACAGACAAAAAGCTAGATGACATCCTTAAGCTCATGTTGTCATTCGACGAAAGACTAAAAAAAATTGAAAATAGCACCAAAACAGCTAAAACTAAGCAGCTAAAATGAATACTATTTTAAAAATCATGGCTTGGAACTCAAATGGGTTACAAAAACACCAACATGAATTACAAGTAATCCTAGACATAGAAAATGTTGATGTGTGCTTAATATCTGAAACGCACTTCACAAAACAATCGTATATACATTTCAAAGGATACAAAGTGTACCATGCCTTACATCCAGACAACACTGCAAGAGGTGGTAGTGCCGTCATTGTAAAAGAAAACCTTAGTCACTATGAATATACTAAATACGAAGAGAAAGAAATACAAGCAGTGGCGATAAGTCTTAAAACTAAAAGCTATCCTCTTACAATATCAGCAATATACTGCCCACCTCGGTATATGATAAAAAAAGATCAGTATATGAGTTTCCTAAAGCGCCTTGGTAATAAGTTTGTATTAGGAGGCGACTTTAATGCCAAAAATACGTATTGGGGCTCTAGACTCACCACAAACAAAGGCAAAGAATTATTAAGTGCCATAAGAGAGATGAAATGTGATGCTACATCTACTGGAACGCCTACTTACTGGCCAACAGATCCCAATAAAGTCCCGGATCTCTTAGACTTCTTTGTAATTAAGAACTTATCTTCAAGCTACATGAAAACTTATCATAGTTATGATATGAACTCAGATCACTCTGCAATATTTCTCAAAATAAGTGAAAAAGTCTTAGATAATGATAAACCTCCAACTCTTGTTAATAGGTTTACAGATTGGGAGAGCTTTAAAATAGATTTAGATAGTGATATAGATCTCAAAGTACCACTTAAAACACCGGAAAACCTAAACATAGCTCTTGAGATATTCATAGAAAATATTCAACAAGCAGCCTGGAAAAATACACCTGAAATTAATAAAAAAACCAAGGGTAATATATACCCCATACGTATTAAACAACTTATAGCTGAAAAAAGAAAACAACGAAAAATCTGGCATCAATCTAGGTGTCCTGCAGACAAAAAAGAGCTTAATAATATCACCAAAACATTGAAACGCCAAATCCAGGATTTTAATGATAACTCCACGAATGAGTATCTTCAGAAGCTGACCAGTGATAGAAGTACAGATTACTCCCTTTGGAAGGCAACTAAGAACCTAAAAAGACCAATTATCCAAATACCACCTATTAAAGATAACAACGGAAAATGGGCAGTGAATAACGAGCAGAAAGCTAAAAGGTTTGCAGAACACTTAGCAATCTTTCAGCCAAATCAAAGTAGCACAAATGAAACCTTTTCTTTGGATGATATCAACCTCCATGATGAGCAGGAAGATGATAATATAAAACTAGCAACACCTAGAGAAATTGCACGTGAAATTAAATACAGTATAAACCCACGAAAAGCTCCTGGGTATGACCTAATATCAGGGGAAATACTCCAAAATCTTCCAAGAAAAGGGATAGTAAAACTAACAACTCTTATTAATGCTGCACTAAGATTAAAATATGTACCAGACTTATGGAAAGTTGCTGAGGTAATAATGATAGCAAAGCCAGGAAAACCGCCTCATGAAACAACTTCGTACAGGCCAATCTCCTTGCTACCCATAATGTCAAAACTATTTGAAAAGATATTGCTTAAAAGACTAAAACCAATTATTGACAGCACAAACATCATTCCAGAGCACCAATTCGGTTTTCGGGAGAAGCACTCAACCATAGATCAAGTGCACCGAATAACAAGTATTATAGAAACAACTTTAGAAAATAAGCAAGTATGCTCTACTATATTCCTAGATGTAGCACAAGCTTTTGATAAGGTGTGGCATGAAGGCCTAGTTCACAAGCTAAGAATGCACCTACCGAAAAAATTTGCTAATATTCTGGAATCTTATATTTCAAACCGATTATTTAGAGTAAAACAAGAAGATGCCTACTCAAAATTGAAAGTAATAAAAGCTGGAGTACCACAAGGAAGTGTATTAGGTCCGGTCCTGTACCTACTATACACCTGTGATATTCCTGAATTAGAAGATAACACCATCGCAACCTTTGCTGACGACACTGCTATAATGGCTGTAGCAAACACCCATAGAGAAGCAGCAGAAAAGGTTCAAAAGGCTGTTAACAAAGTTTATGACTGGACGAAAAAATGGAAAATTAAACTAAATGAATCCAAATCAATCCACATAGACTTCAGCAACAAGATACAACAATACTGCCCAGTCTACATTAACAGCAAACAAATCCCGTATGAAAATACAGCGAAGTACCTAGGAATGACACTTGATGCAAAGCTCCGCTGGAAAGCGCACGTCAAGAAGAAAAAAGAAGAATTAGATTTACGCTTTAAAAGAATGTATTGGCTGCTTGGAAGGCACTCCACGCTGTCAACATACAACAAATTGATACTATACAAACAAGTCCTAATGCCAGTTTGGACTTATGGTATACAGCTGTGGGGCTGCACCAAACAGAGCAATATATTAATCATACAACGCTTCCAGAATAAAGTATTAAGGGAAATTGTGAACGCACCCTGGTACATTAGAAACGACGATCTCCATCGGGATCTTAAAGTAGAGTTCGTCGATAAAGTTATTAAAAAATATGCCGAAGCCCACGAACATAGGCTTCATCATCATGTGAACGTCGAGGCAATCCAGCTCCTCGACCACACGGATATAGTGAGAAGACTTAAAAGAACAAAACCGTTTGAGTTAGTGTAATGTCTAGTGATAGTGAATTAGTGTAATGTAGTACGAGTGCTACCCATACAGAACACAAGAACAAAGTGTCTTCCCCTTAATATAGAGACAATAGGAATAGTGTTAATGGACACATTCTTAGTATTAGTTTATCTATCAGTTTAAGTTAAATGTAAATTGCTTATTAGCCTAATTAATTGGCTAGATTGTAATAAAAATGGGGATCATAATGACTATGAAACCATATGAAGGAAAAAAAAAAAAAAAATCTTACATCTTGTTGTTTATTCCTTCCGATTTCTATAATACATCATCATCATCAGCCTGTAGTCGTCCACTGCCGGACATAGGCTTCTCCTAATAAACGCCACTGAGCCCAGTCTTCGGCTCTTCTCATTCAGTTTCTTCCAGCCGCCTTTCACAGGTCGTCACTCCATCTGGCCGGTGGGCGTCCTACACTACGCTGGTAATAATACGTTAATTAATACGTTTTATACGATTACAACAAATAAACTATCTGACCAGTGAACGATAGGAAACATAACTGTATGTGACTGACGTAAGATCTAGAATGTATTAAATTTATGCTACATCACAATATATTAATAGTGCAAGTTACATGTAGCGTATTTAGCACTCGTTTTAGAAATGGTGGGGAAACCGACAGCAGGAATCAAAGTTCAAAAACCTGTGAAATCCACCAATCCCTACTAGGCCAGCGTGGTGGATTATGGCCCATACTCGCTCTATAAGAGCAGGCCCGTGCTCCAGCAGTGGAAACTAAACGGGCTGATGATGAGGTTCTGACGTGAAAAGGTGATGTAATTTGCGGGAATTTTTTTAATATAGATAATTTATTGCAGCTATAATGAACGACTATATCTACATTATTAGTAAATCCGTAAGCTAGTAAGTATTTTCATGTATAAAGTTAAAATATAAATAATAATGTTAATATATAAAATTACTACTTAACTACTTTGAACATACACATTAACATACAGTCAACTTTACATGCACACGCGCACTCACACACACACACCCTCACATACACCCTTTATACATACTTGAATCCTTTGCTAGAGAGTACTAAATACATAATTGTAATAATTAGGAAGATCTGTCATTGGCCTATATTATGATAACTTAAGATTGTAACTCACATTCATGTATAAGCTGTAGATCTTCTTATAAATAAATAAATAAATCTGTGTCATCATCCTGAAACAATGAAAATCTCACAAAGTACTTAGTTATTACCTACTAAAGGTAAAACATAATGTGTAATTTTGAGTGTAGCCGCCACCGGCGCCGCCGCATAGTTGCAAAGATATGCTCGCCTCTGCGAGCGCGAGTGCGCGACTCACTGGCATAGTTCGCAACTGCCAGTTACCAACTCATATTATGTTCATACCGCAGTTTGGGAACGGAAGAATGGTGAAAAAGGAGGCGGAAAGTTGTTAAAGAAACTCTCATAAAAAGCAATAAGCATGTGATAAATATATTTATTTATTTATTTACTAACGATAACTACCACTACCAACTGGATTCTTAAACTTAGATTTATTTCAATTACTGCAATTATTATTATTTTTAAGACTTTTACCTACAAATGTATGCGTTGCTCCTTATACGAACAAAAGTAACATCTTCATTCTTACTTATATTAATTATAATTTAATTATCATATGCATGTATTGGCTGTAAGTTTTCGTAAAATAAATAAATAAACACACAGCTAAACTTTATACAATAAATCATATTTATCATAGTTCTGGGTGGTGCTGCATCTGTTATGGGCAGGAGTGGTGCTCACCATCAGGTGAACGGGTCGTTCACCTGATGGTAAGCTCGTCTCGTAACTCAATTCCATAAAAAAAACAATGTAGGCATGAATTTTTGGACAGGTTTGCAGCTTATAAAATACTGCTATCAAGCTCCATGCCATGAAGACTTAAAAGAACAAAACCGTTTGAATTAGTGTAGTGTCTAGAGGTAGTGAACTAGTGTTATGTGGTGTACCACACTTCTCACTCACACTTCATCAGGGTCACTTGTAAGTGACCCATAAAGAACACAAGAACGAAGTGTCTTCGCCTTAATAGACACAATAAGAAAAGTGTATAGGGACACATTCTTGGTATTAGTTTATCTATCAGTTTAACTTAAATGTTAACTACTTATTAGCCTAATCAATTGGCTAGAATGATATAAAAATGGGTATAATAATGACTATGAAACCATAATTAGAAAAAAAAGGAAAAAAGAAGCTCCATGCTATCAAGTACGTGTTTTATCTCACAGCTTGTATTTTGAGGGTGGCTAAAAATGAAAATCAACAATCATAATATACCTACATAAATCATATAGCAAATTTTTTTTAATAATTCAGTCTCAGATAATTTTTTCAGCAATTTTAGATATACATAAAAACACAAATTATAATAACGCCCCACGTTCACATACGTAGCCCTTACCTGGCCCTTACTCAGGACTCCCTGTATCTAGGAAACCAGGAACTACGAGGACCTTGAGTTTACAAAACAAATACTTGCGTATTTTTCTCCGAACTCTCTCTATGAGAGACAGCCCGTGCCCCAGCAGTGGAAATGTGATGGGCTGATGATGGTGATACATTTTTCCGCCGTGCCGCTGGTATCAAAACCTTAATGGTGTTAAGGATTTGAACCTTTGAGCTAACCCGATTGTAGCAAACTGGGATACGATTTTAATGATTTTGTTTTGTTTCAAACTGTTGGTTGTACCGGATCGGGATAAACTCCGCCCAGAGGCTGTTCTTGCAATTTACAAGACTGCTAATTTTGTGACTAAAAATCCAACCAACATAACTAATTTGTTTCAGAATTACTCTACATTTCACATTATTCTCTGAAAAAAAACCTAAAATAAACTTCGCTATATTTCAGACAGAGCCGTAAAAGTGTTCAGTTTTATTACACTTCGCTGGAACTTCGTAATGAAAGGCCGCTTGTTACTTTGTAGTGCTCTAATTCTGGGAAAAATTAATAAGATCCAGAAATTTAAAGACATTTTTTTAGGTATTTACTTTGGTAAGGGGCTGGTTCACTAACCTTTCAATAAACTATTCGTCACTTTAGCTAAAGGTGACAAAATTTATTTTCTCAAATTTCTGTCAGTAACTTTATAAGCAGTTTGTTGGTGCTATCTTCTCCAGCGGGCGTATTTCCGAAGCACGGGTAGAGTCAGTTTTCGCATTTCTTTTCTGGGCCCGGACGTCAATTTGGGTATGGGAAAGAAATGGGTAGACATTATTTATAAGTTACAATTTTTAACGTATTTTAATTGATTTATATTATGTGTACATGACGTTTAAAAGTGTTTGTCTGTACCTATTTCATAAATATCTTTTGCCTTTTCAAAAAACTTCAAATAAGTGAAATAAAAAAATATTTAAAAATAAAAATAAACGACATCAAACATAATATACAGGACATGCTGAGACTAGATTGAGCAACAATATACGCAGAGTAGGGGGTAGTGACTAGGAAAGAAGAGCTGTAAACGGGTTTAGTGGCGTACTTTGGGAGAGGCCTATGTCCAGCAGTAAACTGATGTAGCCTGAAGATGATGATCATCAAAATAAAATAATATTAATAACCTTTTTATTTATGTTCGTCCTACCAATAAACACTATTGGTAAATGGCAGGCATTCAACAAAACATCAGTCAATTATTTCACATAGCTGCGCAAAACTCTTTGCAATAAGCTGCGCAAAGAGCTCCATTCAGCGCTCTCATAGAAATGAATGTTTAAAAAAAAATGTCGGAATTCAATTTTTGAGTCGTCGTTAATTTTAGTGCGACAAAAATATTATATTATTTATTTATTCAGACAAAAAGTCCCACTTAGTATTAAATAACTTGTTTTATTTTATAGCAGCCTCTGTGGTGTAGTGGTTGGGCAGGTTGGCTCAAATCTCATACACCACTGAGGTTTCAGTTCCCGCGACGAGACAAATGTATGCGAACAAAAAAAATAGCGCGTAGTTCCTGTTTCCCTAGATACAGTGAATCCTAGTTAAGGTACGAGTTCGTAGCTGACACCAGACAGCAGCAGCAGACAACGTGTCACTGCCACACTACTGGTTTCTATGTATTTCTATGAAATACCTTCCGAAGCTAGCGACACGTAGTCCAGACTGCAGTCGGCTACGAACTCGTACCTTTAGGGACCAGGATATAAGTATGAATGTGATCAGTGGGTGTAAAAAACTTGTTATTGTATTTTATCTATTAATTTTGTATTATAGTTAATTTATATTATAGGTTAGTGTATTTTTCATCAGTAATTTCAAATTAACCGATTTTCATTGCAATTGCAATTGCGATTTCCAAACTATCGATCAGCATTGTAATAAAATTTCGCTCAAAGTTTCCAAACACACCGAGTTGTAGAAAGTGCAACACAGGAAGTTCGGGGCAGTCTAGGAGCTAAGTGGCTCCGAACTGCGCAAGTTTAATATCTGCTCTATCAAGTTCACTCGTCCTTGTACATTATAGACGTACTAGTATGTATTGCTATTGTTAGTAGGTAGTAAGTTAACAAACGTCTTCCTAAACAAGAGAATTTCAGTAAACTAAACCTTAAAAATCCCCGATACAAAAAACCTATAAAAAGTAAAAAACAACTGTACCGATTTTGATAAAACATATCTAAGAGCCAACGCTAGAAAACTTGCTTTCAAATTAAAAGAAACAGCATCCAAATTGGTTCACCCGTTTAAGAGCTACGGTGCCACAGACAGACACACATAGTGGTCAAACTTATCACCCCTCCTTTTTGCGTCGGGGGTTAATATTTTTTTTATGGAACTGAATGACGAGACGAACTGGTCGTTTGCCTGATGGTAAGCAATACGCCAGCCCATAACAATAACAGCACCACCCAGAATTTTGTTTTGCAAAATCCTGCGTGGCACTGCACTGCGCTCGTCACCCTGAGACAATAAGCTGTTGAGTCTCATAATGCCCAGTAATTTCGCTGGCTACAATGCCCTTCAAACCGGAACACAGTAATGCTTGCGCACTACTGCTTAGAGATGAATAACTGGCAAAGCATAATTAAAAATATTATCTTTTGATGTTCATTTAAGTCTAGTATTTTTTTTTTTTAACGCTTGATAGATCTATGTTTGGCCACTGTCTCGCCTACCTCGTAGTATGTGAATCTATGTGACCTGGATCTGTGTGAACACTACAAATTTCTATTGATATTTATTTAGTTCATCTATGTTTTCATCATCGTCGCTTAACATCCAGCAAAAATAGTGAACTACCAAATACTTTTGTTAGAAAATCTGTCTCAGCACCCCGATTCACATTCGTTTGATATCGTTTTTGTCGACAGTTTCAAATGATCACACAGTCGATTGGACATCCGGACGCTTGAAAAATGCCTCAACTGAATTTCTAACAGAAAAAACTTAAAACACCATTGAGGAATTATACACGACAAAACAGAAATTGACTTATATGTAATGTGTGATTAGTATATTGATAATTTAAAATTGTAATTAATATTTTTTGACTGACATCGTAATTTTATAGCCTATTATTATTATTCATAATTTAGTTAATGTCATTGTTCAAATTACCTGTAAAACCATATCTGTACGCCAATATGGCGGAAAGGATAGTGCGACTGCACTATCCTTTGATATCAACTACGTATATATCTAGATTCGCAGACAAATCATTGTATCATTGTAAAATTCGACGACTTATCGACTCGAACAGTACAGTTGTTTTGCCGAACGAAATAGGTCATTTGAAGAAACGGAATTTCTTCTGGCAATACCGCGAAAGAGAGTGGCGTCCCTGATGTCACGCGTCCGCTCCAGCACCAACAGCTTCCTGACTGTGGTAGCAGAGAGGGCTGACGGGCCTGTTCTCACGCACTGGACCAAGACGCTTGTGCTGCCGACAAATCGGGCCGCTAATTGATATCTTTATCAATTTTATTTTTATTTTTATTATTCTAATTTATTATTGATGAAAATTATTTTAAGATTTTTTTTATATTAACCTATGCTGTCCCACTGCTGGGCAAAGGTCTCCCCCAAGTCTCTCCAATTTTAAGATTTACTAACATAATTTTTAATTTTAATTTGATTTTACTAACAAAGCTGGATTGTATTTTATCTGAATAAATAAAATGAATTGAATTGAATTGAATACATATTTGCACTACTTTCTGCGACAAAGCAAAAAGACCTTCCAATTTGACGATCAAAAGAAGTAATTTTCTGCAACGATTTTTTTATTTGACAAATTAAAACAGAACTGTGGATTAATTTAATAGATTTCTTAGATATCAAGTGACGGTGGGACGAAATTAAAAGATAAGAAAGACTTTCCTGGAGTTTATCCCTTTAATTATAGGGGATGGAATAGGCCGAAAGTCGCAGTGTTAAGGAAAAACAGTTTTGGAGTTCCGCGGAGAATGTCCTATTCATCGTTGTTCGTTTAGCGAACAATTTGTAGGCTTTGGAGAATTTTGTAATTTGTAGACCTAATATTGGGTAAGGAAATCTTTTGTATTGCTTTATTTACTTAGCAAAGTTACTTTGAAAAAGCTTATATACCTTTGATAAGAAAATATTTACGTTACGGTCTCTATTACCAACTATTAAAGTCTCAAAGCACACAGAAAGAGGTCAAGTTGTTATTTTTATCATAATGATATACATTATTCTAGGCAAGAATGATCCATCGTCAACCGCGTCGTCACTTTCCATCAGGTGAGACTGCGGTCAAATGCTAGCCTATCAGGTAATTCAACGTATATGTCTCTTATGGGTACATGACGTGCTTTTAGTTATTTCATTAGGTTTACTCGTCTTTCGTATGCGGGAGGCCGTCTGGGTAGGTACCACAGCTTTCGGCTTTGAAGGGCATTGTAGCCAGCGAAATTACTGGGCATATATGAGACTCAATATCTGATGTCTCGGGGTGATAAGCGCAATGCAGTCCTGCGCAGTGCTTTTTATGGTATTGATGGTTCTGCTAGCACTGCAATTGTTAAGGGCAGGCGTGGCGATTACCATCAGGAAAACGATGTTTGTACTACATAATAATTATACCTATATAATAGTTTGTAACTAGCATATTTTTTTGGGAGAAGCCACTGGCTCTCGAAACACAGTTTAAATTAGTTCGAGAGCCTATGGATTCAATACTACTCTGTAGAAATATCTATGATGTCACAATAAATTATTATTATTTTATATTATTAGTATAAATTTACCTTGAGCACAGAATATAGATATAATCTTTGAGAGCTTTCCTATCCAGTCTGGTTGTTTAAAAAAATAATAATTCAAAAGGTGTTTTCCGATTATACATCCAAATCCGTCAGACTGAAATCTAAGGATTTTTAAACAAATGTTCATGAATACAATCCCAGTGTCAATATCTGACGTCTTGCCAGCAAGTATACGAAATAGCCCAGTAGGTCACACAGTAATGGAACCCACTAGTAATATCCCAAAGGATCACTCTTGCCCACGCCAAATTTGAAATAAAAAGCAAAAGTTGAGCACAGCAAATGGTGCAAGCACTCAAAAGCCGTCACTCTATTAAATTATTCCGTTTCGCCGGCTCAAAATGGCGGCCGGTAATGTTGCTAGTATTCAAAAGAGCCAAATGAAAGGACCGCTTTACCCTGGGAATGGTCAAGTGCACCCTTTGCTGTTTGGGAAAAGTGTAACGTTTTTAGAATGGCGTTTTTTCCCGTCTGTTTGCTTTTTAGTGGCACCGGCTGGCCTTTTGAACGGTTTGTCGTTTGTAGGGTTGTGGCGGGTTGTGCCAGAAATTGGGTGTAATAGAGCTTTGATATCATGTTACTTCGACGTAACCCTTCTGCTAGATTTAAGTAGAGTTATAGTAGTGTTGACATTGTAAATTGTATTAAATGGGATTTTAAGAATATTGTTTATTGTTAATTTAATTATTTATAATCAGTCGAGTTTGCGATAGTTTATGTTCTGCTGTTTTTTGGTTCTTTTGTTCTTTTTTGTTTTTTTTGCCTAAATTTTAACTAAGACATACCTCTGTGGTATTTTTACGTAAACATTTTTTACCAACAATCACGTACATAAATAATAAATGGTTCGTACCTATTTAGTTACAATTACAAATTACAAATCCGCGTCTGGGCGCGAATCCACATAGGAGGTCATGGCGTCATGAGCATGACCTCTTCGAACCCCTTGTCAATCGTTTCAGTAATTTAGGCGATTGATCAGTGGGAAATCAAAGGACGTCCACTTCGCTTACGCCATAGCTGACTACTTACATCATTTTTAAAAATGAAAAAAAAATAGCAATTACAATCAAATAACTAGCAATTAGGTACTTGCGCCTTTTTCTGTACACTAACCTTTTTCCAGCGGGAATCAAACACTGGCTTGCCCAACCGTGTAGGGGTGAGGCAGTTGTAATAACTGTAAGTATCTATAAAAAACAACAAACTGTGTAGATTTTATGCTATCTAGTCATATCGCAACCGAGACAAATTGAGTTTTAGTCCAATCTAAAGTCATTTCAAGTAAAGACGTCAAGGTACCTAGTCTGATAGAGTTCTAGTCGTATCCTGAAGTCTAGCAACCTAGACACCGATATATCTCGAATCTCGATACTAAAAAAGATATCAAACCATTTTAACGGACCTGCATATTTGAAAATCGAATATTTACTTTTTGTGTGAAATTACTAAAACCTTAAACATGGAAACTTGCCCATAAACAGCACAACGAAATACCAAATTGAATACGTCTTCCCTCGATCACATTGCTCTGTCATATACTCTTCTAAATTGAGCAATAACGTTCGCGCAACCCATTGTTCAACGTAACGCATTGAAGAACACGCAAAGCGTTCGAAAGCTGCTGTATATGCTATTTTACCCGTTATAACGCACTGTGACTAGGGTTGTCAAAAAGTAATACTAAGAGGCATACGTTAAATGGTACTTACAAAATAGAACTGCTGGTAGCCATTATCATTATTATAGTTATGGTAATGAAAGAAAAGTCTTCAAATAAAAGTTCAAACATAAGCTTTTATCGACACCTATATGTAATGTATATATAATAATTATGAAATTAAAAAGACAATATATCTATTTAATTTTAATTTTTCAGCTATGGATTTGTTATTGTCCGAAATAAACAATTTTATTTTATATATTTTAACTAGCGTCACATTACATTTTTCTGAACTAAACCCAGCCTTATGATTATCAAAATATTTATTAAATGAATATGTAGTCATTTTCTCAATGACACAAAATTTCTCTGGTGCCATCCCTAGTTATAACACCGTTATTCGCTACAATAACGCTATACGTTATAACGGCGGAAAAACATCGCATTTGCGACAATTTATGCGAGTTGTGATTTAGGCCGATGAGATATGTTCCGTGTTTGACTTACTGCCGATACTGTGGTGTCTGGATTACGTGTCGTGATGTCTATCCGTATTGACAATGAAATAGCAAACAATCAAAGTGACGGTTTTTTAAACTTTTTCGAGTGAGTTAGTTTAGGAAGTAAATAGTTTTGGAAGATAGTTTTTCAACCTCATTCGAGTGTCATTTTAATGACTATTAGAAAATAAAATATGCAATGATAAGTAAGAAACCACAGCCATTAAAAGTTTTAAGGTTCAATAATTCGTCATCGTACAGTAAGCGAGGTAAATATTAGGTTGGGTTGTTGTAGGCTCATTATCACTAAGCACTCTACATTGTCACTACTCTGCACTCTACCTGTCTGTTGCCTAAATGGGCAAAGCCACGCCATGTGGTTGACGTATTATCCCGTGGCATGTATAAACTTATGTTTAAGTTTATTTAGTAAACGTAACGCAACCAAATAAAGGACAAAGAGAGAAAGAAAGAAAATAAATTATGATAACATAGTTGTATATAGTTTACGAATTCGACTGCTGTCCAGAGTTGTATTTTGCGTACTTACCCTAATATTAATGACTTGTTAATATAATTAAAGTACTAAAATCGTAAAATCTTAATTCTATATCTTTATGCTCGATGAGGGTAACATGATGTTACTATAAATTGCATGAAGACCTAGCAAGTATTATTATTCAGTTATTGAATGATACTATAAATTATTTTGATTCGGAGTCTATTTCTTAACGGTAGTGTTGTTGTAGTACGAAGGTAATATAGGTACCTAAGTTTTTACTAAACAGTAAATGTAGGCGCTCCCATTTATCAATGTAGCAACTATGTTCGAATTATGTCACATAATTGAAACGTGCTATTGTGCTAAACGAAATTTAAAATTCAAAAGTTCCTATTTAAATTTCACATCAAAGATGCACTTGTGAACGTCAATTATTACAAATACTCCAAAGTATTGGAAAAAAAAAACACTATTTAGAAGATAGAGCGCCATTTGCAATTGCCATCAATGTTACGTAATGTGAGCCTTGTCTTCAAGTGAGCCAGCACACCACATGTCATGCAAATTTCATAGCTCGAATATTGTTGCATTCAGTTCTGATCACACGAAAGTATTGCTTCGTCAGAAACCGGTGAATATATTGAATTGCTATTCATTCCGAAGGGTAAAAGCAATTTTTATTTGTGTTTTGATGTGTAGTCACATGTGGCGTAGGTTTTTTATGACGCTGTGACGTGATTGGCAGAGTACCCGTGGAGGTTCCGAATTCAATTCAGACGCTTTTTTATTGTTTAAAAATCTACATGAGGTCTATATCTCTTTTATGGAATTGAGTATGAGACGAGCAAGTCGTTCGCCTGGTGTAAAGCGCCACACAACGCCATAACAATTGCAGTGCCATCAAGAACTTTTAATACCATAAAAGTATTGCGTAGGTATATAGCACTGCATTGCGCTCATCACCCCATCGGATATTGAGTCTCATATGCCGAGTAATTTCGCTCGCTACAATGTCCTTCAAACCGGAACACAGTTATGCTTGCGCACTACTGCTTAGCGGTAGAATAACTGGCTAAGAAGACCTACCCAGATGGCCTGCGCAAACGAGAGACCTACCACTAGTTAAATATTGCCTGATGTTAAGCGGCGATGTGGCCGCAGATTGAGTACATGGTTCTAGAGGAATACAGCAGTTGAGTAGACTGCTTAGACCAGTCTTTCTTATGGTTCACCATCATCCTGTAACACGAGCAGGTCTTCTTGACGGCATCGTTATGTTCGTATCACAACCGCGGCTGAAGCCCATCACTCCAACTCTAGAATCATTATCGATGAGTTGCTGATCCTGTAAAAAGAGAAGCGTAGTAATGATTAGAGATAAATGCATAAGAGAGGGTTCTGGACCGCATGCACCAGTGCCGAAAGTCGATGTTAGTACATGGAAATTTTAAGGACTAACTTAAACATGACATTGTTATGCAAAATCCTCCGCAGCACTGCATTGCGCTCGTCACCCAAAAACAATTAATGCCTCTTTTCGGTACCTACAGTACCCTTTGAACCAGAATGCCTGCGTACTACTGCTTGGCGACAGAATAACTGGCAAAGCAGTGGTACTAACTTAGACGGCCTCTCGCATACGACATATTCAGCATTTTTAGACAAAAACTATTTCTACTCGTACCTTAAAAAGATTTAAAACCGCCTTCCATCAAGATCAAGAAGAGACGTAACATAATCTCCAAATGACGCGCGGTGCGAGTGTCGGCGAGATCTGTTTTTGCGTCCGTCTGATAATCCGCTCAGCCTGTGGGCGGCGAGCATCCATCAACGGGCATTACCGCGTCACGTGAAGTTGTGGTCTGAGATTTAGCGGGTAGAGATTTGTATCATACTATAGACAACTTTGATGACTGATCTTAATTCTCGTTTGCTGGCATCAGTTACAGGCGGGCTTGATTGATTGATAAACATTTTATTGAAACACTACTACACAAGAAACAGTAACGACAGGTCTCAGAGCGGTCGCTTGCTCAAGCGATCTCTTCTAAGCAACCATGCATGAAGACAAATAACATACAGTACAAATTCCTGCAATTTATTTCAGCAATTTAATTTTCTTCTTTTTAAATAGTTATTTAGATTTTAGTTATGCACTATTGTTTTTTTTCTATTTATAGGCTTGCGTTTGACCACTATCTCACCTGATGGTAAGCAACGATGTGATCTAAGATGTAACACGCTCGCCTAGAAGATGCCTGTATTGTACCTGTGTTGTATAACATTTATCACATTTAAAATGACTTGAGCTTGCCTAAAAGTTTCCTAAATCTAAATAACACGCTATTCGCTAACACTATGTCCACATATTGCCATCATCGTGTAACTTTTTGCATTAATATCTCTATTTGTTAAAACTTTGCTCAATTTTTTACATAGGCTTGGGTCTTAACTAGCGACACGCCCCGGCTTCACGCGGGTGATATTAACTTAAAGTTATTTTTCCTTTCCATTAAATAAAATAATACTTCATCATCATCAGCCTGTTACGTTCCCACTGCTGGGACACGGGCCTTCTCTCATAGAGAGTGTGTGCGTAATCCGTAATCCACCACGCTGCTGGCCTAGTGCGACTTGGCGGATGTCACATGTCCTTGAATTTTTTTTTGTGATGAATTCTTGTTCATGCCGGTTTCCTCACAATGTTTTCCTTCACTGGTTTTAGAGAGAGTGTAAAATCCGCACATAACTTAAGATAGGCAGGGCAGATTTGGAATTGCAAATGGCGCAAATAAATTTAATGTTAGATCATTTTCTGCACTTTTCTTAACTCTTCTGCACTTGTCTAATAAAACGTTATTTTGCCAAAAGAAGTAGAATTATAAATGTCACTAGAGTTTCTAACTGCAATATAACCAATTTTAAAGAATTGATATAAATCAAAGGACTTGGCTGTACGACGACATTCCAATACAATTTTACTGGATAGAACTCGATAAAACTGGTATTATACCGGTTATAACCAGCCAGGTACGTGCCCCACGTCTTCACGACGATTGTATCGAGTCGGGGATACGCGGTGCAGTTATCGACACACGTGACCAATTCAGATTCATTTATATCGATAGTTTCATCTTGTACATGATTCTTTAGAAATCTTGCAAGATTTTGCGACTCAACTGAGTTGGATTTGCTATGTTTCTGGAAATTATTATGTGAGGATAGGTAAGCAGAAATAGGCGTCAAGACTGTAGCTCTGGAACATTCTTGATATGGACGATAGACGGAATCCCGTCCGGCCTAATCTACTTCCGTGCATCCAGAGATAGGAGTTCCTTCTGTACTTCTCTCTGGGAGATGCGTACCTCTGCCATAGAACTTTCATACTGCGGTATCACCGGCGGTGACAAATTCCCATTGTCGAGAATAGAGTTTGCGGCAAAGAGATCTTCCAAAAGATCAGACTTTGATAATAATTTAGCCCATAGTGCAAAGGAGGAAAGGAAAAATTTAAGATTTCTTTACGATGTTTTTTGCGAGTGTAAAATTCGCTCCTAATTTCAAGAAAGGCCAACGTCAGGTAAGATACGAACTCCAGTGCCTTTGATCGAAAGTTGCATGAGTCCCCGCTCAGCCACACTGGCTACACAAAGATAATGAGATTTAACCCTCATCCGATTCCTCTAAAAACAAACGACAATGACTAAAAAGAGGGACAAAACGTAGCTTTTGTACCTCGTCGTCCAGGAGACAAGAGCATTCCATTCGCTCCGTGTACAAAAATAAAAGAATCCAAATCACTCCGTCGGAAACATGGGAAAAACAATAGGTTAGTTGTGGAAAGGATAAATAAAGGAAAGATTTATTTCGTGAGTGGAATAAAGGCCCAAGTAAACATGTACCCAGCGGAATATAAAGTAGGCGCGGAGCTTCTATTGTGCTCTTAGACACACTTGAAATTGTCTCGTGTTGTTCTTACAAAACTGAAAAGTTCCTAAAAACTTGTCGAATGTGTTGTGTAGTTGGAATTTATTTTCAAATCAGCTCATTATTTTTGATAATCCGCTTGTGTAGTGAAAAATATACATTTTGGGGTATTTATTTCATTTTTACAAGCTTTTATTTAACTTGCAATGTATGTATGTATGGAACTATGTTTGTCCGGGTGGAATCTTGCAAGTTGAATTAGAACCACTTCCTCTTATCCTACGGAGTTGAAATTTTACTTGTTAAAGTCCGATGGCAATGCAATATTGTGGTGATAGTCAGCCAGTCAGATCTGGTGATGGAGACGGAACGTGGGCAATAGAACTCTTTGACGGATAATCGTAAACTACTAGTGTTTGGGCTCATTTTAATCTGTTTGCTGTTCCGATTACGAATTTGTTAAAAGCATATCTTGAAAAATTATTTTTCAACAAAAATCTTATTATTTTATTTATGTATATTTGGGTAGGCTATTTATTACACAAAATACGATACTGGACTGAATTCAGATACGTGACCTTCTGCTTAATAACTTGCAGGTACTATGAAGACTAGTGCGCCACCGAAGAATCCACTTTAGCTTTATCCAGCGGATTCGATTCTGCTGTGAGACAAAAAATATTTGCGAATTAAAGAAATGAAAAAGTTTTGGTTTTGTACCTGGGTGTTGAGGGACCATAGTCCTCGTAGTTCCTAGTTCTCTAGTTTTAGGGACAACGCAATGGTTTCCAAAGTTGGCTAAATTTTAAAGTTACAACAGTGGAAATTGGTCGAACAATACCCAATGTGTTTTCTATTTTGAAATTCCATAATATTGATATTTATGGAGCAATTGTTCATTTATGGCGCTTGTGGTTTAATGATTTATTCTGCCTAAGCCTTTATTGGCTAAATAATACAGTCTCGTGCCATTATATGAATAATTAATTCTCTGTGTTATTACCTTATGTATATATACCTATATGTTATGCTATTACCCTATATATATGTATATATATATATGTATATGTTATTAGCCAGGCTATGTCCGCGACTTCGTTTACGGTTTATATTGTTATATTTCAAACTTTTCTCTTTTTTTATCCTCATGTTTCAGCTTGTTTCTCCGGGATAAAAAGTATCCCATGTTCTATTCCAGGACAACCTACATACAAATATAAAGTTTCTACAAACTTAATTTAATCTAAATCCGTGGAATTGTTTTGGTACTGAGTCTAAAACAAACATCAGATAGTTAAACATTGTTGTTGTCAATTGTTATGGACAGGTGCGGCGCTTACCATCAGGCGAACGACTAGCTCGACTCATCACACGCTCCATAAAAAACACAAACTTTCGAATGTCTAATATTAGTAGTAGATATAGTGGTATACATATAATATAATAGTATTGTATAACGAGCGAGTTGAGCGAGCGTGGCTCAGTAGGAGCACGTGCGACTTTCGATCCGACGCACTCGAGTTCGAATCCCGCTGGCCCCGCACCACTGACTTTCTTAAGTTATGTGCGGATTTAACACTCACTCCAAAAACGGTGAAGGACAACATCGTGAGGAAACCGGCATGTCCAAGAATTTTTCACAAAAAATGTCAAGGACATTTAACATCCACCAACCCACACGGGCCAGCGTGGTGGATTATGGCCCATTCTATCTCTATGAGAGAAGGCCCGTGTCCCAGCAGTGGGAACGTGTTGGGCTGATGTTGATGTTGATGATTGTATAACACTGTATTTATAGTATCGCTAATGGTTGTATGTAGTATGAGTGAATAATTGTTTGATAATAATTGATAATTCTCTAATAAATATCATTCACCACTGAGGTGCGGATTCGATTTCCACGACGAGGCATATTAATTTGTGCACGAAAATAACGCAAGCATTTGTTCCATGTCAGGGTGTTGTGGGACTATGGTCCTCGTAGTTCCTGGTTCCCAAGCTACAGGGTATCCTAGCTAGGGGCCATCAGGTTCTAGGTATGTAATCATCATCAACAGCTCATTACCATCCCGCTGCCGGAACACTAGCCTAATCTCATCACTCCTCCTGCCCGAACAAAGCGTTTTGCTTAGACCATTTTAATGCGAACAGCTAAGGAATGGAACACTTTGCCAGCGTCTTTGTCTCCCGATTCTTATAATCTAGGTGTCTTCAAGTCTCCAGTGAATCGGTTTCTAGGCAAGGATGTTCCATCGTTGACCGCGTCGTCACTTTCCGTCAGGTGAGACTGCGGTCAAATGCTTGCCTATTCGGTAATTTAAAAAAAAAACTCAGAGATAATTTCTGTGATAATAATATGTAATCATTTAGCGTTATTATTATTATTTAAGTGTATTTAGATATTTTGTATAAAACCTTACGTTACTGTAATAATAATAATAATAGTCATCCAAGCCGATTTCGGCTGCAGCGACAACTTCTGCGATAAAATTAATTAATTGAGCTTTGGTGACACGCTCTTATATGGCTAGTGTAGCCAATTTTGGCTTTGAATGTGCGTGAACATTGGATACACGTTAGGATACCATTGACAAAGTTGTAGTGTATGTTAGCGGGTGGTCTGCTGTTAAGTTGGTCGCGCTTTGCATCCAATTCACGCCTTCTCTCATTTTCGAACGCGTATACATTGCGTTTGACAAGCCCACGCCATTCAGGGCGGTTCTCTGCCAACGATGCCCAACAAGAGGGCTCAATCTTGCATTTTTTCATATGCCTACGTTACTGTTTACTGTACAGAAACAAGAAAGCAGAGAGAGAGCTAAGAGGCAAACAGCAAAACAAAGATCATAACTCACGGGGAGGGTACGAAAATGTGACAGTACCATACTAGAATGGGGAAAAGGTTAAACAATGGCAACACAGTAAATAAATGTCATATAAATGCGAATGGCGAAGGGTGAAACTTTGCACGAATATTTTTATTTGAATATCAATAATCATAACTAATATTATAAATGCGAAAGTTTGTGAGGATTGCTGGATGGATGGATGGATGTTTGTAACTCATTCACGCAAAATTTACTCAATGGATTTTGATAAAATTTGGTATGGCACAAATTTTCTTCAAAATCCGTTCAGTAATTTTTGCGTGATTGAGTAACAAACATCCATACATCCACACTTACTTTATAGTTTATATAATATAAGTAAGTCTTTTAGATCTTTAAACCACATCATATAAAAATAATCTGATCTAGTTTAACAAGCGTAAGCGTGTTACATCTTAGACCACATCGTCGTCTACCATCAAGTGAGATAATGCTCAAACGCAAGCCTATAACCAGTAAAAAAACCTGCGTCCAGAACGGCACGTATTCTGTATAAATCATATTTACAGTGACCACGGCATTAACAAAGCTGCTAAAAACCAACAAAGATGTTCCAATTCAACGCGGAATTACATCAAATTATACGAGCCACTCAAACTTGAAAACAAAACTCATTTTGCGCAATTTTTATGCGTATTCGTAAATGGCGTTGGATTAATTTCCCGCCTTAATTATGACGCTCATTATTTTTATAGCGACTCGCACGCCCATTTGTATTTCTTCCGTATTTTTTATATTCATTTACATTGGCACAGTAAGTGGTAGAGCAAGGCTATTTTAATATTTACAAGTCATTTTAAAAATACAAAAATTTCGTGTAATTTTTTGTCACTGACATGTTCTGATTTATTTCTGTCAATAATTATCAACCGATTTCAAAAAGGAGAAGGTTCTCAATTCGACGGATTATTTTTGTATGTTTTATTACGCGATTACTCCGCCAATTATGAATTGATTTTGATGATAATTTTTTTGTTTGGTAGGTCATACTTCAGAGGTGGTCTCTTATAAATTTTATCGAAATTGATTTAGCACTTTTTGAAAAAAAATAACAAAAACAAAAAATATAAGTTTAGTTTTAAAGTCGGATCTTGTTTTTTTCTAAAAATTAATTAAAACTGATTAAAAATTAATTAAAATTGTAAAATTAATTATAATTTTATTTGATTGTATTAATGTGCCTATTAACTTAGTCGGAATTAAATAGTAATAATTTTACTGGTGGTAGGTTTCTCGTATGCGAGAGGCCGTCTGGGTGGGTACCACCGCTTTGCCAGTTATTCAGCCGCCAAGCGGTAGTGCGCAAGCATTACTGTGTTCCGGCTTGAAGGGCATTGTAGCCAGCGAAATTACTGGGCATTATGAGACTCAACAGCTAATTGTCTCAGAGTGACGAGCGCAGTACAGCGCCGCGCAGGATTTTACAAAACAAAGTTCTGGGTGGTGCTGTTATTGTTATGGGCTGGCGTATTGCTTACCATCAGGCAAACGACCAGCTCGTCTCGTCATTAAGTTACATAAAAAAAAATAGTTTGAATTGACTAGAAAAGTAGGTATAAACGCGGATAAAAACAAATGAAGCCAATAAAATGTAGCACAACTATACGCATTCCCACTATGGCCACTTTTGCGTGTGACTACATATTTTCCTCGAATATTGGTGTATCGGCAATACGTTCCAGACGTACCTATAGCCAGCAGTGATTTGGACAAAATGCGCATTGGACCAAGTGCTACAAGTTCCTTCATTTAAGGCGGCAAGTTTTCATACTCTATTTTCTCTGTATTATGCTTTCTACGTTAAAAACAGGCGTGTCTCATAAAAAGTCCAAAAAGTAAATAAATCAAAATATTCGTGTATTAATGCATTGTGTTTTCAAAAAGATGCCTTTCAGTAACTATTTGTTCTCAAAATACTCATGTAAATTATTTCGAAAAGCAGTACCTATTACTTGTGTTTTGCGTTTATGTTCTACTGAAAAGTTGAAAATGAAATAGGCCTGTATGTTACATCAGTGGCGAAAAGCTTTGAGATAAATCAAATTCTCTTATATTGAAAAAATATGAGATACCTACTTAATTTGGATAAAAATGTCAACAAATGGATTTACTCTACTAGTCCAGCTTTTCAAATAGTCTGGTGCCCTCGCGCACTACTGTACCGTCTACTCTCCCAGTGTGGACCGGGGTTTTATGCGATTTTTCGTGTTGTCCTAATGATATCGCGAGTTTTGGTTATTGTTCCGGCTTATTGCGGGATTATTGTTGTGCGGAACATTAAGTTTGAGAAACAGAGGTTTTTATAGGCCATCTCAAATTACACTCAGTAAAAGTAACGGGAATTACAGTAATGAATAATCTTGGAATGTTTGCGAGACTGACAAAGGCAAACAAAACAATAGTTTGACAATGATATTAATTACTAGGTAGTAAGTAGGCCTCTCGTATGCGAGAGGCCGTTTGCGTTGGTACCACCACTTTGCCAGTTATTTTGCTGCTAGCAGTATTGCGTAAGCATTACTGTGTTCCGGTTGTGTGTATGAGGAGCTCGGTGCAGCGCCGTGGAAGATATTGCAAAACTAAAGTTATGGGTGGTGCTGCAATTGTTATGGGTAGCCGTGTTGCTTACCATCAGGTGATACACCTTCTCGGCTCGTCATTCAATTACATTAAAAAACACGGCCAAAATTGGAACTATCTTTAGCCGTATCATTGATCAACATAGGACTCAACGTCACAGTGACGTTTAAAGTGGCGCTGTGTTCATGCATATACTTGTGTCACGTGTCACGTCAATAGGAGACGGTATAAATATGTCATGTTACATGTCGGGGTTCGGAACATCATGAGAACCGTCACAATCAAGAATCACGAAATTCAAGGATATGTGACATCCACCAACCCGTATTTTAAATGCCAGCCGGGCCAGCGTAGTAGATTATGGAACGTAATCTCTCTATGTGAGAAGGCTCGTTTCCTAGAAGTGGGATCTGACATACATAATATGCTGATTATGGCGATGATGTCTTGTTGCCAGACTTAAGCGCTTTCGCCAACGTCAGACTTTTTTTGTAGGTCCGATAGTCGATCCATTTCTTTTTACCGACATTTGTCACCTATTTTGATAGCGACTTTTTGTAGGACGTGTGCGTTGGCATCTACGTATGTTTCATTTTCACTGATAAAAAAACGTTGACCAGTTGTCTAACATAGGCAGCCTTATCTTGTTACAAAACAATATATGAATATGCTATTGAACACATTCTACTTTAAAATAGATAAACAATGAACTAGATTTAATTGTGCGGATTTACATCATTAGCTATACCATCGGATGGCGCAGCCGCTATCGCAGCCCGACCTAAACTAAGCGCTAATAGATTATGCTAAACAAGGACTATGCCAAGACACGATAATAAAAAATATAATTATAAATTATATGTAACAACTAAATTTCAAAGCGCAGCAGTGAAAAAATCTGATGTATTTATAATCGAACTAATTGCGCCCCGCAGTTTCATCAAATATTTCATCAAAATTAGGTCAGTAGTTTTGCGTGATTGAGTCGCAAACATCCATCTATCCGTGTATCTATACTTACAATCTTTCGCATTTATAATGTAAGTAGGCTTAGTAGGTTTTAATCTCTAATTGTATTTTTTTTTTACTTTTTTTGCTTATTCATTAGATGATGTCATTAAACAGGCGCTCCTCTGCGATTGTCAGTTTGTTCGATTGATACGAGTACATACCTTAACTATTTGACAGATTTTCCTCATTTCAAAAATGTTGAGTATACCTACATTCAGCAATAATTTACCTAATAAAATACTGCGCCGGTTTAACTGTGTGGTCAATAATCCCAAACCAAAAACATCATTATGTTCTTTTCCAGGATCTAAAAACGTAAATGTACTGAACGTAGATGTTCAAAACCTTAATCACTAGAGTTTTCATGCATTGTTCTTCGGTTTTTATTCCCTGACTTCAAAATTTTGTTTACATTATTAATTTTATTAGTATCTTACCAAAAATATTATTACAAAAATATCGTTTAAATGTCGTCAGCAGTAATCGCTACCGTCGGGTCCAGCTTCCCGTCCTATGCACACATTGGCGCAGTAATTTGCATGCAATTGGCGTACATCGCTTACGCAGAGCTGTCCGTTCGTAGGATAGAACCAACCGTCAAATAGTCTAGCTTTGGGGAAATTGGAATGAAAATTAGATTAATTCTATTGAGAATAGAAATGCTGCAGGAAATATCATATTAAATATCTAGTTTTTGAACCACTTATTAATTGCTAGTTTATTTTAATTCTGTCACTTGAAATGATTATAAAATTTAATTCGTCTTGTACCATAGGCTACTTATTTATCCCAGGTTTGAATCCGCGGGGCGCAGCTAGTGCCGAATCAGATCAAATGTACAAAAAACAAAGCGACAAATTAGGCTAGCCTGTTGCTCGCTAGCTATTTAAAGGATAGCAGTGGTTTATGCAAAGAGCCGTACACTCGTTCATATAATGAGTGCACTCTGCGTCGTTGCAACTAACAAAAGCTCCGAATATAAAGTGAAACTAGTAGCATAACAGCCAAGTACATGGCGAACGGGACAAAGGGACGTTAGTGTTGATAGCGTGCGTCCCTAAATTGGCCAGCGTCGGACAATTTGACGTCGATTTGCCGTTATTACGGACGGCGTCTCTAGTTGCCGTAAATTCTGAGATCGGGTGAGAACTTAGTGATGAGAAATTTAATAATTTATTTATTTTTTAGATTCACAGCAGTCATTTATAGCTAGTTACATATAATTAGAATTTAAGCCAAAAAAAATTCTACATTGTGTAACTTAACAATTTAGGTATGTATAAATTATTGCGAGAACAGGTGTTAATGTTGCGGCAGTCGCAGATAATGTGAATTTCTAAAATGAGTGTAATATTCGCTGGTGGAATTAGAGTAATAAGTACGTGATGAGTTAGTAAAGGATTCTGAAAAATCCGGTTCAGTTTTTTTTTACTCTACGTAGTATTTCTGGCATTCAGTTTTAATTAAGGTTTTTAATAACCTTTTTGATGATCCATTTTAAATAGTTAAGTTTTAATTTTGTACTCCAAAAAGTAACATAAGTTCAATAACAGTGCTAAACAATCGGTTTGCACATCATCTGTATCTGAGAATCAAATTTACAAGAATTTATTTTAATGGTGTTAAAGTAGCTCTCGTTAATAAGAATAAAATTAAATGTAAAAAGACCAAACTTCATAATAAAATCTAAACGTCATAATCGAAAAGTCGAAACCAAGCGATTTGTTTATTATGTATTTTATTACCAAGCTAGAAAGCTTTCGTTCTCTAGGTAAACAGAATGCTAGTTAGCCGCCAGGATCTGGAAACTAAAATCGCTTCTGATTATCCACTCAGTCGTCTCCCGCCATGTACATGATTGTGTCGTTACGTATATTGTCGCACACACAGTTTTCACATCCGGTAGTGAACCGAGTTCCACATCACCTGCTTAACTAGGACGTACTGTAACGGAACTGCACTCATAATACAGTAATTTTGTGTATAAGCAGAGAGCAAGTGTGACTCAGTGGGAGCATTTGCGACTTTCGATCCGACGCACCCAAATCCGAATCCCACTGGCCCCGTACCACTGACTTTCCTAAAATTTGTGCGGATTTAACACTCGTTCTCAAAACGGTGAAAGACAATCGTGCGGAAACTGGCATGTTTAAGAATTTATCACAAAAATTCAAGGATATGTGACATCTACCTACTAGCACTGGTGGATTGGTGGACCATAATTTCTTTATGTGAAAAGGCCCGTATCCTAGCAGTGAGAATCTAACGGCCTGATGATATCAGAACTTAAAATAAACATTATTCGATTATATATAACGTATGTGTACGAGTTCAAATGATATTTTGACTCATATATTCAATTTTCTTTATTATTATACCGCACCAAATATTTACCGAATAATTGATATTGTATTCGTATTATGTTGTGTGTTTTCCCATCGCTATTCGGAATGTAATTTTACCAATATTTTTCTGTTCGTTACGAAAACAATGGATTGGAAAATAATTTGAGAGCATGTTTTTGTTTTCACAAAAGAAGTAATGATGAAATAGAATTAGCTATTATTTAAGGATGGTCAAAAGTTGTTATATTTTTCTATACGTCTCATTTTAATATATTTTGTTCTAAAAAATGTTGGCATAGATACGTATTAGGAATTTCTAAATTGATTTACATCTGTCCTTCAGCCTTCAACTACACTTACACTATTGTTTTATTATGGAACCAAGGAACGAGACGAGCAAGTCCTTCGCCTGATGGTAAGCGATACGTTTGCCAATAACAATTGTAGTGCCACCCAGAACTTCTGATAACAGCTCGTAATCGAAAACGTAAACGGCGACTTCATAACATTAAAACAATATAGCTTCTATAATAATAGATATAGAAGAAAGATTTTTTATGGAACTGAAACGAGAAAAGCAAGTTGTTCGCTGGATGGTAAGTGCCACGTTTGTCCATAACATATAACATAATAATTGCAATGCCACACAGAGTTTACAGCGAGTGTGGCTCAACGGAAACTCGTGCGACCTTCGATCCAAAGCACCGTAGTTTGAATCCCGCTGGCCCCGCACCACTGACTTTATTAAATAAGTGCGTGACCCTTTGCTCTCAAAACGGTGAAGGAAAACATCGTAAGGAAACCGGCATGTCCAAGAATAAATCACAAAAATTTAAAGACATGTAACTTCCACCAACCCGCACTGGGCCAGCGTGGTTTATCATGGCCCATACTGTCCCTACGAGAGAAGGCCCGTATTCCAGCAGTCGAAATCTAATGTCCTGATGATGACAGAACTTTTTACCATTACATACTAAAAACTTACCACCTAGTAAAGACCTAGTTTCAAAATTACAAAAATGATGTAAGGCTTTTTCACCGCAGTCTATTATCCCGACTACTTTTTGCGTAGTACAAACGAGTTCGTACGAAACCTTCATATGAAATATTTCGCAATATTTCCTTCGTAAAAAAGCAAATCAAGTGAAATTGCTAAACACGTCTCGGGAGAAGCAGGAAATAAATGGGCCCCGTTCTTTCAGGTACGCGCCTGAATTGGACCTTGATAACGAAAAGCGGCACGGACTCGAGCAACGTGGATGGTTCACAAAATATAATTCGGTATTATACAGAATACACTACGGGGAATGTGCTCGAGAACTGCACAATCCGATACTGCTGACCCAGTTTGATGAAAAAAAAAACCAATAAAAAACAAAAAATATCGTAAAAATATTTTGTAATATAATTTAATGTTTTTATTTTCCAAATTGGGGAAGTGATTTGAAATCTTTTGGACTTCGAAGATGTTAATTATTAAAGTCACCAAAAAGTGGCAAAAGCAAATTGAACAGTTTTCAAAGAATTTTACCAAAATTAATTTGTTTTAATTAAAAAGTATATTTGTCAAATGTACTTATCCAAAGTTTCCTATTCCGTAGTTCTGTATTTCGTTCATCCTCAGAGGTAAATACGATTGTATCTCATCCAACGGCGCCTCTCTCAGATTTACTTTGATACGCCTTTACATCCTTCTTATGAAAAGATCTTTAGGTAAGAATCCGCCTCACGATACTACCTACCTGTGTACACAGGTCTTAAATAAGATGATTGGTATTGCGCTAAATGCAAATCCAGGCGGGACTTGAACCTGTGACCTCTTTTCTATAGCCAGCAGTAGCTATGTCTAGTAAGCCACCGGAGAGCCTGCAGTATCATTCGCTTCGCTTTATGGTTGAATTTCGTAGGCAAGTGTAGCTGCGTAGCTTGCTACGATTAGCTGTGCTACGTTTGTAGCGGTTTCGTAGCATGTACATAATAATACCGCGGTTACTAGCAATTAATAATCAAATCAACATCATGTGTATTATTAAAATACACGGTTATTAATATACTCATATAATTTATAATCTTAAAATGATGGCTGGTCCACAAGTCATACTCGTGAACGGGTGCTGCTTGCAGGGACTGCTCATATTTCTTGTTTGACATTCTGTCAATTTTAATTTATACCTAATAGGTAAGGGATTTTTTTAAGCAAATTAATATATTAACTTTACCTTCTTTATATATTTATGAAAATATAATGCACGTTCGCAAAAACTTGCAAAAATTCAAAGTAAATAGTGACCATCATAACATAAACACTAGAAATAAGGATAGAATTGTTGTACCTAGGTATAGACTGACTAAAACGAATAAGTCCTTTATGGGCAACTGTGTACGTTTTTATAATAAAATTCCAAAATGTATAACGGAGCTCACAGAAAGTAAATTCAAATTACGCGTTAAGAATGTTCTAATGAGAAAAGCATACTACACTGTTCGTAATTACATAGAAGACAAAGATGCTTGGAACATTCCACTTCTGCAAATTAACCAACCGGTACATAAGAAACATAAAATTGTAAAACCACAAAAAATTGTAACAAAATCTCTAAAAAGATGCCCCTCAGATTCTTGCCGTATCTTCTGAGTAGTGGTTCTTTTTCCGATACGGTGGTAGAGTAATTGTGATAATTTGACGTTCTTAAGTGCGTCTGTGATACCAAAATGATTAAAGAGATTTTGATTTTGATTTTGGTCATTGTTATATTTCGAGATATTTTAAAAGAGTTCAAAAAAGAGACATCTCGGCAGAGTTTCTTGGTGCTATCTTCTCCAGCGGGTGTATTTCCGAACGAAATGGGACAGAAATGGATAAATATAATTACCTTTTTCTTCAAAGTCATGTTAACTTAATTTACGGGTACAATTTTTAACATATTTATAACTTGCTCTTTTTTTCTTAATTGGCTCTTCTTTTTTTTGTCTTGCTCACCATAGTTATCGGCAGGTGTGTTGCTTACCATCAAGTGAACAATCTGCTCGTCTCTAGGTATTATAAAAAGACGGACTATAGATATATAGAAAGAAAGAAAGTAAATACATTTATTCCAGACAGATACACGCAACACTACATTAAACCACAATACTATACTACACATTACAAATAGTACATATAGGAAGAAAGAGAGTAAGATATCTTAAAATAGGTAATCTATAGCACCTACTCCGCTGTGAGTTACTTCTAGTCTTAACTACTCTCACTAATAACTTTCGAAGAAAACAAGAGAGTACCTAAATTCGAAGTAGATTCAATTTTGTGAAACTCCATACTAATACACCTTGCGAAACTAAATTATTTTCCGGCGACAGGAGCTAAGCTGTTGCAAACTGCGACGAGTTGCGCAAACTTGGATGCGACTAGTGGTTCCGATAATCTAGTCGCAAGTCAATCGCTGTAGGTTGGCATAGTTACGTAGTACTGTCTATTCTGTGGTAGTCAACTTGCCTATGGAGTTAGAGTAAACTTACAACAGCACGTGGCTTCACTGAATTAACTATAGACGACGTCATCATGGAATACGGTTCTCGCAAGACACTTTCTTTTCAACCTTCATCTCAATATTTACTCTCAATAATTTTATATATATATACAGTGATAAAAGCTAAACTAACCTACATAAAAAATAAATTTAAAGATAAAGTAAGACCAAGTAGTAAAGAAAGAGTAAAAGTATTGTAGCGTAAATGAATAAAATTAAATAAATTTCTTGTCCAAATCCACCACATTAAAATTAAGTCGCAGTGTAGCGACACATAGGCTTAAAGCGTATAACCATCGCAAACATGAATTCAATGGGTAACAGAATATAAGATTGGCAACGTGGATCTATCTTAGACAAAAGCTGCTCCGCAGGATTTATTGTTTTTGTCAATATCGAAGTGCGCCTTAATATTATGTTCTAAAACAAAGCACTAAGCGGAACCCGCAGTGAGTCAGAGATAATGTTTCATTATGTCACGGTACATAGAGCTTACCAAACACAAGCGTCTACAATACGTTCATCGATATTTGCGATGGAATCTCTTTGCTCTGAGCCATAGAACGTACTACACATGGATATTCCTTTACGTCTCCATTGGGTTTAGATTAGGTGTAGTATTTTTAAACGTAAAGCTTTTTTAGCATAGCAGACAGCCTTTGCGGTGTAGTGTTTGAACAGGTTGTCTCAAATCTTATACTGAACTGAGGTTGCGGGTTCGATTCTTGCGACGGGATAAATGTT
The DNA here is from genome assembly GCA_951640565.1 of Petrophora chlorosata. NCBI lineage: Eukaryota > Metazoa > Arthropoda > Insecta > Lepidoptera > Geometridae > Petrophora > Petrophora chlorosata. The sequence continues at coordinate 793,877 of OX621204.1, read as the reverse complement.
TGTACACAATAAATAAAGCGCAATCATTTATTTCGTGTCTGGGTGTTGTGAAACCATGGCCCTCATAGTTCTTGGTTCTTTAGATACAGGGAATCCTAGAAAGGGGCCAGGATCTAATATGTGATCGTTGGGTGAATTTATTTTATTTATTTGCTTGTTAAAAAAAAAACTAAAGATTTATAAGATGCGTTTGATTTTAAAAAGTAAAATTATAAAGTGACTCTACAAATTCAAATTTCGAATAAAATCACGTTATTTGTCTGTACAGTTTTATCTACCGTGATTTTTTGTTCAGGGTGTAAGCTCGTTAGTGCATTAGCTGAATGCTCCGGTGAATAGGTCGATTCAAAGATTGTGTATTCAATTTCCTTGCTGCATGACGCGCACATATTTATATACATATATATTGTTACGACGATTTGGAAACGAGGAAGGTGATGGTGAAACAGAATAGCAAGTTTTAACAGTACGAGATTTTGTTTTTTAGTAACGTGAATCAAAAAATTGCGCTTTTCGTGCTTATTTTTTCCCGTATCAATTATCGAACCTGCAATCTCCGAGGTGTATACAATATGAGGTGACTGATCCCACCATTACACCACTAAGGCAAACTAGCTAATCTATATATCTATCACAATTTATTGAGTTTTGGCATCACACTTCTGGCAGTCGCACTTATGAACGTCAATTATTAATGACTACCTCTGTAACGGAAAAGAAACACTAACTAATTAGAAGATACAGCAAGAATCTATATTACAAAATATCGTGAGTCTCATTCACTTGCAATTTTTCGCGGAAAAGCGCAGGCGAAACCGCGGGGCGCAACAGTATACTATATAATAATTCATAGAATTTCACTCGTGGTAGGTCTCTCGTATGCGGGAGGCCGCCTGTCTTTGGCAGTTACTCTGCCGCCAAGCAGTAGAGCACAAGCCTTACTGTGTTCTGGTTTGAAGGGCATTGTAGCCAGCGAAATTACTGAGCATATGAGACTTAATATCTGATGTCTCGGGGTGATGAGCGCCATGCAGTGCTACGCAGCGCATTAAAAGTTTTGGGTGGCACTGCAATTGTCATGGGCAGGCGTGGCGCTTACTATCAAGCAAACGACTCGCTCGTCTCATCACTTAGATTCATAAAAAAACATTAAGTATTGTTAGACCATTAGGTAACATTAGGTATTCTGTGCTTAAAAACATTGTTGAAGTTAAACAATATTACACTGATCGACATTCTTACCACATTCCTTATTCTGGAAATCGAATAAACCGCTGCCGTATTTCAATTTACCGATCGCAACCCGACCGCCCGTCAATCGACTTTTGACAGTGGTCGCCACCTTCAAAAGGTGAACCGGATGGCTTTTTGACAGCCATTACAAGTACAAAATAGCCCCGTGGGGCATGATTGACATATTTGGTTGGTATAATAACTAAAATCACTGTGTTACATCCAAAATTATAATACGCTTTTGCCTACATACCTACAATATTGTATGTGCAATTAAGGAACTATCTATGTATTTAATATTGCATTTTAAACTCCGTCATAAAATATAATTATAAAAATAAATAAAATTCTTAGCCTATTCCGTAACCATCATACAATTGTGGTACCTTGGCTGTAGTTTTGCCGCTCATACAGGAGACGGGTACCGACTAGAAGACGGGTCTGACTCAACTGCCATCTTTAAAGGGATGTAGTTCTGTGTGCCCCATTGTTAGCCACATCAAAGATTAAAGGCGCTTGAGGCGAGACAGTGGCTAATTAATAATTAACAAGCGATCAAAACATTGTTTTTAATTTTATTATGCCTAGCTTTTTAGGCAGCGAACTGTTTCCAAGAAATAAATAGATATAGATGTGAACCAAGAAAGACGAAAGAGAGCAAAGTCGTCTACAAAACTGAACTTCAAAGAAATCCCGTCCCTGTATTAAATATACCTACCGAGTCCAGTACTATTTATTAAACCTAGTGTACCTCTACATTCTGTGCTGCTATAAAACTTAATAGAGGATATAAAATTCTAAATAAAACTCAGTAACTTGCGAGTAAAATGAGTTTTTCAGACTTCGCAACTTAACTAAATAAAGGGGAGAATATATTTTAGTATACTATACATATATAGGTACCTAATCTAAGATGTCGCGGCCCCTGGGGGACGCTTCGTCTTTCACTCGCCCTCTGACTATCTTTACTGCTATTTTGGGGGCGATACTTTAGAGTTATTTTTTGGGTTGTTATTTATATAGAAAACTAGCTTTTCGTTCGCTTTCTTTAGAAAGTTTGCGAAGCTTTCATGTTATAAATATATTATGCATATGAGAATAAACATCGTGACCCGATCTTGCTTTTGTATTATGAAATTCAGTAACTAAGAGGGAGTTACGTGACACTCACTGAAATAAAAAAAGACCTGCCACTGGTTTTTATTTTTAGATCCTTTTCAAGATTTCATTCAGTCCTGTGAGATATATTTTTTTTTAAATGTGGGACAGAATGTCCATAACTGCTCGATCTGCATTTTCAAGGGACATAGGCGCCTTATACTCGTATCAGGCATTGAACTAATACGTACTATGTACTACGAACGTGCGACACCGTCCTTCATTACTATATGTCATTCTAATGAGACGAATCGCCGAACTTTTGCTACTATTCTATCTTCTTTCTCTTTCACCCACCCGCTTTCATTCTTCCCGCGTGTGAAACATGAAGTTTGTTCGTTGTGTCTCCTCTAGTACATTTAGCTTAATAATATCAGGAGAGATAATTGCCAACATCTGCGATATAAAAAATAATGCTTGCAACGCAAAAAATATAGAGATAGTATCTACAGTTTATAGTTCCCATAAAAGAGGGACGAAGTCCTCAATATTAATCACCAAACATGTATTCAGCATTCTAACATTCAGTGCGCGTTTAAAATTCTATAAATTCAAAGCGCATTCTGTCGCGAATTCACATTTTCATCCGAAAACATTTTATATTCGAATGCAAACACGACTTTGGCACAGTATAAATTGAACCAGTTAGAAATATTATGCTCGAATATTATTTTTCAATCAGATTCGGAGCAAAATGGCCACCGCTATATGATCCGCTATCCGAAATATCGCTACAACTTTGGCCAATAGCTTATATAGAGATCATTTTCAGAAATTGGCTAGTTGTAAAAGACATTTTCTCGATTAATTTACATTCAATGTTTTGTTTCAATATAAACGATGGAAAGGGTTGCATGACCCTTATCATACAAAATGGTTAGTATAATTACGGTTTAAGAAACAAGCTTTTTGATGGCATAATATGCTTTTAAATATTTACAAAAGAAAGACGGTCACCGTTTACCGATATACAATGGCTTCTTTATCTGATACTTTTTACATTTTAATGTTTTTATAGTGGCATTCTTTTGCGAGAGTCCGCCTTGGGAAATACCACATCTTAGTAGATAGGACAAATGGATTATATTTGAAGTTTAAATTTATTTTTCATCCCCCCATCTCGGAAAGAGTATTTTTGCTTTTCAATATCTGAGTGCAAAAGTCGTTTTTATCCGCTAGAGTCGATAATTTTTAAAACCAAAAAAAATAATAGTAGGATGAAACCCATTAGAAAAGGAGGGGAATATTATAAAAATTAAAGGAAAAATAATTTACGGGCGATCTGAGGTCGGGAAGGGGATGGGGGTGAGTTTTTAAGGGTAAAAAACGGTTTTTCTCGATTTCCGGCAAAACTAAAAGTCCTATGGAAAAAAGTCAAATAACAAAGTTGTAGGTAATAAAAAGATCTAAAACTTTTGTATATACACTTTTTTCACATAACCTCAAAATTTATGTGAAAAATTCAAAAAACCAAGTTTTCGGTTTTTTATTTTTATCTTTTACAATATTTTTTTTTTACGAAATTTGGTGAAAACTTACCTTTTTATGTCCCAAATACGCTGTAATTTATTTGATTAGAAATATTTATTTTTTCACCTTATTTTGAATTAATAACGAAAAAGCACCCTAATTTTCAATCGAAAATTCACCCGTCAAAATATCAGTTTTTTTATCAAAAAGTTGGTATGTTTTCTGTTCGTTGAAATCTCTACTTTCCGATGGTGAAAAAAATATATATGTATACAACAAATACTATAGTAAATCTTCTTAGAAAATGCAAAAAATCGAAAAAAACTCGAAAACGAAATTTTTTTTAAAATTATTATATACAATTTTGAGCTATTTATTAAAATTTACACTTTAATTACTCGAAACACGTAAGATTACATGTTACATTGATAAAAAGAAACCTATTTACTCTTGTCTTACAAGAGTAAATAGGTTTCTTCTAGGCGAGCGTCTTTTAACTTCGACCGCATCGTCACTTAGCTTCAGGTGAGATAGCGGTCAAAACAAAGCCTACAATTATTATAAAAAGGGTAGATAAAAAGTTACACCGAAATTAATGGGCATATGAGACTTAAAATCTGATGTCTCGCGGTGACGAGCTGACGAGCGCAATGCAGTGCTATGCAGTAATTTGCATGGTATTAAATGTTCTGGGTGACACTGTAATTGTAATGGGCAGGCGTGGCGCTTACCATCAGGCGAACAACATGCTCGTTTCATTGCTCCGTAGCATAAAAAGTAAGGAAAAATAGTGTTTGTGGTAATTTATTATTTTCCTTTCACGTCCTTTTTAAAGTTCCAAACTTCCTAATAGTTACGTTGAAAGAAAGAAAGATAACATTTATTTTGAATAATAAAACAAAAAAAAAACAAAGCAAAAAAAACGTTGACGATATTTTCATGTAATTGAGTGACGAGACGAGCAGATTGTTTGCCCGATGATAAGCAACACGCTTGCCCATAACAGTTCCAAAACCACCAAGAACTTTGTTTACATAAAGTAAGAACTTTTTTGTCGTACCTGCTTCCCCTTTACATTAAGTTGAGTTACTGCTCCTCCACGCTGTGACTAGGGAACAGTTGATCCGCTAAGATGACGCCTGAGCGGAAAATCCTGACACATTGCGGGTTTCCCATAACTTTTCCCTTTATTTTCCACTCGCTTGTTTTTAATCCGATTCCGCGTTCAACATTTTGCTAAGTAATTTTGGGTACGAACAAGTAATTGGGCGTATGTACAGTGTTGGTTCTTGTAGGTTTGAAAATAACTTGTCGCGCAACTTGCGCATTCCGGGCGTTCGTTGTTCGTGATGTCATGGACGGGGTTCCGACTGAAAATCAGTGCTAAGTTACTTAAAAATACCTTAGCGTATGCTGAGTCGGAACCTTTTCCCTGACATCTATTTATTTATTGAACGCCAACACGATGTAAATTATTAAAATTAAATGTTACTTAATTCTAAGATAGTACATGGTTAATGCCATCGTAATTATAGGCGAAGACTGCTTACAAATATTATATGGCGAGTATTGAATTGATTTGATTAATTGAATTAATTGAAAACATTTTACAGTTAAAACATTTCAAATATGGTGTTGATAAAAAATATAATTAATTATAAATATATGCAAAATTTAATAAAACCTGTCGTCATGAAATTGAAAAATTGTAAAATTGTAAAGTGAATGTTAATAATAATTCATTTTAATAAATATGCAAAGTCGAATGACATTGATCTTTTTGTGGAAAACATTAGCAAGTTTAAGAAGTTTATAGCTTACGATTACGAGTATAAGAATATTTTAATTTGAAGTTTTTAATTTTATGGTGTTTTAATTAATTTATTATTTTATTTAAGCGTTTTTTTTTATTTAAGTTTTATATTTTTATAAGTTGTGCATGTGTTTTTAAATTTATTTTAAATGAATGGCTTTTATGTAATGTTAGTATTTTTAAACAAAATTTTAAAATTTTGTTTAAAATTTTAAAAATGTTAAAATTTTAAACAAAATTTGTAAAATGTTAGTATTTTTAAACAAAATTTTAAAATTTTGTTTAAAAATTCATGCATTCTGTCCCTTAGTATTCTGCGGTTACAGTTTACTCGTGTAATATTACACAGATATGTTGCTTGTCGCCAACAGACATTCGATTTTATTTGTGGTCGCGATGTCGCAATGTCGCTTGTCGCGGCGCTCGTTCTCGTGTTTTATGCATTGTTTTGGACGGCATGACATGAGGCAAATTTTTTTTGAAGGAAGCACTTACATTTTTAAGAATATATTTTTCGTTTTATAAATAAATAGATGGAGGGTAGGGAGGTCTTTGTCCTGCAGTTGCTGTGCGTCCACGGCTAAAAATAAATAAATAATGAAATAAATATAAATACATCTTCGATCCAAAAAACTCAAATCCCAAAAGCATTGATTGAGGCTATCCTATGATTATACTTAGGTACCTTTCTGCTGCAGTTGGGCATATCAAATCATTGAAAATAGCGTTAGGAGGGTCTTAACAGAACAGATCTAAACAGAAGATAAAGGTGACCTCTTTTACAATATTAAGTAGATCTTTGCCAAGCATGCGATGCTTATAAAACAAAAATGAGGGAACCCTATGATAGAAATGCTCTCGTTACATAGCTCGCCGTACCGTTTATAAATCTGCTAGGTGAGGCAACGTCTGTGCGGTCACCATTGTATGGGTGACCGTTTGTGTGGTATTTACATCTGAGCGCTACCATGCTTCGAAGAGCTCGTGAAGCCGTCAGTCGGTCCCGGTTGTTGTCCAGGCCATCTCAGAGACCTTACAGGCGGTCTACAACTCGAGATAGAGCATAAAACACGCTAATATTCCGTGAATGAAAGTCAAAAGCTAAATATATTTAATAGGCACAAAACTGCACTTTTCAACCTCATATACATACCATAAGAATAACTAAAAAAACTTTAAAAATTGTAACTTAAATTACCATGACAAAGAAAAAAGAGAGAAAGAAAATTAATTTATTCAGCTCGTCACAGTACACTGAACATACGATATAAAACCAATTCTACACTCTACTTACAGAAACTAAACTAACTACTTACAATTGGACAACCCACAGACCATTAAAGGCCTATAGATAGCCCAAATGCTCCAACCCACTACCAGTTGGCAGCGTACCCAAGATGCTGGCAGTATTGCCCTAAAATAAAACCCTAAAACTAAAATAAAAACAAAACAAAAGCAATAAATACCTACAACACAGTGAAATGTTGCGCGATGATGCCATTTTAAAATGACCTCCCTCGTGGATCGTAGACAAACGCTGGACCTGGTTTTTCTTTATAAACTGCTAATGGTATTTTAGACACACCTGAGCTCCTCTCCTCTTTATCTTTTTCCGCGCCGTCGCGGCTACCACGTGCGTCACGATTTCAATTACTAAAAGATAGATTATGCAATTCGAACTAAGGTCACAATGCTCCTCTCAATAGACTGATAAGAGAATTTAATAAATATGCAAAGTCGAATGACATTGATCTTTTTGTGGAAAACATTAGCAATTTTAAGAAGTTTATAGCTTACGATTACGAGCATAAGAATATTTTAATTTGAAGTTATTAATTTTATGGTGTTTTAATTAATTTATTATTTTATTTAAGCGTTTTTTTTATTTAGGTTTTATATTTTTATAAGTTGTGCATGTGTTTTTAAATTTATTTTAAATGAATGGCTTTTATGTAATGTTAGTATTTTCAAACAAAATTTTAAAATTTTGTTTGTCTTGGGTACGCTGCCAACTGGTAGTGGGTTGGAGCATTTGGGCTATCTATAGGCCTTTAATGGTCTGTGGGTTGTCCAATTGTAAGTAGTTAGTTTAGTTTCTGTAAGTAGAGTGTAGAATTGGTTTTATATCGTATGTTCAGTGTACTGTGACGAGCTGAATAAATTAATTTTCTTTCTCTCTTTTTTCTTTGTCATGGTAATTTAAGTTACAATTTTTAAAGTTTTTTTAGTTATTCTTATGGTATGTATATGAGGTTGAAAAGTGCAGTTTTGTGCCTATTAAATATATTTAGCTTTTGACTTTCATTCACGGAATATTAGCGTGTTTTATGCTCTATCTCGAGTTGTAGACCGCCTGTAAGGTCTCTGAGATGGCCTGGACAACAACCGGGACCGACTGACGGCTTCACGAGCTCTTCGAAGCATGGTAGCGCTCAGATGTAAATACCACACAAACGGTCACCCATACAATGGTGACCGCACAGACGTTGCCTCACCTAGCAGATTTATAAACGGTACGGCGAGCTATGTAACGAGAGCATTTCTATCATAGGGTTCCCTCATTTTTGTTTTATAAGCATCGCATGCTTGGCAAAGATCTACTTAATATTGTAAAAGAGGTCACCTTTATCTTCTGTTTAGATCTGTTCTGTTAAGACCCTCCTAACGCTATTTTCAATGATTTGATATGCCCAACTGCAGCAGAAAGGTACCTAAGTATAATCATAGGATAGCCTCAATCAATGCTTTTGGGATTTGAGTTTTTTGGATCGAAGATGTATTTATATTTATTTCATTATTTATTTATTTTTAGCCGTGGACGCACAGCAACTGCAGGACAAAGACCTCCCTACCCTCCATCTATTTATTTATAAAACGAAAAATATATTCTTAAAAATGTAAGTGCTTCCTTCAAAAAAAATTTGCCTCATGTCATGCCGTCCAAAACAATGCATAAAACACGAGAACGAGCGCCGCGACAAGCGACATTGCGACATCGCGACCACAAATAAAATCGAATGTCTGTTGGCGACAAGCAACATATCTGTGTAATATTACACGAGTAAACTGTAACCGCAGAATACTAAGGGACAGAAGCATCACCCCGCAAAGAAATTTAAACAAATAGCGACTCTTGCTATGACGCAATAAAATTCAATTCAGTTCGCGTAGCGCTGTATACCTACCAGTCATATTAACCTACAGAGCGCCTCCCTTTCTAACGCGCCGCCCTTATCTCTTCTGACGGGGCACGTGTAACGACGCGCGACCCGCCGTCGGTGTCCGGCTACGTACTTGTAGCTTTGGACCTACAGAGCAGAGTGCGCTAGGCCTGCTGTTACTTTAATGGCGAACGCCTTAATTGAGCACGGCAGAATTTTTTTAAATACCGCAGTTGATACTCGGATCGGAACTCGTTATTATTTAATTATGTGATACTGGAATGCACTAACCGCAAGTATTCATTTAAACATCAGCTGCCCGAACAAAGCGTAAGTGTAAAATGGTAAGTAACACGCCTGCCCATAACAATTTAACCACCACCTAGATACATGACTTCTCAAATCTTAAGGGGGGGGGGCATGAAGTGTTCGGATATTTTAATCTAATTACTTATCATTTATGACTTAAAACACTTACACACAGAAACAATTCACCGATATTACAGAGACGTTAATTCAGAATCACCATTAATTATGGCACATGATCAGAAAACCATTTGTGGTCAGTGTTTTACAATTACCAGAAGATGTCCAAGAAGAATTTCTGGAAATGAAGACAGATTCGACTATGAAAGATGACTTTTGCCTGTTGACTTTGGAGACATTTTGGATAAAACGCTTTTTCCTTAATCCAAAAGTTGCCACTCTAGCTTTGCATATACTTCTGTTTTTTTATTGAAGCAATGAAAAAAAATATAGGGGGGCATGAAAATATTTTTTTATAATCCGGGGGGCACCATGCAAAAAAGGTTGGGAAACCCTGACTTAGAACTTTGTTTCGCAAAATCCTCCACGGCACTGCACTACGCTCGTGACCCTGAAACAATAGCTCATTAGTCTTATACTGCCCAGATTTATTCTTATAATGGCCACGTTTAATAAAATTCTTGTAATGTTTAGTACTGAGTGTTTCGCGGTACCGATGTGATCAGACAAGTTGTTGCTTTCTTCAACTTTCTAGTGGAGTCATTAAACTTTCTTTAGAGGTCTCTTGGGTCTTAAATATGAATAAACGTAAATAAAATCTCCCAAATGTCAAGATAATACGCCCCTTGTGGCCGTTTGATTATAAGTGGCGATTTATATAAACACGATGCAGAAATCGCGTTTTAAAAATCCAATGGGACTTTATCAAATTTTTTGAAACCGCTGTTTAAGAAATTATTATTTATGAAGTAACAATAGAGCGAGAGTACGATATGTGCGACTTACGATCTGAAGCACCCGAGTTTGAATCCCGCTGGCTTGTACCACTGACTTTCTTAAGTTATATGCGGATTTAACACGCTCTAAAAACGGTGAAGGAAAACTTCGTGAAGAAACCGGCATGTCCAAGAATTTATCACAAAAATACAAGATATGTGACTTCCACCCGACTGGCCCAGCGTGGTGGATTATGGCCCATATTCTCTCTATGGGAGAAGGCCCATGTCCCAGCAGTGGGAACGTGATGCGCCGATGATTATGAAGTAATAAACAAATAATAAATACACAGATATAGAAATAATATACCTACAGAAGCTAGCAACCAAAAAAATTAAATAACGGTGAAAACAGAATCAAAATAGATTTAAGTATTTTAGCCGCGAATGGCAAATTGGTTTTATACTATTAATTTAGAAGCCTTAAATTAATAATTGTGAATTGAATCTCTCTAAACCTGATCGTTAGGGATTCAATATTCACCTAATTGTCTGATAAAATTGATATAGTGTTATCGACTATTTTGAAAACGTTATCGGGGATTTCAAGCTTAACTCCACAATAATTGTGATTAAACAATTTACCAGCATCATGCAGTTTCCGAGCCGTCAGCTAACGTCCATTCTATTGGAAAATTAACGAAACATATGCAAATCCTGTTTGTTAGCGAACTGTGGCTTCGAAACTGAGCTTTGTGATTATGCTGCAGCTCGCAGTTTCACACGAGTGGCCAATTTTCAGGTATATATTGTACACAACTATGCCTTATTCTAAGACCTAAAGTACTTACTTATCATTCATCAAAATCTGTTCAGTCGTTATGAAGTTAAGCGGTAACAAATAAATACAGACTTTCGCTTTTTTATGGAACTTAGTATACCATAGACAAGCAAGTCATTTGCCTGATGGTAAGCCTGCCCATGAAAATTGCATTACCACCCAGAACTTTTAATACCGTAAAATGTACTTTATAGCAAACCGGAATAAAGTAATGCTACTGCACTACTGCTTGGCGGCAGAATAACTGGCAAAGCGGTGGTACCTACCCAGATGGCCTGCCCCATACGAGTGACCTACCAAGAGTAAAAATAATGTTTGACTAATGTCATGAGGCCGAAGATGAAACACATAGACCGAGACGAAGGCAGCATTTGAAGAACTGCTTAGACATCCTTGATAGTTCAGCAAACATCATCCCAAATCACGACTAGAGTTCGGTTGACTTGACGACAGGCTTTGTTCGATGGGTTATATAATACCGCGGCCGGAGTTTATCACTCCAAAGCGCGTAAGCGGTTCCTCACAAAGCAAAAGTCAAAGTCATTTTTTTATTGAAATGAGACGAGCGCTTCGTTCGCCTGACGGTAAGCGCCACGCCTGCTCATAACAACTGCAATGCCACCCAGAACTATTAATACCATAAAGAACACCACCACAAAGCGTAGGACTGCATTGCGCTCATCACCCCGAGACATCAGATATGAAGTCTCATACATAATTTAGCTGGCTACAATGGCCTTCAAACCGGAACACAGTAATGATCGCGCACTACTGTTTGGCGGCAGAATAACTGGCAATATTTATTAAATAGTTACAAAACTGCACTTTTAACTTACAATAGAATGGAATAAAATAGAAATATCCTTTATTGTATACTACATATATAAAATACATTAAAACTGCTTATCTAGGGTTATACAATCGGTGGTATTATCACTTGAAGCAATCTCTTACAGGAAACCTTTGGATACCATGTTTACCTTTATAATTTTAGCGCGTGCGTTAAAAATCCACAGCTCTGTATGTCTTTATTGCAGGGCCGAGTTGAGATTCGAAGTCGGATGCGCCGGACACACTCTCTCTGCTCTGTGTGGATTCTCAAGCGCTGGAATATTTCGTTCTTTATTTAAAAAAAGAAAAATCAGAGACAGATGTAACCACGGCCTGTCCACAATAATTGCCACGGCACGAGGTAGTTTATTTAAGCGGCGGTCGTCCCATCAATCTCCATCAGGCGACGGGGCCGATTGACAGCGAACGCGCACAATGAATACAAATGAGCGCTTGCCCTTAAATGTTTGGGACAAGTTAAGTGTTATTACGGCAGCAAGATGATATTACTGAGATAGTGAGGTCGAGGCTTTAACCGCGTAGAAGACGAGAGAAATAGTCTGTATGTAAGCAGCCGAAAAATAGGCTGCTTGTGCACCGCGCTCTGTATATCGGGTCACTTTACCCTCGAATGTTGAGGGTGGTGATGGCTGGGCTGGTTTACAAGTCATACTCGTGAACGGGTGCTGCTTGTGGGAACTGGTTTGGTCTAGTCATTCTTACTGTTACTGTATCTATATCTACCTATACATACATTATTATTCATACACTATGGGACATCTCACTCGCACTTCTCATCTCTTCACAGTTTGACATTTTGTTAATTATAATTTATACTTCATTGTTCATTATATTTTAAGACTTGTTAGGAGACATCCCCGCAGAGTTTTTTGGTGATATATATATTCTCTAGCGGGTATAGTAGAGTCAGTTTTCGCATATTTTTTTTTAGCCCGGCCTTAATTTTGGGTATGAGAAAGAAATAGGTAGACATGCTTACCTTTTTTCAAAGTCATCAAACATGTTTTTGATTTAATTTGTATTACGTGTTTATGACGTTCAAAAGTGCATTTGTGTGCCTATTTATCTAAGCTATTTAATGGATGATATTTGACTTTGACCCCGTCCGTTTCATATACGTAAAAACACAGTCCGAAGTAGTCGTAGTATGTTTTATTCGTATGAGCGGTTTTGCACTGGAACCGTGTTTCAAGCTGAACCTCTTTACCCGTGGGTTGCCTAATAATGTCAAACAACTTCAGACACTTGACGCACTCACGGTGCAGGGGGTGTCACATTACTACTTTTGTCTGAAAGATGTAGTTTTATAATGCGCAAAGTGGAAGCAAATCAGAGGCAGATGAGAAGTAATTATTTTTACATTACATTACACAATGTATTACACACACAAATACACAAACAAATAATCAATATTATAATATTTTTATATTTTTTACTTTTTAGTAAGTTACATTACGTACAAAATGTCTATTTTTATGTTAAACATGGTGAACCGTGCATAGTTAAAGAAAATTAAAAGACGTTGATTTCTAAAGTTTTTTTTCTTTAGTATGGTTTCATAGTCATTATGATCCCCATTTTTATTACAATCTAGCCAAATGATTAGGTTAATGAGTAATTTACATTTAATTTAAACTGATAAGATAGACTAATTAAGAATGTGTCCATCAACACTTTCATTATTGTCTCTATTAAGGCGAAGACACTTTGTTCTTGTGTTGTTTATGGATAGTTATAATGTTATAATATCACTAACTATAGCTTGTCATATTCATTTATTTGAATACTGTATATGTAGTTGTGATATAAGTAAACCCATATACCCCCAGCATAATTATAAACCAAATTAAATAACTTATGTACCATATATTATATGGTATAACTAGCTGACCCGGCAAACGTTGTTTTGCCATATAAATTAAAAAAAAATGTTAAGGGTGAACAACCCTTATCACTCAGGGGTATGAAAAATAGATAGTAGCCGATTCTCAGACCTACTGAATATTAAGTAAAAATCAGTAAAGCCGTTTCGGAGGAGTAAGGTAACTAAAATTGTGACACGAGAATTTTATATATATGATGATGATGATATACTCGCAAAAGGCTGAAATATTCGAGTCTGACAGACTCACCAGGCATACGATATTTGAGATCCCTGTAACATGGATGATGCAATAAATGATTGAATATAAATATGAAACTGTCGGTTACCAGAAATAATCAAATAACTGGAATTTCGCGCTTTATTTGCTTTCCGACCTATCATCAGGCCCAGCATCACCGTTTATCAATAAGTTGGATCTTCAAAGTATAAAAGTGTGTCACTTGCGCCCGAAATAAGACGCGTTGACACAAGCTAAGCCCTCGGATATTAGTCTTGGATTCAAACACGGAACTTTCATTAGTATCGTCTAAACAGATTACTCGCCATTTGTTTGCTGTTACTTCAACAAAGTGGCTGTTCAGGTGGTGAAAAGTTATTTTTAATGTAGCTAAGTGGAGAGTAGAGTAGAGTGAGTGTGGCTCAGTGGGAGCATATGCGACTTTCGATCCGACGCACCCGAGTTCGAATCCCGCTGGCCCCGCACCACTGACTTCCTAAAGTTATGTGCGGATTTAACACTCGCTCTAAAATCGGTGAAGGAAAGCATCGTGAGGAAACCGGCATGTACAAGAATTAATCATAAAAATTCAAGGACATGTGATATCCACCAACCCGCACTGGGCCAGCGTGGTGGATTATAGCCCATACTCTCTCTATGAGAGAAGGCCCGTGTCCCAGCAGTGGGAACGTGATGGGCTGATGATGAAGTTGAGTGTGTGGCTCAGTGTAAATACGTGCGACTTGCGACCCCACTCCGAGTTCGAATCCCGCTGGCCCAAAACCACTGATTTTCTTAAGTTATGTACGGGTTTAACACTCGCTCTAAAAACGGTGAAGGATGTTTCCCTTCACCTTCGTGAGGAAACCGGTATGTACAAGAATTTATCACAAAAATGCAAGGACGTGTTACATCCACCTACCTGCATTGGGCCAGAGTGGTGGATTATGGCCTCTCTATGAGGGAAGGCCCAAGTCCCAGCAGTGAGAATGTAATGAGCTGATAATGAAGTGGCGAGATGAGCAACTCATTGACCTGATTGTAAGCGCCACATTTACCCATAACAGTTGTAGCACCACCCAAAACCTTATTTTACAAAATCTTATGTGACAGCACTGCGCTCGTCAACCTGCCATAATAGCTCTAAAATTTCGCTTGAAACAGTGCCCTTCAAACCGGAACACAGTTATGCTTGCGCACTACTACTTGCTTCCAAAATAAGTGATAAAGTAAAGTGGTACCTTCCAACCCACACGGCCTCTTGCATACGAGAAACCTACCACCTACTAAAGTATTGAAATTATATTACACATAGTGTTGACAATTTGACATTCATAAGTGTGTCTGTGATTGTCCAAAACTGAAGAACTTTCGAATTGAAGTATATCAATGCACTACTAGCCATCTTACTGATATTATAAATGCGAAAGTTTGTGAGGATGGATGGATGGATGTCTGTTACTCAATCACGCAAAAACTACTGAACGGATTTTAACAAAATGACTTTAGGTCCTGAAAAAGGCCGTAGGCTACTTTTATCTCGGGAAACCTCGGGGCAGCTAGTGGACTATAAATATTTAATAACTTATATCTAATCTTCTTTAACTTCTATATCTTCTCTAATCTTTATCTCTTCTCTAATCTCTAAATACTATAAACCAAAGTTTCTATTCATGTCTGTCTGTATGTCTGCTTACTTCTTTTAAACCACGCAACGGATTTTGATAGAGTTTTCACTGTCATATAGATGATTTCTTCCGAAGGGTTCATATATTTCATACATGCGTACATTGCAACCGAGCGAAACCGGGGCGGATCGCTAGTGTTGTATATATTTTGACTTTCAGGGGCAAGAATGTCACCTTGGGGTACACCCTGTAATTAATTAGGTATCTCAGAGATAACACTTTCTATAAGAAGTTCTCCACTGTACAAGTTTACTGTAGTTATCAGAATCAGATGTATTATTAACATCTGATCAAAGAGATCTAAATTGAAGTATTCTTAGTACAAATATAATAGGTAGGTACTATATAGTAAGTTTAATAATGTTGCTGTTGCGAACTGTTGGTTCGCAAGAATTTGAGATTAATTAAGTCGAGTGCTAAAATATGATTTAATTTTAATTATTACATCAAATACGTATCTAGGCGTTATAGGTAAGTACAGACCCCTCCTTGTTGAGTTGTTTCTTTGCTAATTGCAAAATAGTATAGATTCTAGGAAAACTATTTCTAGTAAGACTATTTTGTTATTACCTAGTTAGAAAATCATCATCATCATCATCAGCCCATCACGTTCCCACTGCTGGGACACGGGCCTTCTTTCATATATAGAGTATGTGCCATAATCTACCACACTGGCCCAGTGTGGGTTGGTGGATGTCACATGTTTCTGAATTTGTGTTATACATTCTTGAACATACCAGTTTCCTCACGATGTTTTACTTCACCGTTTTTGAGAGCGAGTGTTAAATCCGTACATAACTTAAGTAAGTCAGTGGTGCGGGGCCAGCGGGATTCGAACTTGGGTGCGTTGGATTGAAAGTCGCTGTACAATATCTTAGTGGATCTAAGATCTTTCTTATATACAATTTGATATGTTTGTATAAAAACAACCGATCTACAAACCCTGCTAGCCACCTACTACGCCTAAGCTTATGCATGGCTCAGTTATGGCACAATACTGTGAGGAAACAGTACAGACGCGCCCACCCTTTTACATTGCAAAATAAATTTTTTTTTTTCCCTTAATTAATTCTTGTTAATATTGAATAGACCTGCAAATCCTTCTTTATAAAACATAAAATACGAGTACTTACCCTTCCTTGCATATATGTAATGGAAATTTGTAAATTTGTTAGGAAATATACTAACTTCTTTATAAAACGAGCTGAAGTTCATAATAACCGTAATCTGAGACATTGGAACAGGCTAATGTTACCGACCTCGTGAATGGCTCTTCACTCAGCTAGTCACTTTGTGATGTGCATAAAGATCTATCATAAACTTCCAGACTCAATAACAAATATAACAAAGAGAAAACATTTTTAAATCAATTGAAAGCATTTTTAATAAACAAAGCATACTACATGATTAATGAATACGATATAATAACGATAGATGAATGATACTTTACTTAAATAACTTATAATATATACTATAATACATACTTACTAAACACAATTACTGTCCGCCTCTTATCTATAACAATTTAGCTGTGCCCAACAGGGTCCATAATGATCATTAAACTTTGTAACCTACCACCTAAGAACTACATTATGGAATGCTAATAAACTATATGAATATATTGTTAATTTTAACTATATACAGGTAAATTTTCATACTAGCCCATACCTGTAACTTCGTCCGGTAGTTGAAAGACTGCTCAAAACCGTCTCCAGTTCATTCCGTTTTCCTTTGGTTATTTTCTTTCACCGTTTTTGAACGAGTGTTAAATTCACTCAACAAAAATAATAGATGTGCCGAGAGCAAACTCAAAGTTTGAGCTTAAAATTCTTCATTCTATTTTGGCATCACAGACGCACTTATGAATGTCAATTATTACAATGACTCTACCACAGTTTCGGGAAAAGAACCACTACCCAGAAGATACGGCAAGAAACTGAGGGGCATTTTTTTTTGTTACTATATGTTTCTTATGTGCCAGTTGGCTACTTGGCAGAAGCAAAATGTTCCTTGCATCTTTGTCTTCTATGTAAAAAAATACTAACAGTATAGTATGCTATTTTCATTAGAATATTTTTCACATGATTTGAATTTACTTTCTGTGAGCTCCGTTATGCATTTAGGAATTTTATTGCAAAAACGTACGCATAACTGTAATGCATGGAATCGAAAGTCACACGTCTTGCCACTAATCCACACTCTAACCACTACTTCTACTCACATACATTCAAGTACCTACCTACATAATTCCAAGTTGAACAAGACATCTGCCAGGCGCTTTCCATTCAAGCCGCGGCGTCTGCGAGACGTAGTGCCTTCTCGGCGTGTTAAATAAGTTGTGATGGCTAACTTAGCTCGAGTAAGGAGTGTCAAGCGGAGGATTACAGAGAACTAAGACAGAGGCAGAGAGAGTTTATGAACGACTAGCAAACGACCGTGACTTTTTCGCATCGACACAATAAATAAACAAGTTTTTTGTTGAAAAATGTATTATTCAAGATAAGCTTTTAACAAATTCGTAATTTTTTTTTTCATGTATCTGTATGACGAGACGAGCTGGTCGTTTGCCTGATGGTAAGCAATACGCCAGCCTATAACAATAACAGCACCACCTTGAACTTTGTTTTGCAAAATCCTGCGCGGCACTGCACTGCGCTCGTCACCCTGAGACAATTAGCTGTTGAGTCTCATGATGCCCAGTAATTTCGCTGGCTACAATGCCCTTCAAACCGGAACACAGTAATGCTTGCGCACTACTGCTTGGCGGTTGAATAACTGGCAAAGCGGTGGTACCCACCCAGATGGCCTCTCGCATACGAGAAACCTACCACCAGTAAAAATTAATTATCCGTCAAGAAGTTCCATTGCCCATCCTTCTCCATCATCAAATCAGCTGGCTGTCGCTATAATATTGCATTTTCATCGGATTTTGACAAGTATGCAAAATTTAAACTCCGTAGGATAAGAGGAAGTGGTTCTAATTCAACTTGCAAGATTTGACCCGAATGTGATAGGCGTAATGAAAGACGGACTATCGCAAACGGACTTTATTTGTATGCATGCAGTGCATCTAAAATACCCACATAGCGAGGGTAGCATAATATAAACTGCTACCGTCTAATAGCAAACATTACACAAACAAACATTGCAAGTTAAATAAAGGCTTGTATAAATATAGCTTAAGTCCCTCGATGATAATAAGCTTCAGTGAAATAATTTTCAAAATCGAATCAGTTGTTCCAGACATTACCTCTTACAAATTCAATTTTACCTCCTTATAATCACAGTAATATTATAAATGCGAAAGTTTGTATGTAAGTTTAATAGTGTGTTAGTGTGTTTGTTACTTCTTTACGCTGTAATAGCTCAACGGATTTGAGTTAATTTCGAAATGAAGAAAGCGTATACCCTGAATTAACACATAGGCATACTTTTTATCCCGGGAAACCGCGGGTAAAACCGTGGGGCGCAGCTAGGAGTAGTTTAGATATTAGAAGTAAGATGTGAGGTTCCATTTCCATTGTATTCAGAAGTGAGATAATTAAAAAAATATGTGTTTGTAAGTTTCATAACTTTCTGGTTCATAAGTTTAATGTCGCTCAGCGAGCCATGGAACGACGAACGACGAGCGACGAGCTGCGTAAAGTGGCTGGCAGTAACTACATGCGAAGAGCCGAGGATCGGGCTCAGTGGCGTGCATTGGGAGAGGCCTTTGTCCAGCATTAGACTCGTATAGGCTGATGATGATGTGTTTGTATGTCTTTTATACTCTTGCCTTACTCTGTTAAGTAAGAAAAGTCTTCGTAACGATTTCGGCATCGTAATCCATGCAGGATTCGGTTGCATACTCTATCCAATTGTACTAATCTTATCCTACTTCAATAGTCACAAACATTACAGTGGGTAGTATGCGCAAGTTTGAGAAGATGGATGATTTTTGCCCAATTAAGCAAAAAATGCTGAATGGATTTTGATAAAATTTTGTGTTCTAGTTTTGACGTTTGTAATCATAATAATCATAATTATAACCCATTGTCCATACAATATTTTAGTTGTCATAAAATCAAAAGTCTCGGTATTCAACCTGCAAGCAGGCGTGCAAATATTAATTATGAAATTAAAGAATCTAAATCTTTATCTCTTGTGTCTTGTCAGGGAGCTAAGTAGCTTCATAACGACTGAACGCATTATGATGTGAATCTTCTCCCGCTACCTCTTGTCACTTGCGGCACCTAAACACTGGATTACAAACGCGACATCCCACCAGTCACATATGTACTCTCAGAGTGGGACAAAATGCTCATTGAATTTCATAAGGCGGATTGCCACGGTACCCCTCCTCTACCCTTCTCCTCCAACTCCTTTCCTCGTAGACCGTACGTGACGTCACGACGGTACTTCCGGGTAGAGTTTAAAGTTGCCGGGTTATTCGTACACGGTATAACAGGCTTTCGATTTTTGTGGAATTGGTATTAATATAAAAAGTGACTATATATTCCTAAATATCTACTAACAATTGACTAAAAATCGACCTTACGTCATATAGTTTATTTGTAAAGGATACACAATTATAGACTGTGTGCTCAGATGAACGTACTGTCACTAAATATAATTTTTTATAAAATAAAATTGGTCAAGGGTTGTCAAACCCGCTGGTTCGGAACCGTTTCAATTCAACGCCTTACTTAATCAACTAACTGGGTTATAAGTGCACTACTCAATAAACCAAATTTCTATCCATTAGATTTTAATTTCACAAAGACTTCAGTTAGGGAAGGTTCGTTAAA
This sequence comes from Petrophora chlorosata, assembly GCA_951640565.1. NCBI lineage: Eukaryota > Metazoa > Arthropoda > Insecta > Lepidoptera > Geometridae > Petrophora > Petrophora chlorosata. The sequence continues at coordinate 773,570 of OX621204.1, read as the reverse complement.
GTGACCCAGGCGGGTAAAGTTACCTTCTTTTTAAGAACTAACCAAAAAACGCCGTCTTTTTCCGGCTTATGAAATTAATTCAAAATTCAAAATACCACAGAGGCTGAATCCCTATTAGATAAATGTCTAATAGGGATTCAGCCTCTGTGATATAGTGGTTGGGCAAGTTGGTTCAAATCTCATCCTACACCACTGAGGTTTCGGGTTCGATTCCCGCGACGGGACAAATGTTTATTTACACAAAAAAAGCGCAAGCATTTATTTCGTGTTTAGGTGTTGCGGGACCGTGGTCCTCGTAGTTCTGGTTCCTGAGATTTAGGGAATCTTAGTTAGGGGCCAGGATATATGTCATCGTTGAGCGTATTTATTTATTTATTATCTAAAGGATGGCCACTGTGCCCGACTTTAATACTTTCCAATAACATAGACACCCAATTTAAATTTCCCTAGATGTTCTCATCAAAGAACCGCACAGCTTCCCAGAACCACGCACCTTTGCATCTATCACCATTTGAAATGTTGAAAATATTGAAATTGGATTGAGTTGAAAATTGAAATTTCCTGAATGGCATCGCCCCCTGAGTTTCACCAGCACGCGGCCGGAATAATAAAATATGAAAATATTTCATTGCATTGCATCGACGGAAGTGCATTGGTAAATCATTTGTGTACCATTTTATGATCAATTTGCATTCTGTAAAGATATTTATGCTTCGTGTATTACTAGTTTAATTTACAATCGGTATTTTATTAATTGCCTTTGTTATGGTTACTTTATTGAGAGATTAGACCTTTCTCTTTGTTATTTACTAGCTGCGCCCAGCAGTTTTACCGGCGGTTTCCCGGGATAAAAGTAGCCTATGTGTTAATCCAGGGTATAAGTTATCTCCATTCCGAATTTCATTCAAATCCGTTGGTTCCGCACTTGCACACCTCACTACCATACAAAACTTTGGCATTTATGATAATAGTGTGAAGTGCGATAGTGTGATTGCTGGTTTTTTTTTTATTACCTGACAGGCATACATTTGACCGCTGTCTCACCTGATGGAACGTGATGACGCTGGTAAGGTGTTCCATTCCTTAGCTGTTTGCATTATGAAAGTTGAAGCGAAACGCTTTGTTCTGGCAGGAATTTAAAGGAGCTGGAAGAAATTGGATGAGATTCGGGGTACCAACTCTCACTCAATGTTTAACTGTAATGCCCCAATATGGTGCTTCAATATGTGACAGCTTGAACAACTGCGCGCACAAAGCGCTTTGCTTCCACTTTTATTATGCGCACTGCTAACGAGTGGAACTCCCTGCCAGAGTCAGTCTTTCCCGATAGCTACAATCTAGGAATCTTCAAGTCTCGAGTGAACAGTGATAGTAAGTGGTCTTGGCAAGCGTGCTAGATCGACGACCGCATCGTCGCTTACCATCAGGTGACATAGTGGTCAAACGCAAGCCAATTTTCAATAAAAAAAAACAAATAATGTCACTGAAAACGATTCATTCCTATTACTTTTTTAGTAAAGCAAATCACAATGACTGTTTTTAAGTTCTTCATCATCATCATCAACCCATTACGTTCCCACTGCTGGGACTCGGGCCTTCCCTCGTAGAGAGTATGGGCCGTAATTCACCACGTTGGCCCTGTGCGAGTTAGTGGATGCCACATGTCCTTGAATTTTCGTGAAAATTCTTGAACATGCCGGCTTCTTTACGATATTTTCCTTCACCGTTTTTAGAGCGACTGTTAAGTCCGCAGATAATTTAAGAAAATCAGTGGTTCGGGGCCAGCGGGATTCTAACTCGGGTGCGCCGCATCGGAAGCCACACGTACTCCCATTGAGCCATATTCGCATTAAGTACCTATGTTTTTCTATTTTCCATTATTTTGATAATTTATTTCAAACTAGGTGATATCCGCGACTCCGTCCGCGTAAAATTAAATTAATAGTTGTTCCCTAAGGGACTATTCTATGTCATGGTCATTATATCATAGAAAAGTATTCTATGTCATAATGTTGGATATATATTAGCTACATATCAAATTGTATCAAAAGCCGTTCAGTAGTTATGCATGATTGTGTAACAAACATCCATACACCCATCTTCACAAAATTTCACATTTATATAATTAGTAGGATTTCAGAATCTAAAATAATGAGGTAAAGTTGTTTCAAAAGCCCACGTGTTTTCAAGATTTCGAGTTCTTGGCTTGTCTCGGTGCAATCATAATTTGAGCAGATTATACCCGGCAGGTGTCGACAACGATCTTGTTTCGTGCCACCCCCGCCCCCCTCACCCTCACCCCTGTTGTTACAATTTGGAAAATGTTGACCCTAGTTGTTTTGACGTTTGCTTCGTTAGGTAACCTATACAACTAAAATTGCAGTGTCTTGTTTGAAATTGATATAGTGATTATTTTATTGTTATTATATTATATACTATTTTTGGTATGTTCTGGTATGTTATTATAATACATGATTATTTTATTGTATATATGTCTGTATACAATACAATACAATACAATCATTGACTAATGCCAATAATTGCGTCCTCCTCTCTTCTAATGTTGCTGTGCCCCACGGGGTCCATATGAGACTTTGTACGTTTACCTAATTATACCTTGTACTACCTATAGAAGCAATAAAGAATCTGAATCTGAATCTACAATTGTTATAGTGTTAATAATCTTATGTTTACTGACTTGTAATTAATATTTTTCTATGCTATTCTTATTCCTGGCGCAGGAGCGAGACAGGGGGAAGGAATTGGGGGAGGCATTTGCCCAGCAGTGGGACAGTATATTTTTTTAATTCTAAACTAAAATATGTTAAATACTATTTACATACGTTGTGGTTGTTATAAAAGTCAAAATTCTAAGATATTTATTAAATAGGCACAATAAATGCACTTTTATATAGACATCATACAAATCAATTGAAATACGTTAAACACTGTTATTTAAGATATCTTGACTTTGAAAAAAAAGGTAAGCATGTCTACCCATTTCTTTCCCCTACTCAGATTAAAATCCGGGCTCAGAAAAAAAAATGCGAAAACTGACTCTACCAGTGCTTCGAAAATACCCGCTAGAGATATCTTCTCCACTAAGAATCTGTGCGGGGATAATTATTATGACTCATTGGCAAATACTTGACAAAGACTTGCGTTTTTTTTCTGTGCACTAACATTTGTCCCGTCGCGAGAATAGAACATGCAACCTCAGTGATGTATGAAATTTAAGCCAACCTGCCCAACCACTACACCACAATGGCTGACTATTAAGTAGGAATGGATAAGATTAAGTAGGAAATATGATAGAAAAGGATGATAAGTATAGGTGCTATTTTTTATTGGGGTGATTTGAAGCATTTCATATCTGAGCTGAATTTAAACGCATATTATTATATTTATAATCTTTTCGTGAAGCCACAGAAACGAAAAGATGCAATAAAGAAAGCAATATTTCACTCTGAAATGAAAGCGGTTGAAACAAGTTCATAGCGGAATAAAACGCGCTTGATGCGGCCAGTTCTAGAATAAAAAGCGCTTGAGCCACAAGACAGCGCTGTGCGTCTTCATAAGCGCTGCATTCAGCGCCAATTCCGCTGACTTCACATTCCGAATGAAGAGTGTAGTCTCCAGCGATATTGTTTAAATTGAAGTTGCTCTTTACTTCAGATAGATGCAACAAATTGTAAAAAAATAATTTGATTTTCATTCCAACCGTCAGTGACTTGATAAATGGAAGCAAGTATTTTTTATTTGTCTTCAGTCAGAACAAAAAAAAACTTGGCAACTTAAAAACATTAAAACAGCCGAAAGTTTTTATAACCATTTTAAAAATGCACTTTATACGATAAAGTATTTAATAGTAATACGTATTTGATATGATTGCAACATGTATTATCATTCTAAGCAAAGTAAGCAACTGCGCCAGTCGCAGTCGCAACTTACACAATCACGTCACCAAGAGAATTTACAGAGAAAATTTAATATAAAACTATGTGCCATAACTCAACGCCGCACACATGTGACACTAGCAGAACAACTTTCTACTAGTAATACTCGCATTTTGTATTTTTAAACAGAATATTTCGAATGAGCCCCTGGAAAGTTGCGCTGCGAAAAAAGTTAAAAACAAAGATTCTTCCTCAGAATTTCATGTTCAAATTATTCATGACTGTTAATTAAAAACCGGATCGTTTTTTTATTAATTTTCGGTGAACAGTTTATTTGACGTTGCCGAGTGAAATTTGCCAGCGCAAAAGCTTTTGTAGGTGCCATGGTCAGTCTTTTGTTTTACTTGTTTCCACTTGAATATGACGCACCTGTGTTCTTGTATAACTGAGTGCTCCTTTATAGGTGAACTGTGATATTCACAAAAGTGTTTCGACATATTTGAGCTGCACCGAACTTTAATATTTGGAAAGCTTGGGAAGGTCCTGGGAGACTAAATATTGTATTCAAAGTAAGTTTGAAAATTACTGGTTTAGAATGAATGCACTCGTATATTTTATTATTACCACGTTTTTATTATTATGAAGCAGCGTAAACTCGCCCCTGATGAAGAGCATCGGACATGCTCGAAACCTAGGTCGACTAATTCGACAAACTACGTGAGTCCTAGCCGTTTTATTAAATATTTATAACGTTTTTATTAAGTCACTTTCTTGTTTGTCTATCTGTCTGTCGTTCTTGGTGGATCTTGCATCTTAAATTTCGAGCACTTCTCGATAAGCTATCCATTTGAAACTTTCAGAGTAACTCACAACTCGAAAATGCATTCTAAATCCATTTTTTAGCATTGAATGCCGACCTAAACTCAAAAAACGCATGAAAACGTAGTTTTAGATAAAAAAATTAATCTGTCACTTTCTTTTATCGCGTATATAGGTGATGATGTGGACACAGATCTATCTAGATTAAGACGATTGAGTGACTGCTCAGATCCGTTTCCCTGATGGTTCACAGAAAATCATCCCGACTAGTCGCTTGACGTGGCTTCGTTCGGTGCGTGGTATTATAATCGCATCTGAAACCTACCAAAACGCGTAAGTGGATTTCTCCAAGATGTTTTTCTTCACCGTTTGTAAAGTGAGCGGTGTGGTGGAAGCCGGAAAATAGAGTCGGAATCATTAATCTTTCTAGCGTTTATTTACGTATGATGAATAGATTTATGAATGAAAATGTGCCCGATGAGTGTCAACAAGTAGAAAAAACATAATAAATCTTGCAAATGAGTAATCCAATCTTAAAACATTAAATAATAACCCTGCACCGACCTCTGGTCGATGTCTAACCTGAAATCTCTGAAAGCTTTCGCCCTCGCTGAATTATTTCAACTGTTTGTCAGTGTCCCCTCTTGCTCCCAGCCGGAATGCAAAGAGTTACATACAGCTAGAATAGCTTTAATCTTGGCCTACGTGACGAAAAAAATCTGATGGTACATAAATATGATGTTGTGCATACATGCCATTAAAAATAGGTAAAAACCGTTTCAAGACAATTTAAGGTCAAGAAAAGCTGGTAGAGTAGCTACCGATAGAAGAGCCGAATGGAGTCACTTTTGTACTTTCTACATGGATATAGATATACGTCTACTTATTGTACAAAAGTAAGTACATTGATGTATTAGTTGCAATTATAATTATGAATTTATAAAATACATATTCGTATTTTTAATTTTTATGGGTATCTTACACCTGAAATAAAAACATTTTATTTTAATTTATTTTATTTATTTTTACTACAATGCAAACACGCAATGTTGAGTAAACATAATATTAAAGTGAACTCCAAATCGCAAGCCACACCGAAGCCAACGTAGCTTAGCTAAGCTCATGTAATATGTACTCGTAGTTTAGCATGCAATCAGCTATTCGAGCTAAGTTTGCCGTGAGCCGAAGAATGAAAAGAGGTCGTGAACTAAGCTAAGCTAAATTAGCTTCACTCCTGTTGTGCTAGGTCACTTAATACAAAAGTAGAAGTTGAAGTACGTTATGCCTATACGTATGTAATTTATCTCAACACTGACTGCTAATTTTTTTCTTTTTATTCCTGTCTATCAAAAGCTTTAAGAAATAACAGAGATACGACTGTCCATTCTACGAGTACATTATTTAAATTATTACACTATTGTAAATTGTCGTTACGTATTCAAGTGTTCCATAAAGGCTTTTTTGAATGGTCTTGCGTATTGGAAAATAGTTGTCTCGTCACATACGTCAGTTCTACCTTCGTTTTACATTCCGTCTCTCTGCCAGAATGAAGCGGACTGTAGCTAATTGGTGCTCGGTAAAGTTATTGGAAAATATGTTAAGTTTTGCGGGTGTTGTTTGGAGTGAGGCAATTTGCCGGCCACATAGTTTTATATTGGACATAATTATGTGTTCGGTGCGCTGATTTAAATTGTGTTTTGTGACGCCGTAAATGTATTTACGAACAAAATTAGTGAAAACAAATGCATCAAATTTTGAAACGTAATGAAGAGGAGATAATGATTTTATTATAAAAATAATAAAATCGAGGGATCTCAGAGCTAGCGCGTACTTTGCCCAAAAATTAAGCCCTTTAATACAAAAGGGCAACGCCGCCAGTACTCTGGGAACCTGCCGCACGGTGGCGATCTACACGGCGTGTTTGCCTTAGGTATAGTGTTGGTATTTTTTATCATAAAGCCTTAAAAGTATTTTTAAATACTTAATACGTAATGAATATATGTAGTGTAATTTAAATATTTTAAAACGAAATATTTTCGTTTCAGATTTCAGATTAATTTCCGCAACCTCACGCCTGATTCCATAAGATGCTTACAGTTTTGTAATCCAGGGGACGTTCGACGGCGGTGAGTGGGCCTTTGTTCGGGCCACCAACTTGTGATACCTCACAACAACGGAGCCACAAAAATAATATGATTTTCCACCTTTAACAAATCGTGAGAGAACCTTTCTCTCTCGAAGCTCAAGTTCCAGTCCTGGTTTTCCTCTTTTTTCCGTTCTCTGTCAGTTCATCAAATTTTGAATTCTGTTTTCTTTTTCCTCAAGGCAATAAAAGTAGGTCCATTAGAAATAAATAAGAAATAGGTTTGATGAGTCATGAAAAATGAATGAAGATGATATGTAACACTACACGTGTCATACATATGAATATACGAATGCGTCATAGAGATGTCGTTTATTAATGAAGGAATCGACGTGATTTTGAAGCAAGGAATCGCCAAGTTGTCATAGATAATTGGGGCCCTGATGTTAAGCGATGATGTGGTCTAAGATCTAACACGCTCGCCTAGAAGATACCTGGTCACTCTCTATTTGAAGACTCCCAGGTTGTAGTGGTCAATCACGTGGTTTACTTTGAGATGACACAGCCCAACACACTTTGATGCCCTCAGTAGATAACGGAGCCTTCTTTATAGGAGACTGTAATTAAAAAGTTACAGCCTCTGAGGGCACCGCGAGGCTACGTCAGCTGAAGTTTATGTCCAGCGTGGCGTAGACTTTTGTCTTTTTGAGATTTTATGGAGGACTCTATGAACTGTTTCTGTAGAAAGAAATAAGTTAGTCAAAAAACACTCTTTTTTTTAAAGGGCGAAATGTCTGGTATTTGACTTGGATATAGTGGACAGTACGCCATAATCTCGGTCTTATCAAACTGATACATTCTGTTACGTCGCTTTAGATAGCTTCTGTTGTGTAGTGGTTGGACAGTGTCATCTCAAATATCATAAATGTGTCATGTTGTGGGTTCGATTCCATGGGACAATAATGTTTATACACTAAAATAAGGTGCAAGCATTTGTTTCATGTAGTTTGAGTAGTCAAGAAATCGGCTTGCTGACGACTCGGACACAAAATATTAGGACACTTGTCCAAATTGACACATTTTTATATTTTTTTCACCGACACCAATAGAAAATGCTGTTTTGTACAGTCAGATAAAAAAACCTTCATCAATACCTAAATTGTACAAATCCCAAATGCCAGTATGAGGTGTACTTTAAATAGTGCTTTTCCACTATAGTCCACTTAGTCTTTGGCTCCTTACATATATATAATACAATTTTATTCTAGTTAGGAGCCAAGATTCATGTGTGTGATCGTATGGATTTATTATTTAGCTAGCTGCGCCCCGCGGTTTTACCCGCAGCTTCCCAGGATAAATAGCCTAATCTAGGGTATAAGCTATCACCAAATTTCACTCAAATCCGTTCGTAACACACTTACAAACAAACTTTCGCATATATAATATTAGTGTGATATATCAAAAAAAAATAACCAAAAAAATAACCAGGGGAAGACAGACCCAAAAATCACTCAAAGGCTTCTCTACCATCAACGTTCAAGGCCCATGATTTTCCAAGCGTTCATTTCACACCGCAATGACAAGAAGGCACTATAACAGAGCCTGTTTAAGGTTCTCTATAGACGGTATAACGGACCCCGGTTAAAGGAGGTGGTAATTAAAAAGTTACAGCCTTTGAGGGCACGGACGATGCCACGTCAGCTGGGGTTTATGACCTGCCCCGCTGTCGTAACATTTTTGTCTATTTAAGATTTTATGCCCAAGCCATAGCCTGATTTGAAAGCTGGTGAAAATGTATTATGTTGGAAAGGGTTTTCAGCAAGCGAGGTATCCTTGTGAAACACGGGTTGCCTTTATAATGAGATTTACTATTTTCGAATTTATTATCTATAACAAAATTTAATGCAGATTATAAAATTTATCTAAAAACCACGATTTTACGCATATATTTTTCAGAATGCATTGTTATCGAGTTGTGAGCTGCCCTGAAAGTTTCAGTCGGAAAGCTAATCGGGAATTGCTCGCAATTTTAATTACGAATTTCCACCCGAAACGACAGACAGACAAACGAACAAGAAAGTGACTTAATAAAAACGTGGTAAAATTATATTTAAGTGGTATTATGTAAAAAGTTGTTCCCTAATTTTATATGTTCATCCAGTTCGCATCGTTCTTTGGCTCTTCACGGAGCCATATTACTCATGCCAAACGAGATTGTTTGTAACAAAGTAATTTGCAAACTTATTTCATAACTGAAAGTTGTCGGAAGTGACATATAATGTACCTACATGCGCGTTGTTGGCGCGATGGTTTGTTGTGATGATTACAATCAAATTATAATTATGTACTGCAGAGATGGGGTAGAACCGGACAGAATTCGCCGAGTCCGGCAAGTTTTTTTATAGGTCTACTACCTTTTTAAAAATAAAGCGGCAAGATGAGCGTGATCTTGCTTTAAATGTTATGTCGTTCTTGGATTGTATAATGTCCTGTTTTACAAAACAGTAAAACAGCTTAGTAACATTCTTAATAACTGTAGCAGCACCCTACTACTCCGTGGTCGAACTCGCTCTTACCCCTAGAGTGTTTATAAAAAGCAAGGAGCTAGAAACTCACGAAGGAGGTTCTGAATAAAACGAGCCTATGAGGTAGAGTAGATGAAGGGGAGAGGTGGCGAGTGAAGTCAGCTGGCGACCTCCAGAGTACCGTGGAGCGAGGGATGAGTATGTGAAGTGAAATGAGGGGGTGACGAGCGTGACTTCTGGTGGAGCCTACTTCAGACAAGACTATGTTATTGTTGTTATGCTATGTTACTATGTTATTTTATTCAATTCAATTCAATTCAATTTCATTTAATTCAATCTGCATAAGATCATATACAATAAAATTAAAATTTATATTTTATTCAAGCAAATTATTAACACGATTACAAAACAAACATCCAAATAAATAACTAATAAACAATAGTAATAATAAATGTCTAATATTAAAAATATATATAATAGTCAAATTTTTTATATTAACGTGTCATTTCACGCTGTTTTATAAAATCATTAAATGTTGACTTGCCGCGCGCCGCATTGAATAGCGCAAAACGTTTATAGGTACAACCCAGCGTGTTAGGGTTCAGTCATGTTGTAAATTGACTGAACGTCTTGTAGCTGTAGCTTTTACATAAAACTGCTGTTTTGTAAAACGTGTCCATTTTTTCTTTTTAATTAATGTTTAATCTATTGTTAACTTATGTAACCACTATAGTTCAATTGACAATTCAACTTTCAACTTTATATCCGGCATAAACTGATTACCAACCGACAAAACCATTGGCCGTTACCTACCCAGCGCACTTATTGTACTTTGTTTGCGAAGAGATAATATATTGCGTTCATTATGATGGTAATTGTGCGCGTTAATAACTATAATTAGTTAAGAGTCTCTACCCACGCATGCTCATAATAGATTGGATATTATAATGGAGAACGCGCTAATATTACGCATGAGCTATAATAATAAAGCTTGATATACTTCTGGAATACAATATGGTGTGATTTGGCGTATTACATATATAAACTTAGTTTGCGATACGCCTTTGGTTTGTGCACTGGGCGCACATAACTTAAGAAAGTCAGTGGTGCGAGGCCAACGGCATTCGAACTCGGGTGCGTCGAATTGAAAATTACACGTGCTCCCACTAAGCCACACTCACTCTTTTTTCAAAGGCTTTTATATGCGGACAGAGACCAGTTTCTTCTTGTCGCATTTATTTTTAATGGAACTGTGCAAAAGGACAAGCAAGTCGTTCGCCTAATGGTAAGCGCTACGCCTGCTCATAGCAACTGCAGTGCCACCCAGAACTTCAAGAAAAAGCACTGCGCAGCACTGCATTGCGCTCATCACCCCGGGACATTAGACAGAAGTGTCATATGCCCAGTAATTTCGTTGTTTTCCAGTGTAGTTGATTTGAAATTACGAAGGGACACGGATTAAATTCTTTAGAAAAATGGAATATTTACGCTAGATTTCCATAAGTAGAATTAAAATGACTGTTTTTTCCCTGATACTTGTCGATGCTATACTATATTATAAAATGCTGCGCTTGTATGAGTTCAACGGAAACTCGTGCGACTTACGAACCGACGCACCGGAGTTCGACTCTCACTGGCCTCATCCTACTGACTTTCTTAAGTTATGTGCGGATTTAACATTCGCTCGCGCATTACAGGACCACTAAACCGCACTGGACCAGCGTGTTAGATTATGGCCCATACTTTCTGTATGAGAGAATGCACGTGTCCTAGCAGTAGGTACGTGATGGGCTGATGATGATGATGATTGCGCTGGATCTGTGGTTCGCACTTATTTATTGAATACCACCGTATAAGAGGTTAAAGTCCTTTTCAGACGGTGCAAGTTTCTTGATGATTGCATACCATATAATATTTTTTTTAAATCAATTGTGACACATCTCGGTTGTTAGATCATTTACAGACAGTACTCTGCCTGTCGTGTGGCAATAACCACACCTGAAGAGTCGAATCGAAGACGAAACATTTGTTCACTCCCGAAAATTATCGTAAATGGGCGTTGAAATATATGCCTAGAATTCGAATTCGAATTATTTCCACGAGGATTTTTTTTCAAGCCCAACGATTAATAGATCCTGGCCCCTAACCAGCAGGATTTCCTGTATTTAGGGAACCAAGAAATAAGGACCATGGTCCCACAATGCCCAGACACGACAGTTGTAACAGTTGATTCGTTGTCAATTCTTCACAATTTTTTTTCAAGTTTATTTTTATTCCAAGCTTTTCTTTAATGAGGCAAAATACAGAAGGAAAACTAGAAACAATATCCTTCGTAATTCACATAACGCAGGCGGTTCGTGCAGAAGCACCGTAACTAAAGAGCCGAAAGCAGCTAAATTAAACGAGCTAATGGAACCGGAGCGTTTCGCGTATTGTTCCCTCGTTAGCGAGGCGAGGCTGTAAATAACTGTAACCAGTTATATACCATTTCTGGGAGTTCCGTTGTGCAATGTATCTACTTTCAAGTGGATACTAAAAATCACGTTATATTACCTGGTATAGAAATTCGAAAATTCGAATTACATGTCACCGCAATATTACAGCAGCGAACCACGTAACAACGAAATATCAATACCACGAATAATTCTACAGTGAAAGTTTCAGATTGGCTTTGGCTTATTCTTCTCCTGGCACAACACCGCATATTCACCACGCTGGCCCAAGTTGGTGGATGTCACATGTCCTTGAAGTCTTTTGTGATAAATTCTTTCACATGCCGGTTTCCTCACGATGTTTTCCTTCACCGTTTTTAAAGCGAGTGTTAAATCCGCACACAATACATAATAAAAAGGCCGCGCAAACATAATAAAAAGGTTCAACAAAGTGATCAATACATACGTATGGGAGAAAAATATTTATAATTAAGTAATATCAATAAACCAGCTCAGTAATCAATAGTTTATTAATAGGTGAGTGAAAGTGAAACAGCTCTTAAAGCTCTCTTGCGTGATCCAGGGTTAGCGTATTGACTGCGTAAATCTGGGTTAAATAAAAAAAATTAGTATTGAAATCTATCAAATGTAAACTATACATATAAACTATATAGGGCTAACTGCAGGGTTATTGTTTATCCTTGTAACCTTGGTTCACGCAAGAGCCATCACTTTATAGATAGATAGATAGAAAATTCTTCTATCTATCTATCCATATCTATTTTTCTTCATTGCACAAACAAATTTGTAGGCAGTTAACCTCGATGTACTGTGGAGTTTATAAGGTAGTGCAAACAAAATATAAAGTAACGTAACGTATCGTAGTAACGTATTACTTTAAACTAATCGGTGACAAATATACCATTATAAATTACCTTTATTTGACCTGTATTGGGCTGTTCCGGCTTTAAACACGATGTATTCGAGTGCTTCTTTTGTACCTAAACATTAGGACCATTAACGACAAAGCTTATATTTACAGCCATTGATCCAGCCTGAACAAAAGAACAAAAAGCGCCAACAAAAAGCCAGCTACCGAAGCAGATTTATAACAAAACGTTACCAATTTAGAGACATTACCGATGCCATGCATTCCGTAAACGGCTAAAAGATGCAAAACACAGGTTACTCCTGAATTACTTTCGTGAAACAAATTCTCTAACAGAATAAGGCTTCGAAGGAAGTTTAATCTTCGGGGCGCACTTTGAATTTCAAATTTCAAAGACTTGTAATAGAAGGCTTGGAATAATATGGTTGGAAATTCATGGCTAAGGCTGGGGTCGGGTTCGTTAACCTTTTTCAGTGTGTACCATCCCTAGTTATAGGCACCAAATTGTAATGATCCTAACCTACCCTACCTACCTACTTTCTTCTATCCTATAGCTATCCTGGTCTCGGCCAGCAAATTGTACCCTCCCTACCTACCTACCTACTTTTATATATATTACTCTAACTACTCCTATCTTGAGTTACTACTGAACCAAATTATAACATTCCTAACTAGCCTAGCCTAATCCTAGCCAATAGATAACAACCACTTAATACTACCTCTGCCTCATACCTACTTAATAAAATTTCACTAATAATATAAACTCTAACATTTATACCCTCATTATCCTACTCCAGAATTATTATGATTTGATTTATGTTTGGCCAATGTGATCATATAGTAATTAGAATCCTTTATACGTTGTGATACCGAAATAATCCATGATCTTTTAAGGTAATTAAAACAATTCATAACTAGCCCTAATAACTAAATATAAAACCTGTACTATTATAAATATGAGTATCTCTCCTAGGTATTGTTACACTCTGTCATTCTAATTTGTATTTAAAGGGATAATTTTGAATAAACGACATTAGTTAAGCAAAAGGCAAATCTATTAAACATGGATATATATTTGTAATGAAAAGTTTAAAAGATTATTTAGAAATTGACATTCTACATTTGAGAAATAAATGAATTTAATTTAATATAGAATAGTCTCGACAAAGGTTACAGCACCATCCATCCGCTGTTAACAGTGAATCTCGTCCCTGACTGGATAATTCTCCTTCGAGACTGTTCTCGGAGGTCCATGTACCTCAATTATTGGGAATTCATAATTGTTATTAATGTACTGTCTAGTCTGTCAGTTAAAATAGTTCTTCAAAAGGACAAGAGGACATTTTCTTTTAGCAAAAGTATGTCAGTCAGTTCGTTCCTAACCACACATCCATACAAGTTACTTTACTAGGTATTTAACAAATAAAACTTTCGCTACTCAGAGACAGAGTGCAGACATGGTACTCCGCTCCAAGTACCATCCTTCATGTTCATCCATCATCTAGTTCATTTCGAGACTTCCTCAAACTAGATTTAGTTTAAGAGAGTCTCTATTTAGGGCTATACAAATGCCCATCAACTTTGTTAGAATTGAACTAATGCCTAAGAATTATAATAACTATGAATATTCCTAAACTAGGTAAACTTCCTGTTCATATAAAATCTACTCCTGATAGTAATTTATCAGAGTAAAAGGTAAGTTCGTACTTTTAATCAAGTCTCCAAAGGTAATTACCAAAGTAATATTACACCGCTGAGATAAGTATTCCATTTAGTCAGAATAATCCAACTCTACAAACATAGATATTAACAGTACCTAATTTGTACCAGCCATGATAATAAGTAAATTATTATTTCAATTCAATGGTGTAGGATTTAGTTATCCAAAATAATGATTCATTCACTTAACAGTCCTGTTTCTCAGGAAGAATCTGAATTAGACATTCAAGTTAAATGTAATAGTAGATTTAGACAGTGACTAATAAAATAGTATCTGCCACTTTAATAAGTGAAACAGAACCATATAACCAACTTGGCAAGTATGTCTAAAAGTACCATATGTGCTTAGTTTCTCTTGTTTAAGAAATTCGATGCTTATGGTAGACCTGGTCAGTGACTACAATAATAGTGTCTCTAATCCGTCTGGTATAGAGTTCACACTATAGGCTGCTTTTTGCTCACCTAGTTTAACCGAAATGTACCACTTGCACTTTTTTTTGAAGAGTCAAAATCTGAATTATTTATAATTTTATCTTTTCAGCTTTCAACCTTTAAAACATTGATCTGAGTCAATAAAAGAATCACTATCTGTCAATAGTTTTATTTTAAAGTGAATATTCACCCAAATTGGAAAAGGATTATTGTTAATTAGCAATAGTTTTATCCATATTTCCTATTTCCCTCGGCAATCCTGAAAAGTCCTAATAACCTATGTTTCCTAAGTGTTCCTATCCATCTAAAAGTCTCCTAAAATGTAGTTACTTACCAATCCTGAAAAGTCCCTATTTGTTTACTTTCCCTAAAACGTTTCCTATCCACCTAACTTCCCTAAAACCCTACTTTCTACCCTAAATATATTCCTAATCTATCTAAAAGTCCTAGCTAATAACAAATCTAGGGATAAATCCCACATTTACATTTAAACGTGTAAGTTTTCACGGTGTAATGAAAACCCCCCTATAGAAGACGCTTTCCGTAGCCACAGAAATTGTCACCTGACTATTCTAACGACGGGATTGAGAAGGTATCTCGACTAATCCTATCACCTGTGTGTTTAGTTTCCTTACCCAAGACCGAAGTCGGATGGGCTTGGAAACAGGACAGAGACATAAAAGGAAATAAATAAATATATAAATAAAGACCAAATCCAATGACTCTGTTCATAGTAAGGCAAGTGTGTTACCACATGGATTCACTTCGACGAGCCCCTTGCCCTCAGATAAACAGAATGCATTAGAAATGAGAGACTGGTTAGTCGAAAAGCATCAATCGACTGCTTGCTCGTCTCAGGCAAGCCCCTTCCGTTAGGAAGTTGAACCAAGGAGAAACCATTTAACACCGCAAGGCGGTACCCCTTTGGCCATGACACTTCGTCATGTGTGTTCTGTGATCAAACAACTAAGCTCTTAAACCACAAGCCGCGTTTTCCCTAGTAATAAAAAAAAACCCACTAAAGAAAACTTCTGTACACTGCCATCGCTATAACACTAAGAATCTATTATCCGAACCTCAGAACCCACAAAGGACTGCATCACAATCCCCTATAGACTCCAAAACTCAAACAATAAATCCTTTAAACAACACTAAAAATTGTAAATTAAACTCACTGAAATTAAATTAATTAACTATGGCAAACTCAGAAATCTTCCCTAGTAAACCCACCAACTAATATCGGGAGCCCAGCCACTCAAACACAGAGAGCGCCAAAATGTAGAAGTAAAAGAACAAGTCCTTGAACAAGTCTTTTAACAAGTGCCCCAGTGAACCCTTGCTTCCCTTTATATAGCTTTTTGAGTCGCCACATCAGCGAAATCCTAGTACATCCTGCCACATCCTTTTCTCGTACACTAAAATCTTCTGTAACTCCTACGTGTTTAAATCGATAATCCTGCATTCTACATTAATAACTGGTACATTGAGCGACATTTCCATTTTTACCAATCAAGATTAACTATCATCTCTCATGTATTTAAGTCATTATTCCTCCATCCTTACGTTAGCGTTTTAGGCCCTTTTAGAATTTATTAATTTCCGCGCATGCGTACTAACTACTGCGCATGCGTAGTAACCATCAACTGCGCTTCATCGCCCCGCCCACTTTAATTTGTTTAAATGTTTACTCTGAATATTGTTCAACAGTAGTGTGCAAACTTGCTCACTTTTTCCAATTAGCTATACTAAAATAACTTTATATTTATCCTGCTGAAAACCTTTCTCTGTTGATATAAGTATCTCAAATTATTGTTCGAATAATACTAAGCTAAAGGTTATAATTCTATACTATGTAGATTAACTTTAATGATATTCCTTTATTTTATGAAATTTAATTCTCATTATTCTTACGCATACTCTATTAACTATATTCCTATGCCTTTATTTATTTAATTACATTAATTAATGCTACTCCTCATCTGTTAAAGATTCTGAAACGTTTATTACATAACCAAACAAGATAATCACTTATTTATTTGTGAAGTGGACAATCGGGTTAAATGAACCTGACTTGTCACAAGTGGTAGTTTGAGGTGAATCAACTTACAGCGCTAGAGGTAGTTACTTTAGTCTATTGAAGCTCGTAAGCAGCAAAAACAAGCGAAGAACGTCTCAATGAATAAAAACAAAATCCTTTATACCTTCAACATTGTAGGGAAAAACAATAAAGATCTCTCAAAAACTTCAGCAGTCGTATTACTTTTGAACAGCGATTAGAGTTATAAAATCACCCAGCAGAACTGCCAGAAGACGACAGGGTGTCAAATAACGCACCTGACATTTTTGTTGAGCGAATACCCCATTTGGCACCACATTGTAATAATTTAAGTGTAGCTGTCTCTTTATATATTTATTTCTTCTTTTTATATTTCTGTTAGTTTGTTGTTAGTTAATTGATTTTGCGGTCGTCAAATAAATGTTTTTTCGTCTTTTTTCCTTTGCCTTGGTAATATTTAAAAATATATATCGGTCATTGTACTTATATAAAATTCATTTGAGTATTTATTATTATAACGCCTGTTTTCTGTAACCTTATCCTGTTTAGTGTTATTTACATTATCCTAAATCTATCTGGTTTTCATTAACAAAAATATCTCTTCCATTTAATCACTTCGTTTAATTCTTGTAGAATTTCAAAAAAATTCCCTTTATGAGTTACTGTATTATACATATATACCATTTATTTACAATACCTACTGCTTTTTATTCTATTTTCTAAATAACATACCCGCTTACTTATTTACTGATCTTCGTAAATAGCCAGTAGCTGCTGACAGCAACACATTTTTTAACCGACTTCAAAAAAGAGGAGATTTACAATTCGACGGTATGTTTTTTTTGTATGTTTGTTACGCGATTACTACGCCAATTATGAATTGATTGGTGATTTTTTTTTGTTTGGTAGGTCATACTTCAAAGATGGTCCCATATGAATTTTATCAAAATTGATTTAGTACTTTTTGAAAAAATATCAAAAACAAAAAATATAAGTTTAATCTTCAAGTCGGTTCTTTTTAACTGACTTCCTAAAAGGAGGAGGTTTGTATTAGACATGGCTGCTTCACCTAGGGTTGACTTCCGGCGAGGAAACTCCTCAACGGTGAATAGTACAGACACATTTTGTAAATGTATTTAACCATAATAGCCCGTTCTAAATTCCATCATGATTATTATTAATAAAGCTCATTTATTCCTTAAACATAAAACTACAAAATCAAAACTTATAATAATATACTTAAAATTAAAAATATTGTTTAATTAAGGACCCCTCTTTGGGTAAAGGCCTCCTCCAACAGTTGGCTGATACCCGGGATTAACAGATACGCAATTTTTATCCCGTGAAACCGCGGGTAAAGCCGCGGGACGCAGCTAGTTGACTATAAATAAACAGCTTACGGGAAACCAGACCAATTAAACATACAGGCGGCCCGGTGCTTAATTTCATCTTGCGCATCCTTTGGAACTTGAAAGCTGCAGTAAGCTGCAGTAAGCTCGGGTCTTCATTTCACATAGTAACAAATGCACTAACGAAACGGGTTTTTATTTCATATTACTAGAGTGGTTAAAGTCCGTATTTTTTTTTTCAAGCTTTGGTTTCCCACTTGTGGTTAAAGGTTTTCCATCTTTTTCAAATGATGGAAGACCTTTAACCAATTAGATGTTATTTATTTGCTATATGCGAAAACGGACTCTACCAGTACTTCGGAAATACGCCCGCTAGAGAAGATAACACGAAGAAAATCTGCGGGGATGTCTCTTTTTTCAACTCTTAGTGGTATGCAACTGGCAAGAAGACTCACACGTTTTCTGAAATTGCTTTGAAAACTTTGGAGATTTCCGCGGAGTTATGTGAAGGTTCAATGACGATTGTATTTCAAAATGGAATGCGATATTATTATATTCTACAAAGTTGATTATTGGTCTATTTAGACTATGCTAAGGTCAATTTAATGGTATGCAACTGGCAAGAAGCTTGGACCATTAAATTGACCTTAGCATAGTCTAAATAGACCTATAATCAACTTTGTGAAATATTATAATTCCATTCAACTCTCCATTTTTCGATTTCATTCTATTATTCCATTCCAACATTCAATTTCGAAATATTTTTGCAGAAAAAGAAAATATAATCGTCAATAAAGCTTCACATAACTCCGCGGAAATCTCCAAAGTTTTCAAAGCAATTTCCGAAAAAATGTGAGCGCAGATAATTAAAAATGAAAAATAAAGACGCCGTGTAATGGAACGTGATGAGAGATCAAAGCTACCGCCTAACGAATTAATTCAATCTTCAGCAGTACAGTCGAAACGAAAATATTAAAGTGATCAGTTTTTTATCATGGCTTCATTTTTTTTTACTTTATATGAATTATTTAGTATTGCCATACTAAGTTCCTCTGGCGGTTAAGTCAGCCCACCAAACGCGCTGTGCTCGTGTAAATTAATTAATATAAATTTTACACATATTGAAGATCTCTATGATAAATTCCAAATGTCGTTTTATAAGTGAACTGTGCCAAAATCATTAACAATATAGTAATAGTGACCTATTTAAGTATTTTATTTACAAAATAAGTTATCACGACCCCCAAAATATCAGACAAGAATCATAAAATATACCTCTATTCTGTAAAAATGCTGCCTCCTTCTAACATAAGTAGGTATACAATAAAATTCACATTCCATACAAATGAACTAAAATTACTACGACGTAACACACATAGTAAATTTGTGTGTGTGTATATTTGCTTTGATAACTTATAAACCAAATAACTGTTCCACTTACGGTTTTCACCAGCAGTTAATTTATATAATTAAGTTTTAACTTATTATCCAACACACTAAAATTGCAGTTTGAAAACCTCTACTTTAAAGATTTGTGGCCTCCGTTTTCGGCGACATCGCCGCTTAACATCAAGCGAGATACTGGCAGACCTCAGACCATTAAAAAAATTGAACATTTTTAATTGCAAGCTTCTCTGTAACTATAAAAAGGGCTTCAACTTTTTTGTTTAACATATTAGAATTTTCTCCGCGCCTGTATCTAGGAGAGTTTTGGTAGCGCATTTTTCGTCTTTCTTTTTTATGTTTACTTTCCTAGATGAAAAGGGGAGAGTGGAAAAAACTTAAATGGCATTTAATATTACAATTGGGAAACTGGGAATTTTAAAATGACAAACGGAAAATGGAACCCTTGTTTTGAGAGCAGAAATACTTCTTTATTATTTAAAACTTTTAGTTCAGAAACTAATAACAAAAATATTACTGTGTAAATATTTAATGTCGGATTCTGTGTTGTGGTGGTTGGGTAGGTTGGCAGAAATCATATACCATAGAGGTTGCGAGTACGATTTCCGCGACGGGACAAAAGTTTTATTCACAGATAATAAAAAGCTTAAGCATTTGTTTCGTGTCTGGGTGTTGTAGCACCATGGTCCTCGTAGTTCCTGGTTCCTTATATACAGATAATCCTACTAGGGGTCAGGATCTTTTCTTGTTATCGTTGGGCGTATTTATAAAAATCAAAATGAATTAACTTAAAATACAATGTTTTATTTGATACATAAATAATGAGGTAGGAAAAAAGAAAAGAATGGTTATTCCAAATCCTTTTCATAGAAAAACTTTCTTGCTGTTAGTGCTGGTCAGAAAATGAATGAACGTTTTATTGAAACACTATAATACAGAAAGAGTAACAAATAGCAACAAAGCTTAATATTATGGGTGTCACTTATAAAAACAAAGCAAACTTAATATAAAGGGTGTCATTTATAAATCAAAGCAAACTTAATATTATGGATGTCATTTATAAAAAACAAAGCCAACTTAATAATTATAATGGAAGTCATTTATAAAACAAAGCAAACTTAATATTATGGGTGTCATTTATAAAACAAAGCAAACTTAATGTTATGGGTGTCATTTATAAATCAAAGCAAACTTAGTTATGGGCTATCCATCACAGACAAAAGAGTTATATTGTAATAGGGAGACGGGTCTAAGCCGCCGCTCAACTGCAAAAACTGCTTTACATCAGCCGAGATAGTGGCCAAACATAGATCTATTAAGCTTAAAAAAAATAATTTTATTTTATTTATTCACTCAAACTATTCGTTTTAAACGTTACTGAACTAAATATAATGTAAAAATAAGTAAAAGCATTTGCTTAAAACATCAGTGTATGGCGTCACGTGCCAGCTTTCCATAAAATCAAAACTTCTCACTCAAAAAGGTATACGATAAGGTATAGTAACGAGTATCTCGAACCTACAAGATAAATTGTCAGTTTACTCCGCGGTGCGAGTTCCTGCAGCTTCAACTATAATGCATATCAAATATGTTCCAAAGTTCGCAAACTACCGTTAAGTACGATAAACTCGCTGGTACTTAGTGCACATGTAACTTTGATAAGTTTTCATAGTATAACTCTCACGTTCAAAGCACGTACATATCGGTTGATGATTTCTATTGAGACTGCACACTGTAATCAAATTGAGTGATGAGACGAGCAGGTCGTTCGCCTGATGGTAAGCAACATGCCTGTTCAAATCTTGCTGCTGCACTGTGCTCGTCACTCTAAGACAATAACTCTTAAGTTTGATAATGCTTAGAAATTTCGCTGGCTACAATGCCCTTCAAACTGGAACACAGTAATGCTTGCGCTCTACTGCTTGACGGCTGAATAACTGGCAAAGCGGTGGTAAACTTTGTATGATATATTTTTATTTTAGGTTGATTCAATCAAATCTTGGTACTTACAAATAAACTTTAAAATTAGTAATGAAACACATATTTTTTATTATTTCAAGAATACCTTTAGGAAGTGTGCAAAGGAGTTCTAAAGTTTGTATGTATTTTATTTTATTTTAGTTCGATTCACTCAAAACTCGGTTCCAATATGTAATATGTATAATACATAATGTAAAAAATAATGTAATACATAATATAGTACATAATGTAATATATAATATATAAAAATAAAACCAACCCAGACGGTCTCTCCTATGCGAGAGGTCCATGGTGCATGATTGTGTATCGTGTATCAGATGCCCAACTATAGTTAGTTTTGACAATCTGACATAAAAAGCCAGTGAAATTACTGGGCACATGAGACTCAGTAACATTAAAAAAAGACTTAATATCTGATGTCTCGGGGTGATGAGCGCAATGCAGTGCTACGCAGTGTTTTTTATGGTATTAAGTTCTGGGTGGCACCAGTGGCACCACTGGCACTGCTATTGTTATGGGTAGGCGTAGCGCTTACCATCAGGCGAACGACTTGCTCGTCTCATCGCTCAGTATGATAAAAAATAATTAGAGAATTAGTTTTGTAGAACATGGATACATTTCATCGCAGAAAATTGTCCATGCGGGGAATACCGCGGTGCGCAGCTAGTCCATCCATATATTGAAACGTAGTAAGTAAGATAAAGCGTCCGGCACCTACTCGTACGTGTAAGGAAAGATTGATGAACGCGGATGTGCCGGGAATTTATACTGAGAAATACATTTCTAGGAAGATATTTTTGATGCATGTAAGGTGAGGCTTAGTAAATCAGGTAAAAAATTGGAACCTGGTGCATGGTGGCCGCGCGTGCTGGTCGGCATCGCGAGTGCGTGAGGCGTACGCGTATTGTGAGGAATTAAAAACGTATGCATTCCGCGTCTCATAAGAAATTTGCATTTTTTTCACATCTAATCAAATTATTTATTGCTATAATTATTACAAAGATGATAAATAAAGATAATTTCTAATATTCTACAATAACAATGGATCGCAATATTAACATAATTTCGAAAAATATAATTAAACTAGTATTTCGCCGCGTGCGCGAGCTGCTAAAGCAGCTCGCGTGGGGGGTGGCTGCTGTTTTTTTTTAAAAGCTTCCTATCGATTACGGTTCTAAAGTTTTGTTTACCCTTTTTGTTTTGAAATCAAACTTTTGTATGGCGGCCATCTTGAAAAAAAGCTGGATTTCAAGTGATTGTGTGGCGTGCGCGAGCTGCTAAAGCAGCTCGCGTGGGGGGGTGTTTTGCTTTTTAATAAAAGCTCCCCATCGATTACGGTTCTAAAGTTATTTAAGTTCAGTTGTTCTGAAAAAATTACTTTTGTATGGCGGCCATCTTGAAAACTGGCGGAATCCAAGTGATTTTGTGGCGTGCGCGAGCTGCTAAAGCAGCTCGCGTGGGGGGGTGTTGCTTTTTTTTTATAGACGCTTCCTATCGACTACGGTTCAAAAGTTTTGTTTGGCTTATTTTTCCGGAAAAAAAACTTTTGTATGGCAGCCATCTTGAAAAATGGCGGAATCCAAAATGTTTTTTCATAATTGTAATCTTCGACCCAGAAAACCCCCCGATGCAAAATTTCAGTCGGATCGGAGCAACTTTCAAAATGGCCGCCATTTTTTTTTCTTTTTTTTTAATTTTTCCAACTTTTCCAAATTTCCCCCATCGTCCTCTATGACATTTGGTCGAGCACTCTATATCTATCTGTTACCGTTTAAAAGTTATTTGCATTTTTATTTTGTATGGCGGCCATGTTTTTTTGTATGGCGGCCATCTTTTTTTTCAAATTTTCAAAAATGGCCCAGGTTTTGGGGCATATTTAGTTCAAGCGGTACCCCCATCCGATTTATAGTTTCCGAGATCCCTTGAGCAGTTCCATCTCGGAGACACCTTTCCATGGATTTCGGATTTTTCTGGTTGGTTTCAAAACATCCTCTATCCAACGGTACCAAACACTCCCCCCCACCATAACGGCAAGTCGGAGATCAATTCTGTCAATATGTCAGTCAGTGAGTGGTCTTTTAATTTTATATAATATAACTAGTATTTCGCCGCGTGCGCGAGCTGCTAAAGCAGCTCGCGTGGGGGGGTGGCTGCTGTTTTTTTTAAAAGCTTCCTATCGATTACGGTTCTACAGTTTTGTTTACCCTTTTTGTTTTATAATCAAACTTTTGTATGGCGGCCATCTTGAAAAAAAGCTCGATTTCAAGTGATTGTGTGGCGTGCGCGAGCTGCTAAAGCAGCTCGCGTGGGGGGGTGTTGCTTTTTTTATAAAAGCTCCCTATCGATTACGGTTCTAAAGTTATTTAAGTTCAGTTGTTCTGAAAAAAAGACTTTTGTATGGCGACCATCTTGGAAAATGGCGGAATCCAAGTGATTTTGTGGCGTGCGCGAGCTGCTAAAGCAGCTCGCGTGGGGGGTGTTGCTTTTTATTTAATAGACGCTTCCTATCGACCACGCTTCAAAAGTTTTGTTTGGCTTATTTTTCCGGAAAAAAAACTTTTGTATGGCAGCCATCTTGAAAAATGGCGTAATCCAAAATTTTTTTTCATAATCATAATCTAGGACCCAGAAAACCCCCCGATGCAAAATTTCAGTCGGATCGGAGCAACTTTCAAAATGGCCGTCATTTTTTTTCTTTTTTTTTAATTTTTCCAACTTTTCCAAATTTCCCCCATCGCCCTCTATGACATTTGGTCGAGCACCCTATACCTATCTCTAACCATTCAAAAGTTATTTACATTTTTATTTTGTATGGCGGCCATGTTTTTTTGTATGGCGGCCATCTTTTTTTTCAAATTTTCAAAAATGGCCCAGGTTTTGGGGCATATTTAGTTCAAGCGGTACCCCCATCCGATTTATAGTTTCCGAGATCCCTTGAGCAGTTCCATCTCGGAGACACCTTTCCATGGATTTTGGATTTTTCTGGTTGGTTTCAAAAGACCCTCTATACAACCGTACTAAACACTCCCCCCCACCATATCGGCAAGTAGCACTTCTATTTCTGTCAATTGTCAGTCAATGCCCATCCAGTTTTATATAATATAACTAGTATTTCGCCGCGTGCGCGAGCTGCTAAAGCAGCTCGCGTGGGGGGGTGGTTGCTATTTTTTTTAAAAGCTCCCTATCGATTACGGTTCTAAAGTTTTATAAGCCTTTTTGTTATGAAAGCAAACTTTTGTATGGCGGCCATCTTGATAAAAAACTGGATTTCAAGTGATTTTGTGGCGTGCGCGAGCTGCTTAAGCAGCTCGCGTGGGGGGGTTTGCGTTTTTTTATAAAAGCTCCCTATCGATTACGGTTCTTAAGTTATTTAAGTTCAGTTGTTCTGAAAAAAAGACTTTTGTATGGCGGCCATCTTGAAAAATGGCGGAATCCAAGTGATTTTGTGGCGTGCGCGAGCTGCTAAAGCAGCTCGCGTGGGGGGGTGTTGCTATTTATTTATAGACGCTTCCTATCGACTACGGTTCAAAAGTTTTGTTTGGTTTATTTGTCCGGAAAAATAACTCTTGTATGGCGGCCATCTTGAAAAATGGCAGAAACCAATATTTTTTTCCATAATCGTAATCTACGACCCAGAAAACCCCCCGATGCAAAATTTCAGTCGGATCGGAGCAACTTTCAAAATGGCCGCCATTTTTTTTTCTTTTTTTTTAATTTTTCCAACTTTTCCAAATTGCCCCTATCGCCCTCTATGACATTTCGTCGAGCACCCTATACCTATCTCTAACCATTCAAAAGTTATTTACATTTTTATTTTGTATGGCGGCCATGTTTTTTTGTATGGCGGCCATCTTTTTTTTCAAATTTTCAAAAATGGCCCAGGGTTTTGAGCATATTTAGTTCAAGCGGTACCCCCATCCGATTTATAGTTTCCGAGATCCCCTGAGCAGTTCCATCTCGGAGACACCTTTCCATGGATTTCGGATTTTTCTGGTTGGTTTCAAAACATCCTCTATCCAACGGTACCAAACACTACCCCCCACCATAACGGCAAGTGGGAGATCAATTCTGTCAATATGTCAGTCAGTCAGTCAGTGAGTGGTCTTCCAGTTTTATATTATATTAATTAATTAATTGAATTCAAATTGTCAGATTATTTTAAGTTAATTTTAATTAATGGTTTAGAGTGAAGCACTTTGACTGGACATTGTAAAAAGATAATCATGATGATGTAATATATTTTTGTGCAATAACGCATCTATCTAATCAGCCTGTATCCACCCACTGCTGGGTATAGGTCTCCTCTCGTTCACGTCATTCTTTCAGGTCCTGTGCAAGGATCACGTAGCCGTTACATTACGACCCGATGCTAGGCCAATCCAGCCCCGGATCTAGGGCAAACCGGGGCACGTACCCCGGGCGCCGTCATGGGGCGCCAGTCAGGGGGCGCCAAATTCATTTTTTAAAGAAAATAAATAAATTGTTCAAAAAGCGACTAGCATTCAGCGCACGTTGCTCTATCTATTATGCATTTGATTTTGAAACGCATCCTAGTTGGTTTTTAACACATTCTAAGTATCCTAGCCATTAATACAAAACTGCCTATATGAGACGGACTTTGACGAATCAATAGATTCTTTCGCAAAAAGGAAAGCATGCCGTGTAAAGCTGCAAGATTAAAGAAAAGAAAATGCTAGGACCTCAGGATTGAAAAATGTGTCTTTTTGTCTGTTGTTTTTACTGGTTAAATGTTTCCAATATATTCGTGACAATCTGAAAAGCTGGAGGAGAGGGGGTGCCTCTATCAAGTTTTGCCCCGGTTCAAAAAAATCGTAGATCCGAGGCTGGATCAATCTCCACCTTAACTTTACATAGCCTTTGCTAGCAACATTTTTATATAAACAGAATTCAGCCTACACACCGAGTTTATAAAATAAATGATTCTCCAAGGTAAAATGAAGTTCTGTACCGAATTATGGGACCCATTCACGGCGGGTACAGAAGAGCACAATATGCCGGCTTGATGAAGTGAAGTCACCTGCGTGTGCTTGATTTACCGGCGCCTTTAAAGCGGGCCATTCATGGAGCGACATAAACACATTTGATGCAACGAGGGAAATACATTTCGACTACATTTAGGTATTATATTTAGTTCACCCAGGAAAGGATAAAGCCTAAAGTTCCATCAGATTTTTTTATTATAATCTAGCTGCGCCCGACGGTTTCATCCGTAGTTTCCCGGAATAAAAAGTATTTCTTGTGTTAACTCAGGATATAAGCTATCTCCATTTCGAATTTCACTCGAATGCATTGAGCTGTTACAGCGTGAAGAAGTAACAAACACTGAAGTTTTTAATGTTTTCAGACTCAACTTCTAAGATTTGGGATTCAGGAACCTAAGTTGTTCGATAAGTACACAGGTCAAAACACATGGCCACGTAGCGCGAGAACGAAATAAGAGTTTTACTTTTCATACTCATAATACATGTAACAATCAAACCCTCGTCTTCACAGACTTAATTAATGTTTAAGCCTAATTTATAATTCTGTAAATTGGTTAAATTAATTATGAATAAACGTTTAGCAAACGCGAACTGAAAGCTCAGTGATTCTAGAAACATTTGAATTCGGCTCAGATTTCCCTAATTGCCATGAATGTCCTACCTTACCGGTAAGTTAATTATAATGAGCCAGCGACTAATCGCAGTGTCGCTTTGTCTCCGGTGACGGAACAATGCGGCGGCGGGGCCGCTGGTGGCGTCTTTGTCGGCGTGGAATTTATAGCGATCGTAAGTTCGCTGGCGCGCCATGAATGGGTGGCCTTAAATTTTAAAATGTGTGATAATAGAGAGGGTAACTTTGTTGGAAAGCTTCGTCGTATGTTAATGCAGAGTGAACAATGTAGGTAACGGCTTAGATTATTTCTTATCATGAACATGGCGGGTATTCATTAGTCCTCTATGCTACAGAATAATTTATATTATCTGTTCCTACGTCCATCAATCGTATCACAATTGTCCTACTAATGTTGTAAATGAAAAAGTTTGTGCGGGTGTATGTATGGAAGGATGGATGTTGGTAACTCAATATCGCAAAATCTACAGAACGGATTTCAATGGAATTTGGCATGTGTGTATTTTAGGTCTTAAAAATACATATATATTTTTTAACTCGGAAAATCGCGAGTGAAACCACGATTCTCATTTATGCAAAACAGCCTTTTTAAATCCTTTTAGTCCTTTTATAGACGTTTATTCGTTAGTTTAAGTAGTGCAAATAAAAAAGAAAAAAGATTCTTACGTGATTTCATCCTTTTTACACGGAGCGTTTTGCTATCGTTTTTACTTACAGACATTTTAAGTCCATCACTTCCCAAGAATCAATGCTTCGTGGAAGCCACGAAAAGCGCAAGACCTGGTGTTGGGAATGATGGAGCGCCGGCAATTTCCTGTAGAGAACCGGCAACGTGTCTAATTAGGCAGGGTAACGTGCTGGTGTTAATAGAATCTAATTGCGCTGTAAGCTGCCGGTTACCACTAGCTGTGAGAGTTTTGGGATAATTTCCTCTTGGAAAACAAAAGTCAAAAGATTTTTACTAAATAGGCACAAAAATGCACTTCCAAACGTCATGTACACATAATAAAAATAAATTATAATAATTACGTTAAAAATTGTAGCTTAAAATATCGTGACTTTGTAAAATAAATTATTTTTCAAAAAAAACTAAACCGACTTCAAAACCACAAATAGGCACTCAAAAGTGAAAAATAAATTAATATAATTATCATAAGCGCTGCCCACTCATATATTTCAAGTCGGTGCCAGACAAGTCTATTAGGTAGCAGATAAATACTATGTTTATAGTAACTATTGTACTACTGTATTGTACTGTATTGTATTGTACTACTTGTAGGTAGTATCTATCTACTACCTTTTAGACTTGGCTGGCACCGACTTCAAATATATGAGTGGGCAGCGCTTATGATAATTATATTAATTTATTTTTCACTTTTGAGTGCCTATTTGTGGTTTTGAAGTCGGTATAGTTTTTTTTGAAAAATAATTTATTTTAACCTTTTTAGTGCAAAACAAGTTTTCATTAAATTAATTTAAAAAGTTTTTAAAGACAAGCATTTATGATCTAGCAGCCACATCATGACGAAGTTTAAAACGGGCTATCATAATTAAATTTATGTACAAAAAAAATTCATGACTCTCCTATTCTCTGTTGAGGAGTTCCCTCGCCGGAAGTCATTCCTGGTTGTATCAGCCATGTCATGGTGGAATTTAGAACAGGCTATTATGGTTAAATCCATTTACAAAATTTTGTGTCTGTACTATTCACCGTTGAGGAGTTCCCTCGCCGGAAGTCAACCCTGGGTGAAGCATGTGAAGTAGTCGAATACAAACCGCCACCTTTAGAAAGTCGGTTACAACAAAAACAAGAACCGACTTGAAGATTAAACATATATTTTTTTTGTTTTCGCTATTTTTTTCAAAAAGTGCTGAATGAATTTCGATAAAATTTATATGGGACCACCTCTGAAGTATGACCTACCAATCAAAAAAAGAATCATCGAAATCCATTCATAATTGGCGGAGTAATCGCGTAACAAACACACTCCTTCTTTTTGAAGTCGGTTAAAAAGGTAAGCATGAAATTTCTATTCCATGCTTAAAATGAAGCCCGGGCCCAGAAAAGAAATGCGAAAACTGACTCCACCAGTGCTTCAAAAATACGACCGATAGAGAAGATAGCACCAAGAAACTCTGCGGGGATGTTTCTTTTTCTTAAATCTTTTAAAGTTTCTAAAAATACAACACAACAATGAGGTACAAATTACGATGAATTATAACACAATGTCAAACTCGACTCCTCTATCGTTGCTCATTCTTTCTCTTTTTTACTTTTTTTAGTGATACTGTTTTATCTACTTCTTCGATACTGTCCATACAAAGGTTGTCTGGAAGAGATCACTTAAAGCAATAAGAACGCCCATCAGTAGTACTACCATAGTTAAGGATTTTGTGTTATTGTCTATTTTTGTAAATTGGTATACAATAAAGAGTTATTGTTTGTTGTGGGCAGGCGTGGCGCTTACTATCAGGCGAAAGACTTGCTCGTCTCATCACTCGGTAACATAATAAAAAAATATTTTGAAATATTTTTGTCCCGTGTAATGTTTAAATGAACAGAATATGGCGACCCCATATCTTAGTTCGCGTGAACAATCCGTCGAGCGTCATGTCTTGTGGCTTGCGATCGCGCGCTTCCCCACCGCACCACCGCGCCGGGGTATCACAGTTTGTGAATGCACCCAGATTTAATCTTTAATTAACCTATTTGGATTATTATATCCGCTAGTCGGCGCCCGTGACTTTGTACACGTGTAATCAGGATTAAAGTGTGAGTGTTCACTGTGACTATTCACTGAAAACGTTGCGTGAAGACCCGCTTGCGTGCTTTGGAGTGGTAGGCTCCAGCTTTTGTGATGCCACCTACCAAACAAGGACATATTGTCTTCTCTCGTGTGGGTGTGTGGCCAAACCTGGTGTCGGACTGTTAAGACCGCCCGAAGGCCTCCAAAATGGCCTAAAAACTGTTGTCCTAAGACAAAAATTGGGACCGACAGCTTAACGTGCCCTCCGAAACACGGTAGCGCTCAGATGAAAATACCTACCACACAAACGGTCACCCATCCAATTGGTGTCCGTTGCGAACGATGCTATAGCATATCTGTTACGTACGACTAGACAAGCTGCGCTGCCAGCGCTACAAGCTACATGCTAAGAGCAAGCTTTCAAGCGAAGTGTAAATGACTATAAATAATAATTCAATAAAGTGGTGGAACTTTATTCAAGCTTTCCATGGACTTTTTGTGAGAACATAAAAAGCAATGTTTTCCCTATTTTGTTTCATTTGCCTACACTCGTGCACGTAAACGAATACATAATGGTTAATATTCCATCGTTATTACTCATGATCACTCGAAATAACACTTGTTTGGAAAATAAAACAAAATCGAACTGTATCACTTTTCACTTCCCGCCAAAAAGCCCCCTATGCGCGCGCATTGCGATCAGCCACAGACTAAAGGGATGAGGTTTTTTTTTTATTTTCCGCGCATAGGGTTTGCGCCTATTCTGCCACGTACAAAATGGGGAATTTAAAGTTTTCTTTTATTACAGAGAAAACAAAATTTGTATTTGAGTGAAAGTTTTATTTATTAAACACGTACGAGTTAAAATTATCTAATTAAATAAAGAGTTGCATGAAATGAGCAAGCAATAGGAACATTAATTTATTTGTTCTATTAAACACGATCTTTTTTTTAATAAAATCTTTTTTAAGAACAAAGCACCTCAACGAATAAAATAAAAAAATAAATTATTTTTCAAAAAAAACTACACCGACTTCAAAACTACAAATAGGCACTCAAAAGTGAAAAATAAATTAATATAATTATCATAAGCGCTTCCCACTCATATATTTGAAGTCGGTGCCAGCCAAGTCTAAAAGGTAGTAGATAGATACTACCTACAAGTAGTACTTACTATATACATATTTATCTGCTACCTATTAGACTTGGCTGGCACCGACTTCAAATATATGAGTGGGAAGCGCTTATGGTAATTATATTAATTTATTTTTCACTTTTGAGTGCCTATTTGTGGTTTTGAAGTCGGTTTAGTTTTTTTTGAAAAATAATTTATTTTACCCTTTTTAGTGCAAAACAAGTTTTAATTAAATTAATTTAAAAAGTTTTTAAAGACAAGCATTTATGATCTAGCAGCCACATCATGACGAAGTTTAAAACGGGCTATCACAATTAAATTTATGTACAAAAAAAAATCATGACTCTCCTATTCTCTGTTGAGGAGTTCCCTCGCCGAAAGTCATTCCTGGGTGTATCAGCCATGTCATGGTGGAATTTAGAACAGGCTATTATGGTTAAATCCATTTACAAAATTTTGTGTCTGTACTATCCACCGTTGAGGAGTTCCCTCGCCGGAAGTCAACCCTGGGTGAAGCAGGTGAAGCAGTCGAATACAAACCTCCACCTTTAGAAAGTCGGTTACAACAAAAACAAGAACCGACTTGAAGATTAAACTTATATTTTTTTGTTTTTGCTATTTTTTTCAAAAAGTGCTGAATGAATTTCGATAAAATTTATATGGGACCACCTCTGAAGTATGACCTACCAATCAAAAAAAGAATCATCGAAATCCATTCATAATTGGCGGAGTAATCGCGAAACAAACACACAAAAAAAAAATACATACCGTCGAATTGTAAACCTCCTCCTTTTTGAAGTCGGTTTAAAACTATAACTCACTAGTGAGTTATAGCAATGAAAAAGTCACAGTTTGATTATGGGTGTCATTCTCTGCCTAATTGCGGTGACCAGAGAGCCACTTTATGAGCGTGTTGAAAAATATATTACCTGTTGGTGTTACTAAATAACCTACCCTAGAATTCAAAACAAAAATAAAGCGTTCTTTGCAACACATCCTTTCTACACAATAAACGGGTTTTCATGACGAAATGCTCGAAGGCAGAAATGTTCATTTTCTAATCGCATATTTTGAAAAATTTTTGTTTCAAGTACCTACATTATAATTATTAAGTATTTTTCTTCTTCATTTTCAACTTCATTGTTAATTAACTTTGTATATTAATGACGTGCCTATTAAAACGTACATTGTTATAATTCGGTCAAAAAATTTATTGAATTGAAATTGACAATCAAAGAGAGGGGTCTGAGCAGTCACTCAACTGCTGTATTCCTATAGAAATATTTGCTTCATCTTCGTCCACATCATCGCTTAAGATCAGGCAAGACATCCACTCTCCCGCCTGCTCAAACGATGACGCGAACATAAAGCCTAGACCTAAGTAAGTCAAACAAGTTACTTGCCGCTCGGCCACACTTGCTCTATTTCATTTTTCACTAAAGTCGCACTTAAAGAACTTTCCCCAACCAAATCATTGTTCTACCAAATCCGATTGAAAGGAGAATTAAAAACAGGAATACGGGAGAGCAAACAATCGCGGCGAATCAAGGAGCCTTAATGGATAGAAAATTGATAGTGTAGTGGAACTCGGCGAAAACACCAGAGCAAATTTTGCATAGTCAGCGTCGAAGATGTAGAGCGGACGGAGTAATACAATTCTAAAACGATATTGAGGGAAGTTAATACGAATTTCTGGTTCCTAATTTACAAGTTTCTATTTTCAAATTTTTTTTTCGTGGTATCCCAAAATGCTACAAATAAAACATTGTGTAAAGTTTTCGTAAAGTTGTGCTATTTTAAATCTAATGAATCTACTAACAAAATTTAATTAAAATCAATTCAGTGGTTTTAGCGTGATTAAGTAAAAAACACGTGCTACGCAGTGGTTTTTATGGTATTAAAAGGTCTGGGTGGCACTGTAATTGTTATGGGCAGGCGTGGCGCTTACCATCAGATGAACGACTTGCTCGTCTCATCACCCAATACCGTAAAAAAAGTCGCAAACTTTCGCAATTATTATGCACTAGCTGCGCCTCGCGGTTTCCTGGAATAAAAGAAGCCGAAGTGCTATTCAAAGGCCTAAAGTACCTACATACCAAATTTCATCAAAATCAGTTCGGTAGCTTTTGCGTGAAAGAGTAACAAACATCCATACATACAAAGTTTCGCGCTTATAATATCAGTAAGGATTTATATACATGTGTAATGTGTATTGTATAGGTATGTATAATAGTAAAGTAATTTGGGTCTAAGTTGAAAGCGAAAGTGGCGTTATTACTAAATGTCACTTCTGTTTATGCTGATTCTTTTATTTTTGTCGGTCTAAAGCTTCGTTTGAAGATGAAGGTTCATGTCGTCAGCCTCTTCCAGCGCCTCTACACCATCGTCCTGATAGCAAGCAATCGCGGCCTTTGGCTCGGCTCCAGCCAGCGGGATGAAATTTAATACCGACCACTGAATATTTATTTATGATAATACATAATGATTTATGCCTGAATTACTTTCGGCTAATAATTCTTCGGATACTCTATTGATCGCCAAAGAACTGTGTAGAGGAAAATGCGAGGCGTGTCTTTTGAACATTATGTCGGGGAACAAGTTAATAAGTAGGTAAATATAGAAAGTAAACGTTTATACAATAGTCAATGTAACATTAGCATCGTGGGTTATTTATCAGTACAACACACAATTTAGCTGTTTGATTTTTTATATAAATAAATAAATATTTATCAGATACTTTGGTATTTAATATGTTTAACACAGAATAAATTTAATAATACTTATATAATAGTACTAGCAGGCCTAGCGCACTCCGCACTGTACGTACGAAGCTACAAGGTAGTTATATTTAGTTTTCTTTGCTACAAGTACATAGCCGGTCACTGACGGCGGGTCGCGCGTCGTTACACGTGCCGCGTCAGAAGAGATAAGAGCTATGCGAAAGAGAAGCGCTCTGTAGGTTAATATGACTGGTAGTTATGCAGCGCTACGCGAGCTGAATTGAATTTTATTGCGTCATAGCAAGAGTCGCTATTTGTTTAAATTTCATTGCGGAGTGATGCTTCTGTCCCTTAGTATTCTGTGGTACTAGGTAGACTTTACGTACCTATTTTTATAGAGCAAGACTTGTAATAAGTCAATACAATTCTGTGGGTGCACATATTTTATACTCAAAAGTCAACCTTTGAGTATTATTTAATATCTTAAACGAATAAAAAAAGGAGGACACCCCGTCGTTAAATTCAAAAGTGAAGCACCTAAGCTATGCCGGTCCGCTCGTTCGTACACACATTCACATCATGCTATGCCGTCACATCATCGGCTTGACTTCGGCCCTACGTCCACTCAAACAAATATAACGCCACCGCCATTGCTATGCTTCAGTTGTTGCTTAGCGAGTTTCCGTCCGCCTTTTTCATTTGTTCAAGATTATTATTAAGTACTTGATTAGTACCTTCATCAGTTAGACTAATAAAGGTCACAACATTTGTAATTAAATATTATTTATAAGTTTTATTGTAAAAAATAATGGTGTTAATTATTCCATTAATAGAATAATGACATGATCGTTTCTAAACTAGACAGAGACGTCAAAATTACCTAATTCATTAATAAGCTTCGATTTCAAACAAAAGTTTATCTCCGAATATTATTTTAGGAGAATATTTTAGATTGCTTGAAAATAATACAATTAGTTCTAAAACTGTCATGGTCATCGGTCTAATAATTATATCTATTCAGTGGGTAACCAAAACTGGGTAAAGGTACGCTCAAACTAAAGCATCTTGTGTAACATCTAGAGCGACTGATAGTGATAGCCTAGTGCGGGTCAGGGATCATCAATATTGTTATGATATTACAACAACCATTGCTCTATCACCGATGTATCCAAACTGTATTTCGGCCAAATAAAGACATTACAAAAGTGAGACCGAGAGGTAACTTATGCGCCTTAGAGCGATCCCACACTGCATCTGCAATGATGTCCGAAGAAACCACCGTGCTATTTTCAAGTCAGTTTACGCACTAGATCCGAGTTCCGTCATCCGATTTCTGGATCAATCATTGATGACGGATTTGGATTGGACTCAGGTTGGATTCGGATCGGATGCAGTACGGAACCACTCTTACGATCCGACGCCAGCTGAGTTTGAATCCTTACGTAGCCCTGCGACAGTGATTTTTAGTTAAGTGCGGATTACGCGACCTCGCACTAAAATGCTGAAAGAAACCATCGTAAGTTAAATCAGTTCTCTATCTCTCCAATCGATCCTTCAAGACTGAAGATCGCGATCATCATGTTTCATCCAGTTGTGTGTTGCACGTCTCCATCCGTTTCTGTTCATAGCCATTCGAACAACAGTCTCAAACTTAGACGTCTTGCTTTCCTTAAGCTGGTCTGACCATTACTCACTTACACGCTTTAAAATGGTTGGCTCTGGCCGCGTTTGCAATATTACTATTAGAAAGTCGGAAGATGATGTTTCGTGAACTATTAGGGGTCTAACCAATCGATCAAATGCGTCTTTCTTTAGACCTATGTGCACCATCTTCAGCCACATCGTCACAACATCAGGCAAGATAAAGGTCAAACATAAATCTAAAGAAAAAAAACTTGTAATTTTACGTGCATGTAAATGTTTGACGAGTGTTGTTCACGTGAGCAAGGGAATTATAAACGTTTGGTTCGAAATGGTGACACGCTAGAGAAGCTCAATGTCCAAAGTTTGTATTGACCTGTAGAATCTCTCCCACGCTATTTATACCATTGACAGAACAAATCTATAATGATAAAGTTTAGGCCCAATGTAAATACTCTAAAAAGGTTTTGATATTAATTCAACTAGTTCTCAACCTTGACTATCTGAAACCAATGTCTGTTAATAGAATCCATAGCCCAGTTCAATATGATGAAATGCCCTTAAGTAGTTGGTTTATTTTATAATATGATTACTTTTTCCGATACCTACGGTGGTAAAGCCATTGTAATCATTGACGTTCATAAGTGCGTCTGTGATGACGAAAATGAATAAATAACTTTTGAACAAGTGAAACTCTCTCGCCTTTTTAACTTACGTCCACCACTGTCCGCACATGGTCCGCTCCAACAACTTAAATATACAATATCCGTAATCACATACCATCAGGTAGACAAGCCAAGTCTGCAAACTGAAGTCATTTAGTCCATGTCCATACAAACTTTTCTCGTTATGACTTCGTCTATACAACTTCATACAACTCGTTGGCACAAACTTAGGCGTTGATAGTAATATGACATAACAAAGTTGCTATGGGAAAAGTGTGGACGCGATTCTTAGGGCTGAAGTAGGCGCAATTGAGTGCAAGCTAGCGCTACATAACAATCGGATAACATCTTCTGTTTCTCCCTTGTCTCGGAACAGCATGAAACAAAATCGCCATCAACGTTTGCTTTATGTGCTTAGTACTTCTACATAACTTGATGAATTTTAATATGGTTTTCATTAACATTTTCCGGATAAAAAGTCTGTCCTTTTCCGGGACCTTAGGAGCCTACATCTAAATTTTATCAAAATCCGTTCAGCAGTTTTTGCGTGATTGAGCGACAAACATCCATCCATCCTCACAAAATTTCACATTTATAATATAAGTAGAATAGCAAATAATCACACGACATAGCTGCGAGACGATGGTACATACTAAAATATATGGTGTATTCTATCTCAATTTCTATCAAATATAATTGAAATATCTCCCTGATCTCCACTGCTTATACGACTTATGTCCACTCCACACGGAATTCCTACAATTACGGGAGCACCTTCATAAATCAAACGCTGCAGCGGCGGCGGGTGGCGCCGAATTTGTCCAAAGGCTTTGCTGGAATACCGACTAATTCTGTTTGTACCCAGCTTTATTAATTTAGGACCGGGAATGATTGTGTTATGTTGTTATATGACAATGAATTCTAGATTAAGTGACAGTAGTGGTAGTCTTTTTTTGCAAGAGTTCTGGTACCTCTTTTGCATCGTGAAATACCACAACTTTGTCAGATATTTAACAACTAAGCGGTACTGTGCAAACAATACTATTTTCCGGTTGAAAGGCACTGTTTCAACAGAAATAACTGGGCATTATGAGTTTTTATGGTGACTAGCGCAGTGCAGTGCCGCAAAGGACTTTGCTAAGCAAAGTTCTGGATGATGCTACTACTATTATGGGCAGGCGTGTTGCCCATCGGGTGAACGACCTGCTCTACTCGTCACATAATTCAATGAAAACAATGAACTCTAGATTTAGTGGCAATGAATTTTTAAGCCTAAGACACAAAATACATAATAGCTGAAGGTCTAAATCAGATGATCCGCATCGGTGCAAATATGATTTTATACTAGATTCTCAAAAACAAAATCAAAACGAAAACAAAGATCGTATCTAAACTGATACATCGAGTACTTTAGAAGTACTAATTGAATGTTTGAACAGACACACACGGGTATGGTGAATGTACTTAGAAATGAGTAATTTCATTACGAATTTGATGTTCCTAAGTGCCTCTGCGACGCCTAAATTGAACAAAGAATGCTTGAGTCTGAATACTGCTTATTGTTACAAAAACGTTAATAAAAGTGAGTAACAGTTTTAAGATGTAAAACAATTAGGAATAAGAAAAATGTAATTGCTCAGGCAGGGGTTGACCTGCGTCTTTGGAATACCATCCCGTCGCTTTAATCACTGGGTCAGCGAGCCTACTGTTCGAGCAACCAAATTTGTTCTATCTTTCTTATATCGTCTTACGGGGACAATAGGGCAAAACTTGCGATTTTCGCTTAGTTCGCCTAGTAACAATTTCCTTGACTTGTTGATGGTAAGCTTGTGGTTGAATTCAGTTGTTCAGCTTTTACATGCAAATTCGGAAAAATTGACAATAAATAGCTACTCAAACGCCAATACAACTACTTTCCAATGCAAACCGTTATTTTACATTCAGCGTGGATCTGTTTAATCCTATAGACCAGTAGTGACGCGAACGCGGCCTGTCATCTGCAAATCAGGGCCCATTTAACACGACCGCCCACCAATCAGGCACCCGGTGGAATTGCACGTTGGGATCTGAATGATTTGATGCATGTGGAAACACTGGGAACTGGTGATGTTACAATGTTTTGGTTAGATCTCTGAAGCATGTTCGTTGGTATTATTTTGTTTAAATATACAATTCTCTTTATTAAGCTACTGACACATTTTTTTTGAAAGTAATTTCTGTATTTGAATAGGCAGGCATGAAATGAACCACTCTTTTTAGACAGCAAGTAACGACGTGGTTGACAATTTAGACGATCCTTGCCTGGAAGACACCGATTCCCTCTAGACTTGGATTTTATAAATCAGAAAGCAATGACGGAAGGAGTTCATTCCTCAACTGTTGACACAAAACGGTTTGATCAGATAGGAGGAATGTCAATCATAGAATGCTCCCAAATAGCAATATAAACTTGTTTCAGACTTGCAGCAAGTTTGATTTAGCAAATGTGAAAACTTGCACCAA
Organism: Petrophora chlorosata; assembly: GCA_951640565.1. NCBI lineage: Eukaryota > Metazoa > Arthropoda > Insecta > Lepidoptera > Geometridae > Petrophora > Petrophora chlorosata. The sequence goes on along the minus strand of OX621204.1, from coordinate 734,942 downwards.
GTTTGCCATGACAAATGACAAACTTCACGTATCGAACAACATCAAACGAAAAACAAACTTGCAGCAAACATATTTTCCATTGTCGCGAAAAACTTGATGTATCAAATTGAAATAAAAGGAAAACAAACTTGCAGCAAACTTACATTCCATTGCACGACAAAATTGACGTATCAAATCAATATCAAAGGTCAAACAAACTTGCAGCAAGTTTACGTGCTATCTGGGCTATGTTTTGTCACATTAAAACAGTCGCAATGAAAATGTATTTATTCAGACTAAAATCTTTCCAATTACGGATTATCAGGATGGAGTTTAACATTGTGGTAAATTAGAATATAAATCAAAACCATAAGATATACAGCGCCTCTCTAAAATGGTGTGGAATTTAATTAATTAATTTATATATAAAATAAGGCCTCTAACAAGAAATTACATGCTACGTTGCATGCTAATTAGGTACTATACAATGTGCTCCTTCAATTACTGGAGACCACAGTTTACTATACAGTTTCGACTTATTACTGGGCTATATGAAGAGATTTAATATCTGATCTATTGGGGTGATGAGCACAATGCTGTGCTGCGTAGTAAATTTGAACGTTCGGAGTGGCACTGCAATTGTTATGGGCCAGTGTGGCGCAAGACTTGCTCTTGTTGCCCAGTCTTATAAAAATATACCCGTAGGTATATTTTTATATAAAAAATCTGGTACAATGTCCGTGACTTTGTAAAAAATTCTTCAAACGAAGCAAAATCTGATTCAAAATCGTTTATGTAAAACGAGAATATTGGACGAGGTTACACGACGGCGACAAAGCATTATCAATTCAAAGAAGATTCCTTACACGGCTCTTGAGGATTCAGGATACTGAATATTGTAAACCAATACCGAGCTGAACATTCTGTTTAAGATATAGATACCTACACAGTAGCTACGTGTAGGTTGTGCGTATTCAAGTCCCAGAAATATTTTGTATACCAATCAAATGTGTCTTAAGGGGAATGCTAAGGTACCTACCACTGTGTATATAATTATCCAAGCCTATTTATTTATTCCATGCAAATATGTACAACATAATAAAGAGACAGTACATATGCAATCTACAAGTATATATATATTATTATATTTTATATATATATTGTTACTGATTTGTATGTATTTATCTTGTTATTATTTTTGTATGGCCTTTTAATTTGTTCACTATTACTTTATATTTTGTTTGCACTACCTTATAAAATCTCCACAGTACACCGAGGTCAACTGGAAGATAATGCTCACTAGCATTAAGTTCGCCTATGTACTTAAAAATTTGTTTGTGCAATAAAGAATCTTCTATCTATCTATCTATGGTCAACGACCCAGTTTTATTTTAATATAACGGCCTTAATGATTAAGTTTCTCCTAAACCATTTTTTTTGTTAATAAATGACAAGACGAGCAGTTCGTTTGCCTGATGGTAACAACACGCCCACAACAGTTGCGGCACCACCAGATTTTTGTTTTGCAAAATCATGCGCGATACTGCACTGTGCTTGTCATCCTGAGACAATTATTTCCTAAGTCTCATAATGCCCAGTAATTTCGCTGGGTACAATGTCCTTCAAACTATTCACCACTGCTTGGCGGCTGAATAACTGGCAAAGCGACTTACCCAGACGGCCTCTCGCATACGAGAAACCTACCATCAGTATATGAATTATTACGTTTTCTTTAAATTTTTATGTAACCTAGTGTCAAGACTAGCATTTCGGTCACCTGATGGTAAGCAACCTGCCTGCCTATAATTGTTGCAGCGTCACGCCACCCAGAATTTTTTCGCGGCACCGCACTGCGCTCGCCACCTAAATGTTTGCACACTACTGCTCTGCGTTTCAATCTGACAATAGGTACTACTTCCTTTATTTCTCTCATTGCTTAATTAATTATTATTTTTTAGAAAAAATAAAGAACCGACTTCAAGAATAAACGTATAGTTTTTGAAAAGTGCAAAATCAATTTCGATAAAATTAATATGGAACCACCTGTAAAGTATGACCAAACAAAATAACAATCATCAAAATCGATTCATAATTGGCGGAGTAATCACGTAACAAACAAACAAAAAAGTCCTTTTTTGAAGTCGGTTGAAAAATTAATTTGATAATATACTTGACTCCATTCTTTGTTTAATAATAATTTAAATGCCAGTTGTAACTGACATTTAAATTATTTATTCCTTAAACTTTGCAGTAACTAATTATGCAACTTGACATTATCAATTAATTATGATGTAAAATTTTAATTCGATAATTTATTTTCTTGAAATGTTATTACTATTAAATTTGAAAATATTAAGTTTGCACACCATTCTGTTCTGATTCTAATTGTAATTATTACCATCTGCTTTGTACTAAGTACATCCTGGCAAATAAATGATAATAAAATTGTGATTATTATTTATTTATTCAATCTTTATTTTATTTATATTTAGTGTATAACGGAGCTTACAGAAAGTATATTCAAATTACTCGTTAAGAATGTTCTAATGAGAAAACCATACTGTACTGTTCATAATTACATAGAAAACAAAGATGCTTGGAACATTCCACTTTTACAAAGTAGTCAACTGGCACATATGAAACATAACATTGTAGAAAACCAAAAATCTTAAACAAAATCTCTAAAAACATGCCCCTCAGTTTCTTGCCGTATCTGGTGGTTCTTTTTCCGACACGGTGGTAGAGTCATTGTGATAATTTGACGTTCATAAGTGCGTCTGTGATGCTGAAATGATTAAAGAGATTTTGATTTTTGAGTAGACAAGAGTCAATCATGGGAACTACGCGTGAGCAGTAAAGCAATTTATTCTGGATTCATCCACTAACTGCTCAAAATATCCTAACAAACTGTTTATGGTAACGTTCAAGCAACAAATCATGTACCGTCAGGCCCCTCGTCCATACTTTAGGCGGGCATCCACTGGAACCGGAACTCTCTTGCCAGTAACTTGATCCATTAATCTCCTGCTAATAAAGAGGCTATTGTGCTAAGTGTACTTTACTTTTGTACTTTGTCGTTATAGGAAACTCTTCATTTTCTTCGAGTTCTGATTATGGCGTCTCGATTGTTACTTTGACAGGGCGTAAGATACAGTCATGTAAATAATAAGTAAGAACTTTGCTAAGCCATTGTCGATGGTTGAGAAATGGAGCGTACAGCAATCGTTTTGTCGTTTATTTATTATTTCTTTCCAAAAAAATATGTATATTGTTTGTAAGCTAATAATGGTATATACCTATGTTATAATTATAAGTTATGTAGGCTACGGACTTCTTACCTAAGTGTCATGCATATTTTAATGGACCATGGTCCAACATTGAGAACTACTTAATAATAAATAACAACATACATACGCCCAACGATCACAAACATAGATCCTGGCTCCTAACTAGGATTCCCTGTATCTAGGGAACCAGGAACTATGAGGACCATGGTCTCACAACACCCAGATACGGAACAAATGCTTGCGCTTATTTTTTTTCTGTTAACAAATATTTGTCCCATCGCGGGAACCACTACACCACAGAGGCTTCTTTACAATCATTAATAACTCTATTTGTACAACTCTATAATAAATGAATGAATTTTTTTTAATATTTATTTTATTTATACAGGTTTTTTTTAAAGAATATGCACCCTTACTGCAAATTAAAACAGGAAAACAGAAAAAGAACACTCTAAACAACAACATAAATAAATGGATACAATTTCATTACCTATCTTGTACTCAGCGTCTTAAGGAGAACCTGGTACAGGTCACAAAGCTTTCTGGCATCTTCTGATTCAGGTTGAGAAAGCACTTCGTTACAACCACCTACCTGCCAGAAAACATGGTCTTCGACAAACATCCGTCGACGCACCCTCTCGTTCCGGGCACACTCCATGATAATATGGAACAAGTCCTCTATTATGCCACATCGATCACAGTTCGGACTATTCTTTTTGCCTATAATGAAAAGTTAAAGACACAATTTTAAGCAAAATTACTGGGCATTGTGAGACATTTTACGAGCTGTTGTCTCGGGAGCAAAACAAATTCAAATAAAAATATACATCCACACATACGGTCTACGGTCGTAATTCAACGTTTTCCGACAGTTCGCGACATAAGGGACGTAAAAAGTAGTCTTTTTCAATATAAAAAAAGGTTTTTAGTGGCGTAACATACGCCGTTATAAAGTTTTATTACGATATCCACCGATGGTACTGTTTGTAGTGCGGGAGGTAATGGACAGGATGATTACTTTGGAAATTACTCCTCAAACGATTCGTTCAATTTTCGATATCATAAACATCTGTAATCTTGATAAACAATGCATCTTATTCCCATAGAGGCCTTTTTTTTGAGGGGGGAAATGCCGCTGCACTACCCTTCTACCACGGGGATGACAGAAGGGGGTGTGTGGGGCTCGAACCCACTAAAATCCCCCCCGTGAGCAGAGGGTCCCATAGAGGCCTGTCGCAAACAAAACTAAGAATGTTTTTTAGGACAAATCAATCATTTCATGACAATTATAAAGTTTATATAGGGATTTATTTTACAGACCAGTTGCACCCAGACTACCTATGTTTTTTAAGCCACTGTTGGACATGCACTTTTTACGCTACGAGTGCCACTGCCGTTGTCAAAGTATATTTGCATATGCGACCACTTCAAAAAGCGCTGCGCGCCGCAAAAAGTCGCAGAATTTTTGTGAAATAGAAACAAATGTATTGGATTTGTAAATGCGACTTTCTGTTACCAGCGTCCCGCGTCGGCTACTGCGAATTATGGCCGTATATTTCTACCGTACGTTTACTTTGTATTTTTGTACCACGTGTGCATACGATTGCTTCGAAGCTCAGAAAAGAGCTTCAAAATCTTCCTTATAGGCAGCTATTGCCTAAGCTTTAACTTGCTGGTTTGATGTAGCATCATGTGGTATCATTTTTAACCGACTTCAAAAAAGGAGGAGGTTCTCTGTTCGATTGTTTTTTTTTTTTATGTTTTGTTACCTCAGAACTCCGTCATTTATGAACCGATTTGAAAAATTCTTTTTGCGTCGGGTTCAGTATAACTACGAAGTGGTCCCATATAAATTTCATCGATATGTGACCTTGGACTTCGAAGATACATTGAAGTCGGTATTTGTTTTTTTCTAAAAATTAATTATTTTATTATAATGGATCCTTGTTTCTACCACCAAAAGAAGCTACTTTTACAGCTTTATCACAATACGCGCGTTTACGGGACAAACCCGCGGCAAACACGCGGCGTCTTTTGGACAGTCACTAGCAAACCGAATGATATATCTACTAAAACGGAATGTCAGGCCTCGCTAGCGGTGGTTGAGCGCCTGGTGGTAAGCGCCACGCCTGCCCATAACAATTGCAGTGCCAACTAAGTTCTAGTTTAATACCATAAAAATACTGCGTTGGGTAAAAGCACTGCATTGCGCTCATCACCCCGAAACATCAGATATTAGTCTCATATGCCCAGTTATTTCGCTGGCTACAATGCCCTTCAAACCGGAAAACTGTAATGTTTGCGTACTACTGCTAGGCGACAAAATAAGTGGCAAAGCGGTGCTACGAGACACCTACCACGAGTAAAACCACCGAGTACCACGACCTATCCTCGTGATAGGATAAGGTATTGAAGGAACATTCGCAAATCGCCATTGTGATAAGGGTGTTGAAGCGGCTTTTTATATTTCCGCTGCGGGAAGCGGTATGCGCCCTAAGGCTTAGGCGTCAATTAAATATTAATAATTATTAATATTAATTAATAATTAATTAATATTAATAATAATTATTTTAGTGGACTGTATTTGAAAATCGTTAGGTACACTAGTTACCTACATGGTATTTCGGCAGATCTGCTTAGGTATAGAAATTGGACACCACGCACCTTCTTTCTCTTGTGTCATGAGTTGAATCTTGCCTTCAGGCAGAGATCGCGGTAGGCACTCACGTAAGGCACTCGCGGCAGTGCAGATGGCTCACTTGCACTTCACGGTTGTGGTAATCAATGTAATTGTTGGAAAATTTGTCTACTTCCCCAGATTTATGACCGGTCGCGGATAAGATATTTTTGCTACTACTGCAGTGACAAGATGCATGGCAGGATATGGATAGGACAGGATATGGACAAGGAAAGCAAACATTATATATATATATATGGCCCAAAATAAACGCTAAAGATTGTCAAAGGCATTTTGCTTTACACGCATGTAGCCCCAACGTTCTGAAATAAAAATCAAGTGCGTTTTCCAATTAAATGTCAATTTAGGTCGGGAAAATACAGCTGTCTGATTGTTCGTTCACATTCAATCACAGCCCGTTCTCATATCGACGTCGGCGTCACTGGAAATGTCGCGAGCAGGGCCGAACTGGGTATAAATAGGGGTGGAGCGGGTCGGTTTTTTTGTCGGTTTTATTTTTATAATGTCATTTTTTTCAGGGGTTATTGGTACACCCGGTCCTTTGGAAGGCTTGCGCGAGGACATGGATACAACACGTGGTAAAAGACAAAGAAGCATGGAACATTCCGCTTCTCTCAAGTGGCCAACTGGTACATAAGAAAAATTATATTATTAATAATAATGTGTCCACACCACGTTAATTTTTATACACATAATATTGTCAAAACCCAAAATATAGTAACAAAAGTACTAAAAAAAATCCCCTCAGTTTCTCGCCGTTCTTCCGAGTCAGTCAAATCAATCAATCAAAAGTTCTTTATTTCAATTTTGTCGTCACAGACGCACTTATGAACGTCAATTATTACAATGACTCTACTACCGTATCGGAAAACGAACCACTACTCAGAAGATACGGCAAGAAACTGAGGGGCATATTTTTTAGTATTTTTGAATTCCGATAAGATGGTAGAGTCATTGTAATAATTGACGTTTATAAGTGCGTCTGTTATGCCAAAACTGAATAAAGAACTTTTGAACTGGAACGTAGATCATTTAATTTAAATATGTATTGGGGAACACTTACCGGAAACTGTCTCTTAGTGCGTCATTTTTTATTATAATTAAACCAGCTTTTATTTAACGTAACCTGATAGTGTGTGTCGGTAAAATCTTTTAACTTAATTAAGCACTTCCCATTTCCGATCATGCTGATTGTTTTCATAATACAAAGTGAAACTATACTGAGTGAATCTGACGATGGTGCCGGAATGTGGTCAGAAATACATGCAGTGTTCTTAAGACAAATTTATTGTCCGACTTCAAAAAGGAGAAGGTTCTCTATTCGAACGTATGTTTTTTAATGTTTGTTAACTCAGAACTCCGTCATTCATGCACCGATTTGGAAAATTATTTTTGCGTCGGGTTCAGTATAGCTACGAAGTGGTCCCGTATAAATTTCATCGATCGACTTTGGACTTCGAAGATACATTGAAGTCGGTTTTTTGTTTGATAAAATTTTTACTTGTTATTTCTTTAAGAAAGTTCTATATATGCTTACCAAATTGCTTTTCTGCACGCAGACGTAACACAATGCTGTATGTTTTCCATTGAAGGGGTAGCAGCGAACCGATTTTCACCGTGTTGTTGAAAGAACGATTTTCTTTACCATCCTTTTGTCGATCACGACGCCTATTCAAGTGAACATGTATTCTTCGACGTTCTTCAGGTTCTCTTGAAGCTGGATTTACGAGGTTTTTTTGTAGAAAAAGATCAAAACCGCAGACATCTTACTGCGAAGAAACGTAACACGTTTAAACTAGAAGACGTTTTCAGACGTATAGAGAAGTAAGTCAGTAGAAAGTTTTATGCATAACTTGGGAGTCTTCAGTTTATTTATATTTTAACTGTGTTTCGACATAAATACAATCTGGGTATGTTCGAATCAAGAGTGAACAAGTACTTACTGGGTAAGCGTGCTACATATTCGACCACATCGTCGCTTCCCATCAGGTGAGATCGTGGTCAAACGCTGACTCAGACGGATGTAAAAAAAATGTGCTGTGGTAATCCTTACTAATATTATAAACGCGAAAGTTTATGTATGGATGTTTGTTACTCTTTTAGGTAAAAACCACCGAACCGATTTTGATGAAATTTGGTATGTAGGTTTATTTTATTTACTTTAGGACTTGGAATAGCACATAGGCTACTTTTTATCCCGGGAAACCGCGAGTGGAACCGCGGGGCGCAGCTTGTATCTAATAGTTTTATTTAATTACCAAGGTTTAAATGTAGTGTTACTTTGGGTCTTATCGCTAAAAAGGATCTCTTCCGGACAATCTAAGGGTCCTACTTAAACAAACAGTGCATGTCATGTAGAATCAAATCCTTACATCGAAACAACAAAAATAAAACATCTTTATCCAAATAGCTTCCCCGGATGAATAAATTGAATGTGCTGCGTATCGGAAAATTATATTCATAAGTTATGTTAGCCCTACTCCGAGGGAGAAAGTGGTTGTGGTGCCCTAGGACGGGGGCAGGGGGGCGTCAGGATGAAAAGGGGGAGGGGGGAAGTGAGGAGTAAGGATTAACAATGGTTTGAGGTGTGGAATAAATCCTGGGCACGTACATGTAAAGTACAGTTAGGTGGAATAGCTACTTACATTATTTTTTTATGGAACTGAGTGATGAGACAAACAAGTTGTTCGTCTGATGGTAAGCACGTCTGCCCATAATAATTGCAGTGTCACTCTAAACTTTTATGCCATAAAAAGCAATGCGTAGCACTGCATTATTACGTCTCATATGCCCAGTAATTTCGCTAGCTATAATGCCCTTCAAACCGGAACACAGTAATGCTTAGCTTATTAAGCTAAGAAGTATTTTTTGTTGCTAATTGATCTATGTTTGGTCACTAGCTCATATGATTGCCACATATTAAGTGACGCATAGGCAGAAAATAGAATTCACAGATCAAAGGAGGACGTACGGTAGTTGATTAACTGCTCAGAGTCGTCTCTCTGAAGGTAAATAATCAAAATCATCATTTATTGATATTATCAAATGCAAGTCAACAATAGGAATATCACTAGCTGCCTGACTGCGTACCTAACGGATTCCAAAGAGTAACGTTTGTACAAACTCGTTTGGTAGATGCATAATTGTGATACTAAATATGAATAAAAAGATTTTGATTTGATTTGAATTGAAAAGTAAGGAATTTTATACGATAAAATTAACATCAGGATTGCCACAAAATTGAAAAAAAAATCTTTTTTTTAATTTTCTATTCAACCACTCATGTTCAAAAAGCGCGTCTGAAAAACTGAAGTGGAAATATATTGCATCTAACATTTTATACGTCTCTCATAACGTTAGTTCAAGTATAGAATAATCGTATACATTTACAGTATATTGAAATGTATCCTCTTCAATTTTAAATAAGTATCAAAAATATATGGCTAAAACAATAAAAAATCAGCAGAATTCAACGAAAATATCAAACGGTTCAAATAAAATAAATACAACGCAAAACTCCACTCCACTTGAGTTCACAACAGTACTTGCGTTTGATCCGTCACAGACGACTCGGTCGATTTATCGTAGAACTTGGCCGATAGAACACGGAGCGAGCACTTTTGTGCAGAACTGTCGGCGCGTGGAACGCAGTTTAGCTAGGGTAGTGATTGTTCACCTGCCTGTACCAGATGGGAATCGGTGATAGATCTTAGGAGTTTTTTGTTTCTGGTGCATGGATTTCTGGTTGGACGCTGACTTTCCAGCTAAAAGATATCTTCCATCAATCCTTGATGAAAGGAAATTGTCAATTGATCAAGTAAAGTCAAATGACTTTACTTGATCAATTGACAATTTCCTCAATCAATTCGTGATTTTTTGTGCCTATTTAGGCACAAAAAATCACTTTTAAACATCTTATACTATACATCATACAAATCATTTTTTTTATGTAACTGACTGACGAGACGAGCTGGTCATTTGCCTGATGGTAAGCAATACGCCAGCCCATAACAATAGCAATACCCAGAACTTTGCAAAATCCTGCGCGGCACTACACTGCGCTCGTCACTCTGAGACAATTAGCTATTGAGTCTCATATTGCCCAGTTATTTCGCTGGCTATAATGCCCTTCAAACCGGAACACAGTAATGCTTGCGCACTACTGCTTGGCGGTTGAATAACTGACTATACAAACCAATTAAAAATTGTTACTTTAGTTATCTTGAATGGAAAAAGGTAAGCATATCTATTTCTTTCCCATACCTACTCAAATTGAAGTCCAAGCCCAGAAAAGATAGTGAAAAAGTGTTTCGGAATACACCCGCTAGAGAAGATAGCACCACGAAATTCTGAAAAAAAAATCTCTTCTTTCAAATCTTTTAAAATGTCTAAAAATATAAAAATAAAAACTGAAATAATAATTAAATATTAACAATATGCCGCACACCCTCTACATTTCTTTCGCGACCTGAAAGACTGATAGGTATTGCTAAATAGCATTATGTCATTATTTTTACCATTTTTGTGCAAAACTATTAAATAAATATGTCAAACCAGAAGTGCGAGTGAAATGTCCCATTGCCATAATATCAGCAAAGAAAACTAACTAATACTATATCAGTTACAGAAAAATATGACCTTGATGTATGAATATATATATGAATTTATTTTTTCACTTTTTTTGGTGGACCATTTTACTAGTCTTATAAAATCAATTTAAGCCCTAGGCAGTTTTTACGTAGCATATAAAAGACGCACTCTACAAGCAGTAAAAAAAATATTCGTAGAGGAAGTAGATGAAATGAATCACAAGACTCTTAAGCCAACACCGAAAGTAATTTCCATAAAGAAATCAGTATCAGAGAGTGATTGACAAGGGACCGACGGACTTCCTTAATAATCCTGTTTTTACTTTATCCTAAAATAGTTCCATTAATCTCCCGAACCCAACAAAGTCACTATCTTCGTCGGCAAACACTCTCCGAAAGCATACCCGTTAATAAACTGTCGCAATACCTACTCATAAGCCCTTGGGTAACTACACCCGGCACATTATTTTATCTAACATTTTGGATACGCTTTCACACATCCTCTCCACCTTATTCTCATCCGAATAAGACTTAGAATCGTGCATCTGGGCGGCATTTAAGAGATAAAGTGGCAGGTCCCAGCTGCGGAACGCTAGGTCTACGCGTTTGCGGTCAACAGTCTAAACAGGCTGGAGTTGACAGATATTGTAAACTAGGGACCCTGAATTATGTTTGAAATGTTGGGATCCTGCATCGTTACTGGTTAGGAGCTAGGTTTTCAAACAGCTTTTGTACTTTATTTTACCTTAACAATTCTTTAAACTAGGTAAAGTTTTGTATTACATTGCAAAATTTAACTAGTTTGTAATAATATGAAATTAATTGTAGCTCAATATGTACTTTTTTATGGAACTGAGTGATGAGACGAGCAAGTCGTTTGCCTCATGGTAAGCGCCACGCCTGCCAATAACAATTGCAGTGCCACTCAGAACTTTTATAATATCAATAAAACACTATCGCTCATCACCCCGAGACATCAGGTATTAAGTCTAATATGCTTATAGTAGTTTTGGTAATAAATAAATGTTCTTAACTAATAAAATGTTCTTTCATTTAGACCAAAAAAACCGCATCCAAACTGGTTCAACCGTTTAAGATCTAGAAGAACTACGGTGCCACAGACAGACAGACACACATAGTGGTCAAACTTATAACACCCCTTCTTTTTGCGTCGGGGTTAAAAATAGGTCTTTATATTTATAAACTTATGTACGCATTTATACAAGCTGCCCGCGACTTCGTACGCTTAGTATTTTGTTTTCCCGTGACCCCTCGGCAACCACGTGTTAATATCAGATGAAAATTACGTCAGTCTTTCCCGATACTTACAATCTGGGAATCTTCAAATCTCGAGTGAACAGTTACTATCTTGGCAAGCGTGCTACGTCGTCGACCGCATTGTCGCTTACCATCACGTGAGATAGTGGTCAAACGCAAGCCAATAATGAAAAAAAACCTTATGTCCTATTCCGGGCTATATCTGTGGAAAATTTCATCAAGATCGATTCAGCAGTTTAGTCGTGAACGCGTAAGAAACAGACAAACAGACAGAGTTACGTTCCCTTTTATAATACTAGTGTGGATTAGTGTAGACAGGATGAAAATATTAGCAATAGTCCACTAGTAAGCTATGTCCGTAGAAGTAAATGCAGAACTTTGGAAGTAGCATCCGGAAGTTAGGCTCTGGGTACATGCAGACAATAGTTTGTGTTTGTCTGACTCCACTGTTGGTTTAGGCCGCGTTACGGGCATATCTGTTTTATCTTGATACACCCAGAGCCTTTTTGTATGATAATAGATTAACCTTACCCAAATATCGTTATTGTTCAGTAAAAATACGCTTAGGTACCCCAATTTCTTTCAAAGCATTTTAAAAATGTGCCCCTATCATAAAAAAAATATGAGTAAGTTAAGACCCGTTGTGGTCAAACGCAGACCCAGTCTGTTGTAAAAAAAGACCAAATCATAGCCAAATCAAATCATAACCTGCTATGACGTGTTTGACGTATTGATATAGATTTTATTTTATTTTAATTTATTTTAAGTCGTTTGTTGTGACATATTGAATTTGTATTGACTGACAATGTATTAGATTATTATAATTTTATTTATTTGATTGGTTTTATTGTATTTTAATGGGGGTTTATTGTTTTTAATTGCTTCATTCATTTAAATTTAAATTATTCGAATGCATAGCTTCTGTGGTATAGTAGCAGACCCAGTCAGCTCATATCTAATACACCTCGGAGTTTGCTGTTGGTTTGATTTCCGCTACGGACGTTTGTGTACAGAAAACAAAGCGGAAGTATTTGTTTCGAGTTGGGTGTTGTGGGACCATGATCCTCATAGTTTCTTCCTCTCTAGATCCATGAAGTTCTAGTTACGGATAATATTTATGTATCTGATCGTTGGGACATTAAAAAACAACAATGAGTAGCGTCCATCGCAGCTATTGGCTATAGGCACTAAATCACCGGTTCAAATCCCATCCAACAGCAAGTGTAGCTCAGTGAGAGTACGTGCGACTTTCCATCCGACGCACCCGTGTTCGAATCCCGCAGGCGGCCTGTGCGGATTTAACACGTGCTCTAAAAACGGCGAAGGAAAACATCGTGAGGAAACCGGCATATCATTGAATTTATTACAAACATTTAAAGACATGTAACAGTCACAAACCCGCTCTGGTTTTCACTGGTTCGCATAGATTTGTATTTTGAGAAATATAACTTCAAACTTAGTGGTACAATAGACACTTGTGGTCCTTTGATGGTAGTAATGTCACCTCTTTGTCCATATTCCATTGTTGACACACGTCTGGTCAGTTGTCCATCTGTCTCCGGTGAAGTTAACCAATAAAACACTTGACTATTCGAGTGACTAACTCCCATACGTAACGTGCGACGCCAAATGCATATTTCATAGGATGAGCATCGATTGCGGGCTATTGATTCTGGTCGGGTAACGCTGCCTGCTTCTACAGGTCAATGCATTCAATTGGACACTGCAGCCCAGATGGGGTTGAAATTAGTTTCGCTTTGATCTTCCTATTACACCTAAGCCCCTGTGGGCAAACGCTCTTTCGTAATGAATTTGTTGCTGTCGAAATCTGTAGGTTGGAATACAGATACAAAATAATTAATATAAATTTAGGATATGCGTAGGTATTACGACGGCGGATGGAATTCCTACATGTCACCTCGAGCCTTTAGCCGCGATGGGTGCAATGACAACGCCACCGAAGAACTCACGTCCTCGGCCGAATTGAACTGCTAATCTTAATCAGCACCTAATCCTTCTGAAATAAGGTCACGTGAGATGTCACGTGACGACGACGTGAAACGATGTCCATAACGTGGTATTTTGACAGCCTCTGGTGTCTTGGTGTCGTGGTTGAGCAGGTTGGCTTAAATCTCATACAGTACTGGGGTTGCGGGTTCGATTCCCGCGGCGGGACTAATGTTTGTGCACAGAAAAAAGAAGTGCAAGCATTTGTTTCGTGTCTGGGTGTTGTGCAAGGATATCGTCATTGGTGTTGTGTGACCATGGTCTTCTTAGTCCCCTTCTCTAGAGACAGGGAATCCTTGTTACGGACAAAAATCTATGTATAAGATCGTTGGGAGTATTTATTTATTTATAACACCTAGTTAAAACTGACGTGAAGATACAAGTGAACGATGAGCCGAACTGCTTGCTGCGCGCTTTTTAGCAGGCGTCTTAAAGTTTCAAGCTTGCTCCTAATATTACATTAGGTACACGATATTCTCCTGAATGTGTACCCAACAAGGATTGTCTATAATCCGACAGCCGAGCAGCCTTCGGTAAAACATTTCTCAGCGTCTGCGCCACAGCTTTAGTCCGAAGCTACATGTTGTAGTGCGGTGCCAAATGCATATTTCATATCGCTGAGCACCGACCAGCCCCACGGACATATTGGTTCTGCCTAACGTGCTGCTTGCTTTTACAGGTCAATGGATTTTGCATCAGTGAGCTGCGACTGCCTTTGCAAGGTAGAAATGACAGGGTTTGGATGGTATTATTGTAGTTACCAGCTTCTATGAACCTTCAATAGCTCTCAGTCATTGTTACAACCGTGTCGATATAAAAATATAATATGTATGATATTGAAACAACTGGATAAAAAAGTGACATATTAAAAAAATATATGCGCTGTTTTAGGCTAGATCGGCATTATGCTAATACATGGATTTAGCATGCATTATCATCGAGTTGTGAGCGACCCTGAAAGTTTCAGCCGGATAGCTAATCGGGAAGTGCTCGAGAGTTGCGAGATTCCATCCGAAACGACAGACAGACAGACAGATAAACGAGAAAGTGACTTAATAAAAACGTGGTAAAATAACTCGAATTGCGAAGGTCAGGCAAACTAGATTGATATCGAAATGCCAAAAGTTTCAACGCAATAAGTTAATATTTGGAGGTATTGATGTTTCGTCTTCAATTTGAATCATCTGCAAACTATTTCTATCAAAAATTACACCGTGACTGCGAGCTCGCTGATTGGCTACTTGATACATTATTAATAGCTGTTGTATTTTTATATTATTTTATTTATTTGGAAAAGCAAACAGTTACATTGTACATTTTACAAACACATAATTATAACTAAAGCTTAATACTAACAATGTAGCCCACAACGCTATTCACAGGTTACTTGATGACTTACAATTGCAGCACCGCTAGAGGCTACTGACTACTAAATACATGAGTATATTAATAAATACATACGATATATATACATTAATAAATATAATATACCTACATAAAATTAACAAAAATATAATCATAGAATTAAATTTAACAATTTAAAAGTTTATCATAAACAAGTGTTTTGTATGTCTCTACCATATGGCGGATTGGTGAGCGCAGGCCACCGTTTGTTCTGCATGTAAATGTTGTATGCTATGTCTATTCAAACTTGTAATTACAATGCACTCAGGAGAGCTATTAGAATAACTAAATCCAGCACTTTAGCATCCATTGTTATAAAACAATACAATATTGTACAATACAATACAACAACTCTTGACTATGCAGATAACACTGTACTATCCTGTAACATGGCAATAGCGTCATTGTTAAACAGCATTTTACCCGGATAAATTATATCTTCATGCAATCTAAGGGTGAGGAAGATTGCATGAAGATATGATTTATCCGATGGTTGTGTACTATGATATTGTTATACTAGCTACGCCCCGCGGCTTCATCTGCAGTTTTTCGCTATAAAAAGCAGCCTTTGTCCTTTTCCAGGACCTAAACTACATACCAAATTTCATTAAAATCTCAGTAGTTTTTGCATAATTGAGTAACAAACATCAATTTATCCATCCGTTCATTGGATCTATCCATCCATCTTTACTAACTTTGGTATTTATAATATTTGTATGATGATGTAAGGTAAATTGTATTAATAAATTAATATTGTAAAGCAAGTTTTACCAGACATCTTTATCTAAAAACTACAGATATAAAATAAATGCATTAGGATTAAATGAACATCGTTTCTCAATTCCTAAATTTAATTTATGTACATACATGCAGAAGAATTTCGTTATAATAGTTACAGCTATAGTTATATAGTATAGTATAGTGTAGTTATATAGTATAGTATAGTTGTATAGTTATAGTAGTTTTGTTGCGATATTTGGTTGAGAAATACTCAACCAAATATCGCAACAAAAGTACAATCTAATCGAGATTATATAGTTTAATTAAAATTAATTTATTTTCAGTTAATTAAAATAAAAACCCATTAAGAAACGATTACAATACACAATTAGTGAGGATTAAAAGTCGATATCTCAAAACCACAACACAACAAAAATTAAATAAAATCAATCAGTCATCAATCAAACAAATAATAAATAAAAAAATCATTGAAGAGGAGGAGAGGCAGGCCTCCGTCGTCAGGTCGGGTCCATGTCCAGCACCGTCCTCCAGCCGTTCCCAGCAGTCTTTTTTTTTCAATATCTTTCGTTTATCTCTCAGAGTCAAAAAGTTAGCCGGCCTGCTCTACGTCTGTAAAGAAGGCCGTCGTTGTCATCCAAAAAGGTCATAACAAACATATTAAATAACCAGTCATATAAAATTAAAATAATCATTAGATTATTTTATGTATACAAATTCGAAATGTCACAAACAACAAGCTCAAATAAAATAAAATCAATCAGTCAAAAATACGTCGATATAGATGTACTACGAATATATGTCTATAAAAAATAACATTTTAGTAAAGTGAGATTCATATAATATTATAGTCTACAAAAAATGCGCATATTTCCTTCAAGCCAATGAACACAAGTAATGCAACATGAAGTCGCGTCTCAGGCGGCATTCAATTTGTGGTGATGTACCGCGGAATAAAACAACACCGCTTGCCGCTGCGCTGGTCCTACTCTAACCAGTATCCGCGATTCAGACAGAGGCCTACGACAACTGCGGACTGGGGAAAATATTCATAACCCCCGGGGAAAATTTTCGGTGGTTCTATTTAAGAAATTGAGTGATGGGCTGCGCCAGTTTGTATCCTGATAGTAAGCGCCACGCCTACCCATATCAATGGCCATCCAGAACAGTTCTTTTAATATCATAAAAACTGCATTGCGCACATTACCCCGAGACATCAGATATTGAGTCTCCAATGCCCAGTAATTTCGCTGGCTACAATGACAAATTTAGTTGGAGTGATATAAACGCTACTTTTCATCTCGGAAAATTAATAGTTTTAAGAAAATCACTATCTAATTCAATGCGAGCAATGTCACGGGTAGCAACTAGTATTTTTTCACTAATATTGAGTGCTACGTAAATAAAGAGAAGCAATGAAATAGCATTTCTTTGGTCACGACGAAATTATTTATAGGGTTCCGTACTTCAAAAGGAAAAATGAACCCTCATAGGATCACTTTGTTATCCGTCTGTCCGTCTTACAGTCAAGATCATTTTTCTCAGGAAATTAATATTATTGAAATTAATAACAAATACTCAGGTCTGCCAATCCCTTGGAGCTGTGAGAAAAATCAAAATCCTAAGTTAACTCAATCAAAAGATACGGCCGTTTACGTCGCATATTTTGACAATCGCAAGGAAATCAAACCTATGGGAAACTTTCCGATGACCTATAGGTAATCATAAAATTTGGCAAGAAGCAACGTCTTATAGCACAGTAAAGGGTTTTTTTTGCAATTACAAACTTACATTTGATGTTGGATTATATCGATGTATGGTAGAAAATTTTTCAAACTTCAAGGTTAAGTTTGTCCTTCAATCGACGATACAAGTTTGTTCGGAAACCTCGGTGCGCGAGTCAGACTCGCACTTGTCCGATTTTTAATTTTGGTAATGGCGCGTCTCAAATAAAATTCCCAATTCACACATCTCTAGACTCGCCTGCTATACAAAATAAAACTCTTACTGAATAAAGCGCCTAGCTTTCGCAGTCCCCTTATTATTATTGGCACTGCGCCAAAGTGTGCTCCGGTCGAAGGTTGCGTTTTATATATTCAATTTGGGCGATTATTCAGCCATCGCCGCTACGCGACGTTGGAACCGATAGATAGATAATGACGCTATCTGCCATGATTGCTATCTGTAATATTCTATCTACTCCATGAATAATATTGAGGAAAATATTGCTGGATTTCTTCGGAGGTCATGTTTGCTTATTGGAGACGCGGTCATGGGGAAGCTACGACAATATGGTACGGCTCTGGGAGCAATGGAATCGAAAACGTTATCAGAAATCAGAAGAGATTAGGGCACTCATAAATGTCCCATGTTGAACTTGGACCACAGAATAGGTATTGAAATACGAGTATGTACCTACATAGAAATGTTGTAGTTTATGATCATAGGTTGTGTTCCACTGCCGGCGTATATGTACCCCAGCAGTTCTATTTATGGAAGAAACATCTTCGAGCTTTTTCTGTTCGAGCATACGACGTAAAATGAGTTCATCAACCATTCTCATTGACTAATCCTTCTAGTTTCCTATCTACTGAAAATATCATTCGAGCTTAGAATAGGGCAGTTGTGTACGTTTTTACAATAATATTCCAAAATGTATAACGGATCTCACAGAAAGTAGATTCAAATTGCGTGTGAAAAATATTCTAATGAAAAAAGCATACTATACAGTTAGTAATTACATAGAAGACAAAGATGCATGGAACATTCCGCTTCTGTCAAGTAGCCAACTGGCAGATAAGAAAAATAATATTGTCAAAAACAAACATAAAATATTATAATAAAAGTTAAAAAAAATGCCCTTAAGTTTCTTGCCGTATCTTCTGAGTAGTGGTTCTTTTTCCGATACGGTGGTAGAGTCATTGTAATAATTACTGCAATTAGCATTATAATTACCGCTATTATGTAATAATTAACGTTCACAAGTGCGTCTGTGACGACAAAACTGAAATAAAGAACTTTTGTACTTGAACTTGTATACAGACAATCGGGATGACAAGATTTTGAGAAAGAAGAAAAATTAAATTGCTTGTTTAGGAATCGAACCTGCGTCTTCGGATTACCATTCCGAATCCTCCACCAAGGGGCCACCGAGCCGTACGCAATCAAATATCTTTTTTTTATATCATCTTACGGTAACGATTCTACGGAATCTGTTGTCAATATAAAAATATTATCAATTTAATTCTTTCTAATTTTCATGCTCTAATGCATCAAATATCAAATCATCGTCATCAACATCAATAGCATGTACAAATCAACTGCTGAATTGAACATTCAAAACAAAGCACTTGAACCCGATCTTCAGCTCTTCTTTATGCAGATCGTCGATCCATCTACCCGAAAACCGTCCTACACACTTGCCTAGTAGATTCCACTTCAGTCTTTTTCAATATCAAAGTGGCATTTTCCAGGACCTAGTAGAAAATCGTTAGGGTTGACATAACAAAAAATGGAATCAAAACTGGCCTTTGGCCTCTCCTATAACAGGCCTTTAGGCTGATGATTAAGACTCTTGTGCAGCTGGAACATTTTTTTTTTACCCTTAATAGGTCTATGTTTGGCCACTATCTCGCCTGATGTGAAGCGATGGTGTGGCCTAAGATGGAGCACATAGATCTAGAGAGAGACGGCAGTTGAGCGACTGCTCAGACCCCTCTCCCCGATGGTTCACCGAACATCATCCCGAAACACGACTAGGTCGCTTGACGGCATGGCTTTGTTTGGTGGGTGGTATTACAACCACTCGGGTTTCATCACGATGTTTTCCTTCACCGTTTTAGAGCGAGCGTGCAAAATCTGCACTTAACTATAAGTCATTGGTGCAGGGCCGAGTCGTGATTCGAACCCAGGTGCGTCTGATTGAAAGGCGCATGAGTTCCCGCTGAGCCACACTCGGTCTAAACAACAATACAAACTGCACTATTCCCTACGACCTAATATTCCAGAATATTTTGACATGACCTACTGTAGCTGTGTCAGTAGGACATCCATACCCTTTAACGAAATCTACTTTCCGTAATGTTAATAAACAGTGCCCATCAAGTGGAGTGTCAAGTGCCATAAAACGTGTCACAGCGTTCATTTTGTAGTCATATTTCATGCAAACTCATATAAACCACAACAGAGGAGACCATAAAAATATTATAGTCCGTAGTAGAAGCCCGGGGTCGGCGAAAAATCGGCGGCGAGGTCGAACACAGGAAATTGGATGCCAGAGATCGGCTATCGACGTATTCGAGCCATAACATGAGGTCGCGAGAGAAACAAAATATTTACAGGATAAGCCTCTTTCTGTTTGACATTTAAACATAAAAAGGACATACTACAGACTAATTTTCCTATTATTTATTCGGCCGGTGGGTTCCAGTATGGAAGTATGTTCTAGTATGTTCTAGCTTGTGGCAGAAAAAAAGTTGTCGTGACTGAAGTCAGGAGTAAAAATAATTTTATACAAAAATCATTTGTTGTCTATTGAATAGATAGGTATACAGCGCCCCCGTTCCCGTGTCGCTTCTCTTTCCACACGGACTTTTTCATCCTTCAACGGACTTAATTTATTACGTTTTACTCATAGGAAATGGTGAAAAAAAATTGTGAAAATAAGGATTATATGTTTTTGAAGGTACTTTCATGTGCATTCGGGTGTCACCGGTCCTGAAACTCCTTTAAACAAGAATTACAACTTCGATTGCGTTTACGAGCAGTTTACTAAGAACAGCGGGAATCTGACCAACTCCTGCGAAGGTCCGAATAAGGGCCTTTACCTAAAGTCACACACTAGTTTACACCATTCCCACGTGCAGACTATCATCAACCTTATCAAGTGCGTATAAAGTTCTCTTTTGTTTGTGTTTTTGTTTCGATAAAACCAGTGATTTCAGTAAACGCGTCCGAGCATCGTTAACTTTTCCCGAAGTACCGGGATCCAGTAACTTGCGCGAGTTACTGGCACCCCAACTTGAATAACATGGGTGGTTAATTAACAAGCGTAAGTTGATCGTCTGAAGTTTTGCTGCACTCAAACTTGGAGGATAGGTTCTCATTATACTGTTTTACTCTGGGAACTATAAGTTTAGTTTCTTTATTTGATTTTGTTCGAAGAGAAAGTAAATAGTTCACTCCAAACAGCAGCAAAATAAGAAAATAAAAATATAACAGATAATTTATTTAGATAACAGTTAATTTATTAGTAGTACCTAAAAAAATCAGCGTGGCAATGCGGCCAGCGTTTTGGGCACTTTTCTCTCCACCATAACCTTTTAGAATAATTTTATTATATTTTGTATATATATTTAAGTTATTTTAGTTTAGATTTAGATATTTATTAGCTCCGTATTTGAGTTTGTTGTGTATTTATTAGTCCGGACTTCTGGCCCGAAGGTGTAGTCTACCGACAAGCACTTCCAAGAACTCATACATTTAAAGACAGTTATGGTTTGGTACGTGGACGCTTTGACTCCTATTTTGAAAGAGAGAGAGAGTGGAAAGAGATTTCTAGATAGTATAACAAATAAGAGAACCTATACCAAGCCCTTTAAGCATTAAAGTGCTACAAATGTCTAGACATAATCTAAGACGTTCGAATTAATAAAAAAAAACATTTGTTTCAGACTTTGTCCATATATTTTTAGTAACAAAGATTTTAAAAACTACGTTAACAGAACATTGTAGTTAATTGTATTAAATTAAATAACAAATGAATTAAAATTTAATTGTTAATAAACTAGTCTATGGCTTCAAGGTGACGAGCGTAGTGCTATGCCGCACAAAGATTTTGATAAAAATACATGGGTATAATCGTAAATGTTCGGTTCGGTGGGTTTTTACCTTTTCCTATTTTTCTAGCGAAATGTCTAGATATTCTAATACGCATAAATTTCCGGTTAAACCGTGGAGGCCGGAATTCTTGAAGGGGTTGTTAAACACCCCTTAATGACCGCCTCTCGTTAAGAGGAAAGGTTTGGGCTGTTCTTTAGAATTAACAGTTACAACTTAGCCCTGGGCCAGCTAACCTAGACCTTACATCCTACCTTTGCCGGATCAAATACCTACAAGTTTCCAAAGAATTATGTTTCAAGTTAGGCTGGCCGTGATTTTGTGAGGGCGCATAAAGTTTTATGCATTTGAAATAGCTCGAAAATTGGTCGTTTGACGTTTTCTAAACGTAAAACAGCGGTTTGCTTCGAGTTACTGATTTTGATAAGAGATAGGGCACCATACCATTCAGCATATGGATATGGTGCCGTTAAAGTAACATTCGTATGAATGTGCATGTCTCTCTTTAATGGTTGATTTGACATCTCCAAAGCATTTTGACCTCTGCGCCGGATGCAGACGGTCGTATTTGTTTTAATGGTTGGTGAAATAACAAGTTTTTTGCTTTCTGATAGATGTTTATTTTCAGTATAAATTCAATTCTAATGACCTTTATAGTTAGAGCTTGGTTTTTACATATTTGACGCCGGAATATTAAATGTAATGTGTTTGTTCTGTGTAATGCTCGCAGCGCAGCTCGTCTAGCCATTCATAACGAATCTGTAAGGTTAAGCAAAGTTTGCCGCGGTCGCCACTTGGATGGGTTGGTGTGGTGTGTGGTTTGTGTGGTATTTATATCTGAGCGCTGCCGTGCATCATGCTCA
Source organism: Petrophora chlorosata (assembly GCA_951640565.1). Taxonomy (NCBI): domain Eukaryota; kingdom Metazoa; phylum Arthropoda; class Insecta; order Lepidoptera; family Geometridae; genus Petrophora; species Petrophora chlorosata. The sequence goes on along the minus strand of OX621204.1, from coordinate 712,261 downwards.
TCGATTTCGGTTGTTGTCTTAGGACAACACTCTTTAGGCAATGTCGGAGGTCTTGGCGGTCTATAAACTCCGACACCAGTGTTAACCAACCCACACCCATATGTAAATACCACACAAACAGTCACCCATCCAAGTGGTAACCGTGGCAAACGTTCCTTAACCTAGTAGATCTGTTATCAACGGCTAGGTGTGCTACGCTACGAGCGCTACAACTAGCAAAATAATAATTTTATTTAAATAAATTATTTTAGTAAATGAACGAAATAATGAAATGTTGAAAAGCCCTGGCACTCACATTGTAGTACAAGTTCACAATCAAGTAGCAACAAAAGTATCAAAGCAAACCAAAATAGACGAAATCCATTACCGCGAAGATTTTATGATCCGAAATAGAACGCCGCTTGTGGCGAAAATAATAAGTGACTTGAATGACTTGATTTATAGTGCGCCGCAGAAACGGGGATGGCGCTATTATTTGCAACTTGTTTTCTTATTGGAATCTTTTTATACATTACAAGTAGGCTTAGACATACTAAGAAACAAATACGGCTCAAGTTTGATTTGTGATCCTACAGAATCTACAAAGCTATCAGGTTCTTTAGTCGTCTAAAAACGGCTTAGGGTACGTACGAAATACGTATGTTCTTATATTTATTTTCTCATAGATGGAAATCAAAAGTAGAGAGTATATTACTTAGCCGCAAAATTATTTTTCTTTGGGCGATGTATATTGAATCACTCGCTGCTCGCAGAATTCTACTTTAGAATCCCTTACTGCACTCAGGATTCCACTGTAGAATCCTTGCTAAGCTTTGGATTCAAAAAAGCATCTTAGACGTAAAAATATTATTTTGCTGCCTTGTAATACAATCCACCAATGCTTGAATGCGAATGAATAAAAAAACAATACGCGCAATACAAAAAAAAATGTGACACGTATGCAATCCCAAATACCAACGAGTGACTCTTCATATGGACTGATAAATTGATTTTTCAACTACAAAAATCATTAAGCTCCTTTAACCCGTGGTTGTGAAGACGACTTACCATAACACGTTTTACTTTACAAAAATAACAAACCAAAAATAAAAAATACAAAACCAAAAAAATAAATAAATAAACAGTGTAAAGAGACAACAGTTTAAACTTATATGAGAACAAAGGTACATGAATAAACATATCATAAATGGGGTAGAATGAAATAGATCATTACCTACGTAAGATATTAATTAAAATAAAATATGTGCAAAATACAACGTACGCCAATTTGCAGTTGCGCAATTATTTTTTAAGACTTTTTTATGTTACTGAGAGATGAGACGAGTAAGTCTGATGACTTGCACGCGCCTCATGGTAAGCGCCACGTATTTCCATAACAATTGCAGTACCACCCCGAAATTTTAATACCATAAAAAGCACTGCAGTGCGCTCATCACCCCGAAACATTAGATAGGTATTAAATGCAATGGAATCAGACGTTGCAGAAATTCATCTCAAAACTGAAACGCAATGAAAATATGTAGTGTAATCCCGCTGTATGTAATCCGCTTCTCGTTCTAGCGTTCGGCGAGTCGACACCTGATGATGCCTCGTGCAGACGGCGAAACACGTGTCGTATTAGGAGGGTTGTTGTTAGGGCTTTCTTTATTTAACATTATTTATTATTTACTTAATTAATACATTATTCACCTTTTCTTATATACAATATTAAACTCATTACCATATTTATTATTAAAAAAATAAAAAGGCGGAGGGATTACTTATATATATATTTTAATTTTAATTTATTTTACATTTGCAATCAACCCCATACATATTATATTATTCTATCAACAACCTACATAATATTCAGCGGCATTACACTACATATTTTCATTGCGTTTCAGTTATCAGATATTAAGTCTCATTGCCCAGTTATTTCGCTGGCTACAATGCCTTTCAAACCGGAACACAGACCTATTCTGATAAGACTTTCTTCAGCGTTCTAGTTTTGCCGATCCCGACCGATGTATCACAGGGCCGACAATCCAGCGATACGTGTCGGATGCGTATCGCCGCCATTAATCTGCATTAACGCCGCCATCCGTCTGTGGGATTACCGCCGACAGGGGCGCCTCGTGCCGACTCCTGCCACAACAGTCTGCGAGCGCCCTTAGCGCGCTAGCTATTATCTCCTCTGTGGCGCTAGTGAGGCCTTTATACCCAATAAATAGACTTAGGACTTCCCTAGCAGTTTAGTGCTGCTGTTACTGATGATGCTTAATATTTTACAGGATGTTGCGCCGAATCTACACTAACCCCTTTATTTCTTTGGCCTTGTGTAGATATGGCACGACGCGAGCGACGGTTGTACGAAGTACATGCATTGTAACTTTGCGCTGACGCCGGTGTCTGTATCATATTTTACAACTCGCTTTTGACTATGAACTCGGATGGTTTTCTTAACGCCGCTTTCTATCATATTTATTACATTACCTTTCTTGGTTTATCATCTCTAGTGTAAGGACTTACAATCCCTACAACGGTATATAGTTTAACTTTTTTATGTAATTGACTGGCGAGACGTGCAGGTCATTCGCCTGATTATAAGTACCTAATACAATTGCTCATAACAGTTGCGCAACCACAGAACATTGTTTTTCAAAGTCCATTAGTTTACTATTTTTTTATATTAAATTAAATAAAAAATTTAGGTAATTAAGTAATGCGTCATATATCATATACAAGATCCGATCCGGCGTATTCGTATTCTTTTTTTTGCAGTCAGCTGTAGAAAACGCACAAGATGTAGACCAATAATATTTTGGTCTCCAAAAGTACCAGGCGAGCAGAAACCCGTAAGAGATAAAATGGTTTCATAACACGACGTGACGTGGCTAAATCAGACTGTAGTACATACTTACCAACGAGACACTTCGTTTGCTGGATTATAGCCGATAGTAGCGACCCGATACTGAGATGGTATATCTACAAGCGCTCTCGATAGTAATAATACATGAACTGGAGCTTCTGCGAGTGAATACTTAAGGTTTAAAAAAGGATTCTGAGATAAAAGAATTGTGAATTTTCGTTTTCGGTGAATATCTGACACGTGAAAACCCGGCAATCCCCGTCGGCGAGGAAGTGTTCTTGCTTATTTGAAATAAAGGAATAATTAGTATTAGTTGCCAGTGTTTTGGATAAAATATTAATTTTAACACAAAACTATCTATTTTTACAATCTTTTATTTAACGTGCCATATTTATTTTTTAGGTCAAATCAGAACCACTTTCTCTTATCCTACGGAGTTGAAATTTTGCACACTTGTCAAAGTTCGATCACAATGCAATTGGTGGCAGCTAGCTGATCTGATGATGGAGACAGAAGGTGGGCAATTTAACTCCTTGACGGATAATCGTAAACGGCTAGTGTTTCGGCTGATTTTAATCTGCTTGCGGTTCCGATTACGAATTTGTTAAAAGCTTGTTTTGATAAATCTATTTTCAAAAATATCTTGTTATCGTACAAGTTATTGGTTGTTTCTATGTGTAGCTACATATATATAGACACAGGTATTTGATTTTTCTATTATATAAATTATGTTATATTTTCATACTTTTTGACGATGTGTAATATGTTTAATATATTTTGTATGTTTTATATTCGCGCATAGAATAATATTATTCCTATACTGGAATCCTACAACCCACGCTCTAAGCCTACGCACATACCTATATATTTACCTAAGTCTTTTGTCCTCAAATACAGAATTAACCTGAAAACAACAACAATAAAAAACTTCTAAGCTCGTTTTTACCTCACGTCCATCGCCTTTCGTATTAGCCCGTTATTCGTTATTTTTCCGAATAATCCGCCGTGCCGTTATAACGACGTTACGCTATGACGTAACTGGGTTATTTTAACGAACGCTAGAACGAAATACGTCGGAATAACGTAGCGTTTAACGTGACTCGATTAATGGGATGCTGGTATGAATACTTAATGCGTTGAGTGACCAAATTAATAATATGAGGTCAGTTTAAATCTTGGGTATAATTTGTTTAGGTCAGAGGTTTATTTACTGAGCTGATGGAACGCGACACGTGACACGGTTTCATAAACTAATACAATCATTGTCAAAAATCACATTTGCTTTGATTAACTGAAATTTTAGATTAATAATTACAATTTCACTCTCAAAGTACTTGAAAAGGGTTGAATTGTGCCCCTTTCAAAACATACCTATAATACGAAGAGGTGATAGTAAATGTGATAAGAAAAAATAAGACTCCCGCGGGCGATGCGGATATTTTGAGGCAAGATACCACCATCACTTTGCGTCACGTGAAACTATTAAACATCACATCTGACAAGATAGTCGCATTACGTGACCTCCGATTTACAAAGATAAAAGTTCAGGAGCATTTAATACACCAACATTAACAAGCATCATGTCAAGATACTCGTAGCTGGGAACGCGACGTCGTCTTCGGTGTAGGAAAGCCACAATATTGATGAACACTTTGTTTTTGTAATTAATGTTACCTTGCGATAAACGTAATAAAAAAAATGCCCAACGATCACATACATAGATCCTGATACCTAACTAGGATTCTCTGTATCTAGGAAGCCAGGAACTATGAGGACCATGGTCCCACAACACCCAGACACGAAACAAATGCTTGCGCTTTTTTTTTCTGTAAACAAACATTTGTCTCGTCGCGGGAATCGAACCCGCAACCTCAGTGATGTATGAGATTTGAGTCAACCTACCCAACTACTACACTACAGAGGCTGTCAACTACACCACAGTGCCTGTCAAATAAAAACGATAAGAAAGTACCTGTAATAAGATAGGTAGTGGGACCATGGTCCTCGTAGTTCGTAGGATTCCCTGTATCTAGGGAACTCCTAGATACAGGGAATCTTAGTTAGGGGCCAGGATATATGCATGTAATCGTTGGGGGTATAGGTACCTATATTTTTTCAATTATTTAATTATATTTCAACATCATACTGTATCTGTATTAACCTGTACAGTTAGTACCTAATTTTTAATTCCACATTTTTAATATCCACGAAATGGTAACAAATTTCCTTAAAATAATTACTTCTTTATTTCAGGTAACTTAAGAAAACAATAGTTACATTAGTGACTAAATTAATTCTAAGACCCATATTATATATACCTTACAGACTAACATACATATTATAATATTAAAAACTATTTTTATTAGGCTACAACAGGGAATCGTTTTCGCCTACTTTCCCTGTACCGGCGGTAGACTATCCCTGCAGGCCAGAAGTCCGGGGCGAGGAACATCTCATAATAACATAATGCATAACTAATAACATAATGCCCCTCAGTCATACTATCTTCTGGGTAGTGGTTCTTTTTCCGATACGATACTAGTCGTTAAGCCGGATTCACACTATTAACACGTATCGTTTCGTGACACATCAGTAGGTACTTCAGAAGCCTATCATATATTTATATAGCATTCATATATTATATTTTGTATAGGGGCGTGTACACTATTCTGACGTAACGTCAGAAGCGCATCACGTCTGATGCGTCAAGACACGAAACGTGTTAATAAAGTGAATCCGGCTAAATTTAAAAGAGATAAAAAAATTGTTTGAGATTCAAAACATTTCATATTTTGCATTATTCTTTCATTCAATTTAGACCATCCTCGAATTTTCTGAGACTTACTTGTAACATAATTAATAAACCAAAACATTTAAACTTCCGATGTTTGAAGACTAAAACTTATTATCAAAGCTACGACAGTCTCTTCCGTGGCACCTTGATCCTTCCTAGTAGTTCTCATAATGAAAATATCTAATCAGCAGCTTAGCTAAGAAAGTCATTAGCCAGTGGCATAAAGACAGAAGGCTATAAAACTGATCTGTCCCTTTATCGGGCCGATTAGGCAGTAACGACCGCAAGGGTCACTTGCGTCACTACGCTAACGTTACGTAATACGTTACGTTACGCTGTAACGATTATGTGGCGCTGTTAAGTGTATCACTAAATAGTATTAAGCAAAGTCGCCAGGCACGTCTAGACAGGCGTTATAGCAATAAAGAAATACTAAGTTAATAAGTGAATACATGTCTGTGTATTTATTTAGTATAATATTGTTTTCTGTTTTTTTATTGTTGGTTCACAAACTTAGATAGCCGAAGATCGCGAATCTTGAAAGTCATGGGGAAGGCGGTTTCTCTCAATCTGAACCTGAAAACCTATCTCACCACTAACTAGGATGGTGCAAGCGATTCAAATTGAATCTTGGGTTTTAATATTAAAAGTCGCCTTCAGTCTATCTTACGCCACCTCTTGCAAATCTTGAAGTAGTTTCGCGCAAATCCCTTTCAACCTCATCCTTCCATCGATACCAGGCTGAATATAAAAGATCTGACCCCAGCCCAAAATATTTTTTTTCTACATATATTTTGGGTATACAACGAAAGAAAGAAAAACGCAACGAGAACTTTGTTTCGTAGTATTTAGAGAGCCTTGAACAAACAAATTTTCATTCAGGAGCTAAGGTAAGGTTAGAAATCTCTCAGATATATGTAGAAATCAGACGAAAGGAGAAGGCAACAAAATGATATATGAACTCACCCGGCGTTAATCCCTCGAACGTGTACGGAAGATCTTCCAGGATAAAGAGGGAACTTCCCAAAGGGTTCGAGCTTTCCGTACCGGAATGACTTGCGGTAATTTTTCTAATTTCTTTAATGGTTTTCGCAAGGCCCGAGCCGTGTGATGTATATCTTCCACTTAGAAAATTAAGGAGGCCCGGAATCTTACCCGTTCCGGAACGGTGCGGTATAAGGGCTACAGAGATTTGGAGATAGTTTTGCGTTATCGTTTTTAGTAGGTAAGTTAGGTGGCGAATGAATCTTGGACTGGTTCTAGTAGCTCAGGATTAGTCTAGGAGTTTGAGTAGGCTTAAAGAAATTGTGAATATGATTGTGACAAAAATATATATACCTATATATAATAAACGAGCAATGAAACCGATCGAAAATTATATGATTGTATGCGTTTCCTCGCCCCCCACCGAAAATGACAGACTTTTGGTAATAGAAATGAGTGCGCGTCACTAATCCAGGCTGGATATTTTATCTGAGGTGTAAGAACGTACCTATGATTTGAGGAAGTAGAAATAAAAGAAGTTATTGGCACAAAATTATTTTATTGCTAAAACTCTCGATCTCACATACAAACTACATAAATAATTATATATTCTTGTTTAAATTGATTACTTATATACAAAACATCACAACCAGTGAGGCTTATTATTGAATAATGAGTCAAAACTAATTTCTAGGGTTTCTAGGTGTAAACACTAAAGAAAGTTTTTCGTCTACCATGTAGAACATACCTTTCTTCTCCACATGAACCTCATTTGACTTGGGAGAGTTTGGGAGAGGGCTCAGCTGGTACTCTAGGAATAGAGACGCCAGGCAGAAGCGTACAGTTTGGTACGCGAAGCGCATACCTGAAAAAGATTAAAGTCAAGTTATTTCTTTAGGGCCACAATGTTGAACTCCCAACAAGGTTACTTATCATAATGTTGAAGATTTAAAACAACAAAATAAACATTAGGTATTTAAAAATACAAAGAAATTTACAGTCTCTACATAAAACAATAAGTGGTCTAGCTGTATTCTCATGATGTTATGATATTTTACGTAATTTCATAGTCATTAATTAATAAAAAAAAAAATTTTTATTTCATTTCATAGCTTTTTACATTCCCACTAGTGGGACAGGACATGTGAAGACCTGTATACGTATATATTTAACGTTAAATAATCTCTAAAAGGAGAGCGTATGGGCCATAATTCACCACGCTAGCCCGATGCGGCTTGGTGGATGCCAAGTCTTGTTTGTGATTCTTAGACTTGCCTAGTTTTTTCAAAATATTTTTTCCTTTGCCTTTTTTCATAGTTCATAGTTCTTACAGGAAGAGCTAAAAATCAAGAAAAACACAACAAAGGCACAAAAAGCACTTTTTAATGTTAAAATTGTAACTTAAATATCATGACTTTGAAAAAAAAGGTTATATTCGCAGACAGCCATTGAAGTGAGGGTCGGGTCAAGCGGAATTGAAAATCGGTACGTCGTCGTCAAATCTATATATATATAAATGAATGAAAAATGTATATTTATTTATATTTTTTTTTTTTCGATTGTATATTTTTCGACTGTATCCTGTTTTGTATACCACAATAAATAAGTAAATCGTATGTCACACGAGTTACTGCTAAGCTGAACTCTCTCTAGTTCAATTTCCAGTAGTCATTGTAATAATTGACGTTCATAAGATCTAATATCTGCCTAGCGCGCACTCACACGCCTCACTTACTCACACTCACCCTCACCACACTCACATCTCATCACGCTCAGACTCACACCCTCACACTAACTCAATCTCTATCAAATTTTACATTACTAAAAGTGACCAATAAATACATACCTACCATAGTTATTATACCTATCCCACATTGCCATTTGTCAACTTTTTCAATCATTTTGGTTACAATATTTTAAATTTGATTTGTTAAAAATGCACTAGACTCCCAAGACACAGGCCTCGTGCTTAGTTTGGGGATCGCCGATACCTCTAATTTTTTTAGATAATAAGTTGTATTCTGTCCTATTTGTAAGAAAAAATTGTAAATTTTCTTTTGGCAATAAATAATTATCTTATCTTATAAGTGCGTCTGTGATGCCAAAATTGAATAAAGAACTCTTGAACTTGGACAAATTACATTATATCCTGGAATCGCGTAGGAATACATTACACATCTGTGTCAACTGTAGGGAATAATTCAGTTTTAAATTTTTGTCGAAACTGAAAGGCTTTGAAGCATCGATACTTATATAAATATTAGATTTCAATAAAATGCTTTGACCAAAACCATTGGCTCTGTGAATAAGACCAGATACCGGTTTAAATAAAAACAATATTTATGTAACCACATTATGAAATTTGATTTGTAAGTAGCATAATTTTATTCATTATCAATAGGTAGATGTACTATTAGTTATTGCCATCAGAAGGTCATCTGATAGCTCCACGGTATCCAGGCATTAAACATATATACTTGTGGTTTGTTTTACTTCTAAGTAATAAAGTGATTTGCCCAACCATTTCACGGCATAATTAAAAATAATCTGCTGGTTCTTTATTTACCTATACAACTCCTGGGTCCTTCTCCAAATGGCATGAAAGTATAAGGCTGAATGTTCCTTTCGTTTTCTGGCAAGAACCGGTCAGGGTCGAAGACTTCTGGGTTGGGGAAGTAGTCAGGATCGAGCTGCATGGCGGTGGCGTTGATGTAGACGACGGTGCCAGCGGGGATGGTGAGTTTCTCGTCGATGACGTAATCGTTGGCAGCGACGCGGTCCAACCAACCCATTGAGGGGAATTTACGGAGGGTTTCTGAAAAATTGAGGAGTACAAGAGTAAATAGGCTTTATGGACATCTGCAACTCCAAAAGCATTGCCAATACAGGACGGATGAGAACAGGAAGGAGACAAGCAAACAAGTTCCTATTTGGGAAAGATCTGTCTTTGAAAACAATGGCAATTAATGTGATGAGAATATTTAAAATTAAGAAGAAATAGACACTAATATGATAATAATAGGAATAGGCAATAAGTAGGCTACTCAAAGTGTGATCCTGGTTGTTGCCTGAGGGCGACCTTTAACGCCGACACCAGGGCTGGCCACACATTCACACGAGATGGAAGGAGAGGAGGACACTACATAATAAGAAATTAGAAAATTATAGCAAACTTACCTTTGATTACAGCATTTAGATATGGCAATTCTGCTAATGTGTTGCTATCAAAGTTTTTCCCATTTAGTTTCTGTTTTGCTTCAAAAAGCTCCTGGTATAGTCTTTCCTGAAACAAAAACGAATATGTTTATATTCTCAACACATAAATAACACGTTTGTTATTAATAGCTCAATTCTCGAAATATATAACAAAAAAAAAACAATTCTGATGTATTTTCGAAGGTCGAATCAATCAAATGAAATCAACACACAAAAATTTTCCACATCAGTTTAAAATTTAACTAATAATATAGACGGAGCTTTGAGGAAACCAACAAAAAAACACAGTTGAATTGAAAACCTCCTACTTTTTTTGAAGTCGGTTAATAAATTACAAGGATTCAAATATTCCGCTCCAAGCGTAGTTCTAATATAGTACCTGTAATTCAGGATGTTGTGCCATCTCATACGTAAGCCAAGTCAGGGTGGAACCAGTAGTATCGAATCCTCCAAAAAGAAAGATGGCAGCTTGAGCCAGTATGAAGTCTTCACTCATTTCTAAAAAGGATAAAATTATTTGCTTGAGACGTCATTTCACCAAATACTTTTTATGACAAAATTATGTTCATTTCAATTTGCTACCCATCAGAGCGTAAAAATAAGAAATCATTGAGATGGAAATGATAGGCATCTAATAAGTAATTGAAATAGAATATGTTTAGCATCGAAATAGGATGGCATAATAATATTTTCATCCCGTCTTCGAAAAACGATGATTCTTCACTAAGGTCGTTCTTCAGTAATTCAAAGTATTTTTTTATTTTATTATTTTTGCAATCCAAACAGCGTCTAGGTAGGTATGTAAATACAATATTTTATTTATCTTGTTTATAAGGCAAAAATAGGATTACAAAACTAAAGTAGTTAAGTTAATACTAGCACAATAACATGATATAATAGTATGTATACATATCCTTCGTTATAAGTTAAGTATAAAGAATAGATATTTTTACTATTATTTTAAAATAGTTGTAAACAAAGGTTGAGAAATATTCCTATATAAATGTATAAAATGTAATGTATCATCATCAGCCTATCGCAGTCCACTGCTGGACATAGGCCTCTCCAATTGCACGCCATTGAGCACGATCACCGGCTACTCTCATCCAGCTGCTACCAGCCGCCCTGCGAAGATCGGCGCTCCACCTAGCCTGAGGGCGTCCTACACTACGTTTGCCAATTCGTGGTCTCCACTCTAGAACGCGTCTACCCCCACAGTTGTCGGTTCTACGGCTAATATGGCCGGCCCACTGCCACTTCAGCTGGCTAATCCTGTGAGCTATGTCGGCGACTTTAGTTCTCTGTCGAATAACTTCGTTCCGGAACCGTCCTTATCTTTAGTTCCTTCCGGTACGATCCTTCAGAGAAACTCCAAGCATAGCCCTTTCCATAGCCCGCTGAGCGACTTTAAATTTGTGGATCAGCCGTACCGTGAGTGTCCATGTCTCGGCTCCGTAGGTCATGACAGGTAGGACGCACTGATTGAAGACTTTTGTCTTTAGGCTTTGTGGAATAGGCGACGAAAATACTCGACGTAATTTCCCAAATGCTGCCCAGCCCAACTGTATTCTTCTGTTGGCCTCTCTTTCGAAGTAGTTTTTACCCAACTGCATTGTAATGTATATATTTATATAATTCTATATTTAAACTTATTATTGTTATTGCATGGCTCTGTGTGTGGATGTGTTTGTATTTATATTTTCTACAAGGGAGTTCCATGGGGCAGTAATAAGTTTAGCTGGTAAAATGTGTGGCGCTGGCGTAATAAAAATAAATAATTTAACTAAAAATGCGGGAATTACGTCTCCTCATTTCTTTTCCCACAAATCCATAGATGGAAATAAAAAGTAGATTGTATCTATCGACCGCAAAATTATTTTCCTCGGGCGACGTACGGACGTACGATGTATTGATCCCTCGCTGCGCTCATGGTTCTACTTTAAAACCTACTCTATACTGTTTCGCTCCAGTCTGGATTCATAATAGCACTCTCGCCGTAAAAATACTATTTTGCCGCCTTGTAATACAACCTGATTATATTAATGTTTGGAATTGTTTCGCACTAAGCTCAACTTGGAATGGGGACGGCAAAGGAGTGGAGCTATGTCAAAATCTATGTTCCGTCTTAGCTATAATCTAGGTTTCAAGGCGATAGTGAAAGAATTTAATTTAGAAAATATTATTTGCTTGTTTCAAACCCGCGTCTTCTGTGTATCGTTCCGGCAACATAATCCACACGAATCGAACGTTATTTTTATGCTCAGCAGTGAAAATATAACTTCTAGGCGAACGATTCATATTCTAGACGGCGCTCAATGATATGCCTTCCTTCTATTGGAAAAATTGACAACTTTTTTAATTTTTGAAAGCGATGGGAAAAGTTGAATGCAAGAGTTCTGTACCTTCACCCTCTGCCGCGGCTTCTTGTTTCATCTTTAGCAGTGCATCGAGAAAATCCCTGCATTCTTTGATTTTCCGCGTGTCACCTCCTCGTTGTTCTACTATAGTGCGGAACACTTGCCGTAGGAACTTGATCGTTTCTTTTGGAAAGAATGTGAACCTAAAAAAATAATACATTTCAACAAAATCGTAACTCTCCTTTTTGCTTCGCCGTGGTCGGGTAATTACTTCATAGATTTTGATGCGGTTTTGATCTTTTGAGAAAGTTGAAACATGTTCAGTATAAATCGCATCAGTGCAATGCCGAAGCGGGTCGCTACGGAGATTCCTAAAAAACAAATACGTACGAGTATAATCTATTAATATGTCGTCTTTCTTTGTGCTCCGACACACTTTGACCTTGAGTTTTATATAATTATTTATGACGTATTTTATTAAAATAAACGACAAAACAAACTTCTTATAGATTACCAAGGTAAAAATATCCGAATTATGGAAATAGGTACCTATACCTAATTACAATAAGATATTTTGGATCACAGTACGATGCGAGCCATCAGCAACGAGCGCTACAAGAGAGAGAGCGAATCTGTCCATAACAATTGCACAGTTCTCTATTTTGTCTTATAAAATTAATTATTAGATATAATTTAGTGTACTCCTAACTGCTACTGTCATGCCTTCATACATATATTGTATTTGTGCTATAAAATGCTTCATCACAATCATGAATTGTTGGAATAGATATATGTTATAATGGTATTCTTATTAAACTTCATATAACGAGCCCGAATATCGGAACCACTAATTTATTTCAAACCCTAATGATTAAAAATCATAATTATTAGAAACCATAATGTACAAGCATATAAAATATCATTATCTTAATGATATTTAATAATAATCGGTATATAGTTTTAATATGATGGCTGATTAAGATGGCTGGTCCACAAGTCATACTCGTGAACGGGTGCTGCTTGCGGGGACTGGTCTGTTCTAGTCACTCCTACTGCTACTGTCATACCTACTTATATTTTATTTACACTTTTCTGTTACTGATACTATGTTTGCTATGACTATGGGACATCTCACTCGCATTTCTTGTTTGACTTTCTGTTAATTCTAATTTATACGTAATTGCTAATTGTTATTTTAGAGACATTTTAAAAGAGCTGATAAAAAGACATCCCCGCAGAGTTTCTTGGTGCTATCTTCTCTAACAGGCGTATTTCCAAAGCACTGGTAGAGTCAGTTTTCGCATTTCTTTTCAGCACCCAGACTTCTATTTGAGTATAGGAAAGAAATGGGTAAACATACTTACCTTTTTTTCAAAGTCATGTTAACATAAGTTACAATTTTTAACATATTTTATTTGTATCATGTGTTTATGACCTTTAAAAGTGCACTTTTGTGCCTATTTAATAAATTATATTTGACTTTGACTTTGAATCAATAGGACTTTCGCTGACGAGCGGTCGCTGACTCGCTTCAGTCATCACCTCTCTACCTCGTTTGGAGCAGGCCTTGCGCGTTTGTTTTGCTCAGGAACGCCTTGCGAGCTTATTGCTCTAGGCTTTTTGTATACACTCTAGGGGTAAGAGTAGGGGACCACGCACACTTTTTGTTTAGCTAAATATCGTTCGGACACAAACATGTGATTATGAAAATAAAAGCTAGAATTATTGCCTTTCCGACTTTAAAATAATTCACAAACAAACAAAACGGACTTTTGATGTATCTTCGAATATTCTATAAGGTTCATTCAAGGTATATTCGATAAGGTCGAATATCGATGAAATTTATATGAGTCATCCAAAATGATCCAAATCGGTTTATACTCGTAAATGACGGAGCTCTGAGGTAACAAACATAAAAAATACAATTGAATTGTTTGCCTTTGCCTTTTTCAAGTTGGTTAAAAAGGAGGAGGTTCTACATTCGATTGTTTTATGAGAGATCGGACCAAAAACGAAACATTATGTTATTAAAAAATATGAGACTTTAATTTTCGGATAAGTAATGAGTATTGTTAGGAGAAGTTATTAACGGAAAAATAAATTTCCAGTTGTATTGCAGTCAAAACGCTTAGCACAATCATGTGCCACAGAATAAATGATAGTACCATTTGCGGTCTGCGCTCGTCACCCAAAGGGATACCACATTGCTAGTTTCAGCATCGGCGATTGACGATCCGATCGCTTTTCGGAAGCTATATGCAGCGACTTTGGTAATGCAATATAGTTTTAGTCAAGTAAGATTTACTGAGACCGCAGTTTTAGAGCTAACTACTGCGTCTAGATCAGGAATACAAAGCTCTGTGCATTTTTCTGGATGTACCAAAAGCTTTTGACACTGTTTCTGTCCCACTCTTACTGCTAAAGATGGAATACGCGCTATTGCATTGGATGTATCTAGGTATCTCACAAACAGAGAGCAATGTGTTAGGATCGACAACTAAATAAGCTCTGACGAAACCATATCATACGGTGTCCCGTAAAGTAGTGTGTTACGCTAGACTCTCTTTATTATTTTTAAATAACACTTGCAAAACGAGCAAAGCGAAAAAAGAGCGAGTGTGGATCAGTGGGAGCTCGTGCGACATTCGATCCGATACACCCGACTTTGAATCCCGCTGGCCCCGCACCACTGACTTTCTTATGTTATATACGGATTTAACACTCTAAAAACGGTGAAAGAAAACATCGTGAAAAAACCGACATATCCAAAAAAATATCACACAAAATTCAAGGACATGTGACATCCACCAACCCGCACTGGGTCAACGAGGTGGATTATGGCCCATACTCTCTTATGAGAGGAGGCCCCTGTCCCAGCTGTGGGAACGTGATGGACTGATGATGATTGCAAAACTGTAGAGATTTACGACACTAACAACTAAAATAAGTAAACGAAGAGACCTTGTATCAGCAAGCAATAAAACAATTATTTGATAAAATTGCCTTTTTGATAATAATCGTTAGCTCAATATTATCATTCTAATGTTCATTATCAATCAATCAATCAATCATTTTATTGCAAATACAAATCGTGTACAATCAATTCTATGAGCTCTGAATCCCACACTAGGATAACTCCTGTGTCGTAGGATTCAGTCTCTTTCATTCGGTATAGCAGTTTACAAAGCGAAACAAATAATAGGTTAGATTTATTAATCAGTGTACTAAATGTGATAAGTGGTAGCAATATAAGTTATTTAATCATATATTATTAGCTAATCCAAATTAACTAACTCATATGATGGGGGTAGATATCGAAAAAGTAAGAGAAACGCACTGACATGGATCACCTGCCTACCGACCGGTGCCGAATGGGAGTCGTGTATGTGAGTGTGTGGGTGCGTCTATTGTGTCAGTAGTTAGGTAGGTATTATCATTATATTGTTACATATGATAATGAACATTGATATATTATCCTATTATCATTATATAAATAGTGATATATCTGGACACAATTGCGACCTAACAGAAACTGTATAGCTGGTTAAAGTAAAGTAACTAATGGACTTAAATTGAATATTGATAAAATTAATGCGATATTTTTAAATGCCAAATCGCCGAATCAAGTACCTGAACATTTCAATCAAGTCACAAGATGTCAAAACTCAAATAACTTGAAATTGTTAGTTTTTGAACTTGATTCAGGGCTCCAATTCACTATGATAACTTGTCGAAATCACGTCGACTCCTTGCTTCGAAATCATGTTGGTTCCTTCATTTGTAAACGACATCTCTATGACACATTCATAGGTAAATTCATATATATGACGCGACATAGAGAATACAAATTTCGGAGATGTCGTTTATTAATGAAGGAATCGACGTTTCCTTGAAGCAAGGAATCGCCAAGTTGTCATAGTGAATTTGGGCCCTGCACTGTCTTAGAAAAACACATTGATTCCACATACAAAACATGTCTAAGGGGATATATGCTTTAAATCAGTTGAAACGCTCTACATCTCCAAAAAATCTTAAAGAACATAAAATATTAAAAACAGCCTCTGGGTGGTTGGGCAGGTTGGCTCAAATCTCATATACCACTGTAGGTAGTTCATTGCGGGTTCGATTCCCGCGACGACTGTTTATGTACAGAAAAAAAGCGCAAGCATTTGTTCCGTTTTTGGGTTTTGTGGGAACATGGTCCTCATAGTCAGAGGCTGGAGTCGACTAGGACCTGAATTTAAGTCCTATAGGCTCCAAGTTCCAGCGGTGCATAAGAGATAGTTCCTGAATTCTAACTTCTGGCCTGTAGGGGTAGTATACCGGAGATACAGGGAATGAGCGAAATTTTTGTGTGGTTTATGTAATGTAATTTTATATTTTTGTATGTATGTTAGTTTGTAAGGTACATATTCTATGGGCCTCTGTTAATTTTACTTTGTTGTACTTTAATATTGCCTGAAATAAAGAGTTTAATAATAATAGTTCCCGGTTCCCTAGATACACGGTGCTCCGACCCGACACGGCACGGGCATGAGTGAGTGAGACACGCGGGAGTGATAGCGGGATTACGCCACTCGTACGCCCTCATCGAAGCTTGCATGTATATACAATACATGCATAACGAAGCTGGCTCGATATTTTTTTTTAGTTTAATTGAAGGGCTTTGTCGCTGTACGACCACACCGCCTGTAAGCCTGATATCAGTGAGAGACTTGCTACCAACGACATACTGGCGCCGGCGCCGGCATGTCGTCACCATCTCGTGAACCATTGACCTAACAAGTTGTTGCTATAGGAACCTATTGATTTGGTGGTGTTGACATTATAGAATGTTGATATAATAAACTGTTGATCTGCCGTATCAGTCTTCGCTTCAAGATCTCTTCCTCACAAATAAAAGAAATACGCCTAACGATCACATACCTGGTCCCTAACTAGGATTCCCTGTATCGCGGAAGCCAGAAACTACGAGGACCATGGTCCCACAACACCCAGACACAAAAAAAATGCTTGCGCTTTTTTTCTGAGCACAAACATTTGTCAAATCGAACCCGCAACCTCGGTGGTGTATGAGATTTGAGCCAGCCTGCCTAACCACTACACCACAGAGGCTAACAAACCGATAGATACGAGTACACAAATACAAACATAATGTCGAGACGCAGTTATTGAAATAGCTTTGATCGGTCAATTGCATAATAATTATGCCTACGGCATGTCCTTAAGGGTCAGCAACGCATCAGCAATGCCTCTGGTGCTGCAGATGTCCATAGGCGACGGTAACCGGTTACTATCAGGCGGGCCGTCTGCTTGTATATAAAATAATAAAAGAAAAACTTGTTCACTCAAATGTTTACGCAGCGGTAGATATTCAAGGTCATAAGTTTTGTTATGTATGGAATCAGTTGTTTTTTTTTGTGTTTATACAAGCTCACTTGTTCGGCGCAGAAAGTGCGCCGTATTCGTATGGTAAAGAAATCGCGTAATGAAAAGAGCCTAACTTACCCAAAAATATCCACCAGCGATGGAAAGAAGAATATGCTGGACCAACAAAAACCTCTGTACGTGCTGAACGTCATGAATTCTTCGGTCACCTTCCGTATCACACTTGTGCCAGTTTTTGTGGACTCGCTGGTGACGCCAAACGCAGTCTCTCCCGTGACGTCAGTAGTGAAGTCTGTGAAGGTTTTCTGGAAAATAAAAACCAATAATTATTCGAACGGATTTGGAGGCAGCAACTCGTGTACGAAGCCAAATATAAGATATATTTTTAAATAGGCACTAAAAGTCAATTTTGGCGTTAAAAATTGGGACTTAAGTTTTTATGATTTTGAAAGAAATATCTGCCCATCTGCACAAAAATTCAAGGATATGTGACATCCACCAACCCGCACTGGGCCAGCGTAGTGGATTATAGCCCATACTCTCTCTATGAGAGAAGGCCCGTGTCCCAGCAGTGGGGACGTGATGGGCTGATGATGATGATGATCTGCCCATTTCTTTTCCATACTTAAGTCAAGGTACGGGCTTAGAAGGCACAAGAAACTATTTTTAATCCGTCGCACCGTAGTATGAATCTCACCAATGATTTTTTTTACCGACGAAAAAATGGAGGACATTCTCAAGTCGACGTGTATATATTATTTATTTATTTTTGACCACGCATTTGAGTTAAGCTTTTTATAGAGTTGTCCGATTTTGATAATTCTTTTTTTTTTTGGTAGTTCATACTTCAGAGGTTTTTCAAAAAATATAGTCATAGTCTCGAAGTCGGTTTATGTGTTTTTTAAAACTTAATTATTAAAATTATATGCGGATTTAACACTCATTTAAAAACGGCAAAGGTAAACATTGTTTGGAAACTGACAAAAAGAACAACCACAAAAATTCAAAGACAAACAAAAAAAAACATATGACATGTATCTACAAAGCCGCGCCGACCAGCGCCAGCGCCGTGGATTGAAGACAATATCAACTTGACTTGTTCATTTTCTTTACCGGCCAATTAGAATTGAGGTTTTTTCCTCCGTCCTGGCTTGCAGTGAAGCATCGTGCTAAACTATAACTAGAAGCTATTTTTTGGTGGAGTGCTCTCCACCTGTTTCCCTGGATCATAGTCACACACAGAAGAAACACTTTTATCAAAATACAAAAATCTTACCCGTAAATCGAAGTGTTGTCCTTTCGCTGTCTCCTGTCTGATTCTCTCCAACAAGTCATTAGTCTTACTAGTGATGACTCCTTCGACGGCTCTCAGCTTGGCAGCCGTAAACACTGAAGTCAGTCGTCTTCTAATATTACTCCATATTGGATCCTGAAAAGTGTTACATAATAGTATGTATGATTTTGTTGGAAAGTAAGTAACAGTTCGAGATCTTGCTGCGTAACATCGACGTCTATCAGTTTTTGAATCGAATGCAATTGTTGAATATAAATAATGAATGATAAAGGAATATGTTTCTGCCGAGTTTCCTATCAAAATATGATATAATAATCATGCAGTGGGATCTCTGACTATTAGAATAAAGTCAAGTTTTTTTAAATAATAGGATATACTAGCATTTTCTCTTGCGGTCTACGATAGATGCTTGCCTAGAAGATACCGAGTTATTCTCGATTTGATGGAACACAGATTATAAGAATTGGAGAACAACGACGCTGGTAAATACGCCCTCTTTCATTGCTTTTCAATAAGGTACTACATGACTGCACAATACCAAAAGCATGGCAAAATGCCATTGTTACGATTTTATTTAAAAAGGGCGACAAATCTAAAATCAGCAACTACAGGCCCATTAGCCTCCTTTCCCAAATATATAAATTGTTCGCCAAAGTCTTGTGCAATAGATTGACCCGCACCCTCGATGAATATCAACCTGTAGAGCAAGCCGGCTTCCGGGCTGGATACTCAACGATGGACCACATTCACGCAGTCAAACAACTGATGGAGAAGAGCAAGGAGTATAACCGGCCCATGTGTTTCGCCTTTGTCGATTATGAAAAAGCTTTCGACAGTGTCGAGCACTGGGCAGTGTTCCATTCTCTTCATCGTTGTAACATCGACAAGCGATATGTGGATATCGTCCGGGAGCTGTACAGTTCAGCTTCACTTCAGGTGCGTTTGCATAAATTAACTAGCCCTATACCTATTAAACGGGGTGTGCGACAAGGCGACACTCTCTCACCCAAGCTCTTCACCAACGTGTTAGAAGACTTTATGAAAACACTAGACTGGAGCGAGAGAGGAGTCAATATTAGCGGCAGTCGCATGACGCACTTAAGGTTTGCTGATGACCTTATCCTCTTGGCTGAAAATGTCGAAGATTTGGCGCATATGCTTTTAGAACTTCAGGAAGCATCTCTGAAAGTAGGCCTTAGGATGAACGTGTCCAAGACAAAGATTATGGCTAATCTTGTAATACCAGCATCCCATGTGCTCGTTGGTAACAACCAAATAGAAGTTGTAGATGAGTACATTTACCTTGGGCATCGTTTATCATTTGGACAGGGTTCTCAGATTGCTGAAATTAGTCGACGGATTCAGTTAGGATGGGCTGCCTTTGGAAAGCTGGACGACGTATTTAAAGCTAAAATCCCGCAATGTCTAAAAACCAAGACATTTAACCAGTGTGTCCTTCCTATACTCACTTACGGAGCCGAAACGTGGCCGCTCACAATGGAAAATATCCATAAGATAAAAGTAGCTCAGAGAGCTATGGAGCGCGCCATGCTTGGAATCAGGTTGGCGGATCGCGTACCAAATGTCGAAATTCGACGCAGAACCAAAGTCGAGGATGTCGGTACGCGAATCGCCAAGCTTAAGTGGAGATGGGCGGGACATGTGGCTAGGCGGGACGACGGTAGGTGGACCAGGGCAGTGACCGAGTGGTGGCCAACAGAAGGTTACCGATCTAGGGGCAGACCATCAGCCAGATGGATCGACGACGTGGCCAGGGTTGTTGGGAAGAAGTGGTTAAGAAAGGCGCAAGACCGGAAGGGGTGGCGTGATGGAGAGGAGGCCTATACTCAACAGTGGGATAAAAAGGGCTGAAAAAGAAGAAGAAGAAGACGCTGGTAAAGTGTTCAGTGGAACACTTTAGTGAAACAAGGAGTGTCTTAGCTGTTCGCAATATAAAAATCGAAGCCAATGCTTGTTCGGGTAGAAGGAAATAAAACCATAGTATTGTATGGTTGGCGAGCTTCTGAACGTCTTGGTGTCCAATTGTTGAATGTAGATGAAGAAGCTTGTGTCATCGCACATTTACAGGTAAATTTGTTTCTGATTTTATTAAGGCAGCACCAATTTAAAAAACCGCAACTTCGTTTAAGGATTGACTATCACAAAAAAACTGGTAAATTTTGATGAACGAATGCTATTTTATGATTTCATGTAGGGCTAGGTAATGAAAAATAGTGTATAAAACTAGTTCTAAGGTGCGATTTGTAAAAGGCAGTGATGATAATGGCAGTTTTGAAATAACAGTACAGCTATATTGTTCATAAATTAAGTGATAGGTTTAAAGATAACGAAAAATTTAAAATAACATTGATATCGAGTATATAATATATATGTAAGCATGGAGATATATGTACGTAAATTAAATACCTACTTAACTTACATTAACCGTGAAAATGTTAAGTCCTCCGACAGGATCGCTGGCTCCAGAACTCAGGAACCTGTTCCTAAAGTTTTCAAAGTCTTTCACCAGGATCCTACGCGAAAGCTCCGGTGAGTTGACGACCAGACCTGGTCTCCAGAACAACCATATGCCAACGTACGGGGTCTTGAATTCTTTGTACAGCTTCCGCATCCAAACTGTCTAAATATAATGACAAAAATAGTTAATCTGACCTTGAAGTTGCTTCAATACTTCAATACTCGGTATATTATTTATACTGATGCTTGATTAAGTTCAAGGCAATTTACAGATATAGAATTTTATTTAATTGTTATAAATGTTATCTAAGCAGTAACATAATAAAGCATAACAGTATGATGCGCGTCACATGATTGACAAAAATATTATTAAAAATTTAGTAAAAATTATAATATATTAGTAACAATAAATACGCCAAACGATCACTTACATAGATCCTGGCTCGTAACTAGGATTCCCTGTATCTAGGGAACCAGGAACTATGAGGACCATGGTCCCTCAACACCCAGAGACGAAACAAATTATTGCGTTTTTTTTTCTCTGCACAAACATTTGTCCCGTCACGAGAATCGAACCCTCTACCTCAGTGGTTTATAAGATTTGAACAAACCTGCCCAACCAGTACACCACAGAGGCTGACATAAATAATACTAATAATATAAACAATTACTCACGGGGTTTTCTCTTTGAAGAAATGTCAGACTACCCAAAATGGGATGCGGAGGGTTGTGTGGCACTCCCCTCACTGCCCAGAACTTCCTTACGCGCCACCATTGCACACCAACCCATATCACTATAGACAGTGTTACTACTAATAGAAGCGTCAAGAACATGTTTCAACGGAGTTCAAACAAGGACTGAGCCAAGTAAATAATTAGCAACCGGTATCATTTTTTATTTGGTAGTTATTAATGATCAATTTAAATCAATCTGTCAGTTTGAATGAACAACTTCGTAAGTAGACGAGTTAAATTATGCAATGCTATAACCTTATGGGAAACTATAGTCACAACTATATCTGGACAAGCTTCTTACTTTAACCGACTTCACAAAAAGAAGGGGTTCTTAATTTGATTGGTTTTTTTTGTTCACTCAGAAGTCATATATAAACCGACTTAGAAAATTTGCGTTGGGTTCAGTATAGCACAAGGTGGTCCCATATAATTTCATCGATATTCAAAATTGGGTTTCGAAAATACGTCACAATTGAAGTCAGTTTTTTTGTCAAGTAGTATTAGTAAAATGAATTTTTACTAATACTACTTCCTTATAATGTTAAGATGAATGTATGTTACTCAATCACACAAAAACTACTTCATATTTTATGAAACGTCCTGCAATAACACATGGGGCACTTTTCATCGTGGAAAATTGTCCACGCAGATGCAACTGGGTGGCACAGCTAGTAAAAAATGCAATAAAGACAAGTCATGTTCAACTCTAGATATCAATGTTAACACGTAACCATGACAGTGCAAAGCATGCCCACCGCACAAAACTTATCTGTTATGTGCCCACGGTCTCAGAAGCAAGTTTTTTTAATGACATAACTAACTTTTGTTTATAAGAGCAACATCTTATGGCGGTTGTACACTCTCGCCCGAGTGCTCTCGTCGTGTCTCGCCCGAGTACTCTCGTCGTGCCTCGCCTGAAGCTACCTACGCAGGGCGGCCAGCAGTCGAGGACCGACGAGATGTACCAATCACGCAAAAACCACTTCACTTATTTTGATGAAACGACCTGGATCCAGGACATGGGATTCTTTTTATCGTGGAAAATTGTCCACGCAGGGTAAACTGCGTGGCACAGCTAGTACAAAACGCAATAAAGACAAGTCATGTCCGACTCTAGCTATCAGTGTAAACATGTAAGCATGACAATACAAAGCACGTACCTACACATACATGCCCACGGTCTCAGGAGCAAGTCTTTTTAATGACAGAGCTAACTTTTTTACATAAGAGCAACATCTTATGGCGGCTGTACACTCTCGCCCGAGGCTTCTGATACACGTCTCGGGGCGTCTTGCTGTATTTCATCCGCTCTCCTCCCCGAGACGTGTATTTTACTCTCGTTCTCGGCGTTGTCCTTCTGAACTTCTTTTTTCGACAAGACACTTTGAAAAAATATAGGACGATAAGTATTAGTTCGACAGAAAATACTTCGACAACAAACGGCCTCAAAAACTAGGTTAGGTTATTATGTCAGAGCAGTGACCACGCGAGCCCAGCGAGCGAAACGAGCGTGCCGCGGCAGCGGCCAGCAAAGCACCAGAACGTTAATTGAATGTTTGTGTTGTCATATCGAATTATGTTCACTCGAAACAATTACTTGTCGAACTATATTTTTTCGAAGTAAGTGTCATATTGAAATAAAGAACTCTCAAAGTTCAAACGGACACCCTGTTCTTGGCCGGTCTCGCCGAGAGTGTGCAGCTCGTTATAGAGCTATGAACAAGTTTAGAACCAGTTTTCTTATTATAATATCAAAGGCAATGTGATAGAATACTTTTGATAATAGAAAATCTTGTTTCACATGGTAATAAAACTTCTATTTAAAGATTATTTTAAATATTAATCATTCAAAATGTTATTGCTCCATATTTACAATTTTGGACCAAGTTAGAAATTTAGTGTTGTTTATTAGTAGTGTCCTACATACATAGGTACCATGGTATACCATGTACAACTTTTTTCTTTCGTGTGGGCTACTCACCGAAGCTCGGTAGCGCTCAGATGTAAATACCACACAAACGGTCACCCATCGAAACGGTGATCGCCGCACTTGATGATGATGATGATGAACAGCTTTACCTTTGCTTAATTAACAAACGTTTTAGTTACAAGTTGTGACTGCAATGTACAAAAGTGGCATCAGGTTACCTATAGGGATTAAAAATACAAAAAACTATGTACCAAACGAAACTTTTCAATTAATAATTATTCAGTTCACCAAACAGGACCCACCAAATGGGATACGGCCGTCTGTGTCCGGCGTTGCCATGTCATTTGTTAGTGATAGTTTGATAGTGTATTTACTTTTCAATGAGTTGCATGTTTTCTATTAATAATAATTAATTAATTAAAAGTAATACTTAATGTCTATCTTTTTAATAATAGCTAAATTGTGTCGTTTAAGAACGTACATCAAGAGTTTAATTTAACTATTAGCGATATTATCTCCTTTGATTACTACATTAAGTTCAAAATTGGCTGATACAGAATTAGTTTGAAATATTAAATGGTTTTCGATGAAGGCGCAAAACGTTTTACTTGTGAATTTATCGAGTATAAACCGGTTTGGGCATTTATTTAAAGTTACTGTGAAGTTTTAGAACTTTTGGAAATTATGAGCGTTGTTTCGTAGACAGAGTGTGTAAAATGTGAAGGAAACCTTTACTGACACAGGGTACTAAGAAAATTAACTCTTGTATTAAATTAACAGAATCAGATTATGGTTTCTATATATATATATATATATATATATTTCAGTTGTATTAATATTAACTTTGCGAAAATTATATTTGATATAAATTATTTTTCAAAAAAAACTAAACCGTCTTCAAAACCACAAATGGCACTCAAAAGTAAAAAATAAATTAATATAATTATCATAAGCGCTACCCACTCATATATTTGAAGTCGGTGCCAGCCAAGTCTAATAGGTAGCAGATAAATATGTATATAGTAAGTACTACTTGTAGGTAGTATCTATCTACTACCTTTTAGACTTGGCTGGCACCGACTTCAAATATATGAGTGGGTAGCGCTTATGATAATTATATTAATTTATTTTTTACTTTTGAGTGCCATTTGTGGTTTTGAAGTCGGTTTAGTTTTTTTTGAAAAATAATTTATTTTACCCTTTTTAGTGAAAAACAAGTTTAAATTAAACTAATTCAAAAAGTTTTTAAAGACAAGCTTTTATGATCTAGAAGCCACATCATGACGAAGTTTAAAACGGGCTATCACAATTAAATGCATGTACAAAAAAATTTCATGTCTGTCCTATATCTCTGTTGAAGAGTTCCCTCGCCGGAAGTCAATCCTGGGTGTATCTGCCATGTCATGATGGAATTTAAAACAGGCTATTATGGTTAAATCCATTTACGAAATGTTGTGTCTGTACTATTCACCGTTGAGGAGTTCCCTCACCGGAAGTCAACCCTGGTTGAAGCAGGTGAAGCAGTCGAATACAAACCTCCACCTTTAGAAAGTTAGTTACGAAAAAAACAAGAACCGACTTGAAGATTAAACTTATATTTTTTGTTTTTGCTATTTTTTTCAAAAACTACTGAATGAATTTCGATAAAATTTATATGGGACCACCTTTGAAGTATTACCTACCAATCAAAAAAAGAATCATCGAAATCAATGCATAATTGGCGGAGAAATCGTGTAACAAACACACAAAAAAAAAAAAAAAAAAAAAAAAAAACATACCGTCGAATTGTAAACCTCCTCCTTTTTGAAGTCGGTTAAAAATAAAAAAAACTCAAAATATATTATTCTAAAGTTAAAACAACACTATTGATGGTTTTACACTTTATTCGAACCAGATTTCACATTATTACCGTTAATCACATAAAGTTACAGTACCTCCTTTTTATCATCAAGAAAAAATATACGCTTGCCGAGAGAGAAAATCCACAGATATCGAGAGAAAATATAAAACATATTAAAAAGGGTTCTTCAGGTCACTTTATTTAGAATTTACATCGAACCCGAATCGAAGTAAGAATTTGAAAGCATGAGCTCACCGCCTTAACAAGCGGTCACCGTCGTCTGTAGACATCTGCAACGGCAGGAACGCTGATGATGCGATCTCTATTAATGGGAAAATGGTAGGTCATTCCATATTTTACAAGGAGGTACGAAAGGTACTTCTGCCGTGTTCAAAACTCCACTAACCACCTGCAAAAGACCAAGCAAACGTGGTCGCATCCGCACGACCTAACCCCACAGTAAACCAAACAAGAGCTATACCTTAGTTAACGCCTATAAATTATTCACCAACCAAATTACCTTGGAGAGTGTAAAAAACGCTACCCAGAATTTACCTTCCGCGTAAAACGGAACGCTTAGTTTAAAATTCAAATTCGGAACGTCTAACACGACGCTCGGAGGCGGATCGCCGAAACCGGTATAAATAAGGAGTGAAGCGACTGAAGGGTTCTGTAGGAATGTAAAGAATGTTGTTGGTTCCTTTCGGAAAGATTGTAAATCTTGACTCTGGATTAAAACTAAGTGTAACTTCTGTGATAGAGAGGAGATAGTGACAAAAGTTACAAATAAGACGTGGTTCGAGCGGCAGCGCTCTAGAAACAAATGACGGCTGATGCTTATTAGATATAAGTAATAGTGGTCCCATATAAATTGCATCGACATTTGACTCAGATAAAATATTTGGGTGTTTAGTTGAAGACATTCGACCTTGGACTTCGAAGATACATCAGAATTGAAGTTGTTTTTATTGTTATAAAATAAATTATTAAATAATGAGACGAGCAAGTCGTTCACTTGATGGTAAGCGCCACGCCTACCCATAACAATTGCAATGCTGCATAGGCTCATCACCCCGAGACATTAGAGTTTTTTTTTTATTGGTAAATGGGCATACGTTTGACGACATCTCGCCTGATGGCAAGCGAAGATGCGGCCTAAGATGAAACACGCTTGCCCATGAGATGCCTATTCACTCTAGACTCAAAGAGACACAAGTTGAAGCCAAGACAAGTTTGGGAACAAAGACGGTGGCAGAGCGTTCCACTCCTTAGCAATTCGCATGATAAAGGAATCTGCGAAACGCTTAGTACGGATAGGTGGGATAGTAACGACGAGTTAATACCTAAGTCTCATATGCCCAGTAATTTTGCTGGCTACAATGCTTTTCAAACCGGAACACACTAATGTTTGCGCACTACTGCTCAGCGGCAGAATAACTGGCAAAGCGGTGGTACCTACCCATACGGCCGCAATATATATATATATATATATACATACATATATATATATATATATATATATATATATATGCGCGGCCGTATGGGTAGATTTAAGTGCAAATATATAATATATTATAATATAATATATATATATATATATATATATATATATATATATATATATATTATAAACGCGAAAGTTTCTTTCACGCAAAAACTACCAAACCTATTTAATTTGGTATGTATGTATATACCTACTTTATACCTACTTTAGGATACCTACTTTAGGACTTGGAATAGAACATAGGCTACTTTTTATCCCGGGAATCCGCAGGTGGAACCGCGGAGCGCAGCTAGTAATTGATATTCTTAAGAAATAAAGTAAATAAACCGGCTACAAAGATAAACTGGTTATCAAACCAAACAGTATTCTAGTCCGACTATATTACGTAAACGCGCGTGCTCAGTCGATTTAAGTGCAAATACGTCGCAGTGCCGGACACTCGCCATGGTAATAAGGCGAGCTATTCATGGCATTGCACGGACGGCACTAATGCAGAATCACCCAACTGCAAAGGAGGTGAATGGTACTGTAAAGTTTTATATTCCTAGAAGCAAACCTGCTTTGTTTTATTAAAGTTTTGAAAAGAACCGGCAAGTTTCGGAGTTCGTTGCAAGAGAATAACTTGTTTATACCAGTACCACAGAATAAATAATAGTACTCTGTACCAGCATCTACAAAGTTTCAAATCTATCTATAGATACTTATAATTAAACTGTGACGAGGCGGCTACTGTACATTGAAGATATTATTGAAAATCTATTTTTAAGAGTATTTGGGAGCAACCAAAAATACAGTTTTTAAAATGTTTGTATGTCTGCCTATCTTTCCGGGATAAACTCAAAAACTAAAACACAAATTGAAATGCGGTTTCTTTTTAATATGTTCTGTGGAGTCCGGCGCTACAAATAGGCTTTGTTTCAGTAAAATCAGTCCAGGAATACTGAAGTTATGACGTAATTTAGGAAAAATATATACGTCCACTATAAGTTAAACCCCGGAACTTAGCGGACCCTTAATGCACAAGGCTCAACTTAAACTGGTAATAAAAAATAAAAATAAGGTATGCGAGTATTTCGACCACCGAGATGCTTGCCGTGGTAGATCAGTTGGTTAAGAGCGTTTCCTGTACTGAACGAGAAGGTTCCAAGTTAAAACCTCGGCTGCGGCGAAATATTTTGCATTTTTAAAATGTTTAGTAAACCAGTGATTGTATTATAAGAAGAAAAACTTCCTCGGTCTGGATTCGAACCAGCATTTCCCAGTTACCCGTCAACTCGTAGGAGGTCTCTTGTACGCGGGAGGCCGTCTGGATAGGTACCACCGCTTTGCCAGTTATTCTGCCGCCAAGCAGTAGTGCGCAAGCATAACTGTGTTCCGATTTCAAAGGCATTGAAGCCAGCGAAATCACTGGGCATATGAGACTTGATATCTGTTTCGGGGTGTTGAACGCAATGCAGTGCTACGCAGGTCTTTTCACGGTATTAAAAGTTCTGGGTGGCACTGCAATTGTTCTGGGCAGGCGTCGCGCTTACCACCAGGTGAACGACATGCTCGTCTCATCACTTTCCTTCACCGATTTTAGAGTGAGTGTTAAATCCGCACAAAACCTAAGAAAGTCAACGGTGCGGGGCCACCGTGATTCGAACTCGGGTGCGTCGGATCGAAAGTCGCACGTTCTCCCACTGAGCCACACCGGCCATATTCACAATGAGGAGTTTTCAAATGTTATATAAATAATTCTGGTTGGACACGTCTGCTGCATGTCAAACAAGCTGTGGGCTAAACTTACCACTGAGTGGGTCCCACACAACGTCAGACGACAACGCAGCAGGCCCAGGCGGAGATGGTGGGATGAGCTAGGCTCTTAATGGAAGGATTGGTATGAGCCGTGAGGAATGGAAGGAGGGTAGGGAGGATTTTGCCCAGCAGTGGGTTAATATAATCACGTCTTAAAATAAAATAAAGAAATATAAATATTGCGATTTATAATGAATCACGTGAGAGAGACTACCGTCTTCCTCTAGATATCAGTGCTCCACCTTCGGCCACATCAAGCGAGATAGTGGTCAAACATAGATGCAAATAAAAAAAAAAAGGCTAAGACAGTTAAACGTCGAAATTTAAAAATAAAATTACGAATAACACTCAATTTTTTTTTAAATGTAACAATGTGTTATTTTTCAGATATCAGACGATCTATCCAACCAGCTCTCGAGAAATAAGGCCTCTTAACATTGAGGCTAAGTTTACGCAACATTTGCCAAACACGGGCTCGAAATCTTGAAGTGCATTTTTGCGTATATTCAAAATCTACAACCTCCCGAAACAAAGCTATTCTTGAAACAAAAGTCAGTGCTGTCTTTGAATACGGAACTCTACGAGTATATTATTAATTATCTATAAGATCCAAAGCGAGCATTATTGTTATCGTTAATCCAATCTGTTAGTTTGTCCTTCTGTCTGCATTAAACAGGCCTTAGCAGCGAAACGGCACATGAGGTACAATGTCAAAATTGTTATGGAATATCTAATTCATTCACTTATCAACTAAGTGAGCAGATAATGTTCCCTAAATGTAATTTGTGTTGTGAAACCCAGTGTCTATCTCGGGTGTTGTTATTCGGCTCTTTTAAAGTTAAAGTTAAGGCGATTAGTTTAAAACAAGCGGTTACATTTGTCAGAGAGAATGCTTACCCTCCTTTAGTAGCTTCTTCTTCTTTCTCGTATGTGTGTGTGGCCAACCCTGGTGTCGGAGTTTTTAGACCACCCAAAGGCCTCCGACATGGTCTTACGACTATTTCCCTAAGACAACGACTGGGACTGACGGCTTAACGTGCCCTACGAAGCACGGTAGCACTCAGATGTAAATACCACACAAACGGTCACCCATCCAAGTTGTGACCGCTGCGAACGTTGCTTAATCGAGCGCTCTAGTAGCTGTTTATGTCTCCTGAAGTCGACCCAGATAATGCCTAAAATAATAGTGTTTCAAATATTAGCAGACCAATTTCGCATTAACTATAGCGATCAAATTTTCACCATTAGGTAGAAAAGCAACCTACAATTATTATGTACTTTGAAAGCAAGTTTTCCCACCATTTCCCAAACACGGCTATGAAATCTTGAAGCGTATATTCAAAACCTACGGCGGCCCGGGGCAGGCCATTATTCACATTGGCTATCGACGAACGGTTAAAATGAAATATGCCCTGCCGCCGACGCCCGGGCGATAGTGACGGGCGTGCCTGCAAAGGAATGAGTCTTGATTCTCTTACGCGATTAACTCTTATCAGGAGTGTGTGACATCGAACATTATTATACTGAATCATGTCAGTCCTTAAATTCATTCATTCTTTAGCAATAATTAGAAAAATGTATTGAAATTTATTTCGTGTGTAGTTGCAATGTTCTGGGTCCATCACATGATCTTCGTAGGTTCCTTCAGATCCTTAAGCTCTAGGATATCCTAGATAGTTACTGCAGAAATGTAAAAGCAAAAAGAAAAACTTACGACTTTACACATATACCAATAATACATATCAATTAAAATACGTTAAAAATTTCAACTTAAAATATCATGTCTTTGAAAAAAGTAAGCATTTCTTCCCATACTCAAATTGTAGTCCGGGCCGAGAAAAGAAATGCGAAAACTGTCTCAACCAGTGCTTCGGAAATACGCCCGCTAGAAAAAATAGAAAGATATAAGAAGTTAGAGACAGTAAAATCCTAAATACACTCGAGAGCAATGAATCCGGGTCACTTAAAGAATGTTAAAAATCTCGGAAACTAAAAATGATAGGTTAATGCAATAAATTGTATTTAATAGACAATGTAATACTCCTTAAATGAAAGTAAAAAAAATATGAGTCACCATACATTTTATTAACACAAAATTACATAAAGAAAAAAACTGCTGATCTCTCCTTAAAACAAAAATAGGAAACATGAAATTTTTGAACTTTATTACGATTTTCTTGAATTTTAATACTTCGTATTGCCTCCTCGTGCTTCCATTACTGCGTTTACGCGGTTTGGCATGCTGTACACCAAGTTCCTTATACGATTTTGGGGAATATTCTCCCATTCCTCTGTGAGAGCAATTTTGAGCTCACGAAGCGTGATTGGGGGAGGGTTTCGTTGTTTTACGCATCTGCCTAGCTCGTCCCAAGCATGCTCGATCGGGTTGATATCCGGGCTGCGCGCTGGCCACTCCATACGAGTAATGTTCATCTCTTGAAGGTAGTCATTCACAATCCTACCTGTATGAGGTCGGGCATTGTCATGCATAAATATAGCATCCTCACCTAAATTGACCATAAATGGACCAACGTGATCATTGAGGATTTCTTCCACATATCTTACGCTAGTTAAAGAGCCGTTTTCTATGATCACCAGCTCTGTGCGACTTTCAGAAGAAATTCCGGCCCACACAAGTACAGACCCACCACCGTAGGCTACTTTTTCTTCGATGCATGCTTGCTTGAATCTTTCCCCTGGTCTTCGATACACTCTGTGTCTTCCATCGTGCTTGTAGAGCATAAATTTTGATTCGTCGGAGAACATAACTTTTGACCAATCTTCAATACTCCAATTTACGTGGCTCTGGGCATATCTTAGTCTCGAAATACGATGCCCACGCTCCAGTTTAGGGCCGTTTGCAGGTCTAAGGGGTTTTAAGTTAGATTCAGCAAGCCGACGTCTTACTGTCCATGCACTTGGGTTACTTCCTCCGAGGCGTCGAAACTGATTGGTGAGTTCAGTTCCTGTGAGAAAGCGATTTCGAAGCATGGTGTTCACCAAGTATCGGTCTTCTCGTGCTGTGGTACACCTGGTTCTGCCCGTTCCTGGTCTGCGTAGGTTAGAACCAGTTTCTTCGTAACGTCGGAGAACTCTTTGTACTGTTGACAGCGACACACCGACAGTCCTGGCTGTATCGCGCTGACTCCGGCCGGTTTCCAGCATTGTAAGTATTCTGGTGCATTCTTCAGGCGTAAGCGACATAATTTCAGCTTGAATAATGAATATAGAGCACTATCAACATGGTTTATGTACCCACATAAATGACAGATTACAAACAAAAGCAAAACCAAATGCTGTAATTTCGTAGTTCCATCTTCGAAAGTGGCCCTTTTTCAAATTTGATTTTTTTATGATATAACTTTACAATAACTAAGAAGTTTTAATACCTTCATTTAAGGAGTATTACCTTGTCTATTAAATACAATTTATTGCATTAACCTAGCATTTTTAGTTTCCGAGATTTTTAGGATTCTTTAAGTGACCCGGATTCATTGCTCTCGAGTGTATTTATATAATGTATGTGTATGCATTATTTATAAATGATTTTGAGAAAAATAGAATATGCATTTGTTTTGTGTCTAGGTGTTGTGGTGGGACCACGGTCCTCGTAGTTCTTGGTTCCCCAGCTAGATTCAGATAATCCTAGTTATGTATGTATGTGATCGTTGAGCGTTATTTATTTATTCATAGGTTAAGACCCTGCTCGTTAAGACCCTGATAAAACATTCCTCTTTTCGGATATTTAAAAAAGCTTTAAAAATATGAAGATTGTTTACACACTTCACAGAAAAACAACTGTCGCAATCTCTTCCCGATAACTAACCGCTCATATCAGTGGAAGTATTACTTCCATGTGCAAGACCAAGACCGTCGTATGATTTACGACTCCTCACTATCTCCAATATAATCGCTAGGAGAAAAATCTACGATGTCGATTTATGTACGGAGGATATACCGGCCTCGGCGCGGCGTAAATCTATGGTTTTCGTTTGTTTGCGCCCAACGCCGAAGTTTTTTTAGACGTTTATTGACTTTGTTTCACATTACAGAAGCATGTCTGGCTTAGTGGGAAGTCGTGTGACTTTTGATGCGAAGCACCCGAGTTCAAATCCTTCAATGCCTGCTCCTATGATTCTCATAGTCCATGTGCGGATTTAACACTCGCTGAATACTTATACTTTCAAATAATTCTATAGAAATGCTAATAACCCTCATTCGCTATCAATGCAAATAGAACTTTTAATCAATTTAACTTATAAGAAGTTAATTACCGTCACAAAAGGCATGGACCCTTTGAGACAAATGCCTTTTATTCGAACATTGCATTAATACCATAGCAAAGATGTATTTAGTATGTCATCTTCATAGAAACGCACATAGTGTAGCCTATTCTTGAGTAGCGCTATTTGAACGTAATACTTCACGATATACCTAAAACAATGGTTGCGTAAGTTACTGTCATGTGGAAGATTTAGTGTCACACAAATTACTTACACAAGTTACACAAGTTACGCTTAGGTACTAATACAATTAAACAGAGTGGGTCGTCTAGTTCTTTGCTACCAGGGTTGCCACTCACCCACACGAGCGATAAAGAAGTGCTTTGCTACAGTTTGTGGATTGACACTCAGTAGTGTCATTTTATAAGATTATAGGTCAAATCTAAAAATAAATAACGCCCAACGATCACATACATAGATCCTGGCCCCTTACTAGGATTTCCTGTATCTAGGGAACCAGGAACTATGAGAACCATGGTCCCACAACACCCAGACACGAAACAAATGCTTGCGCTTTTTTTTTGTACATAAACATTTGTCCCGTCACGGGAATCGAACCCGCAACCTCAGTGGTGTATGAGATTTGAGCCAACCTGCCCATCCACTACACCACTCGAGGCAGTAAAATCTATAGTAGGTATCGCAAAGATGAAGGTACTTTTGCCTTTGTATTAATACAGTCATGTCGCACTGGTCGAGTGAGCATCGCGCGTTCGCCATCGAGGCATTTTTCAAGAGCAACGATTCGTACGTAACTGCGCGTCGACAGTTTTGTTCACACTTCGGTATACGACGAATAAGTGATGGGCCGAGTGTGAATTTAATTCGTTCCTGGGTGCAGAGGTTCCGCGCAACTGCTTCGGCTATGAACACTCCACGGCCAGGGCCCAGTCGATCTTCAAGGACTCCCGAAAACATTGAAGTGGTTGAAGAGAGTTTACGTGAAAATCCACGACTTTCGATACGGAAAAGGGCAGCCTCACTGGGACTTCCACGAGCGATTGTTCATGAAATTTTAAAAAAGGATTTAAAGTTCCATCCATTCAAAATTCAAATCGTTCAAGAACTGAAAGAAAGTGATTTTGTTTCACGCAAAAAATTTTGTGAGACGATATTGGAGCGTTTTCGTACTGTGAATTCCATTTTTTGGAGCGACGAGGCTCATTTTCATTTAAACGGGCACGTTAACAAACAAAACTGCCGTTACTGGGCTCCAAGAACCCATAACCCTCGACTGAAACACCAAAAGCCATTGCATTGCCCCAGGGTAACTGTTTGGTGCGCCTTATCCACGCATGGGATAATTGGACCATTTTTTTTTGAAAATGCTCGGGGCCAGGCGACCAATGTCAATAGTGACAATTACCGACGCATGACAACGGATTTCTTTTTGCCAAACCTGCGAGCTCATCCATCGTTTTCATCGCACACGTGGTTCCAACAGGATGGTGCGACCGCACATACGGCTAGAGATTCGATGAATTTGCTTCGGGAAGCTTTCCCTCAAAAACTTATCAGTCGCTTTGGGGACATCCCGTGGCCACCCAGGTCGCCGGACCTAACCCCAATGGATTTTTTTTATGGGGCTACCTCAAAGAGAGAGTCTACAGCAACAATCCCCGAACTCTAGTGAACTTGAAAGAAAACATTCGTCGAGAAATCAGTGCGATTGAACCAAGTTTACAGCAGCGTGTGGCGCGTAACACGAGGCTCCGTTTTGAACAATGCGTGCAACTCGACGGAAGACATTTGGATGACATAGTATTCAAAAAATAATATCCGCATTATTAGTCTGTCATTTAATATTTCAAATAAATCAATACAACAAATAGTTTTTTTTTTATTTAATTTTAAAAATATAAATCTGCCGCCAGACACCCTGTACATTTGTAGTTAAAATTCAGTATAGATCTATCAAGTTTTAATATTATTCAATAAATAAATAATTTATTCAAGAATTAAAAACAAGAGCAATATAATGACCCACTGTCTACACACTGTAACTTGTTTGATGGTTTTTTTTTATGTATAAATCACAAACTATCAATACCATTAACAAAACCGAGTGGCAAAGAGGGTACACGTGCGACTTTTGATCCGACACACTTGAGTTCGAATCCCTTTGACCTCGCACCACTGACTTTCTTAAGTTATGTGCGGATTAAACAGTTCTCTGAAAAAAAGGTGAAGGAAAACACCGGTATTTTCAAGAATTGATCACAAAAATGAAAGGACATGTGACATCCACCAACCCGCACTGGGTCAGCGTGGTGGATTATGGCCCATACTCTCTCTATGAGAGAAGGCCCGTGTCCCAGCGATGGGAACGTGATGGGCTGATGATGATGATGATGATGAACAAAACCCAATACCAAATATAAAACTAATATTATGGTACCAGGCCAATCAAATAGTGTGTGGCAGAGTAAACTCTGAAGGCAGACCTACTGCTTTAATTTCACTGTAACACATAACTTCGTCCAGAAGGGGTGGATCGCAGACGATTGTCTTTGGCGACAAGTTATAAATTGAATTGTTCGCGATTTCAGGGATTTTGTTAAATTAACGAAGATCAGCGATTGGATTGGTCGGAAGAGTTACTAACGGATATTACGGATTTAAAAAGTTTCTCTGGAACTAGTCTACTGTTGACACCACAGATGTTGAATCTGATCTCTATGGTCACAACTTTGATAATTTACATGATTGTTGATGTTATTTTTTTATTGTTAATTTGGCTTGCATTTGACCATTATGTCACCTGATGGTAAGCGACGATGCGGTCGACGATCTAGCACGCTTGCCAAGATAGTACCTGTTCACTGTACATGTTTCAGTAGTTAGCAGTGCGCATAATAAAAGTGGAAGCGAAGTGCTTAGAGCGCGTAGGAGGAATGTCCACCATGAAACGGTGGCGTGTTGCCTACGTCTAGTAGTCACATGATCGATGATGTACAAATACAAAATGCTTTATTGACACCAAACAAAGATAATCAGTAGGTATATAAAAACAATTTACAAACTAAAGTACAATGAAAATTCTGAGATAAACATTGTAAAGTATTTATAAACATCTATCACGCAATAATACAACTCAACTCCAAATCTAAATTCATGGTATGCGCTCGTAGCGTAGCCCGCCCAGCCGTTCGTAGCCCACCCAGCCGTTCGTAGCCCGCCCAGCCGTTCGTAGCGTAGCCCGCCCAGCCGTTCGTAGCGTAGCCCGCCCAGCCGTTCGTAACATCTAGGAAGGATCTTCTAGGTTAAGCAGCGTTTGCAGCGGTCACAACTTAGATGGGTGACCGTTTGTGTGGTATTTACATCTGAGCGCTACCGTGCATCGGAGGACACGTTTCGCCGTCGGTCTCGCTTGTTGTCTGAGGACAACAGTCGTCAGGCCATGTGAAAGACCTTCGAGCGGTCTAAAAACTCCGACATCAGGACTGGCCACACCCACACTACAGAAGAACCACAATTCACATAACGATACGATGTAGGTATGTTAGAATTATATTTATAGGCTTTATTTGTTGTTAAGCTCTGTTAACTGAAATATTTGTTGATGATAATGATAGATCGCCACAACGAGGGGATGCTTGCTGCCAATTCTAAGAATTTTAAGAATATATAATCTCCTTAAACTTGTTTCAGTTGACTAAACTTATTAAATTACACAACGTAATGGGTCCAAGACCGAGTGTGGCTCAGTGGGAGCTCGTGCGACTTTCGATCCGCCGCACCCAAGTTCGAATCCTGCTGGCCCCGCACCACTGACTTTCTTAAGTTATGTGCGGATTTAACACTCGCTCCAAAAACAGTGAAGGAAAACATCGTGAGAAAACCGGCATGTCCAAGATTTTTTCACAAAAATTCAAGGACATGTGACATCCACCAACCCGCACTGGGCCAGCGTGGTGAATTATGGCCCATTCTCTCTCTATGAGAGAAGACCCGTGTCACAGCAGTGGGAACCTGATGGGCTGATGATGATGATGATGAAGAGTCCGTAATATTATAAATTCTAGATTTAGACATTTGGCCAAAGTTATAAAATACCGAGAGATTAATTAAATGTCTTGACATCTATGTAGACGTAGTTATTTTTAACTTAATTTAAGATTATAAATAGTTTATAGGTAGGTGAGTTCCATGACCAACTACTTGTTTTCATCCAAAATAAGCACGATCGGCAAGATATTACAAAATTATGCAATAGCGCCATAAATATAGAGAGCATTTGCATATGCAAATATGCGAATGCATATAATCCGATATCTAATTATTACTTTAATAAATAATACCTGTATACTGTTATTCATTTCGATCAGCGTCGTAAAATGTAATTCTATGTAGTGGACTGGCTCTTCCAGGACGTCGAGAAATTAAAAAACCCCACATATTTGATATTATAAGTTACAGCTGGATGCTCCAAGCTGAAGTAGGGCACCTGAAAATAATCTGCTTATATAATTATGATTGATTTTCCATACAGGTGAGTTCGTTTGAATATTATAATGAATACACGAATAATATAAGTGCGAAAGTTTGTATGTTAGTGTTTTTGTAACTTTTTCACGTTGTAACGGCTCAACAGATTTGAGTGAAGTATTTATTTTATTTTATACCAAACAACGGCTTTAGTCGAGAAATGTCTCTTCGAAGTCTAATGTCAAATATTGATGGAATCATTTATATGAGGCCAACTTGAAGCTGTATTGAACCCAACGTAAAAATAATTTTCTAAATCAGTTTATAAACGACGAGGTTCTAAGGTAAATCAAATTTACTATTAATATAAAATAAATAAATAATACAATTATAATTATGAGTGACATTGTTATGATAATTTGATTGATTTACATTACTAATAATATTATAAATAAAATGTTAATAAATTATATTAACTGAATTGTAATTAATTGTGATACGAATACGAACATCTCATACAAACAGAAATGTAATTAATTTGTTATTTTATCTTACCATAATTATTATGTACTAAACTTGCCTTGTATAACGGACTTATACTACTATATTGGCCATATAAGTATAATATAACGGACTTATATTATACTTACATGACCAATAAAGAATTCTATTCTAAAAAAAACCTACTAGAGAACCTCCTTCTTTTTTCGAAGTCGATTAAAAAGAATAAGAATTACACCCAGATAAAATATTTGGCTGTCTCGAAGGAACCATCTTACCCTCTCGGTAAGAGACGTCCTGAATTCCGCTTAAAGAGTCAGATAGATAGCAGCGAGTCTAACGATCATCACGACGTTATTCCGGAGACGAGACATTCCCTTGAATAAGTCTGATTCCAAAAATTAATGCACAAAACACCATAACTTAATTTATCGATTTTTATCGCATAATAATAATGTTGTTTATGCAATGAAACAAATCAAATATACTCTTGGTGTCTTTCAAATTGGCTACATTCTATTGTAAATATCCCGCATTTGGTCAAAAACTATACGAAATTTTGCCAGTTCATTCTTTAACATAATAGTGTCCTATAGACAAATCATCAGCTCAGTCAGTTTGGTCGACTGTCGAGCATCAATATGAGGACCCCACTGCAACTAAGAGTCTATGCCTTTGCCTATACCTAGGAATACCGTCGCCTTGTCTGTATTGAGTTTATTACTGTTAAGCATTACGTTTGGCTCTACATGTCTAACATTAGGCAAAGAGAACTTTAAACATTTCGTCTTTCCGCCTTTACTACTTAACAAATTGTTCGGAGAGAACCATTTCGAAACAACATCCAATACGTAGATTACATGCGCCAATTCACTCGAAATAGACACTGGGTTTCACAACATAAATTTTGTTTACATTATACCTACCTAATTACCGTCTATAAATTCATTGTATGTTTAAAATTACTTTTGCGCTCCAAAATAATGTGTTTGTATTAGTAATGAATAAATAATTTCAGTAAATTGAAGTGTACGAGTAACTACCGATGAAAATATATGCTACAAAATGTCGCCGCAAATGACAGATGATTTAATTTTAATGGTAGGGACTTGTGTGTGTACAGACATACAAATATGTTTTGCTCTTTATTTTTATTTTGTAAACTAATGTGTAGTACTTTTAGGTATTCTGTGCCAATAAGGTGTTTGACATAGGTACTATACTAGATTTTGCAAAAAATTGAGACTTTGGCTACTATGTCTTAGGAAACCGAGCTATGAATTCGGACCGTTCCTACAGAAAGCGCATTAAACAGCTATTAAGCTACCATGGCAGCTTCCTCGATGGATGAAATATTTAAAGTCTATTCAGGGCGACAGACGCGCTATCTGATAAAAAAAAAAACATAAATGTATCAATGTTATGATATGTTATGATCGAGCTGAACAAAATTCATGACATTTTTTTTATATTTGTGTTTTATTTAATACCTAACATTTTGTACTTTCACAGCAGCTGTGTTCAGCTGTGATCTGTTCTAATGCACGTGTCGCGGCCGACTCTGGTGTGTTCACACCGGCGTGGTGCCTAGTATTTTATAATAGCAACGCGAGCATCAAACGAATGTCTTAATGTACATAACAAATTGACTTCAAATACAAATACTCTTTATTGTATACCAATAACATAAAAAAATGATTACAGATTAACCTTATAACTATGGTGTTACAATGGGCGGTCTTATCGCTTAGAGCGACCTCTTCCAGACAACCTTTGGATGGACAGTATCGGAAGAAAAGAAGGAGACGTTGGTGTACAATAATTAATAAATAAATAAGAATCAAAGAATCAGCCTCGCTATTATTCAGCCCGGCAACGCTGTCAGCATTTTGGGCAATTTGCCGGACGACGACGGTATATAGTATTTAATATCGTTTAGTTTAGTTTTTAAATTATTAAGCCCTTTGTTTTGTTTGTTGTTCTGTTGAAAAGTGCCAATAAATAAAAATTAATGTCTTACAAAAAAAAATCTAGAAGATTTCCGGGTTTTTTCACCAAGATATAGCACACAACTATATAAAAAAATATCTCATATCCTTAAAATACGTTCAAAAATTCAAACCTACCTACACGCTTTTAAATCGCGTGTCGCTTGTAAGTACCGTCCCAGTAGAATTGATTTCACCAACTACAAGAGACCTACCACTTGCCTGAATGCCTGCACTAGTTTAAACCGTAACTGACAGCGCGGTGAAACTTTGGAAGGTGTTAACGCCCTACCAACTGGGGTTTTAACTTCAATATTCGAGACGTACTATTATAGAATAGAATAGTACGTTATTAAACTATTTATTATAACACCACAATACAAAAATAATTAGAAACTAAAAAATGAAATAAATTAATATTAGTGTCACAATGGGCGGTGCTCATCGTTCAAAGAGATTTCTCCCAGACAGCCCACAAGTTAGTTGCCACATGTGAAAGAATGAACCTAGACAAAAATTAAACTTATATTTATGTATTTATATAACTCATTTAATTCAGGCAATAATAACAAAGTACTTAGAAGTAAACGCATCAGAGGCCCATATTATAAATACCTTACAGACTCTATAGGAAATAGCTATAAACTTTGCAGGTTCAATCGCAAACTAAACAAAATATCAAACAAGGCATTTCTAGAAAAAAATATACAACCACCCTTAAGACGGTTAAATAACGGAAGAAAAAATTCGGCACTTGCCTTGGTGACCACCATAATTCTATTGGGCAGAGCACTTCCCGCACTGAAGGAAGATTGAGGTGCGGGTTCAAATCCTAGCCGGCGGTCGTTTTTTTTCGTTCCGAAAAACCTAGTTTGAGTTTTTCGCTTGGCATTCGTTAATGCTTCAAATTTAGTAAGAAACAGAGTATCGTCTTATTGTTCTACTTCAATTCAAATATCTCACTGAGCTCACACTCTGGTTTAAACTCAGAGCTCGTTGTATTCAATCCACCGCGGAGAACTATAGTGCTTATTAACGTCAATTTTGACATTTTCCTCAAATTATGTTACCCACGTACAGTTTGCATACGTTAATCATATCGCAATAATGATTTTAATAACAAGGGGTTTTATGAGAGAAATCTCAAACTAGTTTTTTTGACATTGTGTTAAACTGAATACTTATCTAAGCCCACCAACAACACGAGACAATGAAAATGTTCTTGAATAGAATATTATTCGAGAGAATGATCCGTTTTCAGGCTTCCATTTCGAATAGAGTCACGTTTAAGCTTCTCAAATAATACACATGAATAAATAGTTGTATTATTGTTAGGTTAGGTATTTACGTGTACTTATTGCAGCGTTACTTAGGTTCAGTAATAAAATGTAAATACAGTGTTAATTAGGTAATTAGGTATGTATTTTAATAGTTTAGAAGATTATGTAAAATTAAGACGGGAGTAGAGCGGTGATAGATTATAAGAATCGGGAAACAGAAACGCTGGTTACAAAGAATACTAACTATTCCCTGGTAAGTTGTCGTTTCTTGGCTGTTCGCATTATGAAAGTTGAAGCGAAACACTTTGTTCTGGCAGGAGGAATGTCTACCATAAACAGATACCGAGTGTCCGAGAGTCCGATGGTAGATACGAGATGGAGGAATTAATTCGTGTAATTCCAACGCACACTCTCCGTATGATTATAATCGCTGTAATTAATGCCAAGAGAACGAAGGCACGGTTAAAAATGTACCTCAGTTTCTTGCCGTATTTTCTGAGTAGTGGTTCTTTTTCCGATACGGTAGTAGAGTCATGGTGATAATTTGACGTACATAAGTGCGTCTGTGATGCCAAATATGAATAAAGAGATTTTGATTGATTGATTATTGTTATCAACGATATTTCATTACAAAATTATTCATTTGAACTAAACTAAATCTAATTATATGTTTATATGTGTATTACATAATGACTATATATATACCATATATATCATAAACAAAAACAAATTAAAAGTACATTATACACCTAAATAAACAGAAAACACCAAAAAACTAAACTTACTTCAAAATAAATGACTTACTAAAAGTTAAAATAATTGTAATTAGACACCATGTTTTCTAACTAAAACGATAGAATTTCAAGGATTGAACTGTTTATCAATTTAAGTTAGAAGTTTTATGGAAGTGTATATTATTTGATTTTATGTTGAACGAAATGATGACCTTTTTTAAAGGAAGTGTTGAAAAACTTGTGAAATAATACTATTAGTGCTCTAGCGGGGGTGTTCCCGAAGCACTGGTAGTCAGTCTTCGCTTTATTTATTTTTTTAACTGGACTTCAATTTGAGTATGGGAAAGAAATGGGTAGACATGCTTTCTTTTTTTCAGTCATTTAAAATAGTAACTCAATCAAAGTTACAATTTTAAGCATATTTTTAGTATGTATTATGTGTTTATGACGTATGATAGTCCATTTTTGTGTCTATTTAACAAATTATTGTTGACTTTGACTGACTATCCGCGACTTCGTAGAACAAAATTTATAGCGATTTTCTAAGAAAGTGGTCGTTTTTTGAATAGCTTATGTTGTTCTCCGATTAGATAGAATAGAATAGTTATGGGCAAGCGTGGCGCTTAACATCAGGCGAACGACTTTCTACTCAGCTCCATGTATAAAAAACCTAGTTTTGAGTTTTTTATCCGACAAGAAAGAACACAGCAAAAGCTTCGCTAGTTTTTTGAGTTCCAAAATATCTCCAAGCCATTACGAATTCTACAAAGCATGCGCTTGTAGCGGGACCTCATTGAATTTCATAGTACCCGCATTAAAACACCAGAGGTGACTGGCGACTACGCCGCGCCATATTATGTTCCCGCTTAGATTTTACACTTTGCACAGCAAAATGAGAAAATTGGACACGTTATCGTACTTTGCGAAGTCTTTGCATAGATTTTGTACTTTAAGGAGACTTTTACGAGAGAATTATAAGAGAGAAATTTAAGTGAAATTACTGGGTATTATGAGACTATTGTTTGACTCAGGTTGAATATTGTCTCAGGGTAGCGAGAGCGAGTGTGGCTCAGTGGGAGTACTTGCGACTTTAGATCTGACGCACCCGCGTTCGAATCACACTGGCTCCGCACCACTGACATTCTTACGTTATGTACGGATTTAACACTCGCTCTAAAAAATCTAAGTCGAGGTCTGGGGAGTATTGTTCATGCCAGTTTCAGCACATTTTCTTTTGCTCCTTGTCAACATGGTTGGAACTCTATTTTATTTTCATTTTATTTTGTTTGGGGGCTTGAGGGGTGCGGGCGAAGGGTACATTCATGACAAATGCCTCTCTTCTAATGTTGCTGTTCCCGACGGGGTCCACATAAGACTTTGTACGTTTACTTTATTGCACCTTGTACTACCCATGGAAGCAATAAATAATCTGAATCTGAATCATGCAATAAGTTTTTAGGTCTGTCGAGGTGGAATATTCAATGATATTTTAGCAATAAGGTCTGGACGGTCAATTAAATTTTTACATGAGTAGAACTCTAGTTGATCTATATT
Source organism: Petrophora chlorosata (assembly GCA_951640565.1). Classification (NCBI taxonomy): domain Eukaryota; kingdom Metazoa; phylum Arthropoda; class Insecta; order Lepidoptera; family Geometridae; genus Petrophora; species Petrophora chlorosata. The sequence continues at coordinate 668,325 of OX621204.1, read as the reverse complement.
TCCTATTTTTTTCTAGCGGGACACAGTTTTAATTAAATAAAATGAATATGAAAGCAATAAATAAAAGAATTATCATTATTATCTTACCGATCGGACGGACGAATGTATTATTTTGTATTTAGGCTTAGTATTGTTCTCAAGTAAGTGACATTTGTCTTATTGAGAATAAACTTCTTTAAACCTAAACCCAATTATGAATTATGTTTTCCGTCCCGACACGAGGTGTTGTTGCTCATCATCAGGTGATAAAAAGTTCAATTGTATAAAAATATAAAGGAGACGTTTTGTTAAAGCTGAAAAACGATGAAAGTAAAAATAAAGATAAAGTTTATGTTGTATATCTTTTAGATTCTTCAATTACCAGTACCTACCACCCGCGACTTCGTTTAAGTCGATATAATAAATTTTATTAATAATTTATTATTATTATATAATCTTTATTTTAGGCAACGTTAAAATAAGTTGCAGATGTTATTTACTTATTCTACGGCCCATATAAATATATAACTTAAAACTAACATACATATTATAATTGATATAGTAATAATTAATTATTTAATACGTAATTTATATTTTATAATAGTTTATACTATAGTATCGATAAAATATAGTATTATGTAAGTATATTATAAAATGTAAATACCTAGCCGTCTTTCCACCAGTCACCGTGAAGTGAGCGATAGTCTGCCTACTCATGTAGATAAGTACGAGTAGGTACTTAGGTTATCTTTATCGTTTTTAGGATTCCGTATCTCAAATAATATAGACATAAATAATATCAATTATTTAGGTCTACGCTCCTTTCTGTAAATAAATCTCAGTTAGTTCTAGAAAAAAGCAACAATAAATACAGCCATTTATACTGTATATTTTGATACTCGAAAATAAATCAAAACCTATAGGGTAGGTAGATACTTACCGTTGACCTAGAATCAGTCCACCCGTGTCTTCAAAAAAATGCTTTTTAATTATTTCTTTCAATCATGAAACTGGCAAGGAGCAAGGTCCTACCAGCACAACTTTTTTGTTTAGAAAAAATACGTATATTTATTGTAAACTTGTAGTATACGCATAAAAAATATTTTTATGCAATAGCAACCTTTAACTACAAAGCTATGTTTATCCTTCAATCGGCGAACTATTTACTCATAGCCATAAGATATTTATTAAATAGGCACAACCAATGCACTTTTAGACGTTAAATAGGTACACATAATACAAATCAATTAAAATACGTTAAAACTGTAATTTAAGATAAAAAAGACTGAAAATAAGGTATGCCGGTCTATCCATTTTTTTCCCATATACTCAGTGTCCGGGCTCAGAAAATAAATGCGAAATCTGACATATCTACATACAAGTTTGTACGGAACGCTCCTCGGTGCGCAATTCAGTCTTGCAGTTGCCCGGTTTTTATTAATTAGGTTTACTATTTATTGTTATTTCTATCGATTAGATGCAGCTTTTCACCAGTCACCGTGAAGCGAGCGATACAGTCTGATAAATATGGTAAAAATAATAAATGAAGTACATCAAAATCTTGTTTTCAAAATGTAGATCTTTATCGTTGTTATTCCTATCGGTTGACGAGGCCGTAGGTAACAAGTTTTGGTAAACAATAGAAACAATTAACAACCCGGGCCCAATTACCCCAACAGACCAATGCAATGGCACATGACGGAAAAAAAATTCGTGAAGACTGTAGGTACCTAAGTTTTCAAAATAATGGCGTCTCTTGATAACAGCACAGAATAAATAACAGTACTTCAGTAATAATATAGGTCAGTATGGTAGATTGTGGTAGGTCTCTCGTATGCGGGAGGCCATCTGGGTAGGTACACAGCTTTGCCAATTATTATGCCGTCATGCAGTAGTGCGCAAGCATTATAGCATTTGACGATTATCAACCAGTAGAACCACCCAATATTACATACTAGCAGTTGCCCGCAGCTTCTTACGCGTTGTAATCTATCTTCTGATCATTTCCATCCCACCATATCTTGCTCCTGCTCCCATCCCGCTTCTATTCTGTCCCACTGCTATTCCGATTCCGTCACTCTCCGGTCCCGATCATATTCCACTCCAATCCCAACCCTGTCTCGCTCCTATCCCGTTACCCATACCTCTCCTCGCTCCGTTGTCTAGTAGGCGCCGTGCCGTGCGCCCGCACCCCACCGCGGCTCCCCCGCGTGACGTGGACAGACATAGACATTTCAGCTAATTATCAATTATTTTTATTAATCAATATTTTTCTTAATTATTTATATTGGTTAATTACTTAAAATCTTAACAATAATTTTTATTTTTTTAATTTAACGCTATAATTTTATTCTAAAGCATGGAAAAATTTCGAATTCAATTTCACCCTGTATAAAATAGGTATATAGATAAAATAAAGTGACCAGACCAGATCAGTCCCCACAAACGTCATCCGTTCACGAGTGAGACTTGAGGACCAGCCATCATCCTCAACTAAATTAGAGGGAAGGGAATGACCCGACACACAAAGCCGCCGTCAGCAAAGACATTTGAGTGAGCATGACTGTATCTCATCATCATCAGCAGTCGATTACATACTGTTGGGACAAGGGCCTTCTCTCAGACACAGAGAGAGAGAGGGTGAGAGAGAGAGAGATACAGAGATATACTATGGATCACGTTCACAATGCGGGTCCAGTGAGACGATCATGGTATCGGTTTGGTTTCGATATTTTTCCTGCTCTTTCAGATGAAGTATTAAGAACGTAGAGTAGGTACACATGATACTTCACAAATATCTTAAAAAACGCCATTGTGAGTGCGTAAGCCGCAAGTGAGTAAGCCGTCAAATTGATCTTCATGTTCTATTGTTTATTTATTGTTATTTTGTATCTATGTAAGTATAGAGTATTCTACTCGTACTGTCAATAATAAGTATTTATTTATATACGTATTCATTTCTATGTATTTTAGTTTTGGATTATATATGTAGTGTATTTAACTTTTGTTTATACATTATTGGCTTGCGTTAACTGTTATTTATTTTAATAATTTATGCTTTAGTTTTACGATAATATGTATTACGGTATTTATTTTGTTTCCCTGTTAGTTTTTTTAACTTTTTGATGCACGCTTTGTAACTTTCTTTTCCCGTCACTGAATAACTGGTAGAAAATGCTTTAGCATTTGTTCTCCTTTTGTACATTACTTGTAATAGTGTAAAATCCGAACTTGTATATGAACTTCGGTACGTAAGGTACGTCCTCTTTGAACTTGTGAACTGCTAAGATAATTACTAGAGCTGCTGGACTGATTTCAATTGTTAATTTAATATTCCCCCGAAATTTAAGTATTCTTTGTAATCATTGCTTCGGCACCGCAAAACGAAAAGTAATACACCAAAGAAGTAAAACAAACGTTAACCCTAATACATCCGAAGCAAATTTTTACTCAACCCATTAATTCCGTACAAAATTGTTCCCCATAATTAGACGCCCTCTCCACGCATATATTTCGAGTACGCAAAGCCGCCCCAGAAATTCTACTTAAGAAAGTTTAATGAAACCTAATTAGACCGTAAATTTAAAGCCAATAGACTTTGCAAGTGTTTAATCCCGAAACGTCCAAGCGTAATTAATCTTTGGACAGGGCCGAAGTGACCTAGAAAGGGGCTTGTTGACTCTCGATGCGCCTGCCGCTGACACTCGATAAGCCCTGAAACTTGCAGATAGCTGATTACAGGTTGTCTCTGTTATGTCTATGCAAAATAGTTACTAATACAGTTTCGTAGTCAAACAATTCAATATGTGATTCTGATTTCTGTAGGTTTTATAATAAGCAGGTATTTACTTATAATATTATCCAGTAATTTTGCAATTAAATACCTATTAATTATTCTTAATTTATATTGTTCATCACAGATTTTTCAGTGTCTTTATCTAATTGAAATGACTATAATCATTAGATACTGAAATAACTTTCTACATTCCCAATAGCTAATCAGCCCCTTCCCTCACTTCCATTCTGTCTCGCCAAAAGTTGCCGTTTTTGCGAGGGCCGGCATAATAATTGTACAATACTCGGTCGTGATGGGGTTCTCTTCATTGTAAAAGTAATTTTAATACTTTAAAATGCTATAAAAATGCTTTTTGTTATCCCGCCGCCTCGAGGCGGGAACTTGTTTGTTTGGGGTGTATGGAAATGAGTTCGGTTCTTAAATTAGCTTACGTACTAAACGCTTTGTATGCGATGTACAAAAGTAATTCCAGCTGTTTTGGGTTTAATCTGAGTGTTTAATTTTAAAGCTTTCAATGGCATTTTGGATTGGATTGGACTGGATTGGCAGGAAACAGGAAGAAATGGCGTAAGACGAGGTTATTGCCGTGATGTGGTGGAACGAGCCTCTAAAGATGACGGTTATGGGGAAGTTGAAACAAAATATAGGCGCATCATAGCAAGATTGTTTGGCAATTTTGGTTACTGTCAGAAAAAAGGTTGTAGGGGTTCTTGATCATATCCGGGGAACTCAAACCGCAAACATAATGATTCCTTTAAAAAAACACAATTAGATCTCGTTGATTTGTAAACTTCAAAAGTATCAGCTTAAAAGATACTGAGCGCCAGAAGACTTCAAAGACAACAGATATTTCCTTCAATATCCTGGTATACTGTTACAAAGGGCATTTTTATCACTCCTAATCAAAGGGAATTTGAGCTACGAAGTTTGGATAGAATAGTCACCGTTTGTCCCTTTTCTCAAAATATTTATTTTGGTCACTGGTTTATAACTGTAGCAGTCTGATGAATATTGGGAATCGTTTACTTTCGTATCTTATCCTATCCTACCTAAATGCATAAGTTTGCGAGGATGGATGGATGGATATTTGTTACTCAACCACGCAATAACTACAGAACGGATTTTGATGAAATTTGGTATGATTGATTGATTGATAACACTTTATTGTACACCAAAAACATAACAAGAACAAATAAAAATAGAACTTAAAAATTTGATATGTAAGTTCTTTAGAACCTGGAAAAGGACAAAGGCTACTTTTTATCCCGGAAAACCATGAGGTGAAACTACGGGGCAGCTAGTCCAAAACAAATCGGAATAAAAATGTTCTCTTGAAAATATTTCAGCTGCTGGCAGTTGTCATGCAAATCTCTGTTTAGAGATTTTTGTTTTAATATTCTGAAAATGTCAATGGTAAAACTAATAAACACAAGTTAGAATTTGTTAGTCCATTTTTTATGTAATTGAGTGCAAAACGCGCATGTTTTTGATCTGATGGTAAACAACGCTACCCGTAATAGTTACAGCACCATCCAGAACTATTTTTTGCAAAATCTTGTACGTCACCTTGAGATGATAGCTTTTAAGTTTCTTAATGCCCTGTAATTTTAGTTTGTAATTAGGCCTCTTAATTATTTGCTACAAGTGGACTTCATATTTAACTAGCTGCCCTAGCGGCCCACATTGTCTACTCGTGTAAGAAGGCTACAAAAGGTTTGTATCTACATAATTTGCGTGTGTAGTCGAGTTGTTTGCCGCGGGTCTGTTTGTCCCCAGACTTTCGGGGCTCGATTCCTTGTAAGTGGATTTAGGAAGTCCATAGTTTGTCTTTGTCTCGGTTCGGAGAATTGGCAATCACCCTACACATTCGACTTCAAACCTTGTGAAGCGACTATACGGTTGAATTTTGTCTGGTTGGCGCAGTCGGTAGGATTTGCCGATAGTTGTGCAATCGCTTACATAAAACGACAGATTTTGCTTGGATATATATGAAACTGAACGATGTTTAGCGTTATTGAGCTCCGGATATTTTTGGGATTGGTCGCTGTAGCGGTATTTGGCTTTTGTATCAAAATATTTGACATCATGGTTTTTGTGTAGGTACATAAAACTTTTTCAGAGCTAGCCTTGCGTGTGTCCTAGAATATAATTTAATTCGATATGGAGTTATATTTTTGCATATTCCCACGTTGACATAAAAGCCGGATTAAGTCAGAAACTTTACTGGAAAACTAGTTCTGTTACTAAAAGCTGTAAAAAAGTGTAACAAAAATGTACAGCATGTTAAATTATCACTCGTATGTCGGTGCCAGCGGATTTACTGTTTGGTGTAACTTTATCCTTTGTCATTCAAAAAAATAGGGACTTCTAGTAATTAATTCAACAAAAATGGCATATTGTTTTTATTGTACGGCGATAATAGTACAATATAATAAAAGTTTTTCAATAAATAAAAACCTTAATCTTTTTTGCTAAAATATGTTTGTTATTCATAAAAAGTATGCTGCCCATAGCAATAATACATATTGATCATGTTTCAATTGGTTGGGTAGGTTGGCTCAAATCTCATACACCACCGAGGTCACGGGTTCGATTCCCGCGACGGGACTGATGTATGTGCACACAAAGTATATTGTAAGTATTATATTTGTTTCGTGTCTGGATGTTATGGGACCAAGGTCCATTCTAGTTATGGACCAGTATCTATGTATTCTGTGATCGTAGGCCGTTGTTATAATGTACTGGTGGTAGGTTGATCGTATGCGAGTAGCGAGAGACCGTCTAGGCAGGTACCACCGCTCTGCCAGTTGTTCTGTCGCCAAGCAGTAGTGCTCAAGCATTACTGTGTTCTGTTAGCTAGCGAAATTTCTGGGAATTATGAGAGTTAAGAGCTAATCTCAGGGTGACGAGCGAAGTGCAGTGCCGCGAAATATTTTGTAAAACAAAGTTCTGGGTGGTGCTGCAGCTGTTATGGATATTGTTTACCATCAGGTGAACGACCTGTACATCTTATCACTCAATTAAATAAAAAATGAACAGACGAGATGAAAAGTATCATGATTTGTAGTTCCCGTAATTTGTATCCTACCAGAGGTCATGACCCGTCACTAACATAAGAACCTCAATTTATGACTACTTGCCTCCCGTAACTGGGAATATGAAAATTTCCTCTTCTCGGACGTTACAAACGGGCAGTAAAAGGCAGAAGATATTTTCTTATTATCTATTATTTTGGTCGTGCCATGTTTACATATTTTCCAGTGTGCAAAACATCAGATTGGTTAAACAACTCTAATAGATCGGAGAGATGCTAGTAATGTTAAGATGTCTCTTTAGATTATAGCCAGCCACTGTGCAATAGTCGCCACGGCAAACAAGCTACAGCTGCAAGTATTGAGGTATATATGTATATATGTATATATATATATATATATATATATATATAGATAGATAGATAGAAAATTCTTTATTGCACAAACAAATTTGTAAGTACATAGGCGAACTTAATGCTAGTGAGCATTATCTTCCAGTTAACCTCTAATTAAACAAATTAATTCCAGTTAAACTAATATAATATAAATAATATAATTAAAAAAATATATATATTATATAAATTATATAATAATAATAATTATATGAAAATGAAATAATTATAAATAATTATATTTTAATATAAATTATATAATATAATATATATATATATATAATATTTACAATAGATAGGTCTACGTTTGACCACCATCTCGTCTGATGTTAAGTGATGATGTGGCCGAAGATGGAGGAAGTAGATCTAGAAGATACCTATTCACTCTGGCCTTGAAGATACCCAGATTGTAGTTATCAGGAAACAGAGAAGACGGCAATGAGTTCCATTCCTTAGCAGTACGCACTATAAACGTGGAACCAAAACGCTTTGTATGAATTAGCGGAATGTCTACTAATAAGGGTGATATGTGGCCAATCTTCTACTAGTCCTGTGATGGAAGGGGGAGGGTGGAATTTGGTCGTGAAGCTCCTGTGCACATTCACTGAAATGTATCCTATAAAAGATTGACAGACATGCTACCTTACGCCGATGCTCAAAACTATGCAGCTTTGTAGCGACCAGTTGTTTGTCACCAATTAGTCGCTTTGCATTCTCCTCCTCTCCTACCGTATCCAAATACTTAACTACGGTGATATGCGGCTCTTTTTATCGATCAAAAATATTGATCTCTTGTTCAAACAGTCTGTGGCAGACTTGGTTGGAAAGTATAAAGCATCTAGCATAAATATATATAATATATAATAGTAATAATAATATATAATAATTAAAAATATAATAAATAAATACACCAAAAGATCACATACATAGCCTCTATCCTCATCCTGGCTTCTAACTAGGATTCTCTGTATCTAGGGGACCAGGAACGACGAGGACCGTGGTCCCAAAAACCCAAAGACAAAGCAAATGCTTGCGCTTTTTTTATGGGCACAAACATTTGGCCCGACGGCAACGCGGGAATCCAACCCGCAAGCTCACCCAAATTTTTTTTTTTTGTGGAACTGAATGACGAGACGAGCTGGTCGTTTGCCTGATGGTAAGCAATACGCCAGCCCATAACAATAACAGCACCACCCAGAATTTTGTTTTGCAGAATCTTGCGCGGCAGTGCACTGCGCTCGTCACCCTGAGACAATTAGCTGTTGAATCTCATAATGCCCAGTAATTTCGCTGGCTACAATGCCCTTCAAACCGGAACACAGTAATGCTTGCGCACTACTGCTTGGCGGCTAAATAACTGGCAAAGCGGTGGTACCCACCCAGACGGCCTCTCGCATACGAGAAACCTACCACCAGTAAACATTACACCACAGAGGCTGATAAATGAGCGTTTGAAACGCTGCGTTAACTGATTCCCGCTCGTCTACCTAGCCTCGGCCAACTGGTCCGCTTTAATTGGAACACAGAATTTATCACCGGGCCTCTGTTATCGGATTACTGTCCGATTGAAATTATATTTGTACGGCTAAATTAATTAACGGCACGTTTGCGTATCGTTGTTGTTACTGTTACTGTGACGGGAAATCTCGGCCTCAGTGTGACAAGGTTCTTTGTGTGGATTTATATATCATGTGAAGCGCTACCACTGTTGTGTTTAGCAACCTTATTTTAACAAACTTTTTCAGTATAAAAAAAGTATGCTAAATATTTCGCTGCACTCGAGGTTTGAACAATATTTGCACAATGTGTGTTAGAATTTTTTGTAAATGCAGCCCCATGGTTCCACGATTCATTACTGCAATTAGAAGTACCAGAGTTACAATCTTTCAGTTAGGCTCGACCACTGATGCAAATTTTCCGTACTTTTAAATATACTAAAAGAACACATCGTTAAGAAAAGGTCCCAGATTCACAAAAATTAAGTGAGTGTGATATCTGCGAAGCACTGAACCCGGGTAGTATATGAGACGAGCACGTCGTTCGCCTTATGGTAAGCGCCACGCCTGCCATCCAGAACTTTTAGTACCATAAAAAGCACTGCGTAGCCCTGCATTGTGCTCATCAATCCGAGCCATCAGATATTAGGCCTCGATATGTGATTTCGCTGGCTACAGTGTTCTGCTCTCTGTAAGATTTTTTTATAGATTGCCCTGCTCTCTCTCTCTCTCTCTCTCTCTCTCTGTAAGTGCTATACATACATGCTCGTCTTGTCCCTCAGTTATATATTATATAACTGAGTGACGAGGCGAGCAGTACGACCTAAGGGTAAGCAATACGCCTGACGCCTAAGCAAAACAATAACAGCATCACTTAAAAATTTGTTCTGCAAAATCTGGTGCGGTGCTGCACTTACGCTTATCACTCTGAGACAGTAACTCTAACGATGCCCAGTAATTTCAAAATAAATTCAATAACTGCCTTTTCAACCGCAATACAAGAATGTTTGTACACTACTGCTTGGCGTATGAATATTAAAGAAAAGTTATGGTACTTTCCAAGGTGGACACTTGCAAATCAGCCAGTGTCCCAATGTCCAAACATCAACCAGTTCTTTTCAGCTACAGAATCAAAAGAAATAACCTTTGCGGATAAGTGCCCATAATAAAAGAACATCCCTTATCCCAAAACGCCAATATAAACCCACGTTATTCGAGAAAGGCTGAGTTTTCTTAAACTCGACGATAACAAACTCAAATATTAAGTGTTGTTCGCGTAAACAGTCTGCTCACTTTGTTTTTGTTTCCACTTAGTTGTCTGCGGGGTTTGTATTATATCGTCTTGAACGTGTGAGGTATAATGAATGTATTTATTTTACTTATAGGTACTGTAGATTTGTAATAGAGCTTGAGTGGGAATGGGCGTGGCTTGACAGACTTCTGTTTTTTGTAAGAGTCATTATTTTTGAAGATAATCTGGAATTTATTTTATTTTTGTTTTTCACTAGTTGCACCCCGCGGTTTCCCGTTATGGTTTAGGTGTTTGAGTATAACTTGGTTATACTGGGTGGAATTGAATTCGATATATTTCCGAAATGTATGGGCGGGGCGCGGAATAGACGTTTAAGCTAATTGTTAATTATTTAAAGGTCATTTATTTAATTTTTTTATTTAACTCTATAGACTAAAGGCTGGAGCACACCAAATACGGTTGCGGTCCAGTCTGGTGCAGTACAGTTAATTTGCGGTGCGGGTGTAGTCCGTAAGGAGTCACACAGTACTGGACAACTTCCGCACCGCACTGCACGCCTCCGCATGCTCCCGGTGCGACGTCCAATAAGGAAACCCGTAGAATACGACGTCACTCGTAACTGTAATGCACGCGCCCTTCCCGCACCTGCGTGCGCGCGGGTAGTATGTCGTCTCTTACGCACAATCCGTGCGTCGCGCAGCTACTGTAAACTTGTAGTACGTTTACGGACTGCATGCGGTTTGATGTCTTTCATAGAATTTCATAGATTACTGGTCCTCACAAACTGCGTCTGCACCGAACCAGACTGCAACTGCATTTAGTGCGCTCCATCCTTTACTCTTAAGCATGGACTTAGTAACATTAAACTAACATTTCGAAACAAAAAATTCAATTCCTCCCTGCAATGCAGCAAAACTATAAATAATTACGATATTAACACACTCTTTAAGAATTTGCACATTCTTTTTAGCCTTAAAAAGAAGAAGCCTTTCTACCTATATCCAGAAAATAGATAAACTGGCTACATATCTCTCTCTCCACTAGGTACTTTATGAACATTATGATTACCTAAGTTCATAAAATCTACCGAGTAAACACGTATGTGTAGACTCTAACAAGTAATATAATCTCACTTTGTTTTTGTTTCCAGTTAATTGCGGAAGTTGCGTTATATTGAGATAGGTATAACATGAAAAGTACTATGTGCGAGTATGTGTAAGATTGTAATGGAGGTTGAGTGGAAATGGGCGGGGCTTGGCTTCTCGGTTATTTAGGGCTTGTTCGGATGCGAGCTTTGGGGGAGTGACGTCATATTTGACCTTGATTTTTACAACCTACAATCGAGTATGATCTACACTGGACAGCAAATAAACCGAGCCACCCGCTACCTAGGCACTCTAATTCGATTTTCTCAAAAACTAAAAAACCTACAATTATCAAAGTTGTACCTACAGAAAGTGCATTTCATGGTGATTAAAATGAAAGGAAACTCATTGGGTTTAATCAATATTTCAGTGTTTATTAAGGATTTTACAAAGAAGAGTCGTTTTCCAGTCGTGACAATCGTTAGTAATGATAAAGTGAAAAAAAAAATTAAAGCCAAAAACAAAGATAAAATCAAAAAAAAGTTTTTGATCAATATTCCGTATTCCCTCCCCTTGCTCGGATAACTGCCAGCATCCTTGTATTCATCGACCTTACGAGCCTGACGATAAAATCTTGAGGAATTGTATTCCACTCCTCTTCAATTGCGATTCGCAGCTCTGGAAGCCTTGTTGGAGCAGGTACTCGGGCTCGAACCCGACGTTTCAGCTCATCCCACAAGTGTTCTATCGGATTCAAGTCCGGGCTTCGAGCTGGCCAGTCCATCGTACGAATGCTGACGTCGCGTAGATACTGGGTCACCACATGAGCAACATGAGGCCGTGCATTATCATGCATCAATTGCATATCCTGTCCGATATATCCTGCGTAAGGTACCACATGGTCTGCGAGGATTTCAGTAATGTAGCGATGAGAAGTCAGTCCACGTGTACGGCCCGTCGGTTCGATGAAAACTAACGTTGTATGTGCTGTTAACGAGATGCCGCCCCAGACCATTACAGATCCTCCTCCATAAGCAACAGTTTCCTCGATGCAACACTGAGAATACCTTTCTCCAGGGCGACGATATACTCTCTGACGTCGATCACTTCCATGTAGACTCACCCTGGTCTCATCAGTGAAGAGTACATTACTCCACTGCTCTAATGTCCAATCCCTATGCTCTCGAGCAAATTCAAGTCGTGCTCGACGGTGTGCTACCGTTAATGCTGGGCCTGTTGCAGCTCTTTTTGGGGTCAGGTTCCGTTCAGCAAGTCTCCTTCTGACGGTATCTGAACTTATGACCACTTGTCGTTCGTCACGCAGACTTTGTTGGACTTGAACTGCGTTGAGGTGGCGATTTCGCAGAACAGTAAGGTGGATATAACGATCATCTGCTGCTGATGTAGCCCTAGGTCTGCCCGTACCTGGACGGCGATCGAATGCTCCAGTCTCTAGGTATCGTCTGTAAACTCGTTGCACCGAAGATCTGCTGATTCGAAGCCTTCGAGCGACTTCACGTTGCGCAATGCCTGCTTGAAGTAATGCTACAGCTTGAGCTGCTTCCTGAGGTGTTGTATCCATTATTAATCAAAAAAAGTAGCAAAAACACACGCGTCTGAGCAAACGATGGACAAAAACTAAAGAAATGATAAGAAATATCCGACTACCCTCATTGTAGAGAAAAAGAACGCTAATTTCAAACTCTGGTGAAAACAGAACAAATCGTTAGCATTGTGTTTGTTGCTTGATTACAATGTGAGTTGAGGGTACTTTCGAATTAATTTGTAGTCATTTTAATCACCATGAAACGCACTTTTTGTAGGTATAACTTTGATAGTTGTAAGTTTTATACTTTTTGAGAAAATCGAATCAGAGTTCCTAGGTAGCGGGTGGCTCGGTTTATTTGCTGACCAGTGTATATTAATAAATTGCGAGACACTATATTTACGCTTAGGGAAGTGTTGTCAAATACAATAAATAAATACATACGCCCAACGATCACATACATAGATCCTAGTTCCTTCCTAAGTCGGGCACTCTTGTCAGAGTGGTCGTGGTATAAAAGATGGTGTATGCGTTGATTCTTCAGCGTCGTGGTTTTCCTTAGCGAGGGTTACTGCTATCGCAATGCTTCTCCATTTCTGGCGGTTGGTAGCATTGCGAGTACACTGGACTATGGTGGTTTGAGTTGCAGTCTTGATAAGGTCTATCTAACGCGTAGGTGATCGGCTGCGTGCTCTTTTTCCTGCCACCTGACCCTGGACCACAAGTCTCTACATTGAATCTTCGTTTCTGGAGATGTGACCAAAGAACTTCAATCCCTCCCACAACTCCCAACTATGGGGGACCTTAGTTGGGTAACTAAGATTCTCTGTATCTAGGGAACTAGGAACTATGAAGACCATGGTCCCACAACACCGAGTCACGAAACAAATTCTTGCGCTTTTTTATGCGCATAAACATTTGTCTTGTTGCGGGAATCGAACCCGCAACCTCAGTGGTGTATGAGATTTGAGCCAACCTGCTCAACCACTATACCACAGAGGCTGTCGATGGCTGTCTATTAGAATTAAGGCATTAGGCAAAGCACGAAAAATACTTGTTAACCTACATAAATAAATAACGACCATTAATATATCACATAAATCCTGGCCTTTAATTATTATTACGTAATTATTATTACACAGCAAAATTAGGAGAGTATTAAGTGACGTTGACCAGTAAATTATACTATAACGCAACTTTGTAGTGTGCGTATAGTGAAGCCATAAGGTGTCCAATTACGCATCCAATTTTATCAATGCAGTAATGCTGCATTAAAGCACGTGATAACGCGTGAGGCCAGCTGGGCGCTCGCCAGCGATCCAATAGCAGTTGTTTAGCGCCCTACGCGCCTCTGTGTACGATTAAATTAACTGAATTACTGGTTATATTGATAGTGTATTGTAAACCTTTCAATCAGCTCCTGAAAAATATTGATATTTTTTACAGAACTGAGTATACTATCATGTCGTTCACCTGATTGTAAGCGCCACACCTGTTCATAACGATGCCAGTGCTACCCAAAACTTTACGTGTAAGTTAAGGAATTTTATAGAATTTATGGAATTTTATAAAAAATTATGGAATTTTATAGAAATTATAGCTGTTTAATTCCAATCGTGTAGATGAAAAGTTGCTAGCTCAGTGACGCGATCAAAACATGGGTGTAGCTTAAATTTTTACGCACAATACTGCTAAAAGCACATGCTACGCGAGGTACTATGCGTGACATTTAGTGAAGGTCGTGTCTTCCAAAGACACAATAACAACAACAGATAGATCTGTTGTTCAAAATGCTTTTCGACTTTTCATTATGTAAGTCTTTGCTTACCCTAAATAATGTCTTCCTTTATCAAAACAGGACAGAGGTACCTTTATAAAAACCCGGCTCAAAGATAAATCTCTTTAGCCGAAACAAGTAGGTATCAGCTTTCCTACACAGATTTCGCTCAAGCACAAAAAATAATTTCATAAATCTCCGGCCTGATTAAAGACATCCAAAAAAACCTTACTCGTTTACAATTTGCTTTTTCTTTTTAAATATAAAAATAAACCTAGTCTTCATTAAATAATTAACATTCTAAAAGGTTGAAGACTTTCGTGTTTAGGTAAATAATTTGGGAATAATTACTTAATAGATTTTTCAATTAAAATCTTCATTTAGCTGGAATTTTGGAGATGTTTAAAATCTTTCGGGGCTCTGATGAAAGTCGATCTTTATACATAAAAATCAAAATATATCCGACTGATTGTTTTACTGGCTTATCTACGCATGTATATGTGTTCCTTTTAATTTGAAGATGGTCGGTAAAAAATAATTTTCCTCGGGAAAACGGGAAAACCACGAACAGGAACGACGCCTTACCTCACAAGGACAGATTATGGGCCATGCATGCGGGTTCGCAAATTATAATTATTATTTAATCTTTATTTCAGGCAACAATAAAATAAGTTACAGATTTACTTTTTTTACGGCCCATATAAATATATACCTTAGAACCTGTTCAGACACGCTGGCCCCTTCCCATCTACATGGAACCAACAACAGAGCTGGTTCGGCTTGTGAAGCGGCTGAAAAAGCTAAAGCATACAAATACAGGGGTCTAGGCTCCGAATATGATTTTGTCCCATTCGGTGTCGAGACCCTTGGTCCGTGGGGTCCTAGCGCTATAAAGCTTTTTAAAGAAATAGCAAAAAGGTTAGTCGACATCACAGGAGACCGAAGAGCTGGCAGCTACCTCGGACAAAGAATTAGTCTAGCTATTCAAAGGGGGAACGCTGCCAGTATCTTCGGAACCTTGCCTAAAGGGACTCCTTTTAATAATATATTTTAGTATTATATTTTTTAAGGTTTTTAGTCTTAGTTTCATGTTATTGATAGATATAATAAAGAATATTTAAAAGTCTCCCTTAGAACTAACATACATATAATGTTTATATACATTTTTATTTATATTAAAATATTTATGTATATTTATGTTTTTTTTGTATTTAAGTACTTATTGTGTGTTAAATATATAGTATTAGGTATTATATAATATCTTTTTCTGTTATTTGTTATGTATAGTATGATGATGATGATGATGATGATGATGTATTCCCGGCCGATTTCGGCATTATGTATAGTATAGTGTTATAGTTTAATGTAATGTTGCGTGTGTATCATGATTAAATGTCTTTTATTTCTTTAAAATGCAACAAGTCCGAATATGATGATACATGATGTGATATTTGCCAAGATTTTGTAAATTATAAATATTATTATAAATATAAATATCCAAGCCTGGCAGATCAATGCCCCTGTATTAGCGAACACAAATTAATAAATTTAAACCTACAAACGTTATAAATTGTGTTTAATATTATTTAAAAAACTTTCGAACCGCTTTCGACTTTTTAATATATAATAGCCATAAAGTCAGTCGCACTGGAGCTCGTAAAGCAAATATCTGAGAATTAATAAGAGCAAGGTGAGCGCGCCTTATGTGCTTTATTGATATTCAAATAACGAGTATTTTTTTATAATCCTAGTTTTATAGCACATCATTGCTTCATAACTGACTTTAATTTACAACTTGTAGTAGACAGCCAAATATTTTACCTAAGAATTACAACAAAATATATAAGTATAATAATATATAAATAAGTTTTAGCATGCGAAATTGATAACATTAGATTTTTCATTTACTGGTTTCAGCGATATTTTGAAAAAACTCGAAGGTGTAAGGGGTTCGGCGGAATGTCTTTGGCTCAGCAATAAAAATAAATAAGTTTCTATGCTCTGTGCTTATGTTATGTGGTTATGTCAAATAATGACATTTTGTAAACAAATCAGCTCGCTACTCTGAACCGTATAAACCTATAGATGCTCTGAACCAATCAGTTAGAAGGGTTTAAAGTTGGAAAAGACCGGACAAGACCACTTCATTCCGCCTGATGGCTGGTCCACAAGTCATACTCGTGAACGAGTGCTGCTTGCTGGGACTGGTCTGTTCTAGCTACTGCTAGTGTCATACCTCCTTATATTTTATTTACACTTTTCTGTTACTGATACCTACTATGTTGCTATGACTATGGGACATCTCACTCGCATTTCTTGTTTGACATTCTGTTAATTCTAATTTACACGTTTATAATTACGTAATTGTCCATTGTTATTTTCGAGACATTTTAAAAGAGCTGAAAAAAGACGTCCCCGCAGAGTTTCTTGGTGCTATCTTCTCTAGCGGGCGTATTTCCGAAGTACTGGAAGAGTCAGTTTTTGCATTTCTTTTCAGCACTCAGACTTCAATTTGAGTATAGGAAAGAAATGGGTAAACATACTTACCTTTTTTTCAAAGTCATGTTAACATAAGTTATAATTTTTTACAAATTTATTTGTATCATGTGTTTATGACGTGCTTGCGCACTACTGCTTGGCGGTGGAATAACGCGGTGGTACCTCCCGCATACGAGAGACCTACCACAAGTACTATAAACTCATAACATAATGTAATTTCATACAAAGTATTAGAGCCCTGCAAATTGTATAACGTATCATATATCACGCAATGTCTGTAACAAAAATAATTATCCCCAAAAACTGGACCAACGAGGCAATGTAATTCAATTTGGGCTTCGCAAATGCGACATTATTGCCGCATAGTAAATTAATTAATTTACACATACAATATTGAATTGTGCAGTTAACGTATAAAATAACAATATTTGTCAACAGTTAATAAAATAACTTTAATTATTGGTTCCGGTTTGTCCAATAAAAATAATTCAGAGGTCACCTTGGAAAGCCGGTAATTTTACTTAAAACAGTGCCCTTTAACCAGAACACAATATTTTTTGCACTCTACTGATTGGCGGCAGAATAACTGGCAAAGGATAGAATAGAAAAACTCTTTATTGTATACCAATTAAAAGAAATGAACAATGAAGGTGCTTTCCAAGGCGGATTCTAGCCGGCATCTACAACGAAATTTGAAACTAATAGACACCTACGATATTGATAAAACGTTTTTAATGTACTCGTTTAAGTGGCAAGACGAACAACCGGTCGTTCACCCGATGGTGAGCAACACGCTTGCCCACAGTTGCAGCACCTACAATAAAAATGAAAGTACGAGTACCTACTTAGATAAAAACAGAATTTAGGTCGTCGTCTTCGGATAAGGTGCCCAAAAAGCTGAAATGAAATGAAATAAAACGAAATAAAACGAAATGAAACGAAATGAAACGAAATGAAACGAAATGAAACGAAATGAAACGAAATGAAACGAAATGAAACGAAATGAAACGAAATGAAACGAAATGAAACGAAATGAAACGAAATGAAACGAAATGAAACGAAATGAAACGAAATGAAACGAAATGAAACGAAATGAAACGAAATGAAACGAAATGAAACGAAATGAAACGAAATGCAACGAAATGAAACGAAATGCAACGAAATGAAACGAAATGAAACGAAATGAAACTAAACGAAACTAAACGAAACGAAACGGAACGGGCGAAGTTACCTCGTTGAGTAATCAGACTATTTAGAGTATTGTCATTTTTAAAGAAAATTCTAAACTTTTTTAAACGAAAATAAAACAACTAGCGACGTCGTCCCAACTTCGTGCGGATGCAATTTACTAATATTGTGTAATTTGATGACGATTTGATTACTAAACATTGAATTTTCTCTTCTATATAAAAACGTAATCAGAATTTATTATACATAATATGAACGTTTAATATTATTAAACCTGCCGTAAAAAAATCTCTAAATGAAAGTGAAAACCGTATCAAAATCCGTTGCGTGATTTAAAAGCTTCTGCCAAGTAGCCAACTGGCACAAGAAAATTAAATTGTCAAAAACAAACATAAAATATTGTAACAAATGTTCTAAAAAATATGCCCCTCAGTTTCTTGCCGTATCTTCTGAGTAGTGGTTCTTTTTCCGATACGGTGGTAGAGTCATTGTAATAATTGATGTTCATAAGTGCGTCTGTGACGACAAAATTGAAATAAAGAACTCGCAGGAATACCGCGCTCCCTCGCCAAGTCCTGTAAACTGACTCACGTAATGGGTCCAAGGGTCTACAATAGGCTTCCCGCTGATATCATCGCAGCTCCCAGCATGACGTGCTTCAAAACACGACTTAAACGCTGGCTTATCAAGCAAACGTTCTATAGTTTTGATGAATTTATGACATTGCCGTAATTTATATATGAAATTTTTAACTGATCATAATAATTATGATTGTTACAAGTTAATTATATTTTTATTTCTTCTCCCCTTTGTGGGATTTGAATTTAATTATAATTTTGACATTACGAATATTATATTCTATTATTTTATTTTGACATTTGTATTTTAAATTTCATATTGAATTGAATAATAATAATAATTATGATTTGACTTGTAAACCCTGTTTATCAATAAATGAGTATTTGAGTATTTAAAGAACTTTTGAACTTTGAAAAAGAAGCGGTGAAACAGAAATGAGGAGATATGTATAAATAGCAAGTAATCACAATTGTAATTATGTAAATATTGTGCGCTATACTAAATTAAGGTACAATACAGTCAACTAATTTAATTACATCAAAATTTTGTATTTAAGAGTTAGTTACGTAATCAGCCTCGGTGGTGTAGTGGTTAGGCAGGTCAGCTCATACACGTATCTCATACACCACTGAGGTTGCGGGTTCGATTCCCGCGATGAAACAAAATATGTTTGCGCACAAAAGCAAAAAGCTCAAGTATTTGTATCGTGTCTGGGTGTTGTGGGACCATGGTCCTCATAGTTCCGGGTTTTATAGATACAGGGAATCTTAGTTAAATGCAATTAATTAATTAATCTTAGGTAAATGATAGTTGAGTGTTTTTATTTTTATTTTATCTCTCTTAAACTTCAATTACAAAAAAAATCATTTCATTACCCATTAAAAATACCAATAAGTGGAATTGTTGGCTACATCCGAGCTCGGAATCGAATTAACTGACGAGCCAACCGGCGACCCCGGAAAGGGTTGCCGGGGGGTGGCAAAAGGAATTATTCAATTTCCTCGGGACGCCGAAACCAATCCGTCTAGGTAGGTTAATTAGTTTCTGGTCTAGGTGGGGTTAAACTTTTTACTGGTTTATGTTCTCTTTGCTTTTCAGTAAAGTTTGGATATACAGTGATTTTGTTGTGAACCAATGAATGCATTTTTTTTAGTCTATACTTTAACAATATGTAATGGAATGGGGTTAAAGAAAGAAAACACTCATGACACACATATCTTAGTTGACACATCTCGGTCGTTAGACCATCTTCAGACAGTAGTCCGGCTGTCCTGTGGAAGTTACCACACCTAAAGATAATAGTTTTATTGAAGACGAAATATATGGACACTCTCAAAATTACTTTATTAAGTGTATTTTAACAAACAACAAATTCATATTATGTTCATAACAAAATAGACATAAATTTATTCATAAGTATTCATTGCAAGTCCGTAAACAAAAGATTAAATATTACAAAAATTGTATTATAATTACTATATAAATTGTATTATAATATTAATAAAATAATAATAATTTAAAATGTCCATGAATAAAAATTAAATCATATTTAAATCTTATAAATGTCTAGAAATTCCTTATAGTAAAGTGCAATCGAATAACTAACTTCCCGATGCGCTAGAGACTCCACAGCTCAAACTGGATGTCAATGCAATTTGTAATATACAAATTTAGAAAATTAAAAATTATAACATTCTATTTAATTTTTTAACCGACTTCAAAAAAGGAGGTTCTCTGTACGATTGTATTTTTTTAATGTTTGTTTCCTCAGAACTCCGTCATTTATGAACCGATTTAGAATTTTTTTTTTTGGGTTGGGTTCAGTATAGCTACGAAGTGGTCCCATATAAATTTCATCGATATGTGAGCTTGGACTTCGCAGATACATTGAAGTCAGTTTTTGTTTTTTTCTAAAAATTAATTTAATTTAAAGTATTTAGACGCAAACGATAAACCTGATAGGTTTTATTAATTTCCATATTCATACGACGTCATCGCGTCAATTGTGCTACGAGCAATTAAAAAACCGGACAAGCGTGAGTTGAACTCGCCCACCGAGGGTTCCGTACAAATTCGTAAGTAGATTTTATAAATAGTTCAGGAATCGAGTCTCACAGTTTTTTAACTTCTTACTTTAAATAAAAACTTTATTATTTATGATTTAATTACAAATGTAGAGTTTTCAGATTTTTCCCTGTACTTGTAGTATAAGCGGATATTAATTGCCCGATTTGATAGTTCTAGCTCAACAGAAAGAATTAACCCTATCAATTTCGATTCCCTTGAGCGTGTCGAAATATACGTTTTTTTGCGGCATAAGCGGCCGTATCTTTTTTTTCGTTAACTTAGTGGTTTGATTTTTTTACAGGTACAAGTGACTGTAGACCTAAAGTATATGGTTTTAATTTCAACTCAGTACCTCCACGCGTTCCCGAGATAAAGGGTCTTGACAGAGAGACGGACAACAAAGCGATCATATAAGGGTTCCGTTTTTTTCCTTTTGAGGTACGGAACCCTAATAACCATTCCATTTAGTACAAAAAGGCATTTATGAATATGGAAATAAGATAACCGTTCAGACAAAGGTCGAATAAAGTTTAAACAAAGGCCTCGACAGAACTATATAATATGTATGATTTCAACTGACATGGGGTCTGTTGAACCTAACATTCATCATGTCATCGCTTAACCTTTTTGTAGCGGACCTCTGAGATGGCATTATCCTCTATTATTATCTTTACTGCTACATCATTACCTTCCTATCAAGCCCAGCGTGGTCTACACTGAACTATTATTACTGGCACGCAAATTTGAGCTCTAAGCTTATAACAGAAAGGTCTAGTTTCTGTGTGTGGTTGATATCTGGTAAGTATGTCCCTCCAAACTAAATGTATGAAGACGAGCAGTAACTTGTCTCACAGACTAGATGTTTAGTTTTGTTAGTTTGTTAGCTAAGTAATTTAGTTTACAATTATTTTTTATTAAATCTGAAAAATAATATGTTCAGTGCGTTGAGTTTGAGCAGTAGTGCGCAAGCTTTACTGTGTTCTGGTTTGTAGGGCATTATAGACAGTGAAATTACTGGGCACTATAACACTTAACAGCTAATTGTCTCAAGGTGTCGAGCGCAGTGCAGCTCCGCGCAGGATTTTTCAAAACAAAGTTTTGGGTGGTGCTGCAACTGTTATGGAGAGGCGTATTGCTTACCATCAGGCGAACTGCTCGTCTCGTTAATCAGTTACATAAAAAAAGCATGAATTTCTGATGCAAGGATCTAGAATTTCGTAGCATGGCCGGTGGGGATTTCTGAAAAAAAAAACAAGAATCCCCACCAGTGGGGATTTCTTGGTGGGCATTTTTGGAATAACCCCTAATAACCCGTCTAAGCTGCTCGGACATAATAAGTTTAAGTTTAGTTTTGAATCAGGTAAAAGCACAACTACGTTTTAGTTGTTTTTAGAATTTGTGACCTTATGTAAGCAATTAATTGAGATCTATCACTGCTATGTTTACACAGTACCAACGTCGGAAAACGCCTGTAAATTGACGTCATTATGACGTCAATTTGCTACCTGGGCATCGTCAATCGTAAACCGTAACAGAGTAAAATTTTTTTTACATTGCAGGTTCTTTGTTGTGACAAACTTGTGGCATCTTTGACTTGACAAACTTTTAGCGTCTTTATGGTGACAAACATTATGCAAGTTTGTTGCGTGGTAACTAGAAAGTTTGCCTTAAACTTGCAGCAAGTTTGCACACTTGCCATGGCAAACTTGGTGCAAGTTTGCACGTTTGCTACTTCAAACTTGCTACAAGTCTGAAACAAGTTTATATTGCTATCTGGGATAGCTTCGCTTCTTTGTAGTATAGTTTAGTTTGTAACTTAGGTTACTGTCCGTACGTTAACATTTCACTGGTCACGCGCTACATTTTGCGGGGCAAAAGAAAACTCTATTTTAAGGTGAATAAACAGAATTAGTTCTAGTGAAAGGAATTTCTCGAGGTTTTCGGCTGTACGTGAGCCGAGGTGGGGCAGGATTGGATTGATTCAGAATTGGTGGCGTTTGTGAGAAACTGTTTTTTATTTTGTGTAACACCTCTTTGGACGCGGAAAATTGTTTTCTGTGATTGTTAAATAATGTTGGATTTTGAAAAGTTTCGTGAGTGTTATTCATTAACCCGTTTTCTAACAATTTTAAAATAATATTGATCCTCTTTTTTTTACTAAATCGATTTAGTTGTACCTCCCAGTTGTAACTTGGTGTAATATTGTAGTAGACTTTTTTTTGAAACGGGCGAATGCCTTTGTTACTGAAAACAACTCTACACTTGGACAATCCATAGACCATTAAAGGCCTAATTTTTGTAGTTGATTAAAAATTAGCACACTACTTACAAATACTAGAATTTGATTTAGAAACGGGATATTTACCATGTATTTGTTTTGTTTTGAGTTCTCAATATTTCAAATACATGGTAAATATCCCGTTTCTAATTCAAATTCTAGTGTCAGTGACCATGTTAGTTTAAAAACGTGTATTACAAATACTAGCTTGATTAATTGCAAGGTGAGGCAATTTGACATTTTCTTTTAAATTCTTATAGATTGACCCCCCAGATACAGGCCTCGTGCTTAGTTTGAGGATCGCCGATTATTCGCATTTTTAGATGATGTATTTTGTGCTATTTGCAATAAACCCTTGTAAATTTTCTTTTGGCAATAAAATTTAGCCCACTACCAGCGCAGTAATTCTACCAGTTGGCAGCATACCCAAAATGGTCGCAGCATTTCTCATTACATTGCTGACACGTTGAGATAAATAAGATCCTGAATTTTGGTTACGCGTCACATCGACAATCGTTCTTCTTCTTTTGTGTTGATGTGTGGCCAACCCCTGTGTTGAAGTTTTTAGACCATCCAAAGGCCTCAGACATGGCCTAACCGACTGTTATCCTAAGACAACATCCGGGAAATATCGTGCTTATCGAAGCACGATAGCGCTCAGATGTAAATACCACACCAACCTTCACCCATCCAAGACCATTACGAACGCAGGTTAACCTACTTGATCGACAATAATAATTATTATAATAGATAATAGACAAACGGCCAGGCGAGCTACGCTACGAGCGAGCGCTATAATCGTTGATTAAAATCACTTTGGTTCAGTTCCTACATTGGTTAGTTCGATTGCGGGTTTAAATATTCTAAATTAGCGTAGAAGTCTAGGCATTCAATTTTGCACTAACTAATGTGACAATTGGCCTCTAAAACAGTAAGCCACAAATAATATTATGCTATTGTATTTTGGTTGAATGTTCTTTCATAATCAAACTACATTTACCGAGACTCTTAGTTACAATCTTCGCGGTGGGTAAAACAACATCAATCTTACAGAATGTATATCAGTATTTTCAGCATCGATTTAAAACCAAAAAGGTCTGCGTATGCGCTCCCTAGGCCTCTATAATGTAACGGTCTGTATTTGCTATTCAAAAATACGCGTATGTTTGCCAAATCGAGTATCGAACATAGTCAACAATGGTTTTGATGTTGATGTGTGCCGATCGTAGTTTTGTTTGGGATGAGTGGGGGCGCAGCATTCCACTGAATTGTATATTTTGTTTCTGTTTTGTTCTTTATTTTAGTATGTTCCGTGTGATGTGTGATGCCAAGAAGAAATGTATTTTCTTTCTTTCTTTCAACGAGGCAAGCAATTCCTTTTCTTCATGGTAAGCTACGCTTGCCCATATTATCTATGTGTTTATTATTTTTAATTGAATGTGCGTTTATTGTGCCTATTTAACAAATTATTTTACCATGGTTTTTATTATCACGTTTTTATAAAGGCCGTTGTTTGTTATACTCAATCTATTTATTAGCATGCAATGCCAACTTCACCTCAAAAGGCGCTAAAAACGTGCTTCTTAGATTACTATTTTTACTTACTTTCTTTTTGACTTTTAAACAAATGCTTGCGCTTTTTTTGCACGAACATTTGTCCCGTAACGAGAATAAATAAGATTCGAGCTGACCTGGCCAATCACTACACCACAGAGGCCGCTGTAAATAACCGGGCTATTAAATATTATTTTTTACTATATTGTAGAGTTAATAATTTACATTCTGTTCCAGTAAATCATTAATAAATTTAATAACTTCTCGACATTTGCGTATTTATGAGTTGTTAAAGATTTACGTAGATAATAATTAATAATTTAATACGTAGGTTCAAGCCTATTGCTTTCGAGAGTTTATTGGACTACATTAACCACGAAATTAGGTCAACGACGTGAAATAAACAATTATAATTTGTGGAGAGGTAAATAACTTAATTAGTAGTGTGCCTTCTCTAAATAGAATTAAACGAAGTCGCCATCCAAATGTGTCTGTTTTTAACCCTCGACGCAAAAAGGAGGGGTGTTATAAGTTTGACCACTATGTGGGTCTGTCAGTGGCACCGTATCCCTTAAACGTTTTGGACGCGGATTTTTTTATTTAAAAGCAGGTGTTCTTAGTTGAGTGTATAAGTATAATACTTAGATTAGATACAGTTTAGTGGTGTAGTGGTTGGGCAGGTTGGCTTAAATCTTTTACACCACGGAGGTTGCGGGTTCAATTCCCGCGATGGACAAATGTTTGTGAACAGAAAAAAGGGCACACCTTTGTTTCGTGTTTGGGTGTTGTGAGACAATGGTCCTCATAGTTCCTGTTACCCTAGATACAGGGAATCCTAGTTAGGGGCCAAGATTTATGTATGTGATCGTTGGGCGTTTTTTATTTATTATCTATTAAATTTAATAACATAAAAACAAAATACAATATGGGTGTGTTCAAATCAAGAGTGAACAAGTACTTACTGGGTAAGCGTGCTACATCTTCGACCACATCGTCGCTTCCCATCAGGTGAGATCGTGGTCAAACGCTGACCTAGTCAGATGTAAAAAAAATATATCTAGTCATGGCGCTGTAATATTAATGATCTAGCGTGTTGCTTACCACGGGGAACAACCTGCTCGTCTCTAGATTTAATTGAATAAAGAAGATCACAACAATCACATACAGATACTGGCTTCTAACTAGTGTTACTGGCTACCTAGGGAACCAAGAACAACGAAGATCTTTGTTTCGTATACCCAGACCATTATATGTTCTGCTTGTACTATTACCACTATTACAGCTGCACAGAGGCTGTGATATCACACTCGTACTTCTAGTTTGACATTGCTGTTTGTTATATTTTGAAACATTTTAAAACAGTTAAAAAAACATCCCCGCAGAGTTTCTTAGTGCTATCTTCTCTGGCGGCCGTATCCGAAGCACTGGTAGAGTCAGCTTTTGCATTGTTTTTCTTGGTCCGGACTTCAATTTGAGTATGGGAAATACATGAGTAGACATGACCTTTTTATCAAAGTTATGAATAAGTTACATTTTTTAACATATATTTAATTGGACTTGTATTATGGGTTTTTGTGCCTATTTAATGAATGATTTTTGAAATTATTTATTATATATTTATGTAAGAAAATTGTCTATTGTATTAACATCGGAATTTTTTTAAAGTAAGTCTAACTAGCCGCTCACAGTATATCACAATCTCAAATCAACTTAAGGCAGTTATAAGCCACAGCTAATTCGCCCCTATGAAATTCAATGAGGCCCCTCTCTGAGCCCCTTGGAGTCCTTTGGAGCCCCTGAAGCCTCCAACTCGGTGTTAAGCTATTAACTCAGTTTCGCCACTGTTTGAGCATATGAATATTGTATTATAATATAGTTGAAGGCAATTAGGTTTTGTGTTTTGAAGTTATGAGACTCGGCGCATTGTCAAGCGTTGAGTGAGGAATTTACTGGGAAGTGGCCTTGGGTTACAAAGCTTTGTAGTTCAGCTAAGTCTGCGAGGGTACGGGGTACGTACAGTTAGGTATACTCGTATTACTATGTTCTGACACATAAATGAATAGTACTAGGATCTGCCGAGAAATGTTGTTTAAATACATGCACAGAAGTTTTAGCAGATTCCCTACGGCACCTTAAGCCAAACTCCTGTAAAAACCAATTTAGTGTTAGTTTTACAAGGTTTTATTTAACTTACAATGTTTATTTTATTTATTTGTTTGGGTCAAATCTTGCAAGTTAAGCAGAATCACTTCCTTTTATCCTACGGAGTTGAAATTTTGCATACTTGATCTGATGATGGGGACGGAAGGTGGGCAATGGAACTCCTTGACGGATAATCGTAAACGACTAGCGTTTGGGCTCATTTTAATCTGCTGCGGTTGCGATTACGAATTTGTTAAAAGCTTGTCTTGAAAAATATATTTTTCAACAGACATTTTGTTATCAAGTTGTATTAACATTATCAAAAGTGCCTTTACAAACTTTTTGTCATAATTATAAATAAAAAAATTAAACAAAAATACAAATGTGTTTGGAAAATTAGATGAAAGGGTAGTTATAATTTGACTCAATACAGGGTATACTAACTGAATGAGATGAACAGTTCCTTGCTGATGAGCAGTTTATTCTACGCAGACGGAGTCGCGGATATCGGCTAGTGCTACATAACCAAAAATGGTTTCCAAAGTGCGTCAGTGAAGTGACTTCAATAGCATATAAAGGAAAATCGCGGCAATTCTAAACTGTGAAGTACCATTTAATCGAATACATTACGCGAGTCGCACTAACACAGTGGGTTCTGAACGTATGCAGACCATTCACAGAGAGTAAAAGCACATTTAGATAAGGTTCTTTAGAGACAAGTGTTCACCCGCGTCTTTGTGCGCTTATGTAAAGATATCTCTGTGTCGCAGAATATGAAACATGCCTCAGGTTTGACGTAAAAAGTAAATTATCGATGAATTTGTGCAACAGAAACGTTAATGCTGAGAAGCCCAGGCTTTGCACTGCTGCAACAGTCGTGTTTTTTCAACCAGTATATTAACTTTTGTTTTTCTGTTCTCTGTGGTGTAGTGGTTGGGCAGGTTGGGTCAAATGTCATATACCACCTAGGCTGCGGGTTCAATTCCCACGACGGGATAAATGTTTGTGCACAGAAAAAAAAGCGCAAGCATTTGTTTCGTGTCTAGGTGTTATAGAACCATGGTCCTCGTAGTTCCTGGTTAGATAGAGGGAATCCTAGTGAGTGGTCAGGATCTATGCTTAAAAAAAAACAAGTCGAGTGACCTTGATTGTTCACCGAAAATCATCCCGAAACACGACTAGACAGCTTGACGCCATGGGTTTGTGATTTAGTGGCACGGTAGTTGGTATTAAGTACCTACAACCGGGGCCGACCACTCCAAAACATTTAGTCTAGTAAAATATCAAGAAATTCTTAAAAAATAGGAAAGAGAACCAAATTTTAATCCACCATGTTGAATCTAGGGCATTGTAGCCAGCGAAATTACGACGAGTACAGTGCAGTGCAGCAGACGATTTTGAAAAACAAAGTTGGGTGGTGCAGTAACTGTTGTGGGCAGGCGTGTTGCTTACCATCAGGCGAACGACCTCCTCAACTTGTCGCTCAGATACATAAAAAAACCTAGGTAAAACTACTTAACGATAAACAGACAGACGCAGAGCGACTTTATTCTGTTATAGGGTACAGAGGTAGACATTTCAGAGTTACAGTTTCATAATAGTACAGTTAAATAGGTATTTCGTATCGCGCCATCGCATTTGCACATCGATGGCAAAGCGCGCATTCGATTTAACGAGCAGATTTCGCGAGCGGGTTACTTTACCTGTATGGAGCAGCCAGGAGAGCCAGCTCTTTGAGGCTTCTCAAATTTCTGGAAAACATTTTATTTGCTGAAGCAGCTTATCTAACGTGTCTCCTTTTTTCATTGGGAAAAAATATAATGACCATCAAAATCCTTGAGTTCTATTCACTTCTATCGAAAAATTGTATCGGCAGATCTTAGTAAATGATCAGCATATTTCGTAAATGACCACCAAATCTTACCCGACTTGCCACACCTCACTCTTCCGTGGTCTAACTCGCTCTTACCCCTAGAGTGTATAAAAAAGCACGGAGCCAGAAGCTCGCGAAGGAGGTCTGAATGAAGCGTGCCTACGAGGCCGAGTGGAGAGGAGAGGAGGTGGCGAGCAATGCAAGCCGGCGACTTCCGCAGCGGAGCGAATGCCAAGGACGGGAAACGACATGAAGGGGTGACGAGCGAGACTTCTGGTAGAGTCTACTTTGGTGATCATTTTTTTTGTGATTATGTACTATTTTTGATCATTTACAATTTGTTTGGTGATATTTTTTTGGTGATCATTTACTATCTTTGGGAGGGCTTATTACTTGGCTTAGGACTTATTATCAGGAATCCTTTTAGAAAAAAATACAAAACTCTTAATTGTATACCAATCACTTAAAAACTATTACAGATTAACCTTATAACCAGGGTAGTACAATGGGCGGTATTATGGGAAAAAGGAGGCTTTTTGCGTCAGGGGTTAAAAAAACAGACACGTTGAATTGCCGTGCCTATTTGCTGCATGCATTGTAATCCAACGTTTATCGAAACATTCCAAGTCTAAGATTATCCCCACAAGTAGAATCAGCACCCACCGTAGCGAGATAGCGATCCGGCTATTCTTTCTACCGATAACATCGGGCCGAGCGACGTCTCGGGCACCCTTTGAGAACTAAACATAGCAACGCGTATCCAAACATTTTAGCGGTCATTTAAAAATATCTATGTTTATTGTTGTCTTTTCTTGTCTTGTCATGCTGTCCGGTGTGAAAAAAACATTGTTTTTTTAATATTTTTACAAACAATCTTATTTTACTAATATTATAAATGCGAAAGTTTATGAAGATGAAGGGATGTTTGTTAACCAATCGCGCAAAAACGATTAAACTGATTGTGATGAACCTCAGAAACTTGGTACTAAAGTAGGACATAAATAGGCTACTTTCATCTTGGAAAACCTGAAACCGCGGGGCACAGCTAGTTTTTATATTACCTAGGTTTAAAATGAAACAATGAGCAGTCTTATCTCTAAAGGTGATATTTTTCAGGCAACCATAGGGATGGAAAGGACGTATCAAAACAGTAATGGACATCGGACGGGGCTGCCTGTGATAATATGTACTTGTACTACTACAATATTAAAGTTAAACAAATATATTGAAAGAACACTTGTGCAGCAATCAAATCAAGTCAACTGTTAATTTGCAAGAATACTGCATACAATAAATATCTTAAAACTTATTATAACAGTCAAGTATTCTGCCTGCAAGCAAACGTGCAAATATTATGTCATGTCTCTAAATTAATATAAAATACCAAGTTTTATGAAGCATGGTCAAACTGACCATGTGCAGGAAGAGGTTTAATTCTTGCTGCTTCTTTTGTTAAATACTCAAAGCAAACAACCGGCTAATGTTGAGTGAGTCGGCAATTCCCTGGGACTTTTTTCGGCACTCGTTTGGGGAATGATTAAGTTGAGATAGAGCTTTTTAAGAAAGTACGTGGGGTCAGAGGTGCTTGTTGGGATGCCCATTGATCGAGCGGAACTCTCGAAGTAATGGATTGTAACATATCATTAGATACTGATGTTATCTACTTGTTTGGCAAATATTTTGAAATAGGTCTCCAATATTATAGCATAAACAAATAGTGCGGATATAGTACAAATAGTTCTGCTATTTGTGTAGGCTTTTAATTGGCTTTTTTATATGAAATGTGAATAAAATTAAAAGGCATTATGAGACTTTAGAGTTAATTGTCTCAGGATGACGAACGCAGTGCAGTGCTGCGCAGAATTTTGCAAAACAGAGTTCTGGGTGGTGCTGCAACTGTTAAGCGTATTGCTTACCATCAGGCGAACGACCTGCTCGTCTCGTCAATCGGTTACATAAAAACAACCAAACCATTTCATTGGCTTAGAAGTAGTAGTCAGGCCTATTTCTAAGCTGATCGCATAACATTTAAGACCTGAATAAATCCAACAAAAACTAAAGGTTTATTACATCAGCAAAACCCATCCGACCTAGTTAATACCAACAAAAAGCAAGACACTAAATCAGTCGTCAAGACATACCTTCATATTAAAATCAAAAGGAAACAAACGAAGCAAAACAACGTCACATATCAAGCGCTTCCGATTCGGGCGGAAACGGAAACGGTATAACAGCAGTAAGGGCAGAGTGATAATAATATGTAGGGCAGCTCAATGTGACTCAGGAATACAGCTGTATGTGCTTGCTGTATTCTATGCTACTATGTGCCCAAAAACCCTTTCCTAGGTTTTATGATTTTATGAAAAGTTATATAAAATGTTCAGATCAGTGTGTAGAGACGACGGCAAGCGTGAGAAAGAATAAAGAGGTAGAGGAGCTGTTTGCTTTACTAACAATCATGGGCGAGATCAAGGCACATAGACTTAGATGGCTTGGCCACGTCGTGCGCACAGAGAACGATTGGGCTGCAAAAATGACGTACTTAGGTCGAGCTACGGGTTGACGGCCGGTCGGACGGCCTCGATACCAGTGGCTAGGCGAGGTCGAGAATGATCTTCGCGAACTGCATCTGCTGGGATTCACTCACAGAAAAGGCCGCGCAACGCCAAGACAACTAGCGCCTTTTGTTGATGTAGGCCAAGACCCACTTTGGGGTCACCGCGCCATCTTAGTAAGTATGTATGTAAAAGTTATTAAAAAGAGTAGTATTATAAATGTAAAAGTTAAGTATTAAAAGTAAGTCATTGGGTAAGAAGAAAAATGATACCCTCTTATTCTTTATGCGGCAAACTGTGTTGCTACCATTGGTAGCTTGAGTGGGAGGAATGAATCAGCTAGCGATACGCCGCGAGCTGTTGTACGCGTAGAGTGGATGCTCTATTCAAAATAGTTAAAAGCCAAAAGACATTTATTAAATAGGTACAAGAAATGCATATACACATAATACAAATCAATTAAAATACGTTAAAATTGTAACTGAAAAACATCCCGTTTCTTTCCCATACTCAAATTGAAGTCCCAGCCCAGAAAAAAAATGCGAAAACTGACTACCAGTGCTTCGGAAATACGCCCGCTAGAGAAAATAGCACCAAGAAATTCTGCGGGGTTGTCTCATTTTTAACTCTTTTAAAATGTCTTAAAATATAACACTGAACAATGATATATTAATAATTAACATAACAAACTAGAAGTGCCAGCGAGATGTCCCATAGTCTTAGTATCAGTAAAATGAAAATATGAGTAATATGCATATAGATACAGTAGCAGTTAGAGTCACCAGACCAGACAAATACCCAAAAGCAGCACCCGTTCACGAGTATGACTTGTGGACCAGCTATCACCACCTTCAACCAATAGCTCTAACTGAAAGCATACAGTCGACTGCAAACTTTGCGTACTGCGGCGCGCCCTTACTGTAATTCAATCGCAGCGGAAGCTCCCGCCCGCCCTAGCCATTGTCCGGGCGATGGCGCGATAAACGGTTTACGTTTGGATAGATAGTGTTTCATAGCATGTTTATTGCATATTAGCTTCTGTTGAAGGCAAGGACCAGAGCCTTGAACTGTTTAGATAACTAGTACTACTGCTACTAGTAAACTAGGACTTGGAAACTAGTAAGGAAAAGATGGATGCTGAAATCAGCTTTGCACTGGCCATTTTTATACAAGTTCAGAATAATTGTATTCTGCCACCAAGCAGGAGTGCGCAAGCATTACCGTGTTCCGGTTTGAAGGGCATTGTAGCCAGCGAAATTACTGGGCATAAGAGACTTAATATCTCACGTCTCGGGGTGATGAGCGCAATGCAGAGCTTTTAATGGCATTAAAAGTTCTGGGTAACACTGCAATTGTTATGGGCAGGCATGGCGCTTACCATCAGGCGAACGACTTGCTCGTTCTATCACTCAGTACAATAAAAATTTTAATAATAATAAATTAAGAAGAAAATAGTAAAAAATACAATAATCTTTGTATTTACCTAATTATAATCTGTGGTCGCAAGTGACCTAGACATAGATACTGAGATAAAATGAAAAATAGATACAAATACAAATAGAGCAAGATGCTACACTGTTGAAATTGGAAGATAGCGAGCGTCTACAAAACAATATATCGTGCAGTTACCGTAAACTCAAACCCTATAATAGGTAGTTTTATTGTACAAAGACCTTGTTGAATACCAGCATCATACAGTCAACTACAAAAGTCTTTTTTTTTCAAGAAGTTTATCCTAGACATTTATTTTTTGGCACACTGAAATGATGGAACTGATGCAAGAAGATGGAGCTGTTATCTTTTATCTATGGACATCTGAAAGAAAATATATTGCTTCTCTAATTAGAGCGTAAATTCGTTTAAGTCATTGCTTTAATTTAAGATTCATCTACCTAGTTTTTAATGATGTAGCACAGTTGAAAGAAAATAACAAAAGAAAGCAAACAATTAAATTTATTCTGCCAAAACTGCACATAAACTATTGAAGCTTCATATAAAAATTTAAGTAGAAGAATGGGAAAGTTGTGAGAATATTAAAATGTTAAGCAACTTCCGTTGCTCTCTGTATTTCCCGAACTGACATTTTCTCCGTAGACCACACACATCGACATTTATGCATGTGTGGGTACCCATACATTAACATCGAAATATATTCGTAGATGCACAATACATCTCGTTCCGTGGAGAAATTGCTGCAAGTCCCGGATGCGAACATTCGAAATATTCGTCTGCATTGGTAAAGATTTTGTTTTGTATTTCGTGAGTTGAGTGAATATAGTGTGGAAACATTGCTGTTCAGCTATTTAAAGATTACTTTATCAAAAGAAATTAGGTACTGGAAAATGCAGTGCAGTGGCTGCGTAAGTTTTCGTAACACAAAGTTATAGGTGGCGTTGTTACTGCTAGGGGCAGGTGTGTTGCACAATCAAGAGAATGATCTCCTCCATTCAGTTGTATGTTGTAAAGTCGTCACCATTCATCGTCATCATTCGCCATCATTGACTCCGAACACGAAATTCTATTGGCGATGCAAAATTTAAAACAAACTCTTTGTTCGATGTTTTTGTCCATTATAAAATTTTCAATACACACTAGATACGATATAACTAAAAACAACACTGTATTTAATATAAATAACAGATGCAACTCAAACTCCGCGCCAAAATGGAAAACAGTTGTGCCAATCTAACAACAACAAAAAAAAACAAAAATTTGAATTTGGAACTATAAACAAATAATCCAGGATGAGTTTCGGGATGATGTTCGGTGTAACATCGAGGAGACAGGTCTGAGCAGCCGATCAATTGCCGTCTCTCTCTAGATCTATGTGCTCCATCTTAGGCCACATCATCGCTTCACATCAGGCGAGATAGTGGCCGAACAGATCTATTAGGAGTAAAAAATAAAAAAAAAAACTTGGCGTTGCTTGTTCCCTCTGGCAATTTGATTAAATCGTGATAAACTCGATGTCTAGTGCTGGAGGAAGGAAAGATTCATAGATAATTGTTTGATTTCTGTTTTTTTTTACAGAGGGAGCGCATCCCGCCTATATTGAAATTCATGTGGCGATTCAGCAAGGGCGAAACGACGCTATTCTGCATACTCTCGCCTACTTATGGCTATACTCCAAATATGACGAAGTTCGAGAGGTGAGTTGTTTTTGTAAATACTATATTTTCACTATCAATCGTGTATCGTGAGACACCACGGACTCGTATTATCATAACCCTGTCCTACTTAGTCCAACTTCCTGCTGAACCTAATAATATTCCTGCGACACCGAACTGCACCTTATAGTATAAATGCAAAAGGTACGATGGATGTTTGTTGCTCAATCATGCAAAACTCCTATACGAATGTTGATGTGTAGATACTTTAGGTCCTGGAAAAAGACCACTTTTATGTGTTGTGTATGTGTGTTGTTTACGACTTAGCTCCATTACGACTGAACAGATTATGAGAGAATCTGGTCTGTAGGTAGTTTAGTTCCTGGCTCGACAAAACGAACGAATCCTCAGGGAACATAAAGCTGCCAGTTAGAGATGCACCGGCCAGAATACAACACGCCCCCGACAGCCCCCGACAGCCCCCGACAGCTCTCGCCGAGCTCGGCTTGACCTGACCCAAACGTACGAGATCATTAACTGGCTTCAAGAAAGAAGAAAGAAAGAAAGAAAGAAAATACATTTATTCAAGACAGATACACGCAACATTACATTAAGCTATAATACTATACTACACATAACAAATAATATTATACCATACATACAACAGGAAAAAATAACACATAATAAATACATAACCTATATAATAAATACATAATATAATTATAGTATAATGGAATGTTGCGCGATGTCAGGAAAAGGTTCCGACTCAGCATAAAAACTATGGTAATAAATACCTTAGTACTGATTTTCAGCCGGAACCTATGACCGTGACATCACGAACAGTAAGGTAAGAGACGAATACAACATAAATATATAAACAAATATATAACAAGAGTAAACAAAATATACATAAAGCAAATTAAAATAATTATTCATAGGCGGTGACACTGACATGTTACATCACCTATAAAAGCGAATTCATACTCCACGGCGCCACGCTCTCCATTCCAACCTCAAAGTCTTACTCTGAGGTTAGAATAGTGTACGTGGCACCATAGAGCAGAAATGTACCTCCACAAATGATGCCACATGTCAGTGTCACAAAAGTGAACACATTTTCCCAGCAGGACGAACAAAATAGGTACAA
Source organism: Petrophora chlorosata (assembly GCA_951640565.1). Lineage (NCBI taxonomy): Eukaryota > Metazoa > Arthropoda > Insecta > Lepidoptera > Geometridae > Petrophora > Petrophora chlorosata. Next base: position 632,981 of record OX621204.1, on the reverse strand, counting down.
ATACGACACAAGACAAGAAAGCAAGCAGGCAATAATTAACCAGCTTAAGCTGGAGGGTAAAGCCTGTCACTACTTTGCCAAGCTTTGAACATTATATTAATTTGTTATGTACCTACAACTTCGTACCTTCAACTTTGTGCCTGTTCTTGTGCAGTGTACACTGAATTAGGCACTTGACCAAAACGAACATAAACAGAAGTCTGCGATCATGCATCGGAACAAATCCACCCACCACCTGTTTTGCGAGCAGAAGCCGGAGGTAATAAGTAAAATATACTAAATATATTTGCTTTTAAAATTAATAAGTAAAATAAAATACCTACAATAATACCTTGATTTTATAAACTACAAAGCTGCACCTAGTTATTGTAATTTTGAATAATGCCACTTAGTCTTTTTGGCATCTCATTAGATGCAGCTTCATGTGGTTCCTAAAAGTTTCTACTGTTTTCAGAGCTCGCAATGGCAGTGGGAGATCATTCCAACACCTGCTCGCAGAGAATCTAAAACTACCACGGAAGGCCACAGTCTTGTGAGGGGGTGTGATTATCAAATAAGCAGAAGCTCGCGTGTTATACCTAGAGTTTTCATGAGCCCAAGTCAGCTTATTCAAAAGATACTCTGGCTGTTTATCCTTTATGACTCCGAAAAGCAGAGTAGCAAGATGTAGCTTTCTACGAGCCATCATCTTCATAAGATTAGCGTTGTTAAAGAAAGGAGTGACATGGGCTCGAGCAGGAACATTAAAGCAGTAACGCGCGCAAGCATTCTGGACTCTCTGAATGAGGCGTTCTGTTCTGGACAGGAGGCAAGGACCATAAACTACATCAACATAATTGAGCCTGGATAGGACAAGAGATTCGCATAATGATATTCTGAGATCAGTACTAAGGTAAGGTCTAATTCTGTATAATATCTTCAATCTGTAAAAACAGTTGCGTACAGCCTCCTGCACATGATTTTCAAAGCGAAGTCTGCTATCCATAATGAGCCCCAAGTTTCGGGCTTCAGTGACACACTCAATGGGTTCATTAAGAATTGCAACCTGAGGGCCTTGGAGAATTATGTCGGCTATCTGCTTCTTAGATCCCATAACTAAATATTTTGATTTGGTAGGATTTAACACCATACAATTCGATGTAGACCACTCAGCCAATCTATCTAAGTCTTCATTTATTTTATTTACACTATGATCTGTGTCTTCAGGGTGGAAGTTCAGGTAAACCTGCAGGTCATCAGCATAAATATGATATGACAGTGTTTAATGCAGTTGATAATATCTGCACTGTACAGAATGAAGAGGATAGGACCAAGAATTGATCCTTGAGGAACGCCTCTAAGGTTGAGGGTACAGGAAGATTGTGCAGTTTTTCCATCAAGACGAGTAACCTCTACTATTTGAGACCGTAAGTGCAAATAGCTATGGAACCATTTTACCGTGTCAACGTCAAACCCATAGAAGGATAACTTTGATAAAAGCAATGATATATTTATTGCATCAAATGCACGTGAAAAATCAAGCAGTACCAGTATAGTACCCATGCCACAATCCTGAGCTGCTAGAATATTGTCAACAACATCCAATAACGCTGTTGAAGTACTTCGCTTTTTACGAAAGCCTGACTGAGTTGAGGGTAAGATATTTTCAGTCTCCAAGTATTTTATCAACTGATTACAAACAATTTTTTCAAGTATTTTAGACAGACAAGGCAAGATACTTATAGGACGTAGATCTTTGACTGAGGTCACATTTGATTTCTTTGGTATAGGTTTGATCAGAGATGTCTTCCACTGGTCGGGAAATGTGTATGTTTCTATAGACAAATTGACCATTTTTGTAATGATAGGAAGTGTGGTAGGTAATGTCAAAAGTATCATCTTTAATGTAATATTATCAATGCCCTCGGCATTCGAGGAAAGTCCTCTTACAACATTAGCCACGGCATCCTCACTAACTAACCTGAGTTTAAAAATAGATGAACTGAATCTATGATATTCAAAGTAGGTTAAGTCTGATATATTAACTGTGTCTTTACCAGGAACATTAAGGAAGTGTGAATTTATTGTATCAGGGTTATTACAGAATGGAGGTAATTCAAAACTGTCTTTGTTATTGGGTAGAATATTAGACTTTAGGTTTTTCCATAATAGTTTTGGGTTATTTACATTTAGATTAATATGACTGTCAAAATACACTTTTTTTTCTTGGTAAATTGCGTTAATTACTACATGCTTCATGTCTTTGTACGACTTCCTATGTGAGTCCGACTTAGTAATTTTGTACTGATTATGGCATTGGTCACGAATATGCATCATTTCCTTGACAGTGTCAGTAAGCCATGGATGTGAAGTACTTTTAATGTACAGCGATTTTTTAGGTGCATGTAAGTCAAAAAGAGTTAAAATATACATATTAAAAGTGGCAATCAAGTCATTTATTTTATTTATGTTTAAAATTTCATTCCAATTTATTGAATTTAAGTCTGCATTAAAAAGCTCAAGTACTATGTTTTTAAGTGGTCTGTAAATAATGAATTGAGGTTTGGGTTTCTCAGCCTTTATATTGAACTCAACTGAGATCATTGCATGGTTCCCTAGATCAGGTATGTGGTGCACATTCACTGACCGAGCCTTTGCATCAGTACACACCAAATCAATCAGTGTTGCACTGTGGTCCGTAAAATGAGTGGGCTCAGTTATCAGCTGCTTAAGACTAGTATAATTTAAAAAAGATTGTAATAACTTACATTTACTGTCTGATGAAGAAATCAAATCAATATTAAAATCTCCAAGTATGGCCAGATAGTCATATCCACTGAAACTAGCCACTGATTGTGTTAATCCATCTAGGAAAATATTAACATCGAGCCATGGAGGACGATATGCTGTCCCAATGATAATTTTTTGTGAATTCACATTAAGCCTCAGCCACATCTGCTCAACAGATGTGGAGAGGGGATATAAGCAAGTCCGCACATGTACACCACGTTTTATATAAAAACCTACACCCCCGCCGCGCCCTCCACGAACCGAAGTTGGTCGAGGGGTGTGGTTTAGCCTGTATCCTGGTAGTACAGGTGCCCGATTGTCTTCTCCCTCCCTAAGCCACGTTTCATTAATAGCCATTATGTCGACAGCTAATTTATCCATTGCCACAATGAACTCATCATGGCGAGTGCCTAATGAGCCAGCATTGAAGAATCCAACTTTGAACTGTTTGTTAATCATTATGATACATACTGATTTGTACCACACATTTAAATTGACTCATCCAGGCACAATAAAGCTGATGCAATTTTAAGATCCATGTAACAGACAATTCAATAAGATAATAAATAACAAGTAATGAGTAGTACAAATTAAATACATAATATCGTGTATAAACCAACAAGTTAACATAATCCATAAGATGTATTGAAACATACAACCATATTTTTTTAATTATAAGTACAAAAATTAAGATTAAGAGATAATAAACATTATATAACAAAAGTAACTGTGTATTTCCATTTTCTATAAATGTTTTACTATTAATTTCAGAGTGAACACTTAACCCTGGCTCGGTCGTGGTCCAACGGCATCGCTCCCAAAAATCCGCTGCAAATCTGAGTCGGTGCGCACCCGGAAGGACGCTTTCCCAGACTCGCGGCGGACGAATATTCGTCCGTTTTTGGTCCACGCGTATCGCCAGCCGTGGCGCCGGCTCTCCTCGCGCACCTTGTAGAAGAGAACCTTGTTCTGCCTAGTGAGGCGCTCGTTCACGTAGAACCTCGTCGGCGCTGCCCCGGAGCCCATGCCCGCCGTGTTGACGGTGCGGCGCACGCGCGCGCCCTGCAGGAGGGCGTCGCGCAACTGTCGCCGCGCCAGCCGCACGAGCAAGGGCCGCCGCCGCGGGCTCTCCGCCGGCGGCGGCGGACACGCGGCGCAGGCCCGACCGCTCCACTGAGACGATGTCGCGCTCATCGCAGGCGACGCCGAGCTTATCAGCGATCAAACTGACCAGATGACCCACGCTTTCCCCTGGTTCCTCAGGGAGGCCGGTTATCTCGATGTCGTTCGAGAGGGAGTCCTGCTCTCTGTCGTTGAGATCGGCCTTGAGCTGCTCGATGGTGAGGAGTAGCTCGTTCACGCCCGGCCTCGCCTGCAGTTCCGCGCATTTGTCTTCGAGGCCGACAAGTCTCGCCTCCATCCCGTCAACCCGCCCATCGAAGCCCCCAACGGTGGTCCTCAATAGAGCCATTTCCTCCCGCATGGCGTTGAAATCCCCCCGGAAGGACCTCATTTCCCGGTTCATGGTTTGCATTTCCTGAAAGAGGATTTCAGGCGTAATGCTCGAGGTAGGCATCTCCGACTGGGTTGCGAAATCTGCTGCTTCCCCCCGAACAGGGTTTTCCGTGTTGTCCTTGCGAGGCGTACTAATCTTGCAACCTGGACACGACCACATTGCTGCAGCTTTGGCGTCCTGAGGTATATTTACGCAGGCTTTATGAAAAAAGCCAACGCACTTTGCGCATTTAACGCCATCTGCTGACGAAGAGAAGCGCCCACTTAGCCATATTTCTACTGTGGAGTATATTGGTAAAACCGACGAAGTTCAAGCAACCGCTCACAGATGGCGCTTATAAATTATGTGAAGGTGTCGTGAAACTAAGTAAATGCTGAAAGTTGTGGAAACTATATATTCGCAAAAATACTATTTACAGTTAGACAATGATTTTCCATTAACACACTATGGAAATACAAGCAAACTTCCGAAATCGTTTATTAAATTACAAGTGCGGGTAAACTACTTGCAACCTACCAAAATTCGTTATGGATTTATTTAAGTTTGAGCGTTTTAGTCACTATATCACAGCAATAACACAACACAGTCACAGCACAAACATTTGTACACGGAAATACAACGGGTTTATATGTTTAAGTTCACTATTTATATTTTATTTTACGGAGTTACAAACAAGCGTATCCGTCTCGTCTGACGTTCGTGACGTCACGGTCGAAAGGAGAAGGTTCGCTGTTCAATTGTATTTTTGTCTCAAAACAAAAACCGACTTCAATGTATCTTTGAAGTCCGAGGTCAAATATCGATGAAATTTATATGGGACCACTTCGTTTCGAATTTTCCAAATCGGTTCATAAATGACGGAGTTCAGAGTTCAGCCACAAACGTACAAAACAAATACAATCGAACAGAGACCTGATGGAACCTATGAGAAGTATTATTCGTGTTTATGTAGTGCGGGAGCGTGGTGTACCTCGTGCTTAGTTCGACAGTGAAACCTTGTTTTGAGTTGAATCTATGAATGGATTTATTCCAACCGCAGAGACAAAGCTTGTCGCAGAAGGCCCGAGGAACATTGGCGCGCAAATCTTCGGTATTTAAAGAACACTGACTGATTACATTTTTCGTTTCCTTTTACAGGACCTAACAGAGTTTCTGCACCACCCCGAAAACCTTAAAATTCTAAAAGCGATCAAGGGCAATGTGGACAGAATGAAGCGAATGACAAGTAATTCCAAAACCAAATTCTACACGCCTCAGCCTCGCAAGAGTGTGTCATACTCCAACTGCTTTAACAGTAGCGTGTGCGGCACAGCCAGCCATGCCGGCGTCGTCATGCTAGCTTTGGAACCGGATTACGGAATCCAAACAATTGATAAGCCTACATATTTTACAGACGCACAGCAAGGCATTAATTCGATCTTCCATACATATAAATTGTCATTTTAAATGTGATCTTCGCCTAATTAAATTTTATTTTTGTTAATTTAAAAAGCTTTTCCTAACATATTATTATAACATTATCGTGAATTTTATGTAATCTGCTCGCACCGATTGTTATTATGATTATATTAAAGATGCAATATTGTATGAGTGTTTTAATGTTTAATGTTAATTTTGTCGTCGTTGATACTGCAAACCCGCGTAACTGATATTACTACAAAAGTTGGGTTTTGCGGCTACAGGTTTATAATGGGGATTGAATGAACTGCATCTACGGCAGCGCCGATGTCACGCTTCGAGATCATAAGTCGAAAGAAATAATCGTCCATAATGTTTGCCAAATACTGGTAATGTGCGCCATAAATCTATCAAGTGTGATTGTTTTTGTGTCTCCTGATAAAAATTGGTTCTTTTTCTTAAGTTCCTCTCCCTGCGGTGCTTCACAACCTGCGTAGCGTCCTGTCCCTAGCCAACATTCACGATGGAAACTTTCCATTATTTCACACAGTCTACCTATAAGCGCTTTCTAGGTGTTTCGGGGTCGCTTTGTGGCTGACTCCTGAGAGTTTCCACCGCTCGTTCTGTTGTCATTATCTTCCGTTGTAAATTTCTAGTTCCTCTCGTTTCGAATCAGCGGGTTCGTGATTCATTCTCGCTCGATGGTCTCCATCAGTTCGAAAACTGCCAGCTTCTGTTCGTCGTTCTGGTCAGTGTTCACGTTTCGCAGGCGTAAATTACAACTGGCCGAATTATGGTGATTTGATGGCAGTTAATGGATCTAATTATAAAGGTTTTGTTGCTTAACCTGCCCTTATAAAAAAGCATAGAAGCACTGATGGCCTATATATTTTTCCGTCGAATGTTGCTTTAACTATTCAATTAATGACGCCGTCACCTACAGCTCTGCTACTATGTTTGGGTTGGTAGACTGCTGATATATTTCCTTTCGAATGCATTCTAAAGTGTCGCCGCTCGCAGTCCAAACTTGGCTGATTGTGTTTACTTACATTGAAAACAACGATATAACGATATTACCTATCTAACGAAGGGACTAATCTCATGTCTTGGCAATTTGGTTTTGTTAGAATTAATAATTGACCAAGTAGCTTTAGACTTATTTGGCGCATTTTTTATTAAATAGTCTTTTTTTGTGACTTTTGTGTCAGTTTTATTATCTTATTTAGACGTTTAGGGTAAGTTTTAAATGCGTTTTTATTTTGTTCACTTCGAGTTTTTCTATAGCACCAAAGCAATTCACGCTTACGCGTTGAACACTTGCGTATGCCGTTAGATATCCATCGAGGTTTCTTGCGTTTGCTTATTTTGATTAACATTATAGGGAAGCACAAGTAATAAAATAATGTAAATAAACCATGGAAAATGTCAAATGCTCTGTTTGGATCGTCAGTATCATATACTTCGTTGAAACTTAGAGATTGTAAGCAGTCCTTAAATTTGTCAACATTTTGTTTGCTCTCTTTTCTCAATAAACCAGTGTGAAAGAGAGCAGCTTTCTTTTACTGACTTGTCTTGTTTTGCCTGATATTGAGAAAGTAATATTAGAAACTTGAAATTTAAATAAAAACCGCTTGATTACATATATTATTTCTGAGTAGCATTTTTTCTTTTATTGTGCATCATCATGACTATGGGTGCGCAGTACTGCGCAGATATGGAGTATTCTGCGAAATTAGAATACTGCCAACTGGTAAATTAGGTAGTGTAGCGTAGCTACATACATACCGACGGTTTTTAAAACAACACCAGTACTTACTCAATTTTCATGCAATTTCTACGGAAAAATCTAATTCTAATATTGTTTTCTTTCCCTTGGTCTTACTAGGGATCCGCAAAAAGTATCGATACTTGAGTATACTCGATGCTTTTGTTATGATACCGAGTATTTTAGTAGTCGATACTTTTTGATACGATACTGAGTAAGAATCGATACTCTTTACTGTACTCGATACTTTTTTCGTCGTATTCATCCATCCCTATTACAGTTCTAACTTGACTATTATGTCTATGGACTCTATGGGCTATAGACATAATATAGCTTTAGCCACAGACGTCCTCGTCATTAAAAGGAAAAGTTGCCATGCACTGCATGACCCTTATGACCTAGGAAATAAGGGTTATTATAAGTTTGAGTATCTCCGGCTGTATATTTTTTACGTTTTCGTTCATTCTGATTCATTCCCAATTCCCAGTCGTTCGCGTACGTATGTTAAATTAAATTCTTATTAGTCTAAGTAATAATAATTAATGCTTGTAGTTTCTAAATAATGTTTAATTGTGAAACAAGAAATGCCCCGACGAAAGGCACAAGTGATGTTTTAAGTATTAATTCTTGAACATGCCGGTTTCATCACAATGTTTTTTTTACCATTTTTAGAGCGAGTGTTAATTCCGCACATAACTTAAGAAAGTCAGTGCTTGATTGATAACGCTTTATTGTACACCAAAAACATAACAAAAACAAATAAAACTTAAAAATTTGTTTAGTACAATGGGCGATCTTATCGCTAATAAGCGATTTCTTCCAGACAACCTTTAGACGGAGAGGATTTGTGAAACGACAAAAGACGGTGGTGTACTTATATTATAATAACTACTTTGTAAAATCATTTGTAAGACAATTCATTCATGAACCACGGGTCGTCGCGGTCGGACGGCCTCGATACCGCTGGCTAGGCGAGGTCAAGAAGGATCTTCGCGAACTGCAGCTGTTTGACTGGGCAGAGACGGCGCAACACCGAGACCAGTGCCACCTTTTGTTGTTGGAGGCCAAGATCCACTTTGGGATCACCGCGCCAACTTAGTAAGTAGGTAGTAAGTAAAAACAATATGAACTAATTAGAAAAAAAAGTGCACAGCTGGGTGTACAAAAAACAAGAAGTGACAAAAACGGCAGTCTGTGGACAGACAAAGCAGACGGGGGTTTTAGCCAGTAGGTGGCCTATGCCAAGTCTGGCACTACCCGGGCCCTCGCCTCCCGGTGTCCGGTGTACAAAAAACAGAGAAGATCTTGATTATTTTTTTTACAACAGATTGGGTCTGCGTTTGACCATAATCTCACCTGATGGGAAGTGACGATGTAGTCGAAGATGTAGCACGCTTACCCAGTAAATACTTGTTCACTCTAGATTTGAACACACCCAGATTGTATTTACGTGGAAACACAGACGATGGCAAAACATTCCACTCCTTTGATCATATTATTTAGCACTGTTAATTTCTTGCACTTCCATTTCCGATGGTTACTTTGCTAAATGTCTATCTCCGAGTATCCATTGGACACTGTATACCGAATCTGCTAACTCAATACTACGTCGGTGTCACATAGCGCCACTCCGGGACGCGGCAGGCATTCCAGCGACTCGCAATACAATCCTTTGTAAAATGCACGTAATTCTATCCATTCGACGCGATTGATACTGGAAAAGGTTCAAAGGGTGAATCGGGATGTAGCGTTAAATTCAAGGAATGTCCAGTGTAACGCGTCGGAATGAAATATTACGTGTCGGATGCAGATTGCTACCAAATGACGCTGCTGTGTCACATAATTTAAATAAAGTACTTATGCTAAAAGTTTCGGGTTCTGATTTCTGTTTAAACTATATTTTTAACTGACACAAACAAACATAAAAAAACGACTTCAATGTACCTTCGAAGTCCAAGGTCAAATATCGATGAAATTTTTATGGGTCCACTTCGTAGCTATACTGAACCCAACGCAAAAAGAATTTTCCAAATCGGTTCAGAAATGACAGAGTTCTGAGGTAACAAACATAAAAAACCATCGAATTGAGAACCTTCTCCTTTTTTGAAGTCCGTTAAAAAGGAGGAGGTTCTCAATTCGATTATATTGTTTTAAATGTTTGTTTAACAGCTAAGACCCGACGTTTACAGTAAGTCTTAGCCGTTTTATATAGTTATTCATAATTGGAATAACACTCACGAAACTTTTCAAAATGTAACGCTACCATCCTGCAATTATATCTCTAATGCCAAAGCAGCGTCCTCGACCCATATTCATGCAGACCCTTCGGCAAGTGTCAGCTAGTTTTCAATATATTCATAGTACTATACCACTACCACTGTGGAACACGCAAGGAATTCCAACAATGCGCCATATAACAGTTCTTTGTAAAATGTACGTTTTCTATACAATATATTGGAAAGTCCTTCTAAAATAGTTTAAGGGGTCATACACAGGTGTCATACATATAGAACTTTCGAACTTTGAACTTTGTTGCGTAATGTAATGCGACATTCAAATAACCAAACATTCTGATGCAAAGTGCCGAATTTCATTAAGGTATACGATGCCTGCCTTCTAATTTGAAACTGGAATGTTTAATTAACCGGATATGACCGGTACACTAACTAACAAGTGAATTTGAATTTAGCGTAGGGAATGTTGAATCTGATGCGATCTTGAAATGAAATATCTAAACAGGTGCTGATTGGATGCAAAGCGTAATATCAATTCGTAGTTCTTACTCTAGAACACGTCTACTTCATCGGTTATCGGTACTGTGGCTGATCAGTCTTTCACTTGGTTGGTTGGTTGAGCTAAATCCGATAGCGCAGATAAACGTTGCAGTGGCACCCACATTTTTCGAAATTTCTTTGACACTACTATTGTTGCTGGTAAAGCCAACGAGAACATTCAGTTGACATTTTGGTTGGTGATGGATTTGAATGAAAGGTGATGCTTTTGATTTTATTAGTTTTCAAAACAAGTGTTTCTTTGAGATATAATGTAGGTATAATATTGATGGCATATCAACCTTTATGTGTTTGTTAACGTGCACGGTTGTTGAAATGAAACAAAGTCAAAGTCAAACACAAACAATAGGCACTTATACGTCATAAAGACATAATACAAATCAAACTAGTGTAAGTAAAATTGCTTTTCATGATTTTCATGTTCTCCCAAGTAATCCATAGATAGTTCCACTAATTCACTGCAGCGCTAGGGGAGAGGAGTCTGGAGAGTCTGCCATGAAGCCGAAAGGTGGGAAGCTTTAAAAAATTATTCAGTTTTTAACGCTGAATAGGTTGCATACATCTTTTATATTACTGGAGTTAGAGCTGTTACTATGGTGGTAATTTAAGATAGACAGCAGGGAAATCGTGTAACTCGAACACCGATGTCGATCGCTTTCAATTTAAAATTTTGAAAGCGTTAGCATCTTTCAATCTGCAATATCTGTCATTTTTAGCGATCGTGATTGGGACGTGGACTGAGTAGAAAAGTTTGACAATTCCACAAAATACCGATCACAAGACAAGTTTACGGGGAGGGATCAAAGAGTAGTGAGAACGACATACTCCTTGGTAAGAAAAAAAATAAATACTGGCAGGAATAGCTCAGATACATATTTGTAATATTTATAAAGAAAAAAATATTCGATTCTCTTTTGTTTTTTCTGAATGTAGTCATTTGTTTGCTTCGTGTCGGAACGTGTTCTCGAAAATGGAGAAAAACGAAGTGCGAGCCGTTATTAAATACCTCTGTTTAAAAAAGTTAACGACGCAAGAGATTCGTTGCGGCAACATTAGGAGAGTCTGCTCCGTCGTAGTCGACTGTCGCAAGGTGGGCTTCTCAATTTTGAGTAGGGAGAACGAGGACGGAAGACGAACATCGTGGCCGTCCATCGACGTCAGTTACCCAAGAAAATGTTGCGAAAGTCGAGAAAATAGTATTGAGCGATCGAAGAGTTACCATCCGATACTTAATTCAAGAAACGGGCATTTCATATGGAAGTATTCAATCCATATTGAAACAATCTTTGAATATGAGAAAAGTCTCCGCAAGATGGGTGCCGAGAATGTTAACCGACAGTCAGAAACAAAATCGACTTGACATTTAGAAGATATTGTTGGACAAGTTTCAAGAAGATTCTGAAAACTTTTTGTCTCGTTTCGTAACAATGGACGAAACATGGGTCCATAATTTTGATCCCGAGACAAAACAGCAATCTTCGCAATGGAAACGGCCATCATCACCGACCCCGAAGAAGTTTCGTGCCGTGGCATCGGCTGGCAAGGTTATGGCCTCAATATTTTGGAACTCAGAAGGGATATTGTTGATTGATTGCCTGGAGCGTGGAACCATTATTACAGGCCAATATTATGCAGCTTTAATTTCCAAGTTGAGGAATGCAATCAAAGAGAAAAGGAGAGGGAAACTTCGAAGGGGCGTGCTGTTTCATCACGACAACGCACCCGCGCACAGGTCGGCAGTTGCGATGGCTGCCATTCAGCAAGCTGGCTTCAAATTGGTTGACCACCCCCCTTATTCACCAGATCTGGCGCCTAGCGATTTTTATCTGTTTCCCAAATTGAAAGAATACTTAAGGGGAAACAGGTACGAAGACGATAACGAGGTGATGGATGCCGTGGAGAGCTTTTTGCAGGACCAAGACAAAACTTTTTTTTTAAAGGGATTGAAGCCTTGGAAAAGCGCTGGACTCGGTGTTTAGATAGACTCGATAACTTAATAATTTATGTAGAAACATAAATTATTAAGTTATCAATAGTCATTATATTCTATCTCATTGTCACTACTTTTTGATCCCTCCTCGTAAAAGCGATCGCGATCGGTGTCCGGACTTAAGTTTTAGTTCAACTAGAGTATGGGAAGGAAATGGGTAGACGTGCTTTCCTTTTTTTTCAAAGTCATGATGTTTTAAGTTACATTTTTCACGTATTTTAATTGATTTGTATGACGTGGTATGTCGTTTATTAATGTTTACGAGTGCATTTTTGGTGCCTATTTAATAAATACCTTTTGACTTTTGATTAAATAATAGTAGGTGGTACTGAATAAGGCGTTACGTTATCTCGCACGTGAATTACGTGATGTACAACCTAGACGTGTACAAAACTTTAAAATATATGGGCGTACAGACAGTTGGAAGCGATAGCCTATAGATTTATGAGTCCACTTCAACTATTGGGACTTTAAAAACTGGAAAACTTTTGCTCCTTTTTTCTTAAAATCTACAGCAATATTTTGCAATGGCTGAAAAAATCCCATTCACTGTTCCAAAATTGAATGTCATTTTTAATCGACTTCAAAAAGGAAGAGGTCTCAATTCACCTGTATGTTTTTTTTTTGTATTGATTTTGCTGATTCTATTTTTATTTGGTAGGTCATACTTCAAGGTAGTCTCATATAAATTTATCGAAATTGATTCAGCGCTTAGTGAAATAATCAACAAAAACAAAACAACATAGGTTATTATAAAATTCATATTTTTACAATAATTCTTGAACATCTACAAATATTTCTAGGTGTACTTATATTAAAAATAAAAACTTACAAAGCCACGTAAAAAGCCTAAGTACCTGTGGTGCATAGGCACCACAGGTACACGCGTACAGGTGCACGCGTGGCTGAACAAGAGAAGGTTCCTATTTGCTATACCTACTATAATAGCACTTTATCGGCGACTCATGTGTATCAATGATGATGATAAGCTCATTAATGAAAATCCATTTGATGTATCACGAACCAGATTAAAGCAGATTATAAGCTACGGCTTGTATCATAATCGCACAGTATTTGTGCAACCCGCGATGTTAAACGAGAAATGGCACCGATTAAAAACCAATAGCCATTTTTATACAAGTCGTTATTGCATTTATTTGCATTGTTGGCGAGCGGTCACCGTTAACCGCTTGACACCGCTTGAGCTATTTCACACAGCGGGAACTAAAGCCGCTTTGCAGCTGAAAAGCCCATACAATACTTCGCGTTCAGCGCTGGAAACAATTTAACAGCATCTGAGCATTGTTCCATTGTGTCCACGGGATTCGTGTCAATAGTTTTTTTGTAAAGGCCCTGTAGGGAATTCAACAATTACCTACCGAATTTTGACCTGGTATCTTATGTGCAAGAATTTACTTAAAGTCTTATTCACAACTTGAATATTTTTTGTATATGTTTAAGTGTACAAGTTGAATACTTTTTTGTATATGTTTAAGTGCATTATCAGGTTAGTCATCTAACTGTCGCATGGTTCCCCAAAGTTGAGACTAGGAGACGGGTCTAAGCAGTCGCTCAACTGCCGTCTCTCTCTAGATCTATGTGCTTCATCTTAGGCCACATCATCGCTTCACAACAGGCGAGATAGTGGCCAAACATAGATCTATTAAGTATAAAAAAAAAGTTTCTTAGCTCTTGGATCACACTGGTGGACAAAGGGCTCCCCAATCTTTTATGGATTTCTCTCTATTGCCACATTTTCTAATTTGGGCCAGTTACTCCCGAAAAAGTTACAAATCGTTCTGCAAACATTTTCTGAAACTTCCATTAACACGCGCTAAGCAAATGTTAAAGCAATATTTTTAAGTACTGCGTTATCTATCTATCATTCTAACCCTGGTGTCGGAGTTTCAGACCGCCCGAAGGCTTCTCATTTGGCCTCACGATTGTTGTCTTAAGACCACATCCGGGACCGACGGCTTAACGTGCCCTCCGAAGTACGGTAGCACTCAGATGTAAATAATCACAAAAACGGTCACCCATCCAAGTTGAACCTCTGCGAACGTTGCTTAACCTAGCAGATCTGTTATGAATGGCTAGGCAAGATACATTACGAGCGCTTTTTGGTCAAATACAAACAAAACACCAAAGCTCATGAAATTGTTTCAAAACCAAAATAGCCGTTCCTGGAATCAGTTCGGCTAAATAATGGGGCAAGTAAGACAGTACTTAACAATAAAAGAACATTATTCGTCGCATAAACCGCAAACCGATTCCCCTCAGTCGTCAAGTTGACCGTAAAATAAATTAAAACTCCAGCAGTGAGTCGTAAAGTGTAGCATCACGACTAGACTCCATCTCTACTGCCACAGAATATACAATAGTGACCTTGAAACTAATTGTATTGTAGGAACGTTTGTAAGAAGGCTTGGTAACAACCTTGAATTTAAGCTAACGTAATTTCTTTGTCTTTTTTTCGTATTGAAAATTCAGCTTTGCTATCTGCCTTAATAGTATGTTTTAGGAAAAATCTATAAAGCCACTCGACTGCCTTCCCTTAAGAGAAAATTTTAATAAAAAACAAATTAAAAAAACGTTCTTCATTCATTTGAGGCATCGGCTATGTCAGCGTAAGAGAACCAGTGTGGCTCAGCGGGAATTCGTGTCACTTGAGGTCCGACTTCCTGAGTTCTCTGTCCAAGTTGACTCAGATTCTCTTTGAGATACTCTTTTTCTCGAAGAGTATGAGCCATACGCTGGCCCAGTAAGGCCTCTGGCCCAGCATTGGTTGGTGGATGTTACATATACAAAGATAAATTCTTGGTTATGCCGGTTTCCTCACGATGTTTTCCATCACCGTTTTTAGAGCTAGTGTTAAATCCTAAATCCTAAATCCTAAATAACTTAGAAAGTCAGTGGTGCGGGGCCAGCGCGACTCGAACTCGGGTGCGTCGGATCGAAAGTTGCACGTTCTCCCACTGAGCCACACTCGCTTGCACATATATTTTTTTTTATATACTGAATGACGAGACGAGCTAGTCGCTTGCCTGATGGTAAGCAATACGTCAGCCCATAACAATAACACCACCACCCAGAACTTTGTTTTGCAAAATCCTGCGTGGCGCTGCACTGCGCTCGTCACCCTGAGAAAATTAGCTGTTGAGTCTCATAATGCCCAGTAATTTCGCTGGCTACAATGCCCTTCAAACTGGAACACAGTAATTCTTGCGCACTACTGCTTGGCGGCTGAATAACTGGCAAAGCGGTGGTACCCACCCAGACGGCCTCTCGACTCATACGAGAAACCTACCACCAGTGACTTATTTATATATGTATAATCATTTATAATTGTAATATATGTTTCAAAGATTTTGATAGATATTTATGTTACAGTCTAAATAAAAATCTAATCATATCTATGGTGTAGAGGTTGGGGCAGGTCGGCTCAAATTGTAGTTTTTGGGTGTCATGGGAGCATGACTCTTGTAGTTTGTTCATAACTCCTAGTTTCCTAGATACAGGGAATTTAAATGCAAGATACGACGGTAATAGGTGAAAACAGAAAGTTTCCAGCTACATCTTCCGAGACGCTATGACAAAGTGCCGAGCGCTTAGACGTGAAATTAGTGCCGGCTATAAAATCAAAAAGCCGCTGTCGAAAGGTGGCTGGTCACACCGTTGTGACTCAGCAATCTTTTCAGTATGCCTTTTCCGCGAGGATTTTATTTCCTGAAAAGGGTTAGACTAGAGGAAATTATGGTGTAGCACGCGTGAGTTACAAAAGACGGTAACTAATTTTCATCAGATGGGTCTGCTGTGTACTCTATTGATTATAAAATCCGGTTCCGATTTGAAGGCTATTGTAGTCAGCGAAATTACTGCGCATATGAGACTTAATATCTGACGTCTCAGGGCGATGACCGCTATGCAGTGCTACGCAGTGCTTTTTAAAGTATTAAAAGTTCAAAGTGGCACTGCAATTGTTATGGGTAGGCGTGGCGCTTAACATCAATCAATCAATCAATCAAAATCTCTTTAATCATTTTGGCATCACAGACGCACTTAAGAACGTCAAATTATCACAATGACTGTTCCACCGTATCGGAAAAAGAACCACTACTCAGAAGATACGGCAAGATTTTTTTAGAGATTTTGTTACAATTTTTTGGGGTTTTACAATGTTATGTTTCTTATGTACCAGTTGGTTACTTTGCAGAAGTGGAATGTTCCAAGCATCTTTGTCTTCTATGTAATTACGAACAGTGTAGTATGCTATACATCAGGCGAACGACTTGCTCGTCTCATCACTATCATAAAAAAAGCTGTAAGACGTCACCGCCTCAATAGCATTGGATTTTTGTTACTTTTTTTAAATGATTTCAGAGTGTGACCTCACCTGATGCGAAGTTACAATGCGGTCCAAAATGTTTTTGATTTGAACCCATCCAGGTTGTATTTAACAGGACTCCACGTACCAAGTTCTCGCGAATGCGCCCGACAAGTTTTAATAAAAACTTGTATAACATGCAAATTCACCATGTTATTCTCATGAAACTTCAACTGCAAACAAGAGAAAATTATCTAAACAAAAACAACTACGCAATGTTCTCTTCGGTATAACAGCGGCCCGCTCAGAACAGCCAGTAATTCTCGATCGCGGGCAACGAGGCAAGTTTAATGAAATTCTTGGTGCGCTCGCTGCTGGAGCACTACATCGCGTCGCTTACACGTTTTTTTATAAGTTCGCGCCTTCCGGTTATGGCATCGGTAATATTGTTACGATATGGTGTGATGGCCAATCGGTGCAGGTTAGTTAGCTGATATCTGTTGTGGTAGTTAGTTTATAGCACACGGAAAAATTTAAGATGGAAATTAATTATACCTCTTATGTATACTTTACTCTACTTTTTAATGGATCGTATTTCACTATACCTCAATTAACTCCCGTTTTTCCGCCAATAATACTCATTGTGCACCAAAATATGTTCATTAAATCATTTCATAATGAGCACCTATTTTATGAATATTACATGTTCGCGGCGTTGGGGTGGCCCAAGGGCCACCCCCGCCGCACCCTAACCTACCGAGGGCTGCCTCTTATACCGTTAGGTTGCCCAAGTCTGTTTTTAGCACTCTAACGTATAGGTGGCCTATATGTTAGAGTGCTAAAAACGCCACCTATACGTTAGACTGCTAAAAACACCACCTATACGTTAGAGTACTAAAAACAGACCAAATTTGGTGCACAATCAGTATTTTTGGTGAACGGTTAAAATTATCCCTTTTTAATTTTATAAAAATTAATGTTTACGAGGATAGAAGTTTGTTACACAATCACGCTAAACGTAACGCATGTGATCTATCCCCCTTCTTCCCCTTTGTTTTCTTGGCATTTTAATGCCACTTTTAAATTGTTGTCATTTCCTATTTTCTGTCTTTTTACTTTTATGGTTGTGATTTTCGTGCAACATTTTCTTATTTTGGTTTGATTATTACATAGACAAAGAAACAATATTTGAAAAACTATTTCCATTCCTATACCAAGCGAATCGTCCAATCACAGCGCGTACGCTAATTCTACAGAGCAGTTAATTAACCAGATTACCAGTTGATCACAGATGCGGCAATTGAATAACCTATCCTGTACAGTCAGCGACAAAATCGGATGAACGCTTTTTCATAAATCACATAATAATCAAATGACGTCAATAATATTAACTTGTATATGTAACGTCGATAAAAGTGAGAATTTGAAAACTATCATGACCGTTATCTTTTTGATGTGATAAATAAACGCCTCCTTTCCGCAAAGTTTCATGTAGCTCCCTTCTCTAGAGGATGTATTTCGGAACCACGGGTAAATATACATAGTTCTCTTATTTCTTTTCCATATAGTGAATTCGGTCTAGATATAGAAAACTAATAGGGTTCATCACTATCAATCAACACCTAAAAGATTTAACTTCTGGAGGTTGCGGTGAGATCGGGGACGCCCTCCTCAAAGAAATTACATTCTTGGCTAACGTCATGCTTGCAGGAAAAGTCGATCCGGGCATCCTAGACGTGCTTTATGGAGCAAACCTGTGTGCTCTTTTAAAGAAAGTTGGGGGCATAAGGCCAATAGCAGTTGGTACTGTCTATCGCCGCCTAACAGCAAAAATAAGCTGCAAATATATAACTCATTCACTTCGCCAATATTTCCAACCACTACAGCTTGGCTTTGGTTCACGTGGTGGCTGTGAGGCAGCGGTTCACGCCCTAAGAACGTTTTTGTCTCATCAAGGAGGCGAGGTGCTGCTAAAGGTCGATGTTAAAAACGCCTTTAATTCAGTAGATAGGGCCGTCCTTTTGACAGAAGTAAAGAACAAAATTCCAATCTTATATAAATGCCTTTGGCACTGCTATGGACAACCTTCAAAATTAGTATACAAAAATAATTTGATATCATCTGAAGTTGGTTGCCAACAAGGTGATCCGTTGGGACCGGCATTTTTTAGTCTAGCTATACATCTCATCATTAAAAAAATAGAATCAAAATTCAACGTCTGGTACCTAGACGATGGAACCCTAGGAGGCGATGTGAACACTGTCTACAAAGATTTGGAAAATTTAATCACCAATTTTAAAGCAATAGGCCTTAATTTGAATTTTTCAAAATGTGAATTGTATGTGTCAAATTCAGTTAACCATCAGAGCGAAACAATAGACCTTTTTCGAAATATTGCCCCAAACATAACACTTTTAGAATCTCGTTCACTACGTCTTTTAGGTTCCCCGATTCTCGATGAATCTTTACCAGATTTTGTAGAGGAAAAAATTCAAAATTTTCGTTAAATTTCGGACCGACTTTTTAAAATTAATACGCATATGGCTTATTTTATTATCAGATATTGCCTTTTTGTCCCCAAATTTATGTATACCTTAAGATGTTGTCAACTTTGGAATCACCCTATACTTTTACAACAGTTTGACAACGTTTTGAGGGATACTCTCACCGCCATACTTAACACGCCTTTCGACGATCGCACTTGGCGCCAAGCTTCATTGCCGATAAGGTATGGGGGCCTCGGAATTCGTAAAATTTCCAGTGTATCATTACCAGCATTTCTGTCGTCAGTCTACAGTACACAAAATTTAATTGAAAATATCTTATCACCATCTTTGGCAAACTTTGAAATTACTTTCCTTAATGAGGCGACAGTCACAGAGGGACAGAGGGAGTCCTGGAAAATAGCTTGTCCCAATCAACCCTTGCCCAAAGCAATGGGATGGGCCGCTCTGTGAGTTAGAACGTACAGATCTGCTCAACACAGTTGCTTTCTCTACAGAGCGTGCTCGTCTTCTTGCTGTTTCACGCTGGGAATCGGGACTTTGGTTGCAAGCCCTACCATCAAAGAACATTGGAAGCCTTTTTGACAACAGCACATTCCGATTGGCAGTTTCCTTATGTTTAGGCGCGTGTTGCCAAGTCCCCCACCGGTGTACTTGTGGTGAAATGGTGGATCGGTTTGGCCACCACGGTTTATCATGCAGCAGAAGTGCGGGTCGCATATCACGGCACGCCAGCTTGAATGATGTCATCCGTCGGGCCTTTGTTAGTGCCGGTGTACCATCAGTCCTAGAGCCTAATGGACTGATGCGTGACGACGGTAAGAGGCCCGATGGAATGAAACTAATTCCTTGGAAGATGGGACGGCCGTTACTATGGGATGCTACCTGTGTAGATACCCTAGCTCCGTCTCATCTTCCAGAAACGACTGTTCGGGCTGGCAGAGCTGCGTCAAAAGCGGAAAACCTCAAACGGCGCAAATATACAAATCTCGACCGAGGTTGCATGTTTGTGCCGTTTGGGGTAGAAACATTAGGACCGTGGGGGCCGAGCACCCATGAAATCTATAGGGACTTGACAAAACGTCTGGTGGAGGCGACATGTGACCAGAATGCTGGCTCATATTTGGGTCAGAAAATCAGCATTGCCATTCAGCGTGGCAATGCGGCCAGCGTTCTGGGCACTTTCCCTTCCACCATAGGCCTTTTAGAATAATTGTATTATATTTTGTAAATATATTTAAGTTATTTTAGTTTAGATTTAGATATTTCTTTGTTATAGATTAATAATAAAATCCAATATAGGGTTCATTCCTTATTTATATTTTTCAAAACTTTTGTAGCTAAGATCCCTAGAATTAGGTACTGATTTATTTTTCACATGATTTTCTTTCTTAAATGTTTGTACCTACTTGCTTAATAACCCTATTTATCTTGGCTTGACAAGATCACACGGGAAAACGTCTAAATTACTCCGCCTAGGTTTCTGTACAATATTCTGGGAGCTACGGGCATACATAACAGTTTCAGAAAAGCCGCTACGCCCGTATCGTAAAGTTAAGTGTGAACTTTCGCAATGTACGTCGCTGTATGATCACATGAAAAAATGAAAAATGAAAATGAAAAAATGTTTATTAGGTAAAAGAGGCAAAAGTACATTTACTTATATGGAGCACCTGGTCCTACACTAGGCTCGAAACCCGTACTATAGGAGCCAGGACTCTTCCGTCGGGGGTACATCAAATATAATGCCTTAAAATTAGGTACAATAATAATAACTAACATTAAGTATGTACATATTTTAGTAATGTTTAGAATGTGAGAGTGTGAGTGAGCGTATGTGTGTGTGTGACAAAAGGTATGTGTGTATGTATGTCAGAGAGGGTGTGTGATGTGAGGGTGTGTGTGTGTATGTAGGAGTGAGAGGGTGTGTAATATGAGTGTCGTAGTGTTTCCAACTGTGGTACTCATTATATTTATATTTTAATTTATTTTTTATTTATTTATATATTAATTATTTATCTTCCTGGTGTTATGAGATTTTCCGTTTCAATATAATTTAAGTGAAGTAGTTTGTTAGATATAATCTTTTTGCACTCATAGGGAGTCAAGGATAAAATTTTTATGTCTTTGTTTAATTGGTTATAGAGGTACGGTCCTAGAAAGTAAGGGAATTTGCCTGCAAAAGCTGTATGAGCTCGAGGAACAACACACACGTGGTGTGATGATCGTTTCTGCTGATTTGTGCTTGGATCAAATTTAGTGAGTGAATGTTGATGGAGTACCAAATTTAGGACGTATAATTGCCTTACTGTAAGCACCTTACATTCTTTATACAGATCTACCGTAGGGTATCTGTATGGACGGTTTGTGCTGCACTTTAATATACCTCTTTGAGCTCTTTCGAGTGGAATAATATTACTTTTATCTGTACCGCCCCAAGAGGTGATACGATATGAAATTAATGATTGACAAAGTGAAAAGTATATCATTTTCATAATGTTTGGGTCTGCAGATTCCCTGATATTTTTAAAAACTGCCGTGAGTTTTCTGACCCGTTGTGTGATTTGTTTGATGTGCAGAGTAAAGCTCAGTCTTTTATCTATAATTACACCTAGATATTTTATTGAGTCAACTCTTTCAATAGTCAAACAACTACAAGAGGGGACTGAGTTTTCCTGGCATGCAGTTACTTTATGGCCAGTGAGAGAAAAAGCTTCAGGGAGTTGCAGGCCTTTAATGGAAAATGCCATGTATTTGGTCTTTTCCACATTCAGGGTCAACATGTTATTCCGTAACCACAATGAAATAGAGTTGAATACCATTTGAGCAGCTTGAAACACGTCGACCCAACTCTCTCCCTGGACCACAACAGCCGTGTCATCAGCGTACGTTGTTATGCAGCCTCTATTAACTGATAATGTACAGAGTCTAGGCTGTTGGCAATATATTCTGTTAGTCTTAATACTGCGTTTGAGGTCGATTTACCCCTACGGAAACCATATTGGTTAGAGGAAAACAATGCATTACATTCAAGATAGCTGACTAGACGATTATTAATTGCTTTTTCAAAGACTTTTGACACGGATGTAAGGATGGAGATAGGTCTGTGATTCCCAACAACTTTTTTATCCCCTCCTTTATGTATAGGAACTATTAGAGCATGTTTTAGAGCTTTCGGGAATATGCCAGTTTGTAATGATAAGTTTACTAAATAAGTTAATATGGGTGCTAAGAGTCCTTTGTTTTGAAGAAGAATATTAGAAGATATGTTGTCCCAACCAACTGAGGAATCAGGTTTTAGAGTGTTTATTATTGCTATTATTTCTGACACATCTGTATCCATCATATCCATAGATTTTGTAGGAGTATTAGGTAGTAAGTTATTTATATACGCACCGTCTGGCGTAATTTTGTCTGCCAACGATTTACCCACATTAGCAAAGTAAGCGTTTGCAGTATTTACAGCCTCTTTATCTGAAACACCGTGTTCTAGCAAATCTTGAGACAGCTTTGGAGTAGTTTTGTAATTAGTTATATTATTTATCACTTTCCAGGTCTTTTTAATATTTTTACTGTCGCTTGCTTCTTTTAATTTCTCCCGTTCATAATTTAATTTAGCTTTTTTAAGTAACGTTTTGCAAAAGTTTCTATATCTCTTATATGTAATTTGTAGTGTTTCATTTTTGGGCTGGCTACGTATTCTTAAGTGCATGCGGTCACGATTTCTTAAGCATCTTATCAAACCAGCTGTAATCCACGGTTTTCTCGTAGTCATCCTGTGTGGAGTCAAGGACCTTATAGTGTTTTTATTAATTATTTGAGATAGGATATTATATCATCAACATAACTCCCAGAAGAAAGATTTCAAAATGTTTAAAACCTGGTTCGAGTAATGTCTACGTCTACCCGTAAGTTTTAGCCCTTTCTTTATTATTAACGTCTAAAGGGTTTATGAAAATAATAAAAAAAGTCCAACCACTTGTGTCGATGACCGTACCGCTATGTATTGACTAACATGATTGAGGAAATTTAAACAAACACCTACGTTTACTCTGTCAATGAATCACTGAAATCAGATTACGTATAATTTTATTCTAAAATGAGGTTAATTTAACACGCTATTATTATGTGCGGGTTCCAAGTAATGTTAATTTACAAATATTGGCTTAAGTTCAAATTATATGTAACTAGCTATAAGTAACTAATAATGATTTTTTAGGAAAAAACAAGAACCAACTCCAAGACTAAACTTATATTTTATTTTGCTATTTTTTTCAAAAAGTGCTAAACCAATTTCGATTAAATTTATGTAGGACCACCTCTCAAGTATGACTTACCAAATAAAAAAAAAACATCAAAATCAATTCATAATTGGCAGAGTAATCGCGTAACAAACATACAAAAAAGAAACATACCGTCGAACTGAGAACCTCCTCCTTGTTTGAAGTCGGTTGAAAACTGCTGTGAATCTAAGATAATAAATAAATAAATATGATCAAAAATACACTTTGGGCGCTACACGAAAAAAAAAAGATTAAGATTGGTTAAGAAAATGGTTAAAAGACCAAATTCACTTGCCTTGAGAGAGATATAAGACACGAGAGAGGTCCAAACACCCAACAAAAATTCCTTTCTTGTGAACATCGTCGCTAATACCGGGATTCGTTTTTCAATCCACAGTGAATTTGCCAGAAGGTTACACATACACAAATAGAAACTAACAACAATAGCAACTTCGCAACCAGGATTATTCCTATAGTAGAGGTACACACTTGTATAATAACATTTGCTACGCTAGGGTCACAGTGGAGCGAGAAAAGTAAGTTGTCTTTTAAGAAACTCGCTCGAGCCTTGTTTAAAAGAGCTATTGGAACACAATCAGTTGTAAAGTTATGTATATTATTTTTGCATAATAATAAATTTTAATGTAAAATAAACTTTCTAAACCAAAATTTTAGTATCATAAAATCAATAAATACATTATTTAAAAACAGAGACGGAAACTACTATAAAATGGTGTCAAATTTGCCCCTAAAGAACTTTTCATTATTATTCAGCACATGATACGTTTACAGTCAATGGACCTAATTCCTTCGAATGCACGCTTTGTTGGGTTATATAAAACACTTAAGTTCTTTTATTCTGGTGTAGTATATAGCTCTCACTTAGTATGTTCCTGCAAGAACAAGGTAATCTGAAATGTTAACAATTCAAGTAAATGTACAGATACATAGCTGTTGAAACCACTCTAGAGTCTAATCAAATACTATAAAGACTATAAAACCATGAACTGCGCATACTTAACCCTCACACTCACTAGTGTGTTTCCCGAAATTCAATATTAAGCATAATTAGCATCCTGTGAGAGCATGTATGCGCTATGATGATTATGGTGTGCTATGATGTAGAAGCGCAACAGATCTACTAATTATCTCTAGCATCGGGCAAGTTAACCTACTGTTTTCTATAAACTACGCTACGCTAACTCCCAAACTAGAAATTGTCACACTGTTGGGACTAGAAGTTAAACAGCACAAAGCAAATATGGCTAACTGTTAGCTATTCTGTGGCCGCCTGCAACTGAGAGGGTACACAAAGACTGGACTATGGTTAGGCTGCGGGTACACCTGGGATATGTAGCTCGTTTTCCATAGGATAATACGTTTTTTTTAGCGTAATGTTATAACATTGATCGTCTGTTCTAACATTTAATTCTAAAATATATAAATTAAAGACAAAAAATACTATTTCTAAGAACCACTGCTAGAAAACCTGCTTCCAAATAAAAAAAAACGCAAAAAGGAGGGGTGTTATACACCCCTCCTTTTTGCGTCGAGGGTTAAAATTGGTTATTCCGCAGCGTTCTACACTCAATTTTGCTTCTCCTGCTAATATTATAATTGTAAAAGTGCATTGTAAATATAAACTTTACAGGAAACTTTACAGAAACTTGAAAAGCAAGGTCTAACTCGCTTTAAACAGCCTTAAAATAAAAATAAAATAGTTTTTTTTAATTATTTTTTTATATATTTTTTTTTAGAAATATTGTAATATCTTAGACCTAAGAATGTTCAAAAATAGAGAGCGTTATAACTTAGAGCCAAATTATAACACTCAGAATAGACACTGGGTTTGACAACACAAATTACATTCAGGGACATTATCTGGTCACTTAGTTTAACAGGTTATGGTTGTCAAGAAACAAAAAAACATCATGTTTATTTTTTTAAATAATGCCTAGTGGTTGCTCCTGCCAGCAACAAGCAAGGTAAAGCACTATTGTACCATTTATTACATACTAGCGGACCCGACAGACGTTTTCCTGTCTTAACTACCAACTGGCAAATAACTGACAGTTATGTCAAACGCCGTAAGGTTACATTAGAAAAGTTAATTAGGTCGCTAAGTTTTCTTAATTTTTTTAATATTTCACGCAATTTTCTTAATTTTTTCTTGAGACAACCATCATTCATAAGAACCTTCTGACAATAACAAAGACAACAAAAAAAGAATTAGCGAAATTTGTCCAGCCGTTCACGCGTGATGCCGTAACCAAGGGAAATAGGGATTCATTTTAATCGACTTCAAAAAAGGAGAAGGTTCTTTATTCGATTGTTTTTTATATGTTTGTTACCTCAGAACTCCGTCATTCATGAACCGATTTGAAAATTCTTTTTGCGTTGGGTTCAGTATACCTACGAAGTGGTCCCATATAAATTTCATCTATATTTGACCTTGGACTTAAAAGATACATTGAAGTCGGTTTTTTTGTTTGATAAAATATATACTTGTTACGTAGATACTAAAACTGAATTTTCAAATATCAAACTGCTTTTCCTGCCCTAAAAGCACCTTCACAACAATTAACCTCAAGATAGTTGGCAACTATTTCCCAACTACGAATAACTCGTAGGAGGGGGCGGGGATCGGTATGACGACGCCGACGTACATGAATGCGCAAGTTTGACGTCCCGTATGTACGCGCGAGTTTGACGCAAAGCCTGACGTCATTGCTATCTGCCGTTAGCGCCCCAGTGAGCACGGGCCCTAAATAGTTTTGGACTTTATAGAGTCGACTGCAGATATACCTAACTATATTTTACTTTATATACTGGTAGGTTTCTCGTATGCGAGAGGCCACTTTGCCAGTTATTCTGCCGCCAAGCAGTGCGCAAGCATTACTCTGGTTTGAAGGGTATTATGAGAGAGAAGAGTTAATTGTCTCAGGATGACGAGCGTAGTACAGGGCCGCGCGTCATTCAGTTACATAAAAAAAATGACATATGTTATGAATTAGCACCGTCTTTGTATTATTTTTTTCTTTGTTTAGAGTTTCGTAGTTCAACAAGGAACGCTGAGGAATTTATAAGATCATTCTGCCGTCGCTCTTTCTGTCTATTTTTATCCCAAGAAACTTACCAAGTTGGTTATTTAAATTAGGAAATAATATTCCTTCGGAAGAACTAGCTCGAATAATTGCCTACTGTTGAACTTCAACTATAGGTACCTTTCTTTTAATAGTTAATCATGACCTTACGTAAAAGACTGAACAATAATAATATTCGAAAATTGTTTGTTTGTTTGTTTTTAGCCTGCTGTGTCCCACTTCTGGGCAAAATCCTTCCCTCGATCTTTCCACTATTTACGATCCTATATTTTTCCAATCATTGTCAAAGGTTTCAAGCTCGTCCCGCCAATAATTATAAAATATAATTAATTATCTATAAATTATAATTATTAACAAAACATAGATTGTTGCGCTCGCAGCGTAGCTTGCCTATTCATTCGTAACAGACCTGCTTTGTTAAGCAACGTTCGCAGCAGAGACTACTTAGATGGGTGACCGTTTCTGTGGTATTTACATCTGAGCGCTACAGTGCTTCGGAGAGCATGTTAAATCGTCAGTCCCGGTTGTTGTTTTAGTCATTAGGCTATGTCGGAGGCCTTCGGGTGGTCTTAAATACAGACACTAGGATTTTGCCACACACACACACATAAGAGAAAAAGATTTTAGCTTTTCCAAAAAACTTTGATTCCACCTTTACCTTTACTGTTATTTCACAAACAATTTTTTGGAAAACTTCGCTTTTAGGTAGGTAAGGTTGAGAGATTAGACCGGATTAGCTTCAGAAGTGGGCAGATCCATAGATTAGAGAGGGAATCCTCGAAGGTTAACACAGCTTTAGGAGATTCCAAACACGCGTGGGTTCTGAAACGTGGAAATAAACTTGAAGGAAACATCTTGATAGTTCTAAAGCCTAGTAAATCTATAAAGCTTACAAAATAACCTATCTTACGAATAGAAAACATCATAAAAATGGAATACCCTTCAATTTTGCCTATTAAGTTAAGCTGAAGCTACTTGGAATTTGATGTCACGGAGTGACAAGCGCAATGCAGTGCTTCACAGTACTTTTTTGGGTATTAAATTTGCTATTTATTATTGTCATGGTACACGTGGTAGGTTTCTCGTATGCGGGAGGCCGTCTGGGTAGGTACCATAGCTTTGCCAGTTATACTGCCGCCTAGTAGTAGTGCGCAAGCATTGCTGTGTTCCAGTTTCAAGGTCATTGTAGCCAGTGAAGTTACTGAGCATAGTATGAGACTTCATATCTGATGTCTCAGAGTGACGAGCGCAATGTAGATCTTCACAGTACTTTAAAAGTTCTGTGTGGCACTGCAATTGTTATGGGCAAGCGTGGCGCTTACCATCAGGTGAATGACTTGCTCGTCTCAATCAGTACCATATAAAAAAAAACAGGACAAGCAGAATCGCCATTCCGGAGTCCGAAATGCTATTTACATAAATGGACTTAACTTCAATCCGGAGCATCCCGGAGTCGATTGTAAAAGTTTCCCCAGTTAGGACATGAAAGCTGAAATGTTCCCGAAACACAAAGCTCGCGGGACAAATCATTTGAGGAACATCTTTGATGTAGTTCCGAAAAGATCGAGCTTTGAAGTTTTGTTTAGAAATCTAGAAGAGAAAGTGTTTGAGGCTAACGAGTGCTTCAGTCAGACTAATTATCTTTTTTCCGTAACCCCACTTCCCGCGGCTTTACTTTCGCAATTTACCGGTACAAAAAATATTCAAATCAAATCAAAATCTCTTTATTCAGATTTAGCATCATAGACACACTTATGAAAGTCAAAATACCACCATAACTTTACAACCGTATCGGAAAAAGAATCACTACTCAGAAGATACGGCAAGAAACTGGGGGGCATTTTTGCGTTGATATTTTGTTACAAATTGTTGCTTCTCTTCAATGTAATTGTTCTTATTTACTAGTTGGCTACTTTGCAGAAGTGGAACGTTCCAAGCATATTTGTCTTATATATAATTACGTACAGTATAGTATGCCTTTTCCATTACAACAGTCTTTTTTTTTACGCTTAATAGTTCTATGTTTGGCCACTATCTCGCCTGATGTGAAGCGATGATGTGGCCTAAGATGGAGCACATAGATCTAGAGAGAGACGGCAGTTGAGCGGCTGCTCAGACCCGTCTCCCCGATAGTTCACCGAACTTCTTCGAAACACGACTAGGTCGCTTGAATTTGTTCGGTGGGTGGTATTACAACCACGGCCAGAGTAGGTATACCAAAGCGCGTAAGCGGGTTTCATCACGATGTTTTCCGTCGCCGTTTTCGAGCAAGCGTACAAAATCTGCAATTAACTATAAGTCTATGTCCTTTTCCAGGAACGCAAGTATCCAAGTACAGACTATGTGAATTTCATCAAAATCCGTTCTGTAGTTTTTGTGTGAATACACTGGAAGTTTTTAAAAGAGCGTATTTTGTGAGATATTTCAGTAAAATAGAAAGACTGGCTTCCAGACATGCCAAGCTCGAATACCAGCCAGCCAGAATCTCAAAACCTATACCAGCTTCGTCCATCCATTTAATATAAGTTGGGAGCGTAATGCTGGTACAGTCGACGGAACACCGGCGCACGTGCCCCTTACGACTGAACCCTAAAGTTGACTCGACTTCTGGTCCAGCAATAAATTACTTGTAATGGCGACTTGGGACGGTTTAGACTCGGTGTACTCTTGATTTTTCAAGAATTTCTAAGGAAAAACTTCTCCGCGTTTTTTTGTAGTGATATTTATGGAATCTTTCGTAACAACCAATTAGTTAATAAAAGTTTTCGTAAAAGCCTTTCAGGCCATCGCACTTATAATCGCCAATGAAATTATTAATTATTTAAATGAATAAAAATTCAATATAGCACGCTTTTATAACGAACTTGCTTTGTCATCCAGTTCTGAGCTATGTTTAAAGTATCAAGTCATCGAAAAAATAGTTTAAATTTGATTGCAAAATTTGTACCGGACACACACACAAACAAAAAGCGGGTTCATAAAATCGTGGTATATGTCAATATGAGAGTGTGGAAATTGTGTGATTTCTCTAAAATGTAAGATTTTTCTTTTTGTGTGTGATTCTAACTTACACATGCATGATTCTAACTCAGTAATAATAACTATCCAGAATTATTACGCTTAAAAGGAAAACGGTATGGAATCAATCGTGGTAGTAGGTTTCTCGTATGCGATAGCCCGTCTGGGTGGGTACCACCGCTTTGCCAGTTATTCAGTCACCAAGCAGTAGTGCGCGAGCATTATTGTGTTCCAGTTTGAAGGGTATTGTAGTCAGCGAAATTACTGGGCACTATGAGACTCAACTGTTAATTGTCTCAGGGTGACGAGCGCAGCGCAGCGCCGCGCAGGATTTTGCAAGTTCTGGGTGGTGCTGTAATTGTTATGGGCTGGCGTATTGCTTACCATCAGGCTAACGACCAGCTCGTCTCATCAATCAGCTACATAACAAAAAAACCAATCGACTTTCGATCGAACGCACCAATGTTCGAATCCCGGAGAAGGAAAGTCATCGTGAGGAAACCGGCATGTCCAAGAACCACAAAATTTACGTTTATTGTTTATTTAGTTATTTTACACAAAACAACCGCAGACGCTTATTTCCAAATAATAACCTCACATTACCTATTCTTCCAAACAAATTCCCTCATAAGATACGTAATGAATTGCCAAATAAATATTTAACTACAATAGTTACCTATTAATTCCTGACTGTAAAAACGAAAGTAATTAATACTTGAAACCATCAATTACTTGTTAATTTTATGTTTTAATGAGCAGGCGTTTCGTCTACATAATTATTTGTATAATAATTTTGGGAATATTCCACCACACTCTGATAAACAAACAGGTGAAACAGTTTGTATTGGGTTCATTCTTTATAAGCAAAAACGTACGTTAACATTCCTGATAACTACAACTGTAAATGATTTTCTAAAGATACATTGTACAAGTTGGCATTGAAAAATATTGAATTTAATTCCACCCTGTAAGTACTCAACTTTCGGCCAAATCTCCGCTTACTATAGCAGGCATGAAATTCTCTCTAAGTTTGAATCTAACTGCTGTTATGGGACGATGCAACCGCTTCTTGTTCGTTCTACCTAACTACAGTATAAAAAAAGCGCTGTCGTAGGCTTGTTAGATTAGCACCTACATATTAAAAAACAGTATTTTCAGTGATGTCAAATTAACACAATTTGTAGGTATTATACCACGTGTATATTAAGTCACTTACTTGTTTGTCTGTCTGTCTGTCATTTCCGAGTGGAATCTTGCAAATTAAATTTCAAACACTTCCCGATTTACTATCCAGCTGAAACTTTCAGGGTAGCTAACAACACGATGACAATGCATTTTAAATCCATTAGGGCGCGTAAAAACGTGGTTGATATATTATTTATTTAATTAACATTAATTTATTTTTGCTGTCTTTGAAGCTTGCCTTGTATCACTTGTAAAGAAAAAAATAATTTGACACTACTGCATACAACAAACATAGCATATACACAACTGTAGGAGAACAAAATAAAAGATAGCGAGCGACGTTCGCCGCCGGCGCCGCCTCTCTCGCGGCGGGCGACACGAGCACTGGCCCGCAGTTCGCGCCAAGCGCTCGCCGCGACCGCACGTACTCCGTGAAGATGAGCGTCTGTACCGCTCGAACACCGGTCGAGTGTCTCGACTTATTCTCGTGAGTGTAGCCGGTTAGTAAACAATAATATGAATAATACTCACGTTAGTTTTAATAATAATAAAATAAAAGATGTTAATAAGGTTAAGGCAAACAATTACAGCATGTGTATGGAGGCCGCTGCCGTGTACAGTGCAGTCAAAAAAGGTCTGTGCTCAGCATAATGTTGTGAAAAATCCACAACGCTGGTTTCAGAGGACGCCCTTGGTGACGCACGATCTTGTTGTGTTAAGCTACGAAAATAAATAATTTGTCATACAGTTTTGATATAGCACTATAAAATACCCTATATATAAGTAAAGCTCAAAGGAATCTGAAAAGCCAATGAAAAACGCCGAGTTAAACTTAATGACGTTACAGTTATGCCCATATGATATTACACCCCATTATGCTAACATTCGTTTTGAAATGGCAGAAGTTTTAAAGTTTAATTAGGTAAGGTACCTGCAACTAGTGAAACAGACCCTGAATACTCCCGAAGTTACAACCCTGACCGCAGAGCACAGTTTGGGTGAATATTAATTTTAATGGCCGCCTCAAATTAATTTCGAGGCAGCTTTTATTGGAATAACAAAACGTTCAACCCTTTTTAAGGCAAGTATCATATAACTTGAATGTTTCGGTACATTTGAATTGTGGTTTATGTCAATCTTTTTATTTGTAGTACAAGTGTCGCCACGGTATAAAGTGTTATATTTTTTATTGTTTTCATGTTTGTAAGCGCCGTTGTGGAATACCGGTACAAAAATGGGTCAACAATATTGTGAATCACTTCGGGAATGATAGAATGAGATGAATTTAGCACAGAAATTAAAAGCGCTAAGTATATAATCCTTGCATTGATTGGAATGAGCTGTCAATGATATAATCTATATTATTTACTGGTAAAATAATCGAAGATCCTTGCCGGGGTCATACCTTCCCGATACTTACAATCTAGGAATCTTCAAATCTCGAGTGAACAGGTATTATCTTGGCAAGCGTGCTACATCGTTGACCACATCGTCGCTTACCATCACGTGAGATAGTGGTCACACACAAGCCCATAAAAAATAAAGATCTGATGCGACTTTTTCAGTGCGTTCTTTTTTATCGCTTATAGATTAATTTTCTCGCCTGATGTTAAGCAATGATGTGGCCGAAGATGGAGCATGTAGATCTAAGCAAAGACAGTAGTTAAGCGACCACTTAGTTCCCCTTTGTTCTCTCTGATGGTTCGCCAAACATTTTCCCAAGACTATAAGTTGCTTGTTAAAAACGGTACCATATTCTTGACGTAATCGAGACAATTTTATCGTGACTAATGTTTACATACCGCTTAATTTCTACTGTTTTCAGTCTTTTCTGTTATGAGTGTGCCGTAGAGAAGCCTGAACAACTATTTACATTAAGCTGTTTATTGATTAAAGTTAGGTTTTTGGTGTAAATGGTTCAGCTGTGGTATCTGTAGGTATTCTAGAACTACATTATTGTAATGTAAACTAAATTTAATCTAAATTAAAATTGTGCAGGGTGAACTTTGCAAGCAATTGAAGGTTGTGAGGGTGTCTTATAAGACATTTGTTATTATCGACCTGAGCTAAATATAAAGTTAAACATTAAAATTCTAATGCGAAGGTTACGCCGAAAAATTGCAGCACCCCACTCCTCCGTGGTCTATCTAGAGTTTTTATAAAAAGCGCCAAGCCTACTTAATTCCCCTGGAGAACCGTACTGTACTCATAGTATAGAATGTATTCTAAATGGAATAGTGTCTTGGTTAAGACATATCGGCCTTAAGTTTTTTCGGAGTATAGCAACATCGGAGTTCAATTAGGTCGTGGTAGCGTATTGTCTAATAATAGTTTGTCAGAATTCAGATGTGTGCCTCTGTAGTTTATCTGTTAATACTATAATTGCTTGACTCAGCCCGAGACCGAATGCAAACAATCCCGCTACGTTTGTTTTGTCCAACGTTAAGTTGAACGTTAACGTTTAGCTGGAACGTAAACTCGGAGAGAATCGAACAAAAGAAGAATGGAGAAGAAGAGATTCATTAGTAGAAAATACACATGAGTATTTACTTTCTAAATGAATTGCACTATACTGAGTAGCAAATAAACAGATAAAATGAGTACGCGTTGCTTTATGCAGTTATATTTATTTTTCTGTGGAAACTTTTATGAAAAGCTTAGATATTACTTATTTATTTACAAATGCGCAAGTTTGTAAGAATGATTTGTAATTTATTTTAAGAATGTACTTTAGAATCTATAAATCATAGAACATAGAATATTCACTTTTATTATAGGATACTGGCCCAATGTGGGTTGGTGGATGTCAAATGTCCTTGATTTTTTGTGTTTTTTGGACATGCTGGTTTCTTCAAGATGTTTTCCTTCACCGTTATAAAGAGCGAGCATTAAATCCGCACATAACTCAAGAAAGTCAGTAGTGTGGGGCCAGCGGGATTTGAACTCGGTGCGTTGGATCGAAACTTGCAGGTGCTCTCGTTGTTGTAGTAAAGATAGTCTGCTCAAGAACTAAGACAAGGGATTAAACTAATGGGCTAATATGAATAATAATATGAATATGAATAGGATAGGTACTTTTTATCCCAGAAATTATCTACACGGGAGTAACCGCAGGGAGTAACCCAGCTAGTCATATCTATGTATTTTTACTTTGATTTGCAATGACTACGTACGTAGCGGTAAAACATACACAATTACTTATTCACAAGACAGTTTAAATATTTGAAAACGGCAGACAAAGATTCTTCCCAAACCAAACACGACAAATTGATTTCAAGAGAACAGATTCCACATTACTCCACAATCAAATACCAAATTAATTCTTTCGCTTCAAAAACATTCATGTTTCGTCGGCTCCATCCTTTGAGGATGACAACAAAGGAGATGGCAAACGGACTCGTAGTTACTATTCGAGGCACATGGTTATTTGGCCATATGAACAACTTTTACCGAAAAATATCCTTTATCCTTGATTGATAAAACCTGAATCTCTGTCTGCGTGTTTCAATTTTGCGTGCATATTTGGACAGGATTTTATTTTGTTAATCTGCAAATGTGTGCGTCTCTACCTCATCCCTTTTAAAAGTAATTAGATAAATTAAATTTATTTGTGTATGTATATCGATGACGTAGACTTGAAGAAATGTATGGGCCCTGCAGGTCACAAGTTTCAAACAGTTCAAATAATGCGCAGTTGTTTTAGGTGGAACTGAGAAAAAGACAGAATTAAAAAAAGACACAACAATTATTTGACGGCCAGAAAATCATACAACTAACAAAAAAAGCAGAAATACACAAAGAAAAAATAAATATATAAACAGTTTAAAAAGGCAACAGTTTAAACTCAATGACTACAATGTGGTGCCGAATAGGGCTTTTGTTCAGCACAAATGTCAAGTGTCGTTATTTGACACCCGACGCTGATTATCAGCAAAACCCCAAGGCATGGGATATATTTGGATTCAAATCTAAAAAAATAGATAAATACACTATTAAGAATATAAATACTGAACTGCACTGAACTGAACTGCTTGAAACGCGTCAGTTTTTAACGTTTGATCACGATCTCACCTGATGGGAAGCAATGATATAGTAGACGATGAAGCACGCTTGTCTAGTAAGTACCTATTCACTCTTGATTTGTACACTTAAGGTTGTATTTAATAGAAAACACAGATGATAGCAGAGCGTTCCTCTAAGGACACAGCTAACAAGCTGTACATATTAAGAAGGATGAGCCAAAACGCTTCGTACGGATACGCAGGACATAATGGCACTTTGTAAAAGGGCAACTTCAGCTAAAAACAAGTAAATAATTACAACGTTGCCATCTCCTCTGTTACCTCTATGGCTCTATCCAAAGTTAGGCCGCTGGGGGCGATATCCGCGTTTTTAATAAAACTTGTCCCGTTACCTCCGCAACTGCGCCGGAACCGCGATGTTTACAAGCTTACAATAACACTGGCGTGGAGGCAGCGGGGCAACTTGGCAGAATGGCTCGAGTTTAAACAACACATACTAGTGTCTTCCACTACGTAACGTGTAGAAGGATTTGGTTGAAATAATTTTCTGCGATGACTAAGCTAAATCCTTATTTTTCATATATTTTTTATGCAACTGAACGACGAACTGACGAGACGAGCATGTTGTTCGCATGATGGTAAGCAATACGCGTGCCCATAACAGTTGAAGCACCACCCAGAACTTAGTTTTGCAAATTCCTACGCAGCACTGCGCTGCGCTCGTTATCCTGAAATAATTAGCTCTTAAGTCGCATAATGCCCTGTAATTTCGCTGGCTACAATGCCCTTCAAACCGAAACACAGTAATGATTGCGCACTACTTTGTGGCGGCTGAATTCGCAAAGCGGTGGTATCCACCCAAAAGGCATCTCGCATAGGAGAAACCTATTAACCTACCATCACTCCTTTTCGTCCTAATGCTAGGTCATGGGCCAGCGGGATTCGAGCTTGGTTGCGGCGGATCAAAAGTCGCATGTGCTCCCACTGGGCCACACTGGCTTTCGGGCCACACTCGCTTTCGGGCCACACTCACTCTCCAAAGAAGTATAACATCAACTTTCAAATCGCAAAAGCTCCGTACTTAAAAGGATACGCTCTATTATGAAAATTGCTTCCAAACTCATGAAAACATAGGTACTGCCGAAAGATTTTTTTCGTTGATAACACGATAAAATCCAGTTATATCCGGTAGATGCCGGTTTTATTGAGCAACTTGCGCCGTTTGATCGTCTTGCATAATGAAATCGAAAGGCAGTTTTTGTTTGAGGGTTCGTTTTTTGTGCCTATGGATGTTAATCAAAGGATTTAAAACAAAGGCTTCTTAAAAATAAAAGCCTGTTTTTCAAGCACTTAAGTGTTATGTAAAACCGTGAAAAAAGGGATGTTTTATTCATTGAATGAACTCTGTCATAATTGTCTTTGTTTTTCTCTTCTCTAAAAATTTAAAGCATAGGCTCCCACGGTTATTTGATGGAGTTTATGTTCCACCATAGTTTTTTTGTGAAAAGTTTGCATACACTTTCTTATTTACTGCCTTTTACTGTGGTAGGTCTCTTGTATGCGGGAGGCCGTCTAGGTAGGAACCACTGCTTTGCCAGTTATCCTACCGCCAAGCAGTAGTGCGCAAGCATTACTGTGTTCCGGTTTGAAGGCCATTGTAGTCAGCGAAATAACTGGGCATAAGAGACTTAATCTGATGTATCGGGGTGATAGCTCAATGCAGTGCTATGGAGTGATTTTTATGGTATTAAAAGTTCTGGGTTGCACTGCAATTGTTATGGGCAGGCGTGGCACTTACCATTAGGCGAACGACTTGCTTGTTGCCTGAGCAAAGTGAGGTCTATAATCAATGACGAATGCTCCTTGTCTATAATGCTACTAGGACAGATCGTATGTATGTTTGTTCGACTTTAATTTGCGTACCTTTGATAACAGATTGGTTTAACTTTCAAGATCGAACTAACTTTGTAAAGATATACATATAGGGGTCGAGATTCAGTTTGACGCGAACTACTAGTGTAAATAATAATTCATAAACTATTACCTAGTCCTAGCAATATAAATGCAGAAGTTTGTGAGGATGGATGTTTGTTACTCAATCACGCAATTAAACAAAGAGTTTATCAGGAGATCAAAAATTTGAATTCGGTTAATTAACACACATTGTTGTGTCTGAAGGAAGCTTCAGGAATCACATACGTATAATTGTTTGTATAATTTCAAACGGATTTCCCGCAAACTAAAGCAAGGCTCAAATATTAAGCAGCAAGACGGAGCTTCTATTATACTACGCATTACAGGCCCTTCAAGGTTTCACGGGATAGGATACCCTTCCGTTTGGATGTATTTGGACAGGCTTTGTTAAGTACGTAGACATAAACGGAAATAAAAATTTGAGGTAGGTATTTTACCTACACAGTCAGGTCATAAGTATTGTCACACAGTAAAAACTTTTATTTTAGAATGCTGACCAAAAAAAAGTTTATTAAATTCGAATTTTGAAAATAAAAATGTATATTTTTTAGAATTTTACTCATTTTTATATATGGAGTGGACGCTTAAAGAAGACCGTGATGCAGTTATTGCGCTGTATCGTTGCGGTTACGCGCCAATTCAAATTTTTGACATACTGAAAAATTTGAATATAACCAAAAGATTCGTTTATCGTACCATCAAACGATACAATGAAGACTCTAGTGTAGATGACAGGTCAAGAAGTGGTCGCCTTCGGTCTGTTAGGACTCCAGCAGTGATAAAAGCTGTGAAGGCGCGAATTCAAAGAAATCCCAAAGGTAAGCAGAAACTGTTGGCCCTTCAGATGGGGTTAAGCAGAACCACGGTGAAAAGGGTGTTAAATGAAGACTTAGGGCTTCGGGCATATCGAAGAAAAACAGGACATCGTTTAAATGCTCG
Source organism: Petrophora chlorosata (assembly GCA_951640565.1). Classification (NCBI taxonomy): domain Eukaryota; kingdom Metazoa; phylum Arthropoda; class Insecta; order Lepidoptera; family Geometridae; genus Petrophora; species Petrophora chlorosata. Next base: position 595,398 of record OX621204.1, on the reverse strand, counting down.
TCTAATGGACCTGAGACTGAAGAGATGCCGCGCTTTGTTAAAGCAATACGCGCGAAAAAAATTATCGGGAAATTCTTATTTTGGATGAAAAAATTTTTACCGTAGAAGAGAGCTACAACAAACAAAATGATAAGGTGTACGCACACAGTAGTGAAGAAGTGAGCAACCGTATTTCGCGTGTCCGACGAGGTCATTTTCCATCCTCTCTTATGGTATGGTTGGGAGTTTCTTATTGGGGCTTAACAGAGGTACATTTTTGTGAGAAAAGTGTAAAAACGAATGCAGTTGTGTATCAAAATACAGTCCTGACGAACCTTGTGGAACCTGTTGCTCATACCATGTTCAATAACAGGCACTGGGTATTCCAACAAGATTCGGCGCCAGCTCATAGAGCGAAGAGCAACCAGACTGGCTGGCGGCGCGTGAAATCGACTTCATCCGGCACGAAGACTGGCCCTCCTCCAGTCCAGATTTGAGTCCGTTAGATTACAAGATATGGCAATACTTGGAGGAAAAGGCGTGCTCAAAGCGTCATCCCAATTTGGAGTCACTCAAGACATCCTTGATTAAGGCAGCCGCCGATATTGACATGGACCTCGTTCGTGCTGCGATAGACGACTGGCCGCGCAGATTGAAGGCCTGTATTCAAAATCAGTAAGGTCATTTTGAATAAACTTTATTGTCATAAGAATCTATGTTTTGTTAAGTTCATTTTGGTATATAGATGGTTACATAATGAATAAACTTGTTTCAATTATTTTATATTAAACATGTGACAGAATTTATGACCTGACTAGGTATTTAATATCGTAATCTTATCTTTATTATTATAAATGCGAAAGTGTGTGTGGGCGGATGTATGTTTGTTACTTAATCATACAAAAACAATTGAACAGATTTTAATGAGTTTTGGAATTTACCAACAGATTCCTGAGGTCCTTGAATAGGGCTTGAATACTTTTATCCCGGGAAACCGCAAGCGAAACTGCGGGGTACAGCTAGTAATATTATATGTGTGTATATGCTAAAGTTTGTGAGGATGATTGATGTTTTCTACTCATTTATGCTAAAAACTACATTTTATAGAATTGATTGACAAGACGAGCAAGTCGTTCACCCGATGGTAAGCGCTACGCCTACCCATAACAATTGTAATGCCACACAGAACTTTTAATGCCATAAAAAGCACTGCGTAGCACTACATTGCGCTTATCACCCTGAGACATCAGATATAAAGTCTCATATGCCCAATAATTTCGCTGACTACAATGCACAGTACTGCTTGGCGGCAGTGTAACTGGTAAAGCGGCGGTACCTACTCAGACGGCCTCCCGAATACGAGAGACCTACCACGGGTAGTACTGAATGGAATTTGATTTTTTAGTTCACTTTGGTCTGGTATGACTAATGAACGAAAACGAAAAATGACACATTCGACAGATCCCATATTTGTCATAAATATTCCATATGTTTTCCCATACGCAATTGTGTTTTGCTAACATCGAATATCAAAGCCAACGCCCACTACTCTCTTCCCAACCATGGTAGTAAAATATCTCGTTAATGCCCAAACTTTACTATTACTGACCATGGCAGCTTAAAAACTTATAATTACTGAGCTAACTTTACATTTGTGCAAACGTTATGGCAACCCTACTCGGGATAACTTAGTGGTTAGGAGTTTTGTTAGGGGTAACTTAAATTTAGGGGCTCCTGCAGCCTGTTTATATTCATCCCTCCGCTTGGAAATTATTTTGTAAACCTAGGCTTTGCGTACTTTATGAAAGGACGGACCGGCTGGAAGTTCAATCCACATTATATAAAGATTTGCACATAAGACTTCTGTGAAGAACATTTTTGTAAGGATCAAAGAAATTGCCTGGTAACATACACATCGGTTATCTGGAAATAATTTCTAAAAAAAGAAATAAAAATAAAAAGTGTTTTAGTTTAATAATTGTATTTCTTCAAAAGATTGTACAATGTTCATACAAGTACTTTGTTTATTTTTCGTGCACAGACATTTAGTCCTGTAGCGGGAATCGAACCCAACCTCGAAGCAGTATAAGATATGAGCTGACTCGCCCAACCACTATACTTTTAATAATTTTCAGCAATATGTGCTTGTTTCGTAAAAAAGAATATTGTGGTCTCGGTTATGATAAGTGTAATGCAGTACTTTGCATGGCATGAAAAGTTCTAGGTGTCACTATATCAGGCAAACGATTTGGACTTTTGACTTTGGACTTTGAGTTATCCAATTATTATCATGAAGATATCCGAATGTCCATAAACAACTCGAAATTCCCGTGAGTAAAAGATATATGACATCCGGTGATCCACATCGAGCCCACATCATTATGCGGTTCCCTGAAAGGACGTCTGTGTCCCAGTAGTGGGGCCGTGGGGAAAATGGGCTTGTGTTGATAAATATAATGTGGTATTTGTATTTGTTGTGGTTTTTGTAGGCGTTTGTTGACAATTCATAAATTTAAATCAGTAACTGAAAGAGCACAAATAGATATAATTCTAGTTTGAGTTCCTTAATAAGAAGAATAGGGCGGTGTAGGTGGCCATATTCTGCTTGAAAATCATTTGAGTGAGAGTTGAGCCACTAACACGATGTATAAATAATAAAAAAAAATTATATAGGTACAACCTGCACTATTTCTTGTATCAAAATGCCTGTTCTATTGTTTCTCATCGTATGTACTCTGACAGAATGCCTTATCGTCGTGACAAAACATATCGTATCGTTTTATGATTTAGAAAAAAGATTATTAGAAATTCGGGAAATTCTTTCGCAAAGTGCTAACAAGAAGCTGACCCGTAGGAACACCTATTTTTCTTTGAAGAGCTGAAGAGTCTTGACTTAACAATGATATGTCAAAGATCACGTGTGAGTCTCCGCCAGACGGCGGTACCTTTTATGTTCAATTGTATTCAAACACCCTTTCAACAACGCGATGAGTCGGCAGTTCTTTGTAATCGCCGCGGCGGGATAAAAGCGGTTTTCGCCTGTAAATCTGACCTACATTACAGTGTGTGCTCACTGCCACCCATAGCACCCATATCAATATTTACACATGCCATAGTGTAGGCATTATGAGACTCAACAGCTAATTGTCTCAGGGTGACGAGCGCAGTGCAGCGCCACGGAGGATTTTGCAAAACAAAGTTCTGGGTGGTGCTGTTATTGTTATGGGCTGCATGGCGTATTGCTTACCATCAGGCGAACGACAAGCTTGTATCGTCATTCAGATATATAAAAAAAAATATTTTTTTCTTTCCAAAGTTCAAAAGTTCTTTATACTGTTTTCACATCACAGACGCACTTATGAACGTCAATTATTACAATGACTCTACCACCAAAAAACCTTGTTTGAGTTTTTCTCTTAGCATTCGTTAATGCTCCATATAAATATAATTAAAATTAATATGGCTTTGTGTCATCACGAAGAAAGTATTTGATTGCAATATTGATCTTGCTCGAAAAATGTTTACTCCTATCTCAATAGATGGCGTACACGTCACCCTTAAGACGGTTTAATAACGGAAGAAAATAATCGACACTCGACTTGTTGACCACTGCAGCTCAATTGGGCAGAGCCGTTCCCGCACTGAGGGAAGATTGTGATGCAAGTCGCAGCCGGTAGTCGTAATTTTCCTTTCGATAAACTTTACTTAATATATTAGCTTGGCATTCGTAAATGCTTCATATAAATATATAAGGAATAACATCATCAGTATGAAATGTTCGTATTACCTTACTGTTCCTTTTCGCACTATGTCCGGTGCCGTGAGCCGACAATCCAGGTTCAATTCCACGACGCACCTGCTGCTCATTGTATCGAACGTGCCGCTTGATAGTAACTCGCGCAATAGCTACAAGCTATAGGCTATCTAAAGCTTTTGTCATGGATGATCGGCGGCTTTGCGATTGCATTGATATAGGGTTGAAAGTAAATTGCCCAAGAGATACTGTGTTCTGGTTTGAAGGGCATTTTGTAGCCAGCGATTACTGAGCATAATTTGATTTAAAAGCTATTGGCTCATGGTGACGAGCGCAGTGCAAAGCCACAAAGTTCTAGGAGATGATGCGGCTTTTATGAGCAGGCATGTTGCTTTCCATCAGGTGAACGACTGGCTCAGTTCTCAGTCACTCAGATTCATAAAACGAACCTCATGGAGTGGATATAAAAATACGTAAGACTTATAAAAGGGTTAAATGTAGAGTAACTTGACAAAATTGTTCGAGCATATTTTGATAGTCAAGCGAACTGAATTTGATTTTAAGCAGTCTAGTCCTGTACAAAACTTAAGTTTTAAATGCTTAGGATTCCTAGTTCTCCACACCTGCAGACGCAAACTGAGGAAAAACAAGCTCCGTTCAGTTCAGTTATAAATGTAAATAACGCCGCAGGTGTTCCCAACGTGTCTGCGACAGTAATACCAACTAATTACAAACTTAGGAATAGCTTTTTGTTTTGGATAAATAAATTGGGAATTATTTCGCTAGTCTTATCTCTGTGGCGTACTTCTATGTCACATAAATGTTATAAGTATACTAGCTGACCCGGCAAACGTTGTTTTGCCATACAAATTAAAAAAAAAAAAAAAAAAAGATGTTGGCCGATTCTCATAGATACCGGATAAGCACAAAAAATTTCATCAAAATCGGTCAAGCCGTTTCGGAGGAGTATGGCAACGAAAACTGTGACACGAGAATTTTATATATTAGATAGGTATATATATAAACACGATTCATAGCAAAACTATCGGCTCGCAGCGCGGATGCACACTATGTGTCAGTTCACGTTCACACAGCGCAGCGGTCCATTCTATCATATACCTTTTTATTCGGCGATGGCGTATTGTTTTATGCAACTGAGTGATGCGACGAGCAAATCATTCGCCTGATGGTAAGCGCCACGCCTGCCCATATCAACTGCAGTGCCACTCAGAACTTTTAATACCAATTTTTATGTAGTTGTATGAGCGAGTTCACACACATGACAGTATTCTAGACACAGTAAAAAATACCGGTCCGACAAAATATACAGCGGTCCGTTTTACAAGAAAACACATTCACGAAATCTTTGCCTCAAAAGTAGATGCTGCCAATAACGCCGGGGCTTCCCCGACGCAGACGACGATGATACCAATACAACACTAAAACGTCCATCCTTGTAGACAGTTGGTGGTACACTGCTAGATTTAAGAACGAAAGTCTCCAATAGCGACGTATCCCTTAAAAACGATCCTGTTAATATAGACTTTCTTTGTTAACGAGCTTTCACCTTTCGCCGGGATGGACACAACTGTTTCTCGGTCCTTCCACCCCCCAAACCGGGCGGTGCACTGCAACGATAGAAACAAAGAAAAAAACGTTTATTTGCTACAATTAACTAATAAACTATAAACACATGATTTAAAAAAATAACAGAATACAAAAAAATAATAAAAGTATTACAGATTATATTTAATAAAAAGAAATTGTTGTAAACCGGTCTCAACTCAGCGTTGGTCTTCCGTTGAAGCCGTTGGAGTGACTGAATACTCAAAACTCAAACATAATAAATTTATCTGAAAAATTAAAAACAATTTGCCAGCAAAAACATTTAAAAATAATACCAGCTATGTACTAGTTGTAGTCCTGAGGACGTGTGAGGGTGTGTTTAAGTATGATACATATACACTACATATATGTACATATATACACTACGATTTCAAAGAACTGAAATAGTACCTACTACTGCAATGCTCGGGACTGCCCGAAGCATTCACGTGTAATATTACACAAGGAGCGAGCTTGAAACGCTCACTCAAATCAGAAGACATAATGGCGGCAAATGTTTGCTTTGTTACACCGTTTCATAGCTTCTTATTTCTGGTGTAAGTGTGCGGCAAACCCAGTTTTCGGGGTTATAAACCGCCCAAGGGTCTCTGACATGGCCGATAAGACTGTTGTTCTAAAAAAAAACAAAACCGACTTTACGTGCCCTTCAAAGCATGGAAGCGTTGAGATATAAATACCATACAAACGATCATCCATCCACGTGGTGACCATAGCAAAAGCTGCTTAGCTTCGCAGAGCTTTTACAAACGGTTAAGCGAGTTACGCGTCAAGTAGGGTAAAATAAATGATATTGAATTTTTTTTTATATATATTGATGTAGGTTAATTAATTTTGGGAAACACCTGCAGATAAAAATAATCACCGTCACGGACACACAAAGATAAGAAACTCATTTAAATAAATAGAAAGCAGATCGTTTTAATTTTAGGTAACGAAATACCAATTATTAAAAAGCATTGCTCAAAAATAAAGAACACAAACAATCTGCCGACTTACGACAAATAATTTGAAAAATGTCTCGCTGAAGCGAGAAACATTTCGCATTTTCTACGATTCAATTAATAATTACACTTCCTCGTTGGCACTTAAATATAAGGAAGCACTTACACGATGCGATGTTATTTCAAACAGTTTTATCGCCAAGCAGTAGTGACGTAACAATTCCGTTTGAAAGTTACTGTGGCTAGAATTACTCGCCTTATTTAGCGAAAATGTGATGTTGATAGCTAGATGCGCAGTTCTATTTCACATTTATTTCAATCCTAATTATTCGGACGCGGACGGAGTCGCGAGTATCGGCTATTTCTATCCTAATTCCTGCTAATCCTAACTCCTATCCTACTTCTTATCATGCTCACTTAAATGTCTTTGCTTGCGGCCGCCACGTATCAGGTCATTTCCTTTCCTCGAATATGTTTGAGAGGAGTGATGGCTGGTTCACAAGTCATACTCGTGAATGGGTGCTGCTCGTGGGGACTCAAACTTATACTTTATCTATATACCTATTTATATAATACTCTTATTTTCATGTTACTGATAATATGACTATGAAACATCTCACTCGCACTTCTAGTATGACATTGTGTTATGTTAATCGTAATTTATACTTCATTGTTTAGTGTTTGTTTAGACATTTTATAACGGATTACAAAAGAGATATCCCCGCAGAGTATTTTGGTGCTATATTCTCTAGCAGGCGTATTTCTGAAACACTAGTAGAGTAAGTTTTCGAATTTCTTTTCTGGGCCCGGATTTCAATTAGAGTATGGGATAGAAATGGGTAGACATGCTTACCTTTTTTTTGTAAGTAATGATATTTTAAATTACAATTCTTAACATATTTTAATTGATTTGTATATATATATATATACACATTACATTGATTACATTGACATTTAAAAGTGCATTTTTTGTGCCTTTTTAATAAATATCTTTTGACTTTTATCCTACTAATCCTACTTACTACTAATATAAAAAATGTGAAATTCCCCCCTCTCTCTCTCCCTCCCTCTCTCTCTCTCTCTCTCTGTATGTGTGTTTTTGTTACCACATAACTCCACAACAACTAAACGTATTTCGATGGATATAAGCTCCTTAGGTCCTTAACAAGGGATACGTTTTAACTCGGATAACGGCGAGTAAAACCGCAGGAATCAGCTAGTTATAAATATTATATAATCTTCGCAAACTTTTGGGTAATTTTAAATCAATTCAGGTGTTCTCAAACTAAGTTGATTAAACTCAGAGAATATTACATTCACCCAAATTGTTGAATTCTTCAGTTCTGAACCGTAGATTACTTTCTGTTCTTGGAAGTTACAGATTCTATGAAAACAACAGCTGTATCGCGCAGAACGAATATGAAAGCAATATTACAGCCACAAAAACACCTGAAACACGAAAAGGCAAAATGGAAAAGGAATCAAAATTGCCACCACCAACCTGAAGTTTATTGAATTAACAATCGCCCGCGACTTCGTTCGCGTCGACATAATATTGCCTATAGCACTTAGGAATAATGCCTATAAAGTCATTATTATTCTTTGCTATTAGTGAAAGAATTTTCAGAATCAGATCAGTAGTTCCGGAGAATACCTTCAACATCCAAACAAACTAACAAACAAATTTTTCCTCTTTATAATATTATAGTGCAGATTAATTATAACTGTTATCTGATAAACCGAAAATAATTTGCTAAATATATAGATAGATATATCTATCTAACTTTCTATTTTCATATATCTATCCCGGTAGCCGGAGCAGGCGCGGGGGGCGCGGGCGCCGCGGCATTTTGCTTACTCACCTTAAAAAAATTGTGTTTATGTAACAATGAGTGGTCTTGTCGCTTAAAGCGATCTCTTTCAGACAACCTTTCGTTAGAGAGGAATAACGAAACATGAGCGAACGACGGTGTAGGCTCACATGAAATACTACAGCTGTGCCCGCGGTATCAACTTCGGTTTCCTATGTCCTCTTCCAGAAACTGAAGGACCTACATACTAAATATCATCCAATTTCATTTAGTAGTTTTTGCGTTTTTAAGTAAAAAGCTTTCTCATTTACATATTATATTTATATTGGTAAGATTCCGAATACCCAATAGACGCAACAGACGTACAGCCGAGTATGGGTTAGCAGGTTGTGCGTCAACAGGTTTTTGTCGAAGATTCGTTTTCGCGCGTTCTACGAAAAGAAAAAAGACATCCACTATTGGTTGCGATTCATGCGTACAAATGTATCTTACGGCACGACACGTGAACGAAGTCATGTCGCATTATATAAATGTCCCCTTACTTTCCTTTTTTTCCGCAGTCTGTTCACTTCACAGCTGCTTTTTGATTCGGTTTGCGATTCAGTTATTAAAAGTGCAGACACTTCATCGATATTACCATCTCTGATGGCTTTCTGCCAGTTTATTTTCTCTTGGGACAAGAGCATAGAATTAGCTCTGGAAAGATTTTTGTTATAGGATTTAAAATTAAGCATAGGTATAGGAAAGAATTAAGTATGTTTATAATGTACCTTGGATGTATGTATTAAAAGATTTAAATCTTATTTTTTATTAGCGATAATTGGTGGGTATAAAAAAATCTGCCAGTCAGTAGCGACTATTTTTGACCAGTTCAAGATCCATTTGATCTGATGGCGATAATTACGACCAATGCTGTAGAACGATAGAGTAAAAAGAAACACTTTTTTCCTAACATGGAGTGGGAGGTAGTTTAAAAATAAGAGGATGTACCTACTGTGTATCAAATATAAAAATTATGTTACGACATAACCACCGCTACAAAATTGTGGGAACTATTCTGCAATATAGTTCAATATCATTTTAATACGATGTAGTATCGGGCGGTCGCAATCTCCGCTTATGTCGCTTTAAAGCGCTGCAGTCCGGCGACAGAAAGTAGGGACGTTACTGGAACAACTACGTGTATAAGCAGTAGGTCAACTGGACTTTTTTTGACATTACTACCAAATGAGATGAGTTGAAATTTCATAAACAGAACCCATTCAAGCATACATATATTTCAAATAATTATGAACCAAAGTCAAAATATATGAATTAAAAGATGAACTCAAATTTCACGTTCATTCGTGCAAGTGAAAAATGAATCATCATGATACCAAACCGGTCTTTTAAAAGAGTTTTTATCTGTCTCCTAAGTACATCATTAGATCTTAATTCCCATTAAAATATCGTTCTTTCAACTGATTAAGAATCACACAAATTGGATCAGTATATAGTTTTAGAGTAATCAGTAGACATACATAAAAAATAAGGCAAACATACATACATATGTAATTGAGTACTTTTTTGTTTATTGATGTTTTGACACCTTACGGTATTTAAGATTGAATATTTTAGAAATTATTAGATTGAATTATTAGATTGAATTATTAGATTGATTAGATTGAATTATTAGATTGAATATTTTTTTCATATTTTAGAATGCGCACTTAGGTGCGTATTCTAAAATATGTTCAATTTGTTTTAGTAGAAATAAGAATTATGTCACAGGAGAGTTTTTGTGCGAAGATAATCTGCTGTCAATGGTTACGTAAGGACATTACCGTGCAGCGATGCACAGTAATACGTATAGGTACCGCTGGAATGTGAACTCTACAGTATGAGGATAGTTTCGAATTAAAGGAAAGAATGTTATGGTTTGGCTCACGAAGTAAAAAGCTTTAAATGCGTTGAGTTACGTGAACTGTCGAATTTGGAAAATAAAAATGCATTAAATTTTAAGCTCTTTAGGTTTTACTATAACAACGCTATAAACTGGTAGTTTGCGAAAGTAAAGTAAAATCAGCGCCGCAAACCGTACTACGTCAATCGTAAGTGTTAAAGTAAGTCAACTAAGCAAAGGATCATTAGACCAACAGGTGTTACGGCAATGCGCCACCGTTACAATCTCACTAACTTATCTGACCAGCTGACAGCGTCGCTACTGTGTAGATAATAATATGTAGATGGATAGTTATACTACATATTGCTTCCGTTCTGTTTTTCATTAGTTCTATTTTTAGCTACCGGGTCTGATAGCTTTGTGGTACTCTTCTTGCTGGACATTTTACCTTTGCGCACGATGCGCTACGGAAGTATACGTTCCAGGAATACGGTGGAAGTAGTCAAGTCACGAGTAAAATTTTTGATTGGCAACGAGCTTTGATGTGATCGCATCATCGCCGTGTCGCTCATCAGTTATCGCCCTAAAGTAGTGGGTCAAACGCCAGCCAAGTGACAATACTGGGTATAAATATACGTTTTAGAAATAATAAATAAATAACGCCCAACGATCACATACATAGATTTTGACCCTAACTAGGATTTCCTGTATCTAGGGAACCAGGAACTATGAGGACCATGGTCCCACAACACCCAGACACGAAACAAATGCTTGCGCTTTTTTTTCTGTGCACAAACATTTGTCCCGTCGCGGTAATCGAACTCGCAACCTCAGTGGTGTATGAGATTTGAGCCAACCTGCCCAACCACTACACCACAGAGGCTGTTGACTTCTTCCATCGTATTATACTTATTCAGAAGCGAAATTATACAAAGTTTTTATAACGTCTCAGATTTGAGATTTCAGCGATCTTACGTCGCACCTCTATAGAATTCCACATTATCCTTTTCGACACCCACGCGGTTCATAAAAAGAAGCCCCATTGATTACAAGAGCTTTGAGCCGCGATATTGCGAAGTCAATGTCGAAGTCGAACGAAGAGTTATGATCACTAAACGTATAATATCAAAGAAGTATTATTACAAGCAATAAAATGTCTAAATGCAGATTGAGCCTCGATAGACGAAGCTTACCAATTCTGCCTCGGACCATTTAGATGGTAAATTGAACTCACAACTGAAAGTTAATTGACATTACTCATCAATTTGAATAGATAGTACCTAAATTGGTCATGGCATTGTTTCCGAACCAATTGCTAAAACATCTCTAAAAACGTCTAAGTATAATCTAAAATAGGTTCGCTTATCAGCGTCTGTTTGTACATTGGCTTGGGAATGAGGTCAACAGTCTTCAAATCAATAATTATCAATAGGTCAACACCATTTAATCAACGGACTTAATAAAGCACTTAATAACATAAATTAAAGGGATTGCGATGTTGACCTGAAGAATGTAGGTAAAAAAATGTAAGTCTTGCTAAAGTCAAAATAATTTTTTTACTAGTTACAGAGTTGCGTTTGACCACTATCTCACCTGATGGTAAGCGATGATGTGGTCTAAAATGTAACACGCTCGCCTGGAAGATAAATTTGCTTAAATTTGATTGCTAAATTGTGTAAGGATGGTTATTTGTTAGATAGGTACTTCATCACGCAAAAACTAGTGAATTTTTTATTGATGCGGTTTGGTAAGCAGGTTTCATACGCGAGGACAACTGTTTTTAGTTGTTCACTCTCGATCCCTAGAAATAAAATATTCATAATTTCACTCGTGCAAAACAAATGTGGGTTATAATATAAATTATCTGCGCATAAGTCTCACTCTTTTATGCATTCCTTATCACTGAGAATCAACTAGGTACTTCTTTTCATGCGCGGTTCATAAAAAAAAGCTCCCCCATTGATTACGCGACGGAGAAGCCACGATATTGCTCTGTCGTCAGTATTCGAGGAGTAAAGGAGTGTTCTACGGCTGCTCAGTCGCATGGATCTAATGATATTGCTAAATGTATGAGGAAAGGAGGGAACAGCTATTACACAGCTTGTTTCGTAAATTGATGTAGCATTTTGAGGCACGTCGCAGTTTATGGAGAAATAGCATAACGTTGCAATCATTATTGGATTCAATGTTAAAAACGATTATAAGTACATTTTTAAGGAGGAGGTTCTCAATTCGATTGTATTTTTTTGTGCTTTTTTAATTTTATTCCGTCATTTATAAACTGATTTGGAAAAAAAATGCGTTTGGTTCAGTATAGCTTCAAATTGTTCCCATATAGATTTCGTCCTTGGACATTTAAGATACATCAGAATTCAATTCGGTATTATTACTTTTTTTAAATAATTATCTTTTCGAAATTCTTTATTTCCTGTTAATTTATTTCTTGCTGAGTTGAGGTAAAAAAACTAAAGTAGCGTTTTCATAATGTTATAGCAACTGGAGTATCAGGTTCTCTCTCCTGTGATGTGATAATTTTCTAATGAATAAATGACGAAACAATGTATGTAACAAGTAATGAATCTTGTATATCATGTACCTCTATCATTTCGCAGGAAAATAAGATCGCACTTGGATGAATAAATAACAACCAGCAGAGTTTTTTGATCTCCCATACAAACCAAACAAACTTGTTCCAGCAAACTAACCCCTGAACAAAATAGAATACTCCGTATATTGACATTTGGTTAAAACAATATCGACGTCGGCTTTCGAGTGACGAGGGTCCACAATACCACCCATTAAAAGTTAGATTAGTGACAAATTTCAAATGGATTTTGAATAATATCACAGTTCAGAAACCCTTCCTTGGAAGGATCTGGAGTTTGGAGTTGTTTGTTTTATTTCCCTTGACGATGGTGATGTAGTGAGACGATTCAAGTCCTTGGAATGTCTCGGTTGAGGCGTGACTTGAATACTACTGATATTTAAATTGCTAAATTGTGTAAGGATGGTTATTTGTTAGATAGGTACTTAATCATGCAAAAACTAGTGAATTTATATTGATGCAGTTTGGTAAGCAGGTTTCATACGCGAGGACAACTGTTTATAGTTGGTATATACTTGCGAGATTCCAATTACAAATATGTATACCTACATACATCCATGTTCACGAGCAATCTAAACTCACAAGACAGTACCGCAATAGACTTTGATAAGTATCTTTTTAAATTACATTATTAAGAATAAGACGTCATACAATGGCCAATGTGAAAACAGAATCAATTTTGTTAAAAAATAAAATACTTATCTATTGCCGTTTATTCAGTAGGTAGTTAGAAAGAAATGGCAATAGCTTTTGTGACGTCACTGTTTTGTAGCAGCATATAAGAGGGCACAAACTACCTACAAATGTAATTTTGCTAGAAAAGGACGCAGCCTCCCCCACTACTGATCTTTACCAATAATCTTTGGTGTTAGTTGAGATATCCAGAAACTAATATCAGATAAGTTTTTAAGATGTTCATATTTTTGGTTGATTGTTATAATATATATTTTTTGTGACTCAAATGGCCCTTGCAACTGTGCCGATATTTGGTATTCAGTCATCATCAGTTTCCACTGCTGGGCCTTGGCTCTGATAGAGAGAGTACGGGCCATAATTCATCACGCTGGCCCATGCGGGTTGGTGGAAGTCACATGTCCTTGAATTTATGAGATGATTAATTCTTGGACATACCGGTTTGCTCATGTTTTTCTTCACCGTTTTAAGAGCAAGTGTTAAATCTTCATAACTTAAGAAAGTCATTGATGCGGGCCAGCCGCATTTGAACTCCGGTACATCGGATTGTAAGTCACACGAGTTTCCGCTGAGCCACACTCGGTCTCAAATTTAGTATTCAAATCAATTCAAAATCTCTTTATTCAGTTTTGGCATCACAGACGCACTTACAACAATTTGTTAGGTCTTCAACTCAAAGTCTACCTACAAAATTCCACCAAATGCATGAAGATAACCAAGACTTCATCAATGTTTGTTCCTCGTAAAGTTGTGTATGCAAATAGAAGAAGTTTCACTTGACAACTCGTTAATGACTTTAACCACTACATTAAGGTCCAATCACACTGACGGCAGCCTGAGAGATAAAGTCTCTCATTGAAAGATAGTTAGATGAACGTTTTATTGCAAACATTAAATTAAAGACATTACATAAAAAAACGATTAAAAAAAGTGTTACAATGGGCGGCTTTATCGCTAAAAGCGATCTCTTGCAGGCAACTTTTGGATGGAGAGAAATTATCAAAAAGTTAAAGATTGATTGATGTGCGTTGGTACGCGATCACGAGAAGCCTGATAGTTCGCTCCGAACTGAGACCTCGCGTATTTCACATTTTGAACCAAAACCCCCAAAATGATTTAGCTCATCTTCGAACTTGCAAATAATACTTCTACCTTTTCCCAAATTTCATAAAGATCTGTAAAAAACAACCGTTCGAAACTTATTGAGCAAACATAAAACGTTTTGTCGCAGTAAGTTTAGTATTAGTAACTTATAATTAATTTATAGAAAAAAAAACAAACCGACTTTTATTTCGTACCTATAATTTTTGATTTTGTTGATTTTTTCAAATCGATTTTGATAAAATTTACCTGGGACTACGTCTGCAGTAAGACCTACTCAACAAAAAAGAATCATCAAAATTAATTCATAGTTGACGGAGTAATTGCGTACCAAATATACAAAAAAAGAACGTACAATAGAATTGAGAACCTCCTTTTTAAAATCGATTAAAAAGAGGCCTCGCTTTGTCGAAAAGGAATGCGCTTGGATATACACGTTGATGCATTGAGGAATGTGTGAGACCTCAATGCGTTGATGTAATGTCAAACAATGATTATTCTATTGGTTTTTTTACATTTCGAGACATAAGAACTCATCATGAATTTTATTTGTTTTAAAATTCCAAATTGATGTGCGCTATGCAATCCCAGTGTGATTTGAGCCTTACTACCTATTTGTCGCTACCATCGCGTGACCGCAGTTTGCATTGCAAGTTTGTGTAGGTGATTATTTTGACAAATAGAGTGGGTACCTTACTCAGGATACTTTGTCACAGTAGAAACTAGGCCGCAAGCAGAAGATGTTGCGCGTTTCTTTAAATATTTTTATTGAGAAATGGTATAAAATTTGAATACATTTACGTGAATAAAGTTTTGCTGGTCACAGTTGCAACATAATGTTTTTGCAAGTACAGTCAAGTCTAAGCATATAATTTACGATTTTGTTCTTCCCTAGACTTTAAATTGTGTTTTTTTTTTACTTTTAACTTCCTTGTAAAATAATCCATTCGTTTCATACTCAGGCGTAAAGGATTACAATGAACAAATTCTTTTGTATCTTTTACTTTTACAAAGAATTAAAAAAAGTTATTTATTTGTAAGACCACTCATTCTATATATTTTTTATATTTTGTATATAAAAAATACACACAGTTTTCTGTCTATTTATCTAAAAGTCAATAGAAACAGTAAACAATCTGTATTTTACTTTTGTACAGACTCTAGTCCTGAACAAGCTCACTCAAGCACTATCCGTTTTATAACTCGCATTGTTATTCAAGCGGCCGCATAACGGGGCTATAACATAAATCCGAAGTCGCGCCAACAAATCAAAACGTCGCGAATCCATCTCGGGATGTATTGCTGACTCCAGATCGCTGTAGCAAGCTTAGAAATGGATCAAGTCACAAGTGGATGGATGAAGGCGGTTATATCGCTACTGGGTACATAATTGACAATTCCGAATCTTATAACTTAGACGAACGTCACGTCCGTCAAATCGCTGATCAGTATGTATTGTTACCGACTCCCAGAACCAAGAATATGTATCGAATTATAAACCCAAAACAAATAGTTTCTCTTTTTACTTGCTCAGTTTGTGAATTGTATTAACAGTAAATAAAAAAAAGTATGGTTCTGACTTTAAAAGAATATCGTGTGGGTGTGGTGCTGTTTACTTGAGGGACTAAAGAAACTCACAAGTTTCAGATTTGTTATTCATACTATTAGTAGGTACCTTCGGCAGATAGTGAAACAAGTAGTATTTGAAGTTTGTACTGACTTGGGATTCTGTTGCTAGAAAATGAGATATGTTCATGTATTGTAACCAGCAAAATTACTGGGCATATGAAACTTAATATCTGATGTCTCAGATTGATAAACGCAACGCAGTGCTATGCAGTACTTTTTAACCCCCGGCGCAAAAAGGAGGGGTGTTATAAGTTTGACCACTATGTGTTTAAACGAGTGAACCACTTTAAATGCGGTCTTTTTTATTTCATGCAGGTTTTCTAGCGGTGGTTCTTACACATGTTTTATTGTGTCGGGGGATATTTAAATTTTAAATTTATAGTTATTAAGGTATTAAAAGTTTTGGGTGGCACTACAATTGTTACGGGCAGGCGTGGCGCTTACCAACAGGCGAATAAATTGCTCGCATCATTAAAAGTTCTAAAAAAGTATATATATCTATATTTAACTTGAACTGTTATGAAAGCGCTCGAAATTGACATCGTATTGCTTGTATCGCAAATCATCTTGATGCTAGAGGTAAAGTTTTCCGCTATTTGGTTGTCAATTCCCGCTTTACACTGCAAGGTAAAAGCGACTATAAAACGCACGATTTTAATTTTCGTTTGCCTTTCCACCTTACTGCGTCCGACAAATCAAAGCGCTGACATTTGATATTGAACTCGCTTCAGACGTCGCTGACTCGAGACATGTCTCGCAGCGCAGTGACTGATACTCACGCTTGGCTGACAGATTGCTGACTGTAGTTGCTTAGATTTGTTACAGAATAAATGGGTTCTCTGACAGTAAGAAAATCTATTTATTCTTTAACAAGTAGTAAGAAAACCTATCTTCACAATTGTGCGTAGAAACTCTTTTTATTTAAGCTTTTACTAAGTGGATTTAGATTTGGGTTGGTATCACTACTTAGCCAGTTATTCTGTCGCCAAGCAGTAGTGCCCAAGCATTACTGTGTTCCGGTTTGAAGGGCACTGTAGCTAGCGAAATTACTGGACATATGAGACTTAATTATCTTTTGTCTCGGGGTGATGACCGCAAAGCAGAGCTACGCAGTATTTTTTATGGTATTTTGGGGGGAACTACTATTGTTATGGGCAGGCGTGGCGCTTACCATTAGGCAAACGACTTGCTCGATACATCACTCAATTCCATAAAAAGAAGTTTGTGGTCGCTACGTTAGATCTTAACACTAGAGTCATTGTAATAACTGACGTACATAAGTGCGTCTGTGATGCCAAAATAGAATAAAAAACTTTGAACTTTGAACAGTGAAAAAATATCAATCCCAAGCTCGTTAGAATCCCTCTAGCATTGGGTAGCTAAAAAGTGTAAAGTTGCAAGGTTTCTTGCGAGTGTACCGCACAGTAACGTAACGACCGCGGACGCCGAATGCAACCATTAACTTGAACGATACCACACTTGGTTCTTGCGAAAGCCTTCGCACATGCTAGCTACAGGACAGGGCAGGGGCTTGGTGGAAGAAGAAGAGAAAGCGGGCGCGAGAGCGGTTGCGTAAGCGGAAGCAAAAGCGGAAACCGGAGCGGAAGCGAAATCGAAAACAGTAGCGGAAGTGAAAGCGAAAGCAAAAGCGGAAGCGAAAGCAAAAGCGGAAGCAAAAGCGGAAGTGGAAGCGAGATTAAATTGGAAGTGGAAGAAGTGGAAGCGAAAGCTAAAGCGGAAGTAGAAGCGATAACTACAGTGGAAGCGGAAGCGGAAACGAAAGCGGAAACTAAAACAGAAGCGGAAGTGAATTCGATTCCAAAATTTCTTATGTCTATTGCAAGCAACATTGACCGCTCACCACTTGGTCGTGTTCCAAGTTTCCGCTCGCACCATTTAAGAAAACTCCCACAATTGCCTCTCGAGCCAAATAATCGGGACAGCCTGCGATCTTTCTCAATTTCAAGCCCTTCTTCTAGAGCCACTCAGAAAAGCGTAACCCTAATGACGTCAATGTAACACTACCCTTAGTCCCTTTACCTCACTAGTGAGGTTCGTACGTGTAAATGTTCACTTTTTACTTTCACGGTACTCTGCCAGACTTACCATCTTTATGCCATTGAAACACTACCTCCATTACTAAACTAAATTTTATCGCGTTGAGTTAGAGCTAAAAATAGTTTTGTAGTTTCTTTCCGAGCTGTAAACGTAGGTTATATTTGCCAGCTCTAATGCGATCTGGAGTGTTGTACTATTTATTTGCAACTGAAAATTGGTTTCAGTATTTGGTTGATAAACATCGTTTCCGAAATGGCTTTTTGGTGCGGTCTAGTTATATACCTACTGATTTAGGCCTTCCGAAAATCAGGTTAGTAAACCTGCTTATTAGGGTACCTAGTCTGTTTTTTTTCTATTAAAAATAGTTTAAGTTCTCAGTATTCGCAACCGTATTGTTTCTCATACCTGTTCTATCCATCCAAAGGTTGTCTGGAAGAAATCGCTCTAGACGATAAGGCCGCCCATTGTACCTCAAATTTATGTATTTTATCATGACATTTTTTTCTTGTTGTGTTTTTATTTGTTGTGCAATAAAGTGTTATTGTATTGTATTCGTTCCGAAACATGAATAAATTAAATCACAGCCTTATAATGTTAAAATTATTTAAACTTTTTTGTGTATTTTTATTCGTTTTTTATAGAGTCACAATAAAATCAGATGTTTAACTCTTGCATTTGTGAAGCTACAGCCAACAGAGGCTTTTTGAATGTTGTTATGGAAAACGAGCTATGTTTGTAAAAGTAGTTATGACTTATGATCCTTTAAATTTGTTATAATAATAATGCTTTATTAGGCAGAAAGAATGTTCACAAATAGTCATTAACCTTATATGGAAACACTATAGTTACTAGGTTTTAAACTATTCACGTAATTCACTATAAATTCACATGATAAAAAAAAAATGTAAATATACCTACAGAAAAGCGAACAATACTAGGTTTTGTTAGGTATATCTAAATCGTTACAAGTAGCACTGTGATCCACTTTTGCTGACGGAATAATACCTCTAAAATAATGTAGGTCATCTTCTTTTAGGTTATCTGTTAAAAATAAAAATGTATTTTCCAATAAACATATTTATTTAACTAGTTAACATGCGAAAGCAATCCGATCTCGATGCTGCCGGTCGCAGTTTTCACACAATTCTATTTAGAATAAAATCTATTTTGCTAAATTAGAGCTCTTCTCTGTACCACCGCCTTACATATCACAAACCATTTGAATTTAAAACCTTATATATAGTACTCTAAGTTTAAATTCGTATGGCTTAGTTGTCCCTTTTATTTTATGCAGCTTTGATTTTGTAAAGTGCATTTAATTATAAAGCTTTTGCAGTTAAAAATAAAGCTTAAAATTGAATGGTAATTGTGATTTTGTTGGAAGCGTTTTCTTTTATGTGTCACAATAATTATGACAAGTGACTTTTGCTGGTAATGAGCGGGAAGTCAATGTACTACTTTTGTTGAAATTTTATTCATGATATTGTATGACAAAAAAATGTTTTATTAGGTTAAAGAGGCAAAGGTATATACTTAAGGATATGGAGCACCTGGTCTCACACAAAAGAAACGCGTACTATAGGAGCCAGGACTCTTCCGTCGGAAGTACAGCAAGTATAATGCCTTAAAATTAGGTGCAATAATAACTAATAAATATATAACATACCTACTCGATGTTTGTAATGTTTTGAGTGTGAGAGTGTGTGTATGTATGTATGTGTGAAAGAGGGTATGTGTGTGTATGTATGTCAGAGGGGGTGCACGATGTGAGAGTGTGTGTGTGCAGGAGTGAGAGATGGAGTGAAGCAATGATAAAATAATTTTTCTTTGGAGTGAAGTATGGTTGATTACATTCGAAAACTATGTGGTTAGGAAATTCCAAGTTCAAAAGTTCTACTTTTCATTTTTGTCATCACAGACGCACTCATGAATGTCAATTATTACAATGACTCTACCACCGTATCAGAAAAAGTACCACTACTCAGAAGATACGGCAAGAAACCGCGGGGCATTTTTTTTAGATTTTGTTACAATATTTTGTATGTTTTTAATATTAAAAAACCGTAATTGGAACCGCAAGCAGATCAAAATGAGCTCAAACACTAGTAGTTTACGAATATCTATCAAGGAGTTATATTGCCCACTCCCGTCTCTTTCATCAGATCAGCTGGCTGTCACCATAATAGTGCATTGTCATCGGACTTTGACAAGTATGCAAAATTTCAATTTCGTAGGATAAGAGGAAGTGGATTAAATTCAGCTTGCAAGATTCCACCCGAACAAACATAGTTACATACATACATATGTATACATACACATACATATATACATACATATACATACATTGCAAGCAAAATAAAAGCTTGTAATAATTAAATAAACTTATGTCATTACTATTGTGTATTTTGTGCTCCATCTTAGGCCACATCATCGCTTCACATCAGGCGAGATAGTGGGCAAACATAGATCTATTAAGCATAAAAAAATTGTCTACACGCTTCTGTTATATAATATACCACGAAACATGCCGATGGCTCATATCACAACATTCTTTGACATGATGGTAGGGTGACATATGCAGTAAATGCAGCTTTTTGAGAATTCAACAAATTTTGAACATCTTACATTTTAATCGTTGTTTGAATACTAACTTTTGCTTATAGACTGGTTTGTATAGAGCGTTCAAGCAACGTGTTGTAGGTAAACAAGTCTTTTCAAATATTTCAAACGCCGATATTACATTTTTGTAATATTAAACATTTTGAAAGATGATTCGCTCAACAAAAACTAATTACATCGCCCAAGTTCCTCGCTAATGATACCTAAACGTTATGAAGAGTAATTACATCGACCCGCGAACCAGGAAAGGCACTCGGAAGATTAAATTCACACTCGAGTAGAATAAAAAAATACCAAGACTATTCTAGTCTTGGTACAGACGCCATTTTGTTTCATTGATCAACCACACACTGTCTACACATTTAAAAAATGCTTTTAATTTGATAAAAATCTTAAACATGTGAATTTAATGATGAGGTACGTCACAACAAGTTCATCATCGGGGAGACGGGTCTGAGCAGCCGCTCAACTGCCGTCTCTCTCTAGATCTATAGCTCCATCTTAGGCCACATCATCGCTTCACATCAGGCGAGATAGTGGCCAAACATGGATCTATTAAGCGTAAAAAAGGGCCTGAGCTGAAACCGGTGTTGTGGATTCTTCACAACATTATGCTGAGCACAGACCTTTTCTAAATAAAATTAAGATGTTTGGAAAATACCGCTTCTGCAAAGTAGCCAACTGGTATATAAGAAACATAACATTGTAGAAACCCAAAAAATTTTAACAAAATCTCTATAAAAAAATGCCCTTAAGTTTCTTGCCTCTTATTTGTATTTTCTGACTAGTGGTTCTTTTTCCGATACAGTGGTAGAGGCATTGTGATAATTTCACGTTCAGTGCGTCTGTGATGCCAAAATTGAATAAAGAGATTTTTACTTTTGACATTTTGTGAGTGCACTTTTTTTACTTGAAAGTAAGTTTTCTAGAGGTGAGTTTACCCGTTTAAGAGCTACAGTGCCACAGGCAGACATACATAGTGGTCAAATTTATAACACCCCTCTTTTTTGCGTCAGGGGTCAAAAAAGAGTTAGAGAAGACACAGAAAAGCGCTTTCTTAGACAAGAATCACTAGCAGAGTTTGTATAAAGCAGTCAGTTACTTCATAGAAATTCGCCGCTCGGCCAAACCTTTAACGACTGGTCCAAAACTTTTTAACAAACCTTCCACAGGGGAAACAATTCCATTACCATACTATTCAAAGAGGAAACTCTACAAAATTAAGAGCTCGCAGAGAACAGGCTGTGAAATGGGGGAATTAAAAAAAGAAACTAACGTGCCCCAAATATTCTCCTGTGCTTGACGGGGATTAATGATTTCATGAGCTCCTGTTGAACAACTTTCTTTGTGTGAAATAGACTTTACCTGCGCATTTATGGAACATGGAACGACGAGTTTTGAAAGAAATTGAATGTGGGTATGTGATGGTGTGACATGCATTTGTATTATGAAGTGTATCTATGTATTTATTTGTTTTAGTTTTATGATGTCAAGTTTGTTCCTCGCTATCAATCATTAACCAACTTCAAAATGATGGAGGTTCTCAATACGACTGTATGTTTCTGTTTTAGATGTTTGTTACGCGGTTCTTCCGCCGATTATGAATGGATTTTGACGATTATTTTTTGGTAGGTGATACTTCAGAGGTGGTCCCATATGCATTTTATCGAAATTGATTCTGCACTTTTAGGAAAATCAACAAAAATAAAAAATGTAAGTTTACTTTTGAAAAAGGTATTTGTTTCTTTTTCTAAAATTATTTATGTTTTCATTTATGTATGTTATGATATGTATGTATGTAGGTACCTGCTTACTGCTATTACTATACGAAGTTTCAAAACGTAACGCCATGTCTAAGTGAAGTATTATCAATGGAACAAACTCTCGTTTCGCTGTCATTTCTATGAGACTTTAACTGGCTGGCTACAATGATCTCAAACCAGAGCACAGTAATGCTTGAACACTACTTGGCGAGAGAGTAACTGGCAATGCGGTGGTATCAACCCAGACGGCCTCTCGCATACGAGAAACCTACCACTTGGTACATTGGTATATAAAAGCACCGTGTGAATTGCCAGTTTTGTATTTTGTTTAGCGAAGTTTTTCCAATATAACCCGCATCTTGGACGTGTAAAGAGCGCTTTAGATCATTATTCAGGCGTCAATACTTTGCTTGGACCGACCTCTGAAAATAAACAAGACTTATCGGAAGAAACTCCTAGATCAGTCCAGCGGCTGATTGTTGTACTGAAACCTTTTTTCAGGTTATTTGCACGGGATAAATCGATTGCAGAGGACGAAGTATCCGTAAAAGTATAGCGAAAATCCGTAGAGGGTAGTTGTCTTTTTGTTACTTAGAAAATATATTTGTTTTTATGTAGTTTATACCATTATAGTATGCAACTATCGTAAGAAACTTGTTTTGTCTAATTTAAATAAGCCTTAAGACTATCGTCACACACCATTTTTTGTCTCGATAATCGTGTTTCAATCTCCATTCTCCGATGGAAAAGGCTGTATTTTTAAGACAAAAAATTCACGTCTCTCATAAACCATCCCTTTCTCGTACAGCAATCTTGTAAAAGGAGCCTTATCTCTTCTCTACGGCAAATAAAAACGGTAAATCGACTCAATCAAAACACCAGCCTCGGTTCACGACCGGCTTGATGCGAAAAACGCAGGGAATTTAAAAATTAAACCATCTTTTAAACAACATCTCCTTTTTGATTAATGCTCTGGTAGACTGCCATTTATCTCGTCGTGTACTTTGATCTCAGTATATGATTTTACACGTTTTTAATGATGTAGGTTTGACTTCATCATCAGCCCATTACGTTCCCACTGCTGGAACATGGACCTTCTCTCATAGTTCAATAGTTCGACTTATTGTCCTCATTATAAAAAGATAACACCCAAATTTTAACACTATGACATCATAGAAGACTAACTAACATTAAAATTTAGGCAAAAGCTTCAAGCGATGCTTTTGCAATGACGACATCATGCAATGGTATTTCAATAGTTGACTTATCTTGGTCAGTAGTTACCATATTCAAACAGTAGTCTGGCTGACACACGACACATGTCGTGGCGTGTACACACGACAGCATGGTGTGGTAATGGTAACTGCCACGGCAGTTGACTGAAGAATCGAATTGAAGATGACACAGCTCAATACTCCCACAATTACTTTTGCATTGGCGTTGAAACTTTGGCATTTGAACATTGAGCTATTATTATAGTAATAATAGCTCAATGCATTTGAACATCTATTTGCCTAACATTCGAATTTCTCATGCAAATTATTTTTATTCCATTGTTTTATTGTTATCGTTTATGTTATTTTTAATTATTGATACTCTCTTTCTACAAAGATAATGCACTGCTATCTTCCTACACTGCACTAGGAATGTCTAGCTCGACGCGAGACTTTTTTCACGTTTCCCACCCTAACTAACTTTTCAGTTTAAATCTTGTGCAGTGAAATATTCTGTGCGCGAACTGCGCAAACTTTGTGTAAAAGACTTGCGCAAGTTTGTACGAAAGGCTCGTGCAGACGACATTGTTGTCGTACTTACTATTCAGAATAGTTGGGCGCTTTTCATATTTTACAACAAAACTTGTTGTTTATTTGTGGTGCGGCTGTGGAAAGCGGTCTGCTTATTTATCACTCTGATTATATTTATAAAGAAAACACCAATTTGGGAAGAGATGGTTATCATACGACTATGGATTAACACGCTATATATTTCAGTTAAATTGTATTAAAGTATGCATACTTACGCTCACAAGATTTACTTGTAAGCACTTGTTCTTTATAATTAAACGTGTGCTCAGTCGGTGTCTAGTTTGCAGACTATACGTCCGACTCTAAAAGTGATATGTTGCTAGAACACATTAAAGCTTTGAAGAATAAACATAGAAAAACAAAAGAATCATGTCTCAGTTTACTCAAAGAGTAATTGATAGAGTGGGGGTAGAATGGGCATTTGCTCGTTTTGCTAAACCGACATTTAGCTCGCGTAGGCTTTTCTGCGATCGCCCACTTGCAGGCCACTGTCGAATGTGTACAAAAAATAGGAAGCTTGCGGCAAACGCACGTTTTCTAAGCCTCTACAAGCGTGTTTTTCGAACGTATGAACGCACGCTTAGACCAGAAATCGACAAGAAACAACGAAACACAAAATCACTGCGTTATTGACATTATAACAAGGAACAAAATAATATTTCCGCAAAAATATAGGCACATTTTCAATTAAAACAAAAAGTTTCATACGATTATTTCCATAAATGTAGCAACTTTTCCTCGTATCGAATATTTATGTAGGATATTTGTTTCCTGTTCCACGCTTCTTTCCCCGATGTTATTAAACAATGTTTGAGTATAATCCTAATTCCTATAATATTTCATAATATAGGTACGTGAACGTTTGAATGTTAAATTCAGTTGTTCGTAATTCAATCTCTTTGATACGACTATGATTTTGAATGACATTTGACAAAGTAATATTTAGTCGGGATTCAAACATACGAGTATGATTTGAATCCCGGTGAAGCACGGTTCCTTAAGTTTAACCCAAAAGATAGTCTTTATAGTATGGTATAACTATAAACATTATACACGGACGAAGGCACGGGCATCCGTCAGTAAATTATAAATTAATAACTTCCTTAATGAAGTAAACATATACTGCGAAAGTTTTTGTTAATTATCGGCTTCTCTGTAAGCCAGATTATCCAATTAAAATTACGTAAAGAGTTCGGCGAAGCAAATTTACGGGATCATACGGCGAATTAAAATATTTCTTGTAAGCGGCTTCTTATGTTGGTATAAAATCATAATTAATTTTTAATAATAACGATGGTTTATCTATAGTCATGCGATGGGTTTACTATAGAACCCACCTTCCAACCTTCCACCTTTTATTTAAAAAGTAAAACAGATAAAACCACTAGAAACTAGTGGGCAAAGGATTCTTAATTTTTTTTCCAAAAACACAAAGAAACCCACAAACATCTTCCTGGTCAACCTAATAATTGTAAGCGTGTTAATGAGCATATTTGCTACATTTAATTCGTCATCCAACCATGCGCTGACATCGTATACTGTATGTGTAAACCAGATTGACATTTGGTTGAACATAATGATCTCATCATCCACGTCGGATCCAACGTTTGGACCTGTCTTTCTCCTTTCCCGCTCATTCATTATTAAACTTTGAAACCGCAGTTTGACATAACTTTAATTCCAATTTCATAACCAGAATAACTTAACTAACTTGTTTTAATTTGAAACCAGAACTTTGCTTCAACTATGTAGCTGAGGCGAGCCTGTAATTTGGCGAACACCCTTTGGCCTTTAAGCTTCGCACAAACTTACACGACAAATGCGACTACGGTGTGAAAGGAAGAGTAGTGCCTACACACTTTCTGTCAATGTGCTAATTGATCAGCAGAGCAAGCACAAAACATTTGCAATAAAGTATTCAGTGCAACGAGACGAGCATGTCTTTGCCTGATGGTAAGTGAAATGCTTGTACATAACAATTGTGGTGATACACATCACTTTTAATACCATTAAAAGTACTGCGAAGCGCTCAATTTTGCATAACAGTATTTAAGGTGGTGGGGTAAATGGTATGGACAGGCTTGTAGCTTACCATTAGATGAACCACCTGTGCATCATCAATCGATTATATAAAAAAAGAGTCCAGTATCTAAAACTTCATGATTATAATGACCTTGTTTATAATCCCAATACGCTTACGAGTACGTTTACAACTGTCGAAATGTTTGAGCTCACCTTACTGAAGACGACGCCGGGACGTGAGATACGTTTCAGTCGGTGCGGTGTGCGCCTAGTAGCTGTTTTGGAGTCACGCTATTCGCGCATGTTTGTCCAGACTTTGGGAGAGGAGTTTAGTTTTACCTAAAGGTCACGTTGGACATAACTTAACACGCAGAAGGAGACAGAATAATAAAGTAATGAATTGTAAGAAAACATGGTTTAATAGTTAGGACCACACTTATGTATTTGTGAAAAATAAAAATTCGAATATGTTGATGTTTTTATATTTTGTTCGGTTGAAAGTAAAAAAAAGAACGCGGAAGATAAAAATTCATATCATCTTCAAATTCACAAACGTAGCGTTCGAGAAGAAGTAGAAAAAGAATAATCTGTGGATTCAGAACAATTTGGCATGCCACTCTTAAAATAACTGGTTAGATTAAATAGCACTTACAAAGATAACATACGTTATAACCTTTAATATAGTATACCTTGGAAAAGAAAATCACGTAGTGGCGGATAAGTTTCAATGTTCACAGCAGAGCAAGATATTTTTTTTTAAAGTTGCCCATCCCTCCGCAAAGATATCCACTTGTGGTTGTGAGGTCAGGAGTGCATTGAAAAGAAGCTGTGCGTGGCATGATGTGCTGTGCATTGCACAGGAAAATGTAGGGAGGTATTATTTATTTATTTATTCTTTACTAGCTGACCCGGCGAACTTCGTATCGCCGTTTTTAAATATTTGCTTTTTTTATGAGACGGCTGGAGAGACTTGGGGGAGACCTTTGCCCAGCAGTGGGACAGCATAGGTTAATATATATTATTTATATTTTTCATACAGACCTCCTGGCAATAACGAACACATAAAAGAAAGATTTATCCAATTTGGTGCAGTCGTTTTTAAGTTATGCGCGTACAAACATTTCGGTGATTCATTTTTATTTATATAGTTTTGAGGCAACATTAGATAAGTTACAGATGTAATTTACTTATTCTTCGGCCCATATAAAAATATACTTTAGAACTAACATACATACAATTTATATTAAAATATTTAAGATATTTATGTGACGTTTTAAAATACGAGTATGTATGTATTGCGGGAGGCCGTCTGGGTAGGTAGCACAGCTTTGCCACTTATTCTGCCGCCAAACAGTAGTGCGCCAAGCATTACTGTGAAGACTGTTTACGGTTTGAAGGGCATCGTAGCCAGCAAAATGATCATATATGAGACTTAATATCAGATGTCTCGAGGTGATGAGCGCATTGCAGTCGTACGCAGTGAATTTTATCTTTTTATGGTATTAAAAGTTCTGGGTGGCACTGCAATTGTTATGGATAGGCGTGGCGCTTACCATCAGGCAAACGACATGCTTTTCTCATCCATCAGTTCTATCAAAAAAGGTATCGTCTTCGATTAGACACTTCAGGCGTGCTAATATCACGCGACAGTAGACTAAACCAGCGTGTAATTTCAAACGTATTATTTAAACAATGAAAATGACTTATCCAATTGCTTCACAGTATCCTGACCGTGACCTTCCGACCACCCTGTCCACGACCACAACGGACCCCGGGCTCACACACCCAGGAATAATTAATTCCTTGTGTCAGCTAGATGATATAGGGATCTGTAAGCGGATTGTGCTGACGTTTTTACACAATAATTGCAGCGTGACACTAGAGCAATTTGCGACAATGTAATTTTTGTAAGCTTACAATAACAATTTGCAAAAATATTTGTATAATCACTGAGTTTTAAGATACGGCTCTATTTTGTCAGTCATAGTTTTACTTTTGACACAAGAAGTCCCACGACCACAAACCATCACTTCCCATCAGGTGAGATCCACTTCAAACGCTGACCCAGTCTGTAGCGAAAAATATATAAAAAGTCCTTTAATCTGGAAAACAGAAATGGTTCGACACACTGTTGTCATAATGAAGTGAATGTGATCGTTTGCACAATTGACTGGCTGGTGTTGAAAAGTTGTCATTTCATGACCAGCTGAAATCATTGTTCAAGATCAGAACTCTTATAAAAACTCCTCGATCTCCTAAACCTACGTGGGTGAGGTCAAAAAGATTCTGTTTAAAGGAAGGCAAAATAAAGCGTTCTTAAGAAAATATATTCATAGACGTTTTTGTACAAAATAAATACTGAAAGTGTGTATGTTTTTAAATGTGAGAAAGAAAATTATGTAAGGATTGGGATCGAACCAGTTTCTATCGATATCATTCTGTCACCTAGCGTATGGCTTCTGATCATCTTGTTTAGGAATTGTATACACAGATAAATCTGTCGATTTTTTTATTAACGGGTGAATGCCTCTCTCTAAGAGA
The DNA here is from genome assembly GCA_951640565.1 of Petrophora chlorosata. Classification (NCBI taxonomy): domain Eukaryota; kingdom Metazoa; phylum Arthropoda; class Insecta; order Lepidoptera; family Geometridae; genus Petrophora; species Petrophora chlorosata. Next base: position 566,569 of record OX621204.1, on the reverse strand, counting down.
AGGCCCGTGTCCCAGCAGTGGGAACGTGATGGGCTGATGATGATGGGTGCCTTTATATTAATGCCTTTATAACTAAAATTTACTACCTACATACACACTTCTTTTAAAAAAAATAATCTGAAATCCAACTTAAATCATAAATGAAAAAGTTGTGAGAATAGATAGATGGGTAGATGGATGGATAGATGTTTTTTACTCAATCACACAAAACACACTGAACGGATTTTGATGAAATTTGATACGTAGGTCCTGGAAAAGGACATAGGCTATTTTTATCCCGGGAAATCGTAGGTGAAACCGCTAGCCGCAACTAATCTCTTAATAAGGCAGATATCTAAACATTGTTAAAATGAATTTGTCTTTTCCGTTATGTAAGAATGTAAGTTCAAATGATATTAAAACTATGATGATATATTTCTCCAGTTTAAGTTATATTATTAACAAAACAGAAGACGATACTATTTATTAATTGAAATTTGTTTAGAAACCGGTGCATAACCGACATTATGGTTATGTTAAAAACTGTTTATAATATAGAATAAATGAGATTTAGCGACCCTTACATACCTACCAGCTGCATTAATAATTCCTTCTTTGGTACGCACACTAAGTGCGGTTAACCCTAATCCGTTGTTGGAGTCAGGATACGGGCAGAGGTCGGGGCACTATGACCTGTGGTATGTCATAATTAAGTGCCCATAAATAAATAATTCGTTTAGTTTTCGACCAATCTTGAAGGCGTCACTAAAATTAAATTAAATCGGAACCGAGTGGTACAAACTAAAGTGTATTTGAAACCGAATGGAATCAGAATCGGAGTGGAATGTCATAATTCATTTTATAACAAAAAAAACGGACTTCAATTCTGATGTATCTTCGAAGTCCAAGTTCGAATACAGATTAAATTTATATGGGACCACCTTGTAACTATACTGAACCCAACGCAATATTTTTTCAAGTTGTTTTATAAGTGACGGAGTTCTGAGGTAACAAACATGACAAAAAACATAAAAATCAGTCATTTTTTTTAATTGTATGACGACATGAGAAGCTCATTCACCTGATGATAAGCAACACGCCTGTCTATAACAGTTGCAGCAGGACCCAGAACATTGTACCGAAAATATCTTCGCGGCACTGCACTGCGCTCATCATCCTGAAACAATGGCTGTTTAGTCTCATAAAACTCATTAATACCGCTGAAGTATTTATAACCAAAGGTTTTTAATGTCTAATATTATTTATAAGTTACTAAGTAAACTATGTTACGTAGTAGTACTTCCGTAGGTATAACATGGTCTAACTATAAAGTCGTACGTACCGGCTTGTCTATACATATATAAACACAATGGAACGCATGCCGCTCCTGTTTAATCTACACCGCCCGGGGCGGCTGACAAAACACGCCGCGATAGGGCAAAATAAATAAACTTATGCCTTTGTCGATGTCAAAACCTATCAGAACTTGATTTCATGTTACATTGAAATCTGATCCGTTCTGCTGCGGATATACAATACAACACAAATACTCTTTATTGTATACCAGTAAAAAAAAAAGTTTACAGATAAACCTTATAACTAGGGTAGTACAATGGGCGGTCTTATCGCTTAGAGCGACCTCTTCCAGACGTAGATATAGATACTTTTTCATATTAGAGTTGGGTCCCCGCGACTCATTAAGGGAATTTTAAGGAAATTAATATATTAACTTTACTTTCAATATATATTTATGAAAATATAACGCACGTTCGTAAAAACTTGCACAAAGATTTGATACTGAATACCGAATGATTGACAAAGACTCTTCTAATAGAATCTTTAGATATATGCTGTATTTTTGGCGAGATGGTCGCGTAATGTCATGCGATCATCATTAACATCAACTTCAAATCTCGAGTGAACAGGTACTATCTTAGCAAGCGTGCTACATCGTCGACCGCATCGTCGCTTACCATCAGGTAAGATAGTGGTCAAACGCAAGCCAATATTGTATTAAAAAAAGGCAAGACTAAGCATCATATTTCCAACTTAATTATATAAATACGTACATAAGTTTGTGTGGATGTTTGGAACGGAGTTTGATGAAAAAAATAATGTTAATGTTTAATTTTATACAATTAAGTTAATTTCAAAAAATTAATCACTAATTTGACATTTATTAGACTAATAATATTTTGACATTTTTATTTTTTAATTTATTAATTTGTATGACATTTAAAGCTTTTTGACATTAATTTAATAATAATAATTTGTTTGCATATGCATATAAGACAGGTTATTGCACACCATTGTCATGGTAGAGTGTAAGGACTTATTTTTTAGAATTTTATCACCTTTATGTTCTATATTCTCGCAATAAATGATTTGATTGATTGAAGTTTTGAGTTTTTCTCTCTCTCTAGTTTTTGTGGTATGGTCAATCCTGGAGACGAAGTTACTGGCCGCCCGAAGACCTCGGACAAGGCCGAACGATTGTTGTTCTAACACTAGGTACTATCTTGGTAAGCGTGCTAGATCGTCGACCGCATAGTCGCTTACCATCATGTGACATAGTGGTCAAAAGCAAGCCAATTAGCAATAAAAAAAAAAAACTAAATGGCCCAGTACTCCATGAAATGCGTTGGGCAGTGTATTAAAAAAAAGCCCAACGCCCAACGATCACATACATATTTGGTGTTAGGGTCCTCGGCGGTGCTAATGAAACACTGTACAATTATTTTGTGTGGAAGTTTTACCGGCTGGGCAGTGACTGACATCTGTCAGTGTGCCCTAGGGCTGCTATTGGTCGTTCGACATTTAGCCAATTACAGCCCAGTAACGTTCCGTTCCTGTGTAGTGGCGGAGAACTTTTATGCCGCCACACATAGATCCTGACCCCTAACTAGGATTCCCTGAATCGAGGGAACCAGGAACTACGAGGACCATGGTCCCACAACACCCAGACACGAAACAAATGCATTATGTATTATGTCATATTTTTTTTTTTTACTAGCCTATACTGTTCCACTGTTGGGCAAAGGCCTCCCCCAATTCCTTCCACCTGTCTCGCTCCTGCGCCACCTCATACCAATTTTCGTGGTGTGCTTCTAGATCATCTCGCCATCTTTTTCTCGGTCGGCCTCGGCGACGTTGTGCCTTTTCAGGGATCCATTGTGTGGTAATTCTTGGCCAGCGGTCAGGATGCACACTAACGTGGCCCGCCTAATCCCATTTGAGCCTGGCAGCCTTATTACCTACATCTGTTATACCCGTTTTGGAGCGCAGCGTGGTGTTACGCAACCTGTCGGATCTTTTCACGCCCAAGATGCGGCGCTCCATCGCTCTTAATTAAATAATAATAATTAATATAATAATAATTATTATTATTATTTAATTACATAATAATATATTTTAATACCTTACAGGCAACAAAGCAAACCCGAAGAAGCAAACTTTAAGAACGCAAACCCTTAAGATTTTAAAGAATACGGTACGAGTTAACCTTGATAGCATTGACGACAGTTGACTCGATGGCCCAGTGTTTAAGGCGTCGGAACTATACTCCGAAGATTCCTGCCTGAGCAATATCATTTTTCTTCGATTTCCGCCTAGCACGCGCTAATGCATTCAATATCAAAAAAGCAAACGTTTAAGCATCACTAATTTACATTCATTTCTCTGGCATACCCTATAATTGAAATAATTATTGCAACAAGGTACTAAATTGTATACATATAGGTATTGATTGTACACCTATGTAGCAATAATGACGCCGTCGAACGCTTGTGGCTCTGGTCTCATCTGTAGCCCGGGGGTGGCTGACAAAACAGCGATTCGGGCAAAATAAACTTACTTTACTGTATTTATTCAGCAAGATACATTGTAGCACTATGTGGCAATAATTAATTCAATAGTAAGGTAGGTATTTAGATAAGTAAATCTCAAACTAGTGACTTTGACATGGTAATAAAATCATTGGTTATTATTGATGATTTATCGTGTTTATGTACTCTGGAATAGTTAGAATTCTTCGGGCTAAATTGGCGAGTAGAAACAACTTGCAACAGATGGCGACTGTTTATAAAATTATTCCTATTTTAATAAATACCTATGTGTATACCAAAGAATAGTAACTATTACTTACGTACATATACTAACTACGAATCCTTTATACTATTTAAATTTATAAATATCGAAAGCGAGCACCTGTGTATTTGTGTTTGTTACGACTTAGCTATATTTTTTTTTTTTTTTCCAACGGTATGTAACCATTAGTCATCCTTGGCCCCTAACTAGGATTCCCTGTATCTAGGGAACCTTGGCCCCACAACACCCAGACAAGAAACAAACGCTTGTCTTTTTTTTTCTGTGCACAAACATTTGTCCCGTCGCGGGAATCGAAACTGCAACCGCAACCTGCTCCGCCACTACACCACACAGGCTGACTCCATAACGTCTGAACACAGCTAATGTAATGAATAGTAATGATATAATTGTAATTCCAGTAATAATTTCATTTGTCCGCGAGAGTCACGATCATAAAGAGCCATACTATACGTCTATCTAAAATATATATAAATAGCTCCAAAAACAACAAATATAACTCAATCAATTAAGCACCTCATATAGTTCAATATTAAACGTTGTATAGACGCGCTAATTATCTGATAGACAGTGATTATTGGGCCAGACATGCCAGCTGATTGCCGCTATTCAGCCAATTCGTGTCTACACCACATGTCCTACACGACTTCGTCTAAACCGTGGCATTGAAGACGTGAATTTTCTGAATTAACGCTATTGTTAAAATTAGAAATAAGAATCAAAAAAAAATTTGGTTGTTTATCGATTTCTCGCAGAAAAATCGCCAAGCGATTTTCAAAAATCCAAAATTGCAGTTTTCACAGTTTGGATGGATTTCTAACAACAACTCATTCTAATAATAATAATAATATAGCCATTTATTCAGACATTATAGATTTACAATTTTTATACTTATTATTAAAGCTTATACTAATTTTTTAACTAAGTGTGTGTTTTTATTTTTGACAACATCATTGTCTGTTTGCCATTTGGCAAAGGCCTCCCCCATCCTCTTCCATTCCTGCCTGTCCAGTGCCTGTCTCGTCCAGTGTTTACCCGCCATCTCAACAATTTCGTCATCCCATCGTTTGTGCTGTCTGAGGCGCAAAGAGAAAGAGGGGCTCTTTCTCTTTGCGCCTCTAGGATGCCATGTAGTAACCATTTTACACCACTTATCTGGGCCTCTTATCATGTGACCGGTCCAACTCCATTTTAGTTTTTTTATTTTATTTGATATTTCAGTGACATGGGTAGTGTTCCTGATGTATGTGTTTCTAATTTTATCTTTTCTCTTTATGCCCAGCATACTTCTTTCCATTGAGTGTTGACATGTCATAAATTTTCCTAATTGTATTTTTGTGAGTGCCCATGTCTGGCATCCATAAGTCAATATAGGTAAGATACAAGACATTCTAATTAACAACTCATTCTAACTCAACAATAAATAAATAAACTTTTATTGAATGAACTTCTTTGAATGTGCACAATGCATAATGTTAGTAAGTACCTATTCTTAAAAGCTATTTTAGTCCTTGCGACAAATTTTGGGATTTATGAAATAAAAAGAGTAAAAAACTCTCTGTATATAAAACGAATAATATTAAATTCCCAGTATTCGAAATCACCATACGTAACTCAGTTTTTATAAAATTGGAGTCAAACAAACGGAAAAGCTGTTTCATAAAAAAATAGTAGACGGAGGTCTCTGTATAAAATTCAAATGATAACGACCCACATCGAAGTCGATGACAAAGGTCGTCCTCGGGGAGCCAACCGGGCAGTATCCATTAAAAGTTGAATTAATGCGTCTAAGCACAGAAGTCAGTCCTGTGCTATCTTCTCTCTAGGGCGCGAATTGACGGAGGTATACTTTAATATTGATATCAAATTCCCTCACTGGTTTTGCCCCAATAATGGGGATTATGACACAATTGAAAGTAGTTGTTGTTTTTCTCACTATATTGGCGGTTAACAATAATCTTCAGATCTGTTACTTCTAGTAGCCCGGTACAAGTAACGTCTAAAATATTAAATGTATCTAGTACCTTGTGCAATTACTTGTTACGCTGTTAAAAATATTATATTATTTTTAATTAGTACCACCTCCTTTAATGAATACTTCGTTTCGATCCGTGTTTTTAATATGAGTCTTCTCCTTTGTCAGACTAGTGAGAACACGACCACTTCTATTTTAATCTAATTTCGAACGCAAACACTTTGTTCAATTTGGGCATTACAGACACAGATGTGTGTCATACTCCCCACTTCTGGAGCAAAATCAGAGTGCGTGTTATGAAACACCCTATTTTGAACCTTTTCGAAACGGAGCATATTTAGTTAGAACAGGTAAAGTCCTAAACAGATTTTCCACTTCGTTACACATTTCAGGCATTAAATGTTGGGTTGAAACGGGAAATAAGTTGGGAACTTTAGTTGGTCGAAGTTGGAATTTGTTTCCAAAGTCAGTGATTTAGTAATTTGTCTAAAGACCAGGTAAATAGAAGTTTGTATGGATTACAGGTAAATTATTTTATTTTAACACAATAGTATCTAAGGTATGCTTTTTAATAAATATAAATAAAGCTTTTAGATTTATTGTTTACAACTCGTAGGTATGTAAATATAAAATATGTAATATAAAATGTAAATATAACCGTGGAAATATAGTTATATAATTATTTTCTACTCAAAAGTTGCTTTTGGTTAATACACCCGTTTTCCGGTTTCCCAGTTGCCCACACCCACGAGACAAGACAAAACAAGACAAACCCGTTTCGTAATTACCGTTTTATACGGTACAGTTAAAAACTGATTTGTAAAGAAAATATAAGAATGAGATAGACAAGGAAAGCATTATCCACTTCAAACGTATATTTTTTATATTCATTTTTTCAAATTCAGCTTCAAAACAAACTATAATTATATCGAAAAGATGATTCGATAAATTAGAGTCACAAAGTGATATACACAGAAATTCTAGATAACATGACTGTTTTTGTCACTCAGTTAATTAAGCTTAAATGTCAAAAGAACACTTTCAAAGTTATTTACTCGTTTAATGTCGAACGCTCGCCCCAACAGACACGGCGCAAGTAAATAAACTCCAAAGATGGCGTCGATAAAGAATCCATTTACACTTTTCCATTTAGTCGAAATAATCGCGATGCTTATTTTCACTTATCGAATGTCGTCAAAGGAGGGCCTCTCGCGTTCTTCCCTCTCTTTCCCTCTTGTGCTGTCGTACGTCAGCTTGTCTCTGTCATGCAGAACACCTTTGTCTACGAGCTATTAACTGACAAGTGAGTCTGTAAAAGGGTTCCGATTTTTCCTTTGTAATGGAAAATACGCTTTTTAAAGGCGACGGCAGACGTATCGCGGTGGAGCTTGTTCGTTTTTTCTGTTTTTCTTATTTTGATGCTTGTTTGAGGTAGGTACTATACACCGCTGCAGCTTTGACTCCTGTAGCTATCTATTATAATTTCTATCACCGCCGTCCGTTTACGTTTTCATTAAAACCATTCTGTAGTTTTCGCGGGAAGGAGTAACAAACATACATCCATACATCCATGCATTCTTACAAACCTTTGCGTTTATAAAATTAGTAGGATTAACTCGTGTTAAGCCTTTTGTATGCAGGAGGCCGTCTGGGTACGTAACAGCTCTGCCGTCAAACAGTAGTGCGGAAGCATTACTGTGTTCCGGTTTGAAGGGCATAGTAGCCAGCGAAATAACTGAGCATATGAGACTTAATATATGATGTCGAGGGGTAATGAGCGCAATGCAGTGCTACGCAGTGCTTCTTATGGTGTTAAAGTTCTGGATGACACTTCAATTATTGTTATCGGCAGGCGTGGCGCTTACCATCAGGCGAACGACTAGCTCGTCTCATAACTCAGTACCATACAAAAATAATAATAATAGCCAGTTGAAACCTTTTTATCATCATCATCAGCCCATGACGTTCCCACTGCTGGGATACGGGCCTTCTCTCATAGAGTGGTCTATAATTCTTCACGCTCCCAGTGCGGGTAGGTGGTTGTCACATATATATTTTTTTTAATAATTTTAAAACATACCGATTTCCTCACGATCCGCCTAAACATCTTACACAAAAATAATTCTGTGTATGTATAAGTAGGTTTTTTCATTATAAAAGTGCGGGTGTTTATTCGACAGAAGATTCAAATACGAATTTCAATTCGAGTTTTTTTAACCCTCGGGGAATAAGATGTGTTGAAAGGTATATTGTATACCTACAGGTTAAATAAAAAGGTTTGTAAAGGTTTTGGGTTTATCCTTACATCTGTATTATATTCTTTTATGTAAGTAGGTATATGTATGCCTCTCTAAACAGTGTAAAACAAAGACGCTCATCTGCGGTTGACTGTAAGTTTGCTCAGTACCTATTTCTAAACTGTGGAACGAGTTTTGAATCATCATTAAAATAATTAAAAATAGTTTTTTTTCATGGCCCATAACCATGATTTCCTTTATCTAGGGAACCAGGAACTACGAGGACCATGGTCCCATAACACCCAGAGACGAAACATACGCTTATATATTTTTCTGTGCATAAACATTTGTCCCGTCATGGGAGTCAAACCCGTAACCTCGATGGTGTATGTGACTTGAGCCAACCTGCCTAACCACTACACCACAGAGGCTGTCATTTTTAGTACGAGTTTATATTTTACTAACTGATATTCGCGACTCCGTTCATGTACAAATCAATTTAAAGGTATTCCATAAAGAAGTGTTCGTTTTTCCGGCTTAAAAAGTACCAATTCTATTACCCAGTCCAGGACCTGTACATACATACTAAATTCCATCAAAATCGATTCCGTCGTTATAAACGAAGTGGTAACAAAAATACACACAAATACACGCGCACATAGGTACATAAAAACTTTTGTATTAATAATAATTGAAAGAAGAAAAAAGTAGGATATATAGTAGGATAGGAAATAGGATTTGTAAATCACACCCGAGCTAAGTCTGGGGAGGGTCGTAGTATTTTTAGGATATCGGAACAAAAATGAATTTACCTTGTATTAGACATTTTGCGTAGTTTGGTGAAGACGTAGGCATATCTTGTTATCTAAGGTTAATAAGAACTTCAATAAAAGATATTATTTTTGTGGAGTGAGCCGTAAGTATCCATTCAACCTTTACGTTAAACATCAAAATAGGTACATGTTTTTATTTAATTTTCTCTTCCAACCTATTTAATAAAATAAAATTCCTATAATAGCTAAAAGGTTTCCTCGAAAATAATATACAAAAAATCCTTATTCCGCGCTAGTCGTTTGGGCTATATTTTCGCGTCGTACCTTAATCCAGTCTTGCATATTCATTTCAAAAATTACTCCTTAGTGAAGGAAGACTCATTATATTTCTTAGTAATCAAGGAGAGTATTTTTTTCTCCCTCGGGAGCCAAGCGTAGGCTGGAGCTAATGAAAACGTTATTTTCATTAACAACACAAGATATAATAAGAAATGATGGTACTCCAGAGATAGTCATAGACGGATACTTTTTTGGTGCTCCATGAATAAATTGGTGGAAAATTGCAGATTTATGAATAACTACTTAGTAACCGCAAGTTTTTCCACTAGACTATGGTTTAAAACAAAGTTAGGTATTCAGACAGACAACATTTCGTTTCTTTGTTTTGTTTTTACATCAGACTAGGCAACCGTTAGACTACGATCTCACCTGATGGGAAGCGACGATGCGGTCGAAGACGAAGCATGGTTGCCTAGTGAGTATCTATTCACTCTCGACTTGAACACACCCAGGTTGTATTTAACAGGAAACATAGACGATGGCAGGGCGTTCCACTCCTTCACTGTACGTATGTTTTTTCGGGATGTAAAGTATCCCTGTGCCATTTTATCCAAATCCGTTCCATCTTTATAAATCCAAGTGATTTAAGTAATAAATTACTTCAATCATATAATGGGGGTCAAATTTTTGAATGGAGGCTGCATGGTATGGTACCTACCAATCCGCCATTTTGTTTGTCCGTCATTATAGACATACCTATAGATTGTGACGCAAGAAATTTGGGACTTACAATTGATAGCGAGTTGAGGTTCATTAAACATGTAAATAGCAAGATATCGAATGCGTTTTATAAACTCAAAGTTAGTATAATATAAGGAAATATATTTCGGAAGAGGTTAGAATATTGTTATGTGACCTTTTGGTGCTCTCTCCACTTAATTATTGCAGTGCGGTGTACGGACCTAGGTTATGGGCTAAAACAGAAAACGCCATCCAGCGAGTGCAAAACGCCTGCGCTCGGTACTGTTTTAGTATACCTAGGAGAGAGCACGTTACTCCATATCTTGTAAGTAAAGGCATACTTAACATGAAGTGTAGGAGGGAACTTCATTACGCATGTATCACTCAAAAGGTAATTTGGAACAAGAAGCCTGAATATCTTTTTGAAAAACTATCATGGACTAAGGATATCCACCAATTAAATACACGCTCCAAATATAAAAATGCTTTAGCCATTCCAAAACATAATACGGCAGGTTTTAAGAGTTGCTTCAAATATCGGGCTTCGAAGATCTGGAATAACCTGCCACCGCCATTAAGAAAAAAAATTTCTATTGATACCTTTAAAACTCGACTTAAATTAAATTTACTGATTCGCCAAAAACACCATTATGAAGCAACTTTTAAAACTCAGACCTAATAATATACTTACATATCTATACACTATTACACATACACAACCACGCACGCAACACATACATATCACGCCCAATACACACATACTTACACCTTCACACACACCCTCTCTCACCCTCCCTCACAAACACCCTCTCATACACACATATACCCTATGCTCACGCCTTGTCATTCTAGTTCGAATATGGCATACTGAAAGCTCTTCTGGTTACTGCGACTTAAATATAATTCATTGTTAATAATCTGGTATTGAATGTAACCTGCTATACCTACCATCTCGACGAAAACCAGTTCGAGCACCGGTGTAAGTTGAAAAACAGCGCTGCGTTCTCATCTACGATGTGAACCCAGCACATGCTGAATTTACTTCATTTGCACTCTGACTGTAGGTACATTGCTTATATTGTATAGTTTTAATTAGATACTAAGAACTCGAAGCTGTGTATCTTGTTTGTAGTTGCAATAAAGAATTTCTTATCTTATCTTATCTTTGTTTTTATAAAACAAAATGGCGGATCCCAGTAAAAAATAATCAAAATTAATATTCAAACGACATACAAAACGTTGCCTCATCATTCAAGGCTTCGCGTTACTAATTGGGTAGTAGGGTATTATTTATGTCCCCTATTTTTACAAGTAAACGGAGTTTTCTCGCTCGTGTAAACTCAGTCTTTGTAATTTATTTAGTAGGAAATTGGATACCGAACGTTTTATATCGAAATTACTGAAACATTTTTGTCGCCTCCACCCTTCGCCTCACACGTTGGACGGGACTGTCGAAATATATGGTGTTTACTGGAGTAAACTAAATGCAATTTGGACGAGGGTTGAAGAACAAGGATGGATGTGGATCTATTACATTAGGAATTACTTAATCTGATCTTTTCATTATCATCCACAGCCATTCACATCCCTCTGGGGATACGCCTCTCTCATATTAGCCCATTCGTCTCGGCTCTGTGTCGTAATCTGATCTTTAACTGGTAATTAATAATTATTACGTATGTTTTGGAGACTGTGCGCGTTTTTTTTCTAGGTTTTTTATTAAGATTTAACTTCTGTGTTTCTAATATTGACATTGCAATTTTAACGTTGTTTGCTTGCATTTAAACGATTTTATATATGCTGCCGCGCTCAAGAGTTAAGAAAATTTAAAACTCTAGATACTTACTCCAAAACTATAACCAACTAGCGGCGTCCCGCGGTTTCACCCACGATTGAAAAGTGCCTTATGTATTATTCAAAGCCCTAGAGTATCAACCATAGAGTAACTAAATTTAATCAAAATCCGTCCAGTCGTTGCGGAAAAATGCCCCTCAGTTTCTTGCCGTATCTTCTGTGTAGTGGTTCTTTTTCCGATACGGTGGTAGAGTCATTGTGATAATTTGACGTTCATAAGTGCGTCTGTGATGCCAAAATGATAAAAGAGATTTTGATTTTTGTATTTCGATTTTTGAACACCAATCTGAGCACCAAATCAAAATATATTATGATCATCAACCACATTAATTCTGTGCTGATGCTATTTGTACCTCAAAATATCTACCATTCACTCTGTCCGCGTTCGCTACATCTCGGGCCTATTCTAGAGCAGCCATTACTATGCTTAAACCTAATTTATAACAAACTTTTACATCGCTGCCGCTGGAACTTGCCCCTATCTGCTCTACCACGTGGTACAATTACGTGTCTATCACTAAGATATAGCCCAAGGTAGGATGGTTTTCATATTGTACCATATGTGTCAAGGCTTTTTATGATTTTTTGCATGAAAAAAAGCTTAATGCACAGTTCTACCTCATTCCAGTAAGTTTTTACTTCGGTTTAAGGTTTTATTTCGTCTTTTGATGACCTTAAATTACTATTTCATTTAACAACAGTGAAGAAAAACATCGTAAGGAAACCAGCTTGTCCGAGGAACTTAATTAAACAACTTGTCTTGTTCTTAACTTATCCATGAACCACATTTAAGTGTCCCGTAGGGGATATGATAATCGCAAGAGAGTCCAAGCTTAAACCGATGCCCCTGCGAGGACGAAATCATGCAATGGTATTTCAAAAGTGACAACTCGGTCGTTAGACCTTCTTCAGACAGTAGTCTGGCTGTCGAGTGGCAGTTACCGCACCGGATGAGTCTTAAACAGACGAAACAGCTATACACTCCCAAAATTAACATGTGCATGGACGTTGAAACTTTTGGCATTTGAATATATATTTGCCTAGAGTTCAAATTACTAATTGAAGTTGTTTTCATCCAGTTGTTTCGTTGTCATCCTTCACACGTTAAAGTGATGTGAGCCATGCAGTCAAGCAAGTTAGTCGTGCTTTGAGATGATGTTCGATAAACCATCAGAGAGTTGGATCTGATCAGTCACTCAACTGCCGCCTTACTCTTAATCTTTGTGCTACATCTATGGGCACATCGTCGCTTAATATAACAATAGGCTAGATAGAGGCCAAATAAAGATCTATCCTACTTCCTACTAATATTACAAATGCGAATGTTTGTGAGGATGGATGGATAGGTGAATGGATAAATGGATGGATGAATGTTTGTTACTCAATCACGTCAAAACCACCGAACGGATTTGTTGAAATTTGGTGTGTAGGTTCTTTAGGTCCTGGAAAAGGACAGCGCGAGGACAGTGAGCTACTTTTTATTCATATTCAATTTAAATTTATATTGAAAACTGTGGGTGACACCGCAGGGTGCAGCTAGTAAACGATAAAAAATATCACCAAGCCACACTGGGCCTGAGTGGTGGATTACGGCCTGTACTCTCTCCCTTTGAGAGAAACCCTGTGTCCGTGTGCAGTTGAAGTGTACGATGACGACAAAATTTCTTTAGTCCAAGAATACTTTTCTGCGTAAATCGACGTCGAATGGCCGTTCTATCGTATCCCACCCGCTGTCCTATCCGGTATAACTGCGAAAGTTCAGTTTCGTTCATTAGACGTAAAGTCCTCATTGCCGCTCGCTGGCCGAACGCCAAATGTGCTCGGAACGAAACTTGTGCAGTAATTGTTGCTCCACTGCGCTCGCGAGCGATGACCTCGGTAATGGTGATGACTGGCATACAAACAAATACCATTTTTCTAAACTAGCATGGTCACCAGCTGGTTGTTGGGAAGATGGGATGGGACTCTGGGACACTCGCACTTCTAGTTAGACATTTTTTAAATTATAATTCATTGTTATCTATATTTTAGACATTCTAAAAGAGTTGAAAAAAGAATCATCCCCGCCGAGTTCTTGATGCTATCTTTTCTAGCATTACCATTCTCTGTATTTCATTTCTTTTCTGGGCCCGGACTTTTTTTAATGGATTTGAGTAATGAAACGAGCAAGTCATTGGCCTGATGAAGCGCCACGTCTGCCCATAACAATTGAAATGCCACCCAGAATTTAATACTTGAATACTATAAAAAGCACTGCGTTGCACTACATTGCACTCATCACCCCGAGATATCAGATATTAAGTCTCATATGTCCAGTAATTTTGCTAGCTACAGTGCCTTTCAGACCGGAACAATGATTGCGCACTACTGTTTTTAACTGGCAAAGCTATAGTACCTACCCAGACGGTCTCCCGCATACAAGACCTCAATTGACTTCAATTGAGTTGTATGTGTTTGACGTTTAGAAGTGCATTTTGGTTGCAAAAGAAAGTTCTGGGTGATGCTGCAATTTTTATGGACAGGCGTGTTGCTCCTTCTTGTCTTTTCACTCAGATGTATAAAAAAAACTTGTCGTGGTAACATAAGCGTTAGGACATATTAAAGTATATTAATCGTAAGATTTAATAGTTGATTCAAGTATTACTAGCACGAGTTAAAGTAAAAAAAAAGTACATTTTCCAATGTACTTAATTTAATATAAGAAAATCCGTGATAAATTTCATCAACGAAAATTAATTATTATTATTAAGAGCCTGTTTTGTCCCACTGCAGGGCAAAGGCCTCCCTACCCTCCTTCCACTTATCTCTAAAAAATGAAAATTTAAATAATTAATTAAGTTAGTGAATTTATTAAATGCTACTACTACTAAATGTAGCAAAAGTGCTACATTTATTTTTGAAGGAACTGGTCTTTTTTTATAAGACTATAAAATGCAAATTTTTTGATAACTGTTTTATTTATCAAAAAATACAGTCTTTCATACGAATTTTGGTTTTTAAGTATTTTTCTGAAAACTCATAATTTTTTTACAACTACCCTTCATTCAAACCACTTACAAAGCTAGTTTGAACTAGTCAGAACTAGTTCCCTCGGCGACGCAAACAACGAGGCCGAGAGTCATCAACATCATGTCGGCAATTATTATACCAACCCTGACCTTGACACATCCGACCCTCGCAATGTACAACTCCAATGTAATGACCCCATAAAGTACTATTGTGTAAATTACTTCCGTCTCCGCCGCCATTTTTTGAAATAAGATCCCATTCCCTTGTCACATAGAGATGCTTCTTTACGAGGCTGCTGTCCCACGTCACGATTGGAGCGAGACTATAGCTAACAAAAACTTTGCGACCAATCAAAGTTCAATTGCTTGAGATGGTAAATAGTCCAGTAACTTTAGATATGTTATACCAAGTTGGACCGCAAGCGATGAAAATATATGATGTGTAGGGAAAAATCCCCTAGTTATCATATCAAAATGTTTAAGCTGCACGTGGATCGGAAAAAATATAATTAAGTGAAAAAAAAAAAAAAATTTCCGCTGAATTATTTTGTTGCGGTGATTTAAAAAGTTTGCACATAGCGCGCATCACGTAACTGTGCTGTGGCTCGGCGCCATTAGACGATCAGTTAATCGTATAGCGAAAAATTAATAAAAAAAACTTTTTTAAATAATTGTAAATATACAGTGCATCATTAAAATAATGCACCATCATCATTGGGCTGATGTTAATACATATTGATATGATAATCAGGGGATATTTCCCTACACATGGGTATATTTTTCATCCCCTGCGGTCCAATTTGATATAACACATATAAATAAAATTTAGATTGACTAGACTAAAAGTTAATCGAGCTTTCGCGCAATTACTGGGTTAAAGATCTAAATCCTTGTATATTATATTAAAAAAAATCCTTACCATGCATTTTCTGAAAGCGACTCTTTTAGAAAATGCATGGTAAAAAAAATGTTGGCTATCCTGATATTTAATGTTAGTTATCCAACAGTTAGCCGAATCTATTTCTCTAATGCCTTTAAAATAATAGTAATTAAAATGTATTTTTATATTACACCATGTGTGCAAGTATATCCCTTCTTTCTCAAGCTATACTTTCGAAAACATCTTCCATCCCAGGACACACCACCGCCGCCGCAAGTGACACTGCAATCTGTCACCATGGATTACGGTGTCGCGGTAAAGCCGCTGTGCATTATTTTTTTATTTAATTTCAACACATCCCCTTTATAAACGAGCGGAAAATAAATAAAATGGTTTAGCCGCCGTGTTCAGGTGAAATTGCGGAATTGTTTGCCTTATAAATTGTCTCAGAGAGTCTTATAGCAGCGGATGGATATTGTATCAACATAATGCGAGGTTTCTAATAATAAGTTTTAGTACAAGGTTTGAAAACATCGAACGTGTTTGAGGTTATATTTATTAGGTGCATATTTTAAAAGCAATCAAAGTCAAGTCAAAGTCAAAATCTCTTTATTCGTTTTTGGCATCACAGACGCACTAATTATAAACGTCAAATTATCATATACGTAGATCCTGGTCCCTAACTAGGATTCTCTGTTTCTAGAGAACCAGAAATTATGAGGACTATGGTCCCACAACACCCAGACACGAAACAAATGCTTGCGCTTTTTTTTCTGCTACAAACATTTGTCCCTTCGCGGGAATCGAACCCGCAACTTCAGTTGGTTATGAAATTTGAGCCAATCTGCGCAACCACTAAACCACAGAGGCATAAAACAGTTTGTGTACCTCTTTTCTAGTTGGTAACGAGGTAGTTCACGATCGCCTAACTCGGTAATGTACATCGTCACGTGACACAAGTCGTTCTAACTCCGTGTTCGGTTTATGAACACCGGTCACGGAGACTTGTAACTTGTAATATTAAAGTGCTTTATTAATCATACGCGATGTATTTCTTCTCTAATGATCTGATACTAACTTTTAGAATAATGTGCGATAGGTAACCTTAAAAAGGGCAAAAATAACTTAAATATCAAATGAGGGAAATATACAATTACAATTACAAAACTCTTTATTACATACCAGTTACAAAACAATAAAAATAATTCCTTACTATGGTAGTACAATGGGCGGTCGTATCGCTAAAAGCAATCTCTTCCAGAAAACCTTTAATGAGAGCAAATTATAATGAGTTTAGTTATTTAAGAGTGCAATAATCCAACTTATTATTATAAATGCGAAGGTTTGTGAGGATGGAGACCACGCAAGAAGTATTAAAATAATGTTGAGAGTTATGTAGATACCTGAGGCCCTGGAAAAGGACATAGTATACTTTATATCCCGAAAAACAGCGGGGGAAACTTGGAAATATCCATTTCCAGGACAGGCTCAGGTATATACATACATAGAAAATTTCAATAAAATCCGTTCAGTAGTTTTTGCGTGGTTGAGTAACAAACATCCACCTATCCTCACAAAAATTTGCATTTAAAATATTGGTAGGATAGGATTATAGTAGATGATGTTTAAGTAATGGCCTCAGTAAGAACTGATTACCTAAAAAAGATATTATTTCTCTTTAGACACTAGCCTCGTCATTACAATGAAATCATCAACACACTACTAAGACTTCTAGACTACTGCAAGAGTATCTGCGAAAAGAATTCATGCCAACAAAGCAGCATGCAAATTCCATAACAATTACTAAAAACCAAATCGACGAAAGTACAATCAAGCGCGAAACTGACAAGTAAACTGCCTTCATAAACGTACAATCAAGTGCAAAATTGAAAAACCACAAATAAACTTAGGCGAGTGAGGCCTGGAAAATGAAGAGAATAACATTTGTATTGAAAAGTTGGAAAAATCGATGGCTTAGAGCCAGCGGAGCAAGAAAGATTATTGTTTGAGGCACGTATGCAAGCCCGGCTGGACGCTGTGGAACACTAGATCACGGCATGTGGATATTTGAAGAGTGGATTACAAAATGTGCCAATTTTATAATTATTTTATAAATACTACATGCCTCATCCACACAGTCTTGGTAAAGGATTTGTCATATTTTTTATAAATTGCACCAAACGATCACATACATAATCGAATAATTCTTGGTCTCGTCATGGTTCCCTGTATTTAGGGAACCAGGAACTACGAGGATCATGATTACACAACACCCAAATTAACTCATAATAAATGTCTGAGATTTTTTCTGTGCACAAACATTTTTGTCCCGTTGCGGAAATCGAACCCGCACCACCGCTTTGCCAGTTATTCTGCCGCCAAGCAGTATTGCGGAAGCATTACTGTGTTCCGGTTTGAAGTTTATTGTAGCCAGCAAAGTTACTGGGCATATGAGACTTAATATTTGATGTCTCGGGGTGATGAGCGCAATGCAGTGCTACGCAAAGTACGCAGTACTTTTATGGTACTTAAAGTTCTGGGTGGCACTGCAATTGTTATGGGCAGGAGTGGCGCTTACCATCAGACGAGCGACTTGCACGTCTTATCACTCAATTTCATTAAAAAAAAGACCTCCGCGTTGTTTAAGTTTTGAGCTGACCTGCCAAACTCTACACCACAGAGACTGAAATTGTTGTTTCATTTCACAAAATGTATTAAATAAGGTTATTAATAGAATTGAGCTGGATATATCTGCCGAATGAACAACAACAGATGGAGTAAAAAAGGCGATAGAAATTAATGGTTTATTTATGTATTTACTTTCCATTCAGGCAAGTACTCATTTCTTGTTTTCCCCGATGCTGGTTCTCTTTGCTTTGTTTTAGTCGCGGCCAGCTAGTTAATAACTGCGAGTGTGTGTACATACGTACCTACTACTAGTGTTTGTGTGTACCTACATTTACATGTTTTGTTCTGACCACAGAACGATGATTACCCACATTTGCAATATTGTGTTTTTCTCCTTATAAGTATACTCATCTCTTTCATCAATCTGCATCTGTAGTTTAATCGCTTTTACAAAAGATCCTTAAACTTGTAGTGTGTAAGTTGTTGTATTTTTAACCCCCGACGCAAAAAGGAGGGGTGTTATGAGCTTGACTACTATGTGTTATCTGTTTGTGGTACCGTAGCTCTGAAACGAGTGAACCGATTTGGATGCGGTTTTTTATTTGAAAGCAGGTTTTCTAGCAGTGGTTCTTAGACTTTGTTTTATTAAAATCGGTTCAGCCATTTTTTTACATTTTATAGGGTTTTGTGTCAGGTTTTTTTTTAAATTTTAGTGTTCTGATATTTGCTTGTTTAGTGTAAATGCTTGTTTATGATATGCGTAGGAAAACATTTTTTTGCAAATGGCTCGTGGGCGATCACGACACATTGGCAAACAAAAGTTTTTCTATTAGTGTTTTACGTTTAATCGGTGTTGACAGATACATCAAGCCCAATCGCATTTAAGTCCTAGCGTATTTCGAGCATAAAGCGAATAGAAATTGTACACAGAAGCGTGTCGGCGAAATCTATTTTCTATAATGCCTTGGTAAAGGAATTGCTGCTAGCGGTCTAGAATTTTAAGTTCCAGAGTTCCAGATTTTGTAACAACCAACGAGTAAGGCATCAGATGCAAAGACTTCCTTTGTAGAACTGTAGGTAGGTACCTAGATAGGATTCCAACTTGCTTCTTTGTAGCGTTGGGATCTTGATTTGAAAATTTAAGCTCTCTTGAATTTTCTTTTAGTTTTGTATCAAATTGGAGTACCTAAAACAAAAGACTTTTATGGTAAATAATGAAAAATAATGGCGCCTCAAGTCCGTCATTTTGATTTGATTGAACGGTTTTGGGTCGCGTAATTGCAGTGATTTCAAATTAATATTTATGATTCGTTTATGTATTCGTAGTCTTACTTAAAGTGGCACTACATAAAATAATAATTTTAATATTGTAAAATTCGGAATCATTCGCGAATCAATTAGAGGTACGGCCCACCGCAAATTGGAAATCGTTCCCCGCGCCAGCCGAACCGAAAACTGGACATTGGTATCACACGCGATGCTTTTTCGCCGATTTTTGTCGATTCTCCGTATTATCGGAGTTAACAAGTGGCCGGAGCGAGCTGTTTTTTCATGTATTTTTACGCGTTTTTTCGGCTCGGCCTTCGTTAATGCCTACCGGGTGGATGAATTTTTTCGGTGAACTAACTAACTCGACCATTTTTCGCTTGACGAAAATAAAAGTACGTCGGCTCCGGCGTCGCATGAGTGTGTGCGTGATTGTCAAAAAAACATTGTGGGTATAAATGGTTGCGGAGTCCATTTTTGGCGCTTGTTTGAGTCTCAGTGGGTGGGAACGGGGAAAGTATTGCAGTTTGTATGTATGAAATGTGGAAATGTTTGCGTCTCTAATTACGAGCCCGTTTGATGTAGAACTAACTAAATTACTGTAACAGTATATTTATTTTAAATAAGTGCTGTAAATTATATCTAACGAATAGGTACGACTGGGCTATAGAAATAGGCATCTCATGGGCAAGCGTGCTCCATTTTAGGCCGCATCTTGGCTTTCCATCAGCGAGATGTCGTCAAATGTGTGCCCTTTAAAAATTAAAAAGACTCATATATACATAATTTTAAATACATTAAATACATAATCGTTTTGGTTTCATATTTTTTAACTATTTCCATAGGTACATAAAAACGAATTTAGGGGATTATGTATAGGTATCCACTACAGACCCAACTAATCCGCTTACATCATCTTACAGCGAAAACTCAAAAACTAAGAAATGCTTTGGGTTTTCTATGTCATTTCTTGGCATTTAAATACTTGCTCAGCATGGAGCTTAGACTCAAACGAATAGAAGCATGGTACGGTAACTAAATTAAAAAAGACTAAATTATCATATATCAAAAAGTATGAAGAGCGAAGAGATTTGATTCGTAATTACTAAAAAACAAACGATTAAAGCACATCAATAATACCATTACCAGACCAGGTTTCGCACATTTTAAAAGTCCTTTGTCCGTGCGTTTTGTGATCAAGCCGATGACGATTTAACCTCCATGGATCAAGCCAAGCGATTGCACATACAATCTTGATCTCAAATTCCAGAAGAAAGTATTTAAAAACCTGCAAGGGAATCGTCCAACTCGAACACCGATCCCGATTGCTTTTGAACATGTCTTGTGATGTATTTTTGTCTGTGGGATTATCGAACTTTTCTACTCAAAGTCCACGTCCCAATCCCTATCTCAAACAAGATCGCTAAAAATGATCGATATTGCAGTTTGAAAGATGCTAACGCCTTCCAAATTTGAAATTGAAAGCGATCAGGATTGATTTTCAAGTAACACGATACACGATGCAAGTCGGAGTAATATCGACATTTCCTGTGAATCCTAGCCTTTTTCTTATGAAACTGAATAGTGAATCGAGCCAGTTGTCGGCCTAATTCTGAGTAAGCGCCACGCAATGACGCGTCGCGCCTGCCCATAACAATTAATTATTATGAAATACTGAATGATTTGAAAATCGAAACAACTATACGAGGAAGAAAGCACGCCATCTTATCTCAAACACCATAGACTAACATCACTAAGGTTACGTCACTGCCCCGCCACGCCACGCCACGCCACCGGTGTCAGTAACGACGTCTGCCGGCCACAAAGTGCACTTGTTGTGATCATTATTAAACTCCAACATAATGTAATATTTTACGTCCCTATATATTTTATAACCAGTCTAGTTATGGCCAAACTTTTGAGAATCCGGTTTGAGACGGTATTGATCCTATCATTTTATTAAATACTTACCTTCTCCTCCCTCCCCACCTCCTTTCATATCTTCAAAAATAAATCTTTCTTAATCGACAGGCATTTTATTCCATAAAAGAATTTCTAATTAATATATTAATTGCAATTGCTTACCTGACGTGACTAATTTTAAACTAATTATTGGCTATGGAAATTTAATTTTATGTTGACATGAATGTACCTAATTGTTATTGATATTTTAAATTTGTTTGTTCTCATATATAATGCTATTTGTAAATGAAAATTATGTTCTGAATTCTATATTTATATTTAAATTGTTATACTATTATTGTGATAAAAATTTGCACACCTGACGGTTATAACTTAGCTAACTATAATATTAATTAAAACCTATAATAACATTGTATTTATACCTATGTATATGCAAATAAATGAATTTTAAATTTTGACATATAGAAATAAATAAACATATATAAAATATAAATACAAAATAACATATATTATGACAAATGGAAAAGTTTCTAATACTAAAAACCATATTATTTTCCTAAAACATAAACATTATCAAAAGTTATTTAGGTATTTTGAAAAGTAATTGATTATTTCAAAAGAATCATTATAATAACGACAGATAGTAACCGTTAAAAGAAGTAAAAAAATAGTTTATACTCCGCGCAATAAAAACAAAAATAAACATCGAAGTAGTTACCCGTCGCAGACTTACCACAAAATAACTCCCTCAATGAATTACGCTCTGTCCACTTCCTCCCCTTAAGAACCACATAAACACTCGCAAAAAATAAAAATAACCACAAAAACATTTTAACGACGCCATTAAGAACATTCGTTTAAGCTAAATGAACCTATTTATTTTTTCACCAAATCAAAATTAGAGGACACTTGCGGCAAAAGGTCAATCATATTTTCCTTGATTTTTAATTATTGCACTTAGTTATATAAGGAACCCAGTTCAGTAACAAATACATCGCTGTAAATCTATCACAACTCTAAATCTTTCGCATGGAACGCGTAATGCAAGTCGTACACATCGAAACATCGATCGTGATAGCAGTTCAGAATGTCGAGGTAAAAGTCGGGCTCCGTAACGGCTCCGAAAATAAACATCGAAAAGAAGAAAAGGTCGCCTTTCTAAATTTCTTTTCCCGTTCTACGGGCTTTTTGTGAATAGAAGAGATTCTTTCATTTGGCCTGCGTTCCAGTATAGATGATATTGATAAAGGCGTACAGAACGAAAGTTTCGGGTCGTGGGAACCCCACTTATGTAACGATCAATGCGAATTCCAAGCGATTGTTGGAAACGAATGTGATCTATTCGAAATTAAAGAGATTGGACGGTTCTTTAGAACGAATCAGGTCAGATAAAAGTTTAGGGCCGAGAGGTTTGGATTGGGGAATTAAACACGATTGAACCGTTGATTTAACAGGCATAATAGTTTTATATTGTTTACTGGACCGATAGCACATACATTTATAAGTTTTACTAGTTGGCAGGTTTCTCATAGGTGATAGGTAGGGTACGCGAGCAGCCAATAGGTTGGTACCACCGATTAGTCAGTTATTCTGCCGCCAAGTAGTAGTGCGCAAGCATTACTGTGTTCTAGTTTAAACTAAGCGCGACATTCAGACAGACAATAACATAGGTATATAATTTCAACAGACGGCCTGTCGCATGCGAGAGAAGAGGTGCCGCCGCATGCCCCTCATGTTCTATGCTTTTATTGGTTGTTATGAGCTATCCCTGTCTTTTGGTCTATTTTATATCTCAAATGAAATTAACTTTTATTACAAAACCTTTCATATGATTTAACCTGAGATTAATGAAAAATAAAATGTATCTTATAACAGGCTTTATTTACTACTGGTTTTGTCTGATCATGCAGTAATATAGGTACATATTTTTCACCTTCTTATATAATATTTGTACACCAAAGTTAAAAAAAAAAATAACATAAATAGTCCTTTACACAAAGAGCTCTAAATCTAAGGGCACAAAACGGCACGCGCCCTCTCCTTATCCGTAAATTGTTCCGAAACCATCTTTGTCCCATTGTGCCTCCGAGCCCCCTGGAGGCCGGAGGTTGAGGATTGTCGGTCGTCATTAGGTTAATTATGTACCCTATTGTAAACGCCGAGTGTATGTCCTCCAGGTTGTGCCTTCACGACAAATTGAGTTTTGTTAATTTTACGGACAAAAACCGCCTTTGGGAAGGGTGGAAAAGCTGCTCTATAAGTATTTTGTAAAAGGTGAAATGTTTGCAAACTCTTCTCAATGACGCTTCCAATAAGACTGAATGTCTATTCTCTTCAGCTGAGATGTCTTCATTCCTTTTTATAGTAATAAGCTGTTTACCACTCATTATTGCCGTTAATACATTCCGTTTTTTTTCTCTGTACTGTATTTTTAATGATATGTTTTGAACTGTATTTTAGGTTTGCCTTGCTTAGCGTCCTTTGTTGTAATTGCCAATAAAATTCTAATGCCGGCACTAACTTTCTGCTTGCATTGAATTTACTCTGTAATATAATTGGTAATTTGAAGATATTCCACGAACAGCACCAACAAACAACAATTGGCAACTGAGTTCCAGAAACCTTTTAGGGAAAGTTAGCGAAATGTTACCAGCCATTAGAAATGTCTCAATCTCAATATTCTATAACAAGTTCCTGCCAGACTCCAACATGTCGGTAAGTCCCGAATCAAGTTCAGAAATCCCTCCATCCTACATAAATATCTTAGCGCGTTGAAATCCCAACTAATCAGAATATTAATCGTTGGAACTAGCACTAGTACGCAAAGACTTCAATTACTCCAACCATGAATAATGCAGGCGATGCGCGCTCAAATCGTAATCGGTTGTAAGTCGGTAAGGGCCGCCACGTACGGAGCTGCACGACAGACTAGACAGGCGCGCTGGCTTTTAGTGCAGATCCAATCGGTGCTGTTTGTAGAAAAAATCACGGCAATGTCTGTCTTAGAGAGTATCTTTGCCATTCAGCCTACAAGCAGTAGTGTGCAAACATTACTGTGTTCCATTTTAAAGAACAATACCTACATCAAGCGATATTATTGGCCATTATGAGAGTTAAAACTTATTGTCTCAGGGTGGCAAGCACAGTGCAGTGCCGCTTAAAATTCTAGGTGGAGCTGCAACTTTTATAGGCAGGCGTGTTGCTTACCATCAGGTTAACTTAGTTATATCAAAAACAGTATCTATGGTATAAGTTATTTTTAGGGTTCCGTAACCAAAGGGTAAAATGGGACCCTATTACTAAGACTCCGCTGTCCGTCCGTCTGTCTGTCTGTTCGTTTGTCACCAGGCTGTATCTAATGAACTGTGATAGTTCCACAGTTGAAATTTTCACAGATGATACATTTCAGTTGCTGCTGTAGCAACAAATACTAAAAAACAGAATAAATAAATATTTAAAGGGGCTCCCATACAACAGATATGATTTTTCTTCCGTTTTTATAGATAATGTTACGGAACCCTCGTGCGCGAGTGCGACTCACACTTGGCCGGTTTAATTTATTTCTTATTTCTCTCCTATACTTTTCGTGTTGAAAATACAAATCTTCAAGTCCCAAAGATGGCTTTGGTTCTAAAAAGAACTGTTGGATCTGACAGGCTTTGTTATCATAGATATAAACATCACACATTTTTATACCGTAAAGCATCAGTTAATCAGTTTCGAGATCAAAGATGAAATACTCAGTGAGGCTCTTTCCACGTATCCCTAAGTCATTTAGTCCAATGGGTTCTAGTTTGCCACTTATTAAAAAAACAACCAGGTCCACGTTACACTTGCGTAGTTACCGTTCTGGTACTACGATTGCTTTTATTTACGATGCCTGCTACCTGTTTGAAGTTGGAAGGCGTCCAATTTTCTTCAGTAACTTTACAAAGTATATGGTACTTTCCTTTTCGTACTTATATTATGATGCACCTGCAAGGTACATTTTTGTTTCCTTAATACCAAAATTTGGCTATGGGCTATCCTCACTATCATACGAGGGATCATTATCCACAGTTTGGTATAGTTTTATCTCAAATTATTCTATTCGTATCGGCCCTGCATCAGTTGCCTCAAACCTTAAACATTGTCTGCTCTTTATGTATTTATTTTTATGTTTGCTGATTGCACAAGCTTTTGAGTTGCAATCCAGTTGTTCATTATTGTTTTGTATGGTATTGCACCGATTGTAATAAATAAAAAATAATATTAAATAAGTGGCCTTTAAACATTTCAGGTTAACTCAGTTTGTACCTTGTGTGTGAGACCTTGCTATAATTTTTTCCTGATTTGCGTTTTCGTGTTGTTGTTTGTATTTTGAATTTTGAACATCATGTTACAATCACAAGTCGCTGATTTTATAGGCTATATAGTGGACTGTGCAAAATAATAATATTGTGCAAGTACGATTTTCAATCCAACCATTCCGTGTAGAGCTACCTTAAGTCAGTAAGTTACTCGTGAGTTTGAGACTTGAATCTCTTTAGGAATATAATTTGCGGCACATGTTCTAATTAAATAATTTGCTTGGGTTTTATGTGAACAAGTTTTGTTTTAGATGTTGAGATGTGATCGTTTGAAGCTGGATCATTGTCGAGGCGGAGTTTTACGCGCCGTTGCGCCGAGAGAATGTTTGAATGGATACATTTTATACGGGACTTTTGAATTGTTGCTCGTTAAATAGAAATATATTTGGAAACTTAAAATTCTTAGTACTTTCAAATTACTGGTTTTGATTACGTTTTAAAACTGCTTATAGATTACGAAAAGAAATTATTTTGTGTGCTCCAAAAGCAAAATTATACGTATATTTATTTTTTCTGTTTTAAACGCTTACACTACGAAATCATCAGTTTTATTGAAAAAAATCTTTGATGTGATTCCTAATGCAAATTTATTTAAAGTGAGCACTGAGCAACTGATTGCTGATCAGTTGCCAGTACAGGAAAAAGTACATTATCGAAACTGCTTGAGTATGTATATAGAGAAATAGGTATTTTTTAATTTGTTATTTATTCTTTATAACACTAGCTGCGCCCCACGGTTTCACCCGCAGTAAAAAGTAAAAAGTAGCCTATGTGTTAACCCAGCTTATAAGCTATCTCAAATTCGAATTTTACACAAATCGTTGAGCCGCTGCGGCGTGAAGAAGTAACAAATTATCACACTTACATACAAACTTTCGCATTACATTTATAATATTAGTGGGACAGTATAGTATAATATCGTGTAGTAGAACGAGTGCGGGTAAGTGGGAGCACTTGTAACCTTCGAACCGACGCACCGGAGGTCGAATTCCCCTTGGCCACTGACATTCTTAAGTTATGTGCGGCTTAACATTCGCTCTAAAAACGGTGAAGGAAAACATCGCGAGGAAACCGAAATATCCAAGAATTAATCACAAAAATTTAAGAACATGTGACATCTACCAACCCGCACTGGGCCAGCGTGGTGGATTATGGCCCATACATACTCTCTCTTTGAGAGAAGGCCCGTGTCCCAGCAGTGGGAATGTGATGGGCTGATGATGATGATGATAGTATCTTATTTATATTTATTTATTTATTTTACTTTAATTAACACGGACAATCCAATTACATTAATTAAAGATATAACATACACACACAAAAACGAGTTACAAATACAAAAAAAAAATAGACCTAACCATTTATACATCCCTCTCACAAAAACGCAAACACTCCGACAATATTTCCTGCCATCCATCCGCAAACAGATCACACTTAGGATTGGCGCGCAGGAGAGCGTTGAGGGCGGAGAGGGAGCGCGGTATGGACGAGTTAGCTCGCGCCACTGTATGACACGACACGCCGGCACGGCGAATAGTTTATGCCTTCTGTTGCGGTGGTAGTTGTCGGGGACAAATAATCGACACAACTCATCATGTAGGTCTGGTGCATCAATTTTGCCTCTAAGGATTTTACATGCGATGACAAGTTGGTGCCTATCCCGCCTGACTTCCAACGAATTATATCCTAACGAACCCAAAAGAAAAGTGGTGGAAATATTAGTGGGGCAGCTACTTGCGTCGTTGGCACTACAAGAAAACGTTCTTTATATTATTATGAAGTTATTTACAACTGCATAGATTTTAAAATAATGGTACAATCGGCAAGCAAAAATTTAAAATATCATATTCAAAACACTGTTTGAGGCCATCCATACTAAAAAAACAGATATCGCAAAAGCGTTCTTAAACCCATTATTAAGTTTATTATTACTGTGAAATTGGTGCAGTACCTAGCTGAATTTATCCTCGGCTATAAAGATTTAAACATCTTTAAAGCTCGAAAATCTCCAGCATTAAGACCACCCTCTTTAGTGGCAGTCGCACTAACGACATATAACTATCCAAAGGCGGAAAGGAAATAAGAGACGTGTCATAATGTGCTGTGGTGCCGTTGCGTTATTATGCGGAGCCGCAACGAAGTTTACTCGAGTAAACTTTGTGGTGGCAAAATAAAAAGTGAAAAAACAGATTCTGTATACCTTAACAAACAAAAAACCCAACTAACTCATAGAATCACAACTGCGCCGAGTTTTGTAGTTATCAAACTATAATATAATAGTTTTACTTCAAAATGATATATATAATTGCAGTTGGGTGCCACACACTTGTGAACCTAGGAAGCTGAAGTGATGATGTTAATGTCATTTTAACAACACAATGTGTCGGCCACATGTATAAGAATGTATTTTCGCAATTAATATTATGCATATTACAATTTTTATTTATTGAACTTTAACTATATTATTATGTTGTCAAAAGCAATACTTTTCAATGTTATGTCATGTTTATAAATTTAAAAACGTCATTCTTTTGAAATGTTAGTTTCAAAACTCCCTAAATGCACTCATGAAGCGCAATGCAACGACAAACGGAGCCGGTGCGACGCCGAGCGCATCGTGTGCCACGCCCCTAAAGATGGTGTCTTCTGCGTCAAGATTCAATATCGTGTAAAATATAAGCGTTTAATTGCGAGCGGAGAGTTTAATTAAACTGAGCGAAGGACAGCTGTAAAACAAGCGGCCACGATTGAGAGAACGGGGTAGCTGACACTTTTGCACGAATATTGCACAGTTTAGGGGGCAACGGGAATTTGTAATTGAATGTATTTGAATTTGAGAGTTTTCGAGGGAATTGGTACAAAGAACACTGAACTTAATAATAAGACTTTCATAGAGTTTTAAGTAATATTTGGCACATGTATGTTCCTTATCTATCGAGGTGAACTCGTGGTAGGTCTCTTGTATACGGGACGCCGCACCGTCTGGGTAGGTACCATAGCTTTGCCAGTTATTCTGCCGCCGAGCAGTAGTGTGCAAGCGTTACTGTGTTCTGGTTTGAAGGGCATTGTAGCTAGCGAAATTACTGGGCATATGAGACCCGATATCTGTTGTTTTGGAGTGATGAGCGCAATACAGTTCTACGCCGTGCTTTTTAGGGTGTTAAAGGTTCTGGGTGGCATTACAATTGTTATGGGCGTGACGCTTACCATCAGGCAAGCGACCTGCCCCAACCATCACTCAGTTCCTTAAATAGAAAAAGTTATCTGGAGAATGCCACATCCATTGATCAGTGCGATTATCTACTTACGTAATTTTTTAAGCAGATTCCTATTGGCTGGCTTTGAAGTGCCAAAAAGCTGTTGTTACCTAATAATAGAATTTAAGTATTTCCCATATTATGTACTTAAAAAAAATATAAGGGCAACACCGCGCAAAAACTACCTTAAAATAAAATGCCATATACTTTTTCTCATATTAAGACTGTAACGTCTCTATGAAGGCTGCATTTTTACCGTCAGACGACTGAGAGAATGCCAGACTATTTGCACAAGCACTCGTCTCTAAGCTGCACGGAATTAAACGCTTCTGGGAAATAAAGTCGTTAGTGAAAATATCTCCGATTTTACACGAAACTTCTCTGATGAGTATGACTGGTACGAAACCCTTCGGATGCCCAGTTACTGACGTAATAACTATAGACATGTCGATGATGAGGAAACGCTAAGTGGTAGTTGATTGAGATCTTCTGTCTCTTCTTCGTCTCTTTTCGTCTATATGCTTGGGAGTGGTTAGTGCAGAACTGGCTATATAGAGACTCCAGCAGTAATGGTGACAAACTGAGTGGCAGCGGTTGTCATGGCATTGTTGCAAAGCACACTATACTGTTCGTAATTACATAGAAGACAAAGATGCTTGGAACATTCCACTTCTGCAAAGTAGCCAACTGGTACATAAGAATAATAACATTGTAGAAACGCAAAAAAATGAAACAAAATCTCTAAAAAAAAATAATTTTCCATATCGCCTGAGTAGTGGTTCTTTTTCCGGTACAGTGGTAGAGAGACTTGTGATAATTTGACGTTTATAAGTGCGTCTGTGATGCCAAACTTGAATAAAGAGATGAGTTTGAGTTTTGTTTACAATTGGGTTCCGGATGTTCAGTTTCTGGAAAAAACCCTCGTCTGAGTATTAAGTTCCACGGAGGAACTGATTGTGAAGAGGAAGTCCGTTTCGCATTGAACTCTCCGCGTTTTCACATGTCTGACCCACCTGATAACAAGCGCCACTGATCTACTCTCGTTATTTCCTGAACGTTGTGATGCATTTGACTTACACTGATATAATAATATGAAAAATCAATTTGAATGACTTATTTAATTCTAATCACTAAATAAATAGGCTATAAAGACAAAGAAATGATGATGTCTCAGTGACCAAGTTGGAAAGGCGTCCGGACGTTATTCCAAAGATGCAGGTTCTAATCCTGCCCGAGCAAGTACATTTTTCTTCTTGAACATTTTTTTATAAATAAGAGATTACTAAATTATCGTTGCGTCTTACTTTACAATCATGAGTTACAAAAACAGTTTATACAATAAAATGTCTTGGAAGAGGCAGCTTCCAGTGTTTCAATTCCGAAAACCTTAGGCTTTGATCACACGTGCAGGTTTCTCTTAAGAGGAATCGTGCTTTGAGTTGAGCGCGAGGTTTGTAATCTCCTTTGAGACTGATTGGAAACAGCTTATTGCTTAGGATTGTTAAAGCCCTAGTTTGCCTCAGTGGAAACTCGTGCGTCTTTTGATCCGACGGTACGAAGCTCGAATCCCGCCTGATGAGAGACTTAAGCTAAACATATGAGCAATCTTAAACGATATAAGATAGATAGATAACACTTAATTGCACTTAAAAAAAGAAAACAGAATTAGACTTGGTAATATAACATTTCCTATAAGTACAATAGGCGGTCTTATCGCTTAGCAGCGATCTCTTTCAGACAACCATAGGGTAAGGAAAACAACATTTTAAAGAGGATAGTGTGATAATAAGTAGGACGAATGTAAACAATTTTACACTTAAATGATTAAAATATAAAATACATATACAATTAAACATAAACACATTTATTTTGTCTATATATGATATATAACATATACATATATAATTCCAATATATATACGTAACACATGTACAAAATATATCTAGTAGGTATATATAAATACATAAAAACAGCAGACCTTCATGATGACATGTTAAAGATTTTCATACGAAGCTTAAATATTTGAAGCGTCCTCGCTTGCCTAATTTCTATGGGAAGAGAGTTCAAGAGAGTTCCACAATCGCACCGCTTGAACGGTGAACGACTTACCATAAACAGTGGTATTATGCTGGGGAGTCTTCAATAATAGATTTTCTGACGACCTAAGATTAAGAGTATTGATACTATGAAGGAATTGACGAAAAACGTTCCTTAAGATAACGCGGGGATGAGGGATTGAACAAAACATTGTAAAGAAGAGAAAGAATATGACAATTCAGACGAAGCAACTTGAGTTTGTCACAAAAACTATAGACATGATCATATTTGCGCATGCAAAATATAAATCTAATACAGAAATTCTGGAGTCGCTCAAGCTTATTTAATTGGTCCTTGGTGATAAAGATATGCACTAATGGTTTTTCTTGAAAGAATTTGCACTAATGGATAAAGTCACCTGTAAGTAGTTAAAATGTAGTCTGCAGCAGCTTACAGTTTCATAACAAAGTGAAATTCAAGCTTGCGTTTCTCATTCATCGTTGCAAGTAGAACAAAACCTTTCGAGTCCAGGTGCTCCGCAATCTTCGCCTCAAAAAACTTACCAAGTGTTCAAGATCCGCAGTTTCAGAGTATAATGTCGAGAGTAATTAGTGCTGACCCAAATGAAACTTCCCGTTGTAACAACAGGGCGGAGGGGGAGGCGCGAGGGGAGGGAAGTCGATAAATTAAACAAAAATGGGACATCCAAACAATCTGTGCCATAAACAAGTAACAAATTTAAACGTACGCCGCGTTTTTGGTTGTCGTTTATTTCGTGCATAATTTTTGCGGTGTTTTCAGTGTATTCTTTATCTCGAAAGCGATAAGCAGTTGTTTTACAATTTTTCAACTTTTTCTTTACTAATGGTCTTCCTTTAACCATTGGTACAGACATTGTTTTTGTTATGAAATACAATAAATCGCAAAAAGATAATAATGATATAAACAATACAAGGCAAAAAGTCACAAGATACATACAAGAAAAAAAGGTACATGCTTTACTTTTCCAACATAATAATTGTAATTAACTTTTTAATTAGTTATCTTTGAAGTTAGTAGAAGTTTGCATAAAATATTATGTGAAGATAGAATTTGGAGAGCAGTTAAAAGATTATGCAGGTATATAAATATACTAATGTATTGTTAAAAAAATTACCAACAAAACAAATATAGAGAAGTTTAAATAGTTTAACACACTCGACAGTCATTTTGCAGTTGCTGTGGCTATTGCGAACGGTGAGCGACCGGCTCGCCGATCGCTACTTACGTTATACTGCCGTTGTGCACGCTAAAGCCGTAGCTAAAGCGAATAGATGTAACGAGAGATTTTACTCTGGCTTGTTTATAGGTTGTTATCGCGGGTCTATTGGGACGGCAGTTACGCGAGTTAGTTATATCATGAGTTGCGGATTTTGTTTTGAGTTAATATGCATGACACTGTCTAAAATTTTAACACCAATAAGTGAGTTCACCGGCATAGTTTTTCAGAGTTGATACACATATCATCATCAAAAGCTTATATTAAAAAGGTTTGTGGTATGGTTGTATAGTCTCAACGTCTTGTATTATACTGCACAGCATAAATTCATATACCTATACAGAAAAGGTACACAAAAGGTACGTCCCTGTCTTCCGTCTGTTTATAGACTAGTAATTATTGTGGTGTTATTGCCCTTTGGCCAATATATTTTTAGTCAAATTTAAATTCCACGTTTGAAACTTGGAACAATAAAAGGGAGGCCTTTGCCCTGCAGTGGGACATTTTAGGCTCTAAATAATAATAATAAATTTCACTTCCCAAAAACTTATCGCCCTAGTTTCATTTCCCAAATAAATCTTTAGCAAATTTACAATTCGCATTTTATTCACTTGGTTAAATTATCATTTGGCATCATTTTACTTTGTCAAATGTCCAAAATAATATGTTTGTACATTTGTACCACACTTGACTAGTTCAGGGTAAAGTCATACATATAGGTACGACGACGAGCGAAGCGAGGAGAAGTGTTCGCGCGAGCCGAGCGAGCGAAGTGTGCGTGCCGCGGCAGCGTCCGGCGAAGTGCCACAAGAAGAATAAGCCAACAATAACTTGCCAAAAAAGAGTTTTGCTAACTGAAAAGAAAAATAGCGATAAGTTGATTTGAAAAATGTTTTTGCTAAATGAAAATTTGCGTAAATAGTTTGCGATGCGATAATTTTGGGAAAAGTTCTTTGCCCATACATTAGTAAACCAATTATTGTTCTATATGACTACTGCTACTATACTATGACTTTATTCTATTGGAATTTAATCGACATGAATATTTCCATACATTGATACAAGTTTTATCTCTTTATTAACCACGACACGTGTGTGTTTTCCAAAAAACTCGACACACTGACAGGCTCGTGAAAGCAATCATAAATTTTATTCATTTTATGACATTTACAGCCCCATATATCACTATTCCCTTGTAAGTTGTAAGTCATATACCAATAACAATAAATTTTCCGACGTCGTCACATCGCCATAAAAATATTTCCGGTTTATTTCTCTGTCAACATGTTTAAAATAAAAATATACACAAAATATAAATAACAGTTAGGAATGTAAACAATGGCTTAGTTTAAATCAGTATAATGGATTCATAATTGTAAAAAAATCCTGTATCCAGCGTGGGTGTATCCAAAATCCATCAAGGAAAGTTGATCAAACCAAGTGTTTTTTTATGGAGCTGAGTGAAAAGACGAACAAGTCGTTCGCCTCGTGGTAAGCGCTACGCCTGCCCATAACAATTACAGTGCCACACAGAACTATTAAAACCTTAAAAAGCACTGCGTAGCACTGCATTGTGCTTATCACCCCGAGAGACAGAAACAATTTCCTTTAAAACATTAAAACAATACCTAATTAACAAATGCTACTACAATTTAGACGATTTTTTTTAATGACAAGTAAATAGATATTTTAAATCAATATATTAATAAAATTAATTATTTTTATGACCATAAAATACCAAAGTTTATTTAATGGATTGGTCCGCTTGCTCCTATTACTCCTATTGCCATACCCTGTCAGGGTCATATAAGTTAACCAACCTTTTCATAAGACCTCTTCAAATGTACATACATATATGATTGCAATAAACTATTAAGTATTGAATCTTCAGATATTAAGTCTCATATGCCCAGTAATTTTGCTGGCTATTATGCAGTTCAAACCGGAACGCTTGCTTTTAGGTAGTAATATTAAGTTTTTTTTGCTTTTAGTGTGAAAGATTTCACATATATATAGGTACACGCCTACAATAGTTAAGTTACTGCAAACATATGAATTTATACATCTGTCGGCCTACACAGAGGTCGCACAAGCG
The DNA here is from genome assembly GCA_951640565.1 of Petrophora chlorosata. Classification (NCBI taxonomy): domain Eukaryota; kingdom Metazoa; phylum Arthropoda; class Insecta; order Lepidoptera; family Geometridae; genus Petrophora; species Petrophora chlorosata. The sequence goes on along the minus strand of OX621204.1, from coordinate 531,926 downwards.
ACGATAATATATCGTGTTGTCCCATGCGGAGGTGTAGCCTCACTCCAATTGATGATACGGTCCAGTTATGGATATAGATCTAGTTATGAAATCGACAAAGCCTTTGTATCAAAGATGACCCAGATATAGTACTTAGGTATTATCAAAGTTATTAAGAATAAAATTGACTGTAGCTCTGTCTGGCATAAAGTTTTCAATATAAAGGATATTCTTCGAGCCAAGCCTCAGGGTGAAGCACCTACCTTATTAGTTATTAAATGAAAATTATATAAAAAAGCGATTTAGGATTTGTATTACATTACAAATATATACATACGTTTTAGGAATGTAATGTAATAAATAAAAAGCAGCGTCGCTAATTAGGTGGTGTATTTACTATCTAATTGACAACGGACGAATATCGTACCGCTATCGCTGGCACTGATTGATTGATTGATAACGCTTTATTGTACACCAAAAAATAACAAGAAGAAATAAAAATAAAACTTAAAAACTTGGTTAGTACACTGGGAGGTCTTATCGCTAATAAGCGATCTCTTCCAGACAACCTTTGTATGGAGAGGATTTGTGATACGACAAAAGACGATGGTGTACTTATATTATAATAACTACTTTGTAAAGTCATATATCATATGAGTAAAATACATACATAAATAATAATAATATAATATATACAATAAGTAAAATATATACATATATAAAGCATACCATACCGTTAGTAATTACATAGAAGACAAAGATGCATGGAAAATTCCGCTTCTGCAAAGTAGCCAACTGGCACATAAGAAACATAATATTGTCAAAAACAGATATATTGCAAAAAAAATATAAAAATATGCCCATCAGTTTCTGATCGAATCTTCTGGGTAGTGGTTCTTTCCGATACTGTAGTAAAGTCATTGTAATAACTGACGTTCATAAGTGCGTCTGTGATGCCAAAATTAGATGAAGAACTTTTAAACTTTAAATACAATTTTCTATATTAATAATCTCAATTCAAGTCCATTAGCTCTTTTTATAATAAGTTGTTCTGGCCAGTTTTTCCCTCAATATACGTAGGTATTTGTTGAAAGTAGAAATCTTGTTCTTATACCTCACAGGCCATTTCCAAGCTTTATTATTTACATCCTTCCTCCTTTGCCTCAGCTATAGGTAAATCAGTTTACGAATGGAGATTGAATCCATTCGCACGCTCAATCGACGTAACAATATTTGTACAAACATACGAGTACAAGCGCACACTGTTACATGAATGTACACGTATGGTGTATGGAATTTTAGATGTGTTTACTCCTCGCCATACAATACGCAGTTGAGTCTATTGTGGAATGAAAATAATGGAGGACCCGGAAGGAGTTCCCAAGTGCGACATTTTCCGATCTCTTTGAAGGACACCATAGCCACTATACCATGCGGTAATTGCGCATGGTAAACAGGTACGACTTTATAATCTCACCAAAGTTTCTAAAAGTTCTTAACTCCCGTAGCCGTCCAGACAAATGCCTAACCCTAAAACATAAACTCGCCTATATCTCTCCACTGCGTCTTTTACTACTCAGAGTAACGCGCGGAGAAGCCCGTTTCGCCAGGATTTTAGCTAACTGTCAATAAGATTCCATAAGAGAAATCATCGACCGTTACCTCTGGCTGCCTCGTACCGAAATACTGCTCTTTCCATTCTAAAAACTAAAAGCACCCCATGTAAATTGCACCGATGCGAATCCAAGCTGGCACTCGTTAGCCAGCACTATAAAAATAGCTGCAATTAAAAGTATTTTTTATGAACTAAGGCTTAGTTCATTGGCTTAGTTACTAAGCCAGCATTTATTTTATTTGCTTACGGATTTCCAATTATAACTTTAACCAGTACGAGTAGTTTACTGGCGAACTTAATAATTACCCATATTTATGTTTAATAAATCCATCGATATAGATAAAAAAATATTAAAATATAGCTCTATCATTTTGCTGCACATTTTAATTGGTAAAATAAAACTTAAATTATCTAGGATCAAACCCTTTAAAAACTAAGTATTGTCACAAAAGACTTAATAAGTGTAGCGCAATATGAATCATTAGTTTCATGTTTCCGGACGATGTTCGTTAAATCAACAGCGAGTACGAGTCTGAGCGGTCGCTGTCACCGGCTTCCTTTGGATCTACGTGCTCCATCATTGGTCACATCGTCGCTAAACATCACTAATACCTAGCATAAACAACATGTACTGCAGACGTTTTGAGATGCGGTCTGGAGTTCACTTTCAATTTATATTTATTTTGTACATATTATGTTAAAGATACATACATTTTTAAATTACTCAAATTTATAAAGCCGCAGTCGCAGGGGTAATGCTAAAACCCACGAATTTCGTAGCTCGGGTAATATAATTACGACGGACACTGCGGCTTGCGTTCCTCTACCGTCTACAGTGAGGTGTGGTCCAACATCACAAGTGATTATAGTTTTTATTAACTTTATAAACTAAGACCCGGATTTTTTAATGTCTTGTCCAAGAAAAGAGTCCACTTTGGGTTTTGTTAGATATACAAGTGAAATTACTAGGCGTTATGGGACTTCGAAACTATTGTCTTAGAGTGACGCGACTTGTTACAAAGTACTGGGTGATTCTTCAATTGTTATAGCCATTTAAAGAACCACCCAGGCGTGCTGTTTACCATCAGGTGAGCGACCTGCTCGTCTCATCACTCAGTTGTATACTATTACGTCTTCAGTGGTTGTATAAAATGAAACAATGGTACGACACCAACAGAATTCACAACTTCTTGCTGTATATACGAGTATTAAGAATTAGGAACAGCTGCTGTGGCGACCTTAGCTGCCACATATATATTAACGACTTTACGTAACAAAAGCTCACAGATGGCGCTGACATAAATTAGCATAAACGCCCATACAAAGTCGCAGATTTCTATACAAATCCTGCATCGCCCAAACGAAGTTCGCACGTGATTAAATGAAGGCGCGTCTACAGTAGATACCTTTACCTACCTATCTACCTATCCAATACCCTCATCCCTCCATAACCGCCACAATCGTCACAATCGTTTCAATTGTACCATCCCCCCCAGATTTGCATTATTCCGTATTTGCGTACTCAAATAAGTGCTGAAGTGAAACATTAGGAATTAAAAGAGTACCTACATTGCAGAGTTCTATAGTACCTACCTATCGCACCTACATCTACAGTAACAGAGCATTGTTAATTTTGACCTCTTTTCTGCTAGTGTTTTGAAATAAGCGGACAAAAGGTCTTTTTAACACGTTAAGTGCGAAACGAGGCCTAAATCACCCCTCATGCAACTTCCTTGTGGTGCGGCAAGGAAAAACGTGAACATCTCTGTCGTGCGAAGGGCATAGCTTTGGTTTGGTCCAGTATAGAAAAGAGATAAATGTATATTTGAGACGCGTTAATGGTCCCGGACTCGGTGGTATACCTACCTTGGTACCGGATGTCTTAGGCCTCGTACCGCACTGAATTAATATAATTTTAATGCAGTGCGGAACGAGGCTAAAACGTCCCATATCCCCCCGGACCTCGTACCGCACCCAACGCGAGCTTCCCGCGACTAGTGTTGTGCATCACGTCGATTGGAGAGCACGTCCTTTTACATCGCCGAACATGTCTAAACGATGTCGGAAGAAGTTAATTTTAAAAAACCCAGAAACAGAACCAAAACAGGTACGTTTTTTAATTGATATTTTTGTAGGTAGTGAAAAACTCCACAAAAAACGCAAAGCAGCCGTTGACAAAACAGGTAAGTAATTAATTAATAATTCAGTAGTTCTTTGTCTAGGTTTTGAAAGTAAATAAAGATTACCTAACGATTTTTAGGGTTCCGTGTCGAAAGATAAAAACAGGACCCTCTATTACTAAGACTTCGCTGTCTGTCTGTTTGTCTGTCGCCAGATATCTCAAGAATCGCGATAACTAGATAGTTGAAGTTTTCTCAAATTAAGTTGGTACTTCTGTTACCGCTATAACAACAATACTTAAACGTTAAAAACAACAAAATATGTACAGGGTTATTTTTAATCACCAAGTTTGTTGAGTGTGTTAGATTCGACTTATGTAAATTTTACTAATAAGTGTATTAGCCCGAGGCAGAATAAATAGGATAGTTTCTTTTCTACTTCTGGTTTTCTTTTTTTTCTATTCTGTGAACCGCATTAAGACTTTCACACAAAAATAGATAAACGTCGTTGCGTCGATATTATTCTTCTCATCACTAATCTTAACGAAAATTTACCCTATTTCAGTGCGTTACGAGGTGTATAAGATCCCATATTTTGTTTTGCTAATAATTAATAAACTAGCTATCAGATCCCGGGGCGACGGTACATTAGGGTTCATCAATTCACTGTCTATATCGATAAGGACCAAAATTTTCATTTATCTTTGATTTCGCGCCAGAAAATGGATTTTAGTCTGTTAAAGGAGGTGGGGTCTAATAGACCGCGTGTCGCCCTAACGTCTGGTCACGGTGCGGGCCGATAATACCTCGTGCCGCAGGAACGGAAAGTTTGCAAAAATTGGTGACGCAGCGAACGTGTTAAAACTGGTTAATTAACCCAGTACCTGCTTATAAGTGACTAGCTGCGCCCCGCAGTTTGCCTGTGTGGTCAATTTTTCGAGATAAAAGAATCCGGCTATGTGCTAATCCAATTTCCAATGGGTATGATATTTTCACCATTATTAGGTGGTTGTATGTTTATAGAACTCGAAATTTAAATAATAATTCATGTGGAGATTTTTTATGGAACTGAACGATGAGACGAGCATGTCGTTCGTCTGATGGTAAGCGCCACGCCTGCCTATAACAATTGCAGTGCCACCCAGAACTTTTAATACCGTAAAAAGCACTGTGTAGTTCTGCATTGCGCTCATCACCCCGAGACATTATAGATATTAAGTCTCATATGCTCAGTATTATGTAATTACGGTGGCTACAATGCCCTTCAATTTGGAACCCAGTATTTCTTGCGGCAGAATAACTGGCAAATTGGTGGCACCCACCCAGACAAACTCTTGCATGCGACAAACCTACCACCAATTAATTTATGTAGGAGATACAAACACACCAAATTTTATTTACGGAATAAACAATGATGAGTGTACGTAGCAATAACCCTTTTGAAACGGAACTGTGACGTGTATTTCCTCTTTGATACCTGCTGATAATTATTTTGTGCTTTTGACCAATGGACTGTGAGCTCACAAATAAAACTCCTGTATTATGTATAAAATGGGTACAATTCATTTCATGCTTTCCTTTGATGCTCGGAATTTTACTGAAAACCGGTTTTAGGGATTACACATTTTTAATGGAAATAATATTAGACCTAAAAGACTAACAATACATGCTAAGTCCTTTTTAAACATTTTCCTGTAGTCCAGAGGAAGGAATCGCAGTAGCTGTAATACAGGGTCCTAGTACAGCTACTAACGACATTTCTAAGTGTGTATTACGCACAAATTTATTTTTTTATTTGTATAGGTACCCTAACTTAGAATAAATTAATGTTTTTATATTTTTTGGAAATAAATGTTAATTGATTAAAAAAGTGACGTATGCGCGAGGCCGTCTGGATTGGTATGTACCACCGCATTGCCTGTTATTCTTCTGACAAGGAGAATATAGTGCGCAAGCATTGCTGTGTTCGAAAAATTTTAAGCGAATTTAGTGTACAGTATTATGATAGGTACTTAAGAGGCCCTGATTGACCCTGGTGTCGGAGTTATAGACCACCATAAGGCCTCTGACATGGTCTAACGACTGTTATCCTAAGACAACAACCGGGACCGATGGCTTAACGTACCGCTCAGATATAAGTACCACACTACCGGCCTCCCATCCAAGTGGTGACCGCGACGAACGTTGTTACGAGGTATCTGTTGAAACATATTAATTTATTTTGCTCGCCTCAATTTACATGTTCATTAAACACTGCCTTCTGCATCTGACCTTTAAATCTCGTTATTTCGAATGAAAAATGAGTTAGGTAATACACAAAATGAATATTTTTATTAACCGCGCGGTCACGACACCGAATTAATTTAAGGACACTCCTAACCGAACAGCGCGACTATGAAACGATAGTGCTAACTCGCGAACGACGATGCTCTGCTATACCTATCTTTTCACGAAGATATGCACTCGTGAGTGACAACATGCTCATAACAATATTTAATTTTTAGAAAAAAAAAAACCGACTTCAATGTTTCTTTGAAGTGCAAAGTCAAATATTGATGAAATTAATATGGGACCACTTCGTAGCTATACTGAACCCAACGCAAAAAGAATTTTCCAAATCCGTTCATAAATGACGGAGTTCTGAGGTAAAAAACATAAAAAAAAATACAATCGAACAGAGAACCTTCTCCTTTTTTTGAAGTCTGTTAAATAACAATTAAACGGCGCATCAAGTCAAATCGGCTGATCTTCCACTTCTCCCACCGTGTCTCGGGTTAGTCCCCTCTACCCTAGTGTACTTCTACCCCCGGGAAACTTGCAGGTTGTTGGTAACTGTACCGCTATATAGCCGGGGCGCCTCTCAGCGGCATAAACGTATTTCGTGTGGTATTCTATCACGTCGCAGTCGTCATTGCTTGTGTATGCCCGAAGCTTTGACTACTACAGGCGGTTGAATAATAATTCTGATTTATCATTTTGTTTAGGGCCGTTTTATAACAATGGGTACCTGTTATATTGGTTTTAATTTGTTTAGTTGTAAAAGCTGATGTTTACGTGTTGTTTGACAGTAGTTTAGTTTTAGGTCTCGAGAAGGGTGTTCTCACCATTATGTATATAATTAGTTAACTTTATGTATCTCGCTTATGAGTGAATGTCTACTAGATAATAGTTTTGCAATATTATTGTGACGTTAATAAACCAACCTTAAAAATATTTTATTGTACTTGCGAGCGAGTGTGGCTTAGCGGGAACTCGTGAGACTTTCGATCCGAGGGATTGGAGTTCAAACCCCGCAACAAGCGCGGATTTAATACTCACTAAAAACGGTGAAAGAAAATATCGTGAGGAAACTGATAGTGTTCAAAAATCACAAAGTTCAAGGACATGTGACTTCCACTCACCCGCACTGAGCCAGCGGTGTGGATTACGGCTAATAGTTTTTCTGTGAAAGAAGGCCCGTTTCCCAGCAGTGGGAAAGCAATGGGCTGACGATGATGATGGTTATAATATTACCGATGGTTAATGATATTGTTTATTTTTGTTTCAAATAGTATAATCTTAGCATAATAACTAATTTGATTATGGCTCACACTCTCTATGAGAGAAGGGCCGTGTCTCAGCAGTGGGAACGTGATGGGCTGATGATGATGATGATGAATCATTGTAAAGTCCTAAACCTTAAAGACTGGAGGTCTTTAAGGTTTAGGTCTCCAAGTTTCAGATATTTTGTTTTATAAGTATAATATTGTTGACAATCACGTGACCGTTTACATTCATAAATCTTTTTTTGTTTCGGAAACATGGAGGGATAAATCAATAAAACACAATTTGGGTGAACATTTTGAAGCAGACAGAACAGACAAATAAGTGACAGCTATAGTGCGAATGGGGCTTAAAATGGGCTCCGTTGTCACATGCGGCAGAAGGTCAGCTCAGGCTGGTTACAAGAAGACGTTTCACGTACTGAAGCCAAGCTATGTCGGTCTTTATTTTATTTTATGGAACAACAATGTTTTGTTACACAAATGTTTTTGCCCGCGTTGTTACGGCTTCTGTCTATTGTATAATCTCTGCCGATTCGAAAATTATTGTTTAATTTTTGATCAGACATGGTTAAAATTTCAAATGTCTACTATCAAATTTGCTTTACTTGCTTTTACTGGTAGAAGAACCACGGTTTTACAGTAAAATCTGTTCAGTAATTATAGACGTAGTAATATTAGTTATGCTATAGTTTGTATAATTTTAAATTAAACGGCTGAAATATTTACTTTGATTTTATAGACTTTACTAATACAAATGCGAAAGTTTGTAAGTATGGATAGAAGTATGGATGTTTATTATAAAATCATGCAAAAACTAATAAGAATAGATAATAGTACCTGCCTACCTAATCCGTGTAGTAGATACACAGATTTTGATGAAATTTGGAGGTTGTTTGAACCCGGAATTCTTTTCACGCTGGTGAAACCGCAGGGCGTATCTAGTATATTTAAAAAAAATTAAGGCATGATTTTTTTTTAATCATAATCAGTTGTTTATTTGCCAGAATACACATAATAATACAATATATCAGATGTCATAAAATCAAAAAGTCTCGGTATTCAGCCTGCAAGCAGGCGAGCAATTATTTGTAAATATTAAAAATGAATCTGTCAATATTACAAACATAATATATACCATTTAAAATTTTAATATTTAGTTACACTATTAAAACAATAAGGAATTATAAAGTTTTGTCTTAAATTGGTGTCAATCAAAAAAAATTTGATGTTTTCAACTGTAGCTTATATTGATGAATTGATTTTCTTATAGTCTTTTTGTCTGTAAAACTTCGCATAAAAAATCAAAACCATATTTCCATTCAAAGACTAACTTTGATTGTGTAATAAAATAAAAGCGTGAACCAATGAATATGGAGTAATACTTTTTTGTCCTGCATTTATCACACCCTGCCGATAGAGAATCTAATTAAATTCCGGGGAGGTATTAATTGCGAGAAAATGCTGGGATTTATCCGATATCTTGTTTGTAAATAACGATAAATTAATTAATGTATCCGGAACCCGGGCCGGGATTGATGACGATTAATTTGCAGTTACGACCTTCGAAGGGCGAGGATATACGCGTATAACTTGGCTATTGGAGACGTAACTGTTGTTTGTAACCTTGTCTTGCACTGGAAGTCTTGTCAACGTTTTCGGAAATAGATCGGGGAAGAATTTTTTTTTTTAGTACTACAAATGTGTCTTTACCTTTCAGAGTTCTTACGGTAACATGATATTAATCATATATTGTAACAAAACAAAGTTCTGGGTGGTGCTGTTATTGGTATGGGCTGGCGTATTGCTTACCATCATGCAAACGAACAGCTCGTCTAGTCACACAGTTACATAAAAAAAACATTTTGTCCCAAAATCGTCTCGTCTCTCGTAGGTGATTTTTTTTTAATTATCCCTCACCTAAAAATATATAATAAAGTTCTAAGTTCAAAAGTTCTTTATTCAATTTTGATTTCACAGAAACACTAAACTTATGTACGTCAATTATTACTACTATCTTCTATGTAATTAGTAACGTATAGTATGCTTTTTTCATAAGAATAGTTTTTACACGCAATTTGAATTTACTTTCTTAATTAAAACGCAATTTATAGATGATTAAAAACTTTGTAGAACTTTGAAATTACTCGCAAAATATATCAGAACTTCATCCAACTATGACACGCATCAAAAGGGGACGGAACAAAGGGTAGCAAAAATAAAAAGAGGGTAGTTCGCAAGTCAAGTGATATTTCAAGAACAGATGGGTGTTCTGGACGTTTTGCACAACTTCTGACTGCGGGTCCAAGTTTATTTTAAACTTCGTCTTTGGCTTTGTATGGAGGGCTATGTTGAGGGTTGTAACGGGTATCCGGCTTATATTCGGAATTGTTTAGGCCGGATTAGCATCACTCTTCAGCTGTGGATATAATATGAAAAGGAGATATGAATAAATATTGTGTATCATAAACAATTAAATCTGTTTTTATAAGCCACAACTGGTAACCCTGTTTAGATACCAAAACATATGTCTTGTATGCTTTAATATTGATGAATGATTTGATTTAATAATAATTATTTCCGTTGTAGATTATTGTATTTTCATCAATTTTCTACAGCTTTATCTTGTTGCGTTATGGTTAAAAAGCATTTTTTCTCGTTCACTTTTAAAAATCTTCTGCGCAATCTTGTCAGAGTGGTCCTGGTGTAATATATGGTGTATGCGGTGGGTCTTCAGCGTCGTGGTTCCGCTTAGCGAGGGTTACTGCTATCGCAATATTTCTCTATTTCTGCATCCTTAGCATGGACCAGAGACAAAAATTGTGTCCCTTTTTTATATCCCCTTTTTGTTTGACGAAAGTGGATAAAACAGGTGATAAATTGTTTTGTCTCCGGTCCGTGCTGAGGGGCCTATCGGTTGGTGGCATTGCGAGTAAACTGGACTACGGTGGATTGAGTTGCAGTCTTAATAAAATCTATCTTTTAAAATAAGTTGTTTAACAATACGAAAATGATCTGTCTTTTAAAATAAGTGTTTAGCTTCTGCCAAGTGACCAACTGGCATATAAGAAACATAATATTGTCAAAAACAAACATAAAATATCGTAACAAAAGTTCAAAAAAATAATGCCGTATCTTCTGAGTTGTGATTATTTGTCTGATACGGTGGTAGAGCCATTGTAATAATTGACGTTCTGTGATACCAAAATAGAATATAGAACTTTTAATTGATTGATTGATAACACTTTAACCCGCCGTATATTCGGCATACGGTTATACGCCGGTTATTCGGCAATCCGGTGAGTTTTCACCCATGCCATCACCATTTCTGAGAGCTTTTCACAAAATTTCACTTGGTTTAAATGAGAATTTGCAAAGTTTGCGTATATGGTAACGTGAAATTACTGTGGTTCTAATTGAAAAAAAGTTTTTATATATTTTCTTTCGTTAAGTTATTTTATAAATATTAATTATTTAATTAAAATTTATAAAATATTATTATATTAATATTATATAAAAAAAAAAAAAAATAAAAAAAAAATTGACGGCAAATACCTCTCACATCTTAGATTCGCAGATGACATAGTCTTGCTATCAGAACATCCCGAAGAATTACAGATCATGATCGAATCCCTTAGTCAACAAAGTAAGGCCATAGGCTTAGAGGTAAATCAAGAAAAAACAAAAATCATGACAAATAAACACGAAGCATCAATTTCTATAAATGGAACTGCTCTAGAATACGTCGATGACTACATATACCTTGGTCACCTCATCTCATTTAAGAAATGCACTGAAAAGGAAATAAATAGAAGAATAAAAAGCACTTGGAATAAATACTGGGCTATGAAAGAAATCTTTAAGGGCACTCTATCTACAAATCTGAAAACAAAAGCTATGAATATTTGCCTGACTCCATGTCTTACGTACGCTTGCCAAACATGGCCATTAACCAAAAAACATCTTGAAAAACTTAGAATTTGTCAAAGAGGAATAGAACGAAGCTACCTTAATCTCAAACTAAAAGATCGAATAAAACATTCAAATATAAGGAAAAAAACAAAAGCAAAAGATGCGGTCAATCAAATATTGAAATTTAAGTGGAAATGGACGGGACACCTTCAAAGACTAGAGGAAAATAGGTGGGCCCAGATCGTAACGAACTGGGTTCCAAGAGATAAAAAAAGGAGACGTGGCCGACCATTTAAGAGATGGAACGACGACATAGTAAATGTCGCTGGGAAGTTTTGGGCAAGAAGCGCCAGACAAAGAGAGGAATGGAAACGCTTGGAGGAGGCTTTTACCGCCACAGGCGGTCCTTACACTACGACTACTAACACTTAGAATAGTAAATAACTAACATAATTTTAAGATTCTTATACTAACAAACTAATAAAAAAGAAAAATAATAATAATAAGATGTTTAAATAATTTAGAGCATAGGACATTTATATATAAGAATATTTAATAAGGAGAAACTTTTATATTTCAGAACATTTTGGTGTAGGGAAATAAAAGCTATTTTATTTTTATTTAAGTTATTTTATACGAGTTCATACTTAGTTTTTTCAGTCTCTAGTTAACGTATGTAGGTTGTGGTTTGAAAATTGCAAACTAGTTTTACATATATAATCAACTAGCCGCTGCCCGCGACTTTGTGCGCCTAAGATTTGGTCATAGTAAGTCTTCCGGGCTAAAGGCTATTTTTGTGCCAAATTTCATTAAGTTCAGCTTTTTAGTCGTGTAAGGAACAGACAGACAAACATGCCTTCGCATAAATTATATTATAGTGTGGATTTAAACTAAATACCTAGTTATAAAATTAAACAGAATTTGTTATATATTTGAGCACTAGAGTAAGCTTTGCAATCGTTATAAGTTATTTTTCTCTTTATCTTTCTGCTCCGCGGTTTCATCAAGTTTCTTATGTCCTCTTCAAGGATCTTATAAAATTTCATCAAAATCCGTTTAGTAAGTGTTTCCGGGATAAACTGTCTCACACACATAATACATTAAGTGCGTTTGAATAGACTACTAGACCCTCATTCTAAGCGGATGAAATCTACCGATACACTCGACTACAGTTTTTTCATCGAACCTCGTGCCTAAACTCAAAAAGCGTTCAAAGAAAAAATACGGCCCCACGAAATAAAGATACTAAATGTCCAGCTTACAGTAATCGATTGTCCGGACCCGCAAGACTTACGCCGACTGTTGATTAGCCCCCTAACACATTTACTGTCCGCACTTGGTTGCTCTGACCTAATAGAGGATTTCTAGGATTAACCACCACACACCCAAAATCTACCCTATTATTTAACTGTTACGGTTCATTATCAAAGAAGTGATGGGTCTGTATGATCATAAGGCGACACATAGTTTTGTTTCTTGGTAGAGATAACGCAGTCCAGTCTGTTTGTCAAGTACTTTCAGTTGGCTTATGTGAAGTTAGTATTCATTAAGGATTAGAGTGTGATCGTTGATTATGGAGAGGGTTACTTTGTTTTGTTTGTCGAGTCCCGGTACTGTTATTTTACTGTTTCTGTATATTATGGTCAAATAATGAAAATGCTTTTTAACCAAAAATACGTCTCGTTTGGGCACTTGTCGAAACAGACACTTTTCCATTACTAGGTCGATTTTGGGGGGAGGGTTGCGGTTTTGTGACGCGAATTGCCGATAAGGTATTTTGTTCTGCACGAGCCCTACTTGGGAAGTACTACACATTTGCCAGGTATTCTACCTCCAAGCAGTAGTTACCAAACATTACTGTTCCTGTTTCATGTTGCTTACCATCAGATGAACGACCTGCTTGTCTCGCCAAAATGGTTGTCACCAAACTCCGCTGTGTTATTTCCATGAAGATTCTTATTAATGATTCTTCGTTATCCTCGCCCTCGCACTGCTTAGCAGGTTCAGGAGCCGCCTGAACACTTACGTATAATTATTTATATATTGTTTTTTATCGCTTAGGTATAGATCTATGTTTGGCCACTGTCTAGCTGGATATTAATACGGCCGAAGATGGACCACATAAATACCCGTTAGTTGAGCGAGTAACTATGACCGGTCGTCCCTGGATGGTTCACCTAATTTCATCTCAAAACACGACAGCATGTCTTTTTTTAGTACGTGGTACTAAATTCCCATTTAAATGGCCATTCTCATAGCACAAACTAGATATTTAAATCAGAAAAGTTGTACAACTTACAACGTTTCATACGTAACGTGGAGCAAAATGTAAAATGTCTCGCGCGGGCGCGCTGCAAAATCAAATTGTTATGGACCGTGAAATAAGTGAGTTGTTCAACCACATCGTATCGTGGCTTCAAACGATGATGCTAATAAGATAGGATTCTTGTGGTCAATTGAGTTTGTGTATTTGAATAATTTGTAACTACTTCGAAACTGCTTAATAACAGTCTAGTTTAGTAAGGCCGCTATATACAGGCTTTTGGCACTATATACACGTTTTTGTACCTGACTATATTTTTTTACAAAAATCCAAAACTGCTGTTTTTATTTACTCTAAAATTCACCCGATGTTTCCTAAAAACAAAACTTATTCACTGCAAGGGAATTGGTGCATCATCCTAAAATTTAGCCACACCTGTATATCAAACTGTAGCGGTATGTTAATTAGTACATCTAATAATACCTACCTACATAACTATATTTCTTTATGAGAGTTTACATCTGTCTACATCATGTAGGCGGAATTTAGTTCTAAAATTTCGGCTTTGTTTCTTTATGAATATTGACGGAGTAACGGTTCCAGGATTCTTTTTAAAAAGTGTGACATCAGCATGGCTGACGTCACTGTCATCATCATCATAGTGATCGCTCATCCTTCAGGAATGAAAGGCTTGACGAAGAAACGGCTCCAGGATCCTTTTTGAAAAGTGTGACGCCAGCACTGCTGACGTCACTGTCTTCGTCATCATGGTGATCGCTCATCCTTCAGGAATGAAAGGCTTGCAGGTAGTCATAGCTTGGATTTATTCAGTAGTTATGCAATTAAAACTATTAGTAGTAAACTAGTAGTTACCACTTTATTACTTTTAACAGTTTTTGAAGTTTGTTAGCGTCTTTGCGCCGATATATATATTTTTTAATTCATCACGTTTTTGTGAGTTTATATTGTCATTCAGTTCTGAGCTACAAGTATGAGCTTCGTATGTTTAAAGACTCTAGCTCATCGAGAAGTTAGTTCAAAATGTACCGAACAGACCAACAAACAAACACACAGACACACAGGATAGCCTAACTCGCTTTCCTGTCATATGCGTACAAATATGTAAATAATGCATAATTATGTAAATATGCGTACGAATTAGGTTCATAATAATTCCCTAAGGCTTCCGATATCAGAAAAATACATATTGTGAATGAACAAACGTAACATCCAAATATACAAACTTGCGCATTGCGTCCGACGGTTGCAGGCGCATCCTTTTTATTATAGGATTTAAATTACTTACTAAATTTCATCAAAATCCGTATAGTAGAGTCCGTAGTATTATTTACGTAATTCAGTAACAAACATCCATCCTCGACATTTTGCAGTTATTACATTATTAGTTATGATAACGATAATGGGTTATAGATATAGATTTAATTAAAATAATATGTTTGTGCATAGTTCTGAATAAGATTGTTAGTTTCCGGGAAGTTGGACGGACGAGTCACGCCCCTATGGGCCCTTCTCTTTACTTCGTTTTCCGCATTGCCGAGGGTCAACTTTATTCATACGGGTGACCCTTGATTAGATTTATTTCTTACGCAATATATCAAATAAAATGTATGACAAAAG
This sequence comes from Petrophora chlorosata, assembly GCA_951640565.1. Taxonomy (NCBI): domain Eukaryota; kingdom Metazoa; phylum Arthropoda; class Insecta; order Lepidoptera; family Geometridae; genus Petrophora; species Petrophora chlorosata. The sequence goes on along the minus strand of OX621204.1, from coordinate 516,857 downwards.
TATTTTCAATTCCGTCCCTTACTTTGATAAGTTTTGGCAACTATTATAGAAAAGAAAGCGCTAAATTCGGCGTATGACGTGAGCTGTCCTGTGGCGTATTTGGTGATCGCGTCCATGGTTATAGGTTTCGCGTTCGAATCCCGTCTAGAACGCATTTTGCGTAATTTGAAATGTACTCGTATGATTTCCGAAATAGCTTTTCAAAAATCTATACCAGACACAAATATATGTTATATCCTGTGACGATTATGTTCTAGAACTTCATTGGATATCATATTATTCACTCTAACAATTTTTATGCGACTGAAAAATGGGACGAGCAATTCGTTTGCCTGTATCTAAGCGCCACGTTTACCCATAAGAATTTCATTGCCTCACCGAACTTTTAATATCATGCAAAGTATCTGCATTACTCTCATCAGATAATCATATTGTCTCATGTGTCCAGTAATTTTGTTAGCCTATTGACTGAATACAAATGTTTACTAAAACCTTCTTCGTAAATCAGCATCTCTTGTAAGTAACCAGCCTGTGACAGTTCTATACAAAACAAACACTAAAAAATAAAAGACAATCTAAACTACAGACATTAAGCTGCAACAAACGATCCCTGTAAACACTCGCGTTCCTGCATAAGTTTGGATTCGCAAACAATTCTGTACAAACTTACCACTTTACTTATGCACCTATCTTCAATCTTACGGCCTATGAGTTAGTGTCTATGATTGCTTGGTAACTAGTAATGGTTTGTTGGTAATACAAGACGGTGCATTTACGAAGCTAGATGCCAGCACTGCTACACTATTTGCATTGTTAATAGAGACAACTGATTCAATATTATCGACGCTACAACCGGGATCGTTTGCTTTAGATATTTTATAAGTTGTTTTGCCTCGTTGGGTACGTGAGGGGATTCCCAGATTTTTTTACTTGTTTGTTGGATTCCGGCACTTATTGTGTTTGGGTTGTTGATTCTTTGATTGTTTTTTCAATCTTCAGACAGAGTATGATATCCAAGAAAATCCTTGCGTATCAGATTGTTTCGAATATAATAGCAGAATGTTTCTTTTTTATGGTACTGAGTGATCAGACGAGCAAGTCGTTCACCTGATGATAAGCGCCACGCCTGCCCATAACAATTGCAGTGCCACCCAGAACTTTTAATAGGTACCATAAAAAGCACTGCGTAACACTACATTGCGCTCATCATTCCGAAACATCAGATATTATGTCTCATATGCCCAGTAATTTGCTGGCTTTTGGGTGTTTGTAATTTATTAAAATGTTGCCTATTATTTATTCTGTAGAATCTGAATAAATGGATTGAAAGATAGAACTAACAGTTTATTAAACATGTAGAGATGAAACTAGTAGTACCTATTAAAAGTTCTGGGTGGCACTGCAATTGTTACGGGCGAACAGGGCGTTTAGCAACAGGCGAACGACTTGTTCGTCTCATTGCTCATTGCATTAAAAAAATATCTTTGTATGTGATCGCTCGCAAACTACTCGTAAACATAGTATGTTTTAACTAGCAGCGCCTCACGGTTTCACCTGCGGTTTCCCGGGATAAAAAGTAGCCCATGTGTTAATTCAAGGTATAAGCTATCTCCATTCCGAATTTCACTCAAATCCGTTCAGCCAGCGTGAAGAGGTAAGAAACCCTTTCACACTAACACACTTACGTACAAACTTTCGCATTTGTGATGTGATGTGATGGGTGTGATGTGATGTGATGGGTGTGATGTGATGATGCGCGCAGACCAAGGTTCGTGCACGTACGCAGACGCGGAAGCGCTACAATGTGTTAATAATGGTTAAATTATGTCATTGAAATGTTCTGTAGAATTTTGCTCCCAGCCATCTCCCCGCGTACAATGTCCTAAATTCTAATCAGCTGTTTGACATGAACATCACGGCTTGTAAATGCGGCTATCGCGAACACACCATAGGCAATTATGCAAATCAGGATTGATTTATTAAATGCGTTAAACACGCGAAAATATGTCCGTCCTGGAAATTTGCATGGATTAGCTGGTCGCATTCGATTTACCTAAGCGACCTATGCAACCCAGCTCATTAAACTTGACCCAACTGGGTCACTATTCATGATGCCCTGGAGTAACTGAATTTGGGTGAAATAGAAGTATCGACTTGGCTCAAATGGGCGCAGCAGCATCAGCAGCGTCTTGATCCGATATAGACGCTATAATGGATATGAAAATATTTTTTGACGGTAATAAAAGGGTTTTTAGAGTTTTTTTATCGGTAATGGTAAGTATCTGCTTCTCAAAAGAAACAAATTATTGGACCGGCACATTTCTCTAATGATGCTACAATTTCATAAAATCGATATTATGATTTTAATATAAATACTTTCCCAATAAACAATTGAGTTTGAATTTAGGTAACCATAAGTAAAAGGCCTTAGGGAAGCGAACTCAATCTTATCTTCTCTACAAGCATCAGCGGAGAGCTGCTAAAAAAACATGTTATGATCCGGTGCCTCGGGCGGCGATGATCCAGGATAATCTTTTTATATCAAATTATTTTGTTTCTTACCTTACCCTCAAGTAAAGTTTACTAAATCCGGTTAGCCAACCGTTTATTGTTCAAATTTGCTTTGTAGATACTGACGCGGCCAATTCGACTGCGACTGCTTAATAGTCGCATTCGCTTGTTGCACAGGTGTGCCCGGAGCGTACCCCAGCGCTCGGCACAGTCACTCGTGCATAGTGATTTCATGATATTTGTCTAATTCCAAATAGTTTCGTGATTGTTTGTGTACGTGTGTACGGAGTTTGCGGTCATAGCATTCACACAACGTTGCACCGATTGATATTTTGTTGAGGTCTAGCTTTTCAATATTTTATTATAATGCAAGTGATATTTGTACGAGCGAGTGTGGCTCAGTGGGAGCACGTGTAACTTTCGATCCGACGCACCCGAGTTCGAATCCCGCTGGCCGCCCACCACAGATGAAAACATCGTGAGGAAACCTGAATGTCCAAGAATTGATCGTAAAAAATCAAGGACATGAGACATCCACCAACCCGCACTGGGCCAGTGTGGTGAATCATGGCCCATACACTCTCTACGAGGGAAGGCCTGAGTGAAGAGTGTGAGTGAGTGGCAGTGGGAACGTAACGGGCTGACGATGATGATGATGATGATATTTGTACATATTCTCACACAAGATTTATGGAGACAAGCAGGTAGCTTGATGGTAAACAATACGCTTGCCTGTAACAGTTATATTACCACTCAGTTTTGTTTTGCAAGATCTTATGCGGTACTCTAGTTTAAACTGGAACAAAGTAAAGTTTGCACACTACTGCTTGGCGGTTGAATACCTAGCAAGGTTGTGTTACTTCCCAAAGTGAATTCTTAAAAAAGGCCTAATACTAAAAAAACAGTGCTCCAGTAGCAAACTGTATTTCTAATCGCGTTACAAAATATTGAAAAATCAAAAAGCTCCACTTTTCTCCCCTCACGTCTTTCTCGTCCCAACTTTAACTCCACCGCTACTCATCAGTAATACTTCTGGTATCTGATACTATCATGTATTCTGTGCTTCTGGTGTCCTGTCGAGTTGTCTATAGGCGACGGAAAACGTTTCCCGTAAGCTTGTTAGACACTATTTTTAACCGACTTGAAAAAAGGAGGAGGTTCTCAATTAGGCTGTATGTTCTATTTTTAAGCTATTGCATAGCTTCTATCGCGGGCCTTGAGCGTGGAGAGCGAGTGTGGCTCAGTGGGAGCTCGTGCGACTTTCGATCCGACGCACCCGAGTTCGAATCCCGCTGGCCCCGCACCACTGATTTTCTTAAGTTATGTGTGGATTTAACACTCGCTCTAAAAACGGTGAAGGAAAACATCGTGAGGAAACCGGCATGTCCAAGAATTTTCCACAAAAAGTCAAGGACATGTGACATCCACCAACCCGCACTGGGCCAGCGTGGTGGATTATGGCCCATACTCTCTCTGTGAGAGAAGGCCCGTGTCCCAGCAGTGGGAACGTGATGGGCTGATGATGAGCGTGGAGACCGAATCCAGAAATTCCGTAACGAAAATAACCTAACACCCCCCACTCCGAAAGCTATGCAATAGCTTTACCGCGGCAATCTCCGAGTGCCACACGTCTTTTTATTTTTTTGTATGTTTGTTACGCGATTACTCCGCTAATTATGAATTTGTTTATTTTAATTTTTAATTGATTATGATGATTATTCTGTTTGGTAGGTCACACTTCATAGGTGGTCCCATATGAGTTTTATCTAAATTGATTCAGCACTTTTTTTAAATGAACAAAAACAGAAAATATGAGTTTAGTCTTGAAGTTGGTTCTTGTTTTATTTCTTAAAATTAATTATACATAAAGACTTTGGGTCCGTGGGGCGGTCCCCACGTACCCAAAGGAGCTCATCGTATTTTCAAAAGTCTGTCAGAGCGCCTGATCGATGCGACGCGTGACCAAAATGCTGGGACTTATTTGGCTCAACGTATCAGTATTGCAATCCAACGGGGCAATACTGCCAGCATCTTGGGTACGCTGCCAACTGGTAGTGGGTTGGAGCATTTGAGTTACCTATAGGCCTTTAATGGTCTATGGGTTGTCCAATTGCTTCTCCTTGTATGTAGTTAGTTTAGTTTTAGTAAGTAGAGTGTAGTTTGTTTTGAGTAATAAAGGCATTCGCCCGTAAAAAAAAAACCTACTTACCTACTTACCTAATCGAACTTTCATAGAAGTGTTTATAAGCTCGCGTCCTTTTACAAAATTATCATAATTTAGTTATTACTACCTCAGAACTCATTAATTAATTAATATTTATCGCCGTCAAAATTAGCAGACAAAGCAGCTAATTAAGAACAATCTCCAAAACGGAGCCGGGCCGGAGCCGGGCCGGGACCGAGCCGGGGCCGGGCCGTGATTACGCAGGCTGAGTAAGTTTTCTTGTTAAATAATAACAGTTACGGAGGGGCTAATCATGGTAGTTGGCGGGGCTTTTGTTTGGGGGATGCAAGGCACGGGCAAGAGCGGAAAATAGGTATGATCCATTCACTTCGTTTCTTGCGACATTTATTAGTATTAAATAAATAAAATAAATTTAAATAAATATGCCATTTTTTTAATTGTGAATTGCGTTTGACCACTACATCACCTGATGGTGAGCGACGATGCGGTCGACGATCGAGCACGCTTACCAAGACAGCATCTGTTCACACGAGACTTGAAGATTTCTAGATTGAAGCTATGGGAAAGACTGAGTGTGCATTTATTCAATAAACACAATGGTGTGTATAATCACAACACTAGAGTAGGTATGCCACACACACGAGAAGAAGAAAAAACACCTACATATAAAAAACATATTATCAATACATTAAGAGAGTTGCCTATAAAATGGTGAGACTTAGAACTGATGTCTCTCAACAATTTGAATATACAAGGTTTTACTTTTAGTAGCACCTTACCTACCCGCTATTTCCTTATCTCTTGGTCCACGGAACCTCGCCAGGCTCCGATATCACAGAAGATGCTTTAAAAAGTCACTTCAACGTCGGAAGGTTTAAGTGCATTCCTTCGTTCAAATTGCTTCGGAAATCTTAAAATTCTCCCCGAGAGTGCATCCAGCACGAAAATTTAAAATAACTTAATAGTTTGAGTTTCTAGAAGCTTTAAAATCGTGGCTTACTTTTTGAGCACACCGCTGGGTCCACTGGTGGGTAAGTCTAATCACACTAATATTGTTGTGTGTTGTGTGTTTGTTACTTATTCACGCTGTAACGGCTCCACGGCTTTGAGTGAAAATCGGAATGCTTACACCCTTTATTAATACACAGGCTTTCATCCCCGGAAACTGTATGTAAAAACGCGAGGCGCAGCAAGTCACAAATAATTCTATACAATATGTAGGTATGTCGTCAATATATTTGTACTCCTTATCAAAACCTTAGTATTTAAATGTTTGTATTGGACTACAATGAAATCCTACTTTATTATCCTATCCTATCCTTTCTACTAATAGGTATTGTAAATTCGAAAGTCTGTGTGCGTTGTTTAAAAACACCTTTTCCATAAATAATATATTTCTCGTAAAAAGAAGTTAATCAGGTACAGACTTATTCACCGACGAAAACGCGCCCCTCAATATTTTATGGATGTTGTAAACGTATGCGTGTGCAAGTGGCTCAGCGAGAACTTGTGCGACTTTCAATCCGACGCACCAGAGTTCAAAGCCCGCTGACCAATGCTTTTCAATGATTTAATCCATTTATCCGTCCTCACAAATTTTCGTTTTTACATTTTTATATAAGTAGGTAATTAGTAGAAATATGGAAGGAACAAAAAATACAGCATTTCATATTTTTATCCATGTACACGTGTCGTTCTACTTCACGAGGTTCCAGTTAAACGTGGCTAAAAATACAAGTTCAGAAAACGTCACGTCTGTACACGCATCCTAACAAAACATCACCTGCATAATGAAAACGAAACAATGCTACATAAATAATGTTTCGTTTTCCCTGAAAACGTAATCAAAACATTTCATAAAATCACAACGGTTTGACAACGCGGCTGTCTCGCGCACTCAAAACTACACTACAATTTAAAAGTAATCGCCGAAACTATTAAGTGTACACTTGGGGACAAATAAATAAATATAAATAACGCCCAACGATCACATACATAGATCCTGACCCCTAACTAGGATTCCCTGTATCTAGGGAACCAGGAACTATGAGGACCATGGTCCCACAACACCCAGATACGAAACAAATGATTGCGTTTTTTTTTTCTGTGCACAAACATTTGTCCCGTCGCGGGAATCGAACCCGCAACCTCAGTGGTGTATGAAATTTGAGCCAACCTGCCCAACCACTACACCACAGAGGCTGTCAAACAAAATGGTTTAAACGTCGAAGTCTTTAGATCTAATAGATAAATGTTTTATAAATGATCCATAGATGATATGATAAATGATTGACGATAGATATATGGGTAGATAGACCGATGACAGATAGATGGCAGATAAGATGGGATGATAGATAATATACATAGATGCTATGAAGATGATAGTTAAATCATAGAAAGATGAACTCTTTGTTCACAAATCAAAATAGAAAAATTCTATAGATTTATTATACTATAAATTATTTGTATGAGCAGTTGTATACTAGCTCCATGATCTGTCATTCAAAATTCGAAGAACTTCCTCCGTGTTTCCATAGTCTGTATTTTCATGAATACTTAAAGCGCTTGTGCACCGGTTTGTATAAATTCAGAGCAGTGCACAAGCGTTTTAATTGTCATGATAGGCGCTAAGACTATATGTCTTCCAAACAATCGTTAATACAGTGGAATGTTATACAAATTTAGACAATTTTGTGACCCGAAGACCGTTTTTTTTTCGTTCAGGCACATGTAGGGTAAATCCGGCTTCAATATTTAAAGCCGGATCCCGTTTTTTGCCTCTCGAGACACTTATAATTAGCCTCTTTGTCAGTTTAATTGTTCGTAAATCACCGCTCTGACCTACTTCGGATTAAAATTAGCATGTTCGGAGCTTGCTTGTTTTTGAAACTTGCGAAGTTGTAACAATGGAAAGTTAACAAGATGTATCTGTTTACAGCTATCGAGCTTGTTATTGGTTTATTGTTGTTATACTCTTTATTATTAGTCGTTATTCGTTAACTACATGAATATATAATTACCTAATCATAATACAAACCAAAATTTCAGGGAAAACGTTAACCGATTTTATCAATTCTATATCATCAGCCCATTACGTTCCCATTGCTAGGACTAGGGCCTTCCCTTCTAAAGACTAGAGAGATTCCTTTCTAAAGATTAGAGTGTGAGCCAGAAATCCACCACGCTGGCCCAGCGCGGGTTGATGGATGTCAATAGACCTTGAATTATTGTGATAAATTCTTGAACATGCCGGTTTCATGACGATGTTTGTGAGCGAGTGTGGCACGCACCCGAGATCGAATCCCGCTGGCCTCGCACCACTGACTGTCTTAAGTTATATGTGGATTTGAACACTCGCATTAATACCTATTATAATTAATATTTATAGCACTTATTATGTCAATAAATACATTTTATGTTATGATACGTATGTGTGTAAAAATAATCGTGAACATAAATCCTATAATTAGTTACTGAAAGTCTTGATGTCAACGTCACCAAGCACCATCCACCATCTTTACCAAACTACATATATAAAATAATATAAATATACTTCAAGACCTATTTAAGTCCATCTCAGCACTGCTTTGATCACCTAGGGACGTTAAAAAAAAACAAAGTCTTAAAAATAAGTTTACTCGTTTTAGTGCACTGCAGTGTAGGATATTTCGCTGCAAAGGCGTTACCGTTAGCTTCCTAATTGCATTTCCTCTACCTTGCAGATTGTGGATGTACTCAGGACTTAATCAAAAGGTCGAAAGAAAATTAAAAAACCTAACCTCAGTTTCGAAAAACAACGCGACTTTAATCGGCCCTATAAATGACGCAATATTGCTAAACACAACACAGGAGCAGTCGAGACAACATCGCGGCATTTTCACCAATTTCTTAATATATATTTTTTTTTACATAAGATAGATCTACGTTTGACCACCATCTCGCCTGATGTTAAGCGACGATGAAATCTACTGAACCTTGGTTTTCTCCAGTTGTTGAACTAAAGGACGACGAAAGTAAAGAAATCTATTGAAAGTGCGTAGGTTGACACTAAAAATTTTTGAATGAAATTTAAAAACATAATGAGTCTTCTCTTGGACATTTCGCAAGCGTTATGATCACGAAATCTAATTGTAAAAGACAATAAATACATAGGATTAGTGTGCGAATAAAGACAAGGCCTAGCCCCCAAAATTACCTCCTTGCTTCGTCCATGCAGCAGATTACTTCAGTCGCAATCTACACAAGAGGTGCCAGCTTCATCTGACCCCGCCCACTCCTTTCGGCGCTTGCAAATTGAGGACTCGAGATTTGAGGGCGTTTGTTAACCGGGGGTCTCGCTGAAATGGATACGTTGCGTCCTGTAGCTCGGGCTTTTCTCTTTTATACATTAAGCCATTGAAATTAGCGCCACTGAATACCATTAACTTTCAGTTTTGAACTCGTAAGAGTAACTTTTTTGTTGTTGTTGTACCTATGTAGTTAGGTACAAACTCTTCTAGTTCTACACAGTAATTATACGCTTTACAATTTTTGAAGGACTTTTTATGTACCCAATTCACGTTTATGTGGCAAATGTATGTTGAACATTAAATAAAATATATTAATGCGGTCTAGAAATGTGGGACATTTTGGTACTGCTTTACTTATTTAGGAACCACTTACTCTGCCGCAAAGCAGTAGTGCGCAAGCATTACTGTGTTTCGGTTTGAAGAGCATTTTTGCCAGCAAAATTACTGGGTATATGAGACGTAATGTCTGATGTCTCGGGGTGATGAGTGAAATGAAGTGCTACACAGTACTTTTTAACCGACTTCAAAAAGGAGGAGGTTTACAATACGACGGTTTGTTTTTTTTTTTTTTGTGTTTGTTACGCGATTACTCCGCCAATTATGCATTGATTTCGATGATTCTTTTTTTGATTGGTAGGTAATACTTCAAAGGTGGTCCCATATAAATTTTATCGAAATTCATTTAGTAGTTTTTGAAAAAAATAGCAAAAACAAAAAATATAAGTTTAATCTTCAAGTCGGTTCTTGTTTGTTTCGTAACCAACTTTCTAAAGGTGGAGGTTTGTATTCGACTGCTTCACCTGCTTCAACCAGGGTTGACTTCCGGCGAGGGAACTCTTCAACAGAGATATAGGACAGACATGAAATTTTTTTGTACATGCATTTAATTGCGATAGCCCGTTTTAAACTTCGTCACGATGTGGCTTCTAGATCATAAAAGCTTGTCTTTAAAAACTTTTTGAATTAATTTAATTAAAACATGTTTTTCACTAAAAAGGGTAAAATAAATTATTTTTCAAAAAAAACTAAACCGACTTCAAAACCACAAATGGCACTCAAAAGTAAAAAATAAATTAATATAATTATCATAAGCGCTACCCACTCATATATTTGAAGTCGGTGCCAGCCAAGTCTAAAAGGTAGTAGATATAGTAGTACTTACTATATACATAGTATTTATCTGCTACCTATTACACTTGGCTGGCACCGACTTCAAATATATGAGTGGGTAGCGCTTATGATAATTATATTAATTTATTTTTTACTTTTGAGTGCCATTTGTGGTTTTGAAGTCGGTTTAGTTTTTTTTGAAAAATAATTTATTATGGTATGAAAGAGTTTTGGGTGGCACTGCAATTGTAAAGGGTAGGTATGGCGTTTACCATTAGGCGAACGACTTGCTCGTCCCATAACTCAGTTCCATAAGAAAAAGATGTAAATAGGACATTTTAAAGTGGGAGTACTAAATTTTAAGATAAAATGCTACATCCCCAATCCCAAAGGATAAGTAAAGATATTAGGCATGTAATAAGTGCTCGCAAGCTTATCATAGCCAGTTGCTAGAGAAAAACTCTAGAAAACCTAGTCTTTCTTAGAAAATCATATTACTTTTTATAGCCCCCGAGTAGTCCTCAAGGGCTATTATTGTGGAACAAAATTGACGAAGGAAATTCTCTTTAAAAATGAACGATGGAACTAAAGAAAAACTGAAGTATAAAGATGTGGGTTTTATTGAAAACCACAAAATAAATTGCGGCTGTTATATCCAACCCGCAAATAGGCTGGGTTTTATTTTTAAACAAGACATAAAATGTTGTCTATGAATGATGATATTTTACTTGCTTTACATTATAACTTTAAAAGAAATAATTTATTATGTTAATAAACAAGTTAAAATATAAAAATAATCTAGTTATTGATAAGCTTTACTTAGCATTAGAAAGCAAATAATATTCCATGATAAGTAGGTTTTTTCGCCGAAGTATCACTTACAATGTCATATGAGCGTGCACTGGGATAAGTGCGAGCAAAGTAGTTCTTTTCTCCAAGAGACTTCACCATGTGCGAGCAAATTAGGTATATTTCCAAGAGGCTTTTATAAAGGGCAGTAATTAATTCGAATAAGTAATATGAGCATTGTTCTTGTGTTCCGACCAAACGACAATATTGCAAGAAAAAAGTTACTGAGTGGTTATAGTTATAGTTTGGCGGCGCACTGGATGTATTAAAAATAAAAATAAATAAATACGCTTTACGATTACATACATGCTGGCCACTATATAACTAGGATTCCCTGTATGACGACTATGGCCCCACAACACCCACACAAAACAAATGCTTGCGTTTTTTTTTCTGCGCACAAACATTTGTCCCATCACGGGAATCAAACCCGCAACCTCAGTGGTGTATGACAACTGCTCAACTACTAAGCCATAGTGACTGTCAAATTGAAAAAAAATACATATGAAAAACGCGCGAACCACGTCCTTTATTATTATTATTTTTTCTCATAAAAGGGAATTAAAAATAGAGTCACTATCCCTCGGGCGCAAAATATTTTTTCGTCGGGCAACGTATACGAGTATGTATAGAAGTGTTCACTCCGCTCTGGATTCAAAATAGCACCCACGCTGTAAAAATATTATTTTACTGCCATGAAATACAATCTATTATTATGTATGTGTATATATTTAAATACAAATCTCAAACAAATACATCAGATTAAATGACCACGGCATAAAAAACGGTTTACGTTTCTATACAAAATTAAATAACAAACGTAATGTGTCCACTGAAATAAATCTTCGCTAAAATGACAAATACTTTATTGCTTTGTACAAACCGTTTGTAAAGTTAAATAAAATATTAACATTATACAAAAAATGGGCAAGTGCGTCAGATAAAAATGAAATAAAGGTTCGTTGGTAGCATGAGAACAATCTACCTTCGTTATACTCGTAGGTTTGAAACCGCAAGAACAGAACATTATTGCAAATAACATTACACTCAAGTACCAACATGTCGACAGTTTTAATAGCATAATTAATACTGAAACGCAATGAAAATATGTAGAATAATATTATTATTCCCGCTGAATAATATTCAGCGGGAATACACTACATATTTTCATTTCAGTTTTGAGATGAATTTCCGCAACGTCACGCCAGATTCCATTGCAGTGCGCTCGGCACTGCACTGCGCTCGTCACTCATTATACACAGTATTTTTGTAATTCCAATAGTTTTTAGAAATTACTGGGCATATGAAATTTTATATCTAATGGGTGACGAGCGCAATCCAGTGCTACGCAGTACTTTTTATTGTATTAAAAGTTCTGAGTGGCATTGCAATGTTTATGGCGCTTACCATCAGGTGAAAGACATGCTAGTCACATTGTTTGGTTCCATAATAAATAAATAAATATCAATCTCTTAATTCTTCCCTCCTTAAAATGGAACGGCCGGCCAGTAAACCCCACAACAGGTAAATCATTATGTCTGGCAATAGTTTGGGCTCAATTGAATAGTCAGGATTTTATGCACCTACCACCGTTTGGAAATTGGTTCAGCCATTTTGGAGACACATTGAAATATAAATAAATGTGCATAACCATGCAAACACAAACTACTTCTTACCCCAAACGTTCGTGGAGCCCCAAACGCATATACGCAAACGCAATACTTCATGACGAAAGATACATTGAGTGCGTTTATATTATTTTATATTATCTTTATTTCTCGACTCAGGTCGTTTCCCCTATTTTCCATAGCCGTGGGTGGCGCTGCCAATGTCAGGTTGGCGGGCGATCGCGTCGTTAGACGCTCGGTGTCATGGGTTACGTATCATTATGGAGACCTTGTCTCGATGAGCTTCGACGCAAAGTTGCCAGCCTGTCGGCATTTTGCAGGATACATCACGGAAAGTGCGTGAAACAATTACACGAGCTAATTAATCCATCCCCTTTTCTACTCTCGGACAATATGATTATATTGTTAGTATTCTTTATACCCGATCAAAGCGTTACACTTTGAGTTTCATAAAACAAACAGTCAAGGAATGCCACACCTTACCAGCATCTTTGTTTCTGCGTGTCTACAAGCCTTGAGTGAATTGGCATCTTCTAGACAAGCATGATCCATCTTCAACCGCGTCGTCACTGTCCATTGAGTAAGTCTGCAGTCAAATTATAGCCTATTTGGTACAAAAAAGCCAAATTTCCCTTTAAACCGCGTACTACAGCACTGTTTTAGCAAACAAAAAAATACTGGGTAGAAATCGCTAATGTTCCGTGAGTGACGGGATCTGGTATGCGCATTGGTCCATTGGTTTCATAGTGTTTACTCGGTGTCTACGCGGGTTCTACGCACTTGTTAATGTCAATTACAGATATGACGCAATGTAAACTGCGAGTGAGTGGGTGAAAATTGGTAGTAACGGATTGGTCACCTTTCAATGATAACCCCATAATGTACATATTATACAAGGTAGCGCAAAACTTTGGGGCATCGAAGGTACTTAGGCTACGTTTTCAGTGGATACGAATTTAAAATTATTTAAATATGACTATGGTTGAACATTCCTGTTGGCAAATAGAGTCGATTGAGCACAAACTATTTTTTTAATGTAACTTTTTCAAACAAATAATAATGGGGTTTTTTTTATTACCTGATAGGCAAACATTTGACCGCTGTCGCACCTGATGGAAAGTGAGGATTCACTCTGGACTTGAAGACACCTAGATTATAAGTATCGGGAAACAGAGACGTTGGTAAGGTGTTCCATTCCTTGGCTGTTCGCATTATGAAAGCATTATTATGCATTATTTAATATTTTCAGAAATCACCTGAAGTGTCCTAATTCCAGAACTGTTTAACATTAACAAAAAGGGTAGCCACCCTGGATGCCCTAAAACCAAAGAAAATCTAAAACTATGCGCTGACTACGTATATCCCAGTTTTTTGTCGTAGTGTTCGTTTGGATAGGGTAGTGGTTCTTTTTCTAATACAGTGCAGTGGTAGAGTCGGTTTAATATTTTTGTCGTTCAAAAATATCAGTTTCTCTTCATCAAACAAAATATGGAAATGTGTTTCTACTCGACAGTCCAAGAAAAGGTACGTTGTACACGAGGCATGTTCATAGATCGTGTTGTGTTTATTTATAATTGTGTTCTAACAAGGATGTGGACTAAGAAGAAAAAATTAAATGTGTCTGTGATGCATAAATATAATAGAGTTTGAACGAAGAACTTGAAATTAGTAAGCTTAATGTCGAAGTAGCGATTGCAATTTATTTTCATAGCAGACCCTTGTATCACTGTAATAATAGGTTTTAAACATGATAGCCCTTAAAAAACTTTAAATTCTAAACGGGACTTACTTGCCAAGCAGTTCTAGACCACTGATTTGAATATCAACACATTTTATTATTTTATTTCCAGGTCTAGACATTTTTGTTATTTTGAAATAACATCATTTAACTTTTCGAGCGTACTTCGTACATATTCATGAACGGCCGGGATATTTTGTTCTGCTGATTCGTTTTTATTTTATTCTGTTTGATTTTAGTTTGTAATCTGAAAGCTATTCTCTACAATACCTAAAGTTATTTTCCACGGGTGGTATATTCACTTTCAGTCTATTGTTGAAGCAACGGTTGCCACGTAGTTGAATTGGTTGTCACAAAGAGATACACAAGTGCGAGTAGACACGTATCTTTTTAAACATAATGATGAAGAATGACAACGAAACAACTGGACGAAAAACCGAACCGGAGCAGCTACCAGCGGCCTGCCAGTGCCCCGGGGGTAGAAGCCCCCGCGCAACGTCAGTGGACCACCCCGAGACCCACCCCTACCACACCCCAGGGGAGGTGGAAAATCACCTAATTGATAAAAGTACTAGTATTGCACGAATATCGACAGTGCTATGAATAGCAAATAATTAATGATTCTAATTAATTAACGGCATTAATTAATTTAATTTATTTAGTATCGATATTATTGAATGCTGATACCATATTGTCGACAGTGTCAAGAGATCGATCTATCGACGGTACATACGAAGTCTTTATGGTAACTATTACATACCATTTAACAATAGTATTACTAATTTTTTGCTATCGATAATATTAATACAACAGCACTATCAATATTTTGATTAGTTTTCGATGTCACGATTGACTATCAATTATATCGATAGGTTCAATAATGGCATGCAACACTATTCCAGACCCAATTGGACCAAATGGAGTTAATTTCACTCTTTCACGTCCAAGTCCAATGATCGATGGTTTTTTTTTTAGTTAATTTTAAGGCACCTGCAAAATGTGAGGTCCAACTTTAACTTGACTGGTTTTTTATTTATTCGCGACATTTCGACGGAGACTGAGCTTGCCTTAATAGATGACGCAAAGATTCTATTTGGAGCCGAGACTTTGAAACTTTAAAGAGTTCGCCTTTGGACTATCAATCATGGTTTTAAAAGTTAGATTTTGAAGGCAACTGGAGATTTTTGCATTTATTTATTTAGAAAATTGATAAATTTGTTACGGTATAGAAATTGGTCAATGAAATTGAATCCTAAATCATAATACAGGCACATTATTCAATGAAAATGACAGTGGCTGATTTATATAACTTTAGAATGTACTATAAGTGTACTATAAAAGCAGATTCATTATGAAGATGATTATAAACGCGCGTAAACAATTTTTCGAGATACAAAGATTAAGAATGTTCATTAGGTATGTCCTTTTCCAAGAACTAAAGTACAAAACTTAAATCAAAATTTGTTTAGTATTTTTGCGTGATCAAGTAACAAACATCTTCAATACTAGTTGCATCCTGTGGTTTTACCCGCGTGGATTTTTTTGCTATTATATGTACAATCGAGCAAGTTGGCGGTAGACCACTTAGCAAATGATTTGAAGGAATCTCGACATTCAAGCCCCGCCCACATTTCACTTCCACCAATTAAGAAATTATAAAACATCGTGCGAATATCGAAACTCCTTAAAAATCTAATCTAGGAATCTAGGTTAAGGCTTCTTATAGCATTTTTAAATTATACATTTATGTTTGGTCTACCGTGTCTTAGAAGTACATTTAACATTTAACTCATGTTATCTGTCCTAAAGAAAATTACTAATATTATATATAATACCTAATACATAGGTATTAGCTATAGAGCTATCTGCTACTTTTTTATCGAAATCGACTTAGTAGTTTTTGCGTGATTGAAAATCCATCCATCCATCCATCCAACCTAGTATTAGTAGTAGTGTAATATTAGCAGGCTAATATATCACAATCGCCATAAATATTATAAATAAAATGTAATCAATATGTAATTAAGTCGACACATCACTAAACTTGCGAACAATCTCAGCTCGCAGCTTATTCGTAAAATCTGTTAATCACTGGAGCACCGGGTGCTCATTCAGCAGGCATTAACTGCCCCAGTTGTCACGCGCGTGGGTCTGACGGCTGGCAGCGTCACGTCAATAGGTGACGTGACGCGCGACCGTGAAGCTTAAGGTGGTTTATTGTAGGTACAGAGTGTCACGTGCTGTATCAGATTACATATTTACAACTAACCATGATGCTTTTTGTATTCATCTAACTAGAGCCCCAGGCTTGAATAGGTGCGATTTATATTAAAGATATGAATTTTAGCAAAGCATAAAGTACATTATGTACTCGTATCTTTGGTAATTAAACCATTTCACATTTTTAAATAATAATTAAAGGCACGTCTTTAAATAAAGTATGTGATAAATTGAATTAATCTCAGTTTAAATCCTGTTAAAAGTGTAAAACTCAAGTGACACGCATTAACCTCGAGCGATGCGTCACGCCAGCGACCCCGTCCCGACGTGACGTCGTGATTAATGGGCACGCTCGCGATGCCCGAGGCGGCTATGTTTGCTGAACTGTCACATTGACACTTGGAGCTTTGCTGGTTTGTGGTAGGTAGTAACATTTACGCTATGGCTATGATATTTAAAATTAAAATAAATCCCAAATTCTGATCCATTAACATGATTTTTTAAAAAACAATAATTAAATCTGTATTTTTAATAACTGATTCCGGCTACTTAGCAAATTACGACGATATACAATTTCAAAACCAGACTGGAATTGGATTCGTATTTATACCATAAAAATTTAAAGTTTTTTTTTTTTACGCTTCGTTGATCCATGTTTGGCCACTATCTCGCCTGATGTGAAGCGATGATGTGGCCTAAGATGAAGCACATAGATCTAGAGAGAGACGGCAGTTGAGCGGCTGCTCAGACCCGTCTCCCCGATGGTTCACCGAACATCATCCCGAAACACGACTAGGTCGTTTGACGGCGTGGCTTTGTTCGGTGGGTGCTATTACAACCACGGCCAGAGCCTACCACTCCAAAGCGCGTAAGCGGGTTTCATCACGATGTTTTCCTTCACCGTTTTAGAGCGAGTGTGCAAAATCTGCACTTAACTATAAGTCATTGGCCGAGTCGGGATTCGAACCCAAGTGCGTCGGATCGAAAAGCGCACGAGTCCCCGCTGAGCCACACTCGTTCTAAAGTTTACTTAGGTTCTCAACACAATAAATAGCCTGCTTATAACCTATGTAGAAGTATCAGCTGCCAAGTAAATCTTTCTCTGTATATCCTACCCTATTTTATAAGTTCGAAAGTGTGTGTATGTGACAGGTATTTTAATGTATATTACCTCTTAGTTCTATAGCGATAAAACAGATATTAATGAAATTTAGTATATAAGTACTTTAAGGTCCTAGAATAAGACATAGGGTTTTTATTCTGGAAAAAACGAACAGTTCCCTAGAGAGAAATTACATATGAACCGAATTCGACGCGGACGGAGTCGCGGGTTTCGCCTCATTATTGTTATTGCTTCGTCCCGATGTAAGTATCTACCTATACTTATCGACATCACACATCTGTAGACGACGCGGTGACGTGACTTCGTCATTAGCAGACACGGCTTGACAATGATAATGCTATGTAACACGTGAGTATAAGTAAGCCAGATTTACATTTAGTAAGGAATGTTTAGGCATTGTCACGCGTGATCGTAGTATTCTGTCGCAAAGGCGTGAAATGTATTTGCTGTAACAAATTATTTGGTTAGGTGTCATGATGTCAAGTTTAGATAAATTATGCAAACAGCAAAATGTACGAGATTAAATAAAATTAAAATGGAAAACAAGCCTTTTTAGTGGTAGATCTCTTCTGCAAGACCCTGTATCAAGCCTTTGCCAGATATTCAAGCAATAGTGTGCATCACTACTGCGTGACGTGTTCAGGTTTGAAGGACGCTGGAAAGTACTAGGCAATGAGCCATTGATGTAAGGTGACAAGCGCAGCGCAGCGTCTCGAAAATTCGCAAAAAGTTATTGGTGGTGTTGCAACTGTCATGGGCGGGCGTGTTGTTTACCAACGTTGCTTACGTGTTGCGACCTGCTCGTCTCACCACGTAGTTACATAATTCCACAACGTTCGGTTTCATTGATTTAATACCTACCAAATAGTTATATCTTTTAAGGTATATATTAAACTAACTACACCCCGCGGTTTCCCAGGATAAAAAGAAGCCTATGTAATTTCAGAACATAAAAAACTTACATACCAAATTGTCCTGTAATTTTTGCGAGATAAGAATCCCCACCAGTGGGGATTTCTTGATGGGAATTTTTGGAATAAACCAAAATATCCCTCTACCCATCCATCCATCCTCACAAACATTCGCATTTATAATATCAGTAGGATAGGATAAGGGTAGATAAGGGCGCTCGTTTAAGGTTATCAGTGCAAACGCGGAGAGGTTTGTACGGAACCGACTTTCTCTTCAGAATCGGTTTCTACAAAGAACATCCCAAAGGAGGGTTTCACCAAAGCCGAACTCCCTTCAAAAACCGTTAACAACATGCCGATCAATGAGGCCATAATGGTGATCTGTAATGCCGATGACAACCAGTCCTGTCTGTTTTGTCAACATCAATATTCGAATATCCGTGTGGCCAAGTTCTGCACTAACCAATTCCAAGCATAAACATGAAAAAGCAGCATTAAAGCCACTGCTATTTGCCGTTTCATCGATCAAGAATCCGTAATAGATTAAACATTATAAATATATAATAAAACGGCTAGGACTCGTCGACTCGACTCGTAGTTTTCACGAAAACTTTCACACTAAGATTAAACATTGACTTTAAATACAGATCACCTCATTTTTATGGATTCAGAATACATCGTCGTAATTGTGAGCTACCCTGAAAGGATCAGCCGGATCGGGAAGTGCTCGAAATTTGAGTTGAAAGACTCCACGCAGAACGACGGACAGTCAGACAAACAAGAAAAAACTAAATAAAAACGTGGTGATAAAATAAAATACAGAAATATCTCTGTTTGCTCTCAGTTCGACTTATTAATATATATTAATAATATTTATTAATAATATAATTAATAATATTAATATCGAAGTGTTTGCGTAAATTTGGTAAAACGGATCACTTATTGTAATTACTCCTTAGCGTTATATAATACATTTTGAGTGCTTCAGTCTCAAGAGGCCTGTAATGAAACCTACTCCGGGACAGAGTAAAGCTGACGTCATACTGGCTGGCTGGTTTTTAGAGCTTTTGTTACAATTTACTGTTTTGTTATATCATCATCATCATCAGCCCGTAGTCATCCACTGCTGGACATAGGCCTCTCCTAATGAACGCCACAGAGCCCGGTCTTCGGCTCTTCTCATCCAGATTTTCCGGCCACCTTTCACAGGTCGTCACTCCATCTGGCCGGTGGGCGTCCTACACTACGCTTGCCGATTCGTGGTCTCCACTCAAGGACACGTCTACTCCAGCGGTTGTCTGTCCTTGCCACTTCAGCTTGCTAATCCTATGGGCTATATTGGTAACTTTGGTTCTCTGTTGAATTACCTCATTGCGGATCTTATCTCTCAGAGAAACTCCGAACATAGCCCTCTCCATAGCACGCTGAGCGATATTGAGCTTGTGGATTAGTCTCACTGTGACTGTCCACGTCTCGGCTCCGTAGGTCATTACTGGTAAGAACCACGTATTAAAGACTTTTGTCTTAAGGTACTGTGGTATTGACATTATATGCAACGAACGTACAACGCTCTAAAGATGCAATTTATAACAGTGCTTTCAGAGCACTGCCTTGGCGTTGTAGCGTGTCAGGAATGTTCACCGAAGCGCGCGTGGACGGCTTCCACTCTATAATGCGAAACGCCTCAATGTTCCACCGTCTACGAGGTAGCTGCAACAGTGTTCTGAAAATGATTGCACCCCCTTTGATTTTCCTATTCAGAGAAACTGGATAGGTATAGTCTCAGATAGGATCAAATAATTTCATGTAATTAACACTACTAACATAGGTTTAAGAAAATTGTAAAGCAGCTATATGGATTTATTCGAAATAAATAAATTTTAGTTTATGATTTGTTATAATTTTAAATTTATTTTTCCTTTCTTTTTTCCAACTTGTATGTTTTGAACTGCTTGGCAGAAGGGGGCTGCTTGGCATCACTGTATTCTATAAATATTTTTAGTCACACTTCACCATGTTTTTATTATTAAAATCACTTTCACACGCAAATCGCATTTACTTTCTGTGTTGTATTAGAGTGGGAGTACAAAAATTTCGCTTTCGCGCCGCTTCCGCGCTGCTGCCACCCGACCTCTATGTGACGGCATAAATTCCTGGATAAATTTAATAAAACTCGCTTCAGGATCCGTGATTAGGTTGATTGCTACAGATTAACTTTATTAATTGGAGATAATTTGTTACAAATAATTTTAAGCTTAAAGGAATTCGTGTGATTTCAGGGTTCTGTTTACGTTTTGGGCACAGGTGATGAAACGATAAATGGATGTCTTGAAACGATAAATGACGATTATCAAAATAAAAATATTGGCTTAAGCTTAAAAAAAATATTTATACTCGGAGAGAAAAGATGTCAAATGTCATGTCTAATCAAGTGAGTCAAGAGAGAAGTAAAAAAGTGACGAACGCAATGCAGTCCTACGCAGCAGGCACTTTGCATGGTATTATAAGTTTTGGGTAGCCCGGTATTTGTTATAGCCGAGCGTGGCGCTACCATCAGGCGAACGACTTGTCCGTCTCATTGCTCAGTTGCATTAATATATATTAAAAGCAAACTTATTATTTCCGACATCGAATATCAGAGAAATATATTCAAGCTTAGGAAAAATATTTACATTTGGAAACCTTCACCCACTGCTTTCGATCCGATTTCATTTATTCGTTTAATAAAAATCTTTAACAATAACGAATAATAATAAGCCTACCGATCACATAGATCCTGGCTCCTAGCTAGGATAATAAAACTCAACAGTCTGTCCATATAAAAAAATGGTAACTTTAAAAGTATTCTTACTAATATCAACAATACATAAACGACTCGTAATACTACATATAAACCAATTCAAAGAGCATCCTCTCACAAGTCTTATCTAGCAAGATTGGCAAATAGGTAGGTACATTAGTATAGATACACTCTAGATCAGAAAAACTGCCCATATCTAACATATTTTCTGAAATAAGAAGTAATTCGTGATCAACATCAGCATAGATTATATCAGCTAAAGTAGACCATCATAATAAACTCAGAATCCTTCTAGGAACAAACCTAAGCTTCCAGGATCAGACGTAAATATACACTTCACTACGTTGAGACTTCTGAATTCTTCCAGATAACCTTTGGATGGACAGTATCAGAAGATATAATATAAATAGAATTGCGAAAAATTAAATAATAACATTAATAATAAAAAAATAAACAAAATTTATTTATTAGAGAAAAAATTGGTAGATTATTAGACAACTAAATTGATATAAAATATTATGGGAACGGAACACAGCACACTCAGTAGATCGGTCGCAGTGCGTACGCTTTCTGCTTAAATAATTTCAATTTTAATATCGTGTCCCTTCCAAGATCTTTGATTAAGCGCAAGTAATTCGCAAACGGAATAATTAACTTTATCACTAATTACTTAGCGTGGGAATGAACTAAACCTTATTAGAATGCTTTTTGCAGTTAAGTAGGATAGGATTAGAGTATACCTAGGTAGGTAGGTAGATATATATTTCTAAACAGATTAAATTTAAATTAAATTTGATCATACCAATCTCCGTTTTCGCTTATTAGGTACTCTAAGCTACGTACTTGAAAGATTTAGTTTTGTAGCGCTTGTAGCGCAGCCGTTCGTAACGAATCTGTTAGGTTAAGCAACGTTTGTCGCGATCACAACTAGAATGGGTGACCGTCTGGGTGGTATTTACACCTGAACGCTATCGAGCGGTCTATAATTCCGACACTCGGGCCAACTACACACCCAAACGAGAAAGAAAGAAGAATAAAGATAATTTTACTAGTGTTTTTTAATGTAACGAAGTGACGTGACGAGCAAGACGTTCAACTGTTGGTAAATAACACGCCTGCCCATAACGGTTGCAGCGCCATCGCCCGCAACCCTGAACTTTGTTATGTAAAATCTTGCGCGGCACTGCACTGCGCTTGTCACTCTGAGACAATTGCTCTCCAGTCTCATAATGCCCAGTCATTTTACTGGTTACAATGCCCTTGAAACTGAAACACAGGTTGCAAACTGATGTTTGCCAACAGAATATTCATATTCATATTCATTTATTAATGCTCATACATATATTATTACAGACAGGTGTTAAAATAGTGTCATAAAGTATGCTATAAGTATGTACCCTGTAAGGGTAAAGGTAGGGTGCATAATGAGTGCAGTTCTATTATAGTTCAATATTATTCAACATTCCGATTCTAATTAATAATAAGTATCTACATTATTAATTTAATTTAATGTCATAAGTAGTCTGTGCTTAGTCACTATAGTCAATTACAATTTCAATTTACATAATTAAAAATCAGAATGATATTTATATTGATAGATACATAGTTAATTGATAAAATAAAATAAAGTAATTGATATAATAAAGTATTAAATGCCATAAAACAAAATCCGAAATTAAACGAAAATTCCAATACAGATTAAACTCCATACTCAAATCGCAGCTCAACGGACGCAATCTAGTAAAAGCTATCAACACATACGCCATACCTGTTCTCACATACACATTCGGAATTATACATTGGACACAAACAGATCTTTTAAAATTACAACGATCCATCAACACATCTGACCATACACATATGACCAAAAACCGCAAACACCATCCTCGATCCTGTGTTCAAAGGCTTACTCTGCCAAGAGAACAAGGCGGTCGAGGAATTATTGACATTAGCAACCTCCATAATAAACAAATCTCCACTCTAAGAAAATTCTTTTCCGAGCGCGCACAGCACTCATTCCTACACAAAGCAATAGTTGTCTCTGATAAACGTTTTACTCCACTAAACCTAGCCGACAATAGCACACAAACTAATGAACGGATAACTGATCCTAAAGAAAAAATAGCCGCATGGGAACGCAAGGTACTCCATGGCATACATTACCACGATTTGCAGCAACCACATGTCGACAAGACAGCGTCGAACGCGTGGCTGCAAAGCGGTGAGCTCTTCCCAGAGACTGAGGCGTTCATGGTCGCTATTCAGGACCAAGTCATAGACAAACGTAACTACCAAAAATATATAATCCGCCGACCTAACACCATTGACACATGTAGGAGATGCTGTAGCGGCTCTGAGACCATTCAGCACATTTCCGGGGCATGCAAGGCCATAGTCCAAACAGATTATAAACACCGACACGATCAGGTAGCTGCCATTGTTCACCAACTCCTTGCATACAAATATAAACTGATAACTGAAAAATTACCTTACTACAAATATAACCCAGAATCCGTACTTGAAAACAGTAGCTATAGGCTCTATTGGGACCGAACAATAATTACCGACAAAACCATACACTACAATAGATCTGACATAACTGTATTAGACAAAACTAATAATTCTGCTCTTCTCATAGACATAGCAATATGCAACACTCACAACCTCCAAACAACATACACAGAAAAAATAGCGAAGTATACAGACCTTTCAATAGTAATTAAGACACAATGGCAGATAAACAGCACCAGAACTATCCCAATCACATTGTCTACGACAGGTGTCATACCCAAAACCCTAGCCAAAAACCTTGAAACACTCAACATACAATCTTCGGCGTAAAAACTGCTTCAAAAAGCGGTAATATTAAATATATGCCGAATAGTTAGGAAGTTTTTGTCCCTCTCATAGCACTTGGTTACGGCCCGTGCAATTTTTCCACCTCCAGAATTGGAGAGAAAACAAAAGTTTACACGAAAATAATAATAATAATAATAATTTGTAATGTCTACATATTTATCCTGAATCTTCCTTGTACTCTTCCACTGAATAATAAGCTTTTGTGCATAAGAACCTTTTTAGCTTTCTACAAAATAAGTAATCTTTTTCTTCAGCTTTTATATCTTCTGATATTTTATTGTAAATTGATAAAGACCTATAATATGGGCTGTTTCCTAGTGCTTTTAAACTTGTAGTAGGTAGAATTAACTTATCTTTATGTCGTCTATTATAATTCTGGTTCATTTCAATGTTTGACCTATACAGATGTCGGTTGTTTCTTACAAAGATAGCTATCTGTAGTATGTATATTGAAGGTAGGGTAAGGATTCTTTGTTTTATGAAGTGAGGTTTGCATGTCTGTCGCTGTTTTATATTGACTAATATTCTAATACATTTCTTTTGTTAAATAAATATGTCATTAAAATCGGTGCTTTCTCCCCACAAGATGACACCATAATTAAGCAAGGAATATACATAGGCGTAGTACGCTGAGAGCGCAGTTTCATAGACAGTATTTGTTTTAAGTATACTTAGGGCATAAATAAATTGACTAAGTTTTGATTTCATAATTTCAATATGTTTTTTCCAGTTAAGGTGAGTATCGAGAGCTAGGCCTAGAAGTGTGAATTCGTTAATTTCGTCTATTTTATTACGGTTACAGAATAGTTGGAGATTCAGCGGCGGTCGTTGGCGAGTTCTAAATTGTACAATTTTAGTCTTACTGTAATTTATTTCCAGATTGTGGTTATTGAGCCATTCTCTTGTTTCGCAAAAAGTTTTTTCAATGACTGAAAAGTCAGCATTCTTTGGTGTTTTGAATAGGAGAGAAATGTCATCTGCAAATAGTACACAAGGTGAGTTTATAGCTTTCGGTAAATCATTAATATACAAGAGAAATAGGGTGCATCCGACTTCCATGTGGGATAGAGCTGTTAATATATATGACTTTAGATCCGATGTTATATATTTCGTTTTTATTTTCATCAAATTATTCTAATTCAACGAGTTGTCTTCTGTCCTGTAAGTATGATTTGAACCACAAAAATGCTTTTCCCCTGATTCCTGAACCGTACACTTTCTATAGTAAGATTTTTACCGGTTCTATATATATGGAGTTGACCGAAGGCGCGTGCACTGAACAGCCGTGCGGTGGCTGCAGTGTCGCGGAAGCATTGGACCCGCTGTTATCTATACTTTTACCTACAGATGCGAAGTAATCGTTAAATGCGTTAGCGACTAGGTGCGGTGAGCTAATTGTGGCATCATTTATTCGTAAATTGGTATTTCTTCTTTTATTTACGTCAGGATTTGGTTTAGTCACATTTTTTATAATGGACCACATAGTTTTTGTTTTATTTTTGGAAGATTTCATCTCGTTAATGAAATTAGATTTTTTAGACATTATTATCGATTTTTTTAATATTTTATCATATTTTTTATAATGATTTTTAAAAATGTCGTACTTGAGCTGGTCAGAAATTGTTTTGATTAATCTTTTGTTTTTACAAGATTGTTTGATTGCTTTTGTTAGATAGGTTTTTGATTTTTTGTGAATAATAATGCGTTTTTTAGGTATACATTCATTTAAAATATTTTGTAAGATATCATGGAATGTATTATATATGTTTCGTTTATGTCGTTATTATAATTCAATTCTGGCCAATCTGTGGTATCAACCTAGACGGCCTCTCGTACACGAGAAATCTACCACCCAGGTGAAAAGCTAGTTATATAGATTTAAAGCTTATTTAAATTTAAGCAATAATAAAGTACGAATAAAAATTACTCGTATTTGCATAACGGTTCTTAAAATATGTTAGTTTTAACCTTGGAAAACGAAAACGACCTCTTTATAGAGCCATTGAAAAACTTGATTGCTTTTTTAGCGAACATCTATAAAACCTCAGCTGTTTACTCACGCGATCGTTACTAGCTTTCTTTATTTTAGGGTCGATTTTTCAAGTATCATATAAGTCATCTAGGAAAATGACTGAAGGGTTTTTCTTTAAAAATACGCCCAACGATCCCGTACGTAGATCCTGGCCCCTAACTAGGATTCCCTGTATCGCAGTATGTATGTATGAACCAGGAACTACGAGGACCATGGTCCCACAACACCCAGACACAAAACAAATGCTTGTGATTTTTTTTCTGTGCGTAAACCTGCGACCTCAGTGATGTATGAGATTTGGGTTGGATGATGAGGGTACAACAACTATAATGTCAGAGAGAGAAGTCAGAGTTATGACTGTCAAATTTAAAATTGTTTGACTGATTGAATTTATTTGAATTTGTTGGTTGTGACACATCAAATTTGTATTTTGACTGACACTGTAGTTATTACATTATTTTGATTTTATTTGACTGATTATGTAGTTTGTTGATTATTTATTTGATTGATGTCTAATTGATTTTATTTTATTTTATTTGAGCTTGTGGTTTAGGCTTATTGAATTAATATAGTGACTGACTTTGTAATATAATTGTATTTTTATGGGTTTTTAATTACCTGATAATAATTGTTTTTTTTATAAACCAAGTTCTACACGATAAGAATTGCATCCGACCCATTGTGACATATAACATAATATATATTATCACTGAGCACCAAAACGTAGTTTTAGATTTTTGTCTGTTTGTTTGTTTCTATGTTTGTTAACTCTAAATCTAAAAATGCTAAACATTACCCACCTGGAAGTAATGGAGTTATCAGGGGCTAGATAGAACGACCTAAAATCTTAAATAAATTGCATCAAAACCATGCGACCCATTATTATTATTATAATAATTATTATGTATAATAATTATTCTTTAGAAAAAACCAAAAACTGACTTCAATGTATCTTCGAGGTACAAGGTCAAATATCGATTAAATTTATTTGGGACCACTTCGTTGCTTTATTGAGCCCAAAACAAAAAGGATTTTTAAAATCGGTTCATAAATGACGGAGTTCAGAGGTAAGAAACATAAAAAAGCAATCCAACACAGAACCTCCTCCTTTTGAAGTCGGTTAAAAATGAAGGCTTCGCTAAAGTGGTGACTATGGGCTGATTTCTTATGTATGTGGACGATGCGGGATAGAGCTAGTAGGATTATAAATTAAACAGCCACTCTTCTATCTGCGTGTTTGTCTGACGCTTGAAAAATCGGGCCTCAGTTTACTTTTGGTGTGTATTAAATAAAAGTCTATAGAAGATATTGTTTTGGTCAGCAGAACATAATTTTTGATGTTGGATTTAGCAATATAATTTTAGCTTGCCCATTATCAGATCAAATTCAACAACTGTATACATTAGTAGAATTAAAAAAAAATAGTTTATTTTGATATAATATATTGTGATTGCAGCCTCTGTATTTGACAGGCTCTGTGGTGTAGTGGTTGGGCAGGTTTGCTCGAATCTCATACACCACTCAAGTTGCGGGTTCGATTCCCGTGACGGGACAAATATTTGTGCACAGAAAAAAAAGCGCAAGCATTTGTTTCGTGTCTGGGTGTTATGGGACCATGGTCCTCATAGTTCCTGGTTCCCTTGATACAGGGATTCCTAGTTAGGGGCCAGGATCTATGTATGTGATCGTTAGGCGTATTTATTTATTTATTACCGTTTGAAGTGATTACTATAAAGATAGAGATAAAAAGATATGAAGATGATCAAGATGACTGCCAAAAAGTTTATCCTACGTTTACGACCTCACATACTTGTCTATGTGTATATATTTGATGATTAGTACCCGTTTATGTGAAGCCGCGATACACAGGATTCGCACCTCAACTCTCGGCTAACGCCATTATGACTCTTACGGCTATGTACATTAAACCTCAAATTGATATAGAATAGAATAACTCTTTATGAGACTTAATATCTGATTTCCCGGTGTAATGAGCACAATGCAGTGCTGCATAGTACTTATTAACTGACTTAAAAAAAGGAGGAGGTTCTCTGTTTGATTGCATTTTTTTATTTTTTTTATATTTGTTTCCTCAGAACTCCGTCATTTATGAACCGATTTGAAAAAATCTTTTTGCGTTGGTTTCAGTATAGCTACGAAGTGGTCCCATATAAATTTCATCGATATGTGATCTTGGACTTCGAAGATACATTGAAGTCGGTTTTTTTTTCTGAAAATTAATTATATGATATTAAAAGTTCTGGATGGCACTGCAATTGTTATGGGCAGGCTTGGCGCTTACTATCAGGCGAATAACTTACTTGTCTCATTACACAGACCCATAAAAAAAATTATAACACGATAATACAGAAATAACAAAAACTAAAATAGTAACTAATTTAATATTCTGTAATACAGGTTCCATAGAACCTACCTCAAGCACCAGTCTCTCACAACGTCAGGTTGTAGTCTAAACTTTATTTTTAAATCCCTACCAATAAGAAAATACCTATGTGAGAGAAAATATACATTTTTTTAATAGTGTCACGATGATGATGTAATGTAAATAAACCGTGAAAAACATGAATAGTACATGTAGCATGAATCCTAGATGGAAGATTTGAAAATACTCAAAAATATTAATAAACCATAGCTGATACCCGCGACTCCACCCGCTTAGATTGATTGATTTATTGATACCCTTTATTCTACACCAATAATATAACAAAAACAAATGAAAATAGAACTTAAAAAAAATAATATTGCAATAGGTGGTCTTATCGCTAATAAATGACGTCTTCCAGCTAACCTTTCGATAGAGAGAACTATAGTCTGGTTTATATGTAGTTGTCTCATAAGGAAATCTAAAAAACTTTCTATATTTCTTCGGAAATAGTATTCAATGCAATACAATACAATCTTGGTAATTTCGTTATTTCCCTTTTTTCCATCTTCTTCACTGGTTGTTATTAATAATCGGGACACCCGTGATATCGCCATACAGTGCTAAAATTCTTATACCTAATCGCATACGAAGTCACACAGGTATACTAGTTCATAATCTTTCCTCAATAGCACGCAGACCATCTATCTCGCGGAATAACTCACTTACTGGATTAGCGAGGGTAATGAACTTACAGCAGCCATTATAAGTGGAGCTCTAGATTAACCGCCATATCCTGCTTATACGGGGAAGAGAAGATTTATTAAGCGGGGTGGAAGGTCAAGGTAAAATGGTGGCGTAGTCTAAACAAGCCTGGTAGCAGATGTAGTGAAGTTAGGAGCAGGAGGTAAAGTTTTGGATGAAAATCGAACCACCGGTATTACTTGGTTTGGTTGAAAATTGATAAGCTATTCGA
Organism: Petrophora chlorosata; assembly: GCA_951640565.1. Lineage (NCBI taxonomy): Eukaryota > Metazoa > Arthropoda > Insecta > Lepidoptera > Geometridae > Petrophora > Petrophora chlorosata. The sequence continues at coordinate 487,243 of OX621204.1, read as the reverse complement.
GTACCTACGAAGAAACAATATTGTTGCTGTATTTACAAAATGTTACTTTGGTATTGCAGCGCTCGTAGCGTAACTCGCCTAGCGGTTCGTAACAGGTCTTTTAAGTTAAGCAACCTTCGCAGCAGTCACAACATGGATGGGTGAGCGTTTGTGTCTACCGTGCTTCGGAGGATGTGATGCTTCTCTTTCTACTCGTGTGATGGAACTATTGGATCTAAAGTCACTCCACTTCTTCTTCTCCGTCGCCATCGCCTTGTGGGAGACCTTCAGGCATACTACGCATAAAACTCTCTGTTATTTGCTCAGTACTTCGAAACTTTTTGATGTATTATTATGCGGCTATCACTATCGCTTAGATAATTCCTTGAGGAATGACTTTATAACAAGCGAACTTTGATAAAGACTGTCTGTTGAGGGTAGGTAAACTGTTGTGGTCCTTGGTAGGTAAGTATGTATTGTAGAAGATCTTCCGGCCAAGCATGGTTTGTTGCCCCGGGGACAACTGTCCGACAGAGTATATTTGGAACTAGTATAGGTCTTATCTGTCGTGCGAATCCCGTTTGCGCAATGCAGGAATGTATGAAATTTCGTACTTTTTGTGTGGTCGTTTAAAGTAGTTTGTATCAGCGCCATATGTACCCTTTTTTGCGTAAAGTCGCAGATATATGTGGTTGCCACAGTCCACAGAATAAGTCATGATCAGACATCAAGTATCACATAAAATATTTCAACCATATACATACCCATGACGTCAAGCGTATTTACCCTACTGATATATCTCGCATACCTTCACGCTCATTTACTCCTTCCAAGCCATCAAGGCTTTTTGATGTGCTAAAGAGGTAAATCAGGTGCTCTTGATCCGAGATTGTAATAAAGTACGTTAACGAGGCGACGTAATCAGCCCCTTGTGCTTAGCGTGGAGCTTAGCTTACGGTTTAAGTCAGCCGTTAAGTGTCAAGGATGCATAACAATGAGTAAACGTGGTGTAACTTGTGGGATTTGATTGGACTAGCGAAGCGTTCGAATTTCACAAATGTCATTATGTTATTTTCGCATAGTAGTATTGCTTTCAAGCCTCCACCCGTACCTATTTTATTTGTAGTGGGAGGCCTTACCTGCAAGAGGCCGCCTTAGGGAGCTACCACACCTTTACCAGAATTTCAACTGACAAGCGGTAGCGCGCAAACATTACTGTGTTTGTAACGGCTCTGTTTTAAGTGAAATTATTGGGCATTATGAACAGATGTAACATAAAATATTGAAACAAAAGTTTCTTGACGTATCTTCTGAGTAGTGGTTTTTTTCGATACGATAGAGTCATTGTAATAATTAACGTTCATAAGTGCGTCTGTGATGCCAACACTGTATAAAGAACTTTTGAACTTTAGATAATGTGAACCACAGTAATATTTTTAGCGCTTAAATCTTCTTAACGTCTCAAACTTCAATAAATACTCTAAGTAGGTACTTTCCCAGTTCCCATTAATATCTCCTCGGAGCGAAAACTCCGAACACTGTTTACTTGGCGTTTAAGGCGCATTCGTTCAAAATTGAATTTCCACAAATGCTTCCGGATTTCCATTCTAAATGAAAAGAGTAGTTCGCAATAAAAGTGAGGAGACTTATCGCCATTATCCATGGAGATCTATGCAGGGAGTTTAATACCACTTTTTAATTAAAACTTTTGCTTTGTGCTCGCGGCTCGTATTTCGATGTGTAGTAAACATCTTTGATTGGAAGTACGGGGTTGGAGAACATTTTCTGTTTTGATAAGTAATTAGGTTACTGCGTGGTTAAAAAGACTATTTAGAAAGCCTATCACTACTGCGAGAAATAATTGTGTTGGTTTTTGTACACACATCAAGATCACGAACATACACAAGTATATAGATAGAATAAAACTAGGATTCTAAGGAACCATGATCCCACAAGACTCCGGCTCGAAACACTTATGCTTTTTTCTGTGCTTAAATACTAGGTAACTCCCAACGAATACCAAAAAAAGCTCGTAGCGCCTTAAACCTGCCAACCACTTCTTTCTTTCTTTCTCGTCTGGGTGTCCAACCAATGCATAAAATACTGTCAATTTGATGACTACTGTGCGAGATAGCACGCGAAGTGAATCTGAGGTCAAGGCTATGGAAACACTGTTATAAGAGTATAATTATGTTTTATTCACCACTAGCGTTAATGATAAATACTATTAATTTAATGATGTTAATGCTGCTAGATAAAGTATTGCTAATGAATGCCCCGGTTGCTGCTCGGAAGTGCAGTGACGCGGGCCGCGAACGCCGCGGGCCGCGTGCTGTACGTATTGCTGCCTCAGCATGTGTTCGATTGCATCAAATAACTAATAAAATAAATTTCAACTGGCGACATTGTCGTTCGTTTTGTCTTTTTGTCACTTTGGTGTTTAGATAGATATTTATTTTCTCAAATTTTTATACCAATCTAATCAATAAATATACGGCGAGTATATATCAAATTGTCTAAAGCATGTTTTGTAAATTCTCTGATGCAATGAAGTTCAATTATCAAAACAGAACAGCACTTACATAATTTGTAAATTGGACGGCCGCGGTAACTAACTGCACTGCTACTTGCTACGTATAATGTTGCTAAACTTGTACGTAACTGGCATAGTGTGGTGTAATATCAGTAACTCTATTCTACTTTATTGCTATGTAACGTATTCTCCACTAAAATGATTTTCATAGCCTGTTATCATCATCGGCCTACAATAAATAAAACTGCGCTTTTCTTCTGACAATACAAAATGATGTTACTTTGAAAGGAAAAGAAAGGCAATACATTTATTCAGGACAACACACAACATTATAAGCTGTGCCAGAAAGTAGGTCGCGCTTGCTTCGCGCTGTGGCGTGTGTCAGCGATCCTACCATCAAACATGGCGCGAAACTGCTACTTCGCATCTGTGCACTCGATCATACAGTATGGCATCGAGCTATGGGGACGCGAAGCGAACTGGGAGCGCGTCTTCACGATGCAAAAAAGAGCTGTACGGGCAATATTTTGAGTGGCACAAGATACCCCAGCGCGGCCTTTGTTTCGGTCGATGGGGATACTTAGTTCCCTCCCTGGTGATTCTCCAAGCTGTTCTCTATGCCAGAGGACATTTTGATGAGTGATTAGGTGCCGGACACGGCCACGGCACGCGCACCGACGACTGCGCGCTGTCCCGCAGCGCCTTACACAAACTGCCAAGTTAGTACGAGTATATGTCATGGCGCCGGCGGTTTATAACCGGTTGCCAGAGGAAGTTCAGAACACTAATTCAATGAATTCGTTTAAGTATAAACTTAAGAAATGGCTTGTTGAGCAGACATTTTATTCATTTAATGAATTATTCGAATAATTGTATTATTGATTGTACGACATATTTTAATTTTTATTTAATTTATTTTATTTGAATGAATTATTTTATTATTATCGAATATATTGACATGTAACAGATTGTTATGAATAAATGAATATAAATATGAATATATACTGAACGTACTTAAAATAAAGACAAAACAAAAACAATAAATACATATAGTGAACAGTAAAAACAATAAATACAATATAAATACAATACATTACAACATAGTGAAATGTTGCGCGATGTCAGCAAAAGGTTCCGACTTAGTATACGCTAAGCTATTTTTAAGTACCTTAGCACTGATTTTCAGTCGGAACCCTGTCCATGGCATCACGGCTATGTAGTTAGACTAAGTACTAAAGAAAGAAAACGCTCCTACCAAATGATAATGCTTTCGATCATTTTTAAATTAAACTCTTTGAGAAAATTTGGGTGTCAAATATAGAAATACGAACTAAAACACTTAAAACCACGGCTTGAATGTTTTTTCTTCATCAAAAGGTTCCCTCCACAAATAATTTACCCTACGGCTTTCGACACTCTGTGTCTGACATCCCTCGAGAGCAGTGTCAAGCACATTCACACCTAACTTGCTCTGGCAAAGGAGGCTCCAACTATTCATTTCACAGGAGTTTTAAAACAAATCTTGCGGAAAACGTTGCATTATTGTTGAATTATAAGGACGCAGAAATATTTATCTGTGGTTCTCTCTATGGCCCACTTCCCGCCATTGTCATATTTACTAGGCATATTGTAATCATTGAGGTCTCACACTAATTGTTATATTGTATCGCTCAGATTTCTCGAATTAAATATCATTAAATCCAGTTAAAAGTTTTTATTATTTAACAATTATTTATTCAAATATCTGAGGCTACGCAGGGAATCTAGCGTTGGTTAAAGTTGTTCATTAATTCATTGTATAAAAAGGAATAAAACAACAAATATATTCCGCATGCTTCATGGAAAGCGTTGTAGCAAATGTCAATTTCATGACTTCTATGGCAATTGGCATTGCCGATGTGTTTTCGACCCTAAATAAGGGAAGAAAAAATAAGTCGAAGCAAAAGGAGGAGAAATAGGATGCGAAAAAAGAAAGACCCCTGCATTAATGCACTTGATGATAAATTACCAAAACACTACAGGAGGTTGGTAGCCTCAGCTAGCGCAGGTGGGCTATAATGGTATAATGGTGTCCTATCAGCAGTTCCAGATTAAACCATCATCATCCTTTGCCCACTACGTTCTCACTGCTGGGACAATGACCTGTTCTCAAAGATTTTGAACCGCAAACCTGCAGGGGAATCGTGTAACTCTAACACCGATCCCAATTGCTTTCAAAGATAACTCGTGATCGGTATTTGTCTGTGAAATTGTCGAACTTTTCTACTCAAAGGCCGCGACCCAATCCCTATCCCAATCACGATCGCTAAAAATGTTCAATATCGCAGCTAAGGATGCTAACGTCTTCCAAATTTGAAATTGAAACCGATCGGGATCGGTGTTCGTTATACGATTCCACTGCTGCTGGTGCAGAATGGCGGATGTCGCACGTCTTAAAATTTTGCTACTTTTGGACATGCTAGTTTCCTCAAAATGTTTTCAATCATTTTAAAGTGTGTGTTTAATCTGCACAGAACCAGAAAGTCATTAGGTCGAGCAAAACTCGAACTTCGGTGCGTCGGATCTTAAGTCGCCGAGTCATCCTCACTTAGATAACCAACGATAAATAAACGATACCATACAAATTTCATACCGCAAAGCTACCACGTCAAATTTACCTAGATCCACACAAATGCAAACAACGGCATTCAAGCCGGAAACTAATTAGAGAGACAACAAATACACTCGAGAGCAATGAATCCGGGTCACTTAAAGAATCCTAAAAATCTCGGAAACTAAAAATGCTAGGTTAATGCAATAAATTGTATTTAATAGACAATGTAATACTCCTTAAATGAAGGTATTAAAACTTCTTAGTTATTGTAAAGTTATATCATAAAAAAATCAAATTTGAAAAAGGGCCACTTTCGAAGATGGAACTACGAAATTACAGCATTTGGTTTTGCTTTTGTTTGTAATCTGTCATTTATGTGGGTACATAAACCATGTTGATAGTGCTCTATATTCATTATTCAAGCTGAAATTATGTCGCTTACGCCTGAAGAATGCACCAGAATACTTACAATGCTGGAAACCGGCCGGAGTCAGCGCGATACAGCCAGGACTGTCGGTGTGTCGCTGTCAACAGTACAAAGAGTTCTCCGACGTTACGAAGAAACTGGTTCTAACCTACGCAGACCAGGAACGGGCAGAACCAGGTGTACCACAGCACGAGAAGACCGATACTTGGTGAACACCATGCTTCGAAATCGCTTTCTCACAGGAACTGAACTCACCAATCAGTTTCGACGCCTCGGAGGAAGTAACCCAAGTGCATGGACAGTAAGACGTCGGCTTGCTGAATCTAACTTAAAACCCCTTAGACCTGCAAACGGCCCTAAACTGGAGCGTGGGCATCGTATTTCGAGACTAAGATATGCCCAGAGCCACGTAAATTGGAGTATTGAAGATTGGTCAAAAGTTATGTTCTCCGACGAATCAAAATTTATGCTCTACAAGCACGATGGAAGACACAGAGTGTATCGAAGACCAGGGGAAAGATTCAAGCAAGCATGCATCGAAGAAAAAGTAGCCTACGGTGGTGGGTCTGTACTTGTACTGTAAAAGTATTTGAAAAGACCTTCTCTAAAAGAATAATCTCTTTTGCTGAAAAATTCAGTATAGTCAAACAGGAGCAATTTGGATTTCAGAGGAATAAATCAACAGTTCTTGCGATCTATAATCTGATTCACGAAGTTATCAAAAACATTGACAGGAAGAGATTGTGTAGTGTTATTTTTTTTGATATGACACGCGCTTTTGACTTCGTGTCACACAAAATTTTATTAGATAAATTAGAGAATCTTGGAATTCGGGGACCAGCATTAAATTGGTTGACCTCATATCTAAGAAACAGAAAACAGTATGTTGAAATAAATAGTTTAAACCATAAGGCGGTAGTAACAAAATACAAATCTGACTATAGAGTAAATGAATGTGGAGTACCCCAAGGTAGTGTTCTCGGGCCTTTACTTTTCTTGCTCTATATAAATGATCTCCCAGATATAATTAAACATAAATGTACATTATTTGCTGACGACATTTCAATAATTATTTCATGTAACGATAGTGTTAGTAACTATGAAAATGAATTTAACAATACAATTAATGAAGTGACAAATTGGTTAAATACTAATAATTTAAATGTAAATTTGACAAAAACTAATTATATTCAATTTCAAAACTATGGAAATAAACAACTTAGTCTTAACATCAATTACAAAAATACTACTATTAAAGAAGTACATGAAACCAAATTTTTGGGTATATTCTTAGATAGAAACTTAAATTGGAAATGTCACGTAAAATATCTTTGTGGTAAACTGAATCGGTATGTACATGTTCTCACCCGTTTAAGACAAACCTCAGCCCTTAGTACGGTGCTAACGGCGTATCACGGTTATGTATCCTCAGTTCTTAAATATGGCTTACTAGTATGGGGCAATTCGACCGATATTAACAAGGTGTTCATTGCCCAAAAAAAATGCATTCGTGCAATATGTGGTGTACCCCCTTTTGAGTCGTGTAAACCTTTGTTTAAGAAGCTGAATATACTGCCACTTTCGTGCATGTATATTTTCGAGCTCGCTACCTTCGCAAAAACAAATCCTCAATTTTTCAAAAAGGCTTCTGACATTTACCGCCGAAATACGCGGGATCCGGACAGACTGGTCTATGATACAATTCCTAGAACTTCACTCTACCAAAAACAATGCCATCTTATGAGTATAAAAGCTTTTAATGCACTCCCAAAGAATATTAAAGAGATCAATATTAAATCGTTTAAAAGGGAATTATTCTGTTGGTTACACAATCAAAACTATTACTCTATAGGTGAGTTCTTAAATAGAGTGTAGCTATCAAATCAACCGTACTTATTACTGTTCTGTTATATTAAAATGTAAGATTTCTTATTTCATATTTTTATAAAATTGACATTTAGATTATGATGATTATTTTGACTCATTGACTTATAAATAGGTAATTAAATTGTTGATTGCATGTTATATTATAATCGAGAATAAATAATAAAATTAATAATGTTGCACACCCAAATAGGGTAGATTGTATAGGAACTAATTTATATTTATGTAACACCCATCAAACCTACAATCTGGTAACAATAAATATTTCATTTCATTTCATTTCATTTCATTGTGTGGGCCGGAATTTCTTCTGAAAGTCGCACAGAGCTGGTGATCATAGAAAACGGCTCTTTAACTAGCGTAAGATATGTGGAAGAAATCCTCAATGATCACGTTGGTCCATTTATGGTCAATTTAGGTGAGGATGCTATATTTATGCATGACAATGCCCGACCTCATACAGGTAGGATTGTGAATGACTACCTTCAAGAGATGAACATTACTCGTATGGAGTGGCCAGCGCGCAGCCCGGATATCAACCCGATCGAGCATGCTTGGGACGAGCTAGGCAGATGCGTAAAACAACGAAACCCTCCCCCAATCACGCTTCGTGAGCTCAAAATTGCTCTCACAGAGGAATGGGAGAATATTCCCCAAAATCGTATAAGGAACTTGGTGTACAGCATGCCAAACCGCGTAAACGCAGTAATGGAAGCACGAGGAGGCAATACAAAGTATTAAAATTCAAGAAAATCGTAATAAAGTTCAAAAATTTCACGTTTCCTATTTTTGTTTTAAGGAGAGATCAGCAGTTTTTTTCTTTATGTAATTTTGTGTTAATAAAATGTATGGTGACTCATATTTTTTTTGCTTTCATTTAAGGAGTATTACATTGTCTATTAAATACAATTTATTGCATTAACCTATCATTTTTAGTTTCCGAGATTTTTAACATTCTTTAAGTGACCCGGATTCATTGCTCTCGAGTGTAGTTGTAACAAAATGTGGACATGACAGTGTAGACTTTGAAGGACAAACCGAAATTTTAGCACCACGGTTTTACTTTTCTTAAATTAAAATCGGTTTAACAGTAACCTTGTTTGTAAGAATTTAATAAATGTAAACAAAACTTCTTTTTTTCCATTCACCGACTTAAAAACGGCATATTCTTTTTGCTCAGCTTTTCACTACCTAGAAATCTGTTTAATATTTAAAATAGAGCTTCAAATGAAAAGGCAGTTTATAACCAGCTTTTGAAATTACTTCCTTTAGAGCTTAAAGCCGATATTACTTCACATTCCCTTATAGCATGTTCATAAACTAGTCCTCCTTATTGAACGAGCCTGTACAGTCAGGTGCATAACTATGTAATTAGTTTATTCCGTCTAAATTTAACAGAGCTGTTTTTAAAATTATAAAGATATGTATATGTTGGTTTAGTGATGAAAACTCAAACAGTTTAATTTCTGTAAGAGTAAGCATTTTATATTGAAATGGTTTTGTTGTTGATTGTACTTTGAAATATTCCATTACCAAGTGAGTGCACTGCATTATGTTTGTTCTTGTAAATGCTTTCCTTATGTTACATTCAATTTTATTTTATAGAAGACGAGATTGCATGTGATTCGTTTGTTGTGTAGAAAATGTAGGGAAAATATTTTGTTCCAGCGAACAGTGGGCTGAGGCGAGTACTCCGGTTCGTTGGAGAACCACAGAATACAGAAGTTAGATATTTAAAGTCAAATACCATTTATTAAATAGGTACAAACTTGCACTCTTAAAGTTTATAAACACATGACACAAATAAAATTAAAAATATGTTAAAAATGACTTTGAAAAAAGGTAAGTATATTATGTTTACCCATTTGTTTCCTATACTCATATTGAAGTCCGGTATTAATACAAGTGTTTAATATTCTAACCGAACTTGTATGTGAGGCTTATGACCTAGAAGGTAGCTGGGAAGCAGTCGCTAAGTCTGACACTGGGTCTGGCGATGCGCCTATTTTTGAACTCTTCTCATTAGTCGTTATGGAAAAGCGATGTGTTTAATCAAATGGACGTACAATTGTCAAAAGTTGATTACTGATTATTAGTAGCATGAAAGATAGGAGCAGAAGATAATGATGAAATACGTTACACTTAATCACCAAAGCCTTCAGAGAAAGCTATATGTTTTTATTATCACCATTATTTATTAAGTCACTTTCTTTTTTGCCTGTCTGTCTGTCGTTCCGGGTGGAATCTTGCAACTCAAATCTCTCGAGCTCTTCCCGATTAGCTATTTAGCTAATCGGGAAGTGCTTAAAATATGTGTAATACGAGGGTCAAACTGAAAGTTCTTAGAAAATCAAAAACTGATTAAACTAGCTAGTTGTTACTATTATTATATCTTTTCAAAATAGTGTCCGTTCACGTCAATACATCGCTGCATCCGATGGAACCACTGAGAAAAGCACTTTGCCCACTCGTCTTTAGGGGTCTCTTCGACGGCCTTTTGAAACGCTTAAGCTTCTTCAGCGTCCATAAAACGTTTTCCTTTAAGTTTTTCTTTTATTTTTGGGAATAAATAAAAATCACAAGGTGCGAGGTCGGGACTATACGGCGGATGACCCAGTAATTCCACGTTTGACGTCGCCAAGTAGTCGATCGTTTGCTTGGCGGTGTGCGACGAGGCGTTGTCGTGGTGAAGGAGGATTCTACTGCGAGGGCGTTTCTCCCGAACTTTTTCCAAGACAAGTGGCACACAATTGTTAGTGTACCAGTCCGCAGAAACTGTTTTTCCATCTTCTAAAGCAGTTGTCGCAAAATGACCTTTCCTTCCGAAGAACGAGGCTAACATCTTTTTTTCCACGCTTCGACCTTTCTTTACTTTAGTTGGCAACTCCTCGGAAGAAAACACCCACTGAGCAGACTGTCTTTTGGTTTCGGGATCATAACAGTAAGTCCAGCTTTTGTCACCCGTAAGTAATGTCAGTATGTCGTACCCGTAAGTATGTGGAACACAGCATTTGAGTCACCTCTATTAAATCTTTCAAGCATTTCACGGCACCAATCAACACGATGGAGTTTTTGGGCCTCGGTCAAATACGAGGTATCCACCGGGCACAAAGATTCCTGATCGCTAAATGTTCATGGAGTATTTTGTGCACTTGACTCATACCGATGCCTAAGCTTGTCCAAATCTGCTGATAGGTCACTCTTTTGTCAGTCTCTATCATACACAGCACAGATGTTATCTTCACGCAGATCATCGGTGAGATTAGTGCGACCACGCTCAAACTCATTAAACCAGTTGTAAACAGTGGCACGAGATGGGGCTTTATCGTGAAAAGCCAATCGTAGTCTATCATAACTTTCTTGTTGACTTAAATGTAATCGAAAGTCATAAAAATCATACCACGAAAATTTTCTCGCGTTAAATTCATGCTGACGTGACACAGACAATTTTCAATTTGCCGCCAAAGTGTAAAACAAATGACAATTAAATGAAATTCATACTTAATAATATTGGCAAAGAGTTCCATTTTAAAATTTAAATTTTTTTTAATTTATTTTGTTTACAAGTGACCAGTTCTAAAAACTTTCAGTTTGACCCTCGTAATTTTGGTGAAAATACATTTTGTATTCCGTAACTTGGGTAAGGTACGGAAAAGTAAAGTATATTGTATATAGCTAAGTAATGTCATGACATTACTTAGCTATATATAATATACTTTTATAGAAGTTTCAAAGACAAGAAATAGTTCCTTCCATCAAAGGTAAGACTACGCTGCACGTTACACGATGATTTTATATCCTGAAACAATGCATGGGACAAGGTCTTCTTGCTCAATAATATTCAGTTTCATAAACATTCAAACGGTACATGAGAGGCTAGAGTGCTAGGAAACCCAAGGCTTCTAAGACTTTGTGACGTCTGTTCTTTGGAAACCGCTCGACGGACCTCCTTCATTACGGGTATTTTTTGCCTTAGTATGGTTTCATAGTCAATATGATCCCCATTTTTATTACAATCTAGCCAATTGATTAGGCTAATATGTAATTTATATTTAACTTAAACTCAAAGACAAACTAATATTAAGAATGTGTCCATTAACACTTTCCTCTATTAAGGCGAAGACGCTTTGTTCTTGTGTTCTGTATGGGTAGCACTCGTACTACATTACACTAATTCACTATCACTAGACACTACACTAACTCAAACGGTTTTGTTCTTTTAAGTCTTCTCACTATATCCGTGTGGTCGAGGAGCTGGATTGCCTCGACGTTCACATGATGATGAAGCCTATGTTCGTGGGCTTCGGCATATTTTTTAATAACTATATCGACGAACTCTACTTTAAGATACCGATGGAGATCGTCGTTTCTAATGTACCAGGTTGCGTTCATAATTTCCCTTAATACTTTATTCTGGAATCTTTGTTGAAAATTCAAACGGTACATTAGAGGCTAGAGTGCTAGGAAACTCAAGGCTTCTAAGACTTTGTGACGTCTGTTCTTTGGAAACCGCTCGACGGACCTCCTTCATTACGGGTGATACCTCAAAAGCTTCCAATACTAGTGGATAGATACAATATAAATTTCTATACTTCGTCTCGTCGTACATTCAATACTTCAGTATGTGGCATGTGGTCAGATAAGTCGGAATCAAATAATTACGAAATATTATTGAGGATGGGCAAGTAGAATGGTTAAGCCGTAAAGAATAACAGAACTCCCCTTTGAGTGAATCTCATTGCAACACTCCACTGGCCTCACTAGGACCGATTTTTCAAGCAAATAAAAATATTTGTTATCGTCTCCGCGCAGTAATCGGTTTACATGGTGCTATGCCACCGATGGCGGGCGACCGGGCGACCGGGCGACCGCGGGCGAACGGGCGAGTGGGCGACTTTATAGATTTTCGCGCCTCGTTTCTCGATATGCAAGTCCATTTGCAAGTAATCTTGCAGACGCCGAGCGAAAGTATTGGACTTTAAGACTGGTGAGGATATTGCAAGAATGAATTAAGTTTATATTTTTTTACTTTGAACGCTGCTTAAGGAAAAATTTAAGATTTTATCGGATTGCTAGCTGAGAATAAATTTTTATAATGAGTTGTCTCTCATAAGTTTGGTTTATCAAACAATACTTTCATCCCGGAATATCGAAGTCGATAAAACATCTCTAGAATTAAATTCTGATTTTGCATAGATTATGATGCGGTCGTTAAGTTGTTTTTAATAAAGGTGAACAACAACATTATGATCATTGGTTGCACTAGAAATAAAATAGATAATCTCTATAATAATATATTCTTACTGCATACTTATATTTCAAAAAATACAAAATGTTATGATATTAACATTACCACAATATACACAACTTTTTCAAAATCAAATTACTTGTAAAAATATTTAACTAATGACTATAATATTACATTTCTTTCTTGCAATAAATAAAGAAAATTGTTAAACAACATTTAGTAAAAAATATTAAAGGTATTTATAGGTAGGAGGAATATCATTTAATATCAGAGACATGTTATGCAAATACAGATAAAGGATATATTACTTTTTACATTCGTATTTTATATATTTATTCCAAGTATTAAAATTCAATTATATTTGTTTTTTATTATTTTATTAATAAAAGCTTAAATTATCGAGTAGAAATTTATTACTCAGTACTTTTTATACAATCGTAGTTGTTTCTTAAAACACCAGAAAATCATAATTTACTGCTCCGGATTTTACAGTTGACAGCTATTTATAAATAAATTGTAACACTAAATAAATAAATAATAAATTATTTTTAGAATTTTTATGTGTATTGGCCATTGAGTCTCAAGTTCACAAACAGTGTAGCGAGCAATAGGAATTTTCATAATAGCCCTTCGGCTCCATAGCTATCTAAAAACTAATGTTTTAATAGCCTCCGAGATTGTAAAATATAATTTCCATTCCTTTTCCACTTTGGTTCAACCTCTGAGGAAAAACTTTCCCGACGGTCATAATCCAATTTTATGTTAGAGAAATAATAACATTCTCTTTATTTTCATAACTGGCATTAGATAACCCAGTTTCTCGTAAAAACTGCGCCAAAAACAACTAAGTTCGAGAGAATGGCACACTTTGCCATCAAAACAACCGATCAGTACCCTACATTGAGTCTTCACTCCTCGGGGGTGACCAGAAAGATTAATGACGTTCTCACCCCCTCTTTCCCTCGCCCCCTCTCTCAGACGCCCCTGCATCAATCACTTAGCCCTTTGATGTATTATTTACTTGGAAAAAGTTATTTTTGTGTATCTTCTGTTTTTGAAGGGAGCCGAATATTTTTAACACCATCTGTCATTACGAATCGGGGTATGACAGTTTCCTTGTAGCATGGATTTTGAATCCTTCCTGTTTGTTACGAATCATTTTGTGAACTCCATTCCTTCTTTATCCATTCCTTTCTTTTCTAATCTTTAAATAGAAAAAGTAGGCACGAGGCATTCACTTTTTGCTTCTAAGCTACTTGACGAATTTCACAATTATTTAGAAAATTTGTTGAGTATATTTTGTAAACTTAATTTAATTTTCATATTCGCACCCGAGTGAAACTGGGGCGCGTCGCTAGAGAGGGTAGAGAGAGGGAAAAATCTAATACTTCCTATCCTACTATATTGCGAGTATGAATGTGAAAGTTTGAGAGGATGGATAGATGGATGTTTATTACTCAATTACGCAAATATAATAGTAGTAGGAAGTAGAAACTGACCTTTGCAACCACTACGCCACAGATGCGAGACTACGGTAATGTAATTTCTTGGAAGACATGGTCTAACGCAGAATCTTTTTATCTGCCGACAATTTTAATCATAGAGCATATTTGCGTCAGTTGAACATATTATTCTCGACAAAAAATGAATAAAGGCTCGAAATATCAGACCTATATCAAAATCCCAAATAAAAACCCTTAGGTTTTCTGTTAAGAAGGGATGCTGTGATGATGGACAATTTGTCTCGGCTGCGTTTTCTACAGCCGCCGCTAATAATATCGCTATTCATAATCAACCCTATCAAACTAATATTTTAAATGTGAAAGTAACTCTGCCTGTCTGACTGTCAGTCAATCTTGATGTAATTTGCAATACAAATATATCCTCAGGTCCGGAGAAGGACATATGCTAATTCCTATCCCAATTTGACGCGTGGTTCCCGAGGGGTCACGACATAACCAAATCACACGAAGTCGCGGGCAGAAGCTAGTTAAAAAGAAATGTGGTAGGTATATCCTAGTAAAAAATGTCACGTGACAGGAATTTTCTGCGTAGCTAGCTGCGGCCCGCGGTTTAATCCATCTGGACAAATTATCCGGGATAAAAGGTATTGTTATAAACAATATGGTCTACTTATGGGACCTTTGCCCAGCAGTAGGAAAAAAAAAAAATTTAATAAAATGGCTAGGACTCTGGTCGAATGAGTCGACCTAGGTTTCGAGCATAACCGATGCTCTTCTTCAGGGTGAGCTTACGCTGCGAGATCGCGGCGAGCACTGGTCGCCGCGTTAAATATATATAATGAATGAAACTCACGGAAACTCTCATACTAAATAAAAATGTTCATTATAATTTAGCGGGTTTTTTTAATTCTATTTTAATTTAGGGGCTTGAAGTCGTCCAACGCCACGTAGTCCTCACCCATAACACACAACAAAACAAAATATAAATACAATATTATGTATTGTTCCTTCAGCCGTTTTTGCTTGATTGAGTAATAAAAATCCATCTTCAAAACCTTACGTATGTGAGTAGCTTGGTAGGGATTTTCTTTGCTCAATTTTTATTGTATTCCTGATAATGTAACGTTACGTTCCAACTGCTGAAGAGAGGTGCAAAGATGATAGATCATGTGTCTCGCCCTACGTCTGTCACAGCCGCTTCGCCTTACCGCCTTGCCTTACCACCTCGCTGCGCCACTTCACTTCATCACCTCACCTCACGGCCCTCTGGGTTGACCTGTTTTGGGCTGTTTACAATAATGTGACAAAATGATAAATTAATGGTTTGGATGAAGTCACCTAAATCATTTGTAAATGTAGAGTACGATATAAGTACGAGCTTTGATTTTAATCATTTATTGCGTTCTATAATATTATTAAATAATTGTTATAAATATTTAATAAAACGGCTGGGACTCACGTAGTTTGTCGAATTAGTCGACCTAGGTTAGGACCTAGGACCTAAATGATTGTTGTCAATAAATACAGCTCATTGTGGACCCTGTCGGGCGTAGCAATTAGAAGAGAGGAACACTAGTGAAATATATGGGAACAGTAGTAAACTATATAATATACTTTAATCTACGGTCTAACTGGGCTGTACAATAATAATTGTTGAATAATTATTATTGTTAAATTATTATTATCATACACAAAATTATTAAACTACAAATTAGTATTTCATTTAATGTCATATCATGAGTCATGTCCGTCATGTAAATTATAATATTTTGTCATTTATATACTCTTGGATTAATAATTCCTTTAATGTTTCTCTTCGCTCGTTTGCCATGATACACCTTATTGCACTGGTTTCATTATACTATTTAACTAGCAAAAATTATAGTTATATTTGTTGTTGATTGTTGTTTCTTGTGGACCTTTACGTTTTTCCGAAAAAAAAGTTTCGTTTCTGGGTTGGGTTTGCTCGAAGAAAACACTTTTTAGGGTCAAGCTCGCCTTTGTACATGTACTCTATAATCCACGATATAAATGTTCTGACAGTGTACAAAAAAGAATATAAAAATAAAAATATTCTTTATGTCATATTCCAAGCCCCAAAGTACCTACATACTACCAATTTTCATCAAAATCTGTTTAGTCGATACGAAGTTAAGCAGTTAAAAACACACACGCACACACTTACACATTTATAATAATTAGTAAAAGTAGGAAGCAGGATAGGATTATCTACATTATATTTCATGACTATAGAATATATTCTATTACCATAATTATAATTCTTCAAATGTCATCTGACGCATAAAATATATCAAAATCAAACAAATCTGTAACAGTATATAGCGATGGTATCCGTTCCACAGTTATTAAGATCGATGCCATACGTAATTATGGAAAATAACGCAACGTTAGCTTTCGTAAAAACAAAAATTTCCGACAAGTGTGAGTCGGACTCGCCCACCGAGGGTTCAGTACAAAGACTATATTTTTATGATTTAATAACAAATGTATAGTTTTCAGATATTTTTCCTGTACTTGTAGTAGAAGATGATATTATTCGCCAAATTTCATAGTTCTAGGTCAACGGAAAGTACCCTGTAAATGTTCATTCTCTTGAGAGTGTCGAAATGTACGTTTATTGCGGCATAAACGGCCGCACCTTTTATTTTTTAACTAAGTAGTTTGGTTTTGTCACAGCTTTAAAGGATTGCAATTAAACCTTAGTACATGGTTTTAATTTCAACTCGATACTTCCACGCGTTCCCGAGATAAAGTGTCTTGACAGACAGACGGACAGACAACAAAGCAATCCTATAGAGGTAAACCCTAAACGACGATTTTACTGATCATTTGTAATCATATCTGTGCAGATTTACCAAAAAGCGTACTTGATCAAAGTTCCCAACAAACGCAAATCAGGATGTTAACAATTCTTCCAAAAGTCGTAGGCTAAGGAAATTAACTCGAGATATTGTGTGACAATCCACTGAGGAATTCGCAAAAAGAAACGATCGCAAACATTCGCAAAACTCCTCTTATTACTTTGTTAAAGAAGTATAAAGAAACAATTGGAACAATGTATTACCATTCGACTGTTTTTGTTTTCTCAACCAATATCGAATACCTATACCTCTACCTCGACACAGCGTAACAAAACTCCTTACGAAAACTAATCGGAAAACTCAGAACAAAAACCCATCGTACGCGGATGTCTTAGTCTGCGTTACTGTCGATTGTAAAAAGCAAGAGAAGTAAGTCCTTAGACGCGCGCTGTAGACATCAAAGGAAACCATTTATTCTTGTAATGTCTTACTTATTTCTATCGCAAAAAACTCATGCCAGAGAGGGACAGCGAATGCTTTTTGTAGAGAAATATTTAGTGGCACGCTTTGTATTGTAGTGAAAAGAAGAAAGAGAAACGATTAGCGTTGTCGGTGGAGCAGGCGACGACAAAGGCAGTGTGTCTTCAATGTATTTAATGTCGTGAATGTGGCATGACGGTAATGACGACGGATTTATTGGCACTGGCTTTGCCTTCATTAGGCTGGAAGTGCTTTTGATGATATTTTAGGAGTCTTGGAATACCGATATTGACATCTGTTTTGGTTTATTTGTCATTTTGGCCAGTTTGTATAGTGTTTCACAGGGGTCAATAACTTTAGGCAACAGTGCGTCTTGGGTCACTGCTGCAGTTTGCAAATATGCTTGGCACGTTGTTGTATACTTTCGTAGTCTATTGTTTTATTAATTAAGTTCAGACAACTTAAGTTGCTTTTCTAATAGGGACGACATGAGTTCAAGACACCTAAAGTAAAAGAAAATTCCAGTATTTTAATAAACTGTCAATTGTACCTAATAAAAGAGCGCACACTCCTAATGGAGAGATATAGCGAGTAAGAGTATGGGTCAACTATCATAAAATCCAACAGCACTCCAAGTTTCTTTTTATCCTTTATTTGTGTCTGATTCCTTATTGCCGAATAACAGCGTAAAAAAGAATCATAACCATTTATTTATTTACTCCTATCTCTATCCACGGAACAGTCCCGGGGAGACTCACAAAATATTTCAAATCGAATCGCACCATAAACATCTTCTAGTGAAATCAATAAATAGAACTTAACGAAGTCGACGCGAAATCTTGTCCTCTATTTCGTGACAAAATTACTTTGCATCCCATGCATTTCTAACCTAATCAAACTTGAACCTTATTGCTTGGGTTATACGGATCAAGGAAAATTTTTCGAGTGCATTTGAAGTGAAAAGTTTGCTTATGCCCCATGAGGCGACTATTGGGTTTCGGTAGACCTTTGTGGGGCAAATTTATAAAATAGTAAGTCAATTTGAGTATTATATGAACGTTAGGACGATTGATAGGGCCAAAGGTTGAAGTTTAGTTGGAATGAAAACTAACTGAGTCAGAATAGCAGTGTGGTTAGATTCATTCTAAAGTAAATATATAGCAATATAAAATGTGGAATTTTTTGAGTAACATGAATGGTACGAGATCCTTTTCGGACTTACGCTTGCCTTGAAACAGGAGGCAGCCAATTAAGATCATTTTCAGACATTATCTTGAAAGCTTAGTTTCGATATACGTTTTTTTAATTTCTCTCTCTAAATCTGGAAAGTATTTCCATTCGGTGATACGGCACGCTACGCAGTAAAACCATTGCCAGCACGTCCTTGCAACCTGCACATTTACATGCAAGCGGCGACTCCGCAGTTTCGACTAATTCCGAAACGTGTCAGGTACGGGTTAAAGTGAAAACGTCCCAACTTTCATATTCGACAAATCGTCTCCCGCAGTATTAGAAATTCTCCCAGAATTTCCGTCCAATTTTTCACTTGCGCGAGACCAATCCTTTGTCAAAGAGGCGAGTAGTTGGCGTATTTCACGGGATCCATTGCTGGCCAAGTGGTGCAATTCGGCGGATTAGTCCTCCCCGTCGAGTTATGGACGAGAAACAATGTAATATATTGTCTGTGTCGTATTTATTGCTGCTGTGTGCTGTTGCGGTGTTCGGAATTGGTTTCGGACGTGGTCGCTCGTTTTGGAGTTTCTGTTTTAGTCATGTATCTTATAGCTTTTATGTATAGCTTACCACTTGTCTGAGCTTTCGCCACTATTTCCCCGGGCAATAAATGTTCACCTTCTACGGAGATAGGTTCCTCTAGTAAAACATCTGATTTTGAACTTTCAAAGTTATTATCAATACCGACGTATCATAAAGATCTTCAAATTATCTGGTATCTTAAAAATCGTTATTATTTTATTATCAAAGTTTACCAAATGGGATACGAGTTATGATGGCTTGCTTCGTCGAAGAGCTCC
Organism: Petrophora chlorosata; assembly: GCA_951640565.1. Lineage (NCBI taxonomy): Eukaryota > Metazoa > Arthropoda > Insecta > Lepidoptera > Geometridae > Petrophora > Petrophora chlorosata. Next base: position 467,781 of record OX621204.1, on the reverse strand, counting down.
GAATTTCTTGGCTTATATATTATTGCCCTATTATTTTTATATCTAATGTTAACTTAGCTACATACTGCTATGGCATTTTCATTATAAATTTTTGCCGTGAACCCAGCTGCTCTGTTGTCGCGTCACGGCGTGTTTGCACGGGCGACGTGTCGACGTGTCGCATCACGTCACGTGCTGTGTGGCGCGGGTTTCATGTGTAAACAGGCGAATGAGGGAGCCCGTCCTCAGTTTACGTGGAATTTTGATGTTCTAGATTTTAAAGCGTGCTGCTGTGAATAAAGAAGCGAAATTTTAAAACCATTGCAAAGGCTTAGTAAAATTATAAATGAAGTGAAATTCAATATTATTTCAATTATAGCGCAGACTTTATGTGTTTTAATGCCGCTGGAAAAATCAACAGCGCTTGTCGAAGAAAGGGAATTTTATACTCGTAGACTGGAAAATTGTACCATGTGGAGTAATGAAATGTTTTTACGAATAATAACAAAGGAGCTTGAAACATTCGTTCTGAACAATAGAATGAATGAATGAATGAATTCTTTACGGGTAACACCACAATACAGAAAAAGTATCAATAAGAGACAAGGTTAATAACTTAAATATTTATATTTTATAATGGGTGGTCTTATCGCTTAAAGCGATTTCTTCCAGACGACCGTGGATAAAGTTCTAAGTTCAAAAGTTCTCTATTCAATTTTTGCATCACAGACGCACTTATGAACGTCAATTATTACAATGACTCTACCACCGTATATCGGAAAAATAACCACTACTCAGAAGATACGGCAAGAAACTGAGGGGCATTTTTTTTAGAACTTTTGTTAGAATACTTTATGTTTGTTTTTGACAATATTATGGTTCTTATCTGCCAGTTGGTTTCTTGGCAGAACCGGAATGTTCCATGCATCTTTGTCTTCTATGTAATTATTAACTGTATAGTATGCTTTTTTTATTAGAATATTTTTCACACGCAGTTTGAATCTACTTTCTGTGAGCTCCGTTATACATTTTGGAATTTTATTGTAAAAACGTACGCTATTGCCCATGAAGGACTTATTCGTTTTACTCAATGTTAACCTAGGTAGGTACTGTAATTCTATCTACAGATCAATTCTATATACAGAGAATTTCTATATACAGATATATACAGAATTTCTATATACAGATAAAAATTTCTTATCTTATGACAACGAAACAACTGGATGAAATCAACTCGAAGTAGAAATTCGAACTCTAGGCAAATAGATGTTCAAATGCTAAAAGTTTTAACGTCCATGCAAACGTTAGTTAGTTGGGAGTGTAACATAATTTAACAATACAAACGGACAAGAATTTCTTACTAATATAATAAAAACAAAAGTTTGTAAGGATCGATGGATGAATGGGAAGGACATAGAATATATTTCATCTCAATTTAACTCGTGTTTCTCGCGGGATCACGATATAATTAAATCCCACACGAACGAAGCTTAAAGCGCTTCAATTACACAACAAGTAGGTGCTAAACGCGCACGCAGTCGCGGAATGGATAGATGTTTTGTTTGTTACTCAATCATACAAAAACTACAGAACGGATGTTATACCTATATCAGGTCAAAATATCTAAATATAATTTTTTTTGTAATCTTAAGGAATTTGTGACCAGAACCTGACCTGACTGACGGAGGTCTGCCTTTCTCTTTTTTCATTAAAATTCATTAAATTTACTTTGATACAATATTAATATACTTAAAACAAAATGGTTCGTTATTGTTATGTGTATTGATGCAAAGAAACCACTTACACAAATAAGAATCGGAGATTTTATTGGTTAGTCGCGTCTCCCAGCCAAGCCATAGTAGGTGTGAAAGAGAAACACTTAGATTGCTTACGCATAGCGTTGTCCTTGTCGCGCTCGATTCATATTAGCTCATGCCTACAATAATTACGCACACACACACAAAACGTGTGCGGACAGGCCGGTGCGCCAGTAGATATAGTTAGCTCGGCGAATTCGTATGGAGTATCGGGGGTCTGATTATAGTGACAAAAATATGTAAATATTTGCACGTATGCGCAGGCTGATTACAATGGCTAATGTTCTTTTTAAGACCAATATAAAATTTAATATTGCAAATAAATTATTTCTGCCAATTTATTACACATTTAACTACATAACTTGTAGCTAGGAATTGCGCCATAGCACAATTTAACATTAGATATCCCATGTTATTTATCCACATGTCTGTTCGGACAGCTATTTCCCCGCGCGGCGTGCACTGTTTGCTCGCGCCACGCCGCGCCGCTGACAGCGTATTTGGACAACGCTGATGGTGGTGCTAATGTATTTTGGTGTTTTCGCTGATGTCGCACAAAAACTTCCTTGCTTTATATTTTGAAGACAAACTACCTTTAAGTATACTAATATTTCGCATTGATTATATAAAAAGTTCTTAAGATATTCAATTCAATTCAAAAGTTCTTTATTTCAGTTTTGTCGTCACAGACGCACTTATGAACGTCAATTATTACAATGACTCTACCACAGTATCGGAAAAAGAACCACAACTCAAAAGATAAGATATTGTTACAATATTTTATGTTTGTTTTTGACAATATTATTTTTCTTATGTGCCAGTTGTCACAAGCGGAATGTTCCATGAATCTTTGTCTTCTATGTAATTACTAACTGTATAGTATGGTTTTTTCATTAGAATATTTTTCACACTCGGAATTTTATTGTAAAAACGTACACAATTGCCCATGAAGGACTTATTCGTTTACTGCAATTCTATCCTTATTTCTGTGTTTATGTTGTGGTCACTTTTCACTTTGAATTTGTGCAGATTTTTACGAACATACATTATATTCTCATAAATATACAGAGAAGGTAATATATATTAACATAGTACTAGTATTTATATATTAAAGAGTTTCAAATGACAAGTGTCCGTTGCCATTTGATAACTCTTTAAATCATTTTAGCTACAATATGTTCTTACATAAAGTTTATATAAATCAAAAAAATAAATTAATATGGTAAAATTGCACTTGACCCCCAAGACATAGGCCTCGTGCTGTGTTTGGGGATCGCCAATAACTCTCATTTTTACAAGCTTTTATTTAACTTGCAATGTTTGGGTCAAATCTTGCAAGTTGAATCAGAACCACCTCCTTTTATCCTATGGAGCTGAAACTTTCGCAATTCCATGACAGATATTCGTAAACTACTTAGTGCTTGGGCTCATTTTAATCTGCTCGCGGTTCCAATTACGAATATGTTAAAAGCTTATTTTATGTAGCCATTTTCCCGCGTGAGATACGCTGTTTGCTCACTGCGCCTACAGCATGTTTTAACAATGCTGATGGGAGTGATGATGTAGTTTAGTGTTTTAGCTGATGTTGCACACAAACCCCTTGCTTTGGTATTTAAAACGCAAACTATCTATTTGAATACAAAAATTTAGCATTGAGAGTCCTACAATATTATTTTTAATACTGACCTCTCAACTGCCCTAATGCGACAACGGTTGCATAGACGAACATTTATACATATGCTTACTCGGGCTCACGCAACTGCGGTTGCCCGGAGAACGTGGTACATTTAAGCAATCCTATTTTATGTGTGACGTATTTTGTTTGCTCATTGTCACTGACAGCGAGTTGGGACAACGCTGATGGGAGTGCTAATGTATTTTGGTGTTTTCGCTGATGTCAGGTGTAAACTGCAGCACAAAATTCACATCAACGCCCTTGCGCCCGTCGTCGGCCAAATATTGTATGTAAATCGTAAAATATGTAAAGCTTAGTGTTTGCGGAGATGTGCCTTATGAAATTCGTACATCATGTTGCTTTTATAATAAATCCGGCCAAGTGCGAGTTGGACTCGCGGCCGAAGGGTTCCGTACCATTATCTATAAAAACGGCAAAAAAATCATGTCTGTTGTATGGGTATACCCTTAAATATGTATTATATATTTTTTTAGTATTTGTTATAGGGGCAATATAAATACATCATCTGTGAAAATTCCAACTGTCTAACTATTACGGTTCATGAGATACACCCTGGTGTAAGACGGACAGACAGACTGATGGACAGCGGAATCTAGTAATATAAAGGGGCCCGTTTTACCCTTTGGGTAAGGAACCCTAAAAATTAAAATATTATTAGATAGCTGATGTTATTATTATTTGTCCATGTCTACATATTCCTATCACTATAGACTTATTTCAATAGATTTGCGTTCAATGGATCCGCGTTCTTATCTTTACAGAATCTAATGTCTACAGTTTCTACCAACTACATTTGGGACCAAAACGCTGCCTTCTCGAAAAAATAAATTATTATAGTAGTAGTATTAGTATCGTATAGTATTGAAAGATTTGCAATCATCAATGACGTTTGTCTTTCGTTTACAAATTGCGTCGGAAAGTTGCGCAGTCTCAGTTAAGTATTTTTATACGTGACCTTACCAAAGCTCACACAGGCACAATATATGTACCATAAAACCCCGATAACTTAAATAAAACACTGAATATGCCCAATGAATAGTTTATCTCAAGGCCGTGGCCGTAAGTCATCTTAATGGGCAATATAGGTACGTGCAAGAAAATAAGCGTTTTAGATGCGCGGCACGGCCCGGGCTAATCCGAACAAGACTGGCTTGCCTCCGGGGAGCCCAGTCAATGAAGTATTTCACTTTATGACCTTTTGAATAACTTGGACGGTTTTGAATTACATTAAGCTTTTTTATAACCTGACTAGTTACGCCCTGCAGTTTCACTCGCAGTTTTCCGGAATAAAAAATAGCCTCTGTGTTAATCCAAGGTATATATCCATTCTGAATATCACTCAAATCCATTGAATGGTTACAGTGTGAAGAAGAAACAAATACTCAAACACACTTAGGTACATACAAACTTTAGCATTTATAATATCACGTGATGTGATTTGTGTGATAGACAAGGATTTGACCGCAGTCTCAGTCGCAGTCGCACCTGATGCCTGGAAGATTTCGATTGACTCTGGACTTAAAACACCTATGCTATAAGAATTGGAAACAGAGACGCTGGTAAAGTGTTCTTTCTCTTAGCTCAGTGGCTAAGAATAATAAAATACCTATGTAACCCTAAACATTTTCCTAGAAGAGATTACTTTTAACTATAAGGCTATTTTTACGTATAAACTGCTCTAAAACCAGTTCATAGTGTTAAGTATAATTCCAATCCGTGGCGATGACAGTTCCAAAATCATAAAGTTATAAAATTGCCCTTTCGAAAAAACGAGAGGAAAAAAGGTTAAAATGATCGTAATATATTTGAGTGCAAAAATGTGCCGCACATCCGCGATAAGAGCTAATCCGAGGATCGATCGACGCGTCTGCTGCACTCGCGATGACGTATGGCGCTGTGAATCATTTGCGGCTCTTATCGTGCGGCAGGTTTTACCGAGGGTTAAAACAGGAAACATCAGCATAAAAAAGATAGGTTTTAAAACAGTTTTTAACATGGATGTCGTTACCAACCCGTTAAAATTAAAAAAGAAAAAAGTTTCGTGACCGGGAAACATTAAAAAAAAAGGAATGTTTAAAAGCAGTGTTTGTGTATTTTGTTTTGTACCAATCCACCGCAAAGACGCTGATTCCATATATGAGGTTCATGGATGGTATTTTCAATAGTTTCGTTAAAAATGACCTACTGAGAAATTAGCGCCTCAAACAGATCTTTATCTTCGGACGCAAAATATTTGACCTATAAAGTCAAGTAATGTTATCAAAAACTAAACAATATTATATCAGGAGCAGTAAAAATATGTACCTATACATATCTACATAATATGCTAAAGTAAAAATGTATCAAAATTAAATTATACACCCTCAACGCAAAACGTTTGAAGTGCCCCGGACTCTAGAATTTATGTCTAGCGTGAGAGTGACGTCCAATTATTAAATCCCGGGCAAGATACATTGAGGTGGGACTAAGTGGAGCTTAATTGTGTTAAACGGGAAGATTTATACCAGCGTGGGCGCGTGGACATAGGTTCCCAGTTCCCGGTTCTCGGTACCTTGTATGAGGGGCGGCAGTGCCCCGATCACGGAGTAATTATTAGCTTTAGGTGCTTAATTTTCGCCAAATTAGGTGTCTGAGTAAATTTTCAAATTGGAAATGTCAGGCGGTTACCTTTGAAGTTATAAATTGCGTTCTTAAATTGTTATTCGTCTGATTCATGTTTAATATTAAAAAGGACAATTTAGAGAATTCAATGGGATGATTTAAATAAATTGTCGAAATACCTTTTTATAAATTAAGAGTATCTTATTGCTAAAAATGATTTCTATTATTTCTGATTTTAATGCTTGCCTACTTACATATCTCAAATATTAAATATTTTTCTCATATTATAGTCTGTACCTAATCATATATCATAAACTTCTCGTCCCGCGCCTTCGCGTGTCCTTTTCTTTCATGGTTAATATAGGTTAAGAAAATTCATTTTGTTTTTTTATCACTTAACAAAAGGTTTTTCCTCGGATGCGATTATGTCGCCTTGGTAAGTTAGTATAAAGGAATTTTATCTAATATACGAGTATATACTAATTGCGTCTATAAGTTTGAACAAATTTCAAACGTTACGGCGCGACGTGATTGGGTAACAAAAATCCTAACATACAAACTTCCGTAAATATCATGTCATTAGGACCTGTCTAAACGACATTCCGTGCCTGCACCGAACATATATAGCTCAATATTTATTTACAGAACACATATTTCTATTAGCAACAAGAATCCTATTCACGGTAAAATCAGCACAACGGCTTATAAAAGCATGAAATAGCAGTTTCCATTTCAACAGAACATAGAATCCGACTCCGATAGAAATAGTGACAATATCGGCTAACGAAGTCGGGAAAGGAATGTCCACGGCGGGAGCACGTGTCGAAATATTTCGATATACCGGGAGAATGTCCCGGTATTCTCTAGCTGGGGAATAATAGAGTGGAAAAAATGGGAATTTGTGAGATTTTTGACGTCGTTCGCAGTGTTACGTTCTCTGATTGACCCGTGTAACATTCCATATTTTTTTAAATCAAATATTAAGCAATTAGTAAGCATTTTTTATGAACTTTAATAGTATGATGTAAAGATATGCCCAATTATAAATTGTGTTGAATTTTTTATATAGGCTACGGCGATATATAGACGTGATTTTTTTGTTATTTCTCTTTAATTATTTTTTATAATTTTAAAACAACGTAAAATAACAAGCTAGGCAAGGTATTCCTAAACCACTAAGCTTAATTATCACATACGTAGTCTTGATCCATAACTAGGATTCTTAAGATCAAACTACTAAGACCATATAATCCAACATTTAGTTTTATTGGTAACGAGTCTTGTTGACAAAGCGTTCACAAAAGGCTACATCGATCATTAATAACTTTTTAATACTCACTAAGAAAATGATATCATCAAATTAATAATAACTAAAACAGACATGAGTCAAGCCCCTCTCTTTAAAGTCTGCTACACACGATGCACCAGTGGTAATATGGAGTCGTCCTAAAGGATGACGTATCTAAAAATAGGACGCATCCAATATGCAAGAGGGGCGTCACTCAGCGTCGTACGCAATACGCTGAACCAGAGTAGGGTAGTGGTCCAGTGTAGTTAGTGATGAAGTTAATGTTTCGTACAGGACAAGAAACAGGCGCTAATACTCACTACGATATACAGCACTAGCTGACACAATGTTGCCGCCAATTTGTATTAAATACAACTTAGATTTTAAGTGAAACTTAACTATAACCCAGTGAAAACACGTCATAATTCAGCCATTTCGTCGCCTCTCCGGACTAACCGGTAGATTAAAAATCAAGATTGAAAAAAGATAAGATTGCTATTAGAGAATTAGATGACATACATTTAACTATTTTTTCGTATGATTATTTGTATAGAATTTTTGTTTCATATCTCGGTATCTTCTTTATCCCTTTAACCCAAAACGAATGGCTAGGCAAGAATGAATGGCTAGTCAAGTCTCTCTCCTCAATCACTTTCTGCCTCAATCACGAGTGTCCGTGGCAACACAACACAAGGACTCAATTAGTTCAAAATAATAATTATACCCGAACAATCAATAACGAAATACCTATGTATTTGAAATTTATAACCATTTCTAATGATGTTAGAATTGGGTTCTTGTTCACAATTATTATACTCGTATTAATGCCTCGAATATTACAAATTTACGAAATATGATAGAATCGTACTATTTTCATGTACGTACAGTTGTAATCTACCTTTGCCACCGTAATACAAGTTGTAATAACAATAATTAAATCAATCTCTTGACTTGAAAATTCAAAGTTGTTGCACACTCCTTTAACTATGAACTATCTACAGTTCTGCAGACAGCGGTCACATCCTACATGACAGTCAGTCATTTGACAGCATGTGAGAACCTATTAGCAGCGCTCTTGTTATATATAAAACATGTAGGTACATAACATAAAGCTATAACATTTTCATAACGAAATCATCAAAACATATAATATGCTCAAACCATTGAGATTATTTATCAAGAAAAACAATGTCTAAAGCCGAAACTTAAAAAAATAATTTGGAATCCATGGTGTTATAAAAGGTATTATAAAAGGTAAGGGTGTTATAAAGGTTATAAGAAGCGAAAAAATAATGATGTAATTAGTATATTATAATATTATAAGGTATTGATATTTTGTACCTTTAAAATGACAAAATTAAACTGAAAATTTTACCTCCTCAGCGGATGCGATCATCTGTTGATAATGTAGGATCACATTATATAACATCCCAATGTTTTTGTTAAGAAGTAGGGCTTCAAAATTAGTACATAAATTATGCTGATATGAGCATAGCATTTACTGAAAACAACCCTTACCTCATGATATTTCCAGTCCCCGAAAGAGGCTGAAAACTAATGAGCGCGCCGGATCAAAGGCGGGCGTAACTTTATTCAAAGCAATTTTGTAACAAATGGACCGAGCGCGCGACTAAACGCTCGACCTGTCGCTCGACTCGTCGCGCGACCTACCGCGCGACTTATTGCTTTATCGACACATGTGTTCCGATGACATCGGCACTAATTTTATCCTGTTCGGAGCAATAATTTAGGAATATAATGTCGCTGTAATTTTGGATTACTAGTTGGCAATTATTGGAATCTACTTTCCTATTAAGCAGCTGTTGTTTGTAAGTTATTTCAAAGCAACCATGTAGGTATATATTCGGTACAAGCACAAAATACTAAGGGGCAGAAGCATCACTCCGCAAAGAAATTTAAACAAATAGCAACTCTTGCTATGACGCAATAAAATTCAATTCAGCTCGCGTAGCGCTGCATACCTACCAGTCATATTATCCTACAGAGCGCCTCTCTTTCTATCGCATAGCTCTTATCTCTTCTGACGCGGCACGTGTAACCCTGCGCGACCCAGCGTCGGTGTCCGGCTATGTACTTGTAGCTTCGTACCTACAGCGTGGAGTGCGCTAGGCCTGGTACAAGTAAAATAGGTATGGTTATGCCATCAGCATTTTGAGTAGGCACGTTGCCGGACGATGGTTATTGGTTGAATTATCTGTAGGCTATTCAGCTGGCTCAACCCATACCCGTATGTAGGTAAATATTATTAATGTTTATTTAGTTAAATTTCCATTAGTTTAGTATTCAATTTCTTTAGCCTACTGTAAGTGTTTTTATAAAAAGTTTTTTATATTTCCTATATATTTTAATTTTAATTTTGATTTTTATTTTGGATTTTAATTTTGACTAACATAGTATGTAAGTTCTAATTTTTACTAACACATATGGATTTCGGTCTGAAAATATATTTTTTTATTATTAATATTATTTATATAATAAAAGAACAGGGTTTTTTTCTACAATCATCGCACAGCCAAAACCGCTTAACATAGAAACCTGAAATTTGGACCACGTATTCTACAAGTAGTGAAGGCGTCATTTAAGAACGGATTTTTCGAAATTTGACCTTTAAGTGGGTCAAATGGGGTCATAAAGGATGTATGGGGAAAAAATTTTTTTTTGTCTCGCGGTCACGAAACTTTGGCAGTATACTATGCAATAGAAATAGAAGAGCACTTGTATCACAGTTTTTTGAAAATCAACCCTTAACGGGGGTTTAGTGTGGTTTTTTAGATTGGAATGCGGAAACTATAATGTATGCTACGGTGATTGTTTCTTGACCAGTAGTTATCAAATTTTGCGGAAGCATTAAGCTTGTGAATACGAGGAACTTGTTTTCAGCATTTTTCGAAATTCGACCCCTACGGTAATTTTTTGGGGTCGCAAAGTTTCCATGATGTAGGTTTTTTTAGTAATGTTATGAAACTTAGTTAATTGACTAAACATAAGAATATAAAAATACATTTTCAGTAACTTTTCAAAAATCAACCCCTAAGGTCATTAAATAGGGCCGCAAAGTTTGTATGGAGTAGGATTTTTTATTAATGCGACACTGTAGCTACAGTAAAGAAACAGGGTAAATAAATTATGTTTGATCAAGTTTACAAACAAGTTTTCAGCATTTTTCAAAAATCAACCCCTAACAGGGTTAAACGAGGTAGTATAGTTTACATTAAAAATCTTTGTTTATAGCGATGAAACTTGGTACACACACCTAACAAACATTAATAAAAGGTGATTTACAATTTTGGAAAATCATCCCTTAAAAGATTTAAACAGGGTGGAAAGTGAAGATTACTATTTTTAAGCTACAGCGATGAAATGTGGTACACGTACTAAGCCAATAAAATTATATATACGTATTTAACCATTTTTTTGAAAATCATCCCCTAACAAGCCTAAGCGGGGTGGTAAAGTTTGTATAGAAAATCTTTGTTTATGAAGCTTCGTAGCTATGATAAAACTTGGTAAAAGAAGATAATTAAAACATGATTTACTATTTTTGAAAATCATCTCTTAACAGGGTTAAACAAGGTGGAAAGTGAAGATTATTATTTTTAAGCTACAACGATGAAATGTGGTATACGTGCTTAGCCAATGAAATTATAGATATGTATTTCACATTTTTTTAAATCATCCCCCGACAAGCCTCAGCGGGGTGGTAAAGTTTGTATAGAAAATCTTTGTTTATGAAGTTTCGTGGCTATAATAAACCTTGGTCAAAAAAGATTATTAAAACGTGATTTACAATTTTTGAAAATCATCCCTTAACAGGGTTAAGCAGGGTGGAAAGTGAAGATTATTATTTTTAAGCTACAACGACGAAATGTGGTATATGTGCTTAGCCAATGAAATTATAGATATGTATTTCACATTTTTTTAAATCAGTCCCCGACAAACCTAAGCGGGGTGGTAAAGTTTGTATAGAAAATCTTTTTTATTTATGAAGTTTGTGGTTTTGATGAAACTTGGTACATAAATTAAGAAAAAAAAGATAAATAAAACGTGAATCACAATTTTTTGAAAATCTACCCCTAACTAGGTTAAATAAGGGTGAAATGTAATTATATTTTTTTAAAGCTACGTCGATGAAGTTCGGTTCATTTACTCAGACAGATAAACTTTAAGCACGTCTTTCACCATTTTGCTGAAATCATCCCCAAACCAGTTCAAACGGGGTGGTTAATTTTAAATAAAGAATCTTTGTTCATGAAGTTATAGCAATTAAATTTGGTACACAGAGTAAGCAAAAGAAATAAATTTAAACGAAATTCGCCATTTTTTGAAATTCACCCTCTAACAAGGTTAAACAGGGTGGAAAGTATCAAAAATGTTTTAATGCTACAATGTTGAAATTTATTATAAGTACTCAGCCAATAAAATTATAAACACTTATTTCACCATGTCTTGAAATCATCCCCTAATAGTGTTATACAAAGTGCTAAAGTTTGTGTGGAGAATTTTTGTTTATGAAGTTGTAGCAATGAAATTTAGTATACAGACCAAACAAAAGCAATAAATTAAAACGAAACTCGCTATATTAATTAACCTCTAAAAACGTTAAACAAGGAAGATAATATTTTTTTTTCTAAGCCTATAACTATGACCTTCGGTACGTATATACTAATCGAAGATACTATACGCACATGTTTCACTACTTTTTAAACATCTTAAAAGGTCTAAACGAGATGGCAAAAAACCTTTGTTTGTAAGGTGAAAGCGAAACTTTGTATTATAGACTAGGCAAAATAAATGATTTCTAACGTAATGCAATTTTTTGCAATTTCCTTATTCGTACAGGATTTTAATAGACTTTCAAAATGCAACATTCAGAAAAATAAGAAATACTAAAGGTGTAGTCAATCGAAGATTTATTATTTGAGCCTATTTATTAAAACTGTACGTCGTATCCCTAGAGATTTCATGAAATCCCTGGTATCCTCATTTCCCTGCGACATACAATATTTTTTCTGGAGCTACGACGATTGACTTTTGGCCAAAATACTTACATATTACTACTTAGCCAAAAAAGCTATTGACACATGTATTATTACGATTGTTTTGAATACCATCCCCTGATAGATTTAAACGGATGGTAAAATTTGTAAAGAAAATATATGTTTATAGTGTAAGTATTATGTCTTTTTAAAACGAGATAAGAGCTGAAAGAGATCGGAATAGAAACGAGATGAATTCGGGATAGGATTGGGATAGTAGCAGGACAAAATCGGCATAGAAGCGAGAGCAGCCGGAAATAGCCAGGAGCAAAATGAATTATTTTAGTAAGCGTACAAAGTCGCGGGCAACAGCTATGTATATGTAAATAGGAGATTTAGGTTTCAAAGATTTCTGTAACTCAGGCTTCATGTATGTACGTGGCGCCGGACCGGCCATGCTGCCGCACCGCAAACTCATGTAAATGATTACAAACCCGGACCGGGACCACGCGCGCCGCACCGTCCGTCCGTTTGTACGTATTACTGGTATTACGAATCGTAAAGGGTCCGTGGCGGTTCCCCCCGACGTTTCATTTCCACCCGGTTTCTATAGTCTGTAATATGTTTCAAACTACTACGCTAGCATTTTGTACGTTTGATACTTGGTCAAAGAAACTATAAACACATGACTCACAAATGAAGTTAGGGCCAAAAAATTTGGTAATTATATCGGGACCGGAGTGGGATGACAAAGGGACAAAAAGGGGATGATAACGGTATAGGAGGGGAACTATAACATGGTAGGAGGTTTGATAGGGAGGACGATAAAGGGTTAGGATCGGAATATGATTGGTAGCAGAGCAGGACGATAATGATATAGGAGCGGAGCGGAATCAGGACCAGAGCATTACGGTAACGCTATAGGAGCGGGAAGATAACAGGATGGGAGTGTGAAGGTAACAGAACATAAGCGGTAAGGTACGGTAACGAGATAGGAGCGGGACGGGAACTGGAACGTGAATATGATGGGACGAAAAATGTTCGGATGCAGGATGAATACTCCACTACGCGGACGAAGTCGCGGGCATCAGCTAGTATATTATAAATGAAAAAGTAACTTAACAAATAAACAAACAAACAAATAGGTACGTAAAAAAATAGAATTGTCTATTAAACTTATATAGATGTCAATAATGCTTCAACCTTTTTGTTGTATTTATTGGACCAACGAAAGGGTATGTATGCAGTAAATAATTGATGGAAAAACAATAGATATTTCCGATCAGATACTGCTCAAATGAAAAGTCAGAAATACAATGGTACATTTTCAGGTTTTTCCTGAACTTTTCAAAGTCACTTTATCAGTGTCTGTAATAGAAAGCTCACAGTATCAATGAGGTACCTAACGCGAGCGACTCACGCGAATGCCCAATCAGTGTTTTATTGACCTTTTACCTACTGCTAATTCATGTTCTGTGATTACTGTACAGAACAATTTACGTAGACTCAGACCTATTTACATTTCTAATTTAATAATATTATTGATAGTAATTCTGCGGCTCTAAAGAAATAATTCGAAGGCATGAACTCAATAAAGCAAATAAATGTATGCCGTGAACTAACTAACCCTTTTGGTCGTGGATATCTCGTGGACATTTTGTGGTAAAAAGTAAAGTAAAATCATACTCATTTGAAGTTCTAAATTTCACTATAGCTAATCAAAGCACAGAAGTGCGATGCACGTTAGTGCAAAAGTATGTTACAGAAATATACTATAATTTTTAATTTTGCATCGCGATTTTTTAATTTTCTTTAGTTCGAAAACAAAGTCCCACAACACCCAGACACGATAGTTATACTTGCGCTTCAATACAATGCACATAAATAAAATCGTAAAGGTAACAATTCTGTACATGGAAAATACTCGGAATAAATCAACCAGGGCGGCTTGCAATGAGTAACAGAACATGTTATAAGAACAGTTATTAAATTATTTTTTTTGTTTGTTTGAAAGCATATAACTCACAAACTGCTAAACGGATTTTGACATAGTTTTCAAAATCGTGTTATGAAAGTATTTTTTTGGTTTATTTACAAAAAAAATCCCGTAGGTGAAACCGAAGCCACAACCTATAAGAGCTGGCCCGCCCAACCATTCCTCCACGAAGGCTGTCTTTGCAAACCACCAAAATTCCTAACATTACCTACATCTATAAACCTTGAAAGTTGTCGTATCCATTCGCGTAGAAGCCATTACTCCAGCGATTATTCAAATGACGACACGGCTGAGGATGTAATGCTATGCACATAATTTGTTACATTAACTACTCGGATGGAGAGCAAATGAATTGAATGCGCGACATGCTTTTGAGATAATACATAAATTAAGGGGAAGAGATGGTGATGGCTTCAAAAGACTTTACTAAAAGTTTTTTTCTTAATTTTAAAGAAAAACCGAAAAAATAATGTAAAGTTTCTTAAAATTAATACCTTTTTTTTAGAAAACAAGCTGCGTAGCTTGTCTTAGAGTTTGTGTTCATCTGTGTTAGATGAGTCTGTTTCTTGTTCAAAATATAATAGCTTTTTTCAAATACCACGCAGTCTTGATGCCAGCTAATTGTGACTAAGCAACTGCATGTATTCATGTCATTTACTCCTAAATAAAATTAAATACCTGTAAATAATATAAGTGAAGGATAAATCCGTGGAAGGAGATGGGGGACACCTTTGTTCAGCAGCGGGATCAGATGGGTTGAAAAAATAATAATAACTAAAAACAATAAATAACAGTGAACGTAGTAATTAGCCACAGTCCATTGTAAACTATGAAATAAGAACTGTTATTCTAACTCTCATAAAAACTGCGCAGGTAGGAAATACAAAATGACTCACGTCCAAGTCACGTCCAATCATGACTCAAAAAACAGCATCCTCCACTTCTTTAAAATAATATATTATCCTTAATCGCAGTAATTTGTTCGTCATTCCATCTGCGCGACTCGCGGCATCAAAGTGAAGATCTATGTTTACTCGCTTTGTTCGCGACGTTTTCGAGGAGAAAATGACGATTGGCGCTAAATAGGAACGAGAGGTTCTAGTGAAGTGCGACGGAAAAATGTGTTTGAAATTCTCAATCTCAATAATAGGTTGCCTGGAAGAGATCGCTTTGAGCGATAAGACCGCCCATTGTAACTCTTTAGTTTTTAACTTTGTTATTTTTCTTTTTATTATTGTATATATTTATTTTAGTTTTGGTGGTGAAACAATAAAGAGTTATCTAATCTAATCTAATCTAATCTCAGTAACGCCCAATGATCACATATACATGACTGACGGAAATTCGAAGTTTAATGTCATGGCGTCTAACTAGGATTCCCTGTATCTGGAGAATAACTACGAGGACCATGAACCCACAACAACTTAGTAAGAAACGAATGCTTGTGCACAAGCTCCGGTTTGAAGAGCATTGTGAAGCCAGTGAAATTACTGGGTATTACGACTTCAGAGCTAAATGTGACGGTTGACCAGTGCAGTGCCACGCAGGATTTTCCAAAACAAAGTTCTGGGTGATGTTGTAACCGTTATTGGCAGGCGAATTGCTTACCATCACGTGAACGTCGTCTTGACACTCAATTCAAGACTTCAAAAACCTGGGTGTAACCAGTTCGACCAAAAATAAAAAGTCCTACATGCAAATAATTGTTCTAGATTGGCAAATACATTGTCAGATACAACAATTTTTAGATATAAGAGCATTTCCCCAACGCTTAAAATTGATATCTCCTAATAGCAGTAATCTGTTTGTCATGCCATCAGCAAGACATCAAAGCGAAGAGATTATGTTCCCGCGCTTTATTTGAGAACGTTCCTAGAATAGAGTTCGTCAAAAAGAACTAATACATTTGGTACATTTGTAGACGCTTATTGGTGCTTAATATGGTAATATTTATGAGTTGTTAATAAACGGTATATATAAGATAATAAACGAATATTAAAGCCCTAACCGTGCACATATTTTTTTAAATTAATTATTGGCTTGCGTTTGATCACCATCGTACTTAATGATAAGCGATGGTATGGTCTAAGATGTAACACGCTCGCCTAGAAGATACCTGTTCGCTCTCGGTTGTGGTTGACGGAAAACAGACGTTGGCAATGTATTCCACTCCTTGGCTGTTCGTATAATGAACATGGAAGGAAAACGTTTTGTTCGTATAGGAGGGATGTCTATCATGTATGGATGACATCCGTGCCTCTGGTTATCCTATGATGGTATAATATGGCACGACCTTGACCTTTAGCATCCGCGATCCATGTGTTGTTTCTCAACCAAATACCTACACGTATCTAATTTGCTAGTGTAATATTGCGTGGTTTTCAAGTAATATTATTGTCTTTCATTGGATATTATCGTTAGTAAATTGACCACAGAAAGCTGGTCCAACTTTATCGGACTAGCCACCGACACCAGAAATAGCCAGCGTAATTAGATCCCGTCTCTAAAACCAACTTCCAATACTAATATATATTTTACAGAGAATCCGCCTGACTCAATTATGCGTTAAAATTACGGGACATCTATTCTATATCTATATTATAAAACTGTAACCTAAGCCAATTCTGTACATTCAAGATATTTTTGAAAAACTAACTGGAATCGACTTTCAGAAGGACGTACGTCCCTCTAAAAACTCTCTTCACATTACGCGTTCTCATAATATTGGAGAGGTCTAGCTGAAACGGTCTTGGAATAAAGACGACTATGTGTTTCCTCTATCTTCTATACGGACGAAATAGCGGTAACCGCTAGTTATTAAAATAACATTGTTTTTTTTATCTAATACACAAATAAATTTAAATACCAATAAATGAAACCCTACGATATATAATTGTTTTTTTAATGTTTAACTTTAAACGTATTTTATAAGAAACAAGCACACAATAAATAATAAAAGACGTGTGGCACTCGGAGACTGCCGCGGTAAAGCTATTGCATAGCATTCGGAGTGGGGGGTGTTAGGTTATTTTCGTTACGGAATTTCTGGATTCGGTCTCCACGCTCAAGGCCCGCGATAGAAGCTATGCAATAGCTTAATAACTATAGCATTAAGAGTTTTTATACTTTGCTTGAAGTTCGCGAAATACCGTGAAGGTGCACGCCAGATGGGTTACCCGTATTTCTTACAAGGTCTGACTCCGACTTGTTTCGTAATTATTATGTTGCAGTACCTTGAATAAATAGCTGACCTGTATTTTTGTATCGGTCTTTCTTTTGACGCGGAACTTTCTGTTCTGTTACTTTTAGCATCGATTTTCAATGAACATGTTTGTCATGGCCTTACATTCCGGTAATAATTAGGAATGCCCCATCGACTACCGGGGCTTGTCATTTGATTCAATAACTTGCAATATGCTTATCCCGCCCATCAATTTATAAAGCATCGTGTCCATCGCCATCGCCCACGCGATGTTTCAATTAAAATCTAACCATTTCTCACCCGCTATCATTTGTGCCATGATTAATGACTGTACACTATACCTTTTGAGTGATAGCTGTACAATTTTCAACCTTATACCAATGCAATAAGAGCTCACTTGAGTTTATTGTTTAGGGCTGTGTATTGTCAAAAATTGAAGCAGAATTTGGAACTCTATCCCATTGCAATAAAAATGTTTATTTATTCCTAGTTTCACTCTGTTGTGTTTAAAGTGAATTCGAATTTGAACTCTATGCTGTTAAGTTAAGAGTGGTGTACCTAGTTGTGTGTGTAGGTTGACAGCGGGGTATGGATTTATTACTTTTGCGATTTCCTGAAACTAACAGGACAGGGGACTGAATTGGTAATCAGGTAGAAATAAATCATCGGCTCGCCGAGATTAGCTGTTTTGTGTTGTTTTTGGTAGTTTTATTTTATTTCATCTTAAAAGTAACATTTCGAACTAACTTTTTCTGTAGTATGAAATCAATAGTTGCTGAACTAATAACACGAATTCATAATAACAATAAGGTTTCTTTGTATTTTTTGCACAAAACATATTTTATTACTTTAATAAAGAGATATGGAAGTAAAGATTAAAAAATGTAGCTGCCAAATACACTTGTACTGTCGTGGATTGATAGATAACTTTGAGATAGAGCTAGTAAAATATAAGAAATATCAGTTTATCATGATTGACGAGGACACCCAAATATCTAGAGACTTGGATTTAAATAATTGATTGATCGATAAATCATATTTATAACTGTTACTGAACAAAAGAAAACACAGTTTTTTTAAGATGTCCAGGGCGAAAAGTACAAACTAGCATTGGTATATTTTATTGATCGAAGAAGCTAGTTTTCCACTGCTGCGCACACCCACGCATAAAGTTACGATCACAACAGGTTCGAGATTTAGAAGAGAAAATAGAGCTTAAGCTCTCACCCACGCAGCGTGTTGTTTACGTGGACTGCTATTTATAACATCTAATTTATTAACCACTGACACTGAGTGAATACGTGTACGGTTTGCGTGGGCTATCGGTTGAAATATTCATTGAAGCTAACATATAAGTTAGGAAGCTACATGTCCCCTAACTTTTGGCCGCGCTCGCCTCCCAGCGAGTCTGGAGAGTTTCATTATTGGGACCTAAATGTAGGCACTGAATTACTTTAAAAAGTACTTGACTCAAGTATTTCTAGTATGTTTGGGACAGTTCACAGCGCTGAATTAAATTTATCATATATATTTATATTTTTCCCTGAATTAAAAACGAGAAGTTCTTTATCTTTTCTGTCTCCAAATAGTAAGTACTTTCAAAGCAAATTTTACATCCGCGTCTAAAATAAATAAATAAATAACGCCCATCGATCACATACATAGAGCCTGGCCCCTAACTAGGATTCCCTGTAAGTAGAGAACCAGGAACTATGAGGACCATGGTCTTACAACACCCAGACACGAAACAAATGCTTGCGCTTTTTTTTCTGTGCACAAACATTTGTCCTGTCGCGGGAATCGAACCCGCAACCCAAGTGATGTAAGAGATTTGAGACAACCTGCCCAACCACTACACCAGAGGCTTGCAAATGAGTCTGTCTGCTTATTACTTCTAACGTTATATAGCTTTTGAAAATTTCATTTAAAATAGCTCTAAATGAAAATGAAAGATCTAAAATGGAAGATACATTCATATTTTAAAATATAAATCGCACTCGTTGAAATTGGTCGCTTTTATTAATTCAGACGCAAAACTACTGACGGATTGGCCGACTGACTTCACTCACTCATCAAGTCATCACACAACCTCCGGAAGTACAAGTTATTTCCATCACAGTTTTATTACTTCTGCGGGCACCACCGATCTGATTCAGATATTGTCAACATAGTCCTAATCCTAGATTAAACGTGTTTAAGACTTAAGTACCTACCTAGAAAGTAGTAAAATTGATGTGGGACGATGAAAATGACGATGATCTTATGAAAGAATTTTCCTAAGTTCTCATAATATAAGCCGAATTCAAAATATTTTATTTTGAAGGGGCACAAAATGCAATTCAACATGTCAAAAAATAACACAAACAATACTCAGCTACGAGTTACCTACATAAAAGAAATAAAATAATTATATAGGTACATACATACAAAATGTACATACGCCCAAATATCACAAATATAGATCGTGGCCCCTAACTAGGATTCCCTGTATCTAGGACCTACGAGGACCATGGTCCCACAACACCCAGACACGGAACAAATGCTTGCGCAATTTTTTTTCTTTCTTTTTAATTAAAAGTAAGCTAAACAAGATGACGTTAAAAAAAGTAAGCATGGCATTCGCTTTTTTCTTTAACTTAACGTAAGTCTGGGTTCAATAAAAGATGAGAAAACTGGTTCTACGTAGACATTGCTCTCACCGCGTGCGGTAGTGCCTGTAATACGAGCACGTGTTATGAATAATTTGACATGGACAGATTCGATCAATACATTCGGTTGTTCAATCAGGCACCTTACAACTGTATCTAGACACAGAATATTTGAGTGTTTGCATTAATCATTGTAGTGACTTACTTCACAGTCTTCTTTTCTTGTGTGTCAACCCTGGTGTCGGAGTTTATAGTCAAGTCAAGTCTAAAGATTGTAGTGTTACATATCATCTTCATTCATTTTTCATGACTCATCAAACCTATTTCTTATTTATTTCTAATGGACCTACTTTTATTGCCTTGAGGAAAAAGAAAACAGAATTCAAAATTTGATGAACTGTGTAGTGTTACATATCATCTTCATTCATTTTTCATGACTCATCAAACCTATTTCTTATTTATTTCTAATGGACCTACTTTTATTGCCTTGAGGAAAAAGAAAACAGAATTCAAAATTTGATGAACTGACAGAGAACGGAAAAAGATGAAAAACCAGGACTTGAACTTGAGCTTGGAGGGAGAAAGGTCTCTCACGATTTGTTAAAGGTGGAAAACCATATTATTTTTGTGGCTCCATTGTTGTGAGGTATCACAAGTTGGTGGCCCGAACAAAGGCCCACTCACCACCGTCGAACGGCCCTCTGGATTGGGAGAAGGACAAACCCAGGACAAAGTTCTACGTTCTCATTTACCCTCTTCGACAGGCAGAAGAAGCCTATCGACAAAGTATACGTTCTCATTTCCCACTATCGACAATTTTCATTACCCAGAAGATCTTTTCCTCAGCAGCACTGTGTGTTGTGTTTTGTTTTATATACTGTATTAAAAGAATCACCAAATTAACATAAATTTTATTACAGCTTCCCAGTCCCTCTCTCTCTCCCAGAAGGGTACTGTACGTGCGGAGGTCATAGGTAGAGCTAGCCGGGGGACCTCCGTAACGTTACAAGATATTTATTAAAAGGCACAAAAACGCACTTTTAAACTGCAAATACACAACATCATCATCAGCCCATCACGTTCCAACTGCTGGGACTCGGGCCTTCCCTCATAGAGAGAGCAAATACACATAATACAAATTAATTAATAAACGTTATGACCTTAACTTTAGATATCAGCTACTTATATAAGTATATTTATGTAGTCATATGTATAAGTTATTAGATATTATATTTTATATATATATATATATATATCTTGTGTAAGCCCTTAGTCTATCACTACATAGTATAAAACAAAGTCGCTTTCTCTGTCCCTATATCCCTATGTATGCTTAAATCTTTAAAACTACGCAACGGATTATGATGCGGTTTTTTTTAATAGATAGTGATTGAAGAGGAAGGTTTATATGTATAATAACCGTGCGAAGCCGGGGCGGGTCGCTAGTCTATTATAATTTCTATCACCACCGTCCGTTTATGTTTCGTTATTCCTCTCTATCTAAAGGCTGTCCGGAAGAGATCACTTTGAGCGATAAGACCGCCCATTGTTACACCATTGTAAACATTAACCTTGTACTTAATTTCTATGTTTAAGGTAAATAATAAAGTGTTTATCTATCTATCCTTCTATCTTAACTTTAAAAAAAAGGTATGCATGTCCACGCATTTGATTCCCATACTCAGATAAAGGTCCAGCCTCAGATAAGAAATACGAAAACTGACTCTGCCAGTGCTTCGGAAATACGCCCGCTAGAGAAGATCGGAGAAACTCTGCGGGGATGTCTCTTTTTTCAACTTCTTCTTCTTATATCTACCCGATGGCCTGTTGACTTTTGTTCTAAGACAACGAAGGTTGTGCTCTAAGATGTAAATACCACACAAACAGTCCCATACAAGTGGTGACCGCGCTAACGTTGCTTTACCTAACAGATATGTTACGAATGACTAGACAAGCTGCGCTATGAGTGCTATAGCGACGCCACGAGTGCTACTACACAGTAAGTTTATTAGTTTTCTGAATACCTAATGAAATTCCTACACCATCGTTTTCAGACCATACAGCATACGCGCAGATCTTTTTCCACTGAATAAAAAGCGATAATTAATTATTTTTACTTCAAACAAATCAACGTTGAGAGTTATTTATACAATAAACATAGCTCAGTTATTGGTAGTTTATTGTATTGTACGAGTATCATACGATTTAACACTGCAGCCACAAAATAACCGTTTCACAATAGTAATTTGTTATACAACAGTGCAAAGTCGCTTTTTAACCGCGTGCTCAATTTTGATGACCGAGCAAGCAAAGGATTCTAAAATTGTTTCACGAGCGCAGCGAGTGATTAAAAAATTAGAATCCTGAGCGTCAGCGAGGGAATCAAAAGAGCACGAGGTGAAAAATCTTTGCACTCGAGTGCAACACGTAACTTTTCATCCCACCTCAGCGAGGAAATGACTAAATGCAAAAAAAACATCTACAATCACAAGATACTTTGCGCGCGCAAAGCAAATTAAAAAAAGTACACCAAGGAGGTTCCGAGTCTGAGTTTTTAACAAATTAAAAAAAGTTGTATGATGAATTCGGCACCATGGAGGTAGAAGTAAATAGGTTTAATGATTTTTTGAATTCACAAACTTAGTGCACACGATGTTCTAAATTCAAATTTACTTTATCCTCTAGCGGATAAAAATGATTTTTGCACTCAAATATCGTAGAGCAAAAATACTCTTTCTGAGATGGGGGGATGAAAAATAACTTTTCAGTGATACAACAGTTTTATATACAACACAATATATACATTAAAACCAATTAAGTCTCAATTTGATTCAAAAGCTACAACATTATAAATGAAATAGCTCTGGCAAAAACTAATGTATTTAACTTTTACATATATAGGGTGAGTTTTGAACAGGGATGTTTATGACAACTACCGTAATAGACTATAAAATATGACGAAAATCGTTAAATGGGTAGGTAAATTTCCTCACCAGCAGCAGAAAACATGTCCTTAAAAAACACATTCTTTTTGTAGAAAAAATGAAATACAAATGAAATTGATTTTGATAACTCTAGATGGATTTCTAATAACAAAATAGCATTTACCAAAATACTTTGCGTGTCACTTTTTTATCGTGCCAGTTGCCATGTAGCTGCAATTATTATTTATTTTTTGTAACTAAATGATCAGACGAGCAAGTTGTTCGCCTGATGGTAAGCGCCACGCTTGTTCATAACAATTGCAGTGCCACCCAGAACTTTAAATACTATAAAATCACTGCGTAGCAAGCACTGCATTGAGCTCATCAGCCTGAGACATTAGATATTAATTCTCATATACTCAGTCATTTTGCTGGCTACAATGCCCTTCAAACCGAAACACAGTAATGCTTGCTCACTACTGCTTGGCAGCAAAATAACTGACAAAGCGGTGGTACCTACCCAGACTTATCACGTGAGACCTACCACAAGTAAGAGACCTACCACAAGTACAAGACCTACCACAAGTGGATATGGATCTCTGTATCTCGCAGACGAAGAAAGCTTCGTCGATGTACAATAGTTTAGTTGACATAAAACTCCACAGCTCGCTACATACAGTTCGGTAGAACTGAACTAGCTTACATGCAACTAGCTGCGTCTATTCAGCATATATATAGCAAATGCCACATCGAGTTGGGGCATGGTTACACTGCGTTACAACCACTCCGCCGCGGAGCGCGGATAAATCTAACTCCGGGACACACGGTCGCGACGGGTTGGCAAGTACATTATAATTAATTATACCGCTAAATTTAGCAATCTTGATTTTCTTTGAAGAATTAAAGTGGCCCCCATAAAGTTCCTAAACGAATGCATATTGTTGTTCTGTACCGGTCAAATTGACGCTTTTCAAGGCATACTGTCAAAACTTCCTGCAGCCTGTGGGTGAAATATACGCAGAGAGCTTATAGCGCTCTGAAAGTTCAATATAATAACGGTTTCAGGGTGCTGCTGGGGCTGCCGCGGCTCTGTAGCGCATCGGGTATGTTTGCTGATGCACGCACATACAATTTTTCTGCTATATTGCGGAGCAGAACTGCATCCCTGATGGGCCGGCTCTATGACAGCACCAACAGCATCATGAGGCACTGGGTAAAAAATCATAGGCCCAGAGCCCATCTAGTCACAAAATAAATATAGAACGGACTTAAATTAAATTACTATTTTATATTGACTTTGATTTAAAAACAGACATTTGGTCTACTAAGAAGTTTGTGCGAAAAACTACAGTTCGACACCAATATGATGTCGATTTGAAGGGCATTGTAGCCAGCAAAATTACAGGGCATATGAGACTTAATAGGTATCTAATGTCTCGGAGTGATGAGCGCAATGCAGTGCTACGCAGAGATTATTATGGTATTAAAAGTTCTGGGTGGCACTGCAATTGTTATGGGCAGGCTTGGCGCTTACCATCAGGCAAACGACTTGCTCGTAGTAATAACTCGTAGTAAAGTGATGACTTAGTATCATAAAAAAATGTCCATCATTTGTTGGTCGTCCTATCGCACCATGAATCTCGCAAACATGTGGTGATCGCCGCGGCGCACAATTTACCTAATTCCGGAAGTTGGCCCGCGCCCGGAAATGCACCAATTGGTCCGCGACCGATAGTTATGGCGCGCAACTTTTACGTTTCAGCTCCGACCGACACAATGGGTTAGTCAGGACCAGGTCAGACTTCGAGAACGTGGTGAAGAGTTAGATTAGGTATTGTTCGGGTTTAAAGATTTGGATTTGTGAAACCAGGCAAAATGTTTCTCTCTATGCAGGTCCTTGAGCAGTTTTGTTTTCTGTGTATTTTTCAAAGTCTTCTCTTGTAACTAACGCTGCGACAAAAGTATGGTACATTGATGATACCAAGCTATAGGTATCGTAACATAGGTTAACATAGGTAGTTTAGAGAAACGGCAAGTATAACAAAAAAAAATCTAGATATTTTTGGATCTGACTGTATCTTACAAATAATTAAACTAAAAACTACGTTTTCATGCGCTTTAATTGATTTAGAATGCATTGTCATCGAGTTGTGAGCTACCCTGAAAGTTTCAGCTAGATAGCTAATCGGAAACTGCTCGAAATTTGAGTTGCAAGATTCCACCCGAAACGACAGACAGACAAATATGAAAGTGACTTAATAAAAACGTGGTAAGAAATAAAGACATGGTTATAAAGGTTTTCCAAACAAGATTAAATATATGAAGTATCAAATTAGCAAATGGGATCCTCACCAAATAGGATGTAGCCGGTTCAACATATCATTATCTTTCGTCAATATTCCCATCTACTATTGAATCCTCATCTCGCATCCTCTACCACTAACCAATATTTAAACACTATTTAGTTTGTACGAAACAAAACACTATCACTGTTTCAATCAATTTTTGTCTTACTTTTGATATTGTAATAAAGTTACCCATCCCTTTGTCAACCCATAACTATCCCAAAATTAATTAATAACCGTATCATCCACAAAGGGCGAGCATACACAAAAATCAAGGCGCCTGTGACGGTCCATATAAAGTTGCACAAAGTTGTGGAGCGGTCCGAACGGAGTCAGAGCCAGAATCGCCCACCGTATCGCGGGCTCCAGGCATTTGTCTTGTGTAGTCAGAGACTGGAGGCACACTGGGAATATCAACAAAAAATTGCTACCTATTTAAAAGATAAAAGACGATTACGTGCTTTGGAGTGGAAGGCTCCGGCCGCGGTTGTTATACCACCCACCGAACAAAGCATTCATCATCATCATCATCAGCCTATCACTCTCCCGCTGCCTTCACACACGGGCCTTCTCTCATAGAGAGTATGGGCCATAAGCCACCATGCTGGCCCAGTGCGGGTTGCTGGATGTCACTAGCCCTTGAATTCTTTATTGTATACTGTCAGAACATTTACATCGTGGATTATAAACTGCATGTACAAAGGCGAGCTTAACTCTAAAAAGAGTTTTCTTCCAGCAAACCCTTCAGGATTTTGTGATTAATTCTTGAACATGCCGGTTTTCTCATGATGTTTTCCCTCACCGTTTTTATAGCGAGTATTAAATCCACACATAATTTAAGAAAGTCAGTGGTGCGGGGTCAGCGGGATTCGAACTCGGGTGCGTCGGATCAAAAGCCACATTCACCTTCCGCTAAGCCATCAAGGAATGCCGTCAGTGTACCTCTAACCTGTAAGGTTGTGTAGCTACCACAATATAAAGTGACAGACCGTCACAACGACAGCGTAGCGCGAGAGATAAGGCTCTACCTCTGGCCCAGTGATTGATGGCACCACTACTCTACCGTTTGTAGAGCTTACATGTTGCCAACTTTTGTTGGCGTTTGTTGGGTAGTTTAGTTTGAGCTTTGTTACGGTAGAGATAATGTGAATACAAACAATTAAAGGTAAGCATAACATCGTCCAAAAGGTAACATTGGATATGTATAATAATAACTACATATGACGATGACATATGTTCTTTCAGATTAAGTAGTCTGAAAGGACATATGTCATCGTCATGGGCTTCATCCCGCTCGCAGCGCATATGTACCTCAGTCACTTCGCCTCCGAGATTAGAGTCATACGCTGGTAACTTATTAATAATAGTTGATTGTTTTCCGCGCAAATAAATTCGGTTCACGTATCTTTTACTTAACAAATCCTGTAGACTTCTAAATAACTAAACCTAACTTGAAACTCAGCTGTAGAGATACAAAGGTACACCTCCTACAGACCCACACCGTTAACTCTTCGTCGATGGTATATTAACAGACTTGTAATTTAAAAATCACAAAAGAATACATATGAAAAGTCCGTAAATTGATGGCAACAAGACTGAAATAGGCAACCCTGTCTTTTATTTACATAAAATAAAGTCCTTTGTTTATAAATAAATACCAAAACCACTGCGAAGCGATTTCCATACACATGCTGTATTTTGTTTTGCCTTCGCTTTATTAATTTGTTTTACAGTAACTGTATATGCTATGTTTTTTGTGTGCATTTTTATAATAAAATATTTCTTTCTTTCTTGTTTATTTCACTGACTAAATTACCTACAACGTAACATCTCCAACACTATAAATGCTTAACTTTCAACTCTACGGCACGAGTGATCCATTTGGATGCTAGAAAATATATTTTTTGAAATCCCTATTTACGGCAAAACCCGAAAAACAAAGTATCCACATCCTGAACCAAGATCTAAAGTACCTACTTACATTATCATATCCTACTATTATCATAGATGAGAAAGTTTGTGAGGATGGATGGATGTATGTTTGTTACTCAAACACGCAAAAAATATAAATCGGATTTCGATGAAATTTGGTATGTACTCGTAGGTACTTTAGATCCTAGAAAATAACATAGACTTGTATCGCAGGAACCGCGCATTGCAGCTAGTTTCATTTAAATCCGCCAAGTAATTTTTGCGTTTTGAGTAACAAACATCCATCCATCCATCCACTATCACCAAATTTTGCATTTATAATAGTAGGATTAACATAATGTGATCAAAATTCAATCCAAACCCTGCAAAAACTTGTTGTTTAAAGGCTTTTATTGTACATGAGGTATCCGGCGCGCCGCCGCCGCCGCCGCTGCGCTGGCTCTGAGACGGTACACTCGTAATAAGATACTTTCTATTCGACGGCGCCTTCTATTCGCTTATCAACTGCAGAGGAAAGAAACGCTATCTGTAAAGCAGTTTGTTTTTGTAAGACTTTAAATGGATTTTTATGGGGTAAGTGGTTTTCAGTGTTTGCAACTTTTTGGTTTCGAATACACCGTGCGATGTTTTCGGATTGTGATGACGGGGACAACGATGCGATTTGAAGTAAGCTATGAGTGTCATCAAGGAATATCAAATTGATAACTACAAGTTGGTGAATGGTGATCACTGCATGTTCATGAGTAAGTATCAAGTGATTAAAAAGTATACATTTCACCAAAAAAACCGTCTTCGATGTATCTTCGAAGTCCAAGTTCAAATATCGATGAAATGTACATGGGACTACTTCGTATCTATACCAAAGAAAACTAAATATTACGCTATACTGAACCCAACGCAATTTTTTTTCTAAATCATTTTATAAATGACGGAGTTCTGAGGTGAAAATGTAATGCAATTACATTTTCACTTGTAATTTTCAATTGTAATGCAAAAGAAAATGCAATTGAATTGAGAACCTCATCTATTATTAAAATCAGTTAAATATTAACGAAACACGCTC
Organism: Petrophora chlorosata; assembly: GCA_951640565.1. NCBI lineage: Eukaryota > Metazoa > Arthropoda > Insecta > Lepidoptera > Geometridae > Petrophora > Petrophora chlorosata. The sequence goes on along the minus strand of OX621204.1, from coordinate 439,293 downwards.
TTTTATCATCATGCGCAATAAATATGACTCGTCATGACAACTCTAATGAGCCTAAACTCGGTGGGTTTACTAGAAGGTTTCTCACCTTTCAGCTCCATCATTAAACCAGCTCGATGCAGCTATAATAATATAATACCGTACACTATACCATATTGCACCATATTATTCTATTGTCATCGGAATTACTACATTTGATACAATAACAAAAAGTATGTGAAATTTGGATTCCTAGAGTTTTTAAAAACAAACCCACAAACACCTTTTAGGTCGAATTTACAAGTCAAGCTAATATTAATAATCGAAAATAAAAAACATTTTAGTATTATTAAGATTGATATTATCCGTTGAAAATGCAAAGGACCTGCGGAAAACGTTCCACACACATCTGATTCTATTCTGATGATTCCCAGAACAGCCTACGTCAGTTTAATAAGACACATCAGAGTTAACCCTAATTATATTGCCGTATTTGTTCAGGGTTTGCAACTTAAACCGTTTCACCCTTGTAAAGGATTGTGTTGTGAGCCAAGTCAGCGGTCAAGGACGACGGCTTTGTTAAATTTGTTTGAATTTAGTATTTATGTAAGATAATTCAGATAATTTGAATCCTAAGTTCATTGAAATAAAGCATGATGTGAAAGTACAGCTCTGGCAGAGATTATTAATTGACCGAGCGAAGTGAGGTATAGTGACAACGGTACAAGAGTATAAATTGGTGATAATGCTCTGATATCTGTATCTGTTTTTCGAGTTGGTTAAACTTGAACACGAAGAAAAGAGGTTATTTACAGCCGTCTAGCATTTATTCGTTGTTTTTAGAATCAGTTTCTTGTTTTCCTTCGCGTTTTCCGACGTAATTAAGGCGTCACCATAAAGTGTTGTTAATTAATAAATTTGTGAAGCGCTCGCAGCGCTTGAGGCTTCACAGATGAAAGGTACTCGTTTATTTTTGTTGTTTTTATGATGCCTTACTCTCATTAACTCAGGTGAGGTTAATATTCTTATGTTTGTTTTGTGAGAGACGCCTGAAGATTTTACCACTCAAGAAAAAAGAGTTAATTGGGCTTCTTTTCTTTTAATATTGTTGACATTAAATGATATTCCATGACAGGCGTTCTTTATCTTCAGTTGGGTCTTCTTCTTTACTTGAGTGGGTCTGTTGCCAAACCTGGAGTCAGGATGGTGACACAAATTACAAATTAAAGATGAAATTGAAGATGCAGATTCAAGTATTGCCCGAACAAAATCATTTTTCTTCTTCGATTTTCCCAAAACCTTTTCTACATTTCAAACGTCAAGTCAGCTTTTTTAAATTGAATTTAAAAAGGTTTTAAGTTTCGCATTCATAAAACCTTTACAGCTAGAAGCGAACGTTGTTATCTTAACGAACAAAAGAGATTGAATTTTCTTTTATCGCACACACTCGTACTTCTGCAAGCCGGGTGTGGATCGAACGCGAACTAATAAATCACAGAGCGAAGGAACTTTTGTAAAACAAAATATTTACTGTAAAAACTGCAACTGAACAATTTTCAGTACAGTAACGGGAGTACAATTACTTTGTGAAATGTTTTTAATTGTGATACACAATTTTCGATCAGCTGGAGAGTATTAACAGAGCAATGACCAAATATAGGTATGATGTCCGCCAAATGATTTTAATGGAATTAAACAGTTCTGTAAAGACTTAACCCGTGTTCTCGTATTTAAATCAATTTTAAATTTTGAGTTTTGAATTACTTCTATTAATATTGAGAGAGAGGAGGTGTCCAGCACTGCCGTGAGTGTAATGTTTTTGTAAGTTGTATGTTTGTAGATTATCTGTGAAAATATACATCCGAATCTAAAAAAATCCTACAATAAATCCTACTAATAATATAAACGCGAAAGTTTGTAAGAATTTATGTATGTATGTTACTCTTTCACGCAAAAACTACAAAATGGATTTTGATGAAACTTTACAATAATATAGCTTACACATCAGAATAACATATAGGCTATTTTTTACCCCGGAAAACTGCGGGCGAAACCGCAGGGTGCAGCTAGTTACAAATAAAAGAAAAATAATAATAATAAAATTCTGCGGATGTAACAATGGGCGGTTTTGTCGCTAAAAGCGGTCTCTTTCAGGCATCCTTTGGATTGCGAGGACTTATACCAATAAATAAATTTACTGATAGGAAGCTACACTATCCCTGAGAGACAGGCTATATTTAATTTAATTTAATTTAATAGCTTGTAACTAGCACTTTTTTTTTGGGAGTAGCCTCTGGTTCTGGAAACACGTATATGCTAGTTCGAGAGCCTATGGATTCAATACGCTGTAATAGCAAATAATACTAACTATTACTTAGTTATAGTTGGTAATAGTATCTAATTTATTGTCACAATAAACGACTATTACTGTGTTGACGCGAATAAAATCGCGGGCGGTTACTAGTTACATCATAGTTAAGTCTCTTGCTCCGTCAGGATTGAAGTCTGCTCGTTTAAAACTAAGTTAAAACCAATATTCCTTCTTAATATACTTTTTTCACTGAACTCCTCCCAGAGTTTTGTAGAAAGTTTTAGTTACGCACTCAAGTCGGTGCCGCGGGCGCGTCGCTTTTGTTTGATATACATATAATTAAGATAGTAATTATAATTAAGATACTTCGAATAAATATAGTTCGACAAGTCATTGTTTCGACCAAATACAATTTGCCAAGTATTAGTTCGACAGAAAATACTTCGCCAACACAAACATTCAATTAACTTTCTTGCAATTCGCCGGCCGCTGTCGCTCGGCTCGCGCGACGTGTGATAACTGCTCTAACCTTACCTAGTCTTTGAGGTCGTTTGTGTTGTCGAATTATGTTCACTCGAAACAATGACTTAACGAACTATATTTTTTCGAAGTAAGTTTCAAACTAAAGAACTGTCGAAGTTCAGAGGGACGACGCTACAATTTTTGTTCTTCGTAGAATAGCTTGAAGCTCCACGTTGCTCTTCGAGGAAAACATCCAAAAGCATCCGGCCCGGTTTCTAACGAATCGGATACGTATATTGACTGTCTTGTATCGTTTGATGTATTTTTAATGCTACTTATAATACATACTTAATAATAAATACTTTATTGGGCAGAAACAATGTTCACAAAAGGCCATGCACCTTATATTTGTTGCATTGTTTTTTGTTAATGGTCCCGTGTATTTGTGTGTTGTTGTGTGCAGTTTTGCAAGAATAAATAATTTTCTTTCTTTCTTTCTTTCTTATAACAACACTATAATTCTAAGTTTTAAACTGTTCACGTGTATACGTACTATAAATTCACATGGTAGGAAAAAAATCTTTTGTTCTATGTCCTTGGCTTTCTGAAGATGGCTCTTAAACATTCGTAATTGATCAATTTAGACATGAAGCAAATATAAAAAGACAGCAAAATACAATGAAAGAGAAAGACGAAGTCTCATGTCTTATAAAGTCCGTTCCGCCTTCGCTGCTGTGGACGAAGCCGTCTCCTTTAAAAACGCATATTTTAATGCTTTTTATTTATGTAATATGTTGTTATTTGCAAGTTCATAATAATTTCCTCACCATCATCATCATCATCTTCATCATCAGCCCATCACGTTCCCACTGCTGAGACACGGGCCTTCTCACATAGAGAGAGTATGGGCCATAATCCACCGTGCTGGCCCAGTGCGGGTTGGTGGATGTCACATTGTCTTGATTTTTTGCGATAAATTCTTTTACATACCGGTTGCCTCACGATGTTTTCCTTGACCGTTTTTAGAGCTAGTGTTAAATCCGCACATAACTTAAGAAAGTCAGTGGTGCGGGGCCAGCGGGATTCGAACTCAGGTGCGTCGGATCGAAAGTCGCACGTTCTCCCACTGAGCCACACTCGCTCTAATTAATAATTTCCTATCTAATAATAATATTTTACAAAATGGTCGGTATAGGCCGTCTGAGTTAGTGCCACCCGCTTTGCCAATTATTCTGCCGCCAAGCAGCGCAAGCATTACCTGCGTGTTTCGGTAAGAAGGACATTATAATGACACTGAAGAGCGATTGTCTCAGGGTGACGAGCGCAGCTAGATTTTGCAAAACAACCAAGTCCTGATCCTGGCCTGGTCCAACAAGTCCTGGGTGGTGCAACAGTTGCTTTACATCTTAAGCGAACAACCTGCTCGTCTAATCACTCAATTACATACAAACGACTTTCAGTAAACTAAAATATTAAACAACCCCACCAAAAAAAAAAACCTATAAAAATTAAAAAAACGGCTGAACTGGTTTTGATAAAACATGTTTCAGAACCACCGCTAGAAAACCGCATCTAAATCGATTCATCCATTTGAGAGCTACGGCTCCACAGACAGACACACGTAGTGGTCCAACTTATGTCACCCTTCCTTTTATGCGTCGAACTGGTGTCGAAGGGTTAAAAGAAGAGAGAAATCAAATACCGAATCGAAATAAAAACACAACGAAACTACGTTTCTCTTCCACACTCCACACTAGGCGCGTGATGCGAAATGGTGTCATCAATCCGCCACCAGGTGCTGTACTAAAGGGATGAACTGAGAGATATTACTCAATCAGTTTCATTGATTACAGATTCAAAGGGAAAAGTGAATTAGTGTAGTGAATGGAAACAGTCAAGAATGCCGTAGAGCGTCCGTCTCTTAGCCGCATACTTATTAGTTCTCATCATCATCTTCAGTCCATTATGTTTTCACTGCTGACACGGGCTTTCCATTGATAGAGTACATGAATTATAATCCACCACGCTGGCGTAGTGTGGTTTGGTGGGTGTCACAAGTCCTTGAATTTTGTGATTCTTGGACATGCCGGCTCCCTTACAATAATTTTCTTCACCAATTTTTAAGTGAGTGTTAAATCCGCACTTAACTTAAGAAAGTCATTAGTGGCCAGCGGGATTCGAACTTCGGTGTGTCAGATCGCATGTCGCACAAGATAACATAATGTCACTCTTACTTATTAGTTCTAGTTTCGGAAAATGCAAATAGCATGCTCGATATAACTCTCCTCTGTCGATCGTGCGACGACCACTTATAAAAATCATCTTAAGCATATCTTAAGCTGTGGATTTTGTTGAATAAATAAATTAATTAGCTGTCCTATTAACGAACAGATTTGAGTAAATTTATCTTACTAAAAGTTAGACTTTAAGAGTCATGATGTGGTACTCAAGGAAAGGAACAATTTGATGTAAACCCACCGGACCTTATATTGATTGGAGCCTATTACTTTTATTGGCGATACTAGTGGCTTGAACATCCGAAAAATTACCTTGTTTGATACGCCAATAACTTTCGAATAACATTACATTTAGGCAAAATATGGTAACCTCATACACAATGTAACATCAGCCATTACGAGAGAGAATCCATTATTCAAATTACATAATAGCGAACCATAAAACCGATAACCTGAAATAAATTTTCTTGAACTCCTAAATAAAACACATTACGGCACAACATATACCTAGCTTATACAGTACAGTCAGTATAATAAGCATACATGGTGGCACCATGTCAAAGTCACCAGTTTGGCATTTGTTTTATTTAGTTATCAAGCCGTGGAATTAATGATTAGGACATGGTACTGAGACGTATACAAACTACTGATGCTGAATGTACATAATGTATATGGGCAGGTGTTCAGAATGTTATCGTAAGTGCCTCAACATGTTGTGGGCGTGGGAAACGAAGATTATTCTGTATTATGAAGGCTTTTTTGCAGTTTCTCATACGCGGACGGGTTTGGATGTAATTTAGTGTAAATAGAAAAGGAGGAAGATGTCGTGATAACAACATGAATAAAATAGAACGGTCACTTTACCTGATTTAAGCCGGGTCCAGACCCGTGTAATGACTGTGTAACGTAATGTATCATGCAATGTTAAGGTGGCGATTGACTTGTAACATTTATATAGGTGTAATGTATCATTCGAGGCGATCTTCATATATTACGGCTATGCACATAAACGTAGCGTAGGTAAGTTCACTTTGAACCCTCTGCTCAATCGTGCTCCATTTTAAGTTATAATTTTAGGCACTTGCACTGCTCTTTCATACTACTCGCGTTACTTTACATGATACCTACCTTCAATACACGCGTCTGGCTTTAAGGTGGTGTCGTTCCTTATGCGCGCTTGTGCTGCCCCGCTCGCCGCCGGTTTCGTTGTAACTTTTTCTCGTACTTACTAGGGATCATCTTAACAACTATAGTGCTCCCTCAATAAACAATATGGCCATACTTATTATAAGCCAAAAAAATTATTTATTTTTAACTGTAAAAAATAGCAATAAATAATTTAATTTGGATTATTTCTTCGCTTTGCTCCCGTAAAATGAAGTTAAAAATAAAGCCATATATGTCACTTTATCCTGATTTAATTGTAACGTTTCTCCACATGTTACCCTTTCATCGCAGTTTTTACAACACTCATGTTTTATATCGCGTCGTACAATTGCATCCCATAAAAATCTCTACAAAATCCGAACACATGCGCGTTCCCAAAGGTGCCGCTTCGTTTAATAACCTCCTGCATCCCTCCCTTGGGCTTTGAGAAATTAAAAAGAGATGGATTCGCTATACTCGTGGTAGATCTCTCGTATGCGGTAAGCCGTCTGGGTGCTCGGCAACAGGAATCAATATAAAAAAATAAAAATATACTGTAATACCAGACGAAATTATTTTATTTTATGTACTTTTCATCTTTTATCCACCCGTATTTGATGTGTAGCAATAGTGATAACCTACAAACACACTATTTCCTTCATTCGTCCGCAGGTTGACACTGTTGTTCTACACTGAAACGTAATTGATAAACAAAAACGAAGTAAATTAAGTTTTGGCTAAGTACGCGCTTGGTCAAAGTGACCATACACATAACAGACTACGTAAAGCTTCTTCTTTTCACTTTCATGTAACACTCAAAGCACCCTCAGGATGTTCCCCAGCCCTCGGCTTGTGCTTGAAGTTGGCGGAGTGTTTGTGTTTCGGATCAAACTTCATTTAGCATAACATGGGGTGGAGGAGTTGACGTACGTGTTTTGCGAAGGTTTGGTATGTGGGTTTTCTGAGTAAAGAAACTATTGCAGACATCATAATTACCGCAGTACTTGTACTACTGGCCGACAGAACGAGACATGATCTCCGCTGCTACCCGTGGTACTACTATTTTTGATCGCTTAGCAGATTTATATATTGCCACTGCCTCGATCCGCGTTGATTTCCGCGTCATACGCGTTATTATAAAGAATTGTTACTCGCGATGTCTATAGGTTATAAAGTGTTTGGTATGAATAGGTCAACAAACGACAAAAAACATACATAACTCTTTATAAACAATAAATAGAAAGTTATCAATTCATTTATTAAGATTTAGATAATTATTAATTTTGTTAGTTTCAACTTACAGACTATGTTAGTGGCTGTCTCTTTATAAAGGTTTCATATTTAATATGAAACCTTTATGTCATTATCATAACTGTTTAGGGTCAATTCAACAATATTGATTAATTTATTCAATATGGTTAATAATTCATAAAATAATAATGTCAGTGGTAAATCATTCAATAAATGTCAATCAAATGATATATTCAACAATTAAAATAACAATTCAATCAATGAATGTCAAATTCAATTTTTGTTTTTATTTATCATTGGCGTTTGAAGTTCTGACATGCATTTTAGTCCAGTCAATTATACATCAATTTATTTTATTAATTTGAATTGAAAAAGGTTATCTCACACATACAGATGGTACTATACGCTCAAATACATTTAGTGATTCACGCTGAATGGCAAACAGTGTTTCGTTATTACCAGAATATAATAACAATCCGCTCACGACGCGGCGCCGACAAGCTACGAGGTACCTATACATTTGGGGAAATACATATTTGTTCAGACGCTTCGAGTAACAAACTGAATACCGACAAACTGTCAACAGACGAAACGCTATCACGACTTCATCGAACTCTGATATTATACTATTTTGGCCGACATGACTTAAACAAGACACTGTATGTGTTTTGAAACGTTGTCAACGGTCTCGTCTCTTTTTTACAGAGTCCTCTTTCGCTGAATGTCATGTCGGTCAAATTAAATAACCCAAACACCAGGGGTAAGAAGTCTCGCTCATTGCTGCTTCATTTCGTTTCACCTACTTGCTCGTTTCATTTCGGAACTCCTTTGCGAACTTTTGGCTCCGCATTTTTTATAAACACTTTAGGGGTAAGAGCGAGTCGGACCATGGAAAAGGGGTGCGGCAATCTGTCAAAGTGACCTCCTGTCCGAGTAGAAGTTATCCTAAATAGCATAGTGTCTTAGTTAAGTAATGTCGGCTTAAACTGTTGTCGGAGTAGAGTAATATCTGAGTTCGATTAGGTCGTGATAGCGTTTTGTCTAATAAAAGTGTGTCGGAATTTTGTTTTCGACCGGATTCTGTACCAAATTATTACTAACGTGCTATTATACTCGTATAGGAAAGTATATGGGGATTACATAAATTAGTTATCTAGCTCAAGCTTTTGTGGAGCAGTGAAGCCTTGAGAAGGATTACTTACTCGAGTACTGTATATGAAGGAAACTCAAGGATTTTTTATCTATAAAAAATTGAATTTCGATATAAATAACTATTTAGTCTCTGTAGCGCCCGAAACGTAACTCATTAGCCGTTTCTAAACAGAACTGCTATGTTAAACAGCGTTCGCTGCGGTCACCACTTGGAAGGGTGACTGTTTGTGTGGTATTTACAACTGAACGCTTCCGTGCCCCGGAGGGGACGTTAAGCTATCCTTTGGTTCCGGTTGTTGTTGGAAGACAACAGCAGCTATGTTGGAGGCCTTCGGACAGTCTAAAACTTCAACACCAGGGTTGGTCACCACTCACATGGGAAGAAGTATATTATACGTCAGCCACCAGTTTGTCACTACAACTGAACTGAAATTCCGATAGCATTGCGTATTGAGCTAAAGAGTAAATAAAGATGAACCCTTAATCACCACATACTTTTGCCATTCACTTTCATGACCTTAAAATTGTAGGGTGGACAAAAAGTATCCCATGTTTTAATCCAACGCCATATAAATTATTTCCATGCGGTTAGACCGCTGCGTGAAAAGAAAACAAACACACACACACCCTCACATCCTCACCCTCACACACATTTTTGCATATACAATATTGGAAAGCTTTAAAAAAGAACCGAACATTTCAACGTAAAACGTTTTCCATTTATTTGTAAAGTTTATTAATTTTCTCGATTGAACAACAATAAACGTCTGAAACAGTTAATCTAGTTTCAGAGAAATTATACGAACGACGCGCCGCAGACACGCTTACATCTAAACTGAGGGTAAATAATGCCGTAACTAAATTTAAATTCGTGTTCGGTTTAGTTCTTTTTCACCTTGCATAGATTGAATTTATTACAGTTGTAGGTACTATAAGTCACTCAAATTGTTGACTTTTAGTTTATTTCATTTATTTGCTTTGTATAATTTATTTTTAATTAATCACTTTTTGAAGCGGACTGGCATGACATTTATAAATATCAAGTAATATTTTTATTTATTCATTTATTAGAGAACCCACATCTTTTATAATAAAAATATATAGAAGGATAAGAAGCCAATTACAGGTATTCACGAAAGAGATAAATGTATTACTTGTGAATAAAAAAATACCGATCAGATGCTTATATAAAAAAAAACACTACACGCTATTTTCTAAAAGAAAACTCCCTTCTTTACATCATCAATTCAAATGTAAAACTTATAATCGAGTTCACTTATATACATACTATCATTGGCTTCAACATTGCTGAGGCCGCGTTATTCATATTCAAGTATGGAAGGCCCGCTGACCCACTAGGGAGTGCGTTATTTATTCAATAAGAAGCGGAACAACAAGTCAATAACGATTACTGTCACATCGGCCCGCCTTTATGCCAACGAAATATGTTGCAGAAGGGAAACGAGGTACAATATGTTGGGCCGTGCGGAGTAAATAATTTCACAGGTACGGAGGGATACGGTGGGACCCATATTTTACAGTCATATTTAAGGCGAATTATATCAGATATAGTACCTATATAACAATTAGTTTATAGGCATTTGAAACATTCGATTTGTATATTACTTATGCATTTGAAACATTCGATTTGTATAAACTCCGTACAGTTTTCAGTATCAACCGCATTGTACAATATAATTTGGTCAAATATTGAATTGCATTGTTTTAATTAACAAATAGTGTAGGTACATTGCATTTGAGCGTACTAAAAATTTGAATCAGAATTAAAATAAATGAAAAATGGTTAAAAACATTGGTCAAATACTAAACAACACTAAATAACTTCATGCTTTTGTCGAATGTCAGAAACATTGTGCAAACCTTATGATAATTGATATAATTGTATGTGCATTGATCAAATGGCACCAAATAAAATCAGAATCTCTTTATAACATAATGAAATTGTGATGGGTAAGCGTGTCTCTTCACCACTTACCACCAGGCGAACAAATTGCTCGTGTCATTGCCTAGTTGCATTATAAAAAACACGTTTGAGTAAAAAAATATTCAAAAACGTTGAATACATGGCGCTTTCTTGATGATGGTCGAATTGGTTAAAACGTCAAAATGATATTCCGAAGATGCAAGATCAAACCCCGTTTGTGCAAGCAATCTTCTTAAATATTTAAATTAAATAAACGAAATTTCGCATTTGTACTTGGCATATAAAGGATTAGGATTTAGTGTTAGGATTATCCGCAGATAAAGCCAGATGATCCACTGCCTGCACTGTGACATCGGATCAGTATTACCGTCATGTGTTGTCGGAGTCGCCACGTGCTCGTCTCGTCCACGTTACGGACTCGTGTCGGAACGACACGCTGATACAAAGATATGAATTAGCAATGCGATTGTTTCCAGTTTTAGTATTTTAGTCACTTTTACATGCGGTTTACACCCGGGACTAACAGCCTAACGTGCCCTCCGAACCACTGTAGCGCTCAGATGTAAATACCGCTGCGAGCTACCTACGAGCGCCACACTCAGTAGGTAATATAAAATATGCTAATGTATACATACTAAAGTAATAGTTAGTTTTCTTTGCTATAACTATAATGGTTTTAAGGGTTTGGTATCATGAGTCTCAACTCAGGTCTTGCTTTGCCAGTTATCATGCTGCCAAGCAGTAATACGCACGCATTACTGTGATCCAGTTTAAAGGGCAGTGCGGTCAGTGAAATTACTGGGCAATTGGGCAAATGAGACTTGGTATCTGATGTCTCGGGGTGATGAGAGCGATTCAGTGCTACGAATTACTTTTTGTGGTATAAAAAGTTCTGCTATGTTATGGGCAAGCATGGAGCTAACTATCAGGCGAACGATTTGCTCGTTTCATTACTCAGTTATATAAAAAAGGGTATGTTACAACAAAATCTATTGGGTACCTTCGAGGATATAGCTTGACCTGTTTCGTAGTATGAGCTCTCATATGCTGGGGAGGTCTTGCTTAAATGGTTTTGGAAAAGAATATTCCATGAGCTTCCTCTGTCGACCATGCGGACGAAGTCGCAGGAAAAAGCTAGTACTAATCTAAATCGTATTCGTTTCATTCCAGTAGATCTCGCAATCAAATATTTATCAAGCCGCCGTAAAAATAAAAGAAGCTCAAACGCAAACACGACTTATTTATTTGCCAAATCTAGCTCTTAGTGCAAATACTACGTATGTATTCAGTTAGCCTAGCGCGACGTGACGGTGACGTGACGGCTACGTGGCGACTACGTGACGAGGACGTGACTGGCGTTATAAATTTCACTGGCGTGAAATTGTCATGCATAGCGTGAAGCGTGATACTTTTGCAACTGCACGAAATCAAAAGTTGACAGTACTCTTTGAAGAATATTAGTACAGAGAGTTGAGAGAATAAACCAAAGCTCCAGATTTGTTTATTTATTGCTAACTTGCGACCCGCCCCGGCTTCGCACGAAAGAAAGGGAAGGTTTACATACATATAAACCTTTATCTTGAATCACTCTGTCAATTGATGAAAACCGCATTACAATCCGTTGCGTAATTCAAAAGATCTAAGCGTATATACAGACGGCGGCAAGCGAATTTTTTTGTGTGTTGAGATTAAAAAGATACACCCATTATCTTGCATGATGTTAAGTAGCGATAAGGCCGAAAATGGCTTTAAAAGGGGCACATTAACTTGGAAGAAGACGGAAGTTGAGCGACTGCTTAGACTCGTCTTCCCTGATGGTTCACTTAATTTTGAAACACGGCTACATTTGAGTTTTTTGACATATAATATTTTAGCTTTAAACCCTTTTTAGTAAAATAATAAGGTTTTTAAACACACATTTCAGGCTTTAGCTTTTACACGTTAAACACGTCAGGCAGCCCTTTACGGGGAGCTAACAAAACGCGCAATTAAGATACCCGGCGGCCGACGCACGGCGCGGGGCGCGGCTCGCGGCGCGGAGCGCGGGGCTCGGCGCGCGGCGTGGCGCGAGCACATAAAACGAAAGCTGATTTAGTTTCAACACTGTTAACTTGTACCCGATGGGGGATAGGTAGAGGTTCCGCGTGTACTTAACGTGGCAATAAAACTAACCCTCACCTTAGAATAAATAATATAGCGCTCACCAAATAGCTTGGTTAATAATATGTTTGTTTTTTATGTAACTGAACAATGGGTAAGCGCCGCGCTTGCCTGTAATAATTGCAGTGACAGAACTATTAACACCATGTAATACTGCATAGCACTACATTGCGCTCATCACGAGTCATAAGATATTAAGTCATTAAACCTAGTAATTTTGCTGAATACAATGCTCTTCAAAACGGTACAAAAACACAGCTAATACTTTTGCACTATGGCAGAACTGACCATCAAACATGCAGTTAGCTCGGATGAAGAAAAGCGTTCAACAGTCAAAACATATTTATTACAAGGCACAAAAAATGCACTTTTAAACGTCAAATACACATAATACAAATTATTTATAAACGTTAAAACTTTAACTTAAGTTATCTTAACTTTGAAAAATAGGTACGCATTTCTTTCCCATACTCAGATTGAGGTCCGGGCTCAGAAAAGAAATGCCAAAACTGACTCTACCAGTGCTTCGGCAATACGCCCGCTAGAGAAGATAGCACCAAGAAACTCTGCGGGGATGTCTCTTTTTTCAACTCTTTTAAAATGTCTCGAAATATACCAAAGAACAATTAAGTATGTATAAATTAAAATTAACAAAATGTCAAACAAGAAGTGCGAGTGAAATGTCTCATAGTCATAGAATCACTAACAGAAAACATATATATGTACAGGTATGACAGTTAGGAGTGAGCAGACCAGACCAGCCCCCGCAAACAGCACCCGTTCACGAGTATGACTTGTGTGTATGGTCAGCCATCATATCACTCGTACCTACTTTAAGATTAAAACAAAGACGGTTTAACGTGCCCTTCGAAGCACAGTAGCGCTCAGACTTAAATACCACACAAACGGTCACCCATCCAAATGGTGACCGCGGTGATCAATCTGTTACGAACGGCTCTATAAGCTACACTACAAGTACTACCAAAACATTTAAAAATCGTAAAAGTCGTCAAATTGAATGTAATTAATAAAACATTCTTATAATCAAACTGCTTAGAAGCTTCAATTGATCGAGGTTCCATAGCTTGCAAATCAAACATCTTGTGAATCACACATAAACTTATTTGTTCGATACACATTATACACATTTCAAATAGAAAGGGTCGTATAAATTGTCTTAAATAAACATATTACATAGGTTAATGATGAAAGGTTGATCTCCCTTGATCCAATTCCACGTATCAAAATGTTAGTGAAACGAGGCACAGCCCAAACGCAAACCTTTGAAGTCGATAAAAATACGTTATACTATTCACAGTACACTTTCTTTGTAATTCACTTACTAAACGTAAACACGTTTAACTAGGTTTATAATGGCCCTTTTACAGGCTATTTGGGAATGTAAGCAAATGTCGGTTTGAAGAATTTATGTTGTTAGACAGCGTTAGATTGTTTCGTCGAAATGTGATGTTGAAACAAACACTTCTCACGAAACTTGAACGTATTCATTACATTTTTAGCTCGAATATAAAGTTATATTTCTACGTTTGATATTTTTTATAGAACTAAGAGATGAGACGACGCTAGACGACGACTGCCCATAGCAATTGCAGTGCCACCCAGAACCCTTAACACCATAAAGAGTTTTTATGGTATTAATTCAGTTCCATGAAATAGAATTAGAGTAGGATTACTACGAACAACCTGCATATAAGTAAGACAGTAGAATTTGCAAATTAGTATTCTGAGAATCAACTAAGCTTATACAAACCTCCACAAACTCTGAATAAATAATATGTTCCGTCCGGAGAGCCTTCTTTTAACTATGTTGTCAGTTACACTCACTTTTCATAATACGAACAAAGTAATGTCTATTATTGTTCTTGGTAAATATGTACAAGTTTAGCGAGACCCTGGCGGGGCATGCCTTCATCAGAGCGGGGCGGGAAAGTGTTTGCAGACATTCTATACAGAGATAAAAGAAGTTGGTCAAGTGAGAGTTGGACTTGAATAAAGAAGCGTTTCATTTAGTTTTCCTAAAACTTTAGTGTATTGTTATTATAGTCAATGATGGTTATAACAATTTTAAGATGAGAGAGTGAGTGAGGCAGCGGCGAGTGCGGCTGAAAGCGAATGTGGCTCAGCGGGAACTCTTGCGACGCTTGATCCAACGTACTGAAATTCGAATCCCGCTAGCCCCGCACCAATGGTTTTAGATTATGGCTCATATTTTATAAGAGAAGGCCTGTATCCTAGCAGTGGGAACATAATGGGCTGACAAAGATGATGATGATGAATATTGAGATACACTCACTAAAATATTTTCATCAGTCACAAGCCTCCAGCGGTCAAACTGCATAACAGACATACAGATGTGAGACAGCTGCACTAGGGCTCTGCTAGGACCCTTTGGATAAGTAAGCCTAATAATGATTCGGGGTGTCAGAGCGGGCTTTCCAATACGATAACGTGATTGACAACATGTTAAAATAAATATAGGGATGGTGCGCCCTTCACAGTATATCAAAGAACGGGTGTGCTTTGATTAGATTTTATTTAATACTTTGCCAATTTTGTTATATCTACAGTGAATGCATCCTTTTTATGTACCTAATTAAGTGACGAGACGAGCAGATCGTTCAGCTGATGCTAAACAACACACGACCCTTACAAGTTCACCACTACCTAGAACCTTGTTTTGCAAAAACTTACGCAGCACTGCGCTTGTCACCCTGAGACAACAGATTTTATGTCTTATGATGCCCAGTAATTTAAATAAGGCCGGCTTGATGGTGCGCGGTCTCTATTGCTCTCAAATACCACCCACCTAGTTTCGTACTATTATATCCTGTACTAGAAATTCACTACATTGAGAGTTGAGACAAAACAAACAAAGCAAACATAAAAAAGTGCACAGCTGAAAGTACATCTACCTAAAACCAGAAGTGACGAAAACGGCCCATTTCCGGGTGTCCATGATGATTTCTTCATGGACACCCGCTATGATCTCGGAAAAAAGTCCCATATCCGACTAACCAGCTCATATAGGCACTCGTGGTAGGTCTCTTGCATGCGGGAGGCCGTCTGGGTTTGCCAAAACAGCTTTGCCAGTTATTCTGTCGCCAAGCAGTAATGCTTAAAGATTACTGTGTTCCGGTTAAAAGGGCATTGAAGCCAGCGAAATTACTGGACATAAATATGACACGATGTCTCGGGGTGATGACCGTAAAGCTACGCAGTGCTCTTTATGGTTTTATAAGTTCTGGATGGTACTGCAATTGTTGTGGGCAGGCGTGACGCTTACCATCAAGGAAACGACATGCTCGTTTCATAATTCAGTTCCATAAAGAAATATATATTGCAGGCTCTCGCTGCACCGGAATCGATTATCGAATCAGAGCGCGAATCGATTGTCCACTCGGACACCGCTGCGCTGCAGCGAAACGAACAACCATTCGGTTTGAATATTTAATAGCGGAGTGTATGTTGGTTCTATTATATTATTCATGTAAACGGTTTGCGTGGATTGCATTGGGGAGATTAAATATAGAGGAGTTCGCTTTGATTCTTATTGTAACCAAAAACTTCCACTGTCCTATTATTTTTTATTTTACGAAATAAATTGAATTGACGAACACGTCGGTCACCTCAAAGTAACCATAACGCCTGGCCATAACCGTTGCAGCATTACTCAGAACTTGTTTCGCAAAATCCTTCGCAGCACTTCACTGCGCTCATCACCCTGAGACAATTAGCTCAAGCCCTGTAATTTTCTAGCTACAATGCCCTTGAAACACAGTCATGCTTGCGCACCACAACTTTGCGGCAGAAAAACTGACATAGCTGTGGTTCCCACCAAGACGGCCTCTCGAATACGAGAGACCTACCACAATATTCTACTAATTCCTACTAAACTTTCCTACTAAAGTCATAAAATGCGAAAGTTTGCGATAATGGATGGTTGTTTTTTAATCAATAACCAATTTTGATAAAATTCGGTAACTTGTTTAGGCCCTGAAAAAAGACATCCTGGAAAACCGCGAGTGATGCTGCGTGGCGCTAGTTGGAATATTTTGTAAGGTTGTCTGTCCTAGAGTAGGATATTAAAAGAAAATTAGACATGTGAACCCGCATCTAGCGCAGCCAGTACCTCAATAAAAAGCGATTTGGTTCAAAGTGGAATAATTATTTATAAAAAACTTGCTAGTAAATGTAGGTTTAGATATAAAGATTGGAAGCTATCGTGAGTCAAAACATTCATTATAAATATAAAACGGCGACACTCACGGTATGATTGTGTCGGTAACTCCAACCGCGTTTCGAACAATTAGAATGTCCTTATTCCGGGAACTTACGCTTTGGATTCGCCACCACCATAATATATATATATATATATATATATATATATATATATATATATATAAACAGAGTTTGTAACTATATATATATATATATATATATATATATATATATATATATATATATAGTTACAAACTCTGTTATTACAGCAGAAATTATTACCAGAATAGAATATTAAAACTGAGTTAAAGTATTACAATAAGCGGTTTTACAGCCAAAAATGATCTCTTCCAGATGTAATGTTTGTTCTTATATATTTACAACATAATACATAAACAACAACATAATATATAAAGTGCCGAATATCATCAATCGAACACTATCGGCGTCAAAATAAATAACATGCCTTCTGTTACGCGGAGACAACGCTTCTCTATCGCGAGCTCTATAAATTCACGTGACATTTGTACGTGACTCTACGTGCCGTTAAAGGAAGGTAGAACAAGTACCTAGAGTTAGCAGATGGTGGACGACGCGACGTTTGGGTACAATTGGAGCAAATAAGCAATGATCTGAATAGCAACAAATCGAATAATTCGAGAGCTTCTATGGTGTAGTGGTTGTTTAGATTGGCTCAAATCGATTTTCGCGACAACGCAAATGTTTGTGTATAGTAAATGTGCAAGCATTTGTTTCGTGTCGGTATTGTGGGATCATGACCAGTTCCTGGTGCCTTAGATACAGGGAATCCTAGTTAGGGGAAGGATCTAAGTACGTAGTCATTGGGCGTTAAGAAAAACTAACGCGAATAGCACTGATGCGAATAACAGCTATTCTACAAAGAACACAAAAACACATTTTGAGTTCTTGTTTTTAGAATTACTGTTTTAGATTAAAATACTCAGTACCTTTCCATACGAATAGAGATCGACAGATAGATAAGAAAACACTTTTATCATTTTCACTTTATAGCTAGAAATTGAGTACCTACTAGCTAAATGTTTGATAAAATATTTTTTTTTCTAAAATCTATTCAATTCTTAATAGAAGATCAGACGTGCTTAATCTGCGAAGCTTAAATTGAGTCGCGTTATTATAGTCGTTGTTTCTATCTAAAGATTCTGGAGATACGTTCTCAGTCGCTATATTTTCATTATTTTTCCACTGCTGGGTCTCAGGCCTTCCTTCGAAGAGAGACTATGAGTCACAATCCACCACGCCGGACCAGTGCGGGTTGGTGGATGTCACATATTATACTGGAATTTTTGTTATAAATTTATCATTCAGACATGCTGGTTTCCTCACGATGTTTTCCTTTGCAGTTTTTTTAAAGCGACTGTTAAATCTGCACATAACTTAAGAAAGTCAGTGGTGCGAGGCCAATGGGGTTTGAACTAAGAAAAGAAAGAAATAATTTATTTTTGACAAAACTGCACACAACAAACAACGCACATACACAAGTGCAGGAGGACAGAATTAAACAAGTTAAGCAAACAGTTACAGCATGTGTACGGAGACCGCTGCCGTGTACAGTGCAGTCAGAAAAGGTCTGTGCTCAGCATAATGTTGTGAAGAATCGACAACGCTGGTTTTCAGCTCAGGCCCTTGGCGACGCACGAACTTGTATCAAACTACGAAAATAAATAAATAATTGGACACACAGTTAGAGCGCTATAAAATACTCAATATATCAAGCTCAATAAAAGTATATAACATTATGAACAGTGTGACAATATAATGCCTATAATAGAATTGATTTGCTAACACAGTACCACAGAATGGATATAATACACAGTAGAATAAGTAAACAGAAACAATACCCGTTAGCAAATACCCGCTGACGCAAATTAAGTAGGTATTTCGGCTGTACCTACTAACATTAAAAATAAAATAAGTCTAATACAAAAAATATATAATTGAGAATGAATTGCCGTGCCACAGTGCAAGAAAGAAAATAAATTCATAAATTACTTGATTGAATTTAATTTGAAAATCATTAAATTCAATCAAGTAATTTATGAATTTAAACTCGGACTCGAACTCGGGTGCATCGGATCAAAAGTCGCACGTACTTCCACTGAGCCACACTCACTCTACGTATGCGTATCCGCTTATAACCATAGATTTAAGAAAGGGAAGGTAGGACTACACAGTAGGAACTAACCTCAAAGACTAATTATAAGGCTTTAATAATGTGTATGTCTATTTCGGTCTTCATTCCCCGATCTACTCCATAATTGGTCTAAGCTACGACAAATTTAATTTAAAAATTCTTCGGTAATTATTTAATTGCTTCTATGCGCAGCTTTAAGTTATTTTCGAACTGAACCCAAAAGTAGTCGAACCTATTTTAGAATACAAATACACATAAACAACGCCACTTTGTGTTATAAACTTATGTTTTACTATAATGACAAATCTACGAGATGCCATTATTTTTACCGCTTTCTCATGAAACTGTACCAAAATCTCTAAAAAATATGCTTTCAGTTTCTTGCCGTATCTTTTGAGCAGTGGTTCTTTTTCCGATACGGTGGTAGAGTCATGGTGATAATTTGACGTTCATAAATATGTCTGTGATGCCAAACTTGAATATAGAGATTTTGAATTGATTTGATTTTATATCACAAAAAAACAAACAATCTCATTTATGTATTATCTGAAATAAACAATTTTTATTTTATTTTTTTACTTGATGTGACTTGACTTAAAGACTTGAAGACAGAGAGAACAGATCTTGAGGACGACGGCAGTTTTTTTTTACATATGACTAGGCCGACGTTTGACCACGATCTCTCCCGACGGAAAGAAGATATGGTTGAAGGTGAAGCACGCTTGCCTAGTAAGTATCTATTCACTCTTGATTTGAACATACCCAGGTAGTATGTAATAGGAAACACAGACGATAGGAGCGCGTTCCACTCCTAAACTGAACGTATTAAGAAGGATGAGCCAAAACGCTTCTACCATGTAGGGTGTTGTTGTGCCGATCGTCTTGTTGAGTGACTGCTCAGACCTGTCTCCCTAATAGTTCACCGATTATCATCTCGAGCATGACCAGCTTCATAACAACAGGACTTTTGATGAAACAATGGGGTGAAGAAATTTTTGGTCCTGGAATAGGACATTGGATAGGCACTTCTTAACCGCCTTAAAAAAGGAGAAGATTGTCAATTCAACTGTATGTTTTTTTGTATGTTTATAAAGCGATTACTCCGTCAATTATCGAATGATTTTGATGATTCTTTTTTTGTTTGGTAGGTCCATACTTAAAAGGTGGTATCATTTTTTAAATTTTATTAAAATTAATCCAGCGCTATCTGAAAAATTCAACAAAATATAAGATGAAGTTTGTACACGTAGGTATAGTCTTGAAGACGGCTTATGTTTTTTTTCTAATAATTAATTATTGTCTTGGAAAATTGTCTACGTGGGTGAAACTGCGGGACGCAGCTAGTATACTATAGTAATATAATATAATATAATGACAGTATAATATATACAGGTCAAACATGTTTTCATGTACTCCGCGGTCACCGGACTGCTATCAATGCGTTTTCAGTGCGCATGTCAGCGACCGCAGCACATCAAAACAACATTAATTGTTGAGGACCGGTAATTACCCTCTCATTGGTTCGACGAGTTCGGTGCGGTGCGGCTGCGGCGCGGCTGCGGCCCGGCAGCGGGTATCATCGTGATTTAACGACGGTAATTGCTATTATACTTTTTGATTTTATGCGGTTCTCTTTTTTCATTTATTTATGTAAGAACTACAAACAGTACTAATGTTATGGTATAAACTGAAACAGTAGAATGATACATTCCTATCACAACACACATGTTAGACCCACACGAGGTAACAGTTCACACATAGCGGTTAGTATTGTACCCAGCGACATTACTGAGCATATGAGACTTAATATCTGATATCTCGGGGTGATGAGCGCAATGCAGAACTACGCAGTACTTTTTACAGTATTAAGAGTTCTGGGGTGGCACTGCAATTGTTATGGGCAGGCGTGGCGCTTACCATCAGGTAAAAGTCTTGCTCGTCTTAATACACAGTTCCATAAAAAAGTACATATGTGCTGCTCGCTAAAGTAAATATATAATTTATAAATATGCGTTAAAAAAAACGTATGTATTATACGTAGGTACTCAATGAATTATATTATATATTATGTTTTAAACGAAATATACAATATTATACATATAGGTAGACACTTGAGTAGGAAAAGAAACAAAATGTCTATGTTATATCTGTTTGAATATTTTTTAGGCGATAAGGTGCAACAAAACGGGCTAGTTAGTAGAAACCTTTCGCTACCCACGCAACCAGTGAGTGTTGGTATAAATACTGTAGACAAATAAATCTCTGTTGTCTCAGCCTCTGTGGTCTAGTGTTCGGGCGAGTCAGTTCATATACCTTCGGGTTCGATTCCCGCTATGGACAAACCTATGGAACAAATGCTTGTACACAGAAAACATGTGAATACGTAGTTCCATATCATGGTTCTTGTAGTTCCTAGTTCTCTAGACAGAGATACCTACCACCTACTCGTCTACTTAAAAAAAACTAAAATGTATTTTACTAAAATCTATAAAAAAGTTACACTCCGAAAAGTAGCCCTTTTTAACCGATTTGTGAAGGAGGAGGTTCTCTATTCAATTGTATTTTTAATTTTTATTTATTTTTGTTACTTCAGAACTCCCTCATTTATAAACTGATTTGGAAAATTAATTTTGCTCTGGATTCAGTATAGCTTCAAGGGACCACCTTGAAACCATATTCATCGATATTCGACCTTCGACTTCGGAGATACATCTGAATTTAAGTCTGTTTTGTTATTTTTCGAGATGAGACGTTAACACTTAGCCAAGTAACAGCGCCATCACGACGTGAAAAGTTCCGCAATCAGCACCGCACATTAACATTTGCGACAACTGTTCCCTCGCAGTCGTCACGCGACGTGTAAACAAAACGCGTAATTAGCACCCCACTCTCCCCGCGCCCGGGTCCCTGGACCTCCCCTTCTGGTGGGAACAGTCATGGCAACTTGGATCGTTATTGGTTCCTGTTATGCCAATGTTATTGCTATTTATTTGAATTTTGATTGACGTCGGTAAATTATTCAATCAACACAACGTTTATTGGTACCTAATGAGCCCCTTTACTCACGAAACATTAGTGGTTCTTGCCTTATTATATATCTTTAAATTTTCCGTATTCTGCTAGTAGTACTGGAGGAGCATTTCATATTCTTCTAGTTTTCTTTTTCTGCTCCCGATCAGCAGGTATGAGTCGTTGTCAAACAGAATATGTAAAAAAAGAACTTATTACGACGACTTCTTTTTTTAATGTACTACAATTCCGAAAAAACAACCGACTTGAGTGACATATCTTCGAAGTCCCAGGTCGAATATCAATGAAATTATATAAGAGACCACATTGTAGCTATACTGAACCCAACGCAAAAATAATTTTCCAAATGGGATTATAAATGACAGAGATCTGAGGTAATAACCAAATAAGAGAGAAGAAATTTCATCTACTCTAACTATAACATGCTCACCGTATTCACCACCTATAACTTAAAAACTAGTCGAGGTTAGATCAACGTGCCTACACCCATACGTTTATACTACATGTACAAGTAGTTGTGGCGTTCCTGTGACCACCTCCCGGCTCTATCATGAGACTGATCACCATTTCCAAACAAATTACTCATGGACAAGTCCAACGAGCCCAAACTACTGTACATATTACATGTAATGTAGTTTGGCTCTCATTGTGGATCTTATTGTGTTGTGGAGTTCCTATGGCCACCTCCCGACTTCATTATCAGATCAGTTTATGTGTTTTTTCGCATATACCAAATTTCAAGATTCAGTTGCGAGATTTGACCAGCACGCACTAACTAACGCGTGAAGTCAAATTAATAATAATAATAAGAATATTTTGCAAAAATTAATTCAAACTATGATCACATGACATAAAAATAAACAGAAAATAAAAACATTAAAAAGTAAAGCGCAAACCGGCCTTAACTCAGCTTTGATAAAAGCTTGTAAAATTGTCACGACTCTCCATGACGTGTACTCCATGGCTTACGATCCATTCCATCACACAAGTCAACTTTCAACTAACAGATTCGGTGAGTTCCTACCCTTGCCCACGTTTCGCTCGGGATGTCGTACATCGAGTTATCGCGTTTCATATTTTCGCTCGGGATGTCGTGCATCGAGTTATCGCGTTTCATATTTTCCCTTTATTTGCACTTCTCTGGAATAATACAAAAGAAGATAAAACGCTTAAGTTTTTTGTTCGCAGTAAATCATAACAATTGTACCAATATTTGTTTTTATTTTTATGGGGTGATTTTTATGAAAAATTGCGCTGGAGCGGAGGTTTTTTTGTAGAAAATTGTTGCGATATTGTCTAAGTTTATTGTAAGTACGGTCGCCTTTCAATTTATGTTTGTAAGTAAATTATCTCTTAACGCTTGGTCGGTTCTAAGCAATGTCTCTGCGAGTTCGTGAGAAACGGCTATTCGTACTTTATGTGTATGAATTTTCGGCTCCGACTTCAATAGGTTTATTGTTAGAGAGTTGGCAAGAATCAAGTTACAGCCATAATAGTGAAATCAAATTTCTAACTTTCATGAATTACGTACCTACTTCATTGTTCTTGGATTTGACGGTGAGCAAACTTACGTGTTATTTGCAGTGTCTCTGTTACTGCAAAAACTAGACGTATGGAACATTTTATTATGGGAAAACTGAAGTATAGTAAAGCTGCTGGCACTGATAACATCACTGCTGAAGCTCTAAAAGATTTAGGAGACCAAGGAATTGAGAAACTCACAAAACTCTGCAACACAATCTGGAGCAGCATGACATGGTCAAAAGACTGGGATCATTCAAAAGGGTTCCACAAAAAATGTGAAAACTACTGAACTATCGCTCTTATCTTACACACAAGTAAGTACTACTGCACATAATTAACAACCGAATCCGACACCTTCTCGACTGGCACATTCCACAAGTGCAGGCTGGATTAGTAACAAGTATACGTTTTAAAAAACAAAAAAAAACCGACTTCAATGTATCTTCGAAGTTCAAGGTCAAATATCTATGAAATTTATATGGGACCACTTCGTGGCTATACTTAACCTAATGCACAAAGGATTTTCCAAATCGGTTCATGGACGACGGAGTTCTGAGGCAGCAAACATTAAAAAAAAACAACAACAAATAAACAGAGAACCTTCTCCTTTTTTGTAGTCGGTTAAAAATAGAGGAACACGAGCGTGGTAGATTATGGCCCATACTCTCTCTATGAGAGAAGGCCCGTGTCCCAGCTGTGGGAACGTGATGGGCTGATGATGATGAATATTATATTCACCCGTGGTACGTCTCTCGTATGCGGGGGGCCATCTGGGTAGGTACCACCGCTTTGCCAGAGAACAAATACTTAACTTAAGACTGATCGTCGAAAAGTGCTACGAATTTAACATATCTACTCATATAAGGAGATGTTCATATTGTTACTATTTTTACTCTTTGTAAGTTATTTTAACAAATTTCTTCGTGGTGCTGCAACTGTTATATTATGGGCAGGCGAGTTGCTTACCATCAGGTGAACAACCTACTCTGCATTTACATGAATTATCTTTCGTTAATTGATGTTAATCCAGTGCAAATCAAATATTTTAGTTCCCGCGCGTCCTCTATAATTCAGCATCGATAAATAATTCACGTTCAGAAGACCGATTGTTTACTTTGCCTCATTGTGTTCACTTTCGACCACGCGCCCCGAATAATTTCCAACTCTACTGCCTACCACCTAAGGGATAATTTCGGGTGCGTGTGTGGAACTATCTGCATACATATTAACGCCTCGCTCGGGCCAAAGCGATTCTTTATCTGCAATCATCTGTTCCGTCGAGTTTTCATATTTATCTTCGATAATGCTGTTGTTTTGGTTCATAATGGTTTTCCGTGTTTGAGTGTGAATTGTGCTTTAAATTAACTGGCGCTGCACAGAATATTAATTTAACTGTAATGATTATTGAGCATTGTATTCCAGTTTTATGGTCCTTTGGGGCTTTCACCAGGTTTATTATGGCTTGATATACTTTTAACACTGTATTCTTTGGGTACCATGGATTCAACATTTTATAACACCATAAACTTTACTCTCGTCACAACTTATGACTAAGTACAGTCTGCATCATTGATAAGTGACACGGGGTGTACGTTACATTTTTGTTTATGGAACCGTGCTTGCAGCAGGTGGTTAATTAAGCGGTTAATCGATCTTTACTTTTATAAAAATGAAACTGGACCAGTTCTGTGGATTGAAGATATTTTTTAAAAACTAACTTGGATCGATTATTTACAGGGTACTGAACACGAATCCACGGATTTTAGATTTTTCTGTTTGTTTGTATGTTTGTTATCTATAGACTCGGAAACTGCTAAACGGATTTTGATGCAGTTTTCAGGGTTTGGTAGCATTAGTCCCAAGTTAGATTATAGGATATGTTACATTAAAATCGGTCGGGTGATTTACGACCAGGCGGTCGAATTGCTTTATACTTAATACTTATTAATACTTTACTCAGTACTGTTGTCTCTGTTCCATAAAAAATATATGTTAGAAACTGAAACGTAAGCTTTATTGACGAATATATATAATAAAAAAACACACAGTTACGTTCTCCATTCTAGAAATTGGACGCTTTCAATATTACGTGTGAAAAGAACCGCGTCTGGTTTCATCATGTCAAGGTGAGAGATTACATATTCAAGTAAGCAGACTGTGATTCTGAAGTAGGTACATATTTATGTAGATACTAGCTGTGCCGCGCGGTTTCGCCCGAGTAAAATTCGGTTTATAGTTGCTCCTTTGAGAACTGTTCGTCTTTCTGGGCCGAAATTATCCTATTTCAGACCCTACATAGCAAATTTCATCAAAATCTTTCCAATAGACAATAAATATAAATAATATAATTTCCAATCGATAATAATCTTTCCAAAAAAAAAAATAGTTGTGGATCTTTTCAGTTGTTATGGATTTAACACACAGACTTTTGCATTTATAATATTAGTAGGATAGGGTAGATAATAGGTAGCATGTCTCTACAATAAATCCAGGTAGAGACCCAGTCGCTTATCTGCGGCCATTGTGTTGCGATAGCGCTGACTGATGCCGTGACTCTACGAGTACACACCGGCTGTTGGTAGAGACCTCTGGCTCTAGGTTTATTTTGTTACAGATATTATTAAGTGTGAAATTAATGTAATGGCAAATCGTACCGGGAAATATTTGTAAAGGTTTTTATTATTTTGTGTGATATCGGAGATAAAAAACCACCTCTGCAGTAACTCATCATAAAGGCAGCTAGAGTCACGACTGGTTCAGTCGCTTTACTGACCATTTTTTATAGCGCTCCTGACAAAATATTATTGAGGCTTCTCGCACAGCAAGTTGCAATCATAATTAACAGTTTGAGTATAGTTTGAATATTATTATTTTAGTCCACTTTAATAAAATAATTCCTACTAATTAAATCTAGAGATAATCCTAAGAAAATAATATTTCTATCTCTCTTTCACTCTCTTTCTCTCTTTGTGTATGTTACCCATAGGTAACTCCATAACGACGAAACGGATTTTGATGTAATTTGGTATGGATGTAGTTCAGGTCCTGGAATTTTTATAAATAATAAATATATTTTTGTTAAATATTTAGGATAAAATTCCACCACGAACAGCAACTAGAAAAATAAATGGATATATGACAACGACTAGATATGATAACGACTAGGATTTACGTAATATGTCAAATATTCCTTCCTTGGTTTGGAGAATATCTGATGCTCAATTTATGTGAACAATTGAAACTTCTCGCTTTACATAATTGTATAGTTCCTTTAAATTAAACCAAACTGTTTCCTAAGGTTCTACTTTCATACTTCAAAAGGAAAACAAGTAACTCTTAAAGGATCACTTCTTTGTCTGTCTGTCTGTCTGTCAAGACACTTTTATTCAGGAACGCGTGGAGGTATCAAGTTGAAATTAATATTAAATACTCATATATTATGAACTTCAGTAATGTTACCAATTTTTTTGTTACCGAACTATTTACATACGTACAAGTTTGTTCGAAACTCTCGGTGTGCGAGTCTAACTCGCAATTGGCCGGTTTTACGAGATGCGCTGGTCTTGCACCTGGTTGTAATCAACTGGCCAACAAAGTTGCAGCAGTACTTATTTTGAAAAATTTCCACGGCGCTGCACTGCGTTCGTCACCCTGAGACATTCACTCTTGAGTCTTATAATGCCTAGTAATTGCACTGGCGCTTCAAAGCGGAACATAGTCGTTTATATATATTATTGGTCCAAGTGTTAAAACGTCAACTTCGAGAATGTGCGATTTAAATTTTGAATAGTTAATGCCTCCAGCCTCTGAAATGAAAAACCTACATATATATAAATATATGAAAAACCTACCAACTTGTAATTAGCAACTGCATACGTTTTTATAATATAACTAGCTGCGCCCTGCGGTTTCAAGTATATATATATATATATATATATATATATATATATATATATATATATATATATATATTATATATTTTTATATATATTGTTACTGATTTGTATGTATATATCTTGTTATTATTTTTGTATGGCCTTTTAATTTGTTTCCGAGGTTAACTGGAAGATAATGCTCACTAGCATTAAGTTCGCCTATGTACTTACAAATTTGTTTGTGCAATAAAGAATTTTCTATCTATCTATCTATCACTTGCGGTTTCCCGGATAAAAGTAGCCCATGTGTTAATTCAGGGTGTTAGCTATCTTCATACTAAATTTCATCTCAATCCGTTTTGCCGTTGCAGCGTGAAAGAGTAACAAACATACATGCATACATTCTTACAAACTTTCGCGTTTACTATATAAGTAGGATTCCAAAATGTATAACGGAGCTCACAGAAAGTAAATTTAAATTAATTACTCGTACATACTGTTCTAATAAGAAAAGCATATATACTATGTATATTGTTGGTAATTACATAGAAGACAAAAGTGCTTGGAACATTCCACTTCTGCAAAGTAGTCAACTGGTACATAAGAAACATAACACTATAGAAAACAAACGACAAACAACAAAAAAGGTTAACAAAATCTCTAAAAAATGCCCGTCAGTTTCTTGCCATATCTTCTGAGTTCTTTTTCCGATATGGTAGTAGAGTCATGGTGATAATTTGACGTTCATAAGTGCGTCTGTGATGCCAAAACTGAGTAAAGAGATTTTGATTTGATTTGACTGCTACTACTATACCTTAGCAAGTAGTTTTAGTTCTCAGGCTTGGTGGGGTTTCACCCCCGAGATAAGCAGCAATTGTAGCTACAGTCCTCGGGATTTATCCGAGGCAGTGTTTCAAGTTTATGGAGGTGTAAAATTTTAAGGAGTGGAGATGGAAGAAAGGATTCTGGATTCGGATGGCGGGATAACAGTTTTATTTCACCGTGTTTGGATATAAACTTTGCTTAAGCAAGTGCGGGATGGAGAGAAATGTTCTGTGGGAGTTTTAACAAAGGAATATTTGACGTTTGAAATAAAGTTGGGCTTCAATGCATAGACACTGAACGTGATGTACTTTGTGAAATGATGTAATATTTGAAACTGAGTGATGAGACGAACAAGTCGTTCGCTTGATGGTAAGCGCCACGCCTGCCTATAACAATAACAGTTACACCCAGAACTTTTAATACAATAAAAAGTACTGTGTAGCACTGCATTGCGCTCATCACCCCGAGACAACAGATATTAAGTCATATGAGACTTAATATCTCAGTAATTTCGCTTTATATGTTTTTTGTGTTTTTAATACTATTAATAGCGATCAAATCATCGAACAACGATTCTAAAAGAAGCGTGAGTATTCTAGCCTTTGTTTATTTGAATTAAACATAATGACATTGGACATTTTTATGACAATCTAATAAAAAACATAATTATCTTATTGCTCTTTGTATGCTAATAAATAAATAAAAATACAAGCTTGGAATTGAGACATTATTTGACATTTCGGTCAATTCATAGAAAGCGTAATTCGCTTGGTGATATATAATAATGTTTTTTTTTAACGGGCGAATGTCTTTAATACTGAAAACAAACTACACTCTACTTACTAAAACTAAACTAACTACATACAAGGAGAAGCAATTGGACAACCTATAGACCATTAAAGGCCTATAGATAGCTCAAATGCTCCAACTCACTACCAGTTGGCAGCATACCCAAGATGCTGGCAGTATTGCCCTGTTGGATTGCAGTACTGATACGTTGAGCCAAATAAGTCCCAGCCTTTGGTCGAGCGTCGCATCGATCAGGCGCTCTGACAGACTTTTGAAAATACGATGAGCTCCCGGTCCCCACGGACCCAAAGTCTCCACACCAAACGGCTCAAATATGTAACCGCTACCGAGGTATGCATATTTCCGCCGCTTGAGCTGCTAGGCCGAATTAGACGTCGCGCCAGCCTTATTCTGCGTCTCCGGAAGATGTGACGGCGTCATAGTATCGACGCAAGTAGCGTCCCATACTAGAGGCCGCCCCAACTTCCAGGGGATCAGGGTCATGCCGTCAGGTCTTTTACCATCGTCACGCATTAGACGGTTCGAGAATGGCTGCAACATTAAATCTGGTAAAAGCCCGGCGGATGTTAAAACTGGCGTGACGCGAAATTCGACCGGCACTTCTGGAACATGAGAGACCGTGGTGGCCGAGTTGATACACTGCAGTACCACACTGGCAACGATGGGCTTCATAACACCTTGCACCCAGACGTAAGCTAATAGCAAGACGGAAAGCAGATGGGTCTAATAAATTGCCAGTAGTATTATAATGTTAAACAAACAAAAGCACCTACATGCGAGAGAGTGTGTGAACCTCTTTGATAAGGAAAATCTTTAGTCAAAGCTGAACTTCTATTTTATACAAAAAAACCATACGCAACTTTTTTATGAAGTTGAGCAACGAAATGTGCAAGTTGAAGGTAAGCGCCACGCTTGTCAATAACAATTTGTGTACCAACTAGAATTTTTAATACCATGAAAAGTACTGCCGTATCAAGCAAACTGCAAAAAAACACTATCAACTCACAATACTGCTTCGTCGCTGTGACAAAAATTATCTGTGCCTAATGGTCCAGGTACGAAGTTTTTGGTATCGCAACATCCGGAACCGTAAAAAATATTTGCACATTTTCCTCTGCATATATTGTTCCACATCGGAAATTGAACCCGCAACCTATGCGGTATATAAGCTGACTTGCCCAACTACTTCTCCGCAGAGGCAGTCAAAAACTTTCATTTCATTTAAAAAAATTGTTAGTGATAAAGTACTTTCAGATTTAACTACATCATAACTCAAAACTACATTCAAACTGGAACGCAGACAAAAGTCTAGTTCCGACCCAAAAGATATCCTGTATCTGGAACCGCTTCGCCTCAATTTGCGCTTTATCACTCGCCAAACTAGAACATTCCGTCGCACCCGCATCATATCCATAAACTAGTTTTCACCCGCGGCTTCGTATACCTGAAAATATCTCGGCACTCCGATATCGTGAAGTAATGAAACATACGCCATTTTTCAGTTAAAACTTAAGCAATGAATTTCATTATTAAATCTGTTATTCGAGTCCACACCAAAAAATAATGAGTTAAAGCACTTTTGGCAAAAATTTGATTTTCGTAATGATTTGCATTTAGAGCATAGTTGAAACCCGAAACAACAACAAACCATTTTTCTTGTTTGAACATTATTTAAAATACAAAACAAATAACAATTTAAACCCGTTCCTACGTGCATAGCTAAGCAAGTTTTCCAAAAATTTCTTCAATATACAAACATGGCTCTTTCACAGTTTTATAATACCATTGTATATACATAATAAGTCATATACCGCTAGACTATGGGCTTTGTAAAACCTTGTTTGAGCGCCGAGTCGTGGCTCAAAGATATCTTGCCTCTGGGATCTTGAGTGAGCACTCAGACCCAATGTCGGCGAGAAACCTGATTTGAAGCTTGTGATTCGCTAAAATAGTATTAGAGAATACAGATTGTACCTACGAGATATTTTTGTGTAAAGTGTTCCTTTTATCTGTGTGGTTATATGGAAATTTGAGACAGGCGAGAGACGGGACCCAACAATTGAAGTTTACTCAAGAACATTTGGATCTTCAACATCTTACAAGTATATTTGTAGTGTGTGCTTTATTGATACTAAAATAAACATTCTTCAGGTTGAGTGATAATCTTGTATCTCTTGTACGATCTGAAATTATAGAAGCTAAGTCTTTACTATATTTTTTCTTTCTAAATGCTGTAATACGGCTAGATATGGAGTCCCCAAATTACTTGACGGGAGTGCCTGCAGCCAAAGACCTGATTCCCAGCGAGAAACAGCTAAAAGACGCGCCCGCTCTGTAGGATTGCTGGACGTATTTAATAAGTTATTCCGCACCAGCTCACAGAGGGGAGCGTCCCACTGCTTCTGCGAGGAGAGGCTTTTGGAGAGGCTACTGTTTGGGCAGGCTATTTTCCATGCGTTTACTGCCTCGGTAAAGTAAGAAATTTCATCAAAGTTTATACTCGGTGCCAAAATAATATTTACTAAATTTTGGGTACTTTTAACCGTTAAAAATTAGTTGACCAATTTATTTTATTTCTCGCTCAAAACTAATCGAGAGGAATACACGTGGAGGACACGTGGGCGGAACAAAAAAATATAACAGTTAATAATGATCAGATTCTCAGTTAAAAGTATTATATGATTATGCAAGTTTTAAAACTGTACTATCAAGTAGGTACTCAAAACTATTTAAATTTTTTATAAACATAAACATTGGGATTCATTAATATTTTGCCGTTTAGATCTATACACAGCCGATAATTATCCTCAGCACCGGGTATCATGTTGCGTATTTTGTTCGCATAATGAGGCAACCGATATACAATCCCGCTTTGCTATTAATTCTTGAAATTAGACACCGTATTTTAAATAGCACCATAGCTACATGCAGCAAGGTTTAATTTACAAGGATCAGTTTTAGAACCATATCCGCTTAAAATGTCAGTTACTCAAAGATAAAGAAATGTCAAACTCATTATAACATTTCTTTAATGTTTTTTACTCCTTACTGTTCCGGAAAATAATATGATCGCTTTGAAACCACATAATAAGTGATGATAAACAATCTTACGGGATCGGCGACTAATCGAGAATGCCTCTGCAGCTGCAGTTGTCTATATGATAGGGAACTGTGTCAGTTCCATTAAATTAGTATTTTTTTCTTTCATAACTATATCAACGTAAATCAGAAAATCAGTAAATCTTAATTAGCCTCCGAAGTAAATATCGGTTAGCTCCGTGTGCTCTACTGCCTCGAGACTTATGAGAAATACGCGAGAAATGTGTTTGACCTGATCACGCCCTACCAATGTTACTATCGCACATCTCGCCTCCCTCTAAAAGCTCGCATTTTTCAGTTACATGTAGTAAACTGTAATTCCCACTTCTCGCATCTCAAACTTGTAAAATCTGTAATGGCCTGCCTTCATCGGTCTTTCTGTTCAACTAATGGCGTTCTTTAAATGGGTTTTAACCCCTTGATAAACAGTAGAAAAATCAACAGATTCAACGGGTCCATGATTTCTTGAGAGTCGGCAACGCATCATCAGCACCCCTGGTGTTACAGATCTCCATAAGCTACGACGATGACCGCTTACAATCAAAGCGGTCCTAAGCGAGTCCTCCAATTTTACGTAAAAAGCAAATAATCAGCTTATATAGCTACATTGATAAAGTTGCTATGGACTTAAAGAGGTTGGTCCTTACGGATGGATCCGTATCCGTATCTTATACCTGTCTTGTGTTGGTACCTGTGTGTAAGCATATCTACGTTCAATGTGTTCACGTGAATGTTCGCAAAAACACGTTGATATCATTAAATTTATATCTACGAGTTGTGTATCCTTAGGCCTTTCCTGCCCAAAATCGGTGTTACTGTACCCTATTAGCAAAGACATTGTTCATTTACTGCGTGGGACGTTACGTATATATTTCTATAATTATAAGGAGCTTACGAAACAATAAAAACAGATTTTTTGCTCAAGTTGTAGGTTGGGTTAACCATTATCAAAACAAAGTACCTACCAACTCGACTAGACAAAAAACAAAGCAATTATTTAAATCGCCTAAGTCGCCAAAACTTTTCCAATACTCAAATAACACCTAACATTTCATTGCAATGTTCTATTTATACATACAAGTATATACATAATACACTTCATAAGTTATATTTACTTCGTTCGCATATCTATAGATATCTCAAAACTCCAATCTCAAAATCCACCCTGAACTAGTTCCCGAGTCATACTGCCGAGACAAATTCAGTTAAATATTATCAATACAAAATATTACAAATATTATAGCCACAGAATAGATAATAGTACTAGTACATAGTAGAAAAATAGCCAAAAACTCGACAAACCGCGATTCTATGCTCAGAATTATTTAAAGAGACGAGTACATAAAGTTGTGTAGATGGGTAAATACCTGTACCTATTAACAATCTGAACGGAGCTTCAGAGAATGAGATTAATAAGCTCTGCAGAGTTCTAAATCGAATTGTGAACATTTCAATTGCGATTTCACGCGCGCTTGGCCTCGCTCGCTCGCTCGCTGGCGGGCTTATGTAGCGCTGATGAGTTGTAACGTGTTTGCTTAGGTACTATTTTAGGAATTCTATTTTCAAAATAACTGTTTTCAGAGCGAGTGTGGCTCAGCGGGAACTCGTGCGCCTTTCGGTCCGACGCGCCTGGGTTCGAATCCCGACTCGGCCCTGCACCAATGAGTTATAGTTTAGTGCAGATTTTGCACGCTCGCTCTAAAACGGTGAAGGAAAACATCGTGATAAAACCCGCTTACGCACTTTGGAGTGGTAGGCGTGGTTGTAATACCACCCACCGAACAAAGCCATGCCGTCAAGCGACCATGTCGTGTTTCGGGATGATGTTCGGTGAACCATCGGGGAGACGTGTGTGAGCAGCCGCTCAACTGCCGCCTCTCTCTAGATCTATGTGCTCCATCTTAGGTCACATCATCGCTTCACATCAGGCGAGATAGTAGCCAAACATAGATCTATAAAATGTAAAAAAAAAATCACTTCATTTCGGTAGACCGCTTCAAATTTTCGGGTAGATACTCAAGATATGAATTTGGAAAGAATTCAAACATGTAGGTAACTGTGTTAGCGGGTGCGATGACCGAGATGGTATATAGTACAGATGTAGTAAATACATAACATTACTCAACATTACAGAGGCATTGTAATGGTTCATACATTGTAAATAATATTTTTCAACACACTTGCTCATAAAGTGGCTCTATGGTCACCGCAAGTAGGCACAGAATGACACCCATAATCAAACTGTGACTTTTTCATTGCTATAACTCACTAGTGAGTTATAGTTTTTTTTTTTAATTTTATTGGTGTAGGTGCTTTGTTATTAATAAGTTTTTATTCAAAAAAGATCGTGTTTAATAGAACAAATAAATTAATGTTGCTATTGCTTGCTCATTTCATGCAACTTCTTATTTAATTAGAAAATTTTTCAAAATTGCAAGTTCATTACATAACCTTTTAACCTCAAAATATACAAACAACAAAATGTGGAACTAAATCTCCACTAAATTCTCCACAAAACCATTCGAAACGTGTATGAATAACAATTTTCCGATAGATCAAATCGCGCAGAAGGAATACCTACTCGAATGTTTGTGGCAGCTGAATAGAAATGTTTAAAATACGAGTCCGACGTCCAACGCGCGCCTATTTATTGCAAGACAGTAATGGATGCAGGGGAAAAACAGTGATGCGATATTGAAACATTTAAACTAGCTGCGACCCGTGATTTTATTATTAACATTTGCTCGCATGCTTGCCGGTTGAATACCGAGACTTTTGATTTTATGACAACTGAAATATTGTATATTATATGTATTCTGGCATATAAACAATTTATTATTTATGATTATGATTGAATTTGAGGATTGAATTGTAAGTAGATTATGGAAAAAGAGCCTCTCTAATATTTTTCGATCTCTCCATATTTCTTTTAGGTACATCAGACAGTTTCTTACCTGGTTTTTGTTCATCACTTCAATACTATTGTTTAAAAAGCATAATTATGTCTTTGAGAAAGTTTATGGTCGTAACAATTAACTCATTGAACATGGATGTAATTTGAAATCTGAATAGAATATGAAAGACATTGAGTATTTTCATCCCGAAAATACCTAACAGTTCCATATAGAAATGAACTTTACACCATATACGCCAAAAAATTCGTGAATCTACCTGTAGTATATTTATAATTTGAATAATTTGAAGTTCACCCTCTGATCCATATTATATATCCTATTGCAGGGAATGCGAAAGCACAATATTGTCTATTGAACGTTTGACCCGCAATAAATATCAATACACTCCTCCCATTCCAACTCTATAGCAAACGGTACCTCTATCCCTTTCTAACTCACGACTAATAGAGAGGAATGAAGTTGCGAGTTACTAAGAGACGTAAACAAGTGTTGACAGTGAACTCTCGCAGGTTTTGTGGGGTCTTTCATTGCGAAGGATCTTTTATTTAAGGATCCTTTTATTTAGTCTCAATAGCCTCCTTTGTGACGTGAGGATTGGTTGGAGTGTTTTCTTGATTTGTTTGACGGGTTTTATTTGAGTTTGGAAGTCAGTGGAACGGCGGGTTCAGGTGTGAGATAACGTGGAAACGTGTTTTAGTATTCTAAAACGGTAAGCGTAAGGTAAAAACGTTATTGAATATCTTAAAAACAAATGAACACAGCGAACAGAATTACAGTGGGTGGTCTTTAGCGATCTCTTCCAGAAAACCGTTGGTAGTAGGGGACTAACGTAACTTGAACCTGCCGTGCAAAATATCCAAATTATTAGATTTATGCCAAAAAATATCCAAATTATTACCGTTAATTGACAAACAAACCACTATCTTTTGGATAGTGGTTTTTTGTCAATTAACGATTGATTTGTATTTGAACATTGTTTTTCTTTAAACTAATTTTTTTATTATTATTATTTCTTCTTGAAATTAGCTTTAGTAAAACTAAAGAAAACTTTAGTTAAGAAGAATTCTATAAAAACTGTAGTTAAGATAATCTTTTTTAAAGTGTAAATGACACCTTCAAAATTACATGCCCTAAAGGGCATAGGAGAATTTTTCAACGCAATAAAATTATTCAAATCTCAACAATAGCGTCTCTATTCTCATTATGTGAAACCTGTTGAACCTTAAATAAACACAGTCTGAATACCATTATGTTTCACAAATCAAAAACTAAAAAAAATATAAAAAGTCGGGTTTCGTTTACACTCTAAACATATAAAATAGGGTAGTTTCACTGACTTTTGCCGAATAGGGTACTAGCCTGACTTTGACGCCTGACGGGGGCACAAAGCGCGTTGAGGTTTTTGCCGTACCGTACCGTACCGAATATACGAGATAAGGTTATTTTGCGCCGACTATTTTGCGGTAAGTGCTGTTGGCATCTGTAAATGGATATTAGGCTTTACTCAATTGTCATATTTAGGATTTGAATCTAAAAACTCTAGCAATCTATCTGACAGGGCTACGAAACCCTACTAATGCTGTTATATAGATTAAACTAAGTTCTCGCAAGTCATTTTTTTAAATAGAACTGAGTGATGTGGCGAGCAGGTCTTTCGCCTGATGGTAAGCGCCACGCCTGCCCATAACAATTGCAGTGCCACTCAGAACTTTTAATACCATAAAAAGCACTGCGTAGCACTGCATTGCGCTTATCACTCCGAGACATCAGTCTCATATGCCCAGTAATTTCGCTGGGTACAATACCCGTCAAACTGGAACACAGTTTATAAATAATAGTAATAATGGTATTAGTAATAGTAATTGCATGAAAATTTACAGTATTGGCAGTTTTAATCGTAGTTTTAACTGTTTTGTATGATCTCGAGCCGATGGCTTTCAATATCCTGTCGAGCTAGTCTGACTAAATTAATATTTTGTACACTATCGCGTTACCATA
The DNA here is from genome assembly GCA_951640565.1 of Petrophora chlorosata. Lineage (NCBI taxonomy): Eukaryota > Metazoa > Arthropoda > Insecta > Lepidoptera > Geometridae > Petrophora > Petrophora chlorosata. Next base: position 402,165 of record OX621204.1, on the reverse strand, counting down.
ACGTGCTATAGCAACACTAGCGTTTCTATGGTATATATATAAATGGATTTTCCTTAGATAATTTTTTATTATCTTTGACATTGAATTAAACGTTATCCAATCAATTTTTTAAATTTAGTATTCCATTATATGACAATTGATAAATGATTCACATAATTATTTAACAACAATTATGTAATTAATGTAGTTATTTTATTCTATTATGAATTTTGATGTTACCATTAATAATCATAACTGTGTTATATATGTAATTGGTCACCGTTTATATTACAATAAATAATTTGAATTTGAATGGCAACACCTGAAAATGTATCGGAAATCGTACAACCACAACACGATAGCGGTACAATAGAGTTACGTACTTATCTAAACACACCACAGATTTTCACTGAGAGTATCAGTAGTGAAGCGTCGACCTGTCTTTGAGTAGGAAGTAATCTCTTACTTACAAATACAATTACAAAACTCTTTATTGCATACCACTTTACAAAAGAATTAAATAATAATAGGATACAATTTCAAACTATGATAGTAGGTACGAATATAAATTAATCTGAACTCACAGAGAACCTCTTACCTTAAAACACGTTCGTCGCCCCTTCGTTCTACATTATAAATAACATTCAAAACCGTCTATTCAAGTTAATGAAGTTACGCGAATTGCTAATACATCACCAAACCCTCCAAGCACTTCTAAAATAGCAACACATATCACACATAATGCCGGACATTTATTATTCAGGATCATTGACGATAATCGTTGCCGTTACCCCATTTCTTTAGAGCAGGCGATTTTTGACAAGATTTTTTCTTACGATTTTGAATTTTGTGTTATTACAATAAAGTTGAGTTTTGATTGTTAATTGGGTGTAGGGTGTTTTCACCAGTGATGGGCAGAGGTGCGTTCATACAGACATGCGTTGTCCCCCGGGATAGGATGCATCTGTTACTAAAGTTCGTTTGATATATGTACGTGTCGACATGCGAACACGTCACGTCACGTAGGGAGGGTCGTAAAAACACGAAACTCGTTGTTTTAGAATTGAAACGGCCAAGTTAGCGCTCCAATTTGAAAAGGGATAATTGAAATATTTTATTTGGGATGTTTGTTTGGATTTGATTGTGAGTTTTTGATTTGTAGGATTTGGAGAGTCAATTATTGGAATGTTGTTTCGGGGTATGAATGTTTCAAATTAAAATTGAAAAATTGGTTTCCGGGTACTTGTTTACTTGGAAGGGTTGTTCTTGACACTCCCCGATTTAATATTTTGTACATATATACAGTGTAATCAATTTTTAAATCCTTTTATGTTACCTACTTGTTGCTCCCAGCGGTTTCACCCGCTGTTTTTCAGGATAATACACCTGGTGTTATCTTCCAGGTCCTCAGCTATCTACATACAGAATCTTATCAAAATCCGTACAGTAGTTTTTGTGTGATTGAGATACCTCCATCCATCCTCTCAAACTTTCTTTTTTTACTACTAATATAGATGGAAAATAACATTAAGATCGAAAGGTATGAAAGGAGACAGGGAGACTTTTGCCCAGCAGTGGGACACAATAGGTTAATAAAAAAATATATAAGGTGGTGTAAATTAGGACTTTATACACACTTGTGTATTTATAAAAACGTAAAATGGATCATAAATATAAATAACAGCAACTGTACTCATGTATCACACAACTACTACATTAGTTTTGCTCATGATTTCAATTCAATTCAATTCAATTCAATAACTATATGACTAACTAGATGTAAAACTATACTTATATACTCCCACCTAGTAATATTAGATCCCTCGCATGTGAGAGGTTGCCTCAGTTGGTACTACCGCTTTACCAGTTATCCTTTCACCAAGCAGTAGTGCGCAAGCATTACTGTGTTCCAGTTTGAAGGGTAATGTGGCTAGCGTAATTACTGAGAATTTGAGATTTAAGAGCTATTGTTCATATTGACGAGCGCAGCGCAGTGCCGCGAGAGGTTTTAGCTTACCAATTTTCTGGGTGGTGCTGCAATAGTTATGGGAAGGCGTGTTGCTTACCGTCATGGGGGAGACCTGCTGTGACGTACATATATTATTATTGAAGTATGAATAGAGTTTCGTTTCTGTTATTACAATAGCTGAGACAAATGCCCGTGGTAGTTCACTCGTATGCGGGAGGCCGTCTGGGTTGGTACTACCGCTTTGTCAGACATTCTGCCGCCAAGCAGTAGTGCGCAAGCATTATTTTGTTTCGGTTTGAAGGGAATTATAGCCACCGAAATTACTGGGCATATATAAGATGTCTCAGGGTGATGAGCGCAATACAGTGCTTTGGTATTAAGGTAGTTATGGGCAGGCGTGACGCTTACCATCATGCGAATGACTGGCACGTCTCATCACCTAGTACCATATAAAAAAACTTTGTATTAAAATTATATTAAATTCTTTAAACATAAAAGTAGCCAAAGACTTTAAAAAAACAATTAAGTTGCATCTCTGAATATCAGTCGCAATCGCATAAAATCCAATTTTGCATTAAGTTACCTACCCCGTTATAACGGATAATAACGGCGCTATCTGCGCTTCGTAATCGCGATTTAACGCGACGTTACTCGTTAACGGAACTTTTGCGCTGATTCTGATTGTTTTTCGGTGCTATTGAATAAGATCGAACGTATAATGGATAAAGGATTTAATGTTCTCTTTATTTCTGAACCGTTTTGGGTGCAAACAGCCTCTGTGGAGTAGTGGTTGGCAGGTTCACTCATATCTCATATACCGCGGAGGTTGCTGGTTCGATTCCGAAACATAAGATAAACTTTAATGCACTTTGTTTGTAATGTACTTATGTTTTTAACCGACTTCAATAAAGGAGAAGGTTTTCTGTTCGATTGTATTTTTTTATGTTTTGGAACTCCATCATTTATGAATCGATTTGGAAAATTCTGTTTGCGTTGGGTTCAGTATAGCTACGAAGTGGTCCCATATAAATTTCATCTATATTCGACCTTGGACTTCGAAGATTCATTGAAGTCGGCTTTTGGTTTTTTCTAAAAATTAATTCATCATCATCATCATCAGCCCATCACGTTCCCACTGCTGGGACACGGGCCTTCTCTCATAGAGAGAGAATGGGCCATAATCCACCACGCTGGCCCAGTGCGGGTTGGTGAATGTCACATGTCTTTGACTTTTTGTGAAAAATTCTTGGACATACCGGTTTCCTCACGATGTTTTCCTTCACCGTTTTAGAGCGAGTGTTAAATCCGCACATAGCTTAAGAAAAATTAATTATAATGCATTAACTCGAAACCATTGTGCTGTTACTTTTTTGTGTGAATTGGCTTGCGTTTGACCACTATGTCACCTGATGGCAAACGACGATGTGGTCAACGATCTAGCACGCTTGCCAAGATAGTACCTGTTCACTCGAGACTTGAAGATTCCTAGATTGTAGCTATCGGGAAAGACTGACTCTAGCAGAGAGTTCCACTCTTTAGCAGTGCGCATAACAAAAATGGAAGCAAAGCGCTTAGTGCGCGCAGGAGAAATGTCCACCATGAAATGGTGTCGTATTGCCGTACGTCTTGTAGTCCGATGATAAAACGGGGATGGGATAACTAGTTGGTGCAATTCCGACGCACACTCTTAATAAAATGGTGGTTTATAAGGTATCCGATCTATCAGTTCTAAATAAAAAAATCACATCTGAAAGTTCAATCAAAGCACTGAATAATTGTATCGTTAGGGTCAAGTAAAGCAATGGGTCATTTAAAGTCTAATGTAATGTTAGGGACCGATACTTAAAAGTCGCAAAAGAAGCGCTAGCAAAGCCTTCTTACTTGACCTCTAGACGTAGAGGCAGAATCAATAACGTAAGCTTTTTAGTACTATGTCGCAGTAACGATTGCAATAACAAGGCATTTGAGAGAAGCGTAATGTCAAACTAGTTATTATGACATGGTCCTTCAGTGTACACTTATGTAATATATGCTGACAGTTCCAGCTAGCATTCGTAAAATATCGAGTGGTGCTCGTATTTGAATGCTCTCCATTTGACTGTGACGTCGAGACGGTTTTCTAGTACTGAACTTAGTACAATATGCTTAGATTCGTTGATTTATTTAGGTAGATTTATTTATTGTTAAAATATGACTGCGATTACCATTTTCCATCAGTTGGTATTCAGGTCTACCTTACTCCTCAAATCTGTTACCTACCTCGTAGACTGCCTCCCTAAGTGGCGGTAGGAAGAAATGAGAGCGGTAGGTTTTACTGGTGGTAGGTTTCTCGTATGCGAGAGGCCGTCTGGGTGGGTACCACCGCTTTGCCAGTTATTCAGCCGCCAAGCAGTTGTGCGAAAGCATTGCTGTGTTCCGGTTTGAAGGGCATTGTAGCCAGTGAAATTACTGGGCATTATGAGACTCAACAGCTAATTGTCTCAGGGCGATGAGCGCAGTGTAGCGCCGCGCAGGATTTTGCAAAACAAAGTTCTGGGTGGTGCTGTTATTGTTATGGGCTGGCGTATTGCTTATCATCAGGCAAACGACCAGCTCGTCTCGTCAGTCAGTAACATAAAAAAAAAAATGAGACAGCGGCTCCAAGTAAAACAAATAATTATATTTTAATAACAGCACAAGGCACACAAATTTATGGGTCGTGGGACGGCACAACTGTTTTCACTTCCAGTTGGTCGACGACGAAGGTGGGAGCCTGGAGAAGTGCCCAGGTAGCCGACGATGTTGATGTTGGCCCCGCCTAGTGCGGTAGGACTTTGGTTCTGGGTGACAATGGTGGTCCTGAAGGTGGCTCCATAAGGGTGGCTCCTAGATGGCTCCACAGTCGGCGACCGTAAGGTGGCTCCACCAATCAATTCCTCCAAGTGACTCCCTAGAGCGGAAGAAACACTTTTTTAAAATATTTGCTGGCAGCAATTATTTTAATTCCGTTACGAATTCTCGAGCGGCACAAGTTCGACCAATCTAGTGTCTAGTAGTGACTGACTCCCCGCGTTGCGCTGCGGCTGCGCCGGCCGGCGGATCAGCTGGCCGGTACCGCTCTCCCCTCGCCTCTCGGGCAACCCCTTAGAAAGGCATGCCATACCTAATTTAATTGTGTGAAGGGACAGGCACGAACTAAGGAGACTTTAGTGTGGATCTACTGTTGTGATAACATTTTATTTATTTTAATGATAATATATAACGCTTCGTTACAACCTAGGTAAATATTTTAAATTCATATTCATTTATTCAGCCAATAGACTCGTGGTGCAATACTCGTGGTAGGTCTCTCGTATATAATATAGGAGGCCGTCTGGGTAGGTACCATTAATGTGCCAGTTGTTTTGCCGCCAACCAGTAATTATTTATTTATTTATTTCAGGCAGTATTAATGTACAATAAAGTAAAATTAACAGAGGCCCATAGAATATATACCTTACAGACTAACATATATACAAAAATATAACACTATAACTAAGTATTTTATACGCTACTACACAACACATAAGGAATTATTGTTTCTGCCTACTTTCCCTATAACGGCGGTAGACTACCCCTGTAGGCCAGAAGTAATGCACAAGCATTACTGTATGTTTGGTTTGAAGGGATAATAGCCAGCAGGATATTTTCTATGACTGTTAATGGAGCGAGAGTTGCCACACTCACTAACTAATCCACACATAGGTAACGTAAGGAAGGTCACAAGGACGAGCTTTAATATCCGTCCGCCAGTATATACTGGCGGTGTTGGATCGAAAGCCACATTATTTGTTCTGTGGCCATAATGTACTCATTGCCACTCGACCACACACACACACACAAACACACATACTACAACTACTCTTATCGTCATTCCAACTCGTCATTGGAATAGGATGTAATGACTTGGAGAGGGCATTTTTTTAAACCAAGTATCATTAAACTCTTTATTACGACAAGGTCCAATACCAACACTTGCTGAACAAACAGTAACGATTGTAATGTAGACTAACCACTAATGGTTAGATACTAATATTATAGGTGGTCTATCTTTAGCTTATCTCCTTTCTAGCCCGACTGGTAGCCCTGGAAGGTAACGAGCTGACAGGAGCACAAAGCGGTTTCCAAGCGTCTGCCTTGTGACTGGAGATTCGTGCTGCTGTGTGCAGCATTTTGATAAGTCAGAACTCTCAGAACGGTAGATACGTCGTAACTTTATCAATCTTTGAAACTTGGTTTCTTGATAAGTATAATTATAATTTGTTAAAAAGTACCTATTTGTTTACTATTCAATCAATACACATCAACAAACACTATACCTACCTAAAAAGTCGCAAGTATTAATACATATATTGCAGTGTAGCATTTCCTTAATGATATATCAAATGGTGAACCGCTAACGAGCTCGACAATTTTTTCCAGATTGGGCGCAACTGGTGTTAGACAAGAATGAGTGGAAAAATGGGGGAGATTGTTGCCCAGCCGTGGAGCGCTAACGGCTTGGATAATAATAAAAACTTGCGACCCGCCCCGGCTTTAAACACATCCAATTTCATAATATGGTGTAATTTTTCGACGACTTGATTACAAAGCATTGAATTTTCTCTACTATATAATAACTTAATTAAAATAATTTGTACATTTTAATCTTCTGTAAAAATTTCTTAATTTGCGTGGTTTAGAAGAAGAAAGCGAAGAGAGAGAAATGAGGACGCGGAAAGCGACTTTGTTTACTCTATTGTCGATCATTATCTTACTGAATAACGAAGCTAGAGGTTTGAAACGAATTTAAATAAGTACAGTCATAAGGAATGGAAAATGGATGGGCGGGATGAAGGGTGGAAGAAAGGAAGTAAGGAAAAGAAGGAGGGAGGAAAGGAGGAAAAAAAGGGTAGCAGAAAAGAAGTAAGGAAGGAAGTAAGAGGCGAGAAATATGTTGTTATAAAATCGTTTCTCTTAATCACGTAGGCTTGATTTCTTAAATCAAATTTAATAATATTTTTATGTGATTAAGTTCAACAGTTCTTCTGCGAAATATTTATTTACCTCCTTTATTTGTTATTGAAACTAATGTTGTAACATTTTCAAATAAAACGTTCAAATAAGATAACGTAAGAAGTAAGTTATCAAGTTGCCACTCGACGGCGACGTCTCAGCGCTGAGCCACTCAGCTCGGAGCTTTCGGCTAATGCTATTATTTAAATTCACTTGAATGCATAAACATTCCACCTAAAAAATATTAGGTCTCGGAACGCAATCCTCCTAGGCTGAGGTCGGTATTAGACTTTCAAATCCACTTCGAGCCACGTGACTGGGGAATTACGTATTCTATCCCTATTTAAGCGGCTAAGCGGGAACGTGCGACTTTCTATTCGATGTCTTGGAGTTCGAAGTCCGGCACGGGCTTGCACTAACTCATGATACGCTTCCACTGTCCCGCATTGCCCACAAAGCGCGCTAGACAAATTTTATATTCATAATATGCAAATTACCATAATACCAAGAAAATATCCATTCTTTCTGAATTCCGTCACCCCGGCTGAATATCTGCCACCTGGACATGAGCTGAAGTGATCGATTTAAAAGTCTCCTAACAAACTTCGAAACCATAATTCCATAAACATGTTTACTAAACTAAGAAGAAAACAACAAAACACTACATTGTTATTTTTGTATAGAAAACACACTTTTTCTAAGAAACTTTCGTCCTATGTTTTGTCTACCGCAATTTCAAGATTAGTTTTATCCTATTTTAGGATACCTTAAAAAGGTTTTGTAAGCCCTTGAGAATTCTTTCAATATTTTTTTTGTGTAAAGATATTTATTGCTTAACCAAACGTATCCAACTTTCAAAACATAAATAGGTTTGTGAGTGATTTTATGATAATTCATACAAAGCTTTTATCGTCGACATTCGCCTGACAGCCAGACATTGAAAAACTCTACTGTATTCAAAGTATGAACACAGAATTGGTAATAGTGTGAACTGTTGAAAGAAATTTTTAAATTATCAAATAAGTGGTCTATGGTTAAATTATTATCTCGCGTGGTTATATTCACTCCAACATTCCTAACTGTGCGAACAAGAAGCACATTTGCATTCAATATGATATGAGAGATAACGGCACAATGTTGAACTTGACGTTTATTATTTTATTCTATCGTTTGTTTATCTGAGAAAATAAAACTCGGCCCTTGTATATAACAGAATAATATTACAATATATCATTGTATTGGCATTTATGTTCGTTTTGTAATAAAAACGTATGGTGGCAATAATAAATACGACAATTGATCCCTTTCAATTCCTTTGGCGTCAACGATGTCAAATGTCTTATTTATATATTTATTTTATTTATATAGTTTATAATCCTGTTTAATTAGTTTATAGTCTTGGTTCCGTCTAAAGGCTAATATTTGTCTAACGTTTACGTTATTCATAAAGTGACACGATAAAGCATAATGAGGATTATCTGGACACCAAATAAGTAGTCTGTGCACCCTCACCGCCAAACCAACCGCCGAAGATCAGGAATCAGGATGGAGCCCTAGTGACTGAAACACTTTTACATCGCACCAAAAAGTTACCTTAGAATTACTAGGTGGTATAGTAGCTACTAACTACATGTAGTGGTACATATACCACTACATGTACACCTCTTGGCTAGTTCTTTTTTGAAACGCAATGAAAATTTGTAGTGTAATCCCGCTGAATATTAATATGAATCCCGCTGAGTATTCAGCGGGATTACGCTACATATTTTCATTGCGTTTCAGTTTTGAGATGAATTTCCGCAACGTCACGCCTGATTCCATTGCATTCCTTAGTTTCATTTTTTATGAAACTGAGCTACGAGCTGAACAAGTCGTCCGTTGGTTACATTGGTAAGATGGTAAAGCAAAAAAGCATATTATAATAGAATTTAGTCTACTTAGTCTTTTAGTCTAGATAAAAAATAAAGTATAATGAAAACAAACATGTGTGTCAACAGCGAGCTTCACGTGTCGTCGTAACAAGTGACAAAGTAACACGTAGCGCGACAACATTTACGAGCACTGGACGTCTTCGCAACGTAACATGAATAAAAGTTTTATTATTATATATACAAAAGGGTTATGAGCAGAAGCAGCGAATTAGATTCATTGCGTGCATCAGGAAGATATTGCTAATATCAGTCAGCAACAAAACCAAAAATTTTTTGTAGTTATTATTATACAAGTACACCACCGTCTTTTGTCGTTTCACAAATCCTCTCCATCCAAAGGTTGGTTGGAAGAGATCGTTTATTAGCGATAAGACAGCCCACTGTGCTAATCAAATTTTTAAGTTCTATTTTTATTTGTTCTTGTGATGCTGTTTGTTCTTGTGTACAATAAAGTCAAGTGAGCGTCTGTACCGCTCGAACACCGGTCGAGTGTCTTGACTAATAACCGTGAGTGTAGCCGGTTACTAAATCAAGTTGATTTTAAAATAGTTGACAAAGCTATCTAAAACCCACTTGCTTCAACTAGGGTTAGCTCATAACTCCGTATTTATGTTTGAGTACTGGCATCTATCAATAGTTACATATTCTGTTCTTAATCCTGACGGAAATATTATTTATCCTTTAACCCTAGTTGTCGCTAGTTCCACTAAGATATTTCTTTACAATTTTCTAATAGATCCACAGAATAGTTATCAGTACTATATAAAGTATTTATAAATTAGAAGTCTACTTTCATTGCTCTTCTATTTTAGCCAAAAACAATAGTTGTGTTTTAAGCTGTAAAAATTAAAAAAAGAATTTTTTTTTGTTAACTGCCAGCGTCACATCTCAAGTTGGAAACTTCCTCAACAAATAAAAATTTTGCTTCAGCGCGCGACGATTCTGCGGAACAAGTTTTATTCATTGCACATTTATGCAATGTAACGAGAGCAGCACTTTTGAATACATCGTTTAGTTCGTCGTCACAGATTAGCTACTAGTTTCTACGTAACGTCTCGTCCTTGTCGTTTGGATCGGGCAAGACGCGGCCACACCGCTCGTGGTTGTGCCGCGGGCGTTGGAACGGACGTGAATCCAGCCGGTGTGAACCCGGCTCATCATGATTTTATAATCGAAACTGTGGCACACTGACTGGTACAAATCCAAGCTAATCATAATTTAATTAAAATACTGTATCACATTTACTGGTGTAAATCTGAATCAATCAAGTTTTTATTTTTAATTTGGTGAAAAACTTTCTTAATGATTCTTTCTTAATGAATACTGCGCCATGTTGACTGGTGTTTCTCAAAATGAGTCATGATTATGAGACTGTGATACATCAAATCATAATAAAACGAATTGTAATATATAAAAAATTTATTTCATTTACATCATCATCATCAACCCATCACGTTCCCACAGCTGGGACACGGACCCTCATAGAGAGAGTATGCGCCATATTCCACCACGCTGGCCCAGTGCGGATTGGAGGATGTCATACGTCCTTGAATTTTTATGATTAATTCTTGGACATGCCGGTTTCCTCACGATGTTTTCCTTCATCGTTTTTAGAGCGACTGTTAAATCCGCACATAACTGCTGAAAGTCAGTGGTGCGGGGCCAGCGGGATACGAACTCGGGTGCGTCGGATCGAAAGTCGCACGTGCTCCCACTGAGCCACACTCGCTCAATTACATCAATCAGATGCAATTAGTGTAAATGATGTAATCAGGATATCAATTTCAAAGCGGCGGACGGCTTGAGGCCTTTTCTCAGAATAACTTCAACTAATTAGTAATATGATACTGAAGGGCCCACCAATCGGCTCAAGCTGAATAACATAATATATTATCATTTACTCTATTCAGTAGTCAGTAATAATATCGATAATTATGTATTTCGGCGAACTATTGGTAGAGTACAGCTAACTATGTATCAGTTACAGTTAATATAATTGTATCTGAAACTATACTCAACCATGTACTTACAATAAACATGGGCTTATTGTAAGCCTTTCCTCAAGGGTTTACTGACGTAAATCTCTTCTTAAGTTTAAGCTCGCCTTTGTACATGTTTATATTTATAATCCACTATGTTAATGTATTGACAATCCTACTAATATTATAAATAAATGCGAAAGTAGGTGAGGATGCATGGATTGATTGATTGATTGATAACACTTTATTGTACACCAAAAACATAACAAGAACAAATAGACATAGAACTTAAAAATTTAATTAGTACAATGGGCGGTCTTATCGCTAATAAGCGATCTCTTCCAGACAACCTTGGGATGGAGAGGATGTTGATGGATGTTTGTTACTTAATCACAAATAAACTACTGAACGGATTTTAGGCTCCTTTTTCTCCCGGGAAACCGTGGTTGAAACCGCGGGGCGCAGCTAGTGTAGTAGTAAATATTACCTTTAAGTACACATACAATTGTATATTGAGCAACAGTAAAGTTAAGCATTGTACCGCCTGGCTCAGTTTTTATAATTATGTCACCACCTTTTTAACCGAGTTTAAAAAAGGAGGAGGTTCTCTGTTTGATTGTATTTATTTAATTTTTTTTATGTTTGTTACCTCAGAACTCCGTCATTTATGAACAGATTTGGAAAATTATATATTGAAGTCGGTTTTTGTTTTTTTCTAAAAATTATATTATTATGGTGAATGTTCTAAACACCTGTAGAAGGGTGATGTGTATACCACATCAAAATGTACTTAGCTATGAGAACCACGTTACCATTACCACGTTACCGTGTTTACTGTTATATGTATACTGTTGGTGTTACTTATAACTATAAAAATCAAAATAAATAAGTATGTAGTCAGTTTTTGATTTCATTTCACTTTCCTATAACTTTTATCGGCAAATAATTAAAATTGATAAAATAATACGCAATTTAGATATAACTAGATAATATTTTATTTTATGGGCATCATTTGAGTAAATAATGTTTTGATAAATTCATTTTAACACCTTTTATTTAAATAAATTTATATTAATGAGAAGGACTAGACTGATCTTAACGTTGATTAAAATTGTTATTGAAAAGCCAAATATCGAATTGTGTATGTAAATGCCCTTATGTTTGTAAGTCCTTACAAAAAATATGCATGTCATTCTACGAACACAAACACTTCAATGAAGAACATTGATCGCATCAGTGATAACTGTGATTTGTTTCTAGAGTAGCAAATTTTCGACCGTTATTCGGTATTCGGCCAATTTTGTCATCTTTACCAGTTATTCTGCCGCGAAGGCGTAGTGTAACATAAATGTCCGTAGGCAGCGCAATTTAATGCAATGTACTACTGCTATGCAATATTTTGCATTGTCACAGTAATCGTTATGAGCAAACGTGGCGCTCACCATCAGGCAAACCACTTACTAGTCTGATTACTCAATCAAACAAGCAAGTGGCATTAAAAACGTTTTAATATACTGTTCGAACATTTTTTTAATGAAGTCGATATCTGCATAAATATATAAAAAGTGAAAACATGTAACCAAAAATATTCTAAATCTGATTCAGATTTTCTGATTTTTAGTCAGGCCGAATATTATCTATTCGGTCAAAAACCGAAAAAAATAGTCGCAACTCTAGTGTCTACTCAATGCAAAGAAATTAAGTGCTACTCGTTCAATTTTAACAAACAAACAACTTGCAACCTTGCACGTTCGGGTTAAGGTTGGAGATAAGGTATCAATATCGTAAGATCCTCGGACAAATAATGCGTGAATTCAAACACTTTACTTTCTAAAAAAACAGAGCAACGAACCTGAATTTAAATAATGCCGACAACTTTGCGATGGTGCAAAGGTGAAAGCTTTAGTAATAAACGGTAAAAAACAAATGTATTTAAAGTATTATAAAACTGTAACGGAGACATGTCTATATGTTTAAAATATTTAAGCAACACTAAAAATAAAAATATTATAACTAGAAATATTTAAAATTTCACATCACACACTTTACTGCACCACCATTTTTTCTTGCCCGTCCTGGATGAATGGTAGAAAATGGTATCTAGAACTAAGTCTTCCATGTACAAACTGATTTGTGCTACAGTATACGATTATATAAATAAATAAATAACTGGGATCGACTATTGTCAAGTCGATTAATCCAGGTTCATTAAATAAGTTATTTAATTAGGTAAATAGGTTATTTCAATCTAAAATGTAATCGGTTGGGTAACGACATAAATACAGTTTGACCTCTCTGTGGTACGCGCTCTCATATCTGTGGAGATCTTATTAAAATAAGGCGAGCATCCTAAGGGTTTTTTCTGATCGCTATATACGGACGAAGTCGCGGGAGAAAGCTGGTTAGTAATAAACCGTAAGAAAACAAATATCTAATATGAAATTTAGAAGAGTTATATCACAAAGAAAATTTATAATAAAACTTGACATGTAGGTCGGCCATTAGTCAAAGCATCATGAAAAATATTAAAGAGCAAATTGAATTCGGTCTTTGTACAGCGCTGCGCGTTATCACTGTTCGGATCTCTTGGCAAATATTGTGCGATTTTGATAAAATATGTCGTACCAATATTTCATTTTACTTTATTGGATTAAATATAAATTCGGCGCAGATATTTTTCATCAAGATTGACTTGTGCTTAAGCCGAATATCTTGCTGGATTATAAAAGCTACCATAATCGAATAATGGTTGTAGCGCCGCTCATAATTTTGATGCTTCTAAGACTAGTAGAAAACGAAGACTAATTAATATAGTAATTAATAAGTACAAAAAACACAGTGACACGCACTCCTACAACACGCGCAATGCGGACAAACTCGCAGGAATACCGCGCTCCCTCGCCAAGTCCTGTAAACTGACTCACGTAATGGGTCCAAGGGTCTACAATAGGCTTCCCGCTGATATCATCGCAGCTCCCAGCGTGACTTGCTTCAAAACACGACTTAATCGCTGGCTTATCAAGCAAACGTTCTATAGTTTTGATGAATTTATGACATTGCCGTAATTTATATATTTTATACTCCTGACATTTTTTAACTGATCATAATAATTATGATTGTTACAAATTAATTATATTTTTATTTATTTATTTCTTCTCCCCTTTGTGGGATTTGAATTTAATTATAATTGTGACATTACGAATATTATATTCTATTATTTTATTTTGACATTTTTATTCTAAATTTCATATTGAATTTAATAAAAATAATAATTATGATTTGACTTGTAAACCCTGTTTATCAATAAATGAGTATTTGAGTATTTGTATTATTTGAGTATAAATAGAAAAATATATACCTAGATAATTGCTGTGTAATTCTTATAATATTTTTAAGCATTAACGAATGCCAAACGAAAAACTCGTTCCTCGAACGGAAGAAGAAATTCGACACTCGAGTTGGTGCCCACCGTAGCTCAATTGGTAGAGCGTCCCGCGCTGAGGGAATATTGGGTTGTGGGTTCGAGTCCCAGCCGGTGGTCGAATTTTTTCTTCCCGAAAAAACCTTGTTTGAATTGCTGTGTAGGTAAAAATCAATGTTACATTTGACCAATTCACTCCTAAATGAGCTCGCGGTATCCGAACGAGTTAACTTGGCACACGGGGAAGCCTATTTTATTATCCTAAACGTTTCTAATGCCATTTTTATCATTTGTGATTGAGTATCACAGGCGCGTGTTTTAGTGGTTGATACTTTCATCATATGCGGTTGTCATTTTTTCAATCGAGGCACAAATCGCTTCTATTCTATCTCGGTATCAAAATCACTGCAATTGGAGATCGATAGCCAACAATACTAACTATTACTTACGTATCGATAGTGTGCTGTACTCTCTATGAGAGAAGGCCCGTGTCCCAGCAGTGGGAGCGTGATAAGCTGATGATGATGATGAGTGTGCTGTATCTAACTAATGAAAAGCGATCGAATCGTCGGTTGCGGTTGCTACACGTAGCATAGGTCAGGGCCTCAGAATCAAATGAGAGCTGCAAGTAGCGCGCGGTTACTGGACCAGCCAATGTTGTACAGCGGATTCACAATGTAAGTTCTTTTTGTCAACTTCAATAAAAGCATGTTCGTAAATATTTCATGCGTATCATGTAAATATCCAGCGGAACATAACTCATCTGAGTGACAGACATGACTTACTGCATCAAACTTTTTTCATACAATTTGGCGAAATAATTCGCCAAACAAAATGGGCGAGCGGAATGAGCGTCGTAAATTGTACCGTGTACAGTGAGGGGGGTGCAGTGAGGGGCAGCGGGGCGGGGGAGTCTCGTGGGATACGCCAGTATTGGCAGTGGGACCGCGAGGATTTGTGTGCACAGTTGGTGAGTTTTAGAACAGTAGAGGTTTTCGATAGAGGGTTACACTTTTATGACTGCTACATTACATCTGTTAGTTCTGGGTGGTACCGAAATTATGGGCACACGTGTTGCTTACTACCAGGTGAAATACCTGCTCGTCATTCAATTGTATAAAAGTGTCTGTGGTGGCCCAGTGGTTAAGGCGTCGGGGCGGTATTCCGAAGACGCAGGTTTGATCCCTGCCCGAGCAATATCATTTTTCTTCCTAATTATTTAAAATCTTGAGATTTAAATATCAGAAATTCAAAATTTGTTTCATTGAAAGATAGTATTTACTGCTTCTGCTTCTGCAGCATCCACTGAGGGCCGGTTTGTTACCGTCCGGTAAACAAGGCGGTGGACGTTGTTGGCAGAACTCCCGCTCACTGCCATCATCTTCACTAACCAAATCAACCAATGAAAAATAAAACGTATCTTATTTATAATGTAACGCAAGGTAACGTCAATTGCTAACAGCAATTGGCGTTGCTATTTGCGTTGCAAATGAATCGCTACTGACGGCGACTCCGCCGCTGATCAACTTGTTGGAGTTCTAAACTCTCCATAAAAAGTTTGTCGTTTCAATACACTCAGTGGGGGACGAGCTGATTTGTTCGACGAAGATTTTTGTAATAAAAATTGTGATTTTCACTTTTCACCCGAGGTTTTTTTGTGTGTTGTAAAAAAACTTTTATGTATTTCATGTATGGTAACTAGATTTACATGAATCCGCCAACATCAAAACATAAACTTTTAGTCCTTCAGGGTACCTTTTCCCCTGCAGTGAGGAAGTGTTTTTCTTAGAAAACATAACACTGCATTTTTGAAAAAAGTACTCAGTCTTTAAAATATAATTTCTATTAAAAAAACACCGGAACTTAATCGACCCTATATCCTATCAGGAATGTTTCCGTCGAAGTGGTCCATCAAATCAAATCGTAAACTTTTAAAAACTTCCATGAAACTTTTTTCATTAACTTTAACAATTAACTGCAGTGGCACAAATATAAGTTTTAATACCATTAGAAGTACTGCGTAGCACTGCGTTGCGCTCGTCTTCCTTAAGTGTAAAATATGCCCAGTTATTTTGCTAGCGAATAACATTATTTTATTCATTGAAATCGACGTTGTTTAGTTTGTTGCTGTTAGCGCGATCGTAATAAAATGCAAACTAGTTTTATAAACTGCAAGCTGTTTTGCAATCGCGACGTCTATTGCTAACAACCGCATTATTGCTGCCATTTGCTTTGCAAATGAATTGCTGACGCGAGGTTACTGCCGCAGATCAACTTGTTTGAGTTTCAAACTTTTTATAAGTTAAACCGGGAGGAGCGACGTTTACTTTTCTTGCAGGTATTTTCACAATTTGACAAAGAATGAACGGTTTTAACCTGTTTTTCATTGACTTAAAAAAGGAGGTTCTCAATTCGATTGTTTTTTTTAATGTTTGTTACCTTTTAACTATGTCGCTTATAAACCGATTTGGATTTTTTGCGTTGGGTTCATTAGTTATTATAGCGTCAAGGTGGTCCCATATAAATTTTATATCTACCTTATATCGATATTCTACCTTGGACTTCGAAAATTCGACTTTTCTTTGGATAAAATTTAAACCGTTCACCAAAAATACTGATTGTGCACCAAATTAACCGTTCACCAAAAATACTGATTGTGCACCATATTAACCGTTCACCAAAAATACTGTGTTGTGCACCAAATTTGGTACCTATGTTTTTAGCACTCAAACGCATAAGGGGCAGCCCTTGGCCCTTGGGTCACCCCAACGGTATAAGGGGCAGCGGCTCGGTAGGTTAGGTTGTTGTAACGCCACGAACATGTAATATTCATGAAATAGGTGCTCATTATGATATATCTGAATGAACATGTTTTGGTGCACAATCAGTATATTTGGTACACAATCAGTATACATGGCGGAAAACGGGAATAAATTGAGGTACAGTTAAATACGATCCCTTTTTTTACCAATTTTGTTGTATATATTAAAACTTTTACTGTTTTTGTATCAGTGTTTTAATACCAAAACTTTGTGAAAAGCACATTATGACTTTGCGTTCACAAATGTTTCGTAGATTAAAAAGGAAGTTCAAGTAGAGAGATCACTCAGAACTTTTAATTCGAAGGTCGCGCACGAAGTCACCCGCTACGCACCTACGCACGTACATAAGTAGGTAGGTATGTTTTTGTCGTAAAACATTCCCCGAAACTGTGGAACAAATAAACGAGTTAAAAGGTGAATGTACTACAATAAGAGAAGTAAAAGGTTCAGTTTCCACGACTCAGTATACGACCGAATAGCGGCTGAAGCTTTAGTTTTGTTTTATGGAACTGAGTGATGAGACGAGCAAGTCGTTCGCCTGATGTTAGGCACCACGCCTGCCCATAACATTTGCAGTTTCACACAGAACTTTTATAATACCATAAAATGTATTGCCTAGCACTGCATTGCGCTCATCATCCCGAGACATTAAGATTTTAAGTCTCATATGCCCAGTAATTTTACTGGCTACAATGCCCTTCAAACCGGAACACAGTAATGCTTGCGCACTACTGCTTGGCGGCAGAATGACTGGCACAGCTGTGATACCTACTCAAACGGCCTCTTGCATACGAGAGACCTGCCGCAAGTAAAGTAGTTCCAACATTCCAGCGCTGCTTCTATCTTGGATAACATAAACACGATACTGATAACCGATGCAATGGCCTAACTTGCTTAATTTACTACTGTAATTATACTACTAAACATATAGTCTTGCCACCTTACTAAACCACACTTGAAACTCAACTTTAATCTTAGAACATACGGTTCAAAATCGATTGAAAAGGTTGCCCTACGATAGTGTTCATTATCACTCTTAACCAGGCTACGGCAACGCTCGGGTCAATGAAAATAAAACCTAATCCACATACTTATAAGATATGCTTTTGAAGAGTTAGTGAATAGAGATCGTGATGCCCAGTGGGCCCATAATGTGTAAGTACTGGACCTTAGTAATTTACCTAAGTAAGGAAGTTTTTGTCATGACGGACGGACCGTTTATTTTTAGGGTAGGTCGGTTATTCTCGAAATGGGGAGCTTTATTGTGGCACTGACGAGCGGCCGCTGAAAAATGGCGTGATGCTAGCGGAATAGCGGAATGGAAAACAGGCTCGTTTATTGGTGGTACAAGCTCCTCGCCTAATGTTGGCAGTACTTCATCAAGTGTGGAGAGAGCGAAGGCTTAAATATTTTGCATAAGGAGAAAAATAAACATATTTGTCACTTTGATATCTAGTACTATAAGGCGTTCTGTGCTATGAGATATTCTGTGCCATGAGATATACTGTGCTATTAGATATTCTGCGCTATGAGATATTCTGTGCTATGAGATATTCTGCGCTATGAGATATTCTGCGCTATGAGATATTCTTTGCTATGAGATATTCTGTGCTATGAGATATTCTGCGCTATGAAATATTCTGTGCTAGTTCTGCAAGCTTATCTGAGTAACAGCGTCGCTACTGTCTATGGAATTCTTCACTGTTCCGTCACTTTTTGTTCAGTTATTCGTTAGTAAAGTTCTCATTTTGGTCACTGTCAGATAAGTCTGCATCATCGTATAATTTTATAGAAAATCTCGTTACTCAATTACACTAAAAACAAGTTTTTAACCGAATTAAAAAAGGAAGAGATTCAAAATTTTTCTTGTTTAATATTTGGTACCTCACGTGTCCGTCATTTATAAACCAATTTAGAAAATTCTGCGAGAAAAATTAATGCGTTGGGTTCAGTATAGCTACGGGTGGTTCCATATAAATTTAATCGATATTTAACCTTGGATTTTAGAGATACTTCAGAATTGAAGTCGGTTTTTTTTGCTATTCACGGGTTATACACCCGGTCCTTTGGAAGGCTTGCGCGGGGACATGAGTCCAACACATAGAGGCCTCTTAGAGCATTTAATTTAGATATGTAATGGGCAATACTTATCGGGGACTGTCTCTAAGTGCATCATCAGAAGATACAATCAAAGACAGCCCCCGATAAGTGCGAAGACTATTATTGAAGATATGAAAATTACTTATGATTGGGCTATTGAGGTGAATTTTTAATGGATGAGAACTGGTCTATGATATGAGACCTCGGCATCTGCCAGTTCCGCCTCATAAGAAAATATTTTGGCAGGTGGTGACTCGCCACCCACTAAACGGGCCCCCTAGAAGGGCCGCCGTTCATTGGCGACGAGAGGGGCAACGTTGGTGTGGGTGGCTAAAGGGTGTCGAGAGTTGTGCTGCAGTTTCACTTAAACGCTTCTCCTAGCGTTATGCCCTTAGCTTGGAGCTTAGTTCTTATTTCTTGCATCTCCACCCCCGGACGGCCAGTTAAGGCAAGCCGGGGGTCAGGGGTCTCATTTAGCCCCAGGAAGAATCTCGGGGTAAGGCTCAGTGTCGCCACGCACCGGCGACTCGCCACAAAGTCGCCCCTGGCCTTTGTTATTGTCTGTTCACAGACACTGCGAGTTCTATTTTCGTGAAATAAAACCCGGAAATCTTCTGAATTACTTTTATATTAAGTTTTTAAAAAAGTACAATTGCGCAGCTTGTGACGCTGCTGTTTTCGGAGAGAGAACATAAATCAAGTACCGTAAGTAGGTAGGTAAGAAAAAAATAATAGTAGTAGGTAGGCAATTTCTTGTGGAAAAATTAAACTTTCGTTAGATGGTCGCGTTGCTATTAAGAAGTACTAGGCACCGCGCCGGTTTGAATACACATCAGGAGTCGGCCGCGACATATTCCGCCCCGTTGAAAGACCCGTCTTTCAACCTCGAGTATCATCAGGCTTCGGTAGGGGGCAGAGGCGAACTAGAGATCTTCGTATACAGCCTGCTGAGGTTATGACGTCGGCCACTCGCACAATGCCATCAGGCCCTGGGTACAACTTTGTCACTCGTCCAAGGCGCCAGCATAGTGGTGGCACATTATCCTCCTTTATCAGGACCAGGTCTCCTATGTTCAGGTGTGCTGTGTCTTTGGTCCATTTCTGGCGTTGTTGTAGTTCAGCGATGTATTCTCTTTGCCAACGGATCCAAAAGTGTTGGCGCATCTGTTCTAGTCGCTGATATCGTTGCAATTTGTTGGGGTTTACGTCTTCGAGTGGTGGAGACGGAAACGTTGTTAACGGCCTTCCGATGATAAAGTGCCCAGGGGAAAGGGAGAGAAGGTCGTTGGGAGAGGAAGACATGGGGCACAGAGGACGACTGTTGAGAATAGCCTCCACTTGTGTCAGTAAAGTTTGCATTTCCTCAAAAGTGAGATGACTATTACCTATGACACGTTTTATACAATATTTGGCAGATTTTATACCGGATTCCCAAATGCCACCGAAGTGGGGAGAATAAGCCGGAATAAAATTGAATTTAATTCCTTCTTGTGCAGCGAAGTCGGAAAGAGCATTATTATTTTGTTTTAGAAATGTCCCCAATTCTTTAGCCGTTGCTACAAAATTTCGGCCATTGTCGGAGAATATTTCCGCTGGCCTGCCGCGACGAGAGATAAATCTTCGAAGTGTCATAACAAAATCGTCCTTCGACAAGCTGCTTACTGCTTCTAAATGAACGCATTTGTATCTCATGCAAATAAATAGACAGAAATAGCACTTGACAAGTTTCGCGCCTCGCCCCTTTCGATTTAAGATAAGGAAAGGGCCTGCAAAGTCTAGGCCTACCGACAAAAACGGGAAATCAGGCGTGATGCGCTGTTGAGGGAGATTACCCATCTTTGGACACAGGGTTTGTCCTTGGAGACGCCGACACCTCCCGCAGTTGTGCAATGTACGGCGAGCCAGACGTCTTCCATTTATAGGCCAGATAGTTTCCCTGACAGTAGCAAGGAGCAGTTGTGGGCCGGCATGCATTTGTCGCAAGTGCTCGCGTTCAAAAATCAATTTAGTGAGATGGTGGGATGAATCAAGGACTATGGGATGCTTCTTTTCATAAGGATAGCAAGAAGCATCTATTCTGCCACCAACCCTAATTAAATTTTGTTTGTCAAGTATTGGTGACAAAGGTAAGAGTTTGGATTTGTTGGGTAATGATTTGTTTTGAGCTAGGAGCTTGAGCTCAAGAGGAAAAGATTGTTGCTGCGCTATAGCACAGATATGGTGGAATGAGTCAGTCAATTCGTCACAGGTTAAAATTCCTAAACGTTTACATGTAGGATTCTTTAGATTAAAAATAAATCGTTTTATGTATGCAAATACTCGTTGCAATTTAGTAAATTGTGAATAATTTTCAAAGTTTATTACAGATTCAATGGTAGCCGCCGGATGGGATTTTATCTCGGGTAAGTCATTTTGATTATTATTATTTAGTTTTAAGATAGGCCATTCGGTTTCTTCCTTTGTTAAAAAGGCGGGTCCGTTCCACCACAGGGTCAAATCTGGCAGCTGACTGGCCGGGACGCCTCTTGAAATCAAGTCAGCTGGATTGTCTCCAGTGGGTACGTACCTCCACGACGAAGGCTGAGTTGTTTCAACAATTTCACCTATTCGATTTGCTACAAATGTTTTTAATGTTCTAGGCATTTTGTGAATCCACGCGAGGACAATACTGGAGTCACACCAATGGACGACGCGAAAAGGTTTGTATCTTATAGACTCACAAACACTTTTAGTCAACCTGGCAGCAAGTAGAGCGGCACAGAGTTCCAAGCGAGGGATCGTCATGGGTTTCAAAGGTGAGACTTTGGACTTAGCACATAATAGTCTTACAGTGACTTTATTGTTAGCTTGAGTAGATCGAGCATAAATACATGCTCCGTAGGCATGCTGGCTTGCATCACTGAAGGAGTGAATCTCTACTGTTGTTGGTTGCTCACATAGAACTGGCCTTGAAATCTGCAAATTCGCAAGATGATGTAAATTATTGGAAAACTCGTCCCAAGATTCCTTGACATCTTGAGGGACAGGCTCGTCCCATCCTACTTTCAGGAGCCACAATTTTTGTAGCATCATCTTGGGTATTATAGTGCATACACTGAGCAAACCTAATGGATCAAAAGTTTTTAGTGAATTTGACATTATAGAACGCTTTGTTAAGTTATCATTTTCAATAGTGATAGGCTTTATTGGAAAATGTAAATAGTCGTGTGTCGCATTCCATCCTATGCCCAGTGTGCTTGACGCTTCGCTCATTATTAGTTTGTCTTCTGTATTTTTTTGTTGTTTGTTTTCAACACAATTAGGTAAATTGCTTTTGTACTTACGTAACGGAAAGCAAGCTGAGTTCAAAGCTTCTGAAACTGCCTTTTGTATGTGACGCAATTCGGTTTCACTGTTGGCTCCAGTGATTAAATCGTCGACATAGAAGTCGTTCATGATGATAGTTTTAATAAGCTCATCTTCACATTCCTCCCCTACCCTTTTTAGACATCTCGTGCTTAAATAGCTCGCACTTGCGGTACCGTAAGTGAGGGTATTCAACTGCAATGTTTTTATAGGCTGAGACTCGTCTCCTCTCCACAAAACCAGCTGCAAGTTACGATCGTCTGTATGAACCTCAACCTGGCGATACATTTTCTCTATATCGCCGGTTAGTAAGTATTTATACTGTCTTGCTCTGATCAAGATAGAGAAAAGTGAATCTTGCACATTCGGGCCTACCATAAGTATGTCATTAAGGGAGAATGATGAAGAAGTTATTGCTGAGCCGTCAAACACTACTCTGATTTTTGTCGTCTCTTTGTCTTCACGCAGAACTGCGTGATGGCATAAAAAGTAGTTCGGATATGGTTTCGCGTCAGAAGATTCAGAAAGATGGCCTAAATCAGCATACTCTCGCATAAAGTCAGAGTATTTTGATTTTAGAGTTGGATTTCTGCGAAATCGTTTTTCTTGACTTAGTAGGCGTCTTTTAGCCAAATTATAGGACTCCCCTAGACAGTCAGGGTTGTCGGCCAAAGGCAGCCTGACACTGAATCTACCGGAAGTTAATCGTGTTGTATTGGCAAGGAAATGATCTTCACAAGCCTTTTCAGTTGGGGTTAGGATTGTTTTTTGGGGCAGGTCCTCGACCTCCCAGAATTTAGTTAGAATATTGTCAATGTTTGTTTGTGTATTGCATGTCTGCTGGTTGTATGATTGATGATGATTGTATGGGTCATTAAAGATGCTTGCATGATTACAATGAATGTATTTGGATGAACTTGCATGGATGGGACCAGCTACTAGCCAGCCAAATTTAGAACTTATTAGTTTGGGATTTTTGGGTCCTAGTGAGTATTGTTCAGCACCCAGAACTTCCCAGAATATATCCGCGCCAAGTATGACATCGACCTTAGCAGGTAAGTGGAAGTCGGGGTCTGCAAGTTTTAAGTTTGTAGGTAATTTAAGATTTTGTATGTTTACAGGGGCCTTTGGCAGCTCTCCTGTCAGCTCATCAAGCACTAGGCAAGATAAGGTAACCTTGTACTTATCATCAAAAATCGAACTTAGTTTTGCTGTGCAGCTTTCAATGGCTTGATTGCATGAGTTGTTGCCTATCCCGATTACATTTATTGCCTTTATTTGATTTGTTTTTAATTGTAATTTTTGTTTCAGGGACTTCGAGATGAACGAGGACTGACTTCCGCAGTCGAGGAGGGCGCGCACATTCTCAGTCTTGTTAGTCACCGGGTTCGACACTTCGATGATAGCTGTCGATAACATCACTTGTTGATGTTGGCTAGAGAAATTGACTATCGTCTCATCTGAGGTAGGGGGAGAAGGGGTATTTTTAGTATGTATCAAGGTATTATGTCGCTTCTTACACTCTCTGCATGGCCCTAGACGGCACTGCGACACTTTGTGTCCTTCTCTTAAACAATTTGCACATAAACTGTATTTTGCTACGTCGGCTAACTTCTCATTTATTGATTTATTTTTAAAAGTAGGACAATCGTATATCCTATGAGACTCCTTGCATATAATGCACGCTAGTTTGCTCTGTATGTATTGATTAGTGCTGGTAAAAGTTTTTACATATTGACTTTTTTCTTGTTTATTGTTTACATTAAAGTTGTTTGATCTGTTTATGTTCGTATGAGAACTTTGATAAGAACGCGACGGCGCTTGAGACATTCTGGAATGGTTGTCTAATTTGCTGCGATTTAAGGCTTCCAGAACATCCGCCCGGTCGGTCAAGAACCTATGAAACTGTTCTAGTGTTGGGACGTCTTTGAATGAATTACGTAACTCTTCCCACTTCATCAACGAGTGACTGTCTAATTTTGTAGTCAGCATGTAAATTAAAATGATGTCCCACTTATCAGTAGGCTGCCCTAAACTATGTAGTGCACGTAGATTCTTAGTTACATGGTCAACTAAGAACCGTAATGACCTTTCAGACTCGCGGACAATCGGTTGCACATTAAATAGTGCCGATAAGTGATAATTTATTAGCAATCGTTTGTTATCGTAACGCTCAAAAAGCAGTGACCAAGCTTCTTCATAGTTTGCAGATGACACTTCGAGATTCGAGATTATTCGCGCCGCGTCACCCTCAAGATAAGAGATCAAATAGTGAAACTTGTGGATGGAAGATATGCGTTCATTGTTATGTACTAATGATTGAAAGGTATCCCGGAACTCAAGCCAGCGAAAATATGCGCCGTCAAATTTGGAAATTTGTATTTGTGGCAGTTTGAAACCAAGGTCCCCGTGATCGTGGTGGTGATGGCAAGGAGACTCAGGCGCCACAGACTTGCGCCTCGCTTCTATTTTAATGTTTGTATCTTCAATTAAAGATTTCGCCTTTGCTATAGAAGAAATAATTATTTGCTCGATGCCATCCCTCTCTTCGATCTCTGAATCTAAATTATTTGAATTTACAACCTCAATTTCAGTCTGAAGGCTGTCAAACTTTGTGGACAGTCCCTCAAATCTGCTGAGTTTGATTGATAACTCAGCTAACTCTATACTGGATAGTTCGGTAGATACTATTGAGTTAAGGTAATTTTTAAATTTAGTTATTTGACCTTTTATTGAACTGCGTCTTATATTTAGTTCTTTGTATTTAGCAATAGCTTTTTCTTGTTCAGCCGTCATGATTTAAATTTATAAAGTATGTAAATTGTTGAGTATCCCCCAGCAAACACAAAGTTTTGTTTAGTAAAAATATAGAAGCTCGTATGCCTTGAAAGTAGACACTCGTTTCGACTTAGCTGCACTCTCTCTCCGGTTCTCACTCTCCCCCGGCTCCGATGACAGCTCGGGAAGCCGGCACCGCACTCGATACAGCTGTGCACACGATTTACCGTCGTGTGTAGCAACAGCTGGAGCGCTGCCGCTGGTGCAATCTGGAAAATTCCGTCAACACGGGTGAACAGCGAGAAATGACTATAATGTCAGCGATGATTAATGTTAAGTTATGTGTTATTACTTTGGGCAAATAGCAAGGATAAAGTTACCAAACTTTTATGGAAATTACTTGAATTATGCAATTGAATGATAATTTAAATAAAATGAAGTAAGTAGGTATATACTTATTGTTACAACCTTGAATAATGAAAGATTGGTTTACTTAACTAGTAAGATAGGTATTCCTGGACAGCGGTTATTTACCTAAGATAATGTAATACATTAGTTTTAATTACACATGAACAATATGTAGCAGGATGTACTGTAATATTTTACTATATTTACTTGTTTAGCAATGACTAAGAACTATGAAAATTAATGATTTTTGTACTCACAATTTGTTGATATCAATGGCTGTCTATTTGCGTGTTCATCACGATAATTACACAACGAAATGAAAGAATACGACAGTATTTTGTTGTTTGTCACTTTAACTGCACAAGTGGAAGCGAATTATAGGCATTATGATAGGATTTAGAAACGTTTTGACTTGTATGACGTGGTAAGGTTAGGTATGGTTAGGTATGGGAAGGGCACTTAGCTTTTTCAATGAACACTGCCGTGATCGTGGCGAAGTCTTACTAGTTTTGCTTCGCTGCCGGAACCTGACTTTGTCCAATATCGTAGTGCTTTTTTCTCCGTGGTCTTATGGATTGCAGATCGACGGCGTTGGCACGAAGACAACTTGACACGTCGAAAATGTCGGACCGCACGAAGAACTTTGCCGTGGTCGTGGCGAAGTCTTATCAATTTTGCTTCGCTGCCGGATCCTGGCTTTGTCCGATATTGCGATGTTTCAGCTATTTGACCTTCTGGACGGCCAACTCGAAGTCACGTTGAAAACGTCGAAATCATCGAAGTGGCAGACCAAGTTTTCCTTTTTGTAATACAAGTCCTGTCACGGTCGCCAAAAAAACTTATGTCTGTTCACAGACACTGCGAGTTCTATTTTCGTGAAATAAAACCCGGAAATCTTCTGAATTACTTTTATATTAAGTTTTTAAAAAAGTACAATTGCGCAGCTTGTGACGCTGCTGTTTTCGGAGAGAGAACATAAATCAAGTACCGTAAGTAGGTAGGTAAGAAAAAAATAATAGTAGTAGGTAGGCAATTTCTTGTGGAAAAATTAAACTTTCGTTAGATGGTCGCGTTGCTATTAAGAAGTACTAGGCACCGCGCCGGTTTGAATACACATCAGGAGTCGGCCGCGACAGTTATTATTATTATTAAACTCGTTATTTCAGGCAATATTAAAGTACAAAGTAAAATTAACAGAGGTCCATAGAATATATACCTTACAGACTAACATACATACAAAAATATAAAATTACATTAAATAAACCACACACACACTACTTCACAGGGGTCAAAAATTTCGCTTCTTCCCTGTATCTCCGGTATACTACCCCTACAGGCCAGAAGTCAGAATTCAGGAACAGCTATAAAATGTTGTTTTTTGCTAAACAGCATAAATGTAAGGACTAAGTGCCTGCTCTTAATACTCAATATGACCGTTTTAATAACCTACTGGTCCTAATCCTAATCTTGTCGCAAAGTCAATTTGTCAAGTTATTTTGAGGGCTTTTTAAGTGAAAAAGGCGATCGTGAAACCATAATACTACTTGAACCTAAATTTGCGTCCTGGAAATAAAATTTGTGTTGATTTTTAAACAGCAGCTATTTATAGACATGAATTGTATAATATTATTTTTGGTGTTTGTAATAAAAATATATTTTTTTTGTTTGGCGTCCGGATGATGCTAAAATTTGTTTGGATATTTTCCAAGCTTAAAGAGATTTTACGCATACACTCCACAGCCTCTATGATGTAGTAATTAGGCAGGTTGGTTAACAAGGGAGGTGCAGGTTCGATTTCTAGCTATGACTACGAAAACTATTAATTATTATTATGCACAAAAAAAACATTCGTTTTGTATCTTGGTACTGCGTAGTCCTCGAAGTTCTTTGTTCCTAGACAAAGATAATCTTACTTAAGCTAGGAGCTAATGTAAATCTGTTATCACTTAAAATGTATTAAACTGTGCAATGGAAGAGTTAGCAGATACCCGTGACACAAGTTAAGTCTTAGTGCAGGTTCTGCGCACCAATTAATATAATACACTACAAGCCCATCTTAATTAAGATCGCTAGCGTCAAAACTGTGTTACCTACCGGAATGTCTGTTTTTGGAAGTAAATTATTTAAATTTGAAAAATTATGTTGATTACAATGTTTTATTTAATATATTGTGTCCATTCAAATTCAAAGCCTATACCCAAAATGTATAAACCAGTTTTAAAATGTTAGGTAATCTATATAATAAAAGAACAGGGTTTTTTTCTACAATCATCGCACAGCCGAAACCGCTTAACATAGAAACCTGAAATTTGGACCACGTATTCTACAAGTAGTGAAGGCGTCATTTAAGAACGGATTTTTCGAAATTTGACCTTTAAGTGGGTCAAATGGGGTCATAAAGGATGTATGGGGAAAAAAAATTCTTTTGTCGCACGATCACGAAACTTTAGCAATATACTATGCAAAAGAAATAAAAGAACACGTGTATCACAGTTTTTCGAAAATCAACCCTTAAGGGGGGTTTAATGCGGTTTTTTAGATTGGAATGCGGAAACTATAATGTATGCTACAGTAATTATTTCTTGACCAGAAGTTATCAAATTTTGTGTGAGCATTAAGCATGTAAATAATAGGAACTTGTTTTCGGCATTTTCCGAAATTCATCCCCTAAGGTCATTTATAGGGGTCGCAAAGTTTCCATGGTGTAGATTTTTTTAGTAAAGTTATGAAACTTAGTAAATTGACTAAACATAGGAAAATAAAAATATAATTTCAGTAACTTTTCAAAAATCAACCCCTAAGGTAATTAATTAGGGCCGCAAAGTTTGTATGGAGTAGGATTTTTTATTAATGCGACACTGTAGCTACAGTAAAGAAACAGGGTAAATAAATTAATTTTGATCAAGTTTAAAAATAAGTTTTCAGCATTTTTCAAAAATCAACCCCTTACTGGGTTAAACGAGGTGGTAAAGTTTACATAAAAAAATCTTTGTTTATAGCGATGAAACTTGGTACATACCTATCAAAACATTATTAGAATGTGATTTACCATTTTTGAAAATCATCCCTTAAAAGGGTTAAACAGGGTGGAAGGTGAAGATTATTATTTTTAAGCTACAACGATAAAATGTGGTACACGTACTAAGCCAATGAAATTATATATACGTATTTAACCATTTTTTTGAAAATCATCCCCTAACAAGCCTAAGCGGGGTGGTAAAGTTTGTATAGAAAATCTTTGTTTATGAAGTTTCGTGGCTATGATAAAACTTGGTAAAAGAAGATAATTAAAACGTGATTAACTATTTTTGAAAATCATCCCTTAACAGGGTTCAACAGGGTGGAAAGTGAAGATTATTATTTTTAAGCTACAACGATGAAATGTGGTATACGTGCTTAGCCATTGAAATTATAGATATGTATTTCACATTTTTTTTAATCATCCCCCGACATGCCTAAGCGGGGTGGTAAAGTTTGTATAGAAAATCTTTTTTATTTATGAAGTTTGTGGTTTTGATGAAACTTGGGACATAAACTAAGAAAAAAAAAGATAATTAAAACGTGAAGCACAATTTTTTAAAAATCTACCCCTAATTAGGTAAAATAAGGGTGAAATGTAATTATATTTTTTTAAAGCTACGACGATGAAGTTCGGTTCATTTACTCAGACATAAATTTTAAGCACGTCTTTCACCATTTTGCTGAAATCATCCCCAAACCAGTTCAAACGAGGTGGTTAAGTTTAAATGAAGAATCTTTGTTCATAAAGTTATGGCAATTAAATTTAGTACGCAGAGTAAGCACAAGAAATAAATTTAAACGTAATTCGCCATTTTTTGAAATTCACCCTCTAACAAGGTTAAACAGTGAAAGTATCAAATTTTTTTTAATGCTACAATGTTGAAATTTACTATAAGTACTCAGCCAATAAAATTATAAACACTTATTTCACCATGTCTTGAAATCATCCCCTAATAGGGTTATACAGAGTGGTAAAGTTTGTGTGGAGAATTTTTGTTTATGAAGTTGTAGCAATGAAATTTCGTAAACAGACCAAACAAAAGCAATAAATTAAAACGAAACTCGCTATATTAATTAACCTCTAAAAACGTTAAACAAGGTGGATAATATTTTTTTTTCTAAACCAATGATTTTGAAATTCGGTACGTATATACTAATCGAAGATACTATACGCACATGTTTCACTACTTTTTAAACATCTTAAAAGGTTTAAACGGGATGGCAAATATTTGTGTGGAAAACCTTTGTTTGTAAGGTGAAAGCGAAACTTTGTATTATAGACTAGGCAAAATAAATTATTTCTAACGTTATGCAATTTTTTGCAATTTCCTTATTCGTACAGGATTTTAATAGACTTTTAAAAAGCAACATTCAGAAAAATAAGAAATACTAAAGGTGTAGTCAATCGAAGATTTACAAATATTCAGCAACTTTTGTCATTGACCGTACGTGTCGCAGGGAAATGAGGATATCTGGGATTTCGCGATATTCCTAGGGATACGACAAAATCATGGTATAATCATGTATGGTAAGGACCACTTCTCCGCGGTCCGACTAGCATTTACCCCTAGAGTGTATATAAAAAGCGCGGAGCCAGGAGCTCTGGCGTGAGAGTGAGAGAGTTCTGGCGAGAGCCTATTTATTAAAACTGTACGTCGTATCCCTAGAGATTTCGAGAAATCCCTGGTATCCTCATTTCCCTGCGACATACAATATTTTTTCTGGAGCTACGACGATTGACTTTTGGGCCAAAATACTTACATATACTTAATCGTGAAAAAAACTATTGACACATGTATTATTACGATTGTTTTGAATACCTACCATCCCCTGATAGATTTAAACGGATGGTAAAATTTGTAAAGAAAATATATGTTTATAATGTAAGTATTCTGTCTATTTAAAACGAGATAAGAGCTGAAAGAGATCGGAATAGAAACGAGATGAATTCGGGTTAGGATTGGGATAGAAGCAGGACAAAATCGGCATAGAAGCGAGAGCAGCCGGAAATAGCCAGGAGGAAAATGAATGATTTTATTAAGCGTACAAAGTCGCGGGCAACAGCTATGTATATGTAAAGAGGAGATTTAGGTTTCAAAGATTTCTGTAACTCAGGCTTCATGTATGTACATGGCGCCTGACCGGCGCTGCCGCCGCACCGCAAACTCATGTAAATGATTACAAACCCGGACCGAGACCACGCGCGCCGCACCGTCCGTCCGTTTGTACGTATTACTGGTATTACGAATCCTAAAGGGTCCGTGGCGGTTCCCCTCCGACGTTTCATTTCCACCCGGTTTCTATAGTCTGTAATATGTTTCAAACTACTACGCTAGCGTTTTGTACGTTTGATACTTGGGCAAAAAACTATAAACACATGACTCACAAATGAAGTTAGGGCCGAAAAATTTGGTAATTATATCGGGACCGGAGTGTGATTACAAAGGGACAAAAAGGGGATGATAACGGTATAGGAGGGGAACTATAACACGGTAGGAGGTTCGCTAGGGAGGACGATAAAGGGTTAGGATCGGAATATGATTGGTAGCAGAGTAGGACGATAATGATATAGGAGCGGGACGGAATCAGGACCAGAGCATTACGGTAACGCTATAGGAGTGGAAAGATAACGGGGTGGGAGTGGGAAGGTAACAGAACAGAAGCGGTAAGGTACGGGAACGAGATAGGAGCGAGACGGGAACTGGAATGTGAATATGATGGGACGAAAAATGTTCGGATGCAGGATGAATACTCCACTACGCGGACGAAGTCGCGGGCATCAGCTAGTAGAAAATAAAGAGGTAAACTTAGTTTGTCATCGTTTTTCGTACAGCTTTTCATCAACCATCCAAATCGAAATGCCTCAGCTAAATCGAATTATAACAGAAAATAACTCAGTAAATACTGCCTTTAGGAACAAATAATTAAATTACTTCTAGAACAATCTGTATAAAGGCCACGAGTCAACAAAGTACAAAGAGTTTAGAGTCTTTGTTCCAAATTGTGTCGAACAAGGACGAAACAATATTAGCTTAGCTGAATAGGATCTTTGAAGTCAGTGAAATTGCACTTATTGTTAATGTTAAATTAATAACTTTACTTCTTTCACTGGTGGTAGGTTTCTCGTATGCGAGAGGCCGTCTGGGTGGGTACCACCGCTCTGCCAGTTATTCAGCCGCCAAGCAGTAGTGCGCAAGCATTACTGTGTTCCGGTGTAAAGGGCACTGTAGCCAGCGACATTACTGGGCATTGTGAGACTGAACAGCTAATTGTCTCAGGGTGACAAGCGCGGTGCAGCGCCGCGCAGGATTTTACGAAACAAAGTTCTGGGTGGTGCTGTTATTGTTATGGGCTGGCGTATTGCTTACCGTCAGGCAAACGACCATCTCGTATCGTCATTCAATTACATAAAAAAAACCTTTTACAAACGAATGCCTTTATTGCCAAAAGTCAGTGCACACTACTTACCATAAGTAACATTTTTAAACTTTTTTTTATTAAATTGAGTGAGGAGATGTACAGGCAATTAATCTGACGGTGAGCATTGGGCCTGCCCATAATAGTTGCAGCATCACCTAAAACATTGTTATGCAAAATCCTCTACTGCTCTGCACTGCGCTCGTCATCCTGAGACAATAGCTCTTAAGTCTTATAATGCCCAGTACTTTCATTGGCTTCAGTGCCCTTCAAACCGGAACATAGTATTGCTTTAGTAAGTAGTAGTGCGCATAACTGGGAAATCGATGGTACCCAGACGGTCTTTCGTCAGTATAATATTATCTAGTATAAAGGATTAGTAGAATTCAGTTCAAATTCATATTAATTAACAAACAATACAATTAAATTTGTGAAATACATTTTGATCCACTTTGATTTTGCCGATAACTTTGACATAGTTTTAAAGCCAAGTACAGTAGTACTCTACTATAATGAAATCGAAGTTATTAGGGCCAGGTGATAGCATGTTGAGCTTGCTAGATTTTTATGGGCAGGCGTGGCGCTTATCATCAGGTGAACGACTTGTCGACGTCACGTCACTTAGTTCAATAAATAAAATAAAGATAATTTTTAACGTTTACTTATTAATGAAGTGATATTTCTAATATTCTAATGTTATTATTTTGCTTTATGATTTTATTTCGAATTTTAATATGATTTTTCTGGATTGGTTATTTCACTTTCTGACGTACAGGATGACTTATGTATTACCATTGTTTAATTTTTTTTTATGTTTTCATATTATTTTTTTAATTTTAAATCTGATTATAAAATTTGAATTGTATTTTTGACTTGCCTTGTGTAACATACTTTGTTCAAAGTCAAATATCATTTATTAAATAGGCACAAAAGTGCACTTTTAAAGGTCATAAACACATGATACAAATAAAATATTTTAAAAATGTTTACACATGTTAACATGACTTTGAAAAAAAGGTAAGTACGTTTACCCTTTTCTTTCCTATACTCAAATTGAAGTCTGGGTGCAGAAAAGAAATACGAAAACTGACTCTACCAGTGCTTCGGAAATACGCCCGTTAGAGAAGATAGCACCAAGAAACACTGCGGGGATGTCTTTTTTTTAGCTCTTTTAAAATTTCTCGAAAATAACAATGAACAATTACGTATAAATTAGAATTAACATAATGTCAAACAAGAAGTGCGAGTGAGATGTCCCATAGTTCTAGTATCAGTAACAAAAAAGTGTAAGTAAAACATAAGTAGTTATGACAGTATCAGTTAGGAGTGACTCGACTTGTGCCAGTCCCCGCAAGCAGCACCCGTTCACGAGTATGACTTGTAGACCAGCCATCACCCCCTCAACCATATTGGAGGGAAGGGAGTGACCCGACACACAGAGCCGCCGCAAGCAAAGACATTTGAGTGAGCATGACTGTAAAACGTGGTCACTTCCAACTCAAATACAATTTTTATACTAAATGAGACATCTCACATAGCACTGTACAACGTACATCCAAGAAGAAATAAATTATAAATATCATGCACACACTTATGTGTTAATTTTTATCATCATGGAGCTTAGGGCATACAGGCCATGGATTTTTGTCATTAACATATTCATTTATTGAGTAGTATGCTTTTTTCATAAGGTTTTCTTTTAATAATTGATTTGAATCTACGCATTGGTAATTTGTCAATGCCCTCAGGTAGTTTATTATAAAAGCGTATACAGTTCCCCATAAACGAAGCTAAATGTTATATGGTCAATAATAAATTATACAATACAATAACACTTTATTGCATACCACAAACATAATTACATAAACAAAATAGAAATCTTAACTAGGGTAATACAATTGGCGGTCTTATCGCGTAATGCAATCTCTTACAGACAACCTTTGGATGGATTGGACAAATGTTAAAAGAATAGACGGTGGTGCACAGCAAATAATTAATATAAACGATAATAAAATAAAACAATCATATATAACTAAAATAATATACTATTAACGACAAATATATTACATACTATAATTATTCATATAACTACTAATATATATAGTATATATTATAATTACCTATATGAAACTTATTCTTTTACTATATATCCTCGCAGTTTACAGTTTATCAGTATCATACAGTTAATCCCTCTGGGATTGACGTGGTAGTCTCACAGACACCGCAAAATCAAAAAATGTGTCCTATGTTGGTATTTGTTATGTTACGAATCCCGGGTCTTTAGTACCTTCGTATCGCGCGACCATTGGTCAATCAGTGAGCCGTGAGAGGTCAAGACAAGCGCAAGTGCTATTTTAACCGGGAAGGTGTCTACCGGACCACCACGTCAGTGTTAAGGTAGGTGTCTTATTAGCTACCACCTCAGTAAAATAGTTATATTTTCCTAGTGTTTCCCAAACTACACGTCAGTAAAATTGTTTTGTAACAAACATTTTCACACAACTTCGATCAGATGGCTCACTCAAATAACAGCTAATTCCCACACGATTCAAATAAACTTCGGCTAGATCTTTTTAAAGCTCTGACCAGCTAGTAGAACAGTGGTTGGAAGAAGAAAGTGAGCATGAGTTCAGCGATCATGATTTTGAAGGTGACGACCCGGACTTTCTACCAGAAACCGAATACATAAAAGTCGATAAAGTTTCAGATGAAATAGAGTCTGAGTATCAAAGAACATCGAAAGAAATACGTGAAGAACCTTCTGAAACCGTAGGTCAAAACATCGGGTGAACCATCTGAATATTTCAAAGGTCAAAATGGATTTATTTGGAATCGTCAAGAGTGCCCTCGGAATTCACGAACTTGGATCACTTAAAAGCTCGCGTGTACAACGAGAGATTATCTAAAGAACTGCGCATTACTATTATTGGAGTTTTGGGTAAAGACCTTCCCCCTCCACCTCCAAAAAATTGATTTTTTTCCAGCAAGTAGGAGAAAGTTGTTTATTCAACAAAAATAAAAAGAGTAAAAATATATTGTTGCTGTAATTGTTTGAAGCCGATTTGCCGCCAATGTTCCAAGCGACTATATGAAAATTGCCGAAAATATGGTAAAACTTTGAGGCCGAATAACTTTTAATTCAACCAATGAATATAGCTTAAACTCTCAGTTCTGATAAGTGCAATTTTTGATAAATATATTTATAATGTTCCTTGACAAGAAATACTGTTGATTTTTATTTTCACTTGTTGCATATTCACATATTTGCATATTTTTTTCACATACTTCTGCTGCTTGTTCTTGTTGCTTCGGCTGATTGTTGCTAATTAGATAAAAACTAGTAAACACCACATTGCTTCTTATTTAATTTACAAAATATGTAAAAAAAAAACACCACATTAATATTTGAAAAGTAATTATAAAATTATGAACAGTCAAAGTGGTGTCTAGTAGACGACCACGTCAGTGGTATTGTAAAAATTAGGGCACGTCAGTCGCAGAGGGTTAACTTGGTGCTAAAATGCATTTACATTTAGGCGCACGGCTACAGCTCGAACGATATCGCCTTACCCCCATGTTCAAGAATCTAATATGCCATAAGTTTGAGGTGTTTGCAAAACAAAAGTATAAATAATGTTGTAGAATCCTCTCGTGACCACGATCGATGCAAGTTAAATTTAGAAGTTAGTTAAAATGTTATTCAGATAATTACATATGCGCGAATAGACCCGCTATATTCTAAACATGAATACGATTTCCGAAAGTTTAAAAAGTACTAAAAGTATTCAAAAGGTACTTCAATTTCACAAATAAAATATCTTTGCTGAAGTTGAAGAAAAGTATCAAGCTTATTGTATAGAGCAAAATATAATCTGGGTCAAAGCCGATATGACAATGTCACTGATTCTCACATCATCACATTTCTACCCTCCCAACGATCCAATCAATCAGTTCGTCGGCCGATACCGATCCTTTTTCTTATCATTTCGAATATTATGTGCGAAAAATCGTTATGACTCTACGCCAATGTGCAGCTACGGAGCTACGACGTAGGTCGTCCACACCTACAACGCTACGACGTAGCGTGGCGTGGGCGAGATGTCAGATTAAGTTTAGATTTTAAATTATAAATTGTGGTGTTATTGTAATTGAAAATTTATTTTGTATCTGACTTTAAGAAATGTGAAAGCAAATATTGAATTTATTTAGTTAGTTTGAGATAATTGTATTTTTTATTACGTACATTGTCCAAATTTTTTACATTTATTTATCAAAACTCTATTTTGAAAGATAATTCAAATTAACAAACCTTTTTACACTCAAATATATGTACGTATCACATCGTTATTTCAAGTGAAACGCTATACTACAATCAACTAATTAATTGGCAGTAACATCTTACGCAAAACCTATCTATTCCTTCCTACTATTTCTATAACAACTTTTTTTAATAAGACTAATCTCTACAGAGCACATGATATTCTAGCAATAAAAGCAGTTCCTCTTAACAAAATCGGAGCGCGTACCGACTCGGACCAAATAAGATTAGCCTGTGGCCCCTGCTCGCCCCCGCTCGCAGGCGGGGGGCGGGAGGCGAAGGGGGCAGTTTTATTGGACATGAAATTAAATCAGGTTGCGGTGAAAGCCACCGCGGAATATTCTTTGCTAACGAAACGGCTAATGTGCAACGCTGCAGGAATGTCATAGATTAAAAACTTTGTTGTATTTTTAGAGTAAAGTTTTTAGTCCCGACTGAACATTTTACGGCACATGAGTTTAGATTGTGTTGTATGGGTACGGTTGGTTTTTGTTCTGTGCCTGGTGGACTGTACATCACGAACTCGTTGAATTGTATTATTTTTTATATATGTAGTATTTCTTAATATCCAATAATATATTACAATTAAACTTTGATGTCACTAGCCCATTGCTCTATAAGCTAAGAACTGCAATTACATTTAGCTTTGAAAGGCAATGTAGCCAGCGTAATTACCGGGAAGTATGAGACTAAAGAGCTATTGTCTGGTGATGAGTGCAGAGGAGTCCGGAGAGGACTTTGCAAAACTTTGATGGCTGGTCCACAAGTCATACTCGTGAACGGGTGCTGCTTGCGGGGACTGGTCTGTTCTAGTCACTCCTACTGCTACTGTCATACCTACTTATATTTTATTTACACTTTTCTGTTACTGATACTATGACTATGGGACATCTCACTCGCATTTCTTGTTTTACATTCTGTTAATTCTAATTTATACGTAATTGTGCTGAAAAAAGACATCCCCGCAGAGTTTCTTGGTGCTATCTTCTCTAGCGGGCGTATTTCCGAAGCACTGGTAGAGTCAGTTTTCGCATTTCTTTTCAGCACTCAGACTTCAATTTGAGTATAGGAAAGAAATGGGTAAACATACTTACCTTTTTTTCAAAGTCATGTTAACATAAGTTACAATTTTTAACATTTTTTATTTGTATCATGTGTTTATGACCTTTAAAAGTGCACTTTTGTGCCTATTTAATAAATGATATTTGACTTTGACTTTGACTTTGAAACAAAGTCCTGGAAGACGCTGCAACTGTTATGGCCAAGCGTGTTGCTTACCATCAGGTGAACGAGCTGCTCGTCACGTCGTCTACCAACCGATAGTTAGTTTAGTTGAACGTATACTATTAAAATTGAAAGCGGAATACTTCACGCGTATAAACAACGGTCAAAGTATTTGATAAACGACGTATTTCAACTATCCAAAAGCACATCGCTTCGCATTAAACAACAAACTTGTGCAATTAGCTTCCACTACCGGCCGCATCTTAACTGAATTATATCAAAATGTATGTAAATTGTAGTTAAACAGTGTCAACAGTAAAACTTAACATCTTAAGATGTGCCCAGTCTGGTGTCATGACGCCTCCTTTTGATGCCCCTTCCTCGATGCCTCGCCTCCTCAATGCTACCCCTGAAGTCCACTCCGATACTCTTTTCTCGATGCCCCCTCCTGATGCTAGTGATGCCCCCTCCTCGGTGCCTCGTAACTGATGTCCTCTGAAAAGTGCAAGAGTTTAATTAAGATGGACGGGGACGGAATAAATTACGGACGCAACTTAATGTCGTCGGTGTACCGATTTGCATTTGCAGTGTCATCGTCGTCGTTCGAAGCTTTAAGTGTCCTTTCTTTTACAATATTTAGAGAGGGGTTCATTGCTAGCTTTGGAAAAAAAAGCTTGTCAATTTGTCTAATGAATTTCGAAATGACTTCAGACTTTTTTGATATAGAGTATATATTTTTTATTTATTACATAATTTTTTTAAAATTATTTTTGTTATTTGGATAATAAATATATTGAATACTTCTTTACTATTTGATAGTTATTCGCTTATTTGTAGTAACTCGTATAAAAATAGTTTTATGTAAGAAATTAATGCAATCGGAAGGGAATTGAGCATCTAGACGAGCTAGTCTGTCACCTGCTGCTAAACACCACACTTGCCCATAACAAGTGTAATGCTATACAAAACCTTTAATACCAAAAAGAAAATATACTGCGAAGCACAGCATTGCGCTTGTCACTCCGAGACATCAAATAATAAATCTCATACGTCCAGTAATTTCGCTGGTTACAATGTCCTTCCAACCGGAACACAGTAATGTTTGCACACTACCGTTTGGTGGCTGCATAACTGGCAAAGCGGTGGTACCTATCCATACGGCCTCTCGTGTACGAGAGACGTAGTTATTTATGAGGAGGTTACGAGTGTATTTAAAATATTTGAGTTATTATTTTAAAATATACGTTTATATTTTATGAGAACCTCTCCCGTACAGAGCCGGGGGCTGTTTCTAGTTATTATAGTAGTATTTAATATTTATAGTAGTTATTATAGTAGTAGTATAATTAAATAATAATTTGAAAATTGAGGTGAGAACAAAATATAAAACTAATTACACAGTGAATTACGCACGAGCACAAGTGTTCGTACTCCAGATACGAGTATTAGATAAGTAAGACGTAATCTAATTAGGTACATTCGCGGGAACATCTCGAGAGAGATAAGTATTATTACGCGATATGAAGTATACCAGGAACCAGGAGAGGTGTATTAATGAAATATTTTGAATTTTACCTCGCGGCTTATCTCTCGAGTATCGAAACTTGCGCCTGTCGTAAAAATAGACCTTTTAAAATATTGCTCGAACGAGCATTAATTTTCAAAGTAACTCATTTTATGATTTAAGTAGGTATTTGCCAACCTTTGAAGATTTAACGAAAAGAGGCGGCTTGCAGACAAGTATAACTGTGCTTAGGTATATGGTCACTTTGGCCATGTGTTTGTCACAATGACCATGTAAAACTAGATCGCTTTTTTCGTTTCAGGAGCACTAAATTATTAAAATATTTCAAATAATATTTATATGACATGTTTGCATCATAACATGTAACCTACAGCACTCGCAAGGTAGCTTACTCGTGGTAGGTCTCTCGTATGCGGGAGGCCGTCTGGGTAGGTACCACAGCTTTGCCAGTTATGATGCCGCCAAGCAGTAGTGCGCAAGCACTACTGTGTTTCGGTTTGAAATTACTGGCTAACTGGCTAGTTACTGACTAATTCAGCGAAATAACTGGGCATATATGAGACTCAATATCTGATGGCTCAGGGTATGAGCACAATGCAGTGCTACGCAGTGCATTTCAGGCTATTAAAAGTTCTGGTTGTCACTGCACGTGTTATGGGCAGGTGTGGCGCTTACCACCAGGCGAACGACTAATTCACACACAGAGACAGTCTCATCACACAAAGATTTACTTCTTTAATATGAGTGTAAATCTAGATGCACGGTATTGAAAAACATGCATTTTAGTATAAATAAATGGTAAGCGGCTCATCAACAGAATGGTTTCTATTGTCTCAAGCGTACGTTTTATTCAATGCCACAATAGAATTTGGAGTTCTCGCACGAAATATACATTGTTATTACGAAATAACTGATTCCAACGCTCTTTGATATTATGGATATGGTTTGAAGTTTTAATATTGAAATATTTTCTGCGAGACAAGGTACCTACCATCCGCGGCATTATAGACTTTACATTTTCACACCATGTCACAATAACTAGTTTCGCAATTTGCTTCTGTTGAAGATGTGTCATTGAAATCGTTGGTAGGGCATGGTACTTCACAGTCTATTTATTATTATTGCCGAGTGGGTACTACAACAGGTGAACTATTCCCGGCGGAGAGGCGCACTTCTCGCCATGAATTGATTGCTATCAGCTTAGTTATTGAATTCCGTAGAGATGGTATCTGTATTAAATCATGGCGAATTATCGACAATTTGTATTTGAATATATAAAAGCTAACTCAATAGATGTAATCTAAAACGCTAACTTCGTGCTAGTGACGTGTTTTCAGAGGGTTTTTACGCTGGTATGTTTTGCTAACATCGTTATTTATTTTGTGTCTTTATGTCCCAGTTTCAGAATACTGCGAATTTTAATTATGAATCACATTCATAAACTTATTTACTTTGGTTTATTTAATGTTGGGATAATGAAATAGAGCAATGCGTTCTAAGAACATAAGAAAACATAAAAGAGAGTAACAGACTAATTTCTAGATAAACAGTTGGCTAAATAAATGACTATAAACTATAAGAACATGAACAGAGCAAACATTTTTTTTCTTAAGGCCCACTTCGTGAATTATATCTATAAAATATGAAGTCGGAAATGTACGGTTGGCATCAGAAATAGGTACACATTTCAGGACAATGTCACAGTAATTATTTCAATAGCGAGGTATTTGAGAGAGGCAAATGTCATACTGGTTATTGTGACATAGCTATATATTTATTACTAGCCGATAACCGCAACTCGAACGTCAAAGGTATAGAACGCCTTGCCGTTGTCTATGTTTCTATATAAATACAATCTGGGTGTGTTCAAATCACGATTGTAGTTCTTACTGGGTAAGCGTGCTACATCTTCGACCACTTCGTAACTTAATTCAAGCGATGAGATCGTGGTCAAACGCTGACCAAGTCTGTCGTAAAAAAAACTCCTACCGCGTAGAATTTGGTTATGGTTTTTCCTTCTTGGTTCAAGAGTTGATCCCTAAAGAACTGTTCGTGTTTTTGGGATGAAAAGAATCCTATGTATTATTGCAGGACCTACAGTATCTACATACCAAATTTATTCAAAATTCGTTATGTAGCTAAGTATTAGCTCTATCATATCTCTTTAATCTACAAACAAATACAACCCACACAACCCCCAACTACGCGGCTGTACTGGAACCGCAAGGCCTCGTACGCGACGATGGTAAAAGACCCGACGGAATAAGACTTATTCCTTGGAAGATAGGACGGCCTTTGGTATGGGACGCAACTTGTGTAGATACTCTAGCGCCGTCTCATCTACCCGTGACCCAAAACAAGGCAGGCGCAGCCGCTGAAGGAGCGGAGAACCTCAAAAGGCGCAATTATAGTAGCCTAGATAGTGGCTACATATTTGAACCTTTTGGGGTCGAGACGCTAGGACCGTGGGGACCGGGAGCGCATACAGTTTTCAAAGATATATCAAAACTTCTTGTCGAAGCAACGCGCGGCCAAAATGCTGGCCTATATTGTGGCCAAAGGATAAGCATTGCCATTCAAAGTGGCAATGCGGCCAGCATTTTGGGAACGTTGCCCACTGGTAGTGGTTTATTAGATTAGATTATTTATTAGTATTTTTAATATATATATATATATTTTTTTATGTAACTGAATGACGAGACGAGCTGGTCGTTTGCTTGATGGTAAGCAATACGCCAGCCCATAACAATAACAGCTTCACCCAGTACTTTGTTTTGCAAAATCCTGCGCGGCGCTGCACTGCGCTCGTTACCCTGAGACAATTAGCTCTTGAGTCTCATAATGCCCAGTAATTTCGCTGGCTACAATGCCCTTCAAACCGGAACACAGTAATACTCACGCACTACTCTCGCTTGGCGGCTGAATAACTGGCAAAGCGGTGGTACCCACCCAAACGGCCTCTCGCATACGAGAAACCTACCACCAGTAGTAATTTGTTTTTGTTTGTGTTTTCTATTATCTGTGTGTTTTACTAAAAACCCATACACACATACTTTAAATTCATACACATATATTATTATTTTTTTATATACCTAGGTAGTGGGTTAGGATTGATGCAGACTGTATAGAACCCATATCCAAAATAATTTAGGAAACCGCGCAGCCAAGTGGGAGTCATATAGTAGTTATGTTTACGAGTATTAGGAGAGGTTTTATTCAACATTTGGCGTCAAGCCACTGCGTGGTGGAGCCTACTATGGGAATATTTCTCGTAATTTACACACTTTGTAAAATCAAACAGGGCTGAAGTAACGTTGCTCTCATTATGGTGGGGTCAAGCTATGGGTTGATTTCATTTCATAATAATTCCTATCCTGTCCTACTAATAGATCTTACTAAAAATAAAAATGCCCACGTCTCTTTGTGTGTGTGTGTGTGTATGTCTTTGTTACCACATAGCTCCATAACGACTGAACAGATCTGGATTGAATTTGGTATGTATATATAATAGGACTATACTAGAGGTCCTTGACTAGGACGTAAGATACTTTCATTCCGGATAAACAAGGAACAACTATAAACCGAATTCTACGCGGACGGAGTAGCGGGTGTCTGCTAGTTAAGATTACATTTTTTATTCCCATTTCATGAGGAACTGGTCGAGGTAAATCTGATGTTTTTCATCAAAACCGTTTTGAAGAAAAAAATCAGATTTACCAATTCTAATTTCCAAGTGTAATTACCTACTCACAGGTACATTAAAATTCAAATTTTGACCCAAATCGGTTTAGCACTCAGTTATTGCATGATACAAACAGATAAAATATTATGATATATTTAAAATTATCAATTTTAAATAAAAATATATGTACAAACTTATAAATAGAAAACAGAGCTCAGCGGGCCCATTCAGAACCACACGATAACTCGTTGTCGACCTATTCGGTTTGATATCTTACGACCCAAAATATTGCGAGCAGAACATATTCCGTAAATGCAACATGTAATCGATACCCTTATTGTAACCGAAACCGTATCGAATTCCCGGAGCGGAATAGCTTAAAAACGAACCTAAAACATGAGATCTATATTCAGTCGAATCGATTCGGTATTCGTTATCGTGAAGTTTTAAATCGAAGGGCAAAGCACTTATTGTGATAAAATATATGTATTTGTTTATCTTTAGGTTTTAAGAGTACAGTAGAATGTTGTTTTAATATTTCCAATGAACAGACTGTTGTTGTTGCAAATATCTATTTAGTTACCTGTTTTTCTCAGTCATAGACTTATTGGCCCATAACAGGAAATAGGTAAAAAAATAAACAGGAATTATGACTGTATGTCGATGACAGCAGGAAATTGTTTCTTTTTACTTCTTTGAGTTAGAAACCTAATTTCGTCGCTCGGCGAAGCGATATATCCAGGCATTTTTATGTAAACATACAATTTATCGAAGTACAATATATAGTCATAACAGCGTTGCAAATTCTCAAAATGTTAAAGATATTTTTCCAATAGTTAAAAGCCATTGGAAAAATATCTTTAAAATTACTGGAATTTACAAATTGCTCGGACTCGGTTTCATCACCTTAGCAGCGTCTTTGTTTCCCGATTTTTAGAATCTAAGTGTCTTCAAGTCTCAAGTGAATCAGTATCTTCTAGGCAAGCATAATCCATTGTCGACCACGTCATCACTTTCTATCAGGTGAGACTGCGGTCCAATGCTTGCCTATTCGGTAATTTAATAAAACATTCTTGGCAGCACATTCCAGCCACTACTGCAGGTCGTAAGCCTCCTCCCTACGCCATTCACCCTGTGTTGAGCCGATCTTGGCCAGGACTCAGTTTTTTTTTATTTTATTCTGGTTTTGAACTGTTGGTACTTGAAATTTGAAAGCCCACCGTATATAATTTATATATTTAATTGCGACCAAAAGAAGAAAATCAATTTTTAAAAGTTTGGGCAATAAAATCTGTTGCGAGAAATGAACAGACAAAGAGATAAACGGAGCTCCATGGGTCAAACCTTAAAATGTTCAGTTCAGTTTTTAAATATTCAGTAATTAGAAAAATGCTTTGCATGAACACGATTCGAATCTGTTTCTTCAGAACACCGTCCCGACGCCTTAATCACTGGGCTACCGAGTCATATGCATGAATTTATTA
Source organism: Petrophora chlorosata (assembly GCA_951640565.1). Classification (NCBI taxonomy): domain Eukaryota; kingdom Metazoa; phylum Arthropoda; class Insecta; order Lepidoptera; family Geometridae; genus Petrophora; species Petrophora chlorosata. Next base: position 357,749 of record OX621204.1, on the reverse strand, counting down.
CATCGTGTTACCGAGGACGATAAATATATATTTATTATTTTTTATTCCTCTCAAGGAAATATCGGATAGGCTTTCTTTCTACATTTATTTCTGTCTACTTTACAAGCCAACAACGTCGTAATAGCAAATTGACGAATTAAATAATAAAGTACATTTGTACAAGGACAATAATTTTCTTTTAACCTTGACCTGATGAAAGCAAGCGACGTCATCGAAAACAAAATTTGATTCTCTTGTTCAGAATATCACATCAAAACGTAATATTGGTACAACTTTACCAAAAAACAAAAACAGTCTTCCATAAATTGTTCACCGAACATCATCCCGAAACAAGTCACCATTTTCTAGTATTTAATAGTATTGTTATGTTTCTACTCTCTAATCAATAGATATTGTAGGTGAACACCAGATACCATTGAGTCACTGGTATCAACACTTCACACACATATAATTTCTACGAATGTATATCGTATTTCAACAACGACAATACAGAACGGCGATGAAGCTTCCTACAAACAATTCGACGTTTCGGCCAAGTTGCATCGACCGCAGCGGTTACGACTAACCTGTGACTAACAGTCTACATCTATGTTACACACAGATTAGTTGAGTTTTACTTAGTCAGTTGTCGCCCGCCCCTCAGTTAGTTAGGTATGTGTTCGAACCACAAAATTTAAAAAACTTAAAAAAAAATTCTATATTATAAAACAATAAAAATTATAAATATTTAATAAAACAGCTAGGACTCGAATTAGTCGACCTAGGTTTCGAGCATGTCCGATGCTCTTCATCAGGGGCGAGTTTACGCTGCGAGATTGCGGCGACCACTGGCGGTGTCGAGGCGAGATGCGCGGGCGGCCGCCCGCTCCGCACGACGCGAGGGGGGAGGTGGCGTCGGCGGCGCCTGCGGTTAGCGCCACGCGCCTCTCGCGCGCTGTCGTGTTGCCGACGACGACCGCACTAATTGCGTGGGTGAAACTCTGTCTGAAAAGTGGATAACCTTTTTCTTCTTTATTTTATACACACTAGGTAAAGCTTGAGTTGCTCAAGTGGATAGCACTCATTTTACGAACCCCAAGCGATAGTATATATTGTAGCAATGAAAATAAAGTTAGTAATGCTGCGAACCAGAATCTGCTTGGCGCTTCGCTGCCGGACGCTGTCTTCTCCAGTGCGTATAGCCTTAAGGTTTACAAGCTCCATACGATTTACTTAGTATACGTTCTGCTAAAGATTTAGTTATGCATGATTTTTTTAGGTTTATTCTTAATTAGAGAAACTACGTAAGTATGAACATTTGTCGCTGCGTCACAGTTGACAAAATACGTGAGGTAATACTCATATCAGTGTGCCGTCTCAAAGGACATTAGTCAAGCGGCGAGATTGATACAGGCAGCAGCCGCTTGAGACAGAGATTATTGTGCAGTATTCACAACATTACCGCAAATATTGGGTATTGATACATTTCAACTACATATTATTATGTACGTATGTAAACACACCGATGTTAAACACGCTCTACCGTCTAAACACATAGACGTATAATTTTGCTATTGCTAAATCGCTACCTCGATAATCTTACTTCGATGCAGTAGAGTTTAATTTGGGTAAAAAAATTGTAAATGAGTATTTCTCGGGTTCAATAACTAAAATAATCAAAATTTTAAGTAAAATATTCTGCATAGGAATACGCTGATTGTTTTACTAATTGATCGAGCGAAGCGAAGACTCGTATTTTCCTCACGTTTACAAAATTCTATGAAATTAATGTCATCTTTTCATCGTTCCAGCCATAAATAACTTTAACTAAAACGATTTAAAAACTTGAAAAAACCCATTCCATTTAAAAGTAACTATGTATCCAATACAGTATTTCATTGGAACTAATCTGGGGTAATAAAACCAATGGCCCGCTAACTTTTATACGGTTTCGTTCGATCTATATATCTGCGAGATATACTCGACTAAATCAAATTACGAACACGTAAATCTGATTGCTGATATACGAGTATACCTGTCTCTATCAACCTATAAATATAAATAAAGCTGTGTATGAAAGTGCGTTTTACCAACAGTACCTACAGGTTTTGCACGTGTTATTTTTGTAAGAGTTGCGAAAGCGAAGTAAAAGTTGTAGCGTGTTTCGCTAAAGGCTCCCATTTTCTTTTTACGACTATGTTGGCTGCGGTTTTGTTTGATGGTCATCTTTTTATCTAACCTAATAAAAGCGGCGGCGATAGAACAGCTTCCTTTAAGGTGCCAGTTTCCAAAATATAGTTAATATGAAAAAAAATACTGGTATATATTATCTTCGCTATCTTTTCTACATAGTATAAAACAAAGTCCGTTTATTCACAGAGTACTAAAAAATTACTTGATGAATTTTGATACGGTTTTCACCATCATTTAGGGTTTTTTTGAAGGTTCAATGATATATGAATTTATATATGACAACCTCTTTGGTGTAGTGGCTGGACAGGTTGGCTCAAATCTCATACACCACTGAGGTTGCGGGTTCGATTCCTGCGACGGGACAAATGTTTGTGTCAATAAGAAAAAAAAGCGCAAGCATTTGTTTCGTGTCTGGTTGTTGTGGGACTATGGTCCTCATACTTTCTGGTTCCCTAGATACAGGGAATCCTAGTTAGAGGCCAGGATCTATGTATGATCGTTGGGCGTATTTATTTATTTATTTTCACCCGTGCAAAACGTTGCTTATGTTTTTTAATGATGCTTGACGCTATTGCTTTGTTTGCTGGATGGTATAACACGATGGTTTTTTCACTGTTTTTAGAGCGAGCGTGCAAAATCTACGCTTAACTTCGGCGACTAAAATTTTCTCGGCGTGGGGCCGAGACGAGTTCGAACTCGTGCACGTCGAATCGTAAGGCACAAAAGTTACCGCTCGGCCACACTCGCTCTAAAACTACTTTTGGAGAGCCATAAGACAAATCTAGCAGTTGTCATTATAAGGATTCCTATTTAACTGATTAAGGGCACAGAACACCTTCTCCAATGACATAAAAAGCAAATAAAACGTTCGTTCATTAGGCTAGTTAATCGAACAGCTATCAGATCTGAGAATCACACAAGTGCGTGATTGGATTGAAGATTGGTGCGGCTTCCGCGCGTGACGGCGCGGCGTGGCGGCGTCGTGAGGACCGTAGGACACTCGTATTTAATGATTGTGTGGCTTCTGCACATCGAATGTTAAGTATCAGATGTCAAGTGTAGGGATGAAAATGTACCACCAGATTTTAACCTATAACAAGATTTTAACAAATTAGTAATTGGAACCGCAAGCAGATTAAAACGAGCCCAAATACAAGTAGTTTATGATTATCCGTCAAGTTCCATTGCCCACCTTCCGCCTCCTGGTCTCCACCAGCTGGTTGTCGCTATAACATTGTATTGTCTTCGGACTTTGACGAGTATGCAAAAATTCTACTGCGTAGGATAAGAGGAAGTGTTTCTGATTCAACTTGCAATATTTGACCCAAACAAACAAATTATAATAAACATTACAAGTTAAATAAAAGCTTGTTAAAACAGTAAATTTGACAAAGATCGGTTATATTGAAATGTAGTTATACCTAATAATGTTTGAATATTTCGAAATAAAGTCTATTGTAGCGTTACATCAAACAATTACGAAATTAGGTAGGTTTTGTTTGAGAAAAGTGTGTCGGAATTGTGAACGAACAAGGATGAGAGACCGTGACCTTTGACACCGTGTCGTAGAGAAATTTATTCAGCTAATGGTAATGTTGTTGACGTACACACAGCACACTACAAGCTGTAGTCCACGCGGGCGAAGTCGCGGACAAAAACTAGTTTGATATGGAATCGATTCTCGTTAACGAAGAAAGGCAGCAAGCGCTTGTTGAAGCGAGGCGACGGTCTCCGGAGGACTCATTCATATTTATTAAATGCAGAAATATTATTAAACTGGATCAGTCTGCTCTTCAGACAAGTTCGATAATGGTGGGCGCGGCGCAACTCAAAAGAAAACGTCTTGCTATGTATTTAATGCATATACTTTAAATTTGGTCTTGACAGTGATTAAAATTTTAAAACTGGCTTCAATTTTAATTATAGACCATCTATGGTCTATAATTAAAATTGAAACTTTGATTTTTAATTGTACTTATAAAATATACAGCTGCTTATTAAATTAATCAAGTAATTACTGACTTTCTTGAAGAGTTTGTTCTTATTTTCAATTACCTAAAAGTTACCATAACCGGAGTACTGTACTGCTGTAACTCCGTGCGGACCAAGTCGCGGGTATCGAGTACTTAAATATTAAGGCAACTTTTGTACTAATTCTAATAATATTAGAAATGCAAAAGGGTGTGTGTGCGCGTGAGTGTGATACCACATAAATCCATAACAACTGAACGGATTTTGATGGAGTTTGGTGTGTTGGATGGAATCCCGGAAAAACGGAAAGTTCCTTAGGGATCAACTGATATAGGTTAACCGAATTCTTTGCGGACGCAGTCGCAGGTATCTGCTAGTAAATAAATAAAACGTACACTTGCAGTACTTACGCTGTTTATTTGCCCTTTACGCCGTTTCCTGTTATTTTGAGAATCATCGCAACAATATCTCACATATTTTTAATTGGGTAAAATCGGCTGATATCCAGGTTGGCATTAACGTATATTTATATATATACAGAACTGAACTAATGAGCAGCTTCAAAGTATAATAATTATTGTTCTCGATGATGTGCAAAAATGATTTGGGTAGGTGAAAACCGTTCATTATTGGTTGCAAACTGCTCTAGATGAATCTTTAGCCAGTGTTGTATCAAATGCATCGGAAAATGTAATATTTTTGCCATAAATAAACAAGTACGTGCTACTTAAAGATATAGAGTGGATTAAAATTAGCGATATAAGAAATTGTTAAATATTTAGTTTCACAATAATCCAAAGCACTGAAAACAAGTTCAAGAAACGTAAATCATCCACGTGAAATAAATTTTGAAACTCGTCATAACTCATACTTTACGTCTTTGCGAGGTCTTTGCCATTCTTTATATATATTTATCTGACTTACAATATCGCCAGACAATTCTCAATAGAGAAGTTATTACTAATTCTATTTCATTTAATAGTAGCTGAGTAGGAGTTAAAATTTGTTTTATTTTTCAAAACAAAAGTTGCTTCAAGTAATTAATATATTTAAAGTGGCGATTACACACAGGTGCGAATAATATATAAATTTCAATTATTATATAACACTTAACCTTCCTAAAGAAAATACGGACGTGGATAAGAACTTAATAACTGATGTCTCGGGGTGAGGAGCGCAATGCAGTGCTACGCAGTACTTTGCATTGCAATAAAAGTTCTTCATGGTAATGCAACCTTTAGGCAGGCGTAGTGCTTACCATCAGGCAAACGACTTACTCATCTCGGTGCTCAGTTATATAAAAAGTCATTTGTTAAATACTTTTCCAAAACTAATATTTCTTCAAGTAAATGCTTGTTGAATATCTAGTGTAAAACTAAAAATGAAAACACAATATCATTTACGAATTAATTTGGAGATTGAATTTTAATTAATGGCTTTTGTTTTAATTAATGATAAAATATAATTATTCCATCATAAAAACTATAAATTATATTAAAAGTGTACTATAACTAGTAGGTTTACGTAGTAGATAGGTACTTTATTATCTGTACTTAAATTCAAATCCATATTATTATTCTTCTACGTGTGGGTACACCGCAACCAACCGACGAATATAAATATTAAAGAACCAAATATTTTTAGGTATAACTCTGACGGACTACCGACCTTTGTCAAATTGACTACTTGTATATGATGTGGTGGTACATTTAGTCCCCATACTTGACACCCTTTGTTTCGGGGCCGACCCTGGTATCGGAGTTCTCAGACCGCCCGAATCTTTTTTATTCAGCTAAAGCATAACAAACTTTGGGAAATACCCACTACAAGACACAAGTCACTTTCCCACTGCTGGAACAAGGGCCTTCTCTCATAGAGAGAGTATGGGCCATAATCCACCACGCTTGCCCAGTGCGGGTTGGTGGATGTCACATGTCCTTGAATTTTTGTGATAAATTCTTGGACATGCCGGTTTCCTCGCGATATTTTCCTTCACCGATTTTAGAGCGAGTGTTAAATCCGCACATGATTTAAGAAAGTCAGTGGTGCGGGGTTGTTTCATTTATCTTCTCTTTTTAACCGACTTCAAAAAGGAGGAGGTTTACAATTCGACGGTATGTTTTTTTTTTTTTTTTTTTTTTTTTTTGTGTGTTTGTTACGCGATTACTCCGCCAATTATGCATTGATTTCGATGATTCTTTTTTTGATTGGTAGGTAATACTTCAAAGGTGGTCCCATATAAATTTTATCGAAATTCATTCAGTAGTTTTTGAAAAAAATAGCAAAAACAAAAAAATATAAGTTTAATCTTCAAGTCGGTTCTTGTTTTTTTCGTAACCAACTTTCTAAAGGTGGAGGTTTGTATTCGACTGCTTCACCTGCTTCACCTAGGGTTGACTTCCGGTGAGGGAACTCCTCAACGGTGAATAGTACAGACACAACATTTCGTAAATGGATTTAACCATAATAGCCTGTTCTAAATTCCATCATGACATGGCAGATACACCCAGGATTTACTTCCGGCGAGGGAACTCCTCAACAGAGAATAGGACAGACATGAAATTTTTTTGTACATGCATTTAATTGTGATAGCCCGTTTTAAACTTCGTCATGATGTGGCTTCTAGATCATAAAAGCTTGTCTTTAAAAACTTTTTGAATTAATTTAATTAAAACTTGTTTTTCACTAAAAAGGTTAAAATAAATTATTTTTCAAAAAAAACTAAACCGACTTCAAAACCACAAATGGCACTCAAAAGTAAAAAATAAATTAATATAATTATCATAAGCGCTACCCACTCATATATTTGAAGTCGGTGCCAGCCAAGTCTAAAAGGTAGTAGATAAATACTACCTACAAGTAGTACTTACTATATACTTAGTATTTATCTACTACCTATTAGACTTGGCTGGCACCGACTTCAAATATATGAGTGGGTAGCGCTTATGATAATTATATTAATTTATTTTTTACTTTTGAGTGCCATTTGTGGTTTTGAAGTCGGTTTAGTTTTTTTTGAAAAATAATTTTTAATATGTTATATTTTAGGAGAATATTTTGTGTGAATCTCGCACAAGTGAGGCGGAAAAGTATGTTCCAACATTAGGAATATAAATAATTTGTCGATAATTATGAATTGTGCATTTAAAAGAAAGTTTTGTAACAAAACACGCTGTGTATTGGACAATTGCTACAGAATAGTAAATATTTAAAGATCCCATCTGGGTAAATGAGAGTCGATACCGCTGCATTGGAATTTCTTTTGTATCTGTTTACGGGTGGAGATGTTGAACGGCTGCTCGTTCCCGTCCCTTTGTTTCAATTCGATGGAGCGTTGCTCCTTTGACACAGTCACCCGTTTTATCTCGGTTTGTATTTCAAAAGAGCTTTTTTAGAATTATAACTTAATTTGAAAACAACTTGGCGATTGAAAAACGAGTAGTCTAAACTAAGTGTGTATGTGTGTGTGTATGTGTTTCTTACCATTTAGCTCCGTGACGACTGAAAGGATTTTGTTGAAAATTAGGTATAATAGGTACCTATAGAGGTCCTGGAATAGGACGTAGCGTACTTGTCATCTCGGGAAACGAACTTTTCTTTAAGGAAAAACTTTAAAGCAGATGGAGTGGCGGGTAGAGAGCGAGTGTGGCTCAGTGGGAAAATGTGTGACTTTCGATCCGACGCACCCGAGTTCGAATCCCGCTGGCACAAACTTCCTTAAGCTATGTGCGGATTTAACACTCGCTCTAAACATATTGAAGGAAAACATCATCAACTTGGAACCGGCATGTCCAAGAATTAATAACAAAAAATTCAAGTACATGTGACATGCACCAACCCGCACTGGGCCAGGGTGGTGAATTATGGCCCATACTCTCTCTATGGGAGAAGGCCCGTGTCCCGTGGGATCGTGATGAGCTGATGATGATGGAGTGGCGGGTATTGGCTAGTTATAACTACGTTTCAATACAGTGAACGACGGAGTTTTATCGAAGCTATAGCTAACACTTGAAACGAACTTGTGAACCGACCGGCGCGGCGCGTCCGGCGACCGCAAGCAAAGTGCCATGCAAATGAACGTAAGTGCAGTTCTCGGTATCAGAGCAGTAGGTGGCACTGTGGGGAACACAACGTACTTAACTGTAGATAATCTTCTAACGAGTGGGTTATTTACTCTTCGACAACGGTGTGGTCAGTTCTCTGATTTATTTTCCATAACTCCAATCTGTTTTTTATATGGTACTGACTGATGAGACAACTAGGTCGTTCGCCTGATGGTGAGCGCCACGCCTGCCCATAACAATTGCAATCAGTGCCGCGCAGAACTTTTAAATCATTTGTTTTTACTTTAGAACAAAACAGTTTATATGTATATGGAGGTAACATTTTCTACCAGCTATCCAGGATGTACAAATAAAGAATACTAAAGTGGGAATCAAACCCACGCTCTTGACTAGCGTCCCTCTACAGCTCAACCAACAATCTGACCATTCCTTAAACATCTAGTTTTCATATCCTATAAAAGCTGATATATTATTAACTGCCTCGTTAATAATGAGGAAAACAAAATAACACAGTAGAGTGTCGTCACCGAGTGAAAGCGTAAATGACTTAGTAAATTATGTAGACAGTTATAATGTTTATTTAAATATTTAGTGAAGGGTTGTCCGGATAACGGGAAGCGAGGGATGTTACATGATATATTGAATTAAAAGTAGAAACGGGCTTGACGGGTTGATTTATTTCTTTTATAGAGTAAACTAAGTAAAAAAAATGATACGGTGACAATATAGCAAAATAAGAGAAAGGCCCAAGAGCTCGGTGGATTAGTGAAGTAGAAAAAATAGCATCAAATTGGAGAGAGACTGCGCAAGATATAAAAAAGTGAGACAGGCTAGAGGAAGTTTTTACCCAGAAGGGTTTTAAACAACATAATTATATTTACGTGCTTTAGTAGAAATCGGTTGGAAATAAAAAAGGCTTTATTTATTTTTTATGTATTAGGTAACTCGGTTACGCTCAGTAATATTTCTGTTAAAGCAAAATTACTGGGCTTATGAGACTTAATACTGATGTCTCAGGGTGACGAGCGCAAAGCTGTGCTACGCGGTATTTTGCATGGTAATGAAAGATCCGGACGGCAATGCAATAATGTATTGTTATAGGTATGCGTGGCGCTTATTAATATTATTATGCTAGTTTTGAAACCTAGTTTTTAAGTACCCACTAATTTCTAAAAATTATAACTTGTTCATTGTTTTTGCAAAATAAATTACTTCGACTAGCTGCACCCCGCAGGTCAATTTCTTTGTTACAAATAATGTCAAAGTTATTTAAAAAGCTTCTGTTGAAACGTATAAAGCCCATTAAAGAAGAAAAAAACCTGATTCCTGATTATCAATTTGGATTTAGAGAGAAACATTCTACAATAGACCAAGTACACAGAATCACCAACTTAATCGAAAAAACGTTAGAAGAAAAGAATGTTTGTTCTACTGTCTTTTTGGACATAGCACAAACATTTGACAAAGTGTGGCATCAAGGCCTTGTATACAAACTTAGAAATATGCTACCAAAACAGTTTGCAGACATCTTAGAATCCTATCTTACAAAAAGAATGTTCAGAGTGCGACAAGACGATGCTTATTCGGAACTTAAGCAAATAAAAGCTGGAGTACCATAGGGAAGTGCCTTAGGTCCAGTCCTGTACTTATTGTACTCTAGTGACATTCCAAAATTAGAAAACAATACCATAGCAACCTTTGCAGATGACACAGCTATCATGGCTACAGGGGTCACTCAAGAGGAAGCTGTGGAAAAGGTTCAAACAGCCATCAACACCATCTTTAATTGGACCAAAAAATGGAGAATCAAACTCAATGAATCGAAATCTATTCATATAGATTTCACGAACAAGAGACCAAACTATCATCCGGTGTTCATCAATAACAAGATAATACCATACTAAAATACTGCCAAGTATCTTGGCATGACCATAGACGCAAAGCTTCTCTGGAAGGCACATGTTAAAAAAGAAACGCGACGAGTTAGAGCTTAGCAATATGGGCTTATGGTACCCAACTGTGGGGGTGTACCAATCAAAGCAACGTAGCAATCATCCAACGATTCCAAAATAAAGTACTCAGGGGTATTGTTAACGCTCCGTGGTACATTAGAAATGACGATCTCCATCGGGACCTGAAAGTGAACCTCGTCATTAGTGTAATAAAAAAGTTCGCCGAATCTCATGAACGGAGACTTCATCACCACGTGAACTTCGAGGCTATCCAGCTCCTTGACAGCACAGACGTAGTGAGAAGACTCAAACGGACAAAACCTTTTGAGATAGTGTAGTGAAGTGATAGTGTATTGTAGTATAATAGTGCTACCCATAAACAACACAAGAAAATAGTGTTTTTGCCTTAATAGAGACAGTAAGAAAAGTGTTAATGGACTCATTCTTAGTTTTACTCTACTTAGGAGCTTAAGTAAAACTCAAATTACTTATTAGTCTTATTAGGCTAGATCGTAATGTTATTGAGGTGTCTTATTAAGAAACTTCACAAGAAAAAAAAGTAAGCTGCACCCCGCGGTGTCACCTGCGGTTTCCCAGGATAAAAAGCAGCCTATGTCCTTTTGCAGGTCCTAAAGTACATACCAAATTTCATCCAAATCCGTTTGGTAGTTTATGCGTGATTGAATAACAAACATCCATCCATAAATCCATGTATTCATCCATCCATCCATTTACGCAAATTTTCGCCTTTATAACATTAGTAGGATTGAACATCATAACTCCAAAATAATTTATATTTCCAATGAGCATAAATCAAATAACGATTTAATACTAATAATGACAATAATGAAACTAAGGAAAGTCAAATATTGCTTCGTGGAAATGTGATCGATTATACCCATGTCATGACCCGTACTCACACAATTAAATACAAACAACACAACTCACGTCACACTTGAATTAATTTAAGGATACCATACACTGTAGCAATATAAATGGTTGCCACATGGATCAGTGCAAATGTAAGTACGCACATTTTTTAAACACGAATAAGTAAATTAGAGGCACTCTACTTAGTGTGCAGTACGTAGTGTAGAATAGAATAGAAACACTCTTTATTGTATACCACATAATAATTATTATTATTATAGAAATATTCAGAAATAAAATAAAAGAGGTAATTCAATTGGCGTTGTTATCGCTTGAAGCAATTTATTGCGGACAACTTTAACTAGTTTCAACCTAATTTATGGGATTAACAACTACATGTTTCTTTTCTAATTTATTTCAAAGTCAAAGCCAAAGTCAAAATCTCTTTTTTCTTTTCTGGCATCACAGACGCACTTGACACAACGACTTTACCACCGTATCGGCTCAATGACTTTACCACCGTATCGGAAAAAGAACCACTACTCAGAAGATAAAGCTAAGCAAGAAACTAAGGGTCATTTTTTTAGAGATTTTGTTACTATTTTTTTGGGTTTCTTTTCTACAATGTTATGTTTCTTATGTACCTGTTGGCTACTTTGCAGAAGTGGAATGTTCCAAGTATCTTTGTCTTCTATGTAATTACGAACAGTATAGTATGATTTTCTCATTAGGACAGTCTTAACGCGTAATTTGAATTTACTTTCTGTGAGCTCCGTTATACATTTTGGAATTTCAATATAAAAACGTACGCAGTTGCCCTTAAGTGACTTATTCGTTTTATTTAATTTTAATTTTCATAGTTCTTAAACAAAATATTTTACATAACTTACAATTACACTTACATTCAAAAAAGGATTACAAATAAATGATAATAAAATTGTTTAAAACGGCTAAGAGTCACGGAGACTCACTCACGGTACATCGCGAGCGTTCGGACTTCGCGGCTCGATCTCACCTCCCAGAGAAGGACTTCTAAAATGTCCGTAACCTGGTCGGAGTAATTTCGTCGTTTAACCGTGTGTCTAGCTGTTTTATATCAATTATGAACAACAATCACGAAACTTTTAAAAAACTGATAAAATTGTTACAAAAAGAACGTATATTAAAAATATAAGTTGAGTTACTGCTGACATATATGTAGTGCGCTTATTTACCGACAGGTATCGTTAAATAATACATAATTATTGAACCTTGACGTAAGCGATCATTATCGCAGGCAATGCCTATAACCGTACAGCAGGCAATACTACCGGATAGTAGGCAATATTACCGTACAGTCGGCAATATTACCGTACAGTAGGTAAAACTACCGCACAGTGGGTAAGATTGCCGTACGGTTATATCACGGAAAACGAGACCAAGTTAATTGGGAAGTAGCGATCTGAGCTCCGGTTACTCGAGTACTGTGAACCATTGTTCCGGAAATAGATAAAGGCTTGAGATGAATAATATCGGTATTATGAAATTATTGAGAATTGATTTCATAAAGTTGATTTTGCATTATTCGGTTCTATGTCGCATCTGCTAGAGCGTTGTTGAGCAGAGATTTTTTGATTAATTAATATTCAACTATATTTTCATTGTCATGTTATTCCATCATTATAGGTACCTACTTAATCAGTTATATAATTTACTAGCGACCCGCCCCGGCTTCGCACGGTTATTATACATATAAACCTTCCTCTTCAATCACTCTATCTATTAAAAAAAAACGCATCAAAATCCGTTGCGTAGTTTTAAAGATTTAAGCATACATAGGGATATAGGGACAGAGAAAGCGACTTTGTTTTATACTATGTAGTGATTATTTTCATTGCTCTGCAGCCTACCACCGGTAGTTTGGGCCCTGCCCCACTGCTGGCGGCACACTATGTTTAGGCTTTTTGTAGCATTTTGGTATATTTGTTTTTATAGAAATATTGTAAAAAACCTATATCTAAGAAGGAAAATAAATATCTAGAATAATAAGAATATTTTTAAACCGTTCACCAAAAATATTGATTGTGCACCATATTAACCGTTCACCAAAATTCTGATTGTGCACCAAAATTGGTCTGTTTTTAGCACTCAAACGTATTGTGTATCCCAACGGTATAAGGAGCAGTCCTCGGTAGGTTAGGGTAAAATGATTGTAATATTCATAAAATAGGTGCTCATTATGAAATATCTTAATGAACATATTTTGGACGGTGCCGAAAACGGGAATAAATTGAGGTACAGTTAAATACGATCCAAATAATATATATATATATATATATATATATATATATATATATATATATATATTTATTAAGTCAGTCTAATCACTTACCACGAACCTACATGTTCTTGTGACGTTCACATCAGTAATACTTTGATTCTATCCGCGAGGACCTTTAATTAACATCGTGGAGAAAATTCTTATTTTTGAAAAAAAAAGGTATAATCATGTTGTGAAAAATTCCAGTTTTCAAAAAGTAATATAACAAAAGTTGTTAAATTTAATTATTGGAAAAGCTAAAAGCTTTTTGGTATTTTACAATGACTCTGTATACTCATATCAGTATTGAGGTGAAAAACAATTTCGCGAAGCCGCGGAACAGAGCGTTCATTTTTATCCTTACATTTACTTGTCTCTAGGAATAAGTCCACGATTACAAGTTCTTAGGCCTCTTCTAGGCATGGTACTACTCTACAATTCATGTTACCTCTCAGAGAAACATATTCAAGCGAAATTATAGGAAGGTAGGTAAGGGGGCTGCATCTTGGTTCGTGCCGAAGAAAAATTCTTCTTGATTGTTTTTGCTTCAAGGTTACTTTATTTTCCATGTTTTCTTATTAATAAGTGTTTCCGAACTGACCTTTTGTCGACAATCCTTTGTATTTATATCTTAATTTTCCGGCAATCGCTACCGTACATAAGCAGCGATGCATGAGTCTCGACCAATAGCATTGCCGCGATACGACTATCCTGTTCTAAAAATTCTCAAATGGCCTCAAACATGTCTGAACGAGTTTCGGTGTTTCCTATTCCTTTCTATCTCTATTGTGTTTTAGCTACTACCTAAATTCTCTTTCAAAATCAATCAAAATCAAAATCTCTTTAATCATTTTGGCATCACAGACGCACTTATGAACGTCAAGTAAATTTCTAATGTGTACTAACCATGTGTTTTCCTACCTATGCCTCTGATATTGATCGAGGTAAAAGTAAAACAACCTAGCTCATACATTTGTTCTTATCCTAGGTAAAACTTTATTCTTATAAAAATATGAAGTTATAAATTTCATTCTTCGTTGCTAACAGTAGGCTACTGTAACATAAAACAGATTGCATAACATCGTAGCACTATAATATTTTTAAAGGTCGGCCCTACAGTAAACATAAAAAGAGAATGTTTCTAGGCCTATAGTCTGGCCACTTCTGTCATGATCAATTCTCATATTATACCGAGTAAAATAAACGTTTACGAGACGGTTTACATGCCGTTCACCTTTTCGTCGACTTTTTGTCAACTCGACCTTTTCAGGGACCATTCAGTGAATCGCAAGGCATCTTTGTGGAGACGCATTGTGAGGGTGAATAAATTGAATGCATGACTTTACAGAAAGTCAGCTCTGATTGGTTATTTGTATGCTAACTAGAAAATACTTTGAATAATTGCAATCTTGGTCTTTATGCGATCTCTATCACCTGACAAAAAAGAGAGACATTTTCATTATCGTTATTGCACAAATATATCTATCCAATCTATTTATCTATCCTACTTGTATTTCCAGATGATGTACGTTGAACATCAATAAGACGGGTCTGAGCAGTCGCTCAACTGATGTCTTCCTCTAGATCTATGTTCTTCATCTTCGCTCACATCGTCCCTTAACATCAGTCAAGATAGTAGACTATCATATAGAATTAAAAGAGTCTTTATTTTTTTATGAATGTGATCATACGAATCACTAATCACTCTATTATTATAAATACGAATGTTTGAGTGTACTGTGTATGTAAGTGTTTCTGTATGTTTCCTCTTTACACCGCAACAGATTTCAATAAAATTAATTATAAGTCCTGGAAAACCACATATGATGCTTTTCATCCGCTGATTAAACCGCGGGACGCATTTAGTAGGTATATGAGTAAAATATACAAAATATCAGCTTTAGCAATGTTGCAAGATAATAGATATTACGATTACAATGAAAAAGAGTCAAAGTAAAGCGTAGACAATTGAATAAATGAAGTGTTCTCTACAGTACAGCACACTACTTCTTAAGTGTTGTAGTTCGCTCGTAATGACTGAGATAAGATTGATCGCCGCCGCGCGTGACTCCACTACACAACTTGAAAGCAACTTAAATCCAACAACGACAAAAACTTTAAACAAAAAGTCGCGAGTCCATCAGTAACAACTTGATTTTGTTATTCGTTAAGTATTCAAACTTTTTGCTATAATTAAACTTCTACTTGAATAGATTCGTCATCATCATCATCAGCCCATTCTGTTATAGGCACAGTATAGGCCTTAATCCATCTCGCTAGCCCAGTGCAGGTCGGCGGCTGTCACATGTTTGTATGCTTGTAGAAGGAAATCATCATCATCAGCCCATCACGTTCCCACTGCTGGGACACGGGCTTTCTCTCATAAAATCAAAAATCAAAAACCAAAATCAATAATTTATTTGCTAGAATACAAAATAATTGTTAAATACAGGTCTCAGGTTAATTTATAAGCATTAGTATTCAGCCTGCAAGCAGACGTGCAAATATTCAGCATTTTAATTTTATTTGTATGACAAAAATCAATAAATTCCCTAACGCTATATAAAAACAGTTACTTAAAAGCCAATTACTTAAGATACCATACCATAGAGAATCAGCCATAATTCGCCACGCAGGCAGTGCGCGTAGGTGGATGCCACATGTCCTTGAATTTTTGTGATTAATTCTTTGATATGCCGGTTTCCTCACGATGTTTTCTTTCACCGTTTTTAAAGCGACTGTTAAATCTGCACATAACTTAGAAAGTCAGTGGTGCTGAGCTAGTGGGGTTTTAACGCGGGTGCGTCGGATCGAAAGTCGCACATGCTTCCACTGAGCCACACTCGCTCTTAGAAAAATGAAAGAAGAGATCTTATTCTGAAATCCTTTACTGATAGGAAACTAAGCATCGGCGATAGACATAGATTTATTTCTTCAAAGACGAAAGACTTCACCTAGTTTCATTAAAATGGAAAACTCACTTGAGTGTGTCGACCTTGAACAATAAGAAAAATCATGCACTTCAATTCAATTCAAATTGTTTATTGCTAGAATGTTGTATACAAAGATGACAAATAAAAATAACTCCTAATATTGTACCATGACAATGGTGTGCAATATTAACATATTTTCAAATAACATAATCATATTAAATTAAATTAAACCACACTAATCAATGCATGTACAATGTACACTCACAGTCAAATGAAAAAAACCTGAGATACTTACTATGTTTATTATAACTGACTGACGAGCACGCCTTCGCCTGATGGTAAGCTAAACGCGTGCCCTTTAAACTCTTGCTGCACCACCTAGAACTTTCATTTGAAAAATCTTGTAAGGCACTGCACTGCGCTCGAGACTCTCGCTTGAGACAATAGCTATTAAGTCTCATAATGCCCAGTAATTTTGCTTGAAATAGTACCGACATTGGCCACAGTAATGTACGCAAAAGTTTTGAACTATTTAAAAACTCGAATAGATCACTAAGAACTCGAAATATATTATATACCTAATATAAAATAATACATAAACCTAGTTAAATCTGCCCCGCAAACAATAATCACATCCCAGTAAACTAGCGACTGTTATTACTGTGCTAAAGGCTATAAGTGCTATAACACCCTCTAATGTTCTCTTCGCGAGGGAGTTATGGCAGGCAATGAATTACCTGCGGGTGATTATTTAGTGATTAGCGTTACTTAGCAGGTATACTAGTTGAATATAAACAGTTTATATTATTATTTAGTTTTAGTGACAAATGGGGCATTGGTTAACAAAGGTAATTGTTGTGCTTATTTTTTTAGACATAATATTAAAAAAACAAGATTTTTGTTGAAAAATATTTTTCAAGGCAAGATTTAAACACATTCGTAATCAGAACCGTGAACAGATTAAAATGAGCCCAAACACTAGTAGTTACAATTTTCCATCAAGGAGTCCCATTTTCCGACTTCCGTCTCCATCATCACATCAGCTGACTGTCACCATAATATTGAATTGTCATCGGATTTTGATAAGTATGCAAAATTTTAACTCCGGAGGATAAAAGGAATTGGTTCTGATTCAATTTGACGCAAACAAACAAAAATTAAAGATTGCTAGTTAAATAAATGCTTGTAAAAAGTCACAGAGAGGCTTTGTGGTGAACGGCGGTGCGTAGTGACTCCGCGCTTACCTCGAGATTCTCCTTGGATCTAAGTGAGACAGAGACCCCTGACCCCCGGCTTGCCTTAACTGGCCGTGTAGGGTTGAATGCAAGAGCTAATAATCTGACCTCCAAGGGTGAAGTTTTACAGGGTATAACGCCGACAGTAGCGTTAAATGAATCTGCAGCACAACTCTCAATACCCTTTAGCTGTAGTTGCCCCTCCCGTCGCGAATGAACGGCGGCTCTAGGGGACCCGTTTAGTGGGTGGCGAGTCACATATGCCTATATATTTATCATAATATTATAGTCAAATAGTAATTTGGTATTAGCACATGCTCTTCTTGCGAGGGAGTAAGGTGGAGCCTTAACGGTAATTTAACCAGGTAATGAATGACTACCGATAACCATTACTGTAGCGCAACTTAATGGTAATCATGTAGTATTAACAGGATCTCATGTACTAATATTTCATGTATTTATAAATTAAATGTTTATTCATGGGCTCTGTATGGGCCCTGTGCTCCAGCATTGGGAAAGTGAGAGGCCGATAATGATAACTTTACACATTATTTTCTTATCTCTAATTAGTATAAAGCGGAGTGGTTTTTCTTCTCCAGTTACCTCTGAGATGCCTCTGAGCACAAAATCACGCAATAATATTTCATGGGTGACACATCTCGGTCGTAAGACCATCTTCAGACTGTAGTCTAGCTGTCGTGAGGCAGTAACCACTAAACACACCTGATGAGTCGACTTGTGCGTTGAAACATTTGACATTTGAACGTCTACATGCCAAGCAATCGAATTTCCTATTCGAATTTATTTCATGCAGTTGTTTCGTTCAGAATATTTCTGTTTGAATTAAATAGAATCTTGTTACAGACAAACTAACAACCATATAACTACTAACGAATGTATAATGAGAATTAATATCTTGCAACACACAGACACGGTATATACGTGTGCAGAATTCTACATTGAAATTGCAATTTAAAAACATATGTTTACCCTTTGTAGAGACAACGATGGAATTCACAAAATATACAAAGCTAACTTTAAATATCTACATAATACAATATAATGGCGTATTAATTATTATAGAAGGCCACTTCGATTAATTAAAAAAAAAGCTTGAGCAAATTTTCTTCTATGATTCTAGGATGATTTTCTTCTTTCAGACAGAACATTAAACTTTCAACATGCTTGATATCAAGCCAAGCTTAATGATATCAAGATTACGACAGTAATATAATATTGTTTAGTGAAATAAAACATGGCCAACAACGGCCCCATTAGAACCTATTAGAACCTACTATTATGGTCATGCTTGAAATACATTTTGTACTTACAATCTATATAAACCCTATAGAAACTTTTACATCATATAAAAATATATAAACATTTACTGAAAAAGGCGAATTGCGTCGGCGCGACCCAGTGTCCTCTACGCTCATACGCCAAACAAACTCTGATTAATTATCAACATAATAAAATAGCATACGCAACATTCCCGCGCACGTAGCTTTTAAATAACAAGTCCAATGGTCCTACTTTTAGTACTGTGTAACTTTTTGTTTAGTTTTGTTAATGTGCATTTATTGTTACATTGTATGACTGTAACTTACATATAATAAAATATATAGAGACACTCGGATAACTAATCTTTTAGTAGAATAGTACTTTTATCATTCCTGTGATAGAATAAGACGATTTTAGTATTTTTTAAGTATTAATTGCTTTTTTAAGCTTTATGTACCTAGGGGGCAAACAAAAGCTATATATAATTAACGTATCTTCTTTTTTTAAGAATCAAAGCTAACATATAATTTTACTTTGTTGTCGGTCTAGTAACTCCAGTATCCCAGAGGTCTTTTGAAAGTTAATGCCACTTAATCACGGATCGAAAACCAGACTTGTTCTTGCTAGGGATTACAAAATAATCTCATCAAAGATGAATAATCTTGGAAGTTTAATGTCGCAATATATATTCTGTGATACATATAGAATCACAATAATAAATTATTCTTATTTAGTATTGACGATTGATTGACATTGAATTAAATAATCACCTCTATCTAATTCAAGTAGTGGTTGGGCCTAGAGTCCGTCGTGTACTGGGATTGGTTGAAATTTTTCAAAACGTCGGTTTCGATTTTGTGTTTCGTTGGAAGTTATCCATCTTCCGAGGTACTACACCTATGCCAGACATTCAACCGCCAAGCAGTAGTGTGTGCAAACATTGCTGTGTTCCAGATTTAGGAGCACTGATTCAAGCAAAATTGCATGTACTTTTTCTCTTTATTAATATATAAGCGAATACGTCGGTCTAGGTGGCGTTGCAACTGTTATGAGCAGGATCAGGTGAACGATCTGCTCGTTTTGTGACTCAGTTATATAAAAAGTATTTTTGCACAAAACCTTGATAAAGTTTACTTTTCGTCTATTCCGCATGCTGACTAATTTCAAAATCAAAAGATCTACAGAACAAATTGGACCCCAGCTCCAGTACGTAATTTAAAATTTAATTTCGCCTTTCTCTGTGCTGGTTCGAAACTTGTGTATAAAAAGAATTTAAAGGTACGTCTAGCGGAATAAAATCGGCGGAGTTTTTTCTCGTTTTCTAGAAAATTTAAAGTGAAAAAGTGGTAACAGTGGGCAAGGGCGCGGGCTGTAACTGCATATACCTGGATGTGTCCTGAATGCCGCGTACCTACCAGCAGGGATTTCTGTTCAAATTGTTTAGCTTTGAAAGTACCTTGAGTAAGACACGTTGCCGTCTAAAATAAGACTTGCCCGCCCGGGTGTAACCTTTCAAATGTAAACCTTTATCAAGACATTTTCTAAATAATAGTCAAGGCCGCCTCAAAATGTATCAGGCTATTTGTACAAAAAGACTAATGGACATGGATGAGCAACTTACTTCATACTATTTAGAGAAAAGATTAGAAATTATCATGGAGTCAAGAGAAGACATTAGATATAGAGAACGATAGAGATATAGGTTTCTAACCGCTTAAAGATCTGTGTTTGGCAACTATCTCGCCTGATGGTAAGAGACGATATGGGCGAAGATGGCACATAGCACATAGATAGATCTAAAGGAAGACGGCAGTAGAGCAACTAAGACTGAGACCACTCATACAAAAATATGTCTAGGTCGCTTAATAGCATGCCTCTCTTCAGTGGGTGTATTACAGCAGCGGCCGGGCCCTATCATTCCACAGTTATGACACAGATGTTAAGTTTTAAAATCTAACTTACCTCCACCTTTTTTGCAAGGTCGTTGACCGCGTCAAGTTTGTTTATCTTCAGGTTCGAATACATTTATCGCAACACTAGCACTACTAATTTGAATACAAAATTTAATAGCGTTTAGAATAACAAAACGAAATAGCCGGTCTCAGACACGCAGTCACTTCATTTGCAAACTTTCGAGTTGTTTTGGCGTTGCTGAACTGAATTTGATCAATCACAGCTTTTGAAACGTCATGTCAAAGTCAGTTATTTATTTTTATTAGTAGAGGAAAAATTTAATAAAAGTATTAATTTAATATAACTTAAAAAAAACAGTAATGTTTATTTATTAACTCTTTGAGTTAATAAATTAACCTGTTAACTGTTGTTTTGACAAATTAAGTGTCCGTATAAAGAGTTTACCAAACGCAACATTATTTATTTTATATTCCACTGCTTACCAAACGGGACACTTCAAGCGTAGTGTAGCCATGACGTTAGCCTGAGTTCACAACACACCGCTCGTTTTCTTTCAGAATAAAATATCTTACCGTATGGTGGCACATACATTGAGTATAGAATTGTTTACAATACAACTGCTGGTTTTGTCCTTACTATCTGAAACACCACGGCCGCATCGATGACATCGCCAACTCAGGCGTTAAAGCCGTTAATGCCGTTATCCGAGGTGTTAACATGAAGGTTGAGAAGACACTGTGAAAATTGAACGAGTGAACATACCATACACATTTACTGCGCACTCATCCCGTTTGGTGTCCGACGCGACTGCTGGTTTAGTACTTATTATGTCCAAAAACACTCGTAAGATAAGAACTTTTGCGTATTTCGATGAATGTAACTGAACCCTAAAATAACTTCATAATCACTTCATAAATAGTTTTAATTACCAAAACTAATTAAACTTGAATAAGTTCTTCGAAAGATAATTACGAAGTTATAAAATTTTAATTAGAGATCCAACTTTTCTTCTGTGAACGAAAAGTGTCGAATGACACATTTCATATTACATGTTATTTATTTTGAGCTAGCTGCTGCCCACGACGTGTGCGAGCGATTTGGTTATTCAGCATCCTTTGGAAGCCACGTGTTGAATTGGGATGAAAATTATCCTTTGTCCTTCGCCGGGCTAAAGGCAATCTCCGTGCCATCAAGATCGGTTTAGCCATTTAGTCGTGAAAAAATTAACAAATAGACGGACGACAGAGTTACTTTCACATTTAGAATATTACGAGGTCGATTAGTGTGAATTATGTTTTGTTTTGTTTATAACGAGTTACTTATTGTTTTTTGTCACTTATTTTTTGTAGTGTTTTTGTCATCTGCATCAAATAAAGAAACTTGGAAACAGAGTAAATCTCAACTAGAAAGTTTCTACACTATTGTTTGTGTAAAGTAGAAAGCCCCTTTCCAAACTCCTGTAAGTTTCACGCAGCAAATCTTCAGTTTTCACTCCACGGACGTCGGAAGTGTTGCTCGTAGTCGCGGTCGCGGTCGCGGTCGCGGTCGCGGTCGCGGTCGCTTCCCGCCGACAAACTTGCTGTTTTATTGGAGTTTACGTTTCTGTTCTTGGAGCGTGGAGACTTGTTTCGTGCTTTGTATAGTTGAGTTTTTTGTAAAGCAATCGTTACCGCGTGATGTTTACATGTTGTTTTGTACATACGGTGTAATGGTGCTTAGTTGTGTGTCGTCTTGTTTAATCAAGTTATTCTCTATCTTTTAATAGTATAAACAAAGTCGTTCATCGCGTCTGTCTGTTTATCCGTTTAGTTACCAGTAAACTATTTGGTGAATTTAAAGCCTGGAGTTGTATACAGAAACTAGGTGTCTTTAAGACAAGAGTGAATAGGTTTCTTCTAGGCGAGCGTGCTACATCTTCGATCGCATCGTCACTTAACAACAGGTGAGATAGCGGCCAAACGCAAGCCTATAAATAATAATAATAAAAAAAACTACAAGAGCGCGGAGATTTATTTCATGATTTCGTTATGCATGATATGCATGATGTTCAACCGTGACCACGCAATCGCTGTAGCCACGTTGTACGTACAGTAATGGATATTTAGTTTTCTTTGTGTGACGGCGACTTCTAATAAATGATTATCTAGGTAGGTACGCTTTCTATCTCTTATATCTAATTAGTATAAAGTAAAGTCGTTTATCCCCTTCTGTCTGTTGACACTTGTATATACATGTCCGAAGATATTACTCGTACTATTCACTTCTTATTTGCACAGAATACTTACTACTACTTGATGGACAACTATAACTAACTATAATTAATATAATTAAAAACTTTATCAGATATGTTTAAGGTATGTAAATGTAAATCGTAATCTTGTAAAGCCGGTTAATTTAAAACAAATTTTAGTACTAAGTCCACTATTTCATAATAAAACATTGTTTTGTTTCATTTAACTTTTTATTTAGGTTTCATCAAAGAATATGGGGTAAAAAGAGACTGTTCAACATTTCCAACGATTCCTAAAAGCATCCAAGTGCAAGGTTGCGGCCGGTCGCGGTTGACCGCGGTCCGTACCGGCTATCGGCTATCGGCGGTATCTAACTGCTTGTTTTATTGGACTTTTTTGAAAACGCATGTGTGACGAGCAGTCAGTGTGTTCGTTATGGGAAAGGAGTTTCATTTATTCTTTCATGATGCTTGTGAATTTAAAATGACTCACGCCACAGTTTTTTATGAACATTAAAATCGTATCAAACATTTTCGACTTACCGCCCGGTTTGTTTTGCGTCTATATTATCCACTTGATATTGTGCCAAGCCCGTGGATTAAATGTCAATTTTCTTACAAATATCAAGTTTGTTTTAAGCCACTATTAAGGCACAATTAGCGTAGGAGGCACTTACAAATACATTTAGTTATTTGGAGATGTGCAGATTTAACACTTTTAAATAAAAATAACATGCAGTTTCTAGAATTTCCGTGAAGTTTGACCATAAATAGCTTTGTTGATCATAATGCCTTGTTATAACAATCGATACCGATTCCCGGATTAAGAAAAAAATTCTGTATATTCGTAATTTTTTTCTTTATCATGTCAATTCTTTCATAATGCCGGTTTTCCGATCTATAAAATTCATAAAATCCTCTGCATTGAACCTTATGAAGACCATAGATAGGGCAACACTCAGGCATGGGATCCTCGTTTTGTTTGTCAAATGATTAATTACGTCATCTTCAGTTAGTTATGTTTAATTGTTAACTAAATCAAACACATGTTGTTTAGATAGGTATCTGCGTTGCGTGCAGTGTGTTAGCTCCCTTGCAATTACTTACCGTGTATATTTCTACCCCGGGGACGAGGGGAGGAATGTAAGTGGCAACACATACGAAACTCTGGAACTGAGAGCAAACATCTCTCCGGTGTTTGCGTGCGCTGCAATAATCTTGGACGGTTTTGGCATAGTTTAATTGGTAAGGTATTATTATTATAGAAACATTTTAGAATCTTTAGCTTACACCAAAATACAACTAGGAAATCACCAGGATAAGAACCCATAACCGGTCTATAAATTAATGGGAAATTTGTAGCCATAATTTTTTTATATCTAACGTTAAATTGTCATTCTACTAAATCCGATCCGATCTGATAGCGGCAAGTAATAAACACTTGCCACATCTTCAATAAAAAAAAATATGAGACAAGCAGATCTCTTTAATACATTTTTTAGATCACTTTTAATAAATCTACGCAAATAGAATAATCCATCAAACTATCCACCCGTACATCTCATCTCCTCATGTTTTCCCAAGAGCACAAGGTGTGCAATCCAGTGCATCAGACGTCTCACTTCACCCCTCGTTCGCGACATGCGTACCCTTCACTACATCGCATTCACCCTGCATCGCCCCCTGTCTGGATTAAACAAATAAACTGTCTCACACAAACCGACGACATAAGCTGTTTCTATTACAAGTGTTTGTATCGAACAGAATTACATTAACTATTCGAAATGGAATATCAATTTTTCTAGGTAGCGGGTTTTCGTACACGAGAGGCCATCTGGGTTGGTACCACCGCTTTGCTAGTTATTCTGCCGCCAAGCAGTAGTGCGCAACCTGATGTGTCCTGGTTTGAAGAGTCACCTCAGGGTGTCGAGCGCATTTCAGTGCTGCGCCTAATTATATAAAACAAATTTCTGGGTGGTGTTGCAACTGTTATGGGCAAGCATGTTACTTACCATCAGGTGAACGACATCGTCTCGTCCCTCAATTGCATATAAACAAAACGAAATTGCTCCGTGTATATAATTATTCCTGCCTGACTCAACACAAAACTGTATTTCAAGAACTGATAGAATACAAACTGACAAATGACTGTTGAATCGCAGCGGTGCGCGGTGCGCTAATAAAAGTAGTTCATTTGTTTAATCGATCGTATGATTGCTCTAACAAACGACGATCGAACTCAATCGTTCGATTAAACCTGGAAAATACTCTGATCTAAATTTATGAACTGCGAGTTAATGAAAACATGAGAAATTAAAATTATTGGTAGTTCTGTCTAAACCGTTCAAAGAAATAATAGGATGGCAATAGATTTAATTAACGATTAGTTAATCGAGATTTCAGTTATCTATAACAGTGCTCTCTAGAATTTTGAATGAACTAGTGTTTTTAATTTATTTTAAAACGAAAAACAGTTACTATTAACCTTGATCATAGTTATAAAAGCTTGAATTTTGATATCTCAAAAACAAATTTCGCAATCGCTAACTCGTGAAGTCATCAGTTAGGGTCAAACCACACTTGCTCATTTCAGTGATTGACGATTGGACCGCGTTTCGTACACTTGAAGCACCGCATAGGTGAGCTTAACTGTGAAGCGCTCACACACTCACAGCTCACACACTGTCAAGCGCTTATCGCAGCAGATTTGTACCGCGATTAAATCGCACGATTGCGTGATTTTATGCCGCGACCGAAAGAATGCCCATCGCGGATGCTAAAACTAAGTAAAAGTTAGTATTCTTTGCTAACTTTTACTTAGTTTTAGCATCCGCGTATTAGAAATTGCTTAAACGTAACGTCTGTGCGCTAAAACGACGCACCTATGAACATAAATTATTACAATGGCTCTACCACCGTATCGGACCCACTACCCAGAAGATATGGCAAGAAACTAAGGGTTATGTTTTTTTAGAATTTTTGTTACAATTTGTTTGTTTTTGACAATATTATGTTTCTTATGTGCCAGTTGGTTACTTGGCAGATACCATAATAACAGTTATATTGTGATTAGATTTTAGAATTAATCAGTAATCGAAATTAAAACTGTTTTTTTATATTTGGCCGCACCTCTTAGTCCACAGTCCGATTAGACCACGGTTAAAAATACATACGAGTAAAACACAATCTATGAAAATGACTCGTAGACCACGGTTCCTTTATTATGCCGCATCCGTTCACTTTACTAATTTATCAAATGTTTTAATTTTTGAACAAACTTTTGACAACACTTTTAATGTTTTAAACATCTTATGTGTTCCGTCTAAAGGTAAACAGTTGTCTGACGTTTGCGTTATTCATAACGTGAGGTGATACAGCAAAGAGGAGAATAATATGTTTAGTTACGTTGACGATCCAGCCTTTCTACCGAAACAGCAATGTACACACACTGTTGTTGTATTTAAGCAAGTTAAGCTGTCGGGCCCGGTTGTTGTCTTAGGACAACAGCCGGGTTAGACCGTGTCGGAGGCCTTAGGACGGTCTATAACCCGACACAGACCCATACAAGAAAGAAATAAAGTGAAACCCAAACTCAATCGTTCTTCATTATTTTTTGAGAATCACAGACGAATACCTATACCTACTTATGAGCATATACTACGCTACGATACGGATGAGTGTACTACGATATGGACGCACGATTTCACAAACATAAACGATAATCCTACCTGAATGCCAATGTGATTGGATTGAGCCAAATAAATTAATGTACACACGACCTACATTGACGGCAGCGGCGTTAGGTCAGGCTGAAGCTGACAGAATATCCCACCCTGAAAAAGTTACATTTATATATTTATGGGATTTGTCTGTCGTGAAAAAGTTAATTTAATAGATATCTCGGACCTTTCGCCATTTTACAAGTTACCGGACTTTTGCGCCTGAAAAAACTTAGGTACTTCTCTTAGGTATACATTTCGCGGACTACATTTTTCAAGTATCAAACTTTCACCTCCACTTAAACAAATAAAGTTATTTTCATTTTATCGAACAGCTTCACTCACAGCGCCACGACAAAAGTTTCTGCTAGATCAAAAACATAACTGATTACTCTGGAGGAAAAGTGACTTTAAGTTTTTTTTTTTTAAGTTTAACAGATTTCTGAGCGTCGTTTGTTAAATACTATTTTAGAACAGTTTTTACCTGTTACGTTCCCACTGCTGGGTAAAGTTCTAACAACATTCCTTCAAACGTCCCTGTCCTGAAACAAGAACATTGTATTTGGATTATTTGTACGTTAGTGCTAACTCCGGCCGTGAAATAAGTTACTTTATTTCAGGAAATGAAGTTTATTACACGAGCGCGGCGACGTGAGGGAACTGAATAAACTAGTTGCATTGTGCACTTCAGCATTTATAATACGTATTCACTGACAAGAAAGTTTTCTGCGAGAATATATATAGGTAGTATAATGGTCGCATACTTAGAATAATCATTTTCAAACTAAAGTGTGGCCAGCAGAAGGGAAGTCAGTAAAACCAAGCCAATATTGGCTTGATTTAAGAATGTGTGGAAGTATTTGTATATAAAATGTTCGGCGAACAAAAATACATGCTGCTTACGCATACATACATCCGCTCAACGTTATGCTCTCAATGTTTTATGGGTCACCAAGATACAGGCTCTGCCTAGTTTGGGACCCGCTGGAAATATTTCGACGTACCTACTGTTCTATGATCACCTTATATGTACGATGTATTCTTGAATTGTGTACTTATGTATATATCTGGAAATAAATTATACTGTAGTCTTATCTTATCTTACGTTTGCTTTACTTTTAAACACTTTGTACGAAAACTATCATTCTGTATATTTTTATTCCTAGGTTATAGATGAGGTCTTCATTTTATTATTCTCTGGTAATTTTATTATCCTTAGATATTTCAAGGAAGTAAAATTCCACAGCGGCCTGACGGCATTTGCGATGAACAGAAAAATTCAATTTATTTTCCAATTTAACGAAGTCCCTTAAAATAAATAACTTATATTTTTACGGGCGTAATACCTTTAGCCCTTTCCGTAATGGAAAGTAAAAAACAAAGGAAATTATTAATTAAGATGTGCCTCTTGTAAATTAATAAAACGAAAAGGTTCGAGAGCCCTTTGAAAAAAGGCTTCGAGTTTGAGAAGTTCTCGCCGGCGCCGCCCGAGTACTCGCGGCGCCGGACTTAATGAATTAATTTGAAACCGTAACATAGATCGTAATGAAAGGCACGAAGAGAACTATTGTAAGAAAACACGGCGTAATTAGTTGCGGCGGAAATGGAGTTGAAATACACATACTTTATTTTGGTATTGTGAGTATATATACATAGACACTATGATGTTATCGCAACTTTTACCCTTTATAACAGAGATGAGAATTAGACAACTTTATAATACACATACCAATAGCTACAACTCAGAAGGCAAACAAAAATTCGGAATCAATTTTCTATTGATAAACGGTGAATGAGAGTTTTGTCATTGTTTAACTAACGTTGAAATAAATAAATGTTAGAAAGAAACGAAATTTAAACAGCGAGGTTTTTTTCAATAACTCAGTAGTATGCTTAACTAGAACTAATTATATCTAGCATTGAGATGGCTTTCCGAAACCTAAAATCTCCGTAACATGTTGTTAATGTTGAATACGTATAATTGGCTGAATTCTAAAAGCGGTTGATAGTTGGCGTCTGAGCGCGGAATCGAATCATGTACGGCATCGCTTGACGAAAATTATCCGTTTATGGAATCCAAATTGGAAACCCGATATGAATAGGTTGACATCTATGATAACGTTATAACCTATTTAGTGTTAGTGATTAAATCAATATTTTAGTGTTATACATAGTGCTGTGGAACCTATTGAAGTATGGATTAACATTATTGAATATTTTTCTTACTAGCTGATGCTCTCGACTCTATCTGCATAATACTTAGTTTATAGACGTTCCTTAAGAAACCGTTTGTTTCTTCGGGATGATAAGTATTCTATCTCTTATCTAGGACTTAGAGCAAAGAAAACTAAATATTACTACGTACTTAAAGTGTCTACGTACCACGTTTCAGAACACGTATAAAATCACCGACCAGGGCCCCAATTCACTATGACAACTTGGCGAAATCACGTCGATTCTTTCATTAATAAACGATATCTCAAAGATGCATTCGTATATTCATATATATGACGCGTCATAGATAATACAGATTTCGCAGATGTCGTTTATTAATGAAGGAATCGACGTTTCCTTGAAGCAAGGAATCGCCAAGTTGTCATAGTGAATTAGGGCCCAGGCTTCATAAAGTTTACATAAGTGTAGCTAACGCACCCAAGTGAATAAATGAATTAAGTTTATTATAAGTGTACGTAACGCGGGGAGCTTACGTATAAGTATTAAATTTGTAGTGATTATACGAATAGTATACATAAGTGAATTAGCTCAGGTGAATTAAGTAAACAACCTCTCCCTCACTGCTCGGTTAATTTTTTTTGCTTTACCTTATTTGTAGGTATATAATTATCAACGTACAATCTGCGCTTAAACTCAGTCATAGTGTACCTTTTTATAGTTTATAGGCTTGTGTTTACTTACTTTACTTCTTTTGTTTACGTTCGGATTATTCAGAGCAGAATCGGAAATGGAAAGTAACTACTGTAATAAAATACAGCTTGATGTCAGCCAAAACAGTTTCTGGATAAAATTTTAATATGAGGTATCGATATCAAAGAAAAACATCAAAAGAAGCAATAAAAAATATATCAAGAAAATTGTTAAAAAGAGATCATAAAGACAAAACTCAAAATATTTTTTTCCATGATAACTATTACAAGTATACATTTTAACAAAAAAAACCGACTGCAATGTATCTTTGAAGTCCAAGGTTAAATATCGATGAAATTTATATGGGACCACTTCGTAGCTATACTGAACTGAACGCAAAAATATTGATTGAAATCGGTCAACAGTTGACGGAAAAATCGTTGATCATACTTAAAAAGAATATATATATACATATATATATATATACAGTACCTCCTTCATTTTTGAAGTCGGTAAAAATGCAACAAAATTATAACATTTAAAGTTCCTAGCAGCATTAAGCATGTGAATACATGCTTAGTGCTCACACACAATTTGTCAACTACAGGTCAAGAAACAATCACCGTAGCATACATTATAGTTTCCGCATTCCAATCTAAAAAACCACCCAAGGGTTAAGGGTTAAGGGTTGATTTTCAAAAAACTGTGGTACACGTGTTCTTTTATTTCTTTTGCATAGTAAATTGCCAAAGTTTCGTGACCGTGCGACAGAAGTTTTTATTTCCTATACATCCTTTATACTTTATATTATTTTTTTATTCCTTTTTTTAATTTAAAATCCGTTCTTAAATTACTCCTTCACTATTTGTAGAATACGTGGTCCAAATGTCAGGTTTCTACGTTAAGCGGTTTGGTTGCATGTGCGATGATTGTAGAAAAGGCCCTGCTCTTTTATTATATAGATGATTCCGCGTCTGGCCCGGCAATGGCGTTTGGATTCCTGATCAGACAGACACTTTATAAAATGTATCTAAAGTCTCTAAAATAAATATTCGCAAAATAAATAAAGTAAACCTTGTAGCGTAAATCATTCGCACGTGCTGTAATCCATTATGAACTCACGCCATGTTTTACAAAGTTCATGAAACTTATAATCAAAATTCTAATATTACACTTTTTGTTTAGGACCCGAGAGCAAGGTTCACGCGTCTGTAATCAAAGGGCACTCCCTCCCTTTAGCTAATGGTATTCAATACACATTCGATCGCTATGAAGCGTCCCTCCAGTCTGGTATAACTTCGAATACCGAGTATCTGATGTGATATCTGTTACCAAGTAATCAAATACCTCATATTTAATAGTATAGTATTGATATTGATACTCACTCAATAAATTACAACTTGACGACTACCTGTACCACTACCTGTAGTATTATTGTATGAACCATGTCCTCATATTATTATATGTAGTACATTCACACCTAAAATAATAGTTTACTCATGGTAGGTCTCTCGTATGCAGCCGTCTGGGTCTACCACGGCTTTGCCATTTATTCTACCGCCAAGTAGTAGTGCGCAAGCATTACTGTGTTTCGCTTTGAAGGGCATTGTAGCCAGCGAAATTACTGGGCATATTAATAACTGATGTCTCGGGGTGACGAACGCAATCCAGAGCTACGCAGCTACGCTTTATGGTATTAAAAGTGCTGGGTGGCACTGCAATTGTATTGGCGGGCGGGCGTTTACCATCAGGTGAACGATTTGCTTGACTCATCACTCGGTAAAATAAAATAAATAATTTGGATACGTAAGTCACGTACAGCACGTACAGAAACTTAACGTAGGTCAGTCGCCGTAGGAATGCATCATCATCATCGTAGTCTTATTATTAAACGGGCGCTGTTATCATTAGGCTTAATACACCGAATAGAATAACCAATGTATTTAGATCGTTTCAAAGTTTCGAAGGTAGCGGGTTCGATTTCCGATACAGGACCAATGTTTGTGCACATTAAATGTATAAACTTTTGTTTCGTGTCTGGGTGTAAGGACCATGGTCCTGGTTCCCTATATAGAAGGAACCCTAGTTAGAGTTCTGGATTTTTTTGTAAGTGATCGCTGGGTGTAAAGATACAAAATTCTTCTGAGATGCGGTATCTCAGATTTGCATCTCATTTGTATTATGCAAAATTATTAAATTAGAGATGATTATTTTATGTTTAAATGGTATTAATACATCCATATTAGCCGTAAAACCTATAACCGTTGCGGTAGACGCGTTCTTGAGTGGAGAACACGAATTTGCAAACGTAGTGTAGGACGCCCTCAGGCTAGGTGGAGCGACGATCTTCGCAGGGTGGCTGGCAGGAGCTGGATGAGAGTAGACGAGGATCGTGCTCAATGGCGTGCAATTGGAGAAGCCTATGTCTAGCAGTGGACTGCGATAGGCTGATGATGATGATGACTAATACAGGAACGAAGTAATACAGGGTTAGTAAACTTTGTAATTATGTACACGATACCTAATATAGTTAATACCTACAGGTCCATATACAGTAATACTTTAACTGGTACTCGGTAACGACACTCGAGTCCGACTCGTCCCTAGTTATAACTCAGCTCTACGACACCCACTGGAATCACTTCGCTCCGGCCCAATTATTCCACGAGGGGAAAAAGCACAATAATATTTGGACGAAAATTAAAAGGGGAAATGATTATTGGCTATTGACAGTGAATAAATTCAGCCGGATCACCTCTGGGTCACTTTCCCCTCCAGACGAGGTGACGTTAACTGGAGGGCGACTCTGTTATTTCTAGAGTGATATTAAATATTATTTGCTGGAATCTAATAAAATCACGTACATATTTTATGTTAGAAGTTATAATTATTTTCTGTGGCTATTTACTTAAATTTCATTTATTTTTACCCAAACTTCAATAAAGTTGGAATTTATTTGCCGTTTATGTACCTATATTTTATTTTACTTTTTTATGTACGTAGTACTGATTTTTCTAAAATAACTTGTAGGGTTACATATCATGTTCATTCATTATTCATGGCTCCTCGAACCTATTTGTTATATTTTTAATGGACCTACTTTTATTGCCTGAAAAGAAAAGAGAATTCGAAATTAACTGACAGAGAACAAAAAGATATATGAAAATCTGGGGACTGGAACGTGAGCTTCGTGAGAGAGAGGTTCTCAGGATTGTTGAAGGTGATCAAGGTGGATAATCATATTATATCAAGGTGGAAAACCATATTATTTTTGAGACACTGTTGTGGAGGTCTCACAAGTTGGTGGCCCAAACAAAGACTCACTCGCCACCTTCGAACGCCTAAGGAAAGGCTGCAACCGTCCCCTGGATTGGGAGTAGTAAGGACAAACCCAGGACAAAGTACTATACGTTCTCATTTACCCTCTTCGACAGGCAAAAGATCTTTTCCTCAGCAGCACTAATGTTTTATATATTGTATTAAATGTATCACTAAATCAACCTAATTTATTATTACAGCTTCCCAGTTTCTCTCTCTCTCTCTTCCAGAAAAGGTACTGTACGTGCGGAGGTCATAGGTAGAGCTAGCCGGGGGACCTCCGTAACGTTACAAACTGAACCGATTTGTACCGATAAATACTGTAACAAAAGTTTAAAAAAAATCCCCTCAGTTTCTTTCTCAGAGAGTTCTGAGTAGAGGTTCTTTTTCCGATACAGTGGTAGAGTGATTGTAATAATTGATGTTCATAAGTGCATCTGTGCCAAAACTGAATAAAGAACTTTTGAACTTTAACTTGAATTTTTCATAAGTCGAAAGAGTATATCCCCCTTGTGGTCTTCATATGAATTAGGATAAGGTTATCTAATGATGCACTTAGAAGATAGAGATAAAAACTGTAAAAGGCTGGGCTAATATCATGATGATTCAATATTTATTTGAAAGATGTAGATGCTTCAACTTTGAGTTTTATTCATTATTTTTGTAAATTATTATTATTACTAGTATTATACACTCGAGAGCAATGAATCCGGGTCACTTAAAGAATCCTAAAAATCTCGGAAACTAAAAATGCTAGGTTAATGCAATAAATTGTATTTAATAGACAATGTAATACTCCTTAAATGAAGGTATTAAAACTTCTTAGTTATTGTAAAGTTATATCATAAAAAAATCAAATTTGAAAAAGGGCCACTTTCGAAGATGGAACTACGAAATTACAGCATTTGGTTTTGCTTTTGTTTGTAATCTGTCATTTATGTGGGTACATAAACCATGTTGATAGTGCTCTATATTCATTATTCAAGCTGAAATTATGTCGCTTACGCCTGAAGAATGCACCAGAATACTTACAATGCTGGAAACCGGCCGGAGTCAGCGCGATACAGCCAGGACTGTCGGTGTGTCGCTGTCAACAGTACAAAGAGTTCTCCGACGTTACGAAGAAACTGGTTCTAACCTACGCAGACCAGGAACGGGCAGAACCAGGTGTACCACAGCACGAGAAGACCGATACTTGGTGAACACCATGCTTCGAAATCGCTTTCTCACAGGAACTGAACTCACCAATCAGTTTCGACGCCTCGGAGGAAGTAACCCAAGTGCATGGACAGTAAGACGTCGGCTTGCTGAATCTAACTTAAAACCCCTTAGACCTGCAAACGGCCCTAAACTGGAGCGTGGGCATCGTATTTCGAGACTAAGATATGCCCAGAGCCACGTAAATTGGAGTATTGAAGATTGGTCAAAAGTTATGTTCTCCGACGAATCAAAATTTATGCTCTACAAGCACGATGGAAGACACAGAGTGTATCGAAGACCAGGGGAAAGATTCAAGCAAGCATGCATCGAAGAAAAAGTAGCCTACGGTGGTGGGTCTGTACTTGTGTGGGCCGGAATTTCTTCTGAAAGTCGCACAGAGCTGGTGATCATAGAAAACGGCTCTTTAACTAACGTAAGATATGTGGAAGAAATCCTCAATGATCACGTTGGTCCATTTATGGTCAATTTAGGTGAGGATGCTATATTTATGCATGACAATGCCCGACCTCATACAGGTAGGATTGTGAATGACTACCTTCAAGAGATGAACATTACTCGTATGGAGTGGCCAGCGCGCAGCCCGGATATCAACCCGATCGAGCATGCTTGGGACGAGCTAGGCAGATGCGTAAAACAACGAAACCCTCTCCCAATCACGCTTCGTGAGCTCAAAATTGCTCTCACAGAGGAATGGGAGAATATTCCCCAAAATCGTATAAGGAACTTGGTGTACAGCATGCCAAACCGCGTAAACGCAGTAATGGAAGCACGAGGAGGCAATACGAAGTATTAAAATTCAAGAAAATCGTAATAAAGTTCAAAAATTTCATGTTTCCTATTTTTGTTTTAAGGAGAGATCAGCAGTTTTTTTCTTTATGTAATTTTGTGTTAATAAAATGTATGGTGACTCATATTTTTTTTACTTTCATTTAAGGAGTATTACATTGTCTATTAAATACAATTTATTGCATTAACCTATCATTTTTAGTTTCCGAGATTTTTAACATTCTTTAAGTGACCCGGATTCATTGCTCTCGAGTGTATCTCAAGGTTTGTGGTGTCTGCCAATGACACTGCTCCATTAAATGCTTTTTAACCGACTTCAAAAAGGAGGAGGTTTACAATTCGACGGTATGTTTTTTTTTTTTATTATTTTTTTTTGTGTGTTTGTTACGCGATTACTCCGCCAATTATGCATTGATTTCGATGATTCTTTTTTGATTGGTAGGTAATACTTCAAAGGTGGTCCCATATGAATTTTATCGAAATTCATTTAGTAGTTTTTGAAAAAAATAGCAAAAACAAAAAAATATAAGTTTAATTTTCAAGTCGGTTCTTGTTTTTTTCGTAACCAACTTTCTAAAGGTGGAGGTTTGTATTCGACTGCTTCACCTGCTTCACCCAGGGTTGACTTCCGGTGAGGGAACTCCTCAACGGTGAATAGTACAGACACAACATTTCGTAAATGGATTTAACCATAATAGCCTGTTCTAAATTCCATCATGACATGGCAGATACACCCAGGATTGACTTCCGGCGAGGGAACTCCTCAACAGAGAATAGGACAGACATGAAATTTTTTTGCACATGCATTTAATTGTGATAGCCCGTTTTAAACTTCGTCATGATGTGGCTTCTAGATCATAAAAGCTTGTCTTTAAAAACTTTTTGATTTAATTTAATTAAAACTTGTTTTTCACTAAAAAGGTTAAAATAAATTATTTTTCAAAAAAAACTAAACTGACTTCAAAACCACAAATGGCACTCAAAAGTAAAAAATAAATTAATATAATTATCATAAGCGCTACCCACTCATATATTTGAAGTCGGTGCCAGCCAAGTCTAATAGGTAGTAGATAAATACTACCTACAAGTAGTACTTACTATATACATAGTATTTATCTACTACCTATTAGACTTGGCTGGCACCGACTTCAAATATATGAGTGGGTAGCGCTTATGATAATTATATTAATTTATTTTTTACTTTTGAGTGCCATTTGTGGTTTTGAAGTCGGTTTAGTTTTTTTTAAAAAATAATTTATTAATGGAGTAGTGTCATCGGCAAGCTTTTTTAACATACAAACGTTTTCTTGCGGCTCTCATTAAAATAATAGTGATGTACATTTTGTAAATAATATATTTATTAAGCTACTAAAGTAATCTTGCATACTACACACTGAAAACGTCAAATAATAATATGATAAAAACGATTATGACGTAGTACAGTCTTGTAAATAACAATAAGATCCCTACATCCTGGCTCCTTACTAGGATTCTTTGTATCTAGAGAACGAGATACAAGAACCTACGAGATCCGCGGTACACACGAAACAATACTTGCGCTTTTTCTTCAAGGCACAAACATTTGTTACCGGGAGTCGAACCTGTAATCCCCGGGATATATGAGGTTAGCAGACGTTCAACCACAGCTCACAGAAGTTGTCAAAAGTCAAAAGATATTTATTAAATAGGCACAAAAATGCACTTTGAATATTCAAATGCACTGTCATCATATACATTACAAAAACATATACTCACTGACTACGTATTATTTGACTGTAACCATTCTCTAATCACCTCAAAACTTTCTCTAATCGCCGCTGGTTAAGCGCAATTTTTAAACTTAAAACATTATTAAAAAAATACAGCTACTTAGATCTAGATCTAAAGATATACTCGCTCTGGTTGTAAGAGTCTTCACGGGTCGGATTGGCGATAGAATCGGATTCAATCCGCGGGATCTGAGATTGCTTCGCGCAAAGCGTAGCAACGCTCAGCTTCTGAAGATCTTAATGCAGTTGTGATTATTTGCGCTAATACAATATAGACTAGGCATAGAGCCAAGTGGTGTAGATTTAGTAGTTATCTACAGTAGCTTGTCTATCTGAAAGTACCATACCATAGTTTCAGTTGCGAAATATTACGGACACGGCCAAAATTAGATCTTTGGATTTGTTTGCATACGCTGCCCTAAAATAATCTACGTAGTGTCCAGACGAGCATTATCACCATTGTAAATTGCACTCGCCTCTCAAAAAGTTTGAACTTAAAACGCTGTCTAAAAGCTTTCAGGCAAAAATCTAGTTTACATTTAAACACCAGCTATTTAAGATTTCATTATAGCACTTGAGAGAGGGTAGCTGCCTATCGCGTGGGCAGCCCAAAATAATCATAAGATAATATATTTTATCGCTTAAACCTATAGAAGCAGTCAATATATTTTAGTTTTATCAAGATCCCGCGTGTATGTCAATCTTGGCTTAGTATGTGTATAGAAAATTAATTCTGTTGGATGAGAATCGTAATACATTTAATGTTATGACAAATTGTATGACCATTTTCATTAATTTCATTAATTCATTATTATTTTCATTTTCATATGGGATTTTAGCCTGAGATAAACTATTTTTATTTATTAACGAGCGGCACCCGGCGGTTTTCCGGGATAAAAAGTAAATACATTTTATCTAAATCCGTTCTTCAGATTTAGCATGATTGCGTGATTAAGCAACAAACATACATACTTCCATCTATATTTACAGGTAGGATTTATTTATTTATTGCGATTAAGTACCTAAGTGATTATATATTTTCAACTCCAATCGATTGTTTTGTACATTGTAGCTCGGAGGTCGATGAAAACAAAACTTGGTAAAACAATAGGTCCGAAATAAAAAATGTTTTTCTTTGTTTATTAAACAGAGAGTGTCGATTAATGAGTTTCCAATTTAGCGAATAATTACTCTGCTGACCTTCTCTAATGGCAGCGCGTTCTGGGAATCGATTAATTACTCATTAAGCCGAGGACGTATTGTGAACGGAACAATGGACAGACTCGCGAAATGGATCATTTCCATTCTGAAGCCCAATCTATTAGGCTCAACGCAGACGACCAATTTTTTTGTAGTAGGTAGTAAATTATATACCTATATGTATGTGCAATTACCAAAGTTATTTGTGGGCGATATTCGATGGCTGATTTTTAGCCGACCGACTGTCTGCCGTCTAGGTTGACGTAATTCGTTTTTTTAACATACCGCTCATTATTCTCGATTCTTGGATTTAAGTCCGATATTTGTACGCTCGATATTTTGTGCGACATTTTCGTTGAAGCCATTTCTGTCAGAATAATAGATTTCACTGATTATTATAAATTGCCTGCGAGATATCAACGACCGAATTGTTGTAGGTCAAACTGTCAAGCCGAATTTTTCAGCAACATTTTTCACTGATTTTACGTTCGATTGCACGTCATGGATTTCCAGACTGTCAGCGAGTAGTCTGCGTTAGCGCATACTCTTTTGAAGGTTCGTTTTTCCACTGTCAATTGAATTGGCCGAGGGGTCGGTTTTTATAGGATGGACTTTGAATACTTCATTTTCATTGACAAACAAGATTTTTGTTAATAAATATATGTTTCTAGACGAGCTTTTAAAAAAATCGTAATTATTGTAATGACAGTTTAAAATAAGCCCAAACACTAGTTGTTTACGATTATCGGTCAAACAGTTTCTGTGAGGGCCATAGGCCACAAAAATGGGAAATGGTAATTACTGAATCGGACTCCGGGAGGCTCTGAGGTACATTTTTGATGTGGTTACCAGACAAGCTAAAGGAAAAGGCGTAAGCCCACTCACCTTGACGCTACAGCTAGCAGATACAGTGGAATATAATGTCCAAATCCCCGTGCTGGAACCGGCGACCGGCGTGGTGCGGCGACACCGAATTTCCACATATAATATGCACTCAACCGCACTCCACAAGAGCGTTTTCAGTTCTTTGTGATGCACAAAACACTTTGAGCGTACTATTAGATACCAATTCCCTTTAAATATTTAGTTTCTTGATACGATACTCCACACGCACTTTTTCAACAAAACATGGCCGGAGCAAAAGATGACACAGGTGGCGTGCGAGCGCGGGAGTCACCCATACGGGATTCGCACGACGTCGCAGCGCGCGCTCTTATTGGCTGGCGCGATTTCGCGCGCGAGGTTTAAGTGAGCCCTTTACCCAACCTTGCATTGAATGGTAACCTCATCGTTTTTAAATGGCCCAAACACAGCCCCCGGTTTTGAAAGGATCCCCTTTCAATAAAGTACATTGAGTTACACCATACTAA
The DNA here is from genome assembly GCA_951640565.1 of Petrophora chlorosata. Lineage (NCBI taxonomy): Eukaryota > Metazoa > Arthropoda > Insecta > Lepidoptera > Geometridae > Petrophora > Petrophora chlorosata. The sequence continues at coordinate 318,580 of OX621204.1, read as the reverse complement.
GGCACAACCCAATGGTGGGTTTAGTCGACTGAGAAAGTACGACGTACTTGAAATTTATAATAAAAATACATTAATACATACATACAAATGGGACAACATTAATAGGTAAATAAATACAATTACTATTCTATTATCTTCAATCCAATATTTTTCTATTGTGCAGGCAGCGGACAAAGCCGAGCTACTGCACGTTTCAAAATGCCCCCCTTGGTCTTCACTAGAACAACGCGCGTTCGGCGATCGGATCCGGGATATGTCTCTTGAATTACACCTAATGGCCAGTGCAATGGACTAGTGTTATTCTGCATTATCAAAACCACAGTACCCTTTTGAATAGGATTAGAATCCGTCAGCCATTTTTCACGCACTTGAAGAGTGTTTAAATACTCCATACTCCATCTACTCCAGTACGATTGAACGAGCTTGTCTATTAGTAAAAATCTAGAGCGGATTTTATCTATGTTCTCTGTAGTTGGCACAGATGGAAGTGAACGCAATGGAACGGTATGCAAAAAATGTGCAGGCGTTAAAGCTACTGGTTCCGAAGGATCCGAGGTCAATGCCTGCCCTAACGGCCTTGAGTTCAGTACAGCTTCTATCTGAATCAACACGGTCAGAAGCTCTTCGTATGTCAATAATTGAGCGCCAATTGAGCGGAATAAATGAGTCTTAAAAGATTTAACAGTACTCTCCCAACCACCTCCAAAATGAGGAGCATTAGGCGGTATCATTTGCCATTTAATACGTTGGTTAGCTAACTCGCAATTCCATTGACTTTTGTGTTGGTCCGATTGTAAGAGCTTGTGAAGCTCATCTAAATAAGCCCGTGCACCAACAAAATTAGTGCCGTTGTCAGAAAACAACTTTTCTACAGGCCCGCGCCTACCTAAAAACCTCTTCAGTGCATTGAGAAATGACTCAGTGCTCAAATCGGGAACAACCTCCACATGCACGGCCCTAGTAGTAAGGCATATAAAGACGCAGATGTAAGCCTTTTGGCTATGCACACCTCGCTTGCGTGTGAGAGTAATATTTATAGGTCCACAATAATCCAACCCAGTATGCGCAAATGGCTTCGATACTTGCAGTCTACACTCGGGCAAATCAGCCATCACAGGAGGAGAGCAAGCCTTTGGTTGAGCACGAAAGCAAAAATTGCACAAGTGAACGCGCGAACGAACAATGTTTCTTCCTGCCAAAATCCAAAATCGCTGCCTAAGTATAGACAACAGTAAATGGGGACCAGCGTGACAATTTTCGCGGTGAGTATGATCAATGATTATGTTAACCATATGATCCTTCTGCGGCAACAGTATAGGGTGTTTATGATCGAATGTAAGATTAGAATTTCCTAGCCGCCCTCCAACGCGCAAGACTCCGTCAACAACAAATGGTCGTAGTTTCTGCAAACTCTTCGAACACGGTTTACCAGCCAATATGGCCTTCATCGATTCCGAAAAATGAACTGCCTGCAGCGACCGAACTATCGCCAATTCTGCCTGACCTAAATCTTCCGCATTAGGAATGCCACGGGATTTTAATTTTCTCGCGAACCTCAGCACGTATACCACAACACGCAGTAATTTGGGCCAAGAAGATACCCTTTGAGATAAGGCATATAAGATAGGCTCTACCGGCTCGACCGTTGCCAATGATACGGTTTTTGCTTCAGGAACCGCTACATCCATATCTGCGTGAAAAGGTTGGATCGGCCATTGAGAAAACTCCTTCTGCATCCATGAGGGACCCTTGAACCACAATGTGTGCTCGAGAAGTTGAGCAGGGCTGAGACCTCGTGACAAACAATCACTAGGATTTGTCTTTCCCGAAATGTGATAAAAATGAGAAGGTGGCAAATTGTCTTGTATTTTAGCAATACGATTCGCCACAAAGGTTTTCCATTTATGAGGGCTAGAATGGATCCAGTGTAATGTTACAGTGGAATCCGAGAACGCAAAAATGCGATTGATTTTACAGCGACGGTCGTAGTTATCTAAAACCACTCTCACTAATTTTGACATCAACACAGCGGCACACAATTCCAGGCGAGCTAAGGATACAGTTTTGAGAGGGGCGACACGCGACTTCGCGCATAAGAAATTTACACTGATTTCATCGGGTGTTTGGCAATGTATATAAATGGCTGCGCCGTATGCCTTTTCACTGGCGTCCGCAAAAGCCAGAAGAGATATAACTCCATTTTCCACTACTCCGATATGACGTGGTATAACCATCTGTGACAACAACGGTAGCTCCGCCTTGAAACGACTCCATTTCTCCACCACGTGTGGAGGCGGTAACTCGTCCCAGTCTATTTTTAACTCCCACAGATCACGAATAAGCAATTTCGCGTACAAAATCACCGGTGCTGCAAACCCTAAAATGTCCCACAACCTAGCTACCACAGACAGAACATTCCGCTTCGTACATTCGTCCGGACAAAGAGCAACCTCAAACGAAAATTCGTCAGTACGTGGTTCCCATTTGACGCCTAATATTTTATGCCCGTCATCGTCGAAACTGTGTACGTGAGGATGCAAATGGGTTTCAGGAATTTGTGAAAGGAGATCACTCGAATTACTCGACCATTTCATTAGGTCAAAGCCCCCCGCCTTGAACATCCCTATCAGCTGAAACGCCGCTTCTGTGGCCGCCGTGACAGAACTCACACTATACACAACGTCATCCATGTACAAACCGTTTTCAACGATCTGTGCAGCCAGTGGGAAATTAGCCTGCTCATCTTCGCAGAGTGTCTTAACCGTCTGTAGCGCTAAATATGGACTTGCAGACAGACCAAAGCAAAGCCTATCAAATTGAAACAATTGCAGGCTGTCATTAGGATTAAATCGATACAGTAGCCGCAGGTATTTGCGATATTGAGGATGTACCTTTATTTGCAAATACATTTGTTTTACGTCCGCGCAGAATGCTATTGCAAACAGACGAAAATTCAATAACAAGGTAAAAATATCACCCTGTAAATTAGGACCTGCGTGAAGTATTGAATTCAACGACAGGCCTCGATCCGTAAGTGTACTAGCGTCGAGAACAATCCGAACCTTCGTACTAACCTTATCGTCTCTTACGACGCAATGATGGGGAATGACATACCCAACATCACCACCAGAGACATAATTATTAGGAACTGGTGTCAAGTATCCTACCTCCAAATAGTCCTTGATCACATCCTCGTAAGCCTCACGCAATGACTGACATGCCTTTAACTTCCGTTCTAATGCAAAAAATCGTTTTTCCGCGGCCTTTAACGAGCTACCTAGTTCCGTGGGTTCAGATTTAAAAGGTAATGCTACTGTATACCTACCGGAAGAATCGCGGGTTGTTGTGTTTTTATAAAAACGTTCACATTCCTGCTCTTCGCGACTAAGACGGGCAGAGGTAGAGGAAGGAACCTCTTCTAATTGCCAAAATCTAGTTATCGCCTCGTGCATTTGCGGTTCTACGAGAGCGCAGTATGCTCCAGTATGAGAAAACTTGGTTGCCGGAAGAGCTGGAACTTCCCCCATAATGATGAATCCCAGCCTGGTCTGAATGGCATCGGGCATTCCACATGGTCCACGAACTCTCCCAGGCTGTAGTAGACGGGCAAACAATTGGGCTCCGATCAGCATTTCTACCTCCCCTGGAACCTGGAAGGTATCATCCGCAAGCGGAACGCCAGACAGGTATGACAATACCGAATGATCAACTGTTGAAGTTGGCAAATTATCAGTGATACTCTGTACTACCAATGGCCGTATATGAAAAGATTCATTTTTCTCAAATCGTGAAGTGAACTTCACCTCTGTTACACCTTGGACTCGATTGACACCACCACCAAACCCATGAACTGAAATAGGAGACTCCAGCTGGTGCAATGTCAAGGACAATCGCTTACAGCACTTGGAGGTAATGAAGTGATTTTGTGATCCACTGTCTATAAGGCAACGAACAAGGTGAGATGTACCTAGCGAACTCACTACACAAATCCTTGCTGTAGCTAACAGCACAGTAGATGAATGCAAACTCAACAAAGAGTTGTGTGTTTTAGCACTATGCATGGAACACAACGATACACCTGCATTGGGTTCACTATTCATTCCAGAATCACCAATTGACAATGACGTAACCTCGGAATGTCCCTCACTTGACACTGGCAACGATGTACTAGACTGTGCATTCCGAAAATGTAACAAGGTGTGATGAGTCCTGGCTTGACATGTATTACAACCATTTTTTGAACCGCACGAAGGTGAGCGATGATGAACACTTAAGCAATTGACACATGCATTATGCCTTTTGACTACATTAAAACGTTCCTTAGCTGAGAGTTTCAAAAACTCAGTGCACTTAGAAAAGTATTCATGTCTCGTGCCATTACACAAGGGGCACAACCCACCATCACTTGCAGTTATAAACGCCTTTGTATTTTTTCCCGGAACAGGCACTGATTTTAAAGTCACTGGCACTCGAGAATTATTCGACCTAAATGAACCTCTCTCACTCGCATTCGACCCCGATCCTGTCCGTTCTAATATTTTAGCTTGCTCCTTGACGAATTTCACAAAACTGCTATAGGAAGGTATGGGATCACTACGCACAGAATTTTCAAATGACCGCGCAGTTTCACTATCCACCTTCTTTAATGCAAGGTACAGGTAAATAAAGTCTAATTTTGAAGCAATGTCTAATTTTTCAAAAGCCGCTACTGATACTGCAAACTTGTCAATAAACATATTCAAGCCGTCCACCGATGGGACCTGCATTTTCTTTAAGTTAAATATTTCATCCAAATAGGCAGTGCCTAAGGTACGCAAATCCTGGTACTTCGTTACTAGGGTATTATATATTAATTCATAATTAACACCGGTGGGTGCCAATCCTGCAATGGATTCAAGTGCTTTGCCTGACAACTGACCACATAGGTAATACACCTTTTCCACACTGGTGAGCTGTCCATTATTATGTATTGTGCTATTATAACACTCAATAAACATTGGCCATGACCTAAGATCCTTGCCGTCAAATTTTATTAATTGAATAGCTGGCAATTTAATTTGGCATGATTTTAAATTGTCGTTCGTTCTCTTACTACTGTGGTCAGCTTTCAGAGTACTTAATTTATTTTGCAAGCAGGTATATAAACCCTCAAATGCTTCCCACTTCTTGAAGCTTGGTTCATACTTTGGGTCCAACTCCATCTGGGCCATATTCCAATCTTCTAACGCATTCATAAATTCCGAGCGAAGCATATTTAAATTAGAAGTGGACACTAAAAAGGTATTTTCTTCCGATTCCGACTTCATACTTAACGAAAAATCATACATACTTTGGATTTGTGCAAAGTACGACTGTAACACTGATTCACTATATTTAACTTTCATCGTTAACTTCTTTTCGCCCGTCATCTTGGCGGTACACTAATATACACTTCGTATTTCGTCAAATTAAACAAAATAAAGCACTGAATTTGTTTCACGAAGTTAAAACAAACGTACGAAATAAGTATGACAGATCCCGAAATCCCGAATAATTATCCCGAAATCCCGAAGGCCCGAAATATTAAAAAGAATCTCCTCACCTGTCAAAACCGCTACCGTCAAAGACGATAGGGGGCGCAGGTGTGTCGTATGAACGAAGTGAACTGAACTTAATGAATAAACCCACAACATAAGGTGTGTTGCACCGAGGCGCTCGGTAGAGGGCTCGTCGATCGTTGACTTAAATGAACGAACGTAAAGAACGTGACGTCACGTCGACGTCGTCCACGCAGCACGTTACTACCAACTACCAAATTCACTGCACACTTAGAAAAATGGCGGGCGGAATTCCGCTCTCGGTAAATTTTACCGATTACTATATTATAATCTGGTACGATCGTTAACACTACTCACAAACTGTATGCTGTAGCACAAAATAACACTCGTAACGATAAACACCCTACACAAAACAATGTTTGGTAAAGTATGTAGAAAAGGTAATTAAAGTACCGCTGCGTAAATTACTATCTTCAATTGAAATCCGTGATTCATATCACCTACTAAAATACCTATTGCCCGCGATATGGCTTAGTTATTACCCCGTTGTATTAATCAAATACCACTAAATATTGGATTGAAGCTAACAAACAATGGTAAAACATTACATTCGACAGGTACTATAAGGTACTAAGTATTTAGGTACTAATGAATAATAACTTATTTAATATTATATTATTATGTGGACTGTATAAATTATATTTTATTATTATAGGTCGTAGGATACCGATATCCGGTTCGAAGGACCAAAATTATGTGAGGGCCATAGGCCACAAAAATGGGAAATGGTAATTACTGAATCGGACTCCGGGAGGCTCTGAGGTACATTTTTGATGTGGTTACCAGACAAGCTAAAGGAAAAGGCGTAAGCCCACTCACCTTGACGCTACAGCTAGCAGATACAGTGGAATATAATGTCCAAATCCCCGTGCTGGAACCGGCGACCGGCGTGGTGCGGCGACACCGAATTTCCACATATAATATGCACTCAACCGCACTCCACAAGAGCGTTTTCAGTTCTTTGTGATGCACAAAACACTTTGAGCGTACTATTAGATACCAATTCCCTTTAAATATTTAGTTTCTTGATACGATACTCCACACGCACTTTTTCAACAAAACATGGCCGGAGCAAAAGATGACACAGGTGGCGTGCGAGCGCGGGAGTCACCCATACGGGATTCGCACGACGTCGCAGCGCGCGCTCTTATTGGCTGGCGCGATTTCGCGCGCGAGGTTTAAGTGAGCCCTTTACCCAACCTTGCATTGAATGGTAACCTCATCGTTTTTAAATGGCCCAAACAGTTTCATTGCTTACATTTCATCCCCTTCATCAGATCAGCTGGCTTATATCATAATATTGCATTGTCATCGGACTTTGACAAGTATGCAAAATGTCAACTCTGTAGGATAAGAGGAAGTGGTTCTGATACAATTTGCAAGTATTGACCCAAACAAACAAATATTGCAAGTTAAATAAAACTTGTAAAAAATAGGTGTCGTGAGCGGACAGCCTAGTTTGTCAAGCTTGTACCAGGTCTGGCAGGAATTGAAAACTGACGTCACATTGTCTGCGGCGAACTCCGCTCAAATATTTCTAACAATTTTAATGAAAACCGACTGCTACAGATCCTATCCTGCTAATATTATAAAAGCGAAAGTTTGCGAGGATAGATGGATGTTTGTTACTAAATCACGCAATACCTACTGCACGAATTTGGATGAAATTTGGTATAGGCTAGGCTCTATGATCCTGAAAATACATAAGCTACTTTTTATCCCGGTAAACCGCGGGGGAAATCGCGGGGCGCAGCTAGTGAAAAATTAAATCAAGATTAATTTACTTAATTGACAGATCTGTTTTGTTGTACTCCTTAATTATTTTGTTTCTGAAGCAATTAATCAGTTCATATAATTAATGGTCTATGAAGACGTTTGAGTGTTCCTAGCTACTTCTATCTCTTTTCATAACTACAGTGTGCTTCAGAAAGTCGTCTCCATTGCTCAGACAGGATGTAGTTAGCGGATTTCCGCTAGCAAATATGTTTGAGCGAACAAAAAAATCGATGAATTTTCTCCTATTTAAGTACTTAGAGAGCGGCAAAATTACTCTTAAAATCGTCGAACGTTATCTCTTCTCTATTTCTTATCTTTGTTCTAGATTGTGATTGAGAATCTGCGGGTGAAACCGCGGGATGCAGTTAGTTTGTATGTTTTGATGTAACTCCCACCATCATTTAAAAAAATGTCTATAAATTAATTGTGTGTAATATAAAACGTTTATATTTACATTTCGTACCAATAATTCGCTCCCGTACCAATTGAAATAATATTAGTACCAATATGTTGATGGCCAAGTCAGTCAGTGAGTGTAATTGACGTTTATAAGTGCATTTGTGATGCCAAAATTGAATAAAGAACTATTGAACTTTGAACTTTGGAAATCGCATTTTATTCAATTTACATCACAAACAGTTAATTAAATTTGATAATTCCCAAAAACCGCTTTCATAAGTATAAAGTTTATTTGATACGATGAATATTCATCTGTCGAGCTATGCTGAATATGGAAATGTGAGTTTAATCGCTATTTTTATTATTACGAGATCAGTGACCGCTGCAACTTTGAAATGCGCTGTATTACATCGCATGTACAATATGTTGCAGTTAAATTGTATCCGCTACTCGTTTTACAAAACGGCACTTATGTAAAACAGCTTAACGACGTTTAGTCGTAGTCCGGGATAGATTTTCTTCAAATATAGCTTTTAACCATCGCTTAAACTATCTCTCAATGAAAAAATTAGATTAAAATCTGGTTGTGAGCTACGAGGCTACAGACCACTGAGAGACGGATATAGACGTCAAACTTATAAAAATACCCTTTTTTACGTAGGATTTAAAAACGTCCATCGACGCGATGTACATAAATTATATTTAAATAGGTATATTGCTTTGTAAAATATTCAATCTCGAACTTCATTTGAAATATTCGAACAAACCGAGATACGTTACAAACCACGGAGGAACTCCGAATGAGATTTCCCAAGTTTCGTCTCCACCAGGTGTGTAGTGTATGCAAAATCTTACAACTATAGAAGTAGAGGTGGCGCGCAACAACAAGAATGGTTCCCAAGTAGTTTCAGTTTAGTTTGTAGTCGTATCGACAAAATCTTCCAGAACAGTTAGATTACAGTCTCTTGAAACTTTCAAGATGCTGTTTACGAAAACAGTTCCTGATAGTGAATTGAATAGTGTTTATTGTTTCGGCATCTTAAAATGCCATTAAACCTTGTCTAATGACAATATATCTACTACTCTATCCACAAATAAAAATACTCAGGTATACAAACTAATCCAATGTTTTGGTTTAGAACCATCAAATTTAGTTCATTGAATGAGTGAAGTTAAGAACGTATATCACCCAGTAGTTTATATCCGACGTGACCGCGAGCGAGAATAAGTGGGGTTTAAATCAATAAACTTGTTAAATAAAGCTGCGTTCAGCCTAACGTCAACAGGCGCTTCCCGGATCTCTCTAAAACGTCTAATAAACTTCATCCCACATTACGGCGAACTAGGCCACAGCCGTCACTTACACAGCTCAAGAACCATATGAATGAGTAAAGCCGAACCAATTACTCCAGCTGTGCGAACTTAAATTACCCGGATCGAAGGCGGCGCTCGAGCCGCTCGCGCTAGCCGGGCGCGCCCCTCCGCCGCGCCACGGCCGAGCAACGCGGGGCAACTTCGGAACAACTGTGACAGCAGGACCGGGCCCTAGCGACTTCAAATCTTAATTAACTTTCGATTAACTCGGGCTATTATGATGTATGTAAAAATAAAGCTTTTTTCAACACACTTTCTTAAACATTTACCTGCGAGTGAATATTTAAACGCCCGTTAGGAATGATCGATTCTAAAGAGAAATGGGTGACAGATATAGAATTTGTAAACCTATTATGATATACCTATTGAATAAAAGTAATTTGTTTGAATTGAATGGATTATTTAGTTCCATATTCCATTATCTTTGGGCCGAGATTTGTAGTCATTAATCATCCAAACGATTATGTGTTTTATAATAAGCCTCAGCGTATTTGAGACGGACAGAGGCCTCCTTTCATGCTTCCAACAAAGTATCCTCAGACAAGTAATTGAGTCAGAAGGTAAAGTCAAATTTTATTACAAAGCAATGCGTGAACATGCATGTTTGAGGAACATCAAATCATAAGTCATACGTAACAATCAATTATTGACATAATTGTTCCTGATATAGTAGTCCTGTCAATGTTGTAGGGCGTAGAGAAGTACTGCTCCTGTTCCGCATAACGTCGATAAAAAAACATCGACACTTCACAACAGGTAGCGTAGTGTGGGCCGGGCAGACCTCCAAAATAACTATGGTTACTAAATTTACGTCTAATTTTTTTTTATATAATGGTCTGTCTCGGTGAGACATCCCATTAACATTACAACCTAGCCTAATAAGACTAATAAGTAATTTTACTTTGACTCAAATCGCTAAGTATAGTATAACTAAGAATATGAGTACTAAGAATTTACGTCTAATGACATACTTTTATTATTTCAATAACAATTTACAAACAAACGTACAGAGGCACACGCGAGTCAAAAACTGACAAAAATGACAATGATGAACAGTGACATACTTGTTATTATTCTATTGTGAAGGCCGAAGGTATAGCACCTGCACTCGTCACAAAACACGTTAAGGAAGGAGTCTGCGATATTTAAGCGAACCTGTTTCAATGGCTTTCAGAGACAATGAGTGTAAGTTCCGTAGTTTCTGTTACGTCTACGTGTCTCATTCGAGCATAGAGTCCTAAGAATTCACTTATTTTAGAACGACGCTAGCTCGCTTTCAATTTGCTTTAGCTAAATTTGCGAAGTGAGAAAATGAAGAGGTATTTACTAAGGGTACCTAAATTGAATTCTGTACTAGGTTTTGCTTTAATCACTATAATAGTATTAAGCGAAGTTGTTCATCTGCGTCTGTCTGTTTATTCTCTTAATTCTTTTAAGCTTAATGATTTATTTTGATGTGGTTTTACACAATCATACAAAGAACATTAACTTTTATCCCGTACGTAGCCGGGCCGGGTCGCTAGTATTATGTAATAACAGTCTTTCGATTGTGTATAGTAAAGAATTTTCATATATCATATATCGGTTCTAGGTATCAAAAGGTTTCCAACAAAATTGTACGAGAACGCCATTCATATTATATCTAGGGAAGCAATATGCGATACCGCAGCTAGGTCTATATGTATACGCAGACAATCAGTCGCTATCTGTCCGCGGGGAAACAGCTAGTCATCATTCAAGGCTCATTACACAAGTAATAAGAAATCGCTCGCAGCCCTATAACATGGGATCACAAAAGACAATAAACATTAATCATTCCTACCGTCTCCGTCCAGGGAAAGTATAATGAACGGGAGATAGAACGACGTTTAATATTTCCGAAACAAATTGTCCAATAAAACAAAAAGTTGGCAAGCCCTGATTTCCACGGAGCTCGAACTTGGGAACTTTCAATTGTACTCCGATTGTTTTTTAAAGTATTCTTTGAGTCCGCAAAGGGGGTGGGGCAGAGCTGAGCGAGCGGGGTGGGGGGGGGGCTACCAATATCTGTATGAACCGGCGTTTTGCTGATGTAACAGATGGCGTCCTGATTTCAGTTTTGTTTATGATAAATAGTCAAACTGCCAGTGCTGGTATTGAGACCAGAACAAAAATCTAGCACAAAATATTATGTTTTTCTAGCAAATGCTGTGATTACTCGGAATACTAAAAGTGAGCATATAAAACAAGCCAGACAAATGCTCAGAAGCAGCACCCGTTCTCGAGTATGACTTGTGCCAGACATCACTTCTTTCAACCATATTATTATAACATAGAAGAAAGTGACCCAGCACAAATTTATTTTGAACCCCATTAGGATATGCGTACGTAGTTTAGCTTAAGTACTAACTACAACCAATCAGTAGTTATTTTTAAACTTTCGCGATTCCAACACATTGTTTATAATAATAAAACGGAACTTAATCGCGCTGAAAACATATGTTTTATTTGTAATATTACCTCGACGTTCCAGCCAAGTTGCACTGGTCGTGGTCACTACTACCAATCAACTAAACATCTTAAACAACTCATATTAAATCTAAAATGTTTAAGATTCCAAATATGCAGATAGAACGAAAATTTAAATGCCCAAGCAGGTTCGAATCGTGCCCGAGTAATTTCATTTTTCTATTTAGATTTTCGCTAAGCATGCAGTAATGGATAAAAAAATATCAGAGGTAAAAATTTAATGCGAACCACATTTTAGAAGACTAAATTTCAACAAAAGAGCAAAGCAGTAAAGTTAAGGAGACATAATAAAAAAAACTATTATAGACATATTTTACCATGTTTTTGATTTAAGACTTGTCACTGTCGCAAGCATCATGATCAGGAACTGAAGCAGGAAATATTCGGTCCTTAAAGTTAATTTTGATGAGACATAACTGGTTCAACAAATGGGATTCCTACCACACGGGATGTAGCCATAATACTCGTACCTACATTTTTTTAACACGCGAAAGCCTTTGTTATAACCCTTAAAAAAACAATTTTACAATGTCAAAACAAGCGTTACGCGGCCTTTTCTCAACTTCTCTGTAATTACAAATCTCATCAAAGTCTAGAAGCGATTATCGGAAAGACACTAATCTCCGCCTTGAAGGGCTGAGGGGTGTCAATAAAAAATTACCGCGGCTTCGTCACGGAGTTCAAGCGCGATTCCATTGCTAACTACGTCACGGGAAAATAAACAACGTGCCAAATGCCTCAAGGCTTTTACTCAACCGATCGTGCCGCTGATACGATCCAAAAACGCATGTGATCGCTAATCAATGCCTGGTAAGCCGTTTTCGCTGCGTGTGTTTGATCGTATGCGTTCCGAGATCGCTTGCCGTTAGTAGTCCACGTTCTGCTTCCAAATACAATTTTGGAAGCTAGCAAACTACAAATGCTTACAAGAGATGATACCGATTGCTTACATGGTCGTTACCAGTGTGAAGATTAGTATGATTACATAATAAAATCGTGTTCCATGAACGTTCCGTGAGTCAAATCGGTCGAAGTGGGTAAAAATCTGGAAATACAGACTTCGTTAGGGCAAAATTATGGCACGATTCCACTACCAGTGCGGTCACGAGAAAAAAACATTTTGCTTTCGCGGTTTGGTTTCATGACGGAAGCGTTTTCTCTGCATCACTGATGTTACATACAGAACTAAACATGCGTATAGAGCAAGAAGGAGAAATAGGAACTGATCAATTGCATCATTAATATTGGCTAGCAAGGTCTCGACACAACGACGTTGATGCCTCAGTTTTCATAAAGGCCTGTAGTATTATATAGCTAAAGCGTTTTAGTCACAATGACATTTCCTAGATGTAGAGTACATGTACGTAGATAGTACTTCAATAACTGCAACTCCGTTACCTCCAGCATGAGTTTTCATTGCCGGCGTGATCACGCAGTAAAAGCGTAATCCTATTGCCGTAAAAAGCTAGGTCGTACTCCCAGTGCCGGTTACATGACGGTGGAGTTAGGGCATGTTCCCACTGCCTCGCGCTGATCCGGCCGGGTTGCGACAAGGCTAATCCCGCGGGTCTAAGCTCTGTCGCTTCACGAGAATTTAATTTCACCGATAATTATTTTTTATTTGTAAATCGGCAAATGATCATCTTCAATTTTAATCTTGTGATTTCAATTTTAACTGAGACGGAAAAATGTATTTGATTTGCGCTAGATTTTTTCTAGCTTGTGCTTTTTAGTAATGTCTACTATAATGTTCCTTATATCAACGCTTGTGACATTACAATATGAACACAACTAAAGATTAGTTTGATTGTTACCTTCAATGTTAAGTGTAATGTGGCAGCAGAGCTTTGATGCACATTCAAGCAGACTTCCGTAACAATATAGTTGAAACTTCCCGGTGACAATAACACTAATATTATACTGCTACGGACAGGCGTGTTGTTTACTATCAGGTGAACGAATTGCTCGTTTTGTCACCCAACAATATAAAAAATACTTTTACTGTTGTTAGATTTTTGGCACCTAGCAAACATCAATGGTAATGGCATTGAATGATGATGTCGAAACTGAACTTAGTCCTGGCAACTGTTAGTTATCACAACAACTGACAAAGAGTGACATCGAAGTTAAATAATCCTGGCAGCTGGCAACCAATCGGGTGACGTTGTTTGCAATAATTTGTTCCGATTAGTCCTTAAAATACAATTTAGCAAACTTTAAATAAGTTAGTGATTGTTCGGATGAGTGACGCCGACCAGTGCCAGAGCCGCGCCTGCCAATCACTCGAGTTTCGGTCTTTCGGTGTAAACAGACGTCGGTAATTCGCTTTTCGGATCTAACTTGTGAATTATTTGCAGAGATTGACGCAAGTTTTCAAAAAGTTTTTGGCCGATACTGAAATTAGGACGTTGGGTAATAAATTATTTGGCCTACAAAGAAACTGTCAGGAAACCTTTTAGACATTGATGCTATTCGACGCCTCAAACAACCTTATAATAAAAAAAGTCAATTAATGTTGTATTAACTACCAATAAAGGTTATTTAATAGCCACGCCTTTCGAACACTGAAACAATAAGAAGGTCACCGATAAAATAATTTGTTCGTTACGCGCGCGTATTTACCGACATCTCGCGCTGAGTAAAAATAACAGGCAAAATATATGGTTTCCATTGTACCCGCAATTACGTAACAATGGCGGTGAATTGAAAAGCGTTCAAGTACCGACAGCACCCCATCCACCCCTCACCCCCTCTGCCGATCCGAGTCCTGTGCCTCGCATCCGGTATTTCAGAGACACTCTGGAAAATAATACGTATGTGGATAAATGAAAGCCGCAAATCCTTACAATATCCAATAGCGTAAAAGAAGAGCGCAAAATGAAATTCCGCACCGTGGCCATTTGTAAAGTGAGCCGGCGGCCGCGGCGGATTAGTGCGCGTTCACACCGCACGCCACGGATTAGGCAGCAGTTACTGCTACCCTTTACTACACTATTATGGACCAGCCTTTGTGTTACTAGAACTCGTGTTTTGTAGCATTACGCTACATGACGTAGCGAGGGCTGCTACGAAGGAAGCAGTTTGCTACACAACAGCTACGCTGCGTAACCTGTACCGCTAAACTGTAGCGTAGCATAGTGCTACGGCGTATGTACATTTATCATGTCTTTACGAGAATAAATGATATTAACTAAGGAGATTTTTTCTCAGTTACATTTTGTTACACAATAAAGATAAGTAGGTACTACATAGTTGTGCATAGATTTATACGTTTAAGTGAACAATAACGTCAAATAAAGGTAGTGAATTTCTTAAATCGCACATATATTATAAGTTAATTGTGACACTTCTACATAAGACGTGAAGTTACACGAATAATTTCACACACGCCGACCCAAAAATTCCGTTTCTCGTTATTCAAATACGTAACCGGAACACGAGTCCGGAACTCATTCGACGCTCGCGCCGCGTCGAAGGCCGCTCAATCGAAAATTGAATTTCAATGTCACAACAGTGCAGATGTAAAAATCGGAGGCTCGGGCGATCGTTGCGCGTCGGTCGCGCGGCGGGGCGGGCGGGGGGCGCGGGGTGCGCGCGCCGCGGGGCGGGCGGCGGCGGCGGGCGGCGGCGCGGCGCCGGCGGCAGTGTCCCGGGCCGCCGCGGCGAGCGCACGTGACTCCGCCATGCGCCTCGTGCCGCCCCGCGCCCGCCCCGCACCGCCGCCCCGCTCCACGAGCGACCGCCTCCGCGACTGCAGTGCGCGCTGCTCCGCTCCCCGCGACTCTGAGCCGCGATGCGAGCGTGCGATTTGTTTGTAAATTCGAGTGCAACGCGATCGCCAACCGTGCAGTGACTCGAACTGACATGTTGAGTGTAAAGTGGAGTGTCAGCGTGTTAGCGTGACTCTCAGGAGCGAGTTATTTCGGCTCGCGACGGATCGACGCCGCGGATTATCTAGAAAGCCTTTCGGGGCTTACTTTGTTTTAGACAGGTGAATACAATTTATGAGTACTATTAAGATTGATACATTACGTCACCATGATAAATGTAACTTTGCTTTTCTAAAGTTAAGTTGAAATTGAAAGTAGTAAAACTGCTCGTAAAGTTTAAAAGTCAAAATTTTTACAGGTACATTTGGATAAAAATAGTTTGTTCTTGTTCTTCAGCGTTATTGCTGAAAAGTTAACCTACATGAGTTGCCAAGATGAATACATTAACTAAGTTCTCCTGCACGCTATATTGAAGATGTTATCGGCATAGATTTGCATCGCGGAATGTCGGCACGCGGCCGGAAGCGGACCGGATACGGACCGGACACGGACCGGGACGGTCCGGGCGCGGGTCGTCTCTCGCTGCATTAATTAAGTCGAGTTAGACACCTGCCGGGAAGTGTGTCGAGGGCCTGCGACTGAGGCATCCGTTGCGGGCCGGCCGCAGCGGGCCCGCGCCGGCCTGCCGACGGCTCGCGTAAAACTTTACTGCCGGTTTAAAGCCGGCATTAACCGGCACTCCACACAGATAGCGCGTCTGAATAAAACATTCAATCTTCGAGAGAAGCACTCTATTTGATTAGCGTCGTAATTACTCATATAACTCCGCAGACGTCGCGATCCGATCCCGTAAAACTACGGATCGAACGCGCATTAAATAAAGGACAACTTTAAATAGAGACATGATTTAAAAACCCACAAAAGACAAGTGAAATGCTAAGCTGAGGCGAAAACTGAGCAAAGAGGATTCCTCTTTAATCCAATAGCTGAATGGCACTGAATAGTTTGCGAGCGGAGGAGGATAGTTATAACCTTATTGCAAGCGGAGGGCACCATTGAGCGCGGTCGAGCCGCCGCCAACGGAATCGCTTTACCGAGGGTCAAATGGGATTAGCCCTTTCGAAGGGACGCGATAAACTAATATGCGGACTCGAATTGGTTTCGAATAACCTTATTTAATGCGGAGCCGTTGACTCCCGCTGACCGCCCGCCCGGCACCGGCCGCTGCGATGTACCGCTCCGCCGCGAGTAGGTAGCCCTCAACCGCCTCAAGTAGTCTCGGGATCCTTCGGTTGAGATTACTCTGTGATACCGATATCGTACGTGCGTCGTACAGAGCATTTCATTATTCTTTTATTTGAAATAGTTAAGAATTTGTCGATCTCTTAAGGTGACGTCAAAAGCCAATTTTGTAGGTGACAATATGACAGATCGCAAATATATTTTTTCTAAGCTTCTCTAGCTCTGGACAATTGGTTGCGTGCAGGAATTCTACATAAATGTCTCATAATTAAATAATAATTTTAAACGGATATAGCAGATACCTACCTGGTAATATTGATAAAACAATAATTCACACATAATGTTGGATCAAAATAACAATCATTACTTTGCATGTATCATCCTGATTTTGGCTCAACTCACACCTGTCTTTAGTACCTAATTAGGCACTGAAGTCAGGTGTGAGTTGAGCCAAATGTTCTGGGCCACTGTAATTGTTATGTCGTAGTCATTTAAGCTTAGTTATCTCTTCATAATGTATATATAACACCGAACAAAGCCATGCCGTCAAGCGACCTAGTCGTGTTTCGGGATGATGTTCGGTGAACCATCAGGGAGACGGGTCTGAGCAGCCGCTCAACTGCCGTCTCTCTCTAGATCTATGTGCTCCATCTTAGGCCACATCATTGCTTCACATCAGGCGAGATAATGGCCAAACATAGATCTATTAAGTGTAAAAAAAAATAGTTTTTAACCGACTTCAAAAAGGAGGAGGTTTACAATTCGACGGTATGTTTTTTTTTTTTTTTTTTTTTAATTTTTTTTTTGTGTGTTTGTTACGCGATTACTCCGCCAATTATGCATTGATTTCGATGATTCTTTTTTTGATTGGTAGGTAATACTTCAAAGGTGGTCCCATATAAATTTTATCGAAATTCATTCAGTAGTTTTTGAAAAAAATAGCAAAAACAAAAAATATAAGTTTAATCTTCAAGTCGGTTCTTGTTTTTTTCGTAACCAAACTTTCTTAAGGTGGAGGTTTTGTATTCGACTGCTTCACCTGCTTCACCCAGGGTTGACTTCCGGTGAGGGAACTCCTCAACGGTGAATAGTACAGACACAACATTTCGTAAATGGATTAAACCATAATAGCCTGTTCTAAATTCCATCATGATATGGCAGATTCACCCAGGATTGACTTCTGGCGAGGGAACTCCTCAACAGAGAATAGGACAGACATGAAATTTTTTTGTACATGCATTTAATTGTGATATCTCATTTTAAACTTTGTCATGATGTGGCTTCTAGATCATAAAAGCTTGTCTTTAAAAACTTTTTGAATTAATTTAATTAAAACTTGTTTTTCACTAAAAAGGGTAAAATAAATTATTTTTCAAAAAAAACTAAACCGACTTCAAAACCACAAATGGCACTCAAAAGTGAAAAATAAATTAATATAATTATCATAAGCGCTACCCACTCATATATTTGAAGTCGGTGCCAGACAAGTCTAAAAGGTAGTAGATAGATACTACCTACAAGTAGTACTTACTATATACATATTTATCTGCTACCTATTAGACTTGGCTGGCACCGACTTCAAATATATGAGTGGGTAGCGCTTATGATAATTATATTAATTTATTTTTCACTTTTGAGTGCCATTTGTGGTTTTGAAGTCGGTTTAGTTTTTTTTGAAAAATAATTCCTTTTGTATTTGTTTTCTTTTTTTAATTGTGTTAGTTGTATGACTTTGTGGTCGTCAAATAAATGTTTTTTCTTTATTTTCTTTTTTTCTTTCTTTATGGTCAGGCGTGGTGCTTCAGATCCCCGATGAGGGGAACGACTTGCGCGTATCAACACTCAGTTCCAAAATGAGTTAGAAATAATAAAAACGTGGTCGCAGCACACACGGCTTAGGCTGAACATTTCATTCTTCCTAACTGTAACTGTGTGTAGCAAACAAAGTATTTTAGCATTAGTAATTTAGATACTAATAACTGTACATTATCGAAATTAAAAAAAATAATTTTGTCCTATCGCGCGCCTTTGAGATCACAATTAAATAGAATTTGTTTGAGACTAGTACTATAATATTAATTAAGCCATCTCAGTCCGTAACAATGACACAGAACTAATCTCCTGAGTTTTAATTAAACGTTATTATAATTTATTTGAATCGGTTGGAAACTTGTATACCTATAGTAACTATTCTAGGCATCTGAGTGCTTCAATACTTTGCAATGTCAAACTTATTGAGATACAGCTATATTAGATTCTGACTTTATATTTTTTTTTTAACCCACGACGCAAAAAGGAGATGTGTTATAAGTTTGACCACTATGTGTGTCTATCTGTGATACCGTAACTCTTAATCGGGTTTAGGATGCGGTTTCTTATTTGATAGCAGGTTTTCTAGCGGTGCTTCTCAAACGTGTTTTATCAAAATCGGTTCATTCGGTTTTTACTTTTTACAGGTTGTTTGTGTCGGGGTTTTATTAAATTTTGGTTTACTGAAATTCGCTTGTTAGGAAAACTTACAGCCTATAGACATGATAATTAAATTATGTTTAGGATAACTAGGCCAATTACAAGTTTTCACATTAATATAAGTCAAATAATGAATATGTTAGTTTTATGCATATGAGCAGTAACCCAAACATTAGTAGGGAACGGATTCCTTTAACGACATTCATAAATCAAATTAAATAAGGTAAGTCAAAGTCAAAGTTCATTACCGTTTATTAAATAGGCACAAAAGTGCACCTTCACACGTCATAAACACAATACAAATAAACATAGAAATATGTTAAAAATAGTATTTATGCTTTAGCGTCCACAAGTGATCATATTAATACTAAAGTAGTGGTAGGAATCTTTTGCCAGAAATTGAACTACCAAGTCGTAGAGTGCAAGCGTAGTTGAAGAAGCTTTAATCAAAGAGTAGATCCAAGACCAAGCGAAGTAAATAAAGCATGAAACAAAACTGACACGGGCTATAAATAAATAAAAATACAATACAAAGTACATTATTATACACCAAACAATAAGAATCAGCAGGTACCTACATGTAAATAACTTACAAACTAAAGTACAATGGGCGGACTAAAAATATAAGTAGTGTGCACGCATTATCGTGTTCTAGTTTGAGGACTACTGTTTCAAGCTTAATACAATTATTGAGACATTGTCTCGGGGTGACGAGCGCAGTGCAGTGCCGCGAAGGATTTACAAAACAAAAGTTCAAGGTGGTGCTGCAAGGGATTTGATTTGTACCTCCGTAAGCATCCAGTTATACAACCAGACCTCATCGACCGGGTTAATATCATTTTTTTGACAAATAAAGCAATGAGTAAAAACAAATGAAAGTCGACCCACGGTCACATAAAACGAAAGTAGTTATTAATAAACTCGCTAAGTGCCGTAGTTATTTCTAAAATAAGCAGAGCTCACAAACAAACCCCGCTCTTTGTGCTCTTACTCGTAAAGCAGCTAACGACAACTAATTGCTCATAATTTCAGTTCTGAAAACTTTATTACCTTCGCCTAACATTTAACTAGTTCTTTCTTTTGTAAGTGCTACCTCATGGCCATTATGTTTTATGTCAAACATAAGTAGGTAAAAGAAATGAAAATATTTTTATAATATGAAGGATGACAACGAAATAAGTGAACAAAAACTTTTTGGATAAAATTATCCAACGAACTCAAACTACCAGTTCAGTCTTTTAAATAAACAAGTATACATTTTATAAAAAAAAAACGACTTCAATGTATTTTCGAACTCCAAGGTCAAATATCGATGTAATTGATATGGGGACCACTTCGTACCTATACCTACTGAACCCAACGCATAATTTTTTTTCCAAATCGGTTTATAAATGACGGAGTTCTGAGGTAACTAACATAAACCTATATTATGTAATATAGGTTATATATATTGAATATGTAGAGCTTGAAATGTTTTACCAACTTGATAATTGTAGATGTTATCTTTTCTAGCAGGTGTATATCCGAAGCACTGCTAGAGTCAGTTCTCTTATTTTTTTCCCGTTCCTTGTCTTCAGTGACTTCACACTGAAGTCACTAATTGTTTTTCATAATAACACTTTGTATCCCTGCATAGTTGCATGATAAACAATTTACAACATAGGTATCCATTTTTATTTCCTAATTTATTTCTACATAGACAAAAACATATATTTTTTCTTTTTCTTAGATTTTTGAGAAGGTCACTAAAATTTATTTTAAATTTAACCAAAATTATTAACTGTCAGTGTCAATTGAATCATTTTTTTTAAGTTCGCCCGTTAGGGCAGGCTAAAGTCTCTAGGAGCATACCGCCATGTCTAACGTAGTTTTTATTTGATAGTTTAATGTTCCTTTATTATACTTTTGTTGAGAATGAGGATCAACAGCAACAAGCCGGACCTTCTCCTAGTGCTTCAATAAAGTGGTGGAACTTTATTCAAGCTTTCCATGGACTTTTTGGGAGAGCATAAAAAACAATGTTTTCTCTTTTTTGTTTCATTTCCCTACACTTGTGCACGCTTACGAACACATAATGGTTCATATTCCACCGATATTAACATGATCACTCGAAATAACCCTTGTTTGGAAAATAAAACAAAATCGAACTGTATCACTTTTCACTTCCCGCCAAAATGTCTCAATTGAATCATGATTTAACATAACCATGAAACCATAGAGTATAGCATTTTTTTTTCTAGATCAGGCACAGAAATTATCTACATTCTGTCAATTACACCTTCTAGCATTTTAAAATATCTCCGAAACCAGTGAATAAAAATAAAACACTAAAAATTCTTTTATTTAGGAAGTGAACCCCCGAAATCGAGATTAACCTTAATAACAATGAAATGTAGAAAATTTAATTACGATTAAAAAAAACTTGTAACTTTTACTGAACTCGTGGTGGGATTTTATCTTCGATGTTTATTTGAAGAGTGATGTCATTTTATCTGGAAGCGGTTGAACTTGTGTTATTGTGATGTTCGGTTTATTTATGCAAATGCATATTACTCGAGTAATGTTGAGTGTTTACTTTGGATTGTCTCGAGGGTTACGATAACTTTCTTCTCAAAGTTTATATATACACTTTAAGTTTTGTGAATGAAGTGGCTTTTTTATTCATTTTATACCGTTATGTAAACTGAAGCGTTCACAATAATATTATTATCTCTTCTCTTATTGTTAGTTTGAGTAAGACTTTCGGTTTGGTTTCCAATTCGAGTCAGCATCTAATATTATTATATCAAATTATGCTTCTTTCAATGTTCCAGCTCTACCCGAACTTTAAGCTATAGCTATTTAACAATGAACTGAAATAACTCTTTATTGAAACGCTACACAAAATTAATTAAATAACAATTCATTTATTTACCAAATTATAACAATGTAAGTTATATTAACAATAAAAATTTACTTAACAACAATTAACATTTGGCAGTCTTACCGCTTTAAGTGATTTCTTCCAGACAAAAGTGACAATTACTTCACTACCATAACTTCTAAAAGTTCTCACGTTTTTAATGCAATAGGGTTACAAATAGCAGCAATCATATGTTCACCTCACCAAGGCTTTAAAGGCTCTGTCCAAAATTATGACTTCTTTTCCTAACATCTAGACTTGCATGCCATATGTGTAGTCAAAGTGACAAACACCTTTATTACTAAATCAATTCTACACACTACTTTTTAAAATGAACTAAACTACTTACAAGGAGATGTAAATTGACATAATGATCATTAAAAAACAAAGAAAAGTAACGAAGTGAAGTAGTGTATTTGGTTTATTAAATTTTATGTTATATGACCGGTTTTCATCCATTAAAAGTTCACTTCAATAGCCCAATCATAAGTAATTTCCATATCTCCAATAGTAGTCCTTGCACTTATCGAGGACCGTCTTTGATTGCATCTTCTTAATGATGCACTTAGAGATAGTCCCCGATAAGTGTTGCCCATACTTCTAAACTAAATGCCCTAAGAGGCCTCTACGTGTAAGACTCATGTCCCCGCGTAAGCCTTCCAAAGGACCGGGTGTATAACCCGTGAGAAAGAGTGACACAATAATAATAATTAAAGTCCTTTATGTTATTAGCCCAAATGTTCTAGTGTACTACCAGTTGGCAGCGTACCCCAAGATGCTTGCATCATTATCCGGTTGTCAAAGTTAAACAATGATAAGCTGAAACATGTTGCACCGAATAAATGACATGTAGACAATTTCAAAATATTATTGTGTTACTTTAATTACGAGTGAGTTTTATACTGATTCTAAAAATAGTACAGTTGTAAAGGTTAGAGTGTGTATGGTGAGCCCACAAGTCCTTAGCGGATATAGTTCATGTTCTTTGCTCTGAGCGATACGCAAGTGTCAAATCTTCACTCAAATGGTTTATATTATTCACTATATTACTTAATTTATGCAAGCATAAATAAACTGGTCAAACTATAACTTCATTATTTGGTACAACTAATGATTATTGGTTAACGAATATGATTAGAGCACGCGAGGGTGCTCAATAGTAGTTTTTCGCGTACTGATGAAAATAAGGAAAAATGTGGTAAAGCGATTGCGCGGCAAATGCAACTATGCAATAACGCACAATCGCTGAGCTGTTCGGTTCAAACACGAACAGCAGTAGAGGCAACAAATTATTCGGTTTCTATGCATCCAACCGCCGCGCACTGAATCCACTTGACGGATTATAGCCAATATTCCCTCGCTGACAATAACACGTAATAGACTGACGATGACGCTCAACACCTCCAAGTACGCAGATCTGGTTTGCTAAGCTAGCGGAACAATAAGGCGCTTTCCTATAAGCTGAGGCACATTTAGCGCCGTCTCGATCCAGCCCCGCGGGACCTGATAACACGATCCCTCTCCGTAGAGCGCTAAAGCCGCACTATTTTATGACACGGTTTAGCACCCCGAGATAGCTCGCGATAAAATGTTTGTCTCAACAACGCGGGATGAAAAGAGACTCAGAGGAACTCGGAGATTTTATATAAGTAAGATTCAATCTAGTTAGATTTGTGTACTTGTATTCTATCTCTTACTTTTGTAAAACTGAATCAGAGTTAACGTAATCGTTTTGGTTTTGACTCAGAAAGAAACACTGAAACATATTAATTTTTAAAACAGGTAAAACAATTTTCTAAATTTAAGATTAAACATTTCTTAGAGCCGCCTTTCAAATGTGTTTATTATTATTAACATTTTAATAAGTTCGTCTATTTTAAACAGACCTGCTATTTACAAATATCAAATTTTATTTAACAGTATCTTAGAGTCATGCGCGTCTAGAAATTCTAACGATGATTTTGTGAATAAGATAAGAATAAGGAAAGGCTCTCAAAACTGGGAGGAAAATTGAAATAAATTCAGTACAGAATAAACATGAGTATCATTGATATCGAGTCATTACTCTAACGAACGCCCCAAATAAATCCAAACTGGGAAGCGCTCGAAGCGCTGGATCGCTTTGATCTTGTTTATTAAGAACACTAATTGGTCACAGTCTCTGTAAAAATCTAAAATCACGGTGCGAAAAGAAACAACTTTGATTAATTAAGTATCGGACATTACAATAGCATAGCGATGGATTTCAGCGCGAGTAGCGACCGAAATCAATTAGCGTAATTAAATAATTGTCGGGCTGTTTCGGAGTTATGGCTCAATAAACCGGTTTGCGGCGCACTAAAACATCGACGACAGAATAGTCATGAATATTCTCCACAATGGAATAATTTTCCATCTAAATAATGCCATTAATTTTATGAAAACCACTTGCGATCTATGGCGACTTCTACTTGGAACCAAAAATTGGTTGGTTAGTTGGTTTATTTATAAATTTATCTTCTTACAGCGAAAGATTTATTTTTGGCCTTTCTTAAAACTCATTATGTTTAGATTAACCGGAATGAAAACAACTCATACCTATAGATATAAATACTTGAGAGTGCGGAGCGAACCTCTAAACGGATAACATACAGTAGTGTACCTTCCGAGTTTAAAAATCGAAAAGTCGTGAAATCACGCAATTCCAAGATTAAAATTTACATCATTTCAAAGCCTTTCATCCGCGGAGTATAGTGATGCAAAAATATAAAAAATCGATATGAAACTTTTGATTTTATAAGTGTTTAAAAGTTTTAACTGACTGAACGTTTAAACCGACACGGTAACGGCAAGCGTAAGGTCAACGACCCCACTACAATCCACTGGACGAAAGTATCAACTGTGCGGCGCATCGAGTTCTACGGACCATCGAAAACATAGCAAGTAACTAATTTATCTACAAATAATCTACAAATTATAACAATGGATTGCCCAGCATGCAAACAAACTATTATACGAACAACAGACATTCTAAAATGTACAAGCTGCCATAAAAACTATCACTATGCTTGCTTAAATATCACTTCTGCTTATTACCTAAACAATATGTTTGAGCTGAAGAAAACCTGGCGCTGCCCTTCCTGTGATAATGTCACCAGGCGCAATAGGAATGATAATACCCCTATAAGACAACAGCATGCGTCTGTCTTGGATGAAACTACTATGTCTATCGACGATTCAATATCCGAATATCAAAACACAACCAAATCTGAACACTATGGAAATAACTTAGAAACAGCACCCCAAAAATTGTCACAAATAACTTCCAGTGAAAGCAGTACTATACTCGAAAAAATTAGCATACTACTAGACAAAAAACTTGAGGAAAACAAAAAATCTATACTTTCTGAGATAAAAAACACAATACAAACTGAAATACAACTAACAACAGAAATAATGATGCAAGAAATGAACAAAAAAACAGATATAATTGTGGAAGAACAAGTAACTATGAAAAATAATATAAATGTACTAAATGAGACTATTGCAAAATTAAATACAGAAAATAAAACGCTCCAAGAAGAAATAAGGCAAATAAAAAATAAATTTAATAACATAAATAGTACAAATAAGCAACAAAATATCGATAACTCAAGAAAATTGGTACTTTACGGCCTAACAGAATATGACCATGAAACAGAAAATGAACTAACCGCTAGAATAACAAATATCTTTCAAAACTTACTAAATGTAGACCTAACCGGCTACATAGAAGAACTCACAAAAATCGGCCGGAAAAATTACCGTAGACCTATTGTCATTGAACTCATAAGCAAAAAAATGACTAAGTACCTATTGCAAAACGGCCGATTCTTCAGAAATTCGGGAATGGCAATATCTGAATACCTTGACGAAGACGCAGTAAAGCTCAGAAAAAGCATTCAGGCCCAATTACGTGAAGCCAGGCAAAACGGACATCACGCTGTAATAAGAAACAACTTACTTATTATTGACGGAAAAATTACCAACACTTACCCCCAGAACCAAAAAACAGCGCCATCACAACCACTCCAGCAAGAACTATCAGCAAGTCCTACAACACGCGACTCCACTAGACACAACGACGATGTTTCTGATACCACTTTCACACAGAATCACAACAACACACTAAATAGCCATACTTTTCGTCGCTAAAGAAAATAACTTCAATGTCTTGTTCCAAAATATGCAAAGCATGTATAATAAACTTGACACACTAGACGCTTTTCTTGAAGAAGTACCTCACTATCAAGCGCTATGTATAACAGAAACATGGTTAACTCAAGATAAACTAAAATTAATAAAGTGCAGCGGGTACACCGTCGCGTCATCTTTCTGTAGACTACACTACGCAGGAGGCGGAGTGTGTATATTATTACAAAGTGACTTAGAATTCATCGAGAGAAAGGATATTGTGGACATGTCGGTCGAATACGTTATAGAACTCTGTGCAATTTCCATTCCTAAGATTAATGTTTTACTTATAGCTATGTATTGGAACAACAGAGAGACCGATTTATTTTATAATCAATTAAGAAAATTATTAGATATAGTGACAAAAAAATATAACTCTATGAATATAATAATTGGCGGTGATTTTAATACAAATATTTTCGCTAATAATTCACAATCTAAATTACTAATAAATCTTATGTTGGAATACAATTTTAATCAATATATTAACCAACCGACACGAGTAACAAAATCATCATCAACATGTTTAGATCTAGTATTTGCTAACTTTAATAAAACTAACATAGAAACAAATGTTTACGATTATGGGTTCTCAGACCACAAGAGTGTGATTCTAAAAATAAAAATCTTAACTGAAGTAGCAACTAAACCGATCCAATGGGTAATAGAAAAAAGACTGTTTAATAAACAAAACATAGACATATTTAAAAATAAATTAAAATATATAGATTGGAAAATGCTATTAAATGAGTCTAACACAATAAACGAAAACTACACTATATTCAATAATAAACTAATAGAAATTCTTGACCAATACATTCCAAAAAAACGTATAAAACTAAAAGTAAACAAAAAGCCCCCGTGGATAACCTTAGGTATAAAAACTTCTTGCAGAAATAAACGACTTTTTAAAAGATTTGTAACTTATTGCAAAGACTCAACTCTCACTAATTACCATAAAAAATACGTTAAAATATTAAAAAAGACAGTAAATAAGTCGAAACAAAATCAGTATATAAGGGAAATGAAAAATGCGGAAAACAAGACAAAAACAATGTGGAAAATAATAAAAGAACGCACAAACAAAAACATCAAAAAACACAAAAATAATATAAAGTTAAAAATCCACGATAAGATAACATCCGAGCCGAGCCAGGTTGCAAATCTATTCAACGAGCATTTCGCGTCAGTGGGGATAGTGAATAGTGGGGACGCTACGCAAGGTCATCCGCCGCAGTGCAGCAGCCGGCCGCGGCCACCGGCGCTCGAGCGCATTCATAACTCGATGTACCTAAGACCGGTTGAGCCGCGTGAACTATATGATATTATAAGAAACCTTAAAAGCAAATATAGTCACGGCATCGATGAGCTCCCACCTATTTTGATTAAAAACTGTGCAAAAGAACTGACCTTACCATACTACCTGTTGATTAACCAATCATTCCAGGAAGGCATGTTCCCTGACTTGTTAAAAATATCCATAATTAAACCCGTTTATAAAAAAGCATCAAAACTAGACCCAAACAATTATAGACCTATAGCACTTTTGCCTACATCGTCTAAGATATTTGAAAAGGTAATGCAAAAGCGCCTCAATTCATTCTGTGAGAAACATAAAATATTTGATGACTCACAAAACGGGTTCCGGAAAAATCGTTCAACGATACTAGCTGTCTATAAATATATACATAAGATACTCGACATAATTGATGATAAAAAATACGCAATTGGTGTCTTATTGGATATGACTAAAGCGTACGATAAAGTACAATATAAAATACTATTGGACAAACTATATGATAAAGGAATACGCGGGATTTCACACCAATGGTTCAGCTCATATTTACACCAACGTAAACAATTTGTAGAAATTGAACATTTCGACTCCGAAACCGGTAAAATTAATTTAATAAGATCTAAGATAATACAAACAAACAATTCAATACCACAGGGCAGCGTACTCGGATGTATCCTATTTTTATTATATATTAACGATCTCCCAAAAATAATTAATAATTTCTGCGTTTTATTTGCCGATGACATTTCTATCTTGACATCTTGTAATAATAATAATAATTTAAATCATAATCTTACTGACATCTTTGAAACTATAATTAATTGGATGAACGTTCACAACCTAGACATTAATTTTTCAAAAACGAAATTAATGCAATTTAGACCTTACCAAAAACCATCCCTTGACATTAATTTCACATACAATAATATTAAATTAGAATGTGTCGACGCGTTTACTTTGCTAGGTATAGAAATAGAAACAAATATTAACTGGAAAACCCATGTCCAAAAAATCAAAACAAAACTTTCAAGCTTCGCTTATGCATTAAAAGAACTTAGGAGGGCAACTGACCTTAAAACTGCCCTGTCTGCATACTATGCATACGCACACTCATGGCTTAAGTACGGAATTCTACTTTGGGGTAATAGTGTTGACGTGCAAGATGCATTTATTGCCCAAAAAAAATGTATCCGGATACTTGCTAACATCAAAAAACAGGAAAGTTGTAAACCACATTTTGTTAAAAATAAAATCTTGACTCTAACATCAATCTATATACTAGAAGTAGGTAAATTTGTGAGACAATATCCGCAGTTCTTCTTAAAGCATGCAGAACAAACACGGCGATTTGCAACTAGGTTTAAGCATAAATTAGTATTACCCATATCAAGACTGAACATACATAGTTCCGGTCCGAATGTAATGTCAGTAAAAATTTATAATAATCTACCTGACGAAATAAAAGAAGAGGAAAATTATATAAAATTTAATAAAAAATTAAAACAATTCCTGATAGAAAAATGTTATTATAATTTAAATGACTTTTTTAATGAAAATAAGAATGAAATGATAAAATGATAAGTAATTGACAAAGACGTAGAATAAATCGGTCCGCTCCCATTATAATGCATTATAATGTATAATTTGCTATACCCTAGTAGGGTCATATGTAATCTCACCACTACAATAAGAACTTTTGTGTACATATGTTTGCAATAAAGTATTGAGTATTGAGTATTGAGTATTAAATTAATTGTGTTTTATAATTTACTTTTAAAAGCTATAGCTTATCGTAATAATATTATAAATGTGAAACCAAAATGTGTAATCCATGAGGAGCGTAAATTTTATTGTTCCCTAAAAACTGTTTATATATACATTTTTCCTCACAAACTTTCGCATTCATAATATTAGTAGGAGGTAGGATAAGTAGGAGTGGGATAGGATAGTAGGATAAGCTGCTTATTAAAGCACATCAAAACTATTTAATTGTCATCATAGATACAGCAGAAGCTCGATTGTAAACACGCTAATCGATGATCGCGCCCGATCGCCGCGCCGTGAGCGGTGACGTGGCGATGCGCCGCGATGATCGATCGTCCATCGCAGAACTCGCTTCTGTTATTAGACGCCGATCGCTGCCCAGAGATGGATTGCCGACGAATCGGACTTTAATCTCTATGAAACTATATCTGAAAGAAAAATTGACGAGATTAGTAAATACGATGTAGTGAACTAGCTGCTGCCCGCCACTTCGTGCGCGTGGGTTTTGGTTACATCCCTCGAAAACTATGTGTTAAATTCAGGTGTTCTTTTTCCGATACGATGGTAGAGTCACTGTAATCATCATCATCATCAGCCTGTTACGTTCCTACCCAGCAGTGGGAACGTACTAGGTACGTTATACTTCAGTTAGCGACGACATATATATTGATTACAATGATGATAACATAAAGATCTGGCTTCAGAGTGGCATGAAAATGATATTTTGAACACCCATAGAATGAAACCACAAAAGCAATAATGAATCAATGGTAGGAATGATAAATTATCACTTTTAAATACTAAACGTAATATGGTCAGCACCAATATGTAGACTCATTTCAGAACCGCATCGCAGTAAAAATTTCCGTAGCAGCGTATTTGAAAGAAGTAAATTTCCAGCTATATATTGATTATGACATAGTATTAAAATGCGGCTGAATATTTTATAACGAAAACAATTAGAGTCCTGTTACCAACAAGCTATTAACAACTGTAAAGTGCTTGCAATTAAACGCTACGGGCCTTGACTCGTGTGTGATCGATTACAGCTTATCATTCCGTCAGTAAAAGCTGACAATTTATTAGCGACAACATCAAAGTGGTATTTAACTGCTTGTTTTATATAGCTTTTATGTTTTTAGAGTCCCAGTTGTAGAGGCGCTTGTTTCAAGTGGGAGTTTTAAAATCGTTCACTTTGATTTCATTTTAATTAGATTCTTGTAGTGACTTGCCCCGGATTCTTGCGGGTACAATTTATATTAAATAGGAATGAATTAGGTTTTGTTAGTTTTTAAAACCATATTAATGTTTGATAAAAGTTATTGAATTTACTCTTTGACATGGTTCAATTTTTTTCTTTACTTGGAGTAATTTTATGTATCACGTTTTTGGTGGCGTCATATCTTTAGGTATCCATATAATAATATAAATAAAATAAAAATATAATAAATATATATATGGTAATATATTCACGGACCTGCGTTCCCAAACTCAGATCGCAGATATTGCTCTGAATGCGGCTAGGCTAGGACTAGAGCGGTCACGTGTGCAGAAGACCTATCGGTCAAGCTGGCAGCAGACTGGAGGCTAGACATAGCATGGCGACGCCGTGGCAAGCCAAGGAGATGCCGGGATGAACATAAATTCAACCAAAACTGGACACAGATAGCTCAATACCATAATGAGTGGAAGCAGCACAGCACTGCTCTCGTCACCCTGACACAATAGACTGCCTCTGTGGTGTAGTGGTTGGACAAGTTGGCTCTAATCTTATACACCACTGACGTTGCAGGTTCGATTCCCGTGACGGGACAAATGTTTGTGCACAGAAAAAAGCGCAAGTATTTGTTCCGTATCTGGATGGGACCATGGTCCTCGTAGTTCTTGGTTCCCTAGATACAGGAAATCCTAGTTAGGGCCCAGAATCTATGTATGTGCTCGTTGGGCGTTAGAAAGAGAACGTAAACATACTATCGGGATACCAAACCCCTTACGTGCTACCGAAGTCAGTTCGTTTGACGTCCTGAAGGAAATATCAGATGAACATTCCTGATAACGATGCAAATACTTTTTCGCATGTTTCGTGCTCATCTTAATCTCAGCATTGACGCGTCTTGACTTTATCTCGCGGAGCCAAGCTTTTTCTCCGTGCAAACCACAGAATATACACTCGAGAGCAATGAATCCGGGTCACTTAAACATTCTGTTAAACATCTCGGAAACTAAAAATGATAG
Organism: Petrophora chlorosata; assembly: GCA_951640565.1. Classification (NCBI taxonomy): domain Eukaryota; kingdom Metazoa; phylum Arthropoda; class Insecta; order Lepidoptera; family Geometridae; genus Petrophora; species Petrophora chlorosata. Next base: position 287,035 of record OX621204.1, on the reverse strand, counting down.
GTTAATGCAATAAATTGTATTTAATAGACAATGTAATACTCCTTAAATGAAAGTAAAAAAAATATGAGTCACCATACATTTTATTAACACAAAATTACATAAAGAAAAAAACTGCTGATCTCTCCTTAAAACAAAAATAGGAAACATGAAATTTTTGAACTTTATTACGATTTTCTTGAATTTTAATACTTCGTATTGCCTCCTCGTGCTTCCATTACTGCGTTTACGCGGTTTAGCATGCTGTACACCAAGTTCCTTATACGATTTTGGGGAATATTCTCCCATTCCTCTGTGAGAGCAATTTTGAGCTCACGAAGCGTGATTGGGGGAGGGTTTCGTTGTTTTACGCATCTGCCTAGCTCGTCCCAAGCATGCTCGATCGGGTTGATATCCGGGCTGCGCGCTGGCCACTCCATACGAGTAATGTTCATCTCTTGAAGGTAGTCATTCACAATCCTACCTGTATGAGGTCGGGCATTGTCATGCATAAATATAGCATCCTCACCTAAATTGACCATAAATGTGTGGCGGCGCATCGCTAGCCGCTACGCACAACAGAAACCCGTCCAGGCGCGCGCGGTGTGCGGGCAGCGCGCGGGTGGCGCGGATCTGAGACCTGCCCCCAGTCGACCGGCGCCTGCGCTAGTGCTCCACGGAATCGTACGCACGCCGGACCTGTGTCGCTACGCCATTACCGCGCAATAACTTTCACCCTCGAATAACTCTCATTCTCTTCACTATATTCTTTCAATCTTTTGCTCTGTACTCTCATCTTGACTTCCCCCTTCCGTTCGCCTTCAAAAGAACTGTACATACTTCATATCTCCGTAATAAACTGTGAATTAAGTGGAAGTGTAGTTTTCATTGCGATCTCGCACACTACGCTCTATATTGGTGACCACCGACGTTAGAAATGACGAACGGACACGCAGCTAAAACGGACAACGCTGACGGACAATGGGAAGATGCATCAGCGGGCGCCGCGGTGAACAGAGTGGCCGTGCGTTTGCCGCCATTTTGGCCAGAAGACCCGGAAGTTTGGTTCGTGCAAGCGGAGGCGCAATTTCTAATATCGGGCGTTAAAGAAGACACCACGAAATTTTATCATGTGATCTCACAGCTCGATCAGAGGTACATACGTGAAATAAAAGACATAGTGAAAAACCCGCCGCCGACCAACAAGTATGAGAAATTGAAGCAAGAGCTTACGAAGCGGTTGTCTATTTCTCGCCAACACCAAATTACGCAGCTACTTTCTCACGAAGAATTAGGCGATAGAAAACCGTCGCAGTTTTTACGCCATTTAAAAACGCTAGCGGCAGACGGAGTAACGGACGAATTTTTGCGTAGTTTGTGGTCGAGTCGCTTACCACCTCATGTTCAAGCTATTATTGTGTCGCAAACCTCCGGCAGCCTGGAAGACGCCGCGGAACTGGCGGATAAAATATGTGAGGTCGCGCCGGCGCCATTACATCAAGTTGCAAGCTCAAGCGCCACGCCCACCGCCGCCGCTACCGCCGCTTCTAGTAATTTCGACGGTTTATTGAAGCGCATCGACGACATGATCGCGTCGCGCATACAGACGGAGTTGAAACAACAGATTTCGCAACTCAACATAAATTCTCGTGGCCGTTCTACTTATCGAGGCAACCGATCGAGAAGCCGTAGCCGCAGCAGAACACCTGGAGTGTGTTGGTACCACAATAATTTTGGGGATAAAGCGAAGAAGTGTACATCTCCTTGTACTTACAAGTCGGGAAACCACAACGGCAGTTCGTAGAGGCGACAGACGACTGTCAAGGTGTTACCAGTCGCCTTTTCATCACCGACCGAAAAACAAAGGTACAATATTTAATAGATACCGGCTCGGATCTCTGTGTCCTCCCGCGTCGATTCCTGCACCAGCCCAGACAACCCGCGGACTACAGTCTTACCGCTGCAAACGGTAGCGTCATCAGCACCTACGGTACCATGACCATGCACCTGGACCTAGGTTTGAGGCGAGACTTCGTGTGGAACTTCGTAGTGGCGAACGTGGACAGACCAATCATCGGAGCTGACTTCATCGCGCATTATGGTTTATTGGTAGACTGCAAGAACAGGCGCCTGATAGACAGCGTGACAACATTGGTCACACCTGGAACCGTCAAGACCTGCAACCAGACCAGTATCAAATCGATATCAGGTAACACCGAGTTTCATAAATTATTGTCTCGTTACCCTGAATTGACCAAGCCTTCTGGAGTTTTTCGCGAAGTTAAGCACTCGACTGTTCACTATATCAATACAACACCTGGACCCCCAGTATTTTGCAGACCACGACGCTTGGCTCCTGATCGTCTCAAGATAGCTAAGGAACAGATCGAGGACATGATTCGGGATGGCACCGCGCGACCGTCTGACTCACCATGGGCATCAGCGCTACACCTGGCCCCTAAGAAAAACGGCTGGAGACCCTGTGGGGACTACCGCGCACTCAATGCGCGCACCATACCTGACAGGTACCCTATTAGGCACATAGAAGACTATGCACATAGGCTAGCAGGATGTACAGCATACTCTAAAATAGACCTGGAAAAAGCTTACCACCAAATTCCAGTCGCTCCAGGGGATATAGCAAAGACTGCGATCACTTCTCCGTTTGGCCTGCTGGAATTTCCATTTATGTCCTTTGGTTTGCGCAACGCTGCCCAAACATTCCAGCGGTTTCTCGATGAAGTGCTGAGAGGCCTGGATTTCTGCTGCTTTTCTTATATTGACGACATTTTAGTGTATTCCAGAAGTAGATCTGAACACCTGGAACACCTGGAAATAATTTTTAAGCGCCTGCATGACTACGGACTTCGTATCAATGAAGGAAAGTGTGAATTCGGCCAGAGCGAGATAGATTTCCTTGGTTTTCACATTTCCCAGCATGGCACGCGACCCCTGGAAGACAAAGTTGCAGCTATAAAGGAGTTTCCACCACCAAAAACCGTCAATGGTTTGCGCAGGTTCCTAGGAATGCTGAATTTTTATCGGCGTTTCATACCGCACGCTGCCGCCGATCAAGCACCACTACACGACATGCTGTCGGGCCCTAAAGTGAAGGGTACTCAACCACTGACCTGGACACCTGAGCTTCTTGTCGCTTTCAGCAACTGCAAGGCAAGTATTGTCAAAAGCACTCTGCTTGCACACCCTGTCATGAACGCACCGCTTGCTCTTGTGACCGACGCCTCCAACTCAGCCTTGGGTGCGGTGCTCCAGCAGTTGGTAGAAGGAGAATGGCAACCGCTTGCTTTTTACTCTAAGAAGCTGAGCAAGTCCCAACAACTTTATAGCGCTTACGATAGAGAGTTGCTTGCCATATACGAAAGCGTCAAACATTTCCGCTATATGATTGAAGGTAGACACTTTGTTATATATACGGATCACAAACCCATCACCTACGCATTCCATCAGAACAAGCAGAAGTGCTCTCCCAGGCAATTTAACCATCTCGATTTTGTGTCACAATTCACTACAGATATTAGGCACATTTCTGAAAAGGACAACATCCCTGCAGACACATTAACGCGCATTGAAGCCGTAGCGTCACCGCCGACCTTAGAACAGCTAGCTCGTTCTCAGGAACATGACACGGAACTTCAGGAACTTCTCTCCAACCACTCAACCTCATTGAAACTGGAACAAATACCTGTACCAGGTACGAACATCACTTTATACTGTGACGTCTCTCTGTCGAGGCCCCGTCCTTTTGTTACGAAGGAGCTGCGTCGGCAGATCTTCAACTCGGTCCATTCGATGAGTCATCCTGGAGCAAAGTCAACGACAAAGATGGTAACCGACAGATTTATTTGGCCCTCAGCTCGGAAGGATTGTCGTGCTTGGGTTCAAACCTGCGAAGCCTGCCAGAAGTCAAAGGTACACCGTCACACTTCATCACCTCTAGGCAACTTCAAACTACCGCCATCACGATTCAGCCACGTGCACATTGATTTAATCGGTCCGATGCCTCCATCTCGCGAATTCAAGTACTGTCTCACAGCAGTTGACAGATACACACGATGGCCGGAAGTACAGCCGCTGCAGGACATAACAGCTGAAACAGTTGCCAGGGCATTCTACGAGATATGGATTTCGCGTTTTGGCTGCCCGCAGACTTTGTCTACAGATAGGGGTCGCCAATTTACATCTCACCTTTTCAAAGCTCTTACAGACCTATGCGGAGTCCAGCTGCGCCACACGACTGCATACCACCCAGCAGCCAACGGGATGGTCGAGAGGTTCCACCGCACCCTGAAAGCTGCAATCATGGCTCAAGGCGAGCAGCGCTGGACAGACATCTTACCTGTGGTCCTGCTCGGCATACGGTCGGCCTGGAAAGAAGACCTGCAATGCTCTGTAGCTGAGATGGTATATGGTGAGCGCTTACGAATACCGGGTGAGTTCCTTCAGTCTACTCTTAATAATCAGCTGAAACCAGTCGACTTCGTGTCTCAACTCAGACACAACATGTCACTTCTAAGACCTCAGGAAGCATCACGACACTCCTCAGCTTCTGTATTTGTACATGATGACCTCAAGACCTGCAAGCACATCTTCATAAGAAAAGACGCACTTCGAGGATCGTTAGAACCACCATATTCAGGCCCATATCTTGTACTTGACAGGACAAACAAGACCGTCACTGTAGAATTGGATAGAGGACCAGTGACAGTTTCAATAGATCGCGTAAAACCTGCCTACATACTGACTGACTCACCTGAAGACGCACCGAAATCGGTGATTGAAAACCCTGATGGTCAACGTCCGGTAAAGACCACAAGGTCCGGACGCATAATCAGATTTCCCGATTATTTTTCCGCAGGTTTTCCAAACTCCAAGGGGGGTGGTGTGGCGGCGCATCGCTAGCCGCTACGCACAACAGAAACCCGTCCAGGCGCGCGCGGTGTGCGGGCAGCGCGCGGGTGGCGCGGATCTGAGACCTGCCCCCAGTCGACCGGCGCCTGCGCTAGTGCTCCACGGAATCGTACGCACGCCGGACCTGTGTCGCTACGCCATTACCGCGCAATAACTTTCACCCTCGAATAACTCTCATTCTCTTCACTATATTCTTTCAATCTTTTGCTCTGTACTCTCATCTTGACTTCCCCCTTCCGTTCGCCTTCAAAAGAACTGTACATACTTCATATCTCCGTAATAAACTGTGAATTAAGTGGAAGTGTAGTTTTCATTGCGATCTCGCACACTACGCTCCATAAATGGACCAACGTGATCATTGAGGATTTCTTCCACATATCTTACGCTAGTTAAAGAGCCGTTTTCTATGATCACCAGCTCTGTGCGACTTTCAGAAGAAATTCCGGCCCACACAAGTACAGACCCACCACCGTAGGCTACTTTTTCTTCGATGCATGCTTGCTTGAATCTTTCCCCTGGTCTTCGATACACTCTGTGTCTTCCATCGTGCTTGTAGAGCATAAATTTTGATTCGTCGGAGAACATAACTTTTGACCAATCTTCAATACTCCAATTTACGTGGCTCTGGGCATATCTTAGTCTCGAAATACGATGCCCACGCTCCAGTTTAGGGCCGTTTGCAGGTCTAAGGGGTTTTAAGTTAGATTCAGCAAGCCGACGTCTTACTGTCCATGCACTTGGGTTACTTCCTCTGAGGCGTCGAAACTGATTGGTGAGTTCAGTTCCTGTGAGAAAGCGATTTCGAAGCATGGTGTTCACCAAGTATCGGTCTTCTCGTGCTGTGGTACACCTGGTTCTGCCCGTTCCTGGTCTGCGTAGGTTAGAACCAGTTTCTTCGTAACGTCGGAGAACTCTTTGTACTGTTGACAGCGACACACCGACAGTCCTGGCTGTATCGCGCTGATTCCGGCCGGTTTCCAGCATTGTAAGTATTCTGGTGCATTCTTCAGGCGTAAGCGACATAATTTCAGCTTGAATAATGAATATAGAGCACTATCAACATGGTTTATGTACCCACATAAATGACAGATTACAAACAAAAGCAAAACCAAATGCTGTAATTTCGTAGTTCCATCTTCGAAAGTGGCCCTTTTTCAAATTTGATTTTTTTATGATATAACTTTACAATAACTAAGAAGTTTTAATACCTTCATTTAAGGAGTATTACATTGTCTATTAAATACAATTTATTGCATTAACCTAGCATTTTTAGTTTCCGAGATTTTTAGGATTCTTTAAGTGACCCGGATTCATTGCTCTCGAGTGTATATTAAAAGATGAGAACCTTGTCCGTTATTATAGCTCTTTAGTGTTAAAATGCCCAGTAATTTCGCCTGAAACAGTGCCCTTCGAACCGGAACACAGTAATGTATGGGTGGCTCTAGTCCATAATTTGATTCCAGCCTGAGCGCTCCATCCCTACACCTAAAACTATTGTCGCCTGTCATAAAGTACGCACACCACACGCCAGTCGATAGCGGGTCAAACGATTATTATATCCAACATATTGTACGAACAGTATTAGTTACAGACTCGGTGCCATTTCTATAATATATATTACATCCGGTTTCATTTCGGTCCCTCTGGATATTATGATAATAATATCATCTACGTACGCACGTGTATGGTTTCATGTATTGGATTACGTCTGATTATGTAACATGCTTTATACTTATGATGTTCTATTCCTGGATATTGAATTCGTACAGTAAAAGTAAATAAATAACATTAAAGATGGCATACATAGGTGGCTCCTGGGATTGTGTGTATCTATAGAACGGAATGAGTTATTATACACACACACACACATTCGTTGCGTAGGACTTTAATTTACGAATTCCTAGTAACGTTGATACACCACACAAAGGTGTATAAAATCTATACAATCTGTAGTAGATATTTAAGTTAAAATTTATTTTATTTCTATGTATTTATATACTAGCATAGTAACCACAAGTACTAGCGTCGTAGTAGTAGTAGGGAAGAAAGACCCTCAATAAAAATATACTTTTATACTAGCGGACATTTTAATTAAATAGTCTTCTAGATATATATACCTACCTAGAATCTAACTAATTATGTATCCAAAATAAAACACTCCAGCTCGAAATAACTTCCACCTCACTATTTCCCCACATCTCGCTCACTAGAATGCATATACTAATCACGTAGGTACCTACTGTAATCATTCCGATATATAAACGAGCAGAATACGTTAATAATCTCATTACGTTCTTTCATCTTTTCCTCCTCCGCATTTCTCCCTTTCGCACTTGTTCCGTCACGATCGCGATAGCAAAGTATCGAAGTATCTATACGAGTCGAAAACCCATTTGCAATCATGGAATGACTTTACCCTTGATTATTCTTTGGATCGTCGCCATTGTCTCTTTCACGTATGGAAGTATTCTAAACATATGATTCCAGCGATTATTAACCTAGATAAGTTTGTGGAGGTTGGATTTTGTATTGTTATGGATGTAAATATTTTGTGTTTTTACTCCCAGAACGGGCTCTTGCCGTTATTACCAAAAAACTACACCCAGCCAGAACTTTGAAATAGTTGTTTTAGTGTTCAATAAGTAACTTAACTATCAACTTGGTGAAATCTATCGGAGCGCTTGCTCTACGTGACGCGTGACCAAAATTGCTATTTCGACTCAACGGACTAATTCAACGGGGCAGTGCTTCCAACGCCTTGAACTGGTAGAAGGCTGTTGCATTTACGCTATTATCAGCCAAATAATGGTCACTTGCTTATCTGTTTTATTGAATTTTTGTTATATGTCATATTATATTAATTAACTTTTACCTTTTGGTAACAATTGGTTTTGATAATCTGAATGTGCGTTTTATAACTTGTTTATTACCTCCATAATTTACCGTTTTATTTTAAAGAATGTGATTCCAATACAATGATGAATTGTTCAGCTCCTAAATTAAGTCGCGGCACGAACCTGTTCATTTTTTCCATTCCAATGAACACAGACATTTTGATTGCCTTGTTTTGTTCCGAAAAATAATGACATAAATTGTGTTCCCCTCCCATTGACGCACTCTTGCAGAATATTTCTCATATTTAAAATGTATAAGCGGGTTGTTCCCATAATTTTATCGAAGTCACGTTCCGACACTTTGTCGCGAGGAGGGCTCGAACGGGCCCAGCCGAGGACCCTCGATGACGACTTTGACAAAGAGCGCAACCCCTCAAATTGTCAAAATTGTGCAAAGACAGGTGTCTTCTGTAAATAAATTAGGGCACACTCAAAACGCCCTCGATAGCTGCTCTCAAAAGTGTAAGGTGAGAGTTTGACTTAAAATTATTCGAATATTTTCGTCATGTCTGTGAGCGCCGAAAGTGAATTTCCTTTGAGATTATATTTAAATCAATTTATCTTTTACATTTATAAATATGTATGTTTCGATGGATTACATTTGGCTTCTCAGTATTATATTTCTTAGTAATACGACAACTTTTGCACTAAGCACTACTACACTAAGGAACAAAGGTTAAAAATCTTTGCTCTAAACTTTATCGACATTTTTAGTTTGAGCACTTTTTATTGTCTACTTATATATATGTGTCATTTCGGTGTTGTAATAATACAATATTAAACTGCAGGTTCTGTAGTACGATCATTAAAAATAGTGTCACTACCTTTATATCCAGTTGAAATATGACATAAAATCGTATGTTAGGCAAGTATGTAGGTTGTTCAAATGCCAAAAGTTTCAATGCTCGTTATACAAGTTGATCGTCAGACGGTACTGCCACGTGGCCACGTGACAGCAGACTAATGTCTCAAGAGCAACATGTGTCAACTATTGTAATACCATGGCATGATGTCGTCCTCTCAAACGCATCGGTTCGAGTAGACCCGCACGTAACTATTAAGCCCCTAACGAGAATTTTTTAAAACACCCAAGTCAGTAAATTGATGTAGAAGCTTCTCTAAAACTTTTTGTAAGCTGAGTCAGGGGACGGCGGGGGCGGGCGCAGGTCGTCTTCATTTGGCTTAGCCGACTTTCCATTTATACCTAAGTCCACAGCCCAAGTACCTAAGTAATGTAATTTTTATAGACGAAACATTTTCATTTAAGCTATAATGAGACCTTACTGTTCTGTAAGCAGTATTAGACCGCTTTTTCCAAGTTCTATAAACAATTTGAAACTCATTTATTCGTAATAAGACCATTAGAACTTATTTAATATTTAAGTCAAACTTCACGTTTTCAAAGAATTAGGTTAATGTTTAAATGCATTTAAAATATGTTTTTGCTGTGAAAATAATAATGCTTTTAAATTTTCAGTTGTTCATATTTTCTTACTTAGTAGTAGGTACTTATTTATAATTGAGTTCGTTACGCCGCCGTACGTGCGGGCCCTCGTACGCACTTTAGGTTAATATCTAGGTACCAAGATAATTACTAAAACAATTTATGTAGGTTGTTGAAAAGTATTATAATGTTCATCTCTTATATGAAATGTTATAACAATACTTAGTGCACACACCTGTTCAGTGTAATATTATAACATCTACATGTTTGTATTTAATTTTCTAATATAATTTGGTATAACACTAATGATCTTCACTAACTCAATAATAGCACACGGTTTCAAGGCAATAGCACACGTGGCAATGTACTATATATATAATATACATATACTTATAAATGAGCTCCACGAACTTCCTCAAGATCAAAAATTCTAGTGGTAGGTAACTGCAAATGATTTTGAATCCAGGGAAAGTTTCCCCTTCATGATTAGTTAGTAGTAAACTGGTCCGCGACTGTATTAACAAACATTTAATAGATACCTACATAAGCACGGTCGTCTGGAAGAGACCGCTTTAAACGATACGACCGCTTATTTTTACCCTCTTTTTAAGTTTACTTTGTATTTAAGTTCATTTGTCTGTAGTGTTTCAATAGAGTTTTTCTCTTAACTATTTGTACTAACCACGTTCTCTTGCTATTTAAATTACCGCACGACAGAAAACCCTTTCATTTTAAAACCCACTGTTAATGCTCACCGAGCACTTATAATAGAAACGAAACATTGTATTTTACAAAAGAAGCATGTATTTTGCTAAAGAAGCATGCATTTCGCATAAAAAAAATAAGTACTGCGCTAAAACAGCATGTTTTAGAAAAGGCATGTGCGCCAACGAGCGCTAATAACAGGCCAGGAACGAGCCTGAAATTGCTGTGTAAACGAGAACTAGCTTCTTATTAAGACTTCATGTGCGCTATGTTGGCAGTCGGCTGGAGGCGAACATCGCACACAAACGTTAAAGCTGTAATGTTGGACACACAGCCGCTGGCCGCTGACTGCCGGGCACGAACGCTTGATCGTTTACAAACCACTTACAATTGTTGAGATTTTTGTATGAGCTTTGCTTTTTAAAAAAAAATTAATAACATCAAGATAGAAGTAAAGACTTGAGAGGCTGCAGATGCTGTCGTTGACGAGATGCTTTTCGATAACTAATACCTATCTCGAAAACTTCTTAAATTATTAGTTAAATTGGTAGACCTTTTATAATTAAATTTAGTGGTCTAACTTATAACACCCCTCCTTTTTGCATCGGGGGTTAAAAATGAAAAGCCACCAACAACATTCCGATCCGACCACGGATTACTTAAACACATTTCAACACGTGTAATAGTCTTTGATATACACAAATAAGGGTAGGCCTACACGGGCAACTGAGTTTGGTCATCTAAGGTCAGGCGTAACAATATGGTCTTGATTCACATAGCTTGGTGTTAGGTAATAAAGTTTTAATTTGAATTATTTAAGTTTTATGATAAGGACTATTGAGTAGACGATGGTTGACACAAGTGGCGAGCACAAAACTGAATGACTGGCAATCACCTGCCATGCAAGTTGCCATGGTTAACAAGTGTGCATGCTCCAAGATTAAGAAAAATATGACATGACAGTATAGCTCGCCGCTAGTTAGGTACCGTCCGTCTCGGTGAACGAACCTTCTGGCAAACCTTTTGGGTTTAATTATATTTATATTTGACGTTATGTTATAGTAGTCTGTTGAATCAATATTATAACATTTTTATTACTTCCGTTTTAAATAATTCCATTTCCGCCTAGACGCTTTTACGGAACTTGTTTATGAAAAAAAATTTTAACCTATTACATAGATAGATAAGATAGATAGATAAACACTTTATTGTTAAAAAAAACCTTAAATATAGGTACATGAAAAACAAGTAAATTTTACAGTAATCAGCATAACAATAGGCGGTCTTATCGCTCAAAGCGATCTCTTCCAGACAACCTTTGAACAGAAAGGACTAACATAATTTGGAAGGACGGTGGTTTTTTGAAAGAAATGCAAATTCTATTATAAATATATGTATAAATAGGTATAATATATATATATATATATATACATAATGACATAGCTGAGCAAAGGGGAGAGATAGGGAAACCCAAAAATTTCCATGGAACTCACTCCGTTGCGAACTCAGGCCAGCAACTCCGAAAACATTTAAATAGTCCCGTTGCGCCATCAGTGCCAAGCCAGGGTGGATCTCTAGTTAAGTCGCACAGATGGCCCATACTCTCTCTATGAGGGAAGGACCAAGTCCCAGCTGTGGGAACATAGTGAGCTGATGATGATGACGATGATAGCATTGCATAATATTCTATTTGTGTGAAACAGTTCTTGGAAATCATAATAAAGTTCAGTTCAAACAAAACTGTATTTTTAGGTTTATTAAAATCTGTGTCTTCCTATTAATGTTGATGTTTATACTCTGTAATATTATATTTAACCAATCAATACCCATTAACATAAATATAGCTATATTATATTAGATTAAATATGAGCAATGTTTTAAAACTTTGTATACCTCCGCTAAGGATTTGATTTGCGGGGTATGTTATTAATGCTTGTAGGTTTGTTGTTATTTTATCAATTTACTCAGAAACATATTAACAGTGTAATTTTATTTACCTAGTTACCTTCTTATACAACATTTTCTATGAAAAACATTTTCAAATTAACTGACGCTGTAATAAAAATTAAGCAGCGTTACATAAACCTCTTATCCATGTTACGTTCCACAGCGATCGCTGGATTCATGCGAGTGCAGCCTTAAAGAGTCTGAAGTGTTAGGTCGTGTGCACACCGGCTCATTACGTCAGCGGTGCGGTGGCACAACGGCGCGCGGCAGTGTGCGCTCTCCCTGAGTGGACAAACGACATTACACTTTGTGCAATCACTGCGAAGCGAACCGAAACAACCTCATTTGCATTTGTTTTTACTGAACTCGACGATAGCGTCTTCGGTTTTAAAGCTGAGAGTGCTTTTTATAATGGCTGAGTAGTTTAGTGACGAGGTCATACAGTTACGAGCAATCCGAATTTAGAACAGAACTTATTTTAATAACATTTGCAAGTGTAGTAAAGTTTTCAACCATATATAGACTCTCAGTTAGCAGACTTGATAGATTTTGTTTTCTTTTCAGGCATGTCGGCCCATTTATATGCATTTTGAATTATAACAACCTATTTCCATTCTTTACTTTGTATCTTTTACGGACACAATTATTACATTTTGTTACAAGCTAACTTCACTTGTATGTATGTAGGTATTTGGGTCAAATCTTGCAAGTCGATGTAGAATAAAGTAGGTAGTAATACTTGTGATACCGTTTGGTCACCATGTCTTAGTTTGTCATAAACATAAATGTATTTATTTTAAAAAAAACTGTCAGAGCACCGTCGATACGACGCGTGACCAAAATGCTGGAGTTTTTGGCTCAACTAATTTATATTGCAATCCCACAGGGCAATGTTGACAGCATCTTGAGTCCGCTACCAACTGGTAGTGGGTTAGTAGAATATTTGGGCTATGTATAAGGCCTTATTAAAATATGTTGTCTAATTACTTTACTTGTAAGTAGTTAAGTAATAAAGTTCTAGTACGTATAGTGTGTAAAAATGTCTTAGGTACTAGAGGCATTAATTTAATCCCCTATTTAAAACAATGAGCAAGTAAGTATTCACCGCACAAACTTGTTACATCTTCGACCACATCATCCTTTACCATCATTTAAGTGAAATCATCCTTTTTATATTATTTTAGAGCAACTTTTAATCTCTAGATTAATTCCGGCGCGTCTGCGCTAAAAACAAGTACATTAAAAATGTCTGCGATGAATAATCCCGTTACAGCTGCAAAACTCTGAACAAGAAAGTTTTTAATCACAAACAAAGCCGCCGTGAGTGGAATATTCATTAGTTCCATTACAATCTCGTATAACTCGGCTAAATAAAGAATACACTCGTGTGGTACGAACGCGTGGTCGCAAACGACTTTCTTATTCTGTCGTGCAGCTGTATTTACTTCGGTGTAGGTCTCCCTTATTAACTTTATTTAAATCCGCTATTGCGACGTGGTTGTGTTATTTCCCTGAAGTTTTCTTTACACTTCTACGAAAGTATAGGTTTGTGGTAACATCTGCTGAAGATACATCTTTATTGTTTGTTGAAACTTTGAAACTTTTGAAGAATTGGTTTCGTTTTGTTCGTCAACTTAAAATTGTCATATAAGCTTAGTGTCCAAAAACGTTTAAAGTAGAGGGAACCTGAAATCCGGCGGATAAAGTGGCATTTTTAGTGTTTTCGCTCATAGCCCAGGATTGCTAAAAAAGCAATAATAACGCCTTTTAATCTTTTAGTCATAACTTTTATATAGGTAGGTACGTATGATAATATGAACGTATTCAAAAGTTTATGTTGAAATTACCTTCAAGGTTTTTTGTTTATTGGTATACCTATTAGCATAGCTGTAACTGTTAATTTATATTATAAAAGAATAACTGTGTGATCGTGTTTTAGCCTCATTTTAAGTTTATTTGTTTCTAATTTGTATTATTATGTGACACTGTTGAATAACCTATAAAAATTAAATAGAAATATAAATAAAAGAAATAAAAAAAAATTACTAAAATACAGTGAAAATAAAGCTAGCAAATATCATATTGGCTGTAATATGTTTTTCGGCTTACATTTGTCCAGCTTCTCTCCCTGTTCATTATACAAAACGTGTCAAATTTCAAGTAGTGTCTAAATATAAAAGGGCCGCTCTTATTTAATTATGCCAGAACACTTCACACGACCTCTTGCGTCCTTCATAGCTCAGTGAACAACACCCTTTACGACACCATTGTCAAATACCTACTCATCCGTGGCTTCCAGTGCAGGTAGCGTTTGTATTATAGCCAGCTCATCAATAATGGGTCAGGCTAGTTCATTCTAATTAAATGTATTTTTTAACTCATAAACGCACTTTCTTCTGAAACGTCGTATTTTGAAGCCAGTGCAGAAGGCCACCCAGTTTACTGTTTTCCTCTTTTCTTCATCTGACACTCTCTTCCTCCTAAAAGTCAAACAATGCCGACCATCATAATGCGCACGGCCAAGGAGTAGAACTCTCTGCCGGCATCTGTGTTTCCGGATAGCTATAATCTGGGGTCTTTAAGACAAGAGTGAACAGGTTTCTTCTAGGCGAGCGTGCTACATCTTCGACCGCTTCGTCACTTAACAACAGGTGAGATAGCAGTCAAACGCAACCCTATAACTAATAAAAAAGAAAAAAAAACGCTTAGGCTCGAACCGTAGTTGCAGTACCACCCACCGAAGAAATACGGCGAACAAGCGAACGAGTCGTGTTTCGGGATGATGTTCGGTGAGCTATCAGGGAAATAGGCCTGAGCAGTCGCTTCACTGCCTCTAGTTCTATGTGCTCCATCTTCGGCCACATCGTCGCTTATCTTAAGGTGAGATTGTGGCCAAAATGAGACCTATAAGCGATAAAAAATACCTACTATATTTCTAAATTTTCCAGAAGTTTATAGCCGGCGGTGACTGGTTTCCATCGGCCAGAACTCTAAGATCTCTTTGTTTTTAAATTAGAATGTTACACAGAAACACACTTGTTCCTAAATTAGATTGTTACATGCCAAGTGGCAGTGTTAATGTTTGTTAGTCAACATTTTATTCAACATTACGAGGTAAGTACAGCGAAGTAGACAGCGAAAATGCAAGAAGCGCTATGCACTAAAATGAACCACTCCCGTTCGGATTACAAGATATATACAACAAAAGGTGAATAGATGAACCTCACACATAATGCCAGACTAGTTATTTTAGAAAACAGAGCGTTATATCTTTGCTAGGAATACGAATTCATAATGTCTACTTATAAGCATATTATGGTATTTGTTTATATCAATCATTATCATCTCAAACAAATTGGACTAATAAAATTGTTAAAACGTTTTTAAAATGGGCGTTTCGACGATTGTAATTAACACAAATGTAATTTGCTATAGTTGGCATTTTGCAGAAATTCGATATTCAGCTACCAAACCTTTTATGTTTATGTATATTTTCGAGATGACTAAAACGATCGTTTTTAATTTGATTTTCAAGTTACTGAGTTGTCGAATCAAAACATGTTTTTGTAACTAAAATTGCTTTTAGATTTGACTGGCATTTTATATTCATAAAGTTTTTATCAAAGACTGTTTCAGCAACAAGGAGTAAAAAAAACGAAGATCTTTATTAATAAACACGTGTTTCGAGCTAAACTCTAACAAGATACGTAAACGTAATAGGATTACATATTTAACATAGTTTAGTGTTATTTTACGACTGCGTGTAAAGCACTCTTACCGGTAGCTTTATTCTTAGTGGCACGGATTTAGAATACTTTGTAGTCTATTTTAAGAGAACTAAGAGAGTCGCTCTCCCTATTTGTAACTAAATATCTTCCGTCACATCTTTTTTTTTAATTTTACAGTTGGAAATAGACTTGTAACAATTCGGTGACATGTAACATGTTACAAAGCGAACATAACAATAGAAAGTAAGCCGCTGCAATATTACCGAATGTAACATGTTACAAAACGAACATAACAATAGAAAGAAAGCCGCTGCAATATTACCAAATGTAACATGTTACAAAGCGAACATAACAATAGAAAGTAAGCCGCTGCAATAGTACCGAATGTAACATTGCAATTAAACGGGCATGGTATCAGTTCGCTCCGAACGTTACGTTACAATTGGATAACACAATAGTCAGTTACCAATCAGTTGAACGACAACACTGACGTGTAACATATCTGTAACAATATATCTGCAAAGTGTTCATATGTAGTATTAAACATTTTATCTCAATTAAAACAGTTAGAACATTGCGATGCGCTTTTGTTTGCACAAACAATCACTTCCGAATGTTCGAGCAAACAAAAGCTTCGTCGCGAGCAGCCGCTGCAGTCGGCGGACGACGCTCAGGGCGTACTTCGTTTACGTTCAGAACAGTTCTGCAAACTACTCATCGCGTGTTCAATGTTATAAATTAATGCTAAAACTGCGGTCTTATTCTCCCACTTAAGGATTCCGTACGTAAACGTCCTAACTGCTGTCTATCTGTTACAAGCCAAATTTTGTATACAATTAGTTGCTTCCGGCGGTTTCACCCTTGGGTATCTAGAATAAAAAGGTAAAACATATCAAATTTCTTCATATTCCTTTCAGTAGTTTTTATGTGATTGCATCCATCCTCACAAACTTCCGCATTTACTTATCATATAAGTAGGTAGTAAGTAATCGACTCGATAAAACCATTTGACTGCGCATTCCATACCCCCTCAGTAGCATCATCATCCGCTCACTGTTGGGACACGGGCCTATTCTCACAGAGACGGGCCATAATTTTGGGCTAGCCCAGTGTTTGGTTGGTGGGGGTAGGTAGACATCACATGTCCTTGAATTTTGTGATTCTTGTTCATGTCGATTTCCTTACGATATTTAGGTACCTTCACTATTTTTACAATGAGTGTTAAATCTGCACATAACTTGAGATGGTCATTAGCCAACGGGATTCAAACTCCAGCGCGTCGGATCAAAAGACGCACGAGTTTCCGCTGAGCCACACTCGGTTTTTACTTTCCACGTTGAAGAATGTTCGTTAACGAATGCTCCCTTTCAAGACGTTACCTTTAGAACCAAGGAGTAAGAATAAGAATTATATAAAGTTTCAAAGCAACTGCACAAAGAAATAGCTTCCGACAGGAAATGTTAATTACGGAGAGTTATTTACGAACTCTTTCGAGCACGGGAGGGAAGGTGGGAAATTAAGTCGTTATGTCGAAAACTCAGATCTAAGGAGGGGATAAAGCACTAGCTAGCTAGCTAGCTAGTTTGATAGTCTTTAATCGCATTTACGTGCTGTTACATGGGATATAATACAATTATAAAATAAAGGTCCTTTATTTTCTAGAAAAATCGCGGTTACTGTCGTGGTTTAAAGCTATAACACTTTTACTAACACGTTAAAAGCGATACGCAAGTTATGCATTGAAGTTGCAAATAAAAAAGATGAGCTTAAACCGGGAGTTATTGATATTTAGAAGATATAAGGTTCTAAATATGAAAATTGAGATCTTAGTTTGGAACGAACACTATAATTTCAAGAATGACTCACGTGACTGAACATAAAAGAGTTGCATGTCACAAGGCGATGAGCTTCATGAACACATTTCAAGTAATGCATTGATGTTGGTAATTATCACGCTTTAGCAAGTTTAATTCGTTAAAAGCAGAAACGTTATTTTTAGCTTTAGCAATCACTTACACAGTTGTGTGAGTGGGAAACTGACACGCACGTCACTTATTTGAACTTAACACTTAGTTTCGCGTGAGTGTTACACGTCTGTATTACCAACGTAGACAATATACTTTAATAGAAGGTGATATATTCCCATCTACATTCATTCTTTAGAAGATTGTCTTCCTTTTTATAACAATACTAGTCGACAGCCGCAGTTCCGTCTGCATGAATTAGGTTTATAGTTATCCCCTAAGAATCTGTTCGTTGTTCCGGGTTGAAAAGTATTCAAGAACTTAAAATACCTAAATACCAATTTCCTCAAAATCCATCCAGCCGTTATGTGGCTAAGTGGTAGCAAACACACACAATTTTCTTAAATTTAGAACACAAACGTTACGAATGCTAAGATCATGTTGTTGGGGTGTTCGCAACGGTAATCGAATCGACATTATTTGCATCCATACAATATGATTTTTATTTCAGAGGTAAGCCTTATCCTGTTTATACTGTCATGGCCAGTATTTTTCCCCCGGTGCGTGGGCTAGCTAGCGGGAACAGAGTATACGACTACCACATAAAATATTTTTCTTCCCCATGTATTGTTTTTGATAAAAGAATGCATATCATGCGCGAGCGGTGTCGGTTGTAGAACTCAATATGAAGTAGTAGTAATAAACGTTTACGAGTTCATTTTTAAAATTCCCGTTCTGGTATTGCATAAACTATTGAATGATTAAACAGAGCTATAAAACTGCATTTAAAGAACTACTGGCCGGTTTCTCGGTGGAAGCAAAATGAAAGCAACACCTTAATAGACCGGATCAGTGACATAATGGCGCGCGCAAACTCGCAGATAAGGCGGCGGTTGTAAACAAACCGGTCGGCGGTCGCACGCGACGCGAGGCTAATCGCGGGCCGCTCGCGTGTCGCTCGCGACCGCACGCGACACTCGTGTGCTCGCCGCTTAACGAAAACACAAAAAACTGATTTTGATAGCAAACGTCACAATGAATGGGATTGTGACTACTACTGCCTCCGCTATTGTGAACTAGACGCAAAACGCTTAGTTGAATTTTCTGGCTGACTGATATTATATGTAAAAGACGTAGAAACATTAAAATACTTCCAAAATAAAATGTTTTTAAATTGAGTGCCGTCCAAAGGATGCGTAATACATTTTATTTAATCTTTATTTCAGGCAACATTAAAATAAGTTACAGATGTTCTACGGCCAATTAGCAATTTTAGTATGAAAGTTTTCGTGTGTTTGATTCATTATAAATATTAATTAAAACGGCTAGGACTCACGTAGTTTGTCGAATTAGTCGACCTAGGTTTCGAGCATGTCCGATGCTCTTCATCAGGGGCGAGTTTACGCTGCGAGATCGCGGCGACCACTGGCGGTGTCGAGGCGAGATGCGCGGGCGGCCGCCCGCTCTAGGTCGACTAATTCGACAAACTATGTAAGTCCTAGCCGTTTTATTAAATATTTATTCTACGGCCCATATAAATATATACCTTAGAACTAACATACATATAATTTATATTAAAGTATTCATGTTTATGTGACACGTTTTGTCGGCGACATGTGACGCAACTGCGTGGTGTCAGCTTGCGGTGTCAGCGGTGACGCTTGCAGCCATCCTTTGAATCGTCGAAACACGACACCCTTTGGCCAGAATTCTTCACACATGTACAGTGGCGGTCAAAAATCCAGTAGCAGTTTCACAAAGCAATAGCATCAAAGTAAATCGCACTAATGACCTTCTTCTACAAAGCGTTTGCAGGCACACACACACACCCATACAATGTATTCTTTCATTATGAACCAATCAAAGAGCGAGATTATCAATCGTCTTCCTGTCGTAAACTTTTCAAGTTAATAATTTTTAATTTCGAGACATTGGGTAAGTGTCAGTCTGGCTCAGTGGTTTAGCACAGTGTTTAATTGTCATAAATCATGATACCGCGACACGTCGGTTCGAATCCTCTCGTACTATAAATCATTTTTACATTTTAGTTTTTAGAATTTTGTTTGAAATGTCATCGATGTGGTGTTGTTTCTTTATTTCAATGTTTTAACCAGTTTCTCAAAAGATGAAGGTAGATTTGAAACAAGACGGCAATAGAATAGTGAACTTGTCGGTTGGTGAACTTTGTTGCGAGCGGTAGATTTATTGTTACTGGTGTTGTTTCGTTTGATAGTTATTATTACAAATGCAAGCAAATAGAAATATCGATGAAAGGGCAAATATAGTGGCCTTTTATAGAAAAATGGACTTAATATATCTCAAATTTCCAATGAAACCGGCTTATGTGTAAGTTATAATAGATTATGTGATGATAGTATTATAGTTGCGTTGTGGTGTAAATTGCTAGTTTAAAAGTGTTCTAATATAATAAAGATTACTCTGTTTTAGAGAAATACTGTTAAGGAGTGGAAGCCCACTGGTTATCAACCAGTCTCAGCGACGTTTTATGGTGGAACAATATGAAACGAATACAGAACAATAAGTGGAAACGTAATTGCGCACTGTCCACCGCGGACTCCATGCCGAAGGATTACATCACCGAATACCTGCTAAGAAATCATGTTTGACGCGAAGGCATATAAACAGGAATGATTGCGTTTTGCTCGAGAATATATGGATTTTAACTGGAAGACTACTACAATATTTACCGATGATAAAACTTTTAAGTCATAGTTAGTAATAGTAATAGTTAGTAGGTAAATTTGAATGATTTTTTTAAGAAAAATTTGTAGTTTATGGTTATAAGGGGTTAAGCTTCAAACCTCTTTTCCTTGAGAAAATGAATATTTTAAGCTTATATAAACCTTAAATAACCAATAGGTAATAAGAGATGTATTGGTTTCTATTTCTTGTAAAAACTATAAGTAAATAAATGTTTATCATAAGTAGGTTATTAATTATTAAATTACAAAATGTTTTTTAACTTGGATTTTAATAAATGTTCCCTTATGAACGACTATTTTAATTCATGTTTAACAAAGGCTGCAATTTATAGTTTGTTATATTAACAGGGATTTAAACTTAATAATAAATACCAAAAAGTGATCACGGCACTCAGGATTGAACCCATACCCTTATTGACCATCGTATAAGAGTTTACTACTTACGCTACTCCACCATTGTCACATTTATTAAGTAAACGAATTTAAGCTGTCGTTTTGAGTCGGCTCGGCGTAAAACCGGATAACTCACTAAGAAGAAAGCGAGTATATACTGTTATCTTTTTTTAATGTTTACCACATGCATTTGACGAAGTGCACCTCCTCATTGTTATACCGTATGACGTTTTGTTGTGTGCGTAAGGACATTATACACACAGATATAAAATATACAGCATGCGCGGGGTTACACCGTGCGGGCGATTATCGACTTTAAGGTGCTACTGCACTTTTGTCCGTTTACTGTACATAGGTCGACAGACGTTCAGTAGAAACTCGCACCACAAAAGAATTAAAATTCACGTTTTATGAAATCTACTTAAAAATGACTTATTTAAATTGTTTTTTTTAAGTGTTAAAGTATTTGATCAGTGTATTCCAAGCCCGAAGAGAGTAAATAAAACTATTGGCTTAAGCTGAGTATATTTTATCCGCAACCATATTTTTTAGCCACACTAATCAATTACCTAAGCAAATATTGAAGTTCATGCAACATGGTCCCCGCCCAGTAATCCCGGCGCAGCCGCCGCAGTGCAGCGGAGTGCAGTGACACAAATCACCGGCGGCACTTCAAAGGCTATTTAGACGCCACCGCCGCCGTGCCGCCGACGAACCTCTCCCCTATCCTGTATAATAACACTCTCGTACCTGTCCTCCTTCGTACTGTCACTATACGCGTTATGCTATAGTTCACTAATAATATGTCAATTATTACATCATAATCATAATAGTACTTCTTTTGATGTATTGAAATGGATATACACTTATACAGTTCCGGTCTTCAGCGTTGTGGCGGCCGGACGCGTCGTCAATACATTGCAATTTGCCGCTATTTCCGAACAGCGCGAGCGGTGGTCACCGTCCGCCGTTAGCCGTCCGCGTCACTACCTGTCCACTGACGTATTGTAATTTAATGATTAGTGTAACTAATTTTAAGTTTCGTGGCTTTGCCGTCGGTTGTCTTCCATTGTAAACAATAAATTAAAAACTTTTGATTTCGTGACTTATAACTTTCTATCCATTTAGGCGTGACGTTGCGGAAATTCTCTCATATCCTTTTTTATATATTTAATTTATATATTTAACTATTTCTACCTCTTAGAATACACATGGATTTACACCTATTCAACCCATTACAATTTTCGTCGTAATGACTAACAGAAAATAATAACAGTATGAGCTACGTCATAATTTTCTAAATTTATCAGCCATAATTACACCGAAAAATATCAAGGAAAAATCCCTCCTTCCATCCACGTCCGTTCAACCCACGGACGAAGTTCAATCATTTTAGTTGGAGAATATTATTCGGCTCTCGTCGGTTTTTGTCCGATCCAAGAGTATCGAGTGCCAAATTACGGAGGATACGGGATCCCGTGTTTAAGATCCTAAAGCTTTAGATGTTTTATGCTTTGCTTTATAAACGCGGATCCCGGTCTGCTTGGCTTTTCTTTTCATGTTGCCTAGAGACGGGATTCCAAAACTGAGAAGCTTTACAAATGGTTTGTTTTATTGAAGTAGATGCCGGCGATTGATTGGTTGATGGAACGCGAAAAGGCAAAACTGTAGGGAACCAACGAATATTTTTAAAAATATTTAAACAAGTGATTACAATAATGACTTACCGTTAGGAGTATTCCATATTACTAGGTGGTAAGCTTTTTTGTATGCGAGAGATCATCTGGTTTGGTACCACCGCCTTGCCGTTATTCTGCCGCCTAGTAGTATTGCGCAAGCATTACTGTGTTCCGGTTTAAAGAGCATTGCCGTGTAAGATTTTCCAATAAAGTTGTGGGTGGCGCTGCAACAGTTATGGGCAGGCGTGTTGCTTACCATCAAGTGACGTCACTTAATTATATAAAAGTATCTATTTATAAGTTTTTAATGGTGTACGTTGCGTGCTTACTTACATTAGTTGTTAGGTATGAGTTAACGGAAATGTTCAAAGTTTTCCCTTAAACATCCACTCTAAATTTAACTTTGACAGCAGTGTTTGTAAACTCTTAACCGTCATGTACTCTTGTATCGATTTAACCATCAACTAATCATTTACCGCTCAACACTACGAAACACTAATTGCCGCACTTCCGGTGTCGCCACGAAATTTATAATTTGGACTTCCGGTAGAAATCGCGTTCCACCAACAGACCGACACACGACAATACTAGGGCTATAGAGCAGAGAGAGTTCCGACTTTATCGCTGTATTTAAAATAGTAAAAAGTTTATTAGTTTTTTTTTTATTAGTGTTATTGGTATTATTTAAAATTTAGTTTTTTATTACCACTAGCCATCCGTAACTCTGACCGCGTGAAATTAGGCTTAGGCAAATATTCCCTAAGGAGGAAAAGTATTCTATGTTTGTGTGTTTGTTTTAGTCAGGACATAAAAATAAAAAAATGCTTTATTAAATACACACACATCCTCACACACCCTCACACACCCCCCCACACACACCCCTACACGTAAACACACCATCACACACACATACTTTGTCTTAGAATATTAGTGGGATTTTATTATAATAATAATATATCTTTTTTATATTTGAACTATGATGTTACTGGAATACTATATCAATTTTGAAGTTGGTTTGGTGTCATGACCGTTATAAGAAAATGAATTTCAAATTGCAAAAGTATTTTATTATAACTAAAGTTGAAACGTTTGAATATAATATTCATTGATCGTCGAAATATTCCGATCATAATATTGTTATTTGAACATTTGATTGCTTTTTCTTTAATCTTAGTTTAGAAATTACAATTTTGAGTGGCCTTTTTATGTCCATAATTGAGAGTATAATTGGTGATTCTCAACTAAGTATAGGAGCTGATGATGATGATGATGATAGATTTCACCATTTACATTTAGTCCCGAATAGAACGGATTAGAATTAATGGCAGGAGAAGTGATCGTCTTCAAAGAATATGTATCATCCTACATCTTTGCCAAATATTCAACCGCCAAACAGTAGTGTGCAAACATTGCGTGTTTTAAGGGCACTGTTTCAAGTGAAATTACTGGAAATTATAAGACTTAAGAGCTATTGTCTCAGGGTGACGAGCGTTGTGCAGTACCGCGCAGGATTTTGCAAAACAATGTTCTGATTGGCACTGCAACTGTGTGGTATAAAAAAAAATTATTTTCTCTCAAGCTTTAGGTACTCTAATGTATCATACTATCAAGTTATTGCTCATAAAAAGCGATTGAAGTAAAGCGTAATTAAGTTCGTTGTCCACTTGAGCACTGCGTGCTCGATGCACTCAGCCGACATTACTGTAATGAACCGTGAAATAGCGGCGGCGGCGGCGGCGGTGGCGTTACGCAGTTCGCACTCACTGAAACTGAAATATGGCGCAATTATTCCTTTTTTCGAAGCTCCATGATTGCGTGGAGACGCGCCTTTAAATCACGTTGACAACCGCCCTTCCCCTCCTCCCCTTTTGAATTGGGAGGGCACTGTGGTTCTCAAGAGTTATGACCGCGGGGCCATTCAGTGCATGCAAACTGCTCTCATTGGAATACGAATGAAAATTGTGAACACGATTCGATATTTCTTTTTCGAATATATGTGTTCTTTTGTCGAGTTATATGGGTCCTTTTAAAATCAATACTTACCTGCCTGAAAAAATTTCGGTACTACCATCCATTCAATTTTTAACCGACTTCAAAAAGGGAGGAGGTTCTCTATTCGATTGCATGTGATATATATATAATGACCGATTAAATAAATTCTTTTTGCGTTGGGTTCAGTATAGCTACGAATTGGTCTCGTATAAATTTCATCGATATTTGACCTTGGACTTCAAAGATACATTGAAGTCAGTTTTTTTAAATAAAATGTATACTTGTTTTATACATTTTGTATTTTTAGTCAGAGCCGCCTTCTTAATTTCATCAAAATAATAGGAAAAGTCAGTTGAGTACTAAAACTTTAATTAACGTACCCTTAATTTATTGTATGATAATTATTTCGGCCACGTTTGCAAATACACAATATAATCCTAAAACGCGAGGGTTCTCAGAGCATAAAGTTTGTGCACCTCTGCCTTCCCTCCTCACGCATGTTGGCAATTTATAACGCGTTGTATTGTTTCAGAGTGAGTGACATTAGGAACCGTTTTATATAAAAGAACCGCAAATTTACTAGCAGCTTCTGACGACAGATGGCCCGAATACATAGCCTGTGTTATTTACGCAGATCCACAGAATACGTAAGACCTAAGCCATTTTTTCGGGCAGTTCTTAGGCGTTATTCACTAAAATGGCTGCAATTTAGGTTCCTGTGAGGAAGTGCTGATGTGAAGCAATTACTTTTAACAGCGCAGCAGCGAGGTCTGCTTTCAAAGCGCTTCTGCAGTAATTCTAAGCTCTAACGCAGCTTCGTCCAAGTTGCTCTTTAGATATTTACGAGTAAGGAAAGCACCTGAGGAAACTGTAAATATACAGCTCAAGGAAGCTGTTACAAATGATTACAGAAATAAGGATGTGTTTGAACAGTTTGTTACAATATGTTAAAAAAATACGATCTAACTCAAAACCAGTTCAGACATGCAAGATGTAAATAGAAAAATATTAAATTATTCTACAGACAAAATACCCTTTATTGCACACAAAAGAACAGTAGAAAAAAAGGAACAATCGTTTCAAGAGGTTGCACACAATTATACAATGTGTGTGTCTGTATGTAAGCGATTTCTGCTCGACAATCTTTAAATGGACAGATCACAAAACTGATGTATAAAATAATGCAGACATGAGAACAAAAGGTGTACCAAATGACGTAATACCACAGAATAATTACAGTTCAAGTAACACGAGATTAATTAGTCGTGGCACATACCTATAGTAATAAATGAGTATTGTAGACACTTTCGAGAAATACTTATATTTCATAACATTACTGGTAGTTTCCTATAGTTTTAGTATTTCTAAAAGCCTATTTACGTTCACCATCCACGGAATTACGCAATTCTATGAATTGTTCGGCTTAATTAAATTTAGCACTAAATTTATTTATAGGAAATGTGAATTTGGCACCCTATTTCTCATATAAAGGAAACCGTTGTCTGGCATATGATTAAAATAGTTTAATCAAAATTATTTTGAAATTGTTCACGTAATGATTTCTCTAGAACCTCAACTTTCTCGCACGGGATACGCCTGCGGTATACAGGCAGTGTCAACAAGGAGAACTTTGTATTAAACATGAACATATCGTACTAATATTATAAGTGCGAACGTGTGTGTGTGTGTGTGCTGTGGTGTACTTGTGTGTGTACATTTGTAGACACAAAATGTACAATCATTATATCTTGGAACCAACGTAGTGACGTCAATTTATTTTTTCTTCTGACTGGGTCAACATTTGACCACGATCTCACCTGATGGGAAGCGACGATGTGGTCGATGTGGTGTGGTGAGTGTTCAGGATACGATCGGCATGGAGGGACTCGTGTACACGTACATAAATATCTAGTTAACATTTTGCTAAGCTGTATATCGGTCGCATAGCGCCAGCCGCCCGCCGCTCGCCGCTCGCCACCCGCCGCCGCTCGCCGCCGGCTGTCGACGTCGAGCGACGTGTTTCGGATTTATACGCCTTTTATGGAGCTGACTCCACGAGTTACAAACTTTAGTGGAAACAAAAACAAATGGCGGTTCCACTGAACCCTGCGACTGGAATTTAGGCTGTAGGCGCTGACACCTAATAGAGGAGAAATGTGCTCGAGATACTATTCACATTTTAATTTGTTCAGTATGTACATAACTTTGGAATTGAATTTGAACACTAATCGTAAAATAGTGTAGCTTCCATTGCGTTTCACAAAATGGAGTCCGCTGAGCATATATTGCATCTAATCGCACAAAATAATACCAGGGAATAATGTGTCGGATCCTAATAAAAGATTATATAAGCTAATTGATCTGAAATAAAGTACTTGGTAATATTGGCATACAATTAGCTAAAGGTATTTTTTTTGTGATATTTCACTTTTACGTTGACAGAAATGTCTGACCCAGTACACGTTATTGGTCGGTACCTCGATGGTTGCCGGTCAGGGCCGCAATTTGCAACTTCGGGGATCAATAGCTCCAGCTAATACAACCGTGTTCCGAAGTGAAACGTATTGCCTAACATTTTATTAGTTTAGGAGCTGGAAAAGATTTCACCCGCCGCTAAGGGATGGCTTTGACATAAACGATGTTGATAAGACTCTCTTGTTTTGTACTAATGTTCATGGCGCCTAAATTATCATCGAGATAAAATATAGTCCTAATATGAACTGTGAATCACTTGCGATATGCTTTTCGTGTTCAAGATAGAGATGTATCTTTTGATGTTTACTAAAAAAACGTCGGCACGCGAATATCACTATCCCTAATTTTTTTTTATGTACCTGAAGGAAGAGACGGGCTGGTCGTTCGCCTGATGGTAAGCAATACGCCAGCCCATAACAATAACAGCACCACCCAGAACTTTGTTTTGCAAAATCCTGCGCGGCGCTTCACTGCGCTCGTCACCCTGAGACAATTAACTGTTGAGTCTCATAATGCCCAGTAATTTCACTTGCTACAATGGCCTTCGGATGTTGTGGTGGTACTCTCCCAGACGGTCTCTCGCATACGAGAATCCTACCATCAGTACCATAGGATCTACCAATTGATAAACAATTTTTGTATTGTAAGTCTGTCCATTTGTTTTGATCTACTACATCTGAGTAGTTCAATTGCGGCTTCTTTGATCTTCTTCGGGACATAAGAAGATATCTGTAACAGATATTTATATATCAGATATTTTCAATACAAATTAAATATATAACGAAATCTTTCGCAGCAGTTAGTGTTCGTTATAATTTGCTATTAAATTGGTTTAGATTTATGACAGTAGGTACACCGTACTTACAGCGCGCAACGTAGTTTTATTTTTCGATAATTACCCATAAGTAATGGGTTTCATTTTAACTGTTGAATGATTTCAAAACTAAGACTTTTATCAAAACAATCCATGTTGTGTATTAGCTTTTTTGGCGAGTGCTAAAAGAAATTTAGTTTGACTTAGTTTCATTTATGTAACTCGTGTTTCTTCGTGTATTCATTTGTAATATGTACCATCATGAGTTAGTAAATGTCCACGAGTGACGATTGAAACTAAGTTGCGAAACATGACTTTTCAAGTTCTCCTTACAAGTTCGAGCTGAGTTCCACCAGTTTACATGAAGGAGGATGAGGTTTATTGCTTCCAACTGTGTTCTAATGGCCCTTATCTTCGGAAATTATACCTATTAGAATACAATTATTATTCCAAAGAAAACAGTCCTCATTAAATTTGAATGCGTTAGCGTATGCTAAGATTTTGAATATCTAGTTAGAATAAAAAGTAGAGTGACGCGACAAGCAGTTTGTTTACCGGATCGTAAGCAACACGCCGGCCATATTAGCAAACAATACTAAGTATTATTACTTACGTACTAATAGTTGCAGCGCTACTCAGAACATTGTTGCGCGACACTGCACTGCGCACGTCGTTCTGACTAAAATAGCTCTTAAGATATTTTTCTTAGGGTGATATTGTCATGTCTTATAATTCAATCATATAATCAATTTTATTAATTAATTAATTTTTTTAATTATTTATCAATCAAAAGATTTTTATTCATTATTGGCATCACAGACGCACTTATGAACGTCAATTATCACAATGACTCTACCACCGTATCGGAAAAATAACCACTACTCAAAAGATACGGCAAGAAACTGAGGGGCATATTATTATGTTTGTTTTTGACAATATTATTTTTCTTATGTGCCAGTTGGCTACTTGGCAGAAGTGGAATGTTCCACGCATCTTTGTCTTCTATGTAATTACTAACTGTATAGTATGCTTTTTTCATTAGAAAATTTTTCACACTCAATTTGAATCTACTTTCTGTGAGCTCAGTTATACATTTTCGAATTTTATTGTAGAAACGTACGCAATTGCCCATGAAGGACTTATTACGCTCAATGATGTCGCTTGGAATAGTGTTCTTCAAACTGGAACTTAGTAATGTTTGCACACTACTACTTTTAATTAACGCCCTAAATATTTAACATCATGCCCACTCTTCGAGCAATTTCTCCTTTTAACTTTTTTGCTTGTCTTTTACGGGGGTCGGGGACGGTCATCAGATGGCGTAAAATCGTTAAATATACTGAATACCTTGATACTGGCATACTGATACCTTTATATGGGCAAACGTGTTCCACCTTAGTCAACATCTTCGCTTTCCATCAGGCGAGATGTCTCAAAGGCATACCCGTATAACAATTAAAAAGATGGGCCGGGTGCTGGTATGGGATGCAACCTGTTCAGACACGCTGGCCCCTTCCCATCTACATGGAACCTACAACAAAGCTGGTGCGGCTTGTGAAGCGGCTGAAAAAGCGAAAGCATACAAATACAGGGGTCTAGGCTCCGAATATGATTTTGTCCCATTCGGTGTCGAGACCCTTGGTCCGTGTGGTCCTAGCGCTATAAAGCTTTTTAAAGAAATATCAAAAAGGTTAGTCGACATCACAGGAGACCGAAGAGCTGGCAGCTACCTCGGACAAAGAATTTATTAGTCTAGCTATTCAAAGGGGGAACGCTGCCAGTATCTTCAGAACCTTGCCTACTCCTTTTAATAATATATTTTAGTATTATATATATAAGGTTTTTAGTTTTAGTGTCATGTTATTAATTGGTATTATAATTTAGATATTTAAATAATTGTCAATAAATTCAGTCATTTATTGCAGATAAAAAAAAAATTAAAAGGACAAGTAACAAAATTGTCGGAATGCGAAAACAGTGCGAAGGCTACAAATAACAAAATAATAATAATAGAAAAAGTTACAGTAGAAATAAACCGCATAAAAGTCAAATCTAATTCTTCAAATGGCTAAAATGTTTCAGATTCAGTTCAGTCAACGCCTAACTTTATGACGAGATAGTTCTGCGTTTTGCGACATCTATCGCAACCACGTTGTCAAACAAGTTGTCTGGATCGCGATAGCGCCAACTTGATTTAATACAGTAGTAGACCCATTTAGCCGCAGATATCGTATCTGTGAAGCCTCCGCAGATAGTGCCACAGAACTGATAGCAGTATGTATGCCGCTGCCACAATGCGATAGCAGTCAGTGCCACGGAATAGACAGTAGACAGTTGGCGCAAGTGCGATAGACGTTGGCACTTGGCTGCGACCGACGCCGATGCAGGGCTTTGGCTTTTGGGACAATTAAGTAAATTTAACATTTGAGATGGTAGACGCCAAAACGACTCCATTTGTTTCGTGTTAGCGTTCTTTCAAAATACCTATCTTCCTTTATTTTCAAAATACTTATCTAATTTGTAATTACTTAGGAATCCCTAGTTTGGGTTCAGGATGTATTGTCTGCAACCTGTTTACTACATAAACACAGTAAAGTACTAGATAATTGTCAAGAAAACCGCACAGCCTAAACAATATCGCCTAGAGATTATTTGCGGCACACTCGCGACGTCCTCTATGGTTCCTGAAGTAGGTCGGCTAATCAGTAGGCTCATGAAGCGCTTAACTCTAGCCTAAAAATAACTGGATACCTTCTTACGCGGAGGTGGCTCTAGAGTTGATTCTATGAAAAAATAAGCCTTCAATGTCCGTAAATAAGTCTCCTTAATCAACAAAGTTTCGGCATCATAAACCAACTTATAAATAACAAACCTTCTTGTCCGCGACCAAATCACAAGTTTCGGTAGAAAGTGAGTCAGTAAACACGCGCCCAGTTACGAAGTCAATTCTGAGGTGTCCGGCCAGAGTGGAAAATTAAGGAATATATTGTAACAGAGACAGTGCTGGAGCTTTAAACTTTCATCTTTGATGTTTTTCAATAGTTACACAACTTCATCTGCTTCAGAACTTTTTTCACCTTTCAGAGATATTGACAATTAAGGAGTCGCTTAAAAATAGATCTTTTTTTAAAAAAATCCTTGGGTCATTTTAGTTGTTAAGTATATCAATAACAAGAACGAATTTACTATTAACTCATGATATTCGAAATAAAATTACTCATTTAAGTTAATTAATGACCACATGGTTAATTAAGCATAGCTCTTGTTCCAAGGGTCACTTCAGGATTATGCATGTTTTTAATACATTGTAAAAAGGAACTTGTTTAAACAAGCAGTTAATTTTGTAAGCGTAGTTTGCAATATCCTTAAACCGCTCGAGTCCATGTACTGACTATAAATCAATGTCACTACGACCCTCGCACCTTCTAATACATTCTTAATGAATTCTCTTGTCTATTGGAGTTTCCGGTTCGCCGACAGATTACACTATTTAGACTCATTTGAAAGGTCGCCTGCAGTCCATGAGGTGGTTTCACCTTCGACTTAATAAAGCCGCTATACCTATTCGAAAATAGGCTATAGAATCAATTCGTTAATTCTTTGTTCATGTTATATATCAAAGTCGTACTTATGAATTATTTATATTACTGTCCCTACTGTCTAATTTTACTTACTAGCAATTCTTCCGTTGTTATTGTTAGCATTGTCAAATGTCATCTACTTTAACATATTTTTTTTCATTTTGACGTGACGTAATTACAAGTTTTCTTGTTCCTCTCGTTATGTTTAGCTTTTTATTATACGTAATAACTTATTATACCTATTCCTCATAACAAACATTAACCGCTACTTTTGGTATGTGGCGTAGCAACAAGCTGATATCAAGTTATCGTTCGTTTATTAGACACTCGTCTCTGTCATGGTTACCGTCGCCATGGCGCTAATCCTCCGAGATGCCATTCGAATGTAGGTGAGTTGAGTGACGGGTGCTTAGAGACGCACCGCTCTTTAGCGATTGAAATGACATCTCTGGAGTCTACCGATCTCTTTGCGTGATGCTTTCTTTACTTATGTATACAGGCTGTTTCACACGTAGAACAGATTATGTTAACATCGTAGTATGTCTTTTCCTCTTTTATATTGATGTAACAGATCGAATAGTTAACAATCCCATAAGCTTGAGCAGTATAAAATCTGTAGAAAAAATACTCCGCTTTCACTGAACAATGTCGAGTTTTGCTTTTCTAACGCAATATTTTGTATCGTTCGTGTGTTCCGAGCGCACATTTTCCTACATAGAGAAATTGCTGTTTCCCCAGTGGATTTGCATGGAAGGCGATTCGGAATACTGTGCCTTGTGTGGATGAGGGTTGAGTTTATATTGGAACGGCGACGTGTTTCTTGGCGGAGCACGTAGCTGAAAGAAAAGTTGTTGTCTTCCGTACGTGAGGAATATTCTGGAAGCTCGGATGTTCGCCGTCCTAACTACTCGAGTCGGTCGGTATACCTAGTTTTCAATTAAATTTAGAAGCAGGCGCAAAGAACTTGCTAAATGTGCACACTCAGGGGATCCCACAAACTATTTCTGGGGAAGTTGTGCGATTGAAACTTCATGTTCACTGATTCTTTCAGAAATTGTACAAATTCGAAAACGTGCGTTGTTTTCGCACTTTGCGTTAAAGTTTAAGTCAGCGTAGTTGTCCGGTAAGTCGACCGACGGCGACGGCGCCGCAGAAAACGAGGGCAAATACATCAGCACGCAATAGCCATCAATTGATTATTTATAAATTATAATGTATATAGTAACTGGTGGTAGGTTTCTCGCATGCGAGAGGCCGTCTGGGTAGGTACCACCGCTTTGCCAATTATTCAGCCGCCAAGCAGTAGTGCGCAAGCATTACTGTGTTCCGGTTTGAAGGGCATTGTAGCCAGCGAAATTACTGGGCATTATTAGACTCAACAGCTAATTATCTTAGGGTGACGAGCGCAGTGCGGCGCCGCGCAGGATTTTGCAAAACAAAGTTCTGGGTGGTGATATTATTGTTATGGGCTGGTGTATTGCTTACCATCAGGCAAACGACCAGCTCCTATTGTCACTCAGTTACAAAAAAAAATGAATCATAAATAATGGTAGTTATCGATTGACCCACGGCTGTAGAACTATGTACAAAGTACCACTTTAGACAAGCGTATACTAAAGAGGGGTTCACACGGGTCGATTTTCGCCGTGCGGCTAGTAGTTTCACAAATCGTCTCACCAAGCCACATCACTAAACCGTTTACACAGATGACTAAAACCGCATGCGGCTCGGTCATTTCCTTCAAAAATGTTAAGCAGAATAGGTTTCGTTTTTTTTCGTGCCGGAATTGAAATAGTTATTCAATAATTCAAAAATTGCTTGAAGAACTAAGAGAGAAGAAGGAACAAAAGGAAAGAAGAAAACGTTAATTTTGGGTACGTGGATGGATTTCTCGACGTCAAGTCTTGGGTGCTTCGGATACTTTACTGGTGGAATGGAGTTTATAAAATCCTGATTAATTTAGAAAACGATTAAGAATGACTACGTGTGCGGAACACTACTTCACGGGGCGGGTGATCGCCTGCAACTGATCGTTTACACGATCGATTTTAGTCACCAGCCGCATGCGGCGGTCGCCGCGCGGCCAAAGACCGATGCTGCCCAACTTTGGGGCTTGCGGCTTTGCCACTTGCGACCTAGCCGAATTTCCATTTAGGCAGTCGATTTTCGCCGCCCGGCAAAAATCGTGCGGCTTTAGTCACCCGTGTAAACCCCACTTAAGACCTAATACGTTCCCACGGCTGGGACACGGGCCTTGTGTCAAAGAGAGTATGGGTCATAAGCCACTACGCTTACTCAATGTGGGGTGATGGATGTCAATGGTCCGCCCATTGCACTACCATAATCATAGGGTCTATGATGAACTGTATTTTACCTACCATCTAATTACATTATGGATTGCAATAAAGAGTTAAATTGAATTGAATTGAATAATAAAGAGTTGTGTGCTACTATTATTTATTTATTTTGTAAACTGGTATGCAATAAAGAATTTTGTATTTGTGTTTGTCCTCAAACTTGTGATTCTTGAACATGCCGGCTTTCCTTACGATATTTTCTTTCGCAATTTTGTAGCGAATTGCTTAAAGTCAAAATAAACAGTAGTAAATCCGCGCATAGCGGGATTCGAACTCAGGTGCATCATACAAGTACCCGCTGAGTCACACTTGTGTTTTGATTCTTAAGAAAAAAATACATTTGTTAGTACTACTGTTTATTTTGACTTTAAGCAATTCTTCAAAAAGTAACGTAACATGATACACAAAAGTTTTGGCCTAAAATAATAAACTCTTTCGACAAAAAGTAAAGCCTTTTTGTTTTGATACAAGAACGTCTTATCAAAACAAAAACACATAAAAATATTTGTTTAACTTGAACTTGGGCGATCCGTAAGTTTTTCTGAAAAACGTCCTATGTTCTTTGGACTGAAAGTACGTGCCGTTCAGTAGTTATGAATATAACTTTACACAGGCCGTCTAAAACGGAGCTTAATGCAATTTCGGCTCAAAAAATAAATAGAAATACATATGCTCAATGTTCCCCTACTGATATAACGTGTAAGAGAGCATTTAGTAAACCCGTGAGATTTATTAGTTTTTTCAACGCGTGGTTATTAATGGTGTTAAATCGCTCATGACATCGGCGCTTACAGTAACAGGACATCGGCGCTCGCGGGAACGGAGCATTATTTACTCGCGAGCGGGCGACGCGCGACGCGACGCGACGTGAGTAATGTGGACATTAATTATTCGGTCCGCCTTATTTGTTTGGGGATTTGAGACGACCATGACGTGTGGACGGCTAATAGTTTGGTGTATCTCGGTAGTCGGGTAAAGTGATTTGTTAGCATTGTTATGGTTCAAGATGGTGTTAATATATACTTAATGAAGTTTATATTTACGAAGAGGTTTCATCAATCATAGCTACTATTCTACAGAATATATGAAACATAAGTACATACTTACAGCAGGTATTAAATAATAATCATTATATCTGAACAAATTGTTATCAAAATAAAAACGTTCTATATTCATTTTAGGCGTTCATAAACATTTATACATTCCATACATTTATACATTTATGCATACCTATGAATGTCACATACTCGTATCTACCTAATGATATATATATAATGAGAATCTGTATAATTGGGAATCTCTTAACGAATAAACGTAAACATCTATAAAAGTAGGGTATAGCTGTTCACTGTTACCTTTTCCCGGAACTCAGTAATCAGATTTTGATCTGAAATTACTGACTCTTACTCACTCTGAGTACTCACATTTTTAATATTTCAATTTTCTGCTCCTCAAATACGACAACAGTGCAGTTACAACAACGTTATAAATTGGAAATGATATCAATATCCGGTTTATTATTAGTATTTGAATGGTTTGTATATGACTATGGAGTCATATACAAACACTTGCTGTGCCCCGCGGTTCCCCGGGATAAAAACTAGTCTATGTGTTAATCCAGGATATAATAGCTTTTAATTTAATTTTAGACGCACTTATGAACGTTAAAAATTCGCTTGCCGCACCGCCAGTACTCAGAGTGAGTACGAGTCAGTAATCTCAGATCAAAATCTCCATTCCGAATTTCACTCACATCCGTAGAGCCGTTACCGCGGGAAGAAATAATAAACACACTTACATACCAAGTTTCGCGTTTATAGTATTATAAGTGTGATTACAATATTAATAATGTGAATAAATGTCAATAACTAAATGACTAGTTAATAAATGCCACTAACTAACTGACTAGTTAATAAATGTCACTAGCATATAACTAGTCAGTTAGTTAGTGACATTTATTCACATTATTTACTGAGACTTACATTTATGTCTGAGAATTTTAGAAATTTCTTTGAGTGGACTGATTCAACGAAAATTCTAAAATTCTCAGACGAATAAGGCCTACAAACTTGTTCGGCACGTATTTTATGCTTAAATTTCGAGATTTTTTTGGAACTAAGCTACCAGACGAGCAAGCCGCTTGATGGTTAGCGCCACGTTTGCGGAAAAATAATTCAACGCCACACTAAACCTTTTTGCTTAGGTGCCTCCTTAGTTTTTTTTTAATACGCGAATATGAAATACTTTATGGGTGATAAAGTTGCATTGATTGATCTAGAAGTCCCATACACAACTACGGTCCGACGAAATATCGGAAATAGGTAACGTCGGCGCGGCGGTGCGCGGGGCGGCGGTGCGCGGGGCGGCGAGTTAACTTTTAACGTTCAAAAGTGCGTCTTAAATAAAATTAAAATGTTATAGACTTTAGGTAATATAAATGATTCCCATACTAAACCATACATTCTACGTAATTGAGATCGAAAGTGTTTGTACTAAAATAGAGAACATTAATGGGTTTGAGTATGAGGCAAATGGACGAGTAAGTCGGTAAGACGCCGCTTTGTGATTGAAGAACTCGCATGATACGTAGAAATTAGTCTCATGCGTGAACAGAATTCCACGCGGTGAATTTCCATTGTTTAAATCGCGATGCGAAGTGAATATTATTTGACAGAATAAGCCGCGGAGCTTATTGTCGGCGCCGGCGCCAAAAGCCCGCACCATATATTTGTCGAGTTTCAAGCTAATAAAACACCATAGATTATTCTGTCAAATGAAATTCACTTTACACCGCGATCTAAGTATTGAAATATACACACGCCACGAAGTTTTTCTTGTTGTAAAAATACAGTAAAGACCTTTTACAGAAAAAATACTGATTTTAGATTCAATCGCTGCACTATTCCTACCAACCCATATTTGCGCAGGCGGTAGAAATGGAAGGCGTCCTGATATCTTAAAAAATATGCTATTTTTTTTATTTCAAACTTCACTGAGTCTTCAATGCCTATTGATTTATAATTTAGATATCTATTTTATTTTATTCTCAAAGGGTAATTAACAGCTAGGATCTTAAATAACAGAGTTTATAATAATGTGTACAGATAGCTAATTATAAGTTACCACAAATAAATATTTTGTAAGTATAACACTTACAAGAATGTTTTAAAATGATCACACAGACGGAGGAACACAACAATAAAAGGTTGTCCAGTTTGTGTCATTATGTAAGTGATAAAAACACTCGTCCTTTAAATGTGTCATAATACGAAAACTGCAAAAACTGCTAAATGGTGTTAAGATAATTGTTTTATTAGTAACTTAGATATATATGTAAGTTTTCCGAAGAAAATAAAATAAAATAACGACCGGAACAAAAATATGCAGGCGCTTATGTTGCCTCAGTAGGTTTATAGAACAGATTGTTTACAGTTAAAGAACCTATCATTAAGCAATCGCTTAAGGCTAAGTGTTGCGGTATTAAACAAATCAATTTCGATATCTTTATCTAAGAGGTTGTAGTTTTTACACGCCCTTATCATATAGGAGTTTTGCCTATAATTGCACCTTACAATAGGCACATATAGAAGATTATGTCTTCTAAGCAAAGTAGAAGGAGTGCGAAGCCCTATCTGACTCAGTAATTCGGGACAATCGACAGTAGATCGATAAGTAGATATGTGATGTCAGCTATACGTCTACGTTCATACAACGGTAACATATGAAATTTTCTGCAACGACATGTATATCCGGATATATATTTTTTACTGCGAAACTGAATGTAACCCAAAAATCGCTTTTGTATGGCTTTTATGCGGTTTACATAGATGTTATAGTGGAGGTTCCAAATTTGCGAGGCGTACTCCAGATGGCTACGAACATATGCACAGTATAGGATTTTAAAGGTTTTTATAGATGTAAATTCAGACGACATACTTATTATAAAGCCTAAAGCTTTTGAAGCTTTGTTTACCACTTGGTTAATATGTTCATCGAACTGTAGTTTAGCGTCAAACGTAACTCCTAAGTCAGTGATTTTGGAAACTCTTTATATTAGGGACTGTTTTAAGTAATAGTTGAATTGTAAAGGGTTAGGTTTTCGTGTAAATGAACAAATGTAACATTTAGAAACATTAAGGTCTAGTTTATTTTGAATGCAATAATTTTGAAATCTATCAAGATCTTCTTGAAGACGAGAAGCGTCTTCAGAAGTTTTGACTGGACGAAGAATCTTCATGTCGTCAGCATATAAAAGAAAATTGGAGCAGCGAAAGCAGGAAGCGATGTCGTTTACAAAGATAATAAAAAGCAAAGGACCAAGCAATGATCCTTGCGGAACACCTGAGGGGATGCACATAGCAGAGGATGTGTAGCCATTTAAAACGACTGTCTGACATCTATTTTGTACGTATGATGAAAACCATCTGAATAAATTCCCTCTGATGCCTACACGTTTCAATTTTAGCAATAGTATGTCATGGTCAATACGATCGAAGGCTTTACTGTAATCGGTATATACAACATCTATCTGCGAGGGCTTCGACATAATGAGACTCAGGAAATCACTACATAATAATAAGTTCGAGGTTGTAGACCTGCCCCTCAAGTATCCGTGTTGTTGCTCATTGAGGACATGTTTGATAGAGGAATAGAGCTGATTATAGATAATCTTCTCCAATATTTTGGCAAAAATACATAACTTTGATATTGGTCTATAGTTTTCTACAGAATTTTTAAGTCCTTTCTTGTGGATAAGAGTTATATAAGCCGACTTCCAGATGTTCGGGACCAGCCCCTCAGACAACGATCGCTTATAAATAAGTGTAAGTGGACCATGCTTTTGGCACAATTTACGATTAAAATATCCGGACCAACTGTCTTATTAAGGTCCAAAGACTTGAATAATTTCAAAACATCTGATTCAAGCACCTCTATTGACCCAATGTCAGTGGCCGTATCCCACTTATCTAAGATATCTGCATGAAGCTTGGTGCTAGTGGATGGACTGTCAAGGAATGTTGAATGGTAATACTCACCAAACATGTCACAAATCTCCCTGCCCTGATCAGAGGAACGTTGTCCAAATTTAATAACAGAGGGGTACCTGTTACTTTGCTTTTTAGTTTTTACATACGACCAGAAGGCCCTCGGGTTTTTTGCTATATTATTCTCAATATTAGAAATATATTCCCTAAACATATCACTTTCGAGAACAGAGGCACGTTCTTTTAACGCAAGAAAAGAATCGAGGTCGTAGCGATTGCCATATTTTTTAAATTTTAAACGGTATTTTTGCTTTTCTTTGAGTATTTTAATGAGTGGACTCTTGTACCAAAGTGGATACTTGCGTCTCGGTGTTACAATTTTAGAAGGGATAAAGTTATTTCGTAAAGTATATATTATAGTAATTATTAGTGATTGTCTCTATCACTCGTCAATCATCATACACTCTCCGAACTATACAGGGTAAAGGGAAACATGCCGACCTAATATTCGTGTTTTGGGATGTTGTTTGGTGAACCATCAGGTAGACGAGGTCTGAGCAGTCGCTCAACTGCTTTTTTCTGTAGTTTTATTAACTTCACATCGTCGCTTATCAGACGACATAGAGGCCAACATAGATAGATATAATAACATCATAATTATAAATAATGAATTAATACGAAATCATCCAGAAAATTGTAGCAATGTTTCTATAATATTTTATTATGTCAAAACATGTGATTTACTCAATGTTTCAATGGCATATAACATCTTGTTTGGTGATTCTTTTAAATTTAAAGATTTTAAGTTTTAATTGTCGCTCATGCATTAACTAATATTTTTTACTGATTTTCTTTTCTATCAAACTTTCCAAAATGTTGAATTATTTATACAGATTCTGTTTATACTCTTAAAATAAGTTGTTTTAAGTCTTGCAGGATTCTATACAAAAGTAATTTTTGCTTATAGAGAAAAGCAAATTTAAAGAGAAAATGTACCTACAAAGATTGCCTTTCCACACCCGCGAGATAGCACTTGTTACAACGCCCCGCGGTCACCAACCCGTCGTTTCCCATCTGCATCTGTTCCACCTCAATTTAATTCCCTTTATTATAGCGTCCCAAAAATTGCCCTGTAAAATTTTACTACGCCATGTAAAGGGCTGTAAAGGCGATATTATTTGCGCAGTGAGCCGGCGACGTAGCGCCAGCGAAGGGCCAGTGGACGGCCAGCGGAGAACCAATGTAGGGCTACTACGGTTCGGTGGCAATTAAACTGGTAACAGCCAGTTAACCGCCAGATTGCGCGTTATGCTGATTGGACTAGAGGTGCGTCGTAAATCTACGGACAATTGGCTGTAAACATATCCTCGCCGCCTGTGGACACTGTTTGTTTTTATCGCTGTCTGTTTTAACCGAATATGACGGTCCTCAAATAATCGCTACGGCACACACGATTTATAAATAATCGTTATCACTCGAAAGCTCTTTGGATTAAACCAGTCGGGTAATTCGAAACATAAATAAGTAGCTACGTCGCGTCGTGAAGATAAGCGAAGCACCATAGATTATTGCGCAATCGCTCGTAACCGATGTCGCGTCTCATAAGCGATAGCGCTACGAGTGCTACGAGTGCTACGACCGCGATCGTAGCGTCGATACTTGACTCGCTACGACGATTTATTTGGAGCTACGGTCGTTACAATTTTGTCGTTCAAAAACAAATCCTTCGTGGAAGAAATCTGATCGCAGCCGATGAGTATTATATTTGAACATCGAAACATAAAATATGCGCCAACTATCATTTGTGTAATGACCTGTGCGCCATTAACCCGCCCTTGAAACAATATTCGAGCGCCACCATTAAGGGAATGACCGTTTGAATATTTCATACAGTGCTTTAGTTCAGCAATTAGATATAACCAAATTAGCTATTAACGTTGCCCCTTTGCCGTTATTTATTGGGGCGTACCACTGAGTAGACGTTTCTGTGGGTATTTTGATATTAATCTCAGTTTTATTGCCCCAAATCACGACACGAAGGTCGGAGCGAAGGAATTATTTCAATGTTTGAATGGAACTTACGTCTGTATCTTCGGAATTTATGTGGAAGCCTTTGAAGTTGCAATACACATAATAACATTTCAACGACGTATTCCGGTATTATTTCGTTTGGCTGACCTAGAAAGTGGAAAACAAATTATTTGAACAAAATTCCTTTTGAGCTTAAAGTATGACTGGTATGTTTAGGGCGGGGGCACGCGGTGGGGACCCCTTCCCTGCGCGCGCACTTCTTCCCGAGTCCCCATAGCATCGTGACTGAAAAATCAGACATTTTCAAAAGTTCTCTTCACTTAGGGACCAAAGTTGAAACAGGTTTAAACTAGTTTAATTTTTACGAAAGCCAACGTCTATCATGGCTGCAAAAGTTTGTGTAGCACTAGCATTAACTTTTCAGTTTCAGTATTCCGAAGTTCTGGCATTAAGTCCAAACTTTTCAATCAAGTTATTTTGTGAATATTTTGCTTAGCAACTCTAGAACGACACTTGCGTAATATATATTTTGATATATGTATGAATAGCAACTGCTTTCTCGCAAATCTGTATTATGAAGTAGAAGCTTTTGTTTTAACGTTCTGATCAGCTTTAAAAAAAACTTGCTTTAAAACTCGTGCAAGTATTCAATGGTACGTTGTGTTGTTGCAGTGTGTGCGGGCGTGCGCGTGCGCAGGATGTGCGCATGCGCGTGGCGCCTCCACGTGCTCGCCACCGCCGCGGTGCTCACAGCACATCTCATTAAAGGTAAGGCACAACACTATTAAACCAACCCGATAGATAATTAATACCTCATATGTGTGTGTGTATAATATCTATGTTGTTTCGTAGCTCCGGAACTAAAAGACAATTTCAATACGTTTTTCTTTATTAAAAGCTGGTTTAATTGAAAGTCTTAGTTTTAATCTTGTAGCTGTATTTGATGAAAATCAGTTCAAAGATAACTAGCGTTCATTAGCGTGTAGGTTTAAGATATTTTAGTAATATCTGTATTTCAGAGATTGTTATCTGAAAAAATATATTAAAATAAAATAATGCCTTATATCAGTTATACGAGTGCGAGTCTTTAAGTTTGTACATAGAAAATGTTTCTGATG
Organism: Petrophora chlorosata; assembly: GCA_951640565.1. Taxonomy (NCBI): domain Eukaryota; kingdom Metazoa; phylum Arthropoda; class Insecta; order Lepidoptera; family Geometridae; genus Petrophora; species Petrophora chlorosata. The sequence goes on along the minus strand of OX621204.1, from coordinate 245,300 downwards.
AAACTTTCAAAGTAACATACCTACTTACATTCAGTTTTGATGTAGTAACTCCTGCCTCCTCCTTCTGCCTGACTCATTTAGCGAATAAATTAGAAACATAAATGTCGCCGTGCCACGTGAAGCAAACAAAAAGTAGCTCTCGATAAAATCAAACACTCAAATATAAAGTGAACCAACAAGATAAGCTCGTTGAATTTAGCATAATCGTCATAAGTACACTCCGCTCGGTGTAAGCGAACAGCGCCCTTGCTTCGCTCATGAATACCTAACGCATTCAATGTGTGTGTTGTGTATGTAGTTACACAGTACAATCAAACGCGCAGCACAAGCAACTGAGTGAACAGCACGCAGGCGCCAGCGGCGGGTATGCAGACTAGTTAGTACTGCTAGTGGTAACTATAATTGGTTGAGAATATAAATAATCGATGAAAACTTGTGTGTGGTGGAAATCCGCAACGAAGGTTACCGACGTAACTCTCAAAATTAGCAAGTTGAAGTGGCAATGGGCCGGCCATATAGCTCGTAGAACCGATTACCGTTTGCGAGTGGTGACCACGGAACGGAAGGCGGAGCGTAGGAATGCCCCCCACAAGGTGGACCAACGACCTGGTGAGAGTCGTGGGGAGCCGCTGGATGCATAAGGCGAGCAACCGCTCGTTGTGGCGATCTATGGGGGAGGCCTATGTTCAGCATTGGTCGTCTTCGGGCTGATAACGATGAGTGTGTGGTGGTAGGACTCATCTGGAAGAGTGGACTCTGGGAAGTACCACTACGTTTACTTACTACTACTAAGTTTAACTGCCAAGCAGTAGTGTACAGACATTACTGTATTCCATTTTGGAGGGGACTATTTTAAACGAAATTTATTATGAGACTTAAGAAGATGTTGAAGATGTCCGAAGATGTTCTGGATGGTGCTATAACTGTTATGGGCAGACGTTTTGCTTACCATCAGGTGAATGACCTGCACGTCTCGTCATTTAGTTTATAAAAAACAACTACTTTTTTTTTGATTTTATATTGATTCAGCCTATTTGCTCTTATATAGATAAAAAAAATATGCCCCTCAGTTTCTTGCCGTATCTTCTGAGTAGTGGTTCTTTTTCCAATACGGTGGTAGAGTCATTGTAATAATTGACGTTCATAAGTGCGTCTGTGACGACAAAATTGAATAAAGAACTTTTGATTGATTGATTAATAGGTATTTGCTATTTAGGTTCTGAGATATCGTGGTGCTACTGACCACCAGTTGGGGTTCATCGGAAGATAACCCCGACCAGTAATAGATAAAAAAAAATCTGGCATCATCATGAGACCTTTTTTATCATGAATTATCTGTATATCTTGTACACTGCATTTTCATTTTTCAAATAATTTATTTATTTATTTATTGAACGCCAACACCATGTACATTATTAAAATTAAATGTTACTTAATTCTAAGATAGTACATGCTTAATGCCATCGTAATTATAGGCGAAGACTGCTTACAAATATTATATGGCGAGTATTGAATTGATTTGATTAATTGAATTAATTGAAAACGTTTTACATTTAAAACATTTCAAATATGGTGTTGCTAAAAATATAATTAATTACTTAATTAATTAATTAATGCGTCATTTTACCTACGTGTTCCATATCTCATGAATTAGTCATCGGTTCTGAATATTTATTTCAGTAAAAATCGAACATCTCAAATTCACATTGAGTCAAACTCATCAAATTCAAACACAAAAGCCAACTTGTAATTTAAAACCATTGAAATATTAATGTATCACTTCCATTATACAGCGTTTCAAATACTCTTCGGTGTTAGTTTAGTACTCTTGACATGATACGTAAACAGCTACGTGTAGGCTTTCAACAGCACTTAGCGTTGAAATCAAACACAATGGACAAACGGCACTCGCGCCGACAAACACGCAGCACGCAGGTCGCGGATCGCGCAACTAGTTACATACTAATGTGGTGTTGAGAGTGTTGCCTGTTTTCAATATTCCCGAAATACGTGGGAATTTTAAGTCAAACTATGATAAACTACTGCTTTTTATAATGTAAATACATGATCTCAGACGCGTTTATTGCTAGAAACATTACACTTCAACATTTGAGGCTACAAATCGCAGGGTTAAGTTGGAATAACTGGCTGGTTTGAAAATAGACACTTAACCCGACTTTAATCTGCTATATCACTATAAATATCACTTTGGCACAAAATTACCTTTAAATACTTTTGTATATGAAGGTTTAGGAAGGCTAGCTGGCGATGAATTAATAATACATTCAAGCTATTTAATTTAGGCGTGAAACCAAACAAAATTATTAAAGACTTTACTCAATATTTCCTACTGCTAGAAAATTGCCTGGCAATATTGTTTGGATGACCGTCACCGCCCGACACTCGGGACACTCGGCGACACTCGACGACACTCAGCTGAGTTTCGCGACACTTTGCCACGACACTAGTTTTAATGAATACCTATTTAAATATTCCTCGAGACATCAATTCCGGTGAAATTTCCTCGCTCTTGACAAACTTCGTCTTTATTCGTTAACTTGTCGCCGGAATCATAAATAACTTTTAATGGGAATAAAATGAAAATTTTAAACTTGGAAATTGACGTGAACCAACAGAGTCGCGGTAAACAAAGTAAGCACAACACCGCGCTTTTAAAAGTTCCCACTTTTCTTATGCTATAAATATATACAAGATGTGACGCTGCAGAGTGTACCTAGGTATTTCCGTTCAGTGACAGCCCTGCAACTTCTAACTCCAACTCGAAGTTGTAAAAACGTAACAGAAGTGCAGTCCTGGAAAACAATTTTCACTCATTAGACATTATCTTTGCTGTTGAGATATCTCTATTGTTGATTTTATTATGTTTACTACTTAATAATTTACAGAAAACGATTTTTCAATGACATAACAAGACATTTCTTTAAAAAAATTGACGTTGAGCACATATTTTCTATGCGCACTAAACACTTTGCTGTATACAATGGAATCAGGCGTGACGTTGCGGAAATTCATCTCAAAACTGAAACGCAATGAAAATATATAGTGTACACTTTGCTGTCTTTTTTATCATAAGAAGTGATAAGGAATGACATTCACTAACGGGAATCATTGCTTCCGATGAACTACATGCCCCGTGGGTCTCTCAAAGATAAAATAGTGAACAATAGCCATCTAATGGGCAAACGTTTTTTACCTTAAACCACAACTACATTTACCAAGAAACATTGTTGTCAAACGTAAGCCTATTTTATGATAAAAAGACAAATCGTGTTTTCCTGCGAAGTGAAAGCGAAAATAGAAATGTCGTATCGTTGGGATATGTCTACTGAGCAAAAATTGCCCTTATACACTTGTAACTCCAACTAAGTAATAAAACAAAATTAACACACATGATATATATAAATACAAGAAAAAGTAACTTATGAATTAAGAAAGAAATCTGGCAAAATAATTTCATCTTAGCTAATGAGTAGGTAGTACGTAATAACATGGATTCGGTTTACATTAAGTATGAATAAATAAACCTTCCTCTATATTTTTTAAATAAAGTTTAAAATTGGGTCACAAATATTGTATCAAGACGTTTAAAAGTACCAAGTACTAATAAAGTTAAGTCAATCTAAGCAAGTAAACAGAACGGATGAGCAACATTGTTTATTATTATAGACTATGTGCTTAAATTACCTCGTTAGGAAATTGATTGGTTTCGGCTGATATAGAAAATCAATCGTGAGTTATAATTTATCGTCGCGAATGAGAGCTTATGTTAATTAGCTGCTAAATCAACGTGTGTAATGCAGCGCAACATTATGCTCGTTTGCTGCTATATGCGTGATCTATGTTCGCGAACGCATTACAGTACAGTCGGCAATGTATGATGTATACGTATACGTAGGCAATTAGTACCATGTCGCAATAGTGACTTCAATAACAACGTACGGGAGAAGCGAAATTAAATGTGAAAAAAGAGATTATGACAGGGTATTCGAATGTATAAAATGTATACTATAGTATTAATATTGTCGATGATTGTACTCTAATATTATCCTATTGACTTTTAAATGTCACATTGTCGTAAAAACTTGCACTCGTGGAGATACAGAGGACAGCACCGGACACTACACATATAGGTAAATGTTTGTTGTGTTTTTTTTAATTAAAATTGATGGTGTGGCGGAAATCTTGGACTTGCAATACCGGTGTACTCATAAACTTGCCGCGTGCAACGGTGCCAAAATGTTGAGTGCTCAGAATATATAAAGTACATAGTAAATATCGCGCGTCTAAACTTAATTCTAACGTCCCCACACCACAGAGGCTGTCAGTGTGCCAGTCATCGCCCACATTTTCTGTACACATTCATAACTAAACCTCGCGGTGGGTAGGCTTTAGCCGGTATTTGGGTCAAGAGCCTCTGAGAGTGCTTAAATTTAATATCTGAGCGCCGTTATCTTGTAGTGCAAGACCCTGCGCCCAGCTCTGCGCCTTGTTTATGATAATGTGCTGCGGCGCTTGTGTTTCTGCCACGAGTATCTGTACTACCACGTACTTACTCAATCTATTTGAGTACCTACTTAAAGAGACGGCGAGGCGATTTTATTAAAACATTTATTTAAAGACCGAGTGTGGCCATAGGTAGCTTGAGGTACGGTTTACGATCCGACGCACTCGACTTCGAATCCCGTCTCGGCGCCGCGGATAGTAATGCAGATTTTGCACACTGACTCTAAATACGGTAAAAGCATTATTCAGAAAATCTACTTAGCGTTTTAGAATGGTAGGCTTCAACCGCGATTGAAAAACCACCCGCACAGAGCTGTGCCGTCGAGCTACCCAGTTTTGTTCCGGAATAATGTTTGGCGAACGATCAGGAGACGGGTGTCGCGAAACACGATATATTTATCTTAAATTATTTTTTTCGCGGTGTGAATATTGGTATTAAAATCCGCCAATCAATGAATTGAATTATTTATTTGTGAGAATGTATAGATTAAGTTCTTAACAATAACAAAGAAAACTAACTATTACTTACGTAACAGTAGTCACAGCACAGTGTTCAGTCTGCAAGCAGACATGCAAGTATATATATATATATATATATATATATATATATATATATATATATATATATATATATATATATATATATATATATATATATATATATACAGGGAATAACATTAATGTGTAGTAATACTGAAAGGTGTGTATGGGTATCTAGTCATGAATCATCGGGCAGAATATACAACCAAAAAAACACTATTATATTTTCCATACAAAGTTTAAAAATTATTTATTTGAATTATTTTGGACAATCCTAACAAGCTGTGGCCTAGTCGCGGTAGTACGGGTCATTGACCGAGCTACTTTGTGCCTAGGCACAAAACAGATTAGTGCAGAAATCTACATACATACCAAGTGCGCTCGAGCAACGCACACATAGACACCGCTCACAGACATGATATCTGGGCACAGTTGGAATGCGAGTGCCATCCGCTTGAGACACGCGTCTGTGAACTTTTTTGTGCAAAAATGGAGCAACGAAAAATAGGTTATTATAACTGTTTGGTGGACGGTTGTTTAAATTCAACATTAAACGGTGAATTGTCGTTTTTTAAGCTACCAGTTGTTTCAGAGAGGTAAGTAGGTATTTGCTTGTATTTTGATGGTTCGTTTTCACGTAACACAAAATAGTTAGGTAGGTAGGTAAGCGCCCCAGCCCCCGGCCCTGCGCCGAACAAGCGAACATGAGTTTGTGGCCTTGTCATATTTTTACAATTTAAAATTAAATATTTATTGTAGTATAAGCTGTATTAGCCTTGTGTTCAATAATCTAATGAGGAAGATGTTAATGTAAACTAATCGCATTTGTTTTGTCTTCAAAAAAACTTTATTCAGTTATAATAGTAACTGCGAAAAAATTATGTCGATATCGTGTACAGTTATATTTTTAAATCAATCAATTTTCCTCCCAAAAACTTCCTGCGCCGTCCGGTATGAAATGTATGAAAAGTACATACATGAGATTAACTTCTGTATTTATCTGTTTTGTGGCCTAGGCGCTCTGTCTTTGAAAACGCCGAACATTTTACCAGGGCTTGATTTCGAGTCTCAAATACCGGAATTTCATACTGAACGGATCTTCGGACTCGGTCGGTTCCGTTCCGGAACCCACTCGTAAAAAAGGGTATTTCCACATTTTTACACGACTGCCCAAAAAGGAGTATTTCAGGGTTTACGTATGTATGTATTTATTTATTCCACTATTACTTCTTATTGCCTGGACAGATTTGAATGCATTAAAACCATAATAAACACATAGGTTTAAGTTTTTTTTACCATAGTTTTTTTGCATGTTCCGGAACCGGTATACAAAAAAATCTCCGCGAACGTACCCGACTTAGCCTTGCCTTGATTAGTTTCAAATTTTTATCCAACTTGACGTCTTAGAATTCATATTCAGAAATAACCTAAAAAGAATTTCCGAAACGAAAACGGTCCTTTTCGGTGGAGTTTTATGGGGCGGCGTTAGAAGGTAACTTTGTTTGTGCCGCTCGACCAATGAGGAGCAGCGGCTATTATTTATTAGGATTACATCTTTATGATTGGTGCAATACGAAACAAGGCTAGCGAATCATGAAGTGGCGGCGAATGTTTGATAGCTTTAGTGTTTGCCGCGTTTTGTCAAAGATTAAACAGGTTTATTTCTGAAAACTGACTAAGTAAAGACGCTTTATTGATTACTGACTTACGAACACTCTTTTACTATGCAATGAAATCAAATGTTGGAAATGTCTTAATCATCGTTATCAGCCTATTACATTCCTACTGTTGAAATTCATGCATGATGTTTTTTACATCCTATTCCTACGGTGGTTGGTGACTTCACGTATTTTTTAAGAACATCAACCATGCTCGCTCTTATTAGGCGTTTACACTGATTAGATCCTTATTCCTGAATGTTAATTGGAGCGATGATGTTTAATGCTGTAATTAATAAGTAAGCATTAATAAAAAAAAAAAAATACCCTGCCAAAAACATTATAGCCTATGTCACTTGGGATGATTTAAGGATTCCGAGGATACCCCATACATCCAAATCTGTTGAGGCATTTTGTAATAAAAAAACGCACATACATTAACCCCGAAAACATTATATTCCTTTTTGGGGAGTCGCGTAAAAAGCAGTTTGCTTGAAAGTTAGTTGTAAAGTAAGGTTGGTAGGACAGCTGGCTTTGCTAACTGAAGATAAAATTTGTTTGTCAGATCTGTACACGCGGCGCACTAATATTCTTTGTCACAAGTTCATTGCTCTTTATCAGCTGATTGTTAGGGTTGAAATGAACTTGATTACCAGAAATGTTTAAATTATCATATCTTGTGATTTTAAAAAGTTTCTGGTGATTTGCACTTGGACTTGAATTATTAATAAGCTTCTATATGCGTGGTTTAATTATTACTACACATTAATGTTACACGTTGTATATTAGGTTTAATGTGACAACATATACTCTGTGGCGGTCGGAATGTTAAGACGCATCTTTTGACACCTTATTTACCAAAATGCGAATAGTAATTAGTAGGTTGACTGGAAGAGATCGCTTTTGGCGATAAGTCCGCACGTTGTTCTGTAGTTTGTAAGACAACTCCTGTACCTTTATATTTTTTGTTATGGTGTACAATAAAGCATTTTTGTATTGTATTGTATTGTGGTTTAGGACCTTCAGCGGAACATACTTTAACTCACATACATACATCTGTATGTATGTCTGTTAGCAAAAGTATGTTAAACTCTATACCCTTCCTTTTGGCTTCGCGTAGTCGGGTATAAATTAAATAATAGTGTTCGGCCACACTGTGAGTTCGAAACAAAATATTAATAATATTTGATCCATTGAAACTTCATCACGCGCAAATAAAAAATAACTATTACAATCAAATACATGTTGGACATATTGGTATTTGCCGTAAAACGTTACGCGTTAGTGTCTAAAATATCACTAATAGTTTCATTAAAATACAATTATTATTCGTCTCGGTTCGTGAAGCCGGTTTGAACCGGCGAATGTTCAGAACTTCCTCCATTAATTACTTAACAATAAGTTGGAAAATAAACAGGCGCCGAACAAGCCCAGCCAGGGAGATATTTCAGCTGACTGTGTTCAAACTGTGTTTTAGGACGACGGCACATTGCGACTAACCGTTTCTTACTTTGTAAGTTTAATTCACGAAGTTTAGGCAGACTTGTCTGAACTTTGTTCAGAAAAATAGCAATATTCAATCAAGGACAAACGCAGCGTTACTAAAAAAATAGTCACGCAAATGGCTACCCTTGTTGTAACCATCAAATGGCTACCCTTGTTGTAACCATCAAATGGCTATCCTTGTTGTAACCATCAAATGGCTACCCTTGTTGTAACCATCAAATGGCTACCCTTGTTGTAACCATCAAATGGCTACCCTTGTTGTAACCATCGAATGGCTACCCTTGTTGTAACCATCGAATGGCTACCCTTGTTGTAACCCATCAAATGGCTACCCTTGTTGTAACCATCAAATGGCTACCCTTGTTGTAACCATCAAATGGCTACCCTTGTTGTAACCATCAAACGGCTACCCTTGTTGTAACCATCAAACGGCTACCCTTGTTGTAACCATCGAATGGCTACCCTTGTTGTAACCATCGAATGGCTACCCTTGTTGTAACCATCAAATAGCTACCCTTGTTGTAACCATCAAATGGCTACCCTTGTTGTAACCATCAAATGACTACCCTTGTTGTAACCATCAAATGGCTACCCTTGTTGTAACCATCAATTCAGTAGTATGTAGGTTCTCTTTCATGTAAAATTAACCGTCAGTAGTACTATTTTGAACTCCTTTATATCAGAATTATCATTACACTACAACCTTGTTCAGTACCACGCACTCGTATGAAAAATCAATAACCTTAACCTATTATAAAATTATAGATAGTCTATACTCTACGTAAAAACCGTAGCTTATAGTCCAATATAGCCATGATAAAATATTTACACACAAACGGTTATCCATCGTTAAGTCCCGAGCTGATTACTCTGTTACTGTAAATAAGCGCGCGGTTGTTCGTTAATCTATAGGTACGAGTTTGCAGCCGACTGCAGACAGCAGCAGACGACGCGACATGTCGCTGCGACATTACTGCTTTCTAGGTATTTCTACGACATACCTTCCGCAGCTAGCGACACGTCGCCCAACTACAAAGGAGAAAGAAAGAAAGAACATTATTTATTCTCGCAAAACTGCATACAACAACACACAAATACACGAATCCTTCAACAAAAAACCATGTAAGTATACAATAATTATAATGCGTCCGTGTACGTACTTAGCTGCGGTGCACAGTGTTGCCAGAAAAGGTTTGAGCTCAGCTTAATGTTGTAATTGTATCACAAAGCTGGTTTTCAGCTCCGACCTTTGGTGACGCACGGACATACTCGTAATATTTTAACTATATACAGTATACCACACGTGGCACCATCGAAGACGACGTGTCGCCCGACCGCAGATCAGTAGTGCCACTGACAAGGGATATCTGCCGGACTGTTAACTGGAATACGGCGCTGCCTGCAGTCTGCTGCAATCATCTACAGTTTGGGTTCGGAATCATGAGTGCAGCGACATGACGCTGCAACGTGTCGCAGCGACACGTCGTCTGCTGCTGCTGTCTGCAGTCGGCTACGAACTCGTACCTTAACCGAGTTTATGATAACAACACGCGCCGAGTGATACAGCGAGCCGCTCACGAGCTGCCTTATGTTCCCAAACTTCGCATTCACAACTCCTTTCAGTCACAGTTTATTCAACGTACTTGAATAAGCTCATTTTCTTCGCTAACAAAACCCTTTTAAGTACGTAACAATAAAATAATGTTTCTTTTTGTGTGTAATCTGGAATCTTACAAACACAATTGAAAAAGGTGCGAAGTACTGTGCGTGCCTCATAAGTAAAAGCTACTAAAGAAACTTGAAAAGTTAGCGCAGCAATATAAATTATAAAGTTTTTTCGGATTCTTAAGCCCCGCCCTTCAATTTAGAAGAATTAGGCTAAAGTTGAAGTTTTTCGATTGTTCCGTAAAATTTATACGCCTGTTGAGCAATTTGGAAACGTCGAGGAGGCCCTGAGGATTTAAGTAATATTTTCGTGCTAACTTTTATTAATTTCATACACTTGCCTCCGCCGAGGCAGTGAGCCGGCCGCGGCGCCGTGCGGAGGGAACCATTTCATAACATACGTTTTGATAATGGATTATGACTACTTCCTCATCTGGAGTCAAGACGCTCCTCGACCTTTCAATTATGGTAAGTAGGAGCACGGAGGCGACGCCACGCGCGACTCCCGACACCGGCAGGCGGTGGATAGGTACTCGTGAATTTTTCGTTTTTCTCGCGGAATCCATTATTTCCAAGTGTAAATGAAGGTCCGTTCCTGTCTATTAGTGCTCCCATGCTCTGCCAACCGTTATAATCGCGGCCCCTAAACCCTCGGACTCTTTTGATCTCCATTGATGTTCTTTGGAAAGGACCCCGCGCTACGCCCCGCGCCCCGCGCCCCGGAGTCCTCTCCCCCAGCCACCCGACATCACGCTTTTGTCAAATAAACAGTTTATGGGCCAGTTCTCATGGTACGTATCGCCGCCGCCGCTCCAAATTGAACCTCCGCCAAATAACACTCTAAAACTTTTGATAATTCGGAATTCTTTTGTTTTAAATTTAAGATGCGATTTTCAAAGTTTGGATGAAACGAAAACTCGGGAATGTTCTTTATGTTTGTCCGCACTTCCGGTTAAGTATATTTTGGTAAGAAAATTTTTGGAATTGACGAGATCGCGCCGAGTTAACGAGCCGCGATAAAATCAGAAACCGCGGTAGTTTCGTTTCATTTCACGTGACCTGATTTAAAACATTTAATTGAAATCCAACAAAATAACAGCGGCGCAATAAGCTATTAGGTTTAATTAAACACGGCCAAATCATCAGCAATTAGCGATCATTGAATGCGCCGCGGCGGCACCGCCGTGCACCACGCCCGCAACGCCGCCGCAACGCACCCGCAGCGCCGCCGCGCTGCACCACGTCGCGCCGTGTAGCGTTTATACCCGTCGAGAATATCGCGCGGTACACACTCGCTTCCGACTGTATCGGTCGTTTTGTATGCAAATTACGTTTTTATTACGTGGCTAACGACCCGCCCCGGATTCGCACAATGCACGTTTGGCTTCATCCGCACGGAACTTGGCGCGCGTCGCTCCGTGCACTTATTATTCGGAGATCAAAACCAAATTACTTTTTGAATGAGCTTTAAAAGCGATACGCGGCGACAAACCAGTATTTATATTATATTCCAACAAGCGAACGCACTTCCAAACTTAGTAACTTGCATGAGCTTTGTCCTACAGATTAATAATGTTTGATCAACGCGAAGTTTACTCCTCGATTCTGTACCTATTTGCCCTCGCAGTGAACTTAACGTGTTGTGACGTGTCACGTGATATCCATCGTAAGCAGGATGCGCAATCTGACACAAATGAACGCGCGGGCAGTGTAATCGCGCGGAGATCGCAAGCACCGGAAGCGCCGAGCGCGGCACGCGAGGCGACGCGACGCGACGCCCGCGTACGGACGTGTGCTGACTAGTGTAGGACGAGACTTGCTCTGACATTAACTCTATATAAAGCTTCTAGATACAACCGATTCAATGGTTCATACAATGGGCCATACGTTGGACCAGAATCAATATTGTTTAGATGCCATTGTTGGCGCTTCAGCACCGCAATGTGTACACGAAAAACTGACTATGACTAGTGCGGTTCGCTCTGAACGGAGACTTATATCTTCTGAATCTCAATAATCGGTCTTCAAAGATCCCGGGCCGACTTAGCTCATCTTCGAACTAATAATACATTTTATTGTTACTTATGCTAAAACTCAAAACGACGCATCCGTTGAACAGATGTCGTCAATCAAACATAGATACATACAAATGCCGCGACGCCTGGCGCCGGCGCTGCGCCCTAATACTGAATAAGGCCTCGCTTCGCTTGATCAGTAATATAGTCCGATGGTCGGCCAGTGTCAGCGCGGAGTAACAGCCAGCATGTAGCGGCTCGGTCGATCTCAGCATCTATTCAATGGACCACAAAGATCCGTCTTGGCCGTCTTGTGTTTAGCTTTTTCAAGTTTCACGTTTACTTAGACACGTTCCAAATGAGTTCCAAGCTTTTAAAATCCTGGTTCTGTGCCCTGTAAATTAATTTATAGATGCAGGGAACAGGAACTCGCATTTTGAGATATATCCAATGATATACCCAAATACTTCTAAGATACGTCATAGGCCTACGCCATTTTTATATTTAAAAGAAACACTAACCTTAGTTATAAAATATTATATTTATTACATTAAAATCGGGAAAGCCTTGTTCTTGAGAGGTGTCTAATAACTGCACTTGTCAACACACTAAGCTAAGTAAGGCACAGCAACTTATCACATAACTACACATTTTCCCGCAAACGTTTATTGTGGAGTTCTGATTGGTTATTGTGCCTTGCTTAGATAAATGTGTCGACAAGTAAGTGTTGTTCATGAATACGGTTTAAATTTGATAACCCATATAATCTACTTGTAACGTTTATTCTTGTATTAAACAGGTTTTCAAAGTTTTACTAACACTCCAAATTTTAAACATATACTGTAAACCTTTGTGGGATAAATAAAAAAAAAATTCATTCCTTACAAATGAAACAATAGATTAAATCTTCAGCAATAGATTAAGCTCGAGAATATAGAGTTAACGAGAAGCAGGACGTACGTAACGAGCTTCGTAAATTGAATGCCAAGCGATGCACAAACCTCGCTTTTGTGCCGCGCTCAGTGCTCAGTGCCAAGGGCCCGGTGACCGGTGACCGGCGCCCGGTGTCCGGACCGGCTTGATGAAGACGGACGACTTGTATTGACACCTGACGAATGTAGCCTGTACACGATATTAGACAATTCTATTCAATGGAAGAACAAAATATAGAGAAATACCGCAAGGTTCTCTTCTAAACCTATCAGTCTACAAACATATCAGTACGTACGTATACAGGATATGTATGTAGTATACTACATACATATCCTGTCTACGTATACGTCGATTGCCATTTAGATAATTGTAAACGTGAGAACAGGCAAAATCAGAACTTATCTGAGAATGCCATTGCGTTTAAAAATGTATTCTAGCACTAACACTAATCAAGTTCGAAACCACTTTCTGTAACTTCTTTCTTCCAGAAACAAGGCAATGCTCCTTGTAAGATACCATGAAAGTACTATAGTGTCTGTGAGTTGTACTATGTCAGTGAGTATATGAATTTTTTAGAACGCTCTTCCTGATATTTTAGGCCCATGTCAATGACAATACTATGACTAGTTATCTACCTCCAAAGCAGTGCCATTATCAGAACTACTTATTAATTCTCTTTATTATTTCTATTCCTGAAAGCACCTGCCTGCAGTGGGTATGTGTTCCGTTCCGTAACGGTTACTGCTTCTTGTAACGAAAGCCCGCACCTCGCGCGGCGTTTTCAACCCCTGCTTTACACCCCCCCCCCCGCACTTCTCCCCCACTTCTCTCCTCCCGCCCCGCTCATACCGCGAGCCTTGCAATTTGCGACGATAAAACTATTTGAATAACTCGCCGTCATTTGCGTTTTCGTGCTTATTCCATTTTGAAATTAAAATGCTTTTGGCATGCTACAAATATCAGGTATTTACGAGACGGAGTATTACATTGTTGCACACGACGCGTTTCAGAAATGTTTATCAGTGTCGCGAGGTTTTAATTTTATTTTTTCTAAAAGTGCAGTTTAAAGTTCAAATCAAGAGAAAGTTGACGTAAGAAGTTTTGAGAACTTATAAACTTATTTATATAAATCTTTATTTTTGACATCAAAATTAACAAAATTGCTCTCATTTACTAGTGCTATTTAGACTACATTGGATCCTCCGACGCAAAAAGTAGGGGTGTTATAAGTTTGACTACTACGTGTGTCTGTCTGTGGCACCGTAGTTCTTTAACTGGTGAACGAAAGCAGGTTTTCAAACGGTGCAGTGGTTCTTAGACCTGTGTTATTTTGTCGGGGGTTTATTTTCGTCGTAGTCCCCTGTTACTTGGAAATCAGGAATTACCAAACCACCACACTCAAACAAGGAACAAATACTTGCACTTTTTTAATGTACACAGATTTGTCCCGTAACGGGAATCAAACCGGCAATCTACGTGGTGCATGAGATATGATCTGACCTACCCAACCATTACACCAAAGAGGCTGTCAGTTCGTTATTGTAGTACTTCTTGAGGTTTGTTTTCCATAAACTATATAACAGTCTTAAGCAGATGTCATTGTAGCATATCATTATTTTGTTTTGTTGTATTTAAGTAGCACTGATGGAAGCGATGCGGGAGGTCTTTGCCCAGCTGTTGGACACTGACATCTAATATAATAACAAGTGGCTCTATTCAGCGTTGTTTGACCTTTACAATATTTTGGCCAATAACCATAATTTCCGGCAAACTACCTCTATAGTCCAATACATTTGCGGTGCGAGGCGTGTCGGGAGGTAATGCTATGTAAATTGTCCAGATCGCTCGCCGGCGCCGCTGAAATATGAGGGCATTAGAGTCACTACCGATACATCGCACGCTAGCCGCCGATCTTAGCTGGGAACCTGCCTATTTGCGGGGCGATGTATATGGTTGTAATTTATTCAGTCGTTTATCGAAGGAATTCTGGAAGTATGAAATATTAGCGTCGCTTCTTATACATCGTGTACTGGATGATTTACATCGCGTGTCGAAAATAGCGTAGATCATAGCTAGTGGTAATAAAAATATACTTGTTCTTGGTCTCCTCAATGTTAGCCATTGTTAACAACATAGAAAAGACATTTATTAAAAAATACTTAGTATTTGTGTTATATTTTTGTCTATATGTTAGTCTGAAAGGTATATATTCTATGGGCCTATGTTAATTTTACTTTATTGCACTTTAATACTGCCTGAAAAAAAAAATTACTTAATCATCATCATCTAATATATAAAATTCTCGTGTCACAGTTTTCGTTGCCATACTCCTCCGAAACGGCTTGACCGATTATGATGAAATTTTTTGTGCTTATCCGGTATCTATGAGAATCGGCCAACATCTATTTTTCATCCCCCTAAATGTTAGGGGTAGTCCAACCCTAAATTTTTTTTTAAATTTATATGGCAAAACAACGTTTGCCGGGTCAGCTAGTAGTGTATACAATTTCAATTTTGAAGCCTCGATGTACTTTAACAATATGTTTCGAGGGCCAGCGCTATATTCTCCCATTTTCGATGCAGAGAAAAAAATCAATGAGACGGGAGGTAAAGTGCGATGACAGCTAAAAAATATTGCACACGGATATGTCTCGTTATGTCTGTCTGCCAGTTAATTTCATTTGTCTTGGCGTATCGTCGTAATCGTGGAGGAGAATTTCCTTTATGATAGTTAATGCCTTTCCACTAGAGCAATGCGAATGAGAGCTGGGAAAACTAAACGAAAAGAAATGCTTTATATTCATCAAAATAAAAACAAAAGTCATTCAAGCAGTTCTATATTTTCTTTGCTCCGGTTTACTTGAATCGTTTCCGCTTTATTAGACGGAACCCACTGTTTGTGTAGCTGTGTTTCAATATGTACGAGTAGAGCTTAATAAACTCTAATAAAATACTTTTTTATGAAGCTGATCAACGAGACAAGTATGTCGAGTACCTGAGGGTAATCGCCACGCTTGCCCATAACAACGACCACCTATCACGTCACCCCGAGACATCAGATATTAAGTCTCATATGCCACATACATTCACTGGCTACAATGCCCTTCAAAGCGGAAAACAGCTCTTGTAGACTTAAAAAGTTATCAAAGCTAAGGCTGAATTTTATCTAATTAGGTACTACAAGTAAGTTTTAACTTTATCTTAGCCAGTGCCGCTAAAAAAGTCATGAAAAGTTTAGAGCTTTAGAGCTACGTAAAATTCCTTCAGCTACATAATACGCAGTGCGCGGCACGAGGCGGGGCGCGGGGCGCGGCGCGCGGCCGCTCGCATTGTTTCTAATTAATCAGGGCACCCTGTTTTCTCTTACCCTCTACGTGTGTGTTACTTCAGCTTTGAGGATTTACACTAAAAGAGGTGGCAAGAAGGCACGTACTACACCTACGCCTACCTATGGTCAGCTGACCATGCATACACCTTGTTGTTCATTTTCTTTCTAAACCTTGGAAGATGTGTTTGTGTTTTGTTTGTTTTTAATTATTTTTCATCCGTATTCATGAACAACACTTGTCGTAACAGAATCACACAGCTCTGTATAGAACAGCAGCTGAATAGAAATGTACATTTGCACGGATGCGTTTAATGTAGTGTTGTAATTGGTTGCTGTGCTGTGCTGCAGTTACTCACACAAGTGTTTTGACTAATGTTATTGGCTAATAGGTGTTAGTGTGCTTTTATAGGGATTTTGGATTTTATTTTTTTAACTGCAGATGTGTCCTATCTGTGTATCTCGCCCGAAGAACTGAAATCCTGTTTCGGTATTAGTGCGTTTCCATCTCTAACATCTACCTGTGCGCACAGAAACTGTGCGCCGCGCTAGTGTGCGTGCTCGCCGCATTACTGGCTCAGTTTCTTTGCTCTATTCTCTATGCGTGCGCTTTTAGGGCGTGTGGATCCTCCAACTTCTATAATATATTGTCATTTTATTTTGCAGCTGTGTGCGTCTGTTTTTGTGTGAGCTATGGACCGCAGAGAACTGAGAATATTACATTGTGTATGAGAGTCTATGTAGTTCTTGCATGTGTTATAAATATGTACTAATCTGCGTTTATTCTTGTATGAGTATTTAGCCAATCCTGGTGTCGGAGTTGCTTCGAAGCATGGTAGTGATGTAAGTACCACATAAACCACAAAATTGGTGACCGCGGCAAACTAAACGCGGCAACAAAAAATTGCTTAACCTGACCTTTATAGTATTATAACATAATACTGTAAAAACAGACAGTGTTATAGTTTACATATTACAGAATAATATGTAGATCCCGATGGCCAAAATGTTGTGCGTTTTCCACTTTGCAGTGCTCTCAAGTTTATTTGTAACAAACTTACCTAGTTTTCACACATTCCGGGTTCATTCTGGGTCGTTACTAACTCGTTCTTTGATCATTTACTTTGCTTTGTTACGTGTCTTCCGATTTAAGTAACTACGTTGGATGTTCTTGTGATTGATAGAAAACCTTTTTGTGAGAAAATTATGTCACTTTTGACATATTTTTTTCTTCACTAGGTCACAAGTAGTAGGACACAGCTCTACGCTTTTGTAGGTTAATCACAAATGTAGCTGAAGTCCCATTAGGTTATCCTCCGGCCATCTCTGGGCACGCTTTGCGGTCACCTACGACCCCTAGATCGTCATGTAGTATTTTTAGTGAAGCCGGTGGTTCCTGTGACCGTGTTTAAAGGTTGTGGTTGTGTAGTATTGTTAGTGAAGCCGGTGGTTCCTGTGACCGTGTTTAAAGGTTGTGGTTGTGTAGTATTGTTAGTGAAGCCGGTGGTTCCTGTGACCGTGTTTAAAGGTTGTGGTAATGTAGTATTGTTAGTGAAGCCGGTGGTTCCTGTGACCGTGTTTAAAGGTTGTGGTAATGTAGTATTGTTAGTGAAGCCGGTGGTTCCTGTAACCGTGTTTAAAGGTTGTGGTTGTGTAGTATTGTTAGTGAAGCCGGTGGTTCCTGTGACCGTGTTTAAAGGTTGTGGTTGTGTAGTATTGTTAGTGAAGCCGGTGATTCCTATGACCGTGTTTAAAGGTTGTGGTAATGTAGTATTGTTAGTGAAGCCGGTGGTTCCTGTGACCGTGTTTAAAGGTTGTGGTAATGTAGTATTGTTAGTGAAGCCGGTGGTCCCTGTGACCGTGTTTAAAGGTTGTGGTAATGTAGTATTGTTAGTGAAGCCGGTAGTTCCTGTGACCGTGTTTAAAGGTTGTGGTTGTGTAGTATTGTTAGTGAAGCCGGTGGTTCCTGTGACCGTGTTTAAAGGTTGTGGTTGTGTGAACCATCGCCGCCGCGGATTAAACAACTAGTGCGTGATTAACCAAAAATACTTTATTAGTACACCCAATCCTTAATCAATGATCCTTACTAAGATTTACTGTATTTTGAATAGAATTGCAGTACTTAGGTTTAAACTGAAAAAAAAGACTGAGAATAGGTCCTTCTGGGCAATTGCGTACGTTTTTACAATAAATTTTCAAAATGTGTGTTGAGTGTGAAAAATATTCTTATGAATAAAGCGTACTATACAGTTAGTAATTACATAGAAGACAAAGATGCATGGAACATTCCGCTTCTGCCAAGTAGCCAAATGGCGCATAAGAAGAATAATATTGTCAAAAACAAACACAAAATATTGTAACAAAAGTTCTAAAAAATATGCCCCTTAGTTTTTTGCCGTATTTTCTGAGTAGTGGTTCTTTTTCCGATACGGTGGTAGAGTCATTGTAATAATTGACGTTCATAACAGTCTATGATGCCAAAAAATTATATAGAACTTATGAACTTTGAACTTGAACTTTGTATCTAGAGAAGGTACTACGAGAACCATGGTCCCACAATACTCAAAGTTGCACAATTTTATCTACGCAAACACACATCACAAATGCCATAGCGCAAGTTGAACCAACAGCCTCCAAGGTGTGTGAGTCAATCCCCACATCGTAGTCCATTATCAAACGGATTATTTACAAAACGAGATGTAGCTGATTTAGCTGGTTAAGAAAATTAAATACCTTATTATGTACTATGGAGTTAATCTATTACACTATTTCAATAATGCTGCACTGAGCTCTGGTCGGGTCGGGTGGTGAAGTGGTCCGGTGGTCCGGTGGTCGGTCGGGTGGCGGTGGGCAGGTGTGTTCAATAGATCAGATTAGCTCGTAATTTACCGGCGCGGCGCTGATACTTGCATTAGGTCTGGCCATTAGCTCAGCACACAGCGCTGATTGGTCAGTTTACTCGCTCGCCACGCATGGATAATACCTAAGCAAGACAGGATTGGGACTCTGTGGAGCGTTAAAGGACACGAACACTGCTTGTGGTAATTTTATTAAATATGATAACCTCTTACGGTAGTATACAATCAACTTAACGATATAAGTCTCTAGGTCAGAAAGTTGAATTCAGAACTTCCTCTTCTTGTTTGAAGTCGGGACAAAAAGAAAACAAAACTATTTCAAGGCTAAAATAAACATTGTTTCGTAAATGACAATCTCAATAATGTTCTCAAATAAGTATATGTATTTAGTGCCCACTAGGGAGCCAGAACATATGATTTATTTCAATTATTCCTCTCACGAAGTGTATGAAAAGAAAATAATGAAACATTTCATCCATTCACGCGCTCTCAAGAGATAAAACAATGAATATACAATTGTTTGAAATCCTTCCTAAGCGCTACGCTTTGCAGCCGTAAAGGGTAAGAAGTGTCGCTGGCAGATAGTCGCGTGTTGATCAATTTACTATTAACTTGTGTATGTTTACCACACATTCATTTAAAAAGATCATAAAAGCATCTGCTTTTGTATTTTAATCAATTTTGGCTTAGCAATACAAAATTTAAACTACGGCAACGCAAATTTTAATCTTATGTTTCTCACAATTCTGTTCAGTTTTGCATGAAAGCCTTTATTTGGTAGCGTCATGATTATCGTTGAAATATGTTAAATGCAGGCGATAGCGGCCCTGCTCATACACTGCCACAAACCATACACCTTGCAAATAATACGATGCCGTCTACTATTAAACTACACTGAAATTACGACCTTAAAGTTACAGCAATAAGTCCTAAACTGCCTGATGAAACCATCTTCAGGTATGTTTTGGTAGTCGCTCGGATAAGCTGAGAAATACGAGTGTGGATAGCAACTATTCAAAGTTAAGTGGCGGCGTTGCTTAGAGCAAAGTTAGCTTAGAAAGCTTGTTGCAAACTTCTCTTAATGCAGTTACAAGCCCGGCGGAGTTTTGACTACAGCTACGTCATGAACTCAAACAATTGTATCAATATTATACAACCAAATAACGTACTGTTACGGGCAAATTTCATCTTTACTTTACAGTATTGACTACGATACCTACGATTATTAAAATGAGCTAATGTCTCATCTAGCATTGATTTATAAACATCAACAGTATAACAGAAAAGTCCATAAGAAGTTTGCAAGTCTCTCACTCACCAGGAAACGTATCAGAAGCGCGAGTTATAAACAATGACTGATGACTGCGGCTAAAAGCCCGACTCAATCCGAATCGAGTTACCTCCAAACAAAGCTTCGGCAATTTTTCTAGCTTTGTTGGGGAATGGAATTAATACTGTAATTAAATAAAAACAGAACAAAGCGCCGCGCCGCGCCGCGCCGTCCCACGCCGTCCCGCGCCGCCGGCTACCAAACATACAAACGTATGTACAAAGAACTTTGGGTGCGTATTCTATAATTTGTAAAACAAATCCGAATAAATAAAAAAAACCGACACAAAATAATCCAATTTTGACAAAACATGACTAAAACCACCGCTAGAAAACTTACTTTCAAATAAAATAAACCGCATTCAAATCGGTTAACCCGTTTAAAAGCTATGGTGCACAAACATACACACATATTGTTCAAACTTATAACACCCCCCCCCTGTTTTTTGTCCCCCTGTTGCGTCGGCGCGCGGCGGTTAAAAGTACTTTATTTTTGGGTCTCCTAGAATAACTTTATTGAACTGCCTACACTTTGTTTTCCCGGTATGAATGTGACAAGGTTGCTGTTTCTCTGCTCTGTACGACGACGTCTTGTTCTTGTCTCAACTTCTCAAGTGCCAAAGAACAGATAAAAGTAAAAGGAGAACTTGTTTACAGTTGTGTCGGGCTTGGGTCCGTCGGTGTCGGTCGGACTTGTCGATAGTTTTGCGGCGCGACACTACGTCGTGAGCAGCGCGGAGGCGGCGCGGAGGCGGCGCGGAGGCGGCGCGGAGGCGGCGCGGAGGCGGTGCGGAGGCGGTGCAACGGCGCGCGGCGCGAAACCACAGCTTGATTTCCGATCAAACCATGTTTTAGGTTTAAGTTTTACAGTCATGCTCACTCAAATGTCTTTGCTTGCGGCGGCTCTGTATGTCGGGTCACTCCCTTCCCTCCAATATGGTTGAGGGGGGTGATGGCTGGTCCACAAGTCATACTCGTGAACGGGTGCTGCTTGCGGGGACTGGTCTGTTCTAGTCACTCCTACTGCTACTGTCACACCTACTTATATTTTATTTACACTTTTCTGTTACTGATACTATGACTATGGGACATCTCACTCGCATTTCTTATTTGACATTCTGTTAATTCTAATTTATACGTAATTGTGCTGAAAAAATGACGTCCCCGCAGAGTTTCTTAGTGCTATCTTCTCTAGCGGGCGTTTTTCCGAAGCACTGGTAGAGCCAGTTTTTGCATTTCTTTTCAGCACTCAGACTTCAATTTGAGTATGGGAAAGAAATGGGTAAACATACTTACCTTTTTTTCAAAGTCATGTTAACATAAGTTACAATTTTTAACATATTTTATTTGTATTAAGTGTTTATGACCTTTAAAAGTGCACTTTTGTGCCTATTTACTTTGACTTTGACTTTAAAATACGTGCTACTGGCCACTTGAAGATGCGGTAAAGTTTCTGTCGCCACGTTAAACCGTTACCGTTATCTTAAGGTCCCCGTATTTTGACGTCACACGCAAATGGCGCGTTTATGTTGATATAAATTTATTCCAATTTTAATTTAATTATTTTATTGATGAATGATGCCGTAAATTCATGCATTAAAAAATACATATTCCCTATTGGGTAAATAATCACAATATCTTTACAACTATTATGTATTACGCTTTTTGACAAAACCAAAAGAAATACGATATCGAAGTTAGATTCAGAGTAAAAGTGACTAAATCTAAGAATTTGTAAGCTCTTACTTGAACAAGAGGAAAGGTTAGCTTACACTAAAATAATATATTTTGTCGGTGAAAGGATGCGAGGAGTGCGGCGAGAGACTTATGACAAATGTGTCGAGATTAGCCGTCTCTCCGCAGCGGCAGTCCCACGGAGCAGCATTACACTAAACCCACTTCACAAATTGCGAATGGCCCACACATAAGAATTATTTTTTGTGATGAATCACGCAGCTGCGTTCTCTCATAAAAATAAACAACTTTTGCAACGAAATATTATATTTTTAGGGTCCGTCGTAATGACGAGAGTACCATTTTGTGATACGGCTCTGCTAGAGAACACTGCGCAATGAATATAAAAACTCTACAAAATTAGACGCACACAGAAAAATCGGTACGCTGCGTGGCGTTTCTGCCAAACTTATATACATTTGCTAGTTTTCCCGGATTTGCAATTCCAATGAAATCCGGCTCAATTCCATAAAAGTTGTGATTGGTAGGCAATTGATCAATGTTCGCCGCCGACACGTCACAATTCGATGCGACACGACACGACACGACACGACACGCCACGCAGTTACTGATGTAATGCGATCACATCGTGTAACAAAATCGAATTATGTTCGTAACGACGGAATACAATAGTTTTTTCGTCAGCAAACGGAATTGGATCAATTTGTCACAAACACTGTCATTGAAAACGAATATTAGTATTGCAATATCGATGATGTACTTTTAGCAAATAGTTTGTCGTACAGTCAGCATCAAAACGTATACATTTTAGGACCATGTCGCAATAATGATTGCAATCACAAGGTGTCTGTGAGAAGTATAATGTTGAACTAGTGATTATGACATAGTATTAAAAGGGATACTTAAATAGGCGTTCGTGGCACGTGTGGCAAGCGATGTCTGTCACATCGCACTCCAGTACCTATTGTTAACATTTGCATTTGCGTAAACATGACTAAGTTCTAGTTTAAATCTTTATCGTTTTCACGTTGAGATTTAGCTGCCTGACCTAGTTTTTCTTCTGAAAAGGCTTTTATTGAATGAAATGATAGAAGGAATCAGTTTTTTTATTTAGCTATGAGAAAACCATTTTAGGCATATACCCGAAATACAACTTCGGTCAGCATTAAAACCAGTGATGATGTTTAAAAACTTGATGGACTATTATCGGATGGGGCAGTGGTCATCGCACCTACCGGATATAGGCAGGAAGTCACAGGTGGAAATCCTATCCGGAATCAGTCTTGTTTGATGGTTTCACAGTATAAAGTGAAATGATGTGTGGGATGATGACCAATTCATAGAACACAAATCGCTTTAAGAGTCTCCGGAGTAAGTTTCCTCGTAATGAAGTAAGTTAGGTCATCGCCCAAATTGGTAGGATGTTCGCTAAGTTTTAATAGTCGTGCTTACACCCGAGGGACCGTCGTTAGAGCACGGCCACGGATCTCGGTTATGTCTTGTCGAACAGTTTGACATGACTTGTCACACGTTCAATTATAATCAAGTCTTATTTATTATCAGGCCTTCCCAGTTCTGCATATTTTATACTTTAAAATCTTTCTCATAAAATATCTAAATTATTTTGAAAACAGCAACAAATTTTATGAAGTAGTTTAGAAGTAGAATCAAATAAACAGACAAAGTGGATGGCAGCTTTGTTTTTACTATGTAGAGATTCTACATTAAATTTCTACATACTCAATAGAATCAATAGAATCTCTTCATACGTATTGAAGTTACGCATTACAGACACAAATTTGAACGTTATAAGCCGTTGAGAGAAACGAACCGTAGGCGGGTGGTCTCACCCCAGTTTTGGAGGAAACATTTTATTTGCTGTTGGGACAATTTATTTGTTTTTAATAGTATTTGGTTTCCTTGGTGCCACTTGGGTAACCTACTTAGCAGAAGCGGAATGTTTCAGGCATCTTTGTTATTATTATTTTCCGCATCAAATACAATATATTTGGCCCCTCGCCCGTCCTCGGCACAAATAATCGTCTAAGCTCGTTTGGAATTGAAATAATTCCGTGAATCGGCGCCCACCGCCCGCCGCCCGACGCCCACGCCCGCGCCCTCGCCCGGCTGCGGTTGGAATCTGCTTTGTCACACAAGCGCCCGCGTCCCGGGCTGCGCGACGGCGCGGGCGGCGCCGGTGTGGAGGTACGCTCGCCGACAAATAGCCTAATCATTTTCAACAAATGGTTTTTACACGTTTTACGTTGTAACGAGATTTACGCTAAATTACTATATTTTAGAAAACTTTTTAGTTTCTGAAGTGTATTGGCTAAGTAAGACTCTTCTTCGCATTAAGCAGCATGAAAAATAAATATATTAATAAGCACCACCTGTGAAAGCTAGAAAGACAAAGTTAAGAATAAACTGGAGCAAGGAAATCAAATAGTCTAAATAGTAAAGTTTATATTAAAATACATTTAACACATAGGTAATAAATTACATTGTCACTGTAAAACACTTGTATCAATACTTATGCAACTCGCGTAGAATGAGTCTGGAACTCTGTACACGAACAGCACATTTCTCTTCGACTGTACTCACCTACAAGCGCGATTACCGGAGAGAAATTGAATA
This sequence comes from Petrophora chlorosata, assembly GCA_951640565.1. Lineage (NCBI taxonomy): Eukaryota > Metazoa > Arthropoda > Insecta > Lepidoptera > Geometridae > Petrophora > Petrophora chlorosata. The sequence continues at coordinate 220,618 of OX621204.1, read as the reverse complement.
AGCTGTAAAAAGTGTAGCGGAAACAACTGCGTTGCCTGTTTGTTTGTGAACAGACGAGCGCGGGAGTGGGCCGGGGGGCAGGGGAAGGGGACAGGGAGGCAGGTGTAGCGAGTTTAAATAAAACGTACCAACCGGATAAGTCCAGTGTTTGCGATGACATATTTTAACGATGAAAATGTTTCAACTAAACAGCATTACCTACTTGTTTTTTGGATACACGATCGTTTAAACTTTACTCATAAACTGTATACACTAGTTAATTTTATACATTTTCTGTGATACAAGGCAAGTCGGCTAATTATACAACAGTTACCAGGCTCAATTCCCAATATTTGACAGTTGGACACTTTGTTAAGCACGTTACGGGACTGGGACAGATAATTACAAGTTAACTCTTCTCTAGATGATCTAAATGAAGAAGGTTACGTCTACATTGAGAAGGTTTATTAGAAATAAATGATCAGCGAGCAGATGCTAGGCAAAGGGTGCCTCGAAATTCATGTCCGGATCAAACCGTCGACTCCCTGTTATCGATAAACAGAAAGCCCTAAGGCCGATTCGGCAGAGATCAAAGCTACAAAATCCAAGCAAGTATTCATTTGATCGGTCGCGGCTCAGACTCGTTGGAGCGCAGAAAAATACAAAGAAAAACGAATAATCAAAGACGCGGCACACCACGTCCTGGGGCGCGGCGGCGCGGCGCCGGCGGTCCCAAACAAACCTATTGTTCAATACAATTTGGCTTAGACCTTCTATAATAGGGCTCTCGAGGTCTGTTGACCAATCGAAGAGAGGACCAAAGGAGATGACAACTATTGACAACGCGATATAAACCAAACATTATTAATTTATCTGCCACTTTTTGTGGTTACCCGCGCGCAGCACCGGTCAGCAGGTAATAGAGACATTATCCGGTTCCAATAAACGTACATTGTTCAACAACAAAATCAAAGCACGTACAAAGCGATTAAGCTTTTCAAAGTGATGTAAAACAAATGACATGGTCAAACGACCATATGCCTTAGCAGAGGGTGAGTTACAGCTTGTTTCTTCCTCTGGTGTACATCTTCAAAGATCTCTCATGGTTCCAGAACGCGGGCTAAAAGGGTTTAAAATCGGATGAATTCAGAGAACTCGAGTTTAGAAAATGTATTTCAGATGTGCGAGCGGCGTGGTGCGGTCGCGCAAATGCGATTATTCATAACTTCTTGTAATTTACTCTGTTTGAATCTGGTACGGACTTTGTATTTTAATTTTGTTATAATTATGTTGAAACCTGGTAAAAATTATTTATGTTATAGATACTGAAAATGTAGAACCACTTTCCTTAATTTATATTTGTATGTTCATGTACGAGCGACAAGATCGTTTGAGCGATAACACCACTCGTTTTGACATCAAAGTCAGGGTCGTTTTGTTTATTGTCTATTGTAGTGTCTCAACAGAGTTAATCTGTATCTACACATTAATCAAATATAACTAAAATAAACATTAAATAGTTTTCTTTTTTAATCCTAATAATCCTAATCCTAATCACTACATAGTATAAAACAAAGTCGCTTTCTCTGTCCCTATATCCCTATGTATGCTTAAATCTTTAAAACTACGCAACGGATTTTGATGCGGTTTTTTTAATAGATAGAGTGATTGAAGAGGAAGGTTTAGATGTATAATAACCGTGCGAAGCCGGGGCGGGTCGCTAGTAATATTATAAATGCGAAAGTTTGTGTGTGTGATGTTTGTTACCACGTATCACCGTAACTACTGTTTCGTTCTACGCTCAAGTGGCTTCCTATACGACTTCGCCGGAATACTCACATACTCTCTTTCCTTTACAATATTTAGTTTAATCCTTCCTTCCCGCGCTATCTCAAGGATCGTTTTGAATTCCTCCACTGCTCCAGTTCTTACTCATTGAGGTCATCAGATAACCTTACACTTAAAACCCCTTCGCATAGTAGTACCTTTTATGACGGCTCTTTTAGCGTCGAAGCTGTTCGCCTCTGGAACTCCTTACCGGTCTCAATTAGACGTGCACCGTCTTTGAAAGCATTCAAAGAGCATATAAAGAAATTTTATCTCTCTGTGTAGTTCACTGCTGCCTTTATATGTATCTATTTATAATTTGGCTAATGATTTTTTTTTATATGTATATTATATATGAAATTGTTATTTTATATATATATATATATATATATATATATATATATATATATACGGCAAACGTTGTTTTGCCATATAAATAAAAAAAAAACACTTAGGGGTATGAAAAATAGATAGTAGCCGATTCTCAGACCTACTGAATATGCATATAAAATTTGGTAAAAATCAGTAAAGCCGTTTTGGAGGAGTATGGCAACGAAAACTGTGACACGAGAATTTTATATATTAGAAGATTATAGTTTGTACTCTTTGTACATATATTTGTTTATTATGTCATTTATGTTGACACCCCCGTCTCTTACAGTTTCTTTAAGTCCTCTCCATCCAAAGGTTGTCTGGAAGAGATCGCTTTGAGCGATAAGACCGCCCATTGTAACACTTTAGTTTTTAAGTTTGTTATTGTACTTTTTGTTATTATATTTTCTGGTGGTGAAACAATAAAGAGTTATCTAATCTAATGTAATCTACTGAACCAATTTTGATGAAATTTGGAATATCGATAGCTTAAATACTGAATTGAAACATAGGTTATGTAAAACTTTTTAAAAATCAGCCCCCAAAAGGCTGAAAAAGTGTGGTAAAGTTTGTATGGACACTTTTTATTCCTTGGTTCAATTCGCTCAAACCTCGGTACAAATAAACTTTAAACTAACGTATGAAACACGTATTTTTAATTTTTTCATAGGGGGTGTGCAATGAAGTTCTAAACTTTGTACGGAAAATTTTATTGCTTGGTTCAATTCACTCAAAACTCGGTTTAAATCCTAATCCTTATATAGTATGATATAATATAGAATGTATTATGTAATATAATATATAATATAATACATAATGTAATAATACACAAAAAAAATTTTCGCCGCTCGCCAGATGGCTAGCACAACGCTTGACCACAACAATTATTGCAGTGCCACCCAGAACCTGAATACCATTAGAAGCACTGCGTAGCGTAGAGACGTCAGATATTAAGTCTCATATGCCCAGTGATTTTACTGGCTACAATTTCATTCAAACTGGAACATAGTAATGCTTGCGCACTATTGCTTGGTGACAGAATAATTGGCAAAGCTGTGGTAAAGTTTGTATGATATTTTTATTTTAGTTCGATTCAATTAAAACTTGGTACAAATAAATTATAAAACACATATTTTATTTTTTCAAGACTACCTTTAGGAGGGGTGCAAAGGAGTTCTAAAGTTTTTATGTATTTTATTTTATTTTAGTTTGATTCACTCAAAACTCGGTTCAAATATGTAATATAATATATTTAATACAAAACATAATGTAATATATAATATATAAAAAAAATTTCGCCGTTCGCCTGATGGCAAGCACAACGCCTGACCACAACAAACAAACTTAATACCATTAAAATCACTGCGTAGCGCTGCACCCCGGGACATCATATATTAAGTCTCATATGCCCAGTAATTTTGCTGGCCACAATGCCATTCAAACCGGAACACAGTAATGCTTGCGCACTACTGCTTGGCGGCAGAATAACTGGCAAAGCTGTGATACCTACCCAGACGGCCTGCCGCATACGAGAGACCTAACTCAGTTTAAATCCTAATCCTAATAATATTATATATGCAAAAGTTTGTGTGTATGATGTTTTCATTCACTCAAATCTCGGTACAAATAAACTACAAAATAAATAGTAAAATTCTTTTTTTTTAAACTATCTCTGTAAGCAAGGGGTGCAAATGAGTTCTAAAGTTTCTATGGACAATTTTATTTCTTGGTTCGATTCACTAAAAACTCGGTTTAAATAAACTATAATAAGTACGTAATATAATAAGTAAGTACTATATGATGTGATGGGGCATGCCTGTCTAGGCAATTTCGTATATTTTATACGGCAACCCATGTTTGGCACGGGAAATACTTAGCAAATGAAGCGAGTTCGCAAACACAGAATCATGATAGATTGGGAAATAATCATAACAGCGCAGCCAAGCAGCCGACTACTTTTCTTTATTAAAGAAAGAAAGAAATAAATTATTTATTGCTAAACTGTACACATAGAGTTTAAATTAGAACATAATCTATTTATTAGCACAAACATACAAAAAACAGCAGCAATAGGGGTAAGCTCAGCACTGAGCTGTGTAAGCCTAGCAGCTCACGCAAGGCTGATTTTCAGCATACCCCTTTATTTGATAGATGGTCGTCGATATTGAGTCATGCGGGTACCAACATAAATAAATTAATTTGCATTAAACACATTACAAGAACAGAAGTAAAATAAATAAATAAATAAAACAGTGTGATGCTTGTATTTGAGGGTGAGGGTGTGTGCGTGCGTGTGTTATAGTCTGTGCGTATGTGAGGGTGTGTATGCGTGTGTATGAGAGCGAGTGTCTGTGTGTAGTTACAATATTTTAAAGGTTGCTTTAAAGTTATTATTTATTCGGTTCAGTAGTAGCAGCTTGTATTTTATTTTAAAAAGAACGTTACTCATTTTAACTCTCATTGGTAGGAGAACATTGTTCCAGATCTTTGAAGCGCTATATTTAAAACAACCTTTAAATCTGGTGGTCTTGTGTATGGGGGTTGAAAGAGCGAGTAGAGACTTAGCTCGAGCGTTAAATGAATTAATGTCTTTCATCCACGTCAGTTTTTGGAATAGGTATTCTGGTCTTTTATTCCATAGAACTCTTTGCGTCATACATGCAAGATGAAGCTCTCTTCTGGCTTTCATATTCAAAACATTATTTTTTACGAGATAAGGAGTCAAATGTTCTCTCCTAGGTATGCTAAAGCAGAATCGAGCACAGGCATTCTGAACTCTTTGAATAGCACTTTCTGTTTTAGCATATAACCTCGGCCCATAGACAGCGCTGCAATAGTTAAAAGGTGATACAACTAGAAGATCACACAATAGTATCCTTATGTCTTCAGAGATATGCTTTCTTATGCCATATAGTATGTGGAGTTTATAAAACGCATTCCTAATTTTTTCAATGACGTGTTTAACAAATCTCAACTCGTTATCAAAAATGAGACCCAAGTTTCTTGCCTCCGATTCAATAGGTATGCTAACACCGTTCATGAATAATTTTGGATTATTTAAGTGCACATTACCGACCTACGCTTTAGTACCCAGAATCAAAACCTTAGATTTCGATGGATTTAAAAGCAATGAGTTGCGTATAGCCCATTGAAAGATACGATTCAAGTCATCATTAATCAAAACCATGGCTTCTGTGGTTTCCTCAGCTTTGAATGAAAAATATATTTGTGCGTCATCCGCGTACAGATGGTATCTACAATGTTTTATTTGTTTTGGCATATCAGCGGTAAAGATAGAAAAGAGTAAGGGGCTTTATATCGATCCCTGTGGGACCCCTCTACTTAGTTGTCCTATTTCAGACTTAACTTTTCTTACTTGCGACACATCAATCTCCACGCGGGCAAAGCCGTGGGGCACAGCTAGTAATTAATACAATACCAGAAAATTTTACTCAACACCAAAACAGGTAACAAAAGTTTACAGATACAAATAATAGTGGTAGAACTAGGGGCGGCCTTATCGCTATGTGCAATTCCTTACAGGCAACCTTTGGGTGGACAGGAATAAAAAGGTAAAAATTTGCGGTCAGTTGTACGAAGTAATTGATATAAAAGATATAATGTAGTAAATACAAAACTTCAAAAATATAATAATAAATACAAACAAAATAATACATAAATATCAAATACGATAAGTATAATATACAATTATATTATAACTAACAGATAATGATATTACATGATTAATAAGTTTAATTTAATTCAAAGTCAAATATCATTTATTAAATAGCCACAAAAGTGCACTTTTAAAGGTCATACACACGATACAAATAAAATATGTTAAAAATTATAACTTATGTTAACATGACTTTGAAATAAAGGTAAATATGTTTACCCATTTCTTTCCTATACTAAAATTGAAGTCTGGGTGCAGAAAAGTAATGCGAAAACTGACTCTACCAGTGCTTTGGAAATTAGGTTTAGTAACGGAAAAGACTTACAATAAGTGACAGAAAGCTAGCACTGCCATGGAAAATACTGCACCCTACATTATGGCTCGCATTTTTTGTACCTATTTAGGCCGTATCCCTAAAAGTCCCAAATAGGCGTACGTGACTAAAATACCCAGCGCTGGCCGGCCAGGGGCCGCCGCCGCGCCGCGCCGCCTTGTCCCACGTACGAGCACGCATTTGCATGCCTCTATAACTCATTACGAGCGGGCGGAATTAGCTTCTATCGACGTTAGATAAAAACATGAAACCTTTTATTTTGTTACGACCCTCTATTCGTGAGCGTTCTAAATAAGGTCGCAATCAAATAAAATTCGGTTTAGAGAAGAGGCGCGAGCGGCGATTGAATCGACGCAATCGTAGCATTGGGAATGCCGGCCGATATTACATTGTTGTACGAACACAATAACAGTAAAGGTCATGCCAATTTTCACGATATTGCTGTTATTAATGTATTTTAAAATTGTAACAGAAATACGTTTGGCAAACAGTCAGCCACAAACCGAAAATTGGATTGCTTTAAAATGAGATAGGAGCGTATTTATTATGAGGTCTCCATTAGCAAGTTAAAGACAAGTTACAAGCTGAAGGCAAGTGTCTTTTCTGTAGACTTCTTTATTTTCTTGTGTGTGTGTAACTATACCTGCTGAAGTTTCTTCCTTTTTTCTACCCGTAATGACATACGGAGCTAAAACGTGGACACTGACTGTGAGACTGGTCCACAAGTTCAAAGTCGCTCAGCGAGCTATGCTCGGGGATATATTTTCTGAAGAATCGAATCCGTAACGAAGTGATCCGACTGAAGACTAAAGTAACTGACATAGCTCACCGAATTAGCAAACTGAAGTGGCAATGGGCCGGTCACATCTGAGAAAAAGAAAAGAAAGAAAACACATTTATTCAAGACATCTTACAATATAACACTGTACACACAAAATAAGGGCAAAACAAAAACAATAAATACAACACAGTTTAATGTTGCGCGATGTCAGGAAAAGGTTCCGACTCAGCATACGCTAAGGTGTTTTAAAGTACCTTAGCACTGATTTTCAGTCGGAACCCCGCCCATGACTTCACGAAAAACATCTGTCGATGAAGCGATAACCGAGCGATGGGGTAAACGAGTTCTGGAGTGGAGACCACGTTTAGGCAAACGAAGTGTAGGACGCCCTCCGGCCAGATGGAGCGACGACCTGCGTAAGATAGCTGGCAGCAACTACATGAGAAGTACCGAACATCGGGCTCAGAGACGTGTAGTGGGAGAGGCCTATGTCCAGCAGTGGACTCACTCAGGCTGCCGATGATGATGATTATGTCAAAAAATTACCAATTAGCAGCAAGTCGCGTGACGTCAGAATGTCTATAATATGTACGTAACGTAGTCAAGTGTTAGCGGTTAGGTTCCGTTTCTAAAAAAATAAGAACAATGAACATTGAATCCTATAAAATCTATGAAATCAAAATAATATAACTATTAAATATAACTATAATATGACTATTTTAATGTTTATAGGGGCAAACGATCATTAAAAGTAATTTCTGGATTTTAGGACAACACATATGCATTTTCCGTGTCGTTAAATCTTTTTTTTAATGCAATCGGCGCGAGGTAGTGTGAGGCTCCTCACAACAGATGCTCCTTTATCGCCGCTCGAGCATATTATATTTCACCGGAATCACCTCATCCCGCGCACTCTTCCTGCGCCGATAGTTCCAATATCACGCCAAAATATCAATATCGACTATAACGTTGTATCGCAAAATGTAATATCTAAGCGATTCCCGCGCCACGGCCCGGCTCCCCTACATCGCGATATCTTAATCGTTCCTTTGTCCCGCAAACGAGATACGTCCTGTAATTAAATTACTCTAAGTTTTGAGTCGAAACTATTTGCAATTAATTCGTAAGCGCGACCTGTGAAGTTTTCTAATTGAGTCTGGTCTAATTACGCGACGTCGGTGGCGGGACCGGCTGTGGAGCACTGATTAGGTCACATTGTGATTAATTCAGTGCCTATGACTTTAAAGTCAGATCATACGACTTAATTAATGGCCACGATTATGATGTGTATGTCAATAAAGTGTTTCTTCGAACTTGTTATAAAACTATAGATTTAGTTGATGAAAGGTACCCTTCTCTTCCCGGATCTACTACTTTTTACAGACTAAAAAATGGATCATGGAACACGAAATCAAAACTAATTTTTTAGCGACATGAAGGTAATTATTAGAAACTGGTGATATGAATTTGAGAAAGACCAATTCATAACCACCGCGCCGCACCGGGCCTAGCCGGGCTGGGCCGCCTGGCGGCGGCGCGCGTGATGCGGCTCCGTTTCCGGCACCATTGTGCCACTTCCGACGCCGTCTCGGATCCGCCATTTTTTACAGATTCACGGCGTCCGATGCCGCCGGAATGGACAATAACAGCTGTCCCGACCCTTGGAAATGACCTGATATTTTATTTGTCACATGCTCATTTTGACGGTTAACATTTGCGACCGGTTTCTATTCACATTTACGCTAAAAAAACGCATATTTAATATTTCAATATAGTTATTAATTTTAAAGAGAACAGTCATTTACGACGACACTAATAGAACTTGAAACAAAAAGCTAGATTTTTATTAAAGGTTTTTATATGGAACTATAATGAGTATTGAGACGGGCAAGTTGTTTGCCTGATGGTAAGTCCCACGCCTGCCCATAAAAGTTGCAGTGCCACCCAGAACTTTTAATACCGTAAAAACTAATCTATTGGAATCAGGCGTGATGTTGCGGAAATGCATATCAAAATTGAAACGCAATTAAAATGTATTTCTTTCTTCTTATATATTTTTTTGTTTTGTATTTCTGGTTTCTTAGTTTATTGTTAGTTAAATGATTTTTGTAGTCGTTACATGCTTTTTTTTCTAAAATATGTAGGTAGTGTAATTATACTACATCTTTTAAAAGTCAAAGTCAAATATCATTTATTAAATAGGCACAAAAGTGCACTTTTAAAGGTCATAAACACATGATACAAATAAAATATGTCAAAAATTGTAACTTATATTAATATGACTTTGAAACAAAGGTAAGAACATATGTTTACCCATTTCTTTCCTATACTCAAATTGAAGTCTGAGTGCTGAAAAGAAATGCAAAAACTGACTCTACCAGTGCTTCGTAAATACGCCCGCTAGAGAAGTTAGCACCAAGAAACTCTGCGGGGATGTCTTTTTTCAGCACAATTACGTATAAATTAGAATTAACAGAATGTAAAACAAGAAATGCGAGTGAGATGTCCCATAGTCATAGTATCAGTAACAGAAAAGTGTAAATAAAATATAAGTAGGTGTGACAGTAGCAGTAGGAGTGACTAGAACAGACCAGTTCCCGCAAGCAGCACCCGTTCACGAGTATGACTTGTGGACCAGCCATCACCCCCTCAACCATATTGGAGGGAAGGGAGTGACCCGACACACAGAGCCGCCGCAAGCAAAGACATTTGAGTGAGCATGACTGTAAAACCTAGTCACTTCCAAGTTATTTCATTGCGTTTTAACCTTAAAAAGTATTCTACCTTGAAAATATGTAAACCGAGTCAACATTAATAGTAATTAATATACATCAAAGTATTATAACAATAACAATACAAGCTATTTGTAAAATGCATAAGGTCAAACTGGAGAGTATGACATGGTCCATAATTTTGTCAAATATCATGTATTTGCAAAAACGTGTGTGTTCTTACAGTCTAAAATCCACATCCTTAGTATTGTGTTGTCCATTGTTCAGTGTTGTAGCATCTGCGGGTAATGTTGTACTGCGACTCAATACCGTGACAGATCGCGGCGCGGAACAAAGGCAAGCCGCCGGACAGAACCCTCCGTATCGGCAACCAATCTCAGCTCATAATACACTCGCGGTGGGTCACGTACCCGAGATACACTACACTAGGTCCGTGTGAACTCGCCCTTACGGCGTTAATGTACAAACAATATACGGCACGTGAACCCCAGCCCTTGTACTCTCTCAGAGCAGACTCGCTGGAATTTGATTAGAGAGCTCATGCTTTGATGAAATGCTGGCAGTCTCGTTTTACCGTGTTAGATTATGTGCTCTACAATACAATAGTATTCCTCAAGCGTTTTTGGTCGTCATCAAAGAGAAACTAGGTAAAATGTTAATACATTTTAATGAATTCAGAAATATGTACCTACGTGTGTAGAGAATTAAGTCATAAAAACGATGAGGATATGTCTGAAATTTTGCACAGGAATTAAAATGGACCTTGATAGCAAACAGTTCCTTAAGTTCTAAAACCTCCGAAACTAGCGTTAGTCACACACCCAAACGAGAAAAGAATAAGTTCGTTAACATATGGCTGTAAATTTTATGTAAACGAAGTTAAGGGTCTCAAAAAAAACTCATATTCAGGCTTCCATTAACATATCTTCGAACGTCAGTTTGCAGAGAACTTATGTCCCCTTTCCTAAACAGGGCACCGGTGGTGACAGGTTATTTCCTCTAACACCGATCTTGTGTGATCTCTCCTTTATATCACACGATATGATCTGAAGCCACGTAAAATAACGAACTGTAGAACTAGCTACGTTGTAGCGCTACGCCGTAGCGTCACGTCGTAGCGCGTAGATCGGCTACGAAACTATGAGATATTTAGATCACGGAAGTATTGATTTACGCTTCTCGCATCACAATGTATAAAGGCAACATAACATGATATAAAGGTCTGGTCGTGTACTCGTCACTTATAGTTAGTGTAGAACTAGGGGATCCCGGTTTTTTTGTCTTGGCCCCTAACTAGGATTCCCTGTATTTAAGGAACCAGGAACTATGAGGACCGTGGTCCCACAACATCCAGACATGAAACAAATGCTTGCGCTTTTTTTTCTGTGCACAAACATTTGTCCCGTCGCGGGAATCGAACCTGCAACCTCAGTGGTGTATGAGATTTGAGCCGACCTGCCCAACCACTACACCACAGAGGCTGGTTTTGCATGGCTACGAATATTAAATGAAATTGTTTTGTAAACAAACTTTCTTCCAAACCATTTCTTAATGACGGTTAAAACCGCAGATAAAATTAATCAAGAACCTTAGAAGTTCTACGTGAACAAACACAGAGAATTAAACAAATAAACATTTATTTGACTACAAAATAATAAATAAATTAATAATAAAGAAGAGTAAAAAAATATCGATGGTTACAATTGAAAGAGAAGAGACGAAAATGAGTGACTTTGTAAATAATATAATTACTATTGAAATAGGAGCGAGTGCGGCTCAGTGAGTGGGAGCACGTGTGACTTTCGATCCAGCGCAACGCACCCGAGTTCGAATCCCGCCGGCCCTGACTTTCTTAAGTTATGTGCGGATTTAACACTCGCTCTAAAAACGGTGATTAAAAACATCGAGAGGAAACCGGCATGTTGAAGAATTTATCACAAAAATTCCCGGACTGACGTCCATCAACCTGCACTGGGCCAGCGAGGTGGGGTATGGCCTATACTCTCTCTTCGAGGGAAGGCCCGAATCCCAGCAGTGGGAACGTTAAACCGCACGTCATAAGCGGCGGCGGCACAAATAAGTTATTCATTTGATTTAAGATGCCATTATCGCTGCTTCCGAGTTACTTGATAAAGTTGCATTAATGAATATATCTCATGAAAATATTATTTGGTTTTTGTCTCCGTCACCGTCATATATTACAGTCTTCCCATGTACATATATTTACAAGCTTCCCACCCTCACTCCGCTCGTCGACATCCCGTGTTCTTGAGGAAACTTCAGCCAGAGAGCCACATCATCAGATGCTCTATGTCATCTGGAGATGCTGTATATTTATATAAAAGTTATGATATTAGTGGGGCGAAATTTTTGAACCCTGTGAAGTAGTGTGTGGTTTATCTAATATAATGTTATATTTTTGAATGTATGTTAGTCTGTAAGGTATATATTCTATGGGCGTCTGTTAATTTTACTTTGTTGTACTTTAATTTGCCTGAAATAAAGAGTTTAATAATAATAATAGTATTAGTCAAATATTTTCATCATCATAATATTGTACTTCTATGTTTTGTTTAGGCCTTTTGATACTACGACACCAACTTGGGTAAAATTAAAAATAAATAATTTTAAACTGTGTTCTTAATAAATATTGATTAAAACGACTAGGACTCACGTAGTTTGTCGAATTAGCAGCTGCAGCGTGGAAACCACTGCTTAATGCTACCCCGACACAGAATGTGATAGGTAGTATAGATTGTGATACAGTTAGCACAGTGTGCGACGGGACTTTCGGCGACGACGTTTTCAGCGGTGATGATGAAGAACCCGTGCCGACAGTAGTTCAAACACGGTCTCCGTCGTCAACACTATAGGACGTGAGCGGCGCGTGGCGCTCCCCGCAGGCGCCACCGACGCTACCTACCACCTCGCGTCGCGCGGAGCAGGCGGCCGCCCGCGCATCTCGCCGCGACACCGCCAGTGGTCGCCGTGATCTTGTAGCGTAAGCTCGCTCTGAAGAAGAGCATCGGATATGCTCGAAACCTAGGTCGACTAATTCGACAAACTACGTGAGTCCTAGCCGTTTTATTAAATATTTATAATCAAATTCACGGAAAAATGTCATATGTTCTTAATGTTCTATCTTTAAGGTAGGAACCTAAATAGTTCTGCTTGTAGGGCAGTAGTGATTTTTCTGGAGGTTCTAACTGTAAGTCCAAGTTGATTAGTAGCTAGAAGGTTGTTACCTTCTAATTACTTTCTTTATTTTTATTTATTTAATCAGATACCCGCGACTCCATTGGAATGGTCCATTGATGAATTAGTTTTATAGCTATACTAGTTTTTTATTTTAAGATGAAAATATCCTGGACCTAAAGTGCCTACATACTAAATTTCATTAAAATCCGTTCGGTCGTTATAGAGTTAATAGATAACAAAAATAAACATATGTACACCCGCACACACCCTAACACTTTCGATTTTATAATTCGAGTACACGATCTATGAAGGCCAACGGTTGTTCCATGAACTTAACTTGTAAAAACAGTAAGCCGAGTAGGTACCAGATGCTGTTTAATAGTTAGACACGCCTTTCTAGGGCCCGCGGTGTTCCTTCGCTCCCACCTGCAGCTGTTCCATGTGAATCAATAGTACGAGTAAAGATTCTATTCACAAGCGAATACGTAAATCCTTCTCGTCCGAAATTCGTACGTGCTCCGTATTCAGATCCCGACCGCGGCCTCGTTCCGGACCGTTTCCGTCCCGGTAACTAACCGATTCTATCCCGGTTTTGAACCGATAATGGACCGATTTCACTTCGATAGTGAACCAATCCCGCGCCAATAATCGTCTAACTGTACCTTTGCAAAACTTGGAAAAAATACTTTTTTATTTATTTCCGGACATTAAAGAATTGTTGTTGGGATAACTATCGCGCTCTGTTTCCTTTTGTGTGCGGAGTTCCGTAACTAGTGGAAATTGGAACGCTTGTGCAATCAGCGCTGCAGACCATCTCTCTGTTGAGGAAAATCTTTAAAAAAAATTTGCGCCGGATAAATATTGTGTCTTAACAATCTTGGTAAGCATTAACGAGGGTTTATAGTTTGTTACCGTCATAATCGAGTTTAGTATTTCTACCTGCTGCATATAGTAGTTTGGATTTATGATGACGTCTGTTGTCTGTAGCGCTGTAGGTAGATATCGAATCTGTGCTTGTGTTGAGACAATAGCATAAATATTATGCAAAGTGTTTGTTAAACTCAAAACCTACCTTTTGTTTGGTTGTAGTGGAGGATCAGTAAATCAAGTAAGCCACCGCATTACCAAACCTTTGACCCTCTTTACTTAACAAGGGTTCCACTAATTGAATACTACTACTACAATAAGATTTAATTCTCGCTAACGTTGAGCTGGAACTGTGGTCAATCCTAGTCATCGGCCTGTTACGTTGCGAGTTATACTAGTCTACGAAATCTTTAATGCAAGGTTTAATGAAAGTTTGAACTCCCGCCCCTCAGAAAGAAAGTCGCAAAAGTTATCACTGAGTCACACTCACTCGCATGCTTAATAATGATTCAAACCAAATCGACTTTCAAAATTAAAGATTGTACAATGTGAATTTCATTCCCGATTGAAGCTCCTCAGTCACACAATGGTTCCACATCATGAAATTATAAGAGCTGAGAGAGAATCGGAAAACTATTATGTGAAGTTCGACGCCCGTTATTTACGGACCAATTTGCCGAATAAAATTAACTCGTACGCTTCAAGCGCGCGGCGCTGGAGGCGCTATGTGGCGCTATGTGGCGCTATCAGGTGCTATGAGGCGCTGTGTCTCGCTATGTGGCGCTGTGTGGCCACCTGCCCCCCAATTTGGCCAGCAGGGTTGCCAGCTGCGCGCTAATGAATAATGTATGCGTACGAAAAAAATGTAGTTAAACTTTGAATAATTTCCTCTTTTTATGCACGGTTTCAAAACGCTCAACAATTTAAAGTTGATCGATCTGCGAGAGTGAAACATTGAACACATTTCGCAAATTGTTAGCGAATTGGTTCACTTGCATTGTAGGTAAATACTTGATCGTTTGACTTGCAATTCGTATAATTATTACCTTTATGACAACTAGAAAACTTACACAGACAGAATTGACGACAATACCGCGGTACGTAAAAAGTACCACTATGGCAGTCGTTAAACAACTATTACCACTACTAATTTTATTAAAACCTGTTATAAGTAACTGTAATTTTAGTTCCTACCATTAGCTTATTTATCGAGTTTATTGACTGTAAACAACTAGGTACTCTATGTTAGAACAATCGAAACAAACGATGTGATTATCCTGCCCCTACGCGACCAGTCTATGGGTTCCGTGTCAGATAATATAATCAACACGACGCAAAAAAACTTGTTAAATTAAATTCTCGTTTCACCCGCTCACTGCTTACCGCTTTTTACTTCGTCCCTTCTTTTGATTGTGTGAGATTAAATTATAATAAAAAGGTCGCTCTTGAAACAAATCCGGGATTGCGCGTGACGTGAATTCGGAATGTTGCTTAGCAATAAATGCAAGTCATATGGTCACTTTGGCCATGCGTGGCTTGGTTCAAGCTAGATCGCTGTATCCGTGTTGTTCAATTTTGTTATAGCAGGCATGTACTGCAACAGGATTTATTTTATTAACTTTGGATTTCTATTATTGTGTTGACATCTGTGTCGCTCCATTCTCAAAGTGTCCGCGATCGTGCTGCGCAGGTGGCGGTGCGGTTGCCGAGGCGGCGGCGGTGCGAAAGCGTTGCGGCAGCGTTACGAAAGCGTTTCCCGCCCAATGTTTATGCGCTCCCAAATAATATACGGTAGACACATGCCAGCCCTGCGCCGCACCGCGCGAGTTATTACACGCAAAACAATAACCTTCTGAAATTAACTAGACTGTCGTACATACCAGCGCAACGTTGCATACTAATTCTATATGCGAATTTAGTGCCGCACATTTGCAGTAATGTAGCACAAATTAAAGCAAGTTGACGTGTGCTTTATCTCGATTTGCAAAATAGCTCAATTGATTTTGAAACTACAAAACTTAAACTTTGCTGGCTTAAAACCTAGATTGTGTCGACTTTTTAATTTTTCCGCAACTTAATGATAATTATAATACATACTTGCTGGCTGCCAGTAAATTATGGTATAGTATGTATTTTGTACGTAATATAAAAACAAAAAATATTATCTATATAAAACGTTTAACTTTACGTTAGGCTAAAAAATACTTAACACCAAACATTTCATTCTGTGTTACTCAACATAAGGGATCACGACGCTTGCTACTTTGTCATGTGTACCTTAGTGATCCCTTCTCGCGCCGTCGCGTCGCTCGCGCCGCCGCCTTTGAGAAATTACCAAAGGAGATGGCAACTCAACAATCGGTTCCTAATTATTATCTTCCACTATTTGAGCATTTAGCTGCAGGTTAACAAAACAAAACACCACAAACTTACTAAAACACGCTTCAGAACGTACGCACACATTGATTAAGTTTTATAAGCTCAAAGCGACGCATGGTCAGTGACCATATGCTTATTTTTACTGTTTACTTGTTTTTTTATTGCTTATCGTTCTGTGTTTGGCTCATATCTCCGTGATGTCAAATGACGATGTGACCGAACATGGAACACAAAGATCTAAAGGAAGTTGAGCGACTGCTTAGACCTGTCTCTGACAAGTTCTCAAAGCTCCCGGCGCCGCCATGCGCCGCGGACACATTTCGTAGAGTCGAACGTACGCGTAGGACTTACTGCCACGCGAGATATTATTTTACGCCGTTTCGAAAAATTATATAAACACTGCGAATAGGTTACATTTTCAACGTACATCATTTTAGATCAGTGTTTTTATAGCCTTGGTACGCTTACTGAGAAGCCCGGACACCCGTACAGCCCGGAGATCCGTATATAAGTACAAAACGGTGATACGGCCAATTTTAATCTACGGCTGTGAGTCTTGGACACTAACCCTTAAGGAAGAACACAAACTTCTAGTAGCAGAAAGGAAGGTACTGAGGAAAATTTTAGGACCAGTTCAGGCAGAGGATGGCACGTGGAGAAGAAGAAAGAACAGAGAAATAGAAGAACTGGTGGCTGAGCCGAATATAATTGGCGAAATAAAAGCGCACAAACTCCGTTGGCTCGGCCACCTTGAAAGAATGGGGGAAGATCAAGCTTTTAAGCGAGCATACTTGGGACGGCCGACTGGTCGACGTCCAGTCGGCCGTCCTAGGTATCGCTGGAAGGATGCGGTCGAAAGGGACTTGTGCGATCTCCACGTCGAAGAATGGAATGAGGTACCGCAAGACAGATCCAAGTGAAGACTCTTATTATCGGAGGTCAAGACTCACTTTGGGACGCTTGCGCCATCTTAGTAAGTAAGTAAGTACGTTTTTACAGCCTTCGATTCAATCGTATCAGATACTATTATTATAAAATTACTTATTCCAAGAATATTTTAAACATAGAATGCAATTCAAATAAAATATTTGTTTAAATGTATGATTGTGAATGTGTGATTTTGTTATAAATTAGATTTCCAAGGACGTACCACATGGTGAATATTTATTACTAGCTGACCCGACTGACTTTGTCAGTTTTTCCCAAATGTCCGAATTTTCCTAGCAACATTTCAACTTATTTTTCATAAAAACCTAATGCGTACTATTACGAAAATTAGAAATTGCCGAATCGGTCTCCCGTTCTAAAGTTATGCGCTTACCAACAAACAGCATTATTTTTTTATTTATATAGGTAGGTACTCGTAGTAGAGATTAATATTGTTGAATGACGAATAATTGATACAATTAGTTATATATAACTTAGGCACTTACTACATGAAAGGGCCCCGCCCGAGCGATGTTTGAACTGGGCGTGTCCACTGAGTTCTTCCAGAGTCAGCTGGTCAGCATACACGATTCAATTGGTTCTAGCTTATTTCTTCTCAGATCTAATATAGAAAAATTTGATCGATAACCACATAGATAAACTAAATAACAAACACGAAATAAATTATTTTTCAAAAAAAACTAAACCGACTTCAAAACCACAAATGGCACTCAAAAGTAAAAAATAAATTAATATAATTATCATAAGCGCTACCCACTCATATATTTGAAGTCGGTGCCAGTCAAGTCTAATAGGTAGTAGATAAATACTATGTATATAGTAAGTACTACTTGTAGGTAGTATTTATCTACTACCTTTTATACTTGACTGGCACCGACTTCAAATATATGAGTGGGTAGCGCTTATGATAATTATATTAATTTATTTTTTACTTTTGAGTGCCATTTGTGGTTTTGAAGTCGGTTTAGTTTTTTTTGAAAAATAATTTATTTTAACCTTTTTAGTGAAAAACAAGTTTTAATTAAATTAATTCAAAAAGTTTTTAAAGACAAGCTTTTATGATCTAGAAGCCACATCATGACGAAGTTTAAAACGGGCTATCACAATTAAATGCATGTACAAAAAAATTTCATGTCTGTCCTATTCTCTGTTGAGGAGTTTCCTCGCCGGAAGTCAATCCTGGGTGTATCTGCCATGTCATGATGGAATTTAGAACAGGCTATTATGGTTAAATCCATTTACGAAATGTTGTGTCTATACTATTCACCGTTGAGGAGTTCCCTCACCGGAAGTCAACCCTGGGTGAAGCAGGTGAAGCAGTCGAATACAAACCTCCACCTTTAGAAAGTTGGTTACGAAAAAAACAAGAACCGACTTGAAGATTAAACTTATATTTTTTTGTTTTTGCTATTTTTTTCAAAAACTACTGAATGAATTTCAATAAAATTTATATGGGACCACCTTTGAAGTATTACCTACCAATCAAAAAAAGAATCATCGAAATCAATGCATAATTGGCGGAGTAATCGAGTAACAAACACACAAAAAAAAAATTAAAAAAAAAAAAAACATACCGTCGAATTGTAAACCTCCTTCTTTTTGAAGTCGGTTAAAAAACTATAAATAATAAAAAAAATTGAATAATTGTTTGATCTTGATTTGATCTTCATCTTCAACCGTGTTCTGGATGGTGCTGCAACTTTTATGCGTGTTGCTTACCACCAAGCGAACGACTCGTTTTGTCATTGAATTACCTAAATAAAAAAAATAGCGTAAATACTTTTTTATAAAGGTTCAATAGACTAAATACGTTTTTGAGATTAAAGCAGTTTTGACGTCACGCTTCGGTGGTAGGGCATGCAAAACCGGAAAGTCATCAAAACCGGTTTTGAACATCGTTTTTTTGGGACCAAAACCGAAAACCGGAGCTAGGTCCGGTTTTAGCAAAAAAAATCTAATGTAGTATAATTTAAAAAGAAACACAATTTTTGTTAAATACCCACTAAGTCTACAAATAAAACAAATTGTATGATATATTTCTTTTTAATTCAAACCATAATAATTGTACAGATAACAATGAACTTATAATAGTATAAAGATTAATTAACTAAGATCAAATCAACAACAAGTAAGTTTTTGGTATCTTTAGTACCAATTAAGCCTGCTATCTCTGCTAAATCTGCTATAAAAAAATATATTTTAAACAT
The DNA here is from genome assembly GCA_951640565.1 of Petrophora chlorosata. Lineage (NCBI taxonomy): Eukaryota > Metazoa > Arthropoda > Insecta > Lepidoptera > Geometridae > Petrophora > Petrophora chlorosata. The sequence goes on along the minus strand of OX621204.1, from coordinate 201,318 downwards.
AGAAAACACAATCAGCATCTTCAAATATTAAACACAGCCACCCACAATTACCAAAAAAATCAAAATTTTTGTAACTTTGAAGACGAACTACAAAATAACATTATTATAATATGATTCATATTGCACTAAAAAAGAGATCAATAATCAACTATGTATACTAATTTAAATAAAGCATAAATCACTTCTTTTCAAGAGATCGCTGTTCTTGATAATGTGATCTCAAGAATATAAGTGCATCCAACATTCGATCAGACAGCGAACTTCTTATTTTGTTACAGAAATACCTAGCACTCGAAAACACCCTTTCACTCTCAACACTTGTTGGTAGAACACATAATAAATAATTATATGCTTCGGTGAGATACACACCCCGATGCCCTCCGCTTTCATACATGGCTTGCTCTACTTTTACGAACTCAGCCAGGTCGAAATCTGACCGATTTTTGGGGGTTCTCTTTCTCTTGCATTTGTGTAATTCCTTCTCTAGCTGCTCTTGAAGAGTTAGCTCTTCAGCGTCAGATGATGACGATTGCGAAGGTATGGACTGCTCGGTGAGAACTGCGGTGAATGCGGTGATGGTGTCTGTGTCCTCGGGTTTATATCTTAGCTGTTGATGATAGTTTCAGTTATTTCAGCACCATTGGGTTTCGGAAATGTGTCATCATCATCTTGGGCGGAGAAGTCTTCCCAATCATGTAAATAGTGTAAACCACCTGCTAGAAGAAGACGTCTTTGCTTTAAGCGACTTCTCAAATTAGTCGCTAGCTAGAGACTCAAAACGCTGTTTTGTTCGTCAAGCTTCTTAAACATAAATTTTAATGTTGTGTCAGCTGTGTGCAGCGTAGCATCACGTCGGCACAAGGACAGAACAGCGAGTTTGACAACATTCAAGCTGTTGTAAATTTCAGAGTTCGAATTTCTTCTTCGGAAAAAGATATCTCAGTCTTCCAATCTATCAGGGCTTTGAGGACTGAGTTTTTAATTTTTAAAAACACTCCGATCATATCTGACATACTTGACCATCGTGTGCGGAAATCTAGTTGCAATTGTATGTCTTTTTGTGTTCCTCCAAGACATAGACCCGTAATGCGTCAGCTTTTAGAGGGGATTTTCTTATAGATTTGACCGCGTAAGTGGGTGGATGCAGGCTGTGTTCGGTCGGTTCGGATACATTTGATGCCTCAAAATTAATTATTTTTTGAGAGTGTTCGAAAACAATGTTGATAAAAATCGAAATGTTAATTGTTACTCAACAATGGGAAAACCGGAGCTGAGCTCCGGTTTTGGCTATCAAAACCGGTTTTCAAAAATCGTAAAATTTTGGCCGATTTCCGGTTTTGCGTAAAACCGGAAAACCGGTTTTGCATGCCCTATTCGGTGGTAGCGTGATACACTCGCACGTGATTAACTTTGTTAGTGTGCCGCAATTATCGATGTCTGCGACGCACTTTGATCTCGCCGCCTGTTGGCGTCAACGCACCGACCGAGCTCGCTCGCTCTACGCCGAGTGCGAGCGGGCGACTTGTGTCGCTTTCAACTCCATTGAGTGAGCGTTTGAAGAGCACGGATCATTAAACGCTCATAGTTCACTTGTATTGCTTTATCAGATAGTTCACTTCATCATACCTTTTAGTTACTTGAACAACACAGTCAAGTTAATTTATTCTTTTATCAAAAGTGTAAGACATGCTTATAAAAATTACTTTAAAAAGTTTACTTTAATTGTTTCTACAATCTCTTTATCGTTTATGAACCGTCCAACTTAAAGCTTCGCTGTAAAAAAGTTGTATTTTTTAAAGCCACATAAATGCAGACCTTGCAAACAAGTGAATTTTTCTGATAAAGTTGTGCCTTGCTTGAGTATTCCGCGCGCATCGCATGCGAGGAGAGCCCCTCCCACGTGACTCGAACAACGAGAAGGAGATTTTATAAAAACTATCAGCTTGACTCACTGCGAGTGAGTCCAGACCGAGGCTTGAGGTATTTGAAGGACAGAGAACAGTTTGTGGAAATCGAATATTTCAATTATCAAACAAAAACAATTAAAAATGTACGTTCTGATGGCAAAATCATAAACACCTCAATTCCTCAGGGTAGCGTGATCGGATGTCTCCTGTTTCTGATTTATATCAATGACCTTCCGAAAATCATGGCGGATCCATGTGTATTATTTGCTGACGATGTTTCTATACTAACCTCAACTACCGATAATTTTAACTTAAAGGAAAAGCTTACCAGTATTCTTGATAAGACAACCGAATGGATGAGTGATCACAATCTCCAAATAAACTTTTCCAAAACCAAACTATTAGTCTTCCACCCACACCAAAAAACATCACTTAATTTCAATTTCAGCTTTCACGGCATTAAATTGGAAATTGTACAAGAATTTACTTTGCTTGGCTTAGTTATAGACAAACACATAAACTGGGAATCACACATTCAAAAACTGCGAACGAAACTATCTTCATTTACGTACGCACTCCGCGAAATAAAAAGGTCAACTGACCTACATACTGCACTCATCACGTATTATGTACGCACTCCGCGAAATAAAAAGGTCAACTGACCTACATACTGCACTCATCACGTATTATGCGTACGCGTATGCATGGCTGAGTGATGGTGTTATCTTGTGGGGGAACAGCACCACCGCGCCCACCGCGCGCTCTTCACCTTACAGAAAAAACTAATAAGAATACTAGTCAATATAGAACAAACAGTCAGTTGCAAACCATACTTTCAAAAACATAACATTCTTACCTTACCGTGTATCTATATTCTAGAAATATGTAAATTCGTGAGAAAACATCCATATTTATTTACGAAACGAGAAGATATGCCTACAAATCGCTCAATACGCAACAAAAACAGGTTAATGCTACCTACTTCCCGTCTCAAGATGCACTCATCAGGACCATGTGCATAAAAATATATAATAAGCTCCCGCCCCAAATTAAAAATGAAATAAATGATATACATTTTTTAAAACAAATAAAACAATTATTAATTAAAAAAACATATTATACAATAAACAAATATTTAGATGACAAATTTATAAAATAATATACTTATGACTTATGATAAAATAATAAATGACGAAAGTGATAAATTTATTAACAAATTGACATGTTTTTAACAATTCTATAATACTATTTTCTATTTTTTTTGTCTTCCTCTCTCCTACTTGCTGTGCCCAACAGGGTCTGTAATGAACTTTTATAATTTATTATGAACACCATTTTAACATAACAGATGCAATAAAGAATAAAGAATAAAGAAAGAGGCTGAGTTCTCTGCGACGCCGACGGTGATTAACTGGTTAAGGCTAAAGTTTTTTGAGGCAACTTTAGTTTCTAAAGATTCTTCTAAATCTTTCCCGCGCCCAAACAGCAATAAAATACAGGATGTTGAAAATAGAATAACGCAATAACGATGAATTTCCATTTGTTGCAGGTAATTTCGGCGGTAGCTGGATCGCATAAAAGTACATAAAAGGGTTTAAGAAGACATTTTAACGCCTGAATAAAATATAATACAAGTGTCCAAACGTGCCGCCGCGCACTGCGCAGGCGGCAAACTGAAATTAATGGGCTATTAAAAGCAATATATCTACGGAACCCTAAAGTGAACTGCGACATTTGGCAAAATCGTGACATGAATTTTATTAATTTATTATTCATTCGATTTCTTTTCTTGGTCTAGGAATTCTAGAATGTAGGTCTCGTACTGATATGGGATCGGACCGAGAGTGCGGTCGGCGGCGAGCGCTAGTCAGGCGCGGCTCTCGTAATAAAGCGAAATTTATTATAAGCCGGCGAAGGCGGACGGCGGACGTATGCCGGGACGTACTGTTATATTATTCATATAATTTACAGCGTTCAGTCCCTCACAGATGAATAAAAAATCGTAACGAGCGCTAGAGAAATAAAAGCTCGGTACAATCGCGGGCGGGAGTGTAATATCGCGCGATTCGTATGCGATAATGGGGATGAGGTTTACGAGTGCTCGTAAAAGAGTAAGTATTGATGCGGAATTGCCTCTCGGCCGAGCAGTGAGCGCGGTGGCGCCGTGGACCAGCCGCGGACGGACAGCAGATCGATGGATATATAACATTTCATTGGCTCCTTCCTGCAGCTAATAAGCCGTTATCATTCGACGCAACGCGACGGTGCCGTAAAAAGTAGCAAATAATGAGGTCGAGGTTTGTTTACCGCTCCCCAGCCCCGCACCGCCCACGTCTCTCCCTCTAACTCAACATTCGACCTCAACCCGATAGGTAACTTGTTATGTCTCATTTTATGACAGCATTATGGGTTCTGATTAGGATCGAATCATATTATTGCGGAAATGTTCTCAATTCAGCGTCAGATTCAAATAATGATTGCGGCGTGCGTTCGCAACCAATGTTTCTGTTTACATCATAATAAAATTCACAAAGACGGAATATAAAAATTGTAAAGTTTCAACGAGCCGTTCTTGACGAAATCTCAAAGTACCAGAGATGTAAAGCGCGCTTCCCGCCCTAACACAGTAGAGGAATGTCCGTATTCCACGTCCAAAGCAATGTCAGTAGCTGTCCGAAAATTGCGATGTACCTACCTGACATCCGCTCCCTTCACCCTCCTTCCCCTTCCGCTTCCCTGGAGTTCGAGAGACGAGTAAGACGTGTCTTAAATATGTGAGGCACGGAAGTCCCGCGCGGCATCGCCGACATGTCTAGTACTCCGCGCGAGATGACAGAATGCTCGCCTGCTTTATATATGCGTGAAGTTGTCGCGCACTGTACGCGGCCGCGGCCGACTTGTACGATGGGTGTCGCGATCCTAACTCATTTTTCGGATACTTAACGAGAGATACCTCTCTCGTTTAAATTAAAGTTTAATGATTCCTCATTAAACATTAAATTCGAATATCTTATTGCAAGTAAGTATGGACGAATACTTAACACACATTTATGCTAGAAAAGTCAATTTATTTTAAACAAATAATAATTATAGTTTTGGGATTTATACGTAACTAGTTAAGGCTTGCGACTTCGTTTGCATCGACATAATAAAATATAGCCTGTGTCACTCCACGATAGTGTAGTATCATGTATCAGTGAAAACATTTTTAGAATCGAATGAGTAGTTACCGCCTACAAACATACATGCAATTTTACCTCTTCATTATATTATAGTATAGATAACTAAACTATACATAATATCTTATATTCTACTGACTGAATAAATAACTCGAATAAATCTCCATTTTAATAGGCCGGCAAATATAAGAAAGAACCTAAATTTCTCTTGGCTTTTAAACGCTAGTACTGGAATAATTTTACAAATTGCCACGTGAAAATGAAGATCACTGGAATACTTCAGCTTGAGCAGATGCTACATTGAAATGCATATTTTGTAGTATTTGAATGAACTCGCAAGGAAGAGAAAAGAAAACGGAGCTCGTGCTTTATCCTGGCACATCTCTCGTCCTTGCCGGTTTTGTTTTTATTTCTTATTTCACGTACACCTCCGCTCCGCTTCCTCCCCGCGCCGCCCCCTCCCCCGTCGCGGGGGTGGACTGCGGCCCGTGAAAGAAGGCAATTTCCTGGCTCCCGGAGCAGTTTTCTTTGTCTCGTAATTGTCATTAGACACGAGCAATGTCGCCGCACGCCGCCGTAATGTGCTAAATAAACACTTCTTTAGTCCGCGTTCCCGTTCCCGGGCGTCGGAGCCGGCTACCTGCCGCCGCGCCATTCACCGTGCGAACAAACAATATTAAGAACATCCCGGTGCGTTGCGACTCCGAGATCTTAGCCGACGCTTGTAATATTATTACCGGAGATGTTGGCCGAATTCCATATCTTTTGATTAGGTAAGTCCATGGTCAGATTTGCAAACATTACCTTTTGAAAATAACAATTTGAAAACGGATGAGAATTACGCCGTGTCACATATATCACTATATGCAGTTCGTTGGTAAATTGATGAAGTAAGGAAAAACTCTTTATTGATAAGTTACAATACAGAATGATTTTACTTTGAAGTTGACAGAGTTAATCTTATAAGTACTTTTCGAACTAAGTATCACGCGGCAAGTTTGTGACTTAATTAAAAACTGCCAAACATATTTAAAAAAAGAAACGAGAAAAAGAGAAGGACGTTCAACATTTTAAGATTAAAAAAAGTAGGGTTATTAGTGTAGGGCCTCGTAACTTGGCGATTCCCGTGCCACAAATCTTCCTTATCACCTCCGAGCACATCCGTGTTCCGTGCGTCCGATGAGCAGCTGACCGCAAAAACTTAATTAGTTGGCGTCACCGTCGCTATCTTTAATTAATCCACATCTCACTTAGCCCGAGAGCCACCGGCTCCAGTCAGTTACTTCACCCGACGGAGGAGGAGCACAAATCTTCGTTATCTTCGTGCGCCGCGGAGCGTGATCAGGGGGGCAATCGCACTAAAATATATCGACTGAAACGCAACTGAACTTGAAACGCAGCACAACTTTTTAAATGTTTCGTATCGCGTTAATGATTTGACTGAAAGTTGAAACGCAACTCGATCGTAGCTGGAACGTTACCGCTGTCATACGAACGGTTGTGAAAAAGTTAGGAAGATGCTACTTTGTTTTGATCGTTGAGCGGTGTTTGACTCGGTTTAACTTTTAAAACCTAATTAAAATGAATGCGTACATGGATTTATTAGAGAAGGTCCATGTATTCGACGTTGCGATGGCTCGGGCCAAATGCAAATATAAGTGCAAGACGTATGTATGTGCGGAGCTTTTAAGTGGAGTGATTAACTACGATGATTCCGCTGTAAAGCCATTAATATCTAACATTGTCGCTTCCTTGGAATTTGCCTGACAATCCTTTACTAAGTACTTGTTGTGTTGTTATTAAATAACAAACATTTTAGGTTTTCGTTCCATTGGCATTCTATGCCACTGGGTCCATCAATAATGTAATTGTTTGTCTGGGTCAATCAGGAATTAATTTTATTTAACAAGACATTCATAGCCCTAATGAATACTTATTGATATTATTAATGCATAAAATATATTCTATTGTAGGTGCTCGTTAGTGAATAGAAAGATGAATTATTCACCAGTGGCTGCTGCAATGATAACAAATGCATGCTGTGTGCTGCATATTATAGCATAAAAGGCACACATCACATAGTCTATTGAAGGCAGAGGAGGCTCAAACCAAGGCACCAGCGGCAGCGGTGGTGTGTCCAAAGTGCGCCCTCAGCGAGTTGGAGCTAGGACGCGCTCGTCAGCAGGCACTCATACAACCTTTTGCGGGTAGATAGGGATATAGATCATAAATGAAATGCAGCGTTTCTACATCATCATTATTGTGATAAACATAGATTTTGCTATAATAATTAATTGACAGTTAACATGGTTTTATTCAGAGAGATAAAATAACATACCCTTTAACTATTTTACAGGGCCTTAAATAAAAATCTTACACGTTAATAACTATAACCTATACAAATTTAAAAATTATATTTCTAGGCATATACTAGCTTTTTTCACATTTAATAATGAATGTTGATTCTCCTTCATATCATTTATTTTTCCTTTTGTAATTTATTTTTGGTATTAACTTGTGCTAGTCCTTCTTCTGACTTTACATCATCTAATGGTCTGGGTCTTGTGTTGACAATACTGAAACAATAGATAGTGAGTTCTGTGAGTACCAATATTTCAGGCGGCTTTATAACGATTAACAGCTGCCCTGCGTTATACTGATTTTTGTACACTAATACAATACTATAATGATGAGGTAAACTTTGTGAGTTTTTTGCTGAAAAATTTGTCGCTACCTAAAGGGGTTAAAGGCATAGAGTAAGTAGTTATACTTCATATATGCGTTAAAAGTGTGTTCCGCCAGCTTCTTTTCCTGATAGCCTGACAGTACTCATTCCAGGCATATTTTGATTATTATATTATATCATATAAAAATAAATTACCTTTTGGCTGAACCTATCAATGCTTTCAGCAAGCATCTGAATGATTAGACATTTTATGTATTTTTTTATAGCAGCCTCTGCCCGCATCTCTTCAATGTGGATGACCTTGATACGTTTCTTCTAATGCACTTCTGGCAGCTGAAAGATTGATGAAATAATTATTTTCTAAAAAATACATATATATATGACATCTTTTTTTTCACTTGTAAGCAGTAAAATTAATAATTACTTTTTATAGAAGTAGGTATATACCTTAGCTTATTCCTTTCCTGTTCTGGCAGGTCGTTTCGCATTAAGGGTCTCAGCATATTTAAGCCATAATTGTGCTGCAAATGCACGAGCCTCAACACCTCACCCATCTATAAGAGCAAGGTCTCGGTGTCCTTCAGAAAACTCTATCATGAGCTTTAGCTGACGTTCTGTTGTGCATCTGCGGCGCTCTTCCATTTCCTAAAAGATTTCACAACTGAAGATCCAATAGAAGGGAATTCTTCTAAATGTGTTCACTGTTAGCAAATTAAGTACTAACTGAGCATAATGTGCTTAAAATAGCTCAGAAACTGCGTAAAATATTAGGTACTTCAACACCAACCAAACATTTCCACAATAGTTTTTTTATTTCACAAAACATGTAAAGTTTCGAAACTACAAAAAAAACAAACAAACAAAGGAACTACTTAGTATTCTGTGCTACTTACCAGTCTTACCACAGAGTACATTTGTCTATCTGTCGGCGAATGTCACGCTGTCAGCTGTCAAAACTAGAGATGCACAAATATAAAATGGTAAATCGATCCTCGATTTAGCATTTTGTAGCAGAAATAGCTGTCACTTAAAAGTAACATCACTAACAACTATAAAGCGTTAACGTTCCAGCTTCGATTCCACTTTGGTTGGCGTTTGAACTTTATCGCAATACCAAAATTCAGACAGGTGAATCGAAACTTAACCACAGTCGTAACCAAACTACAACTGAACCATAGACGTTCGCAGTTGTTTAAAATTAACGCGATCGGGCCCCAGTAAGTTAGCAGCTGACCACAGCCGCTCGAGGCGTCACACGCTATGTCCGCCCGCGCCCGCCCGCGCCCAGCCGCCTTACTTATGTCTTGCGCTGTTATACAAGCATGTGGGAGCTTCAGTTAATCCTCTTAAAAATTTATGCAGTTTTTGGTGAAGATACAATATACATAAAGGTGCGTGACCTAAAGCATTTGTCTGTAATATAACAGCCAAGTATTACAGTATGATACAACTTTACAGTGGAACTGAACGTTATTTATAACTTGACGCAATGGATACTTACGATCAGTTGTCGATGTGTTGCGAAAGCGAATGTTCTGCAAGTCATCAGTACAATATAACTAGCGTACCTGCCTGAAATTAAATTCCAACTTCACACGTTCAAAAGTCAAAGTGCAAAAGTCTAAGAAGCAGACTTTTGCTCTAATACTTTTGAGCTATTTGATTGATATTTAAATGTTTTTATTTGTAAGATATTCACCATCGTTTAGAAAATTTTACCTTCTGAAGACGATTTCAGTGTATTCCTTTCTGCCTTGCTAAATCGGAAAAATAAGAAAATACTATGCATTAAATGTGGGAGGTTGAGAAGTAGAATAGCTGTAACTAAGCAGACTAGTAGCTCCCGGCCAATCGTCGTCATCGGTTCTCGTAGAAACTAAATTAAGGATAGTTATTGACCGCAGCCGCACCGCACCGCACCGCCCCCGCAGTATTAATGCGATCCGCATCGAAGACTGTGGTAGAAATAACTCGACCGCAACACTACACGCCAGCACTGTGTGTTTTGATGGAGTACGGGAAAAATTATCACATCCATAAAACTTTCCCAGGTTTTTTAGATGAACTGACGGTGAGTATCAACGGATTGTATCCTTATTTTATCGTCGTGTTTACATTTTCTTAAGTCAGTTTAGTCATTTTCTTAGTTTCTTTAAAAGTCAGTTTGATTCGCTGGTTAGATAAGCACTTTTTTAAAAATCTCTAAATGCCATTTACCTCAAACAAATTCACTCTGTATATTGCAATCGATTTTAATGTATAAAATAAAAGTGATATATATATATACAAGTGATTGCACGGTCTCACGCAAAGCATATGCTGCGATAAGAAAAATGGTCTCCCAGGGTACCTACGACCAAAGTATCGTAGCTCCCGTGCCGACAAACACACGTCACTATACTTACTAGGAGGAGTCTTGAATAAGTGATCAGCTCCGAACGCTCGGCGCTTTAGCGCGATGTGCGAGCGAGCCATCTATATACTGGGCCCGGGTTTCTAGTCTTCAGATAGAAAGTCAGATAGCCGAAAAATAAAAATGGATAAAAAACAAACGTCAAGTTAAATACATTTTGTCCGCTTCTTGCATGCAGTGCAGTGCTCCATCTGAAGAAAGAAAAAATAAATATATTTATTTCTGACATTTAATATCTCTGGTTACCGCGAGACTCGACGTCGAGTGGCACTTTCCTCCTTACATTGTGACTTCTTGAAATGTGAATAAACCCGGTCACAATTGGAAATTTTTTTTTTACTATTTATAGGCTTGCGTTTGACTGCTATCTCACCTGTTGTTAAGTGACGATGCGGTCGAAGATGTAGCACGCTCGCCTAGAAGAAACCTGTTAACTCTTGTCTTAAAGACACCCAGATTATAGCTATCCGGAAACACAGATGCCGGCAGAGAGTTCCACTCCTTGGCCGTTCGCATTATGAAGGTCGAAGCAAAGCGCTTGGTGCGAGCAGGAGGGATGTCAACCATAAATTGATGACTGCTTGCCGTACGTCTGGTCGTCCGGTGATAGAATGGGGATGGCGGAATAAGTTCATGTAATTCCGTCGCACATTCTCTGAAATGTATCCGGTAAAAGACCGATAGACTGGCTTAATTTTGCGCCGATGTTCAAGACTCTGAAGCTTAGCTTAGCTTAGCGGAACTAATCGTTTCCACCATAACCATAGTTTCATAGATGGTCACTACAAACTTCGACGTGACCTCGAAGGCGACTAACGACAATATATCACTTGCTGCACCCACCTTGAACTTTGTTTTGCTACATCCTCCGTGGCACTGCACTGCATTCGTCACCCAGAGACACTTACACTTCACTCACAATGCTTAGTAATTTCACTTGTAACAGCGCCCTTTTTATAGAAACGGTTTTTTTTAAAGAAACGGTTTTGTAATTAATATAATATAAAACTGGAAGACCACTCACTGACTGACTGACTGACTGACTGACATATTGACAGAATTGATCTCCGACTTGCCGTTATGGTGGGGGGGAGTGTTTGGTACGGTTGTATAGAGGGTGTTTTGAAACCAACCAGAAAAATCCGAAATCACCAGAAAGTGGTTTCCTTGATGGAACTGCTCAGGGGATCTCGGAAACTATAAATCGGATGGGGGTACCGCTTGAACTAAATATGCCCCAAACCTTGGGCCATTTTTGAAAATTTGAAAAAAAAGATGGCCGCCATACAAAAAAACATGGCCGCCATACAAAATAAAAATGCAAATAACTTTTAAACGGTAAGAGATAGATATAGAGTGCTCGACCAAATGTCATAGAGGACGATGGCGGAAATTTGGAAAAGTTGGAAAAATTAAAAAAAAAGAAAAAAAAATGGCGGCCATTTTGAAAGTTGCTCCGATCCGACTGAAATTTTGCATCGGGGGGTTTTCTGGGTCGAAGATTACAATTATGAAAAAAAATTTCGGATTCCGCCATTTTTCAAGATGGCTGCCATACAAAAGTTTTTTTTCCGGAAAAATAAGCCAAACAAAACTTTTGAACCGTAGTCGATAGGAAGCGTCTATAAAAAAAAAGCAACACCCCCCCACGCGAGCTGCTTTAGCAGCTCGCGCACGCCACAAAATCACTTGGATTCCGCCAGTTTTCAAGATGGCCGCCATACAAAAGTAATTTTTTCAGAACAACTGAACTTAAATAACTTTAGAACCGTAATCGATAGGGAGCTTTTATTAAAAAGCAAAACACCCCCCCACGCGAGCTGCTTTAGCAGCTCGCGCACGCCACACAATCACTTGAAATCCAGCTTTTTTTCAAGATGGCCGCCATACAAAAGTTTGTTTTCAGAACAAAAAGGGTAAACAAAACTTTAGAACCGTAATCAATAGGAAGCTTTTAAAAAAAAACAGCAGCCACCCCCCCACGCGAGCTGCTTTAGCAGCTCGCGCACGCGGCGAAATACTAGTTAATATAATATAAAACTGGAAGACCACTCACTGACTGACTGACTGACATATTGACAGAATTGATCTCCCACTTGCCGTTATGGTGGGGGGTAGTGTTTGGTACCGTTGGATAGAGGATGTTTTGAAACTAACCAGAAAAATCCGAAATCCATGGAAAGGTGTCTCCGAGATGGAACTGCTCAAGGGATCTCAGAAACTATAAATCGGACGGGGGTACCGCTTGAACTAAATATGCCCCAAAACCTGGGCCATTTTTGAAAATTTGAAAAAAAAGATGGCCGCCATACAAAAAAACATGGCCGCCATACAAAATAAAAAAGTAAATAACTTTTGATTGGTTAGAGATACATACAGGGTGCTCGACCAAATGTCATAGAGGACGACGGGGGAAATTTGGAAAAGTTGGAAAAATTAAAAAAAAAGAAAAAAAAATGGCGGCCATTTTGAAAGTTGCTCCGATCCGACTGAAATTTTGCATCGGGGGGTTTTCTGGGTCGAAGATTACAATTATGAAAAAAATTTTGGATTCCGCCATTTTTCAAGATGGCTGCCATACAAAAGTTTTTTTTCCGGAAAAATAAGCCAAACAAAACTTTTGAACCGTAGTCGATAGGAAGCGTCTATAAAAAAAAAGCAACACCCCCCCACGCGAGCTGCTTTAGCAGCTTGCGCACGCCATAAAATCACTTGGATTCCACCATTTTTCAAGATGGCCGCCATACAAAAGTCTTTTTTTCAGAACAACTGAACTTAAATAACTTTAGAACCGTAATCGATAGGGAGCTTTTATAAAAAAAGCATCACCCCCCCCCCACGCGAGCTGCTTTAGCAGCTCGCGCACGCCACACAATCACTTGAAATCCAGCTTTTTTTCAAGATGGCCGCCATACAAAAGTTTGATTTCAAAACAAAAAGGGTAAACAAAACTTTAGAACCGTAATCGATAGAAAGCTTTTAAAAAAAAACAGCAGCCACCCCCCCACGCGAGCTGCTTTAGCAGCTCGCGCACGCGGCGAAATACTAGTTATATTATATAAAACTGGATGGGCATTGACTGACAATTGACAGAAATAGAAGTGCTACTTGCCGATATGGTGGGGGGGAGTGTTTAGTACGGTTGTATAGAGGGTGTTTTGAAACCAACCAGAAAAATCCGAAATCCATGGAAAGGTGTCTCCGAGATGGAACTGCTCAAGGGATCTCGGAAACTATAAATCGGATGGGGGTACCGCTTGAACTAAATATGCCCCAAAACCTGGGCCATTTTTGAAAATTTGAAAAAAAAGATGGCCGCCATACAAAAAAACATGGCCGCCATACAAAATGAAAATGTTAATAACTTTTGAATGGTTAGAGATAGGTATAGGGTGCTCGACCAAATGTCATAGAGGGCGATGGGGGAAATTTGGAAAACTTGGAAAAATTAAAAAAAAAGAAAAAAAAATGGCGGCCATTTTGAAAGTTGCTCCGATCCGACTGAAATTTTGCATAGGGGAGTTATCTGGGGCGTAGATTACAATTATGAAAAAAAAATTTGGATTCCGCCATTTTTCAAGATGGCTGCCATACAAACGTTTTTTTTCATGACAAAATAGGTGAAAATAATATGCAAATAACTTTTAAACGGTTAGAGATAGGTATAGGGTGCTCGACCAAATATTATAGAGGACCATGAGGAAAATTTGGAAAAGTTGAAAAAATTTAAAAAAAAAGAAAAAAAAATGGCGGCCATTTTGAAAGTTGCTCCGATCCGACTGAAATTTTGCATCGGGGGGTTTTCTGGGTCGTAGATTACGATTATGAAAAAATAATTTGGATTCCGCCATTTTTCAAGATGGCCGCCATACAAAAGATTTTTTTCCGAACAAAGAGAATAACTTTAAAACCGTAATCGATAGGGAGCTTCTATAAAAAAACAACACCACCCCACGCGAGCTGCTTTAGCAGCTCGCGCACGCGACAAAATCACTTGGATTGCGCCATTTTCCAATATGGCCGCCATACAAAAGTTTGTTTTTAGAACATAAAGGCTTAGATAACTTTAGAACCGTCATCGATAGGAAGTTTCTATAAAAAAAAATAACACCACCACCACGCGAGCTGCTTTAGCAGCTCGCGCACGCGGCGAAATACTAGTTATATTATATAAAAGTGAAAGACCATCACTGACTGACTGACTGACTGACTGACTGACTGACTGACTGACTGACTGACTGACTGACATATTGACAGAATTGTTCTCCCAGATGCCGTTATGGTGGGTGGAAGTTTTTGGTATGGTTGGATAGAGGATATTTTGAAACTAACCAGAAAAATCCGAAATCACCAGAAAGTGGTTTCCGTGATGGAACTGCTCAGGGGATCTCGGAAACTATAAATCGGATGGGGGTACCGCTTGAACAAAATATGCCCCAAACCTTGGGCCAATTTTGAAAATTTGAAAAAAAAGATGGCCGCCATACAAAAAAACATGGCCGCCATACAAAATAAAAATGTAAATAACTTTTGAATGGTTAGAGATAGGTATAGGGTGTTTGACCAAATGTCATAGAGGGCGATGGGGTAAATTTGAAAAAGTTGGAAAAATTAAAAAAAAAGAAAAAAAAATGGCGGCCATTTTGAAAGTTGCTCCGATCCGACTGAAATTTTGCATAGGGAAGTTTTCTGGGGCGTATATTACGATTATGAAAAAAAAAATTAGATTCCGCCATTTTTCAAGATGGCTGCCATACAAATGTTTTTTTTCATGACAAATTAGGTGAAAATAATATGCAAATAACTTTTAAACGGTTACAGATAGGTTTAGGGTGCTCGACCAAATATCATAGAGGACGACGGGGAAAATTTGGAAAAGTTGGAAAAAATAAAAAAAAAGAAAGAAAAATGGCGGCCATTTTGAAAAATGCTCCGATTCGACTGAAATTTTGCATCGGGGGGTTTTTTAGGTCGTAGATTACGATTATGAAAAAATAATTTGGATTCCGCCATTTTTCAAGATGGCCGCCATACAAAAGATTTTATTCCGAACAAAGAGAATAACTTTAAAACCGTAATCGATAGGGAGCTTCTATAAAAAAAAAACAACACCACCCCACGCGAGCTGCTTTAGCAGCTCGCGCACGCCACAAAATCACTTGGGTTGCGCCATTTTCCAATATGGCCGCCATACAAAACTTTGTTTTTAGAACATAAAGGCTTAGATAACTTTAGAACCGTAATCGATAGGAAGTTTCTATAAAAAAAAATAACACCACCACCACGCGAGCTGCTTTAGCAGCTCGCGCACGCGGCGAAATACTAGTTAATATAATATAAAACTGGAAGACCACTGACTGACTGACTGACTGACATATTGACAGAATTGATCTCCCACTTGCCGTTATGGTGGGGGGTAGTGTTTGGTACCGTTGGATAGAGGATGTTTTGAAACCAACCAGAAAAATCCGAAATCCATGGAAAGGTGTCTCCGAGATGGAACTGCTCAGGGGATCTCGGAAACTATAAATCGGATGGGGGTACCGCTTGAACTAAATATGCTCAAAACCCTGGGCCATTTTTGAAAATTTGAAAAAAAAGATGGCCGCCATACAAAAAAACATGGCCGCCATACAAAATAAAAATGTAAATAACTTTTGAATGGTTAGACATAGGTATAGGGTGCTCGACCAAATGTCATAGAGGGCGATGGGGGAAATTTGGAAAAGTTGGAAAAATTAAAAAAAAAGAAAAAAAAATGGCGGCCATTTTGAAAGTTGCTCCGATCCGACTGAAATTTTGCATCGGGGGGTTTTCTGGGTCGTAGATTACGATTATGAAAAAAAAATTTGGATTCCGCCATTTTTCAAGATGGCTGCCATACAAAAGTTTTTTTTCCGGAGAATTAAGCCAAACAAAACTTTTGAACCGTATTCGATAGGAAGCGTCTATAAAAAAAAAGCAACACCCCTCCACGCGAGCTGCTTTAGCAGCTCGCGCACGCCACAAAATCACTTGGATTTCGCCATTTTTCAAGATGGCCGCCATACAAAAGTCTTTTTTTCAGAACAACTGAACTTAAATAACTTTAGAACCGTAATCGATAGGGAGCTTTTATAAAAAAAAGCAAAACCCCCCCCACGCGAGCTGCTTTAGCAGCTCGCGCACGCCACACAATCACTTGAAATCCAGCTTTTTTTCAAGATGGCCGCCATACAAAAGTTTGATTTCAAAACAAAAAAGGTAAACAAAACTTTAGAACCGTAATCGATAGGAAGCTTTAAAAAAAAACAGCAGCCACCCCCCCACGCGAGCTGCTTTAGCAGCTCGCGCACGCGGCGAAATACTAGTTATATTATATAAAAGTGAAAGACCATCACTGACTGACTGACTGACTGACTGACTGACTGACATATTGACAGAATTGATCTCCCACTTGCCGTTATGGTGGGGGGGAGTGTTTGGTACGGTTGTATAGAGGGTGTTTTGAAACCAACCAGAAAAATCCGATATCACCAAAAACTGGTTTCCTCGATGGAACTGCTCAGGGGATCTCGGAAACTATAAATCGGATGGGGGTACCGCTTGAACTAAATATGCCCCAAACCTTGGGCCAATTTTGAAAATTTAAAAAAAAAGATGGCCGCCATACAAAAAAACATGGCCGCCATACAAAATGAAAATGTTAATAACTTTTGAATGGTAAGAGATAGGTATAGGGTGCTCGACCAAATGTCATAGAGGGCGATGGGGGAAATTTGAAAAAGTTGAAAAAATTAAAAAAAAAGAAAAAAAAATGGCGGCCATTTTGAAAGTTGCTCCAATCCGACTGAAATTTTGCATCGGGGGGTTTTCTGGGTCGTAGATTACGATTATGAAAAAAAAAATTGGATTCCGCCATTTTTCAAAATGGCTGCCATACAAAGGTGTTTTTTCAGGACAAAATAGGTGAAAATAATATAGAAATAACTTTTAAACGGTTAGAGATAGGTTTAAGGTGCTCGAACAAATGTCATAGAGGACGATAAGAGAAATTTGGAAAAGTTGGAAAAATTAAAAAAAAAAAGAAAAACAAATGGCGGCCATTTTAAAAGTTGTACCGATCCGACTGAAATTTTGCATCGGGGGGTTTTCTGGGTCGCACATTATTATTATGAAAAAAAATTTTGGATTCCGCCATTTTTCAAGATGGCTCCCATACAAAATATTTTTTTCAGGACAAAATATGTGAAAATAATATGCAAATAACATTTAAACGGTTAGAGATAGGTATAGGGTGCTCGAGCAAATGTCATAGAGGGCGACGGGGGAAATTTGGAAAAGTTGGAAAAATTAAAAAAAAAAAGAAAAAAAAATGGCGGCCATTTTGAAAGTTGCTCCGATCCGACTGAAATTTTGCATCGGGGTGTTTTCTGGGTCGGACATTAGGATTATGAAAAAAAAATTTGGATTCCTCCATATTTCAAGATGGCTGCCATTCAAAAGTTTCTTTTCGAACATTTTGCAATTTTACATTCAATTGAAATTCTTCGAAAAACACTCCTGTGTATAGAATTATATACGCGAAGTTTAAATCTTATTCGAAACTCTGAAAATGTGGTTTTCATGATGGAACTGCTCAGGGGATCACGGAAACTATAAATCGGATGGGGGTACCGCTTGAACTAAATATGCCGCAAACCTTGGGCCAATTTTGGAAATTTGAAAAAAAAGATGGCCGCCATACAAAAAAACATGGCCGCCATACAAAATAAAAATGTAAATAACTTTTGAATGGTTAGAGATAGGTATAGGGTGCTCGACCAAATGTTATAGAAGGCGATTAGGGATATTTGAAAAAGTTGGAAAAATTAAAAAATAAGAAAAAAAATGGCGGCCATTTTGAAAGTTGCTCCGATCCGACTGAAATTTTGCATCGGGGTGTTTTCTAGGTCGGACATTAGGATTATGAAAAAAAAATTTGGATTCTGCCATTTGTCAAGATGGCTGCCATACAAAAGTTTCTTTTCGAACATTTTGCAATTTTACATTCAATTGAAATTCTTTAAGGAAAACACCATATGTGTACAGAAATATATACGCGAAGTTTAAATCTTACTCGAAACTCTGAAAATGTGGTTTCCATGATGGAACTGCTCAAGAGATCACGGAAACTATAAATCGGATGGGGGTACCGCTTGAACTAAATATGCCCCAAACCTTGGGCAAATTTTGAAAATTTGAAAAAAAAGATGGCCGCCATACAAAAAAACATGGCCGCCATACAAAATAAAAATGTTAATAACTTTTGAATGGTTAGAGATAGGTATAGGGTGCTCGACCAAATGTCATAGAGGGCGATGGGGGAAATTTGAAAAAGTTGGAAAAATTAAAAAAAAAAGAAAAAAAATGGCGGCCATTTTGAAAGTTGCTCCGATCCGACTGAAATTTTGCATAGGGAGGTTTTCTGGGGCGTAGATTACGATTATGAAAAAAACATTTGGATTCCGCCATTTTTCAAGATGGCTGCCATACAAATGTTTTTTTTCATGACAAAATAGATGAAAATAATATGCAAATAACTTTTAAACGGTTACAGATAGGTATAGAGTGCTCGACCAAATATCATAGAGGACCATAGGGGAAATTTGGAAAAGTTGGAATAATTAAAAAAAAAGAAATAAAAATGGCGGCCATTTTGAAAAATGCTCCGATTCGACTGAAATTTTGCATCGAGGGGTTTTTGGGGTCGTAGATTACGATTTTGAAAAAATAATTTGGATTCCGCCATTTTTCAAGATGGCCGCCATACTAAAGTTTTTTTTCCGAACAAAGAGAATAACTTTAAAACCGTAATCGATAGGGAGCTTCTATAAAAAAAAACAACACCACCCCACGCGAGCTGCTTTAGCAGCTCGCGCACGCCACAAAATCACTTGGACTGCGCCATTTTCCAATATGGCCGCCATACAAAAGTTTGTTTTTAGAACATAAAGGCTTAGATAACTTTAGAACCGTAATCGATAGGAAGTTTCTATAAAAAAAAAATAACACCACCACCACGCGAGCTGCTTTAGCAGCTCGCGCACGCGGCGAAATACTAGTTATATTATATAAAAGTGAAAGACCATCACTGACTGACTGACTGACTGACTGACTGACTGACATATTGACAGAATTGTTCTCCCAGATGCCGTTATGGTGGGTGGAAGTTTTTGGTATGGTTGGATAGAGGATGTTTTGAAACCAACCAGAAAAATCCGAAATCACCAGAAAGTGGTTTCCGTGATGGAACTGCTCAGGGGATCTCGGAAACTATAAATCGGATGGGGGTACCGCTTGAACTAAATATGCCCCAAACCTTGGGCCAATTTTGAAAATTTGAAAAAAAAGATGGCCGCCATACAAAAAAACATGGCCGCCATACAAAATAAAAATGTAAATAACTTTTGAACGGTTAGAGATAGGTATAGGGTGCTCGACCAAATGTCATAGAGGGCGATGGGGGAAATTTGGAAAAGTTGGAAAAATTAAAAAAAAAGAAAAAAAAATGGCGGCCATTTTGAAAGTTGCTCCGATCCAAGTGAAATTTTGCATAGGGGGGTTTTCTGGGTCGTAGATTACGATTATGAAAAAAAAATTTGGATTCCGCCATTTTTCAAGATGGCTGCCATACAAAGGTTTTTTTTCAGGACAAAATTGGGGAAAATAATATGCAAATAACTTTTGAATGGTAAGAGATAGGTATAGGGTGCTCGACCAAATGTCATAGAGGGCGATGGGGAAAATTTGGAAAAGTTGGAAAAATTAAAAAAAAAGAAAAAAAAATGGCGGCCATTTTGAAAGTTGCTCCGATCCGACTGAAATTTTGCATAGGGGGGTTTTCTGGGTCGTAAATTACGATTATGAAAAAAAAATTTGGATCTCGCCATTTTTCAAGATGGCTGCCATACAAACGTTTTTTTTCATGACAAAATAGGTGAAAATAATATGCAAATAACTTTTAAACGGTTAGAGAAAGGTATAGGGCGCTCGACCAAATATCATAGAGGACCATAGGGGACATTTGGAAAAGTTGGAAATATTAAAAAACAAGAAAGCAAAATGGCGGCCATTTTGAAAAATGCTCCGATCCGACTGAAATTTTGCATCGGGGGGTTTTTGGGGTCGTAGATTACGATTATGAAAAAATAATTTGGATTCCGCCATTTTTCAAGATGGCCGCCATACAAAAGATTTTTTTCCGAACAAAGAGAATAACTTTAAAACCGTAATCGATAGGGAGCTTCTATAAAAAAAAACAAAACCACCCCACGCGAGCTGCTTTAGCAGCTCGCGCACGCCACAAAATCACTTGGATTGCGCCATTTTCCAATATGGCCGCCATACAAAAGTTTGTTTTTAGAACATAAAGGCTTAGATAACTTTAGAACCGTAATCGATAGGAAGTTTCTATAAAAAAAAAATAACACCACCACCACGCGAGCTGCTTTAGCAGCTCGCGCACGCGGCGAAATACTAGTTATATTATATAAAATTAAAAGACCACTCACTGACTGACTGACTGACATATAATTGACAGAAATAGAAGTGGTACTTGCCGTTATGGTGGGGGGTAGTGTTTGGTACGGTTGGATAGAGGATGTTTTGAAACCAACCAGAAAAATCCGAAATCCATGGAAAGGTGTCTCCGAGATGGAACTGCTCAAGGGATCTCGGAAACTATAAATCGGATGGGGGTACCGCTTGAACTAAATATGCCCCAAAACCTGGGCCATTTTTGAAAATTTGAAAAAAAAGATGGCCGCCATACAAAAAAACATGGCCGCCATACAAAATAAAAATGCAAATAACTTTTAAACGGTAAGAGATAGGTATAGGGTGCTCGACCAAATGTCATAGAGGACGATGGGGGAAATTTGGAAAAGTTGGAAAAATTAAAAAAAAAGAAAAAAAAATGGCGGTCATTTTGAAAGTTGCTGCGATCCGACTGAAATTTTGCATCGGGGGGTTTTCTGGGTCGAAGATTACAATTATGAAAAAAAATTTTGGATTCCGCCATTTTTCAAGATGGCCGCCATACAAAAGTTTTTTTTCCGGAAAAATAAGCCAAACAAAACTTTTGAACCGTAGTCGATAGGAAGCGTCTATAAAAAAAAAGCAACACCCCCCCACGCGAGCTGCTTTAGCAGCTCGCGCACGCCACAAAATCACTTGGATTTCGCCATTTTTCAAGATGGCCGCCATACAAAAGTATTTTTTTCAGAACAACTGAACTTAAATAACTTTAGAACCGTAATCGATAGGGAGCTTTTATAAAAAAAAGCAAAACCCCCCACGCGAGCTGCTTTAGCAGCTCGCGCACGCCACACAATCACTTGAAATCCAGCTTTTTTTCAAGATGGCCGCCATACAAAAGTTTGTTTTCAGAACAAAAGGGTAAACAAAACTTTAGAACCGTAATCGATAGGAAGCTTTTAAAACAAAACAGCAGCCGCAGCGTGGGGGGGTCCCCACGCGAGCTGCTTTAGCAGCTCGCGCACGCGGCGAAATACTAGTTATATTATATAAAACTTAAAGACCATAACTGACAATTGACAGAAATAGAAGTGGTACTTGCCGATATGGTGGGGGGGAGTGTTTGGTACCGTTGGATAGAGGGTGTTTTGAAACCAACCAGAAAAATCCGAAATCACCAGAAAGTGGTTTCCATGATGGAACTGCTCAGGGGATCTCAGAAACTATAAATCGGATGGGGGTACCGCTTGAACTAAATATGCCCCAAAACCTGGGCCATTTTTGAAAATTTGAAAAAAAAGATGGCCGCCATACAAAAAAACATGGCCGCCATACAAAATGAAAATGTAAATAACTTTTGAATGGTCAGAGATAGGTATAGGGTGCTCGACCAAATGTCATAGAAAGCGATGGGGGAAATTTGAAAAAGTTGGAAAAATTAAAAAAAAAGAAAAAAAAATGGCGGCCATTTTGAAAGTTGCTCCGATCTGACTGAAATTTTGCATCGGGGGCTTTTCTGGGTCGAAAATTATAATTATGAAAAAAAATTTTGGATTCCGCCATTTTTCAAGATGGCTGCCATACAAAAGTTTTTTTTCCGGAAAAATAAGCCAAACAAAACTTTTGAACCGTAGTCGATAGGAAGTGTCTATAAAAAAAAAGCAATACTCCCCCACGCGAGCTGCTTTAGCAGCTCGCGCACGCCACAAAATCACTTGGATTCCGCCATTTTTCAAGATGGCCGCCATACAAAAGTCTTATTTGAGAACAACTGAACTTAAATAACTTTAGAACCGTAATCGATAGGGAGCTTTGATTAAAAAGCAAAACACCCCCCCACGCGAGCTGCTTTAGCAGCTCGCGCACGCCACACAATCACTTGAAATCCAGCTTTTTTTCAAGATAGCCGCCATACAAAAGTTTGATTTCAAAACAAAATGGGTAAACAAAACTTTAGAACCGTAATCGATACGAAGCTTTTAAAAAAAAACAGCAGCCACCCCCCCACGCGAGCTGCTTTAGCAGCTCGCGCACGCGGCGAAATACTAGTTATATTATATAAAACTGGAAGACCACTCACTGACTGACTGACTGACTGACTGACTGACATATTGACAGAATTGATCTTCCACTTGCCGTTATGGTGGGGGGTAGTGTTTGGTACCGTTGGATAGAGGATGTTTTGAAACCAACCAGAAAAATCCGAAATCCATGGAAAGGTGTCTCCGAGATGGAACTGCTCAGGGGATCTCGGAAACTATAAATCGGATGGGGGTACCGCTGGAACTAAATATGCCTCAAAACCTGGGCCATTTTTGAAAATTTGAAAAAAAAGATGGCCGCCATAGAAAAAAACATGGCCGCCATACAAAATATAAATGTAAATAACTTTTAAACGGTAAGAGATGGATATGGGGTGCTCGACCAAATGTCATAGAGGGCGATGGAGGAAATTTGGAAAAGTTAGAAAAATTAAAAAAAAAGAAAAAAAAATGGCGGCCAATTTGAAAGTTGCTCCGATCCGACTGAAATTTTGAATCGGGGGGTTTTCTGGGTCGTAGATTATAATTATGAAAAAAAAATTTGTATTCCGCCTTTTTTCAAGATGGCCGCCATACAAATGTTTTTATCCATGACAAAATAGGTGAAAATAATATGCAAATAACTTTTAAACGGTTACAGATAGGTATAGGGTGCTCGACCAAATATCATAGAGGACCGTAGGGGAAATTTGGAAAAGTTGGAAAAATTAAAAAAAAAGAAAGAAATATGGCGGCCATTTTGAAAAATGCTCTGATTTGACTGAAATTTTGCATCGGGGGGTTTTTTAGGTCGTAGATTACGATTATGAAAAAATAATTTAGATTCCGGCATTTTTCAAGATGGCCGCCATACAAAAGATTTTTTTCCGAACAAAGAGAATAACTTTAAAACCGTAATCGATAGGGAGCTTCTATAAAAAAAAACAACACCACCCCACGCGAGCTGCTTTAGCAGCTCGCGCACGCCACAAAATCACTTGGATTGCGCCATTTTCCAATATGGCCGCCATACAAAAGTTTGTTTTTAGAACATAAAGGCTTAGATAACTTTAGAACCGTAATCGATAGGAAGTTTCTATAAAAAAAAAATAACATCACCACCACGCGAGCTGCTTTAGCAGCTCGCGCACGCGGCGAAATACTAGTTATTATATAAAACTGAAAGGTCACTGACTGACAATTGACAGAAATAGAAGTGGTACTTGCCGATATGGTGGGGGGGAGTGTTTAGTACGGTTGTATAGAGGGTGTTTTGAAACCAACCAGAAAAATCCGATATCACCAAAAACTGGTTTCCTCGATGGAACAGCTCAGGGGATCTCGGAAACTATAAATCGGATGGGGGTACCGCTTGAACTAAATATGCCCCAAACCTTGGGCCAATTTTGAAAATTTGAAAAAAAAGATGGCCGCCATACAAAAAAACATGGCCGCCATACAAAATAAAAATGTTAATAACTTTTGAACGGTTAGAGATAGGTATAGGGTGCTGGACCAAATGTCATAGAGGGCGATGGAAGAAATTTGGAAAAGTTGGAAAAATTAAAAAAAAAGAAAAAAAAATGGCGGCCATTTTGAAAGTTGCTCCGATCCGACTGAAATTTTGCATCGGGGGGTTTTCTGGGTCAAAGATTATTATTATGAAAAAAAATTTTGGATTCCGCCATTTTTCAAGATGGTCGCCATACAAAAGTTTGTTTTCAGAACAAAATGGGTAAACAAAACTTTAGAACCGTAATCGATAGGAAGCTTTTAAAAAAAAACAGCAGCCACCCCCCCACGCGAGCTGCTTTAGCAGCTCGCGCACGCGGCGAAATACTAGTTATATTATATAAAACTGAAAGACCACTCACTGACAATTGACAGAAATAGAAGTGGTACTTGCCGATATGGTGGGGGGTAGTGTTTGGTACCGTTGGATAGAGGATGTTTTGAAACCAACCAGAAAAATCCGAAATCCATGGAAAGGTGTCTCCGAGATGGAACTGCTCAAGGGATCTCGGAAACTATAAATCGGATGGGGGTACCGCTTGAACTAAATATGCCCCAAAACCTGGGCCATTTTTGAAAATTTGAAAAAAAAGATGGCCGCCATACAAAAAAACATGGCCGCCATACAAAATAAAAATGTAAATAACTTTTGAATGGTTAGAGATAGGTATAGGGTGCTCGACCAAATGTCATAGAGGGCGATGGGGGAAATCTGAAAAAGTTGGAAAAATTAAAAAAAAAGAAAAAAAAATGGCGGCCATTTTGAAAGTTGCTCCGATCCGACTGAAATTTTGCATCCGGGGGTTTTCTGGGTCGTAGATTACGATTATGAAAAAAAATTTTGGATTCCGCCATTTTTCAAGATGGCTGTCATACAAAAGTTTTTTTTCCGGAAAAATATGCCAAACAAAACTTTTGAACCGTAGTCGATAGAAAGCGTCTATAAAAAAAAAGCAACACCCCCCCCACGCGAGCTGCTTTAGCAGCTCGCGCACGCCACAAAATCACTTGGATTCCGCCATTTTTCAAGATGGCCGCCATACAAAAGTCGTTTTTTCAGAACAACTGAACTTAAATAACTTTAGAACCGTAATCGATGGAGAGCTTTTATAAAAAAACGCAAACCCCCCCACGCGAGCTGCTTTAGCAGCTCGCGCACGCCACACAATCACTTGAAATCAAGTTTTTTTTCAAGATGGCCGCCATACAAAAGTTTGCTTTCATAACAAAAAGGCTTATAAAACTTTAGAAGCGTAATCGATAGGGAGCTTTTAAAAAAAAGAGCAATCACCCCCCCACGCGAGCTGCTTTAGCAGCTCGCGCACGCGGCGAAATACTAGTATAATATATATAACTGAAAGACCACTGACTGACTGACATATAATTGACAGAAATAGAAGTGGTACTTGCCGATATGGTGGGGGGGAGTGTTTGGTACCGTTGGATAGAGGGTGTTTTGAAACCAACCAGAAAAATCCGAAATCACCAGAAAGTGGTTTCCTTGATGGAACTGCTCAGGGGATCTCGGAAACTATAAATCGGATGGGGGTACCGCCTGAACTAAATATGCCCCAAAACCTGGGCCATTTTTGAAAATTTGAAAAAAAAGATGGCCGCCATACAAAAAAACATGGCCGCCATACAAAATAAAAATGTAAATAAATTTTGAATGGTTAGAGATAGGTATAGGGTGCTCGACCAAATGTCATAGAGGGCGATGGGGGAAATTTGGAAAAGTTGGAAAAATTAAAAAAAAAAGAAAAAAAAATGGCGGCAATTTTGAAAGTTGCTCCGATCCGACTGAAATTTTGCATCGGGGGGTTTTCTGGGTCGTAGATTACGATTATGAAAAAAAAATTTGGATTCCGCCATTTTTCAAGATGGCCGCCATACAAAAGTTTTTTTTCCGGAAAAATAAGCCAAAAAAAACTTTTGAACCGTAGTCGATAGGAAGCGTCTATAAAAAAAAAGCAACACCCCCCCCACGCGAGCTGCTTTAGCAGCTCGCGCACGCCACAAAATCACTTGGATTCCGCCATTTTCCAAGATGGCCGCCATACAAAAGTCTTTTTTTTAGAACAACTGAACTTAAATAACTTTAGAACCGTAATTGATAGGGAGCTTTTATTAATAAGCAAAACACCCCCCCACGCGAGCTGCTTTAGCAGCTCGCGCACGCCACACAATCACTTGAAATCCAGCTTTTTTTCAAGATGGCCGCCATACAAAAGTTTGTTTTCAGAACAAAAAAGGTAAACAAAACTTTAGAACCGTAATCGATAGGAAGCTTTAAAAAAAAAAACAGCAGCCACCCCCCCACGCGAGCTGCTTTAGCAGCTCGCGCACGCGGCGAAATACTAGTGTCTGTTATACAATTGCTTGGTGGTTGTTACGTCTGTTATATGACTGCACCCTTGTAGCACTGAGCTCATATATTTTACGTCGTTGTTGACGTTGTTGCGCGACGCAACAATCAAATTATTCTAGTGTGACCCAGTCGCGGAATGACACGGTGCGGCGGCTGCGCCCGATGTTTCCGTACCATGATAAAATGTGACCCATACAAAGTAAATTAAAATGAAGTAACGTAATATAACGTACTTTGCGTAGTAGTAAAGAAGATGCATCGAGTTGTCCTAAATGGACGCCGCACCATTTCAGCGATTAAATGAACTCACCCACATGTTTTAGGGCCATATTAAAATTTAAAAATTACACTTTCTCTTAGAGCTTAAATTTTCCTTCCACTATATCTTCTATATCTATTATTGTACCTAGCTGGCTAGCTGTAAGTTTTCCAATGATAATAAAATAAAATACCCTATTGCATTTATTACCTTTTTTTCAAAGTCATGTTAACATAAGTTACAATTTTTAACATATTTTATTTGTATCTTGTGTTTATGACCTTTAAAAGTGCATTTTTGTGCCTATTTAATAAATGATATTTGACTTTGACTTTGACTTTGAATAAGAGCTTCATAGAATTGCGCTCCTCCGAGTGAATGCAACAAGTGTTTACGCCACATCCTTCATACCTTCCGAGTACCGTCGCGTCGCGTCTCCGTGACGTGCGGTTGTAAGCCGCTTGCCTCTGAGACCTGTCTCGGGCAGATCAAGCCTTGTGAATTCAAAAGCATTCGAATGTCAGCACTACCCTCCCCACCCTGCAGTACTCCTCTACTACCCCACTTCCCCCGCTGGCCGGAGGAGTCGCAGACATCAACGCCAAGACAAGTGACAGCGCTCTAATGTCACGGTCGTCTCAACTTCGTCTGAGGGACAAACTTCCGGACGTCCTTACACTTGCCGCTTGTTTTCGTAGTTTTGTTCGGATGGAGTGTTATCGAGCCATTCGTCACTTGCTAACTTCCGATTTCTGTAGTTGTTGTGCAGATATTTTATCAAGAATTCTTCAGAGCTACCCGTACGATTCAAGGAACATATTGTCTATAGTACCACAATAAACGCCGCGCCTGCCAATCCGTAACCTTATGGTAACCTTATGTTACTCGTGGTTCTAAGTGGTTCCACTAGTAGTATTGTGCGCCACTGCACTGCGCTCTTCACTTCGAGGATATCAGCTTGTATGTCAATAATCTCTTATCCTATTACTCTTATTAGTTATATTATCGATTTCGTATTATGTAGTTCGAATGGTTCGCGGAGGCAAATTATATTATTGGAGCGCGTGTGAATAGTACGCAATTAGACGGGAGTGCAATCAGCTTCGGACGGAACATTAGGAAATGCTAACGTTTTCACATAGCAGTGGCCGAGAGCAGCGATTCTGTTGTGTAATGAAGTTAAACGTTGAAATAAATATATGGCATAATCATAATTATAATTAATGAATAAGGGGCCGATATTCTTATCTTACGTCCCCCCAATATTTGTAATACTGGCTATCAGATTTTTAAAACTCCATTCTGGATCTATGTGAGAAAGCCCAAGCATTTGCTTCCAATACAAACCTGTCGTTATGTAATGTCACACCTCTAGAATTCCAATAGACTAACCCAGCTTACAGCTCGGGTGCAATCACAGTTCTCAATCTGGTGTCGCGTGAGCCGGCAGAACGTATCGCCGCGCCGCTGCCCAAGGGACCTAAAGCCGATTACACATAGTGCCCTCGGCCGGGCCGCACCCGCTCCGCATCCGCGCCGCACCCGCCGCTCAATTGGATGCTGCGGTTGATCGCTGCGGTTGCAGTGAGGAAATTGTGTCAACGTCGCCTCTAAGCTTCCTTTTTTAATTGTGCGCGTTTGGAAATTTACTTTAAGGACATGATCAAATGACTAGCCAAGTGCGAGTGTATCACGCGTTAAGTACTGAACTTGAAACATTATTTTATGCATTATGACTTCGCAACCCCACATTTCTATTCCTTTTAGAACTTTTCTTTGTTACTTTCCCCTGTATTTATCCAAACTTTCACCTTATGAAGGCTTTTTGTTAATTCGATGTTTTATAAGTTATATTTTGATGTTTTATGATATATAGTATGAAACACCAGTTGCAGATAAACATCAAATAAAAATATTTCAGAATGTAACATGAAATGTTATAGAAACATTTAGCGTTATCCTGTCATATATTGTATTAGATAGGGTTAATTCCGAATTCATACCTAGTCAACAGCTAAAATGTTAACGAAATAAAATAAATAATTTTGGACGTGGATGTAGATAGATAAAAGATAAATGAAAAGGTAAATGCCAAAAAGGTTAATATTATTAAATATAGGTAAACCTCAATCACTTCCAGAGCGGAGTAGTGAGGCAAACCTATGTGCTACCGTCATAGGGATGTAGGTATATACTTATTGATCAATAAGTAAGATGTTGAAAATAAGTTTCACAACATACACAAATATATTATCAAAAACTTGCATACATTACTGAACTAAAATACTTGAGGCTACGGAACTTCTACGTGCACTTTCAAATGAAACATTTGGTTGAATGATCGCAATTTCTCAGTATGAAAAGAACAATTATATAATTGTTAATGATACGTCGCTTATTCCCGGTTCATTTGCACGTGCACCCGCGGGACGTAATTATGTCGATTACACCCGTCGCGGCGCGGCGCGGGGCGGCGCGGGGCGGCGCGGGGCGGCGCGGGGCGGCGCGGGGCGGCGCGGGGCGGCGCGGGGTGGCGCGGGGCGGCGCGGGGTGGCGCGGGGCAGTGTGGGGCGGCCGGCGCCTGCCAGTACGTGTGCTGCTAATAACTATAATCGCTCACGCGGGATCTCAGTCTGCGGCGCGAGACGGCGAGAATGACACTTTATATACGCTCCTTAGTTTAATGTATAATGCTTTTAATGTATTCATTTACCTTGTGGGCTTCTCCCACATTACTTATACTTACCTGTGTATATTATTTACCTAAATTATATATTACGTAGGTACATTTATTATATATATATATATATACAACGTTTATCATAATATGTATATAGACCCGAAGTTGGGCTATTCTGACCGAGCATACGATTAACTTGACGTGTACAAAGGTTGGATATAGCATATTCGAAATCCCCATACAAAAGTAAAATTATTTTTATCGCAGAAATTTGCAACAACCCTAACTTGAATCAGTGTTAACTATTATTGCGTCTCCTGGCTAGCTGCTAGGCACAAAGCATACGCTTCTATCGCGTATATGCCACAAATTAAAAGTTAAAAGTCCACTTAGGATCTTACGCATTTAATAAGTTAAGTAAGATATCATGAAAGTTTTTACAGGATCAACAATCGAAAAGGAAGAGAAAAGTTATTAAAGATTAGGTACCTTTTTAACGTTCTCCTCGGTTGGCAGTAACTAAGAATACGGCCTATCGTTGACTCGGTTTTATCATTGCATAATCACCACGTAAACATACATGTATCATTGTAAATAAATCATTGTATTGTTTTCACAAATAAATGTTGACGACGATAGGTTTTGCTGTCAGTTTTGCTACAGTCACTGTCATAATTGACGGATAACCGATACCGTCTAATGCAAAGATAAAAAGGTTTTATCACGTTGCGTGAATTTGAATGATATCTGGGGTGCGTTTAGGCAAGCTAGTCGTATAAATTTTAGCTGGACAAAATTATTTATACGGAGCTCATGAAACGGCGTCATAGCTTTATTTTAAATTCAATAGACAGGTACAGCGTAACCAGACCAAAAAGTACGGTTTTTGCTACCAGTCATCATCTGACTGTTCACCGTACTACATTCATACTTCAGCTTTGACCATGCTTTTTGCCTTGTAAAGTATGTTTGACACAGCGCTTGATGTAATATCTCTCTAGGCCTGATACATTTATTAGTATACTCTGTATACACTTATTCTTTATTTTGTACTAGCTTGTACCCCCGACTTCTGTTAAAGCATGCAACCTCCGGAGTTGACTTTTTTGATGTTACAATATGCGTCCATTTTAAAAACAAGGTTGATATTTTAAAGCTATCTTGTCCGAGTTGTCAATAAAAAAATGTATTACTTCAAGGAAATTGTGTTTTCATGTATTTGAAATGTTAATTTGTTCATTAAATCATGAGGAATCACAACCCGTAAGTACTTCGTCCACGTAGAATTCGGTTTTTATTCGGTGTTTCCTGGGGAACTGTTCGTATTTTCGGGATAAAAAGTATGTCCTTCGTTTAGTTTAAATTTTAGCCAGTAATTTTCACATCTTGAACACTCTAAACGGGCTATTTGATATTTATCTAGTGTAAGTTTTATCCAAGTTGGCTGTCTTAAACGCACTCCTGGATATTGTGATTTTTTTGACTTTTAATTGAATGTGTGATGGCATTTTGTCAATCACGCGTCTGTCAGCGTCCGGATAGCGATCATACGTCATTATAGCCTACGTCATCCATACTAAATTAAGACAACTACAAACAGAAGTAACAACTTTTATGGCGGACGTAATTAATTGCCTTAATAGTTAATTATTAGGAGCTTTTATTTATCTTACAATGTTTGGGTCAAATCTTACAAGTTGAATCAGAACCACTTCCTCTTATCCTACGGACTTGAAATTTTGCATACTTGGCAAAGTCCGATGACAATACATTATTATGGTGATAGCCAGCTGACCTGATGATGGAAACGGAAGGTGGGTAGTGGAACTCCTTGATGCTTACCACCTCAAAAATAGGCACATTATTTATTGGTGGCTCTTCTGTTGTTAATTGTTCTCATAATATGAGAGCAAAGGTCATTGACCTTGTCACAAAATAGCTGTTACATGGTTATCACGGTGTGGTTTTTACATTTCGCGGAAAAAAAATTACGAGAACTTTTCATGAATGAAAAACTGCGAAATTTCAAAACTCGTAGAACTAACATTGTTCGCCGTGACGTGCAGAATTTGCACCCTTCGGGCTTATACACATATTATGATACAAATTGTATACAATACAAAATAGAAATAAATATATATTACTTAATTAATAATAAATAACATTCATTCATCACCATGCATACAATATTAATTCTTACATAACTAACATTCACACACAAGTTTTCACACTAATAGGAAACAAATAGCATACTTACCTGAATACTTACCGTACCGTCCGTCATCCGCGATCAACTGGTCGTTCGGTCGCATGGAAATGTGCGCGCAGCCGGCCCATCTATTGTTTGTCCACGTGACGTAACCGGTGGTGTGATTGCGATACTTCCGCGCAGCTACCTCGCTGCCACCGGCCGACGGCCGAGCCACGCGCGTCGAACACATGTTGCTCGTACGTCGCTCGCCCGCTCCGATTTGTTTACTTTTTACGTGTCGTGCTTATAAACTATTTCTTCCTAATACTTTTACTTGTGCTTGTTACTGTGTGTTGGACTGTCTACTCTGAGCTCCTTCTGTTTCTCCTTCTGTCTTCGCTATTTTACCTACTGGCTGTCTGATGGAAATAATTATATTGTGTGCAACGAACGCTTGAATTTTATTACACTATCGCTACCAATCATCAACCCATTAGCTAAGTACCTAGGCTTTGGATAGTTAATAACTGGCCGTATAGCCCTTCGCATGTCGGATCCCCGGAACACCGCGACCCTCTGAATGTCCACCATCCTTATATACTGCATTTTTTATTACGACTTAGCCTAGAAAAACGATAGAGTTTCATTTCTCCAATAATTATATCACGCATGTGATATGTCGTTGGAAAGCTAAACCTTGACGCTAAATAAAGACGTATAAATTAGAAATAATTAATTTTCCAAAATATTGAAAAGAAAATTATTTTGTTGTAATTTGAGTTTTCTTTTTTCAACACGAAAACTATTTACATAACACACAAATGTTGATTCACACATTTTACATTTCGATTGCACTATTTTGAAGACTATTGTTGTGCGAGTTGATAACATAAATTAGTTTTGTCATAACACTCTAATAAGATTCCAATTAGCCACTTGTTTACATAACAATAAATCGCCGCGTTTGCGCTCCACGCGATAAGTGCCGTTGTATAGTGACGCCTGTAGTAACTTTGTATCAATCTGTGACGCGCGAACGGCACGCGCATGTATTAGAATACCAATTTCTTAGAATTCATACGATAAGAAACAACACTGATAATAAAATCGAGTTCCTGGGTAAATTTACAATAAACTTACCTGTGTTTCGTAGAATATTGAGTAAAATAAATACACAGTATCACTAAAAACATTGCCAAAAAGTTCACCATAGAAACCGACACGATAACTTTTCGCACTTTTTTCAACAAAATACTCGACAACTGGCTAAATCAAATAGTTTATGCAAACACTACACGAAAAGTCCCACAAAATGATATATAACACATTACTATTCACTGTACTGTTACTTTATAACAAAAAAAATAAAATTGCACCAAATCGGCACAACCGCCATAATGGTGGACTCGCGTAAAACTAATAGACTACACTCGGAATTTATTTTATTTTAAATTATTTTGCAGTTGGATGCCATAGAATCAAGTATTATTATGTTGCCTTACATATGACTGAACCAATGACATGTTTAGTTATGCAACCAATCAATAATATAAAATTTTTGTATTTATTGATTGGTTAAGTATTATTATGTTGCCTTATTTATGACTGAACCAATGATATCTTTAGTTAGGCAACCAATCAAGAAATATAAAATTTTTGAACGAATTAAAATGGCGTGCGCCGTTAGAGACACACGTGTGTCTCTAACGGTCTCTTGGACATTACAGGCCCAGACTCGTTAGAGATACACGTGTGTGTCTGTGTCTCTAACGGCATCTTGGACATTCGAAGGGATAGATATATCACTCATCATCACATACACCCCGACCAAAACCTGATGCCAGCAACTCCATCCCCGCGAAATTCGATTTATTATAGTTGTTTTCTAAAAAATGCCTAAAAAAATACCAAACATCAAAATCTATTCAATGGTTGTGAAGCAAATGACAACAAATAGGTACACACATATAAACATACATTTGCATTAATTTGTAATATTAGCAAATATTAGTATTAGTGGCGCTCAGGGCCCCAATTTACTATGACAACTTGGCGGAATCACGTCGATTCCTTGCTTCGAAATCACGTCGATTCCTTCATTAAAAACGACACCTCTATGGCGGACGCCTTCATATATTCATATATATGACGCGTCATAGAGAATGCAAATTTCGCAGATGTCATTTATTAATGAAGGAATCGACGTTTCCTTGAAGCAAGGAATCGCCAAGTTGTCATAGTGAATTAGGGCCCTGTTCTACATAAAAACCCACTAACAGACACTACATCAGCAGCGCCGCCGGCGCCGCGCCGCCACGGCCTGCTGGGAGGCTCGATAACAATCAGCTCCGTGTACTCGACAACATTAATTACCAGTAAATAGCCTTTTACCCACGGAGTGGATACCTAAATAAAGTCCTCTCTTTAATTATATTGTTTTCTTTCCTTAATTATCCATTAACACCGTTGTGACAAACGCTGCTGTCAATTGCCTATCACGAGCTGGTCCAGCTAATCAAAAATACGTGCTACCAAACGTTGAACATTTCAGAGACAGAGGAAATGTTAGTTTCCAAAATAAGCAATTTGCTTTGATCCTCCTTCAGTAATCAGACGCCTAGGCCCCGCGCCGGCCCCGCCGCCAACGCCTTGAATATTAATTCGGCGCTCTTCCGCCAAGATCAATATAACATTACACCACAGAATCATATTTTCTCGCTGTCAAAATAACACATTACGATTGATTTATTCCACAGAACGGAATAATGTTGAATTTAGAGAGAAGAGCCGAGAATAAATATCGATGTTAGAAATGTGGTTCTATGAAACAGTATCCATTAAACAAGCACTTTCTGATACGAGGGCGGCGGCGGTGGCGGCGGCGGCGGCGGCGAATATTGAAAAGCAATTTGCTGTTGCTCTCGTTTTTTTTTAACTAAAAAAATGTGTAGGATTCCGTATTCTCCCGCAAGGCTACTCCTATGAAAACAAATTGCTGGTGAATATTCCATTGTATTTCCATTTCTAAAACAAAATACTCATTTTGAATACGTCATCAAAAGTACACACGTACACACATTATAAATATGTTGTTATGTTAGTTATCATTATCATTATAAACATTTTATCGTATAGTAAGTTTATTGTAATTAAATTTAATAACCAAGTAGTTCCTGTCACTGCAGTTCTTAAGTCTCTGTAAATCGGCCCCAGCCACCCGCGACACAGGCTTGCCGTGCGGCAGTGCGGGGACTACTGCTAATACCCTCCTAATATGTTATATTTTCTTTTGGAAATAAATTTTGTATTTTGTACTTTTTAGTGCCTGATTTATTAAGATACCCTGAATTTTACACAAAACTATGTTCTTTTTAACCGACCTCAAAAAAGGAGGAGGTTCTCTGTTCGATTGTATTTTTTTTTTATGTTTGTTACCTCAGAACTCCGTCATTTATGAACCGATTTGAACAATTCTTTTTGCGTCGGGTTCAGTATAGCTACGAAGTAGTCCCATATAAATTTCATCGATATGTGACCTTGGACTTCGAAGATACATTGAAGTCGGTTTTTGTTTTCTAAAAATTAATTACAGCTAAATTATATTGTCTAAATAGGAAAATACTAACTAGCATCGTAACACAGGTCTATCCTAGTACGAATGCTCGTGATTATCTTATATTTATTTTATGTGTCAGAATTATGTACGAGCTATTTTTATACCACAGAATTAGCTATTTTACTCAATTAAGATATTATATTGTACGACATTGTTTTGCTTAAATAAATTTAATTTAATTGAATTTTAGTTTAATTTTAGCTGTTTCTATGGCGTAATGCAAAATTCAATTCAAAATTCAAAATTCAAAATTTCTTTATTGCTGGAATGTTGTGCACAAAGATGACAAATAAAGATAATTCCTAACATTCTACCATAACAATGGTGTGCAATATTAACATTAAAAAAAAAAAAATTATATGTAATTAAATTAAATTCAAATTGTCAGATTATAGACTTAAATTTTAATTAATGTCATAATTATATAACGTCAAATTATTAAATATAATCAAATAATAAATCAATTAAACTTGTCATTTAAAAATTCATTAGTATTATAATAACATTTATCAATCAACAATTTTTTCAATTTAAATTTGAATGTGCCGCTGTTTGAGCAACTTCGAATGTCTTTGGGCAAATGATTATAAATTCGAGGAGCCATGCAAAAAATGCTCTTATTTAATTGCGCAGTAGTATTTGGCGGATAGCATATTTTTGTATTGTGTCGCTTGCTTTTGTGTTGCTCAAACATCGTTCTATAAGTATATACAAATACAGAGATCTCATAAATATAAATGCACGGCAACGTTAAAAGTTTCAAGCTAACAAAAAAAGGTTTACAAGATTCTGTTGGTTTGAGTTTGCAAACTGCTCTTATACACTTTTTCTGAGCTTTGAATACACTATCTTTTTCTGTTGAGTTACCCCAAAAGATGACACCATACCTGAGTACCGATTCGACATAACCGTGGTAAGCGTTGATAACTGCAGACTGGTTCACAACTTTACCCAACATGTAGAGTGCGTAAGAAAATTGGTTTAACCTGGCACATACTTTTTCAACTTGGAATTTCCAATTTAAGCTGCAGTCGAGTTCAAGACCTAAAAATCTTGCATTCTCAACCTCATGAATCTTTTGTCCATTATAAATTACATTAATGTCCGTTAA
Organism: Petrophora chlorosata; assembly: GCA_951640565.1. NCBI lineage: Eukaryota > Metazoa > Arthropoda > Insecta > Lepidoptera > Geometridae > Petrophora > Petrophora chlorosata. Next base: position 164,878 of record OX621204.1, on the reverse strand, counting down.
ATATTTTTTTCTATTCATAAATGTCATAATATTAGTCTTATCCAAATTAATCAATAAATTATTGTAGTCAAGCCATTTAATTATTAAGTCAAGTGTATTATTCATCTGTAGTTCTAAGGTGGATTTGTCCTTACTAATAAACATGACCGTGCTGTCGTCGGCGAATAAAACCATCTTTTGTTCCACAAGTTTCGGTAAATCATTGATGTATGTTATGAATAATAAGGGGCCCAAGACGCTACCTTGAGGCACGCCTTGTGTAACTTCACGGTAATTAGAAGAGAACACAGTTTCTTTTTTCATTTTTGGACAAATACGGGTAATTTGAGTGCATTGCTTTCTGTTCTTAAGGTACGATTCTAAAAGTGTAAGTACATTACCTCGAACTCCATATGCGACCAACTTACTTAACAAAATTTCGTGGTTAACAAAATCAAATGCTTTAGTTAAGTCCATAAATATAGCCGAAACTAGATCTTTATTATCTAGGCCTAACATTATTGTCTGTAAGAACTTATACACCGCCAAATTTATAGTTTTGTTCTGTCTGAAACCTACCTGCTCTTCAACGAGAACACCATGTTTTTCAAAAAATTGATATAAACATTTATAGATAACCTTCTCAAATACTTTAGATAATACTGGTATAAGTGCTACGGGCCTATAGCAGTTCATACTTTGTTTGTCATTTTTTTTGAATAAAGGTTTTATCATCGTAATTTTTAATTTACTTGGAAATACTCCGGATGTTATACACAAATTCATAATGTAGCTCAAGACAGGAGAAATCAAATCAGATACTTCTTTCAATATTTTAGTACTAATATCATCATAGCCCGTGCTGTTTGTATTTTTTAGTGACTTAATTATTGTGCATATATCATAAGGAGTTGTAGGATTCATGAAGAGAGTACAAGAATTATTATTTATATTTATTTTGGTCCTATTATTTGTATCGGTTGCACCAGTAAAGTATTTGTTGAATGCTTCTGCAATACTTGTAGGTTCTGTGATAACACAGCCATCGACAATGATCTGCTTAATTTCTTCCTTAGGCACACTGTTTTTGCAATGTTTAATGACAGACCAAGTTGCTTTGGATTTATTAGATGCAGTTTTAATGAGGTAGTCATTTTGAGATTTTTGGGTCAATTTAATAATTTTATTTAGACGTGAAGAGTAGGTTTTAAAATTTGTTTTATTCTGCTCATTTCTATGTCGTCTGTATCGCCATAGTAAGTCACGCTTTCGTTTTGAGCACTTACGTATTCCGCGGGATAACCACCTTGGCTTTTTACGCAAAATTTTTTTGATTAATGTCAGAGGGAAGCATAAATAATATAATAATGTAAACATGTCATAAAAAAGTTCAAAAGCCACGTTAGAGTCATCCGTATCATACACGTCGTTAAAACTAAGAGCTCGTAGGCAGTCTTTAAATTTGTCAATGTTTTCCTGGCAGTAATCTCTTTTCTCTATATACCAGTGTGACAAAGAACAGCTTTCTTTAACCGGACATGACAACATCTGAGCCGTATGATCTGATAAGGCAAACTCGTATATATTGTATTTACATCCTCTTACATTATGTATAAAGTTGTCTATGCATGTGCCGCTTTTTAATCACGTCGGCTCATTAATGGCTAATCGAAGGTTAAAACCATGTATAATGTGCATTAAGTTGTCATATTCTTTGCTTTTTTTAAGAATGTTGATGTTAAAGTCACCACATACGATAACCTTCTTTTTTGTATAGCAAAATTCATGAAGTATTGAATGCAAAATCATGAAAAAAATTTCGAAGTTTTGGTTACTATTTCTTGGGGGTCTATAAACACAAATTATAATCAATTTGTGTTCTATAAGCTCTACAGCACAGCATTCCATGATACCGGAAATGCTGTGTTTTTCAACTGCTGCTATATTTTTAAATTGGTGCCTATTATGAACCAATATAAAAGAGCCACCATGCCGATTGTGTCGACTAAAAGAAGCTGCTAAAGAGTAATTTGCAATATACAGTAATTTTGTGTCATCTTTTAACATATTATGCTCTGTCAGACACAGTACATCTGCAGAGATACCTTGTTCCTCAAGATATTCTAAGTTAACAATTAAGAGATCAGATTTATTTAAAATTCCGTTAATGTTTTGATGAAGAATATTGACTTCTTTATACACGAAAAAATGTTTTAGACGTACATGGGCGGGGGCGAAATATTAAAACGAATACTAAAACGAATTTAACTACTTTGGACAAACTATTGGCTATTACAAGCCGTGTTTAGCATGTAGAGCTAAGCGGGCCAAAAATAATGGGCCGTATCTATCAGAAACTAGGAAAATAACAAAATTGGTTGCAAATGTCAAACTGCATGCCACAGGCAAAGACGAAGGCCGCAGGTGTCGTAGCCACTTAGATAAAAGATCGCGCCGACGCGACAGGCTCACGCAACGCAAACGCACCCGCCGCTTAATCTCCAATTACATGCACATACATGTTTCGACGCGAGGCGTATCGCATATTATTGAAACTAGCATATTTATGTCCCATGCATTGTGTGGAAACACTCGTTCAGTCGCTTCGCGTGTCGTGCGCGCATTGTTTCAAATGTTTCGATGCCATCGAGACGATGCCAATTTCATATTCTTTGTGTTTTTCTTTAGCGAAACATCTAATTTTGCAAACCAGTTACATATCTGCTCACATCAGTGGCCAGGAATTGCATATATTCGGTATTACCCTTTAGGTTGCATGTAAAAAAGTGTTTTAAGCTGAAAGCTATTTTATAGCACATATTTTTGATATGTGCTATAAAATAGCTAGCACATTAGCGGCAGTCAAACGTGGCTAACTACTAACAAGCGGTCGAGGCCGCGTAGCAGTAGTAGCGCTGCAGCAGCGTAGCAGCGTAGCCGCGTAGCTAACTGGCTACGTGCAACTTTTGTCGCGGTAACAGCCGCGTAGCCGGCCACTGAATTTTATTGCAAACTACAAAATCTGTTTTCTTTTTTTAGCTACCACCTATGTTGTGCCTTCCGGTTAGTTCTGAACTGTTATTGTATTTGTATTCTGTTTTCGCTTCGCGTGAACCTTGTTATGCTTTTTGTATTAAAACCTATTTTTTCTACAGAGCTTGTTAAATATATCAGGAAAACTTGTTCTCGTAATTTGAAAGTGCACAGAGTGGAGACGAGGTACTGACCTTGTAACCTGTGAGGTGCAAAACGTGTAAAAGAAAGAAACAAAGCGGCCAAGCAGGGCTCATTTCGGTCGTCCAATTTACAATATAGGTATTTTTACAGCCCATGAAAAAAACAAGAGTTATCCTTGTTTGTAGCGAGAAACAGGCGAATTGTGGGATTTATGACCGAGTTTTTATATTTATGGAATCCCCTACAACCCGCGCCCCACGCCCCGCACCCCGCGCGCCGCACCCCGCGCTCCGCGCCCCGCTCCGCGCCGTCTGCGCTCGCGAGTATCAGCCGTGAATCGTTTTCAATCAGTGCTCGGCGATTCCATCTGGTAATTTTATTATTCCCGTCTCCATAATATGCTATACGTGTGAACCTTATTTTTATTTGTATACACACATGTTTATTTCGCCATAAAGAAAACAAAATCTGGTACGTATATATCGCTGATTGCTCCTTTCAGTGGCGAGGGTAGGAAACAATGTAAACTAGGCCGTGCGAGTCCCGTTACATAAATTATTCTCGTTCGTAATGTGCCTCGACATTATTCATTAGCATTGTTTCTGAAATGAATTCGAGATCGTTACCCAAATTAGGTAATCTTAATCGGTTGTGCGAGCGAGCGCGGCGTGCCGCCAGATCGCACGCTTGTGTAGTGTAGCTTAGCGTAGTGTAGTGAAGCGTAGTGTAGTGAATCGCAGTGTAGTGAAGCGTAGTGTAGTGAAGCGTAGTGTAGTGTAGTGACATAGCGCAATACGATGCAATCAGTGGTCAATGTCGTGAACTTTGAAGGATTTACCAAAGATGGAAAGCAGATACCTGCAGTTCTGCCGATGCATAGGCCCTGACTATGCCTACGTCACCTTGACCTAATAATAAACTCGATCGCTGTGTGCGTGTTTGAGAAGCTGACAGTCTCGTGTTATTCAACTATGTGGTTTTCAGAGTAAACTCTGAAATGTGGTTCAAAGTCCGATGACAATGTAATATTTCTGATGATTGATACGGAAGGTGGGCAATGGAACTCCGTGACGGATAATTGTAAGCTGGGCTTATTTAAATCTGTTCTGGTGCCGATTAAGCTTGTCTTGAAAAATATATTTTGCAACAAAAATCTTGTTAATAACGCCCAACGATACATACATAAAATTCGGGTGCCTAACTAGGGTTCCGTGTGTATAGAGAACCAGGAACTACTCGGACCATGGTCCCATAACACCTGCACGAAACAAATACATACGCTTTTTTTTCTGTGCAAAAGCATTGGTGCCGTTTTGGAAATCGATCCCGAAAGCTCGATGACATCTCCTTTTGTTAAGTCATCGTTGATGGAAAACTATAAATAAATACACTCATTTGCTTTCAACGTTTACCACAAGCATTTTTCCTGCAAGACTAAATCACAATGAATTACGCACTTTAATGGAGTCTGGACGTAAGCACAACCCCGACAGTGCGGGCTGGCGACGGCGACGGCGACGGCGCGGCTGCGTGGCGTCGACGTGGCGGCCGCGTGCGGGAAACGAGGGCTCTCGCGGCCACAACAACAATAAAACTTGCCTCTGCGATAATAAAAGGTCATGCCTCAAAAAACTAGGTCCCTTTCTTTACTCCCCCGTTACCTACGGATTTGAATGAAACTTTTTATAGTCCGACCCACATTCCGTTTTGTTACCGCGGCTACGGTTTACGTCTATTGTGTTATATTTGTGAGTAAATAGGTAAACTTGTAGAAGTAGAACTATTAGTCGGCGAAAGCGTTTGCGTTCCTTCAACTATGCAAACCAACTTTTTATCACATAGGTAGAAAATACATATTTTTTTAAATAGTAAGGACGGGATATTACACTAATCAATATTATTTAGACCACCGGCCTCATTGCAATTTTTGTTTCCATCTTAATCAAGTCGGGAGATAAGTAGGTGAATCTGTTATTAGCACACTAACTTGCAAACCCATTGCAATTGGTAGCGAATGAGGGCGGAATGAATTTGAGAATATGTATAATTTTGAAACCCACCTCCTAGGCCAGCGCTGTCGAGCGCATGCCGTTATAACTCTCAGACCTTTATTAGCAGCAACCGTTTATGTTCGCTTTACGTATTTTTTTTTAATTTTATGATATTTCTATGCATGTGGTTTTTTGCGATACGTTCGTATAAATCGGAGTGTTAACAGTCCTACTTTGACTTGAATGAATGTCATTAAGCAAGGAGAATTTGAGGTGAGAATGAGGCGCGACACGGTGTTGACGCGAGCAAGCGAGCACCAGCCGTGTACAGGCCACTCGGTACATGGATAGCACCACACTATATTTTAATTACAGGTACTGTGAACAAAGATTTTTAAGTGCGGTTAATCTATTAAATTCCATATTGCACCTTCGGTTATATAATTCTATGCTTATTATAACTGTTCATGTTTGTTTTTATCCGCGTATTCACTCCGTCAGGAGTAAAGGGTAGGAAGACCTTTAACCTGTAGCGAAATGACGATCAAATAAATTCTATTCCTAGTTCAAAAACTTATTGTAATCTCAGTTTTCACTGTTCATAAAATATATGAAAATGCTGAACCAACCGACTCCATGTCGCTTCGCGAAGGTGCAGGCAGGCGCGGCGCCCTCGGCGCCTTCGGCCTGCGGCGTCGTCACGGATGTGTCGCAGGTTCCCGCGCTCTCCTGTCGCTGATCGGTTTTACACATAGTAGCCTCTATCGCTCGCGCCCGCGGCTCCTCCAACCAAGTTTCCAATAATATTACCTACTTTTTATTTGGTAAAAGCTCCCCTTAACTTCCCGCATGTTTTATTCACATCCTGTTTACTGAAATCCTGTTTTACGAACCAATTCTTGAAATAGCGACTGATGATCTCATTTTCAACACGTTACAAACCGCATTATTTAAAAAAGTTATGATAATTTCTTGATACTTTTGAAAGAGACAAAGAGACCGGTTGCCACGTTGATAATGACGTGTGCAAGGAAGGCATACTACTGTACATTTACGGGGTTATTCCCAAAGTACTCCATTCTTTTGTTCTAAGAAGATAAAAATCCCATACATTAATTCTCAAATTACTCCAAAGAAATATTATAATATTTTTTTTATTTTTTTAAGTTGCATGTTACTCCACGTGTAGCTGGTTTTATTCTCAAAATACTCCAGTGATTTTACAGCATCAAATACCTAAATACTCCATCTAGATATTATAAAATTAACATTTCATTTTCAGCTTCATTCTACTCCATGAGATGTTGAGAAGGTACAGTCAGTCACAGTATTTATAAGCAAATTATGTAGGCTACAGGCAGGAGGATGCAAGGAAACCAAAATGCTTTGGGTTCTAAATTTAATTAAATATAAAAATTACATTTTAAGTTTCCTACATGCTAAATAACCTAATGGGTGACAACGGTTCGATGTGAGAACCAGAAGTGACGGTGTGGGGGAAGTCAGAAAGAGAGGGCATGATGAGCTGCGTCAGCGCCTCGTGACTCGCTCTTGCGGGCAGTTGGTATGCACCACGACGTCATACGTAACATCTCCCTCCCGAAGATCAGCAACTATTGGCGGGCTTTGGCTGACAGAGTTGCTGATACGCTGCAGTGGGATCAACCCTTACATGGTTGGAGTCAATTGACTTATCTTCCGCTATCTGTGCATAGGTATGTGTCCGGCGATGTATTCGGATTCCACGATTCGATTCCCTTTTGTAGTAATATTCATTACAGTTCGACGAATGACGACACTGTAATCTGATAACGAGTGCACCTGCACACGTTCTCAATGGGAGTTGTAGAGTGATATAACTTGAAACTTGATTTTGTAATTTGGAATATACTTTAGTTGTGATAATGGTGAACTCGGCTGTGGTGAGATACTCTTTTCTTTTCTGGGTGCAGGATATCTTCATCGGTTTATTCTTTCGCTTCCTGAGTAAGAGTAACGGAGTCAGCGACTCAGCGTGCAGGATAAGATATGTTCTTGCTTCGGGATCAGCTGGTGCACGAAGTGTGAGTCATGATGAATCTCCCGGCTGGTTTTCTTCTCGCAGAAATACCATGAGATTTTTACTTCGGACATTCTGTCTCTATGTACATAGAATCGATACTAATGGTTGCACATACTACATAGGGTAGGAAAGGTATAAGGGGTAGGAGAAGTTAAATTTTAAAAGGAATAATTAACAATTTATAAAAATTGTAAAGGATAGGCAATAGGCAATTCCTTCGCTTAAGAATCGGTTTAACTAGATTAGATACCTATCTGTTCCTAAGTTTTAGGGTAAGAACTTTATCTTTCAAGTAGGTATATAATTCTTAACTTACCTAACTAAAGTAACTAAACCAAAGATTACTAACGCTAAACTACTTTACTATTACTTATCGAACGATGTGTGCTCGATGCACGAATAAATGCTAGATCAATCAGCTGATTTATTTCATTCGATAAGTATTTCTAAAACCTATACTTACTATTACTTAAAATGAAAAGTAATTGCGCCATATGGGCAAAATAAAACCTATCTAATAGTTTATTAACTACTTGTACCTATGGTTATAGGTTTCTATTAAGTAACCTACCTCAGCTATCTAAAAGCGAGAATGTCAGACTCATGCATTCCTCAGACAACTTTATATGACTTTGTCAAAATGTTCTTATTTTCCTTGAGTACTTTGATGGCATTCTTATACATAATTTCAACAAACTGCAAATTTAATTAATTATTAAAAGTCCTAAAATGTTTAAATGTAAATTAGGCTTAACCACGATTTGGCTGCATTTATTAAAACTATGTACGTATGTAGGTAAAAATAAAAAGTACTAAAACTGTATTCGACTACAATATTCACGTAAGATTAATTTCATTTTTCAATATTTAACATTCATAATAATATGTATAATTATGTATTATATAGAGGATGGCGACATAAAAACATTTTACGAGTAGGTACTACTCTACTATCAGAATGAGAATGAGTTGAGTAGGTGGGTACCTACCTATGATATTCTATACTTGTTCTGTAGGTAAAGCTTATTTTTGAATAATTTGTAATTTGTAACTATGGTCAAAAGATCATCATGATACGCGAAAAACTAAATTACTTAGGTGGATTCTGAACTATGCTCTCAATGCTTATCAATTTCCTAAAAAATATGCTTTAGCATATTTGAAGAAACCATTAGCAAAGGCTTTGTAGTTGTAGGTGGTGGAAAAGTACATTTTCTACTTTCGTTTTTTATCACATGAGGTTCATGACTGAACTTTTGAACTTTTCACAAATCATAAAAATTATATATTCTATACTTATTGAATGATACTTATTGAAACACAATGTAAAAATCAGTCGGGCTGCCTAATAGGTACTTCAATTTTATTTTGGCTATTCTATACATTCGAAAATAATTATTATATTAAAATTTTGTTTCGGAATAGATGTACCTACCCATTTTATTACTCTTAAAATATAACTAATGAGATTAGGAAGTATAAGACATATTACATTATTATCTGATAAGAGTACAAGTTGCAATTCCGAGAGTTTAATAAAAGAATGGAACTGCTCACATTCTGAGTCACTAATGCAATAATGTCTTATTCTGTAAGTCGATATTTGATGACCATTGTTTTAATATGTCATAACCAGTCACATTCCGTCGAAATAATACCTTATAAAAGCTATAGGCTATAGGTAGATAAAGATGTCATGTTACCTTGTTCACTAGATTCCGAGAAATATGGCACGGTTATAGAATATTTATATTAACGGGCTTTATGATAAATTGATAATACTTATATAAATTGGATGTTAAAGTTTTGTGATAGTTGAGGACAATGGGGTAAAATAATCTCGTAGCTTGGGATATAGATTATATAACTTAAGTTTAAAGATAATTAAAGGATTCGAGATTATAAGGTGATATATTTTTTATAAAATTTCATTGAATATTAATATAGTATATATTTAAATAATAAAAGTAAATCTGCTGAGTACGAAATCAGAATCTGTACGTGTCTGTACCATAGAGTCTAGTGGTAAAAAGGTCTCTATTTCTCTACTCCGGAAGGGTACGTTAGGGTAAAATAGGCTTCACTAATTTTCGTGAAGTACCTGGCATATTAAATTGTAATTACTATGAGCAAAGAGTCTAGGCACGAGGAGAAACACTTTTCCTATTAAAATTAACATATAGTTTAAATTCAATTACCTCATTTCAAAGGGGGAGCAGTGAATATGAATATAATTAATACCTTTATACATATTGTTTTTGTAAAATTAATAATTAAAATATATAAAAAACTATATTATATTATAATGTGTAATCCTCAAATGAAAAGAGCCAAATCATTGTAAAGCGAGGTTTCGTCTCGTTGATGAAATTAAATTAAAATTATTAGTAAACGTTTGCGTAATGCCATCCCAGTTCTCTGGAATCCCGTGTGAATTATCAGTTGTGCGCCGGATTCGGTTACTTCCCAGTTTAAAGGGTCAAGTTGCTAGCACCGAACATAACATTATATGCATTTGTCTAGATTTTAACTATGTAAGTATCACTACGATTAAAATAAATTGTTTTCTAAAGTCTAAAACTCTTTACAATCTAACGCATTTCTACATTTAAAATTCCTATATATAATTTCTATACCCTAGGGAACCTCGATTGCCTTGAATGGAAAATCTTGGACTTATGTATAACACATTGAAATATAAAAACACCTATATTTAAAGGGAGAGCAACCATAGTATTCATCTAAGGTACTCACATATGCATTTTGGTATCTCTGCAGTATCGATGTCTGGATACACCTCCTGGTCCGTAGCACTGTAGATTCGAAGAATACTCGAAGGCCTAACTAGCGACCCTATTTTCGAGTATCCTACCACGACTGCGCCAATTATGTAGGCTACAGGCAGGAGGATGCAAGGAAACCAAAATGCTTTGGGTTCTAAATTTAATTAAATATAAAAATTACATTTTAAGTTTCCTACATGCTAAATAACCTAATGGGTGACAACGGTTCGATGTGAGAACCAGAAGTGACGGTGTGGGGGAAGTCAGAAAGAGAGGGCATGATGAGCTGCGTCAGCGCCTCGTGACTCGCTCTTGCGGGCAGTTGGTATGCACCACGACGTCATACGTAACAAGCACTGTACAAAAATAATGCAGACGAAAGTTTGTTTGTTTTATTGTATTAGATGTTTATGTCTGTAGTAATTGGAGTAAACCTCGTTACACCACATATTTTTATTGCATTATATATTACCTATTTATTAAATCGAGTGTGAAAGATTGTTTGTGTTTAGAGAGAGAGGAGAGTAGAGTATTGTTTATCTATGTTTAATTAACGTGCAATTCACTTGCCTTTTTTATAATAAGCGGATTATGGTCATTATATATATCAAGGTTAATTGGTCAGTTGAATTCTCGGGACAAACAGAGTGCTATAAAAAAGATAAATGTATGTATAAGGACCGTTCTGACGACATTGGGGCCACTGGAACAAGTATCGAAGTCCCGGAGGGCAGAAGAATTTTAAAACGAAGTCAAATCTGTTTCATGGACGGAATCTTTTGGAGTTATCCCATGCCGTTTCATCAGCTCTATTCGATACATGTGGACGTGGGTAGCAATGAGTGTCAAACTCTAACATGATGTCCAGTTGAGTTTATTTTTCTACCCAATAAAGAGCGACATACATACCGAAGAATAAATAAATAAATGCTCTGAACAAGACATTTCCCAATGCCATAACCAAAGGATGCGAAGTTTCACTTCAAACAGGCAATATCATAGAACACACTCCTGCTGTAAACAGAAGCCGACACTCTTCAAACAGGGACCTGAAACTGGCTTTGATTTTATTTTGATTGGTACATTTCTAGAATATTATTTTAAAATTAGGGCTAGAAAGACACTTATTGTTTTTATTATTCAAGTTAATAAATATAAACAATTACAAACCAGTTACTGTATTTTATTCCAACTTTTCCTCGTGGTTAAATATATTTTTATACATATATATAACAGTTTTGCACCTGACTGTACGTCAACTATCTTTTGGAGTAGGATGCAGCATAAAACAGTTTTTTTTAATTAATAATCATTAAACAGTAATGGTTGGAGTAGTTTGAGAACGAATATACGGTTTATGAACTCATTATACTACAACTTATTACCTAAACAACCCTTTTGAAACTAGTAGTGTGGAGTACTTTGAGAACATTTTTATATTCTCATGGAGAAGAATGAAACTTAAATTATAAAATATATTTTTTGATATTTTTTTCGTGGAGTAGTTTGAGAAAATTTCTTGGAGTACTTTGGGAATAACCCCATTTACGTACTTGCACTCAGACTAACAATGTGGCAACGGGCTCCGACGTTGTTGAAATAATACTAGTTTTGCAGCGAATTTTGGCAGCCATGCGCGCTTGTCGTTAGATGGGCTGCGAGCCAATTCATCATCAGTAGAGACACAGCACCTGCTGTGTCAGCCCTGACGAATAAATGAAATCTATTCATTTTTAATCCTAATATTACCTACAGCCGAATATTACGTAAATGTATAATAAAAGTGCGAATAAGATGCATTATACAGCGTAAACTCAGTACGAGCACGTCATGTGCCAGGCCGCCTGCGTCGCTTAGCGGACTCAATAATGTTCGTATTAAAAATTATTTCATATTATAAGATACAATTCAAGTTCCCATACAATAGAACCCGATCCGCTGATACATTTCTACGGAAAGTATTTTTATTGGCGAATTATTCGTAACGCCGCGCGCCGCGCGCCGCCGCCAGCTTCGACAACGCACGGAAAATGTGCCGAAAAGGAGATATTGATAACATTGTATTACTATAGTAACGCAGAACATAATATACAAAAGAGAATCGCAAAAACTGGCAACGTACAAGTCGGACCTCGCGCATTCAGGGTTCCGTGGTTTTGGAGAACTAAGCTAAGCTAAGAAAAACTAAGCTTTGCTCGGTGGGTGGCCTTCTACCGAACAAAGCTAGGTTTTCTAGCGTTTGTTTTCATTTAGTTCATTGAAATAGTTAATTATCTAATTTGTGAACATTATAAGAGTCAACCAGAAAAATTTTGAATTAGGCCCATTTCTCTGGAGTAAACGGTTTGTCTGCTACGAGCATGTGACATGGAAGAGATAGATGAGTTACTACAGTAGTGCTTATTTTGAAGGTAGTGCCTACAAGTTTTGAAGGCTTGTAGGCACGGAACCCTCGATCACATTTTTTGAAGAAAAATATTCCCTTATAACGAACCCTATCAGCGGGCACTTTATCTCACCCGCGCCGGCCTGCGAGGCTGTGAGCGAACGGAGCACACCTCTGTGCTAAAATATGATTTCTCTCTGGTACCAACTATTTTATCTTTAAAATATTCCGAATTCTTTTAAATATATAATTTCCTTGAATACAGTTTTAGACAAACTAAGTGCAGTCTCTTGGAGACATATTCCAAATTCGGTGTTTTTCTCAGACTAGAATACGAAATTTATTTGCAACAAATAATACTAAGTAAGGGTGACATGTAACATGAAAATAGTATGAATAGTTTCTCTTAAATCGGGTTAAAAAGAAGCGGAAATTAATTAAAAAATAATTGAATTTGTTGCAAATCAAAATAGTGCGGTCAGCGCTGGTCTTCCGTTGAAGCCGTTTGGGTGTCGTTAGCTACTTTGTAGATTAACTTCGTTTACAATAAACTGCTGTTAACAAAAATACCTTAAAAACTCCTTAAAAATAATAGCAGCCAAGTACAATGTATATAGTTACAATTGTGAAGAAGTGTGAAGTTGTGTGTGTGTGTGTGTGTCTCTGAGGGTATGAAAGATTGTTTACTTGTATCATACCGGAGAGTTACCTGCGATTTTTGGTGGTCAGTAAGATTTCTTTTCTTTTTTTAAATTCTGATACCTGGGACATAGCTCTTAGACTTACAAACCGCTTTATATTATGAATAGTGTTGTTCTATATTTTCCGGAAAGTTGATTCTAAAGTACGCTTCCTTAAAAAACTTTGCTCATCGTTTTAATGAAAGACAAGTCGTGCCCTAAAGTAATATCGAACTGGTAAAATGTATGTTCAGTTTCCGGTACGAGTAGGTAAGCAGAGTAAATACGGAGCTCGCGGAGAAATACGAACTCGTTCGCAGTCGAGCAAGTCTCTCGAGTGCGACGATATACAAATGGAATTCAAGGCATGTGATCACTTTGACCAGGTGTATCTCACTTTCCCCTTATAAAACTCGACCAATGAGGAGTGCAGAATAATGATAATAGTAACGCACAGCGATCACATACATATAACGCCCAAGGATTACTTTTCTAAAATAATAATAATAAGTCATTTATTTCATGCAATACCACAGTACAGGAGTAAAGGTATCGTAAGTCAATAGAGGCTCATAAAATATATACCTTACAGATTAACATAGATACGAATTATAAAAAATATAGTGCAAATAAATCTGTATATTCTAGGGGTTTGCCGGCGGCTTCGCTTCCCTACAGCGTCGGTAGAGCACGCCCGCTTTCCTAAGGATATGGTGCGTGTCATCTGTTTACATTTCTATACCGTTCATTGAGTATCAATGACTCTTGCAGTAACGGACGATTGGTATCATTTTATTTGATATACCTACGTTATAGTTATTATATATACTGTAGTAATACTATGTTTTGATATACTACTAATGTTATATATTCTTCAATTATCATATTGCTTCAGATAAATTGATTATTTGACATATCATATTTACTTATCCAGGAATATCTTCTGGAGCGCTGCTGGAACTCGGAGCTTGTATGACTTGAACGTCGCCCATACGTTGTCTATGACATCTATGTATGTGACCGTTGTGCGTTATTATTTATTTCATTATTATCTCGCCCTCCTTAAAAAGTGGTAATGGTGGGAATGTGCCACATCCTTAGGTGTATCCTCAAAGCGTGCTTCGAGCGTTGTGCGTTTTTTAGAAGAGCTCTCAGCAAATCGAATCCACCAAACCGGCGCCAGCGTCGGGGCGGGGCAGGGCGGATGGGGCGGGGCGGCGCGCGGCGTCGCGTCGGCGCCGGCGCCGCCAGCAGTCAACATAAACACAGGTGCGCCATCGGCGGTCTTATCGTTTAGTGATGTCTTCCAGGTCACTTGAAGGTTTGAATGGATAGAACCCATCGAAATAGCAATAGGCAAGACAAATGTAATATACTAGCTTTTAGAATTGTATATTAATGCTAGCTTCAATTTAAACACAATTCTCACCTTTAGAAAATGTCGTTGACTGCAATTTTATTATCTGTCTCACTAACTATAAGACAAACTAAAGAGTTCAGAACTGTTACTATAGTAAGTGTAGTTCCTAAGGTCAATGATCTGAGCTCAGCGCGACAAAAGAAGAGTAGTGGAGCACTAAACAGCTCACGGGGATGTAGCAGCCATTGTATCGCGTGCATTGTACCGCACTGAGCTACCGGGCTACCGGGCTACTGGGCCACCGGGCTACCGCGCTACCGGCCTACTGGGCCACCGGGCTACCGCGCTACCAGCCTACTGGGCCACCGGGCTACCGCGCTACCGGCCTACTGGGCCACCGGGCTACCGCGCTACCGACCTACTGGGCCACCGGGCTACCGCGCTACCGGGCTACCCAGAGCCGGATCTGAGCCGATATTATTGCACTGTTATGTTGGACTTGCTCGTTTGATATGTACTGATGTTTACTTGACGGTTGTTTCTGATAGGTATCTGTAGTTGTGAATTGCTGAAACTACAAAAATAAATTTAAAAGCTTTCGTGCTGCCCAGTTTTGTATTCGTTTCAAGCGCAACACAGAATAACTCTCTGATAACCATGCTTTCAGTAAAACAAGGCACCGCTGGAATTGGTAATGTCGTTAAGCGCATCTCCATCAGTATAAAGGCAGCAGTAATTGTAAATCATTTGGCCTCAGTACCCGGTGGCAGACCGGTGCCGGGCCGGACCGGGCGCCGGCACTGCTCTGCGTCTATTAGCCGCCACACCGGCCGGCGAGCCGGTTAATCGAATGTGTGCAGTGTGCGCGCTGCGCTGGCATGTCCGCGTATATTTCTTGTTCAAGTTCTTAATAATTAGCAGGTTGAGCAAGATTAATAGAACCAATTAAAAGTTCTTCTAAATATATGAGAAGTTCGTGTTTATTGTGAATTACGAAATTCAAGTAAATGTAAATATGGGAGAATCATATAGGTATTGTATACCCTCCCGCTCTGAGAGGCGGTCTACGTGACAGCAGTGGGAACGTCGCCGTCGCAGGGAACGAAGGGCCGATGATGATGATGACGATAAAACGAGAATGATCTCTAAACTGTAGAAATAGTTGTCAGTAGAATAGGAGCAGAACGGAGCTCTGCGGGTGACATGAGTAACGTACCGGTTGCACCGGTCGCTCCGAGTCGCCCGCAGGGGGCGCACAAGGGGCGCGCAGGGGGCGCACAGGGGGCGCGGTGGCGCCGGCGCGTGGCGTCGCGCAAGACATCATTTTAATATTTAAACTCCGATTCGAACTGAACTCTAAAAAATATCTCGCGATAAATATTCCTCTCGAACGCATGAACAGTTCGTATCGCCGCGGGGAATTCTCATTCGAACTGGAAAAGAAATATTGTAAAGAGGATCCGTTTTAGAGCGCGCCGCTGCAACCTCGTGACCTGTGTAACGCTAATAGCAACCGTATATCTAGTACGCAGGGTCCACAGTCCTGCGGCGGAGGAGCGCGAGGCTCACACCCGAGATATATTGCGGAGCGAGTGAGGTTACGTAACGGCGCACACAGGCTGCTGTAAAACTTCAACAATATGACGGAAATAAATTTTATTTCTATCTGCTACACGCGCTGCTTCAAAAAATTTCCAGTCCTTACATTTCAGGAATTCAACTTGAATAAGAAAAAATGTTTTATAAATGTATAAAGTTACAAAGTTACGAATATATTTTGTTCTGTATTTTTATTATAGAATAAGTATTTTAAAGCATATGCTCTAAAATACTTATACTCTAGGGAACGAAGACCATGGACCAGAACAACCAGAAAAACTATTTTGCGCTTTCTTTTTAGTGACGCTGTCATTTGCATACCTAGACGTAAGATTTACGCCGTCGTATGTATGTAAATAAGACTTGGTAAAAGGTTGGGAAGGTAAAGAAAAGATGAGAAAGGACAGTAAGTACTATTTTTTTCACTACGGTGCCGTTGGCCTTAAACGACCCTTTTCAGGACTATAGTTTTTGGCACACAAATAAAAGGATTGCAAAGAGATAACGAGTTAATACAAGTATATAGTTTTATACAAGTTTAACGAAAGAAGTTCAAAGAGGGGAACACATGAAACCTCATTATTATAATGATTTACAAATGACGTTACTCACGTTTAAGTTGAAATACCTAGTCCAACTATAGTTTCAACCCTATCAAAAAAAAACATGAAACCTCGTCTCAGTGCTCACTATACGACTCGGTGCCGCGACACTTCAAGTCTTAATTTAATTTAATAATAATTAATTAATTTAATTAAATTTAATTATCTTAATTTCTTTTCTTTTCTTCTTCTCTCAATATTCATAACAATTCTTAAAAGATAAACTACAAATCTAGGTGAGTTCTCTGCAGCTCAGGAATTGGTTATAAAATGCGAACTCGGCGAACACATAACACGGGCTCATTCAAAACATGGCACCACCGCCACCGGTTGTGTTCGCTTGAGGTCGGTTGCCACACTGTTTAGTGAGATCGCGAATGCGTACATTCACTGTTTAGTCTTTAGAAAAAGAGAACGGAAGAGTTAATAGTACAAAGTTTAGGTTGTATCATTGCACTCAACAGTGTGGCAACCAATAACATAATATTATGAGCAAAGCATCCGAGCGGAGTGCGCTCATGCAGCGGCAGCGGTGTGTGTCTGTATCGTTCGCTGATGGTTACCTATTCATTATTTGCTTTCCTAATTTAAATTTCATGACTTGATTAATGTTTTTTTACTCTCAGCACGTGGTACAATATAGTGCTGAAAGCGCGGCAATGCTAGTTAAGTACTTGTTGATAGCGCTCGCTGCGCGATTGATGGTTGTATAACATACTTAGATCAATTCTCTTTAAATATTTAAAGCACCTACTAGATTAGATAGTTTAATATCGCAACCAGTAAACTGAAAAACTAGGTAAATTTGACAATAGATAATAAACGACGGGTTTAGTTTGCTATCAATTCTTTCTTTAGCGAAAATATATTTAATAATATTGTTTAGTACATTTTAGAGATCACAAAATTCGATATTCGACACAATACATTCCACTAGAAAATAAAAATTAAATAGAAAACAATTGTGATGTCAGTATTAATTCGCCGCGTCCGTCGGTGCGGAGCTTGAGTAACTGGCTCTTAAAATACGAATTCGATTTCAGAGTTTAAACATTGCTAAATTTTCGTATTCATTCGGCAGTGAAGCCTCAAAATCAGCGGCGATCAGCGGATGAATAAAAGATTTACTTTTTATTCCGTTCAAAATGTAACTTCAGTTAGGTACACAGTACAATTCTGTCGCCCTTGAAATCAGCGACGTTGAATAATGCAAGATAAACGTCGCGAGAGTCGGTGAGGCACCACACTCGTGGTACGATAAGATGCTATAAAATATCAATAAATTATTCAATAATTATTCAATAAAATATCTGCAATACCTACCTGCAAATAATGCCTGTTCTGGCATTTCTCTTGAACCGTCACCTTTCGAGAAGAAAATCGTGAGCATCAGTCATATTTATCAACATTTTGAAATAGGAAGTCATAAACGAGGTTTCTCATTACTTATTTAAAATATGTAATCAATATTTACAAATTGTGCGACCACAGTGTGGCGACGCGGCGTGGCTTCGAGGCTTTAAATAAGAGCGAAATGTTAAATATTCTGATATACACGTGTTACGTAATATTCCACAACAGGCGAGAGTTCACTTTTATCATAATTATTATTCTCGTATCCTCGCAGCCCCGCCAGCCGCGTGCCGCCACGCCGGCCGCGCCACCACGCCGCCGCGCCGGCCGCGCCGCCACGCCGCCGCGCCGGCCGCGCCGCGGTGTGAGGGCAGAGCGATACATTCTCATCTCTTCAAAAGTTGCATTCCGTTGCAAATTCATTTAAATTTTATTCGCGAAGCAATCCTCGCGAGACCGACGACGAGCGCTCCGCTGCGCGCTGCGCTGATGGCACAGCGGTGGAGCGGGGACAACATCTATATTATAATAATTATAGTTGATTGTTGGTCGATTACATCATAACATTACCAAATCATATTAATTTCAATCAAAGACTACCACCAAATACCAGATAATAATAATATAGGATCAAAGGTTTTATAATAAACATACTCTCAATAGTTTTATTTGATTTTCTTGAAGTAATCTTCGGTAAAATGTAAATTAAACATGTATTCCCATTAAGAAATGTCCGAAATGTCGGCTCGCTTGAGTACCGTTACCGTAAATGAGCCGAGACCCGCTCGCGACTCCACTTGCTAGTCTCTTCTTCTCTCGTGTGGATGCATGTGTGGAGTGCCCTGGTGTCGGAGTTTTTAGAACGCCCCAAGGCCTCCGACATGGCCTAACGATTATTGTCTAAGACAACAACCGGGACCGACGGCTTCCCGTGCCCTCCGAAGCACAGTGGCGCTCAGATGTAAGTACCAAAAAAACGCTGCGAACGATGTTTCCGCAGCGCTGCCTACTATAGCGCTAACTACTTGTCTAATATGAACGCTATTTCTTTGTAGAAAGAAATGAGTATTAAGAATCTATACTATTATAAAAATGGAACTGAGCCAATTCTGTACGTTTAAAATATTTTTGAAAAACCAACTGCGATTGACTATTCAGTGGGTACGAAACCACGGATTTTAACATTTTTGTCTGTTTGTATTACAGATTCTTTAGATAACAAACATACAAAGTCGTTTGTTTCTCTGGAACCGCTGAACGGATTCTAATATGGTTGTCAGGGTTTGGTAGCATTAGTTCCAACTTAGATTATAGGTTATCTACATCAAAATTGGTTGGGTGACTACGAAAATACAGCTTGACTTCTTCGCAGTACGGGTTCTCATGTACTGGAGAGGTGTTGCTAAGATGGTTTTGGAAAAAATACGAATATGGCCTTCCTCTGTAAATTAAATTTAAATTTAAATTCAATTAAATTGTTTGTTGAACTAAAAACTTCATAACAATTACATTTAATTTTCAAGATATTTGTTAATGTCATAAGTAATTTTATTAACTATTAAAAGAAACTAACCTGTAAGGGAAGTTCAATAGTAATTATACTTCACTGGTTCTACTACAGACTAGTAACTTGTAGTAGCGCCCTGGAACTGCCGTTGCACAATAAAGTTTAAAGCCTCATAGGTAGGCAAAATATATTTTAGGAACGGGTAACACCTTTTCTGCTTCTCAGTATCCGCCATCTTGACCTGTCCTGTTATTCTTAGTTTAAAGTGGTTCTCATTGAGCTTATTGTTTTTTATTTTCATAGGCAAGGGAGCCGGGGATGGGTGGGTTTATAGTCTTTCGGAAGAACCAGCTCGTATAATTACTATTGAACTTCCCTTACAGGTAAGTTTCTTTTAATAGTTAATTATACTTCACTGGTTCTTCCGAAAGACTAGTTACTTGTAGATGTTTAGAGATAAAACGAAAATAAATAGCTAATCTCAATTATTAATTATATTATCTATGTAATTATTACATCTATTACAGATTATAATAAATTATCAGCTTCCATTTTTATCCTAATAATATTATAAATGCGAAAGTTTGTGTGTGTGATGTTTGTTACCACGTATCACCGTAACTACTGAATGGAATGGAATGGAATATAAATAGTTTTAATACTAAATTGAATAGGCATAGGCTATGTAAATATATATAAAAATCAACCCCCAAGAGGGTGAAAAAGTGTGGTAAAGTTTGTTTTTTCGAAACTACCCCTAAAAACAGTGTCAGGGCGTTCTAAAGTTTTTTTTATTTATTTTAGTTATATTAATTCAAAACTTAGTTTAAATAAACTTAAAACTAAATAATGAAACAATTATTTTTTTATTTTTTCAATACTACTCCTAGGGCGTGTACAATAGTTCTAAACTTTGCACGGAAAATTTTATTTCTTGGTTCGATTCACTAAAAACTCGGTTTAAATCCTAATGCTAATATAGTGTCATATAATATAGAATTTATCATGTAATATAATATATAATGTAATATATAATAAAATACATAATGTAATATATAACATACAAAAAATTTTTTAGATGTGTATTGTTTAAGTGTGGGTACTGTACTCCGCCCATCCTGTTTATGTAGGAGACAGCAGTTTTATTATCGATGTGTAGTAAAACTTCTTTGTTGAATGCTTGTTTGGTATATGTTTTAAGGGCTAAATGAGCTGCCAGTAATTCGAGTTCATTTATATGGTTTGAGGACTCCAATTGTGACCAAAAACCACTTGTTCTTCAAGTCCCGCAATGTGCCCCCCAACCAGTTTTAGATGCATCAGAGAAAATTTCAAGACTGTATTTTTTTTTTCCTGATAACGTTGTAGGTTATGTCTATAGAGTCTAACCACCAATCAAAGACATTTTTCAGATAGGATGGTATTGTCATGATTCTGTCGTAGATGTCATTATTCAAAAATTTTAGTATTTAATGCGTTAGATTTTTTTGTGTGAGCCCAACCATATCAGACTGCGGGGCAGACTGACGTTAGTAAGCCTAGGAAGCGCGCAAAGGAACGTATGCTGCATGACTTTAATTGTTTAAAATGGAGTAATTTGGACTTTATTTTCATGGGTTTTTCCGCAGGTAGGGATATGGTAAGATTATTAGTATCTATAACAAAGCCTAGAAATTTACATATTTTGTGAGGTGTCAACACACTTTTATCATAATTTATGACAAGCCCCAGAGATGTCAACATTGAGGAATGCTAGACCCACCTCAATGGCTAGACCTCAATGGATGTCAATAATGAAATGGTTTCTTTGACGTTGTCTTTGCATTCAGAGCATTGAGGTCTAGTGTCATTCCTCAATGATTCAGAGTATGTTCTGCCCAAAGATTTAATATTTTTCTTTGGTTCTGCCCATTGAGGTCTCACACTATCCTCAATGGTTCTGCCTATCAAGAACCAGTCATCTAAATAAACTACTGATAAGAAACCTTTCTGACGTAATTTTTGTATGATCGGTTTCAACCATTTTGTGAAAACGTATGGAGCTACATTAAGACCAAAAGGCAAAACCGAAAACTGATACAGTTTTGACCGATACTGAAATTTAAGGTATTTACGATGATGCGAGTCAATATTTACCAAGAAATAAGCGTCTTTTAAATCGATTGAGGACATAAAATAATCCTTTCTTATTAATTTTATTGCCGATCTGAAATCCTCTACCAATATTTTAGAATCCTTCGCTTGCTCGGTCATCAAAATTGAGCACGCGGTTAAAAAGCAACTTTGCACTCTTGTATAACAAACAACTATTGTAGGCTAAGGCAGTCAGTAACAGAATTGATTTCTAGGAAAAGTCTGAGGTAGTCAGCGTATAGAAGGCTCTTGGTGGTACTTAGCACATTAGG
Source organism: Petrophora chlorosata (assembly GCA_951640565.1). Classification (NCBI taxonomy): domain Eukaryota; kingdom Metazoa; phylum Arthropoda; class Insecta; order Lepidoptera; family Geometridae; genus Petrophora; species Petrophora chlorosata. The sequence continues at coordinate 142,994 of OX621204.1, read as the reverse complement.
AAGGTCATGTATCATAATCAAGAAGAGAAGAGGACCCAGTACTGGGCCCTGGCTGACTACTGACCTGGTGCAGTAATGTTCAGAAACATATGAGCCATACCTAACATACTGCTGCCGACCTTTCATTTAATCCGAGAAAAATTTGAGCAGGCCCGGGAAGAAACCGATGGCTGATAGCTTGATTAACAATATATCATTATCTACGAAGTTGCGGGGAAGAGCTGGAACTTACATAAAATATATAAATCACACGACAAAGTAAAACATTTTGTTGTCATATTAAGTTAGGTACAAGTATAGTTATGTTACGGCATTGGCCGCAGCAGTGATCAGAGTAAATATGCAGCCGACCGCCGCGCTGTCACTCTGATCGATCGGCTGCATATTTGATGGCGCAGTGCCGCGGGTCCTGCCCCGACCCATGCCTAGTGTAGTGACATAACTCTGCACTCTGCAGCGAGAAGAGAAGCTAATTAACCAACCTTGTTTATAATCATAATGAATGATGTTTGAAATTAAATCAAGAAATGAATGTCTGAAATGCGTGGTCTTTCATGCGCTTCCACGTGTCACGTGAATCCGACATCGTAAAACACGTAGAAATATTTAGTTTTCTTTGGTAATACATTTACTTCATGTACGTTGTGTAGACATGTGCTGTGATGTGCGTCATCTGTATTACTTTTGTTTGGTATAAACTACTTGATTTTCCATTTAGAAACTAAATTATTTTTCAAAAAAAAACTAAACTGCCTTCAAAACCACAAACCACAAGTGCCATTTGTGGTTTTGAAGTCGGTTTAGTTTTCTTTTGAAAAATAATTTATTTTACCCTTTTTAGTGAAAAACAAGTTTTAATTAAATTAATTTGAAAAGTTTTTAAAGACAAACTTTTATGATCTAGAAGCCACATCATGACGAAGTTTAAAACGGGCTATCACAATTAAATGCATGTACAAAAAAATTTCATGTCTGTCCTATTCTCTGTTGAGGAGTTCCCTCGCCGGAAGTCAATCCTGGGTGTATCAGCCATGTCATGATGGAATTTAGAACAGGCTATTATGGTTAAATCTATTTACGAAATGTTGTGTCTGTACTATTCACCGTTGAGGAGTTCCACCGGAAGTCAACCCTAGGTGAAGCAGGTGAAGCAGTCGAATACAAACCTCCACCTTTAGAAAGTTGGTTACGAAAAACACAAGAACCGACTTGAAGATTAAACTTCCTCCTTTTAAAGTCGGTTAAAAATTGACTGTACTAATCCACAAAATTATCATACATTTAAAATAATAATATCCTACAAATAATAATAACACTACATACACATATATATATATATATATATATATATATATATTATATGAAAAAATAAAAAGTAAGTAAAATGTACATACATAAATAATAATAGGGGATCGGACAACTTTTCAGAAAGTGTTTTATATTAACTACAATTAATATACATAGCCAGGAAAAATACTATTTTAATTAAATAACGCTCTAAAAGTACCTAAAACTATGTTTAAATATTATGTTTTAAATATTGCCGCGCAAAACGTCACCCCAAAACTTGTGACGTCATATATAGGTAGAAAACGACAAACACTTCGAAATAAAACTAGCAAAGATATTTAAATAAGTTTTGTGAAGTTTGGGGACGATATTGTAGTAATGGAACGAAAAAATTTGCAAAAATACTATTTATGAAAAGCAAAAACGTAAAATAGACACAAGCTTGACTCACAGCATTTGCCTACAAATGACGTCATGCACTGTGTTGTGTTTCGGAAAAGATTATAAATGTCAGAATTATTAGATTTTATTTATTGATTTAAAAATATAAATCATTATTATTTCACAAAAATATTGATTGAATGATCTTTCTGGTTCGACGAACATTCGTTCTAACTACATTTTAGATTTTTTCTCGATTACTGTCCGATCCCCTATTATAATAGTAATAAATATACATACTTACATAAACATACAATGCAAGAACATTTGCTATAAGGTTTAGCTACATTCAGTTACATTGTATACTTTACTATAAATAAATAAATTGTCTCTTTATCTCTTTGTTTTTCTCGTATCATACACAAAGCTACTGTTTGCAATAATATAATACGAACACAACAAATCCCAAATTGAAGCTCTCAAATACGGAAGCTATTAGCACAATGTTTGTTTTGCACTAATTAGTAATTTCATTTCGCGGAAGCAGGATTATATATAGAGGGGTACAGTTTACCCGATCACTGCTACATATAGCCCGTTCGCTGCCGCACGTTACCCGCTCGCTGCCGCACGTTACCCGCTCGCTGCCGCACGTTACCCACTCGCTGTTGCACATTACCCGCTCGCTTCCGCACGTTTCCCGCTTGCTGCCGCACGTTACCCGCTCGCTGCCGCACGTTACCCGCTCGCTGTCGCACGTTACCTGCTCGCTGCCGCACGTTACCCGCTCGCTACCGCACGTTACCCGCTCGCTGTCGCACGTTACCCGCTCGCTGCCGCACGTTACCCGCTCGCTACCGCACGTTACCCGCTCGCTATCGCACGTTACCCGCTCGCTGCCGCACGTTACCCGCTCGCTGCCGCACGTTACCCGCTTGCTGAACTGCAACTATACATTGTTATGGCATTTGAGGGAACGAAATAAGTTCGAGAATCAAGAGTTTTACCAAAGAATACGTTAGTATTGGTTTTACGCACTACAAGGCTACAAGCGCTCTTTGTACCTGCAGCTGTTACATGAATTCATTCTGTTTTTTTATTACATTTGAATAATTCATTCGTTTAAATTTTAATTCTAAATAATTTATTCCGAAAAAATTTGCCACATTGTTTGTTGAAAAGGTCAAAATAAAAACGACATACAAATTTATAATCCGGTCTACATATCTTTAATTCAGTAGGTTATAGCGCTCGCGATAATGCCGGCCGTGTCGATCGCAGTGCGGGCGCGCGTACTAGAGCGTAATAAATATACCAACACTAGCTGCGCCCCGCGGCTTCGCCCGCGTAGAGATTGATGTGTCGCAAGTAAGAAAAGTAGTCGGCTGCGCTGTTATGATTATTTCCGAATCTATCATGATTCTGTATTTGCGAACTCGCTTCAATTGTTAAGCACGTTTTCGACGATTTGTTCTCGTATTTCCCGTGCCAAACATGGGCTGCCGTATAAAATATACTAAATTGCTTAAACACGCATGCCCCATCACCGATTATTGTGGAAACGACGACAGTGTATTGCACTATTACCTACGACATTCACGTCTTAACTCTCTATTTTTTTCGAACCATGAAAATCAATTTCCCATATAAAGTTTAGAACTCTATTGCACACCACCCGATGAATAGCATCGACCGAAATTTATGTTAAAGTTTATTTGTTCTGAGTTGTGAGTGAATCGAACCACGGAATAAAGTATACACTGAAAAAAGCCGTACAAACTTTAAAACACTCATGCACCCTTACTAGGGGTAGTTTTGAAAAAATAAAAAATACGTTTAAAGTTTATTTGTACCGAGTTTTGAATAATTAAAACTAAAATAAAAATAAAAGCCATACAAACTTTAAGACGCCCTTACACTTTTTTTAGGGGTAGTTTCAAAAAAATTAAAAACACGTGTTGTAAAATGTATGTTAAAGTTTATTTCCTCTGAGTTGTGAGTGAATCGAACCACGGAATAAAGTATACACTGAAAAAAACCGTACAAACTTTAAAACTCCCATACACCCTTCCTAGGGGTAGTTTAAAAAAAATAAAAAACACGTGTTTCATTATTTAGTTTAAAGTTTGTTTGTACCGAGTTTTGAGCGAAATTAACTAAGGAATAAAAAGTGTCCATTCAAACTTTACAGCCCTCTTTCACCCCCTTGGGGTTGATTTTGAAAAATTAACATAGCCTATATTTCAATTCAGTACTTAAATTATCTATATTCCAAATTTCATTAAAATCTGTTCAGTAGTTTCGGTGATACCTGGTAACAAACATCACACACACAAACTTTCGCATTTATAATATTATATTAGGATTAAGTACACATCGTATACACGCAGAAAAAAACGCTAGATTGAAACCACTCTTACTCGTACATTGTATTTCGTGGATAGATAAATTGACTAAATGGTCAAACACGGTGTCAAGAACAAAGATATATTGAGTGATATGACAGCTCTCAGCTGAACCGGCCGGCACCGCGGACGGACGCGGACTGCGGACGGACGCGATTCAATTCGCGGCGAGAGGTTTCGCTGCCATTCAATATTTAGCGGTAACATGCGAGGCGCGCTCACACCCGCCACCGGCATGGGAACCGACGTTAACTAATACTTCTGCAGAGCCTTCCTGATGCTACTCGTACTAATGTAAACTCAGTTACTTAATAAGAAAAGCCGCGTTGTTCTATCCGTAACATGTATAGAACATTTTTCGAAATGCTTTTATTTAATCAAATAATACTACCTCGTCTGAGCGACTGTTTATTATGAACTTCAACTCGTTCTCACTCAACAAATGTTACAGGGAAGCGCGCGGGCGCCGGTCCCGCCTAGTCAGCTGATCGATTGTACTTAGTAAACAATAATAATAATGTACGTAGCTCGTACAGCAAATATTGCTAAAATGTATGTATGATTTCTTTGTCATTTTTAATATTGCCTATTTATGGCACGGTTTTGTTCTCATAAAAGTGACATGAATATTATTTAAAATTATATATTATATAGCCAATGATATATTTTATAGCCTCGTCATATACCATAAGGGTGTTAATACCTTCGCAGTGGCGGCGGGTATACGCAAGTGTGAAAAAATAAATATGAGTAAGCGTAAAACTGTGGAACCGAAGTGACATAAGTGTATATACGTTCATTAAATAGGTGCTACAGATGGGTTATCGTTCGGTGCCAACGGAATGGATTCAATGCGACATAATCTTGGTTACGATCGTGTTTGCGCGCGTTAGACGCTACTTCAGACGCTCAGCTCAGTGCGGCTGCGGTGCGGCTGCGGCGCGGCGCGACGACGACGACGAGAGGAAATTGAGAAAGTTTTGTTTCCGAGTGATGTGAAGTGTTCGAGACGTGAACCGACCGTCGCCGTCGCGTCGCGAGGTTACATTGTCGCGAGTGAAGTGCGAGAGCCGATCTTATCGCCGCGCTGCCTATTATTTAGCACAACTTCGCGCGACCTCATTGCTACACCATCACGCGGAATGGCTCCATAGAATTTACGGCCACTCTCACGACACTCAATCGAGAGTAGAAAGATCTAAAAGCGTTTCATTTGCGAGATCATTTCATTGTAGCAGTTGCAAGAGCGAAGTGTAAATAAAATGTCGTCTCTCCTGTTATGTAAAAGAGAGATAGGTTCGCGCAGACGGCCCGCTTGATGAAAAAACGCTCACCCTTGCCTATGGACATCTGCAATACCAAAAGCATGACCAGTGTGTTGCCAACGTTGTAAGAAGAGAAGAGATTAAACTTTTTACAGTTTCCACTAACAATTTTGTATTGAATATGGGAAACATACGAACAGTGGTCGATTGATTGCAATAACCGTACGAGAGATGTCAAGTGAAGCGCGCAGCTCCTGCGTCTGCCGCCGTCCGCCGTCCGGCGTCCGGCGCACGGCGCAGTCGAGCGTCTCGCCGCAGACAGATTGCGATACAGATTGCAACTGTAATTACTCGCAGCGCGTGGCCGATCATCCCTCTCCCCCCACCCCACCTCTCTGTGCCTTGTACTACTCGATGAGCAGTCGGTATACCCGCTAGCTGGCCTGCAATGCAGCACTGCTCATATGACTTACATGTTACAAATACCGGTATGTAAAGTTAGAAAACTATCGTAACTCTCATTCATGTTTGATATAATACGGCAGAGCTGCACTCACGTTATAATTTTGTCTCTTCGGCTTACCTTTAGCCAGTCCACATCGAAGCATGTCTGATATAACACAGCTGCACTTACGTTATAATTTTGTCTCTCCGGCTAACCTTTAGCCAGTCCACATTGCAACATGTCTGATGTAACACAGCTGCACTCACGTTATAATTTTGTCTCTCCAGCTAACCTTTAGCCAGTCCACATCGCAGCATGCCTGATATAACACAGCTGCTCTCACGTTATAATTTTGCCTCTCCGGCTAACCTTTAGCCAGTCCACATTGCAACATGTCTGATGTAACACAGCTGCACTCACGTTATAATTTTGTCTCTCCAGCTAACCTTTAGCCAGTCCACATCGCAGCATGCCTGATATAACACAGCTGCTCTCACGTTATAATTTTGCCTCTCCGGCTAACCTTTAGCCAGTCCACATTGCAACATGTCTGATGTAACACAGCTGCACTCACGTTATAATTTTGTCTCTCCAGCTAACCTTTAGCCAGTCCACATCGCAGCATGCCTGATATAACACAGCTGCTCTCACGTTATAATTTTGCCTCTCCGGCTAACCTTTAGCCAGTCCACATTGCAACATGTCTGATGTAACACAGCTGCACTCACGTTATAATTTTGTCTCTCCAGCTAACCTTTAGCCAGTCCACATCGCAGCATGCCTGATATAACACAGCTGCTCTTACGTTATAATTTGGTCTCTCCGGATAACCTTTAGCCAGTCCACATCGCAGCATGTCGCAGGCTCATAGCTTAATAGGCTTCCGGAATAAGGTTTTTTGTAATATGCATATTCTTATTTATAATTATATTATTTACTAACTGACATCCACAACTTCGTCCGTGTGGCGTGAGGGTACGTCAGCACTTGAACCTAAACGAGTACGTAGCACTATTACCTATTCTGTGATTAGGATTACAGCAGATTTCTAAACCACATTTTGCCGGACTCGTATGAAGAACTTATTGTTATAAATATTAAGCCAATCGTGTGCTCAAACGTCAAGGTTCCGATTCACACATATATTTATGTTACGGCTGTTTAACTGACGAATTCAAAACCAGACAAGGTCTAATTAATGATCATCAGAAGTGATTAATTTACATAATTGGAAGAGAATTACAGCATTGAAATGCTAAATAGTCGAATGAAACAGAACTCGAAACAGAAATTAGCATAGCGATGGAATACATTATGAAGTGCGCGGCGCAGCGGCGGCGGCAGCGGAGCGGCGGCGGCGGCAGCGGCAGTGGCGGCGGCAGCAACGGCGGCATCCAATGAATACAGAAGAAAATAGGAAATATGCATATGTTGACGAAAAATTCGAAAATTACTTGATATACTACTCCTGTAAACATTTAGTAGTGATACTATTATTATAAATTGCATAGTTTTTTTGTATTTCAATGTTTCTTTTTCACAAGTTCAGTAAAACGGAACGTAATCGCAAAACTCAAAACGAATAATATCAAACCAAACCTAATATTAAAACCAAAGCTTAGAGCTTAGCTTTAGAGCGAGTGTGGCTCGTGCGCCTTTCGATCCGACGCACCTGGGTTCGAATCCCGACTCAGCCCTGCACCAATAGCTTATAGTTAAGTGCAGATTTCGCACGCTCGCTCTAAAACGGTGAAGGAAAACATCGTGATAAAATCCGCTTACGCGCTTTGGAGTGGTAGGCTGTGGCCGTGGTTGTAATACCACCCACCGAACAAAGACATGCCGTCAAGCGACCTAGTCGTGTTTCGGGATGATGTTTGGTGAACCATCGGGGAGACGGGTCTGAGCAGCCGCTCAACTGCCGTCTCTCTCTAGATGTATGTGCTCCATCTTAGGCCACATCATCGCTTCACATCAGGCGAGATAGTGGCCAAACATAGATGTATAAAGTGTAAAAAAAATGCTAATATTAAGTGGTACAACGATAATGCAACAAGGACCAATTATATGTGACAAGAAAATGTCTGCTCTAGCAACTTCGTGATCCGCAGATTGTATTTACATGCAGCAAGTTCCCGTTTGGAAACTATCGTACGTCGAAATATTCAGTATAAATATAAACGCCGTGAATCAAAAGCGCAAACTTACGGGAGAAGGACATCCTAATTGTCCGAAACCTGGTTCGAGCTATCCGACAATCATAACGTGAGTATAGCCGTTTATACTTTTAATAAAGTTCTCGTTGTACAAAAGAAGCTTGACAAAAGAAGAGATATTCGTTCCGAAGGTCCGAACATAAATAGTGCGAAGTGAGCCACTAATCAAACGACCGAGACCATTTCGAAAACTCGCCAACAGACGCGCGGAGTCCGGCCTCGGAAAACATTATGACAAATTACAGCTCACGGGAAAACGGTAATGTCCAATATTGACGCTACAAGGATCTCCAAATAACTTCATACGAGAGAAACGTACTCGCCACACGTCCGCGCGACGTGAGCACGCCACGCCACGCCACGCCACGTCACATCACGTGCGTGCTCCGCGTACTCGCAAATATTACGCACGTTGTGTACTCGCAAATATTCGCTTGTGTCATCGCATCACATCGCATGACGCTACCTCTCGTTCCGCGCTACTACATCGACTAGTATCCAATAGCCAACTAATGAGCGAAGAACTAAGTTTAGCCGCGCTCTTGTTTATTGTCGCGGTTGTCAGTACAGTCCTCGTGGTTGGTTCCAACAATTAAATAAACAGCAGCTTCACGTGCGTGGCATAGGTCCCTTAGTTTACAATAAGTAGGTACGATTAGTGGTTAAGAGGTACACATTAACAGCGACAGTACGCAGCGAAAATGTGGATGAGCGTGGCTGTTCAGTCGGGATGCCGCAGATATTGATCGCGCACAATTAAAGCAGGAAGCGATCCCGGTCAGCACACAACTGCGATGACAGCTCTGGAGCCACGCAATGAGTTACACTCGGTTTTCTACGCTTGCTCGCGCGCGCTCGCTTCGCTCCACCCTTGTTTTTATTATTACGCGACGCTTCCAGCCCCATTCAGCGCCATTGTGCGTTAACGGATGTCGTATCTTTTTGTTTCAACGCTTACTTGCGTTTTTTCACCGAGCACCCAACTTTTATACTTACTTGTAGTTTAATAAACTCAAAATTCTTTTGTAAGGTAAATTGAATAAAAACCTTTTTTGGAGCTCTTTGAAGTTTGAGTAAAGGTATCGTAAAAGATACGTTCTCTCGCCATGAATACCTCGACTTATGAACTCTGAAACCTTTCGCATTTTTAGGGTTCAGAAAGGCGGAAACGGAACTCGTATGACTTCATCAAGGCAGTAGGTACGTACTAAGTTTTAAAACAGAAACGTGTTTTATATATTTATCACGTGTTATGGACTAATAACATAAGTACATCCCGATAATCTGTCAAGTCTCGGGCTCAAAAATATATAGGACAATAAAGTTGGCTGATTATTAGTAGCTCTGAACATACACATATATATATATATATATATATATATATATATATATATATATATAAGATATATAAGATTTATTTTGGTTGACAAGTCAAAAGTGCAGTGCCGCGATACACTCAAAGCTCTAAATGGATGTTATTGAGCAAAAGTGGCACTTTCCAACAGACGACATAGCTCCGGTCGCGGTTCTCCACCATCCACCGTACAACGGCTTACCACGTCAAGAGTCAAGCTATAGTCGACGTATCGTCGTCGGTGAACCATCAAGGAGACGGGTCTGGGCAGTCACTCAACTGCTTTCTTCCCTTAGATCTAGTGTTCCTCATTTTCGGTCGCATCGTCGCTTAACATCGGGCGATATAGTGGCAAAGCGTAGATCTTTTGTCGCCCGTCGGTCCCCGGAGCGTATAGCGGACCTACCTACTCCATGAAGAGAAAGGGGTGGAGACGGACGGGAGAAATATTTTCTTGTGGAATGTTGAAGACATACCATCAGCAAAGAAAACTAAATATGCTATTAGACGCATGTTTTAACACACACTAAAGATAAAAAAGAAGAACTTTAAATTTGACTTTATTCTTTATGATAATATTGTAGGCGGGTGTACGTAATATGAAAATCTAGCTTCTGTTACATCGAAACCTTGATTTAGTAAGATCGTCTTATATTAGGCGAGATTGATAACACTTCAACTTCACGAGTGTAAACAACAACGGTAGCTTTTAGTGTATGTACTCTCATTTAAGAAAGATATGCTCTTATTTTGTAGTCAACTGTGGCATTTTCATGATAATTACGTATTTATGCATTTTGAAAAATCTCCTTTTTCCATTTATTTAATAATAAATAACGCCCAACAATCGCGCACCCGCAACATAGGTCCAGGCACCTAACTATGATTCTTGTATCAGACACGAAACAAATACGCCATTCTCCAAAAAATGTATAGTTTCAGTGTCTGGAAATATTTCTAAGTTAAATATTTTTTATAGAGTAGTTCGGCCTGTGAGCCACCAAGGATACTTGATACTAAAATAAAAATGTGGCTAACTTAATTCAAAATACTTAAAAAACATACAAACCTCAAAAACTGTATCGCTCTGAGGTGTCCAGATGCCAGTTTGTTATCGTCATGGCCCTGAAAATGTTCTTACTTATTTATACCATAAACCACTTGGTAAATATCCTTAAATAGACACCTCCTTTTTAATAAAGATAAGAGAAGATACTCATTCTATATCAATAGCAAAAAATATCTGAAACTAGAGAGATGTAATTTTTAGGAGTATTTCTTCTTCGAGTATATGACAGTAACAGCCAAAAAATACAGTTTTTGAAATTTATGTCTGTCTGTCTGTCTGGCCGGGATAAACTCAAAAACTAAGGCAAGGAATTTAAATGCAGTTATGTGAAATATTGTGTTCTGTGGAGTCCGGCGCTTCACATACATTTAGTTTCATCAAAATCGGTTTAGGAATATTGAAGTTATGACGCAATTCAGGAAAAAGTATGATAGGTTAGGTTAGGCCTAATTAAGTGTCTACTATAAATTGAACCCCAGAACATAGCGGACCCCTAGTACGCACGCTCAGCTTAAACTGGTTTGTGGCTTACCCTGAGAGCTTGAAATTAAGCAATTGGTTGACATGGGGCTTTCTAAAAAATGTTCTGTAGAGTCCTCGGCTATAATGAGATAGGAGCGGGAAGGTTACGGGATACGAAAGAAACGATAAATGGATTGAAGTGGATAAGTGACAGGCGATGGTAATGAGAAATGAGGGGAACGGTTCCGGGTTAGAAGGGGTCGGTAGCAGGATATAAGTGGAACGATAATGGTATAGAAGTGGGACGGTAACGGTAAAGGAGCAGGACGGGATCTGGATAGGAGCGGGACGAAAGCAGGAGATAGACAGTAACGGGATAGGACTGGGACGGGGCCTACTCCCGTCCTATCCCGAGATAGGACGGGAGTAGGAGCGGTATTAGAGTGGGATAGAAAATAGTCTGGAGCAGGATTACTTCACTACGCATACGAAGTCGCGAGCAACAGTTAGTCTATCTATTTCTATACCTATAATAAAACTGTAACGAGGCGGCTACTGTACATTGAAGATATTTTTTAAGAGTATTTGAGAGCAACAGAACCCAAAAATATAGTTTTTAAAATTTTTGTCCGTCTGTCTGTCTGTCTGTCCGGGATAAACTCAGAAATTAAGGCACAATTGAAATTCAGTGTTGAAGTGTGGAGTAGAATGCCCCGCCATCATCTATATTACCTATTAAGTACAACCTGGGTGTGTTCAAATCAAGAGTGAATAGATACTTACTAGGCAAGCGTGCTTAATCTTCGACCACATCGTCGCTTCCCATCAGGTGAGATCGTTGTCAAACGTTGGCCTAGTCAGTTATAAGCCGACTAGCCCGGCCACTACGCCACAGAGTGCATAGACACTATCCAGTAACATAAATCTTCGCGATAAATGGCTAATAATACGTCAGCCACCTCAGCTAAAAATGAAAGTAGACGACATTTCAGTGGTCGGCGGTAGGCAAGTGCTGAGCTCCTCAGATACCGCTGGTAGAAGCCGCGACCCTCCTCCGAAGTGGTTGAAGACTGGCGGCGCTCGCACGCCGCCGCGCCGCTGTAAATCAGGATCCCAACCGTGACTGCGGCTTTTAAATGCTCCGCAGACGCAATTAAGGAAAAGAATTTAGAGTAATAAATTCAGAGCCAAAGCTGGGAATAAATCCAGCGGCAAGGAGCCTCCCCCGCTTGCACCCCCACCGCCGCCGCCGCCGCCGCCGCGAGCACAATGCCCACGGAAAATACGTATGACTTCACCTGAATCGCTCTAATGCTATCTTAACCAACGGACTTTTGTTCGTCCAAACCGGAGGGACCGTCTCATATTAAACAATTCTCTTTCATGGCGAGGACACCGTGTATGACCAGATATATGTAAACGGCTAATACACAAGAGTGTATTAGCCGTTCACGTATATCTGGTCTGGTACTGGCAGAGTACTATAAGAATAGTCAGCTGTTTGGCATTGTTTCCGAAGAGGCTGTAACTGTGTGACTGTGAACGAACAAAGCGAGTTAATGTCACTAGTGAGTCGAATATGAGATCTGCTCGCGTCTGAGGAACTCGGTGCATCTCGGTATTTAGGAATTGAATTGACGGCACCTATACAGAACAATACAATAAGAGAGAGGCCACGTGACAATTTCCATCACACTTCAAATTCGCGGTCACTACGGTCATCAGAGAACCTACTGTTGAAAACGCCAGCACATAGAACTTCTTTTTATAATTCCTGCTTCACTGTCAAAGCTGTTTGACTATGGAACGTTACCTCTTTCAATCAAACGAGCTCCTTCTCTTGGCATTTTTAAAAATCGTATTAAGCAGTTCTATCTTGCACAATAGCTGCTACCTCGCTATGCTTCATCTACTGTTGTTAGTATTTACGTTCGCATATGTAATTTTTTTTTATGAAACTGAGTTTTGAGTCGTTCGCCTGATAGTAAGCGCCACGAATGCCCATAACAATTACAGTGCCACCCATAACTTATAATACCACAGAAAGCACTACGTAGCACTGCATTGCGCTCATCACCCCGAGACATCAGATATTATGTCCTATCGCCGTTATTCGAGGCCTTTAAACAATATTTGAGAAGCAGTCCTTCCGTTTCCGGCCGTGTAATAGTAGTTGTAGTTCCTTTTCCGGGCGGTAGAGGGGGTATTTCCCCACTTTGTTCACCAGGTGGCGCGCACGAGTCGCTCTCGTCATTGGCGTCTAAGTTTTCGTGCCGTGAAGTCGTAACGCTGTTAGCGTTCGATAAAATAAAAAGAATTAAATTTAAAATAGTTTTCTGAAATAATTGAATAAGTTATTAAGTTGTAGTTTCGATTATTATTTTTTAAATATTAATTAAGTTTCAGGTGATTTCTAACAATGCCTTTAAAATAGTGATGAGACCGCGTGGCTTTCTCTTCTTCATCGTCTCGTGAAAAGAGACGTGGCTAGCGGGATCAAAATGAACAATTTATTTTTAACAATATCTTATACTTGTGGTAAGGGACCGCGAGGCTTTCTCTTTTTCGTCGTCTGGTGAAAAGAGTCGTGGCTAGCGGGATAAAAACTAACAAGTGAAGTGAGTACAATGAGCAAAGCAGACGGAACAGTGAGGAACTTCCTAAAGAGAGTGAGGCTTTGGAACGCCTCACTAAACAAGTAAGTGACATAAAATTTTTGTTTTTTGTCATAGTTATAGTGGCTATCCACTTTCGAGTTGGTCAGTACCTTCCCAAAAGCAAGGATGCCTCTTGTAACTCAAATATGGATACGAACGTAGACACACTGAATGAACAAATGCTTAGTGAGGTGCCCGCCATATCGGCCCTCAGGTGCGTTAAATTTCGATTTAGCAACCTTAAAAGAGCCAACTGTTACAAAGCTTCATAAGAGTATTTGCAATAATTAAATTCATTACAACATTTTAAATCCGAAGATTGTAGTTAAACGTAGTAGTTATATCCTCTTTTATTGCAGTGTTAGTTAGGTAAAACCAAAAAAAAAAAAAAAAAAAAAATTAACGGTCGGGGTTTACTGAACTGGAGGTGAATGACGTAATTAACAGGCCGAAAAAGCCAAAATAATATATATATGTATTTTTGGGTGCAATCACCTATGCTGTAACTATACAAACCTATCTATAGTTGTTGCCTAATGCTTTAAATAAAGAGCCCTTCTACAAAAGACACAAGACATTAAAAAAAAAAAAAAAAAAAAAAAAACTATTGTTTGTTTGTAATTAATTCGAGGGCCAATATTGTTGAACAAGGAGTATATTCATTTAGAGCTTGGGTAAAGATCAATTTCTCAATAGTAGTTTAGAAATATTCACCATCTTATGAATATATTTGAAAATGATTTGGAAATGTCTTTGTAACTCAAAAATCCTCCTTCTCTGCGCAAGAGAAGAGAGTGCTTTTTATGGGTCCCAGGCTGCGCAACCTGGACCTAACAACTACATTAAGACGGTCGCTCCACGGCACCGTTTGTGCTTAGCAACATACTATTTTTTACCTATACCTACTGGCTACAACCAAGCTGGTCGCTCCACAGCACCGTTTGTGTTTAATAACCTAATATTTTTACCTATACCTAGTGGCTACAACCAAGCTGGTCGCTCCACGGCACCGTTTGTGTTTAGCAATCTAATATTTTTACCTATACCTAGTGGCTACAACCAAGCTGGTCGCTCCACGGCACTGTTTGTGTTTAGCAATCTAATATTTTTACCTATACCTAGTGGCTACAACCAAGCTGGTTACTCCACGGCACCGTTTGTGTGCAATAACGTAAGATATCCGCCTTCTTAAAGGGTGCGAATGAGGGTCATTACGAATTTCTAGCTCAGGCTAGTATAATTAGCGTATCCTTCGACCTAAATTTAGAGCAGTCATTTACCTCACGTCAAAGAAACCCGACTAATGCTAAAAGATTCATTCGACAAAGTTTATTTAGTTAGATCAATACGCAGGGGAAGAAGCTATGGAATATTGATTCTTCACATGGGTTTCGAGGTGAGAGGTCACCGCTGGTCTCGCCTCGGTCGATCAGTACCAACTATCAAACTATTACATCTTCCGAGATGGCTCATTTCATAATATTTGGGCATAAAATTGGTCTAGGGGTGCCTACGTGTTGGACACATGTCGCTACGTAAGCCACCCAAAGGACCGGGTGTATACTTACTCATGAGAAAGTGTGACATAATAATACGACGGCTTCAGGCCTCATATTTAATTTAAAATTATTGACTAAATATCAATTAAATACTGCAATAACTAAAAGTAACCAAATTAATACTGAATTCAGTTCATCGGATTCCAATCTGTTTACAACCAAACGATTGGATTATAATAAAAAATTGATCTCATACAGGCCATCTCATCGTTGTTTCTTGAAGTCAACTACTACAGATGACCTGTTGACCATTTGGACTTACATCAGCTCCCAAATAATAATATTTTTTTTTTTTATTATTATTATTAATCAGTTTTTATATAGTATTTTTGTAGAAGTATTGTAAAAAGCCTCAAATATATTTGGCTGTGTAGTAAAATTCTGAATAATATAACTTTATTTCAGATTATGATCCAAAAGCTTCCGCGCCTATTTTAAATTGAGTGGAGGATAATACTCCGAGAGCAGGAAAATCGAATTGTTGTTTATCTGAGATGATTGTTTGATTTTTTCCACAGGACAACTTTCTGACAAGAATCAGGATGAACGGATCCTACCTAGTCCTATAATAAAGATGCAAAAGTTTGTGAAGATGTATGGACTGTAACTCCATATCGCAAACGCTGCTGGGCTTTGATAAAATATTGTAAAAGATTCTGAAATTTATTAATTTATTTTTATCACATTATATAACATCCTTAATCCTTACAGCTAAACAATACCAATACGATGCAATAAGTTAATGAATCAGACCAAAAGGTAACGTTGCGAGATGTTCAGAGTATAGTAAGGAGTCTAAGGTTTACGTCGCCCGGCTGGCTGTACCACAGAGACGGTTCAACTTTTGTTGTTTGTAATGTATAGCCTGACTCGAGTGGTGGATGTTATGTATCATCAAATCGTGTCTACTACACCTTTCATCGGTATCAGACTCTTTCAAAACAGAGGCAGCTGACGCAGGACGGGAGGCCGCGGAAGAACTCGTTGTTTGATTCAATCCTTTTCTCGTCAATTTTGTTACAGTGTGATGCAGTGTCACAGCAGATTTGTCGTAAGTTATCTCATATTTGAGGGGGAGTCGATCAAAAGAGCTAAATCATTTGGCTTATTAAATATTCGAAATTCATATTCCGGGCAGTAACAACAGTATAACCAATCGGATCTCCTTAAAGTCAATACTTCCCGCGTGGCCGAACCTGCTTCCGCGGTTGATGGATATAGTTCTCGACAAACGAGGTGTTCTGGAGATGGATCTTTTTGCGTTAGCGTGAGCCGATGTCGTACCAAAATGCTAGTCTAATTAGTCAAAATGATACATGGGAATTAAAGTTTGGAGGAGCTTGGATCTTTCCGTCACTAAATCTGATGCCGAAAGTTGTCTTGCATCTAAATGGGGCGGAAGGCATGTTTTTAATAATCGCACAGATTTCTCCATCATTTGGCATTCAAGGCCACAGAACGTTCCGAATCCGTGGTTTTCAGCTTCATGCAGTAAGTACAGAAAATAACGTGAATTTTGTGAAAAAAAAAAAAAAAAAAAAAGAATAGTTTCAATACCTGCTAATACTTTAACATCTTGGATATTATGTAAGATAAGATCAACTATGAGTGGGAAATCACTTTCTATCACTAGTTCAGGTCGTAAGTACACGAACTGAAATGGTCAGTGGATGTCATATGTCCTTTTATGTATTTCGGATGGTAATTTCATAGATTGGCCTACATACGGATCAATAAGAACTATGCATGCATACAATCGAAATGGAAACTTTTTTATGTGGAAAACCGTTATCCTCGTCCTGTAAAGTGAGTTCAAAAGTTCCTATATGTGACAACAATAGGCGTACTAAAGCTGATGTCTGTAATTCGTTAATTATTGTCCGCGAAATAGAACAGTTGTAACAGTGGCGTAGCTAAACTAGGTAACCAAAGGCCATGGGGCAAAATAGGGCCCCAACTAAACTATTTAAAATCGTTTGTTCCGCATTCGTCGCGTTCTCTGGTTTATTTATATTGCGAATATGAAAAAAAAAAAAAAAAAAAAATCCACTAGTTCAATTTATTGTTTGTAAGTCAGAGCACTGGTCAGAGTCCGAGGGGCCTTTTGAGCTTGGGGTCCCCGGGGACTGCCCCGTCTAGCCCTCCGGTAGCTACGCCACTGAGTTGTAAGCAATGACTAGGTTCTAGAACCGGTAAGTTGGGTAAAACCTTTTTACGGAAGAGGCTGGCGTCAGGAAAGCCCCGAAAAGTGTGATGCCAGTCTTCAGTAACAATATGAATAGATGGATAGATAAACGTTTTATTGTTAACTATTATTTATTGTACACTTAGAAGTTAATAACTCATTAGATGCTCTGTTTGAACCCATACGATAGACCAAAACTGTAAATTTACTCAGTAATGTGTTTATGTAAATGAACAAATATGACTAAGAAGGACAAAGAACAAATATAACTAAGAACTAAGTTACATCATTATATGCTCAAGCTGCAAAAATTTTAAATGTGTAATCACTAGTAATCACATTGGCGTCTTGTTCACCAGGCGAAAACAAACATTATCTCAAATATTGTTTAAAGGCCTCGAATAACGGCGATAGGACATAATAGCAGAGTTTTACCTACCATTAAAACTCTTATTATGTCCGGAGCCTTATTCGAGGCCTTACGGTAAGTTCTGCCTGGTGTTTGTAATCTTAATTTTAGTTTAAAAATAAGTAAGGTATATATTTGAGACCTCAATGACGAGAGCGACTCGTGCGCGCCACCTGGTGAACAAAGTGGGGAAATACCCCCTCTACCGCCCGGAAAAGGAACTACAACTACTATTACACGGCCGGAAACGGAAGGACTGCTTCTCAAATATTGTTTAAAGGCCTCGAATAAGGCTCCGGACATAATAAGAGTTTTAATGGTAGGTAAAACTCTGCTATTAAAACTCATATGCCCAGTAATTTAGCTGGCTACAATGCCCTTAAAACCGGAACACAGTAATGCATGGGCACTACTGCTTGCTTTGCAGATCTGTAAGAGATCGCTTTGAACTATAAAACCGCCCATTGTGACACTAATATCAAGTTAGTTGTTATTTAAATTTTTAATTATTTCTATATTATAAGGTGTTATAATAAAGAGTTATTCTATGCTAATAATGTACGGGTGACACTCACGTTTAAGTTGGAGTAGTGTAACTGTGCTGAGCGCGGCGCGCGGCGCGCGGCGCGCGGTGCGGGGCGCGCGGTGCGACGCGCTCGGCACCCGCCTTCACCAAGACCTTAAGTTGTGGTTGAAACTGTACTTGGACTACTCTAACTTCAATTTGAGTGTCACCCGTAAATTATTATTATTAAAATCAATGACGATATGACCAGTTGACTGCGCTTCCCGGGGGGACGTCATACGCCAACAGTACTCTATTTAAAGCGGATGCAACTAGGGATGTTCCGATACCACCAAAATATCGATACCTACTCATATGAGTACCTAGTCATAGATTTCTTGTAATACAACTAAATCATGTTATCTCTACTCTTATGTATAGCTCTAGTTGCCCAGTCACTAAATTGTGATTTTGTTTTTAGTTTTACCTTTTTTGGGATACATTTGATTAAACTCTTTATTACATACTGAAAAGAATTTTTATAAATGATATCTGGGTTATTACTTGTAAATTCAGTAAGGCTAAGTTTCAAATGTATGCTTTAATTAAGCATAAATTCGAATTAATTTTCGAATAACTTTAATATTTTCTTATACAGGCTAGAACAGAACAGGGTGTAATGTAAATAAATAAATTAAAACAAACTTGTCGTTCCTATCATTTTGTTTTATTCATTGTTTACAGACAAAACAGAGACATCGAACTAACCCTAATCTCTTGCATTTTGTTTTTAATTTGAATGTAAGTATTTCGTGCGATAATCAGACGAATCAGATTTACGTGAAACCCATAGACGATTGCAAAGTTCTGAATATTAGTAGGTATATAGGGAAATAATTTTGAACTTGGACCACCAATATAAAATTTGTGAGTAACGTATGAGCCAACTTTGTCAAATCCGACTATTCCTATAATCTTGCAACATGCTCGTAATATACATTAAACAAGTCCATTGAGGTTTGATTTTATCGATATCGATAATTTGAGTCATTATCTTTTTTTCGTATCCCTAGAATAAACATGTGGCAAAAATGTTGACCAATAAAAGGTTACAAAGCCATAACCACACCCTCCGCACCCCGCCGAAGATCGGTGAATTTGTTTCTAGGAAAAATGTACCTACCTCTACACGTACTCCACTGGTTTTATCCTCCTTGATTAAAATAGTACTAATAATGATTAATATTGAAGTATTTTTTTAAAACAACATACTCCGCTGTTATATAGCAACGCTTCGTCATTGGAGAAACACAGCATGGTGCCAAACGGACCGGTCCATCCCGCATCCCGCATCCCGCGCGACCCTCAACAACTCTCTACGTTATTTGTCGATCAATAATAAAGCACAACACTAGTTACGCAGTTTTACGTATTGGCTCGGCTCCCGATTGCACTGCATTATTGATGTTTTGAAATTGTTTGCAAATAGCAAATTGCAATTTCAGTACGTTTTGATGTAGATGTCAATCGAACCACTCCCGGCATGTGGCGCGGAACGACAAAACACTGCGTCATCAATTTGATAGAACGGCCATTGTGTGTTAGTGTCTCATGACGTTTGCGTCAAATTTGGCTGTGGAATATAATATTCTGCCGTTCAAAACAATCGGTAAACTCATAAAATAATGTTGCATGCATTGTCCGTTCATATAAGTTGGACACAGCGCGCGCTACGCAAATTGAATATATGCCGAATGTCAACGCGGTGACAGAGATAGTCGTCAGAAATATTAGGAATTAGGAAGGTAGGGAAAATAAAAAGTGCCAATATATGTGGCGCTAACACCAAATAAGGAGAAGAGTACCTAACAACATGTGGCGACCTCCTCCGCCCCATATATCAAGGACTTGGCGCTAAAAATTGCTCACAGATGGCGCTGACACAGAGTACCATAAACGCCCATACAAAGTCGCAAATTACCGTACAAATCCTGCATCGCACAAACGAACATCGCGGGGGCTCTGTGTGTCGGGTCACTCCCTTCCCTCCAATATGGTTGAGGGGGGTGATGGCTGGTCCACAAGTCATACTCGTGAACGGGTGCTGCTTGCGGGGACTGGTCTGGTCTAGTCACTCCTACTGCTACTGTCACACCTACTTATATTTTATTTACACTTTTTTGTTACTGATACCAAAGAAAACTAAATATTACTACGTAAAGAAGCGACACTCCCACCCCCCCGCTAATTTGTTGTCACCCACAACAAACCGATGAAAAAATGGGCAATGCCGTGCTTGCGTCACTCGGTTGTCACCGCTCGCTGCGAATGACTAATGAGTGAGATTCAAATGTTTATTTTATATGTGCGAACAATTATATATGTTATTTAAGGTTGTTATGACCTTTTTGGATGACGACGATGACCTGCTTTACAGAGGTAGAGCAGGCCGGCTGACTATTTGACTTTGACGTATAGACGAAACATATTGAGAAAAAGACGGAGAACGGCTAAAGACGGTGGAGCTGATCAGGACCTGACCTGATTGACGGAGGTTTGCCTATCTCTTTTAAAATGGTTCGTTATTGTTCTGTGTGTAATAAGAATCGAAGATTTTTTGGTTATTCGCGTCTCCCAGCCAAGCGATAGTGGGTGTGAAAGAGCAACACTTAGGTTGCTAACGTATAGCGTTGTCCTTGTCGCGCTCGATTCGTATTACCTCATCCCTACCATAATTACGCACACACACAAATCGAGTGCGGACAGGCCGGTGCGTCAGTAGTAGTACTAGACAGTTAGCTCGGCGAATTTGTATGGAGTGTCGGGGGTCTGCTGATACTATGACTATGGGACACCTCACTCGCACTTCTTGTTTGATATTCTGTTAATTCTAATTTATACCTAATAGTTCATTGTCATATTTTGAGACATTTTAAAAGAACTGAAAAAAGACATCTCCGCAGAGTTTCTTGGTGCTATCTTCTCTAGCGGGCGTATTTCCAAAGCACTGGTAGAGTCAGTTCTCGCATTTCTTTTCAGCACCCAGACTTCAATTTGAATATAAGAAAGAAATGGGTAAACATACTTACCTTTTTTTCAAAGATATGTTAATATAAGTTACAATTTTTAACATATTTTATTTGTATCATGTGTTTATGACCATTTAAAGTGCACTTTTGTGTCTATTTAATAAATGATACTTGACTTTGACTTTGACATGACAGATAAGACCTATACAAGTTCCAAGTAAGTTCTGTCGGACAGCTGTTTCTGGGACAACACCTGGCGCGGTCGGAAGATCTTCCATATTAAATAGAGGCGCTTCTACAGTAGATACCTATATCTACCTATTGCCTTACCTATCTACTTATCACTATCCCCCACCCTCCATAAACAATACATTTTGGGAAATACTCAAAGAGTGACTCGGCGGCGGTGGTGCGGTGGCGGTGCGGTGGTGGTGCGGTGGCGGTGCGGTGGTGGTGCGGTGGCAGTGCGGTGGCGGTGCGGTGGCGGTGCGGTGGCAGTGCGGTGGCGGTGCGGTGGCGGTGCGGTGACGGGGCGCCGCCGGCATCGTGGCTATTTTACACACGATTTGACAACGAAGGACGTGACGTTCGCCGCGTCGCGTCGCGTCGCCTTCAGGCGTGCGCCCGTTTGGAAAATGCGTGCCCAAGAATGTTTCCTTCCTTCCGCTTTCCGGGACCTATTTGCTTTTATTTTGAGGACGCAGCACTTTTTATGTCCGTAGGTATTTTGTAATGCTATCATTCCAGCAATTTACGAACCTAAATATAATTTGGAGGAAACTATAAATGTGAAGACCCAAATTTATCATTCATTTGAGATCAAAGTACCAAGAGTAAACATTGTAGTAAGTATAATATTTTGTATGCTGTTAAATTATATTACCATAGTATATGCTTCGTGAAGGCTGACTGATATGGTACCTACATACTTAGAGTCTAGCTAAAGTCAAAGTAAAAAATATTGTGAGAGAAAATAAATAAATGATTTATTATTATTGCATAATTATTAATTAACTAAGTTTTCGTAAATATATTGAAAAGCCACTGTAAAATTGATCAATTTAAAAAGTTCCCTAAGAGAGTAACGAGTTTTCATGTTATAAATGAAGGAATTGCTCTTTTTTGTACCTAACACAAATATGGATTACATTTCCACGGCTTTACCCCTAATTAAAATTTCGTAAGACGACACGATGGAAGTAACTGAAATATACTAACCTGCAGTGGCATCATCAGTAAACTATCTGACTTTACGTTCGGCGTAGGCTGCCGAGCTCGATCTCCCATCTAGAGATTTTATATTATGACGGTGGTAAAATTAATAAAAAGCTCTTCAAACCATTCCCCATTATAATGGCGGCAGAACACACAAACCAAACCAATATTGTTTATTTTATTTCATTTGTATATACATATTTTTAAGTGTATTATATTGATAATTAATTGTTCTTTTTTTTGCTCTGTAAATTGATAATTGTATGTATGGGTCGTAAGAAACCCGAAATAAATGCATTTTTAATTTAATTTAATTTTAATATCTCTTTGAAGGCTGAGTGGTTCTTATTTTGTAGAGTCATTGGAATCGTTAAAAAATTGAATTGTTAAAAAATTGACGCAGCACATGTTGCCTTTGTATTGTAAGGGAGTACAAGCGAACAAACCGCTCAGCGCTCAGCGCTCAGCGCTCAGCGCCCGCCCGGTGGAATGCTTTACGCCCGACTCGCGACCTGAACCATTCTCTGGATGGGCCCACTCTAAACAACTGAACAATGTTATACATATTTATAGACCTACAAAATTTGAAACCAATATGCATGAATATAATTGAAAAGAATTGTCTTTTTGATTGTAACGCGATTGATCACGGCGAAACCGACGAATTTTACTTTCTGTATTCATCGAGCTATTTAGACTGCAGCAGTAAAAAGAGAAAATAAATATAAGTGCTAAAGAAGTCGCATCCAGTTGTTCTCGAACAATAACTATGGGAAGTGGCGGCTCGGCGTCATTAGGGGTCGCTTTGTTAGAGCGAGCCGGTCCGGGCCGCCCCGGGGCGCGGGGTGCGGGCGTGGTGCGGGCGCGCGCGCGGGGCGAGGAGAGCAAACACCTGCCGCCGTGCTCTAATGGAGAGACCATTCACTCACTCAGCACTAAATACATAGGCACTGCGGTACACGCTCACGACACCAACACGACACGAAACATCTATGGATTTGTCCACTTATTTGAACACTACGCCAGCACGTTTTCATTGAATTAAGATATATGTATATCTTCATTTAATTCTTATCTTTAAAACTCAACCTACCAGATCACTTTCGAACAATGAACAAAACGGAGAAGTTGGTTCTGAGTGGTCGTTGATTAAAAATTCCAAGTATAATGCCTACGACACAAAATATACAACGAAACACTCAAGACATTGAATTATGTCAAAACATCAACCTACTACTACTACAATACGCAAAATCGTGCGAAAGCCTTATCTATACAAGGTCAACAACTGTGATCGACGAAAACTTAAAAATGAGCATTCAAGTGGGCTTTTTTAAAAAATGAAGGCGTTTCAAAGACTTTTAGAGCAAAATAATTTATTCGTTTGATGGATTAACTTCCGAGGCGTGTAAAAATAAGAACGGATGCTCTTAAATGTGTCAGCACTGGGTGTCGTTGGAAGCAATCCCGCGCGGTGTACTTGAATGTGTCAGCACTGGGTGTCGTTGGAAGCGATCCCGCGCGGTGTACTTGAATGTGTCAGCACTGGGTGTCGTTGGAAGCGATCCCGCGCGGTGTACTAGAATGTGTCAGCACTGGGTGTCGATGGAAGCAATCCCGCGCGGTGTACTTGAATGTGTCAGCACTGGGTGTCGTTGGAATCGATCCCGCGCGGTGTACTTGAATGTGTCAGCACTGGGTGTCGTCGGAAGCGATCCCGCGCGGTGTACTTGAATGTGTCAGCACTGGGTGTCGTTAGAAGCGATCCCGCGCGGTGTACTTAAATGTGTCAGCACTGGGTGTCGTTGGAAGCGATCCCGCGCGGTGTACTTGAATGTGTGAGCACTAGGTGTCGTTGGAAGCAATCTCGCGCGGTGTACTTGAATGTGTCAGCACTGGGTGTCGTTGTAAGAAATCTCGCGCGGTGTACTTGAATGTGTCGGCACTGGGTGTCGTTGGAAGAAATCTCGCGCGGTGTACTTGAATGTGTCAGCACTGGGTGTCGTTGGAAGAAATCTCGCGCGGTGTACTTGAATGTGTCGGCACTGGGTGTCGTTGGAAGCGATCCCGCGCGGTGTACTTTGTTGTCACCTTTTATTGTTTCTGTTCATATTTCGGAGAGCTCGTTCCTGCGTGCTTGTTGATTTATGGAGACGCTCGTTTTTATAATAACACTAGCTGTTGCCCGCGACTTCCTACGCGTAGTGTAGTAGTAATTCATCATGCTTCCGACCATTTTCCGTCCCACCATACTCCCGTCCAGCTCTCGTCCTGCTCCTTTCTCATTACCGTACCGCTTCTATTCTGTTACTTTCTCACTCCTATCCTGTTATTGTCCTGTTTTATTCTGTAACCGCCGCGTTCTGGTCCTGATCCTGCCCTTCTCCTATACCGTTACCGCCCCCTACTATCCCGTTACCGTACCGCTTTGCTCCTGCTCCAGTCCCGCTCCTATCTCGTTACCATTACGCTCCTATCCTGTAACCATCCCGCTCTCATCCTATTACCTTGCCCTTTTTATCCCGTTATCATCCCGTTCCGCTCCCAATCCTAATTACCAAAGTTGATAGCCCTATATTTAAAAACATAAACTATGATTCCTTTTGTCCGCTCTCGTAATGATCCCCTTATAGAACTTACATACCAAACAGCTTCATAGGTTTTTGGTTTTCGAGGTTTGATGTGTGTGTGTGTCTGTGTGTGAGGGGGTGTGTGTGTGTGTGTGTGTGTGAGGGGGTGTGTGTGTGTGTGAGGGAGTGGATTATTTTTTTATTTGTAGATATACATTTTAGCAAGTTCTTTTAGGGATGTTTAAAAATTAGTGAAACATGTGTTATAGTTTCTTTGACCGAGTATACGTATCAAATGTCATCGATTAGTTAAAAAACATATTACGGGGCCACGGAGGCCGGGTCAAAATAACACGGGTGCGATTAGCAGGTAGACGCGTTTAGCAAACATTATATAAGGTAAAATTCCTCTACTAATTTCCAAGGCGACATAATCGCAACAGCAAAAAACCTTTTGCAAACTGATCAAAAAAAAGCTCCGGTGCAGGTCTAGCCTCATGTCTATAAAACCCGTCACGGCGAGTCAGAAAAACGCCCCTTGATAAGACGTGCTATCTATGGGTGGCTCTATTTAAACAGCTAATTTGCCTTGCAACGGTACTCAACGTTGTTAAAT
The DNA here is from genome assembly GCA_951640565.1 of Petrophora chlorosata. NCBI lineage: Eukaryota > Metazoa > Arthropoda > Insecta > Lepidoptera > Geometridae > Petrophora > Petrophora chlorosata. Next base: position 117,362 of record OX621204.1, on the reverse strand, counting down.
TGCGTAATAACTTCAGTTTTCGTAAACCGATATTTGTAAAACAAATGTTAACAAATGTTTGTTATGTAGCCTAGGACTCCACAAAACATTTTTTAGAATAATATCATGTCAACCCATCCCTTAGTTCTACAAACTCTCAAGGTATGTATTTAACCAGTTTAAGCTGAGCCATGTGCACAAAGGATACGGTATATTCTGTGGTTCAACTTATAGTGGACTTGTATATTTTTTCCTAAATTGCGACACAACTTCAATATTACTGGACCGATTTTGATGAAACAAAGCCTATGTGTAGCGCCGGACTCCACAAAACATATTTCAAAAAGCTGCATTCAAATTCGTGCCCTAGTTTCTGAGTTTAATCCGGACAGACAGACAGACACACAGACAAAAATTTTAAAACCTGTATTTTTGGGCTGTTGCTACCATATACTCATAAAAAAATGATTTTCAAAAATATCTTCAATGTACAGTAACCGCTTCGTTTCAGTTTTATTATAAGTATAGATCAGCGCCGTATTTGTGCGTCTATTTTGTATTATCCATCTCCAAAATACACAAACCTAGGAATAACATTTTTGGCGAAATATTCAAAAGATAAATACGATTATCTGTTTTTCTGAAACATGTTTAATTTCAATTCTAAAGATAGACAAAATAACGTTAGTACTGCTTGATTTTGGATATTTTTTTTCTTTCGTCCGTTGTTTTTGATAGAAGGGCTTTTATCTCTAATTTTATTAAGTACTTGTCCAGGATTTGCTCTTATTCAAATTAATTAAAATGTTATTAAGGATTAAATGTCTCAGTTAAATAAATATTGGAATGATAAAGTAGACGGCCTTCCGTAACCAAGGCTTTTTAACTCATTTCCATTATTTTCCTTGGCTGTGAGGAAGCTTTGTTATTAGGAAACATCAAACATCGGATGAGTTTTGAAGAACATTACACACACATACATACATTACATTACACACGGTACAGTCATGCTGAAAAATGAAATTTCACAAAAATGTGACATGGCCCTAATCAATCCTATTTTCCACCACAAATTTTTCGCTCAAGGTGGCCCAAAAATCAATTTGAATTTAAAAAAAGCTTTCCCTGACATTAACAACAATTCAAAATTTAGAACAAAATAAAATTTAAAAGCGCTTACTTACAAGAAGACAAAATAAGAAAGGCGCGGCGCCCCCTACCCGCGCCCGCGCCCGCGCCGGTGCCCGCGCCGCGAACACGCCCGCGCCCGTGAACCCGCCCGCGCCCCCGCCCGCGCCCGCGCCTGCACCCGCGCCCCGCCACCGCACCGATGGCATTCAGAACAAAATATATGTAATTCTGTTACGTTAGGTAGGTACTGGCGCTGTGAAGCAGCACTACATCACTTTCAAACAATGACGATCGTATATCACCCAGCGCCCGCGCCCGCGCCCTCGGCGACACCAGCCCCGGTTCCTATTCGTAAATACAAGTGACAAAGAGGTTTAGCTAATAACTACATTATTTAGATAATCATGTTGTGGTGCTTATTGTCTAAATATTACTGGATGTAGCTAAACTACTAATTACTCGGATATTAGAATGGGGCTTAGTGCTGTCATTGATTGCGCAACCCATTTACCAACAAAACGAAAAATTGATTTTCAGTAATACTTATGCCCGGATTGCCTGCATGGGTGACTTCGCACTACTAAACACCTGGGACAAACAAATAAAAGAGCTGTAATAGGGTTTCTGTTCGAACCCGCTTCGGCGAAAGATTGAATACTCAAGCTCGTCTTACGCCTTTGCGAAAGTAATATTTATTCAATATTTACCTAAAAGGCCATTCTTATTGAATTGCTACGTTATGTTTGCTGTATTTGAGTTATGTTTATGTAAGTATGTACATGTATATATACTGCTTAGTTCAAAGGATGTTATGAGTGGTGATAGATAACGATCAAAAACATTTCGGGAAAGAGGAAACAGTTGAGAAAATGTTTACTCTCCTCTCCCTTTCGTTCGAACATAAATAATGAGTGGTGATTATTCAGTTTTACGAGGTTTTCTGGGCCATAAAGTAAGATGAGGTTCATCGCCGAAGTGGAGCAAAAACGGCGGTAATGGAAGTCCGCAGAGGAGCAGAGGCGCATAGGCGCAGAGGCGCAGAGGCGCAGAAGCGCAGAGGCTGGCCACTGCCGGCGGCGACGCAGCGCGCGGAATCGCTCGGAAAACGGACCACTATTTGCCTCTCCAAAACTACTCGACAAAATAAATAACAATATTCAAAAAAAAATATCACTCTGTCTTAGTTACGCTTCTTTGTAAGTAATGTATAGCGTATTGCTATCCGTCTCATTATTTTGTTAAGTATGGTATCCTATTGCTGATGCACATAATTATGTACATTGTAAGCACGAACCGAGTGAAGGTGAGTCGGGCCGCCTTCCTTCTTCCGCCCGCTTCCTTCTCATCAGTAAGTATACACAAACAAGGGCACCCTATTATGAAAATCTCCGCTTTTTATTCCTATTGCGGACGTAAACAAACGAACATCGGACACACGGCCGCGAGCCAAACTGCTCCTTCATTATATCGCATGCAAATTCGCTTCCGATGTGCTGCGGGCTAAACCTCGCCTCGTACCCTCCCTCCCTTCCCCCTTCCCCGTCCGAGATGTTACATTACTCGCTGTATTAATGCCACATTCAAATAGATACATGTATTATGATAATGTTGTATTATTGGCTCACATACGAAATGTGGCCTTCCTATCTGATAACGTGGCCTTGTTTCGATACAAAAGGTTGTACCGTAAGTTACCGTACATACTTACATGTCAAGGATTTGCTTTGTATTTGAATCAGAAAAAGATCATTTAGTTGCGAAACTGCGACAATAAAAATGTACCTATCGTACTGTATTGTCACTCCTTACTAACTGTATACCTTCATGGACACCGTAGCAACGCGTTAAATTGCACCGAGTTACGAATACGTAGCACTAGCGTGATGGTACGTGCTGTCTACGACCGCATAGCACATGTGCTATGAGATATTTAGAATTATAGATACTGAATAAAACAGTTTAAACATGGTTATATATCACTAGCTGTTGTATATCACATGGTTATATATCACTTCGTACGCGTAGTGAAGTTATCTAACCTGTTCCCGACAATTTTCCATTCCACCCTAATCCCGCTCCGCGCTTATCCCGATCCCGTCCCCGTCCTATCCCTTCATTGTCTTTTCACGTCATTTTCCTATACCATTACCGTTTCGCTTCTATCCCATTATATCCTGTTACCGACCCCTCCTAACCCGGAATTGTCCCTCTCATATCCTGTTACCATTGCCCTCTTGTATTCAGTTACCATCTCACTCCTATCCCGCTTCCATCCTCCTTCTGTCCTGTTACCTACCCGCTCCACGTTCACGTTAACATCTCTTTCGTATCCCGTAACCGCCGCGTTCCTGTCTCGATTCCGTCCTATCTCGTAGTAGCTTAGGACTCAAATAAACATTTTCAAGAAAACGGCATGTCAACCCATCGTTTAGTTCTCAAGGTAAGCAAAAAACCGGTTAAGCTGAGCCTTAACCACTAAGACGCCGGTATGTGCCGGAGTTCAACGTATGGTGGAAATATATGTTTTCCTAAATTGCGTCATAACTTCGATATTCTTCGACTGATTTTGAGGAAACGAAGCCTATTTTGTAGGCCCGGACTCCATAGAACAAATTTTAAAAAAACTGTATTTTCGGGTTATGTTGCTCCCAAATAATAAAACTAATAATAATAGCCTTTATTACCAATCTTACAAAGAAAAAGTACAATGTTCATACACCTAAAGACACCTATAAGTAACAGTTTAAAGATTGTCTTGGTTTTCAGCACAGCCCCCTAGAGTTTTCCACATTGCCAACAGGGAATCCTAGTTAGGGGTCAGGATATATGTATGTGATCGTTGGGCGTTATTTATTATTTATTATTGAGTGTTTGCTAACCGCAGCGGTTACCTACGCATTTGGAATGTCTGCAGACTCTCATTGCTTGCATGTTTCCTAGGACTGCCTAGTTCTAAAAGTCACAATAATTATTTCTTTTAACATTCAATTCACTGCAGTTTTTATAATATACTTTATGCTCACAAAACGATAACAAACTTTTTTTTTTTTTTTTTATATGACTAGGTAGTCAAACAAGCAGACGGCCCGCCTGGATGGTAAGCGGTTACCGTCGCCTATGGACACCTGCAACACTCGGGGCATTACTGGTGCGTTGCCTACCTTTAAGGACCCTTTTCACCCTTCTTTTAAAGTACCCCATGTTATAGCTCTGCGGAAAAACCTCGGGCGGTAGCCCATTCCATATTTTGCAGGTGTGCGGCAAGAAAGATCTGGAGAATCGGACAGTATGCGATTTCCATAGATCTATGGTATGTGGATGGGCTTTCGCACGATGTCGGGCAGTGCGGTAATAAAACCGTGATGGAGGAATGAGATCAAATAGTTCCTCAGAACATTCCCCATTATAGATTTTATAAAACACACTGAGTGCACCGATGTCTCGACGTTGACTCAGTGGTTCCAAATCTTTTGTGAGCTCGGGATCGCCGACAAGTCTAATGGCTCGCCTTTGTAAGGAGTCAAGTGACTGAAGCTGGTACTTTGGTGCACCGTTCCAAAGATGGGAGCAGTACTCCACATGGGGCCGAACCTGCGCTTTATAAAGCGTTAGGCGTTGGCCCGATGTAAAGTATCGCTGCGCTCTGTTAAGTACGCCCAATTTCTTAGAAGCGAGACCAGCTTTACTCTCCAAATGACCCCTAAACTGGACCTCACTAGAAATATCGACGCCAAGGATCCCGAGACTCTCTGAGATGGTAAGGAGAACGCCTTGGAACTGGGGAGCTATGGAAAAAGGGGTTTTTTTGGTGGTAAATGCGCAGACTTGTGTCTTAGTAGGGTTGAATTGGACTAGATTAAGTCGTCCCCACTCCGACACTTGTTCTAAGGAGCACTCTATGTCAGACACAAGCCTTTTTCTGCTCTCCTCCACTTCAGATCGAGGGAAATTTGTGCGGCCTGCGTAATGGGAGTCACCAGTGCTGTCATCCGCATAACAATGAATATTGCTAATTTGCAACATGTCATTGATATGCAGTATGAATAGAGTCGGTGACAGCACAGACCCTTGTGGTACGCCAGCATTTATTGACATAGTCTCGGAGCAGGAGCCATCAACAACGGCTTTAATGCTCCGACCAAACTAATGTACCATTGCGCGCTCATCGTAGGAAAAAGAACTTGGTTGTCTCTGCAACCACTTAGAAGCAGCTTACAAGCTGTACTCATATTAAAGCGCTTAACTTTCTAAAGAGTGTGAACCCTTGCTGCAATAAGGATTACTACTTTTATTTCATGACCCTTTTTACGTAACTTAGTTGATAATGCGACAGAACGGGGCGCTCACTTCAGTCAGTGGAAACTGAAGCCGTATATATATCACTGTGGATATACACTGCCATCACTAGTCATACTCCAGGTCGCTCCTTTTCGTTTGTAGTGAGGAAGTTTTGCTCTGAAGAAACATCGCATCGGATGCATTTAAGAAAAAATGAAAACTGCATATATGGATTTTTTTAAAAAGGTGTAAAATTATATTTCTTAAAAAAACAACATGGTCTAAATCGACCCTATTTCCCACCAGCATCAAGTTCTTAGTGTTTAATAAAATCTTTCTGACATGCAAATCTCAATTCGTCTTTTAAGTAGTCATACACCTCAGGGTGGTGCCTTATCTCCTCTTCTTTTTGCTATTTTCTTTAACTCAATTTCTGTAAATCTTTTCGCTTCCTTCCACCTCTACGCAGAGTTCAATTATATCATCAGGCTTCTCTCAACCAAGTAAACCCCCTTGAAACGCAAGTCATTGTCATGGGAAGCTCTCGAACGATTTCCAGTGTTGATTGGAGATTACTTCCGCGAGTGTTGTTTGATGGAGTCACAATCCCTTTCAGTTATACAGTGAAAATATTCGGAATAACAATTGACCGGTGCTTAAATTGGAACCCGCAATTAGCTATTACCAGTCGTAAGATGTTTGCTTCGGCAGGCTCCTTACGCAGATTATTTACCGACTACCACTAAAATTGCGCTTGCACAGTCTCTTTTACCTCCTTCTTTTTTATCCTCGATTACGCTGACGCCTGCTATCTTGATCTCACGGAGGACCAGCTAAATAAACTTGAGCGTCTCCATTTCACACACTTCTAACGGCACTGCGTAGTTGTTTGACGTGTAGTGCAGACTCTCCGTGTCGACGTGTCTTCTTCGTTGATATGTTTCACGTAACAATAATTCGAGTGAATCCGACCTTTGACATTGCGCTAGCACAGTGACAAAAAGAGAGTTGAAAATGCCCTATTGTATATCATCTACTTATTTAAAGGTATAATATATAGAAGAGTTTAAATTTCCAATCAATTTCGAAATAATATTAGCACAAATAATTATGAAAAACGACTGGATAGCTAGTAATGTATAAGTTTTCACGACACGGGTGTGTGCTCGATTGGCGACCTCGATGTGACCCACTGATCCTCATCGCATTGTACCGCGGAGCGTGCACCGACCGCCGCACCGCCCCCCGCGCCTCCGCCCTCCCCTCAAACACTCGCTTGCTTCGATACATCGGAGTACTTATTGTATATGCATTATGCGTATACAAACTTGTACAAAGAAACAATATGGTAGCAGTAAATATGGTGCAGATTATTTGTGTTTTTAACTTAGTTTTTTTTTCGAGTTGTTAAAGCCTCTTTCCCCGTCGCCTCGCATTCCGCACGCAGAGGCGGAAGGCGGCAAGTGCTCGCCGATGAGTAATGTCTCACAGCTAGATGGTTTTTGTTCTCGAGCAGAAGGTGAGTTATTTATCAATGATAGCGAGCGGCCGCAGATTAATGGAGTGGATCAACATTTATAGAGCCCACCTCCTCCCTTCTCCTCGTCCCCTCTCCCCCCGCACTCACCCTACTTATCAAAACATCGCTTACCGAGATCATAATAATTATTTTTATGGGCGAGAAGTAGCCGACTCGGCGGCGGCGGCGGGCGGCTGCCACTATATCAAGTTTATGTGGCTCAGATAGCGGTTGCGGCTTGCGTCTCTCTCCTGTTTGACCGGTGATGCCGCTGCAACACTAACTTGACTGCGTCTATTTTTAATATTTAATTGTAATTGCACATATAGTTGCTTGTCATTGCGATGCTTGCCGGACGCCTTGGCGTCGCTGTTACTGCAGGAAGAATTTAAATCCTAATAATATTATAAATACGAACATTTGTGAAGATGGATGGATGGATGGATGTTTGTTACATACTCATCACGCAAAAACTACTAAACGGACTTTGATTATATTATATACGAAGTAACGAGCATGAAACGATGACGATGGAAGTGATAAGACATAATGATATTTGTTTAACATATACTGTATGTATACAAACTTAATGCTTACTTCAAAATTCAGTATTGCAGTCATTTCTAGAATACGCTTTATATATTTGTATGAGCACGGGCCCCTTCTCGTGCATTGTGGGCATCAGAGCACCATCCAGACAGAGACCTCTATTCTTTGAAGTCATTGTGTTGACAGGTTTTCATTAGGATACATTCAACCACAGGACCGGTTTAAAATTATTATCAACATTTTTTGGGCGCCCAAATTGAAAAAATGAGCTCACAATGGCCTTTTTTGCTTTTGACCCGCTCAGTGGTCAGAGTAATCAACATTTTATTAGACTTTTTAGCCGGCGCTAGCATAATATATAAAATGCTACGTCAATAATTAAAAATGTTTAGGTCTCTATTTTTATACTCTGGATTTGGTAATACTACGGGAAGCGTAGGTCTGCTACGCGGCAGTGCTACGCGTAGCATCTCGTAGCACGCATTCGCGTAGACGAAAGCCGTCGTTGCGTATCTTGGGCCAGTACGGGAATATTGACGGCCGCCCGCATTATCTTGGGCCAGCTTGGTGCCGCGAAGCGTTCTAACTAGCTTCAATTATTGACTCTTTAGATCAGAATTGGCGAAAATATCGATGAACATACACAAAACAAAAAAAAATACATACAGACGAAAATAGTAACCTCCCTTAACCTTTTTGGAAGTCGGTTAAAAAGTAAAGAAACAAGCAATTAATGCGTGTTAGGCAAAATACTCGAAATGCACTTCAAAACAAATTTATGTTTAGATACTTGAAATACCTACAGTTCTTTCAACGCTTACTAAAGGAATATGTAGCATCTATAGATAATAAAATACTTTCTGCTTTTCACTATTAGTTAGTGGTTTGAAAACGTCAGTATTCAGTGAGGGGCGCGAGGTCTCAAAGAAATGATACTTTGAGTACACAAGCGATATTAAGCGCGAGCAGGCTCCGCACCGCAGCAAGAGATTACCCGCTGTACAGCTCCGCGCGCTCCGCGGGTTTATGTGAAGCTCGTAGCGGTAACTGTGAACTTAACTACGATGTGTGTACAGACAGGGCCACAGGTTGTGGCGTAATTATAGGATCTTCAAGGAAACCGATATTATATCGGCTTAATCGCTATTTCCTATGAGGAAGGGTTGCCCCAAAGTAGCCCATAACATCAATTCAAAAATCCAAAACTGTTATTTTAAGTTTCTCAAAAATGCACCCTATGCTTTATAAGAAAACTTCCTCACTGCAAAGGAAAACGTACCTCCCTTGAAGATCCCAAAAGTTTTCCACACCTGTTACAAAACACGAGGAAAATCTTAGATATTTTTTCTCACCATTTGAACTTGCTATCGTCTTCTTTTTTAATTTTGAAAATTTCTATTGCTAGTAGATTACATGTTAAAGTATTTTTGAGATGAAATTGCCAAAACGTCTGAGAAAAAGCTATCGCGGATAATTTGAACTCATTCGTCAAAGTATCAACCACCCCTAGGTACGACAAGGACAAGGAATCGCAATCCTTGAAAGACATAAGTGTAATGTGTTAAGTTTTAAATGGGACGACCACGACTGGCCATGACAGACCTGGAGGTAGCCCAAGTGCCCCCACTCGAGCCCCAGTGACAGTCGTAACTAAGATTGTAGCACCAAGCAAGGCACGGTTTTTATTTGGGCTCTACAGCAATTACACCATACATATTTGTGTTGTTAAACAGTCGTTACAAGTGTCGTCGTGTTGTTGTTGCAGTGTTGTCGTGCGGCGAGGCGGGCGGCGCGCCGCGGCTCGCGAAGCGCTACGTGGGGCTGTACACGGGGCCCTACTTCGACCCCTCCGCGCCCAACAACATCACCACGCAGCTCGGGACGCACGCCTACCTGCCTTGCAAGGTACCGACCGACCGCCTCGAGCGGACGCAACCTTCTAATAACATCACACAAATTAAAAGGTACACGGTACACGATACTTTCTCTAATGCCTACGAGCAGACTCTGCATCTTCAGTGCCTCGTGAACACAGGACAGTGTCTCCATACGACTTATATCTTGTTTATTTATGATACTCCGCTAAAACTATACTTGATCTGACTGTTTACTTGGAATTGTTTGTATCCAAGGAAACAGAAATACGTGGTTGTAATACCACCCACCGAACAAAGCCATGCCGTCAAGCAACCTAGTCGTGTTTCGGGATGATGTTCGGTGAACCATCAGGGAGACGGGTCTGAGCAGCCGCTCAACTGCCGTCTCTCACTAGATCTATGTGCTCCATCTTAGGCCACATCGTCGCTTCACATCAGGCGAGATAGTGGCCAAACATAGATCTATTAAGGGTAAACAAACAGAATCTATGATGAAACTATATGAGCTTGACGCGTGATACTCTTAATTAATTGTATTGTGCGGTGTCGCGTAAGTACTCGTACTCTATGCGTGCCGTGACGCCAGACTCCATGGCAAGGAATCATTTTATATCCGATATACCCTTCTACTAATATTATCAAAGTGACAGTTTGTGAGGATGGATGGATGGATTACAAACAGCTTAACAACTTACAACATGAACCAAATAAACGACTCATTGGCCAGTAAAGGCCTTTAGATAACCCAAATGTTTCAGCCCCCTACCAGTCGACAGCGTACCCATATGCAGGCCGCAGTGCCCCGCTGATACCGCAACAGCTGATACTGTAGGGTGCGTAGTAGTGTGCGCCCCACAATCTTTGAACGTTTGTTGATAGTAGTTGGAGTTTAAATAAATTGACGAGCTTGAGGATCTCGATTTATTCAAGTAGTTATGAGTACAATATTATTATTTAAGTAAAATGAATATTAGTGGCTCGGTGGCGTTATGAGTACTGTTGACTTTAATTAGCTACGCTAAGGTAAAACGCTGACCCGCGGGCATATGTACACGAAGCACTGTGCGTTTTGCACAAACCGTCCAGATACGTTGAGTCAAATAGGTCCCATTTGATCACACGTCGTATCGACCAGGCTTTGACAGACTTAAGAAAAACACATTGCAGTGTTGCGTGGTATGAAGGTAGTATCCAAGGCGCCACATGGGTAACCCGCCTCCGCTCGGTTGCAGGTGCGCCAGCTGAGCAACAAGTCGGTGTCGTGGATCCGGCGGCGCGACGCGCACATCCTCACGGTGGACCGCTTCACGTTCATCGCCGACGAGCGCTTCCAGGCCTTCCTCGTGGAGGCCAGCGACACCTGGACCCTGCAGGTGACTTACTATTCATTTTATGTTCATGGAAGCGCTACAGTGTTGGAATTATAAACAGCTTTAAAACAATTACAATTGTAAAGTGTTATCTTGTGGTTCATTGGAACTTTAAAATATCCTTAAACCACACTTTTGTCACAGAATTTTTAAATTTCTCATGCAAAATGATTGGTCACTTAGTGTTGTCGATGCAGATATTGATATGCTTAAACGTGTGTAACTCCAGGTGAAGTACGTGCAGGCGCGCGACGCCGGCGTGTACGAGTGCCAGGTCGGCACCGAGCCCAAGATGAGCCACTTCGTACAGCTCAACGTCGTCGGTAAGCACCCGCCGCCGCCGCCGCCGCCGCCGCTGAATCACACAATCTATCCTCCAAATCCCTCGTCCCTGCAGCAGTGTGATTCACACATCTTACCCTCCTGAAATACGAGTCGCAAATCCCATCACTTTACGTGTCTTGTAAGGTGCACCGACCATAAGGCAATAGCTGTCTCAAAGTCCACCTCTGGCCGTGCTAATCCCAACTTACAGTGTGAACAGTCCACCCGGCAATGATTTCATTGGCGGGTGGACTGTGCGTGTTGTGTGTACCCAACTAATGTACAGCAATATGTACAGTTACTGGTCGGACTAATGGAATTACTTTGTCTAGTTGTTTTTTGTCATCCTTTACATTTTAAAGAACTCCCTGACTAGTCACATGTGAATTTTAACTTGAATCGATGCCTCTGAGAGAACGAGGAGGTTGCCAAGTAGCCAACTAGCCTAAACATATTAATATTGTAAACAACTATTGTAGTTCTAAAAAGACGTCTTTCAGTATTTTGCCTGATTTTCTGCGCAGAGTCATTGTAATAATTGACTGTCATAATGAATGTCTCTGTGATGCCAAAATTGAATAAAGTAGTACAGTTTGAGTGTTACCTGATTGTGAGTTGTAACGTTCGGTTCCAGTGCCAAAGATCGAGATCAGTGGCGAGGCGGACCTGTACGTAAAGGCGGGCAGCACCGTGAGCCTCAAGTGCGTCATCACGCAGGCGCTGGAGGAGCCCGCGTACATCTTCTGGTACCACAACGACGTGCGCGTGCTCAACTACGACCGCAGCCTCGTCGAGATACGCATGGAGCGCGTCGCGCCCGACTCCACGGTCAGTGCAGCCACCGCGCTGCTGCAGTAATGTATTACGCGTCGCGCCCACGGCACTCCACGGCAGTGCTGCTACATGCCACTGCACTGCTTTACTCATGTAAAGCAGATGTTACGGTGGCCAAGTTGGTACCACGTCGGGGAAGTATTCCGAGGACGCAGGTTCGAATCCTTGCACTAAGAGTCATCGCTCAGAAAATCACATTTTCTCTAAAAAATTTGTTGGTCACAATCGACTTATCTAACAGAAATGTTTTCTTTATAGTTTCAGTTATAGTAACCTAGTACAACATAATACTAGCAAAATTTGCTATAGAAGAGTTACAGAAGTCACCGTTAGGAAATCCGGTCCAAAAACAAGGATAACTTCTAGGACTTGTAGTTCCATCAAGCGGCACCGGACTCTGTTTCAGAAAAGGTCTATGTCCCAGCAGTGAAAACTTCATGAGACGAGTTTAAATGTATCATTTTAAATAATCCCTCCCCGCTAGCTCCAACACTCCGAGTGTCCACGTCACGTAATGAGAATGTATGTCCAGGTGGGGAACCTCATAATCTACAGCCCGCGGCGCGAGGACTCGGGGAACTACACGTGCGCGCCCTCCAACCTCGACTCCGCGTCCGTCGTGCTGCACGTGCTCAGCGGTCAGTACTTGTACCCGCGTTACATGTAGCTCAACCCGGCTATACCATTCGCGTCCAGCAAACTTGCTTAGTTTGCTGGACCGAACATTGAGGGCCGACGTGAACAAATTTTACGAGAATCGTTGAATATGTTAATTATAATGGTGCACACCTGTTCGGTATACGGATTACGACGAAATACAACAAGGATTTAGATTTCATAGGTTTCTCCGTGACGCGAGGTAACATTTCATAGATTTCTCCGTGACGTGAGGTAACATTTCCCTATAATGTCCTGATAGCTATGTACCTACCTTTAATCTAAGTCTATCTTGAAACTTATATCTCCTAGTACCTTCTATTATATATTTTGTGCTAATTAATATCTTCTAATTATATAGTCATATAGTAGAATTGAGTTAGGGCTAGAGAAAAAGTTAAAAAGTTCAAGAAGTTTTGTGAAAAAATTTACAATCGGAATCATTTATATTAGGTATGTGTAGGTACGTCACACATCAGCATCGCGTCACTATGATCTTGCACGAGCCACAGTTGTACATCGTTTTCCATTCCATTCATTCGGTGAGACATTTCGACAATAAGTCCCTTTTTAGTTACTTAACTGGGTACATGCGCTTCGCGTGCGAATGTAACACATGATGTATATGTATATATATATTAGGTAGGTAAATAAAAACCAACACTAATCACATTTAGTTTTTTTGGTTCTGTAAATAAAAGCAATATATCACATTTATTTAATATTCCATTTTGTGAACCTTGCACATCTGCGTATAACAGTGTAAGTACGTACAAGGGCGGCGGTGTCGCCCGACATCGAAGGCGTTGCGCGACTGTATGTATCGTAATACCGTGGTTTGTACTCGCACTATAACCACCGCTTATGTTAAACGGAGTTGTCTTCAATCGTGTTTCTCTGTTTAAGTACCTAGGGTACATTGTCACAGATAATTTAAAAGATAACCAGTACATTGAGAGGGTACGCAGAGCATTATCGGTACGTGCGGTAATATGTTGGCTCGTAGATTCACTCGTTGTACATTAGAGGTAATTTATATATTTTATACTCCTGACATTTTTTAACTGATCATAATAATTATGATTGTTACAAATTAATAATTATGATTGTTACAAATTAATTATATTTTTATTTATTTATTTTTTCTCCCCTTTGTGGGATTTGAATTTAATTATAATTGTGACATTACGAATATTATATTCTATTATTTTATTTTGACATTTTTATTCTAAATTTCATATTGAATTTAATAATAATAATAATGATGACTTGACTTGTAAACCCTGTTTATCAATAAATGAGTATTTGAGTAAAATTAACGCTTTTTAAAGCGTTTTATCAAAGTTTCTACACGAGTGGACTATGGACCAACTTTACACAAAGATCGTACAATGCAATGCTCTGAGAGTTCAGTATAATACCTTCAGAATTTGTTGAAACTTCCCAGATTCTGCAGTGCATCCGGTATGTTTGCGGATGCTCACGTGGATGACTTCTACGCGTTCATTCACAAAAAAAACCGCTTCAGTTATGCAACGTGTGAGGGGGAGTAGCAACGAAATATTGAAGATGATAGCGGAAAGAATGGATTCAGATTTTCTTCGACGGCTCATCGATTTACATGTCAGACATGTGAATCGATGAATAGACAGAGTAAATTTTAAATAAAAAATATTGTTATTATTGTTGTATTGTATTGTTTTGTGTTATGTTTTCAATTAGAATTTAAATTTAATCTATTTCATTTAATTTACATTAATCAATACTATACAACTTAATTTAATTTTATTTTTTAAATTGTGAACTAACATAGTGCGTGCATGTACATACTAAAACATACTATGGACCAGGTTTTTTTTTTATTTTTTTATCTTTATTTAAATTAGGATTTTTGTCACAAAGTGACTATGTCACCCCCATAAGTCAAACAACACATTGCACTATATACATATATATTTATATATCGTTATACATATCGCTGAATTTTTATATGACCTGTAAATATAAATTAACCAACATCTTGGCTTCGTCCGATAACGAAGAAGCCAAGATACCGTTACATACACCTATATTGTTGTTTAGCTTAAGTTGCAAGTTAAGTCGTTGAGCCTCGTTGCGGACACACTCCGTCAATACATGATGGACGTCTTCTACTATATTGCACTCTGCACAGTTAGGCGAATTCGATATTCCTATCAAATGTTTGAATTTATTTGATGGGATATGTCCGGAGCGAAGCCTCATCAGTGATAAAATATATCTCCTGCTCAAGTCTTGCTCATCGAACCATGGGTATCGAGGAGGTTGACACTGGATTGTCTTATACCAAATTCCTTTTGTTTTAGACCGCTCATCAAAATATTCATGCCAGATTTGTTTACAGCTCACTTTAACCTCTCTCAAAATCTCACTGTACAATGGTAAACAACTATAATAGATACCGCCAGTTATCGCTTGTCTTGCCGCACGGTCCGCCTCCTCGTTACCCACGATGCCTATATGAGAGGGTATCCATTGCATGATCACCTCTTTATTTGCTTCACGGAGCTTACAGATGGAGTCTAGTATACTGTAGGCTATGTCCCCGAATATTTGAGGGTAACCGAGCCAAGTGTTGAAGGGCACTTTTCGAATCCGATAAAACAATAAATTTATTATTATTATCCAAAGACGCCATGTACGACAGCGCTTCAGATATCGCTATAAGCTCACAATGCATTATAGATATATCGGCACGGATTTTTAGCTGAACGCGACAATCAAGGAGCGGGTCAAAAAAGACGGCCCCACACCCACCTCCATCCTTAGATCCATCCGTATAAAGTCTGTAAAATTAGCTGTATTTACTACTTAAATATTGAGAGCAGACATTACGCAAATCTACTGTACCGAAATTTTTTTTAGCGCTTTCTACCCCTTCAATATTCAACTTAATGTTACTAGATACATCAAAATGACTAATCCAAGTATTAAGGGAATATATTTGCAACACTGTATTTGATTGTATAGGCCTATCACAGTATTTCCTATGTATATCTATCAGCAGCGGTAATTTCTTTCGTCTCCAGTATTGACTTTGACATACATTATTCAGTTCTTTTAAAACACTCACTGTAACATTATTTTTAATAGACCTAGATCTGAGCCAGAATTTTGCAGCAAGATATCGCCTCCGAATGTCCAATGGCTGTAGACACAACTCACTTTCCATAACGTGGATAGGAGTGCTCTTATTAAATCCGCCAATGACTCTCATAGCTTGGTTTTGTACCTTTACCAATTTGTATAAATGGCTCTTGATGCTATTATCATATAAATAACTGCAATAATCTAATCTGCTTCGTATGACTGATATATAAAGACGCCTGAGGTGTTTAGGATGAATACCCCACCTTGAGCCTGCCAAAGCTTTAAATACATTAAGAAATTTAAGCGTTTTGTCCCTTATTTCATTTATATGCCTGCCCCATTTTAGCCTTTTGTTAAGCCACATACCAAGGTACTTTACACTGTCTACATTTTGAATATTATAATCGTTTACTTTAAGAGATACATTAAGACTATTTCTACGATTTCCTCTGGTAAATACACACACTTTAGTTTTTCTGTGTGAGATATTTAGACCCATGAATTCTACCATATTATTTAGTGTATATAGAGCATTTTGAGTGACATGTACCGCATCGGATAAATTCTTATGACTAGCGTATATCACGAAATCGACAGCGTATTGAGACACAAATACATTCTTTAGATCTTTACATATATCTATAGTCGCCACATTAAACAATAATGGAGATAAAGGATCACCCTGTGCTATTCCGGTTCCTGTATTTCGACAGAGTGTTTCTGTATTACTATTAAATTCAATAGATAATCGCCTAAGATGTAAAAATTCCCATAGATATCTACAAACTAGACCACCCACTCCAAGATTATGTAGCGTATTTATAAGGTTACTTAGGCTAACATTATTAAATGCGTTATCAATGTCAATGAAACATCCTACAGGAGTGAATCCTTGAGTAAAACCACTTTGAATAAATGGACCAGGTTGTCTGAAATAAATGAATTTAACTTTAATTTTTATTTTATTTTTATATCGATATTAAAAACGGGATATAATTGTTTTGATTTATATATGTAGTTCGTTTGGTTTAAATCTGGTGAGAATTGAAAATCCTGCTAACTGCTCATGTTGAGCCAAAAATGTGAATTAAGTCGGAAGGCTCGACGACGCGACGCGACGGTAACGGGATGGTTCGGGTTGGTTCCAGGCGAGCAGCCGGCGGCCATGCAGCACGGCAACGCGGCGGCGCGGCCCCCCGCCCCGCTCGTCGTGTGCCTCGGCGTGGCGCTCGCCGCCGCGCGCCGCCGCCTGTTGCCCCTCGCCGGCGCGCTGCTCTACGCGTGAGTACCGCGCCGCGCGCGGCCGACGCGCACTCCGCGCCCTCCGCGCCCTCTGCGTCCGCGTGCGCGCTCACTCACGCGCGCGTGCTCGTTACAGGTTGATGTGCCACGACGACGACGACGACGATCGCAAGTAGCCGAGCCCCGCTGTGCGGCCCGGCGCCCGATGCGCGCTCCCGGCGCCCGGCCCGCGCGCGCGCCGCACTGCGGGCGGCCCTGTGCGCGCGTCCCGAGACGTCCAACGAACACTACGCATCCGATGCATAGTGCGGTTATTGAAAGTTATATTTCAAATGAAAATAATTTAGTGAAAAGAGAACGTTCGGTGGTCCGCGATGTGATATGAATGGTGTGAGAAGGTAAAGATTAAATTACGAAGTTATTTGTATCGGTACTAAAGTATATATTCCGGGGAGCGAACTGTGTACATACCTACCTACGTGAAAGCGCGCGACGCGCGTCGCCGTGACGCGCGCCGCGCGCTCGCTCGCCCGCCTTGTAAATTGTACATAGTTAATATACTGATAATTTATTATTAAACTACTGATTAATATCTAAGTGGCCAAGCGTTGGCGCCGCGCCAATAGGTTATTGACCACCATTAACACTTTGGTACATCGAAATATGATTGCAACTGCTCGCGTCCTCGCGACGCTCTCAACTGTTTACTCCGCGGTACGCCCGCCGACGCGACGGAACGCATCGTGCATAATGTCGCCAGCCTGTTGCTGCGCCCGAGCCCGCGCCCGCGCCCGCGCTCGCGCCCACGCCTGCGCCTGCGCCCGCGCCTGCCTGCTCTACGTACTGCCACGTTACAATAAAGGCGTAAATGCGTTGAGTGCGCAGCAACGAGCAATCTTTAAAATATTGCATGGTGTTGTTCCTCTTCATTGTTATTTTGTAAATACTGGAATGTCGAAAAATGAAGCCGCACCCGCTGCCAAGAGCCGCTGTCGACCGAGCCACATCCGAGCATCACGTCGCCGTGACAAGATAAAAAACTTTTAAGACGCCATTCAGTTCGCCTTTCTTTAATTAAGACTATCACATGCTATCGCGATTAATGCGATAATTAAAAATGTTAAAAAGGTTTATTTTCAGATATAATATAAAAATATATTTTATTTTATATTATAAAATAGAAGTTCTTAATTCTTTTAGTTTGCTCCGCTAAATACCGCAATGTCTTAGAACGGGTGTTCCAAGATCAAATCAAATTCAAAAATATGCCCCTATTTGTGCAGTAAATTGTTAGCAACCCTGAAAAAAATAGTTTGACAGCTGAGAGTAAAAATGGTGGGTTAGTACAAATGGAGCGTTACACGATACAACAACGTGATTGCACAAATGGCGGCAAATTCAAATCTTGCGTTAATTTTGGGACACCGGCACCGTTACAATATTGCCATACACGTGATTTGTAATAAATTTGTTAGTCCTTATTATGGAATATAAAAAATGTATGTTTCTTACTCCTCCGACCTTCAATATGTAAAGATGACGGCGACCGAGGATGATGATTAGGTATAGGTCAAAACTGGTATCATGCCGTCGCGGGCGGCGGCGCGGGAGCGGGCGTGCGAGCCGCGCCGCGGACGTTCACTAGTGTTGTTTTGGTGAACAACGTCGAGCGCCGGTTCAGAGTAATGTAAGTTCGGTTTACACTGTTACTGGAACACGTCTTGTAAATAATAATATTAATTGTAAGCAAATACAAATAAAGATGAGATCGTTGAAACATTTCCTCAAGTCTTTAATTTAATCAAACTCCAATGAAACCGAAATATTAGCTAAGTATTAGGTAGGTATTTTTAAATTCAAAGTAAAGCATCGTTGAGTAGAATTTTTAATTGATACATTTAATAAATAATTATTGCAAACATCATACTGTTTTATAAGTACATGCAGTTTTATGAAAACATTAAGTTCCATTGACCCCGGGCTTACCTCGGGGTTCTGTGCTATTTTGAAGAAGTGCAGATAAGTATACAAAGTTTGCCGACGACGAACATACTTTGTCTAGAAAAAGTAAGTAGGTATATAGCCTACTCGTCAAAAATAAATACCTACCTATAGGTTTTATTTATTTATTTATGTATTTATTCTATGAAAACAAACATCTTATATATACAGTACCATTGCTAAATCAAATGTTGAGAACAAGTTTGGCTTCAATTGTTTTCACATGTACAATTTGTATTTTTAGTTTACAGTCTAACATTTTGGTTGAAAATGGTTATAACAAGAATGAAAACCATATTACAAAATAGATTGTGTATAAATCGAAAGCCATATCAATCCAATTTACTCATAATTATATATAATAATTGATAATATGGCGTTCAAATAAAAAATAAAGTATGTAAATTAATATATTTCTATACTCTGTCCAAACATTTATTTAATTTTTGACATATGCACCTATGAAGTTCCGTAATTATTGAAGTCATGAACCATAGAGAAAAAATACAATACTTAGGGGCACTGTTTTTGTTTATAATATAGTGACGAGACGTACTAATTATCTTGGATATTTTTTGTGCCCATAGATTGATAACCAAAATTATGAAGGCGATTTTTCAAAAAAAAAATATAAATTGTTGTTAAATATTTTCATTTGTACATAATTATTATCGATCAGTAGAAGGTTAAATATTAAGATATAAAGTCAAATAAAGCAAATAGAACAAGCAACATAATTAATGTCTTTTTTATAGATATATGCAATATAGTAATTGAACCACCTGATTATTTCTAGAAAACAATACAAAAGTTGAGAAAAAATTGAATACCAACATGTTAAATCGATTAAAACTGATTCATAAAAATAAAGTCGATTGTTTTCATAAATCGAATCAGTAACGCATTAGGACATCACTAATCGAGCTGTCAAAAGTTAAATAAATGGTTGGACTGAGTATTGTTGCTGTGCAACATAAATAGATAGTAACTAGCTTCTGCCCGCGACTTCGTTCGCGTGGACCACAGTAAATGGTTTATGCTGCGGGTTTTTGCCATTTTCCGGGATAAAATGTAAACCATAAAAGTTTCGGGTACTTGATAAATTTCTTTTTAGCTTCCTTATAAGGTTCCTTATTATATGTTCAGAAAGACGAATTCCATATTCTCCAAGTTTCTAGCGGCAGCTAAATTGTGTTTAGAAGAATTTAAGCGCTTGTCTTCATCAGATTGACTTTCATTTACGACGGAGACGCATTCTCTTCAGATACAATGAAAACGAAGAGTGTTCTCCACAAAAAAGGGCCCATTTTAGTTGCTTCCTTCTTTTCTTAGTGTATCAATACCGATAGATGACCATCTTGACCTTCGAGGAACCCACCTAAGCGGAATCCAAAGCCATAGATGCTGCTAAAAATTGGTATTTTGTCCAGTGTCAGGCGGTACTACACTCTTGTTCAACTTTTGAACGTTGTCCAAGCACAGGTCCGTTCTAGTATGAAGTACCTTTGGTACGGGTCTGCCAAGTACCAGCTCAAGTCTTTAGAGTCGATCAAAAGACGTCCATAAAAGCTCATCAAGACGACTCGTTCGTGGAAACCAGACTTCAAAGCCTGGCACATCAGAATACAGTACGAAGAGTTTGCTCTCAGGAACTGCATAATTAAAACCGCTATCGCCACTCCACCATTGGATACCAAAATGTACGCACCGGAACTAAGTGGAACGCACCGCCTAATCGTAGGAAGTATTTAGGCTCATTCTTCTCAATACCATACAGCGAATTACTGTATTTCTTGTTATATACAACCAGGGTAAATTCAAATCAAAATTGAATAAATAGGTACTTACCTCGCAAGCATGATACGTTTTCGACTGCATCATCACTTTCCAGCAGTTGATATCGTGGTCAAACGCTAGCATATAAGACATAAAATAAAGCTAAATCTTTTTGGAGGCATGTTGAAAAACCTCAACTGAAAAACAACTGTTGACAGAGTGATCGTATCACAGGCTACTATTGCTTAGCCTGCCTACTATTTATTTTAAGCGGTTTCTTCTTTCTTGTTATAAGCAAGCGTGGCGCTTACCATCAGCGCAATGACATGCTCGTTTTATGAATGAGTTCCACAAAAAATACTTTATATCACTCATGGAAGCACTCGAAATAATTAAATGTTATCCTGACTTCAAGTGAGTCAAGATATAAATCAATGGTAATATTATATTTTGAGAGCGAGTGTGGCTCAGTGGGAGAACGTGCGTCTTTCGATTCGACCGCACCCGAGTTCGTATGCCGCTGGCCCCGCACAACTGACTATCTTAAGTTATGTGCGGATTTATCACTCGCTCTAAAAACGGTGAAGGAAAACATTGGGAAGAAATACGGCATGTCCAAGGATTCAATACAAAAATTCAAAAATTCATGACAGACATATGACATTCACCAACCAGCGGGTTCTGGGCCAGCGTGGTAGATTATGACCCATACTCTCTCTAAGAGAGAAGGTCCGTGTCCCAGCAAGAAAACGTGATGGGCTGATGATGATGAATATTATATTCACTCGTGGTACGTCTCGCGTATGCGGGGGTCCATCGGGTAGGTACCACCGCTTTGCCAGTTATTCTGCTGGCAAGCAGTAGTGCGCAAGCATTACTGTGTTCCAGTTTGAAGGACATTATAGCCAGCAAAATTACTGGGCATAAAAGATTTAATATCGGGGTGATGAGAACAATGTAGTGCTACGTAGTACTTTTATGGTTTTAAAAGTTATAGATGGCACTGCAATTGTTACGGACAAGCTTGGCACTTACCATTAGGCGAACGCATTGCTCGTCTCATTACTCAGAATTAGCAGTCTCAAATTTAGCTAACTGTTACGGAAGCAAAAAATGTGGGTTATCGCTTTTCCTGCATGACTTCGAACGCTTATGTTAAGATATCTCTGCATTGCGATATCATAGCGCTATGAAACATACACCAGATTTTAAGTGAAGATATAGGCTATCAAACAATGGAAACCGCTATATCTCTTTAGAAGCTAAAAATGTGGAGATTTGCTTTTTCTGTCATAATTATAGCTCTTTTCATGTAAAGTTTCCGAGTTATTGTTTAAGATTTACTAAAAACGCTGAAATTGAGTTTTTGCCATGGTATTTCTTTATATAAATAAAGTTTTACATGTATGTATTTCAATCATTTTCATAGTCTATACAGCGTTTCAAATTCAGACTAATTTTACCTATTTCCTGTCCTCGTCGCTTAAAGAAGCTTAATATCAAAAATGTCCTCATCGTGTTCGTTAATTTTTGATTATAAGTATAAGTTTTGAGTTTCAAGATTCTAAGACAATCTAATAACTTTTTTTCATACAAACTTCACCCCTCATTAGTAAGCATAAGCAGATAAGCAGATTTTTCGAAATTTCAATAGCCTATATTTTATAGGTAACAAACACACAAACAAACAAACAAATAAACAGACAAAAATTCTAAAAACCATAGATTCGTGTTCAGTACCCTCTAAATAGTCGATCGCAATTGGTTTTGTAATAATATATCTTCAATGGACAGAATTGGCTTTTTTCCATTGAGGAATGACACAGACCTCAATGCTTTTTTCCATTTTTATAATAGTAATATAGATAAATCTATTTTTTTTTTTAAAACTGTAGATGCACTATATTTGTAATAACTGCGTTTCGCTGTAAACAAGTCAACACATTCTGAATAGTTATTATAAAAATTATTACATACTCTAATGAAGTAAGAAGTCTGTCTATAATTGGTCATGCATCGGTCGACGTGTAGTTTAAGGTAATTTCGTCTGCTGACGGTGTGAGTAGGTATCTGAAATTTGATCTTTGATAGAAGGTCACTACAATCTATATTATTGCAAACTAGGTTATGGAGAAAGGTTAGGTCGGCGACTTCCCTTCTCATTGACAAGGGTAGCAGGTGTGCATGTTTGTAGTTATCTTTAAAATCGGAGATGTGTAATTTATCTTTAAAGTTGACAAATCTAAGAAACTTTCGTTGGATTTTTACTATTTTATTGATATAAAAGTCATAGCGAGGATTCCAGACATGTGTTCCAGACAAGCATACTCTAGTTGACTTCTCACCAATGTACAATACAAAAGTTTTAGAGTTTTAATAGTTTTAAAGTCCTTCGTAATTCGAAAGATGAATCCCAATGCCTCTGTAGCTTTGGCCGTTATAGTTTCGATGTGCTTTGTCAAGGAGAAGCTTCGAGTCTAGGATAACGCCCAGATCTCTGATATGGTCAGTACGCAGTAACGTTTGATGGTTCAAATTATAGTTGAAGTACTATATGTTCCGAGACCTAGTAAAAGTGATACAATTGCATTTTGATATATTTAAGTCAAGTTTATTTATAAAACAATATTCATGCAGTCTATCGAGATCTTGCTGCTAGCTATACAATCTTCTATAGAATAAATTTCTTTGTACACTTTCATGTCATCTGCAAACAATAAAAACTTTGAGTTTATGACACATTTATTAATATCATTGATAAAAAGTACAATCAGCAATGGTCATAGAATGGATCCCTGTGGGACTCCAAAAGGAATGGCTGAGAGCGGAGAGTGTGAGGAAAACCCATTCAGGACTGCTGTCTGACAGCGACTCCTAACGAAGAAACTAAACCACCTGAGAAGGTCCCCATTTATGCCTGCCATGTGAAGTTTGGCTAGAAGAATCACGTGGTTAATTCGATCGAAAGCCTTGCTATAGTCTATATATATCGCATCAACTTGACCTCCAGAATCCATAACATTAGTTAAATCATCAGTAAACGTTAATAAATTGCTAACAGTTGACCTTCCCCTTAAAATCTCATGTTGCTCGGACAGAAAACTGTGTTTCAGGGCTGCATACACTTGATTGTGAATCAGTTTTTCAAGTACTTTAGCTAGAACACACAATTTTGAAATGGGTCTGTAATTGGTAACCTCACGTTTGGAACCTTTCTTGTGAATGGGAGTAATAGTTGCTGCTTTCCAAGTCTTTGACATGATTCTTTCATTGATGGAACGTCTAAATATGAAGCATATTGGAAACGTTAGGCTACTAGCGCACTTAGAGATCAAAGTCGGATGTGATTCGTCAGGGCCTGCGGTTTTGTTACAGTCCAGTGTTTTGAATATTTTGTGAACTTCATAGTCTATGACTTCAGTTGATGAGATGTTAGCAATCGGCGATGAAATGAGAAGATTCGTTGTGGAAGAGTCCCCTGGTGGAGTATTAGAAGCTGGAGTAGATGGTAAGTAGGTGGAATTGAAAATTCTGCGAATGCGTTACAAATAAGGTTACCCGATGATAAGGTGCTATTTTTATACGTCATAGATGAGGGATATGAGTTGTGTTGCTTATTAGCTTGGATATAAGACCAGATAACTTTAGGGTTATTATCCATAGAATGTTCAGTATTTTTGATATAATTAGGGTAGCATTTTTCTCCACCCGTTTGGCTCTTTGACGCAGATTACCGAAAGCATTTCTGTCAGCTTTGTTACCTTAAGTTTGTTATGGAATTTGTTCTTTTCCCATCGGGAACGATGGGAAAAGAACGCAGTGTATAATGTACAGTTAGTGTACAATTACAATTCATAGATTATACACTCGGCAGTGTATAATGTACAGTTAGTGTACAGTTACAATTGATAGATGATGCACTCGACAGTGTATAATGTACAGTTACAATCGATTGTTTGTATACGAGTATATTCGATGAAGTTCATCAAAAGTAATATACATTTTATAACTAGAAACTAGATGCACATATTAAATTATCGTGACTCCTGGGGTTGGATCTCAGTCAAGAGATAAGCGCTGCCGTTAGTTATCAGGATTCACACAGTGGCTTTTGTACAATAAGTAGACTTCCGACTAGTTTCAAAGCTCTTTATTTAGTTTAATCATCATCGACGCTCCTAAGGTACGTCACAATAAATCTACCACCGTATCGGAAGAAGAACCACAACTCAAAAGACACGGCAAGAAACTGAGGGGCATTCTTTTAGAGCTTTTATTACACTTGATAATGTCTATTCGATACACCATTTAGAATTTAACAATAACTATTAAAATAACTACCTAATTCAATTAGCAAAACAATAATTCTTAGGTTTAGAAGTAAGGAAAAATACATCGTACCATAATTCATCTATTCGTCCGACCGCTCCGCTTTCCAACAAGGGACTGAGCCGTGCTCTAAGCTGTAACGCCTTTTATAGTCGTCAATCGTCAGACTAAAATGATCATAACGAGATTGAAACTGACAGACACGTTCAATCTCGTTATGATCATTTTAGTCTTTGGTCAGCTATTTTTATTTTCATACGATAATAGCATTAACAGTTAATACATTGGCTTTTAATTATACTTATTATATTAAACAATTATAAAAATATCTAACACACATGTGTATCAAACATTGCAAAAACTCACCCACGATTAGTTATGAGTACGTACGTCATGTCGTGTCGTGTCGTGTCGTCAAGGCGTGTTGAAACGCTTCTGTTTACTAAATAGTATACGGTATGTACCTACACAATTCATTTCCGAGACAGTAGTTATGTCACACGATAAAAAAATATTAGATTTTAATTAATTAGTAAGAAGAAACCCGACCAATATTATACTCGGGTTTTTCATTTTCCTAGTGAATTAAAATCTTGTGATTTTCGTAAAAGGCGAACGCGTCGTCATTTGTCCTCCGTTTGTTCGGCGGCGGCGGCGTCGTGCAGGAACGCTCGCAAAGTGTCGCGGAGCGCGTAGTTCGGCGAAACGCGCGCGCTGCGCATGCGCCGCCCCGACACCGGCGACACTGCGCCCTCTGCAACACACACACATGCCGGTCACAACCATCGCCAGTGGGTCGGTTCTCTGAAGGTGAACGTAGCCGTTAGTGGTCGTCGCGTTGGTTGACAAAGTTAATGGTGAAACTGAAAGCGAGTATTGGCGTCTTTTGAATTCAGTGGCAATGTTCGCGTCCAGTGGGGCAATCCGGACGCGAACATTGCCGCTTTTAGCCACACAAGCTTACACAAAATGCATTCAACGAGTATTATACATCGTATTATCTTTGTAAGCGATTGAATGACACTTAAGTAGTTCTTTTCTATGGTTGATTTTACTTTCGATACTAAACTCTGGTAACAAAAGAGTTCAAGGTAGGTATATCTTAAATATCAGAATTATAAGATTTTGTAATGGCGATATTAAATGTTTTGCTAGTTACTAGTGATGAGCTTTAACTTTATGGGCGAGTTCTGAGTAGCGATTGCGGCGCCCACACTCGAACATTCTTTGTACAAAAACAGACGCCGCAGGCGCGGTGGTAGCGCTTCGGAACTTGCCCGATATTTGACACTAGCGGCACTGACCGGGAGGCGCGGCGCTGAACCATTCGAGCAGGTTGGCGCGCTCGTACGAGAAGCCGTCAGCGGCGCGCGCCGGCTCGCGCAGCAGCCGGTGCGACAGCGGACACAGCAGGGCGTGCGGCGCTGCACTCTCCTGCACAGGGGAAGCTGTGAGTGGGGTGCATCGTACGAGAAGCCGTCGGCGGCGCGCAGCAGCCGGTGCGACAGCGGACACAGCAGCGCGTGCGGCGCCGCACTCTTCTGCACAGGGGAAGCTGTGAGTGGGGTGCATCGTACGAGAAGCCGTCGGCGGCGCACGCCGGCTCGCGCAGCTGCAAAAGATATTGAATTGTATCGGGGACAGTACCACGTGCGCGGGCGGCGGCGGCGCGCGCAGCCAGCGCAGCTCGTCGCGCAGACGGCCGCGCAGCGCCGCGCGCTCCAAAGCCGCCTTCGTCTGCGCGCTCTCCTCCTCACCCTCGCCGTCGGGGATACTATCGCTTTCTGCAACACATGTAAGGCCAATAATTTCTTTAACTCTACAATTTAAGAGTTTAAACTTATTCTAGTATTTTGGTGTTTGATCGGCGGTGACTGGTTTTTGGTAGTAAACTCTTAGTAAGTAAGTCTTGCGCCAGTTGCGCCTAGTCTGGACACATTGGTCGAGCTCGTCCTGCCATCTCCTCGGTCTGCCGCACCGTCTTCCTGCCCTCCAGGCTGTAGTTAACTTGGCCCGCAGCGCATTCGGCGCACGAGTCATACGATAGATATCCCAATCTGAAGATTCGATCTGGGTTCAATCTGGGTTCGATCTGGGTTCAATCGCTGTCGTGGGGAAGCGACTTCCTTGCGAACAGTCGTATGAAAGCCATCCGTGTGCGCCTCAGCGAACATCTTAGAAGCGCTGCACAAGCGAGGCAGCCGCATCAGCACCATGAATCCTGAGTTATGTGCAATATAGAATTTTAATAGAAAGAACTTAAAAATACAAAATTTTAAATTTGAATTTGAATTGCTTTCCTAAAAGAAGCACAGGTTCTTAATACAAATCCAAGTGACGTGGATGCCCTTGTGACGTGGACGTGGATGTTACTATATGTTGTCATAAGATGCCCTTTTCACTATATGTTATCATTATAAAGCTTTTCAAATTTAATACAAGTTGTGAGTCGTAAATAACTCAAACATCACGGATATTCATCGTCATCATCATCATCGTCAGATGCCATTTCAGCTTGCTAATCGTATTAGCTCGAAACCCCGTGCATCATAGCTCTCTTCATAGCCACTGAGTAAATTTTAACTTGTGTTATGTTGTGTACCGTAGGTCATTACTAATGTAAACTCGCAAAAGTATATTACCAAAACCAAATCCGAGCTCCAATAAGTCTTCTATGGGATCGTCGAGAAGCTGCGCGCCGGTGAGGCGTGCGGCGCGCACGTGCGACTCCAGCGCTACGGCCGCCTCGCCAGATACGCTCCCACCTGGGAGTGTATGTAACGCTTACTTAGCAGTGTCGCTGGAAGTAGCCATGTAGTCCGCCAGATCCAATCGAAGGTAGAACCGTCCGATAAACTCACCTGGAGCGTTTACTACGTAGTCGCGCAGCCATCGCACAACACCAGCTTCGCTCCAGAAACGTGTCGCGGCCCCGTCGTCGTCTTCGTTCTCGCTGTTGCCGGCCAACCGCCACAGCGTCAGCTCGCCAGCCATCGTCCCGACCGCTAGGAGCTGGCCGCCGGCGGCGAGCGCAGCCGCCAGCGCGCCGCCCGCGCCGCGCACCGGCGCCGCGCCGCACGCCGCCACGTGTGCGCCGCCGCCGCCCAGCGCCACGCGCCACAGCCGCGCCCACGCGTCCGCGCCCGCCGTCGCCAGCACGGCGCCGCCCCCCGCCCCCACCGCGCCCCACCGCACCCCCGCCACCGCGCCGCCGTGCGCCGCCACCTGACGCACGAGCTGCACGTTCGCGCGACCGCACACCTGTATGTCGACTTAACTATATTATATTATTTCAAGATCTGAATCAATACTATAAGAAAACAATGGAATAAAAATTACAGATTTTTTCTTTTGTAAAAGCAGCTGAGCTGCAGTAGCGTTGTTCGCAAAGTATCCTAGTTTTGCAGGGAAGCGTAAATAACAAAATCAAAATCTCTTTAATCATTTTGGCATCACGACGCACTTATGAACGTCAAACTATCACAATGACTCTACCACCGTATCGGAAAAAGAACCACTACTGAGGGGTATAAGGTACCTATATATATAAGTATAGGTATAAGGAGAGGAGAAACTGAAGGGCATTTTTTTTTTAATTACATAATTTTTAATTTTTTTTGTTACAATTTTTTGGGGTTTTACAATGTTATGTTTCTTATGTACCAGTTGGTTACTTCCAAGCATCTTTGTCTTCTATGTAATTACGAACAGTATAGTATGCTTTTCTCATTAGAACATTCTTAACGCGTAATTTGAATTTACTTTCTGTGAGTTACGTTATACATTTTGGAATTTAATTATAAAAACGTACGCAGTTGCCCATAAAGGACTTATTCTTTTTAGCCAGTCTATACCTAGGTACAACAATCCTATCCTTATTTCTAGTGTTTATGTTATGTTACAGCAGCATAAAATAAATTCAAACCTCCTCCAGGTCGATCCTCCAGAGTTTGACTAAAGAATCGCTTCCAGCTGTCGCGAGCAAATAGCTGTCCTCCGGGAGCTCTATACTGCTTGACGGTGGAGCAAAATCACAGCTCAGCACTCCTAAATAAAACAAATAATGGAGATTTATCAATCCCTATAGAATGAAATTGAATGCATTAGCGCATGCTAGGCGAAAGAAAAATTTAGGAAGAAGAAAAATCATATGGAAGAAGACGCAAGTTCGATTCCTGCCCGAGCAATATCATTTGTCTTCTTCCTAATTATTGAAAACCCTATAGAATGTTTAATGGCCTTCCTCAGTCAGTATATTTTTTATTTTTTTTATTGAAAGCGTTAAACTAAAATACACATTAAAATAACATTATAAATTAATTTAACTTAACAGTCTAATCAGAAGCATATTATTTATAAAAATGGACATGGCATGCACAAATTAACTAATCATTTTTTATTTATTTATTTAAATCAGTAGCATATTTTTTATGAAAATGGACCTGGCATGCACAAATCAACTAATTATTTTTTATTTATTTATTTAAATCAGTAGCATATTTTTTATAAAAATGGACCTGGCATGCACAAATTAACTAATTATTTTTTATTTATTTATTTATTTTTATTTAAATCAGTAGCATATCTTTCTATATAATAAAAGAACAGGGTTTTTTTCTACAATCATCGCACAGCCAAAACCGCTTAACATAGAAACCTGAAATTTGGACCACGTATTCTACAAGTAGTGAAGGCGTCATTTAAGAACAGATTTTTCGAAATTTGACCTTTAAGTCGGTCAAATGGTGTCATAAAGGATGTATGAGGAAAAAAAAATATTCTGTCGCACGGTCACGAAACTTTGGCGGTATACTATGCAAAAAAAAAATAAAAGAATACGTGTATCACAGTTTTTTGAAAATCAACCCTTAAGGGGGTTTAGTGTGGTTTTTTAGATTGGAATGCGGAAACTATAATGTATGCTACAGTGATTATTTCTTGACCAGCCGTTATCAAATTTTGTGTGAGCATTAAGCATGTAAATAATAGGAGCTTGTTTTTGGCATTTTGCGAAATTTATCCCCTAAGGTCATTTATTGGGGTCGCAAAGTTTCCATGGTGTAGGTTTTTTTAGTAAAGTTATGAAACTTAGTAAATTGACTAAACATAAGCATATAAAAATATATTTCAGTAACTTTTCAAAAATCAACCCCTAAGGTAATTAAATAGGGCCGCAAAGTTTGTATGGAGTAGGATTTTTTATTAATGCGACACTGTAGCTACAGTAAAGAAACGGGGTATATAAATTAAGTTTGATCAAGTTTAAAAATAATTTTTCAGCATTTTTCAAAAATCAACCCCTTACTGGGTTAAACGAGGTGGTAAAGTTTACATAAAAAATCTTTGTTTATAGCGATGAAACTTGGTACATACCTGACAAAACATTATTAAAATGTGATTTACCATTTTTGAAAATCATCCCTTAAAAGGGTTAAATAGGGTGGAAAGTGAATATTATTATTTTGAAGCTATAACGATGAAATTTGTTGTACGTGGTAAGCTAATGAAATTATAGATGTGTACTTCACCATTTTTTGAAAATCGTCCCCTAACAAGCCTTAGTGGGGTGGTAAAATTTGTATAGAAAATCTTTGTTTTTGAAGTTTCGTGGCTATGATAAAACTTGGTAAAAGAAGAAAATTAAAACGTAGTTTATAATTTTTGAAAATCATCCCTTAACAGGGTTAAACAGGGTGGAAAGTGAAGATTATTATTTTTAAGCTACAGCGATGAAATGTGGTATATGTGCTTAGCCAATGAAATTATACATATATATTTCACATTATTTTAAATCATCCCCCAACAAGCGGTGTGGTAAAGTTTGTATAGAAAATCTTTTTTATTTATGAAGTTTGTGGTTATGATGAAACTTGATACACAAACTAAGAAAAAGGAGATAGTTAAAACGTGATTCACGTGATTTTTTTTTAAATCTACCCATAACCAGGTTTAATAAGGGTGAAGTGAAGTTACATTTTTGGAAGCTACGACGATGAAATTCGATTCATATACTCAGACAGATAAACTTTAAGCACCTGTTTCACCATTTTGCTGGAATCATCCCTAAACCGGTTCAAACGGGGTGGTTAAGTGTATATGGAGAATCTTTGTTCATGAAGTTATGGCAATTAAATTTGGTACACAGAGTAAGCAAAAGAAATAAAAGTAATTCGCCATTTTTTGAAATTCACCCTCTAACAAGGTTAAACAGGGTGGAAAGTATCAAAAATTTGTTAATGCTACAATGTTGAAATTTATTATTAGTACTCAGCCAATAAAATTATAAACACTTATTTCACCATGTCTTGAAATCATCCCCTAACAGAGTGGTAAAGTTTGTGTGGAGAATTTTTATTTATGAAGTTGTAGCAATGAAATTTCGTATACAGACCAAACAAAAGTAATAAATTAAAACGAAACTCGCTATATTATTTAACCTCTAAAAACGTTAAACAAGGTAGATAATAATTTTATTTCTAAACCTATGACTATGAAATTCGGGACATATATACTAATCGAAGATACTATACGCACATGTTTCACTACTTTTTAAACATCTTAAAAGGTCTAAACGGGATGGCAAATATTTGTGTGGAAAACCTTTGTTTGTAAGGTGAAAGCGAAACTTTGTATTATAGACTAGGCAAAATAAATGATTTCTAACGTTATGCAATTTTTTGCAATTTCCTTATTCGTACAGGATTTTAAAAGACTTTTAAAATGCAACATTCAGAAAAATAAGGAATACTAAACTTTTGTCATTGACCGTACGTGTCGCAGGGAAATGAGGATATCTGGGATTTCGCGATATTCCTAGGGATACGACAAAATCTTGGTATAATCATGTATGGTAAATACCACTTTTCCGCGGTCCGACTAGCTTTTACCCCAAGAGTGTATATAAAAAGCGCGGAGTCAGGAGCTCGCGAAGAGTTCCTGAGCAGAACGAGTGCGGCGTCCTCCCGAGTGGAGTGATGGTCGAGTGCCTGAGTGGAGCGAAGGGATGACGAAGCGAGAGTTCTGGCGAGAGCCTATTTATTAAAACTGTACGTCGTATCTCTAGAGATTTCGAAATCCCTGGTATCCTCATTTCCCTGCGACATACAATTTTTTTCTGGAGCTACGACGATTGACTTTTGACCAAAATACTTACATATACTTAGCCAAAAAAAACTATTGACACATGTATTATTACGACTGTTTTGAATACCATCCCCTGATAGATTTAAACGGATGGTAAAATTTGTAAAGAAAATATATGTTTATAATGTAAGTATTCTGTCTATTTAAAACGAGATAAGAGCTGAAAGAGATCGGAATAGAAACGCGATGAATTCGGGATAGGATTGGGATAGAAGCAGGACAAATCGGCATAGAAGCGAGAGCAGCCGGAAATAGCCAGGAGCAAAATGAATTATTTTATTAAGCGTACAAAGTCGCGGGCAACAGCTATGTATATGTAAATAGGAGATTTAGGTTTCAAAGATTTCTGTAACTCAGGCTTCATGTATGTACATGGCGCCGGACCGGCGCTGCCGCCGCACCGTCCGTCCGTTTGTGCGTATTACTGGTATTACGAATCGTAAAGGGTCCGTGGTGGTTCCCCCCGACGACGTTTCATTTCGGTTTCTATAGTCTGTAATATGTTTCAAACTACTACGCTAGCATTTTGTACGTTTGATACTTGGTCAAAGAAACTATAAACACATGACTCACAAATTAATGAAGTTAGGGCCAAAAAATTTGGTAATTATATCGGGACCGGAGTGGGATGACAAAGGGACAAAAAGGGGATGATAACGGTATAGGAGGGGAACTATAACACGGTAGGAGGTTCGCTAGGGAGGACGATAAAGGGTTAGGATCGGAATATGATTGGTAGCAGAGCAGGACGATAATGATATAGGAGCGGGACGGAATCAGGACCACAGCATTACGGTAACGCTATAGGAGCGAGAAGATAATAGGATGGGAGTGGAAAGGTAACAGAACAGAAGCGGTAAGGTACGGTAACGAGATAGGAGCGGGACGGGAGCTGGAACGTGAATATGATGGGACGAAAAATGTTCGGATGCAGGATGAATACTCCACTACGCAGACGAATTCGCGGGCATCAGCTAGTTTTTTATAAAAATGGACCTGGCATGCACAAAGTAACTAATTATTTTTTATTTATTTATTTAAATCAGTAGCATATTTTTTATAATAATGGACGTGGCATGCACAAATTAACTAATTAGGATGCTATTCCTAGCAATAGCGCAGTACGTGACTTTTACATACATACTTAATATATAATATAATAATTACATACAAACAACGTTGGAAGAATAAGTAGTGAAAACAAAAAATGCAACAAATGACCACCCTAACAAAAACCTAACTTACGAATAATACATTTAATCGAGGTAAGCGAACTACGATTGAAAATATCAAAATTATATTTGACATCGTTATAATTGTCACACATCCGATAAATTGGTGAGTGCTTTAATATATTTGTCTTACAGCTTGGGTATATCTCATGAGAGATCTCCCACGCGCTCAGGTACCCTCGACTCTGCCCTGAACCACTACCCGTTCTATGGACACGCCTCCACGTCAGGATATATGCTCAAACGAATATAGTATGGGCGCATATAGAAGGGGCGGCGAGCTGGGCGCGAGCAGCTGCAGAACGCAGGGGGAACGAGTCTCACCGAAGTCGTGCGCTTGCGAGTCCGTCCGCGCTCCACGCGCAGCACGTCACCGCTGCGCGTGGACCGCAGGGGGGGAACGAGTCTCACCGAGGTCGGGCGCTTGCGAGTCGTGGTGCAGAGGCGCGGGCGCGAGCGGCGCGAGCAGCCGCAGCTCGCCACCCGCCGCGCCGGTCGCCGCCACGCGCCCGTCCGCGCTCCACGCGCAGCACGTCATCGCCGCGCGTGGAGCGCAGGGGGGCAACGAGTCTCACCGAGGTCGGGCGCTTGCGAGTCGTGGTGCAGCGGCGCGGGCGCGGGCGGCGCGAACAGCCGCAGCTCGCCGCCCGCCACGCCGGTCGCCGCCACGCGCCCGTCCGCGCTCCACGCGCAGCACGTTACCGCCGCGCGTGGAGCGCAGGGGGGGAACGAGTCTCACCGAGGTCGTGCGCTTGCGAGTCGTGGTGCAGCGGCGCGGGCGCGGGCGGCGCGAGCAGCCGCAGCTCGCCGCCCGCCGCGCCGGTCGCCGCCACGCGCCCGTCCGCACTCCACGCGCAGCACGTCACCGCCTCCGCGTGGCCCGCGTACACGCTGCCGACACACAACAAGGCCGATGTAACGGTTGATACACGGTGTTACTGGAGTGGTGAATCATCTGTGGCACGGGAGTGGGGACCTCAATATCTATCGATTTAGCCCTCATGTTTATTCAGCGATATTCAGTATATTTTATTTTTTAAGAAAGACCAACAGCTGTTAAATGGATATTAATAACTTATAGTAACAGTGAGCCAATTAAAGCTCCTCACGGATAGTTCCAAAATGTTATAAAATGTAACTTATGTGAACATCATAAGAACATACCTATACTTAGTAACTGAGTATAACTAACTAATATTTCATACTTAGTACTATCTATAATAAAGTTAAGGTGCAATGTTGCTTAATTGAAAAAAAATCACTGCTCAACAACTGTCTAGGCCGATGCGACACTTGTACAGAATAGGTATCAAAGGACTTACTGTGTGAGTTAAAGTTTTAGCTCGCTCTCCAAACATAGGAATTTTGTCTATAGTTTGTTTTCACTGACGGCACATAATGTAAAGGATTGAATCTAATCGGTTTAAGAGGTGTATTTAACTTAATTTTACTTAGGAGTTTGGGACAGTAAACTGAATTGGACGCAATTTTAAGTATGTGACGTCTGCTATTTCTCTCCTCTTTGAGAGTGGAAGAAGGTGAAATTGTTTACAAATACTTAGATAATTGCTAGAAGTGTAAGGAATTTTTAAACGAAAGCAAAGGTATTTTATAAATTTATTTGTATCCGTTCAATTTTCACAACGTACTTATCGTACCGAGGGTTCCATATTTGTGACGCATATTCTAGGATACTACGAACGAATGTACAATATAGAATTTTAAAAGTTTTGGCTTTGTTAAAGGAAGCAGCTTCTTATTACAAATCCAAGTGACTTGGTTGCCCTTGTTACAATGTTATCAATATGCTCTTCAAATAGTAGTTTAGAGTCGTGAATAACTCCAAGATGTTTTGATAGACGCAAAAATCTACACATCATCTGTAAAGCAAAGTAGACGCGAATTTAGAAAACAAGATGATATGTCATTGATGAATATCGTGAATAGCAGACGACCCAGCAAGAATCCTTGGGGAACCCCACTAGGGATGGTCACCCAGCTAGAAACATAACTAACCACAACAGCTTGTGCCCGCCTATCTATGTAAGAAGATAACCACCGATACATGGGGAACCATGCTGCTCGCGTCCGTAGGATTTAGCCCCTGATGTCCTACACGTGTTCTCTGGGTGGCGCCAAAGGAGCAACCGAATCATCTGGTGGTAGGCTTCGGCCGCCGGTTCTTGTACCACCAGCCGAACAAAGCCATGGTGCCAAGCGATTCGTCGTGTTCCACCATAATGTTCGGGGTAACCGTTTCGGCGGGTTGACATTGGATAGTTGTGCAGGGTTTGTAGCGGGGCTCACAGGATAGCCAGGTCTAAGTTCAGGGAATGGGTGTTATGTGGTAAGCCCAGGTCAGGATTTCTATATGAGGAAATGAGAGACAGCAGAAGAGCGTTTAAATCTAAACTAAAGTGGTGCCAAAACTATCAGGACCAAATAAGAATGGACGCTCTTGCTGTAAAACATTCTAAAGGTGATTTCCGCGGCTTTTGGAAGAGTACCAGTAAACTAAATGTACGACCTGAGCTTCCTGTGAGCGTCGATGGTGTGAATGACCCTAGGGAGATGGCCAATATGTTTGAAAATCATTTCTCGGTGAAATCTTCTTTGGGTCCGGCGGGGGAGGTGCTCAGTGCTGAAATTAACAGTCAAGTAGTAGGGACTTCCTTCGTGGCGAAGGATGTAGCCAAAGCTATAAAAAATATTTCGAGAGGCAAGTCACCGGGCCATGATGAACTCAGCATTGAGCATCTCCAACACGCCGGACCACACATTTCTAGTGTACTGGCTATGTTCTTCTCATTATACGTGAGCCATTCATACTTGCCTAACGATTTTATGAAAACCCTGGTAGTGCCTGTAGTGAAAAATAAAACGGGAGACCTTGCCGATAAAAGTAACAGGCCTATTTCTCTTGCCACGGTCATAGCTAAAGTGTTTGACGGTTTGCTTAATACACAGCTCAAACTGTGTTAAACTGCATGATAACCAGTTCGGGTTTCGTCCTCGGCTGTCCACTGAAAGTGCAATACTGTGTCTTAAGCATACCGTCCAATACTACACAGCTCGCAAGACGCCCGTGTATGCGTGCTTCCTCGACTTGTCCAAGGCATTCGATCTGGTAGCCTATGACCTTCTGTGGGAGAAGTTAAAATGTATAAACCTGCCACAAGAACTTATCAACATGTTTCAATATTGGTATGCCCACCAGGTCAACAGTGTGCGATGGGCGGGAGTGATGTCAGAGCCATATCGGCTTGAGTGTGGAGTCCAGCAGGGTGGATTAACTTCAGCAACCCTATTCAACCTGTACATGAACGAGTTGATCGTCGCGCTCAGCAGTCAGCATGTCGGCTGTCACATCGACGGGGTGTGTGTCAATAATTTGAGTTACGCAGACGACATGGTGCTCCTGAGCGCATCGATCTGTGGGCTGAGGAAGCTGGTACAGATTTGTGAGGAGTACGCAGTTGGCCACGGTCTTAAATACAATGTTACGAAGAGCCAATGCATAGTTTTTGAGTTCGGTGCGAAATGTCCCGAGTATGTGCCATCAGTGCGACTTAATGGTGTGCCCCTTGAATCAGTGAAGCAATTTAAGTACCTGGGGCATATAGTCACGGCCGACCTAAGAGATGATGCCGACATTGAGCGGGAGCGGAGGGCCCTGTCGATACGCGCGAATATGATAGCCTGTAACTTGCGCGAATGTGTAACAGTAATAAATGAAATTTGAATTTGAATTTGAATTTGAATTTGTAAGCCGGTAGTGGTGCTATGGTGCGTCTGCTCCGAGGAGCTTGTATTGGATATAGGGGGCCCAAGTAGATGCTTAGCCAACAATGAAAGACTGCCCCACCGCCTGTGAAAAATCCTGAAGTGTTCCATCGGGCCGGTTGGCGACCGGAAGAGAGGAACCGATGGCCACTTTCAGGGTGGTTCGGGCGTCCTCGCAGTCTCCAAGCAAGTTCTCCTCCATAGTAGTACGCGTCTAGTCTTCCATGGGCCAGCAACCCTGCATCTCGCCCTTTTTCAGCTCGTCCACCTAACTCACCCTTGTCATGAAAAGTAAACATAGAAAGATAACGTTTTCACAGCAGAAGCACGTCCTCTCTCTTAAAGTACATCTCACCAATATACGTGGGATGCACTCAAATCTCAATGCCGTCCACCATCATCTAGAGACGGAGAGACCTCACCTGCTCTTTCTGACGGAGACCCAAATACAGTATCCATCTGATGTGGCCTATTTAGGTTACCCCGGTTTTACTTTGGAACATAACTTCAAGCCTCGTGCTGGAGTATGTCTCTTTGTTCGCGATGACATTTGTACTAAGCGCCTCCGCAACTTAGAAGAACCCAGTTTTTCAGTCCTGTGGTCCTTGGTGGACACTGGAGTGGATCAAATTGTCTACGCTGGTGTCTATCGGTCCCATAGTGGTGATAAAGAGACTACGAGACTGTTTCAATATCTGAGTGAATCGGCTGATGTTGTTCAGAGGAGGTATCCTCGTGCGCAACTTGTATTCTTGGGAGACTTTACCGCTCATCACCAGGAATGGTTGTGTCCATTTCGTGACACAGATCACGCAGGGAGGGAGGCATGAAATTTCGTACTTTCCACAAACCTTTCCCAACTTGTCAACCAATCAACAAGAGTATCTGATGTTACTGGGCACACTGCCTACTGTTTGGACCTAGTCCATGCTTCTGATCCTGACAGGTACTACGTTTCCGTTACCTCACCACTCGGAACATCGGATCACTGTATGGTCAGAACTGTATCCAATTTCTTCCCACCTGACTGTAGTCCTAAGGGCAACAGGAGGGTGTGGCGATATAGTTCTGCCGACTGGGACGAAATGCGACATTTCTTCGCGTCATACCCGTGGCAACAAGTCTGCTTTAAATCTGAAGATCCATCCGTATGTGCAGACCATATCGTCGATGTGGTGCGCCAGGGAATGGAATATTTTATTCCGTTTTCTGACGTACCCTTAGGATGCAAAGCCCGCCCTTGGTACAATGGTGACTGCGCTCTAGCTGACTCTCAAAAACAAGCCGCTTATCAATCATGGGCTGAAGCCCCAGCGTGTAAGGATCTAAAACTATCTGAAAAGAAAAATGCCTACAATCGTGCTGCCAAAACTTTACGGAAAAAAAAGAGCTTTACGGAATGCCCAAACTCAAAGAATTGGTTTGATAGGGGACAAATTGGCTACCTACCCCTCGGGGAGTAAAGCCTTTTGATCTCTCGCCAAGTCTGTTGAGAGCAATTTCTGCCGCCCTACGCTTCCACCTTTGATCAAGGCTGATGGATCCCTGGCTCATACTGCAGTCGACAAAGCCAACCTCTTTGCGTCGCTTTTCGCCGACAATTCGTGTCTAGACACTGGTTCAGAGTTGCCACCTAATGTGACGGATTGCGGTTTCGTCATGCCAGATATCGCTATCAGGCAAAAGGAGGTACTCAGGGTTCTGCGGAGTTTGGACACTAATAAAGCCAGCGGTCCAGACGGCATACCAGCGGTGGTACTCAAAAACTGTGCACCTGAGCTTTCGCCCATTCTAACACGCTTGTATCGCCTCTCTCTCGTCACGAAAACCGTGCCTAAAAAGTGGAAACTCGCCCACGTCCAACCTGTGCCTGAGAAAGCAATTACAGATTAGTACTTGAGCGGGGTCATTACTGAAGAGGAGGAGGGGGTCGTTACTATCCGCAGGAAGAAAAGTTGATTTAAAGTAGGTAGAAAACTAGTTACATATATCTTCGCCGGTAGTTGCTATAGAATCATAATATTTTAGTGCGTTTAGGAAGCTGTTAGACTTAGTAC
Source organism: Petrophora chlorosata (assembly GCA_951640565.1). NCBI lineage: Eukaryota > Metazoa > Arthropoda > Insecta > Lepidoptera > Geometridae > Petrophora > Petrophora chlorosata. Next base: position 78,152 of record OX621204.1, on the reverse strand, counting down.
GTGATTCAATATATAACCAAAAATGTTTAGAGTTTTTTCAACTAACATTGATTTTTCAACTAAGTTAATGTAATTTTGATAGCATTGTTTTTCTAATAGTTTTGTTCTTTCTCAAAGTAATGTATAGCTTAGTTTTCTTTTGTAAATTCTATATTTGAATAAATACTTGTATTTTTCTTTAAGTGCTTTTTTCAACGCTGGTCAATACCATTTAGGAAAAAATTCGTTAAACTGGATTTAATACGTAACGTACGTAATTGTGGCCGGCCTACAACACTCAAATGCGAAACAAAATCACAGAGGCATGCAAGAAAGATATGTCTGAAATTCGAAGCTTTTATTCTTAAGCTAAATTTTACGACGTGACTTGCAGCACAACACAAATATGTATACAGTCAACGACAAAATTTGCTAATAAATATTTGAAATGTTCAGTGACTTTTGTGGCTGACTACACAACCAATTGGCAATATGAGTGCTCATTTCTAATACAACGCGGAATGCAATGAGTTGATCAATAGACAAAAGTAGGTCTGTTGACCGAAGTTTTCAAATATTATGTTTGTAGAAGTTACTCTTGTCTAATATTCAAACCATAAACGGTGTTGACCACGTTGTTAGTTCCTAAGGTTTTCACTAGATGGCGATAATAAACGAGCCGCGTTTTCTAGATCGCGGTGACGAGTTTCGCACAGAACATTAGCTTAGATTTTGAGGTTGCAATAAAATTTGTCTTTGAAAGCAGATCCAATTGATTTTATTTCCTAACACTTTCCAAGCCCTCACGAGGACGTGTGACCACAGCTTGTACAATGTTTTAACCGGAAGCACAAATAACCGATTAATTATCAACGGTTGATCGAACTATGACCTTTATGAGAATAAAATGACATATAACATAGTACGAGCTCGACTTCAATTAGATAATTACTGCGTGGGGTGTGGGTCGGGATCGAAGAGCGGCCACAGCGGCGCCAGTCCGTCGTCAGTGGCGAGCAGCAGCGCGGCGCCGGCGCTGCGCGGCGACACGCGCGCGCCGCGCACGCCCCCGCCGCCCGCTTCCCCGCCGCGCGCCCCGCCGCCGCCCGGCACCACCAGCGACCGCAGCACCACGCCCGACTGACACGTACACATCGAAACGACAAACGTACATATTTAACACGAATTACAATACCGTTACCGATGGACACATTTTGCTATGATAAATGAACGACCGACTGTCTTATAAACTAAGCTATGTCTAACCCAAAAACGTCTTCGTCAGGCTATTAAATATATAACCTATGTAAAAGAGTGGTAAGCATACCGATAGAAAGATGTTTTAGTCGTACAAATCTGCAGTATCAGACGCATTTGTAAATGCAATGTCACCTTTTCTGGAAGTGAGAAGTTTTCCGTCGAATGTCAGTGTTAAGTACTCACTTGGCTATTCATGACTGGTCCTGAAGAAAGTGGCAGAATATGGCAATATCAATGTACCCTCACTCACATTATTATTTATTCTTTTTTATTTGTTACTATTTTGCCTAGTACCCCATGTTGTGTTACTTATTATGTGATTATACGTTATTATTTTTGTAAGTTTTCCTCTACTCGAGCTATTGCTCGGTGAACTGAGCGCCTGCCCCGAGACTCTCAGGGAAAGGGTGGCTCAGTTACTAACAAATACGGAATCTCCTTATGTTTTGCTGATAATGGTGACTGTGTGGATGGCTGCCTGTTTCTGAATGATGCTAATGTTAATGTGTAAATCCAGTTTACTACAATATCTGTGAAGGCTTTTTGCTATGACACCGGTTGCTCCTACTACTGTGGGTACTACTTCGGTTGGTGTTGTTCAGAGTCGGGTTATTTCAGTTTTTAGTGCATGGTATTTACTTAATTTTTCTATTTCTTTTGCTCCTATATTGTAATCAGATGGTACCGTGACGTCTATTAGGTATGTTATATTATTATTATTATATTATATATTATTAGGCATAACTTGCCAGTTTTTTCATTGTTACTATTCCACCTAAACTAAATGGAGAATCGAATGTGTTTATGATTGAGGCTCGCTCGAGCCCCGGCCCCGGCCCCGGCCCCGGCCCCGGCTCCGGCCCTGGCCCCGGCCTCGGGCCGGCGCGTCGAGTCCGCACCTGCACGTCCCACACGAAGGCGCAGCCGTCGAGCCCGGCGGTGAGCAGCACGGCTCCGCGCGCGCCGAAGTCGGCCGCCAGTGCGGGGTAGCGGTGCGCCTCCAGCGCGTGCACCAGCTCCAGCGTGCCCCCCTCGCCGCCGCCCCCGCCACCGCCCCCCTCGCCGCCCTCCTCGCCGCCCGACCAGCGCCAAACCTTTACCGTGCCGTCACTGCGTGATTATAGAAAAGGCTTTTATGGTCTACTCCTTATGCTTTGACACATTATGTTTGACAAGTAAGACACTTATTAACAAATGTATCAATTGGTTCAATAATTTCATTATTTGCAGGAACAGGTTCAATCGCTTAGTGATAATAATAATAAAGCCTTTTATTCGGACAAAAATGTACAATTATGTTTCTTATACTACTGCACTATTATATAAGTATTTTAGATATATATTTTACATCATTAAAATTATTCGCATCTTTGGTGCTTTTTTACTTTCTGTGAGTCCGTTTGCCAGTTGGCAAAGGCCTCCTCCAACCTAATCTCTCTCTGGCTACTCTACTTCATGTTACGTCTGCAACAACGCATAATTTTCTTTCTGTTTTCATAATTTGGTTTGATTATCCGTTTGCCGGTTGTTAAATGCTATTGGTTTTTATGAGTGAGGATGTCACTGAGAGTTTGATCGGGTTCTCATCAATTAGTAGGCGTTTGTCCTTTTAGTTTTAATAGAACTTATCGTTTGTTGCTTTCTAGGTTCAGTGGTTGACATCGGCTGTGGTGAGGTAGATAGTTCTCTTTTCCTTTTGTCGACGTTGGATTATTTTACTACTAGTTTATCGTATTTCAGAAAAGCAGTATTTCCCTTTTTTACTCCTCTAGTAGCTGTGGTAGCAAAGCCTTTCTCTTTTCTATAACTTCCTAAGAATAGTCTTCCGATATATAGATTCCCTTTAAACTCTTTTTATTCTTTGTAACGTAGACGGTAATGTTTTTAATTTAGCGAGATTAAGGACACGTACGAAGGTTTCACTTGACACCATTACTGAGATTATGTACGCAGACGATTTCTGTTTTGAGGCGGAAACTCCCGAAGGTCTGCAAGAGCTTATGACCAAATTTGATGCAGCTTGCTGCAAATTCGGATTAAAAATCAGTGTGACAAAAACCGAAGTCATGATGACGGATATCACAGACCAGGTTCCCTTGAATATACGACTAGGGAAGACAACTCTTAAGCAGGTCGATAAGTTTAAATATTTGGGGAGTACCATAACAACAAAAGGTGACCTTGACTCTGAGATAAATTGCAGAATCGGTGCTGCTTCGGCAGCATTTGGGAAACTGCGCGTCAAGGTATTTCGCTCACACGATATTAAACTTGACACAAAAATTAGAGTGTACAAGGCAATCGTCTTACCAAACATACTGTACTCTGCAGAGACGTGATGCCTATATCGACGCTACATTCGCACCCTTGATAAGTTCCACCTGAAATGTCTTCGCGACATTATGAACATTAAATGGTCTGACCGGGTCAGAAACACAGATGTTCTAAGGCGTGCGAATGTTTGCGAGATCGAGGCCTACCTCATGCGGAGATAGCTGCAGTGGAATGGACACATTTCCCGGATGCCTGAAAGTAGAGTCGCTAAGCGCATCTTTTACTCAGAACTTCAGAAAGGTAAGCGGAAACCCGGAGGCCAATTTCTGAGGTATAAGAATGTGCTTAAGAGACAAATGAAAAGGTGTGAAATCGTGTCTACCAAGTTGGAAGCCCAAGCAGAAAATCAGCAGAAAAGCACATGTAACCGTACGTTTACAGCTAAAATTGGATACGTCAGTCATGTGAGGATGCACCAAACACGTACAGTAACTTAACTTAAGTCAGTCGCCGTAGCCGAAAACGGCTATGATGATGCATTATCATCATTCATCATTCTTTGTAATTTGGTCTTTTTTCCACCCGTTTGTAAATGAGAAAAGCACAGGTCTCTGCTTGTTCTCGACTTTATTTTTTACTAGACGGTATTAGTCTAAGATCCCGATATACAACGACCTTCACCGACATGTTTATTTGACGAAACGTATTTTATTTTTAATTTAATATGTCAATAAATATATTGCATATGGGTTGCCTAACAAATTTCAGTCCATGATATGATTAATTAATAATTAACAAAAAAAATTTTAAACATTTCACCGGTTTGATTATTAGACAAATTCTATACCAATCGAAAGTATAAAGCCCATAGAATATGCAAACGTTAGGTTGCCTATTCTTTTCCGGTCATAACTCTCGGGTAGCCAGGTATAAACAGGTAAATCGATACTAGCATTTTGCACCGGTCTGATTATTGAATTAAAATTAAATGGAAATAAAGATTATTTCATTATGAACACGGTGGTATAGGGTTGCCTGCGAAAAATCAGTCCCGAATTCCGGTTGTCGAATTTTGAAAAGCGAAATATTGCTGCGAGTGAATATGTGCGACTGAGAGGTCCCAACCAACCATTTATTTATTTATTTATTTATACTTTAGCACAAAACAGTTTGTACATGGAGGACTTAATGCTAGATAGCATTTTCTACCAGTCATCCAGGACGTGCAAGAAAAAATGGTAGCGGTGCAGTAAAGTGTGTTATAGGAAATATTAAACCACATAAACTTAATACATACATAATAGGTATAGGCATATTATGCAAGCCTAATTTTAAAATATATACTTAAATATATACATAATAAATAAATACTTAAGTCATTACATAAATAAAAAGACATATACCAGCAATAATAAATGACTATGTCAATGGGTTAGGATAGGATTATAGATCTAGTAGCAGGGAGGAGAAGAGGAACTGAAAGAACGAAACGTTTTAAGGGTTGCAATCTATCTGGTACACCTTTTTGATGAAATGTTCACGAGTTTGTCGCTTGAATGCTTCTTTAGAGGTCGCTTTTTTGATACTCAACGGTAATGCATTCCACAGTCTTACAGCAGCAATGGTAAAAGAGTTGTCACGAAAAGATGTTTGGTGTGAAGGGGTAGAGAGAAGTAAATTACTGGAGGATCTCAGTTTACGCTCGTGATTGTCGGTGAGGTATGAGAAGGTATCTTTGAGATAATTGGGTGTGTTGGGGTCATTTGTCAACCATCCCATGCGATAGAAGAGGACACAGCATAGCAGCTGTTTGAAGTCCGCCCATTTAAAGAGAGTGCGTTTGCATGTATTTAAAATGTTATAAGAATAATGTGGATAAATGTTTGATCACAGTTACGGCCGATACATCTTTGCGTATGGATATTGAGTATGGTAAATTCTCACTTCAGACCCAGTGAAACATACGAGTCGTACCTGGATGGCATAAATCGTTGTGCAATTCTTTAAACTTAGTTTCCGAGTGAATACTGGCACAGATACGTGACAATGTGTCAGCGGCATTTTTCTCTTAACCCGGTCTGTAAATCAAACATATAGGAAACTGATCTCTGATCAGTGATCAGGCGGAAATATCTTCCAATCACGGGCTTCGACGATAGCGTAAGCTTCCATTTCTATGGCTGCATGTCTCTTTTCTGATATTGAAAGTATGCGTGAAAAGAATGCTACTGGGCGTCCTTCTTGCGATAGAGTAGCCGCTATAGCATTATCAGAAGCATCCGTTTCGACAATAATCATCTTTTTCTCGTCAATGGCAAATATTGTGGATTTTGCAATACAATTGTTTAAGTCTTTGAAAGCAGTTTTAGCTTGTTCGTTTAGGGGAAAATCAGGGTTCACAAGACAATGAATCCTTTCCGAGAATCTTGGTATCCATTTAGAGTAATGCGAGAACATTCCAAGAGCCCTTTTTAATGAAGAATTATCAGTCGGTATTGGCAAGTTTACTAGCGGTTGAAGTCGATCTGGATCTGACTTGATAGATTGTTTCGAAATGCTATATCCAAGTAGATTTATACAGTCATTGAGAACATCGATTTGTCTTTATTTATGGTTAGATTATATTTTTCTACCGCATCCATAAATTTTTGTAGGTTTTGATCATGATCAGATTTACTTCTCCCACAAATTGTCACGTCATATAAATAGGCGTATGTGTCAGTCAAATGCTCTTTATTTATTAGCCAGTCCATGACTCTTTGGAAACAACTCACTCCGTTTGTTACTAAAAAAACATATTTTGATATGTCATTGACCATTCTTTCCATGTTTGGTAAAGGATAAGCATCCAAGTCGGTAAATTTGTTAATGGTCTGGGAATAATCTATCACTAACCGTTTACGGTGGTTCTCGTTTTTGGTAATCAAAATCTGTGCTCGCCAGGGAGATCTACTTTTTTCGTTAACTCCATCAGATAGCAGTTGGTTGATTTCATTTTCTATAAATTTCAGGTCATCATTACTGTATCTGCGTGACTTGACTACAATTGGCTTACAGTCAGTCACTAAATTCGAAAATAAAGGAACTGGCGGTGGGTGAAAATCATTTAAAATGACCATTCTGACATCAAAATTTGTCCAGATGCTATATTTAACAAAATATTCTTTTTGCTGATAAAATAAGTACTTTATATAGTAGAATGGTGCATTACCTAGCTAAAATATACAGTTTAATGTTCCTAATTACCAGTATATATAGTAAAATACTCATATTTTCACAACTAACCCGTATTTACTTCATACAAAATAATTTGTCCTCGTCACGACTTACGTTACAAAATACAGACGAATCAGATTACTAGTAAACATACTTAAATATTCATTTACTTTTTGTTAAAATAATACGAACTATCATTGATATCGGGTAAAGCTATTTAAAATTTCTTATTTTTAACAATAAATATTTGTCTCTGAATATACGTCAATTATTTTGTTCATTTTTGGTATTCATTTTTCTAACGAACAAATTTGGTAATATTTATAATTATTAAAACGCAAAACACTAGCTGCCTGAGGAGCCAATAAGATGCGAAAGCGATTGTGTGTCGGCCATTTTGTCATCGCATGTAAAATTGTGTGAAGGCGTGTTCCTCTGTCGGCGAACGAAAATTCCAATTTGAATTGATCATTTTTGTTATTTGACTTCAGTCAAATAACAAAAATATTGTTCTATTTTGTATCGTTCACGATACAAGTAAGCGAATACTTATATATATAATTGACGTACGTAAACAGTTATTGTCGATGATTATTGAAATGCAAGGTAATTTAGCTCATTGCTATTCTTTTTTGACTTGAAACATTTGAGGTTATTTTCAAAGTATGGAGTCTTTTCATTTTTGTTATGATTCGTTACGTTTTTTTCTCACGTCACAAAAATGATATAACAAAAATGAAGGAAAGCCGCATTCACAAAGCTGGTTTTATATTATGGTAGTATGGTACCTAATCTAAAAAGTTTATATTATAATTTAATCTTATATTGAAAAATCAAAATGAATATGTACGAGTGTAGCATAGTAGGTATGTATAAATATATTTTTTGTTATTTAAAGTTCCTAAAATTACATTCAATTTTTTAATAATATATTATGTAAGTACGTTAATACTTGATTAAAACGTCTAATTTTTGTACCGTTGACTTTGTAGATTTTTTATATTTCTAGAATGTAAGAATTATGATCATTAAAAAATATGTGTATTGTGATTTATTTTATAGTCGTCTAAGTAAAAAATAGATTAGTAAGTGAAACAAAGTGCATTTCGATCTTTTAGACTTTAATTTAAATTTGACTGATTAAATGATTATTAAAAATAATGTGTTTATTTTTTTTATTTTATCAATAAAAATATTTCGGTATTTCGATGCATTGTGAAATGACACTAAAATTTCATTTTTGTTATTTTTTGTTACAAGTTTCATTTTAGTTATGATTTCATATTTGTTTCATTTTTGTGACAATGGTCATTTTAAATGATTTTCACCCCGGTACAGATGCAGCGAGGACACTGCATATTTGTAAAGGTTTTCTAAGACCACCAAAAGAAATTTCTAGCTTTGAGTGTTGTTCCAATCTATCATGACCGATGATGACATCTGCACATAGATATCTAACTATGAGAAGCGCAGCTTTGTCGTAAGTATTGTCATCAAGAATAATTGTTGCTTGAAGTAGTCCTTCACAATTTATCGTGTGTATTGTTTGTGCCATTGTTACATATTCGTTGGATTCTTCCTTTTCAAAAGAGTAATTTATAATGAAATCGTAATTGATGAAACTTCTCGAGCTTCCCGAGTCTATTAGAGGTTTAGCCGTTTTGCCATTTACTTTTATAGCAACCACAGACTTCTTCAAACTTGGTGGCGCAGCTGCAGTAAGTATAATTCCATTCAAACTGTTTTCAAGCACCTCCGTAGGCCCGTCAGTAGACGCAACAAGGTTACTCTTAGTAGGGCTTCTGCACACGTTTGCATAGTGGCCTCGTTTTTGACAGTTTTGACATATTTCGTTTAATGCAGAGGCAGTTATCGCGGCGATGTACTTTGTCTCCGCAGAAAAAACATTTTTTTGATTCGTACGACGGATTCTGCTTTTTAATACCATCCGTTTTTGGTCTAATAAAGTTATTAGAAGTCTTTGGTAAAGCCATGACCAACCCATCATTACTTTGACTGGAAGTGTTGAATGTTTGGGTATTACTTTCTGCTAACTCTATTGATAGTGCCTGGTTGAATGCTTCATCTAAAGTTAATGTTAGATTTTTGAGCAGTCTTTCACAGATTTTATTAGATGTTATCCCAGATATAAAATCATCTCGTATGAAGTCATTCTTGTTACGATCCGCATTGACATCTTTGAATTGACAGTCCTTGCTCAGTAACTTTAGTTGTTGCAAGTATTGGTGCACATCTTCATGATTTTGTTGTTTACGTGTGGCCAGAACGTGGCGTGCAAAAATTTCATTCTTTGGTTTGATGAATATTTTATTGAGGACGTCTATAGCAGCCTCATATTGTTTGCACTCATTTATGTATTCAAATACCTTTGGTGATACGTGATTGATAAGCAGCTGCAACTGTATTTCGTTCGACATACGTTTATCGTCACTTTTAGCAGCAGATATAAAGTTTTTGAAAGTGAATACCAAGGCGTCCATTCTTGTGCTGCTGTTGGCGATGCTGGATCCAAGTCGAGAAAAATTGGTCGAAGATACTTTTCCATGATAACTAGCGATATGAAGTAATTATTCCGCAGAATACATTTTTCGTTATTTATGTTGAATAAATTGTTATGAAATAACAATTACACTATCTATTGTGCTTTATTCAACATAAAAATTACGCAGAGAAATAAGAGATACATAAGACAGATATATAGACACATGACATTACACTTTCCGTATATACAATTTTTATCAAAGAAAAAGTATAAATCTTAGATTTTTATCTAGGCATTACACGCCAAGCATAGATATAATGCAGAGAGTATTTAATGTAGCGACTAAGAAGTCTACTACATTCTGTCTTCATTTTGTCGAATAATAGTTGAAATTGCTCGTCCATATTGTCGAATGAAATTATGTGAAACGAAACGTAAATGCAAATTGGTAGAAAGTATTTGTTTATGATGGCAAAACTCAAGTTAGTTGTCAACCTAGTCGACTGACAGTTCGGGTATTTATTTATTTAGTTTATAATAGTAAGCTTACAGTCTAACACCAAAGCTAACTATATTAGGTAATTATTGAGAAACAAATACAAATTCGTAACAATAGTCCTTATACTGTAATTGAAAATGTCGACTTGTTGGAACTCGTGAGTAAAACGATTTAAAAGTGACAACGTCCTACTTGTAGGAGCGTTGTTAGCGTGACTTGTTCGTACAATAGGACATGAGAACAGCGGGTGCCGGCGACGAATCCCGGCGCGAACGTAGTTGTTTGGAACGTATAGTCTAAGTGTACCCATCACGGTCGGATTATTGACCTTGTTGCGCGGTATTTGCAAATAGTGGATGACCAAAAGTAACTTACGCCTGTACTCTAGTGTGTCTATTCCGATCATTCCTGTGACAAATAGAGAGGGGAACAGGTACGGGTAATATTCGTACATACGCTTATAAACGTACCTAGCGAATATTCGATGTAGCTTACATCCTGGAATTGCGAGGCTGTTCTCATTATAAAGCCTAATATTCTGTTTGCCTCCTTACAAATGGTTATAATATGCTCGCGGAAATCAAGCTGATTATCCATAAGCCCCAGGTCTCGGATCAAATTAACCCTATCCAATATGTCTCCAACGCCTTCCAGTGTGTATTGTAGGGTTAACGGTGTTCGAGACCTGGAGAAGGAGACTACTTTGCACTTCGCGACGTTAAACGAGAGTCTATTTGACCGACTCCACTCCACCAACATCTCGATTTCGTGCTGAAGCTCCATACAGTCGGCTAGTTGAGTCACAGGCTGATAGATTTTTAAATCATCTGCAAACATTAAACACTGAGCGGTGTTCAGTACTGTCGGAAGATCATTGTTCATAGCCAGGAAGAGGGTAGGACCAAGTATACTACCCTGACTCACGCCCAATCTTGTGAAGATGTCGTCAGATCTATATTGTTTTAGCTGCACATATTGCCGCCTGTCTCTCAGGTAGTGCGCAAAGAATCTCAAGAGTTTGGGAGAAGCACCCAAAGTCAACAGCTTGGCCAACAGAACGTCATTGTCAACCATATCGAACGCCCGCCTGAAATCAAGAAACACCGCGCGAAGAAAGTGATGAGGTTCGTATTGGTAGAGCGACACGAAAACCATGCTACGAATTATCATAACTGGATTCAATCTGGCGAGTAAGATGATAATTTATAACGGACTCAAATATTTTAGCAAACACAGCAAGAACAGCAATAGGCCTATGAGTTGCTATGTCTGTCGATGACCCAGTTTTGGGTATAGGAGTAATTTTTGATAGTTTCCATCAAGCAGGATAGCAAGATGTGCTACGAGAGAGATTAAAAAGATGCCAAAGTGGCATTTCCAATACTAGACGAACAGTCTTTAACCAAAAAGGGTAGTATAGCGTCTGGATCCGCCGTCGACGATGCTTTTAAGTGACGAATAGCACGACGCACATCTGTCATAGTGACACTATTTAAGGCAACGAGCCGCGAGTCAGGATCAGTACAGGAACTCCTTGCTGCCGCTTCCGGGTCAAGTGACGGGAAATCGGTGAGGAAGACTGAGCTGAAGTATTTTAAAACAATTGAAGGTACATACTAAACCTGATATTAAAAATACCCAAACATTTTTATACTTTTATCGAGTTTTTAAGAGTGTTTAAGAACAAAACCTTATTCAGCTTAATACATAATATGTTTGAACACATCTATATCAAAACAAGGGATGTATGTAAGTACCTGGAGGCGGTGGCGAGCAGGTCGCCACACGCGGCGATGCAGTTGATGGCGCCGTCGTGCGCGCGCGAGCTCCACGCGCGGCTCACCCCGCTGCCTCCCTCTCCCCCCTCCACCTCCACGTCCGAGTCCGCGCTCGCGTCGCCCTTCACAATGTCTTCATCCTCCTCCACCGGTCCGATACCCTGAATCATTAGAACTCTATGTAATCGGCAACACTTATCGGGGACTGTCTGAAGTGAAACATTAAGAAGATGCAATCAAAGACAGCCCCCGATAAGTACGAGGACAATTATTGGAGATATGAAAATTACTTATGATTGGGCTATTGAGGTGAACTTTTAATGGATGAGAACCGGTCTTTGATATGAGACTTCGTCACCTGCCTCATAAGAAAATACTTAGGCAGGTGGTGACTCGCCACCCACTAAACGGGCCCCCTTTAAGGGCCGCCGTTCACAGGCGACGAGAAAGGCAACGTTGGTGTGGGTGGCTAAAGGGTGTCGAGAAGTGTGCTGCAGTTTCACTTAAACGCTACTCCCGGTGTTATGTCTTTTGACACTTCCACCCTTGGAGCTTAGTTCTTAGGTCTTGCATCTCCACCCCCGGACGGCCAGTTAAGGCAAGCCAGGGGTCAGGGGTCTCATTTAGCCCCAGGGAGAATCTCGGGGTCAGGCTCAGTGTCGCCGTCACACAGCCACAAAGTTGCCCCTGGCCTTTATTAGTATTATATTATTGGTCAGTAATCAAAAGTTAGGTTACATGTAAAACAAGTAGGTACAAAATGCAATAAAGCTTATACCTCTAGATCTCCGAGCCCGAAGTGGTCGAGCCGCGCGCACGGCGGCTCCAGCTCGGCGTGCAGAGAGAACGCGCCCAGCGCCCACACGCGGAACGACTTGTCGTTGGAGCCTGCCGCCGGCGGAAACGGGCGCTGAACGGAGGTGTCTCTATTCACCTACACTACCTAATGTCTACTGTTCATATATTATACTAGCTGTTGTCCGCGACTTCGTGTGCATAGTGAAGTAATCTATCATGCTCCCGACATCCACCAACCCGCACTGGGCCAGCGTGGTGGATTATGGCCCATCCTCTCTCTATGAGAGAAGGCCCGTATCCCAGCAGTGGGAACGTGATGGGCTGATGATGATGATGATGATGATGATGATGATGATGCTCCCGACAATTTTCCATCCAATCCTAATCTCGCTCCTATTCTGGTCCCATCCCGTTTCTATACCGATTTTAAGTAAAGATATAAGATATAAAACCCTGAAGACCGCATTTAAGTTCCGTTTTGTAGTTTTTTTACACCAAATACAACAAAAATAGACGAATATTCTAAAAACGGTCGATTCATGTTCAGTAAATAGTCGATCGCAATTGGTTTTTCATAAATATCTTCAATGTGCAGAGTTAGCTGAGTTACAGTTTTAGAATAATATACAGGGAATAACATTAATGTGTAGTAATACTGAAAGGTGTGTATGGGTATCTAGTCATGAATCATTGGGCAGAATATACAACCAAAAAAACACTATTATATTTTCCATACAAAGTTTAAAAATTATTTATTTGAATTATTTTGGACAATCCTAACAAGCTGTGGCCTAGTCGCGGTAGTACGGGTCATTGACCGAGCTACTTTGTGCCTAGGCACAAAACAGATTAGTACAGAAATCTACATACATACAAAGTGCGCTCGAGCAACGCACACATAGACACCGCTCACAGACACGATATCTGGGCACAGTTGGGATGCGAGTGCCATCCGCTTGAGACACGCGTCTGTGAACTTTTTTGTGCAAAAATGGAGCAACGAAAAATAGGTTATTATAACTGTTTGGTGGACGGTTGTTTAAATTCAACATTAAACGGTGAATTGTCGTTTTTTAAGCTACCAGTTGTTTCAGAGAGGTAAGTAGGTATTTGCTTGTATTTTGATGGTTTGTTTTCACGTAACACAAAATAGTTAGGTAGGTAGGTAAGCGCCCCAGCCCCCGGCCCTGCGCCGAACAAGCGAACATAAGTTTGTAGCCTTGTCATATTTTTACAATTTAAAATTAGATATTTATTGTAGTATAAGCTGTGTTAGCCTTGTGTTCAATAATCTAATGAGGAAGATGTTAATGTAAACTAATCGCATTTGTTTTGTCTTCAAAAAAACTTTATTCAGTTATAATAGTAACTGCGAAAAAATTATGTCGATATCGTGTACAGTTATATTTTTAAATCAATCAATTTTCCTCCCAAAAACTTCCTGCGCCGTCCGGTATGAAATGTATGAAAAGTACAAACATGAGATTAACTTCTGTATTTATCTGTTTTGTGGCCTAGGCGCTCTGTCTTTGAAAACGCCGAACATTTTACAAGGGCTTGATTTCGAGTCTCAAATACCGGAATTTCATACTGAACGGATCTACGGACTCGGTCGTTTCCGTTCCGGAACCCACTCGTAAAAAAGGGTATTTCCACATTTTTACACGACTGCCCAAAAAGGAGTATTTCAGGGTTTACGTATGTATGTATTTATTTATTCCACCATTACTTCTTATTGCCTGGACAGATTTGAATGCATTAAAACCATAATAAAAACATAGGTTTAAGTTTTTTTTACCATAGTTTTTTTGCATGTTCCGGAACCGGTATACAAAAAAATCTCCGCGAACGTACCCGACTTAGCCTTGCCTTGATTAGTTTCAAATTTTTATCCAACTTGACGTCTTAGAATTCATATTCAGAAATAACCTAAAAAGAATTTCCGAAACGAAAACGGTCCTTTTCGGTGGAGTTTTATGGGGCGGCGTTAGAAGGTAACTTTGTTTGTGCCGCTCGACCAATGAGGAGCAGCGGCTATTATTTATTAGGATTACATCTTTATGATTGGTGCAATACGAAACAAGGCTAGCGAATCATGAAGCGGCGGCGAATGTTTGATAGCTTTAGTGTTTGCCGCGTTTTGTCAAAGATTAAACAGGTTTATTTCTGAAAACTGACTAAGTAAAGACGCTTTATTGATTACTGACTTACGAACACTCTTTTACTATGCAATGAAATCAAATGTTGGAAATGTCTTAATCATCATTATCAGCCTATTACATTCCTACTGTTGAAATTCATGCATGATGTTTTTTACATCCTATTCCTACGGTGGTTGGTGACCTCACGTATTTTTTAAGAACATCAGCCATGCTCGCTCTTATTAGGCGTTTACACTGATTAGACCCTTATTCCTGAATGTTAATTGGAGCGATGATGTTTAATGCTGTAATTAATAAGTAAGCATTAATAAAAATAAAAAAATACCCTGCCAAAAACATTATCACTTGGGATGATTTAAGGATTCCGAGGATACCCCATACATCCAAATCTGTTGAGGCATTTTGTAATAAAAAACGCACATACATTAACCCCGAAAACATTATATTCCTTTTTTGGGGAGTCGCGTAAAAAGCAGTTTGCTTGAAAGTTAGTTGTAAAGTAAGGTTGGTAGGACAGCTGGCTTTGCTAACTGAAGATAAAATTTGTTTGTCAGATCTGTACACGCGGCGCACTAATATTCTTTGTCACAAGTTCATTGCTCTTTATCAGCTGATTGTTAGGGTTGAAATGAACTTGATTACCAGAAATGTTTAAATTATCATATCTTGTGATTTTAAAAAGTTTCTGGTGATTTGCACTTGGACTTGAATTATTAATAAGCTTCTATATGCGTGGTTTAATTATTACTACACATTTATGTTACACGTTGTATAATAATAGGTAGACACATATTGATTAACTAGCCATAACTAAGACTTACAAAGATTATAAGAATTTTGATTGGATTAAAGAATGTTACCAGTGATGAGATACCGCAGATCGGGCGCGAGCACCACGCAGGTGAGGTACCGCGGGTGCGCGTGCACGACCTGCATGCACGCGCCCGCCTCCGGTGCCCACAGCCTCGCCGAGCGGTCGAGCGACGCCGACGCGAGCACCGGCGCGCCGCCGGCGCCCGCCGCCGCCCAGCGCAGCGCCGTCACCGCGGCCGTGTGCCCCTCCAGCGCGCCGGCGGCGGCGAGCGGCGCGCGGCCTGCGCCGGCGGCGGCGGGCGCGGCGCGCCACACGCGGATGCGCGCGTCGTGCCCGCCCGTGGCGGCCGCAGCGCCGTCCTCGGCCGCGTCGGCGCACAGCGCGCCCATGTCGTGAGCGCCGTCCAGCCACAGCAGCGGCGCCGGCGCCGCGCCACCCTCGCCACACACGCCGCCAGACACCACCTCTGACGAACAACACTCTTCGATATCTATTTACTGTACTGTGGACATTGCGCGAATTTTCCGCACATTTTTGCCTACTTAAACAAATGATATTCATATTGTTTATTAGCATTCCACAATGTAGTTCTTAGGTGGTAGGTTACAAAATGTAATGATAAATTATGGACGCTGTTGGGCACACCTACATTGGTATAGATAAGAGGAGGACAGTAATTGTGTTTAGTAAGTATGTATTATAGTATATATTAAAAGTTATTTAAATAAATTATCATCCTATCCTTATTTCTAGTGTTTATGTTATGATGGTCATTATTTACTTTGATTTTTTGGAAGATTTTGCGAACATGCATTATATTTTCATAAGTATATAAAGAAGGTAATGTTAATATATATATTAACTTGCTAAAAAAAATCCCTTAACGAGTCACGTGGACCCAACTCGTAAATCGCGCGAACCGCACGCTAAAAAAGAAAAAATGGGACCAGCTGAGTGAAGCGCCTTTCGCAAGGTCGGTAATATTAGCCTCAGATTACGGTTGTTACCCAGATAGCACGTAAGCTTGCTGCAAGTTTGTTTCACATTTGATATTGATTTGATAAGTCAATTTTGTCGCGGCAATGGAATGTAAGTTTGCTGCAAGTTAGTTTTCCTTTTATATTAATTTGATGCGTCAAGTTTGTCGCGACAATAGAAAGTAAGTTTGCTGCAAGTTTTTTTTTTCTTTTCTATTGTTCGATACGTCAAGTTTGTCGCGGCAATGGAGTGCAAGCTTGCTGCAAGTTTGTTTTTCTTGTATACTAATTTGATACGTCAAGTTTGTCTAACACATGTAGTTCCAAAATCATAACTTGATGGCGTTGGCATCGAGTTAGCCCATGGTGGCAAGATTCTCCGCGGATCTCCTAGTGAAACAGAATAAATATGTTTAGGAGATTTAACACTAGTCTAGTTTCCTGGCTCAATTTCCCTTTACATCAAGGGTTATTTGTGCTGGATCATGTGTTTAAGTAAAATCACTTAATAGTTTTACAAGACATTTCCTATTCCTGTTATTAAAATAATTAAAACCACCTACGTCGAAAAACGCCTGTAAATTGACATCATTATGACGTAAATTTGCTACTTGGGCATCGTCAGTCGTAAACCGTGACACCTTTGTCGTAACAAACATTATTCAAGTTTGTTGCGTGGTAACTAGAAAGTTTGCCTTAAACTTGCAACAAGATTGCACACTTGCCATAACAAACTTGGTGCAAGTTTTAAAGTTAGCTACTTTAAACTTGCTGCAAGTCTGAAACAAGTTTATATTGCTATCTGGGTATGAACTTCAGCTCGTTTTTTAAAGAAGTTAGTATATTTCCTGACTAATTTACAAATTTCCATTATATATATTTACGTACCATACATTTGCTTCTCATTTGCTTGTCAACTCACGTTAATTAGAATTAGAACATTAACTATTGTATTACTTAAAATTATAACTTTGCATGTAGGTACCTTTCCTTTAAGTGTCGATATTGATATTGGTATTCTAATTGGCGAGTTTGAGCGCATCACTAGTGCGTTCCTTGTGTTATGTTGCTAACTTCGCGCCGCGTCACCTGGCCGACGACGCACTAGTTACATCAGTTTAATATTTTGTAACTCTTACAGCTACCTCCTTTTATTTGCATTTTAAGAAATCATCTCCAGTTAAACCGTATTGTTGAAATTACCACAAACTTGCAGTTAGGTACCATTATTGTGGCTTAATGTTTAACCTTAAGTATGTTTTATTTGTACCTACTATATAGTTAGATGTTTTGGTAGAAGTGATGTGATGGTATGATGTTACAATATCTTTGTTAATGTAAGTAAATTATATTGTTTAAATAGGGAAAATACTAACTAGCATCGTAACACAGGTCTATCCTAGTACGAATGCTCGTGATTATCTTATATTTATTTTATGTGTCAGAATTATGTACGAGCTATTTTTATACCATTAAATTAGCTATTTTACTCAATTATGATATTATATTGTATTACATTGTTTCGCTTACATAAATTGAATTGAATTGAATATATGCAAGGAAGGGTAAGTATTTTATATTTTATAAAGAAGGGTTTGCAGCTCTCGGTCTGTTTGATATTAACAAGAATATGTATATATATATAGATTAATTTCTTTTGCAATGTAAAAAAGGTGGGCGCGTCTGTACCGTTTCCCCACAATATTATGCCATAACTGAGCCATGCATAAGCATAGGCGTAGTAGGTGGCTAGCGCAGTTTGCAGATCGGTTGTTTTTTTCACTTCACGCAGGGCGTACACAAATCGTGAAATTTTGATCGTGTGTTTCGGACATGGGGTTTCCAGCTGATATGGGTGTCTATAGTTGAACCTAGTAGTGTGAAGTTATTGACGACTTCTATTTTCGAACCATTACAGATAAAGTTGAGTTTTAAAGGAGACTTTTGATAGGGATGGAATGTTATTAGTTTTGTTTTTTTTTATAGTTAATTTCAAGTTTATGATAATTCATCCAGTTAGTTGTATTATCAAGTATTCATTGAATATATTTCGTTTATATTAGTAGGATTTTCGCAAGTAAGCAAAGATATATCATCTGCGAATAGGACACATGGTTCTTCCATGACCTTCGGAAGGTCATTAATATAGATTAGGAATAAAAGACATCCAATAACGCTTCCTTGTGGAATAGATGCATTTAAAATCGTACCTTCAGATCTGTCAACTCTTCTTTAGTCGCAATTTCATTTGTGTCAAAGTTATAATTCCAGTTCAACGAATTGTTCTATCTTTTAGATATGATTCAAACCATTCATAAGTAGTACCGCGGATTCCTATACCGTATAATTTGTTCAGTAAAATTTTAAATTGCACTTTATCATGTAACGAAATAACGTTACTGTTCTTTTAAATTAACATTATTATAAATAATTAAATAAATAAAACAAATACTACTATTTTTATACACTTAAAACCTACACCTAATTATATTATGTACAAACTAAATACCTAACTTAACACTAATATTAATTAAAATAACAATAAAAAAAGAAAACAATAAATAATTACATTAACTACAACTTAAAACTAAACATAAAAAAAATTAAACATTCCTTAGTACGCTCGCCTATTATTACCACTGTCTGCACCCGGCCCTGTGCGCCCGCGTCTCCGAGCATAGAAAAAGACAATGCATCGCCCGCCGCGCACACACCTCATTTTGTCACCAAGGCAAGCTCACGTCCGAGCGCCTCATTTTTTTAGCGACGCGTCTTTAATACGAGCGTGCCAGCTTAGTTAAAGCATTACACTTTATAAAAGTAATCTTAACTTCAAGTGATTGTGCCTAAACCCCGTAATATCAATTGGGTAAGTGTTGAACAGAATTCTTGCTTGGTTTATGCTTTTAAAATGATAGAGGGTAGAATAATAGTGGGTAGTGCGGCCGCAGCGAGTAAACTTGTGTTAATTCTTTTTCTTCCTTCTTATTTGATGATTAAACGAACTTACCAAGTGAAGTTCTATCATAATTATACGAAGCACCTCGTCCGAAGAGATAAGTATCCTGAAATAAATATATTATTCACAACATGTAGTAACGCATAGGTGCCACCGTTCATGCACTATAGTTGAGAGTAGTAAAAATAAAAGAAAACGTACTGTTTTAGTCTATGGTCATCCCACCGCCAGGCCCTACGGTCCGCCATCTTGTCATTTAGTTTGGAGTTATGCAATGTACACAGATTAATGTGATATTACCGATGATGCGGGTTAAATAGTAATAATACCTGTGGTAACGGTATTGCCTATGGGGATTGGGAGGGTGATAGATACTTATCTCTTCGGACGAGGTGCTTCGTATAATTATGATAGAACTTCACTTGGTAAGTTCGTTTAATCATCAATTATACTTGCACCTCGTCCTCGAGATAAGTATCCTGAAATAAATATATTATTCACAACATGTAGTTGTTGAGAGTTATTTTCGGGGATATCACCATTAATTTTATAGCGGGTAAATAAATGAAAGTCGGTAGATAGTTGTGTATCACGATCTTGGTGTTTTATTTACCTCTAACATAAATGGAATTAGGTATGTACTTCTCTCTTAATTATAATACTCTATAATCAGTAGGAAATCACATTCCTGTAAGGAGGTAATAACCACATACATAAATTGTAGGTATTTACTTACAAAATACAGTTAATTAGGGAATAATAGCCACTATTTAGATAGGTATACTCATAATCAGCGTGATTTACCTAGTTGTAGCCTAGGACTGCTTTGGCTAGTGTAGTCTGCTCATCATTATTGATTATTGATCTATGGTAGAACTTGCCAAATGTCGTGGATGTACCGCTCCACCCCGCAGTCTTTCGAATGGTATCAACGTTGACACCGAATTGGTGGGCTCTGGAAGTAGAAGCGTGGCGAGTGCTGTGTGCCGTGAATGTCTTGACATCGATACCGCAGTCTTTCAGAGTTGCTTTTATCCAGCGGCTTATTGTTTGAGTAGTAACAACACCATGGGGTTTTTTGAAGGATATAAAGAGGTTTTCCTTCTTACGAAGAGGGGCAGTCTGGCGTATGTAGGATAGTAGAGTAATAGCTGGGCATATTTGAGGCTTTTCAGTGTAGAAGGGTATGCAAAGGATCGGTTGATTGGACCCTGCTTTGGAAGTCTTAATCAAGTCTGGTATTTTAATGTTTAATTGAGATGAATGCGATTCTACGTTAGTGATTTTAATTTTATGGAGGGTTTGCACCCTATGTGCTGTTGTAATGGCTAGCAGGGTCACACATTTCTTTGAAAGGTTCTCTAAAGAGAGTGTTTCGTTTGGATACCACGCGCTTAGAAAGTCCAGTACCTTCGATGTGTCCCAAGTGACATTATATTTGGGGACGGGCGGACGAAGCCTAAACACTCCCTTGTAAAACCTCTTAACTCTATCGTCGCCAGCTATTTGCGAACCGATTAAGAGAGATAACGCTCCTCTGTAACTATTTAGTGTACCATATTGGACACCTGAGTTGAAAACTTGGGTCAAGAAGTAAATTACCAAGGGAACTGAAGCCTCAAAAACGTTACGGTTGTTACTAGTGCAGAAGTTGTGCCATCGCTTTAAGCATACGTCGTATTGCTTGACGGAATTATCACTTAATGATGCCAGCATGATGTCAATGGAAGAAGGCGGGACACTTCGCCTCAGCAGCGCCGCCCGCACAAGACTCCGGCAACCAGGGTAAGATTGTCGTGAATCTTCCCTTTGCTGGAATGGGAGATAATTATGTTATCGTTAGGTTTGAAGACTAGGAGATCGGATATTAGAAGTTTTCTAAATATCGGATACCATGGCTGCGTGGGCCACATAGGTATCACTAAGATCCCTCTAGCCCGATCAGTGATTACTTTGCGAAGAGTTTTTAAAATAATGGAGAACGGGGGGAATGCATAGAAGAAGATATTTGACCACTTTATAGTAAAAGCATCAATAGCAAAAGCATCAGGGTCTTTTTTCCAGGATACGTACATGTCGCATTTTTTATTTATGCGGCTGGCAAAAAGGTCAACATGAGGGAAACCGAACTTGTTAGTTATAGCGTTGAAGGCACTATGTTTTAGTTCCCACTCTATGTCGGGATGAGAGCGTCTCGACGCCTCATCGGCCACATTGTTATCTTTAGATTTAATGTATGCAGCCACTACGATTAGTTTCCGTTGTTCACACCACTGCCAAATAGTTTTTGATATATCAGACAAATGTGGAAATTGTATACCGCCCATGCGGTTGATATAGCTAACAGCAGTGGAGTTATCTACACGTATTAAGACTTGGCAGTCGGAATAATCTTTGGCGAATATTTTTAGTGAAATGAACGCCGCTAAAAGTTCTAGCTGGTTTATATGTAATTGGCGTTCCTTGTTGGACCATGGTCCACTGGCAGTTTCTTCCCCACAAGCGGCCCCCCACCCTGTTGTTGAGGCGTCAGAAAACAACTCTATGCTATAATTCTCATCCCTTATCCGTTTTACGGAGTGAGGGATTGCCTGCAACCACCATTTAAGGTCTGGACGCAATGAGGAAGGAATTTGCATTGGTTGGTCATAGTTGTCGTGACCTTGCAGGTTCAAGAATTTGCATCGTTCTAGTGTCTTTGTGTAAAGCCACCCGTATTCGATAGCAGGACAGGCCGAGACTAGTAGTCCTACTAGTTGTGCTAGGTCTCTGATTTTACATTTACCTAAACTCATAAATTTCTTTATTTCAGACATGATGCGATTACGTTTGTCGAGAGGTAACTTAACGTTAAACTCATGCGTGTCAATTATAAAGCCGAGGTACTTGCATGTGGGAGAAGGAGTCAATACGCTTTTACTTAGGTTTATTACAAAACCCAAGCTGGTAAGAAATCGTCTGGTAGTTTCTACGTTATCGAGGCAGCTTACGTATGAGTCGGATATCAGACAAACGTCGTCAAGGTAAATGTTAGATATATATCCGGCTGATCTTAGTAATTTTACAGCGGGTTTCATAATTTTAGTGAAGATGTAGGGAGCTGTGTTTAGACCAAAAGGCAGGACGTTAAATTCAAATAGTTTGCCGTTAAAAGTGAATCTCAGGTATTTCCTAGACTGATTATCTATTTTTAGTAAAAAATAGGCGTCTTTTAGGTCTATGGTAGCCATGAAGCAGTCTCTGGAAACTAATTTTAGAACTGTGCGCAGGTCTTCTAGTTTGAAGTGGCTAGTTTTAATAAATTTATTTATATTCTTTAGGTTTAGTATGAAGCGCATCTTGCCGTTTGGTTTTTGCCTTAAGAATATGCTAGATACAAATTGATCATGACATGGTTTACATGTTGATATTGCTCCAATCTTAAGAAGATCGAATATGGCTTCTTTGAATTGAAAAAGTTCCTTAGAAGAGTATCTAGGAGTTATTGGAACAGACTGTTGTACTACTGGGCCAGAAAAGACAAGTTTGTAGCCACGGATCCATGATAAAATAGTTTTATCGTCCGTGATGCGTAACCATTGGTTAAAGAATTTGGATAATCGGCCCGCGTACTTTACCTCTTCTAACGACGATAGTTGTTCTTCTTCTGCGGCTGTGATGACGTTTTTGATTGTCTGGCGGGCTGATTCTGGTGAAAAGCAGGTTGTCGTGTCTTCGGAGTTGTTACCGGCGGCTTTCGGGTTGGAGCCGCCGGAGCTTTCATGTTTAAATGACTCTTAGATGTTGACGGCTGAGGCTTTTTGTTGTAAGTGCTTCTTATTTCGGCACTAGACTTGGACACTGCTTTGGCAGTTCTGAGTGTGTCCAAGAGGTTTTCCCCGAACAAGAACTTGTCAATTTTTGTGTTAATGATCTGGGCTTTTACTTCTTTTTTGAGTGCTGAAGTGCTAAACATTCTTCTGGTAACGGAGTCCGAATGTTGTATGTCACATAGAAGTCTGTTTGTGTCCATCAGCTTTTTCAGTAGCTCATTGTTTTTGTCCTGAGAGCCTAGCAGTTGTGAAGTAGCCGAAGCTAAACAAGAGATAGCAGAAGCTAAAAGTTTCTGTTTGGATTCTAGTGCTTTATCCCTATTGGTCAGTGTTTCAGTAAGAGTTGCTTTTATTTCGGCATTCATTTCGGGTGCGCCCAGGAGGATTCCATTTGAGGGAACCAGATATTTTTGTTGAAGTTCTTTTCTGGCTTCCTTTGTAAGACCAAATATTGTGATGTGTTGCAGCCGGCTAGCCAGCTCTTTATGAATTTCTTGTCCGTATTGGACTGTATTAGACGGGGCATCGCCGAGGATGTCTAAAATTTCTTTATCCAAAGTTATAGCCTCGTCTTCTTTACTAACTAGTGGATTATTGGACGAGGTTTGATCTAAATTAGACAGAGTCAAGTCAAAGTCAGAGGTTGTCTCTGCATTTATCGAGATTGGGGCTACGGAGGATTCCGGTAGCGGATGTTCAGTGTTTGGACCGTCATCAAATGTTTCCTGCTCTATGACGTGGTCTTCCAATAAGTTATTATCTGAAATGATTTAGTTTTGTATGTCAGGTAAACAGGACCTAAATTTATACTATGATCACGGAATGATTCATACGTGACCATTGATCAATGGCCCTAACTACCTACTAAACTAGTGTTTATGTATAGTATGTAGTTGTTAGGATAAGCGTTGTACAGTGAAACAGCACAACAGTTTAGTCTGATCGTACTTACATAGCAGAATGTAGTGAGACAGTCCAAAGATCAGCTCGAGCACATTCTTTTTTGATTAAGGTAGGCAAATGCGGTGAGGCAGTCCAAAGATCAGCTCGAAGTGCATTTGCTTTAATGTAAAGCTAATAAGCCCTGATGTAGGTAGGTGTAGGTTAGATTATCATAATTTAATGCGGTGAAGCAGTCCAAAGATCAGCTCGAGATGCATTTGTTTTAATGTACACAAGGCTATAATTTAAGCTTTAATATATAGGGTAGGCCTAAGTAGATACACAATTTAATGCGGTGAGACAGTCCGATGATCAGCTCGAATGCATTTTCGTCGTGTTTAGGCAGGTGTACCTACTTACTTTGGTATTTAGGTAGGTACAAACCTTCTACATCGCTCGAAGATGAAGATTGACTCGATGAGGATGTTTCGCTCGAAGACGATGACTTATCTTGTTTACGAACTCGTTCCAGTTTCTTTTTTAACTTTTTTATTTGATTATTAATGTAATCCATATTATTATGCTTACGTTTCGGCATAATAACTTTTTAAAGATTTAAAGTGCGTAGGAAAAATGTTGAACGGTTGCGCACTATAAAGCGAATGACAAGATGGCGGACCGTAGGGCCTGGCGGTGGGATGACCATAGACTAAAACAGTACGTTTTCTTTTATTTTTACTACTCTCAACTATAGTGCATGAACGGTGGCACCTATGCGTTACTACATGTTGTGAATAATATATTTATTTCAGGATACTTATCTCGAGGACGAGGTGCAAGTATAATTCTCATGTAAATCATGTAATTAACAGTAATTATTCTTTTTCTTCCACTTATTGTAAACTCTGATCTGATTGCGACCAACACACGCACCATAGATTATGTAGGTAGCCTTCCACTTTCTGCTTGGCTACGGAGTCGCAGTCAGAGGAGTTGTCGTGGACCCAATATTCACAAGCTTGATGGCCATTCCAGGGTCCCATTAACGGGCACCACCTGCTCTCGTCCCTGCCCCTTCTGGCGAGCGGTTCGTCTCAATCGGCGCTGCGGCCCCCGGCGGACTACAAGCGTTCCGGCCACTCTACCGGCGGACTACGAGCGCTCCGGCCACTCCACCGTCTCCACCGCCAGAGCAGGATAGTCAAGTGGATATCAAATAAATACTCAGTGAGAGTGACGATAAAAAATAGTGACGGGCTCATAAGGACCTAAATATATATAAAATTGTGAAGACTTAAGGTGGTTTTCTTTCAATAACAACCTAAACGTCACAATCATAAGTGACTCGATGATAAATAACAAGACACTATGCCGTAGAAGAAATGCAAAATTTATTGCGAACACATTGACATATCCATAAGATATCGGAACCAAACGTTTGCGCGTTTTAATTTTGCCACTAACCATCTAGTTTATTTTGGTGTACTAAAACATTTCTCCACTCTTGAATGTAAAAAAAATATAAGTAAGAAAAATAAACATGACTCTTAACAAAGTAACTCCTCTAGATAAACATAATAAACTTAAAATCACAACCAGCACTAAATTAATCTACTCAGTTGGTTTTGGCAAGAAACATAGCTTATTGCAAGGTCTTTTACAAATGCCATTTTTAGTTTTGATAGATACTACTCTCGTAATATTATCTTTGCCGCAGTGCTTCTCTATAATTCTGCCCAACTACCATTTGGTCCACTTATATCGTTGGTTTAAAGTGACCAAGTATTCATTTGAACATTTCCTCCAGAAATCGTTCATCATTTTTTGGCAGTACTTCCATCGTCTCAATTCTGACATTTTGTACTCCTCACAAGTCTCGTCCGGTATTAGTAGTGACTCTACTACCTAGAAATGTCCAGGGGTCAAAGGCATCGGGTCGTTTGGATTGTCACTCAGATATGATAGGGGTCGTGAGTTAAGACACGCTTCTATCTGTGTCAAAACCGTCGTGAGCTCCTCAAAAGTAAGTGTAGAATCTTTGGTCATATCAAGATGCAGCCCAATAGCATATTTTTTACTATTTATTTTATAAATAACTTCCTAAACATTAAGAGAGTGAAACATTAAGAGATAGAATGAATTCTGACTTAATAGTAAATGAACACAATATTCAACATAGTTACAACTTATTTTTAAAAAAAGTATTCCAATGATTAGAAACTGCACTGATCCCATTGAGGGTGTCATTCCTCAATGACTGATCCATAACAAAAATGTCAACCAAAATGTTATTGGACTCCAGCAATCTCCCAAGCTATTGCTGAACGTAGGTTAGCTCTTAAAGCATTTAGAAGCAACCCTACTACAGATAATTTTGACTAAAATTGCTACTGCACAACGAGTACATAGACAGTGCAGATCAAGCCATTGGCAACAGTTTTGTAACGGAGTCGATGAATCGACAAATTCCTCGGATATGTAGCATAGAATGAGCTGGGTGAAAAGTCTAAGACGACAATCTATACATACTTCGAGGGATATGAAGGAAAAGCTTTCAAGCTCTTTGGCACCGGATTTTGTAATACCTCCTCAACCGGCTTTTAGTTCCAGAAATACTGTTTTAGAAAGTGACTTCAAATTCTCCGAATTTAAAAATTGCTTAAAGAAAAAAGATACGGCACCTGGTGATGACAAAATAACCTACTCAATGATTTATTACCTACCTTTACAAGGGAAAATACACTTGCTTCAAATATATAACGAAATATTTAAATCAGGTTTGATACCAATTCAGTGGCGTAATATAAAAATAGTACCTGTCCCTAAAGCGAATAGTGACCCCAACTCAACGGCTAAGCTCAGACCTATATCTTTAATTTCATGTCTCTGTAAAATTTTCCACGCAATGATTGGCAAACGTATCGAATGGTTTGTGGAATGTAACAGAATATTGTCACCGATCACTACCGGATTCAGAAAGAACCAGTCGTGTATAGATTGTTTGACTCGATTAGTATCTCAAATTCAGATAGGATTTCCGAAAGATGTGTCTACCCTGGCAGTTTTTATAGATATCGAAAATGCTTATAATAATGTTCTCATCGATCAACTTGTTATACTACTGGATAGATTAGGAATGGGATTTCAAATATGTCAGTATTTATGGAACTTTCTAAGTAGGAGAATTTTGAATATAGAGGATGATCATGAGGAAGGCCAAACTCTGACTAAATGGACATGCAGAGGCTTAGCACAGAGGGACCCTATCTCTCCTCTGTTATTTAATATTATTACTCATAACATTGTTTTGAATTTAAGAAACGTGGACGTATTACAATATGCCGATGATTTTGTTATATCTACACAAAACAGTAATATGCAATATGTTATAAATACCCAAAATGCCTTAAACTCAGTAGTAAAACTACTTGAACAATTAGGTTTACAAGTATCTTCATCAAAAACACAACTTTGCAAATTTACGAAAGGGAGAGATAGGGGTCAGGTCATTCTGACTGTCAATAATAGTGATATTGCAACCGTTAATCACGTTAAATATTTGGGGATGTGGTTGGACAAATCTCTCACATGGAGGAAACACATAAATGTGACTGTTAAAAAAACAGCAATGACTTTAAACCTCTTAAAAGTTTTAGCGGGAGCGTCATGGGGCCTTCACCCTAAACATCTTCGGCGGTTGTATTTATCATTAATCCGCAGCAGAATAGACTTTGGATGCTTTTTATATGATACAGCGGCTAAATCGAATCTATTTAAACTAGATAAAGTGCAAAATATAGCTATGCGTGTGGTGGGTGGATTCATAAGAACTACACCCATACATGTTATGGAATGTGAATTGTGTATCCACCCACTCCATTTGCGACGACAATATCTCGCTACGAAGTATTGTTTGAAGATCCAATTTTCTTCTCACACGACCATTAATATAATCAATGAACTTACCGAACTGGGTGGGACAACATATTGGGCAAGAAGGAAGAAGCCACTACTATCTATAATATTTAATGATACTAGGTCAGAAAGAATCATAGTAAGGAATCCTTTGAGCATGTTTACGTTGAGCACCTGGGTATCCAATGTCAATACAGAGTTTATAGTTACAGAAGTTGAATACAACAATCCAAAAATAAATATGATACTACAATACTAAAACAAAATACACTACATATGATTAATGTCAAATATTCAGGATGGTATAAATTATACACCGATGGCTCTAAAATAGGCGAGGGTATTGGCGCTGCTTATTTTGATCCAATAAAAAATCGGAGTGAGAGCTTCAGAATAGTATCAACAGTTAACTCCATAATGTCGATTGAACTACTCGCAATTTCAGAAGCACTATCGTATATACGAACTTTGAGCACCAGGAAAGTTGTTATTTTCTCGGATAGCCGCAGTGCTTTGCAGCATATTGCTCGATGCGCCTCTGATACAAGAGGTGCTTCGGTAGCATATGAGATTATTAGAAAAATATTATTTCTTTTAAAAAATGATGTGGATCTGAGATTGCAGTGGATTCCTTCGCATATAGGTAATAAAGGCAATCTAGAAGTAGACAGATTAGCAAAAGAAGCTGTATCTTTTGGAACAGAAATGTATGTTATGCCAGAACTTTCAGAAATTCTATGTAAATATAGGTACAAGATTTTTGAAAAGTGGAAGGAACGTTTTAATACGATTTCATGTGAGAAGGGAATTTGGTATAAGATAATGCAGGAAGAACCTTCGAATACACCGTGGTTTAGTAATTGTAAACTGAAAAGACATTTAGTAGTAATAGCTCACAGACTGCGCTCCGGGCACATGCCACTCAACAAGTTTAAACACCTTATGAAAATAAAGGACTCCCCTAATTGTGCCTCATGCAGAGTGCCAGAGGATGTTCATCACATCCTTGTGGAGTGTGCGCGGAGTCAGTCTGTGAGAACAGCCATGCTCACTCGATACAATTTCAATTTTCTCGATGTCGTTGTATTTCAATATTTCTTGTCTGCTCCACTGTGTGATGCAGCAAAGGCGCTATATAAGCTAGTGTTCAACATTATTAAATGATAGGTACATAATGAATGTAAACAATGGGGCTGACATAGTCGCACAGCGACTCAAAGTCACTATAAAAATTTTAGATAAAAAAAAAAAATAACTTCCTGCATATATTTGTAAACTGCTAGGGTTGTGGATTTTTTCTTACGGAAACCATATTGAGATTCAGCGAATACATTATATTTTTCGCAAAATTCGGTCACACATATCGAGTGCTATCTCTATTGCCGAACGATCCGCACAGGTCGCGCTGAATACAATACAATACAAAACTGCTTTATTGTACACCATAACAACGAATAACTAGTTACAAGAATTGGCTTACAAACTACAGTACAGATGAGTGAATTAGAATCGTCAGCTAACTTTTATACCTACTTATTACTATATTTTTACTTTCGCCAATAAAAGTGAAATTAATCCGCTTCACGCGTGTTTTCTACTTTATTCGGCACTCCACAACTACTTACAACTCAACTTACTACCTAACTAGTCTTTACCCAGATAGCACGTAAGCTTGCTGCAAGTTTGTTTAACCTTTGATATTGATTTCATAAGTCAAGTTTGTCGCATCAATGGAATGTAAGCTTGCTGCAAGTTTGTTATTCTTGTATATAATTTGATACGTCAAGTTTGTCGCGCCAATGGAATGTATGTTTCCTGCAAGTTTGTTTTTCTTTTATATTAATTTGATACGTCAAGTTTGTCGCGACAATGGAACGTATGTTTGCTGCAAGTTTTTTTTTATATTGCTTGATACGTCAAGTTCGTTGCGGCAATGGAGTGCAAGCTTGTTTTTCCTTTGATGTGTCTAGCATATGTATTTATTTATATATTTATTTGGGTTAACAAACAGTTACTTCTAAGAAACTTAATTATAACTATATTAGCATGCATAGTGGTGTAAGAGTAACTCACATCGTTAACCGCTAGTTATCGTGTTAAATGTAACAGTATCAAAGTTAATAATATTAATTACAAAATATCAGTCATCAGGAGTGAAGACATACTCCGTCACATAATGTGCTTAATTTCAAGTTAACATTTGGTTTCTTAGTAAGTTTTAATACTTAAAGTTATCTATCGGTATCGCTAAACAGAATAAAGTAGTTGATCTTAAGTCGCCGCACAATTCCTCAAAGACTTGCCTTCTATAAGAGAAAACAGAAAGGGCAAATATATTCAATGAGTTAAATTGTTCATTGTATGCATGGACCAATTATCGCAGAGGTGAGCGCACCCCGGCGTTGGTGCGGCAGGTGCCAAGCACAAAGAGGCGGTGTGTGTGTTCCAAAATCATAACTAGATGGCGTTGGCGTCGAGTCAGCCCACGGTGGCAAGATTCTCCGCGGATTTCCTAGATGTGAAACAGAATAAACGCTTGATACGTTCAGGAAATTTAAAAGTAGTTTAGTTTCCTGGCTCAATATCCCTTTGCATTTAGGGTTATTTATGGTTGATCGTATTTTAAATGAAAAACAATTGAAAGAACGAAAGAAAGAAAAGAAAATACATTTATTCCGGACATCACACAACATTACACTGAATATATACATACTAAAATAAAGACAAAACAAAAAACAATAAAAACAATACAGTGAAATGTTGCGCGATGTCAGGAAAAGGTTCCGACTCAGCATACGCTAAGGTATCTTAAGTAGGTACCTTAGCACTGATTTTCAGTCGGAACCCTTCCCATGACATCACGAACAATCAGACGAAGATAAAACACAAACATTAAAACAATAAGAAACAAACATTAAAATTCAATAAAAAACAAACATAAAACACAACAAATATATATATATATATATATATATCATCATCAGCCCATCACGTTCCCACTGCTGGGACACGGGCCTTCTCTCATAGAGAGATTGGTATTTTTAAACGGCATTTCCTGATCTTGTTATTGAAATAATGAGGAAGGAGGAGGAGTGAACAGGTTTCTTCTAGGCGAGCGTGCTACATCTTCGACCGCATCGTCACTTAACATCAGGTGAGATAGCGGTCAAACGCAAGCTTATAAATAATTTAAAAAAAAAAAATAATATCACCTACGTCGAAAATCGCCTGTAAATTGCCGTCATTATGACGTAGATTTGCTACTTGGGTATCGTCAATCGTAAACCGAAACCAAGTGAAATATTTTTTTTTGCATTGCAGGTTCTTTGTTGTGACAAAATTATGGCATATTTATCGTGACAAACATCATGCAAGTTTGTTGCGGGGTAACTAGAAAGTTTGCCTTAAACTTGCAGCAAGTTTGCACACTTGCCAAGGCAAACTTGATGCAAGTTTTCACGTTTGCTACTTCAAACTTGCTGCAAGTTTGATACAAGTTTATATCTGGGTAGTGTACCTACGGTCTAACTTGACTGTGCAATTTATAAAAAAGTAGATATCCCGCCAAAGTTGCTTGGTGCTATCTTCTCTAGCGGTTTTCGTATTTCTTTTTTGACCCCGGACTTTGAGTATGGAAAGAAATGGTTAAGACATGATTACCAATGTTTCTAAAGCGACAAAAATCTTCAAAGTCCTCTCCTGTAAAATTCAAAACAGCTGTTGTGACTTTGTAGCACCGAAGGTGCGATATATAATATAAAAAAAGATATGAAAAGATATAAAAAAAAAAAAAAAAAAAAAACTACAATTGTGCGGTTGTACTTACTAGCTATTCTTCGTAAATAAATTGTAAACAGTGCTAAAAACTTCGAAATTTTTAGAAAACCTATTAGTTTGGAGCATTTCGTAAGTTTGTCGATATTGTGCATGAACTTATATTCACTTTTAGGACCTAAAATACCTCAATCATTAAAGCGAACTCGTGAGAGACACGGACTACCCGCTGTTAAAACATTCGTAATAAAAAATAATTGTACTGTGTTCAGTGTAAACCTTTTATTCTACGCATTTTTAACTATGGCTGGACAGTGTGAAGCCTGTAGGGGAAATATAACGGTGACGCAGAAACGTATTAAGTGCACGATTTGTCTTAATCTGTACCACTCGGAGTGCATAAACTACAATAACGATTGTTCCTCGAGATTACTATGGAAGTGCCCTACTTGTGTAGCTTCTCAGCGCAAAGGAGGCGACAACTCTAATACGCCCGTCCGAAACCAGAAGCCTACGCTCCAGTCCCAGGATGCCGGAAATAAGTCGCAGCCCAGCACGCCCACCGCTGAGTACCAGCAGCCAGAGCTAGCAAGTGTACCAGATGTCAGCAAAGTTGCCATGAAGCCCGGCGCCGTCAACGAGTTTGTCACACAAATGGAATCTATTTTAGATGTCAAATTGAATGCCGTAAAGGGTGATATAATAAAAGAACTTAAAGGTAATTTCATTGCGGAGATTAAAAAGGAGTTAGCAGCCATGACAACTAAATACAATAACCTTGAAGATTCCCACAACTCCTTGCGAAATGAACACGACGTCATGAAGAAGAATTATGATAAGTTGCAGCAAAGAGTCCTGGACAGTGACAAAAAGGTTGTGGATCTGCAAGCACAGCTCAACAAGCAACAGCAGTGGGCCAGGTTATCTAATATCGAAATAGTGGGGCTGCCTGAAACCCCCCGTGAATCCCCCATAGACCTAGTTATCAAGATAGCCAAGCATGTGGGTATCGAAGTCAGCCCGGACAATATTGAGGGTGCTCACCGAGTGCAGCCAATGCAGAAAGTCGACGGCCGGCCTAAGCCAATAGTAGCCAGATTTAAAACTCGGATACTCAAAGACCAGATCTTATCGGGCCTACGTAAGACAAGAGGCATAACCACGCGTGATATAGGCTTGGGAGGCGCCGAAAGAAAGTTTTATGTAAACGAGCATTTAACGCCTGAAAACAAGCACCTACTGAAGGCTGTGAAATCCAAGGCGCAGAATAAATCTTACAAGTACGTTTGGGTCCGAAACTGCAACATTTTTTTACGACGAAACGAAGAATCTCCTGTCATAGCTATCAACACAGAAAACGATTTAGCAAAAATTGTGTAATGTTTACCCTATTAGATTATAATATAACACTAATTCATATTTACTCTAACCTAAAACCCTACTTTGTTAATGTATTATTACTTATTACAAATACATACTTACTGCGTGGCTCATTGTCATTTATTTACATTCCGACACTCACAAACACCTTTTACACACAACAACACATCACTCAACTTACACACACAAGACAAACTTGTAATACTTATTATCAGATCCGAAATAACCATACAAAGCTACATTTTATATATAGTAATTTCTCAATAGATTACCACTTGTTTACAGCTATCTGCTGTGGCGGCGGTCGCGTAATTCACCCAAATAAACGTTCACTAAATGTACTAATATGCTTAGGTACTGATCTACGAATTAAAAATGATGATTAATAAACTTCAAATCTTTTATCAGAACGTCCGCGGCTTACGTACTAAAACTATGCAATTTAGACAAAACATTTTGACACATAATTTTGATATTATTTGTTTAATTTGTTTTTATTTGTTAAATTACATTTTATACATTTATACGTACATTATTATAGAGATATGTCTCAACTTTTGTTTACAACTATATTTAAAATAATAATACAAACATCTATTCTGTAAACTTAGCTCACAATGAAGGATATGTAAACATACTATTATATTATGTAATGATGCTAGTATTAACTTAAGTACATTAGTTGTGTAATCCTATTTTGGCCTTATAAACAAGAAATATTGTATTGATATAAATTAGCTAAGACGCTGTTTGGATTGCTAAAATAAATAAAATAAAATAAAAAAAATATTTTTTTGATTTTAAGGAGAAATTTGGTCGTTCGAGCAATTGACTCGTTCCGAAGACGCCGGTTCAATCCCTGCCCCAGCACAAAAAATATGTGGTAGTCGTGTGTGGTACTGACCGGCGAGGTCGAAGACCTTGAGCACCCCGTGCGTGCAGGCGGTGAGCAGCAGCGCGTCGCGCGCCAGCGGCGCCAGCGCGTGCACGGCGCCCTCGTGCGCCGCCAGCCGCGCCAGCAGCGCGCCACGCGCCGCCGCCCACACACACACGGCGCCGTCGTCGTGCGCCGCCGCCAGCCGCGCGCCGCCGCCGCCCAGCCACGCCAGCGCGCGCACCGCCGCCGCGCCCGGCGCCGCCAGCTGCCGCCGCGCGCGCAGCGAGCGCCCGCACCACGCGCGCACCGCGCCGTCCACGCCGCCCGACGCCACCAGCGCGCCGCCGCGAGACCAGCGCGCCGCCGTCACGCCGTAGCGGTGCGCCGCCGCCGCCTCGCCCGCTGGCTGCCAGCCCGCGCCGCCCTCCCAGCGCCACAGCCGCAGCGCGCGGTCGCCGCCGCCGCTCACCAGCCGCCCGCCGTACGCGTCCAGGCATGTTACCTCGCCACGGTGCGCGCGGACCGCCTGCGCTAGGGTCGCGCTCGCACTCGCGCTGCACTCCATGCTCGCCTCGTGCCGGTCGGGTCGCGACGCCTCCACTGCCGCCCGCCGCCGCCGGCCGGAGACTGGCCGCCGCGGCCGCTGGCGCTGGTCGATCGACGTGAGGTGACGTGGGCCTCGCCGCGACCTTCGCAACTGATCGATGACATGACTGACGGGCCACTCGCTCCATATATACCTACCTACTATCAGTTAATGACACGCGCCTTAATAGACAACAATATAACACACAAATTATATAGCCATACTTAGATCCTGACCACCAACTTGGCTTCCCTGTATGTAGAAACACAACCCAAATGCATGGATCACGGATCACACACACACACGAAAAATAAGCTATTTACGTTCTTCATAAATAGCATATTTTATACACATAAAAAGTGCCAGTTATATGAACGAAACATTTGTAATATATTCTATTTAAAATGAACAACAATTAGAGCACTGACATCTGTGCAGATGATTCTTATGATATAGCATCATTTTTCTCTTCCTTTACCAACTTGTCACCCAGTGCCAGTGCTCTTATTATTTATTGTTCATTTTAAATAGAAATACACTCCAAATTATCACCATAAACCTGTGCATTTTCATACGTACACTGCGCGTAAATATTGTGTGTGTATACACCCGACCCGAAGAGCGAGTGTGGCTCAGTGGGAGCACGTGCGACTTTCGATCCGACGCACCCGAGTTCGAATCCCGCTGGCCCCGCACCACTGACTTTCTTAAGTTATGTGCGGATATAACACTCGCTCTAGAAACGGTGAAGGAAAACATCGTGAGGAAACCGGCATGCCCAAGAATTTTTCACAAAAAGTCAAGGACATGTGACATCCACCAACCCGCACTGGGCCAGCGTGGTGAATTATGGCCCATCCTCTCTCTATGAGAGAAGGCCCGTGTCCCAGCAGTGGGAACGTGATGGGCTGATGATGATGATGATGATGATGACCTACTTAAGAAGTTAAGAAGCGCCGAGTCATCATGTAGCCTCTAGACAATATTCACGTATGCAAGTACCTACCGGCCTTGCAGAGCCCTGGTTCACCGTCACCAACACAGTTAGGAGACCTCCACCAGCTCCATACGGCGACCCTTCAACATGTACCGTGACCACACGGCGACCCTTCAACATGTACCGTGACCACACGGCGACCCTTCAACATGTACCGTGACCACACGGCGACCCTTCAACATGTACCGTGACCACACGGCGACCCTTCAACATGTACCGTGACCACACGGCGACCCTTCAACATGTACCGTGACCACACGGTGACCTGCTACAATACTGCTGCGACAATATTTATTCAGTAGAGGACATTAGGCCGCACCACAGAATAGTAAGGGACAGAAGCATCACTCCGCAAAGAAATTTAAACAAATAGCGACTCTTGCCATGTCGCAATAAAATTCAATTCAGCTCGCGTACCGCTGCATACCTACCAGTCATATTAACCTACAGAGCGCCTCTCTTTCTATCGCATAGCTCTAATCTCTTCTGACTCGGCACGTGTAACGACGTGCGACCCGCCGTCGGTGTCCGGCTATGTACTTGTCTCTTCACTAGTGGCTCCAAGTAGCTGCAGTGTACGCAGCGGCCACACCCTGGTAACCACATCGATCTGTGGGCTAAACCTAGTGAAGGGGGCTGCGAACATACTTTGGTCGCAGCTAATCCGGTTGACCCCCGGCCCCATAATGTACACAAAGTCTGTACCGGCATGGAAGGCGAACACCGTCGATAGGCAAATGTTTTCGGCTTTAATGGCGGTGCAGCAAGGCGTCGTGATACGCCTGTAAGGGCGCTAACCAGGGTCTTTTAATCGTTGGCGGCCAAATCACTGCATCTTGTCTATCACCGATCGTATTGGGAAACCAGTCCATCGGGTCATGGTAGTTCAGGACGAGAGAGTGGGTTTGCACCAGCGCAACCGCTTACTCACTTAAAAGAATTCACGCGCAGATGAACCTTGGCTAGACTTTGGACTACGAGCGAAAGCCCTATGGCGATGGAGCGATGGTGGTGGGAATTCGGATCACGGTGTATCCGGTTCTTAGCTATCTCTCTGCACATAGGCGGTCAGATGAGAGTGGTCGCTCCTGTATTCGACTGAGATGGGAAGACGGGTTCGGCAGCACATCTGATGACTAAGCAGCCCTATTTAGGAACGCTCTGCTTACCCCTGTACAGGGGAGGGACCTAGAAAAGGTGGTCCAAACATAGTCCGTCTCACTTCCTACTCCTGATGGCAAACCGCGGTCATCAGGCACCGAATAATCGCGGTCGAAAAGTACAAAAAATGAAAATTTCACCACAACAGTACCTGAACTTCGCAACATGGAATGTTCGAACTCTTCTAGACAATCCAACCAACTTATGCCCTGAGCGGAAAACGGCTTTAATTGCAAGGGAGCTATTTAAATATAAAATAGACATAGCAGCCTTAAGCGAGACTCACCTTGCGGATAGTGGAGAGCTTTGTGAGGATCGTGGGGGGTACACTTATTATTGGTTTGGAAAACCCGCTAACGAGAGAGCAAGTAGTGGAGTAGGTTTTGCCATCAAAACCAATATATCAAGATCACTTGTAGAAAAGCCAAAGGGTATAAGTGACAGGCTTATGACTCTTAGGCTTCACACTAGTAACAACAAATATCTCCACCTTATAAGTGTCTATGCTCCAACTATGACGTATTCAGATGAAGACAAGTTACAGTTTTACGATGAACTTCGACAGGTTTTGCGAAACATACCGTCCAGCGATAAAATCGTTCTCTTAGGTGATTTTAATGCTCGAGTGGGCTCTGAATATCACATCTGGAAAGAGGTTCTTGGTCGGCACGGAGTTGGTGGATGTAACGCTAACGGTGAACTGCTTCTATCCCTGTGTGCTGAATTTCACCTTTGTGTTACGAATACCTTTTTCCGTATGGCTGACAAATATAAGACATCATGGATGCACCCACGCTCTAAGCACTGGCATCTCATTGATTATGTCATTGTGCGCAGGGCTGACTTAAAGGATGTGCTTATTACCAGAGCAATGCGAGGCGCGGAAGGTTGGACTGATCACCGCTTGATAAGGTCGAAAGTTCGTCTCTGTTATAAACCTCCCCGTCGAGCAAAGCATAAAATACCAACTCGACTAGCTTTCGCAAAACTTGTTAATTC
Source organism: Petrophora chlorosata (assembly GCA_951640565.1). NCBI lineage: Eukaryota > Metazoa > Arthropoda > Insecta > Lepidoptera > Geometridae > Petrophora > Petrophora chlorosata. The sequence continues at coordinate 40,550 of OX621204.1, read as the reverse complement.
GGATCGAATTCAACAACAGTTTAGCTTAAATTTTTGCTCAATGTCACTTTCAACAGCAGCTCCAATTGATGATCATTGGCGCTCCTTAGCGCAATCACTTCATCAAGTGGCTGAACGTGTAGTCGGGAAGCTGGAGAAGAAAAACCAAGACTGGTTTGACGACTCTGATGCTGAGATCATGAAGCTCGTCAGTGACTCTAGAAGCATGCTGCAAAAATCTTTAAGTGCCACGCAAAGAAAAATTATACAGCGTGAACTCAAATCAAAAGTACGCGAACTTAAAAACCGTTGGTGGATGATGAAAGCGCTTGAATTGCAACATCTTGCTAACATTAAGCAGCCGGGCATGTTCTTTGAATGCCTAAGAACTATATTTGGCCCTCGGCTTAAAAAGACATCTCCGATTTATTCTCGCGACAAGTCAAAACGACTGACGGAACACGATGAGGTGCTGGACCGTTGGGCTGAACATTTTAGTGACGTCCTAAACCCTGCTAGTCATGGTGCGGACCTCATCCATATCAACTCACTTCAGGCTCTCCCAACATCCTCAGAACTTGATACCTCACCGTCTCTTGATGAATTTCTCCGAGCTATTAATCGACTTAAAAACGGTAAAACCCCGGGTTCAGACAGTCTACCAGCTGAACTATACAAATACGGTGGACCAAATGTTCAAAACAGTCTGTTTGACCTCGTCTTACGAATATGGGAGTCGGCATCCATACCCCAAGACTGGAAAGATGCTTCTATTTGCAAACTTTATAAAGGCAAAGGTGATTCTTCAGATTGTGGGTCTTATAGAGGGATTGCTCTGCTTAGTGCGGCTGGTAAAGTTTTGGCTCATATTTTAAATCGTAGGCTAGGAGAGTTAGCCGAACGAATCCTCCCTGAAACCCAGTGTGGGTTTCGACCAAGCAGGGGTACGGTCGATGCTATCTTTGTCGTAAAACAATTACAGGAAAAAAGCCTCGAACAACAACGTGCTTTATTTATGTGTTTTGTCGACCTAGAGAAAGCGTTCGACCGAGTACCGAGATCTGCTCTGTGGATTGTTCTTGAAAAAGCTGGGTGTTCTGCGAAGTTTGTCAGTCTCGTGCGCCAATTTCACGACGGCATGATGGCTAGAGTGCAGCACGATAACGACCTCACTAAAAAATTTCCAGTTACAAGCGGCGTCAAACAAGGATGCGTAATGGCTCCTACTCTCTTTGCCATTTATTTTGCCGCTGTACTGAGGGACTCATATACTGGCTGCACCGGACAAATTCAATTAAATGCTAGATCAGATAAAGGCGTTTTTGACTTGTCACGCTTCAAATCTAAACGGATGGTACATGACCTCTCTATTCAAGATGTCCTCTATGCTGACGATGTTTGCCTGATGGCAGATGATATTTGCAATTTGCAGCGTTTTTTAGACCATCTTGATGAGTCATGCAAAAAGTTTGGTTTAGTTATAAGCGTCTCTAAGACCCAGGTGTTGAAACAACCTGCCCGTGGTACCGCAGCGCACTCCACGCCCATTACACTTGGTGGGAAGGCTCTTGAAGAAGTGTCGTCATTTCGGTATTTAGGGAGTTACATTCGTGATGATAATCGCCTAAAAACCGAAATTTCCTCACGAATCGCAAAAGCTGCAGCATCATTCGGAAAACTTCGAACACGAGTTTGGGAGTCGCATGATTTACAATTACACACTAAGATCGCTGTGTATAAGGCAATCATAATACCCATTTTGCTTTATGCAGCTGAGACATGGTGTCTCTACAGAGGTGATATCAAGCGTCTTGACACATTCCACATAAAATGTCTGCGCGCAATTCTCCGTGTCAAGTGGCAAGACCGAGTACCAAACTCAGAAGTTTTGAACCGAGCCAAGATGAGCGGCATAGAATCCATGCTCATTAAAGGCCAACTGAGGTGGTGCGGGCATCTTGTACGTATGGACGACTCCAGGCTGCCTAAATCTGTGTTTTACTCACAGCTGAAGGAGGGAAAGCGCAAGCCTGGAGGTCAGTTTCTGCGTTACAGAGATGTTCTTAAGCGCCATCTCACCACATGCAATATTTCTCCAGACGGTTGGGAAGCGCTTGCACAACAGAGACATGTTTGGCGCAACTCTGTTAGTAAGGCTGTTGATATTTTTGAAGATAATCGCTTACAAGACCTCGATGCAAAACGCCTGCTCAAAAAGATCCGTCCTAAGCCTTCTTACACCTATACCTACAATTCTAGAGGCCAGTTGCACTGTGCGCCCTGCAACAGGGTCTTTAAAACAAAATTTGGTTTTGCCAGCCATCTTCGCTCCCATTCCCGGAGTTGACAAGGTTCGCCGTTGACGGATACGTCAAGGAGGACATCATCAACATGTACTTGTAGCTTCGTACCTATAGTGCGGAGTGCGCTAGGCCTGGCCGCACCCACCAGGGCTCGGCTATACACCTTACTTACAGCAATAGACATTACATAAATTGTATTCTAAGTAAGAATTACAGGTGTTAGCGCTATCGTATAGCGTGATATCGACCACTTGATGAATAATTTAATAGGCACATGTAGAGGCTCTATTTGCTCGATCCTACATAATTATTATATTATGACTGATAATTGCTCTGATAATTTATAGAATCGATAGATTTGCTGGGTTGGGTGAGCACCTAACGGACATTTTGATAAAATTACAGTAGTTGTTGAGTGGATGGCATGACTGCTTTATTAGTATTAAATAATAATGATTATGATTTCTCCGTGTGCCTGCGGGAACAGGTGTGACGTGCGATGGCAGTCGGGAACAGGTGTGACGTGCGATGGCAGTCGGGAACAGGTGTGACGTGGGACGACAGTCGGGAACAGGTGTGACGTGCGATGGCAGTCGGGAACAGGTGTGACGTGTGACGGCAGTCGGGAACAGGTGTGACGTGCGATGGCAGTCGGGAACAGGTGTGACGTGCTACGGCAGTCGGGAACAGGTGTGACGTGCGACGGCAGTCGGGAACAGGTGTGACGTGCGACGGCAGTCGGGAACAGGTGTGACGTGCGATGGCAGTCGGGAACAGGTGTGACGTGCGATGGCAGTCAGTAACAGGTGTGACGTGCGATGGCAGTCGGGAATAGGTGTGACGTGCGATGGCAGTCGAGAACAGGTGTGACGTGCGATGGCAGTCGGGAACAGGTGTGTCGTGCGATGGCAGTCAGGAACAGGTGTGACGTGCGACGGCAGTCGGGAACAGGTGTGACGTGCGATGGCAGTCGGGAAAGGGTGTGACGTGCGACGGCAGTCGGGAACAGGTGTGACGTGCGACGGCAGTCGGGAACAGGTGTGACGTGGGACGACAGTCGGGAACAGGTGTGACGTGCGACGGCAGTCGGGAACAGGTGTGACGTGTGACGGCAGTCGGGAACAGGTGTGACGTGCGATGGCAGTCGGGAACAGGTGTGACGTGCTACGGCAGTCGGGAACAGGTGTGACGTGCGACGGCAGTCGGGAACAGGTGTGACGTGCGATGGCAGTCGGGAACAGGTGTGACGTGCGATGGCAGTCGGGAACAGGTGTGACGTGCGATGGCAGTCGGGAACAGGTGTGACGTACTACTACCAGTGGCGCGAGCTCGACTTTATAGGAACGTAGGTAAATTATTTTTTTACTTTTGGGCTAGCTTTTTCTCGTGACTGCATCTGCGCGGACGACAGAGGAAGCACATTCTTATTTTTCCCGTGACTGCATCTGCGCGGACGACAGAGGAAGCCCATTCTCCTTTTTCCCGTGACTGCATCTGCGCGGACGACAGAGGAAGCACATTCTTATTTTTCCCGTGACTGCATCTGCGCGGATGACAGAGGAAGCCCATTCTCCTTTTTCCCGTGACTGCATCTGCGCGGAGGACAGAGGAAGCCCATTCTCCTTTTTCCCGTGACTGCATCTGCGCGGACGACAGAGGAAGCCCATTCTCCTTTTTCCCGTAACTGCATCTGCGCGGACGACAGAGGAAGCACATTCTTATTTTTCCCGTGACTGCATCTGCGCGGACGACAGAGGAAGCCCATTCTCCTTTTTTCCGTGACTGCATCTGCGCGGACGACAGAGGAAGCACATTCTTATTTTTCCCGTGACTGCATCTGCGCGGACGACAGAGGAAGCCCATTCTTCTTTTTCCCGTGACTGCATCTGCGCGGACGACAGAGGAAGCACATTCTTATTTTTCCCGTGACTGCATCTGCGCGGACGACAGAGGAAGCCCATTCTTCTTTTTCCCGTGACTGCATCTGCGCGGACGACAGAGGAAGCACATTCTTATTTTTCCCGTGACTGCATCTGCGCGGACGACAGAGGAAGCACATTCTTATTTTTCCCGTGACTGCATCTGCGCGGACGACAGAGGAAGCCCATTCTTCTTTTTCCCGTGACTGCATCTGCGCGGACGACAGAGGAAGCACATTCTTATTTTTCCCGTGACTGCATCTGCGCGGACGACAGAGGAAGCCCATTCTTCTTTTTCCCGTGACTGCATCTGCGCGGACGACAGAGGAAGCACATTCTTATTTTTCCCGTGACTGCATCTGCGCGGACGACAGAGGAAGCCCATTCTTCTTTTTCCAAGGCTATTTTATAACAAAACCATTTTACCGAGACTCTCTGTATACGAAGCACGTACTACGAAGAAGTCAAGCTGTATTGTTTTTATTTATTCTGTTTTAGGATGACTATCCACTATTAATTTACATCTATATAAGCGCTTAATTATATAATATTAGGGGTTAAAAGTATCAATTGCCGATTTGTACTGAACAATTGAAACTCATTTTTTTCTAAGATGTAACATATTTATTTAATCCGAATATACCCTCTTTATCTATACACTGCTGCCATCTAAATGAAAGTTCATTTATGCCTTTACGATAGAACTCTGGGGATCTAGATTGAAATGAAATAAAATATTTATTGTTACCAGATTGTGGGTTTAATGGGTGTTACATAAGTATAAATTAGTTCCTATACAATCTATATTGGGGTGTGCAACATTATTAAATTTATTATTTATTGTAGATTATAATATAACATGCAACCAACAATTTAATTACCTATTAATAAGTCAATAAGTCAAAATAATCATCATAATCTAAGTGTCAATTTTATAAAAAAATATGAAATAAGAAATCTTACATTTTAATTTTAATATAGCAGAACAATAGTAAGTAAGTTTGGTGGATTTAATAGTTACACTCTATTTAAGAACTCACCTATAGAGTAATAGTTTTTATTGTGTAACCAACAGTACAATTCCCTTTTAACGATTTAATATTGATCTCTTTGATATTCTTTGGGAGTGCATTAAAAGCTTTTATACTCATAAGATGGCATTGCTTCTGATAGAGTGAAGTTCTAGGAATTGTATCATCATAGACCATAGGATAAATGACAGAAGTATTTTTGAAAAATTGAACGTTTGTTTTAGCGAAGGTAGCGAGCTCGAAAATATACATGCTTGGAAGTGGCAGTATATTTAGCTTCTTAAATAAAGGTTTACACGGCTTAAAAGGGGGTACACCAAATATTGCACGAATGCATTTTTTTGGGCAATGAACACCTAGTTAATATCGGTCGAATTGCCCCATACTAGTAAGTCGTATTTAAGAACAAAGGATACATAACCGTGATACGCCGTTAGCACCGTTCTAAGGGCTGAGGTTTGTTTTAACCGGGTGAGGACATGTACATACCGATTCAGTTTACGACAAAGGTATTCTACGTGACATTTCCAATTTAAGTTTCTATCTAAGAATATACCCAAAAATTTCGACAAGCTGTGTGAAAGCATTTTGTACTGACTAGTGGAAAGAATTTTTTTTATCACTTAAAAAATTGACCAAATCACGAAAAAAATAGTAGTCGTAGGATATACAACTGTTTATCGCGCAGTGCGAGGTGGTGCGTTATCATGGAGCAATAATGGTGAAGATCGCATTCACGAGTCGGGGCTGTTTCACTGTCAGTTTCGCCATCATTGTTCGAAGTTCGGCACAGTTAACATCTGCTGTTATTGCCTGTCCAGACCTGAGAAACTTATACCACCATGAAGAACCACCAAACAGTTACCATTACCTTTATATTGGTAAGCTTTGCTTTAGGGCACTGTCGCGGCGTTTGACCTGGGGTCAGCCGTTGCATTTTTCGCTTACGGTTATCGCAAACAATCCAGTTTTCGTCACAATGCGATCCAATATTCCTTCATTTGTGTACCGATTCAACAAGGCAACACAACGCATACGTTTTCGAACATGGTCACACTAGTGCTGAAGAGTTGTGTTGCAAGGCGAACTTTTATTATTTGAAACAAGAAGTTTCTAAATATTGGGAGCAAATGCTTGCACGGTTTACGGTAAGGACCCCATTCTTATAATCTAGGTGTCTTCAAGTCTCGAGTGAATCGAATTCTAAGCAAGCATGATCCATCGTCGAATATCTGGTGACGCTGCGGTTAAATGCTTGCTATTCGGTAATAAAAAAACGCATGATTTCCACAAGCTTGGATCCAGCCAGCAGAAAACTTTGGTCCTTTTGGAAATCTGCAAAAACAAACGTGTGATAGAACAATTCATATTCTCATTGATTCTGTTCCAACACAAATGTTAGCGCGGTGTGGCCAACTTCTTAAATATATAAGCTCCTATTTTCGATTGTCATTCATCACAAATTATTAATTAGTTATTAATTAGTAATTATTAATTAGTTATTAATTAGTTATTCATCACAAATTTAAAGTTTTACTAGCTTTTTCCCGCGACTTCGTCTGCGTAGACGACAGAAAATATAATAGTCGTTTTATAAAAATATTTTTTTTTTATCCTGAGAGCACATTCTTATAATCATATTCATATAATCTAATTTTAATTAAAATACTAAGCCCTGTAAACCAAATTAAAAATCGTTCCAATGTTTTCGAGTCAACTTTTCAAGACTGACTGACTGACTGACTGACTGACTGACTGACTGACTGACTGACTGACTGACTGACTGACTGACTGACTGACTGACTGACTGACTGACTGACTGACTGACTGACTGACTGACTGACTGACTGACTGACTGACTGACTGACTGACTGACTGACTGACTGACTGACTGACTGACTGACTGACTGACTGACTGACTGACTGACTGACTGACTGACTGACTGACTGACTGACTGACTGACTGACTGACTGACTGACTGACTGACTGACTGACTGACTGACTGACTGACTGACTGACTGACTGACTGACTGACTGACTGACTGACTGACTGACTGACTGACTGACTGACTGACTGACTGACTGACTGACTGACTGACTGACTGACTGACTGACTGACTGACTGACTGACTGACTGACTGACTGACTGACTGACTGACTGACTGACTGACTGACTGACTGACTGACTGACTGACTGACTGACTGACTGACTGACTGACTGACTGACTGACTGACTGACTGACTGACTGACTGACTGACTGACTGACTGACTGACTGACTGACTGACTGACTGACTGACTGACTGACTGACTGACTGACTGACTGACTGACTGACTGACTGACTGACTGACTGACTGACTGACTGACTGACTGACTGACTGACTGACTGACTGACTGACTGACTGACTGACTGACTGACTGACTGACTGACTGACTGACTGACTGACTGACTGACTGACTGACTGACTGACTGACTGACTGACTGACTGACTGACTGACTGACTGACTGACTGACTGACTGACTGACTGACTGACTGACTGACTGACTGACTGACTGACTGACTGACTGACTGACTGACTGACTGACTGACTGACTGACTGACTGACTGACTGACTGACTGACTGACTGACTGACTGACTGACTGACTGACTGACTGACTGACTGACTGACTGACTGACTGACTGACTGACTGACTGACTGACTGACTGACTGACTGACTGACTGACTGACTGACTGACTGACTGACTGACTGACTGACTGACTGACTGACTGACTGACTGACTGACTGACTGACTGACTGACTGACTGACTGACTGACTGACTGACTGACTGACTGACTGACTGACTGACTGACTGACTGACTGACTGACTGACTGACTGACTGACTGACTGACTGACTGACTGACTGACTGACTGACTGACTGACTGACTGACTGACTGACTGACTGACTGACTGACTGACTGACTGACTGACTGACTGACTGACTGACTGACTGACTGACTGACTGACTGACTGACTGACTGACTGACTGACTGACTGACTGACTGACTGACTGACTGACTGACTGACTGACTGACTGACTGACTGACTGACTGACTGACTGACTGACTGACTGACTGACTGACTGACTGACTGACTGGGTTAGGTTAGGTTAGGTTAGGTTAGGTTAGGTTGGGGAACCCCCCACAGTGCTTACGTCCTCGTCGTGTTCCCTGGTAACGAACCAGTTCTGTCACCGTAACGGAGTGGCAGACTGGTCTCGGCTAAAGTGCACTGTGCGTTGTAGACATTCTTGCGGGTAATCTACAACACTGGCGGAGGCAAACATGCCTAAACCAGCGCGGGACGCCCTCGGGCGTTTCCGCAAACCAAACGGCCCTTATCAGGGCCACTCAAAAGGCTCTTTTCAGAGCCAACCAAAAGGCCCTTCTCAGGGCCCACCAAAAGGCTCTTTTCAGAGCCAACCAAAAGGCCCTTCTCAGGGCCAAACCGACGACGTCGCGTCGGTAGCGGAGGCTAGCCGCGCATCATCCGCGGCTAGCGTATTTGCGGACGAGCTTTCAGACTCGGATAACGAGTCCGTGTTCGAGTCCGATGCCTCGATGCCGATGGCGATCGCGGAAGGTCGCCAACAGGCGCAGAAGCGAGCCTTCATGAAGGCTGGGTCTTGCTCTTCGGATTCCACGAAGAGCAAGCCCAAGAAGAAAGTGAAGGCGAAAAAGAATTCGTCTTCCACCGTTACGGCGGACACCCACGACGTGGGCTTGGCCGACGCTCAACGAGAGTTGAGCCTGGCTCGGCGGGCGCAGCTCCAGCAAGACCTGGAGGAACAGGTCGCTGCCAAGGAGCAGCAGGCGCGCACCTCGCGTGGAAGGTCGGGATACGGCGGGTCCACCGTCCTGTACGCGGACCACTCCCTGGAGGAGCTGGAACGCATGGCGCAGGAGGACGAGGAGGAGATCGCGCAGGTCGCCTCTAAGTCCTCCAACCTTAAGGGGACTTTTCAGAAGTCCCTTAAGTGCAGGGCCGCAAGCTTGCGCGGTATCGTCCGGGAGCTGGTGCAGCGCACCGCAACGGACGAGACGCGGCAACTGCAGGCGAAGGTCGACCGCCTGCAGTCGGAGGTCAGCCAGCTGCACCAGAAGCTGGCTGAAGCCACGGCCCGGCCGACTCAGGTCGACGCCAGGCCAGCGGCTGAGGGCTCTTTCTCCTCCTCACACGTTGAGGATATACTCCGCAAGGTCGTCGCGGAGGAGAGGGCCTTCACAAGAGCCTGCCTCGCCGGCATAGAGGACAGGCTCTTGCCCGAGAAGCGCCTCCGCCCGCCGCTCGCAGCGGACAAGAGGCCGAATATGCCGGGGCCGTCCTCCCAGAAGGAGGACAAGAGGCCGAACCAGCGGGGGCCGTCCTCCCAAGAGGAGGACACCCTTCTACCCTCCTCCACCCCGTCCAATTCTTGGACGGAAGTGGTCAGGAGGGGGAAGGGTAAGGCCAAACAGGGGAGAGCGGCCGCCCCCCCTGCCACCCCCGCGACCTCCCTTCCCTGCCCGTCCCAGGGGACCGGCAAGGGAAAGGGTAAGGGGAAGGGGAAAAAGTCGGCCCCCGCGCCCGCCACCGCTGCTCCTGCAGCGAACAGGGCCCCCGCCGGTGGGAGGAAGCTAGTTCCTCCCAAAACCGCGGCCGTCGTGGTGACCCTCACCGCGGAGGCTGCGGAGCGGGGCGAGACGTACGAGTCCGTTCTGAAACGGGCTCGTACCAACGCCGATCCCACCCAACTGGGGATCGGAGCGGTGGCGTGCCGCCGGACCCAAGCCGGAGCTCGAATTTTCGAGTTCCCGGGGGCCCAGGGCGGTACCAACGCGGACCTCTTTGCGGCAAAGCTCAAAGAGGTCATTGCGGACGCGGCTAAGGTGGTACGGCCCATCAAGTCCGCGACCTTGGAGGTGACCGATCTTGACGATTCGGTCACCAAAGAGGAGGTGGTCGCGGCGGTCGCAGCGATTGGGGGCTGCGACACCGCAGCGGTGCAAGGCCGGGGTATCCGGCCTGGCCGCGGTGGCATGGGCACCATCCGCCTCGAGTGCCCAGTCACCGCGGCCAAAGCCGCCCTCGCCAAGGGACGGCTCTGCGTGGGCTTTAGCTCGTGCCGGGTCCGAGCACTTGAAGATCAGCCATTGCGCTGCTTCAAGTGCTTCGGAATCGGGCACACGCGGGCCCTCTGTCCGTCCGCGGTAGACAGGGCGGACAGCTGTTACCGCTGCGGTAAGGAGGGCCACAAATCGGCCACCTGCACGGCCACCAAGCCGCACTGCTTGGTGTGTGCCGCCAGCGGCCGCCCAGCGGACCACGTCATGAAGGGGAGGAACTGTAATCCTCCCCCTAAGAAGGGAAAAGCGCAGGCGCCGACCCGGCCTGCCGCGACCGCCACCGCCGTCCCCGCAACGGAAACCCCGGCGGCTGCTGAGGAGAATGCGATGTCCGAATAATGGATAGGGTCGAACATCGCATTCTCCAGGCTAACACCAACCACTGCAAAGCAGCCCAGGACCTGTTGATACAGGTCCTGGCTGAGTGGTTGGTAGACGTGGCGGTGGTTGCTGAGCCGTACTCGGTCCCTAGCCGTTGGCTAGGTGATCGGGACGGCTCGGTGGCATTGGTGGCGCGGTCTTCCACAGACTCCCCTCCCCTCTCGCTTTTAGAGAGGGGACCGGGATATGTGGCCGCCGCGTGGGGAGAAATAGCCATGGTGGGCGTCTATTTCTCCCCTAACCGCCCTCTCCAGGACTTCGAGAACTTTCTCGAAGTCCTGACCGGGGTGGTCGGTAGGGCGGCGCCGCGTCAGGTCGCCGTATTGGGCGACCTGAACGCCAAGTCGGCGGTCTGGGGCAACCCAGCCGCCACTTGTAACGCCCGGGGTCCCGCAGTGGAGTTCTGGGCGGCCTCGTCAGGCGTGTCCCTCCTCAACAGAGGGACGGTTCAGACGTGTGTGCGGCAACGGGGCGGGTCGGTGGTGGACGTGTCGTTCGCCACCCCCGTGCTAGCCGCCCGCGTCGTGGACTGGCGGGTGGAGATGGTGGAGACCTTGTCGGACCACAGATACGTGCGGTTCGACATCTCCACCCAGAGCCCCCGGAGAGCGGCCCCCTTGGGCCGTTCTCCGTTTCCGCGGTGGGCTCTCACCCGCCTGGACCGGGAGGCGGCTGTGGAGGCGGCGTTCGTCCAGGACTGGCTCGCGCCCCCTCTCCAAGTCCTGGACGTCGACGCCGCAGCGGGCCGACTCAGGGAGTCCCTGACCGAGGTATGCAACTCCAGCATGCCTCGGTCTCGCCGCCCACCTCCCCGACGCGCCGTATACTGGTGGTCGGAGGAGCTAGCGGGGCTCCGGGCCGCCTGCGTGGCTGCGAGAAGGGCCTACGCGCGGAGTCGGCGGCGCAGCCGCCGAGATGAGGAGAACGAGGACCTTCTCTACGCCTCTTACGTAGAGGCGAAGAGGGTCCTCAAGGCGGCGATGGGCGCCGCCCAGGACGCGGCGAGGGCCGAGATGTTGGAGGGTCTCGATAGGGACCCGTACGGGAGACCGTACAAGGCGGCGCAGAACAAGCTGCGCCCCTTCGGTCCCCCGCTGGCGGAGACCCTCGAGCCCGCATTGCTGGATGGGGTGGTTCGGTGCCTGTTTCCGTGCAGGACCGAATTCACCCCACCAGCAATGGACCCTCCGCGGGGGGCGGCCCCGCCGGAGGAGGAGGAGGAGGAGGCCCCTCCAGTCACGGCGGCGGAATTGGAGGGGGAGGTCCTCCGCCTCCGTGGCAAGCGGACGGCCCCTGGGCCAGACGGCGTCCCCGCGCGGGTGGTCGCCATCGCCGCCCTCCAAATGGAGGAGAGGTTTCGGGACCTCTACAGCGCGTGTTTCACGGCTGGGAGGTTCCCGAAACCCTGGAAGGAGGGGCAGCTGTGCCTCCTCCGCAAGGAGGGCCGCCCGGCGGACTCCCCCTCAGCTTACCGACCCATCGTTCTGCTCGATGAGGTCGGTAAGCTGTTCGAGGGGATAGTGGCCAACCGGCTGAACGGCCACCTGCGGAGGGTGGGGCCGGACCTGTCGGACGCCCAGTTCGGTTTCCGAAGAGGGCGTTCGACGGTAGACGCCTTGGCCCGCCTCAAGGGCCAAGTGCGGGAGGCCGTCGAGGCGGGGGACGGAGTGTTGGCCGTGTCGTTCGACATCGCCAACGCCTTCAACTCCGTCCCCCACTCGACGATCCTGGAGGCACTCCGTTATCACGGAGTGCCTCGGTACCTGCGGAGCCTCCTGTCCGACTACCTGGAGGACCGAGCGGTCCTCCTCGTGGATCGGACGGGCCAGCTTCGCAGGTACGGAGCCGAGTCCGGTGTTCCACAGGGGTCGGTCCTAGGACCGCTCCTGTGGAACATCGGATTCGACTGGCTCCTGCGGGGTACTCTCCTCCGGGGCACGAGTGTCATCTGCTATGCGGATGACACTCTGCTCACAGCCCGGGGGAGAGACTACAGGGAGGTGGTGGGTCTGGCCTCAGCCGGCGGATCCTTGGTCGCAGGAAGGATCCGCCGACTGGGCTTGAAGGTGGCGCTGAATAAGACCGAGGCCGTGTTCTTTCACGGGCCTCGGCAGCGCACACCTCCTGACGCCCACATCGTCGTGGAGGGCGTCAGGGTCGAGGTGAAGGCCCAGATGAAATATCTGGGCCTGACGCTCGACAGCAGGTGGCGCTTCGGCCCGCACTTCAGCGGGCTGTCGACGCGCCTGCTGAAGGTCGCGGGCGCCCTTTCGTGGCTCCTCCCTAATATGGGAGGACCGAAGGGGCGGTGCCGGCATTTATATGCCGGCATTCTGAAGAGCATGGCCCTTTACGGGGCCCCGATCTGGGCGGACTCCCTCCGAAAGAGGGAGAACGCCACAGCTCTCCGTCGGCCCCAAAGGGCCATAGCGCAGCGGGTGTCGCGGGCCTACCGGTCGGTAGGTTTCGCGGCAGCGTGCGCTCTGGCTGGCACCCCTCCTTGGGAGCTCGAGGCAGGGGTGCTCGCCAGAGTGTACGAGTGGACGGCGGGGCGCAAGGCGCTCGGTGAGCGCCCCGCCCCGGAAGAGCGGGAGGCCGTCCGGCGCGAGGCGAGGGACGCTGTCGTCCAACATTGGACGGAGGACCTCGCCACCGCCGCGTTTGGCCGACGGACGTTGGACGCTCTCGGGCCGGTCCTAAGGGACTGGCTCGGGAGGTCCCACGGTTTCCTCTCGTTCCGTCTGGTGCAGGTGCTATCCGGGCACGGTTGCTTCGGATCGTACCTGCACCGGATCGGACGGGAGGAAACACCGGCGTGCCACGACTGTGGCGCCGCGGAGGACACGGCGCAGCACACCCTCGAGGTGTGCCCGTCGTGGTCCGAGCTGCGCCGCAGCTTGGTCGCCGTCGTCGGCCGGGACCTCTCGCTTCCCAGCGTGGTCAACGCCATGCTGGGAGGCGAGGGGGCCTGGGCAGCGGTCGCCTCCTTTTGCGAGGACGTGATGTCGCAAAAGGAGGCGGCGGAGCGCGCAAGGGAGGAAGACCCCCTTGCGGCGCCGCTGCGGAGACGGAGAAGGGGTAGGAGAAGACGCGGTCTTCTCCTACCCCTTCCCGGTGGTCAATAGCGGGAGACAGGCGCGGGGGTGCCTTCTCCCGCATTGCACATATTGACCACCTCCGTCTGGCGGGAATGACCGAGCACTCGCGGTCATTCCCGGGGCCCCTCCAGGGAGGGGCGTGCGGGGCCCGCCGTGAGGGCGGGCGGTCGTCGGCGGGGGACTGGATGAAAAGGCTCTGCCGGTTTCCCAGTCCCCCTCCGCACAGACGATGCCGGAGTGCCGCTGGGTTGTTTAGTGGGTATACCGGTCTCAGTGCCGGGAGTCCCACATACCCCCTCCATCCCCCGATGGAGGGGTATGCGTAATGCATTTTTCCCAGCGTCAAAAAAAAAAAAAAAAAAAAAAAAAAAAAAAAAAAAAAAAAGGTTAGGTTAGGTTAGGTTAGGTTAGGTTAGGTTAGGTTAGGTTAGGTTAGGTTGGTTAGGTTAGGTTAGGTTAGGTTAGGTTAGGTTAGGTTAGGTTAGGTTAGGTTAGGTTAGGTTAGGTTAGGTTAGGTTAGGTTAGGTTAGGTTAGGTTAGGTTAGGTTAGGTTAGGTTAGGTTAGGTTAGGTTAGGTTAGGTTAGGTTAGGTTAGGTTAGGTTAGGTTAGGTTAGGTTAGGTTAGGTTAGGTTAGGTTAGGTTAGGTTAGGTTAGGTTAGGTTAGGTTAGGTTAGGTTAGGTTTTTTTTTTTTTTTTTTTTTTTTTTTTTTTTTTTAAGTCCTGTCCCGGCGCCATGGCCGGGCCCGCGAGCTATGTGTCCCCTGACGTGATCAGAGACTTTTCTTATCTTTATTTGCTACTAATACTATTTTACAATTTTATATCTTAACGCTAAGTTTTTAATATTATTTTTACTATTTTACGTCTATGCTGCTAATTTTATATGTGCAAATATAAATTACAGCATATATTATCTATCTACTTATTTCTATCTATTACTACTTTTGCAATCTTTATACAATAATTAATAAACCTATTTCTACATTTTTTGTCTAATATTAACATACATATATTCTCTGTTATCATGCTTATTCCTAATTCCTGCTCTAAGTTATATCTGTCCAAGCCAAAGACTGGGCACTCCGTTAAGAGGTGCGGCACGGTTTCGGGTTTCGTTGGATCGCATGTGCACGATGGGTTTTCTTTACATTTGAACCTGTTCAAATATTCAGAGAACCCACCGTGCCCAGTCATTATTTGTGTGATTACACCTGCGGGGCGAAGCGTTCTGACCACTTTGCACGCTAATTTGACGTCGGGGAAGAAGAGCTTCGTGACGCTCGCTGTTTCACCTGATTTATACCTCCGGTTCCATTTGTCAAGCGTGTCCATACGGATTTGCCGCTTGACAAATGAAACCGGGCACTGGTCGTAGTCGGGCTTGGTCTTGATTCTTTGGGCTGCTTCTTTAGCCAGCTGGTCTGCTCTCTCGTTCCCCTCCAGTCCCGCGTGAGCCTTAATCCAGAAGAGCTCCACACGTTTCTTCTGGTGATAAGTTTCCCTCAGATTTTCCCGGATTCCAACTGCGAGGGGATGGAGAGAGCGGTGGTTTACGACCGTCTCCAGCGAAGATCTTGAGTCGCTGAAGATTCCGAAGCTTTTCTCAGGACGCTCCACGATTTTCTGCGTAGCTTCATATATGGCGAGCAGTTCGGCCTGGTAAACCGTACAGTAGGACGGCAGTTTCAATTTTCGGCTTTTGGTTTCGGCGTCATTGCTCCAAAGAGACAATGCCGCCCCAACCTTGCCGTCAATTTTACTGCCGTCCGTATAGATCTTAACAGCTTGCGTGTTATGGTCGTCGAGTTGCTGTTGGTTTTCCAGGCATATGAACTGCAGGCTCATATGTTCCGCAGGGTGTGGCGTCTCAGCAAAGGCGGTCTTCCGCTCCACTTCCCTGTCTCCTAGTGCTGGCTGTGGTACCCCCCTCCTAGCCTTATACAGGGCGGCCGCCTCTTGTATTCTAAGGTCGAGGGGTAGTATCCCAGCCAGCACCAGTGCCGAGTTTAGGGATACAGTGCGGTAGGATTTGGTCAATTTTTGGGCAAATCCTCTCTGGACCACGTTTAGCTGCCTCTGTATTCCTAGCTTCGTGGTTGCTGGTGCCCATGCGCTTGCCGCGTACATTATCACTGGTTCGACTACTGCAGTGTATATGGTGTTGATTACTTCTGGATGGAGTCCCCAGCTAATCCTGGCGGCTCTGGACAACTGCTTGTAAATGTTTAATGCCTTTTTACAAACGCTTGCAGCGTGGCTATTAAACGTCAGCTTGTTGTCAATTATGAGCCCCAGGATTTTGAACTCGCTTGACATAGCGATGTCAACTCCTCCCATGTTCAGCAGTGGCGTGTCAAATTTAAGTCTTCGTGTTATGACCATTGCGTTGGTTTTATGAGGCGCGAACTTGAGCTTATTTTTGACACCCCACTGGTGGACATAGGTGAGTGCATCGTTTGCGCGTCTCTGGACCTCCATCGCAGAGTCCCCATCAAACACCATAACCACGTCGTCGGCGAAAGCCTGGCAGTAGTCTCCCCGCTCTTCTAGTGTCTTTAACAAAGGGTCCAGCAGAAGGTTCCAAAGAATTGGACCTCCGATTGACCCCTGTACGCAACCTTTCGTTGTTGTTCTGGTCACCTCTTCCCCTGCGTATTTAATCGTAACGCTTCGGTTCTCTAAGTAACTATCTATTACTTTCCTTATGTTAACTGGGCAATTTTCCTCTGCCAATCTTACTCGTATGGCTGGCCACCAAGCGCTGTCGAAAGCTCCCTCTATGTCTAACGATATCATCGTTATAAGCTTCTTTTGATCTAGTTTGCAGCGTATGTGTTCAATTAGATCATAGAGGGAGTCTTCCGTGCTTTTCTGTGGCATAAAGCCGTATTGGCGAGTACTCATTTTTGGTATTATGTGCCATTTTATCCGGTTCACGACCATCTTCTCGAGAACCTTCCCTAAAACCGGTAACAATCCAATTGGCCTATAGGATTTGGGCTCCGTGTAAATGTCCTTGCCAGGTTTTCTCAGTATTACTACTGTTGCCTTTTTCCATATATCCGGGAAGTGGCCCAGCTGTAGGCATTTATTTGCGAGTGCAAGAAAGGCGTCCGGGTTCTTGCTAATGGCCTGTGTACATATGTCGGCCGTTAGGCCATCCGATCCTGGGGCTTTCTTGGGATTGAAGCTAGTCAGTGCAGACCTCAGCTCTTCAGGGGTAAACAGTGGATCATGCTGTTCATTATGCTCCTGGCTGTTTACTTGCTCTGCGATTTCTCTGGTTCGCCTGTGGTCTGCACTGTCTTCCTCCACTTTATCCTCCGGGTAAAAGGTCTCTGCCAGTAGTTCTGCGGATTCTCGGTCGTCTAGTGCTCTACCCTCCTTCACTAGCGGCAGGTCCTCGTGTCTCTTGGTGGTTCTCCCTATTACCCGGTATATTCCCTCCCAAAGGCCTTCCTTATCCTGCTTTTCACAGAACCCTTTCCAACTCTCGATTTGTGCATTCCGTGCTTTTTCCTCATAATTTTCTTTTGCTTGCAGGTACTCACTCACGACTTTCTCCCTCCGGACTGGCGCTGCACAACGGATTCTGCGCTTCCTGGTGGCGACTTCTTTCTTCAGCTTTGCGAGCTCTTCAGACCACCATGGTAAGTTTGTTCCTTCTTTGGTTTTTATTTTTGGAATACTACTATTGCATGACTCTATTATTACATTTTCAAAATTTTTTACTTTTATATCTAATTCTAATTTATTATTTATTTGTTCTATGTCTATTTTATTGATTTGATTTTCTGTTAACAACTGGGTCAGTTTCTCATGAAACTGACTCCAGTTTGCTTTCCTACTGTTGTATATTCTTGTTGTTCTATTGCTTTTTATTCCTTCTGATTTCTTTAATCTTAACCTAAATGTGATGGCGTTATGGTCTGAGCTCGTTATGCCTTCTTCGACTTTCCAGTCTTCCACCAGGTTTAGCACTTCCGTCGTGCATGCGGTAATGTCTACATGGCTGGTGTATTCTTGGTTGCCTCTTATTGTGTAGAACGTTGGAGTGTCGCCGTTATTGAGCACCTGCAAGCTCATCTCATCTAAGGCACCGGCCATCTCCTCTCCTCTATGGTCCACCTTTAGGCTTCCCCACCACGGACTTTTGGCGTTAGCATCCCCTCCAAAGATAATTCTGCGACCGAAGGTCCGCTCGATCTTCCGCAACTGCTCTAGGTATGGCTCTATCGGTTCCGGTTTAGGTTCAAAGTAAAATGAGACTACTACAATTTCCCATGCGCTCGTTCTTAATTTGACCACTACGATGTTGGTTGTGGTGTATGTTGGGCATTGGATGACATCCAGTCTGTGATCGAAGACTGCTATTGCAGCTTTGATGGTGCCATCTCCTTGTGCGCATTGGTAGATTCTCGTTCCATTGTAGTGTCTCATTCTACCCGTTCCTCCGACATATGGCTCCTGGAGCAGTGCAAGGGCGACTTTTCTTTTGCTTGCTTCCAATATCAGTTCTTGGGTCGCGAGAGATTTCCTTTGGAGGTTTGCTTGTACCACATAGTATGGTCCAGTGTTGACGGTGCGAGAGTTTTGGCCTGGGACCACCTTAGCAATATGCCACTGTTGCTCTGGCCATTGCTTCCCATTTCCTTCTTATGACACATTCGTTGCTAAAAGCGTTGTGATCGGTGCGGTCCATCTTTGCGCGCACGCAGTTACAACAGGACGGGGTGGCCCCCGCCATCCAATCAGCACATTCATTCTTCATGTGGGGCCCCCCACAATGGCTGCATTTCTCAAGTGTCTCTTTACAGAAACGCTTGCCATGGCCGTATCCGAGGCAGAGCGAGCACTGCACGAGTGGCGACTGGTCCGCCACTCGTATGCGCTGAAGGTCGACATGCACCGACTCTGCCTCGGTCATACGCTGCCAGATTTTGGGGGACACCCTCATTATGATATGACTGGTGTGGGGGTTCCTTGTGCGCCTTTTGTACGCTATTTCTATCTTGTCCTCTTTGGTGTCAAGGCCTTGAAACACGTTCTTGTTTTGGTTTCTCAAGGCGCGAAGGATGTCTTCATCACTGTTGAGGTGCAGTACATCTTTTAGTATGACTAGCGGGTCCTTGTTTTTTATATCTTCAACATTGAGGTGGTCTCCCGATGTCCTAATTCTTTCCTTGACCTTTTGTCGTTCTTCTTCTGTTCTACATCCTACTATTACCTTCCTGTCTTTGGCTTTTCTTATCTTTTCTACCACTACTCCTCCTTCTTTCGCGTTTACGGCTTTCCTGATTCTATTCAAAATTTCTTCTCCAGTTTCCGTTTCGTCTTTGGCGGTTACCACGACAGAGTGGAGTGCGGTTTGCTCCGGGGGCTGCCTCCTGGAGGTATCCGCCGTCACACTTGCGTAGGTCTGTTTTTCTAATAGGTCTTTTAATCTCTCCATCTTTTCCGTATTCGCTATAAGAAGTTCCGAGTGTGCTTCGATCTTTTTTATTATTTCTCGGTCTGCATCTATTCCTATCCTTATGTCTCGGTCTACGCTTGGTTCTTTTATTCTCTCCTGTCCTTGATTTTTATTTGTGGCTTTTACTAGCTCTCCTTCCTTTACTAGTTGGAATAGTCTTTCTATCGCCTGTACGACTTCCACTTTTATCTCAGTCTTCAGATTCTTGGCCTTCCCTAAACTCGTTTTCGCCTTTGTTATGCAGGCTCTTGCCTCAGTTATTCTGTCAGCGTACTTCACCTTTTCTTTCGTAGGGCTCCCCATGGCCTCCACTGACCTCCTGCGTTCGCTCGTACTGAGCACGGCTTTCGGTTTTGGCTTCTGGGGTTCCCCGGTCTTTTGCTCTGGCTGAGGCTGAGTGTGCTGGGTCTGGGTCCGGGTTGTTTCTTTCGGGCCTGGGTATGTTCTCGCCTCTGGTGTCATCTTTCCCATCTCCCATTCTCCAACACTTCGCCTTACGTTCGATGTCGTGGCTTTGGTTGGTACTGTTTCCGATGGTCCTGCCATCGCTGTCTGTTCTGGCGATTTCTGGGAATCGTCGACTGGAGTTGCCGCTGATTTTTTCATCGGTGTGCGTATTCCGAACATTTTTTGTTTATTTGGGGACACGTTAGTCGCTATTAATTAGTCGAAATTTCGTCAAAAGGACGAGTCACAATTGTAAATATTTTGGTACACTTGTAAAAGTTGTAAACACAGTGGTCAGAACGTTCTTAAACTATTTTTATTGTTAAATTAATAAAGTTATATTAAAATAAAATAAAATAAAAAAGATTTAATATCTTTTTTATCGTCCAAAGAATAGCACTTAGTGTGCTCCGTCACGAATTTGAAACCCCCGTTGCAATCCGGGCTTTGGTTGGAAAGATATGGGCTTACAAAAAATTTTTAATTTTTAGGGGATGAAATTTTTTGGTGAGGGGTGGTTTTTCTAAACACTGACTCGGTGATGGATATTTGTATATACTATATACATAGTATATACAAACTATTGTCAAAAAGGGCCTATCTCTCACCGTTTCTGAGATATTTACAATTTAAGTTTTTAAAATTTTACAAAATTATTTAAAAATAGTTTTATTACAGCTAGAGAGGGATGACTTTTAAATCCGTGTACAATTCTATTTAATCTACGTTCCTAGTATTTTAAAATTTTTATTCTATTTAATTTGATGATTTTACAATTTACTATTGGGGTTGGGGTTGAAAAAGGGGGGGTGAAATTTTGTCTATTTTAACACACTATTTTTTATTCTATTTACCTTATTATAATACAGTCTTAATGCTACGTTGTCACAAGTTATTAACACAATAAGAGTTTTTTACAAAAATATGTAAAAAAAAAAAATTTTTAGGGGGGGGGTTACAATCGTTTCGTTACTAGAAAGATGTTAGTATATACCATATACATGGTATATACGAGAACCTGTCAAAATTGGCCTATCTCTTCCCGTTTCGGAGATATTGGCGTTTTTAGGTTATTATACCTCGTTAAAATATAAATATAATTATATCTCCGAAACCGCTCACACTAAAAATCCGAAACTTTGCATAAAGTTTAACCTAGGCCTAAAGTATTTATCCTAATTTTTTAAGGGTAGGTCGTCGCTTCAAATCTTCTTTTATTCAATATTTACTTCTTCATGCAATAAGAAATTTTTTCAAAGTTAAATAATTTCGTCAAAACTTAACTTTTTCGGATTCCGAAAGCGCCTCCGGGCTCCGCCTCCGGTTGTCCACACGGTGTAGTGATCAGCTTTCGTGGTGCAGCCCTGGATCACCGACCACGCCGCCACGTGGTTTTTGTTTTTCTGGCGATATCTCAGCGCGGGTGCGCGAGAAAAATCCAATTCTTGTGCAGGAGTGTGGGGCCCCAGGAGGCCGTCAGGGTGACACTTTCAAAAGTGTGGGTCACCGATCTTATTTGGGCAGCGTTTCACTTTTTGTGTTGGTAAAACTCACAATTTTCACTTTTTCGTGTATAACTTCACTGAACGTGGACACTGGTGAAAACGGATTGCACAACCGTGTGCGCCGCGCGTGCCCGCAACTTTTGACGTATCACTTGCACTTGTACGTTGAAAAAATCCTATTTTTCGGAATTTTTTTGCTGCGGAGCGACTTAGTTCCGTGGCGTCTGGGAGCGTGGTTGAGACGCGACTGGGTTAGGTTAGGTTAGGTTAGGTTAGGTTAGGTTAGGTTAGGTTAGGTTAGGTTAGGTTAGGTTAGGTTAGGTTAGGTTAGGTTAGGTTAGGTTAGGTTAGGTTAGGTTAGGTTAGGTTAGGTTAGGTTAGGTTAGGTTAGGTTAGGTTAGGTTAGGTTAGGTTAGGTTAGGTTAGGTTAGGTTAGGTTAGGTTAGGTTAGGTTAGGTTAGGTTAGGTTAGGTTAGGTTAGGTTAGGTTAGGTTAGGTTAGGTTAGGTTAGGTTAGGTTAGGTTAGGTTAGGTTAGGTTAGGTTAGGTTAGGTTAGGTTAGGTTAGGTTAGGTTAGGTTAGGTTAGGTTAGGTTAGGTTAGGTTAGGTTAGGTTAGGTTAGGTTAGGTTAGGTTAGGTTAGGTTAGGTTAGGTTAGGTTAGGTTAGGTTAGGTTAGGTTAGGTTAGGTTAGGTTAGGTTAGGTTAGGTTAGGTTAGGTTAGGTTAGGTTAGGTTAGGTTAGGTTAGGTTAGGTTAGGTTAGGTTAGGTTAGGTTAGGTTAGGTTAGGTTAGGTTAGGTTAGGTTAGGTTAGGTTAGGTTAGGTTAGGTTAGGTTAGGTTAGGTTAGGTTAGGTTAGGTTAGGTTAGGTTAGGTTAGGTTAGGTTAGGTTAGGTTAGGTTAGGTTAGGTTAGGTTAGGTTAGGTTAGGTTAGGTTAGGTTAGGTTAGGTTAGGTTAGGTTAGGTTAGGTTAGGTTAGGTTAGGTTAGGTTAGGTTAGGTTAGGTTAGGTTAGGTTAGGTTAGGTTAGGTTAGGTTAGGTTAGGTTAGGTTAGGTTAGGTTAGGTTAGGTTAGGTTAGGTTAGGTTAGGTTAGGTTAGGTTAGGTTAGGTTAGGTTAGGTTAGGTTAGGTTAGGTTAGGTTAGGTTAGGTTAGGTTAGGTTAGGTTAGGTTAGGTTAGGTTAGGTTAGGTTAGGTTAGGTTAGGTTAGGTTAGGTTAGGTTAGGTTAGGTTAGGTTAGGTTAGGTTAGGTTAGGTTAGGTTAGGTTAGGTTAGGTTAGGTTAGGTTAGGTTAGGTTAGGTTAGGTTAGGTTAGGTTAGGTTAGGTTAGGTTAGGTTAGGTTAGGTTAGGTTAGGTTAGGTTAGGTTAGGTTAGGTTTTTTTTTTTTTTTTTTTTTTTTTTTTTTTTTTTTTTTTTATCTCGTTCCTTTGACGTGTTAATAATCAAAGTCTGTTCTCTTTTATTTTATTTCTATCTACTAGTGGGATTACATTTCTATCATACCCAGTATGGGTTTAGGGGTTCCTATTTTCATTTCTATTTCTAATTTCTACTTATGTTCTACTTTCTTTTCTTATTGCTATTTTCTTATTGTGAGCCTTATGCTATAAATACAATTTTACATATAGTCTTAATATTATAAACATATATTTTTATGCTGAGGTTATTTATTTCTTAAAATATATATTCAGCATAATTTTTATACCTATTTGTTCCTATTTATTACTATTTTAACAATATCTGTGCAATATTTAACAAATATGTGCCTTGTATTTTTATTTGCTATAATTTCGCTTGCATTTTCAGATTTCAAGTCCATTTCCAACAATTGCTCTGCTTCGTATCTTTTAAGGGAGAAAACTGGGCACTCGAAAAGTACGTGCGCTACCGTTTCGCTCTTTTCCGGTTCACAGATGCACGATGGATTCTCCTTACACTTGAACCGGTTCAAGTATTCGGAGAAACCACCGTGCCCCGTAAAGACTTGTGTCATGAAGTTGGTTATTGCTAGTTTTCGGACGACTGGGTACGCGCGTATGGCGTCGGGAAAGAATATTTTTGTGACTCCAGCTGTGTTTCCGGTCTTATATCGCTCGTTCCATTTCTGGAGTGTTTCGAGTCGGATTTGTCTTTTGACGAAGGAGACCGGATAACTGTCATAGTCGGGCTGTCGCTTGGTGTTTTGCGCGGCCTCCTTCGCCAATTGATCGGCTCTTTCATTACCCTGCAGGCCCGCGTGGGCTTTAATCCAGAATAGGGACACTGTTTTGTTCTGGATTCTTCCTTCCCTGAGGTTTTCGCGGGCCTCCACCGCCAGGGGATGCAGGGCGCCGTAGTTGGTAATAGTCTGTAGTGCTGAGCTGGAGTCACTATAAATTCCAAAAGATTGCTCTCCGCGTTTGAGGACTTCGCGCGTGGCCTTGCACAGAGCCAGGAGCTCAGCCTGATATACCGTGCAGTAAGATGGTAGCTTGAATTTGAGGGCTTTGATCTCGCCGTCTCTATCCCACATGGATAGCGCCGCTCCGACTTCACCCTCCATCTTGCTACCATCTGTGTATATTTTAACTGCCTGAGTGTCGTGGATATCCACCTGCTCCTGGTCAATCAGGCTGACGAACTCCAGGCTCGCATGTTCAGCCGGATGTCTAGTATTGGCATATGGTGTTTGTCGTTCTATCTCCCTGTCTCTCATCTCCGGTCGGGGCACCCCCCTCCTGACCTCGTACAGGGCGGCTGCCTCCTGGATTCTGAGGTCAAGTGGGAGGAGCCCCGCCAGGATTAGTCCTGAGTTCAGGGAGACAGTACGGTATGCTTTAGTCAGTTTCTGTACGAATCCTCTCTGTATTGCATTGAGTTGTTTTTGAATTCCTATTTTCCGTGTTGCCGGTGCCCAGGCGCTGGACGCATACATCACAACAGGTTCCACGGCCGCTGTGTATATTGTACGGATTACTTCCGGGCTCAGCCCCCAACTGACTCTGGCGGCTCTAGATAGGTGTTTATATATACCTATTGCCTTCTTGCAGACATTTGCTGCGTGGTTGTTAAAAGTCAGTTTGCTGTCTATCGTGAGCCCCAGTATTTTTACTTCCTGCGACATGCCAATGTCAACCCCGCCCATGCGGAGGAGTGGGGTATCATATTTGAGTTTACGCGTGATAAGCATCGCGTTTGTCTTGTGAGGTGCAAATCGAAGTTTATTCTTGATACCCCACTCCCGAACATAGTCGAGGGTGGCATTGGCCCTTCGCTGAATCTCAATAGCAGCATCCCCGTCGTAGACCAGCACCACGTCGTCCGCGAACGCCTGTCCGTAATCTCCCCTTTCTTCGAGCCCTTTTAGGAGTGGATCCAATAGGATATTCCACATGATCGGACCTCCGATCGACCCTTGTACGCATCCCTTGCCCGTTTCCTTGGCGTACTCCTCTCCAGCATACCTAACTTTCACCCGTCTATCCTGTAGGTAGCTGTCGATGAGACGCCTAAGGTTTACAGGACACTTTTCCTCAGCCAGTCTGACTTTTATGGCCGGCCACCATGCACTGTCGAAGGCTCCCTCTATGTCCAGTGAGATAATTGTTACTAATTTTTTCTGGTTCAATTTTTCTTTCACGTGTTTTATCAGGTCATAGAGGGAGTCTTCGGTGCTTCTTTTGGGCATAAAGCCATACTGGCGAGTACTGATCCTTGGCAAGAGATGCCATTTCATTCGGCCTACGGTCATCTTTTCGAGGACCTTCCCCATGACTGGCAACAATCCTATAGGTCTATATGATTTAGGATTTGTATAGTCATCCTTGCCTGGTTTTCTCAAGACAACGACTGTTGCCTCTTTCCAGATGGTCGGAAAGTGTGAGAGAACCAGGCACCTGTTTGCCAGCGCGAGGAAGGTCTCTGGATCGCTTCTTATTACGTGGTTGCAGATGTCCGCAGTGAAGCCATCTGCACCCGGGGCTTTCTTCGGGTTAAAGCTTTCCACCGCAGTACGTAGCTCCTCTATAGTAAATGGAGGGTCATGTTGCTCATCATGAACCACTTCATTTATTGTTTTTGCTATTTCTCTGGTCTGTCGGTGGTCAGCATTGTCCGCTTCTTCATTATCCTCCGGGTAGAAGATGTCAGCCAGGGTCTTCGCTGACTCTTTAGGGTCGATCTGCCTACCATCCTTAACTAGGGGAATATCCTCCTGTCTTATAGAGGTTCTCCCTATGATTCTGTATATCCCCTCCCATACCCCTTCTCTATCCTGTTTCTCACAGAGGTCCTTCCAACTTTGGGTCTTGGCTCTGTCTACTTCGCTCAAAAATTTTTCTCTTGCTTGCAGGTACTCATCCACAACTCTAGGTCTTCGAGCTCGCGACGCACTTCGGATTCGACGCTTCAGGGTGATGGACTTCCTCTTCAACGCGGCGAGTTCTTCGGACCACCACGGCGGCTGGGTAAGTATATCTATTGCTTTCTTTTTTGGTATTGTGTATGTACATGTTTCTGTTATTATATTTGTGTATTTTACTATTACTTGTTCTAAATTTACTTTGTTAACTATTTTATCTATTTCTGTTTTATTAATGTTATTTTCTATTTTCAATTGGTCCAGTTTCTCACGAAACTGGTCCCAATTAGCTTTTTTGGTATTGTACAGCCTGGTTGTTCGGCTTACACTTACCCCTTTTGATTTTTTAAGCGCAATATTAAAAGTGATGCCGTTATGGTCCGAGTGCGTGAGGTCGTCCAATACCCTCCATCCGTCTATCAGGTCTAGCATGTCGGCTGAGCAGGCGGTTACGTCGGGATGGCTGGTGTAGGATACCCCTCCCCGGATGGTGTCAAATGTGGGGGTGTCGCCATTGTTAAGTACCTGCAAGTTGAGTTCTTCGATTGTCCCTGACATATCTTCGCCTCTGTCGTCTATGGTGTGACTGCCCCACCAGGTGCTTTTTGCGTTTGCGTCTCCACCAATAACGACTCGCGTGGGTCCGATTTCATCGATTGCTTTCTTGATCTGCTCCAGGTATGGCCCTATGGACTGGGTCGGTTCGAAATAGAATGAAACAGCAGTGATCTGCCAGGCGCCGGTCCGGATCTTCACCACAACGATGTTGTTTGTGGTGAATTTCGGGTATTGTATCACGTCCAGATCTTGGTCGAAGACGGCTATTGCCGCTTTGACGTGCCCATCTCCTTGTTCGGCGCTCTGGTAGATCCTGACACCTCTGTATCCTTTCATTCTTCCGACCCCGCCCACGTATGGCTCCTGGAGCAGTGCGAAGGCCACTTTTCTTTTGTCAGCTTCAATCATTAACTCGTTTGTGGCGGTTTGCATTCGTTGGAGGTTGACTTGGAGAGCACGGTAGAGATTGCCTTTAGTTGAATTTATAGCGGGGGTGACATTAGTGGTGCCCTTAGCAATAGGCTACGGAGGCTCGAGCCAATGCGTCCCACTTCTTCCTAACAGCGCATTCTTGGCTAAAAGCATTATGTTCTACCGAGTCAAGTTTCGCGTGTCTGCAGTTACAACAGGATGGTGCTGTACCACTGCGCCAGTCCGCGCAGTCGGTCTTCAAGTGCGGGCCACCGCAGTGACTGCACTTTTCAATACTCTCCCTGCATTGGCGACGGCCGTGGCCGTATCCTAGGCAGAGAGAGCACTGAATTAGAGGAGACTGGTCCGCTACCTTCACCCTTTGGAGATCTATGTGCACTTCTCCTGCCTCTGTCATAAGGTTCCATAATCTGGGAGACACTCTGATCACTACATGGCACATATGAGGGTTTCTGGTTTTCCTTCTGTAGCGGGTCTCCATCCTGTTGTCCTCCTTGTCGAGGTCCTTAAATATGTGTCCATTTTGCTTCCTCAGAGCGTTTGCGATGTCTTCATCGCTGTGAAATTGTAGAACGTCTCTGAGGATCAAAAGAGGGTCCTTGTTCTTGATCTCTTCGACAAGGAGGTGCGTCTCTGCTTTTTTGAGCCTTTCCTTGACCTTCTGCCTTTCCCCCTCAGTCCTGCATCCCACTATGACTTTTCCGTCCTTGGCCTTTCTTACTCTGTCCACTCTTATTCCTCCTTCCTTGGCGTTTACTACTTCCCTTATCCTGCTGAGCACTTCTTCCCCAGTTTCTTTTTCATCCTTCGACGAGACCACTACGGAGTGTAGGGCGGTCCGCTCATGGAGTTGCCTCCTAGGCGGGCCCGCCGCCACGCCCGCGTACGAGGTCCCCTCGAGGAGCTCCTTCTGTTTTTCCAAGGCGTCTTTAAGGCTCTCCATCCTCTCATTGTTTTCTCTCAGCAGTTTGCTGTGCTCGTCCATCTGTTGCCTTAGGTCAGCTTCCCCATATCGTTTTTGGCTTCCTATCATTTCCGGCTCCTTTGGTTCTTCCCTTTGAACTAATTTTTGCTTTATTGGCAAATTCTTCTCACGGGCGTTTATTGCCTCTGATTCCTTGACCAACTCGAATAATCGGTCTATGGCTTGGGTGATATTTACCTTTAGGTCGCCCTTCAGGTTCCTCGAAAGGTCGAGATTGGTCTTGGCTTTACAGAGGCAGGCCTTGGCTTCCGCTGTCTTAGTGGGGAATTTTTCCAGTATTGGCGGGCTTCCAGATGTCTCTATTGGCATCCTGCGTACTGTCAGCCTGCTCTCTTGTGAGAGTAGGGTCGCCTGTTTTGGTTTAGAAGATGCTGTTGGGGCCGCCTTTTTCGGTGGGCTCGGAGTTTTAGGTTGTTGGGAGGTGGACCTTCTCTTTTTCACAAGTTCCCACTCTCCTACGCTCCGCCTCACATTAGAGATCTGCGCCCGTTCATCGACTTGCAGCGAGGGTCCCGCCTGTTCAATGTGGAGTGGGGATTTTTGGACAACCCGTACGTTTGGGTTGTCGCTTGTTTTTTTGACTGGCGTGTGTAAGGTGGCCATCTCGTCAAGGAACACGTCAATTTATATAATATATAGAAAATTTGTAAAAGTTGTATAAGATTAATATAAAACACAAATATAATAAATTAAAATTAACACAAAAATTTAAAAAATATAAAAAATAAGGTGTAGAGTAAACTCTACTGCCGTCTAGTTAGTCAAATTTGTTGTCCAAAGAAAAACGAAGAGAAAACAAAAAAGTTTTTTCTCTACCTAGAATAAAATAAAAATAAAAGTTTCAATACTCTATGTAGAGCCCAAATACGTCGGAGAGCCGTGCTCTGTCAATTTTACTCTTAAAATTAAGGGACACTATACTATTCACAATAGTAGATTAGTCTAATCCTAAACACAAAATACACACAAAATACACACAATTTAATAGCAAAACAATAATAATAAAATGACAATTTCTAAATTATTTTAGACTTTATATAGAGTCCACTCTTACAATTAAAGCTCTCTGGCACTTTACACACCGCTTTTGAAAATAAAAAGTATTTTCGAAATCCAAAAGTTTTAAAATGTAAAATTTTGAAAAGATTTTTGAAATTTAAAATTTAAGAGCTAGGGAGCGCTAACCGATTTTGTGTATTAGACCATAGGTCTAATACACAAACTTTTCTCAAAATTGGGCTAAGACGCCCCGTTTCCAAACTACAGTGATTACAAACTTATGCCTTTTTTATTTGCGGTTTGTATTATGAGTTGAATCAAGTGTAGCTTGGAAACGGTGCACACAACAAATTTTAATTCTATGTAGGAATGAGAACGTCGCACGTACCTTGTACAACTAACAATTTGGGGTTGGTCGTCACTGAAAATTTTTGGGAACTAACACTGAACGTTATTTGACGGACCGCAAAAAAGACAAAAATGTATATATTTAAATAACTATTGTAGCTAGAAGGTTCCCAAAAACGGCGTTAAGTTAAGGAAGCGATAGGCGCTCCGTTTCTAAAATAAAAAATTTTTTAATTCCTAATATTTTGAAAAACCAAGATACGTTTTTTATTTGCGGTTTGTATTATCTATTGAATCAGATGTAACTTGGAAACGGTGCATGCGAAAAATCTGATTCTTTGTAGAAGTGAAAACGTCGCATGTACCTTTCACAACTAACAATTTGGGGGTTGGTCGTCACTGAAAATTTTGAAAAATTATGATGGAAGTTATTTGACGGACCGCAAAAAAGAGAAAATTACGTGCACTCAACTCACTATTCTAGCTAAATTGTTTCCAAAAACGGTGTCGAGGTCTCCTCTTCGTTCCGCACCCGGCAGCGTTTACAGCTTTTGGAAATTCGGAAAATTTCCGATTTTCCGAACACGTGCTCGTTCAGGGTTTTTCTTTATTTCTCCTTGGGGCGTGGGCCGAAAAATCGGAAACCTCGCCTGGATGTGGAGTGGTTCAAGGTCCTCCCAGATCAGCAATAAAATCCAGGGGTCGTCGCTGAAAATCGCGCGCCGCACGCAGAAAACTGTTCGGAGGTCGGAAAAAACAACCTTAAAACGCGTGTTTATGTTGTTTTCCGGTGGTTTCTCACTCACAGAACACTCAATTTTCAATCTTTTTTGAAAATTTTTTCACTGTTATGCTTATTGGCACTAAGCGCACTTTTTGTGAATTTTTCACTATTTCACTCGCGTTTTTGCTTATTTTCAGATTTTTGAAGTGCGGAGCGACTCAGATTCGTGGCGTCTGGGTGCGTGGTTGCGGCGCGACTGGGTTAGGTTAGGTTAGGTTAGGTTAGGTTAGGTTAGGTTAGGTTAGGTTAGGTTAGGTTAGGTTAGGTTAGGTTAGGTTAGGTTAGGTTAGGTTAGGTTAGGTTAGGTTAGGTTAGGTTAGGTTAGGTTAGGTTAGGTTAGGTTAGGTTAGGTTAGGTTAGGTTAGGTTAGGTTAGGTTAGGTTAGGTTAGGTTAGGTTAGGTTAGGTTAGGTTAGGTTAGGTTAGGTTAGGTTAGGTTAGGTTAGGTTAGGTTAGGTTAGGTTAGGTTAGGTTAGGTTAGGTTAGGTTAGGTTAGGTTAGGTTAGGTTAGGTTAGGTTAGGTTAGGTTAGGTTAGGTTAGGTTAGGTTAGGTTAGGTTAGGTTAGGTTAGGTTAGGTTAGGTTAGGTTAGGTTAGGTTAGGTTAGGTTAGGTTAGGTTAGGTTAGGTTAGGTTAGGTTAGGTTAGGTTAGGTTAGGTTAGGTTAGGTTAGGTTAGGTTAGGTTAGGTTAGGTTAGGTTAGGTTAGGTTAGGTTAGGTTAGGTTAGGTTAGGTTAGGTTAGGTTAGGTTAGGTTAGGTTAGGTTAGGTTAGGTTAGGTTAGGTTAGGTTAGGTTAGGTTAGGTTAGGTTAGGTTAGGTTAGGTTAGGTTAGGTTAGGTTAGGTTAGGTTAGGTTAGGTTAGGTTAGGTTAGGTTAGGTTAGGTTAGGTTAGGTTAGGTTAGGTTAGGTTAGGTTAGGTTAGGTTAGGTTAGGTTAGGTTAGGTTAGGTTAGGTTAGGTTAGGTTAGGTTAGGTTAGGTTAGGTTAGGTTAGGTTAGGTTAGGTTAGGTTAGGTTAGGTTAGGTTAGGTTAGGTTAGGTTAGGTTAGGTTAGGTTAGGTTAGGTTAGGTTAGGTTAGGTTAGGTTAGGTTAGGTTAGGTTAGGTTAGGTTAGGTTAGGTTAGGTTAGGTTAGGTTAGGTTAGGTTAGGTTAGGTTAGGTTAGGTTAGGTTAGGTTAGGTTAGGTTAGGTTAGGTTAGGTTAGGTTAGGTTAGGTTAGGTTAGGTTAGGTTAGGTTAGGTTAGGTTAGGTTAGGTTAGGTTAGGTTAGGTTAGGTTAGGTTAGGTTAGGTTAGGTTAGGTTAGGTTAGGTTAGGTTAGGTTAGGTTAGGTTAGGTTAGGTTAGGTTAGGTTAGGTTAGGTTAGGTTAGGTTAGGTTAGGTTAGGTTAGGTTAGGTTAGGTTAGGTTAGGTTAGGTTAGGTTAGGTTAGGTTAGGTTAGGTTAGGTTAGGTTAGGTTAGGTTAGGTTAGGTTAGGTTAGGTTAGGTTAGGTTAGGTTAGGTTAGGTTAGGTTAGGTTAGGTTAGGTTAGGTTAGGTTAGGTTAGGTTAGGTTAGGTTAGGTTAGGTTAGGTTAGGTTAGGTTAGGTTAGGTTAGGTTAGGTTAGGTTAGGTTAGGTTAGGTTAGGTTAGGTTAGGTTAGGTTAGGTTAGGTTAGGTTAGGTTAGGTTAGGTTAGGTTAGGTTAGGTTAGGTTAGGTTAGGTTAGGTTAGGTTAGGTTAGGTTAGGTTAGGTTAGGTTAGGTTAGGTTAGGTTAGGTTAGGTTAGGTTAGGTTAGGTTAGGTTAGGTTAGGTTAGGTTAGGTTAGGTTAGGTTAGGTTAGGTTAGGTTAGGTTAGGTTAGGTTAGGTTAGGTTAGGTTAGGTTAGGTTAGGTTAGGTTAGGTTAGGTTAGGTTAGGTTAGGTTAGGTTAGGTTAGGTTAGGTTAGGTTAGGTTAGGTTAGGTTAGGTTAGGTTAGGTTAGGTTAGGTTAGGTTAGGTTAGGTTAGGTTAGGTTAGGTTAGGTTAGGTTAGGTTAGGTTAGGTTAGGTTAGGTTAGGTTAGGTTAGGTTAGGTTAGGTTAGGTTAGGTTAGGTTAGGTTAGGTTAGGTTAGGTTAGGTTAGGTTAGGTTAGGTTAGGTTAGGTTAGGTTAGGTTAGGTTAGGTTAGGTTAGGTTAGGTTAGGTTAGGTTAGGTTAGGTTAGGTTAGGTTAGGTTAGGTTAGGTTAGGTTAGGTTAGGTTAGGTTAGGTTAGGTTAGGTTAGGTTAGGTTAGGTTAGGTTAGGTTAGGTTAGGTTAGGTTAGGTTAGGTTAGGTTAGGTTAGGTTAGGTTAGGTTAGGTTAGGTTAGGTTAGGTTAGGTTAGGTTAGGTTAGGTTAGGTTAGGTTAGGTTAGGTTAGGTTAGGTTAGGTTAGGTTAGGTTAGGTTAGGTTAGGTTAGGTTAGGTTAGGTTAGGTTAGGTTAGGTTAGGTTAGGTTAGGTTAGGTTAGGTTAGGTTAGGTTAGGTTAGGTTAGGTTAGGTTAGGTTAGGTTAGGTTAGGTTAGGTTAGGTTAGGTTAGGTTAGGTTAGGTTAGGTTAGGTTAGGTTAGGTTAGGTTAGGTTAGGTTAGGTTAGGTTAGGTTAGGTTAGGTTAGGTTAGGTTAGGTTAGGTTAGGTTAGGTTAGGTTAGGTTAGGTTAGGTTAGGTTAGGTTAGGTTAGGTTAGGTTAGGTTAGGTTAGGTTAGGTTAGGTTAGGTTAGGTTAGGTTAGGTTAGGTTAGGTTAGGTTAGGTTAGGTTAGGTTAGGTTAGGTTAGGTTAGGTTAGGTTAGGTTAGGTTAGGTTAGGTTAGGTTAGGTTAGGTTAGGTTAGGTTAGGTTAGGTTAGGTTAGGTTAGGTTAGGTTAGGTTAGGTTAGGTTAGGTTAGGTTAGGTTAGGTTAGGTTAGGTTAGGTTAGGTTAGGTTAGGTTAGGTTAGGTTAGGTTAGGTTAGGTTAGGTTAGGTTAGGTTAGGTTAGGTTAGGTTAGGTTAGGTTAGGTTAGGTTAGGTTAGGTTAGGTTAGGTTAGGTTAGGTTAGGTTAGGTTAGGTTAGGTTAGGTTAGGTTAGGTTAGGTTAGGTTAGGTTAGGTTAGGTTAGGTTAGGTTAGGTTAGGTTAGGTTAGGTTAGGTTAGGTTAGGTTAGGTTAGGTTAGGTTAGGTTAGGTTAGGTTAGGTTAGGTTAGGTTAGGTTAGGTTAGGTTAGGTTAGGTTAGGTTAGGTTAGGTTAGGTTAGGTTAGGTTAGGTTAGGTTAGGTTAGGTTAGGTTAGGTTAGGTTAGGTTAGGTTAGGTTAGGTTAGGTTAGGTTAGGTTAGGTTAGGTTAGGTTAGGTTAGGTTAGGTTAGGTTAGGTTAGGTTAGGTTAGGTTAGGTTAGGTTAGGTTAGGTTAGGTTAGGTTAGGTTAGGTTAGGTTAGGTTAGGTTAGGTTAGGTTAGGTTAGGTTAGGTTAGGTTAGGTTAGGTTAGGTTAGGTTAGGTTAGGTTAGGTTAGGTTAGGTTAGGTTAGGTTAGGTTAGGTTAGGTTAGGTTAGGTTAGGTTAGGTTAGGTTAGGTTAGGTTAGGTTAGGTTAGGTTAGGTTAGGTTAGGTTAGGTTAGGTTAGGTTAGGTTAGGTTAGGTTAGGTTAGGTTAGGTTAGGTTAGGTTAGGTTAGGTTAGGTTAGGTTAGGTTAGGTTAGGTTAGGTTAGGTTAGGTTAGGTTAGGTTAGGTTAGGTTAGGTTAGGTTAGGTTAGGTTAGGTTAGGTTAGGTTAGGTTAGGTTAGGTTAGGTTAGGTTAGGTTAGGTTAGGTTAGGTTAGGTTAGGTTAGGTTAGGTTAGGTTAGGTTAGGTTAGGTTAGGTTAGGTTAGGTTAGGTTAGGTTAGGTTAGGTTAGGTTAGGTTAGGTTAGGTTAGGTTAGGTTAGGTTAGGTTAGGTTAGGTTAGGTTAGGTTAGGTTAGGTTAGGTTAGGTTAGGTTAGGTTAGGTTAGGTTAGGTTAGGTTAGGTTAGGTTAGGTTAGGTTAGGTTAGGTTAGGTTAGGTTAGGTTAGGTTAGGTTAGGTTAGGTTAGGTTAGGTTAGGTTAGGTTAGGTTAGGTTAGGTTAGGTTAGGTTAGGTTAGGTTAGGTTAGGTTAGGTTAGGTTAGGTTAGGTTAGGTTAGGTTAGGTTAGGTTAGGTTAGGTTAGGTTAGGTTAGGTTAGGTTAGGTTAGGTTAGGTTAGGTTAGGTTAGGTTAGGTTAGGTTAGGTTAGGTTAGGTTAGGTTAGGTTAGGTTAGGTTAGGTTAGGTTAGGTTAGGTTAGGTTAGGTTAGGTTAGGTTAGGTTAGGTTAGGTTAGGTTAGGTTAGGTTAGGTTAGGTTAGGTTAGGTTAGGTTAGGTTAGGTTAGGTTAGGTTAGGTTAGGTTAGGTTAGGTTAGGTTAGGTTAGGTTAGGTTAGGTTAGGTTAGGTTAGGTTAGGTTAGGTTAGGTTAGGTTAGGTTAGGTTAGGTTAGGTTAGGTTAGGTTAGGTTAGGTTAGGTTAGGTTAGGTTAGGTTAGGTTAGGTTAGGTTAGGTTAGGTTAGGTTAGGTTAGGTTAGGTTAGGTTAGGTTAGGTTAGGTTAGGTTAGGTTAGGTTAGGTTAGGTTAGGTTAGGTTAGGTTAGGTTAGGTTAGGTTAGGTTAGGTTAGGTTAGGTTAGGTTAGGTTAGGTTAGGTTAGGTTAGGTTAGGTTAGGTTAGGTTAGGTTAGGTTAGGTTAGGTTAGGTTAGGTTAGGTTAGGTTAGGTTAGGTTAGGTTAGGTTAGGTTAGGTTAGGTTAGGTTAGGTTAGGTTAGGTTAGGTTAGGTTAGGTTAGGTTAGGTTAGGTTAGGTTAGGTTAGGTTAGGTTAGGTTAGGTTAGGTTAGGTTAGGTTAGGTTAGGTTAGGTTAGGTTAGGTTAGGTTAGGTTAGGTTAGGTTAGGTTAGGTTAGGTTAGGTTAGGTTAGGTTAGGTTAGGTTAGGTTAGGTTAGGTTAGGTTAGGTTAGGTTAGGTTAGGTTAGGTTAGGTTAGGTTAGGTTAGGTTAGGTTAGGTTAGGTTAGGTTAGGTTAGGTTAGGTTAGGTTAGGTTAGGTTAGGTTAGGTTAGGTTAGGTTAGGTTAGGTTAGGTTAGGTTAGGTTAGGTTAGGTTAGGTTAGGTTAGGTTAGGTTAGGTTAGGTTAGGTTAGGTTAGGTTAGGTTAGGTTAGGTTAGGTTAGGTTAGGTTAGGTTAGGTTAGGTTAGGTTAGGTTAGGTTAGGTTAGGTTAGGTTAGGTTAGGTTAGGTTAGGTTAGGTTAGGTTAGGTTAGGTTAGGTTAGGTTAGGTTAGGTTAGGTTAGGTTAGGTTAGGTTAGGTTAGGTTAGGTTAGGTTAGGTTAGGTTAGGTTAGGTTAGGTTAGGTTAGGTTAGGTTAGGTTAGGTTAGGTTAGGTTAGGTTAGGTTAGGTTAGGTTAGGTTAGGTTAGGTTAGGTTAGGTTAGGTTAGGTTAGGTTAGGTTAGGTTAGGTTAGGTTAGGTTAGGTTAGGTTAGGTTAGGTTAGGTTAGGTTAGGTTAGGTTAGGTTAGGTTAGGTTAGGTTAGGTTAGGTTAGGTTAGGTTAGGTTAGGTTAGGTTAGGTTAGGTTAGGTTAGGTTAGGTTAGGTTAGGTTAGGTTAGGTTAGGTTAGGTTAGGTTAGGTTAGGTTAGGTTAGGTTAGGTTAGGTTAGGTTAGGTTAGGTTAGGTTAGGTTAGGTTAGGTTAGGTTAGGTTAGGTTAGGTTAGGTTAGGTTAGGTTAGGTTAGGTTAGGTTAGGTTAGGTTAGGTTAGGTTAGGTTAGGTTAGGTTAGGTTAGGTTAGGTTAGGTTAGGTTAGGTTAGGTTAGGTTAGGTTAGGTTAGGTTAGGTTAGGTTAGGTTAGGTTAGGTTAGGTTAGGTTAGGTTAGGTTAGGTTAGGTTAGGTTAGGTTAGGTTAGGTTAGGTTAGGTTAGGTTAGGTTAGGTTAGGTTAGGTTAGGTTAGGTTAGGTTAGGTTAGGTTAGGTTAGGTTAGGTTAGGTTAGGTTAGGTTAGGTTAGGTTAGGTTAGGTTAGGTTAGGTTAGGTTAGGTTAGGTTAGGTTAGGTTAGGTTAGGTTAGGTTAGGTTAGGTTAGGTTAGGTTAGGTTAGGTTAGGTTAGGTTAGGTTAGGTTAGGTTAGGTTAGGTTAGGTTAGGTTAGGTTAGGTTAGGTTAGGTTAGGTTAGGTTAGGTTAGGTTAGGTTAGGTTAGGTTAGGTTAGGTTAGGTTAGGTTAGGTTAGGTTAGGTTAGGTTAGGTTAGGTTAGGTTAGGTTAGGTTAGGTTAGGTTAGGTTAGGTTAGGTTAGGTTAGGTTAGGTTAGGTTAGGTTAGGTTAGGTTAGGTTAGGTTAGGTTAGGTTAGGTTAGGTTAGGTTAGGTTAGGTTAGGTTAGGTTAGGTTAGGTTAGGTTAGGTTAGGTTAGGTTAGGTTAGGTTAGGTTAGGTTAGGTTAGGTTAGGTTAGGTTAGGTTAGGTTAGGTTAGGTTAGGTTAGGTTAGGTTAGGTTAGGTTAGGTTAGGTTAGGTTAGGTTAGGTTAGGTTAGGTTAGGTTAGGTTAGGTTAGGTTAGGTTAGGTTAGGTTAGGTTAGGTTAGGTTAGGTTAGGTTAGGTTAGGTTAGGTTAGGTTAGGTTAGGTTAGGTTAGGTTAGGTTAGGTTAGGTTAGGTTAGGTTAGGTTAGGTTAGGTTAGGTTAGGTTAGGTTAGGTTAGGTTAGGTTAGGTTAGGTTAGGTTAGGTTAGGTTAGGTTAGGTTAGGTTAGGTTAGGTTAGGTTAGGTTAGGTTAGGTTAGGTTAGGTTAGGTTAGGTTAGGTTAGGTTAGGTTAGGTTAGGTTAGGTTAGGTTAGGTTAGGTTAGGTTAGGTTAGGTTAGGTTAGGTTAGGTTAGGTTAGGTTAGGTTAGGTTAGGTTAGGTTAGGTTAGGTTAGGTTAGGTTAGGTTAGGTTAGGTTAGGTTAGGTTAGGTTAGGTTAGGTTAGGTTAGGTTAGGTTAGGTTAGGTTAGGTTAGGTTAGGTTAGGTTAGGTTAGGTTAGGTTAGGTTAGGTTAGGTTAGGTTAGGTTAGGTTAGGTTAGGTTAGGTTAGGTTAGGTTAGGTTAGGTTAGGTTAGGTTAGGTTAGGTTAGGTTAGGTTAGGTTAGGTTAGGTTAGGTTAGGTTAGGTTAGGTTAGGTATAGGTTAGGTTAGGTTAGGTTAGGTTAGGTTAGGTTAGGTTAGGTTAGGTTAGGTTAGGTTAGGTTAGGTTAGGTTAGGTTAGGTTAGGTTAGGTTAGGTTAGGTTAGGTTAGGTTAGGTTAGGTTAGGTTAGGTTAGGTTAGGTTAGGTTAGGTTAGGTTAGGTTAGGTTAGGTTAGGTTAGGTTAGGTTAGGTTAGGTTAGGTTAGGTTAGGTTAGGTTAGGTTAGGTTAGGTTAGGTTAGGTTAGGTTAGGTTAGGTTAGGTTAGGTTAGGTTAGGTTAGGTTAGGTTAGGTTAGGTTAGGTTAGGTTAGGTTAGGTTAGGTTAGGTTAGGTTAGGTTAGGTTAGGTTAGGTTAGGTTAGGTTAGGTTAGGTTAGGTTAGGTTAGGTTAGGTTAGGTTAGGTTAGGTTAGGTTAGGTTAGGTTAGGTTAGGTTAGGTTAGGTTAGGTTAGGTTAGGTTAGGTTAGGTTAGGTTAGGTTAGGTTAGGTTAGGTTAGGTTAGGTTAGGTTAGGTTAGGTTAGGTTAGGTTAGGTTAGGTTAGGTTAGGTTAGGTTAGGTTAGGTTAGGTTAGGTTAGGTTAGGTTAGGTTAGGTTAGGTTAGGTTAGGTTAGGTTAGGTTAGGTTAGGTTAGGTTAGGTTAGGTTAGGTTAGGTTAGGTTAGGTTAGGTTAGGTTAGGTTAGGTTAGGTTAGGTTAGGTTAGGTTAGGTTAGGTTAGGTTAGGTTAGGTTAGGTTAGGTTAGGTTAGGTTAGGTTAGGTTAGGTTAGGTTAGGTTAGGTTAGGTTAGGTTAGGTTAGGTTAGGTTAGGTTAGGTTAGGTTAGGTTAGGTTAGGTTAGGTTAGGTTAGGTTAGGTTAGGTTAGGTTAGGTTAGGTTAGGTTAGGTTAGGTTAGGTTAGGTTAGGTTAGGTTAGGTTAGGTTAGGTTAGGTTAGGTTAGGTTAGGTTAGGTTAGGTTAGGTTAGGTTAGGTTAGGTTAGGTTAGGTTAGGTTAGGTTAGGTTAGGTTAGGTTAGGTTAGGTTAGGTTAGGTTAGGTTAGGTTAGGTTAGGTTAGGTTAGGTTAGGTTAGGTTAGGTTAGGTTAGGTTAGGTTAGGTTAGGTTAGGTTAGGTTAGGTTAGGTTAGGTTAGGTTAGGTTAGGTTAGGTTAGGTTAGGTTAGGTTAGGTTAGGTTAGGTTAGGTTAGGTTAGGTTAGGTTAGGTTAGGTTAGGTTAGGTTAGGTTAGGTTAGGTTAGGTTAGGTTAGGTTAGGTTAGGTTAGGTTAGGTTAGGTTAGGTTAGGTTAGGTTAGGTTAGGTTAGGTTAGGTTAGGTTAGGTTAGGTTAGGTTAGGTTAGGTTAGGTTAGGTTAGGTTAGGTTAGGTTAGGTTAGGTTAGGTTAGGTTAGGTTAGGTTAGGTTAGGTTAGGTTAGGTTAGGTTAGGTTAGGTTAGGTTAGGTTAGGTTAGGTTAGGTTAGGTTAGGTTAGGTTAGGTTAGGTTAGGTTAGGTTAGGTTAGGTTAGGTTAGGTTAGGTTAGGTTAGGTTAGGTTAGGTTAGGTTAGGTTAGGTTAGGTTAGGTTAGGTTAGGTTAGGTTAGGTTAGGTTAGGTTAGGTTAGGTTAGGTTAGGTTAGGTTAGGTTAGGTTAGGTTAGGTTAGGTTAGGTTAGGTTAGGTTAGGTTAGGTTAGGTTAGGTTAGGTTAGGTTAGGTTAGGTTAGGTTAGGTTAGGTTAGGTTAGGTTAGGTTAGGTTAGGTTAGGTTAGGTTAGGTTAGGTTAGGTTAGGTTAGGTTAGGTTAGGTTAGGTTAGGTTAGGTTAGGTTAGGTTAGGTTAGGTTAGGTTAGGTTAGGTTAGGTTAGGTTAGGTTAGGTTAGGTTAGGTTAGGTTAGGTTAGGTTAGGTTAGGTTAGGTTAGGTTAGGTTAGGTTAGGTTAGGTTAGGTTAGGTTAGGTTAGGTTAGGTTAGGTTAGGTTAGGTTAGGTTAGGTTAGGTTAGGTTAGGTTAGGTTAGGTTAGGTTAGGTTAGGTTAGGTTAGGTTAGGTTAGGTTAGGTTAGGTTAGGTTAGGTTAGGTTAGGTTAGGTTAGGTTAGGTTAGGTTAGGTTAGGTTAGGTTAGGTTAGGTTAGGTTAGGTTAGGTTAGGTTAGGTTAGGTTAGGTTAGGTTAGGTTAGGTTAGGTTAGGTTAGGTTAGGTTAGGTTAGGTTAGGTTAGGTTAGGTTAGGTTAGGTTAGGTTAGGTTAGGTTAGGTTAGGTTAGGTTAGGTTAGGTTAGGTTAGGTTAGGTTAGGTTAGGTTAGGTTAGGTTAGGTTAGGTTAGGTTAGGTTAGGTTAGGTTAGGTTAGGTTAGGTTAGGTTAGGTTAGGTTAGGTTAGGTTAGGTTAGGTTAGGTTAGGTTAGGTTAGGTTAGGTTAGGTTAGGTTAGGTTAGGTTAGGTTAGGTTAGGTTAGGTTAGGTTAGGTTAGGTTAGGTTAGGTTAGGTTAGGTTAGGTTAGGTTAGGTTAGGTTAGGTTAGGTTAGGTTAGGTTAGGTTAGGTTAGGTTAGGTTAGGTTAGGTTAGGTTAGGTTAGGTTAGGTTAGGTTAGGTTAGGTTAGGTTAGGTTAGGTTAGGTTAGGTTAGGTTAGGTTAGGTTAGGTTAGGTTAGGTTAGGTTAGGTTAGGTTAGGTTAGGTTAGGTTAGGTTAGGTTAGGTTAGGTTAGGTTAGGTTAGGTTAGGTTAGGTTAGGTTAGGTTAGGTTAGGTTAGGTTAGGTTAGGTTAGGTTAGGTTAGGTTAGGTTAGGTTAGGTTAGGTTAGGTTAGGTTAGGTTAGGTTAGGTTAGGTTAGGTTAGGTTAGGTTAGGTTAGGTTAGGTTAGGTTAGGTTAGGTTAGGTTAGGTTAGGTTAGGTTAGGTTAGGTTAGGTTAGGTTAGGTTAGGTTAGGTTAGGTTAGGTTAGGTTAGGTTAGGTTAGGTTAGGTTAGGTTAGGTTAGGTTAGGTTAGGTTAGGTTAGGTTAGGTTAGGTTAGGTTAGGTTAGGTTAGGTTAGGTTAGGTTAGGTTAGGTTAGGTTAGGTTAGGTTAGGTTAGGTTAGGTTAGGTTAGGTTAGGTTAGGTTAGGTTAGGTTAGGTTAGGTTAGGTTAGGTTAGGTTAGGTTAGGTTAGGTTAGGTTAGGTTAGGTTAGGTTAGGTTAGGTTAGGTTAGGTTAGGTTAGGTTAGGTTAGGTTAGGTTAGGTTAGGTTAGGTTAGGTTAGGTTAGGTTAGGTTAGGTTAGGTTAGGTTAGGTTAGGTTAGGTTAGGTTAGGTTAGGTTAGGTTAGGTTAGGTTAGGTTAGGTTAGGTTAGGTTAGGTTAGGTTAGGTTAGGTTAGGTTAGGTTAGGTTAGGTTAGGTTAGGTTAGGTTAGGTTAGGTTAGGTTAGGTTAGGTTAGGTTAGGTTAGGTTAGGTTAGGTTAGGTTAGGTTAGGTTAGGTTAGGTTAGGTTAGGTTAGGTTAGGTTAGGTTAGGTTAGGTTAGGTTAGGTTAGGTTAGGTTAGGTTAGGTTAGGTTAGGTTAGGTTAGGTTAGGTTAGGTTAGGTTAGGTTAGGTTAGGTTAGGTTAGGTTAGGTTAGGTTAGGTTAGGTTAGGTTAGGTTAGGTTAGGTTAGGTTAGGTTAGGTTAGGTTAGGTTAGGTTAGGTTAGGTTAGGTTAGGTTAGGTTAGGTTAGGTTAGGTTAGGTTAGGTTAGGTTAGGTTAG